>JARZZO010000001.1:44681597-54681597 GCA_030544215.1 Zantedeschia hybrid cultivar | reverse complement strand
TATTGGGAGGTGTTGGGATTTCTCGATTTCTTCGGATCGCTCACGCAGCGGAAAAATAAAATATTTACAGCGATCCGTTCCCATTTCGAAAACTAAAATACGATAATCAGATTATCGAAGTTCTCACCGTGTGCGGATTCAAATCCGTAGCCGTTCGGTTCCGTCGGTGTGACACCGCAAGCCGTGCAAACGCCCGGCCTCTAGCGAAGTCCACGCGATCCTCCCCGCGACGGATATCCTCGAGTTCCTCGTTCTTCGCAGCCCACGAAGCCTCCGCCGGTTGCTGCAATAATCGCCGCAGTGTGCAGACGATTTCCCGTCAAACGGGATTCGGAGAAGCTGCGGAGCAGATCTAGATCTGCCTGGACATCAGAGGAAGACAAAAACTGAGGAGGGGCGGCTAGGGTTAGCAGCAGCTTGGCCTGCTCAGCCCGTTCGCTATGTTTTATACTAACAGCACGGTTTTTCATAAAAACCCCCGGTTTGTATAAAACCCACTTATTTATCCATCGCCTTGAGAATCATGTGCGTGTGACCCTCTAGGCCCAAGTACCAGTCCAGTTAATGGCCCAACAAGCCCAGTGACTCCTCACTAGCTGTATTAATCAATTAATAACCCTTTATTAATTAATTAATCAATCGAATTGATGTCTCACATCGAATTCGACCGGGTTGGGTGCCAAGCAACACCGCGTGAACCCGGAAGGTATTTGGGGTTAAGTAACCCACTCTTGGAACCTTTCCGCCGACAGTTACCGTGTGGATATAATCCTTCATTCGTACAATGCTCTCGAGTCAACTCAGGGTATGGCGAGCTATCAAACCCTAACTGGTCGACTCACTTGGATTGGATGCCGCTGATGAATATCGGAAAACTCCTTTCCCGATATTATCGTCTGCCCTGGCCAGGGACTTTTGCGCATCCTTCCTAGAGCATTCTCTCTCTAAGTACCGAGAGCGAATGATTCCTTATTGACACACAATTCCCTTCGACGGTATTCCGCTGTACCCAATTCTTGGCGTATTAGAATCCCATGGCTAGAGATTCGTAAACCAAGGTCAAAGCACAGAAGTCTACCGCCAAGGTGTCCTTGGTGTCTCAGGTCCGAGGACCATCCACGCAACTGCGACAATAAAATCAAACTGGTTGACAGTAAGGTACAATACCATCCAGCAATTCAGTCGGATCAGTTCAGTGAACTCATTCTCCAATGAGCACCTACAGATTCGCCTTAGTGTCTCCACACAAGTGACTTATGAGATCAGTCACCCTCATCATATGAGCAGGAGTAATCTGTACTAGTCTAACCGGATATCCGATGTCCTTCTCGGATATCCTCCGACTAGGAACGATTAAGAATATGTGTGTTTAAGTGATCAGTCTCATTAGTATGATCTCATCATAATCTGATCACTATAGCACATATTCACGGACTTCATTACGAAACGATAATTAATGCGATTTACACATAATGAATATTATGCCATTTTTATTAATAAAATGAACGAGATTTACTTAGTCAGATTGGCTTGTAGGCCACCTAAACTAACAGGAGGAACGTCCTAGGAACATGTACTATTTGATTTCTATTTTTTTAGTCTCCTCTCAGGTCTGAGCTAGCTTTTCCTGTGTGTCATCAAAGAAAGAGGCGGGGAAGGCTCCCAAGGAATTCCCAAAGGCATCTCATAGTGTCATTGACGTAGACCCCGCCCGAGGCTACTTCAAGGTCCGGGAGGGCACCCTTTGGAAGGGCATATAGCAGGGGCAGGTGAGGTTACTGAGAGGTTAGAGCAGATGAGGCAGCATAAGAAGTCGGCATAAGAGAGGAGACAACAACAGGTGCAGCAGCAACAATTGGAGGTCGAGAGCTGGCCAAGGCCTGCCAGAAGCGATGCAAGGTGGGTGATCTCAGTAAGTTTCCCACGGAGGAGGTCCTAGCGAGGATGTCCCTACGGTGGTCTCCTATCTGCCAGCAGTGACGAGGGTCGTGATCCGAGGTACTCCCCCGACCAACTCAAGTTCACCGGCCGCTTCTTTACTTGCTCTATGGTTGGTCCTAGGACACCCCCCATCGTGGAGAGTGTACAAGACCAGCACCTTCTCCGACAGGGACGTCGCCCACAACCTTTTGTGTTGGCGACATGCATCCCTGCCGAGAAGGGCAGTGAGGAGAAACAACCCAACTCCCAGATCTCCATGAGGGCGTTGCAGTCGTGTTTACATACTCTAGTTTAGACTTGCCATCTTGTCAAGAACTTTGCCAAACTTCAAGCAAAGAATTAGGAGTTCAAGACTCAATGTCATGAGCCAGCCTGCCGATGGAGCCGATGTGGACATTGAGGGGGCCCATAAGAAAAACGAGGAGGTGAGAGCCAGCCTCGAGGCTGTCTTAGGCAAGTTCTCAAGATTGAGGCGGAGAAGAAGAAGGTCGAGGAGGATTTGGGTGAGGCCAAAGCCCTCATCCAAACACTTGAAGGGGAAGCTCCTATGGCAGTGGTAGAGTTCAAGGCCTCACCCGAGTACTTAGACGAGAAGGTCGAGTTTAGCCTAGAGCAGTACATTGCCGGTTATGATAAGGGAACTGCAAAGGGCTTCTTAGTGGACTTCAAGGTGGCCGTCTTCTATGCCAAGGAGTTTTTCCCTCATATCGAGGGCCTTGTGCTTGAGCAGGGGACCTGGCCTATAAGTAAGCCAAGAAGGTGCTAGAGGATGAAGGGGTTGAGGAGGCGATGGCTGAGAGGATCAATGTCATTGACTTGACTGCCTTCTTAGAGAATGTTGAGGAGCCTACAGCCGAGATAGTCTCCGTAGAGGAAGCTCCTATTGTCGAGACCTCCTGCCGAAGCTGATGTCGCCAAACATGTTCTTCCTCGGATCCAATCGGGCAGAAGTTTAACCGACAAGGCATTCAAGGTGCCTTGTCAACCTTTTAGATCTCCAGCACCTCCCACCTTGGATCATGCCGACCCTTCCCTTTTTATTTCTTAGGTTCTGCTAGGAGGTGAGATGGTCGGTGCACCCTAGGCTTTAGATATTTTCTTTCTTTTCCTTTATAACTCTTAGCTGGGCAAACACATATAATATGCTTTTCATGAATACAAGTGGTTTTCTTGACAATATCTTCCTGTTTTTTAGCGTGACTTGCATAGCTTGAGCTTCTCGAATATGAGCATTTTAGTATGAATGGCCTAGGAGCCTTTTCCGAGTGCGGGTATTCGAGGGTATGGGTGGCTTAAGAGCCCTTCTCGAGCATGAGCACTTACAGTACAAGTGGCTTAAAAGCCTTTCCCGAGTGTGGACACTTCGGGTTATGATTGGCTTAGGAGCTCTTTCTGAGTGTGGACATGATCGCTCGAAATTATGTGTCGTTAAGCATATTCGAACATCAATCTTAAAATTTCAATTTCCACATATAATTATTTGAAAAATAGCAAGTGGTGAGATTGGGTCGAATCCACAGGGAAATAGATTTTTAAAGTTAAAAACTTTGAGTCTTTAGAGGAAAATAGAGAAGAAAGAAGAGGGAGCATGATGATTTGATTTGTTAAGAATTAAAATTAACCGGACTTACTATGAACTCACAAAAAGAACACCCCTAAACGAGCATAATCAGACCATTTACTGAACTAAGACTACCTCTAAAACACTAATTAAAAGTAGAATATAAAATTTGAGTAGTGTCAACAGAAGAAAAATAAAAGTTGTAGAACAAAAAGATGGAGAAAAGATAACTGTTTTCAAAAGAGCTACTGTCATTCATTATCAGAACAATATAAAATTTTACAGAGACATTGAAAATCAAAAATTAACATAACTTTCATAAGAAAATTTTTACATAAAATATTCGCAATACAGTGTAACATGGAGAACTCAAAAACTAGAGAGAGATAGTGGAGAGAGAAAATTGATGTTTGCAGCCGCCGTAACCCTTCGCGCGGATCCTTGGTAGCCTTGGACTCCTTCCAATGGTCAGTTGCAGTGCCTCGAATCCACCTCTTGCACTAATAGCCGCTGGTTTGAGAGAGATGTAGAGAGAGAGAGAGAGAGAGTGAAAGAGAGGAGAAAGTGTGAGAGAAATTGAGAGAGAGAATTTCCAAAAAAACAAGCTTCCTTTTTCCTCCCCCTCCCATGGTTTTATAGAAGAGAATTCTTAATTCAAATTTTGAGTTTCAAATAGGATAATAAATAGGCTATTAAGCTCTCCTTTGATTAGTGGATCTTCTTTTAAGCCCATAAAGACTATTTTGAATTTTGAATTTCGAAATAAATATCTTTCTTTTTAAATTTCATGATTCTTCCTCCTCTCTCTCTTGATTTCATAGAAGAGAATTCTTAATTCAAATTTTGAATTTCAAATCCTCTAATAAATGAGCACTTAATTGCTGGCATTAAGCTCCCCCTTGATTAAAGGATTATCCGTAAATGCATATTTGAAATTTAAATTTGGAGAGGGATATTTCAAAATTCGAATTTTGAATTGAAGAATAAATGTTATTTTCGAGATTTTGAAATAATATTTTTGAAATTTAAATTCCGAAATTCCCTCTTCTCTCTCTTAGTTGGCTTGTGGTTCCCCTTTTAAGACAAAAAAAAATACAATCTTGTTCCTTCTAGGATTCAAACTCTGATCACTTCCTTAAAATCCAAGTAGTCCAACCACTACATTCACATAAAATAACAGTTAAGTTCATGCGGCAATAAATCATCCAACTACACATTAAATAATTGTTGAGAAAATCTTATTTGAGAATGAAATTGCTACCCTTCTTCAATCCATGGAGTGATGATATTTGAAATTCAGATTTTTTTTTCAAAATTGATATGTTTGAATGCACAAATGATTTATCTATCATTCCATATGATTTTATTCATTAAATTGATAGCAAAGTGTGTAAATTTCATCTGTTATTTATGTAAAATTGTGAACTTATCAGGACACTCGAGGTATAAGTGGCTTAGGAGTCCTTCCAAAGTGTAGTAACCCAGGATATGAGTGGCTTAAGAGCCCTTCTTGAGTGTGGGCACTCAGGGTACGAGAGCATCAAAATAACGCATTGTAAAAAAGGGGTTCACGATTTCTAATATTCATAACTTGATACAATACTTTCTTGGATCCAACTAACCCTAACAATAATAAGCTATGAGGTTATTAGAATTCCAGGTGTAAGGTACCTCTCTGTACTAAGTGTGCCAATCGGTATGCTCCCTTGCTGAGAATTTCTAGAATGTGATAGGGGCCTTCCCAGTTGAGAGCAAGTTTTCATGAGACTACTTGCAGAGCTGATGTTTTAGCTTTTTGCAAGACCAAGTCTCCTGGGAGAAACTATTTTTCTCATACTTGGAGGTTGGTAATATTTGGGCATTCTTTTATGGTACTTAACCATCTTTAGTCGGGCCTTCTCTCGAACCTCTAGGAGCATGTCGAGGTTGCAGCTTGTTTTGATTCCCTTCTTATTTCATGGCTTCAACACGAAGCGACGGACTTCTAACTTCTAAAGGTATCAAGGCTTCTATCTCGTAAACCAAGTAGAAAGGAGTCTCTCCTATTGCTGCTTAAGATTTGAGAAACATCACCAAGGCAATCTTTATTCCATAATTTCAAGAAATTTTTGACAGCCTAAATTTAATTTGTCCTGCAAGCAATAGAGCGTGTTTGGGTTTCTCACGGAGACACTGTCCTAAGCCTGTTTCACAGTGCCAAGGAAAGATGAATGTTGCAGCCACATAGCTTGGAAAGAAAACCTGGAAGGGGTATGAGCACCACCAATGATATCAACTAAAAGACGAGCATGGTCAGATGGGTCCCTGGCTAAATGTTTGATGCACAAAGAAGGCCTATTTTCAACCCAGTGAGAGTTCACCAAAACTCTATCCAAGATGGCCTTAATACAAGAATTTCCCAACCTATTATTCGACCAAGTAAGTAGGAACCCGAGAACCCCATGTCACACAATCCAGTGGCAGCAATAAATCCCTAAAAATCCATCATGGAATTAAGGAAAGGCATGTTCCCTCCTACCTTCTCCTGGGGATTCAGGATAGCCTTGAAATCACCACTGATAAGCCAAGGCAAATTTGATTTGTCACTAAAATCCAAGAGAGCAGTATACATCTCAAGCCTCTCAAGACGATTGCATGAGGCTTATACAAAAGTCAAATAACAAAGTTCAGACTGATTAACTCTGAGAGAAAAAGTCAAGAACTGTGGATGAGACTGCAGAATAAACAAATCCAAACCCTTCTAGAAGACCCAAACTTTACATGCATCACCATTATTCCCAGCAACCTGATCAAATTTGAGCCTTCGGCGAATAAAATCAGCTCTATCAAACGATATCGATCTGATGATGCCCTCTAATTGAGATCGAATTTGTTTTAAGTTAATCTAAGTGTTAGATTAACATTAATTAGAATTGTTCTAAATTGTGTATAATTCATTAAACAAGAGTTGTTAATGAAATTTTAAATTATCTAAGTGTTAGATTAAACTTATTCCACGTTCTTAACGAGGGTTGTTAAGAAATTAACCTTGAGCTTAAGGTATTATTAACAGGAGTTATTAATATATTATTTACCTTAAGAATCTATTAACTTATTAAGAGTCATATAATTAATCTAAATGCTAGATTAATTTAGTTTTGAATAGTTCTAAATTTTACATGGAATCCTTCTAAAAATTAATTCAGTTATGAGTGCACATGTTGGTGTGGTCCTGCTTTCAAATTAGATTTGAAAGCATACTAGAAAGTAATTTTTTTTTAAAAATTTAAATTCCAATTTTGATTGAAATCTAGATTTTGAGAAAGTCAAAGTATAATATTTTCAAAAAATTTAGCCCACTTGTGATGCATTATATTATGTGTGGATGGTTAAAACTTGTGGTGGTCATGGACAAGCATTTTAATTAACGTCATATAATGATGTATGTGTGATTGTGAATTATTGTGGAATTGTTTGATTAATTAGTTGTTAATTTATGAGGCATGCGTGCCTCCCACTCTCTCATTCCAATATATTTGTACCTCCCTCCATAAATGTACTCCACTATAAGGTTTTCTTTTACAGTTATGTAAATTTGATAACTTGTATCATTTTTATAATGTAACTTATCGCGATGGCCGAGGAGGAGCGAGGATGATCCACAAGTACAACTAAGAAGGCTTCAAGAGATAAGATCACCAGAACTTATGCGTTTGCGTGATTAATTAATATAAATGTTATGTTAGTTAATTTGGTGATTAATTATTTGGCTCCAGTTAATCACTGTCTTGTCTATAACCACATAATTAACATGTATGGATGTTGCATGTACTTATTTATTTGATTTTGAATCAAATTGCTAGTTAGGTATAGTTAATAGTTAAATATATGCGATATACTTATTTTCTATTATCTAGGTTGAGATCAAGATAAAATTTTATATAATCTCTCGTTTCTAAAGTTTAAGTTGTAGCGTGAGTCGTTGATAATGTACCGTGTGACCCTCAATCTATATAGTTTTAGGATTGGAAGCTAGGTCGGATAGGTTTGTTATACTGTCTACGAGACCTGTCAGATTCTAATGACAAATTAAAACTATGGCATGATGATGCTTTAAACAGAGTCATGGTGTAGCCTTGTTGTGCTATTCACAAGGTTCACATCCTAATCTATGCCCGTTGCCTAATGATGGTACCACTTAAACCAGACTTAATGGTTTATTATGCTATCCACATGACCATTATTATTTTGGGGGCCAAAGTATGATCGAATATTGTAAGAAGTTGTAAGTGCAAATAGTTGGCTGCTCTCTAATCATAATGTGATATGTTGTGCTAACCATAAGGTCGCATTATGAGTCAATGAGATTCTAATCTCCGCTAAGAGACCATCGGTGTCTCCCATTCTGTATATATGAGAGTTATATAGTCTACTGAAAAGAGTGGGAGATAATTCAAGATAAAAGATCATATCTGAATTAATTAAATTATTTGTTATATCTCTTTATTTTCTCTTAAATCTATATATGTCGTCAAACAATCCGATGCGTGGCATATTGGATGCATACAGATTGACATACTCCACTTAATTAGACTGGCTAAATGAATCTAAAGAATGTCTTCTAATTCAAGAAATGGCCATTGCCCTTAATAAGCAATCCCTACATGAGTTTACTGACAGTGTCAGTAAGGATAAATTTTGTGACCTCTTGCTTGGTGAGACCAAGATGAAGAGATATTCAGGGTAGGCCTTTGAGAAAGGCAAAGGGCAGAAGACTTATATAGTTGAACCAGTTGTTAAGAAGGATAATGGCAAGCCAGCGGAAAGGGAGGAGTGCTTCCATTGCCACCAACAAGGACACTGGAAGAGGAACTATGAGTCCTATCTCATAGATAAGGCAAACGAAAAGAATAAGAGGCTTAGAGATGGTTCAAGTATTCTTTTAACTTTTACTTGTCCATTAAAGGATCCGCATCTCCGATATGAGATATTGGATGTGCAGATTATGATGAGTAAAAGGAAACTGAGAGCTGGAAAGGTTGACTTGAGAATAATGCAAGAGTTGTAGCTGTTGCTATGGAGATAGCAAACCTTAGGATGCCTTCTGGAGACTTAATGGGATTGAATAATTGTTATTTTGTTCCATCAATCAAGATTTCCATCTCAAACTATGGCTGGGATAGAGTTGGTTATCCATTGACTGAGTAGTAACAAAACTTGTTCCATTTATTTGAGAAATAAAATGATGGAATTTGTAAATAAGTCAATAGTTCATACATTCTTGATATGGTATGTCATGTAATGAATGTTTCCAAATCTCTTGAAGTAAAAGGCAAAGTGTGATTCTAGAATATCTATGGTACTGTAGGCTGGGTCATATAGATGAGGACGCAGTTCAAAAGTTGCATAAAATAGATACTTTGATCTATATGATTATGAATTATATGCAACAAGTGAATCTAGTCGTATGGTAAAGTTGACAAGTTCTCCATTTATTAGACAAGGAGAAGCAGTCGAGGACTTATTGGAATTTATTCATATTGATGTACATGTCCCAATGTCCACTCAGGCCATAGATAGTTACTCCTACTTCATCTTTCTTAACGATGACTTCTTTAGAGATTCAGCTATGTGTACTTGTTGAAGTACAAGTTGAAAGCATTTAAGAAGATTAAGGGATTTGACTATAAAGTAGAGTGGTGCACTAGAAAGAGTGTCAAAACTCTTCGATTTGATCGAGGAGATGAGTATTTGAGTACATAATTCACACAAATCCTTAAGGATAATGGTAACCTCTCTCCATCGATCCTTCGTATTTAAAAGTAGGAAACCTTATTGGATATGTTGCAATTTAAGATAAGTTTGTTTAATTTTCTATATCCTTGTAGGCTTAAAGATTGACATAAGGTGCCTATCCTTTCGATAAGGTTCTAAGTTAGATATGTATGTAATGCTCTATATGAGATATGGAGAGGAAAGAAACCTGACTTTAACTATGTTAAAGCCAGAAAATGTCCTACCTTTGTGAAGAGGCATGATCTAAGAAAGTTGAAAAGTATAGATTTGTAAGATTTTCAAAGATAGTATTTGGATGTTATTTCTCCCAACAGAGCGATGAAAGAGTGTTTATTGCTAAAAGAGACGTCTTCTATGAAGATGAATTTATCCTTAGAGAAGACAGTGGGAGCTAGATAGAATTAGAAGAAGTTCCGCGTACACAAGTTAACACTGGATCATTGGATAATCTCTTTCCTATGGAACCTATCATGACACACATTAAAGAGGGACGTAGGTCCCTCAGAGTTCTTCAAATAGCCAGATAGATATGCATGACATAGAAAGGGTGGCTAAAGAAGAGGAACTCTAAGATGAGGATAATGATTCGTATGTTGGATATAGGAGCCCTCAAAGTCAATCATAGAGCATCTATGTACATTCTCATTCACTAATAAATGACAATTAATTCGTTATAAAGATTGGCAGGTAACCTATTAATGTATAATGAAGTCCTTGGAATTATGAGGGGAACATTAGATTATGATGAGATTGTGATAATGAGACTAATATTCCTAACCATAATTCCTGAAATATTTCCAATCATAGGATATTAGAGACATGACATTTTATATCCGGATATACTAGTGTGTATTGTTCCCGCTCATTTGATGAGCATGACTGGTCTCATAGTTACATGTGTGGGGACACTAGGACAAGCGCACACGTGATCATTGGAGAATGAGTTCACTAAATTGATTTGACTTTTATCACTGGATGATAATTTACCTAACTATCAACTAGTTTGATTTATCGTCACAGTAACATGGTTGGTCCCTGGACCTGAGACACCAAAGACATTTTGCTAGTGGATTCATAGGCTTTACCTTGGCTCACAAATCTCTAACCATGGGGTCCTAATTAGTGAAGTGATCGGATTTAGCGAAATAGCTTTGAAGGTGATTAAGTGAAACAGGATAATTCACTTTGATATTTAGAGAGAGAATGCTGTAGGAATGATGCGCACAGGAGTCTCTGGTCAGAATGGACACAATATCAAAAAGGGGTTTTATGATATTGTACAACAACATTTAATCCAAATGAGTTAGCTGTGTAAGGTTTAACAGTTGACCATGTCCTAGGTTGACTCAAGATCATTATATGAATAGAGTATTATAGCCACGTTGTAACTGTTGATGGATATGTTCCTTGAGCAAGTTGCTAAACTCTATTACCTTCCGGTATTATACGGTGTTACTTGGCACCTAACTTGATCGAAAGCCCGACCGATTAATATGTGTAATATTAATTCAGTGGATTAATTAATTAATATGAGAGATTAAATTAATTAATTAAAGTAAGCAAAGTGTTATTGGGCTTATTGGGCCGAAAATCGGACTAGTACTTGGGCCTGGAGGGTCACACGTACAAAGATTCTCAGTTGATGTTGATTAAGTGGATTTTATACTAATTTGAGGACTTTTGTGAAAAGTCATTCGAACTTAATATAAATAAGTGCTGAGAGGAAGCCCTAGGCCAAGCTCCATGCTTCTCTCTGACCTAGAGGCCCCCCTCCTCTCCCTCTCTGCCCGGCGCCCTGTATGCCTTGTGTCGCACATGTCCGCTTCCCATCGATCATTGAATGGGATTTCGCCCACCTATCATAGGCATCATCGCAGCAAAGAGAACTCGACGAACATTTCGAATTAGACGAGGGAACAAGGATGAACCATCAAGCGAGGATTATGTGGATATCATTGGAGGCTGGGCACTTGCGCAGCTAGCGGCATCACATCGACAAAATTGATACGGTTGCGGATCCGATTCTGCGTAAGGGGATGTTTGTTCACCGTGTTTTGTTCATTTAGTCCGAAATGGATCAGGCGTGGGCCGGATTTAGTTTTTGTTCTCTGTTTCCATTGCATTCTTTGTCGTCCTGCGTCGATCCATAAAGTAGTATTAGAGCCAGGTTGCCGCTCGATTCGTTTCATTTTCTGAATCTAATTTCTAGACCTTATTCCATAATGACAAAATTGATCTCATAATTATTTTTGGTTTATATGATGGATTGGGATGTGAAAATTAATTTTCTCATGTGTAGAATGGTTCAATTTTTTTTTTTTTTAAATGTGGTGTTGGTGACCTGGGTATTGTCGGTAGGTGCATCAGCCATCGCCAACCTTCGCCGGCCCTGCAAGGGACAAACATAGGCGGTGGCGTCAAGCTCTTCCCTCCTTCTATTCCCTTCATCGGATGAAGGGGAAGAAGAAGAGGGAGGGGCTGGGGACATCCTGACCACTGCCATTGAGATCGATGGCCCCGGGAATGCCTGTCGACTGACACCCGCTGCGCTAGAGGTGTGGGCAGGTGCCAGCGCCTCTACTTCCCAACGCCTTCCTATAACAGGAGGGCTCGGGGGGGGGGGGGGGGGGCTTGGGCGGTAGCTAGGGTTCCCTAGCCGCGTGTCGACTCGGCCCTGGCCGAGCCGGCCCAAGCCGACCTAGCCTAGGCAGCCTGCTTAGGGGTTGGCTTGGGTTCGGGCCAGGTGGCCTCGGTTGTGCCCACCCTTGGGGTTGGGCCTAGGCGATGCCCAGCCAGGCCAAGCCAACCCCAACCTCCCAACCCAATTGGGCCCTCTACTCAGGGGCATAAACATAAAAAAAGATTATAATTAAATTTAAATTTTAGAATTATTTTATAATTTTAAGAAATTAAATTTTATTTGATGATGCCCTTTAATGAGATTGGATTTGTTTTTGAAAGTTTCTTTTAACAAGAGGTGTTATAGGAATTTCTTATAATCTAAGAGTTTGAATAAATCCAATTTAGTATTGGTCTAAATTATGTACTATTTCATCTAGCAAAAGTTGTTAGTGGAATTTAGTGAATCTAAATGTTATGTTAACTTTATTTAGAATTCTTCTAAATTGTGCATAATTTTGATTAACAAGAGTTGTTAAGAAATTAAATTATCCTGTGATTTTCTTAATGGGAATTGTTAAGAGATAATTTAACTTTGGGGAGCTCTTAACAAAAGTTGTTAAGAGAGTAACAATTAATCTAATAATTAATCAAGGTGTTAGATTAATTTCAATTTAGAAATGTTCTAAATTAATCTTTCTATAAATTGATTTCAGATACGTGTGCACATATGATGTGTTGTTTATTGCTTGCAAATTGAGAATTTAAAGTATGCTTTGAAAATATAATTTTCAAAAATTTTAAACTATCCCAATTTTGATTAGAACCCAGGTTTTGAGAAAATAAAAAGTATTCCCACTTGTGATGCACACCTTCATGTGTGGATGGTTAAAAGTTAACCTTGGTCATGGATAAGAACTTTAATTATGTCATGTGATTATGTGATTGTGTGGATGTAAAATGTGTATGAGGTTGAATTAATTTTTAATTATTGGGACCTACGTGCCTCCTTCTGTAACTACCCACCACCCTATAATCGAGGATCCGATTACTAAATGGGTACCAAATCATTAATTTGGAACCAAACCAGGATCTATGTAAGTCTGGGAAATAAACAATAAACTAAGCTAAACATTCACATCGCATTGAATTGAAAGGAAAATACAGGAATTAAAAGTTATTACAATGTGACTCGATACAACAAATAATTACATACCCCAACAGAAAAGAAATAATTAAACGTACATGCCAGAAATAAAGATAACAACTACGTCGGGGCATACCCCGGAACAACAGCTGACGGCGCGCGTCTCACAGCAGTACAGCAGTACACACCTCACTAAGTCAGTATGGAACCCTCACCTGAAAACCGTAGGGGTGAGTCTCAAAGTAAAGACTCAGTAGGGATCCTTCGATCCCCACTGCCCACTCACACACCCACATGTGTAAGACACCGCTGAAGTTACAGTAAACAAGTAAAGCAGTAATTACTACACCTAAATCTCGATATGAATCACATGCATTCGAAGTATATTTAACATGCATAATTCCAATTTACCAGGGAACCCATAACTAACGTCTCGTCAAAACACGTCAACCACACAACGAAAGTGGGAAACACCGACCCGCTGAGACCAAACAGTAACCCCTCGGATAGCACGCTAGCTACTCCGGCCCAACTGGCTCAAGTGGTTACTCCTTCCCCCAGCACGAGTGACACTCCACAGGTACCACTCCGACACCGGTACTAACTAACCCCGGGGTTCACCAGGTGACCCTCTCTCACTAGGCGTCACCTCGCCACTTCTCCCACCGGCGTTGTGTCCCAACCTCACCGACACAGGGTGTCAAGCGCTACAACTACCACTCTAGGTCCACAGTAACACAAAACACGACATAGTGCGATCCGGTCACGTGAGAAGTCCACGGTCACACGACACACAACGCAGTGCTATTCGGTCACAAAGAACCCATCATCATCGAGTAAACCTAAAGCATGCATTTAACCAACTATCTAGCAGTGTAAACACATTTTACTGGCATGGATTAGTGTGGTTCTGTCTTGAATCGCGTCGCCCAAGGCCGACGCCATTCAAGCATCCTAAACTGGTTCATAAAATCTCGGCCTCAGAATATGACCTAAAAAGGTGTCGTCACAGGTAACCGCCTTTTAAAACACGTCGCCATCTCTTGTCGCTTAACAGTGACAGAAACAGGGACATGCCACGGTTGATTCTCTTAAAACGCGTCGTCCTGGGAAGCCGCCTTTTCAAAAAGGCGTCGCTGTCCTCAGACACCATTCACACCAGAATCCAAAACTTGCAGAATCCTTAATCGGGGTGATTTCTGCCTAAATGGCGTCGTACTGGCCCGTCGCCATTCTAAATGGCGTCGTCCAGGCACGACGTCATTTAACGCCAGAAACCCAGACTGACAGAACCTCAAACAGGGAGATTTCTGCCTAAATGGCGTCGTACTGGCCCGTCGCCATTCTAAATGGCGTCGTCCAGACACGACGTCATTTAGCGCCAGAAACCTGGTTCTGCAGCTCAACCTGAGGGTCCCCTTTTTCATCCCCAAAAGCCCCAAAATCATACAAAAACAGAGGAGGAAGAGGGACAAACTAAACCATCACAAGGAACCCACAAATCCATGTTCATAGAAACCCCCATTCCCATCAAGAAAAGTCCCTAACATGCTCATTCTACCCAAAAACCATAGATCCGTAGCAATGTTCAAGCAGGAGAACATAGTTTTAAAATGAAACACTACGGGAATCGTCACCTTACCGATTCTCGAACTCCTCCTTGCTCCGCCACCAAACCATCGCACCGTAGACCGCCGCCGGTACTCCGAGGACGCCGCCATTCCGTCGGGACGTCAGCCGCAGTCCGGAGAATGGAACGCCACGAAGAAAGTGGTGGTGGTAGTGGTGAGAGGTAGTGGAGTGGTGGAAGAGGAAGAAGGGGAAAGGGAAGGGGAAGAGAGGGGGGAGTCGGAGGGTGGAGAGGGTGAGGAGAGAGAGAGTGTGAGGGTGAGAATGAGGAAAAGGAAGGAGGATTCGCGGGGTAACCAGAGACTGGGTAAAACACGTCGTGATGTACGGATGCCTATCAGTTGACGTGACGGGCCGTACTGACAGAACTCTGAAACACGTCGTCTTCCCAGGACGCCGTTCATACGAAGACTGGCACCGTACACTGACAACCCAGGGTCGCAGTTTGAATGGCGTCGCCCCTCGCGGACGCCGTTCAGACGACACGGCAGGGCCGTACTCTCGCGGCCCAAAGCCCGCCCACGTGGCGCCCACGTGGCAAAGCGGCAACCAAACTAAAAGGCGTCCACCCACCAAGACACCATTCAAAAGGCGTCGTGCACTGTAGACGTCATTTAGATGGCACTCCTCAGTCCCATCAGGACCCAAATCAGGGAACCCGACCCAGAGACTGACCCGATAACCGGATCCGAAACCTCAGTCCTTACACCTTCTCTCTCTATCATTTCAATGTATTTCTACCTCCCTCCTCAATTTTACTCCGCTACAGAGCTCTCTATTACATTTATATATAGTTGATGATTTGGAGCAAATTCAAATATTGTAATTGATCGTGATGGCAAAGAAGGAGTGAAGATGATCCACAAGAGTAACTAAGAAGACTGTAGAGATTTACTAACGTCCCAAATCTCCTGTTCGGTCATATTTAACTTTCGACAGAATTTGGAGATGGTACAACTACGGAACATAGCATATATATAACTAAAATGAGAGAATAAGAGTCGACAAGGCAATAACAAATAGCCATCCCTCAAAAAAATCCAAATAATAACAAGGCACCAATCCATTAATAATTAGATGATAACAACTATCTTTGAATAACATAAACAATCTCTCACAACTCCCTAGGATCTCTCAAACTACATAATAGACTCAAATACTTCCTAGTACATCAATCTACTAAAATAAAAAGACTCAAATTACTACAACTAATCTTAAATCCAATAAACTCCAAGAAACACCTAACCCTCATGGTCAAAGTCAAAGTCCAACTCTCCAACCACCTCTGCTGAAAAAATTGGTTAATAAACTTAATGAGTACAAAACGCAGTACTTATCATCCCCTCCACAGGTGAAACATATAATAATTAAAATTCACATTATATCTAAAACCATAGTATGAATGAATTGCAATGCTACATATGAATCAAATAAGATCTCATATATATCATATCAATTGAGATGTGTTTTCTAATTATCTGAAACAAATATGCTAATTTATAATACTTATCACATATATCAAATCTTCTTACTTTATTTGAAATCAAATTACTAATCATAAACATATCATATAATTTGTCCAACACATAAGGAGGCTCATATCACATAGCATATGGCTCAAAATAATGACTAGTAGTATGAAATCAAGTTACACATTTTAGAATTTAAATACATACTAAAAACAAACTTTAATGAACCAAAAACAGATCCAAATTGAACTCGTTATGTGTCAAAATTATCATATTTCACATATTGAACAAACAAATATCCTAACCACAACATAAGGGTTACACATGCACATATACTGGGTAATTAGGCAATAGTATCAAGTCTTGGCTATCGCGGAATGAGGGATCACATATTTCCCACTAGTACACCATATAGAAGTTGGTTTCATGGATTTTACCCATTCCCCTTAGGTCACATAATGTCACATCCAATCAGGACGCTTGGGCCACATAATCGTTTTAAGATGGCATTGTCCACATCACAAATTTTCAATTGAATGACACATGAATTACAGTAATTAAGATTCATTAGATTGCTGAAAGTTTAAATATCCACGTAGCTAATGGTATAATTTGCTAAAAGTAGTAACATTTGAATGAAAAGTGATGTATTTAAGCACGACATCTCATTACTAAAAGTTTTCATATAAAATAGGTTCCAACAAATAAAAATTGATATACAAAGTGTTCTGAAATTTCTACAGAAAATTTGAAAACTTTTCATAATTTTTAACTTGAAAACCCTATATCAAAACAAACTATTTATTGAAATAAATATCAAATAGGTTCAAAAATTATTAATATTTGTTAGACATGATAAAAATATCATATGGAACATGTCTAAAAAGTTTTACAATTTTTTAAATCTATTTGACCCATGTTTTAACACGAAATTTGGTTCCGATTTAAATTACATAGTTCACAGTGCGACTAGTTTGAATTTAATATTAAAATAAACACTTTATGATCCTATAATTATTATTACTATTATTTTTACTATTTATTTATTATTATTATTATTTTAAAAAAATGAGTGTTTCATCATCTCCACCTTAAAGAAATTTCGTTCTTAAAATTTATATTGCAAGGTGAAGTATATAAAATCACTTACCAAACCACTCTAGATATCTCTTCTTCGTATCATCTTCCATCTCCATGTCACCTCTTACACAGAGTAATGCTTCCAAGGAATCGTCTTAGTCCTCAGCAGTTGTTCCATACGATCCAGAATACGAATAGACTTCTCCTCATATGATAGATCTAGTTGAACTTCCAATGGCTTATAATCTAGCACATAAGTAAATCAACAATATACTTCCTCAACATGGAAACATGTAATATCGGATGAATGCCAGATAGATCTGGTGGCAAAGCAAGCTCATAAGCAACCTATCCAACACGTTTCAAAATATCAAATGGACCAATATACCTTGGACTCAACTTTTCTTTCCTGCCAAACCTCGTGACTCCCTTGGTTGGTAAAATCTTTAGGAAAGAATGATCTCCCACTTCAAACACCAATTCCCTTATCTTATGATCAACATAGCTCTTCTGTCAGCTTTGAGCTATCAAACGTCTCTCCCTCCACTCTATTAACCTCCCAACTTCTTCCACTACCACCACCACTTCCTCCGCGGCACATTTCTCTTCGGACGGCGGCCGACGTCCCGGTGGAGTAACGACGTCTACGGTAGTACCGGCGACGGCGTGTGGCGAGGTGGGTTGGCGTCTTGGAGCTAGGAGGAGTTCGAATAACCGATAAGGTGACGATCCCCGTGTATTTTGTTTAAAACCATATTTTTTTCCGCTTCGGAGCATGTTTAGGGGGTTTTTGGAGTGAAAATACTAATTGCATGTAATGAGAAATTGGGGGTCTTTTAATGGGTATTTAGGTTCTCCTCCTCCCCCTTTACTTTGGGGTGTTTTTTGTATGATTTGGGGGAGAAATCCCGCCTTGTGACTTGGGGGATGGCGGAAGGAGAACCTGTCTGTGAGGGTTAAATGGCGTAAGGGGACAGCGACGCCTTTTCAAAAGGCGGCTTCCACCCGCGACGCGATTTAGCCCTGATAACAAACTCTGTCTCTAGACTGATGAGCGTCCATGGACAGCGACACCTTTTGAACGGCGACTTCCGCTCACGATGCGTTTTAAGTTCAGATTACCCCGAGGCCTGTCTCTGTTTCTGTCGTTATTAGGCGACTAGGAACAAGGGCGCATTTTAAATGGCGACCCCTTTGAATGACGCAATTTAGGCCTTATTCCGAGGCCCATTTTTACATGAACTAGTTTAGTGGTTTTGAATGACGTCGGCCTTGGGCGACGCGATTCAAAATAGAATCTTATTAAAGCATATAATTAACATATGTCTACATTGTTAGATAGTTAGATAAAGGCATATTTTGAAATCATACTCGAGGACGATGAATTCTACGTGATCGGATCGGACCGTGTTGCGTTTTGTGCGATCGTGGGCCTAGAGTGACAGTAGTTAGCACTTAGGCACCCTGTGTCGGTGTGGGAGTGACACGGCGTCGGTGTGGGAGTGGTGGGGTGACGCCTAGAGAGAGGGTCACCTGGTGTACTCCGGGGTATAGCTAGTACCGGTGTGGGAGTGGTACATTCGGAGTGTCACTCGTGCTGGGGGAAGTAGGACCACCTTGAGCCGTGTCAAGCTGGAGTAGCCAATGTGCTATCCAAGCGGTTGCTGTTTGGTCTCAGCGGGTCGGTGTTTTCCGCGTTCGGCCGTGTGACTTGTGTGCTTAGCCAAGAAGCTAGTTGTGGACTCCGTGGTAGTTTCATAATCGTATATGTTATTGTTATAAATGCGTGCGTTTTATATTGAAATTGTGTTACTGCTTTATTTAGTTAAATTGCCTATATTTGTGTACTGCACTTGTGGGTGTGTCAGTGGGTGGTGGGGATCGAAGGATCCCTACTGAGTCTTTTTTGATGAAACTCACCCCCTACGGTTTTCAGGTGAGGGTTCCAGGCAGGCATAGCGAGGAGAGTGTTGCCTTAGGTTGCGCGCCAGCAGGCGCTGTTCCGGGGTATGCCCCGATGTAGTTGTTATTTCTTTTTATGGCATGTACGCTTAATTATTTCTTTTTCAATTAGAGTATGTAATTATTTGCTGAGTCGAGTAGAATTGTAATAACTTTTAATTTCTGAACTTATTTTACAATTCGATGTGATGTGGATGTTTAATTTAGTTTATCATTTATTTTCTAGACTTATCGAGATCCTGGTTTGGCTCCAAATTTAATGATTCGATACCTATTTAGTAATCGGATCTCCGATTATAGGGTGGCGGGTCGTTACATTAATCCTAATTTTAAAGCTTCTACTAATTTTCGATGAATTTGCATAACCCTCTGTATGCAAAGATGAGATACACTGATGGTATCTTAGTGGGAACTCAATCCCATTAACATTATGGTAATGGTCTTGTGGCAGTACAACAAACCATCTCATACTTAATGAGTAGGCAAGTCTTGCCAATTGAAACTCCTTGCGACTTCCAGTCATATTCAGCCTCCATAACACTTGTAACTTTGTGGCATCACAACAATTACAAAGTCTCGTTAGGTTAAACCCGTTTGTTACGTTATGAGAATGAGTTTCTGACAAAACTCTTGTAGCAGCATAATAAAGTTATGCCAGTCACTCATCCTAAAGTTAGACACAAACCTTAATCTAGGTCACTGACCCCTTGCTTAATGGACCTTGTGGCAATGCAACAAACTCACTCAATCTAAGGCCAGCTTACCTAGACTATAACAACAGAAGGCTACGTGGGTTATTCTTAATGCCTCACGTTAATCAACCTAATATTTGACCGAGAAAAGATTTTATAATTTTTGGTCTCATCAATAATAGTACTACATAGATATAAGTCTTTTGAGTATCATATATATACTCATATAAGAGATATCTAACTAGCAGCACAACCAATACATATCAAATACATGTTAAAAAAAAAACACATGGATGATCATGGACTTTTAAATATGTATGGTAACACTAGAGCCAGTCGGTGAACCACAACAAAGTGCAAATAGTGAATGCAGTTGGCCTTCACATCTCATGCTCTTTATGTTGTGAATTTCTGTTCAATGGTACCATCTGATCTCATCCCCACTCCAAGTCAAATCTATCTCTTAAAATTACGTATAATTAACAAAATGAACTCACATGCCCACAAATATACATGAAGTAATAAGAAACCTTCGTCTTAATCAAGGGAAGTACATTTCTATGGGAGATAAAAATTACAATCTGAATCTTAGAGAGAGAGAGAGGCATGCGGACACCATTAAATAAATCACACCATTAATCATTTAATGCATTCATCCACACATCATCACATGATTAAGATAGTCCATAATCATCCCTCTACACACACAAACACATCCCATGATTAGAGTGTTAACTATCATATAGCTAATATTGAAATAACTATTATTTCAAAATATTAATTATATTCATAATATAATTAAAAATAATTAACTTTTAACTAAACAATTTTAGTTAAAAACATAAATGAAATCTAAACAATTTAGATATTAAGTTATTTCCCATCATCGCACGTTGAAGTATGTACAAAATAATTAATTGATTAATTAGAATCATATTATAATTACAATTAATAAAATAATTAAGTTAACAATTAACTAAACCTAAGTTAACAAATTTTAAAACAATGTTAAAACTTGTTAACCGTAAAAATAAAAAGGTTTATAAACCTTTTGATATAATTAAAAGTATTTAAAATAATTTTTAAAAACTTTAGTTATATGTAAAATAATTTAAAATAGTCTTAAACTTTTTAAAACTATTAAAAGATTTAAATTCCCTTTTAATTGGTTTTAATTAGGCTTAAAATGGGAATAATTGGGCTAAAATGGGCATAAATGGCCCTATTGGATCCGGTCGGGTCCGAGGATCTGGCGTCAGGTCCAATGGACCCAGAAAGGGGGCCCGGCCCCTTCTCCCCTCCCCCCCCTCCCCCCCCTCCCCCACTGTTCATAGCAGCAATAATAGCAGTAGCACTAGCAACATGTTGGCGCCACTGCTGGCCACCAGCACTGCTGCCGGCGTTGGCTAACAGCCAGCCACCGTCTGACGACCCCACCGGCACTGGCCAGCGGTGGTTTGGCCGGCGGTGGTGTTTGTTCTCTTCGGCCTATTTAACATCAAATGTTCGCAGTACGTTCTCTCTCATCTAGAGCCCAAAAATCGCAAAACCAATTTTCCCTCGTGCGGTTTTTGATGCTCAATAATCCTGGAACACTTCCAAGATAATCCGGATGAGAAAAGGGGATCATGAAATTAAAATATGACACCCACAAAACTATGCACGCAGATGACAAAATCACATTTTTGGTGATTCAAAACGACCCATAAGCATCATTTTAATGCCCAACTTATAGCCCACGACTTTGACAATATATCCAACTACTCACAAATGCTTTGTGGCAATCAGATCGATGGCCGCATCGCATGCATCCCCGCAATGAAGTGGCTCCGAAAATCACACATGCGATGACGAAGAATAACAAGAAATTCGTCAAAATGATAGAGTCGACAAGCTCGCTCCGATACCACTGTAAGGAATCGTGGCGGGAAGAACGACGGCACAATGGAATAAAAATTAATTAATTTATGTCGTTCAAGCGTCCAGTCTCTAGACGTATCCACACGAGTCTTAGTGGTAATCTATATCTCCTTCGTGCTTTGCAAACTCCGCGAGGATCTTAATTCCACTGTGAACATAGAGGGGAGAGAGAGGGTGGCTAAAGAGAGACAGAGAAGGAGGAAGGATGATGACTGGTCATAATGAAAAACCCTAAAAGCCTGGCTAGGGTTCCGCCATAGCAACTATTTATAGACTCCAGACATATTTCACAAAAACCCAGAAGTTATAAAACTTAAATCCTCTTCAGGTCCGCGAAAACTCTTTTGGGTGTGTCCCTTTATGCCCGACTATTTATTTGGTTTTCAGTTCCTTAAGACAATAACAACTTATTTGACTTAATTAATTATTATTCATTATCTTATATGAATTTTAATCCGATTATCGCATAATCGATAATCCATTATCGCATGATGAATTCTTCAAGCTTTCTTATTATGAACCGCATCAAGCTATACTTCATGATCCTAACAAACATCAGAGATATGAAACCCACTAAACATATCCTTTCATCCACAGGTACCATACTGTTATAGATCCTCATCCATGCAATGTTCCAGTCTGACTATGATATGGTTTAACTGTCAAATTCTGATATGTCTTTACCTAATGGGTTTTTGCAGGTGACTTTTTGCCTTACGACAATCTTGTACTCAATATTAAATAAATATAAAACACTTTTTCTATTTAATTATCTAACCCTGGATAGGGATTTCTAAATACTATTGTATAGGACATTCTCTCTCCGATGACATACCAAGAGTGAATGATTCTATGTTGTCAACTCAATTGAGTTCGCGAGAATCCCACTGAACCAGAATAACTAATTATACAGAATCACAAACTTGAGATTTTTAAATCAATAATAAAATACTCAGTGTCACTCAAATATGGCATCCTTGGTCACTTAGGTTTAGGATCCAATTATGCTACTGTGACTATAGAATACACCGATTGACAACCAGTATGATGACCATTTGGAAATTCAAGGTCGGATCAGTTCAGTGAACTCATTCCACTAATGAGCACCTACACATGTACCTTAGTGTCACCACAATAGTGACTATGAGATCAGTCACCCTCATCATATAAGTAAGTATCACGTGCACTTGTCTATCCAGATCTTCAATGTCCCATCTTGCAGATCCGATGACCAGGAACAATTCGAACGCATACATTTAATGACTGATCTCATTGCCATAATCTTATTATGATTCAGTCATTATCGCATGTGTTGCAGGACTTCATCACATCATACGATAAATGCACATAAAATGATAAGACATAAGAATTGCCATTTATTATTAATAAGAATGAGATAACTACATGGGCATACATTTCTATCACTTGCTTCATGCTAAACCACCAAAAGTACCTTTTCATGTCCTTGTACATCTTGGTACTCCCTAGGTGAATAGAAGACTAGGACTTGTGAGCCTGATTTAACAATTCCCTTCGCAACTCATCATCCTATGGAACATATACTCTACCTCAAAATCAGATGTCTCAATCTTAACCCTGAGAAATATCAACTTTGCCGATCAACTTTTGCATCTTAGGGTCTTGTTTCTGAGCTTCTATAACTTTCTCCACACTCACAGGTCTCACCGCCAACTGAGCTAGAAAGTAGTCTCTTGACTTCTAGTTTACGAGCAACAACGTCCTCAAGCATATCCCAACCTCTGAGCAAAAATAAGGCCATAAGCTTCCTGTTCAAAGCATCAACAACCACATTCGCCTTAGTAAGATGAAAATTTAGTACAAACTCATAATTCTTTAGAAATTCAACCCATTTTATGTGCCTCAAATTAAGCTCTCTCTGTCAGGAAATGTACTTCAAGCTATGATGATCAATAAAAATCTTAAATTGCACTATATAAAGATAGTGTCTCTAAATTCTCGATGCATGAACAATAATAGCTAACTCCAAATCATCTGTCGGGTAATTTTCCTCATGATCCTTCAACTAACGGGAAGCGTATGCCACAACCTTCTCATCCTACATCAGCACACAGTCCAAACCTTTCCAGGAAGCATCTGTGTAGACAACAAAACCATCTAACCCACTAGACAAGTCAAAACTGGGGCAGTGTAAGTCTTCTCTTCAACTCTTGGAAACTCTCCTCATACTTCTTAAACCATATGAACATGATACCCTTCTTAGTAAGTTTGGTAATTGGAGCAGTAATAGCTGAAAAACCCTTAATAAAATGCATGAAATAGCCAACCAAACCCAAAAAACTTCTGATCTCTGAAGCATTCTTAGGCGTCTCGTAAGAAAGCATGGCCTCAACCTTAATCGGATCTGTAATCACACAGCCCAGGAAAGAGACTTGCTCCAACTAGAACTCGTACTTGCTGAATTTGTCATACAACTGATTATGCCTCAATAGATCCAAAACTATCCTCAAATGCTCCCTGTGTGCCTCAATACTCGGAAAGTAAATCAACCACGTCATCAATAAACACCACTATAAGTTGGTTCAAATATGGCTGAAACTGTTGGGTTCGTTGTGTCGAATCCGTCCGAAAAATGCAGCGGAAAAATAATTTCGAAACAGATCCGTCCCATTTTGATATACAAAAACCTAAAGCGGTAATTCGTATTTACTTTGAATCCGCGTTCGTTCTTCAGTTTTGTCGAAGCGATGCCGCAAGACGCACAGCTGTCCGGCCTCTAGTGATATCCACGCGGTTCTCCTCGCGATGGATCGTCCTCGCCTCCTCGCTCGATGCGGCGTCCGCAGATCCCATCTGGCTGGGCGTAATCCGCCGCGACATGCTGACTCGGAAACTCCCGTCGAACAAGAAGCGGAGTTGTCGGAAACCGGAGCAGATCCTCCAGGGGGCCGGCCTCGAGAGGTGCGCCTAGGAGAGAGAGAGGAGAGAGAGAGAGGGCGGCGGCTAGGTTAAGGTTGCTGGGCCTCGACCTAGCGGTCGTTCTTTTATAATAAGTGTATTTTTTATTTTTCATAAAAATCCACACTTATCTGAAATCCTATCTAATTATCCATCAACTTGAAAACCTTTTATGTGTGACCCTCTAAGCCCAAATACCAGTCTAGTTAATGGCCCATTAAACCCAGTAACTCTTTACGGACCCACTAAATTAATTAATATCCTTATATTAATTAATCAGTCAAATTCAATGTCCTACAGTAAATTCGGACGAGCTTCCGATCACGTTGGATGCCAAGCAACATCGCGTGATCCTAGATGGCATTGGGGTTATCGCAACCCTCTATTAGAACCTTTCCATCATCAGTTAGCGCACGGATATAATCCTTCATCCGTGCAATGTTCCCGATTCGACCTAGGATATAGTTTACTGTTAAACCCTAGCCAGTCGAATCACTTTAATCAGATGCCGTTAATCTATATCAGATAACTCTTTATCTGATACAGAGTCCGCCCTGGCCAGGGACATAAGCACATCTTTCCGGAAGATTCTCTCTCATTAATACCGAGAGCGGATGATCCCATATTGAACACACAATTGCCTTCGAGGGCATTTCTCTAAACCCGATCATTTGACTTATTGATAACCCATAACTAGAGATTCGTTAGTCAAAGTCAAAGCTCAGAGACGTACCAACAAGGTATCTTTGGTGTCTCATGTTTAGTCTTAGGTGGTCTACAAGTCAATCTGACTTTGTAATTTCGTTCATTTATTAATATAATGGCATTATTTCATTATGTGTAAATTCATATTATTATCGTCTCATAATGAAGTCCGTGAATATGTGCGATAGTGATCAGATTATGAAGAGATCATACCAGTGAGACTGATCACTTAAACACACGTATTCTTGATAGTTCCTAGCTGGAGGATATCTGAGAAGGACATCGGATATCTAATTAGACTAGTGCAGATTACTCTTGCTCATACGATGAGGGTGACTGATCTCATAGTCACTTGTGTGGAGACACTAAGGCGAATATGTAGTGCTCATTAAAGAATGAGTTCACTGAATTGATCCGACTGAATCACTGGATGGTATTGTACTTTACTGTCAACCAGCTTGATCTGTTGTCGCAGTTGCGTGGATGGTCATTGAACTTGAGACACTAAGGACACCTTGTCTGTAGACTTCTGTGTTTTGACCTTGGTTTATGAATCTCTAACCACGGGATTCTAAACAGCCAAGGATCGGGTACAGCAGAATACCGTCGAAGGGAATTGAGTGTCAATAAGGAATCATTCGCTCTCGGTACTTTAAGAGAGAATGCTCTAAGAAAGATGCGCGGAAGTCCCTGATAAGTTCACAATTTTACATAAATAACAGATGAAATTTACACACTTTGCTATCAATTTAATGAACAAAATCACATGGAATGATAGATAAATCATTTGTGCATTCAAACATATCAATTTTGAAAAAAAAATCTGAATTTCAAATATCATCACTCCATGGATTGAAGACGGGTAGCAATTTCATTCTCAAATAAGATTTTCTCGACAATTATTTAATGTGTAGTTGGATGATTTATTGCCGCATGAACTTAACTGTTATTTTATGTGAGTGTAGGATATAAACAAACAAATGGCATAGTGGTTGGACTACTAGGATTTCAAGGAAGTGATCAGGGTTCGAATCCTAGAAGGAACAAGATTATATTTCTTTTTGTCTTAAAAGGGGAACCACAAGCCAACTAAGAGAGAGAAGAGGGAATTTCGGAATTCAAATTTCAAAAATATTATTTCAAATCAATTCAAAATTCAAATTTTGAAATATCCCTCTCCAAATTTAAATTTCAAATATGCATTCACGGATAATCCTCTAATCAAGGGGGAGCTTAATGCGAGCAATTAAGTGCCCATTTATTAGAGGATTTGAAATTCAAAATTTGAATTAAGAATTCTCTTCTATGAAATCAAGAGAGAGAGGAGGAGGGAATCCTGAAATTTGAAAAGAAAGATATTTATTTCGAAATTCAAAATTCAAAATAGTCTTTATGTGCTTAAAAGAAGATCTACTAATCAAGGGGGAGCTTAATAGCCTATTTATTACCCTATTTGAAATTAAAAATTTGAATTAAGAATTCTCTTCTATAAAACTATGAGAGGGGGAGGAAAAAGGAAGCTTGGTTTTTTGGAAATTCTCTCTCTCAATTTTTCTCAAACTTTCTCCCTCTCTTTCACTCTCACTCTCTCTCTCTACATCTCTCTCAAACCAACTGCTATTAGCGCAAGAGGTGGATTCGAGGCACTGCAACTGACCATTGGAAGGAGTCCAAGGCTACCAAGGATCCGTGCGAAGGGCTACGGCGGCTGCAAACATCAATTTTCTCTCTCCACTGTCTCTCTCTAGTTTTTGAGTTCTCCATGTTACACTGTATTTAGAACATTTTCTATAAAAGTTTTCTTATAAAAGTTATCTTAATTTTTTATTTTTAATGTCTCTGTAAAATTTCATATTGTTCTGATAATGAATGACAGTATCTCCTTTGAAAACAGTTATCTTTTCTCCATCGTTTTGTTCTACAACTTTTATTTTTTCTTCTGTTGACACTACTCAAATTTTATATTCTACTTTTAATTAGTGTTTTAGAGGTAGTCTTAGTTCAGTAAATGGTCTGATTATACTCTTTTAGGGGTCCTCTTTTTGTGAGTTCATAGTAAGTCCGGTTAATTTTAATTCTTAACAAATCAAATCATCATGCTCCCTCTTCTTTCTTCTCTTTTTTTCCTCTAAAAATTGAAAGTTTTCAACTTTAAAAATCTATTTCCCTGTGGATTCAACCCAATCTCACTACTTGCTATTTTTCAAATAATTATATGTGGAAATTGGAATTTTAAGATTGATGTTCGAATATGCTTAATGACACATAATTTCGAGCGATCAATTTTTGGCGTTGTTGCCGGAGAATTAGAATTTTAATTTTGATTATTTTGAGTACATTTGTATAAATCCATACTCACTTTCATTTTCTCTTTTTGCAGGAATTTTTTTTTTAAAAAAAAAGAAGACAAAAGGAAAGCTCAACTTGGTGAGTTTGTTCCAATTTCTTTAATATTTTTATTTTAAGATTTGCTTAAAATAGATATAGACCTCATTAAATAAAAAAAAATCAGAAAAACAAAATTAAAAAAAATACATTTCAAGATTAGAAACCAAACTACCATGTTTTAGGACATGCATCATTTAGGAATGCATTAGTTTTAAATTTTTGTCATTTGTTTCATGTTGAAGAGTGCGGGAGGCAAGGTAAGTCTTTCTAAATTGTGCAAATAACATGTTCATGCATTGTGATTTCATTATTGCACAAAACAAACTTAATTGAATTGTGGTGTGCATCTCATTGATAAAATAATTTAAAGGCATCTTCATAACAAGATAAGGTGGGGATTTCATCACCCTTCCTTGGCCCACAAACCACAAACACTCCATCTTGCATTGTCCCAAGCCCAGTAAAAATCAAATAGCAATTGCACCTAGGGTTCACACTATGATTGGACCGAGCTTTGAATTTATTTCTACTTTGGACAACGGTGTCTAGGCTAGAGGTTACAAAGGTAAACGCCTAAGTGGACAAGTGGTTATTTAATTAGGTCCCTACGAAAGTAAGGGGAGCCTCCCACTATCCCACCTCTTACCTGGCCGATTGATCTATTGTAGGGGTGATTCATAGTGAATTATAGCCATTTTGTGAGAAATCTCATCCTTAAGTCTAGGATACACTTAGGTCATTAGGAATTTGTTATTAACTTGTTTGTCTTCATATAAATAAACATAAAAAATATATAAAAATAAAAATTACAAAAACAACCATTCTCATCTCATCTTGGTCTAGTGTATGCTAGGTAGAAGATCTCAAAAGCCATTTGGGAGAACAAATACAATGAGAAGGGCTATAACTGGATTCTCACAATTACCAGGATAACAAATTCATGAATCTTGGGAACGATTGAAAGAATTGTTGAGAAAATGTCCACACCATAGATTGTCTAGATGGCAAATTATGCAAGCATTCTATGAAGGTTTAGATGCACAATACAGGCAAATGGTAGATGCATCTTGTGGAGGAGCATTCATGAGCAAAAGTAAGGAAGAAGCTTATGATTTGTTTGAAATGCTAAGTGAAAATTCAATAAATCATGCTTCACTTTCATCATATGAAAGATCTGTGGGAACATCCAAACGGATTGGAGTTTATGAAATAAGAAATAGAAGAGAATTTGAATCTAAGATGGATATCAATGCCTTGACCCAAAAGTTGGATAAGGTGGACCTTCTGGCCCAACAAAAGAGCAAAATGGATCTTATGGCCCAAAAGCTAGATCAAGTCCTAGCTTCGAATAACCAAGGATCTAATATCCATGTACAATCAAGACCTTACTCTGAATCTTCTCCATCTTATCAAGAAGCTTGTAGTCTTTGTGTCAGCCCAACTCACCATGTCAGTGAGTGTCCTACGGCAGCCCAATTGCCTCCGTTCATCCAAGAACAAGTCCAAGTAGCCCAAAGTTATTCAAAGCCCAATCATGATCCATATTCTAACACCTACAACCCTGGTTGGAAGAATCATCCTAATTTTTCATGGAAATCTCAACAAGCCCAAGCTCCAAATCCACAAGCACAAAATTTTCAGAACAGGGCCCATCAACAGAATTACTATCCAAATCAATCTTTCAATAAAAGCCAACCTATCCAGTCCCAAGCTCAAGCTCCTTACTTTCAGCCCAATAACAATCATAATATGTTCTCTCAACCCCCATATCAAATCCCACAACATCAGCCATCAAATCAAAATGATGACAAATTCAATATGCTGCAACAATTACTCATGAATCAACAACAACAGTAGCAACAATTGCAACAATTGGTCATCTCTCAACAACAATCCATTTCGAAATTAGAAGCCCAATTGGGTCAAATGACTGATACAACCATGAGGAGGGAAGTGGGCCCATTACCAAGTCAACCCATTGCAAACCCGCGAAACTATCCTCCGGGTTTCCAACATCAACCAATCCTACCTAATCCTCAAGCCCAACCTCAAATGGGCTCAAATCTACCAAGAGGCCCACAGTTAGAAAATGCGAAAGCAATTTTGGCCTTAAGAAGTGGTAAAGTCTTGCCGGATCCTTACCCAAACCAAGGATCTAGTCAGCCCAATCCTGAACATAATGAAGAAGAAAAAGGAGAAGAAGATGAAGATGAGAATGAACAACCTAATATCATTCAAGGAAAAGGAAAAATGGAGGAATGTCCTGAGAATTATAAACCAAAAATCCCTTTTCCACAAGCTTTAGAAAATGGCAAAGAAAAAAGAAAGCATCAAATCCAAGCAAAAAATGAACAGTTAATGGACTTATTTAAACAAGTCCACATTAACATACCATTGGTTGATGCAATCCAACATGTGCTGGCCTATGCCAAATTTTTTAAAGAACTTTGCACTCATAAGAGAGAGCCTAAAGCAAATCCTAAGAAAGTCTTTTTGTCTGAATAAGTGAGTGCCATTTTGCTCAACCAACTGCCTAAAAAGATGAAAGACCCTGGAGCTCCACTTATCTCTTGTGTTATTGAAGGAACCATCTATGATAAGGCACTATTGGACCTTAGAGCAAGTGTGAACCTATTACCCACCTCAGTTTATGAAAAATTTGGGATAGGAGAATTGAAACCAACTCCGGTGATCCTACAATTGGCCGATAGATCTCTTAGGACACCGAAAGGAATGGTGGAAGACGTCATTGTCAAGATTGATACTTGCTACTTCCCAGTTGATTTTGTCATCCTTGACATAGAGCCCGTTCAGCATCTGAGAAATAGCCCAATCATATTGGGCCGACCTTTTCTGGCTACTGCAAATGCCATCATTAACTGCAAATCTGGGTTAATGGATATCTCATTTGGGGATCACAAATTATCCCTCAATATTTTCAAAGCTTCTGGCCATATGCAGGATGGGGAAGATTGCTTTGCAATTGATGTGATTGATAATATTTTAGAAACATCCCCTTTGGCCCAATTTGAAGAGGAAGAGGAGTTAATGGCCATATCAGATTTGAATAAGAGGACCTGGCAGCCCAATAAGGTTGAGCCTCTACCTGAACTCAATCTAGAACCTACTCCTCCATCTCTCCAGGTTCCTCCTCAGTTGGAATTCAAATCTTTGCCGGAATCTCTCAAATATGTCTTTTTGGGCCCATCCGAGACTCTACCTGTGATCATAGCTACGGATCTTAACCCTACCCAAGAAGAACAACTCATTGAAGTTCTTTGAACTCATAAAGAAGCCATAGGGTGGTCAGTAGTTGATTTGAAAGGAATAAACCCAACCACATGCATGCATCATATTTATCTTGAAGATAATGTAAAACCAAGTAGAGAAATGCAAAGGAAATTGAATCCTATTATGATAGAAGTGGTTAAGAAAGAAGTGGTGAAATGGCTAGATGCGGGTATCATATACCCAATATCTGATATCAAGTGAGTAAGCCCAACCCAAGTAGTGCCAAAGAAGTCTGGCTTAACTGTGGTAACAAATGAAAAAGGTGAAGAAATGCCCACTAGGCTAACCACGGGGTGGAGAGTTTGTATTGATTACAGAAAATTGAACACAATGACAAAGAAAGATCATTTCCCACTCCCGTTTATTGATCAGATTTTGGAAAAGCTAGCGGGTCAGAAATATTTCTGTTTCTTAGATGGATATTCGGGATATAATCAAGTGGCTATCTACCTAGAAGATCAGGAGAAAACCACATTCACATGTCCATTTGGCACATTTGCATTCCGAAGAATGCCATTTGGACTATGTAATGCACCAGCAACTTTCCAAAGGTGCATGTTAGCCATCTTTTCAGATATGGTGGGAGAATTCCTCGAAGTATTCATGGATGATTTTTCAATATTCGGGGATTCATTTGAAATTTGTCTGGGGAATTTGAAAAATGTACTGGGAAGATGCATAGAGACTAATTTGGTTCTAAGTTGGGAAAAGAGTCATTTCATGGTTAAAGAGGGCATAGTTTTGGGCCATATAGTGTATGGAAGAGGTATCGAAGTGGATAAAGCTAAGGTTAGCCTAATCGCCAATCTTCCTCCACCCACTTCGGTAAAGCAAATTCGATCATTCTTGGGCCATGCCGGCTTCTACCGCCGGTTTATTCAAAATTTCTCCTAAATTGCCCGACCATTAACCCTTCTCTTAGCCAAAGATGTCTCATTCCATATTGATGAAAAATGCTTGGAAGCATTTAAATCTTTAAAAGAGGCTCTGATCAAAGCTCCCATTCTCCAATCGCCTGATTGGTCTTTGCCTTTTGAGATAATGTGCGATGCTTCTGATTATGCTATGGGGGCAGTACTGAGACAAAGAATCAATAAAAAGCCCGTGGTGATTTATTATGCAAGTCGTACACTTGTAGATGCTCAGATGAACTATACCACCACAGAAAAAGAAATGTTAGCTGTTGTTTTTGCTCTGGAGAAATTTCGATCTTACCTTTTGGGGGCAAAAGTGATTATTTATTCTGATCACTCGGCATTGAAATATTTGTTGACAAAGAAAGATGCCAAACCAAGATTAATCAGGTGGATCCTACTCTTCCAAGAATTTGATTTGGAGATTCGGGACAAAAAGGGATCCGAGAATGTGGTGGCTGACCATCTCTCCCGAATCATGATTTCAGATGATGAACCAATGAGAGACTCATTCCCTGATGAACATCTCTTAGCCATTTCCCACACGTCACCACCATGGTATGCACATATTGTGAATTTTAAGGTGACTGGTCAAATCCCACAAGGATGGACAAGAAATGAAAAAGATAAATTCTTCTCTCAAGAGAAGTATTATTTTTGGGAAGACCCTGAACTCTTCAAAATTTGTCCAGATCAAATAATCCGGAGATGTGTGCCTGAAGAAGAACAAAAAAGTGTTTTGAACTTTTTCCATAACCTTGCTTGTGGAGGTCATTTCTCCGGAAAGAAAACCGCAGCAAAGGTTTTACAAAGCAGTTTCTATTGGCCCACACTCTTCAAGGATGCTTATGAGTTCAGCAAAACATGCCTAAGATGTCAAACTGTTGGTAATATAGCTAAAAGAGATATGATGCCTCTAAATCCAATCTTAGTGGTTGAAATTTTTGATGTTTGGGGAATAGATTTCATGGGCCCTTTTCCACCATCTTTTGGATACGAGTACATCTTGGTGGCAGTGGACTATGTGTCTAAATGAATTGAAGCAATAGCCACCCGAACCAATGATCACAAGGTAGTGATGAAATTTGTACAGAAGAATATCTTTTCTAGGTTCGGATGGCCAAAGGCTATCATTAGTGATGGGGGTTCGCACTTCACTCATTCTCAATTTCGAGTATTGCTCAAAAGATATGGGATTACTCATAAGCTTGCTACCCCTTACCATCCCCAAACTAGTGGCCAAGTGGAGATATCCAATAAAGAAATCAAGAATATCTTGCAAAAATCTATTAGGCCCGACAGAAAAGATTGGTCCGAAAGGTTAGATGATGCTTTGTGGGCCTATCGGACTGCTTATAAAACTCCTATTGGCATGTCACCATACAGGCTAGTCTTTGGAAAAGCCTGCCATCTCCCAGTGGAATTAGAACATAGAGCTTATTGGGCTATCAAATAGGTCAATTTTGATCTAGTCAAAGCTGGTTCACACAGAACTTTATAATTGAGCGAACTAGATGAAATAAGAAACGAAGCCTATGAGAACTCGAAAATCTATAAAGCCAAGACTAAAGCTTTTCATGATAAACATATTGTGATGAAATCTTTCCACCCTAATCAAAAAGTCTGGCTATTTAACTCAAGGTTGCGTTTGTTTCTTGGGAAATTGAAATCAAGATGGGATGGGCCATTCTTGGTAATTAAAGCTTTTGACCATGGTGCGGTCAAGATCATGGATCCAAAAAATGGACAGGCATTTACTGTTAATGGGCAACGCTTAAAACCTTACATTGAAAACCTTCAAAATTGTCCATTGGAATCCATGCAGCTAAGTGATCCACAATGAACATAATTTCGTCTAGCTGAAGACATTAAACTTAGTGCTTATTGGGAGGCAACCTAACTTTCTTATTTTTATTCTAATTCTTTTCTTCCCTTTTTTTTTATTTTTTTTATTTTTTAAGGAGACTAAGATCATACACATTGGTGAACATGGAGAAGCCCCTTCATACCTCAAGTTGTACCTTTCCTCATTATGAATTTCATGTTAATAATTCTTTCCATTATTATGTCATTGAGGACAATGTCATTCAAGTTGGGAGGAGAATCATAGTACATATTGAATAAATCGTTTAAAATGAAAAAAAAATATTGAAATTTTTTTCATTTTTTCGCACAAATTTTCAAAAAAAAAAATTGCTTCATTTTTCACACTCCAACAGAAATTCTTATCTATCATGCTTCATCTAAGAAGTCTTAATCTATATTGAGCTAGAAAATTGATTAAAAGTTTGAATTCACCCCCCTCTTCACAACGAGTCACGACGGGATGATTTTCACACACACACACGGTAACTTAGAAGGAGTGGAAGATCCTGAAAGTGTAGAGTTGCTGGAGTTGACCCGAAGTGTAGAATTACCCATTCTGTTTTTACTTTTAGGTCAAACGAACGGAAAGTTAGGATTCGTAATAGGAGATCAAACCACTTAACACTTTAAGGAGGCGGTCACTTCGAAAAAAGGACAATCAGAAGTGTGAAAATCAAATAAATATGCTTCAAAAGAGTCAAAGGAAGGACGGTGGCAAAAAGTATGCACCTCCCCTCAGACAAAAATAAAGAGAGTGACAAAAAGTACGCACTCTCAAAGCACAAAACAATCGTGCTAAAATCCTTCACAACAAAATAAGACCAAATCCTAAAAAGTTTTAAGTCGGGGCGAAAACCGAAAAGCGAACCTAGCCAACTAATCCAGAGATCTCTTTTTCTGTTCTCTCCCCTGGGTAATTCTACTCCAAGAGTCAGTGAAGGCAACGATATACCAAACATGATAGAAATGAACTCCAAGCACCTCAAATGATATGCACAATCACTTGTCCTGATTCTAAATATGGTGTGCGGGAGAACGAAAACTTGAATTCAAATTACCTACCATTTGCAATAGATATCCTTTAAAATGAAGTGTGATTCTTTTTACTGATCATGGTAGTCCTAATTTTTCAAATGATTGTATTACTAAGGGACTAGCAATGATAAGTTGGGGGGTGTGATAAGTTCATAATTTTACATAAATAACAGATGAAATTTACACACTTTGCTATCAATTTAATGAACAAAATCACATGGAATGATAGATAAATCATTTGTGCATTCAAACATATCAATTTTGAAAAAAAAATCTGAATTTCAAATATCATCACTCCATGGATTGAAGACGGGTAGCAATTTCATTCTCAAATAAGATTTTCTCGACAATTATTTAATGTGTAGTTGGATGATTTATTGCCGCATGAACTTAACTGTTATTTTATGTGAGTGTAGGATATGAACAAACAAATGGCATAGTAGTTGGACTACTAGGATTTCAAGGAAGTGACCAGGGTTCGAATCCTAGAAGGAATAAGATTATATTTCTTTTTGTCTTAAAAGGGGAACCACAAGCCAACTAAGAGAGAGAAGAGGGAATTTCGGAATTCAAATTTCAAAAATATTATTTCAAATCAATTTAAAATTCAAATTTTGAAATATCCCTCTCCAAATTTAAATTTCAAATATGCATTCACGGATAATCCTCTAATCAAGGGGGAGCTTAATGAGAGCAATTAAGTGCCCATTTATTAGAGGATTTGAAATTCAAAATTTGAATTAAGAATTCTCTTCTATGAAATCAAGAGAGAGAGGAGGAGGGAATCCTGAAATTTAAAAAGAAATATATTTATTTCGAAATTCAAAATTCAAAATAGTCTTTATGGGCTTAAAAGAAGATCCACTAATCAAGGGGGAGCTTAATAGCCTATTCATTACCCTATTTGAAATTCAAAATTTGAATTAAGAATTCTCTTTTATAAAACCATGAGAGGGGGGAGGAAAAAGGAAGCTTGGTTTTTTGGAAATTCTCTCTCTCAATTTCTCTCACACTTTCTCACTCTCTCTCTCTACATCTCTCTCAAACCAACGACTATTAGTGCAAGAGGTGGATTCGAGGCACTGCAACTGACCATTGGAAGGAGTCCAAGGCTACCAAGGATCCGCGCGAAGGGCTACGGCGGCTGCAAATATCAATTTTCTCTCTCCACTGTCTCTCTCTAGTTTTTGAGTTCTCCATGTTACACTGTATTTAGAACATTTTCTATAAATATTTTCTTATAAAATTTATGTTAATTTTTTATTTTCAATGTCTCTGTAAACTTTCATATTGTTCTAATAATGAATGACAGTAGCTCCTTTGAAAACATTTATCTTTTCTTCATCTTTTTGTTCTACAACTTTTATTTTTTCTTCTATTGACACTACTCAAATTTTATATTCTAGTTTTAATTAGTGTTTTAGAGGTAGTCTTAGTTAAGTAAATGGTCTGATTATGCTCTTTTAGGGGTGCTCTTTTTGTGAGTTCATAGTAAGTCCGGTTAATTTTAATTCTTAACAAATCAAATCATCATGCTCCCTCTTCTTTCTTCTCTATTTTTCCTCTAAAAACTCAAAGTACAACATACACTGAGTTGACTCGAGAGCATTGTACGAATAAAGGATTATATCCACACGGTAATTGTCGGCGGAAAGATTCCAAGACTGAGTTACTTAACCCCAATACCTTCCGGATTTACGTGGTGTTGCTTGGCACCCAACGTGATCGAAGGCCCGATCGAATTTGATGTGTGACATTAATTCAATTGATTAATTAATTAATATGATTTATTAGTTGATTAATCGGGCCAATGAGGAGTCACTGGGCTTATTGGGCCATTAACCGAACTGGTTATTAGGCCTAGAGGGTTGCAAGCAAATGATTCTCAAGGCGATGGATAATAAAGTGTGTTTTATATAAATCGAGGGTTTTTACAAAAAATTGTGCGGTTAATATAAAATAAAGCGAATGGGCTGAGCAAGCCAAACTGTTGCTAACCCGAGCCGCCCCCTCCTCTCTTCCTCTCTCTCTCTGGAGCCTCAGGCCGGACACATTCTCCGGGTTTGCTCTGCCGCTTCTCCGGCTCCTGTCCGATGGAAAATCGTCCGCACGTTGCGGCGATCGTTGCGGTGAACGGCGGAGGCTTCGTGGGCTGCGACGAGTGAAGAATGTAAGGATATCCACCGCAAGGATGATCGCGTGGACTCAGCTAGAGGCCGAGCGCTTGCGTGGCTTGTGGTGTCACACTGACGGAACCGATCGGTCGCGGATTCAAATCCGCGCACGGTAAGAACCAATTATTCGATAATCCAGTTTTAGTATTTTCGAAACGGGAAATGGATCACTGATTTAATTTTATATTCCATTGCGTGAGCGATCCAGAGAAACGCGAGAATCCAACAGTGGTATTAGAGTCAGGTTCCACAGTTTCTTTTCCCATTTCGGTCTCCAAAATTAATTTTTCATGAATTATTCCATGCACGAATTCGGTTTCTTTGTTGGATCTATGTTCATGCGATGAACACCATTAATGAGATTAATTTAGATTCTGCAAGCAAAATTGGATTTTGATTTGGGGGTTTTTGTTCGTGGGACGAAGAACGACGGGTTTACGATGGCTTCGTTCATGCTTCCCCAAGTGTTGGGGAGGTGGGCCGACTCCGATTCCTCCTAGAAGCATCGCTGGTCGCTGTGGTAATCAAAGTCATCGCCGGTGTGGCCATGAGGGGCTCCTTAATGGGGTTCTTCTTCCTCCTGAAAACTAGGCTTTGAAAAGAAAAACCTGAAAACCAGGTTTTGAAAAGGAGTCGGCTAGCAGCTTTTGTGAACTCACCGACAAGGCCCGCCGGTGCGGGCAGGAACGCATAGCGCCGAGGAACCGGCCGCCGGGAGGGGCGCCGCTGGCCGCTACCGTTGCTTACCACCTGCCGCCAACCCCTTTTCCTATTTCAACTTTAGGGTTTTAGTGGGGGGGGGGGGGTTGCGTTGGGTTCGGGGATAGGGGGTGTCGACCAGGCAGGCGGCGGCGGGGCTGCTGGGCACCCGACCCGGTTCGACCGAGCAGGGCGGTCTGGGGGCGCCCGGACCGGGCAAGCCCTGGTCCATGCCTGGCTGGGCCTTGGGGTCCAAACATGTTTTTCAAATGGGCTAGGCCCATTTCTTTTCTACCCCATTTAAACCCCTATTTCCAATTAAACCCCAATTACATCTTAAAAGTCCAATTAAATTAAGTTGGATTTAATTTAAAATTTAAAATTGTTCTAAAAGTAAATTGTTATTCAATTTTTATTTAGTTGGACATTAATGATTATGAATCATTATTATTATTAACAAATTGTTGTTATATAATTAGAGTTAGTTATTAATTTAAGTGTTAAATTATTAATTAATTTTAAATTGATCATTTATGATTTTGAATCATTAAGATTAACAATTAGTTGATAATTAATTTATGTTAATAATTAGTTTAAATGTTAAATTAATAATTAACGTTAATTTAAACTAATTTAAGAGTTAGATTAATGTTTTAATTATTAGTCTAATTGTTAAATTATTAATTATTAATTCATTTAATTGTTAATTTATTAGAGTCAATTATTAATTTAAGTGTTAAATTCATAAGTAATTCAATTGACTAATTTAAGTGTTAAATTAGCAGTTACTAGTTAATCAGAGTTAATTGTTAATTTAAGTGTTAAGTTAATAATTAATTTTAAACTAACTAATCTAAGTGTTAGATTATAAGTTATTAATTAATTGGTGTTAATTATTAGTTTAAGAGTTAAATTAGTAATTAACATTAGTTAACTAATCTAAGAGTTAGATTAGTAGTTAATAATTAATTAGAATTAATTAACAATTTAAGTGTTAAATTTGTTAATTAACTTTTATGGACTAATCTAAGAGTTAGATTAGTAATTAATTATTGATAGTCTAATTGTTAGATTATTAATATTGTTTAATCTAAATGTTAGATTGTTTTGATATTAGAAATGTTCTAATGGCATGGAATAATCTAAAATTATTAATTTGGAGTGTGTGCACATATGGTGTGTGTTTTATGCTTTTAAATTTGATTTAATTACATGCTTAAGTTATTAAAAGAGTTTTTGAAATTCAAAAGCCAAAAGCCAATTTTGATTGGAACCTAGGAAAGCCAAAATTATTTAATTTTGAAAAACTCTTTTGTTTTAGCCATGTAATGAGCTTATCATGTGTGGATTGTTTAAAACACACCGTGGTTATGAATATGCACCTTTAAATTATTCATGTAATGAATGGATTGTGTGGATCGTGGATGTTTGAATTATGGATATTTATTAATTGTTAATAAATAGAGGTCTGCGTACCTCTCCCTCTCTCATACTCCGATGTACTTCTACCTCCCTCTCTCTTGTACTCGCCATAAGGCCTTCTTCTATTTATATGTAAATTTAGATTTAAATGTAATATGATCGAGGCAACCAAAAAAGGAGTGAAGACGATCCACAACTGCTACCAGGAAGGCAGAAAGATGGAGATCTTTTGCCTTTCGAGTTCGTAGGTTATTTAATGTAAATGTTATATTAGATTTGGTATGCGTTTGACTGTTGGCTCCAGTCAAACTACTTTGCTATCCATGACCACAGTAAACATGTATGAGATGCATTATTTTAATTTTGATTATGAATCAAAGCAGATATAGTATTAATTAAATATATACGATATATTTATATACTATCACTTAGGAGAGACCAAGATAAAGTTATCTAAATACCCTCATCTAAATTCTAAGCAATAACGTAAGTAGTTAAGAACTTACCACTTGGTCCACCATCGTTATAGTCATAGGATTCGAATTACTTTAGGCAAGTTTGTTGTGCTACCACAAGGCCTGTCTAATTGTGAGGAGAAATTGTGGCTATGGCATTAGATAACCATACGATCGGAGTAGAGGAACTGTGTCACTTTGTTGTGCTATCCATAAAGGGCTGCATGCAAATCTATGCTTGTCTCGTAACGATGGTTAGCTTAGACCAGAATTAATGACTTATTATGCTATCCACAAAGCCATTAAATCTCTTGGGACCAAAGATGTGATCGGATATTGCAAGGAGTTGCAAGTCCTATGAGATGGGTACTCTTTGATTGTTTTACTCCTTTCTTGTGCTATCCACAAGGTTGTATTGCAAGTCATTGAGATTATGATCCCCACTAGGAGACTGTCGGCGTCTCTCGTTCTGTATAGCTGAGGGTTATATAGTCCGTCGAAAATTAGTGGGAGTTAAAACTTGAATAAAAGACCATATCTTGTTTTATATTTAATAACTGAACATCTGCTAAAATAGATTTTATCTCCTGTAGGAAAATATGTCGTCGAATAACCCACTCTGAGGCATACCTAATGCCAATCTTTTGACTAGCCTAAACTACTCTGCTTTGCTCAGAAACCTGAAGAATGTCTTCAGATCTGAGCACATTGCCTATTTCCTTGAAACTGATCCTCTTGCTGAACCGGCAACGGTTACCCTTGAGGCAGAGATGATAGCTAACGATAAAAGATCGAAGGACAAAGGCAAATGAGTAGTAAAAGTTGATTGCTTCTACTGTAAGCAGAATGGTCACTGGAAGAGGAACTGCAAGAAGTTCCTCAACGATAAAGCACATGGAAAGGTGAAACTGTCTGAAACTTCAGATATCTATATGATAGACTACTTGTCAGTTAGAGATTACACATCTTGGGAATTAGATATCGGATGTACTTCTCATATCTATCATGATGTGCAGATGCTGACAAGTAAACAGAAACTGAGAAAAGGCGAGGTGGAACTGAGGCTAGGAAACGGCGCAAAAGTTGCGGCGATTGCTGTCAGGACAGCAAACCTCAGGCTTCCATCGGAAGATGCCTTATCATTGGAAGATCGTTATTATGTTCCTAGCATAATAAAGAACATCATATCAGTATCTTGTTTGGACAAGATAGGATATAGGTTGTCTATTGAGAATAGAAGTTGTTCGATTTATTATAGTAATAAATCAATAGCTTCGGCATCTTTAGTCAACGGTTTTTATCTTTTACATATTTCTTATTACAATCTTCACATTGATAATACTCTTAAGAAGAGCAAGAATTGTGTGAACCAAGCCTACATGTGGCATTGTAGACTTGGACACATTGGTGAAAGTAGTATGCAAAAGTTGCATAAACATAGTTATTTAAATGCATTCGATTATGAATCATTTGCAACATGTGAGTCATGCCGTATGGGAAACATGACAAAATCTCCATTTACTAGACATGGAGAACGTGCCAAGGACATTCTGGGATTAATACATTCAGATGTATGTGGTCCCATATCTACCCAAGCCAAAGGTGGCTTCTCATACTTCATCACGTTCACTGACGACTTCTCAAGATTCGACTATGTGTACTTAATGAAGTACAAGTCGGAAACATTTGAGAAGCTTAGGGAGTTCAAGAATGAGGTAGAGAAGCAGTTAGGAAAGAGTTTTATAGCTCTTCGATCATATCGAGGAGGAGAATACTTGAGTACTGATTTCATACAATTCTTAAAAGATAATGGTATCCATTCTCAGCTGACCCCTCCATATACACCACAGATGAATGGTGTATCTGAAAGGAAGAATCGCATCTTGATGGACATGGTGCGCTCTATGATGAGCTTTTCGGGTTTACCAGTGTCCCTCTGAGGGTATGTTTTAGAGTCAGCAGCATACCTACTGAACAGAGTACCCAACAAGTCTGTGACCTCTACTCCATATGAGATATGAAAAGGCAGGAAACCAAAATTTAAACATGTTAAAGTCTGGGGTTATCCTGCTCATGTAAAGAGGCATGATCCAGATAAGCTGGAATCACGAACTAATAAATACAAGTTTGTGGGATATCCAAAAGAGACCTTTGGATATTATTTCTACCATGCTGGTGAACAAAAGGTATTTGTCCCCAAGAAAGCTATCTTCCTGGAAGACGAGTATCTTCTCTAGGAGGACAGTGGGAGTCAAATAGTTCTGGAAGAGGTCCCAGATCCCCAAACAACTGCAAAATCATCGGATGAGATATCAGTTCCTAAATCTATTCAAGTGCACACAGATGAGCCTCGTAGATCTGGTAAAGTACCTAGACTACCCGAATGATATGTGGGACATATCGCTGAAGGAGAGTCTAAAGTAAAATATAATGAGGATGATGATCCTAAATCCTACAAGAAGGCTACAGAAGGCCTAGAAGCTGGGAAATGGCGAGAAGCCATGAACCCAGAAATCAGTCTATGTACACCAACCAAGTTTGGAACTTGGAAGACTTGCCCGAGGGTATTGTACCCATCGGGTGCAAGTAGATCTTTAAAAGAAAGAACAGTGTTGATGGACGGATCGACACTTATAAGGCAAGATTGGTCGCAAAGGGATATCGTCAAAGGCAAGGAATTGATTATGATGAGACTTTCTCACCAGTTGCCATGATAAAGTCGATCAGAGTTCTACTCGCCATAGCCGCACACTACGATTACGAGATCTGACAGATGAATGTAAAGACTGTCTTCCTCATCGATAATCTTGAGGAAGAGGTGTATATGATACTGTTGGGTTTTCTCGGGTTTCTCCAGATCGCTCACGCAGCAGAAAATAAAAAATTAAACAGCGATCCGTTCCCGTTTCGATAAACTAAAAACTACGATTATCGGATAATCGATTCTCACCGTGTGCGGATTCGAATCCGCAACCGTTCGGTTCCGTCGGTGCGACACCGCAAGCCGCGCAAGTGTCCGGCCTCTAGCGAAGTCCACGCGATCCTCTTCGCGACGGATATACTCATGTTCCTCGTTCTTCGCAGCCCACGAAACCTCCGCCGGTCGCCGCAACGATCACCGCAACGCGCGGACGATTTCCCGTCGAACGGGATTCAGAGAAGCGGCAGAGCAGATCTGGATCTGTCTGGATGCCAGAGAGAGAGAGAAACAGAGGAGGGGCGGCTAGGGTTAGCAGCAGCTTGGCCTGCTCAGCCCGTTCGCTATGTTTTATACTAACTGTGCGGTTTTTCATAAAAACCCCCGATTTATATAAAACCCACTTATTTATCCATCACCTTGAGAATCATGTGCGTGTGACCCTCTAGGCCCAAGTACCAGTCCAGTTAATGGCCTAACAAGCCCAGTGACACCTCACTGGCTTTATTAATCAATTAATAACCCTTTATTAATTAATTAATCAATCGAATTGATGTCGCACATCGAATTCGACCGGGCCTCCGATCACGTTGGGTGCCAAGCAACACCGCGTGAACCCGGAAGGTATTGGGGTTAAGTAACCCACTCTTGGAACCTTTCCGTCGACAGTTATGACGTGGATATAATCCTTCATTCGTACAATGCTCTCGAGTCAACTCAGGGTATGGCGAGCTGTCAAACCCTAACCGGTCGACTCACTTGGATTGGATGCCACTGATGAATATCGGAAAACTCATTTCCCGATATTATCGTCCGCCCTGGCCAGGGACTTCCACGCATCGTTCCTAGAGCATTCTCTCTCTAAGTACCGAGAGCGAATGATTCCTTATTGACACACAATTCCCTTCGCCGGTGTTCCGTTGTACCCAATCCTTGGCGTATTAGAATCCCGTGGCTAGAGATTCGTAAACCAAGGTCAAAGCACATAAGTCCACCGACAAGGTGTCCTTGGTGTCTCAGGTCCGAGAACCATCCACGCAACTGCGACAATAGAATCAAGCTGGTTGACAGTGAGCTACAATACCATCCAACGATTCAGTCGGATCAGTTCAGTGAACTCATTCTCCAATGAGCACCTACAGATTCGCCTTAGCGTCTCAACACAAGTAACTTATGAGATCAGTCACCCTCATCATATGAGCAGGAGTAATCTGTACTAGTCTAATCGGATATCCGATGTCCTTCTCGGATATCCTCCGACTAGGAACAATTAAGAATATGTGTGTTTAAGTGATCAGTCTCATTAGTATGATCTCATCATAATCTGATCACTATAGCACATATTCATGGACTTCATTATGAAATGATAATTAATGTAATTTACACATCATGAATATTATGCCATTATATTAATAAATGAACGAGATTTACATAGTCAGATTGGCTTGTAGGCCACCTAAAACTAACAATGTCCCACTTGTACTAAAGCCAATCACCTTTATACAATAAGCCTATAGACTCTAGGTGACGCTCAAACACAATTTGAGCCAACGGCTTTGTCAGTGGATCTGCTACATTGTCGACGGATGGAATTCTTTCCACTACTACATCTCCTCTGGATATGATCTCTCTGATAAGATGAAAGCGCCTCAAAATATGCTTTGATTTCTGATGAGACCGCGGCTCTTTCGCTTGCGCAATCGCTACATTGTTGTCGCACAACAGTGGAACAGGCTCAGAGATGTTGGGAACTACGCCGAGGTCGGTGATGAATTTCTTCAACTACACTGCTTCCTTGGCGGCTTCAGCTGCAGCGATGTACTCAGCTTCAGTCGTCGAATCTGCAGTGGTTACTTGCTTGGAACTCTTCCAGCACACTGCGCCTCCGTTCAAAGTAAACACGAATCCAGATGTAGACTTGCTATCATCTGGATCCGACTGGAAACTCAAGTCAGTAAAGCCTCGCAGTTTCAAGTTACCTCCTCCATAGACAAGAAACATATCCTTAGTTCTTCTCAAGTACTTAAGGATGCATTTCACTGCCTTCCAGTGCTCTTCGCCTGGATCAGCCTGAAATCTGCTCGTAACACTTAGAGCAAATGCAACATCATGCCGTGTACATAGCATGGCATACATGATAGATCCTATGACAGAGGCATAAGGTATTCTATCCATGAATGCCCTCTCATTAGGAGTCTTAGGAGACTGCTCCTTTGAGAGACTAATTCCATGTCTCATCGGTATAAGACCTCTTTTGGAATTTTCCATGCCAAACCTTTTGACTATGGTGTCTACGTACAAGGATTGGATCATTCCAAGCATCCTCTTTGATCTATCTCTATATATCGGTATTCCTAATACATAGGATGCTTCTCCCAAGTCCTTCATGGAGAAGTGTTTCGACAACCAGATCTTTACTGATGACATCATAGCTACATCATTCCCAATGAGTAGTATGTCATCTACGTAAAGAACTGGAAAAGTGACTGCACTCCCACTAGTCTTCTTGTACACACAAGGCTCATCTTCATTCTTAATGAAGTCATAAGACTTGACAGCCTCGTCAAATCTTATGTTCCAGCTCCGGGAAGCCTGCTTCAGTCCATAAATGGACCTCTGAAGCTTGCACACTTTATCTGGAGATTCTTTGGATGTGAAACCTTCTGGTTGTATCATATACACCTCTTCCTCAAGGTTACCATTGAGGAAGACAGTCTTTACATCCATCTGCTAGATTTCATAATCAAAATGTGCAGCAATGGCGAGCAAAACTCTGATCGACTTTATCATGGCAACTGGTGAGAAAGTCTCGTCATAGTCAATTCCTTGCCTTTGACGATATCCCTTTGCCACCAACCTTGCCTTATAAGTGTCGATCCATCCATCAGCACCAATCTTTCTCTTAAAGATCCACTTGCAACCGATGGGTACAATACCCTCGGGCAAGTCCTCCAAGTCCCAAACTTGGTTGGTGTACATGGACTGGATTTTTGAGTTCATGGCTTCTCGCCATTTCCCGGCTTCTGGGCCTTCTATGGCCTCCTGGTAGGTTTTAGGATCATCATCCTCATTATATTATACCTTGGACTCACCTTCAGCAATATGTCCCACATATCGTTCGGGTAGTCTAGGTACTCTACCAGATCTACGAGGCTCATCTGTGTGTACCTGAACAGATTCAAGAACTGATATCTCATTTGATGATAATGCAACTGTACGTTTGGGGATCTGGAACTTCTTCCAATACTATTTTACTCCCACTGTTCTCCTGGAGAAGATATTCCTCTTCCAAGAAGACAGCTTTCCTGGCGACAAACACCTTTTGTTCACCAGGATAGTAAAAATAGTATCAAAGGTTTCCTTTGGATATCCCACAAACCTACATTTATCAGTTCGTGATTCCAGCTTGTCTGGATCACGCCTCTTTACATGAGCAGGACAACCCCAGACTTTAACATGTTTAAATTCTGGTTTCCTATCTTTCCATATCTCATATGGAGTAGAGGGTACAAACTTGCTGGGTACTCTGTTCAGTAGGTATGCTGCTGACTCTAGAGCATACCCCCAGAGGGACACTGGTAATCTTGAAAAGCTCATCATGGATCGCACCATGTCCAACAAGGTGCGATTCCTCCTTTCTAATACACCATTCATTTGTGGTGTATATGGAGGGGTCAGCTGAGAAAGGATACCATTATCCTTTAAGAATTGTGTGAAGTTAGTACTCAAGTATTCTCCTCCTCGATCTGATCGAAGAGCTTTAATACCCTTTCCTAACTGCTTCTCTATCTCATTCTTGAACTCCTTGAACTTCTCAAACGCTTCCGACTTGTACTTCATTAAGTACACATAGCCGAATCTTGAGAGGTCATCGGTGAACGTGATGAAGTATGAGTACCACCTTTGGCTTGGGTGGACATGGGACCACATACATCCGAATGTATTAGTTCCAGAATGTCCTTGGCATTTTCTCCATATCCAGTTAAGTAACCATGCTTGTGCAACTTTTGCAACCTACTTTCGCCAATGTTCCCAAGTCTACAATGCCACATGTAGGCCTGGTTCACACAATTCTTGCTCTTCTTAAGAGCATTATCAATTTGAAGATTGTAATAAGAAACATCTAAGAGATATAGACCGTTGACTAAAGATGCCGAAGCTATTGATTTATTACCATAATAAATCGAACAACTTCTATTCTCAATAGTCAACCTATATCCTATCTTGTCCAAACAAGATATTTATATGATGTTCTTTATTATGCTAGGAACATAATAACAATCTTCTAATAGTAAGGTGTCTCCCGATGGAAGCTTGAGGTTTGCTGTCCCAACAGCAATCGCCGCAACTTTTGCGCCGTTTCCAAGCCTCAATTCCACCTCACCTTGTCTCAACTTGCGCTTACTTGTCAGCATATGCACATCATGGCAGATATGAGAAGCACATCCGGTATCTAATACCCAAGATGTAGAATCTCTAACTGACAAGTTGATATCTATCATATATATATCTGAAGCTTCAGACAGCTTCACTCTTCCATGAGCTTTATCATGAAGGAACTCCTTGCAGTTCCTTTTCCAGTGCCATACTGCTTATAGTAGAAGCAGTCACCCTTCACTAATCTTTTGCCTTTGTCCTTCGATCTTTTATCGTTAGCTATCATCTCTGCTTCAGGGGCATCCAATGCCGATTCAGCAGGAGGATTAGTTCGAGGGACAAAGTCAATGTGCTCAGATCTGAAGACATTCTTCAGGTTTTTGAACCAATCCGAGTAGATCAGGTAAGTCAAAAGGACATCAAGTATGCCACGGAGTGGGTTATTCGACGACATAATTCCCTACAGGAGATAAGTAAAATCTATTTAGCAGATATTCAATTATTAAAATTTAAAACAAGACATGGTCTTTTGTTCAAGTTTAACTCCCACTAATTTTCGACGGACTGTATAACCCTCAGTTATATAGAACGGGAGACGCCGACAGTCTCCTAGTGGGGATCAGAATCTCAATGACTTGCACTACAGACTTGTGGATAGTACAATAAACTGTAATACAATCAAAGAGCACCCAACTCATGGGACTTGCAACTCCTTGCAATATCTGATCATAGCTTCGGTCCCCAGAGATTTAATGGCCTTGTGGATAGCACAACAAACCATTAATTCTGGTCTAAGCTAAACATCGTTACGCGACGAGCATAGATTTGCATGCAGCCCTTGTGGATAGCACAACAAAGCTACATGGTTCCTCTACCCCGATCTATAGGCATCTAATGCCATAGCCACAGTTTCTCCTCCCAATTAAGCAGGCCTTGTGGATAGCACAACAAACCTGCCTAAAGTGATTCGAATCCTATGACTATAACGATGGTGGACCACGCGGTAAGTTCTTCACTACTCGCGTTATGGCTTAGTGTTTATCTGAGGGTATTTAGATAACTTTTATCTTGGTCTCTCATAGGTGATAGTATATAAATACATCGTATATATTTACTAAATGCTATAACCTGCTTTGATTCATAATCAAAAGAAAAACAATGCATCACATACATGTCTAGTGTGGTCATGGATAGCACAGTGGGTTTGACTGGAGCCAACAGTCAAACGCACACACAATCCAACATAACATTATAAACCTGCAAACACATAAGCAAAGGATCTTCATCTTTTCGCCTTCCTGGTTGCAGCTGTGGATCGTCCTCGCTCCTTCCTCGGTTGCCTCAATAATATTACAGTAATTCTAGAATTACAAGTAAATTGAAGAAGGCCTTATGGCGAGTACAAGAGAGAGAGGGAGGTAGAAATACATCGGAGTATGAGAGAGAGAGGTGTGCAGACCTCTATTTATTAACAATGAATAAACAATCATACATCCACGATCTACACAATCCATTCATCACATGAATAATAAATTAAATGCATATCCATGACCACGGTGTATTTTAAACATTCCACATATGATTCAACGCATCACATGGCTAAAACAAATGAGTTTTTCAAAATAAATATTTTTTGCCTTTCAAAAAGTTGGGATCCAATCAAAATTGGTATTTGAATTTCGAAAACACTTTTAATTAACTTAACATGCAATCAAATCTAATTTAAAAGCATTAAACACACATCACATGCGCATATACTCCAAATTAATAATTCCAGATTATTCCATGCAAATTAGAACATTTCTAATAATCTAACACTTAGATTAAACCCCATTAATAATCTAACAATTAGACCATTAAAGACTAATCTAACTCTTAGATTAATCCAACAAAGTTAATTAATAATTTAACATTTAAATTATTAATCAACTATAATTAATTATTAACTACTAATCTAACACTTAGATTAGTCAATTAATGTTAATTATTAATTTAACTCTTAAACTAATAATTAACACTAACTAATTAATAATTAATTAATCTAACTCTTAGATTAGATAATTAAAGTTATCATTAATTTAACTATTAAATTAATGACTAACAGTATTTAATTAAGAACTACTAATTTAACATTTAAATTAGTCATTTAAGTTAATTATTAATTTAACACTTAAATTAATAACTAACTTACGAATAAGTTAACAATTAGTTGAAATAAAACTTAATGACTAATTTAACCTTTAAATTAGTCACATTAAGGTTAATAATCAATTTAACATTTAAATTAATATTAACCCTAATTAATTAACCCTTAAATTACTAAATGATTCAAATCATTAATGCCCAAATAATTAAAATTGAATGATAAATTTGAATATCAAAACAATTTTGAATATCAAATCAAAATCAGATTTTAATATTATTAAATGGGCAAATCAGGGGTTAATTCATATAAAGGGAAATAGGGGTTCAAGTTGGGGTGGTGGCTGAGCCAGCTAGGCCCCCTGGCCGAGCCCTGTGCGAGCCAGGACCCTCCTAGCTGAGCCAGGGCTCAGACCAGGCTCGAGCCTGGCCCGGCCCGGCCTAGCCGGCCCGGCCCAGCTCGTCCCGGCCCGGCCTAGCCGGCCCGGCCCAGCTCGTCCCGGCCCTGGCACGAGCCCAGCCCGGTCTGCCTCTTCCTCTCTTCAGCCCGACGCACCCCCAGCAGCAGGAAACCCTAGCCATAGCGGCTGGGGGGAGGAAGTAGGGGCCTGATGGCGGCGGGCCTGCCGCCGGCCGGCTGCTCGGACCTGCCGGGGATACCACCGGCGCCGGCGGGCACGCCGACGCCCCCTTTCATTGCTGGCCCGAGCCCATTAACCCTCCCCTTAATCAAGTTTTAAAAAACAGTTTTTGAAGAAGAAGGAGATGGGATTCTCTATAGCCATCACCAGAGGGCTCATCGGGGCCGGCCACCTCTCCAACGATTGGGGATGCCGGATTGAAGCTGCAAAAGTCCCGTTGTTCTTCATCACATGAAGAATAGGAAATACCCCAATAAAATCCGAAAAAATTACAAAAAAATAATCTTATTATTTATGTTCATCTTATGAACACTTTTTTGTTGTTACAATCGGATAATAAGCATAGAATAATATCATGAAAAATTAATTCGGAAATCGAAACGGGACGAGAAACAGTGGAACCTGGCTATGATACCACTATTGGATTTTCTCGGGTTTCTCTGGATCGCTCACGCAGCGGAAAATAAAATATTAAACAGCGATCCGTTCCCGTTTTGATAAACTAAAAACTACGATTATCGGATAATCGATTCTCACCGTGTGCGGATTCGAATCTGCAACCGTTCGGTTCCGTCGGTGCGACACCGCAAATCGCGCAAGTGCCCGGCCTTTAGCGAAGTCCACGCGATCCTCCTCGTGAAGGATATCCTCACGTTCCTCGTTCTTCGCAGCCCACGAAACCTCCGCCGGTCACCGCAACGATCGCCACAATGCGCGGACGATTTCCCGTCGAACGGGATTCGGAGAAGCGGCGGAGCAGATCTGGATCTGTCTGGACGCCAGAGAGAGAGAGAAACAGAGGAGGGGCAGCTAGGGTTAGCAGCAGCTTGGCCTGCTCAGCCCATTCGCTATGTTTTATACTAACCGCGCGGTTTTCATAAAAACCCCCGGTTTATATAAAACCCACTTATTTATCCATCGCCTTGAAAATCATGTGCGTGTGACCCTCTAGGCCCAAGTACCAGTCCAGTTAATGGCCCAACAAGCCCAGTGACTCCTCAATGGCTTTATTAATCAATTAATAACCCTTTATTAATTAATTAACAATCGAATTGATGTCGCACATCGAATTTGACCGGGCCTCCGATCACGTTGGGTGCCAAGCAACACCGCGTGAACCTGGAAGGTATTGGGGTTAAGTAACCCACTCTTGGAACCTTTCCGCCAACAGTTACCGCGTGGATATAATCTTTTATTCGTACAATGCTCTCGAGTCAACTCAGGGTATGGCGAGCTATCAAACCCTAACCGGTCGACTCACTTGGATTGGATGCCGCTGATGAATATCGGAAAACTCCTTTCCCGATATTATCGTCAGCCCTGGCCAGGGCCTTTCGCGCATCCTTCCTAGAGCATTCTCTCTCATCGTACCGAGAGCGAATGATTCCTTATTGACACACAATTCCCTTCGACGGTATTCCGCTGTACCCAATCCTTGGCGTACTAGAATCCCGTGGCTAGAGATTCGTAAACCAAGGTCAAAGCACAGAAGTCCACCGACAAGGTGTCCTTGGTGTCTCAGGTCCGAAGACCATCCACGCAACTGCGACAATAGAATCAAGTTGGTTGACAGTGAGGTACAATACCATCCAGCGATTCAGTCGGATCAGTTCAGTGAACTCATTCTCCAATGAGCACCTACAGATTCGCCTTAGTGTCTCCACACAAGTGACTTATGAGATCAGTCACCCTCATCATATGACTAGGAGTAATCTGTACTAGTCTAACTGGATATCCGATGTCCTTCTCGGATATCCTCCGACTAGGAACAATTAAGAATATGTGTGTTTAAGTGATCAGTCTCATTAGTATGATCTCATCATACTCTGATCACTATAGCACATATTCATGGACTTCATTATGAAATGATAATTAATGCGATTTACACATAATGAATATTATGCCATTATATTAATAAATGAACGAGATTTACATAGTCAGATTGGCTTGTAGGCCACCTAAAACTAACAGATACAACTAGAAGGTTTCACATCCAAGGAATCTCCAGATAAAATGTGCAAGTTTCAAAAGTCCATTTATGGACAGAAGTAAGCTTCCCAGAGTTGGAATATAAGATTTGACGAGGCTGTCAAGTCTTATGACTTCATTAAGAATGAAGATGAGCCTTGTGTGTACAAGAAGACCAGTGAGAGCGTAGTCACCTTCATAGTTCTTTACGTAGATGACATACTACTCATTGGGAATGATGTAGCTATGATGTCATCAGTGAAGATCTGGTTGTCGAAAAACTTCTCTATGAAGGATTTGGGAGAAGCATCCTACGTATTGGGAATGCGGATCTATAGAGATAGATCAAAGAGGATGCTCGAAATGACCCAATCAATGTACATAGATACCACCGTCAAAAGGATTGACATAGAAAATTCCAAAAGAGGTCTCATACCGATGAGACATGGAATTAATCTCTCAAAAGAGCAGTCTCCTAAGACTCCTACTGAGAGGGCATTCATGGATAGAGTACCCTATGCCTCTGCCATAAGATCTTTCATGTATGCCATGTTGTGTACACGGCCTGATATGGCTTATGCTCTAAGTGTTACGAGTAGATTTCAGGCTGATCCAGGAGAAGAGCACTGGAAGGAAGTGAAATGTATCCTTAAGTACTTAAGAAAAACTAAGGATATGTTTCTTGTCTATGGAGTAGGTGACTTGAAACTGCGAGGCTATACTGACTCGAGTTTCTAGCTAGATCCAGATGATAGCAAGTCTATATCTAGATTTGTGTTTACTTTGAACGGAGGCGTAGTGTGCTAGAAGAGTTCCAAGCAAGCAACCATTGCAGATTCTACGCCTGAAACTGAGTACATCGCTGCAGTTGAAGCCGCCAAGGAAGCAGTGTGGTTGAAGAAATTCATCACCGATCTCGCGTAGTTCCGAGCATCTAAACATGTTCCGCTGTTGTGCGACAACAATAGAGCCATTGCACAAGCAAAAGAGTCGCGGTCTCATCATAAATCGAAGCATATTCTGAGGCATCTTTCATCTTATTAGAGGGATCATATCCAGAGGAGATGTAGTAGTGGAAAGAGTTCCATCTGTCGACAATGTAGAAGGTCCACTGACAAAGCCGTTCTCTCAAATAGTGTTTGAGCGTCACCTAGAGTCTATAGGCTTACTGTATAAAGATGATTGGCTTTAGTCCAAGTAGGAGATTGTTAGTCTTAGGTGGCCTACAAGCCAATATGACTTTGTAATCTCGTTCATTTATTAATATAATGACATTATTTCATTATGTGTAAATTCGTATTATTATCGTCTCATAATGAAGTCCGTGAATATGTGCAATAGTGATCAGATTATGATGAGATCATACTAATGAGACTGATTACTTAAACTTACGTATTCTTAATACTTCCTTGTTGGAGGATATCCGAGAAGGACATCGGATATTCAATTAGACTAGTACAGATTACTCATGCTCATACGATGAGGGTGACTGATCTCATAGTCACTTGTGTGGAGGCACTAAGGCGAATATGTAGGTGCTCATTAAAGAATGAGTTCACTGAACCGATCTGACTAAATTGCTGGATGGTATTATACTTCACTGTCAACCAGCTTGATTCTATTGTCGCAGTTGCGTGGATGGTCCTCGGACCTGAGACACTAAGGACACCTTGTCGGTGGACTTCTATGCTTTAACCTTGGTTTATGAATCTCTAACCACGGGATTCTAAACAGCCAAGGATCGGGTACAGTGGAATACCGTCAAAGGGAATTGAGTGTTAATACGGAATCATTCGCTCTCGGTACTTTGAGAGAAAATGTTCTAGGAAGGATGCGCAGAAGTCCCTGGCCAGGGCGGATGATAATATCGGGAAAGGAGTTTTCCGATATTATACGACATCATCCGATCCAAGTGAGTCGACTGGTTAGGATTTGATAGTACACCATTCCCTGAGTTGACTCGAGAGCATTGTACGAATGAAGGATTATATCCACGCGGTAACTATCGGCGAAAAGGTTCCAAGAGTGGGTTACTTAACCCCAATACTTTTCGGGTTCACGCGGTGTTGCTTGGCAACCAACGTGATCGGAGGCCCAATCGAATTCGATATGCGACATTAATTCGATTGATTAATTAATTAATATGAGTTATTAATTGATTAATCAGGCCAGTGAGAAGTCACTGGGCTTATTGGGCCATTAACCGAACTGGTTATTGGGCCTAAAGGGTCATACGCAAATGATTCTCAAGGCGATGGATAATAAAGTGGATATTATATAAACCGAGGATTTTTACGAAAAATCACGCGGTTAATATAAAATGTAGCGAACGGGCAGACCAGGCCAAGTTGCTGCTAACTAGCACAAGTTGCTGCGACAAGCGAGGAACGTGAGGATATCCACTGCAAAGAGGATTGCGTGGACTCCGCTAGAGGCTAGGCGCTTGCGCGGCTTGCGATGTCACACCGACAGAACCGATCGGTCGCTGATTCAAATCCGCACACGGTAAGTGTAAGGATTGAGGTTTCGGGTACAACCATCAGGTCGATTTCGGAGCCCGACCCCTTAGTTTGGGCCCCGGTGGGTCTGGGGCGTGCCTTCTAAATGACGTCTAGGATGCACGACGCCATTTGGAATGGCGTCGGGCTGTACGGACGCCATTTAGGTAGCTTGCTGTTATGCCACATGGACGGGCGTTAGGGCACATGTGTACCGCCCTGGTCATGTCGTCTGAATGACGTCTTGGATGGACGACGCGATTCAGACATTCTGCCAGAGTATGGCCCCGTCCTGTCGCCTGAATGGCATTTGTCGAGGACGACGTGATTTCACCTGTTTCGGTTTAACGCCCAAAACCTTCCCTCCTTTCTCTCATTCTCTCCTTCTCACTCTCTCTCTTCCCTCTCCGATTCCCTCCGTTTCGCCCTTTCCTTTCTACTTTCCCTTCTTCCTCTTCCACCACTCCAACACCCCTCTACCTCTCACGACTACCACCACCACCTCCTCCGCGGCACTTCATTCTTTGGGCGGCGGCCGACGTCCTGGCAGAGTGATGGCATCCACGGCGATACCGGCGGCGGTTTGCAGTGCGGCGGTTCAGCGACACGGAGCTTGAAAGAGTTCAAGTGATCGGTAGGGGGACGATCCTTGCATGTGATTTGGTTGTGTTATCCATGTTTCTCGCCTTGAAGCATGCGACGTGTATGGAGATTTGAGTAGAATGAGCATGTTTAAGGGGCTTTTTAATGAAAATAGTCATTTTTATGAAATGGGAATTTGTGCGTTTCAAGTGGTAAATTGGATTCTCCCCTTCATTTCCTATATTTGGGTATTTTTTTAGGGTAATTTTGGGGGAGAGGAAACCCTGTTTTGAGGCTTGAGAGAGATTGCAGGAAACCAAATTTCGGGCTCTGAATGGCATCGGGCTAGGGCGACGCCATTTGAAATGGTGACTACCTAGGGCGACGCCATTTTAGTCAGATTTGTCCTGGGAGCAGTTTCGTGGGAATGAGCTCTGTTTTGAATGGCGTATGCGGACAGCAACGCCATTTGAAATGGTGACTGGCTAGGATGACGCCATTTAAGCTAGAACCCCATTAATCCATGAAATTAACATGTGTTTACATTGTTAGATAGTTCGGTTAAATGCATGATTGAAATCGTACATCGAGGCCGAGGATTTCTGTATGAATGGATCACATTATGTGTGTATTTATGCGATTGTAGACCTAGAACGTTTATGGTTTGTGTTTGACACCTTGTGTCGGTGTGGGAGGGACGCGGTGTCTATGTGGCATTGATGCCGTACCGGTGGAGGAGGGGTACAATTTAGCATTTCACTTGTGGCTGGGGGAAGCAGAACTACTTAGAGCTAGACAGGCCGGAGTAGCCAGCGTGCTATCCGTGGGGTTGCTATTTGCTCCCAGTGGGTCGATGTTTTTCCTAGTTTGTCGTGGCAGTTTTCGGCGTGTTTCTTACTGTGGAGCCGGGTTTGGTGCTGCTGGAGCTTACCCTTTTGCCACTGGGCTTGATGTAACCTGAGATATCGAGGTTATGAGCAGTACCCTTCGCCCTTTGGCCTGATGTGACTCGGGAGGTTAGGGTTACGGGTAGTCCCTATAGCTTCAGCTTGAGGGGGGTTTCGCCAGTCCCCAGGGTCCTCGTGAAGTGCCTAGGCCTGGTGTTAAGGGAAGTTCGGTCGATAGGACAGTGGTCTAGACTGCTTGTGTGCACATGTGACTAGGTGGTGGTGGTTCACTAATCCCAGTTAGTCCTAGTTTAACTCACTGCCTCACCCTACGGTGTCCGGAACATCGTAGGGGTGGACAAGCGTGGGTGTTGGTAGTGTTGTGAGGTACCGTTTATACGCGTTCGGCAGTGTGATTTGTGTGTCTAGCCGGATCTTTGGGTTACTTGAATTACTTAGAATTGTGCCTGTTGCATTACGAATGCATATGTTTTATATCAGAATTTGGGAATCCTTGGGAGCTATATTTACTGCTTTACTTAAATTGCCTTCATTTTGTATTGTTGCACTTATGGGTGTGTGTGGGGGAGGCGGGGATCGGGTGATCCCTACTGAGCCCAATTTTGGTGTGGCTCACTCCCTGCAGTTTCAGGTGTGGACTTCTTGACGAGTGTTGACGTGTGGTGTTCTCCTTAACGTGCGGGCCAACAACTATCTCGGTTCTGGGGTATGCCCCGATGTTGTTGTACTTTTCTTCTGCCTGTACTTATTTAATTCCTTGGACCTTGTAATTATTGTTAGACTGCGTACGAATATTATTATTTTACTTCCTGCGCACTTGTACTTTCTTTGAGGTCCGTGAGATTGTTATATTTAGCCTTGTCTAACGCTTATTTCTCCAGACGTGTCGTTTGAGATCCGGGTGTGAACCCGTAGTTAATGATCCGATACCCATTTAGTAATTAGGTCTCCGATTATAGGGTGGCGGGTCGTTATAGATGGTATCAGAGCTCAGTCTGGTCGAGTATGTGATACACTAGATTAGATATCATAGTCCAACAATAATTACGAGTCTGTACGGGCGATGGCTGCTGGCATAGATTAATAGGTTTTGACGTGCTTGTTTCGATTTTTGTATTTTTAGAGTAGTGATGGCACCGAAGAGGAGAGTTCTGTTGGTTCGTAGTACAAGAATTGACTATGGTAGTTCGGTGGCAGATGGGCATAATGTGGATCGTTTCATGGAGGCTATGATTGGGGCAATGTCTTGATAGCAACCAAGAGATGGTAGTGAGGGATCCAACTCTCGAGGTGGTCAGTCTACGGTGATGGAACGGTTCTTGAAGTTGAAGGCCCCTTCTTCACGGGTCAACCTGTCCCAGATGAGGCAGCTCATTGGATTAAGGAGGTGGAGAAGGCATTCAATGTTCTTGAGTGTGCTGAGAATGACAAGATTTTGTTGGCAACCTGATCGTTCCAAATTGTGCGTCATTAAACACATAAAAACGTTCAATCTAAATTTATCTGGCTCACTCAAATTAGATTTTGGGAAATTTAATAATGGTGAGTCCGAGTCGATCCATAGGGAGATAGAATTCTAATTTTGAAAACTTTGGACTTTAGTTAATCTAAAAATAAGTGAAAATTTAAGGAAACTAATTACTTAATTTAAACTAAAATTAAGTTAACTAATGTTACCTAAAAATAGGATTACTCAAATTAAACAAATCTCTTTTTTTTCTTTTCTTTTTCAGAAATTAAACACAAGCACATATAAAAATAAGCACGACTAAAAATTATAACAACAAAAGCAAGCTACTATTTAATTGTGTAAACTATTAATCATCATGAATCAAATAACGTAATTAAACATCTAATAACCAATTAAACAGCAACCAATCAAGAATTAATCCTAATTAAATAACCAAAAACTAATTAAATAATACCAACACTACCCCTAATTAAATAACCAAGAACAACACAAAATTGGAGTGGGTTGCCGGCTGCTTGCTTGCAGTGAATGGAGATTAGGAGGGAGCTGCTGCTGCATAGAGGTATTGCTTGGGACGTGGCTGCTGCAGGTTGCTGTGAAGAGAAACGTGGAGCTTTCTGCTGGCAAGTGCTAGGATGCTGGAGGAGAGCTTCACCAAGCATGCACGTGGGCGAGTAGGAAGAAGCTGCTGGTGTGGGCGGTGGAGCTGCTTGCGGGGTCAACTTGGACGTGGAAGAGGTTGAAGGCTGCTGCAGGTTGGCGGGACAGGTGCTGGAGGAAGGAGGAAGCTGCCGGCTGCATGTTCGCGTGGAGCTGCTGCTGCTATGCGCTGGAGGAAGGAGCTTCAGGGAAGGCGGTGCTGGGCAACGCTTGCTGTGAAGCTTCTGGCTGGTTCAGCGGTTGGTGGAGATGCAGCCGGCTACACTTGGAACAGTAGCTAGGCGCGTGTGCTGCATGGGCTTCACTGCAGCGCGTGCAGGAGGTTGCTGCTGGAGGGCTTGCAGGTTCTTGATGTGGAGCTTATGTTTGCTGGCATGCAAGCGTGCATGCGCTGGGTAGCAGGAGGTTCTTGCCGGCTACGTGCAGGAGGTGCTTGCCAGCTATGTGCAGGAGGTGCTTGCCGGCTACGTTTGTGCGTTGGTGAAGAGGCCCGGTTGGTGGAACGTGGAGCTGCTGGAGGGAGAGAAAGAGAGACCGAGAGAAAGAGAAAGAGAGAACAAGAGAGAGAGGGATGCCGGGAAACGGTGGTAAGGAGAGGAGGAACCGGCTGTCGGAAGGGAAACCGAGAAGAGAGAGAGACGACGAGGGAGACGCTGAGAAGAGGAGGAGAAAATCGGAGAGAGAGAGAGAACAGAGGGAGAGAAAGAGAAACCGAGAGAAAGAGACGTGGGAGAGAGGAAGAGAGAGGGAGGCTGGGAAAGAGGGGAGGAAGAAGGAGAGTGCGGCTGCTGGGAAAAAACTCGAAAATCCGAGAGAGTGAGGGAATAGGAATAAAGGGGAGAGAGGGAGAAGGACTAGGAATTCTGGAAAAAAAACGTGGGAGAGAGGTTGCGGGAAGGAAATTAGTATAGAGAGGAAGAGAGGCGTGGGAAGGAAACTGGAGAAGAAGTAGGACTGCGGTTTGGGAAATTGGAGAGAAGGAAGGAAATAGTGGGTTTTGGGAAACTCCAGAGAAGGAAGGAATCAGATTGCATTTTTACCCCTACTTTAGTTGAAATCCGAACACTAGACCTCCCCCAAATTTCCAGAAACTCCACTAGCTGCACTGCATCATCGGCATGTCCTGTTCACATAAAATAAGTATAAATTAGCGCATTATCATAAAAATATCATCATATTTATTCATTTCGTCTCGGTTTTGTCGAAAAACCGTAAATGCGCTATGCTCCTTTAATCACATGAAATGACGATGTTTTTAAGTTAGAATTTGATGAAATTGGTACCGTTGGACTTGTTACACAGTTATCTATCATTTCATGCTATTTTGCAGATAAAAACATGAGTATGATGCATATGATTGCCCTTAAATGATCAATTTAACACTTTATCACACCCCCCAACTTACTCATTGCTAGTCCCTTAGCAATGCAAATAAGGAAAAGTTAGGACAAACAATAAATTATCATGCTTCGTATGTAGTATCTTTCACAATCAGTTTAAGTGGTAGCTGATTGGTTAAGCTAAAAGTTTTCATATCCCACAATATTTTGATTCAGATAGGTGATTGTGCATGAAATTTGACACATTTAGAACTCGTTTCCGACCTTTCTGGTATATTCTTACCTTTACTACCCTTTAGATAAGACTACCTGGGGAGGAGAAGAGAATAAAAGATTTCCCGATCAGTCAGTGAGGACCGTTTTTCAGTTCCCGTCCCAACTCAGCACTTTTCACGACTTGGTCATATTTTAGTACGATGGACTTTTTAGCGTAGCATTTTTTTCATTTTATTGTACTTTTGCTTTTGAGAGTGCGTACTTTTTGCCACTCTCTTTGAATTGCCTGAGGGAAGGTGCGTACTTTTTGCCACCTACCTTCCTTTAGCTCTTTTACCGCCTTCTATTGCCTTTTACAGCTGTCCATTTTAAATGACCGCCTCTTTTAGAGTGCTGAGTGGGACAGTCTCCTATTACGGATCCTACACATTCCTTTCGTTCAACCCAAAAGAAAAATTAGAATAAGTAGTCTTATCCTTTAGGTTAATTCCAGCAATTCTATACTTTTAAAATCTTTCATTTATTCTAAGTTGTCGTGTGTGTGTGAAAATCATCTTGCCGTGGACTTTTGTTAAGTGGGGTATTTAAACTTTGAAGGTTCTTTAACCAATGTGACAAAAAAAAAAAACTGATTTGTTAAAGATTTACTTAATAAAACATGATTTTCATGCAATTTTCCTAGGATATGAAAAGAAGTTTTTGAATAAAATTGACCATTTTTCAGTGAAAGATATCAGTTTTCGTCAAAAGATTTTCAATAAATACATATCAAATTGATTGTTCCACCCCCCAACTTGATTGACATTGTCCTCAATGGCATAAAAGATATGAAAAACATGCAGCCAGAAGAGAATTTGTGAAGTAGCGAAACAACCTGTAATGACGAGGATGCGACATACCCACGGCGATTGCTGCTCAGGGACCTAAAAGGAAAAGAAATACCAAAAACTGAAGTAAAATATTGGGTTGCCTCCCAACAAGCGCTAAGTTTATCGTCTTCAGCCAGACGGAAGTTCAGTTAATGTGGATCACACAGTTCTATGGACTCAGGTGGTGCATTTTGAACATTTTCAATGAATGGTTTCAACCGTTGACCATTAACAGTGAAAGTGTTCCCGCTCTTAGGATTCAGAATTTTAACGGCTCCATGATCGAAGGCTTTAACGACCACGAAGGGTCCATCCCATCTGGATTTTAGTTTTCCAGGAAATAGGCGAAACCTAGAATTAAATAGCCAAACTTTCTGATTTAGAAGAAAGGATTTTCTGAGAATATGTTTATCATGAAAAGCTTTAGTTTTGGCTTTATAGATCTTTGAATTTTCATAGGCCTCGTTGCGCAACTCTTCCAGCTCACTCAGTTGTAAGGTTCGGTGGGAACTAGCTTGGGCTAGGTCTAGATTGACTTGTTTGATGGCCCAATAAGCCCTATGTTCCAATTCCACCGGAAGGTGGCACGCTTTTCCAAAAACCAGGCGATAAGGAGACATGCCAATAGGAGTTTTGTAAGCAGTCCGATAGGCCCATAAAGCATCATCCAATCTTTCAGACCAATCTTTTCTATCGGGCCTAACGGACTTTTGCAGAATATTCTTGATCTCCCTATTGGAAACTTCCACTTGGCCACTGGTTTGGGGGTGATAAGGGGTAGCTACTTTGTGATTAATCCCATATTTCTTAAGCAAAGCTCGAAATTGGTAATTCGTGAAATGCGTTCCCCCATCACTTATGATAGCTTTAGGCCACCCGAACCGAGAAAAGATATTCTTCTAAACGAATTTAATGACCACTTTATGATCATTGGTTCGGGTGGCTACTACTTCAATCCATTTTGAGACATAATCCACCGCTACCAGAATATATGTATGTCCAAAAGAGGGTGGAAAAGGTCCCATAAAGTCAATTCCCCAAACATCAAAGACTTCAACCACTAAGATTGGGTTGAGTGGCATCATATCCCTTTTCGCCATATTTCCTACGGCCTGACATCGGAGGCAAGTTTTGCTAAATTCATGGGCATCTTTGAAAAGTGTGGGCCAGTAAAAACCACTTTGTAGGACTTTGGCTGCAGTTTTCTTTCCTGAGAAGTGGCCCCCACAGGCCAGATTATGGCAGAAGTTAAGAACACTCCGTTGTTCTTCTTCAGGAACACATCGCCTAATGATTTGATCATGACATAATTTGAATAATTCAGGATCCTCCGAGAAATAATATTTTTCCTGAGAAAAGAATTTGTCCTTTTCACTTTTAGTCCATCCTTCCGGAAGCTGATTAGTCACCTTGTAATTGACAATATGAGCATACCAAGGTGCCACAGTGTGAGAAATGGTCAGTAGATGCTCATCAGGAAACGAATCAGTGATTGGTGTACTTTCAGAGATCGGAATTCGGGATAGGTGGTCAGCTACCACATTTTCAGAACCCTTCTTATCCCGAATTTCCAAATCAAATTCCTGAAGGAGTAAGATCCATCTAATAAGCCTAGGCTTTGCATCCTTCTTGGTCAACAGGTATTTTAGAGCTGAGTGATCAGAATAGATTATGACTTTTGCCCATAAAAGAAAAGATCTGAATTTTTCTAGGGCAAAAACCACGGCTAACAATTCTTTTTCGGTGGTGGTATAATTCATTTGAGCATCTGCAAGGGTGCAACTTGCATAATATATCACCACGCGACACTTGTTGATTCTTTGTCCCAAAACTGCACCGATAGCATAATCCGAGGCATCACACATGATTTCGAAGGGTAAAGACCAATCTGGAGATTGAAGAATCGGGGCTTTGGTCAAAGATTCCTTCAGAGAATTGAATGCCTTGATGCAAGATTCATCCATTTGGAAAGGAACGTCCTTAGCTAGAAGAAGAGTTAGAGGCCGGGCAATTTGAGAGAAATTGTGGATAAACCGGCGATAGAAACCGACATGGCCAAGGAATGAACGGATCTGTCTGACCGAGGTGGGAGGAGGAAGATTGGATATGAGATCGATCTTAGCTTTATCTACCTCTATCCCCCTTCCAGACACAATGTGGCCTAAAACAATGCCCTCTCGAACCATAAAATGGCTCTTTTCCCAGCTAAGTATCAGATTGGTGTCTATGCATCGTGCTAGCACCTGTTTAAGATTTTCCAGGCAATTTTCAAAAGAGTCCCCGAAGATTGAGAAATCATCCATGAAAACTTCGAGGAATTCTCCCACCATATCGGAGAAGATGGCCATCATGCACCGTTGAAATGTGGCTGGTGCGTTGCATAATCCAAATGGCATTCTCCTAAAAGCAAACGTGCCATAAGGGCACGTGAAGGTGGTCTTTTCTTGATCTTCCGGGTAAATAGCCACTTGATTATACCCGGAGTAACCATCTAAGAAGCAGAAGTACTTCTGGCCCGATAACTTTTCCAGAATCTGATCCATGAATGGGAGTGGAAAGTGGTCCTTCTTAGTCATGAGATTCAACTTTCGGTAATCAATGCACACTCTCCATCCCGTGGTGAGCCTAGTGGGTACCTCTTCTCCATGATCATTCTTGATAACTGTTAATCCAGATTTCTTGGGCACCACTTGAGTTGGGCTGACCCATTTATTGTCTGATATGGGGTAAATGATACCCGCATCCAGCCATTTCACAACTTCCTTCTTCACCACTTCTTTCATATTGGGATTAAGCCGCCTTTGCATCTCCCGACTGGGCTAAGAATTCTCTTCCATATAGATATGATGCATGCAAAAGGACGGGCTAATTCCCTTTAAATCTGCCACCGACCATCCAATCGCACCCTTGTGGTCTTTGAGGACCTCGGTTAATTGGGCCTCCTGTGGCGACGTGAGATTTGCCGCAATGATGACCGGGATAGTTTGGTCCGGGCCCAAAAAGATATACTTGAGAGACTCAGGTAATGGTTTGAGTTCAAGCTCAGGAGGGTCCTCTAAGGATGGCAAAGCGGGCTCAGATTGTAAGGCTGGTAAAGGTTTAACCTTGGGCCAAGATGTTAATGGGCCAGGAGAGTCCTTTAAAGTGTTGGCTTCCTCCAAAAGGTCATATGTGGACATCTCATTTTCTTCAACCAGATTATCCAAGACATCAATAGTATGGCATTCTTTTTCATGATCTGGGTATTGAGATGCTTTGAAGACATTAATCTGGACCTTTTGACCCCCAAATGAAATGTCCATTATGCCAGTTTCACAATTTATATTAGCTTTGGCAGTGGCTAAGAATGGACGACCTAGGATGATCGGAGTGTGAATGAGTTCCTCAGGTAATGCCATATCCAGAATAAGAAAATCCACGGGAAAATAACAATCATGAACCTTTACAATAACATCCTCAATTAATCCCCGTAGAGTTTTCACAGACCTATCAGCCAACTGCAAGATGATGGATGTGGGCTTTAATTCTCCAATATCAAATTTCACATAAATGGCTGTTGGCAATAGATTTACACTCGCACCTAGATCCAATAAAGCTCTATCAAATGTAACTCCAGCTAAGTCACATGAAATTAGAGGTGCTCCAGGATCCTTTAACTTCTTGGGTGTAGACACGCTAATTTTGACGTCATTTCGAGTAAAATTTCATATCATATAATAATGCATCATAATGGTCTGATAATTAATCATTGATTAATTTTTATTGATATTTTTGAGTGACGGGTTTAACAGACATGTTTAAGTTAATCAATTGAATTTGATTTTAGCTCAAATTTCAGTTAAAATATGAAGAAAGTCTAAACGACGTCGACTCATGTAGACGCTATTTAGAGTTTATTCCTGTTTTAGCGTTTAAATTTGAATTTTAATCAGTTGATTAATTAGCTAAAAGGCGTCTGTGAAGGTCGACGCGTTTTAGGTTTCCTAAGCTATTTTAACTTCTCTTCCGGATGTTTATCCTTATCTTAATTAGTGTAAAAGACGTCCATACACGTGGACGCATTTTAGCTAATAAAGATAAAGATAAGTTTTCCCGGATATTTATCCTTATCTTAATTAATCTTAAAAGGCGTCAGCCATGGTGGACGCATTTTAGACAATTACAGATAAAGATGAATTAATCAGTATTTATCTGTCGGTTAAGGTAGATAAATCCTAGATTTTTCTATGTTAATCGCGAACGCAGAAAAAGCCTATAAATACCTTGCATCTCAAAGAGTGAAAAAAGTTGAAATTGAGTTAAGTCGAGTTGAGCCATAGCGTTATTATAGCGAGTTGAAGATCGAAGCAACAACGTCGGAACGCCGGAGCGCTGCCATTTACAGAAGTCGGCGTCCCTTTCAAGAATCTTCATCATTTCAAGGCTTCAAACAATTGGGCATAAGTGTTTCAATTCTGCATTTTTATTCTACATCTTCATTAGTTTCATTCTTCATATTCACTTTATGCAACACACACCACAACATCAATCCTTCAAAACCTATTTGATTTAAGGGGTTTCAAAGCCATTTAAACAAGTAAGTTTGCTGTTCAATTATATGCTTAAAATCATGATCAGTTTAGATATTGCTTCTACTTAAAGTTCTCATCATCATTGTTTCTTCATTTTCTGTTTCTGTTTCTGCTGCACTCAACAATAACAAGAGAACAAAAGGAGAAATCAAGCACAAAGTCAGAAGGACTTCTGGACGATCCTCAACCTCAAATTTAACAGCAAAAACAAAAGAACAAAGAAATGGCTCTCTTTCTTCAGCCGGCTGAAGGAGGGGAACCAAGGATTCAACATCTTCCGCGTTCAAACAGGTAGGCGATCATATCTCTCTTTTGGAACTTTTAAGTTAAAGTTTCTGGCGATCACTGCATTTAGTTGCTGTTTTTAATAGGTTAGTTTACACTAAACAACATAGCTTTTTCATGTTAATCACACGAGCATTTTCAGCACCTAGAACTCTTTTGGCGATCACGGTGGGACTTGGTCTCGCCATCTTTTAGTTTCTTTTTGTTCTTGCTATCATCATATCGGGCACCCACGGTGCACCATTTGTGTCTCTCGACACGTCCTCACCAATTGGTGAGTGTTTAGTTTAATTAATTTCCCTCGTGCACCACGTGCACACCCCAGTGGCAAGATCTTGCCCTCCCCTTGATTAGTTCAAAAGCTGTTTTTGTGATAAAAATGATGTGTGATTGAGTGATTTCCTAGTTGTTTAGTTAGTACATTATCCTGTTTAAAATCTGAAACTAAAAATCTTTGCATGAGTCGATTGTTTACTGCTTTTTACCCTGTTTGAGGAGGATTCGACCCAGAAAATCCTCCTGCAAAACTGTTTCTGCGAACTGAAAAGCGTCCAGGAGCACTGACGAGTTTCAAAACCGCGTCAGCACACCTAGACGCCTTTTAGTCTTCAGACTTTTTCTGTTGTTTGCATCTGTTTCTGCGAAAGAATTAAGTTCTGTGTTGAATAGCGTCGACCACCATCGACGCGATTCAGACAGTTTCTTAGTTATTTTTCAGATATGTTTCTGCGAAAGAATTAAGTTCTGTTTTGAATAGCGTCGACTATCATCGACGTGATTCAGTCAGTTTCTTAATTATTTTTCAGTTTCCAGATTTCTGTGTTTTGAGTGCAAGCTACCCATTATTTATTAAGCATTAGAGGTCATCCAGGCTGCAGGGCATACGCATTGAGGCGAAAACCCTCCTCTTCTTAGGAACACATTACTCGACGTCAGCAACTCTCTCTGATTGGGTTGGTCCCTTGATCAGACTAGAGAAGTTGACGTTGAGACCTCCATAAGTCCCCAAAATCAAGGTATTCCTCCTTGATCATCGGGCTGGTTGTACCAATTGAAGTCCCGGCTAGATTCCGAAAGCGTTGTGAGAGAAAACCCTAGAGAATAACGGTGGAAACTGAACTGAAACTAGGATCCTTTCCCTGAGTGAAATTGTGGTTTAATCCGATTCAAATAACTCAACAAGGAACCCTAAAATCACGTTAAGCATCCACTTGTTTGATTAATCTCTGTACAACTTGTTTGATTAAATCTTTGAAAAGGGAATCTAATATCATGTTGCTGCGATCAGGCAGGGACTTGAGTATGGCTCAAGACGCCATCATCAACTACGAGGGAGATGCTAATGCCCCTCGCGATTCAGATTTCAACTATGAGAACGGGAGAGATGCTGATGCCTCCCGTAATTCTGTCCCCATTCCGGTTCGACATGATGGGAATGTCCGGACTCCTCTTTTTCATCCACAGGATCGATATTCTGATCTTCCCCCGCATGAATATGCGATCCCTAATCCTGATCTAGAGGGGGACATGAATCAGCATGATCCCTCATCCTCCAATCCTATGGATCTCGTCAATGCCCTGGGTGTTCTTGCCTCCCGACTGGACCCTCAGCAGTTCGAGGCGATCCAGTCTATCTTGAAGGGGAAGGCACCCATGCAGCCTGCTGAGCCGAACCCTATGGCTCCCCCTGTTGTTACTCAACAACCTCCTTCTCCTCCTCCTTATATCCATCAGGCCATCGAAGGCCTTCATCTTACTTCTTGGCCAGCTGGGCCGCAGCTTTCATCATCTAGGCAACTGGCTAGACCGCAAACGCCTATTTATCAAAATGCCCTCGGGCATGGCGGAAGCTCTGCCGGACCTCCTCCTTATTGTCCCCCCTGTTCAACGTACTCTAGGCAGCATGCCTATCAAGTACTTCCACCTCCTCCTCCTCCCCAGGCAGATCTGACCACGCAAGCATTGCTGGCCAAGATGGAGCGCATGGATGAGCAGTTCAACAACCTCCAGAAGATGATGGGGGTTAAAGCTGTGCCAGAAATCAGTTTACCGAGCCTGCCAGTATTCCATCTGCCACCCTCTGAGATGCCAGTGTACCGGAAGTACAACGGTACTGGTAACCCCTTCACACACCTGAAGGAGTTCATGTACGAATCCTCTTTCTGGCAGAACGACAAGAGGTCGTTGGCCTTTTTTTTCAGGAGATCTCTAGAGGGACCAGCCCTCGAGTGGTTCTTTTCTCTGGAACCCTCCGAAGTAGAGGATTACGGTATCGTTTCACGCAAATTTATCCAACGATACCAGGACAGAGTTGCACCCTCCTTGTCTATCACGGACCTCATTGCAGAAAAGATGAAACCTGATGAGGAGTTTGTCAGTTTTGCTGACAGGTGGCGGGGCCTAGCTGAAAAGGTGAAAGATCACTTGTCCGAATCTGAACAAGTGAAAATGTTGATTTCTAACGCCACGCCCCAGTTCAAGCTAGTCCTCTCCTTGAACAATTTGACCAACATGGCAGAGCTCTATGAAAGAGCACGGTACTGCCAGAATGCCTTCAAGGACGCTACGTTCTCTAGCGTCTTTGATCCTCACAGACCTAGCAGGCCTCCACCTCAGAAGCCTGCAGTGCCAAATTCTCCTAGCACAGCTCCGACTACTGAGGGCACGCTCTCTCATGAGCAAGTCAGTACTATGAACAATAATTCTCCCCAGTTCGTGAGGAACCAGCAGCAGTACCAGAGGCCACCGCAGCCGAGCCAGCAAGGGTATAGGCAGCAGCAGAACCCCCATCACCAACAGCAGTACCAGCGGCCCCAGCAGCCGAATCAGAACCAGCAACAGCTACAGCAACAGCCGCAATGGCAACAGCAGTACCAGCAGCCCCCTCAACAGCAGTATCAGCAGCAGCAACAACCACAGTACCAGCCGCGCGCACCGCCGGCGTACCACAATGTCCCTCCTCCTAGTGACTACAACCAGCAGAGAAGACCTCCAGGCCCGAAAAGGGCAGAATACCCAGCCCTCCCAGAATCCTTGGCGGATATCTTCAGTGGTTTAATGGAGCCAATGCCTTAGTTTTGCCGAGGGAAAAGGCCGTCTGGCCTCAAAATGCCGATACGTCCAGGTATTGCTACTTCCATAGGCAACCTGGGCATACCATTGACACCTGCTTCCAGTTTAGAGATTATATTCATGATCTCAATGAGCAGGGCGGCATAGACTGGGAGGAGATGAAAAAGTACATAACAGCCCTGAAGGCGAGGAGACCGCAGCAGCAGCAGCAGTAAGCAAGACCACCGGCACAAGCAGCAGCACCACCCAACATGGGTATAGTGCAGAATCCACTCCCGGAGCACCAGAACCAAAACCAAGTTGCTCCTATTCTGACGAACAGTCAGTCTGAGGCTAGTCGTGGGCAGCAGTGGAGAATAGAGGACTCTTCCTCTCTTTGTTCAACGGGTCACGTTCAAAGTACCGCAGAGCGACCTCCACGCCGCACCATCCACATACCCAGACCACAACCCGTTACTATCACCCCTATACCCACGCGCACATATCACTCACCCACACCCAATAACCCATTACCATTACCCACCTTCCTTAGACCCATTACGCCCCGCACTCCTACGCCTCCATCATATACTCCCCCGCAAACCAATAACGCGCCCCTCCTACCATCTAGGCCACTATTACGCATACCATTCCCTACTTCACCCGCTACCACTACCACCTACCCAGATATGTCCTTACCATCCAGACCGCTATTACGCGTACCATTCCCCACCTCGCCAACCACTTACCCATCCACCATCCAACCCTCTAGGCCTTTAATCCGCACCGCGCCATCACCACCTAGCCCTACGCCATCACCTACATACCAACCCTCTGCGCCATCCGCACCATCCAACCCTGCGGTACTTAAGGTGTCACCCGGATCCTCCACGGTTGAGGAACACGCGCTCCGGAGTGGAAGGATTTTCAACAAGGTCTTTCCTCAGTCCACGATTAGAGACGGCCCATCACAGCCGACTGAGGAAGCCCATAATGAAGAGAGTGCACCAGGCACTCAATATGACTTGTTGAAACACCTGGATCGGACACCGGCACGGATCACTATATTCGAACTGATCAAAAGATCCAAGAGTCACCGAGAAGCTTTAATGGAATATCTGCAGAAGGTGATGGTCAATGAGGACGTGCCGGTGGAGAAAATTGCAGCACTACTAGTTCCTCAGGGGGATCAGCCCTCCATTACATTTCATACATCGGAACTAGCACCGCCGGCAGCCAGAAGCATGGCTTTGAGCTTCACGGTCAACATCTGTAAGAAGGCCGTAGATGCATGCCTGGTCAACACAGGGGCTTCGATCAATGTTTTACCTCCGAAGACCCTGGAGCTATGCGGTGTGCCCAAAGAAAAATGGCTGCCCAGCCCCATCTCAGTGACAGCATATGACAATTCTACCCGTTCCCCTCTGGGAATGGTCTATTTAAAGGTGGAGCTGGGCCCTGTAAGTCATGCAGATGTCGAATTTCACATCTTGGAAATCGACCCTTCTATAAATGCCATTTTAGGTCGTCCTTATATTAAAACTCTTGAGGCGATTCCCTCTACGAATCATCAATGCCTCAAATTCCCTTACAAAGGACGAATTATTAAAGTAACGAGCATGCCGATCCTTGCTGCTGCTCATACCTTGAACATTAAGTCTGCTGTTTTACCTGGCCGACAACCTTTTCTGTCGGTATTACAGGTCTACCGTCCAGTGGCTAATCCTCTGAAAGCCGCCATTATTTCTCCATATCCATTAGATGCTATCAAGAGGGGGAAGTGCATGAGTACCCCAGGATGGAGGATCATGATGAAGAACGGCTACGAGCCTGGGAAAGGTCTGGGCACGCAGTTGCAAGGCAGGACCACTCCTGTCAGAAATCATCGAGCAGCACCTGGAAGTGGTCTGGGCTAGAGGCCAATAAAACTGAAGCAAGATCCGGTTCAGAAAATAGAGATCAAAGAAGGTCCGAAAATCTGGGAGGCAATGTCTACACCACCCAAAGAAGGCCGAGATCCCCTAACATGGACCCTGTGTACGCACTTTGTGAAAGGGCCCATACTTAGCCACGACAACACGGTGGTCATTACTTCCTGTTTTGACTTCCATGATATATATGGGAGGGATTTGGCCAGACATTGCTCTGAACTACTTACGTACCAATTCTTGGAGGCTCTGCGGCCTATGAAAAGGAGGAAATTTCATGATCCCGAATGTGAATGGTACAGGTGGTTCGATCTGAGGGACCTCTATATTGCACTGAACAGACTATTCCTGGATCCTGCAGAACCTAAGTGGCCGCCGCAGATTGATGAGCTGATTGAAAGCCCTGGTGCCATATTTGACAAGCGGATACTGCTGTCTGAAGAGACTGACGAAGGGGAGCCAGATGACCCCTATAAAGCTGGTTACACAACAGATCTGCTCTGGAGGGGGACATATCCTTCACATGTCTTCATGCTCCATACTCTTTTTCGTACACTGCTCTTGACCCCGACTTGGTCGCGGGTCATTATTGAAGATATTCTACGGGCTCCGCCCGTCATGATTACTCTGTCCCCTCGGGACATTATATCATAACCTCCTCTCGATCTAGAGAGGTTGTATAATTTGATCTGGGACATATTACTATATGATCCCCCTAATCCTCTGGCCTTGGTGCCACTTCCTCCGTCTGATTCTCCTCCCATTTGTATTCATTCCTGCTTTATGTTTAATTCTTTCATTGTCCAAAAAAAAACGCCAATTTGGCAACAAATTCTTCCCAAATCCTCATTGAGGAAACATCTTACTTGTCCGATTGCACCCCGTCGCGCGGGTCCTTCGGTCAAGATTCTCTTCTAGATCTACTCTGCCCCTCCCCTCGGGAGGATTCTCTTGTATTTCCACTTGTATCCCAGGATTTTCATCCTGCTTCATCTTCGTTAGGTTATGATAGTGAAGTTAGGCAGTCTAGTTTTAGTCAGATTAGTCAGGTTAGGAAGTCTAGGAAGCCTAAGGGTAGGCAAATTCCAGATAGATACCTCCAGGACTTAGCTGATAAATGCTCTTCTTGTTCTTTGATCCCTCAATTTCTAGAAAATCCAATTCAGATGCCAGAAGACTGCATGAATGATGAGTCAGTCAACGATGGGTACGGGGTATATGAATTAGTACATGAAAAGGACCCCATTGTTGAAGAGGAAGACGACGAGGATGCGGCTGAGGCATATGCCAGTGGAGTGAAGAGATTTGATGAACCCTCAGCTGTCGTAGAAGAGCCCACCAAAGAAATCAATTTAGGGACTGAAGACGAACCTAAGGTTGTCCTCGTCAGTAAAAATCTTTCTACAGAGGATGAGAAGGCAATGGTACAAGTGCTAAAAGACTATAAGGACACTTTCGTCTGGAGTTATGAAGATATGCCGGGGTTAGACTCGTTTTTAGTTGAACACAGATTAACGTTAAAGGATGGAGCTAGTCCTGTCAAGCAAAAATTAAGGCGATTCCACCCACAAATGGCTCTAAAGATGAAGGAAGAGGTCGATAAATTACATAAAGCCAAATTTATTAGAGTTGTCCTTTATCCACAATGGGTGGCCAATATAGTCCCGGTTATGAAGAAGGACGGGAAGGTCAGAATTTGCATTGACTTCCGCGATCTGAACCGGACGTGTCCTAAAGATGATTTTCCATTGCCTCATATTGAAGTACTCATCGATAATACTGCTGGCTATGAGACGTTATCATTTATGGACGGATTTTCAGGATATAATCAGATTAAGCTGGCAGAAGAGGATCAAGAAAAAACATCATTCACTACACCCTGGGGAACATACTGTTATGTTGTCATGCCATTTGGATTAAAGAATGCTGGAGCCACTTATCAGAGGGCTATGATGGCAATATTTCATGACATGATGCACATAGATTTGGAAGTGTATGTGAATGACTTATTGGTTAAATCGAAAACAAAGACTGAGCACGCCAAAGTTTTGGCAAGGGTATTAGAGAGATCGAGAGAATATCAGTTAAAAATGAACCCCAAGAAATGTGTATTCGGGGTATCTTCAGGAAAATTGCTTGGATTTATCGTCAGCAAACGGGGAATTGAGATCGATCCTAACAAGGCGAAGGCTATTAGAGAAATGCCACCTCCCAAAAACTTGAAAGAGTTGAGAGGATTAATCGGGAGGTTGCAATTTATTCGCCATTTTGTCTCTCAACACTCACAAAGGTGTAAGCCGTTTTACGAGCTTACCAAGCCGGGAGTCAAATTCGATTGGGACGATAAGTGTCAAGAGGCATTCGATGGATTAAAGAACTATTTAGCAAGTCCTCCTGTTTTGAGACCACCATCTCCAGGCAAACTATTTATACTTTACATTTCAGTCCTGGATGATGCAGTGGGGGCTTTCCTAGCACAAGAGGATGAAGAAGGAAAGGAGAGGGCAGCCTATTATCTCTCTAAACTTCTCAACCCCGCTGAACAGAGATATACGGCGATGGAGAAAACATGTGCAGCATTGGTCTGGGTTGTGCAGAAATTGAAGCATTATTTTCTGGCCCATGAAGTCCATCTCATCGCTAGGATGAATCCGATCAAATTCCTCCTGGAGAAATCTGTTCTTACTGATAGGTTAGCACGATGGCAAAGCTTTCTATCTCAATTCGATATCATTTATATTCAGCAGAAAGCGATCAAGGGCTATGCCATAGCAGAACACCTCGCTCATCATCTCCTTCCTCGATTTGATCCAGTGCGATCAGAGTTTCCGGATGAGGAACTGATGTCCGTAAATCAAATCAGAGATGATATGTGGACTCTGCATTTTGACGGAGCTCTGAATTCTCATGGAAAATGGATCGGTATCGTTCTGTTATCACCTGAAGGTATCACCATTCCACAAGCCTTTCAGCTTTTAACCACTACATAAGAGCCACACATGCACATATACCCGGTACATAGGCAACAGTACCAAGTCTTGGCTTTATGGATTTCATGGATTTTACCCATTACCCTTAGGTCACATAATGATATCTAATAAGGACGCTTATATTAGAATTGGACCACATAATTTCCTTAAGATGGCATTATCCACATCACAAAATTTTCAACTTAATGGAACATGAAGTACAGTAATTAACATTCATTAGATTACTAAAAAATTAAATATCCACATAGCTAATAGTATAATTTGCTAAAAGTAATAACATTTGAATGAAAAGAGACATATTTAAAGAACCACATCTCAATATTAAAATTCTTCATCTGAAAAAGGTTCCAACAAATCAAAAATGATATCTAAAGTGTTCTAGAATTTCTACAAAATTTTTGAAACACTTTTCATAATTTTCTAACTTGAAAACCCTATATCAAAACTGAAACATACTACTTATTGAAATAAATATCCAACAGCTTTATAAATTAATAAAACTTGGTAGACATGATAGAAATATCATATGGGACATTTTTACAAAATTTCATAATTTTCTAAATCCATTTGACCCACGTTTAGCTTGAAATTTGGTTCCGATTTAAATTACACAATTCGTAGTGTGAGCATTTTGAATTTAATATTAAAATAAATACTAAATAAAATTTAAAAATTACAAAAGCTTTTGAACAAAAAATGAAGAAGATATACACATCTAAACATACTACAAGAAAACTAGAATTGTAGGAGTAAAACTTCCAAAGGGATGGACGTTTCCCCCAATAAGCATCCAAGTGGTTGGACATTTTGTCAGCCACAAAACATCTCGATACATGGACACATAATTCACAAAACGTCCAATCGACTGGACACTTTGCCAGTATCGTTCTAGAAACTCTAGTTTATCTAGTATATAAAAAATCTTTAGACTTTTCGAGATCTTTGAAAGTTTTCTTCAAATACAATGATTCTACATCGGAATACAGAGATTTTCACATAAGATTAAGTTTTAAAAATATCAAAATAATTAGGGTTTGCTGTAGATACAAATTAATCAATGCTTTGGAAAATCATCACCTACCTCTTATAAACAAATCGAGCTCCTCTAATGAATCCCTCCAATTCTACGCAAAATTCAGAAACTCCTACCCTTATTTCGATCTCTAGGCCTCCTAGAATATGTTACCAATATGAAATCGTTAATTCATAAACCATATACCACCTCTTCTTCTCTATTCTTCAAGAACAGGAGCAAAATACCTACCTTCTTGCTTAAGTGCAGCTACAAGGGTTTAATGATGCCTCTGAGCACCTACATATGGTGCAAACACCCTAATTATAATCGCACATAACATCCATAGTCCACCTTTCGATCAGATTAAGTTTTCCTTCTACGAATTAGAGAGAATCCTACTCTAAATTGGACTTCTTTCTGCATCTCTGCTTGCCCTATCTGAACATCCAATTTTTCGACCAAGTAAAGAAAGAATATGTAAAACAGGTCTTCTACAAAGTTGCAGATCTCTTCAAGCTCTTTCCAACAATACCAACCACGACAAAATATGAGTTACACATTGAAAGTTATTACTAAATTACTAACCTGCGGACCTAAGTATGTGAAAGTTATTACTAACTTAATGGGCTAATACCACTCATTAAGTTATGTTAATGGGCTAAACTTTATGATTAAACTATACTCTATTAAATGTTCTAATTATTATTACTATTATTATTTATTTATTTATTATTATTTAATTTTTGCCGCCACTTAGTCAGTCCGCCGCAGCCCCTAGCATTCACAGCGAATTCAATACCAGCTTCACCAGCTCATTCTCTATACCCAGAGTTATCAGAGGTGGAGCTGAACCAGATTTACGACATGTTTTCTTGTGGCTTTCCCCGATTGAGCGAACAAGTTTGAGTTCCATGATATCAGAAAAAATAGAGAAAAAATTTACGAAAGAGCAATTCGCAAGGAATAAATAGAGGGACGGGAAAAACATCAATAACAATTGCTTAGGGTGCGTGGCTATTGCCTATGTCTCATCAATCGTTTACTTCAACTAAAATCGATGAGAACTCCGATTGCTGGTTTTGGACAATCAAGACTTGAGGTTTTTTTGGATATTAGATCCTTTACCCCTTAAGAATTTTTGTCCTCGGAATTTACAATGCGTAGTGAAGTATATAAAATCACTTACCAAACAACTCTGGATATCTCTTCTTCATATCATCTTCTACCTCTCATGTCCCCTCTTCCATAGAGTAATACTTCCAAAGAATCTTGACCATAGGAATTGTCTAAGTCCTCCACACTTGCTCGTTACGATCAAGAATATGAACATATTTCTCCTCATATGACAGAAACGGTTGAAATTCCAATGGCTCATAATCGAACACATAAGATAAATCAGCAACATAATTCCTCAACATAGAAATATAGAATATTGGATGAATGCGAGACAGATCCGGTGGCAAAGCAAGCTTGTAAGAAACTTGTCCAACATGCTCTAAAGTCTTCAATAGACTAATATACCTTGGACTCAACTTTCGTTTCCTACCAAACCTTATGACTCTCTTGGTTGGTGAAACCTTAAGAAAAATATGATCTCCCACTTCAAACACCAATTCCCTTATCTTATGATCAACATAGCTCTTTTGTCGACTCTGAGCTATCAAAAATCTCTTCCTAATGATATCAACCTTATCTGAGCAATCTTGTGCAAGCTATGGACCAATCAACCTTCTCTTACCAACATCTTCTCAGTGCAAGGATGATCAACATGATCTACCTTATAAAGCCTCATACGGTGTCAATACTAGCATGATGACTGTTATTGTAAGTAAACTCAATTAACTTCAAATAATCATCCCAATTACCTTATCATTCAATGTTATAGGCTCTCCACATATCTTCAAGTGTCTGAATCATTATTTCTGACTGGACATCTATCTGCAGGCGAAAAGTCGAGTTGAACTTCAATTGTGTACCCAAGGCTACCTGTAGATTCTTCAAGAACCTCGCTATAAAATGGGTATTACGATCTGAAATAATCGACACTGGAACTCTATGTGTAAAATTCGATTATTATTATGTAATTAGCATAATTGTGTTATTAATTAATTTTGAGCTAATAGATTATGTATGTTAAAATATGCACAAAGATTAAACTTGGTTGGTTAAATCCCATAAAATAATTAGATATGATCAATTATGATAGAAAACTTAGTGTAAATCATAATCGGATTTAGATTAGAATAATTAATTGGAGATTAAAGGTAAGTATGCAATTATTAAAAGCAGGAAGACCATTTGAGGAATAATTATTTTATATAGTAGAAAACTAAAACCTATGATTATAAATTTGTATTTTATTAGTCAGTGCTTATCCTAGAAATATTAGTATTATATTAGATAGTGGGGTGGTCATAATTAGTATTAACCTTAGTTAAAGTTAGTGGAATAGTTAAGTTAGTTTAACCTTGGTTAAAGGTAGTGGGTTGGTCAAAGTTAGTATTAACTATGGTTAGTGTTAGTGGGATGGTTAAGTTAATGTAACTTGGATAGTTAGAATTAATAAAATTTAAAGTCTTTTAAGTAACCATGGTAAAACTAACTAAACTCATCCTATTTAAGGGACCTTAACTTGGGTTTTGGCCTTTGTTTGGCATATTCTCTGCACCAAAACGTGCGAGCAGCAAGGGAAGGATTTGGAAGGCCATCTTGAAGTGTTCTTAGTGTTCTTGAAGTGTTCTTGGTGTTCTTGAAGAAGGTAGGTTGTATGGGTGCTAGTTTCATAAGAGTTTAGCTTAGTTAATCATAAGAAATAAATAAATCTGTAATATATATATTTTTATATCTTCAAATTATATGTTCTTGTGAAGTTCTTAAGTGTGAAATAGTTGAATGATGTAGGGATTTAAATTTTTAAAATCCTATAATATATTAAGCATAGTAGAAGTTAAATTTTTGCAACCCAGATTTTTTTGTAACTCTTATGACAGTAGGGTAACTTTAAAATTGTTATGATTTTATTTTGTATAGAAAACTTATAAAATTTTTATTACATAACTATGACATAATTGGACATCTCCAAAAAAATCGGCATAAATTTTCATACTCATATGGTAATACTTCTAGGTCATGAAAAGGACTATGATTTTCAGATACAGTTTTCTGAGTTCATTTGATAGCATGTTAAAACATGAATTTTAGTGATTTATATATTTTACAAAATAATCTAAAATTTTTGTGACCTAATACTCATACTAGTTTAAATCTTAATAAAAAGTTTCATGAATTTTTATGTTCATATGATGATGCTTTCAGGTCAGGTAACATGATATAATTTGTAGATGTAGTTTTCGGACTTCATTTGATAGAATGTTAGAAGGTGAATTTTAGTAATTTATATATTTCACAAAATAATCTGAAATTTTTATGACATACTATTCATACTAATATACATATTCAGAAAAAGTTTTATGAATTTGTATATTCTTATGGTGATGCTTCTATGTCGGGTAATATGGTATAATTTGTAGATACAGTTTTCAGATTTCATTTGATAGCATGTTAGAACGTGAATTTTAGTAACTTATATGTTTTACAGAATGATCTAAAATATTTATTACATAATAGTTTCATTATTATACATATTTATAAAAAGTTTTAAGAATTTTAATGTTCATATGATAATGGTTCCTGGTATATGTAACAGGGTTCATACTCCACTCTGACATTTCAATAACACAGGGATAGTACCCTAATGTTTGATTTTTTGCTATCTTTGTGGAAAACCATTTGAGCCCAAATGTTTACAGGATGTACCTAATGTGAATTAGTACAATATGTGAATTGTTCAAGATTTTTTGATGTACTTTTCTCTGTTAATAAAATAATTGTTTTAAATGTGAACAGATTACTTCTGTAGGAGATTTATGATTTACTTATATGTGTTGTCTGAGTTTATAACAAGTTGTATTTAAATTCATCTTAGAACATGATTTATTTATCTTTTTAATTATGATTTTGAGGTATTCTTAGCTTATGAATACCTGAAAACAAAATCTCTAAAGTGGATAGTCATTTTCTTATGTATATGTTGTTGTAGCTACATAAATATTAAGTTTGTTCTCATAATGTTAATAAATCTTGCCGATCGGACATAGCCGCGAAAAGAGTATTGTTCTGGATAAATGGTGGTAACATCCCCACCAGGACCCATTTATTATGGGGCTACGTGCTACACCTAAAAAGGTGGGAGCCACCTCCATAACCTATCAGCTCTGTTACCCGGGGGCCGCGGGTAGAAATCCTTTGTTAAGGTGGGGTGACGACCCTCGGGATAGCGCTACGCCTATGACTTAGCTCTGTACGTGCCTAGGAGCTCAATTTTTGTGTTCTATTTCTGGCTCATAGTGGCAGTTGGATGTGTGTCCGGGCATTTCTATATTAAGTGAGAACCTATAGTCTGAAAAACAAATTTTATATCTTGCAATCTATATGTCATTTCAGTAAATCAACTTAATAATCTTAAGTTTTGTATTTCTGTATTCTGGCCATGTTCATATATTGACAAGCTTGTGTAGCTTTGATTCAGAGTTGGCATGATATTATGAATCATGTATTTCAATTTCCTTATTGGCATACAATTCTGATGCACATATGTATTATGTGATAGTTTTGTTTTCTGTTAGGTTTAATGTTCTTATACAATGTACATATTCTACTTCAATTATTTGGATGGCATATTCTTATGAAGGCAGCCTCATATGCCTACTAAGTTACCATTTCTTTGGTACTCACGCCTATTTTTCAGGTGATCGGAAAGAGGGAGAAGCAGAGTGACTTTGAAGTGGGGTCACTCAGGGTTCACATAAGACGATATCTCTTTTAAGGCGAGCCTAGAGGATTGAACCATGTATATACTTATGCTTTTGTTTTTGTTAGAATGTACAATGAAGATCCTGACATGTAAAAATGACAATCTACTGTGCAGCGCTTTGGTATAATGTTGTGAATGGTGGAACTTCCTTAGTATTTAGGTTTCTCTTACAAATTTTTATACTACGCTTCCATTTGAAACATAGTATCCTCCCAATTATCTGTTTTGAGGGGTCTTTTCCCCCTATTGCGCTTTGGCCATCTCTGTAATTATTTTGTATAATATGGATTACCGGGCCGGAGCATGACAGATTATGGTATCAGAGCTTAATTGGGATTCTACTGTGTTTCATCCACCATTCGGAGATTATACCTCAAGATATTTCCATGAAAAGTTACTTCTAATAAATGGTTCGAGTTTAGTTTCAATGTGTGCTTAAATGTTTTTTGTTTTTTGGGTATTATAAATACATGGCCGGAAGAGAGTCAAGGCGTAATAACAAGCGACCCACTAGGATGAATCCCTTGGATGGGAATGGAGAGGCTCAGGGATTTGGAGGCGGTGACCCATTGGGTGCAGTAACTGGAGGATATGGAGATTTCCTACAGACTTTTAAATGTTTGGCACAGGCTATGCAGTCCCAGGCCAGGACCCAGACTCAGATGCAGGAGCAGTTGCAGGTGATGGCTGCAGCCCAACCAGAGCATTCAGACAGATTGGCGGGTGCTACTTTGATGGAGAAATTCCGCCGTATGAATTCACCCTCCTATAAGGGGGAGAGTCAACCTGAGGCAGCTGCGAGGTGGATCAGAGAAATGGAGAAAATCCTTGATGCCATGCAATGTGATGATGGAGACAAGATTGTCTTTGGTACATTCATGCTCCAAGAGCGAGCAGATGAGTGGTGGCAGGCAACCAAGAGGACATTATTTGCAGGACAAGTTGATATTAGTTGGGAAGATTTTCTCGAGGTGTTTAGGGCAAAGTTCTTTCTTGAACATGTGCAAGATCAGACAGAGCTGGAATTTCTGAATTTGCAGCAAGGTTCGATGACAGTGGCACAATACGAGGCACCCTTTACTGAGTTAGCCAAGTATGCACCTCACTTATGCACAGATGAGAAGAGGAGTACCAAGAAGTTCGTTCGCGGGCTTCGAGGTCCTATTCGAGATTGTGTGTCTTTGTTTGATCATGAGACAATTGCAGCTGCCTATCGTGTTGCATGCATTGCAGAAGGCAATATTAAAGCTATGCAAAAGAATCAAAGGGTGCATCAGCACGGCAAGGAGCAACCATGGAGATTCCAAAGAGATCAAAGGAAGAAGTTTAAGATTGCCCCAAGAACAGTGCCACCTATTCCAGCGATTCCACGAAGGGATCTTCCGATATGTAGTTATTGTGGCGTCAAACATGATGGACTTTGCCGGAAGATGTCAGACAAGTGTTTTCATTATAGTGCTGCAGACCATATGGTGAAGAATTGTCCAAAGCAAATGAGAGCTGATGGGCCAAGGGTGCCAGCTAGAGTTTATAATCTCACCACAGACGATGTAGAAAATTCTGGAGCAGCAGCATGAGGTACAATTTTGATTGCAGATTCATATGCTCGTGTTTTATTTGATCCAGGTGCTACAGATTCTTTTATATCTAGAAGATTTGTTATTGTTCTACATAAGTTTTATTCTATTTATGATGTGGAGTCTTTACCTGTTAGTACCCCTATGGGTGAGGGCAGTACTTCTCAAATCATACCTGATGTAGATGTGGTGATTCAGAATAGATGCATGCTAGCCAATCTCTACCTCCTAGATATGAATGACTTTGATGTTATTCTAGGGATGGATTGGCTCGAACATTATTATGCTATGATGGATTCTCGGTCTAAGAAGGTAGTATTTCATATTCGAGGAGAGAGGGAGTTTTGTTTCCAATGCCCTAAACATGCACTTACTAAGATTGTTGTGTCGGCAACGAAAACCAAGAAGTGGTTGATGCGAGGTTGTCAAGGTTATCTCATTAGTGTGGTGACTCATCCCAAGTCTGAGGTATCAAGAACTATTACTGATATTGAGGTGGTTCGTGAGTTTTCTGATGTCTTACCTGATGAGCTTCCAGGATTACCTCCTTCTCGGAAGATCGAGTTCACTATTGAACTGATGCCTGGCACAGAACCCATCTCTAAGGCTTCCTATAGGATGGCACCAGCTGAATTGATGGAGTTGAAGAAGCAATTGCAAGACTTATTGGCAAAGGGTTTCATTCGTCCGAGTGTGTCTCCATGGGGAGTCCTAGTTTTATTTGTCAGGAAGAAGGATGGTACCTTAAGGTTGTGTGTTGATTACAGGAAGCTCAACCAAGCTATGGTCAAGAATAAATACCCATTGTCAAGGATAAATGATCTATTTGACCAGCTGCAATCGGCTCAAGTTTTCTCTAAGATTGACCTTCGAACAGGGTACATCAGTTAAGGATCCGGAATGAGGATGTACCAAAGACAGCCTTCAGGACGAGATATAGACACTATGAGTTTTTAGTGATGCCTTTCGGACTCACTAATGCACCAACAACCTTTATGGATATGATGAATCGTGTTTTCGAGCCCTATCTCGATGAGTTTGTTGTAGTGTTTATAGATGATGTGCTAGTGTATTCTTCAAGTACATAAGTCCATAAGGAACATTTAAGGATAGTTCTCCAAACTCTTCGAGAGTACCAATTGTTTGCAAAGTTTAGTAAATGTGAATTTTGGCTTGACAAGGTTAAGTTTTTGGGACATGTGATTTCTAAAGATGGTATTGCAGTTGATCCTGAGAAGGTGAAGGTTGTACTTGACTGGGAGACTATAAGAACCCCAACATAAATCAGAAGCTTTATTGGTTTGGCAGGTTATTATCGCAAGTTCATTGAGGGATTCTCGAAGATTGCGGCTCCAATGACTAAGTTGACAAGAAAAGAGATTAAGTTTGTATGGACCGATGCTTGTGAGAGTAGCTTCCAAGAGCGAAAGAGGAAGTTTACATGTGCTCCAGTCCTTACATTGCCTAAGGGGACAGATGGCTATGTTGTCTATACTGATGCATCTCGGCAAGGACTTGGGTGCGTATTGATGCAGAACGGGAAGGTCATAGCCTATGCTTCCCGTCAGTTAAAAGAGAATGAGTTGAACTACCCCATACATGATTTGGAACTTGTAGCGGTAGTCCATGCCTTGAAGATCTGGCGGCATTACTTATATGGAGAATCTTTTGAAGTCTTTACAGATCACCAAAGTTTGAAATACATTTTCTCTCAGAAAGAGCTAAATTTAAAGCAAAGAAGATGGTTACAGTTCCTTAAAGACTATGAGTTCTCCCTTCAGTATCATCCAGGTGAAGCAAATGTGGTGGCAGATGCCCTTAGTAGGAAGAAATTGATGTCAGTGCAGTTAAGAAGGATGTGGAGGAATCTGGCGGAGGTGGCAAGATTTGATCCAAGAATGATGCAAGGCAGGTCCAACGTATTTGTGGGTCAGTTGGTCATCCATTTAGCTCTTGTGGATCGAATTGTGGCAACACAGAAAAATGATCAGCAAATATAGGATTTGATTAGAAAGCCAAATGTCACTCAAAGATTTGATGGGGCAGTAATTTTCAAGGGTAAAATGATAGTTCCAACTATGGTGAGACATGAAGTACTAGACGAGGCTCACAGATCTAAGTACACTATTCACCCTAGTAGTACCAAGATGCACCAAGATTTAAAGAGAAGCTTCTGGTGGGTTGGCATGAAGAGGGATGTTGCAGAGTTTGTATCCAGATGTCTCACATGACAGCAAGTTAAGGCTAAGCATCAAAAGCCAGCAGATTATTTGCAGCCTTTGGAGATCCCACAGTGGAAGTGGGAGGACTTGACCATGGACTTTGTTGTAGGTATGCCGCGAACTAGAAGGCAGCATGATGCTATTTGGGTAGTGGTTGATCGACTTACTAAATCAGCTCATTTTCTACCGATAAAACAATCCCAACATGTAGAGAGCTTGGCACAGTTGTACATTGATGAGATTGTAAAGCTCCATAGAATTCCCAAGACCATTGTATCTGATAGAGATTCAAGATTCACATCACGAGTTTGGAAGAACATGCAATCAGCTTTGGGAACTTAATTGAGATTTAGTTCAGCATTTCATCCTCAAACGGATGGTCAGTCAGAATAGACCATTCAAACATTGGAAGATATACTTAGAGCATGTAGTCTTGATTGGAAGGATAGTTGGGACCGACACTTAGCTTTGGTAGAATTTGCCTATAATAATAGTTACCATTCTAGTATAGGTATGGCTCCATTTGAGGCACTGTATGGTCGACCTTGTAGATCCCCACTATGTTGGCATGAAGATAGTGATGATAGATTGGTGGTCTAGAAGCAATTCAGGATTGCACTAAGAAGATCAAGACCATCAGGCAATGGTTAATAGTAGCTCAAAACCGACAAATGCAATATGCTAATAACCGGAGGAGAGATCTAAAGTTGGCAGAGGGTGATCATGTATTCTTAAAAGTCTCTCCTACTAGAGGTGTGATTCGATTTCGTAAACGTGGGAAGTTGAACCCACGTTACATCGGGCCATTTCAGATTTTGGCTCGGGTGGGCAGAGTAGCTTACCAGCTAGCGTTGCCACCTGAGTTCATAATGTTTTTCATGCATCAATGTTGAAAAAGTATGTGTATGACCCAACTCATATTATTGATCACACTGCATTGAAAATTAAAGCAAATTGGACATTTGAAGAATAATCTATTCATATTCTGGATCGAAAGGTACAAGAATTAAGGTCAAAGAACATTCCCATGGTCAAGGTGTTATGGCGTCATCACTTAATGGAAGATGCTACCTAGGAATTGGAGGAGAAGATGCAGGAAAAGTATCAAGAACTATTCAAGTGAGAATATTTCAATTTTGAGGAAAAAATTATTTTAAGGAGGAGAGAATATGTAACATTCGATTATTATCATGTAATTAGCATAATTGTGTTATTAATTAATTTTGAGCTAATAGATTATGTATGTTAAAATATACACAAAGATTAAACTTGGTTGGTTAAATCCCATAAAATAATTAGATATGATCAATTATGATAGAAAACTTAGTGTAAATCATAATCAGATTTAGATTAGAATAATTAATTGGTGATTAAGGGTAAGTATGCAATTATTAAAAGTAGGAAGACCATTTGATGAATAATTATTTTATATAGTAGAAAACTAAAACCTATGGTTAGAAATTTGTATTTTATTAGTTAGTGCTTATCCTAGAAATACTAGTATTATATTAGATAGTGGGGTGGTCATAATTAGTATTAACCCTAGTTAAAGTTAGTGGAATAGTTAAGTTAGTTTAACCTTGGTTAAAGTTAGTGGGTTGGTCAAAGTTAGTATTAACCATGGTTAGTGTTAGTGGGATGGTTAAATTAATGTAACTTGGATAGTTAGAATTAATAAATTTTAAAGTCATTTAAGTAACCATGGTAAAACTAACTAAACCCATCCTATTTAAGGGACCTTAACTTGGGTTTTGGCCTTGGTTTGGCATATTCTCTACACCAAAACGTGGGAGCAGCAAGGGAAGAATTTGGGAGGCCATCTTGAAGTGTTCTTGGTGTTCTTGAAGAAGGCAGGTTGCATTGGTGCTAGTTTCATAAGAGTTTAGCTTAGTTAATCATAAGAAATAAATAAATATGTAATATATATTTTTTTATATCTTCAAATTATATGTTCTTGTGAAGTTCTTAAGTGTGAAATAGTTTAATGATGTAGGGATTTAAATTTTTAAAATCCTAGAATATATTAAGTATAGTAGATGTTAAATTTCTGCAACCTAGATTTTTCTGTAACTCTTATGATAGTGGGGTAACCTTCAACTTTTTATGATTTTATTTTGTACATAAAACTTATGAAATTTTTGTGATATAACTATGACATTATTGGACATCTCCATAAAAATCGGCATAAATTTTCATATTCATATGGTAATACTTCTAGGTCATGAAAAGGACTGTGATTTTCATAAACAATTTTCTGAGTTCATTTGATAGAATGTTAGAACATGAATTTTAGTGATTTATATGTTTTACAAAATAGTCTAAAATTTTTATGACCTAATACTCATACTAGTTTAAATATTCATAAAAAGTTTCATGAATTCTTATGTTCATATGATGATGCTTTCAGGTTAGGTAACAGGATTTAATTTGTAGATGTAGTTTTCGGACTTCATTTGATAGAATGTTAGAAGGTGAATTTTAGTCATTTACATATTTCACAAAATAATATGAAATTTTTATTACATACTATTCATACTAATATACATATTAATAAAAAGTTTTATGAATTTATATATTCTTATGGTGATGCTTCCGTGTCGGGTAATATGGTATAATTTGTGGATATAATTTTCAGGTTTCATTTGATAGCATGTTAGAACGTGAATTTTAGTAATTTATATGTTTTACAGAATGATCTAAAATTTTTATTACATAATAGTTTCATTATTATACATTTTAATAAAAAGTTTCAAGAATTTTAATGTTCATATGATAATGGTTCCTAGAATGTGTAACAGGGTTCATGCTCCACTCTGACATTTCAGTAACACACGGATAGTACCCTAATGTTTGACTTTTTACTATCTTTGTGGAAAACCATTTGAGCCCAAATGTTTACAGGATGTACCTAATGTGAATTAGTACAATATATGAAATTTTCAGGATTTTTTGATGTACTTTTCTGTGTTAAGAAATCAGTATTTTAAATGTGGACAAATTACTTCTGTAGGAGATTTGTGATTTACTTATATGTGTTGTCTGAGTTTATAACAAGTTGTATTTAAATTCATCTTAGAATATGATTTATTTTTATTTTTAATTATGATTTTAAGGTATTCTTAGTTTATAAATTCTTGAAAACAAAATCTCTAAAGTGATTAGTCATTTTCTTATGTATATGTTGTTGTAGCTACATAAATATTAAGTTTGTTCTCATAATGTTAATAAATCTTGCCGATCGGACATAGCCGCTAAAAGAGTATTGTTCTGGGATAATGGTGGTAACATCCCCACCAGCACCCATTTATTATGGGATTGCGTGCTACACCTAGAAAGGTGGGAACCACCTCCAGAACCCATTAGCTCTGCTACCTGGGAGCCGCGGGTAGAAATCATTTGTTAAGGTGGGGTGACGACCATCGGGGTGGCGCTACGCCCATGACTTAGCTCTGTACGTGCCTAGGAGCTCAGTTTTTGTGTTCTATTTCAAGCTCATAGTGGCAGTTGGATGTGTGTCCGGGCATTTCTATAATAAGTGAGAACCTATGGTCTGAAAAATAAATTTTATATCTTGCAATCTATATGTCATTTCAGTAAAATCAACTTAATAATCTTAAGTTCTGTATTCTGTTATGTATTCTGGCCATTTTCATATATTGACAAGTTTGTGTACCTTTGATTCAGAGTTGGCATGATATTATGAAGAGTTGGCATGATATTATGAATCATGTATTTCAATTTCCTTATTGACATACAATTCTGATGAACATATGTATTATGTGATAGTTTTGTTTTCTGTTAGGTTTAATATTCGTATGCAATGTACATATTCTGCTTCAATTATTTGGATGGCAAATTCTTATGAAGGCAGCCTCATCTGCCTATTGAGTTACAATTTCTTTGGTACTCACGCTTATTTTTCAGGAGATCGGACAGAGGGAGAAGCAGAGTGAGTTTGAAGTCGGGTCACTTAGGGTTCGCATAAGACGATATCTCTTTTAAGGCGAGCCTAGAGGATTGAACCGTGTATATACTTATGCTTTTATTTTTGTTGGAATGTACAATGAAGATCCTGACATGTAAAAATGACAATCTACTATGCAGCGCTTTGGTATAATGTTGTGAATGGTGGAACTTCCTTAGTATTTAGGTTTCTCTTACAAATTTTTATACTACGCTTCCATTTGAAACATAGTATCCTCCCAATTATCTATTTTGAGGGGTCTTTTCCCCCTGTTGCGCTTTGGCCATCTCTGTAATTATTTTGTATGTTATGGATTACCGGGCTGGGGCGTGACACTATGCAATCTCACAATCTCCTCAATATGCATCTAAGTCAAGTCTTCTATAGAAGTCTTCTTATGTATTGCTAGGAAATGGGCAAACTTAGTCAATCTATCAATAATCACCCAAATGGAATCATACTTCTTCTTGGTCAATGGTAATCCTATCAAAAAATCCATGGGAACGTATTCCCACTTCCATTCTAGAATATCCATACTTGCATCGGTCCTGTTGGCCTTTGATGCTCAATCTTCACCTGCTGACAAGTAAGACACTTGGGTCCCGTTTGGTATCGGGATAGCTCGAGGATATCCCTACTTCAACCTTGTTCCTTGTTTGGCATCTTAAATTTCATTAGGGATAAGGGGGGTTAAGAGGATGAGGGTTAACCGCAAAAGTGGGGTTAGAAACGAGGATAACTCATTCCAACTTTAAGGTGGAATAAGTTAACTCACCTCTTAACCCCGTTTCCACCTTTTAGAAGGGTCTTTTCCACTAAATTATCCTAGCTGCTATCCACGATTTTACCAAACGGAGAACATGATTAACTTTTTTCTTATCCCCTTGCATACCAAACATTTCTAAGGATAGGGATAAACTATACAAGGATGACTTATTCTTATTCCTACTCATTTTTATCACGATACCAAACAAGATCTTGGAGACAAACTCTACAACATCTTTCTTCATACAACACCACAAAAAATTCCTTTTCATATCCTTGTACATCTCGGTACTCCCTAGGTGAATAGAAAATTAGGACTTGTAAGCCTCATTCAACAATTTCCTTCACAACTCATAATCCCGTGGAACACATAATCTACCTCATAACTGATGACTCCATCTTCACCCTGAGAAATATCAGTGTTGCCAATCAACTCTTGCATCTTAGAGTCTTGCTTGTGAGCTTCCATAACTTTCTCCACAATCACAGGTCTCATAGCCAACTGAGTTAGAAAACAGTGCTCACTCTTGACTTCTAGTTTACAAGCAATAGCATCCTCAAGCATATCCCAATCTCTGAGCAAAGACACGGCCATAAGCTTCTTGTTCAAAGCATCAGCAACCATATTGGCCTCATCAAGATGATAATTCAATACAAATTCATAATACTTCAAAAATTCAACTCGTCTTCTCTGCCTCAAATTAAGCTCCTTCTATGAGGAAATTTACTTCAAGCTCTGATGATCAATAAAAATCTCAAATTACACTCCATAAAGATAGTGCCTTCAAATTCTCAGTACATGAACTACAATAGCTAACCCCAAATCATGGGTCGGGTAATTCTTCTTATGATCCTTCAACTAGCATGAAGCATAAGCCACAACCTTCCATCTTGCATGTAAGGACTGAGGTTTCGGGTTCAGTTTTCGGGTCGGGTTCGGGCCGAATCCCCTGGTTTGGACCCTGTGAGGGTCTTGAGATTTCTAACTGAATGGCGTCAGCATTGCTCGACGCCTTTCAAAAGGCATCAGGTTGTATGGACGCCATTTAGGTCTGCTGGTTGTGGTGCCACGTGTGTGCCACGTGGGCGGGTTTCGGGCCGCGAGAGTACGGCCTCGGTCACATCGTCTGAACGGCGTCCAGGTTGGCCGACGCGATTCAGACTGTGACCTCTGCGATGTCAGGGTACGGCGCCAGAGCGTTGTCAGTACGGCCTGTCATGTCGTCTGAACGGCGTCCGTGGAGAGTGACGCGTTTCAGACCGCTGTCAGTACGGCCCGTCCTGTCAGACTGATAGGCGTCTGCCTCGATCGACGCGTTTTAGCGGGATTCAGATTGACCCCGCGAGCCTCCCCTTCTTTCTCTCATTTTTCGCCTTCACTCTCTCTCTCCTCGCCCTCTCCGACTCTCTTTCCCCTTCCCTTCCTCTTCTTCCTCTTCCAATCACTCCATAGCCTCCTTACCTCTCACCTCTAGCTCCACCACCTCCTTCGTAGCGTTCCATTCTCCGGACGGCAGCGGACGTCCCGGCGGAGTGGCGGCGTCCTCGAGGGTACCGGCGGCGGTCTGCGGTGCGGCGGGTCGGTGGCACGGAGCTTGGAGGAGTTCAAGAACCGGTAGGGGGACGAACCTTGCATGTGTTGCTCGTGTTTTCTTTGGCGTGACATGACGTGTTTTGGGCTAGATTGAGCATGTTTAGGGGGTTTCCTTGTGGGAATGGCTGTGCTTGTGATCGGGGATTCGTAGCATGCTTGTGGTGGTTGAATTCCTCTTCCTCCCCTTCTGGTTTTGGGGCTTTTCGGGGTGTTTGGGGTTAAGGGAGAAACCCTCGGTTCGAACCAGGGAACCAGGTTTCTGGCGCTAAACGGCGTCGTGCCTGGTCGACGCCTTTTAGAAGGGCGTCAGGGCAGTACGACGCCTTTTAGGGCAGAAACCTCCCTGTTCGAGATTTCGCAAGATAGGGGTTCTGGCGCTAAATGACGTCATGGATGGACGACGCCTTTCAGAAGGGCGTCGGGCCATCATGACGCCATTTAGGCAGGAAATCACCCCGACTAAGGGTCTGTAAATCTGGAATTTCAGCGTGAATGGCGTCTGTGGACCTGGACGCGTTTTAAATAGGCGACTCCCTATGACGACGCGTTTCAAGGAATGATCTAGCTTTAATGAACCTGTCTGAGGGGCGTGAATGGCGTCGACCTCGGTCGACGCGATTCAAGACAGAACTGTGTAATCCTGGTTTTATCATGTGTGTATATGTTTATGCGATTGTGGATTGGAACAACCGTGGTTTACGTTTGTCACCATGGACCGATGGGGACAGGGTCATGGTGTTTGTGAGGCATTGTGCCGTACCGGTGGGAGAAGGGGTACATGTTGTGGTTTACCTTTAGCTGAGGGAAGCAGAACCACCTTGAGCCCGTCGGACCGGAGTAGCTGGTGCGCTGTCCGAGGGGTTGCTGCTTAGCCTCAGCGGGTCGGGGTTTCCCTGTTTGTCGTGGCAGCTTTCGGCGCGTTTCTTGCTGTGGAGCTGGTTGTGGTACTGTTGTAGTTGCATTACCCCTGTAGCCACTGGGCCTGATGTGACCTTTGATCAAGGTTACGAGTGGTACCCTTAGCCCTTTGGCCTGACGCAGCCCGGGAGGTTAGGGTTGTGGGTAGTTCCTGTAGCTTCGGCTTGACGGGGGTTCGCCGGTCCCCAGGGCCCTCCTGAAGCGCTGAGGCCTAGCGTGGAGGCAATCCGGACGGTAGGACAGTAGTCTAGACTGCTTGTGTGCACACGTAGCTGGCAGTGGCGGTACACTGGTTCCAGCTAGTCCTAGTTTGACTCACTGCCTCACCCTACAGTGCCCCGGAACACTGTAGGGGTGGACAGGCGTGAGCAGTGGTGGTAGTGTTGGGAGGCGACGTTTGACTTCGGTCGACAGTGTGGTTCAGTCGCTTCGTGGACTTTGGCTGTGAGTCGTGACTCTGTGTTGAGTTCTTCGGGTTGTTTAGAATGGTTCTTGCTACACTGCTTATCGTACGTTTCTTATCAGAGTTGGGTGCTATGTTTACTACTTTACTTAAATTGCCGTATATTCCTGTTGTTGCACTTGTGGGTGTGTGAGTGGGAGGCAGGGGATCGGATGATCCCTACTGCGCCCATTTCTGGTGTGGCTCACTCCCTGCGGTTTCAAGTGTGGACCTCGTGGCGAGCGGAAGCGTGGTGTCTTCTTGGTGTGCGGACCAGCAGCTGTCTTAGTTCCGGGGTATGCCCCGATGTTGTTGTACTTTCCTTCTGCCTGTACTTATTTAAATTGTTGGACATGTAATTACTGTTGGACTGTATACGGACATTGTTATTTTCCTTCCTACGCACTTGCTTATCCTTGTAGTCCGTATGATTGTTATATTTAGCCTTGTTTAGCACTTACTCCTCCAGATGTGTTGTGTGAGATCCGGGTGTGAACCCGTAGTTAATGGGCCGACATCCATTTAGTGACCGGGTCTCCGGTCATAGGATGGCGGGTCGTTACATTGCATCTGCACATAGCCAAACTTTTCTGGAAAGTATCCGTGTAGACAACAAAATCATTTGACCCACTAGGCAAAGTCAAAACTGGGGTTGTGCTAAGTCTTCTCTTCAACTCTTGGAAACTCTACTCACACTCCTCAAACCATATGAACTTGATGTCCTTCTTGGTAAGTTTGGTCACGGAGTAACAATAGCTGAAAAACCTTCAATAAAATGCCTATAATAGCTAGCCAAACTTAGAAAACTTCTAATTTTTGAAGCATTCTTAGGCGTTTCCCAAGAAAGTACGGCCTCAACCTTAGCCAGATACATAGATACACTATCCTTGAAAACCACATGGTCATGGAAAGAAACATACTCCATCCAGAACTTGCACTTGCTGAATTTGGCGTACAACTGATTTTGCCTCAATAGTTTCAAAACAATCTTCATATGCTCATTATGTGTCTCAATACTCAGAGAGTAAATCAGCACGTCGTCAATAAACACCACTACAAAATAGTCCAAATATGATTGAAACACCCTGTTTATCAAATCCATAAAAGCAATAGGGGGATTCATCAGATGAAAAGGCATAACCACAAACTATAATGCCCATACTTGATATGCAAAGCAGTCTTGAGTATGACTTCATTCTTGATCAATTGATGATACCCTGACTGAAGATCAATCGTGGAAAAGACTTTGGCTGATTGCAGCTGATCAAACAAATCACCAATCCTAGATGAAGGATATATGTTCTTGATAGTCACCTGATTAAACTAATGGTAATCTACACAGTCTCATAGAATCGTCCTTCTTGCGCACGAGGTGCATTGGGGCTCTCCGAAGTGATACATTGGGCCAAATGAAATCCTTATCAAGCAGCTCTTGCAACTGCTTCTTCAATTCTACCAACTCCGCTAGAGCCATATGATACAGAGGCTTAAAAATAGGAGATGTCCCTAGTATAAGATCAATGACAAAATCGATCTCCCATGAAGGAGGCAAACTGGATAGATCATCTATAAAAATATCAGAGAACTCCCAAATAACATCAACATTAGTAACATATCTCTCACTAGCACCATCTATGGAACAACCACTGTACTAGCTAAATATCCATGACAACCCATCCTTAACAACTTCTCGGCCTTAAGTGACGAAACCATAACATGTCACGATCAATGCCTAAGGCAATGATAAACAAACTCCTTCTCACCAGGCTCTTAAAAAATCAATGTCTTATGATGACAGTTTAACAAGGCAAAATACTTATTTAGACAATCCATGCCCAAGATAACATCAATGTCTACCATTTCTATCATAAACAACTCAGCCAATGTATCTCTATTCTCAAGATTAACAACAACAGAAGATATAATGTGCATAGCGGGAATCTCCTCGCCAGAAGCTATAATAACTATTAATGGATCTGTAGCAACTATTAGTCTACTATTTAGTATTTTAGCAAAACTAGTAGCTACAAAAGAATATGTTACTCAAGCACAACAATAATCTAACTGACTTTCTCCGTTAAAGGAAGGAGACCCAAACCTAGATCTTAACCCAATCAAGGATTCCTCTCACTTAAATCCCTAAATAAGTGTCAATTTAACACATGACAACTAAACACTTACTAACTTCAATATATCATGGGAATCCAAAATATGAAAATAATCTCTTAGATCCACGAAGTCATCACTTCTAATTCTATCACAAATTAAATCCTAGTTATCCTATGACTTATATTCAACCTAAGATCCCAAATCTATCAATCGACTATCCGGGCTTAACAGATCGAACGGTGTGGAACTTAAAACTCTCAAAATTGCTATAATACCATGTTTTATAACGTCCTGAACCTCGTGTTCGGTCATATCCAACTTTCGACGGAATTTGGAGACGGTACAAGCACGAAACATAGCACATATATAACTAAAATGAGATAATAAGAGTGCCCAAGATAATAAAAAATAGCCATCCATCGCAAAAATCCAAATAATAACAAGCCACAAATCCACTGATAATCAGATAATAACAAGTGTCTCTGAATAACATAAGCAATCTCTCGTAACTCTCTAAGATTTCTCAAATTGCATAGCATACTCAAATATTTCCTACTACTTCAATCTACTAAAATGAAAAAACTCAAATTACCATAACTAATCTTAAATCTAATAAGTTCTAAGAACCGCTTAACCCTCGTGGTCAGAGTCAAAGTCCAACTTTCTGACCATCTCTTTTGAAAAAATTGGTTAGTAAACTTAATGAGTACAAAACTCAGTAGGCATCATCCCCTCCATAGGCTAAACATATAATAATTGAAATTCACATGATAGCTAAAACCATAGTATGAATGAATTACAATGCTACATATAAATTAAATAAGAGAATGATACAAAACAAGATCGCATATATGTTGTATCAAATCCGAGGTATTTTTTAATTATCTGAAACAAACATACTAATTCATAATACTTATCACATATATCAAATTATTAGTCATAAACATATCACATAATTCCCCCAATATAAAGGGAGGCACATATCACATAGCATATGGTTCAAAATAATGACTAGCAATATGAAATCAAGTTACACATTTCAAGATTTAAATATATACTTAAAACATATTTTAATGAACTTAAAACAGATCCAAATTGAATTCATTATGTGCCAAAATTATCATTTTTCATATATTGAACGGATAAACATTCTAACCGCAACACAAAGAGCCACACAGACACATATACCGAGTACTTAGACAACAATACTAACTCTTGGTTACTACGAAACTAGGGATCACACATATCCTACCACCACACCATACGAAAGTTGTTTCATAGATTTTAGCTATTGTCCTTGGGTCTCATACCCTATCCAATCAGGACGCTTATATTAAAATTGGGTCACATAATCCGCTTAAGATAGTATTGTCCACATCATTAAATTTTCAACTTAATGGCACATGAATTACACTAATTAAGATTCATTAAATTACTGAAAATTTAAATATCCACATAGGTAATGGTATAATTTGCTAAAGTAGTAGCATTTGAATGAAAAGAGACATATTTAAAGCATCACATCTCATTACTAAATTTTTTCATGTGAAATAGATTCCAACAAATCAAAAATGATATCTAAAGTGTTATGAAAATTCTATGGAGTTTTTGAAATACTTTTCATAATTTTCTAACTTGAAAACCCTATATCAAAACTGACACACTATTTATTGAAATAAATATCAAATAACTTTAGAAACTGATGAAACTTCGTAGACATAATCAAAAATATCATATGGAACATGTGTGGAAAGTTTCACAATTTTCAAAATCCATTTTGACCCATGTCTTAACTCGAAGTTTGGTTCCGATTTAAATTACACAGTTAACAATTCGATAGTCCGAATTTAATATTAAAATAAATATTAAAAATTTATAAACTTTTATAGGCATAAACTAGAACGGTAGGGAAATCGTTGTTCAAAATGTCAAAGCTTTTCTACTAGAAAGGAAGCAAATATACGCATCTAAACTTAAGGCAAGAAAATTGGAATTGCAAGAATAAAACGTCCAATGGGATGGATGTTTTGTCAGTCCAAAAACATCCAGATGCATAGACACCCAACTCACAAAATGTCCAATCGACCAGACACTTTACCGGTATCGTTTCAAAATTCCAATTTAGAACATGAAAAATCTTTGAGTTTTTCTAAATCTTTGAAACTTTTCTTCAAATACAATGATTCTACATCAAGCTACAGATATTTTCACGCAAGATTAAGTTTCGAAAACATCAAACTAATTAAATTTTATTATAGATACAAATTAATCCATGCGTTGAAAAATCATCACCTACCTCTTATAAATAAACCGAGCTCCTCCAACGAATCCCTCCAATTCTACCACGAGCCCAGAGACTCCTAGCCTTCCTTATCAATCTCTAGGCTTCCTAGAGTATGTTACCAATGCAAAATCATTAATCCATAAGCCATAAACCACCTCTTCTTCTCTATTCTTTAAGAATAAGAGAAAAATACCCACCTTCTTGCTTAAGTGCGACTACTAAGGTTTAATGATGCCTGTAAACACATATATAGTGCAACCATCCTAATTCTAATCCCACACGACCTTTATAGTTCACCTTTGGATCAGATTAAGTTTTCCTTTTACAAATTAGAGAGAATCCTACTTTAAATTGGACTCCTCTCACACATCTCTACTTGCCCTACCAAAACATCAAATTTTTTAACCTAGTAAAAGAAGGAATCTGAAAAACAGATCTTCTACAACATTATATATCACTTTGATATCTTTTCAACAGTATCAACTAAACCAAAATCTAAGTTATACATTAAAAGTTATTGCCAAATTACTAACCCACTGTCCTGGGTATCCGAACCCAAGAATGTCTCTAACTTAATGGATTAATGCCACTCATTAAGGTATGCTAATGGGCTTAACTTTATGACTAAATTACACTCAATTAAATCCTATAATTATTATTACTATTACTATTACTATTTCATTTATCATTATTATTTAGTAAAATACTAGGTATTACAGATGTGATCTCGAGGTATGTGATTGCTTAGTTTGATTAATATAAATTGTTATATTAATTAGATGGTGATTGATTGTTTGGCTTAAGTCAAATCATTATGTTGTCCATGACCATATAATAAACATGTATGTTTGATGTATGATTTAGTTTTTTATTTTGAATCAAATTTTAATTATCTAGATATAGTAAATATCCAAATATATATGATATATTTATTTACTATCACCTAGGTTGAGGCCAAGAAAATAGTAATTAAAAAATCTCGTTATTAAATTTTAAGCCATAGCACAGTTGTTGAGAACACATTGCATGGTCCTCCATCATTATAATTTTAGGACTGGACTCAAATTGAAGAAGTTTTGTTATGTTATTCACAAGACCTGTGATATCTAATGTCAGACTAAAACTATGGCATGATAATGCCTGCAAACAGGGTAGAGTAAAGATGTAGCCTTTTTGTACTATCCATAAGGGTTGCATCCTAGCCTATGCCTGTTGAGTAATGATGGTAATGCTTAAACCAAAACTAGTAGTTTGTAGTGGTCATTCCCTAGGCCACTAATGTTCTCGGGGGCCAAAGTACGATTAGATATTGCAAGAAATTACAAGTGCCAAGAGTTGGTCACTCTTTAATCATTGTGTGGTTTGTCGTGCTCATTCTCAAGGCCACATTATGAGTCAGTGAGATTCTGATCCCCACTAGGAGACTATCGGCGTCTCCCGTTCTATATATATGAGAGCTATATAGTCCGTCAAAAAAATATTGAGAGTCAATTCAAGGTAAAAGACCATATCTGAGTAATAAGAGCTATATGCTGAGTCACTTTATCTTCTCTAAATATCTAAAATGTCATCAAGTAATTCGATACATAGCATATTGGATGCCAACATACTGACACACTCTACATATTCAGACTGGCTATAAGATACTAAAGATTGTCTTCAGATCCAGGAAGTAGTCTTGTCCTTGATGAGCAATCTTCACTTGAGCTTACTGACCTCTTGCTTGGTGAGACTAAGATTGTAACGACCCGCCACCCTATAATCGGGGATCCGATTGCTAAATGAGTACCGAATCATTATTTTGGAACCAAACCAGGATCCAGATAAGTCTAGGAAATAAATAATTAACTAAGCTAAGCATTCACATCGCATTGAATTGAAAAGGAAGTGCAAGAATTAAAAGTTATTACAATGCGACTGGACACAACAAATTATTACATACTCCAACAGAAAAGAAATAATTAAGCGTACAGGCCAGAAATAAAATAACAACTACGTCGGAGCATACCCCGGAGCAACAGCAGCTGGCGCGTAACTCTAAGCAGCACTCTCCTCACAAAGCCTGTCTGGAACCCTCACCTGAAAGCCGCAGGGGTGAGTCTCAACGAAAAGACTCAATTGGAATCCTTCGATCCCCACCGCCCACTCACGCACCCACAAGAGCAGTAGCACAGATAAAGGTAAAGTAAGCAAGTAAAGCAGTAATTACTACTTTTAATTCTCGATATAAACCACGTCTATTCGAAATGTAACATGCATATCTCAGAAACCGTTCTACCAGGGAACCTACAACCAACGTCTCGGCAAAACACGCCAACCACACAACCAAACGTGGGAAACAATGACCCGCTGAGACCAAACAGTAATCCCTCAGATACCACGCTAGCTACTCCGGCCCAACTGGCTCAGGTAGTTACTCCTTCCCTCAGCACGAGTGACACTCCATAGGTACCACTCCAACACCGGTAATAGCTAACCCCGGGGTACACCAGGTGACCCTCTCTCTAGGCGTCACCCCACCACTCTCACACCGGCGCTGTGTCCCTCCCACACCGATACAGGGTGGGAAGCGCTACAACTGTCACTCTAGGTCCACAATCGCACGAAACACAACACAGTGCGATCCGATCACATAAAAATCATTAACCTCGAGTACGATTTCAAACATGCAGTAAACCAAACTATCTAACAATGTGAAGATATGTTAACAGCATGAGTTAATGTGATTCTGTCTTGAATCGCGTCGCCCATGGCCGACGCCATTCAAGCCTCCTAAATTGGTTCATGAAATCTCGGCCTCAGAATATGGCCTAAAACGCGTCGTCCCAGAAAGCCGCCATTTGAAAAGGCGTCGCTGTCCTTGGACGCCATTCACAACAGAAGTCTCCTCTCACAGAAACCGTTACCGGGACAATTTCTGCCTAAATGGCGTCGTGCTGGCCCGTCGCCATTCTGAATGGCGTCATCCTAACGCGACGTCATTTAGCGCCAGAAACCAGGTTTCTGCAGCTCGATCCGAGGGTCCCCTTTAACCCCAAATTCACCCCAAGAACATCCAAAACGGGGAAAATGAAAAGGGAAACCAATCCATCACAAGAAAACCTACAAATCCACATTCATAGGAACCACCATAATCATCAAGAAATCCCCTTAACATGCTCATTCTACCCAAAACCCCATACACGCATCATGCTTCAAAGTGGGAAAACATGGTTTTTAAGTTGAAACACCACGGGGATCATCACCCTATCGGTTACTTGAACTCCTCCAAGCTCCAAGCTGCCTACCCGCCTCGCCCCACGCCGCTGCCGGTACCACCGTGGACGCCGTTACTCCACCGGGACGTCGACCGCCGTCCGGAGAGAAAAACGCCGCGGAGGAGATGGTGGTGGTAGTGGTAGGAGTCAGGAGATCGATGGAGTGGAGGAAGAGAGGAAGAGGTGAAATGAGGAGAAAGGGAAAAACGCCACCGGGTTGCCGGAGGAAGAGAGGAGAGAGAGGAGGAAGGAGAAAATGAGGGAAAGGAAGGAGGATTCGCGGGGTCAACCAGAAGCTGGGTAAAACGCGTCGTGCACTCCCAACGTCTTTCAGATGACAAGACCGGGCCGTACACTGACAAGCCAGGGTCGTACTCTGAAAGGCATCCTCCATCCAAGATGCCATTCAGACGACATGACCGGGGCCGTACTCTCGCGACCCAAGGCTAGTCCACGTGGCGCCTACGTGGCACAGCCTAAAACGCGTCTACATTGCGGGACGCCGTTTAAACCGCGTCTCGCAGGCTCGACGCAAAACAGAACAGAGTCCCAGCCCCATCAAGGCCTGAACTACGGGATCCGACCCTGAAAACTGACCCGATGACCGGATCCGAAACCTCAATCCTTACATTCTCCCTCCCTTAAAAGAATTTTGTCCCCAAAAATGCCTGCTACAATTAACGAGGGCGAAACATAAAGACACAAGCTCACAAGAGAACTTACAAGAAAAGGTAGGGAAACTGCTCCGCATCTCATCCTCGCACTCCCAGGTCGCCTCGCCCCCGGAGCGATACTGCCAAATCACCTTAACCAGAGGTACAACCTTGTTCCGAAGGACCTACTCCCTACGATCCTCAATGCGTACTGAAAACTCTGGAAAGGACAAGTCCTCAGCGATTTCCAATTCTGAAAAATCTAAAACATGAGATAGATCCTGAACATATCTCCTCAGTAAAAAAACATGGAAAAAATCGTGTACCCGTGCAAGACTGGGCGGCAAGGCTAGCTGATACGCCGTTTCCCCAATTCGAGCAAGAATGGGAAACGGCCCAACATATCGCGGACTCAGCTTACACCGCTTCCCAAATCTCATTACACCCTTAGAGGGTGAGACTCGGAGAAACACGTGGTCCCCAACCTCAAACTCAAGTGGTCTCCTATGGGTGTCTGCATAACTCTTCTGTCTGCTATGGGCTGCAATCAATCTCTGCTATACCACTCTGGCAACCTCTGCACACTGTTGTACCAACTCTGGTCCTGCTATCTACCTCTCGCCAATCTCGGACCAATTCACGGGGGATCGACACGGTCGCCCGTACAATGCCTCATAAGGCGCCATGCCAATACTAGAGTGATAATTGTTGTTGTAAGCAAACTCCATTGTGGACAAGTGTTGCTCCCAAGAACCTCCCCAGTCTAGGTAACATGCCCTGAGCATATCCTCCAAAGTCTGAATGGTTCTCTCTAACTGCCCATCAGTCTCGGGATGATAGGCCGAGCTGAAGGCCAACTGCGTGTCTAAGGCCTTCTGAAAACTCTTCCAGAACCTAGCAGTAAATCTCGGATCCCGGTCTGATACGATGGATAAGGGCACCCCGTACAGAGAGATGATCCGATCCACAAACAGCTTAGCCAACTTACCGACTGACCAGTCCTTCCTAATAGCCAGGAAGTGTGCCGACTTGGTCAATCGATCAACAATGACCCAGATCGCGTCCCTTCTGCCAGGGGACACAGGTGATCCCATCACAAAGTCCATAGTCACATACTCCCATTTCTATTTCGGGATCGGCAAGGGCTGCAACAACCCTCCTGGTCTCTGATGTTCTGCCTTAACCTGCTAACAAGTCATGCACCTAGCCACATAATTAGCCACATCCTTCTTCATACCAGGCCACCAAAAGTGCCTCCTCAAACAATGATACATCTTAGTCGTTCCTGGATGCACTGTATATCTAGAACGGTGCGCCTCATCCAAGACACTCCTGCGCACGTCCTCCTCGGTCGGAACATAGAGTCTGCTTCTAAACCTGACTGTACCATCATCCCACAATTCCACTTCTGGTCTCTGGAGAATCTGCGGTAACTCTGCATCTGCCCTCTAAGCCTCAATTACGGTATGGTACACTGCTGGCCTCACAGTTAAGCTGGCCAACACGACTCTATCAACCTCTCGCGGAACCCGAAAGGAAGATTCCACAACCTGCTCAAATAACCTCCATTCTCGAACCATGAGATATGACATGACTGTCTTCCTACTCAAGGCGTCTGCCACCACATTAGCCTTGCTCGGATGATAAGAAAGGTCGAGGTCATAATCCTTGATGAATTCCATCCACCTGTTCTGCCTCAAGTTCAGATCCTTTTGCGTGAATACATACTTCAGGCTCTTGTGATCAGTAAAAATCTGAAATTTCTCTCCATACAAATAGTGCCGCCAGATCTTCAATGCAAATACCACAGCTGCCAACTCTAAGTCATGAGTGGGATAGTTCTCTTCATGCTTCTTCAACTGCCTAGAAGCATAGGCCACAACCTTACCATGCTGCATAAGAACTGCACCCAAACTTCGGCGTGATGCATCTGAATAAACTACAAATCCACCTGAACCTGATGGAAGCACCAACACTGGAGCTGAAGTGAGGTGAGTCTTCAACTCAATGAAACTCCGCTCACACTCCTCGGTCCACACAAAACGAACTCCCTTACGAGTCAACCTCGACAAGGGGGCCGCTATCGAAGAAAAACCTTAAACAAACCGCCTGTAATAACCTGCTAGCCCCAATAAGCTCCTGACCTCAGTTACTATTGTTGGCCTACTCCAATCCATCACTGCCTCAATCTTGGTTGGATCCATGAAATGCCATCACCAGAAATGACATGCCCCAGGAAGTGCACCTTGTCTAGCCAGAATTCACACTTGCTAAACTTGGCATAGAGTTGGTGCTCTCTCAAAACCTGCAATACCACCTGAAGATGTGTGGCATGTTCTTCCTCAGAAGAAGAGTATATCAAAATATCATCTACAAATACCACCACAAACTGATCCAGATAGGCCCTGAAGACCCGATTCATCAAATCCATACAAGCCGCCGGAGCATTGGTCAAGCCAAAAGGCATAACCAAAAACTCATAATGTCCATACCGAGTCCTAAAGGCCGTCTTACTAACATCAACCTCACGGATCCTCATCTGATAATACCCTGATCTCAAGTCAATCTTTGAAAACACCTTCGCAGATTGCAACTGATCCATCAGATCATCAATCCTCGGAAGTGGGTACTTGTTCTTTATCGTCACCTGGTTCAGCTGTCTATAATCAATGCACAATCTCAGAGAACCATCCTTCTTCCTGACAAATGGAGCACCCCACGGAAAAGTACTGGGACAAATGAAACCCTTATCCAGTAGTTCCTGCAACAGCGCCTTCAACTCAGCGAGTTCGGCTGGCGTCATCCAGTACGAGGCCTTAGACAGGGGCGCCGTACCCGGTACAAGCTCAATAGTAAACTCAACCTCTCGCTGAGGAGGAAGGCCAGGCAACTCCTCAGGAAACACATCTACAAAGTCACAAACTACGGGCACCTCCCCAGGACCGGGACTACCACTAACATCAGCTAAAATAACAGAGGCAAGGAAGGCCTCACAACCACCAACAAGCAACCTCTGGGCCTTAAAGGCAGAAATAAGAATACCTCGAGAAGAAAGCCTAATACCTTGGAAGTAGAAGGTGGGATGTCCGGAATAGAGAAGCGCACCCTCTTCCTGTGGCAGTCCACCTCGGCATAATAAGCTTCCAACCAGTCCATGTCCAGGATAACATCAAAATCGCGAATGACAAGCACAACTAACTAGGCAGGTAACTCATGGCCCTCAATGGTCAAGGGAACTTCACTCAAACAGTTATAAGACAACATGAAATCCCCAGAAGGAACCTCTACCATCAATCCATCAGATATCTCATCAACGGGTGCAGAAAGAACATCTACGAACTACTCAGAAATGAAAGAATGCAAAGCACCCGAATCAATTAACACATGTGCAGAGTTCCCAAGGACAGAAAGTGTACCTTCCACCAAGTTGGATGCGCGAGCCTCCTTCCTGGTGATAGCTAGAACTCTCCCATGGGTCCTCGGCATCTTCTGATCCCGTGGTCCCTGCCCCTGACCATGCCCCTGCGGGAAAAACCTCGCCAAATGGCCCTGCTGGCCGCAAGTGTAACACCTCCCCGAAAAAGCAGGACATTGAGTCCCACCGTGAGTGCCACCGTAATGTCGACAGGCTGCCGAAAGCCTCTGAGCTGCCTCCTGTTGAGCACTGGACACCGACTGACTCTGCTGGTTATGCCTGGGTCTGCTGTTGCCGCTGCTACCACTACTGCTGCCACCTCCTCGAAAGAACCTCCTGAATCTAGAGCCGAGTGAAGACGATCCTGATCCGGACGAAGGAGTTGTTGATGCTGTCTTTCCCCTGCCATGAGCTGGCCCCTGAGTAGTCAGTCCCCTCTCTCGAGCTGACTGCTCATGCAGTGCCTCAACTGCCGCGGCACACCTAACCGCCGAAGCCAAATCTGTACAACAGTGGGATGCCACAAAACTCCTCAGATTGGACCTCAGTCCATCCACAAACCTCTCAGTCCGACGCTCCTCGTCTCCTGAGATAAAAGGCACAAACCTCCCAAGCGAAACAAACTTCATCTAGTACTCAAGCACTGTCATGCTTCCTTGGGTCAACTCCATAAATTCACTCTCCTTAGCTCTCTGAACATGCCTAGGGAAGTATTGTGCATTGAATTCCTTCACAAAAGTCTCCCATGGAATCTCCCTGAGACTCCTACCCGCATATGACAAACTCTTCAAAGTGGTCCACCAATCGTAGGCATCATCCTTCAGCATGAAGGTAGCAAACGGAGTCCTCTCAACTGCCGCACAATCCATAGTATCAAAAGTCTTCTCCATATCCCTCAACTAATGAACAGCCTCATCAGGGTCGGGACGACCGGTGAAATGAGGCGGCCTCAGCTTCAGGAATCTCTCCAGTATAGCTGAAGACCCTCCCCGAGTACTGGAACTCTCACTAGGGTCTCGGGTCTGGTATCTAGCCATCGTGTCCATCATAGCCTCCATGAAATGTTCCATACTCGGCCTACCGGCCTCAGATCCACTAGGGACATCTCCCCGCTCTCTAATAACTGGCATCCTCTTCCTAGGAGCCATCTAGTCACCTACAATCACAAAAATCGAAAAGTTCTAATTACAATCCTAAAACCTACACTACCGCCATACCTGTACGGGATAATGTAATTATTTGCCGAATTTACAATATTTAACCTAGTTATTCATTTATTTGCCAGACCGAATGCTCTGATACCAACTGTAACGACCCGCCACCCTATAATCGGGGATCCGATTACTAAATGGGTACCGAATCATTATTTTGGAACCAAACCAGGATCTAGATAAGTCTGGGAAATAAATAATTAACTAAGCTAAGCATTCACATCGCATTGAATTGAAAAGGAAGTGCAAGAATTAAAAGTTATTACAATGCGACTGGACACAGCAAATGATTACATACTCCAATAGAAAAGAAATAATTAAGCGTATAGGCCAGAAATAAAATAACAACTACGTCGGGGCATACCCCAGAGCAACAGCAGCTGGCGCGTAACTCTAAGCAGCACTCTCCTCGCTAAGCCTGCCTGGAACCCTCACCTGAAAGCCGCAGGGGTGAGTCTCAACGAAAAGACTCAGTAGGGATCCTTCGATCCCCACCGCCCACTCACGCACCCACAAGAGCAGTAGCACAGATAAAGGTAAAGTAAGCAAGTAAAGCAGTAATTACTACTCCTAATTCTCGATATAAACCACGTGTATTCGAAATGTAACATGCATATCTCAGAAACCGTTCTACCAGGGAACCTACAACCAACGTCTCGGCAAAACACGCCAACCACACAACCAAACGTGGGAAACACCGACCCGCTGAGACCAAACAGTAATCCCTCGGATAGCACGCTAGCTACTCCGGCCCAACTGGCTCAGGGGGTTACTCCTTCCCTCAGCACGAGTGACACTCCACAGGTACCACTCCAACACCGGTACTAGCTAACCCCGGGGTACACCAAGTGACCCTCTCTCTAGGCGTCACCCCACCACTCCCACACCGGCGCTGTGTCCCTCCCACACCGACACAGGGTGGCAAGCGCTACAACTATCACTCTAGGTGCACAATCGCACGAAACACAACACAGTGCGATCCGATCACATAAAAATCCTTAACCTCGAGTACGATTTCAAACATGCAGTAAACCAAACTATCTAACAGTGTGAAGATATGTTAACAGCATGAATTAATGTGATTCCGTCTTGAATTGCGTCGCCTAGGGCCGACGCCATTCAAGCTTCCTAAACTGGTTCATGAAATCTTGGCCTCATAATATGGCCTAAAACGCGTCGTCCTAGAAAGCCGCCATTTGAAAAGGCGTCGCTGTCCTTGGACGCCATTCACAACAAAAGTCCCCTCTCACAGAAACTGTTACCGGGACAATTTCTGCCTAAATGGCGTCATGCTGGCCCGTCGCCATTCTGAATGGCGTCGTCCTAACGCGACGTCATTTAACGCCAGAAACCAGGTTTCTGCAGCTCAACCCAAGGGCCCCCTTTAACCCCAAATTCGCCCCAAGAACATCCAAAACAGAGAAAATGAAAAGGGAAACCAATCCATCACAGGGAAACCCACAAATCCACATTCATAGGAACCACCATAATCATCAAGAAAGCCCCTTAACATGCTCATTCTACCCAAAACCCCATACACGCATCATGCTTCAAAGTGGGAAAATATGATTTTTAAGTTGAAACACCACGGGGATCGTCATCCTACTGGTTACTTGAACTCCTCCAAGCTCCAACCTGCCTACCCGCCTCGCCCCATGCTGCCGCCGGTACCACCGTGGACGCCGTTACTCCACCGGGACGTTGGCCGCCGTCCGGAGAGAAAAACGCCGCGGAGGAGATGGTGCTGGTAGTGGTAGGAGTTAGGAGGTCGATGGAGTGAAGGAAGAGAGGAAGAGGTGGGAGGAAAATGAGGAGAAAGGGAAAAACGCCGCCGGGTCGCCGGAGGAAGAGAGGAGAGAGAGGAGGAAGGAGAAAATGAGGGAAAGGAAGGAGGGTTCGCGGGGTCAACCAGAAGCTGGGTAAAACGTGTCGTGCACTCCCGACGTCTTTCAGATGACAAGATCGGGCCGTACACTGACAAGTCAGGGTCATACTCTGAAAGGCGTCGTCCATCCAAGACGCCATTCAGACGATATGACCAGGGCCGTACTCTCGTGACCCAAGGCCAGTCCACGTGGCGCTCACGTGGCACAGCCTAAAATGCGTCTACATTGTTGGACGTCGTTTAAACCGCGTCGAGTAGGCTCGACGCGAAACATAACAGAGTCCCAGCCCCATCAAGGCCTGAACTACGAGATCCGACCCCGAAAACTGACCCGATGACTGGATCCGAAACCTCAATCCTTACAAAGATGAAGACATACTCAGGCATGCCTTTGAGAAAGGCAAGAGAAAGAAGCCTTAAAGGGCTGAACAAGCTGCTAAAAGGGATAAAGACTGGCCAACTGAAAGGGAGAAGTACTTTCACTACCACGTGTAAGGACACTGGAAGAGGCAAACAATAAGAATATGAAGTTTGGAGAAGTTTTGAATATTCTTATTATTAACTTTAATTGTCCATTAGAGAAATTGCATCTCCAGTATGAGATATTGGATGTAATTCTCAATTCTGCAATAAGGTACAAGATAGAACAAGTGAAAAGAAATTGAGAGATGAAGAGGTTGACTTGAGGCTTATGAACAATGCAAAAGTTGCATTTGTTACTGTAGAGACAGTGAACCTCAGGATGCCCTCAGAAGCCTTAATGAAACTTGATAATCATTATTTTGTTATGTTTGTCATCAAGAACACAATCTCATAAACATGTTGAGACAATGTTGGTTATCCATTGACTAAGGAGGAACAAATGTTGTTCTATTTGTTTAAAAATAAAATAATTGATTTTGTAAGATCAAACAATAGATCATATGATTCTTGATGTGTTATGTGATGAATGTTCACAAGTCTCCTAAAGAAAAAAAGCACAGTGTTAATCTATATTATGGTTATGTAGATGAGGACATAGTTCAAAGGTTCATCTAATTATGAATCATGTGCAACAAGTGAATCTTGTCTCATAGGATAGGTTGACCAATTCTCCATTTATTGGACATGAAGAAATAGCTGAGGAGATATTGGAACTTATACATGTTGATATATATAGTCCAATGTCCACTCAGACCAGATATAGTTACTCGTACTTCATATTTCTTAATGATGACTTCTCTAAAGATTCGACTTTGTACTTACTAAAGTATAAGTCAAATGCATTTGAGAAACTTAAGGGATTTGACTATAAAGTGAAGTGATATATTGGAAAGAGTATTAAAACTCTTCAATTTGATCGAGAAGATGAGTACTTGAGTACATAATTCACACAACTCCTCCAGAATAATGGTATCCTCCCTCTATTGACTCCTTATAATATGTCAGAGATGTACGGTGTATTTAAAGAAAAAATGCACCTTATTTGATATAGTGCGATCTATACTAAGTTTTGTCTAATTTTCATTTCTTTGTAGGCTTATGTGTTGGCTTAAGATGCCTATATTTTAGATATGGTTCCAAGTAGATCAGTGCAAATCACTTCATATGAGATTTGGAGCGGAAAGAATCCATATGAAATATGGAAAGGAAAGAAACTTGATTTTAAGTTTGTTAAAGTCAGGAATGTCCTGCCCTTGTGAAGAGGCATAATCCAAGAAAGTTGAAATCAAGAACAGAGAAGCGTAAATTTGTGAAATATCCAAAAATTGTATTTGGATGTTATTTCTACCAGTATAGCAGTAAAAGAGTGATTTATCGCTAAGAGAACTATCTTCCATGAAGAAGAATCTATCCTTAGAGAAGACAGTGGGAGCTAGATAAAACTAAAAAAGGTTCCAGACACACAAGTTAACATTGGATCTTCAAATGATCTTTTTCTCATAGAACATGTCTAGACACACATTCAAGAGCAATGTACGTCTTTTAGAGTTCTCCAAATAGCCAGCCAGATATGTATAATATATCAAAGATGGCAGAAGGGGAGGAACTCTAAGATATGGATGATGATCCAAGGACATATGATGAGGTTTTTAAGTAGATCTAACTTCGAGAATAGCAAGAGGCTAGAAATTAATCAGTCCATGTATATCAACTAATTTGAAACTTGATGGACTTTCCTGAGGGTATAGTACCATCGGGTGCAAGTAGATTTTCAAATGGAAGACCGATACTAATGGATCGTTTGATACTTATATGACAAGATTAATGGGCAAAACCTATCGTCAAAGTCAAAGTGTTGACTATGAAAAAACCTTCTTGGCCGTTGCCATAATTAAGTAACTTAGAATTCTTCTTGCCATAACTACATGTCATAATGGTGAAATGGCATATGGATGTTAAAACAACTCTTCTCAATATAATTGAGGAAGATGCATATTTAATACAACCATAATATTTTACATCTAAAATGTATCTTAAAAGGATATGCTAGCTTTGCAGATCAATTTATGGGTTATTACAAGCTTCTCAAAGCTGGAATTAGAAATTTGACCTGGTGATCAAATCTTAAGAGTTCATTGAGAATGAACATAAAATGTGCATGTATACAAAGAGGCTAATGGGAGCCAATTATTTTATTAGTGCTTTATGTTGATAACATCCTAGTCATTGGGACTAAAGTAGGGATGTTACCATCGGTACAAGCATGGTTATAATTTCTCATGATAGATTTAGGTGAAACATCCTGCGTATTGGGAATATAGATTTATGATGATAGATCAGAAGAGGATGTTTGATTTGACCAAATCCAAAACCTGATATAAAGTGTACTCTAAGTGTTGTAGGTAAGTATCAGATAAATCCAGCAAAGAGTGTGTTTCTGGTAGATGGATAAAACGATATGAATCTATGAGGTTGCACTAACTCAAGCTTCAAATCTAACTTGGTTGGAGGAAAACCAGTATTAGGATTCATCTTGGCATTATATAGAGAAGCAGTGAACTAGAAGAGTTCCAGGTAGGGAATCACTATTGACTTGATGACAGACATAGATACAATATTACTAGAATGGTGTGGATGAAGAAGTCCATCATCAAACTAGGAGCAATTTTGAATGCCTCTGATCCCATCCCGTTATTGTGAGACAGTAGTGGGAGCGATAGAGACATGAAAGAGTTGTGATCTTATTAGAAGTTGGAGAACATTTTAAGGCACCTTCACATGATCAGAGACATTATTTTCATAGAAGATATTTTAATGGAAAAGGTTCCATCTAAAGATGACATAGTAGATCCACCAACTAAGCCTTAGTCTAAAATTGTCACTTAGGTTTGATGGAGATCAAACGGGAAGGTGATGATTGTTACCTAGGTTTGATGGAGATCAAATGGGAAGGTGATTGGATTTAGTCCAAGTGGAAAAATATTGGAAATAAGTGTCCTCAAAGCCAATCATATAGCATCCATATATATTCTCCTTCACTAATAAATGGTAATTAATTCATTAAAAACATTAGCAGGTAACTTATTAATGCATAATGAGACTAATATTCCAGACCATAATTCCTGAACGGTTCTCAGTCATAGGATATCAGATATAGGACATCTTATATCCAGATAGACGGGTGTGTTGTGCCTACTCATTTAAAGAGCGTGATTAGTCTCATAGTCACATGTGCAGGAACACTAGGGCAAGCACACAGGTGCTCATTGGAGAATCAGTTCACTGAACTGATTTGACTTAAATCGTTGGATGGTAATTTACCTAACTGTCAACTAACTTGATTCATCGTTACAGTAGTGTGGTTGGTTCTTGAACCTGAGGCACCAAAGACATCTTATCGGTGGACTTCTAAACTTTGACCTTGGCTCACGAATCTCTAACCATGGGGTCCTAATTAGTTAAGTAAGCGGGTTCAATGGAATACCTTCAAACATGATTGAGTGTTCAATACAGGATCATTCGCTCTCGTTATTTAGAGAAAGAATGCTCTAGGAATGATGCGCGTATGAGTCTCTGGCCAGATAGGACACAATATCAGAAAAGGGATTTTTTGATATTGTAGAGTGGTATCTAATCCAAGTGAGTTAACCATCTAGGATTTCACATTTGACCATGCCTTAAGTTGACTCAGGAGCATTGTACAAATGGAGGATTATAACCACATAGTAATTGTTGATGAATGGGTTCTTTGAGCGGGTTACTAAACCCCATCACCTTCCAAGATCATGTAATGTTACTTGACACCCAACTTGATTGGAAGTCTGATCGATTAATATGTGCGATATTAATTCAGTAGATTAATTAATTAATATGAGATATTAAATTAATTAATTTAAGCCAGTAAAATATTACTGGGCCTAGTGGACCAAAAATTGGGCTAGTATATGGGCTTGGATGGTCACATGCACAAAGATTCTCAGCTGATAGTGTTTAAGTAGGTTTTATATTACATCAAGGACTTTTGTGAAAAGTTACCCAAACTTAATATAAATAAGCGTTAAGAAGAAGCCCTAGGTCTAGCTCTAGGCTTCTCTTTGACCTAGCCATCCCCCTCTCTCTCTCTCTGCCTGATGCCCCATGCGCCCCCGTCGCGTACGTCTGCTTCCCATTGATCATCGAACAGGATTCCACCCACCTGCTGCATGCATCGACGCGGCAAAGAGAACTCGGCAAACATGTCAAATTAGACGAGAGAGAGAGGACAAATCATCAAGTGAGGATCTTGTAGATACTGATGGAGGCCGAGCGCTTGCGCGGCTAGCGGCATCACCTCGATAGAACCTATATTGTAGTAGATCCAATTCCGTGCAATGTAATACTTGATCATCGCATTTTGTTCATTTTGTCCAAATCTTTCCAATACCTTTGCAAAGATTTCAGCGTGATCAGCCTTTGTCTTAGATTTAACCAGTAGGTCATCCACATACACTTTCAAATGTATATGCATCATATCATGGAATATGCCATTATTGTCCTTTGATAGGTGGCTCCTGTTAGAATTGGGTGGCCTCAAAGCCAATCATTGTATATTCTAGTTCAAATAATTAATAAAGGCAATTATTTCTTCATTTATAGTTCTCGCAAAGTAACTATCGTAATGAAGGTCCATAGACAAATGTATGGGATATTGAATCATGATGAGATCATGATAGTGAGATCAATATCCTCAGTCAATTGTCTTAAACAGTTCTCGATCATAGAATATTTGAGATGGACATTAAATATCCGATAAGATCGACACAAGTTATGTCTGCTCATGTGATGAGGGTGAATGATCTCACATTCACTCGTGTGGTGACACTAAGACAAACAAGTGGGTGCTCATTAGAGAATGAGTTCACTGAACATATCCAAATAAGAATTCCTCGATGGTAATTATATCTATTAGTCAACCAGGGAATTCAATCGTTGCAGTAGCACAGTTGGTCCTTTGACCTGAGTCACCAATGATACCTTGTTTGTGGACCATTGTATCTTGATTCTCTGACTTGTGGACTTTAACCATTAAGTCCACCATAATCGGTCTTTCAGATACAGTGGAAAGCTTGCGAAGATAATTGAGTGAACAACAAGGGATCACTCACTCTTGGTATAAGACTGGAGAGAGAATGTCCTATGGATGTGTACACAGAAATCCCTGGCCAGGGTCAAATGAAAGAGATGTCTTTCTAGATATTAACTGAGTACTGGAATCTATCTGGATAATGCGATAGAGGGTTTGACTATAAAACCATACCCTTGCGTTATTGGGACATTGCATGAGTGAAGGATTATATCTGTGCGGTATCGGCAGACGGAAAGGTTCAATTGAAGGGAACAATATCCCTTATATCTTCTGGGATCATGAGGTAGTGTTTGGTGTTGTTCATGATCAGTAGGCCAAGTGAATTAATCATCAGATGATAATTCACTTGTTTATTAAATTAATCATTTAACATATGATGTTTAAATGTTAATTAATAAATATTAAACTCAAGAAACAGTTCTAAGTTTAATGGGCCTGCAACCGGACTGATATATGGGCCTAGAGGGTCACACACATAAGAGTTCTCGTCAGACGGTGAGGGACGTTAAATTTCATGCTTATCTGGGTTTTTATGAAAAGCCGCAGGATAAACATGAAGATTTAATGGAGAATTATCCAAGGCCAAACTCTTGGATAATCATGAGGATTAATCCTTGTGCTTATCCTTATTTCTATATAAGGAGGGCCAAGGGGGAGGGGTAAAAAGTTGGTTGGACGAATTACTGACCCCAGATTCTCTATCTCCTCTCTCTCTCTCCTTCTCTCTCTCTTGGAGTGGATTTGTCTCTCTCTGCGCATGGTGGATTTGAGATCTGGTCGGAGCACTCAAGTCGAGGAGGAAATCGCATCTGCTGCGGGAACTCGTGTGGATACCTCTAGAGATCGTGCGCGTGCGCGATTACCGAGTAAGCATCATCTACGGGAGATTCGAAACCCCGCAAAGGTGAAGAACTGTTCTTCCCGCATTTATTTTAATGTCCGTTTTACGACCCCAGCAACCGATACAATAGAATCGATTTTATTTTCCGCTGCATTCTTGCGATTCCTTACAGCTCCAGCGTTCTTCAATCCAAACGGCATGACTACATAACAATATGTTCCCCATAGTGTAGTGAATGAAGTCTTCTCCTAATCTTCTTCTGCCAAGCGAATCTACTCGTACCGTAAAAAACCATCTATGAATGATAGAGTCTCAAATCTAGCCATGTTATCGATCAACACATCTATGTAAGGCAGTGGAAAATCATCTTTAAGATTTAATTTTTGTTCTTTATTTGGCTACGTTCTTCGTCGTCCCACCTCGATCCTTACACCATAGACTTATGAGGAGGCTCTTAGCGACTCTGACTGTGGAATTAGGCAAGAGGCCATGAATTATGAGAATTAGTCCAAGTACACCAACTAAGTTTGGAACTTGGTGGACTTGCCTGAGGGTATTTTACCATCAGTTGCAAGTGGATCTTCAAATAGAAGATCGGTGCCGATGGACTGTTTGATACTCATATGGCAAGGTAAGTGGCCAAGGAAAATCGTCAAAGACAAAGTGTTGACCTTGATGAGACCTGCTCAATCGTTGCCATTATTGAGTCAATCCGAATTCTTGCCATAGCTACCTATCATGATGATGAGATATGGCACTTGGATGTTAAAATGGGCTTCCTCAATGAAATTATTGAGAAAGAGGTGAGTGTGATACAACATAAATGCTTATCATCCTGAGAGGATATGCTAGCTTCATAGATCCATTTTTGGGTTATAGTAAGCTTCCTGAAGTTGGAATCAGAGATTTAACCTGGTGATCAAATCTCATCAGTTCATTGAGAATGAACATGAATTTTGTGTGTATAAGAAGGCTAGTGGAAGGGAAGCCATTTGTTAGTGCTTTATGTTGATGACATACTACTCGTTAGAAATGACGTTGGAATGTCACCACCAGTAAAAGCATAGTCATCTAAAATTTCTTCATGAAGGATTTGGGTGAAACACCTTGTGTATTAGGAATACGGATCTATAGAGAGAGATCGCTAAGGATGCTTGACTTGACCCAATCCAAGTACATTGACTTGAACATCAAAAGGTTTGACATGACAAATTTCAATGGATATCTCATATTGATGAGATGTGAAATTAATCTCTCTAAGAAAATATTCCTTGATACTCTTGAAAAGATATCACATGTACTAGACTTGATACAATGTGTGTAATAAGTGTTATGAACAGGTATCATGCAGATTTAGGAGAATCTTATTAGAAGGTAGTAAAATACATCCTTATGTACTTGAGAAGAACTAAGAATGTGCTCTTGGCACTTGGAGGAAATGATTTAAGTAGCAAGATTGCATTGATTTGAGCTTCCAATTCGATTTCGATAATATAAAATCAATGCCGGATTTATCATCTTCACATTAAATTAAGGAGCAGTGGATTGCAAGAGTTTCGAGTGGGGGATCACTGCTAATTTGACGACAAACATAAGGTACACTGTTAATGGAACAGTGTAGATGAAGAAGTTGTCCCTGAACTAGGAATAGTTCTGAATGCCTCTGATCTTGTCCTGTTGTTGTGTGACAATAGTGACAGCAGTTGATTAAGTGAAAGAGTCGTAGTCTCATTAGAAATTAGAGAACTTTCTGAGACACTTTCACCTGATCAGAGAGATCATTTCTAAAGGAGCTATTATGGTAGACAGGATGTTATACCCTAGACCTTAAACCCATTAATTTGTTAATGGGCCAAGGGTAATTAAGTCCAATTATATTTAAATAAGCCTAATTAAGTTAATTAATGGGTTAAAATGATTTAAACATGTTTAATATTTAGTTAATAATATAATAATAGGTTTAGTATAGGTAAGTCTTTAGTTAAGTTAAAGCAAGCTGTCGTACATTTTTTAGGAAAAAATGTACTTGATCTTGATTTTTTGATTTAGATTTAGATTTGTATTTGTGCGCTTTACCTAACTCAATCAAATGATTGCATAGTTCTTCTACCCGATCCTGCTACCAATAAATGGAATAGCGTTAATTACATCCTCCTAAAAGGAAAACCCTTGATTAATCGTCGGAAGATTAGAATAACACCCTTTAAAATGATATAAATAAGATGTACGAGCTTGCATTCGAAAAATGAATGAATTTTAGTTTTTATTTGAGAAGAAAACTCATTTTTTAGTTTTAGAGTTGAGTATGCGCAAGACTTGATTTATTGATTTTTATTGATGGATAATGATAAGAGACATTTTTTAGTCTTTTTGGATTGACTTATGTTGATGCATTGAAGATTTGTTTGAATTTTTATGTTTGGAAATGAATATGAAGTTGAGTCTGCGCAACGATGCGCATACTCATTTGTTACCAATAAGAATGCTTATATTTATTTTGATTTTTGAGTTGTGAGAAGAATGAAAGTCTTCTTTATGGAATTTTGATTGAAGTGGATGACATTTTTTATGATGATTATAATTTAGAATTTGAATATTAATTTTGGTTGTGTTTTATTGACGAGAAAGTCTGATAAATATTTCTTATTGTGTTTTTTCAAATTTGAAGTAAAGAGATTTTGGATTTTGATTTGCAAGGTATGGAAAAGTATTTTTTATATTTTCTTATTTGATTTAAGTGAAAAATGCTTCAAAGACTTATGTTTTTTATGTTTTGAATTTGTAGGTTTTTTAAAGAATGAGCAAGGTTACAAAGTTAATTGAAGTGAGGCTTCTTTTAGGTATTTTTTCTCTTTTGCAAAAGGGCAAAAAATGAGTTTCATTTGATTTTTTGATTTACAGGAAGTATTATATTCTTATCTTGGGGTTTTTTATTTAATCTTAAAAGAATTAAGGCTGGAAAACTTAGATTTTTACAATTGAGGGTTGAGTCTGCGCCAGGGAGCACAGACTCATTTGTCACAAGCTTGTTTTTTACATTTTTTAGGTAATTTCAAGGAAAAACTTGACATTTTGTTTGGGTTTTTTATTTATAGGAAATATGGGATTTATCTTTGAGATTTTATCTTGTTTTGAGGGAAAATTTATGGCTAAACTACCCAATTTTAAGAATTTAGGGTTGAGTCTGCGCTATAGGGGGCAGACTCATTTGTTACTAGAGTGTTTAGGTATTTTTTATATTTTTTGCAAAGGGAATTTTGAGTTCTTTTTTAGGTTTATGACTTATATAAAGTATAAAGTTTTTATGTGAATTTTTGGGTTCAATTTGGAGAGAATTTAAGGTCAAAAAGACCAATTTTGGGATTCCAGAGTTGAGTCTGCGCAGGGTAGCGCAGACTCATTTGTCACCAATTTGTTTTAATGCTTTTTTGCATTTTTTTAAGAAAAACTTGGTGTTTTTATTTGATTTCCTGATATATAAGAATAAACTTGATTTTTAGAGAGTTTTAGAACATCTTGAAGTGCACGGGAAGTTGATTTTTTATTTTTTGTGAATTTCAGGGCTGAGTCTGCGCAATATTGCGCAGACTCAAATATGAATTGTGGATTTCTTGTTTATGAGTTGTTTTATTGGATTTTTCGTGGGATAACTTGATGTTAGGTTTTTTTTGGTGATGATTTATAGATTTGAAGCTGCGGGCATGATTTGGGGGCTAAGAGATGAGGTTTTGGCCTTGAAATTAATGCGCAGACTCAAGTTTAAAGAGGATTTTGAGCAAAATTCTTAAAAAGATGGAACCTCCTGAGGTTGAGGGGAATTCCAAGACTTTCAAAGTGCTGAGGAGCTTCCAAGATCAAGGAGACAGGAAAAATGAGTTTGAGTCTGCGCAAGGGGTGTGCAGACTCAACTGAGCTTGTGATTTTTTATTTATTTTGAAGGGATTTGGATCCTTTTTGTAAATGGATATTTATTTAAATAAAATGGAGTGTTTGAGATATGATTGTGAGTGATTTAAGTAATTTCATTTACTGTTTATTTGATTTGTTTTACTTGAAATGAGCTTATGAAAAGTGTGCAGACTCAAAAGTCAATTTTGAAAGAAGTTTGCTAATCTTGATTTGTGTGCTATGGAATAGCATTTTTATGGTGTTTGGCTTGGATGCTTGAGTTGTTAAATATTTTTTTTTTTTGTTAATCTTTTTGAGCCTAGGACAGGTGCGCAGACTCAAGTTAGTTCTGAAGATTTTATATTTATTTGAAAGAGAAAATTTGTCTAGAAATCCCTTTTGAGTAGTTTATGAATAAACTTTAATTATTTGAGTTACTTAAGTTATGAGTGGAGTCAATAGTCCATGGAAGACATCTTTGACAGTTTTTGGGCCGAGTCTGCACGTGGGTATGCAGATTCAAGTCTGAAAGTGATTTTTGAAGTTCTTGCATAGTTCAAGCTGAATTTAAGTAGTCCAAAGGGTTAGTTTCAACCAGCAAGGTTAGAATATGAAATCTAGAGTCGAGAAAAATCAATTATATCCCATTCCCAATCGAATTTCCATGATTATAGGTGCGCAGACTCAAAATCTGAGCATAATTTCAATTTTATACCTCTTTCAACTTGAAGTGATCCAAAAATCACCACAAATTTTGGGAGGATAACACTGAGAAATCTCATGAGTTGAGTATGGCTACATAAATCCTTTTCAAGGAGTGGTCCTTATGTGGATTTCTTCAAATGACATGATTTCTTCATGTTTATCCCATTCTTCTTATATCATTTTATAAAGCATTGAAAATGCTTAATATAATGATTCCAAGTTGAATTTCAACATTTCATTAGGAAAACTCAACAAAAGTTTAGGATCTTCATGAAGGATCATGGCATGAAGGGACCCGAAGGACCAACTCCCTTAAAGAGATATGTAATGGCTAATGGACCATAGGGATGGCTGTAAAGGGGGGAGTGCCGAGCATCCAACCACTCACCCAAAGGGTGCCCTTAATGCCTTCAAGATGTAAGAAAAATCCACAAGGGATAATCCAAAGCATATCTACATTTGGGGAGCAAGGAACTCTACCAATTTTCCTAGAAGATCACATATAGCCATGAACCATGGAGGTGGCTATAAAGGGGGGCGTGCCGAGCATCCAACCACTCACCCAAAGGGTACCCTTAATGCCTTCGAAATGCAAGGGTTATCCACAGGGAATCACCCATTCCATTTCTACATTTGGGGAGAAAGGAACTCCACCAACTTATTAGGACTTCGGGACATATTATCTAAATGAACCCATAGTCATGGGAACATAAGAATGATATTTTTTGTATAAGGGCTCTTGATGGGTTACCCAACATTGGATTGTTGGCACCCTCGTATTGGGACATCCTTGGAAAATATCAGAAAATATTTAAAATCTTAAAACACATAACAAGGTTTCGGATTGAAACATTAGGAGCTTAACAACCCAAAGTCCAAGCCATTTAGGACCTTCATTGGGCCTTAAAGGGACAGCTCTAGGTCCAAGGAACCTTTGGACAACTTGAGGGAGGATCAAAGAATCACCTCAAGCTCAAAAAGCAAGCTAAAAGAAGCGCAGACTCAGAAAACTGCAATTGGCGCTGAGTTTGGGTTGGGAGGCGCAAACTCATGTATAGTAGCCGCAGACTCAAAACACTGTAGCGTATACATGCGCAGACTCACCTGAAATTTGGATTTTTGGGAAAAAATTGGTTTAGACCTAACCCAAACGATGGAAAATAAATTATAAAAGGTATAAAACCTAAAATCTTTATTTAAAATATATTTTAGATGCATTTCTTTAGGAAAATATCATGTAAAACTTGAGTATGAACATATGAGAAACTTAAGTATATTTTTTATCTTTTCCATAGATCTCTCCTTCTTAGCTTCATGTTAGAGGTTTATCCTCAAAAAAGCTCATCCCCAACTAGTGAGGGAACCTCCTTAAGAACCTCTAGGGCCACAACCCTTAGCCATTAAAAGAAAAACTCCAAATAAAACTGATTCGGTTCTATCATGAAAATAGAAACTTAAACCTTAATATATGTGAAACTTAGGAGATTTCTCTTTGTGTTTGGCCTTGGGAGAACATCATCCATGGAGGGGATGTGTTCCAAGGGTCATGGAAGGCCAAGCCACTTTGAAAAACCCCAAAACCAAAGACAAATAAATGTAAAACCGGTTTTTAGGAAATCTGGACAGCAAGACACATTTCGGGTTATATATCCATATTTAGGGGGCTTTAAGGCTTGAGGATACCATTTATATAAACTAGAAAGGCCCCTCTACGATCCCCACACAAGAAACACAGATCTTATGAAGGAAAAAACATCATAGAAAATGCAAGAAAGCCAGCAGACTCACAAGAACAGAAAAAACTGAACATGCATTTTCATTGTTTTCAATCACCATGGATGAACATCAAAGGGGAGATAGAAGTTTCTAATAACATCAATGAAAGAAAAAGCTATGAAAAAAAAAAAGAACATCAAGAACAAAAGACCATCCCCCATCCTCACTCTACTTTGAAGAGAGGATGAGGGAGGGAAAATGGCTCAAAAAGCCAACTCTCTTGCTCTCTTCCTTTCTAACTCTCTTTCTCTCTTTTCTTCTTCTTCTCTAACTCTCTTTTCCCTCTTGAGATGCATGAAATGGAGGGGAATGGAGGAGGGAGACGTGCTCCTCCAAGGCTTCTCTCTTTTCTTCTTCTTTTTCTTTTTTGTGGGCTTTTGTCTCCAACTCTTTCTTGGAGAAGATGGTGGTTTTTTTATAGATAAAGTTGGGTTACTTTTGGGGGGTAGATTAGGCATCTATTAGCCTTGGATTAGGAATAAGAAACCCCTCTTAAGAGCTCTCCAATAAGGCCACAACACTTGGAGAATCATGATTGGCTTTCCTTTTGCTTTTCACCTACCACCTTCTAGAAGAATCTTGAAGGGGGGACCACTATGTTTTCTTCTTATCCTCCTTTGGATAGATTTGAATATGGGACAAAGGGGTAAGAATAGGCCATGGGGGGGGGACCATTTGGGGTCCTTTAGAGGCTACCACGAAATTGGACTTTGGCCTTTACTTTTTGGGCCCAAATTGGCCCTATTGGGCTTCTTTTGCTTGAGATAATGGGCTCGGGCCTGCCCCCTTGAATTTCTTCATCATTTGAGCTCAAAGCAACCTCTTTTTGACTTCATTTGTCTTGCAAGAATGGGCATGACTGTTGTCCATTAAATCTTCTTCATTTGGGCCTTCTTTGAAAAATTGGTGGACCTTTTCTTGCTTGAATTAATGGGCTCGGTTCTGCCCTTCGATTTTCTTCGATTTGGGCCTTCTTGATTGATCTTTAGGCTCTTCTTCTTCTTCTTTTTTTTTTTTTGTGACAACACAAGCCCAATAAGCCCATTAGTGACCTAATTAAGAAACTAGTTGGTTTCCAACAAAGTCAAATTTCGGGCTTTGAAAAAATGTGTGACAACAGCATATTATAGATGCAATAACTTCACGTACAAAACTTTGAAATTTACATAATATATATGGTTAGAAAGAGGATACAAAGGACTATAACTTTGTCGAAAGGGCATTTAGCTAATTCAGTCATTAAAAGGGCCAAAACTGAGAAGTTTTAGCTAAGGAAACCCACTGCGTGTGAAAATCTGGGTTCCTAATTATAAACGGACTCACTTTACTTATTGGCTGATGGGGCAGAATCCGATTCGGGCCAGGTCTAGGGAGCCGGCCCAGTGAAAGGGATACAGCCCAATTGCCCTCGGCCCAACAGCGGCCCAGCAAGCGGCCTTCGGCCCACCAGCGGCCTTCAGCCCACCAACGGCCCTCGGCCCAACAGTGGCATTCGGCCCAACAGTAGCATTCGGCCCAGTAGCCGTATCCGGCCCATTCCGGCGGATTACTAGGCACTATGGCGGTTCATGGCGGTTTATTAGCAACCTAAAACATATTCCTATATTGGCTGCAACAACCAGGTAACCCCCAATCCTCCGTTATAAATAGAAGGTTATTTATTACAAAGAGGGACACAGAGAAAAAAGATAAGCATTAAAGCTTCTTCTTTCCTCCCTTCTGAATCGAATCTTCTTCAGAAGCTAACTTAACCGTTGGAGGGGGTTCTCTTGGGTCGAAGCCCGGGACCCTCGCTGACTGGTTCTTCTTTCTGCAGGGGCCTCGGTTCGAATCTTCGCCGACCTCTTTGTTGGGATAGGCTTCGGCCACTGGACTTGGTTTTCTTCCTCATAGGGGTCTCGGCCTCATTCTTAACCAACCCCTTCGTCCGGATCCCCCTCGACGAACGGAGTCTCGGCTTCGCCTTCGACAAGTCTTCGTCCGCATCCCTCTCGGCTTTAGAGCTCCGGTCCCGTATTTCGCTCACGTCTCAGCCCGGATCCCTGTCGGCTCTTCTTGATCTAGTTATAATCTCGGATTATACTCTCGGATTCTAATCTCGAAATCCGACAGTGATAGCTTCGGCTACATCACTTGGCGCCGCCTGTGGGAAGCCCGACAAAAGGTCATGTCTCATCGTCCGGTGACCAGACGATCCGGTCAAGACGAGGCGGATACACTAGCGACTCCGGCGCAGACACTCCACGCCGAAGGTACTCCATCTGTTCTTCCGCAAGGTTCTGTCCTTCCAGCAATACTGGAGTCCCTCGCTCCCAGAGACGACCGAGTGGAAGAACTCCAACAGCAAGTGGCCACACTGGCCACTACTGTCACCTCTCTGGCACCACTGCGGGATATGGTGTCTGCTATCGCTCAGCATATGGGGTTGCTAAATCAGCCCACGCAGCAGGTACCGCCTCCTCCTCAATATTGTCCTGCTCAGGCTGCGAGGGTACAGCCAACACCCTCGCGGACGTTTCACGACGAAGCGGCTTCAACGCGCAGCGAGCCAATCGGACCGCAAGGCCGAGTTCCTCGCGCCAGTCATATTCTGACAGAGCCAGACAATGCTTCCTCCGGATTTCATCCAACTAAGGGCGAAGGGCGTTCGGCCACCACTTCAACCACCTCGGATTTGGACCGGCGACTGATAGCGATGAGGAAGGAAATGCAGCAGATGGTGTCCCAGCCGTATGGAGCGCCTCTTGCCAGCACCATCCTGAAGCAGACTCCTTTCCCTCCAGAGCTTCTGGCCATCGAGGTACCTTCCAACTTTAAATTGCCGAAAGGACCTCTGTATGATGGAATGACAAATCTGGTCTACCATTTCCAGAGATTCAATTCCTACCTCTCTGTCTGAGGGGTTTCTAAGGCAGTCCGTTGCCGTCTCTTCCCCGTTACCTTGGAAAAAATAGCCTTAACTTGGTTTGAAATGTTGGCTCCCAATTCCATTCATTCTCTAGTGCAGTTAGGCCAACTGTTTATCGACCAATTTTATGATGCCACTCGGCAATGTAAAACTTCGGCCAGCCTGCTTGCCATTCGGCAACGACCAATCGAGACCCTTCAAGAATATTTTACCAAGTTCCGGGCTGAAGCAGCCCATATTCCAAACCTGGACAGTTCGATAGCGGTCTCGGCCGTAATCAGCGGATGCACGGACGAGGGGCTTCTCAGCTCCATCGAAAAGCGCCATCCTCCCACCTTCCAAGATTTAGTGGCTCGGGCCCATAAATATATCAATCGAGAGGCCCTCATGATGTCCAAGGGCAAAGGTACTGCCGAGACAGTATCGGCGGTTACCCCTCCGGCAGCTCGTCCTCGCCCAGAAGATCATGAACCTTCTCGCAAGCGATACCAGAGAGAAGAATGGGACCGAGACAAGCGCCGGGATCCGCAGCAGGGGTATCTGCCGTTACTTGCTCCACCCTCTCGAATGCTCATGGAGGTGAAAGGTATGCTTCGACAGCCTGAGCGCATCAAAACTGATCCTCGCCGAACGAACTCCCGGAAATACTGCGAATACCATCGGGAGACTGGGCATTCGACTGATGAATGTCGCACCTTCGGGAGGAGATTGATCGCCTCATCCGGGAAGGTCGCCTACCGCAGTATCGATGAGTGCAACCTCAACAGCGGCAGAACCGAGACGCCCCCGAGGCAATAAGGCAACGTCAACTCCCAAATAAAGAAGCTCCACCTCAACCGAAAGTAGCTTCTGCCCCGGCAGAAGCATCACACCAACGACCCAGTGTTGGGTCAATAATGATGATATCTGGGGGACTGGGAGAGGGAGCAAGGCATCGTCGAGCCGATGCAGTAACAAAAGTAGCATCGATCGATGATAGGCCGAAACAATCTCGTCAAGAAGACATCGTCTTCAGCCAGGAGGATCTGACAGACGTTCAGGTTCCTCATGACGATGCCCTTGTTGTAAATGTTGTAATGAAAAGTTACGATGTTCATCGTATCTTTGTTGATAATGGAAGCGCTCCCAATATACTTTTTTATGATTGCTTCCTGAAAATGGGTTTGAATGAGGCTGATATGAAGCCTCACCGGGGGCCTCTGTTTTGCTTTAATGGTGCACCCTGCCGAGTGGAGGGCATCGTCCGACTACCCGTAACCCTCGGTACAGCACCAAAGCAACTAACTATTGAGACGGACTTTGCCGTTGTCAAGATTGATTCGGCCTACAACACCATTTTTAGCCGAAGGCTGATCGGAGGAATTGAAGTTGTGCCTTCATCCTTCCATCAAAAGCTGAAGTTCCGTACCGGTCATGGAGTCGGCAAGGCCAAGGGGAATCAAGAAGCTGCCCCACAGTGTTATATGATTTCGGTCAAAGGGAAAGCTGTGGCCGAATCCCTTTCGATCGAATCTTCAGCCGAAGCATCCCCGTTCCAGTTCCGGGAGGAGAAGGCCGAACACTGATGATAGGTTCTGGCCTTGAGAAGACTGAAGCCAAGAGACTTATCAACTTCCTGAAGGAAAACCTCGACGTCTTCGCCTGGTCTCCTTCGGATATGCCCGGAGTCGACCCGGAAGTGGCAGAGCATCGGCTGCATGTCGACCCGAATCTGCCTCCAGTCAAGCAGAAGCGGCGCACCTTCAATTAAGAAAGGAAGATGGCCATCCAGGCTTAAGTATAGAATGGGTTAAACGCGGGACATCTCCGAGAGGTGCATCACCCCGAATGGATCGCTAATGTAGTGATGGTGCCCAAAAAGGACGGCAAGTGGCGAATGTGTGTAGACTTCACTAACCTCAACAAGGCTTGTCCGATGGACAGGTTTCCGCTGCCTCGGATACACCAGATAGTGGATGCCACTTTCGGCCATGAATTGCTCAGCTTCCTCAACGCCTATTCAGGCTATCATCAAATCCGAACGCACCCGGACGACGAAGAGAAAACAAGCTTTACAACCGATCTCGGCTTATATTGCTACACCCGAATGCCTTTCGGCCTGAAGAATGCTAGAGCAACTTATCAACGTCTCGTCAATAAAATGTTCACTCCGCAACTCGGCCGGAATATGGAGGTCTACATCGACGACATGCTGGTAAAAAGCCGCGTCGCTGCTGATCATTTGGCCGATTTGGCCGAAACATTCCTTACCTTGTGCACGTATAAAATGAAACTAAACCCTGTCAAGTGCGCCTTTGGCGTAGCCTCCGGGAAGTTCCTCGGCTATATGGTCATCCGCCGAGGGGTGGAGGCGAATCCTGCGAAGGTTGCGGCCATTGTTCAAATGCGCCCTCCGGCGAACGTCCGAGAAATTCAAAGGCTAAGTGGGAGAGTTGCTGCATTAAGCTGCTTCATGTCAAGGGCGGCTGATCATTGTTTCCCCTTCTTCAAGCTGCTGAAGAAGACCAGTAATTTCTCCTAGACAGACGAATGTCAGTCGGTCTTCGACCAGCAAAAAGCTTATCTCTCTAGCATTCCTGTTTTATCTAAGCCGGTCCGAGGAGAGCAACTGTTTGTTTATCTTGCCGCTTCCGAAGCAACTATCAGTGTTGTCCTTGTTCGGGAAGAAGATGGTATTCAAAGGCCAGTTTATTATGTAGGCCGAGCGCTCCACAGAGCGGAGCTTTGGTATTCGGCTCTTGAAAAGCTGGACTTGGCCCTCGTCGCTTCCGCGAGGAGGCTCCGTCCCTATTTCCTCGCACATTCGGTAAAGGTCTTCACAGATCAACCTTTGAAGCAGGTTCTCTCCCGGCCAGAAGTGTCCGGGAGGCTAGCAAAATGGGCGATCGAACTAGGAGAGTTCGACATCTCTTATGGGCCTCGGATTGCAATTAAAGCTCAAGCTTTGGCCGACTTCATTGCTGAGCTCACTCCCGAATCATCTTCGGCCCCTCAGCCGGAAGTAATCAGAGTAAATCCTGAAGCCGAAATCACTTCGGCTCCTTCGTCTTCAACGGATGAATGGCAGTTATACGTAGACGGATCCGCATGCTCTTCGGGTAGTGCCGCTGAGTGGATCTTGGCATCTTCAGAAGGGGTCGTCACAGAGTACGCTCTACGCTTCACCTTCCCGGCCACTAACAATGCCGCCGAGTACGAAGCCCTTATATCAGGCCTTCGGGCCACTAGAAGGCTTGGTACGCAGAAGATAAAGGCATTCAGCGACTCTCAGCTTATCGTCAACCAAATCATCGGGGAATACGAGGCCCGAGACGCATTGATGGCATTCTATCTCCAGGTAACTCGCAAGATCATAGCTGAATTCATTTCTTTTGAGATCATTCGAATCCCTTGGGCCAAGAACGCTCGAGTCGATGCCCTTTCTCCGCTAGCATCAACTCAAAATGGGGGAGGAGGCCGAATGGTCTTAGTAGAAGAGCTGTCTGAACCAAGTCTCGGCGAATCCGAGGTCATGCAAGTGAATGAGTCTGAAGGGGAGACCTGGATGACTCCCTTAATTGCCTTTCTCCTCCGAGAAGAGGTCCCGTCTAATTAGAAAGAAGCGAGACACATCCGGCAGCGCTCTTCTCATTTTCTTATTCTAGATGGTATGCTGTATAAGAAGTCCTTCGGCCGGCCACTTCTCCGATGTCTCGGCCCAGCCGAAGCCAACTATGCCCTTCGAGAAGTATATGAAGGAATTTGCGGAGCACATGCAAGAGGAAGGGCCTTGACCCATAAACTCTTAAGGCAAGGGTACTTGTGGCCGACACTCCGAGGGGACGCAGATGCTCTCGTCCACTGCTGTGACCAGTGCCAGAGGTACAGTTCTCTCATTCACTAATCAACAACCATTCTAACACCTCTATCAGACCCTTGGCCGTTCGCCCAATAGGGGATAGATATTTTGGGACCTTTTCCCATTGCCACTGGCCAGAGAAAATTCCTTATTGTAGCGGTAGATTATTTCACCAAGTGGGTTAAAGCCGAGCCCCTTGCGTCCATCACAGATAATAATACATGGAGCTTCGTATGGAAGTCCATCATTTGCCGCTATGGCATCCCTCGGGCAATCATCTCAGATAATGGCAAGCAGTTTGACAGCCATCGATTCAAAGACAACTGTGCCAGCTTCGATATTCTACATAAATTCGCTTCGGTAGCACACCCTCGGACAAATGGTCAAGTCGAAGTCACTAATCGAAGCATATTGCAAGGACTGAAGACTCGTCTCGGCAAGGCTAAAGGCCGATGGGTCGAAGAGTTACCGAGTGTTCTATGGGCTTATCGAACAACAAGTCGAACCCCTACCGGAGAGACCCCATTCCGAATGGCCTACAAAGTGGAAGCAGTTATTCCCGTTGAAATCGGCTTGCCATCGCTAAGGGTTCTCGCTTATGATCCAAAGGATAATAATGAAGTCCTGAGGGATCACCTTGATCTTATAGAAGAAACAAGGGATCAAGCTCGCATTCGGCTGGCAGCATATCAACAACGCACGGCAAGGTATCACAACATTCGAGTGAAGCCTCGAAGTTTTGAAGCCGGAGACCTCGCATTGCGGAACGCCCATGTATCCAAGCCGGTCGAAGCCGCAGGGAAGATTTCTCCAAACTGGGAGGGCCCTTATCGGGTGAGAGAAGTAATCCAAAGAGGGGCCTATCGGCTGGAAGCTCTTTCCGGCCAACCTCTCCCTCACACCTGGAATGTAGAGCGCCTTCGGCGCTATTTCATGTAAGGCATTTTCTCGGGATTCAACCGGACACCTTGAATGAATATATTGTTCCGAAATATGGTATCCGGCACTACTACTAAGTCCGTGCAAACCGTACCGGGAGTGGCTTCGGCCATGCAAACCGTATCGGGAGCGGCACTACTTCTAAGTCCGTGCAAACCGTACCGGGAGTGGCTTCGGCCATGCAAACCGTATCGGGAGTGGCACTACTACTAAGTCCATGCAAACCGTAATGGGAGTGGCTTCGGCCATGCAAACCGTATCGAGAGTGGCACTACTTCTAAGTCCGTGCAAACCGTACCGGGAGTGGCTTCGGCCATGCAAACCGTATCGCGAGCGGCACTACTCTAAGTCTGTGTAAACTGTATCGGGAGTGGCTTCGGCCATACAAATCGTATCGGGAGCGGCACTACTCTAAGTCCGTGTAAACCGTATCGGGAGTGGTTTCGGCCATGAAAACCGTATCGGGAGCAGCATGGCTTCGGCCACTTACAGGTTCGAACTCAATTATCTACTTACAACGATATGCCATGAAATAAACAAGTATAAATCATTTCTATATATATGAGTACAAAAGTAGGCCATGTGCCTGGCCTCGGCATCTTAAAAGCAAAAACAACCGGGACAAGCCCCCGGATTAACTATCGCCATCCTCGCCATCCACATCAACAGGAATGGCCTGGGGACGTCAGAGAAGCATGGTCCGAACCCGCCGCGGTGCCTTCCGGAGAAGCCGGGATGCCCTCGGCCTTGAGTTGTAGCCACCAGGCTAAGTGCTCTTCACCTTCTTCTTCGGTGGGGAAGCCGAAACCCGTCAGATCTGTGTCCGGACAAGCCTTTTGGGCAATGGCCATCCCCAGATCAAACATGGTCGCGGCCGCCTTAGCCCCGGCGTCGAGCATTTCATCGGCGTATTCCGAGCCTTCCTTATAACTCGCCACGGCCATGCGAGCAACGTCATCGGCTTCCTTGGTCTTGGCCTCCAAGTCTTCCTTCAAGGCCGATATGGCTTCGGCATGGCGGCGGCGGTCTTCGTCCCGCTCCTTCTCCTTGTCCTGGATCTCGGCCTTTAAAGATGCGATCTCTGCTCGGGCCTGATCCAGCTCCTTCTCGGCCTTTTCTTGGCCTCCAAGGTGGTATAAATCACCTCTTTCTACCCGTCCAGCTCGGACCGCATCCGCGAGTTTGCCCCGATGAGGACATCGATGCTGGCCTCGAGATCCCACCGCACCAAGGCCACCTTGCCCGAAGCCAGCTGGTCTGAGGCCTGGTCGATGTCCTGAAGCTTATGTTGGATGAGGGCCTGGCGGCGAGCAAGAGCCCCGCACATGACCGCGGCCTACAGCAGAAAGAAAGAAAAACATGAGCCGAAGCAACTAAAGGAAACAGCGAAAAGTGAAGACGAAAAGGGAGGTCTCACCTGGATGGCGTGTCGGACGCATTGCAGGGATAGGCCTTCCGAAGAAAGCTCCCTAATCTCGTCCCCGGCCATCGGGATGGTCAAGCCCCGAGCCAGGCGCAAGCACGTCTAGGAGTCATCCAGACTGTCGTCTATAAAGACCTCGTATCTGGGTGCCATGGCTCGTGCCCGTACTCCCGAGACATATGAGTCCCGGCCGCCCCGAACGGATACGACAACACTGTATCCGCCGCGGCGCCAGTGGCCGAAGGGGAATCGTCCCTCTGCGGCTAGGGAGGCGACGAGAGCGGAGCCTCCCTTCTCGAGACCGGCCTCTTGGTCGCCGGGGCAGATTCCCTCTCGTCAAGGTCGTCCGGGCGCCTCCGCTTCTCGGGCCGCTCACTCCCCCCGGCGACTGTTTTCCCCTTCCGTCGCTCCCTCTCGAGAGCAGCGGCAGCTGCGCGGCCTTCGGCGGAAGCCGTTCTCTGCCTCTCCGGCCGAGTGCCCGGGGCCGAAATTCCTCCGGCTGACCTCCCTTCTGTAGGCCGAGGTTAGGACGGTCGAGACGATGCAGGTTGCTTAGAGATCTGGCTCATAAGGCCCCTGAGTCCAGACATTTCTGAAAGCAGAAAAGAAGAAGAGTTAGCAAAAGCTCAACAATAACTTTATGACCCAAAGCCGACTTACCCCTGGCCATTGCTTCGGCGCCCTCCTCGGACGGACGGACTTCATCCGGAGCCCTGGTCGTGGTAGCCCTCGCCTCGGCCTCTCCCGGGGCATCTCCAAGAGGAAGGTAGGGAAAGGCCCGAGCAGGAGAATGCGACAGATCCGGCCAGGCTCCCATCTCTATGAGCCTGTCCTCATCCTCGAGAAGTTCCGTAATGTTGTATGGAGCGTCATCCTCGAAGAGGTGGGCGTCAGCAAGCTGTTCGGGGCTGAGAGTTGGGCAGTTGGAAATGCCCTCAGCCAAGGGCGCCCATTCGGTAGGAAAGGGCCAAACACCCTTATCCCCCGTCGGTAGAGAAACGAAAAATAAGTCCTCCTTCCAATGGTGAATGGACGAGGGCTTCCCAGAGAATATCTCCCAGCCGAAGCGGGGAACGAAGCAAAACCAAGAAGACCTCTCCTGAGGTTTGATTTTAAAGAGGTAACAAAAGATATTTACAGAGGGGATGAAGTCAAGAATGGAGTTAAGGGCCATAAAAGCGTAGACCGTCCGCCAGGAATTCGGGAAGAATTGAGACGGGGCCAGTCCGTAAAAGCTCAAAAGGTTTACAACAAAAGGATGAAGAGGAAGGCGAAAGCCTGCCCGGAAGCTGTGCTCATAAATCGAGAAGCAGCCCGGCCGAACGGAGTTGGCTCTTGTACGCCTCTCAGGCCGAATGGGAATCATCCAAGAAGGAATCATATAGTAGTTAGTTATGCTCTTAAGTTCATCGACACCAAGAGTACAAACTACGTCCGAGACCGTCTCGACCTAGCGACGGCCTGTAATGGTAGGCTTGGCAGCAGCCGGGACAGGTTCTGCCTCGTCCGCCATAACATAAAAGAAAGAGTTTGAAGAAAAAGGAGACGACAGAGAAGATTGGGGAGTAGGTCGAGACGAGGAGCACGACGAGCTGCTTTCGGCCGAAAAGCTGCTCTCGGCTGAAGCAGAGCTACCGGACATGAATCAAAAGGAGAAAAGGTTGGAGCTGAGGCTTACCCTCAGATTAGGAACTCCCCGGCGATGAACAAGATGTCCCCGGACGACCTTGATGGAACACTCGCGGCCGGAGAAGAAAAGACGTTCGCGGCGCTGCTCGCAGGAAAGCTCTGGCGCGGAGAGGAAGAGAGAGAATGCGAAGGAACAGTGATGAAGCGAAGGAAGCCGGTATTTATAGAAGGGCCTAGGGGGGTCAGATGGCGAACCGACGGCCGAGATCATTCAACACCTCGGCTCCGCCTCGCTCGGATGTTTGACGCGTGTCCCATCCTTCGCCATGATGACGAGCAGGATGCCGGATCGAGAAGAGGCGATCAACGGCCGGAAGTGGCCTAATCCTTCGGCTATTCCTTCAGATGCTCGCCACGTGTCCCGATCCTCATGTCAGGAGCCGGAGAGGCAGTGATCTAGGTGAAGTTTCGGGCAGAGAGCCGAAACGGCCGCGATCCAAGTGATGATTGTTGACGGCTGAGATCTTTTTGTGCTTTCGGCTGCCAGTCGGATCTCAAACACGTGTCCTGTGTTTTTTGTGATGCGACTGTGAAGGCGGGAGATTCAACATCTTTTCTGCCCTCGCTTGGCGTTCCAAAGTATCTTGATAACTTTGCCCCTTCACAACTAGGGACGAAGGTATTCGTCACCAAGCCTCGGCCTGAGACGAAGGTGTCTACGACAGGGTCTCGGCCTAAGACGAGACAGTTTGTCACCAACTCTCGGCCGAATTGAGACGAAGCTGAGTCTCCCGATTTCAAAGCAGGAATGAGACCAACAGTTTCAGACGAAAATCTTGTCAGATTTTATTTTTTCCGTAAGGGCTTTGGACTTTACTCCTGCTGTTTCATAAAATTGAGAACGACGAGAGTAGGGGGCCATGTAATGGGGCAGAATCTAATTCGGCCCAGGTCTCGGGGGACGGCCCAGTGAAAGGGATACAGCCCAATTGCCCTCGGCCCAACAACGGCCCAGCAAGCGGCCTTCGGCCCACCAGCGGCCTTCAGCCCACCAACGGCCCTCGGCCCAACAGCGGCATTCGGCCCAGTAGCCATATTCGGCCCATTCCGACGGATTACTAGGCACTATGGCGATTCATGGCGGTTTATTAGCAACCTAAAACATAGTCCTATATCGGCTGCAACAACCAGGTAACCCCCAATCCTCCGTTATAAATAGAAGGCTATTTATTACAAAGAGGGACACAGAGAAAAAAGATAAGCATTAAAGCTTCTTCTTTCCTCCCTTCTGAATCGAATCTTCTTCAGAAGCTAACTTAACCGTCGGAGGGGGTTCTCTTGGGCCGAAGCCCGGGACCCTCGCTGACTGGTTCTTCTTTCTGCAGAGGCCTCGGTTCGAATCTTCGCCGACCTCTTCATCTGGGTAGGCTTCGGCCACTGGACTTGGTTTTCTTCCTCATAGGGGTCTCGGCCTCATTCTTAACCAACCCCTCCGTCCCGTATTTCGCGAACGGAGTCTCGGCTTCGCCTTCGACAAGTCTTCATCGGCATCGCTCTCGGCTTCGGAGCTCCGGTCCCGTATTTCGCTCACGTCTCGGCCCGGATCCCTATCGGCTCTTCTTGATCTAGTTATAATCTCGGATTCTAATCTCGGAATTCGACAGTGATAGCTTCGGCTACATCATTGGCCAAGACTTTATATACTAGAGTCTGACCCTAAAACAAAGGAGGCTTAATTGGGATAGTATTAGAAAGGAAAGGAATCATAAATAAGGCCTTGAGGTCGGACATAATCTCTCTTGTACGCAGCCTCAATCCTAGGGTAAGTAACATGGTGTTCTTTCTAAAAAACTAAAAGAATTTTAGTTTAATCTTTTGAGAGTTGATTATAATAGATAAATTGTATTTTTAGGTGATTAGAAGCCGTAGGAAAGGCTTTAAAAGAAGAAAAATTTATGTCTAGAGCTTAATGATTTGATTGGAAAAGATTAGCTTGTTCTTCCTTTAAGAGGTAGGTGATAATAACCCATTAAGTATTTATTTTGTATTAATATAAAAACTTTGTTTTAATTTTTAAAAGTTGTCAAATATGATTCCTGGAACCTTAATCTATAATCTATGATCATAGTTACCACTTTAGTCCCTCAAGTCCATATGAATTCTTTGAAATATTACAGTTCAAAAAACTAGTCTAAATCTCGTCTAGACCAGTGGACGCGATTCAAAAAATGTCTACTCGACAAAATGCCTTTCAAACTCGAAGTTTAGAGTCACTTTGGAGATATTTTACTTGTCTAAAGGGCGTCCACCATGGAAGATACAATTTAAAAGGCGTCTACCAAGGCAGGCGCGATGTAGACTTCTCTTCTGCTGCAAGTTTGAAAACCTGATCCGACTTGTTTTAGCCATAATCCTATAAATGATCATCCAAATCATATAACATTTTGATCAAAGCTTGGTATAGATGTCTATTTTGTGATCCCACAATTTTCCATAATTATTTACTATTTTTTCCATAATTATTTTCTCAGCCTATACAATATGCCTAGACTGATGACAATTTACATTTTTTGATGAACTTTGATCAGTCATAATTCCTTCATTTCTTAACCAAATGACCTAAAATTTTGAAAACAACTTTTTAATGATGGAATATAATTTTTTTAAAACTTTTATAATTTTTGAAAATTTACTCATTATTATTCGGCTATTTATTCCATTGGGAGAAGTCCACTTAAGTTCTTCATATGCAATCCAGTGCTCTAAATCACTCAAATGACGTTCATTTTGCTGGAAACTTTTTTCACATATTTCATTTGACATATTTGACATGTTCACCAAGTTTGATAATTTTTCGAACTTGTTTGCTATTTTCGGCCTAATTCGTTGATTTTTTAGATCTGAAAATTAGTTTTATTGGCCGAACATTATAATCCTTTGTCCGAAAAATGTGAAAAAACTTCAGTAGTATAATTTTCTATTCAAAAACCTATTTGGATAAGCTATGCTCTGATTTTCTATATACATGACCTATTTGACTCCTAAATATCTATTTTGTATGTAAAAAAATATTTTTTGACTTATATGTATATATATATGATTTTGTTTATTAAATTTTTAGATCCGTGATAAATTTGAAATCTGTAACAAATGATTGTGCCATATTTGCTTGATATATATTTCGACATTACCATCTTAAGGAGATTGAAGCTCATTCCATAAACATCTGTAGATAAGTTCTACTTGTGAGCAATAGAAAAATCTCGTAATTGTGAATTTGTGATCTATTATTCAAATGGGTGATGAAGCTTCGGCTATGCATGTCCCATGACCTTACCATACTTGCTTATATGCTCTAGTATTTGTTTGTTCGGCTCCTTATATGATGACTAGATGTATGTCTATTTGATGTGTTTAAATTAGATTTGTTTGGCACATAATTATGAAACATAATTTGCTATTTAGATCTATTTAATTCAGCTTATAATTTGTTTAGTTTGTTCTTTTGACATCTGTACTCATTTATTTTGATCTCAACTAATTTGATTAAGAATCCATATTCATTCTGATTAATTATTCTGATAATATGAACTTTGATTTGATAAGCTACCATACCAATAAATTTGTTATATGTTCAATTTAATATGATCAATTTGATATGTGATATATGCTAATTATGGCTAGTAGACTTGTTCAGTTAAATAAGAAGTTGATCATGCCTTCTATGCTATATGTTAGTTCAATTTATTCTTACTATTAGAAAACACATGTGATTTGGTAAATCTATATTTGACCATGTTTTGTATAATGATCTTATTTGAGCTATATGTAGAACTGTAAATCCTATGTATATTAGATAACATTATTTTTTAATTATTATATTTTTAGCAATTAGTGGGTTTAATTTGCTTATTGAATAGTTGTACTCATAAACCTTACTAACATTTTTAGAGAATGAGGAGGAAGAGTTAGCGGAGGAGAGTTTTGCTTAAGGAATTTGGTCCTGACTCATCAAGAGGTTATCTAGGATTAGATTTATTGTTTCCTTAGATTTGATGTAATAAGGAATTAAGAGAGGATATGTATTTTTGTATTTCTTTAGTGAGTTGAAAGATTTTATTTTTGTTACATATTTGATGTAATTTAAGCATCCTAGTTATGCCAATATAATGGAATATTTGGATTCATTTGATGGTAAATGACATGTTTATTGCGTGATTATTTGTCACTCATCATTCATCTTCGATTTATATGTTATTTGATTTTGTAGTTACGTAACTTGAATTTGAAGTGAGTCGGAATGACTAAATCAGATCAGAGATGTAACACAAGATTCCATCTGATGATGATATAGTATATCCACTGACTAAACTTTTGTCTCAAGCTATATATGAACATCACCTAGGTTTGATGGAGATCAAATGTAAAGGTGATTGGCTTTAGTCTATGTGAAGAATGTTGGATATAGGTGTCCTCAAAGCCAAACATCAGGCACTTATGTATATTCTGATTCACTTATAAATGACAATTAATTTATTATGAAGATAGGCGGTTAATTTATTGTGCATGATAAAGTATGTGAGATTATGTAAGAATATTAGATTACAATGAGATTGTGATAATGAAACTAATACTTTTGATTATAATTCTTAAATTGTTCTCAGTCATAGGATATTAGAGACATGACATCTTATATTCATATAGACTGGTGTGTGCTATGCCTAATCATATGATGAGGGTGACTAATCTCATAGTCACATATGTGGGGACACTAGGGCAAACACACAAGTGCTCATTAAGAATGAGTTCACTAAACTGTTGACTTGAATGTTGGATGGTAATTTACCTAACTGTCAACCATCTAGACTCAATGTCATAGTTGCATGGTTGGTTCTTAGACTTGAGACACCAAAGACACTTTGTCAATAGACTTCTAGACTTTGACCTTGGCTCATAGATCACTAATTATGAGGTCGCAATTAGTCAAGTGATCAGATTCAGCGTATAATGCCTCCACCTTGCCAACCTGATTCGGTCATACCGGCCTACAGCTGACCGACGTTATGGGTGCACCACAGTGGGAACAACCTAAATCATCCTCTTATGAACTATAAATAAAGAATATATAAAACAATACCATAATCATCATGAAACAACTATCATTGCCACAATAAAATCCACTATTAAAATTGTTGAAATAGAATACAAAGTCTCCATGTCTAGGATCACTAAATATCCACAAAAGTACATTTCATATGCTGAACAATAAACCCTATTACATCTCTTGCTACTTAAAGATGAAATAAAATCTACTTTGAGATAACTAGCTCGACTCAAGCCTCAAGTCTCTAGAGCAACTACCTCAGTCTTACCCACCTCAACCGGGTCTCCGTTAGCTGAAAAACAAGTTAGTATGAAAGGGTGAGTCACATAGAACTCAACAAGCTAAAAATACCAACAATTCATAATTTTTCGTAACTGTATGATAAAGAAAAGATGTGACATTTAACATCTGAACATGCTGCAAGCATAACACATATATAAGCATTCTTAAGTCCTAAACATGTTTTTTTAAAACATTTATGTCAATAATAAGTGCATAGTCTTTCATATCGATCTACTTACATCTTTAAAACATGCATAACATAAATTCTTAAGCATTTAAACATAGATAATCATCATGCATCAAATATCACAACAATACATCATATTCGTCATTCATAATCATGCATCATCTTATCACTTTATAACAGGACATGCATCCAACCACATCATTAAGAGGCATAGTTCATCTTGTTCATCATCATCGTTACTTAGTGGTAAGGCAAAGCCTACTAGATTTTTGGTTGCGCAGTCGGGGGATCAACATATCCCCCCCAGGGTCGGTATACCGCAAGCAAGCACACTTATAGGATTTTGACTCGTTGCCTCGAGTCCTTTCACATCTTATTCTTAGTCTTCCCCCACAAAGATATTGTTGTGGGTTGGATACTTAACCTCCCATGGTGGCATTGTCTATAGCATTAATCATCTTAAATATGCATGCAATATGCTCTGTGACAGCGCCGATAGCAAATGTACATAAACAATATAATAACCATGCTGTGCAGATAGAATATGCATGCTTCGGGGTTCAGTGGCCTTAATTGCATTAGACACTAGTGACATGAATCCTTAGTCACGTCACCTCCCTCTAACGCCTTCAAGGCTGTCAGAACAGGTTTTAAAAATAATAGTTTTCATAATTCCACAACTTAATCATGGATATATTTCTAGTTAAAAATAATATTGTACATGGCATGTATAGAACTAAATAATCTCTAACATGTGAACTCATGGATTCATGCATAAAATAAGTTTTCACATGAAATATTCGTGAAATAACACTACAACTATACCTCATTCACGCAACATCAGAACATCACTTGATTCATTAATAGTGGTTGCTTTATGCCACTAAAACACGAAGAACATAACATTTAGCATGATTAACATGAGTCTTAATCGTGTTAAGATGCCCTGATGTGATTATTAAATCATGTCAAGGTACTCTGACGCATTTGAACATGCAGATTAGGGTTTCTGCATGTACTCCCAAGTTCCATGCACCAAGAACAGGGATTTAAAAAGAATAGTCATACATAAGGGGATTCACATGCATCAAATATAACTATAAAACCTTCTTCCAAGCTACTGTCATAATAGTTGGAAAATACTTTGAAGATATAGTTTTATTTACATAAAAATAGCTATGAATGTGGAATTCGTCATCACTTGCCTCTCCGAAATGAAACAAATACACCAAGGTTGCCTTGGCAAGGCAACCAACTCTACGCATGCTCTGCAACACCACTGTACCGCCGCCTCGCACTGTGCACATGAAGAACACGAAGAACACTGCCTCCACATGTTTGGAAACGCCTCCAACCACTCTCTTACGGCTGCCCTAGGATTTTGGACATATGAACCCTCTCTCTCGTGCTCAAAGGATTTATAAATAGCCTCTGGTTCGAAGTCTAAGTGTAATCAAACTCTCTAGAAGGAAAGAACTAAAGATAGTTCGCGATGGAGTCATACTTCTTATCATACCAGGACAATAGGATGCCTTCTAGAACCCCTCTTATTCACGTCAATGGGGTATGACATGAACAAGCTCTCTTGGTCACTCCCTCTAAAAGGTTCACTCTAACCCACTACTGGGCCTATCTAGGCTACGAATGGGATTTAACTAAAACTCAAATGGGCCAGGTATTACACCGTCTGTCCCTTAAAAAATATTCATCCTCAAATTTAAGCACAACATATAACATACATCATAAACAAGCCAAACAAGTGTTTATAGAATAACATAACAACTCACCGAACAAATGGGGAAATTTCTGCCGCATCTGGGACTCCGACTCCCACGTAGCCTCTTCTAAAGTGAAAGTCCTCCACATCACCTTAAGTAAGGGAATCTGCTTATTCTTCAGCTCCTTTATCTTAGAACCCAAAATCTGAATTAGTTGCTCTTCATAACACAAATTCGGCTGAACTCCGAATGGAACATAGTCAAGCACATGAGATGGATCAATAACATACTTCCTCAATTGAGATACATTGAATACATCATGCAGACCATCCAAAGAAGGGGGCAACACCAATCTATAGATTACCTTTCCAACCTTCTGCAAAATCTCGAAAGGACCAACATACCTGGGGTTCAACTTATCCCCCTGCCCAAACCTAACAACTCCCTTAGAAGGAGACACCTTTAAGAACACATGGTCACCAACCTCAAAAGGACGGTCCTTTCTTCTCTAATCAACGTAACTCTTCTGCCTACTCTGAGTTGCGAACAACCTTTGCCTAATCAACTGGATCTTCTCTGAACTAGCATGCACAACCTTTTGACCAATCAACTGCTGCTCTTTAGACTCCTCCCAACACAAAGGACATCTACAAGGTCCATCATACAATGCCTCAAAAGGTGCCATGCCAATATTAGTATACTAATTGTTGTTGTACGAAAACTCTACCAACAGTAAATTCCTATCCTAATCATCCTTCCATTTCAAGCTACAAGCTCTCAGCATATCCTCCAAAGCCTGGATAGTCCTATGTAACTGACTGTTAGTATGGAGATGGAAAGTTGTACTGAACTTCAACTGCATCCTCAATGCTTCCTGTAGACCCTTCCAAATACGAGATGTGAACCTAGAATCAAACACCTACTGACAGATCAAACACCTGGAAATAAACTCTACAATGTCTCTCTTTATACCTGGCCACCAGAAAGTCCTCTTCACATCCTAGAACATCTTCGTGTTGTTTGAGTGCACAATAAACTTAAATTGATGGGCTTCAGTCATAAGCTCCTTCTTTAGGTCTAGGTCATCGGGCATGCAAATCCTGTTCTGAAACGAACCACACCATACTCATCTCTATTGAACCCAGGCTTACCAACCAAGCCTTGCAACCGTTGACCATCCTACTGCGCTACAACAACTCTCTCAACAACCTTAGATCTGATAGACAACTGGCACAAAGCTGTGATAACCCCCTCAATCATCTGCCAATCTTGCAACATCATCAAAGGCTTCCGGCTCAAGGCATCAACTACAACGTTGGCCTTGCTTAGATGGTATCTCAAGTCGAAATCATAATCCTTTAAGAACTCGATCCATCTACGCTACCTTAGATTCAACTCCTTTTGAGAAAAGATATTCTTCAAACTCTGGCGATCAGTGAACATCTGAAACTCAACTCCATATAGATAATGCCTCAAGATCTTCAGGGCATGCACAACTACTGCCAACTCTAAATCATGCGTCAAGTAATTCTCCTCGTGATCCTTCAACTGCTTAAAGGCATAAGAAATCACTCGACAGTGCTACATCGGAACACAATCTAAACCGTGCCTCGAAGCATCTACATACACAGTATATCCCTCTGATCCACAAGGCAAAGAAAAGACTAGAGCATTGGTCAAATGAGTTTTCAACTCCTAAAAGCTCTTCTCACACTCATTAGACCACACAAACTTCACACCGTTCTAGGTAAACCGCGTCAAAGGGGCTGCCAGAGTAGCAAAACCCTTAATGAACCTCCTATAATAGCCAGCCAGACCCAGAAAACTCTTGATCTCAGTAGGAGTCTTGGGGACCTCCCGATCCAAAATAGCATGCACCTTCGCAAGATCTACAACAACACCAACCTTAGAGATAACATATCTAAGGAAGTGCACATGATCAAGTCAGAACTCACACTTACTGAATTTGGCATACAACTAATGGTTCCTCAGAACCTCTAACACTATCCTCAAATGTTTGCGATGAGAGAATAAATCAGTACATCATCTACGAATACAACAATAAATTGATCCAAGTACTGCCTGAACACCTTGTTCATCAGATCTATGAAAGTTGCTGGGGCATTAGTCAGACCGAATGGCATTACTAAGAACTGATAGTGGCCATAGTAGGTCTTGAATGCCATCTTCAGAACATCCTCATCCTTAATCCTCAACTGATGATAACTAGATCTCAAATCAATCTTAAAAAATATTGTTGCAGCCTGCAACTGGTGAAACAAATTGTCAATCCTTGGCACCTTTTGATAATCAATGTACAGCCTCAGAGAACTATCCTTCTTCCTCACGAATAACATAGAAGCATCCGACGGTGACACACTCAGACATATAAAGCCCTTGTCCAAAAGTTCTTGCAACTACTTCTTCAGCTCCGTCAACTCTACCGGTGCCATGAGGTAGGGAACCTTAGAAGTCGGCATTGTACCGGAGAGAAGATCAAATTAATCTCTGGAACAAGAGGAAAACGAGGCAGATCATCAGGAAACACATCAGCAAAATCTCTGACAACATCAACATCAAAAATACTCAAAGTAGGACTTTGATCAGAAATAGAAACAACACTAGCTAGATAAGCACTGTCGCCACTACAGATCCATCACTGGGGCTTCATAGCAGAAATAATCAATTGCCAAGCTTGGGGAGCTTAAAGAAGAACTTATGCTTATCTGGAATCCTAAAGATAATCTTCCTGCCAAGGAAATCCAACATGCATAATACTCCTCTAGCCAATCCATCCCTAGAATGATATCAAAGTCCTCCATATCAAGCACAAACAACTGAGTAAACAACCTCCTACCCTAAATCTCAAAGCAAAGGGAAGTGTCGGCGCCCAGAACGTCCTCGCCGCTGTCTCTTCACGCGCGAGGGCTTCTCCGTTCGTCTTAGCACTGCGGCGATTTTGATCGGGTTAGGAATTGAAGTATGTGATCGCCAGGAGCATTACCTTATGGCCCCTGTGCTCCGCAAGATGGTGAGATTGATCACGTTCTGATGGAGCGGGAGACGATGGATTACTCTTCTCTGCTTCCGGCCGGCCAAAGGAGGAGAGCTCGATAGTCTGCACGCAAAATGTGGTAAGGGCCCCTTAAAAGAAAAGACAAAACAGAGAAAAGAAATAACTCGATTAGAACTGCAACATGTAGAATTCATTCATGCAAACAAATAAACGAGTTAAAATTGAAAGGGGATGCACCAGATGGATGCTTGGGGAGGGAAGATGACCATATGTTATGGCCACCCACCTCCCTTTTTTTTTTATTTGAAACCACTGTTAGAGTGGGTGGTAGGATGTCCTAGGATGCATGCAATGAAGTGTACGCGTGTCTCATGGTGATGAGATGGATGGGATGTAGTAAAAGGAGACTATGAGATGTGGAAAGGTGGTGAGTGCAGTGCATAGAAAAGAAAGAGGAGAAGAGTTAGAAGAACAAGGCCATGTCGGAGGAATTTCAGATGCTCCCGTTCCGCTGTCCGTAACCTCCAGATTGGCCAACCTCCAAAAATGCAACCTTCAATCCTCGCCCGCCAACCTCTCTCTCAACCCCCCCTCTCCGGGAGGAGTAAGAGGGTTTAAATAGGAGAGTAGAAAATAGGGAAAATTCCAGTTCTAAATCCTCGTTAATCATCAAAGAACCAATAGGAAGTGGTCAAGAGTCGGAGGTTGTGTGCGCGACAGTCGTCGGAGTGGGGAGTGATCGGAGTAGTGGAGATGTGGGTACCGAGTGGGGGGAGATCGTGGGAAGATGAGGTCAAGGTGGAAGTTAGGGGAATGAACGGCCAACCTTCTTGCCTTCCAATTCCGTGGAAGGCCAGGTAGTTGGCCTTCCATGAAAAGGTGGAAGGTGGCCCAGTTAGCCTTCCAAGGGTGGTGAAAGGCAAGGGGTGGCCTTCCAAAGATGGTGTAAGGCGGGCTGGTTGGCCTTCCAAGGATGGTGGAAGGCGGGCTGGTTGGCCTTCCACAGGTGGTGGAAGGCAGGCTGGTTGGCCTTCCAAGGGTGGTGGAAGGCAAGTTGGTTGGCCTTCCACGAAAAAGGTGGTGAAAAGTGAAAAAGGTGTCCAAAAGGTGGAAGGCAAGGTAGCTGGCCTTCTAAGGGTGGTGGAAAGCAAGGGGTGGCCTTCCATAGGTGGTGGAAGGCAGGCTGGTTGGCCTTCCACGAAAAGGTGGTGAAAAGTGAAAAAGGTGGCCAAAAGGTGGAAGGCAAGGTAGTTGGCCTTCCGGGGTGGTAGAAGGCGGCCTGGTTGGCCTTCCATGGATGGTGGAAGGCAAGGGTTGGCCTTCCACGGGTGGTAGAAGGCAGCCCAGTTGGCCTTCCATGGGTGTAAGGAAGCGGTGATTGGTTAATGGGCATGATTATTTAGTGAGTTGAATTATGTGAGAAAATATGATGGGCTAAATATGATGGATAAGATGATGGGGGTTTATGACCAGAAAGGGAGTCCAAAATCGGTGTCTACAAATGCCCCTCTAGGACACCTGTTTTGCAGTGGAGTGGAACGGAATGATAAATAGGTGTTCAGGAAATTGAAACTGATTTTGGACAGCCCGAAGAAGGAATGAGCTATATCCAAGGATGATATGCGAATGTGGTAAATGTATTGTTAGAATTGGGTGGCCTCAAAGCCAATCATTGTACATTCTAGTTCAGATTATTAATAAAGGCAATCATTTCTTCATTTATAGTTCTCGCAAATTAACTATCGTAATGAAGGTCCATAGACAAATGTATGGGATATTGAATCATGATGAGATCATGATAGTGAGATCAATATCCTCAGTCAATTGTCTTGAACAGTTCTCGATCATAGGATATTTGAGATGGACACTAAATATCCGATAAGATCGACACAAGTTATGTCTGCTCATGTGATGAGGGTGAATGATCTCACATTCACTCGTGCGGTGACACTAAGACAAACAAGTGGGTGCTCATTAGAGAATGAGTTCACTGAACATACCAAAATAAGAATTCTTGGATGGTAATTATACCTTTTAGTCAACCAGGGAATTCAATCGTTGCAGTAGCACAATTGGTCCTTTGACCTGAGTCACCAATGATAACTTGTTTGTGGACCATTGTATCTTGATTCTCTGACTTGTGGACTTTAACCATTAAGTCCACAATAGTCGGTCTCTCAGATACAGTGGAAAGCTTGCGAAGGTAATTGAGTGAACAATAAGAGATCACTCACTCTTGGTATAAGACTGGAGAGAGAATGTCCTATGGATGTGTACACAGAAATCCCTGGCCAGGGTCAAATGAAAGAGATGTCTTTCTAGATATTAACTGTGTACTGGAATCCATTTGGATAATGCGATAGAGGGTTTGACTATAAAACCATACCCTTGCGTTATTGGGACATTGCATGAGTGAAGGATTATATCTGAGCGGTATCTGCAGACGGAAAGGTTCAATTAAAGGGAACAGTATCCCTTATATCTTCTGGGATCATGAGGTAGTGTTTGGTGCTGTTCATGATCAGAAGGCCAAGTGAATTAATCATCAGATGATAATTCATTTGTTTATTAAATTAATCATTTAACATATGATGTTTAAATATTAATTAATAAATATTAAACTCAAGAAATAGTTCTAAGTTTAATGGGCCTGCAATCGGACTGATATATGGGCCTAGAGGGTCACACACATAAGAGTTCTTGTCAGAGGGTGAGAGACGTTAAATTTCATGCTTATCTGGGTTTTTATGAAAAGCCGTAGGATAAACATGAAGATTTAATGGAGAATTATCCAAGGCCAAACTCTTGGATAATCATGAGGATTAATCCTTGTGCTTATCCTTATTTCTATATAAGGAGGGCCAAGGGGGAGGGGTAAATGGTGGGTTGGACGAATTTTACACCCCAGATTCTCTATCTCCTCTCTCTCTCTCTTTCTCTCTCTCTTGGAGTAGATCTGTCTCTCTCCGCGCATGGTGGATTTGAGATCTGGTCGGAGCACTCAAGTCGAGGAGGAAATCGCGTCTACAGCGGGAGCTCGTGTGGATACCTCTAGAGATCGTGCGCGTGCGCGATTACCGAGTCGGCATCATCCACGGGAGATTCGAAACCCAGCAAAGGTGAAGAACTGTTCTTCCCGCGTTTATTTTAATGTCCGTTTTACGATCCCAGCAGCCGATACATAGGAATCGTTTTTATTCTCCGCTGCACTCTTGCCGATTCCTTACATGTATGAGAGTTGGCTATTTGGATTGCAAGGGTGATTAAGAAGGAGAACAAAATCCAAACAAGAGAATCACAATCCGTGGGACCCTTGGGTGCTGGAACCGCGAGGTCTTGGCGCACTAGGATACAACGATCTGGCCCAAGGGGATCTCAGGCATGAAAGATGGAGAGAGCATGACTTGAAAATGTCTCAACACAATAGACGCACGGTGGCCTGGCGCATCACATGATCGCCAAGTGAGAGAATCTCAAGCACACGAATTGGAAAAAGATAAGGTCTTGCAATTCAAAGGGCTAACAGACAAACAATTGCCAGACTCACAAATCAACAATGGGTTAAGCAGAGTGATAAATTATGGTCATTGCCCCTAGGGCGAGGATGGATGCTTATGCAAATGCATGTTGGTTTAAAAATTGGAAAACAAATTCCTAATGCAAACAGGAGGGATTTATTGGCCAATCGAATAACTTGGGGAATATAGACTCCTCATTGTTTTGTTTAAAGAGGAACTTAAAGTCTATACACCCAAAGTTATTAGCCTCTTGTATCTTCAATCCTACTTGCTTCAGATTCCTTGCAGCTGCAAGAACGCACATCAGCAAATGTAAATAATCAATGATCCACAATATTTTTAATGACAAGCTGCAAGGAAACGAGGGACAAAGGTCCCTGTCGAGTCGAAGCCAGCATGGAAGATATGGCCATTCTCAAAGTAGGATGCCAATTCGACTGCTTTTGGCTTCAACTCGACAGCAAAAGTGTCCACCTTTTGGACATAGAATCATTTTCCTGTATGCACAATAATGAGGGGAAAATAGTTAGTAGTATCTGTTTTCGGCCCCTTGCCCAAAAAGAGCAACTACCCTTTCCCTAGCCTTCGCATAGGGTCAAGGGGCCGTGTCCTACTAACCAGCTAAAAGGAAGAGTATTGAAACTGATGCGAAAAGTAAATATGCAAATACTGGTGGATATTAACAAATGAGGTGTGTGATAGATGGAAACATGTTTTTTGATTCCGCCTACCTGGTGACTGCCCAAACTTAGCCTGGTTGAATGATGAAAGGGAAATGCACACTCAACTTCCCAGGTATCCTAAGCACACATCTAGGTTGATTTAGGGCTCTAGACTCCTCAAACTAACCTCGACTGGCTAAGACTCATACTAATGACAATACCGTCATGCCATGCTTAGGCTCCCAGCTGCTTCCGACCACCAAGTTTGCCTAAAAAGTTTTCGAGGTAAATGATTTGCCAAACCTGGGTCTCTTTCCTCACAACCTAGAAGGTATAAGATGGAACACCTTGGAACCCCAACGGTCAACCACGCGACGCTGACCCGGAATCAGACGCCGTCTCACCTATAGGTGACGCGCATGCATTGACCTAAGCCCGAAGTTTTGAGAGTGCTCATCGAGATTATGGTTAAGGAATTGATTCACCAGAAACACTGACATTACTCTTTACCCATTTTGGACTCTTGTAAGCATATGATGATTTTTGAAAAATGAACCATTTAAAATGATATTCGGTCTTTAGATAACTATCTCGTGTTAAACCTTGGGGGAGAAAAAGTGAAGAAATTTTGGAGACAAACCTCACAGGAGGATCGACAAAACCGTTAAAAGATAGAGCTATGACAAAACGGACCCTTTTGACCTCCTAGATGCCCCTATTTTTTATTTTTCAGGCCTTTGGTAGATTTCATGGCCAGACACAATCACGACCAGGCTTTTTTGTACGATTGCTTGAACCCCCTTTCTTTTTGTATTTTCTTTTTTCTTTCTTGATATTTTCGGGGTTATTTGATATTCCGCCTGCGGGGACACTGCCCTCTTCACGTGCTCTGGTCCTTACATTTCATATTTGGCCTATTTGAGGGGTTACATCTATCGGGTTGTTGAGGAACCGTAGTTTGCTGAGCTCGACCGTTTAAGGGCGTCGACTGTCCTGATCAGTCGAGAGACGAAGAGCAAAGGTTGCAGTTGACAGTGTACTAAAGACTTCAAATTCATTTTAAGAAGGTTTTCTTTGAAAAACGTGTAGATGTGTGCATCTCATGATGATCATAGGGATCCGTATGAAAGTAAAGTAGACACGTCCAAGGTTCTGGTGGACCATAGTTTTAACCAAACCTTAATGATAACACAATCTATCATACAACTAGACCTAGACAGGGGGTTATGTGGCAGTCACAAGACAGTTGGATTTTGTGTTTTTCCTTTTTTTTTTGTGATTTTCATTAAAGTATGTACATATTTACAAATATTTTTTATGCTTTTTGGATATTCAAATTTTTTTTGTGCATTTTTAAGGGTAGAATTTCTTTAGATAGACCCCTATCCAAAGAAAAACAATTTTCAAATATTTACACTTATTTGCTAACTCTTGAAAAGAACTTACTTACCTCTACAACTTTTAGATAAAGAGTAAGCTATCCAATCCCTAAGCAATTATGCACAAGACTCTGAGAGTGAGTCACACATGTTACAAGGGCGGGTCCTTGAGATAGAGACCCAATGATGGCATAATTGCCCCAGTATGTTAGCTCCTCATTGGTGGTTTTATACCCTCCGATAGGGGAGTGGGACTTTTTCTCTTTTTAGGGGTCGTAGTCTCCAAGCATAAAACACTCAGGGGAATGTGCTACGACCAGTGATAGAAGCCTGAGAAGGGAATGTGGGTGGAATAGGAAGGGAATGAAAGCGGTGGGTGCTGGTTCATCCCTCACTAAGGAGGCTCCTTCTCGTAGCGTGGTTGGTTCATAGAACAGCAGCTGTGTACCGAAATCTTCTTCATCTTCTCTTTGAACTTCATTGATTGTTTCTTTCAACTCATCCTCAAGATAGTGTATCTTGAGTGCCTCTTGATTTTCCTTCACAAAGTGATCCAATGGAGTCCATTTTCTTGATCCCTTAGTTGGTTTGGTTGGTAGGTAACCCAATTTGAATCCCCCAATGGTCGGATTTTCAAAGATAGGTTCTTGAATTCCTTACTCTTCCTTGCTTAACCCAGATCCCGAACTATACCCCATTTTGTCCATAAGCTGCCAACCTATACTAGGCTGGAGCTTGGGCTGAGAGGCAACCGATGAAAGGATGGGCTCTATTCTTTTTCCAGAAGTGATCATGGATGGAATTTGTTCAGTCGAGAGTGAGTCCAAAGACTCAACATAGGGGGTACTCTTCATTTTGACAATCTTCCTATTGTATGGGAATTTATAGCACTAATGGTTAGTGGAGAGCACTCCCAGGGTCTGGTCCATCCAAGGCCTTCCCAGAATGGCGTTGTATATAGGCTTGACATCAAGGATGTAGAATTCAAAGATCATAGCCATTGGGCCAATTTCCAGTTTCCCATTAGCTGGTCTTTGAGAATTATCATAGGTTGAGACCATCATGGAAGTAGACTCACTCTTTTATAGATCAATCCCTATTTTCTTGAGGGTCTTGAGTGGACAAACATTAATTGATGCGCCGGTATCCAACAGGATGGAATCCAATAAGTGACCATTGAGTGTTACAGTTAAGCATAAGGGAAGGGATTGGCATTCAGGGGGAGCTAGATCCTTATCTGTGAAGGATATTGTAGGTGTCTGGGTGACTGAGAGAATGACATTTGTGACCCCCCTGATAGGAAGATCTTCATTGACTATAATTCGCTGGAGGAATTCGAACAATGTCTCCCTGTGTGTAGGAGATCTCCTAATCAACTCTAGGACCGAAATCTTGGCAGGAGTTTTCCCTAGATGTTGTAGGATGTCATACTTAGATTGAGTAATCCTTCTAGATAGATTCGAATTCTCTTGGGAGTCCAAGGGTTGACTTGTTGGGGGAATGATGCGATTTCTCAGTGTAACACCAATCAGACTGGGGTCTACTGCTTGATCTGACTTTAGTGGTTGAACTGGTGGTGAATTTATTAGGTAGAATTGGGTTACTGGACCCGGCTTTGGTGTTGGACACAAGATGGATAGAGAAGGTTCTCTAATTGAAATTGAGGGAACTTGGACCAGAGTGATTGGGTTGATGATTGTTGATTGTTCCCTAAGTCATATCAAGACCAAAGGTTTGTCTTGGATAATAGTGGAGACTCCTTGCAATGGCTTTCTAGGTTTGGTCATCCTAGTAGGGCACTCACGCCATACCCCGACCTCTTTATACTCCCAGTACTATCCTCTGTGATCGACATTTGGTTCCAAATTCGTGACAAAGGTGCTCACCCTTTCTAGAGAGCTAGATGGATCTTGAGCTACCTGATGAGAGGGCAGAGTGTCTTTGACTTTCAATGTTTCAATAGCCTCTTTCATGTGCCCCTAATTGATCTTGCCTTCCTCATTCAAATCATATACCCAATCCTTGAAAGTAAAGCAGTTATAAATTATATGTCCCGACACTCTATGATACGGACAATATATGGACATATCAACATTGCAGGGGATGACCTCATGCTGGGGTGGAAGTTGGATAGTATTGCAAGATAATAAGACATGGAAAATGTCTAATAGAGATTTCGGCAAAGGCGGATATGAGGTACGTTTGGGCATAGGCCGACTGTAGCTAGTTGAAGGGGGAACTACTGAATATGGTTTCTGATTGGATTGGTTGTCTGATTTGGACATAGGATTGGGCGACCTAAAGGGTTGCCCTAAGGTACTCACCTGTTCATTGATTGTCACTCCCTCTATTGGTGGAGTTTATGCAGTCTTCTTATTTATGTTTTGATTTTCAGAGAAGGATGGCAAAGTGGAACTCCAAATTTAAGATTGAACTACCCGAGCTCGATTATAAACTTGTGCGAATGTGTAAAATTCACTTAGCATGAGAATAGCTCGAAGCTGCAGGGTAGCATTATTGACCAACATGGCGATAGCTTGAGATTCGGGGATTGCCACTTCTGTCCTAGAGGCCATTGCCCTCCACCTATTGGCAAAATACGTGAAGTCCTCTTCAGGCTTCATCTTCTCCATCACAAGATCAAACAAGGTGGGAGGCATGGTTGTCATATGACTAAACTGAGTGATGAATTTTTCGGAGACCATATCAAAATTGATTAGGTCTGTGGCGGGCAAGGAAGAAAACCATCTTAAGGCCTCACCTTCTAAGGATTTCTGGAACAAATGGACAAGAAGGACTCTGTTGTAGAGCCATTGATGGGAATCAATGAGGAAACCTGACAAGTGGTAATGAGGGTCAGAGGTGCCATCATATTTCCTGTACTTGGGGACTTTGAATCTTGGTGGAAAGTAGGCCGGAGGGAGCTTGCAATAGTTCGAGAGAGAGTGCCGTTGTTTCAGGGTAAGTTTCTTGGCCATGAGCTTATGCACATAGGTTTCAGCCTCACTTTTGTAGATGAATTCCTCCTACTTGGGAGGAGGTATAGTTTGAGAGACTGGAATCGGCATGACGGGTGGAGCAACTGGAGTAGGAGTCTGAGCTCTGTTGGAAGATCCTTGGAAGTGAGTTCTTCGAGGAGTGGTATCCTGAGTTTTGCCATGGGAGGCCAACTAGATGAGTTGATCAGGGGTGTATCGTGGTAACACGGCTGTAAGTTCCGGATCCTCACTCGGATTTTGAAAGGTTCTATATGAGATTACAGGGTTATCTTTTGAAGAAGAAGATCCATCCGAGCATCTTCTCCTAAGTTCCTCTCTAGATGTTTGGAACATGCCCACAAATGTTTGTTGTGGGTCTTTCTCAATTTCAAACAAGGGGTTGTTTGTGACATTGTTACCAAACTCATCTATGTCATCATACACAGTGTTACCATACATTCGATTCATTATGAAACACAAATCCTAAGAAATTTTATATTTCACTTGAAAGGTTAACTGTGCATTCTGAGTGTTGGTTTCTAACAAATCAAGTTCAAACCCTTAACGACCCTGTACTTTTCTTTTAAACTTGTTCCACTAAAGTTTAGTTAGGTGTCTTTGATTTTAAAATAATTCTCTTAGTGACGCCTATGGGTGGACAATTTTGAATGGGAAGGCTTAATTCCTCACACGAACCCGGGATCCTATTAGGTTGTTTAGGTACAACCCGCTTGGCGGCCAAGTGGGAATCCCTGGCTCGCGGAGACTCACGGAGGTTCCCAACAGAATAAGACTAGTCACACCCGAGTGAGAATCCTCAGGTGGAGAGTCAAACACTGTGGAAGAGGTAACTAGAAGTGTGATACCGGCTCTTTCTTAAGACTCCCACACAGAACGCCCTGAATTTGACCCAAAGTTAACAGGCAAGAGAACAATAAACACAACCGGAACACATTACAATTGATCAACTAGTGAAAATTGGACGGCTAGAAGGCCAGCCGCCTAAGGGCTTGGACGGCCAGAACTGTGGCCGTCCTGGAGCCTAGACGGCCAGCTACTTGGCTGTCCTAGAGTCTGGACGGCCAGCTACTTGGCCGTCCTGGAGTCTGGACGGCCAGGTACTTGGCCGTCCGGGAGTCTAGGCGGCCAAGTGCTTGGCCGTCCGTGGGAGCGGCTCTTACCCTTTTTTTTTACTATCTTACTATGTGCGCGGCGAGCAAGAGACGGTCCCAACGTGATCGCTAGAGGACTGTAGGCGCCCGGAACATCCCCGCCGCTGTCTCTTTACGCGCGAGGGCTTCTCCGTTCGTCTTAGCACTGCGGCGATTTTGATCGGGTTAGGAATTGAAGTATGTGATCGCCAGGAGCATTACCTTATGGTCCCTGTGCTCCGCAAGATGGTGAGATTGATCGCGTTCTGATGGAGCGGGAGACGATGGATTACTCTTCTCTGCCTCCGGCCGGCCAAAGGAGGAGAGCTCGATAGTCTACACGCAAAATGTGGTAAGGGCCCCTGAAAAGAAAAGACAAAACAGAGAAAAGAAATAACTCGATTAGAACTACAACATGTAGAATCCGTTCATGCAAACAAATAAACGAGTTAAAATTGAAAGGGGATGCACCAGATGGATGTTTGGGGAGGGAAGATGACCATATGTTCTGGCCACCCACCTCCCTTTTTTTTTTTTTTGAAACCACTGTTAGAGTGGGTGGTAGGATGTCCTAGGATGCATGCAATGAAGTGTACGCGTGTCTCATGGTGATGAGATGGATGGGATGTAGTAAAAGGAGACTATGAGATGTGGAAAGGTGGTGAGTGCAGTGCATAGAAAAGAAAGAGGAGAAGAGTTAGAAGAACAAGGCCATGTCGGAGGAATTTCAGATGCTCCCGTTCCGCTGTCCGTAACCTCCAGATTGGCCAACCTCCAAAAATGCAACCTTCAATCCTCGCCCGCCAACCTCTCTCTCAACCCCCCCTCTCCGGGAGGAGTAAGAGGGTTTAAATAGGAGAGTAGAAAATAGGGAAAATTCCAGTTCTAAATCCTCGTTAATCATCAAAGAACCAATAGGAAGTGGTCAAGAGTCGGAGGTTGTGTGCGCGACAGTCGTCGGAGTGGGGAGTGATCGGAGTAGTGGGGATGTGGGTACCGAGTGGGGGGAGATCGTGGGAAGATGAGGTCAAGGTGGAAGTTAGGGGAATGAACGGCCAACCTTCTTGCCTTCCAATTCCGTGGAAGGCCAGGTAGTTGGCCTTCCATGAAAAGGTGGAAGGTGGCCAGTTAGCCTTCCAAGGGTGGTAGAAGGCAAGGGGTGGCCTTCCAAAGATGGTGGAAGGCGGGTTGGTTGGTCTTTCAAGGATGGTGGAAGACGGGCTGGTTGGCCTTCCACGGGTGGTGGAAGGCAAGCTGGTTGGCCTTCCAAGGGTGGTGGAAGGCAAGGGGTGGCCTTCCAAGGGTAGTAGAAGGCAAGTTGGTTGGCCTTCCACGAAAAGGTGGTGAAAAGTGAAAAAGGTGTCCAAAAGGTGGAAGGCAAGGTAGCTGACCTTCTAAGGGTGGTGGAAGGTAAGGGGTGGCCTTCCACTGGTAGTGGAAGGCAGGCTAGTTGGCCTTCCACGAAAAGGTGGTGAAAAGTGAAAAAGGTGGCCAAAAGGTGGAAGGCAAGGTAGTTGGCATTCCACATGTGGTAGAAGGCGGCCTGGTTGGCCTTCTACGGATGGTGGAAGGCAAGGGTTGGCCTTCTACGGGTGGTGGAAGGCGGCCCAGTAGGCCTTCCACGGGGGGTGGAAGGCGGCCCAGTTGGCCTTCTACGGGTGAAAGGAAGCGGTGATTAGTTAATGTGCCTGATTATTTAGTGAGTTGAATTATGTGAGAAAATCTGATAGGCTAAATGAGATGGATAAGGTGATGGGGGTTTATGACTAAAAAGGGGGTCCAAAATCGGTGTCTACAGGAAGCTATGTATCTATCTGAACGGACTACCCATCCCAGTATGAACATAGTCATAACAATAGAAATCTCAACAACATCCATCTTATCTACCACTATCTAGGTAAAACTCGAAGAGATAAACAAATGGGTAGCACTAGTATCGAACAACACTCTAGCATGAACTCCATCGATCAAGATAGTACTTTCTGTGACGTTCTCAGCCATCCATGTCTTCTTTGGTAAAAGCACAGATATGAGCAGGGGCTCGTGGTTTAGTTGGTGCAGTCACTGGTGTAGCCCTCACCTTAGGGTAGTCTCTGACCATGTGGCCCACCTTGCCACATCTGAAACACTTGTCTATTGCACATAGGCACTCTGAACCTCCGTGCACCTTCCCACATTACTGGCATGCAGTGCGAGTTAGGGCTACTCTCATTGCCGGTGGAGTCGCCATCTTCATAGGGGGCTTCTGAGTCTCGAACAACTTCCTCTTCCTCTGAATTATGGGGAAAGTCGATGACAATACTTGCTCTGTCGATCCCACTTTGTGCACCTCAATAAATATCTCATGCTCAGCTTCTTGGCAACAAGGTTGGCAGGTAGAACTTCGATAGCTGCTTTTTGTATCTACTGTGGATTTGAAACCCAATCTTCTATTCAGTACGGTCTGATGATCCATTTCTTGGAGTTTTATACTGCGTTTTGTTTAAAAGGACACCAGGTTTTAGCTTTTTTTTTAGTGTGAGAGCTAGGGCTTTTAAAAGCGCCATTTATTGGTGAGATTGCATGAGAGTCCTATAAAATATTTGTATGTCCAAATGAGATCTGCTTGGTCCATTTGATTATCAATTCTAACAAGTTCTTATTTTCTGTCATCAGAATGGAGAAAAGATGCATTGCTTTGTTTGATCTGTAGATGTTAGCTTTGTTCAGAGTTCTTACTGTGACTTATATCTGCAGACAATGTATATATATGTGATTTATATGATCTATGTGCCTGATTGTACATGAGTGTACACATGAAATGTGCGTTTTGGTTTTTTTCTTACATGCTGTTCCTTTTTTAGGCACTTGATTGTACATGATAAGTGTGCATTTTGGCTTTTTTTTATAGGTTACATGTTTTTTAAGTACCCGTTTCTTGAAAAATAGTGCTCTAAAGGATATAATTTGTTCAAAATATGCAATTAAAAAAGAAAATGTGTGCACACCGTCATACAGGTTCATTAGTTTAAGTACACGGTTAGAGGGGTCAACTATGTTAAATACAAATGTAAACAGGTGAAAGTGTACTATGTAAACTGCAAAATTGGTTAAACTTCTGATTGGTCAGTTACCTTAGTCACAGTAGTCAAAATGGTCAAACATCGTTATGCTTGGTGAATTAAGTTAATAACGTGATGAAAAAAATCCAAAAATGTTAAAATAAAAATCAAGTATCCATCAGTTGGTTGGCCTTGTGAACCATGTTAAATATATGGTTAAATGGGTCGTGTAGTCAAGAGATCAACTTTTCTTATTTGGACAGTCAAATATTGATTTTGAATGTTAATTAATACCCTAGTATGTGTAAATTACATCACGTTTTTATAATATTTAAAGAAGTCAAATAATCTGGATAATCAAATTATGAACTTTAATTAATGTCCTAGTATCAAAATTATATTCGAATACATTTTTTTTAAAATTATATATATGGATATTTTATAATAACCATACTTGTATTTATAATTAAAACTGATGTAAAATATGTGTTCATATAATCACCACTGAGACATCCATACGTCTTTTGACTTTACTATAAAAAAAAAGAATCAAAATTATTTAGCCTTGATAGATTAAGTTAACCACATGGTCGAATAGGTGATGCGTGCTTTAGACATTAGTTAATATCATAATAAATATAAATTTATGTTAAGAAAACTTAATGAGCAATAAACCTTAATTTTAGTTAATATCATAATGAATGAACTTAAAACATCTGTACGTCCTTCGGACATTAGTTAATATCATAATCAATGTAAATTTAATTTAATTTTATACGATAAAAAACAAGTAACAGGCTAAGTGCACTAGTTAATTGTGATTTGGTTGGGAGGTAAGAGGGGAATGAAGCTGCTTAGAAGCGGGCTACGAAGGGTAAAATGGGTAACCGATGTACCTATGTCAGGTTATCCCCCACCAACTTTGTTATCAAACCAAAGTTATTTTATCACCATTTATCCTACCGGGATATCCCAGTGCACGTTACCAAACCCAAAAATGGACTAAAGGAGGGCTAACTCAATCCCTATCCCTATCCCGATCCCTCACAGGGGGCTAAAGGCTTTCCCGGAGTTGACCTCCCTCTCCATTCGGCCTCTTCCTCCATTCCACTCCTTCTCCAGGGGCCGAGAGAGAGAGAGAGAGAGAGAGAGCAGCCATGCCCACGATTGAGCTGAAGCTCTCCCGGTCGAGCCGCGTGTACCATCCATCCGTACGTGAGAGATGAACAAGTCTCCGACGACTTCTTCTTCTTCTTCTTCTCGTTGTTCATCATCATGTTGTTAACGTGGTGGGGTGATGCTGGCAGGAGGCGGTGGAGGGGAAGATCGTGACGAGGTCGTCGGCCCCCATCTCCCACCAGGAGATCCGCGTCGCCATCTCCGGCGCCGTCAATCTCCAGGCAAACACACTCCTGTAACTTTATCAACTCACTGTGAACTAGTACATCTACATCTACATCTGCATGCGTTTTGCCTTTGTATGCAATTGCGTCGTCCTCTTCGGCTTACCAGTCCTTTTTCTGTTTCAAATCAAAGGTCCGAGGTGGGGTCGCCGGCGTGATCGAGTCCCTCTACAGTGTTGTCAAGCCCATGTCCATTGTGTATGTCTCTCCCTGCCCTTCTCCTCCTTCTCCTTCTTGTTTTGGTTATGCTGCCTTCTTCATTGTGCATCTGTTCTTCCTCTATACTAACTAGAGAAGGATCAACCCTCAATCATCAATTTTCATGCGGCCAAGCCAAAAATTCGATGCGTTATCCGATAAATTTGAGCACTGCCAAAATTGAGGGAAAAATAGTGAGCTCTTTTGAGTTGAGTGCTTGTACTATTTCCGTTGGATAACGACTTAGAGCCCCAAACCACGGTGAAAAAAAATATCTTATCGGATTGTGGATATGCTAAATTTAATTTTGATACATTTGTTTCTTTTCAAAATAAGGTTCCTTATGAACGTCATTCTGTTGCTGGTCGGCTCATGAAATTTGTTGATATTTTTGCTTTAAATTCGTCTCCTTGTGCTATTAGCTTAGTTCAAGCCAGTTCTCATGCTTAAACTGTACTTGACAGGAGGAAAAGCATTGTGATTAGACCATCTGGGAAGATGACTCCAGGAACAAATGAGGTGATTAATTGGAACGAAGAATCTTTTGGTCATAGATATATGAATGTAAACGAATTTACCTTTGTCATTTCTTACATATATCACACCATATATTGCCCATTCTTCTTGATTTACGTCACCTAGAGTCGGTCATTTCAATAGGTAGCAACTAGTTCTCTTCTATTTGTTATATGTATGACATATAAAGTTCAAATCTGTCAGAAACTTAATAAATTTCATTGCGATGGAAGAAGATAGAGGCGAGTATAATCTCAAGTGGACATGGGAGAAGATCAAGCTTATGGCTAGGCACTACTAAGTAAAGTGGATGAAAATTATACAATTTGAAATATGTTGAAAATTGCTAGTGTTGCCTTGGCTTCTTCTTCTGAGAAGTTTTAGAGTAATGGTAATTTAAGCTCTTTCATCTAAACCGCAAACCTTAAGGTTGGGAAGTTTTGACCTAATGTATATATGTGATACACACTAACCTACTTGAATTGACAGGGATTCATAGGTTTTGAGTAGTACTGATTCACAAAATCTCCACCTGACTGTACTCTCACTTGGATGATTGGATCTTGTCTGAAGCCTTGAAGGTGCATGGAATAGATGATCAATCAAGTCCTTGAATCATCCTGGTTCATGGTAGGCTTCATTCAGCCAATATATGTAGAAAGGCAACACACACACACACACACACACACACACATATATATATATATATATATATGTATATATATATATTGTGTGTGTGTAGATATATACCATCCACTTAAAAAAAAAAACTTGCCAAGTTGTCTGGATGAGTCAGCTGATATCAAACTGATTCAGCCAATTTGGTTGATTTCTCCTTTTTTTTTGTTTGGCTTCTTCTGATTGAAATGCAGATCAGCCATTTTGGATTGAGATTGGCCAATTTTTTTTCTATGGCCTGGGCATAGCAAATATAAGTTCTGATAACCAAAAGTATGGTTGGAGTTCCCAGATGGCCAAGTGATGTTTGAAATATTGAGGAAAGTAGGTAGCTGCTGAACACTGTGTTTCATTACCCATTTACAATCATGCAGTAAGTATAGAGAGCACTCATTGCCTGTTGGTGGTTGCATATCAGACTTATTGACACCCAGCCAAAAGAATTTGAGAATTTATGTTGCATTTAAGGATCCAATGCAGGCAGAAGAACTCACTGCTGAGGATGGTCAAAGGGCCAGACACTAATGTCATGTTGAAGGCAGACCCACCCTTTCTTCTTTCTTCAGTTTGACCAACTGGATGCTACTTTTATACTGGGATAGTTTGTGAGAAACTTACCTTATTCCTGAGTTATTTTCCATCAACTTGATATCATCACTTCTTGTAGTCTTCTGCATCCTCCTATTCACTTTGTTCTCTATAATGGCTATTGCCTAGAGTATCCTTTTATGTTGGTTAAAAGAAGAAATTAACACAAGCATTGAACAACTTGACGAATAGTCTTGAATGTTTTTGACTAGTTGTGCATGTAACTTCGTTGTTTGTTTCTTGTCCCATTTAGCTTTCTCCTTTTTTTAATCATTGTTGATGTGGAACGATTAGAGGCATCTTACCCCATGATCTTCGGACGTCTCACTTGGCCCCGTTGTAGGGCTTTTCCAAGCCCATCACAGGGTCAATGTTATTCGTCTTAGAGAGGAACACTAGAAAATAACTCAAAACTTGTAATATAATTCATCCATAAGTTAAAAAGAGGTATTACATGCTCGTACATAGTGTTTAGGAACCTTTCTAACTCTAACTTGACTAGCAAACACCAAGACGAACTAAGACACTCCCTATTAGATAATCATTGTGCAAATCCACACTAAAACTTCTTGAAAAATAGAAAATCATGTCTATAATTCAAAAAAATATAAAACATGCTAAATGGGCTCCAAATGGGCCAAGTAAAATATCTATGGGCTTTTAAAATAAACTACAAGACGAGCTTTGATGAGTTGCTGAGCACAATAAAACTTGCTAATCTTGGATTCCCATCATTTCCCCCCAGTTTTAGAAAACTCATCCTCGAGTTTCGAATGTGGTAATATGCATGGGGAGATAATATGAGTGGCAAAGCAAGGACACACAGTTGATGCCTCTGAGATCACCATATGGAGAACTTTGCCTTGATGTGGAAATTATGCTTCAACATCTCTCCATATCCAATGGCGGATGCAACATTATTGCTAGTGGGGTCCCATGACCCTACTGGATTTCGTAAACTACATGAAGCCTACTAATCTTGGTCTATTATAATGTAGGTCCACTGATCTCAACCTATTAGAGTAACCCCACTGGTCCACTAATTCTGACTGAATAGAGTGACCCCACTAGCCCACTATCCGAGTTACCCAACTGAACAAAATTTTTACATCCGCCACTATCCATATCTAGTTAAAATCATGCTGGCTAAAAGTGTCTTGAACAATCTTCGGCTGGCCATCTTCAATAGGGTCTTCAGGGACCAAGTCTGGCCTTGGTTTGACGAGAGGATGCCAGCACATGCTTCAAACATCTTGGACTCAACCTCTTCAAAATACTCGTCTTCTAGCGCTGGATCGACTTCATAATATACCTCTTCCATTTAGTTATCATACTCCTCATCAGCGTAAGGTAGGCCCTGTAAACTACTTCTTTTGGTTCGGCCATTCTGGCACAGTAGCTCTCAATGTCATTCTTTAACTTGATACATTCTAGGTCATCCTTTAATGCAACCCAACTCATGCTCGAATAGCCTATAGCTATCGTCTCGAGAAACATGTCATATAGTCAGAGCCATTCATAAGTCGACATGCAAAACAAGGTGGCTGATGTGGGCCTCAGGATGCACGAATAGACGTCTGTGAGGCACAGACAGGAGCACACTTGATGCACCGCTACAGATAGGGTGCTAGACGAGGTCCACCTTACTGCAAGAATGCCACCAATGCGATCAACACGTAAAACAAAGTATAGGGGTGTCCTTGAAAGATGTGTAGGGGCAACTGCAAAATGAGGCACGTCGGGGTGGCAACATATTGGATGAGTTGGCCAATCGCTTTAGAGGCCGGTGTCGCAATTGGATTGCGAAACGGAGTCTAGAGACGTGCGATGTGAGGGCGGTGCACTAAGAGTACTTGGTGCACCCCCTGACACAATGCACTTGGCTTACAGAACAACAACAAGGGCGCACGACAGATGTGAAGACCTGGGGGGGCCTGCTTGGGTCTAGGTGGTCCGGACCACCTAGATGAAGTCTGGTTCAGATCGGAGTAAGGGGTCCGGCTTGGCAGCTTGGTCCTGCCTCGAGCGAGGAACAAAGGAGAGGCTTGGGGGCTGGGCCCCATGCTTTTATTCAGTGGACCATTGGGTCCTATAGTAGACCCCATAAGGGCCTAGGTGCGGGAGGGAGGACCTGTGTCTGGGCATTATGGTATTAGCTCCCCATTTAATGCCTTTGGTTGGTATGAGCTGTGAGTCTAGGCCTGGGTGTGGGAGGGAGGACCCGCTGGGAGTTTGGGCCTAGGTGTAGGAGCGATCCCACACTATAGTGTCCACTTGCAGCCCCCCATACCTATTCGGCATGAGTACATTGAAGCATATACTGGACAAGCAGGTTGTTAGATCTTGGGAGGGAGCGTACCATCGATATACCTTGTTCGTTGGAGGGGACGATCGCATTTCAGATGACACTTGGATTACTCGAGCTGTGTTGTAGAGGATCAACCTTGAACTCCTAGAGCACTAACAGAACAACAGTGACCCTTTCTTGACTAGCGGGGAGGATTGGCAAGGACATTAGCACAATTCGACAGTTTGATCTAGATCATGTTTATCGCCGTCGGAGAGCTGCTCTGGCTTCCCTTTGGCTCAGAGATGATCCATAGCCCATTTGATATTTGGAGATACTTTTATGAGTTCTACTTGCTGCACCGCAGGCACGGTGCGATGCACACCGTGCGTGCGCTGCGCACCGTGCATGCGCTGCCGTCTAATCTCTTAGATCGGACGGCAGCGAGGGGTGCAGGAATATTTTTGTTTTTTGAAAATTTGCCGAGCTGAGGGAGATCCCCAGCTCAGCATTCGTACCGTCCTATCTCCAATTGGATGGTTTAAAAAATTCAAAAAAAAAAAAAAGACCGCGCACTCGTGTGATCCGTGGGGTGCAGCGAGTAAAACTCTATTTTTATTTGTTTTTGTTTGGCCCATTTATTGCCCATTAGGTGGTTTTTTATTTTTGTAGGATTATTTTTAGGTGTGATTTTCTCACTAATTAGTAGGGTTGGTAGTTTGAGTCGGATTTTGGGATAAGAGATAGAGTCGCATTGCTCAGTTTGTGTTTAAGTAGGATTCTATATGGTAATCCATATAAACGATTGTAGTCTCTAGTTTGGATTTAATGATAAGAAAAGTTAAAGGAAAAAAAAAGAAAACATGCTAAATGGGCTCCAAATGGGCCAAATAAAATATCTATGGACTCTTCTAAAAATAAACTACACTTCAAATGGGCTTTGGTAAGTTTCTGATCACAATAAAACTTGCCTCGGTCTTGGATTTCCATCAGTTGTTCAACTTGTCTTTGAAATTTCCTTCAAAACTTTAAAATATAAGAGAGAAGCTTTGATTGTTTTGTGGATTCTTCGTTACTTGACTGTAGTCTGTCACCACATTCTGTTTCTCCTAAACACAAGCAATAAATTTTATCATATTCTCAGAATTTATTCTTTCTGTGCTGGCCAGATACCATTTTCCATTATGTTGAGTTCAGATTCTTCAGATGATACTAACAGCTTTCAGAGATTTTATGAGACATTTCATGGAACAAATATTAGCATCCAGGTAAAATATTTTCATTTGCAATCTATTTTCCTTGCTGATTTGTCTGGCTACAGGACATGCCATTCTTCGATTACAAATCATTCCACAAGATATGGGATTTCTAATTCTTCCTTTCTTAGTATCTAATAACTGCAGAAGTAAATAGAGGTTACCTACATAAATCTTTATCTTCTACTATGGAGTTCATCCTTGAAAGTGACAAAGGTAATAAACATGTGAAAGTGGTTCAAAGTTCTTTATTTATGTGGATTATATCTGGGAACTAATTTCTTACTTTTTGCTATTTTTCCAGGTTCTCTTTTGGAGGGACCAGTTTCTACTGAGATTGTGAACTTTTATATTACACAGGACACTCAAAAGCATCAATTACTTCCTGATCTAACCACCGGTATACAATCAGCTGCTTGTTACGTATAATTGTTGTGTGTTCTGTCAAAAGCATTAATTACTTCCTGAGCCACCTGTATGTGACATGCTTGTACATCATTACTGTTAACCTAGTACCTTTTGAGTATTCTGATGCCATTTTGATCATCTGATGATGAGTATATGAATGAACGTCTTTATATATTCATATACATGTGTCTATAAAGTATGCAAAGACAGCCAGAGGATGAAAGCATGGAAGATTGATTGGTAGCTGATTAACACATATCATGTCCATTCGGAAGTTCATGTCTAATAGATCTAATTCAGAAATCATGGTTACACTTGGTAATGCAAATTTATGCAGAACATTCTGACAATGAAGTGACAGTTTTATGGATGACCACACCACACGATCCCAAGAGCATAGCATTTCCAATACATGGGATCTATCATCCAAAGTACCAGAAATGTTTATGAAGATGTGACTAACAGAATCAAAGATGGATGGAGGGCAGTTTTCTTGTATTTTGTGTGATAGAAGAGTTTCGCTAAGTTTGAGTGATCAGGGATCATCTCTTCAAGACTGTGGTAAGGCCATGTACATCATATGGGGCTGAATGTTGGGCACTGAAAAAGTCCATTTAATTGAACTGAAGGTCATTGAGATGAGGATACTCAAGTAGATCACTGGAAAAGCTTTAAGGAAATTTTCAGAGGTGGAGTGGCATCCACTGACTTGAAGATGCAAGGGACCCAACTAAGAATATTTGGGCATGTCCAACACCAATTGTTTCTGGGATCCAAATCACCGTTGAAGAACATACGCAGAGGGGAGGACCTAGGAAAACTTAGTTGTAAGCAAGTAAATCTTATTTAAAGGAATTGTTGAGGCAGGTAGATCTTACTATCGATAGAATTCAGTGATGAGAAAGATCAAAGATATTGGTCCTAGGATTCAAGCTCTAAGACAGTAGATCTTGCTATAGATAAAGTTCAATGGTGAGAAATCCAAGGTGTGGTTCTAAGATTCAATGGTGAGAAATCTTGCTTCTATACCTTGTTTGACAGCTCCACTTGGCCTCTGCCTAGCCTCTTCTTGTTATTGACAATTTTTTTTAGTTTAATTACCTATTGTGAATGTTCTTTTTTCTTGAATCTAATATATGGTAAGTGTGTAATTCTTGTGCTTGTATATTACTTTTATAGTTATTTATTACTATTATTCGGCATGTCAGGCCGACTGTCAGTACCCCCCACCCAGAAAAAAAGGAAGAAAAACTCAAATCTTTGGGATTTGGTCTTTCAAGTCCTAAACCAAATCTAGGTTGATGGATAAGGCTTTATAATGATGACGTGATGATATATAATGTGCACAGTTGTACATATATTTCATATTTCTTCAAAATGCGTAGTTAGTTCAAGATGAAGAGATCATAATGTATCCCCTTTGCAAATCAAATGGTAAGCTTTCCCTTTATTCAGCTCTTTGTACTGTACAAATTTATTACAACTTAGAAACTGTACTTTTGAGGATTGCCCAGTAGTGGTCTGCTTTTTTTTTTTTCCCTTTTTTGTAGGTCAATTGATAAAAAACTGTGCCAGACTTTGGTAGGAAGTAAAACATGATGCAAACCTAACAGTCAATCCCATCGTATTCACAACATTGGTGATTTCTTTTTCTTTTTCTTTGGGGTGGGGCGGAGGGGGTTGCAACAAGTCAAGCTCGAACATACATATGCTTGGTTCATTTATGTTCACAAAGAGGCTCGGCTATGTTTGTATACTGCTTCATTAATAATATCTTAGTATTTCAGTTAAGTTTGTTTACATCCTATCGAATAACCCAATTGATACGCAATGATATTGTACAAGACATAATATATAGCTCAAACAAGCACTCTTAAACATCAAAGTGAATCAGGTTTATTTTGGATTCAAAGAGCTTAATTGGGCTCAAACCTTGATTATTAAACAAGCCAAGCTTGAACATGGTGGGGCTCTGTTCACTTGACATCAAAGCAACTCAACCTCGATTGGGGCCAGTTCCTTTAACAGCAAAGCAACCTGAACAATAAAAGCTCGACTTAGTGGTAATGAACTGAGCTTGAGCAGAGTAGAGCTCTGATCTGCGGCTTTGCTGGCTTCATTACTGAGATTAATTTTTACAGGTCTTTCATGATCACTCACAATTTTTCCAAGAGATCCATTGCCCCCATTGGGAGCACCTACCTGGTCACCCATTTCTTCAGCCTCTTTCTATATCTTATTTTGTGACCCTGCTTTCAGTGTTTGCAAGCTCATCTTTTTTAGAAGGTGACAAAGTCATGATTCCATTGAACAATAGGAGAATAGTACAAGAAGCCCAAGAAAACACACCACCTGGATAGGACATTCCCCCATCCAAGTCCCCATGTGAATTTAAACGAAAATTACATATACTATTTTATCAAGAAGATAAAACGAGGTTACTAAAGAAAAGAGACCATCAAGAAATCAACTCTCTCCACAGTCTGGCTTTGTCAAAGATAACGGAGAAACTATCATTCAGAATACCAGCAGCTCGTCCCCACTCTTCCACCCATCTAACTGTCCACAACTTGGCCGGGCATATAAGGAACCACACATGTTTAAGATCATTTGAAGGAGAAACAGTAGTCCACCAGTACAACAGGTCCAACACAGAAGAATGCTCCACCCAATCAAGTCCAAATAATTTACAAAGACTCTTCCATTGAATAGAAATTATACCACACCCACAAAATAAATGAAGTTGGTCTTCCTCAAAGTGTGCACAGAAAACACATAAAGGACTCCCAGGGAGCTGAAGTTTCTTAGCCCTCATTCCCATAAGACTTCTATTCCAAGTCAGCTTCCAAAGAAACACCCTGATTTTATTAGGAAGATGATTAGACCAAACTAGGTCCTTCCACCAAACCCTAATACCACCATCATTCAGCAGCTGAACCAAGGATTTAACCGAAAAAAACCCATTTTTAGTCCATCTCCAAACCCTCTTATCTTGCACCTCTCCGCAAATCCTAACTCCACTGATTAGATTAAGCAAAGATAACAGTTCCTATGTTTCCAAATCAGTAGGATTCCTCCTCAACAGTAGATTAGACTGACTTGTATCACTGTGAGATAGAACCTCCTCAACCAAAACTTCTTGATTATGAGCAATGTTAAAAATATTGCTGAAATGCGCGGACAAGTCCAAGTTGGAGCACCATTTGTCTTTCCAAAATCGTATGTCACTGCCATTACCCACTTGGATTTCACAAGAGGTGACCATAAAATCAGCACATATAAGAATGTTCTTCCATATGGGAGACAAATTGTAACTAGATGAAGGAAAGAAACTCCATTTATTCTCAATATGAAAATACAAATCCTTGACAGTCACAGCCCAGAGGGCATCCGGGCACTCTCCTCTTCTCCACAACCATTTAGCTAGCAAGGCTTTGTTGAAGATGGCAACTCCACAGAGACCAATGCCACCTTGCTCCTTACTCTTACACACGTTCTTCCAAGCAATCAAGTGCATACCTTTCTTTTCCCTTTTCCCACCTGCCCCAAAAAAGAAACTCCTAGCTGATTCAATAATCTTTTCCACAGTTCTAGGAATCTTCAGAACAGAAGCATAATATAAAGCCAATTAAGAAAGAACTGACTTGGACGAGATCAATCTTCCTCCTCCTGAAAAAAAACTACCCTTCCATCCTTCCAATCTACTCTTAAATTTCTTTATGAGACCATCCCAATCCCTAATCCTTATGACACCATTCGATAAGGGCAAACCCAAATATTTGATAGGGAAGTTGTTGACTCTGCACTTAAAAGAATTTGCAATTTCCTGTAGTCTTTGCTGAGGCATATTCAAACCAACAATTTCAGATTTCTCATAATTAATCCTCAGACCCGTAATGACTTCCATCAAAATTAACAAACTTTTGATATTCTGAATGTCCTCATTACTTCCAGATGTAAACAGGAGAGTATCATCTGCAAACTGAAGGTGAGATAAGTGAATATTGCTACTACTAGTTCTGAACCCTTCCACCAAACCCTGTTGAGCTGCACTGTCCCAAAGGGAACTCAAAATCTGACCAATAAACAGAAAAAAGAGAGGAGACAAAGGATCTCCCTGCCTTAATCCTCTAGAACTGTTAAAAAAATCGCATGGCTCTCTATTAATTAGCACAAAGAATCTGGAGGAAGAGATACAACACCTTACCCATCTTATCCATCTATCATTGAATCCCATGAGCTGCATGGATTTGAGGAGACAATTCCAATTGATTGTATCATAGGCTTTCTCAAAATCAAGCTTTAACAACACACCTTGCTTGTGTCTATTTTTATAATGGTGAATGGCTTCATAAGCTGCCATATAGTTGTCTAGGATGAATCTTCCTTTCAAAAATGTTGACTGATTAATACCTACAAGCTTATGAATTACCTTCTTAAGTTGGGTTGCTAAAATCTTGGTAATGATTTTGTAACACCCGTTGAGTAAACTAATAGGACTAAAATCAACCATTCTATCAACTCCTTTTGGTTTCAGAATAAGGACAATATATGTAGAATTAGCAAGTTTAATCCCTTCCGGTCTGTCATAGAATTCTTGGACAAAGTTAACCACATCTTCCTTTATAGTATCCCAAAAAAATTGGTAGAATCCAAGAGAGAAACCATCAGGACCCGGAGCTTTTTTGGGATCCATACTAAATATTGCCGATTTGACTTCATCTTCCGAAAAGGTTCACACAAATGTTCAGCATCAGAAGCTTCTAACATAGGGAGCAAACCATCTTGTAAATGGGGCCTGAATGGGTAGTCCTCCGAGAAAAGATTCTTGTAAAAGGCAACAAACCTGGTCTTAATTTCCTCAGGTTCTTCAATGACAGATTCATTCTCTTAATGTGATCAATAGCCAAATATCTTTTCTTCGCACTAGTCACTGCATGAAAGAAAGAAGTGTTTTTATCTCCTTCCTTCAACCAGTATTCCTTCGCCCTCTGTTTCGAACCAATTTCTTCCTTCAACAGTTCTTCATTATAAGACTTCTTGAATTTCCTCAAAGAATACACTTCTTGAGTAGATAAGTCAACAGACTTACTTTTCAATTCCAACTCTTCAATGTTGATCTTCATTATCTGCCTCTCTACTGAAACCCTTCCAAGTTTCTGCTTAACCCATTGTTTCATGCATTTCCTGGTCCATTTAAGTTTACCCTGAAGATTCTGAACTGCAGAAGCTGCCACCAGCGCTTGATGCCACCAATCTCTAACCAATTCTCTAAAACCAACTTCCCTCTGCCACTTAAGCTCATATCTTATGATTCTGAAGCTTATTCATCCATCCTAAGGTGCAAAGGAATGTGGTCTGAAACAGATCTACAGAGTCCTTTAACATTTGACAAAGAAAATCTCCTGAACTAGTCAAAAGAAATCAATACTCTATCGATCCTTGACTGTATATTGACCTGTTGTAAATTAGACCATGTGAATTTTCTGTTTGGTATTTCCATATCCATTAGTTTGACCTCCCTAATCCACTGATTGAAGATTTCCATGTCCTTACTCCATTTCTATCTTTCAGACATTTCCCAAGGGTACCTTACACAGTTAAAGTCCCCCAAGATACACCAGGCTTTTGTAAATAAAGTGTACAGTCTATACAGTTCTTTGAAAAAAGAGTCCCTCTGCTGATCAATACGAGGACCATACACTGATGTAATAACCCAGCTATCATTAATAGATCTTCTGTTCTTGCAGGTAAAGGATACCGAGATGCTAAATGTACCTACATCACATATTTTACCTACAAACTTATTCCCATTCCATAATATCACCTGTCCTCCTTTAGCTCCATCTGCAGGGAGAACATCAGCCTCATTCAGCCCCGACCCACTCAAACTGGCTATAACGGGTTTATCCAGACTAGACATCTTAGTCTCCTGCAGGCAGATACAGTCCAGCTGAAGAGATTGCACCAGGTCTTTCACAGCTCTCACCTTACAATTCCCATTGAGTCCCCTGATATTCCACGAGACCAGATTCATGGTGCAACAGTGTTCTTCCCCTCCTCCTTGAGCTTCCCTCTTAGACTGTCCACAATTTCATTATTTTTCACGAAATTGGCTTCCCTCTTCCCAATCTTTATTCCTCCACCCGGCCCCTTCCTCTTGGTTGAATGTTGTAGAGCATCATACCTTCTCAACTTCTTAAGAAAACTTAAGACCATAACCTCCCTTCCTACAAAGGAAACACCAATACGTTGACCAAACTGAATAATTTCATTCATCCAATCATCTTCATCAACAACCTGTTTTATTGCCAACGGCTCATCACTCGCAGCATAAGGCACGATTTGGGCACTCAGAGTTTCTTCCTGCAAATTCCTTTCACTCACATCTTTTAAACTCTCATCTTCCATAACATCCTGAATGCCAGCCGAAATAGGTAACCCATCTTCTATTTGCCTAACCCCTCCCATATTATCACAAACCCATTCTTCCCAAGATGATTGAAAATGCTGGCTGACCATCACTCAGCTCCAATCTCTCTTCCGCATTCCACATCATCACTCGATCCACCTGGCCAAACCCTAATAAGGGAGCTTTACAAACTAGAGCACCTGAGGGAGGAGACCTCTCTCCGTTGATCGGAGAAAGCTCCCAACCGATACTCTGTTTTCCATTCATGGCTTCACTGTTAGATGCTCGGAAAAGACGACGACGGTTCAGGGTCGGGTTAACAACAGACGACTGAGCCGGTCCAGTACGAGCCCGGTTCACTGATAAGTTAGGATCCATTATGAAAGGATCGTTAGGAATTGGATCCCCAGCCAATACCGGGTCCTCCAAAACCCGACCCTGAACCTGTTCATCTTCTTTACCCGAAACCCCACGACCACCACACCCTTGAATGGCCTTCATCAAACTCTCCTCGGGACCACCATAGGGGGCCTTCTCCATACCTTCTAAGAGGCTTACACCTTCCCCAATAGCAGTAATCTGCTCAGTCCTGCAGTTCGAGGGATCTGGGAGCTTCCCAAGAACCCTTTACCCTCATGGGGCCTAGGAACTCTGCAACCATGAATGCTTCTTCCTAAACCTGCCTGGCTCTTCACTTCCATCTGACTCAGCTCAGCTGAGTTCGTCAACTTAGGGACGTACTCAGACTCGGTCCCAGAAGCATCAAGAACTGAAGGGTAATATATGTATCAACAGTGTTTGCAAGCTCATCTTTGTGGCCTGCCTCCCCAGTCCCCATATATATGTATATATATACATGTCTGTGTAAGTGTGTGTCTGTGTGTGCAGCTGCACTCTTAACTCCCATATCACTGCCCTGACTGTTCTTTTCCATTCCTCTCCTTTTTTTACCTTCTCTCTTTTGTTCCTTTCTTGTTTTCACATCAGCGTATCTGGACTCAAGTTGGTGAATATTTGGCAGCTTTCAGGGTCAGACGAGAATATTCTCATTGGTAACAGAGCTTAATTTAAGTCCATATTTTATTACATTAGCAAGAGATTTTTCTCATAACTAGAAAGTAAGCAGTATACTTATTGTCTCCTGTGAGTGTGCTGTTTCATATACTTATAAAAATTTTCATGCATAATTTTTCTTCTTGTCAGCCGGGTTTTCCTTATTTCCTGTTGTCGTCCTCCATTTTTTATTGTTAAGATGGACATAAATTCCCATCAATTGGTGTCATAGATCTTCTTCAAGTGTTCTTATTGGTTGCTTCCAGGAGAAGTGGAATTGCTTGATAATGAGCAAAGAAAGAATATGACATTTCTACCATTCCATTACATTGCTTTATGCTTACTTTTCTTTACTATTTTATTCACACTATGTAGAGTATTTTGTTTGTATAATGTACATCTTTCGAAAGATTTAGCGGGATATCTTCATCTAAAGGTCTCAGTATGTAAACTGGATAACTTAATCAGAACTGTCTTATATGACCTTCTTTTTCATGTATATGGCATTTCATTTTATATACATGGGGTTTGACTTGAGCAGGTCAATTCCGAGTAACCGGGAAAATATCAACAGCATGTTCTTTGGATAATCCTCTTAGTGGGGAGCTAATTGTAGAAGCATCTGCAGTGCCCATTCGATCAATAGATATACAATTGCTTTGTGTTGAGTCTATCCTTGCCGGAGAGAGGGTTGTGACTGAGACATCTGTTGTTCAGACTACACAGGCAAGCATGCATTAATGTGTTTTCATGATCGATGATCGTTTGTTACATCTGACATGCATGTTTTTGTGGTTCTGTAGATTGCTGATGGAGATGTTTGTCGTTCTCTTACTCTTCCAATCTATGTCATACTTCCCCGTCTTTTAGTTTGCCCAACATTGTCAACTGGGTATGTGCTGGACTTGCTTGTAATATTCTCTCTGAATTTCTAGTTCATGATTTGGTGAAAAGTACATATTCATTGTAATTCATTGTATTCTTTGAAATGGATGTTCATGCATCTTTTGCTTCTTGTGTTGAATTTGTTGCTTCACTTCATCATTACATTCCTGAACTCCCAAATGTATTTTATGGGGCATATGGGAGTGCAAAAATATCTGTAAAGTGATTAGACTCTTCAATTGCATAGGTGATTGAACTGATGGAAATTTGCAATAATCATCTTTCCTGTGGAGGAAACTTATTCCACAACTATTCTCTTAAAGGTTCCATGAAGGTATCTAATGCACCAGTATGTAGTGGCTGAACCATCTTTCGGTGCTTCAAAACATCACAGTAGCGAAGTTGACTATTCCTCTTTTTTATTATTTACTTGGGACAATGGAGTATGTGCTAGATTCTTAATTTTCATATGTTTGATTGGACACTGGATTGTCATTGTTTGGTTTCGTATAATAATGTGTTGCACTTTCTTCTTACTCAAAACGATCATGCTCATCATCATCATGGAGATTTATCCCATTAGTTTAGGTCCGGCTATAGTTCAAAGTTGAAATTGGTCAAGCTAATGTAGTGTTCTCCCTAGCCCATGTAAAGTCAGAGCCACTAAAGACTATGCCACTCGTTTCACAGGTTTCAAGGTGATTGGAGATAGATCACCCTTGGTGATTGTCTTGATAATCATAATGGAGGTTCTGGAGGATCTATTGTGGATCTTGTCGCCTTGGTGATTGTTGTGTTGGCAAATGCTATGTGGATTAAGTGAGGAGGAAGATGAGAGTCTAGACTTTTGATTGGCTGGTCTCAAATTGAGATCTAAGTGAAGACTCGTATAAAATCTTTGTATGTGATTCAGTACATGTGGCAAGTGAGCAGCTGCTTCAGCAAAGTAGCCTTGAATCAATGGACATACTACCGCAGAATCAGCTGATTTAGATTGTGATTGATCTCTGCTGATTCAGTTTTGGAGGAGGGACTGATTCTTTATGCAACCTTTTAAAATGAATAGAAATTACAAGTTCCTGAACTGGCTTAAAGATAACAAAATCAGCTTGTCTGCTATGTGGGCAGAATGCTTGATTTGGGAACTTTTTATTCCCCTCTCAGAACCTTGCGACTCTATCTCAGAAATGTTGAGATCATAAAGAAGAAAGAGGGAGGATCCCACCCTTGATCACTTTCTCGGCATCAAAAGAACAGCTAGTAAATTAGTTTCATAGTGCTGCTGCTGGCCTGGGTCACTAGCTTTCCCTGCTGGTGGTGGTGAGACTGCACGTCCTCCATCTTCTCCAGCTTATCATCAGGAAGTGACTTAGGGCATATGAGTGCAAGAGAGACAGGGTATGTCATTTTTCCAAAAGCAAAAGCCCTCATTTACAAAAGTGTTCACTAGTTGGGCATTAACTATGTAATGCTTAAATTTAGCACTAACTATATAATGTTTAAGCTTAACTATAATCAGCTGATTATAATGTCATTACATTGTTGTCTTGTTGATTGACATGTTACTAATTATACATTGGTTTTTACTAATTATAGAATGTTTTTTCGTATTTTCTGAATTTGTTAACACCTTTCTAACTAGCCCATGATGGAGCATAGTTACTTGGTGCGGAATAATATGGCAAGACTACATTCAGGTAAATTTGTTTTACTTTTTTTAAAAAAATATGGTCAAATATTCGGCCAAAAATTTGAACAATTCAAAAATTCGATAAGAGGTACATAAGGGCATACTATGCTTCAGCTTTCAAAAATTTTGACCTAAAATTATGGATAATGTACAACACTCACATAAGGATATATACCTGTGAATTAATAAATTTAATCTTCAATTTCTCACGCATGTAAAATAACACATTATACAAAAAACAGCATTGCAATATAAATAAATACATGATGATATGGACAAACCTTCAAGAGGACAGCAATTCCTCATAAACGAATGCATGCTGATGCCCTAAGTCATCCACACATAATCAACATTCCAGACAACGTAAAATAATTATGTAAAGAAAGATTAAATGATTAATAACAACATTCTTAAGAAAAGATGAAAGAGTAAACAGAATGAGAAATCAATGAAGATCAAATATTTCTGCTTAGTTGATTCATACCTAAAAAAATAAGTAAATTAAACACTTTGGATCGCCTGGAAAGAGGTTTAAGATCCTCTCTTGGCAGTAACAGTGACTATGGTTGGGAAAGTCCATCACTAGAGGGAAGATGGCAGTGGTCATCTGCACATGGCATGAAAGATGTTGCAATAGGTCTTTAGAAGGAGATTTGGCAGGGACGATAGTCTGGCTACACCGCCTGCACTCTCCATAGAAGTAACAACAGCACCTCCCATAGAGTTGATTGGCAATGGTATCTGCATTTGGTGGGTTCATGGAGGCTGCACTTGAACTTGATGAGCCGGTGGCTGGCCACCAGATCTAGGGTTTGGGCTTGGGGGAGGTGGGGGAAAAAGGTACCAGGAGATGGGGCTTGGTGGGAAGGACTTGTATCCCATTCATTCTACATGCGTGTATGTGGGACTACAGAGGCATTTGGACAGCATTAAATCACCTATATATTCAAAGTGGTTAGAATGTAGAGATGTACTGCTGTACACATTTTCTTCGTTTCGGTGATAAAAGTCACATATAAAACTGACTGTGGCATTAGGATGGGAGATGGATGTATTTTTATTTTATACATATAATTTCATTTTATTCATATGTATGCAACAATAAAGTTTTCAGAAGAGAGGCCAATTACCCGGATCATGTCATCTCTTTTATTTCTAATCATGTGAAGGAATGGACTTTGTATTTTTGTAAGGTGGACTTAACTAACTCCACATTTTTTGGTTTTCTTGCAGAGAGTTGAGAGCTGTGCACTGTCTTGGTGCTTTCTTGGGAGGAAGTTTTTGTTGTTCTTCCTCCCCTCTGTATATGTTTTTCTCTTATAAAATATGTGGTACTACCCACTTCCAAAAAATGCATATAGTATGTGTATAATATGCAAATTTACTCATTATGGATGGGAGCCATGGAACGGCCTGAACCACACTGGCCATGAACCTGGCTTTTTGATTCTTGAAATGGGGAACAATATCCCCTTTGGCAATAGATTCCCTAGGATATGTTCCCTTTTTCATCCAAGGGGAACATTATCACTGGTATGATTCAAGTGGGCACTTGCCATGGTTGGAACCTCCAGTTCAGGAGGAATCTCAGATGTTGAGGATAGAAGGCTTTGGATGGGGGGCCTGCTTATGGGTTTTCCATTGGATTGTTGATGATGATGCTTATTACTGGGGACTCTGGAGTTGGGTGGGCCACATACGTCTGGATGAAAGAACAGTCTATCAAGATAAGATTTTTCATGTCGGAGCCGCGCAAGGACAGTCCTTCCAATTTGGATTAGGCTTAAAAGATTTAACCCATAGATTCATGGCAGGTGTCTTTTCTCTGTTCTGGTTCTGGGAACGAATGCTTATCTTTTGTGCACTGTGGCATTATTGAGGCTGTTTGGTCTATACCATTTCAAAACTATTGGTTTGAGCTGGCACAACCTGCTTAAGCCTTGGCCTTGCTTATGAACTGGAGGATTCTCAGACCTTGGATAGAAGACAGATTATGTTTCCCACAGTAGTATCTTTGGCAATCTAGAAGGAAAGAAGCAATGGATGCTTCAGAGGAAAGTCCTCCAACCCCTTGAACATCATCTAACCATTCTACACTTTGATTTGGAACTAGTGGATATGTTGACAAGAATCTCTGCTTTGCAGCTGGAGGAATTTCTTAACCAAAGAGTCACAAGCTATCTTGGGGAATTGCTATTAGATACACTTGGCCTTATCCCTTTTGTATTGGGATCTTGGGGTTGTATACTTTTCTCCTTTTAAGGAATAAACTATTGCCTTTTTGGTCCCAGAAGCTGTTCAGCTAATTCTTTCAAATATTTCTAACCATTATGACCCAAGGTCAATTTTGGTTTCTTCCTCTTACTGTGCGTCCAAGCCACTTGATCTCTTCCACATGCTGTGGGCTGTCCTGTTCTTCCCCCTCTCCCACTCCACAACACCACCCCCACCCCCACCCCCACCCCCCATTATGACCATTATGACCCAAGGTCAATTTTGGTTTCTTCCTCTTACTGTGCGTCCAAGCCACTTGATCTCTTCCACATGCTGTGGGCTGTCCTGTTCTTCCCACTCCACAACACCACCCACCCCCCCCCCCCCCCCCCCCCCCACCCCCCGCCCCCCCAATATTTTCATTTCATTCTAAGGGTCTTCCCACTTATCCAGTAAGTAAGGGAATGGGAGTATGGGACTAGTTTGCATCTTTAAGATTAATTATTTTTATTTTTATTTTCTCCTTCTTGATGCTGTCTATACAGATGTGCCTGACACTTTTGAATACCTTCCAGTTGAATGATTGTCCATCTCTTAACTGGAATTAAATGCATTCCACATTGCAAAGGTGGATAACTTGAAATACATGGTGTCACCACTCTGGTTCTGGGCCAGGCCTGAGAAGGCAGTGTGCATTCCTGGCCTGGCTTAGTATAAGGTTCCAGCATGGCCCAAATCTACCTCTTTGTAGAATAACTTGCGTGTCCGTGTGCGCTCGTGCATGCGTGAGTGTAAAATTGGCTTCGGACATGATCCTCATCAAGCTCAAGCCTACAGAAAACAAAAAAAGTGATATTTTATCATCAAGTATGTAAAAATAGATATAATATGGCTGGACAGGCTGGACCCTTTTCATTTTTGCAAGCCAAATTCGTTGGCATTGGTTCGTTTTAAGGGGGTACAGTCTGTTGACTACCTCAGCAACCTGTAATTATCTTTCTTATCTATTCTATATGCATTCAATCCCTAGGTTTTCCATATTGCTTGCGTTTTTAGCGCAACTTTGTACTTCCAATGTTCTTGTCTTGATTTTTTTTTTTAAGTGCATGATTTGTACCACAATATTATAAAGTGAGTAAAAGCCATTTGTAAGTCCTAATCCTCTCAAATTTCCCTGTAAATCCCTTCACATTTCCCATCCCAAATGGGACTCTGGCTCAAAACTCTTACCATACTAACATCCCAAACAAACAAAAACTCCAAATAAGAGACCCATACTGTAGAGACTCCTAATTATAGGTAGCTCCAAACGAGAATCTTAAAAAGTAAAAACAATTGACCAGATTATCTCTTGAGCCTTGCAAAGCGCCGGGGAGGTTGTTCTCATCTTCTGGGGTTCCCTTTCAGCTTGTGACGTTCAGAAACATCATTATACTTCCCTGTCCAAACATAGAGATGATCAGCCATTCATTTTATCTCCCCCATCATAGTCTCCCTAAGGTTATCAGGCAGAGACTGGGCTTTACCTCCATCCTTTCTCAGCTAACTTCTTCAGCCTCTTGTGCTGTGCAATCATTGAACCAAGATCAAGTTCCCTCCCTTTCTCCTGACAGCGCATAGCCACGTGTCTCTCTCTCCCACCAACCCCATCTAGAAGGGGATGTTGCCTATTTCCCCAAGGGAGGCAGTGAAAGGAAATGACAAATGTTTCTGTCTTGAATCCCTTGATACCTTCCATCTTGATTTTAGATGCTTTCTTCATGGGCAAATTTCCTTTATTGAAAAATCCTTGCTGTAAGAATTATTTTAACTTGAATTACTGCTTTTTATTACACAGTCTGCTATTTCTTTTAAGTGTATAGTGTATTTGAGTAATGTGATGATTTATATTCTACTTCTCTTTTTGACCATCTATTCATCTTAAATGAATGCAGGCCATTCTCAGTTGAGTTTCAGGTGTCCATAGTTGTCAGTTTCCAATCAGAGCTGTCTAAGTTGTACCCTAAATCTGACCTCAGAACTCCAAGGCCATGGGTGCGCATCAGTATTTTGAATGTTATAAAAATTGTTGATTAAATTCCATTTTAATGAAATTCCATTTTAACTTTGTATTGTTTTATTTTCTTCAGTTAGCAATGGAGACTCTACCACTTAGAGTGTACCGAACAAGTCATTGGTGAATACTTATAGTCAACTTTGGTGTTGCTAAACTTGCCAAGGCACTTACCATTAGAAAGGTCTGGTGAACTTAGCAGAATTTGGGAAACCATTGTGGCTGTTTGCAATTTACTGAAACTTCGTCAACATTCCCTTAAAAATTGGAACATGAGCTGATGGTGGAAGATGTTTTTCTCTCTTGATGTGGAACAGTTTTTCCTAGTCCTGAGTTGAGGTAGGTGCATGGGATCAATGTTTTAGGCAACCGTCTTTACCTGCCTCAGCTGATCTTAGGTTGGATATGCCAACAGCCAATACTTACTCCTGTCCCTAGGACAGCTAATCAAAACTAATACGCTTGAATCCCTTATCTATGAGACTACCCTTGGGGTTCTAGAAAGTCAGTTAACAGCAGATACAAAAGTTATGACAACCCTTACACGAGAGCCAAAAAGAAAGAAAAAGTCGATTTAACTTACTCTATTCATTTTGTTGATCAGTGGGGATATGATCCCCCCTGAAACCCCCCAGGACCTTATAGAAAGGGCAGCCCTTATCCTATTTGCTGCCCCTCATAGCAGGCTGAGGAGGAGGCGAGCCAGCTCCCCTCCTCTAACTCCCCTGACCTAAAATGATAGGCCCTTACTCCATTCATCACTCCGTTCCTCATGGCGGGCCTATTTTAAGCTCAGGAGTAACACCAACCCCCCCCCCCCCCCCCCCTAAAACCCCCGCCTCGAGAGAGTTTTTCTTTTTGACCTCAAAGGAGAGGTTTCAGAGTGTTATTGCAAATATAATACTACTTCCTACTCATTGGTGCTGCCTTATGTTTGCCGGTAATATATCTCTTGTTTGCATCATAGTAGTTGGCATGCAAAAACCGTAAGGGGTATATTTGTTTTAGTCTTCAGTTTTCTCTTGGCAAATGTTGTTTGTGAATCTGGGATGTGGAAAGTCTCAACTTTGGTACATGGTTTGAGAGAATTGAGTCTGAATGCAATGAGCTTCTTGAATGATTTGTCTCTAAATTTGAACCGAATGGACTATGGGCTAAACTATCTTTATGTGGCTGTCATTTATTAATTTTGATGAGCTTTCACTAGAAGCTTGGGTTCAAGTTTCTCGACTGTCTGGGCTCATTCCTCCCATTGAGAAGGTGTTGAATAGCCCATTTCATTAGAGCACCTTTGAGGAGGAAAAACAGGTAGGATTTTTTGCCTTTCCTATCCCTATAATCTTTCAATATTTTGTATTAGTCCTCACAATCTTTATATTTCTTTGGAACCTGGTACAATCTTTATATTTCTTTGGAAAGTCCCTTCAGTTAGCAACCGTAAAAAAATATTCATGGAGTATTTCCATGTACTATATTTCTATTAGAATATCTTAATATTTGGTGAATATTCTTAGTGTGTTCCTTATTGTTTCGACGGTTGATAACTAGAGGGGCCTTTTAGGGGGGGTTCCAAGATTGTAGGGGCATTAAAAAAATATGATGATTGCAGGGATTGACACGGAATTTTGAAAGACTGTAGGATCCAAAAAGTAAAAAAAAAATCCAAAAAGGGCAACGTTATGAAATGTAGTGTAAAAGGGGGATTCTTCAATTAAGTGGGCATGTAGAAGGAAAAGAGGTAATAAAAAGGATTTCACTGTTGGACAGTCAAGGTAATTCTGCAGTTAAGAGTGCATGTGAAGAAGGTTATCTAGAAGACATGATATTGGATTCAATGGTGCTCTGATTTCTTCTTTGAATCTCTCGTTCATCCTCTGTGGAGCTCTCTCCCCTTCGCATACTAACGAATCTCTTTTTTATCATAAATTAAACAAATAATTGTGTCATGGTAATGTAGAAAGAACTTTTGTAATAGTTTTCATCAGGGGCCTCCAACATTAGTACTGCTGATGGTATACATGTAGGCATATAATTTAGGCCCTCTCCTTTCTCTAGGTTCAAGACGAACTAGAAAGAACTTGAGTAAATAAGTATTGGACCATAAACCTACGTTAGCTATGAATCATTTTATTTTTTTTGTTCTTGAGCGTTGATGAACTATGAATATTTCCATAAGCATGTGTGCGTTTTGATCTTGTCATTGCGGGGGAATTAGTTGGTCATTAGTGCTACTCTGGTATGGTCGGTTCCAATTTAGTTCGTGCCAGTGCATGGGTGCTTTATGCTCACCCTACCAAACTTGAAGCAGTATAATCTAAACTTTGACGAGCTCCAAGAAATATGGCAAGAAGCCATATTGAGCATCTTGCTGACATGAGTCTAAAACTCTGCTAAGGTAGAATGGATCTTATTGGCGTGAAGTTGACACTTATCACATGTACGAACAAAGATAGCACAATTTTCTTCTATAGTAGGTTAATAATATCCTTGTCTAAAGATCTTTTTTGCAAGCATTTGACTATTCACATGGTTATCAAAAATTTCTATGTAGGTCTCCTCAACAATTTTTTATAATTCATCTTCATCTAAACTTTAAGGATTTGGGCGGGATGAAGAAGAATGTAGCAGAAACGGAAATTAAAATTTTAACCTGTCTGTTCTCGATACATTTCAACAATAACAACAGAAGAATGGTGTGATCAGAGATCACCTTGTGCAGATTTGAATTCACGTCTAAGTAGTTTTGATAGAGTAATGCCGCCATTCACGTAAGCGAGTGTTTGGCTTCTAGTGGTATCCACGTGTTCTCTGTTCGATTGTTCGTCCTCGCTCTCTCGTCCAGTAAAATATGTTCGCCACAATCTTTTCTCCACGACGATGCTTGCAGCGGGTGGGTGGAGCACCTAACTCTCGAGAAGCAGAAGCGGCAGAGACGGAATAGGAGGGGCGCCCTCTCCGGGGCATACGACAGAGAGATAGAAAGAGAGGGTGGCGACTATCTCTGGTGAAATCTTGAAGCTTGACCTAGGGTTCGCTCTTAGCACTTATTATATTAAATCGGCGTGATTTTTTACAAAAATATCCGAATTAATATAAAACTCACTTAAAAACTATCAGTTGAAAATCTTTGTATGTGTGACCCTCCAGGCCCAAGTACCAATCTGATTTTCGGCCTAGTAAGTTTTGTAACACTTTAATGGCTTAAATTAATTAATTTAATATATCATATTAATTAATTAATCTATCAAATTAATATATCACATATTAATCGGTCGGACTTTCGATTAAGTTCGATGCCAAGTAATTTCGCATGATCCTAGAAAGTAATGAAGTTCAACAACTTGCATAAGGAAGTTATTCATGAACAGTTACCGCATGATTATAATATTTCATCCAAACAATGCTCTTGCGTTAACTTAGGACATAGTCAACTGTCAAACCATAGTCGATCAACTCACTTGGATTAGATGTCACTGTATAATATTAGAAAATGTCTTTTCTGATATTGTGTTCGCTCTAGTCAAAGACGACTGCGCATCATTCCTAGACTATTCTCTATCTAATTACCGAGAGTAAATGATCTCGAATTGATCACTCAATCACCTTTAAAAAGGTATTCCGCTATGTAATACTGGCCAATTAGAGTCTTAGTTAGAGCTTATTGCTAACCTAGATAGGCCCAGTAGTGGGTTAGTTGAGCCTTTTAGAGGGTCTGGTTGAGAGAGCTTATTCACGTCATACCCTGTTGACACAAATAAGAGGGGTTCTATAAGGCGTCCTATTGTCCTGGCATGATAAGAAGTCTAACTCCATCGCGAACTATCTTTAATTCTTTCCTTTTAGAGAGTTTGATTTCGTTTAGACTTCGAACCAAAGGCTATTTATAAATCCTTTTAGCACGAGATAAAGGGTTCCTGCATCCAAAACCCTAGGGCAGCCGTGAGAGAGAGGTTGGAGGCATTTCCCGGCATGTGGAGGAGGTGTTCTTCGCATTCTTCGTGTGCACGGCGCGAGGCGACGGCGCAACGGTGATGTAGAGCTTGCGGGGAGTTGGTTGTCTTGCCTAGGCAGCCTTGGTGTGTTTGTTTCGTTTTGAAGAGGCAAGTGATGTCAAATTTCACATTGATGGCTATTTTTATGTAAATAAAATTATATTTTCAAAATATTTTCCAACTACTATAATAGTAACTTGGAAAGAAGGTTTTATAATTATGTTTGATGCATGTGAATTCCCCCATATATGACCCATTCTTCTAAAATCCCATTCTTGGTGTATGAAGCCCAGGACTACATGCAGAAATCTCAATCTGCATGTTTAAATGCGTCAGAGTACCTTGATGCAATTTAATAATCACGTCAGGGCATCTTGACGCAATTAGAACCCCTATTAATAATGCTAAATGTTCTGTTCTTCGTGTTTTAGTGACATATAGTAGCCATTGTTAATGAATTAGGTGTTATTTTGATGCTGTATGTATGAGGTGTAGTTGTAGTGTTAGCTCACGAATATTTCATGTGAAAACTTATTTTATGCATGAATCCATGAGTTCACATGTTAAAGATTATTTACTTCTATGCATGCCATGTATAGTACTATTTTGAATCAGAAATATATCCATGATTAAGTTGTGGAATTATGAAGACTATTGTTTTTAAAACATGTTCTGATAGCCTTGAAGGCGTTAGAGGGAGGTGACGCGATTAATGATTCGCGTCACTAGTGTCTGACATGATTAAGGCCATTGAACCCAGAAGCATACATATTATGTCTGCACAACATAGTTATTGTACTGTTTATGCACTTTTGCTATTGACACTATCATAGAGCATATTGCATGTATGTTTAAGATGATTGATGCTATAGACAATGTCACAGTGGGAGGTTAAATGTCTAACCTATAATAATGTCTTTGTGGGAGAAGACTAAGAATAAGATGCGAAAGGGCTCGAGGCAACGAGTCAAAACCCTAGAAGTGTACTTGCTTGCAGATACACCGTCCCTAGGTAGGATACGTCGGTTCTTCGACTGGGAAGCTTTAGATCTAGTGGGCTTTGACTTACCACTAGGTGACGATGCTGATGAATAAGATGAACCATGACTCCTAATGATGTGGTTGGATGTATGTCTTGTTATAAAGTGAAAAGATGATGCATGATTATGAATGACGAATATGATGTTTTGTTATGATATTCAGTGCATGATGATGATCCATGTTTAAACGCTTAAGAATTCATGTTATGCATGTTTTAAAGATGCAAGTAGATCGATATGAAAGATTATGCACTTATTCTTGACATAGATGTTTTAAAAGAGCATGTTTAGCACTTAAGAATGCTTGCATATATGTTGTTAGTCTTAGGTGGCCTACAAGCCAATCTGACTTTGTAATATCGTTCATTTATTAATATAATGGCATAATATTCATTGTATGTAAATCGTATTAATTATCGTCTCATAATGAAGTCCGTGAATATGTGCGATAGTGATCATATTATGATGAGATCATACTAATGAGACTGGTCACTTAAACACACATATTCTTAATCATTCATAGTTGGAGGATATCCGAGAAGGACATTGGATATCTGTAAGGAATCGCCATGAACGCAGCGGAAATAAAAATTGATTCCATTGTATCGGTTGCTGGGGTTGTAAAACGGACATTAAAACTAACGCGGGAAGAACAGTTCTTCACCTTTGCGGGGTTTCGAATCTCCCGTGGATGATGCCGACTCGGTAATCGCGCACGCGCACGATCTCTAGAGGTATCCACACGAGTTCCCGCAGCAGACGCGATTTTCTCCTCGACTTGAGTGCTCTGACCAGATCTCAAATCCACCATGCGCGGAGAGAGACAGATCCACTCCAAGAGAGAGAGAAGGAGAGAGAGAGAGGAGAGAGAGAATCTGGGGAGTAAAATTCGTCCAACTAACTTTTTACCACTCCCCCTTGGCCCTCCTTATATAGAAATAAGGATAAGCACAAGAGTTAATCCTCATGATTATCCAAGAGTTTGGCCTTGGATAATTCTCCATTAAATCTTCATGTTTATCCTGCAACTTTTCACAAAAACCCAGACAAGCATGAAATTTAACATCTCTCACCGTCTGACGAGAACTCTTATGTGTGTGACCCTCTAGGCCCATATATCAGTCCGGTTGCAGGCCCATTAAACTTAGAACTGTTTCTTGAGTTTAATATTTATTAATTAACATTTAAACATCGCATGTTAAATGATTAATTTAATAAACAAGTAAATTATCATCCGATGATTAATTCACTTGGCCTTCTGATCATGAACAGCACCAAACACTACCTCATGATCCCAGAAGATATAAGGGATACTGTTCCCTTCAATTGAACCTTTCCGTCTGCCGATACCGCACAGATATAATCCTTCACTCATGCAATGTCCCGATAACGCAAGGGTATGGTTTTATAGTCAAACCCTCTATCGCATTATCCAGATGGATTCTAGTACACAGTTAATATCTAGAAAGACATCTCTTTCATTTGACCCTGGCCAGGGATTTATGTGTACACATCCATGGGACATTCTCTCTCCAGTCTTATACCAAGAGTGAGTGATCCCTTGTTGTCCACTCAATTACCTTCGCAAGCTTTCCACTGTATCTGAAAGACCGATTATGGTGGACTTAATGGTTAAAGTCCACGAGTCAGAGAATCAAGATACAATGGTCCACAAACAAGGTATCATTGGTGACTTAGGTCAAAGGACCAACTGTGCTACTGCAACAATAGAATTCCCTGGTTGACTAATAGGTATAATTACCATCCAGGAATTCTAATTTGGGTCTGTTCAGTGAACTCATTCTCTAATGAGCACCCACTTGTTTGTCTTAGTGTCACCACACGAGTGAATGTGAGATCATTCACCCTCATCATATGAGCAGACATAACTTGTGTCGATCTTATCGGATATTTAATGTCCAACTCAAATATCCTATGATCGAGAACAATTTAAGACAATTGCCTTAGGATATTGATCTCACTATCACGATCTCATCATGATTCAATATCCCATACATTTGTCTATGGACCTTCATTACGATAGTCGTTTGCGAGAACTATTAAATGAAGAAATAATTGCCTTTATTAATAATCTAAACTAGAATGTACAATGATTGGCTTTGAGGCCACTCAATTCTAACAATATCTTGTTAGACTAGTACAAATTACTCCTGCTCATATGATGAGGGTGACTGATCTTATAAGTCACTTGTGTGGAGACACTAAGGCGAATCTGTAGGTGCTCATTAGAGAATGAGTTCACTGAACTGATCCAAGTGAATCGTTGGATAGTATTGTACCTCACTGTCAACCAGCTTGATTCTATTGTCGCAGTTGCGTGGATAGTCCTTGGACTTGAGACACCAAGGACACCTTGTCGGTGGACTTCTGTACTTTGACCTTGGTTTATGAATCTCTAACCACGGGATTCTAAACAGCCAAAGATTGGGTACAACGGAATATTGTCGAAGGGAATTGTGTGTCAATAAGGAATCATTCGCTCTCGGTACTTAGAGAGAGAATGCTTTAGGAAGGATGCGCGGAAGTCCCTGGCCAAGACGGACGATAATATCGGGAAAGGAGTTTTCCGATATTCATCAGCGGCATCCAATCTAAGTGAGTCGACCGGTTAGGGTTTGACAGCATGCCATACCCTGAGTTGACTCGAGAGCATTGTACAAATGAAGGATTATATCCACGCAGTAACTGTTGGCGGAAAGGTTCTAAGAGTGAGTTACTTAACCCTGATACCTTCTGGGTTCACGCGGTGTTACTTGGCACCCAACGTGATTGGAGGCCCGATTGAATTCGATGTGCGATATCAATTTGATTGATTAATTAATTAATAAAGGGTTATTAATTGATTAATAAAGCCAGTGAGGAGTCACTGAGCTTATTGGGCTATTAATCAGACTGGTAATTGGGCCTAGAGGGTCACATGCAAATGATTCTCAAGGCGATGGATAAATAAGTAGGTTTTATACAAACCGGGGGTTTTTATGAAAAACGGCGCGGTTAGTATAAAATATAGCGAACGGGCTGAGCAGGCCAAGCTGCTGCTAACCCTAGCCGTCCCCTCCTCTGTTTCTCTCTCTCTCTGGTGCCCCAGGTCAGATTTGGATCCCCGGATTTGCTCCGCCACTTCTCCGACTCCCGTTCGACGGGAAATCGTCCGCATGTTGCGGCGATCATTGCGGCGACCGGCGGAGGTTTCGTGGCTGCGAAGAACGAGGAACGTGAGGATATCCGTCGCGAGGAGGATCGCGTGGACTCCACTAGAGGACGGGCGCTTGTGCGGCTTGCGGTGTCGCACCGACAGAACCGAACAATTGCGGATTCGAATCTACACACGGTAAGAACTGATAATCCGATTATCGGTGTTTTTAGATTTTTCAAAACGGGAATCGGATCTCCATTTTATTTTTATTTCCGCTGCGCGGGAGATCCGGAGAAACCCGAGAACCCAACATATGTTATGGCTGTAACATGTTTAGATGTTAAATATCACGTCTTTTTTATGATATAGTTGTGAAAAATTGTGAATTATTGGTGTTTTGAGCTTGTTGAGTTCTATGTGACTCATCCTTACATACTAACTTATTTTTGAGTTAAGGGAGATCCAGTTGAGGCAACTGAGACTAAGGGAGTTGCTCTAGAGACTTGAGGCTTGAGTCGAGCTGGTTATCTAGAAGTAGGTTTTATTTCATCTTTAAGTAGCAAGAGATGTAATAGGGTTTATTTTTCAACATATGAGATGTACTTATATAAATATTTAATGATCTTGAACATGGATACTTTGTATTGTTTCTCAGTAGTTTTAATAGTGAATTTTCTTGTGGTAATGATGGTTATGTTATGATGATTATGGTGTTGTTTTATATACTCTTTCTGTACTGTTCATAAGATGATGTTTTGGATTGTTCCCACCATGGTGAACCTGTAACGTCAGTCTGCTGTAGGCTGGCATAACCAAACCAGGTCGACGTGGCAGAGGCGTTACCAGAGTATAAGAACTAGAGAACTATTCAAATTGAGTATTTGAGCATGATCAACCTAAGCCACTAAACTAGGAACTATTCTTAACAGGGAAAATCATAAAATAATATAATCTATGATACATGTATTATAGCCAATAACTAATCAGGTATTAAATCCTCATGCATGTAGGTTTCACAGTTTTCAAATTATCAAAAATAGATTTAATATATATATATATATATATATATAACAAAATAATATGAATAGTTTATTATGCATCTGCCTTGAATTAAGATCTGTTGCAAAATTTCCAAGAATCCTACTACCTAGAAGAATCCAAGTCCAAGAACTCTACAACCTCTTCCTCTTTCTCAGCCATTCCCAAGAAGAATTGTGGGAAAGAATGTGAAAATCCTCATTAAAATGGCTTGTAAACCTACTGGTAGGTCAGTCAAATCTACCATTAAGCCACTTGAAATTATATGGAAAGCTAAGTGCCTCATACGCACTGCCTAATAGGTCAGAAATCTTACTAAGAATCTTATAAAATCTCTAAAAATTTATCTTTCAGAATGCACTAAGGCCTAGTACTTTCAACCTACAAAATATCAGTCTTTTATAAGTGTAATTGATAATTAATTTCTAGTTATAAAATCGATTACATAGGTTAAGTCTTCAATTAAATATATTTTGTCTATGGATAACATGCATTGCTCCGTTAATCGATTATAATACTTAAGTTATCAATTATAAATGTTTAGTTAATCGATTACATAGGTCCCATCTTCAATCACTGAATCAATTACACATATGTCAGGTATCAATTATAGCAAATTGATTAGCTACTGATTACAAGCTTAAGTTTAATTCAATAGTTCTGCTTAATCGATTACATATATGTTTGCTAATTGATTTTGGATTGTTGACCCCTTCCGCATGATTTTGATGGAATAAACCACTTATAACTATAATAAATGCTATTGGTAAGTTTAAAGGTAGTCAAATGTTCATTTTCATGTTTTACAAGAATATACTGTCAAATTTCTCTTTATATGGTATGAATGTGATAGTATTTTTGGGTTGCAAATATTATTTTTTTGAAATAAAAAAGACCTTAAAAAGAGTTCCTAAAAATTAAATTTGAATGAGAAGGCCAAAACTCAAATATGTAGGTATTGGTCGACTGACACCAGGTTGGTTGACTAGAACTAGTACTCACGTTTTCACTGAGTAGCTTGTTTGGTCGACCAACTAACCATTAGTTGACTAGTACTAGTACTCAGTTTTTTTGAGTCCGACAGGTTGGTCGACCAAAACCAGTGAAGGTTCTGGGGATCTGTTTTGCATGTACAAGGTATTGGTTGTCTAGAAAGATCTGGACGTCCATGTAACTAAGTAGACTAATATGTTCTTGTCTATCCCAGAGCAAGGATAGTCATATGGGAGCCTTTATGATAAAAAGACCGACCTGGATTGACAACACACCTTTTCTCCCATGATAGTACAGATCCTCCACATTTTTTTTGAGATTCACATATACTTTTAGAAGGTTACCTTTTCCTATTTCATGCTAGACATCACCATCATCTTTTTACCCGCCACCTTGTTGACTCTCCAAGGGGAACTTTTTGTTGGGAACCTTTTTATCCAAATGACATCATGCACTACCTTACTAGCTGGTATATCATTGGACCAATCAAAACTTAGAGATTCAAAAAGTTGGACCAATGAAAGGTGCGTAGAATCTTCCCAGCATTGTACCTAACGGTTAGAGCTTCCTTTTGAGGCCTATAAAAAGAGGAGCTGTGGCAGGTTTTTGGTCAAGGTCTTGGAGCGAAAATGTGAGAATTTTTAGAGAGCTCTTTGGGTTTCTTAGCTTCCTCTTGTGGTTATGCTTTAACCTTTGAGAGGAGGTTTTTTTTTTTTGTGAGCTTTTCTCATGTATTCAAGTCAAGGAGGAAGTGTTAGCTTGGTGGATCTTCACCCTCCTCTTGATCTAGACCAAGACCAAGACCATGGGAAGCATTCTCGGTGTGCAACGTGTCTTCTTCCTTTAAGAAAAAGATCTTGGTGGAGCTTCTCAAGCAAGGGCTGCTAGGAGGATTTAGAGGATCATCACCTACATCAACTTATCTCCTAGAGCAAGGACACCACAAGAAAGGAGTTTAAAGTTTAAGCTTTCTTTGATCATTTCATGTTGTAATATTAAGAAACCAAACATTGTCTTATATGAGGTGTAGATTAGAAAGTTAAGATTCATTCCTTTCTTTCGTTTCTTGTTGTGTACCTTCCTTGGTAGAAGAGGGTCAATCTTTAAAAGGATGGAGGTTGTATACCTCCCTTGGTGGAAGAGGGTCAATTTTTGAGATAAGTGGAAGATTGTCAATCAGTAGGAGGATTAGAGGTAAGTCTTACTAGAGGCATTGTATCTAAGGGAGCCTAACTGGATGCTTAATATCTAGTGTGTTTGGTTGGCTAGGACTAGATCTACTAGTGGTGTACTAGAATTAGATATCTAGTGTAAAAGCCCAACGTGGTTGGAGAGTGGATGTAGGTCATCACTTGGTACATCGAACCACTATAAATCTTGGGCTTCTTGTTTGATTGTGCTTATCGGCATATCATTTCGATTATCATTATGTGCACCGCATTGAAGTTTGATTGTGCGACTTTAAAATTTTCAAAAAAGTTTTATCACCCTATTCACCCTCCAGGGTGATTTCCATAGCTCTAAGTCTAACAATTGGTATCAGAGCGAGGTCTTTTGAAGAAGATCTAATGATATAAGAGAAATCCTAAGAACTATAGCTAATTCGGGCGAATGATTTTTTATTAACCGTCCACCACTCTTTGATGGGTTCTACTATACCTATTGGAGGCTTGTATGAAAATCTTCTTAAAGACTATGGATTACGATATGTAGATGATTGTAAAAAGAGGTCCATGTGTGTCCGCTTAGGCGAAAAATAAATGGGATGATGAAGATCGTCGTAGAATTTCATTGAATGACAAAGCTTCAAATATGCTATATTGTACACTTCCTTCAAATGAGTTTAACTGTGTGTCTGCTTATGATGGTTCTAAAGAGATTTGGGATAGATTAGATGTGACTTTTGAGGTACCCCTCAAATAAAGGAAATCAAGATCAACATACTTGTGCACAAGTTTGAACTATTCAAGATGGAGCAACAAGAATTAATTGGAGATTGTTTACTCACTTCACCGTTGTTGTAAATGGTCTCAAGACTCTTGGTAAAGTCTACACCAACATCGAATTAGTGATGGATGTTTTAAGGTCTCTCCCATTGTCATGGAGTCCCAAAATGACCACAATAGGAGTAAAAAATCTCACCACTTTCACTCTTGATGAACTTGTGGACTTGCTCATGACAAATGAGATAAGTTTGAGAAGAGATGAGGAAGATGCATTCAAGAAGGAAAAGATCATTGCACTCAAAGTCTCATTTATAAAATGCGAGGCTAGTGAAGTAGAAACTTCAAGTGAAGATGATGCAAATGATGATGAAGTTGTCTTTCTTTCTCTAAGAATGCAAAAATTCTTCAAGAAAAGAAGGAACGATGCATCATACGAAAGCAATTTAAGAAGAACTTCTAACAAAGAAGAATTTCTAAGGAAGGATGAAGTAATTTGTTACAAGTGCAAAAGGTCTGGACACATACGAAGTGAGTGTCCCAACAATAAGAAAGTATGTAAGAAAGATAAAGGGTCATCAAACGAGAAGTATAAGAAGAAGGCTATGATGGCCGGATGGAATGATGAAGAAGAGTCTCACACACACTCAAGTGATGAAGATGCGGAGTAAGCCAATTATCTTTCTTGGCAAATGACACTGAAGAAATTAAGGTAATCACTGAGTTTCATTTGATGAATTGTAAGAAGTATTTGATAAATTATTTGAAGAATATAAGAAAGTCAGTTAAGAATTGAAATCCCTTAAAGAGGACCATTGAACTCTACTGACTGAGAAAAATGATTGAAAAATAAAATATGCGATCTCTATCGATGCTTGAAAAATGCTTAGAGATGAAATAAATTATTTTAAAATAAAATATGTAAAGATGCTTGATAAAAATAATGACTTGCGTGCATCCTTATCTAAATTTGTGAAAGACAAAGAGAAAATTGATGTATCCTTTAGCTCTCACAATGAGCTATATTTCACTATATTTCACTGTATTTCACTGATATCATTTGATCATATTTTAATCATTTAGAAGCTCATAGATGAGCTATTAACTGAAGAGAAATTAGCTCTACAATCGATTATGTTCTGTTTTGTTTGGTTAATCGATTTGTCTTAAGCTTGCTAATTGATTTGCCTTTATTTAATTAATCGATTAGGTTGCATTTTGTTGATCGACTACTATTTGTTTTGCTAATCGATTAAGTTTACTGTATTGATCGATTACCCCTTACACGGCTAACTGATTTCCCCTTTTATTCCTTTAATTGATTGGCTTGTGGACTGTAAATCGATTAGGCCTTGTTCTGCTAATCGATTTCCTTCTGTTCAGATAATCGACGAAGTCTTTGATTCAGCTAATTGATCTGCCTTTGTTTAATTGATCGGTTGGCCGCTTGTTCTACTGGTCGATTATTCTTTTGTATCTGGTAATCAATTGGACTGTGTTCTGATAATCAATTGATCCCTTTGTTCAGTAATTGATAGCCTTGTTCACTTAATTGATTTAGCCTTTGTTTAGTTAATTAATTCGGCCCTTATGCTTCTAATCGATTAGAGCCTTTATGCTATTAATCGATTAGAGTCTTTGTTCGGTTAAGCCATTAGGTCCTTTGCTCATCTAATCAATTAAGCCTTATGTTCAGTTAATCGAATAAGCTTTGTACTTCTAATCGCAATCATTTCAGTCTTGTTAGCTGGTTAGCTTTGTTCTGTTAACTGATTGTCGGCAGACTGTTAATTGATTACCTATGCTCTATTGATGGATTAAGTCTATTCTAATGAACTCTTTATGGATCTTGATTACATCTATGAAATTTATTTATTTTATTTATTATTTTTTTATTTTAATCTGACAATAATGAACTATCTGATCATGACTCTGGCATTTAGGAATTTTGCCCTAACTTTGTTGGTAAATTTTTTGATTTTAATATATTTATTTATTTGAGAATTTCCTCAACTATGCTCAACATTGTCAAAATTTCAATTTATTATATGTTTAACTTGTGTCAGGTTTGAAGTCTGCAGAGTTGTACTCATTAAAAACTATTAATATTTTTAGACTTTAAGGCTGAGGAGGTTTGATTTGAGCATCTTTGTACTAGAGCAGTGAGCTATACTGCTTAAATTTTGCAGGTGGTTAATAGAAAATTTGTATAGTTTAATTTCAGTTTTAGTTAGAAAATGTATAGGCTTTCAGTTGTGAAAACTCTGAAGTACTTTTCAGTTCAGTTTTGAGAGATCTATTATGTACATTTGGAACTTTAGGCATGTAATCTTTTTGAGGATGTTGTAGCTATGGTATTTCAGTTTGGGTGTTGATTAGCATAGCTATTTCTTAAGCTTTTGATTATGTGTTTCTCACAATATTATATTCTGTTTTAGCTGGGTTGTTCCCACTGTCACATACTTTAGGCTCTATAGTAGGCCTGTAACCTAAAATGGTGTTCAGGGGTGTTGGGTCAAAGATTTGTCCGATCCCGATTGAACGGCCAGAATCCCCCGTAGCCACAGAAACCTCCTCGCCGCTTCTTGCAAGAGAGACACTAGGTCAGAGGAGACCCTAGTTCCGATCCTGGGAACCCCCTCCGATGCCTAAGTCAGGACATAAGAGAGCAAAGAGTAGTGGAAGTTTTATGGGTTGCTTGGGACGTACCTTATGAGGTTACCGGAGGGTCCTTTTATAGGGAAAGGTTTGAAGGCGATTCGAGAGTCCGCAGGTAGGACGTAATGGGGTAAGCCCGATCCCGTCCCCGAACTGGATGAGATTATGGCTTCCTTATCCGGTGCAAGTTTCCCCAATTAGAGGATTGGAGGGAGATTCAGAAAGGACTTCCCTAAGGGGAGGGGGTTGTCCCGAGCCCCGGAGTCTGTTTTGGATTCGAACGAGTTTCTCGCGGGAATTCGCCTGTATGCCTTACAGGGGCCCAATGGACTCCAAAGGCATCTTGGGCGCCTCCTAATGGGCCAGCCCACTCAGTATATGGGCCAATCTGAATCCCTAGCGGATGGAAAATGTTTGCCCCTATGTACGAAGGCGGGAGGTCATGATTTGAAAAGAATACGTGTCGTACTCCCGAACGAGCGCCGGTTCGGCGATTGAATCCGCTTAGGGTGAACGTCTTTTCATCTACCATGGGAGGCGAAGGTCTCCTCCCTAACCGACGCTTCCAACAGTTGCCCGACAAGGATATAACCTATCCCCCGGACCTAGGAGAGCAAGCCCTTCAGGCAGAGCTTTGCGAACGCTGTTGTTCGGGCCCGTCTCTCTCCTTACACTTCGTTTCTATTTTCCTATTCTTCGTCTCTTGATGAGTCGCCGTGCAGCACTGCTGTCTAGAGATATGTCCCATGCTAGGTTGGTCGAGGTGGAGCGAGAGGCGATGCGGCCTTCCACCTGCTCTAAGGGCCACCTAGAGGAGATCCGGGAAAAGTTCCAGATCCTGGCAGAATACCGGTTGAGCGTTCCGCAGCCCCGGGAGCGTATTTACAGTAGGAGGATGGGGTCATTCATGGCTTACGAAGCCATGTTTGATGCGGGCTTCCGTCTGCCCATCGCCAGGTGTGTGGAGCGGCTAATCAACCATCGCCAACTGACACCGGGTAGATTATGCCTAACTTTTGGCACCTTATAATGGCATTCTTCATCTGGGCGAAGGAGATCAGGTGTGCTGATCTGTCCCTGGCGATGTTACAACTTGCCTTCCAGCCGAAGAAGGGAGCGAAGGCTGGAAATCGAGGGTTCATCCAACTCGAAGCCCGAGAGAAAGCCTTGTTCTCCTTTGCCAAATTCAGCAAGGTAGTGCACTAGAGAGACTGTTACTTTTGGGTTATTGAACAAAAAGGGGGACATTGGCAGTTCCCCATCGTTTTTAGGGACCTCACCGTCGGGCCTTTTCTCATCCTCCCGCTGCCACCGATCCCTCCGGAGGATGTTAAAAGGTGGTGGCTCTCTGGGATGGTCGCCTGGTCGACATTAGTGAGGTGGTGACGGAGAGTAGATTGGAATTTGCAGGCCTGAGTGGCCTAGCGGTTCCCGGTACGTATTTCTTGATCATATCTCGTATTGTTCTGCTATCTTTTCTTTCAGCGGATGTTTACCAATCCTACTCTTGCTTCACGGATCGATGCTCGGCCCCCCCAGCACGTAAGGTGGGAGGCTACTACTACGACTCCTTGCCAGGACCCTGGCGGGGCCTCTAGGGTAACCATAGCTGAGCTCGGCGCGACGCGCGAGTTCATCCATCCACACGCGGAGAGGCGGTCTAAACGAAAAGGCGACCGACCATCCTTGAGCACATCTGACCCCTTCTATACCCTGAATCCTCGGGGCTAGGTTACGAAAGGGTGCTGCTGTCGGGAGCCAGTCTAAGGGAGCCTCGCTGGTGCTGGAGGAAAGGAAACAGGATGTCACCGCCATCCTGGCAGGGTCTCAAGTGGACTCCCAAGCAGAAGAGGGCTCTCTTGAGTCCTGCCTCTCTCTGGCGCAGGTATTCTGGGGGAGAATAGCTTTCTCGGACGCGGAGGTGAGCGGCCCAGACAAGGCGAGCTCTCCCCCCTATGTCAGGGGACTCAACGTCTGCTATGGCATCGAGCGAGGAAGGAGAGAGCGGTGAAGCGAGCAACGGAGAGGATGAGGAGGATGTCAAAGAGGACGCTGACGAGGGCATCGAGTATAGTGCCAGCTAGGGTGCTGAAGAGAGCACCAACAAGGGTGCCGAGGAGAGCGCCGACAAGGGTGCCAAGGAGAATGCTGGCAAAGGGTGCTGAGGAGAGTGTTGGCAAAGGCGCCGAGGGAATGGGAGCGACAACGGAAGAACCAATTTCGCCGCTGGAAGCGATTGTGCGCTCCCCGTTGGAGGCAAAAACAAAATCCCCGTGACCCCCGCCATTAAAAATGATTCGTTGGGGTAGTCGCTTAACAGGTATGTCGTCCTCCTTAGAATTTGCTCACCTATCAGACGAGCTCCTCCATTGCCTCATCGTAGGGCTCTTTTTGTTCTTGTTTTCAGAAGTAGCAATTGGTGAGGAGCTTGAGGTTAGGACGACCAAGCCCTTGGTAAAGGGTCCCGAGGGCCGGTACGCACCGGCGAGGAGACGGTAGACGTTGCCGAAAAGCAGGCGGAAGTCGCTGAAGACCTGGCGGACGTAGGGGAGGGACCGGCGCCGAGTGCGATCGAGCTGTCGGTCCTAGCTCTCAGGGAGTCGGCATTGAATGGCGAGGAGCTAGCAGCACAGAAGGCCGAACCTCGGGAGTTGGAGGTGGCTGCAAGGGGGCTAGGAAGTTCATCGATCCCCCAAGTCATGGTGGACTCCCGACTCGGGGAGGGGATTGGGGAAGGTACGTGCTCCCTGGTTCCTCCTCTGATCGCATAGTACAAAGGGGATCCCTTTTCCCTGGTTTCCAAGGTCGAGGTGTTGGCAGCAGAGTTCCGCCTAGAAAGGGTCCGACACCTCCGAGTGCCCACACAGGTCCGGTCGGCAGGCTTGCCTTCACCGAAGAGGCCGAAGTTGTCATCCGAAGGCCCCTTCCTTCCGAGGGGTACTCTGGCGTAAGACGCTCCAGCCCCCAGTGTCAGGGAGGGATCGACCACGGGGTGGTGCCAGAAGCTAATTGCGAAGGGAGTTACAGACAAGTAGATGAAGAGTTGTTCACCTTTTTGCGGCTTGGAAAGCACCAGGGGTTGTCTCAGATATCTCTTGAGTTCCTCGAACGCCGCCTGGCATTCTTGTGACCAAGCGATGTGGCCTCACTTGTCTAGTGGGTTCTTCTTCACTCTCAATAACTTGAGGAAGGGAAAACAGCATTCGGCTGCCCTAGAGAGGAACCTACTTAATGCCACCAGCCTTCCCGTGAGTCTTTGAACGTATTGAGGCGGGTTGAAGGATGCATAGAAAGGAGTGCCGATATTTTATCGGGGTTGGCCTCGATCCCTCGTTCGGTCACCATAAAGCCTAGAAACACTTCCCAGCTATGACCCCGAAGGCGCACTTGGCAGGGTTCAGCTTCATACTGTGTCTTTTCAGTGTGTCAAAGGTATCCATAAAGTCTTCCAGGTGGTCGGCGGCCTTGGTGGATTTGACCAGCATGTCGTCTAGGTATATTTACAAGTTTTTACCTATCAATCAGTCAAACATCCAGTTCACCAACCTCTGATAAGTCACGCTAGCATTTTTCAGCCCGAAGGGCATTCGGATGTAGCAGTACAACCTCGCCTCAGTAACGAAGGCAGTGCACTCTTCGTCAAGCTTGTTCATCTATATCTGGTGATATCCGGAGAAGGCATCGAGGAAGCTTAGATGCTCATCGCCAGCAATAGCGTCGATCAACTGGTCTACGTTCGGCAAAGGAAAACAATCCTTAGGAGTGGCCTTATTGTTATACTCCGTACTTTTACAACTATTAATAAATTTAATTAATTTAAATTATACGAATTAACTAATTATAAGAATCTATAATTGAGTTTAAGTAACTTAATTTAGTCCAATTAACCTAATTATGAAAACCCAATAGCCCAATTATATTACTAAGAATAGCCCACTCATTTAGTAAAAATTTTGGATTGATATATTAGACAGCAACATAGTAAAATAATAATAACTTTCTATATAAAATTCTGATTATAGGCATAATTGATATCATTGTAAAGAGAATAAAAAGATCTATAACTTTGTAGAAGACTATCTTTACTAATTCAGATGTTCAGTTTTAAAAAGGGCTACCCATAAAGAACAAGTCCTAATCAAATTAGGATTTGAATTAGGAAAAAAAAGATGGTATAATTAATATTAATGACGACCTAGAAAGTTATGCATAATATATTTGACTTAGATTAGAAGTAAAACATAATAAATTTGAATAAAATTAAGATTCCAATTAATGGGTAAAAGTCATAATTGGAATCCTACTTGGACTAGGATTCTGTACACAGACTTACTTGACATAGGCTTAGTATGTTAAACAGAACTCCGTGCATAAAATTCTAAATTAAGTAAGAAAACTCTTATTAAAACTATGACTCAAAAGTCTAGAAATTTTATGAAGACTATATATTTAAAACACGTTGTTACTGGTCGGAATAAGAACATCTTTGGACGAAAAGGTAATATGCCAGATTTTTGAGTTCGGAGCACTCATGACAGCATGTTAGTAAAATAGGTATATCGTTTCGTATAGATATCCAAAAATAGTGAGATGAGAGGCATTGAAAAGGTAATAAAAAGTTTGAAAACCTTTTTAGAAGAGAGTTTTTCTTAAATCGAACGTTTATGGGGTTGAATTTAAAGGTCTTCAGAAAAGGAAATTACAGGTAGCGTGAGTAGAGTCCGATTTGCACTAGGAAGTTATATTGACTTGGAGATTAAGTTATAGGGAGTAGGAGTTCAACTCCAGCAAAGAAATGAGGTATTGGTGGTTATATTAAGAAGATAAATAAGAATAAATAGAGCCTTGGGGTCGCGCTCAAAGCTTTGTTAGATGCAGTTCTATTCCAAAGGTAAGTTCATGTGGTGTTCTTGAGAGAATAGAGTTGTTCATGGTTGTTTCTTTTGGAAACTTGATTATAATCAATGTTTTGTGTTATTAGAGGTTTAAAGAACATGAGAAAGAGTTTGTAGAATGTGAAAAAGTGTTTAGAGGAAGAAGAGCGCATTGATAAATAGCAAGGAAATCATAGGGGAGCCAAGAACCGATCTTTCTTCAAGAGGTAGGTGGATAATTGTACATATGATTTATTTTGTATTAAAAAACTATTTTATTTTAGAAAGTTTTCAAAAGCTAATCAATTGATAAGAAATTTGATTTATATGTCTATTTCATGATATCCAAGTTTCAGACTTTTGTGATCTTATTTACTATTTAGTCCAGATTATTATCTCAGCCTATATAATATGTCTATTCAATCTGTTATGTTTCCAATTATGATCACATGAGTTATATATGTTTTTTTTCTCTATGGTACGATATCCAATTGAGCTAACATTTTGATAGAACTTTACTCGAGATGTTATATTCATTCCAAATAAATTTCATAATTTTTGGAGTTTCTTTTATATTTATTCCATAATATTCTTCTCAGACTATATAATCTGTCCTAACAGTTTTGAAATTTCAACTTGTGAATCCTATATCTCACTTGATTCATGTTCAAATTATACCAAATCTTGTAGAGACTTTTGTTATACTATCCGTGACTTATCTGGAAACTTTTAGAATTTTATTATTCTATTTGCTATTCAGTTTACCCTCTATTTTGATTTGCTGGAATTCTATTTAGGTTGGATTCCCGGAATTGAAGTGAGAATCCAAAATTATATCAAATGTTAGTCTTAGGTGGCCTACAAGCCAATCTGACTATGTAAATCTCGTTCATTTATTAATATAATGGTGTTTTATTGATTATATATAATTCGTATTATTATCGTCTCATAATGAAGTCTGTGAATATGTGCGATAGTGATCAGATTATGATGAGATCATACTAGTGAGACTGATCACTTTAATACACATATGCTTAATAGTTCCTAGTCGGAAGATATCCAAGAAGGACATCAGATATCCGATTAGACTAGTATAGATTACTCCTGCTCATATGATGAGGGTGACTGATCTCATAGTCACTTGTGTGGAGACACTAAGGCGAGTCTATAGGCTCTCATTAGAGAATGAGTTCACTGAACTAATCAGACTGAATTGCTGGATGGTAGTGTACCTCACTGTCAACCAGCTTGATTCTATTGTCACAGTTGCGTGGATAGTCCTCAGACCTGAGACACCAAGGACACCTTATTGGTGGACTTCTTTGCTTTGACCTTGGTTTATGAATCTCTAACCACGGGACTCTAAACAGCCAAGGATGGGGTACAGCGGAATACCGTCAAACGGAATTGAGTGTCAATATGGAATCATTCACTCTTGGTACTTAGAGAGAGAATGCTCTAGGAAGGATGCGCGGAAGTCCCTGGCCAGCGCGGACGATAATATCGGGAAAATAGTTTTTCGATATTACTTGGCAGCATCCAATCCAAGTGAGTCGACCGGTTAAGGTTTCACGGTTTACCATACCTTGAGTTGACTCGAGAGCATTGTGCGAATGAAGGATTATATCCACGCGGTAACTGTCGGCGGAAAGGTTCTAAGAGTGGGTTACTATGTTGCTTGGCACCGAACATGATCGGAGGCCCGATCAAATTTGATGTGTGACATTGATTCAATTGATTAATTAATCAATATGAGTGATTAATTGATTAATTAGGCTAGTGAGGAGTCACTGGACTTATTGGGCCATTAACCTGACTGGTCATTGGGCCTAGAGGGTCACACGCAAATGATTCTCAAGGCAATGGATAAATAAGTGGATTTTATATTAATCGGCGGTTTTTATAAAAAACCACGCAGTTAGTATAAAATATAGCGAACGGGCTGAGCAGGCCAGGCTGCTTCTAAACCCTAGCCGCCCCCTCCTCTCTTCATCTCTCTCTTTAGCGCCCTAGGCCGTATCTGCTCTTCGAGTCTGATCCGCCGCTTCTCCGACTCCCATCCGATGGGAAATCGTCTGCGTGTTGCGACGATCGTTACAGCGAATGGCGGAGGCTTCATGGGCTACGAAGAACGAGGAACCGTAAGGATATCCACTGCAAGGAGGATCGCGTGGACTTCACTAGAGGCCGAGAGCTTGCGCGGTTAGCGGTGTCACACTGACGGAGCCAATCGGTCGCGGATTCGAATCCGCACGCGGTAATGTCCGATTACCGTATTTCCGATTTTAGTATTATCGAAATGGGAATCGGATCGCTGATTTAATTGTATATATTCTACTGCGTGAGCGGTTCGGAGAAACATGAGAACCCAACAGTAGTATTAGAGCCAGGTTCTACTGTTTCTCGTCCCGTTTCGATCTCCAAAATAATTATTCTTTGAGTTATTGCATGCATTTAATCCGATTAAAATAATAGAAATATGTTCATTAGATGAACACAATAATCAATTTTTTTTTCTATAATTTTCGAATTTTAATTTTGGATTTTTCCGGTGTTCTTCATGTTTATTTCCATTAAAACCCCATTACCTATTAAACCCATTTAAACCCCACTGCCCATTAAAATTTCATTAAAATTGGATTTCAGTTTTAAAATGTAAAATTGTTTTGAAATTTAAATTTGTTATTCAATTTTGTTTTATAGGGCATTAATGATTTTGTTGATTATTAATTGTTAATTATAATTAACATGATCATTATTATTTAATTAGAGTTAGTTATTAATTTAAATGTTAAATTAATAATTAATTGTAATTGACTAATTTAAGTGTTAAATTAGTGTCTATTAGTTAATTGGAATTAATTATTAATTTAAGTGTTAAATTGACAATTAAATTTTAGCTTACTAATCTAATGGTTTAATTAGAAGTTATTAATTAGTTGATGTGAATTATTGGTTTAAGAGTTAAATAAATAATTAACATTAATAAACTAATCTAGGAGTTAGATTAGTAGTTAATAACTAATTTATTTTAATTATTAGTTTAAGAGTTAAATTAGTGATTAACATTAATTAATTAATCTAAGAGTTAGATTAATAGTTAATAACTAATTAGAGTTGATTATTAATTTAAGTGTTAAATTAATGATTAATTTTAAGTTACTTACCTAAGAGTTAGATTAGTAATTAATTATTAATAGTATAATTGTTAGATTATTAATATTGTTTAATCTAAATGTTACATTATTTAATTATTAGAAATGTTCTAATTTGTATGGAATAATATGGAATTATTAATTTGGAGTATGCACACATGTGATGTATGTTTTAATGCTTTTAAATATGATTGAATTGTATGTTAAGTTAATTAAAAGAGTTTTCAAAATTCAAAAGCCAATTGCAATTGGAACCTAACTTTCTGAAAGGCAAAATTATTTAATATTGAAAACCTCTTTTGTTTTAGCCATGTGATGAGCTTATCATGTGTGGATTGTTTAAAACACACCATGGTCATAGATATGCACCTTTAAATTATTTATGTGATGAATGGATTGTGTGGATCGTGAATGTTTGAATGATGGATATTTATTAGTTGTTAATAATTAGAGATCTGCATACCTCTCCCTCTCTCATACTCCGATGTAATTTTACCTCCGTCTCTCTTTTACTCGCCATAAGGCATTCTTCTATTTTATATGTAAATTTGGAATTTAATTCTAATATGATTGAGGCAACCGAGGAAGGAGCGACGACGATCACAGCTACAACCAGGAAGGCAAAAAGATGAAGATCCTTTGCTTATGTGTTTGTAGAATGATCTAATGTAATAGTTATGTTAAATTGTGTGTGTGTTTGACTGTTGGGTCCAGTCAAACCTACTGTACTATCCATGACCACACTTGACATGTATGTGATACAATATTTTTATGTTTGATTATGAATCAAAGCAGATATGGTATTTATTAAATATATACGATATATTTATATACTATCACCTAGGAGAGACCAAGATAATGATTATCTAAATACCCACGTCTAAATTTTAAGTCGTAACGTGAGTAGTTAAGAACTTACAGCGTGGTCCACCAACGTTATAGTCATAAGATTCGAATCACTTTAGGCAGGTTTGTTGTGCTACCACAAGGCCTGTTTAATTGTGAGGAGAGACTGTGGCTATGACATTAGATGCCTATATGATTGGGGTAGAAGAACCATGTAGCTCTGTTGTGCTATCCACAAGGGCTACATGCAAATCTATGCTCGTCGTGTAAGGATGGTTAGCTTAGACCAGAATTAGTGGTTTGTTGTGCTATCCATAAGGCCATTAAATCTCTGGGGATCGAAGATATGATCGGATATTGCAAGGACCATGAGATGGGTGCTCTTTGATTGTATTACAGCTTTCTTGTGCTATCCACAAGGTTGTACTGCAAGTCATTGATATTATGATCCCCATTAAGAGACTGTCGGCGTCTCCTGTTCTGTATAGTTGAGGGTTATACAGTCCGTCAAAAAATAGTGGGAGTTAAAACTTGAATAAAAGACCATATCTTGTTTTATATTTAATAACTGAACATCTGCTAAACTAGATTTTATCTTATGTAGGGAAATATGTTGTTGAATAACCCACTCCGTGGCATACTTGATGCCAATCTTTTGACTAACCCCAACTACTTGTTTTGGCTCAGAAACCTGAAGAGTGTCTTCAAATCTGAGCACATTGCCTACGTCCTTGGAGCTGATCCTCCTGCTGAACCGACAATGGATGCCCCTGAGGTAGAGATGATGGCGTACGATAAAAGATCGAAGGATAAAGGCAAAGGAGTAATAAAGGGTGACTGCTTCTACTATAAGCAGTAGGGTCACTGGAAGAAGAACTGCAATGAGTTCCTCAGCGATAAAATTCATGGAAAGGTGAAGCTATTAGAAGTTTAAGATATCTATATGATAGATATCAACTTGTCAGTTAGAGATTCCACATTTTGTGTATTAGATACCGGATGTCCTTTTCATATCTGTCATGATGTGCAGATGCTGACAAGTAAGCGCAAGCTGAGAAAAGGCGGGGTGGAATTCAGGCTAGGAAATGTCGCAAAAGTTGCGGCAGTTGCTGTAGGGAAAGCAAACCTCAGGCTTCCATCGGGAGATATCTTATCATTGGAAGATTGTTATTATGTTCCTAACATAATAAAGAACATCATATCAATATCTTGTTTAGACAAGATAGGATATAAGTTGACTATAGAGAACAAAAGTTGTTCGATTTATTATGGTAATAAATCAATTGCTTCGGCACCTTTAGTCAACGGTCTATATCTTTTAGATATTTCTTAGTACAATGTTCACATTGATAAAGCTCTTAAGAAGAGTAAGAATTGCGTGAACCAAGCCTACTTGTGGCATTGTAGACTCGGACACATTGGTGAAAGCAAAGTGCAAAAGTTTCATAAACATGGTTATTTAAATGCATTCAATTATGAATCATTTGTAATATGTGAGTCCTGCCTTTTGGGATAGATGGCAAAATCTCCATGGACATGGAAAACGTGCCAAGGATATGGTACAATCAAATGTATGTGGTCCCGTGTCCACCCAAGCCAAAGGTGGCTTTTCATACTTCATCACGTTCACCGATGACTTCTCAAGATTCGGCTATGTGTACTTAATGAAGTACGAGTCAGAAACATTTGAGAAGTTCAAGGAGTTCAAATATGCGGTAGAAAAGTAGACAGGAAAGAGTATTAAAACTCTTCGATCAGATCGAGGAGGAGAATACTTGAGTACTATTTTCACACAATTCTTAAAGGATAATGGTATCCTTTCTCAACTGACCCCTCCATATACATCACAGATGAATGGTGTATCTGAAAGGAGGAATCGCATCTTGTTAGATATAGTGCGATCCATGATGAGCTTTTCGAGATTAACAGTGTCGTTATGGGGGTATGCTCTAGAGTCAACAACATACCTACTGAACAGAGTACCTAGCAAATATGTGGCATCTACTCCATATGAGGTATAGAAAGGCAGGAAACCAAAATTTAAACATGTTAAAGTCTAGAGTTGTTCTGCTTATGTAAAGAGACATGATCCAGACAAGCTGGAATCACAAACTGATAAATGCAAGTTTGTAGGATATCCAAAGGAAACCTTTGGATACTACTGTTTCCATCCTAGTGAATAAAAGGTGTTTATCGTCAGGAAAGCTGTCTTCTTGGAAGAGGAATACCTTCTCCAGGAGGATAGTTGGAGTAAAATAGTAATGGAAAAGGTTACAGATCTCCAAACAGTTGCAATATCATCGAATGAGATATCAATTCCTGAATTTGTTTAGGTACACACAGATGAGCCTCGTAGATCTGGTAGAGTACCTAGACTACTCGAACGATATGTGGGACATATCGTTGAATAAGAGTCTAAGGTAGAATATAATGAGGATGATGATCCTAAAACCTACCAGGAGGTCATAGAAGGCCTAGAAGCTAGGAAATGGTGAGAAGCCATGAACTCAGAAATCCAGTCCATGTACACTAACCAAGTTTGGAACTTGGAGGACTTGTCCGAGGGTATTGTACCTATCAGGTGCAAGTGGATCTTTAAGAGAAAGATCAGTGCTGATGGATGGATCGACACTTATAAGGCAAGATTGGTGGCAAAAGGATATCGTCAAAGGCAAGCAATTGACTATGACGAGACTTTCTCACCAGTTACCATGATAAAGTCAATCAGAGTTCTACTCGCCATAGCTGCACACTACGATTATGAGATATGGCAAATGGATGTGAAGACTGTCTTCCTCAACGGTAAGCTTGAGGAAGAGGTGTATATGATACGACCTGAAGGTTTCACATCCAAAGAGTTTCCATGTAGACTGTGCAAGCTTCGGAGGTCTATTTATGGACTGAAGCAAGCTTCCTGGAGCTGGAACATAAGATTTGACGAGGCTGTCAAGTCTTATGACTTCATTAAGAATGAAGATGAGCCTTGTGTGTACAAGAAGACCAGTGGGAGTGCATTCACTTTCCTAATTCTTTACGTAAATGACATACTACTCATTAGGAATGACGTAGCTTTGATGTCATCGGTAAAGATCTGTTGTCGAAAAATTTCTCCATGAATATCTATCATGTATGCCATGCCATGTACACGACCTGATGTTGCATCCGCTCTAAGTGTTACGAGTAGATTTCAGGTTGATCTAGACGAAGAGCACGGGAAGGCAGTAAAATGTATCCTTAAGTGTTTAAGAAGAACTAAGGATATGTTTCTGGTGGTCTATGGAGGAGGTGACTTGAAACTGCGGGGCTTTACTGACTCAAGTTTCTAGTCAGATCTAAATGATAGTAAGTCTATATCTAGATTTGTGTTTACTTTAAATGGAGGCGCAGTGTGTTGGAAGAGTTCCAAGCAAGCAACCACTGCAAATTCGATGACTAAAGCTAAGTAAATTGCTACAGCTGAAACCGCCAAGGAAGTTGTGTGGATAAAGAAGTTCATTACCAACCTTGGCATAGTTTCCTGCATCTTTGATCCTGTTCTATTGTTGTGCGACAACAATGGGGCTACTGCACAAGTGAAAGAACCGCGGTCTCATCAGAAATTGAAAGAAATTCTGAGGCACTTTCATCTTATCAGAGAGATCATTTACAGAGGAGATGTAGTGATGGAAAAAGTTCCATCCGCCGATAATGTAGCAGATCCACTGACGAAGCCACTGTCTCAAAATGTGTTTGAGCGTCACCTGGACTCTATTGGATTAGTACATAAAGGTGATTGACTTTAGTCCAAGTGGGAGATTGTTAGTCTTAGGTGGCCTACAAGTCAATCTCACTATGTAAATCTTGTTCATTTATTAATATAATGACATTATATTCATTATGTATAATTCGTATTATTATCGTCTCATAATGAAGTCCGTGAATATGTGCGATAGTGATCAGATTATGATCAGAACATACTAGTGAGACTGATTACTTAAACACACATATTCTTAATAGTTCCTAGTCAGAGGATATCCAAGAAGGACATTGGATATCCGGTTAGACTAGTATATATTACTCCTGCTCATATGATGAGGGTGACTGATCTCATAGTCACTTGTTTGGAGACACTAAAGCGAGTCTGTAGGTGCTCATTAGAGAATGAGTTCACTGAATTGATCCGATTGAATCGTTGGATGGTATTGTACCTCACTGTCAACCAGCTTGATTCTATTGTCGCAGTTGCGTGGATGGTCCTCGAACCTGAGACACTAAGCAGACCTTGTCGGTGGACTTATGTGCTTTGACCTTGGTTTATGAATCTTTAACTACGGGATTCTAAACTGCCAAGGATCGGGTACAGTGGAATACCGTCGAAGGGAATTAAATGTCAATAAGGAATCATTCGGTCTCAGTACTTAGAGAGAGAATGCTCTAGGAAAGATGCATGGAAATCCCTGACTAGGGCAGACGATAATATCAGAAAAAGAGTTTTCCGATATTATTCGACAGCATCCGATCCAAGTGAGTCGCCCGGTTATGGTTTGACGGTTTACCATACCCTGAGTTGACTCGAGAGCATTGTGTGAATGAAGGATTATATCCACGTGGTAACTGTCGGCGGAAAGGTTACAAGAGTGGGTTACTTAACCTCGATACCTTCCGGGTTCACGCGGTGTTGCTTGGCACCCAATGTGATTGGAGGCCCTATCGAATTTGATGTGCGACATTGATTCGATTGATTAATTAATTAATATGAATTGTTAATTAATTAATCAGGGCAGTGAGGAGTCACTGGGCTTATTGGGCCATTAACCGGAGTGGTTATTGGGCCTAGAGGGTCACACGCAAATTATTCTCAAGGTGATGGATAAATAGGTGGGTTTTATTTTAACCGGGGGTTTTTATGAAAAACCGCGTGGTTAGTATAAAATGTAGAGAATGGGCTGAGCAGGCCAGGCTGCTGCTCAACCCTAGCCGCCCCCTCCTCTCTTCCTCTCTCTCTCTGGCGCCCTAGGTCAGATTCGCTCTCCGAGTCTGATCCGCCGCTTCTTCGACTCCCGTCTGACGGGAAATCGTCCCCGCGTTGCGGCGAATGGCGGAGGCTTCGTGGGCTGCGAAGAACGAGGAACCGTGAGGATATCCATCGTGAGGAGGATTGCATGGACTTCGCTAGAGGCCGGGCGCTTGCGCAGTTAGCGGTGTCACACCGACGGAGCCAATCGGTAGCGGATTCTAATCTACGCGTGGTAATGTACGATTACCATATTTTCGGGTCTAGTATTATCGAAACGGGAATTGGATCACTGATTTAATTTTATATATTCCACTACGTAAGCGATCCAGAGAAACACGAGAACCCAACATCAAACCCATCCAAAAATTGATGAAACTTTGTACACACTTTACATATGATCTATTGGACGTGCTCATCAAGTTTGATAATTATTTGAATCTGTTTGATATTATTCGACCTATTTGTTGATTTTTCAATTCTAAAAATTAGTCTTAATAGCAAAAAAATATGTTTATATTCCGAAAATTCTGAGAAAATATCCTTGGTTATCATTTCTGTCAAAAAGCTTATTTTGATCAGCTTTACTCTGATTTTCCATATATATGACCATGATGACTCTCTAAGTGGTTATTTTGTATATAAAAGTATATATTTTAACTCTTATATGTACGTATCAATTTGAAAATTTAATTTTCAAGTCTATACTCATCTTTTGTCATCATTTGATCTTTGTTAATCTGATTGTGCCATAATTATTTGACTTCGCTTGAACATTGCCATCTTTAGTAGATATTTGGCCTAATTCCATTATAAGCATTCATATTGGATATAATATTTTGTTTGGAACCAGAGGGCAAACAGGTGAAATCTTGATTTTCGGCCGGCTAAAACTAGGGGATCACGATACGTAACGCCTTGGCAGTTTGGAGTTGGGTGGGACATAGACTCTCCAGTTCTACGCAGTGACCAAGACCTTTACATCATTTGTCTAGATGCTTTGGTATTTGTTTTGTTTGCTCCTTATATTGTGGTTTGGGTGTATGTCCGTTATGATATGATTTGAATTGTTTGATTGACACATAAATATGAAATCTTTACTCTATATGTTCATTTGAATTCAGCTTAGTCATTTGAGTCTTTTGATCATCCTGTTTAGCCATCTCTTTGCAATCGTATGAATCTGTCCTAACTATATGATCCATGATATGAATCTGATTTGATAAGCTACTACGCCATGATGTTTGTTATCTGATATGAGATGTGCTCAGAGAACGGCGATACGTAACGCCCTGACAATTTGATAATTTGATATGTTCTATTCTATATGTGATACGTTATGATCATGACTTGTAGAATTTGATATGTTTGATAAGAGTTCGGTTATACTATGTATGCTATATGTTAGTTGATCTATTTATATTATTAGAAAACACATTTGATTTGATAACCTTATATCCTACTGAGTGGTTGTACTCATAAATCCTATTAACATTTTTAGAGTCTGAGATGAGAAAGAGAACATGGAATTTGAAGAGACTTCTGATTAAGGCATTTGATATTTTCAAGAGGTTATTTAGATTTAAATTTTACAGCTTTCTTAGATTTCATATAGTAGAGATAGTGAGAGATTGATGTATTTTTCTTTATTGGTGAGATTGAGAATTTATTTATAAATTGATGGATATTGTAATTTGTGAACTTTGTTATTTTCTATATTTGGATACTTTGCATTAATTGATAGTTACGTCATTTATTTAAATTGTCTTATGGTTGTTTAGCTTTCATATCTATTTGTTATGGTGGAATTTATTATGATATTACGCAGTCGGATTTCGAGATGAAAAAAAAAACGGATAAGAGGCGTAACAAGAGGAATTATGAGAGTTTAAGCATCCACAGTCAACTAATCTTAAGTCATACCGATCAATCTTAAAAGATATAATGAAGTTTAAGATTAGTATGATCTTGGATTAGATTAGAAATTAAGATGATATCTCGTTTTAAATTATGGTTAGGACATTTTGGGTAGGTGATTGTTTTATTCTAACAGTTTGACTTATATATAGAGAATTCTTAGTATGGATGGGGATTAAGATAATTAAGTTAAATCTTTTAAGGGAGAGAGCCAGCTACATGATGTATATATTCCTACATCTTACATCTTTCCACTAGGTTTAAGTCATTACACATTGACCTATTCTTATCATTGATTTTTTGATAATTAGTACTAAGGAACGCCTTGACCATAACATACATTCATAGATTTAATTAACGTTGTCTATTCATCTACATTTATTTATATTCCTTGAAAATTAGAAAAAGTTAGTTAACACTTTAAAATGTTAAGATAAGTTAGTGCCTTTAGATTTCATAAATGACTCTTATTTAAGTTTATAACATATGTTTGGTCGAATCATATTATGCCATTGATCATTATTACTCATACGATAAAGTATGGAGACCACATTAGATATGAGTTCATTTAATAGTAGTACTATACCATAAATATATTTTCTTAATTTATTATAATATTAAGAATATACTTAGAGATATGTATATAATCCTTTCAAAGTGATTCATTAGGTCACTTCTAAGTACACACTTAAGTCCTTCTATGCTCTCCTTTAGGTTTTACCATTGAATATACATATAGATTACTTTTAGTTCTGTGATGAGTAAATTTACTAAGCATATATAATCTGTTAATTAGTTAGGAGAGTAGATCTGTGAAGAATATTTAGGAGTTAAACATATTATCCTGATTAGATATTAGATCGTCTTCTTAAAACTCTCAAATTGGAAGCAGAACATTAATGACTTATGATTTCCATTAGATCTCTAAAATATTGTGATTATTTGAAGTATATATAAGTTTTTAGCAATGTAATGTGATTTTAGGACTCTTATGTATCTCAAGTTGAAAATATTCATAAGAGTTAATTGACATACTCTTATGATATTCAAAGTACTTTTAGGGAGTAATTATAAGCTATCATAAGGTTGTTATGATATGATATGTATGCTAACTATTTTGGTACATACTCAACCATATGAGAGTTAGTCATCGATCTCTTTTCATCTTTATGTCTTTAACTATATCAGGGTAAATTTATCTATTAATTAATTAGCTTGATTAACTAAATCGGATCTCAAGTCCATAGACACATTAAATCAAAAGATTTCTTGATCATATTATAAATGCTCCACAAATATAGATATACTTATCGTATTGATTTGTTCTTGATTGAGTAATCTCTTAATCATATTCTATGGCCTTAGAAATTAGTATGAGTAATCTATTAATACAAAGATAGATTATTAGAATCTATCAAGTTTTGAGGACGAAATTTCTTTAAGGGAGAGAGAATGTTATACCCCGCACTTTTACAACCATTAATAAGTTTAATTAATTTAAATTGAAAAAATTAAATAATTATAAAAATTCATGACTGAATTTAAGTAACTTAATTTAGTCTAGTTAACCCAATTATGAAAGTCCAATAGCTCAATTATACTACTAAAAATAGCCTACTAATTTAGTTCAAATTCTGAGTTGATGTATTAGATAGCAACATAGTAAAATAATGATAACTTTCTATATACAATTCTAATTAAGGCATAATTGATATCATTAGAAAGAGAATAAAATGATCTACAACTTTGTAGAAGGTCATCTTTACTAATTCAGACGTTTAGTTTTAGAAAGGGTTACCCATAGGGAACAGGTCCTAATCAGATTATGATTTGAAGTAGGAAACAAAAAATGATATAATTAATATTAACGATGACCTAAAAAGTTATGTATAACATATTAGAGTTAGATTAGAAGTAAAACTTAATAAATTTGAATATAATTAAAATTTTAATTAATAGGTAGAAAGTCATAATTAGAATCCTACTTGGACTAGGATTATGTACATAGATTTACTTGACATAGTCCTAGTATGTTAAGCATAACTCCGTGCATAAAATTCTAAATTAAGTAAAAAAGTTTCCATTGAAACTGTGACTCAAAATTCTAGAAGTTTTATGGAGACTATATATTTAAAATAAGTCATTTATTAGTCGGAATAAGGACATCTTTGGACGAAAAAAAATCTGCCAGATTTCTGACTTCGGAGCACTCATAACACTATGTTAGTAAAATAGGTATATCTTTTTGTATATATATCCATAAATATTGAACTTAGAGGTATTGGAAAGGTAATAAAAAGTTCAAAAACACTTTAGAAGAGAGTTTTTCTTAATTGAAACGTTTATAGGGTTTAATTTAAAGGTCTTCAAAAAAGAAAACTACAGGTAGTGTGAGCAGAGTCCGATTTGCACTAGGAAGTGACTTTGATTTAGAGATTAAGTTATAGAGAGTAGGAGTTTAACTCCAACAAAGAAATAAGGTATTGGTGGTTATATTAGGAGGATAAATAGGTATGAATAGAGCCTTGGGGTCATGCTCAAAGCTCTATTGCATGCTGCTCTCTTCCAAGGGTAAGTTCATGTGGTGTTCTTGAGAGAATATGGTTGTTCATAGTTATTTTTTTTGGAAGTTTGATTCTAATCAATGTTTTGTGTTATTGGAGGTTTAGAGAACGTGGGAAAGAGCTTAGAGAATGTGAAAAAGTATTTAGAGGAAGAAAAATGCATTGATAAATAGCATGGAACTCATAGGAGAGCTAAGAGCCGATCTTTCTTCAAAAGGTATGTGGATAACTGTACACATGATCTAAAGGTGTATCATATATATGTTTACCTCAATCACATTAAGAGAACGCTTTTCATATCCAACTGCCATCATCTTATGATTATGGTAGGCATTATTGGCAAGTAAAATTCTAATAAACTTATTAATGGTAACCACTGAGAAAAACTTATCTAAGGCAACATTTTGACGTTAACTATTTCCTTCAGTTTACCATATAAGTTTTAAGTAGTCTATTTATGCTAATCTTCATTCTGAAGATTTTGCTTGATTTAGATACAATACCCTCTAACAATACTATCAAGTTCTGAACTCAATAGCAGTTATGGACTATGGCTTAGAATTTTTAACTTCTTGCCAATCTCAAAGTTGTATTTACAGAGAGCATCATCATAGATTTTAGATCATAATCTACATCTTTGAGCATCTCTCATTTTGCTAAATCTAATATGTCAAACATATCCTTCTAGTCATTGAGAAAGTCTCAAAAATCTATGAAGCTCTATAATGTGTGTTATGAGTGGTTCCAAACAACTAAAGATAATCATATGTTAATTTGTGCCTCTAGAACATCTTCTAATTTTATCAGCTCCCATTGTCCTATTTGAGGACACATTCCTCTTCATAGAAGACAACTTTTAAGACGATAATTATTTTATTATCTCCTAGTCAATAAATATAATGTCCAAAATCTTTAGACACCTCACAAATTTACACTAGGGTATAATTTGACTTTAAAATCAAGTTTTTTTATAATTCATATCTCGTATGAATTATTTGATTTCCATATCTTATATGGACACACACTCACTTATTTGGAACCATCTGTAAAGTATGGACATCTAATGTTCATGCTCATGTTCAAAAAGATATAAGAATTAGGTAAATCTTATTATTTATTGTACCATATCTTAATAAGGTACAATTCCTCATTCTCTCATATTGCTATGATGTACAATGAGGATCAATCGAGTGAGCATACAATTATCCTTTAAATGATTTGTGTGAATCCTATACTTAAATATTAATTTCATTGATCAAATCAAAGAATTCTAATACTCTTTCCTATTTGTCACTTCATCTTGATCTTATACCTTAATTTCTCAGATATATTCGACTTGTATTTCAGTAAGTACATACAGTCGAATCTTTCCAAGAGTAAGTTATTAAGGAAAGTCAATAGAAATAATTATCTTTGGCCTTAAGAAGATATTGGATAATTTTATATCAATATGTATTAACACCAATAATTTCTTATTGCATAGCCTAGTGTACAACGCAATAGATAATCATGATTCACACAGTTCATTTTTATAGGAGACTTGTAAACATTCATCACATGAAATGTCACATTAAGAATCTATAGTGCATTGACTGATTTTAAAATCATATCGAACAATTATTGTTCCTTCTCAGTCAATGTTATTCACTTTTATAATTCTTGATATCTTATGTAACTAAATAACAATTATTCAACTTCATATTGGACTCCTACAAATATGCAAAAATTTACTATCTGACAGTAACCTATGCATATCTTGAACAATTGTTGAGTCGAACTCAACATTTACATTTACTCGATTTCCTTTTACTTGTCTAAGTCTGCATTCTATTGCATATTTAAGAATCAATTTCAATATCTTATATTGAAAACGCTAATTTTCCAATAGATATGAAAATGTTGATAATAAGAATATCTAAAACTTCTTTCAAGTTTCATATTCGTTTTTGCCTTTACCAATATCCTTATATTAGTTGCAGTGGGAGAACTGCTACCTCTCTCTTCTAGCTGACTTGCCTTTATCCTTTTCAGATGTAAGTTCGACCATTTGAGATCTTACCTCTAGCTTTATCAAAGACACACTATGAATATCTCTTCTTCTTGGTCTATCCAAATAAAAGATTTCATGACAACCATCGTGTTTCAAAAAGGCATACCATGAGTACCCTTTCTTCTTGGTCTATCCAAATAAGAGGATTCATGATATCTGATTAGGATAGTGACCTTCACTTAACCCTAAAGATATTCTTCAGAGTTTTCTAGTCAATCTGAATATGAGTAGTATTAGCATTTAATATACCAAAATCTCGAATTAATAGACGACATTTTAGTAAACGAAGGAAATAACGTGATTTAAGCAGATAGTTATTATAATTCAATTATGGTCTTTTATCTTGAATTATTTTTCACTATTTTTTGACAAACTGTATAACCTTCAGGTATATAGAACGAAAGACTCCGACGGTCTTCTAGTGAAGATCAGAATCTTCAAGAATCATAGTGTAACCTCGGGTAAACACATAGTATCATGCCATTATCTTAGAACAACCATCTCATGGTAATTGTAACTCTTTGCAATATCTGATCTTATTTCGGCTCCTTGGTCTTTAATGGTCCTAGGTAAATACAGTAGACCATTATCCCTCGTATAAGTTTTACCATCAATACGTGACAGAGTAAAGTAAGAATGTAGCTTCCGGATAAACGCGAGGATAGCTACACCGTTCCTCTATTCTAATCTCAATGCATCATAATGCCATAGTTAATAGTCCTTTCATCAGATGGTGGCAGATCTCGGATAAACACATAGAAACTGTCATCATTGAATCAAGTTCTAAGAACTATATTGATGAAGAGCCACGCGATGCATTCTCAATGACTCGCGCTCTGACTTAGACTTTATTTTTAAGGTTTTGCTTATTTTAGGTTGGTCTCATCCTAGGTGATAGTTTATAAATATATCGTATATATTTAACTATACCTAAATATTAGCAATCGATTCATAATCGAAAACTAGAAAGCATGCATCAACCATGCATGTTCATTATGTGGTCATGGACAGCACGGTGATTAACTGGAGCCAAACAATTAATCACCACAATAATATAACAATTATATTATGCAAACACACAGGCACTAGTGATCTCATCTCCTTTCGTCTTCCTGGTTGCACTTGTAGATCATCCTCGCCTCTCTTCAGCCGGCACGATCAATTACAAATAATATTAATTTTTGAAACAATTTCAAATAAAAATAAATTGGAAGAGAAATCCTTATGGCCGAGTACAATAATGGAGGGAGATAGAATTACAATAGAATGAGAGAGAGAGAGAGGCACGCAGGTCTCATTAATTAACATTTAATTAACCCATATAACACATTCCAAGATAGTCCACACAATCACACCATCACATGATATGAAATAAACAAAGCTCATGTTCATGACCACTTCAAATTTTAACCATCGACACATGATAAAGCACATCACATGAAGGTTAAAATTTTGAAAAATAATAATTTTGATTTTCTTAAAATCTGGGTACCAATCAAAATTGGATAATTTGAATTTTTCGAAATTCTTATTTTTCTAACATGCATTTAAATATAATTTAAAGCATCAAACACATCAACATGTAGACACAAAGCTAAAATTAAAATTCTAAAATATTTCATGCAGTATTTAGAACAATTCTAAAATGAATTAATCTAACACTTAGATTAATTTTAAATCACATTAACTACAATTATTGATGTGAAATAATCTAACATTTAGATTGAATTAAAAATTCCTTAATAATACTTATAAAAGAATTTCAAATTCCAATTTTAATTACTTAACAACTTTTTTTAAGTACTCCATTTATTAAATAATATTTCTCAATAATAATTATTAAGAAAAATTAATTAGAACATTTCTAATCAAAATTAGTCTAACAATTTGATTTAATTTAATCTCTTAATAACCTTTATTAAAATATTATATTAAATAGATTAGATCTTTAAAATTTTAATTAAGATGTCATTGAGAAAATTAATTATCTTAAAAACCATTATTAAGACTTTAATTAATCCTTAATAACTTTTATTAAGATTTATTCTCAAGAAATAATTAACCTTATTATAACGATTATAAAAAGTTAATTAATCACATAGTAACCTTTTATTATGTGTCCCTTAATTAAAACATTAATTTCATAACAACAATTGTTTAGGAAATTAAATGTATCTAGCCACTTAACTTAAATAAAAATTAACAACATTTGTTAATTATATTTAAGGTCACAATCTTAAAATAATTAACAACACTTGTTAATACTTAATTAAGATCTCAAGTAACCCCACTAATCACTTATATATTAAATTAAATTTAACAAAATTTGTTAATAAGTTTTAAAATCACATCTTAAAGAAAATATAAAAATTAACAACACTTGTTAATTATTATTAAGATCATATCTTAAATTAACCCCTTTAACAACTTAATTAAAAGCAATTTACAATTAAGATCATATCTTAATTATAACCCCTTTATTTTAACTCAAAATAATAAATTCAATGTTTAAAACACATTTTAAATAAAATTCTTTTATTAATTTTGAGATAAAGGGGGTGGGGTTTGTTTTAATAAAGGGTTCACAGGGGTTTAGGGGTTAATGGGCTAGGGGGTAAATGGGCTTGGCCCATTGGGCCCTAGGCCCGGGCCTGGCCAAGGTCCGGCCAGGCTCGGACCAGGTAGGGCACCTGGGCTCGGGCTGGCTGGGTCCCATGCGCTACCTGGTGGTTTGGCGTGCCCGGGTGGGCCGGTCCAGGCGCGCCTGCATGCGGGCCGCTCGGGACCGCCTGGTCTAGGCCCAGTGTGCCTGGCTCACTCAGGTGGGAGTTAAGGTTTCTGCCCTCCCTTTTTGTAGGTTTCGTGCGGTTTGGGGCGGCGGCACCGCCGGCGCCAGTGGCGGGGCCGGCTAGAAGTTGCTGGGGGGGGGGGGTGTTGCCCCTTTAGCCCTCGGCATCGGCGATGGCCGGTTTGCGGTCTCTTGCCCCTGGTAAACCCCAAATCCGGCGGTTAGTTGGTTCAAACTGTGGCTATTCCTCCCTTGTTCTTCCAACTGTTGGAAACCAAAGAGAAGGGTGGCTTCTCCGCCGGCCATCGGCGACAATAAGAGTTCTCCGGGCACAGGCTGGTATAGCTGGTCACACCAGCAAGCCCATAATGGTGACCGATCACCATCAAAGCCTCATCCAAGCCATGAAGACATGTTCTTCATCTCAGTGAAGAACCTTACGAAAACCCCCCATTAAATATATTGTTTTCTTCACAGAAAATTAATCTAAATATAATCTGCTCATCTTGTAAGCTCGACGCGGTTCAAACGGTGTCCAGTTAGGAGGACACGTTTTAGAATGTATCGCGTGGGTGCCACGTGAGCGGGCTTTGGGGCGCGAGAGTACGGCCCCGGTCTTATCGTCTGAATAGCGTCTTACATGGTCGACGTCATTCAGAAATCTGATAATGTACGACCCCCGTCTTGTCATCTGAATGGCAGCTACCTTGGACGACGCATTTTAGCAAGTTTCAGTTTGACCCCGCGAGCCCTCCCTCTTTTCCCTTATTCTCTTCATCTCTCTCTCTCTCCTCCCCTTCCCCTTCGATCCATCCGACCCCCTTCCCCCTTCTCCTTCCTTTCCTCTCCCTCCACTCCATCAACACCCTAACTTCCACCACTACTACCACCATCTCCTCAGCGGCGTATCTCTCTCCGGATGGCGGCCGACGTCCTGGTGGAGTGACGGCATCCACGGCGGTACTGGCGGCGGCTTGTGGCGTGGCGGTTCGGTGGCTAGGAGCTAGGAGAAGTTCAAGTAACCGGTAGGATGACGATCCTCATTGTGTTTTGTTTAAAACCATATTTTTCCCGCTTTGGAGCATGTTTAGAAGATCCTTGGGGTGAAAATGTTAACCTTGTAAAATGAGGAATGATGGGCTTTTAATGGGTATTTGGATTCTCCTCCTCCTTCCCTATTTTCATTGTGTTTTTTGTGCGTTTTGAGGGAGAAATCCCACTTTGTAACTCGGGGGAGGCCGGAAGGGAACCTGTTTGTGAGCGTTAAATGGCGTCTAGGGACAGCGACACCATTTCAAATGGCGGCTCCCACCCAAGACGCGATTTAACCCAGATAATGGGTTCTGTCTCTAGCCCAAATAATGTCCAGGGACAGCGATGCTATTTAAAAGGCGGCTACCGAAGGCGACGCTATGTAGGTCATATTATGAGGCCAGTTTAGGGGTCTTGAATGACGTCGGCTAAGGACGACGTGATTCAAGACAGAACTCCATTAATTCATGCCATTAATACATCTTTACATTGTCAGATAGTGGTTAAACGCATGCTCGAAATCATACTTCGAGGACGAAGATTTTTACGTAATCTGATCGCACTGTGTTGTGTTTTGTGCAACTGTGGACTTAGAGTGACAGTTGTTAGCGCTTAGGCACCCTGTGTCGGTGTGGGAGTGACATGGCGCCAGTGTGGGAGAGGTGGGGTGACGCATAGAGAAAGGATCACCTGGTGTATCTTGGGGTACAGCTAGTACCGGTGTGGGAGTGGTACATTTGGAGTGTCACTTGTGCTGGGGGAAGCAGAACCACCTAGAGCCGGTTAGGCCGGAGTAGCTAGCGTGCTATATGAGGGGTTGCTGTTTGGTCTCAGTGGGTCGTTGTTTTTCGCGCTTGGCCACGTGGTTTGTGTGTTTAGCCGAGACGCTGGTTGTGGACTCTGTGGTGGAGTGGTTTCAGAGTTGTACATGTTACATTTACGAATGCATGCGTTTTATATCAGAATTTGAGAATCTTTGGGAGATGTGTTTACTGCTTTAATTATTTAAATTGCCTAGATTTGTGTTGTTGCACTTGTGGGTGCGTGAGTAGGTGGTGGGGATCGAAGGATCCCTACTGAGTCCATTTCGATGAGACTCACCCCTGCGGTTTTCAGGTGAGGGTTCCAGGCGGGCGTAGCGTGGAGGGTTTCGCCTATGGTTGAACATCAGCAGCCATTGTTCCGGGGTATGCCCCGATGTAGTTGTCACTTTTCCTTTCAGGCATGTACGCTTAATTATTTCTTTTCAGTTGGAATATGTAATTATTTGCTGAGTCAAGTCGAATTGTAATAATTTTTAATTCCTACACTTTCTGTACAATTCGATGTGATGTGAATGTTTAGCTTAGTTTATCATTTATTTCCCAAACTTACCGAGATCTTAGTTTGGTTACAAATTTTAATGATTCGATATCCATTTAGTAATCGAATCACCGATTATAGGGTGGCGGGTCGTTACACATCTGATGAACAACTTTCGTGAGATAAAAACGATTCAAGCATGGAAATAATTTTAGAACCTTAATTTAATCGATCCGAAGTGGATCAGAGCAAAACCTGGTTCTGGTACCATTGTTGGGATCTGGACAGGACGCGAAGAACACAGCGGAAACACAAAATAAACTCCCGCCTGATGCCTGCTGATCCGAATCGGTACGAAAAGTGTAAACCAAAAAATCGAGTGTAATCAGATTACCGTATGCGGATTCGAATCCACTTCCGTCTCGATTCGGTCGAGACGATGCCGCTTCCGTCTCGGCCTCCAACGGTATCCACGCGATCCTCTGCGGTGGTTCATCCTCGCTCTCTCGTCCGTATCAGCTTGCTCGCTGAAGATCCGTTGCCGCAACGATGTTCGAAAATTGGCGAACGGGAATTCCCAACTTTTGGGAATCGCACGCGGCGAAGACGGAGACAGAGACTGTCCCAGCCCCTCGAACGGGGTGCCCAAAGGAGGAGGAGAGAGAAAAGAGGGAACGACCAACATGTGGAAACCCTGGAGCTTGGTCCAGGGTTTCTCAAAGGCACGTATATATTAAGTCGGCGCGACTTTTCACAAAAGTCCCCGACTTAATATAAATGCCACTTAAATACCACCGACTGAGAATCTTATTGCGTGTGACCCTCTAAGCCCATTAACCAGTCCGATTTTCAGCCCATTAACTCCAATAACTAGTTATTGATTTATTGTAATTAATTAATATCTAGATATTAACTAATTACTTAACTGAATTAACATCTCATGTAAATTCGATCGGACTTCTGATCAAGTTGGGTACCAAGCAACACCACATGATCTCGGAAGGTAATGGGGTTCAGCAACCCACTCATGGAACATGTCCGTCCACAGTTACCGCATGTCTATAATCCTCCGTTCGCACAATGCTCTCCAGTTAACCTAGGGTATGGTCAATTGTCAAACCCTAGATGGTCAACTCGCTTGAATAAGACTCCGCTGTACAATATCTAAAAACACATTTTTCTGATATTGTGTCTGCTCTGGCTAGAGATTCCTGCGGATCTATTTTAGAGCATTCTCTCTCCAGTTACCTGAGAGCGACGATCCTTTATTGAACACACAATCACCTTTGAAGGTCTTCCACTGGACCCGATCCTTAATTATTAGAGATCCCGTGGATAGGGATTCGTAGGTCAAAGTTAAAGTCTAGAAGTCCACCGACAAGGTTTCTTTGGCGTCTCAAGTCCAAGGATCAACCACGCAACTGTGACGATGAATCAAGTCGGTTGACAGTCAGGTAAATTACCATTCGGCGATTCATGTCGGATCAGTTTAGTGAACTCATTCCCCAATGAGTACCTACAGGTTTACCATTGTGTCTCCGCACAAGTAACTAACGAGATTAGTCACCCTCATCATATGAGTTGGAATAACTTGTACTAGTCATACCGGATATTTGATATCCTTCTCACACATCCTACGGCTATGAACAATTAAGAATATGTGTATATAAGTCATCAGTCTCATTATTATGATCTCATCATAATTCGATGACTATTGCACACATTCATGTAGTTCATTATGCGCAATTACAAATATGCTAATCTTTATAATGAATTTAATACCATTTATTAGTGAACCACATTGAAATAGGTATGATTGGCTTAGAGGACACCTATATCTATCAGGACTTAGACTCCTTGGTTCTGTGCAGTGACCAAGACCTTTACATCATTTGCCTAGATGCTTTGGTATTTGTTTTGCTTGATTCCTTATGTTATGGTTTGGGTATATGTTCGTTCTGATATGATTTAATTTGTTCGATTGGCACATAAATATGAAATCTTTACTCCATATGTTCATTTGAATTCAACTTGGTCATTTGAATCTTTTGATCATCCTGCTTAGCTATCCTTTTGCAATCATATGAATCAGTCTTAACTATATGATCCATGATATGAATCTGATTTGATAAGCTACTACGCTATGATATTTGCTATTTGATATGAGATGTGCTTAGGAGACGGCGATACGTAACGCCTTAACAATTTGACAATTTGATATGTTCTATTCAATATGTGATACGTTATGATCGTAGCTAGTAGAATTTGATATGTCTGATATGAGTTCGATTATGCCATATATGCTATAAGTTAGTTGATCATTTTATATTATTAGAAAACACATTTGATTTGATAAGCTTATATCTTACCATATTTTATATCATATTCTTATTTGAGATATATGTAGAACTGTGTAACATCATGTTTAGTATAATTATTTAATGTGATTTGTAAAATTTATTATATGTTAAGTCATGTGGATGGTTTGAAGCTTACTGAGTGGTTGTACTCATAAATCTTATTAACATTTTTAGAGTCTAAGAAAAAGAACATGGAATTTGAAAAGACTTCTGATTAAGGCATTTGATCTTCAGGAGGTCATTTAAATTCAAATTTTGCAGGTTTCTTAGATTTAATGTAGTAGAGATAATGAGAGATTAATGTATTTTTTTTTATTGGTGAGATTGAGAATTTATTTATAAATTAATAGATATTGTAATTTCTGAACTTTGATATTGGCTATATTTGGATACTTTGTATTAATTGATAGTTACGCCATTTATTTAAATTGTCTTATGATTGTTTAGCTTTCATATCTATTTGTTATGGTAGAATTTGTTATGAGATTACGTGGTCGGATTTCGAGATGAAAAAAAAAAAAGAACCGGATAAGAGGCGTAACAAGAGTAATTATGAGAGTTTAAGCATCCACAACCATCTGATCTTAAGCCATATCGATCAATCTTAAAGGATATAATGAAGTTTAAGATTAGTATGATCTTGGTTTTGATTAGATATTAAGATGATATCTCGTTTTAAGTCATGATTAGGACATCTAGGGTAGGTGATTGTTTTATTCTAACAATTTGACTTATATATAGAGAATTCTTAATATAGATGGAGACTACGAGGATTAAGTTAAACTTTTTAAGGGAGAGAGTCAACTACATGATGTATATATTCCTACCATTTACATCTTTCCACTAGATTTAAGTCATTAAATATTGACCTATTCTTATCATTGATTTTTTGATAATTAGTGCTAAGGGATACCCTAACCACAATATACATTCATAGATTTAATTAACGTTGTCTATTCATCTACATTTACTTATATTGCTTGAAAACTAGAAAGAGTTGGTTAACACTTTAAAATGTTAAGATAAGTTAGTGCCTTTAGATTTCATAAATGACTCTTATTTAAGTCTATGATATATGTTTGGTTAGATATTGAGGATGTATTTTTGTTTTAAGTAACTCGAATCATACTATGCCATTGATCATTAATACTTATATGATAAAGTATGGAGAGCACATTGGATATAAGTTCATTTAATAGTAGTACTATACTATAAATGTATTCTCTTAATTTATTATAATATTAAGAAGATATTTAAGGACGTGTACATAATCCTTTCAAAGTGATTCATTAGGCCACCTATAAGTATATACTTAAGTCCTTTTATGCTCTCCTTTAGATTTTACCCTTAAATATACATATAGATTACTTTTAGTTCTGTGATGAGTAAATTTACTAAGCATATATAATCTGTTAATTAGTTAGGAGAGTAGATCTGCGAAGAATATTTAAGAGTTAAACACATTATCCTGATTAGAGATTAGATCGTCTTCTTAAAATTATCAAATTAGAAGCAGAACATTAATGACTCATGCTTTCCATTAGATCTCTAAATATTCTGATTATTTGAAGTATAAATAAGTTTTTAGCAATGTAATGTGATTTTAGGACTCTTATGTATCTCAAGTTGAAAATATTCATAAGAGTTAATTGACATACTCTTATGATATTCGAAGTACTTTTAGGGAGTAATTATAAGGCATGATAAGGTTGTTATGATCATGATCTGTATCCTAACTATTTTGATACACACTCAATCATATGAGAGTTAGTTTGTCATCGATCTCTTTTCACCTTTATGTCTTTAGCTATGTTAGGGTAAATTTATCTATTGATTAATTAGCTTGATTAACTAAATCGGATCTCAAGTCTATAGAGACATTAAATCAAAATGTATCTTAATCACATTATAAATGCTCCACAAATATAGATATACTTATCGTATTGATTTGATCATGATTGAGTAATCCCTTAATCATACTCTATGGCCTTAGAAATTAGTATAAGTAATCTATTAATAGAAAGATAGATTATTAGAATCTGTCAAATTTCGATGTCGAAATTTCTTTAAGGGGGAAAGGATGTTATATCCCGCACTTTTACAACTATTAATAAGTTTAATTAATTCAAATTGGATGAATTAACTAATTATAAAAATTTATGACTGAGTTTAAGTAACTTAATTTAGTCCAATTAACCCAATTATGAAAGCCCAATAGCTCAATTATACGACTAAAAATAGCCTACTAATTTAGTTCAAATTCTGAGTTGATGTATTAGATAGCAACATAGTAAAATAATGATAACTTTCTATATACAATTCTAATTAAGGCATAATTGATATCATTAGAAAGATAATAAAAAGATCTATAATTTTGTAGAAGACCATCTTTACTAATTCAGATGTTTAGTTTTAGAAAGGGTTACCCATAGAGAACAGGTCCTAATCAGATTATGATTTGAATTAGGAAACAAAAAATGATATAATTAATATTAACGACGACCTAAAAAGTTATGTATAATATATTTGACTTAGATTAGAAGTAAAAAATAGTAAATTTGAATATAATTAAGATTCTAATTAATGGGTAGAAAGTCATAATTGAAATCCTACTTGGACTAGGATTATGTACACAGATTTACTTGACATAGTCTTAGTATGTTAAGCATAACTCCATGCATAAAATTCTAAATTAAGTAAGAAAACTCCTATTAAAACTATGACTCAAAAGTCTAGAAGTTTTATGAATACTATATATTTAAAATAAGTCGTTTACTAGTAGGAATAAGGACATCTTTGGACGAAAAGAAAATCTGCCAGATTTCTAAGTTCGGAGCACTCATAACAGCATGTTAGTAAAATAAGTATATCGTTTTGTATAGATATCCAAAAATAGTGAGATTAGAGGCATTGGAAAGGTAATAAAAATTTAAAAAGAATTTTAGAAGAGAGTTTTTCTTAGTTCGACATTTATGGGGTTGAATTTAAAGGTCTTCCGAAAAAGAAATTACAGGTAGCGTGAGCAGAGTCTGATTTGCACTAGGAAGTGACTTTGACTTGGAGATTAAGTTATAGGGAGTAAGAGTTCAACTCCAGCAAAGAAATGAGATATTGGTGATTATATTAAGAGGATAAGTAAACATAAATAGAGTCTTGGGGTCGTGCTCAGTGCTCTATTGTATGCAACTCTCTTCTAAGGATAAGTTCATGTGGTGTTCTTGAGAGAATATAGTTGTTCATAGTTATTTATTTTGGAAGTTTGATTCTAATCAATATTTTATGTTATTAGATATTTAGAGAATATGGGAAAGAGCTTAGAGAATGTGAAAAAGTGTTTATAGGAAGAAGAAGGCATTGATAAATAGCAAGAAAGTCATAGGGGAGCCAAGTGCCAATCTTTCTTCAAAAGGTAGGTGGATAACTGCATGCATGATCTATTTTGTATTAAAAAACTATGTTATTTTAGAACATTTTCAAAAGCTAATCAATTAGTAAGAACTTTTATTTATATGTCTACTTCATGATATTCAATTCAGTTTTTTGTGATCTTCTTTAATTACATGATTATTATCTCAGCTTATGTAATCGGTCCATTCAATCTGTTTTGTTTCCAATTTTGATCACATGAGTTATATATATTATTTTTTCTTCGGTATGATGTCCAATTGAGCTAAATTTTTGATAAAATTTACTCTCGATGTTATATTGATACCCAATAAATTTCATAATTGTTGGAGTTCTTTAGATATTTATTCCGTAATATTTTTCTCAGACTATATAATCTGTCTTGATAGTTTTGAAATCTCAACTTGTAAATCCTATATCTCACTTGATTCATGTCCAAATCATACCAAATTTTGTAAAGACCTTTGTTATACTATGCGTGACTTATCTAAAAGGTTTTAGAATTTTATGATTCTATTTGCTATTCAGTTTGCCATCTATTTTGATTTGCTGGAATTCTATTTAGCTTGGATTTCTGGAATCGAAGTGAGAATCCAAAATTATATCAAATCCATCTAGAAATTGATGAAACTTTGTATACACTTTACATATGATCTATTGGACATGCTCATAAAGTTTGGTAATTGTTTGAATCTATTTGATATTATTTGTCCTATTTGTTGATTTTTTAATTCTAAAAATTAGTCTAAATAGCCGAAAAATATGTTTATATTCTGAAAATTCTGAGAAAATATCATTGGTTATCATTTCTGTCAAAAAACTTATTTTGATCAGTTTTATGCTGATTTTCCATATATATGACCATGATGACTCTCTAAGTGGTTATTTTGTATATAAAAATATATATTTTAACTGTTATGTGTACGTATCAATTTGAAAATTTAATTTTCAAATCTATACTCATCTTTTGTCATCATTTGATCTTTGTTAATCTGATTGTGCCATAATTATTTGACTTTGCTTGGACATTGTCATCTTAATGAGATACTTGGCCCGATTCCATTATAAGCATCCATATTGGATACGATATTTTGTTTGGAATCCGAGGGTAAACGAATGGAATCCTAATTTTTGGCTAGCTAAAATAAGGGGACGGCAATACGTAACGCCTTGCCAGTTTGGAACTGGGTGTGACTTAAACTCTCCAATTCTACGCAGTGACCAAGACCTTTACATCATTTACCTAGATGCTTTGGTATTTGTTTTGTTTGGCTCCTTATGTTGTGCTTTGAGTGTATGTCCGTTCTGATATGATTTGATTTGTTTTCACATAAATATGAAATCTTTACTCCATATGTCTATTTAAATTCAGCTTAATTATTTGGATCTTTTTTATCATCCTATTTAGCTATCCCTTTGCAATCATATGAATCTGTCTTAACTATATAATCCATGATATAAATCTGATTTGATAAGCTAGTACACCATGATGTTTGTTATTTGATATGAGATGTACTTAAGGGACGCGATACGTAACGCCCTGTCAATTTGACAATTTGATATGTTCTAATCGATATGTGATACGTTATGATTATGGCTAGTAGAATTTGATATGTCTGATATGAGTTTGATTATGCCATATATACTACATGTTAGTTGATCTATTTATATTATTAGAAAACACATGTGATTTTGTAAGCTTATATTTTACCATATTTTGTATCATGTTCTTATTTGAGATATATGTAGAACTGTGTAAGATCATGTTTAGTATAATTGTATAATGTGATTTGTAAAATTTATTATATGTTAAGTCATGTGGATGGTTTGAAACTTACTGAGTGGTTGTACTCATAAACCCTATTAACATTTTTAAAGTCTGAGAAAGAGAACATGAAATTTGAAGAGACTTTTGATTAAGGCATTTGATATCTTCAGGAGGTTATTTATATTTAAATTTTGCAACTTTCTTAGATTTGATGTAGTAGAGATAATGAGAGATTGATGTATTTTTCTTTATTGGTGAGATTGAGAATTTATTTATAAATTGATGGATATTGTAATTTGTGAACTTTAGTATTGGCTATGTTTGGATACTTTGTATTAATTGATAGTTATGTCATTTATTTAAATTGCCTTATGGTTGTTTAGCTTTCATATCTATTTGTTATAGTAGAATTTGTTCTGAGATTACGTGGTCGGATTTCGAGATGAAAAAAAAATGAACTAGATAAGAGGCATAATAAAGGCAATTATGAGAGGTTAAGCATCCACAACCATCTGATCTTAAGCCATACCGATCAATCTTAAAGGATATAATGAAGTTTAAGATTAGTATGATCTTGAGTTAGATTAGAAATTAAGATGATATCTCGTTTTTAGTTATCGTTAGGACATTTGGGGTAGGTGATTATTTTATTCTAACAATTTGACTTATATATAGAAAATTTTTAGTATGAATGGAGATTACGAGGATTAAGTTAAACCTTTAAAGGAAGAGAGCCAGCTATATGATGTATATATTCCTACCACTTACATCTGTCCACTAGATTTAAGTCATTAAATATTGACCTATTCTTATCATTGATTTTTTTATAATTAGTATTAAGGGATGCCTTGACCACAACATACATTCATAGATTTAATTAACGTTGTCTATTCATCTACATTTACTTATATTGCTTAAAAATTAGAAAGAGTTGGTTAACACTTTAAAATGTTAAGATAAGTTAGTGCCTTTAGATTTCATAAATGACTCTTATTAATGTCTATGGCATATGTTTGGTTGGATATTGAGGATCTACTTTTGGTATAAGTAACTCGAATCATACTATGTCATTGATCATTAATACTTATATGATAGAGTATGGAGGCCACATTGAATATGAGTTCATTTAATAGTAGTACTATACCATAAATATCTTCTCTTAATTTATTATAATACTAAGAAGATACTTAGAGACATATATATAATCCTTTCAAAGTGATCTATTAGACCACCTATAAGTATATACTTAAGTCCTTCTATGCTCTCCTTTAGGTTTTACCCTTGAATAAACTTATAGATTACTTTTAGTTCTGTGATGAGTAAATTTACTAAGCATATATAATCTGTTAATTAGTTAGGAGAGTATATCTGTGAAGAATATATAAGAGTTAAATACATTATCCTGATTAGAGATTAGATCGTCTTCTTAAAACTATCAAATTCGAAGCAAAACATTAATAACTCATGATTTCCATTAGATCTCTAAAATATTGTGATTATTTGAAGTATAGATAAGTTTTTAGCGATGTAATGTGATTTTAGGAATCTTATGTGTCTCAAGTTGAAAATATTCATAAGAGTTAATTGACATACTCTTATGATATTCAAAGTACTTTTAAGGAGTAATTATAAGTCATGATAAGGTTGTTATTATCATGATCTATATCCTAACTATTTTGGTACATACTCAACTATATGAGAGTTAGTTAGTCATCGATCTCTTTTCACCTTTATATCTTTTACTATGTCAGGGTAAATTTATCTATTGATTAATTAGCTTGATTAACTAAATCAGATCTCAAGTCCATAGACACATTAAATCAAAAGGTATTTTAATCACATTATAAATGCTCCACAAATGTAGATATACTTATCGTACTGATTTGATCTTGATTGAGTAATCCCTTAATCATATTCTGTGGCCTTAGAAATTAGTATGAGTAATCTATTAATACAAAGATAGATTATTAGAATCTATCAAGTTTTGATGACGAAATTTCTTTAAGGGGGAGAGAATGTTATACCCCGCACTTTTACAACTATTAATAAGTTTAATTAATTTAAATTGAAAAAATTAAATAATTGTAAAAATTCATGACTGAATTTAAGTAACTTAATTTAGTCTAGTTAACCCAATTATGAAAGTCCAATAGCTCAATTATACTACTAAAAATAGCCTACTAATTTCGGTCAAATTCTGGGTTGATGTATTAGATAGCAACATAGTAAAATAATGATAACTTTCTATATACAATTCTAAATAAGGCAGAATTAATATCATTAGAAAGGGAATAAAAAGATTTATAACTTTTTAGAAGACCATCTTTACTAACTCAGATGTTTAGTTTTAGAAAGGGCTACCCATAGAGAACAGGTCCTAATCGGATTATTATTTGAATTAGGAAACAAAAAATGATATAATTAATATTAACGACGACCTAAAAAGTTATGTATAATATATTTGACTTAGATTAGAAGTAAAAAATAGTAAATTTGAATATAATTAAGATTCTAATTAATGGGTAAAATGTCATAATTGAAATCCTACTTGGACTAAGATTCTGTACACATATTTATTTGACATAGTCTTAGTATGTTAAGCATAACTCCATGTATAAAATTCTAAATTAAGTAATAAAACTCCCATTAAAACTATGACTCAAAAGTCTAAAAATTTTATGAATACTATATATTTAAAATAACTCGTTTACTAGTTGGAATAAGGATATCTTTGGACAAAAAGAAAATCTATCAGATTTATGAGTTCGGAGCACTCATAACAGCATGTTAGTAAAATAGGTATATCTTTTTGTATAGATATCCAAAAATAGTGAGATTAGAGGCATTGGAAAGGTAATAAAAAGTTTAAAAGTATTTTAGAAGAGAGTTTTTCTTAGTTCGGACGTTTATGGGATTGAATTTAAAGGTCTTCAGAAAAAGAAACTGTAGGTAGCGTGAGCAGAGTTTGATTCGCACTAGGAAGTGACTTTGACTTGGAGATGAAATTATAGGAAGTAGAAAAGTGTTTAGATGAAGAAAAAGACATTTATAAATAGCAAGAAAGTCATAGGGGAGTCAAGTGCCGATCTTTCTTCAAAAGGTAGGTGGATAACTGTACACATGATCTATTTTGTATTAAAAAATTATATTATTTTAGAAACTTTTCAAAATATAATCAATTAGTAACAACTTTGATTTATATGTATACTTCATGATATTCATGTTTCAGTTTTTTGTGATCTTCTTTAATTACATGATTATTATCTCAGCCTATGTAATTTGTCCGTTCAATCTGTTATGTTTCCAATTATGATCACATGAGTTACATATGTTATTTTCTCTTTAGTATGATGTCAAATTGAGCTATATTTTTGATAAAATTTTAAATTAGATGTTATATTCATGCCCAATAAATTTCATAATTTTTGGAGTTCTTTTGATATTTATTCCATAATATTATTCTCATACTATATAATATGTCTTGACAATTTTGAAATCTCAACTTGTGAATCCTATATCTCACTTGATTCATGTCCAAATAATACCAAATTTTGTAAGGACTTTTATTATACTATCCATGACTTATCTAGAAAGTTTTAGAATTTTATGATTCTATTTGTTACTCAGTTTGCCCTCTATTTTGATTTGTTGGAATTCTATTTAAGTCGGATTCCCGGAATCAAAGAAAGAATCCAAACTTATATCAAAACCATCCATAAATTGATGAAACCTTGTAAACACTTTAAATATGATCTATTGGACATGCTCACAAAGTTTGGTAAATTTTTGAATCTGTTTGATATTATTCGGCCTATTTGTTGATTTTTCAATTATAAAAATTAGTCTTAATGGCCGAAAAATATGTTTATATTCCGAAACTTCTGAGAAAATATCCTTCATTATCATTGCTGTCAAAAAACTTATTTTGATCAAGTTTACTCTAATTTTCCATATATTTGCCATCTAAAGGAGATATTTAGCTCGATTCCATTATAAGCATCCATATTGGATTGGATATTTTGTTTGGAACTCGAGGGCAAACGGGTGGAATCCTTATTTCCGGCCGGCTAAAACTAGAGTACGGCGATGCGTAACGTCTTGGCCGTTTGGAGTTGGGTGGGACTTAGACTCTCCGGTTCTGTGCAGTGACCAAGACCTTTGCATCATTTGTCTAGATGATTTGGTATTTATTTTGTTTGGCTCCTTATGTTGTGGTTTGGGTCCATTATGAAATGATTTGATTTGTTTGATTAACACATAAATATGAAATCTTTACTCCATATGTTCATTGGAATTCAGCTTAGTCATTTGAAACTTTTGATCATCCTATTTAGCTATCCATTTACAATCATATGAATCTGTCTTAATTATATGATCCATGATATGAATCTGATTTAATAAGCTACTATGCCATGATATTCGCTATTTGATATGAGATGTGCTCAGGGGATGGCGATACGTAACGTCCTAATAATTTGACAATTTGATATGTTCTATTCGATATGTGATACGTTATGATCATGGCTAGTATAATTTGATATGTCTGATATGAGTTCGATCATGCCATATATGCTATATGCAAGTTAATCTATTTATATTATTAGAATACACATTTGATTTGATAAGCTTATATCTAACCATGTTTTGTATCATGTTCTTATTTGAGATATATGTAGAACTATGTAAGATCATGTTTAGTATAATTGTATAATATGATTTGTAAAATTACTATATGTTAAGTCATGTGGATGGCATAATATTCATTGTGTATAAATCGTATTAATTATCGTCTCATAATGAAGTCCGTGAATATGTGCGTTAGTGATCAGATTATGATGAGATAATACTAGTGAGACTGATCACTTAAACACATATATTCTTAATCGTTCCTAGTCGAAGGATATCCGAGAATGACATCGGATATCCGGTTAGACTAGTACATATTACTCATGCTCATATAATGAGGGTGACTGATCTCATAGTCACTTGTGTGGAGACACTAAGGCGAATCTGTAGGTGCTCATTGGAGAATGAGTTCACTGAATTGATCCGACTGAATCACTGGATGGTACTGTACCTCACTGTCAACCAGCTTGATTCTATTGTCGCAGTTGCATCGATGGTCCTCAGACTTGAGACACCAAGGGCACCTTGTCGGTGGACTTCTGTGCTTTGACCTTAGTTTATGAATCTCTAACCAAGGGATTCTAAACAGCCAAGGATCGGGTACAGCGGAATACCGTTGAAGGGAATTGAGTGTCAATAAGGAATCATTCGCTCTCGGTACGATGAGAGAGAATGCTCTAGGAAGGATGCGCGAAAGTCCTTGGCAAGGGCAGACGATAATGTCGGGAAAGGAGTTTTTCGATATTCATCAGCGGCATCCAATCCAAGTGAGTTAACCGGTTAGGGTTTGACAGCATGCCATACCCTGAGCTGACTCGAGAGCACTATATGAATGAAGGATTTTATCCACGCAGTAACTGTCGGCGGAAAGGTTCCAAGAGTGGGTTACTTAACCCCAATACCTTCTGGGTTCACGCGGTGTTTCTTGGCACCCAATGTAATCGGAGGCCCGATCGAATTCGATGTACGACATCAATTCGATTGATTAATTAATTAATAAAGAGTTATTAATTGATTAATAAAGCCAGTGTGGAGTCACTGGGCTTATTGGGCTATTAACCGGACTCGTTATTGGGCCTAGAGGGTCACACGCAAAGGATTCTCAAGGCGATGGATAAATAAGTGGGTTTTATACAAACCGGAGGTTTTTATGAAAAACTGCGCGGTTAGTATAAAATATAGTGAACGGACTGAGCAGGCCAAGCTGCTGCTAACCTTAGCCGCCCCGCCTCTCTTTCTCTCTCTCTCTGGTGCCCCAGAAGAATCCGGATCCCCGGATCTACTCCGCCGCATCTCCAAATCCCGTTCGACGGGAAATCGTCTGCGTGTTGCGGCGATCGTTGCAGCGAAAGGCGGAGACTTCGTGGGCTGCGAAGAACGAGGAATGAAAGGATTTCCGTCGCGAGGAGGATCGCATGGACTCCGTTAGAGGCCGGGCGCTTGCGCGGCTTGCGGTGTCGCACCGATGGAACCGAACAGTTGCGGATTCGAATCCGCACACGGTAAGAACTGATTATCCGATAATCCGGTTTTAGATTTTTTCGAAACGGGAACGGATCTCCGCTTTTATTTTATTTCTGCTGCGTGGGAGATTCGGAGAAACCCGAGAACCCAACAGTGGTATCACAGCCAGATTCCACTGTTTCTTGTCCCGTTTTGGTCTCCGAATTAATTTTCCAAATGTTATTCCATGCACGAATTCGATTTCCTTGCTGGATCTATGTTCATATGATGAACACCATTAATGAGATTAATTTAGATTATGCAAAATCAGATTTTTGGGTTTTTTTTTTTTTTCCATGTTCTTCATGTGATGAAGAAGGGTGTTCTTGCCGACGCCATATGGAAGATCTAGGTGACCGGGAAACCAGATGGGATAGTCTGAAGGACCCTAGGTTTTTGGTTGGTCACTGTGGGCCTCTAGGGCAGCCCCAAATAGGCCGGTGGAGGGGCGATTAGAGCGGGTGTCTTCCTCTATTTCTGCATAAAAACCAGAAAATATGGGTTGGCTATAGAACTTATTGGGCTTCTCCAGGGAGTCAGCCGGCGCTGGGGACCCCGCCGGCGCCGGGGGCGACGCCGGCCATGCCGGTCGGTGCTGTGGTCCAGCCACTGGGCGGCGCTGCCGAGCCCCGCCGCCAGTCTCCACTTCCTGCGACAGGGTTTAGGGTTTGGGGGGGGGGGGCGTCGGGTTGAAGACGCACCAGGCGGACCGCCCGGCCCCAACCCAATCGGACCGGGCCGGTCCATAGCCTGTCTTGGGGCGGGCCGGCTGAGGGCCAGGGGCCCTAACAAGGTCCAGCCTGGTTCGAACCAGGGGCCCTAGTTCGAGCCCTGGCCGAGCCAGGCTGAACCCTCTCCGTTATTTAATAAAATCCCTAATCAAAACCCCATTTACCCATTTATTTAAAATTGGATTTTAACATTAAAATTTAAAATTGTTTTGAAAAATTAAGTTATTATTCAATTTTATTTAAATTGGGTTTTAAAATGATTTTGAATAATTTAAATAACAATTAGTTATTAACTAATTAGGGTTAATTATTAACTTAAGTGTTAATTTAATAATTAACCTCAACTAACTAATTTAAGAGTTTAAATTAGAGGTTAATGATTATTAATCTAAATTTTAGATTATTAATTCTACTAATTGTTAACTAATTTTTTAAGTTAGTTATTAACTTAATTGTTAAATTAATAATTAACTTAAATGACTATTTTAAATGTTAAATTAGTAATCCTTAATTAATTACTGTTAGTCATTAATTTAATAATTAAATTAATGATAACTTTAATTATCTAATCTAAGAGTTAGATTAGTTAGTTATTAATTTAAGTGTTAAATTAATAATTGAGGTAATTGACTAATTTAAGTGTTAAATTAGTAGTCAATCATTTATTAATGTTAATTGTTGGTTTAAGAGTTAAATTAATAATTAATATTAATTGACTAATCTAAGAGTTAGATTAGTAGTTAATAATTATTCATAGTTGACTGATTAATTTAATTGTTAAGCTAGTAATTGACTATAATTGACTAATCTAAGAGTTAGATTAGTAATTAATTATTAATAGCCTAATTGTTAGAATATTAATATGAATAATCTAAGTGTTAGATTGTTTGATTTTAGAAGTGTTCTAATTTGCATGGAATAATTTGGAATTTATTAATTTGGACTGTGTACACATCTAATGTGTATTTAAATGCTTTTAAATTTGATTTAGTTGCGTGCTTAAGATATTAAAAGAGTTTTCGAAATTCTAAAGCCAATTTTGATTGGATCCTATTTTTTTGAAAGTAAAAAATTATTTAATTTTGAAAACCTCTTTTATTTTAGCCATGTGATGCGCTTATCTTGTGTGGATTGGATAAAACACATCGTGGTCATGGATATGCACTTATTTTATTATTCATATGATGAATGATGGATGTGGATCGTGGATGTATGGTCTGATTGAATTTTATTAATTGTTAATAAATAGAGGTCTACGTACCTCTCTCTCAGTCTTTATACTCCGATGTAATTCTACCTCCCTCTCTCTTGTACTCGCCATGAGGCCCAGTTCTACTTACATGTAATTCTAGAATTATTGTAATCTGATCGAGGCAACCGAGGAAGGAGCGAGGACGATCCACTGATACAACCAGAAAGACAATGTGATGCTGATCCTTTGCCTGTGTGTTTGTTGATTCTCTAATGTAAATGTTATATTAGAATTGTGTGTGCGTTTGACTGATGGCTCCAGTCAAACCCACTGTACTATCCATGACCACACTAGACATGTATGTGATGCATTGTTTTTAATTTTTGATTGTGAATCAAAACAAGTATAGTTATTATTAAATATATACGATATGTTTATATACCATCACCTAGGAGAGACCAAGATAAAAGTTATCTAAATACCCTTGTCTAAACTCTAAGCCTTAACGTGAGTAGTTAAGAACTTACCGCGTGGTCCACCATCGTTATAGTCATAGGATTCTAATCACTTTAGGCAGGTTTGTTGTGCTACCACAAGGCCTATTTAACTGTGAGGTGAGACTGTGGCTATGGCATTAGATGCCTATTGATCGGGGTAGAGGAACCATGTAGCTTTGTTGTGCTATCCACAAGGGCTGCATGCAAATCTATGCTCGCCTTGTAACGATGGTTAGCTTAAACCAGAATTAGTGGCTTGTTGTGCTATCTACAAGGCCATTAAACCTCTGGGGACCGAAGCTATGATCGGATATTGCAAGGAGTTGCAAGTCCCATGAGATGAGTGCTCTTTGATTGTTTTACAGCTTTCTTGTGTTATCCACAAGGTTGTACTGCAAGTTATTGAGATTATGATCCCCACTAGAAGACTGTCGGCGTTTCCCGTTCTGTATAGCTGAGGGTTATACAATCCGTCAAAAGTGGGAGTTAAAACTTGAACAAAAGACCATGTCTTGTTTTATATTTAATATTTGAACATCTGCTAAAATAGAACTTATCTTCTATAGGGAAATATGTCCTCGAATAACCCACTCCGTGGCATACCTGATGCCAAACGTTTGACTAGCCTGAACTACTCGGATTGGCTTAGAAATCTGAAGAATGCCTTCAGATCTGAGCACATTAACTATGTCGTTGGAGCTGATCATCGTACTGAATCGGCATTGGATGCCCTTGACGCAGAGAAGATAGCTAACGATAAAAGATCGAAGGACAAAGACAAAAGAGTGGTAAAGGGTGACTGCTTCTACTGCAAGCAGAAAGGTCACTAGAAGAGGAACTGCAAGGAGTTCCTCAACGATAAAGATCATGGAAAAGTGAAGCTGTCTGAAGCTTCAGATATCTATATGATAGATATCAACTTGTCAGTTAGAGATTCCACATCTTGGGTATTAGATACCGGATGTGCTTCTCATATCTGCCATGATGTGCAGATGCTGACAAGTAAGCCCAAGCTGAGAAAAGGCGAGGTGAAATTGAGGTTAGAAAACGGCGCAAAAGTTGCGGCGATTGCTGTTGGAACAGTAAACCTCAGGCTTCTATCAGGAGACGTCTTATCATTAGAAGTTTGTTATTATGTTCCTAGCATAATAAAGAACATCATATCAATATCTTGTATGGACAAGATAGGATATAGGTTAACTATTGAGAATAGAAGTTGTTCGATTTATTATGGTAATAAATCAATAGCTTCAACATCTTTAGTCAACGGTCTATATCTTTTAGATGTTTCTTATTACAATCTTCATATTGATAATGCTCTTAAGAAGAGCAAGAATTGTGTGAACCAAGCCTACGTGTAGCGTTGTAGACTTGGGCATATTGGTGAAAGTAGGTTGCAAAGGTTGCACAAGCATGGTTATTTAAATGCATTCGATTATGAATCGTTTGCGACATGTGAATCCTGCCTTATAGAAAAAATGGCAAAATCTCCATTTACTGGACATGGAGAATGTGCCAAGGACATTTTGGAACTAATACATTCGGATGTATGTGGTCCAACGTCTACCCAAGCCAAAAGTGGCTTTTCATACTTCATCACGTTCACCGATGACTTCTCAAGATTCGGCTATGTATACTTAATGAAGTACAAGTCGTAAGTATTTGAGAAGTTCAAGGAATTCAAGAATGAGATAGAGAAGCAGTTAGGAAAGAGTATTAAAGTTCTTCGATCAGAACGAGGAGGAGAATACTTTAGTACTAATTTTACACAATTCTTAAAGGATAATGGTATCCTTTCTCAACTGATCCCTCCATATACACCACAGATGAATGGTGTATCAGAAAGGAGGAATCTCACCTTGTTGGACATGGTGCGATCCATGATGAGCTTTTCGAGATTCCTAGTGTCCCTCTGGGGGTATACTCTAGAGTCAGCAGCATACCTACTGAACAGAGTACCCAACAAGTCTCTGGCCTCTACTCCATATGAGATATGGAAAGGCAGGAAACCAGAATTTAAACATGTTAAAGTCTGGGGTTATCCTGCTCATGTAAAGAGGCATGATTCAGACAAGTTGGAATTACGAACTGATAAATGTAGGTTTGTGGGATATCCGAAGGAAACCTTTGAATATTACTTTTACCATCCTGGTGAACAAAAGGTGTTTGTCGCCAGGAAAGCTGTCTCCCTGAAAGAAGAATACCTTCTCCAGGAGGACAGTGGGAGTAAAATAGTACTGGAAGAGGTTCCAGATCCCCAAACAGCTGCATTATCATCAGGTGAGATATCAGTTCCTGAATCCATTCAGATACATACAGATGAACCTCGAAAATCTGGTAGATTACCTAAACTACCTGAACGATATGTGGGACATATCGCTGAAGGTGAGTCTAAGGTTGAATATAATGAGGATGATGATCCTAAAACCTACCAGGAGGCCACAGAAGGCCTAGAAGCCAGAAAATGGCGAGATGCCATGAACTCAGAGATCCAGTTCATATACACCAACCAAGTTTAGAACTTGGAAGACTTGCCTGAGGGTATTGTACCCATCGGTTGCAAGTGAATTTTTAAAAGAAAGATCGGTGCTGATGGATGGATCGATACATATAAGGCAAGGTTGGTGGCAAAGGGATATCGTTAAAGGCAAGGAATTGACTATGACGAGGCTTTCTCACTAGTTGCCATGATAAAATCGATCAGAGTTCTACTCGCCATTGCTGCACACCTCGATTACGAGATCTGGCAGATGGATGTGAAGACCGCCTTCCTCAATGGTAACTTTGAAGAAGAGGTGTATATGATACAACCTGAAGGTTTCACATCTAAGGAATCTCCAGATAAAGTGTGCAAGCTTCAGAGGTCCATTTATGGACTGAAGCAAGCTTCCCAGAGCTGGAACATAAGATTTGACGAGGCTGTCAAGTTTTATAACTACATTAAGAATGAAGATGAGCCTCGTGTGTACAAGAAAACCAGTGGGAGTGCAGTCACTTTCCTAGTTCTTTACGTAAACGACATACTACTCATTGGGAATGATGTAGCCATGATGTCATCGGTAAAGATTTGGCTGTCGAAAAACTTCTCTATGAAGGATTTGGGAGAAGCATCTTACGTATTGGGAATACGGATCTATAGAGATAGATCAAAAAGGATGCTTGGAATGGCCCAATCCTTGTACATAGATACCATAGTCAAAAGGTTTGGCATGAAAAATTTTAAGCGAGGTCTCATACCGATGAGACATGGAATTAATCTCTCAAAGGAGCAGTCTCCTAAGAGTCCTAATGAGAGAGCACTCATGGATAGAGTACCATATGCCTCTGTCATAGGATCTATCATGTATGCCATGCTATGTACACGGCCTGATGTTGCATATGCTCTAAGTGTTACGAGTAGATTTAAGGCTGATCCAGGCGAAGAGCACTGGAAGGTTGTGAAATGTATCCTTAAGTACTTGAGAAGAACTAAGGATATGTTTCTGGTCTGTGAAGGAGGTGACTTGAAACTACGAGGCTTTACTGACTCTAGTTTCCGGTCAGATCTAGATGATAGCAAATCTACATCTGGATTCGTGTTTACTTTAAACGGAGGCGTAGTGTGCTGGAAGAGTTCCAAGTAAGCAACCACTGCAGATTCAACGACTGAAGTTGAGTACATCGTTGTACCTGAAGCTGCCAAGGAAGCAGTGTGGTTGAAGAAATTCATCATCGACCTCGGCATAGTTCCCAGCATCCCTGAACCAGTTCCGCTGTTGTGCAACAACAATGAAGTGATTGCGCAAGCGAAAGAGTCGCGGTCTCATCAGAAATAGAAGCATATTCTGAGGCGCTTTCATCTTATTAGAGAGATCATATCTAGAGGAGATGTAGTGGTGAAAAGAGTTCCATCTGTCGACAATGGAGCAGATCCACTGACAAAGCCATTGGCTCAAATTGTGTTTGAGCGTCACCTAGAATCTATAGGCTTACTGTATAAAGGTGATTGGCTTTAGTCCAAGTGGGAGATTGTTAGTCTTAGGTGGCCTACAAGCCAATATGAGTTTGTAATCTCGTCCATAATTATTAATATAATGGCATAATATTCATTGTGTGTAAATTGTATTAATTATCGTCTCATAATGAAGTCTGTGAATATGTACGATAGTGATCAGATTATGATGAGATCATACTAGTGAGACTGATCACTTAAACACATATATTCTTAATCGTTCCAAGTCTGAGGATATCCGAGAAGGACATCGGATATCCAATTAGACTAGTACAGATTACTCATGCTCATATGATGAGGGTGACTGATCACATAGTCACTTGTGTGGAGACACTAAGGCGAATCTGTAGGTGTTCATTGGGGAATGAGTTCACTGAACTGATCTGACTGAATGGCTGGATGGTACTGTACCTCACTGTCAACCAGCTTGATTCTATTGTCGCAGTTGCGTAGATGGTCCTCGGACCTAAGACACTAAAGACACCTTGTCGATGGACTTCTGTGCTTTGACCTTAGTTTATGAATCTCTAACCACGGGATTCTAAACAGCCAAGGATCGGGTACAACAGAATACCGTCGAAGGGAATTGAGTGTTAATAAGGAATCATTTGCTCTCGGTACGATGAGAGAGAATGCTCTAGGAAGGATGTGCGAAAGTCCTTGGCCATGGCAGATGATAATATCAGGAAAGGAGTTTTCCGATATTCATCAGCGGCATCCGATCCAAGTGAGTTAACCGGTTAGGGTTTGACAGCACGCTATACCCTGAGTTGACTCGAGAGCATTGTATGAATGAAGTATTATATCCACGCGGTAACTGTCGGCGGAAAGGTTCCAAGAGTGGGTTACTTAACCCCGATACCTTCCAAGTTCACGCGGTGTTGCTTGGCACCCAACGTGATCGGAGGCCCGATCGAATTCGATGTGCAACATCAATTTGATTGATTAATTAATTAATAAAGAGTTATTAATTGATTCATAAAGCCAATGAGGAGTCACTGGGCTTATTGGGTTATTAACCGGACTGGTTATTGGGCCCAGAGGGTCACACGCAAAGGATTCTCAAGGCGATGGATAAATAAGTAGGTTTTATACAAATTGGGGATTTTTATGAAAAATCGCGCGGTTAGAATAAAATATAGTGAACGGGCTGAGCAGGCCAAGCTGCTGCTAGCCCTAGCCGTCCTGCCTCTCTTTCTCTCTCTCTCTGGTGCCCCAGAAGAATCCGGATCCCCGGATCTGTTCCGCCGTATCTCCAAATCCCGTTCGACGGGAAATAGTCCGCGCGTTGCGGCGATCGTTGCAGGGAACGGCGGAGACTTCGTGGGATGCGAAGAGAATGAGAAGATTTTCATCGCGAGGAGGATCGTATGGACCTCGCTAGAGGCCGGGTGCTTGCGCAGCTTGCAGTGTCACACCGACGGAACCGAACGGTTGCGGATTCGAATCCGCACACGGTAAGAACAAATTATCCGATAATCCAGTTTTATATTTTTTCAAAATGGGAATGGATCTCTGCTTTTATTTTATTTCTACTGCGCAGGAGATCCAGAGAAACCCGAGAACCCAACAAGACGTATCCTTCTTGAAGGGGGAGAGAGTGATGGGAGGAGATGAGAATCTCAAATGTTGTGTTGTACGTACACCTCCTCCTTTAACCCTTATTACCTCCTTTAATAAAAGATAATGCCAAAGCACAATTCTCATAATTATCCAAGTGCTTGGCCTAGGATAATATTCTCTATTAAATATTCCATAATTATCATGCGGCTTTTTATAAAAATCCAGATAATAGAATATTTAATATCTCTCCCCGTCTTTTGAGAACTCTTATGTGTGTGACCCTCTGGGCCCATATATCGGTCAAGTTTTAGGGCCACTAAATTTAGAACTCTTTCTTAAGTTTAATATTTAATATTTATTATTTAAAGATCATATGTTAAATAATTAATTTAATAAATAAGCGAATTATCATATGATGATAAATCCACTAGACCTTCTGACCATGAACGACACTAAGCACTACCTCATGATCCCAGAAGATATAAAGGATACAATTCCCTTAGTTGAACTTGTCCGTATGCAGACACCGAACAGATATAGTCCTTTACCCATCCAATGCCCCAACAATGCAAGGGTATGGTTTCATTGTCAAACCCCTTAAAGTATTGTCTGGATGGATTCCAATACTCAGTTAACTTCTAAAAAGACACCTCTTTCAGTTGATCATGGCCAGAGATTTCTGAGTATATGTCCATATGGCATTCTCTCTCCAGTGGTATACTAAGAGTGAGTGATCCCTTGTTGTTCACTCAATTTCCTTTATAAGCTTTCCACTATATATGAAAGATTGACTATCGCAGACCTAATGGCTAAAGTCCATAAGTCAAAAATCAAGACACAATACTCTACAAGTAAGGTATCTTTGGTGACTCAGGTCTAAGGACCAATTATGCTACTGTAACAACTGAATACCCTAGTTGACAATTAGGTATAATGACCATCCAAGGATGCTAATTCGGGTCTGTTCAGTGAACTCATTCTCTAATGAGTACTCACAAGTTTGTCTTAGTGTCACCACACAAGTGAATGTGAGATTATTCACTCTCATCACATGAGCATACATAACTTGTGCTAATCTTTTCATATATTTTATGTCCATCTCAAATATCCTATGATGGAGAATAATTTAAGACAAATGTTTATAGAAGATTGATCTGACTATCATGATCTCATCATGATTCAATATCCTTTACATATGTCTATGGACTTCATTACTATAGATAAACATACAATAACCACATAATGAAAAGAGTGCCTTTATTAAAATATTGAACAAGAATGTACAAACCGAGTTTATGATTGACTTTTAGCCCACCCAATTTTATCATTCTCCCACTTGATCTAAAACCATCACCTATATGTTTAAGTCCCATAGACTTAAGGTGATGTTCAAAATTGTTTTGAGACAATAACTTAGTCAGGGGATCTGCTACATTATCAACATATGAGACTTTCTCAACCGCTATATCTCCTCGGGCGATAATCTCACGGATCAGGTGAAAATGCCTCAGAATGTGCTTTGATCTCTGATGTAATGTTGGCTCCTTTCCTTGAGAAATTACCCCATTGTTGTCACACAATAATGGGATAGGATCTGAAATGTATAGGACTACTCCAAGAGCAGAGATGAACTTCTTCACCCAAATCGCCTCTTTTGCCGCTTCAGCTACAGTAATATATTCAATCATCGAATCTGCAGTTATTTCTTGTTTGGAACTTTTCTAACTCACTGTACCTCCATTTAACATAATCACAAATCTAAACATGGATTTGCTGTCATCCATATCCAACTGGAAGCTTGAGTCAATGTATCCTCGAAGCTTCAAGTTGTCTCCCCTATAGATGAGAAATAGATCCTTAGTCCTTCTCAAGTATCTAAGGATATATTTTACAGCCTTCTAGTGTGCCTCATCTGGTTCAGCCTAATATCTACTAGTGACACTAAGTGGGTGTGCCACATCAGGCCTAGTACATAGCATTGCATACATGATAGATCCTATTGTAGAAGCATAAGGAACTCTACTCATGTATGCTTTCTCTTCAGGTGCCTTGGGAGACAATCCTTTGAAGAGATAAATTCCATGTCTCATTAGTATGAGACCTCTCTTGAAATTTTCCATGCCAAACCTTTTGACTATGGTGTCGATATACATGGATTGGGATAATCCAAGCGTCCTTTTGGATTTATATCTATAGACCTTTATTTCCAGAATATAGGATGCCTCTCCCAAATCCTTTATTAAGAAGTTCTTGGATAATCAAATCTTTACCGATGACAACATTCTTACATCATTCTCAATTAATAAAATATCATCAACGTAAAGCACCAGAAAGGTAACCGCACTCCCACTGGTCCTTTTATATACACAAGGTTCATCTTCATTCTTAATGAAATTATAAGATTTGATTGCTTCATCAAATCTTAAGTTCCAAGTTCGGGAGGCCTGCTTTAATCTATAAATAGATCTTTGCAGCCTGCATACTTTACTTGGATGCTCTATGAAAGTGAAGCCTTTAGGTTGTATCATATACACCTCTTCCTAAAGGTTGCCATTAAGGAACACTGTTTTCACATCCATTTGTCATATCTCATAATCATAGAATGCAACAATGGCAAGAAGTATTCTGATTGACTTAATCATGGCAGCTGGGAAATTTTTTTTGCCATAATCAATTCCTCGTCTCTGATGATACCCTTTCGCGACCAGTCTAGCCTTGTAAGTGTCAACCTATCCATCTGTCCCGATCTTTCTTTTAAAGATCTATTTACTGCCAATTGGTACTATACCTTCTGACATATTAACCAAGTTCCAAACTTGGTTGGCAAATATGGACTAAATTTTTGAATTTATTGCCTCTTGCCATTTCCTTGAATCTTGACTATTCATGGCCTCTTGATAGGTTTGAGGATCATCATCCTCATTTAAGTGCTCTATTAGATTGCCGTTAGTGATATGTCCAACATATCTTTTAGGCTGCTTAGGCACTCTACCAGATCTGCGAATTTCTTGTGTATTCTTCTGAACAAGTTCTTGAGTCAATGGCTCATCAGATGAGCCAACATTGATTTGTGAGTCTGAAATTTCCTTCAGTTCTATCTTGCTCCCACTGTCTTCATTTAAGATATATTCTTTCTTTAAGAAGATTGTTCTTTTCGCGACAAACACTCTTTAATCGTTGGGCTGATAGAAATAATATTCAAAAGTTTCTTTTGGATATCTCACAAACCTGCATTTTTCTGTCATGGAATCCAGTTTATCTGGATCATGTCTGACATGTGTAGGACAACCCTAGACTCTGACATGCTTAAAGTCTGGTTTCTTCCATTTTCATATATCATATAGAGTGGAAGATACTGACTTACTGGGAACCTTGTTCAACAGATATGCAGCTGACTTTAGTGCATATCCCTATAAAGAAACTGGAAGTCTAGCATAACTCATCATTAATCGTACTATATCTAATAGCGTACAATTCTTCCTTTCTGACATACCATTCAACTATAGTGTATAGGGAGGAGTTCACTGAGACAAGATGATATTATTCTTTAAGTATTGTGTGAACTATGTACTTAAGTATTCACCTCCTTGATCAGATCGAAGAGTCTTAATACTCTTTGTAGTTTGTTACGCAACTTCATTTTTAAATTCTTTAAATTTCTTAAAGACTTATGACCTATATTTTATTAAATAAACATAGCCATACTTTGAGAAATCAACTATAAACAAAATAAAGTATGAGTAACCTCCCATAGCATGAGTGGACATTGGACCACATATATCACTATGTATTAGTTTCAACAATTCCTTAGCTCTTTCCCTATCTCCAGAAAATGGAACTTTAGTCATTTTTCCCATGAAACAAGCTTCACAAGTTGTAAATGATTCATAATAAAATTGATCAAGGTATCCATTCTTTTGCAACTTAATAATCATGTTGTCATTTATATGACTGAGCCTATAATGCCATAGGTATGCCTTATTCACATCTTTATCAACCTTTTCAAGAGACTTATTTACTAGACATACATCATCTGTAATATCAAGTAAATATAAACTATTGACTAAATATCCATAAGCAAACAATTTGTCTCTAAGTAAATAGAACAACCATTATTCTCAAGTTTCAACGAATATCCTTCTTTATCTAAACAAGAAATAGAAATGATATTCCTAATGATAGTTAGAACATAATAACATTCTTTAAGTTCCAAAGTGTCTCCTGAAGGCATCTTGAGTCTTGATGTTCTCACAGCTAATGCAGTAAACCTTTGCTCCATTTCTAAGTCTCAAATCCACATCTTCACAATTCAGTCTTCTCCTACTTGTTAGCACCTGCAAGTTGTTGTAGATATGAGAAACACATCTAGTATCTAATATCCAAGATGTTGATTCTCTATAAGACAATTTGAGATCAATCATGAGTATACTTGAACCTTCACCAAGCTTCTCCTTTGCCTTCTTTGCTAGATAAATCTTGCAGTTTCTTTTCCAGTGTCCTTCCTTGTGGCAGTGGAAACATTGACCTTTATCATTGGCCTTTGCTTTGTCCTTTTGAACAGCTGGTTTGGCTTTTACTGGCTTCTTTGCCTTTCCTTTCTTAAAGGTTTGTCCAACTTTCCTTTTCTTATTGGTCTTACCAACAAGTAGAACATATGGCTTTTCCTTTTAGATGGTACCCTCAGCTGTCTTCAACATATTGAGCAGCTCAGCCAATGTTACCTCAATTTTATTCATATTGAAGTTAATGATAAACTGTGAGAAAGAATCTGGTAAGGACTGAAGGATTAGATCGATGCTCAGTCATTGTTCATAACAAAATCAAGTACTGCGAGCCTTTCTATCCACTCTATCATTTTGAGCACATGTGTTTGCACAGATGTGCCCTCGGTCATTCTGGTCTTGAACAGTTTCTTTGATATCTCGTATCTTTCTGTTCTACTTTGCTCACCAAACAACTCTTGTAGGTGATGCAGAATGGCCTTTGCCTCCATGTTATAATGTTGTCCATATAGTTCATTAGACATTGAACCAAGCATATAACATTGTACTTTTATAGAGTCTTCCTACCAGTTTTCATAAATTAGAAGTTCATCCTCATTTGCATTATCACTAGGCTGTTCTAGATCAGGCTGATCCAGGACATAAGCAAGTTTCTCACACCTAAGGACAATCTTCAAGTTGCGGAGCAAATCTATATAATTGGGTCCTATGAGTTTATTAGCATCAAGTATGCTACAAAGAGGATTCGGCGACGACATAGCGACCTACAAGAAAATATTATGATAATAAGCAGATAGTTCATTAAATCAGGATCAGGACTTTAATCTAGATTTTGCTCCCACTATTTTTCGGAGATCTGTATGATGCTCAGTTGTACAGAATGGGAGATTCCAGTGATCTCCTAGTGGGGATCAGAATCCTTTAGATATCATGCATATGACCTTGTGGTAGCACCACAAATCATGCCATGTTCCTGAGGTAGCCAACTCTTGGCAATCGCAATATTTGCAATATCCGATTAAGTTTAGCCCCTAAATCACAATGATCTTCTGGTAGCACAACAAATCAAGTGATTTAGTTAAGTTAATCCATCATTACGTAGATAACATGAACTTGCGGTGTAATCTTTGTGGTAGCACAACAAAACTACACCATTTGTTCACCTCTCTTGAATGGCATCAAAATGTCATAGACTTTGATTAATTTCTAAGTCAAATAGATCTTGTGGTAGCACAATAAATACATTTGAAATAAAATTTAACCTAAGATCTATAATAATGGTGGGCTACATAGAATATTCTAAATATCTCACGTTACAACTTAAATTTTAAATAGAGGGTATTTGAGCAATTTTATTTAACAAAAAATAAGTGCTATTAATAATATTTCGTTTGAAGTATCAAATATACTATAATAGAAATATTCATCTAATAGCACAATCCACTGATATCACATATATGTAGAAATAAAATTGGATGATCATATACTCCTAGTGCTAGTGTGACATCCTCGGAGCCAAACGATGATCTACAAAATATCCTATGGTGAATCATATTCATCTATGCAACACACGTTCCATCTAATGTGAGTCCGTCCTCCAGGGCTGTCTTCAAAAAATCCCATCCTCAAATCTAAATCCACTTCAATTACATATAATGGTGAACATTGGACTCGTAGGCCTACAAATGTACATTTTAATTATAATTGGAAACGTTAATCTGATCAAGGGGAGTACAAATTTCAGGGAGATAGAATGTACAATCTAGATAAGATGAAAGAGAGAGGAGGACACGCTGGTCCTTTAAAAAGACCATCATATGAAAACATACATTGCATTCAACCATATAAACCATCACATGATTAATCTAAGTCCATGTTCATCAAAACATTCATCAAGATACATCAAATGCATCAAATAATTATCACAAAATTATTGTTGGTATATTTTTTATATAAAAATATAATACCATTAGTTTAACAATTATTTCAAATTTTAACAACAATATTCATAATATCATTGGAAAAAGTAAATAACTAAACTATTTAGTTAATCTAAAACATGTCCAAACAATTTGAACCAAAAAAAAAAAGATTTCCAATTATGTATAAAATTAAGCAAATTATTAGAATCAAATTCTAAATTTAATTAGCTAAATGGGGTTAAGTTAACAATTTAAAACTTATTTTAAACAATTAACATATATCCTATTATATCTAAACCCCCAAAATTAATCAACAGTTAATTAAACATTTTAAATAAACTATTAATTAACTTTTTACAATTTAAACAAATTTAAAAATTGCAAAAATGGTTTTGACAATGGTTTAACGGGCTAAAAAGAGGGTTAATAGGCCTTAATTGTTAAGGGGGGTCGGCCCGGGTACAAATCGGGTCGGGTCGTTTGCGGGTCCCCCGAACCCGAACTCGGGAGGGCAGACCAGCTTGAGCACGCTCCCTTCACCCCCAACGCCCGTTAGGGTTTCCCCGGGGGGGTGCACCTAGTGCAGGCTAGCCCACGAGGGTGGGGGGAGGTGCTGCCAACCACCGCGCAGGCCAGGGCAGCGCCCGACAACACCGAAGACGCTGGTGGACGTCGTCAGACATCCTCCCTTTCCACCTGCATGCCTCTGAATGCCTCTTGCATGGTTGTAGGTTTGGCCGGCGCCTGGTGCGCAGCCGGACGACATCGGTGACGCTGATGGACGTCGTCCTTCTCACCCTTGGCCACCCATTAGGGCATCCTCCATATGCAGGAGATCGGATGCCTGTGTGCAGGCCCGTGGGGGAAAAGGGGAAAGAAGCTGGCCTCCACACCAACAGGGGCAGCACCAGACGGTGTTGTTGACACCCCTGGCCATCACTGGATCCCCCATGCAGCGGTAGGTATGTAAGGACAATCCCTGTGGTCCTCCCTTCGCCGTGCTCTACCCATGGTTTGGCCTCTCTAAAGGGTCAAACAATGCACCAATACGTGTGTGATTAACCTCTCATGCCCGGGATCAAATCACAACTATCAAACGATAGTTCATCTTCCCATGAATAGCCCTGGAAGGTCGACAATAGGGCGTTCCGAATGCATAACATGAATGAAGATAAACACATAAAACAACGAAACCATGTCATTTTCAATCAAACCACCAACCTGGCTCTGATACCACTGTAAGGAGTCACATAGAAACGCAGTGGAAATAGCTAGACTCTAAGTGATTTCATTGCTAGGATAAAAAACGAACCGAAAATAAAATTCAGAAGAATCGTTCTTCAGTTTTGCGGGATTTCAAATCTCCCATGCGAAGTACTGTTGTGCGAATCGCGTAGACGCACGATCTCTAGAGGTACCCACACGAGCTCTCGATGCAGACGAGTTTCTCTCCTCAGCTTGAAGACGTCGGATCTCAAAACCTCCACCATGTAGTTGAGGAGGAGGAGAGAGAGAGGATAGACGTATCCTTCTTGAAGGGAGAGAGAGAGATGGAAGGGGATGAGAATCTCAAGTGTTGTGTTGTACCTGATGGATATAGGTGTCCTCTAAGCCAATCAGAAGGCACCTATTTCAATTTGGTTCACTAATAAATGACATTAAATTCATTATGTAGATTGGCATATTTATAATTGCGCATAATGAAATCCATGAATATGTGCAATAGTCATCAGATTATGATGAGATCATAATAATGAGACTGATGACTTATAAACACATATTCTCAATTGTTCCTAGTCATAGGATGTTTGAGAAGGACATCAAACAACCGATTAGACTAGTACAGGTTATTCTAGCTCATATGATGAGGGTGACTGATCTCGTTAGTTACTAGTGTGGAGACACAATGGTAAACCTATAGGTGCTCATTGGGGAATGAGTTCACTGAACTGATCCGACATGAATCGTCAAATGGTAATTTATTTGACTGTCAATCGGCTTGATTCATCGTCACAGTGGCGTGGTTGATTCTTGGACTTGAGACACCAAAGACACCTTGTCGGTGGACTTCTGGACTTTGACCTTGACCTACGAATCCCTATCCACGGGATCTCTAATAGTCAAGGATCGGGTCCAGCGGAAGACCTTCGAAGGTGATTGTGTGTTCAATAAAGGATCGTTCGCTCTCAGGTAATTGGATAGAGAATGCTCTAGACTAGATCCGCAGGAGTCTCCGGCCAGAGTAGAAACAATATCAGAAAATAGGTTTTCGGATATTGTAAAGCGGAGTCTGATTCAAGTGAGTTGACAATCTAGGGTTTGACAGTTGACCATACCCTAGGTTAACTTGAGAGCATTGTGCGAACGAAGGATTATAACCACGTGGTAACTGTGGACGGAAAGGTTCCATGAGTGGGTTGCTGAACCCCATTGCCTTCTGGGATCATGCGGTGTTGCTTGGCACCCAACTTGATCAGAAGTCCGACCGAATTTACATGCGATGATAATTCGGTTGAGTAATTAGTTAATATCTAGATATTAATTAATTACAATAAGTCAATAACTAGTTATTGGACTTAACGGGCTGAAAATCGGACTGCTAAATGGGCCTAGAGGGTCACACGCAATAAGATTCTCAGTCGGTGGTACATAAGTGGGATTTATATTAACTCGAGGAGTTTTGTGAAAAGTCGTGCCGACTTAATATATATTCGCGCTGTTGAGAAACCCTGGGCCAAGCTCCAGGATTTCCCCTTGCTGGCCGTCATCCCTCCCTTTTTCTCTCCTCCTCTGGGCGCCCCATTCGAGGCGCCAGGATTGTCTCAGTCTCCTCCGCACGTGATTCCCGAAAGTCGGGAATTCCCGTCGGCGGGTTTTCGGCAATCGTTGCGGCGACGGATCTTCAACGAGTGAGCTGATACAGACGAGGGATTGAGAACGAACCACCGCGGAGGATTGCGTGGATACCGCTGGAGGCCGGACGCTTGTGCGGCTCGCGGCATCGCCTCGACGGAATCGAGACGGAAGCGGATTCGAATCCGTGCCCGGTAATCGGATTTCTTCTCGTTGTTTTCGGTTTTAGTTTTTCGTTCCGAATCGGATCAGCGGGCATCGGGTGGGATAAAATTTTGTTCGTCGTTTCTGCTGCGTTCTTCGCGTCCCGCCCGGATCCCAACAGTGGTGTCAGAGCCAGGTTCCGCTCTGATCCGCTTTGGAATGGTGAAATTAATATTCTAAAATTAATTCCATGCTTTATTTATTTTCTTCTTGCGGAGTTTGTTCATGGGATGAACTTGCTAAGATCTGGAATTTTATTCTGTGGAGAAATTTTTTTGTTTTTGGGGTTTTTCGCATGTTCTTCATGGAGATGAAGAACATAAAATCATGGCTTGGTTGAGGATTTAATGGTGATGGAAGATCGTCGTAAAGCTTGCTGGTATGACCAGCTACCCTTGCCAGTCACCGGAGGGTCCCTCTTGTAGCCGGCGGCCGGCGGTGGAGCTTCTAATTTCTCAAGATTCCATGTGATGGAAGATAAGAAAGAGGGGAGCCCACAGTTTTCATCATCCTTTTTACCGCCGGATTTGTGGGCAGCCGACGGCTCCTGGCTTGCCGGCCGGTCATTGCCGGCGTCGGGGGTGATAAGGGGAGGTACCCCCTGCAACTTCTGGACCGGACTGCATCTTGCCGGTGTAGGCGCCCGGAACGTCCCCCGCCGTAGGCGAGGGCTTCTCCGTTCGTCTTAGCACTGCGGCGATTTAAGGGGGTTAGAAATTAAGGTGTGATCGCCAGGAGCATTACCTTACGGTCCCTGTGCTCCGCAGGATTGCAAGAGTGATCGCGTTCTGAGGGAGCGGGAAATGGTGGTTTCTCCTTCTCTTTCCCTGGCCGGCCAGGGGAGGAGAGCTCGGCAGTCTGCACGCGGAAATGCGGTAAGGATCCCTGAAAAGACAAGACAAGACAAGAGAGGAAAAATGACCCGATTAGAACTGTAACATGCAGAATCTATCCATAAAATATAAAAATTAACTAGAATTGGAGGGAGACGCACAAGATGGGTGTTTGGGGAGGGAAGGTGACCATATGTTATGGCCACCCACCTCCCGTTTTTTTTGTTTAAAACCTCTGGGGAAATAAGGGTTGCTAGGTCATCTTAACATGCATGCATGCAAATGGGGGTGCTCGTGTGTGAAAAGTGAAATGATATGTTGAAAGTGGACAGAAGGGTGAGAGAGAGAAATGTTACGGAAGGGATGAAAAGTGAGAATGCAATGAGGTGAATAGGGAAAAAACAAAAGAGGGTTAAGAAGACAAGCCCATTTTGGAGTGCGGAGGATTCCTCTTGAAGCTCCTCCTGACCGCTTGCCAACCTCCTCTGAGTCTCTCCTCCGAGCCTTCCCTCCTAGAATGAACTCCTTAACGCCTCCGAACCTCTCACCCAAAAAAAACTCCTTCTTCACCCCCTGCTCGAGGGGGCATGAGGGGTTTAAATAGGTGAAGGAAAAATAGGAGAAAATAGGGGTCTAAATCCCCGTAAATCATCTTGGAGCCAATGGGAACTGGTCAAGGATCGGAGGTGGTGCGCGCGGCAGTCGCCGGAGTTGGGAATGATCGGAGTAGTGGAGGTGAGGGCGGCGAGTAGAGGAGATCGTGGGGAAGACGAGGTCAAGGTGGTAGTTAGGGGAGTGGACGGCCAGCCAACTTGCCTTCCAATCCCGTGGAAGGTGGGGCAGCTGGCCTTCCACGGAGAGGTGGAAGGCTGCCCGGTTGGCCTTCGAAGGGTGGTGGAAGGCAAGGGGTGGCCTTCGAAGGGCGGTGGAAGGTGGGCTGGCTGGCCTTCGAAGGACGGTGGAAGGCGGACCGGTTGGCCTTCGAAGGGTGGTGGAAGGCAAGGGGTGGCCTTCGAAGGGTGGTGGAAGGCGGGCTGGCTGGCCTTCGAAGGATGGTGGAAGGCAAGGGGTGGCCTTCGAAGGGTGGTGGAAGGCGGATTGGCTGGCCTTCGAAGGATGGTGGAAGGCAAGGGGTGGCCTTCAAAGGGTGGTGGAAGGCGGACTGGCTGGCCTTCCACGAAAAGGTGGCTAGAGTCGGGATTAGTTAATGGGCCTGGTTATTAGTGGGCTGAGATGGCTAAGATGAGGGGTTTGGTGACGATGGGCTAATGAAGGATGGGGTTCATGACCAAAAGGGTGGTCCAAAATCGGTGTCTACAGCCGGCGCCGGAGAAGAGCTTGCACAAGGGGGGCAAAGCCACGGTTTCAAAGGGATAGAACCGGCTGTTTAGGAGCCTACCGACGGCAAGAAACTGCCGGCTGGCCACCGCCGGCGCCAGAAACGAAGGGGGCAACTTCCCCGGCCATTTCCAGCCGGCCCCCGCCGCTGGCTCTGGCGGCGGCGCCGCCCCATCCCACCTGCAAACAAAGGAAAGGGGGGGGAATCCTAGCCCTCGGGCCGGCCGAACGTGGGCCTTAGGGCCTTGGACCGGCGGTCCCAAGCGGCCCGACAGGGGCTTGGCCCGGGTGCGCCCTGGCCCAGGGCTGGCCGAGCCCAGGCTCGAGCCAAAAGGCTGGCCTGGCTCGAGCCAGTGACCTGGACCAAGTCTGCCAGGCCCGAGCCCACTTGATCAGGCCCAATAACCCAAAAACCCCCTATTAAAGGATTAAATCCCACCCCATTTAACTGAAATTACAATTAAATTTTATTTAAAATGTGTTTTAAATTTAAATTTATTATTTTTAGTTAAATGGGTATTTTAAGATTTGATCTTAAATACAAATTAACAAGTGTTGTTAAATAATTTATTTAACAAATTAACAAGGGTTGTTAATTTAAGATGTGAACTTAAACCTAATTAACAAATGTTGTTAATTTAATTTAAGTTATGACCTTAGTAATAATTAACAATGGTTGTTAATTCAATTTATTAAGTCTTAAAGGATCATTTAAGATATGATCTTAAATCAATGTTAACAAACGTTGTTAATTAAATATGAGATTAGATCATTGTCATGGTTTTAAAATTAATTAACAAATGTTGTTAATTTTATTTTAATTAACTAATTAGATAATTCTTTAGCAATTGTTGTTAGAGAATTATTTTAATAATTTGGAGACACTTAATAATAGTTGTTAAGTGATTAATTAACTTTTATAATTGTTATAATTAAGTTAATTATTTCTTGAGTAATAAATCTTAATAAAAGTTATTAAGTATTAATTAAGTCTTAATAATAGTTATTAAGATGATTAATTAGTTTACTCTTGAATCTCTTAATTATTGTTTTTGAAGATCTAATCTATTGGAAATTAATCTTTTAATAAATGTTATTAAGAGATTAATTAAGTCTAATTGTTAGACTATTTTAATTAGAAATGTTCTAATTATTATTTCTTAATAATTGTTATTGAGAAATATGATATAATTAAGGGGTTGTAACAAGGAGTTGTTAAGGGGTTAATAATTGGAATTATAAATTCTTTTATAAGTGTTATTTAGGAATTTTTAATTCTATCTAAATGATAGATTGTTTCGCATTAATAATTGTTATTAATATGATTTAATATTAATATAAGTGTTAGATTAATTAATTTAGAATTGTTCTAAATTTTGCATGGAATATTTTAGAATTTTAATTTTAGCTTTGTGTGCACATGTTGATGTGTTTAATGCTTTAAATTAGATTTATTGTATGTTAGAAAATAAGATTTTCGAAAATTCAAATCATCCAATTTTGATTGGAACCCAGGTTTTAAGAAAGCCAAAATTATTATAATTTCAAAATTTTAGCCTTCATGTGATGTGCTTTATCATGTGTGGATGGTTAAAATTTGTGGTGGTCATGGACATGCACTTATTTAAATTTCATATTATGTGATGGTGTGTGATTTTGTGGATTGTTATGGAATGTGATGTTCATTAATTAAGTGTTAATTAATGAGGCCTGCGTGTCTCCCTCTCTTTCTCATTCCATTGTAATTCTATCTCCCTCTGCCATTGTACTCGGCCATACGGCTTTCTCTTACAATTTATTTGTATTTGAAATTGTTTCAAAAATTAATATTATTTATAATTGATCGCGCCGGCCGAGGAAAGGCAAGGATGATCCACAAATGCAACCAGGAAGGTGACAGGAGATGAGATCACCAGTGGCTATGTGTTTGCATGTTTAGATTATATAAATGTTATATAGTTTTGGTGATTAATTGTTTGGCTCCAGTTAATCACCATGCTGTCCATGACCACATAATGAATATGTATGGATGATGCATGCTTTTAGTTATTGATTATGAATCGATTGCTAATATCTAGGTATAGTTAAGTATATTCGATATATTTATAAACTATCACCTAGGATGAGACCAACTTAATATAAACAAAACCTTCAACATAAAGTCTAAGCCGAAGCGCGAATCATTGAGAATGTACCGCGTGACTCTCCATCAATATAGTTCTTAGAACTTGATTCAGTGATGACAGTTTCTACGTGTTTACCCGAGATCTGCCACCATCTGATGAAATGACTATTAACTATGGCATCTTGATGCCTTGAGATTGGAATAGAGGAATGGTGTAGCTATCCTCGCGTTTACCCAGGAGCTACATTCTTACTCTACTCTGTCACGTATTGATGGTAAAGCTTAGACCAGGTATAATGGTCTACTGTGTTTACCTGGGACCATTAAAGACCTGGGAGCCGAAATAAGATTAGATATTGCAAGGAGTTGCAATTACCATGAGATGGTTGCTCTAAGATAATTGTATGATACTATGTGTTTACCCGAGATCATACTATGATTCTTGGAGATTCTGATCCTCACTAGGAGACCATCAGAGTCTTCCGTTATGTATACCTGAAGGTTATACAGTCCGTCGAAAAATAGTGGGAAATAATTCAAGATAAAAGACCATAATTGAATTATAAGAAATATCTACTTAAATCACGTTATTTCCTTCGTTCACCAATATGTCGTCTATTTGAAATTTTGGCACATTGGATGCCAATACTTCTCATATTCAGACTGACAAGATAACTCTAAAGAATGTCTTTAGGAGTGAGTAAAAGTCACTATCCTAAGCAGGTATCATGAATCTTCTTACTTGGATAGACCAAGGTGAAGAGGTACTCATAATGTGCCTTTTTGAAAGGCTTAATCATTATCATAAAATCTCTTATTTGGATAGACCAAGATGAAGAGATATTTATGATGTGCTTTTGAGAAAGGCAACTGGTAAGATTTTTAAATGATCGAATCCACACCTGAAAAAGGGACGAAGGAAAGTCAGCTGAGATAGAGAAATAGCAGTTCTCCCACTGTAACCAATATAAGGATATTGGTAAAGGCAAAACAAATGTGGAACTTGAAAGAAGTTTCATATATTCTTATTATCAACTTTTGTATGTCTATTGGAGAATTAGCGTATCCAATATGAGATATTGGAAATGATTCTCAGAACTGCGATAGTGTGCAGACTTAGACAAGTAAAAGGAAATCGAGAAAATGTAAGTGTTGAGTTAGACTCAACTATTGTTCATGATATTCATAGGTTGCTGTCTGACAGTAAATCTTTGTATATCTATAGGAGTCTAATATGAAACTGAATAACTGTTATTTAGTTGCATAAGATATCAAGAATTATAAAAGTGAATAACGTTGACTGAGAAGGAATAATAGTTGTTCAAATCAGTCAATGCACTATAGATTCTTGAAGTGACATTTCATGTGATTAATGTTCACGAGTCTCCTATAGAAATGAACTATGTGAATCCTGATTATCTATGGTATTGTACACAGGGTTGTACAATAAGAAATTATTGATGATGATGCATATTGATGTAAACAGCTCAATGTCCTTTTAAGGCCAAAGATAATCACTTCTATTGACTTACCTTATTGGTGTACTCTTAGAATGATTCGGCTGTATGTACTTAATGTAGTACAAGTCGAATGCATCTAAGAGATTAAGGTATAAGATTAATATGAAGTATTAGAATTTTTTATTTGATCAAAAAAACTGATATTTTAGTATATGATTTACATAAATCATTAAGAGGATAATTGTATCCTCGTTCGATTGATTCTCATTGTATATCATAGTAATATGATAGAATGAGGAATTGGACCTTAATAAGATATGGTGCAATGTATATAATAAGATTTGCCTAATTCTTATCCTTTTGAACATGAGTGTGAACATTAGATGTCCATACTTTAAAGATGGTTCCAAATAAGTCAGTGTGTGTCCATATAAGATATGGAAACCAAATAATTCATATGAGATGTGAATTATGAACAAACCTATTTTTAAAGTCAAGTATTACCGTGATGTGAATTTGTGAATGTCTAAAGAGTTTGAACACTACAGTTATTGGCCAGGCGATAATGAAATAATTGTTGTCTTGAAAGGTGTCTTATGTGAAGAGGAATATCTCCTCAAAGAAGACAGTGGGAGCTGATAAAACTAGATGATGTTCCAGATTCACAAGCTAACATAAGATTATTAGATAATTTTTAGTTGTTTGGAACCATTCATGACACACATCAGAGAGCTTCATAGATTCTCTCAGTGACTAGAAGGATATGTTTGACATATCTAATTAGCAAGATGAGAGGAGCTCAAAATAGATTATAATCTAAAATCTATGATGATGATGCTCTCTGTCATTACAACTTTGAGACTGATAAGTTTATTAGAATTCCACTTATCTATACTGCCAATCATGAGATGATGACAGTTGGATATTAAAAGCGTCCTCTCAATGTGATTGAGGTAAAGATGTATATGATACACCTTTAAAGCTTTTAGAATGTCTAGGAGGCAAGTTATGATTTCAAAATTATTTTGAATCAAACTAAAACTTCCAAAAGTTGTAATAAGAGTTTTTGACTTAATTGTCAAATATTACATGATCATTAAGAATGATCACGGACTGTGTGTGTTCAAAGAGGACAGTGGGAGTACGGTCGCTTTTGTAATGCTTATGATAATAACATCAAAATCATTAAGAATGATTTCGGGATGTTACTATTAGTGAAAGCATTGTTAACCATAGTTTCCTCCATAATGAATTTAGTTATAATATCCCACGTATTGGAAATACGAATCTATTAAGATAGATCGGTGGGGATATTATATTGACCTGTATGTCAAGATGTTTGACATAAATTTCATAACAAGTCTCAATTGTTGAGATATGGAATTTATTCATTTAAAGAAAATATTCCTTAAAGGATACAGGAGTGAAATACACCATTAAGCGCTTGAGAAGTGCTAAGGATGCATTCACGTATATGGAGAGGATGATTTGAAACTATGAGGTCACACTCACTCAAATTTCAAGTCAAATAATGGATTCAACCTTCTAGTAGAAAGGAATGGTTCCAATCCAGAACTTGATATTAAGGTGACGACATAAATAAGTGATACTGTTATTAGAATAGTATGGATGAAAATGTTCATCACTGAACAAGATGTTGTTCTAAAAGGTCTCTGATAAAATCTCGTTATTGTAGGACAATAGTGTAAGCAATTAATTGTGTGATCGAGCCATGGTCTCATCAGAAGTTGCAGAACATTCTGAGGTTCTTTCACAGGTTCAGAGACAAAGGATTAAGAGGAAATAACATAATGGAAAATATTCCATCTATAGATAATTTAGCAGATCCCTGACCAAGTCTTAATCACAGACTTTCTGTGAGCATCACCTAGATTTGATGGAGATCAAATGCAAAGGTGATTAGCTTGAGTCCAAATGGGAGATTGATGGATATAAGTGTCCTCTAAGCCAATCATAAGGCACCTATTTCAATCTAGTTCACTAATAAATGACATTAAATTCATTATGTAGATTGGCATATTTATAATTGCGCATAATGAAGTCCATGAATATGTGCAATAGTCATCAAATTATGATGAGATCATAATAATGAGACTGATGACTTATAAACACATATTCTCAATTGTTCCTAGTCGTAGGATGTTTGAGAAGGACATCAAACATCCGGTTAGACTAGTACAGGTTATTCCAGCTCATATGATGAGGGTGACTGATCTCGTTAGTTACTAGTATGGAGACACAATGGTAAACCTGTAGATGCTCATTGGGGAATGAGTTCACTGAACTGATCCGACAGGAATCGCCGAATGGTAATTTACCTGACTGTTAATCGGCTTGATTCATCGTCACAATGGCGTAGTTCATCCTTGGACTTGAGACACCAAAGACACCTTGTAGGTGGACTTCTGGACTTTAACCTTGACCTACAAATCCCTATCCACGGGATCTCTAATAGTCAAGGATCGGGTCCAGCGGAAGACCTTCGAAGGTGATTGTGTGTTCAATAAAGGATCGTTCGCTCTCAGGTAACTGGAGAGAGAATGCTCTAGACTAGATCCGCAGGAGTCTCCGGCCAGAGCAGAAACAATATCAGAAAATAGGTTTTTGGATATTGTAAAGCGGAGTCTGATTCAAGTGAGTTGACAATCTAGGGTTTGACAGTTGACCATACCCTAGGTTAACTTGAGAGCATTGTGCGAGCGAAGGATTATAACCACGTGGTAACTGTGGACGGACAGGTTCCATGAGTGGGTTGCTGAACCCCATTGCCTTCTGGGATCATGCGGTGTTGCTTGGCACCCAACTTGATCAGAAGTCCGACCGAATTTACATGCGATGATAATTCGGTTGAGTAATTAGTTAATATCTAGATATTAATTAATTACAATAAGTCAATAACTAGTTATTGGACTTAACGGGCTGAAGATCGGACTGCTAAATGGGCCTAGAGGGTCACACGCAATAAGATTCTCAGTCGGTGGTACATAAGTGAGATTTATATTAACTCGGGGACTTTTGTGAAAAGTCGCGCCGACTTAATATATATACGCGCTATTGAGAAACCCTGGGCCAAGCTCCAGGATTTCCCCTTGCTGGCCGTCATCCCTCCCTTTTTCTCTCCTCCTCTGGGCGCCCCATTCGAGGCGCCAGGATTATCTCAGTCTCCGCCGCGCGTGATTCCCGAAAGTCGGGAATTCCCGTCGGCGGGTTTTCGGCAATCGTTGCAGCGGCGGATCTTCAACAAGCGAGCTGATACGGACGAGGGATCGAAGACGAACCACCGCGGAGGATCGCGTGGATACCGCTGGAGGTCGGACGCTTGTGCGGCTCGCGGCATCGCCTCGACGGAACCGAGGCGGAAGCAGATTCGAATCCGCACACGGTAATCGGATTACTTCTCGTTGTTTTCGGTTTTAGTTTTTTGTTCCGAATCGGATCAACAGGCATCGGGCGGGATAAAATTTTGTTCGTCGTTTCCGCTGCGTTCTTCGCGTCCCGCCCGGATCCCAACAGTACGCACACCTTCTCCTTTGGCCCTTATAACCTCCTTTAATAAAAGATAATGCCAAAGCACAATTCTCATAATTATCCAAGAGCATGGCCTAGGATAATATTCTCCATTAAATATTCCATAAATATCATACCGCTTTTCATAAAAACCCAGGTAATAGAATATTTAATATCGCTTCCCAACTTTCGAGAACTCTTATATGTGTAACCCTTTAGGCCCGTATATCAATATGGTTTCTGGCCCACTAAACTTAGAACTCTTTCTTAAGTTTAGTATTTATTAATTTATTATTTAAACATCATATGTTAATTAATTAATTTAATAAATAAGTGAATTATCATCTGATGATAAATCCACTAGACCTTCTGACCATAAACGACACCAAGCACTACCTCATGATCCTAGAAGATATAAGGGATACTATTCCCTTTGTTGAACCTGTCCGTCTACAAACACTGCACAGATGTAGTCCTTCACACATTCAATGCCCCAACAACGCAAGGGTATGGTTTCATCGTCAAACCCCTTAAAGTATTGTCTGGATGGATTCCAATACTCAGTTAACTTCTAAAAAGACACCTCTTGCAGTTGAACTTGGCCAAGGATTTTTGAGTACATATCCATAGGGCATTCTCTCTCTAGTGGTATACCAAGAGTGAGTGATCCCTTGTTGTTCACTCAATTTCCTTCGCAAGCTTTCCACTGTATCTGAAAGACTGACTATCGCGGACCTAATGGCTAAAGTCTATAAGTCAAAAATCAAGACACAATAGTCTACAAGTAAGGTATCTTTGGTGACTCAGGTCTAAGGAGCAACTATGCTACTGCAACATCTGAATACCCTGGTTGACAATTAGGTATAATGACCATCCATGGATTCTAATTCTGGTCTGTTCCGTGAACTCATTCTCTAATGAGCATACATAAGTTTGTATTAGTGTCACTACACAAGTGAATGTGAGATCATTCACCCTCATCACATGAGCAAACATAACTTGTGCCGATCTTTTCGGATATTTGATGTCCATCTCAAATATCCTATATCGAGAACAATTTATGTAAGGATTGATGTTTCGGATCTGGTTATCGGGTCGATTTTTGGCGTTGGACCCCTTAGTTTGGACCTTTGTAGGCCTAGGACATGGGCTTTGAACAGCGTCGGCCTAGGGGGACGCCATTTAGGAGCCATGCGGGAGTGCCAAGTGGCGAGCATTAGGGCGAGATTGTACGACCCCAGTCTAATCATCTGAAAGGCGTCTTGCATGACCGATGCCATTCAAAGGTCTGCTAGTGTACAACCCTATCCCATCATCTGAACGGTGTCGTTTGGGAACGACGCGATTTAACTAAGTTTCGGTTAACACTCCGAGCCCTCCCTCCTTCACTCCCTCTCTCTTCGCTCCCCTCCGACTCCCTCTGAATCCCATTCCTTTCCCCTCTCCCCATTTTCCTCCTCCACCACCTCGACACCCCTCTATCTCCCACCACTACCACCACCATCTCCTCTGCGGCATTGCACTCTCCGGACGGCGGCCAACGTCCCGACGGAGTGACGGCGGCCAACGTCTCGGTGGAGTGACGGCGTCCACGGCAGTATCGGCAATGGCTTGTGGCGCAGCGGTTCGACAGCAAGGAGCAAGGAGGAGTTCAAGCTAAACCGATAGGGGGATAATCCTTGAACATGATTTGGTTGTTTTATCCATGTTTTCCGCTTTGGGGCATGCGATGTGCATGGAGAATTTTGGGTAGAAAGCATGTTTTAAGGGGCTTTTCGATGAAAACGGTCATTTTTATGAAATGGGCTTCAGTGTGATCTTTAATCGGTTATTTGGATTCTCTCATACTTCCTCCTATTTTTGGCATTTTTGGGTGTTTTGGGTAGGAGAGGGCCCCCCAATTTTGGCTCGGTGAAGGTCGGTTTCGGGCGTTAAATGGCATCGAGACCAGGTGACACCATTTAGAATGGAGTCGACCATGGTCGTCGCTATTTAACGACCCATTTTTACAGATCCCGAGGCTAGCGCGGGATAAAGAGCTGAATGACGTCGACCACAGGCGACGCTATTCAAGCCAGTATCCCTGGGTCCCAGCGCCTGTAAGTAACTGAATCTATTTGAGGGTCTTGAATGACGTCGGCCATAGGCAACGCGATTCAAGACAGTGCCCCGTTAATTCCTGAAATTATCATGTGTGTATCTTGTTAGATAATGTGGTTAATTGCATGCTTGGAATCATACATTGGTGCGGGGATTTCTACGTGATGGGATCGCACTGTGTTGTACTTTGTGCGACTGTGGACCTAGAGTGACAATTGTTAGCGCTTAGGCACCCTGCGTTGGTGGGGGGGGGGGGTAGTGCTGGTGTGGGTGTGGCAGGGTGATGCCTAGCTGGAGAGGGTCACCTGGTCTACCCTAGGGTGTAGCTAGTACCGGTGTTGGAGGGGTACATTTGAAGTGTCACTCGTGGCTGGGAGGAGACAAAACCACTCAAAGCTAGACATATCGGAGTAGATAGTGCGCTATCCGAGGGGTTACTGCTCTGTCCTAGCGGGTTGGTGTTTTCCCACATTCGACTGCGTGATTTGTGTTTTTGGCCGAGATGCTAGTTGTGGACTCCGGTGTTGAGTTTGGTTGCTTGAGTTACTTTGGAGTTGTGCATGTTGCATTTGCGAATGCATGTGTTTACTACTGCTCGGACTCGTCCTGTTTACTCTCACCGTTGGTAGCGGTAGTTTTACTACCTTTGTTTATAGTTTTCGTTTATATCTGTGGTTACTTGGTAGTGTTTTCGGGAGGTGGGGATCGGGTGATCCTTACTGATCCCATTTCTATGTGGCTCACTCCCTAGCATTTCAAGTGTGGACCTCTCGGCGAGCGTTAGCATGTGACTTTCTTCCTAGTGTGCGGGCAAGTAGCTATCTCAGTTCCGAGATATGCCCCGATGTTGTTGTACCTTTTTCCTTTACTTGTACATACTTAATTTCTGTGGACCTTGTACTTATTGTTGGACTGTATTCGAACATTGATATTGAGCGCCTTGTGCATCTGTACTTTTCTTGTGGTCCGTGAGATTGTTTTATTTAGCTGTGTTTAGCATTTACTTCTCCAGACATGTTGTTGAGATCCGAGTGTGATCCCGAAGGTGATGGCCCGATACCCATTTAGTAATCGGATCCTCGATTATAGGGTGTTGGGTCGTTATAATTTAAGACAAATGTTTACAGAAGATTGATCTCACTATCATGATCTCATCATGATTCAATATCCTTTACATATATCTATGGACTTCATTACGATAGGTAAATATACAATAACCACATAATGAAAAGAGTGCCTTTATTAAAATATTGAACAAGAATGTACAAACTTAGTTTATGATTGGCTTTTAGCCCACCCAATTCTATCAGAAGGTGGATTACCTATCACTTGCCTCTTCCTTCATGCTAAGAAACTCAAAGAAGGTCACCTAGGCAAGGCGAGAAGCACTTGCATACGCATTTGACCTCCTGAAGATCTTGCTTGCGCGGCCCTCCAAGGCATCTCGAACCGACACTAAGAATTCTCTCTCTAAGGCTCTCTAAACTTCTCCCTAACTCTCTCTCTCTCTCTTCCTTGTGTTGGAAGAGAAGAGGAGCTAACACCCATATTTATAGATTTAGGCAACCAATTAGGATTTAACACGTGTATGCTTAGGTTGCCCCCTGAGGTGTCCCTCCCATCATGGCTTGGAGATAAGGATGAGAAATGGATGACAAGTGTCCTCTGAGGTGTCCCTCTCCATCATTACACAAGTGAGGTGGCATGAGGAGAAGATTTTGTATTAAGTAAATAAGATATTCTAATATATTTTAATTATATTTTCTAAGATATTCTTTAGGAAGAAAATTCTAGATGCGGTGAGGTGGCACGTTGAGGTGGCAGTCTAATGATTGCTAGAAGACAAAATATAATGATGGCATAGAGTCTTCCAATCAGAGTCTGCCTTCCTGGACATAGAGTCCAAGGCAAACAACATCTCAAGACTGAGAGTTCGGGACAAAACAACTGGTGAATTTTTCAAATGAAAATTGGAAGGGAATGGTAGCTAGACTTCGAGGAGAGCTTACAGTAGCTCGAGCAAAGGCAAAGGATATGGAGTACAAGTATCAATCCCTATGGGATCGAGTGATGAAGAAGGCAAAGGCCGAGCCACATAGACCCAAAGGAGCCATCTACCACCATCAGTCCCGTCAGGAGGGAGTACACCTGCTGGGTGTTCCACATTCAGAGACCTCAATTCTCTAATTGGGGAGCATTTATGGAGGAGGTATTGTCTAACCGGATGATTGGTTTCTAGGCCACCACTTTCTAGCCAGTGCCGAGCTCAGGAGGACGACGCTGAGACTCATATGAGGCATCCCTTATGTGAGGGAAGAGATGACGAGGTTGAGGGAGAGAGGAGAGACTAATGATTAACACAAGGATATGCCCCTGCGTATAATGTATGGACTTGTTTGTCACTGTATTTGACTCTTGCTTTTTGGGCATTTCAGTCTTCTTTCTTTCCTTCATACCTATTTTTCTTGTATGCACTACATTGAGGGGAAAAACGATTAGTAGTATCTATTTTCGGCCTCTTGACCAAAAAGAGCAACTACCTTTTCCCTAGCCGTCGCGTAGGGTCAAGGGGACAAATCCTACTAACCAGACATAAAGAAGTAACTAAAATGATGCGACAAGCAAACATGTGAATGCTAGTGGATATTAATAAATGAGACATACTATGCGATGCGAAATGCGGATGCGAGTGTTTTAACAAGTTGAAAATATTTTTGGTTGACTATCTAGTGACTGCCCATATTTGGCCCTAGTTGGGTGATGAAAGGAAAATGCATTATCAACTTCCCAGGCATCCTAAGCACTCATTTAGGTTGATTTAGGCCTCTAGACTCCTCATGCAGACTTTATCCGGCTAAGACTTATACTGATGACAATATCATCGTGCCATGCTTAGGTTTCCAGCTGCTTCCGACCACCAAGTTTGTCCAAAAGGTTTTCGAGGTAAATGATTTGTCTGAGCCAGGTCTATTTCCTCACAAACTAGAAGATACAAGATGGAACACCTTGTAACCCTAACGGTCAACCGTGTGACGCTTAATTAGAGTCAGACGCTGTAGCACCTATAGGTGACGTGTTTGCCATTGACCTATGCCCGATGTTTTGAGGATGCTTATTGAGATTATGGTTAAGAAGTTGATTCACCAGATACATGGAAATTTCTCTTCATCCAGTTTAATCCTTTCTGACCATGTACGTATTTGATGATTTTAGAAAACAAACGAATGCTTCTGCTTTAGCCCATTTAGTGAAATACTCAGTGGCAATTAAGATAAAAGATTTCTTCCTGATCTCCCCTGATCGATCTTCCAGATGTCCCATGACATCGATGCCCACATGGCGAATGGCCAGGGGGAAATGAGTGGATGGAGGGATGATGTTGGTGCATGGATCTTGTCAGCATGTAGCCGGCATTTCAAGCACCTTCGGAGAAGCATGGTGCAATCAACCTCCATTGAAAGCTAGTAATAGCACTTGAGGAGCTTCTGATCTAGAGCACGGCCATTGATGTGATCCCCACACTCATTAGAATGGGCAATTTCAATGATTTGAGGGACTTCAGCATCATCCAAAAATCGAAGGAGTATTCTAGTAAAGGAACGTTTGTAAAGGATCCCATCCAGAATGATGTAACGTTGAGATGCACAGCGGATGGCCTTACGGGCCAGAGGCCGTAGCATAGGCCGAGAAGGTCCCATTTTGAAGATAATTTAGGATTTAGAAATACCAAGGATTCCCATCATCCCATTCGGGTATGGAATCCTTGGTTACAACCGAAATACACTCAAGTGGGAGAAGAAATTGTTGGAATCACGGATCCAGCAAAGAGGGAGAATCTTGCTTATGTGTAGTAATAGTTTCTGAACTCCTAGTGAGGGAAATTTCTAGAGCAGAAGATAAGGAGGCTAAGGCATCAGCTAGGATGTTCTGTGACCTAGGCACATGGACAAAGGTGATCTTTATAAATTGCCTAGTCAATGACCATACCAATTCTTCGTACTACTTCAACTTGGGATCCTGGGTTTGGTATTTGCCCACTATCTGGGGAAGGACTAGTTGGGAGTCCCCAATAATTCTCAATTCTTTAACCTTGAGTGCCAACACCATTTTTAAACCAGCTAGGAGGGCCTCATATTCTGCAACGTTGTTCGTCATCGAAAAGTACATTTGGCAAGCTTGCAGAATACTCACCCCTTTTGGAGATAGGAGGACTACCCCTATTCCACTGCCTTGGGAATTAAGTGCCCCGACGAAGTGGAGGACTAAGGATGGACTATCATCCACTATCACATTCAACTCCTCGTCCGGGAACTCATCGTTGGTGAGCAAAAAAATTAGGCGATGGGTGGTGGGCCAGGTGCTCTACAATTACTTTCCCCTTGACAGCCTTCTGATTTACATAGGTGATATCAAATTGATTCAAGAAGGTCTGCCATCACACTAGCGTATCAGTCAATACTGGTCTGGCAAATATTTTATCGGGTCCATTCTGGCTAGAAGTTTAACCTCGTAGGCAAGGAAGTAGTGCTTCAATTTGCACCACCTAGATGACGGTCACATATGTCCTTTCCCTAGCCGTTTAACATTTTCCAACATCATTGAACAATTTGGAGAGGTAGTACACTGCTCTTTCTCTCTTCTCGTCGTCCAGTTGGGCCAATACTGCTCCAGTTGATTCTTCAGTAGTGGACACATATAGCAGTAAAGGCCGCTCCAAGATGGAAGCCATAGCAACTAGCAAGTTGAGGAGACAACTTTCTAAATCATCGAAGGCCTTTTGACATTTATTGCTCCATTCTAACTTCGCTCCTCCTTTCAATAATTCATAAAAGGGTTTGCACCTAAAAGAGTGTTGAGATATGAACTATCTAATGAATTGTAGAAGGCCGATGAGGCTCCTTACTTCCTTAACATTCCTAGGAGGAGACATCTCCACTATTACCTTTACTTTATCTGGATCTACCTTAATCCCTCACCTACTTATCATGAACCCTAGCAACTTACCGGACAAAACTCCGAATACGCACTTTTTCGGGTTCATTTTCAATTGGTGCTCTCTTGATCTCTAGATCACTGTCCTGAGGATTTGAGCATGCCCCTCCCTCATTTTAGACTTCACCAGGATATCATCTACATATACCTCCATATCAGTGTGGATCATATCATGAAAAATTGCCATCATTGCCCTTTGATAAGTGGCTCCAGCGTTCTTAAGCCTAAATGGCATGATCACGTAGCAATAGATGGGGTCATGAAAGATGTCTTCTCCTTATCTCCTTCTACTAGCCTGATCTGATTATGTCCAGAAAATCCATCCATAAAGGTGGGCATTTTGTACCTCAAGTGCAAAATTCTGGTTGCAACCGTCTCAGTTGTTATTTCACTGGTTTGTTGTCAGGTTTGAGGACAAGTCGGTGCTCCACTAGTTTTGTGTCTAACCCGAGCATGTCTTCATATGACCACGCAAACCCATCAGGATATTCTATGAGTACAATGACGATGGAATACTCATCTTTTTTACTCCATTCGGCACTAATTAACACTATCTTCAGATCTTGTTCAGTTCCAAGGTTAACTTCTTTCGTGGGTTCATTGACCGCTGATGAAGACTCATCGAACCACTTCATCCCACTTATGAATGGTTTGGCCAAGTCATCATCCTCTTCATCTTCACCTTCACTAAGCTCGAACATGCCTAGACCATCATTGCAAGATTCACATTCTAATGGCTCTTCTGGCTCATAGATGGCTCCTATTCGAAGAAATTCTTTGAGTTTTCTCAAATATCTACACCTATTTGCTAACTCTTGAACTAAAGAAAAAGAAACTTGCTTATCTCTACAACTCCTAGACAAAGAGGAAACTATCCTATTCCGTAACCTATTTGTACAAGACTCTGAGAGCGAGTTGGATATGTTACTAAAGAGACAAGAGTGGGTTCTCAAGACAAAGACCCCATGGTGGTAGAATAGCCCCAGCATGTGGGCTCCTCGATGGTGATTTCACATCCTCCCGTTCGGGAGTAGGACTTTTTTTTTGTGGTCATAGACTTCGAGCATAAGACACTCAAGGAAATGTGCCACGACCGGTGATGAATGTATAAGAAGGGAAGGTGGATGGAATAGAAAGGAGATGAATAAAATGGGTGTCAGATCATTTCTTGCTAAGACACTCCCCCTTGTGGAGCAGTTGGTTCGGGGAATAACAGTTGTATACAAAAATCATCTTCATCCTCCCTTTGAACATCATTGCTTGTTTCTTCCTTCAACTCATCCTCAAGGTGATCCACCCAAAGAAATTCCTGCACTTTCTTTACAAAGTGATCCGAGAGAGTTTGTTCTCTTGATTCTTCAATTGGTTTAATTGGTTGGTACCCCAATGCAAATCCCCCAGTAGCTGGATTTTTAGAAATAGGTTCTCAAATCCCTTGTTATTCTTTGCCTAGCCCAGACCCTAAATTGTATCACATTTTATCCATGAGCTGCCATCCTATGTTAGGCAAGGATTTAGGTTGAGAGTTGACCGATGAAAGGATGGGCTCCTTGTAAGGAATCGTGGGAACGCAGCAGAAATATAAAACGATTCCTATGTATCGGGTTGCTGGAATCGTAAAACGGACTAATAAAAATTACGGGAAGAACCGTTCTTCACCTTTGCGGGGTTTCAAATCTCCCGTGGATTGAATCGTTTCCGTAATCGTGCACGCGCACGATCTCCAGAGGTATCCACACGAGCTCCTGACGCAGACACGATTTCCTCATCGGCTTGAGTACGTCGACCCGATCTCAAATCCACCATGCAGTTGAGAAGAGAGAGGGATCTTCTTCAAGAGAGAGAGAGAGGAGAGAGAAACTCCAAGATCTAGTGGTGTTGTGTACATATACCTCCACCACCCTCCCCTTGGCCTCCTTTTATAATAATTATAGATAAGGCCAAGGATTAATTCTCATGATTATCCAAGAGTTTGGCCCACTAATTCTCATATTATATCCAAATAAATATAATATTTAACATCTCTCACCGTCTTACGAGAACTCTTATGTGTGTGACCCTCTACGCCCATATATCAGTCTAGTTTCAGGCACACTAAACTTAGAACTAATTCTAAAGTTTAGTATTTATTAATTATTATTTAAAAATCATATGTTAAATAATTAATTCAATAAATAAGTGGTTTATCATCCGATGATTAATCCACTTAACCTTCTGACCATGAACAACACCAAACACTATCTCATGATCCCAGAAGATATAAGGGATATTGTTCCCTTTATTTTAACCTTTCCGTCTGCAGATATTGTATAGATAAAATCCTTCACTCATCCAATGTCCCAATAACGCAAGGGCATGGTTTCATAGTCAAACCCTTTATTGCATTATTTAGATGGGTTCCAGTACTCATTTAACTTCTAGAAAGACATCTCTTTCAGTTGACCCTGGCCAGGAATTTTTGTGTACACATCTATAGGACATTATCTCTCTAGTGGTATACTAAGAGTGAGTGATCCCCTATTGTTCACTCAATTACCTTTGCAAGCTTTCCACTGTGTCTGAGAGACTGACTATCGTGGACTTAATGGTTAAAGTCCACAATCCAGAGAATCAAGTCACAATGGTCTACAAGCAAGATATCATTGGTGACTCAGGTCAAAGGACCAAGTGCGCTACTGCAACGATTGAATTCCCTGGTTGACTATTAGGTATAATGACCATCGAGGAATTCCAATTTGGATTTGTTTAGTGAACTCATTCTCTAATGAGCACCCATAAGTTTGTCTTAGTGTCACCACACAAGTGAATGTGAGATCATTCACCCTCATCACATGAGCAGAAATAACATGTGTCAATCTTATCGGATATTTAACGTCCAATTCAAGTATCCTATGATCGAGAACTGTTTAAGACAAGTGGCTAAGAATATTGATCTCACTATCATGATCTCATCATGATTCAATATCCTATACATTTTTCTACAGACCTTCATTACAATAATTAATTTGCGAGAACTATATATGAAGAAATGATTGCCTTTATTAATATTCAGAACTAGGATGTACAAATATTAGCTTTAAGGCCACCCAATTCTATCACTCCTTCTCTTTTCTAGAAGTGATCATGGACGGGATTTGTTCAGCTGACACCGAGTCCAAAGACTCGACGTAAGGAGTGCTTTTGACTTGAACAATCTTCCCATTGTATGGAAATTTATAGCATTGATGATTGGTGGAAGACACTCCTAGAGTTTGATCCATCCATAGTCTTCCTATAACAGCATTATATATGGGCTTAACATCAAGGATGTCAAACTTAGAGATCATGGCTACCGGCTCAACTTTCAGCTGAAGGACGATCTTAACATTGGCTAGTCTTTGAGAGTTACTGTAAGCTGAGACCATCATGGAGGTGGACTCAATCTTGTCTTGACCGATACCTATCTTCTTGAGAGTTTTGAGTGGACAAACATTAATCAAGGCACTAGTATCTAGCAAAATGGAATCCACTGAGCAACCATTGAGTGTGACGGTCAAGCATAAGGAAGAGATCGACATTCTGGGGGAGCCAAATCTTTATCCGAGAAAGAGATCATGGGTGTTTGGGTAATTGAGAGACTTGCATTGGTGACCACTAGTAGGAAGATCTTCACTAACCATGATTTGCTGGAGAAAATTGAACAAGGTTTCCTTATGTATGGGAGATCTCCTAATCAATTCGAGAATCAAAATTTTGGCAAGGGTCTTCTTCAGATGTTGTAGGATGTCATATTCAGATTGAGTTAACCTATCAAATAGATTTGAATTCTTCTGAGAGTCTAAAGGTTGACTTTCTGGTGGTACAATGTGATTTCTCGGTGTGACATTGATTGGACTTGGGTCTGCAACTTGACTGACCTCAATGGTTGGACTCGTGAACTTATCAAGTTGGACTGAGTTGATAGACTTGGCTTTGATGACGGATATAAGATGGACAAAGAAGGCTCTTTGATTAAGATACAGGGGACTTGGGCCAAGTTGATTGGATTGATGATTGTTGGTTGTCCTCTTGGTCTGATTAGGACCAAAGGTTTATCTTGGAGGATTGCAGAGACCTCTGGCAAGGGCCTTCTAGGTTAAGCCACCTTAGTAGGACACTCATGTCCTACCCCGACCTCCTCATACTCCCAATATCGTTCTCTGCGAACAACTCTTAGTTCCAAGTCTCTAGTAAGGGTGTTCACCTTTCCTAGAGAGCTAGAGGGATCTTGGGCTACTTGGCGACAGAGTATAGGGTCCTTCACAATTCCTAACTCCTTTTTCGCTTTCAGAGTTTCAATGGCCTTCTTCATGTCTTTCCAACTGATCCCACCTTTGTCATTCAAATCACACACCCAATCTCTAAAAATAAAGTAGATATAGATTGTATTCCCTGGCTGTTAGTCTTAGGTTGCCTACAAGCCAATCTGACTATGTAAATCTCATTCGTTTATTAATATAAATAACATAATATTCATTATGTGTAATTCATATTGTTATCGTCTCATAATGAAGTCCGTAAATATGTGCGATAGTGATCAGATTATGATGAGAACATACTAATGAGACTGATCACTTAAACACACATTTTCTTAATAGTTGCTAATCGGAGGATATCCGAGAAGGACATCGGATATCCGGTTAGACTAGTATAGATTACTCCCGCTCATAAGATGAGGGTGACTGATCTCATAGTTACTTGTGTGGAGACAATAAGGCAAATCTGTAGGTGCTCATTAGAGAATGAGTTCACTGAACCGATCCGATTGAATCGCTGGATGGTATTGTACCTCACTGCCAACCAGCTTAATTTTATTATCGCAGTTGCGTGGATGGTCCTCGGACCTGAGACACCAAGGACATCTTGTCGGTGGACTTATGTCCTTTGACCTTAGTTTATGAATCTCTAACCACGGGATTCTAAACATCCAAGGATCGGGTACAGCGGAATACCGTCGAATGGAATTGAGTGTCAATAAGGAATCATTCGCTCTCGGTACTTAGAGAGAGAATGCTCTAAGAAGGATGCGCGGAAGTCCCTAGCTAAGACGGACGATAATATCGGGAAATGAGTTTTCTGATATTATACGGCAGCATCTGATCCAAGTGAGTCGACGGTTAGGGTTTGACAGTATACCATACCTTGACTTGACTCGAGAGCATTACACGAATGAAGGATTATATCTACGCGATAATTGTCGGCGGAAAGGTTCTAAGAGTGGGTTACTTAACCTTGATACCTTCCGGGTTTACGTAGTGTTGCTTGGCACCCAACGTGATCGAAGGCCCGATCGAATTTGATGTGCGACATTGATTTGATTGATTAATTAATTAATATGAGTTATTAATTGATTAATTAGGCCAGTAAGGAGTCACTGGACTTATTGGGCCATAAACCGGACTGGTTATTGGGCCTAAAGGGTCACACGCAAATGATTCTCAAAGCGATGAATAAATAAATGGGTTTTCTATTAACCGGGGGTTTTTATGAAAAACCGTGCAGTTAGTATAAAATGTAGCGAATGGGCTGAGTAGGCCAGGCTGCTGCTCAACCCTGGCCACCCCCTCCTCTCTTCCTCTCTCTCTCTCTATGGCGCCCCAGACGAGCTCGGATCCCCGAGTCTGCTCCGTCGCTTCTCTGACTCCCGTTCAACGGGAAATCTTCCATGCATTGCGGCGAACGACGTAGGTTTCGTGGGCTGCGAAGAACGAGGAATTGTAAGGATATCCACCGCAAGGAGGATCGCGTAGACTTCGCTAGAGGCCGGGTGCTTGCATGGCTAGCGGTGTCACACTGATGGAACCATTCAGTCGCTGATTCGAATCTGCGTGCGGTAATGTACAATTACCGTATTTCCGGTTTTAGTTTATTCGAAGCAGGAACAAATCGCTATTTTAATTATTTTTATTTTCCGTCGCGTGAGCGATCCAGAGAAACACGAGAACCCAACAGTGGTATCAGAGCCAGGTTCCACTGTTTCTCGATCCGTTTCAGTCTCCAATTTCATATTTCCATGTATTATTCCATGCATGTAATCCGATTATAATAATAGAAAAGTGTTCATGAGATGAACACAAAGAATTAGATTGTGTTTATGTAAAAATCAGATTTAAATTTGGGGTTTTTTGTGTTCTTCGTGGGATGAAGAACGACGGGTTTTTGTGGCTTTAATCCGGTGTCCTCATGTGATGGGGAGGTGACCTGGGATCCTGGTATGACCAGGGACCTCTCGTTCACCTCGGCAATGGTCACTGGTGCCGGAGAGGTGGCCGAAGAAGGGGACAAATTCATCTTCTTCACGGTTTTGAAAAACCAGAAAATAAGGGGTTAAGGGGATCAGATTGCAACCGTTTTGGTGACCTGCCGGGGGCCTGCCGGTGCCGGGACCCTCGCCGGCGCCAGGGGCAACGCCGGCCATCGGCCGCCAGGCGACCTGCCACAACCCCAGCCGCCGGCTAACAACACTTGCAAGAATGGGGGTTAGGGTTTCGGTCGGTTGCAGGGAAGGGGGCTGCCAGGCGGGCTGGCCCCGAGCCAGTTCGGACCGGCTCGACCAGGCCAGACCGGGCCAGGGGCACCTGTGGACGGGGCTGCACCCTGGTCCGAGCCCTGGCTTGCCCAGGGCCTGGACCCATGGCTCAGCCCAAGTGGTTGAGCCCTATTTCCCCCTTTTTTTCCCCCCCATTTCCAAATCAATACAAAACCCCAATTGAATCCCTATAACCCAAATAAAATAATATTGGATTTTAAATTTTAAATTTAAAACTATTTTAAAATCAAAAAATTTTATTCAATGTTATTTAATTGGGTTATAAATGATTATGAATCATTTTAATTAACAATTAGTTATTTATTAATTAGAGTTAATTATTAGTTTAAATGTTAGATTAATAATTAATCTTTATTTAACTAATCTAAGAGTTAGATTAGTAACTAATAATTAATAGTTTAAATGTTAGATTATTAATTATTAATTCATCTAATTATTAATTAATTAGAGTTAGTTATTAATTTAAGTGTTAGATTAATAATTAATTTTAAATGACTAATTTAAGTGTTAAATTAGTAGATATTAGTTAATTGGAGATAATTTTTAATTTAAGTGTTAAATTAATAATTAATTTTAATTAACTATTCTAAGAGTTAGAATTAAAATTTATTAATTAATTAGTGTTAATTATTAGTTTAAGAGTTAAATTAATAATTAGCATTAATTGACTAATCTAAGTGTTAGATTAGTGGTTAATAATTGATTAGAGTTGATTATTTATTTAAGTGTTAAATTAGTAATTAATTTTAATAGACTAATCTAAAGAATTAGATTAGTTATTAATTATTAATAGTCTAATTGTTATATTATTAATATTGTTTAATCTAATTGTTAGATTGTTTTAATTATTAGAAATATTCTAATTTGCATGGAATAATCTGAAATTATTAATTTAGAGTGTTTGCAAATGTGATGTGTGGTTTAATGCTTTTAAATTTGATTTAATTACATGATTAAATTAATTAAAAGAGTTTTGGAAACTCAAAAGCCAATTTTGATTGGAACCTAGTTTTTTTAAAGTAAGAAATAATTATTTTGAAAAACTCTTTTATTTTAGCCATGTGATGCGCTTATCATGTGTGGAATGAAATAAAACACACCGTGGTCACAGATATACAATTTTTTCATGTGATGAATGTCTTGTGTATGGATCGTAGATGTATGGATGGATGTTTATTAATTCTTAATAAATAGAGGTCTACATACCTCTCCCTTTCTCATACTCCAATATACTTCTACTTCCCTCTCTCTTGTACTCGCCATAAGGCCTTTTTCAACTTACATGTAATTCTAGAATTATCTTAATTTGATCGAGGCAACCGAGGAAGGAGCGAGGATGATCTACAACTGCTACCAGGAAGGCAAAAAGATGGAGATCCTTTGCCTTTTGAGTTTGCAGGTTTTCTAATGTAAATGTTATACTAGATTTTGTATGTGTTTGACTGTTGATTCTAGTCAAACCACTTTGCTATCTATGACCACAGTAAATATGTATGAGATGCAATGTTTTTTCTTTTTTATTATGAATCAAAGCAGGTATAGTATTTAGGAAATATATACAATATATTTATATACCATCACCTAGGAGAGACCAAGATAAAAGTTATCTAAATACCCTCGTCTAAATTCTAAGCCGTAACGTGAGTAGTTAAAAACTTACCGCATGGTCCACCATCGTTATAGTCACAAGATTCGAATTACTTTAGGCAGGTTGTTGTACTACTACAAGGCCTATTTAATTGTGAGGAGAGATTGTGGCTATGGCATTATATGCTTATTTGATAACGGTAGAGGAACCATGTAGCTTTGTTGTGCTATCCACAAGGGTTGTATGCAAATCTATGCTCATCTCGTAACGATACTTAGCTTAGACCAAAATTAGTGGCTTGTTGTGCTATCCACAAGGCCATTAAATCTCTGGAAACCGAAGCAATGATCAGATATTGCAAGGAGTTGAAAGTCCCATGAGATGGGTGCTCTTTGATTGTTTTATAGCTTTCTTCTGCTATCCACAAGATTGTACTGCAAGTCATTAAGATTCTGATCCCCACTAGGAGACTGTCGGCATCTCTGTTCTGTATAGCTGAGGCTTATACAGTCCGTCGAAAATTAGTGGGAGTTAAAACTTGATCAAAAGACCATGTCTTGTTTTAAATTTTAATAAATCGAATATCTGCTAAATAGATTACTTATCTCCTGTAGGGAAATATGTTGTCGCATTACCACTCTGTGGCATACCTGATGCCAAACTTTTGACTAGCATGAATTACTCAGATTGGCTCAGAAACTTGAAGAATGTCTTCAGATCTGTGTACATTGCCTACGTCCTTGGGACTAATCCTCATACTGAACTGGCATTAGATGCCCCTAAGGCAAAGACGATCGCATACGACAAAATATCGAAGGACAAAAGCAAAGGAGTATTTAAGGGTGACTACTTCTACTGTAAGCAGAATGGTCACTAGAAGAGGAACTACAAGGAGTTTCTCAACGATAAAGCTCATGGAAAGGTGAAGCTATCAGAAGCTTTAGATATCTATATGATAGATATCAATTTGTCAGTTAGAGATTCCACATCTTGGGTATTAAACACCGGATGTGCTTCTCATATCTGCCATGACGTGCAGATGCTAACAAGTAAGCACAAGCTGAGAAAAGGCGAGGTGAAATTGAGGCTAAGAAATGACGCAAAAGTTGTGGCGGTTGCTATAGGGACAGCAAACCTCAGGCTTTCATCAGGAGACACCTTATCATTCGAAGATTGTTATTATGTTCTTACATAATAAAGAACATCATTTCTATATCTTGTTTAGACAAGATAGGATATAGGTTGACTATTGAGAACAAAAGTTGTTCGATTTATTATAGTAATAAATCAATAGTTTCGGCATCTTTAGTCAATGGTATATATCTTTTAGATGTTTCTAACATAGATAATGCTCTTAAGAAGAGTAAGAATTGTGTGAACCAAGCCTACATGTGGCATTGTAGACTTGGACACATTGGTGAAAGCATGTTGCAAAAGTTGCACAAACATGGGTATTTGAATGCATTCGATTATGAATCATTTACGACATGTGAGTCATGCCTTATAGGAAAGATGCCAAAATCTCTATTTACTAGACATGGAGAATATGCCAAGGACATTTTGAAAATAGTACATTTAGATGTATGTGGCCCAATGTCCACCCAAGCCAAAGGTGGCTTTTCATACTTCATCACGTTCACCGACAGCTTCTCATGATTCGGCTATGTGTACTTAATGAACTACAAGTCGGAAATATTTGAGAAGTTTAAGGAGTTCAAAAATAAGGTAGAGAAGCAGTCAGGAAAAAGTATTAAAGCTCTTCGATCAGATCGAAGAGGAGAATACTTGAGTACTAATGTCACACAATTCTTAAAGGATAATAGTATCCTTTCTCAACTGATCCCTCCATATACACTACAAATAAATGGTGTATCTGAAAGGTGTAAGGATTGAGGTTTCGGATCCGGTTATCGGGTCAGTTTCGGGATCGGATCCCTTAGTTTGGGCCCTGATGAGGCTGAGACTTAGTTTCTGTTTTGCGTCGAGCTTGCTCGACGCGGTTTAAACGGCGTCCAGCAATGTAGACGTGTTTTAGGTTGTGCCATGTAGGCGCCACGTGGACTGGTCTTGGGGCGCGAGAGTACGGCTCCGGTCTTATCATCTGAATGGCGTCTTGCATGGACGACGTCATTTAGAGTACGACCCTGCTTTGTCAGTGTACGGCCCGGTCTTGTCATCTGAATGACGTCAGGCTTGCACGACGCGTTTTACCTAGCTTCTGGTTGACCCCGCGAACCCTCCCTCATTTCCCTCATTCTCTCCTTCCTCTTCTCTCTCCTCTCTTCCCTCTGGCGAACCGGCAAACCCTTTCCCCCCTCTCCTTCCTTTCCTCTCTCCATTCCTCCTCTCCCTCCACTCCATTAACCTACCAACTTCCTCCACTACCACCACCACTTCCTCCGCGGCGCACTTCTCTCCGGACGGCGGCCGACGTCCCGGTGGAGTAACGGCGTCCACGGCGGTACCGGCGGCGGCGTGTGGCGAGGCCGGTTGGCAGCTTGGAGCTAGGAGGAGTTCGAGTAACCGGTAGGGTGACGAACCCTGTTGTATTTCGTTTAAAAACCATGTTTTCCCGCTTTAGAGCATGTTTAGAGGTTTTCTTGGGTGAAAATACTAAATGTATGTAATGAGAAATTTGGTGTTTTAATGGGTAGTTAGGTTCTTCTCCTCATTCTCCACGTTTTTCGTGTTTTTACACGATTTTGGGGAGGAAATCTCACCCCGTGGATCGGGAGATGGCGGAGGGAGAACCTGTCTGTGAGGGTTAAATGGCGTCGGGGGACAGCGACGCCTTTTAGAAAGGCGGCTTCCACCCGCGACGTGATTTAGCCCAAATACCAACTCTGTCTCTGGACTGATGAGCGTCCAGGGACAGTGATGCCTTTTAAAAGGCGACTTGCATGGGCAACGTGTTTTAAGTGAAAATCACCCGTAGCCTGTCTCTGCTTCTGTTGCTATCAGGCGACTAGGGACAACGACGCCTTTCAAAAGACGGCTACATATGACGACGCGTTTTAGGCCATTTCCAAGGCCAGATTTCACATGAACCAGTTTAAGAGGCTTGAATGACGTCCGCCTTGAGCAACGTGATTCAAGACAGAATCACATTAATTCATTCTATTAACATATCTTCACACTGTTAGAAAGTTTGGTTAAATGCATGCTTGAAATCGTACTCGAGGATGAGGATTTTTACGTGATCGGATCGCACTGTATTGTGTTTCGTACGACCGTGGACCTAGAGTGACAGTTGTAGCGCTTAGCCACCCTGTGTCGGTGTGGGAGGGACACAGCGCCGGTGTGAGAGTGGTGGGGTGATACCTAGAAAGAGGGTCACCTGGTGTACCCCGGGGTTAGCTAGTACCGATGTAGGAGTGGTACCTTTGGAATGTCACTCGTGCTGGGAGAAGCAGAAACCACCTAGAGCCAGTTGGGCCGGAGTAGCTAGCATGCTATCCGAGGGGTTACTGTTTGGTCTCAGCGGGTCTGTATTTCCCGCGTTCGGCCGTGTGGTTGGCGTGTTTTGCCGAGACGCTGGTTGTAGGCTCCTTGGTAGGATGGTTTCAGAGTTGTACATGTTACATTTCGAATGCATGCGTTTCATATCGAAATTCAGGAATTGTGGTTACTATTTTACTTGCTTAATTTACCTATATTTGTGTTGCTGCACTTGTGGGTGCATGAGTGGGCGGTGGGGATCGAAGGATCCCTACTGAGTCTTTTTGATGAGACTCACCCCTGTGGTTTTCAGGTGAGGGTTCCAGGCAGGCGTAGCGAGGAGAGTGTTGCCTTGGGTTGTGCGCCGGCAGCCGTTGTTCCGGGGTATGCCCCGACATAGTTGTTATTTTGTTTTTAGCCCTGTACGCTTAATTCTTTTCAGTTGGAGTATGTAATTATTTGTTGTGTCGAGTCGCATTATAATAATTTTTAATTCTTGCACTTCCTTTTCAATTCAATGCGATGTGGATGTTTAGCTTCGTTTATTATTTATTTTCCAGACTTATCTAGATCCTGGTCTGGCTCCAAATTAATGATTCGGTACCCATTTAGTAATCGGATTCCCGATTATAGGGTGGTGGGTCGTTACAAAAGGAGAAATCGCACCTTGTTAGACATGGTGCGCTCTATGATGAGCTTTTTGAGTTTACCAATGTCTCTCTGGGGTTATGCTCTAGAGTCAGCAGCATACCTCTTGAACAGAGTACCCAGCAAGTCTGTGACCTCTATTTCATATGAGATATGGAAAGGCAGGAAATCAAAATTTAAACATGTTAAAGTCTAGGGTTGTCCTGCTCATGTAAAAAGGCATGATCCAAACAAGTTGGAATTACGAACTGATAAATGTAGGTTTGTGGGATATCCAAAGGAAACCTTTGGATACTACTTTTATCATCCTGGTGAACAAAAGGTGTTTGTCGCCAGGAAAGCTGTATTCCTGGAAGAAGAATTCCTTCTCCAGGAGGACAGTGGGAGTAAAATAGAACTAAAAGAGGTTCAAGATCCCCAAATAGTTGAATTATCATCAGATGAAATATCAGTTCTTGAATCTGTTCAGATACACACAGATGAGCTTCGCAAATCTGGTAGGATACCTAAACTACCCGAACGATATGTGGGACATATCGATAAAGGTAAGTCTAAGGCAGAATATAATGAGGATGATGATCCTAAAACCTACCACGAGGCCATAAAAAGCCTAAAATCTGGGTTCCAGTCTATGAACACCAACCAAGTTTGGAACTTGGAGGACTTGCCAGAGGGTATTGTACCCATTGAATGCAAGTTGATCTTTAAGAGAAAGATCGGTGTAGATGGATGGATCAACACTTATGAGGTAAGGTTGGTGGCAAAGGGATATCGTCAAAAGCAAGGAATTGACTATGACGAGACTTTCTCACCAGTAGCCATAATAAAGTCGATCAGAGTTCTACTCGCCATAGTTGCACATTTCGATTACGAAATCTAGTAGATGGATGTGAAAATTGCCTTCCTCAATAGTAACCTTGAGGAAGAGGTGTATATGATACAACTTGAAGGTTTCACATCCAAACAGTCTCCAAATAAAGTGTACAAGCTTTAGAGGTCCATTTATGGACCGAAGGAAGCTTTCCGGAGCTGGAACATAAGATTTGACGAGGCTGTCAAGTCTTATGACTTCAGTTTGAATGAAGATGAGCCTTGTGTGTACAAGAAGACTAGTGGGAGCACAACCACTTTCTTAATTGTTTTCATAGATGACATACTACTAATTGGGAATGATGTAGCTATGATGTCGTCAATACAGATCTGGCTGTCGAAAAAAAAAAAAACTTCTCCATGAAGGATTTGGGAGAAGCATCCTACGTATTGGGAATACGGATCTACAAAGATAGATCAAAGAGGATGCTTGGAATGACCCAATCTTTGTACATAAATATCATAGTCAAAAGGTTTGGCATGAAAAATTCCAAGAGAGATCTAATACCGATGAGACACGGAATTAATCTCTCAAAGGAGCAGTCTCCTAAGACTCCTAATGAGAGGGCATTTAGGGATAGAATACCTTATGCCTCTGCCATTGGATCTATCATATATTCCATGCTATGTACATGGCCTGATATAGTATATACTCTAAGTGTTATGAGCAGATTTCAGGCTGATCTAGACGAAGAGCACTGGAAGGCAGTGAAATGTATCCTTAAGTTCTTGAGAAGAACTAAGGATATGTTTCTTGTCTATGGAGGAGGTGACTTGAAACTGCAAGGCTTTACTGATTCGAGGTTCCAGTTAGATCCAGATGATAGCAAGTTTATATCTAGATTTTACTTTGAACGGAGGCGTAGTGTGCTGGAAGAGTTCCAAACAAGTAACCACTGCAAATTCGATGACTAAAGCTGAGTAAATTTGTAAGGATTGAGGTTTTCAAATCCGATTATCGGGTCAGTTTTCGGGGTCGGATCCCTTAGTTCGGTCATTGATGGGGCTGAGACTCAGTTCTGTTTCGCATCGAGCCAGGCTCGACGCGGTTTAAACGGCGTCCAGCAATGTAGACGCGTTTTAGGCTGTGCCATGTGGGCGCCACGTGGGCTGGCCTTGGGTCGCGAGAGTACGGCCCCGGTCATATCGTCTGAATGGCGTCTTGGATAGGCAACGCCTTTCAGAGTACGACCCTGGGTTGTCAGTGTACGGCGCTAGTCTTATCGTTTGAACGGCGTCTTTGATAGGCGACGCGTTTCAGAGTCTTTGACAGTACGGCCCATCATGTCAACTGATAGGCGTATGTGCCGCATGACGCGTTTTACCCAGCTTCTGTTTGACCCCGCGAACCCTCCTTCATTTCCCTCATTTCCTCCTCCCTCTTCTCTCTCCTCTCTTCCTCCGGCGGCACCGGCGACCCCTCTTCCCCCTCCTTCTTTTCCTCCCACCATTTCAACTCTCCCTCCACTCCATCGACCTCCTAACTCCCACCACTACCACCACCACCTCCTCCGGGGCGTTTTCTCTCCGGACGGCGGCCGACGTCCCAGTGGAGTAACGACGTCCTCGGCGGTACCGGCGGCGGCGTGGGGCGAGACGGGTTAGCGGCTTGAAGCTTGGAGGAGTTCGAGTAATCGGTAGGGTGACGATCCCCATGGTGTTTCAACTTAAAACCATGTTTTTCCGCTTTGAAGCATGATGCGTGTATGGTGGTTTCTATGAATGTGGATTTGTGGGTTTTCCTGTGATGGATTGGTTTCCCTCTTCATTTTCCCCTTTTTGAGTGTTTTTGGGGAGAATTTGGGGTTAAAATGAACCCTCGGGTCGAGCTGCATAACTAGGTTTCTGGCGCTAAATGACGGCGCGCTAGGACAACACCATTCATAATGGCGACGGGCCAGCACGACGCCATTTAGGCAGAAATTGTCCCGGTAATGGTTTCTGTCAGAGTGGACTTCTGTTGTGAATGGCGTCCAGGGACAGGGATGCCTTTTCAAATGGTGGCTTCCCAGGACGACGCGTTTTAAGTAAATTACAATAGTTTGTCTCTGTTTCTATCACTATCCGGCGACTAGGGACAGCAACGCGTTTTAAAAGACGACGACTGGGCACGACGTCCTTTTAGGCCATATTCTGAGGCCGAGATTTCATGAACCAGTTTAGGAGGCTTGAATGGCGTCGGCCTTGGGCAACGCGATTCAAGACAGAATCACATTAATTCATGTTACTAACATATCTTCACACTATTAATAGTTTGGTGAATTGCATGCTTTAAGTTGTACTCGATGATGAGAATTCTTACGTGATCGTATCGCACTGTGTTGTGTTTCGTACGACCGTGGACCTAGAGTGACAGTTGTAGCGCTTGCCACCCTATGTCGGTGTGGGAGGGACACAGCGCCGGTGTGGGAGTGGTGGGGTGACGCCTAGAGAGAGGGTCACCTGGTGTACCCCGGGGTTAGCTAGTACCGGTGTAGGAGTGGTACCTGTGGAGTGTCACTCGTGCTGGGGGAAGCAAGAACCACCTAGAGCCAGTTAGGCCAGAGTAGCTAGCGTGCTATCCAAGGGGTTACTGTTTGGTCTCAACAGGTCGGTGTTTCCCGCGTTCGGCTGTGTGGTTAGCGTGTTTTGCCGAGACGCTGGTTGTAAGCTCCCTGCTAGAATGGTTTCAGAGTTGGGCGTGTTACATTCCGAATGCATGCGTTTTATATCGAAATTTAGGTATTGTGTTACTGCTTTACTTACTTAATTTACCTATATTTGTGTTGCTGCACTTGTGGGTGTGTGAGTGGGCGGTGGGGATCGAAGGATCCCTACTAAGTCTTTTCGTTGAGACTCACCCCTGCGGTTTTCAGGTGAGGGTTCTAGGCAGGCTTAGCGAGGAGAGTGTTGCTTTGGGTTGCGCGCCAGCAACTGTTGTTCCGGAGTATGCCCCGATGTAGTTGTTATTTTATTTCTAGCCTATACACTTAATTATTTCTTTTCAGTTGGAGTATGTAATTATTTGCTGTGTTGAGTCGCATTGTAATAACTTTTAATTCTTACACTTCCTTTTTAATTCAATGCGATGTGAATGTTTAGCTTAGTTTATTATTTATTTCCCAGACTTATCTGGATCCTGATTTGTCTCCAAACTAATGATTCGGTAACTATTTAGTAATCGGATCCCCGATTATAGGGTAGCGGGTCGTTACAAAATTGCTACAGCTGAAACTGCCAAGGAAGTTGTGTGGATGAAGAAGTTCATCACCGACCTTGGCATAGTTCCCTGCATCTTTGATCATGTTCCACTATTGTGCGACACCAATGGGGCTATTGCACAAGTGAAAGAGCCACAGTCTCATCAGAAATCGAAAGATATTCTGAGGCACTTTCATCTTATCAGAGAGATCATTTCCAGAGGAGCTGTAGTGATGGAAAGAGTTCCATCCACCGATAATGTAGCAGATCTATTGACGAAGCCACTATCTCAAAATGTGTTTGAATGTCACCTAGAGTCTATTGGATTAGTGCATAAAGGTGATTGACTTTAGTCCAAGTGGGATATTGTTAGTCTTAGGTAGCCTACAAGCCAATATGAATATGTAAATATTGTTCGTTTATTAATATAAATGGCATAATATTCATTATGTGTAATTCGTATTGCTATCGCCTCATAATGAAGTCCGTGAATATGTGCGATAGTGATCAGATTATGATGAGATCATACTAATGAGACTGATCACTTAAACACACATATTCTTAATAGTTTCTAGTCGAAAGATATTCGAGAAAGAAATCGGATATCTGGTTAGACTAGCACAGATTACTCCCGCTAATAAGATGAGGGTGACTGATCTCATAGTCACTTGTGTGGAGACACTAAGGCGAATCCGTAGGTGCTCATTAGAGAATGAATTCACTGAACTGATCCGACTAAATCGCTGGATGGTATTGTACCTCACTATCAACCAGCTTGATTCTATTGTCCTAGCTGAGTGGATGGTCCTCGGGCCGGAGACACCAAGGGCATCTTGTCAATGTACTTCTGTGCTTTGACCTTGGTTTATGAATCTCTAACCACGGGCTTCTATTGTCACTGTTGCTCATTAGAGAATGAATCCACTGAACTGATCCTACTGAATCGTTGAATGGTATCGTACCTCACTGTCAACCAGCTAAATTTTATTGTCGCAGTTGCGTAGATGGTCCTCAGACCTGAGACACCAAGGACATCTTGTCGGTGGACTTCTGTCCTTTGACCTTGGTTTATGAATCTCTAACCATGGGATTCTAAACAACCAAGGATCAGGTACAACAGAATACCGTCGAAGGGAATTGAGTGTCAATAAGGAATCATTCGCTCTCGGTACTTAGAGAGAGAATGCTCTAAGAAGGATGCACGGAAGTCCCTAGCCAGGACGGACGATAATATCGAGAAATGAGTTTTCTGATATTATACGGCAGCATCTGATCCAAGTGAGTCGACGGTTAGGGTTTGACAGTATACCATACCCTGAGTTGACTCGAGAGCATTGTACAAATGAAAGATTATATCTACGCAATAAATGTCGGCGGAAAGGTTCCGAGAGTGGGTTACTTAACCCTGATACCTTCTGGGTTCACGCGGTGTTGCTTGACACCCAACGTAATCGGAGGCCCGATCGAGTTTGATGTGCGACATTGATTCGATTGATTAATTAATTAATATGAGTTATTAATTGATTAATTAGGAGAGTGAGGAGTCACTGGACTTATTGGGCCATTAATCGGACTGGTTATTGGGCCTAGAGGGTCACACGCAAATGATTCTCAAGGCGATGAATAAATAAATGGTTTTCTATTAACCGGGGTTTTTTATGAAAACTGTGCAGTTAATATAAAATGTAGTGAACGGGCTAAGTAGGCCAGGCTACTGCTTAACCCTGGCTGCCCCCTCCTCTCTTCCTCTCTCTCTCTCTGGCGCCCCAGACGAGCCCGGATCCCGGGGTCTGCTCCGCCGCTTCTCCAACTCCCGTTCGATGGGAAATTGTCTGCGTGTTGCGGCGATCGTTGCGGCGAACGGCGTAGGTTTTGTAGGCTGTGAAAACGAGGAACCGTGAGGATATCCACCATGAGGAGGATCGCGTGGACTTCGCTAGAGGCCGGGCACTTACGCGGCTAGCAGTGTCACACTGACGGAACAATTCGGTCGCGGATTCGAATCCGCGCGCGGTAATGTTCGATTACCGTATTTTCAATTTTGGTTTAGTCAAAACGGGAACGGATCGCTATTTTAATTATTTTTATTTATCACTGCATGAGCGATCCGGAGAAACACGAGAACCCAACACTGACATCCTATGATACGGACAGTATTTGGACATGTCAATGTTGCGGGGGATGTCCTCACACTGAGGCAGAAGATGGATACCGTTGCAAGATAATAAGGCATAGAAAATGTCCAATAGAGATTTCGGTAAAGGCGGATATGAGGCACATTTAGGCATAGGCCTAATATAACTAGTCGAAGGGGGAACTACCGAGTATAGTTTCTTATTGGATTGGTTGTCTGATCTGGACTGAGGATTGGGTGACTTAGAGGGCTGTCCCACGGCACTCACCTATTCAGTGATTGTTACTCCCTCCATGGTTGGAGTTTGTGTGGTTCTCTTGTTCCTATTCTGATTTTCGAAGAAGGGGGGCAAGGTGGAATCCTGAATTTAAGATTGGACTACCCGAGCTTGGTTATAAAATTGCACGAACGTATGAAGTTCGCTTAGCATAAGAATGGCCCGAAGCTGCGAGGTGAAATTATTGACTAGCATGGTGACAACTTGAGATTCAGGGATTGTTACTTCCACCCTAGAGGCCATTGGCCTCCACTTGTTGGCAAAATGCATGAAGTCCTCTTCAAGCTTCATCTTTTTCATTATAAGATCAAATAAGGTGGGAGGCATAGTTGTCATATGGATGAAGTGAGTGAGGAATTTTTCAGAGACCATATCAAAATTGATTAGGTTTGTGGCAGACAGGGAAGTGAACCATCTCAAGGGCTCACCTTCTAAGGATTTTTGGAACAAGTGAACAAGGAGAACTCTGTCATTGAGCCATTGATGAGAATCCATGAGAAAACCTGAAAGGTGGTGATGAGGGTCAGTTGTGCCATCATACTTCCTGCACTGGGGGACCTTAAATCCTAGTGGAAAATAGGCAGGAGGGAGCTTGCACTAGTTTAAGATAGAGTGACGTTGCATTAGGGTGAACTTCTCGGCCATTGGCTTGTGCACATAGGTTTCAACCTCATTCTTCGATATGAATTCCTCCTGTTTAGGAGGAGGTGTATCTTGAATGACTAGATTAGTCATGACAGGTGGCTAGAGTAGGAGTTCATTGGTTGATTTGAGTCTGAGCTTTGTTGGAAGATCCCTGAAACCGAGTTTTTGAGGGGTGGAATCCTTAGTTTTGCCATGAGAGACCAACTAGATGGGTTCAACGGGGGTGTATCGTGATGACACGGCAATGAGCTCCGGATCCTCACTCAGATTTTGAATGGTTCTACTAGAGATTATAAGGTCATCTTCTCCTTGTGAAGAAGAAGATTCATCCGAACATCTCCCCCTAAGTTCCTCTCTAGATGCTTGGAGCATTCCCACAAACAATTGTTGCAAGTCTTCCCCAATTTCAAGCAAGGGATTATATGTAATGTGTTAGTGTTTGGGTGTCCTACAGGTTAATTCTGGGCCGTGTAAGCCCAATATGTTGTACAATCTTGTTCAATATAATTAAGTGGTAATTATAGTGTAAACTTGTAATCTGTGGATTGCTTTGCCTTGTCCCTAGGATATGTGGTTGTAAAATCAATATCGAGATGGGATCTTGAATGTGAGTTTGACTGTACATAGACATGCACCTTAAAATGTTCTCGAGTGGAGAGCAATTATTCTAGGACATTGATTACTCGTAAATTGGCACGCATGATGTGTAGATGACCAATCTCATGGTCACAGGTGCAGGGCACCATCACATATGTGTAGGTGTTCATCCTATGAGGATATTCACTGAACTTGATGCAGCCGAAGCTATCACTGTCGGATTCCGAGATTAGAATCCGAGAAGAGCCGACAAGGATCCAGACCGAGACGTGGGAAAAAATACGGGACCGGAACTCCAAAGCCGAGAGCGATGCGGACGAAGAATTGTCGAGGGCGTAGCCGAGACTCCGTTTGCCGAGGGGGATCCGGATGACGGGGTCGGTAAAGAATGAGGCCGAGACCCCTATGAGAAGAAGAAAACCGAGTCCAGTGGCCGAAGCCGACCCGGACGAAGAGGTCGGCGAAGATTCGAACCGAGGCCCCTGCAAAAAGAAGAACCAGTCAGCGAGGGTCCCGGGCTTCGGCCCAAGAGAACCCCCCTCCGACAGTTAAGTTAGCTTCTGAAGAAGATTCGATTCAGAAAGGAGGAAGGAAGAAGCTTTAATGCTCTTTTGTGTGTCCTCTTTGTAATAAATAGCCTTCTATTTATAACGGAGGATTGGGGGTTACCTGGTTGTTGCAGCCGATATAGGACTATGTTTTAGGTTGCTAATAAACCGCCATAAACCGCCATAGTGCCTAGTAATCCGCCGGAATGGGCTGGATATGGCTACTGGGCCGAGGGCCGCTATTGGGCCGAATGCTATTGGATTGTATCCCTTTCACTGGGCCGGCCCCCTAGATCTGGGCCGAATCGGATTCTACCCCATCACATGGCCCCCTACTCTCGTCATTCTCAATTTTATGAAACGCCGAGAGTAAAGTCCGAAATCCCTACGGAAAAATAAAATTTGGCCTGATTCTCGTCTGAAACTGTTGTTCTCATTCCTGTTTAAAAACTAGGAGATAGGGCTTCACCCCAATTTGGCCGAGAGTCGGTGACGAACAGCCCTGTCTCAGGCCGAGACCCTGTTGCAGACACCTTCGTCCCAGGCCGAGACTTGGTGACGAATACCTTCGTCCCTACTTGTGAAAGGGCAAAGTTATCAGGACACTTTGGGATGCCAAGTGAGCGCGGAAATGACTTTGAATCTCCCACCTTCTCCGTCGTATCACAACAAACACAAGACACGTGTTTAACATCCGGCCGGGTAGCTGAAAGCACAAATAGATCTCAACCGGCAACAATCATCACTTGGATCGCGGCCGTTTCGGCTCTCTACCCGAAACTTCACCTAGATCACCGCCACTCCAGCCCCCGGCACGAGGATCGGAACACGTGGCGAGCATCCGGAGGAATAGTCGAAGGGTTAGGCCGCTTCCGGCCGTTGATCGCCTTTTTTCTATCCAGCAGCCCGCTCGTCATCATGGCAAAGGACGGGACACATGTCGAACATCCGAGTGAGGCGGAGCTGAAGGGTTGAAGGATTTAGGCCGTCGGTTCGCCATCCGACCCCCCTAGGTTCTCCTATAAATACCGGCTTCATTCGCCTCAGCATTGTTCCTTCGCATTCTCTCTCTTCTTCTCTGCGCCAGAGAGTTCCTGCAAGCAGCGCCGTGAACGTCTTTTCTTCTCCGGCCGCGAGTGTTCCATCGAAGTCGTCCGCAGACGTCTTGTCAATCGCCGGGGAGTTCCTAATCTGAGGGTAAGCCTCAGTTCTAGCCTTTTCTTCTTTTGATTCATGTCCGGTAGTTCTGCTTCGGCCGAGAGCAGCTTTTCGGCCGAAAGCAGCTCGTCATGCTCCTCGTCTAGACCTACTCCCCAATCTTCTTTATCGTCTCCTTTTTCCTCAAACTCCTTCCTTTCTGTTATGGCGGACGAGGCAGAACCCATCCCTGTTGCTGCCGAGCCTTCCACAACTGGCCGCCGTCAGGCCGAGAAGGTCTCGGATGTAGTTTGTGTTGGGTTTCTCGGGTTTCTCTGGATCTCACACGCAGCGAAAAATAAAATAAAAACGGAGATCCATTCCCATTTCGAAAAACTAAAAACTACGATTATCGGATAATCGATTCTCACCGTGTGCGGATTCGAATCCACAACCGTTCGGTTCCGTCGGTGCGACACCGCAAGCCACGCAAGCGCCCGGCCTCTAGCGAAGTCCACGCAATCCTCCTCGCGACAGATATCCTCACGTTCCTCGTTCTTCGCAGCCCACGAAACCTCTGCCGGTCGCCGCAATGATCGCCGCAACGCGCGGACGATTTCCCGTCGAACGGGATTCAGAGAAGCGGCGGAACAGATCTGGATCTGTCTGGACGCGAGAAAGAGAGAGAAACAGAGGAGGGGCGGCTAGGGTTAGCAGCAGCTTGGCCTACTTAGCTCGTTTGCTATGTTTTATACTAACCGCGTGATTTTTCATAAAAACCCCTGGTTTGTATAAAACCCACTTATTTATCCATCACCTTGAGAATCATTTGCGTGTGACCCTCTAGGCCCAAGTACCAGTCCAGTTAATGGCCCAACAAGTCCAGTGACTCCTCACTGGCTTTATTAATCAATTAATAACCCTTTATTAATTAATTAATCAATCGAATTGATGTCGCACATCGAATTCGACTGGGCCTCCGATCACGTTGGGTGCCAAGCAACACCGCGTGAACCCGGAAGGTATTGGGGTTAAGCAACCCACTCTTGGAACCTTTCTGCCGACAGTTACCGCATGGATATAATCCTTCATTCGTACAATGCTCTCGAGTCAACTCAGGGTATGGCGTGCTGTCAAACCCTAACCGGTCGACTCACTTGGATTGGATGCCGCTGATAAATATCGGAAAACTCCTTTCCCAATATTATCGTCCGCCTTGGCCAGGGACTTCCGCGCATCCTTCTTAGAGCATTCTCTCTCTAAGTACCGAGAGCGAATGATTCCTTATTGACACACAATTCCCTTCGACGGTATTCCGCTGTACCCAATCCTTGGCGTTTTAGAATCCCGTGGCTAGAGATTCGTAAACCAAGGTCAAAGCACAGAAGTCCACCGACAAGGTGTCCTTGGTGTCTCAGGTCCGAGGACCATCCACGCAACTGCAACAATAGAATCAAGCTGGTTGATAATGAGGTACAATACCATCCAACGATTCAGTCGGATTAGTTCAGTGAACTCATTCTCCAATGAGCACCTACAGATTCGCCTTAGTGTCTCCACACAAGTGACTTATGAGATCAGTCACCCTCATCATATGAGCAAGAGTAATCTGTACTAGTCTAACTGGATATCCGATGTCCTTCTCGGATATCCTCCGACTAGGAACAATTAAGAATATGTGTGTTTAAGTGATCAGTCTCATTAGTATGATCTCATCATAGTCTGATCACTATAGCACATATTCACGGACTTCATTATGAAACGATAATTAATGCGATTTATACATAATGAATATTATGCCATTATATTAATAAATGAACGAGATTTACATAGTCAGATTGGCTTGTAGGCCACCTAAAACTATCAGTTTGTGCCCTTAGTGTCGATGAACTGAAGGGCATAACTAACTACTATCTGATTCCCTCTTGGATGATTCTCATTCGGCCTGGGAGGCGTACAAGAGCCAATTCCGTTCGGCCAGGTTGCTTCTCGATTTACGAACACAACTTCCGGGCAGGCTTTCGCCTTCCCCTTCATCCTTTTGTCGTAACTCTTTTGAGCTTCTATGGCCTAGCTCCATCTCAATTCTTTCCGAATTCCTAGCAGACGGTCTACGCTTTTTTGGCTCTTAACTCTATTCTTGACTTCGTCCCTTCTGTAAATATCTTCCGTTATCTCATCAAAATCAAACCTCAAGGGAGGTCTTCTTGGTTTTTCTTCGTTCCCCACTTCGGCCGGGGGATCTTCTCCGGGAAGCCCTCGTCCATTCATCATTAGAAGGAGGATTTCTTTTTTATTTCTCTGCCGGAGGGGAATAAGGGTGTCTGGCCCTTTCCTACCGAATGGGAGCCCTTAGCCGAGGGCATTTCCGACCGCCCATCCCTCAACCCCGAATAGCTTGTTCACGCCCACCTCTTCGAGGATGACGCTCCGTACAACATCGTTGAGCTTCTCGAGGACGAAGACAGGCTCATAGAGATGGGAGCCTGGCCGAATCCGTCGCACTCTCCTGCCCGGGCCTTTCCCTACCTTCCTCCTGGAGATGCCCCAGGAGAGGCCGAGGCAAGGGCTACCGCATCTAGGGCTCCGGTCGAGGTCCATCATCCGTCCAAAGAGGGCGCTGAAGCAATGGCCGGAGGTAAGTCAGCTTTAGGTCATAAAATTATTGTTGAACTTCTCCTAACTCTTCTTCTTTTATGCTTCCAGAAATGTCTGGTCTTAGGGGGCTTATGAGCCAGATCTCTCGGCAGCCCACATCGTCTTCGACCGTCCCAGCCGCGACCTACGGAAGGGAGGTTGGTCGAAGGAGTTTCGGCTCCGGGCACTCGGCTGGCAAGGCAGACAGCACCTTCCGCCGAAGGCCACACGGCTGTCGCTGCTCTCGAAAGGGAGCGACGGAAGGGGAAGGCGGTCGCTGGGTGGAGTGAGTGGTCCGAGAAGCGGAAGCGCCAGGACGATCGTAACGAGAGGGAATCTGCCCCGGTGACCAACAAGCCGGTCTCGAGATGGGACGCTCCGCTCTTATCGTCTCCCCAGCCGCGGGGGGGCGATTACCCTTCGGCCACAGGCGCCGCGACGGATACGGTGTTATCGTATCCCTTTGGGGCGGCCGGGACCCACATGTCTCGGGAGTACGGGGGCGAGCCATGGCGCCCGGATACAGGGGTCTTCACAGACGACAGTCTGGATGATTCCCAGACATGCCTGCGCCTGGCTCGGGGCTTAACCATCTGTAGGTGCTGAAAATTTGCTCGTGTGATTAATGTGAAAAACTATGTTGTTTAGGGTAAATTAACCTATTAAAAAAATGCAACTAAGGTGCTTGTGATCGCCAGAAACTTTTAACTAAAAAGCTTCAAAAGAGTTTGATCGCCTACCTGTTTAAACGCGGAAGAATGAATCCTTGGTTCCCCTCCTTCAGCCGGCTGAAGAAAGAGAGCCTCTTTATTCTTTTGTTCTTGCTGTTGAATGTTGAGGATCGTCCAGAAGTTCTCCTGGCTTCGTGCTTGATTTCCCTCTTTTTGATTTCTTGTTGTTGTTGTTGAATGCAGCAGGGACAGAGACAGAAAAAATAAAGGAGAAATATTGATGAGAATCTAAATAGAAATAATATCAAAGCTAACTATGATTAGAAACATGTTTAAACAGCAACTCACTTGTTTTAAATGACTTTGAAACCCCTTTAGAACAGATGGGTTTTGAAAAATTAATGATGTGGTGTGTGTTGCATGAAGTGAATATGAGAGAATGAAAAATGAAATTCTAATATGAAAAACTTATGCCCAGTTGGAAAAGCCTTGAAGGATGAAGATCTTGAAGAAGGATGCCGACTTCTGGAAATGGCAGCGCTCCGGCGTGGTTGCTTCGATCTTCAAATTGCTATAACGCTGTGGCTCTCTCTCTCTCCTTTTTTTTTTTAACTCCTTGATAGGCAAGGTATTTATAGGCATTTTCTGCGTTCGCGATTAACATAGAAAAATCTAGGATTTATCCACCTTAATCGACAGATAATCACTGATTAATTCATCTTTATCTGTAATTATCTAAAACGCGTCCACCTTGGCTGACGCCTTTCAGATTAAATTAAGATAAGGATAAATATCCGGGAAAACTTATCTTTATCTTTATTAGATAAAACGCGTCCACTTGTGTAGACGTCTTTTACTCTAATTAAGATAAGGATAAACATCCGGAAGAGAAGTTAAAACAGCCTAGGAAACCTAAAACGCGTCGACCCTCACAGACGCCTTTTAGTCAATAAACCAATTAATTAAAATTCAAATTTAAACGCTAAAATACGAATAAACTCTAAATGGCGTCCACATGGGTCGACGCCGTTTATGATTCTTCATATTTTAACTGAAATTTGAGCTAAAATCAATTTAATTGATTAACTTAAACATGTCTGTTAAACCCGACACTCAAAAATATTAATAAAAATTAATCAATGATTAATTATCAGACCATTATGAGGCATTATTATATGATATGAAATTTACTCAAAATGACGTCAAAATTAGCGTGTCTACAGCTGCCTCACCTTGGCATCGTCTTTGCAAGGGAGTGAAATGAAATGGAATGTACTGAAAAGGTGATGCCAAGGTGTGATGAGACACGCTCTTAACATCACATGAATGGAATTTTTCTCAAAATCATCAATGAAGATAGTTCAAAGAAATCAATGGAATCAATCCTGTCTGGATGAGGTAGACAAGGAAATAAAATAAGGTCGATCAACCTCCTCGGAGTGGGAAGTACCCCAGGTCATAGACACTGTAGGTTTCATCATGGGGAGCGTTTGCCAGCCAATGTGGACGTGCTACAGCCATGATGGATCTTAAAAGAAAACAAGAATATTGGATAAAGAATCCAAGAAAGGATAGAATTCCAAAGATATCTTCAAGCGAACCTCAAAGATAATCAAGATACTCAATTCAGAATGGAATATTTCATATCATGTTTTGAGTTATTTGATTTAATGGTCTGAAACTTAATCAATAATTAATCCTTATCACAATGATTTCAAAGTCCTACATGATGCATGCTGGGCTAAAAGAAAAATATAAAGTCAAATAAAATATAAATTAATCAAGGATAATATTGTTAAATTGTCATTAATGAGTCAAGATACCAACTCTGGTAATTCAGTGCTAAGCCGAAGCTCGTTTATCCACGCACCGTTTTACAAAAGTGGAACCATCGTCCTCACTAATTAACAATCCAACGGCCTATCCGTGCGATTAAGAATCCTCTGGAATTATCACTGTTTTTGTTGTAGGGGAACTCAAATTCCAGTTTCATCAAAATAACAAGGTCCTTGATATACTCTAATAAATAATTAATATATAGTAATGCGAATGCACAATGATTACATGAAAGAGTACAAGGGTAGAAATAACCGTCTTTTTAGCCACGGTCAGGACTTCTTGACTCCTACAGTGGGATCTTCTTGACATTTCCAGCTTTACTCAGGTTTTCTTTGAATTTCCTGCAATCAAAATTGTTAACTCCAAACAAATATTCAATCAAAACCCATAGAATTTTGGATAAATAACAGAAAGGATGAAACGCGTCGTTTCGAGCAGACGCCTTTTAAAGTTGAAACGCGTCGCTTATCCTCGACGCCTTTTACTCACGAAACAGGTTTCTGCTTGTTCTCTATTCGAATTCCAACTCTATCAATGCACATCCCTTTTCCAATCCGGAAAAGTCTTCCTAGGATCGCAATGTTGTCTATATAAACACCCTTAGGTCGTTCCCAAGCAATCCCACTACAATCCAAAGATCAAAAGTAGAGTTTTCTTTAATTGTTTTGGCGATTAACCACTGACAGTTGTCTTTCTGGTGCAGCGAGCCGTCTACACCCAGACGGCTCCTCCTACTCATGGAGCTTCATCTTCCTCGTCCACTCATAATGCTGCTATGGCTGACCTCCAGAGTCAACTCGCCTCCGCCATCCACCGGGCTTCTCTAGCGGAGGAGGACCGTGCTGCTCAGGCAAGTTCTTCAACTTTTGAATTCTGAAATTGATTACTTGCTTGATTGCCTTGGACTAACGAAATCTTCCTTTGCAGGTTGCTGAGCTTCAGGAAGCCCTTCAGAGGGCTGAAGCGGAGATAGAGCATGCCCGAGCTGCAGCGGCTCGTGCCGAGGCTGATGCAGAGCGGATCAGGGCTCTAGAGGAGCAGGTGGCCCGACTCTCGACAGGAGATCTTGCGCGAGAGGTTGCACACCTCCAGTCTCGACTGGGGTTCATCAACGAAGAGCGAGAGCGCGAGCGCCTATGACTGGAGGGTCTTCTGGGTCGGTTGTCAGTTGCAGAGCATGAGCGCAAAATGGTGGAGGAGAGGTACCAGCGAGCTCGACAGCGTGCCCATGAGCGTGGTTTGACCAGTGCTTTTACGGCCAGTGCCGCTGTGTCTTCCGGCCAGGCGGGTCCGAGCGCGATGGGACCACCTCCACCTCCTAGTCGAGAGCCAGCACCGGATGCGCCTGACGAGGCCCAGAGCCAGTTGGACGAGGGCGGAGGGGAGAGCCAGCCTTGAGGGCTCATGTATCTTCTTTTTCTTCATGTATTATGTACAAACAATCTTTTGATAATGTACATGAAATTTTTGGCTCCAATCTTGTGTTCCTGTGTTTATCTTGCATCCTGTACACACTTAACAAACAGGTTAAGTATCTATTTAGGCTTAGCCCCTTGCCTGACCAAATAAATGGTCAATCAATCTTTTCTTCAATAAATGGTCAAGGGGCATAGCCTTTATTAACAAAGGTAATGAGAATAATCAAACTTAAGCAAAGTGCAACATACAAGCAAACGGATGCTCACTGAAAATAAATAAAATGAAACATACTAAATGCAACAAGCAGATGCTAACTGAAATATTTTTGTTGTTTTGAAAATATTCATTTTTGTTTGCGGTTTTGAAATATATACTTTTTTTTGAATTTCGACATATGTATTTTTTTTGAATTTTTGACATATGTATTTTTTTTGAATTTTTGACATATATGTATTTTTTTTTTATTTTTTTGAAACATATGTATTTTTTTTGAATTTTTTTTTAAACATATGTATTTTTTTTGAATTTTTTTTGACTTATGTATTTTTTTTTGAATTTTTGAAACATATGTATATTTTTTTTGAATTTTTTAAACATATGTATATTTTTTGGATTTTTTTGACTATAAGATCAGCATGGTACTTGGATCAAAAGATCATATTCATTTAGTAACTTAATTTCCAAAATATTCTTTAACAACTTAACTTAAACCCATCGTGTTTGAATTTGTGTTTCCATTCGTGATCCCATTTGATGATTTGACCCTTAGTCAATGTAAGCAATTCCTTAAGTTTGAAGTACATCTCTTTAGAAAGAAAAGAAGAATAAGTTTAGAAAGCCCATGAGAAGGTTCCGGAGACTTAAAAAGATGTCCCTTTCCTACCCTAATATCCGTTGGGGTTCGGTCATTTCTTTCCGGGGTATTTATCGACCTTGCGTTCCCTTTCCTTTCATTTCATAGCCTTGATATAACGTTTGTAATGTAATGGCCTTTCGATTTGACATTTGGCTTTTGCCTTTTGCTTTTTCTTTCTTTTTTTTTCGCTTTGGGACGGATCTCCCCCTTTTTTTTATGACGGCCTCCTACTAAGATGGCGGGTATTCTTGGTAATCTATTCTACGCCTCGTTCCGACATCATGGGCCGAATTTAAAACAGAATTTTGCTTCAAAAAGAATGATTTGTACTTTACACTTTCGATCAAGCTTTCGATATCCTTTAGGACTTGTCATCTCTTGTTACTCACGAATCAAACGTGTCAGTGTGTGCAGTAATGGGCTTGAAATTAAGTTATTCAGACTGATAAGGAAATTTGAGTTTATAAACTTTCTGATTCCACTGGTCTTTGTACCATACTGATCGACTCTTTAACCTAAGGATAGTATTTCTTAAGATGTAAACCATTCCAAGGATGTTTTAGCTCTTCTCCTTCTGCATTAACAAGACGATAAGCATTACCAGGAAAAGCGTGCGATACAACATAAGGTCCTTCCCAGTTGGGTTGGAGCTTAGAACGCGGACCACCAGGTTTTATAAAAATTCTTTTAACAACCATTTCACCGACTTTGAACTTACGTTCAATGACTTTCTTTTGATAAAAACGTGCTAGTCTATTTTGATAAACTTTTGCATGATTAGCAGCTGACCATCTTTTCTCGTCTAAAAGTTCCAATTGAGCAAGGAGTGCTGAACGATGTTCATCAATGAAAAATTCCTTATTCAATTGTACTCTTAATGACGGTATGAATATCTCATATGGAACTACCGCCTCCATTCCAAATGTTAAGGAATAAGGAGTTTGCCCAGTAGGCGTGCGGATTGAAGTTCGGTAGGCCCATACAGCCTCAACCAATTTTTCTGGCCAATCTGCGAATTTGTTAGATTTACACGTCTTTTTGATGATTTTTATCAAAGTCTTATTTGTTGCCTCTGCTTGACCATTGCCTTGCGGATAATAAGGAGACGAATGATGCAATGCAATTTTATACCTGTTACAGAGGTCCTTCAATTCTTGTGACACGAACTGTGGTCCATTGTCGGTGACGATGGTGCTTGGGATTCCAAATCGGGTGATGATGTTCTTCATGATGAACTTTCAGACGGTTGATGCTTTGATCTCCACGTATGCTTCAGCTTCTGCCCACTTGGTGAAGTATTCCGTTGCCGTGAGAATGAAAGATTTTTGCTTGATGCCGGAATCTGGATTGCCAAGAGGTCCAATAATGTCGAAAGCCCACATGGAGAAAGGCCATGGGGAAGAAACAGGATGGAGTGAAGATGCAGGAGAATGAATTTTGTCGGCGTGAAGTTGACACTTAGCACACCTACGGACATATCCTACACAGTCTTCTTCCATGGTTGGCCAATAAAATCCTTGTCTAAGGATCTTCTTTGCTAGCATCTGTCCATTGACATGACCACCACAAACTCCACTATGAGCTCCTTCCATAACCTTCCAAAGCTCATCTTCGTCTAGACATCTCAGAAGAACTCCATCAAAACCTCTCTTATACAATGCTCCTCCAACTATGGTGTATCTTTGAGCAACTCTCCTGATAGCTCTCTTCTCCTCAGTTGTAGCTTCCTCAGGATACGATTGATCTTCACAATATTTTACAATTTCATAATACCATGGCTTCTGTTCATCATCCATCTCTTCTAACAGCTCCATTAACATGATTTCTCTTTTTTCAATGATATCTCCGTCTCTGACTTTCTTCAGCAACTTCTCCTTAGTTCTAAGGAATGAAGGATCTTTCACGGCGGGTGAAAGACGCCTATGAACTATGATTGATTCAGATTGTTTGCTGATTGGAAAATCAAGAGAAGATGCAAGTGAAGCTAGAGCGTCAGCTAAGATGTTCTGATTCCTAGGGACATGGACAAAGATCAATTTCGTGAAAAGCTTTGAATAAGCAGAAGTAAGCTCCTGATAAGGCTTGAGCTTGGGATCGAGAGTTCGATACTTGGTCAGCACTTGGCGAAGAATCAGTTGGCTATCACCTACGATCCTGAGTTTGGTAGCACCATGGAAATGAGCAGCCTCGAGACCAGCAAGAAGTGCCTCGTATTCAGCTATATTGTTGGTGACTGGAAAATCAAGCTGAAAGGCTTGTGGAATGGTGATACCTTCAGGTGATAACAGAACGATACCGATCCCTTTTCCATGAGAATTCAGAGCTCCGTCAAAATGCAGAGTCCACATATCATCTCTGATTTGATTTACGGACATCAGTTCCTCATCCGGAAACTCTGATCGCACTGGATCAAAACGAGGAAGGGGATGATGAGCGAGATGTTCTGCTATGGCATAGCCCTTGATCGCTTTCTGCTGAATGTAAATGATGTCAAATTGAGATAGAAAGCTTTGCCATCGTGCTAACCTATCAGTAAGAACAGATTTCTCCAGAAGGAATTTGATCGGATTCATCCTAGCGATGAGATGGACTTTATGGGCCAGAAAATAATGCTTCAATTTCTGCACAACCCAGACCAATGCTGCACATGTTTTCTCCATCGCCGTATATCTCTGTTCAGCGGGGTTGAGAAGTTTGGAGAGATAGTAGGCTGCCCTCTCTTTTCCTTCTTCATCTTCTTGTGCTAAGACAGCCCCCACTGCATCATTCAGGACTGAAATGTAAAGTATCAATGGTCTGCCTGGAGATGGTGGTCTCAAAACAGGAGGACTTGCTAAATAGTTCTTTAATCCATCAAACGCCTCCTGACACTTATCGTCCCAATCGAATTTGACTCCCGGCTTGGTAAGCTCGTAAAACGGCTTACACCTTTGTGAGTGCTGGGAGACAAAACGGCGAATAAATTGCAACCTCCCGATTAATCCTCTCAACTCTTTCAAGTTTTTGGGAGGTGGCATTTCTCTAATAGCCTTCGCCTTGTTAGGATCGATCTCAATTCCCCGTTTACTGACGATAAATCCAAGCAATTTTCCTGAGGATACCCCGAATACACATTTCTTGGGGTTCATCTTTAACTGATATTCTCTCGATCTTTCTAATACCCTTGCCAAAACTTTGGCGTGCTCAGCCTTTGTTTTCGATTTAACCAATAAATCATCCACATACACTTCCAGATCTATATGCATCATGTCATGAAATATTGCCATCATGGCCCTTTGATAGGTGGCTCCAGCATTCTTTAACCCAAATGGCATGACAACATAACAGTATGTTCCCCAAGGTGTAGTGAATGATGTTTTCTCTTGATCCTCTTCTGCCAGCTTAATCTGATTATATCCTGAAAATCCATCCATGAATGATAACGTCTCATAGCCAGCGGTGTTATCGATGAGTACATCAATATGAGGCAATGGAAAATCATCTTTAGGACACGCCCGGTTCAAATCGCGGAAGTCAATGCAAATCCTGACATTTCCGTCTTTCTTCATAACCGGGACTATGTTGGCCACCCATTGTGGATAAAGGACAACTCTAATAAATTTGGCTTTGTGCAACTTATCGACCTCTTCCTTCATCTTTAAAGCCATCTGTGGGTGGAATCGCCTTAACTTCTGCTTGACCGGGCTAGCTCCTTCCTTTAATGTTAGCCTGTGTTCAACTAAAGACGAGTCTAACCCCGGCATATCCTCATAACTCCAGGCGAAAGTGTCCTTATAGTCCTTGAGTACTTGTATCATTGCGTTTTCATCCTCTGAAGAAAGATTTTTACTGACGAGGACAACCCTAGGTTCGTCTTCAGTCCCTAAATTAATTTCTTCGGTAGGCTCTTCTACGGCAGCTGAGGGTTCATCAAATCTCTTCACTCCACTGGCATATGCCTCAGCCGCGTCCTCGTCATCTTCCTCAATGGGGTCCTTTTCATGTACTAATTCATACACCCCATACCCATCATTGACTGACTCATCGTTCATGCAATCTTCTGGCATCTGAATTGGATTTTCTAGAAATTGAGGGATCAAAGAGCAAGAAGAGCACTTATCAGCTAAATCCTGGAGGTATCTATCTGGAATTTGCCTACCCTTAGGCTTCCTAGACTTCCTAACCTGACTAGACTGCCTAACTTCACTATCATAACCTAACAAAGACGAAGCAGGAAGAAAATCCTGGGATACAAGTGGAAATACAAGAGAATCCTCCCGAGGGGAGGGACAGAGTAAATCTGAAAGAGAGTCTTGACCGAAGGACCCGCGCGGTGGGGTGCAATCGGACAAGTAAGATGTTTCCTCGACGAGGATTTGGGAAGAATTTGTTGCCAAATTGGCGTTTTTTTTTGGAAAATGAAAGAATTAAACATAATGCAAGAATGAATGCAAATGGGAGGAGAATCAGACGGAGGAAGTGGCACCAAGGCCAAAGGATTAGGGAGATCATATAGTAATATGTCCCAGATCAGATCATACAACCTCTCTAGATCGAGAGGAGGTTGTGGTATAATGTCCCGAGGGGACAGAGTAATCATGACGGGCGGAGCCCGTGGAATATCTTCAATTATGACCCGCGACCAAGTCGGGGTCAAGAGTAGTGTACGAAAAAGAGTTTGGAGCATGAAGACATGTGAAGGATATGTCCCCCTCCAGAGCAGATCTGTTGTATAACCAGCTTCATAGGGGTCATCTGGCTCCCCTTCATCGGTTTCTTCGGACAGCAGTATCCGCTTGTCAAATATGGCACCAGGGCTTTCAATTAGTTCATCAATCTGCGGCGGCCACTTAGGTTCTGCAGGATCCAGAAATAGTCTGTTCAGTGCAATATATAGGTCCCTGAGATCGAACCATCTGTACCATTCACATTCAGGGTCATAAAATTTCCTCCTTTTCATAGGCCGTAGAGCCTCCAAGGATTGGTACGTAAGTAGTTCGGAGCAATGTCTGGCCAAATCTCTCCCATATATATCATGGAAGTCAAAACAGGAAGTAATGACTACCGTATTATCATAGCTGAGTATGGGCCCTTTTACAAAGTGCGTACACAGGGTCCATGTTAAGGGATCTCGGCCTTCTTTAGGTGGTGTAGACATTGCTTCCCAGATTTTCGGACCTTCTTTGATTTCTGCTTTCTGAACCAGATCTTGCTTCAGTTTTATTGGCCTATAGCCCAGACCACTTCCAGGTGCTGCTCGATGATTTCTGACAGGAGTGGTCCTGCCTTGCAATTGTGTGCCCAGACCTTTTCCAGGCTCGTAGCCGTTCTTCATCATGATCCTCCATCCTGGGGTACTCATGCACTTCCCCCTTTTGATAGCATCTAGTGGATATGGAGAAATAGTAGCGGCTTTCAGAGGATCAGCCACTGGGCGGTAGACCTGTAATACCGACAGAAAAGGTTGTCGGCCAGGTAAAACAGCAGATTTGATGTTCAAGGAATGAGCAGCAACAAGGATAGGCATGCTCGTCACTTTAATTATTCGTCCTTTGTAAGGAAATTTGAGGCATTGATGATTCGTAGAGGGAATCGCCTCAAGAGTTTTGATATAAGGACGACCTAAAATGGCATTTATGGAAGGGTCAATTTCCAAGATGTGAAATTCAACCTCCGCATGACTTACGGGGCCCAGCTCCACCTTTAAATAAACCATTCCCAGAGGGGAACGGGTAGAATTGTCATATGCTGTCACTGAGATGGGGCTGGGCATCCATTTTTCTTTGGGCACACCGCATAGCTCCAGGGTCTTCGGAGGTAAAACATTGATCGAAGCTCCTGTGTCGACCAGGCATGCATCCACGGCCTTCTTACAAATGTTGACTGTGATACTCAGAGCCATGCTTCTGGCTGCCGGCGGTGCTAGTTCCGACGTATGAAATGTTATGGAGGGCTGATCCCCCTGAGGAACTAGTAGTGCTGCAATCTTCTCTACCGGCACGTCTTCATTGACCATCACCTTTTGCAGATATTCCATTAAAGCTTCTTGGTGACTCTTGGATCTTTTGATTAATTCTAGTATAGTGATCCGTGCCGGTGTCCGATCCAGGTGTTTCAACAAGTCATATTGAGTGCCTGGTGCACTCTCTTCATTGTGGGCTTCCTCAGTCGGCTGTGATGGGCCGTCTCTGACTGTGGACTGAGGGAAGACCTTGTTGAAAATCCTTCCACTCCGGAGCGCGTGTTCCTCAACCGTGGAGGATCCGGGTGACACCTTAAGTACCGCAGAGTTGGATGGTGCGGATGGCGTAGAGGGTTGGTAGGTAGGTGATGGCGTAGGGCTAGGTGGTGATGGCGCGGTGCGGATTAAAGGCCTAGAGGGTTGGATGGTGGATGGGTAAGTGGTTGGTGAAGTGGGGAATGGTACGCGTAATAGCGGTTTAGATGGTAATGGCATATCTGGGTAAGTGGTAGTGGTAGCGGGTGAAATAGGAAATGGTATGCGTAATAGTGGCCTAGATGGTAGGAGGGGTGCGTTATTGGTTTGCGGAGGGTTATATGATGGAGGTGTAGTGGTGCGGGGTGTAATGGGTCTAAGGAAGGCGGGTAGTGGTAATGGGTTATTGGGTGTGGGCGAGTGATATGTGGGTGTGGGTATAGGGGTGATGGTAACGGGTTGTGGCCTTGGTATGTGGATGGTGCGGCGTGGTGGTCGCTCTGCGGTACTTTGAACGTGACCCGTTGAACAAAGAGAGGAAGAGTCCTCTACTCTCCACTGCTGCCCACGACCAGCCTCAGACTGGCTGTTCGTCAAGATGGGAGCAACCTGGTTTTGGTTCTGATACTCCGGGAGTGGATTCTGCACTATACCCATGTTGGGTGGTGCTACTGCCTGTGCCGGTGGTCTTGCTTGCTGCTGCTGCTGCTGCGGTCTCCTCGCCTTCAGGGCTGTTATGTACTTCTTCATTTCCTCCCAGTCTATGCCGCCCTGCTCATTGAGATCATGGATATAATCTCTGAATTGGAAGCAGGTGTCAATGGTATGCCCAGGTTGTCTGTGGAAGTAGCAATACCTAGACGTATCGGCGTTTTGAGGCCAGACGGCCTTCTCTCTCGGCAAAACTAAGGCATTGGCTGCCATTAAAGCGCTGAAAATATCCGCCAAGGATTCTGGGAGGGCCGGGTATTCTGCCCTTTTCGGGCCTGGAGGTCTCCTTTGTTGGCTGTAGTCACCAGGAGGAGGGACATTGTGGTACGCCGGCGGTGCGCGCGGCTGGTACTGTGGCTGTTGCTGTTGCTGCTGATGTGGCTGCTGATACTGCTGTTGAGGGGGCTGCTGATACTGCTGTTGCCGTTGCGGCTGTTGCTGTAGCTGTTGCTGACTCGGCTGCTGGGGCCGCTGGTACTGCTGTTGGTAATGGGGGTTCTGCTGTTGCCTGTACCCCTGCTGGCTCGGCTGTGGTGGCCTCTGGTACTGTTGCTGATTCCTCACAAACTGGGGCGAGTTATTGTTCATAGTACTGACCTGCTCGTGAGAGAGCGTGCCCTCAGTAGTTGGACTTGAGCTAGGAGAATTTGGCACTGCAGGCTTCCGAGGTGGAGGCCTGTTAGGTCTGTGAGGATCAAAGACGCTAGAGAACGTAGCGTCCTTGAAAGCATTCTGGCAGTACCGTGCCCTTTCATAGAGCTCTGCCATGTTCGTCAAGTTGTTCAAGGAGAGGACTAGCTTGAACTGGGGCATGGCGTTGGAAATCAACATTTTCACTTGTTCGGATTCGGACAAGTGATCTTTCACTTTTTCAGCCAGGCCCCGCCACCTGTCAGCAAAACTGACAAACTCCTCGTCCGGTTTCATCTTTTCTGCAATAAGATCCGTGATAGACAAGGAGGGTGCAACTCTGTCCTGGTATCGTTGGATAAATTTACGTGAAACGATACCGTAATCCTCTACTTCGGAGGGTTCCAGAGAAAAGAACCACTCGAGGGCTGGTCCCTCTAGGGATCTCCTGAACAAGAAAGCCAATGACCTCTTATCATTCTGCCAAAAAGAGGATTCGTACATGAACTCCTTCAGGTGCGTGAAGGGGTTACCAGTACCGTTATACTTTCGATACACTGGCATTTCAGAGGGTGGCAGATGAAACACTGGCAGGCTCGGCAAATTGATTTCTGGCACAGCTTTAACCCCCATCATCTTCTGGAGATTGTTGAACTGTTCATCCATGCGCTCCATCTTGGCCAGCAACGTCTGCGTGGTCAGATCTGCCTGGGGAGGAGGAGGAGGAGGAAGTACTTGATAGGCCTGCTGCCTAGAGTACGTTGGACAAGGAGGATAATAAGGATGAGGTCCGGCAGAGCTTCCGCCATGCCCGAGGGCATTTTGATAAACGGGCGTCTGCGGTCTAGCCGGTTGCCTGGATGATGAAAGTTGTGGCCCAGTTGGCCGAGAAGTAAGATGAAGGCATTCCATGGCCTGTTGGATATAAGGAGGAGGAGGAAGAGGTTGTTGAGGAACGACGGGGGGAGCCACAGGGTTCGGCTCAGCAGGCTGCATGGGTGCCTTCCCCTTCAAAATGGACTGGATCACCTCGAACTGCTGAGGGTCCAGTCGGGAGGCGAGAACTCCCAGAGCATTGACAACATCCATAGGATCGGAGGATGAAGGATCATGCTGATTCATGTCCCCTTCAAGGTCAGGATTGGGAATCGCATATTCATGCGGAGGAAGATCATGATATTGATCGTGCGGATTAAAAAGAGGAGTTCGGACATTCCCGTCATGCCGAACTGGAATGGGGACAGAATTACGAGAGGCATCAGCATCTCTCCCGTTCTCGTAGTTGAAATCAGAATTGCGAGGGGCATTAGCATCTCCCTCGTAGTTGATAATGGCGTCTTGGGCCATACTCAAATCTCTGCCTGATCGCAGTAGCATGATATTAGATTCCCCCTTTTTTTTTCAAAAATTTAATCAAACAAGTTGTGCAGAGATTAATCAAACAAGTGGATGCTTAACGTGATTTCAGGATTCCTTGTTGAGTTATTTGAATTGGATTAAACCACAATTTCGCTCAGTAAAGGATCCTAGTTTCAGTTTGATTTCCACCGTTATTCTCTAAGGTTTTTCTCTCACAACGCTTTCAGAATCTAGCCGGGACTTCAATTGGTACAACCAGCCCGATGATCAAGGAGGAATACCTTGATTTTGGGGACTTATGGAGGTCTCAACGTCAACTTCTCTAGTCTGATCAAGGGACCAACCCAATCAGAGAGAGTTGTTAACGTCGAGTAATGTGTTCCTAAGAAAAGGAGGGTTTTAGCCTCAATGCGTATGCCCTGCGACCTGGATGGCCTCTAATGCTTAATAGAGTAATGGGTAGCTAGCACTCAACACAGAAATCTGGAAACTGAAAAATAATTAAGAAACTGTATGAATAGCGTCGATGATAGTCGACGCTATTCAGAATAGAACTTAATTCTTTCGCAGAGAACAGATGCAAACAGCAGAGAAAACCTGGAAAATAACTAAAAACTGTCTGAATCGCGTCGATGATGGTCGACGCTATTCAACACAGAACTTAATTATTTCACAGAAACAGATGTAAACGACAGAGATAATCTGGTGGCTAAAAGGCGTCTAGGTGTCCGGACGCGGTTTTGAAACGCGTCGCTGTTCCTGGACGCTTTTTAGTTCGCAGAAACAGATTTCCAGAAGGATTTTCTGGGTCGAATCCTCCTTAAACAGGGAAAAATGCAATAAATAATCGACTCATGCAAAGATTTTTAGTTTCAGATTTTAAACAGGATGGTTTACTATCTAAACAACTAAGAAATCACGCAATCACACAGCATTTTATCACCAAAAACAGCTTTTTAAACTAATCAAAGGGGAGGCAAGATCTTGCCACTGGGGTGTGCACGTGGTGCACGAGGGAAATTAAACAAACTAAACACTCACCAATCGGTGAGGACGTGTCGAAAGACACAAGTGGTGCACCGTGGGTGCCCGGTATGATAATAGCAAGAACAAAAGAAATTAAAAGATGGCGAGACCAAGTCCCACCGTGATCGCCAAAAGAGCTGTAGGTGCTCAAAATTTGCTCGTGTGATTAATGTGAAAAACTATGTTATTTAGGGTAAATTAACCTATTAAAAAAATGCAACTAAGGTGCTTGTGATCGCCAGAAACTTTTAACTAAAAAGCTTCAAAAGAGTTTGATCGCCTACCTGTTTAAACGCGGAAGAATGAATCCTTGGTTCCCCTCCTTCAGCCGGCTGAAAAAAGAGAGCCTCTTTATTCTTTTGTTCTTGCTGTTGAATGTTGAGGATCGTCCAGAAGTTCTCCTGGCTTCGTGCTTGATTTCCCTCTTTTTGATTTCTTGTTGTTGTTGTTGAATGCAGCAGGGACAGAGACAGAAAAAATAAAGGAGAAATATTGATGAGAATCTAAATAGAAATAATATCAAAGCTAACTATGATTAGAAACATGTTTAAACAGCAACTCACTTGTTTTAAATGACTTTGAAACCCCTTTAGAACAGATGGGTTTTGAAAAATTAATGATGTGGTGTGTGTTGCATGAAGTGAATATGAGAGAATGAAACTAATGAATGAAAAATGAAATTCTAATATGAAAAACTTATGCCCAGTTGGAGAAGCCTTGAAGGATGAAGATCTTGAAGAAGGATGCCGACTTCTGGAAATGGCAGCGCTCCGGCGTGGTTGCTTCGATCTTCAAATTGCTATAACGCTGTGGCTCTCTCTCTCTCCTTTTTTTTTTTAACTCCTTGATAGGCAAGGTATTTATAGGCATTTTCTGCGTTCGCGATTAACATAGAAAAATCTAGGATTTATCCACCTTAATCGACAGATAATCACTGATTAATTCATCTTTATCTGTAATTATCTAAAACGCGTCCACCTTGGCTGACGCCTTTCAGATTAAATTAAGATAAGGATAAATATCCGGGAAAACTTATCTTTATCTTTATTAGATAAAACGCGTCCACTTGTGTAGACGTCTTTTACTCTAATTAAGATAAGGATAAACATCCGGAAGAGAAGTTAAAACAGCCTAGGAAACCTAAAACGCGTCGACCCTCACAGACGCCTTTTAGTCAATAAACCAATTAATTAAAATTCAAATTTAAACGCTAAAATACGAATAAACTCTAAATGGCGTCCACATGGGTCGACGCCGTTTATGATTCTTCATATTTTAACTGAAATTTGAGCTAAAATCAATTTAATTGATTAACTTAAACATGTCTGTTAAACCCGACACTCAAAAATATTAATAAAAATTAATCAATGATTAATTATCAGACCATTATGAGGCATTATTATATGATATGAAATTTACTCAAAATGACGTCAAAATTAGCGTGTCTACACCATCCCGATGGCCGGAGACGAGATCCGGGAGCTCTCTTCGAAAGGCCTGTCCCTACAGTGCGTCCGACACGCCATCCAGGTGAGACCTCCCTCTTCAGACTCACTTCTCGCTATTTCCTTTAGTTGCTTCGTCTCACGTTTTTCTTTCTTTCTGCTGAAGGCCGCGGTCATGTGCGGGACTCTCGCTCGCTGCCAGGCTCTCATCCAGCGGAAGCTTCAGGACATCGATCAAGCCTCGGACCAACTGGCTTCGGGCAAGGTGGCCTCGGTGCAGCAAGATCTCGAGGCCAACATCGATGACCTTATTAGGACAAATGTGCGGCTGCGGTCCGACCTGGATGGACAAAAGGAGGTGGCTCATATAGCCGTCGAGGCCCAGAAGAAGGCCGAACGTCAACTAGATCAGGCCTGAACAGAGATCGCATCTTTAAAGGCCGAGATCCAGGACAAGGATAAGGAGTGGGACGAGGACTGCCGCCGTCACGCCGAAGCTGTATCGGCCTTGAAGGCGGACTTGGAGGCCAAGACCAAGGAAACTGACGACGTCGCTCACACGGCCATGGCGAGTTATAAGGAGTGCCCGGAATATGCTGATGAAATGCTCGACGCCGAGGCTAAGGCGACTGCGACCATGTTTGATCTGGGGATGGCCATTGCCCAAAAGGCTTGTCCGGACATAGATCTGACGGGTTTCGGTTTCCCTACCAAAGAAGAAGGTGAAGAACTCTTAGTCTGGTGGCGACAGCTCAAGGACGAGAGGATCCCGGCTTCTCCGGAAGACGCAGCGGCGGGTTCGGACCATGCCTCTCCTCCGACGTCCCCAGGCCATACTCCCATCGATGTGGATGGCGAGGACGCCGATAGCTAATCCGGGGGCTTGTCCCGGTTATTTTTGCTTTTAAGATGCCGAGGCTTGATCTATGGGCTTAGAAAATGCCCTCATCATGGGCTTTCAAAATGGCAAATTGTCCAAGCATTCTATGAAGGATTGTCTGAATAGTTCAGACAGATGGTGGATGCTTCATGTGGAGGGGCATTTATGATGAAAAATGAAGATGAGGCCTATGATCTGTTTGAGATGTTAAGTGAAAATTCCATCAATCATGCCTCATTATCATCTTATGAAAGGTCTGTTGGGCCATCTAAACGGACTGGAATTTATGAACTTAAGGCCCGTGGAGAGCCCGAATCTAGAATGGACATAAATCTGATTAATCAGAAATTGGATAAGGTAGACATCTTGGCCCAAAAACTAGACCAACTCTTGGCCTTAAACAAGCAAGAGCCTACTTACCCAACACAATCTAATCCATATGAAGGCCCATCTTCTGCCAATCATGATATTTGTGCCTTATGCGCAAGTCCAACCCATCAAGTGAATGAATGCCCAACTGCGGCCCAACTTCCACCATTCATTCAAGAACAAGTTCAGGCTGCCCAGGGGTTCTCCAGGCCCAATAATGATCCATTCTCAAATACTTACAATCCTGGCTGGAGAAACCACCCTAATTTCTCTTGGAAAAATCAGCAGGCCCCATTACCAATGTCCAATCTTCCCATGCATCAAGCCCAAAAGCCACAGAATTCATTTCAACAGCAATCTAATTTCTATGGAAATGTTCAGGCTAGGGGATCTCAAGCCCAATTTTCTCAACCGGTCCAGTATCAATCAGGTCAACCGGCCCACTATCATTCATTCCAATCCGGACAGCCAACCCAATACCATACTCCACCCACTTATCAACAACCTCCTCAGCCCAACTTTGATGACAAATTCACTCAACTCCAACAACTGATTTTGACCCAGCAACAATCCATTGCTAAGTTGGAAAGTCAAATGGGCCAACTAGCTGAGGCTACGATGAGAAGAGAAGTGGGCCAACTTCCTAGTCAACCCATTGCCAATCCAAGGAATCAACCTCCGGGTTTTCCACAACAATCGGGCCTTTTACCTCAGCCTGACCCGTTACCACAACCTAAAGGGCCACAATTGGAGAATGCTAAAGCCATTTCAGCCCTTAGGAGTGGGAGAAGTTTAGAAAAACCACATGCAGATGGAGAGTTAGCCAAAGGTTACACTGATGGGCCTCAGGAAAATGAAAGTGAGAGTGAAGATGAACCCATCATGGAGAAATTGGAGGAGGATCTGAAAGGCCCAAGTTCTTATAAACCTAGGGTGCCATTTCCTAATGCCTTGTTAGCTAAGCCCAATACCAGGAAGAAACTGGCCCAGAATGAGGAGTTATTGGATTTGTTCAAACAAGTCCAAATTAATATTCCACCCATCGATGCCATCAAGCATGTGCCAGCTTATGCTAAGTTTCTCAAGGAATTATGTACTCCACGAAGAGAAATCTAGAATGGCACCCGAAAAGGTTCGGCTTTCTGAGGATGTTAGTGCAATTGTGATGAATCATTTACCCAAGAAGTTAAAGGATCCTGGAGCACCTCTAATTTCATGCGACTTAGCTCGAGTTACATTTGATAGAGCTTTATTGGATCTAGGTGCGAGTGTAAATCTATTGCCAACAGCCATTTATGAGAAATTTGATATTGGAGAATTAAAGCCCACATCCATCATCTTGCAGTTGGCTGATAGGTCTGTGAAAACTCCACGTGGATTAATTGAGGATGTTATTGTGAAGGTTCATGATTGTTATTTTCCCGTGGATTTTATTATTCTGGATATGGCATTACCTGAGGAACGCATTCACACTCCGATCATCCTAGGTCGTCCATTCTTAACCACTGCCAAAGCTAATATAAATTGTGAAACTGGCATAATGGACATTTCATTTGGGGGTCAAAAGGTCCAGATTAATGTCTTCAAAGCATCTCAATACCCAGATCATGAAAAAGAATGCCATACTATTGATGTCTTGGATAATCTGGTTGAAGAAAATGAGATGTCCACATATGACCTTTTGGAAGAAGCCAATACTCTAAAGGATTCGCCCGGCCCATTAACATCTTGGCCCAAGGTTGAACCTTTACCAGCCTTACAGTCTGAGCCCACTTTGCCATCTTTAGAGGACCCTCCTGAGCTTGAACTAAAACCATTACCTGAGTCTCTCAAGTATATCTTTTTGGGCCCGGACCAAACTCTCCCGGTCATCATTGCGGCAAATCTCACATCGCCGTAGGAGGCCCAATTAACCGAGGTCCTCAAAGACCACAAGGGTGCTATTGGATGGTCGGTGGCAGATTTAAAGGGAATTAGCCCGTCCATTTGCATGCATCACATCTATATGGAAGAGAATTCTAAGCCCAGTCGGGAGATGCAAAGGCGGCTTAACCCCAATATGAGAGAAGTGGTGAAGAAGGAAGTTGTGAAATGGCTGGATGCGGGTATTATTTACCCAATATCAGACAGTAAATGGGTCAGCCCAACCCAAGTGGTACCCAAGAAATCTGGATTAACGGTTATCAAGAATGAACATGGAGAAGAGGTACCCACTAGGCTCACCACGGGATGGAGAGTGTGCATTGATTACCAAAAGCTGAATCTAATGACTTAGAAGGATCACTTTCCACTCCCATTCATGGATCAGATTCTGGAAAAATTATCGGGCCAGAAGTACTTTTGCTTCTTAGATGGGTACTCCGGGTATAATCAAGTGGCTATTTACCCAGAAGATCAAGAAAAGACCACCTTCACGTGCCCTTATGACACATTTGCTTTTAGGAGGATGCCATTTGGATTATGCAATGCACCAGCCACATTTCAACGGTGCATGATGGCTATATTCTCCGATATGGTGGGAGAATTCCTCGAAGTTTTCATGGATGATTTCTCAATCTTCGGGGATTCTTTTGAAAATTGCTTAGAAAATCTTAAAAAGGTACTAGCAAGATGCATAGACACCAACCTGATACTTAGCTGGGAAAAGTGCCACTTCATGGTTCGAGAGGGCATTGTTCTAGGCCACATTGTGTCTGAAAGAGGGATAGAGGTAGATAAAGCTAAGATCGATCTCATATCCAATCTCCCTCCGCCCACCTCGGTCAGACAGATCCGTTCATTCCTTGGCCATGCCGGTTTCTATCGCCGGTTTATCCACAATTTCTCTCAAATTGTCCGGCCTCTAACTCTTCTCCTAGCTAAGGACGTTCCTTTCCAAATGGATGAATCTTGCATCAAGGCATTTAATTCTCTGAAGGAATCTTTAACCAAAGCCCCGATTCTTCAATCTCCATATTGGTCTTTACCCTTCGAAATCATGTGCGATGCCTCTGATTATGCTATCGATGCGGTTTTGGGACAAAGAATCAACAAGTGTCCCGTGGTGATATATTATGCAAGTCGCACCCTTTCCGATGCTCAAATGAATTATACCACCACAGAAAAGGAATTATTGGTTGTGGTTTCTGCCCTAGAAAAATTCAGATCTTATCTTTTAGGGGCAAAAGTCATAATCTATTCTGATCACTTAGTTCTAAAATACCTGTTGACCAAGAAGGATGCAAAGCCTAGACTTATTAGATGGAACTTACTCCTTCAGGAATTTGATTTGGAAATTCGGGATAAGAAGGGTTCTGAGAATGTGGTAGCTGACCACCTATCCCGAATTATGATCTCTGAAAGTACACCAATCACTGATTCCTTTCCTGATGAGCATCTACTGACCATTACTCACACTGTTGCACCTTGGTATGCTCATATTGTCAATTACAAGGTGACTAATCAGCTTCCGGAAGGATGGACTAAAAGTGAAAAGGACAAATTCTTTTCTCAGGAAAAATATTATTTCTGGGAGGATCCTGAATTATTTAAATTTTGTCCTGATCAAATCATTAGGCGATGTGTTCCTGAAGAAGAACAACAGAGTGTTCTTAACTTCTGCCATAATCTGGCCTGTGGGGGCCACTTCTCAGGAAAGAAAACTGCAGCCAAAGTCCTGCAAAGTGGTTTTTACTGGCCCACACTTTTCAAAGATGCCCATGAATTTAGCAAAACTTGCCTCCGATGTCAGGCCGTAGGAAATATGGCGAAAAGGGATATGATGCCACTCAACCCAATCTTAGTGGTTGAAGTCTTTGATGTTTGGGGAATTGACTTTATGGGACCTTTTCCACCCTCTTTTGGACATACATATATTCTGGTAGCGGTGGATTATGTCTCAAAATGGATTGAAGCAGTAGCCACCCGAACCAATGATCATAAAGTGGTAATTAAATTCGTTCAGAAGAATATCTTTTCTCGGTTCGGATGGCCTAAAGCTATCATAAGTGATGGGGGAACGCATTTCACGAATTACCAATTTCGGGTTTTGCTTAAGAAATATGGGATTAATCACAAAGTAGCTACCCCTTATCACCCCCAAACTAGTGGCCAAGTGGAAGTTTCCAATAGGGAGATCAAGAATATTCTGCAAAAGTCCGTTAGGCCCGATAGAAAAGATTGGTCTGAAAGATTGGATGATGTTTTATGGGCCTATCGGACCGCTTACAAAACTCCTATTGGCATGTCTCCTTATCGCATGGTTTTTAGAAAAGCGTGCCACCTTCCGGTGGAATTGAAACATAGGGCTTATTGGGCCATCAAACAAGTCAATCTGGACCTAGCCCAAGCTGGTTCCCACCGAACCTTACAACTGAGTGAGCTGGAAGAGTTGCGCAACGAGGCCTATGAAAATTCAAAGATTTATAAAGCCAAAACTAAAGCTTTTCATGATAAACATATTGTGAGAAAATCCTTTCTTCCAAATCAGAAAGTTTGGCTATTTAACTCTAGGCTCCGCTTATTTCCAGGAAAACTGAAATCCAGATGGGATGGACCGTTCGTGGTCGTTAAAGCCTTCGATCATGGAGCCGTTAAAATTCTGAATCCCAAGAGTGGGAACACTTTTACTGTTAATGGTCAACGGTTGAAACCATTCATTGAAAATCTTCAAAATGAGCCACCTGAATCCATAGAACTGAGTGATCCACACTAACTGAACTTCCGTCTGGCTGAAGACGATAAACTTAGCGCTTGTTGGGAGGCAACCCAATATTTTACTTCAATTTTTGGTATTTCTTTTCCTTTTAGGTCCCTGAGCAGCAATCGCCGTGGATATGTCGCATCATCGTCATTACAAGTTGTTTCGCTCCTCCACAAATTCTCTTCTGGCTGACATGTTTTCCATATATTTTATGCTATTGAAGACAATGTCAATCAAGTTGGGGGGTGGGACAATCAATTTGATATGCATTTATTGAAAATCTTTTGAAGAAAAATGATATCTTTCACTGAAAAATGGTCAAATTTTTTCAAAAATTTCTTTTCACATCCTAGGAAAATTGCATGAAAATCTTGTTTTATTAAGTGAATCTTAAACAAATCAATTTTTTTGGTTGTCACATTGGTTAAAGAACCTTCAAAGTTTAAATATCCCACTTTACCAAAATCCACGGCAAGATGATTTTCACACACACACGGCAACTTAGAATAAATGAAAGATCTTAAAAGTATAGAATTGTTGGAATTAACCTCAAGGATAAGACTACTTATTCTAATTTTTCTTTTGGGTTGAACGAAAGGAATGTGTAGGATCCGTAATAGGGGACTGTCCCACTCAGCACTCTAAAAGAGGCGGTCATTTAAAATGGACAGCTGTAAACATTAAAGGCAATAGAAGTCGTTAAAAGAGCTAAAGGAAGGTAGGTGGCAAAAAGTACGCACCTCCCCTCAGGCAATTCAAAGAGAGTGGCAAAAAGTATGCACTCTCTAAAGCAAAAGTACAATAAAGTGAAAAAACGCCACGCTAAAAAGTCCATCGTACCAAAAATATGACCAAGTCGTGAAAAGTGCTGAGTTGGGACGGGAACTGAAAAACGGTCCTCACTGACTGATCGGGAAATCTTATATTCTCTTCTCCTCCCCAGGTAGTCTTATTTTAAAGGGTAGTAAAGGCAAGAATATACCAAAAAGGTCGGAAACGAGTTCTAAGTGTGTCAAATTTCATGCACAATCACCTGTCGTGAATCAAAATATTGTGGGATATGAAAACTTTTAGCTTAACCAATCGACTACCACTTAAATTGATTGTGAAAGATACTACAAATGAAGCATGATAATTCATTGTTTGTCCTAACTTTTCCTTATTTGCATTCCTAAGGGACTAGCAATGAGTAAGTTGGGGGGTGTGATAAAGTGTTAAATTGATCATTTAAGGGCAATCATATGCATCATACTCATGTTTTTATCTGCAAAATAGCATGAAATGATAGATAATTGTGTAACAAGTCCAACGATACCAATTTCATCAAATTCTGACTTAAAAACATCGTCATTTCATGTGATTAAAGGAGTATAGCGCATTTGCGGTTTTTCGACAAAATCGAGACGAAATGAATAAATATGATGATATTTTTATGATAATGCGCTAATTTATATTTATTTTATGTGAACAGGACATGCCGATGATGCAGTGCAGCTGGTGGAGTTTCCGAAAATTTGGGGGAGGTCTAGTGTTCGGATTTCAACTAAAGTAGGTATAAAAATGCAATTTGATTCCTTCCTTCTCTGGAGTTTCCCAAAATCCACTATTTCCTTCCTTCTCTCCAATTTCCTAAACCGCAGTCCGACTTCTTCTCCAGTTTCCTTCCCACGCCTCTCTTCCTCTCTATATTAACCTCTCTTCCTCTTCTCAACCGAGTGGCATCCCTCTCTCTCTTAGTTTCCCAACCTCGAACCCTCTAATTCCTAGTCTCCCTCGGCCTTCACCAATTCCCAGCAACCTCTCCCACGGTTCTCTTCCTCCCTCCACAGTTCTCTCTCTCGATTTCTTTTTCTCTCTCTCTCCGTTTTCTCCCTTCTCTGTCTCGGTTTCTCTCTCCAAGCCAGCAAATCCAGCAACCTCCAGCAGCAACCACGTACACCAGCAGCTGCTTCTTGCAGCACCGCACCTGCACCAAACACCTGCACCCAGCAAGCTGTCCCGGCGCACCACCGGCTGCTTCTTCCAGCAGAACCAGCAGGCCTTCCTCATACCATCCAACCTGCAGCAGCTCCTCCAGCCGGCCAGCACCTCCTGCGGTGAAGCTTCCTTTTCTCCACAGTAACCTGCATGCAGGCACGTCTAAGTCCACAGCAGCAAGCTCCACGTTTCTCCCAGCAGCTCCTCGCACCAGCACCTGAAGCTCCTCCACGTGCCTCCTCCTCTCGCATGCAGCAGCTGCAAACCAGGCGCTGTTCCTGAAGAAGTTATCAACACATCCCAGCTCATGCAACCACCTCCACAGCAGCTGCACTCCAGGGCACCAGCCGGAAATCCCACAGCTGCTGTGCTTTGTTTCCTCTTTTTCCACTAGTATAATAGTAGTTTGTTTAATTAGGATTAATTGTTGTATAGTTGTTGTTTAATGACGTTTTATTAGTTATTAGTTGTTTAATTAAGTTATTTGATTCATGATGTTTAATGATTTATACAATCAAACAATCGGTTGTTTTTGTTGATATAATTTTTAGTCGTGCTTATTTTTATATGTGTTTGTGTTTAATTTCTGAAAAAGAAAAGAGAGAAAAAGATTTGTTTAATTTAGATAATTATAATTTTAGGTAACATTAGTTAATTTAATTCGAGTTTAATTGAGTAATTAGTTTACTTAAATTTTCACTTATTTTTAGATTAACTAAAGTCCAAAGTTTTCAAAGTTAAAATTCTAACTCCCTGTGGATCGACTCGGACTCACCGCTATTAATTTCCAAAAATTTGATTTGAGTGAGCCGGATAAATTTAGATTGAACGTTTTCATGAGTGTTTAACGACGCACAATTCGAAACGATCAAACGCTTTACATGAAATAGCGCCAAAGGCGCTCTACATTCCAGGTGCGAGGGAGAGGTTGGCCGGAAAGAGCCTCCAGCCGATAGGCCCCTCGTCGGATTACTTCTCTCACCCGATAAGGGCCCTCCCAGTTTGGAGAAAGCTTCCATGCGGCTTCGGCCGGCTTAGATACATGGGCGTTCCGCAACACGAGGTCTCCGGGTTCAAAACTTCGAGGCTTCACTCGAGCGTTGTGATATCTTGCCATGCGTTGTTGATATACCGCTAGCCGAATGCGAGCTCGATCCCTTGTTTCTTCTATCAGATCAAGGTGATCCCTCAGGGCTTCATCATTATCCTTCGGATCATAAGCAAGAACCCTCGGCGATGGTAGGCCGATTTCAACAGGAATAACAGCTTCCACTCCGTAGGCCATTCGGAATGGGGTTTCTTCGGTAGGGGTTCAGCTTGTTGTTCGATAAGCCCATAGAACACTTGGTAACTCTTCGACCCATCGGCCTTTAGCCTTGCCGAGACGAGTCTTCAATCCTCGCAATATGCTTCGGTTAGTGACTTCGACTTGGCCATTTGTCCGTGGGTGTCCTACCGAAGCGAATTTATGTAGAATACCGAAGCTTACACAGTTATCTTTGAACCGATGGTTGTCAAACTGCTTGCCATTATCTGAGATGATTGCCCGAGGGATCCCATAGCAGAAGATGATGGACTTCCATACGAAGCTCCATGCATTATTATCTGTGATGGACACAAGGGGCTCGGCTTCAACCCGAAATAATCTACTGCTACAATAAGGAATTTTCTTTGGCCGGTGGCAATGGAAAAAGGTCCCAAAATATCAATCCCCCATTGGGCGAACGGCCAAGGGTCTGACAGAGGTGTTAGAATGGTTGCTGATTGGTGAATGAGAGAACTGTACCTCTGGCATTGATCACAGCAACGGACGAGAGCAACTGCGTCCCCTCAGAGTGTCGGCCACCAGTACCCTTGCCTTAAGAGTTTATGGGTCAAGACCCTTCCTCCTGCATGTGCTCCGCATATTCCTTCATGTACTTCTCGAAGGGCAGAATTGGCTTCGGACGGGATGAGACATCGGAGGAGTGGCCGGCCGAAGGACTTCTTATACAACATATCATCTAGAATTAGAAAATGAGAGGAGCGCTACCTGATGCGTCTTGCTTCTTTCTGATCTGACGAGACCTCCTCTCAGAGGAGAAAGGCAATTAAGGGAGTCATCCAGGTCTCCCCTTCGGACTCATTCACTTGCATGACCTCGAATTCGCTAAGACTTGGTTCAGACAGTTCTTCTACCAAGACCATTCGGCCTCCCCCCCCATTTTGAGTTGATGCTAGCCAAGAAAGGGCATTGGCTCGAGCGTTCTCGGCCCGAGGGATCCGCATGATCTCAAAAGAAATGAATTCAGCTTTTTACCAGCATGTCGTCGATGTAGACCTCCATATTCCGGCCAAGCTGCGGAACGAACATTTTGTTGACGAGACGCTGATAAGTTGCTCCAGCATTCTTCAGGCCGAAAGGCATCCGGGTGTAGCAATATAAGCCGAGATCGGTTGTAAAGCTTGTTTTCTCTTCGTCGTCCGGATGCGTTCGGATTTGATGATAGCCTGAATAGGCGTCGAGGAAGCTGAGCAGTTCATGGTCAGAAGTGGCATCCACTATCTGATCTATCCGAGGCAGCGGAAAACTGTCCATCGGACAAGCCTCGTTGAGGTTAGTGAAGTCTACACACATTCGCCACTTGCCGTCCTTTTTGGGCACCATCACTACATTAGCGATCCATTCGGGGTGATGCACCTCTCGGAGATGTCCCGCGTCTAACCCCTTTTGTACTTCAGCCTGGATGGCCATCTTCCTTTCTTGATTGAAGGTGCACTGCTTCTGCTTGACCGGAGGCAGATTCGGGTCGACGTGCAGCCAATGCACTGCCACCTCCAGGTCGACTCCGGGCATATCCGAAGGAGACCAGGCGAAGATGTCAAGGTTTTCCTTCAGGAAGTTGATAAGTCTCTCGGCTTCAGTCTTCTCAAGGCCGGAACCTATCATCAGTGTTCAGCCTTCCCCTTCTGGAATCGGAACGGTTGTAAGTTCCTCTCCTGGGGATGCTTCAGCTGAAGATTCGATGGAAAGGGATTCGGCCGCAGCCTTCCCTTTGACCGAAATCATATAGCACTGTCGGGCAGCTTCTTGATTCCCCTTGGCCTCGCCGACTCCATGACCAGTACGGAACTTCAGCTTCTGATGGAAGGACGAAGGCATAACTCCAATTCCTCCGATTAGCCTTCGGCCAAAAATGGCGTTGTAGGCCGAATCAATCTTCACGACGGCAAAGTCCGTCTCAATAGTTAGTTGCTTTGGTGCTGTACCGAAGATCACAGGTAGTCGGACGATGCCCTCCACCCGGTAGGGTGCACCATTAAAATCGAACAGAGGCCCCCGGTGAGGCTTCATATCAGCCTCATTCAAACCCATTTTCAGGAAGCAATCATAAAAAAGTATATTGGGAGCGCTTCCATTATCAACAAAGATACGATGAACATCGTAACTTTTCATTACAACATTTACAACAAGGGCATCGTCATGAGGGACCTGAACGTCGGTCAGATCCTCCTGGCCGAAGACAATATCTTCTTGACGAGATTGCTTCATCCTGGCATCGATCGATGCTACTTCTGTCGCTGCATCGGCTCGACGACGCCTTGCTCCTTCTCCCGGTCCTCCGGATATCATCATAATTGACCCGGCACTGGGTCGCTGGTGTGATGCTTCTGCCGGGGCCGAAGTTACTTTTGGTTGAGGTGGTGCTTCCTTATCCGGGAGTTGACGTTGCCTTGTTGTCTTGGAGGCGTCTCGATTCTGCCGCTGTTGAGGCTGCACTCGTCGGTACTGCGGCAGGCGGCCTTCCTGGATGAGGCGATCGATCTCCTCCCGGAGGTGCCGACATTCGTCAGTCGAATGCCCAGTTTCCCGATGGTACTCACAATATTTTCGGGAGTCCCTTCGGCGAGGATCAGTTTTGATACGCTCAGGCTGTCGAAGCAAACCTTTCACCTCCATGAGCATTCGGGAGGGTGGAGTAGGTAACGGCAGATACTGCTGCTGCGGATCCTTGCGCTTGTCTCAGCCCCATTCTTCTCTCCGATCTCGCTTGCGAGAGGGTTCATGATCTTCCGGTCGAGGACGTGCTGCTGGAGGGGTAATCGCCCATACTGGCTCGGCAGAACTTTTGCCCTTGGACATCATCAGGGCCTCCCGGTTGATATATTTATGGGTCCGAGCCACCAGGTCTTGGAAGGTGGGAGGATGGCGCTTTCCGATAGAGCTGAGAAGCCCTCGTCCGTGCATCTGCTGATGATGGCCGAGACCGCAATCGAACTGTCCAGGTTTGGAATATGGGCTGCTTCGGCCCGGAACTTGGTAAAATATTCTTGAAGGGTCTCAGTCGATCCTTGCCGAATGGCAAGCAGACTGGCCGAAGTTTTACATTGCCGAGTGGCATCATAAAATTGGTCGATAAACAGTTGGCCTAACTGTACTAGAGAATGAATAGAATTGGGAGCCAACGTTTCAAACCAAGTTAAGGCCGTTTTTTCCAAGGTAAGGGGGAAGAGACGGCAGCGGACTGCCTCAGAAACCCCTCGGACGGAGAGGTAAGAATTGAATCTCTGGAAATGGCAGACTGATCTGTCATTCCATCATACAGAGGCCCTTTCGGTAATTTAAAGTTAGAAGGTACCTCGACGGCCAGAAGCTCTGGAGAGAAAGGAGTCTGCTCTAGGATGGTGCTGGCGAGAGGTGCTCCATACGGCCGGGATACCATATGTTGTATTTCCTTCCTCATCGCTGTCAGTCGCCGGTCCAGATCTGGGGTGGTTGAAGTGGTGGCCGAACGTCCTTTGGCCTTGGTCAGATGAAATCCGGATGAAGCATTGTCCGACTCTGTCAGAATATGACTGGCGCGAGGAACTCGGCCTTGCGGCCTGATTGGCTCGCTGGCAGTCCCCTCGCAGTCTGAGCCGTAGGACAATATTGAGGAGGAGGCGGTACCTGCTGTGTGGGCTGATTCAGCAACCCCATATGCTGAGCGATAGCAGACACCATATCCCGCAGTGGTGCCAGAGAGGTGACAGTAGCGGCCAGTGTGGCCACTTGCTGCTGGACTTCTTCCACTCGGTCGTCCCTGGGAGCGAGGGACTCCGGTATTGCTGGAAGGACGGAACCTTGCGGAAGAACGGATGGAGTACCTTCGGCATGGAGTGTCTGCGCCGGAGTCGCTCGTGTCTCCGCCTCGTCTTGACCGGATCGTTTGGTCATCGGACGATGAGACATGACCTTTTGTCGGGCTTCCCACAGACGGCGCCAAGTGATGTAGCCGAAGCTATCACTGTCGGATTCCGAGATTAGAATCCGAGAAGAGCCGACAGGGATCCGGACCAAGACGTGGGAGAAAATACGGGACCGGAGCTCCGAAGCCGAGAGCGATGCGGACGAAGACTTGTCGAGGGCGTAGCCGAGACTCTATTTGCCGAGGGGGATCCAGATGAAGGGGTCGGTAAAGAATGAGGCCGAGACCCCTAGGGGAAGAAGAAAACCGAGTCCAGTGGTCGAAGCCGACCCCGACGAAGAGGTCGGCGAAGATTCGAACCGAGGCCCCTGCAGAAAGAAGAACCAGTCAGCGAGGGTCTCGGGCTTCGGCCCAAGAGAACCCCCCTCCGACGGTTAAGTTAGCTTCTGAAGAAGATTCGATTCAGAAAGGAGGAAGGAAGAAGTTTTAATGCTCTTTTGTGTGTCCTCTTTGTAATAAATAGCCTTCTATTTATAACGGAGGATTGGGGGTTACATGGTTGTTGCAGCCGATATAGGACTATCTTTTAGGTTGCTAATAAACCGCCTTAAACCGCCATAGTGCCTAGTAATCCGCCGGAATGGGTCGGATACGGCTGTTGGGCCGAGGGCCGCTGTTGGGCCAAATGCTATTGGATTGTATCCCTTTCACTGGGCCGGCCCCCTAGATCTAGGCCGAATCGGATTCTACCCCATCAGAACTGATCCGCTGATGGATCTTCAGATGGTTAATTATACCTAATATCAACTGAAGATCCATCTATCTCAGTAGTAGCATTGATCCGTTGACCTTAGACATTAATGGAGTCTTGTGTGAGGATTGGTGTGGTTTAATGTTTGGTTAAGTGACTTTAACCATAAGTCATGAAAAACCGAATTAGTATGGACATCGGAATATATGCGAAGACTGTTAATGGTCAAGAGGGGATCGCTCACTGTCAAGTATATCTCAGACTGTTAATGGATCATGACATGGACGCTCCACTAAATCCCTGGCCAGGGTGGTATCGGTTCATTTGGAACGAACTTGAAATAATTAAGGAGGTCATGGTCAGACGACACGATCACTAGTGGTTTGACAACCATACCATACGATCGTATCAGACTCATCGAATGAGCTAGGGATTATAGCGATACGGTAACTAAAGATTGACAAGTGCTAGATAGGGTAAAGATGAATCCGGCGTCCTCTGGGATCACGCGGATTTGCTTGACCCAACGTGATCAAACGGTCCGGAACAAATTAAACAATTATTGAGAATAACCAGTTTAATTTATTTCTAATTAGATTAGAAGTTAATAGGTCTTTAAACTAGAGTGATAATGGGACTAGAGGGTCACACACAAATAACTCTTGCATAACAGAATATTATTGTATGGAAAAATATACTAAAGTATTAGATTCTTTTGGGAAAAGGATCAGTAAATAGCTTAAAAGTATATATACAATAATACTAAAGGCATATATATAACATATGTATTATTAAGCTTATTTGATAAATAAGTTAATAATAATATATTGATATATAATATACTCTCGGGTTTACTTTAACCGCGGCAGTTAAAGACGGGTTTGGTTAACGAGTTGGTTCAAGCTGCCGCCTTAACACTCCTATATAATCCATGTTTTCTCCCAGAACCCGCAATCTAATTTACCCATTCCAAAAGGTTGCCGTCAAGTGTTGGAAGAGTTGGACTCTCCTAGAGGTCTTGAGGCGGGGTTTGTATTGTGTGGGTTTGAGGAGGAGAGGTCCATTGCTGTGAGGGTTCGAGTGGATTGGCTCTAGAGGCCGTACGCTTGTGCGGCTCGTAGCTTCGAGGAATAGGGCATCAATCTTTGTAGAACAACGTGTTCTACGCAAGATGAAAATATGTGCATGATTTTAGATCGTTTTTGTTGCATCAACCGGAACCCAAACTAGTTAGGGAACTTGTTTTATTTTCTGTTCTAATATCAGAGCCACGTTTAGGCTCCTATTGATGCAACTGGGAAGAACTGTCTCTGGATTAACATCATATTCGAATTATTTTGTGTTCTTTAATTTTATTTTTAATTTTTAGGGTTGAAAAATTAATTTTTCGAAGATAGTGGGAACATAGACGGCTGGGTGGACCGCTGTCAGGTTCTAGACGGCAGGTTGGACCTCCGTCCACGGCCATGTGAACGGCACTTGGAGTGGCCGTCCAAGAATTTACAGAATGTGAACAGCACTTGGAGTGGCCGTCCAGGAATTTACCGAAAGTGAATGGCACTTGGAGTGGTCATCATGTTTTCGGCTAATAAACGGTGGTCGTCCACACCATGTGGATGGCCAAGGTTGTGGTCGTTAACATGTTGTCATCCACACCATGTGGACGGCACTTGGGCTAGCCGTCGAAGTTAATTTTAATTATTTAAATGTTGAATTTGTTGCCAGTTTTTCCCACTGATACGCGCACTGTTCTGGTGTTCTCTCCTGCAGTGGTGTGTAGTGCATTGCACTGGCCCAAAAAATTAATTTTTTTCTCAAAATTAAGATAATTGTCAGGAACAGATTAATTAAATTTATTTTTGATTAGTCTGATAATTATCATGTAAATTTTGGGATCAATTGAAAATTACGTATAAAATTCAGATTTTTGAATTTTTAATCAGTGGATAATTGTTAAGTTCAAATTTTGAATTTTAAAAAGGATTGTTGTTAAAATTCAATTTTGGATTTTCAAAATTATTGGATAATTTTCAAAATTCAAATTGTTAATTTTAAAAGGAATAATTGAGGACAATCATTTAATTAAATCTCATTTTGTTAAGTTTAATCATTGGATGATTAATTTAAATTTGAATTTAATGATTGTCTCAATTATCTTAGTTTGTCTAAATTTAATTTTAAATTCATGTCTGTATCCTCTTATACGTATGGAATGATTCCATGCATGGATGTTACTATGATGCCTATTTTTGGTCTCTGTTTGATTACTTTTGAACGTATCAAATGAGTTTTTTAAAATTAATCATGATTAAAAATTTTGGAAATGCACAACCCATGGTTTCAATGTAAACATAAGGATTATTTTAAAAATAACTCTTATTTTATTGTTGTGATTGTGTATGGAATGATGGGTGATCATAGACTTAAAAATTAGCTCAGTTCGTTCGGGGCCTGCAAGCCTTCCTTCTCTCTCTATTTAATTTTCAATGTAATTCTAGTAATTCTATCTTCCTCCGATGAATGTACTCGCCCTAATGGCTGCTAGAAATTATTGGCATGTAATTCATTTTCTGGCCTGCAAGCCGCATAATTTTGGTAATTAATGCTGTGAATAGAGCTTGAAGGCACGAAGAACGGACTGTGAGGATGATCCTGTTGCTTAGGAAGTAGGCTAGATATATGCGTAGCTTTAATTTAGAGTCTACGATCACCCAGGCTTATTATTTGCATGGGATGCATTTATTTTGAGTAATTACTAGGTACTGTAAATATATATCTCGAATATATTTATTCTACCACTTAAGGTGAGACCAAGATAAAAGCAAAATTCCCTCTTCATCGAATATTAGATCTGTAAACATGGCTCTAGGAGTTGTTGTGGCCCTCCACCATTATAGGGTGACTGAATGTCATTATCTCATGGGTTTGTTGTGCTTTCCATAAGGTTCGTGATTTGGTGGCAGGATCTCAACCCTAAAGCTTTGCTTCAATAGGATGAGGGACTAAACTCGGCCTTGTTGTGCTTTCCACAAGGATCTAGTCATGAACTCATTGTTGTGTAGTAATGGTGCTGCGATCTAACTGAGAGTGTCCTTTGTTGTGCTTTCCACAAGGGGATGACTGCTCGGGGGCCGAAAATCAGATATTGCATTGGATCAAGTGTTGTTGACTGCCCAAGAGATGGGATGTGATTTGTTGTGCTTTCCACAAGGTCACACCTCAGTCTTGTTGGGATTTCGACCCACTAGTATGATCATCGTGATCTCCCGTTCTATATGATTGAGGGTGATAAAATTCGACGCAAAATAGTGGAGCTAACTAAGATAGAAAACCATATTTAAGTTAGAACCTTAAACGCATGCTAAAATATTGTCTTTTATTTTTCATCCAGATCATCATGTCGTTGTCAAATACCCTCCGTAGCATCTTGGATGCAAACAAATTGATTGGACCTAATTATCAAGACTAGCTGCGTAATCTGTGAATTATCTTAACAGCCAAAAAGATTGTGTACATGTTAGACACGATTCAACTTGAGCCTCCTGTTGATGTCCAGGAGGGTGATCAATTAAATCACGCAAAATGGTCAGAAGATTCTTCCCTTGCACAGTGTTATATACTGGCCTCTATGGCTCCCGAGCTACAGGGCAATTTGAAAAGACAGATTCGTAGAGCTATACTTCTCCAACTATGCCAGCTCTTCAGGGAGCAGGATAGGATAGAGAGGTATGAGGTCTCTAAGAAACTTTTCAGGACAAGGATGTCTGAGGGTGCTTCAGTACAAGCACATGTACTAAAAATGATGGAGTGGATAGAGAGACTCAATGGGCTAAGATTCAACTTGGACCTTGAACTTAACATTGATCTCATTCTCTAGTCATTGCCTGAATCACTTTCTCCCATCATCATGAACTTTAACATGAATAGGATTGAGGTTTCTTTACCTGAACTCCTAAATATGTTAAAGAGTGTTGAAGGGACCATGCAGAAAGAGAAACCATCTTCTGTAATGATTGTTGGTCAGACCAACAAGAAAAGGAAGGCTGCCTAGACAACCAATAACAAGAAAGGAAAGAAACAGACCAAGGGTAATCAGATCACCAAGGCAGGCAAGGGCAAGAAGGATGGAAAAGACAGCAAATGCTTTCGGTGTAGACAGACTGGTCACTGGAAAAGGAATTGCAAGGTAATTCTAAATGAAGGTATTTTTGTCATTGACTTAAATTTGCCTTTTATGAGATCCACATTATAGGTATTGGGTACTGGATGCACATCTTATATCTGCAACTCTTTGCAGGTGTTGACAAATAAAAGAAGACTTGGCAAAAAGAAGATAGAACTAGGGATGGGCAATGGTGTAAGGATCGTGACTTTCGGATCCGGTTTTCGGGGTCGGACCCTGTAGTTCTGACCCTAGTGGGGTCTGGGGCTCTATGATGTTTCGCGTCGAGCGGGCTCGACGCGGTTTAAACGGCGTCCACCTTTGCAGACGCGTTTTAGGTTCTGCCACGTGGGTGCCACGTGGGCTGGCTTCGGGCCGCGAGGGTACGGCCCTGTCGTGTCATCTGAACGGCGTCCACGTGTGTCGACGCCTTTCAGACTGCGACTCTGGGATTGTCAGAGTACGGCCCTGACATGTCGTCTGAACGGCGTCTGCCTTGAACGACGCGTTTCAGAGTCTTGTCAGAGCAGCCGTCACATCATCTGATAGGCGTCCGTGGTTGTCGACGCGTTTTAGCCAGTCTCTGGTTAACCCCGCGAGCCCTCCTTCTTTCCCTCATTTTTTCTCCTTCTCTCTTTCTCTCCTTCCCTTCCGACGAACTCGGCGGCGATTCCTCCTCCTCCCTCTTTTCCTCCCACCATTCCATCTCTCCCTCCACTCCATCCTCTACCTAGCTCCTACCACTACCACCTCCACTTCCACTGCGGCGTTCTACTCTCCGGACGGCGGCCGACGTCACGGTGGAGTAAGCACGACCACGGCGGTACCGGCGGCGGCGTGGGGCGAGACGGGTGGACGGCTTGAAGCTCGGAGGCGTTCAAGTATCCGGTAGGATGACGGTTCCCATAGTATTGTGTTTAAACCCTGTTTTCCCCCGTTTAAGCATGTTATGGATCCTTGGTTTTGGGGGGGTAGAACAAGTATGTTTAGGAGTTCTTCTTGTTGATATGAGGGATTTTCACGATGTGAGTTCCTGTTGATTGAATCGCCCCTCTTCCTCCTCCGTTTTTGGGTAATTTTGGGGTTGCTGGGGTTAAAAAGGGAGCCCTCGGGCTCAAGCAGACTCTGGTTCCTGAGGTTGAAAGACGTCGTGCATGGACGACGCCTTTTTGAAGGGCGTCGGGCCATCACGACGCCTTTTAGACAGGAATCGCCTGACTGAGAGTCTGCCAGTTTTGGGATTCTGGGACTAAAAGACGTCATGGGTGGGCGACGCGTTTCGAATAGCGTCGGGTAGCCATGACGCCTTTTAAGGCAGAAATCCCCTGAGTAAGGCCTTTAGAATTCCTGGTTTTCTGTGCTAAATGGCGTATGAGGATGTCGACGCCTTTTAAAAGGCGACCACTGGTGTCGACGCCTTTTAAGGCCTGATTCTGAAGACAGTGTTTTACATAAACCAGTACATGGAGCTTGAATGGCGTCGGCCTTGGGCGACGCGATTCAAGACAGAACCTCACTAATTCATGCCAGTAAAATGTGTTCATACTACCAGATAGATGGTTAATGCATGTTTTGGTATACGCGATAGAGATGGATTCTGCATGACCGGGTGATACTATTGTGTGTGATATGCGATCGCGGACTTTTCACGTGACCGGATCGTACTGTGCTGGGTTTTATGTTACTGTGGACCTGGAGTGACATTGTAGCACTTTATCACCCTGTGCTGGTGGGGGCGTGAGCACAGCGCCGGTGGGGGCGTGGGCGGGGTGACGCCTAGTGAGAGAGGGTCACCTGGTGAACCCCGGGGTCAGCTAGTACCGGTGTCGGAGTGGTACATTCGGACAGTCACTCATGCTGAGGGAAGGAGTAACCACCTGAGCCAGTTGGGCCGAAGTAGCTAATGTGCTATCCGAGGGGTTACTGCTTGGTCTCAGCGGGTCGAGGTTTTTCCCACCGTTGTTGTGTGGTTAGCGAGTTCTATCGAGACGACAGTTGTGGGTTCCCTAGTCGGCTGGTTTAGAATATGCATGTTTATTATATTCGGCTGCATGTGATTTCACGTTAAGAATTAGGAATTGTATCTCTTGTGCTTATCACTTTACCGTTAGCTATAACTTGCACTTGTGGGTGTGTGCGTGGGCTGTGGAGATCGAAGGATCCCTACTGAGTCTTGTCTTTGAGACTCACACCTGCGGTTTTCAGGTGAGGACTCCCAGCAGACCTAGAGCGGCGTGTGCGGCCGTGTGTTGAGCACCTTCAGCGGTTGTTCCGGGGTATGCCCCGATGTAGTTGTTATTTATTTCTGGCCTGTATGTTTAATTATTTCTTTCAGTTGGAGTATGTAATTAATTGCTGTATCGAGTCGCATTGTAATAATTTCAATTCCTGCACTTTCATTTCAATTCAATGCGATGTGAATGTTTAGCTTAGTTCATTATTTATTTCCCAGACTTACTAGATCCTGGTTTGGTTCCAAATTAATGATTCGGTACCCATTTAGTAATCGGATCTCCGATTATAGGGTGGCGGGTCGTTACAGTTGGTATCAGAGCATACGGTCTGGCAAATAAATACATTATCCCGTACAGGCACGGCGGTAGCATAGGTTTTAGGACTCTAATTAGAACTTTTTGATTTTGTAATTGTAGGCGAGTAGATGGCTCCCAGAAGGAGGATGCCAGTTATTCGAGAGCAGGGAGACGCCCCTAGTGGATCCGAGGCCGGGAGGCCGAGTGTAGAGCAGTTTATGGAGGCTATGATGGACACTATGGCTCGATACCAGACGCGAGACCCTAGTGAGAGTTCCAGTGCGCGGGGAGGGTCCACAGCCACACTTGAGAGGTTTCTGAAGCTGAGGCCACCTCACTTCACCGGTCGTCCCGACCCTGACGAGGCTATTCACTGGCTTAGAGAGATAGAGAAGACTTTTGATACTATGGACTGTGCAGCAGTAGAGCGGACCCCGTTGGCTACCTTCATGCTGAAGGATAGCGCCTATGACTGGTGGACCACATTGAAGAGTTTGTCTTATGAGGACAGGAGTCTTAGGGAAATTCCATGGGAGACATTTGTTAAGGAGTTCAATGCACAGTATTTCCCTAGACATGTCCAGAGGGCCAAGGAGAGGGAGTTTATGGATCTGACGCAGGGGAGTATGACGGTACTCGAGTACCAGGCAAAGTTTGTTTCGCTGGGTCGGTTTGTGCCTTTCATATCTTGGGACGAGGAGCGTCGTACTGAGAGGTTCGTGGACGGACTAAGGCTTAGTCTGAGGAACTTCGTGGCGTCTCACTGTTGCACGGATCTGGCTTCTGCGGTTAGATGTGCGGCAGCAGTGGAGGCTCAACAGAGCCAGTCGGCCCGGGAGAGAGGACTGGCTGCTCAGAGCCCAGTTCGTGGCAGGGGTAAGGCAGCGGCAGCAGCCCCTTCATCCGGATCGGGATCGTCGTCACTCGGCTCCCGATTCAGGAGATTCTTCAGGGGTGGTGGCAGCAATAGTGGCAGCAGTGGCAGCAACAGGCCCGGGCAGGGTCAGCAGAGTTAGTCAGTATCCAGTGCACCGCAGGGGCCAGCTCAGAGGCTTCCGGTAGTCTGTCAGCACTGTGGGGGTGCCCATGGTGGGACTCAGTGTCCCACTCTCCCCAGGAGATGTTTCACTTGCGGCCAGCAGGGCCATTTGGCGAGGCAGTGCCCGCAGGGGCATGGTCAGGGACAGGGTTATGGTGATCAGAAGAAGCCGAGGACCCAGGGAAGAGTCCTAGCCATCACCAGGAGGGAGGCTCGCGCGTCCAACTTGGTGGAAGGTACACTTTCTGTCCTTGGGAACTCTGCACACGTATTGATTGATTCGGGTGCTTCGCATTCTTTCATTTCTGAGCAGTTCCTAGATATTCTTTCTGCACCCGTTGATGAGTTATCTGATGGTTTGATGGTGGAGGTTCCTTCTGGAGACTTCATGATATCTTATAATTGCTTGAGGAATGTTCCCTTGACCATTGAGGGTCATGTGCTACCTGCCCGGTTAGTTGTGCTTGCTATTCGTGACTTTGATATCATCCTGGGCATGGATTGGTTGGAAGCCTTTTATGCGGAGGTGGACTGCCACAGGAAGAGGGTGCGATTCTCCATTCCGGACATCCCGACCTTCTTCTTCCAAGGTATTAGGCTTTCTTCCCGAGGTATTCTCATTTCTGCCTTTAAGGCACGGAGGTTGCTTGCTGGTGGCTGTGAGGCTTTCCTTACCTCTGTTGTTGTTTCTGATGTCCGGGATAGTCTCAGCCCTGGGGAGGTACCTGTAGTAAGTGAGTTCATAGATGTGTTTCCTGAGGAGCTGCCTGGCCTTCCTCCTCAGCGAGAGGTCGAGTTTACCATCGAGCTTGCACCGGGTACGGCGCCCTTGTCTAAGGCCCCGTATCGGATGGCGCCAGCCGAACTCGTTGAGTTGAAGCGCAGTTGCAGGAGTTGCTGGATAAGGGCTTCATTCATCCCAGTACATCTCCATGGGGTGCTCCAGTTCTATTTGTTAGAAAGAAAGATGGTTCTCTGATATTGTGCATTGATTATAGGCAGCTGAACCAGGTGACAATAAAGAATAAGTATCCACTTCCTAGGATCGATGATTTGATAGATCAGCTGCAGTCCGCGAAGGTATTTTCCAAGATCGACTTGAGATCTGGATATTATCAGATGAGGATCGGGGATGTTGACGTTAGTAAGACGGCTTTCAGAACTCGGTATGGACATTATGAGTTTTTGGTTATGCCCTTTGGCTTGACCAATGCTCCGGCAGCCTTTATGGAGCTGATGAACAGAGTCTTCAGGACCTACCTAGACCAGTTTGTGGTTGTGTTTATTGATGATATTCTGATCTATTCTTCTTCTGAGGAAGAGCATGCCACCCATCTTCAGGCTGTATTGCAGGTCCTGAGGGAGCACCAACTTTACGCCAAGTTTAGCAAGTGTGAGTTTTGGCTAGACGAGGTACACTTCCTTGGGCATGTTATTTCTGGTAATGGTATCGCAGTGGATCCAACCAAGATCGAGGCGGTGATGGATTGGAGCAGGCCGACTTCAGTGACTGAGATTAGGAGCTTTCTGGGGCTTGCCGGTTATTATAGGCGGTTTGTTCAGGGGTTTTCTTCGATAGCAGCCCCCTTGTCGAGGTTGACTCGAAAGGGAGTTCGTTTTGTGTGGACCGAGGATTGTGAACATAGTTTTATTAAGTTAAAGACCCGCCTCACGTCAGCCCCAGTGATGGTGCTTCCATCTGGATCAGGTGGATTTGTGGTTTACTCTGATGCGTCCCGTCGAGGTTTGGGCGCAGTTCTAATGCAGCATGGCAGGGTAGTGGCTTATGCTTCTCGACAGCTGAAGAAGCATGAAGAGAACTATCCTACCGATGATTTGGAGCTGGCAGCTGTGGTATTTGCACTCAAGATCTGGAGGCATTATTTATATGGGGAGAAATTTCAGGTTTTCACCGATCACAAGAGTCTGAAATATGTGTTCACTCAGAGAGACCTGAATTTGAGGCAGCGAAGGTGGATGGAGTTCATTAAAGATTATGACTTTGACCTTTCTTATCATCCGGGCAAGGCGAATGTGGTGGCAGACACTTTTAGTCGGAAGACGGTCATGTCATACCTTATGATTCGAGAGTGGAAATTGTTCGAGCAAGTGGTGGAATCTTCCTTTAGGGTCCCACGTGAAGATGACAGAGCCGTGCTGGTCAGTTTGACTGTGAGACCAGTTGTGTATCATGCGGTAATTGGGGCTCAGAGGGCAGATGCTAAGTTACCACATATTTTACAGAGGTCAGAGGTGTAATTATGGGATGACGATACTGTCAGGTTCAGAGGCAGACTTTATGTTCCGACTGAGGAGGACGTGCGCAGATGTGTTCTGGATGAGGCGCACCGTTCGAGATATGCAGTGCATCCTGGGACGACTAAGATGTACCATTGTTTGAGGAGGCACTTCTGGTGGCCCGGTATGAAGAAAGATGTGGCTGAATATGTGGCAAGATGTATGACTTGTCAGTAGGTTAAAGCCGAGCATCAGAGACCTGGAGGGTTGCTGCAGCCCTTGCTGATTCCAGAGTGGAAATGGGAGCATGTGACGATGGACTTTGTGATGGGATTGCCTACATCCCCTAGCAGGAGAGACGCCATCTGGGTCATCGTTGATCGGCTGACCAAGTCGGCACACTTCCTAGCTATTAGGAAGGACTGGTCAGTCGGCAAGCTGGCAAAGTTGTTTGTAGACCGGATCATCTCTCTGCACGGGGTACCATTGTCCATTATATCAGATCGAGATCCAAGGTTTACTTCCAGGTTATGGAAGAGCTTCCAGAAGGCATTGGGCACTCAGTTGGCTTTTAGCTCGGCTTACCATCCCGAGACTGACGGGCAGTCGGAGAGGACCATTCAGACCTTGGAGGATATGCTCAGGGCATGTTGCCTAGACTGGGGAGGTTCATGGGAGCAGCATTTGTCCACAGTGGAATTTGCCTACAACAACAGTTACCATTCCAGTATCGGCATGGCGCCTTACGAGGCCTTGTATGGGCGACCGTGTCGATCCACGGTGTGTTGGTCCGAGATCGGTGAGAGGCGGATAGAAGGACCAGAGTTAGTGCAGTAGTGTGCTGAGATTGCTAGGACAGTTCGGCAGAAGTTGACCGCAGCTCAGTGTAGGCAGAAAAGTTATGCAGACGTCCGACGGAGACCACTTGAGTTTGAATTTGGGGACCACGTGTTCCTCCGAATCTCACCCTCCAAGGGTGTGATGAGATTCGGGAAGCGAGGCAAGCTGAGTCCGCGATATATTGTCCCTTTTCCCATTCTTGCTCGAATTGGGGAAACCGCGTATCAGCTGGCCTTGCCGCCCAGTCTTGCAGGAGTGCACGATGTGTTCCATGTTTCCTTACTGAGAAAGTATGTTCAGGATCCGTCCCATGTTTTGGATTTTTCTGAGTTGGAGGTCGCTAAGGACCTGTCCTTTCCAGAGTATCCTGTTCGTATTGAGGATCGCAGAGAACAGGTCCTACGGAACAAGATTGTACCGTTGGTCAAAGTGATTTGGCAGTATCGCTCCGGAGGTGAGGCAACCTGGGAGCGAGAAGATGAGATGCGGGAGTAGTTCCCTTACCTCTTTTCGTAAGTTTCCCTTGTGAACTTGTATCCCTGTTTTGACCTTGTTAATTCTAGCAGTCAATTTCGGGGGCGAAATTCTTTTAAGGGGGGGAGATTGTAAGGATCGTGACTTTCGGATCCGGTTTTCGGGGTCGGACCCTGTAGTTCTGGCCCTAGTGGGGTCTGGGGCTCTGTGATGTTTCGCGTCCACCTTTGCAGACGCGTTTTAGGTTCTGCCACGTGGGTGCCACGTGGGCTGGCTTCGGGCCGTGAGGGTACAGCCCTGTCGTGTCGTTTGAACGGCGTCCACGTGTGTCGACGCCTTTCAGACTGCGACTCTGGGATTGTCAGAGTACGGCCCTGACATGTCGTCTGAATGGTGTCTGCCTTGAACGACGCGTTTCAGAGTCTTGTCAGAGCAGCCGTCACATCATCTGATAGGCGTCCGTGGTTGTCGACGCGTTTTAGCCAGTCTCTGGTTAACCCCGCGAGCCCTCCTTCTTTCCCTCATTTTTTCTCCTTCTCTCTTTCTCTCCTTCCCTTCCAACGAACTCGGCGGCGATTCCTCCTCCTCCCTCTTTTCCTCCCACCATTCCATCTCTCCCTACACTGCATCCTCTACCTAGCTCCTACCACTACCACCTCCACTTCCACTGCGGCGTTCTACTCTCCGGACGGCGGCCGACGTCACGGTGGAGTAAGCACGACCACGGCGGTACCGGCGGCGGCGTGGGGCGAGACGGGTGGACGGCTTGAAGCTCGGAGGCGTTCAAGTATCCGGTAGGGAGACGGTTCCCATAGTATTGTGTTTAAACCCTGTTTTCCCCCGTTTAAGCATGTTATGGATCCTTGGTTTTGGGGGGGTAGAACAAGCATGTTTAGGAGTTCTTCTTGTTGATATGGGGGATTTTCACGATGTGAGTTCCTGTTGATTGAATTGCCCCTCTTCCTCCTCCGTTTTTGGGTAATTTTGGGGTTGTTGGGCTTAAAAAGGGAGCCCTCGGGCTCAAGCAGACTCTGGTTCCTGAGGTTGAAAGACGTCGTGCATGGACGACGCCTTTTTGAAGGGTGTCGGGCCATCACGACGCCTTTTAGACAGGAATCGCCTGACTGAGAGTCTGCCAGTTCTGAGATTCTGGGACTAAAAGACGTCATGGGTGGGCGACGCATTTCGAATAGCGTCGGGTAGCCATGACGCCTTTTAAGGCATAAATCCCCTGAGTAAGGCCTTTGGAATTCCTGGTTTTCTGTGCTAAATGGCGTCTGAGGATGTCGACGCCTTTTAAAAGGCGACCACTGGTGTCGACGCCTTTTAAGGCTTAATTCTGAAGACAGTGTTTTACATAAACCAGTACATGGAGCTTGAATGGCGTCGGCCTTGGGCGACGCGATTCAAGACAGAACCTCACTAATTCATGCCAGTAAAATGTGTTCATACTACCAGATAGATGGTTAATGCATGTTTTGGTATACGCGATAGAGATGGATTCTGCATGACCGGGTGATACTATTGTGTGTGTTATGCGATCGCGGACTTTTCACGTGACCGGATCGTACTGTGCTGGGTTTTATGTTACTGTGGACCTGGAGTGACATTGTAGCACTTTATCACCCTGTGCTGGTGGGGGCGTGAGCACAGCGCCGGTGGGGGCGTGGGCGGGGTGACGCCTAGTGAGAGAGGGTCACCTGGTGAACCCCGGGGTCAGCTAGTACCGGTGTCGGAGTGGTACATTCGGACAGTCACTCATGCTGAGGGAAGGAGTAACCACCTGAGCCAGTTGGGCCGAAGTAGCTAATGTGCTATCCGAGGGGTTACTGCTTGGTCTCAGCGGGTCGAGGTTTTTCCCACCGTTGTTGTGTGGTTAGCGAGTTCTATCGAGACGACAGTTGTGGGTTCCCTAGTCGGCTGGTTTAGAATATGCATGTTTATTATATTCGGCTGCATGTGATTTCACGTTAAGAATTAGGAATTGTATCTCTTGTGCTTATCACTTTACCGTTAGCTATACCTTGCACTTGTGGGTGTGTGCGTGGGCTGTGTGGATCGAAGGATCCCTACTGAGTCTTGTCTTTGAGACTCACCTCTGCGGTTTTCAGGTGAGGACTCCCAGCAGACCTAGAGCGGCGTGTGCGGCCGTGTGTTGAGCACCTTCAGCGGTTGTTCCGGGGTATGCCCCGATGTAGTTGTTATTTATTTCTGGCTTATATGTTTAATTATTTCTTTCAGTTGGAGTATGTAATTAATTGATGTATCGAGTCGTATTGTAATAATTTCAATTCCTGCACTTTCATTTCAATGCGATGTGAATGTTTAGCTTAGTTCATTATTTATTTCCCAGACTTACTAGATCCTGGTTTGGTTCCAAATTAATGATTCGGTACCCATTTAGTAATCGGATCCCCGATTATAGGGTGGCGGGTCGTTACAAATGGAGCATTGGTTGTTGCTAGCTGTGGGGACTGTTCATCATAGTTTACCTTCTGAGATAATTCAGGAGTTCACATAATGTTATTTTGTTCCAGAAATTATCAGAAATATTGTATCTATTTCCTGCTTAAATAATGTTGGTTATACTTTGACAATAACTAGCACAGGGTGCTCTATTATTAATGATGGTTTGATCATTGCTAATGGTTATTTACTCAATGGTTATGTATTAGATACATGTAATGATCTAATGCAGGTTTCCAGTGATAAGATAGAAGAAGTGAATCTTGCATATCTTTGGCATTGCAGGCTTGGTCATATAGGAGAGAAGAGGATTTCTCACCTATGCTCAAATGGATATTTCAATTCATTCGAATTCACATCATTTGATACATGTGAGTCATGCCTCACGGGAAAATTGACCAAAACTCCTTTTAGTGGACATGGTGGGTTGTTGACCTTCTCGAACTCATACACACGGATGTATGTGGACCCATGTCAATAGAGGCTAAAGGAGGATATTTCTATTTCATCTCTTTTATTGATGACTTCTCTAGGTATGGCTATGCGTATTTATTGAGACATAAATCGCAAGCCTTTGAGAAGTTTAAGGAATATAAGAATGAAGTAGAGAAGTAGACTGATAAGTGTATTAAAACTCTTCGATCAGATCGAGGAAGTGAATACTTAAGTCTTGAATTTACTTCTTACCTGAAGCACAATGGAATAATTTCTCAGTGGACCCCACCATATACGCCACAGCATGATGGTGTATCTGAAAGGAGAAATAGGACCTTATTGGACATGGTCCGTTCCATGATGTCCTTATCAAGATTACCTTTGTCTCTATGGGGGTATGCCTTAGAGATAACAACATACTTGTTGAATAGGGTTTCAGTTCCTACCACACCATATGAGATATAGAAGGAAAGGAAACCAAACTTTAATCACATTAAAGTTTGGGGGTGTCCTGCCCATGTGAAAAGGGATGACACAGATAAACTAGAGTCGAGAACCGATAAGCGTAGGTTTGTCGGATATCTAAAAGAGACTTTTGGATATTATTTCTATCACCCTTCTAAGCAAAGGATCCTAGTGGCTAAGAGAGCTGTATTCCTGGAGAAGGAATATCTCCTCTAGAAAAGCAGTGGGAGCCATATAGAATTGGACGAGGTCTATGAACCACAAACTAGGGACACAGTCTCATTGGATGAGACGCCACCTATGGAAAATGCTCAACCTAAAAAACAGATATTATGAATATCTGGTAGGGCATTTAGAGAACATGAGAGATATGTTGGACATGTCTCTGACAATTTGTCTAAGGTACAGATAAATGAGGATGATGATCCTCAATCATACTAGGAGGCAATTCGTAATTCTGACTCTGATAAATGGAAGGAGGCTATGGATTCATAAATTCAGTCCATGTATACCAATCAATTTTGGAACTTGGTTGACATACCTGAAGGGAAAGTATCTATCAGCTGCAAATAGATCTTCGAAAGGAAGATCAGAGCAGATGGACAAATTGACACTTATAAATCTCGACTAGTGGCAAAAGGGTATCGTCAAAAACAAAGAATTGACCATGACGAAACTTTTTCACCAATGGCAATGATAAAATCAATTAGAACCCTCCTTGGCATTGCAGCAAACCTAGACTATGAGATCTAGTAGATAGATGTAAAGATAACTTTCCTTAATGGAAACCTGTCAGAAGAGGTGTACATGGTACAACCTGATGGATTCAGATCTAAGAAGTATCCCAATAAGATATGCAAGCTTCAGAAATCTATTTATGGATTGGAGCAAGCATCTCGAAGTTAGAATTTGAGATTTGATGAGGCTATCAAATCTTTCGATTTCATTCGAAATGAAAATGAACCATGTGTTTACAAGAAGGTCAGTGGGAGCTCAGTGACCTTCTTAGTCCTCTATGTTGATGACATCTTACTCATTGGGAATGATGTAAGGATGTTGACATCAACAAAGTCTTGGTTGTCCAAGATATTCTCCATGAAGGATTTGGGAGATGTGTGATGGGCATAAGGGTCTATCGTGATAGATCAAAGAGGATGTTGGGATTATCCTAATCCATGTACATAGATACTATACTTAAGAGATTTAAGTTGAAAAATCCCAAAAGATGTCTCATTCCTATAAGACATGGATTTACTTATCTAAGGGCATGGCCCCTAGAACACCTGAGGAAGTAGAGCACATGAATCGGGTACCCAGTACCTCAGCGGTAGGATCGATCATGTATGCCATGCTATGTACTTACCTTGATGTGGCTAATGCTTTGAGCATTACTAGTAGATATCAGAGTGATCCAGGCGAGGAGCACTAGAAAGCAGTGAAATAGATCCTTAAGTACTTGAGAAGGACTAAGGATCTTTTCTTGCTGTATAGAGGAAAAGAGGACTTGTAACTGAGAGCATATACATACTCTAGTTTCCAGTCATATTCGGATGATAGCAAATCCATGTATGGATTTGTATTCATGTTAAAAGGAGGGACAGTCAGTTGGAAGAACTCCAAACAGGAAACGACTGTAGACTTAACGACAGAGGCAGAGTATTTAGATGCGGCTGAAATTACAAAGGAAGTGGTCTGGATGAAGAAATTCATCTTAGAACTTGACATAGTTCCCAGCATATCGGCTCCCATCCCATTATTATGTGATAATAATGGGGCCATCGCCCAAGCGAAGGAACCTCGGTCTCACCAAAGGTTGAAACATATTCTGAGATGCTTCCACCTGATTCGGGAGATTGCTGCACAAGGAGATGTGGTGGTAGAGCGTATGCCATCAAAAGACAATATTGCAGATCCACTAACTAAGCCTTTGTCACATATTATTTTTTAGCATCATTGGAACAAGATGGGCCTCAAGACTGTGGGCAATTAGCTATAGTACAAGTGGGAGATTGTTAGTGTTTGGGTGTCCTATCGGCCAATTCTGGGCCTTGTAGGCCCAATATGTTATACAATCTTGTTCAATATAATTAAGTGATAATTAGGGTGTACACTTATAATTTGTGGATTTCTTTGCGATGTCCCTAGGATATGTGGTTGTAAAGTCAATTTCGAGATGAGATCCCGAATGTGAATTTGACTGTACATGGACACATACCTTAAACCGTTCCCGATTGGAGAGTAATCACTCTGTTACATTGATTATTCGTAAATCGGCATGCATGATGTGTAGATGACCAATCTCATGGTCACAGGTGAGGGGCACCAGCACATATGTATGGATGTTCATCCTGGGAGGATGTTCACTGAACTGATCCACTGATGGAACTTCAGATGCTTAATTATACCTAATGTCAACTGAAGATCCATCTGTCTCAGTAGTATTGTTGATCCTTTGACCTGAGACATTAATGGGGTCTTGCGTGAGGCCTGGTGTGGTTTAATGTTTGATTAAGTGACTTTAACCATAAGTCATGAAACACTGAATTATTAGCCACATCGGAACATTTGCGAAGACTGTCAATGGTCAAGAGGGGATCGCTCATTGTCAAGTATATCTCGGATAGTTAATAGGTCATAACATGGACACTCCACTAAACCCCTGGCCAGGGTGGTATCGGTTCATTTAGAACAAACTTGAAGTAATTAAGGAAGTCATAATCACACGACACGATCACTAGTGGTTTGACATAACCATACCACATGATCGTATCGGACTCATAGAATGAGCGAGGGATTATAGCGATACGGTAACTGAAGACTGACAGGTGCCAGACAGGGTGAAGATGAATCCGGTGTCCATTGGGATCACGCGGATTTGCTTGACCCAACGCGATCAAAAGGTCAGGAGCAAATTAAACAGTTATTGGGAATAACCGGTTTAATTTACTTCTAATTAGATTAGAAGTTAATGGATCTTTAAATCAGAGTGATAATGGGCCTAGAGGATCACACACAAATAACTCTTGCAGAACAGAATATTATTGTGTAAAAGAATATACTAAAGCAATAGATTCTTTTGGAAAAAGAATTAGTAAATGGCTTAAAAGTATATATACAATAATACTAAGGGCATATATATAATATATGTATTATTAGGCTTATTTGATAAATAAGCTAATAATAATATATTGACATATAATATACCCTCGGATTTACTTTAACCGTAGCGGTTAAAGACAGGTTTGGTTAACGAGTCGGTTCAAGCTGCCGCCTTAACACTCCTATATAACCCATGTTTTCTCCTAGAACCCGCAATCTAATTTACCCATTCCAAAAGGTTGTCGTCAAGTGTTGGAAGAGTTGGACTCCTCCCAGAGGTCTTGAGGTGGGGTTTGTGTTGTGCGGGTTTGAGGAGTAGGGCTCCATTACTACGAGGGCACGTGTGGATTGGCTTTAGAGGCCGTACGCTTGTGCGGCTCGTAGCCTCGAGGAGTTCGGCATCGATCTTTGTAGAACAACGTGTTCTACGCAAGGTAAAAATCTGTATATGATTTTAGATCGTTTTTGTTATATCAATTGGAACGAACTGGTTAGGAAACTCGATTTATTTTCTGTTCTTCCACTGCAAACGTTTTCCCGAGGGTTTTGACCGAACCCAACATAATGTTATCACCAAATTCATCCATATCATCATATACGGAATTAAGATACACGTGGTCCATTATGAAATACAAATACTTACAAATTTTATGTCCTACTTTTAAGTTAATTGTGTATTATGGATGGGTTGGTTTCTAGCAAAACATGTTCTTTCCCTTTTCTTTTGGGAAGATCGTTTCACTAGAGTTTGATTAGGCATTTTAATTAAGGAATGGTTTGCTCAATGATTCCAATGGGTGGAGATTTTTTATTTATTTTAGGGGAGGCAAAGTCCTTAGCTTCTCACGCAGTCCTAAAGCATCCTACTAGGTGGCTTAGGTACAACCTAATTGGCGGCTAGGTGGGAATCCCTAGCTTGCGGAGACTCACGGAGGTTCCCAACTGAATAGGACTAGTCACACCTAAGTGGGAATCCTCAGGTGGAGAGTCAAACTCAGTGGGAGAGTCTAGCTATAAGTGTGATGCCGGCTCTCTCCTAAAAGACCCCACGTAGATCACTGAAATTATCCAAAAAAATTAACAAACAACAGACAGAATGAATATATGACTGTGGACAGTAGGATCATGCGCCGTCCATGATAGAATTGGGTGGCCTCAAAGCCAATCATTGTACATTCTAGTTGGAAATATTAATAAAGGCAATCATTTCATTATATATAGTTCTCGAAAATTAACTATCGTAATGAAGGTCCGTAGACAAATGTATAGGATATTGAATCATGATGAGATCATGATAGTGAGATCAATATTCTTAGTCACTTGTCTTAAACAGTTCTCGATTATAGGATATTTGAATTGGATATTAAATATTCGATAAGATCGACACAGGTTATGTCTGCTCATGCGATGAGAGTGAATGATCTCACATTCACTCGTGTGGCGACACTAAGACAAACTTGTGGGTGCTCATTAGAGAATGAGTTCACTGAACAGATCTGATTTAGAATTCCTAGATGGTCATTATACCTAATAGTCAACCAGGGAATTCAATCGTTGTAGTACTGCAGTTGGTCTTTTGACCTGAGTCACTAATGATACTTTGCTTGTAAACCATTGTGTCTTGATTCTCTGGCTTATGGACTTTAACCATTAAGTCTATGATAGTCAGTCTCTCAGACACAGTGGAAAGCTTGCGAAGGTAATTGAGTGAACAACAGGGGATCACTCACTCTTAGTATACGACTGGAGAGAGAATGTCCTATGGATGTGTACACATAAATCCCTGGCTATTGTCAACTGAAAGAGATGTCTTTCTAGAAGTTAACTGAGTACTGAAATCCATCTAAATAATGCCATAAACGGTTTGACTGTAAAACTATACCCTTGTGTTATTGGGACATTAGATGAGTGAAGGATTTTATCTGTGCGGTATATACAGACGGAAAGGTTCAAATAAAGGGAACAGTATCCTTTATATCTTCTGGGATCATGAGGTAGTGTTTGGTGTTGTTCATGGTCAGAAGGTATAGTAGATTAATCATTGGATGATAAACCACTTATTTATTGAATTAATTATTTAACATATGATGTTTAAATAATAATTAATAAATACTAAACTTTAGAATTAGTTCTAAGTTTAGTGGGCCTGAAACCAAACTGATATATGGGCCTGGAGGGTCACACACATAAGAGTTCTCGTAAGATGGTGAGAGATGTTAAATATTATATTTATCTGGGTTTTTGTGAAAAGCCGCAGGATAAATATGAATATTTAAATGGAGAATTATCCAAGGCCAAGCTCTTGGATAATTAAGTGAATTATAACTTGTGCTTATCTTTATTTCTTATAAAAGGAGGCCATGGGGTGGGGGTAGAGTTGGACGTACACTACTACACCTTTAGAATTCTCTCTCCTCTCTCTCTCTCTCTCTCTCTCTCTCTCTCTCTCTCTCTCTCTCTCTCTCTCTCTCTCTCTCTCTCTCTCTCGCTTGAAGTAAGATAGATCCCTCTCTCTTCTCAATTGCATGGTCGATTTGAGATCGGGTCGAAGTACTCAAGCCGCGGAGGAAATCGCGTCTGCGTCGGGAGCTCGTGTAGATACCTCAGGAGATCGTGTGCGTGCACGATTACCGAAACGGTTGAATCCACAGGAGATTCGAAACTCCGCAAAGGTGAAGAACAATTCTTCCCATTTATTTAATTATCCATTTTTCGATCCCAGCAACCCGATACAGAGGAATCGTATTTTATTTCCGCTGTGTTCCGTCGATTCCTAACAGTCCACACACCTCGATGGCAGGCTTGTTCGCCATCCCGGAAAACTGGGTGGCGGGCTTGTCTGCCATCCAAGAAATTGGATAGTGGGATTGTCCACCGACGGCAGGCTAGTCCGCCGTTCTGAAAACTGGACAGCAGGCTAGTCCACCGTCCAGGAAACTAGCTGGCGGGCATGTCTGTTGTCCAAGAAATTAGACAGCAGGCTAGTCCGTCGTCCAGTAAACTAAAGCAACAAATAACTAAAAAGAATTTTATGGGCTCTTACCTTCTTACCTTTTTCCTTATATGTATGCGGCGAGTGAAAGAGCGTCCCATCATGATCGCTAGAGGGTCATGGACGTCCGGAGGGTGTCCTTCTCTTCTCCCTTCCTCCGCTTAGCGTACAAATCATATAGTGAGGTAAAAAAAAAAAGAAAAAGATGGGTGTGATTGCTAGGAGCATTACCTCGAGTTCCCATGCTCCGCGGGATGACAAATTTGATCGCAATGTGTGGGAGCGGGTGATGTTGTGGATTCCTCTTCTCTGCCTCCGGCCGGTTGAGACAAAAAACTCGGTTCTCCGCGCACCAACAGCCCTACAAAAGACAAGTGAAATAAGAAACAAATCTGATTAGAACTACGACGTGTAGAGCCTGTCCATGCATGAAAATGAATGAGTTAAGAATCAAAAGGGGATGCATCGGATTGGTGTTTTGGGAGCGAAGGTGACCATGCATTATGGCCACCTACCTCCCATTTTTTTTAGAAAACCTCTGTAGAAATAGGTGCTAAATCATCCTAAAATGCATGCAATGAAGAGTGTACGTGTGTGACATGGTTAAAAGAGAAATGTGATATGGTGAAAAGCAGACAAAATGTGGTGAAAAGAGGAATGTAATAAAGGAAAAAAAGAAGGAGAGAGAGAGTTAAGAAAACAAGCCCATGTGTTGTTAATGAAGACTCCTCTCCTGGTCACCAAACTTTATCCCCGGCTTGCCAACCACTCTTTTCCCAACCTTCCAACCCCCTTACCCGAGAGGAGTTGGAGATTTTATATAGAGGGCAAGCAAAAATAAGAAAATTAGGGGTCTAAATCTCCGTTAATCACCAGGGACCAATAAAAAACATTCAAGAATGAGAGATCGGGGTCATGACAATCGCCGAAATGGGGATTTCTCGAAGTAGTTGGGTGTGAGGGTCGCTACTAGAGGAGAACGTGGGGCGACAAGGTCAAGGAGGGTTTCATCAAATAGACGGCAGACAACTCCGCCTTTCACAAAAGTAAAAGGCAGACAACCCCGCCTTCCACTTTTGTTGTTGGCAAAAGGTCTTGCCTTCTACTCAAATGGGGTTCGGTACATGGAGTGTGCCAATGGACGGCAAACAATCCTACCTTTCACTTTTTCGTAGAAGGGGGACAACCCTGCCTTCCACTTTTGTGGAAGGCGAACAACCACCCCTTCCACTTTCCGTACAAGGTGGACAACCCTACCTTCCACTTTTGTAGAAGGCGGACAATCCCGCCTTCCACTCAAATGAGAGGTGGGCTATGCCAATGACTTGGTTTATGTGCTTTATGGTTAATGAGCTGAATTAGGTGGATCAAACGTGATGGGTTATGATTGTGATATGGGTTTTATGATGAAGGGATGTCTAAAATCGGGTGTTTACAAATGCCCCTCCGGGATACCTATTTTATAGTGGAGTGTTGAGAAATGATAAATGGGCATTCCGAAAATATAACCTAATTTTTGGACAGCCAAGGGAAGGAGGAGCTACTCTCAAAGATGACAAGTAAATGTGATGAATGCATAAAAATTAGCTATCTGAGTTGCAGGGGTGATTAAGAGAAGAGTATCCATACTGGGAATCACAATCCAGGAGACCGTCGGGTAACTGTAACCGTAAGGCCTTGGCACACTTGGGATGTATAGCAATATGGCCTTAGGGGGCCTTAAGCAGGAAAGATAAAGGGTGTGACTTGAAATTACTTTGAAGTCTCAACACAAGGGCATGTGGTGGCCTGGCGCATTGTCACGCCCCGGCCCGGTAATCCATAATATACAAAATAATTACAGAGATAGCCAAAGCACAACAGGGGGAAAAGACTCCTCAGAACAAATAATTGGGAGGATACTATGTTTCAAATGGAAGTGTAGTATAAAAATTTGTAAGAGAAGTCTAAATACTAAGGAAGTTCTACCATTCACATCATTATACCAAAGCGTTGTATAGTATATTGCCATTTTTACATTTCAGGATCTTCATTATACATTTCAACAAAAATAATAGCACAAGTGTAAGGACTGAGGTTTCGGGTTCTGTTTTCGGGTCGGGTTCGGGCCGGATCCCCTGGTTTGGACCCTGTAGGGTCTTGAGATTTCTGACTGAATGGCGTCAGCACTACTCGACGCCTTTCAAAAGGCGTCAGGTTGTGTAGACGCCATTTAGGTCTGCTGGTTGTTGCGCCACGTGGGCGGGTTTCGGGCCGCGAGAGTACGGCCCCGGTCATATCGTCTGAACGGCGTCCAGGTTGGCCGACGCGATTCAGACTGTGACCTCTGCGATGTCAGGGTGCGGCGCCAGAGCGTTGTCAGTACGGCCTGTCCTGTCGTCTGAACGGCGTCCACGGTGGGCGACGCGTTTCAGACCGCTGTGAGTACGGCCGTCCTGTCAGACTGATAGGCGTCTGCCTCGATCGACGCGTTTTAGCGGGATTCAGGTTGACACCGCGAGCCTCCTCTTCTTTCCCTCATTCTCGCCTTCACTCTCTCTCTCTCCTCGCCCTCTCCGCCCCCTCCGACTCTCTTCTTCCCCTTCCCTTCCTCTTCTTCCTCTTCCAATCACTCCATAGCCTCCCTACCTCTCACCTCTACCTCCACCACCTCCTTCGCGGCGTTCCCTTCTCCGGACGGCGGCCGACGTCCCGGCGGAGTGGCGGCGTCCTCGAGGGTACCGGCGGCGGTCTGCGGTGCGGCGGCTCGGCGGCGAGGAGCTTAGAGGAGTTCAAGAACCGGTAAGGGGACGAACCTTGCATGGATTGTGAATGTGTTGCTCGTGGTTCCTTGGCGTGGCATGTTATGTTTTGGGTTAGAATGAGCATGTTTAAGGGGTGTTCTTGTGGGTTTGACCGTGTTCGTGAACGGGGATATGTAGCATGTTTATGGTGGTTGATCTCCCTTTCTTCCTCCCCTTCTTGTTTTGGGGCTTTTCGGGGTGTTTGGGGTTAAGGGAGAAACCCTCGGTTCGAACCAGGGAACCAGGTTTCTGGCGCTAAACGGCGTCGTGCCTGGTCGACGCCTTTCAGAAGGGCGTCAGGGCAGTACGACGCCTTTTAGGGCAGAAACCTCCCTGATTCGAGGTTTTTCGAGTAGGGGTTCTGGCGTTAAATGACGTCATGGATGGACAACGCCTTTCGGAAGGACGTCGGGCCATCATGACGCCATTTAGGCAGGAAAATCACCCCGAGTGAGGGTCTGTAAATCTGGAATTTCAGTGTGAATGGCGTCTGTGGACCTGGACGCGTTTTAGATAGGCGACTCCCTATGACGACGCATTTCAGGGAATTATCCGGCTTCAATAAACCTGTCTGAGGGGCTTGAATGGCGTCGACCTCGGTCGACGCGATTCAAGACAGAGATGTGTAAATCCTGGTTTTATCATGTGTTTTCACTGTGGGACGATTTCAATTGCAAGCTTTACGTTGTACGCTGAAACTGAGGACTTCTGTGTAAATGGAGTTACATCATGTTATGTGTGTGTGTGTGTGCTTATGCGATTGTGGATTGGAATAACTGTGGTTTACGTTTGTCACCATGGACCGATGGGGACAGGGTCATGGTGTCTGTGAGGCTTTGTGCCGTACCGGTGGGAGAAGGGGTACATGTTGTGTTTTACCTTTGGCTGAGGGAAGCAGGATCGCCTTGAGCCCGACGGGCCGGAGTAGCCAGTGTGCTATCCGAGGGGTCGCTGTTTGTCCTCAGCGGGTCGGGGTTTCCCCTGTTTGTCGTGACAGCTTCCGGCACGTTTCTTGCTGTGGAGCTGGTTGTGGTACTGTTGGAGTTGTTTTACCCCTGTAGCCACTGGGCCTGATGTGACCTTTGATCAAGGTTACGAGTGGTACCCTTAGCCCTTTGGCCTGACGCATCCCGGGAGGTTAGGGTTGTGGGTAGTTCCTGTAGCTTCGGCTTGACGGGGGTTCGCCGGTCCCCAGGGCCCTCCTGAAGCGCTGAGGCCTAGCGTGGAGGCAATCCGGACGGTAGGACAGTAGTCTAGACTGCTTGTGTGCACACGTAGCTGGCAGTGGCGGTACACTGGTTCCAGCTAGTCCTAGTTTGACTCACTGCCTCACCCTACAGTGCCCCGGAACACTGTAGGGGTGGACAGGCGTGAGTAGTGGTGGTAGTGTTGGGAGGCGACGTTTGACTTTGGTCGACAGCGTGGTTCAGTCGCTTCGTGGACTTTGGCTGTGAGTCGTGACTCTGTGTTGGGTTCTTCGGGTTACTTAGAATGGTTCTTGCTACACTGCTTATCGTACGTTTCATATCAGAGTTGGGTGCTATGTTTACTGCTTTACTTAAATTGCCATATATTCCTGTTGTTACACTTGTGTGTGTATGAGTGGGAGGCAGGGGATCGGATGATCCCTACTGAGCCCATTTCTGGTGTGGCTCACTCCCTGCGGTTTCAGGTGTGGATCTCGTGGCGAGCGGAAGCGTGGTCTCTTCTTGGTGTGCGGACCAGCAGCTGTCTTAGTTCCGGGGTATGCCCCGATATTGTTGTACTTCCTTCTGCCTGTACTTATTTAATTGTTGGACATGTAACTATTGTTGGACTGTATACGGACATTGTTATTTTCCTTCCTGCGCACTTGCTCACCTTTATAGTCCGTGCGATGGTTATATTTAGCCTTGTTTAGCACTTACTCCTCCAGATGTGTTGTTTGAGATCCGGGTGTGAACCCGCAGTTAATGGGCCGACATCCATTTAGTGACCGGGTCTCCGGTCATAGGATGGCGGGTCGTTACAACAAGTATATACATGGTTCAATCATCTAGATTCTCCCAAAAAAAGATGTTGTCTTATGCGAACCTTGAGTGACCCCACCTCAAGCTCACTCTGCTTCTCCTTCTGTCCGATCACCTGAAAAGTAGGCGTGAGTACCAAAGAAATGGTAACTCAGTAGGCAGATGAGGCTGCCTTTCATAAGAATTTGACATCCAAATAATTGAAGCAGAATATGTACATTGCATAAAAACATTAAACCTAACAGAAAATAAAACTATCACATAATACATATGTGCATCAGAATTGTATGTCAATAAGGAAATTGAAATACATGATTCATAATATCATGCCAACTCTGAATCAAAGCTACACAAGCTTGTCAATATATGAACATGGCCAGAATACATAACAGAATATAAAACTTAAGATTATTAAGTTGATTTACTGAAATGACATATAGATTGCAAGATATAAAATTTATTTTTCAGACCATAGGTTCTCACTTATTTTAGAAATACCCGGACACACATCCAACCCCCACTATGAGCCAAAAACAGAACACAGAAATTGAGCTCCTAGGCACGTACAGAGCTAAATCATGGGCGTAGCCCTACCCTGAGAGTTGTCACCCCACCTTAACAAAGGATTTCTACCCGCGGCCCCCAGGTAACAGAGCTAGTGGGTTCTAGAGGTGGCTCCCACCTTTTTAGCACGCAACCCCATAATAAATGGGTCATGGTGGGGATGTTACCACCATTTCCCCAGAACAATACTCATTTAGCGGCTATGTCCGATCGGCAAGATTTATTAACATTATGAGAACAAACTTAATATTTATGTAGTTACAACAACATATACATAAGAAAATGACTAACCACTTTAGAGATTTTGTTTTTAGGAATTCATAAACTAAAAATACCTCAAAATCATAATTAAAAATATAAATAAATAATGTTCTAATATGAATTTAAATACAACTTGTTATAAACTCAAACAACACATATAAGTAAATCACAAATCTCCTACAAAAGTAATTTGTCCACATTTAAAACACTGATTTTATTAACACAGAAAAGTACATCAAAAAATACTGAAAATTTCACATATTGTACTAATTCACATTAGATACATCTTTTAAAAATTTGAGCTCAAATGGTTTTCCACAAAGATAGCGGAAAATCAAATATCAGGGTACTATCCCTGAGTTACTGAAATGTCAGAGTGGAGTATGAATCCTGTTACACATACCAGGAACCATTATCATATGAACATTAAAATTCTTCAAACTTTTTATAAATATGTATAATAATTAAAATATTGTTTAATAAAAAATTTATATCATTATATAAAACATATAAATTACTAAAATTCACGTTCTATCATGCTATCAAATGAAATCTGAAAACTGTATCTACAAATTATACCATATTACCCGACATGGAAGCATCACCATAAGAGTATAAAAATTCATAAAAAAAAATTTAAAGATGTATATTAGTATTAATATTATATCATAAAAATTTTATATTATTTTTTGAAATATTTAAATTACTAAAATTCACATTCTAACATTCTATCAAATGAAGTCCGAAAACTACATCTACAAGTTATATCATGTTACCTGACCTGAAAGCATCATCATATGAACATAAAAATTCATGAAACTTTTTATAAATATTTAAATTAGTATTAGTACTAGTTCATAAAAATTTTATATTATTTTTTAAAACATATAAATCACTAAAATTCATGTTCTACAATGCTATCAAATGAACTCAGAAAACTGTATTTGAAAATTACAATCCCTTTCATGACCTAAAAGTATTACCATATGAATATGAAAATTTATGCCGATTTTTTTTAAGATGTCCAATAATGTCATAGTTATGTCATAAAAATTTCATAAGTTTTCTAGACAAAATAAAATCATAAAAATTTTAAGGTTACTCCACTGTCATAAGAGTTATAGAAAAATCTGGGTTGCAGAAATTTAACTTCTACTATGCTTAATATATTCTAGGATTTTAAAATTTTAAATCCATACATCATTCAACTATTTCATACTTAATAACTTCACAAAAACATATAATTTGAAGATATAAAAAAATATATTACAGATTTATTTATTTCTTATGATTAACTAAGCTAAACTCTTATGAAACTAGCGCCCATGCAACCTACCTTCTTCAAGAACACTTCAAGAACACCAAGAACACTTCAAGATGGCCTCCCAAATCCTTCCCTTGCTTCTCCCACGTTTTGGTGCAGAGAATATGCCAACCAAAGTCAAAACCCAAGTTAAGGTCCCTTAAATAGGATGGGTTTAGTTAGTTTTACCTTGGTTACTTAAATGACTTTAAAATTTATTAACTCTAACCATCCAAGTTACATTAACTTAGCCATACCACTAATATTAACCATGGTTAATACTAACTTTGACCAACCCACTAACTTTAACCAAGGTTAAACTAACTTAACTATTCCACTAACTTTAACTAAGGTTAATACTAATTATGACCACCCCACTATCTAATATAATACTAATATTTCTAGGATAAGCACTAACTAATAAAATACAAATTTCTAATCATAGGTTTTAGTTTTCTACTATATAAAATAATTATTCATCAAATAGTCATCCTACTTTTAATAATTGCATATTTATCCTTAATCTCCAATTAATCATTCTAATCTAAATCTGATTATGATTCATACTAAGTTTTCTATCATAATTGATCATATCTAATTATTTTATGCGATTTAACCAACCAAGTTTAATCTTTGTGCATATTTTAACATACATAATCTATTAGCTCAAAATTAATTAATAACATAATTATACTAATTACATGCTAATAATCGAATGTTACACGCATGGTGGCCAAGTCGAGAGAGTCTCAAGCACAAGTATTCAAGAGTTGGTTGGGTCTTGCAAATCAAAAAACTAATGAGCATACATTCGTCAAAATCACATATCACCAATAGGGTAGACAAAGTGACAAATCATGGTCATTGCCCCTAGGCAGAACTTCATATGGACGTTCTCCAGTAAATCATGCTTATGCGATGCATACAGGTTTGAAGCTGAAAAAATATAATTCTAATCCAAATACAAATAGGAGGAAATTATTGGCTAATCGAATAACTTGGAGAATACATACTCCTCATTCTTTTGTTTAAAGAGGAACCCAGAGTCTATATGCCCAAAGTTATAATCCTCCCGTGTCTTTAAGCCTACTTGCTTCGCCTGCAGCTGTAAGAATGCACATTAGCAAATGTAGATAATCAATAATCAGTAACATTTCAATGACAAACTGCAAGAAAATAATGGACAAAGATCCTCGTCGAGTCGAAGCTGGCACAGAAGATATGGCCATCTGCCAAAGTAGAATGCCAGCCTAACTATCGTTCGCTTCGACTCAACGGCAGAAGGGTCTACCTTCCACTTTCTGTGGGTGGTGGAAGAGTCTGCCTTCCTGGAGATAGAGTCCAAGGCAAACAACATCCCAGGACTGTGAGTTGGGGACAAAACTACTGGTGAATTTTTCATATAAAGATTGGAAGGGAATGATAGATGGACTTCGAGGAGAGCTTACAGTAGCTTGAGCAGAGGCGAAGGATATGGAGTACAAGTATCAATCCCTACAGGATCAAGGGATGAAGAAGGCACAGGCTGAGCCGCTTAGAGACAAGGGGCCATCTACCACCATCAGCCCCGTCATGAGGGACTACACTTGCTGGGCATTCCACATTCAGAGACATCGATTCTCTCATTGCCAAGGATTTATGGAGGAGTTATTGCCTAACCAGATCATTAGCTTCTAGGCCACCATTGTAAGGATTCAGGATTCGGGTTAAGCTATCGGGTCGGTTTCGGGCCGGACCCCCTGGTTTGGGCCCTGATGGGTTTGGGGTGTGCCTTCTAAATGGCGTCTAGGGTCCACGACGCGTTTCGAATGGCGTCTTGCTGTGTGGACGCCATTTAGCTAGGTTGTTGTTGTTCCACATGGGCGCCACGTGGGCTGGCTTCGGGCCGCGAGAGTATAGCCCCGGTCTTGTCGTCTGAACGGTGTCCTTGATGGACGACGCGATTCAGAGCACGACCCTGGTCTTTCAGAGTATGGCCCGTCATGTCAGCTGATAGGCGTCTTCCTAGCACGACGCATTTTAACCTGTTTCAGATTGACCCCGCGAGCCTTCCCTCCTTTCTCTCATTCTCTCCTTCTCACTCTCTCTCTTCCCTCTCTCCGCCCCCTCCGATCCCTCTTTTCCTTTCCCTTCCCTTTCTTCCTCTTCCACCACTCCAACACCTCTCTACCTCTCACCACTACCACCACCACTTCCTTCGCGACGCTTCATTCTCCAGGCGGCAGCCGACATCCCGGCGGAGTGACGACGTCCTCAGAGGTACCGGCGGCGGTCTGCGGTGCGGTGGTTCGGCGGCACGGAGCCAGGAGGAGTTCAAGTAATCATTAGGGGGACGAACCTTGCATGTAATATGGTTATTTCATCCGTGTTTCCCGTTGTGTAGCATGATGCGTGTGTGGGGTTTTTGGGTAGAATGAGCATGTTAAGGGGCTTTCTTGGTGGAAATGGCCGTTTTTATGAATGAGGATTTGTGGGTTTCCTGTGATGGATTGGTTTCCCCTCTTCGTTTCCCCCTCTTGGGTGTTTTTGGGGTGAATTTGGGTTAAAGGGGACCCTCGGGTCGAGTTGCAGGAAACCGGATTCTGGCCCTAAATGACGTCGCGCTAGGACGACGCCATTTTAAATGGTGACGGCCTAGGACGACGCCATTTAGGCAGAAATGTCCCAGAAGCGGTTTCTGTTAAAATAGATTTCCGTGTTGAATGGCGTCCAGGGACAGCGACACCTTTCAAACAGCGGCTTCCCAGGACGACGCATTTTAAGTGAATCAACCGTAGCTTGTCTCTGTTTCTGTCACTAACAGGAGACTAGGGACAGCGACGCATTTTAAAAGACGACGACTAGGCACGACGCCTTTTAGGCCATATTCTGAGGCCGAGTTTATATGAACCAGTTTAGGAGGCTTGAGTGGCGTCAGCCACGGGCGACGCGATTCAAGGCAGAATCACAATAATTCATGATATTATTATGTGTTTACACTGTTAGATAATTCAATCAAGTGCATGCTTTAAATCATACATCGAGGCCGAGGATTTCTGTATGATCGGGATCGCATCGTGTGTGCTTGTGGTTATACGCTTGTGGATCTAGAACAATTGTGGTTTACGTTTGTCACCTTGTACCAAAGTGGGAGTGCCTTGGTGTCTGTGTGGCATTGTTGCCGTACCGGTGTGGGAGGGGTACATGTTGTGTTTCACCTTTAGCTGGAGGAAGCAGAACCACCTAGAGCCAGTTTGGCCGGAGTAGCTAGCATACTATCCGAGGGGTTACTGTTTGGTCTCAGCGGGTCGGTGCTTTCCTAGTTTGTCGTGGCAGCTTCCGGCGCGTTTCTTGCTGTGGAGCTGGGTGTGGTGCTGTTGGAGTTTTACCCTTTCCCCACTGGGCCTGATATAACCTGTGATATCAAGGTTACGAGTGGTACCCTTCGCCCCTTGGCCTGATGTGACCCGGGAGGTTAGGGTCGCGGGTAGTCCCTATAGCTTCGGCTTGACGGGGGTTTCGCCGGTCCCCAGGACCCTCTTGAAGCGCCGAGGCCTGGCGTTGAGGGAAGTCCGGTCGATAGGACAGTAGTCTAGACTGCTTGTGTTCACACGTAGCTGGGCAGTGGTGGTTCACTAGTCCGAGTTAGTCCTATTTTGACTCACTTCCTCACCCTACGGTGCCCGGAACACCATAGGGGCGGACAGGCGTGAGCGTTGGTGGTGTTGTGAGGCGACGTTTGTCTGCGGTCGACAGTGTGGTTTGATCGTTTAGCCGGATCCTTGGTTATGAATTATGATATTGAGTTGGGCTACTTGAGTTGCTTAGAACTGTGCTTGTTGCATTGCTATTACGTATGTTTCATATCGGGTTTTGGGAGCTGTGTTTACTGCTTTATTTAATTGCCTTCATATTATATCATTATACTTGTGGGTGTGTAAGTGGGAGGCGGGGATCGGATGATCCCTACTGAGCCCAATTCTAGTGTGGCTCACTCCCTGCGGTTTCAGGTGTGGACTTCTTGGCGAGTGGCGACGTGTGGCGTTCTTCTTGGTGTGCAGACCAGCAGCTATCTCAATTCCGGGGTATGCCCCGATGTTGTTGTACTTTGCTTCTACCTGAACTTATTTAATTCCTTGGACTATGTAATTATTGTTGGACTGTGTACGGACATTATTAATTTCCTTCCCACGCACTTGTATCTTCCTTGAAGTCCGTGTGATCGAATATATTTAGTCTTGTTTAACGCTTACTCCTCTAGATGTGTTGTATGAGATTCGGGTGTGAACCCGCAGATAATGATCCGATACCCATTTAGTAATCGGGTTTCCGATTATAGGGTGGCTGGTCGTTACAGTTGGTATCAGAGCTCAGTCTAGTCGAGTATGTGGTAAACTAGGTTAGATATCATAGTCCAACAATAAGTACGAGTCTGTACGGGCGATGGTTGCTGGCATAGATTAATAGATTTGACGTGCTTGTTTCGATTTTTGTGTTCATGGGGTAGTGATGGCGCCGAAGAGGAGAGTTCTGTTGGCTCGTGGTACGGGAGCAGACGATGGTAGTTCAGGGGCAGAGGGGCATAATGTGGATCGTTTCATGGAAGCTATGATTGGGGCGATGTCTAGATACCAACAGGGAGATGGTGGTGAGGGATCCAATTCCCGAGGTGGTCAGTCCACGGTGATGGAGCGGTTCTTGAAGTTGAAGATCCCTTCTTTCACGGGTCAACTAATCCCAGACGAGGTAGCTCATTGGATTAAGGAAGTGGAGAAGGTATTTGATGTTCTTGAATGTGCTGAGAATGACAAGACTCTGTTGGCAACCTACTTGTTGAAGGATGATGCTTATGATTGGTGGGTTACTATCAAGAGAATGATGTTTGCAGATAGGTCTTTGAGAGAGATCCCTTGGGAGGTATTTGTGAGAGAGTTTAGTGGACAGTACTTTCCGAGGCACGTTCAGAAGGCCAAGGAAAGGGAATTTATGGAATTGGTGCATAATGATATGTCAGTTCTGGAATATCAGATGAAGTTTGTGGCTCTTGGAAGATTTGTTCCACACATATCTGAGCATGAGGAGCGTCTAACAGAGAGATTTGTGGATGGACTCCGGTATGATCTGAGGGCAATGGTGGCATCTCATTATTGTACAGATCTTGCATCGAAGGTTCGGTGCGCAGCAGCGGTGGAGACTCAGTTCCAACAAATGGCAAGAGAGTTGGAGCGATCAGCACGAGGGAAGCAACAAGGCAAGAGCAAATCAGCGGTCTTTTCGACAGACAGTTCGAGTTCCTTTGAGTTCGGGTTCCAGGAGATGCTTTGTGATGAGGATGAAGACGGTTCAGTACAGCAGATGCAGACTGTGGCTAGCAGACAGCAGGAAGCGAGACAAGATGCGGCGGATTATTGTCCCCGTTGTGGTAGGCATCATGGCAATCGGATGTGTCCATTGGTCACTGGTAGCTATTTTGGCTGTGGTAGGAAGGGACATCTTGTGAGGAACTATCCCCAGAAGAATAAGTCAGGTCAGGAGCCGAGTGGTCAGTAGAAGCCCGGGACCTAGAGTGGTGTTCTGTGTTCTCTTAGTAAGAGGTCCGAGATGCTGGGCTAGATGAGTACTTTTATCTTGTCTTATTAGGTAGTAGTTGTGAACTGTACGGTTATTTCGGTCTATCAGTTTTGGTACAATTCTGGAACATAGTTAACTTAGTATTGATTTGATTGACCGGTTGTACGGAGCCCCGTGTAAGAGTGTGATCAGTGAGGATGATTGATGTGATCTGTGCTATCGGCGTGGAATTGTTGTCGGTGGTTATCGTTTGAGCGGTTGCAATTTCGAGGACGAAATTTTTTTTAAGGGGGGGAGTATGTAAGGATTCAGGATTCAGGTTCAGCTATCGGGTCGGTTTCGGGCCGGACCCCCTGGTTTGGGCCCTGATGGGTCTAGGGTATGCCTTCTAAATGGCATCTAGGGTGCACGACGCGTTTCGAATGGCGTCTTGCTGTGTGGACGCCATTTAGCTAGATTGTTGTTGTGCCACGTGGGCACCACGTGGGCTGGCTTCGGGATACAAGAGTACAGCCCCGGTCTTGTCGTCTGAACGGCGTCCTTGATGGACGACACGATTCAGAGCACGACCTTGGTCTATCATAGTACGGCCCGTCATGTCAGCTGATAGGCGTCTTCCTAGCACGACGTGTTTTAACCTGGTTCATATTGACCCCGTGAGCCTTCCCTCCTTTCTCTCATTCTCTCCTTCTCACTCTCTCTCTTCCCTCTCTCCGCCCCCTCCGATCCCTCTTTTCCTTTCCCTTCCCTTTCTTCCTCTTCCACCACTCCAACACCTCTTTACCTCTCACCACTACCACCACCACTTCCTTCGCAGTGCTTCATTCTCCGGATGGCGGCCGACGTCCTCGGAGGTACCGGTGGCGGTCTGCGGTGCGGTGGTTCGGCGTCACGGAGCCAGGAGAGTTCAAGTAACCAGTAGGGGGACGAACCTTGCATGTAATGTGGTTATTTCATCCGTGTTTCCCGTTGTGAAGCATGATGCGTGTGGGGTTTTTGGATAGAATGAGCATGTTAAGGGGCTTTCTTGATGGAAATGGTCGTTTTTATGAATGAGGATTTGTGGGTTTCCTGTGATGGATTGGTTTCCCCTCTTCGTTTCCCCCTCTTGGGTGTTTTTAGGGTGAATTAAGGGTTAAAGGGGACCCTCAGGTCGAGTTGCAGGAAACCGGATTATGGCCCTAAATGGCGTCGCGCTGGGACGACGCCATTTTAAATGGTGACGGCCTAGGACGACGCCATTTAGGCAGAAATGTCCCAGAAGCGGTTTCTGTTGGAATAGATTTCCATGTTGAATGGCGTCCAGGGACAGCGACGCCTTTCAAACAGCGGCTTCCCAGGACGACGCATTTTAAGTGAATCAACCGTAGCTTGTCTCTGTTTCTGTCACTAACAGGAGACTAGGGACAGCGACGCATTTTAAAAGACGACGACTAGGCACGACGCCTTTTAGGCCAAATTCTGAGGCCGAGTTTATATGAACCAGTTTAGGAGGCTTGAGTGGCGTCAGCCACGGGCGACGCGATTCAAGGCAGAATCACAATAATTCATGATATTATTATGTGTTTACACTGTTAGATAATTCAATCAAGTGCATGCTTTAAATCATACATCGAGGCCGAGGATTTCTGTATGATCGGGATCGCATCGTGTGTGCTTGTGGTTATACGCTTGTGGATCTAGAACAATTGTGGTTTACGTTTGTCACCTTGTACCAAAGTGGGAGTGCCTTGGTGTCTGTGTGGCATTGTTGCCGTACCGGTGTGGGAGGGGTACATGTTGTGTTTCACCTTTAGCTGGAGGAAGCAGAACCACATAGAGCCAGTTCGGCCAGAGTAGCTAGCGTGCTATCCGAGGGGTTACTGTTTGGTCTCAGCGGGTCGGTGCTTTCCTAGTTTGTCGTGGCAGCTTCCGGCGCGTTTCTTGCTATGGAGCTGGGTGTGGTGCTGTTGGAGTTTTACCCTTTCCCCACTGGGCCTGATATAACCTATGATATCAAGGTTACGAGTGGTACCCTTTGCCCCTTGGCCTGATGTGACCCGGGAGGTTACGGTCGCGGGTAGTCCCTATAGCTTCGGCTTGACGGGGGTTTCGCCGGTCCCCAGGACCCTCTTGAAGCGCCGAGGCCTGGCGTTGAGGTAAGTCCGATCGATAGGACAGTAGTCTAGACTGCTTGTGTGCACACGTAGCTGGGCAGTGGTGGTTCACTAGTCCGAGTTAGTCCTAGTTTGACTCACTGCCTCACCCTACGGTGCCCGAAACACCATAGGGGCGGACAGGCGTGAGCGCTGGTGGTGTTGTGAGGCGACGTTTGTCTGCGGTCGACAGTGTGGTTTGATCGTTTATCCGGATCCTTGGTTATGAATTATGATATTGAGTTGGGGTACTTGAGTTGCTTAGAATTGTGCTTGTTGCATTGCTATTACGTATGTTTCATATCGGGTGTTGGGAGCTGTGTTTACTGCTTTATTTAATTGCCTTCATATTGTATCATTATACTTGTGGGTGTGTGAGTGGTAGGCAGGGATCGGATGATCCCTACTGAGCCCAATTCTGGTGTGGCTCACTCCCTACGGTTTCAGGTGTGGACTTCTTAGCGAGTGGCGGCGTGTGGCGTTCTTCTCGGTGTGTGGACCAACAGCTATCTCAGTTCCGGGGCATGCCCCGATGTTGTTGTACTTTGCTTATGCATGTACTTATTTAATTCCTTGGACTATGTAATTATTGTTGGACTATGTACGGACATTATTAATTTCCTTCCTGCGCACTTGTATCTTCCTTGAAGTCCGTGTGATCGATTATATTTAGCCTTGTTTAATGCTTACTCCTCCAGATGTGTTGTATGAGATCCGGGTGTGAACTCGCAGATAATGATCCGATACCCATTTAGTAATCAGGTTTCCGATTATAGGGTGGCGGGTCGTTAAAACCATTGTCTGGCCAGTGCCGAACCTGGGAGGACGATGCCGAGAGTCATATGAGGCATCCCTTACGTGAGCGAAGAGATGACGAGGTTAAGGGAGAGAGGAGAGACTGATGATTAACACAGGGGTATGTCCCTACTTATAATGTATGGACTTGTTTGTGATTGTATTTGACTCTTGATTTTGGAAATTTCGGTATTCTTTCATTCCTTCATACCTATTTTTCATGTATGCACAATACTGAGGAAAAAAATAGCTAGTAGTACCTGTTTTCGTCCCCTTGCCCAAAAAGAACAACTACCTTTTCCCTAGCCTTCATGTAGGGTCAAGGGGCCATGTCCTACTAACTAGACATAAAGAAATAACTAAAATGATGCGACAAGCAAACATGTCAATGCTAGCGGATATTAACAAATGAGACATTCGATGCGATGCGACATGCAGATGCGAGTGGTTTAACAAGTTGAACATATTTTTGGTTCTGACTATCTGGTGGCTACTTATATTTGGCCCAGTTGGGTGTTGAAAGGAAAATGCATTCTCAACTTCCCAAGCATCCAAAGCACTCATCTAGATTGATGTGGGCCTTTCGACTCCTCATGTAGACCTTGTCTGGCTAAGACTTATACTGATAACAATATCGTTGTGCCATGCATAGGCCCCCAGTTGCTTCCCACCACCAAGTTTGCCCAAAAAGTTTTCCAGATAAATGATTTGCCCAAGCTGGGTCTATTTGATCACAACCTAGAAGATATAAGTGTAAACACCTATTTTTGGCCCATTCCATAGACCGATTTGAGCTATATTGTGTTAACGGGCCTTTGTGTTGATCTTTTGTCATTTCCCGCTCATTTGGACTCCTTGAAACTTAATTTCTTTTTGTCAAAAAAAATTTTGTCACAAAACGTTCATTTTTCAAAAAAAAACAGTGTATGATTTCAGAACTTTTCTCATTTTTTAATGCATTTGGATTTTAAAAATATTCATTTTAAAAAAAAATTAACTTTTTGTCAAGTCCATCAGGTGGCCAGAGTGCTGGCCGTGTGAACCATCAGACGGCCAGACTAGTGGCCGTCTGAACATTCAAACGGCCAAGGAGCTGGCCGTCTAGCAATCCTTCAGACGGCCACCTTCCTGACCGTCTGATGGTCAGACGGCCAGGGGCTGGCCGTCTGGGTTCAGACGGCCAGGTTGCTGGCCGTCTGATACTTCAGACGGCCACCTCTTTAGCCGTATGATTGTCTGGGTTTCCGTGATTATCCAAATCTTTTTTACGCCTTTCTCTCGATTTTTTGACCATATCTTCCGCATTTTCTCATCCGAATGGATCAAGATGAAGGTGATTTAGGGCTTAGATGTCATTCTTTTGATTGGTTTTGGGTTAGATTTTATTGAAGAGATCTCTATCCAACCTTCTTTATCCTCATCCATTGGCGCACAAAATGGGGGCTTCCTAGTGTTTTAACTCAACCTCCTTTGCCTATTTAACCTCTCCTTCACCTTGGGAACAGGGCCAAGAGGGTTCGCTAGGGTGAGGATACCATTTTGCATCAAAAGAGAGAGAAAAGAGTGATTTCAAAGTCTAGCATTAGATCTCTTCTTTGGCTCTCGTGGGAAGAAAGCAACTATGGAGTCTTGAAGGCCCTAGGAATGAAGAATGTGCCATCAATCTTGTGCCCATGCAACACTCCCTTCAACGTCAAACAGGGAACCCTACTCTCCTCTCTCATTTTTATTATTTTTTATCATTCTCTCCGTAGTCCCATACATACATGCACCAGTCTAGGATTTTGTTCATGTTCAAATTCCATTTGCACCCACATGCACTCATGATTAGATACCTTAGATCCTTTCTAAGGGGTTTATTTTGATCCAAAACACCAAAAAATGGGAAGGTGGGTGGCCATAACACTTGGTCACTCATCCTTCTCACCCACACATTCGGTAAGCTTACCTCTAATTGATATATTTCTCTTGCTTAGTGAACGGATGCTATGCTAATTAAGAGTCTAATGGGTGTCTTTATTTATGGTTAATTTGCAGGAAATCAAGGCGTGAGGCCCCGTCTTCTTGGCCGGCTGAGGAGAAAGGAGTGTGGACTACAAATTCCATTGCGCATGAAGGTCTTGGAGTGTCATTCGCGATCAAGGTAGTCCCTCTGGGTCGAGGTAAAACACCTTGGCGATCACCATTTTAGTTCTTGGTGCTTTTCGTTCATCAAGTCATTTTGTTCTTTATTTGTTTTTATCATTATCCTAATTCTAGGTTCATAGCCAAGGAGGTCGGTCTCCGCTCACCAGTTGAGCGCGGGCTCATTTCCGGCGCCTACAGCCTTCTGGCGATCACGGTGGGACCACTTGTGCCTATCACGCTATTTTCTTTATTTATTTCATGCAAATATTTCATTTTTTAGATTTTTTTTTTAGTTATATTGAGAGCCATCAGAAGGCCAAACTGCTGGCCTTCTGAAGGATCAGACGGCCAAACTGCTGGCCTTTTGAAGGATCAGACAGCCAAACTACTAGACTTCTGAAGCAACAGATGGCCAGGGGGGTGGCCGCCTGATCTGTCAGACGGCCATGTAGCTGGCCTTCTAATCTATCAGACGGCCATCGTTTTAGCCGCCAGGTGGGTCCTGTTCAAAATTGTTTTTAGTGATATTTTTCTTGATCCTTGATGTTTTGAGGTTCATTTTTGATGTGATTTACATTTAATACTCCTTTTGGGGGGTTGGTGGAAGAGCCTTTGCACATTTTTCTAGGAAAGACTCTCTTTTGGATTAACTCTCTATTTGGAGATTCCCGCCTGAGCAGAAAAGTAGTTCAAATAGAGAACCTCCGTTAGTCTCCGTACTCTGTGAATTCCTGCACAGTGACCGAGCTGGTTGTACCTTAAGTCCTATTAGCACCTTGGGATTGAGACGAGTGTATATTTGTAGCATGAAATTGAACAATCAATAGGAAATCTTTTTTAAGAGTATGCTAGTAAGTCTCAAAACACAAAGTACATAGGCCTGAACTCTAAATTAACATTTTTTGCTTGTTCAACTTGTTTCCAAAACAAAGGAAAATGAACAACATGTTTTCAAATCCCATGTTCCAAGGTGAATTTCCTTTTGAGACAGAAGACATGAGAGCCAGTACATATGTATGTATGCTCAACACGCATCAAGAGGATGCCTCACGTCATGAGGATCCAGACAAAGTCTCCTCCCATGGAGGGGATGAACTAGTTAGTCTCAGAGTTAGAAGGTCGACGACACAGAATCCTAGTGATGATGCCGACTTAATCAGGGTGATGGCAAGGTACACACCAGAGCAACTTATCCAAATCGCCACAAAAGGCAAGACTTCAATCAATCATCCAGCCTTTCCAGATCTATCCCGCACACCTTACCAGGCATCTTCAAACAAAGCTCCCTGCAAGACTCAATTGGAGTCCAATCCAAATGCTTCAGTTCCACCCATTTTTCATGTTGCAGCCACACCCTGGCAACCAATCTCTCCAATCTCGACCTCATCAGAACCAGTTGGACCTCCAGAGTACATTTCTAACCAGGAAATGGAGCCTTACCTCAGAAAATTGATTGCTAAATCATTAACAATTTCAAAGCCGTATTCCTTAGTTGAATATTGCAAACTTCCCCCAGCATATTTTCCACCTGGATTTAATCTCCGAAGTACCGAAAGTATGATGGAAGTACTGACCCGCATCACCATATGTTGGGTTTGTTAGTTTAGGTGGCCTACAAGCCAATCTAACAATGTAAATCTCGTTCATTATTAATAAAATGGCATAATATTCATTATGTGTAAATCGCGTTAATTATCGTTTCATAATGAAGTCCGTGAATATGTGCTATGGTGATCAGATTATGATGAGATCATACTAATGAGACTGATCACTTAAACACACATATTCTTAATCGTTCCTAGTCGGAAGATATCTGAGAAGGACATCGGATATCCGGTTAGACTAGTATAGATTACTCTTGCTCATATGATGAGGGTGACTGGTCTCATAAGTCACTTGTGTGGAGACACTAAGGCGAATCTGTAGGTGCTCATTGGAGAATGAGTTCACTGAACTGATCCAACTAAATCGCTGGATGGTATTGTACCTCACTGTCAACCAGCTTGATTCTATTGTCGCAGTTGCATGGATGGTCCTCGGACCTGAGACACCAAGGACACCTTGGCGGTGGACTTCTGTACTTTGACCTTGGTCTACGAATCTCTAGCCACGGGATTCTAATACGCCAAGGATTGGGTGCAGCGGAATACCGTCGAAGGGAATTGTGTGTCAATAAGGAATCATTCGCTCTCGGTACTTAGAGAGAGAATGCTCTAGGAAGAATGTGCGGAAGTCCCTGGCCAGGGCGGACGATAATATCGGAAAAGGAGTTTTTCCGATATTCATCAGCGGCATCCAATCCAAGTGAGTCGACCGGTTAGGGTTTGACAGCTCGCCATACCCTGAGTTGACTCGAGAGCATTGTACGAATGAAGGATTATATCCACGCGGTAACTGTCGGCGGAAAGGTTCCAAGAGTGGGTTACTCAACCCCAAATACCTTCCGGGTTCACGCGGTGTTGCTTGGCACCCAACGTGATCGGAGGCCCGGTCGAATTCGATGTGCGACATCAATTCGATTGATTAATTGATTAATAAAGGGTTATTAATTAATTAATAAAGCCAGTGAGGAGTCACTGGGCTTGTTGGGCCATTAACTGGACTGGTACTTGGGCCTAGAGGGTCACACCCAAATGATTCTCAAGGCGATGGATAAATAAGTGGGTTTTATACAAACCGGGGGTTTTTATGAAAAACCGCGCGGTTAGTATAAAACATAGCGAACGGGCTAAGCAGGCCAAGCTGCTGCTAACCCTAGCCGCCCCTCCTCAGTTTCTGTCCTTCTCTGGCGTCCAGGCAGATCCAGATCTGCTCCGCCGCTTCTCCGAATCCCGTTCGACGGGAAATCGTCCGCGCGTTGCGGCGATTATTGCGGCGACCAGCGGAGGCTTCGCGGGCTGCGAAGAACGAGGAACTCGAGGATATCCGTCGCGGGGAGGATCGCGTGGACTTCGCTAGAGGCCGGGCGTTTGCGCGGCTTGCAGTGTCGCACCGACGGAACCGAATGGCTGCGGATTCGAATCCGCACACGGCGAGAACTTCGATAATCTGATTATCGTATTTTAGATTTCGAAACGGGAACGGATCGCTGTAAATTTTTTTTTTTTCCGCTGCGTGAGCGATCCGGAGAAACCAAGAAAACCAACAGTGGTATCAGAGCCAGGTTCCACTGTTTCTCGTCCCGTTTCGGTCTCTGAAATTAATTTTTCTATGATATATTCCATGCACTGGTTCGATTTTATTGTTGGATCTATGTTCATATGATGAACACTAATTATTAAAATAATTAGATTATTTTTAATGCAATTTTTTGAATTTATTTTGGGGTGGTTTTCATGTTCTTCGTGAGACGAAGAACGGCGAGTTTACGGCGGCTTCAATCTGCCTCCCAGGCGTTGGGATGGCCGGCCGAGACTCCGGATCCGTAGAGGATAGTCACCTCTATCCACCGGTCATCAAGATCGGCTCCAGAGTGCCCTTGGAGGTCCTGAAAATCGACTCCAAATTGGATTTAAAAACCCTGAAAAATCGGTTTTTTGGGGGTTTTTGAAGGGCTCGGCTGGTTTATTTTCCCCACCGCCAGCGGGCCTGCCGGCGCCGGGGGCATCACCGGCCAGGCTCGGCGACGCCGGGAGCCGGCCGGCGGCGGCGCCGGTACCCGCCACCCGAACCTGCAACAGAAACCCTAATATGTTGCAGGTTGGGGGGGGTCGGGTGGAAGGGGGCCAGTCCACGGGCGGTCCAGTGGTTTGAGCCCGGCTGGGCCGGGCCGGGCTAGCTGGCTGAGCCAGCAGGGCCCTGGCTCGGACCAGCCCGAACCAGTGGCTCGAGCCACTTGCAGAATTTGGTGATTTCCCCCTTTTGTGCAATAATAAAACCCCAAATAAACCCCATTGACCCAATTTAAGTTAAATTGAATATTAAATTTAAATTCAAAATTGTTTTGTAAATTTAAATTGATTTTCAATTCTCTTTTAATTGGGCATTAATGTTTTAATCATGTTAACTAAGAATTAGATGTAATTTGATTAGAGTTAATTATTAGCATAAAGGTTAAGCTAATAATTATCTTTAATTATCTAATTTAATTGTTAAATTAGTGATTAATATATATTAATCTAAATGTTAGATTATTATCTATTAATACATCTAATTGTTAATTAATATTTGAGTTATTTATTAATTTAATTGTTAAATTAATAATTAACTTAAATGACTAATTTAAGTGTTAAATTAGTAGTATTTAATGATTAATTGTTAGTTATTAATTTAAGGGTTAAATTAATGATTAACTTTAATCTTCTAATCTAATTGTTAGATTATAGTTATTAATTAATTAGTGTTAATTAATAATTTAAGTGTTAAATTACTAATTGACATTAATTAACTGATCTAAATGTTAGATTAGTAGTTAATGATTAGTTTGGTTGATTATTAATTTAAGTGTTAAATTTTTTAATTAACTTTATTGGATTAATCTAAGAGTTAGATTAATCTTTAAACAGTCTAATTGTTAGATTATTAATGGGGTTCAATCTAAGTGTTAGATTATTAGAATTGTTCTAATTTGCATGGAATAATCTGGAATGATTAATTTGGAGTGTGTGCGCATGTGATGTGTGTTTAATACTTTTAAATTAGATTTAATTGTATGTTAAGTTAATAAAATGAGTTTTCGAAATTCAAATACCAATTTTGATTGGATCCCAGCTTTCTGAAAGCCAAAACTTATTTATTTTGAAAACTCTTTTATTTTAGCCATGTGATGCGCTGAATCATGTGTGGGATGTTTAAAACACACCGTGGTCATGGATATGCACTTAATTTATTATTCATGTGATGAATGGATTGTGTGGATCGTGGATGTATGTTTGATTATTAATTGTTAATAAATAGAGGTCTGCGCACCTCTCTCTCTCATACTCCGATGTATTTCTACCTCCCTCTCTCTCTTGTACTCGCCATAAGGCCTTCTTCAATTTACTTATAAATTCTAGAATTTAAATGTAATATGATCGAGGCAACCGAGGAAGGAGCGAGGACGATCCACAACTGCAACCAGGAAGGCGAAAAGATGGAGATCTCTTGCCTATGTGATTGCAGGATATCTAATGTAAATGTTATGATTAGAATGTGTGTGCGTTTGACTGTTGGCTCCAGTCAAACCCACTGTGCTATCCATGACCACACTAATGACATGTATGTGATGCATTGTTTATCTTTTGATTATGAATCAAAGCAGGTTATAGTATTTAGTAAATATATACGATATATCTATATACTATCACCTAGGAGAGACCAAGATAAAAGTTATCTAAATACCCTAAGATAAACTCTAAGCCGTAACACGAGTAGTTGAGAACTTACCGTGTGGTCCACCATCGTTATAGTCATAGGATTCGAATCACTTTAGGCAGGTTTGTTGTCCTATCCACAAGGCCTGCTTAATTGGGAGGAGAAACTGTGGCTATGGCATTAGATGCCTATAGATTGGGGTAGAGGAACCATGTAGCTTTGTTGTGCTATCCACAAGGGCTGCATGCAAATCTATGCTCGTCCCGTAATGATGGTTAGCTTAGACCAGAATTAGTGGTTTGTTGTGCTATCCACAAGGCCATTAAATCTCTGGGGACCGAAGCTATGATCAGATATTGCAAGGAGTTGCAAGTCCCATGAGTTGGGTGCTCTCTGATTGTATTACAGTTTGTTGTGCTATCCACAAGGGCTGCATTCAAATCTATGCTCGTCGCGTAATGATGGTTAGCTTATACCAGAATTAGTGGTTTGTTGTGCTATCCACAAGGCCATTAAATCTCTAGGGACCGAAGCTATGATCAGATATTGCAAGGAGTTGCAAGTCCCATGAGTTGGGTGCTCTCTGATTGTATTACAGTTTGTTGTGCTATCCACAAGGCTGTAGTGCAAATCATTGAGATTCTGATCCCCACTAGGAGACTGTCGTCGTCTCCCGTTCTTTATAACTGAGGGTTATACAGTCCGTCGAAAATTAGTGGGGGTTAAACTTGAACAAAAGACCATGTCTTGTTTTAAACTTTAATAATTGAACATCTGCTAAATAGATTTTACTTATCTCCTGTAGGAACTTTGTCGTCGAATAACCCACTCCGTGGCATACTTGATGCCATTTTGACTTACTTGATCTACTCGGATTGGTTCAGAAACCTGAAGAAAGTCTTCAGATTTGATCACATTGACTTTGTCCCTGGAGTTGATCCTCCTACTGAATCGGCATTGGATGCCCCTGAAGCAGAGATGATAGCTAACGATAAAAGATCGAAGGACAAAGGTAAAAGAGTAGTAAAGGGTGACTGCTTCTACTATAAGCAGTATGGTCACTGGAAGAGGAACTGCAAGGAGTTCCTTGATGATAAAGCTCATGGAAGAGTGAAGCTGTGTAAAGCTTCAGATATCTATATGATAGATATCAACTTGTCAGTTAGAGATTCCACATCTTGGGTATTGGATACCGGATGTGCCTCTCATATCTGCCATGATGTGCAGATGCTGACAAGTAAGCGCAAGCTGAGACAAGGTGAGGTGGAATTGAGGCTAGGAAACGGCGCAAAAGTTGCGGCGATTGCTGTTGGGACAGCAAACCTCAGGCTTCCATCGGGAGACACCTTACTATTGGAAGATTGTTATTATGTTCCTAGCATAATAAAGAACATCATATCAATATCTTGTTTGGACAAGATAGGATATAGGTTGACTATTGAAAATAGAAGTTGTTCGATTTATTATGGTAATAAATCAATAGCTTCAGCCTCTTTAGTCAACGGTCTATATCTATTAGATGTTTCTTATTATAATCTTCAGATTGACAATGCTCTTAAGAAGAGCAAGAATTGTGTGAACCAACCCTACATGTGGCATTGTAAACTTGGGCACATTGGCGAAAGCAGGTTGCAAAAGTTGCACAAGCATGGTTACTTAACAGCATTCGATTATGAATCGTTTGCAACATGCGAATCCTGCCTTATGGGAAAGATGGCAAAATCTCCATTTAGTGGACATGGAGAACGTGCCAAGGACATTTTGGAACTAATATATTCGGATGTATGTGGTCCCATGTCCACCCAAGCCAAAGGTGGCTTTTCTTACTTCATCACGTTCACCGATGACTTCTCAAGATTCGGCTGTGTACTTAATGAAGTACAAGTCGGAAGCATTTGATAAGTTCAAGGAGTTCAAGAATGAGGTAGAGAAGCAGTTAGGAAAGAGTATTAAAGCTCTTCGATCAGATCGAGGAGAAGAATACTTGAGTACTAACTTCACACAATTCTTAAAGGATAATGGTATCCTTTCTCAGCTGACCCCTCCACATACACCACAGATGAATGGTGTATCAGAAAGGAGGAATCGCACCTTGTTGGACATGGTGCGATCCATGATGAGCTTTTCGGGATTACCAGTGTCCCTCTGGGGGTATGCTCTAGAGTCAGCAGCATACCTACTGAACAGAGTACCCAGCAAGTCTATGGCCTCTACTCCATATGAGATATGAAAAGGCAGGAAACCAGAATTTAAACATGTTAAAGTCTGGGGTTGTCCTGCTCATGTAAAGAGGCATGATCCAGACAAGCTGGAATCACGAACTGATAAATGCAGGTTTGTGGGATATCCAAAGGAAACCTTTGGATACTACTTTTACCATCCTGGTGAACAAAAGGTGTTTGTCGCCAGGAAAGCTGTATTCCTGGAAGGGGAATACCTTATCCAGGAGGACAGTGGGAGTAAAATAGTACTGGAAGAGGTTCCAGATCCCCAAACAGCTGCATTATCATCAGATGAGATATCAGTTCCTGAATCTGTTCAGGTACACACAGATGAGCCTCGTAGATCTGGTAGAGTACCTAGACCACCCGAACGATATGTGGGACATATCGCTGAAGGTGAGTCTAAGGTACAATATAATGAGGATGATGATCCTAAAACCTACCAGGAGGCCATAGAAGGTCCAGAAGCCGGGAAATGGCAAGAAGCCATGAACTCAGAAATCCAGTCCATGTACACCAACCAAGTTTGGAACTTGGAGGACTTGCCCGAGGGTATTGTACCCATCGGATGCAAGTGGATCTTTAAGAGAAAGATCGGTGCTGATGGACGGATCGACACTTATAAGGCAAGGTTGGTGGCAAAGGGATATCGTCAAAGGCAAGGAATTGACTATGACGAGACTTTCTCACCAGTTGCCATGATAAAGTCGATCAGAGTTCTGCTCGCCATTGCTGCACATTTTGATTATGAAATCTGGCAGATGGATGTGAAGACTGCCTTTCTCAATGGTAACCTTGAGGAAGAAGTGTATATGATACAACCAGAAGGTTTCACATCCAAAGAATCTCCAGATAAAGTGTGCAAGCTTCAGAGGTCCATTTATGGACTGAAGCAGGCTTCCCGGAGCTGGAACATAAGATTTGACGAGGCTGTCAAGTCTTATGACTTCATTAAGAATGAAGATGAACCTTGTGTGTACAAGAAGACCAGTGGGAGTGCAGTCACTTTTCTAGTTCTTTACGTAGATGACATACTACTCATTGGGAATGATGTAGCTATGATGTCATCAGTAAAGGTCTGGCTGTCGAAAAACTTCTCCATGAAGGATTTGGGAGAAGCATCCTACGTATTGGGAATACGGATCTATAGAGATAGATCAAAGAGGATGCTTGGAATGACCCAATCCTTGTACATAGATACCATAGTCAAAAGGTTTGCATGGAAAATTCCAAGAGAGGTTTCATACCGATGAGACATGGAATCAATCTCTCAAAGGAGCAGTCTCCTAAGACTCCAAATGAGAGGGCATTCATGGATAGAATACCCTATGCCTCTGCCATAGGATCTATCATGTATGCCATGCTATGTACACGGCCTGATGTTGCATTTGCTCTAAGTGTTACGAGCAGATTTCAGGCTGATCCAGGCGAAGAGCACTGGAAGGCAGTGAAATGCATCCTTAAGTACTTGAGAAGAACTAAGGATATGTTTCTTGTCTATGGAGGAGGTCACTTGAAACTGCGAGGCTTTACTGACTCGAGTTTCCAGTCAAATCCAGATGATAGCAAGTCTACATATGGATTCGTGTTTACTTTGAACGGAGGGGCAGTGTGCTGGAAGAGTTCTAAGCAAGTAACCACTGCAGATTCGACGACTGAAGCTGAGTACATCGCTGCAGCTGAAGCCGCAAAGGAAGCAGTGTGGTTGAAGAAATTCATCACCGACCTCGGCGTAGTTCCCAGCATCTCTGAGCCTGTTCCACTGTTGTGCGACAACAATGGAGCCATTGCGCAAGCGAAAGAGCCGCGAAAGCATATTCTGAGGGGCTTTCACCTCATCAGAGAGATCATATCCAGAGGAGATGTAGTAGTGGAAAGAGTTCCATCCGTCGACAATGTAGCAGATCCACTGACAAAGTCGTTGGCTCAAATTGTGTTTGAGCGTCACCTAGAGTCTATGGGCTTATTGTATAAAGGTGATTGGCTTTAGTCCAAGTGGGAGATTGTTAGTTTAGGTGGCCTACAAGCCAATCTAACAATGTAAATCTCGTTCATTATTAATAAAATGGCATAATATTCATTATGTGTAAATCGCGTTAATTATCGTTTCGTAATGAAGTCCGTGAATATGTGCTATGGTGATCAGATTATGATGAGATCATACTAATGAGACTAATCACTTAAACACACATATTCTTAATCGTTCCTAGTCGGAGGGTATCCGAGAAGGACATCGGATATCCGGTTAGACTAGTACAGATTACTCCTGCTCATATGATGAGGGTGACTGGTCTCATAAGTCACTTGTGTGGAGACATTAAGGCGAATCTGTAGGTGCTCATTGGAGAATGACTTCACTGAACTGATCCGACTGAATCGCTGGATGGTATTGTACCTCACTGTTAACCAGCTTGATTCTATTGTCGCAGTTGCGTGGATGGTCCTCGGACCTGAGACACCAAGGACACCTTGGCGGTGGACTTCTGTACTTTGACCTTGGTCTACGAATCTCTAGCCACGGGATTCTAATACGCCAAGGATTGGGTGCAGCGGAATACCGTCGAAGGGAATTGTGTGTCAATAAGGAATCATTCGCTCTCGGTACTTAGAGAGAGAATGCTCTAGGAAGAATGTGCGGAAGTCCCTGGCCAGGGCGGACGATAATATCGGAAAAGGAGTTTTTCCGATATTCATCAGCGGCATCCAATCCAAGTGAGTCGACCGGTTAGGGTTTGACAGCTCGCCATACCCTGAGTTGACTCGAGAGCATTGTACGAATGAAGGATTATATCCACGCGGTAACTGTCGGCGGAAAGGTTCCAAGAGTGGGTTACTCAACCCCAAATACCTTCCGGGTTCACGCGGTGTTGCTTGGCACCCAACGTGATCGGAGGCCCGGTCGAATTCGATGTGCAACATCAATTCGATTGATTAATTGATTAATAAAGGGTTATTAATTAATTAATAAAGCCAGTGAGGAGTCACTGGGCTTGTTGGGCCGTTAACTGGACTGGTACTTGGGCCTAGAGGGTCACACGCAAATGATTCTCAAGGCGATGGATAAATAAGTGGGTTTTATACAAACCGGGGGTTTTTATGAAAAAGCGCGCGGTTAGTATAAAACATAGCGAACGGGTTGAGCAGGCCAAGCTGCTGCTAACCCTAGCCGCCCCTCCTCAGTTTCTGTCCTTCTCTGGCGTCCAGGCAGATCCAGATCTGCTCCGCCGCTTCTCCGAATCCCGTTCGACGGGAAATCGTCTGCGCGTTGCGGCGATTATTGCGGTGACCAGCGGAGGCTTCGCGGGCTGCGAAGAACGAGGAACTCGAGGATATCCGGCGCGGGGAGGATCGCGTGGACTTCGCTAGAGGCCGGGCGTTTGCGCGGCTTGCGGTGTCGCACCGACGGAACCGAATGGCTGCGGATTCGAATCCGCACACGGTGAGAACTTCGATAATCCGATTATCGTATTTTAGATTTCGAAACGGGAACGGATCGCTGTAAATATTTTGTTTTTCCGCTGCGTGAGCTATCTGGAGAAACCAAGAAAACCAACAGGGTTTTCTTATGGATTCACACCAATGGCTATATGACAAAGTGTTGTTGGTCCACCTCTTTCAGAAATCTTTAGAAGGAGAAGCTCTGCGTTGGTTTATCTCACTTCCGTCTTCAGATCTGCTCAATTTTGACATTGTTTCTGAAAAATTCATTAGTCATTTTAGTCAAATGACTAATCTGGCTCCTACCCTTTTTGATCTAGTGTCGGAGAAAATGAAACCGGATGAAGATTTCACCCAATTTGCCAATAGATGGAGGGTGATGGCATCAAGAGCTGAAGTTATCGTTCCAGAAGCTCAGGCAGTTACCATGATTGTGAATAATGCAACACCTCAGCTTAAAACCATTCTAATGCTCAATGAACTCCACACCTTTACTCAATTGTACAACAGAGCTAGAGTGATACAGACTCGGATCAGAGATTCCACTCTTCCTTCCTTCCTTGACATCCGCCCTCGAAATCAGAAGGCGACGCCTATGCCAACCACTAAGGGGGTTACCACCAATGAAAACATCAACGCCTTTAATCAGCCAACCAAAGGGCGACCCATCAATCCTGGTCCTACCACTACTCTTGCCAGTAATCCTCGACAGTACTCTGCCGCTCCTCCGCCAAACAGTTATGGTAGGCCTACTCCAAAGAGAACTTCCTACCCCCCACTTCCAAAATCTTTGGGTGATATCTTCTTTGCTCTTATGGCATGCAAAGCAATTCAACTTCCACCTCAGAGAGAAGGGATTTCTCCCAATGTGGATACCCCCAAATATTGTCCTTATCACAAAGCTCCTAGGCATGTCATTCACAATTACTTTGCATTTAGAGATTGGGTTTATGACATGAACGATGAGGGGCGTATTAATTGGGAAGATGTCAGAATTGTTGTCTCTAATTTGAAAGGAAGGAATCGAGACCTTGGCATAGTTCAGAACCATTTCCCAAATCATCAGAATGTTACAGACCCATCCACATCAGGACAAGAACAAGAGGAGAAAGTCAACACCTTCACAGTTGGCCAAAAGTCTCAGGTGATCTGAAGAGAACAATTTTGGGGGTATGAAGGAGGACCACTAGTCCGAGAATATAGGGAACATGAAGAAGATCATTGTGAAAAGATGGAAATGAGTGTGGGAGTTATCCAGGAAGTAGGAAGGCCCTTAGTGCTCCTCTGGCCTAAGAAAGAACATGTTCCAACCACACCATCAGGTCATAATCCTTCACTAAATTTCTTGACTCAAACCACATCCTCACTCCTGACTCCTAATCACTCCCGTCCACTTCAATTGATTACACCAAGTCCTAAAGAAGTCAATACTCCCATTGAAAACACCATGAATCTTTCACTCAGGAATAGGATAGTCCCACGACCTTCCAGGATACCTGAGACTCAAGAGGAGTCCAACACTCAATCAAGCTCCACGTCTACAGAATATGACATTCTCCAACATCTTGAGAAGACCACATCAAGGATCTCTATTTTGGAGTTAATCAAAAGATCTCACTCACACCAGGAAACACTTCTCGAATTCCTCCAAAAGGTCATGATAAGTGAGGATTTGCCAGCTAATGATGTCTTCCATACTATTCTTTCTGTCACTCAGGGGCAACCAATGATCACTTTCTCCAATGAAGATTAGGCTGCTCCCGAACACCATTCTTTACCCTTACTACTTACCATTACACTAAATGGGGTAAGGGTAGACTCTACTCTGATTGACACTGGGGCATCCATCAATGTGTGCCTGATGAAGACACTGACAAAAATTGAAGTAAAGGAAGAAGAGTTGGAAAGGGTTTCAACCACCATTTCAGCCTATGACAACTCCAAACGGACTTCCCCCGGAAAAATCATTCTCCAAGTCGGAGTTGGGCCAATAGTCATGCCTTCAGAGTTCTTCATTTTAGATGTTGAACCAACCTACAAACTAATTTTGGGAAGACCTTGGATAGAGCAAACTGTGGGAATCCCATCTACAGCACACCAATGTTACAAATTCCCATTTAAAGGAAAAATAGTGAAGATCAAAAGCACCCCTATAGTGGAAATGTTGGAGACGATAACCACAGAACAACTTCCCGCCATGACTATCATTGAGAGGAAAAATGAAGAGACTTTGTCCACAGTCAATTCAGCTCAGTTTGGAAAAGAAGTTGAGACAACTATTGCTTCATTACAACTCAAGAAGGAGACTAAAGTGGACAGGGAAAGAAAGGGTTGGCAGATGATGATGAAGATGGGATATTATCCGGGAAAGGGATTAGGAAAGGAACAGCAAAGAATGAGACAGCCTATCGAGGATGAAGAAAATTTCAATGGAGTGGGATTGGGGTATCTATATAGAGATGAATATTGGAAACCCTTGGATTGGATGCTCTGGGAACACTTTGCTTCAGGGGCCACTGGATTTCAAGAAGAAGAGAAGATGATATATCAGGTGAGGGACGATCTATCTAATGAGAGTGACAAAGAAGAAGTGGAAGAAGAACTAGGACTCCAGGCATTATTTTGTCTATAGATCCTAGAGGAAGGGTCTCCCTTATAGCTACGAATAGGTATCTTAGCCCACGAACATCTTAGTCCCCTCACTTTCATTCCATTCTTGTTTCACCCCTCAGTCCCTCCACTCATCACTCTTCCAATACCAGAATCTCCCCAACATTGTTTCTCATTCATCACTTCTGATCATGAAAAAAAACGCCAATTTTGAAAGGAGAGAATGCCAAATCACTCTTGAAGAACCTTCATACTGGGAGAATGAGTGTACAGAGAGCTTCCTTGTTCAAGGGACCTCTCTTTCCCATCAGCTGAATTCATCAATCATCATCTCGCTTATACATAGTAATTTAGGAATAGGAATAGGGATAGGAATAGGTTCAGAAGGCACCTCTTCAAGTCCACACCACAGAAAAGGGAAAGGAAGAGAAGTTCCTAGACGCTTTGTTTTAGAGTTGGCACATAGATGTGGAAGTTTAATTCAAGAGTCCGTATTCTCACAGGAGGATTGCATCAATATAATTGAAAATGAGGAAGTTGCAGAATGTTTGGAATCTGATGGACTTGGGGTATATCTGTTAGAGGTGGGAGAAATTAATGAGCAGGAAGAATCTAAGGATGAGGAGGATTCTATAACTCCTTATGTGAGTGGGACAAAGAGATTTGATGAGCCAACAGCTGCAGTCGATGAACCAACCAAGGAAGTTAATCTTGGCACAGAGGAAGATCCTAAGATAATCCTTATTAGTGCAAATTTGAGTGCCAAAGAAGAAGATGAGATAACGACTGTTTTAAAGGAATATCCGGATGGTTTTGCTTGGTCTTATGAGGATATGCCAAGACTAGATACATCGTTAGTGGAGCATCGGCTGGTCTTAAAATCTGATGCTAAGCCTGTTAAACAAAAATTGAGAAGACTCCATCCAAACTCGGCTCTGAAAGTCAAAGAGGAAGTTGATAAACTCCACAAAGCAAAATTCATGAGAGTTGTTCTTTATCCTCAGTGGGTAGCAAACATCGTCCTAGTGATGAAAAAGGACAATAGGGTCAGGGTGTGCATAGATTTTAGAGATTTGAACCAAGCATGTCCAAAGGATGATTTTCCACTCCCACACATAGATGTTGTAAGGATCGAGACTTTCGGATCCGGTATTCGGATCAGACCCTGTTGTTCTAACCCTTGTGGGGGGCGGAAGTTCTGAGTTGAATCGCGTCAGGTCCTGGCGACGCGCTTTAAACGGCGTCCACCTTGGCAGACGCGTTTCAGGTGCTGCCACGTGGGTGCCGCGGGGGTTGGCCTTGGGCCACGTGGGTACGGCCCTGTCAGATCGTCTGAACGGCGTCTGCGAAGGACGACGCCTTTCAGACTGCGACTCTGGGTGTGTCAGAGTACGGCCCTGACAAGTTGTCTGAAAGGCGTCTGTGTAGGACGACGCGTTTCAGAATCTTGTCAGAGCGGCCGTCACATCACCTGATTGGCGTCCGTAGATGTCGACGCGTTTTAGCCAGTTTCTGGTTAACCCCGTGAGCCCTCCTTCTTTCCCTCATTTTCTCCTACTCTCCTTCTCTCCTCCTCCTCCGGCGACCGGCGGCGGCCACCTCCTCCTCCCTCTTTTCCTCCCACCATTTCGCCTCTCCCTCCACTCCATCCTCTACCTAACTCATACCACTACCACCTCCACTTCCACTGCGGCGTTCTACTCTCCGGACGGCGGCCGATGTCACGGTGGAGCTAGGACGACACGGCGGTACCGGCGGCGGCGTGGGGCGAGAAGGGTGAACGGCGTGGAGCTTGAGGAGTTCGAGTGTCCGGTAGGGTGACGTTCTCCGTGGCATTGTGTTCAAAATCATGTTTTCCTCAATATGCATGTGGTAGATCTTCGGTTTTTGGGGGTTAGAATGAGCATGTTTAGGATCTCTATGGGGTGTTTGCCTATGAATTGTCTTGCTCTTCGTTTCCCTCCAGTTTGTATGATTTTTGGGGTTATTTAGGGTTGAAAAGGGAGCCCTCGGGTTTAGGGCGTTCCTGGTTCCCGGGGCTGAAAGACGTCGTGCATGGACGACGCCTTTTTGAAGGGCGTCGGGCCATCACGACGCCTTTTAGACGGGAATTGTCTGACAGACAGTTTTCCAGGTTAGGGTTTCTGTGGCTGAAAAGCGTCATGGGTAAACGACGCGTTTTTTTGAACAGCGTCAGGCATCCATGACGCGTTTTAACCGCAGAAATCCCTTGGATAAGGCCTTGGGAATTCCGGATTTCGGTGTTGATTGGCGTCTGAGGATGTCGACGCCTTTTAAAAAGGCGACCATGAGGGTCGACGCCTTTTAAGGCCAGATTCTGAAGACTGATTTATATAGACCTGTAATTGGAGCTTGAATGGCGTCGACCTTGGTCGACGCGATTCAAGACAGAATCTCACTAATGCATGCCAGTAAAACGTGTTTATACTGCTAGATAGATGATTAGCACATGTTTTAGTGCCCCCGAAAGAGATGGGTTTCTTATGATCGGATGGTCCTATGTGTGTTATGCGATCGCGGGATTTTCATGTGACCGGATCGCACTGTGTTGGGTTTTCAGTTACTGTGGACCTGGAGTGACATTGTAGCACTTTATCACCCTGTGCTGGTGGGGGCGTGAGCACAGCGCCGGTGGGGGCGTGGGCGGGGTGACGCCTAGTGAGAGAGGGTCACCTGGTGAACCCCGGGGTCAGGTAGTACCGGTGTCGGAGTGGTACATTCGGAGAGTCACTCATGCTGGGGGAAGGGGTAGTCACCTGAGCCAGTGGGGCCGGAGTAGCGAGTGTGCTATCCGAGGGGCTATTCCTTGGTCTCAGCGGGTCGAGGTTTCCCCACCGTTGTTTGCACAGTCAGCGAGTTCTATCGAGATGACGGTTGTAGATTTTCTAACGGCTGGTTTAGAATGTGCATGATTATTATAACTGCGATTGCATGTCTTCTCACGTAGAGAATTAGGAATTGTACCTGCCACCACACGTGTTACTTCACCGTTAGCTGTACTTTACACTTGTGGGTGTGTGAGTGGGCAGTGGGGATCGAAGGATCCCTACTGAGTCTTGTTCTTGAGACTTACCCCTGCGGTTTTCAGGTGAGGACACCCAGCAGACTTAGAGCGGCGCGTGCGGCCGTGTGTTGTGCGTCTTCGGCAGTTGTTCCGGGGTATGCCCCGATGTAGTTGTTATTTATTTCTGGCCTGTATGTTTAATTATTTCCTTTCAGCTGGAGTATGTAATTATTTGCTGTAATCGAGTCGCATTGTAATAATTTCAATTTCCTGCACTTTCATTTCAGTTCAATGCGATGTGAATGTTTAGCTTAGTTTATTATTTATTTCCCAGACTTACTAGATCCTGGTTTGGTCCCAAATTAATGATTCGGTACCCATTTAGTAATCGGATCCCCGATTATAGGGTGGCGGGTCGTTACAGTTGGTATCAGAGCATACGGTCTAGCAAATAAATAAATAACTAGGTTAAATGTTGTAAATTCGGCAAATAAATACATTATCCCGTACAGGCACGTCGGTAGCATAGGTTTTAGGATTCTAATTAGAACCTTTTGATTTTGTAGTTGTAGGCGAGTAGATGGCTCCCAGAAGGAGGATGCCAGTTATCCGAGAGCAGGGAGATGTCCCTAGTGGGTCCGAGGCCGGGAGGCCGAGTGTTGAGCAGTTCATGGAGGCGATGATGGACACTATGGCTCGTTATCAGACACGAGACCCTAGTGAGAGTTCCAGTGCGCGAGGAGGGTCCACCGCTACACTTGAGCGGTTTCTGAAGCTGAGGCCACCTCACTTCACCGGTCGTCCCGACCCTGACGAGGCCATCCATTGGCTTAGAGAGATAGAGAAGACTTTTGACACCATGGATTGTGCTGCAGTAGAGCGGACCCCGTTAGCTACCTTCATGCTGAAGGATAGCGCCTACGACTGGTGGACCACCTTGAAGAGTTTGTCCTATGGGGACAAGAGTCTTAGGGAGATATCTTGGGAGACCTTTGTCCAGGAGTTTAATGCACAGTATTTCCCTAGACATGTCCAGCGAGCCAAGGAGAGGGAATTCATGGATCTGACACAGGGGAGCATGACAGTACTTGAATACGAGGCGAAGTTTGTTTCGCTGGGACGGTTCGTGCCTTTCATATCTCAGGACGAGGAACGTCGCACGGAGAGGTTTGTGGATGGGCTTAGGCTCAGTTTGAGGAACTTTGTGGCGTCCCATTGTTGTACAGACTTGGCGTCAGCAGTTAGGCGTGCGGCAGCTGTAGAGGCTCAGCAGATCCAGTCGGCCCGGGAGAGAGGGCAGACTGTCCAGGGGCCTTCTCGGGGCAGGGGTAAAGCAGCGGCACCGGCTCCTTCAGCCGGATCGGGATCGTCTTCTCTCGGCTCCCGATTCAGGAGGTTCTTCAGGGGTGGTGGCAGTAGTAGCGGCAGCAGCGGTAGCAGCCGGCCCAGACAGGGGCAGCAGAGTCAGACAGTGTCCAGTGCACAGCAGGAGCCAGCTCAGAGGCTTCCGGCAGTCTGTCAGCAGTGTGGTGGTACCCATGGTGGGACTCAGTGTCCCACTCTTCTCAGGAGATGTTTCGCTTGCGGCCAGCAGGGCCACTTGGCGAGGCAGTGCCCGCAGGGGTATGGTCAGGGTCATGGTTCAGGCGAGCAGAAGAAGCCGAGGACCCAGGGGAGAGTGTTAGCTATCACCAGGAGGGAGGCTCGCACGTCCAACTTGGTGGAAGGTACACTTTCTGTCCTTGGGAACTGTGCACACGTATTGATTGATTCAGGGGCTTCGCATTCTTTTATTTCTGAGCAGTTCTTAGATATCCTTTCTGCGCCTATTGTTGAGTTATCTAATGGTTTGATGGTGGAAGTTCCTTCTGGAGACTATATGATATCTTATAACTGTTTGAGGAATGTTCCCATGACCATTGAGGGTCATGTGCTCCCTGCCCAGTTGGTTGTGCTTGCCATTCGAGACTTTGATGTCATCCTGGGTATGGATTGGTTGGAAGCCTTTTATGCAGAGGTGGACTGCCACAGGAAGAGGGTGCGATTCTCCATTCCGAACATCCCGACCTTCTTCTTCCAAGGTATTAGGCTTTCTTCCCGAGGTACTCTTATTTCTGCCTTTAAGGCACGGAGGTTGCTTGATGGTGGCTGCGAGGCTTTCCTTGCCTCTGTTGTTGTCTCCGATGTCAAGAGTAGTCTCAGCCCTGAGGAGGTACCTGTTGTGTGTGAATTCATCGATGTTTTTCCTGAGGAGCTGCCTGGCCTTCCTCCTCAGCGAGAGGTCGAATTCACCATCGAGCTTGCACCAGGTACGGCGCCCTTGTCTAAGGCCCCGTATCGGATGGCGCCAGCCGAACTCGCTGAGTTGAAGGCACAGTTGCAGGAGCTGTTGAATAAGGGTTTCATTCGCCCCAGTACATCCCCATGGGGTGCTCCAGTCCTGTTTGTTAGAAAGAAAGATGGTTCTCTGAGGTTGTGCATTGACTATAGGCAGCTGAACCAGGTAACAATAAAGAATAAATACCCACTTCCAAGGATTGATGATTTAATGGATCAGCTGCAGTCTGCGAAAGTATTTTCCAAGATCGACTTGAGATCCGGGTATTATCAGATGAGGATCCGGGATGTTGATGTTAGCAAATCGGCCTTCAGAACTCGGTACGGACACTATGAGTTTTTGGTTATGCCCTTTGGCCTGACCAATGCTCCGGCGGCTTTTATGGAGCTAATGAACCGAGTCTTCAGGACTTATCTGGACCAGTTTGTGGTTGTGTTTATAGATGATATCCTGATCTATTCTTCTTCTGAGGAAGAGCATACCGCCCATCTTCGGGCAGTATTGCAGGTCCTGAGGGAGCATCGACTCTATGCCAAGTTCAGTAAATGTGAATTTTGGCTGAGCGAGGTGCACTTTCTTGGGCACGTTATTTCTGGTGAAGGTATCGCAGTAGACCCAGCGAAGATAGAGGCAGTGATGGACTGGAACAGGCCGACTTCAGTGACCGAGATCAGGAGCTTTCTGGGGCTTGCTGGGTATTACAGACGGTTTGTTCAAGGATTCTCTTCGATAGCGATCCCCTTGTCGAGGTTGACTCGAAAGGGAGTTCGCTTTGAGTGGACCGAGGATTGTGAGCAGAGTTTTATTGAGCTAAAAACTCGTCTCACGTCAGCCCCAGTGCTGGTGCTTCCATCTGGGTCAGGTGGATTTGTGGTTTACTCGGATGCGTCCCATCGAGGATTGGGAGCAGTCCTTATGCAGCATGGCAGGGTAGTTGCTTATGCTTCTCGGCAGCTGAAGAAGCATGAAGAGAACTATCCTACTCATGATTTGGAGCTGGCAGCAGTGGTATTTGCACTCAAGATCTGGAGGCATTATTTATATGGGGAGAAATTCCAGGTTTTCACGGATCACAAGAGCTTGAAATATGTGTTCACACAGAGGGATCTGAATTTGAGGCAGCGAAGATGGATGGAGTTCATTAAAGATTATGACTTTGACCTTTCTTATCATCCGGGCAAAGCGAATGTGGTGGCAGACGCTTTGAGTCGGAAGACGGTCATGTCATACCTCATGATTCAGGAGTGGAAATTATTCGAACAAGTGGTGGAATCTTCCTTTAGGGTTCTACGTGAAGATGACAGAGCTGTGCTGGTCAGTTTGACTGTGAGACCAGCAGTGTATCATGCAGTTATTGAGGCCCAGAGGGCAGATGCGGAGTTACCCCAGATTCTCCAGAGGTCTGAGGTGGAGTTATGGGATGATGGTACCGTCAGATTCAGAGGCAGACTCTATGTCCCGACTGAGGAAGATGTGCGCAGATGTGTTCTTGATGAGGCGCACCGATCGAGGTATGCAGTGCATCCCGGGACAACAAAGATGTATCACTGTTTGAGGAGGCACTTCTGGTGGCCCGGTATGAAGAGAGATGTGGCTGAGTATGTGGCCAGATGCATGACTTGTCAGCAGGTCAAGGCCGAGCATCAGAGACCTGGTGGATTGCTACAGCCTTTGCCAATCCCAGAGTGGAAATGGGAGCATGTGACTATGGACTTCGTGATGGGATTGCCTACATCTCCTAGCAGGAGAGATGCCATCTGGGTCATCGTAGATCGGCTGACCAAGTCGGCACACTTCCTAGCTGTTAGGAAGGACTGGTCGGTCGGCAAGTTGGCCAAGTTGTTTGTAGACCGGATCATTTCTCTGCACGGGGTCCCTTTGTCCATTGTATCAGATCGAGATCCGAGGTTTACTTCCAGATTCTGGAAGAGCTTTCAGCAGGCGTTGGGGACTCAGTTGGCTTTCAATTCAGCTTACCATCCCGAGACTGACGGGCAATCGGAAAAAACTATTCAGACATTGGAAGATATGCTCAGAGCTTGTTGTCTAGATTGGGGAGGTTCTTGGGAGCAGCATTTGTCCACTGTGGAATTTGCCTACAACAACAGCTACCATTCTAGCATCGGCATGGCGCCTTATGAGGCTTTGTATGGGCGGCCGTGTCGATCACCAGCGTGTTGGTCTGAGATCGGTGAGAGGCAGATTGCAGGGCCCGAGTTGGTGCAGCAGTGTGCTGAGGTCGCCAGGACGGTTCAGCAGAGGTTGACCGCAGCTCAGAGTAGACAGAAGAGTTATGCCGACATCCGACGGAGACCACTTGAGTTTGAGGTTGGGGACCACGTGTTTCTCCGAGTTTCACCCTCCAAGGGTGTGATGAGATTCGGGAAGCGAGGCAAGCTGAGTCCGCGTTATGTCGGACCTTTTCCCATTCTTGCTCGAATCGGGGAAACCGCGTATCAGTTGGCCTTGCCGCCCAGTCTGGCAGGAGTACACGATGTGTTCCATGTGTCCTTGTTGAGGAAGTATGTTCAGGATCCGTCCCATGTGTTGGACTTTTCAGAGTTGGAGGTCTCTGAGGACCTGTCATTTCCAGAGTACCCGGTTCGTATTGAGGATCGCAGAGAGCAGGTCTTGCGGAACAAGGTCGTACCGCTGGTCAAGGTGATTTGGCAGTACCGCTCCGGAGGTGAGGCAACCTGAGAGCGAGAGGACGAGATGCGGGAGCAGTTCCCTTACCTCTTCTCGTGAGTCTTATTGTAAACTTGTATCCTTGTTTTGACCTTGTTGATTCTAGCAGTCAATTTCGAGGACGAAATTTCTTTAAGGGGGGGAGAATGTAAGGATCGAGACTTTCGGATCCGGTATTCGGATCAGACCCTGTTGTTCTAACCCTTGTGGGGGGCGGAAGTTCTGAGTTGAATCGCGTCAGGTCCTAGCGACGCGCTTTAAACGGCGTCCACCTTGGCAGACGCGTTTCAGGTGCTGCCACGTGGGTGCCGCGGGGGTTGGCCTTGGGCCACGTGGGTACGGCCCTGTCAGATCGTCTGAACGGCGTCTGCGAAGGACGACGCCTTTCAGACTGCGACTCTGGGTGTGTCAGAGTACGGCCCTGACAAGTTGTCTGAAAGGCGTCTGTGTAGGACGACGCGTTTCAGAATCTTGTCAGAGCGGACGTCACATCACCTGATTGGCGTCCGTAGATGTCGACGCGTTTTAGCGAGTTTCTGGTTAACCCCGTGAGCCCTCCTTCTTTCCCTCATTTTCTCCTACTCTCCTTCTCTCCTCCTCCTCCGGCGACCGGCGACGGCCACCTCCTCCTCCCTCTTTTCCTCCCACCATTTCGCCTCTCCCTCCACTCCATCCTCTACCTAACTCATACCACTACCACCTCCACTTCCACTGCGGCGTTCTACTCTCCGGACGGCGGCCGACGTCACGGTGGAGCTAGGACGACACGGCGGTACCGGCGGCGGCGTGGGGCGAGAAGGGTGAACGGCGTGGAGCTTGAGGAGTTCGAGTGTCCGGTAGGGTGACGTTCTCCATAGCATTGTGTTCAAAATCATGTTTTCCTCAATATGCATGTGGTAGATCTTCGGTTTTTGGGGGTTAGAATGAGCATGTTTAGGATCTCTATGGGGTGTTTGCCTATGAATTGTCTTGCTCTTCGTTTCCCTCCAGTTTGTATGATTTTTGGGGTTATTTAGGGTTGAAAAGGGAGCCCTCGGGTTTAGGGCGTTCCTGGTTCCCGGGGCTGAAAGACGTCGTGCATGGACGACGCCTTTTTGAAGGGCGTCGGGCCATCACGACGCCTTTTAGACGGGAATTGTCTGACAGACAGTTTGCCAGGTTGAGGTTTCTGTGGCTGAAAAGCGTCATGGGTAAACGACGCGTTTTTTTGAACAGCGTCAGGCATCCATGACGCGTTTTAACCGCAGAAATCCCTTGGATAAGGCCTTGGGAATTTCGGATTTCGGTGTTGATTGGCGTCTGAGGATGTCGACGCCTTTTAAAAAGGCGACCATGAGGGTCGACGCCTTTTAAGGCCAGATTCTGAAGACTGATTTATATAGACCTGTAATTGGAGCTTGAATGGCGTCGACCTTGGTCGACGCGATTCAAGACAGAATCTCACTAATGCATGCCAGTAAAACGTGTTTATACTGCTAGATAGATGATTAGCACATGTTTTAGTGCCCCCGAAAGAGATGGGTTTCTTATGATCGGATGGTCCTATGTGTGTTATGCGATCGCGGGCTTTTCATGTGACCGGATCGCACTGTGTTGGGTTTTCAGTTACTGTGGACCTGGAGTGACATTGTAGCACTTTATCACCCTGTGCTGGTGGGGGCGTGAGCACAGCGCCGGTGGGGGCGTGGGCGGGGTGACGCCTAGTGAGAGAGGGTCACCTGGTGAACCCCGGGGTCAGCTAGTACCGGTGTCGGAGTGGTACATTCGGAGAGTCACTCATGCTGGGGGAAGGGGTAGTCACCTGAGCCAGTGGGGCCGGAGTAGCGAGCGTGCTATCCGAGGGGCTATTCCTTGGTCTCAGCGGGTCGAGGTTTCCCCACCGTTGTTTGCACGGTCGGCGAGTTCTATAGAGATGACGGTTGTAGATTTTCTAACGGCTGGTTTAGAATGTGCATGATTATTATAACTGCGATTGCATGTCTTCTCACGTAGAGAATTAGGAATTGTACCTGCCACCACACGTGTTACTTCACCGTTAGCTGTACTTTACACTTGTGGGTGTGTGAGTGGGCAGTGGGGATCGAAGGATCCCTACTGAGTCTTGTTCTTGAGACTCACCCCTGCGGTTTTCAGGTGAGGACTCCCAGCAGACTTAGAGCGGCGCGTGCGGCCGTGTGTTGTGCGTCTTCGGCAGTTGTTCCGGGGTATGCCCCGATGTAGTTGTTATTTATTTCTGGCCTGTATGTTTAATTATTTCCTTTCAGCTGGAGTATGTAATTATTTGCTGTAATCGAGTCGCATTGTAATAATTTCAATTTCCTGCACTTTCATTTCAGTTCAATGCGATGTGAATGTTTAGCTTAGTTTATTATTTATTTCCCAGACTTACTAGATCCTGGTTTGGTCCCAAATTAATGATTCGGTACCCATTTAGTAATCGGATCCCCGATTATAGGGTGGCGGGTCGTTACAGATGTCCTGATAGATAATACCGCGGGCTACGAGATGCTTTCATTTATGGATGGCTTTTCAGGATACAACCAGATCAGATTAGCTGAGGAAGATCAAGAGAAGACATCTTTCACCACCCTATAGGGAACTTATTGTTATGTTGTGATGCCTTTTGGGTTGAAGAACGCAGGGGCAACATATCAAAGGGCTATGATGGCCATTTTTCATGACATAATGCATGTGGATATGGAGGTGTATGTAGATGATGTCTTGACAAAGTCAAGGATTCGAGAGGATCACTCTAGAATCTTGAGAAATGTCTTGCAAAGGTCAAGGGAGCACCAACTGAAAATGAATCCTAAGAAATGTGTGTTCGGAGTATCATCGGGAAAGCTATTATGATTCATTGTAAGCAAAAGAGGAATAGAGATAGATCCTAACAAGACCAAAGCCATTTCTGGAATGCCACCTCCCAAGAATATCAAACAAGTTTTAGGACTTATTGGAAGATTGCAGTTCATTCGGAGGTTTATTTCACAACATTCACAAAGGTGCAAGCCATTCTACGAACTGCTAAAAGGAGGGGCAAAATTTGATTGGAGAATGTCAGAAGGCTTTTGACGAATTAAAAGCTATTTACAAAGTTCCCCAATCCTGAAGCCCCCAATGGGGGGACGTCCCCTACTACTCTATATTTCTACTACTGATGATTCTACTGGAGTAGTATTGGCCCAATATGATGACAAAAAGAAAGAAAGAGCGGTGTATTATCTCTCTAAATTATTCAATGAAGTAGAAAAGAAATACACTGCCATGGAAAGGACGTGTGCAACTCTCGTCTGGGTAGTTTAAAAGCTCAAGCATTATTTTCTTGCTCATGAGGTAAAGCTTCTGGCTAGGATGGACCCAATCAAATATCTCTTGGAAAAGCCAGTGTTGACGGATCGTTTGGTTAGATGGCAAAGTTTCTTGAATCAATTTGATATAACATATGTGAATCAGAAAGCCATCAAGGGACAAGCCATTGCAGAACATCTGGCACATCACCCCTTACCAATCTTTTCTCCTGTCGAAACTGAGTTTCCCGATGAAGAATTGAGGTCTTTAGTGGATGATATTCCATCATGGGTTCTCTATTTTGATGGTGCTCTCAACTCTAAAGGTAAGGGAATAGGGGCAGTCTTATTATCACCTGAAGAAGTGAGCATCCCTCAGGCTCAACAATTAACCTTTCCTGCTTCTAACAATATAGTGGAATATGAAGCACTCTTAACAGGACTGAAGACGGCAGTAATGCTTGGAGTCAAAGAGCTGCGCATCATTGGTGATTCTCAACTAATCCTTAGACAAGTTCTTCACAAGTACAGGACCAAAGATCCCAAGTTAAAGCCATATAAAGAGTTGGTGAAAAGTGTAGCCCGTCGGTTTAGAAAACTCACCTATGTTCATACCCCAAGATCCCAGAACATTCTGGCAGATGCACTTGCTTCGCTATCTTCTTCCTTAGAATTACCACCAGGCAAATCATCTGAAACAATCTTGATCTAGAAAATGGACTTTCCCTCTCTCTCTGACCCCTGGTTCCTGCAATTCCTTAAGCCTCTTGGTGAGGGAGTCTCGGTACTAGAAATGTCCTATATAGACCCCATGGTGGAATTTGATGATAGGAACCCTTGGTATTTTGATATTGAGAATTACTGTAAGGATGGGTCTTTCCCAGAATATGCCACATCCCAGGATCGAAAGGCAATCCATCGGGTGGCACAGAGATGCAGAATTCTACGAGGTATGCTGCACAAGAAGTTACTTAGCGGAGTATTTATTCGCTGCTTAGATGAAATAGAGGCTAAACAAGTGATCGAAGCTGCTCACGCTAGTGAATGTGGCGGCCATGTCAATGGCCGCTCACTAGCTCAGAAACTCCTCAAACTCTATTACTGGCCCACCATGGAGGAAGATTGTAACATCTTCGTTCGGCATTGTGTGAAGTGTCAGCTTCACGCCGACAAAATTCATGCTCCCTCTTCATCTCTTCACCCAATGATCGCTCCGTGGCCCTTTGCCATGTGGGCATTTGATGTTGTTGGACCTTTGGAAAACAGAACTGGAGAAATCAAAAAGAAGTCCTTCATCCTCACTGCTACAGAATACTTCACAAAATGGGTTGAAACAGAAGCCTTCTCCGAGATCAAAGCCTCAACAGTGATCAAATTCATCACCCGCAACATTTTGGCTAGGTTCGGAACCCCAAGGGACATCGTTACCGACAATGGACCGCAATTCGTCGCCCAGGAATTTCATGAAATGTGCAGTAAGTCTAGCATTCAATTGCATCATTCATCTTTATATTATCCACAAGGTAATGGCCAGGCGGAAGCAACAAACAAAACCCTCATCAGAATCATAAAGAAAACTTGCAAATCGCATAATTTCGCAAATTGGCCAAAACATTTAGTGGATGCTCTATGGGCATATCGCACCTTGATCCAAACTCCTACCGGTCAAACCCCTTTAGCTCTCACATTCGGATCAAAGGCGGTACTTCCATACGAGATCCTTATCCCCTCACTAAGAGTACAATTGGGTCAAGCTTTAGATTCTGATGGACATCGGGAAGCTTTGTTGACCCAATTGGAACTCTTAGATGAAAAGCGTATGATTGTTGCCGATCACGCTAAAGTTTATCGTCAAAGAATTGCAAGATTTTATGCCAAAAAGGGAATTGAACGTAAATTTGAAGTGGGAGAGATGGTCCTAAAACGAACATTCATAGTATCTTCTAGACCAAGAAATAAGTTGCTTGAAAATTAGGAAGGGCCATTTGTGGTTAAAGAGGTATATCCTGGGAACGCATATAAGTTGGTAAATGAGCAGGGGCAAGAGTTATCACATCCTTGGAATGGTGTTTACCTGAAGAAGTTCTACCCTTAGGTCATTCATCTTTTGTTTCAAATAAGAATAGGATAGTAGGCATGGTGCTATGACCAATGGGGCTTAAGGTTAGATTTTCATAAACTGGCTCTATTTCTTTTAGACGTTTGGAAAAGGGGAAGTCCTTACACACACTCACGCCTATCATTAAGGAGCAAATAACGGACGAGTCAAAGAAAATGGAAACCAAGCTAGAAGGAGATAGAACACCCTTTTTTTTTCTCTTATTCGGCGTAAGTCGGGGGACCGTGGCCTCACGGGAGGACTCTCGAGTCCGTCCGCCGCCTTAGTAGGAGGAAGTCAAACAAAGAAATCAAAAGTAAAATCCATGTTAAAGGCAAAAAGAAGCAAAAGCCTCCAGGCCAAATGTCAAGTCAGTAAAAGGAGGCAAAATGGAGAGAAGGCCTACCAAGTCAAATCTCAAAACAAGGCCACAAAGAAAAGAGAAGAAAAAGAAAAAGAAAAAGAAAAAGAAAAAAGATCGAATCCCAACAGGGAATAAGGTGGAGGAAGGATAATCCCTGAGATCATCTAACCCTCTTAAGCAGCTTATCTATTCATTCTTTTTATTTTTGGTGTTCTCTATTATTTTTAGTAAGGTTAAAGTGAACTAAGATTCAAAAGTTAAATGGAATTAATGACATGGTGAATTTAACTATCACACTTCCCTAAACCAAACCCTCTTAGAAAAGAAAAGGTGTGTGAAGTCTAGTCGAAAGTTCTTTTGATCTGTGTACCATGCCGATTTTAGAGTCTGTCAATTTCCCTTGAGACTTCGGGCTTAGGTCAACGCAAGCAATTTACCAAATGGTACGACGCCGTTATTTTCGGGTTAGCGTCGCGCGGTTGGCCATTAGGGTTCAAGGGTGGTCCATCATTTACTACCTAAGTTGTGAGGAAAGAGACTCGGGTCGGACAAATCATTTACTGTTGATATGTTTTTTAGAAGAATCTGTTGGTCGGGAGCAACTGGGAGCCAGAGCATGGCATGACGGTATTGTCATCAGCATAAGACTTAACCGGATGGGTTCTGGTCGAGGACTATTAACGATCAAATCGGCTTAGGTATGCGCATAGGACGCCTGGGGAGTTCAGGAAGGAACATTTCAAAATTTAAAAAAAAAATCACATATTTCAAATTCCAAAAAAAAAAAAATTACATATTTCAAAATCCAAAAAAATCACATATTCTAAAATCCAAAAAAATTTACATCTTTCAAAATACAAACAAATCACATAGTCCAAAATCAAAAAAAAAAAAAAATCACATATCTCAAAATCCAAAAAAATCACATATTCCAAAATATAAAAAAATTACATATTTTAAAATTCAAAAAAAAAATCACATATTTCGAAATCCAAAAAAAAAACACACACACATTCATCTGTATGAATGTTTGTCATTTTGTACATACAAATTGCATATGCATGATTACATGACGCATATTTCTTTATTTCCTTATGTCTGTTTAATAAGACAAGGCCCCTTGACTCGTCGCCAAGACTAGAATGGTATTCATCATTTTGAGCAAGGGGCTAAAATAAACTATGAAAATAACATTCTTTCTTACTGGTGTTGTGCAGGAAAAGGCGATGAAGAAAAAGCAAAAAAGAAAAAACAGCATAAAACCATCAGACGACCAGGTCGATGGCCTTCTGATGCTTCAGACGGCCACAAGTCTGGCCTTCTGAGGGAATATTCAGACGGCCAAATAGATGGCCCTCTGATGCTTCAGACGGCCACAAGTCTGGCCTTCAGATGTAACCATCAGATGGCTAGATAGATGGCCTTCTGATGCTTCAGACGGCCACAAGTCTGGCCTTCTGAAGGAATCTTCAGATGGCCAGATAGATGGCCTTCTTGATGCTTCAGATGGCCACCAGTCTGGCCTTCTGACGCTTCAGACGGCCACCAGTCTAGCCTTCTGATGGAAACATCAGACGACCAGATAGATGGCCGTTTGATGCTTCAGACGGACACCAGTCTGGCCTTCTAACGCTTCAGACGGCCGCCAGTCTAGCCTTCTGATGGAAACATCAGACGGCCAGATAGGTGGCCTTCTGATGCTTCAGACAGCTACAAGTCTGGCCTTCTGATGGAAACATCAGACGGCCAGATAGATGGCCTTCTGATGGTTCAAACGGCCATCAGTTTGGCCTTCTGACAAAATATTTCAGAAAAATTGTAAAAAAAGTCTAAAAAAATTGAAAAAAAAAACAAAAAATTAGAAAAATGTGTGCTTCTTACTTTATTGCTAATATAATGACTCTAACATCTTATTTTGCAGGAAGAAGAAGATAGAAGAGTCTACATTATTTTAGAAAAACTGGAGACTAATAACTTAAGGCACATAAATCCGGAGTTCCCCTTTAACAAAAATGATGGTGGATTTATGAGGTTTAAGTTATTTGAACAGTCTAGAATAAATCCTCCGGTGTCTTGCCTTAGTTAGGCTTTTTATTTTAAACCCAGCATGCATCATCCATTCTTTCAGCATATCATTACAGAGGAGAGTAGGACCCTATCGCCCTATACTTTAATCATCCAATGTTGGAATCTTTTATCGTCTGCGCAGTGTTTTAATTAAGTCTTGGAATATACATTCCGTGCCTTTGATTGTCATCCCTTAAACTCCTTCGACCGGACAGGCGTCCCATAGTGTGTCGGAGACTCGCGGCAATTGCCAAAGGACCTCCTAGGTTGTAGTTTATGGGTACACAACTCTTTCCCTTCATCATTCTTAGCTTGCATCACCATTGTTGTCAAACTTTTAGCAAGTTCCACATCAGGTGGAGTGATCCAAAATAGGGTGTAGTATCCGTACCATCTACTTATCAGTCCACCGTGTTCTCCTCTAAAGAGGATGCCATGGAGGGGCAATTGTAAACATCCATTTTTGGCCCATTCCATAGACCGATTTGAGCTTTATTGTATTAACGGGCCTTTGTGTTGATCTTTTGTCATTTCCCGCTCATTTGGACTCCTTGAAACTTAATTTCTTTTTGTCAAAAAAAATTTTGTCACAAAACGTTCATTTTTCAAAAAAAAAAGTGCATGATTTCAAAACTTTTTTCATTTTTTAATGCATTTGGATTTTAAAAATATTCATTTTAAAAAAAAAATAACTTTTTGTCAGGTCCATCAGGTGTCCAGAGTGCTGGTCGTCTGAACCATCAGACGGCCAGACTAGTGGCCGTCTGAAGTTCAGACGACCAGACAGCTGGCCGTCTGAACATTCTGACGGCCAGGGAGCTGGCCGTCTGGCAATCCTTCAGACAACCACCTTCCTAGCTGTCTGATGGTCAGACAGCCAGGGGTTGGCCATCTGGGTTCAGACGGCCAGGTTGCTGGTCGTCGGATACTTCAGACGGCCAGGGAGCTGGCCGTCTAGCAATCCTTCAGACGGCCACCTTCCTGGCCGTCTGATGGTCAGACGGCCAGGGGCTGGCCATCTGGGTTCAGACAGCTAGGTTGTTGGCCGTCTGATACTTCAAACGACCACCTCTTTGGCCGTCTGATTGTCTGGGTTTTCGTGATTATCCAAATCTTTTTTACGCCTTTCTCTCGGTTTTTTGACCATATCTTCCGCATTTTTTCACCCTAATGGATCAAGATGAAGGTGATTTAGGGCTTAGGTGTCATTCTTTTGATTGGTTTTGGCTTAGATTTTGTTGAAGAGATCTCTATCCAACCTTCTTTATCCTCATCCATTGGCCCACAAAATGGGGGCTTCCTAGGGTTTTAACTCGACCTCCTTCGCCTATTTAAGCTCTCCTTCACCTTGGGAACGGGGCCAAGAGGGTTCGCTAGGGTGAGGATACCATTTTGCATCAAAAGAAAGAGAAAAGAGTGATTTCAAAGTTTAGCATTAGATCTCTTCTTTGGAGCTCATGGGAAGAAAGCAACTATTGAGTCTTGGAGGCTCTAGGAAGGAAGAATGTGCCATCAATCTTGTGCCCATGCAACACTCTCTTCAACGTCAAACAGGGAACCCTACCCTCCTCTCTCATTTTATTATTTTTTATCATTCTCTCCATAGTCCCATACATGCATGCACCAGTCTAGGATTTTGTTCATGTTCAGATATTCCATTTTCACCCACATGCACTCATGATTAGGTACCTAAGATCCTTGCTAAGGGGTTTATTTTGATCCAAAACACTAAAAAACGGAAAGGTGGGTGGCCATAACACTTGGTCACTCATCCTTCTCACCCACACATTCGGTAAGCTCACCTCTAATTGATATATTTCTCTTGCTTAGTGAACGGATGCTATGCTAATTAAGAGTCTAATGAGTGTCTTTATTTATGGTTAATTTGCAGGAAATCAAGGCATGAGGCCCCGTCTTCTTGGCCGGCCGAGGAGAAGGGAGTGTGGACTACAAATTCCGTTGTGCATGGAGGTCTTGGAGTGTCATTCGCGATCAAGGTAGTCCCTCTGGGTCGAGGTAAAACACCCTGGCGATCACCATTTTAATTCTTGGTGTTTTTAGTTCATCAAGTCATTTTGTTCTTTATTTGTTTTTATCATTATCCTAATTATGGGTTCATGGCCACGGAGGTCGGTCTCCTCTCACCAATTGAGCACGGGGTCATTTCTGGCGCCTACAATAAGATGGAGTACCTTGGAACCCTAATGGTCAACCGCGCGATGATGAACTAGAATCAGATGCCGCCGCACCCATAGGTGATGCGTTTGCATTGACCTAAGCCCGAAGTTTTGAGGATCCTCATTGAGATTATGGTAAGAAAATTGATTCACCATAAACATGAAAATTTCTCTTTACCCACTTTGATCCTTTCTAACTATGTAAACATGTGATGATTTTTTAAAACAAACCATTTTAAAATGATTTTCAGCCTTTAAATGGCTATCTCCTGCTAAACCTTCGGGGAGAAAGTAAAGACACTAGGGAGACAAACTTCGCAGGAAGATCGACAAAACTGTTGAAAGATCGAGCTATGACAAAACAAATCCTCCTTGACCACTTAGATGGCCTCATTTACTCTGTCTTCTCAGGCCTCTAATAGATTTCATGGCCAGGCATGATCACGACCAAGCTTTTTTATGATTGTCTGAACCCTTTTGATTTTTCTTGGCACTTCCAGGGTTATTTGCTTTTTCATGACTCTTTCAGTCCTTGTTCTGCTTGTAGGGGCACTAGCCTCTTCACATGCTCTGGTCATTTACATTTCATATCTATGGTCAATTGAGGGGTTACACCTATCAGGTCGTCGGAAACCACAGTTTGTTGAACTCGACCATTTAAGGGCATCAACTGTCCTGATCAATCGAGAGAAGAAAAGCAAAGGTTGTCTCAATCGACAATATACTGAAGACATCGAACTCATTTTAAGAAGGTTCATTTGAAAAACGTGCGAATGTGTGCATCTCACCATGGCCATGGAGACCCATATGAGAGTAAAGCAGATATATCTAAGGTTTTGGTGGACCAAGGTCTTATCGAGATTTCAATGATAACCCAATCTATCATACAACTAGACTTAGACAGGGATTATATGGCAGTCACCAAATGGTTGGATTTTGTGTCTTTGTGATTTTTTTGTGGTTTTCTTTAAAACATGTACATATCACAAGTATTTTGTTGTTTTTTTTATATTCTACTTTTTTTTGGGTCTTGAATTTATATTATTTATTTTTTTGACTTTCTAATTTTTTTGTGCATTTTAAGGGTAAAATTTCTTCAGATAGACCCCACTCCAAGGGTGTGGCAATTCTTCTCCATTTTCATTAACCAAGCGATAGATATTTCCTGAATATGTCTTCTTAATTATAAATGGACCATTCCAATTTGATTGTAATTTATTCCTGGGACCAGAAGCTTTAATCATTTTTCTCTTAAGAACCATCTCCCTAACCTCAAATTTTCTTTCAAGGACCTTCTTTGCATAGAATCTTGCAATTCTCTTTTGGTAAACTTGTGTATGATCTGCTGCCATCAACCTTCTTTCGGCATACAGTTCCAGTTGGGTTAACATGGTTTCACGACGTTCATTATCGCTAATTTCTTTGTCCAACTGCACTCTTAGCAAGGGAAGGAGGATCTCATATGGGAGTATTGCATCCCTCTCAAACGTCAATGCATATGGTGTTTGTCTAATGGGTGTTCAGACGGAGGTACGATACGCCCAAAGAGCCACAACTAGGCGACCGGCCAATCAGAAAAATTATGAGATTAACAAGTTCTCTTGATGATTCGGATGAGAGTCTTGTTAGGTGCTTCAGCTTGTCCATTTCCTTGTGGGTAGTAAGGTGAAGAATATGCGAGTTAATGACCATACTTACCACACATGTCGTTGAGTTCCTGGGAGACAAATCGTGGTCCGTTGTCAGTGACGAAATTGTGTGTCCTGAATATGGAGAGAATGTTGTGCTTGAGGAATTTCACCACCGTGGATGCTTTGATCTCAATGAATGCTTCTACTTCAACCCATTTAGTGAAATACTCAGTGGCAATTAAGATAAAGGATTTATTCTTGATCTCCCCTATTCGATATTCCAGAAGTCCTATGACATCGAATGCCCATATGGCGAATGGCCAAGGGGAAACGATTGGATGGAGGGATGATTATGGTGCATAGATCCTGTTAGCATGTAGATGGCATTTAAAGACCTTCAGACAAACATGGTACAATCAGCCTCCATTGAAGGCTAGTAATAGGGCATGAGGAGCTTCTGAGCTAGAGTGCAGCCATTGACGTGACCCCTTCACTCACTAGAATGGGCAGCTTCAATGTTCTAAGGGATTTCAGCATCATCCAAACACCGAAGGAGTATTCTAGTAAAGGACCGTTTGTAAAGGATCCCACCTAGAATGATGCAACGTTGAGATGCCGGCGGATAGGCTTACGGTCAGAGGTCGTAGCGTATGCTGGGAAGGTCCCATCTCGAAGGTAATTCAGGATCTCAAAATACCAAGGATTCCCATCATCCTATTCGAGTATGGATTCCTTGCTTATGACCAAAATACACTCAAGTAAGAGAAGAAATTGTTGGAACCACGAATCCAACAAAGAGGGAGAATCTTGCTTTTGTACAATAATGGTTTCTAAACTCCTAGTGAGGGGAATTTAAAGGGCAGAGGAAAAGGAGGCTAAGGCATCAACTAGGAAGTTCTGTGACCTGGGCACATGACAAAGGTGATATTTCTAAATTGCCTAGTCAATGCCCCTACTTAGTACGGCTTCAACTTGGGTTCCCGGGTTTGGTATTTGCCCATTGTCTAGCGAAGGACTAGTTGTAAGTCCCCCATAATTCTCAATTCTTTAACCTTGAGTACCAACGCCATTTGTAAGCCAGCTAGGAGGGCATCATATACTTCAATGTTGTTGGTCATCGGGAAGGACAATTGGCAATCATGCAGAATACTCACCCCTTCTAGAAATAGGAGGACCGCCCCTATCCCACTGCCTTAGCAATTAAGTCCCCCGTCGAAGTGGAGGACCCAGGACGGACTATCATCCACTATCACATTCAGCTCCTCATCCAGGAACTCATCGTTGGCAGGCGAAAATTTAGGCAATGGGTGGTGGGTCAGGTGCTTCGCAATTGGTTGCCCCTTGACAACCTTCTGGTTCACATAGGTGATATCAAATTTATTCAAGAAGGTCTGCCATCGTACGAGACTATTAGTCAATACTAGCCCCTCTAGCAAATATTTTATTGGGTCCATTCTGGCTAGAAGTTTAACCTCGTGGGTAAGGAAGTAGTGCTTCAATTTCTGCACTACCCAGATGACGGTCGCATATGTCCTTTCCCTGGCCGTGTAACATTTTCTAGCATCATTGAACAATTTGGAGAGGTAGTACACCGCTCTTTCTCTCTTCTTGTCGTCCAGTTGGGCCAATACTCCTCCAACTAATTCTTCAGTGGTGGAGACATAGCAGTAAAGGCCGCTCCAAGATGGAAGCCATAAGAACTGGCGGATTGAGGAGATAACTTTTCAAATCGTCGAAGGCCTTTTGACATTTATTGCTCCATTTTAACTTCACCCTTCCTTCCAATAATTCATAAAAGGATTTTCACCTCAAAGAGTGTTGAGATATGAACCATCTAATTAATTGTACATGGCCGATGAGGCTCCATACTTCCTTAACATTCCTATGAGGGCGCATCTCTGTAATTGCCATTACTTTATCTAGATCTACCTCAATCCCTCGCCTACTTACCATGAACCCTAGCAACTTACCGGACTAAACTCCGAATATGCACTTTTTTTAGTTCATTTTCAATTGGTGCTCTCTTAATCTTTGCATCACTGTCCTGAGGATTTTTTCATGCCCTTCCCTCGTTTTAGACTTCACCAAGATATCCTCTACATAAACCTCCATATCAGTGTGGATCATATAATGAAAAATTGCCATCATTGTCCTTTGATAACTGGCTCAAGCGTTCTTAAGCCCAAATGGCATGATCACGTAGCAATAGATGGGATTATGAAAGATGTCTTTTCCTGATCCTCTTCTGCTAGCCTGATCTAATTATATCCAGAAAATCCATCCATAAAGGAGAGCATTTTGTACCCAGTAGTATTATCGACCAACAAATCTATATGAGGAAGTGGGAAATTGTCCTTTGAACAAGTTTGGTTGAGGTTACGGAAGTCTATGCAGACCGTAACCCTTCCATCCTTCTTAGCTATAGGGATGATAGTGGCTACCCATTTAGGATAAAGCACTACTCGGATGAACTTGGCCTTGTGTAATTTGTCAACCTCTTCCTTGACCCTAAGTGCTAATTTTGGTTACAACTGTCTCAACTTTTGTTTCATTGGTTTGGTGCCAGGTTTGAGGACAAGCCGATGCTCCACTAGTTCTGTGTCTAACCCGGGCATGTCTTCATATGACTATGCGAACCCGTCAATATACTCTCTGAGTACGGTGACGATGGACCGCTCATCTTCTTTACTCCATTTGGCACTAATTAGTACTATCTTCGGATCTTGTTCAGTTGTAAGGTTCACTTCTTTGCTGGGTTCATCGACGGCTGATGAAGACTCATCGAACTGCCTCATCCCACTTAAGAATGGTTTAGCCAAGCCCTCTTCATCTTCACCTTCACTAAGCTCGAACACGCCTAGACCATCATTGTAAGATTCACATTCTAATGGCTCTTCTAGCTCAGAGATGGCTCCTATCCAAAGAAAGTCTTCAACTTTTCTCAAATATCTACACATATTTGCTATCTCTTCAATTAAAGAAAAAGGAACTTGCTTATATCTACAACTCCTAGACAAAGAGGAAGCTATCCTGATCCCTAAGCTATTATGTACAAGGTTCCGAGAGTGAGTTGGATATGTTACTAAAGAGAGAAGAGTGGGTCCTTGAGACAAAGACCCCATGGTGGTAGAATAGCCCAAGCATGTGGGCTCCTCAATGGTGATTTCACTCAAGGGAATGTGCCACGACCGATGATGGAAACATAAGAAAGGAACGTGGATGGAATAGAAAGGGGATGACTGCAAAAGGTGTCGGATCATTTCTTGCTAAGAAGACTCTCTCTTATGGAGTGGTTGGTTTGGGGAATAATAGTTGTATACCAAAATCATCTTCATTCTCCCTTTGAACTTCATTGCTTATTTCTTCCTTCAACTCATCCTCAAGGAGATCCACCGTATGAAATTCCCACCTTCTTTACAAAGTGATCTGAGAGAGTCCATTCTCTTGATTCTTCAACTAGTTTAATTTTGGTACCCTAATCCAAATCCCCCAGTAGCCGGATTCGTAGAAATAGATTCTTGAATCCCTTGTTCTTCTTTGCCTATTCCCAAGCCTAAATTGTATCCCATTTTATCCATGAGCCGCCATCCTATATTAGGCAAGGGTTTGGGTTGAGAGTTGACCGATGAAAGGATGGTGATGTAGCCGAAGCTATCACGACCGGATTCCGAAGCTGGAATCCGAAGTTATGGATCCGGAGCTGGGTCGGATCGGTGCAAGAGGCCCGACAGGGATCCGGAAGGGGAAGGAGGCAGAGGCGAAGCCGAAGGTTCGAGGCCGAGAGCCGCTCGGTCGGAGGCTGGCTTGTCTTCGGGATGTCGGGGCCGAAGCTCCTTCGGTAGACGAAGGGGTGGCGCGAAACCGAGTCTCCTCCGATTGCGGGGCAGCCGGCGCACGGCGTCGAGACCAGGGAGAGGAGTCCGAGGTCGGCGGCCGAGACCGACTCGGGAAGATCGGCGATGATTCGAACCGAACCCCTGCGGGAGGGAAAGAAGAAGAAAACCGGTCAGTAGGAGTCCCGGGCTTCGGCCCTAAGGAACCCCCTCCGACGGTCAAGTTAGCTCCTGAAGATGATTCGATTCAGAAGGCAAAGAGTAGCTTTAATGCTATTTGGACTGAAATCCTTGAGGGTCTCGGAGGCGTAGGAAGCATACCTTTGGCAATAAATAGCGGTGTATTATAGCAGAGGATAGAGGATGGTTAACGGTGATAGCCGATATAGGACTATGTCCGGGCTTACTGGTAAACCGCCATAGTGCCTAGTCCTCCACCGGAGTGGGCCGGACTCGGCTATCGGGCCGAAGGGGGTTAGGCCGCTGATGGGCCGAAGCCTGCTGGGCCTAGGGCTGCTGCGCTGCTCCCGGGCCGTAGACTGGTGGGCCGCTGACGGGCTGAAGCCTGTTGGGCCGGGAGCAACGGTGCCGCTTACGGGCCGAGGGCTGTTGGGCAGCTGATGGGCCGAAGGCTCTCTGAAGGCCTTCTACTGCTGTTGTTGGGCTGAACTGGGTTTGGGCTTGTTTTAATAGGCCGAATCGGATTCTGCCTCATCACATAGCCCCCCACTCTTGTCTTCCTCAATTCTGAGATGGCGAGAGTATAGCCCGAAGCTTGTTGAGAAATAGCGTAACAGGTGTTTTACCCGAAGCTTTCTGTTCCTTTTCTTGAGAAGAGGGTGCCCTCGGTCGGCCGAGGGTTAATTAACTGCTTCGTCTTCATTCGAGATGGCGACGAAGGCCTTTGCCTCTGAGGGCGAAGGGCCGAGCTCTCTGACTTGTGTCAGACTTCATTAAATGGACGGGACGGGCGTCGCTTCGCGAAGAAGCACGGGACACGCGTCGCGCATCCGGCCGCTCCATTAAAAACACAAAAAGATCCTGACCGCTCGTGGGTCGCGGATCGCTTCGGCTCTCTACCCGAGGTCCTGCTAGGATTGCCGCCGCTCCCTTCTCCGGCACGCGGATCGGGACACGTGGCGGGCATCCGAGTGATTAGCCGAAGGGTCGGAGCGCTCTTGGCCGTTGATCGTTCGGCTTCAAGTCCCGGAGTCTGTCCGTCATTATTGCCGAAGGACAGTACACGTGGCGGGCATCCGAGAGGAGCGACGAGGCGACGGGGAAGATCTCACCCGTCGGCTTCGGCGGGAGGGGCTTCGAACGGAGCCTATAAATAGGAGCCCTCCGCAGAGCACTGTTCTTCTTCTTGCTTCCGCGCCTGCGTTGCTCTGCGATCACCCGAGCTCTCCCTCCTCTCCGGCGAAAGGCTAGCTCTCTGAAGGCGTCGTCCGAGCTCTCCGGCCACCGCAGGAAGATCTCCACCTCTCGGAGTGCTTACTGGTGGAGTTTGGTGGCTCGAGAGGCCGCGCTTGATCCAGAAGAGATCCTTTCCTCTTTGAGAGTAAGCTTCGATCTCCTTTCTTCATCCTTGCGACCTTATGGTCCGCAGCTCTCCTTCGAGCGAGATTACTCCTTCAGACGAGGAGTATACTCCATCTCATTCCCCTAAGTCTTCTCTGTCATCCCCTCTTACTCTGGACTCCCTCGCTTCTGCGATGTCTGGAGAGGCCGAGGCCTCCGGTGCCGAGGCGTCCGAGGAGGTTCACACTCCGGGCCAGGCTTCCGCCTCGGGACGTCGTCGTCCCGAGACTGCTTCGGAAGCAGCCTGCGCCCTTTCGGATGAAGCGGTTAGCTACATGGCTTCTTACTATCAACTCCCCTCTTGGATGACCCCCTATCGGCCTGGCTCTCATACCAGGGCCAACACCCCTCGCCCGGGTACTTTTTCTATCTATGAAGAAAGCTTCCAGACGGGCTTTCGTCTTCCTCTCTCCACCTTCGTTGTCAACCTCCTTTGCTTCTACAGGCTGGCCCCGTCTCAATTTTTTCACAATTCTTGGCGCACAGTCTATGCCTTTTTGGCTGTGGTTGCCCGCATGCAGACTGTGCCCTCGGTCAACATCTTCCGCTACCTCTTCAAAATCCAAAGGCAGGGGAGATCCGAGTGGTATTGCTTCGTCCCTCGTATCGGCCGAAGCATTTTTTCCGAGAAGCCCTCGTCCATTCACGGCTGGAAGAGGAATTTTATCCTTATTTCTCTGCCGGAGAATGAGAAGAGCGTGTGGCCCTTTCCTACCGTGTGGGCACCGCTGGCCGCAGGCCTTTCCGATCCTCCCATTCTGAACTCCACCCAGAGCACCCTCGTGGGCCATATCGAGGCCGCGGCTCCGTACGACATCTGGGAGCTCTACTGCAAGCCGGAGCTGTTCGTGGGTGCCGGGGCATGGCCGGACCCGAGGTTTGATCCGGAGCGGGCTTTCCCGTACCTTCCTCCCGGGGAGGCTCCGCAGGACAGCGAAGGAAGCGCTGAGGCCGCTCCTCCAGCTGAAGCTCCTCCGGCCGACGAGGTTGCTGAAGCTTCGGCCGAGGGTAAGTCGGTTTTGAGTTGCAGCTGTTGTGTTATTCGTTTCTAACACTTCTTCTCTTGCTTGCAGCAATGTCCGGGATCGAGGGCCTCCTCAGCCGGATTGGCCAGCAACGCGGCCGAGGTCAGCCATCCCCCCCGCAGGCGGCAGGCGGGTCTGGACGAGGCGCAGTGGCCCCGAGGGCCCAAGCCGGGGTTCCGATGACTGCGACTTCCTCCGAGGGCCGTGCTGCCGCCGCCGCTCTCGAGAGGGAGCGAAAAACTAAGTCGGCCGCCCGAAGGGGCGTCCGACTGTCGAAGCGCCCCCGGGCCGAGGAGCCCGAAGAGGCAGAGCCCGCCCCGTTGGTTAGGAGAACCGCCGGGGCCCGAAGGGCCGCAAGGCTGGCGTCCCCCGAGGCGCTGAGGGGCGACTCTCCTCCGGCCGCGATGGCGGGGGCAGAGCATGAAGGCGCCTGGTCGCAGGCGCCTCGCGCGCAGGAGCGCGAGCTGTGGGTCCCCGAGCGGGGATCTATAGAGATGAGAGCATGGAGGATTCACAGACGTGCCTCCGTCTGCTCCGCAGCCTCACTCTCCCTTCGGCCTTTGTGGAGCTGAAGGACCACTCGGTCACCGATCTGGCGGCGATCAGCGCCCGATTGGCGGTCCAGGTAAGAAGCTTCTGAGTGTGCTTCAATCTAGCTTTTTCTTAGCTTATTTCAAGTTTCGCTGATCCTAGTCTGCTTTCGGTCCGCAGGCCGCAGTTATGGGTAGCGTCCTGATTCACCATCAGGAGCTGCTCCAGAATAAACTTCTGGAGGCCGAGAGGGCGTCGGCCTCGGCAGGTTCGGGTGAGGGCCCTTCGGCAGGGCATAAAATCGAGCCCATCGTCGACGGGCTCGTAGCCACAAATGCCCGGATGCGGGCACAGCTGGAGGAGCGGGCAGCAGAGGCCCGTGCTTCTGCCGAGGCCAAGACGAAGGCCGAGCGGGAGCTTGCTGTGGCCCAGGCTGAGAACCGGGCCCTTAAGGCCCAGATCCAAGACAAGGACGCCCGGCGAGCTTCGGAAAACCGTCGCCATGCCAAGGAGATGTCGGCCCTAAAGCAGGAGCTGGAGGAGGCGGTGGACTCGGCCGTGGCCGACTACAAGGCCGGCCCAGACTATGCCGAGGAGATAATCCAGGCCCAGCTTCTAGCGGCCTCCTCGGTCTTCGATATCGGGCTGGCTGCCGCGCAGAAGGTCTGTCCAACCGTGGACCTGACCGGGATTGCCCTGCCGACGGACGAGGAAGGCGCGGAGCTCTTGTCCTGGTGGAAGGGGCTTACGGCCGAGAGGGCCCCGGCCTCGACGGAAGGCGACGAGGTCGCTACGGTCGAGGAGGCCCCTGTCGAAGCCGCCCCGCCTGAGGCCGTGCAAATCGTCGATTCCCCCTCTCCATCTCCTGGCCGAAACCCAGTTGATGTGGAGGAGGGGGTAGCCGAAAACTGACGCGGGGGCCTGCCCTGGTTTTTATCTTTCTTCTTTTGTAAGCCTGCGGCCAGGTGGATGGCCGGTTTTGTACTTCCCTTATTTGTGAATACAGGAAGTGTTTTTGGCTTTACCTTGATGTTTTGTACATGATCGACCAAATCTGGTTTTTCAGAAATCCGAGATCTTGTCGTTGTTTGCTATAGCTCGCAAGGACGAGACCTGATGTAGGTTCGGATAGGAAGTTGATATGATATCACTACCGATAGTATATACGGCCGAGGCCTTTACTAGTGCGATTCATGTGATCCGAGGGGATATCCTGCCACTCTTGGCGCGGTTTGGGTGGCCGAAGCCATTCCCGGCTTGGCTTACGCGGACTTAGAGATATACCTTGCCGCTTCCCGATCCGGTATACGTGGCCAAAGCCACCCTCGGATCAGGGTACCTGCAGGCTTAGAAAAAACCATGCCGCTCCCGATACGGTTTGCATGGCCGAAGCCACTCCCGGTACGGTTTACACGGACTTAGAAAGAATATCATGCCGCTCCCGATACGGTTTGCATGGCCGAAGCCACTCCCGGTACGGTTTACACGGACTTAGAAAGAATACCATGCCGCTCCCGATACGGTTTGCATGGCCGAAGCCACTCCCGGTACGGTTTACACAGACTTAGAAAGAATACCGTGCCGCTCCCGATACGGTTTGCATGGCCGAAGCCACTCCCGGTACGGTTTACACGGACTTAAAAGAATACCATGCCGCTCCCGATACGGTTTGCATGGCCGAAGCCACTCCCGGTATGGTTTACACGGACTTAGAAAGAATACCATGCCGCTCCCGATACGGTTTGCATGGCCGAAGCCACTCCCGGTACGGTTTACACGGACTTAGAAGAATACCATGCCGCTCCCGATACGGTTTGCATGGCCGAAGCCACTCCCGGTACGGTTTACACGGACTTAGAAAGAATACCATGCCGCTCCCGATACGGTTTGTATGGCCGAAGCCACTCCCGGTACGGTTTACACGGACTTAGAAAGAATACCATGCCGCTCCTGATACGGTTTGCATGGCCGAAGCCACTCCCGGTACGGTTTACACGGACTTAGAAGAATACCATGCCGCTCCCGATACGGTTTGCATGGCCGAAGCCACTCCCGGTACGGTTTACACGGACTTAGAAAGAATACCATGCCGCTCCCGATACGGTTTGCATGGCCGAAGCCACTCACGGTACGGTTTATACGGACTTAGAAGAATACCATGCCGCTCCCAATACGGTTTGCATGGCCGAAGCCACTCTCAGTACGGTTTACACGGACTTAGAAAGAATACCATGCCGCTCCCGATACGGTTTGCATGGCCGAAGCCACTCCCGGTACGGTTTACACGGACTTAGAAAGAATACCATGCCGCTCCTGATACGGTTTGCATGGCCGAAGCCACTCCCGGTACGGTTTACACGGACTTAGAAGAATACCATGCCGCTCCCGATACGGTTTGCATGGCCGAAGCCACTCCCGGTACGGTTTACACGGACTTAGAAAGAATACCATGCCGCTCCCGATACGGTTTGCATGGCCGAAGCCACTCACGGTACGGTTTATACGGACTTAGAAGAATACCATGCCGCTCCCAATACGGTTTGCATGGCCGAAGCCACTCTCGGTACGGTTTACACGGACTTAGAAAGAATACCATGCCGCTCCCGATACGGTTTGCATGGCCGAAGCCACTCCCGGTACGGTTTACACGGACTTAGAAATACATCCAAGTTTCCTGAAAAAGAGACCTTTATTCATACCTCCCGGCTGAAAGTCCGGGAAAAAGTGATTTTACATAAAATAACGCCGAAGGCGCTCTACATTCCAGGTGCGAGGGAGAGGTTGGCCCGAAAGGGTCTCCAACCGATAGGCCCCTCGTCTGATCACCTCTTTGACCAGATAGGGCCCCTCTCAGTTGGGGGCAAGCTTTCCTGAGGCTTCGGCCGGTTTGGAAGCATGAGCATTCCTCAACACGAGGCTCCCGATTTCAAAGCTTCGAGGCTTCACTCGAGTGTTGTGGTACTTGGCCATGCGCTGCTGATAAGCCGCTAGCCGGATACGAGCCCTATCTCGGGTTTCTTCTATAAGGTCCAGATGATCTTTCAAGCCTTCTTCGTTGGCCTCCGGATTGTAAGCAATGACTCTGGGAGAGGGAAGGCCGATTTCCACTGGAATAACGGCCTCTATCCCATAAGCCATGCGAAATGGAGTTTCGCCGGTAGGAGTTTGGCTCGTCGTCCGATATGCCCACAGAACACTCGGCAGCTCCTCTACCCATCGGCCTTTGGCTTCGCCGAGGCGGGTTTTCAGTCCCTGCAGTAGGTTTCAGTTGGTGACTTCAACCTGGCCGTTTGCTCGAGGATGTTCTACCGAAGTGAATTTGTGAAGAATGCCGAAGCCGGCGCAGTTGTCGCTGAAACGACGGCTATCGAACTGCTTGCCGTTGTCCGAAATGATGGCCCGGGGGACGCCGAACCGGCAGATGATGGACTTCCATACGAAGTTCCAGGCATTGCTATCGGTTATTGATGCGAGGGGTTCGGCTTCTACCCACTTAGTAAAATAATCTACCGCTACGATGAGGAATTTTCTCTGGCCGGTGGCGACGGGAAAAGGCCCTAGGAGGTCGATTCCCCATTGAGCGAAAGGCCAGGGATCGGATAAGGGTGTCAGAAGGGTGGCTGCCTAGTGGATGAGGGAGCTGAACCTCTGGCACTGATCACAGCGCCGTACGAGGGCTAAAGCGTCCTTTCGGAGTGTCGGCCACCAGTAACCTTGCCTTAGAAGCTTGTGAGCCAGGGCCCTTCCTCCTGCATGCGCTCCGCATACCCCTTCATGTACTTCTCTCATGGCGTAGTCGGCTTCAGTCGGGCCGAGGCACCGCAGCAGCGGTCGGCCGAAGGACTTCTTGTATAGCAACCCGTCCAGAAGGAGGAAATGGGATGAGCGTTGCCGAACGTGCTTCGCCTCCCTTGAGTCTGGCGGGACTTCTCCTCGGAGGAGAAAAGCGACGAGGGGAGTCATCCATGTCTCGGGTTCGGCCTCAGTGATTTGCATGGCTTCAGGCTCGCCGAGGCTTGGTTCGGCGAGTTCCTCCACTAGGATCATTCGGCCTCCTCCCCCGTCTTGAGTTGACGCCAGCCGGGAAAGTGCATCGGCTCGGGTATTCTCGGCTCTTGGGATCCTCACGATTTCATAAGAGTTGAATTGAGCGAGGATCTTACGAGTCACCTGGAGATAGGACGCCATTATTGCATCCCGAGCCTCGTATTCCCCGGAAATATGGCTGGCGATCAGCTGAGAATCGCTGAAGGCTTTTAGGTTCCGGGCGCCGAGCTTCCTTGCGGCCCAGAGGCCAGAAATGAGGGCTTCGTACTCAGCGGCATTGTTAGTTGCTGGAAAGGAGTAGCGCAAGGCGTACTCCGTGACGACTCCTTCGGGCGATGCCAGTATCCACCCGGCGCCGCTACCCGTGGAACATGCGGAGCCATCTACAAAGAGTTGCCACTCGTCTACCGGCGTAGGAGCCGAAGTTCCTTCGGCTTCGGGCGCGTCGGCCTTCGGCTGAAGTGCCGAGGAAGCGCTGGGAGTGAGCTCGGCGATGAAGTCCGCCAACGCCTGGGCTTTTATCGCTGCCCGAGGTGCGTAGGAGATGTCGAACTCTCCTAGCTCAATCACCCACTTTGCCAGCCTGCCGGACACCTCCGGTCGGGAGAGAATTTGCCTCAGGGGCTGGTCGGTAAGAACTTTTACCGAATGGGCCAAAAAATAAGGCCGGAGCCTCCTCGCGGACGAGACGAGGGCCAGAGCCAATTTTTCCAGCGCGAGATACCGGAGTTCTGCTCCTTGAAGGGCTCGGCTGGTATAATAGACTGGCTTCTGAACGCCCTCTTGCTCTCGGACGAGGATGGCGCTGAGAGCCATCTCGGATACTGCGAGGTATAGACTCAGAGGCTCCCCGGGGACTGGCTTGGACATAATGGGGACTTTGGAGAGGTAGGCCTTCAGCTGGTCGAAGGTTGTCTGGCACTCATCCGTCCATTCGAAGCTATTGGCCTTCTTCAGTAGCTTGAAGAAGGGGAAACAGTAATCTGCCGCCCTTGACATGAAGCGGCTCAGGGCAGCAATCCTCCCGTTCAGCTTCTGTACCTCTCGGAGGTTTGCCGGGGGGAGCATTTGTACGATGGCCGAAACCTTCTCGGGGTTAGCTTCTACCCCTCGGTGGGTGACCATATAGCCGAGGAACTTCCCGGAGGCTACCCCGAAAGCGCACTTGGCCGGGTTCAGCTCCATCTTGTACCGCCTCAGGGCGGAGAATGTCTCGGCCAAGTCGGCCAAATGCTCTGCGGCGACGCGGCTTTTGACCAACATGTCGTCTATATAGACCTCCATGTTTCGGCCGAGCTGCGGGGCGAACACCTTATTGACGAGGCGCTGATATGTCGCGCCGGCATTCTTCAGACCGAAGGGCATCCGGGTATAGCAATATAGACCCATATCGGTCGTGAAGCTGGTTTTGCTTTCATCATCCGGATGCATCCGGATCTGGTGATAGCCTGAATAGGCGTCGAGGAAGCTTAAGAGTTCGTGGCCGGAGGTTGCGTCCACCACCTGGTCTATCTGAGGCAGCGGGAAGCTATCCATCGGACAGGCCTTGTTGAGGTTGGTGAAGTTCACGCACATTCGCCACTTGCCATCCTTCTTCGGCACCATCACCACGTTGGCGATCCAGTCCGGATGGTGCACCTCTCGAAGGTGTCCGGCGTCCAGCCCCTTCTGCACTTCGGCTTGGATGGCGGCTCTCCTTTCCTGATTGAAGGTGCGCCGCTTCTGCTTTACCGGGGGCTGGTCGGGATCGGTATGTAGTCGGTGCTCGGCTACCTCCGGGTCAACCCCGGGCATGTCCGCCGGAGACCAAGCAAAAATGTCGAGATTCTTTTTCAAGAACTCGGTGAGTTTCTCTGCTTCGGTCTTCTCTAGGTCGAAGCCTATCATCAGGGTTCGTCCTTCGCCTCCCGGAATCGGAATGGCTTCTCCCGGAGATGCCTCGGCTGATGACTCGATCGCCAGGGTTTCGGCTGCAGCCTTCCCTTTGACCGAAATCATATAGCACTACCGGGCTGCTTCTTGATTTCCCCTGGCCTCGCCTATTCCATGGCTGGTATGAAACTTTAGCTTTTGATGGAAAGACGAAGGCACAGCTCCGACCCCGCCGATTAGCCTTCGGCCGAAGATGGCGTTGTAGGCCGAATCGACTTTTACAACGGCAAAGTCCGTTTCAACGGTTAGTTGCCGGGGGGCAGAGCCTAAGGTTACAGGGAGTCGGATAATGCCCTCTACTCAGCAGGGCGAGCCGTTAAAACCGAAGAGGGGGCCCCGGTGAGGCTTCATATTAGCCTCACTCAATCCCATTTTTTCAAAACAATCATAAAATAAGATGTTTGGGGCGCTTCCATTATCGACAAATATTCGATGTACATCGTAACTATTTATTACAGCGTTTATGACGAGGGCGTCGTCGTGAGGGACCTGAATATCATTCAAGTCCTCTGAGCCGAAGGTAATATCTTCTTGGCGAGGCCGCTTCGGCTCGACGTCAATCGCTGCTATAGTGGCAGAGCTGCGCTGCCGCTGCCTTGATCCTTCCCCTGGCCCTCCGGATATCATCATAATAGATCCAGAGCTGGGTCTTTGATGGGATGTTTCCACGGGGGCCGAGGTGACCTTTGGCGGAGCAGCTTCAGTCACCGGGGGTTGCCGTTGCCTGGGCGTCTCAGGGACGTCCCGGTTCCGTTGTGGCGGGGGCTGCTCTCGTCGGTACTGCGGCAGTCTTCCCTCCCGGATGAGGCGGTCGATCTCCTCTCGGAGCTGCCGGCACTCATCCGTCGTGTGGCCGATCTCCCGGTGATACTCACTGTATTTGCCGGGGTCCCTTCGGCGAGGATCCGTCTTGATGCGATCTAGTCGCCGGATCATGCCCTTCACCTCCATGAGCATTCGGGAAGGGGGAGCAGGCAAGGGTAGGTACCGCTGTTGCGGGTCCCGTCGCCTCTCTCTATCCCAGTCCTCCCGGCGATATCGCTTTCGGGAGGGCTCTTGGTCTTCTGGCCGAGGTCGGACCACCTGGGGGGCAGGCGCCGAGGGTGCTTCGACCGCGCCTTTACCTCTGGACATCATCAGGGCCTCCCGGTTAATGTATTTATGAGCCCGGGCCACGAGGTCCTGGAAGGTAGGGGGATGGCGTTTCCCGATGGAGCCGAGGAGCCCTTCGTCCCGACACCCGCTGATCACGGCCGAGACCGCGATCGAGCTGTCGAGGTTCGGGATTTGGGCGGCCTCGGTCCGGAACTTGGTGAAGTACTCCTGGAGAGTTTCGGTGGGGCCTTGCCGGATGGCTAGCAGGCTGGCGGAGGTTTTGCACTGCCGGGTGGCATCATAAAATTGGTCGATAAATAACTGGCCCAACTGGACTAGGGAGTGGATGGAGTTGGGGGCCAGTGTTTCGAACCAGGTGAGGGCAGTCTTCTCAAGGGTGAGGGGGAAAAGTCGGCAGCGGACTGCCTCGGCGACCCCCCGGACCGAGAGGTATGCGTTGAATCTCTGGAAATGACAGACCGGATCTGTCATTCCGTCGTAGAGAGGGCCCTTCGGCAGCTTGAAATTGGAGGGCACCTCGGTAGCCAGGAGCTCTGGCGTAAACGGAGTCTGCTCCAGGATGTTGCTAGCAAGGGGCGCCCCGTAGGGCCGAGACACCATTTGCTGCATTTCCTTTCGCATTGCCGTCAGCCGCCGGTCCAGGTCCAAGGCGGTCGCCGAGGTGGCGAATGATTGTCCTCCGGTCCGGGCCGGGCGGAATTCCGACGAAGCATAGTCCTGCTCCGTCAGGCGATCAGCGCGAGGGGCTCTGGCAGGTAGTGTCGAGGGCTCGCTGCGCGTCGTAGCAATTTCGTTGGGAGAAACCGGTGTAGGTGTCGGCCGGAACCGGGTATCTTGCACTGGGTAGAGTGGGGGAAGCGGCGCTGGCTGAGGAAGCTGTCCCATCAATCCTATGCGATGGGCGATGGCGGACACCATCTCCTGAAGAGGCGCTAGGGATGTGACGGCAGCTGCCAGCGTCGCCATTTGTTGCTGGAGCACCCCCACTCGGTCTTCCGCAGCGAGGGTCTCTGGTATGACAGGTAGAGGCATGCTCGGCGGGGCAGAAGGGGCGCCTTCGGAAGGCAGCATCGGTGTCGAGGCTTCCCGTGCCTCTGCTTCGCTCTGTCCGGATCGTCGGGTTCGGGTTACAGGTCGTTGAGACATGACTTGTTTGTTTGGTTTCCCACAGACGGCGCCACGTGACGTAGCCGAAGCTATCACGACCGGATTCCGAAGCTGGAATCCGAAGTTATGGATCCGGAGCTGGGTCGGATCGGTGCAAGAGGCCCGACAGGGATCCGGAAGGGGAAGGAGGCAGAGGCGAAGCCGAAGGTTCGAGGCCGAGAGCCGCTCGGTCGGAGGCTGGCTTGTCTTCGGGATGTCGGGGCCGAAGCTCCTTCGGTAGACGAAGGGGCGACGCGAAACCGAGTCTCCTCCGATTGCGGGGCAGCCGGCGCACGGCGTCGAGACCAGGGAGAGGAGTCCGAGGTCGGCGGCCGAGACCGACTCGGGAAGATCGGCGATAATTCGAACCGAACCCCTGCGGGAGGGAAAGAAGAAGAAAACCGGTCAGCAGGAGTCCCGGACTTCGGCCCTAAGGAACCCCCTCCGACGGTCAAGTTAGCTCCTGAAGATGATTCGATTCAGAAGGCAAAGAGTAGCTTTAATGCTATTTGGACTGTAGTCCTTAAGGGTCTCGGAGGTGTAGGAAGCATACCTTTGGCAATAAATAGCGTTGTATTTATAGCAGAGGATAGAGGATGGTTAACGGTGATAGCCGATATAGGACTATGTCCGGGCTTACTGGTAAACCGCCATAGTGCCTAGTCCTCCACCGGAGTGGGCCGGACTCGGCTATCGGGCCGAACGGGGTTGGGCCGCTGATGAGCCAAAGCCTGCTGGGCCTAGGGCTGCTGCGCTGCTCCCGGGCCGTAGACTGGTGGGCCGCTGACGGGCTGAAGCCTGTTGGGCCGGGAGCAACGGTGCCGCTTACGGGCCGAGGGCTGTTGGGCCGCTGATGGGCCGAAGGCTCTTTGAAGGCCTTCTACTGCTGCTGCTGGGCTGAACTGGGTTTGGGCTTGTTTTAATGGGCCGAATCGAATTCTGCCTCATCAGATGGGATCCTTTCCTTTTCTAGAAGTGTTCATGGACGAGACTTGTTCAGCTAATGCTGAGTCCAAAGACTCGATGTAAAGAGTGCTTTTGACTATAACAATCTTCCCACTGTATGGAAATTTATAGCATTAATGATTGGTGGAAGGCACTCCTAGAGTTTGATCCATCTATGATCTTCCCATAATGGCATTATATATAGGCTTAACATCAAGGATGTAAAATTCAGAGATCATGGCTACCGATCTATTTTTCAGCTAAAGGAAGATCTTACCCATCAGCTGGTCTTTAAGAGTTATCGTAAGCTGAGATCATCATGGAGGTGGACTCAATCTTGCTAGATACTGGTGCCACGATTAATGTATGTCCACTCAAAGCTCTCAAAACTCTCAAGAAGATAGGTATCAGTCAAGACAAAATGGAATCCACTGAGCAATCATTAAGTGTGACGGTCAAGCATAAGGGAAGAGATCGACATTCTGGGGGAACCAAATCTTTATCCAAGAAAGAGATCATGGATGTTTAGGTAACTAAGAGAATTGCATTGGTGACTCCATTAGTAGGCATATCTTCACTAACCGCGATTTGTTGGACAAAATTGAACAAGGTTTTCCTATGTGTGGGAGATCTCCTAATTAATTCGAGAACCGAAATTTTGGCAGAGGTCTTCTCCAGATGTTGTAGGATGTCACACTTAGATTGAGTCGATCCACCAAATAGATTTGAATTCTCCTGGGAGTCTAAAGGTTGACTTTTTGTTGGAACAATGCGATTTCTCAATGTGACATTGATCGGACCTAGGTCTGCAACTTGGACTGACTTCAATGTTTGGACTGGTGGTGCACTTATCAAGTTGGACTGAATCGATGGACTTGGCTTTGATGACGGACATAGGATGGACAAAAGAGGGTCTTTGATTGAGATAGAGGCGACTTGGGCCAGGGTGACTGGATTGATGATTGTTGGTTGTAGGATTTATGAGTATAATCACTCAATAGGCAAATAAAACCCACCAAATACTAACAATATAATGATTGAAAAGTGATGATATTAAATATATATGATTCACCGTTCTACATATAGCTCAAATAAGGTCATGATACAAAATATGGTTAAATATAGATTTACCAAATCACATGTGTTTTCTAATAATACTAACAAATTGAACTAACATATAGCATATAATTCATGATCAAATTCTTATTTAACTAAACAAGTATGCTAGCGATGATCAGAACATATCACATATCAAACTAATCATATCAAATTGAACATATAGCTATCATGACATGGTAGCTTATCAAATCAGAGTTCACATTATCAAAATAATCAATCAAATGAACATAAATTCTTAAACAAATTAGCTAAGATCAAAATAACTGAGCATAGATGTCAAAGGAAAAAATTAAGTAGATTATAAGTTAAATCTAACGGATCTAAAAAGCAAATTATATTTCATAATTATGTATCAAACTTATCAAATCCAAATATATCATATAAACATGCATCTAACTACAACATAAGGAACCGAACAAACAAATACTAGAGCATATAGGCAAGTATGCTAAGGTCATGACACATTCATAGTCGGAGAGTCTATTTTTACACCTTGGATGACTGAAAATAAAACACAATCACCGGGATTTTCCTGTTGCCCACAGGTAGAACTCATCCACGGACGCTTATGAAACAAGCCTCAATCTCCTTAATATGGCAATGTCCAAACATATATCAAATAAATATAACACAATAATATTACTTTAGACGTATCATGGATCTAAAAATTTAACAGACAAAATTATACTTATACTTATCAATAAAAATATGCTTCTTTTACATACAAAATAGCCATTTAAGAGTCAAATAGGTCATATATATATAATCAGCGTATAGTTGATCCAAATACGTTTCTGGACATAAGAATATACTACTGAAATTTTCTCATATTTTACAGATAAATAATTATAATTTTTGGCCAATAAAATTAATTTTCAGAACTAAAAAATCAACAAATAAGGTCAAAAAAAGTAAAAAAAATCATAAAATTACCAAACTTAGTGAACATGTTAAATATGTCAAATGAAACATTTGGACAAAGTTTCAACCAAATTGGACATCATTCATGTGATTTAGAGCATTGGGTTGCATATGAAGAATTTTAGTGGACTTAGGCCAATGTAATAAATAGCACAATAATGATGAATAGATTTTTAAAAATTATAAAAAAAAATTTACAATTAGATTCCATCATTAAAAGTAATGGTCAAAATTTTAGGTCATTTGGTCAAAAAACGAAGGAGTTATGGCTCATCTAAAAATCCAAACTGTCATTAGTCTAGATAGACTGCATAGGTTAAAAAAATAATTACAAAAAAAATTACAAAAAACTAAAATTCAATGATCACAAAATAGACATCTGGGCCTAACCTTGGTCAAAATTTCAGATGATTTGGATGAGTAGTTATGGAGTTGTGGTCAAAACAAGTTGGATCATGTTTTCGAACTAACAGCAGAAGAGTAGTCTAAATCATACCTAGCTTGGTGGAAGCCTTTTAGACAAGAAAAGTAGCTGAAATGTGGGTATAAACATCGAGTTTGAAAGGTATCTTATTAAGCAGATGTCTTTTGAATCACGTTTACTAATCTGGATGTAATTCAGACTAGTTTTTATGAACTGTAATATTTGAAGAATTCACATGGAATTAAAGTTCTACAAATCATATTTGACTAATTTTGAAAATCAAAATAATTTTTTTATATTAATATAAAATAAACACTTAATGGGTTACCATCACCTACCTTTTGAAGAAAGAATAAACAATCTTCTCTAACCAAGTCCTTAAGCTCTAGCTACGAATCCCTCTTGTTCTAGAGCCTTTTCCACATTCTCTAATCACCTAAAACAGAATTCACCCATTAGAACCAACTCACAAAAGATTAAACCCAAAAATTCTTCTAGTTCTTAATAAAGAACATCTTGTTACTTATCCTAAAATTAAGGCTACGTGCAAAAGAACTTATACACAACTTCAAGGCCTTATTTATGGCTCCTTCCCCTTAGTTGCAGGGTCGGACTCCAACAGATGGAGTCTTGTCCAACAAGTAAAGTAAGTATGTTTGCAACTAGGAACCCAGATTTTTGCACGCAGTGAATTTTCTTAGTTAAAACTCCTCAATTTCAAGTCCTTTAATGACTGAATTAGTTAAAAAGTCCTTTAAACAAAGTTATAGTCCTTTGTATCATATTTCCAACTAGATCTACAATGCGAATTTTGGAGTTTTATGCGTGAAGTAATCGCATCTCCAATATGCTACTATCACACAGTTTTCAGAATCCGAAATTTGACTTAAGTATTGGAAACCAACTAGTTTCCTAACTGGAACACTAATGGGCTTATTGGGCTTATTTTGATTTAACTAATAGCTTGCCTATTCTAAATCTATTATTATATTATTAAATAAATATTAAATAGGTTTAAATCATTTTAACATATTAATTCACTTAACTAGACTTATTTAAATCTAATTGGACTTAATTAACTTTGTCCCATTAATAAATTAATAGGTTTGAGATCTAGAGTATAACAATTATAAGTCAATAAGGTGTTATTGGGCTTAACGAACCAAAAACTGGACTGGCACTTGGACCTTGAGGGTCACATGCATAAGATTCTCAAACCGTAGATAATTAGTGAGATTTATAATAGTTTGGGGGCTTTGTGAAAAGTTTCACCCAAATACTACAAATATACGCTAAGAGAGAAACTCTGGCCAAGCATCATAATTTCTCTCGTATTGTGCTCTCTCTCTCTCTCTCTCTCTCTCTCTCTCTCTCTCTCTCTCTCTCTCTCTCTCTCTCTCTCTCTCTCTCGCCGTGCGCCCAGAGCAAGGTGCTACCTCTTTTCGCCTTCGCCAATTCTATCTCTGACCGTCGGAGACCTCAACCAATATGTTGCGGGCACCGTTGCGGAGATGGAACCTTGGCAGTCACGTCAAACCGAGCGAGGAGAAGAGATGATCCACGAGGAGGAGAATTGCGCAGATACCACTAGAGGCCAGGCATCTGTGCAGCTTAAGGGATCGCTTCGTCGGAACTACACGGTTGCATATTCAAATCCGTGCAAGGTGAAGATAGTTTACCATGTTTATGTTTGTTTTGACTGAAACAGATTGGAGACAGTGAGATTTTATTTTAAATTATTATTTTCATTGCGTTCTTGTTCTACCCGCCCAATCCTTACACGCATTTCAACTCTCTCAGCTAGAATTCAATTACACTCAGTCTAATTCGCTTAATGGGCCTACCCAGGGATGCTAATGGGCTAAAACTAGTTTGCTAACTGGTCAGGTATTACACTAGTGGATAACTAATCACCTGGATTAATTACTAACCAACTAACTAATCAATTTGATTAGTAACTAATTAATAATTAACTAATTAACTAAGTATCCAACTATTTACCCGTCATCTAATCAATTATAGCGGAAAAACCTTTAATCGATTTGTAATCGATTACACCGAACATCCACAAATCGGTTACAACTCTAAATAGACACAACACACTTAAATCAATTGTATAACTGGCCTCTAATCGATTAAATTAGAACATCCCAAATCGATTACATAGCTCTGAGCCAAAGTACAACCCATCAAGTCGATTATACTTTATTAACCATAGGGCATAACACATCAGACATATGAGCAATATTTGTGTTGGTGGAAATATTCTCATCAACTCCCTATTATATATACGAAGCCCAAGGGCAGCGAGCATATCTTCAAATAAATTGAAGTGGGGTGACGACTCTCAAGGTAATGCTACACCTAAGACTATGGCCATGTCTGACCCCATAAGGTCTAGCGTCTGCTTAGCTATATGGTAACCATTACATATTTTGTTAGCTAGCTCATAGTAGTTGTTGGATGCATATCTAGGAAGGAAAGATCTGAATTTGTTTGTCTCCCAATCTGCATGTATTTAATTATTTCTAAATTAAGGATGACGATCTAATATGTTGATATTATCTGGTTATTACACCTTATTAGCAAGTGATTTCAACAAGCGTATCCCATTATAACTTTGTAAGAAGTTTGGAGTTGACGGTACCATATAATATCATCCTCATGACATGCAATTTGTCATCTAAGTTCATCATCTAAATTAGAGTTTATTTAGTTGTTATTAAGTGGCTTCACCTGTAATTATGTATGTAAGCTAATTAACTAGATTTGTATCTAGTTTGGCAAGCTTTCCATAGACTATAGTTTAAGCTTATCTACTAGATCTCTGTTGCTTTGAGATTCACAACCTACCATTTCAGGTGAACCATCTCCAAACCAAGAGTGAATAAATAATTTAAGTAAATGTTAGCTTGTTTTGAGAGCTTTTGTACAATAACAAACACTACGTGCTTATAGCAGTTGATTGTAAATTTTTATACATTCAACTCTACCTTACGAACTCTATGTAATAATAATGTATTGAAAGTTTCAATTGTTATTTGCAGTTGTATGAATCATCATCTATCCCAACGTTCTATCCTGAAGGGTCTCTTTTCCCCTCATTACATCCAAGCCTGGTGAATGCATATGATTAATTCCTTAGTTATTCTGTTGCTTTATCTATTAATCGGGCTGAGACGTGACAAAACTCCTATAAGTCCAACACCTAGTCTCAACTAATCTACCTCTCAACAGAGGAAAGAAAACATATCAACCTTTTGCTAGTCAAAGCACCTGTTACATAGGCACACTTCCTTTAGGAAACAACTAGGTACCAAGTACATTTTCCCTTTCAACACTTAAAAGGAAGAACCACAAAAAGTTTACATAGTCAATGCCTGTTAAAGGTTATAATGTGTATAATGAAAATCAATGAAATAAATCAAGACAAAGTATAAGAATGAAGAAGTAGGTCTTGATCACCAAATTAATTGATTAAATGGGCCTTAAGGTGTTGCTTCATTCACCAAGTTAGAGGCTACTTAGTTGATTTTCCAAACAGTTAATCAATTAAAACTATCAAGGGCCAACTAAAGTAAAAGTCAAGTTAGTCAACATCTAGGAGTAGTTAATCGACTAAGTTTAATCTAAGCTTAGTAAGCTCCCAAAAAATGACCAAGTCCCAAAACATTGTAAATTGAGACCAATTAACTAAGTAACTTAGCACATGCAAATAGATTAATAAATTCGATTAAATTGTCTATGCCCGGGAGGATAGGTATTATTGATATTGGTAGAAAAGTCTTATTACTACTGCTATCGATTTGAAAGACACTCGCCCATATTATGATATTGCTCTTTGAAACCTTCCCCTATTTTCATTCACAAGAAGATTCAATAAAAGAAAGAAGCCGAAGAGCAAAGCGAGAGGGAGAGATAGCTAGAGCAGTTGAAGTGAGTTATCTTAATGCCCTAGTCTGAGCTATAATAAGCTAGGATCGACTAAAAGGAGAGAGAGGGGTGAAGGCTTTGCTAAGGGCTTCAGCTCCCTTCCTTCTGACTTACCTCATCCAATCTTTCTATGTCCAGAAACTAAAACTAGTTCTATTCAAACAAAGCATCTATCAAGTTATCATCTCTTGACATCAAGAAAAGACACAAGTTCCCAATGACAAGAGAAGCCCATAGACAATGGACTAGACAACCCGCAGAGACATGGTGTAGCCTTGAAGTATAATCTGCTGGTCAGTGCCTCAAACTAAAATAATCTTCCCTGATGTGATAGTCACTATTTAGCACCCTGACCTAAAAAAACTTTTATGATTGTTGGCCACCAGACCATCATAGGGTTCAAACAGTGACTTGATTACTTTATATTCATCATTTGTTATCACAAAAATATGAGGATTACATAAGAAGGGACCCAATGCTTCAACAATTTCGGCCACCAACAGTGTCAAATACCAATTGTGAGAACAGTGGCAACATGGATACAACGGACAGCATCATGGCCAGAGTAATTGAACGGAGGCCTACCATGCAGAGTCATTGGAAAAGCGTACACGACATGTTGCCTTTTACTTAGTTCTGCCCTGGATATATGGGTAAGAAATAGATTTGTACATAGATGAATGCTTTCGTTCAACACCTTTTTCCATTTTCTTTATGTTTGAAGGAAAAACTTTGTATATCAATATGGTGGTCAAAAATACTGAATCTCTGCAGAAAGTTAGGCAAATAGCAAAAAATCTGATTGGTTGTATTGTGCAGAAGAGAGAGTGAGTTGACCAGACCTTATAATCTAATGCTCAGTTGAACTGAATACACCAACTTTACTGGCATGATACATGGAAAGGATAATCTAAGGATAAGATAACATTGAAAGAACCCAAATCTGAAAAGCAGCTAGGCATTCTTCCACTAAAATGAGATTAGAATTACAAGATAACTCAATCTGGTTCACATGCCCTGGTAATTCCCCTCAGGGGAGATCAAAGGCGGCTTGCAGAATATCGCGATACAGACCCTGGACGAATTGGTTCACCTGTGAAAGGGTCAAACTTGAAAGGCCGGCCAGTGAACGGGTCAAACTGCATTTGCGGCCGTTCAGGAATGCTGTCAGAAGGTGGGGAAAGTGGTGAAACCATTCTGGTCCCACTGCTGTAGCATAGAGATGATGTTGCTGCACGGTGCGCAGGCTCTGTTTCTCCCAACTCTCCAGGGGCAGTCCGAGACAGGCCACCAAACTCAGGCAAATAGGCTGGGGGCATTGAGTAGCTGGTATACCTGCAAAAAGTTTCAACTCACTGACCAGCGGCAAAAGCTCCAACTCGTAAAAGAAAACTATTTGACGTAGTTAAGATGGTTCAAAGTAGCTAATTTTAACAGATGTACGAGTATTCTAGCTCAAACAATATAACAAGAACAAAGCAAATTGCAGAAATGTTCACACTATATCAAAAGCACAAAGAGATCCATTTTACAGCCAATTCATTAGGTGAAATGTTGTTAACAAACAAAGCCGAACTCTGTCCTGTCTCAGAACAGCCTCAAAATGATAAGATTGTATATGACTAACCTGACAGCACTACTGACAGCATGCTGTGAAGCATGCAAATCAATGCCTTGTGCACAGACTGAAACAGACTGACGTTGCACCTCAGATTCTGATGGAAAATAATTTGGTTTTCCTGATAAATTTGATCTCCAACCCAATGCCGACTTGTTAACCTGGTTCTGAAACAAATGGTGGAAAAAAAGACATAATACACACAGCAACAGCCAGAAAGGAAAAACCCTACATATAAAATGAGGGGGAATACATCCTCATAATTTTGAGTCCAAGAGCATATTTTAGCGATCAACGAAGTGAAATGTTCTCCCTTATTATGCCTATGAGCACCAGATAAAATGAACTGCAGAGATAAATGTAAGATTGCCAAAAGTAAAAGCTTAGTATCCTGAAAGATTATTGCCACAAATATGCTGCAGATCAGACCAAGAACTGCCAAAGCTGCTGACTCAGACAGAAAGGAAAAAGGCACAATACACACAGCAACAGACAAAGGAAATGTCGAACGTATAAAATGAGAGGAAAGATATCCTCATAATTTTGAGTCCAAGAGCATACTTTAGCCATCAATGAAGTGAAGTATTCTCCTTTATTATGCCTCTCAGCACCTGATAAGATGAACTGCAGAGAGAAACATAAGATCAATGGTTGCCAAAAGTGAAAGCTTAGTATCCTGAAAGATTATTGTTACAAATATGCTGCAGACCTGATCAAGAACTGCCAAAGCTGCTGACTCAGGAAGCTCCTTCAGGTTTGTTATGCATCGCATATCTATCTGCAGATTTAACAAATTATATTAGAGACTGAAATAAAAAAAGGGAGACATAAGGATGAGTCAAAGTAGATGCTTTCAACAGGAAGCAAAATGACAGAGATATCAACTCGTCTGCAACAGGAATCAACAAGAAACCAGAAAACAAGCAGTTTGAGTAAATGATATCATACATCATATCGAGTAGCAATTCCAAGGCGCAGAATTCTAAGAAGGCGCTCTTTTACTCTTGATGACAGTGAAATGATGGCTGCTTCATATGGATCAGCAACATCAGATTCCTACATGAAATGATAAAACAGTCTAATAAATAAGAGTGCAGCATAGCTGCAGGTCCACAGGTCCAGAGATCAAGCATCTAATGTTTAATCTACTTTTTTCAGGAATATAATAAACATTGTAACCACTTTCAGGAAAAATGACATGGTGAAAGATTCCAAGGATAACAGAACTTTCTCTAAAAAGTTTCAGTTCTGGATATCAAACCTACTCCGTATGGCTAACATGAGATGCATTGACAAACATGAATTTATGCTGAGCATTCATTACAAACAGGATCAAAAGTCGAGAAATAAAGACACAATTGTTGCCTTGATGGAACCACAAATAAAAAGAAACCAGAAGGGCACGAACAGTCCATAACTTTTGCTTTTCCCTGCAAAACCTATACTCCCAAGCTACTCCTCAAGAAATTGTGTGTGCATGTGCACCTTAATTTACATACAACTTGTGCAGTCTAACGAGTGAAATAGACATTTCATATTGCAACTGAAAAATGATCTGAATCTACAATAGATGTATTGTATTCCAGTGTGGTACAGGTACATATTTATGGCCTTCCCTTCATTGAATAAAATAGTATTTTAAATGAGAGCGAGACTGAAATAAATAAATGAGGGAAAAGAAACACAGACAGACCAAGGATTGGAAAAAATACTAGTTCATTAAGTCTTGGAACTTTTGACTTGTGACCATCAAATGAACCATAATCATAAGTGTTGCTCAAGGAACCACATCGAGTTGCCCACTTGTCAGCTGGTTTGCTTTGGGTTTCATCACGAACTCGTTTTCTATCTTTCTCCACAGGCCTTGCAACCGAGACCTACTTATTGCCAGTATCATAAGAATAGTTATATGGTATTGTGAAATTTACGATGGAATATTTCTGAATGGATGAATTCAAGAAACATTCAAGGTTAGCGTGCCTGAATCTTAAAACTTGGACCTTTATGGGGGCCAGGAACGGTTTGCCCATCCATTTCCTTGATTGCTTTGTCCAAGTCCTGTTAGCAAAGAAACCAAATAAGAATTCTTACAGTAAGTTGATGTTGCTGATGAGTTTGAATAAGTAAACAAAGTTGATGTCCATATTGGATTAATGAAACTAATGCCAAGATATGGAAAATAATAAAACTTAAAGATACATAAAGCATACTTTGATCCACTCAGATATTTATGAAGAAGGCACTCAAAGGCTGTGAAAACTTTTAAAAACATTCACAGGTTCCCAACAAAATAATAGGGTGCTATTCTTACCGATCCAATGTTCTCTTTACTGAATTCACAGGGTGTCATAAAGGGAGAACTCAAAGCATTCACAGTATCAAGGACATTGTCAAAAAATAAAAAAACATGAACTTATAGAGAGCATCAAAACAGAGACTCACTGATCTATCTGTAAAATGGACAAATCCCACTGGGAAGTGGCCCTTCCTCGATAGTGCAACTTTTTCCAACTGAAAGATAAAAATGTTGGTATGTCAAAAGATCCAAAATGATTACTCAAGTGAACAGAGTAAAATACAAATATCTCAATTGATGTTAACCTTTCCAAGTGGCTTAAACAGTTCCTTCAGGTACTCCTCGTCTGCATTTGTGGGAAGGTTTCCAACAAATGCAACCTTAACCTGGAAGCATTCAAACAATGTCCAAATAAGAATAAGTTAGTTGCATCTCAATGTAGAGAATACTTATGCAATATATAAGTAGAGGAATGAGATACAGTCTGCTGCTGTGCCTGGGCGTGCTGGCAGCAGACTGTATCACTGCCACCTAATCCTGGTCAGATGGCATTGTTATTGAAGAAAAAGGGTTAATGGGTGGTGGCATCCTGGAGAAATATGGGGCACAGGCAACAATGCACTCTGGGCAATCCAGTACCACCCAGGCTCACCCAGGCATCCTCCATTGTTTGGTCTTTTACCCCAAACCACAATCTGCTTGCGCAACCTACCACCTACCGTTTCCCATGAATTTCTGAGCACCGAAGGCACTTAGCTTGGGAGAAAACTCTGCTTCCAGTGAATTCAGAAAGGGCAGCATGCACAGTATCAATAAAAGAAAAACGTATGTTTGTAAGATGAATTAGCAATACCTTAGCAAGTTCTTCAGGATCAAGTTCAGGTTCCCTCTCAGCCCAATCAATTGCAGGATGCCAATTCCCAGCCAGCATAAAATCAGGACTGCATCCAATACGATAGGCTCGTGCTGCAGCCTGTTATTGAATTTTGGGAACAGATCAAATACCTAAGAACTAGGAGACGGTTATGGGTTTCCTAACCCTTCTATGAAGATAATAAAATATCCTTAAGGCTCGTGTACAGTGGCCTCGTTGCCAACAAATGAGAGACTATTTGATGGGTAGAGATGCAAGCCATGGATCAGTTGGAAACTACCAGTAGCACCGCGTTTAATTGACTTTCATACTGTTCTACAAGATAAGAATTTTACTTGGATCTGTTGAAGTGGTGCCACCAGAGTGTGAAAGAATATGCCAAATTGACCTATAAAGGGACTAAGGACAGAAAGTAGACGTATCTTAAACTCGAATTACATACCTAATAAGCATGAAAGTAAGAAATATGATTACAAACTTCAGCAAATAAATTGAATGATGCTCAGCTATTATGCTGATTCATTGATCTGAACATCTTGATAAAGAAAGAAAGCCCATTTATAGATGGACAATAGCTTTGTAGGAATCTAATAATAATATACCCATTGGATAAGGATGACAAAGTGCATATTTGGAGGATACCATCTATCCCCTTTTTGCAAGAAAACCCAAAATGTCATGAGTCAATCTTCTGGAATGGGGGAAATCAATGATCATCATTATTTAGTCTTATTGTCCTGGTTTAATAAGCATGGTCACCATAACCCAGAAACAGCTAAGATAGACTCTTGGTTCAATTTTCAGGAGAATCAGCAAGCCTATAATCAATCTTGAAAAGAAATCATAGTTATCTTCTTACTCCAAAATATTGTGACACAACAAAACCAAACACTGGCATAAATAAATGCCATAAAAGCCAAAAATAAGTAACCTTTGAGCAACAAGGATAAGAATAGCTGGATTGATGGAGATAACTTACATAGAACAGGAGTAGCTGAGATAATAAATGCCTAGTGACTATCAGAGTTTGAAAATGACTGCTGTATAGAATAATGAGAAAAGTATGCACAAACTGAATGTATTTTATGGGTATCACTTACCAGTGTCCAATGATAAAGCTGGAGGGGGTAAAGTACTGGAAAAAAACAAATTGGACTAGAAAATTCTCAAGATTCAAGGAGAACGATCTATGGGTCATGAGGACATTGTCTGACATTCATAAGATATAGCCGGTGCAGCCTCTCTTTTTTTAATTCTTTTTACCCCATTATGCTCCACATGTCTGTACTGGCTGATCTCCAATTCGACGACCCAAAAAGTCTGAAAAATAGAAAACCGAGTCCCAATGATCAGTAAAAAAAACAATCTTTGGGGATTGGTTTTTTATTTTTCAGATTTTTTTGGTTGTCCGATTGGGGATTGGATGGCAATGACATTTAGTTGGATTGGGGAAGACCTAAAAAAATTCCAAAAAAAATGGCTGCACCGACAGCCAGTGCAACCAAAAAAAACTCTAAGATATACATAACTCGACATGTGGACTATGAGGACATGATCATCAATATCTCACAGCTCATAAACAGTGATCATACTATTCCCAAAACTGTGGTACTGTCTGGTACACATCAGCTTCATGAATTATCATCAGAAAAAAGCATGTCAAAAGATACCCTTTGTACATGCATTGAAACCCTTAAGGAATGATGATAGATGAGATGCAGCCATAGAGAAGCCAATCAAATTGAGATTCACTACCATAAAGTGTCATTCAAATCAAGATTCGCTATTTTAAAGCTGAACAAGCAAAGGCTTTCTGACAAAGTAACGTGATTGCAGAGCTGTCATCTAGCCAATAGATATAATACTAAATTTCAGGACTTCCTGCTACAGAAATTACCTCAATCAGATGATGAGAGAGCATTCAAGTTTGATCACATGTGTAACTGAACCAAAAAAAGGACTAATGATTAGTTAATGTTAACATACTTCACAGGATTTCCTAGGTTGCTGACCCTTTTCATTACTGCCGGTCATGTGTTCTGAACTCTTTTCCACCCCCATTTGAGAAAGAGAGAGAGAGAGAGAGAGGAGAAGGGGGAATGGGTGATGGAGGAGAGTGTTGTGATTTCTTTGAATATCTTACAGAAGAAGCTCATCCTGAGAGAGGATAATAAGAAACTGTTGCTCTCCATTCCTCAGAAACAATGGCCGCAGGTAAAAGATTGGTGGATCTCTGACTTCAGTTCCAACTCCTTTGTGGTGAAAGCAAAGGATGTTAACTGGAGACATCGCGCGTGCTCTCTGGGGTCCTTGGAGGTGGAGATGAAAGCAAAGAATGTTAACTGGAGACATCGTGCATGCTCTCTGGGGTCCTTGGAGGTGGAAAAATGCTTTCTTACCTTCAATCCTTGGAAGATTGACCTTCAAACCTTGGAAGATTGAAGACAGCACGTTCCCTGCTCATGGAGAAGTCAGCATATGGTGTAAGATTAAGGGGGTTCCGTTCCATCTGTGGAATGTGAACACCTTCCATGCCATTATTTCTAGATTTGGAATCCTTAGAAGGGTAGACAGTAGCGCCTTTAACGGGGAGTCTTTGCAGTTCACCCGTGCTCTTATTGAGGTTGATCAGGTGAAAGACATTCCAGAGAAGGTGAAGGTTCTGGTGGGGGGTAGAGCCTTTTGGATTCTTCTTAGTGTCAAAGATGATGTTCAGTCAGTGCAGTCATCTATCCAACCCGATCATTCAAACTGGACTTGGGCAGAGGTCGCTGCTGAATACAGAAGATATCATCAGAACATAGAGAAAGGAGTCAAAACAAGGGCACCGGAGAGCCGTTGTGATATAACTCAGGATGTTCTCCCTGGAATTGCTGAGTTGGAAACAGTTCCGAGGATCCAAAACCCAGAGAAGATGACTCAGAAGGGTAATCAGCATTCCACTGAGGGGAGAAGGAATGATGTTTGGTCTATGGTCTCGAGGCATGGGATGGGGAAAGGTTCTTGGGACTTGGCCCAAGCCTTTCACTGGATGGCGCAAGATCAGCTTTCATCGTCAAAGACATTGCTCTTCTCGAAGCCAAGGCGACACGGATGATTTCAGGAGTTCCTGAGGTGGTAGTGGAAGCCAGTGCAGTTTCAATGGCAGTTGGAACGTGTTCGGGTCAGAGATGAACAATTCCAGGCTCCCGATCCAATAGTTGCTGTCCAGACTGGTGACCCGATCCGATTAACAGTTGTCCCGATAATTTTTGGATCATAACTTAAAATTGGACCAGGCTAACTCTTTCTTTCCGATGGAGGTGAACTGGGTTCATTCCTTCATGGGGAATAAGGTACCGGTTCGGGCTGAACCGTTGTCTTCCACCTCTCAATCATGATACTGCTCATTCCCTGCGAGAACAAAGTTCCAGAATAGAGGTGCGGAGGCTCTTATCATTTTAAGAGTACTGTCAGTCCAAGGCTCAGGTTTATCACTGCTGCTCAGATTATGACAGGTCAGTGGAGAATTATGGGACTCACTTCCAGAGGTTGTTGAAGATGTGATGCATTTCCAGAATATGGAGGTTAGTGATACAGGTGGGAAAGATATAGAAGTTGATTATGGTGAACAGGTTTGTTCAATTGAAGGAGGCCTTTCTGGTGGACTAGGTGTGCAGGAAAAGTCATTAATGGCAGATACAGTTATGCAGAACAATGATGGACAGGTGGATTCAGAGGAGTGGATATCGGAGTGCCAAGGTAGGAAGTCTTGCTAATCAAGCTGGGACAGACATGGCTGGATACTACAAGGATCCATCAACTGGTGTATTCCTTTTGAACCTGACAACCGCTCACTTGCTGTTTTGTTCCCGTCAGTGGAGGATGGTTGGTTACAGGAGATTGTTCAGTTTGGTAAGAAAATTGGGTGTCCTTTCAGGGTTGGGAGGACATTGTTGTTAGCTTCTAAAAAAGTTAAAAGAACTGAAGCTTTGCAAAACTTAGCTAAAAGGAAAGGGCAAGGAGGAGGTATCAGAATTGGAAAGAGAGAAGTTAATTTTCTCAAGAGTGATGAAGTTCTTGACAGCCTTGGGAGTAAGAAGGGAAGATGGTGGTGACTGAAGTGGTTTCCTCATGAAGGTCTTGAAATGAAATATTCAAGATCTTAATTGTGACCTCAAGATGAGAGCAGTGAAAGATATCACTAAAAGCCTTCAGTTAGACTGTATATGTCTTCAAGAAGCCAAGATGGAAAGTGTGGATGATCAGGTGCTTAAAAAATTGGGGGGTACAACTTTGACAGATGTTGCTGTTAAATATGCTGATGGCTTAAGAGGTGGAGTGATTATTCTGTGGAATGGACATAAATTCAAGGGCAATGTTAGTGATGTGGGGGAGTTTAGTGTCTCAGCATGTTACCCCAATATTAGTACAAGAGCCAATTGGGTAATTACTTCTGTTTATGGGCTACATAGTGATCAACAAAGGGAGTGTTTTTTCCAAGAATTGTACAGGCTGCAAGGTATTTTTCCTGAAGCATGGTGTGTCATGCGAGACTTCAAATGTGTCAGATATCCTTGGGAGAGGTCAAGTATTCAGAAGTGGAACAAAGAGATGGAAGGACAAATAGGTGGATAAGAGATTCTGAAAGGATAGACTTAGACATCGCTAATAGAAGGTTAACATGGTCCAATTTTCAGGTTAACAGTAAACAGTCTAGAATTGATAAGGTTTTTATGTCCACAGACTAGTTGACAAAGTTTACAAGGACACATATTAGAGGACTGAACAGAATGGTGTCTGACCATATTCCTGTGCAGCTGATCATGCTAAAAAAGCAAGGTTGTTTAGATATAAGCTTGCTTGGCAGAAACAAGAAGGATTCAAAGAGTTGGTAGGTAAATGGTGAAGAGAGGCTCCTTCAACTGAATATGCTTCTTCCACTTTCATGATGAAGCTTCAATGGGTAAGAAAGCATATCAAACAGTGGGCTAAGCTGACCTACGGGGAAAGCTCTGAAAGAAGTCAAAATTGTGAATTCTATTGAAGAACTAGAAGTTCAGAGTCAATATGAACCTTTATCCATGGAATTTGAGGAATTATAAGAAAATGTACAATGAGTGGCTGTTACAAGATGAGATTAAGTGGAAACAACGAGCCAAAGAACATTGGCTGAGGGGAGGTGATAAGAATACTTCTCTTTTCCATGCAATGGCTAGTGCCAAAAGGACTTTGGGAATTGAGCACGTAAGGTTGAATGATGATCTTACGACAAAAAAGACATCAAGGACACTTTCTATCAAATTTTATGAACATCTATTCAAGGAAGATAATGTATGGAGGCCACATGTGGTTGATGGATTGCTCCCCAAGATAGATAGTATCCAAGCTAAACTTCTGTGCATTTGAAGAGGCAGTTTTTGGTATGAATTATGAATTATGCATAATAAAGCAAGCTGGTTCGGAAGGATTTTCAATGGGTTTCTGATGCGGGACAACAGAGGGGGTAGACCGGAAGTAGAAAGAAGAGAGGGGGTTGGAGGAGAAGAAGGCTATGGTTCCCGTCCCGTCTCGGGAGAAAACACGCAGCGGCGGCTCATCATTTCAAAACTATTCTTCTTCAATCCTTTCCCACGAGGGGATACAGGACAATATATAGACTCCTCAAAGAAACCCTAATAGGAAAATTACTAAACTACCCCTAGGACTCCGAAAATAGCTAAAAAACATGTGAAAATTACAGATAAAATAAAAGACTCCAAATGGGCCCCTAATGGGCCAAATAAACTACACATTGGATCTTTCAGTCCATTCCAGCCGATCCTGGATCCCCATCATTCTCACGAGGAGATACAGGACAATATATAGACTCCTCAAAGAAACCCTAATAGGAAAATTACTAAACTACCCCTAGGACTCCGAAAATAGCTAAAAAACATGTGAAAATTATAGATAAAATAAACAACTCCAAATGGGCCCCTAATGGGCCAAATAAACTGCACATTGGATCTTTGACTCCATTCCAGCCGATCCTAGATCCCCATCATTCTCCCCTGGTTCGAAAAAATTCGTCTTCGAATTTTAAAGTGGGCTAGAACAAATATGCGGACGACTGGGTCTTCTGGAGGAATCTCCAAGCAGAGAATCATATCAACACTCACAAACTGATCTGCTGCACGTGAATCATAAAAGGCCTGCCATATCATGTCCACTGGAGACGGTAGCAAATCATACGGGCCATCGCGTAGAGTAGCAATCATCACACTCTCAGCAAGTTTTGGCCGAAACTGTGAGTCAGCAAAAATATCATCAGCAATAAGATCTAATCCTACCTCAGCAAATAACTCCTGATCCCATGAGATAATATGAACTGGTGCACCATCAAATAGGCCATAGCTAAATACATCTTCAGAGAGATGATTCAATCCTGACCGTCTAAACAATGCATGATCCCAGCTGTCAACCATATATCTGACATTAACCTCGAACACTGTATCATCGATCATATGTAGTCCTGATACCATGAATAAGTTGTGATCCCAACCAGTAACAGGTGATGGTTTAACTCTAGCACAAATTGCTTTTTGAATTTGAGATAGATGGTGAAGGGCTTCGAAACCGGCTTTTCGAAGCTATTCAAAGAGATTGATTATGGGGTTCTTTGGAGAAAGCTTACAGGAGATCATCAGTCCCGGAAGAAACAATGTCTTAGACTAAAGCTCTTTTTAGATGTTGGAATTTATATATAGTATAGGACCTTCTCCAAGCGACCTGGTTCGACCCATTTCGTGAAAGACTCCGTCGCTACTGACTAGCTCGTCATCCTCAACAAACTCAAAAACAGTCTACAATCAAATTGATTTAGGGCAAAAAGACACCTTGACGTGGGCGGTGAATACCCTGGGATGAATACCATAGATGGCAACTATTTCGTTGAGTTAGACAAAGGCAAGTGGCTAGTCAAGGGGAAGTCGAGGGCTCGTTTTTCAATCTCAGACCGTTCGGTAGGAGTCACTTCCATAGTATGGGTGGAATGGGATTGATGCTAGAAGAAGGGGAGAGATCCAAAGAGTTGTCCGTAGATCCGTACTTGTTAGAGATGTTCTCAGTTGGGAAACGTGTTGCTGATGCCATGGGACTTCTATTCTCCAAGTTTGAATTGGATTCATCTTCAGAACTGCTTTGAGTTGCCGCATGTATTCTTGCATGTGGAACCTGACACCCCTACCTTTCGAGTTCCGACCTCGACTGCGCACCCCGCTGCTGTCAGCGAGTTCCGCCTGCCTTGAGGCTTTCCTCTATCGTTTGCTGCTGGTTTTTCTCCGCACCTTCGGCTTCATCAGTCTTCTTTGCCTACTCTAATCTCTTACCCGTGAGCATCTTCCTACTACCAGTGATTCACTGTGCATTCTATCCATTGCTCGCGATATGCTCTTGCCGTAATTGGAGACAGCCAGGTCAATTGCGCTATTACCTTATTCTTGCAAAACCCTTAGTCTTGCAAGATACCATTCCCTCACAGTCGATGCTTCTGATTCACTTCATCTGCACCATCTTGCGGGCTAGGCACCTTTGAAACTAGGAATCTTTCTTCTAGTAAGATGGCAGGCAAAGTCTAGCAGCATATTCTATTCTGAAAGTGCCACATCTTATTCTCGAAGAACGCTATTTATGTCAGTTCCTTCTTGGCCTGCAGCCGACAGGATAGGGCACTTTCTCTTCTATTGTAGCTAAGAGGGGACTCTTTCTTTCTAGGGGATATGCCCGCTTTCTATCTGACACTATCTATACGAAATTTCTAGCTGACTTTGAAAGTCAAGTTCGAGCCCCTCCTTTATTCAATTCTTCTTCTTCCCATACTCTATCCCAGGGGTTGACGCTATGGCTTACTTGCTTGCATGGGAGATAAGGCTTGCTTACTGTCCCATTACAGACGATCATCCCTGGGAACAAAGAACTGAAACTGATGACTGATTCGAACGAGCACAAGGGTATAGATAGAAAAAGGGCTACGATAGCAGGCTGACTAACTGACGCACGTGGGAACCTTGCCAACTGACGCTTTAGCTTACGGGATTATAGGATAGACTGACTCACTGGTTAGAGCGTAGGGCTGACTTGTTAGAAGGTTTATCCCAATCCTATCCTGACTCTTGGGATCCCCTCTCTCCCTCTCCCTCTCCCCTGAATTACTTGAGAGAGCGTTGGATTACTAACTACTGGAAAATAAGGTAGGGAACGAGGCTAACTCCTACAACGCATTGGCTGACTTTCTTTCTCCCATTCCTTACGATATCCGTACTTGCTTACCATGGACTGACGCTACAGAACCAGGGGCGGACTTTCTCACCTTCTTAAGCCTTTGAACGTTTACTTCTCATCTTGAACTTCTCTTGATTGATAAGATAACCCGGGATTCGAACGTTGGCTGACTCGCGCCTTGCTTATAATCCGTCTTGCTCCTGGGATACTCCTACAACTCAAAGGCAGGGTTTGCTTACTCATTGCCTTACTCGGTGACTCTAAAACCAACCTTTATCTATCCCCGACTAAAAATAGCTATAAACAAGCATGATCAAGGCAGGTGAGCCTTTCCCGCTAACCAAAGGCAGAATTTAAGAGAGGACCCTGCCCATTGAAACAAAGTTCTAATTCCGACAACACCTGAGTGAACACTAAGCAACCGAACTGATCATGGGCCTGCCCTATTGGGCGACAAAGTGGACCTTTACCCAACAAGCTGATTCTATGACGCTTCCAAGCCCAGCGAACGAAATGACGTACATATATATATATATAGCTACTGATGCAACTGCACAAAAAGTTGTCTAGTGATCCGACGGTGCCGCCACTCCTACCGCTCAAGGATTTTGGTGCAACAACGGCCCCGGCAAAAGCCTTTTATAGGGAGCAACATGGATAACATTTGCAGTCAGTGTTTTCTGCTTCCGTTCATGAGGTTGGGGAGGACTAAAAAGAGATTTGCCTAGACCAACCGTTATTCATCATGCTTGAAAGAAGATCTTTAAGGAAGAAACAATCTTCCGTTCCGTAGGATGGCCAAGCATTCGATGGTAATGAAAGTAGGCAGGATCATCCACTTTGTCAATATCACTAGGCCTAAGCGGCTTTGGTAAGGAACTCATTTTCAACACAGAATTCCAACAGCTGCCGAGTCTTATCTCGTGGGAATGAATAAAATCGGCGTATTTTCTCACGGATGGATCGGAACTGCTTCTTCTCCAGGTCCTTGCCCCCTGAGGGAGATTTTTTCCTTTGTGTCAAAACTAGCGCTCAGACTAGCTTCAACATTGGCATTCTTAACTTCACCTATTAAGTGTCAATACTTTTTTTTGTCCTTATTTCAACAAAAGAAGCATGAACCCCCTCTATAGAACCATTTTGTTCTTGGTTCCAATCCAATACTAAGCAAGTCCGAACGTTTGTGTAATAAACTCCTCGAATTGGCCCATAAAAGATATAATTGACAACTCTAAGTTGGACATTCTGATACCATAGCAATTCCTCCTGCTTGACTGCCTCTCATAACATATACTGTAGTTTCCGTTCTAACTTTAGGAATGAGTTGGCATTGCATTGATCTTTCTCTGTGCTCCTTCAATCCTAGCATTTAGCTTTCTGACTCGTTGGAAAATATTACCGTCCGGTTCCACTCTTTCAGTTTTTCTGCCGTGTTATACAAGTTTGTAAGGACTGGTTCCCCTTTTTGGTTGCGCCCTCAAGTGTAAATACAGTTGTTGAAACCTCTCTCGATCCTGATAAGTGGCATTGAGAATAAGAAAGGGTGCCTGGTATCCCTCAGGTCGTATAAGACAATCTCGTCCAGTATGATCAATCACCACTTGCCGCTCGTCTATCCATTCTCTACCCAAACCGATATATGAGCCATGGGGTATAATCTTGCACCATGCATCATCATAATACCTGACGGATCGGGAAGTACTTTTGCTCTTTAAGAGATGGAAAAATGGCACACATATTCGGTCTCCAGAGACAATTACGTAGCCCGTGTGGGAGATAGAATCCACAATAGATTGTGAAATAACATTGCCGAACGAAGTTGCCTCAAGATACACCCTAGCTTTCACAGAATTGGGTAGCTCTACCTCAAAACTAAAATCCATGATGAGAAAACGTACCACTGGCCAAAGAAATGATGGACAAGGTCTGCCTCGTTGCAAGGATGTCAACAGTACGATTGGCGTAAGAAATGGAGCTCAAATCACCATCCTCGATATGCGTGCAAAAAGTGGCACGCAATACGAGGTAAGCGGGCACTAGCTGCTGCGAAATCTGTGCGTTATAATGCTGGCACGCAAACCAAGGCGGCTGACGCAGGCTTTGGGATGTGCAATCGGAGTCCTCGGTAGGCGTGCAGAAGCGGCACGCAAAATGAGGCAAGTCTGGGATACAGCACACTGGATCTAAGTTGGCCTCGTCAAGACGAACCCAACAACGCCGACAGTACACGAATCGGAGTCCGGAACATCCTCGAATGGTGAGCCAAAGTGTCCTCGTAAAGCATGCAAATGCGGCACACTGCTGTCAGGCGGAACGTACAGCGAGGTCGGCCTGACCAATACGATCCCAACGGCACAAGCGACGCGCAAATCGGAGCACGGACGAGCCCCGGGCGCTGGCAGTGCGATAAGAACCCCTAGTGCACCACCTGTGTGCACTGGTTCGGACCAGAAATCAGACTGAAGAGGCAGGGTGGCTCAAGTCGTTGGGGGCTTGGGTTCGGACCCTGGCTCGGGTGGAACCTGACCTGGTTCAACCAGGTTGTGAAGGGCCTTGGGCCAGACCGGGTCGAACCGGTTTGACCGGTTCCGGCTTGAAAGGCCCGACCCCTTCGTCGTCTTCTTCGGCTCGCCCTCCCCCAAACCCTATCAACGGGGTACTGCGAGGCCGACTCCGCAGCAGTTGATCGCGCCGAGCAGGCAGTCCCGCGGGAAGCGCAGGGGCATCAGCGAGCGGGTGAGGATGCTGGCGGAGTGGGACGGCGACGGCGACAGCATGCAGGGCGTCGATGGTGATGGGCCCGTGGAGCTGTGGCGTCGGCGGGATCCCACGACTCCGGTAGGCGCGACGAGAGATGACGGTGATGGCGGGTGGCGACGACGACGGCGTGGTGTTGCGACGGCGAGACGGCGACCCCGGTGGCTTCGGTGATGGGGGGGCGGCCTCGACTCCAATGGCAGCGGCTGCCGCGAGTGACGACGGCGAGCTGCGATGGCGCCGGCGGCAGTGTGTGTGGACAGCGACAATGGTGGCGCCGGTTAGGGCCGACGATGGTGATAGCAGCGCACGCGACGGCCGACGTTGGCAACGATGGCGGATGCTGCCAACGGTTGCGGTGGTGGATGCTGTGGCGACCGGCTGCGCAGGTTGGAGGAGGAGGAGTGCTCAAGAGGAAGAAGGCGAGTAAGGGGAGCAGCCATGGCAGGGATCGAGCTTGGGCTCTGATACCAACTGATGCGGGACAGCAAAGGGGGTAGACCGAAAGTAGAAAGAAGAGAGGGGGTTGGAGGAGAAGAAGGCTAGGGTTCCCGTCCCGTCTCGGGAGAAAACACGCAGCGGCGGCTCATCATTTCAAAACTATTCTTCTTCAATCCTTTCCCACGAGGGGATACAGGACAATATATAGACTCCTCAAAGAAACTATAATAGGAAAATTACTAAACTACCCCTAGGACTCCGAAAATAGCTAAAAAACATGTGAAAATTACAGATAAAATAAAAGACTCCAAATGGGCCCCTAATGGGCCAAATAAACTGCACATTGGATCTTTGACTCCATTCCAGCCGATCCTGGATCCCCATCAGTTTCTACCAATTCTTCTGGGATTTGATCAAGGAGGGTTTGATGAGAGTTGTATTGGAGTTCCAAGATAATCTAGCCAATATTAGACGATTTAATTCCACCTACATTGTTCTCATTCCCAAAAAGAAGGTACTGAAAGAGTGACTGAATTTCGTCCCATTAGTTTGTTGAATGGGTGCTACAAAATTATTACTTAAGTCTTGGCTTCAAGAAGGTTTTGGTGAATTTGGTAGGGCATAAGCAATCAGCATTCTTGGTAGATTTATTCTCGATAATTGTATAGCAGCTTATGAAGCAATCCATTATCAAAAGAGCCGAAGCAAAAGGGGTATTCTTTTGAAAAGGCCTATGACAGGGAAAGCTAGCGATGTGGTAGAAGAAATTTGGAGCTTATTGGGATTTAAGCTTAAATGGATACAATAGATTATGCGCTGCATTTTCTCGCCAAGATTCTCTATTCTTTTTAATGGAGAGCCTTGTGGGTATTTCAGCAGCTCTAGGGGTCTTAGACAGGGTGATCCCATCTATTGGTCAGATTTTAAGCTCCTTGAAGGATAAAGCAGCTGACTTGGAATTAGTTGATGGTTTCAAGATTGGAAGAAATAGAATACAGCTAACTCACTTACAATTTGCTGATGACACCTTGCTCTTTACTTCTGGAAAAGAGGAAATTATTTAGAATATAGTAAGTTGCTCACTCTTATTGAAGCAATCACTGGTCTCAAAATCAATTATGATAAGTCTGAAGTGGTAGGAATCAATATCCCTCAAGACAATATGAAAGATATTGCTAAATATTTGGATTGTTCTTGTTCACAATTTCCTATCAAGTACTTAACACTGTGCTTGACAGATTGAGCCATTGAAGTGAGGGATTGGGTTGCATTAGCCAAGAAATTTGAAAGCTCATTGGAAGGTTGGAAAAGGAAATTGTTATTAGCAGGTGGTAGGTGGGTCTTGTCTAAGACTGTCCACTCTTCTTTGGCCATGTATCATATTTCGATTTTCAAGATCTCAAAGCCTGTGGAAAGAATTATAGAGGCAGCAAGGAGTTCCTTCTTCTGGGCAGGTGGGAAAGGGAGAAGAGAGCTATTCACTTGACCAAATGAGGAATGTGTGTAAATCAAAGGAGCAAGGGGGTGTCGGTCTTACCAGAATTGAATCTTTTAACCGAGCCATGTTGGCCAAATGGATGTGGAGGTTGGGGAAAGTTCAGAAGCATTGTGGGCAATCATTGTCAAGGATAAGTACTTCACCCTTTGCAGTAGATGAAATATTTACCCTTCCAATAACTGTAATTTGTCAGCCATCTGGAAATACATTGTCAAGTTTGCAGATATTCTGTCTATATCCTTTGATTTTCAGCTAGGGAATGGAGAGTATATCTGATTCTGGAAAGATAAGTGGTATTCTGAACTGACTATGGATATGCAGTTTAGGAACCTGTTCAATATTGTGAATAAGACAGAAGCTTCAGTAGCACAAGTTCTTACTGCCATTAAAAGTGGCCAATGGAATAGTTTCTTGAGAAGAAATCCTACAGATGTGGAATTTGAGGAGAAGCTCTCTATCCTTGATATCATTTATAAGATAAGGTTGTCTAAGGATCAACAAGACAAGAATTTGTAACTTGAATAGGAATGGATGCTTTTCAGTTAATTCTCTTGTGGGATCGCAAGATGATGGTGGCCGTAGAGTTTAATGGAAGAAGCTCGTCTGGTCTAAGTTTCTCCCAAACAAAATCACAATGTTTCTTTGAAAAATTGGTTGGGAAAGTTTACCAACTGGTCATAGGGTTAAAAAGATGTTCCATTTACAAGATTCCAAGTGCATTTTTTGTGTAGTGCATGAAGAAGATCAACATCACCTCTTTTGTACGTGTGGCATTGTTAATGTGCAATGGAAAATTATGTGTAGAGTGATGGGAATCAGATGGGAATTGCATACATCAGTTATAGATATGCTCAAATGATGGAAGGAGATACGTTGTAACGACCTACAAAAATTGAGGGTATTTACACAATTATATAAAGCAAAAAGATGATAGTTAAGAGAATTTTTATATTTTTGGCAATGTATAAAAGGGAAAATTTACTTACGATTTTAGTGAATTTATGATGTAAATAAGTTATTAATAAGTGTTACTGAAATACACATAATTGTGAAAAAGGGCATATTTGCAAAGTCTAAAAAATATAAAGACAATTAGTAAAAGTTTATGATTGAAAGTACAATTGATATTTTTATAGGATCTTAAATTAAATTTTTAGGATTCCAAAAGTGCCCTTAAATAGCCAAAAAAGGTTCCTTATCGATTACTTGGTGAAGAAATCATGGTGTAGGGGTATGGGAAGGGACAATGGATGCAGCCTTGTTAGGTATGCAATGTACGCAGCCTTACCCCTGCTAAACAGAGAGCTTGTTTCCTTAGTTCGAACCCGTGACCTTCATATCACAAACGGGACAACTTAACCATTGTGTAGGGGTATATGTGTAATTATCTTAAAAGAATAGATATAAGTGTAGGAGCTGCCACCTCATTCTCTTGTAAAGGCTTTCATACGTGACACCTTACCATGTACTAATGAGAGGAGGGAAACTTCACTACCCTTTCAAAGCTCCAAAGGTCACTTAAGACACCTCATGTCCTTCCCTCCCCCTAGGCCATCATTAGGGGCCACCTCACCCACCTCTCATTCTTATCTTCTCCTCCTTTCACCTATTAATAGGGGGAAGCTCTTTAGTTTTCTTAACTCCACCAAGAAGAAGAAGAAGAAAGGAAAATGGTCTTGACAAAGTTGTGAGTCGAAAGTCATACTTGGATTCCTACTTAAACTAGGGTTCTGTCCCACATATTTATTTGACGAAGTCCTGATATTTTAAGTATAACTTTATGTAAAAAAATACTAAATTAGATGAGACAACTCCTATTAGAAAGCTAACTCAAAATTCTACAACTTTTATGAAGATCATCTTTTCTCAAATATATTGTTTACTTGTTCGAATTAGAATGTTTTTAGACAGGAGCAGAATCTGCCAGAAATATGGATGAGTTCTATCTCGAGTTGGAAGATTATCTATAAAGGGAAGACCTCTCTTAAGGCAAGTCCGACCAGGAAAGAATAGAAGGAGTTTAAGACAGATTGGGAGAGGGAAAAATGCTATTTATAATCACCTAAATTCGTGCACACCATACTCTAACTACAACTTTGCTTGAAGAGACTAGTTTTTATGTTGTTCTTGAGAGAAAAAGAGAGGAAAGGCTACTAGGCTACAAGAGGGTGATTCTTCAACATAAGAAAGCTCTTTCGGGGCCTTAGAAGGTGCAGAGAAGAGCTTCGAAGGGCTGGAGGTCGTAGAACTTCTTGAAGGATCTACAGGATCAACTAAGAATCGATCTTTTTTCAAGAAGTAGATGGATAACCCTAAACATGATCTATTTTGTATTAAAAATTATATTATTTTTAAAAGTTTACAAAAATTAATCAATTGGTAATAAATTTGATATGTATGTCTACTTCATAATCATCAAGTTTCATATTTTTATGACCTTGTTTATTATTTATTCTATGATCATTATCTCAGCATATGCAATATGTCCATTCAATCTGTTTTGTTTCCTACTATGTTTACCTGAGTTACAGATGTTTGTTCTCTTTAGTCCAACGTCTAATTAAGTTGAAATTTTGATAGAAACTTATTTTAGATGTTATATTCATACTCAATAAATTTGAGAATTTTATGAATTTATTTGATATCCATTCCATAATATTCTTGTCGGACTATGCAATCTGTCTGGACAATTTTGAAATCCCAACTCTCACTCGACTCATGTCTAAATCATTCCAAATTTTGTAGAGATCTTTATTATAATGTCCTTGATATCTCTAAAGTTTGAAAATTTTTTGATCCTATTTAATATTTACTTTATCCTCTGCTTTGATTTACTGAAATTCTATTAAAGTTGACTTTTCGGAATCAATGTGCGGATCCAAAATCATATCAAATCAACCAAGAAAATCATGAAACTTTGCCAAAACTTTTACTGTGATCCTACGAGCCTATTCACCATATTTGATTATTTTCTAAATCTATTTGATATTTATCTTGATTATTCTTGCTATTCTATGTACTAAAATTGATATCCATGCCAAAAGACTATAAGATTAATTCTAAAAATTTCAGAAAATTACTCATATCTTAATACATATATTCTGACCATATTTAACCAAATTTAACTTGATTTGCACTTCTAGATCATAATTTACTTTATTATCGCACTATACACGGCTCTATATGAATAAAAAACACTAAATTTGTTTGACTCAGTTGACCATTTAATTCCTATGCATTTACATCTCTGATCTCTTTAAGATATATGTGACCTAAATATATCAAATGTATATACATGGATAGTGCTACCGTAGGAGAATTTTAGGTAGACCCTATAAGCATTCACATAATAGGTCAGAACCCACGGACAATGGATATACGGATGAGGTATCCACGGTTCCGCGCAATATCCAAGACCTTTATGCCGCTTGCCTAGGTGCATTAATATTTGTGTAGGTTGCTCCGTATGTTGTGGTTGGATGCATGTCCGATATGTTAAAGTAAAAATATAATAATTAATATGTCATCTTATATGAGCATCTGATTTGACTTATACTATGAAATTTGATATGATCTTCCATGCTCATATACTATCTAAATCATTTATTTGGTCAGTCATATTCATACTTGATTAGCTATTTATATCATCTTTTGATTAATCTCTTGATCAGCCTTTTTCCTTTTAAATTCGATAATCATACTTTATCCTGATTAGCCTTTCATCCATGATCTTATGACTCTGTTATGAGCTATGATATGAAAACTTTGAATCATGAAAATATAATTAAATTAACATGTTGCTAACCATGTGAGAATTTGATTATGTTCTATGTGAACTTCTTATGAATTAGAGGTTATCTGTTCGATAAGTGCACATGCTAGATAATATGATATGAAACATAAAATTTGTTATTTGAATATCTTGATTTGACTATATGATCTTCTTATTTCATATCTGAATATTTGCATTAAAAAATGTTCGTATGATGATATTTGACAAATATGACATACTTTGTATCATTTCCTTATTGCACTATATGTAGAATTTGATATGATCATCATGCTTAGTATAATTATATAATGTGATTTGCAAAGTTACTATATGTTAAGTCATGTGAATAGTTTGCAGTTTACCGAGTGGTGGACTCATAAATCCGCCCAAACGTTTTTTCGGAAGAATCAATTCAAGATCAGACTAGGTGGATAGTCAAGCATGTTGGACTTTTGGAAGAGTTTTTAGAAATTTATTTTCTAATTTAGTAGTTTGATGTAGTAGCGTTATGAGAAATTTTTTGAAGGCAAGAATTATAAAAAATTTAATGTAATTTTCTTTATTTGGTGAGACTAAGAGTTGAGCTATTATTTGATGGATATTGTGACCTTTGATATTTGACTATGTATTTAGACTATATGGTACTAATGACATTTATTTAAATTGACTTGTGGTATGTTTATCTCTCATATATGTTCGTTAAGCTGATGTTGTGTAATCATAATCCGACGTGAGTCAGTGTACTATACCAAATTTCGGGAGTGTAACAATATGGCATTAGAGCAATCATGAGAGATTAAACATCCACTGCCATCTAATCATTAAAGCCATACCATCTGATCTTAAGAGTGTTATAAGTTGGATAGGTTAGTATGATCTTAGATTTGAAGATTACTTAGGTGTAAATCCTTTTTCTAATTATAGTTAGAGGTTTGGCATGAAACTAGATCAAAATGTTAAGGTTACTTCTTTTAAGAGAGAGAGCTAACTAGAAAATAACAATATATGCCACATAATCATACCCTTCTGTTAGGTTTCCTACCTCATAAAAAAATAGATTAATTGTTATGTTATGACTAATCAAATTTTCAGGACGAAATTTTTTTAAGGGAGAGAGAATGTTATGTCCTACAACCTTAGAGCCAATAATGATTTTAATTTATTCTAATTAGCTCATTAGTGAAGTTCTATTAGCCCATGTAAGTAAATAAAAATAGTCCATTAACTTAATTAAAAATTTGGACTCGGATGCATTGGACAACAGTATAATAAAATGATCATAACTTTATGTACAAAACTCGGATTAAGACATAGTTGGTATCATTGAAAAGAAGATGAAAAGATCTATAACTTTGTAGAAGACTTACTAATTCAGATATTTTAAGGGTCGAAAAAAATAACTTCAATTTTAGAAAGGACTGCACATAGAAAACAAGTCATAATCAAACTAGGATATGAATTAGGAAATAAAAGAAAGTATAATTAAAATTAACCACGATCAAAAGAGCGTTATAAGAGATATTTGAGTTGAATTAGAAGTATAACACAATAAATTTGAATATGTTTAGGATTCCAAGTCGTGAGTGGAAAGTCATAATTAGAATCATACTGGAACTAGAATTCTGCGCACAGATTTACTTCACAGGTCCAAGTATTTTAAGTATAACTTTATGTAGAAAATTCTAAATTAGATGAGACAACTCCCATTGGAAAGCTAACTCAAAATTCTACAACTTTTATGAAGATCACATTTCCAAAATATATTATTTACCAGTTCGAATTTGAAGGTCTTTAGACGGGAACAGAATCTGCCAGAAATCTGGGTGAATTCTATTTCGAGTTAGAAGCTTATCTATGAAGGGAAGGTCTCTCTTAAGGCAAGTCCGACTTGGAAAGGATAAAAAGAGTTCGAGAAGCATTGGAAGAGGGGAAGATACTATTTATAATCACCAAAATTCGTGCACACCATACTCTAGCTATAACTTTGCTTGAAGAGGCCAGTTTTTATGTTGTTCTTGAGAGAAAAAGAGAAGGAAGGCTACTAGATTGTAAGGGGGTGATTCTTCAACGTGAAAAGGCTCTTTTGGGGTATTAGAAGGTATGGAGAAGAGCTTGGAAGGCTGAAGGTCATGGAACTTACTTGGAGAAACTCTAAGATCTACTAAGAACCGATCGTTCTTTAAGAGGTAGGCGGATAATCATAAACATGATCTATTTTATATTAAAAATAATATTATTTTTAAAACATTTCAAAAGTTAATCAATTGGTAATAAATTTAATCTGTATGTCTACTTCATGATCATTAAGTTTTATATTTTTATGATCTTATTTATTATTTATTCTATGATTATTATCTTACCATATGTAATCTATCCATTCAATTTGTTTTGTTTCTTATTATGTTCACCTAAGTTACAAATGTTTGTTCTCTTTGGTCTGATATCTAATTGAGTTAAAATTTTGATAGAACCTTATTTTAGATGTTATATTCATGCCTAATAAATTTGAAAAGTTTTTGAATTTATTTGATATTTATTCAATATTATTCTTGTCGGATTATGCAATCTATCCTATAGACTTTATATTGCACTCGACTCATGTCTAACTCGTTCCAAACTTTGAAGAACTCTTTATCATAGTGTCCTTGATATCTCTGTAAAGTTTGAGAATTTTCTGATCCTATTTGATATTTATTTTACCCCTGTGTTTTGATTTTTTGTTGAAATTCTATTATAGTTGACTTTCCGGAATCAACGTGCGGATCCAAAATCGTATCAAATTAACTCAGAAAATCATGAAACTTTACTAAAACTTTTAGTGTGATATGTGCCTATTTACCAAGTTTGATTATTTTCTTAATATATTTGATATTTATCTTGATTATTCTCGCTATTCTATGTCCTAAAATTTGATATCCATGCCGAAAGACTGAGATTAATTCTGAAAATTTCAGAAAATTATTCATCTTAATAAATATATTTTGTCCATGTTTCACCAAATTTAACTTGATTTGCACTTTTGGATCATAATACACTTTATTATGGCACTATACATGACTCTATGTAAATAAAGAATATTAAATCTGTTTGGCTCAGTTGACTATTAAAATCATATGGATTTATATCTTTGATCTCTTTAATATATATGTGATCTAAATATATAAAATATATGTACATGGACAGTGCCACCGTAGGATAGTTTTGGGCAAATCCTATAAGCATTCACAGGGTAGGTCAGAACCCACAGACAATAGGTATACGGATGAGGTATTTGCAGTTCTGCACAGTAGTCAAGATCTTAGTGTCGCTTGCCTAGGTGCATTAGTATTTGTGTAGGTGTTGAACCCGAAATTTTTTTCATGCAAATAATGTCGTTTGGGTATGCATGCATATGCACATGACATATACTCACATCGATGTGAGCTCACTATAGGAAAATATATATACATGCATAACAACATGTTCACGTAGGACTATGTTATGCAAAACAAAATATATGCCTATGATATGAGGGTTGATAGCAAATAAAGACCCTCTCATATATAATGGAAAAAAAAACATGAAACTATGGGCCCCTATTATAAGGGTAATGGAATAGGAGGCATACCTAGGCCAAAAAGGCCTTGATCGGATTTTTTTTACGGAGGCCTAAAACAGCTCCAAGTCACCCTCGTACGCTTTCGAAATCAACTTCTAAGTCTCCTTGATAACCCTTGATGGTGAGGCCCGAAGGGGGACCCTAAAATGCAGCAACAAGGAGGAACCAAATGCTGCGAAATAAGGGCCTCAAACAGTCCCGGAATAGGCCAAAACCAATCCCGGAATGGGGCCAAAATGGCCTCCAAACCTGCCCAAAATGGCCTCAAATGAGGGCCCAATGGCAAGGGAGAAAGGCCCAATAAGTGGCCCAATAGGTGGCCCAATAAGAAGGCCCAATAAGGAGCTCAAATGGGCCAAAAAAATCAGTCCTCAAGGGGGACCAAATCTGCAGGCCAGAAGGAGAAAAAATCTGAAAATCCAAGGGAGAAATTTCCTAAAGGAGAAAGTGGACCCCTCTCTCCCATCCCCTTCATTTAAATAGGCCAAGAGGGGGGAGGAGAGAGAGGGGGAACCGGTGGGGGCCTCCCCCACCGGTTCCAAGAGGGAAACCGGTGGGGGGGGAGGGGGATCTCCCTCCCTCTTCCTTCTTTCCAAGATTTTGAAATTCAAAAATGGGGGTGGGGGATTAATTAAAAGGAGGGGAATTAATGAGGTTCTTAACCCCATTCACATGGGTTAAGAACTACATGCAAACCCCATTAAAACCCCATCCTAAACCCCTTTCACATTGGAACCAAGTCTGAAATTAATGGGCTAGACCACTTTTCACACTTGGCCAAAACCCCAAATCTGAACCAAGGCTCATTTAAGAGCCCAAAAATCAGAAAAAGGAAAGGAAGTGGGGGAGGGGAACACCCCCCACCAGTTTCCCAAAACCGGTGGGGAGACCCCCCACCGGTTCCCAACCGGTGGGGGGGTCCAAGGCCGGTGGCCACCCCCCACCGGTTGGAACCGGTGGGGGTGTCCACCGCCCCCCCCCCCCCCTCTCTCCTCTCTATGTTCTCTCACTCCCTTCTCTCACCCATTGAAATTAAAAAAAAATAAAAAAGAGGGGAGGGAAGAGAATGTGAACGGTGGCACCCCCCACCGTGGCCCATCCGGTGGCACCCCCCACCGGGCCCAAATTCGGCCCTATAAATAGGGCCCCTTGGCCCCCAAATCCAAAAAAAAGGCATAGGCACAAGGATACACACCATATCCACATTTTCTGAGAGGAGGTCTTGCTGCGTTGAAGACCAAATTCGGGTTTCTTAACCAGGGTTTGCTGCGCTTTTTGGAGATCTTTTCCATTTCGGGGAGTCTTTCTTCATAAGGTTCAATCCTAAGGGGAAGCTCTGCCGAATTTATATTGTAAAATCGTCATTCTACAAGACAGGATTATGCCGAAATAATTAATGAGATGTCAATATTTGTTCTTTGAGCATATATGTGTGCATGTGTGTTTAAGTAACATTATTTTCACATACATAATTAAATTATTAATTAGTTTAATAAGTAATTAAATGCATAAATATATAATTAAATGTTCTAAAAATATCTTTGGTCTCATCTCATACATAATTAAATCTAGAAGCATAATTAAAACTCAATAATGAAACATTGAGACATAAAATAATATACTTAAGTTAAAAAATGACTTAAATACCCCCCATACTTAATTAATTAATAAAATCTATAAAAATTATTTAAAATCAGTAAAATGAATATAAAAATCATAAAAATTCTGTAAAAGCAAGTAAAACTAAGTAAAAATCAAAAAACTAAGTCTGGAAATTACATAAATTCAAAAATATGACTTAAATATCCTTCATATATGTAATTAATTAATAAAAATCAGTAAAATTAATAAAAAAATCAGTAAAATTCAGTAAAAACTAGTAAAAAACAGAGAACTAAATCTGAAAACATATAAAATTCCCGAAATGACCAAAATGTCCTTAAAACTTAATGAAATTACAAAAATACCCTTACCCATGATAAAAATCTATAAAAATCACAGAAAATTCTTAAAAAATATCAAAATCTCCCCCATGCCCAAAATACCCTCCAAACCTTCGTAGGATGGATAAAATTACCAAAATACCCTCAATATGATAAAAATAAATAAAAATCTCAGAGAAATATAAAAATATAAAAATAAACCTTAAGTCTAGAAATCCAATTCGGTTAAAATTACCAAAATACCCCTATAATCCAAACACACTTAAAATAACTCTAAAATACCTCCTAAAGTTTTGAAACCTTCCTAAATCATTAAAATTCATTTCACACACTAAAGTGACAATAATACCCCTATACCCTCCAACTTAGCATAATTACAAAAATACCCTTATGGGTCTAAAATACTTGGAATCAATCCAGATAACTGGGAATCAATCCAGATAACTGGGAATCAATCCAGATACCTTGGAATCAATCCAAATACCTTGGAATTAATCCAAAACCATATAAAACCTATCTCAAACCGGGGTGAGGCCAGGGGCTTAACCTAAAATACATTCATATGCATGTGTTGCCTGTAGTAGTAGTGTTGCATGTTATAAGGGCATCATACGGACGGTTAATCAAGGATTGTCGAGCAGTTGCTCGACGTAATTAATATTGACCGAGGTCAGTGGAGAGAGGTCATATACTCGAATCTTCGCCTGATTCGAAGTTCCGGATTCCCTGAGGGCTAATCCCAAGCTCTCATAGTCCAATAAATAAAATACATAAAACCAACCTATATTTCTCTAGATAAAAAAACAAAAAATGGATTTCCGAATAATCCGATATGAGAGATGTCTAGGTCAGGTCCCGACGAAGGTTAGAAAAATCTTCGCAAACAGATTTGGCACGCCCGGTGGGACCTCTCTTCCCCTTCATCTCTCCGTCCGGTGATGCCCTCACCATAACTCTACTACTAACTTTGCCATGTCTTATGCAGGTGGTCGAGTCTTTCGCCTGACAGATAGCAATGGCAGCAAGGGTCACATACGGCCCCCTCACAGTGGCGGCCCACGCTCGATGTGGGTACCTTACCACTCCAACCTGCTTCGACGATTTCCCCGCAGTCATGGGGTCCCCATACTTTTTGGGAGTAATCCCGGCGCCGGAGTCAGTTCCAACACAGGAAAAGAAGCGCGCCTCCCGCGCAAAGGAGGCCAACAAGGGTGAGAAACGACAAATTGTCTACACCACCAATACCATCAGCACATCTCCCGCTTCCTCATCCAGCAGGAGGCAGAAACGGAAGGGTGCTCCCCCAAGTCCCTCCCGGACCGGGAAGACGATACTGGTTGGGGACATGCGCATCCGTCTGGATGGCGGGGAGCCAATCATTCCCAAAACTCGGCATGTTCAGACGATTCCGGTCCGTAATCGTTTTGGAATCCTGCCCAAGGTTTGCCAAGATGTGGAAACCTTTAAGAAGAAAAGGAGGACGCAAAAAGCCGTTGTTCATCGGCATGCGCCTACTACACCCCAACATGCTGAGGGCAATACCGTACCCCGAGCACGGGATAATATCATTCCCCAAAATGGGGGCAAATATAGGGAGGGGCATGCACTCCGCCTCAAGAAAATGTGGGTAACCAAGAAGGAAGCCCGCGAAATACACGAGACTAGGGCCACCCTAGCAGAGCAACAACCTCCCAAGCCTGCAGAGCTGGTGAGGGAAATAACCCATCCAACAACCTGACTTCATCCTAAACGGAGTCGAGGGAAGAAAAATATCTACGAGGCACAAGAACCTGCCCAAAAACGGGTTTCTGTCTTCGAAAGACTCGGCGCTCTGGTACGACCAGCGCAGAGGAAGAAAAGGACTACACGGATGACAGATGATGGCATCCGAATATATACTTGCTATACTTCTAGCACAAATCGGCAGCCTTCTCAGTCAAAAGAGCCGAGTAATGTTGCTGGGATGACGCAAAGAGGCGGGCCGATTACCCGCCAAATGGAGCAAGCCATGCGCCTGTTGGGCCAAGTATGCCAGGGGGCAGAGCCACCTCAAAACAATGAAGGTGCGGCTAATGCCCAAGAGCCTGGAGTTGCACAGCTGCCGCAAGAACAACCACAACCTCAGACTATTGAGGAAATCAGGCAGGAAAACCAACAATTAAAGACTTTGCTATATGGCCTGATACAGAAAATGGAGGAGCAGCAAAGGGTAGCCCCCGCTCCTCCAGTAAATCTACCTCCACCCAGGGCTATTCCTGCACCAACAGGACCTCCAGTTGTCGAAGTCAATTTCAGCCCTGAAGAGATCCAGGAAGACAGGGCTGAGGAACCCAATTATAATGCTCAACAGTCACGTGCATCGGCAGAAGATGCGACAGCATCGCAAAAGCACTTGATCGAGCAAATCGTTGAAGCCAAGATGGCCGAACAGGACGAAGGAATAAACACGTTTGATTTATATAAAGTGCCATTTCCGGTTCGTCACATGCTCAAAAGGCTTCCAGCGGATCATAATAAGCGCCCTAAAGTCACAAGATATGATGGGGAGGGCTCAGCCCAAGAGCATATAGCCCATTATATGAGTGACATGGGAGAACTGGCAACCGAGGAGGCATACCTTTTAAGGTTCTTCTCGACTTCCCTCACTGGCACGGCATTCCAGTGGTATGCTAAGCTGAAGCCCAACTCTATAAGTAGTTGGGAAGAAATGCAGAAAAAGTTCCTTGATCGCTTCAAAGTATCGGAGCGGAAGGTCACTATTACTGAATTAGTGACACTTAAACAAGGAAAGAATGAGTCTGCCGTGGATTATATTAAGAAATGGCGGAACCTCAGCATGAGGTGCGACAATCCACCCGTCAGTGAGGACGCAGTGAGATTGTGCAGAAGGGGTTTGAAACCCGAGATAAATGAGAAACTGATCGGAGCCAATGTTAGAAACTTCGATCAACTCAATAATATCGTGACGGAGATTGAAATGTTCTTCGCCGATTATCCTGCTATACTTCCAAATAAAGGAAAGGCACCAAGGGAGCGACGCGCTCTGGTTAAAGAAGTAAATACGGTTGACTTTTCTCCAACTCCAGAAAAGAATGACGTCAGGGGAGGCCCCAGCACCCCAGCAGCTAATAAAAAAGGGAAAGGGAAGGCGCCAGTTTCTTCTATTGCCGAAAGAATGAAAAAGCCATACTCTTTTTCCCGCGAGCATACAAGGAAATTGTTCGAAACATGTATGCGGGCAAAACTTCCGTCGCTCCCTGAGCCCAAAAAGCCGGCTGAGGTAGGCAGGGTTAATGAGCCAAATTATTGCCCATATCATCGCATGCTGGGGCATGTCATAGAAGACTGTTATGTCTGCAAAGATGAAATAGAAAAGCTTATCCATAAAGGCGCGGTGGAGATGGGTAAGCATTTGATAAGCCCTCCTCAGCCTCACCAAAGAAATAAACAGACATTCGTTGTTAATGTCATTTATATGAGCGAGAGCTCGTCTGGGTATCACCCTGAAGAAGAAGCGGTGAAGGCCTCTCCAGAGCGTGAGGCAACGCCAATATATACTCCAGCAACTCCTCCCCCTGGGGACTCAGTTATGGCGGCATTGGAAGAAATCCAGACAAGCCTGACACGACTTTCATGTCAACAGGAGGAGCTCACCTAGATGATGGAGGGACTCTCCAGGCAGCTTTCAGAAACTCTGTCGTTCAACAAGGTCGACAGGTTCTTCTCTTCCGAGGGGTTGGAATCGGATCTTGATCGCCCTTCTAGAAGAAACGACCTCTTATAGAAGGAATCATGAAAGTGTAAAAATAGCTGAAAAAGGGCGTCAGGCTAGGCGAATGGTCGATAAAGAGGCTGGAATACGCTTCAGAAATTCCTTGACTTTGAGGGAAAGGCGTGCAAAGCCCTACTCGTTCCCCAGAGACAAAGTTCGGGAACTCTTCCGACTTTTTATGAAGAAGAAAGTCATCGCCCTTCCAAAGCCAAGAAGGGAGGAAGAGATGCATATGACAGATGATCCTAACTTCTGTCACTACCATCGTGCCCTTGGGCACCGAACGGAGCATTGCTTCGTCCTCAAGGATGAAATAGAAAAATTAATCCAAGAAGGACAAATAAATATGGGGAAGAATCTGGTTAATCCCCCACAACCTCATGTAACCAATTATTCCGTGAATATGGTCCATAAGTTCTCCTCCAACCTGGAGGACGCTACAGAAAGTACATATGGGGGAATGGCACATGATAGGCCGCCCACTTCTCACGCCATTGATACTGTGGCAGCAATAGGCAGAAAGATGCAAATGTTGGGCATAAAATGTCGACAAGAAAATCCGGAGGTGGGTTCCTCCAAAAAGTCCGCGAAGGAAATATTCGGCGAATATCAAATGTTGCCATATTCGATGGTCGAGCAAGCTGTTAAAGCCACTCTTGACCACGATCAGCCAAAAAGTCCGTGGACTAAGGATAAGAAGAAAAAGAAGCCTAAAATGGCTAAATCCTTGCAAACACATACGGCAAAAGGAAAAGTTGTGGTCCATTTCGACCCACTTCCAGAAATGCCGGCCCGGCCCAGCTTCATTAAAGAAGTAGTAAGGAGAAAGAAACAAGAAAAGAATAAGAAAAGAAGTGAGAAGAGAAGGCTAAAGAAGCAAGAAATACTTGCTAATGCCATAAATATGGTTGAGGGCAAAAACTCGCCACTTCAAAGGCTGCAGAAAATCATAGATGAATTGGAAGAATATTAGCCAAATCGGCCAACGGAGGATGTCCCTCTGAGTCAATATATTCCATGGGAAGAGCTCAATCGGCGAGCTCGCCTCAGAGCATGGCTGCTAGACCTTCATGGTCGCATACAGAAAGCTAGTGAGGATGAGCTCTCCATCCCAGACGATGTTAGCATATTCTGGGAAGATGGGTTAACGATGGAAAAAGTAGAACAACAATATCGAGCCTGTCATGTAGTGTCGGCTCAGCTTCAACATATTTCAGATAGCGAAGCGAGACACGCTTCACCAGAAACCGGGACTCCTTTGGCTACCTACCAAAGAAAGGGGAACCGGAAGAATCAAAATAAAGGCCGAGGCCGGGGTCGAGACGGTGATAATGGTCAAAATAAAAGCCGGCCGAATCAAGACAAAATAATCTACTTCAGAGGAGAAACCCCAGGGCCAATTCCGGAGCTAGAAATCCAGGGTAATATTCGCTTATGCCCTTCTTCCGATGAAGAGGAACACTCTCAACAAGCAGAAAATGCTCAATCCACCAAAGAACAAGAAAAGATAAACCCGTTGGCTCAGCCTGATCCTACAGAAGAAGCCAAGGCCTTGGCGGAATTATTTGCCGAAGAAGCACAAATTAATCCTGCAAAAGGGGAAATGCAGACAGGAGAATCCCCGACTTCTGGGGAGCAATCAAAAGCCTTGAAGGAGACCCTTCATAGCATGGCGGAAATAATACCTCCTATTGAGCAAGTCCGAGCCAGGGCGGATCGAAAGGTGCTACAAAATATGAAAAGAATGCCAGCATCCCTCAGCATATGGGAAGCAATAGCCTTGAGCAAGGAATTGAGGGAGGCTTTGATTACTGCCCTACAAAATCATGAAACATATGAGGTCCATATGGCCGAAATAAGGGCTCAGACATATGAAACATATGAGGCTACGGTAGCTTTTACCGATGATGATATGCTGCTATCGTCGCCATGCCATAACAGACCGCGGTATATGCGGGGCAAAATTAACGGCCGCAAGGTCGATCGGATATTGGTAGACTCAGGCTCTGCGGTAAACATATTGCCCCTCAAAACATTTCAAGCGTTATACCTCACCCCATATATGAAGAAGGTGCAAGGCATAACGATATCAGGATTCAACCAAGAGGCAGAAGAAGCCCTTGGTCGGGTTGATGTGGAGTTATGTTTGGACGGCTGGGTGACCCAAGTGTCTTTTCTCATAGTCGACTCCAATACCTCCTTCAAGGCATTACTCGGTAGGCCTTGGTTACATGGAAATTGGGTGGTGCCTTCGACTCTCCACCAATGCCTCAAATATACAAAAGACGGTGAGCAACACCGAATATTTGCTGATTTGGAGCCGTTTAAGGCATATGACTGCCATCTGGCGGATGCCCAGCTATACTTTGATAAGGCCTCAGACCCAGCGACTGGCGAAAGCCGTCGTAAGGGGAAGAAGATAGCCGATGAGTCCTCCGATGAGGAAGACGGAATTACAATTAATGAAGCTAAAGCTGCCAAATTCCGGCAAGGAATGAAGTCCGGCCAATCTCATCGAAAGTCGGCTAAATTTGGTAGGCCAGCCGTCAATTTAGAAGCTAATACTATTAGTAAATAAATAGAGGCTAGCATATGCCTACCTCCCGGCCTTATGAAGCCTATATCCCCAAGGGAAGTCCACACAGTGGAGGAATTAAAAGCCCTGATAGCCCGTCACAAAGATGGGCGGTGTATTGTATTTTATAAGGGAGATCTCGTGCCAGAGGGTCCTCCCGAGGACGGTTTTGGGCATAAAAATGTCCGGCCGGAAGTGGAAGAGGCAGTCCAAGAAATTGACGATATGCCCCAATATATAAAACAGATGTGCAAACATCAAAACATTCCAGAAAGGCAAAGTGCAGCCAAGAATAAATTCTTTCGAGAATTATGGTATCCTGCGGAAGCCAGGGGGCAATCATCCAATCAAGATAGAAGAGGCCTCAGGTATAGGCGACGCCATGGGTCTCCTACCCTATATGCAATTCATATGGTGAGTTTACCATCAGGGGTGGAGGAACCAATTGGTTATATCATATTTGACAGTTCGGGAGATGGAAATGAAGAAATCCCTCCATCTATCGAGATAGCCTCAACTGAAACAAATTCTATCTGTGAATGGGAGCAATGTCCGGCAAGGCCTTCCCAAAACACAAATGAAAGTCATGACATTAATATGGAAAAGCAAAAAGGACCTTCGGGAGCTGCTGATGCAACCTCCTAAGACCCGCATGAAAATGCAGACGAATGGCATGAAGCCTATTCGACCGATGTAGATGAAGATGAGGACTTCATCGATTTTCAGCCAACTCCTCGCGAGATAGAGGATGGAGGACAAGCCACGGTCGACGAACTGGTAGAGATTAATCTCGGCAAGTCAGAAGACCCTCGTCCAGTTTTACTCAGTGCTCTCCTGAGTAATAAGGAAAGACAGGCGTACACTGAACTATTGATAGAGTTCAAAGATTGTTTCGCCTGGCATTATAAAGAAATGCCTGGCATGGATCCTTCGGTGGCAGAGCATGAATTATCAATTCTCCCTGAAGTCAAGCCAATAAAACAAACTCAGAGGCGAATGCGCCCTGAGTTAGAAATCATAGTGAATGCCGAAGTTGACAAGATACGAGAAGTTGACTTCATCGAAGAATGTATATACCCAATATGGCTGGCAAATATTGTGCCGGTGAAGAAAAAGAATGGTCAAGTCCGAGTCTGCATTGACTTTCGTGACTTAAATAAGGCATGTCCGAAAGATGACTTTCCATTGTCGATAACCGAGACTATGGTGGATGTCACCACAAGATGTGAAGCCTCGTCTTTTATAGACGGGTCATCGGGCTATAATCATATTAGAATGGCCCTCAAAGATAAAAATCATACAGCCTTTCGTACTCCGAAAGGGATATTCAACTACAAAAGGATGCCCTTCGGTCTGAAAAATGCCGGTGCTACCTACCAAAGGGCCATGACCAAAATATTTGATGAAATGCTGCATAATTTGGTCGAATGCTATGTTGATGACCTCGTCGTAAAATCTGCAAAGAAAGACGACCATCTCGGGGACTTACGCAAAGTCTTCGAAAGGCTCCGTCAATATCAACTCAAAATGAATCCCATGAAGTGTGCTTTTGGCGTCTCTAGCAGGAAATTTTTGGGCTTTATAGTCAGATATAGGGGAATCGAGATCGACCCCGATAAAATCAAAGCAATCATGAAGCTGCTCCCTCCCAGGACTCTAACTGAGCTTAGATCCTTGCAAGGCAGACTGGCTTATATCAGGAGATTTATCTCCAATCTATCCGGAAGGTGCAGGCCCTTCTCGAAATTAGCAAAGAAAGGAGCCCCATTTATTTGGGACGAAGAGTGTCAAAAGGCTCTCGATGACATAAAAGAATATCTCCTCAGGCCGCCAGTACTGGGGGCACCCATAAAGGGTAAACCACTTATACTCTATATTGCGGCCTTAGATGCTTCTTTGGGAGCTTTATTGGCACAAGAAAATGAGGATGGAAAAGAGCAGCCGCTCTATTACCTCAGCAGGATGTTGGTGGGTCTTAAACACTGATATACTCCAACAGAGAAGATGTGTTTGGCACTTATATTCGCCACAAAGAAGCTGAGGCATTATTTGCTGGCACACGAAATCAAACTAATATCGCGGTTTGATCCACTGAAATTCCTGCTTCGCCAACCTGTATTGTCTGGAAGGCTAGGAAAATGGGCATTACTCCTCATGGAGTTTGATATTACTTTTGTCCCTCAGAGAGCGATAAAAGGACAAGGTATGGCCAAATTCCTGGCGGCACACCCGATTCCTGAAACTTCCCCTCTGAATAATGAATTGCCTGATGAAGAGGTCTTGCCTGCACAGAAAATATTGGATGTGCAGCAGGCAGAAGTAAAAACATGGCAGCTATATTTCGATGGGGCCTCGAGAACCATTATAAAGCCGAATGGCACATCAACCACGAAAGCAGGAGCTGGCTTGGTCCTAGTCACTCCAAAAGGAGGGATATTGCATCACTCATGTGCCCTGACGGAATCCCTAACCAATAACGAGGCGGAATACGAAGCTCTGATTGTAGGGCTAGAAATTGCCTTGGAAATAAGTGTCATATGTATCCAGGGATACGGGGATTCCCTGTTGGTCATCCGACAAATTCTCGGCATATTCGAGGTCAGAAAGTCCGAATTAATAGCTTATCATGCGGCGGTTGTCCGACTTAGCGAGAAGTTTTATATCTTCACAATAGAACATATCAGAAGAGGACAGAATGCTCAGGCCGATGCATTAGCTAAATTAGCTGCAGCGCTGAAATTACCTCCTGAAGGAGAAGCTGAAATAATTGTGAGGGATAGGAGACTCTTCCCCGCCTCATTAAATGAAGAAGATGGTCTGACAGTGTTTGAGATCAATACGCCGGAAGACCATAATATCCAAGAAGAAGATGATTGGCGTGCTCCTATCATCAAGATAAAGAATGACTGGCTCCCTGATAGCAAAGCCGAAAGAATTCAGCTACTGCGGAGGGCAACTTCATACCAACTGATAGATGGCGTACTATATCGCCTTGTCCCTCAAGACAAAAATGCGGTTCTGCTCCGGTGTCTTTCCCCGAAAGAGTCCCACAAAATAATGAAAGAAGTTCATGCCGGGATGTGCGGAGCTCATCAGTCAGGCACAAAAATGAAAATCAATATCAAAACTAAAAGCTTCTATTGGCCAACTATGTTCGCAGATTGCGAGAAAATGGCAAAAAGCTGTCCCCAATGTCAAGCCTATGGACCCATTCCTAGGCGACCTCCCAATCATCTGCACCCAACAACCCCGACATGGCCCTTCGCCCATTGGGGAATAGACGTTGTGGGTCCATTGACGCCGTCATCTCAGGGGTGTAAATATATTCTTGCCGCAACGGAATACTTTACTCGTTGGGCAGAAGCCATTCCTTTAAAAGAAGTGACCGGCGAGACGGTATCACGCTTCGTCAGGCATAATATCATATATCGGTTCGGGACTCCTAGCCGGATCACATCAGATAATGGCACGCCATTCAAAAATCAAACAATATATAAGATGGCGGCTAAATTTCATATAGATTGGAATGCATCTTCAGTATATTAACCCCAAGCCAATGGGATGGCAGAAGCTTTCAATAAAACCCTGTGCAAACTTCTGGTGAAGATCAGCGGAGGACGAAAGCGGGATTGGGACGAGAAGATGTATGAAGCATTATGGGCCTACCGCACCGTCTATAAAACCCCAACGGGATGCTCCCCATACTCTTTAGTTTATGGAGTAGAAGCCGTAATCCCAATAGAGATAGAACTCACATCTTATAGGATCGCTCTGCATTATGGAGTGCATGAAGGCGACATGAGCGAGATTCAAAGGCGCTATGAGGAACTATTATACCTCGAAGGCGAGAGATTGCAAGCATATCAGCGCCTGCAAATATACCAAGTCCGAATGTCTCGTGCATTCGACAAATTGGTGAAAGAAAGAACCTTCAAAAAGGGGGATCTAGTAATGGTCAAGCATAAGGATGTCATGGCCTCTCGGCCTAAAAATAAATTCAAGCCCAATTGGGTTGGACCATCCATAGTAAGCAGAGTCTACGAGGGTGGTGCTTATAGGCTGGTGGATGAAAAAGGAAATCTAGCCTTCCCACCGCTGAACGGTCGACATATGAAGTTGTATTACGCTCTGGTACATGACCAGCCCGAGCGACAGCAGCAACACAAACCGGTGCCGTAAAACCCAATATATGTCTTGAAGACAAAAAATGAGCCGACAACCCGTCGGGGGATAACACGCAAAAGCCATTTACGCCAAGGAAAGTCAATAATGCTCGTACGCGAGCGCATAGGCTCATAAAGCCACATATTTGTTCCCCGGCGGGGGGAGGACTCTCTTGGCCTGCTAAAGGCAGAGATTGAGTTTTCCCACATCCTTACCTAGGGAGGATATCAGAGTCGTCAATGACGAATAAACCCTTGGTACCACAATAGTGGTACAATAATGTCCCATCAAGGGCTACGACCGAGGCGATGATGACGATGTCCTCCCGACTCGGTAAAGAAGTGGAAAAACTTGCTCTTCTGCTCAATGCAGTATGAGAGAGTAACCCCCATTCCTGCTATACCAAATGTAAATACATAGACATATTCTTGAAAAATGTCATATAATTGGGAGTGATTCACCTCAAAAGAAATTTTTTTTTTTTTTTATGTCAGGAATATCATAGAAAGAAATCCATATTTCGCCTACGGAAGGCATTAAACTCTGGAATCCGCCCCTAGGAGGCGTTGTATCCTGAAAATTCTCCATACTCCGCCCTAGGGAGGCGTTATGTCCTGAAAATTCTCATATTTCGCCCCAGGGAGGCATTGTATCCTGAAAATTTTCATATTCGCCCCAGGGAGGCATTGTATCCTGAAAATTTTCATGTTTCGCCCCGAGGAGGCGTTGTATCCTAAGTTTTCCCTTGACAGGCACCAGTCCCACTGGCATGCCGCGAAAGGTTGGAAATTGCCCTATAGCCTCGAGGAGGCATTGTATCTTAAAACTTTCCTATTCCCTCCTGGGAGGCGATACGAAGAGCTTACTTGCGTCCTTGGGAACGTTATATCCTAAAATTCTCATATATCATAGTCCCAACGACGTGCCTATATATTATAGCCCCATTGGCGTGCTATAACGGATCATATTTCGCCTACGGGAGGCATTATATCCTGAAATTCATATTTCGCCCACGGGAGGCTTTATATCCTGAAATTCATATTTCGCCCACGGGAGGCTTTATATCCTGAAATTCATATTTCGCCCACGGGAAGCTTTATATCCTGAAATTCATATTTCGCCCACGGGAGGCTTTATATCCTGAAATTCATATTTCGCCCACGGGAGGCATTATATCCTGAAATTCATATTTTGCATAGCTTTATATCTTGAAATTCATATTCACCTACGGGAGGCTTTATATCCTGAAATTCATATTTCGCCCACGGGAAGCTTTATATCTAGAAATTCATATTTCGCCTACGGGAGGCTTTATATCCTGAAATTCATATTTCGCCCACGGGAGGCTTTATATCATGAAATTCATATTTCGCCCACGGGAGGCATTATATCCTAAAATTCATATTTCGCCCACGGGAGGCTTTATATCCTGAAATTCATATTTCGCCCACGGGAGGCTTTATATCCTGAAATTCATATTTCGCCCACGGGAGGCATTATATCCTAAAATTCATATTTCGCCTACGGGAGGCTTTACATCCTGAAATTCATATTCGCTTACGGGAGGCTTTATATCTTGAAATTTATATTTCGCCTACGGGAGGCATTATATCCTGAAATTCATATTTCGCCCACGGGAGGCTTTATATCCTTAAATTCATATTTCGTCCACGGGAGGTTTTATATCCTGAAATTCATATTTTGCCCACGGGAGGCATTATATCCTGAAATTCATATTTCGCCTACGGGAGGCTTTATATCCTGAAATTCATATTCGCCTACGGGAGGCTTTATATCCTGAAATTCATATTCCGCCCACGGGAGGCTTTATATCCTGAAATTCATATTTTGCCTACGGGAGGCTTTATATCCTGAAATTCATATTTCGCCCACGGGAGACTTTATATCCTGAAATTCATATTTCGCCCACGGGAGGCTTTATATCTTGAAATTCATATTTCGCCTACGGGAGGCATTAAATATTGAAATTCATATTTCGCCTACGGGAAGCATTAAACCCTGAAATTCATATTTCGCCCGCGAGGGACATTAAATCCTGAAATTCATATTTCGCCCGCGAGGGGCGTTAAATCCTAAAAAATCCTTTCATATACTCATATTAAACCAAATTTTCATATTCCCCCAATATTTGTTGGTCCAGTCATAGCATATATTCAACGGCAGTTAGAGTCATTGTCATGTCAAAAAAAAAAAGAGGAGGGGGGAGGGGGGGGGGAGGGCTTAAAAAGCGAGGTGCCCCGACAGACTTAATCAGGTCTCATTTTCAACGAGATCGGTTAAGGGTAAAAAGATCTTATACCTAGCTAAGGTGAAAATCCGAAAGGGCACAAGAGAAGGGAGGGATGCCCAAAAGCTAATCCTGAGGGACACCCATCTAATACAGCGCCGTTGTAACCCATACTACCCGTCCACGGGTCAAACCAAGCGCGATCGGCAGCTCCTCCTTTGTCAAAATATGGCCTGAAATTCCGCGAGGAGTGGTCGAAATCCAGCTTCCGGCAAGAGCCGAATGGAATAAAACTCAGGGCGGAACGGGCATAAGAAAGCTGACCCGTCCCCAGGCTGGTTGGCTGGCTTGCCAGTCGAAGAACAGTAGGCAATGATGGAGCCATTTCCCTGCTAAGGAGAGAATAATCCGGAAGTAGGAGCCCCGCCCAGGCGCTAACATAATGGGTGGCCATAACCACCGAACAAGTACTTGGGGTAGCCGAGCTGCAAAGGGCCCCAAAGGAATGGTATATGCTGGCGAGTGCCGCTGGTGCAATAGCAAGGCGTGTCCCCATTGCGAGTCTTGAGGCCGCCAATAAAACCTCGGGCCGCAAAGCCCCCCCGTCCCCATATGGGACAGCAAAAGTCACTAGCCAATAGGCTAGGTAAGCGGCTACATAAGTCGTATCATCAAGGCCCCAGGGATTTTCAGATTGATGCTCTGGCGCAATAATGATACATCGGCGGGGGATATCCCTATGTAACAATATAGAAGGGACCCGTTCATCGAAGATGCTGGCAAAGCCTCGATGATAACAGAAGGGCCCTCCAAAGAAGAACCTGACCCAAGTGGCTGGCGATACTTTGCCCGGGCCATAAGAACTCCCCCCAATGGAGGAAGAGGCAACACGCTTTGCCTTGGACAAATCCCGCCATATCTTCAATAAGTATCTGTAACAATAAGGAGTGGTGTAGTTCCCCGCGCCGTCAGTAGTGCTGCGGTGGAACTCATCTAATACTCCTTCATAAGGTTCTCCCACAATCGGCAAACCTGAAATCCGATGCAGGGACCAAAGATCAATGGTAGTCTCGCCCTCTGAGGTCGCGATAGTGTTAGTATCGCGAATATATCGTTCAACAATTGCCTGGATGAAGCCATGATGGCAAGGATAGTCATATTGGGCCGCTGCAACGGCCTCATAAATACCGGCCCTGTCAAGAATTGGCCGATGACTCTTCAGAATATGCAGAAGCCATTCCGTAGCTCCCAGGCGAAAGACATGCGAACTTCTGATTTGAAGACAGACATCCCAGGCAGGGCAAACGCCCCGACATATGTCTAATAGCAATATGCTAAAGTAAGAAGAATCATGAATATAGCCTTCTTCTGCTTCAGTCAGAAATAACCCATGTGGGTGCCGTGCAGCCTCATAAGGACGACTCCCTGCTCGCGTCCACATAGCCGGCTGATAGGTCCTGCTAATGTCATGGACCCGAAGAATAGCCCGAATGGGCCCCATCTGCTCGAGAGTAGGGAATTCCCAGAACCGATCAACGGCAAAAGGGAAAGTCGGATACAAGAAAGGGAGGAGCCCCTCCATATTGTCACGATCCAGTAAGATGGCACACTCCAGATCGCGACGTTCCGAAGGAGATAATGGTCTTTCGACCTCATCTTCAACATGAATATATGATTGGAGCAGCTCATAAATGGAGGCATCTGAAGGAAGGTGCCGGACTGTCTCGCCTCGCAAGAAGTAAAAGAACTCTCCATCTCTATAGATGCTCTCCCGGCAGATGGGAACAACATCCTCAATAGTAATCCGCAAATGTGGCTGAGCCACCTAGCGAAACCCCGCGTCCGGGTATGCAGCAACCTCCTCCTGAAATCCCTCGACGAGAATATCGCCAAGAGCGGCCATAATGATGCAAAGCAAAGATATCAACCTGCGAAGGGACAAAAAAAATACATATATCAAAATGATGCACAAAGCAAACAATATAGCTAAATCCCGACAGAAAGTCAGGATGATGCAAAAATACTTGCGTATCGCCTACAAATGGTGAAAATATGGCCAACCCAGAATGTCTCACATGGAGCTCCTAGAAATGCCTAAATAAAAAATGAAGTGCTAATACTAGCACAATATCCATATCATGCTCTTATATATGTATATATTGCCTTAGTGGCGAACACTTGGCCAATCCGGAATACCTCGCATCAAGCTCCCGGAAATGCCGAAATAAGGTACTAATATCCTTTGTATAGAAATGATACTATCAAAATTGAGTGACCCGCTCTGTGTTCCCAACTAATTTCTAAGTCACAAAGGCCAAGAGATACCCGGAACCGAGCAATGTGTCGAACAATTCGGATGGCGTCAATCTTATAGGACCCTCCAAGTCACAAAGGCCAAGAGGATCCGAATATAAAGGAAATCGAATAACTCCAAACGCCCCCAGAAAGCCGTAAAGTCATGAAGACAAGGTTTCCTGGAGCGACGTTGGAATATTCAAGTACCAAAAAAATAGAGGGTGTCCGAACCCACAAGGAGCAAATATACATGGCAAATTGTGCAATTGATTGCACAAAGAATGTGGGGCAGCATTGCTATCTTCCTAAAAAAATCCACACATACTCAAACCATAGCGAGCAGGATGGGAGAGATTAGCAAGACAGTGTCAATACATATGTGGCATGAAGATGACCCCTCGGGATCTACAAAAACATACACATAGACATGAACATATGCATATATGTGAAATGATGCACGGGACACCCACCTTTGACTTCGTCTCCGGCGCGCATCCTATGGGGGGCATTTGTCGAACCCGAAATTTTTTTCATGCAAATAATGTCGTTTGGGTATGCATGCATATGCACATGGCATATACTCACATCGATGTGAGCTCACTATAGGAAAATATATATACATGCATAACAACATGTTCACGTAGGACTATGTTATGCAAAACAAAATATATGCCTATGATATGAGGGTTGATAGCAAATAAAGACCCTCATATGTATAATGGAAAAAAAAAACATGAAACCATGGGCTCATATTATAAAGGTAATGGAATAGGAGGCATACCTAGGCCAAAAATGCCTTAATCGGATTTTTTTTACGGAGGCCTAAAACAGCCCCAAGTCACCCTCGTACGCTTCCGAAATCAACTTCTAAGTCTCCTTGATAACTCTTGATGGTGAGGCTCGAAGGGGGACCCTAAAATGCAGCAACAAGGAGGAGCCAAATGCTGCGAAATAAGGGCCTAAAACAGTCTCGGAATAGGCCAAAACCAGTCCCGGAATGGGGCCAAAATGGCCTCCAAACCTGCCCAAAATGGCCTCAAATGAGGGTCCAATGGCAAGGGAGATAGGCCCAATAAGTGGCCCAATAGATGGCCCAATAAGAAGACCCAATAAGGAGCTCAAATGGGCCAAAAAAATCAGTCCTCAAGGGGGACCAAATCTGCAGGCCAGAATGAGAAAAAATCTGAAAATCCAAGGGAGAAATTTCCTAAAGGGGAAAGTGGACCCCTCTCTCCCATCCCCTTTATTTAAATAAGCCAAGAGGGGGGAGGAGAGAGAGGGGGAACCGGTGGGGCCCCCCCCACCGGTTCCAAGAGGAAAACCGGTGGGGGGGGAGGGGGATCTCCCTCCCTCTTCCTTCTTTCCAAGATTTTGAAATTCAAAAATGGGGGTGGGGGATTAATTAAAAGGAGGAGAATTAATGAGGTTCTTAACCCTAATCACATGGGTTAAGAATTCCATGCAAACCCCCATTAAAACCCCATCCTAAACCCCTTTCACATTGGAGCCAAGTCTGAAATTAATGGGCTAGACCACTTTTCACACTTGGCCAAAACCCCAAATCTGAACCAAGGCTCATTTAAGAGCCCAAAAATCAGAAAAAGGAAAGGAAGTGGGAGAGGGGAACACCCCCCACCGGTTTCCCAAAACCGGTGGGGGGGTCCAAGGCCGGTGGCCACCCCCCACCGGTTGGAACCGGTCGGGGTGTCCACCGGGCCACCCACCCCCTCTCTCCTCTCTATGCTCTCTCACTCCCTTCTCTCACCCATTGAAATTAAAAAAAAATTAAAAAAGAGGGGAGGGAAGAGAATGTGAACGGTGGCACCCCCCACCGTGGCCCATCCAGTGGCACCCCCCATCGGGCCCAAATTCGGGCCTATAAATAGGGCCCCTTGGCCCCCAAATCCAAAAAAAAAGGCATAGGCACAAGGATACACACCATATCCACATTTTCTGAGAGGAGGTCTTGCTGCGTTGAAGACCAAATTCGGGTTTCTTAACCCGGGTTTGCTGCGCTTTTTGGAGATCTTTTCCATTTCGGAGAGTCTTTCTTCCTAAGCTTCAATCCTAAGGGGAAGCTCTGTCGAATTTATATTGTAAAATCGCCGTTCTACAAGACGGGATTATGTCGAAATAATTAATAAGATGCCAATATTTGTTCTTTAAGCATATATGTGTGCATGTGTGTTTAAGTAACATTATTTTCACATACATAATTAAATTATTAATTAGTTTAATAACTAATTAAATGCATAAGTATATAATTAAATGTTCTAAAAATATCCTTGGCCTCATCCCATACATAATTAAATCTAGAAGTATAATTAAAACTCAATAATGAAACATTGAGACATAAAATAATATACTTAAGTTAAAAAATGACTTAAATATCCCCCATACTTAATTAATTAATAAAATCTATAAAAATTATTTAAAATCAGTAAAATGAATATAAAAATCATAAAAATTCTGTAAAAGCAAGTAAAACTCAGTAAAAATCAGAAAACTAAGTCTGGAAATTACATAAATTCAAAAATATGACTTAAATATCCTTCATATATCTAATTAATTAATAAAAATCAGTAAAATTAATAAAAAATCAGTAAAATTCAGTAAAAACCAGTAAAAAACATAGAACTAAATCTGAAAACATACAAAATTCCCGAAATGACCAAAATGTCCTTAAAACTTAATGAAATTACAAAAATACCCTCACCCATGATAAAAATCTATAAAAATCACAGAAAATTCTTAAAAAATATCAAAATCTCCCCCATGCCCAAAATACCCTCCAAACCTTCATAGGATGGATAAAATTACAAAAATACCCTCAATATGATAAAAATAAATAAAAATCTCAGATAAATATAAAAATATAAAAATAAACTTTAAGTCTAGAAATCCAATTCGGTTAAAATTACCAAAATACCCTTATAATCCAAACACACTTAAAATAACTCTAAAATACCTCCTAAGGTTTTGAAACCTTCCTAAATCATTAAAATTCATTTCACACACTAAAATGACAATAATACTCATATACCCTCCAACTTAGCATAATTACAAAAATACCCTTATGGGTCTAAAATACTTGGAATCAATCCAAATACCTTGAAATTAATCCAAAACCATATAAAACCTATCTCAAACCGGGGTGAGGCCAGGGGCTTAACCTAAAATACATTCATATGCATGTGTTGCCTGTAGTAGTAGTGTTGCATGTTATAAGGGCATCATACGGACGGTTAATCAAGGATTGTCGAGCAGTTGCTCGACGTAATTAACACTGACCGAGGTCAGTGGAGAGAGGTCATATACTCGAATCTTCGTCTGATTCGAAGTCCCGGATTCCCTGAGGGCTAATCCCAAGCTCTCATAATCCAATAAATAAAATACATAAAACCGACCTATATTTCTCTAGATAAAAAAACAAAAAATGGATTTCCGAATAATCCGATAGGAGAGATGTCTAGGTTAGGTCCCGACGAAGGTTAGAAAAATCTTCGCAAACAGTAGGTTACTCCTTATGTTGTAGTTGGATGCATGTCTGATATGTTAAAGTGAAAATATGATAATTAATATGTCATCTTATATGATGATCTTATTTGACTTATATTATGAAATTTGATATGATCTTCCATACTCATATGCTATCTAAACCATTTATTTGGTTAGTCATGTTCATACTTGATTAGCTATCTATATCATCTTTTGATTAGTCTCTTGATCAGCCTTTTCTAAATTTGACAATCATACTTTATCCTAATTAGCTTTTCATTCATGATCTTATGACTCTGCTATGATCTATGATATGAGAACTTTGAATCATGAAAATGTAATTAAATTAACATGTTACTAGGCATATAAGAATTTAATATGTGCTAATAAAATTTTGCACGTAGTTGATGCATGTAATTTCATTTGTTTGATGCATGTTCAATTTCGACCAAGTTAAATGTGTTAACTTAAAAAAATCAAAATAAGTTGATTTCGATCCATTCATTTTAGTTGAATGGCCGATAAAGTTATTGGATCTTTCATATTGATTGGAGGGCCATTAAGTTTTAAAAGGATATTCTTACTTATGTGGTGGTCATTATACCCCATTAGCTAAATCTCTTCGTTACAAATTCCTTTAAAAAAAAAAAGAGCAAAAGAAAAGAGAAGATGTTAACCAAATCCGTCTAATCTTAATGATTTCCTTAATGGTCTCTCAAGAATTTCTAAAAGGATACCTAGAAGATATTGTCAAATTCTTTAATGTCCTCTAAGGGTCTTAACGAGTATTTGCTCAAAAGCATATTCTCTTAATACCTTTTAAAGTTCATAGGCTCACATGCCTTCATGCGAGTCTAAAGTCCTCTCAGAAGCTTTTAGAATATCCTTTAAGGTTTCTAAAGGGATTCCAAAAATAGATACCAAGCTCACAAATTCTATGCAAATGTCTAAAGCAGAACTTGTTTCCTTTATTGTGTGTAATGCAATGTCTAGCTTTCTTGTCATGTATTTTATGTCAAATGCATCAACGGACGGTTAATCAAGGGTTGCCAATCGGTGATTGGCGTAATTAACATTGATCGATGTCAGTGGGGAGATGCCAAATTCACGGATCCACTTGTTTGATCCAAAACCCTAGACTCTCTGACAGCTAATCCTAAGTTCTCAAAGTCTACACTTAAAACAAAAAAGGAAAGATTGACTTCAAAAGTCCAGTCTCACAATACATTCTCAGAATCCCAGCTGAGAAGTGGCAAAAGGCTCAGAAGAATCTGTAAACACCTCTCACCCTTTCTTTCGGAGCCCTTTTCTTTGGTAAGAAAGGAACCTTTCCTTTCCCACATGGCTGCATCTCTTTCCTTTCCCACATGGCTGCATCTCCTTATTTTGCAATAAAATTGGTGGTGAGATATACAATTCTTTCAAAAAAAATATCTCACACCTGACAGAAAACAAGATTTCTACCATGAACTAAAATACAAATTCCTTCCATGATGGATCTTATTGGGTGAAAAAAAAACATGGATTATTCTAGGCCTGAATTCCCAAGATTGACTTGGCCATGGTCATGAAGAGTTACTTCCATATCATTGGCCCTCTTCCTCCCCGTTGTTTCCTATTCTATGATTGGGCAGTCGAACTTTGCTCATATTTCATCACAAAGAATGAGATTATTGATCAATCCTCTGCAGCTGGAACAAATACCGATCTGCGCCGAAGTTTACATGCATGAGAACTTCGTGTGTTGCCAATGCGTAATGTTGTGAGAGACATTCACTCAAACCTTCCTTGATCATGTAGTAAAATTAGATGAGGTGTTTCAGTAAGATTTTGGAAATTGGCATGAACTTTCAGGATCATAGAAGAATAGTCCCATTCTAAAACGGATGCACAAACAATAGTGTCTGATTAAAGAGTTGCATATGAAACAAATTATAAATCTCTCCTCGAGTAATATCAGAAAATTATCGAGTACACTAGGAAAAGGAATAATTCTTAACCATCAGAAAACATGGGTCAGCAGTTAGATATACAACAAATGACCAAAAAGGCTCTCACCCTTCTTTAGGGATGCAGAAAGTGTTTGGTGAACCTCTAATGACAGTAAGATATTTTACTACCAATTCATGATTCACAGCCTCTCAATGTATTTTACCATATATGAATTGAAATTCAGTTTAGGAGTTTCAAGCACTCAAAAAGGATCAAGTGGTAAACTGGTAATGACCAAAAAAACAGAAATGCATGACATTTTAGCATGTATCGTGCAAAGATAAGTTAAATGTTGACCAGCTCTCATAGGATAGTTAGCCAGGGAGCTCACGTCAAGAAGCAAAACCAAGTTCAGTTCCCACCATAACTGAAATTAAGGTGGGCATTCCGTTTGAAGTTGCACCCTCCAGGGATTACAGAAAAGGTTCCTTGCTATGGTAGGAAAACTGAAAGTAGAGGGTGCAATGACTTCACCAATGAAAGTGGTCAACTTCAGAACGAATTGTCAACAAATCAGGGATGATGCCAGGAATAGGCGATATCCATTTCCAATAGAAGATTTCATAGAAATGATTAAGAGATTATAAATCTTCAGTTGCTGGTGACATTGTGAATAGACAAGGAAATTTTGAGAATAAATAACACATAGGTCAATGACAAGACAGTGATGGAACCATGGTATCAATGACCCATGATCACAGAAGTATATATTGGAGCATAAAAAATCAAGAAGAAGGTGTGTGATGGTCCATATTCACAAAGGCATTGTTCCAGTAACTAGATTTTAATCATTACTACAACTGCTAGGGAAGTAAAGATGCATGAAAACTAGTAACCAAGAGAATGAAAGTATTCTGCAATTCCTTCCTGTGGAGATGAAGGCTGAATGCTAGAATTGAACTGTCAAGAGCACTTGGAGATGTTCATTTAGAAATAGTTGGAATAAACAAAAAGTTCACAAGACAACTAGTTGGAACTTAAGTGCAGGGGCAAATTGCAGAAAAATACTATGCCAAAAGAAATATTTTGGTGCCATCATTTTTCATCGATAAGGACGAGTGACGCAGCATGTGTTTTCCAAGATTGAAACAGCAATTATAAATTACATGTGTTTCAAGTATGTAAGGCATGTCTAAGGTGGAAAAAAATTGACTGATGAACGAGGAATGAGTGTCCATGCAAAGGATTATGAAATTCACTGATCATTTGCACTAATAATATAAAGACCAGAAATTTGTCCAAGTCTGGAAGTTACAAGGATGCTGAGGCCTTTCTCAAAACCAAGGATGCTGGGATGGGATGGGATGGGATGGGATGTCATTGGCTGTCATCAATAAGGACAAGAGTGACGCAGCATGTGTTTTCCAAGATTGAAACAGCAATTATAAATTACATGTGTTTCTAGTATGTAAGGCATGTCTAAGGTGGAAAAAAATTTTACTGATGAACGAGGAATGAGTGTCCATGCAAAGGATTATGAAATTCACTGATCATTTGCACTAATAATATAAAGACCAGAAATTTGTCCCAGTCTGGAAGTTACAAGGATGCTGAGGCCTTTCTCAAAACCAAGGATGCTGGGATGGGATGTCATTGGCTGGCATAGATAGATGATCACAGGACAAACAGAAAGACTGGGAATGTCAGACAGAATGCAGCGTCAGCAGTATCTTTATGCAAGTTTGGCAAGCAAGAAACGAAGATAGTTCAGGGAAAAGAAGGAGAATGGGCAATAATCCAACACTTCTCTCCTATGTAATAGGATAAGAAATGTTAATTACGTCCATTTATTATGCCCTCCCCATTACTCACAAATTTGGCTCTACATGAAAAAAGCATACTTGGTTTCCAACAGCTCACTTAAAAATTTCCCAAAAGCATGGGCTGTTACATAAGTTGGCATCGCACAGAAGTGGGAGACATCTATAGACAACAAGGATAAGACGACTCTTCCTATCATGAATGACCAGCTGCCACAAAACAAGAGCACCTAAATCAATATACAGGTTAGGCTGCAGAGAACATCAATGTCAAAAACCTGCAAAATAAATGAATTTGTAAGGTCACAGTTCAGTTGATGAAATTTGTAGGCAAACAAAAACAAATGAAGCGAAAATGCATGAAAACAAATAATACCAAGCGCAGTTTTTTTCCTATTAACATAGACCAGTTAAGAATAGAATCTCAAGGTCATAACTTGATTTAATCGTATGTCTTTTCCAACCAACCCTGGGACACCATACGATACATCTACATGGTATGAGAAATCCTTAAAAGACTTTATAACCATATAGAGTCTTCAGTTTACTGGTGCTAAGGTAACTATAATCAGAACAAACTCTACCGAGTGGTATTTGCTGTCCAGAAACATACATCCATTTTGTTTAAAGGGGAAGCTATGGAAGGTTCCAACATGCATGGAAAAAAAAAATGGACAAATCAAGGACACTAGAAGAATTTGTCTGGTAGACCTGGCAATTACTTACCGCATGTGATGAAAACTGAACGAAGGCAAAACCTCTATTCAGTTGCCTTTTCCCTGAAGCAGGATCTCCAGTACTTGAAGGCATTGCAAGATCAACACAGACCACATCCTGGAAGGCCTGTAGAATAAGCAAACTTGGAAGCCAATACCAGAAATTAGTCCAAACAAATTGTAAAAGAGATATTAATGTTATTTACCTTACGAACTAATTTGTCAAATTCTTCAAAGCTCCAATCTGACATATACATGTCCATTGAGCCAGATATGCATGAAGGGCCATTGAAAAGTTTTGAACACCATAAAACAAGTGATAAATCTAATAAAATGGCTGAACTAAAAGTAAATCTTTAGACGTTTCTCAACAAGAGAATTAAACAAAAAGAAGAAAGTGATTGTCTTAACCCTTGCGAAGATTTCCAAAGAACAGGCGATCCTGATCCGATGAGGGTTCAACACCAATCTTTTTTCCATTTAGCTGGAAGAGGACCAAGAAGAGAAGATAAATGTTTTCCTCTTCAAGTTGTCAGAAACAATAATGTAGTGACCAATACATAAAAATAATAAAAGCAGCCAATAAGTTGCTCTTGTGTAAGATAAGATTATAAGAAATCAAAATATGACATGAATTAACTCCTTTTTTCTGTTCTTTTTTTCTTTGGAAGTGGATGGTACCACATATTCATTAAAATCAAAAAACAAATGTGAAAGGAAACGGCAATCTCTACCAAAAAATGATCATTCCATGTACAATGAACAATATTCACTCTCTTGGAGGCCCAAACTGTAAGACCCCACCAAAAAAAAAATTACAAATATATTTATAAATTCCTAAAAAGTATCAATACAATTATTAAAAGTTTAGAGTTTATAATGCCATGAACTATTTTTACAAGGTCTTAAGTGAAATTTGTTAAGTTCCTAAAAAGTACCCTTAAATAGCCGAAAAGAGGATTTTAACGCTTCAAAAGTTATAGATAGACTGATAGAGGTATATATAATTATTTTAAAAGAAAAGGCGGAATAGAGATTTCTTAACCATTAAGAAACCCCCCATCATTATATTTCGTCTTATAGTAATGATGAGGGCGCCACCTCGCGCTCTTCCACCACCTTCTCTTCCTTCCCCTCTTGCCACATGTCACCACCACCACCACACTCTCCCTATCTCTAGAACCTCCCACCGCCATCCTTCTATAAAAGGAGGGCAAGGGGGGCAGGTTAGGGCAGCCGAGAGAGAGAGAGAGAGCAGAAGAAGAAGAGAAGGGGAACTAGTGGCGGCAGCTGACGGGGATCCAGTGGCGGCTTGGCGGCGGTCCAGCGAGATACTAGCGATCGGATTTCTTTCCTAAAGGGGTAGGGTGAAACTACTTACTGTGTTCCTTTACTTTTCGATTTTCTAGGAGTCAAGCTAAAGGAAAAATTGCATGGCTACTAAAGAAAAATTCTGCCAAATTAAACTCCTAGTGAAAAATATGTCATGACACGATTTAAAAGCATGTTTTCTAGCATGATTCCACTTTTACATTTTATAATTATCTATGGTCAAACGTATGGACATTGCCATTTAACGTGTAAACGACGATGCGTGAAGACTGAGCTTCAAAGATGGAAATTTTCCATCACATAAACGATGTTTACATGTTTATGATGATTCATTATGTGGATATTTTCTGTTAAGAAGTTGATAAACAAAGGATGGACCAAGTCCATCTAAAACTCTAGTACATTACAAAGGGAAAAAGCTTTGAAAGCTACTAGAAGCTATATGATATAAAGTACACATGTACACGTGTGTGTGTGTGTGTGCGCGTGCGCGCGCGCGCGCGCGTGTGTGTGTGTGTGCGCACATGTTTATATGCTTAATTATAACGATCAAAAAAGACTTCATGACTATGATCACACTAAAAATAAAGAATAATGATTTTGAAACAATTTCACGACAATAATGACTCTATGGAAGGGAAATAGAAATTATGTTAAGGAAAGAAATGAAATAAGGCATAGAAGCCTTATATGATAATGACAATAAGACAAAAGCATGGCGGTCTTGTATTTTAATAATGAATTATTATGGTTTTGATGATCGATGGTTTCTATGATAATTTATCTTTTTATAAAAAAAGAAATAACATCATTGCTAGCGGGACGACGTTACGCCTCCCGGGGATAAGGTGGCATACGGAAAGCTCCCTAATAGATATGTCTGATGCATGGAGCATCTTAGCTTTGGGACCTCGATGGAATAAAGTTCCCTGATAGATATGTCCGAGGCATGGAGCATCCCACCTTTGGTTAAAGTGCCAAAGTCCATATTCGGGACCTTGTGGGCAGAAGATGAAGATCCTACTTGAATACGCTCATAGGCTAGGGCATAGACGTTACAGTAAGAGTGAGTGAGTACATTGCAGACCCAGCTTAAACCTTTCTAACCTCCTCGGTAAGTTTCCGGAGACTTGCTGGGCTGGGTAGGCTGTAGGAGTGGTAGGTGTATTAGGGGATGACCTATTCACCACTACGACCTGTAAGTTAATGATTATCTATGTCACTTCTAGTCAAAGTATGAGTCGTCTTACAAACTTACGACTTCTAAAAGATTATGATTTTACAACTGATCGGATTAAGATTATAAGATAAATGACCAATCAGGTGAAAGATTAATGAATGAATGAACGACTCAAATCATGAGATCTCATATTGATGACTTGCAATAAGTACCTTTACACTTTCTATGTTAGTATAAAGTATCAATGGAAGGAAAGAATTTAAGAAAATGTGTGACTGTTATTACATCATTGAATGTTTTCGCATCATATTCGCGTCGTTTCACGATGCATGCATTTCATACTAGTTCAATGCATTAGTCCATAAGGGCCACATATATCTCAAAAACGGATATAGAAGGTTTAAATTAGAAGAACAAAATTGGTAAATTTGGTCGGGGTTAAATCACGAATTTACGATATGAAATCATATTATATTTATTATTCCCCTTTACCTGTTACTTGTGTCTCTTAACAATAAGAGAAACTACATAACATGCATAGGCAAGGAAGAGTGAATGGGTTGGTGAATGCGGGATATCAGTAGGGATGCAAAATGGTCCTTACTGAGAACTCAATTTATAGGTTCTCATAAAAATTATTTTAACTTATTTTTCAGATATTCGCAACGGAGGATGCAAAAAAAGAAAAGATGGATGCAATTCAGAAAAAAGAAAAACTTTCACGTATGGCCAGTTAATTTATTTATTTGGGATATGTTACTTATATGTATGTTGTATGATGGACATGATCCGTCTGTTATTTCTTTACATTTATGTTCCTTATTATTTTGTTTTTGTTGTTGTGCACATATCTAAGATCTATAAAAGCTGGTCCATTACAAATGGTATCAAAGCAAGTATGGTAGTACATGCACAAGGGTAAAACAAAATGATAAGATGATTAAATCATGTCCTGAGTATGACAGCTACATATCCTGACTGGCCATTGTTTACAAATACAATAATTTTGGATGAGAAATGTTACTAAACTCAAGTGGTAGTACGAAAAAAGAAGGTGACAGTAACAGTTATGAAAGAAGAAACACAAGGAAGTGGGGTGATAGTATTACATTGGAATCTTGGAAAGGTACAAGTTTAGGAAAGGAGAAACTTCTAATTAGCTGACATAAGAAGACTCAATGAACAACCTAGATGACGAGAATTGATAACTACCACTCTAGCAAATAATTAATTAGCTGACGTAAAAAGACTCAATGAACAACCTAGATGACGAGAATTGATAACTACCACTCTAGCAGATAATTATAAGTAATCCACACACCAAATCAGAATTTATAAATGGACATATCTAGGAGTGGTGGTGGAGGATGAAAGGAAAATCATACAGCATGTATGGCAAATAGAACAAGAGTTGAGATGGATTAGAAGTAAATGAAACCCTGGGTGAAGTATGGAAAGAACTAGTTAAGGCTAAAAGAAGTGACCTTTTTGCTCTTAATGAGAAGCAAGGTAGATAGTGATAATTAAGTATAAGAGTAGGTTTCCTACTCAACTACTTATTAGCCAAAAAATGAATCTCTAATATTTTTAATCATGACAAATGAATAGTTACTATGTAGTAACAGAATTATAGTCAAATTTACTTATAAAACAAAAAGATGATAGTTCACGAAGGAGGTTAGGCACATGATAGTAGGATGACAAGAGGATGAGAAGTAAGAAGTAGGTTATGTTAAGTTTGCATATTTTAGAGGATAGATCACAAGAAGGGTTGGATAAAAGTCCCCTAAGTATAAGGTGTAATGGGAAGGTATGACCACTATGGTTATCGAGTGTCATGGGATTTGCGCTAATAATTGTTGTAATTTGAGCCAAAATCCTTGTTTATTCACAACCATGGAAAAAAAAACTGCTACTTAAGGAAACCTTGGAATGACAGGGGATGATAGCTGAGATAAGAAGGAATACCTATTAAATAAGTCTACATGAGGAAATGAGACGATTACATTAAAATCTATAAAAGACCCATGTAGGCAATGTTTTAAAAACGCCTAGGCGGAGCGAGGTGGTTGACCCCCTTACTGCCTAGGCAGAGCGAGGCGGTTGACCCCCTATAATTGTATGTGTATCTGGTGCAACCAGTGGGCACCCCCCCCCCCACCGGTTTCCACGACCGGCGGGGGGTACCACAGGTGGGTACCCCCACCCGTTCTCCCTCTTATCTCTTCTTTTTTTTTTAGCCAATTAAATGAGGTGGAGACCCATTAACTCCTCTCTTTTATTTGAATGGAGGAGAGGGCTCCCAATCATTGGGGCCAATGATTGGCATTGATGGTTCTCTTGTAGTGGAGGGTCCACTAACTTGGGAAGCCCGAATGGACATTAGAAACTCCACTAACCAAGGCTATTAAGGCCATTTAATCCCCTTCTCCTTCTCTCTCTCTCTCTTTTTATTTGAAATTTGAATGAGGGGGGAACCCCCCACCAGTTTCCCCTTGAGTGGGAACCGGTGGGGGGGGGTTTAGAGAACCAGTGGACCCCTCCACTGGTCCCTCCTTCTCCCCTCTTCTCTCTTTTATATATATAAAGGGAGGGGATCACTTGAGGGATTTTTATATCCCCATTTGGGGCTGCTGTTTACTGCCCTTTGGGTGCCCCATCCTTGGCTTATTTTGGGCCCTCTAGGTGGACGGATATTGGGCCCACTTTGGACTGCTTATTGGGCCTGCTTTGACTGCATATTGGGCCTCCTATTGGGATGGCTTGGACTGTTGGACTGTCTTTGGGGCCTTCTTGGACTGACTTTGGGCTGTCTTGGACGGCCTATTGGGGCTGCACTTGGGCTGTTTTTTGGTGGCATCCCGGGCTGATTCGGACCGCCTTATTGAGCTGTAGATTGGGGTGCATTTGGGCTGTTTTGGACAGCATATTGGGGCTGCACTTGGGCCCACGCTTGGGCTGCTCTTAGGTGGTCTCTTGACCCTTGAAGAAGCCATATCTTGAGATAATCCTCTAGTCCTACCTCCCTCTCATGCATGCCATATATTTATGTGATTCGCATGCGTATACCACATGTCTCATTGTGTTTTGTTCATTACATGGCAACATGCATGTCGCATGTTTATATATGTATCATCATACATGGAAAAAAAAAATGGCCAATAGTCCAATGCGCTTTTTTCTATTACATGTTTCCATATTTTTCTTATTTTTGAAGATTTTTGAGACCATCCAATACTTATATCAGTGTTTCATACAAATTGGCCTTTACTGGATGTGATTAGTGTTTCTCAAAATCTTACATACTATTATCCTAAATATTTTCTTTATTTTTCTCTTATTGTCATTTTCTTCCTTCATGGTGATTTATGGGAGAAAACGTGCCGCCTCAAATGTCTAGGCATTTGACGCTAAGGCAAATCCCTGCTCGTCGCTTTTCTCTCACCTCTACTACAATACTACATAGCCTTCATGCAAACAGACCATATGCGAGACAAAATGAAAATATCCTGATAATAGCTGCCACGAGGTGACATAGTCTAGAATTGGTTTACCTGAAACCCATCTCTCTCTTTCCGAGCTTTCAAAGCAGCCTCTTTTGTTGAAAAACGAACAAAGCAGAATCCCTGTGTTGAGGAAAAGGAAATAAATAATGATTTATCATTTACAAGAGGTCAAACAAAAAAGGGCAACTTGTTGGATGTCTCTTTGTGGAGAAAGCAGAAATGCCTTGTCCAAGTGCAAATAAGTATATTAAACCTTTGAAATTCCACTGTGATCCTTCATCATGCGTAACTCCAAAATCTCTCCATATGGTGAAAACATCTGCCAAGCATACATCATCAAATTAAGGATGTCTCTAGAATCTCTTAAATACAATCCCAGATGCTGCCAACAGGTATTCACAGCGGCACATAGTTGTTAGTATTTAGTAGTTTATTGGGAAAATTGTGCTTCAGAAATTTTGATCCATAATATAAGTATGATCCTGGTTTTAATATTAGACCATTATTTAAAGATGTTTCTAAGGATAAAAGAAAAGGGTATGGCCCTTTACTGCCTCCTAAAATCTCATGAGACTTTTTTTTTTCACTGGCTAAACCTGAAATGCTATCTTTCCAAGCAGCAAACAAAACAAAGCCTCTCAATAAGATTACTTTGTTTACTACAAGTCTCCTGTCTCCTCTTCCTATTGAAACATAAATAATGTCTCTTGTCTCCCTTTCCTACTGAAACATAGTTAATGTGACTCTAGCAAGATTTAAATATTTCCTTTTTCCACTTTACTACACTTAGGATGCTGTATCTTTTTCAAAAAATTAACAATATCAAAATTTCTTAGTTTAACCACAAAACAAACAGATACAGTAAACATCTTGAACTTACCAGCATCTTATTACTATGTTTGTTCAGTAAAACATTGCAAAGTTTCAGCATATAATAGACTTCCATGGTGTTAGAACTTCTCAATGATCGACTTTGGTGATTTTTTTTTCCTAACAAAAACAGATTTTAAGAAATTATACATCCTAACTGAGGATCACATTCACTCTTTTGTCCAAGAATATAGAATAAAGGAGACCTACCATACTCACATTTTGCCCACCACTGTTAGTCCCCATGAATCTCTCAAGCATGCAAGTAGATGTACACATACATGTGTGCATATGATTTATTTATTTTTTAGCTGCGGACACAAAAACAATACAGCACAGCAAGTTTTTTTTTAAAAAAAAAAAAAAACCTCTTCAATCATGTCTTCAGTCACAGATCGGGCCAATCCCCCAATAAAGATCTCCGAGCCTCTATTACCAGGTCCTGTTAAATATAAAAAATCCATGAGTAGAACGCATCACAGTATTTTGAATTTTCTATGTTGTGGTGACAGGTCCATATTTCAGATGAAAGAAGATAATAAAATAGAAACACTAGAATGGAAAACACCAGACTGAGACCTACCACATTCCATGGCATTAGAATGTGATGCATCCTTTGCCTGCAAGAAGAAAGAAATGAAGAAAAATAAATATTTGTAATAATATTACATAGCTAACAACCAGCATGAGCTTCTCCCGACAACCGCAATATAAATTTTCCAAAGAAAAAATTACATTCATGTGCAAGCTCCAAGTACAATTCTTAAGCAGGCACTTAAAGAAGAAACATGGTCTTCACAAGTTGCTGCAGAACAAAGAAGTGTAAGAATAGGATACTGATCCATGAAAGAAACTGGAAATCTAAGACTCATCTGTTCTTCTCCGAAATAAAAAATCTTTCTAGTTTGGAAAAGGTATGGCTTCAAAATGATGATTTCACACTCCTTAATAGTTAATACTTTTTTTTAATGTGGATGGAGCGACAAATATGTATTAAAAACAAAATGTAACCAGATGTGTACAACTCAGCATAAAAGATGCCCCAAAACAAAAAGGTACAAGGGCACAAAAGCAAAGGACACCAATGTGGTGTCCTAATCGACCCTCCCCTAAACACTCCAAAAAGGAAGATTGATTACAAGATGTACAAAGAAGCCTCGCCCGCTCTTTAACCCTCTCACCCACAAATTCCACCACCTTGACCAGCACCAAAGCTTCATGTTTGAAGATTCGCCGATTCCTCTCCCCCCAAATGGCCCACAAGGAAGTGTAGAGAATCAACCACCAAATGGTAAGATAGACCTTAGGTAGCACCTTATGAGATCAAATGGAAAGTAGGTCTACTACAGAAGCCACAGGTCTGAAGTGATGATGCATCTTGCTGAAAATGGATTGCCATGCTTCCAAAGAGAAATCACAATTCACAAAAAGGTGATTAATTGACTCGTCTTCCTGTCCACAAAGGGCGCAAGTAGAAGGCACGTCACATCCAAACTGCAACAACCTGTCCGCGGTAGGGATCCTGCCACTAGGTTCACTTTGTTAGCCGAATTAGACCGAGAATAACCGGTATAAGTGCCTGTAGCCGATTTGGTTGCCGAGATGGCTAATACCAACAATTCCCCCAATTCTGGACCGAAATCCCTAATCCTCCCCGCAGCCCTATCCCCTTGTTCCACCCTAGACTGCCCTGGATGCGCCGTCTTCCTCCCCATCTCCGGTGCCGCGCCTGCCGTCATCCCCTACCTGTGCCCGCACTTGCTCGGGTCCCTCCCCCACGACCGCACCTTGTGGGTGATGCTCGTCCTCTGCCCTACGGCCACCCGTCAGCAATAATAAAAAAGTTAATTATATATTATAGTGTGTTAACGTGTGTTAATTTCAACAATAATAAAAAAACTTCAAGAACCCAATAATACTCTACACATTAATAACTAATTTGAAAATGATGCCAACTGAGAATAACATATGCCTAGAATTGTATGGGCAACATGGGTATTTCCACTCCTTATTCCACTCATTCCTACCAAATCACTTGGAATAGCGCAGTGTAATTCCCCTTATTTTGGGTGGAATACCAACAAGTTACCAAATCAAAATACCTCTTATTCTGATATAAGAAATCCCCAAAACCTTATTCTGGTATAAGCAATTTTGCAAACAAAGTGAACCTAAGAGATTCACCAAACGAGAATCTTTACCTTCAAAGGAGATTTGGGATTCTATATATGCTTATGGAAGGGGAATCCCACGCCTCCACCTACAATATACCGATAGGCTAAACTAATTGAGAATTTTCCTTTGTCTTTCCATGTCCACTCCCAAGAGTCCTGATGAGAAGGCCGGATAGACAAGTCTGACAGATGGTCCCAAAGATAAAATAGATCCAAAATCTCTTCCTCTTTGAGGTTCCTTCTAAACCAAGGCTTCTACACTCTTGAATCACCTAGCTCGAAAATCTGAGCCACCGGAACAAGGGGATCCGAGGCTAAGGAGAGCAGCTTAGGGAATAAGAGACGGAGGGCTGAGGCCTACACCATTTATCAACCCAGAACATACATTAGGTCCCATCACCCAAGGACACTTGAGTAGTTGCCTTGACAATATCTGAAGTCTACAAAATACCTCTCCATAAAGATGAAACATTATACTCCACCTGAAGGGAGACATCCCAGACTTTAAAGTTGGAGTAATATTTGCCCATAATAACTTCAATCCAAAGTCCTGACTGAGATGTCCAAGCTTCCAAATCCATTTGGTCAACAGTGCCAAGTTAAGATCACGAGTGACCTTCAAACCTAACCCATCACTATTCTTCATACTGCATACTCTTCCATGCAATGTTAAACCCTCCTTTCTTAGTAGCATTTGAAGCTCCTTTCAAAAAAAATCTGCATCTGATCATTTCTAATTGCTTGGCCACTGAAGCAGGGATCCTAAATATTGAGAGGAAATATATAGGTAAACTATCCAATACAGATTTGCACAGTACCAATCTACCCACATAAGATAGCAACATTCCCTTCCAACCAGACAACCTAGACTGGAACTTGTCAATAATGGGTTGCCACTCTCTACAATGAATGACTCCCAGATATACGAGTAGCCCAAGTAAGAGACCGGGAAGGAACCTCTCTGACAGCCAAAAATGATAGCCACTCTCTCCAACTCTCTATCAGACATTTTGATGCCTATAGCCACATACTTCCGAAAATTCACCCTCAAGCCCGTAACTTCATCAATCAATTCCAGAACAAGCCTAACCCTAAACAAATGCTCCTCATCTCCCTCTAGAAATAGAATAGTATCATCGGCATACTGAAGATGAGAAAACGTCGTATCACGACTCCAGTCTGAAAACCCCTACAAAAACCCTCCCCCCCCCCCCCCCGCCGCCTCTTCCCCTTTCAGCCACATCCTGCTAAGAACATTGGCCATGAGAACAAATAACATGGGTGACATTGGATCGCCTTGGCGAAGACCTTTGCCACTATGGAAGGGAAGATGTAGGCACCCCATTTATAAGAATAGAAAAGGAAGTAGTAGATATACACTGTCTGATCCAACCAACTCATGCATCATCAATGTCCATCTTTCAAAGGATATCAAACAGGCAATTCTAGTCAAGGTATACAAAATCGGATCGGAACCAAGAATTACCCGGTGTCGATCCGATCCGGATCAAGATTGGATTAGCAAAATTGGTCGATACATTGGGAAAAGGCCAATCGTTGGGTCGGGTTGAATTTTACTTTAAAAAATAAGAAAAAACAGAAACAACATAGAAAAATCAAGAAAAAAATGAATACCACACACTAACAATCAAATTCAATGACATAACATTGAATTAAAAACCCTAACACATAGGCCACATTGGCTTGGATCAGGCTGACACGGGCCACATTAGCCTAGATCGGCTTGGATCAGTTTGTATCGGACCGATCCAGGCCAATATGACCAATTTTAGGACAATTCGGGTGATTTAGGGCCACATTGGCCTAGATCGGCTTGGATGAGTTTGTATCGACCCGATCTAGGCCAATATAACCAATTTTAGGACAATTCGGCTGATTTAGGGCCAATCTAGATTTATTTTAGTTTTTTTTTATTATTATTATTATTATTTTCATGGAAGGATCAAATCCCCCCCAAGATCGGACCGCTAGGCATCAATTCCAATCCAAATAGGTCGATCCAGATTGGAATCAGCCGATTCTGCATACCATGGTTCTAATTAACCATATCATAGGCTTTCTCAAAGTCCAACTTGAGAACCAACCCTTTCCTTTTATGTTGCTTCATGGTATGCAGGCACTCATGAGCCACCAAGAAGCCTTCCTAAATGTGCCTCCCTTTGATAAAAGCAGACGGATTAGCATTGATCACCTTATCTATAACTCTCTCCATTATGAAAGCCAACATCATGGAAATGATCTTGTACACCCCGTTAAGAAGGCTAATAGGCCCAATAATCCCCCAGCCCTTCAACCCCTACTTTCTTAGGGATAAGTATAATGGAACTCTTGTTCACCCCTCTCAAGTGTGCTCTCCCTACTTGAAATTTCAGAAGAGGCTGCAAGAGGATAGGATGCACAATGTCCCAACAGAACTGATAAAACAACAGGGGGAAATCATCTCTCCTGGCAAAGCAGAGACCACAGTCTTAAGCTCTTTTTTAGAAGGTGACTGAAAGTCACTATTCTATTAATGACAAGAAAATTGAAGTACAAGGGAGACCCAAAAGCACAGGTCAGCTTGGTAGGACATACCCCCAACCAAGTCTGAAACAAAACACAAGAAAAAGATACAAGGGAACTGTTACAAAGGATCTGTTTTATCAAGAAAATAAAACAGATTTACAATAAGAATTTTGTCAACAGAACAGATCCCTCCACCGCCGAGCCTTCTGCAAAATATCTGAGTTCCCCTCTTTGAGAATATTTGCTGCTCTTCCCCATTCTTCCACCAAGTTAAAAGTAATCTTCAGTAATTCAATAGCACTCTTATATTGATCACTGAACTTTCTCATGTTCCTCTCACACCAAATAGTCCATAGCAAAGTCAGATAAATGAGAAACCAGAAATGTTTCTGATCTGGAAAAGGACAGACCCCAGACCACCATCTTGAAAGATCCATAACTGAAGAATTATCTACCCAAATAATACCAAATAATCTGCATAAAGTCTTCCAGAGGATAATAACAATACCACAGTCCATAAACAAATGATCTTGATCCTCCTCAAAGATTGCATAATAAACACAGAAATGATCCCCTGAAATGTGGAACATCGTAGCCCTCTTTCTTATAAGAATTCTAGACCAAGCCACCTTCCAAAGAAACACTTTAATCTTGTTAGGAAGTTTATTAGACCATACCAAATCCTTCCACCAAACCCTGCATCCTCCGTCGTTCAAAATCTGAACAATTGACTTAATTGAAAAGAGGCCATTAGAATTCCATCTCCATACTCTCCTATCTTTTATCTCAGTACAAATTCTAGTGTTGGCAGTAAGATGGAGTATGTTCGAAAGCTCATCTATCTCCACATCAGTTAGATCCCTTCTCATAGGCAAGTTTAGAAGATGTGAGCCATCATGAGACAATACCTCTGCCACCGAAGCCTCTTTATGTTGAGCAATGTTGAATAAGTTGCTGAATTGAGAGGAGAAGACAATACTAGAGCACCATTTATCTTTCCAAAATAAGGTATCACTTCCACTACCCACCTGATTTCACAAGAAATGGCCATGAAATCTGCATTCTTCACAATGTTCTTCCAAATAGGGGACAGATTATAAGTAATAGAAGGGTAAAAAGACCATTTGTTATCATCACAAAAATAAAGCTCCTTGATAATGACAGCCCACAATGCCTCCGAGTAGTCTCCCCTCCTCCACAACCATTTCATTAATAGGGCTTGATTGAAATTGGCAACACTACATAGACTAATACCACCTTGCTCCTTACTCTTACACACATTGTTCCACTTGATTAAATGAAAACCTTTCTTCCCCCTTTTACCACCTGACCAGAAAAAGAAGTTTCTAGCAGATTCGATCCTCTTCTCCACCATCCTTGGGATCTTAAAAATAGAAGCATAGTAGATAGCTAATGAAGAGAGGATTGATTTGGACAAGATCAGTCTCCCTCCATCAGAGAGAGATATCTACCTTTCCATCCTTCAAACCTATCTTCAAATCTCTTTATCAAATCATCCCAGTCCCTTACCCTAATAATCCCATCAGATAAAGGCAAACCAAGATATTTGATAGGGAAAGAGTTGATTTTGCAGTTCAAGGAATATGCAATTTCTTGTAGTCTGTCTTGTGCCACATGTACCCCTACAATTTCAGATTTTTCATAGTTGATTCTCAAACCTGTAATAGCTTCCATCAAGACCAACAAATTTTTAATGTTCTAGATATCCTCAATGCTCCCAGAAGTAAATAATAAAGTGTCATCTGCAAACTGAAGGTGGGATAACAAAATATTGCTTCTACCAATACTAAACCCTTCAATCAATCCCTGTTGAACAACCTTTTCCTACAGAGAATTTTGTCCAATTAACAAGAAAAGCATCGGCGATATAGGATCCCCCTGTCTTAATCCTCTGGAGCTCTTGAAAGAACCACACGGTTCTCCATTGACCAAAACATAAAATGAGGCTGAAGAGATACAACCCATCACCCATCTAATCCATCTCTCATTAAAACCCATAAGTTCCATAGTTTTGTGAAGACAGTTCCAACTGATTCTGTCATAGGCCTTTTCAAAGTCCAATTTGAGAATGACACCTCTCTTATTCCTATTCTTATAATGGTGAATTGCTTCATAAGCAACCATATAGTTATCCAAAATGAATCTCCCTTGCAAAAAAGCTTATTGATTTTTCCCCACAATCTTGTAACTTTCTTGAGTCGTGTAGCCAAGATCTTGGTAATGATTTTGTAACACCCATTTAGCAAACTAATAGGACGGAAATCCCCCATTCTTTCAGCACCTTCTGATTTCGGAATGAGAACAATAAGAGTGGAATTGAAAGCTTTAATCTTTTCCAGACTGTCATAGAAGTCTTGGGCAAAATTGAGCAAGTCACCCTTGATGGTATCCCAAAAAAATTGATAAAACCCAATTGACATTCTATCAGGACCCGGAGCCTTATTGGGGTCCATGCTAAAAACTGCATCTTTAATTTCCTCCACAGAAAAAAGAAGGGATAACTCTTCAGCATCAGAGATATGTAACTTAGGAAATATACCTTCTTCCAGATGAGGTCTCATAGGAAAGTCTTCCAAGAAGAGTTTCTGAAAAAAATCAGCAAACCTCCTTTTGATCTCATTCGGATCTTCAATCACCACCTCATTATCTCTAATATGATCAATATTCAAAAATCTCTTTTTAGCACTAGCCACTGCATGGAAAAAAGAGATATTTGATCACCTTCTTTTAGCCAATGTTCCTTCGCTCTCTGTCTCCATCTAATTTCCTCCTTCAACAGCTTTTCATTTAACATTTTCTTCAAATCTTTAAGTTCCTGCAGCTCAATAGAAGATAAGTCCATAATCTCATTTCTCAGCTCCAAGTCTTCAATTTTAGTCTTCAATAACCGTCACTCCTCCGCTGCCTTCCCGTATTTCAAATTAGCCCATTGTTTCAGTCCTATTCTTATCCTTTTTAATTTTCTCTGAATTGTATATACAGCTGAAACAGGCCCTGTAGACTCCAGCCACCATTCATTGATCATATCTTTGAATCCTTCTTCCCTCTGCCACTTCAATTCATATCTGAAAATTCTGACCTTCTTTCTCTTATCTACCATCATAAGTTGCAAGGGAATATGATCCGAAACAGCCCTACACTAGCCTTTAATGCGTGTCAATGGGAAATAGTTGAACCAATCAGTAGAAATCAATATCCTATCAATCCTAGATTGTTTACAGTCCTACTAGAGATTAGACCATGTAAACTTTCTATTAGGTATATCCAGATCCATAAGCTTGACCTCTCTGATCCACTGATTAAGGTTGTCCATCTCCTTGCTCCACCTATGCACACCAGACCTTTCCTAGGAGAACCTTACACAATTAAAGTCCCCCACAATGCACCAAGCCTCAGGAAAAAGAGAATGCAATCTATAAAACTCTTGGAAGAATAATTCTCTATGTTGTTCAGAACGCGGACCATACACAAATGAGATGACCCACTTGATATTGTATGATCTTCTACATTTCCAAGTAAAGGCAACCGAAATGCTAAATCTGCCAACACCACAAACGTTACCAACAAATTTGTTCCCATTCCACATAATAACCTGTCCACCTCTAAATCCGTCAGCTGGAAGAACTGCAATTTTATCTAATAATGGCCCTCCCAGTCTTGATAATGAAAAATTGTCAAAACTGGCCATCTTAGTCTCTTGTAAACAAATACAATCCAAATGAAGAGATATAACTAGATCCTTCACTGCTCTGACTTTGAATACCCCATTGAGCCCCCTAGCATTCCATGATAACAGATTCATAAGGACAAAATGTGTAAACCCCCATCCTTTGACTTCTTCCCTCGAAGACTGTCTACAAGGGCATTATTTTTCACAAATTCTGCTTCTGTCTTCCCTATCTTGATGCCTCCTCCCGTACCTTTTGATGGGGATCCAGGAGCAGCTAGAATGGAGTCCAAGGTCCAATGTGCAGTTCATTTGGCCCATTAGGGGCCCATTTGGAGTCTTTTAATTTATATGTAATTTTCCCATGTTTTTTAGTTATTTTCGGAATCCTAGGGGTAGTTTAGTAATTTTCATATTATGGTTTCTTTGAAGAGTCTATATATTGTCCTGTACCCCCTCGTGGGAGAGCATCGAAGAGAATATTTTGAAATGAAGAGCCGCCGCTGCGTGTTTTCTCTCGAAACGGGACGGGAACCCTAGTCTTCTTCTCCTCCAACCCCTCTCTTCTCTCTACTTCCGGTCTACCCCCTCTCCTGTCCCGCATCAATTTGGTATCAGAGCCCAAGCTCGATCCCTACCACAACCGCTCCCCTTGTTCGTCTTCTCCCTCTTGGGCCTTCCTCCTCTCTCTCTCCCTGCGCTGTAGGTTTCTCCCCTGGAAGGAGCCGCCATCTACGAGCCGTCTGCGCAACCCGGTCGGTTCCCGCGTGCCTTTCCCTGCAACCCAGGCCCGGCGGCCATCCGCAGGGGCTTCCCCCGTCTGCAACAGACCCCGCAGGCCTCTCCCCGCAGGCCCGCTGTCACCGCAGGTTCCGGGGATCCCCTCCCTCGGACTCCCTTTCCACGCGGTCGGACCCCACGCGGTCTTCCCCCCCCCCTGTTCACGCCACCCGCAGGCTCCGGGCACAACCCCTCCCCGCGGGTTTCCTCCCTGCCGCACGTAGGATCCGGGCCGGCCATCCCCGCGAGCTCCCTCTTCACAGCGCGTGGGTCTCTACATCACGGATCGCAGCTCTGTCATCGTTTTGACCTCCGGATCTGCCGCATTAGCCACCGCCGGAGCCACCCGAGCATTCCACCTCCGCCGAAGCTGCCGTCGACGGGCCCCGTCACCGTCGTCGACGTCGCCTCCGGCCACCGGAGTCGCTCCGCCCCGCCATCGCCACCGCCTCACCCGCCCGCTGGAACTCCGGCCCTTGCAGCGCCGCCTGGTTCGCGTGTAAGAGGCGAAGAAGAAGGGCACGTGCCCTGTTAAGGTCGAACCGGTCGAACCGGGTTGACCCGGTCCAACCGTCTACCTGGTTCGACTGACCCGAGCCCATGGCACCTGGTTCGAGCCAAAGTGATGGTGGTCTGAGCCACCTGGTGTAGCCCCTGGCCCAATCAGGGTTAGGACCTGGTCCAAGCCCTCAGCTCCAAGGTCTAAACCAAGTTCTAATCTTTGGGTTCGCTACAGTGCACAGGAGGTGCACTAGGGGTTCTTATCGCACCACCATCGCCGAGAACTCGTCTGTGCTCCGATTTGCGAGCCGCCAGCGCCGTTGGGTTCGTATCGGCGAGGCCGACCTCGTTGTACGTTCCGCCTAACAGCAGCGTCTCGTTTTACGTGCCGCACTTGCACGCTTTACGAGGACACTCGGGCGCGCCGTTCGAGGTCTTTCCGGACTCCGATTTGTGCACCGTTCGCGCCGTCGGATCAGTCTCGACGAGGCCAACTCAGATCCAGTGTGTTGTTCCCAGATTTGCCTCGTTTTGCGTGCCACTTGTGCACGCATACCGAGGACCCGGAACGTGCATCCCGAGGCCAACCCAAGTTGCCTCGATTTGCGTGCCAGCATCCCAGCGTACAGATTTCGCAGCAGCTAGTGCCCGCTTACCTCGTTTTGCGTGCCACCTTTTGCACGCATATCGAGGATGATGATTTGAGCTCCGATTCTTGTGCCGATTGTACCGGTGGCATCCTGGCAGTGAGGCGGACCTCGTCCATCATTTCTTTGGCCAGTGGTACGTTTTATCATCATGGATTTTAGTTTTGAGGTAGAGCTACCCAATTCCGTGAAAACTCGGGTGTATCTTGAGGCAACGTCGTTCGGCAATGTTATTTTACAATCTATTGTGGATTCTATCTCCCACACGGGCTACGTAAGGGTCTCTGGAAACCGAGTCTATGTGCCATTTTTCCATCTCTTAAGGAGCAGCAGTACTTCCCGAGCCGTCAGGTATTATGATGATGCATGGTGCAAGATTATACCTAATGGCTCGTATATCGGTTTGGGTAGAGAATGGATAGACGAGCGGCAAGTTGTGATTGATCATACTGGACGAGATTGTCTAATACAACCTGAGGAATACCAGGCACCCTTTCTTATTCTCAATGCCACTTATCAGGATCGAGAGAGGTTTCAACAAGCAGTTGATTGGGAGCGCGAGAAGTCCCAGATGAGGAGTGAGCTTCAGAAGATTTCTGCCATGCTGGCCAAGCTGACCAAGCCAAAAGATGTTGTCTATGAGGCCGACCCAACGATGCTTGAGGAGTATGAAAATCAAATGAAGGAGGTGCACTATGTGGCCGATCCAGTCCTAGAAGATGAATATTTGGGGGAGGTCGAATCAGTGACGCCTATAGCAGATAATGACCTCTTCCACACTAAAGGGAATGGGCCGAAGACAGAACCGCTACTGGAAGATGTAGTCGATCAGCCGAAGGTCGTTAAAGATGTCATCAGTTTGCATGATTTTGACCACATATGGAGCGACGTCGAGGCACAATTTTCTCCTCAGGTTGAAGCATTCATGTGCGCGATGATTCATGGGTCATCGGTGTTGTTTTCCGAGCATGCTGCCATCATTCCCCCATGGATATTGACTCATTTTAAAATTCGAGGACGAATTTTTTCGAACCAGGGGAGAATGATGGGGATCCAGGAGCAGCTAGAATGGAGTCCAAGGTCCAATGTGCAGTTCATTTGGCCCATTATGGGCCCATTTGGAGTCTTTTAATTTATATGTAATTTTCCCATGTTTTTTAGTTATTTTCAGAGTCCTAGGGGTAGTTTAGTAATTTTCATATTAGGGTTTCTTTGAAGAGTCTATATATTGTCCTGTACCCCCTCGTGGGAGAGCATCGAAGAGAATATTTTGAAATGAAGAGCCGCCGCTGCGTGTTTTCTCCCGAAACAGGACGGGAACCCTAGTCTTCTTCTCCTCCAACCCCTCTCTTCTCTCTACTTCCGGTCTACCCCCTCTCCTGTCCCGCATCACCTTTCCTCCTGGCAGATTGTTGCAGAGCATCGTTTCTTTTCAGCTTTTTAAGGAACCTCAGTACCATCTCCTCTCTGCCTATAAAAGATACCCCTATTCGCTGACCAAACAGGATGATTTCCTTTGTCCAAGCTTCCACATCATAAACATGTTTCACAGCCAATGACTCAACACATCCATCATATGGGATAATCTGGACACACTGGTTATTAGTATGGTCAAGTTCATCCTCCACAGCCTGATACCAATCGGACCCTATCCAGTCATCTTGTGCACAAACCATATTAAATCATGTAACCTCATTCTGCAAGAGTCCTTCCATCTTGTTACAGTCTGCCCCTATCACCGTATCCCTGTTACGAAGATTCCGCTGACCGCATGTCATCTCCGATCTTTCATCAACCTTCCAGGGTACATCTTCGACCTTCTGACTGATCCCATCGCTCTGATGGTTGATAACCTGAGAGTTAGAAAAGGCCAGCAAATCTCCATTGAGCACCGAGGTTTCACTGTCGGAACTCTGATTTCCGGGCCAAAAGTCAGAACCAGTCGCCCAAGGAAGAAGACGACGGTTCAATATCGGACTGTCCACTAATTCATAAATCGGGCCTGAAAAGCCTTCTACCTGTTGAACCGGCTCTACAGAAACCCGGTTCGTGGATAAGTTATGATCCGAAACAACCGGATCCCATAGAAACGGATCCCTGGCTACATACGGATCCACCTTATCAAAAACCCGCCACTGTACATCTTCTACGCCCGTTAAGATCTCGCCAACAACCCCCTGGATGCCGACCTCCACCCCCACCTCGGGACCCACCAGCATTTCCTCCACCACACCTTTAATGTATGAAGAACATTTCCCACTACCCGAAGACAGCATTTTCCTGCCCTTCGATGGCTCTGGGAGTGCCCCAAGAAGCCCTTTCCCTCCATGTAGTCTCGGAGCCCCAACCTCATTAGATGCTCTGCCAGCCAAAATTCCTTCTTGCCTATTTGCCTCCCTACGACTTGTCTTGACCGAGTTCGAGGGCCTGTGAACGAGTTCTGACTCACCCCGTAACTCACCCTGTATTGTCAGGATGGGTCCTTCCGGCCCCCCTGTTTCATCCTCATGTCCTCTATTTTTCTTGAGCTTCCGATACTCCGCCACCACTTCAGCCTACGACCAGTCTTGCTCAGTTGAAGGAACCTTCCTAGCTTCTTCCACATTGATAAAGACCCAAAAAACTCCTACTGTTGATGAGATCTTCAATTTCCCTGGAATGTCTCCCATCTTCTCAACAGCTACTCTAACCCGAAAAGCCGAAACATCATCACCCCTCATCCCTTTCCCATCCACTTCTCTGAGCCTGCCAAACGTAGAGTAAATGACTTGGAAGGCTGTCATATTCCAGAGATGTAGAGGGATCCCCCGCAAGCTGCACCAGACTTCTACTGCTTCTTTCACCGGAATGGTTCCAACATCGGACTTCCACGGTGAAAGAAGCATAACAGTACCCTCAACAAAGTCTATTCGACCCTTGGAGCATGCCAGACCCTTGCACATCTCTAGATCAGCATTAATAAGGAAAGAATGCAGACCCAATCTTCGAATGCTCCAATTATGCACCTCCGGCCAAAGAGAATGAATTCTAGCCTTCACTTCCTCACCATTAACCTCTTGTCGATGAGTATCCTCCTGGATAGAGGCCACAACACATTGCTCCAAATATGCTTTAGCAGGTCCAACTTCCGGTGACCATGGAATGTCCAGAATACCAGGAATAGTCCTGGTATCGGGACGGTCCCCTGTGCTGACAATCTTCCCGGTTAACAGCGTACTGTCAACCTCCCCAAGATTCCTATTAGAGGATCTAAAGGCCGGACAGTAGCTCCTTCTATGCCCAATACCTCTGCAATGGAGACATCGAACCGCATCTTTGCAGCTCATCGCATGATGTCCCTTGCCTAGGCATCGGATACAGACATCTCTGTCAACTGGGAGTCCAGCCAAGGCCTTCTTCTGAGGAACCAGACTCCGAGCATCCTTCGCTTGTAAAGGAGGCAACCCTCTCTCGCTAACAACGCCAAGACCAGGGCCCCCAGGAACTCTTCTCTCACCTCTCTCTCTCTCCCCTCTCCACACTCCAGCCATTGATCAACTATCAATCTTTATCTCAAAGATTTCAGACACCCTACTCATTCCCGAAAGACAAAACAAAGGAGATAACCTTAAGCTCTTCCTCAGTGAAAGGGGAGGAAAAGCTCTCTCTATCTTCCCTAGACAGTTAAGGAAGAATATCAGTATACTCCTGGCCTCATGAAGTCCTCTTCAGAAAAGATATAAGAATAAAAGCCCCTAATATGCATGTCCACTACCGCTTTATGATGAATAACCTGACTATCAACCTTGAGCGAGGATATGTGGTTGATTCTCCTCTTACTAGATACTAATCTGTGGAAGTAAGTTGTATTCCTATCACCTTTTGATCCACATGTCCCTGGACCTTTGTTTCCAACAGACCTCCTCCTTGAGTAGAATATGGTGGAATTCGGCTTTCAACAAATCCCACTTCTCCTTATCTTCCTCATCCAGTAGCCCTACCGCTTCCAAGCCTTCAAAGCCTTGGAGCTGCTGAAGGATCCCTTCCTTCTCCTCAGTACTGGGTATCTTCTTTGCAGCCCCCCAAATGGAGAGCTCATGTCTAAGCCTTCTGAGATTAAGGACAAGAGTTGCCATGGCTGAATCCTACCCTATAATCGAAGACCACGCCTTTCCTCTTGGATCTAGTACTTCTCCATCCAGAAAAGAGGCCTCTGGTGAAAAGAATAACCAGAGTTCAAAAGAAGTGGCTTGTGATCAGACACGGTACCTGAGAGAAAAAGGACAAGCAGAGAGACATGAAAAAATTGGCAGCAATGTCGAAACATCCTAAGACTGTCATTAAAAAAGCATGGGGTTGCAAAATGGTCAGAGGATAGGCAGAGAAGTAAAGTTGAGACAATGGAAGAAATTTAGAAATTAGATCTGACAGAAGATAATTGACAACTTTCCACCGTCGAAATTAGAAGGGTACTTTTAAAAGAAAAGTTTAAGGGAGTTAGTGCAAGCATATGCAGTTCAATCAATGCAAAGGGCTTTCAAAGTTAGAAAAGGTTGCAAAGTAAATTATACTTTTTTGGTTCTATTGCCTGAAACGGAGATGGCACTAGAATTGAAATGTGATTTTTAAGTCACCATCCAAAAAAAATCAGCTATGGGACCTCCTCTCCAGCATTCAAGGCTTCATTGTGAATCCTATGTACATTGGAGATGGAATGGGGACGGAGTTTTCTCAGTGAGATCGGCTTATCAGCTCATAGCTTTTGGGGGTTCCCTTCATCCCTTTGCTTGGGTTGTTTGGGCTCCCAAAAGTCCTCTAAAGCTTAAGGTAATGGCGTGGAGGATCCCACATGGTAGGCTGCCCACGTGTGACAGACTGGGGAGGAGTCTTAGTAATATCCAAACCGCATGCCATTCATAAGGGGAGGAGGACGAGAGCATTGATCACCTCTTCGTTGGATGCTCTTTCTCTTCGGATGTGCGGGCTGTAGTTTTCAGTAAGATTAATTGTCCTCCTAGGTTGAAGGAGTCAGTGAAGGGGCTGTTGGCTTCTTGGCACCGTTGTACGCTGCTCATGAGTACCTCATTGTGTGGTGGCTGGTGCTCATAGTTGTCAATCCCGTCCCGGTCCATGTCCCATTTTTCTACTGGGCTGGGACGTCCTAGTGTCCTGGACAATTCCGGTGTCTTATCCCGGGATTTTCATATTCCAACAAATAAAAAACATATGTACAAAAAAAATAATATGAAAAATAAACATAAATAAGACAAAATTAATGCAATAAAAGCATTTAGGATGGATTTATGATGTTATAAAGGAGTATATTCATCTCAGGTTAAGTGGTTAGGAAAATCTCAAGTTAAAATATAAATTCTAGTTGGGACGGCCAGAACAGGCCAGGTCGGGCCATAACAGACTGGAACAGGCCGGGTCAGGCCGTAACAGTCTGGAACAGGCCAGGTCGAGCGGTGACAGACTGGAATAGGTCAGATGGACCAGGACTTAGTGGGACAACAAGTAGAACAGATGAGAAACTGTACCGTCCCATTTTCTCACTGGGACGAGACATCCCAGCCGAGACAGGCCCCGACAGGAGGGGATTGACTACTATGTTGTGCTTCATGCTCCCCTCTAGGCTTTATGGAATGAAAGGAATTCGATCATTAGGTAGGAATCTAGATCTCTAGAGAGAATGGCTTCTTTTATTTGTGATAGGGTGCATGTTTGGGCCAAAACTCTTTGTAACTTGTACATTGGGGACTCTTCCATTTTGTCGTATTTGGGGGTTCTCTGGATGCACCATCTTGGTGTAGTTGTGCCTCTTGGACAGAGGGGGTCTTTTTGTGAGCTCCCATTCTTATACTCGTACATTCCCTATTCTTGTTAATGATAATGTGGAACCATCCACTTTCAGGAGAAAAAACAGTTGGTAATGGAGTTTGCACTTTGCAGTATATGTCAATGCTCTACCTACAATATTTTACCTCCTAGAGAGGGGGTTCAAGTTTTTCTCTTGGGTGGTTAACCACAAATGAAGGTATAAATGGGTTCTAGAGACAATTTTAGTTTCATGGAAGGATTAAACTAAAGGAGACATTGTAGCAAAGACTCAAATTTTTTAACATTTAAAGTCAATAAGAGCTATTTTTTTATAACTAGAAAGCAAAATATAATAACTTTGCATAATGTATGCTTCTTTTGTAATATGTGCATGGTGTGTGCCATCATAATACTAAGAATATAGAATTCATTTTGGCAATAGTTAATTTTCCATATCATGGGGAGTAGGAAACCACTCCCCAAAAGCTTTTTCTTTTTTGTCTCTCAGATGTATAGCAAGATTTTCTTGGAGCCATAAATACATATTTCTTCACATAGAAGGCCATCTTTTGCCAAAACATGTAAGGCTCCATAAAAAGGATAAAATCAAATATATTTACCACTTTTGCACCCTTTCCATACTTTGATACTATTAAATCCTGTAACCATATACTGGCTTAGACAGTTGGAAGACGTTGAATTGGAGGTTAACCACTTTTGCACCCTTTCCATACTTCGATACCATTAAAACCTGTAACAACCATGTACTGGCATAGACAGTTGGAAGATGTTGAATTGGAGGTTGAGTTGAGTTCAAGGATGTGAGTGGCCATTACGCTCTTCCCAGCTGAACAGACCTCTGAGTGTTAACTAGATGTTAGTGCCCATTAGTTAGGAGATGTTAATAAGCTAGATTTTGTAATAAAGTAGATGAGAATAAGAGTTTTGTTACTCACGATATTCCCAACCTTGTAACCCTATAAAAAGGGAGAACTTTTACATGAATGGAATAGCGATATGTTTGGGAATTCTCTTGCTTAGTCCTTCCTGCTCTTCATTTCCTCTACTTCCTCTTTTCTCTATAATCGAAGTGGTCGTGGACCTCAAATCCACAAGATTATTATGCCCATTGCTTCCAATTCCTCATCTATGAAAATTGCATGTGCTTAAAGTAGAACCAGATAAGTTCGTCCCATGGATTCTGATCCAACAGCTGAGTAAGGAAGGCAGAATTCGATCCAGACCAGGAATTATCTAAAATGGGATCAAATCAGCAGAATCAGTTGATCCAAGGGAAAAGGGCCAACCCTTGGATCAGTCTCGATTTTTTTAAAAAAAATGTAAAAATGAGAAAATATAAGAAAATTGAAAAACCAAAAAATCAGAAAATAAAGAAAAGAAAGAAACTAAAAAATGAAAATGGCACACTAACAATCAAATGTAATGGAACTGTATTGGTTTGGGTTGGTAATGGTCAATCGGGATTAAACTCGTACATTTTCACATTTCACCTATATAATACTTGTGGTACCATCCATATTCAAAAACAAATTTGGGATTAAACTCATGACTTGAATAGATGATCATATCTTCAATAATACAATAATGTCCAATAGATTAACATCAATTCCACATGAAAAATCCGAATTATCTAATAATACTACTTTACTAGTTGGATAAATGATAAAGGTTCAAATTACATACCATAAAATCAATGCTATGTTGGATAATGAGAAGAAAAAGATTCATCTCATCATCTTGAAAGCCACCTCTACGAGGATACTCCACATAGCCATAACCAAAAAAGATGTAGCCATGTCTTCAAAACCACCATATAAGCCTCTTGAAGATTGTGTACTTAGTGCTTATTGTTGACTAGAGCTACTTTCAAAAAAGGTTGGCTCAAGTTGATAAAGCACTCTTAGGGAAATGAGAGATAAACTTCTCTACTACTAGAGTTTTGAGTAAGAGGGATCAAGCTAGGGATGATGAAAAGCTCCATAGACACGTGCCTATCCATATGGTGCATGCTGATGGTGGCCTTCCTCTCCCCACTATGCATGGTATGTAGGATCACCCCATCTAGCTCGAAGTAAGGGATGCCCCATCAGATTCTAGGGGGAAACAATCACTATTTGGTTATTCTACCCAGCCTTGCAGAACCCAAAAATGGGCTATAGACTTCATGAGTGTGTCCTCCCTATGAAGAATAATTTCTATTGAAATTACTTGCATTATGAGGAGGCTTTGAAATTAGTATTATTATTATTATTTATCATTAAATTTTATATATCACTAAATAGAAAAAGGAAAAAGTAGAAGAAAAGATGAATAAATGAATATTAATTGGTGGAGTCTAAGTAAATTAGGGTGCAGTCTAAGTAATTAGATAGCATAAGTCATCTTTTTCAGCCTTAATGATTTCCTGTATTTAATTTGCATTTAAATGAAGGCCACCTATAAAGGCAATAGGAGTAAAAAGACAAGCATAAAATGCACTTGCTAAATAACAAAAAATCTTTCTTTTGAACGGATGAGAGATCTAGGACGGTAAGTGAGGGAAGATAGTAGGAAGTAAATGATCCCTGCCCAGTTCTCAACTTCGACACTCATAACGATTATTTTTTTTAAAAGCGTGGACTGTACCACCAATTTTCTTGAATAAATATAGGAGGTACAATCAAGGATAGGAGAGGTTTATATCCTCCAAATAATTACAAACTACTATTATTTAAAAAACATTAACCCAGGTATCAAGAAACATTCGTATAATATGTCAAGACCAATTATACAAGATAAAATCCTAAGAGAGATGTTCTCAACATAATAATAAACTCTGCTTCCCCAGAAGATCGCATCATTCGTCTCTTGCCATATGCTCCAGCAGATTGCGTGAAGAAGAATTCCAAATATATCCTTTAACTACTTTTGATGAGTGCAGATTCGCAAGGTTTTGAAGAAGCTCCACATTTCCTTGATATATTTAAAGACTGGATTGAAATGCAATAAAATACCAAATGTTATCCAAACTTGACTAACCAGGCACAAAATCAATAAATGATCCACATCCTCTTCTTCATTCCCACATAAGGGCCACAAAGTATCTTCATCTGGACACCATTTTTTTCCTGTACACTTTGGTGATTATTCGCTTTTCATACATCAGCCACATGAAAGCTTTCACCTTAAGAGGTGATTAAACCTTCCAGACTTCATTATACTTATGATACCTTGGGGTTCGCCTTTCAAGCAATGAATAATATGATTCGACAGTAAACTTCCCATTATTGGCCCCCCAACATATCTGATCTGGTGCATTAACATCAAGTGGCATTGAATACAGCTGCTCAACAAGGAAGTATATTCCTCAATTTCATCATCCTTCATGCTGCATCGCAGCTGTACAGCAGTAAATGTTTGCACCCTCCTGAGTATAGCATTCCTTCACTGTAGACCATTTGTTAACTGCTAAGGTGTAGATCTTTGGAAACGCCTCTTGAATAAATTATCACCTCTTCACCTATCCTTCCAAAAGAATATATGATGCCCATTCCCCAGTTTGTATACTAAATGTTTATCAAACTGTCTTCCTGCTTTAATAATGTCTGATCACACCAGTGACATAGTGAATATATTGCCAATGTTCAAATAGAACCTTTGATAGGGCTGATAGTGTTTTGATTTGATGACCTGATTCCACAAACTTGCATCAGCATCTAACAGTTCCCATAACCAATTTCCCAACAATGCTAGATCCAAATTTTGATGTTCTTAACTCCGATGCCTCCTTTAGACTGTGGTGTGCAGACCTTGCTCCATTTAACCAAAGGTATACTTTTGTTACTTTTATTTGTGCCTCCCCATAGAAAAAATCTTCTGACCTGATCTGTTCTCTTACATACTAGTTTGGAAATCAATAAAACATAAAATAATGCATGGGAATGGTAATGAGAACTGAGTTCAGCAAGGTGATTCTACCACCTAGAGAAAGTGCTTTGCCTTCCATGTTGCCAATCTCTTCTCAATCTTTTGAATAATGGGCTCCCAATCAGTGATTTACAAAACCTAGTGAGCTTCCTATCATGTAATGGCAGCCCCAAATATGTGATTGGAAATTCCCCCATGCAACAGCCAAATGAAGAGGCAACCTGATTACAAAACGCTTCAGTCATATTCATGCCGATGATAGAACTCTTATCATAGTTTATCTCGAGGCCTGAACAAGTTTCAAAGCTTCTAAGAATAAAGGATATGTTCTGCACATTACCCATATTTCCTTGAAAGAATAATATGGTATCATCGGCACACTGAAAATGTGACAATCCCGACAGACCTCTACATGTTTTCACACCCTCAACCCATCCATTACTTTCAGCTAAACTGCACATTCTGCTTAAATGTTTGCCACAATAACAAAGCATAATGGTGATACTGGGTCTCCCTGTCGGAGCCCTCTAGTACTAGGAAAATAACCAAAGACACTGCCATTGATTATAATTGAGAATATTGCTGTGGTTACACACTTCTTAAGCACATTAATCCACCGTGCTGGAAAATAATATGCATCCAGAACACGCCATAAACATTTCCAATCAACTCTATCGTAAGCTTTATTGAAGTCCAATTTGCATGCAATACCTTTCTTGCCCCTTTTTCTCAAAGAATTCAAAACTTCATGAGCCAGCAAAAAATTGTCTTTCAGTTATCTACCTCTGATGAATGCTGATTGATTATCCTGTACAATTCTGCTAAGAAGACAGCTTAACCTTGTAGCTAGAGCAATAATCTTGTAAGACCCATTGAGTATGCTGATAAGTCTATAATCTTTAACTTCTAAAGCATGCTCCTTCTTAGGAAGTAACACCAGAAAGGTATGATTAAGACTTTCAAAGCCAACTCCTTCACAAATGCACTTCCTAGTAGCTTGCACATCATCATCTTTAACTAAATCCCAGAATTTCTGATAGAAACAAATAGGGAATCCATCTGGACCTGGCACTTGGTCACCTCCCAAACCAAACACAGCCATTGTAACCTCTTCGTCCAACATTGATTAAATAAGCTGTTGTTGTTCTTCCACCATCAAAGGAACAATTCCAGGATCTGACCATTCAAGAAACCATCTCTGTTCTGCATGAAATAATTCAGAATAGAATTGTATAAGCTCAGTAGCAATCATGTCCTCATCCTTCAACCATTCATTATCTTTTTCTATTATAGAAATGAACTTCCTCCTTCTTCTCCCATCAGCTGTTTGATGGAAAAAAAAAAGGTATTCAAATCACCTTCCTTCAGCCACAATGCCCTTGATTTTTGCCTCCGCCTAACTTTCTCTTCTTGAAGCTAATCAGAATATCTTGATTTCAGGATTGATCTAGTCTGTAATTCCTCCTGCGAAAGTATTCTGCTTTCTTCAATGCATTCCAGATGCTTTAATACATCAAGAATATTGCTAATTTCCTTATGTCTCTGTTGTCTCTATTTATCTGCCCAAACCTTCACCTTTTGTTTCAAAGATCTGAATTTCATTGCCAGCAATTTTGGACCTGGAAAGTTTCCCACTGTTTCCTGCCAATACTCTTGGACTAGGGACTTAAACTCCTCATATTGCATCCGGATCTTTTCCAGATGAAAAGGTTTGCTCCTACATCCCTTCCTTTGACTGTCTAAAATACGAGCATTATGATCTGATAATTGTCTTGGTTGTGCATACACTCTTGCCATAGGAAACAGACTTTCCCATCTGTCATATACCAGAAATTTATCTAACTTAGACAATGACGGTACCTCCCTGCATTCGACCAAGTAAACTTTTGATTTGGAATAGGTACTTCCCTAAGACAGCATTCCTCTATCCACAAATTGAAGAATCTCATGCCTCTGTTAAACCTCCTGCCTCTGCTTCTTTCTGAAGAGTTTCTCACTTGATTAAAAATCTCCTACAATGCACCATGGCAAATTATATTTGCTTTGGCATTCTGACTTGCTGCGGTCCATACACATCTGACAACATCCAGGTACCCTGGCCTTGACAATCTGTCAATTTAACTGTCACAGAGAATTCGCCCACCTCTAATAGCTGGCCTTCCCATTTGAGCTTATTCCAAGCTATTACAATTCCCCCTGATTGTCCTGAAGATATTCAAAAAAAAAATAGAGCATCCCCAAATGATGTAGTGGCTGTAATCAAACTCATATTGACATTCTCCAGTTTAGTTTCCTGAAAACAAACAATTTCCAGATATTTTGATGCAGGACGAGTCTAAATTTGAAAGAACATACGCGATTGGAACGGGCATCTCACCCAAGGCGTCTCACCTTACCCCATCATAGGACTCTCCTTTCATGGAGGCCCTCAAAATCCGATCCGACCAAAACGAGTGCGCATCTCACTCGGGGCCTCTCAGTGGTTCTCACCCTCCCCATCTCAGGGACCTAACAAAAAACAAGGCTAGAATTCTAAAAATTAGATAACTTCTTCTATTCTTCATTGTTCAAATGTGAAGTACATGTCCCTTTAAATAGAAAGCAAGAGGTAGACTAAAGGTCACCTAATAAAGCCAACTCTAGTAATACGTAGGGACACCTAATTAAGACTTCATAAGAATACGTAATGACATTCACCTAATGACCCACACTTTTTATTTAAGACTCTTGGAATAATAAAAGACACATATTAATGACTTTGAAGACCACATTCTTTATTGCGCTTCAGTTTCGATCTTTTGCATCGATGAACGTATAGGAGAAAATGGTGTCCTCCTTCGGGTCTGCTGCAGCTCTGAACGACTGTGACCATGAACGTATTCCCATCAATTCTCCTCCGGTGGGAGAAAACTCGCCCTCGAGTTTGAAATGCTGCCAGAGGTGACGTACCAGCACGCAGGGCGTGCACCCTGTAGTCCCGTACATTCCCAATGTGCCATTCAGTGTGCCACTGTGCTTGTGCATTGCTGCAACTGCAGTACTTGTACGTTACCTCTGGCAGCATTTCAAACTCGAGGGCGAGTTTTCTCCCACCGGAGGAGAATTGATGGGAATACGTTCATGGTCACAGTTGTTCAGAGCTGCAGCAGACCCGAAGGAGGACCACCATTTTCTCCTATACGTTCATCGATGCAAAAGATCGAAACTAAAGCGCAATAAAGAATGTGGTCTTCAAAGTCATTAATAGGTGTCTTTTATTATTCCAAGAGTCTTAAATAAAAAGGGTCACTAGGTGAATGTCATTACGTATTCTTATGAAGTCTTAATTAGGTGAGTCCCTACGTATTACTAGAGGTGTCTTTATTAGGTGACCTTTGGTCTACCTCTTGCTTTCTATTTAAAGGGACATGTACTTCTAATTTGAACAATGAAGAATAGAAGAAGTTATCTAATTTTTGAAATTCTAGCCTTGTTTTTGTTAGGTCCCTGCGATGGGGAGGGTGAGAGGCCCCGAGTAAGATGCGCACTCGTCTTGGTCGGGTCAGATTTTGAGGGCCTACGTGAAAGGAAAACCCTGCGATGGGGTAAGGTGAGACGCCTTAGGTGAGATGCCCGTTCCAATCGCAAATGTTCTTTCAAATTTCGACTTGTCCCGCATCAAATTTGATATCAGAGCAAACTTCGATCCTTACCACGTCATCATTCCATCCCGCCTCCACTACACCCTTCTTCCTCTTCTTCGTCTCATAACTTCTTCTTTTTTTTTTCATCGAAACCAAAAAAGAAAAACTGGTTAGTGTTCACGGTGAACAGTAACCGCGATTACTGTTCACGGTGAACAGTAATCGCGTTGCTGTGCACGGTGAACAGTACCGCCCTCTCCTTCTTCCTTCTCTCTCTCGGTCTTTACTTTGCAACTCCAAAAAAGTCAAAAAAAAAAAAAAGAGGGAGAGAGAAACCACCTTCCGCCGGTATCCCAATAGCCGACACTATCGCCAGCAACTCCGCTGTCTACATCTGCGTCACCACCATCCTATTCTTCCGCTGTGAGAACCTAGAAAGAGTGATTTTGAGAAATCTTTGAGAGAGGGAAATCCTGAGATTGGGTGGGTGAGATTCCCAGAGTGAGATGATCGGTACTTCTCTCGTATTTTCTCGCACTCTCTTTTCTGTCCCGCACCATCACCACTCTATTCTTCCAGTTCACTGCTCTCTAAACAATCCGTGAAGACCGTCTACCTGGTGTTTAATAAAATGCCGCAGTGTGCCGGTGTTGCCTACGCGCCCTACGTACTAGCCTGCATGCTGTCAAGTGCATTCTTCAGTCCCGTACACTACCCAATGTGCCATTCAGTGTGCCACTGTACTTGCGCACTGCCGCAGCTGCAGTACTTGTACGTCACCTCCGGCAGCATTTCAAACTCGAGGGCGAGTTTTCTCCTACCGGAGGAGAATTGATGGGAATACGTTTATGGTCACAGTCGTTCAGAGCTGCAGCAGACCCGAGGGAGGACCACCATTTTCTCCTATACGTTCATCGATGCAAAAGATCGAAACTAAAGCGCAATAAAGAATGTGGTCTTCAAAATCATTAATAGGTGTCTTTTATTATTCTAAGAGTCTTAAATAAAAAGTGTGGGTCATTAGGAGAATGTCATTACGTATTCTTATGAAGTCTTAATTAGGTGTCCCTACGTATTACTAGAGATGTCTTTATTAAGTGACCTTTGGTCTACCTCTTGCTTTCTATTTAAAGGGACATGTACTTCACATTTGAACAATGAAGAATAGAAGAAGTTATCTAACTTTTGGAATTCTAGCTTTGTTCTTGTGAGATCCCTGTGATGGGGAGGGTGAGAAGCCTCGAGTGAGATGCACACTCGTCTTGGATGGGTCGGATTTTGAGGACCTACATGAAAGGAGAGTCCTACGATGGGTAAGGTGAGACGCCTTGGGTGAGATGCTCGTTCCGATCATGTATGTTCTTTCAAATTTGGACTCGTCCCGCATCAAATTTCCTCCTTAGCAGCTCCTTAATTGCACAGTGTTTCTCCCTATCATTCAGACTCTTATATCCACAATAATAAAATCATGGATAAATGAGAGACTCCCTTTTGGTTGCAGTTGTTCCTCCTCCACTGTTAATATCCTTATTGTCTTTCAACAAATTTTTGAGCTCCCTTTTACCTTTAAACTTAGAACCAGAATGGCACAAGATAACTGCATTGTCATTGCAGAGTTTTCCGAAAGTGCCCTATTATTCCTTGAATCTGTAGGCCAAGTCTCAACGCCTTGGTTTCCTTTTTTTTGTTTTGCCCCAATCCTCCAAAAAATATACTTTCTTAGCCCCTGATTTTTCTTTCCCTTTTTTGTTTTAGTGATCCCCTGCTATAAACGAAACCATCTTGAGGCCTTCTTTTTGCTGCTCAACTGCTTCCTCCATTATAGGAATGCTTTGTGAAGGTGATAGAGGAATTTGGGATGGAGATGGAGGGGATTTGAGAACAAGAAACCTACCCAGAATCTCCTCCAGTTGGCTAGACAAGGAATCCTCCGGGTGCAACGCTGGCATCGTAAACATATCCTCCACGGCTTCCTCCATCTCTATCTCCAATGCGGAAGGGATGGTAACGCCTTCCTTTAGCTCACCCCCCCCCTTCTCGCCGACAAACCTGGAGTGATCTCCCTCTCCTACGAGACTTCATAACATTCTGAAGAGTGAAGACCACGCACCACCTCCGAAGCCGTCTTAGATACCACAGTATCCCAAGCCAAGTTCGGGATAATTACCTCCTTACCCTTTCTGGAAATTTTCATCACTGCATTATCACCCATATTGAAAAAGGCAATTTTGTCATTTCTAGAATCTTTAATGCGCCCCTCACATGCTGGAGTAATAGGAGATATCCTATTCTGATTTTTTGACTTGTCCAGTTCAACACGTTGTACAGAGCTTCCTTGTGATTCCGAGTGGTGTTGTCTGAAAAGGCGAGTTGACTTGTCTAGCTTGGCCATCTTCTTCCCTGTGCCACCGATTGAAACCCTACCTTTGTACACCTTATACGCTGCAATGACCTCTTCACAGGTTCAAGACTGCTGAGTATTGCTGGTCTTCTCAAGAATAATGGAAAACCATACGCAAATCTCACCCAAGAAATCTTAATATGTGGAGGAATCTTCGTATCTTCCTCTGTTTCAACTTGAATCCTACTAGCATACTCCAAATCTTCCAAGGAGGTCTTCCTATCTACTTCCTTTATAACCCTAAATGTTGACACAATCATTCAGAAGACTTCCACATCCCATAATGGATATGGAAGCCCAGCAATACAAATCCACTGGATTTATTATACTCTGCCATTTCAAGACCATGTGTAATCTTCCAAGGGGAGAACAACATTTTGAAACTTCCACAGCAAAGGAATCTCTTCGACAGTAAACTCTGCCAGTTCGACGCAGACAGACATAGAAGCAGGAATTGATGATCATTTAAACTACTAATCTTCCATTTGCTTTCATATGGATGTAACTTCTGAATGTCCACCTAAAAAACTCCTTCAGAAACTTCTCCTACTAGACTACCTTTACAAGCATTCATATTTTGTTTGAAGTTATGAAACCATGGCACTTGAACCAGTGGTCCTTTCTTTTTTTCTCTACATGGAATATCCTTCTTTGCTGACCAAGCCTTCTGTGGAATCCTTGCAGAACAAGAAGAACTGCGTTGACCAACTCTTCTACACCTCCAGCAGACCTGTGTGTTCCTGTACCCCCCGGCAAAATGACCAACTTCGAGGCATCTAAAACATTTATTACTCATATAATCCTTCCTTCCTCCATCAGAAAGCCCTCTCCTCCCTCCTCTGGTACCTTTAGGTTCTCGATTCCATTCCCAACCCCATGTTCGTCCCCCCCCCACCTCTCTTTGATCGATCTATATTCGACCTCAAGTTTTCTACTCTCGTTTCTCCCTTATTGAACTGTCCATACTCCTTCTCACCCTCTGCCTGTAAAACTATGCCGCTCTCCTCCCACTCTCTCCCCACTGCACTCTCCATTGGGTATAGCTTGGTAAACTACTTGGTTAGTCAATTATATGTAAATATCATTTTCAAAGAATGTCCATGTACCTTAAACTCAGCTTGTAATCATGGATGTGTCTAGTGGAACGATGAATGTCTATGTTAATCACTTCCATAATCGTGACTTGCCCAAGATTATCTTTAGAATTTGCGGTCTTTTCAGCTAGATCTAAAAACAGCAGATGATTATCTTTAGAATTTGTGGACTCTTCAGCTATAGCTAAAAGATAGTGGACTTTATGTCCGGGTAACAGATTCACCTCCATGGAATCCTGGGTTTCAGATCCTCTGCAAAAGTGGGATCTTTGCATAAACTATTGATCCAATAGGAGAATCATCCACCTGAAATGCTTCGTGGAAGAACTAACATGAGTGGGTTGCAGCTTACCCGGACTTTTGCCTTGAGGACAAGGCTCGATTCAAGAGAGGGTATCTGATACTAGTAGCAACTTGCCACAGTCATCATACCGGCTGATACTGTTAAGGACACTGTGCAAAGGCCACAAGCATTGTTCATAACGGCTTCAACTATCCAGTGGGTGAGCTGTTCCAGTAGAAACCGATTTCAGTTTTCTTTTCTGTTTTGATGAAAAGGATGAGCTGCTGGATTTGTAGCAATGTCATCCCAGGGAAATGGATGTAACAAACACTATTAATAGAGCCAAATTTCCATAATGGGGATAGTTTTGGATGTGCCCCAGTTTCTCTCAATCTGTCTAAACTCTTCTCCTGCATCTTTTCTCTGCATCTTCTTCTTCTTCGTTCTTCCTGTTCTTCATGTTCTTCCCGAAACCTCTCTGCAACCTCCCTAGATTTCTCTGTCCAATCCAACTCAAGACGGCTACTCGAGCTCGGAGCGATCTGGTAGGCTCTCTCCTGCCGGGTCTTGAGAGGGAACTGAGGAAGGGACCTAACAAATTGGTGTCTGAACCCATCCCAAGCTCCACGATCCCTCCTGCAGCATCCATGGCATCTGACAAGTTCTAGGAAATGAAGAACTTGCTCAAAGACTTCCAAGATTCTCTGTCTCACCAGTTGGGTGGAGTGATTCAACGGGTGAATACCATTGAATCTATGTTCCAACATCAAGAATCCAGGTCGGTATCTGATGAAAATATTGCATTCAAACCCTATTGCAAATCTCGATTTTGGGAGTTTCCAAGGTATGATGGTTCCACCGATCCTGTTGCTTGGAAATATAAAGCTAATCAATACTTCACCTATAATCGGATTCCAGAGGGCCATAGAATTTCTCATGCATCCTTTTACCTTGAGGGTGATGCCCTTGAATGGTATTGGCATTATTCTGCCATGCGTAACAGTTTGTCATGGTCAGATTTCTTGGATGGATTAGAGCAAAGATTTGGTTCTAATTCTAAAGTAGAATCGCATGGTCTTTTGAGTAAATTGAAACAACAAGGTTCTGTTCTTGAATATCAGAAAGAATTTGAACACTTATCTAACAAAATCCCTGGATTACCAGAGGAGCATCTGCTGGGTATTTTTCTTAGTGGACTGAAAGATGACTTAGCTTGTGATGTTCGATCTTTCCGTCCTGAATCTTTGCTTCATGCCATGGAAATTGCTCGAATCCAAGAATCAAAATTTCTTGCTAGACGTCGACATTTTTTTCCATCCTCTTCACAGCCACCATTATTACCTACCCCAGTCCCTCAGAATTCTAATCACCCCCCAGTTAAGCGGATGACAACACAACAATATGTTACAACTGTGATGACAAATGGGTGAAGGGCCATGTTTGTAAAGCTGGGAAACTATTTTTATTGCAAGTGTGTCACGAGGAGGACGCCCCTTTAATGGATTCCTGCCTAATTCCTGATGAAGACTCCATTGAGTTCAACTCAATCACCACTGCTATTCTGTCTCATGCAGTGACCAGCATATCTACTCCAGGAACAATGCGCCTTCATGGGAAAATTGGGGATAGTGATATGATTGTTTTAATTGATAGCGGCAGTACACATAATTTCATTGATGTTGCACTTGTTCGCAAGCTGGATATCCCAATGACTCTAGTGTCGAACCTTCCTGTGCAGTTAGCTTCGGGTATTCAAATATTTTGCGAAGGCCTTTGTCCTCAAGCCAATATCTCAATCAATAATTTTTCCATGACATTAGACTTGTTAGTACTGGCCTTAGAGGATTTTGATGTAGTTCTGGGTGCAGCATGGCTGAAAACTCTGGGGGATGTTATTTGGAATTTAGATGCAATGACTTTGAAATTTGTTGTTAATAATAACTTTTACTGTTTCCATGCTTTAAGTGAACATCAAATTAAACAGATTACTGGGAGAGATTTCATCAAATATGCCAAGTCAGTTCATCCTTTTTTGCCTTGAGACCATGGTCGGCCGGGTCGGACCGGGTCGGATCGGATCGCCCGGTCCGCTCGGAATCGGAGCGGTCCGACCCGACCCCGAGCCCCGACCCAACGATCCCAGCCGGGATCGCTGGGATCGGGTTGGGGTCGGCCGGGTCGGACGACCCCAACCCGGGTCGGACCGGTCCGGCCGACCCGGCCACCCAACGGCTAGTTCTGAACTAGCCGTTGGGAACCCATTCAAATGGGTTCCCAACAGTTGGGAGGGGCTTCTAAGCCCCTCCAAGTCCCCCCCAAGTCCCTATAAAACCCCCTCCTACCCTTCTCTCCCTTATTCACACAAATTCTCATTTCTCTCTCTCTCTAAAACTTCTCTCTCTCTCTCTCTAAGCTCTCATACTCTCTCAAAGACTCAAAGCTCTCTTAACTTCTTTCTCTCCAAACTTCCAAAGCTCTCTAAAGTTCTAAACTCTAAAGGACGGACCGACGGACTACATCAATTTTTTTTCATCATATTATTTTTATTACATTTTAATTTTTCTCTCTAACCTCTTTTTGTCTTTGTAGCTTTATTTCTCATTGTCTCTCACTCTCCCTCGAGGTATGATATGAAATCTCACTCTCTTTGTCTATGTTTTTTCTTATTTCTCACCATTTCTCTTTATGTAATTAGTTAATTACTAATTATCTCTTTCCCTATTAATATATTTTTTATTTTTAAAGATGTCGACTTCTGAGCATAATGAGGCCACATCTGTCACCTCTCGTGGTGACCCGGGATGGAACCACTGCACCGTCGTAGACATGGCTTCACGCAAAGTCAAATGCAACTACTGCAGTCGGATTATTTCGGGTGGAGTTTTTCGTCTAAAACAACATATTGGGGGTGTCAAAGGAGAAGTGAAGGCTTGTACTGCTGCACCACTAGAGGTAAAAAATCAATTCAAAAATTACCTACGACAAAGAGAGTTGGAAAAAGGAGCAGCATCAACGATGAGAGGCCAAATTATGGAGGAAATGACACGGCCCTCAGGTCAAGGTATTCATATTCACCCTCCGGGAGATAGATCTCGGGAGGGAGACATAGACCCTACCAGAAGGAGATCCACTGCATTTGAAGACTTCTCTCGAGGTATTATTTGATTTAAAATTTTCAATTAATTATTTACTTCTTTATACTTCATCTCGATTAAATTAGTCTAATCATCTATTTTAATTTAAAGATGATATACGTCGAGCCATGGACGAAAGTAGACGATCTTTTGCTGATGAGGATGTGTATAGACGCACCGGTCGACACGTTGGGCAAGGGAGTGGATCCGGACATGGATCCAACGAGGAGGAAATTCATGACTTGACTAGGGACAATGATCCTAGAGTGGGTCCTATAGATGCTTTCCTAACAAGACGGAGAGGTAGACAACCATCAATCACAGCTGCTATGAAGAACCTAAAGGTATGCAAGGAGAAGATTGGCCGTGCTGTTTCGAGATGGTTTGTTTATAACAGTGTACCTGCCAATGCTGCAAAGGGTCCTTATTGGGAGGACATGATTGAGACTATTGGAGATGTGGGTAAGGGTATTCCTGGACCAACCCCCAAGGAGATATACAACACTTATCTTCCTCAAGAGGTAAGTGATCTCCAGGAGTATATCAAGTCGTTTGAGCGAATTTGGGATGAAAGATGATGCACAATAATGACAGATGGCTGGACAAGTGAGTACATTGAATTAGTTTAACATATTTAGAAATTAGAATCTTAGATTAACAGATTATATTTTTAGTTAATTTAGACATTCGCTAACATCTATAACATTATTTGAATAGGAATTACGAGAAGAAGTATGATTAACTTCCTTATATACTGTCAAGCTGGGACTGTATTTTGGAAGTCCGTAGATGCTAGTGGAAAGGTAAAGAATGTTGAATATCTTTTCAAGTTAATTGATGACATTGTGGAGCAGGTGGGAGAAGATCGGGTTGTCCAAGTTGTAACAGATAATGCAGCTTCATATAAAGCTGCTGGCCATATGTTAATGGAGAAGAGGCCACATCTATATTGGCTTCCTTGCTCTGCTCATTCCCTAGATTTGATGCTAGAAGATATTGGGAAAGATGTCAAAATTACTGAAACAGTGAAGTCAGCCCAATTCATCACATCCTATATCTACAACCATAACTATGTGCTCACGTTGATGCGTGAACACACTGGACAGAGGGAGTTACTACGTCCTGGGGTAACTCGTTTCGCCTCCACATACATTTTCTTGGAGAGTATACAATCACAAAAACGCCTCTTGAAGCAGATGATTTCAAGTAAAGGATGTGAGGATTGGATGACAAGGCACGCGAAGCATGATGCTAGAGACAAGGGGAAGCAGGTTGAGGACTTGATTGAGAGCCGAGAGTATTGGAAGGATATAAAGATGATCTTGAGCGTAGTTGAACCTCTTGTGCGGGTTCTGAGGATGGTGGATGGAGATAAGAAGGCCACAATGGGATATTTATATGAAGCTATGGACCGTGCAAAGGAAGACATTGCTAGGGCCAACAAAAATACATACAGAAAGTGGTGGGATATTATAGATGCAAGATGGGATAGGACACTCCACCATGACTTGCATGCGGCAGGTAACAAAATAAGTCAATCCATATTGGTCGTCATTTTATTTCCTATAAGTTTTATTTCATTTTTAATTTATTTTTCAATTCTTTAGGTCATTTCTTCAACCCAAGATACCAATATAGCTCTGCTACTCAACATGCGCCCAATGATGAAGAAGTACTCCGTGGGACTCAAAATGTAATTCGACGTTTGTTACATGATGAGGATCGAGCTATCATAGCATGCAACAAAATGCATCACTATAGGCTCCGGACATTACATTTTGGTACTCATCGTGCTCAACGGGCAGTCATGTTGCTTTCACCAGGTATTTATAATTTTACACATAACTAATACTTTCAAAAAATTATTATCAACTTATCATGCATAGGCTTTACAAATTACAATACTAATTGTTAGTTGGATCATTATGGAATTACAGCTGATTGGTGGATGGATCATGGGAAGGCTCCAGGTTATGAAGATCTTGCTTATGTTGTTATCCGTGTATTGAGCCAAACCACCTCCTCTTCTGGCTGTGAGAGGAACTGGTCTACATTTAGCTTGATACACACCAAGCAAAGGAACCGATTAAGCTCAGCGAGATTAGAGCAATTGGTCTTTTGCCACTACAACATGCGCTTGAAATTAAAGAATCTTCAAAAAATTCAAGAGAACCAAAGAGAAGAAGAACGATGGAGAGATGAAGTTGCTGGAAGACCGGTGCAAGCAGAACAACAAGTTGAGGAACCTATCGATCTGGACGAGATATTTGAGGAGCAAAACCCACTGAATGCATGGGTGAATGCAAGGAATGTTTTGAGTCCATCAGAATTCGATCCAAACGATCGGTCATGGGCAGAAGGACAATTAGATGGTGTCCCCTTGTCCGTTGAGTTTCAACTTCCACCTCCTTCAAAACGGCAAAAGAAATCCACCCCACAAAGTTCAGGTAAGGGTAAAGGCAAACTAATGGATGTTGATATTGCAGATTTAGAAACTGTACAAGAAGATGAGTCAGACGAGACACCAGAGCCGAGCGACAAGGTCGTTTACCAAACTTCAGACGACTCTACTTCGGCAACGACTACCCCTGACGATGACGATGATGATCCACATGGAAGTCAAGGTGGATCCTTGCAACAACGGTCATCTCGAGGACGTGGAGGATCAAGTCAACATGGTGAAGCTCCTCCAATGATTTTCACAGGAGAGCAAGAATTTACGCATGCTACGCAGGATGATGACCACTCCAGTAGGTTGGCTAAGGGCACATCAGCAACAAATAAAGGCAAAGGGAAACAACAACAAGAGCTCCTAAAGAGAACATCCTCTCAAGAGCATTCATCTGATGCATCCACTCAAGTTCCATTAGAGGGTTATAGTCCTTATGGATATCCAGGTACATATTATCAACATCCACCACCCTATGATGCATCGAGTTACTTAGGAGGATATCCCACTTATCCTCCAACTTCAGATATTTCCTCTTATCAATCCTCAACCTCAGAAGGATCTTATCATGAGCCAAAGACACAGGGATGGATACCGGTGACAATAATCTACCCATTCACAGATGAGTATAACCGATTTGTACAGGAATATGAACAATGTTACCAAGCTTATATGTCTTGGGCCGATTATGTGCAACATTTGTATAGCACCTACAATGTAAGGCTAGAATAAATGTATGTCTACTTGTTCTGTTACTTTGTGTGAGTGTTTTTTTTTTATTATCATGTAATACTTAGGGGTAAGGTTTTATGTCCCCCCCATGTATTGTATTCAAGTTTTTTTCAAAGTTAATAAAAATTCAAGGGCTTACCCAAGGTCCTAGATAAGTTTTGGGTAAATATAATTTTTCCTGATTTTTTGAATTTTTTTCTTATTTTTTGGACTTGTTTTTCTATTTTTTCCCTATTTTCTTCTATTTTTTCCCTTTTTTATAAATTGGATCGGCCAAACCGGTCCGGCTCGGTCCGGACCGGTTCGGGATCGGATCGGATCGGCCGATCCACTCTGTCAGGACCGGACCGATCCGAGTCCGACCCCCGAGTTGGCCTACCTTGCTTGAGACTGATATTGTTTAGTAGCATGGTTGAAGGTTCACCTGCAGACAATGCTCCACATCCTAACATAACCCAGATCATCTCCAAATATGCTACTGTTTTCTCTGAACCTAAAGGACTTCCTCCAGCTAGGCCTTATGATCATAAGATTCAGCTACTGGAAGACACAAAACCTGTGCATATTCCACCATATCGCCATTCTCCACATCACAAGACAATTATTGAGCAACAAGTCAAGGATCTTCTGAGTAATGAGCTCATTCGATGCAGCAACAGTCCTTTCTCAGCACCAGTGTTGTTGGTTCAAAAGAAAGACGGTTCATGGCGCATGTGCATTGATTATCGTGCATTGAACAATCAGACAATAAAAAATAAGTACCCTATTCCTATTGTGGATGACCTTCTTGATGAACTTTATGGTTCAATTTTTTTCTCCAAGTTGGATTTAAGGTCAGGAGATCACCAAATTCGTATGGCTGCGCCAGATGTTCATAAAACAGCTTTTAAAACACACGAAGGCCATTATGAATTCTTAGTGTTGCCTTTCGGCTTATCAAATGCACCCTCTACTTTTCAGTCTTTAATTAATGATGTCTTCAGGCCTTTCCTTCGCAAGTATGTATTGGTTTTCTTTGATGATATACTCATTTATAGCAAGTCTTGGCTTGATCATTTGGCCCATCTAGACACAGTTTTATCAGTCTTGCAGCATAACCCCTTGTTTGTGAAATTATCCAAATGTTCTTTTGGTGCCTATGAGATTGAGTATTAGGGCCATATCATTTCCCAGCAAAGTGTGGCAATGGATCCCTCTAAAATTAAATCCATTCTCGCCTGGCCAATCCCTAAATCCCTTAAAGCACTGAGGGGATTCTTGGGACTCACTGGCTATTACAGGAAATTCATCAAAGGGTATGGCCAAATTGCATCCCCTCAAACCAAGCTTTTACAAAAAAATTCATTTAGCTGGAATCTTACTGCTGAACATGTTTTTAATTAGTTGAAACAGGCCATGACTTCAGCTCCTGTATTGGCCCTTCCAAATTTCTCAGAATTTTTTATCTTAGAATGTGATGCTAGTGGATTGGGCATTGGGGTTGTGCTTATGCAACAAGGCAGGCCAATTGCCTATCTTAGCAAATCATTCAACTTGCGCCAGCAGGGCCTTTCTACCTATGAAAAGGGGATGGAGGCCATCATATTTGCAGTGCATAGGTGGAAATCCTATCTTACAGGCATAAAATTTATCATTCGGACTGACCATCAAAGTTTGAGATACCTCTTGCAGCAGAAAATTCACACTCCTGCTCAGCACCAATGGTTAGTTAAGTTGATGGGATTTGATTTTTCTCTAGAATATAAAGCTGGTCATCATAATAAGGCAGCTAATGCACTTTCTAGATCAATGGAGGATATCATACTGCAAGCATTTTCCATAGTCAATCCTTGTTGGTTTTCTGATTTACAGAAAGACTTCTTCCAAGACACTCACTTGCAGGAATTGATGCACCAATGGGAAGCGGGTGAGCTTGATCCACAATATTATTCCTTAAAGGATGGGATCTTGTACTTCAAGAATATGATTTATCTGCATCCATGTTATTATCTAATTCCAACCATTATACAAGCCCATCATGACTCCCCCCAAGGAGGACATTCAGGTTTTCACAAGACCTTGCACCGATTAAAAAGAAGCTTCCATTGGGTGAGTATTAATCAAAGAGTCAAGCAATACATTCGGGAGTGTGATATATGCCAGCGTTGTAAGTATCTTACTCAATCTCCTGCTGGGTTATTACAACCTTTACCCATCCCCGATCAGATATGGACTGATATCTCCATGGATTTCATTGAGGGGTTACCTCCTTCGCAAGGTAAATCAATCATTTTGGTGGTTGTTGACAGACTTTCTAAGTACGCACATTTTATCTCATTAAAGCATCCCTATACTGCCGCCTCTGTAGCTCGTGAATTTATTGCAAATGTTGTCAAATTACATGGAATTCCCAAGTCTATTGTTTCTGATAGGGATGCCATTTTTACAAGCAAATTTTGGAAAGAGCTGTTTGAAGCTCAAGGGGTGAAGTTGAAAATGAGTTCTACTTACCATCCTCAAACGGATGGACAGACTGAGGTCTTAAATAGGTGCCTCGAGACCTATCTTCGATGCTTTTGTATCCAACAACAAAGGTCCTGGACTGATTGGCTTCCATGGGCAGAGTTTTGGTATAATACCAGCCTCCATTCTTCAACTGGTATATCTCCATATAAGGTTGTTTATGGCAGATCTCCTCCCACATTGCTATCTTATGTTCCGGGCACCACTCAGGCGCAAGAGGTTGCTGAAAACCTTACCAAACGAGATCATATTATTTCTGAATTGAAGCAACATCTGTCTCAAGCACAATCTCGAATGAAAAAACTTGTGGATTCACATCGACAAGATCGCTACTTTGAAGTTGGCGATTGGATTTATTTGAAGCTGGAACCTTATAGACAAGGCAGTTTAGTCCGACGATTTAATCATAAATTGTCAGCTAGATACTTTGGTCCATATCAAATCATTGCTCGAATCGGACAGGTTGCTTACAAACTGCAATTACCTGCAGATAGTAAAATACACCCTGTATTTCACATTTCGCAGCTGAAGAAGCATCAAGGAACACAACCTGTGCAAGTATCTTCTCTTCCATCCATGTTTGATCCCCTTGATCTGGAGTCTTTAGAGTTACTCGGCCGTCGCATTGTCAAAAGAAATAATTTACCCATTCCACAGCTTCTAATCCATTGGAAGAATTCTGCACTAGAAGATGCATCATGGGTTGATTATTATGATTTTGTGGCTCAATATCCTAATTTTTGCCTTGAGGACAAGGCAACTCTTTCTTCAGGGGGAGGAATTTGTTAAGGACACTGTGCAAAGGCCACAAGCATTGTTCATAACGGCTTCAACTATCCAGTGGGTGAGCTGTTCCAGTTGAAACCGATTTCAGTTTTCTTTTCTGTTTTGATGAAAGGGATGAGCTGCGGGATTTGTGGCAATGCCATCCCAGGGAAATGGATGTAACAAACACTTTTAATAGAGCCAAATTTCCATAATGGGGATAGTTTTGGATGTGCCCCAGTTTCTCTCAATCTGTCTAAACTCTTCTCCTGCATCTTTTCTCTGCATCTTCTTCTTCTTCGTTCTTCCTGTTCTTCCTGTTCTTCCCGAAACCTCTCTGCAACCTCCCTAGATTTCTCTGGCCAATCCAACTCAAGACGGCTACTCGAGCTCGGAGCGATCTGGCAGGCTCTCTCCTGCCGGGTCTTAAGAGGGAACCGAGGAAGGGACCTAACAGATACAGTTAGGAGATGCTGAACTGGAAGTTTAAGTTGTGTCCAAGGACGTTAGTGGCTGTTATATCCTTCCCAGCTACTAAGAATTAGGACGCAGCCGCATCACCGCGGCTATGATCTATGGTCGCCAAAGATGTTCCCAGAAGTTTTGGAAGACCAACTGGATAGATGCAGAGTGGGCAGAGGAAGAGCTGCCTCAAGAGCAACTGTGTGTGGATTTAGTGCGAAGCCTCTTCCATCATCGTCGGCACAAAGAATGAGAGGGAACCAACCGGATGCTGGAGAGTTGACGCTGAAGCCGTCGGTGGTGCCTTGCGGTGCGTCGCCGGACCCCTTAGTTGCTGTCGCTTCGGCGCCATGCGAAACTTGGGGAGAGGAAAGGGGTGTGCGGGGCGGTTGGTTGGTGCTGTTGCTGCCGCTATCTTCGACGGAAGGACGGCCGGAATCGAGGAGGCACCGGGATCGTGGAAAACCTAGCAGTACGTTTCCCCAGGCGCGGTCCAACAACGAAAGTCCCAGGCAGACGGAAAATACTCGGTGTACGCCACTGGTGCGCACCAAGCCTAGTCATGTTGCACACTGAATAGACAGTGGGGCTGAGCCGGCCAAAGTCAGGTTGAGTTGGCGTTAACACGGTGAGGAGTAATACTTGTTGTAATGTCGTACATTGTCTATTGGTTGGAGGTGATTTTTTATTTTTTTATTATTTTTTGTCAGATTTTTTTTTTTTTTTTGGAACGTCCAATCAAAAATTCAATGGTACCTCTAAGTTGCTTGGGTCGGTCTTGACCCGAATGTATATTTTTAAAAAAAAAAAAATGAACACAAACCTCGATTTATGTGCAACATGTTTTTTTTTGAAAAAAAATATATAGTCGAGTCGGAGCCGACCCGAGCAACTCGAATGTACTCTCAAAATTTTGATCGAATGCTCTAAAAAAATTAAAAAAACTCCGATAAGATAATAAATAAATAAAAAATGGCTCTCAACCGACTCCCCTTAAATTAGACGGGCTGCACAGCAGCCGTCTAATCAAACCCGATCGGACGGCTGTTGTGCCATGCATTAAATCCACGTTGGATTACAATGCATGACATTGCAGCAAGTATTACTCGTCACCACGTTATGGCCAACTCAACCTACAACTTTGGCCGGTTCGGCCCCACTCAACCTCAACATGGTCGTTGCCTATTCAGTGTGCAACGTGACTAGGCTTGGTGCGTACCAGTGGCGTACACCGAGTATTTTCCGTTTCCCTGTGACTTTCGTTGTTTGACCGGGCCTCGGGAAACATACTTCTAGGTTTTCCTCGACCCCGGTGCTTCCTCTATTCCGGTTGTCCTCCTATCGAAGATAGCGGCAGCAACAGCACCAACCAGCCGCCCCTGCATTGAAGCAAGTATTACTCCGTGGTGACATTACTTAATGGGATTTGAAAGACAAATAAAATGAATTCGGCGTTCTCATCCCTTCCCGCCCCTTAAAATAGTGCGACAAAGGGGAAGAGGAAACCATCCTCTCACCTCCGCGACGAGGAACCACTGGCGACTCGTCCGACATTCGTCCTCTCTTTCCTGTCTCTTGGTGCGAAGGCCACCCGCGCAAGTATCCCCCTAACGTGCTCCTTCATTCACAATGACGTCCAAACGAAGATCCAAGCGCCTTTGCAAAAAAAGCTATAAAGAAGGTACGGAACTGCCACTACTCCCACCAGGACACATTCATCATCGCCCCCCCCCCCCCCCCCCTGTTAGTTTTAGGTGGCCTACAAGCCAATCTGATTATGTAAATCTCGTTCATTTATTAATAATGGCATAATATTCATTATGTGTAAATCGCATTAATTATCGTTTCATAATGAAGTCCGTGAATATGTACTATAGTGATCAGATTATGATGAGATCATACTAATGAGACTGATCACTTAAACACACATTCTTAATCATTCCTAGTTGAAGGATATCCAAGAAGGACATCGGATATCCGGTTAGACTAGTACTGATTACTCTTACTCATATGATGAGGGTGACTGATCTCATAAGTCACTTGTGTGGAGACACTAAGGCGAATCTGTAGGTGCTTATTGGAGAATGAGTTCACTGAACTGATCCGACTGAATCGCTGGATGGTATTGTACCTCACTGTCAACCAGCTTGATTCTATTGTCGCAGTTGTGTGGATGGTCCTCGGACCTGAGACACCAAGGACACCTTGTCGATGGACTTCTGTGCTTTGACCTTGGTTTACGAATCTCTAGCCACGGGATTCTAAAACGTCAAGGATTAGGTACATCGGAATACCGTCGAAGGGAATTGTGTGTCAATAAGGAATCATTCGCTCTCGATACTTAGAGAGAGAATGCTCTAGGAAGGATGCACGGAAATCCCTGGCCAGGGCAGACGATAATATCGGTAAAGGAGTTTTCCGATATTCATCAGCGGCATCAAATCCAAGTGAGTTAACTGGTTAGGGTTTGACAGCACGCCATACCCTGAGTTGACTCGAGAGCATTGTACGAATGAAGGATTATATCCACGCGGTAACTGTCGGCAAAAAGGTTCCAAGAGTGCGTTACTTAACCCCGATACCTTTCGGGTTCACGCGGTGTTGCTTGGCACCCAACGTGATCGAAGGCCCAATCAAATTCGATGTGCGACATCAATTCGATTGATTAATTAATTAATAAAAAGTTATTAATTGATTAATAAAGCCAGTGAGGAGTCACTGTGCTTATTGGGGTATTAACTGGATTGGTAATTGGGCCTAGAGGGTCACACGCAAATGATTCTCAAGGAGATAGATAAATAAGTGTGTTTTATACAAATCGGAGGTTTTTATGAAAAACCGCGCGGTTAGTATAAAATATAGCGAACGGGCTGAGCAGGCCAAGCTGTTGCTAACCCTAGCCGCCCCTCCTTTGTTTCTCTCTCTCTCTGGCGTCCCAGACATATCCAGATCTGCTCCGCCGCTTCTCTGACCCCGTTCGACGGGAAATCGTCTGCGCGTTGCGGCGACCGGCGGAGGTTTCGTGGGCTGCAAAGAACGAGGAACGCGAGGATATCCGTCGCGAGGAGGATCGCATGGACTCCGCTAGAGGCCGGGCGCTTGCGCGGCTTGCAGTGTCGCACCGACGGAACCAAACGGTTGCGGATTCGAATCCGTACACGGTAAGAACTGATTATCCAATAATCTGGTTTTTCCAATTTTCAAAACAGGTACGGATGTCCGTTTTTATTTTATTTTCCGCTGCACGAGAGATCCGGAGAAACCCGAGAACCCAACAGTGGTATCAGAGCCAAGTTCCACTGTTTCTCGTCCCATCTCGGTTTCCGAAATTAATTTTTCATATATTATTCCATACTTATAATCCGATTGTAACAACAAAAAAGTGTTCATAAGATGAAGACAAATAATAGGAATTTTTTTCTGTTATTTTTCGGATTTTATTGAGGTGTTTCATGTTCTTCATGTGATGAAGAACAACGGAATTTAAGCGACTTCAATCCGGCATCCCCATGCGATGGGGAAGAAATCTGTGGCCATAGTATGACCAAGTATATCCCCTTCACCACCGGGCATCCTGTCGGGCGCCGGAATAGCCGCTGGTGGTGGCCGGTATGGAGGGGAGGGCCCTCTCTTTTTTCTTCCCAGGGTGTATAAACCAGAAATAAGGAGCCCAAAAATCTGATTTTTGGGGAGAAAGGAGGGGCTCGGCCTGCCTTGGAGTAGATCCAGCCACCGCCGGTGAGCCCGCCGGCGCCGGAGGCGTCGCCGGTAGGGCTGGGCATCGCCGGGGAGGCGGCGAGAGCCGCCGCCGTCGGGCAGCCCCTGCAAGTTTAGGGTTTTCTGCATATTTGGGGAGGCGTCGGGTGAAGGGGGAGACCTGTTGGGCCGCCGGTTGGGTCCCGGCCTGACCGGGTGAGCCAGGCGCAACCCGGGCCTGTACCTGGCTGGGCCAGGGCCGGAACCTGGCTCAGCCAGGGCTCGAGCCTGGCCGGGCCAGGGCTCGAACAAACCCCTCAAATTGGGCTGGGCCCATTTGTTTTCTGCCCAAATAAACTCCAATGCCCATTTAAAATAAAATTGATATTAGAATTAAGTTTTTAAAATTCAAAAATTGTTTTGAAATTTAAAATTGTTATTCAATTATTTTATTTAAATGGACTTAAAATGACTTTGAATCATTATCATATTAACAATTAGATTGATTAATTAAGGGTTAAATATTAGTTTAATTGTTAAATTTATATTTAACCTTAATTTAACTAATTTAAATGTTAAATTAGTTATTAATAGTTATTAGTCTAATTGTTACATTATTAACTATTATTACATCTAATTGTTAATTATTCATTAAAGTTAGTTATTAATTTAAGTGTTAAATTAATAATTAATTTAATTGACTGATTTAAATGTTAAATCAGTAGTCCTTCATTAATTATTGTTGTTATTAATTTTATAGTTAAATTAATAATAACTTTAATTATCTAATCTAAGAGTTAGATTAATTGGTTATTAATTAATTAGTGTTAATTATTGGTTTAAGAGTTAAATTAATAATTAACATTAATTGACTAATCTAAGTGTTAGGTTAGTAGTTAATAATTAATTATAGTTGATTATTAATTTAAGTGTTAAATTATTAATTAACTTTATTGGAGTAGTCTAAGAGTTAGATTAGTTTTAATAGTCTAATTGTTAGATTATTAATGGGGTTTTAATCTAATTGTTAGATTAATTATTAGAATTGTTCTAATTTGCATGGAATAATATGGAATTATTAATTTGGAGTGTGTGCACATGTGATGTGTGTTTTGATGCTTTTAAATTAGATTTGATTGCATGGTAAGTTAATTAAAAGTGTTTTCGAAATTCAAATACCAATTTTGATTGGATCGCAGCTTTTTGAAAGCCAAAGTTATCTATTTTTGAAAACTCTTTTATTTTAGCCATGTGATGGCTGAATCATGTGTGGGATGTTTAAAACACACCGTGGTCATGGATATGCACTTATTTAATTATTCATGTGATGAATGATGTGTTTGTGTGGATCGTGGATGAATGATGGATGTTTATTAAATTGTTAATAAATAGAGATCTGCGTATCTCTCTCTTTCTCATTCTCCGATGTACTTCTACCTCCCTCTCTTTTGTACTCGCCATAAGGCCCTCTTCTATTTACATGTAATTTTAGAATTATTGTAATCTGATCGAGGCAATCAAGGAAGGAGCGAGGACGATCCACAGATGCAACCAGGAAGGCGATGTGATGCAGATCCTTTGCCTGTGTGTTTGTTGATTATCTAATGTAAATGTTATATTAAAATTCTGTGTGCATTTGACTGTTAGTTCCAATCAAACTTACTGTGCTATCCATGACCACACTTGACATGTATGAGATGCATTATTTTCTTTTGATTATGAATCAAAGCAGGTATAGTATTTATTAAATATGTACGATATATTTATATTATCACCTAGGAGAGACCAAGATAAAAGTTATCTAAATACCCTCAGATAAACTCTAAGCCGTAACGCGAGTAGTTAAGAACTTACCGCGTGGTCTACCATCGTTATAGTCATAGGATTCGAATTACTTTAGGCAAGTTTGTTGTGCTATCCACAAGGCTTGTTTAATTGGGAGGAGAAACTGGGGCTATGACATTAGATGCCTATATGATCGAGGTAGAGGAACCATGTAGCTTTATTGTGCTATCCACAAGGGCTGCCTGCAAATCTATGCTCGTCGCGTAACGATGGTTAGCTTAGACCAGAATTAGTGGTTGTTGTGCTATCCACAAGGCCATTAAATCTCTGGGGACCGAAGCTATGATCAGATATTGCAAGGAGTTGCAAGTCCCATGAGTTGTGTGCTCTTTGATTGTATTACAGTTTGTTGTGCTATCCACAAGGCTGTACTGCAAGTCATTGAGATTCTGATCCCCACTAGGAGACTGTCGGCGTCTCCCATTCTGTATAACTGAGGGTTATACAGTCCGTCAAAAATTAGTGGGAGTTAAAACTTGAACAAAAGACCATGTCTTGTTTTATAGTTAATATTTGAACATTTGCTAAATAGAACTTATCTCCTGTAGGGAATTATGTTGTCGAATAACCCACTCCGTGGCATACTTGATGCCAAACGTTTGACTAGCCTGAACTACACGGATTGGTTCAGAAACCTAAAGGATGTCTACAGATCTGAACACATTGCCTATGTCCTTGGAGCTGATCCTCTTGCTGAACCGGCATTGGATGCCCTTGACACAGAGATGATAGCTAATGATAATAGATCGAAGGACAAAGACAAAAGAGTAGTAAAGGGTGACTGCTTCTACTGTAAGCAGAATGGTCACTAGAAGAGGAACTGCAAGGAGTTCCTTCACGATAAAGCTCATGGAAAGGTGAAGCTGTCTGAAGCTTCAGATATCTATATGATAGTTATCAACTAGTCAGTTGGAGACTCCACATCTTGGGTATTAGATATCGGATGTGCTTCTCATATCTGTCATGATGCGCATATGCTGACAAGTAAGCGCAAGCTGAGACAAGGTGAGGTGGAATAGAGGCTAGGAAACGGCGCAAAAGTTGCGGCGATTGTTGTTAGGACAGTAAACCTCAGGCCTTCCATAAGGAGATGCCTTACTTTTAGAAGATTGTTATTATGTTCCTAGCATAATAAAGAACATCATATCAGTGTCTTGTTTGGACAAGATAGGATATAGGTTGACTATTGAAAATAGAAGTTGTTCGATTTATTATGGTATTAAATCAATAGCTTCGGCATCTTTGGTCAACGGTCTATATCTCTTATATGTTTCTTATTACAATCTTCAAATCGATAATGCTCTTAAGAAGAGCATGAATTGTGTGAACCAAGCCTACATGTGGCATTATAGACTTGGGCACATTGGCGAAAGCAGGTTGCAAAAGTTGCACAAGCATGGTTACTTAACAGCATTCGATTATGAATCGTTTGCAACATGCGAATCCTGCCTTATGGGAAAGATGGCAAAATCTCCATTTAGTGGACATGGAGAACGTGCCAAGGACATTTTGGAACTAATATATTCGGATGTATGTGGTCCCATGTCCACCCAAGCCAAAGGTGGCTTTTCTTACTTCATCACGTTCACCGATGACTTCTCAAGATTCGGCTATGTGTACTTAATGAAGTACAAGTCGGAAGCATTTGAGAAGTTCAAGGAGATCAAGAATGAGGTAGAGAAGCAGTTAAGAAATAATATTAAAGCTCTTCGATCACATCGAGGAGGAGAATACTTGAGTACTAATTTCATACAATTCTTAAAGGATAATGGTATCCTTTCTCAGCTAACCCCTCCATATACACCACAGATGATTGGTGTATCGGAAAGGAGGAATCACACCTTGTTGGACATGGTGCGATCCATGATGAGCTTTTCGGAATTACCAGTGTCCCTCTAGGGGTATGCTCTAGAGTCAGCAGCATACCTACTGAACAGAGTACCCAGCAAGTCTGTGGCCTCTACTCCATACGAGATATGGAAAGGCAGGAAACCAGAATTTAAACATGTTAAAGTCTGGGGTTGCCCTGCTCATGTAAAGAGGCATGATCCAGACAAGCTGGAATCACGAACTGATAAATGTTGGTTTGTGGGATATCCAAAGGAAACCTTTGGATACTATTTTTACCATCCTGGTGAACAAAAGGTGTTTGTCGCTAGGAAAGCTGTCTTCCTGAAAGAGGAATACCTTCTCCAGGAGGACAGTGGGAGTAAAATAGTACTAGAAGAGGTTCCAGATCCCCAAACAGCTGCATTATCATCAAATGAGATATCAGTTCCTGAATCTGTTCAAGTACACACAGATGAGCCTCGTAGATTTGGTAGAGTACCTAGACTGCCCGAACGATATGTAGGACATATCACTGAAGGTGAGTCTAAGGTAGAATATAATGAGGATGATGATCCTAAAACCTACCAGAAGGCCATAGAGGCCCAGAATCCGGGAAATGACGAGAAACCATGAACTCAGAAATCCAGTCCATGTACACCAACTAAGTTTAGAACTTGGAGGACTTGTCCGAGGGTATTGTACACATCGGTTGCAAGTGGATCTTTAAGAGAAAGATCGGTGCTGATGGACGGATCGACACTTATAAGGCAAGGTTGGTGGCAAAGGGATATCGTCAAAGGCAAAGAATTGACTATGACGAGACTTTCTCACCAGTTGCCATGATAAAATCGATCAGAGTTCTACTCGCTATTGCTGCACACTTTGATTATGATATCTGGCAGATGGATGTGAAGACTGCCTTCCTCAACGGTAACCTTGAGGAAGAAGTGTATATAATACAACCAGAAGGTTTCACATCCAAAGAATCTCCAGATAAAGTGTGCAAGCTTCAGAGGTCCATTTATGGACTGAAGCAAGCTTCTCGGAGCTAGAACATAAAATTTGATGAGGCTGTCAAGTCTTATAACTTCATTAAGACTGAATATGAGCCTTGTGTGTATAAGAAGATCAGTGGGAGCACAGTCACCTTCTTAGTTCTTTATGTAGATGACATACTACTCATTGGGAATGATGTAGCTATGATGTCATCAGTAAAGATCTGGCTGTCAAGAAACTTCTTCATGAAGGATTTGGGAGAAGCATCCTACGTATTTGGAATACATATCTATAGAGATAGATCAAATAGGATGCTTGGAATGACTCAATCCTTGTACATAGATACCATAGTCAAAAGGTTTGGCATGGAAAATTCCAAGAGAGGTCTCATACCGATGAGACATGTAATTAGTCTCTCAAAGGAGCAGTCTCCTATGACTCCTAATGAGAGGGCATTAATGGATATAATACCCTATGCCTCTGCCATAGGATCTATTATGTATGCCATGCTATGTACACAGCCTGATGTTGCATTTGCTCTAAGTGTTACGAGCAGATTTCAGGCTGATCCAGGCGAAGAGCACTGGAAGGCAGTGAAATGTATCCTTAAGTACTTGAGAAAAACTAAGGATATGTTTCTTGTCTATAGAGGAGGTGACTTGAAACTGCGAGGCTTTACTGACTCGAGTTTCCAGTCAGATCCAGATGATAGCAAGTCTACATCTGGATTCGTGTTTACTTTGAATGGAGGTGCAGTGTGCTGGAAGAGTTCCAAGCAAGTAACCACTACAGATTCGACGACTGAAGCTGAGTACATCGCTGCAGCTGAAGCCGCCAAGGAAGCAGTGTGGTTGAAGAAATTCATCACCGACCTCAGCATAGTTCCCAGCATCTTTGAGCCTGTTCTGTTGTTGTGCGACAACAATGGAGCGATTACGCAAGCGAAAGAGCCGCGGTCTCATCAGAAATCGAAGCATATTCTGAGGCGCTTTCATTTTATCAGAGAGATCATATCCAGAGGAGATGTAGTAGTGGAAAGAGTTCCATCCGTCGACAGTGTAGCAGATCCACTAACAAAGCCATTGGCTCAAATTGTGTTTGAGCGTCACTTAGAGTTTATAGGCTTATTGTATAAAGGTGATTGACTTTAGTCCAAGTGGGAGATTGTTAGTTTTAGGTGGCCTACAAGCCAATCTGACTATGTAAATCTCGTTCATTTATTAATAATGCATAATATTCATTATGTGTAAATCACATTAATTATCGTTTCATAATGAAGTCCGTGAATATGTGCTATGGTGATCAGATTATGATGAGATCATACTAATGAGACTGATCACTTAAACACACATATTCTTAATCGTTCATAGTCGGAGGATATCCGAGAAGGACATCGGATATCCGGTTAGACTAGTACTGATTACTCCTACTCATATGATGAGGGTGACTGATCTCATAAGTCACTTGTGTGGAGACACTAAGGCGAATCTGTAGGTGCTTATTGGAGAATGAGTTCACTGAACTGATCCGACTAAATCGCTGGATGGTATTGTACCTCACTGTCAACCAGCTTGATTCTATTGTCGCAGTTGTGTGGATGGTCCTCGGACCTGAGACACCAAGGACACCTTGTCGGTGGACTTCTGTGCTTTGACCTTGGTTTACGAATCTCTAGCCACGGGATTCTAAAACGTCAAGGATTAGGTACATCGGAATACCGTCGAAGGGAATTGTGTGTCAATAAGGAATCATTCGCTCTCGATACTTAGAGAGAGAATGCTCTAGGAAGGATGTACGGAAATCCCTGGCCAGAGCAGACGATAATATCGGGAAAGGAGTTTTCCGATATTCATCAGCAGCATCAAATCCAAGTGAGTTAACCGGTTAGGGTTTGACAGCACGCCATACCCTGAGTTGACTCGAGAGCATTGTACGAATGAAGGATTATATCCACGCGGTAACTGTCGGCAAAAAGGTTCCAAGAGTGCGTTACTTAACCCCGATACCTTTCGGGTTCACGCGGTGTTGCTTGGCACCCAACGTGATCGAAGGCCCAATCAAATTCGATGTGCGACATCAATTCGATTGATTAATTAATTAATAAAAAGTTATTAATTGATTAATAAAGCCAGTGAGGAGTCACTGTGCTTATTGGGGTTTTTATCGGACTGGTAATTGGGATAGAGGGTCACACGCAAATGATTCTCAAGGCGATGGATAAATAAGTGTGTTTTATACAAACCGGGGGTTTTTATGAAAAACCGCGCGGTTAGTATAAAATATAGTGAACGGGCTGAGCAGGCCAAGTTGCTGCTAACCCTAGCCGCCCCTTCTCTGTTTCTCTCTCTCTCTGGCGTCCCAGATAAATCGAGATCTGCTCTGCCGCTTCTCCGACCCTGTTCGACGGGAAATCGTCCGCGCGTTGCGACGATCGTTGTGGCGACCGACAAAGGTTTCGTGGGCTGCGAAGAACGAGGAACGCGAGGATATCCATCACGAGGAGGATCGCGTGGACTCCGCTAGAGGCCTGGCGCTTGCGCGGCTTGCAGTGTCGCACCGACGGAACCAAACGGTTGCGGATTCGAATCCGCACACGGTACGAACTGATTATCCGATAATCTGGTTTTTTCGATTTTCGAAACGGGAATGGATCTCCGTTTTTATTTTATTTTACGCTGCGAGAGAGATCCGAAGAAACCTGAGAACCCAACACCCCCAACTAGGGTTGAGGCTGCAATAGAGTTGGCGATTTCCATGTGAACAACGACGGCACCCGAATGTAGTGATGTTGAGGGAAGATACTTGCTAAGAAGGAATCATCAGGTCTATAGACTCGGTCTCAGGATAAATTTCATTTAAATTGTCAATCTATAAATTTTGTTTAATTGTGAATATATTTCAATTTTATTTAAACTGCCAATGCCAAATTTTAGTAGAGATATGCAATTGATCTCAAAGTCAAGGTACATAGACATATTTCTCTCTATATCTTAAGCTTAGAGGACTATCTTTCAGTGCAAACAGACAACTTAGTGCATATGTTTGGACAACCGATCTTAGGTTAGAATAGATAGACATATTTATGGGAAGGTTTCTATATCTTAATGTGAACGGATTATATTTCAGTACAAACAAAGTTAACTTAGTGCCCAGTATGTATGTCTGAAAAATCCGTGTCGTGGTCAATGTAACAAGACATATCTATGGGATCTTTGTATATCATAGTGATAACTTACTATATTTCAGTGCAAACACACTAACTAAGTGTATATATAGCAATAACTTACTATATTTTTGTGCATATGTCTGGGCAATCAATCTCAAAGTCAGGGTATATAGACATATTTATGTGAAGTTTTCTATATCTTAGTTTGAATGGACCATATTTCAGTACGAATAGACAACTTAGTGCATATGTTAGGCAATCGATCTGAGGTCGGGTACATAGACATATTTTTGGAAGCTTTCTATATGTTAGTGTGAACGAACTATATTTTAGTGCAAATACAGTTAACTTAGTACATTGTATTTATGTCTGGGAAATCCATGTCTGGCAAATTTTAGTGCTAATCAGTTAATATTTATGTAAATGTGTGTAAAGAAATATATTTTTGTAATAGAACTTATATTGCATACTTTTCATATCTTTTGCACGTGTCTTTAAATTTTTGATGTACAATTATTAGGAGTTGCTCGACGGAAGAGGAGAAGGGCGTTAGTCTTAAGTGGCCTACAAGTCAATATGACTATGTATAATCTCGTTCATTTATTAATAATATAGCATTATTTCATTATGTGTAATTCATTTTATTATCGTCTCATAATGAAGTCCGTGAATATGTGAAACTGTGATCAGATTATGATGAGATCATACTAATGAGGCAGATCACTTAATATACACATATTCTTAATTGTTCATAGTCAGAAGATATTTAACAAAGACATCAGATATCCGATTAGACTAATACATATTAATCTTACTCATGTGATGACGGTGACTGATCTTATAGTCACTTGTGTGGAGACATTGAGGCGAATTTGTAGGTGCTCATTAGAGAATGAGTTCACTGAACTAATCCAACTGAATCGCTAGATAGTATTGTACCTAACTGTCAACCAGCTTGATTCTATTGTCACAGTTGCGTGGATGGTCCTTGAACCTGAGATACTGAGGACACCTTGTCGGTGGGCTTCCGTACTTTGACTTTGGTTTACGGATCTCTATTCACGGGATTCTAAACAGCCAAGGATCAGGTACAGTGGAATACCGTCGAAGGGAATTGAGTGTTTAATAAAGAATAATTCGCTCTCGGTACTAAGAGAGAGAATGCTCTAAGAAGGACGCGCAGGATGATAGATATAGGTGGCCTCTAAGTCAATCACGAGGCAGCTATTTTAATCTGGTTCAATAATAAATGTTATATATATATTTCATTATATAGTTGGCGTATTTATTATTATTGCGCATAATGAAGTCCATGAATGTGTAGAACGGTCATCGGATTATGCTGAAATCAAAATAATGAGACCGATGACCTATAAACACATATTATGAATTGTTCATAGTCATAGAATGTTTGAAGAGGACATCAAACATCTAGGAAGACTAGTAGAGATTATTCTAGCTCATATGATGAGGGTGACTGATCTCGTTAGTCACATGTGTTGAGACACAATGGTGAACCTGTAGGTGCTCATTGGGGAATGAGTTTACTGAACTGATCCGATATTAATCACCGAATGGTAATTTACCTGACTGTCAACCAGCTTGATTCATCGCCACAGTGGTGTGGTTGGTCCTTGGACTTGCGACACCAAAGATACCGTGTAAAGATTGAGGTTTCAGATCCGGTTATTGGGTCAATTTCGGAGTCGGACCCCTTGGTTTGTGTAAGGATTGAGGTTTCGGATCCGGTTATCGGGTCAGTTTCAGGGTCGGACTCTGTAGTTTGGTCCCTAACGGGGCTGGGACCCTGTTCTGCTTCGCGCCGAGCCTGCGAGACGCGGTTTAAACGACGTCCGGCATGGCAGACGCGTTTTAGATTGTGCCACGCGGATGCCACGTGGGCTGGCCTTGGGTCACGAGTGTACGGGCCGGTCGTGTCGTCTGAACGGCGTCCATGATAGTCGACGCGTTTCAGACTGCGACCCTGCGGTGTCAGAGTACGGTGCCGGTCTTGTCGTCTGAATGGCGTCGGCCTTGGGTGACGCGTTTCAGAGTTCTGTCAGAACGGCCCGTCATGTCATCTGATAGGCGTCCGTACATCTCGACGCATTTTACCTAGTTTCTGGTTACCCCGCGAACCTTCCCTCCTTTCCCTCATTCTCACCCTCACTCTCTCTCTCCTCACCCTCTCCACCCTCCAACTCGCCCCACTCTTCCCCTTCCCTTTTCCTTTCTTCCTCTTCCACCACTCCACTACCTCTCCACCTCTCACCAAAGCCACCACCACTTTCTTCGCGGCGTTCCATTCTCCGGACGGCGGCCGACGTCCCGGCAGAGTGGCGGCATCCTCGGAGTACCGGTGGCGGTTTGCGGTGCGACGGTTTGGCGGCGGAGCCAGGAGGAGTTCAAGAATCGGTAGGGTGACGATTCCCGTAGTGTTTTATTTTAAAACCATGCTCTCCCGCTTGAAGCATGCTACGGATCTATGGTTTATGGGTAGAATGAGTATGTTAGAGGCTTTTTCTTGAAGGGAATGAGGGTTTCTGTGAATATGGAATTGTGATGGTTTGGCTTGCTTCTCTTCCTCCTCCGTTCGGTTTGATTTTGGGACATTTGGGGGTGAAAAGGGAGCCCTCGAGCTGAGGACAGAACTCGGTTTATGGCACTAAAAGACGTCATGTCTGGACGACGCGATTTGGAATAGCGTCGGGCCACCATGACGCCTTTTTGGCAGAAATCGCTCCACCGAGTCTCTGTCAATTCGGGGAATTTGGCGCTAAAAGACGTCATGTATGGACGACGCCTTTTAGAAGGACGTCGGGCCATCGTGACGCCTTTTAGGCAGAAATCACCCGATTGAGGTTTTCTGCAAATTTCGGATTTTGGTGTGAAGGGCGTCTGAAGACTTCGACGCGTTTTTAAAAGATGGCTAACTGTGACGACGCCTTTTTAGGCCATATTCTGAGGCCGGGATTTCATGAACCAGTTTAGGAGACTTGAATGGCGTCGTCCTTGGTCGACGCAATTCAAGGCAGAACCACACTAATCCATGCCAGTAAAATGTATTTACACTGCTAGATAGTTGGTTAAAAGCATGCTTTTATTACACTCGATGACGTTGGACTCTTCATGACCGGATGGCACTACGTTGGGTGTCGTGAGACCGTGGACTTCTCACGTGACCGGATCGCACCGTGCCGTGTTTTGTGTTACTGTGGACCTAGAGTGACAGTTGTAGCGTTTGACACCCTGTGTCGGTGCGGAGGGACACAACGCTGACGGGAGCAGAGGCGGGGTGACGCCTAGTGAGAGAGGGTCACCTGGTGAACCCCGGGGTTAGCTAGCTTGTACCGGTGTCGGAGTGGTACTTTTGGAGTGTCACTCGTGCTGGGGGAAGGAGTAACCACCTGAACCAGTTGGGCCGGAGTAGCCAGCGTGCTATCCGAGGGGTTACTGTTTGGTCTCAGCGGGTCGATGTTTGCTGGGGGAAGGAGTAACCGCCGAGGTAGCCAGCGTGCTATCCGAGAGGTTACTGTTTGGTCTCAGCGGGTCGATGTTTCCCACTTTCGGAGACGTAGTTGACACGTTTTGCCGAGACGCGAGTTGTAGGCTCCTTGGTAGAATGATTTCCGTGATATCCAGTTATATTCCGAATACATGTGGTTTATATCGAGAATTAAGGGTATTGTGTTACAGCTTTACTGACCTTGTTTACTTGTATCTTGGTAATTGCACTTGTGGGTGTATGTGTGGGCAGTGGGGATCGAAGGATCCCTACTGAGTCTTTTGTTGAGACTCACCCCTGCGGTTTTTCAGGTGAGGGTTCCAGGCAGACTTAGCGTGGAGTGTGCGGTTGTGAGCTGCGCGCCGTCAACGGTTGTTCCGGGGTATGCCCCGACGTAGTTGTTCTTTTTATTTCTGGCCTGTATGCTTAATTACTTCTTTTCAGTTGGAAAATGTAATTATTTGCTGTGTCGAGTCGCATTGTAATAACTTTTAATTTCTACACTTTCCCTTCAATTCAATGCGATGTAATGTTTAGCTTAGTTTATTATTTATTTCCCAGACTTACCTAGATCCTGGTTTGGTTCCAATTTAATGATTCGGTACCCATTTAGTAATCGGATCCCCGATTATAGGGTGACGGATCATTACAATTTGGGCCCTTGTGGGGCTGGGGCATGTGTTCCTTTTCGTGTCGCGCTTGTGAGACGCGGTTCAAACGGCGTCCAGTTAGGCGGACGCGTTTTAGAATGTGCCACGTGGGCAGGCATTGGGGCGCGAGAGTACGGCCATGGTCTTATTGTCTGAACGGCGTCTTGCATGGTCGACACCATTTAGAGATCTGACAGTGTATGACCCCCGTCTTGTCATCTGAAAGGCGACTACCTTAGATGACGCATTTTAGCAAGTTTCAGTTTGACCTCGCGAGCCCTCCCTCCTTTCTCTCATTCTCTCCACTTCTTTCTCTCTCCTCCCCCTTTCTCTCCGAACCTCCGGTGCCCCCTTCCCCTTTTCCTTCCCTTCCTTTCTCTATTCCTCCTCCCCCTCCATTCCATTAACCCCCTTAACATCCACCACTACCACCACCATCTCCTCCGCAGCGTATCTCTCTCCGGACGACGGCCGACGTTCCGATGGAGTGACGGCGTCCACGGCAGTATCGACGGCGGCTTGTGGCATGGCGGTTCGGTGGCTAGGAACTAGGAGGAGTTCAAGTAACTAGTAGGGTGACAATATCCGTTGTGTTTTGATTAAAACCATATTTTTCCCGCTTTAAAGCATGTTTAGGGGATTTTTGGGGTGAAAACGTTAACCTTGTAAATGAGGAATGATGGGCTTTTAATGGGTATTTGGATTCTCCTCCTCCTTCCCTATTGCGTTGTGTTTTGGCGCGTTTTGGGGGAAAAATTCTAATTTGTAACTCGGGGAAGGCCAAAAGAGAACATGTCTGTGGGTATTAAACGGCGTCTTGGGACAGCGACGCCATTTAAAACTGCGGCTTCCACCCAGGACGCGATTTAACCTAGATAAGGGATTCTGTCTCTGGCTCAAATAACGTCCAGAGACAACGACGCCACTTAAAAGGCGTCTTCTGAGGGCGACGCGATTTAGGCCATATTCCGAGGCCAATTTTTATGTAAACTAGTTTAGGGGTCTTGAATGACGTCTACCTAGAACGACGCAATTCTAGATAGAACTCCATTAATTCATGCTATTAACATGTGTTTACAATGTTAGATAGTTTACTTGAAATCGTACTTCGAGGACGAGGATTTCTATGTGATCGGATCGCACTGTGTTGTGTTTCGTGCGACCGTGGACCTAGAGTGACAGTTGTTAGCGCTTAGGCACCTTGTGTCGGTGTGGGAGTGACACGGCGCCGGTATGGGAGTGGTGGGGTGACGTCTAGAGAGAGGGTCACCTGGTGTACCCCTGGGTATAGCTAGTACCGGTGTGAGAGTGGTACATTTAGAGTGTCACTCATGCTGGGGGAAGCAGAACCACCTAGAGCCGGTTAGGCCGGAGTAGCCAGCGCGCTATCGGAGGGTTGCTGTTTGGTCTCAGCGGGTCGTTGTTTTCCTCGTTTGGCCACGTGGTTTGTGTGTTTAGCCGAGACGCTGGTTGTGGACTCCGTGGTGGAGTGGTTTCAGAGTTGTGCGTGGTACATTTACGAATGCATGCGTTTTATATCGGAATTTGGGAATCTTTGGTAGATGTGTTTACTACTTTAATTATTTAAATTGCCTAGATTTGTGTTGTTGCACTTCTGGGTGCGTGAGTGGTGGTGGAGATCGAAGGATCCCTACTGAGTCCATTTCGATGAGACTCACCCCTGCGGTTTTCAGGTGAGGGTTCCAGGCGGGCGTAGCGTAGAGGGTTTCGCCTAGGGTTGCGTGCTAGCAGCCACTGTTCTGGAGTATGTCCCGATGTAGTTGTTATTTTTTCTTTCAGGCCTGTACACTTAATTATTATTTTTCAGTTGGAATATGTAATTATTTGCTGAGTCGAGTCGAATTGTAATAATTTTTAATTCTTGCACTTTCCTTACAATTCGATGTGATGTGAATGTTTAGCTTAGTTTATCATTTATTTCCCAGACTTACCGAGATCCTGGTTTGGTTACAAATTTTAATGATTTGGTACCTATTTAGTAATGGGATCACCGATTATAGGGTGGCGGGTCATTATAGTCCTTGTCGGTGGACTTCTAATCTTTGACCTTGGCTTACAAATTCCTATCCACGGGATTTATAATAGTCAAGAATCTGGTCCAGCGGAAGACCTTCAAAGGTGATTATGTGTTCAATAGAGGATCGTTCTCTCTCAGGTAACTGGAGAGAGAATGCTCTAGAATAGATCCGCAGGAGTCTCTGGCCAGAGCAAACACAGTATCAGAAAATGTGTTTTCGGATATTGTACAGCGGAGTCTGATTCAATTGAATTGACCATCTAGGGTTTGACAGTTGACCATACTCTAGGTTAACTCCAGAGCATTGTGCAAATGAAGGATTATAGCCACGCGGTAACTGTGGACGGACAGGTTCCATGAGTGGGTTGCTGAACCCCATTACCTTCCGAGATCATGCGGTGTTGCTTGGCAGCGAACATGATCGGACGTCCGACAAAATTTTACATGAGATGTTAATTCGGTTAAGTAATTGATTAATATCTAGCTATTAATTAATCACAATAAGTCAATAATTAGTTAATTGACTTAACGGGCTGAAAATCACACGCAAACATATTCTCAATCGGTGGTACATAAGTGAGATTTATATTAACTCGGGGACTTTTATGAAAAGTTATGCCGACTTAATATATATACGCGTTGTTGAGAAACCTTGGTTCAAGCTACAGGAGTTCTCAAGACTGGCCATTCCCCCCTCTCTCTCCTCCTCCTCTGGGCACCCCTCTCGGTGCGCCGGGTGCAGTTCCGTCTCCGCCGCGCGCGATTCCCAAAAGTAGGGAATTCCCGTCCGCAGGTTTTTTAGATGACGTTATAGCGACAAATCTTCAACGAGCGAGCTGATTTGGACGAGGGATCGAGGATGAACCACTGCAGAGGATCACATGGATACCACTGGAGGCCGGACGCTTGTGTGGCTAGTGGCACTGCCTCGACAGAACCGAAACGGTCGCGGATTCGATTTCATGCAAGGTGATGAGATCACAACCTCGATTTTTTGTTTTAGTTTTCGTTCTAAATCGGATCAGCGGGCATTGAGCGGGTATTTTCTTGTTGCTTTCGCTGCGTTCTTCACACCCCGCCAGGATTCCAACTGTGATATCAGAGCTAATGTATGCTTTGATCCGTTTTGGGACGACAAAATTACGATTTTAAAATAAATTCAATGCCGTATTTATTATTCTCTCGCAGAAATTCTTCTTGAAATGAACATACAATGTTCGATTTATTTTATGTGGAGAATTTCGTATTTATTTGGGGGTTTTCCTGTTGTGTTCTTCATACAGATGAAGAACCGGATTAATGGGCTTCAGAGTGAGTTCCATGATGGTTTGGCACCACTATAACCTCACTGGTATGACCAGTTGACCCTCGTTGACCCCGAAAGATCAAGGTTGTGGCCAGCGGCCGGTGGTGCATCCTCTCTCTTCTCTCTTATTTTTCAAATGTTGGAACTTTTCTTGGGGGGGGGGGGGGGGGGGGGGGCGCCACGGGGTAGGTGCACACCAGCCCCCCCCCCCCTGGGCACTTTCGGTCGGCCCTTGCCACTGGCGTCGATGATGGCGCCCTAAAACTAGCAACGAAAAAGAAAGTGGGGGGGGGATTGCTGGCCAGGCACCTGGACCGGCTGGTCCCGAGCGGTTCGACCGGTGCTGGGCTGCGCCTGGCTTGGGCGCGCCCTGGTCCAAGACTGGCCGAGCCCATGCCCGAGCTAGTGGCCTGCCTGGCTCAAGCCATTGACCTGGACTAGGTCAGCCATGCCCGAGCCCAAGCCCAGGTCCCAATGGGCCAAGCCCATTTAGCCAATTACCCCATTTAACCCCTAATTAATTAAACCCCAACCTTAAATATTTAATACCCACCCCTATTAAGTGGTAATTGAAATTAAAATAGTTTAAAATATGTTTTAAACTTAAAATTATAATTACTTGTCATTAAGGGGAATTTTTAAGGTATGATCTTAAATAAGATAAATATAATTTTAAGAAGTGTTCTTAAAAGTTATTAACAATGGGTTGTTAAATATTTTTTATTAAGATGTGAACTTAAAAAATAATTAACAAGGGTTGTTACTTTATTTTAAGTTATGATCTTAAAAATTATTAACAGATGTTGTTAATATATTTTATTCAAGTGTTTATTGGGGTTTAAATTTAAGATATGACTTTAAATTAATATTAACAAGTGTTGTTAATTAATTTTTAAGTTGTTAGAGGGGTTAATTTGATATGTGATCTTAAATTAGAATTAACAAGTGTTGTTAATTTATTTAAATAGTGAATTTAAAATAATCTAACATGTGTTGTTAATTAATTTTAAATAGGTGATTAGATTATTTTAATTTCTTAGCAATTGTTGTTTTGAAATTAATTATGTAATTAAGGGACACTTAATAAGTGGTTATTAAGTGATTTATTAACTCTTTATAATGGTTATTGAAGGAGTTAAATATTTCTTGAGAATAAACATTAATAATAGTTATTAAGGATTAATTAACTATTAATATAGATTATTTAGACAGTTAATTAAATTATCAGGGATGTCTTAATTAAGGTTTTGAAAATATATTCTACTTAAAAAAATTGATCTTTTAATAAAAGTTATTAAGAGATTTAATTAAGTCTAATTGTTATACTAATTACTAGAAATCTTCTAATTAATATTTCTAATCAATTGTTGATTGAGAAATATTATTTAATAAAGAGGTACTTAAGAAAGAGTTGTTAAGTAATTAATATTGGAATTATAAATCCTTTTATAAGTGTTATTAAGGAATTTTTAATTCTATCTAAATGTTAGGTAATATCACATTAATAATTGTTGTTAATGTCATTTGAAATTAATCTAAGTGTTAGATTAATTAATTTTAGAAGTGTTCTAAATTATGCATGGAATACTTTATAATTTTGATTTTAGTCTTGAGTACACATGTTGATGTATTTTAATACTTTAAATTAGATTTAAATGCATGATAGAAAATAAGATTTTCGAAAATTCAAATTATCCAATTTTGATTGATACCCAGATTTTGAGAAAGCCAATACTATTATTTTTGAAAATTTAGCATTCATGTGATGTGCTTTATCATGTGTGAATGGCTAAAATTTGAAGTAGTCATGGACATGTTTTTACTTTATTTCATATCATGTGATGGTATGTTATTTATGTAGATCATTTTAAAATTTGAGTGGGTTAATTAAATGTTAATTAATGAGGCATGTGTGCCTCCCTCTCTCTCTCATTCCATTGTAATTCTCTCCCTCTATTATTATATTCGGCCATGAGGCTTTCTCTTACAATTTATATGTGTTTAAAAAATTATTTCAAAAAATTCATTATTGTTTGTAATTGATTGCGCTGGCCGAGGAGAGGCGGGGATGATCCACAAGTGCAACCAAGAAGGCGACAGGATATGAGATCACCAGTGCCTATGTGTTTGCATGTTTTAAATTATATAATTGTTATATAGTTGCGGTGATTAATTGTTTGACTCCAGTTAATCACCGTGCTATCTATGACCACATAATGAACATGTATGAGTAATGCATGTTTTAATTTTTATTATGAATCAATTGTTATTATCTAGGTATAGTTAAATATATATATATATATACGATATATTTATAAACTATAACCTGGGTAGAGATTAAGATAAAAGTTATCTAAAACCCTCGCTAAAGTCTGGGCCGTAACGTGAGTAGTTGAGAACTTACTGCATGGTCCTCTATCGTTATAGTCATAGGACTCAAATTACCTTAAGCAGATTTGTTGTGCTACCACAAGACCAATCTAATTATGAGGAGAGACTCTAGCTATGGTATAAGATATCTTTTTTCATCGGGGTAGAAGAACTATGTAGCCTTGTTGTGCTATCCACAAGGGTTGCATGCAAATCTATGTCCGTCTCGTAACGATGTTAATGCTTAGACCGGAATTGATAGTTTGTTGTGCTATCCACAAGACCATTAAATCTCTGGGGACTAAAGTCACGATCAAATGTTGCAAAAAGTTGCAAGTCCTATGAGATGGGTGCTCTTTGATTGTATTACAGTTTGTTGTGCTATACACAAGACTGTACTACAAGTCATTGAGATTCTGATCCCTGCTAGGAGACCATCGGAGTCTTATGTTCTATATATCTTGAGGGTTATACAGTCCGTCGAAAAATAGTGGAAAATAAATCAAGATAAAAGACCATAATTGAATTATAAGAACTATCTGCTTAAATCATTTTATTTCCTTTATTAACTGAAATGTCGTCAATTAATCTAAGACTTGGTATACTGGATGTCAATACTTCTCAAATTCAGATTAACAAAAGGACTCTGAAGAATGTTTTCAGGGTTATATGATAGATACTATCATAGTCAGATATCATGAAATCTCTTACTTAGGTGAAACCAAGTAGAAGAGATATTCATGGTATGTCTTTGAGAAAGGCTAGAGGTAAGATGTTAAATGATCGAACCCACACATGAGATGGATAAAGGCAAGTAAGCTAAAAGAGAGAATGAGCAGTTTTCCCACTGCAACCAATATAAGGATATTGGTAAAGGCAAATAGGAAAATAAAACTTGTAAGAAGTTTCAGGTATTCTTATTATCTACTTTTACATGTTTATTGGAGAGTTAGTGTCTCCAATATGAGATATTGGAAATGATTATCAGATCTACAATAGAATGCATACTTAGACAAGTAAAAGAAACTCGAGAAAATGAAAATGTTGAGTTAGACTCAACAATAGTTCCAGAAATACATAGGTTACTGTAAGACAGTGAATTTTTGTACACCATTAGGAGATTAATATGAAACTAAATAATTGTTATTTAGTTCTATTAATTATCAAGAAGTTTAAATGTGAATAACATTGACTGAGAAAGAACAAGCGTTGTTCTATATGGTTTTAGAAATGAAAAGATTTTAAAATCAATCAATGTACTAAAAATTCTTGATGTGATATATCATGTGATGAATGTTCACAAGCCTCCTATAGAAATGAACTTAGTGAATCATAATTGTCTATGGCATTGTACACTAAGTTGTGGGATAAGAAATTATTGGAGCTTATATATGATGATGTAAATAGCCCAATATCTTCTTAAGGCCAAAAAGATAATAACCTCTATTGACTTACTTTAATTATTAACTCTTGGAAAGATTCGGCTGTATGTACTTGTTGAAGTACAAGTCGAATGCATATGAGAGATTAAGGTATAAAAGATCAACATGAAGTGATTAAAAGAAAAGAATATTATAATTCTTTGATTTGATCAAGAAAATTAATACTTGAATACGAGATTCACACAAATATTAAAAGGATAATTGTTACCTATCTCGATAAATACTCATTGTATATCATAGTAATATGACATAATGAGGAATAACACTTTATTAGATATAGTGTTATATGTAATAAGATTTGTCTAATTCTAATATCCTTGTAAATATGAGTATGAATATTAGATGTCCATACTTTACATATGGTTCCAAATAAGTCAGTATATTCATATAAGATATGGAGATATGATAATTCATATGAGATATGAATTATAAACAAATATGATTTTAAGGATGTTAAAGTCAAGTTATGTTCTAATCTTTTAGAAAAGACATGATCCAAAGAAGTTGGATCTAAAAGGACACGGCGTAATGTGAATTTGTGAGATGTCGAAAGAGTTTGGACATTATTTTTATTGGCTAAACAATAATGGAATAATTATCTTACTGAAAGTTGTCTTCTACAAAGAGGAACATGTCCTCAAAGAAGACAGTAGGAGCTAATAAAGATAGAAGATGTTCTAGACTCACAAATCAACACAAGATTATTAGATAATGTTCGGATGTTTGGAACCGTTCACAACATACATAGGAGAGCATCATAGATTTTGAGATTCTCTCAATGGCTAGTCTGATATGTTTGACATATCAGAGATAGCAGAATGCGAGGAGCTCAAAGACGTGGATTATGATCCTAAATCTATGAGGAAGTTCTCTATCATAATTACAACTTTTAAATTGGCAAGAAGTCAAGAGTTCTAAGCTATAGTCCATAACACCTATTAAGTTCGGAACTTGATAGTATTGCTTGAGGGTATTGTGCCTTTCAGAAGCAAGTAAATCTTCAGAATGAAGATTAGTACAAATAGATTACTTAAAACTTATATGGTAATCTAAATGAAATGGTCATGGTCAAAGTGCTGACTTGGACAAGTTTTCCTCAAAGGTTACTAAAATAAGTTTATTAGAATTTTACTAGCCAATACTGCTTGTCATGATAATGAGATGACAGTTGGATATTAAAAGCATTCTCTCAATATGATTGAGGAAAAGGTGTATATGATATAACTTTAAAGCTTTTAGAATATGCAGGAAGCAAGTTATGATTCAAAGATTATTTTTGAATCAAACTAAAACTTCCCAGAGTTGTAATAAGAGTTTTCACTTAATGGTCAAATATTCAGTGATTATTAAGAATGATCACGGATTATGTGTGTATAAGGAGGTCAGTGGAAGCATAGTCACATTGGTAATGCTTTGTGATAATAACATCAAAGTCATTGAGAACAACATCATGATTTTACTATAAGTAAAAGTATTATTATCCATGTTCTTCTTCATCATAGGTTTGAATGCAACATCCTACGTATTGAGAATACAAATCTATTAATATAGATTGATGAGGATATTACCTTAACCTGTATGTGAAAATGTTTGACATAAATTTCATAATAAATCTCAATTGTTGAGATACATAATTTAATTCTTCAAGGAAAGGTTCCTTGAAGGATACACGAAAACCTTGATAGAAGGAGTGAAACATATTACTAAGTACTTGAGAAATGCTAAGGATGCACTCCTGTATATTACTTAAGTCACTATGACTCAAATTTCAAATTAGGCATGAGTTTAACCTTCTAATAAAAAAATTTAAAAAAAGATTAGAAGGGTTCCAACCCAGAACTTGATATTAAATTGACGACATTAACAAGTGATACTGTTATTAGAACAGTATGGATGAAAGAGTTCATTCTTAAACTAAATGTAGTTATAAAAGGTCTCCGATCTCGTCCCGTTGTTGTAGGACAACAGTAGGAGCGATCAATTTTGTGGTCGAGCTATGGTCTCATCAGAAGTTATAGAACATTCTGAGGCTCTTTCACAAGTCCAGAAATAAAGAATTAAGAGGAAATAACGTAATGAAAATTATTCCATTTATGAATGATTTAGCAAATCCAGGACCAAGCCTTAGTCATAAATTTGATGTGAGCATCACTTATATTTGATGGAGATCAAATGCGAAGGTGATTGGCTTGAATCTAAGTGGGAGATTGATAGATATAGGTGACGTCTAAGCCAATCACGAGGAATTTATTTCAATCTGGTTCAATAATAAATGGCATATATATATTTCATTATGTAGATTGACGTGTTCATTATTGTTGCGCATAATTAAGTCCATAAATGTGTGCAACGACCATCGGATTATGATGAGATCATAATAATGAGACCGATGACCTATAAACATATATTCTGAATTGTTCATAGTCGTAGGATATTTGAAGATGACATCGAATATCTGGGAAGACTAATACAGGTTATTCCAGCTCATATGATGAGGGTGACTGATCTCGTTAGTCACATGTATAGAGACACAATGATGAACTTGTAGGTGCTCATTGGGAAATGAGTTTACTGAACTGATCTGATATGAATCACCAAATGGTAATTTACCTGACTGTCAAGCGGCTTGATTCATCGTCACATTGGCGTAGTTGGTCCTTAGGCTTAAGACACCAAAGACACCTTGTCGGTGGACTTCTGGGCTTTGACCTTGGCTTACAAATTTCTATCCACGGGTTTATAATAGTCAAGGATCGGGTCCAGTAGAAGACCTTCGAAGGTAATTGTGTGTTCAATAGACACATTTCAAATAGATACTTCCAAGAGTTAGCCTTCAAATGCCTTTCTTGCTCACGAATCCCTCAGTTTCTAGAGAATCCTATCCAGTTGCTAGAAGAGTGTGAGATAGACGAGCTAGTGGATGATGGATATAGGGTATATGAATTGTTACATGAGAAAGACTCCATCACTGAAGAAGAAGAAGAAGATGAGGACACAGCTTTGACGTACGCAAGTGGAGTGAAGAGATTTGATGAACCTTCAGCTGATATTAGAAGAACCTACTAAGGAAATCAATTTGAGAACCGAAGATGAATTGACGGTTGTCCTCATTAGTCAAAATCTTTCCAAATCAGACGAAGAGGCTTTGGTTCGGGTTCTTAGAGATTATAAAGACACTTTTGCCTTGAGTTACGAAGACATGCCAGGGTTAGACTCATCATTGGTGGAGCATCGATTGACTTTGAAATATGGAGCTAGCCTGATTAAGCAGAAATTAAGGCGATTTCACCCAAAGATGGCTTTAAAAATGAAATAAGAGGTAGATAAGTTGCACAAAGTCAAGTTTATTAGAGTTGTCCTCTATCCTCAATAGGTGGCAAATATAGTCCCGATTATGAAGAAGGATGGGAAAGTCAGGATATGCATTGACTTTCAGGATTTGAATCGGGCATGTCCTAAGGATGATTTCCCATTGCCTCACATAGATGTGCTCATTGACAACACGGCTAGATATGAGACTCTATCATTCATGGATGGATTTTCGGGGTAGAATCAGATTCGATTGGCAGAAGAAGATTAGGAGAAGACGTTGTTACCCTGGGGAACTTATTGTTATATAGTTATGCCATTTGGATTGAAGAATGCTAGAGCCACTTACCAAAGGGCGATGATGGTCATATTTCATGACACGATGCATATACATTTGGAGGTGTACGTAGATGATCTCTTGGTGAAATCTAAAACTAAGGCTGATCATGCTGAAGTTCTGGCTAAAGTGTTGGAAAGGTCAAGGGAGTATCAACTCAAAATGAATCTAAAGAAATGTGTGTTTGGTATCTCATCAGGGAAGTTATTAAGATTCATCGTAAGCAAACGGGGTATTGAGATCAATCCCAACAAGGCTAAAGCTATCATTGAAATGCCACCTTCTAAGAATTTAAAGGAACTGAGAGGATTAATTAGGAGGTTGCAGTTTATTCACCATTTTGTCTCCCAACATTCATAAAGATGTAGGCCGTTTTACGAGCTTACTAAACCGGGAGTCAAATTTGATTGGGACGATAAGTGTCAGGAGGCATTCAACGGATTGAAGACATATTTGGCAAGTCCGCCTATTTTGAGATCACCATCTCTGGGAAAACATTTGATCTTATACATTTCTATCCTAGATGATTCGGTGGGGGTTGTTCTGACACAAGAAGATGAAGAAGGAAAGGAGAGGGCAACCTATTATCTCTCTAAACTTCTCAACCCCGCGGAACAAAGATGTACGGCGATGGAGAAGACATGTGTTGCACTGGTATGGGTAGTTCAGAAGTTGAAACATTACTTTCTAGCCCATGAAGTTTATCTCATCGATAGGATGAATCACATTAAGTTCCTTCTTAAGAAATCTGCCCTCACTGATAGATTGGTGCGTTCGCAGAGCTTTCTTTCCCAATTCGATATCATCTATGTTTAGCAGAAAGCGATCAAAGGTTATGCCATAGCAGAACGCCTTGCTCTTCACCCTCTTCCCCGTTTTGATCCAGTCCGATCGGAGTTTCCGGATGAGGAACTGATGTCCATAAATAAACTCACTGATGATATGTGGACTCTGCATTTTGACGAAGCTCTAAATTCTCATGGTAAGGGTATCAACATTGTTCTCCTATCACTTGAAGGTGTCACCAATCCTCAAGCCTTTGCAGCTTGCTTTTCATGTTATAAATAACATAGTTGAATATGAGGCTCTCCTTGCCGGCCTTGAGGCCACTCATTTCCATGGTGCCACTAAGCTGCGAATTGTAGGTGATAGTCAGTTGATTCTTCGCCAAGTGCTTACCAAATATCAAGAGCTTACTTCAGCTTATGCCAAGTTTTTCACTAAACTGATCTTCGTCCATGTTCCTCGGAATGAAAACATTCTAACTGATGCTCTAGCTTCTCTCGCATCTTCCCTTAATTTCCCAATAAGCAAACATTTTGAATCGATCATTGTTCATAGGCGTCTCTCTCCTGCTGTAGAGGACCCTTCCTTTCTTAGGATCAAAGAGAAGTTGCTGAAGAAGGTTAAGGATGGAGACATTGTGGAAAAGAGAGAGATTATGTTACTAGAATTGTAAGAAGAGATAGAAGACGAAGAGAAACCATGGTATTATAAAATTGGTAAATATTGTGAAGATCAGTCTTACCCTGAAGAAGCCACTACTGAGGAGAAAAGGACTATCAGGAGAATTGCTCAAAGATATACCATAGTTGGAGGAGAGTTATACATAAGAGGATTTGATGGTGTTCTTTTGAGATGTTTGGATGAAGATGAGCTTTGGAAGATCATGGAACGAGCTCATACTGGAGTTTGTGGTGGCCATGTCAATGGACAAATGTTATCAAAAAAAATTCTTAGTCAAGGATTTTATTGGCCAACTATGGAAGAAGATTGTGTAGGATATGTTTGTAGGTGTACTAAGTGTCAACTTCATGCCGACAAAATTCATTCCCCCGCATCTTCACTCCATCCTCTGTCCTCCCCATGACTTTTCTCTATGTGGGCATTCAACATCATTGGCCCCTTGGTGATTCTAACTCCTCGATCAAACAAAAATCTTTCATTCTCACGACAACAGAGTACTTCACCAAGTGGGCAAAAGCCGAAGCTTACACGGAGATCAAAGCATCAACAATTTGCAAATTCATTATGAAGAATATCATCACCAGATTTGGAATTCCAAGCAACATCGTCATCGACAATAGACCGCAATTCATTTTACAAGAACTGAAGGATCTCTGTAACATGTATAAAATTGAATTGCATCATTCATCTCCATATTATACACAAGGCAATGTCCAAGCAGAGGCAACTAATAAAACCTTGATAAAAATCATTAATAAAACATGTAAGTCTAACAAATATACAGATTGGCGAAAAAAGCTCGTTGAGGCTCTATGGGCCTACTGAACTTCAATCCGCACTCCTACTGAGCAAACTCCATATTCCTTAATGTTTGGAATGGAGGCGGTAGTTCTATAAGAAGTCTTCATCTCGTCATTAAGAGTACAATTGAATAATGAGTTTTCTCTTGATGAGTATCGCTCTGCACTTCTCGTTCAACTAGAATTCTTAGACGAGAAAAGATGGTCAGTTACTAATCATGCACGAGTTTATCAGAATAGACTTGCACATTTTTACAGAAAGAAGGTTATTGAAATAAAGTTCAAAGTCAGTGAAATAGTTGTAAAAAAGACTTTTGTAAAATATGGTAGTCCTCGTTCTAAGCTCCAACCCAACTGGGAAGGTCCTTAAGTTGTAAAGAATGTTTTTCCTGATAACGCCTATAGGCTGGTTAACGCAGAAGGTCAAGAACTATCTCGTCCTTGCAATGGTTTATATCTTAAGAAATACTATCCTTAGATTAGGTGTGTCGACTAGCATGGTGTAAAGACCATTGGAGTTAGAGAATTTGAAGTCCTAAATCCCCTCTTTAGTCTTTGATAATCTAATCTAGGCGCATGATGCACACCCATACACGCTTTATTCTTGAGTAACAAGAGATATAAAGTCCAAGGAAGACTGACAGCTTGACTGAGAGTGTAAGGTATAACATGTTCTTTCTTTCTCGGTTCACGATGTCGGAACGAGGCTCATGATAGACTACTGAGAATACTCGCCGTCTTAGTAGTAGGCCGTTATAAAAAAAAAAGGGAAAAATCAAAAGATCTGCCCCAAAGACAAAAGCAAAGGGTGAAAGCTAAACAAAAAAGGCCACAAAGTCAAACGTCAAATAAAAGGGCCAAATATCCAAATATCAAATAAAAAAAGGGCGTAAGGTCAAAAATACCCCACAAAGTGAAAATGACTGAACCCCAACCGACAATAGGGTAAAAGATGGACATCTTCCTGGGTCTCCGGAGTGAGCTTTTTAGACTATTTCTTCCCTTCTCCCTAAGGGGCGTACTCCAAGCTTAAGGAATAGCCCAAGTTGACTAAGGGTCAGATCATCGAATGGGATTATGAATACAAGCACAATAAAAGCACGATGAACCTGGATTAGGTTATTGAAGAATAATTAAGGAATTAAGATAACAAACAAGTAAACTCTTTTGATCCACGTACTATGCTGGTCTTTAGGTTAAATAGATATTTCAAAAACACAAAAAAATTGATATTTTAAAACCTAAAAAAATGGATATTTAAAATTTCACAAAAAAATGGATATTTCAAATTTCACAAAAAAATAGATATTTCAAAACTAAAAAAAAAATGGATATTTCAAAAGCACAAAAAAATGGATATTTCAAAAGCACAAAAAGAAGATATTTCAAAACTAAAATTTTTTTTGGATATTTCAAAAGCACAAAAAATATATATTTTTAAAAATTGCAAACCAAAAAATTAAATATATTGAAATTTCAATTAGCATCCGCTTGTCACATCATGTATGTTGCGTGTTTATTCCTAGTTGGCATTTGCGTACTTGCATGTTGCATGAATTTCCTTTCCATGTTTATTTTTTTGCCTTCATTGAATAAAGGTTTTGCCCCTTGACCCTTTTACCAAGGATAGGATTAAATGGTCGGTTACTCAATCGGGCAAGGGGCTAAGCCAGAATAGATATTTAACTTGTTTGTCCAAGTTATGTACAGGTCACAGGTATGCAAGGAAGAGACATTTAGAGTGCACAAAAGATCCATGGTCACATAAACAACAGTATTTTATACATATGAGAAGATCATGTATGTGATGAAAAGTCAATCATTTCCGAAGATCAGGACAAAAGGTACATTAGTCGGACTCCAGCAGTATGGAAACAATACAAGAAAGATTATGATATCATGAGATGGTCAACATCATTAGTCGGCCCTCTCACGGCTGGCTCATCCCAGCACCCTCGTCAAACTAGCTCTGAGCTGCATCATGAGTGTCGGGCTCTCTGGCTGGCAGTGGTGGTGGTCCATGATAAGTACACATTTTTAGATAAATAATAGATGAAATTTACATACTATACTGTCAATTTTATGTACAAACCCACATGAAATGATAGATAAATCAATTATGCTTTCAAAAATATTAATTTTGTAAAATTCGAATTTTAAATATCATCATTTTATGGCTTCAGTGAGTGTAACAATTTCATTCCCAATAAGAGCTTCTCGGCAATTATTTAATATGCATTTGAATAATTCATTGATTGTCGCATGAACTTAACTGTTATTTTATATGGATACAAGACATGAGCGAGCAGATGGCATATTGGTTAAACCACCCGAACTTCAGAACCTCTGATTGTTAGCAGGAAAATAGAGAAGCTTTGCAGGAGATTTAAGATGGAAAGTGATTTTACCCAGGATGATGGTGTAGCGAAAATTTTGGTGATGTGGAGGGAGCCCTTGAAATTTATTCCTTACCACTGCCATGATCAGGTTGTTATGGCTTGCCCTCTTCTCTGCCGGTAGTGGTGTAAGAAATGATGAACGTCCAACCCAAAAAATGATTGAATGAGATCGCTTCCTCTCCGCATTCCACTCTTTCTTCCTTAGCAACTTTTTACCACTCCGTAGAAGGAGACAATTGAGTAGATCAATCCAAGATTTGATTCAGAGCATAGAGATAGGGTTGTGCGGAAATGATTAGTGAAGCATGAGATTCATCCCCTTTTCCCTAGTGCTAATCCATATCCTATTTCTTTCCTCTCTTCCGGCACTGTTGGAAAAGTATGGATATTCAATCCCAGAGGAGGAGGGGGTGGACTTCGACGAGGGGATGGGATGACAGGCACTGGTCACGGGGGGGCAATATCACTCCTAATTGCGTGATGAAGCAGAAGAGGGAAAACTATTCGTAGCGGATGATCAACCCTAAAAAGGGAGGGATTTGGTTCCTGCACTACTATGCCCAATGATGGCTTCACACTTTCAATTGGGGCTTATGATCATGGAGAGGAACGAAGTCACTCGACCAGCGGGAGAGGAACGATGGAAAGGAAGCAAAGCTCCATCCACTTTTATACGGATAAAAAGAATCATTTCATTAGAACTAAGGCTGGAACAACTATTCCTATTGCTTGCCCCTTTCTCCCGGAAGATTAAGCAGTAGAAAATACCCAAGGGAACTCAGAAATAGGGTGCATGATTAAGATGTTAAGTATAGAATTTCTTGCCTTTCCGCCAGTTCAGCAGAACAAACAGACTTGCTTTCATGCTTCTGGTTGATGTCGTATGGGTTTAAGGCGAATAAGGGGAGAAAGAAATCCCAGTCAAATGATAGATATAAGAGAATGGGAGAACTAGACCTACCAGAAGAGGTGTAGCTGCTTTTAGGTTTCTTTGTTTTTAGACAGTAATCCAAACAAAAAAGCCTTCCCTTGGCTTTAATCCTTTACTGGGATAGCCTTATCTAGTGTGATGCCCATAAGAATAAGAGAAACTCGCGGATCTGTTCATGAAGAGGTTTCTGCTTCTAACTTGATAGTAGTTTCCTCCGGCGGGATTAATATCAATACAATAGAAGGGTCTCCCCTCGAAACATTCCTCTATTTCCAGCTAAAAGTGAAAGCAGAACAAAGACAAGAAAGATAGATTAGGCAACAACCACTCTTGGTCTTGGAGGTGTTACCGGTGCTATTGCATCTGGTCTGTCTGTAGTAACCAATTCCTTTCCTGGTGTGCAAACACTACTTTAAGACTAAGGTCTAGCAAACCTTATTCAAAGGTCTCCTAAACATCATGAACAGAATCACCTTTGTTCCGAAGGCCTAGCGAGTTAAGCGGGCGAGAGAGGGAATCAAACCTTCGGATGGATCGGGGAAAGTGACCTCCGGCTCAGCCCATGACTTCCTTCCCTTCGCGTAGCTCAGGTGACTCTATTCCTTTTTTTCCCCAGAATGAACCGACCATGACCAGGGTTTGTATCTTGGAAGAAACATGACTTTATTTTTGTATTTTCGTTTCAAATGGGACCCACATTCCAACTAAGAGAGAGAGAGAGAGAGGAGGGAATCCTAGAATTCAAAGAAAATAATATCTATTTCAAAATTCAAAATAACATTTAAAGAGGATCCCCTAGTCAAGGCGGATCTTAATGGAAAGAATTTAAACTTCTTTTATTATATTTTTGAAATTCAAATCCTCACCTCTTTTCTATAAAACCATGAAGGGGGGAGGAAAAAAGGGGCATTTGGATTTTTTGGGAATTTTTCTCCAAGTCTTCAACCCGAGCTCCTCTCTCTTCCCCTTGTAATCTCTCTCTCCCTTTGTTTTTTTCATCTCTCCCTACACTCTCACTCCCGCAGACCCTCTCCCTCTCTCTCCCCTGCGTTTCTCTCTCTCTGTCAGTCTTCTCTCTCCCCTGCGTCTCTCTCTCTCTATTAGTCCTCTCTCTCCCCCTGCGTGTTCTCTCTCTCCTACTTTATTTCTCTCTCTGCCTTTTCTCCCTGTGCCTCTCTATCTCTCTCTTCCCTTCTCTCTTAGCTGCAGCCTGTGTCAGGAGCCCGCTGCCAGAGCCACGCGTTAGCACGCGGAGCACCCCGCGCGCTGCACATCGTCGTTCGAGCCCCTACGGGGTGGGAAGTGCCCCGCCAAGCACCCCCACATGGAGCCCTCGGGCCCGCGCCCTCCACGCGGCAGCACCGGGCGGTTTGCAGTCACCGCTCCTCGTCGCTTGTGCCGCTGGGCGGGAATGTGGGAGCCACGCGGCGCGCCCAATCGTGTCCATGCACGTAGCTGCCGCCTCCCGCCTGCTCGCCTCGGCGCGCCCGCCTGCGAGCGGGAGCCGCCAGCCACCCGGCGGGCCAAAAGGTGTCCAGCGCTCCGGTTGACTACGCCCCGCTCGCTAGCATTGCCAGTCGCATGCTGCCTGCGGTTCATCGCGCCCGACCTCACAATGCCCCCGCCAGCGGCGCAGTGCACCTCCCGAGCCAAGCTTCTCACAGTGGCTTTCTTATGTTCCATCTTTTAACTAGTTTATTTTAGAGGTTAAACAATTAGGGAGTATTTCTTTTATTGTTTTGTTTTAAGAACCATTGTAATTTGTTTTATTGCAATAATAGTGATCATGTTACTTTCCTTTTAAAGCTTATGGATATTTTTATTGTTTTCTTAAACTAATACTAATTAGTTGGATTCATATGCTTTGATCAATCTTAATAGTTAATCATATTTTAGTGGTAGGTTCTAGGTGTTAATTAGAGATTTTTGAAGACATTTAAAATTCTATAATTAATTTTGTTCAAGTGCTTAAATTGGAAGTTTTCAACTAGAACATCATACCAATATTTCAAACAAAACCCAAAGTTTCAAAGTTAAAAATCTATTTCTCCGTGGATTGGCCCGATCTCAACCAAGTACTACATTGTTATTTCTTTTATTGAGATTCAAAATTTAAGATTGATGATATTTGTCCTTTAACGACGACATTTAAAATAAGCATCAATTTTTGGCGCTGTTGTCGGAGAATTAGATTCTTAATTTTGATAATTTTGGGTTCATTTGTGTATATCCATACTCACATTTATTTTCTTCTTTTGCAAGTACCTTAAAAAAAAGGGTGAAAAAGAAAAGGAAAACTCGTAGTTGGTGAGTTTGTTCCAACTTATCATTGATTTTCTTTTCATTTTCATATTTTAGAATTGTCATAGAATCCCCTAATTTTAAAAAAAATCAGAAAACTAAAATAAAAGAATATTCATTTCAAGATTATAAATCAAACCATCATGTTTTAGGACATGAATCATTTTGGAGGACATTAGTTTTTAAATTTTTGTCATTTTACTTTATGTTGAAGAGTGCGGGAAGCAAGGTGAGTTTCTCTCCATTTTGCCAATAACATGATCATGCATCGTTCTCTTATTTTGGCATAAAACAAACTTGATTGAATTGTGGTGAGCATCTCATGGATAAAATAACTTAAGGACATCTTCATAACAAGATAAGGTGGGAATTTCATCATCCTTCTTTGGCCCACAAACCACCAACATTTCATCTTGCATTTCCTAAGCCTAATAAAATAAAAATAACAAATTGAACTTAGGGTTCACACTGTGATTGGACCAAGTTGTGAATTTGCTTCTACTTTGGGCACCGGTATCTAGGCTAGAGGTTACAAAGGCAAACGCCTAAGCGAGAAAGTGGTTATTTAATTAGGTCTCTACGAAAGTAGGGGGAGCCTCCCACTACCCCACCTCTTACCTGACCGTTGATCCTTTGTGGGTGTGATTCATAGCAAATTCTAGTTACTTTGTGAGAAAATTCATCTTTAGGTCTAGGTTGCACTTAGGTCATTGGGTTAATTATTTTCAACTTGTTTGTCTTTGTATAAAAAAATAAAAATAAAATAAAAACAAAAATAAATCCTCTTCTCTCTCTTTGGCCAGTGTATGCTAGGTAGAAGATTTCAAAATCCAGAAATTTTCAATCCTATTCAAGAAATTGAGAGATACCTACGTTACCAAAGTCATCTTCAACATCTAATGGCTGGAAATAACCAAGAAGTGCCTATTGGGAGGCAACCTAATTTTTTCATTTTTATTCTGATTCTTTTCTTTTCTTTCTAGAAAGCTGAGCCATCCACCTTGGTGTATATAGAGAAGCCTCTTCCATACCTCAGGTTGCATCTTTTCTCATTATAGATTTCATATTAAATGGTTCTTTTCATTACCATGCTATTGAAGACAACGTCATTCAAGTTGGGGGGGGGGGATCATTGTGCATATTGAATAATCTTTTAAGAAAATGACCAAATTTTTTCAAATGTTTCTTCATTTTCACACTCCAACGGAGATTCTTATGCACCATACTTCATTTAGGATGTCTTAAACAAATCAATATTGAGTTAGAAAGTTGAGTAAAAGTTTGAATTAACCCCCCTCTCCACAAAGAGTCATGACGGGATGATTTTCACACACATACGGTAACTTGGAAAGAGTGGAAGATCCTGAAAATGTAGAATTGCTGGAGTTGACCCAAAGTGTAGGATTGAACGAAAGGGAGGTTAGGATTTGTAATAGGGGATCAATCCACTCAGCACCCTAAAGAGGCAGTTATCTCTAAAAGGGACAATTAGAAGCATGAAAAGCAAATGATATATAATAAATATGCTTTAAAAGAGGCAAAGAAAGGATGGTGGCAAAAAGTACGCACCTTCCCCTCAGGCAAAGTAAAGAGGATGGCAAAAAATACGCACTCCCAAAGCACAACCAAATGAAAAAAATAAATAAATCGCGCTTAATTAAAAAGTCCCTCACAACAAAATAAGACCAAATCCTAAAAAAATGTTGAGTCGGAGCGAAAACTGAAAAGTGGACCTAGCCAACTGATCAGGAGATTCCTTTTTTGTCTTTCTCTCTCCCCCAAGTAGTCCTTCTCCAAAGGTCAGCAAAGGCAACGATATGCCAAACACGATAGAAATGAACTCTAAGCACTACAAATGATTTGTACAATCACTTGTTCTGATTTCAAGTATAGTGGGAGGAGAATGAGAACTTTAACTCAAATTGCCTAGCGTTTGCAATAGATATCCTTTAAAATGAAATGTGATTCTTTTTCACTAATCATGGTAGTCTCAAATTTTCAATGATTGCATTGCTAAGGGACTAGCAATGATTAAGTTGGGGGATGTGATAAGTATACAATTTTAGATAAATAATAGATGAAATTTACACACTATACTGTCAATTTTATATACAAACCCACATGGAATCATAGATAAATCAATTATGCTTTCAAAAATATTAGTTTTGTAAAATTCGGATATCAAATATCATCATTTCATGGATTAAGTGAGTGTAACAATTTCATTCCCAATATGAGCTTCTCGACAATTATTTAATATGCATTCGAATAATTCATTGATTGCCGCATGAACTTAACTGTTATTTTATATGGATACAGGGCATGAGCGAGCAAATGGCATAGTGGTTAGATCACCTGAACTTCAATGAAGTGACCATGGTTCAAATCCTGGAAGAAACAAAACTTTATTTTTGTATTTTCGCTTCAAATGGAACCCACATGCCAGCTAAAAGAGAGATAGGAGGGAATCCTGGAATTCAAAGAAAAGAATATCTAATTCAAAATTCAAAATGCCATTTAAAGAGGATCCCCTAATCAAGGGAGAGCTTAATGCAAAGAATTTAAACCTCTTTTATTATATTTTTGAAATTTAAATCCTCCCCTCTTTTCTATAAAACCATAGAGGGGGGAGGAGAAAAGGGGCATTTTGATTTTTTGGTAATTTTTCTCCAAATCTTCAAGCCGAGCTCTCTCTCTTCCCGTTGTGTTCTCTCTCTCCCTTTGTTTTTTTCTTCTCTCCCTGCACTCTCACTCCCGTAGACCCTCTCTCTCTCCCCCCTGCGTCTCTCACTCTCTGTCAGTCTTCTCTCTCCCCTTCGTCTCTCTCTCTCCATCAGTCCTCTCTCTCTCCCCCTGCATCTCTCACTCTCTTTAGTCATCTCTCTCCCTCTGTCAGTCCTCTCTCTCCACCTACGTCTTCTCTCTCGCCCACTTTATTTCTCTCTCTACCTTTTCTCCCTCTGCGCCTCTCTATGTCTCTCTTCCCTTCTCTCTCAACTGCAGCCTGCGTCAGGAGCCCGCCGCCAGAGCCACGCGTCAGCACGCGGAGCACCCCACGCGCTGCACATCGTCGTTCGAGCCCCCACGGGGTGGGAAGCGCCCCGCCAAGCACCCCCACGTGGAGCCCCCGGGCCCGCGCCCTCCACGCGGTAGGGCGGTTGGCAGCCGCCGCTCCTCGTCTCCCGTGCCACTGGGTGGGAATGTGGGAGACACGCGGCGCGCCCAAGGGTGTCCACGGACGTAGCCGCTGCCTCCTGCCTACTCGCCTTGGCGCGCCCGCTAGCGAGTGGGATCCGCCAGCCACGCGGTGGGCCGAAAAGCGCCCAGCGCTCCGGTTCACTACGCCCCGCCTGCCAGCATCGCCAGTCGCGCCCCACCTGCGGTTCATCGCACCCGAGCCTCACAGTACCCCAGCCAGCGGCACAATGCTCCTCCCGAGCCAAGCTTCTCACAGTGGCTTTCCTGTATTTCATCTTTTAATTAGTTTATTTTAGAGGTTAAACAGTTAGGGAGTATTTCTTTTATTGTTTTGATTTAAGAACCATTGTAATTTGTTTTATTGCAATAATAGAGATCATGTTATTTTCCTTTTAAAGCTTGTGGATATTTTTATTGTTTTCTTAGACTAATACTATTTAGTTGGATTCATATGCTTTGATCAATCTCAATAGTGTGAGTGCTTAAAATGAGTGTGTGATTATCATGAAAAAAACTATGTTGTTTAAGTGCAAAATAAACCTATTAAAAAGAAACTAAGTAATGTGATCGCCAGAAACTTTTGACTAAAAAGTTCCAAAAGAAGATTTGATCGCCTACCTATTTGGACGTGGGAGATTCTGGAGCTCTTGGTTTCCCTCCTTCAGCCGGCCGAAGAAAGAGATCCCTTTCTTGTCTTTGTTCTTACTTTGGCTGCTATTGAATTTTAAGGATCATCTAGATTCCTTGTTGTTTGATGTTGATTCCCTCCCTTTGATTCTCCTTTGTATACCTTGCAAGAAATAGAAAGAAATAAAGAATAATGATGAAAACTTAGGAAGAAGTAGTATCCATTCTAGAAGAGATTTTAAACATGCAACTAAGCAGGTAAACTCACTTGTTGGGATGGTCTTTTAAACCCCTTTAACAAATAGGTTTTGAAAATGATGCTAGTGTTGTGTGTGTTGCATGGAGTGATGTGATGAAGAATGTGAAAAATATACAGAAATGAATTGAAAGCTACGCTGGATGGCCCCTGGAAGCCTTAGTTTTCAATGGATCTTGGACGGATGAAGATTCTTGGAAGCAGCAACACTTCGGCGTTCGTATGTCTTCAAGCTTCTTTGCTCCAATCGTCACTAAAATAATTACTCAACATCACTCTTTTTTTTTTTTTTTTTTTCACTCATTCTAGAGACAGGGTATTTATAGACTTCTTTGCATCCGCGGATTTACATGAACAAATCTTGAGATTTATCCAGCTTAACTAACAGATAAATACAGATTAATTCATCTTTATCTGTAATTATCTAAAACGCATTGCCACTAGAAGACGCCTTTAAGATTGATTAAGATAAAGATAAATATCTGGGAAAAATTTATCTTTATCTGTAATTAGCTAAACCGCGTCGCCACTTGAAGACGCCTTTTAGACTAATTGAGATAAGGATAAACATCCGGAAGAGAAGTAGAAAGAACTTAGGAAACCTAAATGGCGTCGTGACATGCAGACGTCTTTTAGCTAATTAATCTACTAATTAAAATTCAAATGTAAACATCAAAATAAGAATAAACTCTAAATCGCGTCTACGGAGGTCGACGCCTTTTAGACTTCTTCATATTTTAATTGAAATTTGAGTTCAAATCAATTTAATTAATTAACTTAAATCATATCTGTCTGACTCGACACTATTTAGATAATTAACTTAAAAAGATGAATAAAAATTAACCAATGATTAAATATCAGACAATTCTGAGGCATTATTATATGATATGAAATTTACTCGAAATGATGTCAAAATTAGCGTGTCTAAAGTTGCCTCACCTTGGCATTGTCTTTGCAAGGGAGTGAAATAAAATGGAATGTACTGAAAAGGTGATGCCAAGGTGTGATGAGACACGCTCTCAACATCACATGATTGGAATTTTTCTCAAAATCATCGATGAAGATAGCTTAAGGAGATCAATAGAATCAATCTTGTCTGGATGAAGTAGACAAGGAAATAAAATAAAGTCGATCAACTTCCTCGGAGTGGGAAGTACCTCAGGTTGTAGATACTGTAGGTTTCATCATGGGGAGCGTTTGCCAGCCAATGTGGACGTGCTGCAGCCATGATGGATCTTAAAAGAAAACAAGAAATATTGGATAAAGAATCCAGGAAGGGATAGAATTCCATGGATATCTTCAAGCGAGTTTCAAAGATAATTAAGATACTCAACTCAGAATGGAATATTTCATATCATGTTGGAGTATTTGATTTAATGGTCTGAAACTTAATCAATAATTAATCCTTACCACAGTGATTTCAAAGTCCTACATGATGCATGCTGGGCTAAAAGAAAAATATAAAGTCAAATAAAATATAAATTAATCAAAGATAATATTGTTAAATTGTTCTCAATGAGTCAAGATACCAATTCTTGTAATTCAATGCTAAGCCGAAGCTCGTTTATCCACGCACTGTTTCACAAAAATGGAACCATCATCCCCACTAATTAACAATCCAACGGCCTATCCGTGTGATTAAGAATTCTCTGGAATTATCACTGTTTTTGTTGTAGGGGAACTCAAATTCCAGTTTCATCAAAATCACAAGGTCCTTGACGTGTTCTAATAAATACTTAACATATAGTAATGAGATTATGCAAATGAATTATATGGAATAGTACAAGGGTAGAAATAACCGTCTTTTTAGCTACGGTCGAGACTTATAAACTCCCACAGTGGGATCTTCTTGATATTTTCCAGCTTCATTTGGGTTTTCTCGAATTTTCTTCTAAAATGCGGCGGTGTCCCACGACGCCTTTTCAGTCTCAGAAACAGATTCTGGCTGTTCTCTACTCGGATTCCAACTCTTCCAATGCTCATCCCTTTTCCAATCCGGAAAAGTCTTCCTAGGATCGCAATTTCCTCTATATAAACATCACTAACTTGTTTCCAAATAATCCTACCACAATCTAGAGTTCCAAGGTTGAGTTTTTCTTCAAGGTTCAAGGGTTTTCCAAGGTTTTCAAGGTTCAAGAAGGAAGAAACTCGGGAATAAGATGAGTTCTTCAAACAAAAAGATGAGAAGGTCACTGGAGAAGATCTTCGATGTGGATAATCACCTTATTGGAAGGGATCCCAACCTCCAAGTAAGTTGAATTAGCTTTCCTTCAATTCTTCTTCTTCAATCTCCTCTTTTTTTCTCCATGTTCTTCAAGTTCTTCAATTTATGCTTTCTTTTATTTTTCAGACATATCCCATGTTTCCCGGCCCAAGGAGATTCACTTCTCTCCCTTGGATTCGTAAACTGGCCAAAAGTCTTGAGCTTTCCATGCAAACATTCATCTCTAAATGGAATCTTCAAGGATTGGTAGTGCATGCTAAACACTACAAGAGCTCGAATGTGGATTAGGCGGCCATGGGTGCCTTGATCGAGCAGTGGCATCTTCAAACTCACACCTTCTTTTTCCCGGATTTCGAGTGCACTATCCTTTTAGAGGAAGCGGAGCTTTTATTGGGTCTTCCAAAGACCAAAGACAAGATGGCTTTGATAAGAGAAAGGATCACCGGTCAACAACTGTTGACATCAATCATGAAAGATCCCTCAGAAGCTAAAGGATACCTTACCAATAGAGGGATCAACCTTGCAAAGCTCGCTGAATGGACTTTGTACGAGATCGTTGATCTAAGGGAGGATGAAGCTGAAGATGTGACGAAAGCTTTCCTCACGTGCCTTGTCGGAGTTCTGTTCTTCCCCACGCAAGACAACATCTTGGAAGATGACCAAGTTAGCGCGATCTGCGCGATCTTCGAGGGGAAATCCATTAGCACTGCGATCTTGGCCTACCTCTACAGTGGGCTCTCCACGGCGTCCACGGGTCGTCATCCTTACGGGTGCATGTTGCTCTTCGCTTTGTGGGTCGAGCTACACTTCAAATTTGAGTATTGCACGAGGATGTCATCAAGACCGTCTCAAATCTACTTGAATAGCCCGATCCACTGCATGTCCAACATCGTGAAGTTCAACGAGCGGATGGTCAGCAAAGTACCAAAGCTCAAGACCCAAGCCGACTGGAGGGAATATCTGAGATGCATGTCGTCCAACATGTTTGACTTTTCTCCACTTGCCCTTGTTGTAAAGCCCATTAGAGTGCGCCATGCATATGGTGCAGAGCTCAAATTGATCGGGACCACTGAGTTCGTGCTGTACAACCCTCATCGATGCTTCCCTCAACTCAGCTTGCCTCGCAATGAATTCCCCGAGTTCTCACACACGTCTTAGATCAAGAAGCGATCTTTGGAATACGACGAGACTATGAAGCCACATAACTTATTTCTACTTTGTGGAACCTTAGCTTTAGTTATCGTGTGAAGTCCTCTAAAAATAGAGATAGAGGATTGAAATTTCCATACTATCAAGCACTTCATGAACTTCTCCCTTAAATATTCCCTTTTCTTTTTTCTTTTCCTGATGTACTAAAGGATTTCATTGAATAAAGAATTATTTTTCATGCCTTGAAATCTTTCTTTAACTTCTTATGATATGTCCATGATTTTTCTCTTAACGAAAACTGGATTTTTCCTTAAAATCTGACAGTTTGGGTTTTCTTAATGCAAAACGCGTCCACTCAGAAAGACGCCTTTCAAACATAAATTCATTTTCCAAAATTAGCCATTAATCCTTAAAATCCTGAATTAAGCGTAAACCGTGTCTACCTAGTCAGACGCCTTTCAATTCTCTCTCTTACTTTTCCCAGAATTCTGCCATCAATTCTGTGATTAATCGTCTAAAATACGTCTTGATGTGTAGACGCCTTTAATAATCATGCTTTGTACGATTCTGACCAGAATTGGCGGTAACCTGAAACGCGTCGTCCTGTGTAGACGCCTTTCACTCAATTTCAAACAGTTGGCCTTGCCGTCTCAGTTTATGCGCTCTAAAACGCGTCGCTGAACCCAGCCGCGTTTTAACCTTCTCTAACAGAACCCGCGAAGGCTCCCCTTTCTTCCTCACTTTCTCTTTCACTCTCTCTCTCCTCAAGCTCTCCGGCGATCCATCTTCGGCAACCTCCGTTTCTCTCTCTTCTCAAAACTCTCTCTTTTGAACTTATGGAGCGTGGTGAAGGTTCCCGAAAGACCAAGGCCCTAGCCAAGAGGCGGCGAATGGCGGCTCCCGTGGAAGAGGCCCCCGAGGAAGTGCCGGCCGCACTCGTCGAGGCGGCGGCGTTCTTGGAGGAGGAGGAGGCTCCTCCGGCGCCGGTGGCCATGGAAGAAGACGGGGAGGGCGACCTCCACCTGGTAAGCTTCCTATGTGATTGGTTGGAGTGAGAAACGGAAGGGGAACGGGGTTCTTCAAGAACCCGGAATCGGGTCTTGAAAGGCGTCTAGACCAAGTGACGCCGTTCAAACAGCGTCGCCCTGGTCCGACGCCATTCAAGGCAAAATTCCCAATTTTAATTAGGCAGAAAAATGTGTATAATTTGCGTCAGGACACCTGGACGCCTTTCAATAGGCGTCCCTGTTGGTAGACGCCTTTTAATCTAGAAATGCTTTGCTTGTTTTTATGTTCACTAACTGATGAAATTTGCTTTTTATGTGCTGGGAACCATGAGGGCGAGGATTAGCTGGGACCTGGTTATAAGGGCATATAGGGGACTCTCGGATTTCCAGAAGGCGCGCCTGTGCCGGATGGGATTCGATGAGGTCTTAGATATCGAGCCATTGTGGCTCGATCTAGTCCTCCTATAGGCGCTGCGGGAGAGGTGGCATGCGGAAAGCCGGGCTTTCCTAATGCCGTAGGGACATATGATCCCAACCCTAAAGGATGTGGCCAGGATCACCGGCCTCAGGGTAGAGGGCCGACCGGTAAGTGGGGTGACTTACCCCAACTACCAGGGATTGGCAGAGGCATTGCTAGGCATAGAGGTGTCTAGCCTAGGTAGAGAGTCTAGGATGGTCCCTAGGATAGAGGTAGAGGCTGCCCTAGGATTAGATGAGCCCCAGCGTCGGTCGGACGAGACCCGGGAGGAGTTCAGAGATAGGTTAGCAGAGTCATCCTCCTCTATATATTGTAGTGACCCGAGTCAGGAGGAGGAGGTGGATAGGCAGCTCAGGGTTTTCCTTGTCTTTTTCTTTGGTCGGTTGCTTTTCGGTATGAAGGGCGACCACATTCATTGTAGGTTCTTGTATTTGTTAGATGACTTAGATAGTTTAGGGGAGTATGCATGGGGTGCGGCCCTTGTGGCCCACCTGTTCGCAGACCTGTCTGCGGTCACGCCTGACCGTGAGACCACCATCAGCGGCTTCTCGCCGTTCCTACAGGTATTAAATTGTTTAAATTGTTTTTATTGTTTGTTTATGATATGCAATGTAATGAAATGATTTTTCTGACCTATATATTCATGTATGCATGTTTGGAGCTACTACTACTTCCCGCTCGGCCGAGCGAGGATAGTACGTCCCGGTGACGTCCCATTGGCCTGCCACTGGCAGCCAATCGTGGACACGGCACCCCAGCACCACCAACTGACGGCCCTCCGCCGTCAGTTTCTCGACTACCCCGAGCTGCTGGTGAGTTTTTAACTTGTTCAATTTTGTCCATTAAATGCAATCTTTTATTCATTAAATGCAAGTTATTTATATGAATGCATCTAACTTATATGCAGGTGATCTGGCGCCCATACCTGGGCATGGGCGAGGAGGGTCAACCGTGGGTGACGGTTGGCCAGAGGCGGTTCGGCAGGCAGATGTGGCTGCACTACCTGAATGAGATCGAGCCCCTCCACCTGCGGCTCGTGATGAGGACGCTGGGCCTCCACCAGGAGTGGGTCGACGAGGAGGTCCCGGAGGGCGTCGGGAAGAGCATGAGGGGCAAGCAAGCCCTCACCGACTGGCGTGCTAAGTTCCCGGAGCAGTACGAGGACTGGCACTGCCGCGGCGTCAGGGTGGAGTCCCGGGCGGAGAGTAGCGAGGCCTACCTCCAGCAGTACCGAGCCCACTATGCCGATCAGCTTCGGCTCCTCCGACTACTCGATGTGAGTATGCATTTATGCGTCTTTTCATTTTATCATTATCTTAATTTATATTTGTGAATGAATGTATGTGTGTGTGATATGCAGGATGCGCGCGATGCGGTCATCATCGACCTCCGGGCCCGCCTACATGATGCGGAGGCCCAGCTGGAGCAGGTCAAGAAGGAGCTCTTCGACCTGGTATGCATGCATGAATATGGATTTTTTAATTAATTAATTCTTTTGACGATTAACCGTTGACGGTTGTCTTTTGGTGCAGCGAGCCGTCTACACCCAGGTGGCTCCCCCTACATATGGAGCCTCGTCATCTTCTTCTTCTGCCGCCCATGAGGCTGCTCTGGCTGACCTCCAGAGCCAGCTCGCCTCCGCCATCCATTGAGCTTCTCTTGCGGAGGAGGATCGTGCCGCTCGAGTAAGTTATTTCCCTTTGATTCCTGGATTTGACTTTTGATTGCTTGATCGCCTTGGACTAACAATGACTTCTCCTGCAGGTTGCTGAGCTTCATGAAGCCCTTCAGAGGGCTGAAGCGGATGCGGCTCGGGTTCGCGAACTCGAGGAGCAGGTGGCTCGCCTCTCCACCGGGGATCTTCCTCGGGAGCTTTCACACCTCCGGTCTCGAATGGAGTTTATCACTGAGGAGAGGGAGAGGGAGCGGCTGGAGCGGCAGAAGATGGACTCGGAGATGTCCTCCCTCCGAGTCCAGTTGGGCATTGCTGAGCACGAGCACTGGAGTGTGGAGGAGAGGTACAGACGTGCTCGGCAGCGTGCTCAGGAGCGCGGGCAGGCGAGCGCTTTCACAGCCAGCGTGGCCATCTCCTCTGGTCAGGCTGGTCCGAGTGCCATGGGTCCGCCGCCACCTAGAGCTCCACCGCCAGATGCCCAGGATGAGGCTCAGAGACAGATGGACGAGGGGGCAGGAGAGAGTCAGCCTTGAGGGCTTATGTACTTTTCGTTTCTTTTGTGTATAATGTACAAACATCTTTTGATGATATATATACATGAAACTTTTGGCCTCTAACCTCGTGTCTCATGTGTTTGCCTTGTGTCCTGCACATCACTTAACAAACAAGTCAAGTATCTATTTAGGCTTATCCCCTTGCCTGACTGAGTGAACGGTCGATCAATCTCTTTCTTAGTGGAAGGGTCAAGGGGCATAGCCTTTATTAACAAAGGTAATCGAACTGTAAGCAAATATGCAACATACAAGCAGACAGATGCTCACTGAAAATAAAAGGAATGAAGCATGCTAGATGCAATAAGCAAATGCTGATTGAAATATTTTTGTTATTTTGAAATATTCATTTTTGTTTGGGTTTTGAAATATGTATTTTTTTTTGAATTTGTTTTTGAAATATGTCTTTTTTTTTGGATTTTGAGATATGTATTTTTTTTGTATTTTGAAATGTACTTTTTTTTTTGGATTTTGAAATATGTATTTTTTTTTGGATTTTAAACTATGGTGTAAACTAAAAGACCAGCATGGTACTCAGATCAAAAGATCATATTTATTTATGAACTTAATTGCCATTTTTTTTTTGTATTTTGAAATGTACTTTTTTTTTTGGATTTTGAAATATGTATTTTTTTTTTGGATTTTATATGTAAACTAAAAGACCAGCATGGTGCTCAGATAAAAAGATCATATTTATTTATGAACTTAATTGCCAAATTTTTCTTCAATAATTTAACTTAAACCCATTGTGTTTGAACTTGTGTTTCCATTCGTGATCCCATTTGATGATTCGATCCTTAGTCAATCTAGGCCGTTCCTTAAGTTTGGAGTACGCCTCTTTAGAAAGAAAAGACGAATAGGTTTAGAAACCCCATGGGAAGGTTCCGGAGACCTAAAAAGATATTCCTTTCCTACCCTAATATCCGTTGGGGTTCGGTCAATTCTTTCCGGAGTATTTATGGACCTTGCGTTCCCTTTTATTTTACTTCATGGCCTTGATGTAACGTTTGTAGTGTAATGGCCTTTTGATTTGACGTTTGGCTTTTGCCTTTTACTTTGCTTTTCTTTTCTTTTCTTTGGGACGGATCTCCCCCATTTTTTTTATGACGGCCTCCTACTAAGATGGCGGGTATTCTTGGTAGTCTATTCTAAGCCTCGTTCCTACATCATGGGCCGAGTGTAAAAATAGAATTTTGCTTAAAAATAGAATGATTTGTACTTTACACTTTCAGTCAAGCTTTCGGTATTCCTTAGGACTTGGCATCTCTTGTTACTCACGAATCAAACGTATCAGTGTGTGTAGTAATGTGTTTGGAATTAAATTATCCAGACTGATAAGAAAATTTGAGTTTATAAATTTTCTGATTCCACTGGTCTTTGTACCATGCTGATCGACTCTTTAACCTAAGGGTAGTATTTCTTAAGATGCAAACCGTTCCAGGGGTGAGTTAGCTCTTCTCCTTCTGCATTGACAAGACGATAAGCGTTACCAGGAAAAGCAAGTGATATAACATAAGGCCCTTCCCAATTGGGTTGGAGCTTAGAACGTGGACCACCAGGTTTTACAAAAATCCTTTTGACGACCATTTCACCAACTTTGAACTTACGTCAATGACTTTCTTTTCATAAAAACGTGCTAGTCTATTTTGGTAAACTCTTGCATGATTAACAGCTGACCATCTTTTCTCGTCTAAGAGTTCCAATTGAGCAAGGAGTGCCGAACGGTGTTCATCAATGAAAAATTCCTTGTTTAATTGTACTCTTAATGACGGTATGAGGATCTCGTATGGAACTACCGCCTCCATTCCAAATGTTAAGGAATAAGGAGTTTGCCCAGTGGGCGTGCGGATTGAAGTTCGGTAGGCCCATAGAGCCTCAATCAATTTTTCTGGCCAGTTTGTGAATTTGTTAGATTTGCACGTCTTTTTGATGATTTTTATCAAAGTTTTATTAGTTGCCTCTACTTGGCCATTGCCTTACGGATAATAAGGAGACGAATGATGCAATGCAATTTTATACCTGTTGCAGAGGTCCTTTAATTCTTGTGACACGAACTGCGGTCCATTGTCGGTGACGATGGTGCTTGGAATTCCAAATCTGGTGATGGTGTTCTTCATGATGAACTTGCAGACGGTTGATGCTTTGACTTTCGTGTATGCTTCAGCTTCTGCCCACTTGGTGAAGTATTCCGTTGCCGTGAGGATGAAAGACTTTTGCTTGATGCCGGAATCGGAATTGCCAGGGGGTCCAATGATATCGAAAGCCTACATGGAGAAAGGCCATGGGGAGGAAACATGATGGAGTGAAGATGCAGGAGAATGAATTTTGTCGGCGTGAAGTTGGCACTTAGCACACCTACGGACATATCCTATACAGTCTTCTTCCATGGTTGGCCAATAAAATCCTTGTCTAAGGATCTTCTTGGCTAGCATTTGTCCATTAACATGGCCACCACAAACTACAGCGTGAGCTCCTTCCATAACCTTCCAAAGCTCATCTTCGTTTAGACATCTCAGAAGAACTCCATCAAAATCTCTTTTGTATAGTGCTCTCCCAACTAGGGTGTATCGTTGAGCAACTCTCCTGATAACCCTTTTCTCCTCAGCTGTGGCTTCTTCAGGATATGATTGATCTTCACAATATTTAGCAATTTCATAGTACCATGGCTTCTGTTCATCATCTATCTCTTCTGACAACTCTATCAACATGATCTCTCTTTTTTCCACGATATCTCCGTCTTTGACCTTCTTCAACAACTTCTCCTTGGTTCTCAGAAATGAAGGGTCCTTCACGGCGGGTGAAAGACGCGTATGAACTATGATTGATTCGGATTGCCTGCTGATTGGAAAATCAAGAGAAGATGCAAGTGAGGCTAGAGCGTCAGCTAAGATGTTCTGATTCCTAGGAACATGGACGAAGATCAATTTGGTGAAAAGCTTTGAATAAGCAGAAGTAAGTTCTTGATAAGGCTTGAGTTTGGGATCAAGGGTTCGATACTTGGTTAACACTTGGCGAAGAATCAATTGGCTATCACTCACAATCCTGAGTTTAGTAGTACCATGGGAATGAGCAGCCTCGAGGCCAACAAGAAGCGCCTCGTATTCAGCTTTATTATTGGTGACTGGAAAGTCAAGCTGAAAGGCTTGTGGAATGGTGATACCTTCAGGTGATAATAGAACAATGCCAATACCCTTTCTATGGGAATTCAGAGCTCCGTCAAAATGCAGAGTCCACATATCATCTCTGATTTGGTCTATGGACATCAGTTCCTCATCCGGAAACTCCGATCAGACTGGATCAAAACGAGGAAGGGGGTGATGAGCGAGATGTTCTGCTATGGCATAGCCTTTGATCGCTTTTTGCTGAATGTAAGTGATATCGAATTGAGATAGAAAGCTTTTCCATCGCGCTAACTTATCAGTGAGAACATATTTCTCCAGAAGAAACTTGATTGGATTCATCCTAGCGATAAGATGGACTTCATGGGCTAGAAAATAATGCTTCAATTTCTGAACAACCCAGACCAATGCTGTACATGTTTTCTCCATCGCTGTATATCTCTGTTCAGCGGGGTTGAGAAGTTTAGAGAGATAGTAGGCTGCCCTCTCCTTTCCTTCTTCATCCTCTTGTGCTAAGACAGCCCCCACAGCATCATCCAGGACAGAAATGTAAAGTATCAATGGTTTGCCTGGAGATGGTGGTTTCAAAACAGAAGGACTTGCCAAATAATTCTTTAATCCATCGAATGCCTCCTGACACTTATCGTCCCAATCGAATTTAACTCCCGGCTTGGTAAGCTCGTAGAACGGCTTACACCTTTGTGAGTGCTGGGAGACAAAACGACGAATAAATTGCAACCTCCCGATTAATCCTCTTAACTCCTTCAAGTTCTTGGGAGGTGGCATCTCTCTGATAGCCTTCGCCTTGTTGGGATCGATCTCAATTCCCCGTTTGCTGACAATGAATCCAAGTAATTTCCCTGAATACACCCCGATTACACATTTCTTGAGGTTCATCTTTAACTGATACTCCCTTGATCTCTCTAACACTCTTGCCAAAACTTTGACATGCTCAGCCTTCGTCTTAGATTTAACCAACAAGTCATCCACATACACTTCTAGATCTATGTGCATCATATCGTGAAATATTGCCATCATAGCCATCTGATAAGTGGTTCCAGCATTCTTTAATCCAAATGGCATGACGACATAACAGTATGTTCCCCAAGGTGTAGTGAATGAGGTCTTCTCCTGATATTCTTCTGCCAATTTGATCTGATTGTATCCTGAAAACCCATCCATAAATGATAAAGTCTCATAGCCAGCAGCGTTATCAATGAGTACGTCAGTATGAGGCAATGGAAAATCATCTTTAGGACACGCCCGGTTTAAATCTCGGAAGTCGATGCAAATCCTGACCTTCCCGTCCTTCTTCATAACCGGGACTATGTTGGCCATCCATTGCGGATAGATGACAACTCTAATAAATTTGGCTTTATGTAGTTTGTTGACCTCTTCCTTCATCTTCAAAGCCATTTGTGGGTGGAATCGCCTTAACTTCTGCTTGACCGGGCTAGCTCCATCCTTTAATGTCAATCTGTGTTCCACTAATGACGTGTCTAACCCCGGCATATCTTCATAACTCCAGGCGAAAGTGTACTTATAGTCTTTAAGAACTTGTACCATTGCCTTCTCATCTTCTACAGAAAGATTCTTATTGACGAGGACAACCTTAGGTTCGTCTTCAGTCCCTAAATTGATTTCTCTGGTGGGCTCTTCTACGGCAGTTGAGGGTTCATCGAATCTCTTCACTCCACTGGCATATACCTCGGCTGCGTCCTCGTCATCTTCTTCATCTTCAACAATGGGGTCTTTTTCATATATCAACTCATACACCCCATATCCATCATTGACTAACTCATCGTCTATACAGTCTTCTGGCATCTGAATGGGATTTTCCAATAGCTGAGGGATCATAGAGCAAGAAAGGCATCTATTAGCTAAGTTCTGGAGATATCTATCTGGAATTTGCCTACCCTTAGACTTTCTAGACTTCATAACCTGATTAACCAACCTAGAACTAGACTCCCTAACTTCACTAGCCCTATTCTGACCTAATGAAGATGAAGCAGAATGAAAATCCTGGGATATAGATGGAAATACAGAGTAGATTTAGAAGAGAATCTTGACCGAAAGATTTAGAAGAGAATCTTGACCGAAAGACCCGCGCAATGGGGTATGATGGGCCAAGTAAGAGGTTTCCTCAATGAGGATCTGGGAAGAATTTGTTGCCAAATTGGCGTTTTTTTTTTTTGGCAATAGAAGAGTTAAGCATAAAACAGGAATGAAGATGAATAGAAGGAGAATGAGATGAGGGAAGTGGCACCAAGCCCAGAGGATTAGGGGGATCATACAACAGCATGTCCCAGATTAAATCATACATCCTCTCTAGATTGAGAGGAGGTGGTGGAATGAGGTCCCGAGGGGACACAGTGATCATGACGGGCGGGGCCTGTGGAATGTCTTCAATAATGACCCGCGACCAAGTCGGGGTCAAGAGCAAAGTGCGAAACAAGGTGTGAAGTATGAAAACATGAGAATGATAAGTCCCCCTCCAAAGCAAATCCGTGGTGTAGCCAGCTTCATAGGGGTCATCTGGCTCCCCTTCATCAGTCTCTTCTGACAGCAATATCCTTTTGTTGAAAATAGCACCGGGACCTTCGATTAGCTCTTCGATTTGTGGCGGCCACTTGGGTTCTGCAGGATCGAGAAACAGCCCGTTCAATGCGATGTAGAGGTCTCTTAAATCGAACCACCTGTACCATTTACATTCAGGGTCTTGGAATTTTCTCCTCTTCATAGGCCGCAGAGCCTCCAAGGACTGGTACGTGACAAGTTTTGAGCAGTGTCTAGCCAAGTCTCTCCCATATATATCGTGGAGGTGAAAACATGAAGTAATGACCACCGTGTTGTCATGGCTTATTACAGGCCCCTTTACAAAATGTGTGTATAAGGTCCATGTTTGGGGGTCCCGACCTTCCTTGTGTGGTGTAGACATCATCTCCCAGACTTTCTGGCCGCCTTCATTCTCTGCTTGCTGAACAATGTCCTGCTTCATTTTTCTCGGCCTATAGCCCAAGCCGTTTCCAGGTATTCCTCGGTGGTCTTTGACGGGAGTGGTCCTGCCTTGTAACTGTGTGCCCAGGTCTTTTCTAGGCTGATAACCGTTCTTCATCATTATCCTCCATCTAGGGGTACTCATGCACTTCCCCCTCTTTATGGCATTTAATGGATAAAGAGTAATAGTGGCAGTTTTTAAAGGATCAGCCACTGGATGGTAAACCTGTAATACCGACAGAAAAGGTTGTCGACCAGGTGAAGAAGTGGGTTTGACATTCAAAGAATGAGCAGCAGCAAGGATCGGCACGCTCGTAACCTTAATGATTCGTCCTTTAAAGGGGAATTTGAGGCATTGATGATTCGTGGAGGGAATCGCCTCAAGAGTTTTTATGTAAGGACGACCCAAAATGGCATTTAAAGAAGGGTCGATTTCCAGGATGTGAAATTCGACCTTTGCATGACTTACAGGGCCTAGCTCTACCTTCAAATAAACCATCCCCAGAGGGGAACATGTGGAATTATCATATGCCGTCACGGAGATGGGGCTCGGCAGCCATTTTTTCTTGGGCACACCGCACAATTCCAAGGTCTTCGGAGGTAAAACATTGATCGAAGCCCCTGTGTCTACTAGACATGCATCCACGGCCTTCTTGCAGATATTGACCGTGATGCTCAGAGTGATGCTTCTAGCCGCCGGCGGTGCTAGTTTCGATGTATGAAATAAAATAGAGGGCTGATCCCCCTGTGGAACTAACAGTGCTGCAATCTTCTCCACCGGCACGTCCTCGTTGACCATCACCTTCTGCAAATAATCTATCAAGGATTCTTGGTGGGTCTTTGATCTTTTAATCAGTTCAAGCACAGAGATCCATGCCGGTGTCCGGTCAAGGTGCTTCAGCAGATCGTATTGAGTGCCCGGTGCACTCTCTTCATTGTGTGCTTCCTCTATCAGCTGTGATGGGCCGTCTCTAACTGTTGACTGAGGAAAGACTTCGTTGAAAATCCTCCCACTCCGGAGCGCATGTTCCTCAGCCGTGGAAGGTCCGGGTGATACTTTGAGTACCGCAGGGTTGGATGGTGCGGATGGGTGGAGTGTTGGTATGTAGGTGATGGCGTGGGGTTAGTCGGTGGTGGCGTGGTGCGGATTAAAGGTCTAGACGGTTGGATGGTGGATGAAGTGGGGAACGGTATGCGTAATAGTGGTTTAGAAGGTTGGATGGTATCTGGGTAAGCGGTAGTGGTAACGGGTGAAGTAGGGAATGGTATGCGGAGTAGCGGTGTAACGACCCGCCACCCTATAATCGGGGATCCGATTACTAAATGGGTACCGAATCATTAATTTGGAACCAAACCAGGATCTAAGTAAGTCTGGGAAATAAATAATCAACTAAGCTAAACATTCACATCGCATTGAATTGAAGGGAAAATGCAGAAATTCAAAAGTTATTACAATGCGACTCGATACAGCAAATAATTACATACTCCAACAGAAAAGAAATGATTATACATACAGGCCAGAAATAAAGATAACAACTACGTCGGGGCATACCCCGGAACAACAGTCGACGACGCTCAGCACTCAGCCGCACAACCCTCGCTAGGTCTGCCTGGAGTCCTCACCTGAAAGCCGCAGGGGTGAGTCTCAACGAAAAGACTCAGTAGGGATCCTTCGATCCCCACTACCCACACACACACCCACAAGTGAAAAGTGCAGCAGAGGTATAATAATCATGAAAGATAGTGATTGCCATGCCTACATCTCAATGCGAATTACATGCATTGGAAGTATAACTATCAAGCATAATTCCATTTTATCAAGGAACCCGTAATTCGGCGTATCCTTAAAACACGTCAACTACACAACGAAAGTAGGAAAGACATCGACCCGCTGAGACCAAACAGTGACCCCTTGGATAGCACGCTGGCCACCTCGGCGATCACTCCTTCCCTCAACAAACACCGACCCGCTGAGACCAAACAGTAACCCCTCGGATAGCACGCTGGCTACTCCGGCCCAACTGGCTCAGGTGGTTACTCCTTCCCCCAGCACGAGTGACACTCCAAAGGTACCTCTCCGACACCGGTACAAGCTAGCTAACCCCGGGGTTCACCAGGTGACCCTCTCCACTAGGCGTCACCCCGCCACTGCTCCCGTCAGCGCTGTATCCCTCCGCACCGACACAGGGTGTAGAACGCTACAACTGTCACTCTAGGTCCACCGAAACAGAAAACACAGTACGGTGCGATCCGGTCACAGAAGAAGTCCACGGTCGCACGACATCCAACGCAGTGCCATCCGGTCACGAAGAGTTCATCGCATCGAGTATACTAACAGTATGTATTAACCAACTATCTAGTAGTGTAAACACATTTTACTGGCATGGATTAGTGTGGTTCTGTCTTGAATCGCGTCGCCCGAGGTCGACGCCATTCAAGCACCCTAAACTGGTTCATAAAATACCGGCCTCAGAATCTGGCCTAAAAGGCGTCGACACCAGCGGTCGCCTTTTTAAAAGGCGTCAACATCCTCAGACGCCGTTTAGCACAGAAATCCGGAATTACCAGAAAACCTTAATCGAGGGATTTCTGCCTTAAAAGGCGTCATGGTGGCTCGACGCTATTCCAAATCGCGTCGCCCACCCATGACGTCTTTCAGTGCCAGAATCCCTGAACCGACAGAGCCTCAGTGGGACGATTTCTGTCTAAAAGGCGTCATGATGGCCCGATGCCCTTCTGAAAGGCGTCGTCCATGCACGACGTCTTTTAGCGCCAGAAACCAGGCTCTGTCTCCTGCCCGAAGGCTCCCTTTCCAACCCCTTAAAACCCAAAAAACAGAGGGGAAAGAGGGTAAACCAAAGTATCAAGAATCCACATCCACAGAAACTCCCATTCCCATCAAGGAAAAACCCCATAATATGCTCATTCTACCCCAAAACCATCGATCCATAACATGCTTTAAACGGGGAAAAACATGGTTTAGAACACAACACTGTGGGAACCGTCACCTTACCGGTTCTTGAACTCCTCCAAGCTCCGTGCCGCCGACCCGCCGCACCGCAAACCGCCGCCGGTACCCTCGAGAACGCCGCCACTCCGCCGGGACGTCGGCCGCCGTCCGGAGAATGGAACGCCGCGAAGGAAGTGGTGGTGGTAGAGGTGAGAGGTAGGGAGGTGTTGGAGTGGAGGGAAGGACGGAGTGGTGGGAGGAAAAGAGGGAGGAGGAAGGGTCGTCGCCGGAGTCACCGGAAGGAAGGAGAGAAAGAGAGAAGGAAGTGAAATGAGGAAAAGAAGGAGGGCTCGCGGGGTTAACCAGAGACTGGCTGAAACGCGTCGAGATGTACGGGCGCCTATCAGTTGACGTGACGGCTGCTCTGACAAAACTCTGCAACGCTCTGTCAGAGGTCTGAAACGCGTCTTCCATGTAAGACGCCGTTCAGTCGACAAGACTGGCGCCGTACTCTGACAACCCAGAGTCACAGTCTGAAAGGCGTCGTGCCTCACGGACGCCGTTCAGACGACATGTCAGGGCCATACTCTCGCGGCCCAGAGCCAGCCCACGTGGCACAGGTTTAAACGCGTCTGCGTTGCTGGACGCCGTTTAAACCGCGTCGAGCGGGCTCGACGCGAAACATCACAGAGTCTCTGCTCCACTGGAGCTTGAACTACAGGGTCCGACCCCGAAAACCGGATCCGAAAGCCTCAGTCCTTACAAGCGGTCTGGATGGTAGGAGGGGTACGCGGTTGGTTTGCGGTGAGTTATTTAGTGGGGGCGTAGTGGCGTGGGGTGTAATGGGTTTAAGGAAAGCGGGTGGTGGTAATGGGTTAGTGGGTGCGGGTGAGTGATATGCGGGTGTTGGTATAGGGGTAATGGTAATGGGCTGTGGTCTGGGTATATGGATGGTGTGGCGTGGTGGTTGTTCTGTGGTACTCGGAATATGACCCGTTGAGTAAATAGAGGAAGAGTCCTCTATCCTCCACTGTTGCCCGCGGTTAGCCTCAGACCGGCTATCTGTCAGAATAGGGGCAACTTGGTTCTGATTTTGGTGCTCCAAAAGAGGGTTCTGCACTATGCCCATGTTCGGTGATGCTGCTGCTTGTGCCGGTGCTCTCACTTGCTACTGCTGCTGTGGTGGTCTTCTTGCCTTTAAGATAGATATGTACCTTTTCATCTCCTCCCAGTCAATGCCACCCTGCTCGTTGAGATCATGGATATAATCTCTAAATTGGAAGCAGGTGTCAATAGTGTGTCCAGGTTGCCTATGGAAGTAGCAATACCTAGACGTGTCGGCATTCTGGGGCCAGATTGCCTTCTCTCTTGGCAGGACCAAGGCATTGGCTGCCATTAAAGCATTGAAAATGTCTGCCAAGGACTCTAGGAGGACTGGGTATTCTGCCCTCTTCGGGCCTGGAGGTCTTCTCTGTTGGTTGTAGTCAGCAGGGGGAGGGACATTATAATATGCCGGCGGTACTGCACGTTTTCGAGGTGGAGGCCTGCTAGGTCTGTGAGGATCAAAGACGCTAGAGAACGTTGAAGGCATTCTGACAGTACCGCGCTCTTTCATAGAGCTCTGCCATGCTGGCCAGATTGTTCATGGAGAGGACTAGTTTGAAATGAGGCGTAGCGTTGGAAATGAGCATCTTTACTTGCTCCGACTTAGACAAGTGATCTTTAACTTTCTCGGCCAAGCCCCTCCATCTGTCGGCAAAACTGACAAACTCCTCATCGGGCTTCATCTTCTCTGCTATTAAGTCAGTAATGGACAGGGAGGGGGCAACTCTGTCCTGGTATCGTTGAATGAATTTTCGGGAGACGATACCATAGTCCTCTACTTCGGAGGGTTCCAAGGAAAAGAACCACTCGAGGGCTGGTCCCTCTAAAGATCTCCTGAACAAAAAGGCCAACGACCTCTTGTCGTTTTGCCAGAAAAATGACTCGTACATGAACTCCTTCAAGTGGGTGAAGGGGTTACCAGTACCGTTATACTTTCGGTATACTGGCATCTCAGAGGGTGGCAGGTGGAACACTGGCAGACTTGGTAAATTGATCTCTGGTGCAGCTTTGACCCCCATCATCTTCTGGAGGTTGTTGAATTGTTCATCCATGCGCTCCATCTTTGCCAGCAACGCTTGCGTGGTCGGATCAGCCTGGGGAGGAGGAGGAGGTGGAGGTACTTGATAGGCATGTTGCCTGGAGTACGTAGGACAAGGAGGACAGTAAAGAGGAGGTCTGGCAGAGCTTCCGCCATGCCCGAGTGCATTTTGATAAGCAGGTGTTAGCGGTCTGGCCGGTTGCCTAGAAGAGGAAAGTTGCGGCCCAGCTGGCCGAGAAGTTGAGACATGGAGGCCTTCCATGGCCTGATGAATGAAGGGAAGATGATGAGGAGGTTGTTGAGGGATGGCAGGGGGAGCCACAGGGTTCGGCTCGGCAGACTGCACGGGCGTCTTCCCCTTTAGAATGGATTGGATTGCCTCGAACTGTTGAGGGTCCAGACGGGAGGCAAGAACTCCCAAAGCATTTACAAGATCCGAGGGATCAGAAGATGAGAGATCATTCTGGTTCATGTCTCCCTCGGAGATAGGGTCAGGAACCGCATGCACATGCGGGGGAGGATCAGAATATTGCTCATGAGGATGATAAAGAGGGGTTGGGACATTCCCCTCATACCGAACTGGAAAAGGAATAGAATTACGGGAGGCATCAACATCTCTCCCGCTCTCAAAATGGTAATTGGAATCGCGAGGGGCATTAGCATCTCCCTCGTAGTTGATAATGACATATGGAGCCATACTCAAGTCCCTGCCTGATCGAAGCAACATGATGTTAGATTTTTCTTCAGAGATTGGCAAACAAGTTGTACAGAGATTAAACAAACAAGTGGATGTTTAATGTCATTTTAGGATTCCTTGTTGGGTTATTTGGATTTAATTAAATCACAAATTCGCTCAAGAGATAGGATCCTAGTTTCAGTTTAATGTCCACCGTTATATTCTATGGTTTTCTCTCACAACGTTATGGAAATCTAACTGGGACTTCAATTGGTACAACCAGCCCGATGATCAAGGAGGAATACCTTGATTTTGGGGACTTAGGGAGGTCTTTAACGCCAACTACTCTAGTCTGATCGAGGGAACGACCCAATTAGAGAGAGTTGAAGACGTCAAGAAGAGTGTTCCTAAGAAGAGGAGGGTGTTAGCCTCAATGCGTATGACCTGTAGCCTGGATGGCCTCTAATGCTTAATACATTATGGGTAATAGCACACAGATCACAAAATCTGAGAATTGAAGAAGAAACAAGATACTGCCTGAATAGCGTCGCTGTTGGTCGACGCTATTCAAACAAAACCTTATTTTTTCGCAGAAGCTCAGGCAGCAGACAACAGAGAAAGTTGACTGAAAGCCGTCTGGGTTGGGCGACGCAGTTTGAAATGGGTCGCTGCTCCTGGACGCTTTTCAAGTCGCAGATGCAGTTTTCCAAGAGGAATTTCTGGATCGATTCCTCCTCAAAACAGGATAAAAACGATAAATAATCAGCTCATGTAAGATTTTTTTTTTGTTTTAAATTTTAACAGGATAGTTTATCAAATAAACAACTAGAATGCCAATCAATCACACAATCTTTATCACAAAAACAACTTTTCAACTAATCAACGGGGAGGGCAAGATCTTGCCGCGGGGGTGTGCACGTGGTGCACGTAGGAAATCAACTAAGCTAAAAACTCACCAATTGGTGAGGGCGTGTCGAGAGACACAGGTGGTGCACTGTGGGTGCCCGATTGATAACAACAAGAACAAAGAATTAAAAGATGGCGAGACCAAGTCCCATCGTGATCGCCAAAAAAGCTGTGAGTGCTTAAAATGAGTGTGTGATTATCATGAAAAAAACTATATTGTTTAAGTGCAAAATAAACCTATTAAAAAGAAACTAAGTGATGTGATCGCCAGAAACTTTTGACTAAAAAGTTCCAAAAGAAGATTTGATCGCCTACCTGTTTGGACGTGGGAGATTCTGGAGCTCTTGGTTCCCCTCCTTCAGCCGGCCGAAGAAAGAGAGCCCTTTCTTGTCTTTGTTCTTGCTTTGGCCGCTTTTGAATTTTAAGGATCGTCTAGATTCCTTGTTGTTTGATGTTGATTCCCTCCCTTTGAATCTCCTTTGTATACCTTGCAAGAAATAGAAAGAAATGAAGAACAATGATGAGAACTTAGGAAGAAGTAGTATCCATTCTAGAAGAGATTTTAAACATGCAACTAAGCAGCTAAGCAGGTGAACTCACTTGTTGGGATGGTCTTTTAAACCCCTTTAACAAATAGGTTTTGAAAATGATGCTAGTGTTGTGTGTGTTGCATGGAGTGATGTGATGAAGAATGTGAAAAATATACAGAAATGAATTGAAAGCTAAGTTGGATGGCCCCTGGAAGCCTTAGTCTTCAATGGATCTTGGACGGATGAAGATTCTTGGAAGCAGCCGCACTTCGGCGTTCGGATGTCTTCAAGCTTCTTTGCTCCAATCGCCACCAAAATAATTACTCAACATCACTCTCTTTTTTTTTTTTTACTCATTCTAGAGACAGGGTATTTATAAACTGCTTTGCATCCGCGGATTTACATGAAGAAATCTTGAGATTTATCCAACTTAACCAACAGATAAATACAGATTAATTCATCTTTATCTGTAATTATCTAAAATGCGTCTCCACTGGAAGACGCCTTTCAGATTGATTAAGATAAAGATAAACATCCGGGAAAAATTCATCTTTATCTGTAATTAGATAAACCGCGTTGCCACTCAAAGACGCCTTTTAGACTAATTAAGATAAGGATAAACATCCGGAAGAGAAGTAGAAAGAACTTAGGAAACCTAAATGGCGTCGTGACATGCAAACGTCTTTTAGCTAATTAATCTAATGATTAAAATTCAAATCTAAACATCAAAATTGGAATAAACTCTAAATGACGTCTCCATTGGTTGACGTCTTTTAGACTTCTTCATATTTTAACTGAAATTTGAGTTAAAATCAATTTAATTAATTAACTTAAATCATGTCTATTTGACCCGACACTATTTAGATAATTAACTTAAAAAGATCAATAAAAATTAACCAATGATTAAATATCAGACCATTCTGAGGCATTATTATATGATATGAAATTTACTCGAAATGATGTCAAAATTAGCGTGTCTACAAATAGTTAATCATATTTTAGTAGTAGGTTCTAGGTGTTAATTAGAAATTTTTAAAGACATTTAAAATTCTATAATTAATTTTGTTCAAGTGCTTAAAATGGAAGTTTTCAATTAGAATATTATATCAAGATTTCAAACAAAACCCAAAGTTTTCAAAGTTAAAATTCTATTTCTCCGTAGATCGACCCGATCTCAACCAAGTACTAAATTGTTATTTCTTTTATTGAGATTCAGAATTTAAGATTGATGATAGTTGTACTTTAATGACGGCATTTAAAATTAGCATCAGTCCCATGGCGCTCGGCTCGGCTCGGCTATGGCGTAAGATATGGCATTGCTCGTCATGAAGACGCTCCCGTGGCCACCCTCACGAGCTCGCTGGCATGCTCGCTAGTACCGTTCATGTTCTGCCACCACCAACTATCCCTAGAGCACCCTGTTGTCTGCCATAAGTCAGTCACGCTCCTGAGCTCTCTCCTCCAGAATCACCTCCAGACGCACCTGGAGGCGTGTAAGCTCGCAGGGGAGGTCACCTGTGGACAGCCTCGCCAACTGCGCCCCCAGCTCGGAGACTCGGGCCGCAGCACCCTGTGTCTGCTCAAGGTCTGCCTCAGCTCTTTGAGGAGCCTCTTGAAGCTCGGCAACTTGCCAAAGAAGATGCAATCAGTCAAAGTGCAAGATCAGATTCAAAGAATGAAATGTCAAGGTCAGGACTTACCCGGGAGGTGCGGTCCTCCTCCGCTAGAGAAGCTCGGTGAATGGCCCGAGCCAACAGCTTCTAGAGGGAGGCGAGAGCCGCATCTTGAGAACTGCTAGATGATGAGGCACCAGCCATATCAGCAGGAGGCTGGGCGGCCTGTGTGTAGGCTGCGCACTGTACCAAGTGATCATGTCAGTGGTTAAGTGCCAAAATAATGTTTAATAAAATAAAAGCGTTCATACTTTATTGAAAAATTCATGCATACATACCAATGCATTGAGTTCGACTTGGACTTGATCGAGTTGAGCATTTGCATCCCGGAGGAGAGCCAGGAGGGTGATGATGGTGGCATCCCGCACATCATGCATGATCATACATGTTATTCATTCATATACAAATATACGCAAGATAATAATAAAAATTTAAGTAGCATTTCATCATACTTACATCTAAGGGACGGAGCTGCTGGAGGTGGGCGGCGTAGTGAACCCAATACTGCTGGAGGTACGCCTCGCTACTCTCCGCTCGGGACTCTACGGGCACGCCGCGCCTCTCCTAATCAACATGCTACTCCTCAAACTTCGCATGCCAATCCGTGCGAGCCTACTTCCCCCTCATTGTCCTTTCTATCCCTCTCGGATCTCCTCCTCAATCCATTCCTGGTGGAGGCCCAACGTCCTCATCACCAGTCAGAGATGCAGTAGCTCGATCTCGTTGAGGCAATGGACCCACACCTGGCGTCCATACCTCGCTTTGCCCTTCTCTACCCAAGGCTGCCCTTTCTCATCCATGTCGAGGTAAGGGTGCCAGATCACCTGCATTCATATAAGTTAGTTGCATTCATAATAAATCAATTGCATTTAATTAATTAAATGAAAATGAAGATGAAATAAAAACTTACTAAGATCTCTAGATAGTCAAGAAACTGACGATGGAGAGCCGTTAGTTGGTGGTGCTGGGGAGCTGTGTCAATGACTGGCCACCATCTGCGGGCCAGGGGGACTGCGTCTGGACGGACGACTTTCGCCCTGCCCAGGGGAAAATAATAATAATATCTCCAAATCTGCATGCATAGACATATAGGTTAGAAATCATCATAAGCATCATAATCATATCATGTCATGAAATTAAATGAAATTGATTAATGGTCATACCTAGAGAAACAACGCGAAGCCGTTGATGTTAGTCTCGTGGTCCGGCATGACCGCAGACAGATCAGTAAAGAGATGGGCCAGAAGGGCTGCACCCTAGGCATACTCACCTAATCTATCTAAGTCCCTAAGGAGACTAAGGAAGCGACAATGGATATGGTCGCCCTTTCGTCCCGAGTAATCTACCAAAGAAAAATACCAAAAAGATCCAAAACTGCTTGTCTACTAGATCGGTCTGACTCTCGTCCCAACAATAGGTTCCTAATGCTGACCTAGACAACCTATCTACAAACATTTCCCTGGATTCACCTACTCTCTGCCTAGGGTCGACTAGTCCTAGGGCATCTACTACCTCTGTAAGGACTGAGGTTTCGGGTTCAGTTATTCAGTTATCGGGTCGGTTTCGGTGTCGGCCCCCCCTTGGATGGGCCCTTGTGGGTTTGGGACATGGCTTCTTTATAGCGAAGGGCGTGCGCGACGCCATTTCAAATGGCGTTTGCCTAGGGGGACGCCATTTAGAAGACCTGTTGCTGTGCCGCGTGGGCTAGCGTTGGGACATGCGTAGGCCCCGGTTGTGTGGTCTAATTGGCGTCGAGCGTGGCAGACGCGATTCAGAGTTCTGCCATCATACGACCCCATCCTGTCGTCTGAATGGCGTCATCCTCAACCGACGTGATTTTGCCTGTTTCGGTTTGACGCTCTGAACCTTCCCTCCTTTCTCTCATTCTCTCCTTTCCTCTCTCTCTCTTCCCTCTCTCTGAATCCCTCTGACTCTCTCTTTCCCTTCCTCTTCCTCGTCTTCCTCTTCCTCCTCTTCCTCTAATCCAAATCCCTTCCACCTCTCACCACTACCACCACCATCTCTTCCACGACACTTTACTCTCTAGATGTCGGCCGACGTTCCGGTGGAGTGACGGTGTCCACGATGGTACCGACAACAGCTTGCGGTGTAGCAGATCGGTGGTGAGGAGCTAGATGGAGTTCAAGTAATCGGTAAGGTGACCGTCCTTACTTGATATCGATTGATTTAAAATCATAATTTTCTACTTTGGAGCATGCTATGGTTATATGGGGGGATTTTAGGGTTTGAAATGAGCATGTTCTAGGAGTTGTTAAATTGAAAGATGGTGTTTTCGAAAATGGATTTAGCATGTTTTTGTGTTCATGATTTCCCCCTTCTTCTATTTTTGGGTTTTTAGTATAATTAGGGGAGGGGGACCCCTGTATGGCTCAGGGGAGGCCAGAGGAAGGTCTGTTTACGGACGTCAAATGGCGTCCAGACTAGATGACTCCATTTGAAATGGTGTCGACCTGGGTCGACGTGATTTACGACCCATTTTTTCGGATCCTGAGGCCAGTGCGAGATAATGGGCTGAATAACGTTGCCCATGGGCGACGCCATTCAGGCCAGTATCCCTGGGTTCCAGTGCGTCAGAATACAGAAAACCTATTTAGAAGTCTTGAATGACGTCGGCTATGGGCGACACGATCCAAGACAGAACCACATTAATTCCTTCATTTAACATGTACTTTTATTGTTAAATCAATCCTATTGAATGTGTACTTGGAATCATATATTGGGGTTGGAGATTTTCATGTGACCGGATCATATTGCGTTGTGTTTTCGCGATCGTGGACCTAGAGTGACAATTGTTAGTGTGGGAATGACGCAGTGTCAGTGTGGGAGTGACAAGGTGACGCCTAGTAGGAGAGCGTCACCTGGTGTACCCCAGGGTAATAGCTAGTACCAGTGTGGGAGTGGTACACTTCGGAGTGTCACTCGTGTCTAAGAGAAGTCAGAATCATTTAGAGCTAGACTGGCCGGAGTAGCCAGTGCGCTATCCAAGGAGTTGCTGTCCCGTCCCAGCGGGTCGGTGTTTTCCATATTCAATTGTGTGGTATGTGTAGTTAGCCGGAACGTTGGTTGCAGACTGCACATGTTACATTTACAAATGCATGTGTTTAATATCTTGCCATTGTGGCTATAGTTCCTCTGCTTTACTTATGCATACCTGTCTATTTTCCTATTGTGTTACGTTTATGGGTGTAGGTCTGTGGGAGGTGGGGATCGAAGTATCCCTATTGAGTCTATTCTGGTGTGACTCACTTCTGCGACTTTCAGGTGAGGGTTCTCGACAGGAGTAGTGTTGTGGGGCCTCGTCTCGGGTTGCGCGCCAGCAGCCACTGTTTCGGGGTATGTCCCGATGTAGTGTTCTTTTACTTTCAAGCCTATACGGTTAATTATTTTATTTTAGTTGGATTATGTAATTATTTGTTGAGTCGAGTCGGATTGTATTAATTTTTAATTCATACACTTTCTTTACAATTCGATGCTGTGTGAATTGTTTAGCTTAGTTTATCATTTGTTTTTCAGACTTCTTTGAGATCCTGGTTCGGTTCCTAATTTTAATGATTCAGTACCCATTTAGTAATCGGATCCCCGGTTATAGGGTGACGGGTCGTTACAACCTATACTGTGTATAGGGTCCTAGACTCTCTGCCTGCCAGGGAACCTAATACTAACAATCCTAAGAGACTCTCAGCCATCTCTCGGTAGTCGGGGTGGGTAATTCCACTCACCGCACGACCCTCTGCCACGAGGCCAGTGATCCTGGACACATCCTTTAGACTGGGGATTATGTGTCCCCAGGGCATTAGAAATGTCCGACTCGCTGGATCCCACCTCTCCCTGAGGACCTGGAGGAGGATTAGATCTATCCAAAAAGGCTTTATCTCTAGAATCTCTCCGAACCCCATCTGCCGAAGTCTGGCCTTTTAGAAGTCCGGTAGTCCTCTGTACGCCGCTATAACCAAATCCCATGATATTCTGGTCCTCATCGTACGTGCAATTGTCCAAACAAACATTAAATAATTCATTAATAGGGCAATTAAAATCAATTTTTAAAAGTAATTTGGGCCCAGGACCACTCTCTTGAATGGCGTCAGGGATGGGCGATGCCTTTTGAAATGCGTCGCCTGGTCCCGGCGCCATTCAACAACGGGTCCGTGGACCCGTGGCCGTCTTTCCTTTCATTTTTTCACCCCAAAATGCTATAAAAGGAAGTTTTTGGGACTTACCATGGGAGGACCGGCCTCCTCGGCTGGTGCTGCCACCGCCTCGCCCACCGGAGCTGTGGGTGGAGGATCCTCTGCCTCCATAAACGTCGCCGCTTCCGCGAGGACTTGGGCCGCTTCATCCACGACCTCTGTTGGAATCCCTTCATCTTCATCCACTTCCAACGCCGGGATCGCCTCGACCCTTTGGCATTTCCCACTTGGATCACCTCGCTCCATAGTTTGAAAGGTAGAGAGTGAAGGAGGAAACCGGTGCTTAACCGGGCTAGAGAGAGGGCAAGGGGATGCTGTCACCAAAAAATGAGCAAAGAGAAAAATCCAAACAATTTTTTCAAAGTAAAGAGAAGGTTAATGGACAGCAGTCATGCCTATTTTCCAAGTCAAATGAATAAAAAAAGGGGCCACTCTAGGGCTCAAATGATGAAGAAATCCAATGGTACCACTGGGCCCACTATCTCAAGCAAAAGAGGTCCAAACAATTGTGCAAAGATTGTCCAAGAAGGCCCAAATGAAGAAGATTTAAGGGGCGACAGCTAAGCCCAATTTTGCAAGCCAAATGAATAAAAAAGGGACCACTTTAGGGCCCAAATGGTGAAGAAGTCCAATGGCACAACCGGGTCTATTATCTCAAGCAAAGGAGGTCCAAGCAATCTTTCAAAGAAGGCCCAAGTGAAGAAGAGTTAATGGACATCTGTCATGCCCATTCTTGCAAGCTCAAATAAGTCAAAAAGGGGTTACTTTCAGCCCAAATGATGAAAAAATCTAAGGGGGCAGGTCCGGGCCCATTATCTCAAGAAAAAGAAGCCCAATAGGGCCAATTTGGGCCTAAAAAGTAAAGGTCAAAGCCCAATTTCGTGGCAGCTTTTAAAAGGGCCCAAATGGTTCCCCCCATGGCCTATTCTTACCCCTTTGGTCCATGGTCAAATCTGCCCAAAGGAGGATAAGAAGAAAAGCAAGTGGTCCCCCCTCAAAATTCTTCTAGAAGAGGGTAGGTGAAAAGCAAAAAGAGAAACCAATCATGATTCTCCAAGTGTTGTGGCCTCATTGGAGGGCTCTTAAGAGGGGTTTCTTTTCCCTAATTTAAGGCTAATGGATGCCTAATCTACCCTCAAAAAGTAACCTAACTTTATCTATAAAAGAACCCCCATGTTCTACAAGAAAAAGTTCGAGACAAAAAATCCCAAAAAAGAGAAAAGAAAAGAAGAAAAGTGAGAGAGCATGGAGGAGAACGTCTCCCTCCTCCTTCCCCTCCATTTCCTGCATCCCTAGAGAGAAAAAAGAGTTAGAGAAGAAGAGGAAAAGAAAGGAAGAGTGTTAGAGAAGAAGAGAGAAAGATTGTGGGCTTCAAGAGCCATTCTCCCTTCTTATCCCCTCTTCAAGGTAGAGTGGGGGTGAAGAAGGGGTTTATTTCTGTCTCCTTACTTTCTTATAATGTTTTCTTTCATTTTTATGTTCATAGAAACTTCTATCTCCCCCTTGATGTTCATCCATGGGGATTGAAGGCAATGAAATGCAATGTTCAGATTTTCTGAGTCTGTTTTGTGAATCTGCTGGTTATCTTGCTTTTATGGTATTTTTTTCTTCATAAGGTATGTGTTTTTCGTGTGGGGATAGTAGAGGGGCCTTTCTAGTTTATGGAAATGGTCTCTTCAAGCCTTAGAACCTCCTAAATATGAAGATATGACCCAAAATGTGCTTTGCTGTCCAGATTTCCTGAAAACTGACTTTCAATTTATTTGTCTTTAGTTTTGGGGTTTTTCAAGGTGGCTTGGCCTTACATGACCCTTAAGAGCACGTCCACTCCATGGATGATGTTCCACCAAGGCCAAACATCAAGAGAAATCCCCTAAGTTTCATATATATTAAGATCTAAGTTTCTATTTTCATGTTGGAAGCGAATGGGTTTTGTTTGGATCTTTTTCCTTTAATGGCTAAGGGTTTAGGCCCTAGAGGTTCTTAAGGAGGTTCTCTCACTAGTTGGGGATGAGCTTCTTTGAGTATAAACCCTCTAACATGAAGCCAAGAAGGAGAGATCCATGGAAAAGATAAAAAATATACCTAAGTTTCTCATATGTTCATATTCAAGTTTTCATGATATTTTCCTAAAGAAATACATATAAAATATATTTAAATAAATATTTTAGGCCTTGTACCTTTTATACTTTATTTTCCATCATTTGGATTAGATTTAAACCCATTTTTCACCAAAAATCCGGATTTTAGCCTGAGTCTGCGGTCTACAGTGCTACAGTGTTGAGTTTGCGGCTACTATTCATGAGTCTGCACCTCCCTGCGCAGACTCAGCGCCAGTTGCAAGTTTTTGAGTCTGCGCCTCTTTCAACTTGGTTTTTGGGCTTGAGGTGATTCTTTGATCCTCTTCCAAGTTGTTCAAAGGTTCCTTGGACCTAGGGCTGTCCTTTTGAGGCCCAATGAAGGTCCTAAATGGCTTTGACTTTAGGTTGTTAAACCCTTATACCCACTTTGATTGGAGAATAGGAGAAGAATAAGGCCTCTTATTCTTAGAATAAGGCTAATTCTAGTTTGACAGACGGAATGGCTTATACCGCGTCAGAATTATTTATACAAGAATAAGGAGAATAAGTCATTCCACCTTAGACTCAAGAATTGGTTATTCTTCTTATTCCATCAGTGGGCCCCACAAAACTATCAAACCGAAACACCCCTTATTCTAGTATACGCTATTCCGGATAAGTAATTCCGAATAACTTGTTCTGCAATCAAAGTGGAGCTTAATGTTTCAACCGAAATTTTGCCATATGTTTTAAGATTTTAAGTTTCTTCCGATGTTTCTCAAGGATGTCCCGATCCAAGGGTGCCAACAATCTCATGTTGGGTAACCCATCAAGGGTCCTCACACAAAAAATATCATTCTTGTGTTCCCATTTCTATGGGTTCATTTAGATGATATGCCCCGAAGTCCCAATGGGTTGGAGTTCCTTGCTCCCCAAATGTAGAAATGGAATGGGTGATTCCCTGTAGATAACCCTTTCATTTTGAAGGCATTAAGGGCACCATTTGGGTGAGTGGTTGGATGCTCGGCACGTCCCCCTTTATAGCCACCTCCATAGTTCATGGCTACATGTGATCCTCTAAGAAAATTGGTGGAGTTCCCTGAGTTCCCTGCTCCCCAAATGTGGAGATGCTTTGGATTATCCCTTGTGGGTTTTTCTTACATATTGAAGGCATTAAGGGCACCCTTTGGGTGAGTGGTTGGATGCTCGGCATGCCCCCCTTTACAGCCATCCCTATGGTCCATTAGCCATTACATATCCCTTTAAGGGAGTTGGTCCTTCGGGTCCCTTCATGCCATGATCCCTCATGAAGATCCGAAACCTTTGATTGGGTTTTCCTAATGAAATGTTGAAATTCAACTTGGAATCATTATATTAAGCATTTTCAATACTTTATAAAGTGATCCAAGAAGAATGGGATAAACATGAAGAAATCATGTTATTTGAAGAAATCCACACAAGAACTACTCCTTGAAAAGACTTTATGTAGCCATACTCTACTTCTGAGATTTCTCAGTGTTATCCTCCCCAAATTTATGGTGATTCTTGAATCACTTCAAGTTGAAAGATGTATAAACTTGAAATTATGCTCAGATTTTGAGTCTGCGCACCTATAACTATGGAAATTTGATTGGGAATGGGGTACAATATGTTTTCATCCATTCCGGATTTCATATTCTAACTTTAATGGTTGAAACTAACCCCTGATGGAGTTAATTGCAGCTTGAACTGTGCAGGAAACTCAAAAAATCAATTTTCATATTTGAGTCTACGCCACTGTTCTGAGTCTGCGCACCCTTGCGCAGACTCAACTCAAAACTGTCAAATATGCCTGGCATGGACTGATAGACTCATTTATGGTTCAAATAACTCAAATAATTAAAGTTAATTCATTCAAAAAAAGGGTTTAAGATAGCCATCTTCTATTTTAAATAAACACAAAATTCCAAACTTAAGTGGAGTCTGCACACCTTCCATAAGCTCATTTCAAATGAAAAATCAACTAAACATTAAATCAAATTGCTTAAATCACTCACTATCATATATCAAACACTCCATGTCATTTAAATAAACATCAATTTACAAAAAGGATCAAAATCCCTTCAAAATAAATAAAAAATTACAAGTTCAGCTGAGTCTGCGCACCCCTTGCGCAGACTCAAATCCATTTTTCTTGACTCCTTAATCTTTGAAGCTTCCCAGTACTTTGAAACTCTTGGAATTCCCCTCAACCTCAGGAGATTCCATCTTTTTAAGAATCTTGCTCAAAATCCTCTTTAAACTTGAGTCTGCGCATCAATCTCAAGGCCAAAACCTCATCTCTTGGCCCCCAAATCATGCCCGCAGCTCCAAATCTGTAAATCATCACCAAACAAAACATAAAATCAAGTTATCCTACCAAAAATCCAATAAAATAACTCATAAACAAAAAATCCACAGTTCATACTTGAGTATGCGCATCTTGGCGCAGACTCAACCCTGAAATTCACAAAAATAACAAATCAACTTTCCGACCACTTTAAGATGTTCTAAAACTTTCTAAAAAACAAGTTTATTCTTACCTATCAGGAAATCAAATAAAAACACCAAGTTGTTCTTGAAAAAATGTAAAAACCAACTCAAAACAAATTGGTGACAAATGGGTCTCCGCTATCCTGCGCAGAGTCAACCATGAAATCTCAAAATTGCCCTTTTTGACCCTAAATTCCCTCCAAATTAAACAAAACAATTTACATAAAAGCTTTATATTTTATATAAGTTAAAAATCTAAATAAAAGCTTAAAACTCTTTTTGCAAAAAATGTAAAAAATGTTTAAACACTTTGATAAACAATGAGTCTGCGCTCTATAGCACAGACCCTACATTAAATTCCTAAAATATGGTGTTTTGGCCATTAAATTCCCCTCAAATAAAATAAAAAATCTTAAGAATAAACCCTATATTTTTCACAAATCAAAACCCAAACAAAAAATGATAACTTTTTCCTTGAAATTACCTAAAAAACTGAAAAAATAGGCTTGTGACAAATGAGTCTACGCTACCCTGCGCAGATACAACCCCCAACTGTTAAAATCCAAACTTTTCAACCTTGATTCCTTTAAAATTAAATCAAAATCTCCAAGATAAAAGTCTACACTTCCTGTAAATAAAAAATCAAATAGAACTCAAATTTGCCCGTTTGCAAAACATAAAAAATACCTAAAAGAAATCTAATTTCAATTGAATTTGCACATCTTGCTCATCCTTCAAAACTTGTAAATTCAAAACATAAAAAATATAAATCCTTGAAGCATTTTTCACTCAAATCAAATAAGAAAAAATAAAAAACAATTTTCCATACCCTCCAAATCAAATTCAAAATCTCTTCACTTGAAATCTAATAAAACACAATAAGAAATGTTTATTAGACTTCCTTGATAAAAAATGTCATCCACTTCAATCAAAATACCATAAAAAAGATCTTCAATCCTCTCACAAATCAGAAATCAAAATAAAAGACAAGCATTCTCATTAGTAACAAATGAGTCTGCGCATCTTTGCGCAGACTCAACTTCATGTTCATTTCCAAATTTGAAAAATTCAACAAATCTTCAATGCATCCATATAAATCAATCCAAAAAGACTAAAAAATGTCTCTCATCATTATCCATCAATAAGAATAAATAAATCAAGTCTTGCGCATACTCAACTTTAAACTAAAAAAATGAGTTTTTTTATTAAATAAAAATTGAAATTCATTTATTTTTTAAATGCAATCTTGTATATCTTTCTTATATCATTTTAAAGGGTGTTATTCTATTCTTCCGACGATTAATCAAGGGTTTTCCTCTTAGGAGGATGTAATTAATGCTATTCCATTTATAGGTAGCGGGATCGGGTCGAAGAACTACGCAATCATCTGATTGAGTCAGGTAGAGCGCACAAAAAACAAATCTAAATCTAAATCAAAAAATCAAGATCAAGTGCATTTTCCCTAAAAAATGTGCGACAGGGGATAAAAGAGAGATGACGGAGGAGAAAGAGGAGATCGCCGGTGAGATAGAGTCACCGAAAATGGCCAAAAAATGCCCAAACTCGTCGTAGTCCGCCGGGCTCGCCAGAGAGGTAGATGGGTGAGGAGAGAGAGAGGGTTTAAGCAAGTGAGGAAGAAGGGAGGCTTGGGTTCGCGCAGCCTCAATTAATTTTCTAAATGGCATCGGGCATGTGAGACGTGTTTTAGTAGCGTACAAACTGAGGCGACTGTTTGAATTTTGAAAATGTGTGAAGGGTGTCGACCACGGACGATGCTATTTGGGATTTACCACCTTTGACAGTCAGAGCCGTACCAGGAGAATTCTAGAAATTGTTTGAAAGACGTCAACCATGGGCGATGCTATTTAGGAAATTAATGCATTAGAAATTGTGGAAGTACGGTTCAAATAATGATTGGCGTCGATCATGAGCGATGTGATTCAGAGAATTAAATGCCTAGAAAATTCTAGAAAATGGGAGAGAGAAATTGATTGGCGTTGACCATGGCCGAAGTGATTCAGAGAATCTTGGAGAATAATTTTAATTTTTGAAAATTGGATTTTATAGAAAGGCGCCGCTTTGAGTCGACACGATTTGGATTAATGAGCCCAAAACTTTGAATTTCGAGGAAAATGAGCCGTTTTGCTTATGGAAAAATTCCAGAAAATTGCATAAAATTAACGAAGGATCTTTATTGCAATAAGGGAATGATTTTTTTATTAAAAATAAATTTATAAATTACATCAAGCTTTGGGTGGAATTTGAGAGCTTTCAGGCCGGATTTTCTAAAGTTCTTTTACATAATTTTTTCATAGCTCCTGATTCGCTTCATGAGGAAGTTTAACACAACAGGTGAAACCGATATTCCACAAAGTTACGATGAGCTCTGTCGTCTCGAACTGTTCATCAGTTTCCAAAGCCTGCTTCTTGATTGGAGAAAGATTGAAAATATCAGGAAATTCATAGTGTGGCATACCAAATTGAGGATGATATCAATAAGGATTGTATAAGACGAACTCGGTCGCCCCGATCTGTCGGAGCTCTATGCCTGCACAGTGGCGCACCCGTACTGCCTTTTCTCTAAGAGCAAGTGGGGTGGATTCGAAGCCAGTCCTCGGCATGGTCTTGAAGTAAGCACACCAGTCAGCTCGAGTCTTGAGGCTCGGCACTTGTGTGGTCATATTGTTGTTGAATTTCATTGCACTGAAAATGTGAAAGATAGGACTGCGCTGATATATTTGAGACATCTTGGGAACCTCTTTCTCGTTATGATTGAATTTGAAATGGAGATTGATCCATAGGGAAAGAAGTAGCATGCTACCAGAATGAGGCTGACTGGTAAAAACCGCTCATAGCCCACTGTAGAGATAGGCTAGAACCGCTGTGCTTATATTCTTTCCTTTGAAAATCCCACAAATTGCACTGAGCTGATCTTCCAACAATATGTTATTCTAGGCAAAGAATACTAGAGCTCCAGCCAGTCATGCAGTGTAGGCGATCATCACGATCTCTGTTTCTTCCTCCTTTATTCCTTCCATCTTCTTCAAAGTCTATTTTTCCAGCTTCGCCAGATTGACCCCTTTTTGAGTAAGAACACTCTGGATTTCTTTCGGACTTTCCATAATCTTTTCTAAGAACTGATGACAAGTGACCTTTGCCCTCATGAATAGCATATCTGTCACGTAAGGTTCATCATTGTTTGCCTTAAGCTTTAGAAGTCCAGTAAGAGTTCAGCTTCTTCCAGCAAGATGGTAGCTTCGAAGAAAGTGAAAAGGAAAGTGTGTGTTTGAGGATGCCACAGTTCAATAATCGCACCCATTGCAACCCAATCCATACACGCACTCTTATAACATTTAGCATTGATGACGAAGCCTTGGATATGCCACTTGGAAATATATAATTGCATGAAGAAGTTGATTTTTCCCACTGGCTTTGAAATCCATAGAAGAGAAGAAAACTTCTTGGACTAGGGAAGAAAGGATATCGCTTGAAAGAAAAGAGAATTGGCATAGTTCTATCATATCAAGAAAAGAATTTGGAGTATGGAATAATTTATAGAAGAAAAAAGAAAATTGAGTGAAGAAGAGTGCATAGCTTACTTATAGGTTAGGATCTCACCCACTAAGGTGGCCTTATATGCTAGAAAGCTTTTCAATCATCTTCCTCGCCCTCTTATTTGATGAAGAATCCTTTGCAAAATCAAATATCTTCCTTGAATGCTTGATCTCCTCTCTTTTCTTGCTCTTCCTCTTCCTTTCCCTTGAGATTTTGAGAGAATCTCCTAGCTTTCCTTCCCCAAAGCTAGTTGTAATGGTTTGATATGAGAAGAGGAAGCTTATATAGAGTGATTTGCGTGGTTAGAAGACCCTTTCCGAATTGGAAGAGGGTATTCAATGAAGGAAGGTTGAGTCCGGAGCGGAGTCAGGAAGGAGCAGTTTCGGTAAGTTAAATGGTGTTGCCTCAAGCCGATGTCATTCAAATGACGTCGACTCAGAGCGATGCCATTTAGAGAATTTCTGTCATTTTCAAGAAATTGCATATTTGTTGCTATTTGATGATATTTGTTTATCTGCTTGAAGTTACTGATGAAATTTGAGTGCAGGAAAAATTCAAGAGAAATAAAATGAAGCTGCAATTTCAATAAGGTCCCACTGTGATCACTGAGTCCCATTGTGACTGAAAAGACGGTTATCTCTACACTTGTATTCCATTAATTCAGCCAAAGTTGTCTGGATTTTTTTCATGTTAAAATTAACTATGAACTGAGCATATGATTGTAGTAGAGAAGACAACACAAGGTCGATATGCATCTCCTTGGGAAATGGGACCCCAAGAGCATCCAGGCTCTCACCCATTCTACCATCTTCAACACATAAGTCTGCACTGAAGATCTCTCTGCCATCTGAGCCTTGAACAGAGTCTTAGCTATCTCATATCTTTCGATTATGCTCTGCTCGCTAAATAGCTCCTTCAAAGGGAGAATGATGGATCCAGCATCCATCTCCTCATGCTGCTTCTGCAATTCATTTCTCATATAGGCTAGCATGTAGCATTGGACCATGGTAGAGTCTTCCTTCAATTTCCCATATGTCATCATGTCCTCCTCTGGGGCATCTAATGCTGGTTCTGAAGGAGGATCATCATCCAGGACATACGCAATTTGCTCAAATCTGAGGACAATCTTCAAGTTCCTTGAGTAGTTAGGGCCTGACAAACGATTAGCATCCAGTATGCCACGCAACGGGTCATGGTGTGACATTTTAGCCTACAAGAGATAATAAGTTTCAATTAGCATAACTCAGTTATTAATTTTAAAAAAAATATTTGGACTTTATAATCTAGTTTTAGTCCCACTAATTTTCATCGGACTGTATAACTTTCAAATATACAGAACGGGAGATGCCGACAGTCTCCTAGTGGGGATCAGAATCTCCAAGAATCACAGTATGACCTCGGGTAAACACATAGTATCATATTGTTATCTTAAAGCAACCATCTCATGGTAATTGCAACTCCTTGCAATATCCGATCTTATTTCAGATGATGACAACTCTCGGGTAAACACTTAGAAAATGCCACTATTGAATTAAGTTCGAAAAGCTATATTGATGCAGAGCCACGCGGTACATTATTAATGACTCGTGCTTCGGCTTAGACTTTATAATGAAGGTTTTATATTATTTATTTTGGTCTCATTCTAGGTAAATTTAAATGTCGCAAATATTATATATACCAATAACCTAGTAATTTGATTCGCAATCAAAAGAAATACATGCATCGCATATATGTCATGGTGTGGTCATGGATAGCACTGTGGTTTGACTTGAGCCAGACAGTCAAACACACATATATACACAACATAACATTTATATTATGAGTCTACAAACTCATAGGCTGAATGAACTCCTTCATTTCCTTCTTGGTTGCAGTTGTAGATCGTCCTTGCTCCATGCTCAGTTGCCTCGATCAAATTACACAATAAATTCTCAATTTATATGATTATTTAAAAGAAGGTTTATGGCAAGTACATCAAGGAGGGAGGTAGAGATACAATGGAATATGGGAGAGGGAGAGGTACGTAGACCTCAATTTATTAACAATTAAAAAACCATACACACCATCGATCTATATCCACATATCATCACATGAAATATTTATCAAGTGCTTATCCATGACCATCGTGTGTTTCATTAATCAAACCACACATGAATTAGCTCATCACATGGCTAAAATATTTTTTTTCGAAAATATACAAATTTTGTTTCAAAAACCAGGACCAAACAAAAATTTGGATAATTAGAATTTTTGAAAAAGTTTTATTCAGTTAATCATGCAATCAAATCATATTTAAAAGCTATAAACACACATCACATGTGTTGGGATCCGGGCGGGACACGAAGAATGCAACGGAAACGACGAATAAAATTATCCCGCCCGATGTCCGTTGATTCGAATCGGAACGAAAAGCAAGAATCGAAAAATCGGGTGTAATCACATTACCGCGTGCGGATTCGAATCCGCTTCCGTCTCAATTCCGTCGAGGCGATGTCGCGAGCCGCACAAGCGTCCGGCCTCCAGCGGTATCCACGCGATCCTCCGCAGTGATTCGTACTCACTCCCTCGTCTGTATAAGCTCGCTCGATGAAGATCCGTCGCCGCAACGATGTCCGGAAACCCACGGACGGGAATTCTCGACTTTCGGGAATCGCGCGCAGCGGAGACGGAGACTATTCCGGCGCCTCAAACGGGGTGCCCAGAGGAGGAGGAGAGAGAAAAGGGGGACTACCAGTATGGGGAAAACCTTGGAGCTTGGCCCAGGGTTTCTCAACAGCGTGTATATATATTAAGTCGGCGCGACCTTTCACAAAAGTCTCTGAGTTAATATAAATCCCACTTAAGTACCACCGACTGAGAATCTTATTGCGTGTGACCCTCTAAGCCCACTAACCAGTTCGATTTTCAGCCCTTTAAGTCCAATAACTAGATATTGACTTATTGTAATTAATTAATATCTAGATATTAACTAATTACTTAACCGAATTAACATCTCATATAAATTTGGTCAGACTTCCGATCAAGTTGGGTGCCAAGCAACACCGCATGATCCCGGAAGGTAATGGGGTTCAGCAACCCACTCATAGAACCTGTCCGTTCACAATTACCGCATGGCTATAATCCTTCGTTCGCACAATGCTCTCAAGTTAACCTAAGGTATGGTCAACTGTCAAACCCTAGATGGTCAATTCACTTGAATCAGACTCCGCTGTACAATATTCGAAGACATTTTTTCTGATATTGTTTCTACTCTGGCCAAAGACTCATGCGGATCTATTCTAGAGCGTTCTATCTCCAGTTACCTAAGAGCGAACGATCCTTTATTGAACACACAATCACCTTCAAAGGTCTTCCGCTGGACCCGATCCTTGACTATTAGAAATCCCGTGGATAGGGATTCGTAGGTTAAAGTCAAAGTCCAGAAGTCCACCGACAACGTGTCTTTGGCATCTCAAGCCCAAGGATCAACCACACTACTGTGACGATGAATCAAGTCGGTTGACAGTCAGATAAATTACCATTCGGCGATTCATGTCAGATCAGTCCAGTGAACTCATTCTCCAATGAACACCTACAAGTTTACCATTGTGTCCCCACACAAGTAACTAACGAGATCAGTCACCCTCATCATATGAGCTGGAATAACATGTACTAGTCTTACTGGATGTTTGATGTCCTTCTCAAACATCCTACGACTAGGAACAATTGAGAATATGTGTTTATAAGTCATCAGTCTCATTATTATGATCTCATAATAATCTGATGACTATTGCACATATTCATGGACTTCATTATGCGCAATAACAAATATGCCAATCTACATAATGAAACAAATGCCATTTATCAGTGAACCAAATTGAAATAGGTGCCTTATGAGTGGCTTAGAGGACACCTATATCCATCAATCTCCCACTTGGACTCAATTTGTGATTGATCGCGTTGGCCGAGGAGAGGCGAGGATGATCCACAAGTGCAACCAGGAAGGCGATATAAGATGAGATCACCAGTGCCTGTGTGTTTGCTTGATTAGATAATATAATTGTTATATAATTGTGGTGATTAATTGTTTGGCTCTAGTTAATCACCGTGCTGTCTATGACCACATAATGAACATGTATGGTTGATGCATGCCTTTTAGATTTTGATTATGAATCGATTACTAATATCTAGGTATAGTTAAAAATATACGATATATTCATAAACTACCACCTAGGATGAGACCAACTTAACATAAACAAAACATTCAACATAAAGTCTAAGCCGGAGCGTGAGCCATTGAAAATGCACTGCGTGGCTCTCCATCAATATAGTTTTTTAGAACTTGATTCAATGATGACAGTTTCTATGTGTTTACCCGGGATCTGCTACCATCTGATGAAAGGATTATTAACTATGGCATTATGATGCCTTAAGATTGGAATAGAGGAACGGTGTAGCTATCCTCGCGTTTACCCGGGAGCTATATTCTTACTTCACTCTATCATGTATTGATGGTAAAGTTTAGACCAGGGATAATGGTCTACTGTGTTTACCCAAGACCATTAAAACCTGGGAGCCGAAATAAGATCGATTATTACAAGGAGTTGCAATTACCATGAGATGGTTGCTCTAAGATAATGGTATGATACTATGTATTTACCTGAGGTCATACTATGATTCTTGGAGATTCTGATACTCATTAGGAGACCGTCGAAATCTTCTATTTTGTATACCTGAAAGTTACACAGTCCGTCGAAAAATAGTGAGAAATAATTCAACATAAAAGACCATAATTGAATTATAAGAACTATCTGTTTAAATCACGTTATTTCCTTCGTTCACTAAAATGTCGTCTATTCGAAATTTTGGCATATTAGATGCCAATACTTCTCATATTCAGATTGACTAGAAAACGCTAAAGAATGTCTTCAGGACAAAGTGAAAGTCACTATCTTAATCAGATATAATGAATCCTCTTACTTGGATAGACCAAGATGAGGAGGTACTCATGGTATGCCTTTTTGAAAGGCAATGATTGTGATGAAATCTCTTGGATAGACCAATAAGAAGAGGAATTCATAATATGTCTTTGAGAAAGGCAAGTGGTAAGATTTTAAACGATCGAGCCTACACTTAAAAGGATAAAGAAAAGTCAGCTGAGATAGAGAAGTAGCAGTTCTCCTACTGCGACCAATATAAGGATATTGGTAAATGCAAAATGGATATGAAACTTGAAGGAAGTCTCATATATTCTTATTATCAACTTTTGCATATCTATTGGAAATTAGCGTATTCAACATGAGATATTAGAAACGATTCTCAGATCTACGATAGTATGCAGACTTAGACAAGTAAAAGGAAATCGAGAGAATGCAAGTGTTGAGTTAGACTCAACAATTGTTCATGATATTCATAGGTTACTGTCAGACAGTAAATGTTTGTATATCTATAAGAGTCAAATATGAAACATAATAATTGTTATTTAGTTGTATAAGATATCAAGAATTATAAAAGTGAATAACGTTGATTGAGAAGGAACAATAGTTGTTCGAATAAGACAATGCACTATAGATTCTTGATGTGACATTTCATGTGATAAATGTTCACAAGTCTCCTACAGAAATGAACTGTGTGAATCCTGATTATCTATGGTATTGTACACAGGGTCGTACAATTAGAAATTATTGGTGCTAATACATACTGATGTAAACAACTTAATATCCTCTTAAGGCCAAAGATAATCACTCTTATTGACTTACCTTACAGTTTACTCTTTGAATGATTTGACTATATGTACTTACTGAACTACAAGACGAATGCATCTGAGAGATTAAGGTGTAAGATCAATATGAAGTATTAGAATTTTTTGATTTGATCTAAGAAATTAATACTTAAGTATATGATTCATATAAATCATTAAAATGATAATTATATCCTCCCTCGATTGATCCTCATTATACATCATAGTAATATGATAGAATGAGGAATTACACCTTATTAAGATATGGTGCAATACATAGTAAGATTTGCTTAACTCTTATATCTTTTGAACATGAGTATGAACATTAGATGTCTATACTTTACAGATGGTTCCAAATAAGTCAGTGTGTGTGTTCATATAAGATATGAAAACTAAATAATTCATATGAGATGTGAATTATAAATATAGATGATTTTAAAGTCAACTTATACCCTGGTATAAATTTGTGAGATGTCCAAAGATTTTGGACATTACATTTATTAGCCAAGCGATAATGGAATAATTATCGTCATGAAGCTGTCTTCTAAGAAGAGGAACATGTCCTCAGAGAAGACAGTGGAAGCTGATAAAACTAGAAAATGTTCTAGACTTATAAATTAACACAAGATTATTAGATAATTTTTAGTTGTTTGGAACCACTCATAACACACATCAGAGAGCTTCATAGATTTTTTTTTTGAGATTCTCTCAGTGACTAGAAGGATATGTTTGACATATCAGATTTAGCGAAAATGAGAGGAGCTCAAAGATATAGATTATGATCTAAAATCTATGATGATGCTTTCTGCCATTAAAACTTTAAGATTGGCAAGTAGTTAAGAATTTCAAGCCATAGTCTAACTATTATTGAGTTCAGAACTTGATAATATTGCTAAAGGGTATTGTACCTAAAGCAAGCAAATATTCAAAATTAGCTTAAATGGACTACTTAAAACTTATATGGTAAACTGAAGAACATAGTCAACGTCAAAATGTTGACTTTGGCAAGTTTTTCTCACTAGTTACCATTAATAAGTTTATTACAATTCTACTTGCCAATACTGCCTATCATAATGATGAGATGATGGCAGTTGGATATGAAAAGCGTTCTCTCAATGTTATTGAAGAAAAGATGTATATGATACACCTTTAAAGCTTTTAGAATAGCCAGGAAGCAAGTTATAATTTCAAAAATCTATTTAAATCAAACTAAAGCTTCTCAAAGTTGTAATAAGAGTTTTTGACTTGATTGTCAAATATTACGTGATCATTAAGAATGATCACCGACTGTGTGTGTCTAAAGGAGACAGTGGGAGTACGGACGCTTTAGTAATATTTTGTGATAATAACATCAAAGTCATTGATAATGACATCAGGATGTTACTATCAGTAAAACTATTATTGACCATGTTTTCCTCTATAATATGTTTAGTTATAACATCCCCGGTATTGGAAATACGAATTTATTAAGATAGATTGGTGGGGATATTATATTGACCTGTATGTCAAGATGTTTGGCATAAATTTCAAAATAAAGTCTCAATTGTTGAGATATGAAATTTATTCTTTTAAGAAAAAAGTTCCTTAAAAGATACCGGAGTGAAACGCATCACTAAGCACTTGAGAAGTGCTAAGGATGCACTGATGTATATGGAAAGGATGATTTGAGACTATGAGGTCATACTGACTCAAATTTCAAGTCAAATAATGGATATAACTTTTTAATAGAAAGGAATGGATTGGAAGGGTTCCAATCCAGAACTCGATATTAAGATGATGACATAAACAAGTGATACTGTTATTAGAACAGTATGGATGAAAAAGTTTATCACAGAACTAGATGTAGTTCTAAAAGATTTATGATAAAATCTCTTTGTTGTAGGACAACACTGGGAGCAATCAATAGTGTGATCGAGCCATGGTCTCTTCAGAAGTTGCAGAACATTCTGAGGCTCTTTCACAAGTTCAGAGACAAAAGATTACGAGGAAATAATGTAATGAAAAATATTCTATTTGTAGATAATTTAGTAGATCCATGACCAAGTCTTAGTTACAAACTTTATGTGAGCATCACCTAGATTTGATGGAGATCAAATGCGAAGGTGATTGACTTGAGTCCAAGTGGGAGATTGATGGATATAGGTGTCTTCTAAGCCAATCATAAGGCACCTATTTCAATCTGGTTCACTAATAAATGACATTATTTCATTATGTAGATTGACATGTTTATTATTGCGTATAATGAAATCCATGAATGTGTGCAATAGTCATCAGATTATGATGAGATCATAATAATGAGACTGATGACTTATAAATACATATTCTCAATTATTCCTAGTTGTAGGATGTTTGAGAAGGACATCAAACATCTGGTAAGACTAGTACAGGTTATTCCAGCTCATATGATGAGGGTGACTGATCTCGTTAGTTACTTGTGTGGAGACACAATGGTAAAACTGTAGGTGCTCATTAGGGAATGAGTTCACTAAACTGATCCGAAATGAATCGTCGAATGGTAATTTATCTGACTGTCAACCGGCTTGATTCATCGTCACAGTTGCGTGGTTGATCCTTGGGCTTGAGATGCCAAAGACACGTTGTCGGTGGACTTATGGACTTTGACTTTAACCTACGAATCCCTATCCACGGGATCTCCAATAGTCAAAGATCGGGTCCGGCGGAAGACCTTCGAAGGTGATTGTGTGTTCAATAAAGGATCGTTCGCTCTCAGGTAACTGGAGAGAGAATGCTCTAGAATAGATCTGTAGGAGTCTTTGGCCAGAGCAGAAACAATATCAGAAAAGATATTTTCGGATATTGTACAGCGGAGTCTGATTCAATTGAGTTGATCATCTAGGGTTTGACAGTGGACCATACCCTAGGTTAACTCGAGAGCATTGTGCGAACGAAGGATTATAGCCATGGGGTAACTGTGGACGGACAGGTTCCATGAGTGAGTTGTTGAACCCCATTACGTTCCGGGATCATACGGTGTTGCTCGGCACCTAACTTGATCAGAAGTCCGAACGAATTTACATAGGATGTTTATTCGATTGAGTAATTAGTTAATATCTAGATATTAATTAATTACAATAAGTCAATAACTTGTTATTGGACTTCACGGGCTGAAAATCGGACTGGTTAATAGGCTTAGAGGGTCACACGTAATAAGATTCTCAGTCGGTGGTACTTAAGTGGGATTCATATTTACTTGGGGACTTTTGTGAAAAGTTGTGCCGACTTAATATATATACGCGCTGTTGAGTAACCCTGGGCCAAGCTCCAGGGTTTCCCCATACTGGCCGCCCCCCTTTCTCTCTCCACCTCCTCTGGGCACCTCGTTCGAGGTATCGAGACAATGTTCGTCTCCGCCGCGCGTGATTCCCGAAAGTCGGGAATTCCCGTCTCCAGGTTTTTGGACATCATTGCGGCGACGGATCTTCAGCGAGCGAGCTGATACGAATGAGGGAGCCAGGATGAATCACCGCGGAGGATCGCGTGGATACTGTTGGAGGCCAGACGCTTGTGCAGCTCACGGCATCGCCTCGACGGAACCGAGACGGAAGCGGATTCGAATTTGCACACGGTAATCTAATTACGTCCCGATTTTTGGTTTATATTTTTCGTTCCGATTCGGATCAGCGGACATCGGGTGTAAGGATTGAGGTTTCAGATCCGGTTATCGGGTCAGTCTTCGGGGTCGGATCTCGTAGTTTGGGCTCTGGTGGGGCTGAGACTTGGTTCTTGTTTCACGTCGACCTTGCTCGACGCGGTTTAAGCGGCGTCCAACAATGTCGACGTGTTTTAGGTTGTGCCACGTGGGCTCCACGGGGGCTGGCCTTGGGGCGCGAGAGTACGGCCCTGGTCATATTGTCTGAATGGCGTCTTAGATGGACGACGCCATTTAGAGTACGACCCTGTTTTGTCAGAGTACGGTCCGGTCTTGTCATCTGAATGACGTCGGGCTTGCACGACGCATTTTTCCCAGCTTCTGGTTGACCCCGCGAACCCTCTTTCCTTTCCCTCATTCCCTCCTCCCTCTTCTCTCTCCTCTCTTCCTCTGGCGAACCAACGACCACCTCCCCCTCTACTTCCTTTCCTCCCTCTATCCCATCTCTCCCTCCACTCCATTAACCTCCCAACTTCCTCCACTACCACCACCATCTCCTCCGCGGCGTTTTTCTCTCCGGACGGCGGCCGACGTCCCGGTGGAGTAACGGCGTCCACGACGGTACCGGCGGCGGCGTGTGGCAAGGCGGGACGGCGGCTTGGGGCTAGGAGGAGTTAGAGTAACTGGTAGGGTGACGATTCCCGTCGTATTGTGTTTACAAACCATGTTTTCCCGCTTTGGAGTATGTTTAGGGGTGTTCTTGGGGTGAAAATACTAAACGCATGAAATGAGAATTGGGCGTTTTAATGGGTATTTAGGTTCTTCTCCCCGTTCTCCACATTTTTCGTGTTTCTACACGATTTTGGAGAAGAAATCCCACCCTGTGGATCGGGAGATGGCGGAGGAAGAACCTGTCTGTGAGGGTTAAATAGTGTCGAGGGATAGCGACGCCTTTTAGAAAGGCGGCTCCCACCTACGACGCGATTTAGCCAAATTAACAGACTCTGTCTTTGGACTGATGAGCGTCCAGGGACAGCGACGCCTTTCAAAAGGCGACTTGCGTGGACGACGCATTTTAAGTGGAATCACCCTGTAGCCTGTCCCTACTTCTGTCGCTATCAAGCGACGAGGGACAGCGACGCCTTTCAAAAGGCGGCTACATGTGACGACACGTTTTAGGCCATTTCCGAGGCCAGATTTCACATGAACTAATTTAGGAGGCTTGAATGGCATCGGCCTTGGGCGACGCGATTCAAGACAGAATCACATTAATTCATGCTGTTAACATATCTTCACACTGTTAGATAGTTTGGTTAATTGCATGCTTAAAATCGTACTCGAGGATGATGATTTTTACGTGATCGGATCGTACTGTGTTGTGTTTCGTGCGACCGTGGACCTAGAGTGACAGTTGTAGCGCTTGCCACGCTGTGTTGGTGTGGGAGGGACACAACGTCCGTGTGGGAGTGGTGGGGTGATGCCTATAGAGAGGGTCACATGGTGTACCCCGGGGTTAGCTAGTACCGGTGTAGGAGTGGTACCTGTGGAGTTTCACTCGTGCTGGGGGAAGCAGAAACCACCTAGAGCCAGTTGGGCTGGAGTAGCTAGCGTGCTATCCGAGGGGTTATTGTTTGGTCTCAGCGGGTCGGTGTTTCCCGCATTCGGCTGTGTGGTTGGCGTGTTTTGCCGAGACGCTGGTTGTAGGCTCCCTGGTAGAATGGTTTCAGAGTTGTGCATGTTACATTTCGAATGCATGTGTTTTATATCGTAATTTAGGAATTGTGTTACAACTTACTTGTTTATTCTACCTATATCTGTGTTACTGCACTTGTGGGTGCGTGAGTGGACGGTGGGGATTGAAGGATCCCTACTGAGTCTTTTCGTTGAGACTCACCCCTGCGGTTTTTAGGTGAGGGTTCCAGGCAGGCTTAGCGAGGAGAGTGCTGCTTTGGGTTGCGCGCCCGCAGCCATTGTTCCAGGGTATGCCTCGACGTAATTGTTATTTTATTTTATGGCCTGCATGCTTAATTATTTCTTTTCAGTTGGAATATGTAATTATCTGCTGTGTCGAGTCGCATTGTAATAACTTTTAATTCTTACACTTCCTTTTCAATTCAATGCAATGTGAATGTTTAGCTTAGTTTATTATTTATTTCCAGACTTATCTAGATCCTGGTTTGGCTCCAAATTAATGATTCGGTACCCATTTAGTAATCGGTTTCCTGATTATAGGGTGGCGGGTTGTTACATCGGGCGGGATAATTTTTTTTATTGTTGCTTCTGCTGCGTTCGTCACGCCCCGCCCGGATCCCAACACAAGGACCATCCACGCAACCGTGACACAAGAATCAAGCTGGTTAACAGTTAGGTAACTATCATCGAGCGATTCATGGTTGGATCAGTTCAGTGAACTTATTTACCAATGAGCACCTACAGGTCCAACATAGTGTCTCCATACAAGTGAGTTATAGGATCAGTCCCTTTCATTATATGAGTTGAAGAAGCCTGTACTAGTCTATCCGACTGTTTGATATCCTTTTCAAACATCTTTCAACTAGGAACAATTAAGAATATGTGTTTATAAGTCTTCGGTCCCGTAATTATGATTTCATCATAATTCGAAGACCATTGCACAAGTTCATGGACTTTATCGTAATACGATAAACAAAGATCGAATTAAATACACAATGAAATTATGCCATTGTATTAATAAACTGAGTATTACATAGTATCGAATTGGCTTGTAGGCCACCTAATACTAACAACGGCTGCAACTCGATTACCCACCGACAAAATAACACAACAGACAAAACATACACACCCATTCATACACAACCTTCTAGCGAGGAAGGATGGTCGTCCAGGACCGCCATGCCGTTAGCAGATGGCTTGCAGTGGCTACAAAGGCAAATACATCATCATCACCTCACACACACACATAGGACATACACACAACCTGCCACATACAAAACGCACACACACACACACACACATAACACAAACACACAACATAAGAAACTTGACCCTCTAATATCCTCAATGTGCTCCCTCATAGTATGAACTTAGCCAATAAGTACAAGCCATGAGGAAGCACATTGACAAGAATAGGGGGTCCAATTTTTTATAATAAGTACAATACCCCATTGCACACATTGCACACGCACACGCACACGCACACGCACACAAACACAACCTGCCACATACAAAACATGCACACACACAACACAAACACACAATACAAGAAACTTGATGCTCTTATCTCCTCAATGTGTTTCCTCACAGTATGAACTTAGCCAATAAGTACACAAGCCGTGAGGAAGCACATTGACGAGATCAAGGGGTCCAATTTTTGACAATAAGTACAACACCCCATTGCACACATTGCACATGCACATGCACACAAACACTCTCACACACATACGACAAAAACACATATAGTTGCCTCTCCATAAATTTTAGGAGAGGGGAGACCGGGGGCTCAGATGTAACTATTTTTTTTGCCTCTACGGACTTTTGTATGCTTCAGCGATATGCACAAACGGTTGCAACCTGATTGCCCACCGACAAAATAACTCAACACACACACATACACAACCTTCCAGCGAAGAAGGATGGCCGTCTAGGGCTGCCACGTCGTTAATAGATGGCTTACAGTGGTTGCAAAGGCAAATGCATCATCAACGCCTTATACACATGTAGGGGACACACACACACAACCTGCAAAGGCAAATGCATCGTCATCATCTTCAATTAATCCAAAAGTGCTATTAACAAAAGTTAAATATATAATAAAGATTAAGCACAATACCCAGGAGACATAATACTGCACACACACTATCACACATACACACATACTCAGCATACACATTGTACACAATGATAGCTATATATATCAACATACCTATCTAGATAAATAGTTATATAGATAGTTAGTTAGATAGCTAGATATATAGTTAGATAGATAAATAGTTATATTAACTATCTACCTATATAAATAGTTAGATAGATAAATAGTTATATTAACTATCTATCTAGATAAATAGTTAGATATATAGTTAGATAAATAGTTAATTATATATCTAACTTTAAAAAAACATTTGACAACATCTTTCCTAAAAGTTGTACATTATCCACATTGTACATTTGTCTATTTTCATACACACGTCCCAAGACATCCACATATACGTCTCACATCCACATCCTCATACACAATATAAAGATTATATTTCAATTTACATGTGTATCCATAAGTATATATCCATCTACTTTGGTACTAGGTGGAGGTAAACATCTATGCACTGGAGTTGCCAATTTGATATGTCAAAGTAGTAATATAGTCTGACAAAAAGAAATCTACATCTATATAAATAAAATCAGATAGATAATTAGATAGCTAGCTAGATAGATAGATGTATGCATAGATAGATAGATGGATATGTACATGGATCGCAAGATAGATAGATAGGTTGGTAACTAGATAGGTAAGTAGATAAGATAGTTACACATATAGATAGATAGGTAGGTATATAGATAAGATAGTTACATAGGTAGTATAGCTAGGTAGATAGATAAGATAGCTAGATAGATAGGTAGTAGGTAGTTACATAGATAGGATAGATAGGTAGATAGATAGGATAGCTAGATAGATGATAGGTAATAGCTAGATATATGGATTGGTAGATAGATAACTAGGTAGATAGGTAGATAGTTACATATATATACATAGATAGCAAGATAGATTCACAGATAGATATACAGTTAGATAGGTAGATAGGTAGGTAGTTACATATATATACATAGATAGCAAGATAGATTCATAGATAGATATACAGTTAGATAGGTGGATAGGTAGATATATAGATAGATACATAAATAAATAGTTAGATAAGATAGATAGGTAGATAGATAGATAGATAGATATATAGATAACAACATAGCTATATACATAGATAGGTAGATAAGTATATATTTAACTATATAAATAGCTAGATAGACAAACTAGATATATAGATAGTTAGCTAGATAGATAGAAAGATATATAAATAGATAGGTAGATAGATTTATAGACATAGATATACACATTTATAAATTTTTTTTGGCAACATCTCCTTTGAAAGTTGTATATTTTCCACACCTGTACACCTGTCTGATTTTATACAGTCTCATAAAAAAAGATACCTATTGTTGGGATTTGATTTGCCTGGGATCCTGTTCGCACTGGAAGAACAATAAAAACGGATCCATAGAAACCACGAATTGGGCTCTGATCGATGCAACAAAATGACTTTACAAGTAAACGATTATTACCTTGCGTAGAACAAAGTCGTTCCACAAAATCTGATGCCGATTCCCTCAAACGCAGAGCCGCACAAATGTCCGGCCTCTAGAGAAAAATCCACACGGATTCCGCGCAGCAACGGTACTCTCTTTTTTCCTTCTTCACGTCACGCACCAGCCTCGGATCTCCCGGATCCCCTCTGAGTTCTCGTTCTCCAAGACTTGAGAGAGGGAGAGAGGAAAGAGCTGTGCGTGTAGGTGGAAGATGGGGAGAGGAAGGGGGTGCATGGATGTTGCTGTTAGCCCACCACACACACACACACACGCACGCACGCACGCACGCACGCACGCACGCACGCACGCACGCACGCACGCACGCACGCACGCACGCACACACACACACACACACACACACACACACACACACACACACACACACACACACACACACACACACACACACACACACACACACACACACACACACACACACACATATATATATATATATATATATATTACCCCCTCTTTAAAAGCAGCCTAATAATGTATATATTGCATATATGTCCTTTAGTATTATTGTATATATACATTTGAGCCATTTAATGATTCTCTTCCCAAAAGAATCTTAGGCAATTGTATATTTATCCAGACAATAATACTCTATCCTACGAGAATTATTTGTGCGTGATCCTCTAGGCCTATCGTCACTCTAGTTTTAAGGCACATTTGTTGGGATCGCTGTGTCGGGATCCGACTGAAAACGCAGCGGAATAAAAATAATTTCGGGATCGGATCCATCCCGTTTCTTCGTCAAAATAAAACTGGAGTAAATCGTATTTACCTTGCGCGGATTCAAATCCTCGTTCGTTTTCCGGTTCCGTTGGAGCGATGCCGCAAGTCGCGCAGATGCCCGACCTCTAGCGGTATCCACGCGGTTCTCCTCGCGATGGTTCGTCCTTGCTTCCTCGCTCGATTCGACGTTCGTGGATCCCGTCTGGCTTCGCGTAATCCGCCGCGACATGCGGATTCAGAATCTCCCGTCGGACAGAAGGCGGAGCGGTCAGGAATCGCAGCGGAGCCTCCAGAGGGCCGGCCTCGTGTCGTGCGTCTAGAAGGGAGGATAGAGATAGAATGATGGCTAGGTTAGGGTTGCTGGCCCCCTACGTAGTATCCGTTCTTTTATAATAAGTTTGTTTGCTATTTTTCATAAAAAGCTAGACTTATCCAAAATCCTGTCGAATTATCCATTGACTTGAAAACCATTTGCGTGTGACCCTCTAGGCCCAAATACCAGTCCAGTTAATAGCCTATTAAGCCCAGTAATCCTTTACTGACCCACTGAATTAATTAATATCCTTATATTCAATTAATTAGCCGAATTTAATGTCCCACAATAAATTCGGACGGACTTCCGATCACGTTGGATGCCAAGCAATATCGCGTGATCCTGGATGGCACTAGGGTTATCGCAACCCTCTATTGGAACCTTTCCGTCATCGGTTAGCGCGCAGATATAATCCTTCATCCGTACAATATTCCCAAATCGACCTAGGGTATGGTTTACTGTTAAACCCTATTCGGTCGATTCACTTGAATCAGATGCCGCTAATCTGAATCCGGTAACTCCTTATCGAACACAGAGTCCGCCATGGCCAGGGACTTTAAGCGCATTATTCCCGGAACATTCTCTCTCAAACTACCGAGAGCGGATAATCCCGTATTGAACACACAATTACCTTCGAGGGCATTTCCCTAAACCCGATCACTTGACTTATTGATAACCCATGGTTAGGGATTCGTTAGTCAAGGTCAAAGTTCAGAAACCTACCAACAAGATATCTTTGGCGTCTCAGGTCCAAGGATCATCTACGCAACCGTGACAAAAGAATCAAACTGGTTAACAGTGAAGTGTTTACCATCCAACGATTCATAGTTGGATCAGTTCAGTGAACTCATTCACCAATGAGCACCTACAGGTCCAGCATAGTGTCTCCATACAAGTGACTTATGGGATCAGTCACCCTCATCATATGAGCTGAAGTAACCTATACTAGTCTATCCAGATGTTTGATGTCCTATCTCAAACATCTTATGACTAAGAACAATTAAGAACATATGTTTATAAGTCTTCGATCTCGTAATTATGATCTCATCATAATTCGAAGGCTGTTGCACATGTTCATAGACTTCATCGTGATACGATAAACATAAATCGAATTAATTACACACAATGAATTATTGCCATTTATTAATAATATGAATCAGTACATAGTATCAGATTGGCTTTGAGACCATCTAATACTAACAACATTAACTTCTAATTCCCAATTAGAAGTAAATTAAACCAGTTATTCTATTTAACAAAAACATGATAACTGTTTAATTTAATCTGGATCTATGATCACGTTGGGTCGAGCAAATCCACGTGATCCTAGAGGACGCCGGGTTCAAAACCACCGTGCCTGGTATCTGTCAGTCTACAGTTGTCGCATCGCTATAATCCCTCGCTCGTTCTATGAGCCCGATACGATCGTGTGGTATGGTAACTGTCAAACCACTAGAGATCGTGTCGTCTGAACATGATTTCCTCAAATACATCACGTTCATTCCAAACAAACTGACACTACCCTGGCCAGAGGTTTAATGGAGCATCCATGTCATGACCCATTAACTATCTGGCATATACCTGACAGTGAGCGATCCCCTTTTGAACATTAATAGTCATCTCACGTATTTTGATATGGCCAATAATTTGGTGTTTCATGACTTCTAGATAAAGTCACTTAACTAAAAATCAAACCGTACTGGTCCTCATGCAAGACCCAATTAATGTCTAAGGTCAAAGGATCAACGATACTATTGAGACAGATGGATCTTCAGGTTACAGTATGTATAATTAGTGGATCAGTTCAGTAGACATCCTCCTAGGATGCACACCTACACATATGTGCTGGTGCCCTGCACTTGTGACCGTAAGATTGATCATCTATACATCATGTGTGCCAATTTATGAGTAATCAATGTCCTAGAGTGATTACTCTCCAATCAGGAACAATTTAAGGTATGTGTCCATGTATAGTCAAACCCACATTCGAGATCCCATCTCGAATTGACTTTACAACCACATATCCTAGGAACAACATAAAGTAATTCATAAATTACAAATTCACGCTCTGATAACTACTTTATTATGTTGAACAAGATTGTACGTTATATCAGGCCTACCCGGCCCACAATTAGCCCATAGGACACCCAAATACTAGCACCTACATCACATAACATGCCCATCCATAGATATTTGATCATCTAATGTTCTTTATTATATGTACTTCATGATTATCTTAATATTTTGACAACATCTCCCCATACTTCTCCAATATACTATCATTATTTACTAATTTTAACTTTTCTCAAGAAGTTACTTGTATAAAATAAAAGTGACAAAAGGAGCAGTCAAAATTAGAAGGTATATTGGAGAAGAATGAGAAGATACTGTCGAAAATTTAAAATAATCATGAAGCACATATAATAAAGAACATTAGATGATCAAATATCTACAGACTGTCTAATAGGACAATTCAAGACTTTATGATTGATATATGTCATTACTATTAAAAGACAGTAAAAACATATATCATAATAAAAGTCTTGAATGGAAAAAAATAAAAAAAGGCCAAATTCACACCCACAACTACATCTACATATGCACAACCATATCCCCATATAAATACACATCCACATCCTCATCCGTATCTACAAGAAAAGTCACTTGTATCCATATGTAAATATCAAGTCACATCCACATACACACGTCTCACATCCACATCCACATATACGGTACAAAGATTATATTCTAATTCACATGCGCATCCACAAGTATATATCTATCTACTTATATATTACCTTTTGGTACTAGGCGGAGGTAAATTTCTACGCACTACAATTGCCAATTTGATATACCAAAGTAGTAATATAGTCTGACAAGAAATCTGCATCTATATAAATAAAATCGGATACATAAGTGATAGCTAGATAGATAGATGGATATACATATACATAGAAATATAGATATATACATAGATAGCTAGATAGATAGACATGTAGCACATCCACATCTACACTTGCCAAAAAAAATTACATCTAGATCCACATCTACATCTAAAGAGGCCAACAGATAGGCATAGCACATGAAACATACGTGAAATGACCATAGAAAAATGCAACAAATAAGATATAAAACATGTCAAGACAGAGAACCAAAACTCATATACAATGTAGATAGCAATCTTGTCTGTAAGAATAGTGCTATTCTTATACCCTATACTTCAATTAGAAAGGATTAGAGGTTTTTGCCCACTTAAAGAATCTAGAGCATGGTCCACTTATATATAAGTCACCTTCCTATTCAAGTTTTCAACGTGTGTCAAATTTGGGAAGAACTTCTTTGTTTAGGCAATCTAGAGTCCAAACTCCAAAGCAAGTAGGTGTTTAACTAGAGCTGTCAACCCATGTGAATCACCAAAAGAATCTGAGTCTTCAACCTTAAAGTTGAACTTAAAACGTATTTGTAGCTATTTTAGGGTGGATCTAGTCTAAAAGTCCATTTGTTACTTTAATATGTGATATTTTGTTCAGTCAAGCACGTTTCATATGGGAAGAAAACAAGGGAGGGGGAATCTAAAAAGTCCCAAGTGCTTGAATGACCCATTCCCCATGAAACGCAGTTCCATTAAGAGCTTTCTTTTCATCTCTCTCTATATTCATATGTATGTATAGCCTTCTTTTGAAGTTGTCTAGTCATTGGATTAATCTGATAAAAAAGATGTAGGAAACGTGTGAACAAACTTTGGAGCTTTAGGGCAGGGAAGCGGAAAGATATCAAGTCCAGATCATGTCAGTGCAAACTTGGTTTGGACTTAATAAGTGCAGAGAGAGGGGAGGGAATTTTCAAATTCACCTCTCATTGGGAATGAAAAAAGTTGAGCATGAGGGAGCATTTTGAAATCTTTTTCTCTTTACACTAACTGAGTTCAGTCCTACCTTATGTTTGTATTAGGTGGGCTCCAAGTCAATTGGATACTTTGTATTATTCAGTTATTAATAAAATGGTTTAATTTAATTTGTATATAATCTGATATTGTTTGTCGTTTCACGATGAAGTCTATGGACATGTGCAATGGTCTTCGGATTATGATGAGATCATAATTACGGGACTAAAGATTTATAAACATATGTTCTTAGTTGTTCATAGTCAGAGGATGTTTGAGAAGGACATCAGATATCCACATAGACTAGTACATGTTTCTTTAGCTCATGTGATAAGGGTGATTGATCATATAAGTCACTTGTGTTGAGACACTATGTTGGACCTGTAGGTGCTCATTGGTGAATGAGTTCACTAAACTGATTTGACCATAAATCGGTAGATGGTATCTACCTAGCTGTTAACTAGCTTGATTCCTTGTCACAGTTGTGTGGATGGTCCTTGGACCTGAGATACCAAGGATACCTTGTTGGAAGGTCTATAAACTTTAACCTTAACTAACAAATCCCTAACTATGGGATATCAATAAGTTAAGTGATCGGGTTCATAGAGATGCCTTCGAAGGTAATTGTACGGTCAATAAGGGATCATTCGCTCTCGGTAATAGGAGAGAGAATGTTCCGGGAATGATGTGCTTAAGTCCTTGGACAAGACATACACTATATCACATAAGGAACTATCTGATATACTTTAGCGGCATCTGATTCAAGTGAATCGACCAGCTAGGGTTTAACGGTAAACCATGCCCTAGGTCGATTTGGGAACAGTGCACGGATGAAGGATTATATCCGCGCGGTAACTGATGACGGAAAGGTTCCATTAGTAGGTTGCAGAACCCCAATGCCTTCCACGTTCACGGTGTTGCTTGGCACCCAACGTGATCGGAAGCCCGTCCGAATTTGTTGTAGGACATTAAATTAGGCTAATCAATTGATATAAAGATATTAATTAATTAAGTGAGTCAGTAATGAGTTACTGAGCTTAATGAGCCATTAACTGGACTGGTATTTAGGTCTAGAGGGTCAAACGCAAAAGGTTTTCAAGTCGATGGATTAATTAATGAGTTTTATGATAAGTGTGGGTTTTTATGAAAAATCGCAAAGCCACTTATTATAAAAGAACTGCTGCTAGGTCAAAGGTCAGCAACTTTGACCTAGCTCGCCGCCCCCTCTCTCTCTCCTGGGCGCCCCCCCCCCCCAGAGGTCGGTCCCCTGGAGGCTCTGCTCTGTCTCCCGCCTACCCCGCTTCCCATCCGACGGGAGTTCTGAATCTGCACGTCGCGGAGAATCACGCGCAACCAGACAGGATAAGCAGACGCTGCACCAAGTGAGGAAGTGAGGACGATCTGTCGAGAGGAAGACCGCGTAGATACCGCTAGAGGCTGGGCACCTGCGGGACTTGCAGCATCGCACATACGGAACCCGACGAACGTGGATTCGAATCCGCGCAAGGTGAAAATCTGTTTTCACTATTTGATTTAATTATCCGAAACGGCATGGATCCGAATTTAATTTTTCATTGCCGTTTTGTCAGATCCGACACCGACGAACCTAATAGTGGTATCAGAGCCAGGTTCCACTTTGTTCTTCGCTATTTAGGTCTCTAAATTGATCGTTGTAATAGTTATTCCATGCTTTAATTTGATTTAAATGTTATAACGATGTTCATTCAATGAACACGGGTAATTTAAATTTAGTTTATGATAGAAAAATCAAATTTTTGGGGTGTTTTTCGTGTTCTTTGTGGGACGAAGAACGGTGGGATATACATCTCAGTTTGGGGCGCCCCAATCATTGGGGAGGCTTGTTGGCGCCCAGATCGTTGGGGGGGGGGGGGTCGCCGGACCCATGGCCAGCATCGGACGTGGTGGCTGGTCGGCCCTTGCCTCCTCCTTCTTCTTCCTGCAAGTTAGAAGAAAGGGGTGGGGGTCAGGTTGCCCTCACGAGGCGCGGGGAAGGGGGGCCACCGGCGCTTGGATCCCTGGCCGTCAAGCGATGCCCCGCCGGGGTAGGGACCTGCCGGCTGGCTCCTACTGGGCAGGAGATCGGTGGCAGGGTGGCCCCTGCACGCAACTAGGTTTTCCTGGCTACGCGCAGGGGGGCGGGCCCCCTACCGAGGCTGGCCAAGGGCCCGAGCTAGCCCAACAGCTGGCTCGGACCAAGCCAGCCCAACAGCTGGCCTAACCTGGCTTAGCAGGGGCTGAGCCCAATTGGTCCCTTTAGACCAAAGCCCCTTTGGGCCCATTTAAAAAAAAAAAATGAACATAATTTAAATTTCTTTTAAAATTTGATTTTGAAACTTAATCAAATTCTATTTTTTATGCTAATGGGCTCGACATGGATTGTGAATATATTTGTTAGATTAATTAAATTTGTTGATGTTAATTACTATTAATTTAATTGTTAGATTAATCTCATTAATTTCAATTGATTAGATTGCATGGAATATTATAGATTGGATCAATTTGGTAAGTCTACACATGTGATGTGTTGTTACAACTTTTGAATATGATTTAATTGCATGTTAACAAAATAAATATTTTAGAAAATTCTAATTATCCAAATTTTGTTTGGTCCTCGGTTTCTGAAACCAAATTATTTATTTTCAAAATTTTATTATTTTAGTCATGTAATGCGCTAATTCATGTGTGGTTTGGTTAATAAAACACACGGTGGTCATGGATATGCACTAGAAAATATTGTTGGGTTCTCTGCATTTCTCCGGATCATTTACGTAGCGGAATTAAATAAAAAATTGACGATCCATTTTTTGTTTCGAAAATACTAAAACCGGATTATCAAATATTCGGTTCTTATTGTGTGCGGATTCGAATTCGCGATCGATCGGTTCCGTTGGTGTGACATCGCAAGCCACGCAAGCACCGGGCCTCTAGCAGAGTCCACGCGATCCTCCTCGCGATGGATATCCTCACGGTTCCTCGTTCTTTGCAGCCCACGAAACCTTTGTTGTTCGCCACAATGATCACCACAACCCGCGGACGATTTCCCTTAGGATGAGAGTCAGAGAAGCAGTGGAGCAGACCCGGAGATCAGAACCGGCCTGGGGCACTAGAGAGAGAGGAAGAGAGGAGGGGGTAGCTAGGGTTAGCAGCAGTTTAGCCTGGTCAGCCCGTTCGCTACATTTTATACTAACCGCGCGGTTTTTCATAAAAATCCCCGATTAATATAAAACCCACTTATTTATCTATCGCCTTGAGAATCCTTTGTGTGTGACCCTCTAGGCCGAATAACCAGTCCAATTAATGGCCTAATAAGCCCAGTGACTCCTCACTAGTCTGATTAATTAATTAATAACTTATATTAATTAATTAATCAATCGAATTAATGTCGCACATCAAATTCGATCGGGCCTTCGATCACGTTGGGTGCCAAGTAACACCGTGTGAACCCGGAAGGTATTGTGGTTAAGTAACCCACTCTTGGAACCTTTCCGCCGACAATTACTGCGTGGATATAATCCTTCATTCGTACAATGCTATCGAGTCAACTCAGGGTATGATGTACTGTTAAACCCTATCCGGTCGATTCACTTGGATTGGATGCTGTCGTATAATATCGGAAAACTCCTTTCTCGATATTATCGTCCGCCCTGGCCAGGGACTTTCGCGCATCCTTCCTAGAGCATTCTCTCTCTAAGTATCGAGAGCGAATGATTCTTATTGACACTCAATTTCCCTCGACAGTGTTCCGCTGCACTCGATCCTTGGCTATTTAGAATCCCGTGGTTAGAGATTCATAAACCAAGGTCTAGGTATAGAAGTCCACCGACAAGGTGTCCTTGGTCTCTCAGGTCTGAGGACCATCCACGCAACTGTGACAATAGAATCCAGCTAGTTGACAGTGAGGTACAATACCATTCAGCGCTTCAGTCGGATCAGTTCAGTGAACTATTAGTTTTAGGTGGCCTACAAGCCAATATGATTTTATAATCTCGTTCATTTATTAATAAAATGACATTATATTCATTGTGTGTAATTCGTATTTATTTTAGTCTCATAATGAAGTCCATGAATATGTGCGATGGTGATCAGATTATGATGAGATCATACTAATGAGACTAATCACTTAGACACATATTCTTAATAGTTCATAGTCGGAGGATATCCGAGAAGGACATCAGATATCCAGTTAGACTAGTACAGATTACTCCCGCTCATAAGATGAGGGTGACTGATGTCATAGTCACTTGTGTGGAGACACTAAGGTGAATATGTAGTTGCTCATTAGAGAATGAGTTCACTGAACTGATCCGACTGAATCGCTGGATGGTATAGTACCTCACTGTCAACCAGCTTGATTCAATTGTTTTAGTTGCGTGGATGGTTCTCGGACCTGAGACACCAATGACACCTTGTCGGTGGAGTTCTGTGCTTTGACCTTGGTTTATGAATATCTAACCACGGGATTCTAAACAACCAAGGATCAGGTACAACAGAATACTGTCGAAGGGAATTGAGTGTCAATAAGGAATCATTCGCTCTCGATACTTAGAGAGAGAATGTTGTAGGAAGGATGCGCGGAAGTCCCTGGTCAGGGCGGACGATAATATCGGGAAAAGAGTTCTATGATATTATTCGGCAGCATTCGATCCAAGTGTGTCGACCAGTTAGGCTTTGACGGTTTACCATACCTTGAGTTGACTCGAGAGCGTTGTACGAATGAAGGATTATATCCACGCGGTAACTGTTGGCGGAAAGGTTCCAAGAGTGGGTTACTTAACTCCGATACCTTCTGGGTTCACGCGGTGTTGCTTGGCACCCAATGTGTTCGGAGGCCCGATCGAATTTGATGTGCAACATTGATTCGATTGATTAATTAATTAATATGAGTTATTAATTGATTAATTAGGCCAGTGAAGAGTCACTGAGCTTATTGGGCCATTAACCAGACTGTTTATTGGGCCTAGAGGGTTACACGCAAATGATTCTCAATGCGATGGATAAATAAGTGGGTTTTATATTAACCGAGGATTTTAATGAAATAATGCACGGTTAGTATAAAATGCAGCGAACGGGCTGAGCAGGCCAGGCTGCTGCTAACCCTAGCCGCCCCCTTCTCTCTTCCTCTCTCTCTCTAGAGCCCCAGACCAGTCCGGATCCCCGGGTCTGCTTCGCCGTTTCTCCGACTCCCGTTCGACGGGAAATCGTCCATGCATTGCGGCGATCGTTGCGGCGAACGGCGGAGGCTTCGTGGGCTGAGAAGAACAAGGAACCGTGAGGATATCCACCGCGAGGAGGATCGCGTGGACTCCGCTAGAGGCCGGGCGCTTGCGCGGCTTGCGGTGTCACCTTGACGGAACCGTCGGTCGAGGATTCGAATCCACGCACGGTAAGAACCGATTATTCGATAATCCTGTTTTTGGTTTATTTGAAACGGGAATGGATAGCATATTAAAATATTTATTTCCACTGCGTGAGCGGTCCAGAGAAACACGAGAACCCAATAGTGGTATCAGAGCTAGGTTCCACTGTTTCTCATCCCTTTTCAGTTTGCGATTTAATATTTCCATGTATTATTCCATGCGTAAGTTCGATCCTTTTTGCTGGATCCGTGTTCATGTGATGAACACAGATTATCAGAATACTTTTAGATTAATATATTGTGCAAAAATTGGATTATTAGTTTGGGGTTTTCGTGTTCTTCGTGAGATGAAGAACGGCGAGGTTCGACAACAACGTTCGTGCGTCCCCATGTGATGGGTGGGTAGCCAAGGGGTCCCGGTATGACCAGGGACCCCACTGGTCATTGTTGGTGCTGGAGACACTGTTCGAGGTGGCTGGAATGGAGGGGCTGGGCCTCTTCTTCTTCTTCCCACAGTTTTGAAAAGAAACCTAAAAAAAAATCAGATTTTTAGGGAGAATAAGGGGCTCGTCCGGTGCTTGATGAGGATCTGCCGGCGACGTCGCAGCACTGGGGCGACGCCGTCAAGGCCGACAGTGCTGGCCGCCGGTCGTCGGGCGGACCTGTAACCCCCCTTTCCCGCCACCGGCCACGAACATGTTTGTTGCAAGGATTAGGGTTTTCGGGTGGAGGGCGTCGGGTTCCGCCAAGGAAGGGCCGACTGGTCGGACCGGTCAGCTCATGGCCAGACCGGACCCAGGCCAAGGGAGGCTCATGATCTTGAGCCCGTGGCTGGGCGGTTCGAGGCATGGCCCGAGCCCTGGCTCAGCCACTTGGCTGAGCACACTTTCCCCATTATTTCCATTTTAAACCCTAAACCCCTTGCCCATTTAAAACTAAGTTAAAAATTGATTTTAATTTTAAAGTTCAAAATTGTTTAGAATATCAAAATTATTATTCAACTTTATCTAATTAAACCTTAATGATTTTTGAAATCATTATAATTAATTTAAATTGGGCATTAATGATTTTGAACCATTTTAATTAATAATTAGTTGTTAACTAATTAAAGTTAATTATTAGTTTAAATTTTAAATTAATAATTAACCTTAATTAACTAATTTAAGAGTTAGATTAGTGGTAGTAATTATTAGTCTAAGTGTTAGATTATTAATTATTAAATTGATCTGATTGTTAATAATTAATTAGAGTTAGTTATTAATTTAAGTGTTAAATTAATAATTAATTTTAAATGACTAATTTAAGTGTTAAATTAGTAGTCATTAATTAATTAGTGTTAATTATTATTTTAAAAAGTTAAATTAATGATTAACATTAATTATCTAATCTAAGAGTTAGATTAACACTTCTTAGTTAATTAGAATTAATTATTAATTTAAGTGTTAAGTTAATGATTAATTTTAAATTAACTAATATAAGAGTTAGATTAATAGTTATTAATTAATTAGTGTTAATTAATAATTTAAGTGTTAAATTACTAATTAACATTAATTAACAAATCTAAGAGTTAGATTAGTAGTTAATAATTAATTAGAGTTAATTAATACTTTAAGTGTTAAATTTAATGATTAACCCTTGTGGACTAATTTAAGAGTTAGATTTGTACTTACTTATTAATAGTCTAATTGTTAGATTATTAATATTGTTTTAATCTAAATGTTAGATTATTTAACTATTAGAAATGTTCTAATTTGCATGGAATAATTAATTTGGAGTGTGTGCACATGTGATGTGTTTTATGCTTTTAAATTTGATTTAATTGCATGCTTAAGTTATTAAAAGAGTTTTTGAAATTCAAAAGCCAATTTTTATTGAAACCTAGTTTTCTGAAAGCCAAAATTATTATATTTTGAAAACTCTTTTGTATAAGTCATGTGATGCGCTTATCATGTGTGGAATGTTTAAAACACACGGTGGTCATGGATATGCAATTTTAAATTATTCATGTGATGAATAGAATGTGTGGATCGTGGATATGTGATTGGAATGTTTATTAAATTGTTAATAAATAGAGGTTTGCGTACCTCTCCCTCTCTCATACTCCGATGTACTTCTACCTCTCTCTCTCTTATACTCGCCATAACTACTATCAACAAGGCAGAAAGATGGAGATCCTTTGCCTTTTGAGTTTGCAGGTTATCTAATGTAAATGTTATGTTAGACTTTGTGTGTGTTTGACTGTTGGCTCCAGTCAAACCACTTTTCTATCCATGACCACAATAAATATGTATGAGATGCAATATATATATTTTTTTATTATGAATCAAAGCAGGTATAGTATTAAGTAAATATATACGATATATTTATATAATATCACCTATAAGAGACCAAGATAAAAGTTATCTAAATACCATCGTCTAAATTCTAAGCCGTAACATGAGTAGTTAAGAACTTACTATGTGGTCCACCATGGTTATAGTCATAGGATTCGAATTACTTTAGGCAAGTTTGTTGTACTACCACAAGGCCTGTTTAATTGTGAGGAGAGACTGTAGCTATGGCATTAGATGCTTATTTGATCAGGGTAGAGGAACCATGCAGCTTTGTTGTGCTATCCACAAGGGCTGCATGCAAATCTATGCTCGTTTCGTAACGATGGTTAGCTTAAACCAGAATTAGTGGCTTATTGTACTATCCACAAGGCCATTAAATCTCTGGGGACTAAAGATATGATCGGATATTGTAAGGAGTTGCAAGTCCCATGAGATGGGTGTTCTTTGATTGTTTTACAGCTTTCTTGTGCAATCCACAAGGTTGTACTGCAAGTCATTGAGATTCTGATCCCCACTAGGAGACTGTCGACGTCTTCCGTTTTGTATAGCTGAGGGTTATACAGTCTGTCGAAAATTAATGGGAGTTAAAAACTTGATCAAAAGTCCATATTATGTTTTAAATTTAATAACTGAACATCTGCTAAAATAGATTTTATCTCCTGTAGGGAAATATGTTGTCAAATAACCCACTCTGAGGCATACCTGATGCCAAACTCTTGACTAGCCTGAACTATTTGGATTAGCTCAGAAACCTGAAGAATGTCTTCATATTTGAGTACATTGCGTATGTTCTTGGAGCTGATCCTTCTGCTAAATCGGCATTAGATGCTCCTGAGGCAGAAATGATCGCATACAATAAAAGATCGAAAGACAAAGGCAAAGGAGTAGTAAAGGGTGACTGCTTCTACTGTAAGCAGCAAGGTCACTAGAAGAAGAACTGCAAGGAGTTCCTCAATGACAAAGCTCACGGAAAGGTGAAGTTGTCTGAAGCTTCAGATATCTATATGATAGATATCAACTTGTCAGTTAGAGATTCAACATCTTGGGTATTAGATACCGGATGTGCTTCTCATATCTGCCAAGATGTGCAGATGCAGACAAGTAAGCGCAAGATGAGAAAAGGCGGGGTAGAACTGAGGTTAGGAAATGGCGCAAAAGTTGTGGCAGTTGCTATTGGGATAGCAAATCTTAGGCTTCTATCGGGAGACGTCTTATCATTAGAAGATTGTTATTATGTTCTTGGCATAATAAAGAACATAATATCAGTATCTTGTTTGGCCAAGATAAGATATAGGTTGACTATTGAGAATTGAAGTTGTTCGATTTATTATGGTAATAAATCAATAATTTCGGCATCTTTAGTCAACGGTCTATATCTTTTAGATGTTTCTTATTACAATCTTCACAGTGATAATGCTCTTAAGAAGAGCAAGAATTGTGTGAACCAAGCTTACATGTGGCATTGTAGAGACACATTGGTGAAAGTAGGCTGCAAAAGTTGCATAAATATGGTTATTTAAATGCATTCGATTATGAATCGTTTGCGACATGTGAGTCCTGTCTTATGGGAAAGATGGCAAAATCTCCATTTACTGGACATAGAGAACATGCCAAGGACATTTTAAAACTAATACATTTAGATGTATGTGGTCCCATGTCCACCCAAAATCTCCATTTAAACATGTTAAAGTCTGGAGTTGTCCTGCTCATGTAAAGAGGCATGATCCAGACAAGCTGGAATCACGAACTGATACATGCAGGTTATTGGGATATTCAAAGGAAAACTTTGGATACTACTTTTACCATCTTGGTGAACAAAAGGTGTTTGTCGTCAGGAAAGTTGTCTTCCTGGAAGAAGAATTCCTTCTCCAGGAGGATAGTGGGAATAAAATAGAACTGGAAGGGGTTCCAGATCCCCAAACAGCAGAATTATCGTCAGATGAGATATCAGTTCTTGAATCTGTTCAGATACACATAGATGAGCCTCGAAGATCTGGTAGAGTACCTAGACTACCTGCACGATATGTGGGACATATCGATGAAGGGAAGTCTAAGATATAATATAATGAGGATGATGATCCTAAATCCTATCAGGAGGCCATAGAAGGTCTATAAGCCGGGAAATGGTGAGAAGCCGTGAATTCAGAAATCCAGTCCATATACACCAACCAAGTTTGGAACTTGGAGGACTTGCCTGAGGGTATTGTACCCGTAGATGCAAGTAGATCTTTAAGAGAAAGATCGGTGCAGATGGACATATCGACACTTATAAGGCAAGGTTGGTGGCAAAGGGATATCGTCAAAAGTAAGGTGTAAGGATTGAGATTTTCGGATCCGGTTATCGAGTCAGTTTTCGGAGTCGGATCCCTTAGTTCGGGCCCTAATAGGGATGAGACTCACTTCTGTTTCGCGTCGAGCCTGCTCGACGCGGTTTAAACTGCGTCCAGCAATGTAGACGCGTTTTAGGCTGTGCCACGTGGGCGCCACGTGGGCTGGCCTTAGGTCATGAGAGTACGGCCCCGGTTTTATCGTCTGAATGGCGTTTTGGATGGACGACGCCTTTCAGAGTACGACCCTGGCTTGTCAGTGTACGACCCGGTCTTGTCACCTGAAAGACGTCGGACATGCACGACGCGTTTTACCCAGCTTCTGGGTGACCCCACGAACCCCTCCTTCCTTTCTCTCATTCCCCTCCTTCCTCCTCTCTCTCCTCTCTTCCTCCAGCGACCCGACGGCGTTTTTCCCCTTCTCCTCGTTTTCCTCCCACCATTTCATCTCTCCCTCCACTCCATCGACCTCCTAACTCCCACCACTACCACCACCATCTCCTTCGCAGCGTTTTTCTCTCTGGACGGCGGCCGACGTCCCGGTTGAGTAATGGCGTCCATGGCGGTACTGGCGGCGGCGTGGGGCGAGGCGGGTAGGCAGCTTGGAGCTTGGAGGAGTTCAAGTAACCGGTAGGGTGACGATTCCCTTAGAATTTCATTTAAAAACCATGTTTTCCCGCTTTGGAGCATGTTTAGGGGTGTTCTTGGGGTGAAAATACTAAATGCATGGAATGAGAAATTGGGTGTTTTAAATAGGTAGTTAGGTTCTTCTCCCCATTCTCCATGTTTTTTGTGTTTTTACACGATTTTGGGGAGAAAATCCCACCCCGTGAACCGGGAGATGGCGGAGGGAGAACCTGTCTGTGAGGGTTAAATGGCGTCGGGGGACAGCGACGCCTTTTAGAAAGGCGGCTTCCACCCGCGACGCGATTTAGCCCAAATAACAGATTCTGCCCCTGGACTGAGTATCGTCCAGAGACAGCTACACCTTTCAAAAGGCGACTTGCATGGGCGACGCGTTTTAGGCCATTTCCTAGGCCATATTTCACATGAACTAGTTTAGGAGGCTTGAATGGCATCGGCCTTGGGTGACGCGATTCAAGGCAGAATCACATTAATTCATGCTATTAACATATCTTCATACTGTTAGATAGTTTGGTTAATTGCATATTTGAAATCGTACTTGAGGATGAGGATTTTTACGTGATCGGATCGCGCTGTGTTGTGTTTCGTGCGACTGTGGACCTGGAGTGACAGTTGTAGCGCTTGCCGAAGGGTTACTGTTTTGTCTCAGCAGATCGGTGTTTCCCGCGTTCGGCTGTGTGGTTGGCGTGTTTTGCCGAGACGCTGGTTGTAGGTTCCCTAGTAGAATGGTTTCAGAGTTGTGTATGTTATATCTCGAATGCATGTGTTTTATATCGAAATTTAGGAATTATGTTACATCTTTACTTGGTTATTCTACATGTATCTGTGTTACTGCACTTGTGGGTGCGTGAGTGGGCGGTGGGGATCGAAGGATCCCTACTGAGTCTTCTCGTTGAGACTCACCCTTGCGGTTTTCAGATGTGGGTTCCAGGCAGACTTAGCGAGGAGAGTGTTGCTTTGGGTTGCGCGCCAGCAGCCGTTGTTCTGGGGTATGCCCCGACGTAGTTGTTATTTTATTTTCTAGCATGTACATTTAATTATTTCTTTCCAGTTGGAGTATGTAATTATTTGCTGTGTCAAGTCGCATTGTAATAACTTTTAATTCTTGCACTTCCTTTTCAATTCAATGCGATGTGAATGTTTAGCTTAGTTTATTATTTATTTCCCAGACTTATCTAGATCCTGGTTTGGCTCCAAATCAATGACTCAGTACCCATTTAGTAATCGGATCCCCGATTATAGGGTGGTGGGTCGTTATATAAGGAATTGACTATAACGAGACTTTCTCACTAGTTGCCATGATAAAGTCGTTTAGAGTTCCACTTGCCATAGCTGCACATCTCGATTACAAAATCTGGCAGATGGATGTGAAGACTGTCTTCCTCAACGGTAACCTTGAGGAAGAGGTATATATGATAAACTAGAAGGTTTCATATCTAAAGAATCTCCAGATAAAGTGTGCAAGCTTCAAAGGTCCATTTATGGACTGAAGCAAGTTTCCCGGAGCTGGAACATAAGATTTGACGAGGCTGTCAAGTCTTATGACTTCATTAAGAATGAAGATGAGCCTTGTATGTACAAGAAGACCATTGGGAGTGCAGTTACCTTCTTAGTTCTTTACGTAGATGGCGTACTACTCATTGGGAATGATGTAGCTATGATGTCATCGGTAAAGGTCTGGCTATCGAAAAACTTCTCCATGAAGGATTTGGGAGAAGCATCCTACGTATTGGGAATACGGATCTATAGAGATAGATTAAAGAGGATGCTTGGAATGACCCAATCCTTATATATAGATACCATTGTCAAAAGGTTTGGCATGAAAAATTCCAAGAGAGATCTCATACTGATGAGACACGGAATTAATCTCTCAAATGAGCAGTCTCCTAAGACTCCTAATGAGAGAACATTCATGGATAGAATACCCTATGCCTCTGCCATAGGATCTATTATGTATGACATGCTATGTACACGGCTTGATGTAGCATATGCTTTAAGTATTACGAGAAGATTTCAGGCTGATCCAGGCAAAGAGCACTGGAAGGCAGTGAAATGTATCCTTAAGTTCATAAGAAGAACTAAGGATATGTTTCTTGTCTATGGAGGAGGTGACTTGAAACTGCAAGGCTTTACTGACTCGAGTTTCCAGTCAGATCCAGATGATAGCAAGTCTACATTTAAATTTGTGTTTACTTTAAACGGAGGCACAGTGTGCTGGAAGAGTTCCAAGCAAGAAATCACAACAGATTCAACGACTGAAGCTAAGTACATCGCTGCAGTTGAAGTCACCAAGGAAGTAGTGTAGTTGAAGAAGTTCATCACTGACCTTGGCATAGTTCCCTGCATCTCTGATCTTGTTCCGCTATTATGCGACAACAATGGAGCTATTGCACAAGTAAAAGAGCCGCGGTCTCATCTGAAATTGAAAGATATTCTGAGGCGCTTTCATCTTATCAGAGAGATCATTTACAGAGGAGATGTAGTGATGGAAAGAGTTCCATCCGCCGATAATGTAACAGATCGACTGACGAAGCCACTATCTCAAAATGTGTTTGAGCGTCAGCTAGAGTCTATTGGATTAGTGCATAAAGGTGATTGACTTTAATCCAAGTGGGAGATTGTTAGCCTTAGGTGGCCTACAAGCCAATATGACTTTATGATCTCGTTCATTTATTAATAAAATGACATTATATTTATTGTGTGTAATTCGTATTTATTATGGTCTCATAATGAAGTCCATGAATATGTGCGATGGTGATCAGATTATGATGAGATCATACTAATGAGATTGATCACTTAAACATATATTCTTAATAGTTCCTAGTGGGAGGATATCTAAGAAGGACATCGGGCATCGGAATTGAGTGTTCAATAAGGAATCATTCGCTCTAGGTACTTAGAGAGAGAATGCTGTAGGAAGGATGCGCAGAAGTCCCTGGCCAGGGCGGACGATAATATTGGGAAAAGAGTTTTCCGATATTATTCGGCAGCATTCGATCCAAGTGAGTCGACCGGTTAGGGTTTGACGGTTTACCATACCTTGAGTTGACTCGAGAGCATTATATGAATGAAGGATTATATTTACACGGTAACTGCTGGCGGAAAGGTTCTAAAAGTGGGTTACTTAACCCCGATACCTTCCAGGTTCACGTAGTGTTTCTTGGCACCCAACGTGATCAGAGACCCTATCGAATTTGATGTGCGACATTGATTTGATTGATTAATTAATTAATATGAGTTATTAATTGATTAATCACGCCAATGAGGAGTCACTGGGCTTATTGGGCCATTAACCGGACTGGATATTGGGCCTAGAGGGTCATACGCAAATGATTCTGAAGGCGATGGATAAATAAGTGGATTTTATATTAACCGTGGGTTTTCAGAAAAATCGTGCGATTAGTATAAAATGTAGCGAATTGGCTTAGCAGGCCAGGTTGCTGCTAACCTTAGCTGCCCCCTCCTCTCTTCCTCTCTCTCTATGGCGCCCCAGACGAGCCCGGCTCCCCGGGTCTGCTCTGCCGCTTCTCCGACCCCCGTTCGACAGGAAATCGTCTGCGTATTGGTGCGATCGTTGCGGCGAACGGCGGAGGCTTCGTAGACTTCGAAGAATGAGGAACTGTGAGGATATCCACTGCGAGGAGGATTGCGTAGGCTCCGCTAGAGGCAGGGCGCTTGCGCGGCTTGCGGTGTCACCTCGACGGATCCAATCGATCGCAGATTCGAATCCGCGTACGGTAAGAACCGATTATTCGATAATTTGATTTTTGGTTTATTTGAAACGGGAATGGATCGTAGATTAAAATATTTATTTCCGCTGCGTGAGCGATCTAGGGAAACACGAGAACCCAACATGAACTCATTCTCTAATGAGCACCTACATATTCACCTTAGTGTCTCCACACAAGTGACTATGAGATTAGTCATCCTCATCGTATAAGCATGAGTAATATGTACGAGTCTAACCGAATATACAATGTCCTTCTCGGATATCCTCCGACTATGAACTATTAAGAATATGTGTTTAAGTCATCAGTCTCACTAGTATGATCTCATTATAGTCTAATCACTATCACACATATTCACGGACTTCATTATGAGACGATAACAATACGAATTACACATAATGAATATTATGCTATTTATATTAATAAACGAATGAGATTATAAAGTCATATTGGGTTGTAGGCCACCTAAGACTAACAAATATTTCATGTGATGATGTATGGAAGTGGATCAATGGTGTGTGATGATTTTTAATTAATTGTTAATAAATAGAGATCTGCGAACCTCTCCCTCTCTCATACCCCATTGTAATTCTACCTCTCTCCCTTATGTACCGCCATAAGGCCTTTTGTTAAACTTACATGTAAATTTTAGAATTTATTATGTAATTTGATCGAGGCGACTAAGCTTGGAGCGAGGATGATCCACAACTGCAAGCAGGAAGGAAAATGAAGGAGTTCATACAGCCTATGTGTTTGTAGATTTATTATATACCTGTTATATTGTATGTGTGTGAGTTTGATTGTATGGGTCAAGTCAAACCACTATGCTATCCATGACCACACCATAACATGTATGTGATGCATGCTTTTTATTTTGATTATGAATCAAATGTCTAGGTTATAAGTATATATTGAATATATGCGATATATTTATATACTATCACCTAGGATAAGACCAAAATAAAATAAACAAAATCTTCAACTTAAAGTCTAACCCGGAATGCAAGTCATTAAGAATGCATTGCGTGGTTCTCCATTATATAGTTTTTAAGACTTGATTAAGTGATGACAGTTTCTTGTGTTTCCCGAGATTTGCCACTATCTGATGAAAGAACTAATAATTATGGCATTATGATATCTTTTTGATAGAGTAGAGGAACGATGTAGCTATCCTTGCGTTTACCTAGGAGTTGTATCCTAATCTATTCCGTCACATGATGATGTTAAAGCTTAGACCAAGGATAATGGTTTATTGTTTTTACTCAAGACCATTATAGACCTGAGAGCCAAAGTATGATCAGATATTGCAAGGAGTTGCAATTACCATGAGATGGTTACTCTAAGATCATAGTATGATACTTGTATTTACCTAAGGTCATACTATGAGTCTTAAAGATTCTGATCCTCACTAGGAGACTGTCGGCGTATCCCATTCTGTATATCTGAAGGTTATACAGTCCGATGAAAATTAGTGGGAGTAAAACTAGATAAAAGACCATATCTTGTTTTAATGTTAATAATTGAATTATCTGCTAATTGAAAATTTCTATCTCTTGTAAGCTAAAATGTCGCATCATAACTCGTTGCGTGGCATACTAGATGCCAACCGATTGACATGCCCTAATTACTCCGACTGGCTCAGGAACCTGAAGATTGTCCTCAGGTATGAGCAGATTGCAAATGTCATGGATGATGATTCTCCTAATGAACCAGTATTAGATGCCTCAGAGGAGGATATGTTGTGATATGAAAAATGGAAGGAAGATTCCACCATGGCCCAATGCTACATGCTTACCTCAATGATCAATGAGTTGCAGACACATCATGAGGAGATGGATGCAAGATCCACCATGCTCCATCTGAAGGAGTTGTTTGGTGAGCATTGCAAAATCGAAAGATATGAGATATCTAAGAATCTGTTCAAGGCTCAAATGGCAGATGGATCTTTAGGCAGACTCATGTGCTGAACATGATAGAGTGGGTGGAAAGGTTAGATGCTCTTGGGATTCCACTTTCCAAGGAGATGCATACTGACTTGGTTTTGGCTTCGCTTCCACAATCATATGCTTAGTTCATTGTTAACTTTAACATGAACAAAATCCAAGCTCCTCTGGCTGAGTTACTGAACATGCTGAAGACTGCAGAGGGGAACCTTATGAAGGAAAAGCCCCAAATCCTCATGGTTGGTATGACCAACAAGAAGAAAAAGGCAGTTCAAGCCTTTAAGAAAGGTAAAGAGCCAAAGGTCACTAAGAAGGAAAAAGGCAAAGGAGCTGAGAAGGGTGATTGATTCTACTATCATTAGAAGGGCTATTGGAAGAGGAATTGCAAGGAATACCTCAAAGACAAGGCTCAAAGAAAGGTGAAGCAACATGATGCCTCAGGTATCTATATGATAGATATGAATTTGTCAGTTAGATATTATACATTATGGGTATTAGATACTGGATGTGTTTCTCATATTTGTAATATTGCGCAGGTGCTAACAAGATGACGAAAGCTAAGGACTAGCGAGGTGGAGCTAAGGTTAGGTAACGGTGCAAGAGTTGCGGCGATCACTGTGGGGACAGTGAATCTCAAGCTACCATTTGGAGATATATTTCATTAGATGACTGTTATTATGTACCTAGCATAATAAGAAACATTATATCTATTTCTTGTTTAGATAGTATTCGGTACACTATATCCATTGGGAACAATTGTTTTTCTATTTCTTTTAGAAATAAAATAATTGCTTCTGCTTTATTATGCAATGGATTGTTCATAATGAATGTGTCTCATGATTGTCTTCATGTCGATAATGCTCTTAAGAAAAGTAAGTGTGAAGTGAACAAAGCTTACCTATAGCATTGTAGGCTTGGTCACATTGGAGAAAACAGACTCCAAAGATTGCATAAAGATGGATATCTGGATCCCTTTGATTTTGAATCATTTGCAACTTGTGAGTCATGTTTGATGGGTGAAATGGTTAAATCTCCATTTATTAGAAGTAGAGAACGAGCCAAAAAAAAATTGAAATTAATACATTCTGATATATGTGGTCCCATGTCTACCCAAGCCATTAGTAGTTTTTCTTCTTTCATAACATTCACTGATGATTTCTCAAAGTATAGCTGTAAGGACTGAGATTTCAGGTTCTGTTTTCGGGTTGGGTTCGGGTCGGATCCCTTGGTTTGGACCCTGTGGGGGGTCTTGAGATTCCTGGCTGAATGGCGTCAGCGCTGCTCGACGCCTTTCAAAAGGCGTCAGGTTGTGTGGACGCCATTTAGGTCTGCAGGTTGTTGTGCCACGTGTGCGCCACGTGGGCGGATTTCGGGCCGCGAGGGTACGGCCCCGGTCACATCATCTGAACGGCGTCCAGGTTGGGCGACGTGATTCAGACTGTGACCTCTGAGATGTCAGGGTGCGGCGCCAGAGCGTTGTCAGTACGGCCTGTCCTGTCGTCTGAACGGCGTCCACGGTGGGCGACGCGTTTCAGACCGCTGTCAGTACGGCCGTCCTGTCAGACTGATAGGCGTCTGCCTCGATCGACGCGTTTTAGCGGGATTCTGGTTGACCCCGCGAGCCTCCCCTTCTTTCCCTCATTCTCGCCTTCACTCTCTCTCTCTTCGCTCTCTCCGCCCTCTCCGACGCTCTTCTTCCCCTTCCCTTCCTCTTCTTCCTCTTCCACCACTCCAACACCACCTTACCTCTCACCTCTACCTCCACCACTTCCTTCGCGGTGTTCCACTCTCCGGACGGCGGCCGACGTCCCGGCGGAGTGGCGGCGTCCTCGAGGGTACAGGCGGCGGTGTGCGGTGCGGCGGGACGGCGGCACGGAGCTTGGCGGAGTTCAAGAACCGGTAGGGGGACGAAACCTTGCATGTGTGCTCGTTTGCTTCTTGGCGTGATGTGGCGTGTTTGGGGTTAGATTGAGCATGTTTAGGGGGATTCCTTGTGGGAATGGCGGTGTTTGTGGACGCGGTTTCATAGCATGATCGTGATGCTTGACGTTCTCATCTTCCCCCTTTTGGTTTTGGGGCTTTTCGGGGTGCTTGGGGTTCAAGGGAGAAACCCTCGGGTTGAACCAGGAAACCTGGTTTCTGGCGCTAAACGGCGTCGTGCCTGGTCGACGCCTTTTAGAAAGATGTCAGGACAGTACGACGCCTTTTAGGGCAGAAACCTCCCTGTTTGAGGTTTCCCGAATTAGAGGTTCTGGCGCTAAATGACGTCATGGATGGACGACGCCTTTTAGAAAGACGTCGGGCCATCATGACGCCATTTAGGCAGGAAATGCCCCCGTTTGAGGGTCTGTCAATCTGGAATTTATGTGTGAATGGCGTCGGTGGACCTGGACGCGTTTTAGATATGCGACTCCCTATGACGACGCGTTTCAGGGAATATTCTGTCTGTTAAATGAACCTGTCCGAGGGACTTGAATGGCGTCGACCTCGGTCGACGCGATTCAAGACAGAGATGTGTGAATACTGGTTTTATCATGTGTTTCACTGTGGGACGATTTCTAATGCATGCTTTACGTTGTATACTGAGACTGAGGACTCCTGTGTGAATGGAATCATGTTGTGTGTGTGTGTGTGCTTGTGCGAATATGGAATCGGAATGACTGTGGTTTACGTTTGTCACCATGGACCGATGGGGACAGGGTCATGGTGTCTGTAAGCAGTACCGGTGGGTGAAGGGGTACATGTTGTGTTTTTACCTTTGGCTGAGGAAGGCAGGATCGCCTTGAGCCCGACGGGCCGGAGTAGCCGGTGTGCTATCCGAGGGGTCGCTGTTTGTCCTTAGCGGGTCGGGGTTTCCCTTGTTTGTCGTGGCAGCTTCCGGCGCGTTTCTTGCTGTGGAGCTGGTGGTGGTACTGGTGGGAGTTGGTTTACCCTTTAGCCATTGGGCCTGATGTGACCTTTGATCAAGGTTACGAGTGGTACCCTTAGCCCTTTGGCCTGACGCAGCCCGGGAGAGTTGGGTTTGTGGGTAGTTCCTGTAGCTTCGGCTTGACGGGGGTTCGCCGGTCCCCAGGGCCCTCCTGAAGCGCTGAGGCCTAGCGTGGAGGCAATCCGGACGGTAGGACAGTAGTCTAGACTGCTTGTGTGCACACGTAGCTGGCAGTGGCGGTACACTGGTTCCAGCTAGTCCTAGTTTGACTCACTGCCTCACCCTACAGTGCCCCGGAACACTGTAGGGGTGGACATGCGTGAGCTGTGGTGGTAGTGTTGGGAGGCGACGTTTGACTTTGGTCGACAGTGTGGTTCAGTCGCTTCGTGGACTTTGGCGGTGAGACGTTACTCTGTGTTGGGTTCTTCGGGTTGCTTAGAATGGTTCTTGCTACACTGCTTATCGTGCGTTTCATATCAGAGTTGGGTGCTATGTTTACTGCTTTACTTAATTGCTATTTATTCCTGTTGTTACACTTGTGGGTGTGTGAGTGGGAGGCAGGGGATCGGATGATCCCTACTGAGCCCATTTCTGGTGTGGCTCACTTCCTGCGGTTTCAGGTGTGGACCTCGTGGCGAGCGGAAGCGTGGTGTCTTCTTGGTGTGCGGACCAGCAGCTGTCTTAGTCCCGGGGTATGCCCCGATGTTGTTGGACTTCCTTCTGCCTGTACTTATTTAATTGTTGGACATGTAATTATTGTTGGACTGTATACGGACATTGTTATTTTCCTTCCTGCGCACTTGCTTACCTTGTAGTCCGTGTGATTGTTATATTTAGCCTTGTTTAGCACTTACTCCTCCAGACGTGTTGTGTGAGATCCGGGTGTGAACCCACAGTTAATGGGCCGACATCCATTTAGTGACCGGGTCTCCGGTCATAGGATGGCGGGTCGTTACAATAGCTTTATGTACTTAATGAAGTACAAATCAGAAGCCTTTGAGAAATTTAGAGAATTTAAGAATGAAGTAGATAAACAAATTAGAATGAGTATTAAAACCATTTGATTTGATCGGGGTGGGGAAAACTTAAGTACATAATTCACACGGTAGTTAAAGGATAATGGTATCATTTCTCAGATTACACCTCCTTATACACCTCAGATGAATGTGTATTAGAAAGGAGGAATTGCACATTGATGGAAATGGTGCGATCTATGATGAGCATGTCTAAATTATCAGTGTCCCTATGGGGATATGTACTTAGCTCTGCTATGTATATTATGAACAAGGTACCCAGTAAATCTTTTGAATCCATTCCAAATGAGATATGGAAAGAAAAGAAATCAGACTTTTGTTGGGTATCCGATGGAAACCTTCGGATACTACTTTTACCATATTGGCAAATAAAATGTGTTTGTCGTTAGGAGAGCTATCTTCTTGGAAGAAGATTACATTATCCAAAAGGGCAACAGGAGTAAAATAACTCTGTAAGAAGTTCTAGACTCATAGACTGTCATGAGTTCATCAGATGAACCGTCAATTTCTGAACTTGTTCAAGAAAACACACATGAACCTCGTAGGTCTATTAGAGTGTCTAAGCCATCCGAAAGACATGTGGGATATAACAGTGGAGATTATTATAGGACGCACTACAATGAGGATGATGATTCTAAGACCTACCTAATGGATATAGGTGTCTTCTAAGCCAATCATAAGGCACCTATTTCAATCTGGTTCACTAATAAATGACATTATTTCATTATGTAGATTGGCATATTTATTATTGCGCATAATGAAGTCCATGAATGTGTGCAATAGTCATCAAATTATGATGAGATCATAATAATGAGACTGATAACTTATAAACACATATTCTCAATTGTTCCTAGTCGTAGGATGTTTGAGAAGGACATCAAACATCCGGTAAGACTAGTACATGTTATTCCAACTCATATGATGAGGGTAACTGATCTCGTTAGTTACTTGTGTGGAGACACAATGGTAATAGGTGCTCATTGGAGAATGAGTTCACTAAACTGATCCGACATGAATCATCGAATGGTAATTTACCTGACTGTCAACCGGCTTGATTCATCGTCATAGTGGCGTGGTTGATCCTTAGACTTGAGACATCAAAGACACCTTGTCGGTGGAGTTCTAGACTTTGACCTTGACCTACGAATCCCTATCAACGGGATATCTAATAGTCAAGGCTCGGGTCCAGCGGAAGACCTTCGAAGGTGATTGTGTGTTCAATAAAGTATCGTTCGCTCTCAGGTAGCTGGAGAGAGAATACTCTAGAATAGATCTGCAGGAGTCTCTGGGCAGAGCAGAAATAATATCAGAAAAAGATGTTTTCAGATATTGTACAACGGAGTCTGATTCAAATGAGTTGACCATTTATGGTTTGATAGTTGACCATACCGTAGGTTAACTCGAGAGCATTGTGCGAACGAAGGATTATAACCACGCGGTAACTGTGGACGGAAAGGTTCCATGAATTGGTTGTTGAACCCCATTACCTTCCGGGATCATGCGATGTTGTTTGGCATCCAACTTGATCGGAAGTCCGACCGAATTTACATGAGATGTTAATTCGTTTAAGTAATTAGTTAATATCTAGATATTAATTAATTACAATAAGTCAATATTTAGTTATTAGACTTAACGGGCTGAAAATCGGACTGGTTAATGGGCCTAGAGGGTCACACGCAATAAGATTCTCAGTCGGTGGTACTTAAGTGGGATTTATATTAACTCGGAGACTTTTGTGAAAAGTCGCGCTGACTTAATATATATACACGCTGTTGAGAAACCCTTGCCAAGCTCCAAGGTTTTCCTATGCTGGCCGTCCCCCTTTATCTCTCCTCCTTCTTTGGGCACCCCATTCGAGGTGCCGAGACTATCTCCGTCTCCGCCGCGCGTGATTCTCGAAAGTCGAGAATTCTCGTTCGCGGGTTTTCGACAATTGTTGCGACGATGGATCATCAGCGAGCGAGCTGATACGGACAAGGGAGCGAGGACGAACCACCGCGGAGGATCGCGTGGATACCGTTGGAGGTCGAACGCTTGTGCGGCTCGCGGCATCGCCTCGACCGAACCGAGACGGAAGCGGATTCGAATCCGTACGCGGTAATTTGATTACACCCGATTTTTCGATTCTTGTTTTTCGTTCCGAATTGGATCAACGGGTATCGGGCGGGATAATTTTTGTTCATCGTTTCCGCTGCGTTCTTCGCATCCCGCCTGGATCCTAACAGTGGTATCAGAGCCAGGTTCCGCTCTGATCCGCTTCGGAGCGACCGAATTAATTTTCTAATATAATTTCCATGCTAAGATTATTTTCTCTCGTAGAAATTACTCATGGGATGAGTGTAATAATCGGATTATTTTTCTGTAGAGAGAATCAAATTTTAATGGGTTTTTCGTAGGTTTTTCATGGTGATGAAGAACCTACTTTGTGGGTTTCGTTGGGGATTTAATGGTGATGGAAGATCACCGGAAAGCTTGCTGGTTTGACCAGCTACTCTTGCCAGTCCCCAAGGTCCCTGTTGAGGCTGGAATTCGGTGGTAGAACCTCCCTCCTCCATTATTTTCAAATGTTGAAAAAATTTGGGGGTGGAAAGGCCAAAGTTTACAAAAACTCTTTTTAACTGTCGGATTTGGAAGCTACCGGCGACCAGATCATCGCCGTCTGGCCATCGCCGGAGCCGGGGAGGCAAAAGGGGCCAACCCCTCGCCGGCTCCGGCCGCCCTGGAGCCGGCGGCGCTGCCCCAAACATCCTAAAACCTGCAAGCAGAAAACCCTAAGGGGCTGGCGCTGGGGGCCCCGAATTGGCCGGTCCCGCGCCGGTTCGACCGCTGGCCGGGGTCCGGTTGGGCGTACCAGGCGCCCTGGCGCATCAGATGGCTGGGCCAGGTAGGCCCGAGCCGCGCCGCCCCTTGGTCTGGACCATCCGGGCCCCCAGGCCGAGCCCTAGCCAGGTCCTGTTGTATTAGGCCTGCCTCCTAGCCCCTTTAACCCCCTATCCGCCCGAGCCCATTAACCTTTTTACTCCCTCTAAAGATTTTATTAAATTAATACCCAACCCCTTTGACTGGAAAATTGATATTAAAATTGTTTAAAATGTGTTTTAAATTTAATTTATATTTTTCAGTAATTAAGGGGTTGATTTTAAGATGTGATCTTAATCATATTTAAAATATGTAGTTAAATTACTTTTAATTATGTGATTAGAGGGGTTTAAATTTTAAGATATGATCTTAAATAAGATAAATACATATTTTCAGAAGTGTTCTTAAAATTGATTAACAAGTGTTGTTAAATTATTATATTTTTGGTGTTAATAACGGTTATTGATTAACAAGGGTTGTTAATTTAAGTAGTGAACTTAAACCTAATTAACAAATGTTGTTAATTTATTTTTAAGTTATGACATTAAAGATATATTTAACAAATGTTGTTAATATATTTTTAATTATGTGATTAGATTATTGTTTTGACTTTGAAATTAATTAACAATTATTGTTAATAATATTTTAATTGTCTGAATGGATATTTATAATTTCTTGGCAATCGTTATTAGGAAATTATTTCTATAATTAAGGGACACTTAATAATAGTTGTTAGGTGTTTAATTGACTATTTTAAAGTGTTAATTTATTCTTGAGAATTAACACTTAATAACATTTATTAAGGATTATTGTTATTATAAACTATCAATAATAGTTATTGAGATAATTAATTATATTTCTCAAGGATCTCACTATTATAGTGTTTTATTGATCTAATATACTTGAAATTTGATCTTTTATAAAAGTTATTAAAAGATTAAATTAAGTCCAATTGTTAGATTATTTTGATTAGAATTGTTCTAATTAATATTTCTTATTAATTGTTATTAAGAAATATCTTTTAAATTAAGGAGTTTATTAACAAGGAGTTGTTAATGAATTAAAAATAAGAATTACAAATTCTTTTATAAGTGTTATTTAGGAATTTTTAATTCGATCTAAATGTTAGATTGTTTCGTATTAATAATTGTTATTAAAGTGAATTAAAATTAATCTAGGTGTTAGATTAATTAATTTAGAATTGTTCTAAATTATGTATGGAATGTTTTATAATTTTAATTTTAGCTTTGTTTGCACATGGTGATGTGTTTGACGCTTTAAATTATATTTATTGCATGTTAGAAAATAAGATTTTCGAAAAATCAATTTATCCAATTTTGATTGGTACCCAAATTTTGAGAAAATCAAAACTATTATTTTTCAAAATTTTAGCCTTCATATGATGTGTTATATCATGAGTGAATGGTTAAAATTAGTGGTGGTCATGGACATGCACTTACTTAATATCATATCATATGATGGTGTGTAATTTGTGTGGATTATCTTGGATTGTCTTATATGAGTTAATTAAATGTTAATTAATAAGTCCTGCGTGCCTCACTCTCTCTCTCATTCCAATGTAATTCTTTCTCCCTCTATTATTGTACTCGGCCATAAGGTTTTCTCTTACAATTAATTTGTATTTGAAAATATTTCAAATTCTGTTTTATATTTGTAATTGATCGCGTCGGCCGAGGAGAGGCGAGGATGATCCACAAATGCAACCAAGAAGGCGAAAGGAGATGAGATCACAAGTGCTTGTGTGTTTGCATGTTTTTTATTATATAATTGTTATATTGTTGTGGTGATTAATTGTTTGGCTCTAGTTAATCACCGTGCTGTCCATGACTGCATAATGAACATATAAGGTTGATGCATGCCTTTTAGTTTTTGATTATGAATCGATTGCTAATAGGTATATATATTTATAAACTATCACCTAGCATGAGACCAACTTAACATAAACAAAACCTTCAACATAAAATCTTAGCCGGAGCGCGAGTCATTGAGAATGCACCGCGTGGCTCTCCATCAATATAGTTCTTAGAACTTGATTTAATGATGGCAGTTTCTACGTGTTTACCCGAGATCTGCCACCATCTGATGAAATGACTATTAACTATGGCATTATGATGTCTTGAGATTGGAATAGAGGAACGGTGTAGCTATCCTCGCGTTTACCCGGGAGCTACATTCTTACTCTACTCTGTCACGTATTGATGGTAAAGCTTAGACAAGGGATAATTGTCTACTGTGTTTATCCGGGACTATTAAAGACCTGGGAGCCGAAATAAGATTGGATATTGCAAGGAGTTGAAATTACCATGAGATGGTTGCTCTAAGATAATGGTATGATACTATGTGTTTACCCGAGGTCATACTATGATTCATGGAGATTCTGATCCTCACTAGGAGACCGTCGGAGTCTTCCATTCTGTATACCTGAAGGTTATACAGTCCGTCAAAAAATAGTGGGAAATAATTCAAGATAAAAGACCATAATTGAATTATAAGAACTATCTGCTTAAATCACATTATTTTCTTTGTTCACTAAAATATCATTTATTCGAGATTTTAGCATATTGGATGCCAATACTTCTCATATTTAGATTGAGTAGAAAACTCTGAAGAATGTCTTCAGGGGTAAATGAAAGTCACTATCCTAATCAGATATCATGAATCCTCTTACTTGGATAGACCAAGGTGAAGAGATACTCATGGTATGCCTTATTGAAAGACAATGATTGTCATGAAATCTCTTATTTGGATAGACCAAGATGAAGAGATATTTATGATGTGCCTTTGAGAAAGACAAGTGGTAAGATTTTCAATGATTAAACCTACACCTGAAAAGGATAAAACAAAGTCAACTGAGATAGAGAAATAGCAGTTCTCCCACTGCGACCAATATAAGGATATTGGTAAATGCAAAATGGATATGAAATTTGAAAGAAGTCTCATATGTTCTTATTATCAACTTTTGCAGGTCTATTGAAGAATTAGCGTATCCAATATGAAATATTAGAAATTATTCTCAGATCTGCAATAGTATGCAGACTTAGACAAGTAAAAGGAAATCGAGAGAATGCAAGTGTTGAGTTAAACTCAACAATTGTTCATGATATTCATAGGTTACTGTCAGACAGTAAATCTTTGTATATCTATAGGAGTCAAATATGAAACTAAATAATTGTTATTTAGTTGCATAAGATATCAAGAATTATAAAAGTGAATAATGTTGACTGAGAAGGAACAATAGTTGTTCAAATCCGTCAATACACTATAGATTCTTGATGTGATATTTCATGTGATGAATGTTTATAAGTCTCATATAGAAATGAACAGTGGGAATCCTGATTATCTATGGTATTGTATACATGGTTGTGCAATAAGAAATTATTGGTGCTAATACATATTGATGTAAATAGCTCAATATCCTCTTAAGGCCAAAGATAATCACTCCCATTGACTTACCTTATAGTTTACTCTTGGGATGATTCGACTGTATGTACTTGCTGAATTACAAGTCGAATGCATCTGAGAGATTAATGTATAAGATCAATATGAAGTATTAGAATTCTTTGATTTGATTGAAGAAATTAATACTTAAGTATATGATTCATACAAATCATTAAAAGGATAATTATATCCCCTCTCGATTGATCTTCATTGTACATCATAGTAATATGATAGAATGAGGAATTGCACCTTATTAAGATATGGTACAATGCATAATAAGATTTGTCTAATTCTTACATCTTTTTCAACATGAGTATGAACATTAGATGTCTATACTTTACAGATGGTTCCAAATAAGTCAGTGTGTGTCCATATAAGATATGGAAACCAAATAATTCATATGAGATGTGAATTGTAAACAAACCTGATTTTAAAGTCAAGTTATACCGTGATGTGAATTTGTGGAATGTCTAAAGAGTTTGGACATTACATTTATTGGTCAGGCGATAATGAAATAATTATCGTCCTAAAAGCTATCTTCTATAAAGAGGAATATGTCCTCAGAGAAGACAGTGGGAGCTGATAAAACTAGAAGATCTTCTAGATCCACAAGTTAACATAAGATTATTAGATAATCTTTAGTTATTTGGAACCACTCATAACACACATGAGAAGAGCTCAAAGATATAGATTATGATCTAAAATCTATGATGATACTCTCTGTAATTACAACTTTAAGATTGGTAAGAAGTTAAGAATTTTAAAATATAGTCCATAACCACTATTGAGTTCAGAACTTGATAGTATTGCTAGAGGGTATTATACCTAAAGCAAACAAATCTTCAAGATGAAGATTAGCATAAATGGATTACTTAAAACTTATGTGGTAATTTGATGAAAATAGTCCATGTCAAAGTATTGACTTAGACAAATTTTTCTCAGTGGTTACCATTAATAAGTTTACTAGAATTGTGTTTGCCAATATTGCCTATCATAATGATGAGATGATGGCAGTTGGAAATAAAAAGCGTTCTCTCAATGTGATTGAGGAAAAGATGTATATGATACACCTTTAAAGTTTTTTGAATATCCAAGAAACAAGTTATGTTTTCAAAAATTTAATTGAATCAAACTAAAGCTTCCCAAAGCTGTAATAAGAGTTTTTGACTTAATTGTCAAATATTACGTGATTATTAAGAATGATCACGGACTGTGTGTATTCAAAGAGGACAATGGGAGTACGGTCACTTTAGTAATGCTTTGTGATAATAACATTAAAGTCATTAAGAATGACATCAAGATGTTACTATCAGTGAAAGCATTATTAACTATGTTTTCCTCCATAATAGGTTTAGTTATAATATCCCACGTATTGGAAATACGAATATATTGAGATAGATCGGTGGGGATATTATATTGACCTGTATGTCAAGATGTTTGGCATAAATTTCATAATAAGTCTCAATTGTTGAGATATGAAATTTATTCATTTAGGAAAAAGGTTCCTTAAAGGATACAGGAGTGAAACGTATCACTAAACACTTGAGAAGTGCTAAGGATGCACTCTTATATATAGAGAGGATGATTTGAAACTATGAGGTCACACTGACTCAAATTTCAAGTCAAATAATTGATTTAACCTTCTAATAGAAAGGAATGGATTGGAACAGTATGGATGAAAAAGTTCATCCCTGAACTAGATGTAGTTCTAAAAGGTCTCTAATAAAATCCCGTTGTTATAGGACAACAGTGGGAGCAATCAATAGTGTGATCGAGCCATGGTCTCTTCAGAAGTTGCAGAACATTCTGAGACTCTTTCACAAGTTCAAAGACAAAGGATTAAGAGGAAATAACGTGATGGAAAATATTCCAATTACAGATAATTTAGTTCATCCCTGACCAAGTCTTAGTCACAGATTTTATGTGAGCATCACCTAGATTTGATGGAGATCAAATGCGAAGGTGATTGGCTTGAGTCCAAGTGGGAGATTGATGGATATAGGTGTGCTCCAAGCCAATCATAAGACACCTATTTCAATCTGGTTTACTAATAAATGACATTATTTCATTATGCAGATTGACATATTTACTATTGCGCGTAATGAAGTTCATGAATGTGTGCAATAGTCATCATATTATGATGAGATCATAATAATGAAACTGATGACTTATAAATACATATTCTCAATTGTTCCTAGTCGTAAGATGTTTGAGAAGGACATCAAACATCCAGTAAGACTAGTACAGGTTATTCCAACTCATATGATGAGGGTGACTGATCTCGTTAGTTACTTGTGTGGAGAAACAATGGTAAACATGTAGGTGCTCATTGGAGAATGAGTTCATTGAACTGATTCGACATGAATCGTCGAATGGTAATTTACCTAACTGTCAACCGGCTTGATTCATCGTCACAGTGGCGTGGTTGATCCTCGGACTTGAGACACCAAAGACACCTTGTCGGTGGACTTCTGGACTTTGACCTTGACCTACGAATCCCTATCCACGGGATATCTAATAGTCAAGGATCGGGTCTAGCGGAAGACCTTCGAAGGTGATTGTGTGTTCAATAAAGGATCGTTCGCTCTGAGGTAATTGGAGAGAGAATACTCTAGAATAGATCCGCAGGAGTCTCTGGGCAGAGTAGAAACAATATCAGAAAAAGATGTTTTCAGATATTGTACAGCAGAGTCTGATTCAAGTGAGTTGACCATCTAGGGTTTGACAGTTGATCATATCCTAGGTTAACTCGAGAGCATTGTGCGAACGAAGGATTATAGCCACGCGGTAACTGTGGACGGAAAGGTTCCATGAGTGGGTTGCTGAACCCCATTACCTTCCGGGATCATGCGATGTTGCTTAGCATCCAACTTGATCGGAAGTCCGACCGAATTTACATGAGATGTTAATTCGGTAAAGTAATTAGTTAATATATAGATATTAATTAATAACAATAAGTCAATAACTAGTTATTGGACTTAACGGGCTGAAAATCGGACTTGTTAATGGGCCTAGAGGGTCACACGCAAAAGATTCTCAGTCGGTGGTACTTAAGTGAGATTTATATCGCGTCGACTTTATATATATATATATATACACACGCTGTTGAGAAACCCTGGGCCAAGCTCTAGGATTTTCCCATGCTAGCTGTCCCCCTTTCTCTCTCCTCCTTCTCTGGGCACCCCGTTCGAGGTGTCGAGACTGTCTTCGTCTCTGCCGCGCGTGATTCTCGAAAGTCGAGAATTCCCGTCCGCGGGTTTTCAGCAATCGTTGCGACGACAGATCATCAGCGAGCGAGCTGATACGGACGAGGGAGTGAGGACGAATCACCGCGGAGGATCGCGTGGATACCGCTGGAGGTCGGACGCTTGTGCGGCTCGCAGCATCGCCTCGACGGAACCGAGACGGAAGCGGATTCGAATCCGCACGCGATAATTTGATTACACCCGATTCTTTTATTCTTATTTTTCGTTCCGAATCGGATCAGCGGGCATCGGGCGGGATAATTTTTATTCATCGTCCCTCCCGGATCCTAACACTACCAGGAGGCCATTGAGAGTCTAGAGGTTGGGAAATGGCGAAAAGCCATGAACTCTGAAATTTAGTCCATATACCACCAACCAAGTTTGGAACTTAGTAGACTTGCCTGAGGGTATAGTACCCATCGGATGCAAGTAGATCTTTAAAAGAAAGATCGATGTAGATGGACGAATTGAGACTTAAAAAGTAAGATTAGTGGCGAAGGGTTATCGTCAAAGACAAAGTGTTGGCTATGATGAGACCTTCTCACCTGTTGCCATGATTAAGTCTATCATAGTACTTCTCGCCATTGCTGCATATCATGATTATGAAATCTAGTAGATGGTTGTGAAGACAGCCTTTCTCAATGGAAACCTTGAGGAAGAGGTGTATATGATACAACCAGTGGGCTTCACATCGAAAGAATCTACAGATATGGCATGCAAACTGCAAAGGTCCATTTATGGACTGAAGCAAGCTTCCCGAAGCTAGAACATAAGGTTTGATGAGGCAATCAAATCTTATGGCTTCATTAAGAATGAAGATGAGTCATGTGTGTATAAGAAAAACAGTGGGAGCGCAATCACCTTCCTGATCCTTTATGTGGATGGCTTCCTACTCATTGAGAATGATATAGGGATGATGTCGTCAGTAAAGGTATGGCTGTCTAAAAACTTCTCCATGAAGGATTTGGGAAAAGCATCTTACGTATTGGGAATACGGATCTATAGAGATAGATCAAAGAAGATGCTTGCTTTAACCCAATCCATGTACATAGACTCCATTGTCAAATGGTTTGGCATGAAAAATTCCAAGAGAGGTCTCATATCGATGAGACATGGAATTTATCTCTCTAAAAGTCAGTCTTAGTCTCCTAAGAACCTTGAAGAGAGGGCATTAATGGGTAAAGTTCCCTATGCGTCAGCCATAGGTTCCATTATATATGCCATGCTATATACTAGACCTGATGTACCATAGCTCTAAGTGTTATGAGCAGATATCAGGCAGATCTAGGTAATGAACACTGGAAGGCTGCAAAATGTATCCTTAAGTACTTCAGAAGAACTAATGATGTATTTCTAGTCTATAGAGGAGGAGACTCGAGTTTTTAGTCTAATCCAGATGACAGCAAGTCAACATCGGGATTTGTCTTTACACTCAACAAGGGAGTAGTGAGCTGGAAACTTTCCAAGCAAGAAACTACTGCTGATCCGATGACATAAGCTGAGTATATTGCTGCTGCTAAAACTGCCAAGGAAGCAATTTAGAGGAAGAAGTTCATCAGTGATCTTGGCATGGTGGATAGCATCTTTGGTCCCGTCCCATTGTTGTGCGACAATAATGGGGCGATTGATCAAGCGAAAGATCCGCGGTCTCATTAGAAGTCAAAGCACATTCTGAGGCACTTTCACCTAATCAGAGAAATTATTGCTCGAGGAGATGTCGTGGTGGAAAGGGTTCCCTCAGCCGACAACATAGCAGATCCACTTACGAAGCCATTGTCTCAAAATGTGTTTGAGCGTCACCTAGAGAATATGGGTATTTAGCATAAGAGTGATTGACTTTAGTCTAAGTGGGAGATTCTTAGTATTAGGTGGCCTCCAAGCCAATAGAATACTTTGTATTATTTAGTTATTAATAAAATAGCTTAATTTCATTGTGTACATAATCCGATATTATTTGTCATTTCACGATGAAGTCCATGGGCATATGAAATGGTCTTCGGATTATGATGAGATCATAATTATGGGACTGAAGACTTATTCTTAATTGTTCCTATTCAGTGGATGTTTGAGAAGGACATCAGACATTTGGATAGAGTAGAACTGGTTTCTTCAGCGCATATAATGAGGATGACTGATCTTATAAGTCACTTGTGTGGAGACACTATGTTGGACCTGTAGGTGCTCATTGGTGAATGAGTTCACTAAACTTATCCGACCATGAATCGCTGGGTGGTATCTACCTAACTAGCTTGATTCTTTGTCATGGTTGCGTGGATGATCATTAGACCTAAAACACCAAGGATACCTTGTTGGTAGGTCTCTGAGCTTTGACCTTGACTAACGAATCCCTAGCCATGGGATATCAATAAGTTAAGTGATCGGGTTCAGGAAGATGCCCTCGAAGGTAATTGTGTGGGTAATAAGTGATCATCCGCTCTCGATAATAGGAGAGAGAATATTTCAGGAATGATGAGCTTAAGTCCCTAGCCAGGGTGAACACTATATCAGATAAGGAGTTATCTGATATAGTTTAGCGGCATCTGATTCAAGTGAATCGACCGGCTAAGGTTTAACAATAAACCATACCCTAGGTTAATTTGAGAACATTGCACGAATGAAGGATTATATCCGCGTGATAACTGATGACGGAAATGTTCCATTAGTGGGTTGCGGAACCCCAATGCCTCTCAGGTTCACGCAGTGTTGCTTGGCACCCAACGTGATCGGAAGCCCGTCTGAATTTATTGTGGGACATTAAATTTGACTGATTAATTGATATAAGGATATTAATTAATTAACTGAGTCAATAAGGAGTTACTGGGCTTAATGGGCCATTAACTAGACTGTTCTTTGTGCCTAGAGGGTCAAATGCAAAAGGTTATCAAGTCGATGTATTAATTAGTGGGTTTTATGATAAGTGTGGATTTTTGTGAAAAATCGCAAAGTCACTTATTATAAAAGAACCGTTGCTAGCTAAGAGGCCAACAACTCTAATCTAACTAGCCGCCCCCCCTCTCTCCTCTCTCTCTCTTGGGTGCCCCCCCAGAGGCCGGCCCCTGGGGGCTCTGCTCTGGCTCCTGCCTGCTCCGCTTCCCATCTGACAGGAGTTCTGAATCTGTATCTCGCGGAGAATCACGCACAACTCGATAGGATCTATGGACGCTGCACCGAGTGAGGAAGCAAGGACGATCTGTCGAGAGGAAAAACGCGTGGATACGGCTAGAGATCGGGCACCTTCGCGGCTTGCGGCATTGCACATACGGAATTCGACGAACACATATTCAAATCCGTGCAAGGTGAAAATCTGTTTTCACTATTTGATTTAATTATCCGAAACGGCATCGATCCGAATTTTATTTTCTGCTGCCTTTTTCTTAGATCTGACATAGCGAATCTAAAACCTTACTTAGAAGATCTCTATTAAAAGATATATATTCTGTTTAATAGTTGTCCCATGAATTATCTTCTACTTTATCATCTAAGAGAGGAAACTATCCTTATTTTAGCTTCATACACCTTAATCATATACTCGGAAATTTATTGGAATAAAAGATTACATTAAGGCTACAGAATAAAACATGCAAAAGGATTGAGATGATCATTTTTTTATTTTTTTCTATAATTGAACTGGAGTAGTACTGTATAAAGCTTATTCGAATCCGAAAACTTCAGAAAAACTAATTGTATATGTATCCTTTTCATTATAACTTAGAAGAAGGATGGATTATCGGAGTTCTGATAACCATCTACCTCAGTACCACTTGATGATGCAACATGTTTTAAAGCCTATCCTGTTATGCCCTTTTTGGCATGTAGTACCTAGCTATAAAGCTGGGGTTTGATCATGTTTGAAGAGGACAGGCAAGAGTTGCAGGTTGGGATGGGTCAATTACCTTAAACTTGACGTGAAGCCGGGAAATCATACTTCAAAAGAACAGATCTTGATCCTAGAGCTGCCTTCATTGTTGCTGCTGCGGTTGTAGCTAGGAAGGCGAGAAGCTCCTCCAAGGTGCCCCCAATCGCCGTTGAGGCAAGGAGGCCGAGGGTGGCACATAGCGAGAGCAGAGAGAAGGTGAAGTTGGAGCCCTTGTCCGCACCTTCTTCTCCCCCACAGGCGGCAACGACGGGGAGTCGCATGGTGACTACAGGCGATGGCGGGCTAAGAGGGGGGAGGGGGGCAATGACGACCACAGGCGACGACAACGGACCAAGTGAAGGCCAGCGGCCACAACACGAGCCGGCGGGCTGAGAGGGGGGAGGGGGGCGGCGTCAACCACAGGTGACAACGACGGGCCGAGCAGAGGCCGATGGCCACAACGGGAGTCGGCGAGCTGAGAGGGAGGAGGATGGCGGCGATGACGGCAGGCTGAGCGGAGGCCGGCGGCCACAACGCGAGTAGTAGATGGCTGCGGGCCGAGCAGAGGCCGGTGGCCACAATGCTAGCCGGTGGGCTGAGAGGGAGGAGGGGGGTGGCAATGACGGTGGGCCGAGTGGAGGCCGGTGGCCACAACGAGAGCAGCAGACAATCGTGGGCCGAGCAAAGGGTGTGTGGTGGTGATTAGGGCACATGAGGGGGAAAAGAGAGAGAGAGAGGGAAAGGGAACGGCGAGGGGGAGTCGGAGACTTTTTGTCCACAACTGCAAGTTTGGCCGTTGACATACATAAGATATGTCAACGGCTAAACTTATAACCGTTGATGTATAATTTTTATCATTTTTTCTTTTCTTTTTATTACATATGTTGACCGTTTGCGTTTAGCCATTAACATATACTGCATATGTCAATGACTTCAATATAGCCGTTGACATATCTTAAATATATGTAAATAGTTACCTAAGCCATCAACATATAACTCTATTGTAAATAGTATTTTCATGGCCGTCGACTAATGTTTTCTTTGTTGATAAATGCCCCTAGCCATCGACATATATTCGTTGACAAATCCCCTATTCCTTGTAGTGTGCCCTCCCATCGTGGTTGGTTGCCACTACTATGCATTCCACCACCCTGCCACCCTACACCTCTCATGCCATCAAAAGAGAAGAAAAGAGGGAGAAGAATAAGTTCAATAAGGGGAGGTGGAGGAAGAAGGATGAAGGTAGACAATGAAGAGATAAGTGGGAATGAGAAGAGAGAGGAGGAGGTGGGAACAAGAAAATGTACGATGGCTCCATGTGGCACCCAACAGGTGCCTTCAGAAGAGAAAAGGGGGGGGGGGGGGGAGTATAGGCATGAATGGTCAAATAGTCAAAGCACATCAATGCGACTCAATGTAAATTCTAAATCCACATGAAGTTAACCAAACATCCAATTCAGTTATGTATGACTGCCACAAGGTGTCAAAACCCAATACACATCCACCTCATGTGATGTGTCTTGGGTCTTGACATATTTATCCTTTGAGCATTACAGTAAGATAGTCATAACTTCATGCAGAGTTATCAGAATCACCATGAGGACTGCATTCTGAAATTGACGCTCTGTGCTCTACAATGTTATTTGTACCATAGGCATAAAGCATTATTTCCAACCGCATAATTCCATCATTTTCCCTTCCATCAAGTCCAAAATGAGTCACCAGCTGGTAGATATCTGAAACCCATCTAAAATTGTAAACTCAATTATGGAAGGTCAAGTCACTATGATTTTGTTGTGTAAGCAATGCAATTGGTTTTGCTAATCACTATGGTAGTAATAATATTTTGTTTTATCTACCTTCTAGTTATCCTATCTCTCATATGTATTTATGTGAGGTGTTGTTTCCGTTGTTACTTAACTCCGAGCATGATGTGAGTCTATAGAAATTGGATTAGAGGGCAAGACAGAGCATGGTATTCTAGCAACTATGAGATTAAGGACCACTATCGTCTGATCTAGCCCCTTGACCCTGTCATCAAGGCTAGGCTTAAGGTATTATACATATTTATGCAAGAGACCAAATTATGATCCTTTTGACCTTGTCCTTTGATTGTTGTGTTCACAGGCTCAAGGACATGGAAAAGAAGGTAGGGAGAAAGGGACCTCATTGGCATTGAACATTAAGCATATAACATTCATCAACTATGCCAATAGAGCTAGGCTACATCATTGAAACATGGGCATGCCCTAACAAATATCCTAGTCCCTACCCTCTCCTGGACAACAATTAACCATCCCTTGTTGCCATACTCTCTCTCCCCTAGCTCAAGTCATGTAGGAATGTTTGCTTGTTTGTTTTTGTTATCGATGTTAAAATAAATGTCACTATTTTACTTGCTACTTTCTGTGAATAACTAATAAATTCAGGGAACATAAGGATGTATCAGACCTATTGAGGGTAAGTTCACTGAGATATGTAGAAATACTATAGACTCTCTCCTTTTAGACGAAATTTGAAGCCTTGAATGAATGCTATGTATAAAGCTATGAGGCCTTGAACGAATGCTAGATATAAAGCTACTTTGATAAATATTAGATTAATTGTACATTTGCTTCTTTTTGTTTTATATATGTTATGGTGTTTTGTTTATAGGTAATTATTAGGTGGATTCACTATGCTATTACATTATGTTGTCTAGGATCACACAATTACTTATAGTTATTAGAATTAAACTTATTTTAGTTTCCTTTGAGGCTAAAATTTTTGTGGTTAAAGATACATTGACCAAGGAGAATCCAAAATAACCCAAAATGATGCATGCCACCCAACTAAATGTAGAAATAGTGAAGTTGTGTAGAATCTAGGTTAATGGAATTTTTCACTTGGAAAGACAGGAAATAAAAAGGTACATGTGTTAGCGACATTTATAACTCCCAATGTATGGTCTACATATTTTTATTATATTTATTTATCTGGGCCACCTCTAAATTAAGCCAGGAAAAAAATTGATTGATAAAATTGAAAAAGTTTAATTTTGTGTCTCTATTACAAGAAATTGTAAAAGGAAACATGAATTATAGATTATTGTTCCACTGCATTCTAGTAAAAACTTTTAATGCCTTATCAAGAAAAATGAAGAGTCAATTGTTCGCCAAGTGGAGAATTCCTTGTGTAATCACAACAAAAGGACAGTGTACTGACAAAATAATGCCTCTGGGAATCTCAAATTTCTATTTTATTCTATCTTCATCTTCTATAAAAGAAAAAAGAATTCTAGCAATGGAGGTATTTTGGTGTACAATATTTTTATTCCCCACCAACGATCGCTTGTAGTGCGATTGTTATAAAACGGCATCCGTCAACACCTGCAGGATAAAAGTAAAGATAATTAATAATGATAATAATCAGACGAGTGTAAAATGAGTAGAGAAATTACCTGAATTATTGATTAGCAGACACTTTTAATTGTCTAACGTATAAATCAAATATAGTTAGAGCATGTTTACAATCTCGAAAGAAGTGGAACCTTTAGTTATATATGCTGTTTTTTTAATTGGGCACAAAGAATACACATATGTTTTCCTGAGTAACATTGGGTAGAGTCAATGCAGTGAGTTAAAAAAATATATATTTTTCACATTTTTTTTGAGGTGGGCCTCGAAGTGTCGTACACGTCTCTATAGGCCAATCTTCAATCGGACGACTCAAGAAAAAAAATCTTAAAAATTAAAAATCAAACCCTAATGAACAACAAAAAATGTCAATGATAGTTTTTTATTTTTCAGATTTTTTAGTGTCGTCCGATCAAAGATACAGAAGTGTAGAGTATCCGACGCCCACCTAAAAAAATATGAAAAATATTTTTTATTAACCCACTGCACTGGGGGTAGGTGTTAGGGAAAGGTATATGAAACGATCTTCTCTTAGAAAAATGATCTATGAGGGTTCTTTCTACTAATTCTACAGCTCTCACGTCGAGATTATGTCTTTTAAGAACATAAGAAATGAACGGTCAAAAAGTGGTCGGATGACAGTGACCGTCCGATCCAATCGCTGGCTACTCGTTAGAATTTGCAGAAGATGAAACGTTTCAGGTAGAGCTTGCAAGAGAAAGAGAGGATGTCAGAGGGCCCCCCATGACCTCTGATGCCTAAGTTAGGTCTCTTGAGAGAAGTAGAGGATAGGGAATTCTCTGGAGTCGAGAGTGATTTTGAACATACCTCATTCTGGAGAGAAGTTGGGGGATTTATCTTTCTCTCTCTACATGGCATCTTGGGGACCGTTACCCTTATAGAGCTAATTGGCCCACGATCTACGCCCCTTGCTCGAGGAGATCGTGGCTCACTAAGTTGGAAGGAGGGATCTCCTCTTGTGATGGAGGGAGCAGATCGTGGAAACCTGCCTTAAGTGGACGATTACGTTGTTAGACTGTAAGACCCGCCTGATGGCGAGACGTCGTTATGGATCGAGCGGAAGGCCCCCTCTCTCTTGAGAGGTCAAGAGACTGTGACTTTGGAGCCAAGGGGCCTTGCCTTCTCCCATCAAAGTGGAGGCTCTAGGTTATCGAGAGAATCGAATCCTCTCGGTAGTCAGGAGCTTCGATCGAGACGTTAGTGATCTTGGGGGGTGCCGACTGAGGCATTGACCCTCTTAGGCCTTGGGCTTTCTCAGGAACCAGGACCCCCATGTTCTGGGTCTCAACCTTTACCTTGCATGTCGAGGAGCCTAGAGAAGTCACGTGATGCCATCACGTGACAGCCTTGAGGCAACGGTCCCTTGGGTCTTCCACTAGTTGGGCCTGATTGAGCCGGACCCAAATCACCCCTCATCACTGGCCCCCTCACTCCCAATTTCGAAATTTGAATTTGGGAGTGATAGGAAGTGAGAGGCCTAAAGAGGATTGATACAACCAGCGGGCGGGGGAAACGGAGCATCAACTATGCGCCGAAAGGATGCCCATTTAAGGAAGGAGATGTCGTCCCCCTGTCCCTCGCGCCCCTTGAACGGTACCGAGTATATCGATTGCCCATGTGGCACCATCTCGCAGATGACGAGACGTCTTGAGCTTCCTTGATACGGTGCGTCCCTTTGGCTTCTAATGGTACATCTAGTTAGTCATCATGGCAAGCTGTTTTTATGCCTCTCGGTGTCCCAGGCGAGTCGAAGAGGCGGGAAGCTGGTTGGCCCTCCCCTATAAAGGCGAGGTTCAGGGGAGGAAGGTGAATCTTCCTTCTGTGCTATCCTGATCATCTCCGTCACTCGGTGGAGTTGAGGAAGAGGAGATTCACCATCGTCCTACTCTCCTACGCTTTCTCTGGTGAGTCCACCCTGGCTTCTAGGTCTATAGAATCCTCGGGGTCCTCTAGGGCTTCCTCGTCGTCTTCTTATTCCTCCTCTGGGTCCACTTCCTAGTCCCCAGAGTCTTCATCTTTTTCTTTGTTTAGTGAACCTTCCTCTCTGTAGTCTGAGGATTCCTTGGAGACCTTAGCTATGGCCTCCGACGAGGTTGCTAGTACCTCTAGACAGTGTGAGAGGAGGGCTCCAACACTGGCCCAACATAGCCGTAGCATTATTAAGCAGGCGGAATTGGGCAAACTGATGGAGAAGTACAGGGTGCCCCATGGGTACCGCCTGGTTGAGGCCGGCCGAGGTGACCGACTCTCCTCTGAGCCCCCAATTGCTTTGTGGCCTATAAGGAGATGTTCCTTGTGGGCTTCCGTCTCTTGGTTCCTTGTTTCGTTTGTAACCTTCTACAGTAATACAGATTGGCTCTTGCCTAGCTCACCCCCAATGGCTAGCTCTATATCTATGCCTTCATTCTCATCCGCTATGAGCGAAGGGTAAATCCATCAGCTCTTCTCTTTTGGTGCATGTTCTAGTGCCTTCCCACATCCAGATCGATGATGGGCTCTTCTTTGTGAAGGCCATCCCCGTAATCTATTTCTCTGACTTAGCTCCACTACCTCAAGTCACAAATCGTGGAAAAACCACTTTTTCGTCGTGACCCAGATCCCGAGTTGATTCTCCCTTAGGACTTCTGTTGTACCTTCAACTTCACTTCTATGTGAGAGGACCCACTGCCTTATCAAATTTCCCCAGATGTGGAACCAAGGAAGGTGGTCCTCAAGGCCCAGCTCGTGACTGATGTCGACCTCAAAGTTACCAAGAGGGCCTTACTGGCTGCTGGCTTTTCCCCGAGGGAGCCTCAGGGTGAGTATCCCTCTCGGTCTTTACAAGAGTATTTTTCCAGTCGTTTACTAACTATGTACTTTGTTTTTCACCCAAGATGTTTGTTCGAGCTGCCCTTGTTGCATGGGAGGCAGCTTAGGCTGACGGAGAAGGCGGCAAGTCAGCACCAGGAGGTATGTCGCCTGCAGAGATCCATGGGCTCGACGTCGGGCCTTTTCTCGGGTACTTTGACATTCCCGAGGGCGTCCCTTTAGCGGATCCAATAGCGGGCAATACCGATGTAACCGCGAGGCCGGAAGAAATGAGGAGGCAGAGGAGAGCAGCCGAGCAGCAACTCCAAAGGGGTGAAGTCGCCAAGGGGGGTGAGGCACGCCGGAAACGGCACCGAGCGGACATGGGGAAGGCCCCCATGGTGAGCGACAAAGGGGGTGCGACCGTTAAGGTCCCTCGGCCGGCGGCGGGCATTGCCATGCAAGTCACCCCAACTGGTTCGAGACAGCCGACAACTCCTTCGCTAGCCCAAGAGTTGGTCCTATAGCACCCACCTTTGTGGACGGTGTATACTGACAGCACCTTATCCAATGGGGACGTGACACACAACTTGGCACTGACCATATGCATCCCTATGGAGAGGAGCTAGGAGGAGCGGAGGCTCAACTCTGAACTCTCCATCTAGGCCCTACAGTCAGGCCTACGGACGTTAGTCCAGACCTACTGCTTGGCCAAGAGGTTTGATGACCTCTAAGCAAACAAGCAGAGGCTCGAAGCTCAACGCCAAAATCTTCAGTGGGCCTTGGACGAGTCCTAGGTGAAGACGTAGCACGCAATAAAGGCAAAGGAGGAATTAAGAGCCAACCTCAAGGATGAGCTGGCCCATGTCCTCGAGTCGGAAGAGAGGAAAAAGAAGGTCAAGGAGGAGCTGGACATGGCCAAGCCTTGCACTTGGTCACTAGAGATGGCGGCTTCTGAAGCAGTGAGCCGATATAAAACCTCGACCAAGTTCCTTGACGAGAAGGTCAAGTTTATCCTGGAGTAGTACACTGTCAGGTACGGCAAAGGTACGACAAAGGGTTTCTCTACTGGCTTTCGGGCAGCAGTCGCTCAGACCCAAGAGTTCTTCCCGAACATCGAGGTCTTAGGGCTGCTCGAGTAGGAAAACTTAGCCTACCACTCCGACGAGGACGTGTCGGGGGCTGAAGCCGAGTAGGCGGAGAGAGAGAGGTTTGAAGCCGCCTTACTGCCTACCCCGAAAATCTCCAAGAATTCGATGTCGAGGGCGTCGTTGTTGCCGCCGATAGTTCCGCTTCTCCTTAGCCTTCCACCAAGACTAGTCTTCTCCAGATCCCAACTGGATGAATGTTAACCGATAGGGTATTCGGGATACCTTGTCAAACTTTGTTAACCAATCTCCCTTTCCACCTGGTTTATGCCAGCTTGCCACATTTTGTATCTCGGTTCCCATTAGGGAGCGAGATAGCCGGTCCGCCTTAGGCTTGGTATTTTTATTTTTTTAAAACCCCTTGGGCATAATCTTGTAATGTAGTCTTCTGGGCACTTTCTCATATAGAAACTTTATTTCCCTAACTTATCTTGGTGTTCTGTTACTTGTCAACGTGCCTCAGCATGTTGGTAATCGAGTAATCTACTTAATTCCTTCGAGCGAACCTTCAGGTCAATTGAAACAAAGGCCTTTCCAAGTTAAGAGCCCTCCCCGAGTGTGGGCACTCGATTAAAAGACCGGCTTAAAGGCTTTTCCCAAGTGTCAGTACTCGCGAAAAAGATTGACTTTAGACTCCTTCCCGGGGTTGGCACTCGGGGAAAAATTTGGCTTAAAGGCCCTTTCCGAGTGCGAGCACTCGGGAAAAAGATTGGCTTAAGAACTCTTCCCGAGTGTGGGCACTCGGGGAAAAGATTGTCTTAAGAGCCCTTCCTGAGTGTGGGTACTCGAGCAAAAGATTGGCTTAAAAGTCCTTCTTGAGTATGGGTGGTTGTTCTATGTGATCATAGAACGCTGGATAAATCTTTTATCCAGGACCCTGTGGCCCCTTCTAATCGAGTCTTAACTCTATAGAATAAGGTTCGATTAGCATTTTACTAAACCATTCGCTTGGGGATGAGCTACCGATGTATAGTAGTTCTTTATCTTCAGCTGCTCACAATGCTCTCAGAAATAGGCACTAGCGAACTGCCTCCCATTGTCTAAGACTATGGCTCTCAGAATACCGAATTTGCAGATGATGGATTTCCACACGAAGCTCCAGACTGCTTTGTTGGTTATCTTGCTCAATGGTTCCACCTCGATCCATTTGGAGAAATAATCGATTGCCATGATGACGAACGTCTTTGGCCTCGGTGCCTTAGGCAGGGGGCCAAGGATGTCGATTCCCTATCTAGCAAAGGGCATGGCTCTAGGAGGCTTGTCATAGGAACGGTTGGTTGGTGAGGGGTTGTTGCAAAGCGTTGGCATCCGTCGCACTTCTTGGCGTATTCCAGTGTGTCTTTCTGCAAAGTGGGCCACCAATAGCCTTGCTGGAGCAGAATGCGGGCCAATGAACAGCCCCAAAGGTGGCTCCCACACATCCCTTCATGGACATCCTCTATAGCCTTAGAGCTTCCATCGGGCGGAGGCACTTAAGGAAGGGTTGAGAGAAAGACCTTCAGTAAAGGCTGTTAACTATCAATGTGAAGTGTCGGGCTCTATTAATGACTCTTCTTGCCTCCAGTCTGTTGTATGGTAGTTTATCGTGGGCCGAGAATTCAGCTATCGTCTCTATCCAAGTCACAGTCCACCCGATGGTTTGCATGGCATCTTTTTGGATGCTGGGTCGCTTGAGTTCTTTAATGAGCAGCAATTGAGACGGGACTAATCTGACAGACGAGGCAAGTCGGGACAGGAAGTCAGCCTTGCCATTCTCTTCGCTCGGGATCTAGACTACCTTGAAGTATTCAAGCCTGACCGTTTGGCTTCTGACCTCCTGTAGATATCGACCCATGCTAGGAACTCGAGCCTCAAAATCACCTCATATCTTGCTGGCCACTTACTAGGAGTCGATGAAGATTTTGATCATGGTTGCTCCTATACTCCTCGCCATTCGTATATCCTATAGGAGGACTGTTAGTCTTAGGTGGCCTACAAGCCAATATGACTTTGTAATCTCGTTCATTTATTAATATATAATGACATTATTTCATTATGTGTAAATTCGTATTATTATCGTCTCATAATGAAGTACGTGAATATGTGCGATAGTGATCAAATTATGATGAGATCATACTAGTGAGACTGATCACTTAAACACACATATTCTTAATAGTTCCTAGTCGGAGGATATCCGATAAGGACATCAAATATCCAGTTAGACTAGTACATATTACTCTCGCTCATAAGATGAGGGTGACTGATCTTATAGTCACTTGTGTGGAGACACTAAGGCGAATATGTAGGTGCTCATTAGATAATGAGGTCACTGAACTGATCCGACTGAATCGTTGGATGGTATTGTACCTCACTGTCAACCAGCTTGATTCTATTGTCGCAGTTGCGTGGATGGTCTTCGGACCTGAGACACCAAGGACACCTTGTCAGTGAACTTCTGTGCTTTGACCTTAGTTTATGAATCTCTAACCACGGGATTCTAAACAGCCAAGGATCGGGTACAACGGAATACCGTCGAAGAGAATTGAGTGTCAATAAGGAATCATTCGCTCTCGGTACTTAGAGAGAGAATCCTCTAGGAAGGATGCGCGGAAGTCCCTGGCCAGGGCGGACGATAATATCGGGAAAAGAGTTTTCCGATATTATTCGGCAGCATTCGATCTAAGTGAGTCGACCAGTTAGGGTTTGACAGTACACCATACCTTGAGTTGATTCAAGAGCATTGTACGAATGAAGGACTATATCCACAATACCTTCCAGGTTCACGCGGTGTTGCTTGGCACTTAACGTGATCGGAGGCCCGATCGAATTTGATGTGCGACATTGATTCGATTGATTAATGAATTAATATAGCCTAGAGGGTCACACGCAAATGATTCTTAAGGCAATGGATAATAAATTGTGTTTTATATAAACCGGGAGTTTTTTATGAAAAATCGCACGATTGATATAAAATATAGCGAACGGGCTGAACAGGCCAGGCTGCTGCTAACCCTGGCTGCCCCCTCCTCTCTTCCTCTCTCTCTCTGGCCTCCCAAGTCGGTTCTGATCTCCGGGTCTATTCCGCCGCTTCTCCGACTCCCGTCCGACGAGAAATTGACCACGCGTCGCAGCAGTCGTTGTGGCGAACGGCAAAGGATTCGAGGGTTGCGACGAGCGAGGAACGTGAGGATATCCACCGCGAGGAGGATCGCGTGGACTCCTCTAGAGATCGAGCACTTGCGCGGCTTGCGGTGTCACACTGACGGAATCGATCGGCCGCGGATTCGAATCCGCGTACGGTAAAAATCGATAATCCGATTATCAGTTTTAGTTATTCGAAACGGGAACGGATTGCAGGTTTTAATCTTTATTTTCCGCTGCATTTTGCGATCCGGAGAAACACCAAAACCCAACAGTGGTATCAGACCCAGGTTCTACTGTTTCTCGTCCCGTTTTGGGTTCCGAAGTTAATATTTTCATGATTTATTCCATGCATGAGTTCGATTAATTGCCGGATCCGTATTCATGCGATGAATACAATATAATAAGATGATTATTATTCTGTAATTTATCGATTTTTTTGGGGAGTTTTCGTGTTCTTTGTTTGACGAAGAACCGCGACCGTTTTGAGTTCGGACGGGCATCCCCAAACATTGGGGAGATGGGGCCGACACCTTAGATCTTCAAAGGAGCATCGTCAATCCTCCCTGAGCTTGTTGCTGGGTGTCCCACTCTTCTTCTTCCTTTGAGGTTTGATGAAACCAGAAAAAAATAAGAGTAAAGGGGCTCAGATCGGACTGCAACTCTTTGAAAAAGGGGACCTCACTGGCGCCGGGGGAGCCCGCTGGTGCCAGGGGCGTAACCGGCAGGGCAGGCTGGCACCGAGGGGGACTTGCCGCCGGTCGACGCCGGGCTAACTCGCCACCGCCATGCATGTCGGTGCCCTGCCCTGCAACATGCATTTAGGGGTTAGGGTTTCGGTGGCTAGGGAAGAAAGGGGAAGGGCGGCCGGTCCCGAGCCGGTCCGATCGGCTGGGCCGGGTTAGGCCGGCTGAACCCTATTTTTCCCTTTTTTCTTTAAATCCCATTTAAACCTCCTAATTCCCATTAAACCCAATGCCCATTTAATGAAATTAAAATTTGATTTTAATTTAAAATTCAAAATTGTTTTGATATTTAAATTTATTATTCAATTTTAATTATTCGGGAATTAATGATTTTGAATCATTTTTGTATTAACAATTAGTTGTGAATATATATTAGGATTAATTATTAGTTTAAATGTTAAATTAATAGTTAATCTTAATTTAACTAATTTAAGAGTTAAATTAGTGATTAATAATTATTAGTCTAAGCGTTAGATTGTTAATTATTAATTCATCAAATTGTTCATTAATGAGTTAGTTATTAATTTAAGTGTTAAATTAATAATTAATTGAATTGACTAATTTATGTGTTAAATTAGTATTTATTAATTAATTAGTATTAATTATTATTTTAAGAGTTAAATTAATAGTTAACATTAATTATCTAATCAAAGAGTTAGATTAGCACTTTAAGTTAATTAGAGTTAATCGTTAATTTAAGTGTTAAGTTAATGATTAATTTTAAATTAACTGATCTAAGAGTTACATTGCAAGTTATTAATTAATTACTGTTAATTATTAGTTTAAGTATCAAAATAGTGATTAACATTAATTGACTAATCTAAGAGTTAGATTAGTAGTTAACAATTTATTAGAGCTGATTATTAATTTAAGTGTTAAATTAGTAATTAACTTTAATAAACTAGTCTAAGAGTTAGATTAGTTATTAATAGTCTAATTGTTAGATTATTAATATGTTTTAATCTAAATGTTAGATTGTTTAATTATTAGAAGTGTTCTAATTTGCATGGAATAATCTAGAATTACTAATTTGGAGTGTGTGAATATGTGATGTGTGTTTTAATGCTTTTAAATTTGATTTAATTGCATGTTAAGTTATACCAATTTTTTATTGGAATCTAGCTTTTTAAAAACCAAAGTTATTTATTTTGAAAACTCTTTTGTTTAAGCCATATGATGCGCTTATCATGTGTGGAATGTTTAAAACACACCGTGGTCATGGATATGCACTTATTTAAATTATTCATGTAATGAATGTCTTGTGTGGATCGTGGATGAATGATGGATATTTATTAATTGTTAATAAATAGAGGTCTGTGTACCTCTCTCTCTCTCACACTCCGACGTACTTCTACCTCCCACTCTCTTGTACTCGCCATAAGGCCTTCTTCTACTTTACATGTAAATATAGAATTTTATTGTAATATGATTAAGGCAACCGAGGTAGGAGCAAGGACGATCCACAGCTGCAACCAGGAAGGTGAAAAGATGTAGATCCTTTGCCTATGTGTTTGCAGAATGATCTAATGTAATAGTAAAGGGTGACTGCTTCTACTGTAAGCATAATGGTCACTGGAAGAAGAACTGCAAAGAATTCCTCAGCGATAAAGCTTATGGAAAGGTGAAGCTATTACAAGCTTCAGATATCTATATAATAGATATCAACTTGTCAATTAGAGATTCCACATCTTGAGTATTAGATACCGGATATGCTTCTCATATCTATCATGATGCGCAGATGCTGACAAGTAAGCGCAAGCTTAGAAAACGCGAGGTGGAATTGAGGCTAAGAAATGGCGCAAAAGTTGCGACAAAATTTGTAGGGACAGCAAACCTCAGGCTTCCATCGGGAGACGTCTTATCATTAGAAGATTGTTATTATGTTCTTAGCATAATAAAGAACATCATATCAGTATCTTGTTTGGACAAGATAAGATATAGGTTGTCTACTGAGAATAGAAGTCGTTCGATTTATTATGGTAATAAATCAATAGCTTCGGCATATTTAGTCAACGGTCTATATCTTTAAGATGTTTCTTATTACAATCTTAACATTGATAATACTCTTAAGAAGAACAAGAATTGTGTGAACCAAGCCTACATGTGGCATTGTAGATTTGGACATATTGGTGAAAGCAAGTTGCAAAAGTTACACAAACATAGATATTTGAATGCATTCGATTATGAATCGTTTGCAACATGTGAATTTATGGAAAGATGGCAAAATATCTATTTACTGGACATGGAGAACGTGCCAAGGACATTCTGGGATTAATACATTCAGATGTATGTGGTACTATGTCCACCCAAGCCAAAGGTGGCTTCTCGTACTTCATCCCGTTCACCGACGACTTCTCAAGATTCGGCTGTGTACTTAGTGAAGTACAAGTCAGAAGTATTTGAGAAGTTCAAGGAGTTCAAGAATGAGGTAGAGAATAGCAGATAATATAGCAGATCCACTGACAAAGCCGTTGGCTCAAATTGTGTTTGAGCGTCACCTAGAGTCTATGGGCTTATTGTATAAAGGTGATTGACTTTAGTCCAAGTGGGAGATTGTTAGTTTAGGTGGCCTACAAGCCAATCTGACTATATAAATCTCGTTCATTTTATTAATATAATGGCATAATATTTATTATGTGTAAATCGCATTAATTGTCGTTTCATAATGAAGTCCGTGAATATGTGCTATAGTGATCAGATTATGATGAGATCATACTAATGAGATTGATCACTTAAACACACATATTCTTAATTGTTCCTAGTCGGAGGATATCCGAGAAGGACATCGGATATCCGGTTAGACTAGTACAGATTACTCCTGCTCATATGATGAGGGTGACTGATCTCATAAGTCACTTGTGTGGAGACACTAAGGCAAATTTGTAGGTGCTCATTGGAGAATGAGTTCACTGAACTGATCCGACTGAATCGCTGGATGGTATTGTACCTCACTGTCAACCAGCTTGATTCTATTGTCGCAGTTGCGTGGATGGTCTTCGGACCTGAGACACCAAGGACACCTTGTCGGTGGACTTCTGTGCTTTGACCTTGGTTTACGAATCTCTAGTCACGGGATTCTAATACGCCAAGGATTGGGTACAGCGGAATACCGTCAAAGGGAATTGTGTGTCAATAAGAAATCATTCGCTCTCAGTACTTAGAGGGAGAATGCTCTAGGAAGGATGCGCGGAAGTCCCTGGCCAGGGCGGACGATAATATCGGGAAAGGAGTTTTCCGATATTCATCAGCGGCATCCAATCCAAGTGAGTCGACCGGTTAGGGTTTGACAGCTCGTCATACCCTGAGTTGACTCGAGAGCATTGTACGAATGAAGGATTATATCCACGCGGTAACTGTCGGCGAAAAGGTTCCAAGAGTGGGTTACTTAACCCCAATACCTTCTGGGTTCACGCGGTGTTGCTTGGCACCCAACGTGATCAGAGTCCCAGTCGAATTCGATGTGCGGCATCAATTCGATTGATTAATTAATTAATAAAGGGTTATTAATTGATGAATAAAGCCAGTGAGGAGTCACTGGGCTTGTTGGGCCATTAAGTGGACTGGTACTTGGGCCTAGAGGGTCACACGCAAATGATTCTCAAGGCGATGGATAAATAAGTGGGCTTCATATAAACCGGGGGTTTTTACGAAAAATCACGCGGTTAGTATAAAACATAGTGAACGGGCTGAGCAGGCCAAGCTGCTACTAACCCTAGCCGCCCCTCCTCAGTTTCTCTCTCTTTCTGGCATCCAGACAAATCCAGATCTGCTCCGCCGCTTCTCCGAATCTCGTTCGACGGGAAATCATCCGCACGTTGCGGCGATCGTTGCGGCGACCGGCGGAGGTTTCGTGGGCTGCGAAGAACGAGGAACGCGAGGATATCCGTCGCGGGGAGGATCGCGTGCACTTCGCTAGAAGCCGGGCGTTTGCGCGGCTTGCGGTGTCGCACCGACGGAACCAAACGGTTGCGGATTCGAATCCGCACACGGTGAGAATCGATTATCCGATAATTGTAGTTTTTAGTTTTTCGAAACGGGAAAACGAATCGTTGTATTATTTTATTTTCCGCTGCATGAGCGATCCGGAGAAACCCGAGAAAATCCCAACACACCACAAATGAATGGTGTATCAGAAAGGAGGAATCACACGTTGTTCGATATGATACAATCTATAATGAGCTTTTCGGAATTACCAGTGTCCCTCTGGGAGTATGCTCTAGAGTTAGCAGCATACCTATTGAACATAGTAGCCAGCAAGTCTGTGGCCTCTACTCCATATAAGATATGGAAAGACATAAAACCATAATTTAAACATGTTAAAGTTTGGGGTTGTCCTGCTCATGTAAAGAGACATGATCCAGACAAGCTGGAATCATGAACTGATAAATATAGGTTTGTGGGATATCCAAAGGAAACCTTTGGATACCATTTTTTCCATCCTGGTGAACAAAAGGTGTTTGTCGCCAGGAAAGCTGTCTTTCTGGAAGAGGAATACCATCTCCAGGAGAATAGTGGGAGTAAAATAGTACTGGAAAAGGTTTCAGATCCTCAAACAGCTGCAATTTCATCAGATGAGATATCAGTTCCTGAATCCGTTCAGGTACACAGAGATGAGCCTCGTAGATCTGGTACATTACCTAAACTACCCGAACGATATGTGGGACATATCGATGAAGGTAAGTCTAAGGTAGAATATAATGAGGTTGATGATCCTAAAACCTACCACAAGGCCATAGAAGGCCCAGAAGCCGAGAAATGGCGGGAAACCATGAACTCAGAAATCCAGTCAACGTACACCAACCAAGTTTGGAACTTGGAAGACTTGTCCGAAGGTATTATACCCATCGGATGCAAGTGGATCTTTAAGAGAGATTGGTGTTGATGGACGGATCGACACTTATAAGGTAAGATTAGTGACAAAGGGATATCGTCAAAGGCAAGGAATTGATTATGACGAGACTTTCTCACCAGTTGCCATGATAAAGTCGATCAGAGTTCTACTCGCCATAGCTACACACTACGATTACGAGTTATGGCAAATAGATGTGAAGATTGCCTTCCTCAACGGTAACTTGAGGAAGAGGTATATATGATACAACAAGAAGGTTTCATATCCAAGGAATCTCCAGATAAAATGTGCAAGTTTCAAAGGTCCATTTATGGGCTGAAGTAAGCTTCCCGGAGCTAGAACATAAGATTTGACGAGGCTATCAAGTCTTATGACTTTATTAAAAATGAAGATGAGCTTTATGTGTACAAGAAGTCCAATGGGAGCGCAATCACCTTCTTACTCCTTTACGTAGACGACATACTACTCATTGGGAATGATGTAGCTATGATGTCATCAGTAAAGATCTGGCTGTCGAAAAACTTCTCCATGAAGGATTTGGGAGAAGCATCCTACGTATTGGGAATACGGATCTATAGAGATAGATCAAAGATGATGCTTGGAATGACCCAATCCTTGTACATAGATACCATAGTCAAAAGGTTTGGCATGGAAAATTCCAAGAGAGGTCTCATACCGATGAGACATGGAATTAGTCTCTCAAAGGAGCGGTCTCCTAAGACTCCTGATGAGAGGGCATTCATGGATAGAATACCCTATGCCTCTGCCATAGGATCTATCATGTATGCCGTGCTATGTACACGGCCTGATGTTGCATATGCTCTAAGTGTTACGAGCAGATTTCAGGCTGATCCAGATGAAGAGCACTGGAAGGCAATGAAATGTATCTTTAAGTACTTGAGAAGAACTAAAGATATGTTTCTTGTCTATGGAGGAGATGACTTGAAACTACGAGGCTATACTAACTTGAGTTTCCAGTCAGATCCAGATGATAGCAAGTCTACATCTAGATTTGTCTTTACTTTGAACGGACGCGCAGTGTACTGGAAGAGTTCCAAGCAAGAAACCACTGTAGATTCGACGATTGAAGCTGAGTACATCGTTGCAGCTAGAGCCGCCAAGGAAGTAGTGTGGTTGAAGACATTCATCACAGACCTCGGTGTAGTTCCCAGCATCTTTGAACTTGTTCCTCTATTGTGCGACACCAATGGAACTATTGCACAAGCAAAAGAGCCGCGGTCTCATAAAAAATCGAAGCATATTCTGAGGTGCTTTCATCTGATCAGAGAGATCATATGTAGAGGAGATATAGTGGTGGAAAGAGTTCTATCTGTCGACAATGTAGCAGATCTACTGACAAAGCCGTTGGCTCAAAATGTGTTTGAATCTCACCTAGAGTCTATAGATTTAGTGCATAAAGGTGATTGGCTTTAGTCCAAATGGGAGATTATTTGTCTTAGGTGGCTTGTAAGCCAATATGACTTTGTAATCTCGTTCATTTATTAATATATAATGGCATTATTTCATTATGTGTAAATTTGTATTATTATCATCTCATAATGAAGTACGTGAATATGTGCGATAGTGATTAGATTATGATGAGATCATACTAGTGAGACTGATCACTTAAACACACATATTCTTAATAGTTCCTAGTCGGAAGATATCCGATAAGAACATCGAATATCCGGTTAAACTAGTACAGATTACTCCCACTCATAAGATGAGGGTGACTGATCTTATAGTCACTTGTGTGGAGACACTAAGGCGAATCTATAGGTGCTCATTAGAGAATGAGGTCACTGAACTGATCCGACTGAATCGCTAGATGGTATTGTACCTCCCTGTCAACCAGCTTGATTTTATTGTCGTAGTTGCATCGATGGTCTTCGGACCTGAGACACCAAGGACACCTTGTCGGTGAACTTCTGTGCTTTGACCTTGGTTTATGAATGTCTAACCACGGGATTCTAAACAGCCAAAGATTGGGTACAGCGGAATACCATCGAAGAAAATTGAGTGTCAATAAGGAATAATTCGCTCTCGGTACTTAGAGAGAGAATGCTCTAGGAAGGATGCGCGGAAGTCCCTGGCCAGGACAAACAATAATATCGGGAAAAGAGTTTTTCGATATTATTTGGCAGCATCCGATCCAAGTGAGTCGACCGGTTAGGGTTTGATAGTACACCATACCCTGAGTTGACTCTAGAGCATTGTACTAATGAAGGACTATATCCACGTGGTAACTGTCGATAGAAAGGTTCCAAGAGTGGATTACTTAACCTCAAAACCTTCCAGGTTCACGCGGTGTTGCTTGGCACCCAACGTGATCGGAGGCCCGATCGTATTTGATGTGCGACATTGATTTGATTGATTAATTAATTAATATGAGTTATTAATTGATTAAATAGGCCAGTGATGAGTCACTAGGCTTATTGGGCCATTAACCGGACTGGTTATTGGGTCTAGAGGGTTACATACAAATGATTGTCAAGGCGACGGATAATAAAGTGGGTTTTATATAAACCGAGGGGTTTTTATAAAAAACCGTGCAATTGATATAAAATATAGCGAACGGACTGAGCAGGCCAGGCTGCTGTCAACCCTGGCCGCCCCCTCCTATCTTCCTCTCTCTCTCTGGCGCCCCAGGCTAGTTCTGATCTCTGGGTCTGCTCCGCCGCTTCTCCGACTCTCGTCCGACGGGAAATCGACCATGCATCGCGGCGGTCGTTGCGGCGAACGGCGAAGGATTCGAGGGCTGCAACAAGCGAGGAACGTGAGGATATACACCACGAGGAGGATCGCATGGACTCTGCTAGAGGTCGGGCACTTGCGCGGCTTGCGGTGTCACACCGACGGAATCGATCGGTCGCGGATTTAAATCTGCGCATAGTAAGAATCGATAATTTGATTATCAATTTTAGTTATTCGAAATGGGAACGGATCGCAGGTTTTAATCTTTATTTTCTGCTACATTTTGCGATCTGAAGAAACACCAGAACCCAACAAGGACTTCATACTCTTCTACATTGTTGGATATCGGGAACTTGAAGCACAGTATGTAATGTAGCTCGATTCCCTCGAGGGACATCAAGACTAGCCCCACACCGCTGCCGACTGCACAAGAGGATCCATTGATATAGAGCTCCCAAATTGGACTGAGATTCATAGTGCCAACCTCCTATGCCGGTATGGTGCACTCAACTACGAAGTTGGCGAGAGCCTATGCCTTTATGGCGGTTCTCAATTTGTAGGTGATGCCGAATTCACCCAGCTCGATTGCCCATTTAACTAGGCATCTCGATGGTTTAGGATTTTGTGGGATCCTTCCAAAGGGTTGGCTTGTAAAGACAATGATTGGGTGAGCCTAGAAAGGGACGCAGCCGCCTGGCCAAGTGTATCAAGGTCACAGCGAACTTCTTGACAATGGGATACCGCAATTCAGGCCTTGTAAGTCTTTGTTGGTGCAGTCAATTGGCCTTTGGACTCCGTCATCCCTCACTAGACAAAGCTCAACAAGTGGGGAGTAACCAACATATACAGGAACATGTGCTATCTGATAATAGTCTTGGAGAAGATTGGTAGCGAGGCAAGGTAGAGTGTTAGCTCTTGGAATGCATCTTCACATTCCCGAGTCCACTCGACCTTGCCTTTGTTTTCCAGCTACTTTTGGATGCCCCGCGGATCATGAAGAAGGGCAAACATCTCTCCCCTGCTTGCGATAGGAAATGGCTCAGTACGGATACTCTCTCGGTTAGGCATTAGATGTGTGTGATCTTGTCAGGGCGTCGCATGTCCTGAATGGCCTGGAACTTCTCTGGATTGGCCTCGATCCCTCTATGGGTGACCAGGAATCCTAAGAACTTTCCTGACTTGACAGCAAATGCACATTTGGAGGGATTTAGCTTCATATTGTACCTCCTAAGCGTGTTGTGAGTTTCTGCCAAGTCGGAGAGGTGATCAGCGGCCTTCGGGCTCTTTATGAACATGTCGTCGATGTAGACTTCCATGTTTCTTCTGAGTTGAGAATCAAACATCGAGTTTCCTAAGTCCTAATAGCTTGCTCCAGCATTCTTGTGGCCGAAAGGCATCCTAGTGTAGCAATAGATGTCTAGGTCAGTAATGAACGCCAACTTCTCTTCGTCGGTCAGGTTCATCTGAATTTAGTGGTATCCTAAGTATGCATCTAGGAAACTCAGCGTCTTGTTTCCCGATGTGGAGTCGATCAATTGGTCGATATTTGGCAACGATTAGCAATCCTTCAAGGTGACCTTATTCAAGTCGATGAATTCCACGTACATGCGCCACTTCTTGTTGGTCTTCCAGATTAGGACCACATTGCCAAGCCATTGTGGGTACTAAACGGGTTTGAATAGACCGATTTTCAGCCCCTTAGTGACTTGTTCCTAGACTGCTTCTTGTCGCTCGAGTGCGCATCTCCTTCTCCATTGTTGGACCAGCTTCCTGTCAAGAAGCAGATTGAGGTGGTGTGCCACCAACTCGGGAGTTATGCCTAGGAGGTCCACCTCGGATCAAAAAAAAATGTCTTGATAGTAGGATAGAAAGGATCGATATTCCTCTACCTGGTGAGTAGAGAGGGTTGAGCCCATGCAAATTACTCAGTCGAGATCCTCTCCCAACTAGATATTTAGGAGATCCGCAGTAGGAGTGGCAGCCTTAGGCTTCTCTCCCGGCTCTCAGGGGAGCTCAGATACCTCTTATCTTACCCCTTGGAAGCAACAAGATAGCAACGTCTTGCATCTTCTCGGTTCCTTTTTGCCTCTCCGACACTGAAGGGAGTCGAAAACTTTAGCTTTTGATGGTTGGAAGAAGGAACTCCTGTCACTCCTCCGATGATGGCATTGTATTTGCTCATCTCTTAGATGATGAAAAAATCGGTGACGAAGGTGAGCTCTCGGGGAGCGGTCTTGAGAGTCACAGCCGGTGCCATGAATCTGATCGGGGGTACTGTGTACCCTGAAAGCCAAAGAGCGGAGTGCGCATCTGATATATAGGGAGCACATCAGCACCATTCGGAGGGAACAACTGTAACTAATAAAATTGGGGCCGCTGCCTCCATCTACTAAGATCCGGTGAACTTTACATTTGTTAACTATTGCGGTCACGATGAGTGCATCTTCATGGGGAAAGGTCACTCCCTCTAGACCCTCGTCCAAGAAAATGATGGGATCCTTCTGTTAGTTTAGGTGGCCTACAAGCCAATCTAACAATGTAAATCTCGTTCATTATTAATAAAATGGCATAATATTCATTATGTGTAAATCGCGTTAATTATCGTTTCATAATGAAGTCCGTGAATATGTGCTATGGTGATCAGATTATGATGAGATCATACTGATGAGACTGATCACTTAAACACACATATTCTTAATCGTTCCTAGTCGGAGGATATCCGAGAAGGACATCGGATATCCGGTTAGACTAGTACAGATTACTCCTGCTCATATGATGAGGGTGACTGGTCTCATAAGTCACTTGTGTGGAGACACTAAGGCGAATCTGTAGGTACTCATTGGAGAATGAGTTCACTGAACTGATCCGATTGAATCGCTGGATGGTATTGTACCTCACTGTCAACCAGCTTGATTCTATTGTCGCAGTTGCGTGGATGGTCCTCGGACCTGAGACACCAAGGACACCTTGGCGGTGGACTTCTGTACTTTGACCTTGGTCTACGAATCTCTAGCCACGGGATTCTAATACGCCAAGGATTGGGTGCAGCGAAATACCGTCGAAGGGAATTGTGTGTCAATAAGGAATCATTCGCTCTCGGTACTTAGAGAGAGAATGCTCTAGGAAGGATGCGCGAAAGTCCCTGGCCAGGGCGGACGATAATATCGGGAAAGGAGTTTTCCGATATTCATCAGCGGCATCCAATTCAAGTGAGTCGACCGGTTAGGGTTTGACAGCTCGCCATACCCTGAGTTGACTCGAGAGCATTGTACGAATGAAGGATTATATCCACGCGGTAACTGTCGACGGAAAGGTTCCAAGAGTGGGTTACTTAACCCCAAATACCTTCCGGGTTCACGCGGTGTTGCTTGGAACCCAACGTGATCGGAGGCCCGGTCGAATTCGATGTGCGACATCAATTCGATTGATTAATTGATTAATAAAGGGTTATTAATTAATTAATAAAACCAGTGAGGAGTCACTGGGCTTGTTGGGCCATTAACTGGACTGGTACTTTGGCCTAGAGGGTCACACGCAAATGATTCTCAAGGCGATGGATAAATAAGTGGGTTTTATACAAACTGGGGGTTTTTGTGAAAAACCGCGCGGTTAGTATAAAACATAGCGAACGGGCTGAGCAGGCCAAGCTGCTGCTAACCCTAGCCGCCCCTCCTCGTTTTCTGTCTTCCTCTGGAGTCCAGGCAGATCCAGATCTGCCCCGCCGCTTCTTCAAATCCCGTTCGACGGGAAATCGTCCGCGCACTACGGCGATCATTGCGGCGACCAGCGGAGGCTTCGCGGGCTGCGAAGAACAACGAACTCGAGGATATCCGTCGCGGGGAGGATCGCGTGGACATCGCTAGAGGCCGGGCGCTTGCGCGGCTTGCGGTGTCACACCGACGGAACCGAACGGCTGCGGATTCGAATTTGCACACGGTGAGAACTTCGATAATCTGATTATCGTATTTTAGTCTTCGAAACGGGAACGGATCGCTGTAAATAATTTTGTTTTTCCGCTGCGTGAGCGATCCGGAGAAACCGAGAAAACCCAACAGTGGTATCAGAGCCAGGTTCCACTGTTTCTCGTCCCGTTTCGGTTTCCGAAATTGATTTTTCTTGAGTTATTACATGCGTTTAATCCGATTAAAATGACGGAATAGTGTTCATGAGATGAACACAAATAATTTGGTTATTTTTCCGTGATTTTTCGAGATTATTTTGGGGGTTTTCGTGTTCTTCGTGAGACGAAGAATGGCGAGTTTACGGCGGCTTCAATCGGCCTCCCAAGCGTTGGGATGCACGGCCGAGACTCCAGATCCGTAGGTGATAGTCACCACTGCACATCCGGTATATTTTCCGGCGCCGGAGTGGCCTTGAAGAGCTTCAAAATTAAGCCCTAAATCGGGTTTAGGAACCCTGAAAAACCAGTTTTTGGGGATCTTTACAGGGCTGTTCCGGCTTGTTTTTGGCGCCGCCGGAGGGATAGCCGGCGCCGGCGACGTCGCCGGTGCCGGGGGCGACGCCGGCGGGCACGGCGGGGCTCGGCGCCGGCCGCCGGGCTGGCCTGCTCTTCCTCCCCGCCGCCGCCTGCAACTCACCAGCCGTTTAGGGTTCGGGTGGCTGCTGGAGGAAGGTGGGGGGCGGTTCGGGCTTGGGCCGGGCTGCTCGAACCGGCTGAGCCGGCCGGTCAGGTCCCGGTTGGACCGGGCCTGAGGCAGGCACGAGCCAGGTGCGCCTGGCTCGGGCCCAGGCGCACCTGGTTCGGACCCAGGCCCTACAGGGCCCGAGCCAGTTGGGTTCTAAGGGCTGGGCCCTTTTGCTTTCAAACCCAAACCCCCCAAAAAAAAAATAAACCCCATATGCCCATTTAAAATTGAATTAAAATTTGATTTTAATTTTAATTGATTTCAAAATTGTTTTGAAATTTAATTGGGCTTTTTTAATTAATGATTGTGAATCATTTTAATTACAATTAGTTCTTAACTAATTATGGTTAATTATTAGTGTTAATTTAATAAATAACTGTAGTTATCTAATTTTAAGTGTTAAAATTAGTAGTTAATAATTATTAATCTAAATGTTAGATTATTAGTTATTAATGCATCTAATTGTTAATTAATAATTAGAGTTACTTATTAATTTAAATGTTAAATTAATAAATAATTTTAATTGACTAATTTAATTGTTAAATTAGTAGTTATCAGTTAATTAGATTTAATTGTTAATTTAAGTGTTAAATTAATAATTAATCTTAATTAACTATTCTAAGAGTTAGAATTATTAATTTTTTAACTAATTGGTGTTAATCATTGGTTTAAATGTTAAATTAATAATTAACATTGATTGACTAATCTAAGTGTTAGATTAGTAGTTAATAATTAATATGGTTGATTATTAATTTAAGTGTTAAATTATTAATTAACTTGGTTGGATTAATCTAAGGGTTAGATTAGTTTTTAAAATAGTCTAATTGTTAGATTATTAATGGGGTTTTATCTAAGTGTTAGATTATTAGAATTGTTCTAATTTGCATGGAATAATCTGGAATTATTAATTCGGAGTATGTGCGCATGTGATGTGTGTTTAATGCTTTTAAATTTAGATTCAATTGCATGTTAACTTAATAAAATGAGTTTTCGAAAATCAAATGCCAATTTTTGATTGGATCCCAATTTTTGAAAGTCAAAACTTATCTAATTTTGAAAACTCATTTGTTTTAGCCATGTGATGCGCTGAATCATGTGTGGGATGTTTAAAACACACCGTGGTCATAGATATGCACTTATTTAATTGTTCATGTGATGAATGATGGATTGAGTGGATCGTGGATGTATGATTTTTATTAATTGTTAATAAATAGAGGTCTGCGCACCTCTCTCTCTCATACTCCGATGTATTTCTACCTCCCTCTCTCTCTTGTACTCGCCATAAGGCCTTCTCCAATTTACCTGTTAATTCTAGAATTAATGTAATATGATTGAGGCAACCGAGGAAGGAGCGAGGACGATCCACAGCTGCAACCAGGAAGGCGATAAGATGGAGATCTCTTGCCTATGTGTTTGTAGGTTATGTAATGTAAATGTTATGATTACATTGTGTGTGCGTTTGACTGTTGGCTCCAGTCAAACCCACTGTGCTATCCATGACCACACTAAAGACATGTATGAGATGCATTGTTGTTCTTTTGATTATGAATCAAAGCAAGTTATAGTATTTAGTAAATATATACGATATATTTATACTATCACCTAGGAGAGACCAAGATAAAAGTTATCTAAATACCCTCAGATAAACTCTAAGCCGTAACGCGAGTAGTTGAGAACTTACCGCGTGGTCCACCATCGTTATAGTCATAGGATTGAAATCACTTTAGGCAGGTTTGTTGTGCTATCCACAAGGCCTGCTTAATTGGGAGGAGAAACTGTGGCTATGGCATTAGATGCCTATAGATCGGGGTAGAGGAACCATGTAGCTTTGTTGTGCTATCCACAAGGGCTGCATGCAAATCTATGCTCGTCGCGTAATGATGGTTAGCTTAGACCAGAATTAGTGGTTTGTTGTGCTATCCACAAGGCCATTAAATCTCTGGGGACCAAAGCTATGATCAGATATTGCAAGGAGTTGCAAGTCCCATGAGTTGGGTGCTCTCTGATTGTATTACAGTTTGTTGTGCTATCCACAAGGTTGTAGTGCAAGTCATTGAGATTCTGATCCTCACTAGGAGACTGTCGGCGTCTCCCGTTCTGTATAACTGAGGGTTATACAGTCCGTCGAAAATTAGTGGGAGTTAAACTTGAACAAAAGACCTTGTCTTGTTTTAAACTTTAATAATTGAACATCTGCTAAATAGATTTTACTTATCTCCTGTAGGAACTATGTCGTCGAATAACCCACTCCGTGGCATACTTGATGCCATTTTGACTTACTTGATCTACTCGGATTGGTTCAGAAGCCTGAAGAATGTCTTCAGATCTGAACGCAATAACTTTGTCCCTAGAGCTGATCTTCTTGCTGAATCGGCATTAGATGCCCCTGAAGCAGAGATGACAGCTAACGATAAAGGATCGAAGGACAAAGGTAAAAGAGTAGTGAAGGGTGACTGCTTCTACTATAAGCAGTATGGTCACTGGAAGAGGAACTGCAAGGAGTTCCTTGATGATAAAGCTCATGGAAGAGTGAAGCAGTGTGAAGCTTCAGATATCTATATGATAGATATCAACTTGTCAGTTAGAGATTCCATATCTTGAGTATTGGATACCGGATGTGCTTCTCATATCTGCCATGATGTGCAGTTGCTGACAAGTAAGCGCAAGCTGAGACAAGGTGAGGTGGAATTGAGGCTAGGAAACGGCGCAAAAGTTGCGGCGATTGCTGTTGGGACAGCAAACCTCAGGCTTCCATCGGGAGACACCTTACTATTGGAAGATTGTTATTATGTTCCTAGCATAATAAAGAACATCATATCAATATCTTGCTTGGACAAGATAGGATATAAGTTGACAATTGAGAATAGAAGTTGTTCGATTTATTATGGTAATAAATCAATAGCTTCGGCATCTTTAGTCAACGGTCTATATCTATTAGATGTTTCTCATTACAATCTTCATATTGATAATGCTCTTAAGAAGAGCAAGAATTGTGTGAACCAGGCCTACATATGGCATTGTAGACTTGGGCACATTGGCGAAAGCAGGTTGCAAAAGTTGCACAAGCATGGTTACTTAACAGCATTCGATTATGAATCGTTTGCAACATGTGAATCCTGCCTTATGGGAAAGATGGCAAAATCTCCATTTAGTGGACATGGAGAACGTGCCAAGGACATTCTGGAACTGATACATTCGGATGTATGTGGTCCCATGTCTACCCAAGCCAAAGGTGGCTTTTCTTACTTCATCACGTTCACCGATGACTTCTCAAGATTCGGCTATGTGTACTTAATGAAGTACAAGTCGGAAGCGTTTGAGAAGTTCAAGGAGTTCAAGAATGAAGTAGAGAAGCAGTTAGGAAAGAGTATTAAAGCTCTTCGATCAGATCGAGGAGGAGAATACTTGAGTACTAATTTCACACAATTCTTAAAGGATAATGGTATCCTTTCTCAGCTAACCCCTCCATATACACCACAGATGAATGGTGTATCAGAAAGGAAGAATCGCACCTTGTTGGACATGGTGCGATCCATGATGAGCTTTTCAAGATTACCAGTGTCCCTCTGGGGGTATGCTCTAGAGTCAGCAGCATACCTACTGAACAGAGTACCCAGCAAGTCTGTGGCCTCTACTCCATATGAGATATGGAAAGGCAGAAAACCAGAATTTAAACATGTTAAAGTCTGGGGTTGTCCTGCTCATGTAAAGAGGCATGATCCAGACAAGCTGGAATCACGAACTGATAAATGTAGGTTTGTGGGATATCCAAAGGAAACCTTTGGATACTATTTTTACCATCCTGATGAACAAAAGGTGTTTGTCGCCAGGAAAGCTGTCTTCCTGGAAGAGGAATACCTTCTCTAGGAGGACAGTGGGAGTAAAATAGTACTGGAAGAGGTTCCAGATTCCCAAAAAGCTGCATTATCATCAGATGAGATATCAGTTCCTGAATCTGTTCAGGTACACACAGATGAGCCTCGTAGATCTGGTAGAGTACCTAGACTACCCGAACGATATGTGGGACATATCGCTGAAGGTGAGTCCAAGGTACAATATAATGAGGATGACGATCCTAAAACCTACCAGGAGGCCATAGAAGGCCCAGAAGCCGGGAAATGGCGAGAAGCCATGAACTCAGAAATCCAGTCCATGTACACCAACCAAGTTTGGAACTTGGAGGACTTGCCCGAGGGTATTGTACCCATCGGTTGCAAGTGGATCTTTAAAAGAAAGATCGGTGCAGATGGACGGATCGACACTTATAAGGAAAGGTAAGGCAAGGAATTGACTATGACGAGACTTTCTCACCAGTTGCCATAATAAAGTCGATCAGAGTTCTGCTCGCCATTGCTGCACATTTTGATTATGAAATCTGGCAGATGGATGTGAAGACTGCCTTCCTCAATGGTAATCTTGAGGAGGAGGTGTATATGATATAACCATAAGGTTTCACATCCAAAGAATCTCCAGATAAAGTGTGCAAGCTTCAGAGGTCCATTTATGGACTGAAGCAAGCTTCCCGGAGCTGGAACATAAGATTTGACGAGGCTGTCAAGTCTTATGACTTCATTAAGAATGAAGATGAGCCTTGTGTGTACAAGAAGACCAGTGGGAGTGCAGTCACTTTTCTAGTTCTTTACGTAGATGACATACTACTCATTGGGAATGATGTAGCTATGATGTCATCAGTAAAGCTCTGGCTGTCGAAAAACTTCTCCATGAAGGATTTGGGAGAAGCATCCTACGTATTGGGAATACGGATCTATAGAGATAGATCAAAGAGGATGCTTGGAATGACCCAATCCTTGTACATAGATACCATAGTCAAAAGGTTTGGCATGGAAAATTCCAAGAGAGGTTTCATACCGATGAGACATGGAATTAATCTCTCAAAAGAACAGTCTCCTAAGACTCCTGATGAGAGGGCATTCATGGATAGAATACCCTATGCCTCTGCCATAGGATCTATCATGTATGCCATGCTATGTACACGACCTGACGTTGCATTTGCTCTAAGTGTTACGAGCAGATTTCAGGCTGATCCAGGCGAAGAGCACTGGAAGGTAGTGAAATGCATCCTTAAGTACTTGAGAAGAACTAAGGATATGTTTCTTGTCTATGGAGGAGGTGACTTGAAACTGCGAGGCTTTACTGACTCGAGTTTCCAGTCAGATCCAGATGATAGCAAGTCAACATCGGGATTCGTGTTTACATTGAACGGAGAGGCAGTGTGCTGGAAGAGTTCCAAGCAAGTAACCACTGCAGATTCGACGACTGAAGCTGAGTACATCGCTGCAGCTGAAGCCGCTAAGGAAGCAGTATGGTTGAAGAAATTCATCACTGACCTCGGCGTAGTTCCCAGCATCTCTGAGCCTGTTCCACTGTTGTGCGACAACAATGGAGCGATTGCGCAAGCGAAAGAGCCGCGGTCTCATCAGAAATCGAAGCATATTCTGAGGCGTTTTCACCTTATCAGAGAGATCATATCCAGAAGAGATGTAGTAGTGGAAAGAGTTCCATCTGTTGACAATGTAGCAGATCCACTGACAAAGCCGTTGGCTCAAATTGTGTTTGAGCGTCACCTAGAGTCTATAGGCTTATTGTATAAAGGTGATTGGCTTTAGTCCAAGTGGGAGATTGTTAGTTTAGGTGGCCTACAAGCCAATCTAACAATGTAAATCTCGTTCATTATTAATAAAATGGCATAATATTCATTATGTGTAAATCGCGTTAATTATCGTTTCATAATGAAGTCCGTGAATATGTGCTATGGTGATCAGATTATGATGAGATCATACTGATGAGACTGATCACTTAAACACACATATTCTTAATCGTTCATAGTCGGAGGATATCCGAGAAGGACATCGGATATCCGGTTAGACTAGTACAGATTACTCCTGCTCATATGATGAGGGTGACTGGTCTCATAAGTCACTTGTGTGGAGGCACTAAGGCGAATCTGTAGGTGCTCATTGGAGAATGAGTTCACTGAACTGATCCGATTGAATCGTTGGATGGTATTGTACCTCACTGTCAACCAGCTTGATTCTATTGTCGCAGTTGCGTGGATGGTCCTCGGACCTGAGACACCAAGGACACCTTGGCGGTGGACTTCTGTACTTTGACCTTGGTCTACGAATCTCTAGCCATGGGATTCTAATACGCCAAGGATTGGGTGCAGCGGAATACCGTCGAAGGGAATTGTGTGTCAATAAGGAATCATTCGCTCTCGGTACTTAGAAAGAGAATGCTCTAGGAAGGATGCGCGAAAGTCCCTGGCCAGGGCGGACGATAATATCGGGAAAGGAGTTTTCCGATATTCATCAGCGGCATCCAATTCAAGTGAGTCGACCGGTTAGGGTTTGACAGCTCGCCATGCCCTGAGTTGACTCGAGAGCATTGTACGAATGAAGGATTATATCCACGCGGTAAATGTAGACGGAAAGGTTCCAAGAGTGGGTTACTTAACCTCAAATACCTTCCGGGTTCACGCGGTGTTGCTTGGCACCCAACGTGATCGGAGGCCCGGTCGAATTCGATGTGCGACTTCAATTCGATTGATTAATTGATTAATAAAGGGTTATTAATTAATTAATAAAGCCAGTGAGGAGTCACTGGGCTTGTTGGGCCATTAACTGGACTGGTACTTTGGCCTAGAGGGTCACACGCAAATGATTCTCAAGGCGATGGATAAATAAGTTGGTTTTATACAAACCGGGGGTTTTTGTGAAAAACCGCGCGGTTAGTATAAAACATAGCGAACGGGCTGAGCAGGCCAAGCTGCTGCTAACCCTAGCCGCCCCTCCTCGTTTTCTGTCTTCCTCTGGAGTCCAGGCAGATCCAGATCTGCCCCGCCGCTTCTCCAAATCCCGTTCGACGGGAAATCGTCCGCGCACTACGGCGATCATTGCGGCGACCAGCGGAGGCTTCGCGGGCTGCGAAGAACGACGAACTCGAGGATATCCGTCGCGGGGAGGATCGCGTGGACTTCGCTAGAGGCCGGGCGCTTGCGCGGCTTGCGGTGTCACACCGACGGAACCGAACGGCTGCGGATTTGAATCCGCACACGGTGAGAACTTCGATAATCTGATTATCGTATTTTAGTCTTCGAAACGGGAACGGATCGCTGTAAATAATTTTGTTTTTCCGCTGCGTGAGCGATCCGGAGAAACCGAGAAAACCCAACACCTTCATTCGGTCCCTTATAATATTTTTCTCGGGTTCGAGGCACTTGCAGTCAGGAGTTACGTCACTTGGCATGCGTTCCACTTTTTTCCCTGGCAGCTATCTCCCTCAGACGCTAAGCCGCCAAAGATCATGTGGATCTCCATTCCGTAAGGGCGGTTTTCGATCTTGGGGGCTTCACATTCCTGGTTGGGCGTCACCACGTACTTCCCGAGATAACCCCGACGGATCAGGGATTCTATCTCATCTTGCATCTGTCTGCATTCCTCAGTGGTACGGCCATGGTCCTTATAGAAGTGACAATACTTCCTCCTATCTCGGCGCTTTGAGTGGACCTCATCTTCTGCGGCCAAGTGACATACTCCCTATTTTCTATATCCTGAAGGATTTTGAAAACGGGAGTGGTCAGTGGAGTGTATAGGCCGGTTGCTGCGGGACCTTTGGCTTCTCCTTCAAAGCACCAATTCTTCTTCTGCTCGAGGAGAGGCCTTTCGCTTGAACGCTTGCGATCGCCCTCCTCTCTCCGATAGTGGTATGCGGTTACCACCTCCTTGTAGTCGGCAAGTTGGTGTGCGAGGTTGATGAGGATGTTCGGGGTCTTTGGCACCTGAAGGACGATAGGCTTCGAAGGGCATCGTCTTGGGTGCCCTGAGTAAGGGCCTTCATGGATTTGGGACCTTGTACAGTCTCATGTTGGACTAGAAATTGTTGAAGCGTGTTTCCAGATCCTCCTGCCCGTCATAATTGTTGAGGTTGTTGACAAACAGCTTCCTAGAGACCAGAACATCTAAGGTCTCCCGAGAGAAGGGGAAGAGATCCCCTTCCTCGTCGGAGAGGGAGAGCGAACACCTCCTTTGAAGGAGATCTTCAAGGCACCTCTCTCGGAGCTCCAGTAGATGTTCCCGCTCATTGAGCCACCTTTCCAACTCATCAATGCGTCGGTGGACGGCTAGGCTCACTTGGTGAGAATGGGATCTCAATGCTTGGGAGCAATGGTTTGGGCTCTTGTGCCCGCTTCTACGTCGGGGAGAGGCGCAAGTTGAACTGGCGACTCCCAAAGCGGCGGGCTACAAGTTAATGCGGCGGATCTCCCCATCATGGACGAGGAAATGGCAACCGGCACTCTGCACACCTTGCCTCCAGCCAAGAACCACTGGCAGTTGTCGGACCTCCTTGTGGAGACCTTCTTGGGGTGCCACATTCACATAGGATTCGACACCTGCTTAGGACACAGGAAGACGCTCCTGCACCACGATGATCAACGCCCCCAGCTATTGGGCAACTATCCCCATGGGATCACCATCGTTCTACGAAGGAGCTAAATAAGCACTCTGAGACCGATTAGCACCGGCATCGGCACCAACGTCGTTGGGCTGCGAAGGTGCGCCAGCCTGGTGGCTATTCTTGTTTCCTCTTGCTATAACTTTCTATAGTTTCCTACAGATGGTGCCAATCGTGTAGCGGTCAGAAAGTGGTCGGGCGACGGTGATCGTCCGATCTAATCTCTGGCTACTCAATAGAATTTGTAGAAGATGAAATGCCTAGGGTAGAGTCTACAAAAGGAAGAGAGGGCGTCAGACGGCCCCCCATTCTCATAAGAGGTTAAACCCTCTGATGCCTAAGTCAGGTCTCTTGAGAGAGGTAGAGGATAGGGAATTCTCTGGAGTCGAGAATGGTTTTGAACATACCTCATTCTGGAGGGAAGTTGGGGTATTTATCTTCCCCTCTCCACACGGCATCGTGGGGGCCGTTACTCTCGTGGAGCTAACTGGCCCACGATCCACGCTCCTTGATCGAGGGGATTGTGGGTCACCAGGCTGGAAGGAGGGATCATGGGAACATGCCTTTAGTGGATGATTACAGTGTCAGTTCGTAAGACTTGCTTGATGGCAGGACGGAGTTATAGATCGAGCCGAGGGCCCCCACTCTCTCGGGAGGTCCGGAAACTGTGACCTTGGAGCCAAAGGACCTTGTCTTCTCCTATCGAAGTGGAGACTCTGGGTTACCGAGAGAATCGAACTCTCGATAGTTGGGAGCTTCGATCGAGACGCCAGTGATCTTAGGTGGTACCGACTGAGGCATTGACCGTCTTAGGCCTTTGGCTTTCTCGAGAACCAAGACCTCCGCGTTCTAGATCTTAGCCTTTACCTTGCCTTTTGGGGAGCCTGGAGAACTCACGTGACACCATCACGTGATAGCCTGTCGACAGTGGGTCCTTGGGTCTTCCACTAGTTGGCCTGATTGGGCCGGACCCCAATCACCCATCATCAAATATGTATACTAATTCTAAAAAAATTATTTCTAACCATAACGTGTAAGCCTAATTTTTATAAATTAATGTACATATAATAATACTCTTGTATGTATATACATAAACTACTTAATGAGGAAGGATGTGCTGTCACTGGCAACACAATAAGTACCATGTCACTTACATTGCACTCCAAACCGTTAAACTTGCACTATTATTAATAAGCTATTTACAAATAAAAACTCAAATACATTGCATACTTATTATCTAAGCATTAGAGTACACAAAATGGATGGACTAGATAATTAATGTTATATAAGTGTTTAATCTATAACTTAAATGTTAAGATCGCTTGATTCATCATCTATATCTAAAATTTTCACATTGTAAAAAAATACTTTAACAGTTTGAATTAGAAAATTAAAAATTAAAAAAGTTATTTTGAAATAGGTGGCATGCATGTTGTTTATTGTGTCAGTGATGACAACAGATCCCTATGAATATTTCATAATGACAACTTAATTAAGAATATTGCTGTGTAACTAACAATTAAGCATCATCTTCTTTCTTATCTCTCTCTGGTTTTTTTTTTTGGATTCTAACGAAAAGGACAGAAGTAACCTGCAATACCAATAGCATGTGGTCGGCTATGTTGGAGGACTACGTATGCAAGAGGTTGACGAAACATACAGAGCACTTGGCGCTGTAGGAAGTGGGAACTTACTCGGATCCTTGGTGACCAGCATGGCTGTCCGGCCAAAATCGCACGTCCCGCCAGCCGCCCTCGTCCGCTGCCAGTAGCTGTTGAAGGCGTACGAAGCATGATGGATAACCGTGTCCGGCTGGTAGCACGACCCGTCCGGCTGGATGGAGTCGCAGTCCGCCCCCGACCCACAGGCGTAGTTCATAGCCTCCTGGATGATTGGGTCCGGCACTGCCGGCTTGGCCACGCACCACAGCACACTGGAAATCCCCGACGGTGGCGGTGGCACGGCAGGCGGAGGGTAGACGATTGGCGGCTTGAAGATGTACTCCGGGGGGCTTGGGATGTAATACCCGGGGGGGGTCGGCATGTAGTACTCCGGGGGGCTCGGCACATAGCTTGGCGGGCTCGGCACATTCTCCGGCGGAGTGGGGACATAACTCGGTGGGCTGGGTACATAACTCGGCGGATTTGGGATGTACGTTGGAGGACTCGGCATGAAGCCCAGGGGACCGGGCACATATAATACTGGTGGACTCGGCAAGACCACAGCAGGGGTGGGCACATTTTCCGGTGGACTTGGCTCATTACTCGGCGGGTTAGGGAGCAGTTCAGGTGGTGCGTTCGGTGTCGTTGTGTACTCGGGTGGACTTGGGACGACGACTGGAGGCGACGAGTATACGGGTAGGGCAGGCTGCGGTGGTGGGGATGGGGTCTGGGGAGGGTAGACCACCGGAGCTGGCAACCCGGTTGAAGGTGGTTGGTTGGGACCTGGCGGGGGATTAACGCAGTCGAGGGGTTCACCTGGTTGGGGGGAAGAAGACGGCGAGGGGGAGCCCATGACGTCTTCATAGGGTGGCATTGTGAGTGGAGATCCCACGTAGTAAGGAGGATATGAGCAGATAGCTAAGTGCTTCTTCCGGCCGGATCCGATCATGAGCTGTATGCCTTTCTGATCTTGCCTCGTTGCTCCACGGTGCTCCTCTGTGGGTTTGAGAACATGACCAGAGGTTCTCGCATCTACGTGCACATATATATGTCTCGATTATCAGATGATGTTAATTACAAGTGATCAGCTGATGAAGTTGGACGTACGAATTAATTTATATAATTAATTTAGAGATAATCTATACGTCCGTAGGTGTACGTACGTTTTCTTGGGTTATTGTCTGAAGTTTTTAATAATTAACCGATTGAACAATTTATTAATTCGACTTGTTTGGAAAACCAAACCTGTGCATATCTACATATCTAGCTAAATACCAGACTTAATTGTACTCTGTGCCAGACACATCCTAAGCTTCCAAATGCAATCCGTTGCAAACTATCATATAGGTCATGACTATGCCGAGTTCAAGGACTTACCGCATTCGCTGAGGAAGGTGGCCATCAGTGGCAAGTAAACGAACAGTAGCAGGGCTTTCCTTACGCCCATCGATCGATATCGTACCACACACGCTACGTACGCAGCAGTCCCTCCCCAACCCTTCGGCTGAGAGGCAATTAGTTGCCGCGCGCTAAGAGCCCGTTAACTAGCTCGGGGACGTCCAAAGGCGCCGATGGTGAACGCCTACCATGGCACCCTGCTTCTATGACAGTTATAGCCGCCACCAAAACCTCTCGAATGGCTCGGAAATGAAAGAAAAGATTGCTGAGACAGTACTGTAACGATGGGGACACCGATGATGCTTTGGCAACCCATTTTCCTTTTGTGAAGCTTCTTTAATTTACTTCTTTCCCTCTCTGCAGCTATTTAAGGAAGCACTAGTGCGTCCGTCTTTGCCAACGCCCCGCCCTCCTCTGCTTGTGGCAACTGGCTCTAAGATTTTCGACTTTCTTTCTCCAGCGGTGTCCGAAGCATATGTGCTTGCTTGTTCAGAGGGAAATTGTAAAGTAAATTAAAGGGAGCTTTGCCTTTCTGTGTATTCTCCTTTGCTTAAGCCATACTCAAGGAGATATCTCTTTCTCCCCACTGACTACGTCCTCGAACCATAATTATAATATTATCATAAATCTTAAGGTCGTCGACAATTAGAGGATGCGGCACATGAAAGCAGGAGCGTAGCTAGGCTTTTGACAGTCGATCCTTGTTAGAACAGGGGAACTCATGTCCAGATAATCAGGCCACTGATCCAAAAAAAGAAAATCTTGCGGAGCTGTAGTAAAATCTTTAAATTCACAAAAATAATTTACCATTTTTTGAACATGTAATATATTATAATATCATTAAGAAGAAAGAAATAGAAATCTTCTATAGTAGGTGTTGCGGGAAGGAACTATTGGCTCTTTCCAACAAGTTATTGTCTACTCTGTCCACGAGTCTCGTAGTTTTGCCTTTTCTAGAAATGGATCCTTGTTGAGAAGAAGGTGAAATACATTCTTTACAAGCATAAGGTTGTCTTCTTAACAACAGATGTTTGATTAAAGAAGCTCCAATCTATGTCTTTACACAGTCTCATGATAAGGTAAGCATGTACTTATGGCTTGGGTTCCCGCAGACGGCCAGTACCTTGTTAAGGTTTTATCCTTTTAGAAAAAGGGTGTAATATCTAGGGGTTTCGGACTCATATTCAGGCTCGGTTGACGGGCTTGGAAGGGCATTATTAGAGCTTTTGAGGGGTTGTTCTTCAGGTCTGGAACGTGTCAGCCCGAGTTGACGCTATCTGTGATACGCATCGGGGTCAGACGATGCGATTTAGAACGTTGCATGCGCGTCACGTGGTATACCCTGAAAAACACCTCTGAGTGGCGTCAGCCCTACATGACGCGCTTTGGCACTCTCTGCATGGCACCTTTGTGCCACGTTGTACCATTCCCATGCACGTGGCACCTCCACATGTGGGTAGAGGCGTCGAGGGGAAGTATTTTCCCTTCTCCCCCTCTCTTTTCTCACTTCACCCATCTCACTCCTTCTTCCCCTCTCATTCTACCTCTTCTTTAACCCGTCCTTCTTCCATTTTCCTTCTCCTCTTCCACCCTCTTCCTCTCCAAGCCACTCCTCCTTCTCACCACCATCCACCACCACCTCCTCGTTCCTTCTCACCCCCACAATGGCCGACGTATCGGTGGGAGAACAGCGGTGATGGTGGTGCTCACGACGGCTTGGTGGTGCGACGGCGATGGTAGCAAGGCGAGGGAGCGGCGGCGCATGGTGATCAATAGGAGCTCGCTGGCGGTGAGAGGGCAACCACGCCAAGGGATTCACTATGAGTCGGGAGGAATTCAAGACCTTAGGTAGGGTGATGGCCCCTCCCTTCGTTCTAGGTCCTCTTAAAGAATGCATGTTAGGATTTCCTATTGTTGGTGTTTTTCCATGCATGTCATGTCCTTAGCTCCTTCAGGGCTTTGGGAGGCTTGTTAAGATTGTAGGTGATTTTAGCAATCTATGTATTTGGTTTTCATGGGAGAAGATCATGTGTTGTAGTATGGGTTGGGAGTACTAGCTAGGAAGCTGAGTTAAGACTCTGGCTCAAGCTTTGATTCGTGTCAAATCCAGGTGACATGATTTGATTCACTTCACCATGGGCTGACGCGATTTAGATTGCTAGAAAAGAGGGCCTAGTCAATCGATTAAACGTCCTAATCAATTAGTTGAAAGGCATCAAGGGTGCCTAACGCGATTCAGGTAATTGATTAGAGTCCTAATCGATTAGGCAGAGTGCCCTAACTAATCGATTAAGGACTTAATTGATTAACTGAATGGCATCAAGGTAGCCTGACGTGATTCAAGTAATCGATTAGAGCCCTAATTGATTAGGCGGAATGCCTTGATCCTTCAATTAAGGTCTTAATCGATAAATTAAAAGGCGTCAAGAGAGCCTGATCTGATTTAGGTAATCGATTAATTGAATGGTGCCACCTGAACGTGATTTTGTTTAGACACAGTAACATGAACTCTCTGTAACTTGTATAGCATTGTGTGTATTATTATTATAATTAATATTCTTTACATAATATTTGTATTTTAGATTCTTGTATAGAGTTAGATATGTTCCTACACTCTTTCATGCTTGGTCATACTTTTGGGAGGGTGAAATTATGTGGTTTCATGGTGATTGGATCTGGAGTGACGACATCCACTAGTAGTACACCTAGTGCCGTTGTGCACATGTGGCCCTTGAGGCACGGGTCACATGATTAGCCCAATTATAGCATCGAAGCCGGTCCCCAGAGCCCCTAAGAGATAGCCTGAGTCCAGGCCCGAGAGAAATAGGCCATTTGGAACAGTAGTTGTAATCTACATGTGTGCACACTTGACTGGGGCATAGACGTTGCATGTCACTATAGACCCCAGTTAGTCTCGTTTCCTTATTGCCTACCTTTGCAGTTCTCCAGAGCCTTCAGGGGTTGATAGGCATAAGGGTTCACCATGAGATAAGACATCAGTAGACACACTCGGACCGAAGAGTTTGGAGTTTTGCACAGAGCTTGGACGTTGTGCCATAGCTTTTGAGCCATTGCGCTAGTAGGTGTGTGTGCCTTTCTCGCTCTTGTGACTGGGTAGGAGCAGGTGCCACTTGTGGCTTGGTTGCTGGAGCAATAGGAGTTGCCCGAGGGGTGTAGACACGCTAATTTTGACATCATTTCGAGTAAATTTCATATCATATAATAATGCCTCAGAATGGTCTGATATTTAATCATTGGTTAATTTTTATTGATCTTTTTAAGTGTCGAGTCTAATAGACATGTTTAAGCTAATCAATTAAATTGATTTTAACTCAAATTTCAGTTAAAATATGAAGAAGTCTAAAAGACGTCTACCTATGTGGACGCCATTTAGAGTTTATTCTTATTTTAACGTTTAAATTTGAATTTTAATCAGTTGATTAATTAGCTAAAAGATGTTTGTAAGGCATGACACGTTTTAGGTTTCCTAAGCTATTTCTACTTCTCTTCCGAATGTTTATCCTTATCTTAATTAGTGTAAAAGGCGTCTTTACTAGGCGACGCGTTTTAGCTAATACAGATAAAGATAAGTTTTCTCGGATGTTTATCTTTATCTTAATCAATCTGAAAGGCGTCTTGAATGGATGACGCGTTTTAGATAATTACAGATAAAGATGAATTAATCAGTATTTATCTGTTGGTTAAGATGGATAAATCCCAAATTTTTCTATGTAAATCCGCGGACGTAGAAGAAGTCTATAAATACCCTGCATCTTGAATGGATGACAGAGTTGGAATTAGAGTTAAAATTGAGGCGATATCGAATTGAAGATCGAAGCAACGACGTCCAAACGCCGAAGTGTTGCTGTTTCCAGAAGTCGGCGTCCGTTCTTCATCAAATCTTCATCCAATCAAGATCAAGACTTTCTATTCTTCATCCAACTGGCATAAGTTTTTCAATTCATTTTTGCATTTTTCATATTCACTTCATTAATTCTACATTCTTCATCACATCACTCCATGCAACACACACCACACTAGTATCATTTTCAAAACCAATTTAAAGGGGTTTCAAAGACCATCCCAACAAGTGAGTTTTATGTTTAGTTGCATGTTTAAAACTCTGTTTAGAATGGATACTACTTCTGCCTAAATTCTCATTGTTTCTTCATTACTCTTTCTATTTTCTGCAAGTTGCAAAGAATCAAGGGGAGGAAATCAACAAGCAAATCACAAGAACTCTGGACGATCCTCAAACTCAAAAGTAAGAACAAAGAAAAAAAAGGACTCTCTTTCTTCAGCCGGCTGAAGGAGGGGAATCAAGAGCTCAACATCTCCCACGTTTAAACAGGTAGGCGATCAAATTCTTTCTTTTGGAACTTTTAAGTCAAAAGTTTCTGACGATCACTTCACTTGTTTCTTTTTAATAGGCTTTATTTTGCACTTAAACAACATAGATTTTTTTTATGATAATCACACACTCATTTTAAGCACTCACAGCTTTTTTGGCGATCACGGTGGGACTTGGTCTCGCCATCTTTTAGTTCTTTTGTTCTTGCTGTTATCAATCGGACACCCACGGTGCACCACTTGTGTCTCTCGACACGTCCTCACCAATTGGTGAGTGTTTTTAGTTTAGTTAATTCCCTACGTGCACCACGTGCACACCCCTGTGGCAAGATCTTGCCCTCCCCGTTGGTTAGTTAAAAAGTTATTTTTTGTGATGAAATGTAGTGTGATTGACTGATATCTTAGTTGTTTAGTTGATAAAATTATCCTGTTAAAACCTGAAACTAAAAAAAATCTTACATGAGCTGATTATTTATTGTTTTTATCCTGTTTGAGGAGGAATCAATCTAGAAATTCCTCCTGGAAAACTGCTTCTGCGACTTGAAAAGTGTCCAGAAACACTGACGCGTTTCAAACTGCGTCGGCTATTACAGACGCCTTTCAGTCTTATTTCTCTGTTGTCTGCAATCTGAGCTTCTGCGAAAAAATTAAGATTATGTTTGAAAGGCGTCGACTACCCTCGACACTATTCAGGCAGTTTCTTATTTCTTCTTCAGTTCTCAGATTTTTGTGATCTGTGTGCTAATTACCCATTATGTATTAAGCATTAAAGGCCATCCAGGCTACAGGTCATACGCATTGAGGCTAACACCCTCCTTTTCTTAGGAACACTCTACTTGACGTCATCAACTCTCTCTGATTGGGTCGGTCCCTCGATCAGACTAGAGAAGTTGGCGTTAAGGCCTCCGTAAGTCCCCAAAATCAAGGTACTCCTCCTTGATCATCGGGCTGGTTGTACCAGTTGAAGTCCCGGTTAGATTCCATAAACGTTGCGAGAGAAAGCCATAGAATATAACGGTGGATATTGAACTGAAACTAGGATCCCATCCCTTGAGCGAATTTGTGGTTTAATTAAATCCAAATAACTCAACAAGGAATCTTAAAATCACGCTAAACATCCACTTGTTTGTTTAAATCTCTGTACAACTTGTTTGTCAATCCTTGAAAAAGAATCTAACATCATGCTGCTCCGATCGGGCAAGGACTTGAGCGTGGCTCCAGACGCCATGATTAACTACGAGGGAGATGCTAATGCCCCTCGTGATTCCGATTACAATTTTGAGAGCGGGAGAGATGCTGATGCCTCCCGTAATTCTGTCATCGTTCCGTTTCGACATGATGGGAATGTCCGGACCCCTCTCTATCATCCTCATGAGCAATATCCTGATCCTCCCCCGTATGAGTATGCGATTACCAATCGCATTCTCGAGGGAGACATGAATCACAATGATCCCTCGTCCTCTGATCCTTCGGATCTTGTCAATGCTTTGGGAGTTCTTGCCTCCCGTCTGGACCCTCAGCAGTTCGAGGTGATCCAGTCCATTCTGAAGGGGAAGGCACCCATGCAGCCTGCTGAGCCGAACCCTGCGGCTCCCCCTGCTATCCCTAAGCAACCTACTCTTCATCCTCCTTACATTCATCAGGCCATGGAGGGCCTCCATATTACTTCTCGGCCAGCTGGGCCGCAACTTTCATCTTCTAGGCAACCGGCTAGACCACTAACGCCCGCTCATCAAAATGCCCTCGGGCATGGCGGAAGCTCTGCTAGACCTCCTCTTTACTGTCCTCCTTGTCCGACGTACTCTAGGCAACAGGCCTATCAAGTACCTCCACCTCCTCCTCCTCCCCAGGCTGATCTGACAACGCAAGTGTTGCTGGCGAAGATGGAGCGCATGGACGAACAATTCAACAACCTCCAGAAGATGATGAGGGTCAAAGCTGCACCGGAGATCAATTTACCAAGCTTGCCAGTGTTCCACCTGCCGCCCTCCGAGATGCCAGTGTACCGGAAGTACAACGGTACTGGTAACCCCTTCACCCACTTGAAGGAGTTTATGTACGAATCATCCTTCTGGCAAAACGACAAGAGGTCGTTGGCCTTTTTGTTCAGGAGATCTTTAGAGGGACCAGCCCTCGAATGGTTCTTTTCCTTGGAACCCTCCGAAGTAGAGGACTATGGTATCGTTTCTCGAAAATTCATTCAACGATATCAGGACAGAGTTGCCCCCTCCCTGTCCGTCACTGACCTAATAGCAGAGAAGATGAAACCCGATGAAGAGTTCGTCAGTTTTGCCGACAAATGGCGGGGCTTGGCCGAGAAAGTGAAAGATCACTTGTCCGAGTCGGAGCAAGTGAAGATGCTGATTTCCAATGCCACGCCCCAGTTCAAACTAGTCCTCTCTCTGAACAATCTGACCAGCATGGCAGAGCTCTATGAAAGAGCACGGTACTGTCAGAATGCCTTCAAGGACGCTACGTTTTCTAGCGTCTTTGATCCTCACAGACCTAGCAGGCCTCCACCTCGGAAGCCTGCAATGTCAAATGCTCCCAGCATAGGTCCAACTACTGAGGGCACGCTCTCTCATGAGCAAGTCAGCAGCATGAACAACAATTCGCCCCAGTTCGTGAGGAGTCAACAACAGTACCAGAGGCCACCGCAGCCGAACCAGCAGGAGTACAGACAGCAGCCGAACCCTCAATATCAGCATCCCCAATATCAGCGGCCCCAGCAGCCGAACCAGCAACAGCAACAGCCACAGCAGCCGCCGCAACGGCAATTGCAGTACCAGCAGCCACAACAACAACAGCACCAGCAACAACAGCAGTATCAGCTGCGCGCACCGCCGGCATATCATAATATCCCTCCTCCTGCTGACTACAATCAGCAGAGAAGACCTCCAGGCCCTAAGAGGGCAGAATACCCAGTCCTCCCAGAATCTTTGGCAGACATTTTCAGTGCCCTAATGGCGGTTTGGCCTCAGAATGCCGACACATCTAGGTATTGCTATTTCCATAGGCAACCTGGGCATACTATTGACACATGCTTCCAATTTAGAGATTATATTCATGATCTCAACGAGTAGGGCGGCATAGACTGGGAAGAAATGAAGAAATACATATCAGCCCTGAAGGCAAGAAGACCGCAGCAACAGCAACAGCAACAGCAGCAGCAAGCGAGAGCACCAGCACAAGCAGCACCACCACCAAACATGGGCATAGTACAGAACCCGCTCCCGGAGCATCAAAACCAAAACCAAGTTGCCCCTATTCTGACAAACAACCAGTCTGAGGCTGACCGTGGGCAACAGTGGAAAATAGAGGACTCTTCCTCTATTTATTCGACGGGTCATGTTCCGAGTACCGCAGAACAACCACCACACCGCACCATCTACATACCCAGACCACAACCCATTACCATTACCCCTCTAACAACACCCGCGTATCACTCACCCGCACCCACTAACCCATTACCACCACCCGCTTTCCTCAAGCCCATTACGCCCCACGCCACTAGGCCTCCACTAAATAACCCACCGCAAACCAACTACGCACCCCTCTTACCATCCAGACCATTACTACGCGTACCATTTCCTACTTCACCCGCTACCACTACCGCCTACCTAGACACCATCCAACCATCCAGACCGCTACTACGCGTACCATTCCCCACTTCATCCACCCTAATCACGTACCCATCCACCATCCAACCATCTAGACCTTTAATCCGCACCACGCCACCACCACCTAACCCCACGCCATCGCCTACATACCAACACCTCGCATCACCTACACCACCCAACTCTGCGGTACTCAAAGTGTCACCCGGATCTTCCACGGTTGAGGAACATGCGCTCCGGAGTGGAAGAATTTTCAACAAAGTCTTTCCTCAGTCAACAGTTAGAGACGGCCCATCACAGCCGCCTGAGGAAGCACACAATGAAGAGAGTGCACCAGGCACTCAATATGATTTGTTGAAAAATCTGGATCGAACACCGGCACGGATCTCCATACTTGAATTGATTAAAAGATCGAAGAGTCACCAAGAAGCTCTGATGGAATATTTGCAGAAGGTGATGGTCAACAAGGACGTGCCGGTGGAAAAGATTACAGTACTGTTAGTTCCTCAGGGGGATCAGCCCTCCATTACATTTCATACATCGGAACTAGCACCGCCGGCGGCCAGAAGCATGGCTCTGAGCATCACGGTCAACATCTGCAAGAAGGCCGTGGATGCATGCCTGGTTGACACAAGGGCTTCAATCAATGTTTTACCTCCGAAGACCCTAGAACTGTGCGGTGTCCCCAAGGAAAAATGGCTGCCTAGCCCCATCTCTGTGACAGCATATGATAACTCCACCCGTTCCCCTCTGGGAATGGTTTATTTGAAAGTAGAGTTAGGCCCTGTAAGTCATGCTGAGGTCGAATTTCACATTTTGGAAATCGACCCTTCTTTTAATGCCATTTTGGGTCGTCCTTACATAAAAACTCTCGAGGCGATTCCCTCCACGAATCACCAATGCCTCAAATTTCCCTTTAAAGGACGAATCATTAAGGTTACGAGCATACCGATCCTTGCTGCTGCTCATTCTTTGAATATCAAACATGCTTCTTTACCTGGCCGACAACCTTTTCTGTCGGTATTACAGGTTTACCATCCAGTGGCTGATCCTCTAAAAACCGCCACTATTTCTCCTTATCCATTAAACGTCATAAAGAGGGGGAAGTGCATGAGTACCCCAGGATGGAGAATAATGATGAAGAACGGTTATCAGCCTGGAAGAGGTCTGGGCACACAATTACAAGGCAGGACCACTCCTGTCAAAGATCACCGAGGAGCACCTAGAAGCGGCCTGGGCTATAGGCCAAGAAAACTGAAACAAGACATTGTTCAACAAGCAGAGAATGAAGATGGTCAGAAAGTCTGGGAGACAATGTCTACACCGCCCAAGGAAGGCCGGGATCCCCTAACATGGACCTTGTATACACATTTTGTAAAGGGGCCCATAATTAGCCATGACAACACGGTGGTCATTACTTCGTGTTTTGACTTCCATGACATATATGGGAGAGACTTGGCCAGGCATTGCTCGGAACTACTCACGTACCAGTCCTTGGAGGCTCTGTGGCCTATGAAGAGGAGAAAATTCCAAGATCCTGAATGTGAATGGTACAGGTGGTTCGATCTAAGAGACCTCTACATTGCATTGAACAGACTGTTTCTAGATCTTGCAGAGCCCAAGTGACCGCCACAGATTGATGAGCTGATCGAAAGTCCCGGTGCTATCTTTGACAAACGGATATTGCTGTCGGAAGAGACCGATGAAGATGAGCCAGATGACCCCTATGAAGCTGGCTACACCACAGATCTGCTCTGGAGGGGGACATATCCTTCTCATGTTTTCATGCTCCATACTTTGTTTCGCACATTGCTCCTGACCCCGACTTGGTCGCGGGTCATTATTGAAGATATTCCACGGGCTCCGCCCGTTATGATTACTCTGTCCCCTCGGGACCTCATTCCACCACCTCCTCTCGATCTAGAGAGGATGTATGATTTAATCTGGGACATACTGCTGTATGATCCCCCTAATCCCCTGGCCTTGGTGCCACTTCCTCCATCTAATTCTCATTCTATTTATATTCATTCCTGTTTTATGCTTAACTCCTCTATTGTCCAAAAAAAAACGCCAATTTGGCAACAAATTCTTCCCAGATCCTCATTGAGGAAACCTCTTACTTGTCCAATTACACCCCATCGCAAGGGTCTTTCGGTCAAGATTCTCTTCTAAATCTACTCTGCCCCTCCCCTCGGGAGGATTCTCCTGTATTTCCACTTGTATCCTAGGATTTCCATCTTGCTTCATCTTCATTAGGTTATAATAGGGAGTTTAGTGAAGTTAGGCAGTCTAGTTCTAGGCAGGTTAGTCAAGTTAGGAAGTCTAAGGGTAGGTGAATTCCAGATAGATACCTCCAGGATTTAGCTGATAGATGCTTTTCTTGCTCTTTAATCCCCCAATTATTAGAAAATCCAATTCAGATGCCAGAAGATTGTATGGACGATGAGTCAGTCAATGATGGGTATGGGGTGTATGAGTTAGTACATGAAAAAGACCCCATTATTGAAGATGAGGAAGATGACGAGGACGCGGCTGAGGCATATACCAGTAGAGTGAAGAGGTTTGATAAACCCTCAGCTGCCGTAGAAGAGCCCACCAAAGAAATCAATTTAGGGACTGAAGACGAACCTAAGGTTGTCCTCGTCAGCAAAAATCTTTCTACAGAGGATGAGAAGGCAATGGTACAAGTACTTAAAGACTATAAGGACACTTTCGCCTGGAGTTATGAAGATATGCCGGGGTTAGACTCGTCATTGGTTGAACACAGGTTGACATTAAAGGATGGAGCTAGCCCAGTCAAGTAGAAATTAAGACGATTCCACCCACAAATGTTTCTAAATATGAAGGAAGAGGTCGACAAATTACATAAAGCCAAATTTATTAGAGTTGTCCTTTATCCACAATGGGTGGCCAACATAGTCCCGGTCATGAAGAAAGATGGGAAGGTCAGATTTTGCATTGACTTCCGCGATCTGAACCGGGCGTGTCCTAAAGATGATTTTCCATTGCCTCATATTGATGTACTCATTGATAACACCGCTGGCTATGAAACTTTATCATTTATGGACGGATTTTCAGGATACAACCAGATCAAGTTAGCAGAAGAGGATCAAGAGAAAACGTCATTCACTACACCTTGGGGAACATACTGCTATGTCGTCATGCCATTTGGATTAAAGAATGCTGGAGCCACTTATCAGAGGGCTATGATGGCAATATTTCATGACATGATGCACATAGATCTGGAAGTGTATGTGGATGATTTATTGGTTAAATCTAAGACAAAGGCTGAGCACGCCAAAGTTTTGGCAAGGGTATTAGAGAGATCGAGAGAGTATCAGTTAAAGATGAACCCCAAGAAATGTGTATTCGAGATATCTTCAGGAAAATTACTTGGATTCATCGTCAGCAAACGGGGAATTGAGATCGATCCCAACAAGGCAAAGGCTATCAGAGAAATGCCACCTCCCAAAAACTTGAAAGAGTTGAGAGGATTAATCGGGAGGTTGCAATTTATTCGCCGTTTTGTCTCCCAGCACTCACAAAGGTGTAAGCCGTTTTACGAGCTTACCAAGCCGGGAGTCAAATTCGATTGGGACGATAAGTGTCAGGAGGCATTCGATGGATTAAAGAACTATTTAGCAAATCCTCCTGTTTTGAGACCGCCATCTCCAGGCAAACCATTGATACTTTACATTTCTGTCCTGGATGATGCAGTGGGGGTTGTCCTAGCACAAGAGGATGAAGAAGGAAAAGAGAGAGCAGCCTACTATCTCTCTAAACTTCTCAACCCCACTGAACAGAGATACACAGCGATGGAGAAAACATATGCAGCATTGGTCTGGGTTGTTCAGAAATTGAAGCATTATTTTCTGGCCCATGAAGTCCATCTCATCGCTAGGATGAATCCGATCAAATTCCTTCTAGAGAAATCTGTTCTTACTGATAGGTTAGGGCAATGGCAAAGCTTTCTATCTCAATTCGATATCATTTACATTCAGCAGAAAGCGATCAAGGGCTATGCCATACCGGAACATCTCACCCATCATCCCCTTCCTCGATTTGATCCAGTACGATCAGAGTTTCCGGATGAGGAACTGATGTCCGTAAATCAAATCAGAGATGATATGTGGACTCTGCATTTTGACGGAGCTCTGAATTCTCACGGAAAGGAGATCGGTATCGTTCTGTTATCACCTGAAGGTGTCACCATTCCACAAGCCTTTCAACTTGACTTTCCAGCCACCAACAATATAGCTGAATACGAGGCACTCCTTCCTGGCCTCGAGGCCGCTCATTTTCATGGTGCCACTAAACTCAGGATTGTGGGTGATAGCCAACTGATTCTTCGCTAAGTGCTGACCAAATATCGAACTCTTGATCCCAAGCTCAAGCCTTATCAAGAGCTTACTTCTGCTTATTCAAAGCTTTTCACGAAATTGATCTTTGTCCATGTCCCTAGGAATCAAAACATCTTAGCTGACGCTCTAGCCTCACTGGCATCCTCTCTTGATTTTCCAATCAGCAGGCAATCCGAATCAATCATAGTTCATAGGCGTCTTTCACCCGCCGTGAAAGACCCTTCATTTCTTAGAACTAAGGAGAAGTTGCTGAAGAAGGTCAGAGACGGAGATATCGTGGAAAAGAGAGAAATCATGTTGATGGAGCTGTTAGAAGAGATGGATGATGAACAGAAGCCATGGTATTATGAAATTGCTAAATATTGTGAAGATCGATCGTATCCTGAGGAAGCTACAACTGAGGAGAAGAGAGCTATCAGGAGAGTTGCTCAGCGATACACCCTAGTTGGAGGAGCACTGTACAAGAGAGGTTTTGATGGAGTTCTTCTGAGATGTCTAGACGAAGATGAACTTTGGAAGGTTATGGAAGGAGCTCATAGTGGAGTTTGTGGTGGCCATGTCAATGGACAGATGCTAGCAAAGAAGATCCTTAGACAAGGATTTTATTGGCCAACCATGGAAGAAGACTGTGTAGGATATGTCCGTAGGTGTGCAAAGTGCCAACTTCACGCCGACAAAATTCATTCTCCTGCATCCTCACTCCATCTTGTTTCTTCCCCATGGCCTTTCTCCATGTGGGCTTTCGACATCATTGGACCCCTTGGTAATCCAAATTCCGGCATCAAGCAAAAATCTTTCATTCTCACGGCAACGGAATACTTCACCAAGTGGGCAGAAGCCGAAGCATACACGGAAGTCAAAGCATCAACCGTCTGCAAGTTCATCATGAAGAACATCATCACCCGATTTGGAATTCCAAGCACCATCGTCACCGACAACGGACCGCAGTTCGTGTCACAAGAATTGAAGGACCTCTGCAACAGGTATAGAATTGCATTGCATGATTCCTCTCCTTATTATCCGCAAGGCAATGGCCAAGCAGAGACAACTAATAAGACTTTGATAAAAATCATCAAAAAGACGTGCAAATCTAACAAATTCGCAGACTGGCCAGAAAAATTGGTTGAGGCTCTATGGGCCTACCGAACTTCAATCCGCACGCCCACTGGGCAAACTCCTTATTCCTTAACATTTGGAATGGAAGCGGTAGTTCCATACGAGATCCTTATACCGTCATTAAGAGTACAATTGAATAAGGAATTTTCCATTGATGAACACCGCTCAGCACTCCTTGCTCAATTGGAACTCTTAGACGAGAAAAGGTGGTCAGCCGCTAATCATGCAAAAGTGTATCAAAATAGACTAGCACGTTTTTATTAAAAGAAAGTCATTGAACGTAAGTTCAAAGTCGGTGAAATGGTTGTCAAAAGGATTTTTGTAAAACCTGGTGGTCCGCGTTCTAAGCCCCAACCCAACTGGGAAGGACCTTATGTTGTATCACACGCTTTTCCTGGTAACGCTTACCGTCTTGTCAATGCAGAAGGAGAAGAGCTAACTCATCCCTGGAATGGTTTACATCTTAAGAAATACTACCCTTAGGTTAAAGAGTCGATCAGCATGGTACTAAGACCAGTGGAATCAGAAAATTTATAAACTCAAATTCCCTTATCAGTCTGGATAATTTAATTCCAAACCCATTACTACACACACTGACACGTTTGATTCGTGAGTAACAAGAGATGCCGAGTCCTAAGAAATACCAAAAGCTTGACTAAAAGTGTAAAGTACAAATCATTGTTTTTTTTAAGCAAAATTCTGTTTTTACACTCGGCCCATGATGTCGGAACGAGGCTTAGAATAGACTATCAAGAATACCCGCCATCTTAATAGGAGGCCATCATAAAAAAATGGGGGAGATCCGTCCCAAAGAAAAGAATAGAAAAGCAAAAGCAAAAGGCAAAATCCAAATGTCAAATCAAAAGGCCATTACACTACAAACGTTACATCAAGGCCATGAAATGAAATAAAAGGGAACGCAAGGTCGATAAATACCCCGGAAAGAAAATGACCGAACCCCAACATATATTAGGGTAAGAAAGGAACATCTTTTTAGGTCTTCGGAACCTTCTCGTGGGCTTTCTAAACTTATTCTTCCTTTCTTTCTAAAGAGGCGTACTCCAAACTTAAGGAATAGCTTAGATTGACTAAGGGTCAAATCATCAAATGGGATCACGAATGGAAACAAAAGTTCGAACACGATGGGTTTAAGTTAAATTATTGGAGATCAATTTCGGAATTAAGTTAATAAATGAATATGATCTTTTGATCTGAGTACCATGCTGGTCTTTTAGTTCACATACATATGTCAAAAATCCAAAAAAATACATATGTCAAAAATTCAAAAAAAAATACATATGTCAAAAATCCAAAAAAATACATATTTCAAAAGTCAAAAAAATACATATTTCAAAACCCAAAAAAAAAAGAGATATTTCAAAACAACAAAAATATTTCAATTAGCATTTGCTTATTGCACTTGGTATGTCTCATTCCTTTTATTTTCAGTGAGCATTTGTCTACTTGTATGTTGCATTTTGCTTAAGTTTGATTATTCATATTACCTTTGTTGATAAAGGCTATGCCCCTTGACCATTCATTTAAGGAAAAGATTGATCGACCATTCATTTGGTCAGGCAAGAGGCTAAGCCTAAATAGATACTTAACCTGTTTGTTAAGTGATGTACAGGATGTAAGACAAACACATAGAACGCAAGATTGGAGGCCAATAGTTTCATGTATATCATCAAAAGGCGTTTTGTACATGATACACAAAAGAAAGTCAAAAATACATGAGCCTTCAAGGCTGACTCTTTCCCGCCCCCTCGTCAAACTGACTCTGAGCCTCGTCAGGCGCGTCCGGCGGTGGAGCTCTAGGAGGTGGTGGTCCCATCAAACTCGGACCAGCTTGGCCTGATGATATGGCCACGCTCGCGGTGAACGCACTCCCGTGCCCCCTTTCCTGCGCTCGCTAGCGGGCACGTCGGTAACGCTCCTCTACGCTGCGTTGCTCGTGCTCTACAACGCCAAGCTGGACCCGGAGAGCAGTCATCTCAGCATCCATCTTCTGCCACTCCTGCCTCTCCCGCTCTCGCTCCTCAGTGATGAATTCCAGTCGGGACTGGAGGCGTGAGAACTCACGAGGAAGATCTCCGGTGGAGAGGCAAGCCACCTGCTCCTCGAGATCGCGAACCCGGAACGCATCTGCTTCAGCCCTCTGAAGGGATTCATGAAGCTCAGCAACCTGCAGGAGAAGTCATTGTTAGTCCAAGGCAATCAAGTAATCAAAATCAGGTTCAAAAGTCGAACAGGAAGAACTTACCCGAGCAGCGCGATCCTCCTCTACGAGAGAAGCTCGATGGATGGCGGAGGCGAGCTGGCTCTGGAGGTCAGCCAGAGCAGCCTCATGGGCAGTAGAAGAAGACGATGATGATGCTCCATAGGAAGGGGGAGCCGCTTGGGTGTAGACGGCTCACTGCACCAAAAGACAAGCGTCAGTGTTAATCGCCAAAACAATTAATTAATCAAAACATTCATATATATGCATACATACCAGATCAAATAGTTCCTTCTGGACCTGCTCTAGCTGGACCTCCGCGTCATGTAGGCGGGCCCGGAGGTCGATGATGACCGCATCACGTGCATCCTGCATATTACACATACATACATTCATTCACAAATATAAATCAAGATAATAATAAAATTAAAGACGCATAAAAGCATACTTACATCGAGCGGTCGGAGGAGCCGAAGCTGATTGGCGTAGTGAGCCCGGTACTGCTGGAGGTAGGCCTCGCTACTCTCCGCCCGGGACTCCACTCTGACACCCCGGCGATGCCAGTCTTCATATTGCTCCGGGAATTTTGCTCGCCAATCGGTGAAGGCTTGTTTGCCCCTCATACTCCTCCCGACGCCCTCCGGGACCTCCTCATCGATCCACTCCTAGTGGAGGCCCAGCGTCCTCATCACGAGGCGGAGGCGGAGCGGCTCGATCTCGTTGAGGCAATGCACCCACATTTGCCTCCCGAACCGTCTCCGGCCAGCCGTCACCCACGGCTGACCCTCCTCGCCCATACCAAGGTACGGGCGCCAGGTCACCTGCATATAGGTTAGATACATTCATATAAATAACTTGCAAAAGATTGCATTTAATGAATAAAATTGAATAAATTAAAAACTCACCAACAGCTCCGGATAATCAAGGAACTGACGACGGAGGGCCGTCAGCTGATGGTGCTGGGGGGCTGTGTCCACAATTGGCTGCCAACGGCAGGCCAACGGGACAGCACTAGGTCTCGCGAGCCTCGCTCTGCCGAGCGGAAAGTAGTGATAGCTCCACACCTGCATATATGGACATATAAGTTAGAAAAAATCATTTCATTACATTGCATATCATAAACAAATAATAAACAATTTGATACCTGAAGGAACGGCGAGAAGCCGCTGACGGTAGTCTCGCGGTCCGGCGTGACCGCAGACAAATCGGCAAACAGGTGGGCCAGAAGGGCCGCACCCCATGCATACTCCCCTAGGCTGTCTAAATCATCTAACAAATAAAAGAAACCTACAGTGGATATGGTCGCCCTTCGTACCGAAGAGCAACCGACCAAAGAAAAAGACTAGAAAGACTATGAGCTGCCTATCTACCTCCTCCCCCTGACTAAGGTCGCTACAATATACGGCGGATGAAGACTCTGCTAACCTATCTCTGAACTCCTCCCGGGTCTCATCAGATCGACGCCGGGGCTCGTCCAGTCCTAAGGCGGCCTCCACCTCTACCCGGGGGACCATCCTAGACTCCCTACCTAGGCTAGACACCTCTATGCCTAATAGGGCCTCTGCCAATCCTCGGTAATCGGGGTAAGTCACCCCGCTAACCGGTCGGCCCTCTACCCTAAGGCCAGTAATCCTGGCCACATCCTCTAGGGTGGGGACCATGTGTCCCCACGGCATTAGGAAAGCCCGGCTTTCCGCATGCCACCTCTCCCGCAGCGCCTGCAGGAGGACCAGATCGAGCAAGAACGGCTCGATATCCAAGACCTCGCCGAACCCCATCTGGCGCAGGCGCGCCTTCTGGAAGTCCAGGAGTCCCCGGTAAGCACCTATGACTAAGTCCCAACTTATCCTTGCTCTCATGATCCCCTGCAAAAGAAAACATAAAGAATATATCAATGATCAGTTAAAAACAGGATAAATCACTTCTGGTTTGAAAGGCGTCGAGACATATGGACGCCCATTGAAAAGCTTCCACATGTCCTGACGCAAATTAAACATATTTTTCTGCCTAATTAAAATTTGGAATTTAGCCTTGAAAGGCGTCGTCCCAAGGTGACGTCTTTTGAATGGCATCACCTGGTCTGGACGCCTTTCAAGACCCGATTCCGGGTTCTTAAAGAACCCCGTCCTCTCTTCTTTTCCTCATCTTCATTCAAACCATAGGAAGCTTACCGTGTGGAGGTCGCCCTCCTCTCCTTCTTCCATAGCCACGGGCGCCGGTGGAGGGATTTCTTCCTCTAAGAAAGCCGCCACCTCTGCGAGCTCGACCGGCACTTCTTCCTCCTCTCTTGACGAAGCCCGCCGCCTCTTTGCCAAGGCCTTGACCTTACGAGAACCCTCACCACGTTCCATTGAGCTTAGAAGAGGGAGTTTTGAGAGAGAGAGAGAGAAAGATCGCCGGAGGAGGTCGCCGGAGAGTGAGGAGAGATAAAGTTTTAAGAAAAGTGAGGAACAAAGGGGGGCCTTCGCGGGTCTGTAAACAGAAAGGTAAAAGGCGTCGACTCAGATAGACGCGTTTTAGGGCCCATAAGTTGAGGCGGCAAGGACAACTGTTTGAAATTAATTGAAAGGCGTCCACCTGTGAGGACGCATTTCAGGTTACCGCCAATTCTGGTCAGAGCCGTACGCAGTATGATGATGAAAGGCGTCTGAGCTTCTAGACACGTTTTAGGGGATTAATCACGGAATTAATGGCAGAGTCCTAGAAAAAGTCGGAGAGAGAATTGAAAGGCGTCTTATCTCGTAGACGCTATTTAAGGTTAAATCAGGATTTTGAGGATTAAATTGAATTTCTGAAAAATGAATTATGTTCGAAAGGCGTCGTTCTTAGTGGACGCGTTTTGCATTAACAAAACCCGAACTATCAAATTTTCAGGAAAAATCCAGTTTTTACTAAAAGAAAAATCATGAACACATCACAAGGGGTTAAGGAAAGATTTCAAGGCATAAAAAATATCTCTTTATTCAATGAAATCTTTTATTACATCAAAAGAAAAAAAAAAGAAAAAAAAGAGGACATTTAAGGAAGAATTTCATAAAGACCTTTGAAGTATGGAAATTTCAATCATCTATCTCTATCTTTAGAGGATTTTACACGATAACTGAAGCCAAGGTTCCACACGGTGGTGACGAGTTCTGTGGCTTCATAATCTTCGTCGGATTCCAAGGCACGCTTCTTGATTGGGGATATGAAAGAGAACTCGGGGAATTCACGACGGTTCAAGCTAAGTTGAGTAAGGCCGTTAGATTGCTAATTTGAGTTCCCCTTCAACAAAAACAGTGATAATTCCAGAGAATTCTTAATCGCACGGATAGGCCGTTGGATTGTTAATTAGTGAGGACGATGGTTCCACTTTTGTGAAACGGTGCGTGGATAAACAAGCTTCGGCTTAGCACTGAATTACAAGAATTGGTGTCTGGACTCATTAATGACAATTTAACAATATTATCCTTGATTAATTTAGATTTTATTTAACTTTATATTTTTATTTTAGCCCAGCATGCATCATGTAGGACTTTGAAATCACTGTGATAAGAATTAATTATTGATTAAGTTTCAGACCATTGAATCAAATAATTACAACGTGATATGAAATATTCCGTTCTGAGTTGAGTATCTTGATTATCTTTGAGGTTCGCTTGAAGATATCATTGGAATTCTATCCTTGATTGGACTCTTTATCCAATATTTCTTATTTTCTTTTAAGATCCATCATGGCTGCAGTACGTCTACATTGGCTGGCAAACGCTCCCCAAGATGAAACCTACAGTGTCTACGACCTAGGGTACTTCCTACTCCGTGGAGGTTGATCGACCTTATTTTATTTCGTGTCTACCTCATCCAGACAAGATTGATTCCATTGATCTCTTTGAACTATCTTCATCGATGATTTTGAGAAAAATTCCAATCATGTGATGTTAAGAGCGTGTCTCATCACACCTTGGCATCACCTTTTCAGTACATTCCATTTCATTTCACTCCCTTGCAAAGACGATGCCAAGGTGAGGCAGCTGTAGACACTCTAATTTTGACGTCATTTCGAATAAATTTCATATCATATAATAGTGCCTCAGAATGGTCTGATATTTAATCATTGGTTAATTTTTATTGATCTTTTTAAGTGTCGGGTCAAACAGACATGTTTAAGTTAATCAATTAAATTGATTTTAACTCAAATTTCAGTTAAAATATGAAGAAGTCTAAAAGACGTCTACCTATGTGGACGCCATTTAGAGTTTATTCTTATTTTAACGTTTAAATTTGAATTTTAATCAGTTGATTAATTAGTTAAAAGACGTCTATAAGGCACGACGCGTTTTAGGTTTTCTAAGCTATTTCTACTTCTCTTCCGGATGTTTATCCTTATCTTAATTAGTGTAAAAGGCGTCTTTACTAGGCAACGCGTTTTAACTAATACAGATAAAGATAAGTTTTCCCGGATGTTTATCTTTATCTTAATCAATCTGAAAGGCCTTTTGAATGGATGACGCGTTTTAGATAATTACAGATAAAGATGAATTAATCTGTATTTATCTGTTGGTTAAGATGGATAAATCCCAAATTTTTCTATGTAAATCCGCGGACGCAGAAGAAGTCTATAAATACCCTGCATCTTGAATGGGTGACAGAGTTGGAATTAGAGTTAAAATTGAGGCGATATCGAATTGAAGATCGAAGCAACGACGTCCAAACGCCGAAGTGTTGCTGTTTCCAGAAGTCGGCGTCCGTTCTTCATCAAATCTTCATCCAATCAAGATCAAGACTTTCTATTCTTCATCCAACCGGCATAAGTTTTTCAATTCATTTTCGCATTTTTCATATTCACTTCATTAATTCTACATTCTTCATCACATCACTCCATGCAACACACACCACACTAGTATCATTTTCAAAACCAATTTAAAGGGGTTTCAAAGACCATCTCAACAAGTGAGTTTTATGTTTAGTTGCAAGTTTAAAACTCTGTTTAGAATGGATACTACTTCTGCCTGAATTCTCATTGTTTCTTCATTACTCTTTCTATTTTCTGCAAGTTGCAAAGAATCAAGGGGAGGAAATCAACAAGCAAATCACAAGAACTTTGGACGATCCTCAAACTCAAAAGCAAGAACGAAGAAAATGAAGGGCTCTCTTTCTTCAGCCGGCTGAAGGAGGGGAATCAAGAGCTCAACATCTCCCACATTTAAACAGGTAGGCGATCAAACTCTTTCTTTTGGAACTTTTAAGTCAAAAGTTTCTGGCGATCAGTTCACTTAGTTTCTTTTTAATAGGCTTTATTTTGCACTTAAACAATATAGATTTTTTTCATGATAATCACACACTCATTTTAAGCACTCACAAGGGGTTCCAGACCTGTTTAATCTGGGTCTGTGGTTTTACTGACACGTTACAGCATGTTGCTTTGTTTACTGTGGAACTCAGTCACTTTACTATTTTATTTCACAGTTTACCTCCCATACTTCTATTTAGTTGTTGGTGTGTGTGGAAGGTAGGGATAGATGGATCATTATTGAGCCAAGTACTGGTGTGGCTCACTCCCCTGCGTTTCAGGTGAGGACTCTCAGCGAGCTTACACGTGGGTGGTTGCTTGGAAGGTGCATTTACCCGCTGCATGTTTCCAAGGTATTCCCCGATGTGATTGTATTTATTTTTCTCTGGCCTATACTTTTAATATATTTGCTCTTGTAGATGTTGTACTTATTCGCTAGACTGTAATGGACTACTATAATTGCTTCCTTTATTTCCCGCTTTCACAAATTATTTTCAGTTAATTATTTAGCTTAATCTTTCATATATTTATCTATATGTATGCTTGTGATCTTGGGCTTAGGACCACTGATGGCAATCCGACATCCATTTTGTTATCGGATATCTAATCTTGGGTATGTATCGTTACAGTTGGTAATAGAGCATAATTTGGATAAGTATGTGAATAACTAGGCCAAATAGATCATTCAAGCAATAAATATATAGTCCAATACAAGCCATGACAGTTGGCATAGAATATTAGGATCCAATGCATGTCTCTCAGTTTTCATATGTGAAGGGTATAGATGGCTCCTAAGAGGAGAGCACCATTGATCCATGACCAAGGAGATTATTCTAGCAGTACTGATATGGGTAGGCAGATGGTGAAGAGATTTGTAGAAGCCATGTTGGAGACAATGTCTAGGTATTAGTTACAAGACTCTAGTAAGGGATCCAACACTCGGGGAGGGTATTCTACGTTATTAGAGAGCTTCCATAGGTTGAAGCCGCCTCATTACATGGGTTGTCTTAACCCTGATGAGGCTTCTCATTGGCTAAAAGAGGCAGAGTAGGCCTTCGATACCTTAGACTATGCAGTGACTGAGAAGACTCCCTTAGCCACTTATCTACTGAAGGATGATGCATATGACTAGTGGGTCACCTTGAAGAGGATGTCTTATACTGATAAGACATTAAGGGAGATTCCTTGGGAGATTTCGAAGCATGTTAGGTAGGCCAAGGAGAGAGAGTTTATGGAGCTTGTTCAGGGTGGTATATATGTACTGGAGTATCAGATGAAGTTTGTAGCATTAGGGAGATTTGCACCATACATTTCTGAGAAAGAGGAGCATCGTGCTAAGAAGTTTGGGGATGGTTTGCAATTTAATCTGAGGAGCTTAGTGACATCTCTTTCTTACACCGATCTAGCTTCGACAGTCAGGTGTGCAGCAGTAGTGGAGGCACAGCACCAGTAGATTGCACTGGAGCGTGGGACTGTAGGTGCAGGCTAGGTTTATGGAAGGGGAAAGGCGGCAGCTTCTTATTCTAGATTGGGATCTTCATCTATTGTCTCCAAGTTCAAGAGATTCTTCCATGGTGGTGGTAGTGGCAGAGGTAGCAATAGGCTAGCTAATAAGTACACATTTTTAGATAAATAATAGATAAAATTTAAACACTATACTGTCAAGTTTTTGTACAAATCCACATGGAATGATAGATAAATCAATTATGATTTCAAAAATATTAATTTTGTAAAATTCGAATTTCAAATATCATCATTCCATGGATTAAGTGAGTGTAACAATTTCATTTTCAATAAGAGTTTCTCGGCAATTATTTAATATGCATTTTAATAATTTATTGATTGCCGCATGAACTTAACTGTTATGTTATGTGGATACAGGACATGAGCGAGCAGATGGTATATTAGTTAGACCACCCGAACTTAAGCGAAGTGACCAGGGTTTGAATCCTAGAAGAAATAAGACTTTATTTTTGTATTTTCGCTTCAAATGGAACCCACATGCCAACTAAGAGAGAGAGGAGAGAATCCTAGAATTCAAAGAAAACAATATCTATTTCAAAATTCAAAATTCAAAATACCATTTATTATTTTTAAAGAGGATCTCCTAATCAAGGGGGAACTTAATGCAAAGAATTTAAACCTCTTTTATTATATTTTTGAAATTCAAATCCTCCCCTCTTTTCTATAAAACCATGGAGGAGGGAGGAAAAAGGGGGCATCTCTTGAACTCTCCAACAATCCACCAGCCGAATCTCTCTCTCCCCCTCTCATTTTCTATTATGCAAAAAAAAATTTAACTTCTCTCTCTCCCTTTCTCTGGTTTTCAAAAGTTTTTTTTATTTTTCTTTTGGTTCTCTCTTGCATCCTCTCTCTCTCTCGGAGTTCTCTCTCTGCCGCCCTCACTTTTTCTCTTTCTTCCCCTGCGTCTCACTCTCCCAACTCTTTCTCTCTCCCTCTAGTGCTCTCTGTCTCTCTCTCCCTTTATCTCTCTCTTTGCAAATCGCCCACATCCGCCTGCAGCCCCGGACCCACGCCCGCCACGCGGCGCATCTACACGCAGCCGCCGCCAACCAGCGCCACGCGGCAGCGGCCGGCGTTTCGCCGCTGCCTCCCCTCGTCACCCATGCGCGACGCTCGAGCCCGCGCCGCCTCACCCTGCTACACGCCGCCATCTGCCCGGGTCAGCCGCAGCTGCCACGTCACGTGGAACCCCGCGAGCGTTCGCGCCGGAGCTTCATCGTTGCTCGTGCCCGCTAGCGGGCGTTTCCCACTCGTGCCGCTGCTTCCGTACCGTACGAGGAAGAAGTCAGCGCCCAACCTCGTCCGTCACGAGCCAACGGCGCATTGCGCCCTCTCCACTATCAACGGCGCATTGCACTCGCCGGAGACAGGGCCTTTCACTGTTGCAGCCTGTATTTGTTTTTTTATTTCATTTAATTTAAATTGTTAAATCTCCCTCTTCATATATTTAGTTTTAATTCAGTACGTGTATTTTGCATAATCATGTTTAGTTATTTTAATGCAATAACCTTGATATCTATAATATGTGGTTAATTTCTCTTATGTGTGGTAGTTTCATTGAAGTTATGTGAGTAGTTAATTTTAAATTAGTTTTCTCATATTAGAACTAGGTTTAAACTCCCTAAAGAAGATTTAGTTAATTAATTTGTTATTTGATTAGTAATTAGTTGTTTAGTGTAATTGATCAAGTTCAAATTCAAATTCAATTAATCAATTCAAACTCTCATTCTTTTTTTCTTTAGATCAATTAAAATCCAAAATTTTCAAAGTTAAAAACTTATTTCCCTGTGGATTCTACCCGATCTCACCTAAGTGTTACATCTTTATTTTTGTTGAGAATCAAACTTTAAGATTGGTGGTTTTTTGTGCTTTAACAACAGCATTTAGAATGCACATCAATTTTGGCACCGTTGCCGGGGAATTAGATTCTTAATTTTGATAATTTTGAGTTCATTTGTGTAAATCCATACTCACATTAATGTTCTTTTCTTGCAGGTACTTCGGAAAAAAAAAAAGGGTGAAAAGGAAAAGGAAAACTTTGAATTGGTGAGTTTGTTCCAACTTAGCATTTATTTTCATTTCATTTTCAGATTTTTTTTAGGATTGTCATAGAATTCGTTAATTAAAAAAATAGAAAAATAAAATTAACAAATATTATTTAAAGATTAGAAATCAAACCATCATACTCTAGGACATACATCATTTAGAAATGCATTAGTTTTTAAATTTTTATCATTTTACTTTATGTTGAAGAATGCGGAAAGTAAGGTGAGTTTCTCTCCTTTTTGCCAACAACATGTTCATGCATTGTTCTCTTATTTTGGCATAAAACAAACTGGTTTGAATTGTGGTGAGGATCTTATTGTTAAAATACTTTAAGGGTATCTTCATAACAAGATAAGGTAGGGATTTCATCACCCTTCCTTGGCCCACAAACCACCAATACTTCATCTTGAATTCTCCCAAGCCTAATAAAATCAAAATAGCAAATTGAACCTAGGGTTCACACTATGATTGGACCAAGTTGTGAATTTGTTTCTACTTTGGGCACTGATGTCTAGGCTAGAGGTTACAAAGGCAAACGCCTAAGCGGGCACGTAGTTATTTAATTAGGTCCCTACGAAAGTAGGGGGAGCCTCCCACTACCCCACCTCTTACCTGGTCGTTGACCTTTCGTGGGTGTGATTCACAGCAAATTCTAGTTACTTTGTAAGAAAAAATAATCTTTAGGTCTAGGTTGCACTTAGGTCATTAGGTTAATTGTTTTCAACTTATTTGTCTTTGCATAAAAAATATATATATATAATAATAATAATTAAAAACAATCCACTTCTCTCTCTTCGTCCAGTGTATGTTAGGTAGAAAATCTCAAAATCCATAAATTATAAATCCCATTCAAGAAATTGAGAGATACCTATGTCATCAAAGTCATCTTCAACATCAAATGGCTGAAAATAATCAAGAAATGCCTAAACAGATGAAGGAATATTTCATTCCTCAAGACTATAACCCTTCATCTTATATTCAATTGCCCAATACCCATGCAAGTCATTATTAGATCAAGCACAGTACCATACAAATGCTCCCATCTTTCTATGGGAATACCAATGAAGATCCATATAAATATTTGGATGAGTTCTTTGAGATTTGTTCGACCGTAAAAATCCAAGATTTCACGAAAGATGCTCTTTGCCTAACTCTATTTCCTTTCTCTCTTAAGGACAAGGCCAAATACTGACTTAGTACAATAGGGAAGCCCGTTAGTGTTGGGTTCTCGGGTTTCTCCGGATATCCTGCGCAGCGGAAATAAAAATAAAAACGGAGATCCGTTGCCGTTTCGAAAAATCTAAAATCTCGATAATCGGATTATCGAATCTTACCGTATGCGGATTTGAATCCGCAACCGTTCGGTTCCGTCGGTGCGACACCGCAAGCTGCGCAAGCGCCCGGCCTCGAGCTGAGTCCACGCAATTCTCCTCGCGATGGATATCCTCACGTTCCTCGTTTTTCGCAGCCTACGAAGTCTCCGCCGTTCGCCGCAACGCACAGAGGATTTCCTGTCGAACGGGAGTCGGAGAAGCGGCGAAGCAGATCTGGGGATCCCGATTCTTCTGGGGCACCAGAGAGAGAGAGAAAGAGAGGAGGGGGCGGATAGGGTTAGCAGCAACTTCGTCTGCTCATCCCGTTCGCTACATTTTATATTAACCGTGTGGTTTTTCATAAAAACCCCTGATTTATATAAAACACACTTTTTTATCCATCGCCTTCAGAATCATTTACGTGTGACTCCTCACTAGCTTTATTAATCAATTAATAACTCTTTATTAATTAATTAATCGATCGAATTGATGTCGCACATCGAATTCGATTGGGCCTCCGATCACGTTGGATGCCAAGCAACACCGCGTGAATCCGGAAGGTATCGGGGTTAAGTAACCCACTCTTGGAACCTTTCCGCCGACAGTTACCGCGTGGATATAATCCTTCATTCGTACAATGCTCTCGAGTCAACTCAGGGAATGGCGTGCTGTCAAACCCTAACCGGTCGACTCATTTGGATTGGATGCTGCTGATGAATATCGAAAAACTCCTTTTCCGATATTATCGTCCGCCCTGGCCAGGGACTTTCGCGCATTCTTTCAAGAGCATTCTCTCTCATTGTACCGAGAGCGAATGATTCCTTATTTACGCTCAATTCCCTTCGACGGTATTCCGTTGTACCTGATCCTTGGCTGTTTAGAATCCTGTGGTTAGAGATTCATAAACCAAGGTCAAAGCACAGAAGTCCACTGATAAGGTGTCCTTGGTGTCTCAGGTCCAAGGACCATCTACGCAACTGCGACAATAGAATCATGCTGGTTGACAGTGAGGTACAGTACCATCCAGCGATTTAGTCGGATCAGTTCAGTGAACTCATTCTCCAATGAGCACCTACATATTCGCCTTAGTGTCTCCACACAAGTGACTATGAGATCAGTCACCCTCATCGCATGAGCATGAATAATCTGTACTAGTCTAACCGAATATTCAATGTCCTTCGCAGATATCCTCCGACTATGAACTATTAAGAATATGTGTGTTTAAGTGATCAGTCTCACTAGTATGGTCTCATCATAATCTGATCACTATCGCACATATTCACGGACTTCATTATGAGACGATAATTAATACGATTTACACACAATAAACATTATGCCATTATATTAATAAATATGAACGAGATTACAAAGTCATATTGGCTTGTAGGCCACCTAAGACCAACAATCTCCCACTTGGACTAAAGTCAATCACCTTTATTCAGTAAGCCTATAGACTCTAGGTGACGCTCAAACACAATTTAAGACAACGGCTTTGTCAGTAGATCTGCTACATTGTCGACAGATGGAACCCTTTCCACCACTACATCTCCTCTTGATATGATCTCTCTGATAAGATGAAAGCGTCTCAGAATATGCTTCGATTTCTGATAAGACCGCGACTCTTTCGCTTGCGCAATGGCTCCATTGTTGTCGCACAACAGCGAAACAGGTTCGGAGATGCTGAGAACTACGCCGAGGTCAGTGATGAATTTCTTCAACCACACTGCTTCCTTGGCGGCTTCAGCTGCAGCGATGTACTCAGCTTATGTCATCAAATCTGCAGTGTTTGCTTACTTGGAACTCTTCCAGCACACTACACCTCCGTTTAAAGAAAAAACAAATCCAAATGTAGACTTGCTATCATATGGATCTGACTAAAAACTCGAGTCAGTAAAGCCTCGCAGTTTCAAATCGTCTCATCCATAGACAAGAAATATATCATTAGTTCTTCTTAAGTACTTAAAGAACTAGAAAAGTGAGTAGTATGATAACATGATAGCTACATCATTCCCAATGAGTAGTATGTCGTCTACGTAAAGAACTAGAAAAGTGACTGCACTCCCACTGGTCTTCTTGTACACATAAGGCTCATCTTCATTCTTAATGAAGTCATAAGACTTGACTGCCTCGTCAAATCTTATATTCCAGCTCCGGGAAGCCTGCTTCAGTCCATAAATGGACCTCTGAAGCTTGCACACTTTATCTGGAGATTCTTTGGATGTGAAACCTTCTGGTTGTATCATATACACCTCTTCCTCAAGGTTACCATTGAGGAAGGCAGTCTTCACATCCATCTGCCAGATTTTATAATCAAAATGTGCAGCAATGGCGAGTAGAACTCTGATCGACTTTATCATGGCAACTGGTGAGAAAGTCTCGTCATAGTCAATTCCTTGCCTTTGACGATATCCCTTTGCCACCAACCTTGCCTTATAAGTGTCGATCCGTCCATCAGCACCGATCTTTCTCTTAAAGATCCACTTGCAACCGATGGGTACAATACCCTCGGGCAAGTCCTCCAAGTTCCAAACTTGGTCGGTGTATATGGACTGAATTTCTGAGTTCATGGCTTCTCGCCATTTCCCTGCTTATGGGCCTTCTATGGCCTCCTACTAGGTTTTAGGATCATCATCCTCATTATACTCTACCTTAGATTTACTTTCATCGATATGTCCCACATATCGTTCAGGTAGTCTAGGTAATATACCAGATCTACGAGGCTCATCTGTGTGTACCTAAACAGATTTAGGAACTGATATCTCATCTGATGATATTGCAGTTGTTTGGAGATTTGGAACCTCTTCCAGTACTATTTTATTCCCACTGTCCTCCCGGAGAAGCTATTTCTCTTCCAAGAAGAAAGCTTTTCTGACGACAAACACCTTTTGTTCACCAGGATGGTAAAAGTAGTATTCAAAGGTTTCTTTTAGATATCCCACAAACCTGTATTTATCAGTTCGTGATTCCAGCTTGTCTGGATCATACCTCTTTACATGAGTAGGACAACCTCAGACTTTAACATGCTTAAATTCTGATTTCCTCCCTTTCCATATCTCATATGGAGTAGAGGCCACAGACTTGCTAGGTACTCTGTTCAGTAGGTATGTTGCTGACTCTAGAGCATACCCCCAGAGGGACACTGGTAATCCTGAAAAGCTCATCATGGATCGCACCATATTCAACAAGGTGCGATTCCTCCTTTCTGATACATCATTCATCTGTGGTGTATATGGAGGGGTCAGCTGAGAAAGGATACCATTAAACTTTAACAACTGTGTGAAATTAGTACTCAAGTATTCTCCTCCTCGATCTGATCGAAGAGCTTTAATACTCTTTCCTAACTGCTTCTCTACCTCATTCTTTAACTTCACAAATGCTTCCGACTCGTACTTCATTAAGTACATATAGCCGAATCTTGAGAAGTCATCAGTGAACGTGATGAAGTAAGAAAAGCCACCTTTGGCTTGGGTGGACATGGGACCATATACATCCGAATGTATTAGTTCCAAAATGTCCTTGGCACGATCTCCATATTCAGTAAATGGAGATTTTGTCATCTTTCCCATAAGGCAAGATTCACATGTCGCAAACGATTCATAACCGAATTCATTTAAATAACCATACTTGTGCAACCTTTGCAACCTACTTTCACCAATATGCCCAAGTATACAATGCCACATGTAGGCTTGGTTCACACAATTCTTGTTATTCTTAAGAACTTTATCAATATGAAGATTATAATTAGAAACATCTAAGAAATATAGATCGTTGACTAAAGATACGAAAGCTATTGATTTATTACTGTAATAAATCGAACAACTTCTATTCTCAATAGACAACCTATATCCTATCTTGTCCAAACAAGATACTGATATGATGTTCTTTATTATGCTAGGAACATAATAACAATCTTCCAATGATAAGGCATCTCCTGATGGAAGCCTGAGGTTTCCTGTCCCTACAGCAATCGCCGCAACTTTTGCGCCGTTTCCTAGCCTCAGTTCCACCTCGCCTTTTCCCAGCTTGCGCTTACTTGTCAGCATCTGCACATCATGGCAGATATGAGAAGCACATCCGCTATCTAATACCCAAGATGTGGAATCTCTAACTGACAAGTTGATATCTATCATATAGATATCTGAAGCTTCAGATAGCTTCATCTTTCCATGATCTTTATCGTTGAGGAACTCCTTGCAGTTCCTATTCTAGTGACCATTCTGCTTACAGTAGAAGCAGTCACCCATTACTATTCTTTTGCCTTTGTCATTCGATCTTTTATCGTTAGTTATCGTCTCTACTTCAGGAGCATCTAATGCCAATTCAGCAGGAGGATCAGCTCCAAGGACATAGTCATTGTGCTTAGATCTGAAGACATTCTTTAGGTGTCTGAGCCAATCCGAGCAGATCAGGTAAGTCAAAAGGGCATCAAGTATGCCACGGAGTGGGTTATTCGACGACATAATTTCCTACAGGAGATGAATAAAATTTATCTTAGCAGATGTTCAATTATTAAATGTAAAACAAGACATGGTCTTTTGTTCAAGTTTTAACTCCCACTAATTTTCGACGGACTGTATAACCCTCAGCTATACAGATGGGAGACGCCGACAGTCTCCCAGTGAGGATCAGAATCTCAATGACTTGCAATACAGCCTTGTGAATAGCACAACAAACTGTAATACAATCAAAGAGCACCCATCTCATGGGACTTGCAACTCCTTGTAATATCCGATCATAGCTTCGGTCCCCAAAGATTTAATGGCATTGTGGATAGCACAACAAGCCACTAATTCTGGGCAAAGCTAACCATCGTTACAAGACGAGCATAGATTTGCATGCAGCCCTTGTGGATAGCACAACAAAGCTACATGGTTCCTCTACCCCGATCATATAGGCATCTAATGTCATAGTCACAGTCTCTCCTCACAATTAGACCGGCCTTGTGGATAGCACAACAAACCTTCCTAAAGTAATTTGAGTCCTATGACTATAACGATGGTGGACCACGCGGTAAGTTCTAAACTAATCACATTACGGCTTATAGTTTAGACGAGGGTATTTAGATAATTTTTATCTTGGTCTCTCCCAAGTGATAGTATATAAATATATCGTATATATTTACTAAATACTATATCTACTTTGATTCATAATCAAACATAAAATGATGCATCTCATACATGTCATTAATGTGGTCATGGATAGCACAGTAGGTTTGACAAGAGCCATCAGTCAAACACACACACAATCTAACATAACATTTATATCAGATAAACCTGCAAACACATAGCCAAGAGATCTTCATCAAATCGCCTTCCTGGTTGTAGCTGCGGATCATCCTCGCTCCATCCTTAGTTGCCTCGATCGGATTACATTAAATTCTAGAATTTACATGTAAACAGAAGAAGGCCTTATGGCGAGTACAAAAAAAAGGGAGGTAGAAGTACATCGGAGTTTAAGAAAGACAGAGGTACATAGACCTCTATTTATTAACAATTAATAAATTTCCATAATTCAAGCATCCACGATCCATACAATCATTCATCACATGAATAATTAAATAAGTACATATCCATGACCATGGTGTGTTTTAAACAATCCACACATGATAAGCACATCATATGGCTATCACAAAAGAGTTTCAAAATTAAATAACTTTGGCTTTTAAAAAGCTGGGTTCCAATCAAAATTGGCTTTTGAATTTCAAAAACACTTTTAATTAACTTAAGCATGCAATTAAATCAAATTTAAAGGCATTAAAACGCACATCACATGTGCACACACTCCAAATTAATAATTCAATATTATTCAATGCAAATTAGAATATTTCTAATAAATCAAACAATCTAACATTTAGATTAAATCATATTAATAATCTAACAATTAGATCATTAATAATGAATTACTAATCTAACTATTAGATCAGCATAAAAAATTAATCATTAATTTAACACTTAATAATCAACTTTAATTAGTTATTAACAATTAATCTAACTCTTAGACTAATTAATCAATTAATGTTAATGACTAATCTAACTCTTAAACAAGTAATTAACACAAATTAATTATTAAATACTAATCTAACTCTTAGACCAGTTTATTAATGTTAATTACTAATTTAACTCTTAAACTAATAATTAACATTAATTAATTAACAACTATTAATTAAAACATTAGATTAGTTAATTAAATTTAATTATCAATTTAACACTTAAATAAACAATTAATTTCAATTAACTAATAATAAATAATTTAAAATTTAAATTAGTCTATTAAAATTAATTATTAATTTAACAATTAAATTAATAACTAACTCTAATTTATAACAACAATTTGTTAATAAGAATGATTCTATAATCATTAATGCCCAATTAAAATGAAATTGAATAATAATTCAATATTCAAAACAAATTTTAGAATTAAAATCTAATTAATCTTTCAATTGGGCTCATGTGGTTTAATTGGGATTTGGGGTTTAAATGGGCAGAAAACAAATGGGCCCAGCCCAATAGCCTGAGCCACTGGTCGGCCTGGTTCGAACCGGGCCGAACCCTGGCTCATGGCTAAACCCATCCTGGCCTAGCCCAGCCCTCCCGGCGGCAGGCGCCCCCGGCCCCGCCCGCGTCTCCTCCGGCGCCGGTAGCCTACGGCGATGCACCATATAGGCTGCTGCCCAAGCCCCTTAAAATGTGGTTTTCTGGTTTTCCTTAAAACCGAAGAGGATGATGAAGATGGGGGGGGGGGGGGTGAAGGGCCATCCTTCAGCCTCTCCGGCGCCGGTGGGGAGCACAGTGATGCCCGGTTACAATCCCCAGATCTACCAGGGTCCCGGTCTTCCATCCCAACACTTAGGAGGCCCGAACGAAGCCGCCGAAAGACCCCCGATCATCATCTCATGAAGGACATCAAAAACCCCAAAATTAATTTCGAAAATTGCAGAACATTAATCCAATTAATTTGTGTTCATCATATGAACACAGATCTAGCAAATAATCGAACATATGGCATGGAATAATCATGGAAAAAATCAATTACGGAGATCGAAATGGGATGAGAAACAGTGTACCCTGGCTCTGATACTACTGTTGGGTTCTCGGGTTTCTCCGGATCTCCCGCACAATGGAAATAAAAATAAAAATGGAGATCCATTCCCGTTTCGAAAAATCTAAAATCTCGATAATCGGATTTTCGAATCTTACCGTACGCGGATTCGAATCCGCAACCGTTCAGTTCCGTCGGTGCGACACCGTAAGCCGCACAAGCGCCCGGCCACTAGCGGAGTCCACGTGATCCTCCTCGCGACGGATATCCTCACGTTCCTCATTTTTTGCAGCCCACGAAGTCTCCACCGTTCGCTGCAACGATCACCGCAACGGCGCGCGACAGGCGAGGCGTTGGGCTGCTGGCGGCGACGGGCGGGAACGCGTGGCTGTGTGCCGCGTGGCATGACGGCTGGCCTGCATGGGCGACAACTGGCGCAAGCGACGAGGAGCGGTAGCCGAAGCTGCTCGCTCCGCCGCGTGGCGATGGTGGGCCAACTCTAGCGGGCAGGAACATGCGGCAGCGTGCCACGTGGCACGGCGGCGAGTGACACGCAGGCGGTACGTGCACATGGTTGGCGAGCAGGGCCCGGGTAGCTGGGGGCGCTGTAGCTCGGCAACACGTGGCGGGCGCGGGCCTGGCTATTCCTTGCAGCGCGTGCAGGAGACAAAGAGAGAGAGGCGCTGGGAGAGAGAGAGATAGAGAGAGAGAGAGAAAAAGCGGGTTAAGAGAGAGAGAGAGATCAAGGGGGAGAGAGATATGCAGGGAGAGAGAGAGATAGGTTCAACTAGAGAGATGGAGAAGAAGTTCCCTAAAAATATGAATATATCGAATAGAAGAGCCCCCACCCTTCTCCTTTATTTTATAGTTTTCAAATGAGATTTTGAGTTTCAAAAAGGTGATAAAGGGGTTTTAATTTGAAAGGATTGAGGTTCCGGATCCAGTTATCGGGTCAGTTTCGGAGTCGGATCCCTTAGTTTGGGCCCTGGTGGGACTAAGACTTAGTTCCTTTAGGCGGTTCAACGGCGTCTAGCAATGTGGACATGTTTTAGGGTGTGCCACGTGGGCGCCACGTGGGCTGGCCTTAGGGCGCGAGAGTACGGCCCCGGTCTTATCGTCTGAATGACGTCTTGTATGGACGACGCCATTTAGAGTACGACCCTGGTTTGTTAGTGTACGGCCCGGTCTTGTCATCTGAATGACGTCGAGCTTGCACGACGCGTTTTCCCCAGTTTCTGTTTGACCCCGCGAACCCTCTCTCATTTCCTTCATTCTCTCCTTTCTCTTCTCTCTCCTTTCTTCCCTCCGGCTCCGGCAAACCCTTCCCCCTCTCCTCCCTTTCCTCTCCCCATTCCTCCTCTCCCTCCACTCCATTAACCTCCCAACTTCCTCCACTACCACCACCACTCCCTCCGCGGCACATTTCTCTCCGAACGGCGGCCGACGTCCCGGTGGAGTAACGGCGTCCACGGCGGTACCGGCAGCAGCGCGTGGCGAGGCAGGTTGGCGGCTTGGAACTAGCAGGAGTTCGAGTAACCGGTAGGGTGATGATCCCCGTTGTATTGTGTTTAAAACCATGTTTTTCCCGCTTTGAAGCATGTTTAGGGGGTTTTTGGGGTGAAAACACTAATTGCAAGAAATGAGAAATTGGGGGTTTTAATGGGTATTTAGGTTCTTCTCCTCCTTCTCTACTTTTTTTGTGTTTTTACACGATTTGGGGGAGGAAATCCCACCCCGTTGATTGGGAGATGGTGGAGGAAGAACCTGTCTGGGAGGGTTAAATGACGTCGGGGGACAGCGACGTCTTTTAGAAAGGCGGCTTCCACCCGCGACACGATTTAGCCGAAACAACAGACTCTGTCCCTGGACTGATGAGCGTCCAGGGCCAGCGACGCCTTTTGAACAGTGACTTCCATGCGCGACGCGTTTTAAAGTAAAATCACCCCGAAGTCTGTCTCTGTCTCTGTCGCTATCAGGCGACTAGGGACAGCGACGCCCTTCAAAAGGCGGCTACAGATGGCGACGCATTTTAAGCCATTTCTAAGGCCCATTTTTATATGAACCAGTTTAGGAGGCTTGAATGACGTCGGCCACGGGCGACACGATTCAAGATAGAATCACATTAATTCATGCTATTAACACATGTTTACATTGTTAGATAGTTTAGTTAAATGCATGCTTGAAACCGTACTCGAGGACGAGGATTTTTACGTAATCGGATCGTACTGTGTTGTGTTTCGTGTGACCGTGGACCTAGAGTGACAGTTGTAGTGCTTAGGCACCCGGTGTCGGTGTGGGAGGGACACAGCACCGGTGTGGGAGTGGTGGGGTGACACCTCGAGAGAGGGTCACCTGGTGTACCCCGGGGTTAGCTAATACCGGTGTGGGAGTGGTACCTTTGGAGTGTCACTCGTGCTGGGGGAAGCAGAAACCACCTAGAGCCAGTTGAGCCGAAGTAGCTAGCATGCTATCTGAGGGGTTACTGTTTGGTCTCAGCGGGTCGGTGTTTCCCGCGTTCGGCCTTGTGGTTGGCGTGTTTTGCCGAGACGTTGGTTGTGGGCTCCGTGGTAAAATGGTTTCAGAATTGTGCATGTTATATTTCGATTGCATGTGTTTTATATCAAAATTTAGGAATTTTGTTTACTGCTTTACTTGCTTAAATTATCTATACTTGTGTTGCTGCACTTAAGGGTACGTGAGTGGGCGGTGGGGATCGAAGGATCCCTACTGAGTCTTTTCGATGAGACTCAACCCTGCGGTTTTTAGGTGAGGGTTCCAGGCAGGCGTAGCGAGGAGAGTGCTGTCTTGGGTTGTGCGCCAACAGCCGCTGTTCCGGGGTATGCCCCGATGTAGTTGTTATTTTATTTTCTGGCCTGTATGCTTAATTATTTCTTTCTAGTTGGAGTATGTAATTATTTGCTGAGTCGAGTCGCATTGTAATAATTTTTAATTCTTGCACTTCCATTTCAATTCAATGCGATGTGAATATTTAGCGTAGTTTATTATTTATTTCTCAGACTTATCTAGATCCTGGTTTGGCTCCAAATTAATGATTCGGTACCCATTTAGTAATCGGATCCCCGATTATCGGGTGGCGGGTCGTTACATAATTTCTGTATTAATCTCTCCCTTAATTATAGGATCCTCTTTTAAGACCATAAAAGCTATTTTGAATTTTAAATTTTGAAATAAATATCTCTCTTTTTGAATTTCAGGATTCCCTCCTCTCTCTCTCTCTTAGTTGGCATGTAAGCCCAGTTGAATACAAAAATAAAATAATGTTTCTACCAGGATTTGAACCTTGGCCACTTCACTAGAGTCCAAGAGGTCGAACCACTATACCATTTGCTCGTTCATGTCTTATATCCACATAAAATAACCATTAAGTCCATACGGCAATTAATAAACTATTCAAATGCACATTAACTCTTAAATAGTTTGCCAATAAGTTTTAATGAAATTGTTATACTCAATTAATCCATGAAATGATGATATTTGAAATTCAATTTCACAAAAGTAATATATTTTAAAGCATAATTGATTTATCTATCATTTCATGTGATTTTTATATATAAAATTGCCAGTATCGTGTGTAAATTTCATCTATTATTTATCTAAAAATGTGTACTCATCAATGGACAAGAAACGAAAAAGATAGATTTTTCTCTCAAGAGACGTATTATTTCTAGGAAGACCTTGAACTCTTCAAAATCTGTCCAGATCAAATGATTCGTAGATGTATCATTGAAGAAAAACAACAAAGTGTGTTGAACTTTTGCCACAACCTTGCTTGTAGGGGCCATTTTTCAGGAAAGAAAACCGCATCAAAGGTTCTACAAAGCGGATTTTATTGGACCACACTCTTTTAGGATGCATATGAGTTCAGTAAAACGTGCTTAAGATGCCAAGCTGTTGGGAACATGGCCAAAAGAGATATGATGCCACTGAAGGATATAGGTAATTGCACATAAGGTGTCCTCTAAGCCAATCATAAGCAACCTATTTCAATCTTGTTCACCAATAAATGACATTAAATTCATTATGTAGATTGGCATATTTGTAATTGCACATAATGAAGTCCATGAATGTGTGCAATAATCATCGGATTATGATGAGATCATAATAATGAGACTGATGACTTATAAACAGATATTCTTAATCGGTCCTAGTCGTAAGATGTTTGAGAAGGACAACAAACATCCGGCAAGACTAGTACAGGTTATTCCAGCTCATATGATGAGGGTGACTAATCTCATTAGTTACTTGTGTGGAGACACATTGGTAAATATGTAGGTGCTCATTGGGGAATGAGTTCACTGAACTGATCCGACATGAATCGTCGAATGGTAATTTACCTGGCTGTCAACCGGCTTGATTCATCGTCACAGTGGCGTGGTTGATCCGTGCACTTGAGACACCAAAGATACCTTGTCGGTGGACTTTTGGACTTTGACCTTGACCTACAATCCCTATCCATGGGATCTCTAATAGTCAAGGATCGGGTCCAACGGAAAACCTTCGAAGGTGATTGTGTGTTCAATAAAGGATCGTTCGCTCTCAGGTAACTGGAGAGAGAATGCTCTAAAATAGATCCGCAGGAGTCTCTGGCCAGAGCAGAAACCATATCTAAAAGGATGTTTTCGGATATTGTACAGCGGAGTCTGATTCAAGTGAGTTGACCATCTAAGGTTTGACAGTTGACCATACCCTAGGTTAACTCGAGAGCATTGTGTGAACGAAGGATTATAACCATGCGATGACTGTGGACGGACATGTTCCATGAATGGGTTGTTGAACCCCAGTACCTTCCGGGATCATGTGGTGTTGCTTGGCACTCAACTTGATCGGAAGTACGACCGAATTTACATGAGATGTTAATTCGGTTAAGTAATTAGTTAATATCTAGATATTAATTAATTACAATAAGTCAATAACTAGTTATTGGACTTAACGGGCTGAAAATCGGACTGGTTAATGGCCTAGAGGGTCACACGCAAATAGATTCCCAATCGGTAGTGTTTTAGAGGGATTTATATTAATTCGAAGACTTTTGTGAAATGTCACACCGATTTAACATATATACGCACTGTTGAGAAACCCTGGGCCAAACTCTAGGCTTTCCCCATGCAGGCCATCCCCCTTTCTCTCTCCTCCTCTGGGCGCCCCGTTCGAGGTGCCGAGACTGTCTCCGTCTCCGCCGCGGGCAATTCCCGAAAGTCGGGAATTCCCGTCCACGGGTTTTCAAACATCATTGTGGCGACAGATCTTCAGCGAGCGAGTTGATACGGACGAGGGAGCGAGGACGAACAACCGCAAACGATTGCGTGGATACTGCTGGAGACCGGACGCTTGTGCGGCTCGCGGCATCGCCTCGACGGAACCAAGACGTGAGCGGATTCGAATCCGCGCACGGTAATCTGATTACACCTTATTTTCGGTTTAAGCTTTTCGTTCCGATTCAGATCAGCGGGCATCAGGCGGGATATTTTTTATTATTTCCGCTGCGTTCTTCGCGTCCCGCCCAGATCCCAACAGCCACTTAATCCAATCCTAGTGGTTGAAATTTTTGATGTCTGGGGGATAGATTTCATGGGTCCTTTTCCACCATATTTTGGACATGAATACATCTTGGTGGCAGTAGATTATGTTCCCAAATGGATTGAAGCGATAGCCATCCGAACCAATGATCGTAAGGTGGTAATAAAATATGTCTAAAAAGAAAATCTTTTCTAGGTTTGGATGGCCCAAGGCTATCATTAGTGATGGGGGCTCGCACTTCACTCATTCCCAATTTCGAATATTGCTCAAGAGATATGGGATTACTCGTAAGCTTGCTATCTCGTACCATCTTCAAACCAATGGCCAAGTGGAAATATCCAATAGGGAGATAAAAAAACATTTTGCAAAAGTCAGTTAGGCCTGATAGGAAAGAATGGCCTAAAAAGTTAGATGATGCATTATGAACCAATCGGACTGCATACAAAACTCCTATTGGTATGTCACCGTATAGGTTAGTTTTTGGAAAAGCTTACATATTGATCTATTAAACAAGTCAATCTGGACCTAGCCCTAGCCGGTTCACATAGAACCTTGCAAGTAAGTGAGTTAGAGGAAATTCACAACGAAGCCTATGAGAATTCTAAAATCTATAAAGCCAAGACCAAAGCTTTTCATGACAAATACATTGTGAGGAAATCTTTCCATCCTAACCAAAAAGTTTTCCTATTTAACTATGGGGTGCGTTTATAACGACCCGCCATCCTATAATTGGGGATCCGATTACTAAATGGGTACCGAATCATTAATTTGGAGCCAAACTAGGATCTTGATAAGTCCGAGAAATAAATGATAAACTAAGCTAAACATTCACATCACATCGAATTGTAAAGGAAGTGCAGAAATTAAAAATTATTACAATTCAACTTGACTCAGCAATTAGTTACATATTCCAACAGAAAAGAAATAATTAAGCGTACAGGCCAGAAAAGAAAATAACAACTACATCGGAGCATATCCCGGAACAGCGGTTGCTGGCGCACAACCCAAGGCAACATTCTCCTCGCTATGCCGACTTGGAACCCTCACCTGAAAACCGCAAGGGGGTGAGTCTCAACGAAAAAGACTCAGTAGGGATCCTTCGATCCCCACCACCCACTCACACACCCACAAGTGCAATACACAAATGTAGGCAATTTAAATAAGTAAAGCAGTAAACACAATTCCCAAATTTCGATATAAAACGCATGCATTCAAAATGTATCATGCATAACTCTGAAACCATTCCATCATGGAGCCCACAACCAGCGTCTCGGCTAAACACGCAAACCACACGGCCGAACGCAGAAAACACCGACCCGCTGAGACCAAAAAGCAACCCCTCGGATAGAGCGCTGGCTACTCCGGCCTGACATGCGACAGGTGGTTCTGCTTCCTCCAGCACGAGTGACACTCCGAATGTACCACTTCCACACCAATACTAGCTATACCTCGTGGTACACCAGGTGACCCTCTCTCTAGGCGTCACCCCACCACTTCCACACCGGCGCCGTGTCACTCCCACACCGACACGGGGTGTCTAAGCGCTAACATCTGTCACTCTAGACCCACGATCGCACAAAACGCAACACGGTGCGATCCGATCACGTAGAATTCATCGTCCTCGACTATGATTTCAAGTATGAAATTAACCAAACTATCTAACAATGTAAACACATGCTAATTGTAGGAATTAATGAGATTCTGTATTGAATCGCGTCGCCCAAGGCCGATGTCATTTAAGTCTCATGAACTGGTTCATGTGAAATCTGGCCTCGAAAGATGGCCTAAAATGCGTCATCCAAAGTGGTCGCCATTTAAATGGCGTCACTGTCCCTGGACACCATTCAATCCAGAAGACTGAGTCTATTATCTGGGATAAATCGCGTGTAGGTGGAAGCCGCCTTTTTAAAAGGCGCCGTTGTTCTCCGACGCCATTTAATCCTCACAGACAGGTTCTCCCACCGCCTTACCCCAATTCACAAGATGGGATTGTTCCGCCCAGTTGCACAAAAACAACACAAAATCGAGGAGGAGGAGGAGAACCTAAATCCCAATTAAAAGCCCACAATTCCACATTCTATAAGATTAGCATTTTCACCCCAAAAATCCCCTAAACATGTTTCAAAGCAGGAAAACATGGTTTTAAACAAAACATCGTGAGGATCACCGCCCTACCGGTTACTCGAACTCCTCCGATCTCCAAGCCGCCGAACCGCCGAACCACACGCCGCCGCCGGTACCACCGTGGACGCCGTTACTCTACCGGGATGTCGGCCGCCGTCCGGAGAGAAATGCGCCGCGGAGGAAGTGGTGGTGGTAGTGAAGGAAGTTAGGAGGTTGACGGAGTGGAGGGAGAGGAGGAATGGGGAGAGGAAAGGAAGGAGAGGGAGAAAGGGGCGCCGGAGGTTCGGAGGGAAGAGAGGAGAGAGAGAGGAAAGGAGAAAATGAGGGAAAGGAGGAAGGGTTCGCGGGGTCAAATTGAAATTAGGTAAAGCGCGTCGTCCAAGCTCGACGTCATTCAGACGACAGGACGGGTTGTACACTGACACACAAAGGCCGTACTCTGAATGGCGTCGACCATGCAAGACGCCATTCAGACGATTAGACCGGGGCCGTACTCTCGCGGCCCAAAATCAATCCACGTGGCACCCACGTGGCACAACTTAAAACGTGTCCACCTCAACGAACGCCGTTTGAACCGCGTCGAGCAAGCTCGACGCGAAAAGGAACCCAAGCCCCAACCCCACAAGAACCCAAACCAAGGGATCCGACCGCAAAACTGACCCAGTAACCAGATCCGAAACCTCAATCCTTATAGCGTTTGTTTCCTGAAAAATTGAAGTCAAGATGGGATGGGCCATTCTTGGTGATTAAAACTTTTGATCATAGTACTGTTAAGATTATGGATCTAAAAAATGGACAAACATTCACTGTTAATGGGCAACATTTAAAACCTTACATTGAAAACCTTGTCCATTGGAATCAATGAAGCTAAGTGATCCACAATGAACATGCTTCCGTCTGGCTGAAGACGTTAAACTTAGTGCTTATTGGGAGACAATCCAATCTTCTTATTTTTATTCTGATTCTTTTCTTTTCTTTTTAGGAAGCTGAAACCATCCACATTAGTGTATATGGAGAAGTCTCTCCCGTACCTCAAGTTGTATCTTACCTCATTATGTAATTTATATTAAATAATTATTTTCATTACTTTGCCATTGAGGACAATGTCATTCAAGTTGAGAGGGGGAGAATCATGGTGCATATTGAATAATCTTGTAAATAATCTTTTAAAATGAAAAAAAAATTGAAAAAAATTCTTCATTTTTCACACATAATTTTCAAAAATTTCTTCATTTTCACACTCCAATAAAAACACTTATCTATCATACTTCATTTAGGGAGTCTTAATCTATATTGAGTTAGGAAGTTGAGTTAAAGTTTGAATTAACCCCCTCTCCACAAACAATCACGATGGGATGAATTTTACACACACACGGTAACTTAGAAAGAGTGGAATATCCTGAAAGTGTAGAGTTGCTGGAGCAAACCCGAAGTGTAGGATTACCCATTCTATTTTTATTTTTAGGTCAAACAAAAGGGAGGTTAGGATTCGTAATAGGAGCCAATCCACTCAGTACTCTAAGGAGGACGTCATCTCGAAAAAGGGACAATTAGAAGCATAAAAATCAAATGATAAAAATAAATATGTTTCAAAAGAGCCAAAGGAAGGATAGTGGCAAAAAGTACGCACCCTCCCCTCAGGCAAAGTAAAAAGGGTGGCAAAAAGTACGCACTCTCAAAGCAGATTTCAGGCTGATCCAAGTGAAGAGTACCGTAAGGCAATGAAGTGTATCCTTAAATACTTGAGAAGAACTAAAGATATGTTTCTTATCTATAGAAGAGGTGACTTGAAACTGGGAGGTTTTACTGACTCGAGTTTCCAGTCATATCCAGATGATAGCAAGTCTACATCATGATTTATGTTTATTTTGAATAGAGGCACAGTGTGCCGGAAGAGTTCTAAGCAAGAAACCACTGCAGATTCGACGACTGAAGCTGAGTACACCGCTGCATCTGTGATAGAATTGGGTAGCCTTAATGCCAATTATTGTACATTCAAGTTCTGAATATTAATAAAGGCAATCATCTCATTATATATAGTTCTCGCAAATTAACTATCGTAATGAAGGTCCGTAGACAAATGTATAGGATATTGAATCATGATGAGATCATGACAGTAAGGTTAATATTCTTGATCACTTGTCCTAAACTGTAAGGATTGAGGTTTCGGATCCGGTTATCGGGTCAGTTTCAGGGTCGGACTCTGTAGTTCGGGCCCTAACGGGGCTGGGACCCTATTCTGTTTCGCGTCGAGCAGGCTCGACGCGGTTTGAACGGCACCCGGCGTGGCAGACGCATTTTAGATTGTGCCACGTGGATGCCACGTGGGCTGGCCTTGGGTTGCGAGTGTACGGGCCGGTCGTGTCGTCTGAACGGCGTCCATGATAGGCGACGCGTTTCAGACTGCGACCCTGCGGTGTCAGAGTACGGTGTCGGTCTTGTCGTCTGAATGGCGTCAGCCTTGGACGACGCGTTTCAGACTTCTGTCAGAACGGCCTGTCATGTCATCTGATAGGCGTCCGTATATCTCGACGCATTTTACCTAGGTCCTGGTTAACCCTGCGAGCCCTCCTTTCCCTCATTTTCTTCCTTCTCTCTTTCTCTCCTCCCTTCCAGCGACTCCGGCGACGCCCCCTTCCCCTCCCTCTTTTCCTCCCACCACTTCGTCTTTCCCTCCACTCCATCAACCACCTAGCTCCCACCACTACCACCTCCACTTCCTCCGCAGCGTTTACTCTCCGGACGGCGGCCAACGTCCCGGTGGAGTAAGGACGACCTCGGCGGTACCGGCGGCGGCGTGGGGCGAGACGGGTGGACGGCTTGGAGCTTGGAGGAGTTAAAGTAACCGGTAGGGTGACGATTCCCGTTGTGTTTTATTTTAAAACCGTGTTCTCCCGCTTAAAGCATGCTACGGATCTATGGTTTTTGGTAGAATGAGCATGTTAGGGGCTTTTGCTTGATGGGAATGGGAGTTTCTATGAATGTGGATCTATGATGCCTTGGTTTGTCCTCTTTCTCCTCTGTTTTTGGGGTTTTTGGGGGTTGGAAAGGGAGCCTTCGGGCAGGAGACAGAACCTGATTTCTGGCGCTAAAAGACGTCGTGTATGGACGATGCCTTTCAGAAGGGCGTCGGGCCATCATGACGCCTTTTAGGCATAAATCGTTCCACTAAGGCTCTGTCAGTTAGGGGATTCTGGCACTGAAAGACGTCATGTCTGTACGACGCGATTTGGAATAGCGTCGGGCCACCATGACGCCTTTTAAGGCAGAAATCCCCCGATTAAGGTTTTCTGCTAATTCCGGTGTTTCTGTGTGAATGGCGTCTGAGGATGTTGACGCCTTTTTAAAGGCAGCCAGATTCTGAGGCCGGGATTTCATAAACCAGTTTAGGACACTTGAATGGCGTCGTTCTTGGCTGACGCGATTCAAAGCAGAACCACATTAATCCATGCCAGTAAAATGTGTTTACACTGCTAGATAGTTGGTTAATGCATGCTTTTAGTATACTCGATGTGATGGACTCTTCGTGACCAGATGACACCACGTTATATGTCGTGCAACCGTGAACTTCTCACGTGACCGGATCGCACCGTACCGTGTTTTATGTTACTGTGGACATAGAGTGACAGTTGTAGCGTTTGACACCCTGTGTCGGTGCGGAGGGACACAGCGCTGACGGGAGCAGTGGCGGGGTGACGCCTAGTGAGAGAGGGTCACCTGGTGAACCCCGGGGTTAGCTAGCTTGTACCGGTGTCGGAGTGGTACCTTTGGAGTGTCACTCGTGCTGGGGGAAGGAGTAACCACCTGAGCCAGTTGGGCCGGAGTAGCCAGCGTGCTATCCGAGGGGTTACTGTTTGGTCTCAGCGGGTCGGTGTTTGCTGAGGGAATGAGTGACCGCCGAGGTGGCCAGCGTGCTATCCGAGGGGTTACTGTTTGGTCTCAGCGGGTCGGTGTTTTCCCACTTTCGTTGTGTAGTTGACGTGTTTTAAGGATACGCCGAATTACGGGTTCCCTAATAAATTGGAATTATGCATGTTAATTATACTTCGAATGCATGTGATTCATGTTGAGATTTAAGTATAGTAATTACTTTTTTTCATGGTTAATATATCTCTGCTGTACTTTACACTTGTGGGTGTGTGTGTGGGCAGTGGGGATCGAAGGATCCCTACTGAGTCTTTTCGTTGAGACTCACCCCTACGGCTTTCAGGTGAGGACTCCAGGCAGACTTAGCGAGGGTTGTGCGGCTGTGTGTTGAGCGTCGTCGGCTGTTGTTTCCGGGGTATGCCCCGACGTAGTTGTTAACTTTATTTCTGGCATGTATGTTTAATTAATTCTCTTCTGTTGGAGTATGTAATTATTTGCTGTATCGAGTCGCATTGTAATAACTTTTAATTTCTGCATTTTCCTTTCAATTCAATGCGATGTGAATGTTTAGCTTAGTTTATTCTTTATTTCCCAGACTTACTTAGATCCTGGTTTGGTTCCAAATTAATGATTCAGTACCAATTTAGTAATCGGATCCCCGATTATAGGGTGGCGGGTCGTTACATAAACAGTTCTCGATCATAGGAAATTTGAATTGGACATTAAATATCCGATAAGATCGACACAGGTTATTTTTGCTCATGCAATGAGGGTGAATGATCTCACATTCACTCGTGTGGTGACACTAAAACAAACTTGTGGGTGCTCATTAAAGAATGAGTTCACTGAATATATCCGAATTAGAATTCCTAGATGGTCATTATACCTGATAGTCAACTAAGGAATTCAATCGTTACAGTAGCGCAGTTGGTCCTTTGACCTGAGTCACCAATGATACCTTGCTTGTAGATCATTGTGACTTGATTCTCTGGTTTATGGACTTTAACCATTAACTCAACGATAGTCAGTCTCTTAGATACAGCGGAAAGCTTGCGAAGGTAATTGAGTGAACAACAAGGGATCACTCACTCTTAGTATACGACTGGAGAGAGAATGTCATATAGATATGTACACAGAAATCCCTAGCCATGGTCAACTGAAAGAGATGTCTTTCTAGAAGTTAACTGAGTACTGGAATACATCTAAATAATACGATAAAAGGTTTGACTATAAAACCATACCCTTGCGTTATTGCGACATTAGATGAGTGAAGGATTTTATCTGTGCGATATCTGCAGACAGAAAGGTTCAAATATAGGGAACAGTATCCCTTATATCGTATGGGATCATGAGGTAATGTTTGGTGTTGTTCATGGTCAAAAGGTCAAGTGGATTAATCATCAGATGATAAACCACTTATTTATTAAATTAATTATTTAACATATGATGTTTAAATAATAATTAATAAATACTAAACTTTAAAATCAGTTCTAAGTTTAGTAGGCCTGAAACCAGACTGATATATGGGCCTAGAGGGTCACACACATAAGAGTTTCAAGTCCCATGAGATGGGTGCTCTTTATTTGTTTTACAATTTTTTTGTGCTATCCACAAGGTTGTATTGCAAGTCATTGAGATTCTGATCCCCACTAGGAGACTGTCGGCGTCTCATATTCTGTATAGCTGAGGGTTATACAGTCCGTCGAAAATTAGTGGGAGTTAAAAACTTGATAATAAGACCATATCTTGTTTTAAAATTTAATAATTGAACATCTACTAAATAGATTACTTATCTCCTGTAGGGAATTATGTCGTCAAATAACCCACTCCGTGGCATACTTGATGCCAAACTTTTGACTAGTCTGAACTACTTAGATTGGCTCAGAAACCTGACGAGTGTCTTCAGATCTGAACACATTGCCTATGTCTTTAGAGCTGATCCTTCTACTGAACTGGCATCGGATGCCCTTAAGGCAGAGATGATAGAATACGATAAAAAGTCGAAGGACAAAGACAAATGTGTAGTAAAGGGTGACTGTTTCCACTGTAAGAAGTACGATTATAGGAAAAGGAACTGTAAGGAGTTCCTCAATGATAAAGCTCATGGGAAAATGAAGCTGTCATAAGCTTCAGATATGTATATGATAGATATCAATTTGTCAGTTAGAGATTCCACATATTGGGTATTAAATACCCGATATGCTTCTCATATCTGCCATGATATGCAGATGCTGACAAGTAAGTGCAAGTTGAGAAAAGGCAAGGTGAAACTGAGGCTAAGAAACGACGCAAAAGTTGTGGCGGTTGCTGTAGGGACAACAAACCTTAGGCTTCCATCGGGAGACATCTTATCATTGGAAGATTGTTATTATGTTCCTAACATAATAAAGAACATCATTTCTATATCTTCTTTAGATAAGATAGGATATAGGTTGACTATTGAGAACAAAAGTTGTTTGATTTATTATGATAATAAATCAATAGCTTCGGCACCTTTAGTCAATGGTTTATATCTTTTAGATATTTCTTATTACAATCTTCATATTGATAATGCTCTTAAGAAAAATAAGAATTGTGTGAACCAAACCTACGTGTGGCATTGTAGACTTGGACACATTGGTGAAAGCAGATTGCAAAAGTTGAACAAGCATGGTTATTTAACTGCATTTGATTATGAATCGTTTGCGACATGTGAATCCTGCCTTATAGGAAAAATAGCAAAATCTCCATTTACTAGACATAGACAACATGCCAAAGACATTTTGGAACTAATACATTCGGATGTATGTGGTCTCATGTCCACCCAAGCCAAAGGTGGCTTTTTATACTTCATCACATTCACCGATGACTTCTCAAGATTCGGCTATGTGTACTTAATGAAGTACAAGTCGGAAGCATTTGAGAAGTTTAAGGAGTTCAAGAATAAGGTAGAGAAGCAATTAGGAAAGAGTATTAAAGTTGTTCGACCAGATCGAGGAAGAGAATACGTGAGTACTAATTTCACACAATTCTTAAAGGATAATAGTATCCTTTCTCAGCGGACCCCTCTATATACACCACAGATGAATAGTGTATCTGAAAGGAGGAATCACACATTGTTGGACATGGTGCGATCCATGATGAGATTTTCGGGTTTACCAGTGTCCCTCTGGGAGTATGCTCTAGAGTCAGCAGCATACCTTTTGAACAGAGTACCCAACAAGTCTGTGACCTCTACTCCATATGAGATATGGAAAGGCAGAAAACCAGAATTTAAACATGTTAAAATCTGGAGTTGTCTTGCTCATGTAAAGAGGCATGATCCAGACAAGCTGGAATCACGAATTGACAAATGCAGGTTTATGGTTATCCAAAGGAAACCTTTGGATACTACTTTTACCATCATGTTGAACAAAAGGTGTTCATCGCCAATAAAGCTGCCTTCCGGAAAGAGGAATACCTTCTCTAAGAGGATAGTGGGAGTAAAATAGTACTACAAGAGGTTCCAGATCCCCAAACAGTTGCAGTATCATCGGATGAGATATCACTTCCTGAATATATTCAAGTACACACAGATGAGCCTCGTAGATATGGTAGAATACCTAGACTACCCGAACGATATGTGGGACATCTCTGCCTTTGTCTTTGTCCTTCGATCTTTTCTCGCATGCGATCATCTCTGCCTCAGGGGCATCTAATGCCAGCAGGAAGATCATTTCTAAGGACGTGGGCAATGTGCTCAGATCTGAAAACACTCTTCAAGTTTCTGAGCTAATCTAAGTAGTTTAGGTCAGTCAAAATATTGGCATCAAGTATGCCACGAAGTGGATTATTCGATGACATTATTCCATACAGGAGATAAATAAAATCTATTTAGCATATATTCAATTATTAAAATTTAAAACAAGACATGGTCTTTTAATCAAGTTTTTGATAGTCTACGGTGGCCTACAAGCCAATCTGACTATGTAATCTCATTCATTTATTACATTAGACCACCCTGCAAACACATAGGCAAAGGATCTCCATCTTTTTGCCTTCCTGGTTGCTGCTGTGGATCGTCCTCGCTCCTTCCTCAGTTGTCTCGATCATATTACAATAAATTCAACATTTACATGTAAACAGAAGAAGGCCTTATGGCGAGTACAAGAGATAAAGACGCAGAAGTACATCGGAGTATAAGAGAGGGAGAAGTACGCAGACCTCTATTTATTAACAATTAATAAATATCTACCATTTATCTACAATCCACACAAAGTCATTCATCACATGAATAATTTAAAAGTGCATATCCATGACCATGGTATGTTTTAAACATTCCACACATAATAAGCGCATCACATGGTTAAACTAAAAGAGTTCTCAAAATAAATAATTTTGACTTTCAAAAAGCTGGGTTCTAATCAAAATTGGTATTTGAACTTTGAAAAACTCATTTAGTCATCTTAACATGCAATTAAATCAAATTTAAAATCATATAAAACACACATCACATGTGGACACACTCCAAATTAATAATTCTAGAATATTCCATGCCATTAGAACATTCTAATAATTAAAAAAATCTAACATTTAGATTAATCAATATAAATAATCTAACAATTAGACTATTAATGATAAATTACTAATCTAACTCTTATATTAGTCTATTAAAGTTAATTATTAAATTTAACACTTAAATTATTAATTAACTCTAATTAATTATTAACAACTAATCTCACTCTTATATTAGTTAATTAACGTTAAATACTAATTTAACACTTAAATTATTAATTAACACTAATTAATTAATAACTTTTAATTTAACTCTTAAATTAGTTAACTTAAAATTAATCATTAACTTAACACTTAAATTAATAATTAACTCTAATTAACTAATAAGTGTTAATCTAACTCTTAGATTAGATAATTAATGTTAATCATTAATTTAACTCTTAAAGTAATAATTAACACTAATTAATCAATGACTACTAATTTAACACTTAAATAAGTCATTTAAAATTAATTATTAATTTAACACTTAAATTAATAACTAACTCTAATTAATTAACAATTAGATTAATTAATAATTAATACTCTAACATTTAGACTAATAATTATTAATCATTAATCTCACTCTTAAATTAGTTATTAAAGTGAATTATTAGTTTAACATTTAATCTAATAATTAACTCTAATTAATTAATAACTAATTGTTAATTAACATGATTCAAAATCATTAGTACCCTCTTAAAATTAATTATAATTATTTCAAAAAATCATTAAGGTTCAATTAGATAAAATTGAATAATAATTTTAATTTTCTAAACAATTTTGAATTTTAAATTGAAATCCAATTTTGCTTATTTATTTTAAATGGGCTAGGGGTTTAGGGTTTAATTTTGTAAAGGGAGGGAAGTGAGCTTAGCCATTTTGGCTGAGCCATGGCTCGGGCGAGGCCCGAGCTACCAGCCATGGGCTCGGGCCCAGGCGCAGGCCGCCCAAGCCCAGTCCAACCACGGACCTGGTCCGGTCGGGCCAGGGCTTCGAGCCCGCCTGCCTGTTCTTCCCTCCCCAACAAAAATCGAAACCCTAACCCCCATGTAGGTTTTGGTGGCTGTGGTGGGGACTTGCAGCGTCACCCGCCAACCGGCCTCCGACACCACCAGTCCCCAGCCGGCAACGCCCTCGGTGCCAGCGACGTACCCGGCGCCGGTAGGGACACCGATCGTAGCTAATGAAGCTGCCAGCCGAGCCCCTAAAATCTGGTTTTTCAAGCATGTGGAGATCGTGGAAGAAGAAGGAAAGCCCTCCCATCCAGCCACCTCCAGTGCCGGCTTTGAGCCCAGAGATGACCGGCGATCCTTCCCCAAGTATCCAGGGTCCCAGTCAACCCTTCCAAACACTTGGGGAAGCCCGAACAAAATCGAAACGCCCGCCAATCTTCGTCCCACGAAGAACACAAAAAACCCCAAAATAAATATCAAAAATTACAAAAAAAATCCAATTAACTGTGCAGATCATATGAACATGGATCCAACAATTAATTAAACATATTGTATGGAATAAAGTATGAAAAATTAATTCGGAGTTCGAAACAGGACGATAAACAGTAGAATATGGCTCTCATATCACTGTTGGGATCTAGGGTTTCTCCAAATCGCAAATGCAACGGAAATTAAAATTAATTAATGCAATATGTTTCCCGTTTCGATAAACTAAAACCGGATTAGAACGGATAATCGAACATTACCATGAGCGGATTCGAATCCGCGTCCAAACAGTACCGTCGGTGTGACACCGCCAGCCGTGCAAACACCCGACCTCTAGTGAAGTCCACGCGATCCGGTTGACTCACTTGGATCAAATGCCGCCGTATAATATCGGAAAACTCATTTCCCGATATTATCGTCCGCCCTAGCCAGGGACTTCCGCACATCCTTCCTAGAGCATTCTCTCTCTAAGTACCTAGAGCGAATGATTCCTTATTGACACTCAATCCCCTTCGACGGTATTCCGATGTACCCGATCTTTAGCCGTTTAGAATCCCGTGAATATAAATTCGTAAACCAAGGTCAAAGCACAGAAGTCCACCAACAAGGTGTCCTTGGTGCCTCAGGTCCGAGGACCATCCACACAACTGCGACAATAAAATCAAGCTGGTTGACAGTGAGGTACTATACCATCCAGCGATTCAGCCGGATCAGTTCAGTGAACTCATTCTCTACTGAGCACCTACACATTCACCTTAATGTCTCCACACAAGTGACTATGAGATTAGTCACCCTCATCGTATGAGTAAGAGTAATCTGTACTAGTCTAACCAGATATCCGATGTCCTTATCGGATATCCTCTGACTATGAACTATTAAGAATATGTGTGTTTAAATGATCAGTCTCATTAGTATGATCTCATCATAATCTGATCACTATCGCACATATTCACAGATTTCAGACAATAATAATACGAATTTACACATAATGAAATAAGGTCATTTTATTAAAAATTGAACGAGATTTACATAGTTAGATTGGCTTGTACACCTACGACTAACACTAATCACATTCAAATTTATTACGTTCAACTTTTCATATAACTCTAAGATCTATTTAATACGTTTCCAAGTCATGGTTAACTTTAATTTTACTTGCCCTTCTTTCCTAATTCTAATCCTAGTTTTATTAGGACTTGTTTCTCATTAGTCGTCAAAAAATGATCGTTGATATCTTTGACCATCAAAACATCTTAGTTAACAAAATTGATCTTCTAAAAGCGTATAAATCTTTTCACACTCTTTTTGATGATATCAACTATGTCTTAATCCGAATTTCTTACATAAAGCTATCATTATTTTATTAACTTGTTGTCCAATATACTTAAATCCAGAATTTTAACCAAGTTAGTGGGCTGTTCTTACTAGTATCATTGCACTAATTGAGTTACTTAGACTAAATCAAATTATTTAAACTCACTAATGGATTCTCATAATTATTTATTGGTGCATCTTAAATTAATTAGATTTATTAATGGGTTGTAAAAGTGCAACGCAAAACATCCAGTCTCCCTTAAAAAATTTCGTCATCGAAATTTGTTAGTCTAACAATCTATTTTAGCATTAATTGATTACTCATAATTATTTATAAGGCCATGGAATATAAGACTAAGAGATTATTCAATCAAAATCAGATCACTATGATGAATAGATCTTTTTTTTTAGCATTTGTAATGACGTTAATATACACACTTTGATTTCATATGTTGATAGATTCAAGATTCGATCTAGTTAATTGATGTAATTAGTTAATAGGTCAACTTATCATGACATAGCTAAAGACATAAGGCATAAAGAGATTGACGACTGGTCAACTCTCATATGGTTGAATATGTACCAAAATAATTTGGATATAGTTCATAATCATAACAATCTGATTGCGGCTTATAATTACTTCCTAAAAGCACTTAGAATGTTATAAGAGTATGTCAATTAACTCATATGGATATTTTTAACTTGCGGTATATGAGTCTTATCATCACAGTATATTGTTATAAAATCATTCATTCTTCAAATAATTATAATATTTTAGAAATCCAATAAAAAATATGAGTCATCGATGTTTTGCTTCTAATGTAGTAGCTTTAAGAAGGTAGATCTAATCTTCAATTAGGATAATATTTTAACTGTCAAATATCCTTCACAGGTCTACTCTCCTAACTCAATACAAATTATCCATACTTAACAATCTACTCATTCTAGAATTAGAAGTAATTTATATTTGAAGTCATGGGTAAGGCCTAAAATATCGCATAAAAATAACTTAAGGATATGTCCATAGGCGGCCTAAGGGATCACTTTGAAAAGATTGCGTACATGTCTATAAATATCTCCTTAGTGTTCTAACAAATTAAGAGAATACATCTATGGTGTAACACCACTATCAAATAAACTCATACCCCATGGTCTCTGTACGTTCTTGTAGAAGTATTAACGTTCAAAGGATTTGTGGTCATAGTATGATTTTGGTTACTTACCCTAAAAGTAGATTTAAGATCATCAACATCCTACCAAACACATGTCATATACTTAAATAAGAGTCACTTATGACATTGAAGGATGCCACAAGAGGGTAATAACTTATCCTAGAATTTAAAGTGTTAACAAACTCTTTCTAATTTTTTAGCAACACAAGTAAATGTAGATGAATAGACAATGTTAATTGAATTTATAAAGGTATATTGTGGTCAATATATCCATTAGTACTAATGATCAAAGATTTAAGAGTAAAATAAGTTAATTTTCAACCACTTAACAAACCTAGTGGATAAGTATACATAAGTGGCATATATATATTCTACAGCTGACTCTCCCTCTTAAAAGAAAGAAACTTAATATTCTTAATCCACTATCCCAAACTCTCATATCAAATTCTACTAATTTGATACTTAGCATGATCATATTCATATCCAACATATATTAATTTTCTTATTGGACTATACAATATGTCCAAATAGTTTTGAAATCTCAACTTTTAAATCTTCTATCTAATTCGATTCATATCCAAATTATGTCAAATTTTGTGGAGACCTTTGTTATATTGTCTTTGACCACTCTGTAAAGTTTGAGAATTTTATGATCCCTTTGATATTTCTTTTACCCTCTATTTTGATTTGTTATAATTCTATTGAAGTCGGATTTTCAGAATCGAAGCGAGAATTCGAAATCATATCAAATCAATCCAAAAATTGATGAAACTTTATGACCTATTTATCATGTTCATAGAGTTTGGCTAATTGTTTAATCTATTTGTTATTTTTCATCCTAATTCTTAAATTTTTAGCTTTAAAAAATATATTTTAATATCTAAAAAATATGATTTATGATCTGAAAATTATGAGAAACTTCTTGGAGCTTACTTTTCACTCTTGTAATATGTTGGAATAAGTTTTACTCTAATTTTATTCTTATATAACCATGTTGACTCTTTATGTGACTATTGTATATATAAAAACATGTATTTTAACTCTTATATGTATCACTTTGTTAATTCAAGTTTATGATTTAATTCAAGTTTATGATCTTTGCTCAGCTTATGCTCCAAATTATCTCATTGTGCTATATTATGTAACTATGCCTGGACATTGTCATTTTAAGGAGATGCCAGGTCCGATTATGATATAAGCATCTATATTAGATACGACATTTAAACCCGAGGGCAATGGGTGGAATCCTAATTTTTGGCCGGCTAAATTATGGGATGGCGATACGTGACGTTCTGATGGTTTTGAGTTTGATGGGACTTGGACTCTCCGGTTGTGCGCAGTAGCCAAGACTTATGCATCATTACATAGATGCTTTAATATACATGTAGGGCTCCTTATATTGTGATTTGAGTGCGTGTCTGTTATGATGTGATTTGATATGTTTAATTAACACATGAATACGAAACTTTTGCTCTAATATGTTCATTTGAATTTAGCTTAGTCATTTGAATCATTTCATCATCTTGCTTAGCTATTCTGTTGGAATCATATGAATATGTCTTAATTTAATAATACATGACATGGATCTGATCTGATAAGATACTATGCCATGTTCCTTGTTATATGATATGTGATAAGCTCTGATTGATATGAGATATGTTTAGTTTGATATTTTATAAGTCTTGTTCATGGTTAGTAAAATTTGATATGTAAAACATGAATCTGATCATGCTAAGTAACTATATGTTAGTCAATATGTTCATATTATTAGAAAATATATCTAATTTAATAAACTTATATTTGATCATATTAAGTACTATGTCTTTATTTGAACTATATATAGAACTATGTAAAATTATGCTTAGTATAATTATATAATGTGATTTGCAAATTTACTATATATTAAGTAATATAGATGATTTGAAAACTATTGAGTGGTAGACTCATAAATTTGACCAACTATTTTTCAGAAAAAACCAATTCAAGATTTACCTAGATGAGGAGTCAAACATGTTAAATTTTAAAAAGATTTGGTTATCAAATTAGTAATTTGATGTAGTAAAGAATGATAAGAGACTAATGTATTTTTCGTTATTTAGTTAGATTGAGAATTTAAATACTAATTGATAGATATTGTAATATGTGAATTCTGATATTGGCTATGATTTAGATATTTTGGATGGATAACACTTACTGCATCGCACGTGGACGGCTACAACAATAGTATTTTTTATTATTATTTTTAGGTCGGCCCCATCATGTCCGACACTTCTTGTACGGGCCGATCTCAGATTGGACAATCCAAAAGAATCTAAAAAATAAAAAATCAAGCCCAATGAACAATGATTCTTTTACAGTTCATTGGGTTCGATTTTTTATTTTTCATTTTTTTTGGTCGTTTGATATTGAATTATATAGGCATGTAGAGCATGATGGGGGCCACCATAAAAAAATAAAAAATAAAAAATTTGACTACACTCCATGCGATGCAGTAAGTGTTACTCATTTTGGATTAATTGATGGTTATCACATTTATTTAAATGACCTTGTAATTGTTTAACTCTAATATCTATTTATTATGATGAGATTTTATCCTAAGATTACGTAGTTGGAGTCCAAGTTAAAAAAAATGAACCGGATTTGAGAGGTAACAATATTCTAATATAAGAGGACCATCCAGACGTTCGAAGACATATTAAGAGCGTGTAGCCTGAAACGGCAGGGTACCCGATATGACCAATTGCTATCGATTGAGTTTGCCTACAACAACAACTATCATTCTAGTATTAAGATGACATTATATGAGGCGCTTTATGACATGCCATGCAGATTTCCTATTTGTTCGTTAGAAGTCGGCGAGAAGGGTTTATTAGGACTAGAAATTGTCTAAGATGTTTTTGAGAAGATTGATATTATCACGAAGAGGTTGCTTACTGCACAAAGTCGATAGAAGAGTTATGCAAACAACAGAAGACGAGAGTTGACTTTTGAAGTGGGCGATCATGTCTTTCTCAAAGTGTCTCCTACAAGTGGTGTGATGCAGTTTGAAAAGAAGGGAAAGTTTATTCCATGATTTATTGGACCGTTTGATATTCTTTAGCGAGTGGGTGAAATGACTTACAAGTTGGTTTTGCCACCTCTATTGTCCAATATACACCTAGTGTTTCATTTATATATGCTGAGGAAGTATATCTCAAATCCATCCCATGTGATTGAGTATGAACCTCTGGAGGTACAATCAGACTTACCATATAAAGAAAAGTCAATTCATATTTTGGACGGCAAAGAGCAAGTGTTGCGCACCAAGGTGATACCATTAGTGAAAGTTTTATGGCGGCACAACTCTCTAGAGGAAGCTACATGAGAGATGGAAGAAGATATGAAGGAGAAGTATCTCTTCTTGTTCGGTAAGTTATAACATTTTAAATTTTGGAGATAAAAATTCTTTAAGAGAGAGAGGATTTTAAACCTTAGACTTTAGGTCCATTTAGATTGTTAATGGGCTATGAGCCATTCAACCTACTAATGAATAATTTATCTCATATAATAAATTATGTTTAAAAAACCAATATTAGAATGAAACTAGGCCCAATAAGCCGATTAGGAATTAGCCCGTTAGTGTTCCTAGTTGGATTCTAACTAGTTGTGAACTTGGCCAAATTTTTGGGTTTAGAGTATATAGGACATAAACTCAGTGAAATGGTGATAGTTTTTCGCACATAAGTCAAAAACTCACATAGTTAGTACCATTAGAAAGAGGGTAAAAATGTCTACAACTTTGTAGAAGAGAGTTTTTTCTAAATATAATATTTTAGAGGTTGAATTTATTGATTTTCAGATTAGTAAATAAAGGGCTATGAGAATTGAATCTGAGTTACACTCGAAAAGGTCTTTTACTTGGAGAGAAAGGCTTCCACTGTTGAAGTTCGATTCTAGCATGGAAGGAGGGTAAAGTTGGTTATATTTAGAAGGAGAAACACCGTGAATAAGGCCTTAGGAGCGTACTTGGACTTCCTTCACGTAGCTCCAATTCTAAGGTAAGTTCATGAGATGTTTGGAGAGGAAAGAGTTGTTTTATATTTACTTTTTTGGAAAATTTGATTTTGATGATTGTTTGGTGTTCTTGGAGGTTTAGAGGATGTAGAAGAAGCATTAGAAGAAGAGGAATTTGTGGATTGAGTGCTAAGAAGGCATTGGAGGGGATTGTTCTTGTTCTTCCCAAAAGGTAGGTGATGATAACCTATCAAGTGATACTTTGTGTTTTATTAAAAACATATTTTAATTTTAAAAAGTGGTTAAAATAGATTCTTAAAATCATGATCTTTAAGTTTAAGACTTGAAACTTTAATTAGAATGTCGAATTCCATATCAACTTTCTAATTCTATATGAACTGGAAGTTTTATGCGTTATGGACCGAAAGGCGTCGAGTCTAGATGACGTGTTTTAAAAGGTGTCAGGTCGACATGATGCGTTTCAGCCTAGTTAATTGATTAATGCTTTGATTTTGCACTCTATTCTAACTATACCCTGATGTGATTTAGCTACAGATTTGAAAGGCGTCACTTTACCTTAACGTGTTTTAGATCTTCAGCAAACTTTAGTTAAATTTTTTGAATGAACTTTGATCGATCATATCGCCATGATTCGATGTCCAATTGTATAAATATCTTGACCAAAGCTTTATATACATGTTTAATTTGTGCTCTCCAGATTTTATATATTTTTTAAAGGTTTTTACTATTTATTCCATAAATAGCTTGTCAACCTACGCAATCTGTCTTAATCGTTTTCAATTATCAACTTGCGGACTTTATATCTTGTTCAATTATATCCAAATTTTATAAAAAATTGTGGAAACCTTTGTCATGATGTTTTTGACTTCTCTAAATAATTTGATAATTTTATGATCACATTTGATATTATCAGCCTCTGTTTTAAGTTGCTAAAATTAAGTTAAAATCGGATTTCCGGAATCAAAACAAGAGTCTAAAATAATATCAAATCAATCTAAAAATTGATAAAATTTTGTTTATATTTAACATATTACCTATTTGTCGTGTTCGCCAAGTTTGACTATTTTTAGAATCTGTTTGCTATTATTTGACCTATTTATTGAATTTTTAGTCCTAAAAAATTAGTTTAAAGGGTGAAAATATGTTGATTGATCTAAAATTTTTGAGAATATTTATGTAGCTATCTTTTCAATCCAAAAACCTACTGACATTAGTTTAGTTTTGATTTTTCATCTATATGACTGTGATGACTCTATAAGTGACGATTTTGTATGTAAAGATATATTTTAAATTGTGCCTATATGTATCACTTTGATAAATCAATTTCTAGATTTACGTTCATCATATGCTCAGTGTTATATTGTTGTGCCATATATGACTTGATTTATTTAGACATTGCCATATTAAGAAGATTGTAAGATCCGATTCTGGTATAAGTATTAGATAACGTAATTTATGTGAAATCCAAAAGTAATAGATAAAATCTTAATGTGGTGGTAAGTGCAAAGTACGATGTGGATCAAAGTACTACGCTGAGCAAGAGATACCTCTTGAATCTATGAGGACTACCTCTTGAGACTTATCTGTCATTTGTGTGATTGTAGTGAGATTTATACTCTCCAATTCTGCGCATGACTAAGACTTTTGCATCATATACCTAAATGTTTTAGTATTTGCATGTTTTATTCATTGAGTTTTACTTTAAATATATGTCCGTTATGATATGACTTGATATTTTCGATTGACACGTAAGATTTAAATTTCTATTTTAATATATTCATCTGAATTCAATTTAATCATTTAAATCTTTTGATCATCCTGTGTAGACATTTTCTTTGGTAATCATATAATCCATGATTTGATAAGTTACTATGACGTGTTGATTTGATATGTGATATGTGATTAGAAATATATCTAATTTAATAAGTGATATGTTTAGTTTATAACTAGTAGAATTTGAATTGTCAATAATAGACCGAAAATAAGAGGAGCAAAAAAATTAAATTAGATAAGTGGATTATATATGTAATTATGCTTATAAAAGATTCAACTAGCATTTAAAGAACCCTAGGGAAATGAAGTATTCAGGGGGTGAATTTATTTATTTACACGTCTCTCCGCACGGAAAGGTTCTTTCTTCCTTTCTCTCTTTCTATATCTCTCTAACTTGTCGCCTGTCGCCCCTTCCTCCATCTTCGCTTGCGTGCGCTCTCTGCGGACTGGCGGGGATCCTCGGAGTCGGAAGAATCCTAATCTAGCAGAAGCCGCCGCCGCCGCTGCCATGTTCGGGTCGACAAACCGTGCTATGTTTGTCGACCGAAACAATCTCTGTGTAGTTCAGGTTTGGATTTTTCCGTTTTGATCCATTTGCTATGTTTGTTTGTTATTTTTGTTCCTAACGTTTGCTTGGGATTTTGTTGGAGCTCTTCCTGGGCTCTGATCAAGACCTGGCAGGAGAGATCCTGCTAAACCACTCCGAGCGCGTAGCCGTGTTGGGGCAGATCAAACACAAAAATTATAGAAGAAATTTAAGGTAAAGCGGAAGAACTGGGAAGAACATGAAACAAAATTGGAGGTTCCAAAGCTTCCCCTTCATAACCCGTTCCATTCCTTTTTATAGTTTTGTTACAATCTTGCTTTAAGGGAAGGCCTACCACAGACTTTGGCAGCTCATCCAGCTATTACAACTAAAATTGGTTACAGAATTGTGAGATTTCCCACCCAGGTCGTTTCCATCTAACCATATTGGTTATGCATGTATGCCCGTTGCTACACTACACTCGACTGTTTCAACAGTGTACATATCAAATTCCTTCCCCTGTAGAAAACTCAACCTTGTCCTCGAGGTTTGTTAAAGAGGCCCGAACTCGAACTCAAAACCTAGGCATTGAGTTGAGGGAATCCTCAACATATATAGAGGGAAGGCACCCATAGAGAATCTGATATAGGACTAAACTTCAACACCCCTCATGGTGCTGAATCCGAATGGCTACGGCATAATTGACGTTATGAACGGATCGGGTGGAATGGAACAACCCATCAGGAAAGGCATGTTCTGATACCATGTTAAAGAGGCCCGAACTTAAACTCAAAACCTAGGCATTGAGTTGAGGGAATCCTCAACATATATAGAGGGAAGGCGCCCATAAAGAATCCGATATAGGACTAAACTTCAACAAGGTTCAAATCAGGAAACTGAGCAACGAAATCATAATAGTTAACCCATGTTGCATCCTCAGGAGCAGTCCCATTCCAATGATTTAGTAGTTGTGGGATTCCTTTCTAAGCATTCTACGACCAAGAAGATGTAAAAGGCTCATTGAATGGTTGATCAAAGAGACTTGGCAAAAGCGAAATATGGACAGGGTGAGATCCATGGTGTTTCTTTAATTGAGAATTATGGAAGACATGATGGATTTCAGATCAGTTGGTAGCTGGAGCTTGTATCTGTTGGGTTCTCGGGTCTCTCCGGATCTCCCACGCAGCGGAAAATATAAAATACGGAGATCCGTTCCCATTTCGAAAATAAGAAAAATCAGATTATCGGATAATCGATTATCACCGTGTGCGGATTCGAATCCGCAACCGTTCGGTTCCGTCGGTGCAACACCGCAAGTCGTGCAAGTGCCCGACCTCTAGCAAAGTCCACGCGATCCTCCTCACGACGGATATCCTCACGTTCCTCGTTCTTCACAGCCCACGAAACCTACGCCGGTCGCCGCAACGATCGCCGCAACGCGTGGACGATTTCCCGTCGAACGGGATTCGGAGAAGCGGCGGAGTAGATCTGGATCTGTCTGGACGCCAGAGAGAGAGAGAAACAGAGGAGGGGCGGCTAGGGTTAGCAGCAGTTTGGCCTGCTCAACCCGTTCGCTATGTTTTATACTAACCGCGCAATTTTTCATAAAAATCCCCGGTTTGTATAAAACCCACTTATTTATCCATCGCCTTGAGAATCATTTGCGTGTGACCCTCTAGGCCCAATTACCAGTCTAGTTAATGGCCCAACAAGCCCAGCGACTCCTCACTGGCTTTATTAATCCATTAATAATCCTTTATTAATTAATTAATCAATCGAATTGATATCGCACATCGAATTCGACCGGGCCTCCGATCACGTTGGGTGCCAAGCAACACCGCGTGAACTCGGAAGGTATCGGGGTTAAGCAACCCACTCTTAGAACCTTTCCGCCGACAGTTACCGCGTGGATATAATCCTTCATTCGTACAATGCTCTCGAGTCAACTCAGGGTATGACGTGCTATCAAATCCTAATCGGTCGACTCACTTGGATTGGATGCCGCTGATAAATATCGGAAAACTCCTTTCCCGATATTATCGTCCGCCCTGGCCAGGGACTTCCGCGCATCCTTCTTAGAGCATTCTCTCTCTAAGTACCGAGAGCGAATGATTCTTTATTGACACACAATTCCCTTCGACGGTATTCCGCTGTACCAATCCTTGGCGTTTTAGAATCCCGTGGCTACTAGAGATTCGTAAACCAAGGTCAAAGCACAGAAGTCCACCGACAAGGTGTCCTTGGTGTCTCAGGTCCGAGGACCATCCACGCAACTGCGACAATAGAATCAAGCTGGTTGAGAGTGAGGTACAATACCATCCAGCGATTCAGTCGGATTAGTTCAGTGAACTCATTCTCCAATGAGCACCTACAGATTCGCCTTAGTGTCTCCACACAAGTGACTTATGAGATCAGTCACCCTCATCATATGAGCAAGAGTAATATGTACTAGTCTAACCGGATATCCGATGTCCTTCTCGGATATCCTCCGACTATGAATGATTAAGAATATGTGTGTTTAAGTGATCAGTCTCACTAGTATGATCTTATCATAATCTGATCACTATAGCACATATTCACGGACTTCATTATGAAATGATAATTAATGCGATTTACACATAATGAATATTATGCCATTATATTAATAAATGAACGAGATTTACATAGTCAGATTGGCTTGTAGGCCACCTAAAACTAACAATCTCCCACTTGGACTAAAGTTAATCACCTTTATACAATAAGCCTATAGACTCTAGGTGACGCTCAAACACAATTTGAGCCAATGGCTTTGTCAGTGGATCTGCTACATTGTCGACGGATGGAACTCTTTCCACTACTACATCTCCTCTCGATAAGATGAAATCGCCTCAAAATATCTTTCGATTTCTGATGAGACCACAGCTCTTTCACTTGTGCAATAGTCCCATTGTTATCGCACAACAGCGGAACATGATCAAGGATACAGGGAACTATGTCAAGGTCGGTGATGAACTTCTTCAACCACACTACTTCCTTGAAAGCTTCAGCTGCAGTGATGTGCTCAGCTTTAGTCGTCGAATCTGCAGTGGTTACTTACTTGGAACTCTTCCAACACACTGCGCCTCCGTTCAAAGTAAACACAAATCCAGATGTAGACTTGCTATCATCTGGATCCGACTGGAAACTCAAGTCAGTAAAGCCTCGCAGTTTCAAGTCACCTCCTCCAAAGACAAGAAACATATCCTTAATTCTTCTCAAGTACTTAAGGATACATTTCACTGCCTTCCAGTCCTCTTCGCCTGGATCAGCCTGAAATCTGCTCGTAACACTTAGAGCAAATGCAACATCAGGCCGTGTACACAGCATGGCATACATGATAGATCGTATGGCAGAGGCATATGGTATTCTATCCATGAATGCCCTCTCATTAAGAGTCTTAGGAGACTGCTTATTTGAGAGACTAATTCCATGTCTCATCGGAATGAAACCTCTCTTGGAAGTTTTCATGGCAAACCTTTTGACTATGGTATCTATGTACAAGGATTAAGTCATTCCAAGCATCCTCTTTGATCTATCTCTATAGATCCGTATTCCCAATACGTAGGATGCTTCTCCCAAATCCTTCATGGAAAAGTTTTTCGACAGCCAGAACTTTACTGATGACATCATAGCTACATCATTCCAAATGAGTAGTATGTCATCTACGTAAAGAATTAGAAAAATGACTGCACTCCCACTGGTCTTATTGTACACATAAGGCTCATATTCATTCTTAATGAAGTCATAAGACTTGACAGCCTCGTCAAATCTTATGTTCCAGCTCCGGGAAACCTGCTTCAGTCCATAAATAGACCTCTGAAGCTTGCACACTTTATCAGGAGATTCTTTAGATGTGAAACCTTCTGTTTGTATTATATACACCTCTTCCTCAAAGTTACCATTGAGGAAGGCAGTTTTCACATCCATCTGCCATATTTCATAATCAAAATGTGCAGCAATAGCGAGTAGAACTCTGATCGACTTTATCATGGCAACTGGTGAGAAAGTCTCGTCATAGTCAATTCCTTGCCTTTGACGATATCCCTTTGCCACTAACATTGCCTTATAAGTGTCGATCCGTCCATCAACACCGATCTTTCTCTTAAAGATCCACTTGCAACCGATGGGTACAATACCCTCAGGCAAGTCCTCAAAGTTCCAAACTTGGTTGGTGTACGTGGACTGGATTTCTGAGTTCATGGCTTCTCGCCCTTTCCCGACTTCTGGGATTTCTATGGCCTCCTGGTAGGTTTTCGGATCATCATCCTCATTATATTGTACCTTAGCTTTACCTTCAGCAATATGTCCCACATATCGTTCGGGTAGTCTAGGTACTCTACCAGATCCACGAGGCTCATCTGTGTGTACCTGAACAGATTCAGGAACTGATATCTCATCTGATGATAATGTAGCTGTTTGGGGATCTGGAACCCCTTCCAGTACTATTTTTCTCCCACTATCTTCCTGGAGAAGGTATTCCTCTTCTAGGAAGACAGCTTTCCTGGCGACAAACACCTTTTGTTCACCAAGATGGTAAAAATAGTATCCAAAGGTTTCCTTTGGATATCCTACAAACCTGCATTTATCAGTTCGTAGTTCCAGCTTGTCTGGATCATGCCTCTTTACATGAGCAGGACAACCCCAGGCTTTAACATGTTTAAATTCTGCTTTCACGCCTTTCCATATCTCATATGGAGTAGAGGCCATAGACTTGCTGGGTACTCTGTTCAGTAGGTATGCTGCTGACTCTAGAGCATACCCCTAGAGGGACACTGGTAATCCCGAAAAGCTCATTATGGATCGCACCATGTCTAACAAGGTGCGATTCCTCCTTTCTGATACACCATTCATCTGTGGTGTATATAGAGGGGTTAGCTGAGAAAGGATACCATTATCCTTTAAGAATTGTGTGAAATTAGTACTCAAGTATTCTCCTCCTCGATCTGATCGAAGAGCTTTAATACTCTTTCCTACCTGCTTCTCTACCTCATTTTTGAACTCCTTGAATTTCTTAAATGCTTCCGACCTGTACTTCATTAAGTACACATAGCCGAATCTTGAGAAATCATCGGTGAACGTGATGAAGTATGAGTAGCCACCTTTGGCTTGGGTGGATATAGGACCACATACATCTGAATGTATTAGTTCCAGAATGTCCTTGGCACGTTCTCCATGTCTAGTAAATGGATATTTTGCCATCTTTCCCATAAGGCAGGATTCGCATGTTGCAAACGATTCGTAATCGAATATTGTTAAATAACCATGCTTGTGCAACTTTTGCAACCTGCTTTCGCCAATGTGCCCAAGTCAACAATGCCACATGTAGGCTTAGTTCACACAATTCTTGCTCTTCTTAAGAACATTATCAATTTGAAGATTGTAATAAGAAACATCTAAGAGATATAGACCGTTGACTAAAGATGCTGAAACTATTGATTTATTACCATACTAAATCGAACAACTTCTATTTTCAATAGTCAACCTATATCCTATCTTGTCCAAACAAGACACTGATATGATGTTCTTTATTATGCTAGAAACATAATAACAATCTTCTAATAGTAAGGCGTCTCCTGATGGAAGTCTGAGGTTTGCTGTCCCAACAGCAATCGCCGCAACTTTTGCGCCGTTTCCTAGCCTCAATTCCACATCACCTTGTCCCAGCTTGCGCTTACTTGTCAGCATCTGTACATCATGACAGATATGAAAAGCACATCCGGTATCCAATACCCAAGATGTAGAATCTCTAACTGACCAGTTGATATCTATCATATAGATATTTGAAGCTTCAGATAGCTTCATTTTTCTATGAGCTTTATCGTTAAGGAACTCCTTGCAGTTCCTCTTCCAGTGACCATACTGCTTATAGTAGAAGCAGTCACCCTTTACTACTCTTTTGCCTTTGTCCTTCTATCTTTTATCGTTAGCTATTATCTCTGCTTTAGGGGTATCCAATGCCGATTCAGCAGGAGGATTAGTTCTAGGGACAAAGTCAATATGTTCAGATCTGAAGACATTCTTCAGGTTTCTGAACCAATCCAAGTAGTACAGGCTAGTCAAACGTTTGGCATCAAGTATGCCACGGAGTGGGTTATTCGACAACATTATTCCCTATAGGAGATAAGTTCTATTTTAGCAGATGTTCAAATATTAAATATAAAACAAGACATTGTCTTTTGTTCAAGTTTTAACTCCCACTAATTTTCGACGGATAGTATAACCCTCAGTTATACAGAACGGGAGACGCCGACAGTCTCCTAGTGAGGATCAGAATCTCAATGACTTGCAGTACAACCTTGTGGATAGCACAACAAACTGTAATACAATCAAAGAGCACCCAACTCATGGGACTTGTAACTCCTTGCAATATCTAATCATAGCTTCGGTCCCTAGAGGTTTAATGGCCTTGTGGATAGTACAACAAACCATTAATTCTGGTCTAAGCTAACCATCGTTACGCGACGAGCATAGATTTGCATGTAGCCCTTGTGGATAGCACAACAAAGCTACATGGTTCCTCTACCCCGATCATATAGGCATCTAATGCCATAGCCACAATTTCTCCTCCCAATTAAGCAGGCCTTGTGGATAGCACAACAAACCTGCCTAAAGTGATTCGAATCATATGACTATAACGATGGTGGACCACGCGGTAAGTTCTTAACTACTCATGTTACGGCTTAGAGTCTATCTGAGGGTATTTAGATAACTTTTATCTTGGTCTCTCCTATGTGATAGTATAAAAATATATCGTATATATTTAGTAAATACTATACCTGCTTTGATTCATAATCAAAAGAAAAATATTGCATCACATACATGTCTAGTGTGGTCATGGATAGCACAGTGGGTTTGACTGGAGCCAACAATCAAACGCACACACAATCTAACATAACAATTATATTAGATAATCCTGCAAACATAAAGGCAAAAGATCTTCATCGAATTGTCTTCTTGATTGCAGCAGTGGATCGTCCTCGCTCCTTCCTCGGTTGTCTCGATCAGATTACAATAATTCTATAATTACATGTAATTAGAAGAGAGCCTTATGGCGAGTACAAGAGAGAGGGAGGTAGAAATACATCGGAGAATGAGAGAGGGAGAGATACACAAATCTCTATTTATTAACAATTTAATAAACATTCATCATTCATCTACGATCCACACAAACACATCATTCATCACATGAACAATTAAATAAGTGCATATCTATGACCACGGTGTGTTTTAAACATCCCACACATGATTCAGCGCATCACATGGCTAAAATAAAAGAGTTTTCAAAAATAGATAATTTTGGCTTTAAAAAAGTGGGATCCAATCAAAATTGACATTTGAATTTCGAAAACACTTTTAATTAATTTAACATGCTATCAAATCAAAATTTAAAAGCAATAATCACACATCACATGTGCACACGCTCCAAATTAATAATTCCAGATTATTCCATGCAAATTAGAACATTTCTAATATTTGAATAATCTAACATTTAGATCAATCTCCATTAATAATCTAACAATTAGACTATTAATGACTAATATAACTCTTAGATTAGTCAATTAATATTAATTATTAATTTAACTCTTAAACCAACAATTAACATTAATAAATGATTGACTACTAATTTAACACTTAAATTAGTCAATGACCTCAATTATTAATCTAACACTTAAATTAATAACTATCTAATCTAACTCTTAGATTAGAGGATTAAAGTTATCATTAATTTAACTATTAAATTAATGACTAACAATAATTAATTAAGGACTACTAATTTAACATTTAAATTAGTCATCTAAGTTAATTATTAATTTAACAATTAAATTAATAACTAACTCAAATATTAATTAACAATTATATGATTTAATAATAAATAATCTAACTCTTAGACTAAAAATTATTAAATACTAATTTAACTATTAAATTAGTTAAATTAAGGTTCATTATTAATTTAACAATTAAACTAATAATTAACCCTTAATTACTCAATCTAATTGTTAATAAGATAATGATTCAAAATCATTAATGCCAAAATGAATTAAAATTCAATAACAAATTTAGTTTTCAAAACAATTTTAAATTTTAAATTAAATTCAACTTAATTTAATTTTGGACTTGGGGTTTAGGGATTTAAGAGCAAATGGGTTTAGAAAAAAGGAATTTAGGGGGCTAAGAAACTCAGCTCATTGGGCTGAACCTGGGCCCGGGCCCTGGCCGAGCCAAGGCTCGGACCAGGGCTTCCCTGGTCCTAGCTCCCCAGACCACCTGGCCCGGTCCGACCGGGTCGGGTGCCTAGCGGCCCGGCAGCCAGGCCGGCACCCCTAACACTAGAACCCGACGCCCCTTTTCAGCAAAACCCTAATAGGATGGCGGTGGGGGGGACTCACAGGGACCCGATGGCCGGGGTTCCCGCGTTGGCCGATCCCACCGGTGATACCCCGGTGCCGACGATGGCCCCTGGCGCCGGCATGCCACCGGCGGTGCCCCCTAACTTGCTGCAGGCCGACCCCTTATTCTTCCTCTTTTAATTTCTGTTTTTCCACGTTTTCATAAAACTGAAGAGGAAGAAGATGGCTGTCCAGCAATTGCTCAGATTCCTTCTCCGGTGCCGGCAACAGATGCCTCTGGTGACTGGTGGTGTTCCTGGTCACACCAAGACCCCCAGCTATCTTCCCATCATACGGGAAAAACATGAACAAAGCCGAATAAACCCAATTATTCTTCATCACATGAAGAACATGAAACACCCCAAATAAAATTTGAAATTTGCAGGAAAGGTAATCTAATTATTCATAAAAAAATATGTGTTCATCTCATGAACACGGATCCAGCAAATAGATCGAATTAGGGCATGAAATTAAATCATGGAAAAATTAATTTCGGAACCCGAAACGGGACAAGAAACAGTGGAACCTTCCTCTAATACCACTGTTGGGTTCTCGGATTTCTCCGGATCTCCCACGCAGCGGAAAATATAAAATACAGAGATTCGTTCCCGTTTCGAAAATCGGAAAAACCAGATTATCGGATAATCGATTCTCACCGTGTGCGGATTCGAATCCGCAACCGTTCGGTTCCGTCGGTACGACACCGCAAGTCGCGCAAGTGCCCGGCCTCTAGCAAAGTCCACGCGATCCTCCTCACGACGGATATCCTCACGTTCCTCGTTCTTCGTAGCCCACGAAACCTCCGCCGGTCGCCGCAACGATCGCCACAACGTGCGGACGATTTCCCGTCGAACGGGATTCGGAGAAGCGGCGGAGCAGATCTGGATCTGTCTGGACGCCAGAGAGAGAGAGAAACAGAGGAGGGGCGGCTAGGGTTAGCAGCAGCTTGGCCTGCTCAACCCGTTCGCTATGTTTGATACTAACCGCACGATTTTTCATAAAAACCCCCGGTTTGTATAAAACCCACTTATTTATCCATCGCCTTGAGAATTATTTGCGTGTAACCCTCTAAGCCCAATTATCAGTCCAGTTAATGACCCAACAAGCCCAGTGACTCTTCACTCACTTTATTAATCAATTATAACCCTTTATTAATTAATTAATCAATCGAATTGATGTCGCACATCGAATTCGACCGGGCCTCCGATCACGTTGGGTGCCAAGCAACACCGCGTGAACTCGGAAGGTATCGGGGTTAAGCAACCCACTCTTAGAACCTTTCCGCCGACAGTTACCGCGTGGATATAATCATTCATTCGTACAATGCTCTCGAGTCAACTTAGGGTATGACGTGCTATCAAATCCTAATCGGTCGACTCACTTGGATTGGATGCCGCTGATAAATATCGGAAAACTCCTTTCCCGATATTATCGTTCGCCCTGGCCAGGGACTTCCGCGCATCCTTCTTAGAGCATTCTCTCTCTAAGTACCGAGAGCGAATGATTCTTTATTGACACACAATTCCCTTCGACGGTATTCCGCTGTACCAATCCTTGGCGTTTTAGAATCCCGTGGCTACTAGAGATTCGTAAACCAAAGTCAAAGCACAGAAGTCCACCGACAAGGTGTCCTTGGTGTCTCAGGTCCGAGGACCATCCACGCAACTGCGACAATAGAATCAAGCTGGTTGAGAGTGAGGTACAATACCATCCAGCGATTCAGTCGGATTAGTTCAGTGAACTCATTCTCCAATGAGCACCTACAGATTCGCCTTAGTGTCTCCACACAAGTGACTTATGAGATCAGTCACCCTCATCATATGAGCAGGAGTAATCTGTACTAGTCTAACCGGATATCCGATGTCCTTCTCGGATATCCTCCGACTATGAATGATTAAGAATATGTGTGTTTAAGTGATCAGTCTCACTAGTATGATCTTATCATAATCTGATCACTATAGCACATATTCACGGACTTCATTATGAAATGATAATTAATGCGATTTACACATAATGAATATTATGCCATTATATTAATAAATGAACGAGATTTACATAGTCAGATTGGCTTGTAGGCCACCTAAAACTAACAGAATTCCACTGGACCAATGCGATCAAGAATCTGATAGGGTCCAAAGTATCTAGCAGCAAGCTTGTGATTGTAGCAGCAAACCAGATTGGATTGACGATAAGGTTGAAGCTTGAGATACACTCAATCGCGCACATTGAATGATCTATCCACACGATGAGAATCTGCCATTTTCTTCGTTCGAAGTTGTGCTTTGGATAGATGCTGCTTGAGTTCCGACAATATTTGATCTCTGCGGAATAAATTTTCTGCGACCTCCTGGACAGAAGTAATGCCTGGAGCATAGGATAAAAATGCGGGTGGAGGGGTACCGTATATTGCTTCGTATGGAGTAATTCCCATAGCAGAGTGTGTGCTGGTATTGTACCAGAACTCAACCCAAGCAAGCCAATCTAACCAGAGCTTCTACTGTTGGATACAAAAGCACAGTAGGTATGTTTCAAGACAACGATTTAATACCCAGGTTGCCCATCCGTTTGTCAGTGGTAAACTAAGCTCAATTTCAATTGAACACCATGAGCACGAAAAAGTTCCTTCCAAAGCTTGCTTGTAAAGACAGCATCTCTGTCGGAAACAATTGATCTCGGGAGGCCATGGAGTTTCACTATGTGTGAAATGAATTCTTTAGCAACAGAAATGGCATTGTAAGTGTGCTTAAGGGGTGGGAAATGAGCATATTTGGACAGTCTATCAACTACCACAAGGATGATTGATTTCCCTTGTGAAAGAGGAAGGGCATCAATGAAGTCCATTGAAATATCAGTCCAAATCTGATCCGGGATAGGCAGTGGTTGTAGGTGTCCAGCTGGAGGCTGAGTAATATATTTGCAGCGTTGACAAATATCACATTGCTGAATATAAGTTTTAACACTTGAATAGCATGATATTGAGGGTGTAAATGGATAAGTTTGTTGAAATATAAGATACCATTTCTGAAACTAGAACGTTGAGGATCAAGGATGCCTTCAGTCCACTGTTGAAGAAGTGACTGCAAATGCTCATCATATAAAAAGTCATGTTGTAGCTCACAGAACCAGTTTGGACCGACAACAGAATAAGCATTCAATAACATGCCTTCCATATTGCGGGGTAAAGCATCAACAGCTTTATTATGGTGACCCGCCTTGTATTCCAAAGTAAAATCAAACCCCATCAGTTTAACAAGCTAAAGATGTTGTGCTGCGGTATGAATTTTTTGTTGCAATAGATAGCGAAGACTTTCAGATCAGTCCTAATGATAAATTTCCTACCCGCTCGAGATAGGATTTCCACTTGTGGACTGCAAATATAATAGCCTCCATCTCCTTCTCATAACTGGAAGGTCACAATTGTCTAGAGCTGAAAGCTTTGCTTAGGTAGGCAATTGGACGTCCCTGCTGCATGAGAACAGCTCCTATACCTGAACCACTTGCATCACATTCCAAAATAAATGTCAGAAAAATTTGGCAATGCCAACACTGGAGCAGACACCATCGCTTGCTTCAACTGCATGAAGGCTTGCTCTGCTTGGACTGTCCAGCTGAAAGAATCTTTTTTTAATAACATTGTTAAAGGAGCAGCCAGCTGTCCATATCCTCGAATATATTTTCTGTAGTAGCCAGTGAGGCCTAAGAACCTTTGCAGTGCCTTCAGGGACTTGGGATCAGGCCAGTCAAGAATGGCTGTCATCTTTGAAGGATCCATATTAACACCATTTTTGGAAATAATATGTCCCAAGTACTCAACTTGAGAAACTCCAAAGCAACATTTAGATAATTTGACAATTTAAGTGATTTTGCAGCAATGTATTCAAGACCACATCCACATGTTGGACATGATCACATAGTTGTCAAGGCGCAAAGGCGCAGGTAGAGGGGCTAGGCGCTGGGCCGCCTTTCACGGGCCCATGAAAGGCGGGCCAGGCGGCCGCTTAAGCGGCCGCCCAGGGCGCCTAGAACCGCTACGGCCCGGCCCATTAGAGATCCAACCCGTAACACCCCCCCCGCCCCCCCCCTGGCTCGACCCCCGTGATGCCCCATTCCCTCCCTCCCAGCTACCGTCTGCGAGGGTTTCGTCCCGGTCCGACTTCGCTGCGATTCCCGGCCACCACCGACGCCACCGATCGTCGACGCCGGCGTCACTGTCGCCGATGCCGTCCGGTGAGTTTGCTCTCCCTCTCTCTCTCTCTCTCTCTCTCCCCTCCCTCGCCCGACCCCCGTGATGCCCCATTCCCTCCCTCCCACCACAGTCTACGAGGGTTTCATCCCCGTCTGACTTCGCTGCGATTCCCGGCCACCGCCGACGCCACCGATCGTCGATGCCGCCGTCACTGTCACCGGCATCCGGTGAGTTTGCTCTCTCTCTCTCTCTCTCTCTGTGATGAAGCCGACGCCCCTCTCTCTCTCTCTCCTGTCTCACGCTCTCTCTCTCTCTCTCTCAAGTCTCACCCTCTCCCTCCCTTTCTCTCTGTCTCTCTGTCTCTCTAAGAAGGGCCCGACCGGCCAAGCCCCCCTCCCTCCCTTTCTTTTAGGCTCTTAGTGCCCTCTCTCTCTTAGGCCCAACCGGCCAAGCCCCCCTCCCTCCACTTTCTATCTCACAAAGACGGGCCAAAGCCCTATCTCAATCTCACTCACACACTCTAGTCTCTCTCTCTCTCTCTCTATCTATCTCTGTGACTGCGTACACAGTGCACAGGACACACATGGGCCGAAGCTCTGTTTCGATCTCTCTCCCCCCCTCGCCCTCTCTCTGTGTGACTGCATATATTTGATATTAATATTGATGAATCTACAATTGATATTAATATATTTCATATATATTTTAAGGAGGCGCCTAAGTGCTGCCGCTTAAGCACTGCCTAAGCGGCCGCCTTAACGCCTAAGCGCTTAGGCTCCCTGGGAACGCCTTGGGTCGCCTTGGCGCCTTGACAACTATGCATGATCATACCATGAATGGTTATAGACTAAAATGTCATCAAAGAAGACAAGAACAAATCTTCTAATAAAAGGTTTAAAGATGTCATTCATTAGGGATTGAAAACTAGAGGGAGCATTTGATAACCCAAAGGGCATTACTAAAAATTCATAGTGGTCCTTATGTGTCTTGAAGGCTGATTTGCGAATGTCTTCCTCTGCCATACGAATTTGACGATAGCCAGACCTCAAATCCTACTTAGTGAGGTAGGCTGCACCATGTAATTCATCTAATAAATCATCAACCATAGGAATAGCGTATTTATTCTTGATTGTCTGATTGTTGAGTGCCCTGTAACAATACACATACGCCAAGACCCATCTTTCTTTTGAACCAATAATATTGGGGCAGAAAAAGCGCTAGTGCCGCATCGAAGGAGAATATTAGTCAATATTGCTTTAAGCTGTTGCTCAATAATGGTTTTATGACGAGGGGAGTGTCTGTAGGGTGGAATGTGAATGGCCTTATTGTCATTGAGCAATGTGATCTTATATGATCATAGGGTCTTGCAGGTGGTAATCCCTTAGGTTCAGAAAAAAATTGCAGAGTACTTGGAAAGGAGCTGTTCTCATTCAGGTGGATATGGAGTGAAACTAAGATCAGCACCTATGCTATGAATCTGTAATAATTGAAGAGCAAAAATGGATGTTGCAGTGCGGGACTCCCTCAACAATTGTTTCCCACTGATTTGTTGAACTTGAGATCAGACCAAGCTTGAAAAGTATAATGAGTATCATGAACAGAAAATTTGAAAGTCATGGCTTCCAAATTCCAAATAATATCTCCTAAGGTTTTCAACCAAACAGCACCTAATACCACATCAAAATCCTCCAAAGGTAAAACCATTAAGTCTAAATTTGCAGAAAAATTGCTGAGGGGTAAAGGAACCTGGTGATAAAGTCCCTCACGGAGAATGTGAATTCTGGAGGCCAATCTGACAGGGAGATTTGAAACTGGAGTCATTGAAATGCCCAATCTTCTGACAACAGCAGGGTCGATGAAGTTATGAGTGCTGCCACTGTCGATCAAAACTACTCAGTCATGCTCCCTAATTTCTCATGTAGATGCATGGCCCCTGGAGTGGAAATGTTGGTGACAGCTTGTGAAAGAATAGCAGGTGTAATAGCATTAAATTCAACTGAATCTTCTTCAGAAGTGCTTGAAGGATCTAGAGAGAAGAACTCTTCATCATGGACCAATTGCAATAAGAAAAGCTTGTTTGCTTTACACACATGTCCTTGCAGCCACTAATCATCACAATTGAAGCATAACCCTTTTGTTTTCCTGTCCTGAAGCTGTTGTGTTGGTAACCTTTTGACTGGAGGAGTAACTGAAGTATGAGTAACAGGTGTGGGAAGTAATGGAGGTTGGGAGGAAGGTTGAAAGTTTCCTTCTGCTTAAGACCTTGGATTCCTGAATGCGTGCTAACTCCATAGCTTGAAGGGGTGTTTCAGGTCGAAATAGACGAACTTCACATGCCAATTCATCCTTCAAGCCACTCAAAAAAATTCCTAACAGATGTTCTTCAGGCAATTCAGTCAACTTTGTTACATAGACGTTCAAATTCCCTCTGATACTCTAAAACTGAAGATGTCCGTTTCAATTTGTTAAGAAGATCATGGAAGCCGACCTTAGAAGTAGACCCAAATCTTAATTCCAAACCATTCAAGAAGTCTGACCATGTGAAAGATTTCCTTCATACCAGAAAAATGCCAAAACCATTCCAATGCATCACCTTCCAAATAAAAGGAACCATGAGAGATTCTATGTCCCTCTGGAACCCGATTGAAGGAAAAATACTGACTGGTCTTGAATTTCCAGGCAACAGGATCTGTGGATCCATCGTACTGAGGAAATTCCAAATAATAGGGCTTAGAAAAGGGTTTGAAAGTACTATCATCAGAGACCGATCTAGATTCCTGCTGATGGAGTAAAGATTCAATAGTGTTTGCCTGCTGGATCGTGCCACCCATCTGCCGTGACATGGAATCTTGGATCTCCCTGAGCGAATTCTTCATCTCAAGCAGATTGTCTTGTGCCATGGCTGTAGAAGGTAGGGAGGTGCTCGGAGATGGCTCAGACGCCACTTTGTTGGAGCTCTTCTTGGGCTCCCAATCAAGACCTGGCAGGAGAGATCCTGCTAAACCACTCCGAGCGCGTGTAGCTGTGTTGGGGTAGATCAAACGTAGAAATTACAGAAGAAATTTAGGGAGAAAGTGGAAGCATTGGGAAGAACATGAAGAACGTGAGAGTTGCAGAGAGGAGAGAAAGAAGAAGAACAGGGGGTGAAATGAAATTGGGGGTTCCAAAGCTCTCCCCTTCATAACCCGTTACGATTCCTTTTTATAGTTTGTTACAATGTTGGTTTAAGGGAAGGCCTACCACAGACTTTGGCAGCTCATCCCAGCTATTACAACTAAAATTGGTTACGGAATTGTGAGATTTCCCACCCAGGTTGTTTCTATCTAACCATATTGGTTATGCCGTATGCCCATTGCTACACTACACTTGACCATTGCAACAGGTGTACATATCAGATATGGGGAGTGATGTCGACGTTTGGAAGGGGAGAAGGGGATTGCTACTCATTTGATTCTTAATGTTGTTGGCGCTTCCCCCCTTTTTTTTTGTTTTCCCTGTAGGATTTCCCATGGAAATCTTTCTTTTGGGTGCAGTCCTAGGTCTCCTCTCCTTAGTCTGGGTATTGTTTTGCTCAGGAGATTTTTGATATGGGGTGCCCCCATCATGCTGCGCTGTTTTCTGGTTCACCTTTTTTTGTTTTTTTCTAAATCGTTCATTCGTCTTTCGGTGGGTGGGGATAGATTGTGATTTGTTTTCACCCCTTTTTCAGATTATCCATTCACCTTTCAGTGGGTGCCGATTGGTTATTATTTTGGTTTTCTTTCTGTGCTCTTCCCCTACCCAATTTCTGTTCTAGCTATGTCAAGATTCCTTCTTTTACTGTTTGAGCAGCGTTTGGGCAGTCATCAAGCAGCCCGTTTGGACAGTCATCAGTGTTTGGGCAAACAAGCGGTGCCACCAGCAACCCTTTTAGCTCCAGCCCGTTTGGACAGTCATCAGCGTTTGGGCAGTCATCAAGCAGCCCATTTGGACAGTCATCAGTGTTTGGGCAGACAAGCGGTGCCACCAGCAACCCCTTTAGCCCCAGGCCCTTTGGGAGCCCATTCGGTTCGCCCACTGGGAGTTCGATATTTGGTATCAGCATGTCGACTGGTGTATTTGGGCAGCCGTCGTCGCCACTATCATCACCTGCCTTTGGGGCGTCATCCACACCGGCATTTGGGGCCTCGTCAACACCAGCATTTGGTGGCTCTTCATCTACGTTTGGCAGTGAGAACTCCTTACCTTGCCCTATATAAGTCTTACCAGTGACTTTGTGTAGAATGGCATTTATCTGCCTTTTGTTCTGGCATTGGAATTGGCAATATGGATTGTAATCTGTCCCTGTGTGGTTTTTGTGACATGTATGAAATTCCAATTAGCTTTATTGAGTACAAATTTTTCACAAGTCTAGGGCCATGGTATTTGTATAAAATTTTCCTTCTTGTGCATGGGATATTTAATAAAATGCTCTTGTGTACTCTTAAATTTTCTGATATGGTTCATAATATGATAGTTGGTTTTGAGGAGATAGTGGTTTTTAAACTACATACTTCTTGTGCGAATTTGTGAAAAAACTAAATGATCATTTTGTTGAACTTTCATGTGGATCATTTTAAGAATTTTTTTCTCCCATTCATAGAATAATGCATTCCCAAGATGTAGCAAATGCTCTCATAAGGTTGTCAAAAAAGTTGTAAAGGATTGTCATGATGATTACCACCTCTTTATTTATATCTCTATAGGGGCAACATAAACAAAAGTAATATGATGCAAAGAACCAAGGAAGGAAGGATCGAGGTTGCCCATAGATCAGTTCAGGCTTGATTGATCAGATTGGTCGATCTGATCTGATCCGAACGATCTCGAGCTGATCCGGCCTGAACCCTCCTTTATGTTCACAAGAAGCAACAAAAAAAATAAAAAAAACAATTATTAGAAAATTTCTAAAAAATATAAAGTTGGATGTGACAATGTATGAAGATAATTTGGACAAAAAAAGATACATATGCTAAAAAAATAAGTAGACTTACATTTCATTGTAGGCTTATATTTTAGGTGCTATATAGATATTGTACATATTCTGCCTAGGACATGCAGCATTACATGCATTGTACCATCCATGTTGGTGTAGATGATCATCACCGGTGTCTAGCTTGGGATATCGGGGACATGGTAGGACCCTTTTGAGGATTGATGGGGTACTGCATCTGAACATTGATGATAACCATAATATCCTCTTGAATAAACAGATTCATCAAAGGATGGATATTCGTAATACCTCATTGGCTAACATTGAAGCCTTTGACGGAGTCTAGGATGATGCATTATAGTACTATTCTTGGCCGTAATGCTCTGATGTTTCCTGTAGCCTTTTTCATTTAGGGTTTTCTTCTTCTTTAGCCAGTTGCTTTGATGAGCTATAAATTTTGGAATGTAACTTGGATTTAGAGGTCCTCCTTCAGGGTTGACAACTTGCTACTTCCTTCCAATGCTGTGATAGATCCTTTCTTGACTTTCAATTGCTCTAGATAATTTTAGAATTAAGATCTTACCTCCATAGGAGCATCTTTACAGGCTTTGACTTCTCCTTTGATGCCAGAAGGTGTTGTTTTAGATGAAAGCTTCCATAAAAAATAGTCCTCCTATAATAGTTGCTTTGCACCTTCCATCGTTGCATGTCCACAATTGTACAATGGTTCTATCTTGGGTTGCTATGTGAAGTGGCAGATGATGCCTAGTGCTGTTTTGATGACATCTTGAGACAGTGTTAAACAAATAAAGATATTACGAAAAGAGTGAGAGCAAATGTTTGATAGAGAAATGAAAGTAGGGAGTGAGAGAGCATGTAGAGGTTTAAAATAAGAGGAGAATGAGAGGGAGTGTTAGACAGAGAAAAACATTTAGAAAAAAGTAGGGGTGTGTGAAAGAGGGGTTAATAAAAGAGTGAGAGTGTGTTAAAGAGAGAAAGAGATTAAGAAAAGAGCAAGAGAGAAAGTTTTTTAAAAATGCGGATGGTACCACATGAGATATTGAAACGAGAAGAGGTGAACGTACAAGAGTAAATTACAAAACCCTCATAAATCTCTCCATACAAGAGGCATCAAAATGGTGCAACCCTCACGCAGAAAAGATGTCACGCTCATAACGAACCATACATTTATGTATGTGGCAATATAAACCATAGAATAGAGTAAGGCGAAATACAAACAGGCAGACCTTCACTTAAAGTGTTCAAGTTGAAAGTTGGAGCTTCATACTCTGTCCTGTGACTTTCTTTCTCATTCTTTGATAGGACAGTGGCAACAAGCCATGTTTCTTGCCTTTTAACAAGAAATGATCCCTATTCTACTTTTGCTAAATCTTCTTCATTTGCTTCAGCGGATTTGTTGGAAACAGTGACATCTACTGCATTTGTTTCAGCTGAGGCTTATGCTTATGCTTTATACCTTAAATTTTGAAATGAGTTAATAGGTGCTAATTCCTACAAGTGATAAGACATAGTATAGAAGGAAGGTATAGGATGAAATTGAATCGGGAAGCAGAGGTGAGCCTCCTTGAGCAGGGTGCGGAGGAGATTGTTGTTGAGGATCCGAACCGGTTAGGGTAGGAAGGGTCACTTCAAAGCCTGATTAATCGCTTTCAATGCCCCTGTATTGCGCTTTGCGAACATCTTTGAGTTGAGCTTGCTTAAGGGCTTGGCTCTCCTTAGTGGGTATCTCGATTTCTCTGGTCATTTTCCTCATCTCACTGCGTAAAAAATGGTTTCCAGTTGCTGAAGCTCTTCGTATTTTGCCTATGCTTCTAAAGCACGACAGGCCCACTCTTTAACTTCCCTCTGAAGCTTCGCCTTTTCTGCAACAAGGGAGGGAGGTTGTGTATCGCTAGATGTCCAATCCCATAGTTTCTGGATTCGTAATACCGAACCCTGTCTATTTGCATGATCATGCATGGGCTTGTAGGAAGCGAACTCATAGTAAGCAAGATGGTCGAGGAGGGAGCGGGAACCAGAAAGATTCCTATGACGAACCCGAGCTCCCTATCCCTATAAACCAAAAGAGCAAAAAGGGATCTATTCACATCTTGATTATAAAAGGCCTCAACCCAGGAGTGTTTTCTCTGATGGCGGAGCGGGTGGAGCGAGCGGCGATAGCATGGAAGCGACGGAGCTTGTACGACGTCGATAGGACGGCGGAGCATGGGCAAGGAGCATTTGAAGGTGTGAGAGTAGAAGGAGATTGGGAGGTGGAGGGTCGGGTTTGGGTCGTCATTGGAGGTCGGGGGAAGAGAAGCTGCAATGGCATAGGAGATTTTTTGGAGGGGAGCATAGTCTTTAGATGCAGAAAGCTTTCATCAGGAGATCCCCTGCTTGGCTTGCTGTAGATCGGTGTGTGCGATGCCTGGAAAAAGACCATCAGGCATCGCATTGCCGTAATGCTCTGGTATGTAGGATCTGTCGTGGTCTTGGGAATAAAGCTGCTATTTGTCTGGAGAAGCTTAAAGACGAAACGAAGTTCCATTCTACAACTCCTTGGTTTGATGATAAAGAGAGAGGTCTTCTGAGAAAGTGTTTTCTATTGAAGTTCCTTGGTGCCGATCCTTGCGTAGCAATGAGGAATACCTTTCTATAGTCTTGGTTGGAAAGGTGAAGCAAGGGTCTCTTTCTGCGGAGATGTTGAAATAGTTCTTATTGCAGAGAAGTGGGGGAGGTAAGGACTGGGAGGTTTGGAGCTTTCAGGAAGATTGCTTCTTGGTACGCTGTCCACATATTGATTTTTTAATGGATATATTGCGTGTTAAAATGCTTAAGGTGCAGGAAGCTTGGATCTAATGGAGTTGATGGAGCCATGAGTTTGGTATGGTGGTGGACAAGAAGTTTAAACCTGTGCTACGGTGTAGGATTTATGGGATCCACATATCTCTTTGGGATGTGGAAGTTTTCAGGGCAGCTGTGTTGGTATTCTGAAGGCAGTGCATAAAGATACCAGCAAATGGCATAGGCTGGAGTATGCTAAGGTGCAAATAATGGTTGAACAGGAGACAAAGTTTCCAGTGTATGTTAAAATTCAATGGCATCATAAGCTGTAGTGGGTGAAGATGGAGGAGGAGCTTTTGTCAGAGACATTGGAACAACCGGTGAATTCAACGTACAGCTAGGTTGTTCAATCCTACAAACTTTGCAGGGAAGGTAGGGTTATAGGGCAGGATCAGAACTTGAAGACGGCATTCCAAGGCGAGCTAGCAGACCGGCCGGTTCAAGTCAATAACCCGAAGCAGTTGATTAAACCGCGGCTTGATGGCAAGTAGATCCGGTTCCGGGCTCTAGTAATGGGTCGGATCCATTAAGACAAGAAGTGGGCGGGGGTATGTGTTCACATCCTGTGGGTGCCAATTGGTTTAAAGCTACCGATGGCTTTGCCAATCAGATTGTTCTTGGCGGCTGTAAGGGGAGGAAGCGGGCGATTAGGGTTTATAGAAGGTCCAGGAGACGAGATGTGGTGGCGGCCGCGGGGTCTTCGCAACAAATATCCAAAGGAAGGCAATCAACAACGAAGAATCTGGCGAATCTTCCTCCATCTCCGGCAGCAATATGTGGAGAGTCCAAGGGTGAGGAGAGTTCTGTTGAGGGCCAGCGAAACTTCCTGGTAGAGGACCGAAGATCTCGGATCGATGAAGACCATTGTGGGGAGGAATCTTCTCCACTTCCTACTCATGTACCGGGTACGCCCATATTTCCTGCTTTTGTCCCCCCAAATTCCCATTCTCCTCTGTCGCCTTCCCAAAAGCATCACGCGGTGGCCAATGTCATCGCCAAGCCAACGGAATTGGCCAAGGATCTGGAAAAGATTGCGGATGCTGCCAACTTGGTGGATGGGTGGTCAGATGCGAAAATTCTGGAAAGGGCAGAAACTTTAGGGGTTCAGGTTCAAAACAAGGTTGGCCAGTATAGGAAATTATGGAAGATTTGTTCTGAAGGTGCTCAACCTCAGGCTTTACACAACAAGGATTTGCGGGAGTTTCGCAGTTTGTTATTGTCAACTGAGGTTCACAAGACAGAAGGTCAAAGCTGACAGAGCTGGTAGAGAAGGGTAGGTCAAATCTCTCAATGAAGATGGCAGCAAGGAATATTTACCGGTTGAATGCTGAGAGGAAACAATGTGCAGTCAAGGAGTTGATGCGAAGGAGTCAACTGGAGATTGTGTGTATTTTAGAGACGAAAATGGAACAGTTTGGCAACCGGCTGGTTTCAACTATAACTGGGTTCGTTTCCGCTGATTTTGTTTTCAGGAGGTCAGATGGAAACTCAGGAGGTATTCTAATAGCATGGAATACTAGTAAGTGGACGGGTAGATTATTAGAAGTGGGAGAGCATTCAATTTTTGTTGGGTTGATATCTAACGTGCTTGGGACGGAATGGATGCTAACTGGAGTTTACAGCCCAAGTGCATACATAGAGAGAAGAATTTTGTTTAATGAACTGGTACAGTGTCAAAATAAATTTGCCCTGCCATGGTGTATATTGGGGAATTTCAACGAAGTCCGTAGTTCAGCAGAGAGAATTAAAGGTGTCAGAATTACTAGGGATATGAAGGAATTTAATAGTTGGATAGAACAGATGGGTTTGAGGGAGTTGCCTCTTGGTGGTCAGAAATTTACTTGGAGCAACTCAAGAGTGCATCCTTCTATGCCCAGAATTCACAGAGTTCTGGTGGAAGATAGGTGGGAGGAGTTATTCCCTTTGTCTACACTATCCTATCAACCAAGGACTGTATCTGATCACTCTGCTTTAGTGATAGATACATGCTAGAACAAGTCATTTAACAGGCCATTTTGTCTTGAGAAAACTTTGGTTAGACAATGAGGAGTTTAAACTGTTAGTGAAGAATACATGGCAGGATGATTCTCTTCCTTCAGGTGGTATGAAGGAATTGGCTATCAAGATGAGAGCTTTGAAAAAGAAAATTAAAATGTGGGCGGAAGGATGGAAAAGTAGTCAACACAAAGAAAAGCAGGAGATGCTGGTAGAAATAACCAAGCTTGTAAAAGTTGACTATACCGGAGAAAACTGCGTTAGCCTCCATGAGAATGTGGTTTACAGAGTGTAATTTAGAAGAGGAAGCTAAATGGAAGTAAAGGTCAAGAGTTCAATGGCTAAAGGAGAGGGACAGCAGCACAAGGTTTTTCCATATGATAGCGAATGGCAGGAGAAGAAGACATTTTATATCTGCTCTTAATATTGATGGAAACTGGGGGAAGAGGAAAATGTGATCTAGGATGCGTTCATTAGTTTTTACAAAACCTTGTTCGCAGAGGAGAACAGATGATACCCTCAATGGCAGGATCATGGAATTCCGGATCGGGTCGGGTCCCGAGATTGGGACCCAGCGATCCCAATCTGATCCAGGTCGGATTGGCCGGAATGGCCGATGAAGCTGGGCCGATCCTGGATTGGCCCGATTAAATAATATTCAAAATTAATAATAAAAAATCAGAAAAAAATAAAAAAATTAAAAAAATTAAAAAATGTACACATTATTCAATGAATGTACAATGAAAATAAATGCAAATCATGCACATCCATAAAAAATGAACATTAAAGATGAATAACTCGCTAATAATTATTATTGTGCACTAATTAAAAAAGATATGCTATGAGGTTTTTAACATGAAATTAATGAAAAATACTTCACAAAGATCACATTCTGCATCCCGATCCCCCCTTAAAAGGGGATCCGGGAGATCGGCCGATCCAAGCCCGATTCGGCCTAATACGGGCCGATCCTTTTGTATTTTTTTAAAACCGTTCACCAGAATCGGCCAGGATCGGCCGATTTGGGCCTGGATCGGCGATTCTGGCCGACCGGGCCGATCCTTGTTAAAGTTGGGGGGGAGGGAACAATGACTTCTCCCTTAGAATCGGATTGGGGGGAGGATCCCGATCTGAATTGGCCTATTCTACAATCCATGGGCATGATAGCAGTCTAGTCAGATTGAGTAATGCTGATAAGGAAAGGTTGAATTCAAGTATAACAGATGAAGAGATACAGAAGGCAGTTTTCAGCCTAGGTGGAGACAAGGCTCCGGGGCCAGATGGATTTCCAATGATGTTCTATCAAGTCTTTTGGAGATCATAAAGTCAGATTGCAAAGCTGTGAGACATTGGTTTGATAATGCCAGGGGGGAGAATTTGTCAACCGGACTTCCTTGTCCTATTACCTAAGAAAGAGGAGTCAGTGAATTTGAAGGATTTCAGGCCCATTGGTTTATTGAATGGGTCTTATAAGATGGTTACTAAAATTCTGGCAAACGGGTTCTGGACTATTATAATCTTCTCGAGGAAAATCAGCACGCCTTTGTCCTTGGCAGAAAGCTGTTTGACGCTTTTGTCACAGCTCATGAATTGATTTTCTCAATGAAGCAGGGACGTAAGCAAGATATTCTTATCAAATTGGACTTCAATAAAGCCTATGACAGGGTTTCAAGGAAGAGTTTGTGGAATATTTTGTCTCTGTATGACTTTCCAATCACATGGATTCACGTTTTGAAGGAGTGCCTATCCACAGCCTCTTTCTTCTTGTTATTCAATGGGGAAGTTACTGGATGTTTCAGCAGTTCAAGAGGATTGCATCAGGGAGATCCGATCTCTCCATGTCTTTTCATTTTGGTAGCTAACAAACTGAGCAAGATGTGTATTAAAGCTGAAGAAAGTGGTTGAATTTCTGGTGCCAAGATCAGCAGCACACCTATTGTTATTTCTCATTTGCAGTACGCCGATGATACCCTAATTTTCCTGGAAGGTGGGACTGAACAACTGCAGAGTCTGCTATTTGTGTTGAAGAATTTTGAATATATTTCTGGAATGAAGATTAATTACGACAAAAGCTCTATCGTTGGAATTAATATGGAAGAGAATTTGATTTCTTAGTGTGCAAATCTTTTGGGGTGCAAGATTGAGAAACTACCTATTCTTTATTTAGGGCTTCCTCTACATTTTAAATCTCTTAAGAAGACTGACTGGGATCTGCTTGTGATCTGACTGCAGAAGAAGCTGTCCAAATGGAAGGCAAGAAATCTCAGTTTAGGGGGAAGAATAGTCCTTCTTAATTCTGTTCTATCAGCAATTCCACTTCACTATTGTCTGTGTTCATTCTACCAAAGGCTGTGATGGCTTGGCTTGATCAGATTAGGAGGAAGTTTTTATGGGGTGGAGAGGATGCCAATTCTAAATCTGTCCTCCTGGTTAAATGGAGTAAGGTGTGTATCCCAGTCAAGCAAGGAGGTTTGGTAGTTAAAAACTTGATGTCCATGAACTTAGCTTTACTTGGCAAGTGGTTGTGGGAACTTTTGTCTCAGGAGGATCTTTTATGGAATAAGATTTTGAAATCCAAACATTATGGCTGAAGTGGAAAATTCTGTATTAAAGAAGAAAACTCATCTTTGATTTCACCTATCTGGAAGCGCATTTTGCAATCATAAAAGTGGGTGGTTCAAGGTCTTAGAATTAAGGTTGGAAAGAGTAGGTGCTGCGATGCCTCTATGCTCTGGGGCAGGTTTCTTCCGAGCGGCAGGCGGGCTTCGTCGTCCTAGTGGCCTCTGGTCTGGTCGACCGTCGGAGTGTCCCTTCTGCATTCGATGCCTCCGGCTAGGGCATGGGGTGAGGGTATGCTCCTCCCCAGTAAGGTGCATTCACTGTGGAGGGCTGGGCCATCTCCGCCGTTCGTGTCTGAGGAGAAGACCCACCTTTGCAGAGGTGGTCATGGACTCATGGGAGCTAGTGGGTTGGGTAGAGCTACCCTGAAGGATGCTCTCTCTTCTCCGGAGGTCCGTTCAGTTCCCCCGCCTGCCCGGGAATTCCTAGAGCTGCGCCTACATCGTCTACAGCGATGCCTCCGTCTCACTCCAGTTTGGGGCAGACCAAGTCCACTCCAGGTCCAGAGGATGGTTGAGGCTCAGTCAGGATCGACAGAAGAGTGAGACATTGTGGGCCTAGGGGAGGTGTTACTAGGCGTTGCCCTGTCTGTCCAGACAACGAACCTCCTTCTGGAACATGGCATGCTTGTGGGGGAGGGATGCGTCTGCCAAATTCGCAAGTGGACCCTGAGGGATGGAACCCATCCAGATCCCAGGCTCACCAGGGTGAAGGTTAGGCTCTTGGGAGTTCCTATTATCATGTGCGATGGTCCAGGATTGCACTAGGCATTCATAGAGATTGGGTTATAAGAATAGGGGATTGTCTCGTTCTCGCTTTCTCATGATACCCTCTGTGTGGAGGGGATACTGAGAGTAAGCCACGTCAACGATGTGCTGGAGGGGCTCCTTCGATTGGGAGGGGAGGTCTTCTCGGTGATGGTGCAATCGGTGGAGGAGGCGCTGTCACAGCCACTGCGTCCCCTAGGGTTTTCGGAAAGGTGTTACGAGGAAGACGATGGTTGGAAGAGGGTGGGGGGTTGTGGCATGCAGATAGAGGCGGGTTCAAAATTCAAATCCCCTGCTCGGGGTCTGGGCACCATGGTTTACCTGCCGTTGAACCAGGCGAGTTAATCGTCCCGGAGCCAATTGGAAACCATGGGCAAACTCGGTTACCCGAATTGGAGGCCCGTGACTTACTCATCACGTTGGGACCCGCCTGCGTGCTTGCAATAACCCTCCTTCCTCACCCGATAGCCATGGGACCTCTAAGAGATCCTGTGGAGCTGCGTTCAGCCTCGTCTTGATGCCCATCCGACTCCAGTCCCTCTGGAGAGAGGGACCCTCCTCTATGCTAATCCTGGGGGAGTCCCTCGGCTGTTTAGAAAAGTGTGGCAACTTCATTTCTTTATGGAGGAGAGAACTCTGGCAGTGCTGTCCCTGAGGTGTCGTTGGTGAGTAGTCAGGCCCTGTTAGTGGGAGATGTTGAGTTAGGAGTACATGAGGTTGGACATGGCAACCTAGCCTAATCCTTGCGGGATGTCGTTGGCCCCGTCTCAGTGAGCCGAAGCCCTAGGTGTGTGCGGGCGAGTGATGTTGGTGGGGCTTCTCCCCAGTGGAGATGATCTGCCACACTCTCATCCAGTCAGGCAGCCTAGGCGATGGAGGTTGTTTGCCTGGAGATAGGGAAGGTTGTATAGGCCTTAGGCCCAATTTCGGTAATGGTGAAGTCGACTGTTTCTTCTTCTCGACAAAAGGCCTCTCTAGAGACTATCTCCTTGGATAGGTCCACCTTGGTCATTGAGCAGATGATGTAGGGTGAGGCGTTGCAGGTGGAGGAGGGGAGTGGGGTTGAGGAGAGGGCCTTGACGGTGTATGATGCAAGGCAGGGCATTGGGTGTGTAGTTCACGGGGAGAAGTAGAGAATCTAAACAAGGAGGTAGTAGCGGAATTGTGTGAGGTCGTGGAATCTATCACGTAACAACACTTCAAGGACTTAGCTAGCAGATTGTGTGTCTCCTATGAAGGCCTTGACAAGGAGGTGAGGAAGGGTGTGTCAAAGATTAAAAAAAGATGGCTTGCAAAGCTTGCTAGGTGGTCTAAGGAAGAGAAATCAGCTAGAAGGGGTGTACATTGGGAGGGGGAGTCAGTAGTAAGGGGGATGAGGAAGAGGAAGAGGAAGAGGTGTGTGAGGGGGACGAGGGAGGAATGTACTTCGAAGTTGTTGCCATGAGGATGGTCACATGGAACATTAGAGGTATCGTGGGGAGGGAGAAGATGGCTGTGATGAAGGAGTTTGTGAGGAGATGCAAGTTCGATATCCTGTGTCTTCAGGAGACAAAGTGTGAAGAGGATGGAGATAACATCATAAGGGAGATAGGAGGTAGGAGGCTTTGTAAAGGTGTGGACTTTTTGGCTGTGGAGAGATCATGTTGTATTATGATTATCTGGAATGAGTTCGTAGTTGTGGAGCGGGAGGAGCTTAGGAGGGTGGGGATGCACTCCATTTCCCTTGCCTTCAAAGATGTGTTAGAGGCTTTGAATGGGTGTTCATAGGTGTATACGGCCCCTAAGGGAGACTTGATAAGAAGGAATTGTGGGCGGAATTATTACACATGCAGTAAACCTCGGGTCGCCCTTGGTGTATAGGGGGGACTTTAATGCGGTGGCATCCTTATAGGAGAGGTCATAGGATGCCTCATATTCTACAGAGATGGAGGACTTCCAAGAGTTCATCTAGGAAGCGGCCCTGGTGGATGTCCCTACTCCTAATGCTCTTTTCACATGGTCTAATTTTAGGGGCTCTCCATCCTTATCTTGCCTGGACATATTTTTGGTTTCTATTGACTTGGAGGAGCACGTTTCGGAGGTAGCAACTATGTGTCTTGAAAGGTTGGTGTCAAATCATAAGCCTGTTATGCTTCCGACCAGCAGGCGCCACTCTGGACATGGATTTTGCTTTAAGAGTTTTTGGCTGAGAGAGGTGGACTTCAAACAGGTGGTGAGTGCAGCTTGGGAGGCCCCTTGTAGTGGTGGTTCAATGATGGCTAGACTGGTGTTGAAGATTCAGAAACTCAGCAAAACCCTCTCTTAATAGGGCATGAGTAAACAATTGCCAGGGAAGGAGGCTAGAGATAACTTCAGCAGATTGATAACTTCGATGCCTTGGAGGAGGCGGGGCTTCTAGATGTGGAGGGAAGGCATTGTCGTAGCAAGTTGAAAGTTGAATTTGGGGAGATTCTTATGAAAGAAGAGGTGTATTGGCAACAAAGATCTAGGGATAAATGCATTAAAGAAGGGGATAAAAATACAACTTATTTTCAAAGAGTTACCTTAGCAAGGAGAAGGACTAATGTCATTAGGAGTATTAATATAGGTGATAGAGTTCTTACTAGGAGACTGACATCATATCTCATGCCAGAGAGTTTTTTGCTTCTCTCTTCATTGAGGAGGATAAACCCCGCCTTGTCCTTCAGGAGGGGTTTTTGCTCAAGATCTCTTTGGAGGATAGCAGATACATTTCCAGGCCTTTCACTGAGGATGACATCAAAGTAGCTGTGTTTTCTCTGGCAAGTAACAAAGTCCTCGGTCCGGCAATTTACCTATGTGTTTCTTCCATGAGTGCTGGGACATTATTAAGTAGGATGTTTGTGCGGCTTCTATGGAGTTTGTTGAGGGGAGGGCTCACCTTGGTGGCATCAACAAATCTCTACTAGCTTTGATCCCTAAAAAGGAAGGTGCTGAGCAATTCAATGATTATAGACCCATCATTCTGCTTAATGGGTCATATAAGATTATTTCTAAGATGCTTGCATTGAGGCTGCAAAGGTAGTTGACAAGTTGGTGCATGATAATCAAGGTGCTTTTATTAAGGGAAGACTTATTCATGAGAATTTCTTGGCTGCCCATGAATGTATCCATGCTATGAGGAGCCAAAGAAGAAAAGGATTAGTTATTAAGCTGGAGTTTGAAAAGGCGTATGATAGAGTGAATTGGGGATGTTTGCTGTAGGTCATGTTCTTGATGGGCTTTAAGGAAAAATGGATCAATTGGGTCTCTCTTTGCATTTCCTTTGCTAAGATGGCTGTTCTAATTAATGTGGCGGCCTCCTCATTCTTTCATTCAGGTCAGGGACTCAGGCAGGGAGATCCATTATCACGTCTCCTATTTGTTCTGGTAGCTTAGATTATGAGTTTTCTATGGACGCGAGCAGAGGAATTGGGTATCATTTCTGGATTCAGGGTCCATGCATCGAGCAGACAAGTTACACATCTACAGTATGCAAATGACACTATCTTATTTGTAGAGCCTTCTTTCCAACGGCTGTGTGTGATTAAACATCTCTTGCATTATTTAGATGTATCTGGGTTGAAAGTCAACTTTAAGAAGAGTCTGATAGTGGGCATCCCGGTTGACCAAGACTTCCTTATGAGTGCTGCAGGTCTGTTGGGTTGTCCGATTGGCTACTTCCCCATCACCTATCTGGGATTACCGTTATCTCCTTTCGCCACCCGATGTTTAGATTGAATAAGGTCCAACAGAAGTTTAATTCCAGGTTGGTAGGGTGGAAAGGCTGACTATTATCTTATGGTGGTCGCCTTGTGATGTGTCGTTCAGTCATGGACAATCTTCCCATATGCTACTTGTCTTTATTTCGGATCCCACTGACAGTGGCCAAGAAACTGGAAGCCATTCGGTGCAGGTTTTTTTGACATGGGGTTTCAGATAAGAGTAGAGGGTGGCTTGATGTTAGCTGGAAAAGGATTTGTATGAACAGAGAGGTGGGAGGCTTGGGAATCAAGGGCATTCGTGACTTTAATTTGGCCCTTCTTGGGAAGTGGCTTTGGAGGCTGGCTGTAGTAGAGGATAACATTTGCATGGAAATTGTTAAGCAGAAGTACTGTAGGCAGAACAGAGTGTGATTTCACCCTGGACAGCACATATAATGTCTCAATTGTGGAAAGATGTTTTGCTAGCCAAGGAACTGGTTTTAAATGGAATGCAACACCAGCTGGGGAATGGACAATGGTGGCTATTTTGGGAGGACAAATGGTGTGATAATGTCCCTCTGAAAGAGAGATTCCCTCGGTTGTATTCAATTTCGAGCTCTTTGTCGGCAATGGTGGGTGAGGTGTGGGAATCAGAGGATTGGGCACCCAGGTTTTGAAGAGGTTTGACCGATGGGGAATTCCATCAGCTGATGGGTCTATGATGCTTTACAAGGGCTTACTATCGTCCAGGAAAAGGAAGATTTAATGAGTTGGAGATGGGAAACCACCGGTAACTACTCCGTCAAGTCTGCCTATTCTTTACTTCGCGATGGTGGGATGAGATATCCATATATAAAGCAAGTTTGGAAGCCATGCAGTCCTTTGAAGGTTAAAGTATTGATTTGGAGGATCTCTCATGGGAGGCTGTCCACCAGAGATAGATTGACAGCTTTCATGGACAACGTCAAACCCACTTGCCCCCTTTGTGGTATGTAGGAGGAGGATTTAGACCATCTTTTTTGTGCAGTGCCCATTTATGAAGGAAGTTTGGAAGCACTTGTTCACCAAGGCTAAGTGTAATCAGTCAATTCTGAGGACAGTGCAGAAACTGTTCAAAGACTGGTAGCAAAGATGGCATTCTAAAGGCAATGGCAAGGTCTGGTGGTTGGTCCTTTATGTAACTTTGTGGACAAGATTAAGGTATTTCTATGGAAGATTGCTTGGTCTAGAATACTCACGGGGAAGAGAGCCAAGAAACTCCATCTTCCGGGGAGTTCTTCATGTTCTTTCTGTGCTATCTTTGAGGAAGACCAAAACCATCTGTTTTTGGGGTGCGACATTATTTTAGTTCAGTGGAATATTCTATGTAGAATTTTTGGAATCACTTGGGTGGACCATTCTTCTGTTTTGGATCTTTTAAGCTGGTGGTCTAAAGCATGTCCTTATCCGGGTCAAGAACAACTATGGTTCATCATCTGTCCGGCTTTGATGTGGGCTATTTGGTGTGAGAGAAATGGGAGGAAGTTCAGTGACCAATTCAGAAGTGCTTCTGATTTACTGAACAACACCTTTAGATGGGTGGGAGAGTGGGGAAAAGCTGCTGGAATTCTGAATGAAGGAAGCTCCGTCATTCTTCAGAAGGACAGTTTATGGAGAAGCCTGTTTTTCTGAGGATATTCTTACTGTAACTTTGGTTTTATTTTCTGGATAAAATCAATATATTTGTAATTTTCTTCCATGTTTTGGGCAAGACTTGGTTTGGGGTATGCCTCATCCAGGTTGAAATGGGCTTTGGGGTTTTCTTTTGTACCATATTCTTCTTCTTCATTAATGAAACAGTGACTTTCAGTCACCTTCAAAAAAAACATTGTGGACAATTTGGGGCGAAAGGAATGCGAGGATTTTCAAGAAACAGGCCAGGAGTTTTGATAGAATAGTTACTTTCATTTGTGATGTGATTAGTGAATGGGGGAGGGTTCTTGCTAATGTAGACACCTCACATTCCATTTTTTTGTCTCTTTTTGGTGGGAGGGGTTGAGTGACCGCACCGTCTTGGTGTGATTTTTGTATAGGGGATTTTTGAGGGTTTTTTTCTCTTAAACTTGTATATCCCTTTTCTTTTCATTGATACGATTGTGGTACCATCCACTTCTCAGAAAAAAAAGAATTAAGGTTGGAAATGGGGAAGATACTCTATTCTGGCAGGACAGGTGGCTGGGTGATTTTACACTTAAACGAAAGTTTCCACTCTTCTTTATGCTAGCAGTTCAGAAGGGGGTTACTGTAATGGACAGTTACCGGCAGGATGGTGGTGGTGTTCACTGGAATGTCTTGTTAAGAAGGAATTTAAAAGATAATGAGATTGTTCAGTTTGCTTCCTTGCTACAGTTATTGTCTGAAGTACAAATTGATGGGCATCAGAGTGATTCTTTTATATGGCATTGCAACAATAATAAATTTTCTGTTAGATCACTTTATGATCTGATAGAAGGGAGCCGTTCTTCTTATAGTAGATATCCAGAAGTTTATAAAGTCAAGTCACCTTTAAAAATCCGAGCATTCATGTGGTTACTGTTTCAGAGAAAATTGATGACCAAAGTGTACAGGAAGAAATGGAGCTTACAAAATGATGTGTTTTGTGCTCTTTGAGGACTGTATGAGGACACGGTTGATCATCTGTTTGTTCAATGTGAGACTAGCAGGGAAGTCTGGAAGATAGTAGCTCTTATAGTGGGTCAATTCAAGTTTGATACTATTGATGATGTGTGAATCTTCTTCAAAAATTGTAGATTGAAAAGTGGTTCGACAGTTTATTCAAAGTTGACGCTACTCACTCCGCATGCAGTTTGCTGGAGTATTTGGAGGAGTCAAATTGATGTCATTTTTAGAGGATGCAGGGTTTGTGTGGAAAATATTTGCCTCCAATCGGCCTATTTCATGTATCATTGGGGCAGATTCATTCTTGGCATCTCAGCTGAAGATTGGTCCAAGGCATTATGGGACGATTAAGAGTTTGTTGACTTTATGCTAATGTAATTTATTTTTCAGTAGGGAGGAATCTCTCCAACTTGGTTGTATGACCTCTATTTTTTTTTAATAAAATTGGTGGTATATACCACAACTTTATTTCCCAAAAAAAAAAAGGCCTCAACCCACTCCCTAATTTTATGACACGAAAAGACCAATGTGCTATGGGATTGAAGCTTCGGTGCAAAAGTTCTTTTGTTTTGCTCACCCCAAATGGCCTATAATGTAGCATGAAGGATTAACCACCAAACTCTGGCGTCATCCTGTGGCAAGGCATAACTGCCCCAAAAAAGCAGCATGGATGGAATCAATGGTAGCCAAAAGATGTCCCTGTATACTAAACTTGCCTAACAAGAATTGCTACACCTGTTGAGAAAAATGAGAAGAGAGCAACACAAGGTCCAAGGATGACTCCTCAGTGCAAAGTGGGGAAGCCATTTATGAATCTTACCAATTTGTCACAAGTAGGTAGCCGGGCATGAGAGATTCTCCATATTAGAATTTTGACCTTCAAAGGGCTCTCGGAGACCAAACATGCTTGTAAAATGGATGACACTGTACTCCATTTGTAATCATCTGATAGGTAGACCTTACAGAGAAGGAACCTGAATGCTCCCACCAGGGTGGTAGGGTCAATAGTAAAGTCTTGAAGGAGCATCAAAAGGTTGCCAAAGTCCTTACTCATCTCTCTCCTGAAGCAAGGTGACCAACTGCCCCCTCTCTCCATTAAGTTGTTAAAAACCTGAGCTACCACTGCTTGGGGATGGGAGGCAATGGCGAATAAAAAAGGGAATGCATTGGACAGTGGAGCAGAGCCACACCACTTATCTAGCCAAAAGAGGCAAGACTCCCCATTACCAAGTGAAATATTAGTGGCTGCCCTAATGATATCTGTGCCTTTGAGGATGCCCTTCCAAACATATGACACTTTGTACCTGGAATTAGGAGTAATATTCCAAACTCTTGCATTATGATAGTACCTGTGCCAAACAACATCCCACCAAAACCATGAGTTTGCTGTACCCAACATCCGAAGCCATTCTGACAGGCGTGCCAGGTTAAAATCTGAGATGCCCTTGATGCCCAAGCCCCCATTCTCCTTGCTCTTTCCACTTCTACCCCATAAGAGATATGAAATCCTCCCTTTCATTGATGATCTTCACTGTTTTTCCAGAAGAAATGACACCTAATGGCTTCAAGTTATTTCACCACAGTATTGAGGATCCTGAAAATGGACAAGAGATAGGAAGGCTGTCAAATGATTTGTATAGCAACAACCTCCCTCAATAAGATAGAAGTTTGCCTTTCCAACTTGCTAGCTTGGCTTCAAACTTCTGAACCACCCTTTGCCAGTCCTTGCAAAGGAGTTTGCCTGGAGTGACGGGAAGTTAATGGGGATGCTCCAAGATGGTGGCTACTTGGATCATCTCCTTGTGACCTATGTTGACCCCACTGACTTGGCTTACATGGAAGTTCATTCTTAGCCTATGATCTTGTCGAGAAGCTTCAAGATCAATCTGCCGACAGACAATTGCTCTTCATCATGAGGAAGAAAAAGTATGGTGTCATTAGCACACTATAGGTGAGTAAGGTTCCTGTCCATGGATCCTATCTGAAAGTCACTGATGTAACCATCCAAAGTGATGACATAGGTTTTCCCCCTGTCGAAGACCCCTTCCACTGTGGAAGTAAGAGATGGGGTTCCCATTAATAAGAACTGCAAATGAGGTCGATGAGATGGAAGTCTTAACCCAGCTAATCCATTTCCTGCTAAAGCCCTCGTTCGAAAAACTTTTAAGAGGCACCATAGTTGACCCTATCATAGGCTTTCTCAAAGTCTAACTTTAATCCCAAACCATACTTATGCTTTTGCTTCATAGCATGAGTACATTCTTGAGCCGCTTAAAAGTTACCCTGGATATGCCTACCTCTAATGAAGCCACTCTAGTTGCATCTAACAACTTTATGTACAACCTTTTCTAGTCTTGAAGCTAACATCTTGATCATGATTTTGTAGACCCCATGAAGCAAACTAATTGGCCTAAAATAAGCTAAATTGTTTGCCCCTTGTGTCTTTAGGATGGGCACCAAAAAGCTCTTACTAATATTTGTAAGGTGAGCCTTACATTCCTAAAACTCCAACACCACCTTCATTAGTAGCTCCTTGACCATCTCTCAAACCTTGCTAGTATAATGTTGAACCCAAAAGTTACACTAGGGTTTTCCTAAAAAAAAAGACCTAGGTGTATGTGTGTATGCACCCATGCAAAAAACTAGAGTTTTAAAACCCACATGTAAATATATGCATGCATACAAAAGAAAAGAGAGCAAACTAGGGTTTATGGACCTAGTTCTTGCATGAAAAATCTGCAACATACATGAGATACAAGAAGGAAAATAATGGATGGAAAAGTACCTTGAACCAGCCCCCAACGCTGCAAAACCAGCAAAAACAGCAGCAGGAAAACTCCAACCAGCAGCCAACCAGCAAACAAAAGAGCATCAACAGCAGCAAGGGCAGCCGCAGTCACCAGCAAGGACAGCAGGAGCAGCAGCAAGAGAGGGAGCAGCAGCAGCAGCAGCAGCAGAAGCAGCCCAACGGCAGCAGGGGCAGCAGCCAGCGCACAGGGAGAGAGAGAGAGGACCGGCTGGCCCTAGACCCCCCACCGGTCCTCTATTAAAGAAAAAGAGAGAGAGAAGATAGAGATTAAAAAAAAGAGGGGGGGGGGTAAAGATGAAAAAAAAGGAGAAAGGGGGATAGAGATCAAAAAAAAAAAAAAGGAAAGAGAGAGGGGGGAGAGACCAGCCGGTCTCCTCCTAACCGGTGGGGGGGAGGGGGGGGGACAGATCTCTATCCTTTCTTCCTCCCATCCCTATCTCTTTCTCATCTCTATCCTCTCCCCATCTCTATCCCTATCCTCCCTCTCCCTCATCTCTATCCTGCTGGCCCGTCCCATTCGCCCCCCCTACTGGTGCCTAGGTGGCACTGGTGGGGGGTGCCACCGGCTGGCCTCCATGCCCCCCACCGTTGGCCTCTGCTGGCCCTATAAATACGCCCCATACCCAAGGCAAAGGCACACACAGAGAGAGCAAAAAAAAAAACCAAGAGGCCAAGCTCTGCTCAAGGTTTTTCTGCAGAAATAGAAGAAAGAAAGAGGCTCTTTGTGAAGGAATCTGTGCGTGGAAAATAAAAGGACAATGATACTTTTTTATTTTCTGTTTATTCTTGTAACATTGTGAAACAATAATAAAATCTAATCTGGTTTATTTCTATTGATGAAATAGCCCTTATTTATATGTGGTTTACTCTAATTAGTAGAGTAACCAACTTTTAATGGTTCATTCTTAATAGAATGACCATGTGATTTTATGGTTATCTCTTATTGGTAGAGCGGCCATATGTCACATGAATCATCCTAAAAAGGGGGCTATTAATTATTGGTTCCTCTAAAGAGGGTTTATTTCTATTGGTGAAATAATCCTAATTTATGATTGATTTACTCTTATTGGTAGAGTAACCTTAAGTTTAATGGTCCATTCTTAAGGGAATGACCATGTGGTCATAAGGTTCTCTCTTATTGGTAGAGCGGCCATATAACTCATGGATCATTTTTTAAGAATGAACTAAATTGCATGATGCTCTTTAATTAAACATTATTGTTGCTTCATAAATTGTGGTTCGTTCATATTGGTTGAACGACCAAAATAAGTGCGGTTCCTTCATATTGGTTGAAGGACTATTAAGAGATATCCTTAAATATGTGGTGGCCCTTATGCCCCATTAATTAAGAATATCCCTTATGTGTACATATCCTTCCCAAATGAACCCAAAGTGGGGGACATGCTACCCAAATGATCCTCTATCCTTTTAAAGGATACTTAAAGGATAATCTCAAGTAATCCATCTTCTTCAAAGGGTCCTAATGAAGTTAAGGTCTTAAAAACCTATTGCCCGAAGTCCTCATGTCCTCATGAGAACTCAAAAATCCTTTCAGTATCCTTTAAAGGATATTCATGAATCTTTTTTAATAAAATAAGGAAGAAATCATGTCTGCACTGAATTTAGGTAATTTGCTTATTTCCTGCTTTCTTAATAAGTTTTATTAGACGGTTAATCAAGGGTTATCAATCACTGATTGGTGTAATTAACATTGACCAAGGTCAGTGGAGAGAGGTCAAGAATATAGATCCATGATCGATCCAAAATAAACTTAGATTTTGAGGATTAATCCTAAATTCTCAAAGTATACGAAAACAAGAAGAACATGGTTTTCAAAACCCTAAGAATGTTCTTTCAAAATCAAAAGACTCCTTTTCAAAGAACAAAAGAAAATTTTTATTTCAAAAAAACAAAAAAAAAACAAAAGGAAGTCTCACATATAACAAGAAGGGTAAATCATCTCATCCAACCGCTTTATCTCATGCCAGAGCAAACTTTGCAATTCTGACTTCTTCCTCAGTGAAATTTGCAGATAAGTCTCTCCTTCCGTCATCAAGTAGTTGGGTAGCAGATCATCAATAAATGTTAGCGTCTAAGAATCCTCCTTTGTGTACAACGAGATGTAGAATGACTTGATGTGCTTGCTAATAGCCTCCTTCCTAGTGAGGAGAAGGTCACCATCTTTGAGGGAAGTGATCAAGTTCCTCGTCCTTCGGCCAGATGCTATGCGTTGGATGTAGGCGGTGTTTCTATCCCCTTCCTTCACTTGTCTCTCTCTTAATCTCTGCTTCTAGTATATTTCCTCTTTCGGAAGGATGTCCTAATACCCAGCCTTAAGCCTCTCTCTCTCTCTCTCTCTCATTTGTTGTCATGCTCATCCAAACTTGCCTTACCTTCTCTATAAACCCCTCTTCCCTCAGCTAATACACCTTTAGCCTGACTTAGGGCTTGTAGAACATTCTGGCACTAGCCTCGGGAAGAATGGGTTTGTGGTCCTTGGCATTAGAGGTAGGGATGTTGATCAGTGTTTTCCTCGGTAATAAATTCCTAAAAGTCTTTCATAACTACAGTAAGATGGGAGCTATCAGACTTCTCCTCCACAAATGTAGTGGCATTGAAATCGCCCACCATATACCACGGTCTGCCAGCTAGCTGGTGAAAAGCCAGAAGTTCATCCCAAACCAGCTTCTTATCGTCTCTACCTTGGGGGGGCCATAAACCTCAGAAAATCCCAAACAAAATCATCGTCTACACAACAAAAAAGTAAATGAGACCCAATGCCTTCCCACCTCGTTCACAACTTAATCATTTCACAAAACGATAATGCCTTTTATGAATGTTTATTATGCCTCAAGGAGTTAGATGTAAATTGGATAGAATCAGAAGACATTTTCTATGGGGAGGAACTAATGAAAACTCTAAATGTGTTTCATTAGTGAGATGGGAAAGGGTTTGTAAAGAATGGAGGGTTAGGAGCAAGCAAGGTTAAGAAACCCGGGATCGGGTCCCGGATCGGCCGGTCAAAACCGATCGGATTGGCCGATACCGATCGGATCGGATCCGATCCCGGCCGATCCTGGCTGAGTCAGGCTTGGCTGGTTCGGATAGCAGAAAAAAATAGGAAAAAAATATGAAAAAATGTGGAAAAAATATAAAACACAAGTCTAATGCATAATTGTGTTGAAATACATTGATTTGAAGTACATAAGATGTTGTTGGACAAAAAAACCTTGAATAAACTTATATATATGATTATGAACTTACATTTATTGGAAACGTACATTATACTGAATGAACATATGGCTAACATACTCAGCCCATGACATATAGCTCTGGTAGTATTGTTCATATTGCATCACATACCGGCTATAGTCATCCGTATTGGTATAAATGACTGAAAATTGTGTATATTCTAGACAACCCCCTGAATAGTCGGACGTATCAGAATGTTGAGGAGGGTAAACTACATATCCAGTAGGCTGACTATACCCTTCGTATGGAGAATATGATGATGCATCTGATAGTTGCTCCTGATATTCCTGAGGAGCTTTACCTTTGTCCTTTCTCTTTGATCTGCTGAATGTTTGAATGGAAGATTCTTCACGTCCTGCTCTGCTACCATGATGTTCATCTTGGGTAGCATGCGTGTATTCTTCTTCTCCAGTGAATTGAATTGGTGGAGCTGGGGCTGGGGCACTGGTAGCATCTCCGCCATCCTCAGAACTGTCGGAGCTCGTCTTTGATGTCGAGTCATTTGAGGTTTGATATTGGACCTCATCACTTGGTTCTGGCGTTTCATCATCTTCCTCGATAGTCTCCAGATCAGCAATTTGAATTCCAGTACTACTCTTCCTTTTGCTTGGTGCTTGTTTTTTGCTCTTCTTCTGACGTTTTGGAGAAGGAGGTTGAAAATCAGTAAGTAATAGAACATTATCTAACTCACCTTCCGCCCATTCCCGATCATTTGGGTTGAATTCAGGCTCATTTGAGGTGCTTGCATCAACCCATGCATTTACTGGATGTTGCTCCTCGAACAGCTCATCCAAGTCTATGGGTTTTTCTGCATGTGTCGTCTCTGTGGCTTGTCCGAAAATTCTCTCTTTCTCCTGCCTTTGAAGGTTCCTTATGAGCTCCAGATTTTTTAGCTTCAACCTCATGTTATAATGACAGAATACTAACTTCTCTAGACGGCTCGACTTCAATCTATTCCTTTGCTTGGTGTGAATCAAGCCAAAGGTGCTCCAGTTTCTCTCACAGCCTGATGAAGAGGTTGTTTGACTTAAGACCCGAATTGCAACATAGGCTAGATCTTCATACCCATATGCTTTTCCATGATCTAGCCACCAGTCAGCTGTAAATAGAAAATTGGCCATGTCAACAATGTGCAAGCTATAATTAAAATTTAAGTAGAACATCTAGTTAATAATTTTCAAACCTGGATTCAAAATTTTGGCAGCTCTTTGAGCAGTACTTGTCCCAAAGTGGTATAACATCATTCTGTAATCATGCATTTGCTTGCATGCCAATATTGCTCTGTCCTCATCTGCAAGCATACGCTTAATAATAGATTTAGCCCCCATCAACACTTCCGAGCAACTATCATAGCTATCTTTCTTCCCATCAGTTCTAAACATGTACTGAGGGTTGAAAAAATAACCTAAATAAATAAGTCGAAGTTAGTTATTACTTAAGAAAAATGTGTATACAAATAATACATATAGAAAGTTAGTAGCTTACCAGCTGCATGAAGATCGTGATGTAAAGTGTGTTCCCAACGTTTGTCTATTATGTCCCACCACTTCACAAAGGTTGTTGGGTTGTTCAGTTGAATGAGCTCCTTAGCTCTGTCCATAGCTTCATATAAATATCCCATATTCGATCTTCTTTCTCCATCACAAGATCGCAAGACACGGACAAACGGTTCTACAATATTTAACACCGCTTGCACCCTCCTCCAGAAGGGTATAGACTGAATTAGATCAGCCACTTTCTTACCTTTCTCTCTGACCTTAGTTGGTACATGCCGCAATATGTGATTCTCCCAATCTTCCGATGTCACCATCCTAATCAAGTTGTTTTTTTGTTGACTTAAACTATCTAGAGAGATATATTGAGATGCAAACCTGGTGGCTCCCGGACGAAGCAACTCTCTTCCATGAGTATGTGTGCGCATGATATCCAGAATGTTGTTGTGGTTGTAGATGAATGTGGTGATAAATTGACCACTCTTGACCACTCCATCTACCATCGGATCAGAGCAAATGTCTTCCAATATCAAGTCAATACAATGAGCAGAACAGGGAACCCAATATAGATGTTCTCTCTTTTGCATCAACATTTGTCCAGCTAACTTGAACGCCGCTGCATTGTCCGTAACCACTTGGACAATCCTTTTTTCGCCCACTTCTTCCACCATTTGATCCATTAATTCACACAGGTACTGGGCATTCTTTATCTTTCCAGATGCATCAATAGACTTCCAAAATACGGTTCCAGCTTTGCAGTAAATTAAGAAGTTGATCATACTTCTTCTTGTTATCCCTGTAAAGTTCCAAACGTGATAAGAAATCAGAAAGAGACCCATTCTGATTAAGAAAAAATGAAGATAAGATAAGAAATTGAAGATAAGATTTATGTACCTGTCCATCCATCGCACATTAAAGTGCATCCATACTCATCCCAGATCCTTTCAAATGATTTAATGTATGTTCGGATGTCATCAACTTCCATATCCAAGTACTTGTTGTATATCTCATATGGAGAAGGTCCCTCAACCCTTTTGTCAACTTCTTGTATGGTCTCGATCATGGACTCATAATATGGCCCCTTGGCCGCATTAGGAGGGATACTGTTATAGAAAAATCACCTAGATGTAGCTCTCCCTATCTTCTCCTTACAAAGTTTTAAGTTCTTGAATGCAGCACTAATAGAAGGTTGTTTATCCCTCTTCTTGGTGAGCAAGGGATCTATTGGACCTACTCTAGGATCTCCAGCTCTAGTGAACTCCTGAGGCAGCTCCTCGCATACATTAGTGCTCATGCCGGCGCTAGTGCTCCCTTGTGCAGAAGGTGTGGAGCCACTTCCTTGTCCTCCATATCTTCCAGTGTGCCGAAATAAGTCTTCATCTGCAAAGGACCGCCGGCTTGCTTCCATTGCACGTCGCAATTCAGCTTTCAATGTAAAAGAAAAAAAATTAATCTACTATAACTATTTGTCTGAAAACGTTAAATGAAGAACATGAAAATAAGTTAAATAAGAAACTTACTTGTATCCCAATCATCAACATTTATAGGTTGATTACTTCCACCAAGCCGGACTCCAGCATCAGACCTTCGCGCTGGTTCAGATAATTCCTTTCGAATTTCTTGTCTTCTTCTGGCAGTACTTGCTTTGCTTGATTCCTTCTGCTTCATGTAAGTTCGAAATTGGATCATAACCTCTGAAGGAATTCGAGCACATGCTGCAACTTCACCTTTTATTCCAGCAAGATGTTGTTTGAATCGGTAGACCCCGCCAGAGACAACCCGGTTGCAATATTTGCATTGTACCTTTCTTTGGCCCATGTCCACCGGTGTGCAATGACCCCAAGCAGGATCAGCACTAGGAGGATTCCCAGATGACCGCTTAGCAGCACCTTGAGATGCCATTCCTTCACAGCACAAGAAGATGAGAGATCGCGGAGCTTGTAGTAGACTAGAAGTGACCTCGTGGGAGAGATGGAGAGAGAATTCTATGATCGAGAGAGTGGGAGAGAGAGCAAGAATGTTAGGAGGCTCAAAGGGCAATTGTGGAGCCTTAAGAGGGCCTTGGGGGGGTTTAAATAGACCCCCAAGGCCCAAACTAGCAACGGCTAGTTTGACCCCCAACGGCTAGTCAAACTAGCCGTTGGGGGCCGGGTCGGGCCGATCCGAGCCGACCCGGCCCGATCCGGTCCCGGATCGCCCGATCCGAGTCCTGGACTCGGCCAGGTTACTCGGGATCGGCACGGTCGGCCCAAAACCAGTCCGACTCGGCCGATCCGTGCTGATCCGAGCCGAGTTTTTAAACCTTGGGAGTAAGGATGGCAATACCGGTACTGGTACTGGTATCGGTGGGTACCGGTACCGGTAGTACCGGCCGGTACCGGTCCGGTACCGGCCGATACCCTTTAAATAAAGGGTACCGGTGCCGGCCGATACCGGTACGTACCGGTATTGGCCGGTACTGCCATCCATAGGAGTCGGAAACTGTTCTATGAATCTTGCTTTGGTGGGAAGATGGTTATGGGATCTCAGCTCCGAAGATAATGCCCTCTGGAAAAGAATTATTGTTGAAAAACATTATCATGAAAGAAGATTCTATATAAATACCTCTAACATTACATTCATGTCTCCTTTATGGAGAGGTATTCTCAAGACAGCAGAATTTGTGGAAAGAGGAATTCACTATAAAGTTAGCAATGATGAAATTTTTTTGTTTTGGAGAGACAAATGGGTAGGATCTCAATTGATATAGCATAAATTCCCTCTCATTTTCAGTTAGCATCAGATTAGTGGGCCTCAGTCAGGAATTATTAGGCTTGAAGACACCGATTCAGTGGATGATATTCCTCAGAAGAGAGTTGAAAACTGGAAAATTGTGTCGAGATGAGAGCGAGAGGGGCTGTGGAGCTCCGTCGTCCCCGAAGGTCTCCTCTGGTGCCAACCAGGTGCCTCTGGGCAGCCCAGGATGGCGATCTCCGAGGGTGGGGATAATGCCCTCCTGACAGGTGTCTATTGGTAAGAAGAGGGATTCAGCTGTCTATTCGTATGGTTCAGCAGCTTCCGTCGGAGTTGTTTGAGCCGAGGCAGTGCCAACTTCACTGGTGTGTGGAGCTCCGATGGATTTTAGGGAGACTTTCTTCTTTGGGGCCTCTGTAGAGCTCTTCTCCCAGATCTTCAGCGTAGGAGATCCTGAGGCTTACCCCTGGGAGGTTCGTGATTTGGGGGAGAGCTTGCTAGCTCTGGCCCTGTTTGAAGAGGAGGCGAGACAGGTGATTGCCTCCGGGTTTGTAGCCGGTGATTCCTTTGTGCTTCAGTCTGCAGCTTGGAACTTGTCGAGAGGGACCTACCCTAACCTGTCTTTCACCGAGGTATCCGTCAGGTTGGTAGGAGTCCCGCTCATCTTCTACGATCTTGAAGTGCACTTGGAACTCGTTGAGAGGGACCTACCTTGACCTACCTTTGGCCAAGGTATCTGTCAGGTTGGTAGGAGTCCCGCTCATCTTCTGCAATCTTGAAGGCATGCAATGGCTGGTGCAGGAGGTTGGTCAGTGGATGGAGGGCTCGATGCTCATGCATAGGGGAGGTCTGTTGGCGGTGGAAGGGGTCCTTAGGACCGTGAAGGGCCAATCCATCCCCAGAGGGTTGCTTGTTCCCTTGGAAGGCAGCTTGGTTCCGGTGGATGTTCAGGAGGTGAACAGGGAAGCCCCGTCGCCATCGTTAGAGTTTCTTGCATCCTTCTGGAGGTTGAAGATGAGGGCATGGGTGGTCATGGCTGTTCGGGGCGTGGGCATTCGAATTTCAAATCGACACAATGACCCGCCTTTGGATCGGCACCGGTCCGTGGAGTGGTAGGTTTGATCGGACTTGTCACACATGATCCAGACTCGCCGATGGGGACCTGGAACTTACCCGAGCCGCTTCTTTCGTTTGGATCCACGACGAGACCCGAGGGAAGCCATCGTCCCTACCTGATCTCTATGGGAGGCATGGAGCCTCCTCTCCTATAGCTGCAGAGCCTCTCAGCCGCCTTCCCCGGCCTCCGGAAGGACTGTAGATGCAGCATGAGGCCTCCTTGGTCCTGGCGAGAGGGGGGGGGTCCGATGATCCTAAAAGTTGTCCATCCTCGCTCCAGTTCATCCTGTCCCTTCGATGCGGTCTGTGCAATGTCCGGAGGGGGAGAGGATTGGCTTTTCTATCCTCTCCCCACCTAGCAGAGGCCACCGGAGAGCTTCTTCACCTACTGCCATGTACGATGGGTGCCCAGTGGGTGCTCTCTGTGCGCCGGTGTATTCTCCTGCTACCCTACTGCTTGAATTAGAGGTTGAGAAGTTTTCTTCTCCCTCCGGCGAGCCTACCAACAAGGGTTTTGAGACCCAGACTTGCAGGGACCTTGGACCAGCTGAGATTGAGGAGATGGTGCTTCTTGAGGAGACGTCTCAAGGCCCAGTGGGTGGTGAAGCTACAGTCGTTTGTGCAGATGAAGGAGAGGAGTGAGGGGAGATGGTCTTGGAGACCCCGGCCAAGGTTTTGGAAGGGGAGGGGACTGATGGTCATGAGGAGCATGGGATGATGGATAGAGAGGAGATTTAGGAACTCTTAGTTTCAGTGGAGAGACTTATAGGGGAGAAAGCCAAAGAAGTGGTAGATAAGATAGGGGTTTCCTTTGTGGGTGTTGAAAACGATATTCATTCAGTTTTCTATAGAATCCAGAACAGTTGGCAGTTGGTTTGGCCAGGAGTGTGAAGGGGGGTAAGAGGGAGGGGAAGGAGAAGACAGAGGGGTTTTGAGGGGTGTGGTGTGCTCTTTCTCTTGTTTTCCAATGAAGTTGCTTTCCTGGAATGTCAGCGGGTTGGGTAGTAGGGAGAAGTGGGTGGTGGTAAGGGATTTGCTCAGGAGGCGTAAAATTGATGTTTTGTGTATACAAGAAACAAAGTCTGAGGAGCAGGGTGTGTAGGTGTGGGAGACATTAGTAGGAGTTGGTTGACTCTGCAGTTGAGGGGAGATCCGAGGGATCATTATTTTGTGGAATGAATGCATGTTTGAGGAGATCGGGAAGAAGGTGGGAAGGCATGCCATTGTAGTTTCTTCAGAAGTAAGGAGGATGATTTCATCTGGGATTTTATAGGTATCTATGGGCCTTAGATTAGAGACGAGAAGAAGGCTTTATGGGACGAGCTTTTGTATTGTCACGAGCTCTCTGGTAGACTTTGGTGTGTTGTAGGGGACTTTGCTACTTTATCTGAGGCAGAGAGGTCGGATGGATCTTCTATTCTTCTTCTTTGTCAGTTATGCATGACTTTCAGGATTTTGTTCATCAGGTGCCCTTGTGGACATCCATAAAGACTCGAGTTTTTTTACTTGGTCTAATTTGAGAGCTCAATCTATCTGTTCTAGACTGGCTAGGTTGTTGGTTACTGCTGATTAGGAAGATCACTTCCCTAACTTGAAAGGTTCCTACCTTCAGAGGACAATGTATGATCACAAGTCTGTTCTGTTGCACTGTAATTTTCACTTCCAACGGAGGCCTTTGTTCAGATTGGATAAATTTCGGCTGAAGGAGGATGATTTTATTAACGTGGTCAAACATGTTTGGCTCTCAAAGGGGAGGAGAGAGTCTGCGATGGCAACCCTTATTTACAAACTAGGGAGACTTAACCAGGACCTCCTCGCTTGGAGTGTGTCTAAGGGGCTCCCTAGTTCTGCAGAGGAGGAGGCCATTCTTAGTCAGTTGCAGGGCTATGAGGTGATGGAAGAAGCTGCTTTGCTTGCTGCCAAAGATAGAAGCAAATGGGATGATATGAAGGTGGCATATTAGAACATTCTATTGAAAGAAGAAGTTTACCAGAAGCAGCGATCTAGGGAGAAGTGGGTCAAGGAAGGGAACAAGAACTCAACATTTTTCCATAAGGTGGCTTCATGTAGGAGGACTAACTACATCAGTTCCCTCAAGGTGGATGGGCAGACTATTACTCAGCAGTAGGCAGTGAGAGCTTATATTCACTATTTCTATTCTCGTCTTTTCTCGGAGGGGGATTGTGTGCGGCCAACGGTGGATGTTTTTATTCTTCCTTAACTGAGGGGAAAAATCTATTAGCCCCCTTCACTATGGAAGAGCTAAGGATGCTATTTTCGCTTTGCCTGGGACAAGGCCTCGGGACATGATGGCTTTCCTCTTTTGTTCTATCAGGAGTGCTGGGAGATTGTCCACCCACTTCTTATGCAGGCTATTGTGGAGTTCCAAGAAGGGAAAGCTCATCTCAGGGGAGCTAATAGAACAATATTGTGCTTATTCCTAAGAAGGCAGGAGCTAACTCCCTGGGAGATTTCTGACCCATCAATCTTCTCAATGGGGTGTACAAGATTCTAGCTAAGATGTTGGCCTCCAGGCTAGTGAAAGTTATTGATAGTCTGACCAACTGATGTTAGAGTGCTTTTATCAGAGGCAGACAAATTCAGGAAGACTTCTTAGTGGCACATGAGTGTCTACATAGTATGAAGGCCCATAAGAGGAAAGGTTTGGCTCTTAAGTTGGATTTCGAAAAGGCGTAGGTGAACTAGTATTATCTGTTTGACATAATGGGTAAGATAGGCTTTGGAGAGAAATGGATAAGGTGGGTTAGACTCTATGTTTCTTTAGCCTCCTTTGCTGTTCTTATCAATGGGATGCCCTCTCCTTACTTTTTAGTGGATGAGGTTTGAGACAAGGGGACCCTATGTCCCCATTGTTGTTCCTTTTAGTTGCCAATGTTCTTAGTAGAATGTGGTCGAAAGGGGAAGTAGCAGGCTTTGTAAAGGGCTTTCAAGCTGAGCCATGAGCTTTGAGGGTTTCCCACCTCCAGTATGCCGATGATACCATCCTGTTCATTGAAGGGGACTCGAAGCATTTCCTTAGGGCCAGGCTCATGTTGGAGCTGATTGATGAAGTTACGGGACTGAGAGTGAATTCCCAGAAGTCTGTGGCTATCGACATCAGTCTGCCAGAAAGGATTTTGAACAGAGCAATACTTATTTTTGGGTGCCAGAAAGGAGTTTTTCTTTATCTCTTATCTGGGCCTTCCCCTTTCGCCGGGTGTAAGCAAGTGCAGAGATTGACAACCATTAGTCAGCAAGTTTCAGTATAGATTGACAAGGTGGAAGCAGGTTGCTCTCGTATGGTGGTAGACTTATTCTTTGCCAAGTTGTGTTGGACAATTTGCCTACTTACTTACTTTCCATATTCAGGATCCCTATGTATGTGGTGAGGCAGTTGGACTCCATCAGGTGCAGGTTTTTCTGGAAAGGATGTTCTACTTAAGCTAAGAAAGGGGGATATGAAGTGGCCTGGGGAAGGATTTGTAGAAGCAAGCAGAATGGTGGATTCAGCTTGAAGGATATTCGGCTATTCAACTTCGCTCTGCTCTCGAAATGGCTTTGGAAGTTTGGGCACAGTCTTCTCAGGCCTCTGGCTAGAAGTGAGCAAAGCCAAATATTATTCCAATTCTAGAGTCTAGGATTTGCAAATTCAGGTAGACTACAATGTTTCTTCTCTATGGAAAGGTATTCTACAAGCGGTAGATGTTGTTAAGGCAGGGGTGCAGATGTCACTGGGAGATGGTACCAAGTGTCAGTTTTGGGTAGATAGATGGTGTGGCTCTCAGTCTCTCAGTCAGCTTTTTCCTGGCCTTTATGCACTTGCATTGGTTTTGGGATAGGAGGGGGAACTTCTCGGCCAGGTCTGCGTATACTATCATTGTTGATTGGGGAGTGAGCTTTCCTTTTTGCAGGCATGTCTGGCATCCTAAGTCTCCCTTGAAGGTTAAGATACTTATCTGGAGGATTGCTGTTGGCAGATTACCCACGGGCCACGGCTGATAGGCTGATCCGTTTTGGGTGTGAGTGTGACTTACCACCTTTATGCTCCTTGTGTGGGACCGAGATTGAGGGCTTGGATCATGTTTTTATAAATTGCAGCTTTGCTAAGGAAGTGTGAAATGGCCTTTTGGCTAGAGTGAATCAGAGGCTTAAGGCGGCGGTTAGGGTTGGGGAGTTGCTTTACTCCTGGTTGCAGTATCATATACATGCTAAGGATTGGTGCATTTGGTGGCTTATTCTTCATGCCACTATTTGGGCCATCTGGGGAGAGAGGAACCGGAGGGTCTTTAGAAAAGAAGCTTCAACGGCTGATAGAGTGGTTGATTTTATATGTGATAGGGTTAGAGAGTGGGCCCGTCTGTTGTGTACTCCTTGCACTCTATCCTCTTCCTTTTTTGTTAGTTTGGGGGAGAGATGAGCGGGTCTTTTTATGGTGACCTTGGGCCTTTCTTGAGTTTTCTGGCCCCATGTGTTTTTCGTGGCTGCCTTTGTACAGTGGCACTCTTCTTTTGTAACCCACTTCTTCACCGTCAAACAAAAAAAAAAGAAAAGAAGAAGAAGAGAGTTGAAAGATGATGAATTAGAAAAATATTTGACCCTTCTGCAATTTCTGAATGAAATCACAATTCACAATGATAAAAGTGATAAGGTTATATGGCTTAAAGAGGGATGTAAATGCTATGTCAAATCGCTATACAAGTGCATTGAAGGCAGAAGGGATCCTTATCAATACTTTGGGCAGATTTGGAAAGGTTACAGAACCAAATGGGCATCCAATGCAGATGCAACTTGTTCTCTTTGTGGTCAAGGTGCTGAAGATGTGGATCACCTATTTTTTCTTTGTCATTTTAGCAGAGAAGTTTGGAGCGTTGTTTGCAAAGACAATATCCATTCACCTCACTTTCAGCAGCATTACACAAATGTGCAATCAATTCAAGAGGCTCAAGATGCAGTCCACTAATTCTCCCAAAGGCAAAATAATCAATCATTCCTCATGCCGTGTGCTGGATATTTGGAAGGAACGTAATGATGCCATCTTTTGGGGAAGTAAACCATACACAGAGAACACTTGTCTTAGAGCCATGGTTTGCCATCTCGGTTATGGTTTTGTCTCGAGGGGGTCAGAGAAAAGAGATCTCAGAGAGATCTTGGTAAAATCTCAGGAGATTGTGACAACATTTCTGGATACATATGTATGATAACAATGCTATATACATGTATATATCATATAACGTATATGTGTTATATAAATATACACAAGGAATGCTATATTGGATCTCAACTAAATAGAAGAAATCTTGAAGAGATCTTAAAGAGAGAGAATGACGGCCAGGTCATGATCATCTTGTACTTTAAAAAACCTTTAAATTTTATTCATGTAGCACCCAATATGATTAAATTAACATAATAATAACAAGAAGAATGCAAAAAACATATTTCTATGTATACAAGGGTTGCTTTCTTGAATCTCAACGCCATCGAAATGTGTTGGAACTTATTAGTTGTCATCCTTGTTCCCTCTTCTATTGGTCTTCTCTTCTCCTCCTTTCCCTCTTCTTCTCCTTTCCCTATTCTCCTTCTCCTTTATCTTACTCCTTTTCATTACTCTTCTTCTATATCCCTCATATTCTTGATCTCGGTTGAGAACGTCTTGGGGCCCTTAGAGAGACAGAGATTCTCGAGAGATCTCGGAAGAGACTGCAAACCATTCTTAGAGCTATTCAGCTTCTATTTAATTGAAGTACATTCTTGCTTCACATTCCTTTAGACAGCTTGAGAAGGGAATTCAATTACTAACTATGTAGTTTTCATTTTCTTTGATTCTTAGGAGAGGCATCTCGCCAATCCTTTTGGTTGTACTTCATCTATTTATGCTTTAATAAAATTGGTGGTACAATCCACTACTTCATTAAAGAAAACCATAATGCCTTCAGAATTCCCAGATGTTGGAGAGGAAGTGTTACTGAGAAAAAAAATATATGAGAGAGAGAAAGAGATGTAAAGAGTTCAAAATAAGAAGAGAATGAGAGAGGGTGTTAGAGAGGAAAAGATATAGAGATTGTTAGATAGAGGAAGAGAAGGAAAAAAAAGCATGTTGGAGACGATCCAAACGTCGTGGAGAGTCGTTTCCCGAAGCCTAACTCAAGAGCAAATGAGATTTGGGGAGAACAAATGAGAGGAAGTGAAGGTTGAATGTAAGAGTTAGAAAGATGAAGAGAGTGTTTAGAGAGGGAGGATTGAGGATGGGTCAAGATGGGGGTAAGATACCCATATGGGTTCATTTATAGCCCCCAAGCCAACCACAACTCCCAATTAGCCATTGGAGGCCCTCTTGCACATTCTACTTTGGTCTCTAAAGGCTAGTTGCAAGGCCTGATCCTGCCTTAGATCAGCCAATCCCGTCGAATTTTAGAATCTCATTTGGATAGTTATGAGGTAAAAGGTAGATTTGGAATTCCATTTACATGAATGCCTTTACCTCTTTTTTTTGAACTTTTTGTAAGTTTTTATGGGTGTTTCAATCATTGAAATCTATTCTTCTCCTTGTAATGATCCCACTACTATAGAGAATCCAAACCTGGAATTCTGTGTAGTGAATGTGTTATTCAGACTTAAGTCTACGATTCCCAGATCTAAACAGAGAAGTGCACAATGTCAAAGGCATGTAAAAAGGAATGTCCAATCACATCACTTGGAAGCAATAAAGGATACATACACATGTCCATGATTACAACTGAAGATTAAGTACAATGGTACAAGAAACAAAGTTAAAGTATATTACTTCAACAACATACTACTGACCAAGGATAACTGTAGCTAACTCCAAAGGTTATAAACTTCACTTCTGGATTGATCCTATTTTTTCGCTCCTTTTCTTGGAAAACACATTTTATAATTTTCATGGGACTTAAAGATGAGATCTCAGTAGAGATCATTTACATCCCTACTGCCAGCCTTCTCTTACCACTCCAGTTCTTTCATCCTTCATAGAAAATATTTCTTTTAATTAGCATGCCACAGTGCATGATCTTTTTCTTTTAATTCATCTAGACGATACATGTAATGCAATAATATGTAGCAATGGTAATTGCGGGAAAATATGTGGAGAAACAAATGGAAACATAGTAATTGTAATAACCTACATCATTTAATTTACTTATTTTCTAATCAAGTAATGTCTTAAACTTTTTATTCTTTTCCTTTCTTATATTTGATGATAAATATAACCAGTGATAATAATTATTAACAATAAAGATAACTAAAGATAATTTAATAAAAGTCATAATTCATAAGATCTTAGGAATGAGTCACATTATTTCCGTGATATGTTCTTTTCCGACCTTTCTGTACTTTCTTAATAGATCAATGCATTTTTTGGGTGACTCATTCTTTAACCCAAAGTGGCAGGAATAACCACTCACTAGTGGTCGTAGGGTGGCTGAGCAGGCGGTCCATTGACAAACCCTACACCCTTCACTTGTCCAAATCCACTAGGCCGTCCATGTCCCAGTCACGAGTACACTTACGCCCGACAACATTAATTGTAAGGATCACGATTGGATGTCCCCATATTCCCAAGGGATTGATTGTGTGGGCCCATCCTGCTAATGAAGTGATGCCACTTCATATTATGTAAAAATAACACATCATGTAGAGAATCTTGTTTCATGATAAAAGATGCCAACTTTCATTTGTATTCTAAAATCTTTGAAGGTGCTCTACCCTTAATTTTCATAAGTCTTCTTCACAAGGAGGTGGTTCTTTCTTCTCTTGTTCATTTTCATATAGTTATTCATTTGGCTCAGTTTGTTTGTGGAATAAGCCTAGAATAGGCCCAATTATTCTGCTTATGCTTGTTATTCCAGTTTCATTGCAGGAATTCCTTATTCTGCATGGGAAAGAGTTCTTCTTAGAATAACTGGTATAAGCCATTTCAGGTAAAAGGGCAGAACAACTTATTCCACCTTAAGCCGGTATAAGCTAAAAGTATATCAAATCAAAATGCTTCTTTATTCCGACATAACCAATTTGGAATTGCTCTTCCCGGAATAACAGATTCTGCAAACAAAGTGAAGGTTTTCAATGGACTTTGTCCATTCATATTTGTTTCCATTAATTGAGTGGGATTACCATGTTACTGTTTTATGAATTAACCTCCACTTAGGAGAACAACTTCAAGCCAAGACTATAAAGCAATCTAGAAAACAGATATGAATGCTTTTGCCTGGGATTGCTACACATTATCAAATGAAAAATTATTCATTTAGACTACATAGCAGGGGATGTTTTTAGGTTAACGGAGACATCATTTATAACAATTTCTAATGTAGGGAGGGATGTGCATAGCAAAGATTTTAGGTCCTTTATAATCTTGGCTTGGCACCAGAAGAGGGAGGCATGTACGTATCAATGATTTTAATTTCTTCTGTTGCTCCATCAGAATTTCTTCATGCCTACATCCCATGTTTTACAGTTAGTCCTTTTTGGGTTGTTTTAGAGTGCTAGAAAATGTAAATTAAGAGCCTAATCTTTTATTTTTTAACAAATAAACTCTAATTTTCTTAATTTTATGTACATACCCCTGCATTAATTTTCACGTCCTTACACACCTTTTTCAAAAGCTCACCTTACCCAGCTTTTGGGAAAAAAGAAAGAACTCTCCGCTTCCCCCAATGTGCCTATCGCTTCTTTTTAAAAGTGTCTTAGATTTTGGATAGTTACAAATCCAAGATAAATCTTGCTCGTTTGGAAACACCAACGAGATTCCAATCATTGGAATCTAGAAGGTATATGTTTCCAAATCTGTCCTTAGCCTGTTTATGGTCATCACAATGCACAGTAGACAAGTCACTTGCTCCAGCTTGACATGAAACAGTCATCGAGACTTCAGCCTTGATTCCCATGTTTGCCTTCACCGGATCTCAGCGTATCCACATAGGAAAAATTCATCACCGCAGGAGGTTTCCAGAACAGTACCTCCTTGCCCACATAATCGTGGAGATCCCTAATAATTTGCTCCGATTTTCATGGGCAAGCTGGGTCCCCACCACAGAAACCAGCGCATGGGGCTTATTGGACTGCTTAAAAGATGATATAGGTTTTACTATTTAAAGAATTAAATCTGATTACATTTCTACCAAAGATTTTAATGCTGATTTACTTAAGGTAATGAATGGAAAGCAGGTCAAGCAAAGTTCTTTTTTCATAAAAAGATTGCAAAATTCTTGCTTTTTTTGAATATGGGTGGTACCGCTTGTATTATAAAAATAAAGAAGGGGAAACATGCAAGAGAAGAGAGGGAAGCAAGAAAAGTCCCTCAGAATAAACAAAAAAGAGGGTAGCAAACTCTCGTTTCTCTCCCCAAGAAGCGCAAAAAGTGTGGAGGTAGAATCATCTTCATTACAAGAGACCCGTACTTATTCTTTTAACTCTCTCACAAACCAAGGAGGACACTCTATGTGGAGTAGCAGCCTCCCTCCTAAAAGTCCTACTATTACGTTCATTCTGCAAGGACCAAATAGTTGCACTGAAGACTAGCCACTACAACAAATAATCTTCTTTCCAGGGCCAACGTCTTTCCCATGAAAGAAGCAGTCTCCGATAGAAGATAGGTGACGGATTCGGACTTGAAGTTGATCATACAACTGCTACCACACTTCCATGGAGAAAGAATAGGAGATGAATAGATGGTCCACGGTCTCCAGTTGAATGCCACAAAGACAACAACATGTATTAATATAAACATTGAATTACTCAAGCCTGTAACAAGTAGGAAGTCTATACAGTTAAGTCCTCTAGAGAAGAGCTTGCACCTTGAGGGGGCTTTTGACTTTTTAAACACAATAAAAAAATTGGAGTGCCCCCTCCATCTGCAATTATAGAGTAGGTAGATTTGATTAAGACTCTGCCCTTCGTGTCCCATCTCCATGACCACCTGCCCTTTAAGGAGGGATTCAAAGAATGACTGAAAAGCAGCTGAAAGTAACTTTGCCAAGTCATCCACTTCATCATCTCTCAGGTTTCTTCTGAAGGAAGGCCTCCAGTAGGGGTGCCACTGGTCACCACCAAAGAACTGAGCAACAACAACTGATGGACTGCAAGCTATAGCAAATAACTTTGGGAAAAGGCGATGAAGAGGTTGATGAGAACACCAAGAGTCCGTCCAAAAAAGAGCAGGAGTGCCCATCTCCACAATCTTAGAGCCAGCCAAGAAGACATCATAACATGCTAAAATGCCCTTCCAAATGAAAGCGACATGTAATTTCTACAGATGGGGACAAATGTCATACAATCATTGAAAATGTTGGAGTGTCTCTCATACTTCAAGCACAATATAATAGCAAGTATTGGCAAAAGAATTATCTAAAGTCAGTCATCTATTATTTGTTTCATTGACAATTGCACAAAGTGACAGAAAAGTATGCTTCTGTGCCACTGATCACGATCATGGTTTTGTTTGGATGAAATTGTTATTTGGCAATGCCATTATGTTTCGTAGATTTTCTCCTTCAATTAATTTTGTGGCATATTTACGCTAGATTCTTCTCCGTCAGTTGATGGCATATTTTATAGCCTGCTTATCTCTCACATATATTTTAGGATTTTCAAGTTAAAAACTATAGATTAATTTTGTTCTGGAAATTTTATTACCTTTAGAATTGGATGATGAAGCATAAGAATTTTATCAGATCTTGACTGCATCATGCCATCATCTACTGGAAAAATGTGAACATTTCAGCTTTATTAGCAGATTTGTCTAATGTTAGCCTACATGTCAATGAGAATCTAGGTTTGCATAGACTTTTCACCCTCGGGATATGCAAATGGACCATGTGAAAAATTAAAAAAAATCAGTTTATCTGCCTCTTGTGTAAATGTTTGTCAACATATCAGAGACATCTATCTGCTCACATCAGGAGAACTGCTAATGTTATGTTTATATGTATAACCAAGTATTAGACATTTCTTCCCTATTTGACATTTTTGCTCGATGTTTTGATTGTTCAATTTTTTTTAATGTTTCATTGAGTTGCTGGTATCAGATAAACAGAGGGTCGTAGAATGTTACCTGCAATTTTGGATTGTAATCCAGGTCCGGGTTCATTCTTTTTGAGTGAACCAAGTCAAATTGCTAAAAGTTGTAAATGAATGGGAAAAGCCTTTATGGCTATGATTGTACCATTTGACTGAGGATTGCAAATGGGCACTATAGATTGCTTGTTTAAACTAGGTTAAGCAAGATTCCATTTCTTCCTGTTGTATTTACATGAAGTTTGTTGAAGTTATTGGGCCATGCAACTCAAAACCTTAAGGCTTTGAGTGGAGTAGGCACCATATATTTAAGTAGTGATTCTTTTGTTCCTTATTCAATGTGGGACTATTCTAACACGCCCCCTCACGTGTAGGCCGACTTAGGCTCTGTCACGTGGACCACAGACAAAGGGCGCAGCCCAATTTGTAACCATGGACTCTGTCAATCTTTATATGTTTGGTACGATCATGCTGCACTGGATTATTTGCTATGTTAATGGCTGCTGCCTTATTATCACAATATAGTTTCAGAGGCAACTCTACCTTTACTCTCAAGTCTACTAACAAGAGCTTCAACCATAACAACTCTGCAAGTCCACGAGCCATAGTCCTATAGCCTGCCTCAGCACTGGATTTGGCACAAACATTTTGTTTTTTACTTCTCCAACTAACCAAATTACCTCCCAAGAAGGTACAGTAGCCTGTAGTTGACCTCCTGTCATCCCGAGAGCCATCCCAATCTGCATCAGAATAGCTTTCAATCTTCAATGTATCAGATTTTTTAAATGACATCCCTTTCCCCGGACATGACTTTAAATATCTCAAAATTCCATCAACAGCCCTCATATGCACAATTTTTGGAGCATACATGTACTGACTAACAACACTACAGCATAAGTGATATCAGGCCTAGTCATTTTCCGACCAGCCTTTGATAGACGCCCTTTTCTTGTGTTGTAAGCTCTTGTCCATCAAGATTGGTCAATCATGGTTTATCTCTATTGGTGTAGCTGCTGGTCTACTCCCCAATTTTCCTGTTTCCTTGAGCAAATCCAGCTGATACTTTCTCTGACAGATGTAAACACCCTTTTGAGATAGAGCAACTTCGATCCCAAGAAAGTACTTCAGAGGTCCAAGATCCTTTATCTCAAATTCAGCAACTAGATTAGAATTCAATTGTTGAATCTCATCTTCATCATCACCAGTGACAATCATATCATCAACATAGACTAACAACACAGTGAGCTGTCCATTTTTCCACTTAACAAATAGCGTATAATCAGCATTACCTTGTTGGAACCCAAATTTGATCATAGCTCAGTAAAGTCTGTCAACCAGGCTCTAGAATATTGTTTTAGTCCATACAAGGCCCTCTTAAGCTTCACACTTTCCCTTTCATGTCAACACCCGCTGGAGGTAGACCTCCTCATGTAAATCACCTTCAAGAAGGCATTTTTAACATCCAGCTGGTACAAGGGCCAAGAAAAATGAGCAGCAAGTGAAAGGAGTACCCTCACAGATTTTAACTTAGCAACTGGTGCAAAAATCTATAAATAATCAATGCCCTATGTCTGCATAAACCCCTTGGCAACCAGCCTAGCTTTGTATCTCAGCACTTTACCATTTTGATCATGCTTAATGGCATACCCCCACTTAGAGCCAACAAAATTCTTCCCTTTAGGAGGATCCACCAACTCCCACGTGCCATTTTTGTTGAGAGTCTCCATCTCTTCATTTATTGCTTCAACCCACTTAGGATCTTTCACAGCTTCATGGTGAGAAGATGGTATGGCATGGGTAGACAAGTTAAACACAAAAGCATGATAGGTGGGTGAAAGTTGGGAGTAGGAAATGTGGTTAGAGATAGGGTGCTGGGTGCACCGTCTAACCCCTTTCCGAACAGCAATGGGAAGGTCTAAGTCATTAATGTCTGAATGAACTGAAGTTGCCTGAGTAAGGCCTACATTTTCTGAGGAGTCTAGGGCCCGAGCTTCAGAATGAGCTAATCGGTCAGCGGGAGGTCCTTGCTCTTGTGTTCTTTGCCTGTAAGTGATCATTTCCTTGATGGGAGGCTGAGCAAAATCCTTCAAACCTTCTGTTGGATAGGAGTTCAGATCTGAAATTTTCTCTGTGGCATCTAGAAGAGCAGGAGAGATAATAACAGCCTTATCAGAAGAACAAGAGGGCTGACTAGTATTCTCCCCTTGAGGAAGAAACTGGGAAGAATAATAGGATTCAGACTCAAAGAAAGTCACATCCTTTAACACACATTTTTTTCTAGGTAAGAGGATCAAAGCATTTGTACCCCTTTTGACGAGTGGAATAACCAAGGAAAACTCCACGGATTGCTCTTTGATCAAGTTTAGAAGTATTAGGTCCAAGAACGTGGACAAAAGAAAGACGAGCAAAAACACAGGGTACAAATGAAACAAAGGTTCATTGGGATACAAGATAGAGAGGGGGCACTTATCTCCTAGAACCTTTGATGGCATTCGATTTATAATGTAGCTTGCTGTCATAATGGCATCAGCCCAAAAAAATCTTGGGTAAATAACGCTGAGATAAAAGAGCACGGGCTGTTTCAAGGAGATGTCGATTTTTTCGTTCAGCAGTTCCATTCTGTTGAGGGGTATAAGCACATGAAGATTTATGTATTCTCCATTCATTCTCCAGAAAAGTATTCAAGGTCTTAGCAAAATATTCACGGGCATTATCAGACTGAAAAATCTTCACTTTCTTTTGGAACTGAGTCTCAATCATCTTGCAATAAGCCTCTACCATCCTTGGAACTTCTTCTCTAGATTTCATCAAATAAATCCAGGTACAATGGGAGTAGTCATCAATGAAACTAATAAAGTATCGATAGCCATCCAAGGAAGACACACACAAGAGAAGGGCCCCACACATCAGAGTGGACAAGATCAAATGGAGAAGACGTTTTCTTTATGGAATCTAAAAATTGAGTTTTAAAATGTTAGATAATTGACAAACTTGACATTGAAGAGATTCGATGATAACAGATGCAAACAAATCAGGAAACAGAACTTTCAAGGACCTAAAAGACAAGTGCCCTAAACGAGAGTGCCATAGATAAATCTCTTGGATCTTCTTCTCCAAACTATGAGTGGCAGACTTCAAGGCAATGCTAACTCCAGGCTCATGGTAATAGAGGCCTCCTATTTCACAGCTAGTCCCAATCGTTCTCTTGGTCCCCATATCCTGAAAAGCACAGTGATCAGGAAAAAAGGTTACATAACAATTTTGTTGTTTTATAATGCTACTAACAGACAATAGATTTCAGCCACAGTTGCTTTAGTTCCATCAGCAATGGTCACTTTATCCTGTCCAGATGATAAGGAATAAGACACAAAAGGGGTAGCAGCATTGGTCATATGATCAATGGCTCCAGAGTCAATGACCCAAGAGTCACTACACACAGAACTTGTAACACCCAATGCTGTACCTGAAATACTAGTGTGGGTTTGAGGATGGGGAGAAGTAATAGCTGATGAAGATGTAGCTTGAAGTTGTGAAAGAAGCCTCTGAAGGTTAGCAATGTCAGTAGAGGACATCCCAGTGGGATTTGGCACAGTAGTAGCAGTAGTCCCCACTTAAGTAGAGGCCTTTGCAGCAACACTGCCTTGGCCTTGTTGTCTCTTCTTGGGAAATAAACTTTTCTGGTTTCTTCTCAGGATACTTCTCCCAGCAAAAACTGAATCATGGTTGTTTCTTTTACAATGCCGACATAATTTGTCTCCCCATGCTTTATTTCCACCAGGCTTTAGCTTGTTGACATTGCTAACGAGAGCTGAAACTTCCCCGATAGGAGTGCTTTCAGCAAGTGCACCCTTGCTGCCCATAGTCTTCTTTCGTCCTTCCTCACTTAGAACTTTGTAGAAGACTTGTTCCAAGAAGGGAGTAGGATCTAGGCTGAGAATCTGCGCCTTTAAACTCTCAAACTCTGTATTCAGTCCATCCGAGAATTTTATGATCCTATCTTTCTCAAGGAGCTTCAAGTAACACCTGTGATCCTCACTAGATGTCTATTCTTCCATCCTGTAATAATCAAACTCATCCCATAATCCCTTGAGAGCAACAAAAAATTTTGTAACCGACATAGACCCTTTCTAACTTGAATATCTGGCTGCTCAACTGATAAGTGCACAATATATCGTGTTTATGTCCATACATTTGCTCCAAGGTCTTCACATATCGGCTGCAGTCTTTTGATGGAGAATGACCGATTTGATGTTTGAGCTGACAGAGATAAGGATCCATGTCATCAACTGAATATTATCACGCTGCCACATGCGAAAACCTGGGTCATTTTCCTCAGTTTTCTGTCTCGTGCCATGGAGAACATCCAATTTATCATGTCCTTCAACATAAAGTTCTACAGCAGCAGCCCAAGAAGCATAGTTTTGCTCAGTCAGCTTTTCAGAAGTAATCTGAAATGCGTTCCCTCCTGAACCAGTCGAAGGAAAGAATGGTTGAACAGATCCAGAAGAAGCAACGGTGGGTTGGGCAGCCCCAGACAAAACCTCTGATCCATCAGCCATATTCCCAAGAGAGAGAGGTCGGATTCGACGAGAGATCAAGGGGTGATGTGCAGTCACCACAAAAGAAAAAAAAAAGAGGCAACCAATCACAAGAAGCAAGAAAAAAAGAAAAGAAAAGGAGCAGATGCTGCACATGAACAGTGCCGCTACAGTATATGCTACAGTGACAGTACAGTACACGATCAGGCTTGAATATTTTCTGCTCTGATACCCAAGGAGAAGAAAACTGAAGATCAGGAGAGCCCTGCACAGGATCTGAACTTCAAGTCGGCTCTGATACCATGTTGAAGTTATTGGAAGGCTTTGAGTGGAGTAGGCACCATATATTTAAGTAGTGATTCTTTTGTCCCCTATCCGATGTGGGACTATTCTAATTAAACGGCAAGTTATTGTTTCTCCAGTAGGCACAATTTTTAATTCATATAGATTATTTCTATGGTTATATGTTCCCCATGTCCTTGTGTGTTGCCTGTGGGATTCTTACATACATGCTCTATATGTGTTGTCAGTGTCATATATATCACAGCTTATCATCAAACTTTAGGGTTCCCGTTGCATGTACTGTCATATGCAATTGCCATAAACTCGGTTTCTCTTTTAAAGTTGTCATTTTTTTCATAAGGGAACATCTCATCCCAAATGAACAAGCCGGTCTGTCCAACATATGTATGGTAATCAATTGAAAATCCCTGATCAAAATATCTTAAAACAGGCAAATGTAGGCAGCTGTTTCGTGCCTTTTTTGCATCATATAGGTTTTCAATGTGTAGGATGTTGATGATATTTTGCTTTATTTAGGTTCATCTATTTTTGGGACTAAGCCCACATTCGGAGGTTTTGGTTCTACTCCTGGACAAACGAGTCCTTTTGGTGGAACACCTCAGCAAACACAGCCAGCATTTGGGAGCAGCTTGTTTGGTTCCACAACAACTTTTGGGGCAAGTCAACCTGCATTTGGTGCCACGTCAACTCCAGCTTTTGGTTCAACAAGCAGTCCTGCATTTGGTGCTACATCAACACCCGCATTTGGCGCCACCAGTACCCCTGCATTTGGTGCTACAACAGTGCCAGCGTTCGGTGCTACTAGTGCGCCAGCATTTGGATCTACTAGTTCTTCACTTTTCGGCAGTACAGGAATAGCATTTGGGGTTTCTAGCGCACCAGCATTTGGTTCCACACCCACCTTTGGATCTTCATCTACCTCAATTTTTGGATCGTCCAGTACTGCTTTTGGTGCAACTAGCACACCTGCATTTGGATCTTCTAGTACTTCTGCTTTTGGTGCTTCAAGTACACCTAGCTTTGGTTTTAGTTCAACACCTGCCTTTGGACAGTCAACAGCGGCATTTGGTAGCACACCTTTTGGATCGACTTCTCCATTTGGTGCACAAAGCTCTCCATTTGGTAAGCATTTCTATCGTTTCTCTGGATCATGGAAAATGCTTGTTTATTGTTATTTGATTTCTGGCACCCAATACTGGTATTTTAGTATCCTCATTGGTGGATTTATGAAGAAAATTGTTTATCCCTCATCCCTTTCTCTTGTTTATTTATTCATTTTTTATTGCTCTTGCATATCATGCATTTGGAATTCATTTTTAGGACACCAAACGACAACACCCACATTTGGAACACCTGCTTTTGGTCAACAAGCGTTTGGAGGCCAACAAGGAGGAAGCAGGGTAGCACCGTACACACCAACACCCGAGATTGATGGCGGCACTGGTACACAGGCTGCTGGAAAGCTGGAGTCAATTTCAGCCATGCCTGTGTACAAAGATAAGAGCCATGAGGAGTTGAGATGGGAAGATTATCAACGAGGAGATAAAGGTTGTTCAATAGTGCATTTTTCCAAGTAGAATTATTGCATATATGTTTATTTCTGTCTTTGCCATTTTTAGCTGTGGTTCTTGTTATGATGCCTCTGCACCTTGGCAGTGTATTGGGTCTGGTCCTTTAGTACATATTTAAGTAATTTCGTCTGACATATGTTTGGTCCTTGCTTTTGCTGTTTTCTTTTTTGAATGAGAATGTGGATTGTACCACCAATTTGACTAATGAAATAAACAGAATTAATACAGTTTGGTATGTGAAGAGGAGGTTCCTCTTGCATAAGAGATAGGATTGTTTATCTTAAGTTCCTTATTCCAGTCAACAGCAGAAATTTTGAGGAAATGACTCCAAGTAAATGAAAAATATATTGTGAAAATACAAATATTCTCTGAGTATGGAATACTCCCCTTTAAAATGGCGTTGTTGCACTCTCTCCAGGTGTGCCAGCTGATTGCATGTCGAAGTAATAGAAGAAGCTGAGTTCTGAGGCTCTTGCCAAGATGAATCCTCAGTGATCTGAAATAAATCCACGTGTTCTCCATATTGGTGAAAGAGAAGGTCAAGTTGAAGATATCTCCAAAAGTTCTCCAGACAAGTTGACTGAAGGAGCATCCAAGAAAAAGGTATTCAATGTGTTCCTCATCCAGGCCACATGGAACACAGGTTGTATCACAATTAGAATTCCACTTTCTTCGGTAAATTTTAGTGACAATGCAGCATCGAGAACCAACCACATTAGGGTATGAACTTTAAAAAGAGTCTTTACTTTCCAGACTTCCTTAAACTTACCGTAAGAGGGCAGCTTTTCTTCGGTAAAGCTGTACAATGATTTAACTTAGAAGTTTTCTCCATTCAATGACCATACCAGCCTGTCTTCCCGATTAGGGTTTTGGCGACTGTACTCACTGTAAGAGGGAAATATATTGCTGTTCTTCATCATCCTCCACATTTCTTCTCAGGTTGAGGAAGCAGGAAATGGTATTATTCTGTGTCTGATAACAGTCTATAACCTTTTGTTGTTTAGAAGTGGCCAGGTAGAATACTATGGGAAGTAAATTGTTTAACATGTGGTTGCCTGTCCATTTGTTGAGCCAGAGTGGTTGCTCCATTTCCTATTTTAATAAAGGAACCTTGCTTCACAAAGCTGTTGGCTGTCATAATATCCTTCCAGGTGGGTCTGAGTTGTGATTGGTTTTCAATCTCCAAGGAGAATTTGCTGCCAGTTCCCATGTGTTTCTGGTGAATCTCTTTTCCATTGCAGTTCCCCGCAGCTACAAGATCCCATGGCCACTTTCCCAGCAATGCCATGTTCACATGTCAATATTCTTTTCTCCTAGACCTCCTGATTTGAAAGATTTGCAAACTTTTTCCCATTTAACTACGGGTGTTCACAGGTCGGTTTGGTTCGGTTTATAGATAATTTTCTTCAAAGAGAACCAACCTGAACATGTGATAGAAACCGAACCTAACTGAACCGAACAAAATCAGTTTGATTTGGCTTAAACCGGTCACCACTAAGCGCAGCACCAGCTCAAGCCTGGGCATACTTATCTGACATGAGTGTACAGGATGTGCAAAGCCTGCAGCAGCCAGGATACTTTTAGAGACTTTGGAGTCCCACAGCTTTTTGTTTTCCCCGATATCAGACTAAACTGGACTTCTGTTAACAAGTGGATTCTTCTTTTGTGTTGAAGCCATCCTCTCCTCCTTCCCAAACTCGCCTCCTTGCTTCCCTTAACCTCTGCCTGCGCACCGACCAATCTGCCGTCAACACTGACCATGGATACTAAAGAAGGAGCAGTTGGGTTGGGTGCCATTGATTGGAACATCTTCGTCCCCTTCCCCATCGTCTCCCTTCTCGCCAAGCTCGTCAGAGCCCCGCCACATCTAGCACAAATACAGCTCTCATTCTCGAGGAGGATGGCATCACCTGCCATGTCCGACACCCTCCTCCCCTACAGCACCACCCGTCCCCCAGGCACCCCTGGCAGCCCTCGTCATCCACGCCTCCTATGACCCCGGCAGCAGCAACGTCCTTGTGAAGTATCCCGGTGGCGCCCCCAACCGGTCTGCCGCGTCCTCTCCCTAGATGGTTGCAAGACGTTGTCCTTACCAACCTCGATGACTGGGTATGCCCCAATCACACCAGCAAATTAGGTTGAAGAACTGTGTTCTGATGGGGAGTTGATCCATTCTCACTCAGCAAAGATGGGGAGAAGGTTAGCGACTTAGCATATAGCAGGGGTGCACTTAATCCTATACCGGGAAACTAAAGAAATCCTATGCCAAAAGATCTATAGGATTTACTTTCTTCGACCCAAATCAAATCAGCATTGAGCCCAGTGGGTATGTCACGATGGGCATTGGTCCAAAGCAAAATGTGAAACGAAAGCCCAAAGCGAAGTGTGAAATGAAACACGACTGTAATAAAATGTTAATTTGGTTTGGTTCGGTTTGCTTAACTCTCAAACCACAAAACCCAAACCGAACCGTCTCTCAAAGCAAACCAAACCAAAATTTTGGTTTGGTTTAGTTTTGTTTTTTGGTTTGAACCAAATAATGACTACATTTAACAAGTGCAATACCCCTCATCTTCTTTTTCACCACCCCGTAAGAATTGTCTTCTCAGCCTATCTATATTTTTCATTACCTTGACAGGCATTCTGAACACTCACTAGAAGTGGATTAGTGTGCTGGAAAGAACAGAGTTTAATAATGTTATTCTACCGCCTAAAGACACCTTTTTTTTTGGAAGGTGACAGAGTCAGATTTCATTGAAAAGTAGTAAGTACAGTAAGGATGGCCATAGGCCAAAAGAAATGGCAGAACTACCAACCCACAAAAGAAACAAAAACAGAACTCCTATTTTAGTCGGAAAAAATAGAAGTGAAGCATGAAAGCAAAATCATTAAATCAAAGCATAAAGTCCTTCCACTTGCTGGGCTTGGAAATAAGATCCCCTTCTTTAGAAGTCCAGATGTCCGCAGCTTTTCCCCATTCCTTTACCCAATGGATGGATCTTCTAGGAATAATCAAAGGGTGATTAAATACTTGACTGAACTTTCTTGAATTCTCTCCAACCAAGGACCACAGTTCCCTTTCTGCATGAACTGGACAAATGTCTGACCAATCTCTCATCATTTGTAAAGCATCTGTTGGCTCCCTCCACTGCACATTCAAAGTTTTGCATAATGATAATACCTTTCTACTGAAGATTAATGATACCACACTGGCATAAAAAATGATCCTGGTTTTCCTCAAATTCCACAGAAAATGCATCTGGAGTTGTTAATATGAAAGATCCTCAATGTTTGAGCAGTTGGAAGCCTTTTCAATGCAATTTTCCAGAGAAAAATTCTGATCTTGTTTGGTAGGAACCTGGACCAAACTAAAGATTTCCACCATACTCTAGTACCTCCATCTTGGGTGATTCTAGAAAGATCCTTAGGTGTAAAGGACCCATTTTTGTTCCAGACCCAAGACCTTCTATCCTCCTGCCCGTATTCAACTGAACTTCTGATATTACATCTTAAGATCCATAACAGATCCTCCATTTCTGTGTCTGTGGGATTTCTTCTAAGAGTAAAGTTTCCTTGCAAAGAATTCCCATAAGGGAGAACATGAGCTACTAAGACCTCTTTTTCCACTATCAGTTGGTACATATTAGGAACTTGTATAGCAAATGACACATCTGAGAACCACCTATCCTCCCAGAAGCTGATCACTTATCCATTACCAAGATGAAATCTGACAACTGAATTAATCAGGTCCTGCATTTTTGCAATGTTTCCAAATTTGGGATAGGTTTGAAGATCTAGATGGTTTTAGACACCATTTAGAAGAATTTTGATAGTACTTCTCTCTTACAATTTTCACCGAAAGAGAGTCCACTTCTTCTCCCATTCTCCACGGCCATTTAGACAGCATTGCCTTGTTGAAGCATTCAAGTTTCACAAGGCCTACTCCTCCCTGTTCTTCTGCACACTTGGTCCCAAGCAATAAGATGCAAACCTTTCCCATCTGTCTTCCTTCCTTTCCAAAAGAAAGAGCTCCTCATGGCCTCAATCATCCTCTCTACAGTTTTAGGGATCTTGAAAACCGAGAGGTGGTAATTGGCTAATGAAGAGAGGATTGTTTTGGAGAGAATCCATCTCCCTCCTGCTGAAAGTAATCTTGCTTTCCATCCTTCTATTTTCTTGGTCAAACTTTTTAATAACATCATCCCAATCACTCAGTTTAATGGGTCTATTAGACAATGGAAGTCGGAAGTCCCAGATATTTAATTGGAAAATCAGTTTCTCTGCAATTTAAAACCTCAGCCATAGATTGTAACCTTTGCTTGTCCACATTTATCCCTACAACTTCTGTGTTATGGTAATTAATGCTGAGCCCTGTAATTGCTTCTGTCAATATCAGCAAAATCTTCAAGTTTCTCAACATGGTGACCTGTCCAGATGAAAACGATAAACTGTCGTCCGCAAACTGAAACTATGAGAGTTGGAGTCCATTTCTTCTGATGTCAAAACCATCCATCACCCATGCTCAGCTGCCATGTCCCAAAGAGAACTCATAATCTGGCCTATGATGAGAAAGGTGAGAGGTGTGATGGGGTCTCCTTGTCTCAATCCTATAGGAGCTTTTAAAGTACCTACAAGGCTGTCCATTCACCATAATGGAGACATTGGGTGTAGAGATACAATTCGTGATCCAGCTTATCCATTTTTGTTTGAAACCCATAAGAGCCAGAGCTTTATTGATGCAGTTTCAACTAACCCTGTCGTAGGCTTTTTCAAAGTCCAATTTAAGAACAATCCCCTTTCTATTACATCTCTCTTGGTTGTGGGTAACTTGATATGCTGCCAAGAAATTGTCCAGAATATATCTTCCTTCAAGAAAAGCTGATTGATTTATGTTAATAACATTCACCAACACTTTCTTCAGCCTGTTAGCTAGAACCTTTGTGATGATTTTATAGTAACCATTCAAAAGATTGATTGGTCTGTATTCGTAGACTTCCTCAGTCCCTTCTCTCTTTGGAATTAGAACAATATGTGTTGAACTGAGCCCTCTAATACAAAGTGGCCTGTCTTGAAATTCTTTTACCACTTCCATCAGGTCTTCCTTTATTGTATCCCAAAAAAACTGATGGAAAGTCTAAGGAGAATCCATCCAGTCCTGGTGACTTGTTCACATTCATACTAAACACTGCTTCTTTGACTTCCTCTTATGTAATTGTCACACACATCTTCTCAGCTTGTCTCTCTCCAACTCTTGGAAGAACTCCCCCTTCCAAATGTGGCCTCTACACCCTATCTTCAGTGAAAAGGTTCTTAAAGTGTTTTATGAATACATCCCGGATATCCTCTCTGTTTGCAACTATGCTGTCATTCACTCTAACATGGTCTATCTTCAATGATCTCTTCTTAGCACTTGCCACTGCATGGGAAAATTTGGTGTTCTTATCACCTTCTTTCAGCCAATGTTCTTTTGCCCTTTGTTTCCATTTTATCTCCTGCATAAGTACCCACCGGTTGTATTCTTGTTTAAAACTTCTAAGAGCTTGTGAATCTTCCTCTGATAGGCTCAGCTGTTCTGCCTTGACCTCAATTTTCTGCAACATTTGTTGACGTATGACATTGACCCGTCCAAAAGTTTGTGAGCTCCATTTTTTAATTTTATCTCTGACCCACATGAGCTTCTTTACAAAAGTAAGGCAAGCAAATTCTGCCGTCGGGGCTTCCTTCCACCAATTAATAACAAAATCTTTAAATTGCTCATTGCTATGATATACCAATTCATATCTGAAGGTTCTCGCTTTTTTCTCCTTATCTCCTGTACTGAAAAGAATAGGTATATGATCAGACACAGTTCTGTTCAGACCCTTAGCCTCTGACATTGGGAATAGCCTTAACCAATTGGTAGACAATAGCACCCTGTCAATTCTTGATTGGATATTACCCTGCTGAAGATTGGACCGAGTATATCTTCTGTTAGGAATATCTATATCCATCATACCACAGTCCCTAATCCAGCACCCAAAATCTTCCATATCTTTGTTCCAGTTCTGATTACTTGTTCTTTCCCATGGGAACCTCACACAGTTGAAGTCTCCCAGGACACACCAGCCTTCCTTGAAGTTGTTGTACTAATACTGATCTTTGTTGATGACTATTTGGGCCATAAACTGAAGAAATTTCCCACTGTTCTGCTACTTGTTTTGAATTAAACCTTACGAAAATGCTGAATCTGCCCGTCTCACGCATCACACCTTTCAATTTATTTCCATTCCACATAACAAGCTGACCCCCACTGGCTCATATTGCTGGTAATGTGACCCACTCTGTCAATCAAGCTCCACCCAACTTCTTGATAATGTAATCCTCAACAGTGCTCATTTTTGTCTCCTGAATACATGTACAATCTGGTTTGAAAGCTTTAATGATGTCCCTAATTGCTCTCATTTTGGTCTCCCCATTGAGACCTCTGATATTCCAGGTCAGGAAATTCATTTAAACTGCAATTTTCTTCCCCCTGTCCTCTTCTCTCTGAGACAATCCAGGACTAAATTGTTCTTGACAAAATTTAGTTCCTTAACACCAATCTTCACACCACCCCCAAGACCTTTTCTTAATTTTCCGCTTTTCACACCTAACCAACTTCTTAATAAAGCTTCTAACCTGATCTTCTCTGCCTTCAAAGATACTCCAATACTTTTACCAAACTGGATGATTTCCTCTGACCCGATTTCTTGAATTTGGGGAAGGGTCATGGCTAAAGGACTTGGAGCATCTGAGACAAAAGATAGCTTGTTGAAGTCTTTCTCAGACCCAGCCTCTTCCTCTGCTTGGTTACAGTAGCCTTTTTTCTTGAAACATCCCTGCTCTGCTTTACCACAGCAAATCTGATTCAGGACTGGTTGAGAGGTGCCATTGATAGGCTTCTGAGAGCTATCTTCTAGAAGATAATCCCCTGATGTGTTACCAACTGGCCCTTGCTCCATAGTCTGAATCTGACATACGATTGCCCCATCACATTCCTCTGTCAAGTATCCAGCCATGACGAACTCTTCCCTGGATGAACTAACAGATCCCCGGTGAACTGAAACATGATTTAGAGGCGAAAGGATAGTAGCTGGTCCTCCTAGCCCTTCAACCATGTCCCTCAATAGGCCTAAGCTCCTCTGAAAGTGCAGGTTCTGAATTGGGACTTCCGTTTGATACACAGAGGTACCGGGTAGGGAAGAAGAATCTATGGGTAATCGAACGAGTGAAGATGGCAGCCTTACGGTACCTGGTAACTTACCCGATAGAGTAAAGTTACCCGAGATGAAGGGCCTGATTGACTTACCCGATCATCCCATTGGTGAAATGCCTGACTGAACCCAATAAAGGACCTGACACTGTTGGTCTTGACCCGATTGCTCCGCCAGCTGTGCACCCCATTTCAGTTGGTGGATCAATCTACGATGAAGATTTTCTCTGGCCTCCCACCTAACAACCGATGCCTTGAGCTCTGTAGGATCCAAACCGACGCTCCTCACCTGCCTTTCCTTGAGACTCATCACTACATTATCACCTTTGATGGTCCCTGATTCACACAGACTCCTAGGATTGGCTCCCTCCCTTGACACCCCTGCAGGATGACGATTCACCTTATCCTGACTCGGAATCGGTTGAGACGACTGGTTTGAACTCAGTGGGTTCCTCTCCCCAAGCAATTCCGGTGCCCCTATTTTGAGGATCTGTGATTCTTGGCTGTTCCCCTGCTTCCTCTTCCATTCCTTCCCTGCTCTATACTTCTTGTAGCTGGCTGCTATTTCTGCCCAAGTCCGGTTGCAGCTGTGATCATTGGACTTATTACCTCCTGAAGTAGAAGCAGATGTAGTAAGTAAAGGCTCCTCCACCATAATGGAAATCCAAAAGCAGCGTCCATTTACTCTGATTTTCAATCTTTTCAGAATATTATCCAATTGCTCCACTTCCACTTGCACTCTAGCATACTGGATATTCTTCATTTGGAGTGTAGACTTATCCACATATTTTAGAAGACAAAATCTATCAACAATGCACTGGAATGTCTCAACATTCCAAATATGTAACGGCACACCTCCTAGTCTACACTAGAGTATGGAACCTCCTGTAACTGGCACAGCCCCTGTCTCCATCCATGGGGAGCAAACAAGAGTAAGATCCCCCTTGGACAGAGCTTCCATGAAAGACCCCTCCTGGAACCATTTCTTCACTGATGCTGAAACAACACAAACCTTTTCTTGCAGTTCTCTAATCATTCAAGACTTCATTCCTTTCCATTTGTTTTGAAGCATTTGAAACACCCCCCCCCCCCCCCCCCCCCCAAAAAAAAAAAAAAAAATCTCTACCCTCCCCTCCAGACATAACCTTGACCACCATACACTTCTGAAGAGCCTCTAGTGATTCATTCACTCCTGGGGACCAAGGAATAGAAACCGTGTCACCAAGAGGTGTTCTCGGTGCCTGTATGCAAAAGGTATGATCTTCTACCTTGTGTTCCACCAGCTGCTTGCTGTGACAATTACTAATAAAGCTCCCCCTCCTACAATTCAAGCTACGGTGGCTAACTCCCCCTGCAAGCTAAGCACCTCACTGCCTGCCTGCATTCCTTCGCCCAATGACCACTACTCAGACAAAGCAAGCAAGTGTCCCTCCCTACCGGTAGAAGAGAAGGTGACTGTCTCTTCCTGTCAGAGGAAGAAGTACCCACCTGAGTCTTCTTTCTCTTCCTCTGCACCAGCATCCACCCCCCTTCCTCCCCCAGAGCCCCTAGAACCCCATGGGCAATCATCTCACTCCCTAAACCAAAATAGGGAGTATCAATGGTTCTGGCCTTCGATCTCAATAGCTTCAGATGAATCTTATGTATCAATGGTTCCCATGCAGAGGCTCTTAACTGTATAATGGAGTGGCAATCCAAAATAGGTAATGGGAAGTTTCTCAGTTTTGCAATGCAACATCCCAGCAAAATCTCGAAGCTGTTCCGCTTCCATATTAACACCAATCATTGAAGTCTCATCAAAAATTAATTAATCAGCAGACCTGAGCAAGCTCCAAAGTTTTTTAGAACAAACACAAGCATGATTGGCTGTTCTTTTACAATCCACATTTTCCTTAAAAAAAGGGATCAGCTGTTCTTTATCACCCTGAAGAAATCTTAGGGTGTCATCTGCATATTGTAGATGTTAGAGTCTGAGACTAGTTCTAATAATCTGAACTCCTCTGAACCATCCCTGCTGCTCTGCTATTAGGCACATCCTGCTGACTATGTTTGCAACAAGAACAGAGAATGGTGATGAGAACAGATCTCCCTGTCTAAGATCTCTAGAGCTAGAGAAATATCCATGAGCTTTCCCATGTAGTCAATGGGATATATTGAGCAAGGAAATTATGATTTTCCATAACAGTCCATAGGCATCCCCAAGACACCCGGTCATATGCCTTATTGAAATCTAACTTCCAAGTAATACCCTGTTGACAATTCTTCCTAAAATTAGAACAAAAGTTCGTGAGCCAACAGAAGGGTGTCTTAATTTACTTCCTTGAATAAATCCTTATTGATATTCTTCAGTAAGGCTTGGCAAACAGTTCACTCATTCTGGTGGCTAAGATTTTGGCTATAATCTTGTTGAGGTGTTAAGTAAACTGATGGGATGAAAATCTTTTAGTTCTATAGCTACTTCTTTCTTTGGAATGATTATCAAGAAGGAATGATTGATAAATTCACATCCTTGAGTAGTTTTGAGGAAATGTTGAAATGTGCCTATCACATCTTGTTTAATGACTTCCCAAAATTTTTGGTAAAATAGACTTCAATAAGGCTTATGACAGGGTTTTTTTGAAGGTGACCATTAGTCACATTTCATTGATAAAATAAAGAGGTTACACTTTGACCGAAGTCAATACAAACACTAACTCAATCTATGTTACAGAATTATCTAGAGAATAACAGGGAAAATTACAAAAAAAGCTTCTTGAGCTTCATTACAGCAAGTATCAAAGAAGAATCTTCTATGTTGTACCGAAACCCAGTAGCTCTCGCCCAATTATAAATCCACCTGGCAGCTCTAGCCATGATATGATCTATTTGGTTGAATGTTTGACTGAAAATTCTAGAGCATGACTGGTAAGAACAAAGACCAAATCTTGTGCTCGGATTGGATTGGACAAATCCCATTCCACTCTTGGAGAAGGCTAGGAATATCCTAGAAATCCATCCATTGAAAAGAAAATAACAGTCCAATGGATTTCCATAATATATTAATGATCCTACAATGCATAAACAGGTTCTCAGCATTCTCCTTTAGGATTCCACAGAAAACACAATTAGAGATTTTGCCATGAAGGATGTATTTCAACCTTTCCAAAGTTGGTAGTCTGCTCAGTGCCATCTTCCAAAGGAAAACCCTAATTTTGGTCGGAAGAAGGGGAGACCATACAAACTGATGTCAAATGACTCTCAATCCTCTGTCATTAAGAATATTGGTGAGAGCACTGACAGAAAATAATCCTTTACAGTTCTAAACCCAAAATCTAGAGTCCTTCTGCAAATTATTTGGGAAACAAAGATGTATATAGTTAAGGATATGCAAAAGTTGATCCACTTCAATGTCAACAGGCTCCCTTCTAAGGTTGATATTCCAGTGACTGCTTTCCTTAGGTGAATAGATGAAATTAATTGTCTTTCCTTTATCCTCTGCAATACTATATATGTAATGAAATTTGACTGCCAGAGGGTTGTCCGTGCACCATCTATCCTCCCAAAATTTGATCCATTTCCCATCTCCCACAGTAAAAATGGTGGCTGTATTGACAAGATCTACAAGTTTATTGATGTTCCTCCATATTGGTGATATTGAGGATTGAGAAGATGGTTGAATTGTCTAATTGGATGTTTGTGGATAGTACTTATTTCTAATGATGTTGACCCAAAGTGCATTGTCGCTATCACTCATTCTCCATAGCCACTTGGCAAGCAATGCTATATTGAAAGTCCGAATGCTGCTTAGGCCTACACCTCCTTGTGCTTTGCTAGTACAGACTCTCCTAAGCAACTAGATGAAGGCCTCCATTCTCCCTTTTCCCTCCTCCCTAAAAAACGGAACTCCTTATGCTTTCAATAATTCTTTCCACTGTTTTAGGAATTGAGAGAATGGAGAGATGACTCAAGGAAGATAGAACAGTATTGGAAAGGATCCATTTACCTCTAGCAGATAGAAACTTTGCTTTCCAACCTTCCAAAGTTTGTGCAAACTTTTTAATTAGAGGGTCCCATTCCCTAACTTTGTTATTGACATTGGAAAGAGGGAGGCCAAGATACTTGATAGGAAATTGGGACTGTTTACACTCCAAATTAGCAGCAATCTGATTGCTTCTATATGTCCTAATGTTGATGCCTGCCATTTCAGATTTGTCAAAGTTAATAGATAATCTGGTGACAGCCTCAACCAGCAATAGAATTTTCTTGATATTTGTAAGCTTAGTTTCTTCAGAAGATGAGAAAATCAATGTGTCATTTGCAAATTGAAGATGGGATAACATAATACCATTTTTGCTGGTAATGAAACCATCAACTAATCCTTTTAAGGTAACTTGATCCCAAAGTGAACTCAGATCTTGGCTGACCATGATGAAGAAGAGAGGAGAGATAGGATCTCCCTGTCTTAAACCTCTAGAGCTAGCAAAGAAATCACTAGGTTCCCCATTGATTAGAATAGAAAACCTAGCTGAGGTAACACAACTCATAATCCAGTTGATCCATTTTTGTTTGAAACCCATAAGTAGAAATACTTTTTCAATGCAACTCCAGCTCACTTTATCAAAGGCTTTCTCAAAATCTAATTTAAGGACAACTCCTTATTTCTTAGAGCACTTCTGAGAATGAATAGCTTTGTGGGCTGCTAGAAAGTTATCAAGGATACCTTCCTTTCAAGAAAGCAGATTGATTGAGAGTAATGACATTTTGCAAAGCCTTCTTCAATTGCTTTGCCATAATGTTAGTAATGATTTTGTAGCAACCATTTAACAAACTGATAGGTCTAAAATCTGCAGGCTTACGAGAGGGTTTATGGCAGTGCTTATGGAATATAATGAGAAGTCAAAAATTTCCTCAACACCTGATAAAGATTTTGACTAATTGCCTCACTACTGCTAAATTCTCAGTTATTATTAATGGGAATGTTCATGGTCAGTTTGACAGCTCAAGGGGATTGAGTCAGGGTGATCCCCTTTCGTCTGTCTTGTTTGTTATTGTTGCAAATATTCTGAGCAAGTTATGTGCTATTGCTGAAAGTCAGGGTTGGCTCAAGGCTGTTAAATTGTGCGGGACTTCCATTAGCATCTCTCACTTGCAATAGGCTGATGATACTTTGATTTGCTTAGAAGGAGGAAAAGAATAAATGAGGTATTTGTTATTTATCCTAACAGTGTGGGAAAGTATATCAGGCCTCAAAATCAACTTTGAAAAAGCTCGATCATTGGCATTAATCTTACAGAAGAAGAAACAGTAGAATATGCTGAAATGCTGAGGTGCCAGAAGGAAAATTTGCCATAAAGTATTTGGGATTACCTCTTCACTTCAAACATATCAGAAATTCAGATTGGCAGCCATTAATTTTTAGAATGCAAAGAAAATTGTCATCTTGGAAGGCTAAACAGTTCCCTTTGGAATTAGACTGATTTTACTAAATGCAGCGTTAAGCTCAATCCCTCTGCACTATATGCCAATTTTCATCATGCCTCAAGGAGTGAGAAAGGAGATAGACAGAATTTGAAGAAGATTTTTATGGGGAGGGTCTAATGACAGTGCAAGGAAAATTTCTTTAGTTAACTGGGAGAAGATTTGCAGAGCTCTTAAGGATGGAGGACTAGGAGTCAAGAAATTTTCATACTATGAATGTAGCGTTGCTGGGTCGATGGCTGTGGGATCTATTATCTGACGAAACAGCACTTTGGAAGAAAATCATTTCTTAAAAACATTATGAGAACAGAGGAAAATTTTATTTCCACACATCCAATAGTTCTATGATGTCTCCACTATGGAAGGACATTCTCAAGACTGCACAGTATGTTGAGAAGGGAATTCTGGACAAACCGGGTCTTGGTGATAACATTTTCTTTTGGCATGATAAATGGGCGGACCAACAGCTTTTGAGTAAGAAATTTCCTCTTATTTTCAGTCTGGCATCTGTGCAGTGGGTCGAAGACTGTTACATCCAAGAAGGTGCTCATATCCAATGGTTGATTGTTCTAAGAAGAGCTTTAAAGATGATGAAGTTGATGAGTATTTGAATCTCATTCAGTTTCTGGACAGGATAAAATTCAAGACAGATAAAAGAGATCAAGTTATGTGGGTTAAAGATGGAGGAATATTTTCAGTCAAATCTCTGTATCATAAAAGTGAAGGTAGAAGAGAACCTTATCTCAAGTATAGGCAAGTCTGGAAAGTTAAAGCTCCTCTCAAAATCCGAGCTTTTATATGGCTTATGTTGGAGAAGATAATTATAACGAAGGTTTTCAGAGAAAAATGGGCTCCAAATGCTGATACCACCTGCTCACTTTGTGATATTCTGGCAGTAAGACGCAGACCATCTATTCATGCAGTGTTTATTTAACAGAGAAGTGTGGCAAGTTATCAGTAAAGCACTCTGCATTCATTGCAACTTCCATAACATTGAAGATATGTCCACAAAGTTCAGGAAGCTAAGAGCCAAGCCACTAACAAAACCAGGAGGAAAGTCTTGTCTATTATCCCACATGCCGTATGCTGGAGCATCTGCAAGGAGTGCAATGATGCAATTTTTTGGGGAAGTAAACTTTACACGAAGAATACTTGCCTCAGAACCATTCACTACATTTTTCTTTGGAGTAGATTTTTGCTTAATATTTCTGTTGTTAGTTTGAGAAGGGAGTTCATTATCCACCCTGTCTGATTTTTTATTTATTTTATCTTCTCTTTAGGGTAGGTACCTCACCTATCCTATTTTGATTGTACCCCCTCTATTTATGATTCAATAAAATTGGTGGTACAATCCACTACTTTCTATCCAAAAAAAGAAAAAGTAAAACTTTTGGTAAAAGAAAACAGGAAATCCATCTGGGCCTGGAGCTTTATCCTTGCTGAGATTAAAATCTGCTTCTTCTCTTTCTGATTCTGATATCTTATTAACCAATATTAATTTTTCACCATCCTTAAGTTTGACTTCTTGTGGATCATTCCAATCTGGATACCATCTTTCTTCACATTTGAAGAGTGTCTCATAAAATTTAATAATTTCATCTGCAATGTGATCCTCATCGGTCACCTATCCATTATCAGTCCGAATCATAGAAATGTTATTTCTCCTTCTTCTTCCATTGGGAAAGAGCTGTGTTATTGTCACCTTCATTTAGCAAGTTGATACTGGATTTTTGCCTCCATCTAACCTCTTCCTCCTGCATCCATTCTAAAACTTTTGCCTTTAAAGAGGTAAGCTCTGCCAGTTCTAGGTGTTCTTTGCTTGCTATTGCTGTGCTAGGTGTTCTTTCCTTGATGAAGCACCTTGTCATCTGAGTAGTAGATCATTGTTAAGGTGCCTAGGGAAATGTCTAGGGGCTTAGAAGGTTGTCTAGATATTCATTCTGTTTATGTGAATTATGTGAAAGCAGCTCATACCACTACACTTTGCATAGGTGAATAGACTATATAATTGTAAAATGAAAGTAAACAACAACATTCACTAACTGGGCTACAAGGATCAATTTTTTTATGCTAGGCTTATTTTGAAGCTACTGGATGAAGTCATGGGCCTGAGGCTGAATTTCCATAAAAGCCATATCATTCGGATCCATATGTTGAGCACTTCCCTAGAGAGGGCAGCCCTCATTTTGGGGTATCAGATTGGCCCATTCCCTATCACGTACTTTGGTCTCTCACTTGCACCTAATAAGATCAAGTGTAGCAATTGGCAACCAGTAATCAGGAAGTCTCATTCCCATCTCTCAGGGTGGTAAGGAAAATTGTTGTCATATGGTGGTAGACTGGTGTTGTGCAAATCAGTCCTTGACAGTCTTCTTATTTATTTCCTTTCTATATTCAGGATTCCGAAGTTAGTAGCAAGACAATTGGAAGCCATCTGCTGCAGATTTTTTGTGAGGGTTGCTTTGAGGGCTCCAGGAAAGGTGGCTATGAGGTAGCTTGGGGGAGGGTTATTAAGAGTAAGGAGAATGGGGGCCTTGGTGTTAAGTCTATTCGCGATTTCAAACTCGCTCTTCTTTCTAAATGGTTGTGGAAGCTTGGTACGGATTAGTCAGGGCTTTAGTTGGGTTTTATCAGAGAAAGGTACTATACAAACACAAGGGTCTGGGATGTATCTTCGGGCAATGACTATAATGTATCATCTGTATGGAGGGGTATTCTTCAGGCAGCAGATATTATCCTTGTGGCAACTCAGGTGGGTCTTGGAGATGGCAGAAGTTGTTATTTCTGGACTGATAAGTGGTGTGGCCCTATACCTCTTTATTGGATGTCCCCCTTCATGTTTGAGATTTGCTCTGATCCTTTTGCTTTGGTTGCCCATTTGGTGGACCCAGAGACTAGGGTGTGGATCCCCTCCTTCTGAAGGAACCTTGGGGAGAAGGAGATTCGGGAGTTGGCTCTTCTTCTAGCTTGGTTGCAGGGCTGGATGACTTATGAGTCCTTTAAAGATCGTTGGATCTGGATGTGGTCTCTGGATGGGGTATTCTCTGTCAAATCGGTGTACCAAGTTATAGTAGATGGTGGCTTAAGGAGCACTTTTTTTGGCCTGATTTGGGATACCCAATTCCCTCTGAAGGTTAAGATTCTGAGCAGGAGAATTTCTATTGGCAGGTTACGACAAAGGACAAGCTTATTCGATTTAGAAGTGATGCGTCCCCGGTATGTGTTTTGTGCGGCCAGCAGTATGAGTCCCTGGATCACCTCTTCCTACATTGCTCCTTTGCCATGGAAGTGTGGACGAAGCTGGCGGCTAAGGTGAGACAACAGCCGATGATGGACTGCATGGTGGGTTGTGTATGATGCAGTAGTCTAAGACTCTGTTACCTATAGAGGATTGTGTCATTTGGTGGCTGATTCTTCTTGCGACTCTTTGGGCAATTTGGAGTGAGAGGAATAGAAGGATCTTTAAGCAAGAGGAAATGGATGCTCATAGGGTGGGTCTTTTTGTTTGTGATAGGGTGAGGGAATGGGTGAGAGTATGCTGTACCAAACTTATGTCTCTTATTCCTTTTTTGGTCTTTTGGGGGAGGGCTGAGGGTGCACCTTCTTGGTGCATGTTTTCTTTTGGTCTTTTGTAGGGGAGGTATTTTGTTATATATATATTTTTTGTATATTTTTACCATTTTGGTTTCTGATATATTCGTGGTACCATCCACATCAAAAAAAAAATGTAAAGTGCAAAGAGTCAAGGATTGTTCTCTTAAAATAGAATAAGACTTATGAATATGTAACCACTTTTGTAGATGTATAATGATCAAACTAACTAGTCATGAAGGCATGTGCATGCATAAAAATGAGCCTATGGGAATAGTAAGAGTCACTAAAGAAAGAGAGAAAATATGGAGAAAGAGATAATTATCCAAAGTTCCAAATGAAAACACCCACTAACACCTGGTTGATTGTTTTTAAAATGGTCTTGGCAGGGCATTGCCTTAATGGCCAGGATTGTCTAAGAGCCTTACTGGACCACTTGCTCATCCATGCAATTACTTTTGAGATCGGACATTTATTTATTTCTCTTCCATTAATATTGAAAAGAGAAAATTAACCACAATTATGAGGTAGTCTCTTCTGTTTTTTGTTTTAAAGACTTGAGCAAGTTCATTTTTTGTTTTGTTGGTCTATGAAATATCCATGCATTTAAGTCAGTTTCTAGTGCCTTGTCTCTTCCTTCATGAGGCCTCATTCAATAGTCTCATTTGTCTAATTTGATGCCCTTTCTCAACCATGGATTGCGGAATCGGCCGATTCGGATCGGGATCGGCGGGTTCCGATCCGATTCGGGGGGGATTTCACTGTCCCCCCCCCCCCCCCCCCCCCCCCCCCCCCACTGATTTGAAAAAAAAAAAAAAAACGGCCGAAATCGGCCCGAACCGGACCAAATCGGGGCCGGACCGGCCAGATCGGCCGGTCCGGACCCGATCTGGTCCGGTTCGGGCCGATTTCGGCCCCCCCCTTAAGGTTTAAGGGTTTAGGGTTTTAGGGTTTTAGGGTTTAGGGTTTAGGGTTTAGGGTTTAGGGTTTTAGGGTTAAGGGTTAAGGGTTTAGGTTTTAGGGTTTTAGGGTTTAGGGTTTTAGGGTTTAGTGTTTAAGGGTTTAAGGGTCTAAGGGTTAAGGGTTAAGGGTTAAGGGTTTAGGGTTTAGGGTTTAGGGTTTAGGGTTTAGGGTTTAGGGTTAAGGGTTTTAGGGTTAGGGTTAGGGTTTAGGGTTTAGGGTTTTAGGATTTTAGGGTTTAGGGTTTAGGGTTTAGGGTTTTTTATGGATGTACATGAATTGCATTCATTTTTTTTGTACATCAATTGAATAATATGTATGTAATTTTTTCTGATTTTATTTTTATTTTTTTCTGATTTTTTTTAATTTTTTATTATTTTTTAATCTGGCCGAGTCGGACTGGCCAGACTTCATCTGGATCGGCCGACTCGGCCGATCCGATCCGAGTCGGATCGGGATCGGCGGGTCCCGATTCGGGGACCCGATCCGATCCGGAATTCCTTGTTCTCAACTGTTCTCTTCGTAAATGGACACCTAGATGTGTTGCCCAGGTTATGGAGAACCCAAAGGAGGTGAATGGGTTATCAAATTTTTTAATGCAGAGTACTATAAAACTAATCATAGTAGGAATAATAATAATAATAATAATAATAATAATAATAAAATATAAGAAAGAGAGATAAACGAGGAACAATCGCATAAGGAACACTAGTATTTTTATACTAGTTCGGTCCTCAGACCTACGTCCAATTTACAAGCAACCGCTTGGGAGTTCCACTAGCACAAAGGCTATGCAAGGTGCTAACCCCTTGCAGGTTTCAACCACAACAACCCCCAGCCACAACTGGTCCTCTCTTCCCTCAGGAAGAGGCACAACCTCCTGCCATGCAGGTCCTCTCTTCCTCTTAAGGAAGATGTAACAAATAGATGTTATCTGTTCAAAGATTACATAAGATGTCTCTTAGTAGGCTGAAGTGTATAATAAGCACAAAACAAAAATCAAGACAAATGAATGAAGAAAAAGTGCACAGTCTTGATCAGTTAGTGAAGAGGCCGGAGAGCTTTGAAGTAGCACAACGGAGATGAAGCAGTGGGTGCAGTGCTTAGAGTGGAAGCAATCTCTCACAGGCTCTTCTTTTTTTTCTCTCTTGAATAGGAAGGAATTTTGGGCGTAGAGAGTGTGCAGTTCTTTTGAATTTTGAATCGTTTCATCATCTTTTTCTTCTGGCTGATGCCTCCAATAGATAGACGATTTTAAACTAAACAATTGAGGCATAGCTTCCCTCCCGTTATCTCTGTGAGCTTCTCTTTTGTGTCTAGTGTTAATTTTACCGAGTCTAATGTTAATGGGACTGAGTCTTGCCTGGAGAGAGCTCGAGCAGAGACGGGTTGCTCTCAACTGGAAGCTTCCCTGCGTTGTCTCCTTGCTTGCCTAATTTGGCTGCGGAATCCTCATTTAACCCTCTTGACTTTCTAAAATAAGAAAATTTCTATCTGGTGTATCAACTAGAGGGTAGGTGAGCAACATAGAATCTGGAAAAGCAACTGAGACAAGAGAAATCGAAGCACACAGAGGAAGTCCATCTCTTCAAGAAGTCTTGAAGGCAGTTCTTCTCACGAGAATTTAAAGTCCTGTGGTAGCACGCCACTCAATCCTGCAGGTGGAGTTCGCTACATTGTTGGAGGTAAGAGAAACTCTTCTTTTACCAACCCTTGGAAGCCTAGTGTATACACTAGTCACTGTTTCCATTGTCTTGAAAAGGGCCACCTTGCCTCTGTTTGTCGAATTGCCATTGTTTGCTGGAGATGCAATACGATTTGGCATCGAAGTGTGAGTTGTATTAAGAACGGTTCTTCATCTTTGGAGAATGAAAGAGTTTACCCTGAGGACTGAGTTTTCTAAAGGAAGCATAAATGTTAATGCTATTGTTGTGGAGGCACCATGGTTTCCATCATTTGATCAGAATGTTAGAAGCTTGGCTAACTGTTTAATGGGTACCATCATCAATGGCTCGTTTCAGAGGGAAAGGATCGTCAGCGCTCTTCAAAAGTGTTGGCCATCAGAAGAAGAATGGAAGATTGGAGTTCTAGAGAATAGAATATTCATTGCTTTTTTTCCCTGATGAATATTGCAGGAATGAAGCTTAGAAGATGAAAGTTTTTGATTTTAATGGTTATTGCATTCAGGTGTGCTTGGAATATTCATTTTCCAGATAAAGGGAAGAACATTTGGTGTCGTCTGTTTGATATACCACTGCAACTTTGGGATGTTGAAATATTTAATAGTATTGTTGCCTCCTTTGGTAAATTGTTAGAAGTTGATAGAACAACATCATCGTGGAAAAAAATGGAATTTGCTCGTGTTTTAGTTGCAGTAGATCAGTTATATGAAATTCCAAAAAATGTTAAGATGAAATGGAAGGCGTCAGAATTTTTGATTTCCATTAAACCTGAGGATCAGTATAATAATTCTTTTATGGACTTGACATATGCAGAAGTGGTCCACTCATGCAAGCTATGTAGTCAAAGGCGAGAGGCGACCAGGGGGTCGCCTCAGCCTCAAACGCCTAGGCGATGGCTGATCCAGCTGATCCCGATCCGAATCGGCCGATCTGAATCGGGATCGGCCGATTCTGCATTCCATGCAAGCCGGTAAGCTACGAAAGCTATTTGGCAATTCAGAAAAAGACAGAACGAGTAAAGAGTGGGGTGCAGAAGATGCTTCAAGTAAAGGATCTTGCTGAGATATCTTCATTTTTTGAAGAGGTTTTGGTAGTATGTAGTGGAGTTTTGTATTTTTTTCTTCTCATAGATTAACATATGTTTTTTTGTACTTGATGTACTATGTGGGTTCGGAATAGTTGTGGTCGACTTCTCTCACCTCACCATTTGATTGTACTACCTTTGTTTATCTTAATAAAATTGATGGTATAATCTTACCATTTTTCAAAAAAAAAAAGAGAGCCAAGAGGCAGACAAGATCTGTAGGTCGGTGTGAAGAAGATAATCAATATCGTCTCAGTGAGTCGATTGCAAGGTCTGAGGAATCGACTAAGTTACCGAAAAATCGATTAGGAGATCGATTACAGAAGTGGTTGGTTAATCGCTTCAATAGATGGCCTTAATTGCTAATTGATAGACACGTTAATCGTTGTGCTTAAGGTTCTAGTAATCGATTAAAAGAAAACCAGATAATTGATTTAGAAATAAACATATAATCGATTTAAACAAAGTTGCATAGTCGAGTAGATAATCGATTCAATGATAAGCCAATACTTGATCCAATATAAGGAATTAATCGATTCAAAGATATGCAGGTAATTGACTCAAACTCGAACATATAATCGATTAGACAGATAAAGATACTTGAGTTCAAAACAAATAAGTAATCTATTAAGTGGCCGTTACACGTAATCGCTTCGGTCCTTCTAATCGATTAGATGAAGTAATCAATTAATCGATGACATAACAATCAATTGATGACCGTATTGGAGTGGGCTCATAATCGATTAGGCAGAGTGACGTATTTGAAGTAGCGTTCGGGTTAACTGATAGATTCAATCGATTAGCGGTAGCTATAACAATTATCACGAAGACTTTAATCGATTAGTGACAGCTTTCTAATCGATATAGCTAACCGATTTACGGTCTGTCATCACAACTAACTTTCTCACTGTTATTCAATTAGCAATGGGATTTAATCTATGTCTCGGTGAGTCTTTATCGATTTGATTCAAGACTTCTTGAAATCAACTAAGTCTTAGAACAAAGAGTTTTTCAGTGCAATGAATCTCTTAGTCTGTGATCGATTAAATGAGCGTCTGATTTCTTCATTTTCATTGTGTGTTATCACCAAAAATATGGGGATCAAATACTACAAGATAAAATAACTCAACAATCTCCTCCTTTTTGGTGATGAGAAAACTTCTGAAGATGTTGAATCAGAGGAAAATAAGAGCAAGATCGTTGCAAGATATCAAAACACTGTCAACTGCATTGCATTGCATTTTCATGTAAAATGTTTGATAGATCATTTCTCCCGCTTTTTGTCAATTACCAAAAGGAGGGATATGGAAGTGCAAGGAGATAAGATAGACAAGAAGAAGGAAATTTAGGAGGATTTTGGAGTTATGTGGAAGAAGTCTTGGTATGCGAACTTGTGAGTTCTCTCTTCAAACATCTCGAGGAACTCGTCCAAAGATTCCAAATCTGTTCGGTTAAGCAGCCTTCATCTTCTCACAATATGTTCTGTATCCTTCCTGCACTATGTTCAAGTAGTCTTCCTGAGGTAAGTTGTGCTTTAGTAATAGGAAGGTCTCCAGCTCGTTTCTTTCATAAGTCATAAAGGTTTTGAACTTGACTGGGCAATGTAATTCTTCCTTCACTGCCATAGTATGTTCTGAATTTTTGTATCCACTCCAGGTAATCATCAAGAAATAGATCAATGGACCGAGTATCTTCAAATTCTTGGTGTGTGAAGACCTTCTTCTTGACTTTCTTAGTCTCTTCGTTCACCTGATTGAACATCTCGGAGTGGTCTGCATAGGCTTTTCTCTACTCTTACAGTATACCGTTTTTCGTCAGCATAAAGTTTAGCCAGGTCAATAACTAGAATTAGTTCCTTACTTTGTTTCAGGAACTGATGGAATGTTAAGGTTTTCTTGAACTTAGCCATGTGTTGTGCTCTTATCTTCATGATTGCCTCTTGACATTGTTCAGGTAAATTGTAGGCAAGAGACTGTAGTGAGGGGAATTTGAGCATATTGGGGAGGCCAAGAGTCTTGGCAGGTAGTTCGATCCTAGCAGATGGTTCACGTTGCTTGGCCTTTTTTGTGAGGACCAGGTACTGAAATGCTACTAGAGTGATTTCTGGTCGATCAACATTGATCCTGTAACCATTGTATCTTAAAAATTGCTTGTATTGCTTGGCTGTTTTATCTCTGATCTTTCCCCATTTAACTTCATGCTTGACCTCCATCTACTGCCATAACTTGATGAGTTCTTGGCCTTTGAGCACCAAAGCCTCATTATTCTCCATGAACTCTGTGTAAGGCCTTGGGTGCTGCTTGCTCCATCTTGCTTCTGTAAGTCTGCAGGATTCCTTTCTCACTTTCAATATCTCATCTAATGTTAGTCTGCCTTGCTTGAGGAACTGGTTAATATAATGATCCAAGGTTAAGGTAGGAAGACCAAGGATATTTAGTTGAGCATTCCTTTCAAGCATGTCAATGTAAAGCTTCCTCCTTTTAGGTATGGCAGGGAAGATTTCCTTATAGAGGGGATACTTGATTTCCCCTGCCACTATGAGAACTTCATATATGGAATGAGCTCGAGTAGTATCTGCCTGTGTTTCATTGGTCTTCCTCTTCTGCCTTTTGCCTTTGCCCATGGGAGTATCCTTTACCTTTACACGGCAGCCTCCTTTGTAATACCCTATATAAGAATATTTTAAATAGACTAAATCAATAGACTACCAACAACACCGGTTAGTCATTTTTCGGAGTTCGAGTTGGAAAGAACTCCGATGTTAAGCGTGCTCAGTTGGGAGAAGTCCCATAACGGGTGACCTTCTTCAGAAGTTTACCAACTAGCATAGTTGTTGGACCAGTTAGTTGATTGGGTCGTTACAAAATGGTATCAGAGCTACGAACCAGCCGAAAGTGTGGGAGCAAGTGTCATATATGGCAAAGTGCTACAGTATAAAAGGGCTACCTTAGAGTGTGAAGCCGCATGGTGGGAGCCACTTTTTGAGTCTGTGGGGACCACCTTTAGAATCCTGCCTACTTGGTGGATTGGTTGTGGGCTATGTGTAATATAGTCCTGACGAGGACGTCAAGCTTCTAAGGGTGTAGGTTGTAATATCCCGTATAAGAATATGTTAAATAGACTAAATTAATAAACTATCAACAACACCGGTTAGCCATTTTTCGGAGCTCGAGTTAGAAAGAACTCCGAAGCTAAGTGTGCTCGGTTGGGAGAAGTCCCAGGATGGGTGACCTTCCTGAAAAGTCTACCAACTAGCACAGTTGTTGGGCCAGTTAGCTAATTGGGTCGTTATATCCTATCTCTTTTTGGGAGTGTGAATATTTTAGCCAATGGTATGTTATCTTCATCTTCAGCATCTGACACCTCTTCTTTTACCACAACATGGATCGAAGGAGGAGGAGTTGCAGAGGAACTGGAAACAAGAGGTGGAGGAACAGAGGAGGAACTGCCAACATGGGTAGGAGATGTGGCAGTATAGATGAAAGGAGTGGGAATGGTGGGAGAAGGTTGTGCTTCGGAAGTGGTGGCTGGCGTTGGAATTGCTGTGGAGCTTGGGTGGAGGATAAAGGTTCAACAGGGGTTGAAGAAAATAGAGTAGTGGTTGTTGGAACATCTTTAGAAAGAACTGAAGATGCTGGTGGAGGAGGTGTAACTACACTGATGGGATCTTCAGATGTGGATGGAGGAACATTTGAAGATGGAGGAGGTATGTAAGATTCAGCTGATGTACTCACAGGAGGTGGTACTTCAGGGGTGGTTGAAGGTGGAGGAATGGATGAAAATGAGGGTGACAATGTGGTGGTAAGATGGATGATCTTGAGTGCTTGGATATTATCAAGGATATTTATGCACTTAGACAAAGGAGTTGTAGAAGAAGTAGAAATTGAAGGTTCTGGTTGAAAGGATTTAGGAATTGGAATTGAAATGGTGGTGGTAGAAGGATTGGCTCGAGGAATTGAACTGGAAGATGGCATATATAGGTGGAGGAGAGGTAGGCCTAGAAGGATAAGGGGAAGATGATGAAATAGAGGGAGCAGTGGTACCAGTCCTTTTCCTGCGTTGAGAGAGCACCTTCTTATTGAAGTATGACTACTATGGGGTGGCTTTAGCTGTCTTAAGGTCTTCAATTGTTGAGTGCATCGCAGCCACTGCCCCCACCAATTCTACCATGCCCAGCTTCACTTCATTGAGATCAGCCTGGTGCTGATCCATCTTCTTTATCAATAGATTTAGTTTATCTGCTTTTTCTGGTATTATGTCCTTCCTGTCTCCTCTTTTTGACTTGCTCTTGTTGGACTAGTGGTGGTGGAGGTGGTGTAGACTGAGGCTTATCCTTTATATTCTCATTACACATACTTGTTGTCCTTCTTGTTGTAGTCTCCCCTTAGCTGGTGCATGTTCCCCCTTAAGGTGCTGGTTGAGGTGAGGGTTCCCTGGCTATTCCATCACTTGGAACTTCTATTTTGCATTGCCCTTAGGCTGACCCTGAGGCATTTCTGCTGGTGCCTCCTCTGGCTGATCCTAAGGGGCATTTCTGCTGGTGCCTCCTCTTACCATAGAAGAGGCTGTCCCTCGCTAACTTCATGGTGCTCATGATGAAGGCTAGAAGGTTGACTTCCTTCTTTGTCAGAATCCAATAAAAGATGTCTGCATCATCCTTTGTCACTACTGAAAAGGTGCTTCCTTTGCTTACTAGGCTGTGGCTTATGATAATGTGGAGCATCCTCTTCTCCACAGTCAGCTGGTTTACATCCACACCCTCTGGTAAGTACATACTGAGGACCCACTATGCATTCTGCATTGACTTTCATGTCTTCTTTCCAAATGGGTGTATATCCCTTGTTTTCACAGCTGAAGTGCTTCTTCAGAGGATCTGGCTTAATTTTATATCATTCCTTTTTACTCTGGCTGTTAGATGTGCATCTGTGTGGCTGACTAGGGTGATGTAGAAGGCCTTGACAAGATCTTTGTAGAACGGCTTATCTACCGTACAAATTTGCTTCCATGGCGTATCTTCCATTTTTTTTCTTCTGATCCTAATCCTTTCTCTTGCAGATTTTCGAAGTTTACATACTTGCAGTCGCAAAAATCAACTGATGTTGTCTTGAACCAATGATATTCCGCATCTGTTGAGAAACAGCTTCTATTGGATCAAGAACTGCTGTTGCTGCTTGGGTGGGAGCTGCTGGTGCTGCCATTGCTATATTAGGATTCGAGGGAAACATGATTAAATGATGAAATCGATTGAGAGTAAAGGTAGAAGAGATCATGAATCAAAGGAAAAACTCTACCTTTAGTTAAAATTCACACGAGGAAGAAGAGAGCAGGAGCTCGGTCATCGCACAGGAGCAGGGGATTAGTAGAGTTTGAAAATTGGAAAGTGAATTGAATTCAGGGTGAAGAAGGAAGACGATGATCTATTACTTTATATAGGATGTCGGTCAAAGAGTAAGTTTGATTGGTCGGAATATCGAATAACTGAAGGAGCTAATCAATTTGAGTAGGAAGTGCAATTGATGATAAAGGAACAGAGTCAAGTAATCGACGTTCGATTACTTAATCGAAACGAGGTCTAGTAATTGAAGTGACCCAAGTAATCAGACTAAGATGTTAATCGGTTTGAAGGGATAATCGATTAACTGATCAATGTAATCAAAGTGAAAACTAGTTGAGAGGGTAATCAATTAGCTGAACAACAATTTTAGATAAGTAAAAGAGGATGCCTCATTGATTATGGATACTGACTTAATTGATATGAGAGCACTTAATCGATTGAAAGAAAGAGTTAAGCGATTAAGTGACTAAGTGGAACAACAAATCAATTGAAAGAAAGAGTTAAGCGATTAAGTGACTAAGTGGAACAACAAATCGATTCAATATCAAAGGATCTAGGTTATCTAGTTACGCTTCGAGTGATTTACCAGATTAAATATGATGATATGAATTAAACCAGCTAATATTTAACACAAATTACACATCCCCAATTCTTTTGGATGGAAGTGAATCTATCTTCAAGAAATGATTATGTGAAAATATCAGCTAATTGATACAACGTATCAACAAAATCTATGCAAATATCACTACATGGAACATGATCTCTAATAAAGCGATGTCCGACCTCAATTTGATTGGTTTTGGAGTGCTGAATGGGATTCTTTGTTAGGTTGATTGCACTTGTATTGTCACACAACATTAGAAAATAGAATCTCTTGTAGGTTGTATCCATAGTCCTCTAAATGATGCTTGATCTACATCAGTTGTGTACAACAACTATCAGTTGCTACATTTGTTGAGGACCATAAGATTAAAGCAACCTGCAAGAAATTGACAGGTACTACTAATGCTTTTTCTATCTATTTTCCAACGAGCATAGTCAGCATTCGAGTATTCAAGCAAATAATAATCACAACCTTTAGGATACTAGAGACTAATATTACATGTATCAACTAGGTATCTAAAGATCTTCTTGACACATATCAAGTGGGATTCTTTAGAATCTGTTTGAAACCTGGCACACATGCATATATTATATAATATATCAGGTCTACTAGTAGTTGGATAGAGTAAAGATTCAATCATACTTTTGTGGAGTTTCTGATCTACCTTCTTATATTGTGGATCATTGTTCACTCTTGTTGATTCGCTCATGGGAGTGGTTAGAGGTTTGGCCTTGTCAAACCAAATTTCCCGAGAAGATCTTTGGTGTACTTGGCTTGATAGACATGAGTTCCTTCCTTCATCTGTTTCATTTGTAGTATAAGGAAATAGCTTAATTCTCCCATCATGTTGGTACGCTTGCAGCTTACAATCACAACCACTCCTAGCCATAGCTGGTCCTCTCTTCCCTCAGGAAGAGGTATAGCCTCCTGCCACCTCTCTTCCTCTCAAGAGATAACAAACAAATGTTATTTGTTCAAAGATTACACAAGATGCCTCTCAGTAGGCTGAAGTGTATGATGAGCACATAATAAAGATTAAGACGAATGCATGAAGGAAAAGTGCAGTCCTGATCAGTTGGTAAGAGGTCGGAGAGCTTCAAAGTAGCACAACGAAGATGAAGTAGTGGAAATTTAAGTGCTTAGAGTGGAGGCAGTCTCTCTCAGGCTCTTCTTTCTTTTCTTTCTCGAACAGAAAGGAATTTTGGGTGCATAGAGTGTAGAGTACTTCTGAATTTCGAATCACTTGATCGTCTTCTTCTGGTCAATGCCTCCAGTTGAGGCATAGCTTCCCTCCCATTATTTCTATGAGCTTCTATTTTGTGTCTAACGTTAATTCTATTAAGCCTAATGTTAGCAAGATTGAGTCTTGCTTAGAGAGAGCTCGAGTGGATATGGGTCACTCTCAGCTGGAAGCTTCCTTGCATTGTCTCCTTGCTTGCCTAATTTGGCTGCACAATCCTCACTTAACCCTCTTGAATTTCTTAAACAAGAAATTTCCATCTGGTGTACCGACTAGAGGGTAGGTGAGCAGTAAAAAATCTACAGAAATAGCTGAGACAAGAGGCAGACTGGATCTGCAGGTCGATGTGAAGAAGATGAATAGTATCGTCCCAATAAGTCGATTACAAGGGTCCAAGGAATCGACTAAGTTGCAGGGAAATTGATCGGGAGATCAATTACAGAAGTGGTCAGTTAATTGCTTCAATAGATGGCCTTAATTGCTAATTGATAGATATGTTAATCAGACCTGTCAAGGCTCCAATAATTGATTAAAAGAAAAGTAGAGAATTGATTTAGAAATAAACATATAATTGATTCAAACAAAGTTGCATAGTCAAGAAGATAATCGATTCAGTGATAAGTCAATACTTGATCCAACATAAAGAATTAATCAATTCTAAGATATGCGGGTAATTGATTTAGATTCGAACAGATAATCAATTAGACAGATAAAGATAATCGAGTTCAAAAGAAATAAGTAATCAATTTAGTGGTCGCTGCACGTAATCGCTTAGGTCCTTTTAATTGATTAGATGAAGTTATTGATTAATCGATGACATAGCAGTCAATGGATAACTGTAATGGAGAGGGCTTGTAATAGATTGGACGGAGTGACTTACTCGAAGTAGCGTTTTGGTTAATTGATAGATTCAATCGATTAGCGGTAGCTATAGCAATTATTATGAAAACTTGGCTTTCTAATCGATACAGCTAATCAATTTACGATCTGTCATCACAACTGACTTTCTCACTGTTATTCGATTACCTGTAGGGATTTAATCGAAGTCTTGGTGAGTCTTTAATCAATTTGAGTCAAAACTTCCTGAAATGGACTAAGCCCCAGACTAGAGAGTTTTTTAGTACAGTGAGTCTGTCAATTTGTAATCGATTAAATCACTCATTTAACTCAACAACAAAGGGTCTGGTTTCTTTATTTTCATTGTGTGTTATCACCAGAACATGCGGATCGAATAATACATAGATAAAATAGCTCAACAAAATGAGGTGGAAAAGATTGACAAATTTTTAATATTTGACCATCATATTAGACTCTTACATGTGCACAAGATGAGCCATGTGGAAATTTAAGGGGTGCAAGTCTTTTATGGCTACATAATTATGTGAACTTTCACATGATTCTCTGAACAATGCTCTGAGTTCTATCATTGGACAAGAAAATCACAGTTTCTTGAACATAGTATCGTTGTTAAGAGAATCTTGCAAATGAAATTAATGGCTTCTAAGATGGCCATGCTGTCAAATTCTTTCAGATGCCTTGGTTGCCTCATGTTCACATTCTTTTATTTTATTTATCTTCCCTGAATTTATTCTGTTGTTTGTTCAGATTATTATGCCCCTCATATGATAATATCTAATTTCTGTGCTTTTCAGGGGGGCCAAACCCAACTGGACAAGCTGCAGGTGCTTTTAGTTTTCCTTCAGCACAGACAAGCCCTTTTGGTTCGACTAGTACATTTGGACACACACCTGCATTCTCCAGTGCAGCAACCAATCCCTTTAGTCAAAAACCAACTTTTGGTTCGACCGGTTTTGGTGTCTCATCTGCGCCAGCATTCAGCTCACCATTTGGTGTATCCTCGTCAAACCCGTTTGGTTCCACAACTGCCTCCACAGCACCATCCCTTTTTGGAAGTTCTACTCCTGCCTTTGGTGCCTCATCAGCTCCAGCATTTGGCATTAGTTCCACTCCTGCATTTGGTGCCAGCTCGACTCCAGCATTTGGTGCTACCTCAACCCCCGCATTTGGTGCCACTTCTACTCCCGCATTTGGTGCCAGTTCAACTCCTGCATTTGGTGCCGTTTCTGCTCCTGCATTTGGCGCTAGTTCTACTCCTTCTCTATTTGGTGGATCAACGACATCTGTTTTTGGTTCTTCACCATTTGGTTCTTCCTCAGCGGCAGGAACCACCCCATCATTTGGTTCTAGCTTGAACTTTGGTGGTACTCAATCATCTGGATTGTTTCAATCTTCTCCATCTTTCGGACAGACACCATCCCTTTTTGGGCAGCCAAGTACTGGGTTTGGACAGACGACCTCTGCCTTTGGTTCAAGTCTCTTTGGCACCCCATCAACTGGATTTGGAGGGGGTTTGTTCAGCAGTTCAACATCATCAATGGTTCCTTCCAGCAGTCCTCTGGGATTTGGTCAATCTGCTGTGAGTAATCCTGAAAACAATGACGATATGTTTGTATTTTTAGCTTATTCAATTATATAAGCTGTTTCTTCCATTGTGTAACCATCCACCAGAATATCATTATTGCTTGTCCTCTGCAGCCTTCTCTCTCAAGCCCTTTCCAGCTGGCTGCACCTGCTCAGACATCTGGTGCCTTCTCATTTAGTGGTTTTGGTCAGGGACAACCTGGTATTTGATTATGCTCTACATGTTTTCTTCCTTTCTTTAATCAGAGTTTCAATTGTTTTCATCTCTGAGCTGTTTTCTGCAGGTACAAGTGGCTTTGGCAGCATGTCAAATGTTTTTGGTCCGGGCATCTTAGGGCAATCGTATGTTTAATTGCTTTGTCTGTGTTTCACTTCTGAGGATAGGAATGATGCTTTTTGTTATTGAGATTTATACTAATATGTCTCTACTTCTTCATCACCATTTGAAAATTGATTTCACATGGAAATAATCTTGGGAATCTGTATTTGGTATTTTCATGCTCTCTATTTGCTTATTCCCAATAGGGAAGGCAACAAGCCATGCCTCTCATGAACTGCAGAAGCTTGGCTTAGTTTGGCTCTACATTTTTAACCAAACCAGAGCTCGAGCCTTGGTCTATGCTTGTTTTGCTTGTGTGGTTCTTGATCTGGCTAGTTAAATATTACTGTATTAATTGCATTTAGTGTAATATAATATTATATAGGCTATATACAAGTATTACAATGTAATTTTTTTATCATATCTGATTGGGCACATTTAGGCATGACTAAGCTTGAACTCAAGCTTGACTGTACTCAAACTTGAGTTCAGTTGAGCTTGGGGTAGAGCTTGAGCCCTGCTGAGCTCAAGAGTGTACTTAACGTGGAAAGACTTTAGTTGAGCTCAAGCCTAAGGTTTCTCTCCCTCCCTAGCTCCTTCCCTCTCACTCTCTTACTTGCTTGATCTTGACCACAGTGGTTCTAGCCTCCAGAAGCTGCCGGCTTGGCTTGTTTTCCTCTGGACACAAAGTTCATTGATAATTAAAGAAGCATTAATTTTTGCCATTTGTACAATAGGGGATCTCTCCTCTCTCTTGGGTGATGAATTAATTCTGTTTCATTGGGAAGCTATAATTTGTAAGATATTCCTGGTTAAATTATAGAGAATTTCCTGCTCCATGGAAAATGCTTCCTTTTGTTGTCATAATGGTTTATTTTTCATTCATTTTATAGTGTTGTCACTCAGACGAGTATGGGGATGCAACCTGCACCTGTTACAAGTCCCTTTGGTACACTTCCTGCAATGCCACAAATGTCGATTGGTCGCGTGTCTTCTGCCCCTTCAGTTCAATATGGAATTTCTAGCATGCCTGTAAGTTTCACATTCCCCCATACTTTTCTTCTATATATCTCTGCTGTGCTTTTATTCTGTTATTTTCATGATTTTGACTTGAATGTGTGGGCTGTCCACATGTAATTGTTATATTTAGCTTATAAGCTTAGCTCATGAGGAATTTGTCAATTATTACTAGCAGGTTGCTGAAAAGCCTGTTCCAGTAAGGATTTCTTCATTACTTACTCCCAGACATATGACGCAGAGGAGAATTAAGTTACCTCCTCGGAAATATCATCCTAAGACTGATGGCCCACTGGTGAGTTATGCACAGGAAAATGGTCTTACTGCTTACCAGAGAAATTAAGTGGAGTGCATCAATTTATGATATGAAATCAATTATTTCTATGCAGGTACCATTTTTCAGGGAAGAAGAAGCAACAACATCTACTCCAAAGGCAGATGCACTTTTTATTCCTAGAGAGAATCCAAGGGCCTTAATTATTCATCCAGTTGAGAAGTGGCCTTTTCCGACTAGCGCAATGAAACAACCTGCGTCAAAAGATGAATCTGCCCCAGCTCATGAAAATGGTAGATTTTGATTATTTGCATTCTAGACAGTGAATTTTATTTTTTGTTTGGAGAGGGGGAAGTGGATACCACCATGCAGTCATTAAATGAAAAAATAAGGAATTATAAAAAGGCAATATACGGCAATATACTCGAGAAATCCCAAAAATCATATACAGTAGATATGCCCCCCAAAAGAGGAGGAAAAGAAGGCACATAGAAGTTGTGGCTGAGATATGTAAAAAGATGACGCGATGATGGGGGATAATTGAGTCTGCTCTGCCTAGTGCAATTTTCAATCCGACAATGAGGCCTTTATACTTGTTGACCCGAAAATTTTTCATGCGCAATAATATTATTCAAGCATGTATATGCACATGATTGTGCGAGAAAAAAAAAAACAAAACTACATGGCATATGCTCACATTAATGTGAGCTCATGATATGGAAAATATGCATAGCACATGTTCATATTCGTATGAGACTATGTTATGCAAAACGAAAATAAATAAACATACACCTATGGTATGAGGGTTGATGTTAAATGAAGACCCTCTTATATGCATGGGAATACATAGGACTATATGCATATATTAGGAGGGCAATGGGGCAAGAAACATACCTAGGCCAAGAGGCCTTAATCGAGGCTCTTGCAAAGGCCTAAAACAGCTCCAAATCACTCCTATATGCTGTCCAAGACCAGCCCATAAACCTCCTTGATAACCTTAATAGAGAGGCCCAAAGGGGAGCCCTAAAATGCAGCAATAAAAATGCTCCAAACGCTGCAAAATAGGAGCCCAAAACAGTCCCGAAATGGACTAAGAACAGTCCCAAATCGGGCTCAAAACAGCCCTAAATGGAGGCCCAATAGCAAGGATAATGGGCCCAATGAGTGGCCCAATAAAGGACCCAATATAAGGCCCAATAAGGAGTCCAAATGGACCCAAAAAATCAGTCCCACAGGGCTCCAAAACCTGCAGCCCAAAAAGGAAAATTTTCAAACTCCCAAAGTGGAAAACTTGCCCAAAATGGAAAAATAAGCCAAGTGGACCCCCTCTCTCTCTTCCCCTTTATTTAAATAGAGGAGGAGGGAGGAGAGAGAGAAGAAACCGGTGGGGGGGGGGACCCCCACCGGTTGGGGAACCCCCACCGGTTCCGAGAGAGGAACCGGTGGGGGGGGGAGTTCCCTCCCTCTCTCTCTTTTTGAAATTCAAAATAAATGGGGGGGGATTAATTAAAGGAGGGGGATTTAATGGGTTCTTAAGCCCACATTTGGTTAAGAATCCCACAAAAGGTCCTCATTTAATTCTCCACCTTAACCCTTTTCACACTTGGTTAAGGATCCCACTAAAGAACCCCTCATTTAATTCCCCATCTTAAACCCCATTCACACTTGGCCAAAGGAAAAATTAATGGGCAAAGGCTCATTAAGAGCCAAAAATTAGAAAACAAGGGAAGAGGGGAGCACCCCCCCACCGGTTTCCCAAAACCGGTGGCCACCCCGGGGGTGTCCACCGTACACCCCCCCCCTCTCATTCTCTCTCTTCTCTCTCACCCCTCTTGAATAAAAAAAAAGAAAAGGGGAGGGGAGAGAAGGAAACCGGTAGGTACCCCCCACCTCGGGCCTCCCCGGTGGCACCCCTCACCGGGCCCAATTTGGGGCCTATAAATAGGATCCCATGGTCCTCAATGCAAACACAGACAGGGGCATACACCACTCCATATACTTAAAGGGTGGGAAATTTCCAAGGAGAGGTTATGCTGTGTTCAAGACAAAACTCGGTGTTTCTTACCCGTGTTTGCTGCGTTTTGGAGGATCCTCTTGTCCCGGAGAGCTCTCTTCCTAAGGTTCATTCCTAAGGGGAAGCTCTACCGATCTGTCTATTGTAAAAGCCTTCTTTATAAGGCGAAGTTCTGCTGAAATATAAATGGCTATTCTATGTCAAACTGTGTGCCTGTGTGTCATCAAATTAAATAATTAATATCATGTATTAATATTTTTAATATATATATTTAATTTTCTAATTATTCTAAAAATTGAATTAAAAATCTGTACATTCTCTTAACCTAATCTTGGCCTCACCCTATACATAACTAAGCATAGATTCATAAAAAGTATACTTAAGTTAAAAATGACTTAAATGCCCCTCATGATCAATTAATTAATAAAACCTGTAAACATTATTTAAAAATTGGTAAAATGAATATGAATATCAGAAAATTTCTGTAAAAATCAGTAATATTCAGTAAAAATCAGAAACCTAAATCTGAAAATCGTATAAAACCAAAAATATGACTTAAGTGCCCTTCATATATTTAATTAATTAATAAAAATAAGTAAATTAATAAAAAAATCAGTAATATTCAGTGAAAATTAGAAATCCAAAACCTGAAAACATATAAATTTTTTCGAAATGTCTAAAATACCCTCAAAACTTAATGAAATTAAAAAAAACCCTCATCCATAATAAAATTTATAAAAATCACAGAAAAATCTTAAAAAATGTCTAAACCTCTCCTATGTCTAAAATACCTTCCAAACTCTAATAAGATGGAGAATTACCAAAATACCCTTACAACTCATATACACTTAAATTAACTCTAAAAAATCTTCTAAGGTTTTGAAACCTTCCTAAAACATTAAAACTCATTTCACACACTAAAGTGACAATAATACTCCTATACCTTCCAACTTGACATAATTACAAAAATACCCTTATAGGTCTAAAATACTTGGAATCAATCCAGATAGCTCAGAGTCAATCCAAAATCTCTTAAAAAGTCCTCTAATCAATTATAAACCCATCCTAAACTTGGGTGAGGCCAAGAGCTTAACCTAAAATATATCTTCATATGCATGCGCTACCTGTAGTAGTAGTGTTGCACGTTATAAGGGCATCAACGGACGGTTAATCAAGGGTTGTCGAGCGGTTGCTTGACGTAATTAATACTGACCGAGGTCAGTGGAGAGAGGTCATATACTCGGATCTTCGCTTGATCCGAAGTCTCAGACTCCCTAAGGGCTAATCCTAAGCTCTCATAGTCCAATAAATAAAATCGACCTATATTTCTCCAGATAAAACAAAAAGACCTAAAAAAATGACCGGATTCTTTAAATCCGATAGGAGAGACAGCTAGGTTAGGTCCCCAAACGAACAATACTCCACCTCGTTATTGGTTAAATATTCCACAGGGGCACTGGGCACATAAATTGTGCAATATTCCTCCCTTTAGAGAGATGAAAACAATACCAGCATCAACTTTGGAGATTGAAGTATTGTTAGGCACCATCAGTGTCCCTAAAGCCACAGCAAAATACAGTTGTCAACACTGAGGTTTATTCTCCTGGACCTTGTATACTTGTGCTAGTAAAGTTTCTTCATCATGCAACTCTACATTAAGAGGTCAATTCTTAGGAATTGGGTGGGCAGCTAGAAATTTGGCCTCTATCGCCTTTTGTGGGACATAGGTTCGAACTCTGTGAGCGAGTATGCCCATTTTTCCAGTCTTCCTGACAAAATAGGTCATCAAAGTAAAAACTTTAGAGAATCAAATTGAGAGATGAGATGAACCTCATATGCTAGCAGATAGTGCCTTACTTTCTTAATAGCGAATATAGGGCCAAGCACATCTTCTCCATAGGAGAATATCGATGCTCTGGGCCTACATGCATCCTATTACGATAATAAAGAGGCTGTTCATTGCTTTTTTTCATTAATTTGCACCAACAATGCCCCTGGGGATGCATCCACGGTAGCCATATGGCAAGGGTTTCCCCTTTATGGGAGCTCCAAGGATAGATGGGTTGAGCAAATATTCTTTGATTTATTGAGGGCATTTTGACAACCATTGTCCCAAATAAGGGGCCTCTCTTCTTTGTTAACTTGAAGAATGGCCGGCATCTTCTAGACATATTCGAGATAAATTACCTATCAAGCTTTCCTTGGAGAGACCTTAACTCTTTCATGTTTTTGGGGGGCGACATATCTCTTAATGCTTTTATCTTATCTGGGTCAATCTCAATCCCTCTATAAGACTATGAAGTCAAGAAATTTACCACTAGAAGGCTGAATGCACACTTCATTGTATTCATCTTTAGTTGATGCTAATGTAATCTCTCGAAGACTTCACGTAAATTTGTCAAGTGATCATCAACATAGCACTCCACTAAATTTTGAAGCATTTCATCAAAGATCTTGGTCATGGCCCTCTAATACGTGGCACCAACATTTTTGAGATTGAGGGGCATCCTTTTATAGTTGAAGATCCCCTTGGGTGTGGGGAAAGCAATATGATCTTTTTCTTTAACAGCCCTCCGAATCTGTTTATATCCAGAAGATCCATCCATGAAAGATAATGTCTTATGCCCTGTAGTGACGTTCACTATAGTCTCTATGGTAGGAAGATGAAAATCATCTTTAGGGCAAGCTTGATTTAGATCTCTAAAGTCAATACACTTGCACTTAAGGCTTGTGATCCAGGAACTTGTACGGAGATACCGTAATGAAAGGAAGATAAGAGTTTGTCGCTAGGTATTTGACCAAATATGATCGTCCAATTCCTGTAGAACCTATCACTAAAATACCTCTAGAAGGGGAGCATTCTTCATTTTCACTTGCACTATTAGCCAGCTCGATGGGGTTCGTGTAAGCTTCAATCAAATCAACATCAAACATCTTGTCAACCTCAAATTGACTTTTAGTTCCAGCTCTAGATGTATCCATCACTGGGGCTGTTTAATTGGTTTAACGTCTGGCACTATACTAAATTCGTGTTCAGCCACAGAAGGTTCGAGCCCAGGCATCTGTTTATAGATCCGAGCAACACAATCTTTATATTCCAACAACAATCGCTTATATGCCTCTCTCATCTTTACTTAGGAGAGCACTTATGAAAATGGGATGAGGGTCCTCTGGTGTATCCAGATTAACCTCTATTAACTCATCAACAGTGGCTTACCCCCCACCGCCCCCCTTCCTTTTCCTGTGGAATTGGTTGTAACTCCACAAAATCTTGGTCTTTATCAGTCTCAACTATGTAGACTTAAAGCCCTCGATTCATCGCCAATCATAGCTGATTCAACCTGCCCCCTATGATCTGCATTTTCTGAGGACGGCAAGGTAGAACATTCTCCCTCCTTCGTTGGTTGCTCTAGTGGACATGGAGGCAAATAATTTGTGAAGGAGACAAGGAGCATCCCGCTTATTCATTATCATCTAATGGCATTGCCAGACATTGGTGGAGATCTTTCACTTTCCAGAAGATTCTGTGCTAAAATTTGATCTATATTTGGCAGTTCTGACTGAGAGGAGATGAACATTTCTTCGTCTTCTTTCTAGGACTATCAATTTTCACTTCTGAGAATGATTGCGAATCAGACTTGGATAGCAATAAGCTAATCACATTTATGGCATAATGTCCAGCGGACTCCACTCATCAGCCATATCCCAGTCCTCTTCTATCTTGCAGATATAAAGGTCACTCCCCAGAATCCTACTGTCAAAGTGAGCATGGAGAGGAGTAGAGAGCGGAGAGGAGAGGAGAGAGTTGCTTTGGAGAGGAGAGGTGAGGAGAGAGTTGCATCGGAGAAGAGAGGAGAGCTTGGTGAGCTTGAGGAAGGTTGGCAGGAGGTTTTCAGTAGGAAAAGATCCTCTCTCTATGGAGAAGAAGAGTCCATCAAAATTTTGGGTGATTTTGATACTTGTTTTAGGTTCTTATAGAGAGGTCATACCGTCATAGAGCTCAAGACTGCATAGAAGCTGTTAGATGCTTCTCCTACAAGGGCTCTGGCCATAGACGCTATCAGTGCAGGAGGAAAGACATTGAAGTCTCTCCCCCCCCTTCTCCTATCAGGGTGGTTGAGAATAAGGCTTCCTGCTTTCCTGCTCAAGGAGCCTCTCCCAGTGAGGCTGTTTCCATTCCTCGGTCCCATGCGGTCAAGGATTCTCTTAATTCTCTTCAGGAGAGCTTGGTGGTGAAGGTCACCTCTTGCGGCTTCATAGGAAATCTTGCTAAGGATTCTCTGAGCTCCAATATCCTCCATCTGATGAAAAATAATTGGAAGTCAGCCCATTCTTGGTCTATTAAGGAACTCCACGACAGTAGCTTCCTGGTGCATGCGGCAGGGGAGGGTTGGCATTCTGCTACGAAGGAGACATTAATCCTGTCATCGGGAGACTTCAAAATTAGCTGTTCTCCATGGACAGTAGATGTGGGTACAACCTCAGCTAGCTCCGGTCCTTGTTGTTGGTGTAGGTTGGAAGGAATTCCACTCCACATTTGGAATATTGAGACTTTCCATTCCATAGTTGATAAATTTGGCTCCCTTAGAGGTGTGGACAACACCACCCTTCTTCTTTCGAATCTTCTGTACGCCAGAGTTCTTGTTGAAGTGGAACAGCTCAATTCCGTCCCAAAAAAATTGAAGATCAGAGTCTCCGGCAAGAGCTTCTGGATATCCCTCAAGGTGGAGCAACCTTCCATAGTCAATGTTATCCCGGAGCCCCAGCGCTACAATTGGACCTGGGCAGAGGTTGCTTCCACTTACAAAAAGCTTAAATAATCCAAGATTTGGCTTCGGAAACAGGGGACCTCCATCACTCCTGTAGGCCAACAGAAGAGCCCCAATGAGGAGGGCATTGTGCTTCCGAGTCATGAGTCTGTGACTCGCTGTTCACATGAAGCTCAAGGTGTTCCAAACTCATCCATTACTCTGCATGACATGGGAATGAATGAGGGTATTCATTACTCATCGAGTCCCGATGGAAACCTATTGCGGTTTATGGGAGACTATGATCCAGCCAAGCTCGAGGCGGTGGTGGTGGGCTGGGATCACCGTAGCCCCATTGGTCAACCTCATCTTCATTGGCCGCCTATGTCGGTAAAGGTTTTTCCTGTTTCGGGTGGAGAAGACGAACAATTTCGGATCTCCTCCCGAGCGCCTCCGGGTCTCTTTGCACCGGGTAAGTTTTCCGGACCTCGCCATTTGGGTCATTTACCCTTATCGGGTAAGTCTCGGGTCATCGTTTCACCCCTCTTACCCGATACGAGCCCCGTGGATCTTTCTTCCCTACCCGGTCATTCTTCGCATCGGGCTGGGTCCGATCCTTCTCCTGGTGCTCTCACTGTCTTCGAGCATGAGTCTGCGGGTCTGTGTAATCCATGCCGAACTGTTCTCGGTTCCTCTTCGGTTGTCCTAGAGCAGCATACGGAGGCTCTTTACGATTGGGCATTTAACTGTGACGCAGAATCTTCAGATACCTTGTCGGCGATGAAGATCACTGAGACGGAAACAATTCCTCTCAATAATCTAGCCCGTGATGTTCTCGGTTCCTCTTCGGTCACCTCGGAGCAGCCAGTGGTAGGTATTCAAGACTGGGCATTTATCTGCGATGTAGGACCTTCAATCACCGTGCCGGTGATGAACATAACTAAGAAGGAATCAATCTCTATGTCCAATTACTTGCATGGTAGCGATTCGGATAATCAATTGGATTCTGATGCAAGTAAGGCCTTGGTCCCTGTCACTGAACCTCCGTTGGCCTTCCTTCCACCAGATGCCAATGTTCTTGGACCTGGCGATATCATTCGGATTGGAAAACTCATTGGGGTTTCTTTTGAAGGCAGCGAGGACATGATTAATACTTTTGTCAAAAAATTGATCAGGTATGATAAACTAAAGCATTCACCTAAGAAGAATGGTCAAGGGGGTGGAGTGAAGATTGGCAAAAGGGAATTGAACTTCGTACAGAAGAATGATGTGCTGGACAATCTCAGAGAAAATAGGAAGGGGGGTAAGAAATTGTTTCATCAATGAAATTCCTCACCTGGAATATCAGAGGACTCAATGGGGTGGCTAAGATGAGAGCCATTAGAGATATCATCAAGAGTCACAAACTAGACTGTATATGTATTCAGGAAACCAAGATGAGCTCAGTTGATGATGCTACTATCAAACAACTAGGAGGCCTTCTTTGACAGATTGGTTCTCTGTACCAGCCATAGGATCCAGTGGGGGTCTGCTAATTCTTTGGAATGGGAATAAAATGAAAGGCACCTTGTGTGATTCAGGCAAATTCAGCATCTCAGTTCATTTCTGCTCTTTGGATAACATATTTCAGGGGTGCATTACTTCAGTGTATGGGTCTCATACTCATCAGTCTAGAGAGGAGTTTTTCCAGGAATTGTATAGGCTCCACATCATCTTTCAAGATACGTGGTGTGTTTTTGTAGACTTCAACTGTATCAGATTTCCCTGGGAGAGAACGAGCCTTCAAAAATGGACTAGTGACATGGAGAATTTCAGCTCTTGGATTAGGGACTGTGGTATGTTGGACTTGGAAATTCCTAATAGAAGGTTTACCTGGTCAAACCTTCAACCAACTAGTGATAATGTCCAATCCAGAATTGATAAGGTATTTGTTTCTCCCAATTGGCTTCTTCATTTTCCTCAGTCCCATCTGAAAGGTATTTGTAGGACAATTTCTGATCATATTCCCATCTTGCTGTCCACTGAAGATATCACTCATTCTCAGAGACTTTTTAAATATGAATTGGAATGGCACAGATATGAACACTTAAGTGACTTGGTCAGCAATTGGTGGAAAGAGGCCCCTGCGGCAGATTTTCCTTGCCAGTCTTTTGTCAAGAAGTTAAAATGGGTAAGAGCTAAAATCAAGAAGTGGTCTTCTCAAACCTTTGGTAGAATCAACATTATTCGGCAGGAACTCGTGCACTCTATTGATGATCTTGAAGTCAAAGCTGAAAATCAAAACCTCTCGGAAGATGAAGCTCACTCTCTCAGAAGACTTAAAAATGATTACAATGAGATGATTCTTAGAGAAGAAATCAAATGGAAACAAAGGGCTAAAGAACACTGGCTCAAGGAGGGTGACAAGAATACCAAATTTTTCCATACGGTGGCAAGCTCCAAGAAGAGATCCCCAAAGATTGATCAGATTAAGGTTGATGATCTTCTTATTGATTCTAAGGACATTCAAGACACTTTCATCTCTTTTTATATGAATTTATTCAAAGAAGATCACTTGTAGAGACCCGACCTGCAAGGCAATATCTTCCCCAAGATAAACGAAAATCAGGCTGAAGATCTTTGTTTGTCAATTCTTGAAGAAGAAAGGAAACAAGCTATGTTCAGTATGAATGCGAATAAATCCCCCGACCCAGATGGTTTTTCAATAGGCTTCTACCAGTTTTTTTGGGATGTTATCAAGGAAGATTTCATGGGTGTGGTGAAGGAATTCCAAGACAATCCTCTTTGCATTAAGGGTATCAATTCTACTCACATTGTTCTTATTCCTAAGACGAAGGTGCTGAAAAAGCCAATGAATTCAGACCTATCAGTCTTCTTAATGGATGCTATAAGATCATCACTAAGATCCTAGCCAACAGATTGAAGTAAGCATTGGGGGATATCATTAACAGAAATCAATCAGCTTTTCTTGAAGGCATATTCATTCTTGACAATTTCTTGGCAGCCAGCGAAGCAATCCATAATAAGAAGATTACTAAGAGAGAAGGTGTTGTGGTTAAGTTAGATTTTGAAAAGGCCTTTGACACTATTAGCTGGCACTGTATCCACAAAGCCTTGGGACTCATGGGTTTCAAACAAAAGTGGATTAGCTGGGTTATGAGTTGCATCTCAACCCCAAGGTTTTCCATCTTGTTTAATGGCCTTATGGCTTTTTTAATAGCTCTAGGGGTTTGAGACAATGAGACCCTATTTCACCACTTCTTTTCCTTGTTATTGGTCAGATCTTGAGCTCTCTCTGGGAAAAGGCAGCAAGTCAAGGACTGATAGATGGGTTCCATATTGGCAGAAACAATCTTCATCTCACACATCTTCAATTCGCATATGATATCTTGTTATTTTCCTTGGCGTAACCTGGAATGATGAGAAATTTGAAGATCCTGCTGATTTTGACAGAATTTATAACTCGGCTTAGTATTAACTTCTAAATATCTGAGATAACAGGTATCAACATGGACTATGTCAAGCTGAAATGTATGGCCGACCTATTTAACTGCAGAGTGTCCCATTTTCCAATCAAGTACTTGGGACTTCCTTTATCCTGTGGTCCTATAAGCCTAAGGGATTGGGATTTGGTCATTAAGAAGTTTGATCATAAATTAGAAGGATGGAAAGCTAGATTTCTCTCAGATGGTGGAAGATGGGTCCTCTCATTATCAGTTCTCTCCTTACTAGCCACTTATCATCTTTCTATTCTTAAAATTCCTAGAACTGTGGAAAAAATGATAGAAGCTAGGAGGAGATCCTTCTTCTGGGGGGGAGGAAAGAGAGAAGGAAAATGTCTTCATCTAATTGCTTGGGATAAAGTTTGCAGATCTAAGAATCAAGGTGCAGTTGGTCTGGTCAAAACTACTCACCTCAACAAGGCCTTGCTTGTTAAATGGCTGTGGAGGCTGGGGGAAGATGATGATCACCTCTGGATTAAAATAGTCAGGGCCAAGTACTACCACAATTGTTCCAAATGGGAATTGAATCCTTCAAGATCCTACAATCTGTCTCACATTTGGAGGAACATTGCTCATCTCCAGGTTTTAGTTCTTCCAGCAATCAACTTCCTTTTGGGAAATGGAGAAAAAATCAGGTTTTGGAAGGATAAATGGCTCAATAATGTGCCCTCCTTGATCATGCTCCCAACATTTATCAGCTCGTAGATAACAAAAATGCTTCAATTGCTCAAGTTCTCTCTCAAGACAATGCTGTGCAATGTAATCTTAGGCTCCGAAGGAATCCAACAGAATTTGAAATGGGGGAGCTACTCAGAATTCTACACCCAACTTCAGATGTCCACCTCATTAGGGAACAAGAAGATAAAAGAATTTGGATTTGGAATTCCAAAGGATCCTTTTCATCTAATATCCTCTAATATCCTAACTAGTATCATTCAAGATGGCGGTATTAGAGTGGGGTGGAAATCCCTAGTGTGGTCTAAGTTTATCCCAATCAAAATCAGAATGTTCCTTTGGAAGGTGGCTTTGAATAGGCTTCCTACTTCCCGAAGACTAAAGAGTATCTTAAACTTCAAGAATTCACTTTGTATTTTCTGTGGACTGTTCGAAGAAGACCAGAATCACCTTTTCTGCCACTGTGGGATCATCAATTTCCAGTGGAAAGTCTTATCCAAGGCTCTGGAAATTCAGTGGATGGAACCTCTTGACTCTCTTCATCTCATGCAAGGATGGTCTGTTAACTGTCCTACTCAGGCTGACATGATTTCGTGGTCCTTGATCCTTGCAGCTATGCTGTGGTCAATTTGGCTCGAAAGAAATACCAGAAGATTCAACCAAGAGTTCAGAAATCCCTCCTATATTCTTCAAAGAGCCCTTAACTGGGTCAAGGATTGGGGAAGAGCAGCTGATCTCTGGATTGCATCAGACGGAGATTTCATTTCCAAGGCTTGTAGATGGAAAAATTTCCTGTTATGATCCCAGATTCCTTGAGCCATTTCTGTTAGCCTCTATTTTATTTTCTGAATAAAATAGAAGCCTAGGGTTGCCTCACTTTGTTTGTTGTGGGTTTGGGGGTGTGGCTTTCTGCAATGATGTTTGGCTTTTGGCCTTGGCCTTTGGCCTCCATTGTATCTTCTTTTTCTTCAATGAAATGTGACTATATGTCACCTTCCAAAAAAAAAAAAGGTCACCCCCGGACCTGAGGCAGGTTCCAGAATTCGTGGAAGACTTTCCTCCTCACAGCACTTTGTTGATGGGAAATATTATGCTTCTTGCACATTTCTTTAATATGTATTGGCCTATCATCTATTTCTGGGATCTCTTCCGTGGAGTTTTCAGTAACATCTTTTCTCCAAAAGTTATCTTATGGAGGTTTTGGATTTGAGTCTTTTTTGTAAAATACTGTCTTTCTTTTACTCTTGTGAAGCACAATGAAGGTCTTCAACTGCTCAACAGTATGCACCTCGCTTTGAGTAATTGCTTGATTGTATTTCAGAGGGGCACAGATATTTGAGCTTATTACTCAGTTTATTGTATTTATTTGCTCGCCGATAGTCGCGTTCTCACCTAACACAACTTTTGAGATGATCCTTGAGTTGATAGTGTAAACCAACTCTTCTAGTGATAGACTATTGATGGTTTTTCTTTGGGAAAGTGACTTTTGAGGGTTTAGACTAATTCTTCTGCTGATAAACTTTGGACTTACCCTTGTCAATTGTCAGCAATGTTGTTTGGCAAAGACTTAATTTCCTTATTGACAGTGTTCCTACCATCCTTGCTTGAGGAGGCTTCTACTTTTGTTTGCCCTTATCGGCACCTTTAGTTGATGCTGGTGCAATCTCATTGTTTTAAATATAGATGAACATCAGCTAAATGGCATTCATATATTTTGAATGTTTCAACATCAGCACAGACTTGGAATTGCTCTCCACTTATGGTATTCTTGATGCACTGATGTAGTGTAGAAGGCAGCATCCAATTTTCATGTATCTAGGATCTTCCCAAGAGTGCCTTGAAAGAAATATTGTATTTCACAATATAAAAAAACCACCTTGGTCACAAAGTCATCCATAGTTAAATCTACATTAGCTCGCCCTATGACCTATTCCAAATCTTGGTTGAAACTGGAAATTCTCATTCCTTGAACATTTTGCACATAAGGTGAGAAATATAAGTTGTCGAAGGTTTTGAGGGGGAGGATGTTAAGTGCAGGGCCTGCGTCCACTGGTATCTGATTTACTTCAATGCCATTTGTGTGTCCTTTCATATGCAAAGACCTGTTATGGCATGATGTGGTCATCGAAGGTGCATAAGCTTCATATACTTTGGCTCTAAATCCTGCTATACGCACCCCATAGATTTAAGGCTCTTGAAGAACTGCAATTAATGCTTATCTCACTTCTTGCTCAATGCTAGGGCATCCCATGTACTAAGGGAAGTAAGGAGTCTCTTTCAAGGATCTTTCGATCTACCCTTGCACAAGCCTTCTCTAACAGAGGCATCATGTCTATGATACTCTTTAATGCCCGAGAAGGATTCTTCTGTGGCCCTTCTCTGTGTGTCAACTCTCAAGCTTTTTTGAAACATCAACTTCAGCCTTCACCTTTCTGTTGTTCCTGATCATTGGGTTAAAGACCTTCATTGGATAAGTTGGCGAGACTCTTCTCACTAGCTATAGGTTGTGCTTGCACTACTGCCTTTTATCTCGGAGAAACAGTGTTGACATCACTAGAGGTCTCTGTTGGCTGAATCTCCTTATCAACAGGTGTAAAGACAAAGGACTCACCCAATATCTCAGGTTCTGGAACTTGTCGTGGCTCTTCCCTCCTGAAATATATAACTCTCCGTGACTGCTGACCATTTCGTCCTCAGCTGCAACCCAGTCATGTCTGAGACCATGACCTTGACCATGGGCTCGCAAACCATCGTTGGAAGTCCCTCTTCGTTGGTATGTTAATGGTGACTTCATTTTTTCACATGGCACATACCTAATTTCATCTTCCAAAGAAGCTCGATTAGATGATGTCGAGATTGATACCATGTTGTAAGAAAGTGTGAAAGTGATTGCATCTTTTCATTTAACTTCTTCATCTTAAGTTCTTGCCCCCAGAGGATATCATCCTCATCAGTTACAGAGAAAACATACTCAACCTTTTGCATACTTTCCTGTAACTACATGAGCCACCTCTTCAAGCAAGTCTTCCTTTCTAACTCTTCCCAAGGCGTACATTTATCCAAGGGGACCATCTTCATAGGAGGCGTAGGTTGGTATCCTTCTAATCGATCTATTGATCTCTGAAGCTTCTGTAGGGGAGTATCTCTTTTTTAGAGGAACGGATGAATCATTACCTTGAGCCTTATTTTTTCATAATTCTCTTCTCATTTTTCTTCCTATTCTTCTCATTTTTCTTGAGATTGCTACTTCTTGGAGGGTATTGCGGAGGCTTTGGCTTCCGTTTGACTGACTCCGGCCTCTGTTAAGAGGGACCACCAACATACACTTTTCTATTCCAGCCATTTGATCTTGCATCTCCTTGTGGGAACATTCTCCCACTACCAACAATAGTCCAGGGTTGTTCTGACTGGCCAATCTGTGCTAATTGGAAAGTAGTAATAGCCTGTTGTATGATTTCTGCTGGCAACTGTTGATATTCATCTGCTCCACTGGCCGTGGACCTAAAACTCCTTGAGCATGTTGGTTTGGCTTAGAGCACAATCCAGATGACTTCATTGACGACTCTTTAGCAGCAGACACTAACTGTTTTCTAAATGTGTTCTGCAGCTTTCATCACTTGTGACTGTCGCTGACAGAGTTGCATTATTTCTTTTCCGATGAAGCACCTCGAGAATTATCATCCCTTGTAAAGACCAATTTAGAGACTGATCCAGGATAACCTTTGCCTTCCCCTTATGGACTTGGGATTAAGAGTTAGTTTTTGTCTTGCTTGTCTTTGCGGACAATGTTGGAATTTTGTTTGCTAATCTGAGATCTATCAACCCTTGTATGACATTTATTGACATGGTCTTTTCACCCCCTTGAATGAGGTTGTGGGGGATTCACCAAATACGTTCCCATTTTTATGACCCTATTTGAGACATGGTTGGTGGTACCGGCTGATACCGGTACGTACTGGTATCGGCCGGCACCGGTACCGGTACGGGGTCAAATGCCCGATATCATATTTAAAATAAAAAAAATAAAAAAAATACTGTACCGGTCCGGTACGCCCGAAACTAAAACGGTACACGTGAAACGCCCCCTTAAAAGGGGTGTTTCACTTTCCCCTCTCACAGAAACAGATTTGTGAGAGGGGCTCCTGCGGTTTTGAGAGGGGAAGTAGGGGAAGGAGGAGAAGGTGCCGCTGCCGTTACTTGTTGCCGCCACCGCCCGCCGCCGCTGCAGCCCACTGCCGGAGAGGCTTTGACCCTTTTGGGTGGAAGAAAAAAAATAAAGAGAAGAAGATATGATATATATTTTAAATCTTTATATTATTTTTGAGTTGTTAACTGTTAGTGGATTATTTACATTCGTTTTCTTAGCAAAATAGACAACCCCCAATTTTCGACCCTAATTAGCAGTTAAAAATTAGGAATTTTGTCCAATTACTTCAATTAAACATTAATTGAAGTCTAATTAATGTTGATTGCATAATTTAGAGTAGGAACATACTGTCAATTGCGTTCATGGAACCCTAATTAGAGGAAAATCCCAAATTTGACCCTAATTAGGGTTAAAAATTAGGGCTTTTCAGAAGGATCTACGGGTTATTATTTATACTAGTATACTCACTTATGTTTTTCATGGGTAAAGATTGTTTTATTTTATTAACATTCATTATTTGTGAATGTTTTGTACATTAGCATAATATTTTTCATGTTTAATCTGTATCAAAATAGTCATTTAGTATGCGTTATGTGTACTTCTTTGTCTTAATCCACCTTTGTCATACTCAACACATATCTAATTAATTTTTTACATTTTTTCTTGATTTTTTTCTGATTTTTCCTGAAATTTTCTAGCCAATTTATACCCGTACCGGCCGGGACAGTCGATACCTGTACCGGTGCGTATCGATACCGTTACCCACCGATATCGGTACCAATACTGGTATTGCCATCCATGATTTGTGATCATTCCTCTGCTATGTCTTTGAACACATGGTAATCCTCAAGGATATGACCCGATAAACAATGGTATTGGCCATACTTAGGATCATAGACCATATAGATCTCATGTACTCTACTTGATTTTAGTAGGAAAGTAATTCTTTCTTTGAGACACAATCGAATAATTCATGAGTTTTATCTTTTGGGAAGGAGTAGACTCTCTGAAGTTTGCAAGCTATAGAGATGTCGTACTAGTCTCAATCTTGACATTGTCTAATCAAGATTCTCTGGAAGATGAAATTATGTCTGTCATGGCAAGCAAGTTTGCACAGAAGCTTCTCCTCCCCTTTATAGGAATAAGGTAGAGAGCTCTGCATGCGAGCCTCCATAGGATGTAGCAGTGATAAAGATGCTCAATGAAGTCTAGAAGGAGTTAGGGCCGTGTCAATAACAATCTCATTTAATGGAGAGGTATTATACCTTAGAAGGTTGATGATTGGGATGAAGAGGGGCTTGTAAGGGAGATCTTTTAATTGATCTTTCACGAAGTCCTGATCCGATAGATATTATTGATGTGGAAGGATATGGGACAATGCAAACAGCTTCTTGAGATGCAGCTTGTGCAGCAAGAGAGGTGGCACAGATTGAAGCATTCTTCCATTCACATAACAAGAGATCAAAGGGGGCCACATGAAGACTCTTGTATACTGTAGGGACTAGCTCGCTTGACCCTGTTTTCATGATTGAAACATATGTGGGTAGGGGATCTTCTAATGATATGCTTGAAGAGGACGGCATGTCGGAAAACACATCGTGCAAATTTCAGAGAGTTCACTCCTTTTCAAAGGATAAGACTCATGGATTGTTCGATTTGTGTCTCGGAGAAAGAATTCCCTGAACCAAGTAAGATACATGAGATCTATATGGTCTATGATCCTAACCATTGTCAATACTATTGTTTATTGGGCCATACCCTTGAAGATTGTCTTGTGTTCAAAGACATAGTAGAGGGAATGGTCTCAAGTGGGGTCATAAAAATAGGGAAATACTTGGCGAACCCATTCATTAACACAAATCTGACCGTATGATGGTACCAATCATGTCCCTCAACATAAATCTAATGGTCCAATTGTGCTGATCATATATGTTAACACAAATATGATGGTCCAATCATTGGGATCGTGACCATTAATACAAATCTAACTGTTCAATTGTACCGGTCATGTTTGGTTAACACAAATCTAACATTCTGATCACGTTGATTATGTCTTTTAACACAATCTGATGGTCCGATCATCCTGATTGCGAGCATTAACACAAATCTAACAGTCTGATCATCCTGATAATGATCACGAACACAAATCTAATGGTCTTGTTATGGCGATCTTGCCTATCAACACAAATCTAACCATCTGATCATGCCAGTTGTGTCTGTTAACAATTATCCTGATCGTTTACCGTTAACACAAATTTAATGGTGTGATTATTTTGATCATGCCTATTAACACAAATCTAACAGTCCGATCATATTGATTGTGTCTGTAGTGGTTTGATCTTATTGATCATGTCCTATATACATCTGATGGTCTAATCATCCCGATTATAACCATGAAGGCAGATTTAACAGTCCGATCGCATCGATCATGATTGTTAACACAAATCTAATAGTCCGATCATATTGAGCACGACCATAAACGCAAATTTAAGGTTTTGATCATGCCAATCGAGACTATGATTATAGGATTGATGGTTTGAGTATGGTGGTGAATCACCTTAGAGTTCCAAACTAAATTCAACTCTTTGTTTGCTTTTCATATTTAATAAAGAGTTAATCAATCCCACAGAAATACAAAAATACCAAAAGTCCTAAAATTTCTATCTTTTTTTAGAAGTTTGGAAACATTCCCACACCATCATAGACAAAAGATACTAACTACTCTCACTTTCTACTTTTGCTTCAGAAGTTTTGGAGGCTTCCATCGCATATGGCCCAAATAGTTGCATGCAACATCATCTACCAACCCTGTCACCCTCTTATCAGTCTTAAGATGCTAGGACTTGTTCCAACCTTCCATCAACTCCCTAATGTGGGAAGTGGGTGTCCACCAAAGTGGCATGATATCAAAGAGGGCTGTCCACACTGACAGATAAATTTCAATACACCAGCGAGTGGGCAAGGTCCTCATTGTCAAACAAGGCAAAAGCTCAAGCACAACTCTCCAAGCAAGAAATTCGACCTTTAAAGGTGTGCGGGGCTTCCAAATGCCGAGGATGAGGCCGTCTCATGCCCCATATGCAATCAATCCATAGGCAGGTTTACTGAGGAAGAACCCTCTTATTCCCACTTCCAATGCTGTTTGTCTTTCCTTCTATTGATAAGATTCCATCCTCCAAGCAAGTTTAACTAAACATTTGGTTGGCAAATCTCCTCATACAAGTTTCTTCTAAGTGTAGAAGCCTAACATATACCCTTTCTTCATTATCAAAGACCTCTGTTAGTGCCACCTTAGGTGCGCCCTGGCAGTGCTAAAGAGAAGGGGGTAATCCTGCCAAAGCACATTATCACACCATGCGTCCAACCAAAATAAGATCCTCTGACCATAAGCAATGAAAGAGAACGCTCCCGCCTTCATAACATCCCTCATACTAGTGAATAAACAATGCTCTTCCCATTGCTGGAAGCATGAGATTTGGAGCAAGGTTCAAGATCTCAGACCCTGGCTCTCCTGTAATGCTCCTAGATGTTGATTAATGATTGCTACTGGCAGTGAGCTTTTTTCTTTTGCTATTTTATTGTGACTCTTGACTCATGGTGTCCTAGATCGGCCGGGACTGATCGGCTGATGCAATCGGGTTTTTTTGGCTAGACCGATCTGATCCTAGTCTGGCCCTTGCTAATACAAAGTTGGATCGGTTGGGGTTGGCTGACCAGGGGCTGCCGTTGGGGCCTCAACGGCTAGTTGGGGATGGCTTGGGGCCTATAAATAGCATGAATTTGGCCATTCCTATGCTCGTCCCAACCCGTTTTCGCCCCCCCTTCTCTCTCTCTCACACACCCACACACACTCTTTGGTTCCAAAGAAGAAATCCTAATGACTTCTACGGCACAAAGGCCCGTTAGATGCAATCATCATCATGGCATTGTGCTACAGTGAGGCATTATGATCCTTCAATGAGATCTCATGGCAAGGAAGGAAGGATCGGGAATCGTGCGTGGATCGGTTTGACTCCAAGTGTCCAAAGAAGACATTCCGATGACTTCAGCTTTTGGAAGGATCAAGATGGTTGATAAATCAACTTTGTCTTGGAGATCTTTGGAGTATGTTAGTGTTCTTCCTGCCATGGAATAGGGCACTGTTGCTTCTAAAGGGGTGAGGTTAGTATGGGGAAATAATTTGTTTTGGGTCAATGTGGAGATGTAGTCGTCTGAGGAGATTAACCAGCAGGACAAGCCATGGGCTTAATAGAGAGGTGGTCATGGCGTATAAGGAGTACAAGGTGGCTAGGGCGTCCAAGGTTGATGGCGGAAGGAAGAAGACGAACGAGTCGGTCCAAGTTAACTCAGATGACTCGTTAGCAGACCACCTGTTTGAACCTTTTGATAAGCCAATTGAACTGGTTGACATTGCAAGCCGGTCTGATATCCGGCCAATCACTAAAGTTGGGATGGTCGAATGTGCCCATGATCTTTCTTCACTTAACAGGGGCATTTTAATAAATGGGTCAGCTATGCGTTGGCAGGAAGCTGTCGACTTACTCTCACAGAAGCTTGTTGCTGGTGTTCGCAGCGAGCTGGAGAAGGGAAGGAAGAAGGGGGTTAGGGTTTACAGAAGGAGGAAGGGTCCGTTGATGGCGGCTAAATACCCGGAGATTTTGAAACTTTTTGAAGCAAGGAACCCAGCGGGATGAAGGATAATGAACAACCTGGGGATTCCTCAAATGAACAAGGCTCTCGAAAAGTGGAAACGGGAGATTCGGTATCGTCGACACCAACAGCTTCGAAGGTTCCATCTTCAACACCAGCATCGGAAGTTCCGGGTACCCATTATTTTCGCAGCATATTCCCCTGATTCCCTGATTCCTCTACAACCTTCTGCTGATCAACAAGCGTTGGCGCCGGCGCCGGCGCCGGTGCCGGTGATAAATCAGCAAGCACATGTTATTAAAAGCAAGGAGGTGCAGTCGGACAAGGGAAAACAGGTTTCTATTTTGGACGAGTGGACTGATTTGCAGATCCAAGAAAAAGGCAGAAATTTTGGGTATAAATATCAAAAATAAGGTGGGTCAGTATAGAAGGCTCTGGAGGATATGTTCAGAAGATCATCAATTGAAGGTTTCTAAGCCTACATGTTCCAGGGAATTGAAGAATCTATTAGAGCAGTCCGGGATTTGTGTTGCAGGAGATACGGTCACACAGAAAAGGCAGAGCAGGTCCACCAGTAAGAATTTATGAAATTTGCAGCATGGAATGACAGGTTATTAATCTGTAATTAAAACTAATACACAATCCCATTAAATGTAACTTCATACTTGCCTAAACAAAATTTCAGAAACAGCACCCCTATTTGGGGATTACAAATCCCATTCATAGTATACTTAAAACTTCCTCTTTTAACCCATAGAAAAACCCACAGCATCTCCACTCTTTGGGGACTAAATCCCACCTAAAACGTGGGTGAAAAATAAGTCAAAACACAACATAGAGAAGAAGCACATTGAGACGAGCAAAAGGGCAGGTCTCCTACCTTCCAAAAGTCCCCAAAGTTGGCTGCTTTGTTAGCCTGGAATGCCTTTTTCCAGGTCTATCCTAGAACCTCCTGTAGCTCCCAGCTCACCTTCTTTCTTTCTCACCCAAACTCTCTCTTTCTCTGCACCTAACTGCAGCAGACCGCTGCAAACCACAGCAGAGCCTCCCTTCTCCCTTGCCTTTCTCTCTCTTTCCTTTTCTGCATCTCCCTCTCTTCCTGCTGAAAGTGACGCCCAGCTCCTTTTTGGGGCTTAGTCAAATTTCCCCTCCACTAGGGAGGTGGAGGAAGTTTCTGGGAAGAGGACAGCACAGCCCTCTCACAATGGGCCTGGGCCAGCCCCCACTTAAAACTATTGTATTTAGTTTTATACTTTTTCTTTTGGATTTATACTCTTTTTAAGGTACACAATTTCAGATAGGTCTAAAATTTTACTGTCAATTATTTTTATAGCCTATAAGTTTCGTAATTGTGTGTATATTTTTATCAATATTTAAGTATATACACTTAACGATTTCTTCTAGGATATAAAATGGCTTTCTTTAAGGGATTTTAATAGAAATTTCTAATGGCTTTTCACACTTTTTCTTTTGAGTTCTTATAGAAAATTTCTAGGGTTTCACACTTCAGACAGTCTAGGTCTTAGATTGTCCTTTTGCACATTGCCCTGGAACAAAAAGTGATTCCCTCTTACCAAGGTTAGAACCTCCACCCTCCCCTTTCTTCTTAGAAGAGAAGTAAAAATTAAGGTCCCTCCTAAATCTTCTGAGAAACTTCTTGACCACTTCTTTCTCAGAGGAGATTCCCGGTAATTCCTCTATCTCTGATTCTCTATGATGTTCAGTCTGACCAATCACCAACATTAATAGACCTGATGACAGATAGAGGCTTGCAGATATCAGAACAATGTGCCTTCTCACCAGTAAGACACATGCAAGGGACAATAGCTCCATCATCCATCTTAGAATTTGATAGTTTGCTGCAACTCAAGAGTCTTATGTATCACTTGCAACAGATTTTTCATCCTGGAAGCATAACACAGAATCAACACCCTCAACCCCTTCCATCAAAACCTTCTTACCCTCCCAAGAAGATCTGGACAAAAAAGAAGGTAAGAAATAGTGTCCTCATGGCCATTACAGAAGCTCTATTCGTGTCAAAAGCTGTCAATGGCATCATGGGAAGATACCGACTGGCAAAACAGCTTGCAGAGACAACCTGGAGACAATAGGCTGGTGCTAGTTGATAAAGAGGACCCTTTAGGTGGTAAAACCCTTGGTAGCTTCGGACCATGAGTGTCCCTGCCACGCTTGTGCGTGGCAACCCGGTGAGGATGACAGTGATCCATAGCAAGTGGGTCTGTGAGGGGCCGAGCCGAGAATTTACCTGATGAGGTAATTGGCCTGCTTTCTCCAAACCGATTGACTCACCCGATCTCCCTACGCTGATATCCGAACCAGATAAGCCTAACCCTGTTCTCTTCTTCCTTCGTCCTCCAAGGAACCACTGCAGCAGCAGTCCCCCCAAAAGCAAGCACCATAACCTCGGGACACTGCACAGCTGACACCAGAGGATCTACCCCAGGACCCTTACCGTCCAAAGCACAATCGGGGTAATTTCCACAGTACTCTGTTTCTTCGCATTGAGAAAGCTGTCATGTTTCATAGCTGCAGCTCCTTCCAAGACACCAAACCTAGCCGATGAGTCATTAGCAGCACCTTCATCCATAACCTTGTACTTGCAGGACCACCTTTTGTGCCAATATCCTTGCACTGCAAATGTCTGATGCCATTTCTACGATCCTCGCCCAATGACCTCTGCCCAAACATCCATCTCTTCCTGATGGATGAGAGTTTCATTTCATCGGAGCTATTTGTCACCTGTCTCTGCAGGGTCTCCTTACTTTTCCGTCCGACCTCGCTCTACCCTTCCTTGGTCATTCTCTTGCCTCCCTACACTCAAAATTGATGCAACTGAACTTATGTAAGCTAAACCTAAATGAGCTGTATAGGCTACTACTATTGATTGAGAAATGTTTGCTTCTCCTGTAGCCACGGCTCAATGTAGCATTGAAGTTACTCCCACTGAGATTTTTTTTTGACATTTATTCTTCCATTATCATGGCTATCTTACAAAATGAAGGTCTATCTGATGGTGCATAAATCCAAAATGTATCTGACATGCGCTACTGTTTTTCAGGTAAGGCCACTGGGGAGCCCTTTGCTTCCAGAAATGGGTTTGCTGCAGAGGATCATGATGGTATGTTTATCCTCTATTTTTCTCTTGTCTAATGTCTCTGTTTCTCTCTTAAAATAAGCTTTGATGGGGGAGTTTTTTATTTTTTGGATAGTGACAACTACTCACAATTCATTGGGGGAGTTTGTTGGTTTGCTAAGAAAGAAAAAAGTGTCTATTTCCATGTATGGATGAGATGATTGAAGCAAAAGTTGGAATGACTTAATGTGTCTTAATGGCCCAGTGCAGGGGGGAATGACTTAAGTTTCCTCTTTCTGATCTGGTCCGCATCTCTTGAAAGAAAATAAATGGTAAAAAGTATCATTTCCATGAGCTTAGTTCATTAATGGAATACCTGAGTGTGTTAGTTATCAGCATGGAGCACAAGTTCATTTGCCATGTGTGTGGCGCTTGCGGTATTTGATTTTGACTATGCCTGCAATGGTATGTGTTTTCAGTAATGATCTTCTTACATAAAGATTGATTGCCATTTTCTTCATGGTTGACTGCTGTGAATTACAATCAGTTTATAGTTGTCATTTGCAAGAGGACAAAAACTTTGGGGTACCATGCATAGAACTTGACTAGGAAAATTATTTTCAAAATCTCCAAATTTATATATGATAAGCTCAGGAAATGCAAACTTCATTTCAATTAGATGAGACTTTTCACAATGCATAGTATTTGAAATTTCTGAGCCCTCCCCCCTTCCTGGTGTGATACTCGTTACAGTAGCTAGTCTCAAAAGAACTCAATCGTTGTTTCAAATTACCAAACGTGGCTAGTTTTCATTTATTTTTCAAAGATTTCCTGATTCTTTTAGCGTTCTTTATAAACATGCAATGCAGCTTTCTTTGAGCTAAACAGGGTAGCAGTATTTGGTTACTTGTTCAGCAACTGTTGTGATCTACTTTTATTTTTCTTTGTTCCTTCATTGATCTGCTGACATCAGACACTCTGATTATGAAGTGACTCAGGTTGAGAATGGCTATGCTAGGGGGCAAGATATTGCTGGAGTTGCCCTCCCTGAGGACCATACCCAGAATGGTAAGCAATCATCCTACAACACATTATCTGGTCACCGGGCTGGGGAGGCTGCGGTTGTCTATGAACATGGTGCGGACATTGAGGCTATTATGCCAAAGCTACGTCATCCTGAGTATTACACAGAACCACCGGTTCAGGAGCTGGCTGCCAAGGAGCGAGCTCATCCAGGATTCTGCAGTCATGTGAGGGATTTTGTGGTTGGCAGACATGGATATGGCAGCATAAAGTTCGATGGGGTGACTGATGTGAGGAGGCTTGATCTCGAGTCCATCATCCAGTTCAACCACCGTGAGGTGGTTGTATACAAAGATGAGAGCAAGAAGCCTCTAGTCGGGCAGGGACTCAACAAGCCTGCCGAAGTAACACTACTGAACGTTAAGTGCATCAACAAGAAGACGGGGCAGCAGTATACTGATGGGTCAAGGGTTGACAAGTACAAGGAGATGCTTATGAAGAAAGCCGAGGAACAAGGTGCTGACTTTGTGTCGTATGATGCAGCAAAGGGAGAGTGGAAGTTCAGGGTCAAGCATTTCAGCCGGTACAATGTTGGTGAAGATCAGGATGCTTCGTTCTGGTGATGTTGTACTGAAAAATTGTTGGCTTTTGAGTTGATCCACATTCTGTACAGTATTGTCCTGGGGTTTCAGCTTTTTGTAGCCTAGCGCGTGTGACGTGTTCCGTCACTGTCTTTTGAGTTGATCCTGTGAGATTTCATGCTCATGGTTTTTCTTACCCTTCAGCGCTCCTTTTTGTCCTTACCCGATTTTGGGGCTGAGAGGTGCTAGTAAGGGAAGAAATGCTGTTCTTTTCTTTTTCGTTTCTAATGTGTTCGTCAACAGGTTAGTTTCACCTTTTCTGTTGTGCCTTTATATATAACGAGATTTATCAGAATCACATCTGTGATATGCGTCAGTGTGCAAATGCATGCCCCCCCACAAAAAAAAAAAAAAAAAAGAGAAAAAAAGATGTTTTGTTAACGATATTATTAGCTAGAGGAGTAAAAAGTTTGCTGCATTGCAGGTGTTGTAATTTAACATCACACTCCGTTGGCTGTTGGACAAACTGCAGTGCCGTCCAACCTTCAAGATCAAGTAATTTTTTTGTCGTCTTTTTATAGTTCCCTAAGCTCAAAGATCACTTGACTCTGAGCAAACAAGCCTTTAATCAATTGGTTGAAAAATGAAGGAAATGGATTTGTCTTCGCGACCGGTCTGATAGCTTATATTGCATGCAGTGGCTGCACAGGCTGTGCTATGTACAGAGAACACTCATTAAGGCTGCAAAATGGGGCGGGTGAATTAGAAAATAGCCTCATTTATATGTGAATTGTTGTAGATTGGGCTTAAAGGATTGGACTGCATTAGTCCGAATGTGATCTACTCTTGCAACGACCAGAGTAGGTGAGATTTGGAGCAAACTTTGCCATGCACCAGAGACAATGCAAAAATTAATATTTTGTAGATAGATACCTATCTATAATATAATAAAAGAAGTCCAATAATATATAGATATTAAAAGTTCAACTAATTCATATTCAAGAATGAAAATTGAAGGGGTTAGGTCTGGATTTGGCCCATTATGGCCCACTCTTGGCCGACAAAGCGCAAAGGCCCAATGTGTGACACCCCCTTAAAAGGAAATGTTATCTTAAATCACAATTAAATTGTTGTGGTCTTGGAAGGCTTGCAAGCAATACTTGATATACCATCCATGTAATTCCAAACACACCACGTAAGTTAGGGGATTACATTACAAATTACAATTTGTCACAGGAGTTTACATCACAAGTTGAATTTTAAAACAGCTAAACCTTTTTCTAAAGTCAAAATGTTCTGCTGTCTAGCTTCTCACAAATCTAACTTTCTTGGTTGTCCTTAAGTTCTCCTATTAGAATCTTCTGTAAATAGATGTACGAGTACAAAACTCAGTTGGTATCAAAATCAAAACATGCTTAACTAAATAATAAAGTTTACAATTCACATAATATATTAAACATTCTCAAATGATTTTATAGATCATATCTATGCATATGCCAAAGAAGAATACGTATCACAAAAGTTGCAGAGTTATCACACTTAAATCTGAATAAAGGTTCACCCTCATAATTTAGAGATGAATCAGTTATCAAATTTGCTAAAAAAGCAGTCATAATCTGTCACAGAGGTAGTCATGCTCACACAGAGTTCTAAGATCTATTCAGGTCTGATGGAACAAATTCCATTCATGCTTAATCAAATTTTTATATTAAGCTTCGAATAAGTATCTGAACCACAATAAAAGGTGTCATACGCACCCTTGCACCTGGATGATTGCAGTGCCAGGGTTTTGATGCAACCACCTAAGATCGGATGTCTGGCCCACCCTTCACTAAATTGAAGTTTAGCTTTGCGATTTCACATAATTTTTGCCGTCCATTAGGTCATAAATGACTACTACCGCATCAGATATTTACTGTGGGTTCATCCATATAATCTCCTTAAGATGGTACTGTCCATGCTTATTTCATTTTCTTAAAGTTCAAAATAATTATCTGAGTTATCACGTTTCAAAAATAGATAGAAAAGGGGACTGAATACAAAATAATAGTCACCATTTAATTTCTGAGTAGATAAGCTGTTAATTAAATATTATCAGTGAAATCAGAACAATTACAAAGTATAAAAAATGGATGAACTGTCTCACCTATATCTCAAGTCGTATTTAAACTGATATTAATCTTTCACACATACCTATTTCAGGATTTTCTAAATACCAAAACTAATTTAAACGATATACATAACAAATAGAGTAATATTTGATTCACAACCATATTGTATAGCAAGTATAGTCTGTAGAAATTAAAAATTATTACGATTCGACTCGACTCAGCAAATAATTACATACTTCAACTGAAAAAGAAATAATTAAGTGTACAACCCATAAAAGGAAATAACAACTACATCGGGGCATACCTCGGAACAACAGCTGCTAACGTGCAACCCAAGGCAGCACTCTCCTCGCTACGTCTGTCTGGAACCCTCACTTGAAAATCGCAGGGGGTGAGTCTCATCGAAAAAGACTCAGTAGGGATCATTTGATCCCCACCACCTACTCACACACCCACAAGTGCAGTACACAGATATAGGCAATTTAACTAAATAAAGAAGTAACACAATTTCGATATAAAATGCACGCATTTATAACAGTAACATGTACGATTCTGAAACTACCACGGAGTCCACAACTAGCATCTCGGCTAAGCACACAAGTCACATGGCCGAACGCAGAAAACACTGACCCGCTGAGACCAAACAACAACCCCTCGGATAGCACATTGGCTACTCCGGCCTGACACGGCTCAAGGTGGTCCTGCTTTCCCCAGCACGAGTGACACTTCGAATGTACCACTTCCACACCGGTACTAGCTATACCCCGGAGTACACCAGGTGACCCTCTCTCTAGGCGTCACCCCACCACTCCCACACCGGCACCGTGTCACTCCCACATTAACACAGGGTGCCTAAGCGCTAACAACTGTCACTCTAGGCCCACGGTCGCACAAAACGCAATATGGTGCGATCTGATCACGTAGAATTCATCGTCCTCGAGTATGATTTTAAAACATGCATTTATCCAACTATCTAACAATGTAGGCACATGTTAATTACATGCTTTAATGAGATTCCGTCTTGAATCGCGTCGCCCAAGGCCGACGTCATTCAAGACCCCTAAACTGGTTCATGTGAAAATGAGACTTAGAATATAGCCTAAATTGCGTCGTTCAAAGGAGTAGCCATTTAAAAAGTGTCGCTGTCCCTAGTCTCCTAATGACGACAGAAATAGAGACAGGCCTCGGGGTGATCTGAACTTAAAACGCGTTGTGCGTGGAAGTCGCCGTTCAAAAGGTGTCGCTGTCCCTGGACGCTAATTAGTCTAGAGACAGAGTATGTTATCTGGGCTAAATCGCGTCGCAGGTGGAAGCCGCCTTTTGAAATGGCGTCGCTGTCCCCCGATGCCGTTTAACCCTCATAGACAGGTTCTCCTTCCGCCATCCCCCAAGTCACAAGGCGGGATTTCTCCCCCAATTCGTACAAAAAACACCCAAAGTAGAGGGGGAGGAGGAGAACCTAAATACTCATTTTAAAGACCCCCAATTTCTCATTACATGTAATTAGTGTTTTCACCCCAAAAACCCCCTAAACATGCTCCAAATAGGAAAAAACATGATTTTAAATGAAATACAACGGGGATCGTCACTTTACCGGTTACTCGAACTCCTCCTAGCTCCAAGCCGCCAACCCGCCTCGCCACACGCCGCCGCCGGTACCGTCGTGGACGCCGTTACTCCACCGGGACGTCGGCCGCCATCCGGAGAGAAATGTGCCGCGGAGGAAGTGGTGGTGGTAGTGGAGGAAGTTGGGAGGTTAATGGAGTGGAGGGAGACGAGGAATGGGGAGAGGAAAGTAAGGAGAGGGGAAAAGGAGCGCTGGGGAGTCGGAGGGAAGAGAGGAGAGAGAAGAGAAAGGAGAGAATGAGGGAAAGGAGGGAGGGTTTGCGGGGTCAAACAGAAACTGGGAAAAATGCGTCGTCCAAGTCTGACGTCATTCAGACGACAAGACCGGGCAGTACTCTGACAAACCAGGGTCGTACTCTAAATAGAGTTGTCCATACAAGACGCCATTCAGACGATAAGACCGGGGCCTTACTCTCATGCCCCAAGGCCAGCTCACGTGGCACCCACGTGGCACAGCCTAAAACACGTCCACATTGCTGGACGCCGTTTGAACCAGGTCGAGCAAGCTCGACGCGAAAAGGAAACTAAGTCTCAGCCCCACCAAGGCCCAAACTAAGGGATCCAACCCCGAAATTGACCCGATAACCGGATCCGAAACCTCAATCCTTACATTCTCTCCCCCTTAAGAGAATTTCGTCCCCGAAATTGCCTGATATAAAATAACGAGATCAAAAATAATGGTACAAGCTCACTAGAGAACTTACGAGAAAAGATAGGGAAACTGCTCCCGCATTTCATCCTCTCGCTCCCAGGTGGCCTCGCCTCCGGAGCGATGCTGCCAAATCACCTTAACCAGAGGAACAACCTTGTTCCAAAGGACCTGTTCCATACGATCCTCAATACGTACTGGAAATTCTGGAAAGGACAAGTCCTCAGCGACTTCCAACTCTGAAAAGTCCAAAATATGAGATGGGTCCTGAACATATCTCTTCAGCAAAGAAAAGTGGAACACATCGTGCACCTCTGCAAGACTGGGTGGCAAGGCTAGCTGATACGCCGTTTCCCCAATTCGAGCAAGAATGGGAAAAGGCCCAACATATCGCGGACTCAGCTTACCTCGCTTCCCGAATCTCATCACACCCTTGGAGGGTGAGACTCGGAGAAACACGTGGTCCCCAACCTTAAACTCAAGCGGTCTCCTACGGATATCTGCATAACTTTCCTGCCTGCTCTGAGCTGTAGTCAACCTCTACTGCACCATTCTGGCAACCTCAGCACACTGATGCCTCATAAGGCACCATGTCGATACTAGAATGATAACTGTTGTTGTAAGCAAACTCCATTGTAGACAAGTATTGCTTCCAAGAACCTCCCCAGTCTAGGCAACATGCCATGAGCATATCCTCCAGAGTCTGAATGGTCCTCTCCGACTTTCCATCAGTCTCGGGATGATAAGCTGAGCTGAAGGCTAACTGCGTGCCCAAGGCCTTCTAAAAACTCCTCCAGAACCTAGAAGTAAATCTTGGATCCGGTCTGACACGATGGATAAGGGCACCCCATGCATGTAGATACGCTAATTTTGACATCATTTTGAGTAAATTTCATATCATATAATAATGCCTCAGAATGGTCTGATATTTAATCATTAATTAATTTTTATTAATCTTTCTGAATTAATTATCTAAATAGTATCGGGTCAGACAGACATGATTTAAGTTAATTAATTAAATTGATTTTAACTCAAATTTTAATCAAATATGAAAAAGTCTAAAAGACGTCGACATGTGTAGACGCCATTTAGAATTTATTCATATTTTGATATTTAAATTTGAATTTTAATTAATTAATTAATTAGCTAAAAGACGTCTACCAGGCACGACGCCATTTAGGTCTTCTAAGCTGATTCTATCTCTTTTTCCAGATGTTTATCCTTATCTTAATTAATCTAAAAGACGTCTCCCATGGGCGACGCGTTTTAGATAATTACAGATAATGACGAATTAATCTGTGTTTATCTGTTTGTTAGTTGGATAAACTTCAATTTCTTTCATGTTAATCCATTAATAACTGCAGATGAAAAGCCTATAAATATATAACCCTTTGGTCATTGAAAAGATAGTGAAGGTTAGTGATAATTCATGAAAGATTAGTGATAATTTTGAGTGATCTAAGAAGAAGACGACGTCTAGGCGCTGAAGGATCGAGGTGCTGCTACTTCCAGAAGTCTTGAAGCAAGCTACATCCCTTCTTCATCACTTCTTCGTCCTTTCAAGATCTATTCAAGAACCAAGGCTTTCTAGGGGCCATTCAACTCAGTTTTTAATTATTCATCATCATATTAGCTCAAAATCTCATTCATCACATCACTTCATGCAACACACACTCACTAGCATTATTTTTCAATCCATGTATTAAGGGGTTTAAAAGACCATCAAATAAGTGAGTTCATTTGTTTAGTTGCATGATTAGAATTTCTACTGAAATAGATACTACGTCTATTTGAGTTCTTATTGTTCCCTCTTTCTTTCACTTTTTTGCAAAGTTCAAAGGTACAAAAGGAGATAAAGAGGAGAGAACCAACAAGGAAAAGGAATCTGGATGATCCTCAAAGTCCGATAAGTATTTAAAGCAAGAACAAAGTCAGAAGGGTTCTCTTTCTTCAGCCCGCTGAAGGAGGGGAATCAAGGACTCAAACATCTCTCAATTCCAAAACAGGTAGGTGATCAATCTTTTCTTTTGGAACTTTTTAGTTAAAAGTTTCTGGCGATTACATTCACTTAGTTTTAATAGGTTTATTAGTCACATAAACAACATAAATTTTCATGATAATCACACACCCAATTTGAGCACTCACAGTGCAGAGAGATGATCCGGTCCACAAACAACTTAGCCAACTTACCGACTGACCAGTCCTTCCTAATAGCCAGAAAGTGTGCCGACTTGGTCAATCGATCAACAATGACCCAGATCGCGTCTCTTCTGCCAGGGGACACAGGTAATCCCATCACAAAGTCCATAGTTACGTGTTCCCATTTCCATTCCGGGATCGGCAAAGGCTGCAACAATCCTCCTGGTCTATGGTGTTTTGCCTTAACTTGCTGACAAGTTAGGCACCTTGCCACATAATCAGCCACGTCCTTCTTCATACCAGGCCACCAAAAGTTCCTCCTCAAACAATGATACATCTTAGTCGTTCCGGGATGCACTGCATATCTAGAACGGTGCGCCTCATCCAGGATACTCCTGCGCACCTCTTCCTCGGCTGGGACATAGAGTCTGCCTCTAAATCTAACTGTACCATCATCCCACAGCTCCACCTCTAGTGTCTGAAGAACCTGGGGTAACTCTGCATCTACCCTCTGAGTCTCGATTATGGTATGGTACATTGCTGGCCTCACAGTTAAGCTGGCCAACACTGTTCTGTCAGCCTCTCGCGGAATCCTAAAGGAAGATTCCACCACCTGCTCATATAACCTCCATTCTTGAACCATGAAATATGATACGACCGTCTTCTAACTCAAGGCGTCTGCCACCACATTTGCCTTGCCCGGATGGTAAGAAAGGTCGATATCATAATCTTTGATGAACTCCATCCACTTGCGCTGCCTCAAGTTCAGATCCTTCTGCGTGAATACGTACTTCAGGATCTTATGGTCGGTAAAAACTTGAAACTTCTCTCCATATAAATAGTGCCGCCAGATCTTCAGTGCAAATACTATAGCTGCCAACTCTAAGTCATGAGTGAGATAGTTCTCCTGATGCTTCTTCAGCTGCCTAGAAGCATAGGCCACAACCTTACCATGCTGCATCAGAACCGCACCCAAACCTCGACGAGATGCATCTGAATAAACCACAAATCCACCGGAACCTGATGGAAGCACCAGCACTGGAGCCGAAGTTAGGCGAGTCTTCAACTCAATGAAACTCCACTCACACTCCTCGGTCCATACGAAACGAACTCCCTTACGAGTCAACCTCGACAAGGGGGTCGCTATCGAAGAAAAACCCTGGACAAACTGTCTGTAATATCCTGCTAACCCCAAGAAGCTCCTGATCTCAATTACTGTTGTCGGTCTGCTCCAATCCATCACTGCCTCAATCTTGGCTGGATCTACCGCAATGTCATCTCCAGAAATGACATGCTCTAGGAAGTGCACCTTATCTAGCCAGAATTCACACTTGCTAAACTTGGCATAGAGTTGGTGCTCTGTCAGAACCTGCAATACCACCTGAAGATGTGTGGCATGCTCTTCCTCAGAAGAAGAGTATACCAAAATATCACCACAAACTAATCCAGGTAGGTCCTGAAGACCCGGTTCATCAAATCCATAAAAGCCGCCGGAGCATTGGTCAAGCCAAAAGGCATAACCAAAAACTCATAGTGTCCATACTGAGTCCTAAAGGCCGTTTTACTAACATCAACCTCACGGATCCTCATCTGATAATACTCTGATCTCAAGTCAATCTTTGAAAATACCTTTGCATACTGCAACTGATCCATCAGATCATCGATCCTCGGAAGTGGTACTTGTTCTTTATCGTCACCTGGTTCAGCTGTCTATAATCAATACACAACCTCAGAGAACCAGCCTTCTTCCTGACAAATAGAACTGGAGCACCCCACGGAGAAGTACTGGGATGAATAAAACCCTTATCCAGCAATTCCTGCAACTACGCTTTCAACTCAACGAGTTCGGCCGGAGCCATCCGATACGAGGCCTTAGACAAGGGCGCCATACCCGGTGCAAGCTTGATAGTAAACTCAACCTCTCGCTGAGGAGGAAGGCCAGGCAACTCCTCAAGAAACACATCAACAAAGTCACAAACTACAGGCACCTCCAGGGATTGGAACCACTACTAACACCAGCTAAAACAACAGCGGCAAGGAAAGCCTCACAGCCACCAACAAGCAACCTCTGGGCCTTAAAGGGAAAAATAAGAATACCACAAGAAGAAAGTCTAATACTTTGGAAGCAGAAGGTCGGGATGTCCGGAATAGAGAAACGCACCCTCTTCATGTGGCAGTCCACCTTGGCATAATAAGCTTCCAACCAGTCCATGCCCAAGATGACATCAAAGTCGCGAATGGCAAGCACAACTAACTGGGCAGGTAACTCATGACCCTCAATGGTCAAGGGAACCTCACTCAAACAGTTATAAGACAACATGAAATCCCCATAAGGAACCTCTACCATCAGTCCATCATATATTTCATCAACGGGTGCAGAAAGAATATCTACGAACTGCTCAGAAATAAAACCTGAATCAATCAACACATGCGCATAGTTCCCAAGGACAGAAAGTGTACCTTCCACCAAGTTGGACGCACGAGCCTCCTTCCTGGTGATAGCTAGAACTCTCCCCTAGGTCCTCGGCTTCTTCTGATCACCTGGTCCCTGCCCCTGACCATGCCCCTGCGGGCAATACCTCGCCAAATGGCCCTGCTGGCCACAAGTGTAACACCTCCCAGAAAATGCAGGACACTAAGTCCCACCATGAGTACCACCGCAATGTCGACAAGTTGCCGGAAGGTTTTGAGCTGCCTCCTGCTAAGCACTGGACACCGACTGACTCTGCTGGCTCTGCTACTACCACTGCTGCCACTGCTGTTGCCACCGCCTCAAAAGAACCTCCTGAATCTGGAGCTGAGTGAAGACGATCCTGATCCGAACGAAAGAGCTGCTGCTGTTGCTGTCTTTCTCCTGCTATGAACTGGCCCCTGAGTAGTCAGTCCCCTCTCCCGAGCTAACTGATCGTGCTGTGCCTCTACTGCCGCGGCACACCTAACCGCCGATGCCAAATCCGTACAACAGTGGGATGCCACAAAACTCCTCAAATTGGACCTCAGACCATCCACGAACCTCTCAGTCCGACGCTCCTCGTCTCCTGAAATAAAAGGCACGAACCTCCCAAGCGAAACAAACTTCATCTAGTACTCAAGCACTGTCATGCTTCCTTGGGTCAACTCCATAAATTCCCTCTCCTTGGCCTTATGGACGTGCCTAGGGAAGTACTGCGCATTGAATTCCTTCACAAATGTCTCCCATGGAATCTCCCTAATATTCCTATCCGCATATGACAAACTCTTCAAAGTGGTCCACTAGTCGTAGGCATCATCCTTCAACATGGAGGTAGCCAACGGAGTCCTCTCAACTGCCGCACAATCTATGGTAACAAAAGTCTTCTCCAGCTCCCTCAACCAATGAACAACCTCATCAGGGTCGGGACGACAGGTAAAATAAGACGGCTTCAGCTTCAGGAATCTCTCCAGAGCAGCTGAAGGCCCTCCCCGAGTACTAGAACTCTCAGTAGGGTCTCGACTCTGGTATCTAGCCATCGTGTCCATCATAGCCTCCATAAAATGCTCCATATTCGGCCTACCGGCCTCAGATCCACTAGGGACATCTCCCCGCTCTTTAATAACTGGCATCCTCTTCCTAGGAGCCATCTAATCGCCTACAATCACAAAAATCGAAAAGTTCTAATTAGAATCCTAAAACCTACACTACTGCCATGCCTGTACGGGATAATGTAATTATTTGTCAAAATTACGATATTTAACATAGTTATTCATCTATTTGCCAGACCGAACGCTCTGATACCAACTATAACGACCCGCCACCCTATAATCGGGGATCCGATTACTAAATGGGTACTGAATCATTAAATTTGGAGCCAAACCAGGATCTCGATAAGTCTGGGAAATAAATGATAAACTAAATTAAACATCCACATCACATCGAATAGTAAAAGAAGTGCATAAATTAAAAGTTATTACAATTCGACTCGACTCAGCAAATAATTACATACTCCAACTGAAAAAGAAATAATTAAGCGTACATGCCATAAAAGGAAATAACAACTACATCGGGGCATACCCCGAAACAGCAGCTGTTGGCGCGCAACCCAAGGCATCACTCTCCTTGCTACGCCTGCCTGGAACCCTCACCTAAAAACCGCAGGGGGTGAGTCTCATCGAAAAAGACTCACTAGGGATCTTTCGATCCCCACCACCCACTCACACACCCACAAGTGTAGTACACAAATATAGGCAATTCAACTAAATAAAGCAGTAACACAATTTCGATATAAAACGCACGCATTTATAATAGTAACATGTACGATTTTGAAACTACCACGGAGTCCACAACTAGCGTCTCGGCTAAGCACACAAGTCACACGGCCGAATGCGGAAAACACCGACCCGCTGAGACCAAACAACAACCCCTCGGATAGCACACTGGCTACTCCGGTCTGACACGGCTCAAGGTGGTCCTGCTTCACTTAGTACGAGTGACACTCCGAATGTACCACTCCCACACCGGTACTAGCTATACCTCGGGGTACACTAGGTGACCCTCTCTCTAGGTGTCACCCCACCACTCCCACACCGGCGCCGTGTCACTCCCATACCGACACAGGGTACCTAAGCGCTAACAACTGTCACTCTAGACCCACGATCACACAAAACGCAGCACGGTGCGATCCGATCACGTAGAATTCATTGTCCTCGAGTATGATTTCAAAACATGCATTTATCCAACTATCTAACAATGTAGACACATGTTAATTACATGCTTTAATGAGATTATGTCTTGAATCGCGTCGCCCAAGGCCGACGTCATTCAAGACCCTTAAACTGGTTCATGTGAAAATGGGCCTCGGAATATGGCCTAAATCGCGTCGTTCAAAGGAGTCGCCATTTGAAAAGTGTCGTTGTTCCTAGTCGCCTAATAACGACAGAAACAGAGACAGGCCTCGGGGTGATCTGAACTTAAAACGTGTCGTGCGTCGAAGTCGCCGTTCAAAAGGCGTTGCTGTCCCTGGACGCTAATCAGTCCAAAGACAGAGTATGTTATCTGGGCTAAATCGCGTCGCGGGTGGAAGCCGCCTTTTGAAATGACGTCGCTGTCCCCCGACGCCGTTTAACCCTCATAGACAGGTTCTCCTTCCGCCATCCCCCAAGTCACAAGGCGGGATTTCTCCCCCAAATTGTATAAAAAACACCCCAAAGTAGAAGGGGAGGAGGAGAACCTAAATACACATTTTAAAGACTCCCAATTTCTCATTACATGCAATTAGTGTTTTCACCCCTAAAACCTCCTAAACATGCTCCAAAGCGGAAAAAACATGGTTTTAAACGAAATACAACGGAGATCGTCACCCCTACCGGTTACTCGAACTCCTCCTAGCTCCAAGCCTCCAACCCGCCTCGCTACATGCCGCCGTCGGTACCGCCATGGACGCCGTTACTCCACCGGGACGTCGGCCGCCGTCCGGAGAGAAATGCGCCGCTGCGGAAGTGGTGGTGGTAGTGGAGGAAGTTGGGAGGTTAATAGAGTGAAGGGAGAGGAGGAATGGGGAGAGGAAAGCAAGGAGAGGGGGAAAGGAGCGCTGGGGAGTGAGAGGGAAGAGAGGAGAGAGAAGAGAAAGGAGAGAATGAGGGAAAGGAGGGAGGGTTTGCGGGGTTAAACAGAAACTAGGGAAAACGCGTCGTCCAAGCTCGACGTCATTCAGATGACAAGACCGGGCCGTACTCTGACAAACCAAGGTCGTACTCTAAATGGCGTCGTCCATACAAGACGCCATTTAGACAATAAGACCGGAGCCGTACTCTCGCGCCCCAAGGCCAGCCTACGTGGCACCCACGTGGCACAACCTAAAACACGTCTACATTGCTGGACGCCAGTTGAACCGCGTCAAGTAAACTCGACGCGAAAAGGAAACTAAGTCTCAGCCTCACCAGGGCCCAAACTAAGGGATCCGACCCCGAAACTGATCCGATAACCAGATCCGAAACCTTAATCCTTACATAGTCACACCGCACAACTTCCTGCAATTGGACCACGTGGCCAACTTGGCCAACTGTGCAAGCTGACATGCCACCCACATAATATTCGATTGACAAATATGGTGTTCGGTTGACAAATATGGTGTTCGATTGACAAATACATACTTCGATTGACAAATACAGTTTTCAATTGACAAATATAATTTTCGATTGACAAATATGGTTTCCATTGACAAATACATATTTCAATTGACAAATATAATTTTCGATTGACAAATATAGTTTTCGGTTGACACGTACAAATTTCAAAATATATATTTGTCAATCAAAATATGTATTTGTCAATCGAAAACTGTATTTGTCAATCGAAATTGTATTTGTCAATCAAAACTGTACTTATCAATCAAAAACTGTATTTGTCAATCGAAACTGTATTGTCAATCGAAAACTATATTTATCAATAAAAAACAGTATTTGTTAATGGAAATATTATGGAAATGGCTATGTCAGCTCGTTCAGCTGGCCAAGTTGGCCACGTGGTCCAGCTGTAGGGAGTTGTGTAGTGTGACTGGACTTGCTACACAACCTGGTTTTGCAACAAGTATTACCCTAACAAATAACTCTAAGATTAGTCTAGCCTACTCGAACCCTTATGTCTCTAAATTTCTAGACTTTTTTTGGGAGAAGTAAAGTATTTTTCCCTAATTATAGTCAAGCTTACATGTTCTCATAATTGATTACCTATTATTTTTATAATCAATTACATGTCATTCTTATAATCGATTACCTGTTTTAGGTTAATTGGTAACATGACTTAATTTGACTTCGATTATAAGGCTACTGTTAATCAATTATTTATCTGTGTTTAATTGATTTTGTACCTTATTTTAACTTCAATGAAAAGACTTATTTTAAATACTTTACTTAAACTCGATTATACGACTTATATTAACTATGATTACATAACTTACTTTAGTTTCGATTATGTGGTGTTCAAAATTGTGTCATGCTATCATCAATACCATGCATTTATATGATAAACATATCAAATCAAACTATGTGTGTAATCGCCAGAAATTGAGAGCTTTAAAAAAAAAATTGTGATCGCTTACTAACCTTGTGGATTTGAGAGGATTGTGGTTCTTTTTGTTCTCCATCTTTGGCCGGCCAAAGAAAAAGAGACTTGTTCTACTTTACTCTTGCTTTATGTTGTTTTCTCCTTTTCTTCAAGCCTTCTTCAATGTTCTTCCTTCAATCTTTCTTCAAAAAAGAAAATTAAAAGAGATGAGTATGGTTGGCTCCTCCATAGCCCTTGGTCTTCTAAGCTTCAATGGACTAGAAAGATAAGGAAGAAGAAGCCTCGAATTCCTATCCATGTTCTTCACCAAGAAGGACTTCTTTCTCCTTGATAAGAGCTCTAAATCCTTCAATGACCAACCTTTTCTGAAGGCCAATAGACATATGTATATATAGAAGCCTTCTTTAGAGTAGTTTGACCTTCAAAGGGCTCTCCCACGGCCTTCGGATTGCCATGGATAGGTTTCAAAGAGTTAAAAACCCTTCCAACTATGGGAACCTGATTATCTCGGTTAAATCAAGTTTATCAAGAAATTGTTTAAATCACGTCGCCCATCGGTGACGTCATTTGATTGTAAGGACCGTGACCTTCGGATCCGGTTTTCGGGTTCGGACCATGTAGTTCTAGCCTTGTGAGGGCGGAGGGTCTGAGTTGATTCGCGTCTGGACATCGGGACGCGTTTTAAACGGCGTCCACCGTTGCAGACGCATTTTAGGTTCTGCCACGTGAGCTGGTTTCGGGCCGCGTGGGTACGGCCCTGTCTTGTCGCCTGAACGGCGTCCACGTGTGTCGACGCCTATCAGACTGCGACTCTGGGTTTGTCAGAGTACGGCCCTGACATGTCGTCTGAACGGCGTCTGCCTTGAACGACGCGTTTTAGAATCTTGTCAGAGCAGCCGTCACATCAACTGAATGGCGTCCGTGGATGTTGACACGTTTTAGCCAGTCTCTGGTTAACCCCGCGAGCCCTCCTTCTTTCCCTCATTTTTCTCCTCTCTTCCTCTCTTTCCCCTCCGGCGAACTCGGCGGCGACCCCTTCCTCCTCCCACCGTGTCATCTCTCCCTCCACTCCATCCTCTACCTAGCTCCTACCACTACCACCTCCACTTCCACTGCGGCGTTCTACTCTCCGGACGGCGGCCGACGTCACGGAGGAGCAAGGACGACCACGGCGGTACCGGCGGCGGCGTGGGGCGAGTCGGGTGGACGGCTTGAAGCTCGGAGGCGTTCAAGTGTCCGGTAGGGTGACGGTTCCCCTTAGTATTGTGATTTAGGCCATGTTTACCCCGTTTAAGCTTGTTTGGATCTTTGGTTTCGGGGGGTAGAATGAGCATGCTTAGGAGTTCTTTTGATAACATGGGGGATTTCCATGAATGTGTTGCCTATGGATAGTATCTCTCCTCTTTTCTCTCCGTTTTTGGGTGAATTTTGGGGATGTTTGGGGTTAGAATGGGAGCCCTCGGGCTCAGGCGACTCTGGTTCCTGGGACTAAAACACGTCGTGCATGGACGACGCCTTTTTGAAGGGCGTCGAGCCATCACGACGCCTTTTAGACAGGAATCGCCTGACAGAGAGTCTGCCAGTTCGGGGATTCTGGGATTAAAAGACGTCATGGGTGAACGACGCGTTTTCGAATGGCGTCGGTTAACCATGACGCCTTTAAAGGCAGAAATTCCATGAGTAAGGGCCTTGGAATTTCCGGATTTCTGTGTTGAATGGCGTCTGAGGATGTCGACGCCTTTTAAAAGGCGACTACTGGTGTCGACGCCTTTTAGGCCTGATTCTGAAGACTGTTTCACATGAACCTATACTTGGAGCTTGAATGGCGTCGGCCTTGGGCGACGCGATTCAAGACAGAACATCACTAATTCATGCCAGTAAAACGTGTTTATACTGTTAAATAGATGGTTAGTGCATGCTTTAGATGGATTCTTCATAAGCGGATGGCTCTATATGTGTGTTATGCGATCGCGGACTTTTCACGTGACCGGATCGCACTGTGCTGGGTTTTGAGTTACTGTGGACCTGGAGTGACATTGTAGCACTTTATCACCCTGTGCTGGTGGGGGCGTGAGCACAGCGCCGGTGGGGGCGTGGGCGGGGTGACGCCTAGTGAGAGAGGGTCACCTGGTGAACCCCGGGGTCAGCTAGTACCGGTGTCGGAGTGGTACATTCGGAGAGTCACTCATGCTGAGGGAAGGAGTAGCCACCTGAGCCGGTTGGGCCGGAGTAGCTAGCGTGCTATCCGAGGGGTTACTGTTTGGTCTCAGCGGGTCGAGGTTTTTCCACCGTTGTTGTGTGGTTAGCGAGTTTTATCGAGACGACAGTTGTGGGTTTCCTTGTCGGCTGGTTTAATTTATGCATGTTTGATACAATACGATTGCATGTAATTTCACGTTAAGAATTAGGAATTGTACCTCTTGTGCTTATCACCTTTCCGTTAGCTGTACCTTGCACTTGTGGGTGTGTGCGTGGGCTGTGGGGATCGAAGGATCCCTACTGAGTCTTGTCTTTGAGACTCACCCCTCCTGCGGTTTTCAGGTGAGGACTCTCAGCAGACCTAGCGAGCAGAGTGCGGCCGTGAGTTGAGCTCCGTCAGCAGTTGTCCCGGGGTATGCCCCGACGTAGTTGTGATTTTATTTCTGGCCTGTACGTTTAATTATTTCCTTTATGTTGGAATATGTAATTATTTGCTGTATCGAGTCGCATTGTAATAATTTTAATTCCTGCACATTTATTTCAGTTCAATGCGATGTGAATGTTTAGCTTAGTTTATTATTTATCTCCCAGACTTGATTAGATCCTGGTTTGGTTCCAAATTAATGATTCAGTACCCATTTAGTAATCGGATCCCCGATTATAGGGTGGCGGGTCGTTACAGTTGGTATCAGAGCATACGGTCTGGCAAATAAATAAATAACTAGGTTAAATATCATAAATTCGGCAAATAAATACATTTTCCCGTACAGTCACGGCGATAGCATAGGCTTTAGGACTCTAATTAGAACTTTTTGATTTTGTAATTGTAGGCGAGTAGATGGCTCCCAGAAGGAGGATGCCAGTTATTCGAGAGCAGGGAGACGTCCCTAGTGGGTCTGAGGCCAGGAGGCCGAGTGTTGAGCAGTCTATGGAGGCGATGATGGACACTATGGCTCGATATCAGACGCGAGACCCTAGTGAGAGTTCCAGTGCGCGGGGAGGGTCCACCGCTGCACTTGAGAGGTTTCTGAAGCTGAGGCCACCTCACTTCACCGGTCGTCCCGACCCTGACGAGGCCATCCACTGGCTTAGAGAGATAGAGAAGACTTTTGACACCATGGATTGTGCTGCAGTAGAGCGGACCCCGTTAGCTACCTTCATGCTGAAGGATAGCGCCTATGACTGGTGGACTACCTTGAAGAGTTTGTCCTACGAGGATAGGAGTCTTAGGGAAATTCCATGGGAGACATTTGTTAAGGAGTTCAACGCACAGTATTTCCCTAGACACGTCCAGAGGGCCAAGGAGAGGGAGTTCATGGATCTGACGCAGGGGAGCATGACTGTACTTGAGTACCAGGCGAAGTTTGTTTCGCTAGGTCGGTTCGTGCCTTTCATATCTGGGGACGAGGAGCGTCGTACTGAGAGATTCGTGGACGGACTGAGGCTCAGTTTGAGGAACTTTGTGGCGTCTCACTGTTGCACGGATCTGGCTTCCGCGGTTAGACGTGCGGCAGCAGTGGAGGCTCAACAGAGTCAGTCGGCCCGGGAGAGAGGACTGGCTACTCAGAGCCCAGTTCGTGGCAGGGGTAAGGCAGCGGCAGCGGCCCCTTCAGCTGGATCTGGATCGTCGTCACTCGGCTCCCGATTCAGGAGATTCTTCAAGGGTGGTGGCAGCAGTAGTGGCAGTAGCGGCAGTAACAGGCTCGGGCAGGGTCAGCAGAGTCAGTCTGTATCCAGTGCACCGCAGGGGCCAGCTCAGAGGCTTCCGGCAGTCTGTCAGCACTATGGGGGTGCCCATGGTGGGACTCAGTGTCCCACTCTCCCTAGGAGATGTTTCACTTGCGGCCAGCAGGGCCACTTGGCGAGGCAGTGCCCGCAGGGGTATGGTCAGGGACATGGTTCAGGTGAGCAGAAGAAGCCGAGGACACAGGGGAGAGTGCTAGCTATCACCAGGAGGGAGGCTCGCGCGTCCAACTTGGTGGAAGGTACACTTTCTGTCCTTGGGAACTCTGCACACGTATTGATTGATTCAGGTGCTTCGCATTCTTTTATTTCTGAGCAGTTCTTAGATATCCTTTCTGCGCCCGTTGTTGAGTTATCTGATGGTTTGATGGTGGAGGTTCCTTCTGGAGACTATATGATATCTTATAACTGCTTGAGGAATGTTCCCTTGACCATTGAGGGTCATGTTCTCCCTGCCCAGTTGGTTGTGCTTGCCATTCGAGACTTTGATGTCATCCTGGGTATGGATTGGTTGGAAGCCTTTTATGCAGAGGTGGACTGCCACAGGAAGAGGGTGCGATTCTCCATTCCGGACATCTCGACCTTCTTCTCCCAAGGTATTAGGCTTTCTTCCCGAGGTATTCTTATTTCTGCCTTTAAGGCACGAAGGTTACTTGATGGTGGCTGTGAGGCTTTCCTTGCCTCTGTTGTTGTCTCTGATGTCCGGGATAGTCTCAGTCCTGGGGAGGTACCTGTTGTGTGTGAGTTCATTGATGTTTTTCCTGAGGAGCTGCCTGGCCTTCCTCCTCAGCGAGAGGTCGAATTTACCATCGAGCTTGCACCAGGTATGGCGCCCTTGTCTAAGGCCCCGTATCGGATGGCGCCAGCTGAGCTCGCTGAGTTAAAAGCACAGGTGCAGGAGCTGCTGAATAAGGGGTTCATTCGCCCCAGTACATCTCCATGGGGTGCTCCAGTCCTGTTCGTTAGAAAGAAAGATGATTCTCTGAGGTTGTGCATTGACTATAGGCAGCTGAACCAGGTAACGATAAAGAATAAGTACCCACTTCTAAGAATTGATGATTTGATGGATCAACTGCAGTCCGCGAGGGTATTTTCCAAGATCGACTTGAGATCCGGATATTATCAGATGAGGATCCGGGATGTTGATGTTAGCAAGACGGCCTTCAGAACTCGGTATGGACATTATGAGTTTTTGGTTATGCCCTTTGGCTTGACCAATGCTCCGGCGGCCTTTATGGAGCTGATGAACCGAGTCTTCAGGACTTACTTGGATCAGTTTGTGGTTGTGTTTATTGATGATATTCTGATCTATTCTTCTTCTGAGGAAGAGCATGCCACCCATCTTCGGGCAGTGTTGCAGGTCCTAAGGGAACACCAACTTTATGCCAAGTTTAGTAAATGTGAGTTTTGGCTAGACGAGGTGCATTTCCTTGGACATGTTATTTCTAGCAATGGTATCGCAGTGGATCCAGCCAAGATTGAGGCGGTGATGGATTGGAGCAGGCCGACTTCAGTGACTGAGATCAGGAGCTTTCTGGGGCTTGCCGGTAATTACAGGCGGTTTGTTCAGGGATTTTCTTCGATAGCGGCCCCTTTGTCGAGGTTGACTCGAAAAGGAGTTCGCTTTGTGTGGACCGAGGATTGTGAGCAGAGTTTTATTGAGTTGAAGACCCGTCTCACGTCAGCCCCTGTGCTGGTGCTTCCATCTGGATCAGGTGGATTTGTGGTTTACTCTGATGCGTCCCGTCGAGGTTTGGGCGCAGTTCTAATGCAGCATGGCCGGGTAGTGGCTTATGCTTCTCGGCAGCTGAAGAAGCATGAAGAGAACTATCCTACTCATGATTTGGAGTTGGCGGCTGTGGTATTTGCAGTCAAGATCTGGAGGCATTATTTATATGGGGAGAAATTCCAGGTTTTTACGGATCACAAGAGTTTGAAATATGTGTTTACTCAGAGGGACCTGAATCTGAGGCAGCGAAGGTGGATGGAGTTCATTAAAGATTATGACTTTGACCTTTCTTATCATCCGGGCAAGGCAAATGTAGTGGCAGACGCCTTGAGTCGGAAGACGGTCATGTCGTACCTTATGATTCAGGAGTGGAAATTATTTGAGCAGGTGGTGGAATCTTCCTTTAGGGTTCCACGTGAAGTTGACAGAGCCGTGCTGGTCAGTTTGACTGTGAGACCAGCTGTGTATCATGCAGTAATTGAGGCTCAGAGGGCAGATGTTGAGCTACCGCAGATCCTCCAGAGGTCAGAGGTGGAGTTATGGGACGACGGTACGGTCAGGTTCAGAGGTAGACTTTATGTTCCGACTGAGGAGGACGTGCGCAAATGTGTTCTTGATGAAGCGCACCGTTCGAGATATGCAGTGCATCCGGGCACGACAAAGATGTATCATTGTTTGAGGAGGCACTTCTGGTGGCCCGGTATGAAGAAAGATGTGGCTAGATGTTTGACTTGTCAGCAGGTTAAAGCCGAGCATCAATTTACATAGTCAGATTGGCTTGTAGGTCACTTAAGACTAACACTACATAGATATCAATTTCTTTCTATTCAATGCATCTGCAACTACATTAGCTTTTCCTGGATGATAGTTCACTAAAAAGTCATAGTCTTTTAAAAATTCCATCTATCTTCTCTATCTTAAATTAAGCTCCTTTTGAGAGAAGATATATTCTAGACTTTGATAATAAGTGAATACCACAAATTGTGCTCCATATAAGTAGTGCCTCCATATTTTTAGAGCATGAACCATTGCTGCTAGTTCTAGGTCATGGGTAGGGTAGTTTAACTCATGATCTTTCAATTGTCTAGAAGCATAAGCCACTGGTTTACCATTCGGCATTAACACATAGTCCAATCCCCTTTTGAATGCATCAATATATACAACATATTCTTTATAATCACAAGGTAATGTAAGGACTGGAGTTGTGGTCAGTAAGTGTTAGGAATCGCCTAAAATGCAGCGAAAAATTAAATGATTCCATGTGTATCGGTTGCTGTGATCGTAAAACGGATAATTAAAACCTTAACGGGAAGAACTGTTCTTCACCTTTGCAGGATTTCGAATCTCCTATGGATTCGATCGATTCGGTAATCGCACACGCGCACGATCTCCAGAGGTATTCACACGAGCTCCTGATGCAGACACGATTTCCTTTTCGGCTTAAGTACTTCAACCCAATCTCAAATCCATCATGTGTGAAGAGAGAGAGAGAGATCTACTTCAAGAAAGATAAGGAGAGAGAGAGAGTGGAGAGAGAAAAATCCAAGGGTGTATGGTAGTGTATGTCCAACTCCAACCACCCCTCCCCTTGGCCGCCTTATATAAGAAATAAGGATAAGCACAAGGATTAATTCTCATGATTATCCAAGAGCTTGGCCTTGGATAATTCTCCATTAAATATTCATGTTTATCCTGCGGCTTTTCATAGAAACCCAGATAACCATAATATTTAACATCTCTCACCGTCTTACGAGAACTCTTATGTGTATGTCCTCCATGCCTATATATAAGTCCGATTTCAGGCCCATTAAACTTAGAACTAATTCTAAAGTTTAATATTTATTAATTATTATTTAAACATCATATGTTAAATAATTAATTCAATAAACAAGTGGTGTATCATCTGATGATTAATCTACTTGACCTTCTGACCATGAACGACACCAAACACTACCTCATGATCCCAGAAGATATAAGGGACATTGTTCCCTTTATTTGAACCTTTCCGTCTGCAGATACTGCACAGATAAAATCCTTCACTCATCCAATGTCCCAATAACGTAAGGGTGTGGTTTTATAATCAGACCTTCTATCGCATTATTTAGATAGATTCTAGTACTCAGCTAATTTCTAGAAAGACATCTCTTTCAATTGACCATGGCCAGGAATTTTTGTGTACACATCCATAGGACATTCTCTCTCTAGTCTTATACCAAGAGTGAGTGATTCCCTGTTGTTCACTCAATTACCTTTGCAAGCTTTCCACTGTGTCTGAGAGACTAACTATCGTAGACTTAATGGTTAAAGTCCACAAGTCAGAGAATCAAGAGACAATGGTCTACAAGTAAGGTATCATTGGTGACTCAGGTCAAAGGACCAACTGCGCTACTGCAACGATTGAATTCTCTGGTTGACTATTAGGTATAATGACCATCCAGGAATTCTTATCGAATCTGTTCAGTGAACTCATTCTCTAATGAGCACCCACAAGTTTGTCTTAGTGTCACCACACGAGTGAATGTAAGATCATTCACCCTCATCGTATAAGCTAAAATAACTTGTGTTGATCTTATCGGATATTTAATGTCCATCTCAAATATCCTATGATCGAGAACTGTTTAAGATAAGTGACTAAGAATATTGATCTCACTATCATGATCTCATCATGATTCAATATCCCATATATTTGTCTACGGACCTTCATTATGATAGTTAATTTGCGAGAACTATAAATGAAGAAATAATTGCCTTTTATTAATATTTCGAACTAGAATGTACAATGATTGGCTTTGAAGCCACCCAATTCTATCATTCTCCCACTTGGACTATAGCCAATCACCCATGTGTTTAAGTCCCATAGACTTAAGGTGACGTTCTAAATTGTTTTGAGACAATGACTTAGTCAACGGATCTGCTACATTATCTTCGGATGAGACTTTCTCAATTACTATATCTCCTCGGGCGATTATCTCACGGATCAGATGAAATCGTCTCAGAATGTGTTTCAACTTCTGATGCGATCTTGGCTCCTTTGCTTAAGTTATTGCCCCATTGTTGTCACACAATAAGGGAACATGATCTGAAATGCTTGGGACCACTCCAAGTGCAAAGATGAACTTCTTCATCCAAACCGCCTCCTTGGCCGCTTCAGCTACAGCAATGTATTCTGCTTCGGTTGTCGAATCTGCTGTCCCATTGTACCTCCATTTAACATGAATACAAATCCAGACATAGATTTGCTATCATCCATATCCGACTGAAAGCTTGAGTCACTAAACCCTCGAAGTTCCAAGTCGTTTCCTCCATAGACGAGAAATAGATCCTTAGTCCTTCTTAAGAATCTAAGGATACATTTCACCGCCTTCCATTGTTCCTCACCTGGATCAGCCTGATATCTACTAGTGACACTTAGTGGGTGTGCCACATCAGGCCTAGTACATAGCATTGCATACATGATAGATCTTATTTCCGAAGCATAAGAGATTCTATCCATGTATGCTTTCTCTTCAGGTGTCTTGGGAGACATTCCTTTAGAGAGATAAATTCCATGTCTCATCAGAACGAGACCTCTCTTAGAATTTTTCATGCCAAACCTTTTGACTATGGTGTCTATGTACATGGATTGGGATAAGTCAAGTATCCTTTTGGATCTATCTCTATATATCCTTATTCCCAGAATATAAGATACTTCTCCCAAATCCTTCGTGGTGAAGTTTTTGGATAACCAAATCTTTACTGATGACAACATTTCTACACCATTCCTAATGAGTAGAATGTCATCAACGTAAAGTACTAAAAATATAACCGCGCTCCCACTAGTCTTTTTGTATACACAAGGTTCATCTTCATTCTTAATGAAGTTATATGGTTTGATTGCTTCATCAAATCTTAAGTTCCAAGTTCGGGATGCCTGCTTTAATCCATAAATGGATCTATGCAGTCTGCATACCTTACTTGAATGCTCTTTAGAAGTGAATCCTTCAGGTTGTATCATATACACCTCTTCTTGAAGGTTCCCGTTAAGAAACACTGTTTTCACATCAATTTCCCATATTTCATAATCATAGAATGCAGCAATGGCAAGAAGTATTCTAATTGACTTAACCATGGCAACTGGAGAAAAAGTTTCGTCATAGTCAATGCCTTGTCTTTGACGATACCCTTTCGCAACCAGCCTTGCCTTGTATGTGTCAATCTGTCCATCTGCTCCGATCTTTCTCTTAAATATCCATTTACTGTCAATATGTACTATACCTTCTGGCAGATTAACCAAGTTCCAAACTTGGTTGGCATACATGGACTGAATTTCTGAATTCATTGCCTCTTGCCATTTCTCTGATTCTTGACTATTCATGGTTTCTTGGTAGGTTTGAGAATCATCATCTTCATTTAAGTGCACTATTGGTTTGCCGTCATCAATATGTCTAACATATCTTTTAGGCTGCTTAGGTACTTTACCAGATCTATGAAGCTTTTGTGTATTGTCTTGAACAAGTTCTTGAGTCAATGGCTCATTAGATGAGCCAGCATTGATTTGTGAGTCTATAATTTCTTCCAGTTCTATCTTGCTCCCACTGTCTTCTTTTGAAAGATATTCTTTCTCTAAGAAGACAACTCTTTTTGTGACAAACACCCTTTGATCGCTGGGCTGATAGAAATAATATCCAAAAGTCTCTTTTGGATATCCCACAAACCTACACTTTTCTGTCCTGGAATCCAGTTTATCTGGATCATGTCTTTTGACATGTGTAGGACAACCCCATATCTCATATAGAGTGGAAGATACTGACTTACTGGAAACTTTGTTCAACAGATATACAGCAGTCATTAGTGCATATCCCCATAAAGAAATTGGAAGTCTAGCATAACTCATCATTGATTGTACTATATCTAATAGAGTACGATTTCTCCTTTCCGATACACTATTCAACTGTAGTGTATAAGGAGGAGTCCACTAAGACAAAATACCATTACTCTTAAGATATTGTATGAATTCTGTACTTAAGTATTCACCCCCTCGATCTGATCGAAGAGTTTTGATACTCTTTCTAGTTTGGTTCTCAACTTCATTTTTAAATTCTTTAAATTTCTCAAAGACTTCTGACTTATATTTCATTAAATATATGCAGCCATATCTTGTGAAATCATCTGTAAATGAAACAAAGTATGAGTAACCACCCATAGCATGAGTGGACATTGGACCACATACATCACTATGTATTAGTTCAAATAATTCTTTAGCTCTTTCTCCATGTCTAGAAAATGGAGCTTTAGTCATTTTTCCCATGAGACAAGGTTCACAAGTTGCAAATGATTCATAATCAAATGGATCAAGATATCTATTCTTTTGCAACTTAATGATCCTATTATCATTTATATGACCGAGCCTACAATGCCATATGTATGATTTATTAACATCTTTATCTATTCATTCAAGAGACTTATTTACTAGACAAACATCATATGAAATATCGAGTAAATATAAACCATTCAATAAATATCCAGAAGCAAACAATTTGTCTCCTTGATAAATGGAACAACCTTTATTCTCAAGTTTCATAGAATATCCTTGTTTATCTAAACATGAAATAGATATGATATTCCTTATAATAGTTGGAAGATAATAACATTCATTAAGTTCCAATGAGTCTTTTGACGGCATCTGAAGTCTTGCTATCCCTATAGCTAACACAACAACCTTTGCTCAATTTCCAAGTCTCATATCCACGTCTCCACGATTCAATCTTCTTTTACTTGTTAGCACCTGCAAGTTATTGCAGATATGAGAAACACATCCAGTATCTAATACCCAAGATGCTGATTCACTATAAGACAAGTTAAGATCAATCATGAGTATACCTGAAGCTTCACCAAGCTTCTCCTTTGCTTTTTCTGCTAGATAAATCTTGCAGTTTCTCTTCTAGTGACCTTCTTTATGGTAGTGGAAACACTGACCTTTATCATTGACTTTAGTTTTATCCTTTTGAACCGTTAGTTTGCTTTTCACTAGCTTCTTTGGCTTACCTTTCTTAAAGGTCTGTCCAGCTTTTTTTTTCTTATTGGTCTTACCAACAAGCATAACATGTGGCTTATCTTTCTGTATAGTGCCTTCAACTGTCTTCAACATGTTGAGCAGCTCAGCCAGTGTAATCTCAATCTTGTTCATATTGAAGTTGATGATAAATTGTGAAAATGAATCTAGTAGGGACTGAAGGATTAAGTCGATGCTTAGGTCATTGTTCATCACAAAACCAAACACTGCAAGCCTCTCAATCCATTCTATCATCTTGAGTACATGAGTTTGCACAGATGTGCTATAAGGATTAAGGTTTTAGATCTAGTTATCGGGTCAATTTCGGGGTCGGATCCCTCGGTTTAGGCCCCTGTGGGGTTGGGGCTTGAGTTCCTTTTCGCGTCGAGCTTGCTCGACGAGGTTCAAACGACGTCCAACAATGTGGACGTGTTTTAGGCTGTGCCATGTGGGCACCATGTGGGCTGGCTTTGGGGTGCGAGAGTACGGCCCCGGTCTTATCGTCTGAATGGCGTCTTATATGGACGATGCCATTTAGAGTACGGCCTTGGTTTGTCAGTGTACAGCCCGGACTTGTCGTCTGAATGACGTCGGGTTTGAACGACGCGTTTTTCCCAGTTTCTGTTTGACCCCACGAACCATCCTTCCTTTCCCTTATTCTCTCCTTTCTCTTCTCTCTCCTCTCTTCCCTCCGACCCTCTGGCTCCCTTTCCCCCTTCTCCTTCCTTTCTTCTCCCCATTCCTCCTCTCCCTCCACTCCATTAACCTCTCAACTTCCTCCACTACCACACCACTTCCTCCGCGGCGCATTTCTCTCCGGACGGTGGCCGACGTCCCGGTGGAGTAACGGCATCTACGGCGGTACCGGCTGCGGCGTATGGCGAGGCGGGTTGGCGGCTTGGAGCTCGGAGGAGTTCGAGTAACCGGTAGAGTGACGATCCCCGTTGTATTTTGTTTAAAACCATGTTTTCTCTCGCTTTGGAGCATGTTTAGGAGATTTTTTGGGTGAAAATACTAATTGCATGTAATGAAGAATTGTAGGTTTTAATAGGTATTTAGGTTCTCCTCCTCCTCTATTTTTTAGTGTTTTTGCACGATTTAGGGGAGAAATCCCGCCTTGCAACTTGGGGGAAGGCGGAGGGAGAACCTGTTTGTCAGGGTTAAAAGGCGTCTGGGGACAGCGACGCCATTTAAAAGGCGGCTTCCACCCACGATGCCATTTAACTCCAGATAACATACTCTATCTCTAGATTGAATAGCATCCAAGGACAGCGACGGCTTTTAAACGGCGACTTTCGTGATCGACGCATTTTAAGTTCATATCACCCTGAGGCCTATCTCTGTTTCTGTCGTTATTAGGTGACTAGGGACAACGATGCCTTTTAAACGGCGACCCGTTTGAACAATGCCATTTAGGACATATTCCGAGGCCCATTTTCACATGAACCAGTTTAGGAGTCTTGAATGACGTCGGCCTTGGGCGACGTAATTCAAGACAGAATATCATTAATTCCTGCAATTAATATGTGTTTACATTGATAGATAGTTTGGTTAATTGCATAATTGAGAACATACTTGAGGACGATGATTTCTACGTGATCGGATCGCACCGTGTTGCGTTTTGTGCGATCGTGGACCTAGAGTGACAATTATTAGCGCTTAGGCACCCTGTGTCAATGTGGGAGTGACACGGCGCTAGTGTGGGAGTGGTGGGGTGACGCCTAGAGAGAGGGTCACCTGGTGTACCCCGGGGTATAGCTAGTACCGGTGTGGGAGTGGTACATTCGGAGTGTCACTCGTGCTGGGGGAAGCAGAACCACCTTAAGCCAGGTCAGGCCAGAGTAGCTAGTGTGCTATCCGAGGGGTTGCTGTTTCGTCTCAGCGGGTCGGTGTTTTCCGCGTTCAGCTGTATGACTTGTGTGTTTAGTCGAGACGCTAGTTGTGGACTCCGTGGTAGTGTGGTTTCATAATCGTGCATGTTACTGTTATAAATGCGTGTGTTTTATATCGAAATCTAGGATTTTGTGTTACTGCTTTATTCAGTTAAATTGCCTATATTTGTGTACTGTACTTGTGGGTGTGTGAGTGGGTGGTGGGGATCGAAGGATCCCTACTGAGTCTTTTTCAATGAGACTCACCTCCTACGATTTTCAGGTGAGGGTTCCAGGCAAGCGTAGCGAGGAGAGTGCTACCTTGAGTTGCGCACCACCAGCCGCTGTTCCGGGGTATGCCCCGATGTAGTTGTTATTTCCTTTTCTGGCATGTACGCTTAATTATTTCTTTTCTGTTGGAGTATGTAATTAATTGCTGAGTCAAGTCGAATTGTAATAAGTTTTACTTTTTGCACTTCCTTTACAATTCGATGTGATGTGGATGTTTAGCTTAGTTTATCATTTATTTTTTCAGACTTATCGAGATCCTGGTTTGGCTCCAGATTTAATGATTCGGTACCCATTTAGTAATCGGATCCCCGATTATAGGGTGGCGGGTCGTTACATGTGCCCTCGCTCATTCTGGTCATGAACAGTTTCTTAGATATCTCATATCTTTCTGTTCTCGATTGTTCACCAAACAACTCAGAATGGACTTAGCTTCCATGTTATCATGCTGTTGTTGTAGTTCATTGTTCATTGAACCAAGCATATAACACTGTACTTTAACAGAGTCCTCTTTCTAGTTTTCAAACATCATTAATTCATCTTAGTTAGCATTTTTATCAGGTTGTTCTGGATCAGGTTGATCTAGGACATAGGCTAGTTTTTCACACATGAGGACAGTCTTCAGGTTACGTAACCAGTCAATGTAATTTGGTCCCGTGAGTTTGTTGGCATCAAGTATGCAACGAAGGGGGTTAGGTGACGACATAGCGACCTACAAGGAAATATTACGAAAAATAAGCAGATAGTTCTTAAAATCAGATTTAGGACTTTTAATCTAGATTTATACTCCCATTATTTTTCGGCGACCTGTATGACCCTCTAATATACAGAACGGGAGATTCCGGTGACCTCCTAGTGAGGATGAGAATCCTTCGGGTATCATGCATGTGATCTTGTGGTAGCACAACAAATCACATCAAGTCCCTTAGGCAGTCAACTCTTGACAATTGCAACATTTGCAATATCCGATCATATTTAACCCCTGAATCAGAATGATCTTGTGGTAGCACAACAAATCAAACGATTCAGTTAAATTTATCCATCATTACTTAGATAACATGAATTCGTAGTGCAATCCTTGTGGTAGCGCAACAAAACTGCACTATTTGTCCATCTATCTTAATGACATCACATGTCTTAGACTTAGGTTAATATCTAAATCAAATAGACCTTGTGGTAGTACAACACATCTATTTGAAATAACAATTATCCTGAGATCTATAATGTTGGTGGTTTACGTGGATTATTCTGAATATCTCACGTTTACAACTTAAATTTTGAAAGAGGGTTTTAAGTTGATTTATAAAAATCATGCTATTAATAATATTTTGATTTGAAGTATCATAATACTAGATAGAAATATCTATTTAACAGCATATTCCACAGATATCACATACATGCAGAAAGATAAATAAGGATGATCATGGACTACTTAAGCTATTATGGAATCATTGCAGCCAACTGATGATCCATAATAAAATCCTAGTGTGAATTCAGCAACACCGATTCCAATTGATGCGAGTCCTTCCTCTAGAGGTGTCTTCAGAAGAGTCCATCCTCAAAACTTAATCTGCAATATCTAAACATGAATTTAAGACTCGCAGGTCCATAAATGTACATTTAAATAATAAGAAACCTTGATCTTATCAAGGGGAGTACAAACTTAGAGGAAAAAAGAATGTACACTTGGATTAAGAGAGAGGAGGATACGCAGGTCTTATTTCAAATACCAAATGAAACATGAATCGCATTCATTCACATCAATCATCATATGATAAAACTAAGTTCATGATCATCCCATGATTAATGAAATACATCACATGCATCATAATAATTATCACATAATTACTTTTGGTATTAAATATTAAATTATAATACCAATAAGTTTCGAAATAACAATTATTTCAATATTATCAAGAACATTCAAAGTATTATTGATAATCAAGATAACTAAACTAAACTCTCATTCAAACATTTTGAACAATTTAATAAAATCAAGTTATGCACAGTAACATTATTAAACTTAATTGATTATCAGGAAAGTTAATTAATATAAAACAATTTTAAAAATTAACTATACCCTTTAATCAATTAAAACCCTTTGAATAAATTAGCAATTATTAAACAGTTTAATAATCTGTTAATAATAATAAGAATAATTAATAACAATCATTAGTTATCCCCATAAAATTTAAATTTTAAAACAATTTAAAATGGGGTTTAAAAGGGTTTAAAAAGGGGCTAAAAAAAAAGGCGTTTAAAAGGGGGGTTTAAAGGGTTCGGGTAAGCTCCTGGGTCGGCCGGGTTCGGACCCGGTCTGGATCTGGCGTGGGTCGCGCGGGTTCGGGTGAGCCGGCCAGCTAGCCCACGCGCTAGTCGCCCCCGCTGCCCGATTAGGGTTTCTGGTAGGGGACGCCGCTTGGTTCGACCCCGACCGGCGGGGGAGGCCGGCGCCGGCCCAGGCGATCGGCAGCGGGGCTCCGGCCGGCCACTACGGCGCTAGTGGACGTCGCCGGTGACCCCTAAGCATGTCGCCGGACGTGCCCCTCCATCCATGCAGGCGCAGAGAATTATAGCGCCTAGTGCGCGAGCAGATCTGCGGGAGGAAGCCGCCGCCGGCTTAGGCGGGGCCCGGGCATGCTCCGTCCGGAGCTGTCGACGCCGGCAGACGTCGCCGGTGACCCCTAAGCACGGCATGTGCTCTAACATGGCCGGTTCTTCACGTTGTTGTTTGTATGCCCACAGGAAAAAAAATATATTGCCGCTCTCTGTTGCACGAGATGGGAAGCCCCGATCCTCGTGTGAGATTAATCTGGTCATACTAGATAGTGGGATGAACCCAGGGACCATCCCTTTGACTATCCTTTTAACAATATTATTATCCCTCTTCAACGGGCATGCAAATGAAGTATTTACTATCCAGCAGCCTCCCAGCACATCTAATAATCCTAACAACGGTAGAGAATAATCCTAACAACGGAAGAGAAGCCAAAAAATTCCTTTACATGCTCGGCTTTCCCAAAATAGGGAATAAAACAATGCTATGTAAGATCTACCCGCATGGAAATCCGTTATCATGAATAACAGAGAAAACTAAATCCCCTTTTAAATCCGGGATCCAATCCCTATAATTATCGACACTCTAAAAACTTGGGAACGATTCTCATATATTTAAAGTAATTTTAGCCCAAGAACATGTACAATACATGTTTAATGCGCATAACGAGAAATCAGCATGTAAAACGATGTTGTTTTACGATCGAACTAGCAACTTGGCTCTGATACCACTATTAGGAATCGCCTAAAATGCAGAGGAAAATTAAATGATTCCATGTGTATCGATTGCTGTGATCGTAAAATAGACAATTAAAATCTTAACGGGAAGAACTGTTCTTCACCTTTGCGGGGTTTCAAATCTCCCGTGGATTCGACCGGTTTGGTAATCACGCACGCGCACGATCTCTAGAGGTATCCACACGAGCTCCCGATGCAGACGCGATTTCCTTTTCGGCTTGAGTACTTCGACCCGATCTCAAATCTACCATGCGCGGAGAGAGAGAGAGAGATCTACTTCAAGAAAGAGAAGGAGAGAGAGAGTGGAAAGAGAAAAATCCAAGGGTGTATGGTAGTGTACGTCCAACTCCAACCACCCCTCCCCTTGGCCTCCTTATATAAGAAATAAGGATAAGCACAAGGATTAATTCTCATGATTATCCAAGAGTTTGGCCTTGGATAATTCAAAATTAAATATTCATATTTATCCTGCGGCTTTTCATAAAAATCCAGATAACCATAATATTTAACATCTCTCACCGTCTTACGAGAACTCTTATGTGTGTGACCCTCCAGGCCCATATATCAATCTAGTTTTAAGCCCATTAAACTTATAACTAATTCTGTAAGGACTGAGGCTTTCGGATCCGGTTTTCGGGGTCGGAACCTGTAGTTCAGGCTCCAGTGGGGCAGAGACTCTGTGATGTTTTGCGTCGAGCCCGCTCGACGCAGTTTAAACGGCGTCCACCGTTGCAGACGCGTTTTAGGTTCTGCCACGTGGGTGCCACGTGGGCTAGCTTTGGGCCGCGAGAGTACGGCCCTGTCGTGTCGTCTGAACGGCGTCCGCATGGGACGACGCCTTTCAGACTGCGACTCTGGAATTGTCAGAGTACGGCCCTGACATGTCTCCTGAACGGCGTCTGTGTAGAACGACGCATTTCAGAGTCCTGTCAGAGCGGCCGTCACGTCATCTGATAGGCGTCTGTCCATGTCTACGCGTTTTAGCCAGTCTCTGGTTAACCCCACAAGCCCTCCTTCTTTCCCTCATTTTCTTCCTCCTCTCTTTCTCTCCTCCCTTCCGGCGATCCGGACGGCAGCCCCTTCTCCTCCCTCTTTTCCTCCCACCACTTCATCCTTTCCTCCACTCCATCACCCACCTAACTCCCACCACTACCACCTCCACTTCCACTGCGGCGTTTTACTCTCCGGACGACGGCCGACGTCACGGTGGAGTAAGGACGACCACGGCGGTACCGGCGGCGGCGTGGGACGAGTCGGGTGGACGGCTTGAATCTTGGAGGAGTTCAAGTAACCGGTAGGGTGACGAATCCCATAGTGTTCTATGTTCAAACCATGATTCTCCCTCTTGAAGCATGTTTTAGATCTATGATTTTGGGGGGTAGAACAAGCATGTTTAGGAGATCTTCTTGTTGAAATGGGGGATTTCTATGAATGTGGATCCGTGATGTTTGGGTTTGCCTCTCTTTCTCCTCCGTTTCGGGTGATTTTGGGGTTTTTGGGGATAAAAAGGAGAGCCCTCGGGCTCATGACAGATCTGGTTCCTGGGGTTGAAAGACGTCGTGCATGGACGACGCCTTTTTGAAGGGCGTCGGGCCGTCATGACGCCTTTTAAGACAGGAACTGCTTTACTGAGGTTCTGTCGGTTCAGGGATTCTGGGACTAAAAGGCGTCATGGGTGGGCGACGCGATTCGTAAAAGCGTCGGGTAACTATGACGCCTTTTTAGGCAGAAATCCCCTGATTAATGTTTTCTGCAAATCCTGGATTTCTGTGCTAAATGGCATGTGAGGATGTTGACGCCTTTCAAAAGGCGACCGCTGGTGTCGACGCCTTTTAGGCCAGATTCTGAGGCCGGTGTTTTATGAACCAGTACAGGGAGCTTGAATGGCGTTGGCCTTGGGCGACGCGATTCAAGACAGAACTACACTAATTCATGTCAGTAAAATGTGTTCATACTGCTAGATAGTTGGTTAATGCATGCTTTAGTGCACTCGATAATGATGGATTCTTCATGACCGGATGGCACTGCGTTGTGTGTCGTGCGATCGCAGACTTTTCACGTGACCGGATCGTACTGTGCCGGGTTTTGTGTTACTGTGGACCTGGAGTGACAGTTGTAGCGCTTTATCACCATGTGCTGGTGTGGGTGGAGCACAGCGCCGGTGGGGGCGTGGGCGGGGTGACGCCTAGTGAGAGATGGTCACCTGGTGAACCCCGGGGTCAGCTAGTACCGGTGTGGGTCTGGTACTTTCGGAGTGTCACTCATGCTGAGGGAAGGAGTAACCACCTGAGCCAGTTGGGCCGGAGTAGCTAGAGTGCTATCCGAGGGGTTACTGCTTGGTCTCAGCGGGTCGATGTTTTCCCCACTGTTGTTTGTGTGGTTGGCGTGTTCTATCGAGACGGCGGTTGTGGGTTCCCTAGTCGTCTGGTTTAGAATTATGCATGTTTAATACATTTCGATTGCATGTGATTCGCATTGAGATCTAGGAATAGTAATTACCACTGTGCTTGTTACTTTACCGTCAACTGTATTCTTCACTTGTGGGTGTGTGCGTGGGCAGTGGGGATCGAAGGATCCCAACTGAGTCTTGTCTTTTGAGACTCATCCCTGCAGTTTTCAGGTGAGGACTCCCGGCAGACCTAGCGAGGAGTGTGCGGCTGTGTGTTGAGCGCCGACGGCTGTTGTTCCGGGGTATGCCCCGATGTAGTTGTTATTTTATTTCTGGCTTGTATGTTTAATTAATTCTCTTATGTTAGAGTATGTAATTATTTGTTGTATCGAGTCGCATTGTAATAACTTTTAATTTCTGCATTTTCCTTTCAATTCAATGTGAATGTTTAGCTTAGTTTATCATTTATTTCCCAGACTTACTTAGATCCTGGTTTGGTTCCAAATTAATGATTCGGTACCCATTTAGTAATCGGATCCCCGATTATAGGGTGGCGGGTCGTTACAGTTGGTATCAGAGCATTCGGTCTGGCAAATAAATGAATAACTAGGTTAAATATCGTGAGTCCGGCAAATAATTACATTATCCTGTACAGGGACGACGGTAGTATATGTTTTAGGATTCTAACTAGAACTTTTCGATTTTGTGTCTGTAGGCGATTAGATGGCTCCTAGGAAGAGGATGCCGGTTATTCGAGAGCGGGGAGATGTCCCTAGTGGATCTGAGGCCGGGAGGCCGAGTGTAGAGCAGTTTATGGAGGCTATGATGGACACTATGGCTATATACCATACCCGAGACCCTAGTGAGAGTTCCAGTACTCGGGGAGGGTCTACAGCTACACTTGAGAGATTCCTGAAGCTGAGGCCACCTCACTTCACCGGTCGTCCCGACCCTGATGATGCCGTTCACTGGCTTAGGGAGATAGAGAAGACTTTCGATACTATGGATTGTGCAGCAGTGGAGAGGACTCCGTTGGCTACCTTCATGTTGAAGGATAGCGCCTATGATTTGTGGACCACTTTGAAGAGTTTGTCATATGAGGATAGGAGTCTCAGGGAGATTTCATGGGAGACTTTTGTAAAGGAATTCAATGCGCAGTATTTCCCTAGGCATGTCCAGAGGGCCAAGGAAAGGGAATTTATGGAGCTGACTCAGGGGAGTATGACAGTACTCGAGTACCAGGCGAAGTTTGTTTCGCTTGGGAGGTTTGTGCCCTTCATTTCAGGGGACGAGGAGCGACGTACTGAGAGGTTTGTGGATGGGCTGAGGCTCAGTCGGAGGAACTTTGTGGCATCTTACTGTTGTACAGACTTGGCTTCAGCAGTTAGGTGTGCAGCAGCAGTGGAGGCACAGTAGAACCAGTCAGCCCGGGAGAGAGGATTGACTGCCCAGGGACCAGTTCGTGGCAGGGGTAAGGCATCAACAGTGGCCCCTTCGTCCAGATCGGGATCGTCGTCACTCGGCTCCCGATTCAGGAGATTCTTTCGAGGCGGTGGCAGCAGTAGTGGCAGTAGCGGTAGCAACAGGCCCAGGCAGGGTCAGCAGAGCCAGTCAGTATCCAGTGCACAGCAGGAGCCAGTCAGTATCCAGTGCACAGCAGGAGCCAGCTCAGAGGCTTCCGGCAGTTTGTCAGCACTGTGGTGGTGCCCATGGCGGGACTCAGTGTCCTACTCTTCCTAGGAGGTGTTTCACTTGTGGCCAGCAGGGCCATTTGGCGAGGCAGTGCCCGCAGGGGCATGGTCAAGGACAGGGTTCAGGTGATCAGAAAAAGCCGAGGACCCAAGGGAGAGTTCTAGCTATCACCAGGAGGGAGGCTCGCGCGTCCAATTTGGTGGAAGGTACATTTTCTGTCCTTGGGAACTCTGCACATGTGTTGATCGATTCGGGTGCTTCGCATTCTTTCATTTCTGAGCAGTTCATGGATATTCTTCCTGCACCCATTGATGAGTTATCTGGAGGATTGATGGTAGAGATTCCTTCTGGAGATTTCAAGTTATCTTATAATTGTTTGAGGGATGTTCCCTTGACCATTGAGGGTCATGAGCTACCTGCCCAGTTGGTTGTACTTGCCATTCGTGACTTTGATATCATCCTGGGCATGGATTGGTTGGAAGCTTTTTATGCTGAGGTGGACTGCCACAGGAAGAGGGTGCGTTTCTCTATTCCGGACATCCCGACCTTCTATTTCCAAGGTATTAGGCTCTCTTCTCGAGGTATTCTCATTTCTGCCTTTAAGGCTCGGAGGTTGCTTGCTGGTGGTTGTGAGGCCTTCCTTGCCTCTGTTGTTGTTTCTGATGTCCGTGATAGTCCCAGTCCTTGGGAGGTGCCAGTAGTGTGTGACTTCGTAGATGTGTTTCCTGAGGAGCTGCCTGGCCTTCCTCCTCAGCGAGAGGTCGAGTTTACCATCGAGCTTGCACCGGGTACGGCGCCCTTGTCTAAGGCCCCGTATCGGATGGCGCCAGCCGAACTCGCTGAGTTGAAGGCGCAGTTGCAGGAGTTGCTGGATAAGGGTTTCATCCGTCCCAGTACTTCTCCGTGGGGTGCTCCAGTTCTTTTTGTCAGGAAGAAGGATGGTTCTCTGAGATTGTGCATTGATTATAGGCAGCTGAACCAGGTGACAATAAAGAATAAGTACCCACTTCCAAGGATCGATGATCTGATGGATCAGCTGCAATCTGCGAAGGTGTTTTTCAAGATTGACCTGAGATCTGGATATTATCAGATGAGGATCCGGGATGTTGATGTCAGTAAGACGGCTTTTAGGACTCGGTATGGACATTATGAGTTTTTGGTTATGCCCTTCGGCTTGACCAATGCTCCGGCGGCCTTTATGGATCTGATGAACCGAGTCTTCAGGACCTACCTGGACCAGTTTGTGGTGGTATTTGTTGATGATATTTTAATATATTCTTCTTCTGAGGAAGAGCACGCCACTCATCTTCGGGTGGTGTTGCAGGTCCTGAGAGAGCACCAACTCTACGCCAAGTTTAACAAGTGTGAATTCTGGCTAGACAAGGTACACTTCCTTGGGCATGTCATTTCTGGTGAGGGCATTGCAGTGGATCCAGCCAAGATCGAGGCAGTGATGGATTGGAGCAGGCCAACTTCAGTGACTGAGATCAGAAGCTTTTTGGGGCTAGCAGGTAATTACAGGCGGTTTGTTCAGGGGTTTTCTTCGATAGCGGCCCCCTTGTCGAGGTTGACTCGAAAGGGAGTTCGTTTTGTATGGACCGAGGAGTGTGAGCAGAGTTTCATTGAGTTAAAAACTCGCCTCACGTCAGCCCCAGTGTTGGTGCTTCCATCTGGGTCAGGTGGGTTTGTGGTTTACTCAGACGCGTCCCGTCGAGGTTTGGGCGCTGTTCTAATGTAGCATGGCAGGGTAGTGGCTTATGCTTCTCGACAGCTGAAGAAGCATGAAGAGAACTATCCTACCCATGATTTGGAACTGGCAGCTGTGGTATTTGCACTTAAGATTTGGAGACATTACTTATACGGAGAGAAATTTCAGGTTTTTACTGATCACAAGAGCCTGAAGTATGTGTTCACTCAGAGAGACCTGAATTTAAGACAACGAAGGTGGATGGAGTTCATTAAGGATTATGACTTTGACCTTTCTTATCATCCGGGCAAGGCGAATGTAGTGGCAGACGTCTTGAGTCGGAAGACGGTCATGTCATACCTTATGATTCAAGAATGGAAATTGTTCGAGCAGGTTGTGGAATCTTCCTTTAGGGTTCCACGTGAAGATGATAGAGCCGTGTTGGTCAGCTTGACTGTAAAACCAGCAGTGTATCATGCTGTGATTGAAGCTCAAAGGGCAGATGTTGAGTTACCACAGATTCTCCAGAGGTCAGAGGTGGAGTTGTGGGATGACGATACTGTCAGGTTCAGAGGTAGACTTTATGTTCCGACCGAGGAGGACGTGCGCAGGTGCGTACTTGATGAGGCGCACCGTTCTAGATATGCAGTGCATCCCAGGACAACCAAGATGTATCATTGTTTGAGGAGGCACTTCTGGTGACCTGGTATGAAGAAAGATGTGGGTAGATGCATGACTTGTCAGCAGGTTAAAGCCGAGCATCAGAGACCTGGAGGGTTGTTGCAGCCCTTGCCGATTCCAGAATGGAAATGGGAGCACGTGACTATGGACTTTGTGATGGGATTACCTGCATCCCCTGGCAGGAAAGACGCTATCTGGGTTATTGTTGATCGGCTGACCAAGTCGGCACACTTCCTGGCTATTAGGAAGGACTGGTCAGTCGGTAAGCTGGCTAAGTTGTTTGTAGACCGGATCATCTCTCTGCACGGGGTACCTTTGTCCATCGTATCAGACCGAGATCCGAGGTTTACTTCAAGGTTCTGGAAGAGTTTTCAGAAGGCCTTGGGCACTCAATTGGCTTTCAGTTCGGCCTAACATCCCGAGACTGATGGGCAGTCGGAGAGGACCATTCAGACTCTGGAGGATATGCTCAGGGCATGTTGCTTAGACTAGGGAGGTTCTTGGGAGCAACATTTGTCTACAGTGGAGTTTGCCTACAACAACAGTTACCATTCCAGTATCGGCATGGCGCCTTACGAGGCTTTGTATGGGCGACCGTGTCGATCTCCGGTGTGTTGGTCCGAGATTGGTGAAAGATAGATAGCGGGACCAGAGTTAGTACAGCAGTGTGCTGAGATTGCCAGGATAGTTCGGCAGAGGTTGACCGCAGCTCAGAGTAGGCAGAAGAGTTATGCTGACGTCCGACGGAGACCGCTTGAGTTTGAGGTTGGGGACCACGTGTTTCTCCGAGTCTCACCCTCCAAGGGTGTGATGAGATTCGGGAAGCGAGGCAAGCTGAGTCAGCGATATATTGGACCTTTTCCCATTCTTGCTCGAATTGGGGAAACCGCGTATCAGCTGGCCTTGCCGCCCAGTCTTGCAGGGGTGCACGATGTGTTCCATGTTTCCTTGCTGAGAAAGTATATTCAGGATCCGTCCCATGTTTTAGATTTTTCAGAGTTGGAGGTCGCTGAGGACCTGTCCTTTCCAGAGTTTCCAGTTCGTATTGAGGATTGCAGAGAACAGGTCCTGCGGAACAAGGTTGTGCCTTTGGTTAAGGTATTTTGGCGGTACCGCTCCGAGGGCGAGGCAACCTGGGAGCGTGAGGACGAGATGCGGGAGTAGTTTCCTTACCTTTTCTCGTAAGTTATCTTGTGAGCTTGTATCTCTATGTTTTGACCTGATAATTCTAGCAGGCAATTTCGGGGGCAAAATTCTTTTAAGGGAGGGAGAATGTAAGGACTGAGGCTTTCGGATCCGGTTTTCGGGGTCGGACCCTGTAGTTTAGGCTCCAGTGGGGCAGAGACTCTGTGATGTTTCGCGTCGAGCCCGCTCGACGCGGTTTAAACGGCATCCACCGTTGCAGACGCGTTTTAGGTTCTGCCACGTGGGCTAGCTTTGGGCCGCGAGAGTACGGCCCTGTCGTGTCGTCTGAACGGCGTCCCCATGGGACGACGCCTTTCAGACTGCGACTCTGGAATTGTCAGAGTACGGCCCTGACATATCTCCTGAACGGCGTCTATGTAGAATGACGCATTTCAGAGTCCTGTCAGAGCGGCCGTCATGTCATCTGATAGGCGTCTGTCCATGTCGACGTGTTTTAGCCAGTCTCTGGTTAACTCCGCGAGCCCTCCTTCTTTCCCTCATTTTCTTCCTCCTATCTTTCTCTCTTCCCTTCCGGCGATCCGGACGGCAGCCCCTTCTCCTCCCTCTTTTCCTCCCACCACTTCATCCTTTCCTCCACTCCATCACCCACCTAACTCCCACCACTACCACCTCTACTTCCACTGCGGCGTTTTACTCTCCGGACGGCGGCCGACGTCACGGTGGAGTAAGTGTTAGAATTGGGTGGCCTCAAAGCCAATCATTGTACATTCTAGTTCAGATTATTAATAAAGGCAATTATTTCTTCATTTAATAGTTCTCGCAAATAACTATCGTAATGAAGGTCCATAGACAAATGTATGGGATATTGAATCATGATGAGATCATGATAGTGAGATCAATATTCTCAGTCAATTGTCTTAAACAATTCTCGATCATAGGATATTTGAGATGGACATTAAATATCCGATAAGATCGACACAAGTTATGTTTGCTCATATGATGAGGGTGAATGATCTCACATTCACTCGTGTGGTGACACTAAGACAAACAAGTGGGTGCTCATTAGAGAATGAGTTCACTGAACAGACCCAAATAAGAATTCCTGGATGGTAATTATACCTATTAGTCAACCAGGGAATTCAATCGTTGCAGTAGCACAGTTGATCCTTTGACCTGAGTCACCAATGATACCTTGTTTGTGGACCGTTGTATCTTGATTCTCGGACTCATGGACTTTAACCATTAAGTCCACCATAATCGGTCTTTCAGATACAGTGGAAAGCTTGCGAAGGTAATTGAGTGAACAACAAGGGATCACTCACTCTTGGTATAAGACTGGAGAGAGAATGTCCTATGGATGTGTACACAGAAATCCCTGGCCAGGGTCAAATGAAAGAGATGTCTGTAGACACGCTAATTTTGACGTCATTTCGAGTAAATTTCATATCATATAATAATGCCTCATAATGGTCTGATAATTAATCATTGATTAATTTTTATTAATCTTTTTGAGTGTCGGGTTTAACAGACATGTTTAAGTTAATCAATTAAATTGATTTTAGCTCAAATTTCAGTTAAAATATGAAAAAAGTCTAAAAGGCGTCGACCCATGTGGACGTTATTTAGAGTTTATTTGTATTTTACCGTTTAAATTTGAATTTTAATTAATTGATTTATTAGCTAAAAGGCGTCTGTGAAGGACGACGCGATTTAGGTTTCCTAAGCTGTTTTAACTTCTCTTCCGGATGTTTATCCTTATCTTAATTAGAGTAAAAGACGTCTACTAACGTGGACGCGTTTTATCTAATAAAGATAAAGATAAGTTTTCCCGGATATTTATCCTTATCTTAATTAATCTGAAAGGCGTCAGCCATAGTGGACGCGTTTTAGATAATTACAGATAAAGATGAATTAATCAGTAATTATCTGTCGATTAAAGTAGAGAAATCCGAGATTTTTCTATGTTAATCGCGAACGCAGAAAATGCCTATAAATACCTTGCATATCAAGGAGTTAAAAAAAGAAAAAGAGAGAGAGAGCCACAGCGTTATAGCAATTTGAAGATCGGAGCAACCACGTCGGAACGCCGGAGCGCTGCCATTTCCAGAAGACGGCGTCCCTTTTCCAGATCTTCATCCATTCAAAGCTTCAACCAACTGGACTGGGCATAAGTTTTTCATATCTGAATTTCATTTTCATTCATTAGTTTCATTCTCTCATACTCACTGCATGCAACACACACCACATCATTAATTCTCCAAAACCCATCTGTTCTAAAGGGGTTTCAAAGCCATTTAAACAAGTGAGTTGCTGTTTAAACATGTTCATAACCATAGTTAATTTTGATATTATTTCTACTTAGATTCTCATCATTATTTCTTCTTAATTTTTCTGTCTTTCTGTCTCTGCTGCATTCAACAACAACAACAAAGATCAAAAGAGGGAAATCAAGCACAAGCCAGGAGAACTTCTGGACGATCCTCAACATTCAACAGCAAGAACAAAAGAACAAAGAGGCTCTCTTTCTTCAGCCGGCTGAAGGAGGGGAACCAAGGATTCATTCTTCCGCGTTTAAACAGGTAGGCGATCAAACTCTTTTGAAGCTTTTTAGTTAAAAGTTTCTGGCGATCACTGCACCTTAGTTGCATTTTTTTTAATAGGTTAATTTACCCTAAACAACATAGTTCTTCACATAAATCACACGAGCAAATTTTCAGCACCTACAGCTCTTTTGGCGATCACGGTGGGACTTGGTCTCGCCGTCTTTTAATTTCTTTTGTTCTTGTTATTATCATACCGGGCACCCACGGTGCACCATTTGTGTCTTTCGACACGTCCTCACCAATTGGTGAGTGTTTAGTTTGCTTAATTTCCCTCGTGCACCACGTGCACACCCCAGTGGCAAGATCTTGCCTCCCCTTTGATTAATTCAAAAAGCTGTTTTTTGTGATAAAATGTTGTGTGATTGCGTGATTTCTTAGTTGTTTAGTTAGTAAATCATCCTGTTTAAAATCTGAAACTAAAAATCTTTGCATGAGTCGATTGTTTACTGCATTTTACCCTGTTTAAGGAGGATTCAACCCAGAAAATCCTTCTGGAAATCTGTTTCTGCAAACTGAAAAGCGTCCAGGAACAGCGACGAGTTTCAAAACCGCGTCCGGACACCTGGACGCCTTTTAGCCTCCAGATTATCTCTGTCGTCTACATCTGTTTCTGCGAAATAATTAAGTTCTGTGTTGAATAGCGTCGACCATCATCGACGCGATTCAGACAGTTTTTAGTTATTTTCCAGGCTTTCTCTGCTGTTTGCATCTGTTCTCTGCGAAAGAATTAAGTTCTGTTTTGAATAGCGTCGACTATCATCGACGCGATTCATACAGTTTCTTAATTATTTTTCAGTTTCCAGATTTCTGTGTTGAGTGCTAGCTACCCATTACTCTATTAAGCATTAGAGGCCATCCAGGTCGCAGGGCATACGCATTGAGGCTAAAACCCTCCTTTTCTTAGGAACACATTACTCGACGTTAGCAACTCTCTCTGATTGGGTTGGTCCCTTGATCAGACTAGAGAAGTTGACGTTGAGACCTCCATAAGTCCCCAAAATCAAGGTATTCCTCCTTGATCATCGGGCTGGTTGTACCAATTGAAGTCCCGGCTAGATTCCGAAAGCGTTGTGAAAGAGAACCCTAGAAAATAACGGTGGAAATCAAACTGAAACTAAGATCCTTCCCTGAGCGAAATTGTGGTTTAATCCAATTCAAATAACTCAACAAGGAATCCTGAAATCACGTTAAGCATCCACTTGTTTGATTAATCTCTGCACAACTTGTGTGATTAAATCTTTGAAAAGAGAATATAATATAATGTTGCTGCGATCAGGCAGAGATTTGAGTATGGCCCAAGACGCCATTATCAACTACGAGGGAGATGCTAATGCCCCTCGCAATTCAGATTTCAACTACGAGAACAGGAGAGATGCTGATGCCTCTCGTAATTCTGTCCCCATTCCAGTTCGACATGACGGGAATGTCCGAACTCCTCTTTTTAACCCATACGATCAATATCATGATCTTCCTCCGCATGAATATGCGATTCCTAATCCTGACTTTGAGGGGGACATGAATCAGAATGATCCATCACCCTCCGATCCTATGGATCTTGTCAATGCTCTGGGAGTTCTTGCCTCCCGACTGGACCCTCAGCAGTTCGAGGCGATCCAGTCCATTTTGAAGGGGAAGGCACCCATACAGCCTGCTGAGCCAAACCCTGTGGCTCCCCCCGTTGTTCCTCAACAACCTCCTCCTCCTCTTCCTTATATCCAACAGGCCATGGAAGGCCTTCATCTTACTTCTCGGCCAACTGGGCCACAACTTTCGTCATCCAGGCAACCGGCTAGACCGCAAACGCCCATCTATCAAAATGCCCTCGGGCATGGCGGAAGCTCTGCCGGACCTCATCCTTATTATCCTCCTTGTCCGACGTACTCTAGGCAGCAGGCCTATCAGGTACTTCCTCCTCCTCCTCCTCCCCAGGCAGATCTAACCACGCAGACGTTGCTGGCCAAGATGGAGCGCATGGATGAACAGTTCAACAATCTTCAGAAAATGATGGGGGTTAAAGCTGTGCCAGAAATCAATTTACCGAGCCTGCCAGTGTTCCATCTGCCACCCTCTGAAATGCCAGTGTATCGAAAGTATAATGGTACTGGTAACCCCTTCACGCACCTGAAGGAGTTCATGTACGAATCCTCTTTCTGGCAGAATGATAAGAGGTCATTGGCTTTCTTGTTCAGGAGATCCCTAGAGGGACCAGCCCTCGAGTGGTTCTTTTCTCTGGAACCCTCAGAAGTAGAGGATTACGGTATCGTTTCACACAAATTTATCCAACGATACCAGGACAGAGTTGCACCCTCCTTGTCTATCACGGATCTTATTGCAGAAAAGATGAAACCGGACGAGGAGTTTGTCAGTTTTGCTGACAGGTGGCGGGGCCTGGCTGAAAAAGTAAAAGATCACTTGTCTGAATCTGAACAAGTGAAAATGTTGATTTCTAACGCCACTCTCCAGTTCAAGCTAGTCCTCTCCTTGAACAACTTGACGAACATGGCAGAGCTCTATGAAAGGGCACGGTACTGCCAGAATGCTTTCAAGGACGCTACGTTCTCTAGCGTCTTTGATCCTTACAGACCTAACAGGCCTCCGCCTCGGAAGCCTGCAGTGCCGAATTCTCCTAGCTCAGGTCCAACTACTGAGGGCACGCTCTCTCACGAGCAGGTCAGTACTATGAACAATAACTCGCCCCAGTTTGTGAGGAATCAGCAGTACCAGAGGCCACCACAGACGAGCCAGCAGGGGTACAGGCAGCAGCAGAACCCCCATTACCAACAGCAGTACCAGCGGCCCCAGCAGCCAAATCAGCAACAATTACAGCAACAGCCGCAACGGCAACAGCAGTATCAGCAGCCACATCAGCAGCAACAGCAACAGCCACAGTACCAGCCGCGTGCACCGCCGGCGTACCACAACGTCCCTCCTCCTGGTGACTACAACCAGCAGAGGAGACCTCTAGGCCCGAAAAGGGCAGAGTACCCGGCCCTCCCAGAATCCTTGGCAGATATTTTCAGCGCTTTAATGGCAGCCAATGCCTTAGTTTTGCCGAGGGAGAAGGCCGTCTGGCCTCAAAATGCCGATACGTCTAGGTATTGCTACTTCCATAGGCAACCTGGGCATACCATTGACACCTGCTTTCAGTTCAGAGATTATACCCATGATCTCAACGAGCAGGGCGGCATAGACTGGGAGGAAATGAAGAAGTACATAACAGCCCTGAAGGCGAGGAGACCGCAGCAGCAGCAGCAGCAAGCAAGACCACCGGCACAAGCAGCAGCACCACCCAACATGGGAATAGTGCAGAATCCACTCCCGGAGCATCAGAACCAAAACCAGGTTGCTCCCATTCTGACGAACAGCCAGTCTGAGGCTGGTCGTGGGCAGCAGTGGAGAGTAGAGGACTCTTCCTCTCTTTGTTCAACGGGTCACGTTCAAAGTACCACAGAGCGACCACTACGCCGCACCATCCACATACCAAGGCCACAACCTGTTACCATCACCCCCATACCCACACCCACATATCACTCACCCACACCCAATAACCCATTACCACTACCCACCTTCCTAAGACCCATTACGCCCCGCACTACTACACCTCCATCATATAACCCCCCACAAACCAATAACGCGCCCCTCCTACCATCTAGGCCACTATTACGCGTACCATTTCCTACTTCACCCACTACCACCACCGCCTATCCAGATATCCCTTTACCATCTAGACCGCTATTACGCGTACCATTCCCCACTTCGCCAACCACTTACCCATCCACCATCCAACCCTCTAGGCCTCTAATCCGCACTGTGCCATCACCACCTAGCCCTACGCCATCACCTACCTACCAACCCTCTACGCCATCCGCACCATCCGACTCTGCGGTACTTAAAGTGTCACCCGGATCCTCCACGGTTGAGGAACACGCGCTCCGGAGTGGAAGGATTTTCAACAAGGACTTTCCTCAGTCCACAGTCAGAGACGGCCCATCACAGCCAACTGAGGATGCCCACAATGAAGAGAGTGCACCAGGCACTCAATATGACTTGTTGAAACACCTGGATCGGACACCGGCACGGATCACTATACTCGAACTGATCAAAAGATCCAAGAGTCACCAAGAAGCTTTAATGGAATATCTGCAAAAGGTGATGGTCAATGAAGACGGGCCGGTAGAGAAGATTGCAGCACTACTAGTTCCTCAGGGGGATCAGCCCTCCATAACATTTCATACATCGGAACTAGCACCGCCGGCAGCCAGAAGCATGGCTCTGAGTATCACGGTCAACATCTGTAAGAAGGCCGTGGATGCATGCCTGGTCGACACAGGGGCTTCGATCAATGTTCTACCTCCGAAGACCCTGGAGCTGTGCGGTGTGCCCAAAGAGAAATGGCTGCCCAGCCCCATATCAGTAACAGCATAAGACAATTCTACCCGTTCCCCTCTGAGAATGGTTTATTTAAAGGTGGAGCTGGGCCCTGTAAGTCATGCAGAGGTCGAATTTCACATCTTGGAAATCGACCCTTCCATAAATGCCATTTTAGGTCATCCTTATATTAAAACTCTCGAGGCAATTCCCTCTACGAATCATCAATGCCTCAAATTCCCTTACAAAGGACGAATAATTAAAGTGACGAGCATGCCGATCCTTGCTGCTGCTCATACCTTAAACATTAAGTCTGCTGTTCTACCTGGCCGACAACCTTTTCTGTCGGTATTACAGGTCTACCGTCCAGTGGCTGATCCTCTGAAAGCCGCTACTATCTCTCCATATCCGTTAGATGCTATCAAAAGGGGGAAGTGCATGAGTACCCCAGGATGGAGGATCATGATGAAGAACGGCTACGAGCCTGGGAAAGGTCTAGGCACGCAGTTGCAAGGCAGGACCACTCCTGTCAGAAATCATCGAGCAGCACCTGGAAGTGGTCTGGACTATAGGCCAATAAAATTGAAGCAAGATCCGGTTCAGAAAGCAGAGATCAAAGAAGGCCCGAAAATCTGGGAGGCAATGTCTACGCCACCCAAAGAAGGCCGAGATCCCCTAACATGGACCCTGTGTACGCACTTCGTGAAAAGGCCCATACTTAGCTATGACAATACGGTAGTCATTACTTCCTGTTTTGACTTCCATGATATATATGGGAGGGATTTGGCCAGACATTGCTCTGAACTGCTTACGTACCAATCCTTGGAGGCTCTGCGGCCTATGAAAAGGAGGAAATTTCATGATCCCAAATGTGAATGGTACAGGTGGTTCGATCTGAGGGACCTGTATATTGCACTGAACAGACTATTTCTGGATCCTGCAGAACCTAAGTGGCCGCCGCAGATTGATGAATTGATTGAAAGCCCTGGTGCTATATTTGACAAGCGGATACTGCTATCTGAAGAAACCGATGAAGGGGAGCCAGATGACCCCTATGAAGCTGGTTACACAACAGATCTGCTCTGGAGGGGGACATATCCTTCACATGTCTTCATGCTCCATACTCTTTTCTGTACACTACTCTTGACCCTAACTTGGTCGCGGGTCATAATTGAAGATATTCCACGGGCTCCGCCCGTCATGATTACTCTGTCCCCTCGGGACATTATACCACAAACTCCTCTCGATCTAGAGAGGTTGTATAATCTGATCTGGGACATATTACTATATGATCCCCCCAATCCTCTGGCCTTGGTGCCACTTCCTCCGTCTGATTCTCCTTCCATTAGTATTCATTCCTGCTTCATGTTTAATTCTTTCATTTTCCAAAAAAAAACGCCAATTTGGCAACAAATTCTTCCCAAATCCTCATTGAGGAAACATCTTACTTGTCCGATTGCACCCCACCGCGCGGGTCCTTCGGTCAAGATTCTCTCCTAGATTTACTCTGTCCCTCCCCTCGGGAGGATTCTCTTGTATTTCCACTTGTATCCCAGGATTTTCATCCTGCTTCGTCTTCGTTAGGTTATGATAGTGAAGTTAGGCAGTCTAGTCAGGTTAGTCAGCTTAGGAAGTCTAGGAAGCCTAAGGGTAGGCAAATTCCAGATAGATACCTCCAGGACTTAGCTGATAAGTGCTCTTCTTGCTCTTTGATCCCTCAGCTTTTAGAAAATCCAATTCAGATGCCAGAAGATTGCATGGACGATGAGTTAGTTAATGATGGGTACGGGGTATATGAATTAGTACATGAAAAGGACCCCATTGTTGAAGAGGAAGATGACGAGGACGCGGCTGAGGCATATGCCAGTGGAGTAAAGAGATTCGATGAACCCTCAGCTGCCGTAGAAGAGCCCACCAAAGAAATTAATTTAGGGACTGAAGACGAACCTAAGGTTGTCCTCGTCAGTAAAAATCTTTCTTCAGAGGATGAGAAAGCAATGGTACAAGTACTCAAGGACTATAAGGACACTTTCGCCTGGAGTTATGAAGATATGCCGGGGTTAGACTCGTCTTTAGTTGAACACAGATTGACATTAAAAGACGGAGTTAGCCCTGTCAAGCAGAAGTTAAGGCGATTCCACCCACAGATGGCTCTAAAGATGAAGGAAGAGGTCGATAAATTACATAAAGCTAAATTTATTAGAGTTGTCCTTTATCCACAATGGGTGGCTAACATAGTCCCGGTTATGAAGAAGGACGGAAAGGTCAGAATTTGCATTGACTTCCGCGATTTGAACCGGGCATGTCCTAAAGATGATTTTCCATTGCCTCATATTGATGTACTCATCGATAACACTGCTGGCTATGAAACGTTATCATTTATGGATGGATTTTCAGGATACAATCAGATCAAGCTGGCAGAAGAGGATCAAGAGAAAACGTCATTCACTACACCTTGGGGAACATACTGTTATGTTGTCATGCCATTTGGATTAAAGAATGCTGGAGCCACCTATCAAAGGGCCATGATGGCAATATTTCATGACATGATGCATATAGATTTGGAAGTGTATGTGGATGACTTATTAGGTAAATCGAAAACAAAGGCTGAGCACGCCAAAGTTTTGGCAAGGGTGTTAGAGAGATCGAGAGAATATCAGTTAAAGATGAACCCCAAGAAATGTGTATTCGGGGTATCTTCAGGAAAATTGCTTGAATTTATCGTCAGTAAACGGGGAATTGAGATCGATCCTAATAAGGCGAAGGCTATTAGAGAAATGCCACCTCCCAAAAACTTGAAAGAATTAAGAGGATTAATCGGAAGGTTGCAATTTATTCGCCGTTTTGTCTCCCAGCACTCACAAAGGTGTAAGCCGTTTTACGAGCTTACCAAGCCGGGAGTCAAATTCGTTTGGGACGATAAGTGTCAGGAGGCATTCGATGGATTAAAGGACTATTTAGCAAGTCCTCCTGTTCTGAGACCACCATCTCCAGGCAAATCATTGATACTTTACATTTCAGTCCTGGATGATGCAGTGGGGGCTGTCTTAGCACAAGAGGATGAAGAAGGAAAAGAGAGGGCAGCCTACTATCTCTCTAAACTTCTCAACCCCGCTGAACAGAGATATACGGCGATGGAGAAAACATGTGCAGCATTGGTTTGGGTTGTGCAGAAATTGAAGCATTATTTTCTGGCCCATGAAGTCCATCTCATCGCTAGGATGAATCCGATCAAATTCCTTCTGGAGAAATCTGTTCTTACTGATAGGTTAGCACGATGGCAAAGCTTTCTATCTCAATTCGACATCATCTATATTCAGCAGAAAGCGATCAAGGGCTATGCCATAGCAGAACATCTCGCTCATCATCCCCTTCCTCGTTTTGATCCAGTCCGATCAGAGTTTCCGGATGAGGAACTGATGTCCGTAAATCAAATCAGAGATGATATGTGGACTCTGCATTTTGACGGAGCTCTGAATTCTCATGGAAAAGGGATCTGTATTGTTCTGTTATCACCTGAAGGTATCACCATTCCACAAGCCTTTCAGCTTGATTTTCCAGTTACAAACAATATAGCTGAATACGAGGCACTCCTTGCTGGTCTCGAGGCTGCTCATTTCCATGGTGCCACTAAACTCAGGATTGTGGGTGAAAGCCAACTGATTCTTCGCCAAGTGCTGACCAAGTATCGAACTCTCGATCCTAAGCTCAAGCCTTATCAAGAGCTTACTTCTGCTTACTCAAATCTTTTCACGAAATTGATCTTTGTCCACGTCCCTAGGAATCAGAACATCTTAGCTGACGCTCTAGCTTCACTTGCATCTTCTCTTGATTTTCCAATCAGCAAACAATCCGAATCAATCATAGTTCATAAGCGTCTTTCACCCGCCGTGAAAGATCCTTCATTCCTTAGAACTAAGGAGAAGTTGCTGAAGAAAGTCAGAGACGGAGATATCATTGAGAAAAGAGAAATCATGTTAATAGAGCTGTTAGAAGAGATGGATGATGAACAGAAGCCATGGTATTATGAAATTGCAAAATATTGTGAAGATCAATCGTATCCTGAGGAAGCTACAACTGAGGAGAAAAGAGCTATCAGGAGAGTTGCTCAACGATACACCCTAGTTGGGGGAGCATTATACAAGAGAGGTTTTGATGGAGTTCTTCTGAGATGTCTAGACGAAGATGAGCTTTGGAAGGTTATGGAAGGAGCTCATAGTGGAGTTTGTGGTGGTCATGTCAATGGACAGATGTTAGCAAAGAAGATCCTTAGACAAGGATTTTATTGGCCAACCATGGAAGAAGATTGTGTAGGATTTGTTCGTAGGTGTGCTAAGTGTCAACTTTACGCCGACAAAATTCATTCTCCTGCATCTTCACTCCATCCTGTTTCTTCCCCATGGCCTTTCTCCATGTGGGCTTTCGACATTATTGGACCTCTTGGTAATCCAGATTCCGGCATCAAGCAAAAATCTTTCATTCTCACGGCAACGGAATACTTCACCAAGTGGGCAGAAGCTGAAGCGTACGTGGAAATCAAAGCATCAACCGTCTGCAAGTTCATCATGAAGAACATCATCACCCGATTCGGAATTCCAAGCACCATCGTCACCGACAACGGACCGCAGTTCGTGTCACAGGAACTGAAGGACCTCTGTAACAGGTATAAAATTGCAGTGCATCATTCATCTCCTTATTATCCGCAAGGCAATGGCCAAGCAGAGGCAACAAATAAGACTTTGATAAAAATCATCAAAAAGACGTGTAAATCTAATAAGTTCGCAGATTGGCCAGAAAAATTGGTTGAGGCTCTATGGGCCTACCGAACTTCAATCCGCACGCCTACTGGACAAACTCCTTATTCCTTAACATTTGGAATGGAGGCGGTAGTTCCATATGAGATCCTTATACCGTCATTAAGAGTACAATTGAATAAGGAATTTTCCATTGATGAACATCGTTCAGCACTCCTTGCTCAATTGGAACTTTTAGACGAGAAAAGATGGTCAGCTGCTAATCATGCAAAAGTTTATCAAAACAGATTAGCACGTTTTTATCAAAAGAAAGTCATTGAACGTAAGTTCAAAGTCGGTGAAATGGTTGTCAAAAGGATTTTTATAAAACCTGGTGGTCCGCGTTCTAAGCTCCAACCCAACTGGGAAGGACCTTATGTTGTATCGCACGCTTTTCCTGGTAATGCTTATCGTCTTGTTAATGCAGAAGGAGAAGAGCTAAAACATCCTTGGAATGGTTTACATCTTAAGAAATACTACCCTTAGGTTAAAGAGTCGATCAATATGGTACAAAGACCAGTGGAATCAGAAAATTTATAAACTCAAATTTCCTTATCAGTCTGAATAACTTAATTTCAAGCCCATTATTGCACACACTGACACGTTTGATTCGTGAGTAACAAGAGATGACAAGTCCTAAAGAATATCGAAAGCTTGACCGAAAGTGTAAAGTACAAATCATTCTTTTTTTTAAACAAAAATTCTGTTTTAAACTCGGCCCATGATGTCGGAACGAGGCTTAGAATAGACTACCAAGAATACCCGCCATCTTAGTAGGAGGCCGTCATAAAAAAATGGGGGAGATCCGTCCCAAAGTGAAAGAAAAGAAAAAAGAATAGCGAAAAGAAAAAGCAAGGCAAAAGCCAAATGTTAAATCAAAAAGGCCATTACACTACAAACGTTACATCAAGGCCATGAAATGAAATAAAAGGGAACGCAAGGTCGATAAATACCCCGGAAAGAAATGACCGAACCCCAACGGATATTAGGGTAGAAAAGGGACATCTTTTTAAGTCTCCGGAACCTTCTCACGGGCTTTCTAAACTTATTCATCTTTTCTTTCTAAAGAAATGTACTTCAAACTTAAGGAATGGCTTAGATTGACTAAGGGTCAAATCATCAAATGGGATCACGAATGGAAACACAAATTCAAACACGATGGGTTTAAGTTAAGTTGTTAAAGAACAATTTGGAAATGAAGTTAATAAATGAATATGATCTTTTGATCTAAGTACCATGCTGATCTTTTAGTCAAAAATCCAAAAAAAAAAAAAAATGACATATATCAAAATTCAAAAAAAATTACATAAGTCAAAAATCCAAAAAAAAATACTTATATCAAAATCAAAAAAAATACATATATCAAAATTCAAAAAAAAATGCATATGCCAAAAGTCAAAAAAAAAAAAAAAAGTATATATTTCAAAACCCCAAACAAAAATGAATATTTCAAAACAACAAAAATATTTCAGTTAGCATCTGCTTGTTGCATTTAGTATGTTTCATTCCTTTTATTTTCAGTGAGCATCTGTTTGCTTGTATGTTGCACTTTGCTTAAGTTTGATTATTCTCATTACCTTTGTTAATAAAGGCTATGCCCCTTGACCCTTCTACCAAGGATAGGATCAAGTAGTCGGTTACTTAACCAGGCAAGGGGATAAGCCTGAACAGATGCTTAACATGTTTGTTCAAGTTGTATACAGGACACAAGGCATTGATAGAGTTGGAATTCGAGTAGAGAACAAGCAGAAACCTATTTCTGTGAGTAAAAGGCGTCGAGGAGAACTGACGCGTTTCAACGTTAAATGGCGTCTGCGCGACATGACGCGTTTTATCCTTTCTGTGATTTATTCAAAATTCTGTGGATTTTCGATGTTTAAATTGAATATTTGCTTGGAATTACTAACAATTTTGATTGCAGGAAATTCAAAGAAAATTCAAGAAAGCTGAAAATATCAAGAAGATCCCACTGTGGGAGTCAAGAAGTCTCGACCGTGGCTAAAAAGACGGTTATTTCTACCCTTGTATTATTTCATGTAATTATTTTGCATTCGCATTATTATATGATAAATATTTATTAGATCATATCAAGGACCTTGTGTTTTTGATGAAACTGGAATTTGAGTTCCCCTACAACAAAAACAGTGATAATTCCAGAGGATTCTTAATCGCATGGATAGGCCGTTGGATTGTTAATTAGTGGGGACGATGGTTCCACTTTTGTGAAACGGTGCGTGGATAAACGAGCTTCGGCTTAGCACTGGATTACAAGAATTGGTGTCTTGACTCATTAATGACAATTTAACAATATTATCCTTGATTAATTTATATTTGATTTGACTTTATATTTTTCTTTTAGCCCAGCATGCATCATGTAGGACTTTGAAATCATTGTAATAAGGATTAATTATTGATTAAGTTTCAGACCATTAATCAAATAACTCAAAACATGATATGAAATATTCCATTCTGAATTGAGTATCTTGATTGTCTTTGAGGTTCGCTTGAAGATATCATTGGAATTCTTTCCTTTCTTGGATTCTTTATCCAATATTCTTGTTTTCTTTTAAGATCCATCATGGCTGCAGCACGTCCACATTGGCTGGCAAACGCTCCCCATGATGAAACCTACAGTGTCTATGACCTGGGGTACTTCCCACTCCGAGGAGGTTGATCGACTTTATTTTATTTCCTTGTCTACCTCATCCAGACAGGATTGATTCCATTGATTTTTTTGAGCTATCTTCATTGATAATTTTGAGAAAAATTTCAATCATGTGATGTTAAGAGCGTGTCTCGTCACACCTTGGCATCACCTTTTCAGTACATTCTATTTCATTTCACTCCCTTGCAAAGACGATGCCAAGGTGAGGCAGCTGTAGACACGCTAATTTTCACGTCATTTCGAGTAAATTTCATATCATATAATAATGCCTCATAATGGTCTGATAATTAATCATTGATTAATTTTTATTAATCTTTTTGAGTGTCGGGTTTAACAGACATGTTTAAGTTAATCAATTAAATTGATTTTAGCTCAAATTTCAGTTAAAATATGAAAAAAGTCTAAAAGGCGTCGACCCATGTGGACGTTATTTAGAGTTTATTCGTATTTTACCGTTTAAATTTGAATTTTAATTAATTGATTTATTAGCTAAAAGGTGTCTGTGAAGGACGACGCGATTTAGGTTTCCTAAGCTGTTTTAACTTCTCTTCCGGATGTTTATCCTTATCTTAATTAGAGTAAAAGACGTCTACTAACGTGGACGCGTTTTATCTAATAAAGATAAAGATAAGTTTTCCCGGATATTTATCCTTATCTTAATTAATCTGAAAGGCGTCAGCCATAGTGGACGCGTTTTAGATAATTACAGATAAAGATGAATTAATCAGTAATTATCTGTCGATTAAAGTAGAGAAATCCGAGATTTTTCTATGTTAATCGCGAACGCAGAAAATGCCTATAAATACCTTGCATATCAAGGAGTTAAAAAAAGAAAAAGAGAGAGAGAGCCACAGCGTTATAGCAATTTGAAGATCGGAGCAACCACGTCGGAACGCCGGAGCGCTGCCATTTCCAGAAGACGGCGTCCCTTTTCCAGATCTTCATCCATTCAAAGCTTCAACCAACTGGACTGGGCATAAGTTTTTCATATCTGAATTTCATTTTCATTCATTAGTTTCATTCTCTCATACTCACTGCATGCAACACACACCACATCATTAATTCTCCAAAACCCATCTGTTCTAAAGGGGTTTCAAAGCCATTTAAACAAGTGAGTTGCTGTTTAAACATGTTCATAACCATAGTTAATTTTGATATTATTTCTACTTAGATTCTCATCATTATTTCTTCTTAATTTTTCTGTCTTTCTGTCTCTGCTGCATTCAACAACAACAACAAAGATCAAAAGAGGGAAATCAAGCACAAGCCAGGAGAACTTCTGGACGATCCTCAACATTCAACAGCAAGAACAAAAGAACAAAGAGGCTCTCTTTCTTCAGCCGGCTGAAGGAGGGGAACCAAGGATTCATTCTTCCGCGTTTAAACAGGTAGGCGATCAAACTCTTTTGAAGCTTTTTAGTTAAAAGTTTCTGGCGATCACTGCACCTTAGTTGCATTTTTTTTAATAGGTTAATTTACCCTAAACAACATAGTTCTTCACATAAATCACACGAGCAAATTTTCAGCACCTACAATGTCTTTCTTGATATTAACTGTGTACTGGAATTCATCTGGATAATGCGATAGAGGGTTTGACTATAAATCCATACCCTTGCGTTATCGGGACATTGCATGAGTGAAGGATTATATCTGTGCGGTATCGGCAGACGGAAAGGTTCAATTGAAGGGAACAGTATCCCTTATATCTTCTGGGATCATGAGGTAGGGTTTGGTGCTGTTCATGATCAGAAGGCCAAGTGATTTGATCATCAGATGATAATTCACTTGTTTATTAAATTAATTATTTAACATATAATGTTTAAATGTTAATTAATAAATATTAAACTCAAGAAACAGTTCTAAGTTTAATGGGCCTGCAACCGGACTGATATATGGGCCTAGAGGGTCACACATATAAGAGTTCTCGTCAGACGGTGAGAGATGTTAAATTTCATGCTTATCTGGGTTTTTGTGAAAAGCTGCAGGATAAACATGAAGATTTAATGGAGAATTATCCAAGGCGAAACTCTTGGATAATCATGAGGATTAACTATTGTGCTTATCCATATTTCTATAAAAGGAGGGCCAAGGGGAAGGGGTAAAAAGTTAGTTGGACGAATTTTAGTCCCATATTCTCTCTCTCCTCTCTCTCTCTCCTTCTCTCTCTCTTGGAGTGGATCTGTCTCTCTCCGCGCATGGTGGATTTGAGATCTGGTCGGAGCACTCAAGTCGAGGAGGAAATCGCGTCTGCTGCGGGAACTCGTGTGGATACCTCTAGAGATCGTGCGCGATTACCGAGTCGGCATCATCCACGGGAGATTCGAAACCCCGCAAAGGTGAAGTACCTCTAGAGATCGTGCGCGATTACCGAGTCGGAGCACTCAAGATTTAATGTTCGTTTTACGACCCCAGCAACCGATACAATGGAATCATTTTTATTTCCGCTGCGTTCATGGCGATTCCTTACAGTAAGGACGACCACGGCTGTAAGGATCGTGACCTTCGGATCCGGTTTTCGGGGTCGGACCTTGTAGTTCTAACCTTAGTGAGGGCAGAGGTTCTGAGTTGATTCGCGTCAGGACATCGAGACGCGTTTTAAACGGCGTCCACCGTCGCAGACGCATTTCAAGTTCTGCCACGTGGGTGCCACGTGGGCTGGCTTCGGGCCGCGAGGGTACGGCCCTGTCTTGTCGACCTGAACGACGTCCACGTGTGTCGACGCCTTTCAGACTGCGACTCTGGGTTTGTCAGAGTACGGCCCTGACATATCGTCTGAACGGCGTCTGCCTTGAACGACGCGTTTCAGAGTCTTGTCAGAGCAGCCGTCACATCAACTGAATGGCGTCCGTGGATGTCGACGCGTTTTAGCCAATCTCTGGTTAACCCAGCGAGCCCTTCTTCTTTCCCTCATTTTCTCCTCTCTTCCTCTCTTTCCCTTTCCGACGAACTCGGCGGCGATCCCTCCTCCTCCCTCTTTTCCTCCCACCGTTTCATCTCTCCCTCCACTCCATCCTCTACCTAGCTCCTACCACTACCACCTCCACTTCCACTGCGGCGTTCTACTCTCCGGACAGCGGCCGACGTCACGAAGGAGCAAGGACGACCACGGCGGTACCGGCGGCGGCGTGGGGCGAGTCGGGTGGACGGCTTGAAGGTCGGAGGCGTTCAAGTATCCGGTAGCGTGACGGTTCCCATAAGCATCGTGTTTAAGCCATGTTTTCCCCCGTTTAAGCTTATTTGGATCTTTGGTTTCGGGGGGTAGAATGAGCATGTTTAGGTGTTCTTTTGTTGATATGGGGGTTTTGCTGTGAATGTGGTTTCCCATGAATTGTGTTGCCCCTCTTTCTCCTCCGTTTTTGGGTAATTTTGGGGTTAATTGGGGTGAAAAGGGAGCCCTCGGGGTCTAGGCAATTCTGTTTCCTGGGGTTAAAAGACGTCGTGCATGGACGACGCCTTTTTGAAGGGCGTCGGACCATCACGACGCCTTTTAAGACAGGAATCGCCTTACTGAGGAGTTGCCAGTTCGGGATTCTGGGGTTAAAAGACGTCATGGTACAACGACGCGTTTTTGAATGGCGTCAGGAGGCCATGACGCCTTTTAAGGCAGAAATCCCCTGGGTGGTTTCTTTGGAATTTCTGGATTTCTGTGCTGAATGGCGTCTAAGGATGTCGACGCCTTTTAAAAAGGCGACCACTGGTGTCGACGCCTTTTAGGGCCTGATTCTGAAGACTGTTTTACATGAACCTGTACATGGAGCTTGAATGGCGTCGACCTTGGGAGACGCGATTCAAGACAGAACCTCACTAATTCATGCCAGTAAAATGTGTTCATACTGTTAGACAGATGGTTATTGCATGTTTTAGTATACCCGGTAGAGATAGATTCTTCATGACCGGACGATGCTACATGTATGTTATACGATCGCGGACTTTTCACGTGACCGGATCGTACTTGTTGGGTTTTGTGTTACTGTGGACCTAGAGTGACATTGTAGCGCTTTATCACCCTGTGCTGGTGGGGGCGTGAGCACAGCGCCGGTGGGGGCGTGGGCGGGGTGACGCCTAGTGAGAGAGGGTCACCTGGTGAACCCCGGGGTCAGCTAGTACCGGTGTTGGAGTGGTACATTCGGAGAGTCACTCATGCTAAGGGAAGGAGTAACCACCTGAGCCGGTTGGGCCGGAGTAGCTAGTGTGCTATCCGAGGGGTTACTGTTTGGTCTCAGCGGGTCGAGGTTTTTCCACCGTTGTTGTGTGGTTAGCGAGTTCTATCGAGACGACAGTTGTGGGTTTCCTAGCCGGCTGGTTTAATATATGCATGTTTATTATATTACGATTGCATGTGATTTCACATTAAGAATTAGGAATTGTACCTCTTGTGCTTATCACCTTTCCGTTAGCTGTACCTTGCACTTGTGGGAGTGTGCGTGGGCAGTGGGGATCGAAGGATCCCTACTGAGTCTTGTCTTTGAGACTCACCGCTCCTGCGGTTTTCAGGTGAGGACTCTCAGCAGACCTAGCGAGGAGAGTGCGGACGTGAGTTGAGCACCGTCAGCAGTTGTTCCGGGGTATGCCCCGACGTAGTTGTGATTTTATTTATGGCCTGTACGTTTAATTATTTCCTTTCTGTTGGAGTATGTAATTATTTGCTGTATCGAGTCGCATTGTAATAATTTTTAATTCCTGCACTTTTATTTCAGTTCAATGCGATGTGAATGTTTAGCTTAGTTTATTATTTATCTCCCAGACTTGATTAGATCCTGGTTTGGTTCCAAATTAATGATTCGGTACCCATTTAGTAATCGGATCCCCGATTATAGGGTGGCGGGTCGTTACAGTTGGTATCAGAGCATACGGTCTGGCAAATAAATAAATAACTAGGTTAAATATCATAAATTCGGCAAATAAATACATTTTCCCGTACAGGCACGGCGGTAGCATAGGCTTTAGGACTCTAATTAGAACTTTTTGATTTTGTAATTGTAGGCGAGTAGATGGCTCCCAGAAGGAGGATGCCAGTTATTCGAGAGCAGGGAGACGTCCCTAGTGGGTCTGAGGCCAGGAGGCCGAGTGTTGAGCAGTCTATGGAGGCGATGATGGACACTATGGCTCGATATCAGACGCGAGACCCTAGTGAGAGTTCCAGTGCGCGGGGAGGGTCCACCGCTGCACTTGAGAGGTTTCTGAAGCTGAGGCCACCTCACTTCACCGGTCGTCCCGACCCTGACGAGGCCATTCACTGGCTTAGAGAGATAGAGAAGACTTTTGATACCATGGATTGTGCTGCAGTAGAGCGGACCCCGTTGGCTACCTTCATGCTGAAGGATAGCGCCTACGACTGGTGGACCACTTTGAAGAGTTTGTCTTACGAGGACAGCAGTCTTAGGGAAATTCCATGGGAGACATTTGTTAAGGAATTCAACGCACAGTATTTCCCTAGACATGTCCAGAGGGCCAAGGCGAGGGAGTTCATGGATCTGACGCAGGGGAGCATGACAGTACTTGAGTACCAGGCGAAGTTTGTTTCGCTAGGTCGGTTCGTGCCTTTCATATCTAGGGATGAGGAGCGTCGTACTGAGAGGTTCGTAGACGGACTGAGGCTCAGTCTGAGGAACTTCGTGGCGTCTCACTGTTGCACGGATCTGGCTTCTGCGGTTACATGTGCGGCAGCAGTGGAGGCTCAACAGAGCCAGTCGGCCCGGGAGAGAGGACTGGCTGCTCAGAGCCCAGTTCGTGGCAGGGGTAAGGCAGCGGCAACGGCCCCTTCAGCTTGATCGGGATCGTCGTCACTTGGCTCCCGATTCAGGAGATTCTTCAGGGGTGGTGGCAGCAGTAGTGGCAGTAGCGGCAACAACAGGCCCGGGCAGGGCCAGCAGAGTCAGTCTGTATCCAGTGCCCCAAAGGGGCCAGCTCAGAGGCTTCCGGCAGTCTGTCAGCACTGTGGGGGTGCCCATGGTGGGACTCAGTGTCCCACTCTCCCCAGGAGGTGCTTCACTTGCGGCCAGCAGGGCCATTTGGCGAGGCATTGCCCGCAGGGGCATGGTCAGGGACATGGTTCAGGTGAGCAGAAGAAGCCGAGGACCTAGGGGAGAGTGCTAGCTATCACCAGGAGGGAGGCTCGCGCGTCCAACTTGGTGGAAGGTACACTTTCTGTCCTTGGGAACTCTGCACACGTATTAGTTGATTCGGGTGCTTCGCATTCTTTCATTTCTGAGCAGTTCCTAGATATTCTTTCTGCACCCGTTGATGAGTTATCTGATGGTTTGATAGTGGAGGTTCCTTCTGGAGACTTTATGATATCTTATAACTGCTTGAGGAATGTTCCCTTGACCATTGAGGGTCATGTGCTACCTGCCCAGTTAGTCGTACTTGCCATTCGTGACTTTGATATCATCCTGGGTATGGATTGGTTGGAAGCCTTTTATGCAGAGGTGGACTGCCACAGGAAGAGGGTGCAATTCTCCATTCCGGACATCCCGACCTTCTTCTTCCAAGGTATTAGGCTTTCTTCCCGAGGTATTCTTATTTCTGCCTTTAAGGCACAGAGGTTGCTTGCTGGTGGCTGTGAGGCTTTCCTTGCCTCTGTTGTTGTCTCTGATGTCCGGGTTAGTCTCAGCCCTGGGGAGGTACCTGTTGCGTGTGAGTTCATAGATGTATTTCCTGAGGAGCTGCCTAGCCTTCCTCCTCAGCGAGAGGTCGAATTTACCATCGAGCTTGCACCAGGTACGGCGCCCTTGTCTAAGGCCCCGTATCGGATGGCGCCAGCCGAACTCGCTGAGTTGAAGGCGCAGTTGCAGGAGCTGCTGAATAAGGGTTTCATTCGTCCCAGTACATCTCCATGGGGTGCTCCAGTTCTGTTTGTTAGAAATGAGGATGGTTCTCTGAGATTGTGCATTGACTATAGGCAGCTGAACCAGGTAACAATAAAGAATAAGTACCCACTTCCAAGGATTGATGATTTGATCTATCAGCTGCAGTCCGCGAAGGTATTTTCCAAGATCGACTTGAGATCCGGATATTATCAGATGAGGATCCGGGATGTTGATGTTAGCAAAACGGCTTTCAGAACTCGGTATGGACATTATGAGTTTTTGGTTATGCCCTTTGGCTTGACCAATGCTCCGGCGGCCTTTATGGAGCTGATGAACCGAGTCTTCAGGACCTACCTGGATCAGTTTGTGGTTGTGTTTATTGATGATATTCTGATCTATTCTTCTTCTGAGGAAGAGCATGCCACCCATCTTCGGGCTGTATTGCAGGTCCTGAGGGAGCACCGACTTTATGCCAAATTTAGCAAGTGTGAGTTTTGGTTAGACGAGGTGCATTTCCTTGGGCATGTTATTTCTGGCAATGGTATCGCAGTGGATCCAGCCAAGATCGCGGCGGTGATGGATTGGAGCAGGCCGACTTCAGTGACTGAGATTAGGAGCTTTCTGGGGCTTGCCGGTTATTACAGGCGGTTTGTTCAGGGATTTTCTTCGATAGCAGCCCCCTTGTCGAGGTTGACTCGAAAGGGAGTTCGCTTTGTGTGGACCGAGGATTGTGAGCAGAGTTTTATTGAGTTAAAGACCTGTCTCACGTCAGCCCCTGTACTGGTGCTTCCATCTGGATCAGGTGGATTTGTGGTTTACTCTGATGCGTCCCGTCGAGGTTTGGGCACAGTTCTAATGCAGCATGGCAGGGTAGTGGCTTATGCTTCTCGACAGCTGAAGAAGCATGAAGAGAACTATCCTACTCATGATTTGGAGCAGGCAGCTGTGGTATTTGCACTCAAGATCTGGAGGCATTATTTATATGGGGAGAAATTCCAGGTTTTCACGGATCACAAGAGTTTGAAATGTGTTCACTCAGAGGGACCTGAATTTGAGGCAGTGAAGGTGGATGGAGTTCATTAAAGATTATGACTTTGACCTTTCTTAGCATCCGGGCAAGGCGAATGTAGTGGCAGACGCTTTGAGTCGGAAGACGGTCATGTCATACCTTATGATTCAGGAGTGGAAATTGTTCGAGCAGGTGGTGGAATCTTCCTTTAGGGTTCCACGTGAAGATGACAGAGCCGTGCTGGTCAGTTTGACTATGAGACCAGCTGTGTATCATGCAGTAATTGAGGCTCAGAGGGCAGATGTTGAACTACCACAGATCCTCCAGAGGTCAGAGGTGGAGTTGTGGGACGACGGTACGGTCAGGTTCAGAGGTAGACTTTATGTTCCGACTGAGGAGGACGTGCGCAGATGTGTTCTTGATGAGGCGCACCGTTCAAGATATGCAGTGCATCCGGGGACGACTAAGATGTATCATTGTTTGAGAAGGCACTTCTGGTGGCCCGGTATGAAGAAAGATGTGGCTGAATTTGTGGCCAGATGCATGACTTGTCAGCAGGTTAAAGCCGAGCATCAGAGACCTGGTGGATTGCTGCAGCCCTTGCCCATTCCAGAGTGGAAATGGGAGCATGTGACGATGGACTTCATGATGGGATTGCCTACATCCCCTAGCAGGAGAGATGCCATCTGGGTCATCGTGGATCGGCTGACCAAGTCGGCACACTTCCTAGCTATTAGGAAGGACTGGTCAGTCGGCAAGCTGGCAAAGTTGTTTGTAGACCGGATCATCTCTCTGCACGGGGTGCCTTTGTCTATTGTATCAGATCGAGATCCAAGGTTTACTTCCAGATTATGGAAGAGCTTTCAGCAGGCACTAGGCACTCAGTTGGCTTTCAGCTCAGCCTACCATCCCGAGACTAACGGGCATTCAGAGAGGACTATTCAGACCTTGGAAGATATGCTCAGAGCTTGTTGTTTAGACTGGGGAGGTTCTTGGGAGCAGTATTTGTCCACAGTGGAATTTGCCTATAATAACAGTTATCATTCTAGTATCGGCATGGCGCCTTACGAGGCCTTGTATGGGCGACCGTGTCGATCTCCAGTATGTTGGTCCGAGATCGGTGAAAGGCAGATAGCAGGACCCGAGTTAGTTCAGCAGTGTGCTGAGATTGCCAGGTTAGTTCGGCAGAGGTTGACCGCAGCTCAGAGTAGACAGAAAAGTTATGCTGACATCCGACGGAGACCACTTGAGTTTGAAGCTGGGGACCACGTGTTTCTCTGAGTCTCACCCTCCAAGGGTGTAATGAGATTCGGGAAGCGAGGCAAGCTGAGTCCGCGCTATATTGGGCCTTTTCCCATCGTTGCTCGGATTGGGGAAACGGCGTACCAGCTGGCCTTGCCGCCCAGTCTTGCAGGGGTGCACGATGTGTTCCATGTTTCCTTACTGAGAAAGTATGTTCAGGATCCGTCCCATGTCCTGGATTTTTCAGAGTTGGAGGTCGCTGAGGACCTGTCTTTTCCAGAATATCCTGTTCGTATTGAGGATCGCAGAGAACAGGTCCTGCGGAACAAGATTGTACCATTGGTCAAGGTGATTTGGCAGTACCGCTCCGGAGGTGAGGCAACCTGGGAGCGTGAGGATGAGATGCGGGAGCAGTTCCCTTACCTCTTTTCGTAAGTTTCCTTGTGAACTTGTATCCCTGTTTGACCTTGTTAATTCTAAGCAGTCAATTTCGGAGACGAAATTCTTTTAAGGGGGGGAGATTGTAAGGATCGTGACCATCGGATCCGGTTTTCGGGGTCGGACCTTGTAGTTCTAACCTTAGTGAGGGCGGAGGTTCTGAGTTGATTCGCGTCAGGACATCGAGACGCGTTTTAAACGGCGTCCACCGTCGCAGACGCATTTCAAGTTCTGCCACGTGGGTGCCACGTGGGCTGGCTTCGGGCCGCGAGAGTACGGCCCTGTCTTGTCGACCTGAACGGCGTCCACGTGTGTCGACGCCTTTCAGACTGCGACTCTGGGTTTGTCAGAGTACGGCCCTGACATATCGTCTGAACGGCGTCTGCCTTGAACGACGCATTTCAGAGTCTTGTCAGAACAGCCGTCACATCAACTGAATGGCGTCCGTGGATGTCGACGCGTTTTAGCCAATCTCTGGTTAACCCGCGAGCCCTCCTTCTTTCCCTCATTTTCTCCTCTCTTCCTCTCTTCCTCTCTTCCTCTCTTTCCCCTTCCGACGAACTCGGCGGCGATCCCTCCTCCTCCCTCTTTTCCTCCCACCGTTTCATCTCTCCCTCCACTCCATCCTCTACCTAGCTCCTACCACTACCACCTCCACTTCCACTGCGGCGTTCTACTCTCCGGATGGCGGCCGACGTCACGGAGGAGCAAGGACGACCACGGCGGTACCGGCGGCGGCGTGGGGCGAGTCGGGTGGACGGCTTGAAGCTCGGAGGCGTTCAAGTATCCGGTAGGGTGACGGTTCCCATAAGCATCGTGTTTAAGCCATGTTTTCCCCCGTTTAAGCTTATTTGGATCTTTGGTTTCGGGGGGTAGAATGAGCATGTTTAGGTGTTCTTTTGTTGATATGGGGGTTTTGCTGTGAATGTGGTTTCCCATGAATTGTGTTGCCCCTCTTTCTCCTCCGTTTTTGGGTAATTTTGGGGTTAATTGGGGTGAAAAGGGAGCCCTCGGGCTCTAGGCAATTCTGTTTCCTGGGGTTAAAAGACGTCGTGCATGGACGACACCTTTTTGAAGGGCGTCGGACCATCACGACGCCTTTTAAGACAGGAATCGCCTTACTGAGGAGTTGCCAGTTCGGGATTCTGGGGTTAAAAGACGTCATGGTACAACGACGCATTTTTGAATGGCGTCGGGAGGCCATGACGCCTTTTAAGGCAGAAATCCCCTGGGTGGTTTCTTTGGAATTTTTGGATTTCTGTGCTGAATGGCGTCTGAGGATGTCGACGCCTTTTAAAAAGGCGACCACTGGTGTCGACGCCTTTTAGGGCCTGATTCTGAAGACTGTTTTACATGAACCTGTACATGGAGCTTGAATGGCGTCGACCTTGGGAGACGCGATTCAAGACAGAACCTCACTAATTCATGCCAGTAAAATGTGTTCATACTGTTAGACAGATGGTTATTGCATGTTTTAGTATACCCGGTAGAGATAGATTCTTCATGACCGGACGATGCTACATGTATGTTATACGATCGCGGACTTTTCACGTGACCGGATCGTACTTGTTGGGTTTTGTGTTACTGTGGACCTAGAGTGACATTGTAGCGCTTTATCACCCTGTGCTGGTGGGGGCGTGAGCACAGCGCCGGTGGGGGCGTGGGCGGGGTGACGCCTAGTGAGAGAGGGTCACCTGGTGAACCCCGGGGTCAGCTAGTACCGGTGTTGGAGTGGTACATTCGGAGAGTCACTCATGCTAAGGGAAGGAGTAACCACCTGAGCCGGTTGGGCCGGAGTAGCTAGTGTGCTATCCGAGGGGTTACTGTTTGGTCTCAGCGGGTCGAGGTTTTTCCACCGTTGTTGTGTGGTTAGCGAGTTCTATCGAGACGACAGTTGTGGGTTTCCTAGCCGGCTGGTTTAATATATGCATGTTTATTATATTACGATTGCATGTGATTTCACATTAAGAATTAGGAATTGTACCTCTTGTGCTTATCACCTTTCCGTTAGCTGTACCTTGCACTTGTGGGTGTGTGCGTGGGCAGTGGGGATCGAAGGATCCCTACTGAGTCTTGTCTTTGAGACTCACCGCTCCTGCGGTTTTTAGGTGAGGACTCTCAGCAGACCTAGCGAGGAGAGTGCGGCCGTGAGTTGAGCACCGTCAGCAGTTGTTCCGGGGTATGCCCCGACGTAGTTGTGATTTTATTTCTGGCCTGTACGTTTAATTATTTCCTTTCTGTTGGAATATGTAATTATTTGCTGTATCGAGTCGCATTGTAATAATTTTTAATTCCTGCACTTTTATTTCAGTTCAATGTGATGTGAATGTTTAGCTTAGTTTATTATTTATCTCCCAGACTTGATTAGATCCTGGTTTGGTTCCAAATTAATGATTCGGTACCCATTTAGTAATCGGATCCCCGATTATAGGGTGGCGGGTCGTTACAACGGCGGTACCGGCGGCGGCGTGGGACGAGTCGGGTGGACGGCTTGAAGCTTGGAGGAGTTGAAGTAACCGGTAGGGTGACGAATCCCATAGTGTTCTATGTTCAAACCATGATTCTCCCTCTTGAAGCATGTTTTAGATCTATGGTTTTGGGGGGTAGAACAAGCATGTTTAGGAGCTCTTATTGTTGAAATGGGGGATTTCTATGAATGTGTCCGTGATGTTTGGGTTTGCCTCTCTTTCTCCTCCGTTTCGGGTGATTTTTGGATTTTTGGGGATAAAAAGGGGAGCCCTCGGGCTCATGACAGATCTGGTTCCTGGGGTTGAAAGACGTCGTGCATGGACGACGCCCTTTTGAAGGGCGTCGGGCCGTCATGACGCCTTTTAAGACAGGAACTGCTTTACTAAGGTTCTGTCGGTTCAGAGATTCTGGGACTAAAAGACGTCATGGGTGGGCGACGCGATTCGTAAAAGCGTCGGGTAACCATGACGCCTTTTTAGGCATAAATCCCCTGATTAATGTTTTCTGCAAATCCTGGATTTCTGTGCTAAATGGCGTCTGAGGATGTTGACGCCTTTCAAAAGGCGACTGCTGGTGTCGACGCCTTTTAGGCCAGATTCTGAGGCCGGTGTTTTATGAACCAGTACAGGGAGCTTGAATGACGTCGGCCTTGGGCGACGCGATTCAAGACAGAACTACACTAATTCATGCCAGTAAAATGTGTTCATACTGCTAGATAGTTGGTTAATGCATGCTTTAGTGCACTCGATAATGATGGATTATTCATGACTTGATGGCACTGCGTTGTGTGTCGTGCGATCGCGGGCTTTTCACGTGACCGGATCGTACTGTGCCGGATTTTGTGTTACTGTGGACCTGGAGTGACAGTTGTAGCGCTTTATCACCCTGTGCTGGTGTGGGTGGAGCACAGCGCCGGTGGGGACGTGGGCGGGGTGACGCCTAGTGAGAGTGGGTCACCTGGTGAACCCCGGGGTCAGCTAGTACCGGTGTGGGTGTGGTACTTTCGGAGTGTCACTCATGCTGAGGGAAGGAGTAACCACCTGAGCCGGTTGCGCCGGAGTAGCTAGAGTGCTATCCGAGGGGTTACTGCTTGGTCTCAGCGGGTCGATGTTTTCCCCACTGTTGTTTGTGTGGTTGGCGTGTTCTATCGAGACGGCGGTTGTGGGTTCCCTAGTCGTCTGGTTTAGAATTATGCATGTTTAATACATTTCGATTGCATGTGATTCGCATTGAGATCTAGGAATAGTAATTACCACTGTGCTTGTTACTTTACCGTCAGCTGTATTCTTCACTTGTGGGTGTGTGCGTGGGCAGTGGGGATCGAAGGATCCCTACTGAGTCTTGTCTTTGAGACTCATCCCTGCGGTTTTCAGGTGATGACTCCCGGCAGACCTAGCGAGGAGTGTGCGGCTGTGTGTTGAGCGCCGACGGCTGTTGTTCCGGGGTATGCCCCGATGTAGTTGTTATTTTATTTCTGGCCTGTATGTTTAATTAATTCTCTTCTGTTAGAGTATGTAATTATTTGCTGTATCGAGTCGTATTGTAATAACTTTTAATTTCTGCATTTTCCTTTCAATTCAATGCGATGTGAATGTTTAGCTTAGTTTATCATTTATTTCCCAGACTTACTTAGATCCTGGTTTGGTTCCAAATTAATGATTCGGTACCCATTTAGTAATCGGATCCCCGATTATAGGGTGGCGGGTCGTTACAAATTCTAAAGTTTAATATTTATTAATTATTATTTAAACATCATATGTTAAATAATTAATTCAATAAATAAGTAGTTTATCATCTGATGATTAATCTACTTGACCTTCTGACCATGAACGGCACCAAACACTACCTTCATGATCCCAGAAGTTATAAGGGATATTGTTCCCTTTATTTGAACCTTTCCATCTGCAGATACTGCACAGATAAAATCCTTCACTCATCCAATGTCCCAATAATGAAAGGGTATGGTTTTACAGTCAAACCTTCTATCGCATTATTTAGATGGATTCCAGTACTCAGTTAATTTCTAGAAAGACATCTCTTTCAATTGACCATGGCCAGGGATTTCTGTGTACACATTCATAAGATATTCTCTCTCCAGTCTTATACCAAGTGAGTGATCCCCTATTATTCACTCAATTACCTTCGCAAGCTTTCCACTGTGTCTGAGAGACTGACTATCGTGGACTTAATGGTTTAAGTCCACAAGTCAGAGAATCAAGACACAATGGTCTACAAGCAAGGTAGCATTGGTGACTCAGGTCAAAAGACCAACTGCGCTACTACAACGATTGAATTCCCTGGTTGACTATTAGGTATAATGACCATCCATGAATTCTTATTCAGATATGTTCAGTGAACTCATTCTCTAATGAGCACCCACAAGTTTGTCTTAGTGTCACCACATGAGTGAATGTGAGATCATTCACCCTCATCATATGAGCTGAAATAACATGTGTCGATCTTATCGGATATTTAATGTACATCTCAAATATCCTATGATCGAGAACTGTTTAAGACAAGTGATTAAGAATATTGATCTCACTATCATGATCTCATCATGATTCAATATCCCATACATTTGTCTACGGACCTTCATTACGATAGTTAATTTGCGAGAACTATAAATGAAGAAATAATTGACTTTTATTAATATTTCGAATTAGAATGTACAATGATTGGCTTTGAAGCCACCCAATTCTATCAGTATGGTCTTCATCTCTTGGAAACTTGTCTTACAATCATCTGACTAGACAAAGGGGACTCCCCCCTTGTAGTTTACTTAGTCAAAGGAACTGCAATAGAAGAGAACCCTTGAATAGATCTCCTATAGTATATGGCCAAGCCTAAGAAACTTCTAATCTCACTAGTATTTTTAGGCCTTTTTCCAGTGCAATACACCCTCAACCTTAGCTGAGTCTTTTGCGACTCCATTTGTAAAAATTACATGTCTCAAAAAGTAAATCTTGTTTACTCTAAATTCACACTTGCTGAATTTAATATACAATTGATTCTGCCTCAGTGTTTTCAGCACTAACCTCAAGTGTTCTTGATGAGTTTCAATTGATGGGGAATATATTTACGTATCATCAATAAAGACTACTACAACTGAACTAAATATGATTGAAAAACTCCATTCATGAAATCCATAAAAACTATTAGTTAATATGAATGGCATGACAAAAAACTCATAGTGCCCATATCTGGTTCTAAATGCAGTCTTGGATACATCTTCTCTAATTTTCAGCTGATGGTACACGAATATGATCTATCTTGGAAAATACTTTTGGTTGCCTATAGTTGATCAAATAAATCTTCTATTCTAAGCAGTGAATACTTGTTCTTAACTATCACCAGATTCAATTTTTTATAATCAATACATAGTCTAAGCGACCCATTCTTCTTCCTCACAAATAACACAGGTGCTCCCCATGACACCAAGTCTAATGAATCCCTTATTCAACAATGCTTGTAGCTGCACTTTTAATTTAGCCAACTTAACATGGGCCATTCTATAGGATGCTTTTGAAATTGGTAATGCCTCGAGCATCAACTCAATAGTGAATTCTACCTCTCTGTATGGTGGCAGTCCTAGTAACTCCTCTCGAAAGACATCTACAAATTCTCTTACTACATTAATATCCACTCACTTTTAGCTTGTTGTCCTCTGAAGAAATATTTAACATACTAGCCAAATCCCCGAAACACCCTTTTCTCAACAATTTCCTTGCTCATAACTGAAATTAAAATGTTGCCATCTTGGGATCTAGGACATTGGAAAGAAAATGTCTACTTGCATAGCTTCTAAAATATGACCCTCTTCCTTTTACAATCTAAGAGAGCAAAATATTCATCTAACCAATCTATTCCTAGTATTACATTAAAATCAGTCATATCTAAAATATATACACAAGCTGGCATCTTTCTACTATGTATCTCTACATCTATACTAGGAATGATATATTTAGTTCTATCTAGAACTCCTGCTGGAGTGTCGATAGACATCTCTCCTGTCTGAATTATTTCTCTACTATTTAATGTTGCAACAAAGTTTGTAAAAATAAAGAAATGTGTTGCACTTGAATAAAATAAAACTCCAGCATGATTGCCATCAATAAGAAGTGTACCTTCAGCCACCTGATTGTTATTCTGAACCTCACCTTTTGTTAGAGCATACACTCTAGCCTGTCCTCTTTGTTGTGCTGGTAACTGCTGCTGTGTCTGCTGCCACTGCTGCTGTGTTTGCTGTCACTGCTGCTGTGGCTGCCTAGGATTTTTACAATCTCTAGCCAAATGTCCTTTCGGTTCATAGTTGAAACATCGGCCATTAATTCTCCAACACTCTCTACCTCCATGTAGTCTTCCACAATGCTGACAAATTGGGGTAGAACCTTTCATTGCTGGTTGGAAAGTCTATGGAGTTACTATTCTATTACAGGGGGTTGCTTCTCTCGATCTAACTTGTTCTCCTTTCTTCTAAGAATTCTTCGTATTCACTTTCAGCTATATAGGCAGTCCTCATGCTTCTTTCATAGTTTTAAGATCTAAAATAGCAACCTTACTTCTAATAATGCTTCTCAGCCTTCGGACAAAATTTCTCACCCTTCTGAGTTCATCAGCACATATATATGGGGCTGGGGCATATTTTTCTAATTCAATAAAGTTGACCTCATAATCTGCTACTGTCATATTTCCTTGAGTCAAATTTAGAAATTCCACTTCTTTCCTATTATTCTTCACATGTTGAGGAATAAATTTGGTATGGAAAGCTCCCAAAAATTTTGTCCAGCTAATGTTATTATCACTCCCCTTGAAAATAATTCTTTGGGCAGATCTTCACCATTCATTTGTCGTCTCCTTCAACAAAAAGGTAGCTAGAACTACCTTATCTTCCTCTGAACATCTGATGGCGAGAAATATTTTCTCCATCTTGCTTTCCCAATTCTGAACAATTTTTGACTAACTATCCCCTTTAAAGGAAGGAGGACCCATCTTTTTAAATTTTCCTATGAAACTGGCTCCTATAGTCTTATCTTGTTACCTCTGTATTTGAACCTGTAGTTGGGTGTCCAACCTGGACTTGAGCTTGAAGTTGCATTGTCTAAACCAGTCCTTGAAAAGACTGCATAAAACCACCCAAGTCTACTGGTGGTACTCCTGGTGTAGTCACAACTCCTTGAATAGCTTCTATATCACTACATTAGATATACCAATTGAAGGCACATTTTCTCCCTACGCATGACTCACAACTTCTCTATTATTCCAAGCCATAACTTGAAATTAGGAACTATCCTGAATTAGTATAGCTTCTAAGTCTACCCTTTTAAATTACCTAAATAAAATTCTAACTCTTGTAGTATGGTTTGAATATGTTGGATGATTGCAAAATCCCCAAGTAGCACAACCTTAGTCTAATACCAATTTCTAACTATGACACCCCCGTAAAGGAAATGCCACCTCAAAGCTCATTCAAATTGTTGTGGTCTTGGGAAGCTTGCAAGCAATACCTGTTGTACCATTCGTACTGTAAGGATTGAGGTTTCAGATCCAGTTATCGGGTTAGTTTCGGGGTCGAATCCCTCGGTTTGGGCCCTTGTGGGGTTGGGGCTTGGGTTCTTTTTCACATCGAGCTTGCTCGACGCGATTCAAACGGCGTCCGTCGAGGTGTACGCGTTTTAGGTTGTGCCACGTGGGCGCCACGTAGGTTGGTTTTGGGCCGCGAGAGTACGGCCCCGGTCTTATCGTCTGAATGACGTCATTTAGAGTACGGCCCTGGTATATCAGTGTATGGCCCGAACTTGTCGTCTGAATGGCGTCGGGCTTGGACGACGCGTTTTACCTTGCTTCAGTTTGACCCCGCGAACCCTCCCTCCTTTTCCTCATTCTCTCCTTTCCTCTCTCTCTCCTCTCTTCTCTTCGGCCTCCGGCGACTCCTTTCCCCCTCTCCTTCCTTTCCTCTCCCCATTCCTCCTCTCCCTCCACTCCATCAACCTCCTAACTTCCTCTACTACCACCACCACTTCCTCCGTGGCGCATTTCTCTCCGGACGGCAGCCGACGTCCCGGTGGAGTAACGGCGTCCACGGCGGTACTAGCGGCGGCGTGTGGCGAGGCGGGTCGGCAGCTTGGAGCTCGGAGGAGTTCGAGTAACCGGTAGGGTGATGATCCTCGCGTTGTTTTGTTTAAAACCATGTTTTTCCCACTTTGGAGCATGTTTAGGAGAATTTTGGGGTGAAAATACTAATTGCATGTAATGAGGAATTGTGGGTTTTTAATAGTTACCTAGTTTCTCCTCCTCCCTCTCTATTTTTATGGTGTTTTGTGCGAATTTGGGGGAGAAATCCCATTTTGTAACTCGGGGGAGGCTGGAGGAGAACCTATCTGTAACGACCCGCCATCCTATGACCGGAGACCCGGTCACTAAATGGATGTCGGCCCATTAACTGTAGGTTCATACCAGGATCTTATTTGCACATCTGGAGGAGTAAGCGTTAAACAAGATTAAATATAACATTCACACGGACTACAAGGGGTACAGTGCGCAGGAAGTAAAGTAACAATGTCCGTACACAGTCCAACAATAATTACATGTCCAACAAATTAATTAAGTACAGGCAGAAATAAAGTACAACAACATTGGGGCATACCCCGGGAACTGAGATAGCTGCTGGTCCGCACACCAAGGAGAACACCACGCGCCGCCACACGCCACAAGGTCTACACCTGAAAACGCAGGGAGTGAGCCACACCAAAATTGGGCTCAGTAGGGATCATCCGATCCCTCGCCTCCCACACACACACCCACAAGTGCAGTAGCAAAGATGCAGGTAATAAAGCAAGTAAAGCTGTAACACGCTACTCCTAAAATCTCGATATGAATCATGTGCCTTCGGAATGTAACATGCATATTTCTAAAATCATTCTATCAAGGAGCCTCCAACTCCCGTCTCGGCAAAACATGTCAACCACTCCTCCGAAAGTAGGAAACACCAACCACACAGCCGTAAGTGGGAAACACCGTCCACACAAGCACAAGTAGGAAACACCGACCCGCTGAGACCAAACAGTAACCCCTCGGATAGCACGCTAGCTACTCCGGCCCAACTGGCTCAGGTGGTTACTCCTTCCCTCAGCATGAGTGACTCTCCGAATGTACCACTCCGACACCGGTACTAGCTGACCTCGGGGTTCACCAGGTGACCCTCTCTCACTAGGCGTCACCCCGCCCACGCCCCCACCGGCGCTGTGCTCACGCCCCCACCAGCACAGGGTGATAAAGTGCTACAATGTCACTCCAGGTCCACAGTAACTCAAAACATCAAAACCCGGCACAGTACGATCCGGTCACGTGAAAAGCCCGCGATCGCACTACACACAACGCAGTGCCATCCGATCATAAAGAAACCAAGTATACTAGAGCATGCACTAACCAACTATCTAGCAGTATGTACATTTTACTGGCATGAATTAGTGTTGTTCTGCCTTGAATCGCGTCGCCCAAGGCCGACGCCATTCAAGTTCCCTAAACTGGTTCATAAAACAGAGGCCACGGGAATCTGGCCTAAAAGGCGTCGACACCAGAAGTCTCCTTTTGAAAGGCGTCGACATCCTCCGACGCCATTCAGCTGATAAAACCAGAATTTCAGGAAAACATTATCCAGGGGATTTCTTCCTTAAAAGGCGTCATGGTTACCCGACGCCATTCAAATCGCGTCGTCCACCCATGACGTCTTTTAGTTCCAGAATCCCGAGTTGACGGACCCTCAGTCGGGGTGATTTCCTACCTAAATGGCGTCATGATGGCCCGACGTCCTTTTGAAAGGCGTCGTCCATCCATGACGTCATTTAGCGCCAGAACCCCTAACTCGTGAAACCTCGAACGGGGAGGTTTCTGCCCTAAAACGCGTCGTACTGCCTTGACGTCCTTTTGAAAGGCGTCGACTAGGCACGACGCCGTTTAGCGCCAGAAACCTGGTTCCCTGGTTCGAACCGAGGGTTTCTCCCTTAACCCCAATTGCCCCGAAAAGCCTCCAAAACAGAAGGGGGAGAAAGAGAAGTTCACCCCCCACAAACCTACTACAAAACCACATACAGGAACACGGCCATACCCACAAGAACACCCCCCTAAACATGCTCAATCTAGCCCAAAACACATCAAAACACGCCTAGGAAAGCACGAGCAACACATACAAGGTTCGTCCCCCTATCGGATACTTGAACTCCTCCTGGCTCCGTGTCGCCCAACCGCCGCGCCGCAGACCGCCGCCGGTACCCCCGAGAACGTCGCCACTCCGCCGGGACGTCGGCCGCCGTCCGGAGAATGGAACGCCGCGAAGGAAGTGGTGGTGGCAGAGGTGAGAGGTAGGGAGGCGTTGGAGTGGTGGAAGAGGAAGAAGAGGAAGGGAAAGGGAAAGAGAGGGGTCGGAGGAGGCGGAGAGGGAGAGGAGAGAGAGCGAGAGGTGAGAAATGAGGGAAAGAAAGGAGGGCTCGCGGGGGTCATCAGAAACTACCTAAAACGCGTCGAGCGAGAAGGACGCCTATCAGATGACAAGACGGGCCGTACTGACAGCTGTCTGAAACGCGTCGACCACCATGGACGCCGTTCAGCTGACATGTCAGGCACCGTACACTGACATCGCAGGGTGGCAGTCTGAATCGTGTTGTCCATCATGGACGCCGTTCAGACGACAAGACAGGGGCCGTACTCTCGCGGCCCGAAACCCCCCCCACGTGGCGCCCACGTGGCACAACAGCAAATCGCCTAAATGGCGTCCACCTATCAAGACGCCGTTTGAAAGGCGTCATGATGTGTAGACGTCATTCAGAAGAAATTCTCCAGACCCCGCAAGGTCCGACCCAGGGGATCCGGCCCGAAACCGACCTGAAAACCGAACCCGAAACCTCAGTCCTTACACTATCTGTGAGGGTTAAATGGCGTCGGGGGACAGCGACGCCTTTTAAAAAGGCGGCTTCCATCTACGACGTGATTTATCCCAAATAACAGACTCTGTCTCTAGATTGAATGGCATCCAGGGACAGCAACGCCTTTTAAACGGCGACTCGTTTGAACAACGTGTTTTAGGCCATCTTCCGAGGCCATATTTCACATGAACCAGTTTAGGAGTCTTGAATGACGTCGGCCTTGGGTGACACGATTCAAGACATAATCTGATTAATTCCTACAATTAACATGTGTTTACATTGATAGATAATTTGGTTAATTGCATGTTTGAGATCATACTTGAGGTCGATGATTTCTACATGATCGGATCGCACCGTGTTGCGTTTTGTGCGATCGTGGACCTAGAGTGATAGTTGTTAGTGCTTAGGCATCCTGTGTCGGTGTGGGAGTGACACGGCGCCGGTGTGGGAGTGGTGGGGTAACGCTTAGAGAGAGGGTCCCTGGTGTATCCCGGGGTATAGCTAGTACCGGTGTGGGTGTGGTACATTCAGAGTGTCACTCGTGCTGTGGGAAGCAGAACCACCTTAAGTCAGGTCAGGCCGGAGTAGCCAGTGTGCTATCTGAGGGGTTGTTGTTTGGTCTCAGCGGGTCGGTGTTTTCCGCGTTCGGCTGTATGACTTGTGTGTTTAGTCGAGACGCTAGTTGTGGACTCCGTGGTAGTGTGGTTTCAGAATCGTGCATGTTACTGTTAAAATGCGTGTGTTTTATATCGAAATCTAGGAATTTGTGTTACTGCTTTATTCAGTTAAATTGCCTATATTTGTATATTGTACTTGTGGGTGTGTGAGTGGGTGGTGGGGATCGAAGGATTCCTACTTAGTCTTTTTCGATGAGACTCACCCCCTGCGGTTTTCAGGTGAGGGTTCCAGGTAGGTGTAGCGACGAGAGTGTTGCCTTGGGTTGCGCGCCAACAGCCGCTGTTCCGGGGTATGTCTCGATGTAGTTGTTATTTCCTTTTCTGGCATGTACGCTTAATTATTTCTTTTCTGTTGGAGTATGTAATTAATTACTGAGTCAAGTCGAATTGTAATAATTTTTAATTTCTGCACTTCCTTTACAATTCGATGGGATGTGGATGTTTAGCTTAGTTTATCATTTATTTCCCAGACTTATTGAGATCCTGGTTTGTCTCCAAATTTAATGATTCGGTACCCATTTAGTAATCGGATCCCCGATTATAGGGTGGCGGGTCGTTACACATAGAATTCCAAACACACACCACAAAACCATACCAAATCCACTTAAGTGATTGCATTACAAATTACAATTTGTCCTAGGAATTTACAACAAAAGTTGAAATTTAAAACAACTTAACCTACTTCTTAAGTCAAAATGTTTTGCTGCTTAAGTTCTCACAAATCTAGCTTTCTTGGCTGACCTTAAGTTCCCCTATTAGAATCTCCTAAAAATGGTAATAAATAGGTGTTGGAGCACAAAACTCAGTAGGTATCAAAATTAAAGCATGCTTAACTAAATAGTGAAGTTTTCAATTCACATGATGATAATTAAATATTCTTAAATAATTTCATAGATTCTACATATTCTAACATACGTCAAAGAAGAATACATATCACAAAAGTTGCAAAATTATCATACTTAAATCTGAACAAAGGTTCATCCTTATAATTTACAGATGAATCACTTATCAGATCTATTATACAAGTAGTCATAATCTGTCATAGAAGTAGTCATACTCACACAAAATTCTAAGATCTGCTCAGATTTGATGGAACAAATTCTATTCATACTTAATCAGATTTTTATATTAAGCTTCGGCCAAATATTTGAACCACAACAAAAAGAGTCATACACACTCTGGCACTTGGATGATTGCAGTGCCCTAGTCATAACGCAACCAGCTAGAAATGAGGTATGGCCCCACCCTTCACTAAATCAACGTTTAGCTTTATGATTTCACATAATTTCTGTCATCTATTATGTCATAAATGACTACTACCACATCAAATAATTATTGTGGTTCATCCATACAATCTCCTTAAGATGGTACTGCCCACACCCATTTCATTTTATTAAAATTCAAAACAATTATATGAGTTATCACATGTTTCAAAAAATAGATAGAAAAGGAGACTAAATAAAAAATAATATACTCACCATTTAATTTTTGAGTAGATAACCTGTTAATTAAATATTAACAATGAAATCAGGAGAATTACGAAGTATAATAAATGTATGAACTGTGTCACATATAGCTTAAGTCATATTTAAACTGATATTAATCCTTTACACATACCTACTTTAGGATTTTCTAAATACCAAACTAAATTTAAACTATATACATAACAAATAACATGAATTGGTTTATTATGCACCTACCTTGAATTGGAAGAATTCCACTGCTCTCAGATTTTTTGAAATTATTCCAGCCTACCCAAACCCTTTTCTCTTTAAATTTTTAGACTTCCTTTGGGAAAAATAAAGTATTTTGCCCTAATTATAGTCAAGCTTATTAAGGAAACATCTAGGCCCTTAGCACCACCCTAAGGTATCCTCTAAAAGTCCATATGTCCTTTGATGAGTCACCAATAAAGTGATATAATTAAATAATTTAAGTGCTGAGAAAAGTCATAGATATCAATTATATAGATTAATATAATTGATTATATAACTTAAGTCATCGACTATAAGTGTTCAATTAATTGATTACATAAGCCTTATCCTCAGTCACTGAACCAATTACACACAGTCAATTAATCGATTACATGAATATCAGTAAATCGATTACATGTTGTTTAGATAATCGATTACTCAAGTATCCCCTAATCAACTACATTTGTTTCAGTCAATTGATTACATTTATGACAATTATTGGATTACATTCATACGGTTAATCACTTCTATTAATCGATTATATATGTAATAGCGAATCGATTACCATCGATTACATGGGTTCCATTTAATTGATTATATGTGTGTCTGTTAATTGATTACACATTATTCTTCTAATTGATTATGTTTTATTCTTATAATCGATTATCTATTGTTCCTATAATCGATTACCCATTCTTCTTATAATTAATTATCTATTGTTCTCATACATGTTGTTCTTATAATCGATTACCTATTTTAGATTAATTGATAACATGACTTAATTTGACTTTGATTACAAGGATTTTGTTAATTGATTTTTTGTTTGTATTTAATTGACTTTGTGCCTAGTTTTAATTTTGATTAAAAAGCTTATTCTAAATCGATTATTACTTAACTTAAACTCGATTATAGGACTTATATTAACTTCGATTACAGAGCTTATTTTACCTTCACTTATAACTTGTTTTATTAGTTAATTGAACTCTTTATTCTCTTCTCTAATCGATTATGTAGGACTTAACCAATTTTTAGAGTTCTTTCTATTGAGAACTTGCTACATTCTAAGGAGATTTTCTACCCAAATTAACTAACTAAAACCTACTCTAATTAACTTAATTAGAATAATCCAACTTCCTAATATCTGGGATATTACATAGTAGGCCCCTAGCTGACTAGTATTACTGTACGTAATCTGAGTGGATTCCCACTTCATTAAAGACGAGGCATCGCTTGGGTCTCAAGTACCTCCATTTGGACATCTCGAGTCCAATTCTCGACTGGTTGTGCAATGCTCCAAGAGGATTCTCTAGGCTCTCCAGAGGTACCTAACTTTTGGCAGGCCCTTCACGTGCCCACTAGAATGTCCTTAGGTAAAGAATCCTAAGAAGGTAATTTACCCCAACAAGTACTACCAAGGCGAGGGAGCCTTAAAGGGCAAGCCAAAATGGGGGAAGTTACCTTCCTGGATTGACTCCTAGTTATGGCGTATGATGGTCCCGTGATCTCCTAGAGGGAAGGATCATGGGCATTGTCATGCCATGGATCCGGTTCTTTTTTTTGGGTTTTTTTTAACCTACTCTAGACTCCGAATGCATAAAATTGGATGAATCCTATAACAAATGGATATCAGAGATAAACAACTATTAGACAATATAAATAAATGCCATCACCATCAGATAATCCGAACAAGTTGTAATACCCCTGTCGATTTAGTTTGGTCATGCTGGCTAACTTCGAAATGGCAGGCGTAGTGGGAACGATCCAAACATATCCATAATGTCCAGAGTGAGCGTATATGCATTCCATGATAAAAAAAGAAATCAACCATCATTGCCACAAGATAATCCACTGAATAAGAAATAAATATTTGAAATAACAACAATAATAGAGTGTTTTCCAAGATCTCTACATGTCTAAATAAAAATATTACATCTCAAAAGGTTAACTAACTAACTTATTACATCAACTTGCTAAACTAAAAATAAATAGAAACCTACATCTAGTTAATAAATCCTAAAGCTCGAACTCTAAGCCTCACGATCCTCCTCGAGCTCAGCCTCACCATCAACCTTAGGGTCTACCTCTCCTAAAAAGGTTATTTAGCAAGAGTGATACCCAATTAACTCAACAAGCTTATAATACCACAAATACATAGTTTTAAGAAATACATTCATGTGCAAGAAAAAAATATTATACATAAACATTTATGCTGTACTATAATATCATATATACACATGCTTAAAATCCTAAACATATTCTTTAACATTTAAGTCATACTATGTGCATACTATCTTGCATACTAATAAGAGATAAACTTATGGCATCATTCATAACATACATAGCATGGTTTATAAGAATATTCATAATAGGCACATTCATCATCTTTTTACTTTATTCATGGGACATGCATCTAAACCACATCATGAGAAGTTGTTATTCTTGTTCTTCTTCTTCACCTGGTAGTAAGGCAATGCCCACTAAGTCTTTGATAGCATAATCGAGGGATCCACTCTCATCCTACGTAAGGTGTGTCCGCATGCAGGACACTTCTAGAATTTTAGCCCGTTGACCTCAAACTTTTTACATCATTCGTAATTCATGGTCTTCTAACACAAGGGCTCTTTGTGGGTTGGACGGTTCGACACTTTATGGGTTGGGCGGTTCTTATACTTTTAAGGTAGCATTGTCCATCATTAACCACTTCATTACATGTATGTAAATCGTTTGTGAAAGTGATGTATATAACAATACACAAATCAAGGTGATTTAATATGAAATTTAATGATTATGTATGGGTTTTGTATAATAATATGAATCATGTCTAGATCAAATGACGCCTCTTACAAACTGCATCACCCTCCTCAAACATCTTTAAGACTTGTACCCTTTTTAACTTCTATGAAAATCATGATTAATTTTCAAAAACATAGGATTAAACAATAAATTTATAGCTTCTAAATAGGTCATTAACAAAGAATCATGTGCTTAATCAAAAGTTTAATCGCATTATTAACATACTAATTAGATGATTCAACAGGTTAACAAAAGGTTGTAAATTAAATCAGGAATATGCTTAAAATGTGTTTGTATATCATGACATGAATTGTAAATCGCATCCTCTAGGTAGAACACCTATCAAGATAGTAGAACAGATTCTAGACCTCGCATATACTTCAGATGATTCCATGAAAAAGTGATATCCATGCACGTTCTAATGCATCTAATGCTTCTTTTAAATCTCCGCCAATATTACTGTATATAATATATAATAAAATACCTTGAAAATAAGTTTTTATACATAAAAATAGGTATAGAAAAGAGATTACTCATCACTTGCCTCCACCAAGAACTAAAGGGAGCGATGAAGCCTACGTAGGCAAGGCAAGGAATGTCCCTCCAAACTTGTCCACACCCTCGTAGAGAGCCTCCCACGAAAGCCTCCATACTACGCTACTCTCTCAAACTCTCTCTCTAAGGCAAAGGGACGTGCTAAAGGGTTCTTGGGGTCGAAGCGATTTATATATATCTACTGGGATTGAGTTATAAGTAGAAAGAAACCTCCCAATGAAGGAAACACCATATTGTGGTGTATTTTGTGAGATTTAGGGCTTTGAAGTATTAGCGATCATATGAATTAATCATGTGAGTGTAGATTCGTTTAAGCCAATCTCGATATCCATAAATGAAGTAGCTTCAATTACATCCCCTTGAGAGGAGAAGACCCTTGATTAATCGTCAGAAGAATTCGACGTAATAGCCCATAAACTGAATAAAATATGTAGAACAAGTGTGCCAAGTGAGAACTACATGATTTAAAGGCACTTGACTTCAAATACCTAATTTTGTTTGATCACCAAACGGCTAATCTTGATAAGATTGTCATTGTTTTAAACAAGGTTTTTTTATTAATGATCTTGGACAATCTAATTACTTGTTGGCAAAGTTATCTTGAAAATTTGGTCTAGATCAGACTTCAAATGAGCCTTGTGTTGTCAAATTTATGCTCAATTTGTGGTTCTAAAGTTGGGACTTCAAGCCCAATTTATTGCTGTATAAATGTATTCATCTCAAGCCCATGGATAGATGCAAATGCACTAGGGAGATTATCTTTGATATAATCACCCCCTAAAATAGCCTTCATATTAAGGTCATGATCGGTTCTATGAACTTCAAAATTTACAAAACAAAACAAAGAAAGAAGATGAAATAATAGCACATGAGCCTCTTTCTCTCAATTGGGCAATATTCGACAGTGGGTAGGACTCCCAAAGATAATCATAATGATCATAGAAAAGCTCCAACCCCCTTATAGCATTTGCAACCTTCATATTGAGAAGAAACTCAATCAAGAAAATAAAATAAGCATGAAATGTAGTTAACCAACCTATAACTGGAACTAAATGCATTTGAAGCTTAATGACAACCTAGAGATAATCTCATTAATTGAGGATATCTAAGAATACATTGGTAAGTCCTAATTTAAACTCAAATGGGGCATTTGTTTTCTCTGGATTACAACAGTTCAGAAATCATAAAGAACACTCAATTGGAACCATGAATGAAAGAATCATCACCATACTCTTTTGGTGCCATTGAGGGGTCAAAGGTTTGAGCAATAACTCTTAATAAAGAAGACCTCCCCCCCATCAGAAACATGCACACAAGAGGTTTGGGCAAGCATCTAAGAACGAAAAACCATGTACTCAAAATATCTAAATACAATAGGGCAGAGGAAGAAAGACATGTCTGCCATTTACATAGGGAAAAAGATGGGACCTTAAGGCTTTTAAGAGGGCATCTCCATAGATGGAGGCCTCACTTGGTCTTTCACAGGCCACCTACATAAGGATGAATAACAAAGAAGCTAGGAAAGCTGCATTTGCAAAGAAATATGCAGAACAGAGGATCGAAAATCAGCAAATCATACCATAAGACTGACATAAAGGATGAGAAGATGAGAAAAGGTCAACATGAGAACAATGTTTTCACGATATATAAGAGAAAAAGAGAGATTACAATGATTAAATAAATTGAAAATGCACAAAAAATTCTGATATCCTAACCTTGAAACATAAAGAGCAGTGACATACACCGGCTCCAAACCCCTTATCTCTCCTCTTCAATCTCCTCTTCTATTTCCCTTCAACCTAATGACAAACCTACAAAGAAACCCAACCCTAGGAATAGTTTGAGTAGGGTGCACCACCTAAAATCCATGCTCTATTGGGTGGAAAGACTGCTTCTCTATGGCTAGTAGAGTATCATATAGAAATTTGACATGACTAGTAGCGTATAACAAAATTAACATATTCAAATTTTAGATTCTCATATGTGCAAAGTCATAGCTTTTAAGGTTTAAGTCATATTTCCACAAACTAAAGGCATAGTTCAAAGAGTCAAATCTTATAAATTAACTAAGGATCCATATACAAGTTTCTTAATAGGTTTCAAATTGATGCTAAGAGATCTAAATGGGTTCAGCTTACTTATCATGTGCCAAACATATAATATTCCACATATATAGTAAACAGACGTGCGTCCAACTATAATACAAGGGCACCTGCATAAATACAAGAACACCTAGGTAAAGAGTGCTAAGGTCTTGATCATTGAGGAAAATCAGGGAGTCTTAAGTCTCACCAAAAACAATACACAAAATCTCAGTTTCAAGATTCCACCCGTTGCATACCAGTCCTAACCTACCCCACATATGCTCGTAGGGTCTGCCCAAACTCCCTTTAGGGTGGCAATGTCCAAACACAGATCTTACAGCTATGGCACATGTCTTACAGTGATTCCAATTTATCATATTCCAAAATTTCAATTATCAAATAATCCTAAGCATAAACAATAGTGAAAACAAGTCAAATTGAATTAAATTAAGTCATAGAGAGGCAAAATAAGTTATTACTGTGAATTTCCAAGAAAAACATATGTCAACAGGCTAATCAAGTATTTTAAACAACATAGGTAATGTTTTAGAATTTTCATAATTAATTACATATTTTTATGGCATAGAAACCTAATTTTTTGGATAAAAATTCAATAATAATTAAAATAAGTAGCAAACAGTTTCAAAAATTAACCAAACATGGTGGACATTCTTAAAATTTATTTTTAAGGTCTTTGCAAAGTTTCAATAGATTATGAGTAGGTTTGATATCAAATTGGACTTCTGTGAGAACTTTGAGAAGTCTAAAAACAAGTCGAAATCAAATGAATCATGGGATTTATATCATATTAGATAAAAAAGGACCAATATTTTGGTGGAGTTTGAATCATCAAATATGAAGTATGTACAAATTTTCACAAGATTTTGGGTTGATATGATACAAAGATCAACTTCCTCGGGAATTAAAAAAACCATATAAGTGTCATAATGATGTGGAACATGATCTAGAGGTTCAAATAGAGTCGAAACTATTCTAATAGGTGAAAATATATATCTAAGATATGGAGAGTTAAACAGAATTTTTTAGAATAGTTTATCTATTCTTTCAAACACTATAAGCATTTATAAATAGTAGAAATTCAGTAATTAGTAGAATAATTATCAAACATACTGGGAAATTCACTAAAATCTGTGAGCATGGTTAATAGGTCATAACTAAGGTGTCTAGAAAGTTTAATCAAATTCCGTGTTGGTTTGATACATTGTTCATTAAAAATCCTCTATAATATCTCATCTAAGTCTACCTTTCATGCAGGAAAATGGCACGTGCGACTGGATGAAGAAGATTTAAAAGTAAAGAATGTTACAATAAGTCACCACCTAATTAACGTAATACTAAAATTTCAAGTCTTATCTATAGTCATGTTGGACACATTCGACAGAACTACTAGGCAATGAGTCATGACAACACATGTAATACAAGTTTGGCTTTCCTATGTCACACATGCCAATCTGCTTATACTCGGCCACTTTCTAAGACATGCTTTGATAGACCACATGTTTCATGGTCCTTGGATAACATGTTAAGTAGCATCATCAAGTATCTACTTTATGATAAGGTTCATAGCCCCACAGGATACATGAAAGTATAGAAGCTCACACATTAATAAAGTACGGATCTATTCAATCACTCCTCTAGTGGTTAACAAAAGCACACACTATAATTTAGATGCTATGGAGGCCAAAGATAGGATACACCATGGTCATATACCATATGAATTTGTAACTTTGCACTCCTCTTAAGAGCGTCTAGGTGTCACCCATATGTCTCACATCATATTCGATTATCATAAGCTATATGGAGAAAGACCAATTCCAAGTTCGATTGATTTCAATCAGTCTAATGTTAGCCACTATAATGCCTGACCCATTAGGAAATTAGTTTAAGCCCATTAGCAGCTTGGGTAGGCCCATTAGTGGGGTTAGAACTAAGTTTATTAGGACTTGGGCTAGGGAGCTGAAATGCGTCACTATCAAGTGATGCGATTTAGAGGGCTTGAGAGGCATCAGGTCGAGCTGGCGCATATTAGAACAATAGTCCAGTTTTGAATAGAACTCCAGTGTTTCCTTCTGTGGGGTTTCTATCTCCAGATAGGACTTAGCTTAGACGATTATTTATAGATCTTCTTCGCCCCCAAGACTTCTATTTGCATTCTAGACCCTAGAATGGGATTGAGAGGGAATTGTGGAGAGAAGGTAACTGGTTGGAGTGTTCTTCGCACGTTCTTGGTGGCGGCGTGAGCTGAGCGGTGTGGTAGCATTGCTGCATGTGTGAGGATAGTGGATGCCTTGCCTTAGGTGCCCATTTGGTGATTGTTATGTGTGAAATAAAGGCAAGTGATGATGAATTAGAAATTCATGGCTATTTTTTTTCAAATATATAAAACCAATCTTTAACGTATTGTTCTATGAACCATGAAACTATGAATGTGATGCTAATTGTCTCCATGTACCCATATAAACCCGTTGCTTGATCCCTCTTCTTAAAACCTAATTAACTTCATGTTAAAGCCGAATTCCATGAAAATTGCTTCTTTATGCTGAGACGCGTCACCAATGCATGACGCGATTCATGAATCATGTTAGCATGGAATGACGCGATTTAGCATACAACTTCTATAATGAAACCCTAATTTTTTCTCTGGTTTTTTTTTGGAAAACATTCATCTATGTTTGAAGCTTTTGTTCGTTTAAACATTAAGGATATTTTAAATCTTTGTAATACGTGGCATGCTATGATATTTTAGATGCCCCGTTGATGCCATGAATCTTCTTTTATGTCTAGTTAACATAGGAAATCCTCTCATGCTCATGAATTTATCATTCTAAGGAAATATTTATCATGTTATGGGCCATGTAAACAAACGATGCTATTAATGATTTTTTTTTTGTAAATTAATGGATTTCTTTCTAAGTTAAACTTTTCTTTATAGTGTGAAAGGTGTCATGTGAAGGTGACAAAATTTGTAAGTCGAGTCATCTGAGAGTGACGCATTTTAGGTTAATTAAAACTAAAGCCTATTGAATTTGTTGCGTCGCATGACTATAATCTCAAATTATGCACTATTGTTCATAGCACTATCTATAAGGACCTACAAAATTACAGTTACATGCCAACATATACATAATTATAAAAAAGAGTATATTCGTAAATATCGAAATAAGCATAAATGCAATTATGACAAGTTCATGTCTTATAATGCAAGAGATGATCTTCATAGGGTCTTAAGAGAAATGTTTAAGGCCTCTAGATGTGTCCTCGAAAGGGGATTAAATTCGGTGAAGAGGTGTTGAATGAGGGTATAAAGCCAATTATAGAAAATATAGGGACTAAAATGTAAAATACTAAAGGATGAGGATACTAGTAAGGTAAAGGATAAGGATACTGGTATAGAAAAAGATATGAAAACTGGTAAGGTTTCTTAGCCCCCCAAAAACCCATGCCACCTTATTGGACACAATGTCCAAAATCCAAGCTAAACTCACCTTAAAGGGACACATGTCCTAGACACATGTCCCCATCTTAAGCCATACCTACCTCTTTGAATAGGAAGGTAGCCCTCCCATCACCCCCATCTCTTCTCCTTCTCCTTCACCCACGCCTAGAGAGAGAGAGAGTGAGAGAGAAAGAGAAGTAGACAAAAAGATAAAAAAATAGAGCTCGGGAGAAGAAGTCTTATCGCCAGTTCGAGCCGTCCCAGAGGGTGACGGAAGGAGGCTTCTACTGTGCCTAAGAAAGCTTCTGGTTTAAAGGCAAGTACATAGTTCTTTCTCCATAGTTATTTTCCGACTACAAATGCCCCGTTTTCAAACTGTATATTTTCCTACAACTTAAGTATATACTACTAAGCTAATATGTTGTCAAAATGACATAAGAGCCTAAATGGACAACTAATCCATGCCTAAATCCCATACTATAACTCTTTCATGTTAAAATCGAACATGCTTACGGATAGTGCCACCTTAGGAGTGTTAGAATTAGGTGGCCTCAAAGCCAATCATTGTACATTCTAGTTCAGATTATTAATAAAGGCAATTATTTCTTCATTTAATAGTTCTCGCAAACGACTATCGTAATGAAGGTCCATAGACAAATGTATGGGATATTGAATCATGATGAGATCATGATAGTGAGATCAATATCCTAAGGCAATTGTCTTAAATAGTTCTCGATCATAGGATATTTGAGTTGGACATTAAATATCCGATAAGATCGACACAAGTTATGTCTGCTCAGATGATGAGGGTGAATGATCTCACATTCACTCGTGTGGTGACACTAAGACAAACAAGTGGGTGCTCATTAGAGAATGAGTTCACTGAACAGACCCAAAATAAGAATTCCTGGATGGTAATTATACCTATTAGTCAACCAGGGAATTCAATCGTTGCAGTAGCACAGTTGGTCCTTTGACCTGAGTCACCAATGATACCTTGTTTGTGGACCATTGTGTCTTGATTCTCTGACTCGTGGGCTTTAACCATTAAGTCCACCATAATCGGTCTTTCAGATACAGTGGAAATCTTGCGAAGGTAATTGAGTGAACAACAAGGGATCACTCACTCTTGGTATAAGACTGGAGAGATAATGTCCCATGGATGTGTACACAGAAATCTCTGGCCAGGGTCAAATGAAAGAGATGTCTTTCTAGATATTAACTGTGTACTAGAATCCATCTGGATAATGCGATAGAGGGTTTGACTATAAAACCATACCCTTGCGTTATCGGGACATTGCATGAGTGAAGGATTATATCTGTGCGGCATCTGCAGACGGAAAGGTTCAATTGAAGGGAACAATATCCCTTATATCTTCTGGGATCATGAGGTAGTGTTTGGTGCTGTTCATGATCAGAAGGCCAAGTGATTTGATCATCAGATGATAATTCACTTGTTTATTAAATTAATCATTTAACATATGATGTTTAAATGTTAATTAATAAATATTAAACTCAAGAAACAGTTCTAAGTTTAATGGGCCTGCAACTGGACTGATATATGGGCCTAGAGGGTCACACACATAAGAGTTCTCGTCAGACGGTGAGAGATGCTAAATTTCATGCTTATCTGGGTTTTTGTGAAAAGCTGCAGGATAAACATGAAGATTTAATGGAGAATTATCCAAGGACAAACTCTTGGATAATCATGAGGATTAACTGTTGTGCTTATCCTTATTTCTATATAAGGAGGGCCAAGGAGGAGTGGTAAAAAGTTAGTTGGACGAATTTTACTCCCCAGATTCTCTCTCTCCTTCTCGGAGTGGATCTGTCTCTCTCCGCGCATGGTGGATCTGAGATCTGGTCGGAGCACTCAAGTCGAGGAGGAAATTGCGTCTGCTGCGGGAACTCGTGTGGATACCTCTAGAGATCGTGCGCGTGCGCGATTACCGAGTCGGCATCATCCACGGGAGATTCGAAACCCCGCAAAGGTGAAGAACTGTTCTTCCCGCTTAGATTTTAATGTCCGTTTTACAACCCCAGCAACCGATACAATGGAATCATTTTTATTTCCGCTGCGTTCATGGCGATTCCTTACAGTGGTATCAGAGCCAGGTTCGCTGGTTCGGTTGTAAAACGGCACCGTTATGCGTGTTTTTCTCGTTATGCGTGAAGAACCCGTATTGTACGTGTTCTTGTGTTTAATCCGATTAAAAATAACAGATTAGTGTTCATATGATGATCACGATCAATTTGATTATTTTTCTGTATTTTTCGGATTTTTATTTGGATTTTTCGGAGTTCTTCATGTGATGATGAACTGGGGTACTTCGGCGGCTTCGTACGTGCATTCCAACTGTTGGGATGGCGGCCCGGATGTCTGGATCTATTGGTGATAGTCACCACTTCACATTGGGTATGAAGATCGGCACGGAGTGCCCTTGAAGGTGCTAAAAATCGAGCCCGAACTTGGGTTTTTAAACCTGAAAAATCAGATTTAAGGGATACTTTCAAGGGCTCGGGTTGCTGCTTCGGGGGCCCCACCGGCGGCCATGCCGGCGCCGGACACGCCGCCGGCGCCGGGGTCATCGCCGGCCGGTGCTAATCGTCGCCGGGGGCCGGCCGGCGGCGGCGCCGGATCCTCCCAGCCGCAGATTCTGCAAGAAAAGGCAAGGGTTAGGTTGCAGGAATCTGCCGAGCCGGCCGGTCCCGAGCCGGTTCGGACCGGACCCGGCTTGGGCCTGGACCTGGCTGGGCCAGGTCCGGTGCCTGGCTCGACCAGGGTTCGACCCTGGCCGAGCCAGGGCTCGGGTCTGGCTGAGCCAGACCCCCTGGCCGAGCCAGGGCTCGACCCTGGCCGAGCCAGGGCCCTAGGTCCGGGCCATTGGGCCCTAATGGGCTGGGCCCATTTTCTGGTTTTTTAAAAAATTGTTTTTTAATGCCTGTTTAACCCCCTTTAAACCCATTATTAGCCCTTTTAAGCCCGTTTTTAAAATTGTTTTAAAACAGAAAATTTATAGAAATAATTAATAATTGTTATTAATTATTTTTATGATTATTAACAGGTTATTAAAGAGTTTAATAACTGTTAGTCAATTAAAGGACTTTATAATTAATAGGTGTTAGTTAATTATTTAAAATTGTTTTAGATAATTAATTTTCCTGTTAATTTAATTAGTTTAAAATTGTTTTAAACTAATTTCATGCATAACTTGATTACACTTTGCCGTTCAAATTGTTTGAATTATTATTTAGATTAACTGAATAGTTTAGTTAGTTTAATTGTCAATAATGTTTTGAATATTATTGATGATGCTGAAATAAATGTTATTTCGAAAACTAATTGATATTATAATTTTATATTAATAAAATTTAATACCAAACAGCAATTATGTGATGATTGTGATGCATGTGATGTATTTTATGGTGGGATGATCATGGACTTAGTATTTTCATGTGATGAATGATGTGAATGGATGCGATGCTTATTTCATTTGGTATTTTAAATAGGACATGCGTGTCCTCCTCTCTCTTAATCCAAGTGTACCTTCTACCTTCCTATAAGATTGTACTTCCCTTGATAAGATCAAGGTTTCTTAGTGTTTAAATGTACATTTGTGGACCTGCGAGTCCTGAATTTCATATTTAAATGTATCGGATTAAGTTTAGAGGACGGAATCTTCTGAAGACACCTCTGGAGGGAGGACTCGCATCAAATGGAACCAGTGTTGCTGTTTTCACATTAGGATCCTATTATGGATCATCGTTTGGCTCCGATGATTCCATAGTAGTTTAAGCTGTCCATGATCATCCCCATTTAATTTTTCTGCATATATGTGATGTTTGCGGACTATGCTATCATATATATATTTCTATTAAGTATATTGATACTTCAAATCGAAATACTATTGATAGCACGATTTTTACAAATCAAAATCAAAAACCCTCTTTTAAAACTTAAGTTGTAAACGTGAGATATTAAGAATAATCCACGTAACCCACTATTATTATAGATCTTAGGATAATTCTTATCTCAAACGGATTTGTTGTGCTACCACAAGGTCTGTTTGATTTAGAAATTAAACTAGGTCTACGACATGTGATGTCATTAAGATGATTGGACAAATAGTGTAGTTTTGTTGTGCTACCACAAGGATTGCACTATGAATTCATGTCATCTAAGTAATGATGGATAAACTTAACTGAATCAAATTGATTTGTTGTGCTACCACAAGGTCATTCTGATTCAGGGGTTAAATCGATCGGATATTGCAATCGTTGCAACTGTCAAGAGTTGACTGCCTAAGGGACTTGATGTGATTTGTTGTGCTACCACAAGGTCACATGCATGTTGCCCGAAGGATTCTGATCCCCACTAGGAGATCATCGGAATCTCCCGTTCTGTATCTTAGAGGGTCATACAGTTCGCCGAAAAATAGTGGGAGCATAAATCTAGATTAAAAGTCCTAAATCTGATTTTAAGAACTATCTGCTCATTTTATATATTTCCATGTAGGTCGCTATGTCGTCACCTAACCCCCTCCGTTGCATACTTGATGCAAAAAAACTCATGTGACCAAATTACATTGACTGGTTACGCAACCTGAAGATTGTCCTCAGGTGCGAAAAACTAGCCTATGTCTTGGATCAACCAGATCCAGTGCAACCCGGTGATAATGCTAACGAAGATGAATTAATTATGTTTGAAAATTGGAAGGTGGACTATGTCAAGGTCCAGTGTTATATGCTCGGTTCAATGAACAATGAACTGCAGCGACAGCATGATAACATGGAACCTAAGACCATTCTGAATCACCTATAAGAGTTGTTTGGTGAACAATCCAGAACAGAAAGATATGAGATATCTAAGAAATTGTTCATGACCAGAATGAGCGAGGGCACATCTGTGCAAACTCATGTGCTCAAGATGATAGAGTGGATTGAGAGGCTTGCTGTGTTGGGCTTTGTTATGAACAATGACCTGAGCATTGACTTAATCATACAGTCCCTTCCAGATTCATTTTCACAATTCATTATCAACTTCAATATGAACAAGATTGAAGTCTCACTGGCTGAGCTGCTCAACATGTTAAAGACAGCAGAAGGCACTATCCAGAAAGATAAGCCAAATGTAATGCTTGTTGGTAAGACCAACAAGAAAAGAAAAGCTGGACAGACCTTTAAGAAAGGTAAGCCTAAGAAGCAAGTGAAAAGCAAACCGGCGGCACAAAAGGACAAAGCTAAAGTCAATGATAAATGTCAGTGTTTCCACTGCCATAAAGAAGGTCATTGGAAGAGAAACTGCAAGATTTATCTTGCAGAAAAAGCAAAGGAGAAGCTTGGTGAAGCTTCATGTATTCTCATGATAGATCTTAACTTGTCTTATAGAGAATCAACATCCTGGGTATTAGATACTGGATGTGTTTCTCATATCTGCAATAACTTGCAGGTGTTAACAAGTAAGAGAAGATTGAACCGCGGAGACGTAGATCTGAGGCTCGGGAATGGAGCAAAAGTTGCTGCGTTAGCTGTGGGGACAACAAGACTTCAGATGCCGTCAGGAGACTCTTTGGAACTGATAGATTGTTATTATGTTCCAACCATTATTAGGAATATCATATCTATTTCATGTTTAGATAGACAAGGATATTCTATGAAACTAGAGAATAAAGGTTGTTCAATTTATCAAGGAGACAAACTGTTTGCTTCCGGATATTTATTGAATAGATTATATTTACTTGATATTTCATGTGATGTTTGTCTGGTAAATAATTCTCTTGAACGCTTAGATAAGGATGTGAATAAATCGTACCTATGGCATTGTAGGCTAGGTCATATAAATGAGAACAGGATCATAAGGTTGCAAAAGAATGGATATCTTGATCCATTTGATTATGAATCATTTGCAACTTGTGAAGCTTGTCTCATGGGAAATATGACCAAAGCTCCATTCTCAGGACATGGAGAAAGAGCTAAGGACTTATTGGAACTAATACATAGTGATGTATGTGGTCCAATGTCCACTCATGCTATGGGTGGTTACTCATACTTTGTTTCATTTACAGATGATTTCTCAAGATATGGCTACATATTTTTAATGAAATATAAGTCAGAAGTCTTTGAGAAATTTAAAGAGTTTAAAAACGAAGTTGAGAACCAGACTGGAAAGAGTATTAAAACTCTTCGATCAGATCGAGGGGGTAAATACTTAAGTACATAATTCACAGAATATCTTAAGGATAATGGTATTTTGTCTCAGTGGACTCCTCCCTATACACCTCAGTTAAATGGTGTATCAGAAAGGAGAAATCGTACTCTATTAGATATGGTACGATCCATGATGAGTTATGCCAAACTTCCAATCTCTTTATGGGGATATGCACTGTTGACTGCTGCATATCTGTTGAACAAAGTTCCCAGTAAGTCATTACCTTCCACTCCATATGAGATATGGAAAGGAAAGAAACCAGACTTTAAGCATGTTAGAGTCTGGGGTTGTCCTGCACATGTCAAAAGACATGATCCAGACAAACTGGATTCCAGGACAGAGAAATGTAGATTTGTGGGATATCCAAAAGAGACTTTTGGATATTACTTCTATCAGCCAAGCGATCAAAGGGTGTTTGTCGCAAAAAGAGTTGTCTTCTTAGAGAAAGAATATCTCTCAAAAGAAGACAGTGGGAGCAAGATAGAACTTGAAGAAATTCTAGACTCACAAATCAACACTGGTTCATCTACTGAACCATTAACTCAAGAACTTGTTCAAGATGATACACAAAAGGTTCGCAGATCAGGTAGAGTGCCTAAGCAGCCTGAAAGATATGTTGGACATATCGATGAAGGCAAACCAAAAGTGCACTTAAATGAGGATGATGATCCTCAAACCTACCTTGAAGCCATAAATAGTAATGAATCAGAAAAATGGCAAGAGGCAATGGATTCTGAAATTCAGTCCATGTATGCCAACCAAGTTTGGAACTTGGTTGATCATCCAGAAGGTATGGTACCTATTGGCAGTAAATGAATCTTTAAAAGAAAGATCGGGGCAGATGGACAAATTGACACATACAAGGCAAGGCTTGTAGCAAAAGGATATCGTCAAAGGCAAGGTGTTGACTATGACGAAACCTTTTCTCCAGTTGCCATGATTAAGTCAATCAGAATACTTCTTGCTATCGCCGCATTCTATGATTATGAAATTTGGCAAATGGATGTGAAAACAGCATTCCTTAACGGGAACCTTCAAGAAGAGGTGTATATGATACAATATGAAGGATTAACTTCCAAAGAGCATTCAAGCAAGGTATGCAAGCTGCAAAGATCCATCTATGGATTAAAGCAGGCATCCCGAACTTGGAACTTAAGATTTGATGAAGCAATCAAATCTTATGACTTCATTAAGAATGAAGATGAGCCTTGTGTATACAAAAAGGTTAGTGGGAGCGCAGTTACCTTTCTGGTACTTTACGTTGATGACATTCTACTCATTGGGAATTATGTAGGAATGTTGTCATCAGTAAAGGCTTGGTTATCCAAAAACTTCTCCATGAAAGATTTGGGAGAAGCATCCTATATTCTGGGAATAAGGATCTATAGAGATAGGTCCAAAAGGATGATTGGCTTGTCCCAATCTATGTACATAGATACCATAGTCAAAAGGTTTGGCATGGAAAATTCCAAGAAAGGCCTCGTTCCTATGAGGCATGGAATTTATCTCCCTAAAGAAATGTCTCCCAAGACACCTGAAGAGAGAGCATACATGGATAGAGTTCCTTATGCGTCGGCAATAGGATCTATCATGTATGCAATGCTATGTACTAGGCTTGATGTGGCACATCCATTAAGTGTCACTAGTAGATATCAGGCTGATCCAGGTGAGGAACACTGGAAGGCAGTGAAATGTATCCTTAGATACTTGAGAAGGACTAAGGATCTATTTCTCGTTTATGGAGGAGACGACTTGGAACTTCGAGGATTTACTGACTCGAGTTTCCAGTCGGATATGGATGACAGCAAATCCATGTCTGGATTTGTGTGTTCATGTTAAATGGAGGTGCAGTAAGTTGGAAGAGTTCCAAACAGGAAACTACTGCAGATTCGACGACCGAAGCAGAATACATTGCTGTAGCTGAAGCGGCCAAGGAGGCGGTTTGGATGAAGAAGTTCATCTCGGCGCTTGGAGTCGTTCCAAGCATTTCAGATCCTGTTCCATTATTGTGTGACAACAATGGAGCAATAGCTCAAGCAAAGGAGCCAAGATCACATCAGAAGTCACAGCACATTCTGAGACGATTTCATCTGATTCGTGAGATCATCGCCCGAGGAGATATAGTAGTTGAGAAAGTCTCATCTGAAGATAATGTAGCAGATCCCTTGACTAAGCCATTATCTCAAAACAATTTAGAACGTCACCTTAAGTCTATGGGACTTAGACACATGATAGTCCAAGTGGGAGAATGTTAGAATTAGGTGGCCTCAAAGCCAATCATTGTACATTCTAGTTCAGATTATTAATAAAGGCAATTATTTCTTCATTTAATAGTTCTCGCAAACGACTATCGTAATGAAGGTCCATAGACAAATGTATGGGATATTGAATCATGATGAGATCATGATAGTGAGATCAATATCCTAAGGCAATTGTCTTAAATAGTTCTCGATCATAGGATATTTGAGTTGGACATTAAATATCCGATAAGATCGACACAAGTTATGTCTGCTCATATGATGAGGGTGAATGATCTCACATTCACTCGTGTGGTGACACTAAGACAAACAAGTGGGTGCTCATTAGAGAATGAGTTCACTGAACAGACCCAAAATAAGAATTCCTGGATGGTAATTATACCTATTAGTCAACCAGGGAATTCAATCGTTGCAGTAGCACAGTTGGTCCTTTGACCTGAGTCACCAATGATACCTTGTTTGTGGACCATTGTGTCTTGATTCTCTGACTCGTGGGCTTTAACCATTAAGTCCACCATAATCGGTCTTTCAGATACAGTGGAAATCTTGCGAAGGTAATTGAGTGAACAACAAGGGATCACTCACTCTTGGTATAAGACTGGAGAGAGAATGTCCCATGGATGTGTACACAGAAATCCCTGGCCATGGTCAAATGAAAGAGATGTCTTTCTAGAATTAACTGTGTACTAGAATCCATCTGGATAATGCGATAGAGGGTTTGACTATAAAACCATACCCTTGCGTTATCGGGACATTGCATGAGTGAAGGATTATATCTGTGCGGCATCTGCAGACGGAAAGGTTCAATTGAAGGGAACAATATCCCTTATATCTTCTGGGATCATGAGGTAGTGTTTGGTGCTGTTCATGATCAGAAGGCCAAGTGATTTGATCATCAGATGATAATTCACTTGTTTATTAAATTAATCATTTAACATATGATGTTTAAATGTTAATTAATAAATATTAAACTCAAGAAACAGTTCTAAGTTTAATGGGCCTGCAACTGGACTGATATATGGGCCTAGAGGGTCACACACATAAGAGTTCTCGTCAGACGGTGAGAGATGCTAAATTTCATGCTTATCTGGGTTTTTGTGAAAAGCTGCAGGATAAACATGAAGATTTAATGGAGAATTATCCAAGGCCAAACTCTTGGATAATCATGAGGATTAACTGTTGTGCTTATCCTTATTTCTATATAAGGAGGGCCAAGGGGGAGTGGTACAAACTTAGTTAAGGGAGAGTGGTACAAAGTTAGTTGGACGAATTTTACTCCCCAGATTCTCTCTCTCCTTCTCGGAGTGGATCTGTCTCTCTCCGCGCATGGTGGATCTGAGATCTGGTCGGAGCACTCAAGTCGAGGAGGAAATCGCGTCTGCTGCGGGAACTCGTGTGGATACCTCTAGAGATCGTGCGCATGCGCGATTACCGAGTCGGCATCATCCACGGGAGATTCGAAACCCCGCAAAGGTGAAGAACTGTTCTTCTCACTTAGATTTTAATGTCCATTTTACAACCCCAGCAACCGATACAATGGAATCATTTTTATTTCCGCTGCGTTCATGGCGATTCCTTACAAGGAGTCCATTCATTTGAATCATACAAGCATCCTTGTGAGGCGGACAATAAGTTAAAAGACGCAACCCGAGGCAAACGGGTAAAATTCTGGCTACGGTTCTCTCGGTTCAGGTAGGATGGGTGGGTCCTGCTACTGCGTAGTAGAAGCGCTAGTGGGCATTTGCCTTACCGCTGACTGCATGTCATGTTAAACCTCCTCATGTTGTGGTTTGGATGCATGTCCGTGAAATAAGTGGAAAGATTCATGTTGTTTGTATGCTATATATATATTTATGATGTATGACTTCATGCTATACCATGATCTTTTAACCATGCCATAATGCTATGCCATGCCCCATTATGCTTGTACCTATGCCATGCTATGATGCTATGCGGTGATCAAGTCAAGCCACACCATAATGCTAATTCATGATCTTTATGTTTATACTCACGCCATGCCATGCTATGCCATGATCTTTTGACCATGCCATGATATACTATGATCCTTATGTTAGCCATGTAGCGGTATCATGTGCTTGCTGTGTAAGGACTGAGGTTTCGGGTTCAGTATTCGGGTCGGGTTCGGGCCGAATCCTCTGGTTTGGACCCTGAGGAGGGTCTTGAGATTTCTGACTGAATGGCGTCAGCACTGCTCGACGCCTTTCAAAAGGCGTCAGGTTGTGTAGACGCCATTTAGGTCTGTTGGTTGTTGCGCCACGTGGGCGGGTTTCGGGCCGCGAGAGTACGGCCCCGGTCACATCGTCTGAACGGCGTCCATGTTGGTCGACGCGATTCAGACTGTGACCTCTGCGATGTCAGGGTGCGGCGCTAGAGCGTTGTCAGTACGGCCTGTCCTATCGTCTGAACGGCGTCCACGGTGAGCGACGCGTTTCAGACCGCTGTCAGTACGGCCGTCCTGTCAGACTGATAGGTGTCTGCCTCGATCGACGCGTTTTAACGGGATTCAGATTGACTCCGCGAGCCTCCCCTTCCTTCCCTCATTCTCGCCTTCACTCTCTCTCTCTTCGCCCTCTCCGCCCTCTCCGACTCTCTTTTCCCCTTCCCTTCCTCTTCTTCCTCTTCCAATCACTCTATAGCCTCCTTACCTCTCACCTCTACCTCCACCACCTCCTTCGCGGCGTTCCCTTCTCCGGACGGCGGCCGACGTCCCGGCGGAGTGGCGGCGTCCTCGAGGGTACCGGCGGCGGTCTGCGGTGCGGCGGGTCGGCGGCGAGGAGCTTGGAGGAGTTCAAGAACCGGTAGGGGGACGAACCTTGCATGTGTTGCTCGTGTTTTCTTTGACGTGGCTTGGCGTGTTTGGGCTAGATTGAGCATGTTTAGGGGGTTTCCTTGTGGGAATGGCTGTGCTTGTGATCGTGGATTCGTAGCATGCTTGTGGTAGTTGAATCCCTCTTCCTCCCCTTCTTGTTTTGGGGCTTTTTGGGGTGTTTGGGGTTAAGGGAGAAACCCTCGGTTCGAAACAGGGAACCAGGTTTCTGGCGCTAGACGGCGTCGTGCCTGGTCGACGCCTTTCAGAAGGGCGTCAGGGCAGTGCGACGCCTTTTAGGGCAGAAACCTCCTTGTTCGAGGTTTCGCGAAATAGGGGTTCTGGCGCTAAATGACGTCATGGATGGACGACGCCTTTCAGAAGGGCGTCGGGACATCATGACGCCATTTAGACAAGAAATCACCGCGAGTGAGGGTCTGTAAATCTGGAATTTGAGTGTGAATGGCGTCTATGGACCTGGACGCGTTTTAGATAGGCGACTCCCTATGACGACGCGTTTCAAGGAATATTCTGACTGTTAAATGAACCTGTCTGAGGGACTTGAATGGCGTCGACCTCGGTCGACGCGATTCAAGACAGAGATGTGTAATCCTGGTTTTCACCATGTGCTTCACTGTGGGATGATTTCAATTGCATGCTTCACGTTGTACGCTGAGACTGAGGACTCCTGTGTGAATAGAATCATGTTGTGTGTGTGTGTGCTTATGCGAATATGGAATCGGAATGACTGTGGTTTACGTTTGTCACCATGGACCGATGGGGACAGGGTCATGGTGTCTGTGAGGCATTGTGTCGTACCGGTGAGAAGGGGTACATGTTGTGTTTTACCTTTGGCTGAGGGAAGCAGGATCGCCTTGAGCCCGACGGGCCGGAGTAGCCGGTGTGCTATCCGAGGGGTCACTGTTTGTCCTCAGCGGGTCGGGGTTTCCCTGTTTGTCGTGACAGCTTCCGGCGCGTTTCTTGCTGTAGAGCTGGTTGTGGTACTGTTGGAGTTGGCTTACCCTTTAGCCACTGGGCCTGATGTGACCTTTGATCAAGGTTACGAGTGGTACCCTTAGCCCTTTGGCCTGACGCAGCCCGGGAGATTTGGGTTGTGGGTAGTTCCTGTAGCTTCGGCTTGACGGGGGTTCGCCAGTCCCCACGGCCCTCCTGAAGCGCTGAGGCCTAGCGTGGAGGGAATCCGGTCGGTAGGACAATAGTCTAGACTGCTTGTGTGCACACGTAGCTGGCAGTGGCGGTACACTGGTTCCAGCTAGTCCTAGTTTGACTCACTGCCTCACCCTACAGTGCCCCGGAACACTGTAGGGGCGGACAGGCGTGAGCTGTGGTGGTAGTGTTGGGAGGCGACGTTTGACTTCGGTCGACAGTGTGGTTCAGTCGCTTCGTGGACTTTGGCTGTGAGACGTTACTCTGTGTTGGGTTCTTCGGGTTGCTTAGAATGGTTCTTGCTACACTGCTTATCGTACGTTTCATATCATAGTTGGGTGCTATGTTTACTGCTTTACTTAAATTGCCATATATTCTTGTTGTTACACTTGTGGGTGTGTGAGTGGGAGGCATGGGATCGGATGATCCCTACTGAGCCCATTTCTGGTGTGGCTCACTCCCTGCGGTTTCAGGTGTGGACCCCGAGGCGAGCGGAAGCGTGGTGTCTTCTTGGTGTGCGGACCAGCAGCTGTCTTAGTTCCGGGGTATGCCCCGATGTTGTTGTACTTCCTTCTGCCTGTACTTATTTTATTGTTGGACATGTAATTATTGTTGGACTGTATACGGACATTGTTATTTTCCTCCCTGCGCACTTGCTTATCTTTGTAGTCCGTGAGATTGTTATATTTAGCCTTGTTTAGCACTTACTCCTCCAGATGTGTTGTGTGAGATCCGGGTGTGAACCCGCAGTTAATGGGCCGACATCCATTTAGTGACCGGGTCTCCGGTCATAGGATGGCGGGTCGTTACATGCTGAGTCGGTAAACTCACCCATACTATTTAACCTCCCTTTCAGGAGAGGACCTTCCCGGGGCAATCAAGGAATCTCTACGACCTTAGTTTAGTTGAGCCGAGCTTGGTTTTTGTAAGTCCAGTCCCCATGTAAACTTACAAGTTGTATCCCTGGACTTGCTGTATTGCGATGTACTATATATGACCTCAATATAAAGAATTTTGTGACTCACAATCAATCGCCTGTTTATTTACATGCAATGTGCTCAACCTTAACTACAATGAACGATCGGGTTGTTCCCGCTATCAACCGGTCCCTGCGTTTCGAAGTACGTTGGTATGACCAAACCGGCCGTTAGGGGGTCATTACAATTTGTGGTATCAGAGCAAGGTTAAGGATGAGCACTAAAAACATGTACAACAAGTCTAGGAGTGATAGAACTAGGAGGCCAAACTTTGTTAAACTCAGACTAACCTATGACTTGTCCTATAGGTTATGGCAACTAACGAACGAGTGAGGATACATAGGGCCGGAAGGGTCAGTCTAGAGCTCCAGAATGCCACACCTGTTCCTTTACCACCATCCCTAGATGTGGGAGACTTTATGCAGATTATCTAAGGATTTCTTCATGCTACCCAACAACAACAGAACTCTATAGATCAGGGAAGCCAGGCAGGAACCATCATCATGGAGAGATTTAAGAAGATGGGGCCGCCCGTCTTTAAGGGGGAGAGTGACCCCCTGATTGCCGAAAGCTAGATTCGGGAGATCGAAAAGATCTTATGTGCCATCCGTTGCCTATATATTGATAAAGTAAATATGGGAAGTTATATGCTACAAGATCGGGAAGACACATGGTGGTCTTCTACCCTCTGTACGAAGTTTGCTGGAAGAGAAAGGGAGGTAACGTGGGAAGAATTTTTGACAGCCTTTAGGGCCAAGTTCTTTCCACAACATATTCAAGACAAAATGATGTAGGAGTTCTTGTGTAACGACCCGTCACCCTATAATCAGAGATCCGATTACTAAATGGGTACCGAATCATTAAAATATGGAATCAAGTTAGGATCTCGATAAGTCTGGAAAATAAATGATAAACTAAGTTAAACAATCCATAACACATCAAATTGTAAAGGAAGTATAGGAATTAAAAATTATTACAATTCGACTCGACTCAGCAAATAATTACATATTCCAACTGTAAAGAAATAATTAAAGTACATGCTTAAAAATGAAATAACAACTACATCGGGACATACTCCAGAACAATGGTTGTTGGTACGCAACCCGAGACGAAACTCCACCACACTACGCCTGCCGGGAACCCTCACCTGAAAACTGCAGGGGTGAGTCACACTGAAATGGATATAGGCAATTAAAGTAAAGTAGTAAACACACGCAACCACAGAGCAACAAGACTAGATATAGGCAATTAAAGTAAAGTAGTAAACACAACTCATAAAGATTTCCAAATGCTGATATGAAACACATGCATTTGTAAATGCAATAGGCACAACTTTGAAATCACTCTGCCACGGAGTTCACAACCAGCGTCTCGGCTAAACACACAAACCACGCAGCTGAACGTGGAAAACACTGACCCGCTAGGATGGAACAACAACCCCTCGGATAGCGAGCTGGCTACTCCAGCCTGTCTAGCTCTAGGTGGTTCTATCTCCTCCCAGCCACGAGTGACACTCCGAAGTGTACCACTTCCACACCGGTAATAGCTATACCCCGGGGTACACCAGGTGACCCCCTCTTACTAGGCGTCACCCTACCACTCCCACACCGGCACTGTGTTACTCCCACATTGACACAAGGTGTCAAGCGCTAACAACTGTCACTCTAGGTCCATGATCGTACAAAACACAACACAATGAGATCCGATTACGTAGAAATCCTCGACCTAGATGTACGATTTCAAGCATGCATTTAACCAAACTATCTAACAATGTAAAACACATGTTAATTGCATGAATTAATGAGGTTTTGTCTTGAATAGCGTCGCCCATGGCCGACGTCATTCAAGACCTCTAAATAGGGGAATAGGGGCCTGAACGGTGTCGCCCATGACCGACGCTATTCAGCTCTTTATCCCCGCACTGGCCTCGGGGTCCGAGAAAATGGGTCGTAAATCGCGTCGGCCATGATCGACACCATTCTAAATGGTGTTACTTGGTCTTGACGCCATTTAACGTCCGAAACCGAGCTTCTCCGATCTCCACTGAGCCAAAATCGAGGGTCCATCTTCTCCCCCAAAACACACAAAAACATAAAAGAGATAAGGGGAGAAATCTAATAACCAATTTAACACCTAAAACCCCATTTCATAAAAATACCTATTTTCATTAAAAAGCTCCTTAAAACATGCTTTCTATCCAAAATTCTCCATACACATCCCATGCTTCATAGTGGGAAAATCATGGTTTTAAACAAAACACAACGAGGATCGTCACCTTACCGGTTTACTTGAACTTCTCCTTGCTCCTAGTCGTCGAACCGTCACACCACGAGCCGCCGCCGGTACCGCTGCGGTACCGCTGTGGACGCCATCACTCCACCGGGACGTTGGCCGCCATCCGGAGAGTGCAGTGCCGCGGAAGAGATGGTGGTGGTAGTAGTGGGAGGTAGAGGGGCGTCGGAGTGGTGGAAGAGGAAGAAGGGAAAGAGGGAGGGAAGGAGAGGGTCGGAGAGAGGGAGGAGAGAGAGTGAGAATGAGAGAAATGAGGGAAGGCTCAGGCATCAAACAGAACTAGCCTAAATCACCTCGTTCCCAGAAGACGCCATTCAGACAACAGGATGCAAGTCAGATACTGGTAGATCCCTAAATGGCATCTTTCATGGCCGACGCCATTCAGACGATCAGACTAGGGCCGTACACTCGCGCCCCAACGCTCGCACACGTGGCACCCCCGCATGGCTCCTAAATCACATCCCCTTAGGCCGACGCCGTTCAAAATCGCGTCGAGTGCCCCAGGCCCACAAGGGCTCAAACCAGGGGGTCCGACATTGAAACCGACCCAACAACTAGATCTGAAACCTCAGTCCTTACATCTTGTCCCTAACCCAAGGCACTATGTCAGTTATGAAGTAAGAAGCCATATTTTCTAAGTTGGCAAAATTCGCACCTCATATGTGCTTGATGAATGGTGGAAACTTAAAAAATTTCTGATGGGACTAAAACCCATATTATGCACCAAGCTAGCAGCGCACAAATTTAGTCCTATGGAAGAGGTAGTGGAAGCTACGTGCAGGCAAGAAGCCGAGCATGAGATTTATTTAGAGGAATGTAAGGCAGATCTTAAGAGGCAGTCATCTTCTTCTATGCAGAGGCAAGGATCATCATCTATGCCCAAGAAGAGGAAGACCGAGCCACGGAAAATGCCAGTAATGACTAGTATTCCATCTAGTCATGTTCCCTCTTACCCACAGTGTCAGAAATGTAGAAAAAGACATGAAGGTGTTGAATGTCTGAGGGGGTCCGGTCGCTGTTTGGTTGTAGGGAGACCAGACATATTATGAAGGACTGTCCCAAGGTTAGAACCACTCCTATGCCAACACTAGCATCAGCACAGCCAACAGTTCCCACCAAATCATGAACGCCAGCTCATATTTTTGCCTTGACTCGGGAAGATATGGGGGCTATTGAGAACGTCACTGAAGGTACAATTCTTATAGCCGATACTTATGCTCGAGTTCTTTTTGATACTGGTGCTACGCATTTATTTATTTTAGAAAAATTCATACAGTCATTACCTGACAAGGTAGATCTAGTTGAAACTCTAGTTCTTATGACTGTTTTCACTCTTGGAGGAGTTCTCTAGTCCCAAAGGTGCATTATCTCTCTTAAGGTAGAGATTGAAGGTAGGCGACTCTCCACTCAATTACATGTGCTTAAGATGTAAGACTTTGATGTCATTCTAAGGATGGATTGGCTAGAACAGCACCATGCTATGCTTGATTGCCGAATGAAAAAGATTCTTTTTAGAATGGCAGGGGAAAGAAGAGTTCTCTCTTAAACTTCCCAAACTTGGAAAACAAATCATCTTAGTACTTAAAGCACGACGCTTCATTAATAGAGGTTGTTCAGCTTATTTAGTCAACGTAGTTTCTATCCCAAAAGAAAAGAAAGCCCTCTCTATCTCTGACAATGAAGTAGTTAGAGAATATCAAGATGTCTTTCCAGATGAATTGCCAAGCCTGCCGCCAATAAGGGAGATCGAATTCTCAATTGAGCTTCTCCTAGGCATAGTGCCCATCTCTAAGATTCCCTGTCGTATGGCACCTGCTGAGTTGACAGAATTAAAGAAGCAGCTTCAAGAATTATTAGATATAGGATTTATCCGTCCTAGTGTGTCTCCATAGGGTGCTCCTATTTTATTTGTTAGGAAGAAGGATGGATCTTTGTTGCTCTGTGTAGATTATCGAAAGTTGAATCAAGTTACTATCAAGAATTGGTATCCACTGTCGCGAATTGATGATCTATTTGATCAATTACAAGGTGCCACCGTATTTTCAAAGATAGATTTTCGATCTGGATATCATCAATTAAGGATTAAAGAAGAAGATATTCCCAAGACAACATTTCGAACAAGGTATGGGGACTATGAATTTCTAGTCATACCATTTGATTTAACTAATGCCCCTGCAACTTTTATAGATTTAATGGACCGGGTGTTTAAACCGTACTTGGATCATTTTGTAGTAGTATTTATAGATGATGTCTTGATATATTCTCCTCTTGAGGAAGCACAGAAGGAACACCTAAAGATTATTGTAGAACTCTCAGAACTCACAAACTATATGCCAAATTCAGTAAGTGTGAGTTCTGGTTATGACAAATTCAATTTCTTGGCCATATTATTTCTAAAGAAGGTGTAGCTGTTGATCCAGTCAAGATTCAAGCTATACTTAATTGGGAAGTACCCAAGACTTCAACTGAAGTTCAGAGTTTTCTAGGTCTAGCTGGATACTACCGACGCTTTATAAAAGGGTTTGCTACTCTAGCAGCTCCTCTTACTAAGCTAACCCGAAAAGGGGTAAGATTCTTGTGAACAGAAGAATGTGAAAGGAGCTTCCAGGAGCTAAAGAAAATATTAACTACAACTCCAATCCTTGCCCTGTCTAGTGGAACCGAAGATTTTGTCATCTGTACTGATGCCTCAAGACAAGGTATTAGTTGTGTGCTCATGCAGCATCGAAAGGTAATTGCTTATGCATCCTGTCAACTAAAGGATCATGAGCTAAATTATCCCACCCATGATCTTGAACTAGCAGCAGTAGTTCATGCACTCAAAATATGGAGGCATTATTTATATGAAGTGAAATTTCAAGTCTTCACAGATCATGAGAGCCTTAAATATATTTTCTCTCAGAAAGAACTCAATCTTAGATAGAGGCGTTGGGTAGAATTCCTAAAAGATTATGATTTTGAACTAAATTATCACTTAGGCAAGGCAAATATTGTGGCCGATGCCCTTAGCAGGAAGCGACTGATGATGATTAGAGATTGGAAGATGATTGAGGAAGTTATTGCCTTCTTATCTTAGTTATTCATCCAATCTACCATTGTGGAGAAGATTTCTGAAGCTCAACATAATGACCTTAAGTTGCAAGAACTGACTGATAAGCCCGGATTTAAAACAAAAGATCGTGGGGTGATATATTTTCTAGACATATTATATGCTCTAGAGGACCAAGAATTGAGAAAGGAACTTTTGACCAAAGCTCATAGGTTAAAATTCACTATTCATTCTGGAAGAACCAAGATGTTCCAAGATATGAAGCATACCTTTTGGTGGCCAGGTATGAAGAAAGATATTGCTAATTTTGTTTTTAAATGCCTAGTCTGTCAGGAGGTTAAGGCAGAACATCAAAGACCCTCTGGACTACTTTAAAAGATAGAAATTCCAGAGTGGAAATGGGAACATATCACTATGGACTTTATTGTAAGTCTACCTCAATCAACATGCAGACATGATGCTATTTGGGTAATCGTGGATAGATTTACAAAGTCTGCCCATTTCTTGCCAATAAAGATTAAACAATCAGTAGAAAGCTTGATCAAGCTATTCATAGACAATATCATTAAGTTGCATGGGGTTCCCAAGTCAATTATCTCCGACAGAGACTCTAGATTCACCTCCAGAATATGGAAGAGTCTCCAGGAAGCTGGCTTCGGAATGTTCTCATCCTTAATCCACAAGTGATGGTCACCAGATCTAAGGTCAATTTTGAAAAATATCTTTGTTGCTTCTAGCTAGACAAATAAGTCTTTGATGCTCAATAAAAGGTACTTATTCTTGATGACATCCTTTTGATCTTTTGGTAGTCAATGTACAACCATATCGATCCACCCTTCTTTCTGATAAAGAGTGTAGGTACACCCTATGGAGAGACAGTAGAGCATATGAACCCTTTGTCCAGATAGTCCTAAAGTTGTTTCTTTAATTCATCCAACTAAGTAGGAGCCATACAAAAAAGGTGATTTAGAAATTGGAGAGGTTCCTCGCATAAGATCAATAGTAAAGTCGGCAAAAGATGAATCCCGAGAAGTGTGTCTTCGGAGTACCCTCTAGAAAGTTGCTTGGGTTTATAGTTAGCTAGAGGGCTATCGAGGTTTACCCAGATAAAACTAAAGATATAGTAGAAATGCCTCTGCCAAGGAACATCAAGGATGTTTGCGGTCTAATCGGTAGGTTGCAGTTCATTCGGCGCTTCATTTGACAACATTCGATTCGTTGTAAGCCCTTTTATGAGCTGCTTAAAGGAGGGGCGCAATTCGAAAGGGATGAAAGGTGTCAAAAGGCTTTTGATGAGCTAAAATATTACCTCCTTAATCCCCCAGTCCTTATGCCTCTAGTCTCAGGACGGCCTTTACTACTGTACGTCTCCACCACCGATGACTCGGTTGGGGTAGTACTGGCCCAATTAGACGACAAGAAGAAGGAAAGAGCGGTATACTATTTGTCGAAACTATTTAATGATGCTGAGAAGAAGTACACCATTATCGAAAAGATGTGCACATCCGTCGTCTGGGTAGCATAGAAATTGAAGCACTACTTCTCAGCCCACGAAATCAAGCTTCTAGCTAAGATGGACCCTGTTAAATATCTGCTAGAGAAACTGGTGCTGATTGATAGGCTCATGTATGGGCAAAACTTCCTTAGCCAGTTCGATATCAGGTATGTCAATGACAACGCTATCAAGGGGCATGATCGCTAAACAATTGGCCCATCACCCACTACCGAAATTATGCCCATTGAAGGATGAGTTCCAGGACAAAAAGCTGAATTAGATGATAGATGACAATGTGTCTTGGGTTCTTTATTTCAATGGTGTCTTCAATTCCAAAGGTAACGGGATCGGAGCGGTCTTACTCTCTCTGGAAGGGATTAGCATTCCACGTGCTTACCAGTCATCCTTTCCTGTAACAAGTAATGTTGCGGAGTATGAGGCCCTCCTAGCCAGTTTAAAGATGGCGTTGGCACTCAATGTCAAGGAGTTGCATATCATTGGAGACTTGCAACTTGTCCTTCGCCAAACTGTGGGCAAATACCAAATCTAGGATCCAAAACTTAGGCCCTATCAGGACTTGGTAGGACTAGTAACTAGGCAATTCAAAAAGATCACCCATGTATATGCGCCTAGGTCTCAGAACATTTTAGCAGACTCATTAGCTACTCTAGCTTCCTCCCTAGAAGTCCCCCTCACTAAGAAATCTGAAACCATCACTATGTAGAGATTCACCTACCCTTCATTTCATGATCTATGGATCCAACAGTTTCACACCCAAGAGAAACTGTCTCAGTCATTACTGGGGAAGCTTCGCCTGAATTTGACGATGGTAACCCCTGACACTTAGATTATGTCTTCTCATCTGACTGGAAGGCTATCTGTGTAACGACCCGCCACCCTATAATCGGGGATCCGATTACTAAATGGGTACCGAATCATTAAAATTTGGAGCCAAACCAGGATCTCGATAAGTCTGGAAAATAAATGATAAACTAAGCTACACATTCACATCATATTGAATTGTAAAGGAAGTGCAGGAATTAAAAATTATTACAATTCAACTTGACTCAACAAATAATTACATATTCTAACTAAAAAGAAGTAATTAAGCGTACAGACCTGAAAAGAAATAACAACTACATCGGGGCATACCGCAGAACGATGGCTGCTGGCGCACAATCCGAGACAAAATCCTCCTTGCTACGCCTGCCTGGAACCCTCACCTAAAAATTGCAGGGGGTGAGTCTCATCGAAATAGACTCAGTAGGGATCCTTCGATCCCCACCACCCACTCACGCACCCACAAGTGCAACAACATGAATAAAGGCAATTTAAATAAATAAAGCAGTAAACACAACTCTCGAACCAACGTCTTGGCTAAACACGCAAACCACGCAGTCGAACGCGGAAAACACCGACCTACTGAGGCCAAACAGCAACCCCTCGGATAGCGCGCTGGCTACTCCGGCCTGACCTGGCTCAGGGTGGTTTTTCTACTTCCCCCGGCACGAGTGACACTCCGAATGTACCACTCCCACACCGGTACTAGCTATACCCCGGGGTACACCAGGTGACCCTCTCTCTAAGCATCACCCCACCGCTCCCGCACCGTCGCCGTATCACTTCCACACCGAAACAAGGAGCCTAAGCGCTAACAACTGTAACTCTAGGTCCACGATCGCACAAAACGCAACACGGTGCGATCCGATTATGTAGAAATTATCGTCCTTGAGTATGTTTTCAAACATGCATTTATCCAAACTATCTAACAATGTAAACAAATGTTAATTGCATGTTTTAATGAGATTCTGTCTTGAATTGCGTCGCCCAAGGCCGACGTCATTCAAGATCCCTAAACTGGTTCATGCGAAAACTGGCTTCGGAAGATGGCCTAAAACGCGTCGTGCAAGGTAGTCACCTTTTAAAATGAGTCGCTATCTCTACTCGCCTAATCATGACAGAAACAGAATTAGGCCTCGAGGTGATCCGAACTAAATCGTGTCGTAGGAGGCAGCTGCCATTCAAAACAGTGTCGCTGTCCCAAGACGCCATTTAACGTTCGCTAACAGGTTTCCCCAACCTTCCGAGTATAAAAAGTAGAATTTCTTCCCGAAAATCTCCTAAACATGCTCTAAAGCAGGAAAAACGTGGTTTTAGTCAAAATACAACGGAGATCGTCACCCTACTGGTTACTTGAACTCCTCCGAGCTTCAAGCTGCCAGATCGCCATGCCACAAACCGTCGCCGGTACCGCCGTGGACGCCGTTACTCCACCGAGACGTCGGCCACCATCTGGAGAGAAATACGTCGCGGAGGAAATGGTGGTGGTAGTGGTGGAAATTAGGGAGGGGGTTCGATGGAGTGGAGGGAGAGGAAAGGAATGAGAATGGGGAAGGGAGAGTGAAGTGTTCGGAGAGAGGGAGGAGAGAGAATAAAATGAGAGAAATGAGAGAAAGGAGGGAGGGTTCATAGGTTTAAACCGAACCTAGTTAAAATGCGATGTCCAATACCGACGCCATTCAACTGACAAGATCAGGGCCGTACTCTCGCGGCCCGAAACTGGCCCACATGGCGCCTACGTGGCACCGACGTAGCACACTTAAAAACACGTCTTCCTAACAAGACGTCGTTTGAACCGCGTCGATCTTGCTTGACGCGATAAAGAACCTATGCTCCCAGCCCCTCAAGGGCCCAAATCAAGGAGTCCGACACCGAAACTGACCTAATAACTAGATCCGAAACCTCAATCCTTATATTCTCCCTCCCTTAAAAGAATTTCGTCTACCAAATTACCGCAACAAAAACTAGTACCAATAATAAAATTGCATAGGTAAAAAGGAGAACTTACGAGAAAAGGTAAGGAAACTGATCTCGCATCTCATCCACTCGCTCCCAGGTCGCCTCGCCTCCGGAGCGATGCTGCCAAATTACCTTAACCAGAGGAACAACCTTGTTCCGAAGGACCTGCTCCCTGCGATCCTCAATACCCACTGGAAATTCTAAAAAAGACAAGTCCTCAGCGACCTCCAACTCCGAAAATTCCAAGACATGAGATGGGTCCTAAACATACTTGCTCAGCAAAGAAACATGGAACACATCGTGCACTCCTGCAAGACTGGGCGGCAAGGCTAGCTAATACGTCGTTTCCCTAATTCGAGCAAGAATGGGAAAAGACCCAATATATCGTGGACTCAGCTTACCTCGCTTCCCGAATCTCATCACACCCTTGGAGGGTGAGACTCGGAGAAACACGTGGTTGTAGGTGCTGAAAATTTGCTCATGTGATTTATGTGAAAAACTAAGTTGTTTAGAGTAAATTAACCTATTAAAAAAATACAACTAATGTGCTGTGATCGCCAGAAACTTTTAACTAAAAAGCTTCAAAAGAGTTTGATCGCCTACCTGTTTAAATGCGGAAGAATGAATCCTTGGTTCCCCTCCTTCAGCCGGCTGAAGAAAGAGAGCATCTTCTTGTTCTTTTGTTCTTGCTGTTGAATGTTGAGGATCGTCCAGAAGTTCTCCTGGCTTCGTGCTTGATTTCCCTCTTTTTGATTTCTTGTTGTTGTTGTTGAATGCAGCAGAGACAGAAACAGAAAAATAAAGAAGAAATAGTGATGAGAATCTAAATGGAAATAATATCAAATTTAACTATGATTAGAAACATGTATAAACAGCAACTCACTTGTTTAGATGGCTTTGAAACCCCTTAAGAACAGATGGGTTTTGGAGAATTAATGAGGTGGTGTGTGTTGCATGAAGTGAGTATGAGAGAATGAAACTAATAAATGAAAATGAAATTCATATATGAAAAACATATGCCCAGTCCAGTTGGTTGAAGCTTTGAAGGAGATGAAGATCTGGAATAAGGATGCCGTCTTCTGGTGACAGCGCTCCGGCGTGGTTGCTTTGATCTCCAAATCGCTATAATGCTGTGGCTCAATAATTCTCTCTCTTCTCTTTTTTTTAACTCCTTGAGATGCAAGGTATTTATAGGCATTTTCTGCGTTCGCGATTAACATAGAAAAATCTAGGATTTATCCACCTTAATTGACAGATAATCACTGATTAATTCATCTTTATCTGTAATTATCTAAAACGCGTCCACCACGGTTGACGTCTTTCAGATTAAATTAAGATAAGGATAAATATCCGGGAAAAGTTATCTTTATCTTTATTAGCTAAAACGCGTCCACGTGTGTAGACGTCTTTTACTCTAATTAAGATAAGGATAAACATCCGGAAGAGAAGTTAAAACAGCTTAGGAAACCTAAATCGCGTCGACTTTCACAGACGCCTTTCAGCTAATAAATCAATTAATTAATATTCAAATTTAAACGTTAAAATACGAATAAACTCTAAATGACGTCTGTATGGGTCGACGCCTTTTAGACTTTTTTCATATTTTAACTGAAATTTGAGTTAAAATCAATTCGATTGATTAACTTAAACATGTCTGTTTAACCCGACACTTAAAAATATTAATAAAAATTAATCAATGGTTAAACATCAGACCATTATGAGGCATTATTATATGATATGAAATTTACTCAAAATGACGTCAAAATTAGCGTGTCTACATTATGATCACATTTAGCTACGATTATGAAGGTCTTTACCAATAGTTTTCAGAACCTATGACCAATTTCCAAAGCTGAACTTAGATTGGACTTAACTCCTTCATTCCTTAGCCAAATAACTTGAAATTTTGAACAAAGGTTTATTTTGATGAACGCTAAGTGTATGCAAAATTTTATAATTTTTTAAAAAAATTGTGATTATTCTACTATTAATTTTCTTAGCCAAAATCCACTCAAGTTTTTCATATGCAACCTAATGCTCTAAATAAGACAAACGATGTATGATCTACTTATAACTTTGTTCATATATTTCATTTGATATATTTGACCTGTTCACTAGGTTTGATAATTTTTTAATATGTTTACTATCTTCGGCCTTAATTGTTGATGTTTCAGCTCTAAAAATTAGTTTTGTTGATCGAAAATTATAATTTTTTGTCCAAAAAATCTGAAAGAAATTTAATAGCATATTCTTTTGTACCAAAACCTATTTGGATCAGCTATAGTCTGCTTTTCTGCATATATGACCTATTTGATTCATAAATGGTCTTTTGTATGTAAAAGAAGTATATTTTGACTCATATGTGTATGTAGCATTTTATCTATTAAAATTCTAGATTCATGATAAGTCTGAAATATGGAAAAATATATTTGTTCTATATTTGTTTGGTATATGTTTGAATATTGTCATTTTAAGGAGATTATAGCTCATTTCATAAGCATCCATAGATGTGTTCTACCTGTAGGCAATGACAAAATTCTCACAATTGTGAATTTGTGATTAGTTATTCGGATGAGTCGTGAAGTCTCAGTTATGCATGTGCCATGACCTTAGCATACTTGCCTATATGCTCTAGTATTTGTTTGTTCGGCTCTTTATATGATGGTTGGATGCATGTATATTTGATATGTTATTTTGTGATATGTTTGGCACATAAATATGAAACATAATTTACTATTTAAATCATATGAATTCAACTTATAATCTATTTAGTTTATTCATTTGATATCCTTGCTTAGTTATTCTTTGCTCTCAGTTTATTCGTTTGAAAATTCATATTTATTCTAATTAGAAATCTTTTGAAAACTTATAAATCTATTTTGACCCTATAATATTTAACATGAATATGATTTGATAAGTTGCCATGCCGTGATAAAATTTCATAAGTTCAGTTCGATGTGTGATTTGTTAGCTTATGGCTAATCGATTTCTTCATTAAGATAAGGGTCGATCGTGTCATGTATACTATTTGTTAGTCGACCTGTTCATGCTATTAGCAAACACATGTGATTTGATAAATCTATATTTAACCATATTTTTGTATCATGATCTTATTTGAGATATATGTATAACTATGAATCATGATCAAGTAGTTATCGTTTGATTAAAATTATTATATTATTTAGTATTTTGTGAGTTTGATTTGCCTACTGAGTGATTGTACTTATAAATCCTACTAACATTTTTATAGACTGAGGAGAAAGAGTTAGATGTTAAGGAGGATTGTGCATAAAGAATTTGACTCAGATTCTTCAAAAGGTTTTCTAAGATCAGTTTTACTATTTTTCTTATATTTGATGTAATAAAGATTTGAGAAGGATATGTACTTTTATATTTCTTTAGTGAGTTAAGAGATTTTATTCCGTTGTATATTTAATGTAATTTGAGGATCTTGGTTATGACAATATAATAGAATATTTCAATTTATTTGATAGTAAATGACATGTTTATTGTTCGGTTATTTGTCCCTTATCTTTCATTTCATATTTATATTATTTGATTTCGTAGTTACGTAGCTTGAATCCGAAGTGAGTCCAAATGACTGAATAAGATCAAAGGCATAACAATGTGACATTAGAACATATAAATCATGAGAGAACATTAACCATTACCATCTGATTATATAGCCACACCGATTGATCATAAGAGTGTGGGTAGGATAGAGTGGGTAGTTTGATTTTGAAATATAAGGACTATTTTGGTTCCAATGAGTTTCGGAGTTATGGTTAGGATAGGTGGGATATATGATTGTAGATTTTAGGCTTACCTAGTTCTAACAATCAAACATAGGAATATTCTTGCCACATATGAAATAAAGAGGAATTGGTCTCACCCTTTTAAGGGGGAGAGCTAACTAGTGAAGGGTTATGCGCTATCTATTTACACCTTTCCATTAGGTTTGCCAAGTCATATAGAATTCGACTAATTACTATTACAACCTTGATTGATCGTAGAATAAGGAAAAATACATGTTTATAAAAGTCTACAACATCGACATGGTAGATTTTGATGTCATACTTGTTGGATATGAGTGTCTTTAAAGTCAATAAAAAGACATCTATGGACATTATGGTTTACAAATATATGGTAATTAATTTATTATATTGACTAGCGGTTAGATAACCGAGTATAATGAAGTCCTTAGAATTATGAGGGAAATATTAGATCACGATGAGATTGTAATAATGAAACTAACACTCGTAACCATAATTCCCAAATGTTCCCAGTCATAGGATATCATAGATTGGACATCTAATATCCGGATAGATTGATATGTTATGCCTACTCATGTGATGAGCTTGATTGATCTCATGGTTACATGTGTGGGAACACTAGGGCAAACATGTTGGGATCCTGGCGGGACGCGAAGAACGCAGTGGAATCGGATATAAAAAATCACCCTGCCCGATGCCCGTAGATCCGTTTCGGAACAAAAACAAAAAATCAAAACAGTTGTGATCGAATCACCGCTCGCGGATTCGGATCCACGTCTATGTCGGTTCTGTCGAGGTGATGCCACTAGTCGCGCAAGCGTCTGACCTCCAGCAGTATCCATGCAACCTTCTGCGGCGGTTCGTCCTCGCTCTCTCGTCTTAATCAGCATGCCCATTAATGAATCTTTGCCGCAACGATGTCCGGAACAACACGAACATGAGTTCCTGACGTTCGGGAATTGCGCACGGTAGAGATGGGAAGACACCCGGCCCCCTGAAGGGGGCCCTCAAAGGAGGAGGAGAGAGAGGGGGGGTGGAGCCAGCAGGGAGAGCTTCTGGAGCTTGGCCCAAGATTTCTACACGGCCTGTCTATATATAAAGTCGGTGCGACTTTTCACAAAAATCTTCGAGTGAATATAAAACCCACTAAAACACCACCGACTGAGAATCTATTTGCATATGGCCCTCTAGGCCCATTTACTAGTCCGATTTTCAGTCTGTTAAGTCTAATAACACTTTATTGACTTATAATAATTAATTAATATCTCATATTGAATTAATTACTTAATCGAATTAACATCTCATATAAATTCGGTCGAACTTTCGATCAAGTTAGATGCCAAACAATACCGCATGATCTCGGAAGGTAATGGGGTTCAGCAACCTACTCATGGAATATGTCCGTCCACTATTACCGCGTGACTATAATACTTTATTCGAATACTCTCGAGTTAACTTAAGACATAGTCAACTATCAAACCTTAGATGGTCAACTCACTTGGATCAGGTGGGAAGGGGGGTGACATTTGATTTAACTGAAGAGATAAATTTATGTAGAAAGAGTACATGAAGAAAAAAATTAGTTGGAGGGAACTTTCTGTTATTTACCTCATGAACAGAAAGAGAGACATCTATAATAATGAAAGAAGCCTTTATTTATTAATTTAATTTAGTTTAATTGCGCCCGGGGTTGGCGTGCGCGGGGCCACACTTTCAACTTGTGGACGCTGTTGTGACTCCTCGTTCCCTCCTTCCTGTCGTGGCTGGGGCTGTAGCTGGTACTCTGTACTATCGTTAGATTAGATTAGATCTCCCTGGCCGGCCCGGGGGGAAGGGAAGAGCTTGGAACGCAAACGGAGGCAGGCGCGCGCGTTGCTGCTCTAGTCTTGGCCACCATCACCAGCACCAGTACCTAACTCCCTCTTCCAGTCTCCTCCCCACTCCCTCCCCTCCCCGTCTCACGTCGCGAGAATACCAGCATCAGGATCTAGCGAACAAGTACGCACGTTGGCCACCTCTTACTGCTTCCCATGAGCTTCGGGTCTAATCTAGCTAGGTGTTGGTTGGGTTCTATTACTGCTATGCTGCTATCAGTTTGATTTTGGTGTTGTAAATTTCACTGTGTGAGTGCTACTGCTTGCCGATTTTGGTGCACTCCACTTGGTAATGATTAGCTGGTTTGGTATCCCCTTGGCGGTTTTTTGTGATGCCCTGCCACCCCGCTGGCGTTTCCTATATATGATGCGTTGTGTTGGAGATTGTTCAGAAAAAAAGAACTAGGGCAAATGGGGAAGGAAGGACTGACTATGTCCTATTTTCTTGTCGTTAGTCTCTGTGGATTTAGCGCTCACGATATTGATCCTTTACTTTAGCCATTTCGGAAGACTGTCTACTGAGTGACCGAGAACTTTGCGGTGGTGTGGACTTGGTGGATTACTGTCTAGTTTTCTTGCGTTCTGATTGAATGCGTTTTTCATGCATCGAGATGCCAAATGTCTCTAGTGAGGGCAATCCTTCATGTTATATCATGATGTTGCTATATATCTTCACCATCGCATCGGGTTAGTATTCCTTGGTATGATTAATATTCATTCAAGATAATATAACTGACATCCAGCACATCGGATGCCTACAGCCTTCCCTTGGAATGAATGTAGGTCTTTGGCTTCACTTATCATTAAATATGCTAATCACATGCTAAAAAACGACTGGCCTACTCGAGAACATGGCTACACTCACTGTTTCTTTTCCATTGCATTGGAATCAAGATCATGGCACAACAGACCTTGTATCTTGGCCTTTCCACTTTAAAATAGCTTGATTTTCTATCCCTAGAATAGCTTGAGTATGTTACATGATAGAGGTCCACTGTATTTGAATCTGTCACTTGATCTACTGTTTGATTATTAAATGCATGATCTCCTAGCTATAACTTATAGTCTTCATTCATTAAGGAGTATCCCCTTCCCATACAGGATAATATATTCCTGCATTCTTTTATCTTACTTCAATATCCCCTAAGCCTTGAAAATTTCAGACTCATTAGATCCTGCATTGGATACAATCTCATACTCGTGTTCAGGTAGTGCCTTGTGCTGGCTTAGATTCATGCATATATTAAATTTGATGTTTAGAGGTTTGAAACTGAACATTCTATAGTAATTATGAGCTTAATACAAGAAGGAACTTTGAAATTAAATTGGCTGGGTGGTCCAAGGCAAGCAAATTATAGTCGCCCATTTTCTTCCACCTGATTATGTAGCCAAAGTAAAGACATGTCACTTAAGAAGGGAAACATGCAAGGTAATTACACATCATCATCATCAGAACTTTATCCCACATTTTTCAGGTCAGCTACATGAATTGTGTCTCACCAATCCAATATATCCAATTATGTGTTTGTAGTTAGACCTAGGAATGTCCTATCTTCCCCTTCAATCTCCATGTAAATTTGGTTGCATCTTAGAGCCAGTGCTGAACTAGATAGTGCACATGCCCAAACCATGTTTTGCAGGATTGGCTGGATCAAATCAAGGTTTTCCGGATCGGATTAGAATTGGATTGGCTAATCCAATTAAAAAAACAGGGGGAAGCACTAAGATCAGCAGAGGCAGCTAGAATTGGATGGGATCCACCAAAATCGGCCAGGTTTGGGTGGAATTGGAATTGGAATCAGCTGATTTTGGTTGCTCTTTTGATTTAAAAGAGTTCTCCAATTTGGCTGATTTGGACTGGTCGGTCTGCTTCGGAATTGGGATCAGAATCAGCACTAGCTGATTCAACCTCTTGATCTGATTTTGAATTCCTTGACCCAAACTACCTAAGACCATTTTCCCCTACCATACAATTAAAGTCCCTGTGTTCATTTAGAATCTTGTCCTTTCTGGTCTTTTTACATCTATCTCATTGTATGTAGATCTTTTCTTTAAATAAATAAACATCATATGTAGATCTTTCCTCATGTTGCTACACCTTTTGGTGAATTGTTTCAATAGAAAATAGCTTCTATAGTACATAATACTTGGCATGAAACAAAATTGGTTTTCGTGTCACTGGTCGCAGGCCTGTGATGCTTCTAATGCACTCTGTGCTAAAGTTTCAAGTATGGCCTGTAAGTTTAATACCATTGTAATTGTTCTCCATTAATTAGAAAGAAAAGAATCACAGTAGGAGAATACCCCTTCTGAGTAGGAGAGTCTGAGGCTAAAAGTAAGACTCGGATTCAAAAAAGTTAACATCCTTAAGAATGTACTTTCTCCCAATTTTAGGATCAAGCCTTTTGTGAGACTTCCATTTTGAAAGAAAGAAGAATTTTCTTTTTTGTTTTTTAAAAAAGAGAGCTTTTTGATTTTGAAAGAACATTCTTAGGGTTCTGAAAACCATGTTCTTCTTGTTTTTTTTAGACCTTGAGAATTTAGGATTAATCCTCAAAATCTAAATATCTTTTGGATCGATCATGGATCCGTGTTCTTGATCTCTTCCCACTGACCTTGGTCAGTGTTAATTATACAAATAATTGATTGGTAACTCTTGATTAAACATCCAATAAGGCTTATTAATAAAGTAGGAAATAAGCAAGTTGCCTAAGTTCAGCACATACAAGATTTCTTCCCTATTTTATTAGAAAGGTTCATGAATATCTTTTAAAGGATACTTAAAGGATTTTTAAGTTCTTACAAGGACATGAGGATTTCGGGCATCTTAGAGTGCTAAGAAGATAGGTTTTTAGGCCTAAACTTCATTAGACTCCTTGAAGAAGGTGGATCACTTGGAATTATCCTTTAAATATCTTTTAAAAGGATAGAGGATCATTTGGGCAGTATGTCTCCACTTTGGTTTCATTTGAGAGGATGAAGACTATTAAAGGATAGTTTTAATTAGTGGGGCATGAGGGCCACCACATATTTAAGGATATCCCTTAATGGTCCTTCAACTAATATGAAGGAACTACACTTATTTTAGCTATTCAACTAATATGAACGAACCGCAATTTATGAAGCAACAATAATATTTTAATTAAAGAGCAACATATAATTTAGTTCATTCTTAGGAAAATGATCTATGAATTATATGACCGCTCTACTAATAAGAGAGAACCATATGACTACATGGTCATTCCCTTAAGAATGAACCATTAAACTTAAGGTTACTCTACCAATAAGAGTAAACTAATCACAACTTAGGGTTATTTCACCAATAGAAATAAACCCTCTTTAGAGGAACTAATAATTAATAGTCCCCCTTAATAAGATGATTCATCTGACATATGACCGCTCTACCAATAAGAGAGAATCGTATATCGCATGGTCATTCTATTAATAATGAACCATTAAAGATTCGTTACTCCACCAATAAGAGCAAATCATATATAGATTAGGGCTATTTCACGAATAGAAATAAACCCGTTTAGATTTTTTTATTGCTTAAACTATTATAAGAATAAAATAAAACAATATAGTATCCTTGTCATTTTTAATTCCACGCACAGAGTTCTTCACAAAGAGCTTCTTGTTCTTCCTTTTATGCAGAAATCCCCTAGTAGAGCTTCCTCTCTTTGATTTTTTTTTTTAGCTCTCTCTGTGTGTGTTTGCCTGGGGGCCTGGGGACCTATTTATAGGCCAATAGATGGCCGCCGGTGGGGGCCTGGAGGCCGGTCGGCGGCCTCCCCCACCGGTGCCACCTAGGCGCCGGTGGGGGGGGGATGTGGATGAGGATAGAGATAGAGATGGGGGAGGGATAGAGATGAGAGAGATAAGGATGGGGGAGAGAGAAAGATAGGATAGAGATGGAGAGAGAGAGGGGCTGGTGGGTCCCCCCCCACCGGTGTGGGGGGGGGGTCTCCTCCTCTTTTCCCCCTCTTTTTTTTTAAAAAAAATCTTTATCTCCTCCTCCCTTTTTTCTTTTTATCTTTATCTCTCCCCCTTTTTTTTATCTCTATCCTCTCTCTCTTTTTTTCTTTTAATAGAGGACCGGTGGGGGGCCATAGGCCGACCGGCTCTCTTTCTCTCTCTGCTGTGCGCTGGCTGCTGGTGCGGCTGCTCTCCCTGCTGCTGGTTGCTCTGCTGGCTGTTGGTGCTCCCTCTCTTTCTTGCTGCTGGTTGGAGCCTTGTTGCTGCTGGTTTTGCTCTGCTGCGCTGGTTTGTTTGCAGCGTTGGGGGCTGGTTCAAGGTATTCTTTCATCTCTTGCTCTTTCCTTTTTATATTTCATGCATGTTGCAAGTCTTTCATGCATACAACTAAGTCCATGAACCCTAGTTTATTTTATATGCATGCATGCACACACATACACATGGTTTGCTTTAGAAAAACCCTAGTGTATGTGTCTAATTTTTTTTTGGTTCAACAATTGCCCCCCGCGGGAGGCATGCATGAGACAACGTTGTAAGCATGTCTCACATGCATTCCTTCATTTAATATTGCACTGAGTCTATTGTTTGCATGTAATTGCTTTTCTTTATTCCTGATTGAACTTTGGACTCCATTGTTTGTCTGGAATTGTCTCTGATGTCTTCTTGGATTTAAAAACCTTGGTTGATGACTTCTGATGGCCTTTTGAGCTCGGCAAAGATCCGATCTTATTCTGGATTTGGAGCCACTGGCTTGATGTCTTTTCGGGTTCACTACCCGAGTAGAATTCACTTTGAGAGTGAGAATCGAACATAGGACTCAACACTCTCTGGTTTGGTTTCTAGGGTTTAAATACCCCACTCTTAAGACTTTAGGGTTAGCGACCCTGTCTTTGCATCTTTTTAGGACCTCGAGTCCCAACTTTGCCTATCCTCTAGGCTTTTAGTGTCTTCATGCTGCTTTCTTTATTCTTGTGTTTCTTATGTCTTATATTTTTGTTTTTTTGTGTTTGACTTGTCTGCTTTCTTTGTTTTGTTCGCTGCAACTGCTTCTTTTTTTCCCACCCTCTGACTAGATGGCGGCTGTTGGAGATTTCCTTGCTGTGGGGCTGGCCTTGAGCAACCCACATTTGACTTTGGCTTTACCTGGGTGGCACGACCCCACCTCCGGGTTACTTCCGATGATGCGATTCCTGTTGATCCTGCGCGCATCGCCTTCCGTGGTGGCTTTTTCTTTTTCGTCAGGGATGCTGGACTGGAGCAGCACTTCCCGTCGGATTTTTCCATTTAAGAGTTGCTTTAGAGAGCAATTTCTATTGAGGGCGGAGTTGAGACAGTCCTGCCTCCAAATGCTCGCCGCGACCTAGAGATGGTCATCCTTCTGGAGAGGGATAATATGGAGCGTCTAATCTCCACATCATACCTGGCTTTTCCTCCTCTCGCCCGTCGGGTATTAGAGTATCCGTCCCCAGCACAGATAGGTCCGGTGTGGGACTTGATGCAGATACATTGTACTTCTCACAATTTTCAGCCAGCAATGTGGACTTCTTCTGACGGTCTTCCCGTTGCCGGTTCTGGGCAGCTTGTGGGTTCCTTTTTGACGGGAAAAGTAAAGGGCTTGGTACATGAGCCATTTGACCATCCGACACTTCTTTGTGATATCATCTCAGGGGGTCGTCCTAGCTGGCAAGGACGTCTGAAGATGAGAGCTTCCCACAATTTCCATCTCGGGGCGACAGAGTGGCTCCAGTATACATTGCGGCACCATGGCCAGTTGTTGGAGAGCGTGGGTATATACTAGGCGGTAGCGGTTGCTTAGTACAACTATCCTTACTATTCAGGTTTTATCCAGGCCTTGGCAGAAAGATACATCTTGGAGACCAACATTATAGCTACTGCAGAGGGCGAGACGACATTAGATTTATGGGCTTTCCATCGTATCTCGGGACTTCCCATCACAGGCGAGTCATATGAGGAGGCTGTGTTGGATGAATTGTACGCAGTGTCACGGACGAGGCTAGTTCTTACAAGACTCCCTATTGTTACCGCTACCTTTTGATGGTATGAAGGGATCTTTCCAAGGCTAGAAAGCCTTTTTCTTCTGAGGTAGGCAGCTCAAGCGGACCTGGCCGAGTTTCTGTGTCAGCTTGGGTCCGCTATTTCTATGGCAATCCTTTTTATTACAGGAAGCACTTTGCAGATGTTTCTGGCAGACAGAGTCTCCCTGAGATCCCCAGAAGCAAGCTTCCATCCCACAACTTTGTTATTGTGCCGAAGCTTCAGACGGTTAATCTTTGGGGACTTGATGCCGTTACTTACACATCTGGATTTCTTGGTTATTGGTTGGTTACCTTTGCCGTACGCTACGACAATGAGGGTGTTCTGCGACTCGAGGTTCTTCTGGCAGCTTGTCGCCTGACGACTGGCACTCGACTGGCGATTGCACCTGTTGCTCTGGCAGTCATTTATCACTCCTTCGGGGTGCTTAGCAGTTCAGTTAACCCGCCAAGGTGTTCCGTAGTGATGGCCACTCACTATGTTAGTACTTGGGCCGGTCTATTGCTTCCCGGTTGACGCCCATTAGGGGCGAGGTGGGCACAGTTTTTCCCACCATTCTTCGGTTCGCGGGTCAGCACAACGGCGACGGGGCCCGCTAGCTTTCTTTTGCTCGAGATGCCCTTGGGTTTATCCCGTTTCAGTCTTCTCGGCGGCTGGACTTCGACCACTCTTCACGGCAGTTCATGCCATTTATTGACAGAGGGGGTGCTATAGATCGCCCATAGATTGATCTATGGACATGTGAGATGGGTCATAGTATAGATGTTCTTGACGGGTGGCTACAGAGTACCCGCCCCAGGTTGCTTATATTGAAGAAGGAGAGCACCGTTATCTTCGAGCCATACTATCCTCACCGCTTCTCCCGGAATTTCGGGTACGATCAGAGAGTACCTTCAGGCTTTACCTTTGCTGACCTACCACAGGTGTACGAGAGCCGCAACGGGCATTTAGTGGCCACTTGTGGTGGGATTTGTTTCAGCATAAGAACTTCAGCGACAGGCCTCACATTCCTTTTCCCATTTACGAGGGTGGGATGACGGCCACCTTTGCTATTTGGTGGCGGTGCCATGGAGGCAACTTTTGCCAGCATAGTAGAGATATCCACATCTCTGGGGCCGCATACGGCGGTGCTTCGACCATTGCTTCTTCATCAACTAGCGCATCAAAGGCATGTGCAGGATCGGAAAGAATCTTTGCCCGGCATACTTCTAAAGGGAGGAAATGCCCTTCCTTAGTAGAAGACTTCTACACTGTAGCGGCCCCTGGTTACTTCTGGATTGCCAGTTTCTTAGCAGATTGCGGCCTTTCGCCGTAAGCACCATTGGATACTTTGCTACCGCTGTGGGCTTTCAACCACGACCCTGCTCGTTGTTGGTTGGATTATCTTAGTCAGATGCTATGCCTACTTGGACCCTGACGTGAGGCTTTCTTCGTGATGCGGGCTGCCACTGTAGGAGATGTTTGGCGGGCCGTTGGCCAGGTTGCCACCAAATTGGGCATGTCCTTTCAGACTCTTATTGTAGTCTCTTGAGCCTTTTAGTTGTGACGGTAAGCATCTACCACTTATGTTTGCTGTTTCCGACTTCTTGATTATCTTTTCCTTATTTTTCTTGACTTTTGTATTATATTTCAGCTCCAGCACCAACTTCTGTGCCCGCTCCCGTGCTGCCTCCTGCTTCATCTTCTGTACTGACTGTTGGGCCTCCCCTTGAACCGACTATTACCCAACTTCTGTATCTGTTTCTTCTTCCACCCCAGTACAGAGTGCGATAGGAAAGTTGGTGGATACTGCCAAGAAGGCTTCACAGCACAAGCGACGAAGGCAGGCGGAGGGGGAGGAGCCTTTTAGGGCTGTCCACCCTCGTTTGGATTTGCCTCACTTGCCTAGCCCGTTTTTTCATTCTCCTTTTCAGGATCCAACTTTAGGTAATCATTATGACAACTCTTTCTGTTATTTTGATATATGCACTTTATATGTGGCTATTGATTTCTCGGCTCCCTTTTTGTAGCAGATGAGTGCGAGGTTAAGCTTGAGGACCTTTTCCCAGAAGGTGTTTCGTCTCCACTTTGAGAGGCGCAACCTCTAGCCGGTGGGACTATTGGCATTTATAGGATTGCTTGATGCTCTTTAATATTTTGAGTGCCTTTTTGACGCTGTATTCATTTGCTCTCTAGGTATACCCCTTTCTACTCCAGAGATTGCCGCAGTTGACCCCTCGGCGGGGGAATCTATCTCTTTACCTAACGAAGGTATATAGCCACCGTTGTTTTTCCACTGCTTCTTCTTCTTTTCTTTGGGACACCTGTTTGACTTGTTGCTTTCCTTTCTTTCAGCCGTGGGTGTTGCCGAAGGGTCACCCCTCAAAGTTTATTCCCGTCGACGGCTGCCAGACTCTACGGTCTGTATGTTTACAAGTATTATGACTCCTTCTTTTCCTTATTCTTTCTTATAGTGCTGACATCATTATTTCTTTTCTCAGCCACAGAGGGTATTAGATCCGACTGCGGCTGTCCAACAAACAACAAATGATGACCTTGGAGCTTGGGATTGGGGTGTTTTTGAACCTGATCTATTAGATATCCCACTCTTTGATCAAATGATGCATGAGTTCTTGTTAGGCGATTCTGGTCTTTGTACGACTTCCTCTCCATTTTTTTTGTCACCTTGTACTTCTACTGTACTTGCTTCCTTTTCTTTGATAACTTCGTGTCTGATGCAGCTCTGATGGCAGAGGATTTGAATCAATTAGCTTCTCTACTTCTGCCAGAGGCTACAACCCCTATGGAAACTACAACATCTATTTTAGAGGAGGGCATTGCCCCTGTTCTCACCATACCTTTTGAGGCTGGTGCGTCTTTCTTTCTGTTGTTTTCTTTTCTTCATTCTTCCTTTTTTTGTCTTATGACTCTTTAACTTATTTTCTCTACAGATGCTGGCTTTACAATAGAGCCAGGGTCAGACATTGCCTTGCTTATTGTAGGAGATTCAGCTAGTGATGCTCCCTTGGTGGGGCTAGAGGCTGCGCTTTTGGAGGCCACTTGTTTGGAGATAGCCCTTTCGGAGGCTACCATTTTGGACTGCACTCCTTTGGATAATTGTTTTTCCCTTTCTTTTTAGGGTCTTTTCTTCCTTTCTCTTTTGACTTTACTGAGTCGGCCTTGATTGTTATGCAACGATTATTCTTGCAACCACTCATCTAGCTGCAGCCTTGGACGATGCAGACCGAGCTTCTTCCACATCAGCTGAGGCTTCTACCCCTGACATGTCGCTAGCTATGGTGGTCTACCAACCCCTTTCTGAGCCTTTTATCCATGGTGAAGTCATTTTCTTTTCTTACCTTACATTGCTTTCTTTTATTTTGCTATTGGACCTTGTCTTGACCCTTTGCTTCTTTTATGACAGATCCTGCCTCTTCCGCTCATTCAGGAGACATTGTCTTACTTTCAGATACGGAATTTGATCCCTGGCCAGTTATGGATTTTGAAGCTAGTAGCCGCGCACTAGTTCCATGGCAACCTGATCATGCGGCTGCTTCACCTACTGTTTCTCTTTCTTCTGTTTCGGAGGATTCCACCCAAACAGTACTGCTATCTTCTTCTGAAGCCATTACCAGTCCCGTCAGGTTCTGTTTTGAGGGGACTGCCTTTCCTCACCCTTCAGAGGGTTCTATTGGTACTGTCCTGTTGTCTCCTTCGTCTGAGACTATTGAGGATCCTCAGACCCCTACTTCAGCTCTTGGTTAGCTCTTCTTTCTTGATATGCTTCTTATTGTTCTCTCTTTTTATTGTTGCCTTATGAGATCTTCATCTTTCTTACAGCAACGCCAGTTGATGACACTCTTGCAACTTTCGAGCGTAGAGTGACCTTTTTGAGGACTGTGGTAGCTGCCTTGGAGGGGCTGAGAGACAGCACCGCGGAGGAGTCTGTCGTTCTGCAATAACAACGAGGCGCTGCTCTTTTAGAATTGGAGGGGCAAGCATCCTATCTCGCCGCTTTGCGCCTTCAAATGAAGCAAGTTGAGAAATCCATGGAGGAGGGTTCTCATCTTATTGCAGCCGTGGACCTTCGCCTCGCTGAGGTTCGTAGGGAGAGAGCCGAGTGTCTTTACAAACTCGGGCTTCTTCGTCTAATTGTAGACCCTCCCGGGTCACCCGTTTGGAACTGAGTTATTTTTCCTTCTTGAGTTATTCTGAGGGCTTGTCTCGGACATTATCATTATTTTGTTCATTTTTCTTTCGGCCACCTTGAGGGTTTGTTTCGGGCACCTATGATATTTAAGTATACATGACTTTATGTAGGATGAACTCTTTGCGATATGTTACAAACTAGCCATTGGCTTTCTTTTTTCTTTTGCCAACACTAGCGTCCTTTCGAGTTTTCATCGGAGCTAGTCCCCTCTTACTTTTACCTGCACGCACTTTCGAGTTTTTGTGTAACGGGGTTATCCATTTTTACCTAACGCGCCCTTTCGGATTTTCACTTAGCCGGATTTTTGGACCTTGTTGCCCTTAATTGTTCCTTTTTCTTGGGGAAAACAGTCAAGTCCGTCAGAGCACCTCAATTTTAAGCTCTTTTTTTTTAGTAGGGGATTATGACTCCCCTATAGGTCGGATTTGAATGGAATTTTTTTGTTCGGTAGGGAATTGTGGCTTCCCTATAGGCCAAGGTGGTGGCACTTAAGAATCGTAAATTTGTGACGCTTTGGGGACCGAATGGTCTTTGTGTGAGCTTTTTCGGTAGGACGGAAGCTTTGGTGGTTTTCCTAAAAAGTGAAAGTTCCAAGCAGTGTGTTGGACTTTTGGGCTTTTTCGAGGGGGATAAAGGCTCCAAGTAGCCGTGAATTTTAGATTTGTAAGGGAATAAAGGCTCCAAGTAGCCATGGATTTTGGGTTTTCAAGGGAGTATATGTAACGACCCGCCACCCTATAATCGGGGATCCGATTACTAAATGGGTACCGAATCATTAATTTGGAGTCAAACCAGGATCTCGATAAGTCTGGAAAATAAATGATAAACTAAGCTAAACATCTACATCACATCGAATTGTAAAGGAAGTGTAGTAATTAAAAATTACAATTCGACTTGATTCAACAATTAATTACATATTCTAACAGAAAAGAAAAAATTAAGCGTACAGGCCTGAAAGAAAAATAACAACTACATCGGGGCATACCTCGGAACAGGGGCTGCTGGCGCGCAACCCGAGACAACGCTCTCCTCGCTACGCCTGTCTGGAACCCTCACCTGAAAACCGCAGGGGGTGAGTCTTATTAAAATAAACTCAGTAGGGATCCTTCGATCCCCACCACTTATTCACACACCCACAAGTGCAATACACAAATATAGGCAATTTAACTAAATAAAGCAGTAAACACAATTCCCAGATTTCGATATAAAACACACGCATTTATAATAGTTACATGCATGATTTTGAAACCATCATACCACGGAGTCCATAAATAGCGTCTCGGTTAAACATACAAGTCACACGGCCGAACGTGAAAAACACCGACCCGCTGAGACCAAACAACAACCCCTCGGATAGCGCACTAGCTACTCCGGCCTGACCCAGCACGAGTGACATACCACTCCCACACTGGTACTAGCTATACCCCGGGATATACCAGGTGACCCTCTTTCTAGGCGTCACCCCACCACTCCCATACTGGCGCCGTGTCACTCCCACACGGACACAGGGTGCCTAAGCGCTAACAATTGTCACTCTAGGCCCACGATCGCACAAAACGCAACACGGTGTGATCCGATCATGTAGAAATCATCGTCCTCGAGTATGTTTTCGAACATGCATTTATCCAAACTATCTAACAATGTAAACACATGTTAATTGCATGTTTTAATGATCTTTTGTCTTGAATCGCGTCGCCCAAGGCCGACGTCATTCAAGACCCATAAACTGGTTCATATGAAAACTGGCCTCGGAAGTTGGCCTAAAACGCGTCGTGCATGATAGTCATATTTTAAAAGGCGTCGCTGTCCCTAGTCGCCTAATCACGACAGAAACAGAAATAGGCTTCGGAGTGATCCGGAGTAAAACACATCGTGCACGGAGGTCGCCGTTTGAATGGCATCGCTGTCCCTAGACGCTATTCAATCTAGAGACAGAGTATGTTATCTGGGATAAATCGCGTCGTGGGTGGAAGCCGCCTTTTAAATGGCGTTGCTGTCCCCACACGCCATTTAACCTTCACAGACAGGTTCTTCCTTCGCCTCCCCCCAATTCATAAAGTGGGATTTTTTTCCTAAAATGACACAAAAACGTTATAAAATAGAGGAGTAGGAGGAGACCCCAAATACCAAAAAAAAAATCCACCAAATCTAATTTTTATGATATTAGCATTTTTACCCCGAGATTCCCCTAAACATGCTTGAAAGCAGAAAAACATGATTTTAAACAAAACAATGCGAGGATTGTCATCCTACCGGTCACTTGAACTCCTTTGAGCTCCAAGCCGTCGAACCGCCACGCCACAAGCCGCCGCCGGTACCGCCGTGGACGCCGTCACTCCAATGGGACGTCGGCCGCCGTCCGGAGAGAAATGCGCCGCAGAGGAAATGGCGGTGGTAGTGGTGGAAGTTAGGAGGGTTGATGGAGTGGAGGGAGATGATGAATGGGGAGAGGAAAGGAAGGAGAAGGGGAGGGGGCACCGGACGGATCGGAGGGGAGAGGGAGGAGAGAGAGAAATGGAGAGAATGAGGGAAATGAGGGAGGTTTTGCGGGGTCAAACCGAAACTAACTAAAACGCGTCGTCCAAGGTCGACGTCAATCAGACGACAAGACGGGACGTACGTTGACATATCAGGGCCGTACTCTGAATGATATCGTTCAATCAAGACGCCGTTCAGACGATAAGATCGGGGCCGTGACTTAAAACCAACCCACGTGGCACAACTTAAAACACGTCCACCTAACTGGACGCCGTTTGAATCGCGTCGAGCTTGCTCCACTCCATAAGCCCCAGCCCCACAAGGGCCCAAACCAAGAAATCCGAATCCGAAACTGACCCGATAACCGGATCCGAAACTTCAATCCTTATAGTAAAGGTCCCAAGTAGCTATGAATTTTGGGTTTTCAAGGGAGTAAAGGCTCTAAATAGCCATGAATTTTGGATTTTCAAGGGAGTGAAGGTTCCACGTAGCCATGAATTTTGAGTTTCTTTTCAGAGGGATAAAGGCTCTTAGTAGCCATGGATTTTAAGTTTTCAAGGGGATAAAGACTCCAAGTAGCCATGAGTTTTGGGTTTTCAGAGAGAGTAAAGACCCCAAGTAGCTATGAATTTTTGTGTTTTCAAGGGAGCAAAGGCTCTAAGTAGCCATGAACTTTGGGAAGGAATTCCGGATCGGATCGGGTCCCCGAATCGGGACCCGCCGATCCCGATCCGACTCGGATCGGATCGGCCGAGTCGGCCGATCCAGATGAAGTCTGGCCAGTCCGACTCGGCCAGATTAAAAAATAATAAAAAATTAAAAAAAATCAGAAAAAATCAGAAAAAAATAAAAATAAAATCAGAAAAAATTACATACATATTATTCAATTGATGTACAATAAGAATGAATGCAATTCATGTACATCCATAAAAAACCCTAAACCCTAAAACCCTAAAACCCTAAACCCTAAACCCTAAACCCTAAAACCCTAAACCCTAAACCCTAAAACCCTAAACCCTAAACCCTAAACCCTAAACCCTAAACCCTAAACCCTAAACCCTAAACCCTTAACCCTTAACCCTTAACCCTTAACCCTTAACCCTTAACCCTTAACCCTTAACCCTTAACCCTTAAACCCTTAAACCCAAAACCCTAAAACCCTAAAACCCTAAAACCCTAAACCCTAAACCCTTAACCCTAAAACCCTAAAACCTAAACCCTAAACCCTAAACCCTTAACCCTAAAACCCTAAAACCCTAAAACCTAAACCCTAAACCCTAAACCCTAAACCCTAAACCCTAAACCCTAAAACCCTAAACCCCTAAACCCTTAAACCTTAAGGGGGGGACCGAAATCGGCCCGAACCGGACCAGATCGGGTCCGGACCGGCCGATCTGGCCGGTCCGGCCCCGATCTGGTCCGGTTCGGGCCGATTTCGGCCGTTTTTTTTTTCAAATCGGTGGGGGGGAACAGTGAAATCCCCCCCAAATCGGATCGGAACCCGCCGATCCCGATCCGAATCGGCCGATTCCGCAATCCATGATTGGTAGAGGTTCTCCTGGTGGAACGGGGTATTTTGGGTTTTAAGAAATAACGGCTCCTTAGGCCGGAAACTTTGGAAAACTTTAGATTTTGGGATACAACGGTTCCTTGGGCGTCAACTTGGGGTAATTTAGTTTTGCTCGATGGGACGAACAACTTTAGGATGAAGGGACCTTTTGAACCAATCCAAGGTCAAGATCTGATTTTCCCACTTCTTTACTGAGTCGGGAGGACATCGTCATCGTTGTCTCGGTTGTAGCCTTTTATTGAATGTCACCCTATTACTTGTGGGGGGATGTAAGGATTTTCTCATCATTGGCAACTTTGACATCTTCCTTAGGTAAGGATGTGGGAAAACTCAACCCTCACTAAGGGTAGGCGAGGAGAATTCTCCCTCCATCGAGGTGCTTTTGCGAGTCATTCTCCGATGGGTTGTTTTCTTTTTTTTTAGCTAACCATAGTGCCCTCACGGGTTTTCGCCAAGGCTAGCTCCTTCTTATTTTTGCCTGTGCGCCCTCGTAGGTTTTCACACAACAGGGTTTACTTATTTTTGCCTGAGGCATCCTTGTGGGTTTTCACCTCAGCCTTAAGACCTTTTTGCCCTTAACTGGCTTCCTTTTTGAGGAGAAGACCAATTAAGTCTGTCAAAGCATCTCGTTTTTAAGCTCCTCTTTTCATTTCTTTTTTTCTCTCTCTTTTTTTTCTTTTCCCCAAGACTTCTTTGGCTATGTATTTCCGGACAACTTATGTTCCGATGCATAATATAACTTCATGTGGCGTCCGTTCAATGGAGGAAATGCCATATTACCTTTTTCATCAACTAAGTTATAAGCGTCACCTTCATATACTTTGCTGACTATGAATAGCCCTATCCAATTTGGGTTGAACTTGTTTTTAGGACGAGATGCCATCACATCTTTTTGCTTGACCATAACGTGGTCGCATTTCTTGAACACCCTTTCCTTCACCAATTTGTCAAATGCCTTAGACATTCGGCCCTGATAGACTTGCAGGCGCTGATAAGTTGCTAATCTTACGCCTTCGAGGTCTGCCAGCTCCTCGTAACGCCTTTGTGCTTCATTTAGGTCGTTTGCTTGCCATTCATAATGCAGAGCTATCTTATAAGAAGCCAATTCAATTTCAATTGGAACTATCGCCTCTGCCCTATACATTAGGGAATATGGCGAGTAGCCCGTAGGGGTCTTGTAGATTGTGTGATAAGCCCATAGTGCATCGTGTATCTTTTCATCCCACTTTCATTTATGTCCTTCGCTGATCTTTACCAGCAGCTTGCAAAGTGTCTTATTGAAGGCTTCAGCCTTGCCATTGGCTTGAGGGTAGTATATTGAAGATGCATTCTAGTCAATGTAGAATTTTGCCCATTTTGTAGATTGTTTGATTATTGAATGGGGTACCATTGTTCGAAGTGATTTGGCTGGACGTCCCAAACCTGTATATGATGCTGTGTCGGACAAAGTGCGACACTACTTTGCACATGACTTTCTTCAGCGGGACGGCTTTTGTCCAACGCGTGAAGTATTCTGTTGCGGCTAGAATATACTTACACCCTCTTGACGAACATCTATTCTCCAATGGGCAAAAGGCCACGTAGGGGCTGTGGGATGTAACTGGTTTAGAGGCCTTCTTGGAATCGGTCTAAAAGCTTGGCATTGAGGGCAACTCTTGGTTATCTTCTCACAATCTGCTACATTGTCGGCCAGAAGAAACCTTTGATCTTGATGTTGATCTTCATATTTAAGCCAGATTGGTGTACTCCGCAGACCCCGGAGTGAACTTCTTTCATTATTTTTGCACCTCATTTGGTGACAGACACCTTAAAAGAACCACATTTTTATTTTCAGGGACCAGCCGATATAGGACTCCGCTAATCAGCCTGTAGGACACTGCCCGACATAACAGTCATACTCTTTCAGCTTTGTCATCTGGAAGCCATCCCTCCTTGATTTTGATGATAGGAATGCGCCAGTCTTCTTTTTCTTCTGCTTCACTTTCTTCAACAGTGTTGACTTCGAACACTGTTAAGCCATCTTCTTCATTCAGGGAGCTTGGGAATAGCCTTCTATCTTTCACTAGGATTTTAGCCTCTCCTGTCAGTGGCAGTTTCAGAGCGGAGGCTAATTTGGCGAGGGCATCGACTTGAGCATTCTGTCTCCTTTTGACATGTTATATTTGGAAAGTATAAAATCTTTCACTTACCCTTATAGTAGTAGCATGATAGGCCATCAATTATGTCTTCCTGATTTCGAAGATCCCGAGGACTTGTCGGATGATAAGGAAGGAGTCCCTGTATACATGGATGCACCGAACACCGATCTCTAGGGCGACTTCTAGCTCTACTATTAGAGCTTCATATTCTGCTTCGTTGTTTGTCAACGCTTCCATGAGTGCACATGAATGGTGTAGCACCATACCTTTAGGGGTAATAAGGACAAGTCCAGCCCTAGCTCGGGTTGTTGATGTGCCATTAGGCTTTATGACAGTTCTTGATGCTCTATCAAAATACAACTACCAGGTCTTGATTTCTGCTTGCTGCACCTCCATTGCTTCTTGTGCTGGTAATATTTCTTCATCTGACAATTCCTTGATCATAGGAGAATCTTCGGAGATGGGATGAGCCGCCAATAATTCGGCCATGCCTTGCCCCTTTATTGCCTTCTGAGGGACAAATGTGATATCAAACTCCATGAGGAGTAAGGCTCACTTCCCTAGTCTTCCTGACAATGTGGGTTGCTTGAGAAGGAACTTCAACAGATCATACCGTGATATTAGTTGAACCTTGTGTGCCAAGAGATAGTCTCAACTTCTTAGCAGTAAATAAGAGGGTTAAGTACATTTTCTCTATAAGAGAGTATCAATGCTCAAGACCTACCAGCATTATGCTTAGGTAGTATATAATGCCTCAGCTTCTTAGCAGCAAATACGAGGGCCAAGTACATTTTCTTCATAGCAGAGTATCGATGCTCAGGACCCACCAGCATTCTGCTTAGTTAGTATAAGGGTTGTTCTTTCTCCTCTTCATTTTCTTGGGCAAGTAATGCCCCCAGTGACGCATCCATAGCTATGATGTATAGGATCAGAGGCTTGCCGTGTATTGGTGCCCCTAGTACCGGTGGATTGAGGAGATAATCCTTGATCTTGTCTAGGGCTTGTTAGCACTCTTCGTCCCATATAAAAGGTGCCTCCTTCTTTGTTAGCTTCGAGAAGGGTTGACATCTTCCAGACAGATTAGAGATGAATCTTCTGATGTAGGCTAGCCTGCCTTGTAATGATCTGAGTTCAATTAGGTTCTCAAGTGGAGGTAACTCTCGGTGGCTTTGATTTTGTCGGGGTTGATCTCTATGCCTCGGTATCTGACCACAAATCCAAAGAATTTGGCACTGGACATGCCAAAGGCACACTTTAAGGGATTCATCTTCAATTGAAATTGCTGAAGCCTTTCGAACGCCCTCCAGAGATCTGTCAGATGATCTTCTTTTCTTTCATATTTCACGACCAGGTCGTCAACATAACATTCGACCAGGTTGTCAACATAACATTCGACCAGGTCATTGAGCATTTCATCAAATATCTTTGTCATAGCTCTTTGATAGGTGGCGTCAGCATTCTTGAGCCCAAAGGGCATTCGCTTGTAATTGAATATACCCTTGGGAGTTCTGAAGGCTGTAAAATTCTTGTCTTTTACGGTCATCTTAATTTGATTGTAACCTGATGACCTATCTATGAAGGATAATGCTTTAAAGTCCGTAGTGACATCCACTATCGTTTCTATGATCGGTAGTGGGAAGTCATCTTTGGGGCATGCCTTATTCAAGTCTCGAAAGTCGATGCAGACTCGGACTTGACTCTTCTTCTTCTTTACTAGCACAATATTAGCCAGCCACATAGGATATATACATTCTTCAATGAAGTCAACTTCCCGCATCTTGCCGACTTTTGCATTTACTTTCACCACCAATTCTGGGCGCATTCGTCTTTGGGGCTGCTTTACCAGCTTGACATCAGGCTGGATGGCCAGCTCATGTTCTACCACTGAGGGCTCTAGGTCAGACATTTTTTTGTAGTTCTAAGCGAGACAGTTTCTGTACTCTAAGAACACTTCTGTATATGCCTGTTTTTCTTCCTCGCTCAACAATGCACTGAGGAAGATTGGACGTAGATCTCCTGGCTTACCTAAGTTGATTTCTTTCAATTCATCGACTGTGGCTTGCCCGCCGTCTTCCATTTCTCGTGGAGCTGGCTGAACGTTCACAAAGTCTTCTTCTTCGTTATATACTCCATGCCATACTGACTCTTCTTCTATAGAGTTAGATTCCTCCTTAGAGGCTAGTTGCAGAGGCTCTTCTTCTGGGCTAGAAACCCTTGCTTCTGAAGTCTGCCCTTTTGCTTCTAAAGTCTACCCTTCTGCTTCAAATGATGACATGCTCACCATGTTGACAACATAGTGGACAAAGGGACCACGACGTCGTCCTAGCCCAATCCCCTCCGATCTTGCTTGGAGAAGGGAGGCTGCCCCCTTTCTTCAACTGGATACCACAGTTCTTGGAAGAACTTGCTTCTGACTGCACTTTGCTTGTCTGGGATCTTCTGGTGTTCGCACATCTTTTTGATGTATTGGGGCATATCTTCCAATTCAGGGATTTCCTCTTCAGCTTTTTGTTGAGGCGCTTTCAACCCAAAATCATCATTCGGGGAATTTTCGGGCACCAAATCTCCCTTATAGAAGACAATTCGCCGATTGTCTTTATGGGGCACAATGAAGGTTTTTAGCTCTTCCACTGTGTGAACTTCTCACTGACAAACCAACTTCATTAAATTAGGAGCCATGCAAACACTTGCCTCCACCCCTTTGCTAATGAAGTTTGCTTCTAGATTAATGACGGGCTTCCCGTACTTAGCGAGGGCTTTTGGCTTCCATATGAACCTCTTAGCCCTGGCTTCATTTATGGTTATACCACCTTCTTCATTAGAAGATTCTTCGCCACCTGCTTTCTCTTGCCACAAACCTCACTGATTGCCAGGTTCATTACTTTGTCAAAATACAGTTGCGCATCAGCATGATGGCAATCATAAGCTTTGAATGGCTCCCGATCGGTAAAGATTCGGTGTTGCTCGCTGTCTTTGGTGTACTTGATACACTGATGTAGGGTGGAGAGAACAACCCAATTCTTATGAAGCCAAGGTCTCCCTAGAAGCGCCTTGAAGGATGAATTCAAGTCGACAATGAGGAATGACACATGAGTCACCCAATTATCTAGAGTCAGCTTGACATCGACTTGCCCAATAGCCTCTTTACCATTTTGGTTGTAGCCTGATGTAGTAACCCTTTGTACTTTCTTCATATAAGGCGTGATGTATAAAGGTTGGAAGGTCTTTAATCGCATAATATTGACGGCAGATCCCGAATCTATCAAGATTCGATCTATAATCTATCTCTCGTCCGTTGATTAGGCTTTTCATATATAGTGGCCTATTATGGCAAGAAGAGGTTAGCAACATGTCTTCTTTAGTGAAAGTCACTGTGGTTTCATACACTGTGTACAATTCGGCCTAGAGTTCGGCCATGTGAACTTCATAGGCTTCTAGATCTTGTAGCACAATGATGAGTGCTTCTCTTAGCTCCTTACTTAGGGAGATGACTTCCCAAATGCTAAAGCTTGCCGGTATTCTCTTCATTGTCTGGAGAATCTTCTGATCTGTTCTTGCACGAGTCTTTTCAACAGATGCAGTATCTTGGCTGTGCTCTTCAGAGTCTCGGCCAATTCTTTATGTTGTCTTGTTTCTTCTGGAACCTCTTCGGCTAGAGTCTCCTTCTCCTGAGAATCAATCCTCATGCCTTCATTGAATAGGTCAGCCAGGGCTTCTATATATTTAGTGGCGTGAGGGGGCGCCGAAGGACCTGCTTCATCGGGATTTGCTGCTGGACTTTCCTTTTCAGGACTTGCCGCAGGATTTGCTTCTTCATCGGATGAGGGGTAGAAATAGACATTCCCCCTTACTTCTGGCTCAAGGACCGGCTTCGGAATTTCTCCCCTGAAGTGGTACATTGTCTAGGCTTGTGGCATTCCGGTATTTGTCGCGCTTACCATTCTGGTTTCGGCCTCGGCCTCTTCCTCGGCTCTGCGAGTTACTTCTTCTCTGTTATGTTGCCAGAGGTCTTCTGGATCTCGGTGAAACACACCTGATCTCATCATTAGCAGGGCCACTTCCAGTCCGAAATTGTACCGAGGTCATATTACAGGAGAATGACTGAAATTACTTTTCTAGTCCTTCTACAGTCACTTCTCCCTCCCATAAGGCAATAACTTCATCCTCACTGCAGAAAGCTTCTTTCCCTGTCTTCCATATGTATTGGAGGAGGTGTAGTAGCCAACATCTCAGGTGGGACACTTCTTCTCCATTCCTTCCCAGGGTATGCATTTGTTTAGCACTACTCTCTTCACCGGACGACCTGACGCATATTCTTCTAGTTCATCAATGATCTTCTGAAGCTTCTGGAGGGGTGTCATTTCTGGCTTAGGCGTGTCTGAAACATTGGCCTGGGCTTCTTTCTTTTTTAGCTCAACCATATCTGGCAACATCTGGTATTCTCCAAATACCATTTTCTGACTTCTGCTGGAGGAATTTGTCTTTGTTATAACTGGTATCTCCCCATTGTCCCTGGTCTTCACATGTAGCACATTTGCTGTGTATGTATCAACACTTCGGCTGTGAGGACGTGTGGGATTCACTAGATATTTCCCTATATCTATTCCGCCACTTCGGATCAGCTTCTCTACTTCATCTTTGAATACTATACACTGCTTAATGGAGTGACCTTCGGAGCCGTGATATGGGCAATATTGGGCTATGTCTTCTTTATGGATTTCTTCTTGTTTTTTAGGCTTGGGCAGAGCCATCACCTCCTACTTCATGCACAATCTGAAGAGCTCCCAGGTCTTGTCCTTTTGGAAAGAGTATTCCTTCTTGAGGGACGTGCTATCTTTGATTCTTATCCCTCCTTCTTCTTCACCTGTGGCTTGCCTTTTTCTTAGGTTTTCTTCAACCATAGGGATATCTCTAGGCTCACCATTGCAGTGACTGTACGTTCTCCTTACGGGAAACATTTGCTTCTTGTACTGTGCTTCAGGCTTCTTATTCAGGTTGATCACCTATTTATCCTTCTTGCATTGTTGCTCTGACCTTGACTCTTCAGTTGAGATGGATCGACAAGCCCTTTTTTCTGTTAGGACTTCGGCCAGCTGCTCCGAGAGTTCCTCTACTTTACGTGTCAGAGTTGTTTGCCGCTGAAACAACCGTCCCAAACTGACTTGGATTTCTTCCAACATTTCCCTAGTAGGCTCCTCCGATGGGGGTGTCGCCGGTGTATATGTCGGCATTGCCGGGGTATACTCAAGTATGGCCTCCCGCTCCGGAGAGGAATCCATATCTTCTTCTGGGTCCTCTCAAGATGAATCTTCGTTCATGTAAATTACATTCACTGCAAATGCCTGCCTCGACTTTTGATGCGGTTGGGGTAGATTCACAAGATACTTTCCCATTTCTATGACACCTTCTTGAATGAGTTTCTCAATCTTATCCTTGCAGAGGTAACAATCTTGCACCACATGCCCTAGCATACGGTGATACAAGTAATAATTGGGCTCATCCGTCTTCCCGACTTCAGCTGGCCTCTTCGGCTCTGGGAGTGCTAGTAGATTGCCCGGACACAGGTATCAAACAATTTCCTTGTATGGTCCTTTGTGAAAGAGTACGACTTCTTCATTTTCTCACTGAGAGACAGAGATGACACTCTTCCCCAGTCTTGGTATTGGATGTGGATGCATTTGTACTGGGCCTACCCCCAGTCTTGGTATTGGATGTGGATGCATTTGTACTAGGCCTGCTCCCAGCCTTTTCTACTGTCGAAGCGAAGTCAATAGTATTAACTTCTTTCGTATTGGAAGCCCATTCTCTGGGAGCCTTCCCTTTGTTGAACATCACCGTCGGGTTGTCAGCGAAGAACATCTCGATCTCTAACATGATATTGTTCAGCTGATCAAAGTTCCTGATATTTATTCCGATCTGCTTTTCATTGATTTCTGGCTTTAAGCTCCTTTTGCAAAGTTTCACCGTGTCTTCATGTACTGACGGGTTGTTGCACTTCATGCCGAGGTTCCGCCATTTCTTGATATAATCAATGGCAGATTTGCTTTTGTTTGCTTCAGTGCCACCAGATCAGTAATGGTCACCTTATGCTCTGATACCTTGAATCGGCCCATAAATTTCTTCTGCATCTCTTTCTAGTTGCGGATGGAATTGGACTTTAACTTAGTATATCATTGGAATGCTGTACCTGTTAAAGAGGTCGAGAAGAGCCTCAACAGATATGCTTTTTCTATAGCTAGCTCTCCCAAGTCACTCATATAGTGGGCAATATGTTCCTGGGTAGATCTTTCCCCGTCATATCAGGTACACTTGGGACGTTTCACATGACTGGGAGGTAACTTCTTGAATAAATGGTGAACAGTAAATGGCACCTTATATAGGTCGAAGGTACTTATCCCGTCACCCTGTTCAGCAATTTTAACCTCTACTATTTGTTCAATTAGGTGTTTTTGGGACACCGCAGCATCTTCGGCAGAGGTATGGGACTGCTGAGCATTGTGGTTTGGCTCTTCACCTCGATTTCCTAAAGCTTCATCCGGGGCGAAGTTAACGCCTGGAGCTTAAGGCCTGATCATGGCCGGAATCGGGACTGCCCTTAGAGGAGGTCCATTCATAAGTGTTGTTCTTCTATTTTCTGCATGAGACTCAGTAAGAGGGTTTTGAGCTGTTGATTTTCCAGCCTCATTTCTTCTGTTGTTTGAGGCTGACTTGGGTTAGCTTGTTCTTGGCTGGGATCTGTTTCATGGGCATTTAACCCGTCTTCATCTCTACCCTCTACGGCGGCAGCTTCGCCATTTTGAGGTTGTGGATTAACCCCTATATTTCTTTGGTTTAGCTATTGCCTGACTTGTTCCATCTGCCTTGTGAGATGCTCATCCCGCTGAGCTATATTGACGATCTCAATCGGGTCTTCTGGCAATAGGTTTTGCCTATTGTTGGTGCTTGAGGCATAACATGTATACACCCAAATGCTGTCTTCAGTCACTTGCGTGACTCTTCTTCTTTTTAGAATATATGGGGGAGGTGTTCCCAGTCTTAAGAAGATCAAAGTGCTCAGTTGGTTGATTTGTTTTTGTTGCTTCTTGGCCTTATAGGCCCCTTTCCTTTTCTGACCTCGTGGAGAACGAGGTCGAAAGTCTTCTTTAGTGATTGGCCTGACTGGCTCTTCGAGCTTTTGAGGCGGTCGCTTGGCTAAGGCAACCATAGCTTGGCGAATCTTTAGGGCTTCCTCTTTGGTCACCCAAATTTTTTTTAGACGGCGATTCCTGTCTTCCACAGGATTACTCCTCTTTTGAGGCATGTCTGCCTTCTTCTAACATCTTTGCTCTGGAGGACCCAAAGCGCTTGTTTGAATCTTCTGCCCCTACTAGCTGGGAGCTCTTGGCTTTCTTGTCTTCTTTTTGAAGGTTGCCTTGTCCTGGCAGACCTTCAAGAGTATGCCAAATCGATTCTGGATGGGAACCGCTGGAACATGGTGAATTGTGGGTATTATCGGTTCCCCGCCTTCCAGACGGATGCGGAGGTCACCGACCAGGATCGTCTTCCCTGTAATAGACGGGCTTGCTATCTTGTTCTGCTTCGGCCTCCTGTTGGAAGAGGAGCTAGCTCAATATGGATTGCATTGACGATGTAGACCCGACGGGTTTGCCGTTGTTGTGTTGCTTCTGGGCGCGGGAAGTGCGCCTTGTTCTTGTTTTTTTTACCGGAGCGGGCTCCGGTGCAGCAACCACCCCTAGGAAGTACGTGGATCCGACTATTGCTGGAAAATCACCGAAGCAAGTTGACCTAGTCAAATACCCATATTGGACATGGGTAGTCACGACCAGAGGACCGTAGGTAACTTCGGTTCCCATTTGAGATTTAAATTTCCTCGTACTTGCACTAAACAGGGAACATTAGGCTTATTCTGATAGGGGCCTTATTGGACAGAGAGATGAAGAGAAGGAGAGGTTCTACCGGGCGTGCCAAATATGTAAGACTTCCATTTTAGAAAGAATGAAGAATTTTCCTTTTTGTTTCTTAAAAAAGAGGGCTTTTTGATTTTGAAAGAACATTCTTAGGGTTTTGAAAACCATGTTCTTCTTATTTTTGTAGACCTTGAGAATTTAGGATTAATCTTCAAAATCTAAGTTTCTTTTGGATCAATTATAGATCTGTGTTCTTGACTTCTCCCCACTGATTGGTAACCCTTGATTAAACGTCCAATAAGGCTTATTAATAAAGCAGGAAATAAGCAAGTTGCCTAAGTTCATGGCAGACATGATTTCTTCCCTATTTTATTAGAAAGGTTCATGAATATCCTTTAAAGGATATTTAAAGGATTTTTGAGTTCTCACAAGGACATGAGGACTTCGAGCATCTTAGAGTGCTAAGAAGATAGGTTTTGAGGCCTAAACTTCATTAGGACCCTTTGAAGAAGGTGGATCACTTGGAATTATCCTTTAAAAGGATAGAGGATCATTTGGGCAGCATGTCCCCACTTTGGGTTCATTTGAGAAGATGAAGACTATTAAATGATAGTTTTAATTAATGGGGCATGAGGGCCTTCAACCAATATGAAGGATCTACACTTATTTTGGCCGTTCAACCAATATGAAATGAACCGCAATATATGAAGCAACAATAATATTTTAATTAAAGAGCAACAAACAATTTAGTTCATTATTAGGAAATGATCTATGAGTTATATGCTCGCTCTACTAATAAGAGAGAACCATATGACCACATGGTCATTCCTTTAAGAATGAACCATTAAACTTAAGGTTACTCTACCAATAAGAGTAAACCAATCACAACTTAGGGTTATTTCACCAATAGAAATAAACCCTCTTTAGAGGAACCAATAATTAATAGTCCCCCTTAATAAGATGATTTATGTGACATATGGCCGTTTTACCAATAAGAGAGAACCGTATATCACATGGTCATTCCATTAAGAATGAACCATTAAGGATTGATTACTGCACCAATAGGAGCATGCCATATATGGATTAAGGCTATTTCACTAATAGAAATAAATCCGTTAGATTTTTTTATTGCTTAAACTATTACAAGAATAAAATAAAACAATGTAGTATCCTTGTCCTTTTTAATTCTACGCATAGAGATCTTCACAAAGAGCTTCTTGTTCTTCCTTTTATGTAGAAATCCCCTAGTAGAGCTTCATCTCTTTGATGTTTTTTTTTAGCGCTCTGTGTGTGTTTGCTTGGGGGCCTATTTATAGGCTAGTAGATGGCCACCGGTGGGGGCCTGGAGGCCGGTTGGTGGCACCCCCCACCAGTCCCACCTAGGCTTCGGTGGGTGGGGGGGGGGGGGGATGTGGATGAGGATAGAGATAGAGATGGGATAGAGATGAGAGAGATAAGGATGGGGGAGAGAGAGGTATATAGGATAGAGATGGAGCTCTGTTGTCAAGGCGCCCGCCTAGGTGCTAAGGCGCTTTCACAGCACCAAGGTGCTGGGACGCCTTTCCAACAGGTAAAAAGGCGCCTAAGGCGCCCGCTAAGGCGCCCAGATTTCTGAAATCTGGGGTTCTTGCCCCTCTCTTTTTGTATATATACATATATGTATATATATATACACATATAATTATATAAATACATACTAATACATATATATAGACATATTACATACATATATTTAGATTTATATATACAAACATGCATATATATATATATATATGTATATGTATACATCTAAATATATGTATCATGTATGTAAAATGTGTGTATATATATATATATACATACATTTAGATATATTTGTGTATATATATGTATGTATATATTATATAGTTAGACATATACACATATTACATACATACATTTATACATAGATATATATGCATGTATGTATACATGTGTGTAAATCTAAATGTATATATATATATACATATATATACATATACATATTACATACATATATTTAGATATATTTGTGTATATATATGTATGTATATTATACATATATATACATATACATATTACATACATACATTTAGATATATTTGTATATATATATGTATGTATATATTATATAGTTAGACATATACACATATTACATACATACATTTATACATAGATATATATGTATGTATATATATATATCTGTGTAAATCTAAATGTATATATATATATATATATATATATATATATATATATATATATATATATATATATATATATATATATAAATGTATGTATGTAATATGTGTGTTTGTATATATATATATCCTAAATTAAAATATTATATTATGAAGTTGATGCTTAGGCGGGCTCCTAAGCGCTTAGGCGGTCCAGAACCCCAAGCATGCCTTGGTCGCCTTACCGCCTTGACAACTATGAGATGGAGAGAGAGAGGGGCCGGTGGGTCCGTGCCAACGGGGGGTGGGGGGGTGGGGGGAAGGGGGCGGCCGGTCTCCTCCTCTCTTCCCCCTCTTTTTTTAATCTTTATCTCCTCCCTTTTTTCTTTTTATCTTTATCTCTCCTCCCCCTTTTTTTATCTCTATCCTCTCTCTCTCTCTCTCTCTTTTTCTTTTAATAGAGGACCGGTGGGGGGCCATAGGCCGACCGGCTCGCTTTCTCTCTCTGCTGTGCACTGGCTGCTGGTGCGGCTGCTCTCCCTGTTGCTGGTTGCTCTGCTGGCTGTTGGTGTTCCCTCTCTTTCTTGCTGCTGGTTGGAGCCTTGCTGCTGCTGGTTTTGCTCTGCTGCGCTGGTTTTTTTGCAGCGTTGGGGACTGGTTCAAGGTATTCTTTCATCCCTTGCTCTTTCCTTTTTATATTTAATGCATACAACTAAGTCTATGAACCCTAGTTTATTTTATATGCATGCATACACACACATGCACATGGTTTGCTTTAGAAAAATCCTAGTGTATGTGTCTGAATTTTTTTTGGTTCAAAACACCTTTATACCCCTTTTGAGTAGGAGAATACCCAAAAAAAGATGCCATGGATATTTTGGATCTAGTTCAATAAAACAAGGACTAAGGGAATGAATGAAACGTAGACCTTAAAAAACATGGTGTTGAGCTCCTTTGGTTTGATTTTGATGAAGCAAAATACTTAAAATACTTAAGAGAATGCTAATGATAAGGATTAAGGTAATAAAGTAATTTACTCCTTAATTTTTAAAAAGGATATATTGCTAAAATCTTTTTATTATGGACATGAATGCAATAGATTTTTTGGGTTACAAATATTTTTTTTTTAAGTGCAAAATGATCTTTAAAAGACCCCCCAAAAATCTCAATTAAAATGAAAAGGTCAAAACCCAACTAGGTGGGTATTGGTCGACCAGAGGCAAAACTGGTCGACCAGTACCAGGGCTCAGTTTAAATGAGCTGGCCTGGTTGGTCGACTAACCCACCCAAGGAATTCCGGATCGGATCGGGTCCCCGAATCGGGATCTGCCGATCTCGATCCGAATCGGGATCGGATCGGGACCTACCGATCCCGATCCGAATCGGCCGATCCGGATTGGGATCGGCCGATTCTGCATTCCATGAACCCACCGGTTGGTCGACCAGTACCAGTGCATAGGTTTTCTTGTGCCTGTGCATTGGTCGATTAGCCCTGGACCTGGTCTCGACCAATACCAGTAAGGGTCTTTCTGGCCAGTCTTCAACTGCATTGCTTCTGGACGGCCAGTGTCGACCAGAGTGACCTAGACGCCCATGTGAATAGATAAATTGACGGGTCTTTAGTCTATCTAGTGGAAGGACAATAATATGGGATGCTTTTTGACCCTGGGACTGACACGACAACCTTTTCTCCTATGATACTACATTAAGCTTTAATTTTCCTTGGTTTGTATAGTACCTTTTGTAGGGAGACTTTTTCTATTTGTGTGTCACTTATCACAATCATCTTTTTACCTACCACTATGAGTACTCCAAGATGACTACTTACAGGTTCTTTTTGGAGTAAGAGAGGTCACATGCAGGCTTCTTATTAGCCGGTACACAAGGAAGCAAAAGAAGAAGAGGATTTCAAATCATTCTTGGGATTCCTATGCAGACAAGGAAGCAAAAGAAGAAGAGGATTTCAAATCAACCTTGGGACTCCTCTGTAGAAACTTCCTGGAGGAAAGAAGTACTTTTTTTTCTACCTACCACCCAATGGTTGAGGCTTTCTTTGGGCTTATAACAAGAGCAGCTGTGGGCTATTTCATGGAAGGTCTTGGATGAGCAAAAAGTGTCTTACATCTTTGAGAGATTGAGAGAGTTTTTTGAGCTAATTTGTCCTCCTCTTTGGTTCAACTTCTAACCCTTAAAGAAGAAGGTTTCTTGTATGGTCCTCTCTCTTGTGTGCATTCAAGAAGGATGTTTGTAACTTGTGGATCTTCTTCCTTTTGATCAAGATCGGACCAAGACCAAGAAGAAGTTTCTTTGGTGCCTACATGAAGATCATCTAAGAAAGAAGGAGAATCTTCTCAAGAAGGGCTACTAGGAGGATTCAAAGGAGAAACACTTGAACCATCTTCATCTCCTTGAGCAAGATCACCACAAGAAGGGAGTTTATAGTCTTATGCTTTCTTGCTCATTCAAGTTGTAATATTAAGAAAGCTACAATATCTTGTGTGTGAGTTGTATGATCTTCATCTTTTTTCTTTCTCTTATTTTCATTTCTTCCTTGGTGGAAGAGGGCCAACTTTTGCAAAGGTTAGATGTTGTTTTCCTTCCTTGGTGGAAGAGGGCCATCTTTTGCGAAGGGTGGAGGTTATGTTCCTTCCAAGGTATAAGATGACCAATCCTTGCAGAGATTGGAGGTGTGCTTTACTAGAGGCCTTGTGTCTAGTGGGAGTCTTGCTAAAGGCTTACTATCTATTTGTTTGGTTCGCTTGGACCGTATCTACTAGCGGTATACTAGAAGTATTTTCTAGTAGAAAAGTTCAACGAAGTTGGGGAGTGGACGTAGGTCATCATTTGATGAACCAAACTACTATAAATCTTGTGTCTCTTGTGTGGTTGTGTTTGTTCATCATTGGATTCCTCTTATAGCACGATATCGTTTTAAAGTACACCGATTTAGTTAAAGCTTTCATGAAGAATTTTTCAACATCCTATTCACCCCCCTTTAAGGTGTATCCCATAGCTTTAAATCTAACAACGGGGAACAAGAGAGAACAACGGATGCTCAGGATAAGGAACTCGAATAGGAAATATATCTAAGTGTTCTAGAGGGCATTCGGTTGATAACATATGAGGCAGTCAAAACAACAACCACCTAAGACTTCTTGGGCAACTGACGCTACAAGAGAAGAGCTCGAGAGGTCTCCAATAAATGTCTATTTTTCTTTTATGTTACCTCATCTTGTTAGGGGGATTAAGCACATGAGGATTCATGAATGATTCCTTTATCTTGGATAATCCTCTAAAAATATTATTTGGTATTATCAAATTTGAACACTTTAACATGCCTCCTAAATTGATTTTCAACTATTTTGCAAAACATTTGGATAATGTGGGGAACTTCTTTACAAGATTTTATGAGATATATCTAACAACAATGAGAGAAATCATCACTAAAACTAATAAAATAGCAATGACCATTTACAGAAGGAACAAGAGAGGGCCCCCAAACATCAGAGTGGACAAGTTGGAATGGAAAAGCCTTTTATCCATTGAAATATGAAAATTGGCTTTACAATGTTTTGCAATCTAACACACTTGACACTATAAGGAGTCAACCTTTATTAACTCGAACAAAATGGGAAAGAGGACTTTTAAGGACCTAAGTGACAAATAACCTATATGACTATGCCACAAATGGATCTATTTTATTTGGTGATTCGTGTCACCATCAATGCTGGACAGAAAGGCAGCATTACCACCAGGTTCAAAGTGATAAAGGTCTCTCATTTCACAACTACTCCCAATTGTGTTCTTAGTTTTTAAGTCCTGGAAAATTCAATGTGTAGGGAAAAAAGTCATTAAACAGTGTAGAGATTTAGTTAGACTTTTTGACAGAAAGGAGATTAATAGGAAGGACAGGATCATGAAGAATAGATGACATAACCAAGTTATTATTGAGATTCATAGTCCCTCTACTAGCCACAGTAGCGTGGGTACCATCTGTAATGGTGACCTTGTCCTGCCGTGAACTTAAGGAATATGATACAAAATGAGCAGAGATACTAGTCATATGGTCTGTAGCTCTTGCGTCGATGACCTAGGGTACATGGAAGATTGGAAGTGACACTCGAGGCTGCCCTTTAGTACCTAGTAGAGTGGGGGTTTGGTAGCAGGGGAAGATACTCAAAGCTGTGAAAGGATCCACTGTAGGTGGATAATATCACTCTTTGAAAGTGCATACCCCTAAGAAGAAGCGAAGCCACCATTTGACGAAGAGTTCTGAATTTCATTGGCTTCTTGTTGGGATAAAGATCCCAACAACTATCCACAATATGGATATTCTTCCCACAGTATGTGCAATGTCTTTCAGCCTTCACTTTCTCCTTTCATGGGCCATGTCCACCTTTTCCAAACTTAGAAAGAGGTTCTGGGCAGCGTAGGGAACTCTCCCAAATCATGGCCACCTGCTGCTGCTATACTTCCCCCACTCATAGCTTTCTTACGACCTTCTTCATTCAACACCTTGTGGTACACTTGCTCAAGAGACGGAAGTGGATCAAATACTACAAGCTCTCATACACAAAAGTGAGACCAAGGAATTTAAAGATCTGATTTCACTTTACATGTTGTAAGTATAGTTTTTGATCTTCAATGCATTGCCCATCTATAAATAGAATAGTACTCTTTAACAGTCCAAGTAAGTGGTAACTCTGACATTATCCTGTTAAGTCCTCTATATCAGTAGTCAACTAAAACATACTAGAGATATCTTGTCGTTGCCCATATATCTGGTTGAGAATATCCCACATCTCTTTTGCAGTCCTCTTCATCATGATCAATTGTTGTATTTTTAGACTAACAAAGTCCAGAATCCATATCATCACAAGATTATTCTCCAAGTCCGACACAACATAGGTAGAATCATCACTGGCAGGCTCCTTAACTCTACCATCTATATAGCCCGTCTTTGCATGTCTGCCAAGAAAAATCTGAGTAGAGACAGAGCAAAGATGGAAATTAGTCTCTTTTAGCTTCAAGGTGGTCATTTGCCGAGTGAGATGCTATGTTCAGTAGATGAAAGACCAGCAGGGCACATCATTAAGAAGTTTGCTTCACGTGAATCATACATGTGTGCCGGCTCCTGAGAGTCAACCCAGCTGCTTGTCAATGAAGCCATGGAGAAAAGAACAGAGGCTGAGTACTTCCTATACCTCCAAACAATGAAAAACAATGGTGTAAGTGACACCCAACACCAAGAAAAATCACTGCTGTAGAAGACACAAAGACAAGGGCTGGTACTCTGCAAACCCCCCTTCCCTTGCTTCACACAGCTGCAACCTGATTGAGGATGGCCGGATCTCTCCAGAATTTGTCCATCCACTGTTGGAAACCTAGATCACTTTCCAGGGCAACCGGAGCCTGTTGTAGATCACTAGAACCTTAAAGAGAGGCTTCCAGTCCACCAAGAGAAGCCTGTGCACAGAAACAAAACTAAAATGGGGCACTCGGAACCAAGAGGGAAGCCTGCGCACAAAAGAAAAACAGGTGGAACAGGGCACCGGAACCAAGAAAAGGGTGGTCTGGTTCCTTCACTTCATCCTAGACTATCCCTGCTCTGATACCATGAAGAATAACCAGAAGAGAGAGGGAAGAATGAAGAGGAGGTGCAGGTTGGAGGGAACAATGCGGCACAAAACCTTGGCTGGGCCCCATCTGTTTTGTATTTATATCCCGTGAGGGCCATGTAATTATACTAGCACAGAAATAACCCTGTCCCAGTGACTCACTAACCACTCCTCACAAAACAGACTAAATACAAGAAATACAAACGGTAAACACCCTGTATGATGATGACAAAATTACCCCTAGCGACACTTGGAATTACCAGGTCATAGGCAATTTCAAGGTCAAGAACAACATCCAATTTCAAGGCCAAGAACAACATCATCCACATCCCAAAATCTCCATGAATCTTCTCATAGTCTCTATTATCCTTGTCCACATGACCAACCCTAAATCAAAGCCATGACTTAAATCTAGGGGAAGACAGAATCTCACATGTTGTGATTTTCCATTATTGGGCATATTTTACACATCTAATGGAGATTGTTTGACTATCAGAAGTTTACATTCTTGTAAACAGAAGAAACCTATTTCTACCATGGATGATTTAATTTTCTCTCTTTTCTTCTCATGCTCAAAGTGTATCAAAATTGGAATCACATCTTGGGTGACTGACGAAGTCCAAAGATCAGCCTAGATTGCTGGGAATTAATTGGGATTTGTTTCTGACTTCTACTTTTGTTAGGTTTTCAGAATGGCTACAGTCTTGATAGCTAGGGTCCATTGTGTGTCATGTAGCAATGAGGTTCAACCACTGTGAACACATTTGGATGATTGGTCAACTATGACAACTCCCTCCCATATTGGCATGGACCCATATGGACTTCTGCTTGGATATTTAAATGCGCGATAATAAGGACACTTCTAGAATATGTATTGCAAAGACAACTCTGCTGACACATGCTCTCAACAATTTAAACCGTAGCATACATAGCTCAAGTGTAACTTTTAACATCTCTTTTCTTTTGTTCTGCATTAATTTGGTATCATAGCAAACATCGGTCCACACCATGCCGTCATTTTGTTTGGAATATGTCACTCACCGCCGCCGCCGCTACATAACCCTCTCCTTCCTGTTCCTTGCTTCTCTTTCTCTCTCCACTGTTCATGGCACTGTTCATGTGAACAGTTCCACCTGCCACCTCTCCCCAGCTTCCTCTCTCTCTCTCTCTACATCCCTTTATGTTCTTGTCACTTGTTGAACCAAAAATTCGACAAATCTATCTACATGTGTATACATGCATGCATCAAACAAAAATATGCAATATGCAGGCATGTATTTAGGAGCATATGAATAAGCATAGATGTGTGTGTGTGTGAAGAGACAAAGAAGGGAGATGCATACCCCAAAATCTGCAACAAGAGGCCTCGTGCAAGCACCTCCAACCAGCAGCAACAAGAAGCACCAACAAGAAGCCTCTAAGCTTCCACCAGCAGCAAGGCCTCCAACAAGCAACAAGAGCACCAGCGCCAGCCTCCAACAGCACCACCAGCAGCAAAGCTGGCCGGCCAGCAGAACCACAGGGAGAGAGAGAGGGAACCGCAGGGAGAGAGGGGATAAACAAAAAAAAAAAGGAAAAGAGGGAGAGACCGGCCGGCCTCTCCAGGAGGACCGACCGGCCTCCTTCCCCTCCTCCATCTCCTCCTTCCCCCTCCATCCTTATCTCCCTCTCATCTTTATCTCCTCTCCATCTCTATCCACTCTCCCTCCCATCTCTATCTCTCCCTCTCCACCCGGCCTCATCCTTATCCCCCTCCTACCGGCACCTAGTTGGCACCGGTAGGGGGTGCCACTGGCGCCAAATGGAGCCCCTGGCCGGCCTTCCTGCAAGCCGATAAAAGGCTCCCATCGGCAGCACAAGAAGCCCCCTCGATCCCCCGCCGCAGCAGAGCTCCAACCTGCACAAGAAGAAAAGAAGGGGAAAGAAGAGAAGACTTGTATATTTTTTTTTGAAGGCTTGTAATTTCTGATTTTGGGGGAAAGAAGTTTACAAGTTTTTTATTCATAGATCAATGTGAATTGCTTTTTTTAGATGGTTCTTCTATATTGGTTGGTTGGCCATCAAATTATGGATCAACTTGAAAAAATAAAAATCAGAAAATAAAATAATGGTTCTTCCATATTGGTTGGTTGGCCATTCAAAAAATGAATTAACTTAAAAACAGAAAATATAAAATAATAATTTAATAAGATGGTTCTTCCATATTGGTTGGTTGGCCATGTAAAATTAACTTAAATGAAAAAAACAGAAAACAATTAATAAACAAAATGGTTCTTCCATATTGGTTGGTTGGCCATCTAAAATTAATTTAAATGAAAAAAAACAGAAAACAATTAATAAACAAGATGGTTCTTTCATATTGGTTGGTTGGCCATCTAAAAATAATTAAAAAAAAAGAAAACAATTAATAAGTTAAATGATTCTTCTATATTGGTTGGTTGGCCATTCAATAATGAATCAATTTAAATAAAAAAACAGAAAATAATAAATTAACTAAAGTGGTTCTTCCATATTGGTTGGTTGGCCATTTAATAATAAATTAACTTAAAAACAAAAAACACTAAATTAATGGTTCTTCCATATTGGTTGGTTGGCCATTCAAGAATAAATTAACTTAACTTATATAAAAATAATAAATAATAAATTAATTTAGATGGTTCTTCCATATTGGTTGGTTGACCATTCAATAAGTTAACTTAACTTAAATAAAAAAACAAAAAATAGTAAATTAAATAAATAATATGGTTCTTCCATATTTGTTGGTTGGCCATTCCATAAATTAAAAAAAAAATAGTAAATTAAATAATAAACATGGTTCTTCCATATTGGTTGGTTGGCCATTCAATAAATTAATTTAACATAAAATAGTAAATTAAATAACATGGTTCTTCCATATTGGTTGGTTGGCTATATTAATATAAAAAAAGAGAAGTTAAATAAATAAAAAAAAGATAATCAACATGGTTCTTCCATAATATTTGGTTGGACAATAATTTGTTAATCAATCAGTTAACTTAACCAATTAAATTAAGTTGTTAATCAACTGATTAAATTAACAAATTTGTTAATCAATTACTAAACCATTCAAATTAATAAATTTGTTAATCAATCAATCAACCAATTAAGTTAATTTATTAATCAATTCGACCAATCTAATTAACAAATTTGGTAATCAAATCAATTAATTCAACCAATCAAATTAAACAAACTTGTTAATCAACCAATTAATTTAACCAATTAAGTTAAATTGTTAATCAATCAACTAATTAAATCAACAAATTTATTAATTAACCAATTAATTCAACCAATTAAGTTAAATGGTTAATCAATCAACCAATTAAATCAACAAATCTGTTAATTAATCAATTAATTCAACCAATTAAGTTAAAATTATGTTAATCAACCAATTAAATTAATTTGGTTCTTCCATAATGTTTGGTTGGCCAATAATCTGTTAATTAACCCAACTGATTAAATTAATTGGCCCTTCCATATCATCTGGTTGACCATTTGTTAATTAATCAATTAAAACAATTAAAAAAAATAACATGGTTTATCCATATTGGATTGATGACCAAGGTTTTTTTTTAAAAAAAGATTAAAAATAAAAATAAAAATCAGCTTCATTCATTTGAATGGCCTAAATTTAGTGGTTCTATCATATTGTTGGATTGCCCACTTGATTAATGGTTCACTCTTATTAGTAGAGTGGCCAAAGGTTATGATTATTGATTCATCCCTATCAATGGGGATAATCAGTGACTTTTATGGTTTTGTCCTAATTGGGAGCCAGGCTACGAAGTCGTGGTTATCCTATTTATAGGTGAACCAATAAGAATAAATATTTATTCATTTTAATTTGATGGGGTAATCATTAACTAAAGCGATTCTTTCCTACTGATGGATTGATTAAGTTCTGGCTCATTTATACTGGTTAAATGACCTAAAATAATGTTGTGGTTCCTTCATATTGGTTGAAGGACCATTAAAGAATATTCCTAATTATGTGGCGGCCTTTATGCCTCATAAATTAAGAGTATCCTTTAAGCAGTCTGTCTTCTCAAAAGATCTCAAATGAGAGAATATGTTGCCCAAATAATCCTCCATCCTTATAAATGATACTTAAAGGATAATTTCAAAAAATCTTCTTCAAAATACTCACCCCCTTCGTGAGAACTTCAAGATCCTTTAAGTATCCTTAAAGGATATCTATGGAATCCTCCTCATAAAAAGAACAAAAAAATAACTTGTATGCTGTATTCAACTCTTGCTTATTTCCTGCTTTCTTCAAGTCTTAATTGGATGGTTAATCAAAGGTTACCAATCATTGATTGGTGTAATTAACATTGACCGAGATCAGTGGGGAGAGGTCAAGAGTACGGATCCATAGTCGATCCAAAAGTCATTTAGACTTTAAAGACTAATCCTAAAGGTCTACCTAAAAGAAAAGAGAATATGTTTTTCAAAACTCAAATTTCTCTTTTCAAATAAAGATTTCCACAAAGATTTTCAAATCCGACAAAGATTTTTCAAATTAAAATGATTTTTTTAAAATAAAAAAGGAAGTCTCACATCACTGTTTACGGATGGTAAATAGTGCTGCCCACCACCTCGTCCCCTACTCTCTTCCACTATGTCCCTTTTTGTTCTAGTCATTGTTCGTGGAACAGTACAGGCCTGAGCCCCATCCTTGTACTCTCTTTCCTCCCGTAATCTCTTTATCTCTATATTCTCCCTCCGTTCACCCTCTGTTCATACATAATAGGGCAAAAGTTCCCACCTGAGCGTCCAGTGACACAGGTTGCTCATGCCTTCCATTGCTCTTTTTGTTCGTAGCAGCATAACGGGGAAGCCTCATACGCCATCGCTTGCGCACCAGTGCATCGTGGCATGCCTAGCATGGTGGGCATGCGCTTCGTCGCCCTGCCTTGCCTTAGTGGGCCTGGCTTGTAAGCCAGCTCCGCAAGATAGCATGTCCAGTGGGCTAGGGCTGAGCCTGTCCAAGGCAAGAGGTTTGGTCCCGCTGGAGGGTCCCAAGGCCCTGTTGTGGGCATTGTGTACCCGCCATCTGTAGTTTGTGTGCTGGCCCCTATGGACCATTCATGTCCCAAGGCGGTGCACTTAGAGCAATTAGTGCACCACCAATGTTTTGAGCATGCTCGCACTCCACTTTGCGTGCCGGTCGTGATACCGGCTTCTACATCAATTACCCACTTTATCCAGCATGGCCCATTGCCAGGGTGCCTCATGTTATGTGCCACCCCTACTCGCATCTCAAGGACATCCGTGAGTCCGCCTTCTTCAACCGTATGGCAGTCATCCTCATCACTTGTATCGTCCGTTGGTCTGCTCTCCTGCAATATTTGACGTACATCGCAAGGTTCTACACTTTTCTCTTGATCCTCTGTGGTTCAAAAGTTACAGAATCATTTAGGCTTTAGACGTGCATGCAACTTCCCAATGAAAGGATAGGCCCTTTGATTTTTTAGTAACGTCCCAACAGGGTAATTTTGACTCCCAAGCTGTTGTTGATTACCTTGCCGAGTTGGGTGAGATTATTATCAAACCAGACAATGTCTTTGTGGAGTTTCATTGAAGATTTAAAGGATATACAAGTTTAAAAGATGTTATGTATTTTATTGGAGTTTGGGCCGAGGTTTACCCATTGATAGAATTCTACATCATCAAAGGATGAGAGTGGATGGAAGAGCGCCATGCCACTTTCGATTGTGAAACTAGTTCCACTCTCTAGTTGGCACACCTGAAGGTAACTTTTGCTTCACCACTCTTATTCTATTCTTGCTAGAGTACATGTCGAGCCAGTGGCCCTAGAGTGGTTGACGATAGATGACGAGCCATTAGAGGTGGCGACGCTCATGACTCATGCCAAGCCAGTGGCAGAGGACAGTTGGGATGCCGCATCATTTGTTGAGTCGGGGCTTCACTTGGTGGCCGACTATGTGTTCGAGGCATAGTCACCATTGACTGTTACTAGCGACTTGTTTGGCACTGTTGTGTATGACTGGATGTTTGTGATCAATGAGGCTTTTAGTAGTGCGGATCTGGGTGATTTTGGCATGATATGGTGTGATGTTGAGGGAAACATTCGACATCAACTTGAGACTCTCCTCTACATCGTGATCCCTATGGCATCAATGGTGTATACTGGATTTCTTGGTCTTATATTTACCCCATGCATATTGCCGTATTTCAAAACTCGAGGACGAGTTTTATCGAATTGGGGAAGAATGATGGGAATCCAGAAGAGATGCTCGAATCTCGCCAACGCATACTACATGATAGTCCGAGGATGATCTGCCCGCCCCGACAGTCCCAGGCTCACTTCAGCTTGGAGATGACGTGCCCGATGGATGGAACTTCATTTAGAGAGTTCATTTTCTATTTTGATGTATTTTCCTTTATTTTTTAGGGATAGATTGGCATTTATTTGAATAATTTTAGTAGTAGAAATATATATGTTATTTCAGGTATTCATAGGGTAGTTACAAACTGACATTTTTTTCTCCCTTTAAAAAGGAAAACCCTGTATGTTTCTGTTCAATGATGATGATGAATTTTTCAAGATGAAGAAAAGAAAACTCTAGGCATTATTTTTTCTTTGTGATTCTATGCGATGGAGAAGATTACCTTATCATGGGGTTTGATCTATCCTGCGATGGGGGTGGGTGTGACACCCAAGTATTGCCATCATCCTCCTCTGTTCTGCTTCACTAAGTCTAAAAATGCTCTATTTCCTCCTCACAAAAATTATCAAATTCTAGTCAATGCTGTCCCGTTCCTACTCTCAAGTCAAGTTACCTGAAAGTTTTGTAGGTATGAGTCTTAAAGCAACGGAGACCTAGTAGACACCCCAAACATTTATCAAGTGGAACATCCCAAAATATTAAAGTGATGATATATCACAATAGGTATTTATCATATAGTCCAGGATTATCAAATTAGCTATTATGATCATTAAATCATGGAACAACACATGAATGCTTGGAAAATAATGAGTAACATAAAATCACATAGCTATAAATCATCATTGCAATGACCATATACCGTCAACTTATCATTTTGTCACCTGTATAAATCAATCACACTCGGGTACGATTTCATGAGAATATCTTTAGGTAATCTTTCGTACAGTTGTGTGATGTTCAAAACATGCAACCAGCAACCCACATGGACAGCCTTCCACATTAACCTAGACTCCACGGCAAACAAAGTAGAGGTCTTGGTGGCGGTAGCATGGATGGTTATCACTGTACTCAATTTGGGTTTCTTTTACTCATTGCCCGTGGGTTTAAAAAATGATATGGATGCTTGTACCGAATTCTCCCTACAATCCATTTGGGAGATGTCCATCAACATAATTTCGTTTACTCACACATGGAATCCAATTCATGTCGTCTGTCCTCACGAATACATATTGAATCCATGAGAGATCAAAGTGCCATATGACATGGGTTTCCATCTTGATATAGCATTATTATATCTTTCATATACCTCCATCAGCCATAGAAAAAAATATTTCACAGTCAAGGAATCATGATTTATCAAGTGCACACATAAAATATGCCATGCAAAGATGTTCTGTTATTAGTTATTACCTAACCAAAATGGTAATATCATGTACTGCAAATCATTACCATGCTTATCCTTTATTTGAAGGCCAAGTGTTAAGATACTTACAAGACAAGAATACTCATTGACACATAACATGGAGTCAAACTAACTAATATATGCTTGCAAAACCTGGACTTTTACCATCTCGCCATGTGCAGATCATGACATGGTATGTTATGGTGCAATTTATTTAAATCTCAGGTACACAAAAAATCGTATGCATTATGCGTGTTACATACAATACCATTACAACACCCATTCCCACAACTTATTCAAGTGTTAAGGATGATCATATAACCACCAATTAGATGTCCTCAGACCTAGGCTACTACAAATGAATTTAGGGTCTCCCCTTGAATTCCTATCTTTATTTTTTGACTCCCAGAATCTTTCGCCAGTCAATGTTGGGCCCATGTGGTAACAGAACGGTTAGAAAAGGAATATCCCATGAAGATTGTAGAAAATATTCTTTCCATCTTCATGTTTTAATTAAAATGATAAAATACCCTTCATCATTTTTTAAATATGAAAACAGATTAAAGCATTTTCACCTCCAATCTAGTCTTTTGGAGGTCCTGGTGGTGATATGGGCCCCCCAACCATGGATTGCGGAATCGGCCGATTCCGATCCGAATCAGCCGATTCGGATCGGGATCGGCGGGTTCCGATCCGATTTGGGGGGGATTTCACTGTTCCCCCCCACCGATTTGAAAAAAAAAAAAAACCGGCCGAAATCGGCCCGAACCAGACCAGATCGGGGCCGGACCGGCCAGATCGGCCGGTCCGGACCCGATCTGGTCCGGTTCGGGCCGATTTCGGTCCCCCCCTTAAGGTTTAAGGGTTTAGGGGTTTAGGGTTTTAGGGTTTAGGGTTTAGGGTTTAGGGTTTTAGGGTTAAGGGTTAAGGGTTAAGGGTTTAGGGTTTAGGGTTTAGGGTTTAGGGTTAAGGGTTTTAGGGTTTAGGGTTTAGGGTTTAGGGTTTAGGGTTTTAGGGTTTTAGGGTTTAGGGTTTAGGGTTTTAGGGTTTTAGGGTTTAGGGGTTTTATGGATGTACATGAATTGCATTCATTCTTATTGTACATCAATTGAATAATATGTATGTAATTTTTTCTGATTTTTTTTTTAATTTTTTCCTGATTTTTTCTGATTTTTTTAATTTTTTATTATTTTTTAATCTGGCCGAGTCGGACTGGCCAGACTTCATCTGGATCGGCCGACTCGGCCGATCCGATCCGAGTCGGATCGGGATCGGCGGGTCCCGATTCGGGGACCCGATCCGATCCGGAATTCCTTGCCCCCAACCCACTAGTTGTGGACTCTTGAGACGAGCAGCGATTTCCTCATCTCCATGAGTTCCCATCCCTCTCCCTTTCTGCTGCCTCATCCAGCAGGGTTGATCGGGCACCTCTGCAGCCACCTTCGCATCCATCTCCCTGCTCTTCCTCCTGTCTGTCCATGTACATGCATGTTGAGAGTCGTTTGGGCGTCTGTAGATGGGGAAAGATTTTGGGGGTTGAAAATAAATATTGGAATTAGAGGTTGATTCCTAAATTTTATAGATCCCAAGAGCGTATTACTAAAAAACCCTTTTGTTTTTAGTTGAACATATATATATATATAGTATAAATACATATATTTATTTACATCTATACATATATGTGCCAAAATTACGAAGATTGCGTTTACTGTCTAATTCCATCAGTTGTTTCATTCTAGATTATGCTTAATACAGATTTGTTTTCCTTTTACGAAGATTTAAAAATATGAAGCTTTCTAATTTCTGATTTTTATTTGATTCAGGACTCCATAGAAGAAGAGAACTATATCTTCTGAGGAATGTACTTGTGAAGAGTTGTGTATTTTTAAAATTCAACTCTACAATTGTCTCTTAGTTGTGGTATATCGTTAATGGCGATTGCAACAAACAAATTGGGAGCTAGTTCAGTGGCTATTGATATATACTCTTCATCAAAATTATTACATTACCATGGACTATCTTCATCGCATAAAGTTAGTTTTACGAAATTGAGTACTGGACATAATTTTGGAGCAAAACGAAGATTCTTTTCTGAGCCTTTATGGCACAGCTGTCACTACCCTGTCTCCAGAGACCGTCCTTTTTCATGTCTGGCAACAGGGGCTCAGAAAGAATGTATCAGGCATTCTGAAGATTGTAAAGATTTATCTAGGTATGGTTGGTTTTATATTGGCCTGTTCTACTTGTGAGTTTCTTTATCCTAAGATTGACATGTTACTTTATTCTGACTGAGAGACAAAGTTTCATTATGTTCCATGGGATCATTTTGTTGATGTTATTTCTTGTGAAATGGTACAAAGTGTTTGTTTGGTGGCTACATCCATGAAAAAATAAGCTAGTTGCCTTTTTTCTGCATAAACTTATTCCGAAGTAACATGAGCTAAACATTGCTCTACTTCACACTCAAAATTGACTTTGTGAAAGATAGAAATTGGGTTGGTGCTAAGGAAACGATTCCAAATCACGAAGACATGTTCTATGTCTGCTTTGGCACTAATGTCTTACTAGCTGGCATGCTTAGGAGTTCGCATCTATATGTAATCTAAATTCAAAGCTAACTTTAGGAATGAAAAGGTTTTCTCATTTGCTTTCCTCATATGTTGTTTCTGTGATGTCTCTTGGCTGAAAGCAATTGTGCTAAAAGTGCTGCAGTCATTACAATGGGGAAGCATTGGAATTTAATCTGTTTTGCTAGGCCATGGAGGGGATGAAACACCCTAGAGTAGGACAAATAAATTCATAAGATTGAGCAAAGCTGTCCTATAAAGAAGGCAGTAAGAGGACTTCCTATGCAATTTTAGGCTACCTACTTAGTATTCTATATTTTCCAGTGTAATTCTTTTATTTCTCATCAATGAATTGTGATCTTTCACCTTTGACCTGTTCCGAAGGGACAATGCTTTCGAATTTCAAACACTGGACATGGAAACTAGCATCCGGCATACAAGCATAATGAACCTTAAGATCATCACCACCACATGAGTGCTGCCACAACCGTCAAGCCTTATCCCATTATCCAATCTCATTGTAGACTTTCCTCGCACCCTTCTACCATTTTCCACCGGGATTTGATCATACATTCTAACAAGCCTTACAATGAGTACCCAAAATTTCTTATGTAAGATTACTTCTTAAATGTTAAGTCTACCTATATGGAGTACTCAACTCTGTTGGTGTTCTTCCAATCAATATTACTTTATGAGAGATACCATTCACAATATTCTCAGTGCTACAGTACATCAAATTCGATTTCTACAAATGCTACCATTGGACTGGATCATCATCCATAATAACCAAAATGGGAACTTCAGCGTTTTTGCGTGTTATGCATCCATGTTGAGAATTCATGATTTTCTTTTGAATGTTGTCTTTGGTGAATCCTCAAGTTGCTTAGCTAAGCTTGCTCCTAATTCCCAATTTTGGGTTTGAAGAAACCAATGTATCAAAATCTTAATCATCCACTGTTGGCCCTCCATAATCCACCAACTGGCATCCTCCCTGTTCCACCTCCCGACTCTTGAAGAATATTCATGCCAAACAAATTCCCAAGTCCCAACAACCCCTCCAGAGCAAACCCTCAAAATACCATTTCAAAGCAACCAAAGGGCTCCACAAGCACTCTCATATCTTCCTAGTTGCAGAGAACCAGACGGATGCCTATCAGATGCACATCCCTCCTCAGGATAGTGGAACTTCACACATTGCCTTGTTGAGCTTCCATGGTCACAGATGAGCTAGATAAACTTGCTGCCTCTGTATCTTCATTAATGCAATAGCTTCTGCCACTTCAGTAACTGGTATTACCCTCAGAAATCTCTCCAGAGTAACCTGCAAAACTTTCACCTATCCTTTCTACCCGCTTCCTCCACCATATGCCCCACCAACAACATCTACAGATCCAGTCATCTGCCAGAAGATCCAGATGTTCACCCCCTCCTCCGACCCCTGTGACTCTAGGTTGTCTCTGAACAATTGCTTCAGTACTTCTGAGCAAGACTTTGTCTGATGGGTGGATCCCTGTCATATCCACTTTGTGCACAACTGCACATGCCACCAGCTGGTGACTGTCCAACCCACATCAGATTCAACAAACCAGCAGTTTTTGTTGACTTTGATACTGCCCTATCCTGGGCGTCAAAAGCACCATGGACTGGCTGCCGAGGAGAAGCCCAATAACCAATCTGATCACTGTGCTCTCCTGAAGCATTGCTTCCCTGTCCCTATGCTGCCACCAGTGAGAGGTTGTTGATGCCAGAAATACCTGCTTTATCATGAGTGAGGTTCTGGGTGGTAATTAATCTCTGAGAATTCCTTAAGACTTGGCACTTCTTTCAAAATGATACATATAACTTATAGGATTCTTAGGAAAAACTGTAGGAGTTGAGATTTCAAAACATGTCCACTTTATTTGTGCCAAAACCCGGAGTCATACTGTTACAAGTTTACAGGTTGAACTGATAACTAGGACATAACCAACTCCAAATTCTAAGTCACATTTTTGTTAGTCATGTTTGTATTTTTCTCATACTGAAAGTCTCCGTTCTTGTTGCATATGAAAGCGTCCTGCGCTATCTAAGTAACGAAATAACATCATCAATAAATACGGCACAAGTTTTGGAATTCTATTTGAATAGGCTTTGGTAATATTTTGGTCCTAAGATATGGATGCAGTTCCCAAAATCGAAATCTGTTGATTCCCTTGTTAAACTCTTCTGACATCTTGTGGATACAATAGGAAGGGTCATACAGTTAAACAGCTAATCAACTAGGGATATATGCCTTTTGTTGAGAAGTTTAGGTCCCCATCTAATGAAAGTTGATTTTGGAATTTGTCTTCAATTCAATATGATCATTTTTGTTTGATAATTAGCTGGTAAATTTATCCAATCATCACAAAAGATACTTTTATTCTTCAGTAAAATTCAAATAGATGGAATGTTGTGTAAGATTTATAATGAACCAGTATAACTCAGTTCCACTGCATTGTACTAATGCCAGACCTTTTAGCCATTAATGCATGATTAATTTTGTGTATAATTTTCTTGCATATTTCACTACATGCTTAATTGTGAGGTTTTTTTTCTCCACCTTATTCAATAATTATTATACTGGACCTGTTTTGCATTTTTATTCATTGAAACGAATTTTATTATAGGCCCATAATACTTATGAATATTGGTGCTCTTTTTTCCAGCCATCAAGCCGAGGATGAGAAAACCGTGAGAAAATCATCTCAATTTAATGATGAAGCCATGTCAGGGAACAATTCTCAATATCCCAATCAAGGCTTAGCTGAAGCATGTAGATTTGTCTACAATGATGCAAAGTTTGTAAATGAAAGGGCTAGGAAGGATATCGTGTTGCTTTCTCGGTACTGTTGCCAGAGCTATTATCATGATAGTATGCACTAGTGGCACATTAGAATTCCTAAAATGTCGTTCACACTTGTATGTGCTCTCTGCTCTTGTTATCTATATTGATAGGGACCTGCATTCAGTGTTTGGATTTGTCACCATCTTTGTCCTAGAAGCATATCTAGTACATGCAAGTGTCTTGTTTGTGGTGTCCATAGAACTCCGTCACATCAGCACTTACAGTTGTATCCTACAGACTCGGGGTCAGTAACCTGAATCTTGGCCTATCACAATTATTCTATCAAGTGTCCGGTATATAGTTAAGCCTATAAGAGTGATGTCCTTTCTTGCTGTGTCAAACCATCTCCTTTAGGCCTTTCTCAAGTCCTTTTACACTCAAAATTTTTTTTTCACACCTTTTTCATTGACATCAAACGTGGATGGTAATGCACATGCCTAAAATACAATCATCTGAACCTATTTTTCCTTAACCTAGCATCAGTTGGAGATACTTCTATGTCCTCATGTATGTGTTCCTTTTTGAATTTTATTTTACACACATTCATCTCAAAATCCTCCAAGTCCTCATGTATGTGTTCGTTTTTGAATTTTATTTTACACACATTCATCTCAACATCCTCATCTCTGTTACACATTTTTTTTATGTCCTCTGATCCTCTCTCACTGCTCAATTCTGGATTCCATATGAGGTGGCACATCTCAGAACAATTTTTTAAAGACTTAAAATTTTAAAGGTACACACAATCATGTAGCACTTAAACACCTTTCTCTACTTCATACAGGCTCTCCTAATCTTGTGTAATATTTTCCTGGATCTTTCCATTCTCCTGAACAATAGACTGTAGATATCAAGAATCATCAATCCTAGAAGTAACTTATTCATCAATCACAGCAGATCTGCTTATCCCACCCTCATGCTAAATTATATTTCATTCTCTGGCTACATTCAACTAATCAAAGTCTTTAAACCTAGGCAATGATTGTGGAATCAGATCAAGTCTTGGGATTGGTGGGTCTGATTATACGGGATCAGGATTGACTCAGAATCAGCTTGGGATCTGCCAATTTCAGACCAATTCCAGCCTATCCAAGCTGAACAAATCTTCCTCTTATCATTTTAATTAAAATAGGGATTGGATTTGTGCCATTGAAATCAGATTGTCATTGACCTATCCTGATCTGAACTGGCGGTTCAGACTGGGATTGGCTGATCCTGCAAGCCATAATTCTAAGACATCTCTCCTATGTTCAACTAGCATTTAAATCCCTTTTTCTCTCAATTAAAATTATACCATCCACAAAATATATACACCAAGGGATTCTGTAATGTAAATGTTTATACATTCATCTATAGCTATGATAATGATGTGGTGACTTATTGCTGACCCTTGATATAATCTGATAGCAATAAGAAACAAAAAAGTCTCTCAAGCTATATAGTTCTGCCAGTTATAAATACCGTCTCATACACTTTGCTCACTTCTTTGTGAAAAACATATGTGCTTATGAGGTTTTTCTTGCATGTTATCCAAAATACTTCCACAACGGTTAAGGGACAAAAATAAAACATACTTAAAAGAGCAGAGCTTTCTCCACTCACTGTGTTAAGGTTTTGAGTTAGATGGCGCAATAACTTCAGCATGGTGTTAGAGTGGTCCTGCTAAATAGGAGAAGACGAGAACCATTTGATGGTTGTAAAGGGGCAGCAGAATTCTTTTGGTCCAGAATTTGCACCAAAAAGAGAAAAAGAAGGGGGGGGGGGAGGGGGGAGGAGGGTCCTCCAACCACAGCCAACCTGTTGGTCTGGTGGTATCACAGAATGTCTCAGATTTAGAGCTTCGTATTACTTTCTTCTGTCCACTTTAAAAAAAAAATATTACTCTCTTCTGTGGAACAAACACTCTGTAAGTTTGTTGTTCATTCAGCTTCCATTGCAGAGTCTTTGATTTTTTTTCCTTTTTCTGGCTACCCTATGTTAGGATCCAATCCTTTTTTGATACGAGCTTGGGTTTCTGAGTCTTCTGACTTCCTTGTTCTTTGTGTGCATAGTTAGTTGGCTCTATAGCTTGTGAGGCACAACCTCAAGACCGTTAGATGGATTCAGTAATCATCTGAAACAGAGGGAGTCACCCCTACAGTGCTGTGTTAGCTGTGCAGAGGAAAATCCTCCTGTTCCTCCTGCTTCATCAGAAGTGTTGTCATTTTTCAGAAGTGTAGGTGTCCTCATCATCCATCAGAAATACGGTTGTCTTGGGAAGCAAAAAATCTTTTGCTTTCAAATCATGCTGATGAAGTTGAATTAAATCCACTTCATAGTCTGCTCAGCTGCAGCGCAGACATATATTATTGGCAAGGAAAAAGTATGCTATATCAATTGAAAAAATCAAGGCTTTGGCACTCGATGATGCAAAATATGAATCAGAGTACTTGGAAAATGTTTTGTCATCTTCGATCATAAGTTCCATGATCAGTAAAGTTCAACAAATGATGTAAGAAAAGCACACCAGGGGAGATGTGGGTGATACTTGAGGAGATGTTTGCCTAAAATCAACGTGCTGTGTCCATGTTTCAACTGACACATTAGATCCATGAGTTGAAGCAAGGGAACATGTTTATGGCTAATTTTGGTGCTCTGCAGAGCAAGTGGGAGGAGTTGGATTTTTATTCCATCGATGGCTGGTTGTGTGCAGAAGATCAAAAGAAGAGCACCTTCAATATGTTTGTCAGAACAGGGTCTTCAAGCTCCTTTCCTGTCTGAACCCAGGGTGTGAGGCTTTAAGATTCTAAGCTAACCTGTTTCCTTATTAGAACAGGTGTACTGCAAGGTGTTCATGAAGAAGGGAGGAGAAAAGCAAGGAGCACTGGTGCAAGTGCTCCTATTGTTCCTGGTGTTCGGGAGTATTCAGCTTTTGCTGATAACATGAATAAGGGAGGAAAAGGAAGACCTGGAGAAGGTGAAGACCGAAGCAATGGAGGAAATGTGTACCCAGTGTGGGAGAGAGAATAATCAAGCAGAGACTGTTGGGACCTCCTTCCAATGGAGAAACCTCAGAAGCTTAGAATGGGAAGAAAGGAATGCAAGCTAAGGGAAATATTGCTGTCACCCAGCCTGTGTGCCTCTCTATCTTCTTCTGAGGTTGTACCTACAATGTCACCTATGTCAGTCTCATGGGGACTTTCTACTGACATCCTACACTTATAGAAGATCCTTAGTCTGGGTGCTCAATTTCTCTGACTCTGTCTTCATCCACTCAGTCGGGTACCATGGGAATGGTAGAGTGCTATTTCCCATCCACCAAGTGATTGGTATCCCTCTTTACATCTTATTCTGTACCCACTTAGACTCAGGAAAGGATAGAATGACCATCACTGAGGGAATTCACTGTGGCTGGGAGAGACGTCAAGATAAGTGACGACTTATTGGATAGCTAATATCTATTCTGCCAACATACAAGGCTTATTTGGGTTGCTGTGTCCAAAGTTCGTGCTTTCGCGTGATAGCAATGCATGTTTCACCTGCTTTTCCTTTCATAGTTGGTGAATACAGACTCCCAAAAAGATTGAAAGACTGATGATAGTCATTATATCTTTCTACAGCTTCGACTACATAGATTTTTCTGATGGGAGATGACAATTGGCCTAGTGTAGAGATGCATGTTTGATATCATTGTGAAATGTGTATCACCATAATTATATTTTGCGTTATGGTTATCTTGATATCTTTCCTCTTTTCTTCTCTCTATTTTGATTTAGCGGCTTAACAAGGTTGAATGATCGTGCACGCCAAGATGTTCAATTCCTTGGACTTGGGTTTCTTAAACTTGATGGTAACTCTTATCACCTTTAGTGCTCAAATGGATCATGACTTCATTTCTTTAATAAGAATTGTTATCATTTCATCTTAGTTTTGTCTGCTGAATTTTGCTTTCATATTGAACATAATTGATGTTGGGAAGCTCGTGCAAGAGAAGATACAGGAAAAATTGACAGTGATGTGAAGAAGAAAGCTGCCCATTTAAACCATATAGCTACAGTCAGTAACTCATGCTCTCTCCTCTCAGTTTTGATGTATTTTTTTGAAAGTGCATATTTGATAAACATATGCCTAAAAACACATGAGCTTTTCTCAGTTTTATACAAATATGAGATGCATTGCCTTTTCTCATGTCAGGTCAAAACTAGGAGATTTTTCTTGGTTTGAAAATAAAAAATTGAATAGTATAATGGGGTTTTGTGAATACCTATACCAGATTTTAAAAGACAAAGCTCAATCCGACTTGAAGAAAGCAGCAGATCAGCACTGGAGTGATGGAGCCTTAGAGGTTCTTTTTGGACTTGCAATGTCTTCTTATATTATTCTTTATTTATATTTTTGAGGGCCCCATGATTTTTATTTTGTTTTGATGGCATATGTATACATAATTTTAGTAGAAAATGAATTGGATGCTAATCTTGCATGATATTTGTTTGTTATTGTGGATGATAGGAACTGCCATTTGTCATTTGTATAGTTATGTACGGTATTCGACACTTTGCTTATATGCAGGAAGGTTTTATTTTTTAGCTTGTTTATAGAAATTGTCTACGTTGTCTACGAAAAGTTTTATTTTCCGTTTTCATGGTTATGTGTGCTTCCCGTTTTAACCCACTGAAGTACATCCGTTGTGTCACTGATCGGTAATGGTATTGCTTGTTGATGCCAAAGAATCCAGTTCTCAGCAGCACTAAGAGTTCTCTTTCTTGGGGAGGTCATGGATTTAATTCCCACATTCTGCAAAGTTCAAGGGTGGGAAATTCAACCCATGGTTCATAGGGGCCTGTATCTATGATTCGCATCATCGACTGATTTTGATTTGGATTGAAATCGAGCCTAGCCAATTCCCATCTTGGGGAACCTAATCCACCTGATGAAAGTGTGAAAAAATAAAAAAAAAGTAAAAATGAAACAAGACCGAATCAGCCCTAAAACGGCCTAAAATTGGTCATATCGACCTGAGTTGGCCGATAGGGGCCGATCTATGTGATTGTGGTTTGTGTCAACCCAATCCAGGTCAATGTGGCCTGCAAGCTACGATTTTTAATCAATGTCGATTGAATTTGATTGTTAGAGTGTGATATGCTTTGGTGAATTTTATTAAAGCATATTTTGGTTGATTTTAATGAATCCATTGAAAGTTCCACTAAACAACCCAATCCTAACAGTTTATGATAAGTCTATGACCTCTTCATATCATTAATTGATATCCACTAAGGTTTATCCTTTTGTGGACTTGAACAAATTTAATATGGTCCATGGTATTTGAGGAATGTATATGGGCTAAATATTAGTAAAGCCTAATAACGTACACCATGTTCTTGGTCTCTATATTTGGTTCTGCTTAATCACTTAATTTCCTTGGGCTTACCATCCAAGTTCCTGTAAGGATTACATGGCGATTGGTGAAATAAAAGTTAAATCAAAATTTTAGCAGCAGAAAAACAACTCCGTGGGTTTCTTTGATCCGTTCCTGCAGGAGAACAATCGGAGAGATCTGATAGCGACCTTGCTCTGAATCGAATCCGCATTAGTAATTTGATTATGATGAAGCGATGCTGCTAGCTGTGTAGGTGTTTGACGTCCAGCGGTATCTGCGCGATTCTATGGTTGAGGGATCGCCCTTGCTCCTCTAGTGGGATCTAGTTGATCCTGAGTCCTTCTCTTCATAGTTGTCTGTGGCATGTGGGCGGTGCACTTGATGAGGTGACTGTGGGAAGCGGAAGAGAGGGAGGAAGGGGGCGCTCCCTTATAGGGGGACGGTCAAAGAGAGGATAGAGGGGGGGGGGGGCATGCTAAGAGAAACCTTTGGAGCTTGGCCCAGGATCTCTTTGGCTTATATTTACATTAGTTTTTAGTTTTCATAAAAACCCCTGAACTAATATAAAAGCTCAGTTAATTTCCATCGACTGAGAATCTTTTACGTGTGACCCTCTAAGACCAAGTCTAGTTTTGAGCCTATTAAGCCCAATAACACTTTATTGACTTAATTAATTTATTTAATATCATATATTAAATAATTAATCTATTGATTTATCATCGTATGATAAAATCGATTGGGTTTCTGATTATGGTAAGTGCCAAGTAACACCTTACGATCCTAGAAGGCATTGCGGTTCAGCAACCCGTTCATGAAAACTTTCCGTCATTAGTTACCATGAGGTTATAGTCCTTCATTTAGACAGTGCTCTCAAACGAACTAAGGGTATGGTTTGAATGTTAAACTCTAATCATGTTCGCTCACGCGGATGAGATACCAACACTATGCTTCATCATAAAACTCTTTATATATATATGCTATGCAACCCTGGCCAGGGACATCCCGAGTGTCTTACCATAGAGCATTCTCTCTGAATACCGAGAGTGAATGGTTCCTTATTGGCCACACAATCATCTTCGAAGATGTCCCATTGAGTCTGAGTACTTAACTGATCATGATCCCATAGTTAGAGATCTTTAAGTCAAGATCAAAACACAACAACTCATCATCAAGATATCTTTGGTGTCTTAGGTCTAAGGTCTAGGCACACCACTGTGACAAAGAATCCACTAGTTGGCATTAGGTATTATGACGATCTAGGAATTCGAAGTTGGATCAATTCAGTAAACTCATTTTCCAATGAGCACCTACATGTTTACCTTAGTGTCTCCACACAAGTGACTATGAGACCAGTCACTTTCATGATTTCATCTTATGAGTAAGAGTAACCTGTACTAATCTCACCGAATACTTGATGTCTTTCTTTATTAAGAATATAGGTTTAAAGAAGATCGCTCTTATTATCATGATCTCATTATAATCTTCATTTTATGAATTCACGGACTTCATTATAAGATGATATCATCGGATTACACATAATGAATATAATGTTTTTATATTATTAATAATCATAAAGAAGAATGTACGTAAAATGTTATGAGATTGGCTTGACGGACATCTATAACCAACAATCCCTAATCATCCTTAACCCTAAATATATGATAAATTAATCAAACATGTAATGCGTCCTCAATACCTGTGACACATAGAAGACTTATGGCCACAAAGGACACACACACTCTTAGAACCTTTACATTTGCGTCCAACCCCAAGACTAACCTAAAATGACTAGAATGCCCCTCGGACTATAAATTTATGTAAAAATCACAAAAATCTGAAAAAATTGTAAAGTTCACACCAAGCGATTAGGGTACCCTTTGAACTTTAGAAAATGTTTAGAACTACTAAAATACCCTCAGTAGGAAAAAAATAATTAAAAATCACATAAAAGTCTTATAAATGTGAAAGTCACTTAGAACACCCTAATTACCCTCAAATCCTAAAAGATGGTCAAATTTACCAAAATACCTATATTACACCAAAAATTATTAAAAATCGTAAAAAATATAAATTCACTTAAAACACACTATTATAGGCATAGTAAGTATCCTTAAAATCCTAAACTTTTCAAACACAACCAAAGTACTCTTTTGGCTTAAAACATCTATAATCAATCTGAAACCTTTCAAAACTCTAAAACTTTCCAAAACCTATCTTGTACATGGTGAAGCTTTTGGGATCGATTTAGATATGCTTTTATTTATATACTTGCATATTTTGTGGTTGGTTTTGTCCAGGGCATTGCCACAGGCATTTAATTAACAAAGTGGTATAATTAGCATCGGTCGAAGCCAATGGGGATTGTCTAACTTTTCAAATCTTAACTTACCAATTTCATTGGGAAAATTTAATTCAAACTCTTGAAATCAACAAAAGGAGGGGTTCCTGAAAGCTCACCCTTTACCATATTTTTCAAAAATCTCCTTTACTCTCCAAAAAAGGGGTTCCACAATGATCCCTCCAAACAAGACTCTAGACTTGTTTGGCCAAACCGTAATGGAGATAAGACTAATTTTTTTTTTGAAATATAGGTGTTCAAGGCGTGAGCGATGCAAATGAATTTCCTTGATCTACTGGTCTACAAATCTAATGGCGTAGGATTAGATAACAACACTTCCTCATTACTTTAGATAGTAGAGTCATCTGACTTCATAACCACCCTAACCATTTGCTTTGTCTTCAAATCCTAAAGCATAGAATGGTAAGGGAAAAAGGTTATGGAACGCGTAAATCCTTTAGGAATGCTACTAACTAAAAGCAAGTTTACAGATAAGAAACAAACATGAAGAGCTAAGGACAAGAGAAGGTGGCTAGTTAATTTTATATTGTCTTTTCCAACAGTAGTGACTTTAGAGCCGTTTGCATACTCACCTTATCTTATCTCGAGTTTAAAATATAGGAGGTAAACAATAGGACTGCCAGCATATGATCTATGGCAAGGCATGAAAATTAATAACCTAGGAGGTACTAATGAAAGGATTAGAAGCACCAAATGCAACCTCTACAACACCTAGCTGAGCTGGGGAGAGGAGGATGCAATAGTAGTAGTCTATAGCTGTGAAAGGACCCTTTATAGGTATATAGTGTTATTTGAGGACAAGCCCAAAGGAGCAATCTTAACATAGTTGTTGATCCTTAGTGAAGGAGGAAGATGGAGTGGCTCTAGTAGGCCGTGTGATTGTGGCATTCCATTTGGCCTGCTATTCTTTCTTCCCAATTCTGAATTTTAATGACTTTTTGTAGGATGCAAGTCCAATGATCCCCTATCTAATGGTTCTCCTCATACCATGGCTACAAAACTTTCCCTCTTTGCTCTCTTCCTTATTTTGCCTATATCCTCCATTTCCTACTTGCTAGACAACACCAATAACTGCTAAAAATTCACTTACTCTTCCCAGATGTGAAGTACTTCTGTTACCATTCCTTACTCTGGGCCTAAGAGTGCACTTTCTCATGTAAAGGGTCCAAACTCAAGCTTTGACTCCAAGTTTTCAATAGAATTTGAACACCTATTCCTCTGAACATATGTTAGTGCTTCTTCAGACCTTCTACACATGACTAATCGTTTATAGTATAGTAATCAAGTTAACATACAAGTGACCCTGTTTCATAACCAGGATGGTGGTACTGACATCAGTGTTGGTACTGATACATACCATTACTGTATCAAGCGTATCGGCTCGGTACTGGGTACTAGCCCATTTCGGCCTCGGCCTAGTACCGGCCAATAATTTTTTGTTATTTTTTTTTAAAATGCAAGTGACTGCTATGGGGTACACCCCCCCCCCCCCCCCCCACAGCAAAAAAAAAAGAAAAAAAAGGAAAAAATAAAAAAATAAAAATAAAAATGCAACTACCGACCGATACCGATATGTATCAGTATTGGCCGATAATGCCAACCACAAATCATAATTTTCATTGTTAACTGATAGGTGTGAACTGCATTTCATTTCTACCCAAGATCTCTTCCAGTCAAGTCCACGACTCCCTTGTTACCCTCTTCACCAAAATCATTCTGTTAAAAGGCAATGCCTCAAGGCACTGAGGCGTACGCCTTGAGGCAAGGCTTTGGAAAAACACCTTGAGGCATACGCCTCAGGCTGTTTACTTGAGACTTACGCCTTTTGTTAATTGAGGCATACGCCTCATGCCATTTACTTAAGGCTTATGCCTCAAGACGGTAAGGCAATGAGATGCTTTAAGGTAGGCCTAATGCTTATATCGTCTTTATTGTCCTTAAAATATGATTTAATGATGACAATTCTATTAGACAAACAAAATAAAAGGATTAAAACTAAACCCAACTCTTCTACTTCCAACACCAAAAGAGAGGGTTGTAACTATGGTAGTTTGTGCTTTAATGTAAAACCAATAGTCCATGGCTTTTGCCATATAGTTCATTTTTATGGGCCCTATTATTAAGTAGAGATAGTATTATCAATGCCAAATCAACATTATTTAATTTTATTTGATAGTTTTTACATCACTTCCCTAAAATATGAGGCTTACGCCTCATGATGCCTCAAAGCTTACGCCTTGTAAGGCTCTTGAAAAGTGCCTTACAACCGCCTCAAGACCTTTTAAACTATAGTTTGTTATTGTTGCGAAGTTTATAATCCAAGAACATATTATATATGTTGATTTTTTCGCTCTGGAGTCATGATGTTACCATTTATGTAGCTGATATTGCCTTTTCCTGCAATGTACATTTGGGTTACTAACTCACTGTCGACCAGATCAGGAAGTTGCCTTTATTAAGCTTTATGGGAGTGATTTATGGAGGCAAGTTATCCCCTCAAAAGACAAAGGCAGGCCAAATTGGGATTAGACAATGATCGATTGGGTGCTGCTGCAACCCATGTTGGCCAATCTCTATCCAATTCGGGGCTTATCTCAGCCAATCCAACTTGACCACTGGCCACTATTTGTAGTTTAAAATTTTTTAAAAAATAAAAAATAGAAGGCTATGTCCTAGAGTGAAAAGGTACAAGTTTAGACATAAAAATTGAAAAAGATGCTCTGAAAATAAAATTGTCTAACATGTGCACCTTAGATCCGATGTCAACTTGTCCAATACGGTCTATATATTCTGCATCTGCTTGCTTGTGTCTAAAAGAAAGTATTTTAGTGATCTCATTATGGCACAATGCCACGGTGATGCGTATTTTGGTCTCTTGTGCCACAATGAAGCCGTCAAAATGCCTTCTTTTGCTCGACAAGAGAGCACAATTTGAGAGAGAGAGAGAGAGAGAGAAATGGGGGTGGAATGGAAGCTATTCCCCCACCCAGACATTGCCAGCCCTGGTCTCTAATGGCTAGTGTAACTAGCCATTGGAGTCCCAATGGCTAGTTGGGGTCAATCTGGGTTGCAGAAGCAAGGGTGCCAATATGGGTTGATCCCTGCGATATGACTGATCCTCATTATGGGTTAGGAAATGGGGAATCTGAATTAGCCTATCTGCTGATCGTGCCTACCATGCCAAAGACCACATCTGTTCTTGTGGTGTTATGTAACAACTTCACTCGGTGAAGAGGACAATACATCTTTAACATGATGATGCTTTGACAATGAATCACGTAGATATTGGAGAATGTAAGAGACTCCCGCCCACTAATAACAGACAAGGGATGGGTCTGTATAGACACCTGCATGAGATCTAAGCTCCTATGAACCTGATGAAGCAGCTGGCCTGAAAGATTATGGGACCTTTTGGAAGTCGCAGGAGAGACTCCTCTGAAGGCTCAGATGTGGGGCCAGCTCTATCAAGATGTGGCGACAATCAGCCCTTGAAAAATGTGGAGCTGGTTCCCAAAAACAGGGGAAGTGGAACCCTTCTCATCGAAGGTGGGTTGAGGTCAGAGTGGCTTCTCCCCTCCTTCAGAAGCAGCAGCTAGCCTTGAGTTTTCACAGCCCTCCAAGTCATAATCAGATCTCAAGTAGCAGCAGCTTGCACTGTTAGACTAATGAAATAATGTATGTATCTTTTGTATGCATGATCTCCCTGGGCTCTAATGTGGTGGGTGTTTTCTACTTTTGCCATGCTTGTATGTCCACTGAAACCACCAAATCTAACTATTGATGCAGTTTGAGCAAGGTATTCATGTCATTACTTTGATCTATATTCTCCCTTCAGACTTCTGTTTGATTTCTTTCCAGGCAGACTTACGGCGAGCTGATTTCCTTGTCAGGCGGCGTGCTATGGAAGATGCTTTTATGGCACTGAAGGTTGACTTTTCCACCCAACGTATCTATATCATGTGTTTCAGTTAGTGTTTCTATGGACAATTTCTCCCTTATTTTTTTTAAGCCCCCCTGATAGGACAACAAATTGTGAGCGGATTACAAGAATTCCTTCAATTCTATTGGAGGGCCGTGCCTCACTGTCCATTTGGGTACACGGATGCTATTATAATGATGAGAAGTACATGCTTTAGTCCATTTTATCAGCAAACAGTTTATTTTTCTACCTTTCCTGGATATTCAGCATCCTTCACCATGTCATTCAGGTTGTGATCACAGGAAGGTTATTTCAGATGCTAGTGTGATGACATAGTGAATAGGTGTCTAAATGCTCTTTCATCTCCATCATTTAACGCTGCAGTTTATCGTGTATGATGATAGCTCCGTGATGAGCTCACCCTGGTCAGACCTGTCAACTTTTTTATATTATTCTGCTTTTCTCTCTTCAAGTTGAATGTTTAGAATAAGATTCTTGGTGCTAGGATGAGCTTCCTTGTTTAGAACCATTTTTGACCAGTTCTGCAAAAGATAAGTTAATATTTTCAAGAGTGCAAGACATTGTCGATACTGGCTCAGCAGTCAGCACTTCTGTCTGTTACATTGTTGAGACCCCTCTCTGGAATTTTAGACGTTAATTTAGGATGGACAGCCCTCCATGTGCTGACTAATTGATTTTTCATGTGCTGACTAAATTATGAGTTCTTTGTGGCAATTCTGCAGTTTGTCCGGAACATTCATGACATGATGGTGAGCAAGAAGTACCAGCAGTATGTGTGTACCATGCATTTTAGTTCGTTTCTTGTATCAGATTTTCAAGTCAAATGGTATACCTTAAAAAGTGTGAGCTTCTCTTGAGGCACTTTTGATGCATAATCCTCTTTTGTAGGCCAAGGAAAGAGGGTACAGTATCTGTTAATGAAGTGATGGGCTATATAACCCTTGAAAGAAATGGAAAAGCTATTGATCAGTTTCCTGGAGAAGTTTCTACTGACCGCATTACTGCAATTCAGGTTGTTTTTCTGAAAGCCTAGCAGAAGTCCTTGATTGTAAATGGTTAGACGTCACTGTTGCATTGTCATTCATTCAACGGAAATTGAAAGGCTTTTGGAATTGAACACTTTCAGGATGCATACTGGAGTATGGCATCTGCCATGTCAGAAGCTGATGGAATCGACTACACTGATCCTGATGAGGTTTTTCCCTCATGTATTATATTGTGAGACTTTATTCAACATCGTTTTACTAGTCTGACTCAATTTACTTACTGTATGTATTATGTTTGAAGCTTGAGTTGTTAGTGGCGACTCTTATAGACCTCGATGCGATGGATGGTAAAAGTACTGTCTCACTCCTAGCTGAATGTGCTACCTCTCCTGATGTTAACACAAGGTATCCATCTTTAAGTTTGCATATTTCTTGCTTGAATGTGTGCACATCAGAACGTCCATTCTTATGTTCAAACCTTCTCGCTGGATCAGCATCTTCTAGGTTTGTATTATGATTGTACGTTTATGTTTTAAGTGTGCCTTGGTTCTTAGGAGGAATAAGTCTATTAATGGAAGTAATGATTTCCTATATTTTGATTAACCAACATATGTACCGTTGAGGTCATTCAGTTCTGGCTTGTCACTTATGACTTTGAAGTCATGCATGCTTGGGAGTCCTGCAGGGACATTGCTTGGAACATCACGGTGTCTGGAATGCATGGGTAGAACAAATGATATTTAGTTAGATTACATTATAACATGAAGCCTTGTGACAAAAAATTTCTTTGAATTGGCTTTCATCATATCACGTAAAAAACAAAATTTTCAGGACTTACTGCACAGCAATACTTACTGTTCTTTTAGGGTAAACTGTAGCAACATTAACATGGATAGCTGTGTATTGGTAGGCAAGCTTTGGCAAATGCCCTGGCAACCGCTCCCTCCATGTGGATTCTTGGAAATGCTGGCATGGGGGCACTAAAGGTAAGAGAAGAGATTCAAATATTTTCTTTCCATCGGGGAAAAATATATAGTTGTCTTTGTTCTTGCAGAGGTTGGCAGAAGACAACAATCCTGCCGTTGCAGCAGCTGCATCCAAAGCTATTGATGAATTGACAAGGCAATGGGAATTGGAAGAAGGAGATAGTCTGCAATTTATGGTGAATAAAATTTTGCCAAAAGAGATTGGTGAAATTGATCTTGACCCGAATAATCAATAAAAAGAAGTAGCAATACAAGAAAGCACCTTTGTCTGGTGTTTAGTATCATATAAACTAATAATTCTGGTCTTTTGAAATGGACAAGTGATTCAATGATTAACCACACTTACTATGTATAAATTTGTAGATTAGGACAGACAGCAGAAAGGGAGTGTCTAATATGGAAGTGGGCCTTGGGGAATAAAACAGACAACAAGGTGTCATCATTGTACGAAGATAATAATGATCTTGCTAGCCTAACACTAGTTATTAATCAGAATTGACTTTGTAAAGAAAGCTCATGAAAAGCGATGGCTTTGCCTTGTCTTATGGCCTTTTTTTAAAAAGAAAACTCTTCATCATGTCTGAAATTTATTGGAAAAGTCTCCAATTTATTGCAATGTTGTACGCAGGAAGTTAGTTATCCTTTTGCACGAGGATTGACCATATATACATCAATTTTTGTTGGCAACCAATCATATCTTAATTTCATTCTAGAATTTCATCTGCATTTTGATATCTCCTGAATCTTAACCGCGTGTATAGCATTGAATTTCCAAATGGTTAATTGATGGTGGGTGGAGCTCCAATAAGATGAGACGAGAGTTACTGGTTACTTTGATGTTTTGTATGTGGAGTGATTTTATGAACAGAAAAGGGAAATGGTATTTCTACATCTGGCAGATTCCCAAAGAGGAGAGGAGTTAATGTGATTCCAGTTGCAAGTGCCTGTTTGTGCAGGGTGTTTGTTGAATTGGATCTACTTATATGACGCAGACCAATTCAAGCAAGAGAAAAGCTGTAATATTATATGTCAGGTTCTTCTCTTGGGCCCAAAGAACTTCACCAGGATCCTGGCCCGGACTTCGTTATTTTTGATGCATCCATGAGAATTAAATCTCAACGTGGGATGGCCAAGATGAGGGTGACAAGAGCAACTAAAAGAATCGTACTGTAGCAATTTTTTTTTTTTTAATCATTTTACATGGCTGCTATTTGTGCGGTGAGAATTTTTTTAACTTGTTTCTGTCTGGCCTAGCACAATGCAGCCTAATAATAATGTGTGGCACATTTTTAACATGACTCCGTAAAAAGTTGATTGTGCTGACTCAACCTATCTGCCTGGATAATTAGGGAGTCATATTTAAGTCGACATTAGCTGATTTAAGTTTTATCCTTTGTTGTTGTGCAAGTACTTTTGTGATTACACGGACTAATATCTCATGAGATGCACTAATTTGATTCCCAGAGACCGTCTTGACTATAATGTCGTTTGTGTGGATTGCCCACTTAGTAAAAAATGTGCAGAAAAAATGAACTTTGGGAGTTTCACTTCTGACTAGGTCTGGTTGTCCCTCATTATAAGGTAATTCGATTGAGGGTCATTCGGAGTTTTAACCGATTTTGACGATTTTCTCAGTTTCCAAACATGATGCGTTATCTTTGCACTACTGATGGTCTAGATGAAAAAAAAAACAAAGATAAAAAGAGGTCGGACGGATAGGGGTGTAAACGAACTGAGTCGAGCTGACTGTTTCAGTCAACTGTCCGGACAAGTTGTAAGGACAAATTAGATGGCCGTTTTTCGTAGATTCGATCGACTGTTCTCAGCACAGACCATTCCACAGTTTGCTTGATTCATTTGGTGTCCAAACCTAAATGGAAGACTTTGATGGTCCATTATAGTTTATGAAAATCTTAAAGCAACAAAGAAACATAAATTTACAATCTAGTTATGGCTTGGTTCAATTATGTGCCCTACCTCGTCTACATTTCTAGCTTCTCTTTTGTTGATTCCTCTTGATTCTTCCTCATCTTGGGCCCTCTCTCTCTGTTTTCTTACTCGCCTATAGCACCATTGGAGTTGGCAAGAGTTCCCCCTCTGTGTAGCAACCTGAAGTCTCAACTCTCCCAAAAATTCAAGCTTCTCTCTCTCTCTCTCTCATGAGCCAACATGCAAACTAGAGTCTATGGACAAATCCTTCATCTATTTAGAATGAAATTATCATTTCCTAATCATAGTCAAGCTCCCAAATCATCCATGGATGCAGCCTTCCTCGAATTGGAATTTCCCTCCATGTTTCTTGTTCAAGTCCTAATGGAACTAAGATTATTTTCTATCTTGGAAACATATCTGTCAAAATAGCAGCGAATTAAACCCTCGAAATGATGAAAAAAATGGGATTAATTTAACTCATTCACGGGCTAAAGAAATGCAAAGCATAACACTAGTTCTCACCTACTCATCAGAATGAGGCATGGGTCTCCTCGGTCGGTTGCCCCTCTTACTAGTGTTGTCCACTCTACTACTTTGGTGTAGAGGATAACTACCATGTTGCGAGTTGTTTTTGAGGCTGAGTATCCATAGCTTTCTCCTTTTCACTACATGATCCTCCTATCCAAGTCTTCATCCACCCAAGATAGTTGTGATAAACAAGGCTATCAAGAGACTTACAAGATGTCCTCTTCCATGATGAATGGAGTCAATAGTGGGTGTATCTTGCTACCTAATCATTCAATTTTTTGGGCCAGAGTAACAACTCTACAAGTGGAGAAGTTTGGACCTTGATTGCGGTTTCTTTCTATATGAATGAAAGAAACATAAGATACATATATACTAGACCCTACACAAGAAAATGGGTGTGGGGGGCTTTTGGATGAAGAAAATGTAATGGACGAACGATGCCCGATAAATCCATCTAGTTAGCCAGACACTCATCACGAAGGCATCTACGTCAACATATGCTTTTTACGTTCATTTAGCGGATAGTCAAAAAGAAGCATGCCAACTATGGTTGACGCCTCCATGGAGAAGGTGTTGACTAAATGGACGCATTTATAGTCTCAGATAGAAAAACAAAGAGTATGCACCTCAAATTAAAAAGATGATCCTACACACACCTTGCCATGAAGTAATGATAAATGCTTCCAATGACATTAAGGGCGTGTTTGGCAAAACTTCTACTTGAAAGTCACTTTTGACTTCCACTTCTTACATAGAATGAGTTAAAGGAGAGAGGTTATAACTAATTTTAGTTTGTTACGAAAGTCAACTCTTTCATAACAACCTCACTTTTTCTCTAATCTTAGAAGCTCCCTTCTTGTAGTTTTTAGTTGGAAGTTAAAACACAAGTAAAATATCACATAAATGACTTCCAGGGCGTGTTTGGCAAAACTTATATTTGAAAGTTACTTTTGGCTTTCACTTCTTACATAGAATGAGTTGAAGGAGAGAAGTTATAACTAATTTTGGTTTGTTACAAAAGTCAACTCTTTCATAACAACCTCGCTTTTTCTCTAATCTTGGAAGCGCCCCTCCTTGTAACTTTTGGTTGGAAGCCAAAACATAAGTAAAATACCACATAAATGGCTTCCAAGATCCAATGGCTTCCATAAAAAATAACTAAATAGAAATGCAAAAGTGCTTCCAAATTGAAGCTGCGCCAAACATGCCCCCAAGATCCAATGGCTTCTATAAAAAATAATTAAATAGAAATGCAAAAGTACTTCCAAATAGAAGTTGCGCCAAACACGCCATAAAAAGAATTATAACATTTGTTTCCTTGTTAAAAAGAAATATGGTTACGAATAGGATTTACTTTCTTACGAATCAAGAATATATTTAACAAGAAGATTATGAACCAACTTATAACCTCTCAAACACTAAACCTTTCTTTTTGAAGGCTATTTTGACTATTTTAAGGCTTTTTAGTAATTCTAATATTTTAGTAACTTTGACTAATTATAGGGTAAATAAAAATTAAGGTATTACCACCCTCCACCCTTTTAAAAAGTTTCATCTTTGAAACTTGACCAATTTAAAAAGATAAGCCTAATTAAAGAGAGATCTTAGAGCCTTAACAAAGATGACAAGGTGCTAATTCAAGGACAGAGAGGTAATTTTTGTCTTTATTGTAGGTTAGGTCCTTATTGAAATGTAGATATGTTAAGAATTACCTACAAAAAACCTAATTTAGTACACTATCACTAAGTATGTTTTAATTAGTCAGATAATCTAGTTAGAGAAGGTGATCAGCTAATTAAGAGATAGTTGAGCATGAATCCATTATCTTAAAATCGCAATGGTATTTATATTGATTTGATCTTTATAGGGCTATAACAAATAGCATGGCAATGATCTATTGGTTGGTAGTTTGGTAGCTTGCAATTATCAAACTATTATTAATAGGGTAGTTAGATCGAGTGGGTATGATGTTGATCAATAAATAGATCATGATAAAGAGAGGATGATAAATTTATGATAAGCATATAGTCAAAATGGGAAAGTATTAGACTGCCACTAAAATTAGCTATTAAATTCAATGGGCATCATATAATTTGACGTGTCAAAATTAAGCCTTTACAAATCATTAGGTGGCCCTAAGGTCACAGTAAACATGATGATACAATATAAACCATAGAAGTCTATAAGGGTCTTCATGAGATCATGACACGCCATGAATGGTCTATAGCTTAGATAATCATTTAAGGAAAGTACTTATTTTACTTAACATTATGTTATATTGCAAACTAAACATGAAACTACTCTTCATCAAAGATGCAAAGAAGAACTCATGAAGGAAATTTGGTAGTAAGCTTAGGAATTCTTGAAATGCTATAGAATGATGAGATTAAGACTTTTCCTTTTTTAAACTATAGCAATAATTAATGCAAAGAATTCTAAAATTAGTTTTGGTGTATCTAGGTTTACAAATAATATATACACTAAAGGCCAGATTAACTTTATACAAACTATCTTAAAGGGGGGTAGTACAAAATAGAAATGCATTCTATATAAATGAACCTACATATAGTTAAATCATATTAAGTTATAGACTGATCAAACATAGCATCATGAGGATGATAGTGTTGGGTTCTCGGATTTCTCCGGATCTCCTGCGAAGCGGAAATAAAAGATAAATCGGAGATCCGTTCCCGTTTCGAAAAATCTAAAAACTCGATAATCGGATTATCGATTCTTACCGTGTGCGGATTCGAATTTGTAACCGTTCGGTTCCGTCGGTGCGACACCGCAAGCCGCGCAAGCGCTCAGCCTCTAGCGGAGTCCATGCTATCCTCCTCGCGACGGATATCCTCACGTTCCTCGTTCTTCGTAGCCCACGAAGTCTCCGCCGTTCGCCGCAACGATCGCCGCAACGCGCGGACGATTTCCCGTCGAACGGGATTCGAAGATGCGGCGGAACAGATCCGGGGATCCGGATTCTTCTGGGGCACCAAAGAGAGAGAGAAAGAGAGGTGGGGCGGCTAGGGTTAGCAGCAGCTTGGCCTGCTCAGCCCGTTCGCTATTTTTTATACTAACCGTGCGGTTTTTCATAAAAACCCCCGATTTATATAAAACCCACTTATTTATCTATCGCTTTGAGAATCATTTGCGTGTGACTCTCTAGGCCCAATAACCTGTCCGGTTAATAACCCAATAAGCCTAGTGACTCCTTACTGGCTTTATTAATCAATTAATAACTCTTTATTAATTAATTAATCAATCGAATTGATGTCGCACATCGAATTCGATCGGGCCTGCGATCACGTTGGGTGCCAGGCAACACCGCGTGAACCCGGAAGGTATCGGGGTTAAGTAACCCACTCTTGGAACATTTCCGCCGACAGTTACTGCGTGGATACAATCCTTCATTCGTACAATGCTCTCGAGTCAACTCAGGGTATGGCGTGCTGTCAAACCCTAACCGGTTAACTCACTTGGATTAGATGCCGCTGATGAATATCGGAAAATTCCTTTCCCGATATTATCGTCCGCCCTGGCCAGGGACTTTCGCGCATCCTTCCTAGAGAATTCTCTCTCATTGTACCGAGAGCGAATGATTCCTTATTGACACTAAATTTCCTTCGACGGTATTCCGCTGTACCCGATCCTTGGTTGTTTAGAATCTTATGGTTAGAGATTCATAAACCAAGGTCAAAGTATAGAAGTCCACCGACAAGGTGTCCTTGGTGTCTCAAGTCCGAGGACTATCTACGCAACTGCGACAATAGAATCAAGCTAGTTGACAGTGAGGTATAGTACCATTGTAACGACCCGCTACCCTATAATCGGTGATCCGATTACTAAATGGATACCGAATCATTAAAACTTGTAACCAAACCAGGATCTGAGTAAGTCTGGGAAATAAATGATAAACTAAACATTCACATCACATAGAATCGTAAGGAAAGAGCAGGAATTAAAAATTATTACAATTTGACTTGACTCAGCAAATAATTACATATTCAAACTGAAAAGAAATAATTAAGCGTACATGCCTGAAAAGAAAAGTAACAACTACATTGGGGCATACTCCGGAACAGTGGCTGCTGGCGCGCAACCCTAGGCGAAACCCTCCACGCTACGCTCGCTTGGAATCTTCACCTGAAAACCGCAGGAGTGAGTCTCATCGAAATGGACTCAGTAGGGATCCTTCGATCCCCACCACCCACTCATGCACCCACAAGTGCAACAACACGAAACTAGGCAATTTAAATAATTAACGCAGTAAACACATCTCCTAAATATTTCTAAATTTCAATATAAAACACATGCATTCGTAAATGTAACATGCACAACTCTGAAATCACGCCACCACGGAGTCCACAACCATTGTCTCGGCTAAACACACAAACCATGTGGCCGAACGCGAAAAACAACGACCTGCTGAGACCAAACAACCCCTCGGATAGCGCGCTGGCTATTCCGACCTAACCGGCTCTAGGTGGTTCTGCTTCCCTCAGCACGAGTGACACTCCAAATGTACCACTCCTACACTGGTACTAGCTATACCCCGGGGTACACCAGGTGACCCTCTCTCTAGGCGTCACCCCACCACTCCCACATCGGCGTTGTGTCACTCCCACACCGACACAGGATGCCTAAGCGCTAACAACTGTCACTTTAGGTCCACGGTCGCACAAAACACAACACAGTGCAATCCGATTACGTAGAAATCCTTATCCTCGAGTACGGTTTTAAGCATGCATTTAACCAAACTATCTAACAATGTAAACACATGTTAATTACATAGATTAATGAGGTTTAGTCTTGAATCGCGTCGTCTGTGGCTGACGTCATTCAAGACTCCTAAACTGGTTTCACATAAAAACTGGCCTCAGAAGATGGCCTGAAACGCGTCGTGCAAGGTAGTCACGATTTAAAAGGCGTCGCTGTCCCTCGTTGTCTATTAACGACATAAACAAAATCAGGCCTCGGGGTAAACCGAACTAAATCGCTTCGTGGCAGGCAGCCGCCGTTCAAAATGGCGTCGCTGTCCCAAGATGCCATTTAGCATTCGCCAACAGTTTCCCCTGCTGGCCTTCCCTGAATTAAAAAAATGAGATTTTTCCCCCAACTCTCATAAAACAACAAAAATAGAGAAGGTAGGGGAGAAGCCTAGTCATTCCATAGAGAACCCCCTTTAAAATATGCTTTCCTACCCCAAATGCATCCATACATATTGCATGCTTTCAAAGCGGGAAAATTATGATTTTAAACAAAACACTGCCAGGATCGCCACCCTACCAGTTACTTGAACTCCTCCTAGCTCCTAGCTGTTAGTCTTAGGTGGCCTACAAGCCAATATGGCTTTGTAATCTTGTTTCATTTATTAATAAGATGGCAATATATTCATTATGTATAATTCGCATTAATTATTGTTTCATAATGAACTCTATGAATATGTGCGATAGTGATCAGATTACGATGAGATCATATTAATGAGACTGATCACTTAAACACACATATTCTTAATAGTTCATAGTCGTAGGATATCCGAGAAGGACATTGGATATCCGGATAGACTAGTACATATTACTTATGCTCATGCGATGAGGGTGACTGATCTTATAGTCACTTGTGTGGAGACACTAAGGCGAATATGTAGGTGCTTATTAGAGAATGAGTTTACTGAACTGATCCGAATGAATCACTAGATGGTACTGTACCTCACTGTCAACCAGTTTGATTCTATTGTCGCAGTTGCGTAGATGGTCCTCGGACCTGAGACACCAAGGACACCTTGTCGGTGGACTTCTGTGCTTTGACCTTGGTTTATGAATCTCTAACCAGCCAAGGATTAGGTTCAGCGGAATGCCGTCTAAGGGAATTGAGTGTCAATAAGGAATCATTCGCTCTTGGTACGATGAGAGAGAATGCTCTAGGAAGGATGCGCGAAAGTCCCTGGCCAGGGCGGACGATAATATCAGGAAATGAGTTTTCTGATATTCATCAACGGCATCCGGTCCAAGTGAGTCGACCGGTTAGGGTTTGACAGCACGCCATACCCTGAGTTGACTCGAGAGTATTGTACGAATGAAGGATTATATCAACACGGTAACTGTCGACGGAAAGGTTCCAAGAGTGGGTTGCTTAACCCCGATACCTTCTGAGTTCATGCAGTGTTGCTTGGTACCCAACGTGATCGGAGGCCCGATCGAATTCGATGTGCGACATCGATTCGATTGATTAATTAATAAATAAAGAGTTATTAATTAATTAATAAAGCCAGTGAGGAGTCACTGGACTTATTGGGCTATTAACCGGATTGGTAATTGCGTCTAGAGGGTTTCACACGCAAATGATTCTCAAGGCGATGGATAAATAAGTAGGTTTTATATTAACCGGGGGTTTTTGTACAAAATCGCGCGGTTAGTATAAAATATAGTGAACGGGCTGAGCAGGCCAAGCTGTTGCTAACCTGGGCCGCCCCCTCCTCTGTTTCTCTCTCTCTCTGGCGTCCCAGACATATCCGAATCCCCAGATCTACTCCGCCGCTTCTCCGACTCCCGTTCAACGGGAAATCGTCCGCGCGTTGCGGCGAACGTTGCGGCGATCGGCGGAGATCTCGTGGCTGTGAAGAATGAGGAACGTGAGGATATCCGTCGCGAGGAGGATCGCGTGGACACTGCTACAGGCCGGGTGCTTGTGCGGCTTGCGGTGTCACACTGACGGAACCGATCGGTTGCGGATTCGAATCCGCACACGGTAAGAACCGATTATCCGATAATCTGGTTTTTAGTTTTTTGAAACGGGAACGGATCTCCGTTTTTATTTTATTTTCCACTGCGTGGGAGATTTGGAGAAACCCGAGAACCCAACAGTGGTATCAGAGCCAGGTTCCACTGTTTCTCGTCCCGTTTTGGTCTCCGATTTAATGTTTCCATGTGTTATTCCATGCACGTATTCGACTACTTTGCTGGATCCTTGTTTATACGATGAACACGTAATAATCGGATTATTAATTTTCTGTAAAGATCGGATTTTTGGGGATTTTTCGGAATTCTTCATGCGATGAAGAATGGGGGTTAATGGTGGCTTCGTTCGGGGCCTCCCAAGTATTGGGAAGAGCTGCCTGCACCCAGGATCCTTGGAGAAGGATCACCGGTCATCCCCGGAGTCACAAGCTTCACCGGTGTGGCCCTGAGGGGCTCCTTAGTGGGGTTATTCTTCCCCCTTTCTTCGATTTTAAGAAAACCTAAAAAAAATTAAATAAAGGGGATAACCGGGTCGGGGAGAAGCTTGGGAAGCCTCTCCGGCGAGCCTGCCGGTGCCGGTAGGTCCGTACTCCGCCGGGAAGCAGGCCGTTGGGCAGAGCGCCGCAGCCGGAACCCCTGCTACCACGCCTCCTGCCGCCGGCCTCCTTTTAAGGTTTCTGGTTCATGAAAGGTGGTCGGGTGTTGCAGGTTAGGGACGGGCGGTTCGGGGGGAAGGGTCCAGGCCAACTGGCCGGTCCAGCCGGGCAGGGTCCCTGGCTGGACCGGACCCGAGCCCAGGCGCGCCTGGCTCGGGCCCAGGCGCGCCTGGTTCGAGCCCAGGCCCAGCAGGGGCCTGAGCCCTGGTTCGGCCAAATGGGCGGCCATTAGCCTCAAAACCTCTTTTAATTAAAACCCAATGCCCATTTAATAATATTAAAATCTGATTTTTAATTTAAATTTAAAATTGTTTTGATATTTAAATTTATTCGTCTATTTTAATTAAGTGGGCCTTAATGATTTTGAATCATTATTTAATTAATAATTAGTGATTATTGAATTAAAGATTAGTTATTAGTTTAAGAGTTAAATTAATAATTAATCTTAAATTGACTAATTTAAGAGTTAAATTAGTGTTTAATAATTATTAATCTAACTGTTAGATTATTAATTATTTATTCATCTAATTATTAATTAATTACTGTTAATTATTAATTTAAATGTTAAATTAGTAATTAACATTAATTGACTAATTTAAATGTTAAATTAGTAATCCTTAATTTATTATTGTTAGTCATTAATTTAATAGTTAAATTAATGATAACTTTAATTATCTAATTTAAGATTTTGATTAATTAGTTATTAATTAGTTAATGTTAATTATTAGTTTAAGAGTTAAATTAATGATTAACATTAATTGACTAATCTAAGTGTTAAATTAGTAGTTAATAATTAATTATAGTTGATTATTAATTTAAGTGTTAAATTATTAACTAACTTTGTTGGACTAGTCTAAGAGTTAGATTAGTTATTAATAGTCTAATGGTTGGATTATTAATGTGGTTTAATCTAAGTGTTAGATTGTTTAATTATTAGAATTGTTCTAATTGCATGGAATAATATGGAATTATTAATTTGGAGTGTGTGCACATGTGATGTGTGTTTATTGCTTTTAAATTTTGATTTAATTGCATGTTAAGTTAATGAAATGAGTTTTCGAAATTCAAAAGCCAATTTTGATTGGAACACAGCTTTCTGAAAGCCAAAATTATTTAATTTTGAAACACTCTTTTATTTTAGCCATGTGATGTGCTGAATCATGTATGGAATGTTTAAAATACACCGTGGTCATGGATATGCACTTATTTAATTATTCATGTGATGAATGATTGAATGGATCATGGACGTTTGAATTATAGATATTTATTAATTGTTAATAAATAGAGGTATGCGTACCTCTCTCTCTCGAACTCCGATGTACTTCTACCTCCCTCTCTCTTGTACTCGCTATAAGGCCTTCTTCTATTTACTTGTAATTCTAGAATTATTGTAATCTGATCGAGGCAATCGAGGAAGGAGTGAGGACGATCCATAGATGCAACCAGGAAGGCGATGTGATGCAGATCCTTTACCTGTGCGTTTACTGATTCTCTAATGTAAATGTTATATTAGAATTGTGTGTGCGTTTGACTGTTGCTCCAGTCAAACCCACTGTGCTATGCATGACCACACTTGACATGTATGAGATGCATTGTTTTATGTTTGATTGTGAATCAAAGCAGGTATAGTATTTAGTAAATATATACGATATATTTATATACTATCACCTAGGAGAGACCAAGATAAAAGTTATCTAAATACCCTCGTCTAAATTCTAAGCCGTAACGTGAGTAGTTAAGAACTTACCGCGTGGTCCACTATCGTTGTAGTCATAGGATTCAAATCACTTTAGGCACGTTTGTTGTGCTATCACAAGGCATGTTTAATTGTAAGGAGAGACTGTGGCTATGGCATGAGATGCCTATTTGATTGGGGTAGAGGCACCATGTAGCTTTGTTGTGCTATCCACAAGGGCTGCATGTAAATCTATGTTCGTCTCGTAACGATGGTTAGCTTAGACCAGAATTAATGGTTTGTGCTATCCATAAGGCCATTAAATCTCTGGGGACCGAAGCTATGATCATATATTGCAAAGAGTTGCAAGTCCCATGGGTTGGGTGCTCTTTGATTGTTTTATAGCTTTCTTGTGCTATCCACAAGGTTGTACTGCAAGTCATTGAGATTCTGATCCCCACTAGGAGACTGTCGGCGTCTCCCGTTCTGTATAGCTGAGGGTTATACAGTCCGTCGAAAATTAGTGGGAGTTAAAACTTGATCAAAAGACAATGTCTTGTTTTAAATTTTAATAATTGAACATCTGCTAAATAGATTTTATTAATCTCCTGTAGAGAATAATGTCGTCGAATAACCCACTCTCTGGCATACTTGATGCCCTTTTGACTTGTTCTACTCAGATTGGCTCAGACATTTGAAGAGTGTCTTCAGATCTGAGTACATTGCCTACGTCCTTGAAGCTGATCCTCCTGTTGAACCGGCATTGGATGCCACTGAAGCAGATATGATCGCGTATGATAAAAGATCGAAGGACAAAGACAAAAGAGTAGTAAAGGGTGACTGCTTCTACTGTAAGCAGAATGGTCATTGGAAGAGGAACTGCAAGGAGTTCCTCAACGATAAAGCTCATGGAAAGGTGAAGCTTCAGATATTTATATGATAGATATCAACTTGTCAGTTAGAGATTCCACATCTTGGGTATTAGATACCGGATGTGCTTCTCATATCTGCCATGATGTGCAGGTGCTGACAAGTAAGCACAAGCTGAGAAAAGGCGAGGTAGAATTGAGGCTAGGAAATTGCGCAAAAGTTGCGGCGGTTGCTGTAGGGACAGCAAACCTCAAACTTCCATCGGGAGACTTCTTACTATTAGAAGATTGTTATTATGTTTCTAGCATAATAAAGAACATCATATCGGTATCTTGTTTGGACAAGATTGGATATAGGTTGACGATTGAACATAGAAGTTGTTCGATTTATTATAGTAATAAATTAATAGCTTCGGCATCTTTAGTCAATGGACTATATCTTTTCGATGTTTCTTATTACAATTTTCACATCGATAATGCTCTTAAGAAGAGTAAGAATTGTGTGAACCAAGCCTACATGTGGCATTGTAGACTTGGTCATATAGGTGAAAGCAGGCTGCAGAAGATGCACCGACATGGTTATTTAACAGCGTTTGCGACATGTGAATCCTGCCTTATGGGAAAGATGGCAAAATCTCCATTTACTGGACATGGAGAACGTGCCAAGGACATTTTGGAACTAATACATTCAGATGTATGTGGTCCCATATCCACCCAAGCCAAAGGTAACTTTTCATACTTCATTACGTTCACTGATGACTTCTCAAGATTCGGATATGTGTACTTAATGAAGTACAAGTCAGAAGCATTTGAGAAGTTCAAGGAGTTCAAGAATGAGGTAGAGAAGCAGTTAGGAAAGAGTATTAAAGCTCTTAGATCAGATCGAGGAGGAGAATACTTGAGTACTAATTTCACACAATTCTTAAAGGATAATGGTATCCTTTCTCAACTGACCCCTCCATATACACCACAGATGAATGGTGTATCAAAAAGGAAGAATCGCACCTTGTTGGATATGGTGCAATCCATGATGAGTTTTTTAGGATTACCAGTGTCCCTTTGGGGGTATGCTCTTGAGTCAGCAGCATACCTACTGAACAGAGTACCCAGCAAGTTTGTGGCCACTACTCCATATGAGATATGGAAAAGCAGAAAACCAGAATTTAAACATGTTAAAGTCTGAGGTTGTCCTACTCATGTAAAGAAGCATGATCCAGACAAGCTGGAATCACGAACTGATAAATGCAGGTTTGTGAGATATCCAAAGGAAACCTTTGGATACTACTTTTACCATCCTGGTGAACAAAATGTGTTTGTTGCCAGGAAAGCTGTGTTCCTGGAAGAGGAATACCTTCTCCAGGAGGACAGTGGGAGTAAAATAGTACTGGAAGAGGTTCCAGATCTCCAAACAGCTGCATTATCATCAGATGAGATATCAGTTCCTGAATCTATTCAGGTACACACAGATGAGCCTCGAAGATCCGATAGATTACCTAGACTATGTGAACGATATGTAGGAGAAATCGCTGAAGGTGAGTCTAAGGTAGAACATAATGAGGATGATGATCCTAAAACCTACCAGGAGGCCAAAGAAGGCCCAGAAGCCGAGAAATGGCGAGAAGCCATGAACTCAAAAATCCAGTCCATGTACACTAACTACGTTTGGAACTTGGAGGACTTGCCCGAGGGTATTGTACCCATCGGTTGCAAGTGGATCTTTAAGAGAAAGATCGGTGTTGATGGACGGATCGATACTTATAAGGCAAAGTTGGTGGCAAAGGGTGTAAGGATTGAGGTTTCGGATCCGGTTATCGGGTCAGTCTTCGGGGTCGGATCCCGTAGTTTGAGCCCTGGTGGGGCTAAGACTTGGTTCTTGTTTCGCGTCGAGCCTGCGAGACGCAGTTTAAACGGCGTCCAGCAATGTAGACGTGTTTTAGGTTGTGCCACGTGGGCGCCACGTAGGCTGGCCTTGGGTCGCGAGAGTACGGCTCCGGTCATATCGTCTGAATGGCGTCTTGGATGGACGACGCCATTCAGAGTACGACCCTGGCTTGTCAGTGTACGGCCCGGTCATGTCGCCTGAAAGACGTTGGGCGTGCACGACGCGTTTTACCCAGCTTCTGGTTGACCCCGCGAACCCTCCCTCATTCTCTCCTTCCTCTTCTCTCTCCTCTCTTCCTCTGGCAACGCTTTCCCCCTTCTCCTTGTTTTCCTCCCACCATTTCATCTCTCCCTCCACTCCATCGACCTCCTAACTCCCACCACTACCACCACCATTTCCTCCGCGGTGTTTTTCTCTCCGAACGGCGGCCGACGTCCCGGTGGAGTAACGACGTCCTCGGCGGTACCAGCGGCGGCGTGGGGCAAGGCGGGTTGGCGGCTTGGAGCTAGGAGGAGTTCGAGAAACCGGTAGGGTGACGATCCCCGTAGTATTTCATTTAAAAACCGTGTTTTTCCGCTTTGGAGCATGTTTAGGGGTGTTCTTGGAGTGAAAATACTAAATGCATGAAATGAGAAATTGGGTGTTTTAATGGGTAGTTAGGTTCTTCTCCCCATTCTCTATGTTTTTCGTGTTTTTACACGATTTTTGGGGAGGAAATTGTAAGGAATCGCCAAGAACGCAGCGGAAATAAAAAATGATTCCATTGTATCGGTTGCTGGGGTCATAAAACGGACATTAAAATCTAAGCGGGAAGAACAGTTCTTCACCTTTGCGGGGTTTCGAATCTCCCGTGGATGATGCCGACTCGGTAATCGCGCACGCGCACGATCTCTAGAGGTATCCACACGAGTTCCCGCAGCAGACACGATTTCCTCCTCGGCTTGAGTGCTCCGACCAGATCTCAGATCCACCATGCGCGGAGAGAGACAGATCCACTCCAAGAGAGAGAGAAGGAGAGAGAGAGAGGAGAGAGAGAATCTGGGGAGTAAAATTCGTCCAACCAACTTTTTTACCACTCCCCCTTGGCCCTCCTTATATAGAAATAAGGATAAGCACAAGAGTTAATCCTCATGATTATCCAAGAGTTTGGCCTTGGATAATTCTCCATTAAATCTTCATGTTTATCCTGCAGCTTTTTACAAAAACCCAGATAAGCATGAAATTTAACATTTCTCACCGTCTGACGAGAACTTTTATGTGTGTGACCCTCTAGGCCCATATATCAGTCCGGTTGCAGGCCCATTAAACTTAGAACTGTTTCTTGAGTTTAATATTTATTAATTAACATTTAAACATCATATGTTAAATGATTAATTTAATAAACAAGTGAATTATCATCTGATGATCAAATCACTTGGCCTTCTGATCATGAACAGCACCAAACACTACCTCATGATCCCAGAAGATATAAGGGATACTGTTCCCTTCAATTGAACCTTTCCGTCTGCAGATGCCACACAGATATAATCCTTCACTCATGTAATGTCCCGATAACGCAATGGTATGGTTTTATAGTCAATCCCTCTATCGCATTATCCAGATGGATTCCAGTACACAGTTAATATCTAGAAAGACATCTCTTTCATTTGACCATGGCCAGGGATTTCTGTGTACACATCCATGGGACATTCTCTCTCCAGTCTTATACCAAGAGTGAGTGATCCCTTGTTGTTCACTCAATTACCTTCGCAAGCTTTCCACTGTATCTGAAAGACCGATTATGGTGGACTTAATGGTTAAAGTCCACGAGTCAGAGAATCAAGATACAATGGTCCACAAACAAGGTATCATTGGTGACTCAGGTCAAAGGACCAACTGTGCTACTGCAACGATAGAATTCCCTGGTTGACTAATAGGTATAATTACCATCCAGGAATTCTTATTTGGGTCTGTTCAGTGAACTCATTCTATAATGTGCACCCACTTGTTTGTCTTAGTGTCACCACACGAGTGAATGTGAGATCATTCACCCTCATCATATGAGCAGACATAACTTGTGTCGATCTTATTGGATATTTAATGTCCATCTCAAATATCCTAGGATCGAGAACTATTTAAGACAATTGCCTTAGGATATTGATCTCACTATCATGATCTCATCATGATTCAATATCCCATACATTTGTCTATGGACCTTCATTACGATAGTCGTTTGCGAGAACTATTAAATGAAGAAATAATTGCCTTTATTAATAATCTTGAACTAGAATGTACAATGATTGGCTTTGAGGCCATCCAATTCTAACATTCTCCCACTTGGACTATAGCCAATCACCCATGTGTCTAAGTCCCATAGACTTAAGGTGACGTTCTAAATTGTTTTGAGACAGTGGCTTAGTCAAGGGATCTGCTACATTATCTTCAGATGAGACTTTCTCAACTACTATATCTCCTCGGGCGATGATCTCACGAATCAGATGAAATCGTCTCAGAATGTGCTTTGACTTCTGATGTGATCTTGGCTCCTTCGCTTGAGCTATTGCCCCATTGTTGTCACACAATAATGGAACATGATCTGAAATGCTTGGAACGACTCCAAGCGCCGAGATGAACTTCTTTATCCAAACCGCCTCCTTAGCCGCTTCAGCTGCAGCAATGTATTCTGCTTCGGTCGTCGAATCTGCAGTTGTTTCCTATTTGGAACTCTTCCAACTTACTGCACCTCCATTTAACATGAACACAAATCCAGACATGGATTTGCTGTCATCCATATCCGACTGGAAAATCGAGTCTATAAATCCTCGAAGTTCCAAGTCGTTTCCTCCATAAACGAGAAATAGATCCTTAGTCCTTCTCAAGTATCTAAGGATACATTTCACCGCCTTCCAGTGTTCCTCACTTGGATCGGCCTGATATCTACTGGTGACACTTAGTGGGTGTGCCACATCAAGCCTAGTACATAGCATTGCATACATGATAGATCCTATTGCCGAGGCATAAGGAACTCTATCCATGTATGCTCTCTCTTCAGGTGTCTTGGGAGACATTTCTTTAGAGAGATAAATTCTATGCCTCATAGGAACGAGGCCTCTCTTGGAATTTTCCATGCCAAACCTTTTGACTATGGTATCTATGTACATAGATTGGGACAAGCCAAGCATCCTTTTGGACCTATCTCTATAGATCCTTATTCCCAGAATATAGGATGCTTCTCCCAAATCTTTCATGGAGAAGTTTTTGGATAACCAAGCCTTTACCGATGATAACATTCCTACATCATTCCCAATGAGTAGAATGTCATCAACGTAAAGTACCAAAAAGGTAACTGCGCTCCCACTAACCTTTTTGTATACACAAGGTTCATCTTCATTCTTAATGAAGTCATAAGATTTGATTGCTTCATCAAATCTTAAGTTCCAAGTTCGGGATGCTTGCTTTAATCCATAGATGGATCTTTGCAGCTTGCATACCTTGCTTGAATGCTCTTTGGAAGTGAATCCTTCAGGTTGTATCATATACACCTCTTCTTGAAGGTTCCCGTTAAGGAATGCTATTTTCACATCCATTTGCCATATTTCATAATCATAGAATGCAGCGATAGCAAGAAGTATTCTGATTGACTTAATCATGGCAACTGGAGAAAAGGTTTCGTCATAGTCAACACCTTGCCTTTGACGATATCCTTTTGCTACAAGCCTTGCCTTGTATGTGTCAATCTGTCCATCTGCCCCGATCTTTCTTTTAAAGATCCATTTACTGCCAATAGGTACCATACCTTTTGGCAGATCAACCAAGTTCCAAACTTGGTTGGCATACATGGACTGAATTTCAGAATCTATTGCCTCTTGCCATTTTTCTGATTCATGACTATTTATGGCTTCTAGGTAGGTTTGAGGATCATCATCCTCATTTAAGTGCACTTTTGGCTTGCCATCATCGATATGTCCAACATATCTTTCAGGCTGCTTAGGCACTCTACCTGATCTGCGAACCTTTTGTGTATCATCTTGAACAAGTTCTTGAGTCAATGGTTCAGTAGATGAACCAGTGTTGATTTGTGAGTCTAGAATTTCTTCCAATTCTATCTTGCTCCCACTGTCTTCTTTTGAAAGATATTCTTTTTCTAAGAAGACAGCTCTTTTTGCGACAAACACCATTTGATCGCTGGGTTGATAGAAGTAATATCCAAAACTCTCTTTTGGATATCCCACAAATCTACATTTCTCTGTCCTGGAATCCAGTTTGTCTGGATCATGTCTTTTGACATGTGCAGGACAACCCCAGACTCTAACATGCTTAAAGTCTGGTTTCTTTCCTTTTCATATCTCATATGGAGTGGAAGATAGTGACTTACTAGGAACTTTGTTCAACAGATATGCAACAGTCAACAGTGCATATCCCCATAAAGAGATTGGAAGTTTGGCATAACTCATCATGGATCGTACCATATCTAATAGAGTACGATTTCTCCTTTCCGATACACCACTTTTCTGAGGTGTATAGGGAGGAGTCCACTGAGACAAAATACCATTATCCTTAAGATATTCTGTGAATTATGTACTTAAGTATTCACCCCCTCGATCTGATCGAAGAGTTTTAATACTCTTTCCAATCTGGTTCTCAACTTCGTTTTTAAACTCTTTAAATTTCTCAAAGACTTCTGACTTATATTTCATTAAATATATGTAGCTATATCTTGAGAAATCATCTGTAAATGAAACAAAGTATGAGTAACCACCCATAGCATGAGTGGACATTGGACCACATACATCACTATGTATTAGTTCCAATAAGTCCTTAGCTCTTTCTCCATGTCCTGAGAATGGAGCTTTGGTCATCTTTCCCATGAGACAGGCTTCACAGGTTGCAAATGATTCATAATCAAATGGATCAAGATATCCATTCTTTTGCAACCTTATGATCCTGTTCTCATTTATATGACCTAGTCTACAATGCCATAGGTACGATTTATTCACATCCTTATCTAAGCGTTCAAGAGAATTATTTACAAGACAAACATCATATGAGATATCAAGTAAATATAATCCATTCAATAAATATCCGGAAGCAAACAATTTGTCTCCTTGATAAATTGAACAACCTTTATTCTCTACCTTCATAGAATATCCTTGTCTATCTAAATATGAAATAGATATGATATTCCTAATAATGGTTGGAACATAATAACAATCTATCAGTTCCAAAGAGTCTCCTGACGGCATCTGAAGTCTTGCTGTCCCCACAGCTAACGCAGCAACTTTTGCTCCATTCCCGAGCCTCAGATCCACGTCTCCGCGGTTCAATCTTCTTTTACTTGTTAACACCTGCAAGTTATTGCAGATATGAGAAACACATCCAGTATCTAATACCCAGGATGTTGATTCTCTATAAGACAAGTTAAGATCGATCATGAGAATACCTGAAGCTTCACCAAGCTTCTCCTTTGGTTTTTCTGCAAGATAAATCTTGCAGTTTCTCTTCCAATGACCTTCTTTATGGCAGTGGAAACACTGACCTTTATCATTGACTTTAGCTTTGTCCTTTTGTGCCGCCGGTTTGCTTTTCACTTGCTTCTTAGGCTTACCTTTCTTAATGGTCTGTCTAGCTTTCCTTTTCTTGTTGGTCTTACCAACAAGCATTACATTTGGCTTATCTTTCTGGATAGTGCCTTCTGCTGTCTTCAACATGTTGAGCAGCTCAGCCAGTGAAACTTCAATTTTGTTCATATTGAAGTTGATAATGAATTGTGAAAATGAATCTGGAAGGGACTGTAGGATTAAGTCAATGCTTAGGTCATTATTCATAACAAAGCCCAGTACAGCAAGCCTCTCAATCCACTCTATCATCTTGAGCACATGAGTTTGCACAGATGTGCCCTCGCTCATTCTGGTCCTGAACAATTTCTTAGATATCTCATATCTTTCTGTTCTGGATTGTTCACCAAACAACTCTTGTAGGTGATTCAGAATGGTCTTAGGTTCCATGTTATCATGTTGTCGCTGCAGTTCATTATTCATTGAACTGAGCATATAACACTGGACCTTGACAGAGTCCTCCTTCCAATTTTCAAACATCATTAATTCATCTTCGTAAGCATTATCACCAGGTTGCACTGGATCTGGTTGATCCAGGACATAGGCTAGCTTTTCACACCTGAGGACAATCTTCAGGTTGCGTAACCAGTCAATGTAATTTGGTCCCGTGAGTTTGTTTGCATCGAGTATGCAACGGAGGGGGTTAGGTGACGACATAGCGACCTACATGGAAATATATAAAATGAGCAGATAGTTCTTAAATCAGATTTAAGACTTTTAATCTAGATTTATGCTCCCACTATTTTTCGGCGATCTGTATGACCCTCTAAGATACAGAACGGGAGATTCCGATGATCTCCTAGTGGGGATCAAAATCCTTCGGGCAACATGCAGGTGACCTTGTGGTAGCACAACAAATCACATCAAGTCCCTTAGGCAGTCAACTCTTGACAGTTGCAACGATTGCAATATCCGATCGATTTAACCCCTGAATCAGAATGACCTTGTAGTAGCATAACAAATCAATTTGATTCAGTTAAGTTTATCCATCATTACTTAGATGACATGAATTCATAGTGCAATCCTTGTGGTAGCACAACAAAACTACACTATTTGTCCATTCATCTTAATGACATCACATGTCGTAGACCTAGTTTAATTTCTAAATCAAACAGACCTTGTGGTAGCACAACAAATCCGTTTGAGATAAGAATTATCCTAAGATCTATAATGATGGTGGGTTACGTGGATTATTCTGAATATCTCACGTTTACAACTTAAGTTTAAAAGAGGGTTTTGATTTTGATTTGTAAAAAATCGTGCTATCAATAGTATTTCGATTTGAAGTATCAATATACTTAATAGAAATATATATATGATAGCATAGTCCACAAATATCACATATGTGCAGAAAAGATAAATGGGGATGATCATGGACTGCTTAAACTACTATGGAATCATCGGAGCCAAACGATGATCCATAATAGGATCCTAATGTGAAAACAACAACACTGGTTCCATTTGATGCGAGTCCTCCCTCCAGAGGTGTCTTCAGAAGATCCCGTCCTCTTAGCTTAATCCGATACATTTAAATATGAAATTCAGGACTCGCAGGTCCACAAATGTACATTTAAACAATTAGAAACCTTGATCTTATCAAGGGGAGTACAATCTTATAGGAAGGTAGAAAGTACACTTGGATTAAGAGAGAGGAGGACACGCAGGTCCTATTTAAAATCCCAAATGAAATAAGCATTGCATTCATCCACATCATTCATCACATTAAAATACTAAGTCCATGATCATCCCATCATAAAACACATCACATGCACCACAATCATCACATAATTGCTGTTTGGTATTAAATTTTATAAATATAAAATTATAATACCAATTAGTTTTCGAAATAACATTTATTTCAGTATAATCAATAATATTCAAAACATTATTGACAAATTAACTAACTAAACCATTTAGTTATTCTAAATAATGATTCAAACAATTTGAACAGAAAAAGTAATCAAGTTATGCATAAAATTAGTTTAAAACAGTTTTAAACTAATTAAATTAACAGGGAAATTAATTATCTAAAACAATTTTAAATAATTAACTAACACCTATTAATTATAAAGCCCTTTAATAGACTAACAGTTATTAAACACTTTAATAAGCTGTTAATAATCATAAAAATTAATTAATAACATTTATTAATAATTCTTATAATTTTTCTGTTTTAAAACAATTTTAAAATTGGCTTAAATGGGCTAAAATTGGGTTTAAAGGGGGCTAGATAGGTATTTAAAAACAATTTTTAATTAACCAAAAATGGGCCCAGCCCATTAGGGCCCAAACGGCCCGGGCCCAGGGCCCTGGCTCGGCCAGGGTCGCACCCTGGCTCGGCCAGGGCCGCACCTTGGCTCAGCCAGGGCGCCGCCCAGCCCCCCCCGGTCCGACCGGGTCGGGACCGGGCGGTTCAATCGTTAACCTGCAATTCGACCGGCCTCCTACCCAAACCCTAACCCCTATTGCAGAAGCTTCGGCTGGGAGGATCCGGCGCCGCCGCCGGCGAGCCCCGGCGCCGGCGACGTGCCCGGCGCCGGCAGGGCCGCCGGTGACCGGCGATGGGGAGGAAACCAAGCCCCAATAACCCCAAAAAATCTGATTTTTCAGGTTTAAAAAACCCAAGTTTGGGCTTGATTTTTAGCACCTCCAAGGGCACTCCGGTGCCGATCTTCATGCCCAATGTGAAGTGGTGACTATCACCAATAGATCCAGACATCCGGGCCGCCATCCCAACACTTGGAATGCCCGTACGAAGCCGCCGAAGTACCCCGGTTCATCATCACATGAAGAACTCCGAAAAACCCAAATAAAATCCGAAAAATACAGAAAAATAATCAAATTGATTGTGATCATCATATGAACACTAATCTGTCATTTTTAATCGGATTAAACACAAGAACACGTACAATACGGGTTCTTCACGCATAACGAGAAAAACACGCATAACGGTGCCGTTTTACAACCGAACCAGCGAACCTGGCTCTGATACCACTGTAAGGAATCGTCAAGAACGCAGCGGAAATAAAAAATGATTCCATTGTATCGGTTGCTGGGGTCGTAAAACGGACATTAAAATCTAAGCGGGAAGAACAGTTCTTCACCTTTGCGGGGTTTCGAATCTCCCGTGGATGATGCCGACTCGGTAATCGCGCACGCGCACGATCTCTAGAGGTATCCACACGAGTTCCCGCAGCAGACACGATTTCCTCCTCGGCTTGAGTGCTCCGACCAGATCTCAGATCCACCATGCGCGGAGAGAGACAGATCCACTCCAAGAGAGAGAAGGAGAGAGAGAGAGGAGAGAGAGAATCTGGGGAGTAAAATTCGTCCAACCAACTTTTTTACCACTCCCCCTTGGCCCTCCTTATATAGAAATAAGGATAAGCACAAGAGTTAATCCTCATGATTATCTAAGAGTTTGGCTTTGGATAATTCTCCATTAAATCTTCATGTTTATCCTGCAGCTTTTCACAAAAACCCAGATAAGCATGAAATTTAACATCTCTCACCGTCTGATGAGAACTCTTATGTGTGTGACCCTCTAGGCCCATATATCAGTCCGGTTGCAGGCCCATTAAACTTAGAACTATTTCTTGAGTTTAATATTTATTAATTAACATTTAAACATCATATGTTAAATGATTAATTTAATAAACAAGTGAATTATCATATGATGATCAAATCACTTGGCCTTCTGATCATGAACAGCACCAAACACTACCTCATGATCCCAGAAGATATAAGGGATACTGTTCCCTTCAATTGAACCTTTCCGTCTGCAGATGCCACACAGATATAATCCTTCACTCATACAATGTCCCGATAATGCAAGGGTATGGTTTTATAGTCAAACCCTCTATCACATTATCCAGATGGATTCCAGTACACAGTTAATATCTAGAAATACATCTCTTTCATTTGACCATGGCCAGGGATTTCTGTGTACACATCCATGGGACATTCTCTCTCCAGTCTTATACCAAGAGTGAGTGATCCCTTGTTGTTCACTCAATTACCTTCGCAAGCTTTCCACTGTATCTGAAAGACCGATTATGGTGGACTTAATGGTTAAAGTCCACGAGTCAGAGAATCAAGATACAATGGTCCACAAACAAGGTATCATTGGTGACTCAGGTCAAAGGACCAACTGTGCTACTGCAACGATAGAATTCCCTGGTTGACTAATAGGTATAATTACCATCCAGGAATTCTTATTTGGGTCTGTTCAGTGAACTCATTCTCTAATGAGCACCCACTTGTTTGTCTTAGTGTCACCACACGAGTGAATGTGAGATCATTCACCCTCATCATATGAGCAGACATAACTTGTGTCGATCTTATTGGATATTTAATGTCCATCTCAAATATCCTATGATCGAGAACTATTTAAGACAATTGTCTTAGGATATTTATCTCACTATCATGATCTCATCATGATTCAATATCCCATACATTTGTCTATGGACCTTCATTACGATAGTCGTTTGCGAGAACTATTAAATGAAGAAATAATTGCCTTTATTAATAATCTTGAACTAGAATGTACAATGATTGGCTTTGAGGCCATCCAATTCTAACAGAAATCCCACCTCGTGGATCGGGAGATGCGGAGGAAGAACCTGTCTGTGAGGGTTGAATGGCGTCGAGGGACAACGACGCCTTTTAGAAAGGCAGCTCCCACCTACGACACGATTTAACCCAAATAACAGACTCTGTCTCTAGACTGATGAGTGTCTAGGGACATCGACGCCTTTTAGAAAGGCCACTTGATTAGACGATGCGTTTTAAGTGAAATGACCCCGTAGCCTGTCCCTGTTTCTGTCGCTATCAGGCGACGAGGGACAGCGATGCCTTTCAAAAGGCGGTTGTATGTGACGACGTGTTTTAGGCCACTTCTGAGGCCAGATTTCACATGAACAAGTTTAAGAGACTTGAATGGCGTCGGCCTTGGGCGACACGATTCAAGACAGAATCACATTAATTCATGCTATTAACATATCTTCACACTGTTAGATAGTTTGGTTGATTACATGCTTTAAATCGTACTCAAGGACGAGGATTTTTACGTGATCGGATCGCACTGTGTTGTGTTTCGTGCAACCGTGGACCTAGAGTGACAGTTGTAGCACTTTGTCACCCTGTGTCGGTGTGGGAGGGACAGCGCCGGTGTGGGAGTGGTGGGGTGATGCCTAGAGAGAGGGTCACCTGGTTTACCCCGGGGTTAGTTAGTACTAGTGTAGGAGTGGTACCTGTGGAGTGTCACTCGTGCTGGGGGAAGCAGAAATCACCTAGAGCCAGTTGGGCTGGAGTAGCTAGTATGCTATCTGAGGGGTTACTGTTTGGTCTCAGCGGGTTGGTGTTTCCCGCATTCGGCTGTGTGGTTGGCGTGTTTTGCCGAGACGCTGGTTGTAGGGGTAGAATGTTTTCAGAGTTGTGCATGTTACATTTTAAATGCATGTAGTTTATATCGAAATTTAGAAATTGTGTTACAGCTTTACTTACTTATTTTACCTATATTTGTGTTGCTATACTTGTGGTTGCGTGAGTGGGCGGTGGGGATCGAAGGATCCCTACTGAGTCTTTTCGTTGAGACTCACCCCTGCGGTTTTCAGGTGAGGGTTCTAGGCAGGCTTAGCGAGGAGAGTGCTGCTTTCGGTTGCGCGCCAGCAGCCGTTGTTCCGGAGTATCCCCCGACGTAGTTGTTATTTCATTTTCTGGCCTGTATGCTTAATTATTTCTTTTATGTTGGAGTATGTAATTATTTGCTGTGTCAAGTCGCATTGTAATAACTTATAATTCTTGCACTTCCTTTTCAATTCAATGCGATGTGAATGTTTAGCTTAGTTTATTATTTATTTCCCAGACTTATCTAGATCCTGGTTTGACTCCAAATTAATGATTCGGCACCCATTTAGTAATCGAATCTCCGATTATAGGGTGGCGGGTCGTTACAAAGGGATATCGTCAAAGGCAAGGAATTGACTATGACGAGACTTTCTCACCAGTTGTCATGATTAAGTCGATCAGAGTTCTACTCGCAATTGCTGTACATTTTGATTACGAAATCTGGTAGATGGATGTGAAAACTTCCTTTCTTAATGGTAACCTTGAGGAAGAGGTGTATATGATACAACCAGAAGGTTTCACATCCAAAGAATCTCCAGATAAAGTGTGCAAGCTTCAAAGGTCCATTTATGGATTGAAGCAAACTTCCTAGAGCAGTAACATGAGATTCGACGAGGCTGTCAAGTCTTATCACTTCATTAAGAGTGAAGATGAGCCTTGTGTGCACAAGAAGACCAGTGGGAGCGCAGTCACTTTCTTAGTTCTTTACGTAGACGACATACTACTCATTGGGAATGATGTAGCTATCATGTCATCGGTTAAGATCTGGCTATCGAAAAACTTCTCCATGAAAGATTTGGGAGAAGCATCCTACGTATTGGGAATACGGATCTATAGAGATAGATCAAAGAGGATGCTTGGAATGACCCAATACTTGTACATAGATACCATACTTAAAAAGTTTGCCATGGAAAATTTCAAGAGAGGTCTCATACCGATGAGACGTGGAATTAATCTCTCAAAGGAGCAGTCTCCTAAGACTCCTGATGAGAGGGAATTCATGGATAGAGTACCCTATGCCTCTGCCATAGGATCTATCATATATGCCATGCTATGTACACGAAATGATGTTGCATATGCTCTAAGTGTTACGAGCATATTTCAGGCTGATCCAGGCGAAGAGCACTGGAAGGCAGTGAAATGTATCCTTAAGTACTTAAGAAGAACTAAGGATATGTTTCTTGTCTATCGAGGAGGTGACTTGAAACTGCGAGGCTTTACTGACTCGAGTTTCCAGTCAGATCCAGATGATAGCAAGTCTGCATATGGATTTGTGTTTACTTTAAACGGAGGCACAGTGTGCTGGAAGAGTTCCAAGCTAGCAACCACTGCAGATTCGACGACTGAAGTTGAGTACATCGCTGCAGCTGAAGCCGCCATGGAAGTAGTGTGGTTTAAGAAATTCATCTTCAACCTCGGCGTTGTTCCTAGCATCTCTGAACCTATTCCGCTGTTGTGCGACAACAATGGAGCGATTGACCAAGCGAAAGAGCCGCAGTCTCATCAGAAATCGAAGCATATTTTGAGGCGCTTTCATCTTATCAGGGAGATCATATCCAGAGGAGGTGTATTGGTGGAAAAAGTTCCATCTGTCGACAATGTAGCAGATCCACTGACAAAGCAGTTAGCTCAAATTGTGTTTGAGCGTCACCTAGAGTCTATAGGCTTACTGTATAAAGGTGATTGGCTTTAGTCCAAGTGGGAGATTGTTAGTCTTAGGTGGCCTACAAGCCAATATGGCTTTGTAATCTCGTTTCATTTATTAATAAGATGGCAATATATTCATTATGTATAATTCGCACGAATTATCGTTTCATAATGAAGTCCGTGAATATGTACGATAGTGATCAGATTATCATGAGATCATACTAATGAGACTGATCACTTAAAGACACATATTCTTAATAGTTCATAATCGGAGGATATCCGAGAAGGACATCAGATATCCGGATAGACTAGTACAGATTACTCATGCTCATGCGATGAGGGTGACTGATCTCATAGTCACTTGTGTGGAGACACTAAGGCGAATCTGTAGGTGCTCATTAGAGAATGAGTTCATCGAAATGGACTAAGGCGAATTATATATTTGTGTGGAGACACTAAGGCAAATCTGTACGCCCGCCTGGAACCCTCACCTTAAGACCGCAGGGGTGAGTCTCATCGAAATGGACTCAATAGGGATCCTTCGATCCCCATCACCCACTCACGCACCCACAAGTGCAACAACATGAAACTTGGCAATTTAAATAATTAAAGTAGTAAACACATCTCCCAAATATTCCCAAATTACGATTTAAAACACATGCATTCGTAAATGTAACATGCACAACTCTGAAATCACTCCACCACGGAGTCCACAACCATCATCTCGGCTAAACACACAAACCACGTGGCCGAACGTGGAAAACAACGATCCGTTGAGACCAAACAACAACCCCTCGGATAGCGCGCTGGCTACTCTGGCCTAATCGACTCTAGGTGGTTTTACTTCCCCCAGCACGAGTGACACTCCAAATGTACCACTCCCACACCGGTACTAGCTATACCCCGGGGTACACCAGGTAACCCTCTCTCTAGGCGTCACCCCACCACTCCCACACTGGCGCCGTGTCACTCCCACACCGACACAGGGTGCCTAAGGGTTAACAACTGTCACTTTAGGTCCACGGTCGCACAAAACAGAACATAGTGCGATCTGATTACGTAGAAATCCTCATCCTCGAGTATGGTTTCAAGCATGCATTTAACCAAACTATTTAACAATGTAAACACATGTTAATTACATGGATTAATGACGTTCTGTCTTGAATTGCGTCGCCCGTGGCCGACGTCATTCATGACTCATAAATTGGTTTCACATAAAAATTGGCCTCAGAAGATGGCCTGAAACACGTCGTGTAAGGTAGTCACCATTTAAAAGGCATCGCTGTCCCTCGTCGCCTATTAACGACAAAAACAGAATCAGGCCTCGGGGTAAACTGAACTAAATCGCGTCGTGGGAGGCAGCCGCCGTTCAAAATGGCATCGCTGTCCCAAGACGCCAGTTAGTATTCGCCAATAGGTTCCCCTACTGGCCTTCCCTGAGTTAAAAAAATGGGATTTCTCCCCCAAATCGTATAAAACAACAAAAATAGATAAGATAGGGGAGAAGCCTAGTCATTCTATAGAGAACCCCCTTTAAAACATGCTTTTATACCCCAAATGCATCCACACATATTGCATGCTTTCAAAGCGGGAAAATTATGATTCTAAACAAAACACTGCGAGGATTGCACCCTACCGGTTACTTGAACTCCTCCTATCTCCTAGCTGTTGGGTTTCTCGGGATTTTCCGTATCGCTCACGCAGCGGAAAATAAAATATTAAAACAGCGATCCGTTCCCGTTTTGAAAATAAAAAATCGATTATCGGATAATCGAAGTTCTCACCGTGTGCGGATTAGAATCCGCAACCGTTCGGTTCCGTCGGTGCGACACCGCAAGCTACGCAAGTACCCGACCTCTAGAGAAGTCCACGCGATCCTCCTTGCGACGGATATCCTCACGTTCCTCGTTCTCCGCAGCCCTCGAAACCTCCGCCGGTCGCCGCAACGATCGCCGCAACGCGCGGACGATTTCTCGTCGAACGGGATTCGGAGAAGTGGCGGAGCAGATCTGGATCTGTCTGGACGCCATAGAGAGAAAGAAACAAAGGAGGGGCGGCTAGGGTTAGCAGCAGCTTGGCCTGCTTAGCCCGTTCGCTATGTTTTATACTAACCGTGCAATTTTTCATAAAAACCCCCGGTTTGTATAAAACCCACTTATTTATCCAGCGCCTTGAGAATCATTTGCGTATGACCCTCTAGGCCAAAGTACCAGTCCAGTTAATGGCCCAACAAGTCCAGTGACTGCTCACTGGCTTTATTAATCAATTAATAACCCTTTATTAATTAATTAATCAATCGAATTGATGTCGCACATCGAATTCGACCGGGCCTCCGATCACGTTGGGTGCCAAGCAACACCGCGTGAACCCGGAAGGTATTGGGGTTACCGCGTAGATATAATCCTTCATTCGTATAATTCTCTCGAGTCAACTCAGGGTATGGCGTACTGTTAAACCCTAACCGGTCGACTCACTTGGATTGGATGCCGCTGATGAATATCGGAAAACTCCTTTCCTGATATTATCATCCGTCCTGGCCAGGGACTTCCGCGCATCCTTCCTAGAGTATTCTCTCTCTAAGTACCGAGAGCGAATGATTCCTTATTGACACACAATTCCCTTCGACGGTATTCCGCTGTACCCAATCCTTGGCGTATTAGAATCCCGTGGCTAGAGATTCGTAAACCAAGGTCAAAGCACAGGAGTCCACCGACAAGGTGTCCTTGGTGTCTCAGGTCCGAGGACCATGCACGCAACTGCGACAATAGAATCAAGCTGGTTGACAGTGAGGTACAATACCATCCAACGATTCAGTCGGATCAGTTCAGTGAACTCATTCTCCGATGAGCACCTATAGATTCGCCTTAGTGTCTCCACACAAGTGACTTATGAGATTAGTCACCCTCATCATATGAGCAGGAGTAATCTGTACTAGTCTAACCGGATATCCGATGTCCTTCTCGAATATCCTCTGACTAGGAACGATTAAGAATATGTGTGTTTAAGTGATCAGTCTCATTAGTATGATCTCATCATAATCTGATCACTATATCACATATTCACGGACTTCATTATGAAACGAGAATTAACGCGATTTACACATAATAAATATTATGCCATTATATTAATAAATGAACGAGATTTACATAGTCAGATTGGCTTGTAGGCCACCTAAAACTAACAATCTCCCACTTAGACTAAAGCCAATCACCTTTATACAATAAGCCTATTGACTCTAGGTGACACTCAAACACAATTTGAGACAACGGCTTTGTCAGTGGGTCTGCTACATTGTCGACGGATGGAACTCTTTCCACTACTACATCTCCTCTGGATAAGATGAAAGCACCTCAGAATATCTTTCGATTTCTGATGAGACCACGGCTCTTTCTCTTGTGCAATAGTCCCATTGTTGTCGCACAATAGCGGAACATGATCAAGGATACAGGGAACTATGTCAAGGTCGGTGATGAACTTCTTCAACCATACTACTTCCTTGAAAGCTTCAGCTGCAGTGATGTATTCGGCTTCAGTCGTTGAATCTGCAGTGGTTACTTGCTTGGAACTCTTCCAGCACACTGCGCCTCCGTTCAATGTAAATACGAATCCAGATGTAGACTTGCTATCATCTGGATCTGACTGGAAACTCGAGTCAGTAAAGTCTCGTAGTTTCAAGTCACCTCCTCTATAGACAAAAAACATATCCTTAGTTCTTCTCAAGTACTTAAGGATACATTTCACTGCCTTCCAGTGCTCTTCGCCTGGATCAGCTTGAAATCTGCTCGTAACACATAGAGCAAATGCAACATCAGGCTGTGTACATAGCATGACATAGATGATAGATCCTATGACAGAGGCATAGGGTATTCTATTCATGAATGCCATCTCATTAGGAGTCTTAGGAGACTGCTCCTTTGAGAGACTAATTCCATGTCTCATCGGTATGAGACTTCTCTTGGAATTTTCCATACCAAACCTTTTGACTATGATATCTATGTACAAAGATTGGGTCATTTCAAGCATCCTCTTTGATCTATCTCTATAGATCCATATTCCCAATACGTAGGATGCTTCTCCCAAATCCTTCATGGAGAAGTTTTTCGACAGCCAGAACTTTACTGATGACATCATAGCTACATCATTCACAATGAGTAGTATGTCATCTACGTAAAGAACTAGAAAAGTGACTACACTCCCACTGGTCTTCTTGTACACACATGGCTCATCTTCATTCTTAATGAAGTCATAAGATTTGACAGCCTCATCAAATCTTATGTTCCAGCTCCGGGAAGCTTGCTTCAGTCCATAAATGGACCTCTGAAGCGTGCACACTTTATCTGGAGATTCTTTGGATGTGAAACCTTATGGTTGTATCATATACACCTCTTCCTTAAAGTTACCATTGAGAAAGACAGTCTTTACATCCATCTGCCAGATTTCATAATCAAAATGTGCAGCAATGGCGAGCAGAACTCTGATCGACTTTATCATGGCAAATGCTGAGAAAGTCTCGTCATAGTCAATTCCTTGCCTTTGACGATATCCCTTTGCCACCAACCTTGCCTTATAAGTGTCGATCCGTCCATCAGCACCGATCTTTCTCTTAAAGATCCACTTGCAACCGATGGGTACAATACCCTCGGGCAAGTCCTCCAAGTTCCAAACTTGGTTGGTGTACATGGACTAGATTTCTGAGTTCATGGCTTCTTGCCATTTCCTGGCTTCTGGGCCTTCTATGGCCTCCTGGTAGGTTTTAGGATCATCATCCTCATTATATTCTACCTTAGACTCACCTTCAGCGACATGTCCCACATATCGTTCTGGCAGTCTAGGTACTCTATCAGATCTACGAGGCTCATGTGTGTGTACCTGAACAGATTCAGGAACTGATATCTCATCTGAATGCAGCTGTTTGAGGATCTGGAACCTCTTCCAGTATTTTACTCCCACTGTCCTCCTGGAGAAGGTATTCCTCTTCCAGGAAGACAACTTTCCTGACGACAAACACCTTTTGTTCACCAGGATGGTAAAAATAGTATCCAAAGGTTTCCTTTGGATATCCCACAAACCTGCATTTATCAGTTCGTGATTCCAGCTTGTCTGGATCATGCCTCTTTACATGAGCAGGACAATCCCAGACTTTAACATGTTTAAATTCTGGTTTCCTGCCTTTCCATATCTCATATGGAGTAGAGGCCACAGACTTGCTCGGTACTCTGTTCAGTAGGTATGCTGCTGACTGTAGAGCATACCCCCAGAGGGACACTGGTAATCCCGAAGAGCTCATCATGGATCGCACCATGTCCAACAAGGTGCGATTCCTCCTTTCCGATACACCAATCTGTGGTGTATATGGAGGGATTAGCTGAGAAAGGATACCAATATCCTTTAAGAATTGTGTGAAGTTAGTATTCAAGTATTCTCCTCCTCGATCTGATCGAAGAGCTTTAATACTCTTTCCTAACTGCTTCTCTACCTCATTCTTGAACTCCATAAACTTCTCAAATTCTTCCGACTTGTACTTCATTAAGTACATATAGCCGAATCTTGAGAAGTCATCGGTGAACGTGATGAAGTATGAGTAGCCACCTTTGGCTTGGGTGGACATGGGACCACATACATCCGAATGTATTAGTTCCAGAATGACCTTGACACGTTCTCCATGTCCAGTAAATGGAGATCTTGCCATCTTTCCCATAAGGCATGATTCACATGTTGCAAACGATTCATAATCGAATGCTGTTAAGTAACCATGCTTGTGCAACTTTTGCAACCTGCTTTCGCCAATGTGCCCAAGTCTACAATGCCACATATAGGCTTGGTTCACACAATTCTTGCTCTTCTTAAAAGCATTATCAATTTGAAGATTGTAATAAGAAACATCTAAGAGATATAGACCGTTGACCAAAGATGCCGAAGCTATTGATTTATTACTATAATAAATCGAACAACTTCTATTCTCAATAGACAACTTATATCCCATCTTGTCCAAACAAGATACTGATATGATGTTCTTTATTATGCTAGGAACATAATAACAATCTTCTAATAGTAAGGCGTCTCCTGATGGAAGCCTGAGGTTTACTGTCCCAACAGCAATCGCCGCAACTTTTGCGCCGTTTCCTAGCCTCAATTCCACCTCGCCTTGTCTCAACTTGCGCTTACTTGTCAGCATCTGCACATCATGGCAGATATGAGAAGCACATCCGGTATCCAATACTCAAGATGTGGAATCTCTACCTGACAAGTTGATATCTATCATATAGATATCTGAAGCTTCAGACAGCTTCACCTTTCCATGATCTTTATCGTTGAGAAACTCCTTGCACTTCCTCTTCCAGTGACCATACTGCTTATAGTAGAAGCAGTCACCCTTTACTATTCTTTTGCCTTTGTCCTTCGATTTTTTATCGTTAGCTGTCATCTATGCTTCAGGGGCATCCAATGCCGATTCAGCAGGAGGATCAGCTCCAAGGACATAGCCAATGTGTTCATATCTGAAGACATTCTTCAGGTTTCAGAACCAATCCGAGTAGTACAGGCTAGTCAAACGTTTGGCATCAAGTATGCCACGGAGTGGGTTATTCGACGACATTATTCCCTATAGGAGATAAGTAAAATCTATTTAGCAGATGTTCAATTATTAAAATTTAAAACAAGACATGGTCTTTTGTTCAAATTTAACTCCCACTAATTTTCAACGGACTGTATAACCCTCAGTTATACAGAATGAGAGATGCCGACAGTCTCCTAGTGGGGATCAGAATCTCAATGACTTGCACTACAGCCTTGTGGATAGCACAACAAACTGTAATACAATCAAAGAGCACCCAACTCATGGGACTTGCAACTCCTTGCAATATCTGATCATGGCTTCGGTCCCCAGAGATTTAATGGCCTTGTGGATAGCACAACAAACCACTAATTCTGGTCTAAGCTAACCATCATTACGCGATGAGTATAGATTTACATGCATCCCTTGTGGATGGCACAACAAAGCTACATGGTTCCTCTACCCCGATCATATAGGCATCTAATGCCATAGCCACAGTTTCTCCTCCCAATTAAGCAGGCCTTGTGGATAGCACAACAAACCTGCCTAAAGTGATTCGAATCCTATGATTATAACGATGGTGGACCACGCGGTAAGTTCTTAACTACTCGCGTTACGGCTTAGAATTTATCTGAGGGTATTTAGATAACTTTTATCTTGGTCTCTCCTAGGTGATAGTATATAAATATATCGTATATATTTACTAAATACTATACCTGCTTTGATTCATAATTAAAAGAAAACATTGCATCACATACATGTCTAGTGTGGTCATGGATAGCACAGTGGGTTTGACTGGAGCCAACAGTCAAACGCACACACAATCTAACACAACAATTATATTAGATAACCTGCAAACACATAGGCAAGAGATCTCTATCTTTTCGCCTTCCTGGTTGCAGCTGTGGATCGTCCTCGCTCCTTCTTTGGTTGCCTCGATCAGATTACATTAATTCTAGAATTAAATGTAATTAGAAGAGAACCTTATGGCGAGTACAAGAGAGAGGGAGGTAGAAATACATCGGATAATGAGAGAGGGAGAGATACGTAGATCTCTATTTATTAACAATTTAATAAACATCCATCATTCATCCACGATCCACACAAACACATCATTTATCACATGAACAATTAAATAAGTGCATATCCATGACCACGGTGTGTTTTAAACATCCCACACATGATTTAGCGCATCATATGGCTAAAATAAAAGAGTTTTAAAAAATAGATAACTTTGGCTTTCAAAAAGCTGGGATCCAATCTGGTATTTGAATTTCGAAAACTCATTTTATTAACTTAACATGCAATTAAATCTAAATTTAAAAATATTAAACACACATCACATGCGCACACACTCCAAATTAATAAATCCAGATCATTCCATGCAAATTAGACCATTTCTAATAATGTAACACTTAGATTAAATCCCATTAATAATCTAACAATTAGACTATTCAAGACTAATCTAACTATTAGATTAATCCAACAAAGTTAATTAATAATTTAACATTTAAATTAATAATCAACTATAATTAATTATTAACTACTAATCTAACACTTAGATTAGCCAATTATTGTTAATTATTAATTTAACTCTTAAACCAATAATTAACACTAACTAATTAATAATTAATTAATCTAACTCTTAGATTAGATAATTAAAGTTATTATTAATTTAACTATTAAATTAATGACTAACAGTAATTAATTAAGAACTACTAATTTAACATTTAAATTAATTATTAATTTAACAATTAAATTAATAACTAACTCAAATATTAATTAACAATTAGTTGAGATAATAGTTTATAATATAACAATTAGACTAATAACTATTAATAACTAATTTAACATTTAAATTGGTTAAATCAAAATTAATTATTGGATTAACATTTAATCTAACAATTAACTGTAATTGATTAGAGCTAATTGTTAATTAACATGATATAATATTATTATGCCCAAATAAATAAAACTGGATAATAATATAAATTTTAAAACATATTTTAAACTTAAATTAAAATCCAGACTTCATTTATTAAATGGGCCATTGGGGTTAAATAGGGGTTAAAGGGAAAATATAATGAAAATGGGCCCAGCCCATTTAGGGCACCTGGCTCGAGCCTCTGGCTCGACCAGGCACGAACCCTGGCTTGGCCAGGGGCCAGACCCGAGGCGCTCTGGTTTGAGCCAAGGTCCGTCTGGCCCGCAAGGCCTGGTCCAGTTCACCCTGGACCGGCTCCCCCTTTCTCCCTGCAACAACCCGACGCCCTGCTAACCCTAGCTGTTGTTGCAGGTGGTGGCCGACGGCTGGAGGCGTGGAAGTGCCGGCGGCGGCCAGTGCTCGGCGTCGACCGGCGCCGGACGGCGACGTCCCCGGCGCCGGTGGGCTCCTCAAAGAGCAGCAGATCAAGCCCTATAAACACAAAAAAAAATTGGTTTTTCACATCTTGAGGAAGGGGAAAAACTCCGGCCGCCTCCATCGGCCTATCTGTTGCCTGCCAAGAGCCAAGGAAGACCGGAGACATTCCCCATTAGATCCGGATCTGGGTTTGTCCATCCCAACGTTTGGGATGCCGGGATGAAGCCGCTACAAGCCCCAATCTTCATCGCATGAAGAACCCCGAAAAACATCCCAATCAAATATCGAAAATTGCAGAAACATAATCTGATTATTTGTGTTCATCTTATGAACACAAATCTAGCAAAAAATCGACTTTTAAGCATGGAATTAAATCATGGAAAAATTAATTTCGGAGACCGAAACGGGACGAGAAACAGTGGAACCTGGGTATGATACCACTGTTGGGTTTCTCGGGATTTTCCGGATCGCTCAAGCAGCGGAAAATAAAATATTAAAACAGCGATCCGTTCTTGTTTCGAAAATCAAAAATCGATTATCGGATAATCGAAGTTCTCACCGTGTGCGGATTAGAATCCGCAACCGTTCGGTTCCGTCGGTGCGACACCGCAAGCCGCGCAAGTACCCGACCTCTAGCGAAGTCCACGCGATCCTCCTTGCGACGGATATCCTCACGTTCCTCGTTCTTCGCAGCCCTCGAAACCTCCGCCGGTCGCCGCAACGATTGCCGCAACGCGCGGACGATTTCTCGTCGAACGGGATTCGGAGAAGTGGCGGAGCAGATCTGGATATGTCTGGACGCCATAGAGAGAAAGAAACAAAGGAGGGGCGGCTAGGGTTAGCAGCAGCTTGGCCTGCTCAGCCCGTTCGCTATGTTTTATACTAACCGTGCAATTTTTCATAAAAACCCCCGGTTTGTATAAAACCCACTTATTTATCCAGCGCCTTGAGAATCATTTGCGTATGACCCTCTAGGCCCAAGTACCAGTCCAGTTAATGGCCCAACAAGTCCAGTGACTCCTCACTGGCTTTATTAATCAATTAATAACCCTTTATTAATTAATTAATCAATCGAATTGATGTCGCTCATCGAATTCGACCGGGCCTCCGATCACGTTGGGTGCCAAGCAACACCGCGTGAATCCGGAAGGTATCATGGTTAAGCAACCCACTCTTGGAACCTTTCCGTCGACAATTACCGCGTGGATATAATCCTTCATTCGTACAATGCTCTCGAGTCAACTCAGGGTATGGCGTGCTGTCAAACCCTAACCGGTCGACTAACTTGGATTGGATGCCGCTGATGAATATCGGAAAACTCCTTTCCCGATATTATCGTCCGCCCTGGCCAGGGACTTCCGCGCATCCTTCCTAGAGCATTATCTCTCATCGTACCAAGAGTGAATGATTCCTTATTGACACTCAATTTCTTTCGACGGTATTCCGCTGTACCCAATCCTTGGCTGTTAAGTGAACTCATTCTCTAATGAGCACCTACAGATTCGCCTTAATGTCTCCACACAAGTGACTATGAGATCAGTCACCCTCATGGCATGAACATGAGTAATCTGTACTAGTCTATCCGGATATCCGATGTCCTCGGATATCCTCTGACTAGGAACTATTAAGAATATGTGTGTTTAAGTGATCAATCTCATTAGTATGATCTCATCATAATTTGATCACCATCGAACATATTCACGGACTTCATTATGAAACGATAATTAATGCGAATTATACATAATGAATATATTTCCATCTTATTAATAAATGATACGAGATTACAAAGTCATATTGGCTTGTAGGCTACCTAAGACTAACAATCTCCTACTTGGACTAAAGCCAATCACCTTTATACAGTAAGCTTATAGTCTCTTGGTGACGCTCAAACACAATTTGAGCCAATGGCTTTGTCAGTAGATCTGTTACATTGTCGACAGATGGTACTCTTTCCACCACTACATCTCCTCTGGATATGATCTCTCTGATAAGATGAAAGCGCCTCAGAATATGCTTCGATTTCTAATGAGACCGCGACTCTTTCGCTTGCGCAATGGCTCCATTGTTGTCGCACAACAGTGGAATAGGTTCAGAGATGCTGGGAACTATGCCGAGGTCAGTGATGAATTTATTCAACCACACTGCTTCCTTGGCGGCTTCAGCTGCAACGATGTACCCAGCTTCAGTCGTCGAATCTGCAGTGGTTGCTTGCTTGAAACTCTTCCAGCACACTGTGCCTCCGTTCAAAGTAAACACAAATCCAGATGTAGACTTGCTATCATCTGGATCCGACTGGAAACTTGAGTCAGTAAAGCCTTGCAGTTTCAAGTCACCTCCTCCATAAACTAGAAACATATCCTTAGTTCTTCTTAAGTACTTAAGGATACATTTCACAGCCTTCCAGTGCTCTTCGCCTGGATCAGCCTGAAATCTGCTCGTAACACATAGAGCAAATGCAACATCAGGCTGTGTACATAGCATGACATACATGATAGATCCTATGGCAGAGGCATAGGGTATTCTATTCATGAATGCTATCTCATTAGGAGTCTTAGGAGACTGCTCCTTTGAGAGACTAATTCCATATCTCATCGGTATGAGACCTCTCTTGAAATTTTTTATGTCAAACCTTTTGACTATGGTATCTATGTACAAGGATTGGGTCATTCCAAACCTTTTAACACTTAAAGTAAATGCAACATCAGGCCGTGTACCTAGCATGACATACATGATAGATCCTATGGCAGAGGTATAGGGTACTCTATCCAAGAGTGCCCTCTCATCAGGAGTCTTAGGAGACTGCTCCTTTGAGAGATTAATTCCATGTCTCATCGGTATGAGACCTCTCTTGGAATTTTCCATGTCAAACCTTTTGACTATGGTATCTATGTACAAGGATTGGGTCATTCTAAACCTTTTAACACTTAAAGTAAATGCAACATCAGGCCGTGTACCTAGCATGACGTACATGATAGATCGTATGACAGAGGCATAGGGTACTCTATCCATGAGTGCCCTCTCATCAGGAGTCTTAGGAGACTGCTCCTTTGAGAGATTAATTTTATGTCTCATCGGTATGAGACATCTCTTGGAATTTTCCATGTCAAACCTTTTGACTATGGTATCTATGTACAAGGATTGGGTCATTCCAAGCATCCTCTTTGATCTATCTCTATAGATCCGTATTCCCAATACGTAGGATATTTCTCCCAAATCCTTCATGGAGAAATTTTTCGATAGCCAGATCTTTACCGATGACATCATAGCTACATCATTCCCAATGAGTAGTATGTCATCTACGTAAAGAACTAAGAAGGTGAGTACACTCCTACTGGTCTTCTTGTAAACACAAGGTTCATCTTCATTCTTAATGAAGTGATAAGACTTGACAGCCTCATCAAATCTTATATTCCAGCTCCGGGAAGCTTGCTTCAGTCCATAAATGGACCTCTGAAGCGTGCACACTTTATCTGGAGATTCTTTGGATGTGAAACCTTCTAGTTGTATTATATACACCTCTTCCTCAAGGTTACCATTAAGAAAGACAGTCTTTACATCCATCTGTCAGATTTCATAATCAGAATGTGCAGCAATGGCGAGCAGAACTCTGATCGACTTTATCATGGCAACTGGTGAGAAAGTCTCGTCATAGTCAATTCCTTGCCTTTGACGATATCCCTTTGCCACCAACCTTGTCTTATAAGTATCGATCCGTCTATCAGCATCGATCTTTCTCTTAAAGATCCACTTGCATCCGATGGGTACAATACCCTCGGGCAAGTCCTCAAAGTTCCAAACTTGGTTGGTGGACATGGACTGGATTTCTGAGTTCATGGCTTCTCGCCATTTCTCGGCTTCTGGGCCTTCTATGGCCTCCTGGTAGGTTTTAAGATCATTATCCTCATTATATTCTACCTTAGACTCTCCTTCGTCGATATGTCCCGAATATCGTTCGGGCAGTCTAGGTACTCTACCATATCTACGAGGCTCATCTGTGTGTACCTGAATAGGTTCAGGACCTTATATCTCATCTGATGATAATGCAATTGTTTGGGGATCTGGAACCTCTTCCAGTACTATTTTACTCCCACTGTCCTACTAGAGAAGGTATTTGTCTTCGAGGAACACAACTTTCCTGGCAACAAACACCTTTTGTTCACCAGGATAGTAAAAGTAGTATCCAAAGGTTTCCTTTGGATATCCCACAAACCTGCATTTATCAGTTCGTGATTCCAGCTTGTCTGGATCATGGCTCTTTACATGAGTAGGACAACCTCAGACTTTACCATGTTTAAATTCTGGTTTCCTGCTTTTCCATATCTCATATGGAGTAGAGGCTACAGACTTGCTGGGTACTCTGTTCAGTAGGTATGCTGCTGACTCAAGAGGATACCCCCAGAGGGAAATTGGTAATCCTGAAAAACTCTTTATGGATCGCACCATGTCTAACAAGGTGCAATTCCTCCTTTCTGATATACCATTCATTTGTGGTGTATATAGAGGGGTCAGCTGAGAAAGGATACCATTATCCTTTAAGAATTGTGTGAAATTAGTACTCAAGTATTCTCCTCCTCGATCTGATCGAAAAGCTTTAATACTCTTTTCTAACTGCTTCTCTTCCTCTTTCTTGAACTCCTTGAACTTCTCAAATGCTTCCGACTTGTACTTCATTAAGTACACATAGCTGAATCTTGAGAAGTCGTCGGTGAACGTGATGAAGTACGAGAATCCACCTTTGGCTTGGGTAGACATGGGACCACATACATCCGAATGTATTAGTTCCAAAATGTCCTTGGCACGTTCTCCATGTGCAGTAAATGGAGATTTTGCCATCTTTCCCATAAGGCAGGATTCAGATGTCGCAAACGATTCATAATCGAATGCATTTAAATAACCATGTTTGTGTAACCTTTGCAACCTGCTTTCACCAATATGCCCAAGTCTACAATGCCACATGTAGGCTTGGTTCACACAACTCTTGCTCTTCTTTAGAGCATTATCAATGTGAAGATTGTAATAATAAATATCTAATAGATATAGACCGTTGACTAAAGATGCCGAAGCTATTGATTTATTATAAAAAATAAATAGAACAACTTCTATTCTCAATAGACAACCTATATCCTATCATGTCCAAACAAGATACTGATATGATGTTCTTTATTATGCTAGGAACATAATAACAATCTTCTAATGATAAGACGTCTCCCGATGGAAGCCTGAGATTTGCTGTTCGAATAGCAATCGCCGCAACTTTTACGCTATTTCCTAGCCTCAGTTCCACCTCGCCTTTTCTCAGCTTTCGCTTACTTGTCAGCATCTGCACATCATGGTAAATATGAGAAGCACATCCGGTATCTAATACTTAAGATGTGGAATCTTTTACTGACAAGTTGATATCTATTATATAGATATCTGAAGCTTCAGACAGCTTCACCTTTCCGTGAGCTTTATTATTGAGGAACTCCTTGCAGTTCCTCTTCCAGTGACCATTCTGTTTACAGTAGAAGCAGTCACCTTTTACTACTTCTTTGTCTTTGTCCTTCGATCTCTTATCGTTAGCTATCATCTATGTGTCAATGACATCTAATGCCGGTGCAGCAGGAGGATCAGCTTTAAGGACACAGTCAATGTGTTCAGATCTGAAGACATTCTTCAGGTTTCTGAACCAATCCAAGTTGTTCTGGCTAGTCAAACGTTTGGCATCAAGTATGCCATGGAATGGGTTATTTGACGACATTATTCGCTACAGGAGATTGATGAAATTTATTTTAGCAGTTGTTCAATTATTAAATGTAAAACGAGACATGGTCTTTTGTTCAAGTTTTAACTCCCACTAATTTTCGACGGACTGCATAACCCTCTATTATACAGAACGGGAGACGCCGACAGTCTCCTAGTGGGGATCAGAATCTCAATGACTTGCTCTACAACCTTGTGGATAGCACAAGAAAGCTGTAAAATAGTCAAAGAGCACCCATCTCATGGGACTTGCAACTCCTTGCAATATCCGAGCATAGTTTCGGTCCCCATAGGTTCAATGGCCTTGTGGATAGCACAACAAGCCGCTAATTCTGTTCTAAGCTAACCATCGTTACGAGACGAGCATAGATTTGCATGCAGCCCTTGTAGATAGCACAACAAAGCTACATGGTTCCTCTACCCCGATCAAATAGACATCTAATGCCATAGAGACAGTCTCTCCTCACAATTAAATAGGCCTTGTGGTAACACAACAAACCTGCCTAAAGTGATTCGAGTCCTATGACTATAACGATGGTGGACTACGCGGTAAGTTCTAAACTACTCACTTTACGGCTTAGTGTTTAGACGAAGGTATTTAGATAACATTTATCTTGGTCTTTCATAGGTGATAGTATATAAACATATCGTATAGATTTACTAAATACTATACCTGCTTTGATTCACAATCAAAAGAAAATAATGCATCTCATACATGTCTTTAGTGTGGTCATGGATAGCACAGTGGGTTTGACTGGAGCTAACAACCAAACACACACACAATCTAACATAAAATTTATGTTAGATAGGCCTGCAAACACATGGACAAAGGATCTCCATCACATTGCCTTCCTGGTTGCATCTGTGGATCGTCCTCGCTCCTTCCTCAGTTGCCTCGATCATATTACATTTAAATCTAAATTTACATGTAAATATAAGAAGGCCTTATGGCGAGTATAAGAGAGAAGAAGGTAGAAGTACATCGGAGTATGAGAGAGAGAGAGGTACGCAGACCTCTATTTATTAACAATTTAATAAACATTCATCATTCAAACATCCACGATTCACACATATCATTCATCACATGAATAATAAAATAAGTGCATATCTATGACCACGGTGTGTTTTAAACATTCCACACAAGATTCAGCGCATCACAAAGCTAAAATAAAAGAGTTTTTCAAAAATAGATAACTTTGACTTTCAAAATAACTAGGTTCCAATCAAAATTAGCATTTGAATTTCGAAAAACCATTTAATATCTTAAGCATGCAACTAAATCAAATTTAAAAGCCTAAAATCACACATCATATGTGCACACACTCCAAATTAATAATTTCAGGTTATTCCATGCAAATTAGAACATTTCTAATAATTTAAACAATCTAACAATTAGATTAAACCATATTAATAATCTAACAATTAGACTATTAATAACTAATCTAACCTTTAGACTAGTCCAACAAAGTTAATTAATAATTTAACACTTAAATTAATAATAAACTATAATTAATTATTAAATACTAACCTAACACTTAGATTAGTCAATTAATGTTAATTATTATTTTAACTCCTAAACCAATAATTAACACTAACTAATTAATAACTAATTAATCTAACTCTTAGATTAGATAATTAAAATTATCATTAATTTAACTATTAAATTATTGACTAACAATAATTAATTAAGGACTACTAATTTAACATTTAAATTAGTCATCTAAGTTAATTATTAATTTAACAATTAAATTAATAACTAACTCAAATATTAATTGACAATTCGATGAAATAATAGTTAATAATCTAACATTTAGATTAATAAATATTAATCACTAATTTAACAGTTAAATTAGTTAAATCAAAGTTAATTATTACTTTAACATTTAATCTAATAATTAACTCTAATTGATTAAAACTAATTGTTAATTAACGTGATTTAAAATCATTATGCAAAAATAATTAAAATTGATTAATAAATTTAAATATAAAAAAAATTGAATTTTAAATTAAAATCAAATTTTAATTTCATTAATTGGGCATGGGGTTTACTTGGGTTTAAAGGGAAAATAAAAGGAAAATGGGCCCAGCCCATTCGGGTGCCTGGCTCGAGCCAGGCCCGAGCCCTAGGTCTGAACTAGGACCATCCTGGCTCGTGGCTAAGCCTAGCCAGGGCTAGCCAGCAGGCTGGCCCGGTCCAGCCGGTTAGACCGGCTTGGGACCGGTCGGTTCACCCCTTTCTTCCTCCCCAAATCAGCAGACCCGAAACCCTAATAGCAGGACCTTGGCGGCGGAAGGAGGAGTTGCAGCACCGCTGCCGGCCGCCGCCCGGTGCCGCCAGGCCCCTGCTGGCGTCGCCCTAGCTCCGGCAACATGCCCAGTGCCGGCAGGGCCGCCGGTGGCCTTCGGTAGGGGTGCAATCCAAGCTCCAAATACCCCCAAAAAAATCTGATTTTCTGGTTTAAAACCGATTTAGTGCTTGTTTTGCAGCTCTCAAAGGCCACTCCGGCGGCAGTTTGGGGACCGGTGGATAGCGGTGACTATCCTCAGGGGATCCGGGGTCCTGTCTCGCCATCCCAACGCTTGAGAAGCGTGTACAAAGTCGCCGAAAAGCCTCGGTTCATCATCTCATGAAGAACTCCGAAACATCCCCAAAATTCGATTTTTGCAGAAAAATAATAATCCAATGATTACGTGTTCATCATATAAACACGGATCCAACAAAGTAGTAAAATACGTGCATGGAATAACACATGGAAACATTAAATCGGAGACCGAAACGGGACGAGAAACAGTGGAACCTGGCTCTGACACCACTGTTGGGTTCTCGGGTTTCTCCGGATCTCCCCCGCAGCGGAAATAAAAGATAAATCAGAGATCCGTTCCCGTTTCGAAAAATCTAAAAACTCGATAATCGGATTATCGAATCTTACCATGTGCAGATTCGAATCCGCAACCGTTCGGTTCTGTCGGTGCGATACTGCAAGCCGTGCAAGCGCTCGGCCTCTAGCGGAGTCCACGCGATTCTCCTTGCGACGGATATCCTCACGTTCCTTGTTCTTCGCAGCCCACGAAGTCTCCGCCGTTTGCCGTAACGATCGCCGCAACGCGCGGACGATTTCTCGTCGAATGGGATTCGAAGATGCGGCGGAGCAGATCCGGGGATTCAGATTCTTCTGGGGCACCAGAGAGAGAGAGAAAGAGAGGTGGGGCGGCTAGGGTTAGCAGCAGCTTGGCCTGCTCAGCCCGTTCGCTATATTTTATACTAACCGTGCGGTTTTTCATAAAAACCCCCGATTTATATAAAACCCACTTAATTATCCATCGCCTTGAGAATCATTTGCGTGTGACCCTCTAGGCCCAATAACTAGTCCAATTAATAACCCAATAAGCCCAGTGACTCTTCACTAGCTTTATTAATCAATTAATAACTCTTTATTAATTAATTAATCAATCAAATTGATGTCGCACATCGAATTCGATCTGGCCTCCGATCACGTTGGGTGCCAGGCAACACCGCATGAACCCGGAAGATATCGGGGTTAAGTAACCCACTCTTGGAACCTTTTCGCCGACAGTTACTGCGTGGATACAATCCTTCATTCGTACAATGCTCTCGAGTCAACTCAGGATATGGCGTGCTGTCAAACCCTAACCGGTTAACTCACTTGGATTGGATGCCGCTGATGAATATCGGAAAACTCCTTTCCCGATATTATCGTCCCCCCTGGCCAGGGACTTTCGCGCATCTTTCCTAGAGCATTCTCTCTCATCGTACCAAGAGTGAATGATTCCTTATTGACACTCAATTTCCTTCGACGGTATTCCGCTGTACCCGATCCTTGGCTGTTTAGAATCCCGTGGTTAGAGATTCATAAACCAAGGTCAAAGCATAGAAGTCCATCGACAAGGTGTCCTTGGTGTCTCAGGTCCGAGGACGATCCACGCAACTGTGACAATAGAATCAAGCTGGTTGACAGTGAGGTACAGTACCATCCAGCGATTCAGTCGGATCAATTCAATGAACTCATTCTCTAATGAGCACCTACAGATTCGCCTTAGTGTCTCCATACAAGTGACTATGAGATCAGTCACCCTCATCGCATGAGCAGGAGTAATAAGTACTAATCTATCCGCATATCCGATGTCCTTCTCGGATATCCTCCGACTAGGAACTATTAATAATATGTGTGTTTAAGTGATCTGTCTCATTACTGTGATCTTATCATAATTTGATCACCGTCGCACATATTCACGGACTTATTTCTGAAATGATAATTAATGCGAATTATACATAATGAATATATTGCCATCTTATTAATAAATGATACGAGATTACAAAGTCATATTGTCTTGTAGGCCACCTAAGACTAGCATATAGTTCAGTAGATAGGTCACCATTAAAATGTAAAAGGTACCAATGGATGCCTAAGGTGAAACTTATCAAAGGATTCACCGATCAGAGTTACGTAATAGCTTTACATGCGCCTATTAAAAATTCTTTAGTGAACGTTGCAGCATATATTCGCCAATCGGATACTTTGTATTATTCAGTTATATTTACGTATTAGTAATAGATGGCCTATGAGCCAATCGGATACTTTGTATTATTCAGTTATTAATAAAATGATCTAATTTCATTGTGTATATAATCCGATATTGATTGTCGTCTCTTGATGAAGTCCATAGACACGTGCAACGGTCTTCGGATTATGATGATATCATAATTACGGGACTGAAGACTTATAAACACATGTTCTTAATTGTTCCTAGTCGGACGATGCTTGAGAATGACATCAAATATCTGGATAGACTAGTACATGTTTCTTCAGCTCATAGGATAAGGGTGACTGATCCTATAAGTCACTTGTGTGGAGACACTATGCTGGACCTGTAGGTGCTCATTGACCAATGAGTTCACTGAACCGATCCAACCATGAATTGTTGGACAGTAGCTACCTAACTATTAACTAGCTCGATTCTTTTGTCACAATTGCGTGGATGGTCTTTGGACCTGAGATACTAAGGATACCTTGTTAGTAGGTCTTTGAGCTTTGACCTTGACTGACGAATCCCTAACCATGGGTTATTAATAAGTCAAGTGATCGGGTTCAAGGAGATGCCCTCGAAGGTAATTGTGTGGTCAATACGGGATCATCTTCTCTCAGTAATAGGAGAGAGAATGTTCCAGGAATGATGCGCTTAAATCCTTGGCCAGGGTGGACTTTGTATCGGATAAGGAGTTATCTGATATAGATTAACAACATCTGATTCAAGTGAATCGACCGGCTAGGGTTTAACGGTAAACCATACCCTAGGTCGATTCGGGAACATTGCACGGATGAATGATTATATCCGCGAGATAACCGATGACGGAAAGGTTCTAATAGTGGGTTGTGAAAATCTCAATGCCTTCTGGGATCACGCGGTGTTGCTCGGCAGTCGACGTGATCGGAAGCCCGTTTGAATTTATTGTGGGACATTAAATTTGATTGATTAATTAATATAAGGATATTAATTAATTAAGTGGGTCAGTAAAGAGTTACTAGACTTAATGAGCTATTAACTGGACTGGTATTTGGGCCTAGAGGGTCACATGCAAAAGGTTTTCATGTCTATGGATTATTTACAAGTTTTATGATAAGTGTGAATTTTTCTGAAAAAACGCAAAACCAGTTATTATAAAAGCACTGCTGTCAGAGGCTAGCAACTTTGACCCAGCCGCCGCCCCCCTTTCTCTCCTCTCTCTCTCTAACCTGGGCGCCCCTTCAGAGGCCGACACCCCTAGAGGCTCAGCTCCGATTCTCGCCTCCGCTTCCCGTCCGACGAGAATTCTGAATCCGTATGTCATGGAGGATCATGTGCACCCAGACGGGATCTGAGGACGCTGCACCGAGCGAGGAAGTGAGGACGATCCATCGAGAGGAAGACCACGTGGATACTGCTAGAGGTCGGACACCTGCGCGGCTTGTGACATCGCACAGACGGAACCCGACGAATGTGGATTCGAATCCGCGCAAGGTAAAAATCCGGTTTTACCTCTTCGATTTTAATACCTGATACGGCGTGGATCTGACTTTTCTAGCTGCTGCATTTTTCTCGGATCCGACACAGCGAACCCAACAGTGGTATCAGAGCTAGGTTCCAATGTGTTCTTTGCCGTTTCGTCTCCAGATTGATTGTTCTATATATTATTCCATGCATGTAATTGATTTTAAATGTTAGAACGTTGTTCATGAGATGAACACGGTTGATTAGATATTAATTTCTGTGTTAAAATCAATTTTTTATGTGTGAGTTTTTTTGTGTTCTTCGTGGGGCGAAGAACGATTTTTGTTCATCCCGTTCTCGGTACCCAAATTGTTTGGGGAGGCTTGCCGGCACCCCGAATCGCTATGGGGTGGCCGCCGGGCACTGCCGGGCCCTTGGTCGGCGCCAGACGGGGTAGCTGGCCGGCCGTCGGCGCCCCTAGCTGCCGGCCGGCTCCTTGCAAGGCAGGGGCCCACCGATCGGCACCTGTTGGGCAGGTCGCCAGCAGCGGGGCGCCGCCATCCCCACCCTACGCGGAGCTAGGGTTTCCTAGCTGCACGCGAGTACGGGTGGGCCAACCTGCTGGGCCAGGCTGGGCCTTGGGCCTGTGTAAGGATTGAGGTTTCGGATCCGGTTATCGGGTCAGTTTCGGAGTCGGACCCCTTGGTTTGGACCCTTGTGGGGCTGGGGCATGTGTTCTTTTTTGCATCGAGCTTGCGAGGACGCGTTTTAAAATGTGCCAATAAGGAGGACGCATTTTAAAATGTGCCACGTGGGTGCCACATGGGCGGGCATTGGGGCGCGAGTGTACGGCCCCGGTCTTTTCGTCTGAACGGCGTCTTGCATGGTCGACGCCATTCAGAGATCTGACAGTGTACGACCCCTGTTTTGTCATCTGAAAGGCGGCTACCTTGGACGACGTGTTTTAGCAAGTTTCGGTTTAACCCCGCAAACCCTCCATCTTTTCCCTCATTCTCTCCATCTCTCTCTCTCTCCTCCCCTTCCCCTCCGATCCATTCGATCCCCTTCCCCCTTCGCCTTCCTTTTCTCTCCCTATTCTTCCTCCCTCTCCACTCCATCAACCCCCTAACTTCCACCACTACCACTACCACCACCATCTCCTCTGCGGCGTATCTCTCTCCGGACGGCGGCCGATGTCCCGATGGAGTGACGGCGTCCACGGCGGTACCGGCGGCGGCTTGTGGCGTGGCGATTTAGTGGCTAGGAGCTAGGAGGAGTTCAAGTAACCAGTAGGGTGACGATCCCCGTTGTGTTTTGTTTAAAACCATGTGTTTTCCCGCTTTTGGAGCATGTTTAGAGGATCTTTAGGGTGAAAATGTTAAACTGGTAAATGAGGAATGAAGGGTTTTTTTAATGGGTATTTTGATTCTCCTCCTCCTACCCGTTTGTGTTGTGTTTTTATGCAATTTGGGGGAGAAATCCCATTTTTTTAACTCGGGGAAGGCCAGCAGGGGAACCTGTTGGCGAACGCTAAATGGCGTCTTGGGACAGCGACGCCATTTTGAATGGCGGCTGCCTCCAACGACGCGATTTAGCCCGGTTCATCCCGAGCCCTGATTCTATTTCTGTCGGTAATAGGTGACTAGGAACAGCGACGCCTTTTAAAAGGTGACTATATTGCACGACCCGATTTAGGCCATATTCCGAAGCCCGTTTATATATGAACCAGTTTAGGAGGATTGAATGATGTCGGCCACGGGCGACCCGATTCAAGACAGAATCTCATTAATTCATACTATTAACATGTATTTACATTGTTAGATAGTTTGGTTAAATGCACGCTTGAAACCGTAGTCGAGGATTAGAATTTTTACATGATCGGATCGCACTGTGTTGTGTTTCGTGCGACCGTGGACCTAGAGTGACAGTTGTTAGCGCTTAGGCACCTTGTGTCGGTGTAGGAGTGACACGGTGCCGGTGTGGGAGTGGTGGGGTGACGCCTAGAGAGAGGGTCACCTGGTGTACCTCGGGGTATAGCTAATGCCGGTGTGGGAGTGGTACATTTGGAGTGTCACTTGTGCTGGGGGAAGCAGAACCACCTAGAGTCGGTTAGGCCGGAGTATCTAGCGCGCTATCCGAGGGGTTGCTGTTTGGTCTCAGCGGGTCGTTATTTTCCGCGTTTGGCCACGTGGTTTGTATGTTTAGCCGAGACGTTGGTTGTGGACTCCGTGGTGGGGTGGTTTTAGAGTTGTGCATATTACATTTACGAATGCATGCATTTTATATCGGAATTTTGGAATATTTGGGAGACGTGTTTATAGCTTTAATTATTTAAATTGCCTAGATTTGTGTTGTTACACTTGTGGGTGCGTGAGTGGGTGGTGGGGATCGAAGGATCCCTACTGAGTCCATTTCAATGAGACTCACCCCTGCGGTTTTCAGGTGAGGGTTCCAGGCGGGCGTAGCTGTAGACACCGATTTTGGACCACCTTTTGGTCATGAACCCAACCCATCATTAGCCTGTCATCACTAAAATCCCCTCATTTCAGCCATCTCAGCCCACTACCAGCGAGGGCCATCAACCAAATCCCGACCCTTTTCACCTTTTCGTGGAAGGCCAGCCCCCTTACCTTCCACCACTTTCGAAGGCCAGCCACCTTGCCTTTCACCCTTTTGACCCTCTTTTCACCTTTTCGTGGAAGGCCAGCCCCCTTGCCTTCCACCACCTTCGAAGGCCACCCCCCGCCTTCTACCCTCTTCGAAGGCCAGCTACCTCGCCTTCCACCGTTTTAGCCACCTTTTTCACTTTTTACCACATTTTCGTGGAAGGCCAGCTCCCTTGCCTTCCACCTCCTTCGAAGGCCACCCCTTGCCTTCCGCCTCCTTCGAAGGCCATCCCTTGCCTTCCACTCCCTTCGAAGGCCAGCCGGGCTGCCTTCCACCAGAAGAATGGAAGGCATGTCACCTGGCCGTCCACTCCTTAACCACCCCCTTGACCCTGTCTTCCCCACGATCTCCTCAACTCTCCGCCCTCGTCCCCCACTACTCCGACCACTCCCCACTCCGGCGACTGCCGCGTCCACTACCTCCAACCCTTGACCACTCCCTATTGGTTGAAGGGTGATTTACGGGGATTTAGACCCCTGTTTTCTTCCCTTTTTTCCTTCGCCTATTTAAACCCCCCAGGTTCCCTCGAGCAAGGGGGTTGCGTCGGAGGGGTTGGAAGGAGATTAAGAAGGAGTTTCTTCCTCGGAGCGGGTCGGCTTTGAGGAGTCGAGCGGGCAAAGAGTCAGAAGGCTGTTTCAGGAGGAACGTCACTCCAAATGGGCTTGTCTTCCTAACCTTCTTTTACTTTTCACCTTTTTCACTTCATTGCATTTCCAATTTCCATCCATGCCGTAACATCCTCCCTCTTTCACTCTCTTTTACCTTCAACACATCATTTCACTCTTCACACACGAGCACTTATCTGCATGCATACATCCTAGAATGACTTAGCACCTTTTACCCCAGAGGTTCCAAACAAAAATCGGGAGGTGGGTGGCCATAACATATGGACACCTTCCCTCCCAAACACCCATCCGGTGCGTCTTCCTCTAATTTTAGTTAATTTTTATGTTTGCATGAACGGATCCTACATGTCACAGTTCTAATTGGGTTACTGCCTTTTCTTTGTCTGTCTTTTCTTTTCAGGGGCTCTTACCAGATTCTGCGCGTGCACTACCGAGCTCTCCTCCTCTGGCCGGCCGGAGGAAGAGAAGGGGAAACCACCATCTTCCGCTCCCACAGAACGCGATCACATCCCCACCATCCTGCGGAGCACAGGGACCGTAAGGTAATGCTCATGGCGATCACATCCTTTATTTCTAACCCCCTTTAAATCGCCACAGTGCTAAGACGAACGGAGAGGAACCCTCGCCCGAAGCCCGCAGCCGCGGCGGGGGGACGTTCCGGGCGCCTACAGCCCTTTGGCGATCACGGTGGGACACCTATAGCCGACTGCACACGTTGCAGCGAAAAGGAAAAGAAGGTGAGGATCCCGGTCGGCCATTGACCCCTGGACGGCCAGCCCCTGGCCGTCCGACCCACTGGACGTCCAGCAGCTGGCCGTCGACCTCCCACTGGACGGCCAGCACCTGGCCGTCCGACCCACTGGACGGCCAGCACCTGGCCGTCGACCTTTCACTGGACGGCCAGCACCTGGCCGTCCGACCCACTGGACGGCCAGAAGCTGGCCGTCGACCTCTGACATCGCCTTGGACGGCCAGCACCTGGCCGTCCGACCCATTGGACGGCCAGCCCCTGGCCGTTGACATCCCCTTGGAAGGCCAGCACCTGGCCGTCCGACTCCTTGGACGGCCAGCCCCTGGCTGTCGACCTCTTGTCGGTTCTTTGTCCTTTTCTGCTTGTTGTTGCTGTACGCTGTTCTGCTCCATGTTTTGTTGATTTGTTATGACATGCTGCTTGTTAACTTTCTGGGCTTTTTTGGGGTGATCTCCGCGGGGGTTTTAAGGAAGATCCGGCATCACACTTTTAGTCACCTCTCCCGCAGGATCTGACTCTCCACCTGAGGATTCCCACTCGGGTGTGACTAGTCTTATTCTGTTGGGAACCTCCGTCAGTCTCCGCGAGCCAGGGATTCCCACTTGGCCGCCGAGCAGGTTGTACCTGAAACCACCCTGTAGGAACCTTTGGGTTTGTGTGAGAAATCAGTGAATTGTCTCAAGTTTGAAGATACTTAATTGAATCCCAGTGCAACAAATTTTAAAAAAAGTGAAGGGTCGTTAAGGGTTAAACTTATTTTGTTAGAAACCAACTTTCATAAAACGTTGGCAAACATTTCAAGTGAAACCTAAAATCATTTAGGGTTTGTGCTTCATAATGAACCAAATGTATGTCAATGCTGTGTATGATGACATGGACCAGTTCGGTAACAATGTTATTCACAACCCTCTGTTTGAGATTGAAGAGGATCCACAACCAACATTTGTGGGCATGTTCCAAACACCTGGAGAGGAATTTAGGAGAAGGTGCTTGGATGAATCTTCTTCTTCAGAAAGTGACCTTATAATGTCCAACAGAACCCTCCGAAACCCAAGTGAGGATCCGGAACTTACTGCCGTGTTAGCACGGTACAGTCCTGATCAACTCATCCGGTTGGCCTCTGGTGGCAAAACCCAAGATGCCACTCCTCGGGGAACTCACTTCCAAGGATCTCCCAACAGAGCTCAGACCCGCATCAATCAGCCAATTCATACTCCAGTTGCTCCACCCGTCATGCCAATCCCAGTCTCTCCAACTACACCTCCTCCTGAGCAGAAAGAATTCATTTACAAAAGTGAGGTTGAAACCTGTGTGCGTAAGTTCATGGCCGAGAAACTTACCCTGAAACAACCGCTCTCTCTCTCGGGCTATTGTAAGCTCCCTCCGGCCTACTTTCCGCCAGGATTCAAAGCCCCCGAGTACAGGAAATATGATGGCACCTCTGACCCTCATGATCACCTGTCAAGTTTCCTCATGGATTCCCATCAATAGCTCTACGATAGAGTGCTCCTTGTCCATATGTTCCAGAAATCCTTAGAAGGTCAGGCCTTAAGATGGTTTTCTTCCTTGCCCGCCATAGACCTAATCAATTTTGATATGGTCTCCGAAAAATTCATCACTCAGTTTAGTTATATGACAACTATGCCTCCCACCTTGTTTGATCTTGTGATGGAGAAGATGAAGCCTGAAGAGGAGTTCACGTATTTTGCCAACAGGTGGAGGGCAATGGCCTCTAGGGCGGAAGTGGAAATTCCCGAATCTCAAGCTATCACCATGTTGGTCAATAACGCTACCCCGCAGCTTCGGTCTATTCTCATGCTGAGCGAATTTCACACATTCGCACAACTTTATAATCGAGCTCGGGTAGTTCAATCTCAGATCTGGAGTTCCACTTTGCCATCCTTTTTTGAAAATCAGAACAGAAGTAAGAGGATTCCACCAATAGAGGGAGTGACAATCAATGAACAGGTGAGTGCCTTGGGGCAGCCCTTTAGGTCACCCAGTCCTATGTCCAGATCAGACAACCAATCCAATCAGAAACCATATTCAGCAGTTCCCCCTTTCTCCAGTGCCAAGATCAATTGGGGGCACATGAAAGAGGCTGCTGAAACCTTGGAAGTCAAGGGCCCTCCGCCCTCTTATCAGGTGACCCAAGATCCATCTAGCTCTCTAGAAAGGGTGAGCACCCTTGTCAAAAATTTGGAACCAAATGTCGATCATAGAGGACAGTACTGGGAGTATGAAGAGGCTGGGATATGGCATGAGTGCCCTACTAGGACGACCAAACCTAGAGAGCCGTTGCAAGGAATCTCCACTATCATCCAAGACAAACCTTTGGTCTTGATACGACCTAGGGAACAACCAACAGCCATCAACCCAGTTACTCTGGTCCAAGTGCCTTCAATTTCAATCAGAGAACCTCCTCCATCCATCTTGTGTCCAACACCAAAGCCAGGTCCGGTAACCCAATTCTGCCTGATGAATTCACCACCAGTTCAACCCCTAAAGTCAGATCAGGCAGTGGACCCCAGTCCGATTGGCGTTACACTGAGAAATCGCATCATTCCCCCAACAAGTCAACCCTTGGACTCTCAAGAGGATTCAGATCTGTCTAAAAGGATTATTCAATCCAAGTATGACATCCTACAGCATCTAGGGAAAACTCCTGCTAAGATGCCAGTCCTAGAGTTGATTAGGAGATCTCCTACACAAAGGGAGACATTGTTCAAGTTCCTCCAGCAAATTACACTCAATGAAGATCTTCCTATCAGGTCCAATGCCATTCTCTCAGTCACCCAGACACCTACAATATCCTCCACAGATAAGAATCTAGCTCCCCCTGAATACCATTCCCTTCCCTCATGCCTGACCCCAACACTCAAGGGTCACTCATTGGACTCCATCCTGTTGGATACTGAGGCATCAATCAATGCCTGTCCGCTCAAGACCCCCAAGAAAGTAGGGATCGACCCAGAAAAGGTTGAGTCTACTTCCATGATGGTCTCAAATGGGAAACTGGAAATTGGGTCAGTGGCCATGATCTTTGAATTCTACATCCTTAATGCTAAGCCCATATACAACGCCATTCTGGGAAGGCCTTGGATGGACCAGACCCTGGGAGTGCCCTCCACTAATCACCAGTGCTATAAATTTCCATACAAGGGGAAGATTGTCAAAATGAAGGGTTCCCCCTATCTTGAGCCTTTGGATTTAGTCTCGACTGAACAAATTCCATCCATGATCACTCCTGGAAAAGGGGCAGAGCTCATCCTTTCATCGGTTGACTCTCAGCTCAAGTCCCAGCCTAGCATAGGTTGGCAGCTTATGGACAAAATGGGGTATAGTTCGGGATCTAGGATAGGCAAGGAAGAGCAAGGAATTCAAGAACCTATCTTTGAAAATCTGACCATTGGAGGATTCAAATTGGGTTACATACTAACCAAATCAACTGAGGAATCAAGAAAATGGAGTCTCTTGGATCACCTTGTGAAGGAAAATCAAGAGGTACTCAAGACACACTATCTTGAGGATGAGTTGAAGGAAACAATCAATGAAATTCAGAGGGAAGATGCAGAAGATTTCGCAACACAGCTGTTGTTCTATGAACCAGCCACTCGACGAGAAGGAGCCTCCTTAGTGAGGGATGAATAGGTACCCACCGCTCTCATTCCCTTCATATTTCATACACCGGCCCCTCTCAGGCTCTTATCACCGGTCGTAGCACTCTTGGGGCAATTCTGCCATCATTGGGTCTCTGTCTCAAGGACCCATCTTTGCAACATGTCTGACTCACCCTCTGAGTCTTGTGCATAATCGCTTGGGGATTGGATAGCTTCCTCTTTATCCACAAGTTGTAGAGGTAGGTAAGTTCTTTCATTTCTAGTTAGCAAATAAGTGTAAATATTTGAAAATTGTTGAAAAGCTTTCCTTTGGATAGGAGTATATTTGAAGAAGTTTTACCCTCAAAATACAAAAAAATCAAAAATTTCAAAATCTCCCAAAAAAATCGAATATCCAAAAAGCATCAAAAATATTTGTAAATATGTACATACTCCTATGAAAATGACAAAAAAATCAGAAAAGACACAAAAATCCAACTGTCTGGTGACTGCCACGTAACCCCCTGTCTAGGTCTAGTTGCATGATAGGTTGGGTTGACATTAAGGTTTGGCTAAGACTTTGGTCCACCAGAACCTTGGACGTGTCTACTTTACTTTCATACGGATCCCTACGATCATTCTGAGATGCACACACCTGCACAATTTTCAAAGAGAACCTGTTTAAAATGAATTCCAAGTCTTTAGTGCACTGTCAAATGCAACCTTTGCTCTTCGTCTCTCGACCGATCAGGACAGTTGACGCCCTTAAACGGTCGAGCTCAGCAAATTGCGGTTCCTCAACAACCCGATAGATGTAACCCCTCAACAAAAAAAAGGGCCCAGAAATGAAATGTAAAGGACCAGAGCACGTGAAGAGGGCAGTGTCCCCGCAGGCGGAATACCAAATAACCCCAAAAATGTCAAATACAAAAAAAGAAAAAGGGGTTCAAGCAATCATGAAAAAAAAGCCTGGTCGTGACCGTGCCTGGCCATGAAATTTACCAAAGGCCTGAAAAGTCAAAATAGGGGCATCTAAGAGGTCAAAAGGGGTCCGTTTTGTCACAGCTCCCCCTTTTAACGGTTTTGTCGATCCTCCTGTGAAGTTTGTCTCCACAATTTCTTCACTTTTTCTCCCCCAAGGTTCAGCACGAGATAGCAATCTAAAGACTGAACATCATTTCAAAATGGTTCGTTTTCAAAAATCGTCACACGCTCACATGATCACAGGAGTCCAAAATGGGTGAAGAGTAATGTCGATGTTTTTGGTGAACTAATTTCTTAACCATAATCTCAATGTGTACTCTTACAACTTCGGGCTTAGGTCAATGCATGCGCGTCACCAATCGGTGCGACGGCGTCTGATTCCGGGTCAGCGTCGCGCGGTTGACCGTTAGGGTTCCAAGGTGTTCCATCATATACCTTCTAGATTGTGAGGAAAGAGACCCGGGTCGGGCAAATCATTTACCTCGAAAACCATTTGGGCAAACTTGGTGGTCGGAAGCAGCTGGGAGCCTAAGCATGGCATGACGTTATTGTCATCAGTATGAGTCTTAACCGGTCAAGGTTAGTTTGAGGAGTCTAGAGGCCCAAATCAATCTAGATGTGAGCTTAGGATACCTGGGAAGTTGAGTGTGCATTTCCCTTTCATCATTCGACCAGGCTAAGTTTGGGCAGTCGCCAGGTGGTCGGACAAAAAATGTTTTTCATCACACACTCCACTTGTTAATATCCGCTATCATTTGCATATTTTCTTGTCACGTCAATTTCAATGCTTTCCTTTTGTCTGGTTAGTAACACGGCCCCTTGACCCTACGCGAAGGCTAGGGAAAAGGTAGTTGCTCTTTTGGGCAAGGGGCCGAAAACATATACTACTAACTGTTTCCCCTTTATTTTGTGCATACAGGAAAAGGATTCTGTCCAAAAGGTGGATGCTTTTGCTGTCGAGTCGAAGCCGAAAGCAGCCGGATTGGCATTCTACTTTGAGAATGGCCATATCTTCCGCGCTGGCTTCGACTCGACAGGGATCTTTGTCCCTCGTTTCCTTGCAGCTTGTCATTAAGATACTGTGAAGAATTGATTATTTACATTTACTGATGTGCGTTCTTGCAGCTGCAGGGAATCCGAAGCAAGTAGGATTGAAGACACAGGAGGCTAATAACTTCGGGCGTATAGACTCTGAGTTCCTCTTTAAACAAAACAATGAGGAGTCTATATTCTCCAAGTTATTCGATTGGCCAATAAATCCCTCCTGTTTGCATTAGGAATTGCATTAGGAATTTATTTTAATTTTAAAACAACATGCATTTGCATAAGCATTCATTCTCGCCCTAGGGGCAATGACCATCATTCATCACTTTGCTTAACCCATCGCTGATCTGTGATTATGGCAGTTGTATGTCTGTTAGCCCTTTGAATTGCAAGACCCCTTCCGCTTTTCAGCACGTGTGCTTGAGATCCTCTCACTTGGCGATCCCATGATGCGCCAGGCCACCGCGCGCCCGTTGTGTTGAGAGTTCTTCAAGTCACACTCCTACACCTTTCATGCTCGAGATCCCCTTGGGCCAGATCGCTATATTCTGGTACGCCAAGGCCTCGCGGTTCCAGTACCCGGGGGTCCCACGGACTGTGATTATCTAGTAATGAACTTTGTCCCTTTTCTTAAACCGCTCTTGCAACTCGAATGGCTTGCTTTCATGCATTTGTCGCATTCGCATATCATCCTTCGATATAGCTCATTCATTTTTCGGGTTGTCCAAAATCTGTTTCGATTTCCGGAACACCTATTTATCATTCCATTCCATTCCACTGCAAAATAGGTGTCCCGGAGGGGCATTTGTAGACACCGATTTTGGACCACCCTTTTGGTCATGAACCCAACCCATCATTAGCCCTTCATCACCAAAATCCCCCCATTTCAGCCATCTCAACCCACTACCAGCTAGGCCCATTAACCAAATCCCGACTCTAGCCACCTTTTTCGTGGAAGGCTAGCCAGTCCGCCTTCCACCCCCTTCGAAGGCCACCTCCCGCCTTCTACCCCTTTCGAAGGCCAGCTACCTCGCCTTCCACCCTTTTGGCCCTCCTTTTCACCTTTTCGTGGAAGGCCAGCCCCCATGCCTTCCACCACCTTCGAAGGCCACCCCCCGCCTTCCACCACCTTCGAAGGCCAGCTACCTCGCCTTCCACCGTTTTAGCCACCTTTTTCACTTTTTACCACCTTTTCGTGGAAGGCCAACCCCCTTGCCTTCCACCTAATTCGAAGGCCACCCCTTGCCTTCCACCTCCTTCGAAGGCCACCCCTCGCCTTCCACCCCCTTCGAAGGCCAGCCGGGCCGCCTTCCACCACAAGAATGGAAGGCATGTCACCTGGCCGTCCACTCCTTAACCACCCCCTTGACTCCGTCTTCCCCACGATCTCCTCCACTCTCCGCCCTCGTTCCCCACTACTCCGACCACTCCCCACTCCGGCGACTGCCGCGACCACTACCTCCAACCCTTGACCACTCCCTATTGGTTGAAGGGTGATTTACGGGGATTTAGACCCCTGTTTTCTCCCCTTTTTTCCTTCATCTATTTAAACCCCCCAGGTTCCCTCGAGCAAGGGGGTTGCGTCGGAGGGGTTGGAAGGAGATTAAGAAGGAGTTTCTTCCTCGGAGCGGGTCGGCTTTGAGCAGTCGAGCGGGCAAAGAGTCAGAAGGCTGTTTCAGGAGGAACGTCACTCCAAATGGGCTTGTCTTCCTAACCCTCTTTTACTTTTCACCTTTTTCACTTCATTGCATTTCCAATTTTCATCCATGCCGTAACATCCTCCCTCTTTCACTCTCTTTTACCTTCAACACATCATTTCACTCTTCACACACGAGCACTTATCTGCATGCATACATCCTAGAATGACTTAGCACCTTTTACCCCAGAGGTTCCAAACAAAAATCGGGAGGTGGGTGGCCATAACATATGGTCACCTTCCCTCCCAAACATCCATCCGGTGCGTCTCCCTCTAATTTTAGTTAATTTTTATGTTTGCATGAACGGATCCTACATGTCATAGTTCTAATTGGGTTATTGTCTTTTCTTTGTCTGTCTTTTCTTTTCAGGGGCTCTTACCAGATTCTGCGCGTGCACTACCGAGCTCTCCTCTTCTGGCCGGCCGGAGGAAGAGAAGGGGAAACCACCATCTTCCGCTCCCACAGAACGCGATCACATCCCCACCATCCTGCGGAGCACAGGGACCGAGAGGTAATGCTCCTGGCGATCACACTTTATTTCTAACCCCCTTAAAATCGCCACAGTGCTAAGACGAACGGAGAGGAACCCCCATCCGAAGCTCGCACCCGCGGCGGGGGACGTTCCGGGCGCCTACAGTAGCGTGGATGGTTTCGCCTAGGGTTGCGCGCCAGCAGCCACCGTTCCGGGGTATCCCCCGATGTAGTTGTTATTTTTCCTTTCAGGCCTGTACGCTTAATATTTCTTTTCAGTTGGAATATGTAAGTATTTTCTGAGTCAAGTCGAATTGCAATAATTTTAATTCCTGCACTTCCTTTACAATTCGATGTGTTGTGGATGTTTAGCTTAATTTATCATTTATTTTCCAGACTTATTGAGATCCTGATTTGGTTACAAATTTTAATGATTCGGTACCCATTTAGTAATCAGGTCACCGGTTATATGGTGGCGGGTCGTTACAGCCTGAGTCAGCCTAACACTTGACCCGGACTAGGCCCGCCCCTTGGGGAGGGTCTGGGCCCTAGCCAGGTGTTGGTTGGGCATGGCCCAAGAGCTGGACTGGGCCCCCCCTTTGAACTAGGCCCCTTAAACCCCTTCTTTTTTAAAAAGTTATTGGCCTATTTAATTTTATTAAAAATAGAATTTAAATTTTATGTTAAAATGAGATTTTAAATTAATTTAAAATCTATTTTACTGTAAATGGAGGCCGATAAATAGATTTTTATTAATCTATGATAATTAACAAGTTGTTGTTAATTTGTATTTCATCTAATTGTTAGATTAGTTGATATAAATGATTGTGAATTTAACTATTAAATTAATTTCTTTATTATCAAATCATTAAACTTGCATGGAATATTATAGATCAGTCAATTTGGTGTGTATGCACATGCGATGTGATGTTAATACTTTTTAAATATGATTTCATTTGCATGTTCCTCAAAATAAAACATTTTTCGAAAATTCTAATTATCCAAAATTTTGTTTGGTTCTTGGTTTATGAAATCAAAATTAAGTATTTTCGAAAATTCAAATTTTACCCATTTGATGTGCTTATTCATGTGTGGTTTGGTTAATAAAACACGTGGTGATTATGGATATGCATTTAAATATATTTCATGTGATGATGTATGGATGTGGATTATGAGTATGTGAGCAATTTTTTATTGATTGTTAATAAATAGGGGTCTGCAAACCTCTCTCTCTCTATATATGTATATGTATATATGTATATATATATATATATACATATATACATATATATATATGTATATATATATATATGTATATATATATATATATACATATATACATATATATATATATGTATATATGTATATGTATATATATTTGTATATATGTATATGTATATATATATATATATATATATATATGTATATATATATGTATATATAGGGTTGGAGTCAAAAAGATTGTGCAATTGATTGAACCTCTCTATGAAGTCCTGAGAGTTGTTGATGGAGATAGGACACCGACACTAGGATTGGTGTATGCAAAACTAGAGGCTGTAAAGAAGAAAATGGCTGACGTTTCACCTAAGTATTCTTCAATGTTTTTGGAGAAGGTAGAAGAAAGGTGGGATAGACAAATGAGTAGAGATTTACATATGGCAGGTAATTGTCATTCATTAAGTATTTATTTTTAATTTTTATAACATTGTGTAGAATTAACAGTTGGAATGTATGGACTATTGAAATTTTGTAGCATATTATCTACATCCTGCATTCTAGTATAACCATGAACTTGGTTATGAAGATCACTTGATAGGAGCTGTCCAAACGGTTGTGGAGCACATGACAATTACTCCCTTCGTTGCGGCAGAAGTAATGAATGAGGTAAATAATATAGTAGGCATAAAGAGTAAAAGGTGAAGACATCTTCTTCACTCTACTTATCACTCACAAATTCATGAATCATTCTTATGGTAGATTAAATACTTTCGGGAGGCTCAAGGATCTTTTGCTCAGCCATCTGCCATTGCTGGTCAGGAAAGGATGGATGCAGGTATTAATTAAGACCTAGAGTATAAAATATTTACAATACTAGCTATGAAGTTCATTGAATAATTTATTTTTGATGCAGCTGAATGGTGGCTTAACTATGGGCGCACTTCTGCAACATTTAAGAAGATTTCTATTCGAATATTGTCTCAAACATCGTCTTCTAGTGGTTGTGAGAGAAATTGGAGTACATTTGCTTTGATCCACACGAAAGTACGGAACAGATTGTCACATCTCAGATTGGACAGACTAGTGTATGTGCATTATAATATGATGTTGAAATTAAAGCATATTCAGATGGATGCAAAGAAGGGGGAGGGACATTATGATCCTACTGATGGTGCATACCTCTGAGATGATGAAAATCCTACAGTGGCATGGGTCTCCAAAACCACTACTGACCGAGGTGAATATGAGCTTGATGAGGACCCGGTAGAGCCAGGAGAACCACCAAGGCCAAACACTTTCTTAGCTACACTTGTATAAGGTGAAGGGGATTCTGGTGGAGATTCTCATCCTATTGAGCAGGAGGAGGAAGATGATTATGATGTAAATTTGGATGATGATATTATCGTACAGGCCAACAACATGGGAGGTGATACAATTGTTGATGATGATGCTAAATTTGAGACATTAATGTAGGGAATCCTACAAGCACAACCTCTTGTAAGCTCAGCTAGTAGACATTCTATTTCCTCTCAGCGTGTAACTCCAGCAACTGCACATTCATCTCAGGGCGTCTCACAAGCACAACCTCCTGTAAGCTCAGCTGCTAGACATTCTATTTCCTCTCACCATGCACCTCGTTCACCTGTGCCTTCATCTCAGACGTTTGAAGCTTCCAGGTCAAAAAAGAAAGGAAAAAAGCCTACAAAAGAAAAGAGTGCACCAGAGTCACAAAAGAAAAAAAGGATGGTTTGGATTTGGGTCTAAGAGGAATAAAAAACAACAAGAGGATCCACTCGACATAGCAGATGCAGAAATAGTGGAAGATGTTGATGACTCTAACACATCTACACCTACAGATCCTGACTTGCCTAGGAGTAGATATGATTCTTCTAGTAGCATAGAAGATGGAACACCTCAACCCCCTACTGGTTATCAGCGAGCAGACAGTGCACGTGGTGGCTGTTAGGATTAGGTGGTCTGAAAGCCAATCCAATACTATGTATCATTCAGTTTATTGATATAATGGTATTAATTCATTGTGTGTAATTAGTACGATCTATGATTATCGTATCACGATGAAGTCCATGAACATGTGCAACAATTTTCGGATTATGATGAGATCATAATTACGGGATCAGAGACTTATAAACACATGTTCTTAATTATTCCTAGTCGGAGGATGTTTGAGATGGACATCAAACATCTCGATAGACTAGTATAGGTTTCTTCAGCTTATATAATGAAGGTGACTGATCCTATAAGTCACTTGTGTGGAGACACTATGCTGGACCTGTAGGTGCTGCTCATTAAGGAATGAGTTCACTGAATTGATCCGGCCTAGAATCGCTGGATGGTATATACCTCACTGTTAGCCAGCTCGATTCTTTTGTCTCGTTTGCGTAGATGATCCTTTGACCTGAGACACCAAAGATATCTTGTTAGTACGTTTCTGAGCTTTGACTTTGACTATCGAATCCCTAGCTATAGGTTATCAATAAGTCAAATGATCGGGTTCATAGAAATGCCATTGAAGGTAATTGTGTGTTCAATATGGGATCATCCGCTCTCGGTATTATAAGAGAGAATGTTTCGGGAATGATGCGCTTAAGTCCTTGCCCAGGGCGGACACTGTATCAGATAAAGAGTTATTCCATATAGATTAGCAGCATCTGATTCAAGTGAATCGACCGACTAGGGTTTAACAGTAAACCATGCCCTAGGTCGATTCGGGAACATTGTACGGATGAAGGATTATATCCGTGTGCTAACCGATGACGGAAATGTTTCAATAGAGGGTTGCGATAACCCCAATGCCATCCAGGATCACGCGATGTTGCTTGGCATCCAACGTGATCGGAAGTCCGTCCGAATTTACTGTGGGACATTAAATTTGGCTGATTAATTAATATAAGGATATTAATTAATTCAGTGAGTCCGTAAAGAGTTTTTGGGATTAATGGGCCATTAACTGGACTGGTATTTGGGCCTAGAGGGTCACATGCAAAAGGTTTTCAAGTCGATGGATATTTAGACGGGATTTCGGATAAGTATGGATTTTTATGAAAAACTGTAAACATACTTATTATAAAAGAATGACTGCTAGGTCAAGGGCAAGCAACCCTAACCCTAGCCGCCGCCCTCTCTCTCTCCTCTATCCTGGGCGCATATCTTGAGGCTGGCCCTCTGGAGGCTCCGCTTCGGCTCCCGACTGCTCCGCCTTCCGTCCGACGGAAGTTTCCGAATCCGCATGTCGCGGCGGATTACGCGTAGCCAGACGGGATCCACGAACGCTGCATCTAGCGAGGAGGCGAGGACGATCCATCGCAAGGAGAACCGTGTGGATACCGCTAGAGACTGGGCACCTACGCGGCTTGCGGCATCGCTCCGACGGAACCGGAGAAAGAACGCGGATTCGAATCCGCGCAAGGTAAATTAGATTTCCCTATTTATTTGTTGATCAAAACAGGACGGATCCGATCTTGAATATTTATTTTCGCTGCGTTTTCGGTCGGATCCAGGCACAGAGAACCCAATAGTGGTATCAGAGCCTGGTTCCATTGTGTTTTCGTCGTTTCGATCCCCAGATTAGTTCTTTTGCATAATATTCAATGCATGAAATTATTTTTAATGCAAGAATGTTGTTCATGTGATGAACATGATCAAATTAAACGTTTATTTGTGCATTAAAATTATTTTTCCTTTGCGTTTGTGAGTTCATCGTGAGATGAAGAACGTATTTGTTTCGTCCCGTTAATCTTCACCCAAAACATTTGGGTTGCACACCGGCACCCAAAATCACCATGGGATGGTTGCCTCGGCCTTTGCCGGGGTCGTCGCCGGAGCCGATGGGGATGGCCGCCGGCCTCCCCTTCTTCTTCTCCATGTTTTTTCTGCAAGGTTGAACGTAGCAAAGGGGGGGGTTTGGGGGACTGCCGACAACCAAAAGGGCCACCGGCGTCGTTGCCGGTGCCCCTGGCCGCCGGGCAGCACCCCGCCGGGGTCGGGCTCCCCCGGCTGAGGCCTGCAATGCAGGTCGTCGTCGGCGGGGCACGCCACCTCCCACACCGTGCGCAGCTAGGGTTTCCTAGCTGCGTTGGGTGGAGGAGGGGCGGGCCAGCCCGCTGGGCCGGGCCGCGCCTACCCGGCGCCCGACCCGGGCCGGGCTTGCCCCTTGGGGGCGGGCCTGGGCCTGAGCCAAGCACCGGCTGGCTCGGACCATGGAGCCGGACTGGACTCAGCCGGCTGGGCCCATTAAACCCCTATTTTCTTTTCTTTTATGCTGTTTTTAATTGTTATTTGAAACATAATTAATTTTATTTTTAAAATATGATTTTAAAATAAAATTTATTTCTGTTTTCTAATGATTAAAGGCATGCATATAAATATGGGAATTTCAACAATTGTTGTCAATTAATCAATTAATCTAATTGTTAGATTTAATGATTTGAAGGATAATTAATTTAAATGTTGAATTAATTTCTTTATTGACAATGATTTTAAATATGCTTGGAATATTATTGATATGCTGATTTGGGGTTTATGCACATATGATGCGATTTTATTACTTGTTTAAATTTGATTTAATGAGCATGATTAAACTGATAATATTTTTTGAAAATTCTAATTTTCCAAATTTTGTTTGGTCCCTGGTTTATGAAACCAAAATTATTATTTATTTTCAAAATTTTTATCAAGCCATGTGATGAGAACTACATGAGTGGTTTGTTTAATTAAAACTACTTGGTGGTCATAGATGAGCACTTTAAAATTTAGCTTGTGAATACATATCAATAATATGTGATTGTGTGGTTTATTATTTGTTAATAAATAGAGGTCTACGAACCTCTCCCTCTCTCATATCCTATTGTATCTCTACCTTCCTCCTTGATGTACTCGTGATGTACTCGCCATAAGGCTTCCTCTTTTAAATTTATGATGTAATTTGATCAAGGCGGCTTAGCATAGAGCGAGGATGATCCACAACTGCAACCAGATAAATATGAAAGAGTTAATTGAATCTATGAGTTTGCAGACTCATGATATAAACTGTTATATTGTGTGTGTGTGTTTGTGTTTGACTGTCTGGCTCAAGTGAAACCGCAGTGCCATCCATGACCACATTAAAGACATGTATGTGATGCGTGTGTTTTCTTTTGATTATGAATCAAATCACCTAGGTTATTAGTATATGCAGTATATTCGATATATTTAATACTATCACCTAAGATGAGACCAAAGTAAATAAATAAAACCTTCGTTACAAAATCTAAGCCGTAGCGCGAGTCATTGAGAATGCACCGCGTGGCTCTCCATCAATATGATTAATAGAACTTAATTCAGTAGTGGCATATTCTATGAGTTTACCCGAGATTTGCTATCATATGTTGAGAGGACCATTAATCATGGCATTAGATGCCTTTGGATAAGAATAGAGGAACGATATAGTTATACACGTGTTTATCTGGGAACTATATTTCTACTCTACTCTATCACGTATTGATAGTAATGCTTAGACCGTAGAAAATGGTCTACTGTGTTTACCCAGGACTATTAATAACCTGGGAGCCGAAATATGATCGGATATTGCAAGGAGTTGCAATTATCATAAGATGATTGCTCTGAGATAGCGGTATGATACTACGTGTTTACCCGAGGTCATACTGTGATGCTTGGCGATTCTGATCCCTGCTAGGAGACTGTCGGCATCTCCCATTCTGTATATCTGAAGGTTATACAGTCCGACGAAAATTAGTGGGAGTAAAACTAGATTAACAAAGTCCATGTCTTGTTTTTAAATTAATTGACTGAATGTGTGCTAATTGTAATATGATTATCTCCTGTAGGCTAAAATGTCGCACCATAAACCGTTACGTGGCATACTTGATGTCAATCGTTTGACAGGCCCGAATTATTCAGACTGGCTCAGGAACCTGAAGATTGTCCTCAGGTCTGAGCAAATTACTTATATCCTAGATGATGAACCTCCGACTGAACCAGCATTAGATGTCCCAGAAGAGGACTTGCTGACATATGAAAAATGGAAGGAAGATTCCACCATAGCCCAATGCTACATGCTGACCTTTATAAGCAATGAATTGCAGAGGCAACATGAGGAGATGGATGCTAGATCCATCATGCTCCATTTGAAGGAGCCGTTTGGTGAGCAGAGCAGGATTGAGAGATATGAGATATCTAAGAATCTGTTCAAGGTTCAAATGGCAGAGGGATCTTCAGTACAGACTCATGTGCGGAAGATGATAGAATGGGTGGAGAGGTTGGATGCTCTTTGGGTTCCACTCTCCAAGGAGACATATACTGACCTTGTGTTATCTTCACTTCCACAATCATATGCACGGTTCATTGTTAACTTTAACATGAACAAGATCCAGACCACTTTGACTGAATTACTGAACATATTGAAGACTGCAGAGGGGAACCTTGTGAAGGATAAATCTCATGTTCTTATGGTTGGTAAGACCGGCAGGAAAAGACTAGCAGTCCAAGCCTTCAGGAAAGGCAAAAGCAAGAATCAGAAGAAGCCAAAAGTTGTCAAGAAGGACAAAGGCAAGAGTGCTGAGAAAGGTGATTGTTTCTATTGTCATCAAAAGGGCCACTAGGAGAGAAATTGCAAAGAATACCTCAAGGATAAAACTCAAGGAACTGTGAAGCAGCAAGACGCTACATGTATCTATATAATAGATGCAAACTTGTCAATAAGATATTGTACATCATGGGTATTAGATACTGGATGTGTATCTCACATCTGCAATTCTATACAGGCACTGACAAGAAGACGTAAGCTGAGGACCGGTGAGGTGGAGCTGAGGCTAGGTAACGGCGCAAGAGTTGCGGCGATCGCTGTGGAGACAGTGAAGCTCAAGCTACCATCCGGGGACACATTTTCATTAGATGAATGTTATTATGTACCTAGCATAATAATAAATATTATTTCTATTTCATGTCTAGATAGAATATGATACAATTTAATTGTTGGGAACAATTGTTGTTCAATTTATTTTGAAATAATAGCTTCCGCTATCTTGTCCAATGGATTGTATCTTTTAAATGTGTCTCATGAGAATTTAAACATCGGTACTCTAATCAAAAGAAACAAGTATGAAATGAACAAAGCCTACTTATGGCATTGTAGGCTTGGCCACATTGGAGAAAACAAACTCCAAAGGTTGCATAAAGATGGATACTTAGATCCATTTGATTATGAATCATATGCAACCTGTGAGTCATGTTTGATGGGTAAAATGGCTAAATCTCCATTTTCTGGAACTGGAGAATGAGCTAAAGGCGTACTTGAACTAATACATTCTGATGTATGTGGTCTTATGTCTACCCAAGCCATTGGTGGTTTCTCGTACTTCATCACATTCACTGATGATTACTCAAGATTCGGATTCATATACTTATTGAAGTATAAATCTGAAGCCTTTGAGAAATTCAGAGAATTTAGGAATGAAGTAGAAAAACAAACTAGAAAAAACATAAAAGCCATCCGATCTGATCGTGGTGGTGAATTCTTGAGTACAGAGTTCATTAAATACCTAAAGGATAATAGTATCCTATCTCAGCTTACACCTCTTTATACACCTCAGATGAATGGTGTATCAGAAAGGAAGAATCGCACATGAATGGAAATGGTGCGATCCATGATGAGCATGTCCAAATTAGCAGTGTCCTTATGGGGATATGCACTTAGCTCGGCTATGTATATCCTGAACAAGGTTCCCAGCAAATCTGTTGAAACCACTCCATATGAGATATGGAATGAAAAGAAACCAGATCTTAAACATGTTAAAGTCTGGGGATGTCCTACTCATGTTAAAAGATATGATGCAGATAAGCTGGAGTCCAGAACTGACAAATGCAGATTTGCAGGATATCAAAAAAAAACTTATGGATATTACTTCTATCATCCTGGCGAACAAAATGTGTTTGTAGTCAAGAGAGCTGTCTTTCTGGAAGAAGATTATATTTTCCAGAAGGACAGTGGGAGTAAAGTAACTTTGGAAGAAATTCCAAACCCACAAATTGGTAACTGTTCATCTGATGAACTATCAGTTTCTGAACTTGTTTAAATAAGTACACAAGAAACTCGTAGGTCAGAAAGAGTACCTAAACCACCAGAAAGATATGTGGGACATATTAATTTGAATGATTCTAGGATACTTTATAATGAGGATGATGATCCTAAGACTTACAAGGAGGCCACTGAAAGCCTAGAGGCAGGGAAATGGCGAGAAGCCATGAATTTCGAGATTCAGTCCATGCACATCAACCAAGTTTGGAACTTAGTTGACTTTCCCGAAGGTATAGTACCTATCCGCTGCAAGTGGATCTTTAAAAGAATGATCGGTGCAGATGGACAAATAGAGACTTATAAGACAAGGCTAGTGGCGAAAGGGTATCGTCAAAGGCAAGTAATTGACTATGACGAGACCTTCTCACTCGTTGCCATGATTAAGTCTATCAGAATTCTTCCCGTTATTACTGCATACCATGATTACGAGATCTGGCATATGGATGTGAAGACAGCCTTCCTCAATGGAAACCTTGAGGAAGAGGTGTATATGATGCAACCAGAGAGCTTCACATCAAAAGAATCTCCAGATATGGTATGTAAGTTGCAAAGGTACATTTATGGACTGAAACAAGCTTCCCGAAGTTGGAACATAAGGTTTGATGAGGCAATCAAATCTTATGACTTCATTAAGAATGAAGATGAGCCTTGCGTGTACAATAAAAACAGTGGGAGCGCAATCACATTCCTGGTTCTTTACGTTGACGACATCCTACTCATTGGGAATGATGTAGGAATGATATCCTCAGTAAAGATTTGGCTATCCAAGAACTTCTCCATGAAGGATTTGGGAGAAGCATCTTACATATTGAGAATACGGATCTATAGAGATAGATCAAAGAAGATGCTTGCCTTAACCCAATCCATGTACATAGAAACCATTGTCAAAAGGTTTGGCATGAAAAATTCTAAGAGAGGTCTCATACCAATGAGACATGGAATTTATCTCTCCAAATGTCAGTCTCCCAAGACTTTTGAGGAGAGGGCAATGATGAATAAGATTCCCTATGCTTCAGCCATAGGTTCCATCATGTATGCCATGCTATGTATTAGACCTGATGTTGCATATGCTCTAAGCATTACGAGCAGACATCAGACAGATCTAGGTGATGAACACTGGAAGGTTGTGAAATGCATCCTTAAGTACTTGAGAAGAACTATGGATATGTTTCTAGTCTATGGAGCAGGATATTTAAAGCTGCAAGGATATATTGATTTGAGTTTTCACTCTAATCCGGATGACAGCAAATCGACATCAGGTTTTGTCTTTACACTTAGCGGGGGAGCAGTGAGCTGGAAAAGTTCTAAGCAGGAAACCACTACTGATTCGACAACGGAAGCTGAATATATTGCTATTGAAGCCGCCAAGGAAACTGTCTGGATGAAGAAATTCATCGACGATCTTGATGTGGTGGAAAACATCTCTGGTCCTGTCCCACTACTGTGTGACAAGAATGGGGAAATTGCTCAAGCGAAAGAGCCGAGGTCTCATCAGAAGTCGAAGCACATTTTGCGGCGCTTTCATCTGATTAGAGAAATTATAGCTCGAGGAGATGTCGTAGTGGAGAGAGTTCCTTCAGCCGACAACATAGCATATCCACTGATAAAGCCTTTGTCTCAAAATGTCTTTGAGCGTCACTTAGAGAATATGAGTTTTCTGTATAAAAGCGATTGGCATTAGTCCAAGTGAGAGATTGTTAGTATTAAGTGGTCTGAAAGTCAATCCAATACTATGTATCATTCAGTTTACTGATATAATGACATTAATTCATTGTGTGTAATTAGTACGATCTATGATTATCGTATCACAATGAAGTCCATGAATGTGTGCAACAATCTTCGGATTATGATGAGATCATAATTATGGGACTGGAGACTTATAAACACATGTTCTTAATTATTCATAGTCGAAGGATGTTTGAGATGGACATCAAACATCCGGATAGACTAGTACATGTTTCTTCAGTTCATATGATGAGGGTGACTGATCCTATAAGTCACTTGTGTGGAGAGACTATACTGGATTTGTAGGTGCTCATTAAGGAATGAGTTCACTGAATTGATCCGATCTAGAATCGCTGTATGGTATATACCTCACTGTTAGTCAGCTCGATTCTTTTGTCTCGGTTGCGTAGATAATTCTTGGACCTGAGACACCAAAGATATCTTGTTAGTACGTTTCTGAGCTTTGACTTTGACTAACGAATCCCTAGCCATGGGTTATCAATAAGTCAAATGATCGGGTTCATAGAAATGCCATCGAAGGTAATTGTGTGTTCAATATGAGATCATCCGCTCTCGGTATTATGAGAGAGAATGTTCCGGGAATGATGCTCTTAAGTCCCTGACTATGACGGACACTGTATCAGATAAAGAGTTATCCGATATAGATTAGCGGCATCTGATTTAAGTGAATTGACCGACTAGAGTTTAACAGTAAACCATATCTTAGGTCGATTCGAGAACATTGCACGGATGCATGATTATATCTGCCCGCTAACCGATGACGGAAAGGTTCCAATAGAGGGTTGCGATAACCCCAATGCCATCTAAGATCATGCAATGTTACGATAACCCCAATGCCATCTAGGACCCTATTAGGAAATGTGAGAAATTATTTAATATGCAAAAAATATTAAAATCCATGCAAAAAAATTCAAAAAATGCTCTTTTACATGTGTCTCGGGTCGAGTCAGTATGAGCCGACCCGACTCGTACCGACTCATACCAGACCAGATTGAACCCGAGTCGGTCCGACTCGTCAAGCTGGCGAACCCTCGCCAAGTATGGCTCCACTGGCAGGGATGCAATGCTTCTACCGACTGGTCTTATAACTAATCTACCTATTGCGTACGGCCCTATTGTTTTAATCATGTGATGAAGTACGCACGTGATATACCTGCCCCTCCCTCCACCTTGTTTGGCATGTTCCTTCTCTAGTGTTGGTTTCTTCTCATCTTTATGTACTCTGTACTATCAGTTAATTGAATGAAACTGCAGCCTTTAATGACCAGAAAAAAAACAGCAACCAACTTGATGTAGCCGAAGCTATCACGGTCGGATTCCGAGGCTAGAATCCGAGACAGGATCGGATCGAAGAAGGGGACCGACGGGGATCCAGACCGAGACGAGGACGGAATACGGGACCGAGGCTCTGAAGTCGAGAGGTACCCGGACGAAGGCTCGCCAGGGGCGAAGCCGAGACTCCTTCGGCCGAAGGGGATCGATCGGCGAAGGGCGACGCCGAGACCGGGGGAAGAAAACCCGAGGCCGGTGGCCGAGGCCGACTCGGAGAGGTCGGCGAAGATTCAAACCGAAGCCCCTGTAAGGAGAAGAACCGGTCAGTGAGGGTCCCGGGCTTCGGCCCAAGAGAACCCCCTCCGACAGCTAAGTCAGCTTCTGAAGAAGATTCGATTCAGAAGGGAAGGAAGAAGAAGAAGCTTTAATGCTTTTGGACTGTTGTCCTTGGTCGAGAAGACATACCTTTTGCAATAAATAGCCGTCTATTTATAAGGGAGGATAGAGGTTACTTGGTTGTTGCAGCCGATATAGGACTATGTTTTAAGGTTATTTGGTAAACTGCCATAGCGCCTAACCCTCCCACCGGAGTGGGCTGGATACGGCTACTGGGCCGAAGGGCGAGGGCCACTGGTGGGCCGAGTGCCGCTGGTGGGCTGAAGCCTATTGGGCGGAAGGCCGCTTGCTGGGCCGAGGGCCACTGGTGGGCCGCTGATGGGCCGAAAGCTGGTGGGCCGCTGATGGGCCGAATGTTGCTGGGCCGCTAATGGGCCGAATGCTGCTGAGACGCTAATGGGCCGAATGCTGCTGGGCCGCTGATGTTGGACTGCTAATGGGCCGAATGCTGATGGGCCGCTGATGTTGGACTGCTAATGGGCCGAATGCTGCTGGGCCGTTGATGTTGGACTGCTAATGGGCCGAATGTTGCTGGGCCGCTGATGTTGGACTGATAATGGGCCGAATCGGATTATGTCCTATCACATGGCCCCCTACTCTTGTCGTTCTCAATTCCATGAAACGCTGAGCGTAAAAATCCGAAGCCCTTTCGAAAAAATAACAGGATACGAACCTTGTCTGAAACTGTTACCATCTGGTTTAAAAACTGGGAGACAAGTCTTCGCCTTAGGTCGGCCGAGAGCTCGTGACAAACAACCTCGTCTCTGGCCGGGACCTTGTCATAGACACCTTCGTCTCTGGCCGAGACTTGGTGACGAATGCCCTCGTCCCCAGCTGAGAAAGGGCTGTCTCCAGAGCGCTTTGGAGCACCAGGCAAGAGCGGGAAAAGACCTCGAGTCTCTCGCCTTCGCGGTCGCATCACAACAAACACAGGACATGTGTCTAACATCCGGCCGGGCTGCCGAAAGCACAAAAAGATCTCAGCCGTTAACAGCGATCACTCGGATCGCGGTCACTTCGTCTCTTTGCGCAAGACTTCACCTGGATCACCGCCTCTCCGGCATTCAGCACGAGGATCGGGACACGTTGCGAGCATCCGGACGAACAACCGAAGGGTCAGGCCGCATCCGGCCGTTGATTGTCTCCTCTCAATCCGGCAGCCCGCTCGTCATCATGGCGAAGGACGGGACACGTGTCACGCATCCAAGCAGGGCGGAGCCGAGGGGTGGGAAGATCTCGGCCGTCGGTTCAGCACCGGACCCCCTCAAATCCCCCTATAAATACCAACTCCTCTCCCCCTGGCAACTGTTCCTTTGCCTTCTCCTTCCTCTGCGCCTGTGCATCCCTGCGAGCAGCTTCCGCGAACCCTTTTGCTTCTCCGGCAGCGAGCGCGCTATTGAGGGTGTTTGAGGACGCCTTGTCCATCGCCGGGGAGCTCCTAGTCGCCGGGAGTCGTCGCCGGGAAGTCCTTTGTCTCCGGGGAGACTTTTCATTGCCGGGGAGATTCTTAGCCACCGGGGAGATCCTAGTCTGAGGGTAAGCCTCAGCTTCCGCCTTCTCTCTTTTTCGATTCATGTCCAGTAGTACTCTTTCGGCCGAGAGTAACTTTTTGGCCGAAAGCGGTTCTTCTTGCTCCTCGTCCAGACCTCCCCAGTCTTCTCTGTCATCTCCCTTTTCTTCGAACTCCTTTCTTTCTGTTATGGCGGACGAGGCAGAAGCGGTTCCGGCTGCCACTGAGCCTTCCACTTCCGGCCGTCGTCCGGCCGAGATGGTCTCGGATGTATCCAGTGCCCTTGATGTTGAAACCATCAACGTCATCTCTAACTACTATCAGATTCCGTCTTGGATGGTTCCCGTTTGGCCCGGGAGGCGCACCAGAGCTAACACCATTCGGCTGGGAAGCTTCTCGATTTACGAGCACAGCTTCCGGGCGGGGTTCTGCCTTCCTCTTCATTCTTTCGTTATAAATCTCTTGAGCTTCTACGGACTGGCCCCGTCCCAATTCTTTCCGAATTCTTGGCAGACAGTTTATGCATTCCTGGCCCTAAACTCCCATCTTGAATTCAACCATTCGGTAAACATTTTCCGCTATCTATTCAAGATAAAACCTCAGGGCAAGTCTTCTTGGTACTGCTTCGTCCCCCGCTTCGGCCGAAGGATCTTCTCCGGGAAGCCCTCGTCCATTCATCATTGGAAGGAGGGCTTCTTTTTCATTTCTCTGCTGGAGAAGGATAAGAGTGTGTGGCCCTTCCCCACCGAATGGGAACCCTTGGCCGAGGGCCTTTCCGACCCACCCACTCTCAGCCCCGAGCAGCTTACTGACGCACACCTCTTCGAGGACGAGGCTCCGTACAACATCGCGGAGCTTCTCGAGGACGAGGACAGGCTTATAGAGATGGGAGCCTGGCCAGACCCGTCGTTCTCTCCCCCCCGGGTCTTCCCCAACCTTCCTCTCGAAGAAGCCCCAGGGGAGGCCGAGGCCAGAGCTACCGCGAGCAGGGCTCCGGCCGAAGCCTGTCCGTCCGAAGAGGGCGTCGAAGCTAGGGCCGGGGGTAAGTCGACTTTGAGTCAAAAGTTATTGCTCGAACTTTTGCTAACTCTTTTTTCTTTGCTTTCAGAGATGTCTGGTCTCTGGGACCTGATCAGCCGGATCTCCAAGCAGTTCGGACAGTCCCGATCGTCCCAGCCGTGGCCTTCGGAAGGGAGGACGGCCGGAGGAGTTCCGGCCCCCGGCGCTCGGATTACGAGGCAGACAGTGGCTTTCGTCGAAGGCCGTGCTGCCGTAGCTGCTCTCGAGAGGGAGCGGCAGAAGGGAAAGGCAGTAGCTGGAGGGAGCGGGCGGCCCGAGAAGCGGAGTCGGCCGGATGGTCCTGGCGAGAGGGAATCTGCCCCGGCGACCAAAAAGCCGGTGTCGGGACGGGGTGCCCCGCTTTCTTCGCCTCCCCAGCCCAGAGGGGCGACTCTCCTTCGGCCACCGGGGCCGCCGCGGAGACGCTGTCCTACCCCTTCGGAGCGGCCGTGACCCATATGTCCCGGGTGTATGGGCACGAGCCCTGGCGCCCGAACACGGGGGTCTTCGCAGACGAGAGTCTGGAAGACTCCCGGACGTGTCTGCGTCTAGCTCGTGGTTGGTCCCTCCCAATGGCCGGGGACTAGATCAAGGAGCTTTCTTCGGAAGGCTTGTCCCTGCAGTGCGTCCGGCACGCCGTCCAGGTAGGATCTCCTTCTTCGTCCTTGCTCATTGTTTATCTTACGGCTGCAGGCCGCGGTCATGTGCGGGGCTCTCGCTCGCCGCCAGGCCCTCATCCAGCAGAAGCTCCAGGACATCGACCAGGCCTCGGATCAGCTGGCCTCGGGCAAAGTGGCCTCAGTGCGGCCCGATCTCGAGGCCGGGATAGATGTCCTCATCGAGAGGAACTCGCAGCTTCAGGCCGAGCTGGAGGGGCACAGGGAGGTGATCCACACCACCTCAGAGTCCAAGAAGAAGGCCGAGAAGGAGCTGGAGCGAGCCCGGGCCGAGATCGCGTTCCTGAAGGCCGAGATCCAGGACAAGGCCGAGGAGCGGGATGAGGAGCGCCGCCGCCATGCCGAGGAGGTTTTGGCTCTGAAGGCAGACTTGGAGGCAAAGACCAAGGAAGCCGACGACGTCGCTCGCACGGTCGTGGCGAGCTACAAGGAGGGTCTGGAGTATGCCGACGAGATGCTGGAGGCCGGAGCCAAAGCGGCGATGACCAAGTTCGATCTGGGGATGGCCATTGCCCAAAAGGCGTGTCCGGACATAGATCTGACCGGCCTCGGCTACCCTACGGATGAAGAGGGCAAGGAGATCTTGGCCTGGTGGCAAGGGCTCAAGGCCGAAAGAGCCCCGGCTTCTCCGGAAGGCGCCGCGGCCGAACCGGTCCACGCTTCCCCTCCGGCGTCTCCCAGCTAGGCTCCTGTCGACGTAGATGGCGAGGACGTCGAAAGCTAGTCCGGGGGCTTGTCCTGGTTTTTGTTTTTGCTTTTTAAGATGCCGAGGCCAGGCGTATGGCCCGTTTTTGTACTTGTGTTTATATAAAAGGCATTTTGCTTGCTTCATGGCATGTCTTTGAGTAAATAGACGAATTCGATCCTGCATGTGGCCGAAGTCATGACGCTCCCGATACGGTTTGCATGGCCGAAGCCACTCCCGGTACGGTTTACACGGACTTAGGATGTAGTGCCGCTCCCGATACAGTTTGCATGGCCGAAGCCACTCCCGGTACAGTTTACACGGACTTAGAATGTAGTGCCGCTCCCGATACAGTTTGCATGGCCGAAGCCACTCCCGTTATTGTTTACATGGACTTAGGATGTAGTGCCGCTCCTGATACGGTTTGCATGGCCGAAGCCACTCCCGGTACGGTTTACACGGACTTAGGATGTAGTGCCGCTCCCGATACGGTTTGCATGGCCGAAGCCACTCCCGGTATGGTTTACACGGACTTAGAGAATGGTGCCGGACACAATGCTTTAGAATAATAAAAATATATTCATGGTGCCCGGCTAAACCCCGGGGGAAATGACTTACATGAAGTAGCGCCGAAGGCGCTCCACATTCCAGGTGCGAGGGAGAGGCTGGCCCGAAAGGGTTTCCAGCTGATAGGCCCCTCGTCGGATCACTTCCCTTACGCGAGAAGGGCCTTCCCAGTTCAGAGAAAGCTTCCCTGCAGCTTCGGCTGGCTTGGACGCGTGGGCGTTCCGCAACACGAGGTTCCCGGCTTCAAAACTCCGGGGCTTCACTCGAGCGTTGTGGTATCTTGCCATGCGCTGCTGATAGGCCGCTAGCCGAATGCGGGCTTGATCCCTTGTCTCTTCGATAAGATCAAGGTGATCTCTCAGGGCTTCATCATTAGTCTCCGGATCGTAAGTGAGGACCCTCGGCGACGGCAAGCCGACTTCGATGGGGATAACCGCTTCCACCCCGTAGGCCATTCAGAATGGGGTTTCTCTGGTAGGGGTTCGACTTGTTGTTAGGTAGGCCCATAGGACGCTTGGCAGCTCTTCGACCCATCGGCCTTTAGCCTTGCCGAGGCGAGTCTCCAGTCCTCGCAATAGGCTTCGATTAGTGACTTCGACTTGGCCATTCGTCCAAGGGTGTGCTACCGAAATGAACTTATGGAGAATGCCGAAGCTTGCGCAGTTGTCTTTGAACCGGTGGCTGTCAAATTGTTTGCCATTGTCTGGAATAATTGCCCGAGGGATGCCGTAGAGGCACATGACGGGCTTCCATACGAAGTTCCAAGCATTGCTATCGGTTATAGACGCGAGGGGTTCGGCTTTGACCCACTTGGTGAAGTAATCCACTGCCACAATAAGAAATTTCCTCTGGCCGGTGGCCATGGGAAAAGGCCCCAGGATATCAATCTCCCATTGGGCGAAAGGCCAAGGATTTGACAGAGGTGTTAGGAGAGTTGCCGACTGGTGAATGAGGGAACTGAACCTCTGGCACTAGTCACAGCAGTGGACGAGAGCAGCTACGTCTTCTCGGAGTGTTGGCCACCAGTACCCTTGCCTTAAGAGCTTGTGGGTCAAAGCCCTCCCTCTTACGTGTACTCCGCAGATTCCTTCATGTACTTCCCGAAGGGCATAATCAGCTTCGGTCGGGCCGAGACATCGAAGGAGTGGCCGGCCGAAGGACTTCTTATATAGCATACCCTCCAGAATAAGGAAATGGGAAGAGTGCTGCCGGATGCACCTTGCTTCCTTTGGATCGGACGGGACCTCCTCTCGGAGGAGAAAAGCGACTAGGGGAGTCATCCAGGTCTTTGCTTCGGATTCATTCACTTGTATGACCTCGGATTCGCCGAGACTTGGCTCAGCCAGCTCTTCTACTAAGACCATTCGGCCTCCTCCCCCATCCTGAGTTGATGCTAGCTGGGAAAGAGCGTCGGCTCGAGCATTTTCGGCCCGAGGGATCCGCACGATTTCATAAGAATTAAATTCAGTTAGGATTTTGCGGGTTACCTAGAGATAGGACGCCATCAAGGCGTCCCGGGCCTCGTACTCCCCGGCAATCTGATTGGCGATCAGCTGAGAGTCACTGAACGCCCTTATACTTTGCACACTGAGCCTTCTAGCGGCCCGAAGACCTGATATGAGGACTTCGTATTCAGCGGCATTGTTGGTAGCCGGGAATGAGAAGCACAGGCCACGCCGAAGGCGCACTTGGCGGGATTCAGCTTCATTTTATACCTGCGCAAGGCGGAGAATGTCTCGGCCAAATCGGCCAGATGGTCCACAGCAATGCGGCTTTTCACCAGCATGTCGTCGATGTAGACCTCCATATTGCGGCCGAGCTGCGGAGCGAATATCCTGTTGATGAGACGCTGATAAGTTGCTCCTGCATTCTTCAGGCCGAATGGCATCCGGGAGTAGCAGTATAGGCCGAGGTCCGTTGTAAAGCTTGTTTTCTCCTCGTCGTCCGGATGCATTCAGATCTGGTGATAGCCTGAATAGGCGTTGAGGAAGCTGAGCAGTTCGTGGCCGGAGGTGGCGTCCACCACCTAGTCTATCCGAGGCAGCGGAAAACTATCCATCGAACAGGCCTTGTTGAGGTTGGTGAAGTCCACACACATCCGCCACTTGCCGTCCTTTTTGGGCACCATCACTACATTAGCGATCCATTCGGGAAGGTGCACTTCTCGGAGATGTCCCGCGTTCAGCCCCTTCCGTACTTCAGCTTGGATGGCCGTCCTTCTTTCTTGGTTGAAGGTACGCCGCTTCTGCTTGACCGGAGGTTGGTTCAGGTCGACGTGCAGTCGATGCTCCGCTACCTCCGGGTCGACTCCGGACATGTCCGAAGGAGACCAGGCGAAGACATCGAGATTTTCCTTCAGGAATTCGACAAGTCTTTCGGCTTCAGACTTCTCGAGGCTGGAACCTATCATTAGTGTTCGGCCTTCTCTTCCCAGGACTGGGACGGTTGTAAGTTCCTCTCCTGGGGACGCTTCGGCGGAAGATTTGATTGAAAGGGATTCGGCCGCAGCCTTCCCTTTGACCGAAATCATATAACACTGCTGGGCAGCTTCCTGATTTCCCTTGGCTTCGCCGATTCCATGGCCGGTACGGAACTTAAGCTTCTGATGGAAAGATGAAGGTACAACTCCAATTCCTCCAATCAGCCTTCGGCCAAAGATGGCGTTGTAGGCTGAGTCGACCTTTACGACGGCAAAATCCGTTTCAACGGTCAATTGCCGAGGGGCTATACCCAGGGTTACAGGTAGCCGGACGATGCCTTCTACTCGGCAAGGTGAACCATTAAAGCCGAATAGAGGCCCCCGGTGAGGCTTCATATCAGCCTCATTCAAACCCATTTTTACAAAATAATCGTAAAAAAGTACATTGGGAGCACTTCCATTATCAACAAAGATACGATGAACATCGTAACTTTTCATTACAGCATTTACAACTAGGGCGTCGTCATAAGGAACATGAACGTCGGTCAGATCCTCCTGGCCGAAGACGATGTCTTCTTGACGAGACCGCTTCGGCTCGGTGTTGATTGCTGCCACCTCTGCTGTAGCGTTGGCTCGACGACGCCTTGCTCCCTCTCCCGGCCCCCCGGATATCATCATAATCGACCCGGCACTGGGTCGTTGATGGGATGCTTCTGCCAGGGCCGGAGTCACCTTCAGTTGAGGTGGGGCTTCTTTATCCAGGAGCTGCCGTTGCCTTGCTTCTCCGGGGACGTCCCGGTCCTGTCGTTGTTGAGGCTGCGCTCGTCGGTACTGCAGTAGACGGCCTTCTCGGATGAGGTGATCAATCTCCTCCCGAAGGTGCCGGCATTCGTCAGTCGAATGGCCGGTCTCCCAATGGTACTCGCAGTACTTGCGGGAGTCCCTTCGGCGGGGATCAGTCTTGATGTGCTCCGGCTGCCGAAGCATACCTTTCACCTCCATGAGCATCCGGGAGGGTGGAGCAGGTAGTGGTAGATACCGTTGCTGCAGATCCCGGCGCTTGTCTCGGTCCCATTCTTCCCTCCGGTATCATTTGCGAGATGGCTCCTGATCTTCTGGGCGAGGACGAACCGGAGGGGTGGCCGCCGACACTGCCTCGGCAGTACTCTTGCCCTTGGACATCATCAGGACTTCCCGGTTGATGTACTTATGGGCCCGAGCCACTAGGTCCTGGAAGGTGGGGGGATGGCGCTTCCCGATAGAGCTGAGAAGCCGTTCGTCCGTGCACCCACTGATCACGGCCGAGACCGCGATCGAACTGTCCAGGTTTGGAATTTGGGCGGCTTCGGCCCGAAATTTAGTGAAATACTCTTGGAGGGTCTCGGTAGGTCCTTGCCGAATGGCTAGTAGACTGGCCGAGGTTTTACATTGCCGAGTGGCATCATAGAATTGGTCGATGAACAGTTGGCCTAGCTGCACTAGAGAGTGAATGGAATTAGGGGCCAACGTTTCAAACCAAGTCAGGGCTGTTTTTTCTAGGGTGAGGGGGAAGAGACGGCAGAGGACTGCCTCAGAAACCCCTTGGACGGAGAGGTATGAATTGAATATCTGAAAGTGGCACACCGGATCTGTCATTCCATCATACAGAGGGCCTTTCGGCAGTTTAAAGTTGGGAGGTACCTCGATGGCCAGAAGCTCTGGAGAGAAAGGAGTCTGCTCCAGGATGGTGTTGGCGAGAGGTGCTCCATACGGTCGAGATACCATCTGCTGCATTTCCTTCCTCATCGCCGTCAGCCGCCGGTCCAGATCCGGGGCGCTCGAAGGGGTGGCCGAACGTCCTTCGACCTTAGTCGGATGAAACCCAGACGAAGTGTAGTCTGGCTCCGTCAGGATATGACTGGCGCGAGGGACTCGGCCAGGCGGCGCGAACGGCTCGCTGCGTGCCGAAACCGCCTCGTCGGGGAATGCCCGCGAGGGTGTTGGCTGTACCCTCGCAGCTTGAGCAGGATAGAATTGAGGAGGTGGTACCTGCTGCGGGGGCTGACTCAGCAATCCTATGTGATGGGCGATGGCGGATACCATATCTCGCAAGGGCGCCAAGGAGGTGACAGTGGCGGCCAGTGTCGCCATTTGTTGCTGAAGCTCTTCCACCCGATCGTCTCTAGGAGCGAGGGATTTCGGTATGACTGGAAGAGTGGAACCTTGTGGAAGAACGGGTGGGGCACCTTCGGAGTGGAGCGCCTGCGCTGGAGTCGTCCGCGTCTCTGCCTCGTCTTGGCTGGATCGTTTGGTTACCGGACGATGAGACATGACCTCTCGTTGGTTTCCCACAGACGGCGCCACGTGATGTAGCCGAAGCTATCACGGTTGGATTCCGAGGTTGAAATCCGAGATAGGATCGGATCGAAGAAGGGGACCGACGGGGATCCGGATCGAGACGAGGGCAGAATACGGGACCGAGGCTCCGAAGCCGAGAGGTACCCGGACAAAGGCTTGCCGGGGGCGAAGCCGAGACTCCTTCGGCCAAAGGGGATCGATCGGCGAAGGGCGACGCCGAGACCGGGGAAAGAAAATCCGAGGCCGGTGGCCGAGGCCGACTCGGAGAGGTCGGCGAAGATTCAAACCGAAGCCCCTGCAAGGAGAAGAACCAGTCAGTGAGGATCACGGGCTTCGGCCCAAGAGAACCCCTCCGACGGCTAAGTCAGCTTCTGAAGAAGATTCGATTCAGAAGGGAAGGAAGAAAAAGCAGCTTTAATGCTTTTGGACTGTTGTCTTTGGTCGAGAAGACATACCTTTTGCAATAAATAACCATCTATTTATAAGGGAGGATAGAGGTTACTTGGTTGTTGCAGCCGATATAAGACTATGTTTTCAGGTTATTGGTAAACCGCCATAGCGCCTAACCCTCCCACCGGAGTGGGTTGGATACGGCTACTGGGCCGAAGGGCGAGGGCCACTGGTGGGCCGAGTGCCGCTGGTGGGCTGAAGCCTATTGGGCCAAAGGCCGCTTGCTGGGCTGAGAGCCACTGGTGGGCCGCTGATGGGTCGAAGGCTGCTGGGCCGCTGATGGGCCGAATGCTGGTGGGCCGAATGTTGCTGGGCCGCTGATGTTGGACTGCTAATGGGCCGAATGCTGCTGGGCCGCTGATGTTGGACTGCTAATAGGCCGAATGCTGCTGGGCCGTTGATGTTGGATTGCTAATGGGCCGAATCGGATTCTGTCCTATCACAACTGTTGGGATTTTACATGCAAATAGAAAAATCAAGCTTGGAATATTCCACATAACACCAATTTTTTTCCTTATTTTAATCATTTTTGTGTGAAAACTTAACAGGAGATGAAATAAACATAATCTGCATAGAGTCAAATTCTTTCCCATGATTCGTCGGTCAAATATCTTTCCCCATCATAAAATTGTTTAGTCGTCGAACATGCACTCTCTTCCTCTCTCTTAGAAGTCAAAGTCATCCGCCCCTATTTTCACAAATCTTCAGGAAGCATGGCCATGCACAAACAAGAAAACATGGCCCCTTAATCAAGAAACACTTTTCCTTACACCAGTCCAGGAAAAGAATAAATCTGCAACACATCAACAAAGTCTCAAATAAGCATATGTAACTAAATTCTAACAACATATATAGGGGTGGCATTCTCCGAGCAAAATAATCTGTCCTTCCAACAGCACAAATAAATATGCTATATATGCGGCAGCACTTCATTTGATTCCAAGGCGCACATATATATAAAGGCACTGGAAAGGGAGAAAAAAAAGAAGACACCACATCACACCACACCACACCACAATGCCTGCCCATGCACCCTGCGGACTTCCTCTGTAACGTTAACATACTCTTAAATATTGTCTCACTCAAATTGCGGACTTCCTCTGTAACATTAACATACTTTGAAACATATTGTCTCACTCAAATTGATCAGTGATTCAGCAGATCACGTGTCATTGAGTGGGGATGGGCGAGGGAAGCTGGAGGGACAGTGTTAGATCCGGGTCTGGCATGCTGAGTGGAGGCAGAGAGAAACGACCGTACGTGGAGCTCCCCCGCCTCAGCTCCCGCATGGTCACCAGCGCCGCCACCGCATTCCTTAGGATGCTCTGCCGATGCGCAGCCGCCATGGCCTCCCTCCTCCTCCCCTCCAGCTGGAGCTGCTCCCCCTCTGCCACGGGGAAGACCGCGTCGATGGTGTTCTCGCATTCCCTCACCAGCCTGGAGATGAGGTCCGTCGTGAAGAAGGGCTGCTGCAGCACCTTCTCTATGAATGGCAGCCTCAGCAGGCCCCCTGTCCTCTTGTCGCACTTCTTCAGGATCTTCGCCAGCCCTGTCTCGTAGCCACACCGAACCCAACCATATAAGTATCTATGTATGCATGTACTCAAAGTTTAGTTTATTTTCCTACAATCTCAACAAGCTGGGCTTTATGTATATAAATCAATACAGTATAGGTGGTGACTTAATTTAATTAATTAATTAATCCACGACTATGGATGGGAGTGCCATGGGAATGGGAGGTTTGGCACAAACAAATTGATGAAACAAGTTAAGAATCTTCTCTTTATTTAATTCTTCTCATGATTTGGCCAGAAAGAAACCATGATATATAACATGTTTGGGGGGTTCTGCGCTTTGGGTTATTGAGGGAAAATAAAACTTATCAAACGAGAGGAAGCAGGCACCTCAACCTGTGTAGTTGATGTTGCTGTAGTTGACCAGGAGGACCATCTCGCCGTGGAGGTCCACGATGCCCCTCCTGATCTTCCCCATCTCCGCCGCATACTCCGCCTCCGACGACCGGCTCCCGCCCGGCGCCACCGTCTGCTTTGCCCTGCGGATCCGGTCCTGCAGCTCCTGCGAAAGGGCACACATCAATCACCGTATTAATTTACTCCTATACATGTAGAGACAGTACAGAGAAACAAAAAAAAGAGAGGGAGAACGAGCTACGCGGGGAGAGAGAGATCTCACCGTTCGCCAAAGTTGTACTGATGGGGCGTTCTGATTTTGTCACAAATATTATAATACAAGGGGTGGCGGTGGTGGTAGACTGAGAGACTGAGAGGGACATAGATAGATAGGTTATATAATAAGATATAATTATGTTTTAATCTTTAAAAATATGGTGCATTTATAAACAAACTTTCCTAATCAAATTATTCATTTATAGGTCCTCACAATCCTCATGAATGAGACTGTAATACGAAAAAGCCCCTACAAAGAAGTTTTTATTAGAAGAAAATTGTAGTTATGAGAACCTATTTATAAATAGTTGAACTAAGAGAAATTTTTGTAATAACAAAGATTTATTACTACATAAATAAAAAAATAAAAGGGAAGGGAAGAGAAGGGAGAAACCAACCTTGTGGCGGATGACGAAGTCCTCCTCCTGCTCGAGGAAGAAGGCGTTGAACTTGTCGACCTCGGCGTTGAGGAGGCGGATGAAGTCGGCCTCGGCCTTGCCGGCGGAGATGAGGCGGACCAGCTTCTTGAGGTCCTTGTAAGACAGGAACTTGTTCCGCCACTCGGGCAGCGTCTCCTCCATCTGCCGTTGCAACCGCTTCCCAAACTTCATCCCTCCTCCTCCGGCCCTGCCTTGTTAGCTAGCTCCCCCCTCAATTCAGATCGCAAGCTACGGAGTACGGACGGACAGCAACAAACTACAGACAGCGCTCCCTCTCTCTCTAACATCCACCCCCCGCCGCTGCCAAATGCCCCGGAAGAAGAGGGGAGGAGGGCTAAATGAAATGGGGGTTTAATTTGGAGTGGAAGCCGTGAGAGTAGTGGGAAGCCGGGGTTTCTTCTGTCCCGTCACTTTCTTCTCTGTCCCTCCCCTATGCATTACGCATATACGTATATCTTGCCTGCTGCAGTTGAGGAGGGGGGAAGACGGGAAGGTGGAGTAATAAAGAGGGCTAGCTGGGCATGCAACAAGGGCAAGAGGGGAGGAATAGGTGGGAGAGGAATATGTGGGGGGATATGCCGAAGGAGCGCGTTCAAAGCCAGAGGGAACGCCATGCCACGCGAGCAAGTCCATCCTGCAGATATTTGTCACTGGAAAGAGAGAGAGAGCGAGAGGAGCAAGTAAAACTATATATTCTCTGGCATATTCCATTCAACGACTTTTCCACCTCTCCAAGGCAAAGCACGCATACAACTACTTGGGCAAATCACAGGACAGAACAGAAGAGGGGGCGGGTGGAGCGTGAGAGAGAGAGAGAGACGTGGATATGGATGATTCCACAGAATCTCCGCCCAGCATCACGGATCTTCCTCTGCTGGGGGCCAACAAGCGCTACCCTTTTCTTTACGACAGGGTCGTGTCATGTCACGGCCGCGGCCGCCGTGGGGCGAAGTGAGGTCGAGGCAGGCCCATGCCCTTTGTATAAATAAATACACTTTCTTTCGGTTGCTTATCCGAGTGTTGATGATGATATATACGATAAGTAAAAATGCTAATAAAAATTATGACTTTCATGACCACAAGGATATATATATATGCAAAGTCTCTATTCTACTTGATAACATCTCCACTTTAATTGTCACTTTTATTGCAATAAAGACAACATTTCTTTTGTTTCAAAGTTTTTGAATAAGTTATTTTGATCATTGCTTTGAACTAAATAAGATAAAGAGAAACACTTCCCCTGTGAAACAGCTCTCATGCGGGCACTCATTTGAAAAACATCATATATGGACTTTAGATGCCAATTTTTATAAATTTCTTTTTTGTATTTCTTGACCTAATCTTTAAATCATATGCACACTTTTCTGATGAAGCTAATTGCTAAAATATCCTGACAAATTATATTTATTTATATAGCTTGTAATACTTGCAAAAGGTCGTCGCTCCCCTAACACGTAACATGTCACCTCCTTAGTCCTACTTCCTCTACAGTAGGCAACAACTTCCTTGACTCTTACCAATTTGATTTCTTCTCGCATGCGACAACATCCCCCCCCCCCCTCTCTCTCTCTCTCACACACACACGCACACACACACATTTTCTAACGCTCCTTGATTAGTCTAATTATGCTTAGCTAAATAATCTTAATAGGATATTTAGTAAAATTTATGTTTAAATATCTCAAGTGTGAATCACTAGTATTGCATTGATCAAGTCAAATCTAGAGTTTTAACGATGCATGTAGAAAAGCTAGTAGTAATCGGATAAACATATAAGTAGGGCCATACACATCTTAACAAACCAGAAGGTAGTTAAGATAGTTTAGAGTGGGTTAGGAAGTCTAAATTATGTAAATTGTCATTTTAAAATTAATTAAATCATAAAAGAGCTATTAACTAATGACAACATGGGCAACCAATCAGTAAACAACAAAAATCCTTCTCCCTACCTAAGGAAAGCCATAACAAGAACAAGATGCGTCCATAACTAGGTATACACACTCCGAGCAACTCAAGCCTTTAATGCATTTGGGCTTGCCACTTCTTTTTATCCTTAAGTTGGCTTAAGCATCAAAGGATTTTCCCCCTAGACAATCCAAGTCCCCTTGTGCGCCTACTTCCTCTTGTGATCTTATAACATCATCACCCATTTCATTTTCATTCATTCCATCCTTTAATTATAGTGCAATCAAATGGCTGACAAACCAACTGCCTAGTGCAGTTAGTTCACCTCTTGCCTTCAATTGGGAGATCTCATTTTTCATTCCTAGTTGGAGCCTAAAAACTCCTCTGGGATACTTATCCTCGGTCCGTAGGATTACTTTCTCGACTTGGATTTCTTACCTAAATTCGGTGGAATTATCGACCGATTCATAATTATCTCCAACTCTGGAGAATCTCTCAGGCTTTGCCCCTGGTCACCTGTAAATATTTGTACCTGTTCAAAAAAAAAAGAAAAAAAGGTTGACATCCTACCCAATATCTGATCTTTACATTTGGTACCACATGTGGAAAACATTCAAAACGCCATGGCTATAGGTAAAAGGAGTGCTAACAATACTTGTTGAGTTATGGTTCATCTTGCAATCGAACCCTCACCTATTTGCCAGTCTTCTCTGGTGGCCTTTCATTGACACCAACAATGTACTAATTGCACACATGAATGTTCTTATTGGAGTCGTCCATTGACCCCAAGACCTGCTGGAGGCTCAAGTACTATGCCTTTTGTAATATCTTGGGCCAAAAGACATTAGATCTCTATGCTGGTTGTGTATGCCCGTCAAGTCAATCACATGACTTATACAATCTTATTCTATTAATAATAGTAAAAGTTTTACATTCATTATGTTTAATTCGATGTACTGTTTCATAATGAAGTCTATGAATATGTCCAATAGATGTTAAATTATGATGAGATCATAATAATAGAATTAACATCTTATATACATATATTCTTAATTATTCATAGTTTGAAGATCAAATATCCGACGAGACTAGTACAAGTTACTTTTGCTCATAAAATGAGGGTGACTGGTCTCATAGTCACTTGTGTAGGGACACTAAGGTTAACATGCAGATATTCATTGATGAATGAGTTCACTGAACTGATCCGGCATGAATCATTAGATGGTAATATTACCTAACTGTCAATCAATTTGATTCATCGTCATAATGACGTGGTTGTCTTTTGACCCGAGACATCAAAAACACCTTGTCAGTAGACTTTTGGATTTTGACCTTAACTTATAGATTTCCAACAAATGAATCTTAATTAGTTAAGCGATCAAATTCAGTGGAATACCTTTGAAGGTGATTATGTGGTAAATACGGGATCATTCACTCCCAGTAATTATAGAGAGAATGTTTTAGGGAATGATGTCTAAGAGTCCCTGGCTAAGGTAGGTCAACATATAAGAAAAAGAGTTTTCTGATGATGCTTTGAGGCATCAAATCCAAGTAAGTGAACTAATTGGGATTTGACAGTTAACAATATATACCTTAGGTTCACTTGAGAGCATTGGTATGAGTGGAGGATTATAATTACGTAGTAACTGGTAACGGAAAGGTTCCTTGAGCGGATTATTGAACCTTGCTACCTTCCGGGATCATGTGGTGTTACTTGTCATCCAACTTGATCAAAAGTCCGATCGATTATCATGAGATCGATTATCATGAGATGATAAATCGATTAAGTAATTATTTAATATCTCAATTTAATATGAGATATTACAAAAATTACTTTAAGTCAATAAGAAGTTATTGAACTTGTCGGTCTCATAATTGAACTGTGTCATACGCACAAAGTTCTCAATTGATGGATATTAAATTTGACTTTATATTAATCTGGGGACTTTTGTGAAAAGTCACCAAAATTAATAAAAATATACGTTAAAGGAGAACTCTGGGCCAAGCTCTAGGATTTCTCTGCAACCTAGTTGTCTCCCTCCTCTCTCTCTCTCCTTTGGTTGTCCCAATATAGAGAGGGACACCCCCTTCTATCTTCCATTCTCCTCAATTTTTGCCCGTTGGAGCATCCGCTTGCATGCTGCAAGCACCTGTGACGAGAAGGAAGTGGTGGTGGTAGTGGTGAGAGGTAGAGAGGCGTTGGAGTGGTGGAAGAGGAAGAAAAGGAAGGGAAAGGGGAAAAGAGGGGTCGGAGGGGGCGGAGAGAGGGAAGGGAGAGAGTGAGAGGGAGAGAATGAGAGAAAGGAGGGAAGGCTCGCGGGGTCAATCCGAAATAGGGTAAAACGCGTCGTGCGAGACAAACGCCTAACAGATGACAGGACGGGCCGTACTCTGACGGAGTCTGAAACGCATCGCCCAAGGCCTACGCCGTTCAGACGACGAGACCGGCACCGTACACTGACAATCCAGGGTCGTACTCTGAATGGCGTCGTCCAACAAGGACGCCGTTTAGACGACACGACAGGGGCCGTACTCTCGCGGCCCGAAGCCCGCCCACGTGGCGTGCACATGGCACAACAGCATACTCGCTAAATGGCGTCCACATAGCAGGACGCCATTTGAAAGGCGTCGTGCATCCTAGATGTCATTTAGAAGGTACTCCCCAGACCCATCAGGATCCAACCTAAGGGATCCGGCCCGAAACCGACCCAAAAACTGAACCCGAAATCTCAATCCTTACACTCGACCTGGATTTCTTACCTAATTAGGTAGAATTATCGACCAATTCAGAATTATCTCCAACTCTGGAGGATCTCTCAGGCTTTGCCCTTGGTCACCTGTAAATATCTGTACCTGTTCAAAAAAAAAAAGGTTGACATCCTACCCAATATCTAATCTTTACATTTGGTACCACATGTGGAAAACATTCAAAACTCCATGTCTATAGGTAAAAGGAGCGCTAACAATACTTGTTTAGTTATGGTTCATCCTGCAATCGAACCCTCACCTATTTGCGAGTCTTCTCTGGTGGCCTTTCATTGACACCAACAATGTACAAATTGCACACATGAATGTTCTTATTGGAGTCGTCCATTGACCCCAAGACCTATTGAAGGCTCAAGTACTATGCCTTTTGTGATATCTTGGGCCAAAAGACATTAGATCTCTCTGTTAGTTATGTATGCCCGTCAAGTCAATTACATGACTTATACAATCTTATTATATTAATAATAATAAAAGCTTTACATTCATTATGTGTAATTCGATGTACCATCTTATAATGAAGTCTATGAATATGTACAATAGATGTTAAATTACGATGAAATTTGCTCATAAGATGAGGGTGACTGGTCTCATAGTCACTTGTGTGGGGACACTAGTGACTCAATCAGATGATTGCGTAGTTCTTCGACCTGATCCCGCTACCCATAAATAGAATAGCGTTAATTACATCATCCTAAGAGGAAAACACTTGATTAATCGTTGGAAGAATAGAATAACACCCTTTAAAATGATATGTGTAAGATATATAAGATTACATTTGAAAAATAAATGAATTTCAGTTTTAATTTGAGAAGAAAACTCATTTTTTAGTTTAAAGTTGAGTCTGCGCGAGACTTGATTTATTGATTTTTATTGATGGATAATGATGAGAGACATTTTTTAGTCTTTTTGGATTAATTTATGTGGATGCATTGAAGATTTGTTCAATTTTTATGTTTGGGAGTGAACATGAAGTTGAGTCTGCGCGAGGATGCGCAGACTCATTTGTTACTAATGAGAATGCTTGTATTTATTTTGATTTTTGATTTGTGAGATGAATGAAGATCTTTTTTATGGTATTTTGATTGAAGTGGATGACACTTTTTATCAAGGGAGTCTAATAAACATTTCTTATGGTGTTTTTTCAGATTTGAAGTGAAGAGACTTTGGATTTGATTTGGAAGGTATGGAAAATTGTTTTTTATGTTTTCTTATTTGGTTTGAATAAAAAATGCTTCAAGGATTTATGTTTTTTATGTTTTGAATTTGTAGGTTTTGAAGGATAAGGAAGATGTGCAAGTTCAATTGAAATGAGATTTCTTTTAGGTATTTTTTATGTTTTGCAAAAGGGCAAGTTTAAGTTTTATTTGAGTTTTTGATTTATAGGAAGTATTTTATTCTTGTCTTGGGGATTTTTGATTTAGTTTTAAAAGAATTAAGGTTGAAAAATTAGATTTTAACAATTGGGGGTTGAGTCTGAGCAGGGTAGCACAGATTCATTTGTCACAAGCCTATTTTTTCAATTTTTTAGATAATTTCAAAGAGAAAAGTTATCATTTTTCTTTGGGTTTTGATTTGTGGAAAATATAGGGTTTATCATTAAAATTTTGATTTGATTTGATTTGAGGGGAATTTAATAGCCAAAATAACAGATTTTAAGAATTTAGGGTTGAGTTTGCGCTATAGGGCGCATACTCATTTGTTATTAAAGTGTTTAAACATTTTTCATATTTTTTGCAAAAGGATTTTTGAGCTTTTATTTAGGTTTTTGAATTATATGCAGTATAAAGTTTTGGTGTAAATTTTTGGGTTTAATTTGGAGGGAATTTAAGGTCAAAAAGGCCAATTTTGGAAATTTAGGGTTGAGTCTGCGCAGGGTAGCGCAGACTCATTTGTCACCAATTTGTTTTGAGTTGTTTTTTGCATTTTTTCAAGAACAACTTAGTGTTTTTATTTGATTTGCTGATAGATAAGAATAAACTTGATTTTTAGAGAGTTTTAGAGCATCTTGAAGTGGTCGGGAAGTTGATTTTTTATTTTTTGTGAATTCAGGGCTGAGTCTGCGCCAGGACGTGCAGACTCAAGTCTGAACTGTGGATTTTTTGTTTATGAGTTGTTTTATTGGATTTTTGGTGGGATAACTTTATTTTATGCTTTGTTTGGTGATGATTTACAGATTTGGATCTGCGGGCATGATTTAGGGGCCAAGAGATGAGGTTTTGGCTTTAAGATTGATGCGCATACTCAAGTTTAAAGAGGATTTTGAGCAAGATTCTTAAAAAGATGGAACCTCCTGAGGTGGAGGGGAATTCCAAGAGTTTCAAAGTGTTGGGAAGCTTCAAAGATCAAGGAGACAAGAAAAATGAGTTTGAGTCTGCGCAGGGGGTGCACAGACTCAACTGAACTTGTGATTTTTGTTTATTTGAGGGGATTTGGATTCTTTTTGTAAATGGATGTTTATTTTAAATGAAATGGAGTGTTTGATATATAATCTCAAGAGATATGAGCAATTTGATTTATTGTTTAGTTGATTTTTTCATTTGAAATGAGCTTATGAAAGGTGTGCAGACTCAACTTGTGATTTGAAGTTTTGTGTTTGTTTAAAAGGGAGAATGTCCATTTTTTAACCTTTTATGATTTAAATATAATCTAAATTTAGTTATTTTGAATCATTTGAGCCATAACCAATGTCCTTGGTCCAAGAATCCATCACTTGACAGTTTTTGGGTTGAGTTTGCGCATGGGTGCGTAGACTCAAGTCTGAAAATGGGTTTTGAAGTTCCTGCACAGTTCAAGCTGCATTTAAATAGTTCAAAAGGTTAGTTTCAACCAGTAAAGTTAGAATATGAAATCCGGAGTCGAGAAAAATATATTGTATCCCATTCCCAATCGAATTTCCATGGTTATAGGTGCGCAAACTTAAAATATGAGTATTATTTTACGTTTATACCTCTTTCAACTTGAAGTGATCCAAGAATCACCACAAATTTCGGGAGGATAACACTGAGAAATCTTAGAAGTTGAGTATGGCTACATAAAGCCTTTTCAAGGAGTGGTTCTTATGTGGATTTCTTCAAATGACATGATTTCTTCATGTTTATCCCATTCTTCTTGGATCACTTTATAAAGTATTGAAAATGCTTAATATAATGATTCAAAGTTGAATTTCAACCTTTTCATTAGGAAAACCCAATCAAAGGTTTATGATTCATGAAGGATCATGGCATGAAGGGACCCGAAGGACCAACTCCCTTAAAGGGATATGTAATGGCTAATGGACCATAGGGATGGCTGTAAAGGGGGGCGTGCCGAGCATCCAACCACTCACCCAAAGGGTGTCCTAAATGCCTTCAAGATGTAAGAAAAACCCACAAGGGGTAATCCAAAACATCTCTACATTTGGGGAGCAAGGAACTCCACCAATTTCCCTAAAGGATCACATGTAGCCATGAACTATGGAGGTGGCTATAAACGGGGGCGTGCCGAGCATCCAACCACTCACCCAAAGGGTGCCCTTAATGCCTTCAACATGAAAGGGTTATCCGCAGGGAATCACCCATTCTATTTCTACATTTGGAGAGCAAGGAACTCCACCAACTCATTGGGACTTCGGGACATATCATCTAAATGAACCTATAGAAATGGGAACACAAGAATGATGTTTTTTGTGTGAGGGCCCTTGATGGGTTACCCAACATTGGATTGTTGACACCCTTAGATTGGGACATCCTTGAGAAACATCGGAATAAACTTAAAATCTTAAAACATATGGTAAGATTTCGGTTTGAAACATTAAGTGCTTAACAACCCAAAGTCCAGGCCATTTAGGACCTTCATTGGGCCTCAAAAGGACAACCCTAGGTCCAAGGAACCTTTGGACAACTTGGGGGAGGATCAAAGAATCACCTCAAGCCCAAAAACCAAGTTGAAAGAGGTGCAGACTCAAAAAACTGCAACTGGCGCTGAGTTTGCGCAGGGAGGCGCAGACTCATGAACAGTAGCCGCAGAGTTAACACTGTAGCACTACATAGGCGCAGACTCACCTGAAATCTGGATTTTTAGTGAAAAATGGGTTTAAACCTAACCCAAATGATGGAAAATAAAGTATAAAAAATATAAGGCCTAAAATATTTATTTAAAATATATTTTAGATATATTTCTTTAGGAAAATATCATGAAAACTTGAATATGAACATATGAGAAACTTAGGTATATTTTTATCTTTTCGATGGATTTCTCCTTCTTGGCTCCATGTTAGAGGGTTTATACTCAAAGAAGCTCATCCCCAACTAGTGAGGGAACCTCCTTAAGAACCTCTAGGACCTAAACCCTTTACCATTAAAGGTAAAAATCCAAACAAAACCCAAAACCCCAAAACTAAAGACAAATAAATGAAAAATAAGTTTTCAGGAAATCTAGACAGCAAAGCACATTTCGGGTCATATCTCTATATTCAGGGGGTTCTAAGGCTTGAAGAGACCATTTCTATAAACTAGAAAGGCCACTCTAACATCCCCATACGAAAAACACATATATTATGAAGGAAAAAATAACATAAAAGCATGATGACTGTTAAGTCCACGATTTTACATAAATAACAGACCAAATTTACGTAATTTGCTATCAATTTAACGGACAAAACCACATGGAATGATAAGATAAACCATTTGCGCATTCAGAATCTGAATTTTAAAATTTCATCACTCCATGGATGAGATAAGGGTAGCAATTCCATTTTCTCAGCAATTATTTAATGCGTAGTTGAATGATTTATGGCTATGAGAACTTAACTGTTATTTTATGTGAAACAGGACATGAACAAGCAGATGGCATAGTGGTTGGACCACCCGAACGTCAAGGAAGCAACCCGGGTTCGAATCCTGGCAAAAACATCATTTTATTTTCGTATTTTAGCTTCAACTGGGGCCCACATGCCAACTAAGAGAGAAAGAAGGAGGGAATTCTGAAATTCAAAATAAAGATTCATTTCAGAATTTCGAAATTCAAAAAAATCAATTAAATGCTTTAAAGAGGATCCCCTAAATCAAGGGGAACTTAATAACATGATTTTAAAACCTCTTTTGAAATTCAAACCCCCCCCCCCCCCTTCTTTTCTATAAAAACTAGGGGAGAAGGTCAATGTGAGGAGGCCAATTTTTCAGAAATGTTTTCTTAATCTCTCTCTCTCCCACAGATTTTTCTATCTCATTCCCACTGTTCTCTCTCTCTCTCTCTCTCTACGCATCCCTCTCTCTCTGTTTTCTCTTCTCTCTCCCTATTTTCTCCCTCTTCCCAGTGCTCTCCTTCTCTCCCTGACGCATCTCTCTGCATTTTTCCTCTCTCTGCGTTTTTTTTTTTTTTCTCTCCCCCTTCACCTTTTTCTCTCTGTCTCTCTCTCTCTCATTGCCTGCCGCACGGGGCCCCGCAAGGTCACGCCAGCGCTCCCGCGTCGCCGCCTGCCAGCGCCACGCGGCAGCACGCTGCTGTTCGCGCCGCCAGCCTCGTCGCTCGTGCCGAGCTCTGCCGCCCCCCCAGCGCCACGCGGCGAGACCACGCGCAGCAGCGCACGCCATCCCGGGCCCGCCAACGCCTCGCCGCGCCACGCGGCGCTCGCTGAGCGCTTCCCGCCCAGCCGCCCTGCTCCGCACGGCACGCCGCGTGCCCGCTCGCCGCGCCAGCCTCGCCTGCCGCGCTGCATCCTCGCCTGCAGTGCCCGTTGCCACCCGCCTCGCCTGCCGCGCTTGAGGGTCCACCGCGCCGCCTGCCTCGCAGCACGCTGCTGTGGCCACGAATCCCCACAGTGGTCTATTGTGCCGCAGCACCCACAGAAGGCTCACACAGCCTCTATTTTCTTGTTATTGATTCTAAGCAGATTTGTTTTAGTTATTAGGAAATTAATTAGCACTTCTGTAATTTTCTTGGAACATTTCATGCTATTTTATTGCAATAAAAGAGATTGTGTTACTTAGCTTCTTAGATTAATGTTATATTGCCGGATTCATTTACTTTACTCAACTTAAAAAAAAAAAAAAAAAATTTAGTTTTGGTGATAGATTCTAGGTACTAATTAGGAGCCTGTTAAATGCTGCAATTAGTTTTGTTTAAAATAGAAATTGTTAAATAAAGCATCAGATTGAAAATCCAATTTCATTCAAAAATCCAAAGTTTTCAAAATTAGATTTTTATTTCTCCGTGGATCGACCCGGTCTCAACCATACACTACTTTGTTATTTTTAATTGAGATTCGGAAATTAAGATTGATGTTGTTTGTGCTTTAACGACGGCATTCAAACACGCATCAATTTTTGGCGCCGTTGCCGGGGAATTAGAATTTTAATTTTGATTATTTTGGGTCCATTTGTATAAATCCATACTCACATTCATTTTCTCTTTTTGCAGGAATTTAAAAAAAAAAAAAGAAGACAAAAGGAAAGCTCAACTTGGTGAGTTTGTTCCAATCTTTTTAATATTTTTATGTTTAGATTTGCTTAAAATAGACATAGCCCTCATTAAATAAAAAAAAAAAAAATCAGAAAAACAAAATTAAAAAAAAAAAAATTTTGCATTTCAAGATTAGAAACTAAACCACTATGTTTTAGGACATGCATCATTTAGGAATGCATTAGTTTTAAATTTTTGCCATTTATTTCATGTTGAAGAGTGCGGGAGGCAAGGTAAGTTTTTCAATATTGTGCAAACAACATGTTCATGCATTATCATTTCATTATTGCACAAAACAAACTTGATTGAATTGTGGTGTGCATCTCATTGATCAAATAATTTAAGGGCATCTTCATCACAAGATAAGGTGGGGATTTCATCACCCTTCCTTGGCCCACAAACCACAAACACTCCATCTTGCATTGTCCCAAGCCCAATAAAAATCAAATAGCAATTGCACCTAGGGTTCACACTATGATTGGACCGAGCTTTGAATTCATCTCTACTTTGGACAACGGTGTCTAGGCTAGAGGTTACAAAGGCAAACGCCTAAGTGGACAAGTGGTTATTTAATTAGGTCTCTACGAAAGTAGGGGGAGCCTCCCACTATCCCACCTCTTACCTGGCCGATTGATCTATTGTAGGGGTGATTCATAGTGAATTCTAGCCATTTTGTGAGAAATCTCATCTTTAAGTTTAGGACACACTTAGGTCATTAGGAATTTGTTGTTAACTTGTTTGTCTTTGCATAAATAAACATAAAAAAAAATATAAAAATAAAAATCACAAAAACAACCATTCTCATCCCATCTTGGTCTAGTGTATGCTAGGTAGAAGATCTCAAAAGCCATATATTATCAAACCCATTCAAGAAATTGAGAGATACCTACATCACCAAACCAACATTCAACATCAAATGGCTGGAAACAATCAACAAATGCCAAAACAAATGAAGGAATACTTCATTCCTCAAGACTATAACCCTTCATCTTGTATCCAATTGCCTAATGTCCATGCTAGCCATTATGAGATCAAGCCAAGCACCATCCAAATGCTCCCATCTTTCTATGGGAATACCAATGAAGATCCATATAAACATTTGGATGAATTCTTTGAAATTTGTTCAACCGTGAAAATTCAAGATTTCACGGAAGATGCCCTTAGACTTACCCTATTCCCTTTCTCACTTAAGGACAAAGCCAAATATTGGCTTGGAACGATAGGGAAGCCCATTAGGACTTGGCCTGAAATGCAACAAGAATTCCTAAAGAAATTCTATCCTATTGGGAGAACAAACACAATGAGAAGGGCTATAACTGGATTCTCACAATTACCAGGAGAACAAATTCATGAATCTTGGGAACGATTGAAAGAATTGTTGAGAAAATGTCCACATCATGGATTGTCTAGATGGCAAATTGTGCAAGCATTCTATGAAGGTTTAGATGCACAATACAGGCAAATGGTAGATGCATCTTGTGGAGGAGCATTCATGAGCAAAAGTGAGGAAGAAGCTTATGATTTGTTTGAAATGCTAAGTGAAAATTCAATAAATCATGCTTCACTTTCATCATATGAAAGATCTGTGGGAACATCCAAACGGACTGGAGTCTATGAAATAAGAAATAGAGGAGAATTTGAACCTAAGATGGATATCAATGTCTTGGCTCAAAAGTTGGATAAGGTGGACCTTCTGGCCCAACAAATGAGCAAAATGGATCTTATGGCCCAAAAGCTAGACCAAGTCCTAGCTTCGAATAACCAAGGATCTAATATCCATGCACAATCAAGACCTTACTCTGAATCTTCTCCATCTTATCAAGAAGCTTGTAGTCTTTGTGCCAGCCCAACTCACCATGTCAGTGAGTGTCCCACGGCAGCCCAATTGCCACCGTTCATCCAAGAACAAGTCCAAGCAGCCCAGGGTTATTCAAAGCCCAATCATGATCCATATTCTAACACCTACAACCCTGGTTGGAAGAATCATCCTAATTTTTCATGGAAATCTCAACAAGCCCAAGCTCCAAATCCACAAGCACAAAATTTTCAGAACAGGGCCCATCAACAGAATTATTATCCAAATCAATCTTTCAACAAAAGCCAACAAGTTCAAGCCCCTTACTTTCAGCCCAATAACAACCAGAATCTGTTCTCTCAACCTCCATATCAAATCCCACAACATCAGCCATCAAATCAAAATGATGACAAATTCAATATGCTGCAACAATTACTCATGAATCAACAACAACAACAGCAACAATTGCAACAATTGGTCATCTCTCAACAACAATCCATTTCAAAATTGGAAGCCCAATTGGGTCAAATGGCTGATACAACCATGAGGAGGGAAGTGGGCCCATTACCAAGTCAACCCATTGCAAACCCGCGAAACTATCCTCCGGGTTTCCAACATCAACCAATCCTACCTAATCCTCAAGTCCAACCTCAAATGGGCACAAATCCATCAAGAGGCCCACAGTTAGAAAATGCGAAAGCAATTTCGGCCTTAAGAAGTGGTAAAGTCTTGCCGGATCCTTACCCAAATCAAGAATCTAGTCAGCCCAATCTTGAACAAAATGAAGAAAAAGGAGAAGAAGATGAAGATGAGAATGAACAACCCAATACCATTCAAGGAAAAGGAAAAATGGAGGAATGTCCTGAGAAGTATAAACCGAAAATCCCTTTTCCACAAGCTTTAGAAAATGGCAAAGAGCAAAGAAAGCATCAAATCCAAGCCAAAAATGAACAGTTAATGGACTTATTTAAACAAGTCTACATTAACATTCCATTGGTTGATGCAATCCAACATGTGCCGGCCTATGCCAAGTTTTTGAAAGAACTTTGCACTCACAAGAGAGAGCCTAAAGCAAATCCCAAAAAAGTCTTTTTGTCTGAAGAAGTGAGTGCCATTTTGCTCAACCAAATGCCTAAAAAGATGAAAGACCCTGGAGCACCACTTATCTCTTGTGTTGTTGAAGGAACCACCTTTGATAAGGCATTATTGGACCTTGGAGCAAGTGTGAACCTATTACCCACTTCAGTTTATGAAAAATTTGGAATAGGAGAATTGAAACCAACTCCGGTGATCCTACAATTGGCCGATAGATCTCTTAGGACACCGAAAGGAATGGTGGAAGATGTCATTGTCAGGATTGATACTTGCTACTTCCCAGTTGATTTTGTCATCCTTGACATGGAGCCCGTTCAACATCTAAGAAATAGCCCAATCATATTGGGCCGACCTTTTCTAGCCACTGCAAATGCCATCATTAACTGCAAATCTGGGTTAATGGATATCTCATTTGGAGATCACAAATTATCCCTCAACATTTTCAAAGCTTCTGGCCATATGCAGGATGGGGAAGATTGCTTTGCAATTGATGTGGTTGATAAGATTGTAGAAACATTCCCTTCGGCCCAACTTGAAGAAGAAGAGGAGTTAATGGCCATATCAGATTTGAATAAAAGGACTTGGCAGCCCAATAAGGTTGAGCCTTTACCTGAACTCAATCTAGAACCTACTCCTCCATCTCTCCAGGTTCCTCCTCAATTAGAGCTCAAACCTTTGCCGGAATCTCTCAAATATGTCTTTTTGGGCCCATCTGAAACTCTACCTGTGATCATAGCTACGGATCTTAACCCTACTCAAGAAGAACAACTCATTGAAGTTCTTCGAACTCATAAAGAAGCCATAGGGTGGTCAGTAGCTGATTTGAAAGGAATAAGCCCAACCACATGCATGCATCATATTTATCTTGAAGATAATGCAAAACCAAGCAGAGAAATGCAAAGGAAATTGAATCCTATTATGATGGAAGTGGTTAAGAAAGAAGTGGTGAAATGGCTAGATGCGGGTATCATATACCCAATATCTGATAGCAAGTGGGTGAGCCCAACCCAAGTAGTGCCAAAGAAGTCTGGCTTAACTGTGGTGACAAATGAAAAAGGTGAAGAAATGCCCACTAGGCTAACCACGGGGTGGAGAGTTTGTATTGATTACAGAAAATTGAACACAATGACAAAGAAAGATCATTTCCCACTCCCGTTTATTGATCAGATTTTGGAAAAGCTAGCGGGTCAGAAATATTTCTGTTTCTTAGATGGGTATTCGGGATATAATCAAGTAGCTATATACCCAGAAGATCAGGAGAAAACCACATTCACATGCCCATTTGGCACATTTGCATTCCGAAGAATGCCATTTGGACTATGTAATGCACCAGCAACTTTCCAAAGGTGCATGTTAGCCATCTTTTCAGATATGGTGGGAGAAGTCCTTGAAGTATTCATGGATGATTTTTCAATATTCGGGGATTCATTTGAAATTTGTCTGGAGAATTTGAAAAATGTACTGGGAAGATGCATAGAAACCAATTTGGTTCTAAGTTGGGAAAAGAGTCATTTCATGGTTAAAGAGGGCATAGTTTTGGGCCATATAGTGTCTGGAAGAGGTATCGAAGTGGATAAAGCTAAAGTTAGCTTAATCGCCAATCTTCCTCCACCCACTTCGGTAAAGCAAATTCGGTCATTCTTGGGCCATGCCGGCTTCTACCGCCGGTTTATCCAAAATTTCTCCCAAATTGCCCGACCATTAACCCTTCTCTTAGCCAAAGATGTCCCATTCCATATTGATGAGAAATGCTTGGAAGCATTTAAATCTTTAAAATAAGCTCTGATCAAAGCCCCTATTCTCCAATCGCCTGATTGGTCTTTGCCATTTGAGATAATGTGCGATGCTTCTGATTATGCTATGGGGGCAGTACTGGGACAAAGAATCAATAAAAAGCCGGTGGTGATTTATTATGCAAGTCGTACACTTGTAGATGCTCAAATGAACTATACCACCACAGAAAAAGAATTGTTAGCTGTTGTTTTTGCCCTGGAGAAATTTCGATCTTACCTTTTGGGGGCAAAAGTGATTATTTATTCTGATCACTCGGCATTGAAATATCTGTTGACAAAGAAAGATGCCAAACCAAGATTAATCAGGTGGATCCTACTCCTCCAAGAATTTGATTTGGAGATTCGGGACAAAAAGGGGTCCGAGAATGTGGTTGCTGATCATCTCTCCCGAATCATGATTTCAGATAATGAACCAATGAGAGATTCATTCCCTGATGAACACCTCTTAGCCATTTCCCACATGTCACCACCATGGTATGCACATATTGTGAATTTTAAGGTGACTGGTCAAATCCCACAAGGATGGACAAAAAATGAAAAAGATAAATTCTTCTCTCAAGAGAAGTATTATTTTTGGGAAGACCCTGAACTCTTCAAAATTTGTCCAGATCAAATAATCCGGAGATGTGTGCCTGAAGAAGAACAACAAAGTGTTTTGAACTTTTCCCATAACCTTGCTTGTGGAGGTCATTTCTCCGGAAAGAAAACCGCAGCAAAGGTTTTACAAAGCGGTTTCTATTGGCCCACACTCTTCAAGGATGCTTATGAGTTCAGCAAAACATGCCTAAGATGTCAGGCTGTTGGAAATATGACTAAAAGAGATATGATGCCTCTAAATCCAATCTTAGTGGTTGAAATTTTTGATGTTTGGGGAATAGATTTCATGGGCCCTTTTCCATCATCTTTTGGATGCGAATACATCTTGGTGGCAGTGGACTATGTGTCTAAATGGATTGAAGCAATAGCCACCCGGACCAATGATCACAAGGTGGTGATGAAATTTGTACAGAAGAATATCTTTTCTAGGTTCGGATGGCCAAAGGCTATCATTAGTGATGGGGGTTCGCACTTCACTCATTCTCAATTTCGAGCACTGCTCAAAAGATATGGGATTACTCATAAGCTTGCTACTCCTTACCATCCCCAAACTAGTGGCCAAGTGGAGATATCCAATAGAGAAATCAAGAATATCTTGCAAAAATCTGTTAGGCCCGACAGAAAAGATTGGTCTGAAAGGTTAGATGATGCTTTGTGGGCCTATCGGACTGCTTATAAAACTCCTATTGGCATGTCACCATACAGACTAGTCTTTGGAAAAGCCTGCCATCTCCCAGTAGAATTAGAACATAGAGCTTATTGGGCTATCAAACAGGTCAATCTTGATCTAATCAAAGCAGGTTCACACCGAACCTTACAATTGAGCGAACTAGATGAAATAAGAAATGAAGCCTATGAGAACTCGAAAATCTATAAAGCCAAGACTAAAGCTTTTCATGATAAACATATTGTAAGGAAATCTTTCCACCCTCATCAAAAAGTCTGGCTATTTAACTCAAGGTTGCGTTTGTTTCCTGGGAAATTGAAATCTAGATGGGATGGGCCATTCTTGGTAATTAAAGCTTTTGACCATGGTGCGGTCAAGATCATGGATCCAAAAAATGGACAGACATTTACTGTTAATGGGCAACGTTTAAAACCTTACATTGAAAACCTTCAAAATTGTCCATTGGAATCCATGCAGCTAAGTGACCCACAATGAACATAATTTCGTCTGGCTGAAGACATTAAACTTAGCGCTTATTGGGAGGCAACCCAATCTTCTCATTTCTATTCTAATTATTCTCTTTTTCTTTTCTTTTAGAAAATTCATAAAAAAAATCCACCATGGAGAACAGAGAAAAGCTTCGTCACATCTCAGGTTGTATCTCTCCTCATCATTAATTTTTGTGCATTTCTATGCCATTGAGGACAATGTCATTCAAGTTGGGGGGAGAATCATAATGCATATTGAATAAAATCAACAAAAAATTGTGAAATTTTTTCAATTTTCACACAAATTTTCAAAAGAAGAATTGTTTCATTTTCACACCCCAACAGAAATTCATATCTACCACACTTCAATTAGGGAATCTTGATCAAAAAAATTGAGGTAAAAGGATGAGTAAAAGTTTGAGTTAACCCCTCTCTCTACAATGAATCATGACGAGATGATTTTCACACACACACGGTAACTTGGAAAGAGTGGAAGATCCTAAAAGTATAGAGTTGCTGGAGTTACCCGAAGTGTAGAATTACCCATTCTATTTTTACTTTTAGGTCAAAAGAACGGAAAACTAGGATTCGTAATAGGAGATCAAACCACTTAATACTTTAAGGAAGCGGTCACTTCGAAAAAAAAAAAAAAGGAGACAATCAGAAGCGTGAAAATAAAAAAATATGCTTCAAAAGAGTCAAAGGAAGGACGGTGGCAAAAAGTATGCACCTCCCCTCAGACAGAAATAAAGAGAGTGGCAAAAAGTACGCACTCTCAAAGCACAAAACAATCGTGCTAAAGTCCTTCACAGCAAAATAAGACCAAATCCTAAAAAGTTTTAAGTCGGGGCGAAAACCGAAAAGCGAACCTAGCCAACTAATTCAAAGACCTCTTTTTCTATTCTCTCCCCTGAGTAATTCTACCCCAAGAGGCAGTAAAGGCAACGATATACCAAACATGATAGAAATGAACTCCAATTACCTCAAATGATATGCACAATCACTTGTCATGATTCTAAGTATAGTGGGCGGGAGAACGAAAAACTTGAATTCCAATTACCTACCATTTGCATTAGATATCCTTTAAAAAAGAAGTGTGATTCTTTTTACTAATCATGGTATTCCTAATTTTTCAGATGATTGTATTGCTAAGGGACTAGCAATGATTAAGTTGGGGGGTGTGTTAAGTCCACGATTTTACATAAATAACAGACCAAATTTACGTAATTTGCTATCAATTTAACGGACAAAACCACATGGAATGATAAGATAAACCATTTGCGCATTCAGAATCTGAATTTTAAAATTTCATCACTCCATGGATGAGATAAGGGTAGCAATTCCATTTTCTCAGCAATTATTTAATGCGTAGTTGAATGATTTATGGCTATGAGAACTTAACTGTTATTTTATGTGAAACAGGACATGAACAAGCAGATGGCATAGTGGTTGGACCACCCGAACGTCAAGGAAGCAACCCGGGTTCGAATCCTGGCAAAAACATCATTTTATTTTCGTATTTTAGCTTCAACTGGGGCCCACATGCCAACTAAGAGAGAAAGAAGGAGGGAATTCTGAAATTCAAAATAAAGATTCATTTCAGAATTTCGAAATTCAAAAAAATCAATTAAATGCTTTAAAGAGGATCCCCTAAATCAAGGGGAACTTAATAACATGATTTTAAAACCTCTTTTGAAATTCAAACCCCCCCCCCCCCTTCTTTTCTATAAAAACTAGGGGAGAAGGTCAATGTGAGGAGGCCAATTTTTCAGAAATGTTTTCTTAATCTCTCTCTCTCCCACAGATTTTTCTATCTCATTCCCACTGTTCTCTCTCTCTCTCTCTCTCTACGCATCCCTCTCTCTCTGTTTTCTCTTCTCTCTCCCTATTTTCTCCCTCTTCCCAGTGCTCTCCTTCTCTCCCTGACGCATCTCTCTGCATTTTTCCTCTCTCTGCGTTTTTTTTTTTTTTCTCTCCCCCTTCACCTTTTTCTCTCTGTCTCTCTCTCTCTCATTGCCTGCCGCACGGGGCCCCGCAAGGTCACGCCAGCGCTCCCGCGTCGCCGCCTGCCAGCGCCACGCGGCAGCACGCTGCTGTTCGCGCCGCCAGCCTCGTCGCTCGTGCCGAGCTCTGCCGCCCCCCCAGCGCCACGCGGCGAGACCACGCGCAGCAGCGCACGCCATCCCGGGCCCGCCAACGCCTCGCCGCGCCACGCGGCGCTCGCTGAGCGCTTCCCGCCCAGCCGCCCTGCTCCGCACGGCACGCCGCGTGCCCGCTCGCCGCGCCAGCCTCGCCTGCCGCGCTGCATCCTCGCCTGCAGTGCCCGTTGCCACCCGCCTCGCCTGCCGCGCTTGAGGGTCCACCGCGCCGCCTGCCTCGCAGCACGCTGCTGTGGCCACGAATCCCCACAGTGGTCTATTGTGCCGCAGCACCCACAGAAGGCTCACACAGCCTCTATTTTCTTGTTATTGATTCTAAGCAGATTTGTTTTAGTTATTAGGAAATTAATTAGCACTTCTGTAATTTTCTTGGAACATTTCATGCTATTTTATTGCAATAAAAGAGATTGTGTTACTTAGCTTCTTAGATTAATGTTATATTGCCGGATTCATTTACTTTACTCAACTTAAAAAAAAAAAAAAAAAATTTAGTTTTGGTGATAGATTCTAGGTACTAATTAGGAGCCTGTTAAATGCTGCAATTAGTTTTGTTTAAAATAGAAATTGTTAAATAAAGCATCAGATTGAAAATCCAATTTCATTCAAAAATCCAAAGTTTTCAAAATTAGATTTTTATTTCTCCGTGGATCGACCCGGTCTCAACCATACACTACTTTGTTATTTTTAATTGAGATTCGGAAATTAAGATTGATGTTGTTTGTGCTTTAACGACGGCATTCAAACACGCATCAATGACCAGTAGATTCACAAAACAGACACAGGAAATCTGAACTTTGCATTTCATTGCTTTCAATTACCATGGATGAACATCAAGGGGGAGATAGAAGTTTCTAAGAATATCAAACTGAAAGAAAAACATTATAAGAAAGAAAGGAGATAAAAATAAACCCCTTCTTTACCCCCACTCTACCTTGGAGAGAGGATGAGAAGGGAGAATGGCTCTTGAAGCTTACAATCTTGCTCTCTTCTTTTCTAGCACTCTTCCTTTCTTTTTCTTTTCTTTTTTCCTTATTTTTTCTCTCTTGGGATGCAGGAGATGGAGGGGAATGGAGGAGGGAGACGTGCTCCTCCTGTCCTCTCTCTTTTCTTCTTCTCTTTTCTCTTTTCTCTTTTTTGGGATTTTTGTCTCCAACTTTTTCATGTAGAAGATGGGGGTTCTTTTATAGATAAAGTTGGATTACTTTTGGAGGGTAGATTAGGCATCCATTAGCCTTGGATTAGGAATAAGAAACCCCTCTTAAGAGCCTTCCAATGAGGCCACAACACTTGGAGAATCATGATTGGCTTCTCTTTTGCTTTTCACCTACCCTCTTCTAGAATAATCTTGAGGGGGGGACCACTTGCTTTTCTTCTTATCCTCCTTTGAGCAGATTTGAACATGGGCCAAAGGGGTAAGAATAGGCTATGGGGGGGGGACCATTTGGGTCCTTTTAAAGGCTGCCACAAAATTGGGCTTTGGCCTTTACTTTTTGGGCCCAAATTGGCCCTATTGGACTTCTTTTGCTTGAGATAATGGGCCCGGGCCTGCCCCCTTAGATTTCTTCATGATTTGGGCTGAAAGTAACCCCTTTTTGACTTCTTTGAACTTGCGAGAATGGGCATGATTGCTGTCCATTAACTTTTCTTCACTTTGGCCTTCTTTGAAAAATTTCTTGTACCTCATTTGCTTGAGATAATGGGCCCGATTTTGCCATTGGATTTCTTCACCATTTGGGCCCTAGAGTGGCCCCTTTTTGATTCATTTGAGTTGCAAAATAGGCATGACTGCTGTCCATTAACCCTCTCTTTACTTGGAAAAAATTGTTTGAATTTTTCTCTTTGTGCATTTTTTGGTGACAACAAATGCCCCCCACGCATACGGCTCACGTACGGAGACCAGAGGCGACGAAGTGAGTTGTATGCGTGGCCCATTGTCACGTACTTATCCTATTTAAGCGGCCCACAGTTTAAAACCGGCCCCACTTAAAGGTCTTCATTCACCCATTAAGGACTTGTTTTGCTTGGAGACTATTGCGACTTGGAGATTTCATCTTTGACTTGTTTCCACAACCGATTTGAATTAGGTCTTGAGCTTCGGGCAACCATATCTTGCTTGGCAACATGACCCTTTTGAGTCTGCGCTGGTCTTGGACTCTAAGACCGGCTGGGGTTCATGGAGTTTAAAAGAGAAGACATAGCCCCTTGAGTCTGCGCCGGTTTAGGCTCAATTTGGGCCTTAAACCGGCCATATATGTTGAATTTGAGAGAAGGGGGCAGATCCCCTCGAGTCTGCGTCGGTTCGATTCAACTTTGGCTTCGAACTGGTTCGTGTATGTAAAGTTTGAAAGAGGGGGGCAAATGCCCTTGAGTCTGCGCCGGTTCGGTCCGGTTAGGACGTTGGACCGGCCAGGGATTCAAAACCGACCCGGTCGATTATAAAAGAGGGAAGGGGGCAGGCCTTTCCTTTTGCTTTTTCCTGTTGCTCTGGGGGATTCCGAGCGCCAGTCCGCCTCTTCCTCTTCTTCTTTGCTGCGCTGGGTGATCTTGAGCCTCCCATGCTTTCTCCTTCTCTTTCTCTTGCCGTCGCTGGCGCTACAGCAGCTGTCGGGGAGCGCCATTGCCGACGAGAGCTGCTGCCGCCGCCGTCTGTGCGTTGACCTTCCGCTGCTTGGGGGGGTGCCGTTTGCTTGGCACGCCGGTCGCCTTCTTTTCCCCTTGCCGGTGACGAATGCTACAACCCTGTTGGGGAGCGTTATCGCCATCGCCTGTGGGTGTGAGGCCTGCCGGGTTCGAAACCGCAGACCATGCTTTCCTTGCTTCTTCTTCGTTGGCTGCATCACAGGGGCTTGGGGAGAGCACTGCCGCTGCCACGGAGGGGTATTGTTTAGATTTAGAAGCTGCTGTTTGAGGAGAGCTTCAGCCGCACCAGGATTTACAGGTAAAAGGCGGAGCTTTTTTTTTTTTTTTTTTTTTTTGAGTTTTTGGCCGGTGGGACTATTTGGGGGTTGTTGTCCACCATGGATTTGGGAAGGAGGAGAGTGAAGAAGGTCTCTTCTGCCTTTGTATCATCTTTTAACATTTTCTTTGTATTTTCCTTGCAGGAAACCGACTCTGAGCTCGTTGATCTACAGTAGGCGCAGACTCATTACTGTAGTGATTGCAGGTCGGGTGGATCAGCGTATCGCTGTTTGACTTTGGCAGTTCCCACGGGAGCGATCCCTGGGGCTGCAGCTTCAGTGCCTAGTCCCGGTTGTAGCTCGGCTCTCGGGAATTGGGTCACTGGAATGCCATTTCTATACCCCTCTGTCTTTGACATGGGTCTTCTTCTTATCGGAGCATCTCGGTCTGTCCCGGATGGCTCTTGATAAAATTTTAACAGTCCTCCGTTAAGGGGAGATGCTGCCGAAATTTTGACAGAATTTTCCTTTTCGATAAGGGCTTTTGCATTTGATTTTAACTTGTTGTCTCTTCTTTTTCCATACAATGGCTTCTCGGAGGAAAGACAAAGATGTGATGCCCGAGGCTGTCTCCGAAGATGTGCCAATTTCTCCGACAGGGTCTTCTGAACAGACTCCTACAGTGGCTGAGGAGAGTGGGCCTGTGATAAGTCCCTTTTACTTGACACCTGCAACAGGTATAGATGAGGACAGTGAACTACAACAATTTTTTGAGGTTTCTGTCTTGGACCATCCCTTTGCCGATGAATCAGATGGCAAGGTTGATGAGAGCAGACTTGTCTTTTTGGAAGGATTCTATAAATATAGACGGGACAAAGATTATCCAGTTCACTTTCCCAGCGATCAACATTTGTACAACTTCTTGCTTGACTTTAAGGTCAACGGAGTGCATTTTGAAAGGAGGGCTTTTTATGCTGAGGATGCCGTTTTGAAATTTTGAGACAACCTGAGGGGAACTATAACCCGTGGTGACTCTTTGTTCAAGCCGGGTTATGCTAGAGATATGCTTATGCCCAGTGGGACTAATATCATGCGTCCTCAGGACGACATTTTGACCCGATCACCTTCATTTATTCCTGCCAAGTGGGGATATGACAGAGGTATCCCAAACTCGAAGCAGAGGCGGCATGGGTTGTTTCTTTCTCCATGTAAATGGGGCTTCAGAGAAGAGCCATTGATTTTTGACTATTTAGCCATGAGGTTTAGATTGAAGGCAGCAATGGGCTGGTTTGGCGACTTGAAGCTTAAATCCGGCCACAGTTTCAGAGAATATTTTGTATAATATACTGATTATGTCTTGAAACATTACCATGATTTGTTGAACCGAGTGGATCTTCTCGGTAGTGTGTGTGCCGCTCGATTCCGATACCCGATCTTTAAAGGCCTTTGCTGTGGCATGATCGAGGTATTCATGAAGGAGTTCAATACTTTTTATACTTTGGAAGGAGAGACATCTTTGGATTTATGGACTTTACATAAGCTTTCTGGCTTACCCATTGACGGAGAGCTTTATGAAGAAATATGCCATCCCGACATTGTCAAGGACAGAACAAACGGCAAGGGCCGTTATGCAACCTGGAGGTCTTACAGATTCCTCCTCAAGGCTTACATGATTCTGGCTTTTGGTGAAGAGTCTCTGAAAAAGAGATCCCGCATAGAGAGGACATGAGTCCGCGGAGTTGTCTGGCTCCGTTTCTTTCAAAATGTTGACATTCGATATACAGACTTTCCTAGGGCTGGTGAAACTCCAGTCTTCATGGGGTAGACAGCTAGGCACCGAAAGGGATATCCTGATATCACCTTTGAGGAACACAAGAAAGATGCCAATCCCTTGGGCTTGGATAGGAATACCCATCTGGCAGCATATTTGGCCTATTGGCTTTCGAATTTTGCTTTTCCTCAAGGGGATGAGGGAGTGATTCGTCCCGAGACCCTTTATGGAGCTTGTGAACTAGCCTGGGGAATTAAGCTCCTGATTTTCAAAACTCTTGGCCGAGTGGTTGAGCAGGAGAAACCACGAGAATTTAATGTTGTAGGTCCCATTCATTTCTTCAATGCCTGGGTGACTTCTATTTTTTCAGAGTCTGCCCCGAAGAGCCTGGCTTCCCCTCGCATATTTCCCCGCATGATTGAATATGCAAGTGTTGATGGAGGGGATACCCAGAAGTAACTTTATGAAATTCGCAGTATCTTGACTGACACCAGGCGAAAAACTGAAGGGGACTTACGTTTTTGGAAGCACACTGCCAATTCTCGTCCTCCAGTGAGCCCCTTTAAAGTATTTGTCGAGGGTAATCCTGTTGAGTTCACCCATTCTCAGACCAAGCAACTGCTGAAGAAATCTGCATTGGATAGTCAGATTAGATCATGGCTTCTATCCATCAGACCTAGTGTCTTGGTATACTGGAAGGGATCTGTAGTTCATTTAGAACCCTATTATCCTTTCCGTTTCGACTGGAATTTTGGATATGATCAGTGCATTCCTTCTTGTGATCACATATTTCAGCTTCTTGACTGCCATCTTTTGGGCTCCAGCGGACTGCCGAGGGCCCGTGAATGGTGGGACTATTTCCACCGATTTGAAAATGTTTCTTTCAGAATTCCTTCTGCTGTCCATGCTCCTCGTGTAACATGTGAATATGTTAGATGGTGGCGAATGCGCACCAATATCTATAGCCAGGAGAGGACCCAATGTTGGAGCAATGCTGAGAAGAAAATCTTGGAGACCCAACGGGAAATCCCTTTTGATATAAAGTTCCATTATCTGCATTTCTTAGACGATAAGAATGCTGCTAAGTATGCAGAGAGACGGGCAGCTTATAAGGCTCGTCACATAGATTCTTTACCCTCAATTGATCCAGAGTTGACAAGGCTGGATACCGAAGAGCTAAAGGGGCCTTCTTGAAGCAATTTAATATTTCTGTGACCTTTGAAGATCGTCCCGATATTGATTTTCCGGAAGAGGAAGATATCAGTGGTAGAGATTCTCAGCAAGCTCATAGGAGTCTCTCAGATATTCAGAGATTTTATGTCCCGCACAAGGAAGAGAAACCTGATTTTTACAAGGGCACCAGCTGGCTACTTGCCCTTTTGAAATATTGTGGTGTATCCCAGGATTCCATTGCGCAGGGCATGTTGGATGCAAAACTACCTGCTTCTTGGGATCATATAGATGGGTGGGAACTTGATGCTTTGCGCTTGGGCATTTGCTTGAGCGATAAAAAGCATTATGATCTCAGTAGCCTAGCTTCTCAAGCAAAGACGATGAATGATGTTATATATATTGTGAAGGAGGCTTCGCTTAGAGATAAGTCTTCCATATATGAATACTGGCCTTTATCAAACTGTTATGAAGGCGATTGCTGTAAGTATATGTATTTGTGCTTGACTTTTTTTGAGCTTTGTGCTTTTTCTCTGCTTATATAAATTGATTTCTTCTTTTGCATATTCTTGTAGTGTCGGCGGCCAAATATCTGACTCAACAACATCGAAGGGCAGTGGCTATTGCAAAGAGACCCTCTTTCTTTCCTCCTGTGTCTTCTAAAACATCAATCCCCGCATCCCCTGTGGAAGTCAGTGCTATAGGGAGGGTGGTTGCCGCTGCCAAAGAGGCGCGTACAAGGAAGAGACAAGAGCCTACCCCTGAACCTCTTCCTCCTGTCAATTTGCCAGTGCTTGCTGAATTTGAAGCTTTTATAACAAAAACTGCCAAGCGGGCGAGTTCCTGGTTTCTCCCTCCCCAGCCAAGGGTGGTATGCACTATGCTTTTGATTTATGCTTTTCAGAATTTTGACATCGATGATGAACACCTTCCTTTTGTTTCCATTACAGAGAGTGTGTTACAAAAAGATTCCGCAAAGGGCCCAAAGAGTCTGTCCCCCCTGAAAAGATTGTACTGCCCAAACGCCAATCGTCGAGACTATTGGCTCAGACAAGGAAAGAAGAAACTGATGATACTTCTTCCAGTGTAGAAGAAATAAGCGGCATTCCTCCTTTACCTTCTATTTCTTCCCATACTACTGAACACATTAGTAGTGAGGCTTTGCCAGAGACAACTATCTGGTCGTCCCCGAGGGATCAAGGTAACCCTTCTGAGACTTATAGCAATAGTGATTTCATTTCACTACTGAATTTCTGACTTTGAGCATATAGGTTTTGAAGCAACTGAGGGCTTGATATCAAAGACTCATCATGTTGAAACAGTGCAGTCTGCTATGGTAATTTCTCTTTACCACATCTTTTCTGCTTTTTCCATCATTTAAACTTGACTTGTACATATTTTAAATATCAGGCATCCCCGGCTCATACGGAAAGGATGGAAATTCCTCAGGTCCCGATTGAAAGGGACATGGATTTTGAAATATCGGCCTCCATGCCAGTTTCTTCTTCTGAACAGGCAGAAGTTGTTTTTGCTGAGGGTGCGGAACCAGAAGAGACTTCAATGGTTCCAACTGTTATAACTTCGACAGAGGTCATTACCTTCTCGGCTATCAAGACTGTGGAACTTTCAGCTCCTGATCTTGCGGATATTGTGGCTACTTCAGAGCATGACGGGGTTGACTCGAGAACAAGTTCACTGAGTCAACAGGTGATAGTATCCCATCCTGTCCCCTGTACATTAAACTCTGCTGAACATATTCTTCGACTTATTAATATTGTGACTCATATACGCACATCATCCCTTGTACAGATTTCTTCTGAGCCAATTACTTTAGCCGGACCTGCCGCCTTTATAATTGCTTTGCCAGCAGCTAAATTTACAGAGAGTGACCTGTCCCCAGCCATATCAAGCACTGTAGCTGTCACATCTGCCCATTCTATTACCGAACCTTTATCCAGTTCAGTGTCTTCCTCTTCCCATCAAACGGTCATGGACTGGACTTCAGTGGATGAATCTGTGCATATTGCTATCCTTTCTATTCCTGCTGGTTCAGTTATATAGGGTATTGATGTCCTTGGCGCCAATATCAAGCTTTTACGACAAATAATACGTCGGCAGCCTAGTTCATCATATGATGTTCTTCACCAGCAAATTGAGAGCATGACTACATGGATTCATCTAGCAGGAGCGTCTTTGGATGAGTGGCTTCCTGTTGCTTCCACTGCTTTGAGATTTTTCAAGCGTCAAGAATATATTCAATCATTTATACAAGATCGACGCCAAGACTTGTCTCTTCAGCGGCATGAATATACCTTGCAGATGCAGCCTGTCTCTCTTCAAATTTCACAACAAGCAGAAATAGCTGGCTTTGAACAGAAAGAAGGCTTGTTGATGGAAAACATTCAGCGCTTAGAGGATGAACTAGTTCCTGCAAAAGCCGAGCTGGAAACTTTAAGGCATAGTCTACACAGACGTCAAGATGATCTTCTGGTTTCCCAAGGCCTTCTTGAATCATTATCCAGTGAAGTTTCCAAGCTACAGACTAAAGAGGAAGCTCTTTCTGAGTTGCATACTCAAGTTGGAGAAGGACTTCCGCTGCTATCCATGTTACTTGAGGATCCATGATGTTGTTTATAACTGAACTTTGTAGTTGGGAAGGGTATTTTCTTTTTGCTTTTCCATGTAAACTGGGATGGAAGTCATTCCTTGTAAACTTTCGGTACATTATAAAGAGAATTTTGTATCATATCCCCCTTTCAATGAATGCCATGCTTGAATTTCTTTTTTTTTTTATTCACTTTACTGACCCAAGTGCCCTTTCGGGTTTTCACCGGAGTCGGCCCCCTCTTGCTTTTGCCCGTACGCCCTTTCAGGTTTTCACACGGCGGGGTTCCCGATTTTGCCTGTAGCGCCCTTTCGGGTTTTCACCACAGCCGGGTATATAGCCTTTGTTTCCCTTGACCGCAGAAGGTACGATCAAGTCCGGCGAGGCATCTCTATTTTTAAGCCCTTTTTGACTTTTCTCTCATTTTTTTTTTATCCCTCTCTCTCCCCTTGTTGTAAATGAAGTAGAGCGAAGTGTACATCCATGGTAACTGCTAAGCTGAAAGGAAAAGATTTCAAATGAAGATGACTTAATGATGTTTATTGGCTTCCATAGCTAACAATGTTATGGGGATTATTGAAGCTTAAAAAGGGAAGGACAGAGTGAGAGGGGCAATGAATACCCCAATCACTTGTTTATTGAAAATGGCACAAACTGTAAGGGTCTGAGCCTTTATTGGGGTGGCAAAGATCGTAAGGATCTTAACCACTATGCAGGGTGGCAATAGACCGGAAGGATCTACGCCATGCAAATCCTAAGTACCAATGACATACTCATAGGTTTTTGGTCGTGGTAACATAGGTATGATTTGAAATGCATGAACCCATAATACTTCAAGCGAACTCATAGGTTTGTAACCCGAAGTAGACAGGGGTGTTTGAATGATGTAAACCTAGATACCTAGGTCATGAGGACCATAATTATTAATGACGGGTTTAAAGGCTTTTGGTCATGATAACTCATAGGTTTGTAGCCGAGGTAGATAGGGAGTACGGAGTACTCTTCTCAGAGACGCAGTAATTTCGGGGATGGTGGAGTCACGAGGGACCCAGGCCATCTGCCGGTGCGACGTAGTCGTTGAAGACCCCGATCGACTTACTTTGTTTTGATTTGAATTTGCTTGATTGTTGACGGAGTACCCCTCTCGGAGACCCGGTCTTTCGGGGATGACGGAGTCACGAGGGACCCGGGCCAGCCACCGGTGCGACGTAGTCGTTGAAGACCCCAGCCGACTTACTTTACTTTGCTTGATTGGTGACAGAGTACTCCTCTCGGAGACTCGGTCTTTCGGGGATGACGGAGTCATAAGGGACCTGGGCCAGCCACCGGTGCGACGTAGTCGTTGAAGACCCCGGTCGACTTATTTTCCTTTGCTTTGAATTTGCTTGATTGTTGACGGAGTACCCCTCTCGGAGACCCGATCTTTCGGGGATGACGGAGTCATGAGGGACCCGGGCCAGCCACCGGTGCGACGTAGTCGTTGAAGACCCCGGTCGACTTACTTTGCTTTTTGCTTTGAATTTGCTTGATTGTTGACGGAGTATCCCTCTCGGAGACCCAGTCTTTCGGGGATGACAGAGTCACGAGGGACCCGGGCCAGCCACCGGTGCGACGTAGTCGTTGAAGACCCCAATCGACTTACTTTGCTTTGATTTGAATTTGCTTGCACTTGGATTTGACTTTGGGCTTAAAATTGAGTGGCGGTGTTGAGTGCACTAGGCCACCTTCTTTGTTTTGAACTTCTTTTGAACTTGGGCGGTAGAGTCTAGTAGGACCTACACCGGCTTGTATTTGAATCTTGAACTTGAATTTAAGCTTGGATTTGTGCGGCGGGTCTTGTTGACCTAGGCCGATTTGAATTTGAGCTTGAATGGCGGGGTCGAATGAGCCCAGGCCATCTTTTTTGTTTTATGCTTGGGTGGCGGAATCCAGTAGGACACATGCCAATTTGCATTTGGATTTGATTTTGAACTTGAGCGGCATAGTCTTGCTGGCTTAGGCCGATTTGCATTTGAACTTGAGCCTGGATTTAGGCTTGTTTTTTTTTTTTTGCATTTGAACTTCAATTGGAGCTCTGAATTTGTACTTTGAATGGCGGGATCGAATGAACCCAGGCCATCTTCTTTTGCTTTCAAATTTGTTTTAAACTTGGATTTTGAACTTGAACTTAAGCAGCGGGTCCTGTTGACTCAGGCTGACTTATACTTGAATTTGTGCTTGCTCTTTGGCTGGAGCTTTGAATTTGAACTTTGAACTTGAATTTGAGCTTGTATTTAAGCGGCAGGTCCTGTTGACCCAAGCTGATTTGAATTTGAGCTTTGAATGTTAACACCTGAGCTCGAGCTTGAACTGGAGCTTTAGATATTTGATCTTGAACTTAAACTTGAATTTGAGCTTGAATTTGGATTTTAGCAGCGGATCCGGTTGATCAAGGCTGTTTCATACTTGGATTTAAGCTTGGTTTGGAGCTTGAACTTGAATTTTGAATTTGAGTTTAAGCTTGAATTTTGAGCTCGAATGTGAACATGAGCTTTGAATTTAATCGGCGAGTCCTATTGACCCAGGCCGATTTAAAGTTGAATTTGAGCTTTGAATGGAGGGGTTGAATAAACCCGGACCATCTTCTTTGTTTTGACCTTAGATGGCGGAATCAGATGAAACCGGAGTATCTTCTTGCTTTCAAGTTTACTTGAAACTTGGATTTTGATTTTTAATTTAAGTAGCGGTTCCCGTTGACCCAGGTTGTCTTATACTTGAATTTGTGCTTACTCTTTGGCTGGGGCTTTGAACTTGCACTTAAACTTGCATTTCGAGCTCAAGCTTGATAGGAAGCTTTGAATTTTGAACTTGAATTTGGTCTTGAATTTAGGCGGCGGGTCTTGTTGACTCAAGCCGATTTGAACTTGGGCTTGGATTTAAACTTGAATTTTTAACTTGAGATTCAATTTAAGCGGCGGGTCCTGTTGACTCAAGCCAATTTGAAGTTAAACTTGAATTTGAGCTTTGAATGCTAACATTTGAACTTGAGCCCGAGCTTGAACTGGAGCTTTGAATTTGGACTTGTATTTGAACTTGAATTTAAGCGGCGGGTCTTGTTGACTCAAGCCAATTTGCCTTTGAACTTCAGCTTGCCCTTCAGGCGGAGCTCTGGGTTTGAATTTGAATTTGAATTTTGCTCCAAAGATGACGCTTTGGTTCTTGAATTTTGAACTTGAATTCTGAATTTGATTTTATGCTCGAGTTTGAACTGGAGCTTTGAACTTGAGTGGTGGAGCATTGCTAACCCAGGCCAGTTTATACTTGACTTTGAGCTTGTATTTGAATTTGTGCTTGAATTTGAGTTTGGATTTGAATTTGGACTTGAATGGCAAGGTCCAGCAAGACTCGGGCCATGTTCTCTATTTCTTTATAGCTTCTTGCCCCCTGTTCATTGAAGAGACAATGTTGCAATACATATACATGTTTATATCAAACAATTTCAAAATCAGAAAACATCATCGATTCAGATTAATTTGATTGAAAACTTCGACCGGTTATAAAACGGGAAGCGGGAAATGATTTATACTCCCTTCGCACCGGGTTTGCCTCAGCACCATTGCCCGACTAGCGGGATAGTCGTGCCAAGTTTTTTTCTTTCTTTTTCAATGGCATTTCGTCATTGGCAACCCATAAGGTGCTTTGGGGTGGCTTCGTAAAGCCTTTTGGAGCCTCTTCAATGTCCTTGGCTCATATAGGCAGGTTAATTTTATCATGCCATTTAAGATTTATAGTCTCGGGAGAATACATCTCGAGAGCTGGATGATTTCTTTTGACTGTCTTCATGGTGATCATATTCACACCGTAGACAGTGCTTCATATATTTTTTCAACCTTCGCTTGGAAAGTATGGAGGTGGCGCATGATAGTACTTCATATGTTTGCCATTTAAGGGAGGAACTGCACTTCTCCCTTATGATTGGTGAGGGTGTATGCTCCTCCTTCATAATCAGTTTTGACGACATAGGGGCTGATCCAATTACTGGTCAACTTCCTTTTTGGATTTGACGTCATGACTTCTCTTCTTTTGACCATAACTAAGTCTCCTTTTTTGAAGGCTCTTTCTTTGACTAGTCTATCAAATGCTCAAGCCATGCGAGCTTGATATATCTGGATATTTTGTTGGGCTCGAAGTCTGTCGCCTTCTAAGGTTAATAACTCCTTGAGCCGCCTTTCTGCATTTGATTGATTTCCTTTGATAAGCCCATGCTCTAAGGAAATGTGCAAAGAGGGGACTTCCAATTCAATTGGTACGACTGCCTCTGACCCATATACTAAGGAATAGGGAGAATAGCCTGTTGGAGTTTTGTATAGGGTTCTATAAGCCCATAATGCTTCATACATTCTTTCTTCCCAGTCTTTCTTAGTTGAATTGACTGTCTTTGCTAGAAGGTTGCATAGAGTCTTGTTAAAGGCTTCTGCTAACCCATTGGCTTGTGGATTGTAGACTGTGGAGGTCCTCCAATCAATTTTGAATTTCGCAGCTAGCTTGTATATGATTTGATTTCGGAAGCACGTTCCATTATCTGAAATGATCCGACTGGGTGCACCATATCAGAACAACATATTTTGGCAGAGGAACCTTTCAACGGCTTCTCCAGTTACTTCTCTTAATGCTACTGCTGCGGCCCATCTGGAAAAATAATCCATGGCGGCCAGAATATATTTAGCACCTCTTGAGGAGGGTATGAACGGGCCGACAACGTCCATGCCCCACTCGGCAAAAGGCCATGATGGTGCTGTAGGGTGCAAGGGCACTGGAGGTTTTCTTGGAATTGGGCCATGTTCCTGGCATTTGTGACATGATTTGGCATATTGCGCACAATCATCGAACATTGTGGGCCAGTAGTAGCCCAATTGTTTGAGTTGATTTTTCATCATGGGGCCAGACTGGTGAGCACCACAGACCCCGGCATGTATTTCCCTCAAGGCTTCAGTTATCTCTTTTGGTGACAGGCATCTGAGGAGAACTTTTCTCTTGCCATCATATGTCACTCGAAAGAGAGTGTCTCCTTTGTATTCATATGAATCCTTAATACGGATTAGTTTGGCACGCTTGATTCGGGTGCTTGGCAATATTTTATGCTTGAACCAGTCGAGAAGCATTTCCCTCCAATCAGGCTTATCGGCTTCTTCCACTGCATATACTTTTGTTTGCATTTCTGTTTCTTCTCTCAACACAGTTGGCAACAGTCTTCTGTTCTTGACCCATATTTCAAGGGACCCTTCTGGCGGTAGAGCCAGAGAACTTGCTAATTTAGCCAGAGCATCAGCTTGAGCATTTGCACTGCGGTTAATGTGGTTGATTTCAAAGAAATAGAATCTTTGTATCAGCTTGAGGGCCCTTTTGTGATAAGGAATCAACTCGGGCTTTTTGACATCATATATTCCTTGGACTTGGTATATAATCAACATTGAGTCTCCATGGACTTGAATCATTTGAATGCCCATATCCAGAGCAACTTCCAGGCCAACTATCAAAGCTTCATATTCAGCTTCATTGTTGGTGCATGGCTTAGTTAAGGAACACGAGGTATGCAGAACCTCGCCTTCTGGAGATATCAGGACAATGCCTGCCCCGGCCTTTGTAGTGAATGTACCATCTTGTGCAATTACTGAACGGGAGGCCCCGTCAAAATATAGGTGCCATATCTTTTGTTCTGTATGGTTGGCTTCTAATGTTTCTTCATCTGGCAGGTCGGTGACTAATGGTGAATCTTCTGGCACTGGATGTGCTGCAAAGAAGTCTGCAATGGCTTGACCTTTGATGGCTTTCTGAGGAACATATTTGATGTCGAACTCCATGAGGAGGACTGCCTATTTGCCCAAACGACCTTTCAAGGCTGGTCGATTGAGGATATATTTGAGAGGATCAGCCCTAGAGATGAGCTGGATTTCATGTGATAACATATAGTGCCTAAGTCTTTTAGCTGCAAAGATTAGGGCCAAGCATATCTTTTCAATAGGTGAGTACCGGAGTTCAGTCCCGATCAGCCTTCTGCTTAAGTAATATAGTTCTTGCTCTTTGCCTTCTTCATTGTCTTGTGCCAGCATTGCCCCCAGAGAAGTCTCCTGAGCAGCGATATATAAGATTAATGACTGGCCTTTGATAGGTGCCCCCAGTACGGGTGGCGATGCAAGGTATTGCTTGATTTTCTCAAGCGCATTTTGACATTCATCATCCCATATGAATGGGCATCTTTCTTCATTAATTTAGAGAAGGGTTCACACCGTCCGGCTAGGTTGGATATGAACCTTCGAATGTATGCGAGCCGTCCCTGAAGGGACTGTAGCTCTTTGAGATTCTTCGGAGGCGGAAGCTTCTGGATAGCTTTGATTTTGACTGGGTCTATTTCAATGCCTCTGTATCTGACAATAAAGTCCAGAAATTTGCCACTTGAAACTCTGAAGGCGCACTTGATGAGATTCATTTTCAAGCTGTATTGCCTTAACCTTTCAAATATGGTGCGGAGATCTTGCATATGATCTTCCTTTTTCTTGGTTTTGACAACTAGGTCATCAATATAACATTCCACTTGTTGATGAAGGAATTCATCAAATATCTTGGTCATTGCTCTTTGGTATGCTGCACCAGTGTTCTTGAGGGCGAAGGGCATTCTCTTGTAGTGGAAGATTCCTTTAGGAGTTCTGAAGGCAGTATGGATCTTATCCTTGTCAGCCATCCATATTTGATTATATCCCGACAATCCATCCATAAAAGACAAAGCTTCATGTCCTGTGGTGGCATCGACCATGATTTCGGTAACAGGCACTGGGAAGTCATCCTTTGGGCATGCCTTGTTTAGATCTCTGAAGTCTACGCAGATTCTGATATGTCCATTCTTCTTTTTGACTGGAACAATATTTGCTAGCCATGTTGTATATTGATTTTCTTGTACGAAGCCAAACATCAATAAACTTGTCGACTTCAACATTGATTTTGTTTATCAGCTCTGGCCTCATTCTTCTCGGAGCTTGTTTGATTGGCTCGATGGCTGGATCAATGGCCAACTCATGTTGAGCTACTTCTGGATCTAACCCAGGCATTTCTTTATAGGACCAGGCAAAACAATCCCGGAATTCCTTCAGAAGCGAAATATATGCTTGTTGTTGTTCTTGACTAAGCAATGCACTTATATATGTTGGTCTTGGGTCTTCTTCAGAGCCCAAATTGATTTCAAGGAGTTCATCAACTGTGGCTTGTCCTCCATCTTCAAGTTCTAGAGGTACTGGCTGGAGCTCCATTAGATCTTCTTCATTTACTTCTTCTTCAATTTTTGCTTCAATTTCGTTGACTTCTTGCTCAATTTCATTTGATTGATTTGCTGTGAAAATATTTGGGGCAGGATCTGCCTATTAATTTTCTATAAGCTGAGTGAGCTCATCTTCCCTTTGACCTGTGTTAACATGAGGTTTGGGGGTAATAGATGGATTTTCTTGTTCTTCTGGTATATTCTGAACCATATCGGAACTTGGGATATCATTTTTCTTGACTTCTGTGACTTGGATGTCTTCTTCTTCAAGATGTTTCCAGCATTGACATGCCGGAATAGGAGATTGATCAGCTTCTGGCTGGCTTTCTTGAATAGACTGGCCTATGGGATGCTCGTCATCATAGTCATCATATATTGCTTGTGCAATTTCTGATATTTCTGGCAAAACATATGTCATATTTACTGATAATTCAGGAGTTTCTTCTTCCGACAAGGTATGTCTCAACCCTGGATGTTATGTATATTGCATCAATGCTTTGGACATGTTAGGAGGGTACCATAGCTGTTAGAACCTGCTCCATTCCTTTTTTGTTTGATATAATGAAATTGACTGAGCCTTAGCTAATTCCTCAGTCTGCTTTGTCATGTCTGGGAGACCTATGATGTCAACCCATAATTCTTCTTCTATATCGGGAATATAGCAATCTTTGTCTTCAGTAGCCGACTGCTCATCAGCTCTATAAAAGACTGTTTTATGTCCATCTTCGTGAGGAACCACGAATTTCTTCAAAGGCTCTAAGAGCTAACATTCAAACTCTTCCATAGGATGTATTAGTCCGACTGGGACCATGACTTCTATAGAGAGTACATCTTGTTGTTTGGTTGTCTTTGCTGAAGGACTTTTCAGAACTGTAGCTTCTTTGTCTTCAAGACTGAGAGAGCTAATATCTGGTGGAGGTGGAAACCATTCCTTGCTCTGACTGGTATCAGGCTTTCCTGTTTCTTCTTCTTCTTTTTCCTCCAGGGGTGGAGGTATATAGAGGTTGGCATCCATAAGATGACATTCATGAACCTCGAAAGGTTCGAGATCAGCGAAGACCTGCTATATTTGTCCTTCCGAGGGAAATTTGATGCATTGATGCAATGAGGAGGGCACCACAAAGTATTGATGTATCCATGGCCGCCCAAGCAAAGCTTTGTATGTGGTATCAGAATTTATGATATGGAAGAGGACTATGAAGTGAAAGTCACCGACAATCATTTCGAATTCAGCTGCCCCAATTGGTATTTCTGACTTCTGGTTGAATCCAACTATTTGAAATCTTGCACTCTTCTTAGGTGCATATGAAAATGAAATTTCTAGAAAGTTCTGAGAGGCATGATGCTGACAGCAGAACCTTGATCAACCAGAATTCTATTGACAGATTGTCCATTTATCTTCCCTCTTATGTAGAGTGGCCTGTTGTGGTCATTTGTAGGCAGTAACATATCATCTTCAGTGAAGGTGATGGAAGCCATGAATGCCTCATAGGGTATTTCTTGAATTTCTGCTGCATGAGCTTCATAAATTTGAGGAGTTTTTAAATCTACAATGAGAGCCTTTCTCAATTCCTCACTGAGTGACAAAACTTCCCACACAGTAAATTTAGATGGCAACCTTTTTAGTAAGCCGATAACTTTCTTTTCTGGTTTTTCATTATCATGAACTTCTAGAGAGGCAACCTGAGGGTCTTGTTCTTCAGACGGCTGCTGCTGGACTTGTTTACCTTTCTTTGCAGACTTTTGAACTGCCATAAATTCATATAAAGAGGGTAACACCCCATTTTCTTGATCAGAATTTTCTGGATACAGTCCAAGCAGAGGCGGGATTTGAACATTTCTTTTTGACAAAGACATGGATTCTATTCCTCTAAATTCTAGTTCTGGGACGGCATATGATATTTCTCCCTGCAGCTGGATAATTTTTTAAGTGGTAGCCAATGGAGGCATCCGTCCCCACTTTTTGCCAGAGCGGGTGACATGTTGCTAATTTGGAGTTGATGTAGAGCTTTCCATCACTTCCATTTTTGGAGCAAGGAAGATTTCTTCCTCCTCATCATCTTTACTTTCATTTATTGTTGATATTGTGTTGCAAGACATGACAGTGCAAATGCCTTCCTACTTTTCTTTCCCATTTTCCTGATTATCATCAGTCTTCGGCTTTTTGACTTCATGTTCCCAGAATAGGGCTTCTTCATGTATTTGCTTCATTTTCATATTTTGGAGTTTCTCCCATGGGATATAATGTTTCAGTTTTGTTGGCTTTCTTTGAGGCTGTTCATATTCATCCAAGCTGTCTATTAGCTGTTGCAACTTTGACAGCGGATCTTTACCCTTAGGTAGAATTGGTATTGGTGTTTCTCTTTTTCTTCTTCTGTTGGTAACCCTCCTTACAGTACGAGGATCTACCTATTTCCATATATTGCTTGCTGGAGCAGGGTAGCTTAAATTTGATTGGGATGTTTCCTGCTGAGGGAAAGACACACATTGTTTTTTGCCTGAAGCTGCAGCTTTGACCGGCGCAGATAGAGCCATTTTAGACATATCGGATATCATATTATCCAAATTTGGTGGAGGGACGGGTTGAACATATGTCGGCCGTTGTGGAATACCTCCATGAATATATACTTCTGATGATTTTTGCTTGATATGAGATCTTGGCTTCTTTTTGACTATTTGCCACTGAGATGCTTGGAGTGGTTGAAGTACCAATTACTCATAGGTGGCTTGTGTGCTTCTTTCTGCAGTTTCTGAGCTTAATGACTGGTAAATAGGAACCATATGATGCACATTTACAGATGCCACATTTGCTTTTGTCCAGGCATGAGGCTGCGAAGGATCGACAAGATGATCTCCCATCATCAGGACACTTTTCTGAATTAATTTTTCAACTGCATCTTTGAACACATAGCATTCTTCAATAGAATGTCCCATGATTTGGTGATATGGACAATAATTTGGATCATTAGATCTTTTGGCATCTTCTGGCCTCTTCGACTGTGGTAACACAATATGATTGTATTTTCATGCCCATTCAAATAGGACACGAGTTTTGTCTTTTGGGAAGCTGTATGGCATGTTCATTCTGTCTCTGAGAGAAGATAAGGCTCGGACTTCTTTCTCTCTATTATTGCTGGTTTCGGCCTGCGTGACTGGACCTTTCTTTTGTTGCTCCGTGATGAACGTTGATAAATCTACTGTATTTGACTCATGTGGAGCATTTCTTCTATCAAAATTTCCTTTGTTGTTGCTTGGTTCACTTCTGGATCGGCTCAGAAAACTTTCAACTTCTGATACCATAGTATTCAATTTGTCAAAAGATTTGATTTCAATGGCTACCAGCCTTTCAAGGACTTCATTTTTCAGATTACTTTTGCATATCACCACTGCATCTTCTTGACATGGTGGTCTTTTGCATTTCATGCTAAGATTCCTCCACCTAGCAATGAATTTGGAAGCATTTTCATTGTTTTCTTGTTTCACAGTATATAGCTCTACCAGAGTGATCTCTCTCTCCACCAGATAAAATCTGTCTTGAAATTGCTTCTGAAGGTCGGCCCACCCAGCAACAGATCCAGGCCGAAGAGAAGAATACCATTCAAATGCGAGTCCAGTTAATGAAGACCAAAAAAATTTCAGCATATAAGATTCATCAGTGGCTAGGTCTCCCATTGCCCCATTATAATATGCCAAGTGTTCTTTTGGATTTCCTTGGCCATTGAATTTTTCAAACTTGGGCACTTTGGTCATTCCAGCGGAAGCCTCTTCATAGCATGATGCACCGGATATGGTACTTTATACACATCATATACCGTGGAGGTACCTTCCACTCTTTCTGCCAATTTCATATCAATGAGCTATTCTAGCATCAGCCTTTGAGCCACAGCAGGATCTGCTGGATTTGAGAAGAAATTAACTCCCTGAACTTGGGAGGCTTGAAATGACAAATTTGAGATCAAATTGTCTTGCAATACTGTTGCAGGAGCAGCTTGACTATTGGATACTTGAATATATGCAGGTGTTTCACTCATAGGCACAGGCCTAGATGACTATATGGATATATTTAGAAGATTTTGAGACGGAGGAGGTGGAACTGGAGGGTTAGCCACCCGAGGATAAGAGGAAGTTGAAGCACCTCCTTCTTTACCAGCCCAGCCTGCCCCCTGTATTTGGGCATCTTTTTCTTTCAATTGCTTTTTCAACAACTCAATTTCTTGCAATAACAACTGAGTTATGCTTGGTTCTGCTTCTTTTTGCTGATTGATTTGTTGTGGAAGTTGCTGCTCTGCTGGTGTAGAAAGAGCTTCTCCTGATGCTTCAATGACATTTGCAGATAGCTCTGCTTCCTCATCAATGTTTTCCAATAGGGTAGGAAAATTTTGAGCAACTAGGGCTGCCGCTTGCATTCTTCGGATAACTAGACCCGGCCTTGAGGCTAGATCTCTGATTTCTTCTGGATCTTCAGGGAGTACCCCATACTTGTTAATAGTATGACATGAATAAATCATCAGGCTTCCTTAGGTGAATTCTGCTGATCTCCTTGCGGAAGGAGGTTTCGACTGCAGCCTTTGGAATACAGATGTTTTTGAAGGCTTTTTTGACTTTTCATTTTCGTATCTTTCTCTTGACTTCTTTCTTTTTGGCAACTCAACATGAGGCAGCTGCCTTTGAATTGGTTTCCATATTTGCCTCCTTTGTGACTGAAAGATTGGCTTTGATTTTTCTTATGCATATTGATCTTCTTGATGTTGGGGCACCCAGATTTGTTTTGCTGGTGGCTCTTGACAATATTTTGCCCCATAATAATAAGTTGGTTTCGGGTTTCTTTCTTGCTTTTTCGACATCTTAATCTTAGCTTTTCCTTTTTCTTTTCTTTCATTTTTCATTCTTTTTCTGTCCATGTCTTCAAAGACCTAGAATGAGTTTTGAACTGGAATATTTGGAACCAGTCGGTCTTTGGAAGTATCAACTTTGCTGCCGTCTAGAAAGATCCGCAGGCTCCCAACAAGAATTGATTTTCTGGTCGTAGACCATTGTGTAGAGACTGCCTTTGATTTGAACTGGGGATTCTGACCTTTTCGGATATTTCTCCGGTATTGTCTTGAAGATGATGCAACATAACTGTAAATAGTGCAGCAGCTGACTACTTGCGCTTGAGGTTTATCAGATATAATCTCAGGTTGCATGAAGACCACCCCGAGAAAATTCAGAAAACTAATAACGGGAGGGAAGCTCTCGAATGCCACAGGTATCGCCAAGTAGCCATAGCGGGCATGATTCTCGACCACTAGAGGGCCGAAGAAAACTTTCGATTCCATTGAGTCTCCTGTAATACAACAAAGAGATAATCAATAACTTCAAAGAATGGGTGTTATCCTTATTCTTTCGACGAGAAGATGAAGGGAGGATAGGTCCCACCGGACGTGCCAAAAGAGATTGTCGTACATTTTTTAAGAAAAATGCACTTGATCTTGATTTTTTGATTTTTGATTTATATTTGTGCGCTTTACCTAACTCAATCAGTTGATTGCGTAGTTCTTCGACCCGATCTCGCTACCCATAAATGGAATAACATTAATTACATCCTCCTAAGAGAAAAACCCTTTATTAATCGTCGGAAGAATAGAATAACACCCTTTAAAATGATATGAGTAAGATATATAAGATTGCATTTGAAAAATAAATGAATTTTAGTTTTAATTTGAGAAGAAAACTCATTTTTTAGTTTAAAGTTGAGTCTGCGCGAGACTTGATTTATTGATTTTTATTGATGGATAATGATGAGAGACATTTTTAGTCTTTTTGGATTGATTTATGTAGATGCATTGAAGATTTGTTGAATTTTTATGTTTGGGAGTGAACATGAAGTTGAGTCTGCGCGAGGATGCGCATACTCATTTGTTACCAGTGAGAATGCTTGTATTTATTTTGATTTTTGATTTGTGAGATGAATGAAGATCTTTTTTATGGTATTTTGATTGAAGTGGATGGCACTTTTTATCAAGGGAGTCTAATAAACATTTATTATGGTGTTTTTTCAGATTTGAAGTGAAGAGACTTTGGATTTGATTTGGAAGGTATGGAAAATTGTTTTTTATGTTTTCTTATTTGGTTTGAGTAAAAAATGCTTCAAGGATCTATGTTTTTTATGTTTTGAATTTGTAGGTTTTGAAGGATAAGGAAGATGTGCAAGTTCAATTGAAATGAGATTTCTTTTAGGTATTTTTTCTGTTTTGCAAAAGGGCAAGTTTGAGTTTTATTTGATTTTTTGATTTATAGGAAGTATTTTATTCTTGTCTTGGGGTTTTTTGATTTAGTTTTAAAAGAATTAAGGTTGAAAAATTGGATTTTAACAATTGGGGGTTGAGTCTGCACAGGGTAGCGCAGACTCATTTGTCACAAGCCTATTTTTTCAATTTTTTAGATAATTTCAAGGAGAAAAGTTATCATTTTTGTTTGGGTTTTGATTTGTAGAAAATATAGGGTCTATCATTAAGATTTTGATTTGATTTGAGGGGAATTTAATAGCCAAAATACCAGATTTTAAGAATTTAGGGTTGAGTCTGCGCTATAGGGCGCAGACTCATTTGTTATTAAAGTGTTTAAACATTTTTCATATTTTTTGCAAAAGGAGTTTTGAGCTTTTATTTAGGTTTTTTACTTATATGCAGTATAAAGTTTTTTTAAAAATTTTTGGGTTTAATTTGGAGGGAATTTAAGGTCAAAAAGGCCAATTTTGGAAATTCAGGGTTGAGTCTGCACAGGGTAGCGCAGACTCATTTGTCACCAATTTGTTTTGAGTTGTTTTTTGTATTTTTTTCAAGAACCACTTGGTGTTTTTATTTGATTTTCTGATAGATAAGAATAAACTTGATTTTTATAGAGTTTTAGATCATCTTGAAGTGGTCGGGAAGTTGATTTTTTATTTTTTGTGAATTTCAGGGCTGAGTCTGCGCCAGGACGCGCAGACTCAAGTCTGAACTGTGGATTTTTTGTTTATGAGTTGTTTTATTAGATTTTTGGTGGGATAACTTGATTTTATGCTTTGTTTGGTGATGATTTACAGATTTGGAGCTGCGGGCATGATTTAGGGGCCAAGAGATGAGGTTTTGGCCTTAAGATTGATGCCCAGACTTAAGTTTAAAGAGGATTTTGAGCAAGATTCTTAAAAAGATGGAACCTCCTGAGGTTGAGGGGAATTCCAAGAGTTTCAAAGTGTTGGGAAGCTTCAAAGATCAAGGAGACAAGAAAAATGAGTTTGAGTCTGCGCAGGGGGTGCACAGACTCAGCTGAACTTGTGATTTTTGTTTATTTGAGGGGATTTGGATTCTTTTTGTAAATGGATGTTTATTTTAAATGAAATGGAGTGTTTGATATATAATCTCAAGAGATATGAGCAATTTGATTTATTGTTTAGTTTATTTTTTCATTTGAAATGAGCTTATGAAAGGTGTGCAGACTCAACTTGTGGTTTGAAGTTTTGTGTTTATTTAAAAGGGAGAATGTCCATTTTTTAACCTTTTATGATTTAAATATAATCTAAATTTAATTATTATGAATCATTTGAGCCATAACCAATGTCCTTGGTCCAAGAATCCATCACTTGACAGTTTTTGGGTTGAGTCTGCGCATAGGTGCGTAGACTCAAGTCTGAAAATGGGTTTTGAAGTTCCTGCACAGTTCAAGCTGCATTTAAATAGTTCAAAAGGTTAGTTTCAACCAGTAAAGTTAGAATATGAAATCCGGAGTCGAGAAAAATAGATTGTAGCCCATTCCCAATCGAATTTCCATGGTTATAGGTGTGCAAACTCAAAATCTGAGCATTATTTCAGGTTTATACCTCTTTCAACTTGAAGTGATCCAAGAATCGCCACAAATTTAGGGAGGATAACACTGAGAAATCTTAGAAGTCGAGTATGGCTACATAAAGCCTTTTCAAGGAGTGGTTCTTATGTGGATTTTTTCAAATGACATTATTTCTTCATGTTTATCCCATTCTTCTTGGATCACTTTATAAAGTATTGAAAATGCTTAATATAATGATTCCAAGTTGAATTTCAACCTTTTCATTAGGAAAACCCAATCAAAGGTTTATGATCTTCATGAAGGATCATGGCACGAAGGGACCCGAAGGACCAACTCCCTTAAAGGGATATGTAATGGCTAATGGACCATAGGGATGGCTGTAAAGGGGGGCGTGCCGAGCATCCAACCACTCACCCAAAGGGTGCCCTTAATGCCTTCAAGATGTAAGAAAAACCCACAAGGGGTAATCCAAAACATCTCTACATTTGGAGAGTAAGGAACTCCACCAATTTCCCTAGAGGATCACATGTAGCCATGAACTATGGAGGTGGCTATAAAGGGGGGCGTGTCGAGCATCCAACCACTCACCCAAAGGGTGCCCTTAATGCCTTCAACATGAAAGGGTTATCTGCAGGGAATCACCCATTCTATTTCTACATTTGGGGAGCAAGGAACTCCACCAACTCATTGGGACTTCGGGACATATGATCTAAATGAACCTATAGAAATGGGAACACAAGAATGATGTTTTTTGTGTGAGGGCCCTTGATGGGTTACCCAACATTGGATTGTTGGCACCTTTAGAATGGGATATCCTTGAGAAACATCGGAATAAACTTAAAATCTTAAAACATATGGTAAGATTTCGGTTTGAAACATTAAGAGCTTAACAACCCAAAGTCCGGGCCATTTAGGACCTTCATTGGGCCTCAAAAGGACAGCCCTAGGTCCAAGGAACCTTTGGACAACTTGGGGGAAGATCAAAGAATCACCTCAAGCCCAAAAACCAAGCTAAAAGAGGCGCAGACTAAAAAGACTGCAACTGGCGCTGAGTTTGCGCAGGGAGGCGCAAACTCGTGAACAGTAGCCGCAGAGTTAACACTGTAGCACTGCACAGGCGCAGACTCATCTGAAATCCGGATTTTTGGTGAAAAATGGGTTTAAACCAAACCCAAATGATGGAAAATAAAGTATAAAAGATACAAGGCCTAAAATATTTATTTTAAATATATTTTAGATGCATTTCTTTAAGAAAATATCATGAAAACTTGAATATGAACATATGAGAAACTTAGGTATATTTTTATCTTTTCGATGGATTTCTCCTTCTTGGCTCCATGTTAGAGGGTTTATACTCAAAGAAGCTCATCCCCAACTAGTGAGGGAACCTCCTTAAGAACCTCTAGGGCCTAAACCCTTAGCCATTAAAGGAAAAAGTCCAAACAAAATCCATTCGGTTCCAACATGAAAACAAAAACTTAGATCTTAATATATATAAAACTTAGGGGATTTATCTTGATGTTTGGCCTTGGCGGAACATCATCCATGGAGGGGATGTGCTCCTAAGGGTCATGGAAGGCCAAGCCACCTTGAAAAACCGCAAAACCAAAGACAAATAAATGAAAAATCATTTTTCAGGAAATCTAGACAACAAATCACATTTCGGATCATATCTCCATATTCAGGGGGTTCTAAGGCGTGAGGAGATCATTTCTATAAACTAGAAAGGCCCCTCTACCATCCCCATATGAAAAACACATACGTTATGAAGGAAAAAATAACATAAAAGTAAGATAACCAGCAGATTCACAAAACAGACACAGAAAATCTGAACTTTGCATTTCATTACTTTCAATCACCATGGATGAACATCAAGGGGGAGATAGAAGTTTCTAAGAATATCAAATTGAAAGAAAAACATTATAGGAAATCAAGGAGATAGAAATAAACCCCTTCTTCACCCCCACTCTACCTTGGAGAGGGGATGAGAAGGGAGAATGGCTCTTGAAGCCTACAATCTTGCTCTCTTCTTCTCTAGCACTCTTCCTTTCCTTTTCTCTTCTTTTTTACTTCTTTTTTATCTCTTGGGATGCAAGAGATGGAGGGGAATGGAGGAGGGAAACGTGCTCCTCCTGGCCTCTCTCTTTTCTTCTTCTCTTTTCTCTTTTTTGGGATTTTTGTCTCCAACTTTTTCTTGTAGAAGGTGGGAGTTCTTTTATAAATAAAGTTGGATTACTTTTGGGGGGTAGATTAGGCATCCATTAGCCTTGGATTAGGGATAAGAAATCCCTCTTAAGAGCCTTCCAATGAGGCCACAACACTTGAAGAAGCATGATTGGCTTCTCTTTTGCTTTTCACTTACCCTCTTCTCGAAGAATCTTGAGGGGGGGACTACTTGCTTTTCTTATTATCCTCCTTTGGGAAGATTTGAACATGGGCCAAAGGGATATGAATAGACCATGGGGGGGACCATTTGGGCCCTTTTAAAGGCTGCCACGAAATTGGATTTTAACCTTTACTTTTTGCGCCCAAATTGGCCCTATTGGGCTTCTTTTGCTTGAGATAATGGGCCCGGGCCTGCCCCCTTGGATTTCTTCATCATTTGGGCTGAAAGTAACCCCTTTTTGACTTCTTTGGGCTTGCAATAATGGGTATGACTGTTGTCCATTAACTTTTCTTCACTTGGACCTTCTTTGAAAAATTGCTTGGACCTCCTTTGCTTGTGATAATGGGCCCAGTTGTGCCATTGGATTTCTTAACCATTTGGGCCCTAGAGTGGCCCCTTTTTTATTCATTTGGCTTGTAAAATAGGCATGACTACTGTCCATTAACCCTCTCTTTACTTGGAAAAAAATGTTTGGATTTTTCTCTTTGCTCATTTTTTGGTGACAACAGGTGAACATGTAAGTATTCATTGATGAATGACTTCACTGAACTGATCCGACATAAATCATTAGATGGTAATATTACCTAACTATTAATCAATTTGATTCATCGTCATAATGATGTAGTTGGTCTTATGACCGGAGACATCAAAAACACCTTGTTAGTAGACTTTTGGATTTTGACCTTAACTTATAGATCTCCAACAAAGGAATCTTAATTAATTAAGAGATCAAATTCAGTGGAATACCTTTGAAGGTGATTACGTGGTAAATACGGGATCATTCACTCCCAGTAATTATAGAGAAAATGTTTTAGGGAATGATACCTAGGAGTCTCTGGCTAAGGTAGGTCAACATATAAGAAAAAGAGTCTTCTGATGATGCTTTAAGGCATCTAATCCAAGTAAGTGAGCTAATTAGGATTTGACAGTTAACCATATATACCCTAGGTTCACTTGAGAGCATTGGTATGGGTGAAGGATTGTAATTACGTAGTAACTGATAACGGGAAAGGTTCCTTGAGCGGATTACTAAACCTCGCTACCTTCCGGGATCATGTGTTGTTACTTGTCACCCAACTTGATCGAAAGTCCGATCGATTATCATGAGATGATAAATCGATTAAGTAATTATTTAATATCTCAATTTAATATGAGATATTAAAAAAATTACTTTAAGTCAATAAGAAGTTATTGAACTTATCGGTCTCATAATTGAACTGATACTTGGTCCTAGAGTGTCATACGCACAAAGTTCTCAATTGATGGATATTAAATTTGACTTTATATTAATCTAGGGACTTTTGTGAAAAGTCACCAAAATTAATAAAAATATACATCAAAGGAGAACTCTGGGCCAAGCTCTAGGATTTCTCTGCAACCTAGCTGTCTCCCTCCTCTCTCTCTCTCCTTTGGTTGTCCCAATATAGAGAGGGACACCCCCTTCTATCTTCCATTCTCCTCAATTTTTGCCCGTTGGAGCATCCGCTTGCATGCTGCAAGCACCTGTGACGAGAAGAAGGGCAAGGGATTAGGTGAATCCCTCTGAAGAAGAAATGAGGACGATCCCTCAACTGGAGAACTATATGGCTACTGTTGGAGGCTCGACACCTATGCGGCTAGCAACATCACTCAAACGGAATCGAATTTTGATTACGGATTCCACTCCGTGCAAGATGAAGAATCGTTCTTCACTCGTTTTAGTTCTTTAAAATGGATCGAGATATCATAGAAATTGTTTTAATTTTTATTGCATATTCATTTTAATATCTTGTTCGACCTCCCCATATGATCCTTATAGTGGTATCTGAGCTAAGTTCTACTTTGATCCATTCTTGTTCTTCTGATGTTATTATGTTAGATTTATATGCATCGATTCCCATTTTCTAGTTGGTTTGATGATGTTCCGGGTTAAATGGGGCTACGACTCACTTGGAGGGATGCCAAGGGGATACAACGACACTAGTCGACGGCAATGTTCTATGCGTGCCCTAGGGTTTCTATTCTCAGACAGAAATGCGTCTAGTCTGATGGATGCCTATTTAGTTAGATTTCCTATCAACTAGACATTTTGCCCTATTAATTTGATTAATTAATTAAGCATTAAGTCAGGCGAACATTTTAAGTATGTACAGGTAAAAGAATAAGTACAACAATATCGGGCATACCCCAAAATCGAGATAGTTGTTGGTGCGCATACCAAGAAGAAACCATACACCAACGCTCGTCGAGTGGTCCACACCTGGAAAACTAGAGTGAGCCACACCAAAATTAGGCTCGGTAGGGATCACCCGATGCCTACCTCCCAAAAACACTACCAGGCAACCACAGAAGTAAAGGAAACATGTAAACAAAAGTAGTAAAGCTACAGCCACAACGGCGAGAGTCGAAGAGAAGAAGGCACAACTCCAAAGATTCCCAAATTACATTACGAGATATGAAATAAATGCATTTGTAAGTGCAACAGGTGTTAGTATTAGGTCGCCTACAAGCCAATCCGATGCTATGTACTATTCAGTTTATTTATATAATGGCATAATTTCATTGTGTATTTAATTCGATCTCTATTTATCGTATCATGATGAAGTCCATGAACATGTGCAATGATCTTCGGATTATGATGAAATCATAATTAGGGGGCCGAAGACTTATAAACACATGTTCTTAATTGTTCATAATCGGAGGATATTTGAAAATGACACTAACATCCGGATAGACTTGTACAGGTTTTCTCAGCTCATATGATGAGGGTGACTGATCCTATAAGTTACTTGTGTGGAGACACTATGCTAGATCTGTAGGTGCTTATTGGTGAATGAGTTCACTGAACTGATCCGACCAAGAACCGCTGGATGATAGCTACATAACTGTTAACCAGCTCTATTCTTTTGTCACGATTGCGTGGATAGTCCTTGGACCTGAGATATCGAGGATATCTTGTTGGTAAGTCTATGACCTTTGACCTTGATTAACGAATCCCTAACCATGGGCTATCTATAAGTCAAGTGATCGGGGTCAGAGAGATACCCTCGAAGGTAATTGTGTGATCAATACGGGATCATCCGCTCTTGGTAATAGGAGAGAGAATGTTCCATAAATGATGCGCATAAACCTCAATGCTTTTTGGGATCACGCGATGTTGCTCGGCACCCAGCGTGATCGGAAGCCAGTCCAAATATATTGTGGGACATTAAATTCGGTTGGTTAATTAGTATAAGGAAATTAATTAATTTAGTGGGTCCGTAAAGAGTTACTGGACTTAATGGGCCATTAACTAGACTGGTATTTGGGCCTAGAGGGTCACGCACAAATGGTTTTCAAGTTGATGGATACTTTGACGGGGTTTCGGAGAAGTGTGAATTTTTTTGAAAAATTGCAAAACCACTTATTATAAAAGTACCACTGCTAGGTCGGGGGCCAGCAACCCTGAGCTAGCCGCCGCCCCCCTCTCTCTCTCCTGGGCGCCCCCTTCTGTGGCCGGCTCTCCAGAGGCTTAGCTCTGACTCCCACCTGCTTTGCTTCCCGTCTGACGGGAATTCTGAATCCGTATGTCACGAAAGATTATGCACAGCTAAACGAGATCCGCGGACGTTGCACCGAGCGAGGGAGCGAGGACGATCCATTGAGAGGAAGACCGCGTGGAAACCGCTAGAGACCAGGCACCTACGCGGCTTGTGGCATCACACCAACGGAACCGGTCGAATGCAGATTTGAATCCGCGCAAGGTAAAATATGATTTTACTGTTTTAATTTTTGTATCCGAAACGGCACGGATCCAATTTTATTTTCCACTGCGTTTCCCTCGGATCCGACACAGCGAACCCGAAATAGGCACAACTCTAAAGTAACTCAAGCAACCCAACTCAACACTGTTAGTCTTAGGTGGCTAACAAGCCAATCTGACTATGTAAATCTCATTCATTTATTAACAAAATGGCATATTTCATTATGTGTAATTCATATTGTTATCGTCGCATGATGAAGTCCGTGAATATGTGTGATAATAATCAGATTATGATGAGATCGTACTAATGAGACTGGTCACTTAAACACACATATTCTCAATTGTTCTTAGTCGGAGGATATCCAAGATGGACATCGGATATCCGGTTAGACTGGTATATATTACTCCTGCTCATATGATGAGGGTGACTGATCTCATAGTCACTTGTGTGGAGACACTAAGGCGAATCTGTCGGTGCTCATTAGAGAATGAGTTCACTGAACTAATCTGACTGAATCGCTGGATGGTATAGTACCTCACTGTTAACTAGCTTGATTCTATTGTCGCAGTTGCGTGGATGGTCCTCGGACCTGAGACACCAAGGACACCTTATCGGTGGAATTCTGTGCTTCGACCTTGGTTAACAGATCTCTATTCATGGGATTCTAAATAGCCAAGGATCGATACAATGGAATACCATCGAAGGGAATTGAATGTCAATAATGAATCATTCGCTCTCAGTACTTAGAGAGAGAATGCTCTAGGAAGGATGCGCGGAAGTCCTTGGCCAGGGTGAACGATAATATCGAGAAAGGAGTTTTTCGATATTATACGGTAGCATTTGATCCAAGTGAGTTGACCGATTAGGGTTTGACGGTAAACCACACCCTGAGTTGACTCGAGAGCATTGTACGAATGAAGGATTATATCCACGTGGTAACTATTGGCGGAAACGTTCTAAGAGTGGGTTACTTAATCCCGATACTTTCCGGGTTCATGTGGTGTTGCTTGACATCCAACGTGATCGGAGGCCCGATCAAATTTAATATGCGATATTAATTCGATTGATTAATAAATTAATAATAAGTTATTAATTGATTAATCAGGCCAGTGAGGAGTCACTTGGCTTATTGGGTAATTAACCGGACTAGTTATTGGGCCTAGAGGGTCACACGCAAAATTCCCAAGGCGATGGATAATAAGTGGATTTTATATTAAATCGGGGGTTTTTATGAAAAAACCGTGTGGTTAATATAAAAGATAGCGAACGGGCTGTGCAGACCAAGCTCCTGCTAACTCTAGCCGCCCTTTCCTCTCTTCCTCTCTCTCTCCGGCGCCCTAGGCCGGTCCTGTTCTCCGAGTATGCTTTGCCGCTTCTCCGAATCTCGTCCGACAGGAAATCGACTGCACGTCGCGGTAGTCGTTGCGGCGAACGGCGAAGGGTTCGTGGGCTGCGATGAACGAGGAACATGAGGATATCCACCGCGAGGAGGATCATTTGGACTTCGCTAGAGGCTGGGCATCTGTGCAGCTGGCAGTGTCACACCGACGGAATCAATCGGTCGTGGATTCGAATCCACGCGAAGGTAATAATCCGATTAACGGTTATTTGGATTTTTAGTTTTATTTAAATGGAAAAACAGAGCACTGGTTTTAATTTTAATTTCTTGTGCGTCAGCGATCTGGAGGAATGTGAGAACCCAACAAACACCGCAGTTCACAACCAACGATCCGGCTAAACATACAAACCATACAGCCGAACACATACAAAAAGCGCCTCACAACACAACCAACACTCGCGCCTGTCCATCCCTATAAGCTCCGGATGCTATAGGGTGAGGCAGTGAGCCCAACTAGGACTAACTGGACTAGTGAATCACCACCACCCAGGTACATGTGCATACAACCAGTCGGAACCACTGTCCTATCGACTAGAGTTCCTTCCACACCTAGCCTAGGCGCTATATGAGGGCCCTGCGGACCAGCAAAATCCCCCTCAAGCCGAAGCTATAGGGACAACTCGTAACCCTAACCTCCAGTGTTACATCAGGCTAAAGGTCAAAAGCGTATACACCCGTAACCTTGACGTCTTAGGTTACATCAGGCCCAGTCGCGAACGGGTACACTTCTAGCATCATCACACTCAGCTCCACAGTAAGAAACACACCAAAAACTGCCACGACAAACGAGGAAAACACCGACCCGCTGAGATGGGACAACAACCCCTCATATAACATGCTGTCTACTCCGGCTTGTCTGGCTAGGTGGTTCTTTCTCCTCCCAGCCACGAGTAACACACTGAAATGTACCATTCCCACCCCGGTACAGCGACACTCCCACATCGACACCACGTCACTCACACACCGACACAAGGTGTCATACACAAACCATAGTTGTTCTAGGTCCACGATCGCATATACACACACAATACGATTTCGATCACATAGGAATCCCCGCCTTTAATGTATGATTTCAAGCATGCATGTAATAGGATTGCCTAACAATATACACACATGTTAATTGCAGGAATTATGGGGCTTTGGCTTGAATCGCGTCACTCATGGCCAACACGATTCACAAACCACGTCGTCCTGAGTCGACGTCATTCAATGCCTTAAACTGGATCCCCAGAAATCGGCCTTGGGACTTCGGGCTATTGGCTTGAATCGCGTCGACTCAGGTCGAGGCCTTTCACAAAACACGTCCCCCTGAGTGGGCACCATTCAGCACCCGAGACCACAACTCTCCCAAGCCTCACCGAGCCACAACATGGGATTTCCTACCCCAAAATGCCACAAATAGAAAAGAAGGGGGAGAATCTAAGTAACCGAATTAAAAACACACCATTCCCCATTTCATAAAAATCACCATTTGCGTCAAAAGTCCCCTTAACATGCTTATTCTACCCAAAATCCTCACACCTCCATAGCATGCTCCAAAGCGGAAAATCATGGTTTAAATCAAACGAATCACGTGTAAGGATCGTCACTTTACTGGTTACTTGAACTCCTCCTAGCTCCTCGCCACCGAACCGCCACACTGCAAGCCGCTGCCGTAGATGTCACAACTCCGTCGGGACGTCGGCCACCGTCCAGAGAGTGAAGTGCCGCAGTGGAGATGGTGACGGAAGCGGTGGGAGGTAGAGGGGTGTTGGAGTGATGGAAGAGGTGTTAGGTTCGGCTGTGTCGGATCTGGGTAAATGCAGCGAAAAAATAAATTTCGGATCCATCCCGTTTCGGTATATTAAACTTAAATGATAAACGTATTTACCTTGCGCGGATTAGAATCCACATTCAACCGGTTCCGTCGGTGTGATGCTGCAGGCCGCACAGGTGCTCAGCCTCTAGCAGTACCATGAGATCATCCTCTCGGTGGATCGTCCTCGCTTCCTTGCTCGCTGCAGCGTCCACGGATCCCGTCTGGCTGCACGTAATCCTCTGCAACATGCGGATTCAAAATTCCTGTCGGACGGGAGGCGGAACAGGTAGGAGTTGGAGCGGAGTCTCCGAGGCCGGCTAGAAGTTGAAGGCTCCTAGAGAGAGAGGAGAGAGAGGGGGGCGGCTAGGTCAGGGTTTCTGGCCCTCGACCTAGCAGCGTTACTTTTATAATAAGTGATTTGTGGTTGTTCAGAAAAACCTACACTTATCCAAAACCCCGTCAAAATATCCACCGACTTGAAAACCTTTTGCGTATGACCCTCTAGGCCCTAATACCAGTCCAATTAATGGCACATTTAAGTCCAGTAACCTTTTACGGACCCACTGAATTAATTAATATCCTTATATTAATTAATCAATCGAATTTAATGTCCCACAATAAATTCGGACAGGTTTCCGATCACGTTGGGTACCAAGCAACACCGCGTGATCTCGGAAGACATTGAGGTTTATGCAACCCATTATGGGACCTTTCCGTCAACGGTTACCACGCGGATATAATCCTTCATCCGTGCAATATTCCCGAATCAACCTAGGGTATGGTTTAATGTTAAATCCTAGCCGGTCGATTCACTTGAATCAGATGCCACTAATTTATATCAGATAACTCTTTATCTGATACATAATCTGCTCTGGCCAAGGACTTAAGCGCATCATTTATGGAGCATTCTCTCTCCTTTTATCGAGAGTAGATGATTCCTATTGAACACACAATTACCTTCGAGGGCATCTCCCTGAACCCGATCACTTGACATATAGATAACCCATGGTTAGGGATTCGTTAATCCAGGTCAAGGTTTAAAGACCTACCAACAAGGTATCCATGGTACCTCATGTCCAAGGACCATCCACTTAACAGTGACAAAAGAATCGAGCTGGTTAACAGTGAGGTAGATACCATTCAGCGATTCATAGTGGGATCAGTTCAGTAAACTCATTCACCAATGAGTACCTACAGGTCCAGCACAGTGTCTCCACACAAGTGACTTATAGGATCAGTCACCCTCATCATATGAGCTGAGGAAACCTATACTAGTCTATTCGGATGTTTGATGTCCTTTTCAAACATCCTCCGACTAGGAACAATTAAGAACATGTGTTTATAAGTCTTCGGTCCCATAATTATGATCTCATCATAATTAGAAGACCATTGTACATGTGCATGGACTTCATCGTGATACGATAAACAGAGATCGAATTAAACACATTATGAATTATTGCCATTAAATTAATAAACTGAATAATACACAGTATTGGATTGGCTTTCGGGCCACATAATACTATCAATCTTCCACTTGGACCATGGCTAATCACTCTTATACAGAATACCCATATTCTCTAAGTGACGCTCAAATACATTTTGAGAGAAAGGCTTCGTCAGTGGATCTGCTATGTTGTCGGCTGAAGGAACTCTTTCCACTACGATATCTCCTCGATCTATTATCTCTCTGATCAGATGAAAGCATCGTAGAGTGTGCTTTCACTTCTGATGAGACATAGGTTCTTTCACTTGAGCTATTGCCCCATTGTTATCACACAACAGTGGGATGGGACCAGAGATGCTATCCATCACATCAAGATCGCCAATGAATTTCTTCATCCAGACTGCTTCCTTGGCGACTTTAACAGCAGTAATGTAGTCAGCTTCTGTTGTCAAATCCGCAGTGATTTCTTGCTAGGAACTTTTCTAGATCACTGCTCCCCCGTTGAGTGTAAAGACAAACCCTGATGTCGACTTGCTGTCATCCAGATCAGACTAAAAATTCGAGTTAGGATATCCTTGCACCTTTAAGTCTCCTCCTCCATAGATCATAAACATATCCTTAGTTTTTCTTATTGGGTTCCCGCGTTTCTCTGGATCGTTTATGCAGCAGAATTAAATAAAAATAATTTGACGATTCGTTCCCGTTTCGAAGAATAAAGAACGATTATCGGATAATCGATTCATCCCGTGCGCAGATTCGAATCCACGTCCGAACGGTTCCGTCGGTGTGACACCGCTAGCCGTGCAAGCGCCCAACCTCTAGTGAAGTCCACGCGATCCTCCTCGCGGTAGATATCCTCACGTTCCTCGCTCGTCACAGCCCAAAAATCCTTTGTCGTTCGCCGCAATGACCGCGACAAAGCGCGGTCGATTTCTCGTCGGACGAGAGTTGGAGAAGCGGCGGAGCAGACCATGAGAACAGATCTGGCCTGGGGCACCAGAGAGAGAGAGGAGGAGAGGAGGGGGCGGCCAGGGTTGAGCAGCAGCCTGGCCTGCTTAGTCGACTCACTTGGATCGAATGCAGCCGTATAATATCGGAAAAGTCCTTTCTCGATATTATTGTCCGCCCTGGCCAAGGACTTCTGCGCATCTTTCCTAGAGCATTCACTCTCTAAGTACCGAGAGCGAATGATTCATTATTGACATTCAATTCCCTTCGACGGTATTCCGCTGTACCCAATCCTTGGCTATTTAGAATCCCGTGAATAGAGATCCGTAAACCAAGGTCAAAGCACAAAAGTCCACCGACAAGGTGTCCTTGGTGTCTCAGGTCCGAGGACTATCCACGCAACTGCGACAATACAATCAAGCTAGTTAACAGTGAGGTACTATACCATCCAGCGATTCAGTCGGATCAGTTCAGTAAACTAATTCTCTAATGAGCACCTACAGATTCGCCTTAGTGTCTCCACACAAGTGACTATGAGATCAGTCACCCTCATCGTATGAGCAGGAGTAATCTATACTAGTCTAACCAGATATCCGATGTCCTTCTCAGATATCCTCCGACTAGGAACTATTAAGAATATGTGTGTTCAAGTGATCAATCTCATTAGTATGATCTCATCATAATCTGATCACTATCGCACATATTCATAGACATCATTATGACACGATAATTAATACGATTTACACAGAATGAATATATTGCCATTTTATTAATAAATGAACAAGATTACAAAGTCATATTGGCTTGTAGGCCACCTAAGACTAACAATCTCCTACTTGGACTAAAGCCAATCACCCTTATGTACTAAACCTATAGACTTTAGGTGACGCTTAAGCACATTTTGAGCCAATGGCATTGTTAGTGGGTCTGCTACATTATCGGCGGATGAAACTCTTTCCACCACTACATCTCCTCTGGAAATGATATCTCTGATTAGATGAAAGTGTCTCAGAATATGCTTCGATTTCTGATGAGACCACGACTCTTTCGCTTGTGCAATGGCTCCATTGTTGTTGCACAACAGTGGAACAGGTTCAGAGATATTGGAAACTACGCCGAGGTCGGTGATGAATTTCTTCAACCACACTGCTTCTTTGGCGGCTTCAGCTGCAACGATGTACTCAGCTTTAGTCGTCGAATCTGCAGTGGTTTCCTACTTGGAATTCTTCCAGCACATTACACCTCCATTTAGAGTAAACATAAATCCAAATGTAGACTTGCTATCATCTGGATTTGATTGGAAACTCGAGTCAGTAAAGCCTCGCAGTTTCAAGTCACCTCCTCGATAGACAAGAAACATATCCTTAGTTCTTCTCAAGTACTTAAGGATATATTTCACTGTCTTCCAGTGCTCTTCGCCTAGATCAGCCTGAAATATGCTCGTAACACTTAGAGCATATGCGACATTAGGCCGTGTATATAGCATCGGATACATGATAGATTCTGTGGCAGAAGCATAGGGTATTCTATCCATGAATGCCCTCTCATTAGGAGTCTTAGGAGATTGCTCCTTTGAGAGATAAATTCCATGTCTCATCGATATGAGACCTCTCTTGAAAATTTTCCTATCAAACCTTTTGACAATGGTATCTATGTACAAGGATTGGGTCATTCCAAGCATCCTCTTTGATCTATCTCTATAGATCCATATTCCTAACATGTAGGATGCTTCTCCCAAATCCTTCAAGGAGAAATTTTTTGACAGCCAGATCTTTACTATTGACATCATAGCTACATCATTACCAATGAGTAGTATGTCGTCTATGTAAAGAACTCAGAAAGTGACTGCGTTCTCACTGGTCTTCTTATACACATAAGGCTCATCTTCATTCTTAATGAAGTCATAAGACTTGATATCCTCATAAAATCTTATGTTCTAGCTCCGGGAAGCTTACTTCAGTCCATAAATGAACCTTTGAAGCTTGCACACTTTATCTGGAGATTCTTTAGATGTGAAATCTTATGGTTGTATCATATACACCTCTTCCTCAAGGTTACCGTTGAGTAAGGCAGTCTTCACATCCATCTGCTAGATTTAGTAATCGAAATCTGCAGTTATGGCAAGCAGAAGTCTGATCTACTTTATAATGGCAACTAGTGAGAAAGTCTCGTCATAGTCAATTCCTTGCCTTTGACGATATCTCTTTGCCACCAACCTTACCATATAAGTGTCGATCCGTCCATCTGCACCGATCTTTCTCTTAAAGATCCACTTCCTTCCAATGGGTATGATACTCTCAGACAAATCCTCCAAATTCCAAACTTGGTTGGTGTACATAGACTAGATTTCAGAGTTCATGGCTTCTCGCCATTTCCCGGCTTCTGGGCCTTCTATGGCCTCATAGTAGGTTTTAGGATTATCATCCTCATTATATTTAGACTTACCTTCATCGATATGTCCCACATATCGTTCGGGTAGTTTAGGTATCCTACCAGATCTGCGAGGCTCATCTGTGTGTACCTGAACAGATTCAAGAACTGATATCTCATTTGATGATAATTCAGCTGTTTGGGAATGTAGAACCTCTTCTAATTCTATTTTACTCCCACCGTCCTCCTGGAGAAGGAATTCTTCTTCTAGGAAGACAGCTTTCCTGGCGACAAACATCTTTTGTTCACCAGGATGGTAAAAGTAGTATCCAAAGGTTTCCTTTGGATATCCCACAAACTAGCATTTATCAGTTCGTGATTCTAGCTTGTCTGGATCATGTCTCTTTACATGAACAGGACAACCCTAGACTTTAACATGTTTAAATTCTAGCTTCCTGCCTTTTCATATCTCATATGGAGTAGAGGTCACAAACTTGCTGGGTACTCTGTTCAATAGGTATACTGCTGACTCTAGAGCATACCCCTAGAGGGACACTGATAAACCTGAAAAGATCATCATGGCGCGCACCATATCCAACAAGGTGCGATTCCTCCTTTTAGATACACCATTAATTTGTGGTGTATATGGAGGGGTCAGTTGAGAAAGGATACTGTTATCCTTTAAGAATTGTGTGAAATTAATACTCAAGTATTTTCCTCCTCGATCTGATCGAAGAGCTTTAATACTCTTTCATGACTGCTTCTCTACCTCATTTTTGAACTCCTTGAACTTCTCAAATGCTTCTGACTTGTACTTCATTAAGTATACATAGCCGAATCTTAAGAAGTCGTCGGTGAACGTGATGAAGTATGAAAAGCCACCTTTGGCTTGGGTGGACATTGGACCACATACATTTAAATGTACTAGTTCCAAAATGTCCTTGACATATTCTCCAAGTCCAGTAAATGAAGATTTTGTCATCTTTCCCATAAGGCAGGACTCACATGTCGCAAACGATTTATAATCGAATGTATTCAAATATCCATGTTTGCGCAACTTTTGCAACCTGCTTTCACCAATGTGCCCAAGTCTACAATGCCACATGTATGCTTGGTTCACACAATTCTTGCTCTTCTTAAGAGCATTATCAATGTGAAGATTGTAATGAGAAACATCTAAAAGATATAGACTATTGACTAAAAATGCCGAAGCTACTGATTTATTACCATAATAAATCGAACAACTTTTATTTTCAATAGTCAACTTATATCCTATTTTGTCTAAACAAAATATAGAAATGATGTTCTTTATTATGCTAGGAACATAATAACAATCTTCCAATAATAAGGTGTCTCCTGATGGAAGCCTGAGATTTGTTGTCCCTACAGCAATCGTGGAAACTATTGCGCTGTTTCCTAGCCTCAGTTCAACCTTGCCTTTTCTCAGCTTGGGCTTACTTGTCAGCATCTGCACATCATGACAAATATGAGAAGCACTTCTAGTATCTAATACACAAGATGTGTAATCTCTAACTGACAAGTTGATATCTATCATATAGATATATGAAGCTTCTGATAGCTTCACTTTTCCATGAGCTTTATTGTTGAGTAACTCCTTGTAGTTCCTCTTCCAGTGATCATTCCGCTTACAATAGAAACAATTACCTTTTACTACTCCTTTGCCTTTGTCCTTCAACTTTTTATTGTACGCGATCATCTCTGCCTCAGGGACGTTTAATGCCGGTTCAGTAGGAGGATCAACCCCAAGGACGTAGGCAATGTACTCAAATCTGAAGACATTCTTCAGGTTTTTGAGCCAATCTGAGTAGTTCAGGCTAGTCAAAAGTTTGGCATCAAGTATGCCACAGAGTGGGTTATTCGACAACATATTTTCCTATAGGAGATAAATAAAATTTATTTAGTAGATGTTTAATTTATTAAAATTTAAAACAAGACATGGTTTTTTCATCAAGTTTTAACTCCCACTAATTTTCAACGGACTGTATAACCCTCAGCTATACAAAACGAGAGACGCCGACAGTCTACTGGTGGGGATCAGAATGTCAATGACTTACTGTACAACCATGTGGATAGTACAACAAACTGTAATACAATTAAAGAGCACCCATCTCATGGGATTTGCAACTCCTTGCAATATCCGATCATATCTTCGGTCCTAAGAGATTTAATGGCCTTGTGGATAGCACAATAAGCCACTAATTCTGGTCTAAGCTAACCATCGTTACGAGACGAGCATAGATTTGCATGCAGCCCTTGTGGATAGCACAACAACACTACATGGTTCCTCTACGCCGATCAAGTAGGCATCTAATGCCATAGCCATAGTCTCTCCTCACAATTAGACAGGCCTTGTGGATAGCACAACAAACCTGCCAAAAGTAATTCGAATCTTATGACTATAACGATGATGGACCACACGGTAAGTTCTTAACGACTCATGTTACGGCTTAAAATTTAAACGAGGGTATTTAGATAACTTTTATTTTGGTCTCTCCTAGGTGATAATATATAAATATATCGTATATATTTACTAAATACTATACCTGCTTTGATTCATAATCAAACATAAATAATGCATCGCATACATTTAATTAGTGGTCATGGATAGCACAGTGAGTTTGACTGGAGCCAACAGTCAAACACACATAACATCTAACATAACTATTACATTCAACAATCCTGCAAACACATAGGTAAAAGATCTTTATCGAATCGCCTTCTTGGTTGCAGCTGTGGATCATCCTCGCTCCTTCTTCGGTTGCCTCGATCAGATTACAATAATTCTAGAATTACATGTAAATTGAAGAAGGCCTCATGGAGTATGAGAGAGAGAGAGGTACGCAGACCTCTATTTATTAACAATTTAATAAATACCCATTCCACCATACATCTACGATTCACACACATCATTCATCACATGAATAATTAAATAAGTGCATACCCATGGCCACAGTGTGTTTTAACCATTCTACACATGATAAGCGCATCACATGGCTAAAACAAAAGAGTTTTCAAAATTAAATAATTTTGACTTTCAAAAAGTTAGGATCCAATCAAAATTGATAGTTGAATTTTGAAAAACTCATTTAATTAACTTAATCATGCAATTAAATCAAATTTAAAAGCATCAAAACACACATCACATGTGCACACACTCCAAATTAATAATTCCAAGATTATTCCATGCAATTAGAACATTTCTAAAAATAAAACAATCTAACATTTAGATTATACAATATTAATAATCTAACAATTAGACTATCAATAAATAATTACTAATCTAACTCTTAGATTAGTCCATAAAAGTTAATTATCAAATTTAACACTTAAATTATTAATTAACTCTAATTATTATTAACTACTAATCTAATTCTTAGATTAGTTAATTAATGTTAATTACTAATTTAACACTTAAATTATTAATTAATACAAATTAATTAATAACTTTGAATCTATTTCTTAGAATAGTTAATTTAAAATTCATCATTAACTTAACACTTAAATTAACAATTAACCCTAATTAACTAAAAAGTGTTAGTCTAACTCTTAGATTAGATAATTAATGTTAATCATTAATTTAACTCTTAAAGTAATAATAAACACTAATTAATTAATTATTACTAATTTAACACTTAAATTAGTCACTTAAATTAATTATTAATTTAACACTTAAATTAATAACTAACTCTTTTAACTAACAATTAGATTATTTAATAATTAATAATCTAAAATTTAGACTAATAATTATTAATCACTAACTTAACTCTTAAATTAGTTAAATTAAGATTAATTGTTAATTTAACACTTAAACTAATAATTAACCCTAATTAATTAATAACTAATTGTTAATTAGAAAATGATTCAAAATAATTGATAACCCAATTAAATAAAATTTAATAATAAATTATATTTTCAAAATATATTTTCAATTTGAATTAAAATCCAATTTTAATTTTATTAAATGCATTAATGGGTTTATTGGGTTTTAAAGGGAAATAAAGGGGTTTAAATGGGAAAATGGGGAAAGTGGGCTCAGCCTGGCTCGGCTAGTGCTCGAACCAGGGCCCCTAGTTTGACCCAGGCTGGACCTGGTTCGGGCCCCTAGCCCTGGGCGGCCCAGGTGAAAGGTCTGGGCGGGCTTGCCCCCAAACTGGTTGTGGTCCGGCTCCGTCCGCCTGGGAAAGCCCAGCACGGCTGACCTTCTTCAACCCGACACCCCCCCCACCCGAACCCTAACCCTTTTGCAGGTTATGGAGGCCGACGGTGGGGTTTTGCTGGGTGCCGGCGGCGGGGCCCTTCCGGCAGCCGGCCTGCTCGGCGTCGTCTGGTCCCGCCGGCGACCCCTCCGACGCTGGCGGGATCGTTGGAGAAGCTCCAAAAGCTAGCTGAGACCCCTCCTTTTTCTCCTTTGAAAAATGGTTTTCTAGTTTTCATAAAACCGTGAAGAAGAAGAATTACCCCGCTCTTCATGGTCTCTCCGGGGATGGCTTTGAGTCCAGGAATGACCGGCGACCGTTCCCTTAGGATCGGAGTTCCTGACCCTCCTTCCCAATGCTTGGGAATCCCGAACGAGGCCACCATTAACATCGGTTCTTCGTCCAACGAAGAACACAAATAAACCCCAGAATAATCCTAAAATTGCATAAAATAATTCAATTAGTTTGTGTTCATCTTATGAACACTATTCCATAATTTTAATCGGATTATAAGCATGGAATAAATCAAAGAATAATTATTTTGGAGATCGAAACGGGACGAGAAATAGTGGAACTTGCATCTGATACCACAGTCAGAATCTCGCGTTTCTCTAGATCGTTTACGTAGCGGAATTAAATAAAAATAATTGGACGATTCGTTCCCGTTTCGAAGAACAAAGAACGATTATCAGATAATCGATTCATATCGTGCGCGGATTCGAATCCACGTCCGAACAGTTCCGTCAATGTGACACCGCTAGCTGCGCAAGTGCCCGACCTCTAGCGAAGTCCACACGATCCTCCTCGCGGTGGATATCCTCATGTTCCTCACTCGTTGCAACCCACAAATCCTTTGCCGTTTGCCGCAATGACCGCTGTAAAGCGCGGTCAATTTCCCGTCGGACGGGAGTCGGAGAAGCGGCGAAGCAGACTCGTAGAACAGATCTGGCCTGGGGCGCTAGAGAGAGAGAGGAAGAGAGGAGGGGGCGGCCAGGGTTGTGCAGCAGCCTGGCCTACTCAGCCCGTTCTCTACATTTTATACTAACCGTGTGATTTTTCATAAAAACCCCTGGTTAATATAAAACACACTTATTTATCTATCGCCTTAAGAATCATTTGCGTGTGACCCTCTAGGCCCAATAACTAGTCCGGTTAATGGCCCAATAAGCCCAGTGACTACTCACTGGCCTGATTAATCAATTAATAACTCATATTAATTAATTAATCAATCGAATTAATGTCGCACATCGAATTCAATCGGGCCTCCGATCACGTTGGGTGCCAAGCATCTTCTTTGATTTATCTCTATAGATCCGTATTCCTGATACGTAAGATGCTTCTTCCAAATCCTTTATAGAGAAGTTCTTAGATAGTCAAATCTTTACCTATGACATCATCCCTATATCATTCTTAATGAGTAGGATGTCGTCAACGTAACGGACTAGAAATGTGATTGCGCTTCCACTGTTTTTCTTGTACACACAAGGCTCATCTTCATTCTTAATGAAGCCATAAGATTTGATCGTCTCGTCATAGTCAATACCTTATCTTTGATGATAGTCCTTCACCACTAACCTTGCCTTATAAGTCTTAATTCATCCATCTGCACCAATCTTTCGTTTAAAAATCAATTTGCAACTAATAGGTACTATACCCTCGGATAAGTCGACCATGTTCCAAACTTGGTTGATGTACATAGATTGAATTTCAGAATTTATGACTTTTCACTATTTCCCGGCCTTTGGACTTTCAATGGCCTCTTGGTAAGTCTTAAGATCACCATCCTCATTATAGAGTATCCTAGAACCATCCAAATTGATATGTCCCACATATCTTTCGGATGGTTTAGGAACTATTTTTGACCTATGAGGTTCTTCTGTACTTTCTTGAACAGGTTCATAAACTGATATTTCATCTGATAAACCATTGATAGTTTGTGGGTCTGGAATTTCTTTCAGAGTTATTTTACTCCCACTATCCTTTTGGAGAATATAATCTTCTTCCAAAAGACAGCTCTCCTGACTACAAACACCTTTTGTTCGCCAGAATAATAAAAGTAATATCCGTAAGTTTCCTTCGGATATCCCACAAATTTGCATTTGTCAGTTATGAACTCCAATTTATCTGTATCATGCCTTTTGACATGAGCAGGACATCTCCAGACTTTAACATGTTTAAGGTCTGGTTTCCTTCTATTCCATATCTCATATGAAGTGGTTGCAACAAATTTGCTGGGTACCTTGTTTAGGATATACATAGCCAAGCTAAGTGCATATCCCCATATGGACACTGGTAATTTGGACATACTCATCATCGATCGCACCATTTCCATTAATGTGTGATTCCTCCTTTTTGATACACCATTCATTTGAAGTGTATAAAGAGGTGTAAGCTGAGAAAGGATACCATTATCCTTTAAGTATTTTGTGAACTCTGTACTCAAGTATTCCCCACTACAATCGGATCAGATAGTTTTGATACTCTTTCCAGTTTGTTTCTCTACTTCATTCTTGATTTCTCTGAATTTCTCAAAAGCTTCTGATTTATACTTCAATAAGTATATGAAGCCATACCTTGAGAAATCATTAGTGAACGTAATAAAATATGAGAAACCACCAATGGCTTGGGTTGATATAGGACCACATACATCAGAATGTATTAGTTCCAATATATCTTTGGCTCATTCTCCAGTTCCAGTAAATGGAGATTTAGTCATTTTCCCCATCAAACACGACTAACAGATTGCATATGATTCATAAGTAAATGGATCTAAGTATCCATTTTTATGCAGCCTTTCGAGTATGTTTTCACCAATGTGACCAAGCTTACAATGCTATAGGTAGGCTTTATTCACTTCATACTTATTTATTTTGGTTAAAGAACCGATCTGAAAATTATCGTGAGACACATTTAATAAGTACAATCTATTGGATAATGAAGCAGAATTTTTTAATTTGTTTCTGAAATAAATTGAATAACAATTGTTCCCAATAGATAAAGTGTACCCAATTCTATCTAAACATAAAATAAAAATAATATTCCTTATTATGTTAGGTACATAATAACATTCATCTAATGAAAAAGTGTCTCCGGATGGTAGCTTAAGCTTCACTTTCCCCACAGCGATCGCCGCAACTCTTGCACCGTTACCTAGCCTCAGCTCTACCTCGCCAGTTCTAAGCTAACACCTTCTTATCAGTGCCTGCACAGAATTATAGATATGAGAAACACATCCAGTATCTAATATCCATGATGTATAATCTCTAATTGACAACTTTACATCTATCACATAGATACTTGAAGCGTCCTGCTGCTTTACAGTTCCTTGAGCCTTGTCCTTGAGGTATTCTTTGCAGTTCTTCTTCTAGTGGCCTTTTTGGTGACAGTAGAAGCATTCACTCTTTTCAGCATTTTTGCCCTTATCTTTCTTAACAACTTTTGGCTTCTTCTGATTCTTGCCTTTATGTAACGACCCGCCATCCTATGACCGGAGACCCGGTCACTAAATGGATGTCGGCCCATTAAATGCGGGTTCACACTCGGATCTCACACAACACGTCTGGAGGAATAAGTGCTAAACAAGGCTAAATATAACAAACACACGGACCACAAGGTAAGCAAGTGCGCAGGAAGGAGAATAACAATGTCCGTTTACAGTCCAACAATAATTACATGTCCAACAATTAAATAAGTACAGGCAGAAGGAAAATACAACAACATCGGGGCATACCCCGGGACTAAGACAGCTGCTGGTCCGCACACAAAGAAGACACTACGCTTCCGCTCGCCTCGAGGTCCGCACCTGAAACCGCAGGGAGTGAGCCACACCAGAAATGGGCTCAGTAGGGATCATCCGATCCCCTGCCTCCCACTCACACACCCACAAATGCAACAACAGGAATATATGGCAATTTAAGTAAAGCAGTAAACACAACACCCAACTCTGATGTGAAACGCACGGTAAGCAGTGTAACAAGAACCATTCCAAGTAACCCGAAGAACTCAACACAGAGTCACGACTCACAGTCAAAGTCCACGAAGCGACTAAACCACACTGTCGACCGAAGTCGAACATCGCCTCCCAACACTACCACCACTACTCACGCCTGTCCACCCCTACAGTGTTCCGGGGCACTGTAGGGTGAGGCAGTGAGTCAAACTAGGACTAGCTGGACTCAGTGTACCGCCACTGCCAGCTACGTGTGCACACAAGCAGTCTAGACTACTGTCCTACCACTGGATTGCCTCCACGCTAGGCCTCAGTGCTTCAGGAGGGCCCTGGGGACCGGCGAACCCCCGTCAAGCCGAAGCTACAGGAACTACCCACAAACCCAACTCTCCCGGGCTGCGTCAGGCCAAGGGCTACAGGTACCACTCGTAACCTTGATCAAAGGTCACATCAGGCCCAATGGCTAATGGGTAAACCAACTCCCACCAGAAACACCACCAGCTCCACAGCAAGAAACACGCCAGAAGCTGTCACGACAACCAAAGGAAACCCCGACCCGCTGAGACCAAACAGCAACCCCTCGGATAGCACACAGCTACTCCGGCCCGACGGGCTCAAGGTGGTTCTGCTTGTCTCAGCCAAGGGTGAAACACAACAAGCACCCCTCCTCACAGACACCATGGCCCTTCTCCCATCAGCCCATGGTGACAAACGAAGACCACAGTCATTCCAAATCCATATTCGTACAGGCACACACACATACATATTTAACATGCTGTAATTCCACTCACACATAAGTCCTCGATCACAGGGTACAACATAAAACATGCCTCAGAACTTCCACAGTGAAACACATGCCAAAAACCATCAACATAACACTTCTGGCTTGAATCGCGTCGACCGAGGTCGACGCCATTCAAGTCCCTCAGACAAGTTCAGTTAAACGTCAGATTATTGCTAAAAACGCGTCCACCGTTGAAGTCGCCTTTTAAAACGCGTCTGGGTGTCCCGACGCCATTCAACCCAGAAATCCAGATTACAGAACCCTTAAACGGGGGCATTTCCTGCCTAAATGGCGTCATGATGGCCCGACGTCCTTCAGAAAGGCGTCGTCCATCCATGACGTCATTTAGCGCAGAACCCCTAACTCAGGAAACCTCGAACAGGGAGGTTTCTGCGCTAAAACGCGTCGTGCTGACCGGACGTCTTTCGGAAAAGCGTCGACCCAGCCCGACGCCATTTAGCGCCAGAAACCAGGTTTCCTGGTTCAACCCGAGGGCTTCACCCTTGAACCCCGGGCACCCCGAAAAGCCCCAAAACCAAAAGGGAAGGAAGAGGAGCTCAACCACATAATTATACTACGAAACCGAGTCCACAAGCACCGCCATTCCCACAATGAATCCCCCTAAACATGCTCAATCTAGCCCCAAACACGCCAAGAAGCAAACGAGCACACATGCAAGGTTTCGTCCCCTTACCGGTTCTTGAACTCCGCCAAGCTCCGTGCCGCCGTCCCGCCGCACCGCACACCGCCGCCGGTACCCTCGAGGACGCCGCCACTCCGCCGGGACGTCGGCCGCCGTCCGGAGAAGGGAACGCCGCGAAGGAGGTGGTGGAGGTAGAGGTGAGAGGTAAGGTGGTGTTGGAGTGGTGGAAGAGGAAGAAGAGGGAGGGAAGGGAAGGAAGATCGCCGGAGAGGGCGGAGGGGTGAGGAGAGAGAGTGTGAAGGTGAGAATGAGGGAAAGAAGGGGAGGCTCGCGGGGTCAACCAAAATCCCGCTAAAACGCGTCGATCGAGGAAGACGCCTATCAGTCTGACAGGACGGCCGTACTGACACCGCTCTGAAACGCGTCGCCCACCGCGGACGCCGTTCAGACGACAAGACAGGCCGTACTGACAACGCTCTGGCGTCGCACCCTGACACCGCAGGTGTCGCAGTCTGAAACGCGTCGACCGAGGTGGACGCCGTTCAGACAAATCTGACAGGGGCCGTACTCTCGCGGCCCGAAACCCGCCCACGTGGCGCACACGTGGCACAACAACCTGCAGACCTAAATGGCGTCCACACACCCTGACGCCTTTTGAAAGGCGTCGAGCACTGTTGACGCCATTCAGCCAGAAATCTCAAGACCCCTCCAGGGTCCAAACCAGGGGATCCGGCCCGAACCCGACCCGAATACAGAACCCGAAATCTCAGTCATTACACTTTACGTTTCCTAAAGACTTGGACTGCCAGTCTCTTTTGGTTGATCTTATCAACCATGAGGACTTAGGGTTTTTCCTTCACAAGGTTCCCTCTGCAGCCTTCAACATATTCAGTAATTCAGCCAAAATTGTCTAGATTCTGTTCATGTTAAAGTTAACAATGAACTGAGCTTATGATTGTAGAAGTGAGGATAACACAAGGTCGGTATGCATCTCCTTGGAGAGTGGGACCCCAAGAGCATCCAGCCACTCCACCCATTCTATCATCTTCAGCACATGAGTCTGTACTGAAGATCCCTCTGCCATCTGAGCCTTGAACATATTCTTAGATATCTCATATCTTTCGATTCTACTCTGCTCACCAAATAGCTCCTTCAAATGGAGCATGATGGATCTAGCATCCATATCCTCATGCTGCCTCTGCAATTCATTGCTCATAGAGGCCAGCATGTAGTATTGGGCCATGGTGGAATCTTCCTTCCATTTCTCATATGTCAGCGTGTCCTCATCTGGGGCATCTAATGCTGGTTCAGTAGGAGGTCTAGGACATATGTAATTTCCTCAGACCTGAGGACAATCTTCAGGTTCCCGAGCCAGTCTGAGTAGTTAGGGTCTGTCAAAAGATTGACATCCAGTATGCCGTGCAATGGGTTATGGTACGACATCTTAGCCTACAGGAGATAATCAAATTTTAATTAGCAGAAATTCAGTTATTAATGAAAAACAAAATATGGAGTTTATTATCTAGTTTTACTCCTACTAATTTTCCTTGGGCTGTATAACCTTCAGATATACAGAACGGGCGACGCCGACTGTCTCCTAGTGGGGATCAAAATCTCCAAGTATCACAGTATGACCTTGGGTAAAGACATAGTATCATACTGCTATCTCAGAGCAACCATCTCATGGTAATTGCAACTCCTTGCAATATCCGATCTTATTTCGGCTCCCAGATTATTAATGGTCCCGGGTAAACATAGTAGACCATTATACCTGGTCTAAGCTTTACCATCAATACGTGATGGAGTAAAGTAGGTGTAACGACCCGCCACCCTATAATCGGGGATCCAATTACTAAATGGGTACCGAATCATTAATTTGGAACCATACCAGGATCTAAGTAAGTCTGGGAAATAAATAATAAACTAAGCTAAACATTCACATCGTATTGAATTGAAAGAAAAATACATGAATTAAAAGTTATTACAATGCGACTCGATACAGCAAATAATTACATACTCCAACAGAAAGGAAATAATTAAGCATACAGGCCAGAAATAAAGATAACAACTATGTCGGGGCATACCCCGGAACAACAATTGACAGCGCGCGACACACAACAGCACACCCCTCGCTAAGTCTGCCTGGAGTCCTCACCTGAAAACCGCAGGGGTGAGTCTCAACGAAAAGACTCAGTAGGGATCCTTCGATCCCCACCGCCCACTCACACACCTACAAGTGTAAAACACAGCTAAAAGTCTAGTGAACAAGTAAAGCAGTAATTACTACTCCTAAATCTTGATATGAATCACATGCATTCGAAATATATTTAACATGCATATTTCTGAAACCAGTCTACCAGGGAACCCACAACCAACGTCTCGGTAGAAGACGCCAACCACACAAACGAAGGTGGGGAAAACACCGACCCGCTGAGACCAAACAGTAACCCCTTGGATAGCACTCTAGCTACTCCGGCCCAACTGGCTCAGGTGGTTACTCCTTCCCTTAGCACGAGTGACACTCCAAAGGTACCACACCCACACCGGTACTAGCTAACCCCGGGGTTCACCAGGTGACCCTCTCTCACTAGGCGTCACCCCGCCACACCCACACCGGCGCTGTGCTCCACCCACACCAGCACAGGGTGATAAAGCGCTACAACTGTCACTCTAGGTCCACAGTAGCTCAAAACATAGCACAGTAAGGAGTCCACGGTCGCATGCAACACCACGTGTTTGATCCGGTTACAAGGAATCCATCACCATAGAGTATAATTTAAAGCATGTATTTAACTAACTAAACAACTGTCTAACAATGTAACATGTTTCAATGACATGAATTAGTGTGATTTTGTCTTGAATTGCGTCGCCCAAGGCCGATGTCATTCAAGTCTCCTAAACTGGTTTACAGAAACTTGGCCACGGAACCTGACGTAAAACGCGTTGCCACAAGTAGCCTCCTTTTGAAAGGCGTCGCTGTCTCTCGTCGCCTTTTAGCGACCGAACATAGGGACAGGAAAAGAGGTGATTTCACTAAAACGCGTCGTCGACGCCAGTCGCCTATTGAAAAGACGTCACTGTCCCTGGACGCTTATCAGTCCGGGAACATGGTCTGTTAATGGGTTAAACCGCGTCGTGTGTGGGCGCCGCCTTTCTAAAAGGCGTCGCTTCACCTCGACGCCATTTAGCCCCGACAGACAGGTTCTCTCCTTGCTTCCCCCAATCCTCGAGGTGGGATTTCTCTCCCAAAACGCGTAGAAAAGGCACAAAACATAGAGGGGAAGAAGGAGAATCCATCTACCCATTAGAATACCCGATTTCTCATATATGCACTTAGCGTTTTCACCCCAAAAAGCACCCCAAAGCATGCTTCAAATACTAGAAAACATGGTTTCAAACGAAAATGCACTGGGGATAGTCACCCTACCGGTTGCTTGAACTCCTCCAAGCTCCAAGCCGCCCACCCGTCTCGCCCCATGCCGTCGCCGGTACCGCCGAGGTCGTCGTTACTCCACCGGGACGTCGGCCGCTGTCCAGAGAGAAAACGCCGCGGAGGAGGTGGTGGTGGTAGTGGTGGGAGTTAGGAGGTCGATGGAGTGGAGGGAGAGATGAAATGGTGGGAGGAAAAGAGGGAGGGGAAGGAGGCGTCGCCGGAATCGCCGGAGGAAGGGAGGAGAGAGAGGGAGAAGGAAGAAATGAGGGAAAGGAAGGAGGGTTCGCGGGGGTAACCAGAAACTGGATAAAACGCGTCGAGCTGTACGGACGCCTATCAGTCGCCATGACGGGCCGCTCTGACAGAACTCTGAAACGCGTCGTCCATCCAAGACGCCGTTCAGACGACAAGACTGGCGCCTTATACTGACAACCCAGGGTCGCAGTCTGAAAGGCGTCGTCCATCGCGGACGCCGTTCATATCACACGACGGGGCCGTACTCTCGCGGCCCAAAGCCAGCCCACGTGGCACCCACGTGGCACAATCTAAAATGCGTTTGCAATGTTGAACGCCGTTTAAATCGCGTCGAGCCCGGCTCGACGCGAAACAGAACAGAGTCTCAGCCCCATCAGGGCCTGAACTACAGGGTCCGACCCCGAAAACAGGATCCGAAAACCTCAGTCCTTACAGTAGGAATATAGCCTCCAAGTAAACATGTGGATGACTATATCATTCCTCTATTCCAATCTCAAGGCATCTGATGCCATAGTTAATAGTTCTCTCATCAGATGATGGCAAATCTCGGGTAAAAACGTAGAAAATGCCACTACTGAATTAAGTTCTAAAAACTATATTGATAAAGAGCCACGCAGTGGATTCTCAATGACTCGCGTTTCGGCTTAGACTTTGAACGAAGGTTTTATTTTATTTGTTTTGGTCTCATCCTAGGTGATAATATTTTAAATATATCGCATATATTATATATACTAATAACTTAGGTAATTTGATTCATAATCAAAATAAATAAACACGCATCGCATACATGTCATGGTGTGGTCATGGATTGCACTGTGCTTTGACTTGAGCCAGACAGTCAAACACACATACACATACACAATATAACAATTATATTATGAGTCTGCAAACTCATAGGCTAAATGAATTCCTTCATTTCTTTCTTGATTGCAGTTGTAGATCATCCTCGCTCCATACTCAGCCGCCTCGATCAAATTACATTATAAATTCTCAATTTACATGATAATTTAAAAGAAGCCTTATGGTAAGTACATCAAGGAGTGAGGTAGAGATACAATGGAATATGAGAGAGGGAGAGGTTCGCAAACCTTTATTTATTAACAATTAATAAAAATCCAAACACACACACACCATCGATCCATATCCACACATCATCACATGAAATGTTATCATGTGCTTATCCATAACCACCGTGAAATTTTTTAATTAAACAAACCACACTTGAATTAGCACAACATATGGCGAAAATAAATGAATTTTCAAAAATAAATAATTTGCTTTCATAAACCAGGGACCAAAGAAAATTTGGATTTGAATTTTTGAAAAGTTTTTATTTTGTTTAAGCATACTAATTTAAATCAAATTTAAATAAGCAATCACATCACATCATATGTGCTAAAACCCCAAATTAATAGATTTATAATATTCCATGCAAGTTAAATATTTTGGAATTGAAGAGATTAATTTAACATTTAAACTAATCATCTTTAACATCACTTAATCTAACCCACGTAAATTTTTCCATTTGCTGGTATTTAATAATCATAAAACATAATTTAATTAACTCTAAAATCTCATTTTAAATTTAAATTAAATTATGTAATTAAAAACCCAGCAAATAAGGAAAAACAAGATATTTAGGGGGTTATTGGGCCTGGTGAAAGGCGAGTCAACAGGCCCAGCGGGTTGGGCCCGGTTCGGCCCCTCGGCCGAGCCCAGCCGACGCCTAGCTCCGGCAAAGACCCACCCAAAGGGGCGAGATTGTCCTGGGTCGGGCACTAGGGCCCGGCCCAGCCCACCTGCAGGCCCGCTCCCTCCGCCCGACATAGCTAGGGAAACCCTAGCTGTGTAGGGTGAAGGGGTTCGGCACCCCGCCGTAGGTAGCCTGCCCCGCAGGCGCTAGCTAGCGGGGCCCTGCCCCGCGGGAGGCTGCCCGGTGGCTTGGGGCTTCGGCGACGGTATCCCCAGGTCACCGGCGGTTCCCCCCCAAACCCCTTGTGTGCAAAAAAAAAAAATCCGTACCCCCCACCCCTACCCCCCCGCCCTTTTCATAACCGGACCAACAGGAGGAAAGGGGGTCGGCCGTGGTCTTCTCTGGCGCCGGTCAAGGGCCGGTGATCCCCGGGGAGGGTTCCAAAACTCCGGTGAGCAATCCCCAACTCTTGGGGTGCCTGTGAAGACCTTGATTCGTGCTCGTACTTTGTCAAACGATGAACACAAAAACGCACACAGAAAAAATCCAATTTTAATGCAATAGATTACTGTTAATTAACCACGTTCATCTAATGAACATAGATCATGCATTTAAAATTAGAAACTAGCATGGAATTAATTATAAAAGAATGACAATTTGGAAACTGTAATGGCGAAGAACACAGTGGAACCTGGCTATGATACCACTGTTAGGTTCGGCTATGTAGGATCCGGGCAAACACAGTGGAAAAATAAATTTACGGATCCGTCCTATTTTGGTATACTAAACTTAAATGATAAATCATATTTACCTTGCGTGGATTCGAATCTGCGTTCAACCGGTTCCGTCGGTGTGATGCCGCAAGCCGCGCAAGTGGCCAATGTAGACACGCTAATTTTTACATCATATTGAGTAAATTTCATGTCACAATGATAATGTCCTAGAATGGTCTAATGGTTAATCATTAATTAATTTTTACTGATTTTCTCGAAATTTGTTTAATCACGTCGCGCCTATACGACGCCATTTAGATTCTTAGTAAAGATCAATTCGAAATTGAAAATTATAAATTTAAGAGGATTTAATTTAATAGCGTTGCCCTTATACGACGCCGTTTAAGTTTTAATCCGCTTAGGTTTACTATTTCTAATTCTAGTTAATTTACTAATTTATCTAAAGCACGTCGCGTGTACACAACGCCTTTTATGTTTCCTAATTATTTTTGGTTTCCCTCTCCAGATTTATTTCTATTTTGGCCGCATTAATGAACTAAAAGGCGTCCCCCTTGAGCGACACATTTTAAGAGTTTCCTGATAAGTAAGATTTGACCGAGATAATCCTGTTCTGGAGGTTAGAAAGGTTTTCAATTCCCTTTATGATCATTCAGAGCAATTCCGAGCTGCGGGAGAGTCCCTTTGAAGGCCAAATACCCTAAAGTCACTTCTTATAAGTACATATGATCATTGACCTTTAAAAAAGGTTGATTTTTAGAGAATTCGGAGCTCTCTACAAGGTGTTTGAAGGTCCTCAAGGGAGAAAAATGTGGATAACAAGAAGGAGTTCTTGTTTCTTCATCCTCTTCCACCATTGAAGCTTAAGAAGATCAAGGCTTTCAAGGAGCCAAACCAACCGATTTCTTCTCTAGTTTCTTCTAGCTTCTTTTCATATAGTTTTCCATTGCATCAACTCATTGCACACACTCACTTCATGATTTTCAAACCTACATTCCTTAAGGGGGTTTAAAAGAACACAAAAAGTGAGTTCTTTTAGTTTAATTGCATGTTTAGATTCTTAATTAGAATAGATATTATACTATTTTAGTTCTAATAATAGTTTTATTGTTTTTTTGATTTTTTTGTGCAAAGTACAAAAGAAGAGCAAGAGTAAAGAAAGAGAAGGCTCTTTTCTTTCGACCGGCCGGTAGAGAGGAACAAAAGAACCCCCATATTCTCTCGATTTGCAAGGTTAGTAAGCGATCTCCTTTCCTTTGAAACCCTCGGTTTCTGGCGATCACAATCCTTTTCATATTATTCATCATAGTAAACACATGATAACATGATGAACACACACCCTTTTTGAGCACTACAGCTTTTTGCCGATCACGGTGGGACTTGTCTTACCGTTTCTCTCTTTTTTACTCTTGTTAATTCCATTGGGCACCCTCGGTGCACCGCTTGTGTCCCTCGAACACGTTTGATGGTTTGTTGGTTGGTTAGTTGACTTTTATCTCCACGTGCACACCCCCTTGTGGCAAAATTTTGCCATCCCTTGATTGCCTTGAAAAGTGGTATTAAAAAGTGTGTTTGTTCAGATTGATATCCATGTGTTGCATGATTAGTCTATATGTTCAAATTGCCGTCGCATGAGCAGTTGATTTCTTAGTCATCTTGTTAATCGAAGAGTGGATTGCCCTTGATCTTGCTTCTTATTTGCTGCTTTTGAGACCTAAAGTGCATCTGCATAGGGAGACGCATTTCATTAAGCGCGTTGCCCTCTCAAGACGCGATTTAGTGCCCCCTTTATCTTCCTTGCTGCTCGAGCCTCTGCATCTGTGAACAGGAGGGATTACTGTTTTGAATAGCATCGGTGAACAACGACGCGATTCAAGCTCTCATCCCTGTTGGTCATTAGCACTCGGATCATTGATCTTCTTACCACCTATATTTATTTATTCTACATTAGAGGCCATCCAGGCCACAGGTCATTGCATCGGGACTCACCCCCCTCCTCTAGGAACACCTCTCTTGGCATCCTCACCTCTCTCTGACTAGGTCGGTCCCTCGGTCAGACTAGAGTGGTTGGTGTTAAGACCTCCGTAAGTCCCCAAAAGCAAAGAACTCCTCTTTGTTCATTGGGCTGGTTGTACCATTTGAAGTCCCGGGTAGTTGGTCATATCGTTGTGAGTGAAGCCGTAGAGCATAACGGTGGAAATTGAATTGAAACTAGGATTTTATCCATTGAGAGAATTTGAGTCTAAAAATTTAATTAACCCAACAAGTAACTCTCAAAACAACATAAGCATCCACTTGGTTGTTAATCTGTGCAAACTTGATTGAAATAATTGTCATCTCAATACAATGATGCTACGTTCAGGTAGAACTGTCAGCATGGTTACTTTTGAACAAGAAGATTTGGTCGAGTACGAGGGAGATGCCTATGCCCCTCAGGTTTATGGTACATCCTATTATGAAGATGAAAGGGACGCCTATATCTCTGATTATCACGATCAATTCCAAACTGTTCACGAGGGAGATGCTCATGCCCCTCAGTATCATTATGATTCGATCTACGGTCAATATCACCCGGATTTGGGCAATCATTCACGTATTCACATCATCTCTAATCCTACTGTTGAAAGAGCCCAAGACCAGATTGGGCCCTCTGCCGATCATCCTTCTGATCTTACTACTCTCATGGGAGCTTTGTCTAATCATGTGGATCCCCATCAATTTGACTCCATTAAATCAATCTTAAAAGGGAAAGCTCCTCTGCATCCTTCCGAGCTAAGCCCTGTGGTTCACCCTGTTGCTTATCAAGCTCCTACTCAGGCCATGGAAGGTCTCCGTATTTCCACTCCACGGCACAGAAGCCCTCAATAGTCTGGTTCACGGCATCTTGTCAGGATGCAAACCCCAATCTATCAGAATGCCTTCGGGCACGGTGGAACGCCTCCAGTTCACAACCTCACTGTCCCCGCATCCCTGCTTATTCGCGGAGGCAGTCTTTTCAACAACCACCACCCCCACCAGCATATTCTACTACCCAACTCCTACTTAACAAGTTGTCCCAGATGGACGAGCGGTTCAATAATCTTGAAAAGAATATGGACAGCAAGGCCGATCCAAACTCTCTGTGCCTGACTTGCCAGTATTCCATCTCTTACCCTCTGAAATGTCGATTTACAGAAAGTACAACGGCACAGGCAATCCCTTCCATCACCTCAAAGAATTTCTATATGAATTATCATTCTGGCAGTATGATAAAAAAGCATTGGCATTCCTCTTCAGAAGGTCATTGGAAGGATCGGCCTTGGAGTGGTTCTTCTCTTTAGACCCAAGTGAGGTAGAGAACTTCGACATAGTGTCGAAGAGGTTCTTGCAAAGATATAAAGACAGGGTGGCACCTACCTTGTCCATCATTGACTTATTCAATGAGAAGATGAAGCCGGACGAAGACTTCATAGTGTTCGCTGATAGGTGGTGAGGGATGGCTGAAAAGATAAGAGACCATTTGTCCGAACAAGAATTGGTAAAGATGATGGTTGCCAACGCCACTCCACAGTACAAGCTTGTGCTGACCCTGAATAACTTGACTACCATGGCAGATCTATATGAAAGAGCACGTTATGCTCAGAATGCGTTCACGGATTTCACCTTTGCTAGTGTCTTCGATCCTCATCGACCCAATAGAACTCCACCCCGGAAGTCTATTATCCCCAATTCTTCTATGGGTCCAACTACTAAGGGTACATTGTGTAAGGAATCGCTATGAACGCAGCGGAAATAAAAATGATTCCATTGTATCGGTTACTGGGGTTGTAAAACGGACATTAAAACTAAGCGGGAAGAACAGTTCTTCACCTTTGCGGGGTTTCGAATCTCCCGTGGATGATGCCGACTCGTTAATCGCGCACGCGCACGATCTCTGGAGGTATCCACACGAGTTCCCGCAGCAGACGTGACTTCCTCCTCGAATCGAGTGCTCCGACCAGATCTCAGATCCACCATGCGCGGAGAGAGACAGATCCACTCCGAGAAGGAGAGAGAGAGAATCTGGGGAGTAAAAATTCGTCCAACTAGCTTTTTACCACTCCCCCTTGGCCCTCCTTATATAGAAATAAGGATAAGCACAAGAGTTAATCCTCGTGATTATCCAAGAGTTTGGCCTTAGATAATTCTCCATTAAATCTTCATGTTTATCCTGCAGCTTTTCATAAAAACCCAGATAAGCATGAAATTTAACATCTCTCACCGTCTGACGAGAACTCTTATGTGTGTGACCCTCCAGGCCCATATATCAGTCCGGTTGCAGGCCCATTAAACTTAGAACTGTTTCTTGAGTTTAATATTTATTAATTAACATTTAAACATCGCATGTTAAATGATTAATTTAATAAACAAGTAAATTATCATCCGATGATAAATTCACTTGGCCTTCTGATCATGAACAACACCAAACACTACCTCATGATCCCAGAAGATATAAGGGATACTGATCCCTTCAATTGAATCTTTCCGTCTGCAGATGCCGCACATATATAATCCTTCACTCATGCAATGTCCCGATAATGCAAGGGTATGGTTTTATAGTCAAACCCTCTATCGCATTATCCAGATGGATTCCAGTACACAGTTAATTTCTAGAAAGACATCTCTTTCATTTGACCCTGGCCAGGGATTTCTGTGTACACATCCATGGGACATTCTCTCTCTAGTCTTATACCAAGAGTGAGTGATCCCTTGTTGTTCACTCAATTACCTTCGCAAGCTTTCCACTGTATCTGAAAGACCGATTATGGTGGACTTAATGGTTAAAGCCCACGAGTCAGAGAATCAAGATACAATGGTCCACAAACAAGGTATCATTGGTGACTCAGGTCTAAGGACCAACTGTACTACTGCAACGATTGAATTCCCTGGTTGACTAATAGGTATAATTACCATCCAGGAATTCTTATTTGGGTCTGTTCAGTGAACTCATTCTCTAATGAGCACCCACTTGTTTGTCTTAGTGTCACCACACGAGTGAATGTGAGATCATTCACCCTCATCACATGAGCAGACATAACTTGTGTCGATCTTATCGGATATTTAATGTCCATCTCAAATATCCTATGATCGAGAACTGTTTAAGACAATTGTCTTAGGATATTGATCTCACTATCACGATCTCATCATGATTCAATATCCCATACATTTGTCTATGGACCTTCATTACGATAGTCGTTTGCGAGAACTATTAAATGAAGAATTAATTGCCTTTATTAATAATCTGAACTAGAATGTACAATGATTGGCTATGAGGCCACCAAATTCTAACATTCTCCCACTTGGACTATAGCCAATCACCCATGTGTCTAAGTCCCATAGACTTAAGGTGACGTTCTAAATTGTTTTGAGACAATGGCTTAGTCAAGGGATCTGCTACATTATCTTCAGATGAGACTTTCTCAACTACTATATCTCCTCGGGCGATGATCTCACGAATCAGATGAAATCGTCTCAGAATGTGCTTTGACTTCTGATGTGATCTTGGCTCCTTCGCTTGAGCTATTGCCCCATTGTTGTCACACAATAATGGAACAGGATCTGAAATGCTTGGAACGACTCCAAGCGCCGAGATGAACTTCTTCATCCAAACCGCCTCCTTGGCCGCTTCAGCTGCAGCAATGTATTCTGCTTCGGTCGTCGAATCTGCAGTAGTTTCCTGTTTGGAACTCTTCCAACTTACTGCACCTCCATTTAACATGAACACAAATCCAGACATGGATTTGCTGTCATCCATATCCGACTGGAAACTCGAGTCAGTAAATCCTCGAAGTTCCAAGTCGTTTCCTCCATAAACGAGAAATAGATCCTTAGTCCTTCTCAAGTATCTAAGGATACATTTCACCGCCTTCCAGTGTTCCTCACCTGGATCAGCCTGATATCTACTAGTGACACTTAATGGATGTGCCACATCAAGCCTAGTACATAGCATTGCATACATGATAGATCCTATTGCCGAGGCATAAGGAACTCTATCCATATATGCTCTATCTTCAGGTGTCTTGGGAGACATTTCTTTAGAGAGATAAATTCCATGCCTCATAGGAACGAGGCCTCTTTTGGAATTTTCCATGCCAAACCTTTTGACTATGGTATCTATGTACATAGATTGGGATAATCCAAGCATCCTTTTGGACCTATCTCTATAGATCCTTATTCCCAGAATATAAGATGCTTCTCCCAAATCTTTCATGGAGAAGTTTTTGGATAACCAAGCCTTTACCGATGACAACATTCCTACATCATTCCCAATGAGTAGAATGTCATCAACGTAAAGTACCAAAAAGGTAATTGCGCTCCCACTGACCTTTTTGTATACACAAGGTTCATCTTCATTCTTAATGAAGTCATAAGATTTGATTGCTTCATCAAATCTTAAGTTCCAAGTTCGGGATGCCTGCATTAATCCATAGATGGATCTTTGCAGCTTGCATACCTTGCTAGAATGCTCTTTGGAAGTGAATCCTTCAGGTTGTATCATATACACCTCTTCTTGAAGGTTCCCGTTAAGGAATGTTGTTTTCACATCCATTTGCCATATTTCATAATCATAGAATGCAACGATAGCAAGAAGTATTCTGATTGACTTAATCATGGCAACTGGAGAAAAGGTTTCGTCATAGTCAACACCTTGCCTTTGACGATATCCTTTTGCTACAAGCCTTGCCTTGTACGTGTCAATTTGTCCATCTGCCCCGATCTTTCTTTTAAAGATCCATTTACTGCCAATAGGTACCATACCTTCTGGCAGATCAACCAAGTTCCAAACTTGGTTGGCATACATGGACTGAATTTCAGAATCCATTACCTCTTGCCATTTTTCTGATTCATGACTATTTATGGCTTCAAGGTAGGTTTGAAGATCATCATCCTCATTTAAGTGCACTTTTGGTTTGCCTTCATCGATATGTCCAACATATCTTTCAGGCTGCTTAGGCACTCTACCTGATCTGCGAACCTTTTGTGTATCATCTTGAACAAGTTCTTGAGTCAATGGTTCAGTAGATGAACCAGTGTTGACTTGTGAGTCTAGAATTTCTTCCAGTTCTATCTTGCTCCCACTGTCTTCTTTTGAAAGATATTCTTTCTCTAAGAAGACAACTCTTTTTTGCGACAAACACCCTTTGATTGCTGGGCTGATAGAAGTAATATTCAAAACTCTCTTTTGGATATCCCACAAATCTACATTTCTCTGTCCTGGAATCCAGTTTGTCTGGATCATGTCTTTTGACATGTGCAGGACAACCCCAGACTCTAACATGCTTAAAGTCTGGTTTCTTTCCTTTCCATATCTCATATGGAGTGGAAAGTACTGATTTACTCGGAACTTTGTTCAACAGATATGCAGCAATCAATAGTGCATATCCCCATAAAGAGGTTGGAAGTTTGGCATAACTCATCATGGATCGTACCATATCTAATAGAGTACGATTTCTCCTTTCTGATACACCATTTAACTGAGGTGTATAGGGAGGAGTCCATTGAGACAAAATACCATTATCCTTAAGATATTCTGTGAATTCTGTACTTAAGTATTCACTCCCTCGATCTGATCGAAGAGTTTTAATACTTTTTCCAGTCTGGTTCTCAACTTCGTTTTTAAACTCTTTAAATTTCTCAAAGACTTCTGACTTATATTTCATTAAATATATGTAGCCATATCTTGAGAAATCATCTGTAAATGAAACAAAGTATGAGTAACCACCCATAGCATGAGTGGACATTGGACCACATACATCACTATGTATTAGTTCCAATAAGTCCTTAGCTCTTACTCCATGTCCTGAGAATGGAGCTTTGGTCATCTTTCCCATGAGACAAGCTTCACAGGTTGCAAATGATTCATAATCAAATGGATCAAGATATCCATTCTTTTGCAACCTTATGATCCTGTTCTCGTTTATATGACCTAGCCTACAATGCCATAGGTACGATTTATTCACATCTTTATCTAAGCGTTCAAGAGAATTATTTACCAGACAAACATCATATGAAATATCAAGTAAATATATTCCATTCAATAAATATCCGGAAGCAAATAATTTGTCTCCTTGATAAATTGAACAACCTTTATTCTCTAGCTTCATAGAATATCCTTGTCTATCTAAACATGAAATAGATATGATATTCCTAATAATGGTTGGAACATAATAACAATCTATCAGTTCCAAGGATTCTCCTGACGGCATCTGAAGTCTTGCTGTCCCCACAGCTAACGCAGCAACTTTTGCTCCATTCCCGAGCCTCAGATCCACGTCTCCGCGGTTCAATCTTCTCTTACTTGTTAATACCTGCAAGTTATTGCAGATATGAGAAACACATCCAGTATCTAATACCCAGGATGTTGATTCTCTATAGGACAAGTTAAGATCGATCATGAGAATACCTGAAGCTTCACCAAGCTTCTCCTTTGCTTTTTCTGCAAGATAAATCTTGCAGTTTGTCTACCAATGACCTTCTTTATGGCAGTGGAAACACTGACCTTTATCATTGACTTTAGCTTTGTCCTTTTGTGCCGCCGGTTTGCTTTTCACTTACTTCTTAGGCTTACCTTTCTTAAAGGTCTGTCCAACTTTTCTTTTCTTGTTGGTCTTACCAACAAGCATTACACTTGGCTTATCTTTCTGGATAGTGCCTTCAGCTGTCTTCAACATGTTGAGCAGCTCAGCTAGTGAAACTTCAATTTTGTTCATATTGAAGTTGATAATGAATTGTGAAAATGAATCTGGAAGGGACTGTAGGATAAAGTCAATGCTCAGGTCATTGTTCATAATAAAGCCCAGCACAGCAAGCCTCTCAATCCACTCTATCATCTTGAGCACATGAGTTTGCACAGATGTGCCATCACTCATTCTGGTCCTGAACAATTTCTTAGATATCTCATATCTTTCTGTTCTGGATTGTTCACCAAACAACTCTTGTAGGTGATTCAGAATGGTCTTAGGTTCCATGTTATCATGCTGTCGCTGCAGTTCATTGTTCATTGAACCGAACATATAACACTGGACCTTGACAGAGTCCTCTTTCTAATTTTCAAACATCATTAATTCATCTTCGTTAGCATTATCACCGGGTTGCACCGGATCTGGTTGATCCAGGACATAGGCTAGTTTTTCGCACCTGAGGACAATCTTCAGGTTGCGTAACCAGTCAATGTAATTTGGTCCCGTGAGTTTATTTGCATCAAGTATGCAATGGAGGGGGTTAGGTGACGACATAGCGACCTACATGGAAATATATAAAATGAGCAGATAGTTCTTAAAATCAGATTTATGACTTTTAATCTAGATTTATGCTCCCACTATTTTTCGGCGATCTGTATGACCCTCTAAGATACAGAACGGGAGATTCCGGTGCTCTCCTAGTGGGGATCAGAATCCTTCGGGCAACATGCATGTGACCTTGTGGTAGCACAACAAATCACATCAAGTCCCTTAGGCAGTCAACTCTTGACAGTTGCAACGATTGCAATATCCGATCGATTTAACCCCTGAATTCATAGTGCAATCCTTGTGGTAGCACAACAAAACTACACTATTTGTCCATTCATCTTAATGACATCACATGTCGTAAACCTAGTTTAATTTCTAAATCAAACAGACCTTGTGCTAGCACAACAAATCCGTTTGAGATAAGAATTATCCTAAGATCTATAATGATGGTGGGTTACGTGGATTATTCTTAATATCTCACGTTTACAACTTAAGTTTTAAAAGAGGGTTTTGATTTTGATTTGTAAAAATCGTGCTATCAATAGCATTTCGATTTGAAGTATCAATATACTTAATAGAAATATATATATGATAGCATAGTCCACAAATATCACATATGTGCAGAAAAATTAAATGGGGATGATCATGGACTGCTTAAACTACTATGGAATCATCGGAGCCAAACGATGATCCATAATAAGATCCTAATGTGAAAACAGCAACACTGGTTCCATTTGATGCGAGTCCTCCCACCAGAGGTGTCTTCAGAAGATCCCGTCCTCTAAACTTAATCCGATACATTTAAATACAAAATTCAGGACTCGCAGGTCCACAAATGTACATTTAAACGATTAGAAACCTTGATCTTATCAAGGGGAGTACAATCTTAAAGGAAGGTAGAAAGTACACTTGGATTAAGAGAGAGGAGGACACGCAGGTCCTATTTAAAATACCAAATGAAATAAGCATCGCATCCATTCACATCATTCATCACATGAAAATTCTAAGTCCATGATCATCCCACCATAAAACATATCACATGCATCACAATCATCACATAATTGCTGTTTGGTATTAAATTTTATAAATATAAAATTATAATACCAATTAGTTTTCGAAATAACATTTATTTCAGCATTATCAATAATATTTAAAACATTATTGACAAATAAACTAACTAAACTATTCAGTTAATCTAAATAATTATTCAAACAATTTGAATGGCAAAGTGTAATCAAGTTATGCATGAATTTAGTTTAAAACAATTTTAAACTAATTAAATTAACAGGGAATTAATTATTTAAAACAATTTTAAACAATTAACAAACACCCATTAATTATAAAGCCCTTTAATAGACTAACAGTTGTTAAACACTTTAATAAACTGTTAATAATCATAAAAATTAATTAATAACACTTATTAATTATTCTTATAATTTTCTGTTTTAAAACAATTTTAAAACAGGCTAAAACGGGCTAAAATTGGGTTTAAAGGGGGTAAACAGATATTAAAAACAATTTTTAACAAAATATAAAATGGGCCCAGCCCATAAAGGCCCAAAGGGCCCGGGCCCGGACCCTGGCTGGACCAGGGTCGAGCCCTGGCTCGGCCAGGGCGCCGCCCGGCCCCGCCCGGTCCGACCGGGTCGGGACCGGGCGGTCCAACCCCTTAGGCACATGACGAAATCCGAAAAACCCAAATAAAAATCCGAAAAATACAGAAAAATAACCAAATCGATCGTGATCATCATATGAACACTAATCTGTCATTTTTAATCGGATTAAACTCAAGAACACGTACAATACGGGTTCTGCACGCATAACGAGAAAACACGCATAACGGTGCCGTTTTACAACCGAACCAGCGAACCTAGCTCTGATACCACTGTAAGGAATCGCTATGAACGCAGCGGAAATAAAAATGATTCCATTGTATCGGTTACTGGGGTTGTAAAACAGACAATAAAACTAAGCGGGAAGAACAGTTCTTCACCTTTGCGGGGTTTCGAATCTCCCGTGGATGATGCCGACTCGTTAATCGCGCACGCGCACGATCTCTGGAGGTATCCACACGAGTTCCCGCAGCAGACGCGACTTCCTCCTCGAATCGAGTGCTCCGACCAGATCTCAGATCCACCATGCGCGGAGAGAGACAGATCCACTCCGAGAAGGAGAGAGAGAGAGGAGAGAGAGAATCTGGGGAGTAAAAATTCGTCCAACTAGCTTTTTACCACTCCCCCTTGGCCCTCCTTATATAGAAATAAGGATAAGCACAAGAGTTAATCCTCGTGATTATCCAAGAGTTTGGCCTTGGATAATTCTCTATTAAATCTTCATGTTTATCATGCAGCTTTTCACAAAAACCCAGATAAGCATGAAATTTAACATCTCTCACCGTCTGACGAGAACTCTTATGTGTGTGACCCTCCAGGCCCATATATCAGTCCGGTTGCAGGCCCATTAAACTTAGAACTGTTTCTTGAGTTTAATATTTATTAATTAACATTTAAACATCGCATGTTAAATGATTAATTTAATAAACAAGTAAATTATCATCCGATGATAAATTCACTTGGCCTTCTGATCATGAACAACACCAAACACTACCTCATGATCCCAGAAGATATAAGGGATACTGATCCCTTCAATTGAACCTTTCCGTCTGCAGATGCCGCACAGATATAATCCTTCACTCATGCAATGTCCCGATAACGCAAGGGTATGGTTTTATAGTCAAACCCTCTATCGCATTATCCAGATGGATTCCAGTACACAGTTAATTTCTAGAAAGACATCTCTTTCATTTGACCCTGGCCAGGGATTTCTGTGTACACATCCATGGGACATTCTCTCTCTAGTCTTATACCAAGAGTGAGTGATCCCTTGTTGTTCACTCAATTACCTTCGCAAGCTTTCCACTGTATCTGAAAGACCGATTATGGTGGACTTAATGGTTAAAGCCCACGAGTCAGAGAATCAAGATACAATGGTCCACAAACAAGGTATCATTGGTGACTCAGGTCTAAGGACCAACTGTGCTACTGCAACGATTGAATTCCCTGGTTGACTAATAGGTATAATTACCATCCATGAATTCTTATTTGGGTCTGTTCAGTGAACTCATTCTCTAATGAGCACCCACTTGTTTGTCTTAGTGTCACCACACGAGTGAATGTGAGATCATTCACCCTCATCACATGAGCAGACATAACTTGTGTCGATCTTATCGGATATTTAATGTCCATCTCAAATATCCTATGATCGAGAACTGTTTAAGACAATTGTCTTAGGATATTGATCTCACTATCACGATCTCATCATGATTCAATATCCCATACATTTGTCTATGGACCTTCATTACGATAGTCGTTTACGAGAACTATTAAATGAAGAATTAATTGCCTTTATTAATAATCTGAACTAGAATGTACAATGATTGGCTATGAGGCCACCCAATTCTAACACATTGTCTCATGAATAGGTCAATACAATGAACAATAATCAGCACCAGTTTATGAGAAATCAACAACAATATCAGTCACCCAGGCCTCAAAACCAGCAGGGTCATAGGCCTCCTACTCAGCAGCTTCAGTCGGCACCGCAGCATTCTCATCAGCAAGTATACAATCCACCTAGGCAGCCGCCGAATTACACTCATGTTCCTCCTTCTAATGATTGTACACAACAAGGGAAACCTCCTGGTCCCAGAAGGTCGGTATACCCCCAATTATCAAAATCCCTCACAGATATATTCAATGCCCTCATGGCGGCCAACGCCTTAGTGTTGCCGAAGGAAAGGGCCGTTTGGCCATCAAATGTTGACATGTCCCGTTACTGCGTGTTCCATCGTCAACTGGGACACACAATAGATGATTGCTTTCACTTTCGGGATTATATTCATGACCTCAATGATCAAGGAGGGATTGATTAGGAAGAGATGAAAAAGTACATAGTCGCCTTGAAGGCGAAAAGACCACAGCAACAACAACAACAACCACAGCTACCACAGCAGCAACAACCAGTTCAAAGGGCCCCAGTACAACAAGTAACACCACAGAATATGGGTATAGTGCAGAACCCGTTGCCAGAACATCAAAACTAAATCGCCCCCATCCTAACAAATAGACAGTCTGAGGCTAATAGAGGGCAACAATGGAAAGTGGAGGATTCATCTTCTATCTATTCAGCAAGTCACATGTCAAGCACTGCCGAGCAACTGTCTCGCCGCATTCTCTGCATACCTAAACCACAACCTATCACCATTAAACCCATTCCACCCTCCACCACCACATCCTCACCAAGCAACCCTCCGCAAACCAATTATACATCCCTCATGCCATCCAAACCACTACTCTGTATGCCATTCCCTACATCACCTACAACAACCACCTACCCCGATACCCTACAACCCTCCAAACCACTCATCCGCACAGTACCCCCACCAAATAATCCATCACCATCACTTGCTCATACGCACCCCCAACCCTCTAAACCACTCATTCGAGTTCCCTTACCTCCACCAACATCCCCTCACCAAGCCATTACGCCTTCCAAACCACTCCTCAACACGGCAGTGCTCAAGATAACGTCTGGAGCTTCCGCTATTGAAGAACATATGCTCCGAAACAGCCGAATATTCAACAAAGTGTTCCCCCAGTCCATAGTGCGAGATGGCCTGTTACCGCCAGTAGAAGAAGTCCAGAATGAGGAGAGTATACCTGGTACCCATTATGCTTTGTTGAAACAGCTGGATAGAACACCGACACGCATCTCCATATTAGAGCTAATCAAGAGATCTAAGGTCCATCAAGAAGCCTTAATGAAATACCTACAACAGGTAATGGTCAGCGAAGATATGCCAGTGGAAAAGATCACTGCATTATTGGTACCCCAGGGAGATCAACCCTCTATATCTTTCCATACCTCTGAACTGGCACCGCTAGCAGCAAGGAGCATGGCATTAAGTATAACTATCAACATATGTAACAAAGCTGTGGATACCTGTTTAGTAGACACTGGGGCATCTATTAATGTGTTGCCACCAAGAACCCTGGAGCTCTGTGGGGTCCCGAAAGAAAAATGGCTGCCTTCTTCCATTTCTGTTACTGCCTATGATAACTCTGTTAGTCTTAGGTAGCCTACAAGCCAATATGACTTTATAATCTCGTTCATATTTATTAATATAATGGCATAACATTCATTGTGTGTAAATCGTATTAATTATCGTCTCATAATGAAGTCCGTGAATATGTGCGATAGTGATCAGATTATGATGAGATCATACTAATGAGACTGATCACTTAAACACACATATTCTTAATTGTTCCTAGTCGGAGGATATCAGATATCCGGCTAGACTAGTACAGATTACTCCTGCTCATATGATGAGGGTGACTGATCTTATAAGTCACTTGTGTGGAGACACTAAGGTGAATCTGTAGGTGCTCATTGGAGAATGAGTTCACTGAACTGATCCGACTGAATTGCTGGAAGGTATTGTACCTCACTGTCAACCAGCTTGATTCTATTGTCGCAGTTGCGTGGATGGTCCTCAGACCGAAGACACCAAGGACACCTTGTCGGTGGACTTCTGTGCTTTGACCTTAGTTTACGAATCTCTAACAACGGGATTTTAAAACGCCAAGGATTGGGTACAACGGAATACCGCCGAAGGGAATTGTGTGTCAATAAGGAATCATTCGTTCTCGGTACTTAGAGAGAGAATGCTCTAGGAAGGATGCGCGGAAGTCCCTGGTCAAGGCGGACGATAATATCGGGAAAGGAGTTTTTCGATATTCATCAGCGGCGTCCAATCCAAGTGAGTCGACCGGTTAGGGTTTGACAGCATGCCATATGCGGTAACTGTTGGTAGCCGCCCCCTCCTCTGTTTCTCTCTCTCTTTGGCATCCCAGACAGATCTGAATCCCCGGATCTGCTCCGCTGCTTCTCCGACTCCCGTTTGACTGGAAATTGTCTGCGCGTTGTGGCGATCGTTGCGGCGACCAGCGGAGGTTTCGTGGCTGTGAAGAACGAGGAACGTGAGGATATCCGTTGCGAGGAGGATCGCGTGGACTCCGCTAGAGGCCAGGCGCTTGCGTGGCTTGCGGTGTCGCACCGACGGAACCGAGCGGTTGCGGATTCGAATTCGCAGACGGTGAGAGTCGATAATCTGATTATCGAAGTTTTAGTATTTTTCGAAACGGGAATCGGATCTCCGTTTTTATTTTATTTCCCCTGCGTGGGAGATCCGGAGAAACCCGAGAACCCAACAGTGGTATCAGAGCCAGGTTCCACTATTTCTCGTTCCGTTTCGATCTCCGAAATTAATCTTTTTTCATGAGTTGTTCCATGAAATAACTTCGATTAATTGTTGGATCTATGTTCATGCGATGAACACAGTTAATCAGATTTTTTTTTTCAATATTTCGAGATTAATTTGGGGGTTTTTCTGTTCTTAGTGGGACGAAGAACGCGGGGGGGGGGGGGGGGGTGTTTTGGCAGCTTCGTACGTGCTTCCCAAGCGTTCGGATGGCGGCCCAGGTCCCCGGATCTCAAGGTGATAGTCACCACTATACACCGTATATCATTGTCGGCGCCAGAGTGCCCTTGGAGGGCTGCATAATCAAGCCCTTATTCGGGTTTTTGAAACCTCTGAAAAACATATTTTGTTTGGGATTTATTGGAGAGGTTTTGGCCTATTTTGGGACTTCTCCGGAACTCCCGCCGGCGCCGGAGGGGTGCCGCCGCCGGCACCCAGCAACCCAACCCCACCGCCAGCCTGCAACCTGCATGCATTAGGGTTTCCTGTGCGTCGGGTTGGGGAAGGGGCCGGTCGAATCTGCTCGGCAAACCAGGCCACGAGCCGGTCTGACCGGCCGAGTGAGCCGGGTCGGGCTTGGGGTGGGCTGAGCCCAGGGGCCTGTTTTGGGCCCCGGCTCAGGCTTTTAGCTAAGCTTTGGCTCGGTTTAGGGCTGGGCCCTTTTCTTTAACACCCCCCCCCCCCCCCCCCCCCCCCCAATTAATTCACTAATTACCCCATTTTAAATCTTTAGGCTCACTTTGTTTGCAGAATAACTTAAACCAGAATAAGATTCTAGGGATTTCTTAAACCAGAATAAGAAGTATTTTGATTTGGTAAGTTATTGGTATTCCACCCAGAATAAGGAGAATTATACTGCGCTATTCCAAGTGATTTGGTAGGAATAAGTGGAATAAGGAGTGAAATAAAAGGTAAAATTGAGAGAATTGGGGGAATTAGATATTCCAGGTAGGTTTGGAGAGTTGGGGGAATTAGGCATACCCTCAACCAAATCAGAATTGGATTTTAATTTTAAAATTCAAAAGTGTTTTGAAATTAAAATTATTTTTCAATTTTACTAAATTGGTGCCTTGATGATTTTGAATCATTATATAATTTAAGGGTTAATTAATTAGCAATTAGTTGTTAATTAATCTGGGTTAATATTAATTTAAATGTTAAATTAATTATTAACCTTAATATGATTAATTTAAGAGTTAAATTAATACGTATTAGTTAAATGGAATTGATTGTTAATTTAAATGTTAAATTGACAATTAATTTTAACTAACTAATTGAATTGTTTAATTGGAAGTTAGTTATTAATTTACATTGATGTTAATTGATAGTTTAAAAGTTAAATTAATGATTAACATTAATAAACTGATTTAAAAGTTAGATTGGTTGTAAATAATTAATTGGTGTTAATTAGTAGTTTAAGAGTTAAATTAGTTATTAACATTAATTAATTAATTAGTTTAAATGTTAGATTAATAGTTAATAACTAATTAAAGTTGATTATTAATTTAAGTGTTAAATTAATGATTAATTTTATTCTACTAATCTAAGAGTTAGATTAGTAACTAATTATTAATAGTCTAATTGTTAGATTATTAATATGTTTTAATCCAATTGTTAGATTGATTTAATTATTAGAAGTGTTCTAATTTGCATGAAATAATATGGAATTATTAATATGGAGTATGTGCATATGTGATGTGTGTTTTCATGCCTTTAAATTTGATTTAATTGCGTGCTTAAGTTAATTAAAAAGTGTTTTCAAAATTCAAAAGCCAATTTTGATTGGAACCCAGCTTTTTGAAAGCCAAAATTATTTAATTTTGAAAAACTCTTTTATTTTAGCGATGTGATGCGCTAAATCTTGTGTGGAATGGTTAAAATACATCGTGGTCATGGATATGTACTTATTTTAAATTATTCATGTGATGAATGATGTGTGTGGATCGTGGTTGTATGATTGAATGAATATTTATTAAATTGTTAATAAATAGAGATCTGCGTATCTCTCCCTCTCTCAAACTCCAATGTATTTCTACCTCCCTCTCTCTTGTACTCGCCATAAGGCCCTCTTCTATTTACATGTAATTCTAGAATTATTGTAATATGATCGAGGCAACCGAGGAAGGAGCGAGGACGATCTACAGATGCAACCAGGAAGGCGATGTGATGCAGATCCTTTGCATGTGTGTTTGCTGAATATCTAATGTAAATGTTATATTAGAATTGTGTGTGTGTTTGACTGTTGGCTCCAGTCAAACCCACTGTGCTATCCATGACCACACTTGACATGTATGAGATGCATTGTTTTATTTTGATTATGAATCAAAGCAGGTATAGTATTTATTAAATATATACGATATATTTATACTATCACCTAGGAGAGACCAAGATAAAAGTTATCTAAATACCCTCGTCTAAACTCTAAGCCGTAACGTGAGTAATTTAAAACTTACCGCGTGATCCACTATCGTTATAGTCATAGGACTCTAATCACTTTAGGCAGGTTTGTTGTGTGATCGTTCCAAATTGTGTGCCGTTAAACACTTTTAAAAACGTCAATCAACATTAATCCACACTCAATTATTTTTGACAAATAGTATGGTGAGTATGGGTCGAATCCACAGGGAATTAAGATTTTAATTTCGAAAACCTTAGATTTTAATTATCTAAAAAGTTGAGAATTAGAATTGATTAATTAACTGCCTATTCTTACAACAAATTAATTGACTAAACTAACTAAAAGTAAACTAACCAAATAAGCCAAGTCTTATAAAATAATTACTACTACGTTTGAAAAGGAAATAAAATTGAGCAGAATATAATCTAAACTAAGAAGGTTACAAATATTTAGGTAACACGTATTTAACTTATTTATCTAACTAAAAATGTCATTACAGAACTTGTAATCTCAATTTTTTCTGAAAAGAAGTAACTAAACACATAATAGTCACTAACTAAACCTATCTAACTAACCAAATAACTTAAAACAAAAGAACCCAAAAAAAATACAATAGTAACCAAGGCTCTGGCAAGCGGAGAGCGGTGCGGTGGAGAAGGCAGCACTGCATGCATGGGCGGTGCACTGGTCCGAGCCGGGTTCGTGGCAGCAGGTGGGGGCGCCGGCGCTTTGGACCTCGGCCTGGCGCGTGGAGGACGAGGTGGCGCAGCAAATGACGGCAGACCTCGGCGCGGGCGACAATGCTCAGGCACGTGAACAGCGACGTGATGCCGCGTGGCCCTGGCGGGGCCGGCTTGCAGGCAGACGGCGGCCGAACGCGTGCGTGGGTGCGTTTGAGCGCGCCGCATGGCTCTTGGAGGCGGCCGAGCGGGAGTGCCTTCTTCGCGCGGCACAGGCGACGAGGGGTGGTGTACGGAGGGTGCAGAGAGAAGAGAGAGACAGAGTGAGAGGGAAAAAAGTAAAGGAGAGAGAGGGCTGGGATGCGTGACAGATAGAGAGATGGAGGCCGAGAAAGAGAGAAAAAAAATAAGGGAGAGAGAGAGAGAGAGCGGCTGAGAAAGGGAGGGGGGATTCTGATAGAGAGAGAAAAAGTAAGGGAGAGAGAGAGGGAGACTGCGAGAGAGAGGGAGAGAGAGACTGCGAGAGAGAGGGAGGCAGAGAGAGGAGGAGAGAAACTGCGGCTGAGCAAAGGAGAGGACTGCGGCTGAGAGCCGGGGGGGGGGGGGGCTTCAAAGAGGAGCCCCGATGATCCTTTTAAAGAAAAGGGAAGGAAGGTTTTTTTAAAATAAAGAAAGTGAGAGAAAAGAAGGCGGCTGGCCCCTCTTAGGTTCTTCTTGGGCAACACTAGGGCATCAAATGACATTTTTACCCCTGCTTTATTCTTTTAGCAAAATAGAAGTCGAATTTATTGAGATTCGAACACTAGACCTCCCCCAAATTTCCAGAAACTCCACCAATTGCACTGCAACATCGGCATGTCTTGTTCACATAGAATAAATGTAAATTAGCATATTATCATAAAAAAAAATCATTATATTTATTTATTTCATCTCGATTTTGTTGAAAAACTGCAAATGCGCTATACTCCGTTAATCACATGAAATGACGATGTTTTTAAGTCAGAATTTGACGCAATTGGTACCGTTGGAATTGGTACGCAATTATCTATCATTTCATGCTATTTTATAGATAAAAACTTGAGTATGATGCATATGATTGCCCTTAAATGATCAAATTATCAACTTATCATTGTGCTACCACAAGGCCTGTTTAATTGTGAGGAGAGACTATGGCTATGGCATTAGATGCCTATATGATCGGGGTAGAGGAACCATGTAGTTTTGTTGTGCTATCCACAAAGGCTGCATGCAAATCTATGCTCGTCGTGTAACGATGGTTAGCTTAGGCCAGAATTAGTGGCTTGTTGTGCTATCCACAAGGACATTAAACCTCTGGGGAACGAAGCTATGATCAGATATTGCAAGGAGTTGTAAGTCCCATGAGTTGGGTGCTCTTTGATTGTATTACAGTTTGTTGTGCTATCTATAAGGCTGTATTGCAAGTTATTGAGATTCTGATCCCCACTAGGAGATTGTCGGCGTCTCCCATTCTGTGTAGTTGGGGGTTATACAGTCCGTCGAAAATTAGTGGGAGTTAAAACTTGAACAAAAGACCATGTCTTGTTTTAAAAATTAATAATTGAACATCTGCTGAATAGATTTCACTTATCTCCTGTAGGGAATTAGGTCATCGAATAACCCACTTCGTGGCATACTTGATGCCAAACTTATGACTAGCCTGAACTACTCGGATGAGCTCAGAAACCTGAAGAGTGTCTTCAGATCTGAGCACATTGCCTATGTCCTTGGAGCTGATCCTTCTGCTGAACCGGCATTGGATGCCTTTGATGCAAAGATGATAGCTGACGATAAAAGATCGAAGGACAAAGACAAAAGAGTAGTGAAAGGTGATTGCTTTTACTTTAAGCAGCAGGGTCACTAGAAGAGGAACTGCAAGGAGTTCCTCAACGATAAAGATGATGGAAAGGTGAAGCTGTCTAAAGCTTCAGATATCTATATGATTGATATCAACTTGTCAGCTAGAGATTTCACATCTTGGGTATTAAATATTGGATGTGCTTCTCATATTTGCCATGATGTGCAGATGCTGACAAGTAAGCGCAAGCTGAGAAAAGGAGAGGTGGAACTGAGGCTAGGAAACGGCGCAAAAGTTGCGGCGATTGCTGTTGGGACAACAAACCTCAGATTTCCATTAGGAGACGCCTTACTATTAGAAGATTGTTATTATGTTCCTAGCATAATAAATAACATCATATCAGTATCTTGTTTGGACAAGATAGGATATAGGTTGACTATTGAGAATAGAACTTGTTCAATTTATTATGGTAATAAATCAATAGCTTCGGCATCTTTAGTCAACAGTCTATCTCTGTTAGATGTTTCTTATTACAATCTTCACATTGATAATGCTCTTAAGAAGAGCAAGAATTGTGTGAACCAAGCCTACATGTGACATTGTAGACTTGGGCATATTGGTGAAAGCAGGTTGCAAAGGCCATTGAGGAGGTCCATGAAGGAATGTGCGGCAGCATGTTGAGACGCATGCTTTGGCACGCACCCTCCTCCGCCACGGATATTGGTGGCCGACTCTCGCCCAAGATTGCACGGACTACACTAGAAGATGCCTAGGTTGCCAAGTCCATGCCTCCATCCCCAGGATATCGACGAACGAGCTGCAGAATATCACTGAGTTTTGCCTGTTCGCCATGTGGGGAGTCGACATCCTAGGTCCTTTCCCCAAGACTATAGGTCAACAACAATTCATAGTAGTCGCCATCAACTACTTTACTAAGTGGCCCGAGGCTGAGGCCTTGGCCAACATCCGAGATCATACTAAATGGGCATTTTTCTTGTATAATGTTGTTTGCAGGTTCGATATCCCGAGAGTGCTTGTAACTGACGGCAATTCACCAGTCTTTAGTTCACCGACCATTGTAGAGACTTCGATATCCAGCATTGGTTCTCTTCAGTCGCACACCCGCAAGCCAACGGGTTAGTAGAGAATGTTAACAGAACAATTATGAAGGGTATCAAGACTCACCTCCAGAAGGGGGGAAGCTAGCTAGAAGCCCTCCCAAAAATCATGTGGCCTTTCCGAACCACGGCCAGGACAGCCATGTGGCCCTCTCGAAAAAACTGAAGGAAGCCGCGCGCACCAGGAATTATGCAGTAGCAGACGTAGATGAGATGGTAGAACGCATCGACTAGGGGCCCAACGTGGCCAAAAGCCCAAACTAGGGCAATCAAGGCCACTACCAAGTGCCATGAGTTCGGCAAGATCTGGGCAGGCGTCACGTTGAAGAATTGTAGCAGCTTCATAATAAAAGGCGAGATTGGCAGATGAAAACTTGTCGTAACAGAAGGAGCTGAAGGTGCCGTAACAGAGGCGGTCCTCTATTCCAGGCACCCGCAGATCGAACTCATTTGAGATCTGGAATCGATCCCTGATCCTGACCAGGTTGCCGTCAGTAAGCAAGGGTGCTCTCGGAATAGATGCGTCAAGCATAGCTGTCTAGCTCTTGCTGGAATTCTCCAGAGGCCTTGTACACAGCTACCCTAGTAGCATGACCTTCCTCGCGAGCACTGGCCACCCGACCCTCGGTTTCCTGGCGTAGGGCCTCCATCTCTCGGCATGTGGTGGTCGCTCGATCAGTGGCTTCCCAACACAAGGCGTCCAGTTCTTGACAGAGGTTCTCCAGATCCCCCTCATCTACGCTGCCGAGGACTCGGCCTCTGACAGTCGACCGTGGAGGTAGGCAACTTCCTCCGATGAACTTGAAAGCTCCTGTTGTAAAGCCTCCGATAGACTGGTCTCATCCCTCCAAAGATCGTGCAGGATCGCCCAATGAAAATCGGCCCAAGATAGGGACGCGAAGGTTTCGGCGGACCGTACATCGTCGTGCGTGCCCTCCAATAATAAAGCACCAAGGATAGGCTCAGGGCGAACTTCTGGCCCCATCGCAGTGGCCGATCCTTCCCTGGGGCCGGGGGCTGGAACGTCTCCTGTAGACGTCTCTCCCCCTCCGGCGAAGCCGTCTGAGGATAACCTCGGCTTATTCGGCAGGGGGCGGGGGATGAGCATGCCAATAGGACACGCGAACGCCGAAGCTGCTCCAGACAAAATTGGGCGATCTCAACCTCGGCCTCAACCACTAGGAAGAGCAGGACTCCTCCTCTCTCCATGGTAAGGGGAGGCACCCAACAACTGATGCCTTCTCCGATTTCCTCCCTAGGCCGGGACTCTGCTGCCACGCGGGGCCTTGCCAAACCGCTCGGTTCTCGATCAGCTATCGCTGACCCAGGGGACTCGGCCTCCTTTTCTCCTGGCTCCTCACCAGCTGGTGCCGACTCCCTGGATCCCAAGACCAGAGGTTCGGTCACCCCATCTACCAGCTTTTCGCCGACATCTGCCAGCTCCTCAAGCTCTATGACTGGGGGCTCGATCACTCTAGTCCCAAGCTCCTTGCCGACCGTTGCTCCTGAGAACATGAAGACCGACATTAAAGAAGTAGAGGAGCTTGCCTGGTGACCGGGCATATTCGTAAAGGAAGGATGACAACGTCTCCACTGGGCGATCACCTTGACGGAGCCTTTTCAGTAGCGGGGCACTTGGAGAAGCCGCCTTCTCCATCAACGGAGAGCGCACGACCACTCCTGGCGAAGAGGCCAGCGCCTCCGCCGCCGCTTCAACCTCGCAGCGCCTTCCTCGGAGCCCTCTCCAGTACCTTCCTCGGCAACTTCATCGCCTTCTTCAGGGATTCCCTCGCTTTCTTTGGCGCCCTCCTCGCCCTCCTCGGCGCTCCCCTCGCCCTCCTTGGCGCTCCCCTCGCCGATCTCCTCACTCTCCCCATCCCCGCTGGACGCTGAAGTCGATGCCAGGTCTCCTGATGCGGGTGAGTCCGCCTCTTCTAGGCCACTCGCCTCTGGATCAAGGAGTTGTTTTCCCCCGAACACCTGTGCCAATGGGAGGTGGGACTCAGGCAACCCCTCTACTGCCTGGGGGCCTGCTTGATATGCCGCCAGGACAGCAGAGACGTCCTATTTCATTTTCCACCATCGCCAACGGGGCTCCCCTGGACTTGCCCCTGGCACTATTACCTTCTCGTAATCGGACCCCGGGCATTTAGGATACGGGGAGGGGTCGGACCTACTCGACGCTGGCCGATCACGCCTTTGCTTGGTCCGCCTCTCTATGTCTGGGCAGATGAACTCCTAAGTTGTGCCAGGTTCGGCTATAGTCGCCCCAGCGGCTCCCATGAGGTTTTGATGGGGGCCATACTAGAAGCCTCCCACCTTACATGCTGGGGAGGGTGGGTGCTGATCTCTGAGACACAAATAAAATTACCATTCAACTATAGAAAGAAAGGACGGGAGGTGATGTCATATATGTAGGCGCTCGGAACGTCCCCCGCCGCGGCTGCGGGCTTCTGACCGAGGGTCCTTCCGTTCGTCTTAGCACTGCGACGATTTAAGGGGGGTTAGAAATAAAAGATGTGATCGCTAGGAGCATTACCTTACGGTCCCTGTGCTCCACAGGATGGTGAGGATGTGATCGCGTTCTGAGGGAGCGGGAGATGGTGGTTTCCCCTTCTCTTCCTCCGGCCGGCCAGAGGAGGAGAGCTCGGTAGTCCGCGCGCAGGATCTGGTAAGAGCCCCTTAAAAGAGAAGATAGACAAAGAAAAGAAATAGCCCGATTAGAACTGTGACATGTAGGATCCGTTCATGCAAACATAAAAATTAACTAAAATTAGAGGGAGACGCACCGGATGGGTGTTTGGGAGGGAAGGTGACCATATGTTATGGACACCCACCTCCCGATTTTTTTTGTTTGAAACCTCTGGGGGTAAAGGGTGCTAAGTCATCCTAAAATGCATGCATGCAGATAGGGTGCTCGTGTGTGAAAAGTGAAGTGATGTGTTGAAAGTGGAAAGAAGAGTGAGAGAGGGAAATGCTACGGACTAGATGGAGATTGGAAATGCAATGAAGTGAAAAAGGTGAAAAGTAAAGATAAGGTTAGGAAGACAAGTCCATTTGGAGTGACGTTACTCCTGAAACAGCCCTCTGACTCTTTGCCCGCTCGACTCCTCAAAGCCGACCCGCTCCGAGAAAGAAACTCCTTCTTAATCCCCTTCCAACCCCCCTACTCGAGGGAACCTGGGGGGTTTAAATAGATGAAGGAAAAAATAGGAGAAAATAGGGGTTTAAATCCCCGTAAATCAACCTTCAGCCAATAGGAAGTGGTCAAGGGTCGGAGGTGGTGTGCGCGGCAGTCGCTGGAGTGGGGAGTGATCGGAGTAGTGGAGGTGAGGGCGGCGAGTAGAGGAGATCGTGGGGAAGACGAGGTCAATGTGGTAGTTAGGGGAGTGGACGGCCAGCCAACTTGCCTTCTAATCCCGTGGAAGGCCAGGTAGCTGGCCTTCCACGAAGTGGTGGAAGGCGGCCCGGTTGGCCTTCGAAGGGGGTGGAAGGCAAGGGGTGGCCTTCGAAGGGGGTGGAAGGCAAGGGGTGGCCTTCGAAGGGTGGTGGAAGGCGGGCTGGCTGGCCTTCCACGGAAAGGTGATAAAAAGTGAAAAATGTGGCCAAAAGGTGGAAGGCAAGGTGGCTGGCCTTCCACAGGTGGTGGAAGGCAGCCTGGTTGGCCTTGCACGAAAAGGTGGTAAAAAGTGAAAAGGGTGGCAAAAAGGTGGAAGACAAGATGGCTGGCCTTCCACGGGTGGTGGAAGGCGAGGGGTGGCCTTCCAAGGATGGTGGAAGGCAAGCTGGCTGGCCTTCCAGGGATGGTAGAAGGCGGGCTGGCTGGCCTTCCACGGAAAGGTGGAAGGCGAGCTGGCTGGCCTTCGAAGGATAGTGGAAGGCGGACTGGCTGACCTTCCATGGATGAGAGGAAGCGGAGATTGGTTAATGGGCCTGATTATTTGGTGGGTTGAATTATGGGCTAAATGAGATGGATAAAATGATGGGTTTGGTGATGATGGGCTAATGACGGATGGGGTTCATGACCAAAAGGGTGGTCCAAAATCAGTGTCTACAAATGCCCCTTCGGGACACCTGTGTTGCAGTGGAGTGGAACGGAATGATAAATAGGTGTTCCGAAAATCGAAACTGATTTTGGACAACCCGAAAAAGGAATGAGCCATATCCAAGGATGATATGCGAATGCGGCAAATGCATGAAAGGTAGCTATTCGAGTTGGAAGAGTGGTTTAATAAAAGGGACAAAGTTCAGTACTAGAGAATCACAGTCCGTAGGACCCTCGGGTGCTGGAACCGCGAGGCCTTGGCGCACCAGGATGCAACGATCTGGCCCAAGGGGATCTCAAGCATGAAGGGTGTAGGAGTGTGACTTGAAGAACTCTCGACACAATGGACGCGCGGTAGCCTGGCGCAGCATGGGATCGCTAAGTGAGAGAATCTTAAGCACACGTATTGGAAAAAAGGATAAGGTCTTGCAATTCGAAGAGTTAACAGACGAACAATTGTCAGACCCACAGATCAACAATGGGTTAAGCAGAGTGATACATTATGGTCATTGCCCCTAGGGCGGGTATGGTGGATGATACTTATGCAATGCCTACTGGTTTAAAAATTAGAAAACAAATTCCTAATGCAAACAGGAGGGATTTATTGGCCAATCGAATAACTTGGAGAATATAGACTCCTCATTGTTTTGTTTAAAGAGGAACTCAGAGTCTATATGCCCAAAGTTATTAGCCTCCTATGTCTTCAATCCTACTTGCTTCAGATTCTCTGCAGCTGCAAGAACGCACATCAGTAAATGTAAATAATCAATGATCCACAATATCTTAATGACAAGCTGCAAGGAAGCGAGAGACAAAAGTCCTTGTTGAGTCGAAGCCAGCACGGAAGATATGGCCATTCTCAAAGTAGAATGCCAATCCGACTGCTTTTGGCTTCGACTCGACAGCAAAAAGTGTCCACCTTTTGGACAGAATCCTTTTCCTGTATGCACCAAATGAAGGGGAAGCAGTTAGTAGTATCTGTTTTCGGCCCCTTGCCCAAAAGAGTAACTACCTTTTCCCTAGCCTTCGCATAGGGTCAAGGGGCCGTGTTCAACTAACCAGACAAATGGAAGAATATTGAAATTAATGCGGCAAGTAAATATGCAAATGTTGATAGATAGTAACAGATGTGATGAAAAACATGTTTTTTATTCCGTCTACCTGGTGCCTGCCCCAAACTTAGCCTGATTGAATGATGAAAGGGAAATGCACACTCGACTTCCCAGGTATCTTAAGCATACATCTAGATTGATTTGGGCCTCTAGACTCCTCAAGCTAACCTTGACCGGCTAAGACTCATACTGATGACAATACCGTCATACCATGCTTAGGCTCCCAGCTGCTTCCGACCACCAGGTTTGCCCAAAAAGTTTTCGAGGTAAATGATTTGCCCGACCCGGGTCTCTTTCCTCACAATCTAGAAGGTATATGATGGAACACCTTGGAACCCTAACAGTCAACCGCGCGACGCTGACCCGGAATCAGACGCCGTCGCACCAATTGGTGATGCGCATGCATTGACCTAAGCCCGAAGTCTTCGAGAGTACACATTGAGATTATGGTTAAGAAATTAGTTCACCAGAAACATCGACATTACTCTTCACCCATTTTGGACTCCTGTGGTCATGTGAGCATGTGACGATTTTTGAAAAATGAACCATTTTAAAATGATGTTCGGTCTTTAGATAGCTATCTCGTACTAAACCTTGAGGGGGGAAAAAGTGAAGAAGTTTTGGAGATAAACCTCACAGGAGGATTGACAAAACCGTTAAAAGGACGAGCTGTGACAAAACAGACTCCTTTTGACCTCCTAGATGCCCCCATTTTGACGTTTCAGGCCTTTATTAGATTTCATGGCCAGGCGCGGTCACGACCAGGCTTTTTCATGATTACTTGAACCCCCTTTTCTTTTTTTGTATTTCTTTTCCGCTCTTGACATTTTTGGGGTTGTTTGATATTCCACCTGCGGGGACACTGCCCTCTTCACGTGCTCTGGTCCTTTACATTTCATTTTTGGGCCCTTTTTTTTTTTTTTTGAGGGGTTACATCTATCGGGTTGTTGAGGAACCGCAATTTGCTGAGCCCGACCGTTTAAGGGCGTCAACTGTCCTGATCGGTCGAGAGACGAAAAGCAAAGGTTGCATTTTGACAGTATACTAAAGACTTGAAACTCATTTTAAGAAGGTTCTCTTTGAAGAAACGTGTGGGTGTGTGCATCTCATGATGAGCATAGGGATCCGTATGAAAGTAAAGTAGACACGTCCAAAATTCTGGTGGACCAAAGTCTTAGCCAGACCTCAATGTTAACCCAACCTATCATGCAACTAGACCTAGACGGGGGGTTACATGGCAGTCACCAGACAGTTGGATTTTGTGTCTTTTCTGATTTTTTTTGTCATTTTCATTGAAGTATGCACATATTTACAAATATTTTTGATGCTTTTTGGATATTCGATTTTTTGGAGATTTTGAAATTTTTGATTTTTTTTGCATTTAAAGAGTAGAATTTTAGATAGACTCCTATCCAAAGAAAAATATTTTTCAAATATTTACACTTATTTGCTAACTCTTGAACTAGAAACAAAAGAACTTACTTACCTCTACAACTTGTAGATAAAGAGGAGGCTATCCAATCCCCAAGCGATTATGCACAAGACTCTGAGGGTGAGTCAGACATGTTGCAAAGGTGGGTCCTTGAGGCAGAGACCCAATGATGGCAGAATTGCCCCAGGAGTGTGCTACGACCGATGATAAAAGTTTGAGAAGGGCAGGTGTGTAGAATAGGAAGGGAATGAGAGCGGTGGGTACCGGTTCATCCTTCACTAAGGAGGCTCCTTCTCGTCGAGTGGTTGATTCATAGAACAGCAGCTGTGTAGAGAAATCTTCTGCATCTTCTCTTTGAGCTTCAGTGCTTGTTTCCTTCAACTCATCCTCAAGATAGTGTATCTTGAGTACCTCTTGACTTTCCTTCACAAAGTGATCCCAGAGAATCCATTTTCTTGATCCTTTAGTTGGTTTGGTTAGTATGTAACTCAATTTGAATCCTCCAATGGTCGGATTTTCAAAGATAGGTTCTTGAATTCTCTGCTCTTCTTTGCCTAACCCAGATCCCGAACTATACCCCATTTTGTCCATAAGCTGCCAACCTATGCTAGGCTGGGACTTGAGCTGAGAGTCAACCGATGAAAGGATGGGCTCTGCCCCTTTTCTAGGAGTGATCATGGATGGAATTTGTTCAGTCGAGACTAAATCCAAAGGCTCAAGATAGGGGGTACCCTTCATTTTGACAATCTTCCCATTGTATGGGAATTTATAGCACTGATGATTAGTGGAGGGCACTCCCAGGGTCTGGTCCATCCAAAGCCTTCCCAAAGTGGCATTGTATATGGGCTTGGCATTAAGGATGTAGAATTTAAAGATCATGGCCACTGGGCCAATTTCCAGTTTCTCATTTGTTGGTCTTTGAGAATTGTCATAGGTTGAGACCATCATGGAAGTAGACTCAATCTTTTCGGGATCAATCCCTACTTTCTTGGGGGTCTTGAATGGACAGTCAATGATTGATGCCCCGATATCCGACAGGATGGAGTCCAATGAGTGACCCTTGAGTGTTGCAGTTAAGCATGAGGGAAGGGATTGGCATTCAGGGGGAGCCAGATCCTCATCTATGAAGGATATCGTAGGTGTCTGGGTGACTGAGAGAATGGCATTTGTGAGTCCCCTGATAGGAAGATCTTCATTGACTGTAATTCGCTGGAGAAACTCGAACAATGTCTCCCTGTGTGTAGGAGATCTCCTAATCAACTCTAGGACTGTCATCTTGGTGAGGGTTTTCCCTAGATGTTGTATGATGTCATACTTGGATTGAGTAATCCTTTTAGACATATCTGAATCCTCTTGAGAGTCCAAGGGTTGACTTGTTGGAGGAATGATGCGATTTCTCAGTGTAACACCAATCGGACTGGGGTCTACTGCTTGATCTGACTTTAGTGGTTGAACTGGTGGTGAATTCATTAGGCAGAATTGGGTTACTGGACCTGGCTTTGGTGTTGGACACAAGATGGGTAGAGGAGGTTCTCTGGTTGAGATTGAGGGAACTTGGACCAGAGTGACTGGGTTGGTGACTGTTGGTTGTTCCCTAGGTCGTATCAAGACCAAAGGTTTGTCTTGGATAATAGTGGAGACTCCTTGCAACGGCTCTCTAGGTTTGGCCATCCTAGTGGGGCACTCATGCCATATCCCAACCTCTTCATACTCCCAGTAATATCCTCTGTGATCGACATTTGGTTCCAAATTTTTGATAAGGGTGCTCACCCTTTCTAGAGAGCTAGATGGATCTTGGGTCACCTGATAAGAGGGCGGAGGGTCCTTGACTTTCAAGGTTTCACTAGCCTCTTTCATGTGCCCCCAATTGATTTTGGCACTAGAGGAAGGAGGAACTACTGAATATGGTTTCTGATTGGATTGGTTGTCTGATCTGGACATAGGACTGAGTGACCTAAAGGGTTGCCCCAAGGTACTCACCTGTTCATTGATTGTCACTCCCTCTATTGGTGGAGTCCTCTTACTTCTGTTCTGATTTTCAAAGAAGGATGGCAAAGTGGAACTCCAGATCTGAGATTGAAGTACCCGAGCTCGATTATAAAGTTGTGCGAATGTGTGAAATTCGCTCAGCATGAGAATAGCTCGAAGTTGCGGTGTAGCGTTGTTGACCAACATGGTGATAGCTTGAGATTCGGGGATTTTCACTTCCGCCCTAGAGGCCATTGCCCTCCACCTGTTGGCAAAATACGTGAACTCCTCTTCAGGCTTCATCTTTTCCATCACAAGATCAAACAAGGTGGGAGGCATGGTTGTCATATGGCTAAACTGAGTGGTGAATTTTTCGGAGACCATATCAAAACTGATTAGGTCTGTGGCGGGTAAGGAAGAAAACCATCTTAGGGCCTCACCTTCTAAGGATTTCTGGAACAGATGGACAAGGAGGACTCTGTCGTAGAGCCATTGGTGGGAATCCATGAGGAAACTTGACAGGTGATCATGAGGGTCAGAGGTGCCATCATATTTTCTGTACTCGAGGGCTTTGAATCCTGGCGGAAAGTAGGCCGGAGAGAGCTTGCAATAGCTCGAGAGAGAGTGCGGTTGTTTCAGGGTAAGTTTCTCGGCCATGAACTTACGCACACAGGTTTCAACCTCACTTTTGTAGATGAATTCTTTCTGCTCGGGAGGAGGTGTAGTTTGAGAGACTGGAATTGGCATGACGGGTGGAGCAACTGGAGTAGGAGTTGGCTGGTTAGTGCGGGTCTGAGCTCTGTTGGAAGATCCTTGGAAGTGAGTTCTCCAAGGAGTGGCATCTTGAGTTTTGCCACAAGAGGCCAACTGGATGATTTGATCAGGGGTGTACCGTGATAACACGGCAATAAGTTCCGGGTCCTCACTCGGGTTTTGGAGGGTTCTGTTGGACATTATAAGGTCACTTTCTGAAGAAGAAGATTCATCCAAACACCTTCTCCTAAATTCCTCTCCAGGTGTTTGGAACATGCCCACAAATGTTTGTTGTGAATCCTCTTCAATCTCAAACAGAGGGTTGTGTGTAACATTGTTACCAAACTCATACATGTCATCATGCACAGTGTTAACATACATTTGGTTCGTTATGAAATACAAATCCTAAGAGATTTTATATTTCACTTGGAAAGTTAACTGTGTATTATGAGTGTTGGTTTCTAACAAATCAAGTTCAAGCCCTTAACGACCCTGTATTCTTCTTTCAAAACATGTTCCACCAAGGTTTAATTAGGTGTCTTTAAATTTTGAAATAATTCTCTCAGTGACACCTATAGGTGGATAATTGTGAATGGAAAGGTTTAATTAATCTCTCACACAAATCCGAGGTTCCTATGGGGTGATTTCAGGTACAACCTGCTCGGCGGCCAAGTGGGAATCCTTGGCTCGCGGAGACTGACGGAGGTTCCCAACAGAATAAGACTAGTCACACCCGAGTGGGAATCCTCAGGTGGAGAGTCAGATCCTGCGGGAGAGGTGACTAGAGATGTGATGCTGGCTCTTCCTTGAAACCCCCGCGGAGAATACCCTGAAATTAACCCACAGTCCAGCAGATAGAAAATAAAAGAAAAGACAAGAGAACAGTAAAAAAAAAAAAAAGCAAACTAGAGTGCGCAACAATTTAATCAGAAATATATAAAAAAAAAAGGACACTAAAAAAATCAGGCAGCCAGAAAGGCCGGAGCCTGGACGGCAGGCTACTTGGCCGTCCTAGAGCCTGGACGGCCAGGCAGTCGGCCGTCCAGCCTGGACGGCCAGGCGCTTGGCCGTCCTGGGCTCTGGACGGCCAGGTACTTGGCCGTCCGGTCCACTGGACAGCCAGGTACTTGGCCATCCGGTCTGCGTTGGACGGCCAAGTACTTGGCCGTCCGGTCTGGGCGGCCAAGCGCTTGGCCGTTCAGGACTATGGGCGGCCAAGTGCTTGGTCGTCCACGAGAGGAGCTCTTATATTTTTAAGCTGTCTTACCTGCGCGGCGAGCAAGAGAGTGTCCCACCATGATCGCCAGAGGGCTGTAGGCGCCCGGAACGTCCCCCGCCGCGGCTGCGGGCTTCCGACCGAGGGTCCTTCCGTTCGTCTTAGCACTGCGACGATTTAAGGGGGGTTAGAAATAAAGGATGTGATCGCCAGGAGCATTACCTTACGGTCCCTGTGCTCCACAAGATGGTGAGGATGTGATAGCGTTCTGAGGGAGCGGGAGATGGTGATTTCCCCTTCTCTTCCTCCGGCCGGCCGGAGGAGGAGAGCTCGGTAGTCCGCGCGCAGGATCTGGTAAGAGCCCGTGAAAAGAGAAGATAGACAAAGAAAAGAAATAGCCCGATTAGAACTGTGACATGTAGGATCCGTTCATGCAAACATAAAAATTAACTAAAATTAGAGGGAGACGCACCGGATGGGTGTTTGGGAGGGAAGGTGACCATATGTTATGGACACCCACCTCCCGATTTTTTTTGTTTGAAACCTCTGGGGGTAAAGGGTGCTAAGTCATCCTAAAATGCATGCATGCAGACAGGGTGCTCGTATGTGAAAAGTGAAGTGATGTGTTGAAAGTGGAAAGAAGAGTGAGAGAGGGAAATGTTACGGACTAGATGGAGATTGGAAATGCAATGAAGTGAAAAAGGTGAAAAGTAAAGAGAAGGTTAGGAAGACAAGCCCATTTGGAGTGACGTTACTCCTGAAACAGCCCTCTGACTCTTTGCCCGCTCGACTCCTCAAAGCCGACCCGCTCCGAGAAAGAAACTCCTTCTTAATCCCCTTCCAACCCCCCTACTCGAGGGAACCTGGGGGGTTTAAATAGATGAAGGAAAAAATAGGAGAAAATAGGGGTCTAAATCCCCGTAAATCAACCTTCAGCCAATAGGAAGTGGTCAAGGGTCGGAGGTGGTGCGCGCGGCAGTCGCCGGAGTGGGGAGTGATCGGAGTAGTGGAGATGAGGGCGGCGAGTAGAGGAGATCGTGGGGAAGACGAGGTCAAGGTGGTAGTTAGGGGAGTGGACGGCCAGCCAACTTGCCTTCTAATCCCGTGGAAGGCCAGGTAGCTGGCCTTCCACGAAGTGGTGGAAGGCGGCTCGGTTGGCCTTCGAAGGGGGTGGAAGGCAAGGGGTGGCCTTCGAAGGGGGTGGAAGGCAAGGGGTGGCCTTTGAAGGGTGGTGGAAGGCAAGAGGTGGCATTCGAAGGGTGGTGGAAGGCGGGCTGGCTGATTTTCCACGAAAAGGTGATAAAAAGTGAAAAAGGTGGCCAAAAGGTGGAAGGCAAGGTGGCTGGCCTTCCACAGGCGGTGGAAGGCAGCCTGGTTGGCCTTCCACGAAAATGTGGTAAAAAGTGAAAATGGTGGCAAAAAGGTGGAAGGCAAGGTGGCTGGCCTTCCACGGGTGGTGGAAGGCGAGGGGTGGCTTTCCAAGGATGGTGGAAGGCGGGCTGGCTGGCCTTCGAAGGATGGTGGAAGGCGGGCTGGCTGGCCTTCGAAGGATGGTGGAAGGCGGACTGGCTGGCCTTCCAGGGATGAGAGGAAGCGGAGATTGGTTAATGGGCCTGATTATTTGGTGGGTTGAATTATGGGCTAAATGAGATGGATAAAATGATGGGTTTGGTGATGATGGGCTAATGACGGATGGGGTTCATGACCAAAAGGGTGGTCCAAAATCGGTGTCTACAATATGCTATGGCCGAAAAATACTTACTGGGGACCGCCAGGCCACTCAGGCCTGTGTTCTCTAATCTGCCTTCCGTGACCACCTCGCTGATGTCAAAAGGGCATCCTTGTCGAAGGTCGGCCACTATGCCGATATCCGCCGGAGGGATCGGCGGCAGCAGGAGATCAGGAGAGGGCTCAATGGCGAGGTTCTTGAAGGCAATGGGGATTGACCAACGTTCTCCTCTCGCTCCGTTACCCAGAAGTAACAATCTTTCCAATGGGCCACCTTGCTGAACTTGTTGAGAGAGAATAGGGCTTTCTCCCGGGCCTTAAGCTAGATGAAACCTCGATTGTCGTCCTTTGCCCCTCTCTTCGGTTGATAGGAGAGTTGTAGCATTGCCGGCGAAGGGTCAGCACACCCGATCTCCTTCGCCTGAATGAAGAACGCCATTATAAGGCGCTAGGAGTTGGGCATAATCTGCCCCGGCGCCAACTGGAAGTAGTTAAGCAGCCGCCCCATGCACGCGGCGGCTGGCATACGAAAACATGCATCAAACATGGCTTCATAAGCCATGAACGACCTCATCCTCCTTCTGTAGATGCGCTCCCCAGGGTATGGAACGTTGAGCCGAAACTCCTTAGGAATCTGGAATTGCCCTCGGATCTCCTCCAAGCGGTCTTTAGAGCAGGTGGAGGGCTGCATCGCTTATCGACCCATCTTGACCCATTTGGCATAGGCTCATCAAGGAACAAAGGACGGACGAAGAGAAGGGATAGTTTAGGGAATAAAGAGTACGCCCAGGAAGAAGCCTTCTCAAAACTCTGGTGGAAGCAATTGACGACTCGAGGTTGGGGAACGAGTTAATCTCCTTCTAGCGCCTGTTGGGAGCACCCGTTCGGAGGGAGCCTTTCGCCTCCCACAACAGGTGAAGGGACGTTCACCTCAGGCGGCGCAACAGCCGAACCGGCTCTCAACGCGCCACATGTCTTTTTTGAATCATGTCCTCCTGCCCTTGTATGGAGGGGTGAGATGCTTTCCGATCTGTATTAAATGCGCCGACCCACCTGGCATTCGGCTGCTCCGAAGATTGTGCATCGCCCTTCAAAGTAGGGGGGCTAGTGAGAGGGCCCGATTTAGTCTGGCCCATGTACTGAGTGGGCTAACCCATTAAGGGGCGCTTAAATCTCCTACCAAGGTCCAACAGGTCCTTCTGGCCCATGTAATTAGGTTCCCGCAGGAAACCTTTGAATCCAAAGCAGACTCCGCCGCCTGTGGACGCAAGGTGACTTCCTCCCGAAGGAAGTCCTTTCTGAGTCCCCCTCCGATCCATTAATAAAGGAAACCAGCGCCGAATAAGGAAGCCTCAATGAACGCATTTTAATTGCTTTATGCCATCTTATCATTTTTCTTATTTTCTCTATCTTTGAGGATATTGTAGATGGTTTTTGCCTATCTATATATTTTTCATGTTTGTATTTCTCTTAAAATGAATAGTTTACGGACAAATTTATACTTTAAATTTCTGATCTTAACCTTTAGCTATCTAATAACATATTGATAAGGCTACTATCTGAATATTGCAAAGTAATTTCAGATTTACCTTTTCCTAGTAGGTAGTTCACGAATTGAAAATTTGTTTGACGAAAGCAGATGAACCACTGTCCGCAGCATATGTTAGCATGCCTATCATATTCTTACTTTGTTCTAAAGAATTAATATTTTTTTGGGAAAGACCTTCCGACTATAAGAAAGAGACTTCAAAGTCATTCTTATTCTCCTTAGAATAACCATGTCTTTGTTTCCTAAAAGGATTGCTAAAGACATCTAAGTAGGATCATCATTTTAAGCGAGAATGAGTTCTAGGATGTCAAAGACTACCTTAATTAGACTAATGGAATTAAAGTGGAATCAAAGTTAAGTCAAATAAGTTTTATTAAAATTTACTCACAATCCAACTTTTAACTCGGGCACCAATTTGATTCATTCATTGGTCATTGCCATCTCCAGAGAATCCCATCTCACGCCATGGACACCATTTATCTTTGACCATCCGGAGCAGCCATTGTTGGCTTCTTCCTCTTGCCCACCTCCAAGAATCCACTCGAAAAGAGTAGGATTGAGTCGATGCATCGGAGTGGAGGCTTTGGCTCTTGTCACCTCCTCCTTGCTTGGGAGAAGAGCGATTCAACCCAGTGACTCCTCAACTAGCAGGTCAGGGGTTGTTGTGACAGATTTTTCTGTCGAGGATGGTGATGCGTCCTCATGCACTTCAAATTCCTTGCTGCCCTCCGGGAGTAGCTTGTCGTGCCGGTGGTTGGGCTCTCTAGGGAGTGCCTATAGGAGAAAGAGGTCGACGTTCCTACATTAGGTTGATAAGGACACCCAACTACTGTGTCTTGACTCCTAGAGGGTCATGGCCTATAAGGATTGAGGTTTCAGATTCAATTATCAGGTCAGTTTCGGAGCCGGACCCCTTGGTTTGGACCCCAGTGGGTCTGGGGCGTGCCTTCTAAACGACGTCTAGGGTTCACGACGCCTTTAGAATAGCGTCGGGCTGTGCGGACGCCATTTAGGTAGCTTGTTGTTATGCCACGTGGGAGCCACGTGGACTGGTTTTGGGCCGCGAGAGTACGGCTCCGGTCATGTCGCCTGAAAGGCGTCTGTCTAAGACGACGCGATTTCACCTGTTTCGGTTTAACGCCCCGAGCCTTCCCTCCTTTCTCTTATTCTCTCCTTCTCACTCTCTCTCTCTTCCCTCTCTCCGACCCCCTCCGTTTCCTCCTTTCCTTTCTCCTTCCCCTTCTTCCTCTTCCACCACTCCAACACCTCTCTACCTCTCACCACTACCACCACTACCTCCTCCGCAGCACTTCATTCTCCGGGCGGCGGCCGACGTCTCGGCGGAGTGACGATGTCCACGGCTGTACCGGCGGTGGTTTGCAGTGCGGCAGTTTGGCGGCACGGAGCTAGGAGGAGTTCAAGTGACCGGTAGGGGGACGATCCTTGCATGTGATTTGGTTGTGTTATCCATGTTTCCCGCTTTGAAGCATGCGACGTGTATGGAGATGTGGGTAGAATGAGAATGTTTAAGGGGCTTTTTAATGAAAATGATCATTTTTATGAAATGGGAATTAGTGTGTTTCATGTGGTAAATTGGATTCTCCCCTTCATTTCCTTTTTTTGGGTATTTTTGGGGTGATTTTGGGGTAGAGGAAACCCTGTTTTGAGGTTCGGGCGAAGTTTCATGAAACCAGATTTTGGGCTCTGAATGGCGTCGGGATAGGGCGACGCCATTTAGGCCAGATTTGTCCCGAGAGCAGTTTATGTGGGATTGAGTTCTGTTTTGAATGGCGACTAGGGACAACGATGCCTTTTAAAAGGTGACCACTTTGCACGACGCGTTTTAGGCCATATTCCGAGGCCTATTTTTATATGAACCAGTTTAAGAGGCTTGAATGACGTCGGCCACAGGCGACGCGATTCAAGACAGAATCTCACTAATTCATCCTATTAACATGTGTTTACATTATTAGATAGTTCGATCAAATACATGCTTGAAATCGTACATCGAGGTCGAGGATTTATGTATGACCGGATCACATTATGTGTGCGTGTGTGTGTTCATGTGATTATGGAGCCAGAATGATTGTGGTTTGCGTTTGACACCTTGTACCGGTGTGGGAGGGGTACATGTTAGTGTTTCACTTATGGCTGAGGGAAGCAAAACTACCTTGAGCCAGTCAGGCCGGAGTAGCCAACGTGCTATCCGAGGGGTTGTTGTTTGGTCCCAGCGGGTCGGTGTTTTCCTAGTTTGTCGTGGCAATTTTCGGCATGTTTCTTACTGTGGAGCCGAGTGTGGTGCTGCTGGAGTTTACCCTTTCGCCACTGGGCCTGATGTAACCTGAGATATCGAGGTTACGAGTGGTACCCTTCGCCCTTTGACCTGATGTGACCCGGGGGGTTAGGGTTACGGGTAGTCCCTATAGCTTTTGCTTGAGAGGGGTTTTGCCGGTCTCCAGGGCCGTCGTGAAGTGCCTAGGCCTGGCGTTGAGGGAAGTCCAGTCGATAGGACAGTGATCTAGACTACTTGTGTGCACACGTGACTGGGTGGTGGTGGTTCACTAGTCCCAGTCAGTCCTAGTTTGACTCACTGCCTCACCCTACGGTGTCCGGAACATCATAGGGGTGGACAGGCGTGGGTGTTGGTGGTGTTGTGAGGCGTCGTTTATACGCATTTGGCAGTGTGGTTTGTGTTTAGCCGGATCTTTGGTTACGAACTGTGGTGTTGAGTTGGGTTACTCGACTTTCTTAGAACTGTGCATGTTGCATTACAAATACATATGTCTCATATCGGGTTTTGGGAGCTGTGTTTACTGCTTTAATTACTTAAATTGCCTTCATTTTGTATTACTGTACTTGTGGGTGCGTGTGTGGGAGGTGGGGATCGGGTGATCCCTACTGAGCCCAATTTTGGTGTGGCTCACTCCCTGCGGTTTCGGGTGTGGACTTCTCGGCGAGTGTTGGAGTGTGGTGTTCTCCTTAGTGTGCGGGCTAGCAGCTATCTCGGTTCTGAAGTTTGCCCCGATGTTGTTGTACTTTTCTTTTGCCCGTACTTATTTAATTCCTTGGACCTTGTAATTATTGTTGGACTGTGTACGGACATTATTATTTTACTTCCTGCGCACTTGTACTTTCTTTGAGGTCTATGAGATTGTTATATTTAGCTTTGTTTAACGGTTACTTCTCCAGACGTGTCGTTTGAGATCCGGGTGTGAACCCGTAGATAATGATTCGATACCCATTTAGTAATCGGGTCTCCGATTATAGGGTGGCGGGTCGTTACATGGCCATTGCATGACGGGGCCGACGATGCACTCTAAGAGGCATGAGAGTTGCCAGCATCGTCGTGGGCATCCTGCTGGGATGTGGCTCTAGTGGCGGCTATTCTTTGGGTTGTGATAAAGCGTTAAATTGATCATTTAAAGGCAATCATATGCATCATACTCACTGAAATGACAGAAATGACAGATAATTGTGTACCAAGTCCAACGGTACCAATTTCGTCAAATTCTGACTTAAAAACATCGTCATTTCATGTGATTAATGGAGTATAGCGCATTTGCGATTTTTCGACAAAACCGAGACAAAATTAATAAATATAATGATATTTTTATGATAATATGCTAATTTGAATTTATTTTATGTGAACAGGGCATGAAGGAAGCCGTGGTGCAATGGTTCAGACTTTGCGGGCTTGTGGGAGGTCTGGGGTTCAAATTTCAGCAAAATCGTCCATCTTTTTGGAAAATAAAAGGACGTAGGGGCAAACTGGTAATTTGCTCCTCATATTAGGGTTACCCTAACCCTTTACCCAAGAAACCCTAATTCTTACCCTAAGAGAGACTAGCCGCCGCCCTTCCCTTCTTTCCTTCTTACCTATCTATTTCTATTTTCTCTCCCTTATTCCCCAAACCACCCACAACCTCCACACAAACCGCCAGCATGCGTCCCAGCCACTTACCATAATCCCTCTCTCTTCCCACAGCAACCTCCATCCCTTCCTTTCCTTATTTTAAACCCTCTCTCTCTCTTTCCCACGATTCTCCCTTCCTCTCTATATATCCCTCTTCTTCTTCTTTCCCCCCCCCCCACAGCGTATTACGGCCTCTTCTCCAATTTCCTTCCCGGGGATCCTCCTCTCTCTCGGATTCTCCCCTCTCTCCTCCCCGCAACCCTCCTTCTCGTTTTTTTTAGCAGCAGCCGTATCCCTCTCCTTCTCGGTTTCTCTTTCCCTCAGCCGGTTCCTTCCTTCTCTCGGTTTCTCTTGCTCCCTTTCTCTTCTCTCTCTCACCAGCAAGCTCCACCGCCGACCTCCACGCATGCAGCAAAGCTCCCACGCACCCTGCATAGCCCATGCATGCCGGCCAGCTGCGGTGAAGCCCTCCTGCACGCACGCCGGTGAAGCCAGCACCTGTCCACGCAAGCTAGCAAGCGCCGGTGCTGCGCATCCACGCGTACCTGCAAGCCACCGTCCACGCAGCTGCACCTCCATGCGCTTGCAGCGCATGCAAGCACCGCACTGCCACGGGTCTCTAGCAGCTTCACGGACCCTGCGCGAGCCAGCTCCAAGTGCTTCCTCCGCGTGCATGCATGCATGAGCTTGAAGCCTCCACCTCCTGCGCGCATCACCCAGCTGCACTCCACGCCCGGTGAAGCCCTCCTCCACGTAGCCGACAGCACCCGCCGTCTTCTCCAAGTCAAGCAAGCTCCACGTTCACGGCAACCTCCTCCTGCCCTCCACCTGCTGCACCCGGCGCACCAACGGCTTCCTCCTACTCGCCTCCGTGCCTGCATCCAAGCTCCTCCAGCATACACGTCTGCATGCATGCAGGCACAGCAAGTCCCCCACGCGGCAACCGACCACCCAGCAGCAACCTCCTCCACGTGCCCACGGGCTTGAAGCCTTCAGCACCTCCACGCACCTGCATGTTCCTCCACCTGCCAGCAACAGCACCGGCCAGCAGCTGCTCCCGCGCATACCAATCTCCTCCAAGCACACCTGCAATTGTTTTATCATAGTTCCACTGGAGCTACTGCATAATATGTTATTTTGTTTTAATTTAGTTTAATTTAGTTTAGTTGTTAGTGTTTAATTAATTCTTGTTGCATAACACTCGTTTAGTTCAACTTAGAAGTTTTGTTATTTTTACAACATGTTGTTAATCTCTCTCTTCTCAATTTTAAATGGGGTTGTATTTGTGTTTTTAAAAATTAGGTTAGTTTAATTCATAAATTTAGTTTAATTTGATTAGATAGTTAATTAATCAATTCAAATTCTCACATAATTTTTAGATAATTAAGAATCATAAGATTTTCAAAGTTAGAAATTTAACTCCCTGTGGATCGACTTGGACTCACCATTATTAATTTTCAAAATCTAATTTGAATGAGCCGAATAAATTTAGATTGAACGTTCTCATGAGTGTTTAACGACGCACAATTTGGAACAATCAGGTTTCATCGAGCCATGACCTTTTGTACATTCCCACAAAAGAAGCCAACCGTGTAGCGGTCCAAAACTAGTTCGGCGTTGAGGACCGTCCGATCCGGTCTCCGGTTACGCGATAGAATTTGTTAGAGTGGAGACACCCAGGATAAGAGCGTGTAAAAGGAAAGAAGGCAGTCAGGGGGGCCCCCGTCTAGGTGTGGGGTGTTAGTATTAAGTGGCCTGCAAGCCAATCAAATACTATATGTTATTGAGTTATTAATTAAATTGGCTTATATTCATTGTGTTTGTAATTCGACTTTATTTATCACTTCACAATGAAGTCCATGAACATGCGCAATGGTCTTCGGATTATGATGAGATTATAATTACAAGACTGAAGACTTGTAAACACATGTTCTTAACTGTTCCTAGTCGGATGATGTTTGAGAAGGACATCATACATCTGGTTAGACTAGTACAGGTTCCTTCAACTCATTTGATGAGGGTGACTGATCCTATAAGTCACTTATGTGGAGACACTATGTTGGACTTGTAGGAACTCATTAGCGAATGAGTTCACTGAACTGATCCAACCTTGAATCGCTGGATGGTATCTACCTAATTGCTAACTAGGTTGATTCTTTGTCACGGTTGCGTAGTTGGTCCTTGGACCTGAAACACCAAGGATACCTTATTGGTAGGTCCCTGAGCATTGACCTTGAGTAACGACTCCTTAACCATGTGATATCAATAAGTTTAAGTGATCAGGTTCAAGGAGATACCCTCGAAGGTAATTGTGTGGTAAACAAGGGATCATCCGCTCTTGACAAAGGAGAGAGAATATTTCGAAAATGATGTGCTTAAGTCCCTAACCAGGGCGGACACTATTTCATATAAGGAGTTATCTGATATAGATTAGCGGCATTTGATTCAAGTGAAACGACCAGCTAGAGTTTAACAGTTAACCATGCCCTTGGTCGATTCGGGAACATTATACAGATGAAGGATTATATCCGCACGATAACTGATGACGGAAATGTTCTATTAGTGGGTTGTAGAACCTGAATGCTTTCCATGTTCACGCAGTACTGCTTGACACCCAACGTGATCGAAGATCCGTCCGAATTTAATGTAGGACATTAAGTTCGGCTAATTAATTAATATATATGGATATTAATTAATTTAGTGAGTCAGTAAGGATTTGCTGAGCTTAATGGGCCATTAACTGGACTAGTATTTGGGCCTAGAGGGTCACACGCAAAAGATCTTTAGTCGATGGGTTATTTGAGGGATTTTATGATAAGTATGGGTTTTTCTGAAAAACCACAAACCCACTTATTATAAAAGAACGACTGCTAAGTCAGAGGCTAGGCACTATGACCTAATGCAACCGCCCCCCCCTCTCTCTCCTCTCTCTCTGGCCGCCCCCCCCCCCCTCCCCCCCCCCCCCAAGGGTGCCCTGTTGGTGGTTCTGCTTCGCCTCCTGTCGGCTCCGCTTCCCATCAGACGGGAACTCTGATTCCGCATGTCCCTGAGAGTTACGCGCAGCCAAACGGGATCCGTAGATGTTGCACTAAGCAAGGAAGCGAGGACGATCCGTCGAGAGGAAGACCGTGTTGATACCATTAGAGTTCGGGCACCTGCGTGGCTTACGGCATCGCACCGATGGAACCACACGAACGCATCGAATCCGCACAAGGTGAAAACTGTTTTCAATTCTGATCCATTCTAGTTATTTGAAACGACATGGGATCTAAGATTTTTAGTATTAGGTGGCATGCAAGCCAATCAAATAATGTGTATTATTTAGTTATTAACTAAATTGGCTTATATTCATTGTGTTTGTAATTCGACTTTATTTATCATTTCACGATGAAGTCCAGGAACATGCACAATGGTCTTAGGATTATGATAAGATCATAATTGCAGGACTGAAGACTTGTAAACTCATGTTCTTAATTTTCCTAGTCGGAGGATGTTTGATAAGGACATCATACATCCGGTTAGACCAGTACAGGTTTCTTCAGCTCATTTGATGAGAGTGACTAATCTTATAAGTCACTTGTGTGGAGACACTATGTAGGACTTATAGGTACTCATTGGCAAATGAGTTCACTGAACTGATCCGACTTTGAATCGCTGGATGGTATCTACCTAATTGCTAACTAGCTTGATTCTTTGTCACGGTTGTGTGGTTGGTCCTTGGACCTGAAACACCAAGGATACCTTGTTGGTAGGTCCCTGATCTTTGACCTTGACTAACGACTCTCTAACCATGGGATATCAATAAGTTAAGCTATCGGATTTAAGGCGATACCCTCGAAGGTAATTGTGTGGTCAACAAGGGATCATCAGCTCTTGGTAAAAAGAGAGAAAATGTTCTGGGAATGATGTGTTTAAGTCCCTGGCCAGGACATACACTATTTCAGATAAGGAGTTATCTGATATAGATTAGCGACATATGATTCAAGTGAATCGATCGGCTAGAGTTTAACAGTTAACTAAGTCTTAAGTCGATTTGGAAATATTATACAGATGAAGGATTATATCCGCACGATAACCAATGACGGAAAGGTTCCATTAGTGGGTTGTAGAACTCCAATGCCTTCCAAGTTCACGTAGTGTTGCTTGGCACCCAACGTGATTAGAGTCTGAATTTAATGTGGGACATTAAGTTCAGCTAATTAATTAATATATATGGATATTAATTAATTTAGTGAGTTAGTAAGAAGTTATTGAGCTTAATGGGCCATTAACTCAACTAGTATTTGGGCCTAGAGGGTCACATGCAAAAAGTCTTTAGTCGATGGGTTATTTGATGGGTTTTATGATAAGTGTGGGTTTTTCTGAAAAACTACAAACTCACTTATTATAAAAGAACGACTGCTAAGTCTGAGGCCAGGCACTATAATCTAGTGTAGCCTCCCCCCTCTCTCTCTCCTCTCTCTCTCTGGACGCCCCCCCCCCCTAAAGGGAACCCCGTTGGTGGTCTGCTCTACCTCCTGCCGGTTTTGCTTCCCTTCAGACAGGAACTTTAATTCCGCATGTCGCGGAGAGTTGCGTGTAGCCAGACGGGATCCGTAGATGCCGCACCAATCGAGGAAGTGAGGATGATCTGTCGAGAGAAAGATCGCATGTATACTGCCAGTGGTTGGGCACCTGTGCGGCTTACGACATCGCACCAACGGAACCACAATAATGCAGATTTGAATCCGTACTAGGTGAAAACCGTTTCACTTCTGATCCGTTCTAGTTATTCGAAACGGCACGAGATCCGAGATTTTTATTTTCTGCTGCATTTTTTATCCCGTTACAGAGATCCTAACAAGGGGAAAGACCCTCTGATGCCTAAGTCAGATACTTGTGGGAGAAGGAGACTGTAAGGCTGGGGTTTTAGGTGCAGGTCTGCGTACCTCTTTTTGGAGGGTGATGGGTCCTTCATAAAGGACTAGTAGGAGGCATTAGAGGATCTTTCAGCATTAGCTAGCTAGTGGCTCCATGATTTGGGCCCCTTGATTGAGGGGATCATGAACCTTCAACCTAATCAGCACGATACGCTCTCTTGATGAGAGGTGGAGATCGTGAGACATACCTTGAGTGGGCAGTTGCCTAATGTGGAACTGGGAATCCTGCCCAAGGAGTGGTGATAAGTTTGAATTTTCTCCAACTTCTCGCGAAGTCAGCGTCTTTGTCTGAGGGCCTTAAGACGCTCCTCCTTGGTTATGCTACAAAGGTGTATCCGAGGATCTTGACTTCTTAGGAAGTCAATTCTCGGGAAGTCGAGATCTCAGATCAGTAGTGCTCTGGGCACTCATCTAGGAGCCTCGCCTTTGAGTGGTCTGGTTGGTTGACTCCTCTAGAAGTCGGTTCGCCTTCTTAGGAAGTCAGGATCTCGGATGAGTAATGCTCTGGACCCTCGTCTGGGAGGCTCGCCTTTGAGTGGTCTGGTTGGCTGACTTCTACTCGAGAAGTCGATTCTCGAGAACCATTCCCTGTTGATTTGGCCGTGGTCGCTGGGCTGTTTGTTGTTGGGCTTTTCTAGTATTAGTCCAACTTAGCCCTCTTCACCTTCCTTTTTATAAAAGTCAAGATCTAAATTAGTTAAATACGATATAGATATTACAAGAGCAAAATACATTCATATATAATTGGGTTTAAAATTTGAATGAAATGGTCAAAAACTCAGTCAAATAATTTCAAGATTAAAAAAGATTCAGCAAGACATCTATACATTTTTAATCAAAAATTTAACAAAGTTAAAATAAAAATTATAATCATATAATACATACTTATTAATCAATTCATGAGTTTTTATCAATGAAAAAGTGAGTTTTTTATTATATGACCTCATGTTCCATAATATTTAAGCATTAGAGGTCTTATTTTAAGTCAATAATATAGTGCATAAATGGGGAATATTAAATATTTGTATATTATATACGAACAAAACGGTTCAATGTCAAGAAAAATGAATGTTTTATCCTAAGTTTTTGTTCTATGCAGCCCACGGGACTGTACTTTGAAAATTCAAAAGTGCACGAATGAATTAAGGTTTTTTTTTGCATATATACCCCTAAAATGCATCGTATTTGCATGTATACCTCCAACTCTCACATATTATCATCAATATCCTTAAAATCTTCAAAATATTGCATTTATATCCCTCCCATCAAACTTAGGTGAATTTCAACGAAATATGATAAAAACATTGCATAAATCATGACATCATCGGAGGTGTCGGGGGTACGAAATGCAAGATTTTAGTGAATTGAGGGGTATATATGCAAAATATTAGTGAATTTAAGAGTATTTATGCAAAATTATTAGATTGAGGAGTGTAAGTGCAACTTTCTAAAGATTTCAGACGTATTGATGCTAATACGTGAGAATTGGGGGTATACGTATAAATATAGTATATTTGAGGGATATATATGCAAAAAATCCATCAATTGACTGTAGGTGTGTTATACTATATTTAACTAGAGCAATGCTTACTGTACTGAGGGTCAATGTAGTAGGCTGAGTCATCTTGCAATGCAAGATGCCCTTGGTCCACTTAGGTAGAGGCCACATGAGTTGCACAGCTTCTTCCATGGGGTGGGCCACATAAGTATTAAATGTTAATGCACGCTTCTGGGTATGACAGATATATGTACGTGTGACAGATACTCTGTGGGCATGACAAATACTATTTGTCACGTTCGCGAAGTACTTGTCGCGCTTAGAACATATTTATCATCTCTACGTATTTGTGTACAGATTTTTGACATGACAAATATTTTACAGGTGTGACAAATACTTTGTAGACATGACAAATAGTATCTATAATGTCCACGAAGTATTTGTCACGCTCGAAAAGTATTTGTCATCTCTACGCATGTGTTTATAGATTTATAGTTGTGACATTTTTCAGGTGTGATAAATATTCATTAGGCATGACAAATAATGTCCACGGAGTATTTATCACACACGTCTAGAACTCCACACTCGCATTTAATACTTATGTGACTCACCCATGAAAAATGTTGTCCAACCTGTATAACTGTTATCTAAATGGATCAATGACATCTTATATTGCAAGATGACTCAGTTTGTTGCACTGGCCGTCATTGCAGCAAGCGTTACTTATTTAACTAATGAGAATTTGGCCTGCAGTCCAAAAAGCCACAATTGGTATAATTCCTGGTCCACCTCCCCAGTTTCATAACGGCGGGTCCTTCAACTGGAAATCCTTTAATGTCCGGTCCAATTCAGAACGGCTCCATTAACCCAGTTAACTTGAAGAGCTTAAAGTGACCAAATTACCCTCCAAAGACTACAAATAAAATTTCCTAAGGTTGAATGTGTTGGCCTATGAAAATCCTGTGCAAATTAGATGGCAGGCAATCGGACTTCATGCTTTACTGCTATGATTTTTGGAGAACCAACAGCCTAGTTCTGCGGGATTAATTTTTCTTTATCCATGACATTATTTTTTCGGAGATCGGCTTGACCTGAAGTTATCACCTAATAAGTGAATCTGCGGGTACTTAGGAGAAAAATATTGGATAATGTTAGAGATTATATTGGGCAACCATCTTAGATTTCTTCAAGAAAAGAAAACGTCTTAGGTAAAGCTTGGGCAACAAGCTTAGATTTCTTCAAGAAAGCCTTGCAACGTTTTAATTCTTTTTCTAAAACATGAACATGGATCTCTAAACATCTGATCCGATCATCCTTGTAACAACAACAATTTGAAGAAGATGATGCCACAAAAATTTCGAGCTCGTCACACCACATGAAAAAAATTACAATATTGATTATGCTTAAAAAAGAAAGCATGAATTAGTACTACTAAAAAGTAAAAGAAAATAACAAATTAAGTTTATACCTTGCATATGTAATAACGTCGCCTTGGATTTCTTCTAGTTTGACTTGTCCTAACTAAACAATAACCATGTCCAGCCAGGCACTGCATGAGGGGGATGGGAGGACGGTGTGCTATTGTTGTATAGCAGAATCAAGTTAGAAAATAAAAGCTAAGAAAAAGAATATCAGCTTAAGTGGAATAAATATACATTTGGGTAAAAATTTCATACCTACTCAAATATTGGATTAGAACATCATTTTCTATTATGATTTGGTTGTTTGCATCATGAACAATTATACACCATCTTATCTGGTTCTAATTATTGTTGTGATGGAATTATATTATTCTTTTACCTTCCAAGGCGTCTTTTTGTTTCAGGAAACCTAACCTCAATATCACCAACATCTGCTTCTGGTTTATCAATATTTGGACTGGGTTGAACAATCTCTATATAATAGTTGCGATATAGGGCAGAAGTGAAATACAATGAATAATAGTTTTCAACATTCTCTCATATATTGTGGATCACTAAACACACATGCTTACATGGCAATCTTAAAATTTGTCATCCTCTATAAGAACAAGTACCCTCATGAAAGTTCACTACAGTAGAAGGCCAAGTCATAACTTCAAACACAATGCCATTTGAGCAATTAACAAGAATACCCCAAGAGGTGTCTATTAAGTTCTTCATCCTCGCAGCAATTAAGGGACATAATCTTGTTTTCCACTTGGCACATTCATTTCTTCTTCTACATGTTAAGTCTATGATTTGTGTTCGAATACGTTCCACATGTGTAAAATGGGAGATTCTGTGCTTCAAGGACCCATGCATTAAATGACTCTACAGCATTTGAGCACATTTCACCGTATCTCTCACCTTCAAAGTAAGCATTTGCCTAATATTTTAGATTTGATTACCTAGCCCACCTTTCAGCCTCTTCTGATATCCCACCCATTGTCTGTAAGGCTGCTTTATGCTCTTCTACTCTATACACATATGCTGCTTCATCGAATAAGGAAAATCAATGTTTTCTATGTAGTACCACGATATTTTCTTGTAACTTATTTTGAAAAATTTGCTTTTAAGTGTCTTAAACAATATGCATTATGAGATTCAGGAAAAACAATTGGAATGGCCTCAACTAATCCTTTACATCTATCAGAGACAAATGTAATCCTACGATTAACAGACACAACCTTCTTAAGTTGTAATAAAAATAACTCTCACTTATTTTCATTTTCAACATCACATGTAGCATAAGTGGAAATAACTCATTTTCTCCATTGAGTGTAGTTGTCACTCATTTTCAGATGGAATGTGCTATCAAGGAACAACAAAGATCTGCATTCCATCTGAAAGTCAAGAATACATGCATGCAAGCACACAAAAAATCTTCTAAACCGACCATTAGTAGAGTTATCAAGATCTACAATGCTATTTAGGTTGGACCTTTCAACAACTTCCTTGTACCAATGCAAAGAATCAAAAGAACACCTAGTATCAACATGAAGCTCTCTATATACAGACTCCTTCCCAAGCCATACTTGATGATAAGATATATCAACACCACTCTCTAAAAATGTCTTTCTTAATATCTCTATGTTGGTATAATGAAGTACCCCCAATCTTTTCCATTATAACAAAACTAACCTATTTTTTTGATGCTCTAGAATGTTTCTGTGTACTCAAACCACCTCCACATGTATACACATTGTGTAACCTCTTGATATGAAAGTGAGGTCCCTTTCCCACCCTAATTGCATGAAGAGACCAATCACATGGGGGAATTGTACATTGTACAGTGAAACGTGTCGAGTCATTCTTAATAAAAAAGTAATTAAATCCCCTTAATATAGCATATCTAGTTAAATCTCCACGAAGATGTTCAACAATATTAAAGATTTGACTGGCAGAGTGGATGATGTCATACCATAGATCAATCCTTCTCCTTGAATCACTAGAACCGTTATAAATCATATTGTTACTTCCAGAACATTGTGTACCATATGGTCTGCAAATATTCATTCCTTATTACGATCATACTAAACATTAATAATATATCATCAAGTGAATGAAACTATATGCATACACATTTCATTTACCTGAAGTTTATCAGTTCTTCATTGCCACGTATAAGTACCTCCCATTCATTACCCTTGATCCAACTATAGTATACATATCAATTATCTTGTCAACATCATCTCCATTCAACATTCTCATTGATGAATTAGATCACTCTGGAATGGCACATTTAAGTTCCACTTGTTCGGCACTCAATGTCCATCTAGTACTAGCGTCATGAAGAATTTCATCTAATCCCATGCCTCAATACAACTGAATCATATAAGCCTCATCTTCGTAAGTAAAAAATCCAGGAATTCGTTCCATGTCATGCACCTGTCACAACATATAGCATTCGTGACTAACAAGTAAACCTATATGTTGTCTAATCATGACGCAATTCATTACTTTGTATCGACACTTGAAACTTGTACTTATATCCAAAAGTATATATGTAAGGACTGAGGTTTCGGATCCGGTTATCTGGTCAGTTTCTAGGTCGGATCTCCTAGTTTGGGTCCTGATGGGTCTGGGGAGTGCCTTCTAAATGATGTCTAGGATGCACGACGCCTTTTGAACGGCGTCTTGCTGAGTGGACGCCATTTAGTTGTGTTGTTGTTGTGCCACGTGGGCGGGCTTCGGGCCGCGAGAGTACGGCCCCTGTCGTGTCGTCTGAAAGGCGTCCTTGATGGACGACGCTATTCAGAGTACGACCCTGGGTTGTCAGTGTACGGCGCCGGTCTTGTCGTCTGAACGACGTCTTTGATAGGCGATGCGTTTCAGAGTCTCTGTCAGTACGGCCCGTCATGTCAACTGATAGGCATCTGTGTCGCACGACGCGTTTTATCCAGCTTCTGTTTGATCACGCGAACCCTCCTTCCTTTCCCTCATTTCCTCCTCCCTCTTCTCTCTCCTCTCTTCCTCCGGTGGCACCGGCGACCCCTCTTCCCCCTCCTTCTTTTCCTCCCACCATTTCATCTATCCCTCCACTCCATCGACCTCCTAACTCCTACCACTACCACCACCACCTCCTCCGCGGCGTTTTCTCTCCGGACAGCGGCCGACGTCCCGGTGGAGTAACGACGTCCTTGGCGGTACCGGCGGCGGCGTGGGGCGAGACAGGTTGGCGGCTTGGAGCTTGGAGGAGTTCGAGTAACCGGTAGGGTGACGATCTCCGTGGTGTTTCAACTTAAAACCATATTTTCCCGCTTTGAAGCATATTGCGTGTAAGGGGCTTTCTTGATGGATGTGGTGGTTTCTATGAATGTGCATTTGTCGATTTTCCTGTGATGGATTGGTTTCCCTCTTCGTTTTCCCCTTTATGGGTGTTTTTGGGGCGAATTTGGAGTTAAAAGAGACCTTCGAGTCGAGCTGCAGAAACCAAGTTTCTAACGCTAAATGACGTCGCGCTAGGACGACGCCATTCAGAATGGCGACAGGCCAGCACGACGCCATTTAGGCAGAAATTGTCCCGATAACGGTTTCTGTCAGAGTGGGCTTCTGTTATGAATGGCGTCCAGGGACAGCGACGCCTTTTCAAATGGCGGCTTCCCAGGACGACGCGTTTTAAGTAAATTACAGTAGTCTGTCTCTGTTTCTATCGCTATCCGGCGACTAGGGACGGCGACGCATTTTAAAACACGACGACTGGGCACGACGCCCTTTTAGGCCATATTCTGAGGCCGAGATTTCATGAACCAGTTTAGGAGACTTAAATGGCGTCGGCCTTGGGCGACGCGATTCAAGACAGAATCACATTAATTCATGTTTTTAACATATCTTCACACTGTTAGATAGTTTGGTTAATTGCATGTTTTAAATTGTACTCGATGATGAGGATTCTTACGTGATCGGATCGCACTGTGTTGTGTTTCGTGCGGCCGTGGACCTAGAGTGACAGTTGTAGCGCTTGCTACCCTGTGTCGGTGTGGGTGGGACACAGCGCCGGTGTGGGTGTGGCGGGGTGATGCCTAAAGAGAGGGTCACCTGGTGTACCCCAGGGTTAACTAGTACCGGTGTTGGAGTGGTACCTGTGGAGTGTCACTCGTGCTGAGGGAAGTAGTAAGCACCTAGAGCCAGTTGGGCCGGAGTGGCTAGCGTGCTATCCGAGGGGTTATTGTTTGGTCTCAGCGGGTCGGTGTTTCCTGCGTTCGGCTGTGTGGTTGGTGTGTTTTGCCGAGACGCTGGTTGTAGACTCCCTGGTAGAATGGTTTCAGAGTTATGCTTGTTACATTTCGAATGCATGTGGTTTATATCGAGATTTAGGAGTAGTAATTACTGCTTTACTTGCTTACTTTACCTTTATTTGTGTTACTGTACTTCTGGGTGCGTGAGTGGACGGTGGGGATCGAAGGATCCATACTGAGTCTTTTCGTTGAGACTCATCCCTGCGGTTTTCAGGTGAGGGTTCCAGGCAGACTTAGCGTGGAGAGTGCTGCTTAGGGTTGCGCGCCAGCAGCTGTTGTTCCGGGGTAAGTCCCGACGTAGTTGTTATTTTATTTCTGGCTTGTACGCTTAATTATTTCTTTTCAGTTGGAGTATGTAATTATTTGCTGTGTCGAGTCACATTGTAATAACTTTTGATTCTTGCACTTCCTTTTTAATCCAATGCGATGTGAATGTTTAGCTTAGTTTATTATTTATTTCCCAGACTTATCTAGATCCTGATTTGGCTCAAATTTAATGATTCGGTACCCATTTAGTAATCGGATCCCCGATTATAGGGTGGCGGGTCGTTACAATATAGTTGTGACCTTCAAGACAACTTTTAGAAAATGCAATATATTATTAATCAAGAAACAAATGCTTGAGAAACTAATACTCATAACGCAATAGAAAACACATATAAACGACAAAAACATAGCCATCTATAAAACGAATATGAAAGAGCTTGAAAAGAAAGAAAGGATTCTCTCTAAAGTTCGACAAAGAAATGGAAAGAAAGAAAGAAATGATTCTCTTTAAAGTTCGACAAGGAGATGAAAATTTAAAAGACTTGAGAAAATTCAAGAAGACTAACTAGGAAATTAGAGTAAACCAATATATGAAGGGTTGTATAGTAATTGGAATACAAAGGAGGGGAAAAAGAAATTTCAAGGCAGCTTATAGTAATTGGAATACAAAGGAGGGGAAAAAGAAAATTTCAAGGCAGCTTTGTGTGCGTATGTGTGTGTGTGTGTGTGTGAGAGAGAGAGAGAGAGAGAGAGAGAGAAATTTGGTGTAGTAAGAGTGCTAAAAATAATGAAGAGTTAGCGAAATAGTAAACAAGTGATTTCAATGTAGAACTCAATAAAGGAAATGAAAGAAGCATTCATGAAAATAAAGAAAAAGAAGAACATCTAGACCACATGGCATCCTATAGTCAAGAAAGGTTCCCAATGAAGAAAGGTGACACATTTCATAAGATCAAAAAAGATTTTCAAAATTATTCAAATCATAGAGCATTAAATTAATGAGTCATATGGTAGGGTTGTGGAAAAAGTAATAGTACATTAAGATAGATGACAAAGGTGATGGAGATTAAGTTTGATTTTGTACTAGGGACATTGGCCATTGAAGCATTGTTTCTTCTACTTAGGTAATCAATAGAATTGGTCTATGAAAAGAAGCAAGATATTTTACAAAGTTTTCATTGGTTTGGACAATGTATATGATAGAATGCCTAAGAATATAATTTGGTGGACATTAAGAAAAGTTGTGGATTGCTATTACAAGAATGTTCTCGTTCCCAATCATGATTAACTTGCATAATGGATTAGTCTTGTGCCTATGCCCCCTTGTACTAATCATAGATTAATTAATCATGCATATTTAAGAGAAAGACTGAGAAAGTTTCTTGATGTATATCATTAGCATACGTTTGAGGCGCTAATGAATATAAGATAGGATAGATTAGTATATGCTAGGACTATAACATGATACCTTCAAATCTAAAGGATTTCAAGATATGTAGAACAAAGGTGGAATATTTGAGATATAATTTTAGTGAAGAAAATGAAGGAGAAATGAGTATCTGGTTCTACTAAGTGGTCTGAAGTGACATCAAGTGAGATCATTTTAAGTATCTAGACTCAATAATTGGTGCACCTGATGATATAAACAAGGATGCGGTCTATAGTAGGATAACTGTCTTGCTAAAAGAAAATAGATTTAGGAGTATCTTACAATCCCCATATTCCATTTAGGTTGAAAGGAAAACTTTGAAATGGTAACTAAGCTGTAACATTGTGTAGTGTAGATCTATCAAGAAAAGTTATATTAACAAGATAGATGTAGCTAAAATAATAAATGATTGTGGAAAAATAAGAAGTCATAAATCAAATTTCTATATTAGAAAAATCATAGGGACAGGAAAATAAGGGGATAAACTCTATGAAATCTGGGCGCAAATAAGATTAACAAGAACACTTGAAGGACACAACTAGCATTCTGTCGGTTTTTTTTTTTTTTGATAGGAAGTAGATAGTATCACATTATATTAATCAAACAAGGGTGAGGGGTGATGTAGAGTATAAGGATACTACCCGACAGTCATTATGTAAGATAATTAAAAGGACAAAGAGGAAGATCTAAGAGACTTGTATGGAAGAGTTCAAGAACAATGCAAAATTAGGTATAGTATAAATGTAACATATGATGGAGTAAAATGGTGGAACAAGCATACTACCCGCCAATGGCTTCTATTTTCAAACCATTTTCTTGATCAGACAAAAAGGGTAGATCTACATACTTTGGTGAATCTGCTTGTCCCCGCTGTGTTGCCCTGCCGACACCGCCGCCCCTCCCAGTAGGTCCTCATCGTCGACGCCGCTGTGCCTCCCAGCAGGTGCAGCTCGCAGTCGGGGGCCTAGCCTACTCCTTGCCATCGCCGGTCCTGCTGTCGTCACCGTCGCAAGGTTAGCAGAAGGGGAGAGGAGAGGAGAGCACGGGTAACAGGATGGTGGTCACGGGTTGGGAGGGAAGAGAGGCGGGGGGGGGGGGGGGGGTGTTACGGGTGCGATGGGAGGTATTTTGGGCTTTTCATTTTTTCTGAGCAGTCTTAAACGGCAAAAGGCAATAGAATAGATTTAAAAATATAAGATTCTTAACTTTTCGACCTAAAGTGATATTTTTTAATAAAAAAATTCGAAATTAAATCTGACCACCTTTTTGACTGCAGATTTAAAAACCCTTTAACTAAGCATATGGCTCGACTGGAGGCTTCCCGACACCCTCGTGTCCTAAGTTCAATAATGCACCGTGACGCAGTCCTCCACATGGTCATGGGCGGGAGGAGGAAGAGTGGACCTCCCACGAGCAGCGATGATGCGAGTGGGGCATGGGACTGGAAGGGAGGAAACAATGATTAGAAATTATTATTATTTTACTAAGGGAGTGCCCGAGGCAACAGAGGCGATTCCTTCATGAATAATAGAAGAGGAATTCAATTGGACATCCGTCTAGCTTAGATCCTGCCAAACCCACGATCGAGCAGCAGAGAAGAGAAGGGGAAACGAAGAAGCAAAGGGGGATCGGATCGATGGGGGAGAAGAAGGCGGTTCTGGTGGGCTGCAACTACCCAGGCACTAAGGCGGAGCTCAAGGGATGCATCAACGACGTGAGGAGGATGCGGCGCTGCCTGGTGGACCGCTACGGCTTCGCAGAGGAGGACATCACCGTCCTCATCGACACCGACAGTTCCTACAAGCAGCCGACCGGCGCCAACATCCGGCGCGCCATCAACGACCTCGTCGCCCGCGCGCAGCCCGGGGACTTCCTCTTCCTCCACTACAGCGGCCACGGGACGCGCCTCCCCGCCGAGACGGGCGAGCACGACGACACCGGCTACGACGAGTGCATCGTCCCTTGCGACATGAACCTCATCACCGGTAACTAACATTTTTCTTTTGTCTCTTTTCCTTCTTGGCTGGCCTGGCTGTTCCCTTTAATTAATTAATAATAAATAATGATGATGATAACAATAATATTCCCGCCATTCGTTGACCCAAGGGAATCTATATATCTCCCTGTGTATGCAGTTCCTCTGATCTGATCTGGCTTGGTTTACCGATTTATTAGCTTGGTTCTTCGAAAAACGGGCCGTGAGAATTCGGCACGCTGATCTGGATCTGGGGCCTAATTCTTTCCGAACTGGAACTTGTTGGTCGCATTCCGGCCGGCCAATCATGCTAAAGGAAGAGATCAAGGAGTAAGAACATCTTTCGGGCGGATCAGATCTGGCTTCTCTCCTCATCCATATCTCCTCCTCCTCTACGGCACCTACCTGTTTAGCAGCGTAATCCAACCATAAAGCTAATCGGCACGACGGGTTGCTAATTAATTTTGCTGAACCATCCATTAACCGGATTATCTCATTTCATTCTTCTGTTAAGCCTATGGTATAATTTTAATGTTCGACTTTCTAAAGAGTAAATCTTGCTGCACTGTAGCTGGTCCTGTATGGGCTGCAAGTGTTTTTTACTTAAAACAATTACTTTTGAATTATTTTTTTGAGCCCCATTATACCCTACATGTTGCACAATTCAATTTCTGATCATATTTTTAGGTCGTCTAATCAAAGATCAGATTGTAGGGACACGTAAGTTAGATTGACTAAGGTTCAAAACCTCGGTTCGGATTGGCACGGATCGGCCGACTCGGATAGGTTTTGGGCCGGCCGTGCCAATCTTGTGCAACCTGGTCCAGTCCAGGACTTGGATCGCCCGATCCGAGGCTGGATCGGTCCGGGTCGGCTAAATAGTCGTTAGGGGTCAAACTAGCATTTTGGGGGTCAGGGCCCTCCTAAGGCTACAAGTGTCCTTTGAGCCTCCTAACATTCTTGCTCTCTCTCACACTCTCTCGATCATAGAATTCTCTTTCTATCTCTCCCACGAGACTACGATTACAAGCTCTGCGATCTCTCATCTTCTTCTAAACTCATTTACTTTCCTTTGTCATTTTTTTCTTTCTATACTATTGTTCTCAGCATCTCTATTTGTCCTTTGGCAGTCGACGTACTGTGAACTGTTCAACTGCGTAAGGAATGACATCTCAAGGTGCTGCTGAGCGGTCCTCTGGGAATCCTCCTAGCGCTGATCCTGCTTGGGGTCATTGCACGCCGGTGACATGGGCCAGAGAAAGGTACAATGCAAATATTGCAACCGGGTTGTCTCTGGCGGGGTCTACCAATTCAAACATCTTGTTGGAATAAAATGTGAAGTTGCAGCATGTGCTCGAGTTCCTTCAGAGGTTCGGATCAAATTTCAAACTTATATGAAGGAGAAGGAATCAACCAAAACAAGTACTTGCAGAAGAAGATAGGAAATTCGAGAGGAGTTGTCTGAACCAGCGCGAAGGTCTGATGCCGGAGTTCGGCTTGGTGGAAGTAATCACCCTATAAATGTGGATGATTGGGATACAAGTAAGTTTCTTATTTAACTTATTTTCATGTTCTTCATTTAACATTTTCAGACAAAAATTTATAGTAGATTAAATTTTTTTTTTTATATATTTAAAGCTGAAATACGACGTGCAATGGAGGCAAGCCGACGGTCCTTCGCAGAGGAGGATTTATTTTGGCACACTGGAAGATATGCAAGACAAAGAAGTGGCTCCACACCTTTTGGACAAGAGAGCACTAGCGCCAGTATGAGCACTAATGTATGTGAGGAGCTGCCTTATGAGTTCACCAGAGATGGAGATCCGAGAGTGGGTCCAATAGATCCCTTCTTCACCAAGAAGAGGGATAAACAACCTTCCATTATTGTTACATTCAAGAACTTAAAGCTTTGTAAGGAGAAGATAGGGAGAGCTACATCTAGGTGGTTTTTATATAACAGTATCCCTGCTAATACTGCCAAGGGGCCATATTATAAGTCCATGATCGAAACCATACAAGAAGTTGGCAAAGTTGTTGAGGGGCCTATCCCATATGAGATATACAATAAGTACTTGGACTTAGAAGGTGATGACATCCAGACATATATTACATCCTTTGAAATGATATGGGATGAGTATGGATGCACTTTAATATGTGATGGATGGATAGGTACGTAAGCCTTATCTTCATTTTTTTCTTAAATATGAATGGGTCTCTTTCTGATTTCTTATCACCTATGGAACTTTACATGGATAACAAGAAGAAGTATGATCAACTTCTTAATTTACTGTAAAGCCGAAATCGTATTTTGCAAGTCTATTGATGCATCTAGAAAGATAAAGAATGCCCAGTACTTATATGAATTAATGGATCAAATGGTGGAAGAGGTGGGAGAAAAAAGGATTGTCCAAGTAGTTGACAATGCAACGGCCTTCAAGTTAGTTGGATAAATGTTGATGCAGAAAAGACAATATCTATACTGGGTTTTTTGTTCTGTTTATTGTATTGACTTGATGTTAGAAGACATTTGCGCTGATCCGATGGTGGATAGAGTGGTCAAGAGTGGTCGATTTATCACCACATTCATCTACAACCGCAACAACATTTTGGATATCATGCGCACACATACTCATGGAAGAAAGTTGCTTCGTTTATGAGCCATCAGATTTGTATCTCAATATATCTTTCTAGATAGTTTAAGTCAACAAAAGAACAAATTGATTAGGATGGTGGCATCAGAAGATTGGGAGAATCATATATTCCGGCATGTACCAACTAAAGTCAGAGAGAAGGGTAATAAAGTGGCTGATCTAATTCAGTCTAGGCCTTTCTGGAGGAGAGTGCAAGCAGTGTTAAATGTTGTAGAACCACTTGAATGTGTTTTACGATCTTGTGATGGAGAAAGAAAATCAGATGTGTGATATTTATATGAGGTTATGGACAGAGCTAAGGAGCTCATTCAACTTAACAATCTAACGACTTATGTGAAGTGGTGGGACATAATAGATAGACGTTGGAAACATACTTTATATCATGATCTTCATGTAGCTGGTAAGTAACTAACTTTGTGTATTTATTAATTTGCATATTTATCATAAGTAATAACTTGTACTTCTTTATTTAGGTTATTTTTTCAACCTTTAGTACATGTTTAGAACTAATGGGAAGAAGGATAACTATGATAGTTGTTCAGAAGTATTGATGGAGATTAAGAATGTTATTAGACGCTTGATTGAAGATGATGACAGAGCAATAATGGCATACAAGTAAATGCATGATTATAAATTCATGTTATACCACTTTGAGACAAGTACTGCTCAGATAGCTACAAAGATTTTGAGTCCAAGTTTGAAAACTATTAACCAAATGTTCTACTTGACTTTTAATTATAGCTTGCACATTGTTGACATGTAAAATTTTCTATTTACAGTTGACTGGTGGCTAGATCATGGAAAAATGTATCGGTATGGAGATCTAGTCTATGTAGTAATTTGGGTCCTAAGTCAAACAACCTCTTCACCAGGTTGTAAGAGAAACTGGAGCACCTTTGGTTTGATTCACACCAAGCAAATGAATAGATTGAAGTCGAGCCGTCTAGAAAAGCTAGTATTCTGTCATTATAACTTGAGGTTGAAGTTAAAAAATCTCGAGCTCATAAGGAACCTTCAGAGGCAGGAGAATGAGAGAATTTTCGGATAAGGCACAGAGCGACAAATGCAGAAGAACCCATAAACTTGGATGAGCTGTTCGAAGAGCAACATCCACTAAATTTATGGGTTGATGCAAGTATTTCAAATGAGCTTAAATTCAACTCAAATGATCGGGAATAGGCGGAAGGTGAGTTAGATAATGTTCCACTACTTACTGATTTTCAACCTCCTCCCCCAAAACGTCAGAAGAAGAGCAAAAAACAAGTACCAAGCGAAAGGAAGAGTGCTACTAGAATTGAGATTGCTGATCTGGAGACTATTGAGGAAGATGATGAAACGTCAGAACCAAGTGTTGAGGTACAATATCAAACCTCAAATGACTCGACATCAAAGACGAGTTCCGATAGTTCTGACCATGGTGGGGATGCTACTAGTGCTCCAGCCCCACCTCCATCAATTCAATTCATTGGAGAACAAGATAACACACATGCTACTCAAGATGAACATCATGGTAGCAGAACAGGACGGGAAGAATCTCCCATTCAAACATTCAGCAGATCAAGGAGGAAGGACAAAGGTAAAGCTCTTCAGTGTGCAGAAGCCAAAGAAGAACTTAGGAGGGAGAGAGAATATCAGGAGCAACTATCAGATGCATCATCGTATTCTCCATACGAAGGGTATAGTCATCCTATTGGATATGTAGTTTATCCTCTTCAACATTCTGATACATCCGACTATTCAGGAGGTTATCTAGAATATCCACAAATTTCAGTCATCTATATCAATACAGATGACTATAGCCGGTATGTGATGCAATATGAGTAATACTACCAGAGTTATATGTCATGGTCTGCGTATGTAAGCCATATGTTCATTCAGTATAATGTACGTTTGAAATAAATGTAAGTTCATAATCATATATATAAGTTTATTCAAGTTTTTTTTGTCCAACAACATCTTATATAGTTCAAATTAATGTATTTCAACACAATTATGTACTGGACTTGTGTTTTATATTTTTTCACATTTTTTTTTTTTTCTGTTATCCGATCTAGCCAATCCTGACTCAGCTAGGATCGGGTTGACTCGGATCGGACTTGGCCGATCTGATTGATTTTGGACCGGCCGATTCGGGACCCGATCTCGTGTTTCTTAACCTTGGATTGGGCCTCCAATTTTTTTAGAACTCTTTTAATTGAAAACACCAGCAGACGGTGCGGGATCAGCTGCAACTGCTGGTGCAACAAATTTTACTCTTGCAGCGAAGTGTTACTCACCCTGTTGAATTAAGAGCATGGGCGTTGACTTTAGACACGATTGCCTCGAGTCCTGTTGGTGCAGATCATCATGTCGTCCAGGGCCAACATAAACACGTGACTGTCAATGGAATTTGGAGTTTTTTTTTTTTTTTGGGGGGGGGGGGAAGCAAATCGAACCTTTGAATAATAGTAATGGTTTTCCGTTCCTTTGAACAACTGAACAACTGCATCCCTTGTTTAATTTCCAGATGAAAGATGCACTTGTAGATCTGACTTTTGCTAGAAATGAATAAGTCATGACCGCTTGGTTAACTAAACAGAAATGGTTGAACGCCGTCTAATTTTCAACTTACATAATATGCAAATGATACAAAGCTGCCGCGCACCCCCCCCCCCCCCCCCGCCAAAAAAAAAGGCAAAAGATCGGACTTCCTAGAGTGCTCTGGGATACGTCTGGAAACCTCAGAGCCCCTCTGGAGATGCCGGAATTGTTTGTGCATTTTTGTTCTCTAGTTTGTTGTCTTCCCTTTCCCTCATCACTTTCTTTATTCCTCTAGCCAACTTCTCACTATTCCCTTCTTGTCATTTCTAACAAACTTTCAAACCTATCCGCACCCTTTCGTTTTCACCCATTGTTTGGACCTCACTTAGATCTCTCCTATCATATATATATATATATTATTTTTATTTTTGGAGAAATATAAGTCAATTTTATTTATTTCGTTTGTTGGACTACGAGGGCTTGGAATTAGCCCTCAAGGAGTCCAAGACTTCGGATCAGGTGAAAATTCGAGTACATGACCCCTCTCTACTGACCTTGGTCAGTGTTAATTACGTAAAGTAATTGCTCAACAACCCTTGATTAATTGCCCGAATGATGCCCTTCAAACTATCTATGCTACCACAGGACATGCACATATGTGATGGCAGTTTTTATATTAGATCTTTGGCCTCTCCCAAGTCTTTAGAGCATTTGGATTTGTTCCGATGTATTAGGATGAACTCCTAAGTATTTAAATTCACTTTTAAGTGTTTTGGGATTAATTCTCAATATTTTAGGATTGATTCCAAACATCTGGGACCCATAAGGGTATTTCTATAATTATATCCCATTAGGGATATAGGGTTAATATGGTTATTTTAGTTCGTGAGATGTATTTAGTGTTTTAGGGAAGCTTCAAAACTCTAGGAAGCACTTCAAGGTTGTTTTAAGTATATTTGGGTTATAAGAGTATTTTAGTAATTTTGCACTAAGTCGGGCTTCCGGGCATTCGCCATGTTTTTATATTTTCTTATTTTTTCTGAAAATTTTAATTTTAATTATTATTATTTTTATTACATCGAGTGTATTTTAGTAATTTTACCAGTTTTTAGGGTTTGGAGGGTATTTTGGGCATATTGGAAAATTTGGCATTTTTAGGAATTTCCTATGATTTTTTTTAGATTTTTATCATAAAAGGAGAGTATTTTAGTAATTTTATTAAGTTCTAGGGGTATTTAAGTCACGGAAATTTTTACATTTTTTATATTTTATTTTCTGTATTTACTGATTTTATTGATTTTTATTGGTTTTTACTGAATTCTTACTGGTTTTTATTAATTAACACTGATTTTTCATATTAATTAATTATCCGGGGGTGATGGGCATTTTGGTCTTTTTAACTTAAGTGTATTATTTGGTGTATATGTTTTATTAAGTCTTAAATATTGATCAAGACTTAGTTATATGTAGGGGTGAGGCCAAGGATATTTAGTTATGCATTTTCTTAAATGTGTATTTTTTTAATTATTTCATTAGTTAATTAATTATATATGTATGTGTTTAACCACACTAATATAATGTTATTTAGATATAAGTCCATTGCATGATCACATGAACGTACACACATGCATACAAAACACAAACATTTCATTCAAGATTTTGACATAGTTTCGCCTCATAGAAGGGTGGTTTTACAATAAACATTCAGCAGAGCTTTGCCTAGGAAAACTTTAGGAAAAACCCAAGAAATGAAGCCTCTTCCACTGCTCGCTTTAAACTTGTGCAAGGCACAAAGTTCAACGTTCACTTGGACAACACTTCCCCTTGTACTTCTTGGGCCCCGGATGGCATGCAGGTGTGTTGGTTTCGGGGTGTATTTTTAGGCCATGGAGGCCACATTTCTAGTGGAGGGGTGCCACCGTAAAAAAATTCATGTGAGGGGTGCCACCGTAGTGAATTTTGAGAGAGAGGGTGAGAGGGGATAGAGAGAGGGTAGAGAGAGGAGAGGGCCCTGGTGGCCCCCATCGGTTGGGAAACGCTGAGGGGGTGCCACCGGTTTTGGACTCCCACCATTGGGAACTGGTGGGCGGTCCCACCCACCGGTTGGGCAACTGGTGGGGGGTGCCACCTCCTACCTTCTTTTATTTTTTCTCTGCTTTAATGAAGAGAACCTCATTAATTCTCCACTCCTTTTTCTCTTTTTCTGAACAAGTGTGAATAGGGAGGGATTTCCAATCATTAGGGGATTAAATGTGGAGTTAGTGGAGGCTCCACAAACCATGAGACAACATAAAAAATCCCCCCATTATTAGCCCCCTTTTAATAGCCCATTAACCTGCCCTTTCTTTTTCTTTTTTTGAATTTTGAAATGAGGGGAGAGGGGGGAATGGACCCCCACTGGTTCCTCCTTGGGAGGAAACCGGTGGGGGGTCCAGAACCGGTGGGGGACCTCCCACCAGTTCCCTCCTCCCTCTCTTCCCTATTATTTAAAGAAAGGGAGAGAGAGAGAGAGAGAGAGAGAGAGGGGACCATTGGCTCATTTCCTTCTCTTAGGATTTTTTATTTGCTGCAGATTTTTGTTTTGGGCTGTCCTTCTCCCACTATTTGAAAGATATTGCACTCTATATTGGACTTGTTTGGACTAATATTTGGGTCCATTGGACTACCCATTGGGTTATATTTATTGGGCTGCTCTTAGCCTCATATTATCAGCATATTGGGCTGCATTTGGGCCTGCATAGGAGACGTATTGGGCTACGATTTGGGCCCTATTTCGCAGTCTTCTAGGCTCATTTTCAGCTATATCGAGCTGCCTAGTGGGTCCATTTAGGAACTTGTAGGGCTGTTTTGGGACAACATATTGAAGGCTTCTGGGGCTGTTTTGGACAGCATATTGGAGGCATTCCGAGGCTGTTTTGGACAGCATATTAGAGACATCTCGGGGGTGTTTTGACTAAGGTATATCCCCTGCCTTTGTCCTCTTTTATGTATGTATGCACATGATCTATATTTGCATGCATATAGACGTATGTTTTTCATATCGCACAACTACATGCATGTGCATGTTAGGTATTTTGTCATGCATAAAAATGTTCTGGGCCAACACCCATCTACCTTGTTTTCCTCTATTTCCTTTTCCTTTGCCTCTTACCTCTGTTCTATAGTTTCACCGTTCCCTTTGTCATTTCTAACAACCCATTAGCATCTTGACCTCTCAGGAGGAGGGAGACATCCCTCTTTGTTCTCAGGAGGAAGAAGTTTTGAAGAAGTTCAAAAACATGATGGCTCGAGGGCAGAATCAAGTTGTTATGAATCTGGGTTTCTCAAGAGCTGCTGGTATAGATAGATGTAATCGTGCAGTTATTGTGAAGATGCACTCAGATGTTGCTGTTAGACTAGTTGGCTTGAATTGTGGATGTAGAAGCTCCGGAACCCCTCAGGACGGTGGACCTTGTTGGATTATCCAATGAACAAATTTTTGGTCAGGTTTTCGGAGTTGGAAGACGCAGATAAGGTGTGTAGAATAGTTTCACGGCTATACAACAACGATCCTGTTCTGGTAGAAAAGGCCAAACCAGTTACATCTCCATTTGAATATGAGTTGAAATTTGTTGAGCTGTGGACTCATTTTTATGATCTTTCGGAAGAATATTTGAATGTTGATACTACTGTGCTTCCTGCTAGTCAAGTTGGTTCTCCTCAACGTCCAATTGAGGAGAATGTTTTGAGCTGGAGTAAATATGTTAGAATTAAAGTCAGAATCAATGTTCTTCCTCTTAAACAATTTGTGTATGCCTACCTGCCTAGAGGTGTCATTAAAAAACTTGTGGTGGCCTATGAAAGGATACCCCGATATTGCAAATTTTGTGGCATGCTTGGTCATGAGGTGGAATCTTGAAGTGAGCTTCTTGGTGTAAAGAGTCGGATTAATGAAGAATACTCTCCTCAACTGAAGAGAAAGATGGAGATGCTATCCCTTTGAAGTATGGGGAATGGTTGAGAGTTTCCAGCAATTTTCTCCCATCTAAATGTATGTCGAGTGATCAGGTCCTAGATTCTAAATGTATGTCGAGTTATCAGGTCCTAGATTCCAGTGATTCTCAGGGATCTCTGAGTGCCCTCTCTACAATGGAACTCATTCCTCTCCGGCCGTCGCCTATAGATGATCCTTCAGTCTAAGGTTGTAGCCTCCAGACAATTACCCCTAACAAACAACCCTTTCCGTCTGACATTACCATTCCCACTGCTCACCATTCCCCATACTACTCTTCAGCTACCTACCCACCTCCCCCCACCCTCATAGCTCACCTCCCACTTCCTCATCCCCCGCGTGTGTCCCCACATCCTATGGATGCTAGACCCGACATTCCAATATTGCCTTCTCCAGTTCCTGTTTTACTATACACCCCCTCCTATGAGGATCTCCACTTGGTTCCTGTTCCTATCATGTCAAGTCTTCAAGAATGGGCTCTGCCCCAAGACCATACTTGCCTTGCTACATCCAATCATACCTATAGTCCTACTTCCGAGAGAAAACTTGAATGGTCACCTTGTGACTCCTCTAAGAGATCCAAACCAGAACCCTACAACCCATTTACTTGACCTCCTCCTCTCCCCTACCACAGCCGAACACCTACCTTTCACATAATGCTAAACCAACACCAATAAGCGTACCTCTAGACCCCAGAAAAATAGCCATCGCAAGAGAGGTGCCAGGAATGTGGGTACAAGGAATCTCCAGATTAAGTTCGAGGCACTGGACCTTAAACCACTGCTGGGGAAGCAATGAAGCTGCTCATGTGGAACTGTCGAGGCCTGGGTGGGACCAAGACAGTTTCTTACCTGGATCAACTTTCCCACCCTCTCAATCAACATAATTTTTTCCTGGCTGAAATTAAGTGCAACCTGAAGAAAGCTACTGGCTTCTTTCATAAGAGAAACTTAGCTAACTACCAAGCAGTGGAAGCTCAAGGTAGATCTCGGGGATTATGGTTGTGGTGGAAGCCTGAGTGTAATCTCAATATCCTGGATGTCAATTAGAACTGGATTACAGCTGAATTTGGTTCTTTAAATGTCAATTAGAAGTGGTACTTAATCTGTGTATATGCTCCCCCAACTGTCCACAGGAGGAGACAGTTCTGGCAGCATTTGCTCCAGCTTACACTTTCTCTTGGGGTCCAGTTCTAGTTGTTGGAGACATCAATTGTATTCTGAACAGGAATGAGAAACAAGGTGGATCAAGACCAAGAGGTCATCAACTACAATTTTTAAATGGTTTTGTAGATGGTGCTAGAATGATTGATTTGGGATTCCATGGGCCAGCCTTCACTTGGACTAATAGAAGGGCGGCCAAGTTTCACATTAGAGAACGTCCGGATAGGGCAGTTGCAAAAAGTGAGTGGAGACTGAGATTTCCTGATGTAGCTGTCCATCATCTCCCCCATTGCTATAGTGATCACAGCCCCGTTTATTTAAACTTGACTGGCAGGCAATTTATTCGAAGAAGCTCATTCTAGGTGGAAGCTGTGTGGTTTAAACATCCTCAATTTGGCCAAGCAGCAAAGCACTGCTGGAGCAAGAAGCCTATTTTGTCTACTGATTTTCACTCCATGATCAGTGGTATTCATAAGGATTTAAAGATCTGGAGATGGAAAACCTTTTGAAAATACTGCTAAATGCATAGAAGAAATAAATGAAGAACTGGCGGATTTGAGCAAATGCCTGATCTCTGACAACACTATTGCAAGAGAGCGGTGTCTGGAAAAGGAGTTGATTGAAGAATTGGAAAAACAAGAGTTGTTCTGGAAACAAAGGCCCAAAGTTCATTGGCTTAGGATGTTGATTGTTGTTCCAAATATTTCCATACTCAAGCCTTGAATAGAAGGTGGTCTAATGCAATTACTTGGGTCCTTAACGCCAATGGGGAAGGGAGAGGGAAGCAGGAGGACATCAAATCTATATTTTTACAATACATTTCTAATCTTTTCTCTTCTTCAGCCAAACATTTGGATTCCGAACTCCCTCCCAGTCAGTAACCATCCCATATCCCAGTTAGTTGATTCTAAATTTAACTACCATCCCTACATAGACTGAGATTCTACAGGTAGTTCAAAGCTTCTCCCTAAGGAAAGCTCCAGGCCTGGACGGGATCCCTCCAATATTTTTTCAGTAGCACTGGTCTATTGTTAATACTAAGGCTATTGACCTTGTTCAACAAGTCTTTCGGACCTCTACTCTTCCAAAAATGGTATGAATCACTCACATATCTCTTATTCCAAAGAAGATTCGTACAGACTCACCTAAAGATTATTGGCCTTTTAGCTTGAGTAACACCTTGTACAAGATCATTGCAAAGATTATTGCTAGCAGGTTGAAGCCCTCTTATTTCATGCTTGGTTTCCTCATATCAGGGTGCTTTTGTACCCCATAGACAGATGATGGATTATGTGGTTATTTTGCAAGAGTTGATGCACTCCTTGAATCTGAAGAAGGGGAAATATGATGTTTTTGCCTTGAAATTGGATGTGTCTAGGGCATATGATAAACTAGAATGGGCTTTCATCCAATCTGCTTTGAAGAGTCGTTGATTTTCTGATAAAACTCTCCAGCTGATTATGCATTGTATATCTACTACATCATTATTAGTCAATATTAATGGGGAAGCTGTTGGCAATATCCATGCTCAAAGAGGCATTAGACAGGGGTGTCCTATGTCGCCTTATATTTTCATCCTTTGTTTTGAAATCTTGTTTGCTTTGATCAAGCAAAAGAAAATGGATGGAAAGATTAGGGGTTTTAAGGTCAATCCTCAAGCTCAAGCCATCAGCCATCTTATGTATGCCGACGTCTTTGGTGGAGCTAATGTGGAAGAGATGCAGGAATTCTTTAATTGTCCATCATCAATATGAGAGCTGGTCTGGGCAGGCAGTTAATCACATGAAGTCAGGTATTTTATTCAGTCTGAATACCCCCATGCATCTTCAGTACCAGTTATCAGATTTGTGTGGAATTCCGCCACTAAATCTAGATTCTCTCTATCTTGGGTTTCCCATCTCTTTGAGAAGAGGCGGAAGCAAATAATTTCAGTTTGTTGAAGATAGAATGAGGCAAAGGATGAGCAGGTGGAAAGCACATACCCTTTCCTCAGCTGGGAGAACAGTGCTCATCAAGTCTACCTTATGCGCCATTCCTTCTTATATCATGGCCACCTCGCTACTCCCTAAATGCCCTTGGAATAGACTCAACAAAGTTCAAAAAGATTTTTTGTGTGGTGCTACTAATGAACGCAGAATCAATCTTGCAAGTTCAAGGTGGGCTGGGTGTTCGTGACTATAAAGTTTATAACAGAGCTGCTGTTATGAAGTTAGTCTGGAGGTTTCTGAATGAAGAGTCCTTGGTCCTATCTTTTGAGGGAGAAATATCTTGGCTTCACGACTTTCTGGGAGGTTGAGAAGAAACAAAATATCTCATCTACTTGGGCAGGTATGTTAGCTGCTAGAGAGGACTTGGCTCATAGGTGTTCATGGTCTATCAGTTCAGGTGGTCATGTAAATATTTGGAAGCAAAATTGGATCCCTGACCTTCACAGGCCTTTGAAAGTTAATGGTAATTATCATGGTTCTCTCCCTCAGAAAGTAGCCAAGCTTATTTCTAATGGTGGCTGGAATGATAGTCTTATCACAGTAATTTTTGATGATCACTCTCGAAAGGCTATTGAGTCAGTCCCTATCTTTCAGAATGATGGACAGTTGGAGGATAAAATTATCTGGACACCGACTAGAGATGGCTTGTTCAATGTCAAATCTGCCTATAGAAGTTAATGGATGAAATCTCCCCTGCTTCATTGGCTTGTCATCCTATCCAGAAGTTAATTTAGCACCCTAAGCTTACCGGTATCACTCCCCTAGAGTGATATTATTCTTATGGAAATGTCTAAGTGATGCTGTCCCCACTAATGCGAAGCTCGCTAAATTCACTAGAAAGGCCTCTCCCTATTGCCCCTTGTGCAATGATATTAAGGAATCGGTAGATCTTCATATAGTGTTTCATTCCCAAGTTTCCAGAGCTGTCTGGTTTGCTTCGGTGTTCTCCTACTGATCAGATTCTGAGAGTGGTGGATGGGGGGACATATTATTATCTTGGTTTAGGTCTAAAGATCTGCAGGACCAGGATGTCTATCCCTAATTGGCTCTCAAATGCTCTATTGTTTGGCAATAATGGAAGGCCAGGTGCAAGCTGGTTATGGGGGGAAAGGCTTCAGATCCATCTACGGTCGTACAGAGAGCACAATCTAACTTTATTGATTGGAGTAAATCTATCAGTTCGGAGCTTCCTACTTTGTCTCCTCCAGTGGTTTGGATTGCTCCACCTGCGCAGTCTCGCAAAATCAATGTTGATGGAGATATTAAGGATGACATTAGTGGTGTTGGTGTTGTTTTAAGAGATGAAGCTGGGTGCTTCTATTATGTTCTTCCTTTGTTGGTCGAGATCTCCATCCCCGTTCAGGTGAAGCTAGAGCTTTCCTGTTAGGACTAACTTGCCTGGTCTATTCAAGGCCCTCTAGAGGGTGATGCCCTTGTTGTCATACATGCTATCCTTGGACGAGGTTCTTGGCCATGGAGATGTCGGGCTCTTGTCCAAGAGCGTCAATGTCTTCTGCAGTCTTCTCCACATGTTACCCTTGCGTTTATTTCCTTCAGGCAATTCAGTTGTTCATGATCTGGCTCTATTGGCAGTTGTTACCAAATCACCTGCTACTTGCACTTACCCCCACATCCCATCTTGTATCTCTTCTTCTCTTGTCATCGATTTGGTCACTATGTATCCTACTTAATCTCAAGTATTATATATATTCATTTTCAGTTCCCAAAAAAAATTAAAAAAAAAAGATACAGAGCCGCCCCAACTGAGAACCTTCTATCCCAGCCTCTTAAAGTTGCAAAGGCTCCCAGATGATGCCCAGGAGGTAAGAAGAATCTGCTCTCAGGCAGCACGTTTCACAATGATTGATGGTCGATTGTACTGTCACTCCTTTTCCCAGTCTCTGCTCTAGTGCTTGGCTCTTGAGGAGGTAGCACTTGTAATCCAAGAAGCCCACAAGGGTTTGGTTGAGGGACATGTTGGGGGAAGGGCATTAGCCCAGGTGCTACTCAGGAAAGGGATATTGGTGGCCTCTCCTATATAGCGAGACTGCCTCAAGTATGCCAAAGAATGCAAATAGTGCCCAATATGCCCCCTTCATCACCTTCTAGCTATCGGGCTGATTACCTTGCTTGAACCTTGCCCATTCTCGAGATGGGGAATCGACATCCTCGGACTATTTCCCTAGACATCCCCCCAAGGGTTATATGGTCTTTTAGGACCATCCCTCGGTCCTCTATTGAGAAGACTCCCTATCACTTAACCTATGGGAGTGAAGCCATCATCCTCACTGAAGATTATGAGTAGTCCACTCGAGTTGCCCACTTCCCTAGGGAGAGCAGCGACCAAACCATTCCAAAAGACAAAGACTTGCTAAAAAAGGACCACAGAAGTGCCCGAGCGTGACTGATGGCCTATCAACAGTGCATGGCGTAATATTATAACTCTATAGAAGTGGAATTTTTCGGTCGGGGACTTAGTTATTTCTTTAGGCCCTCTTTGATAACAAAATGAGGTTGCATTACCTTGATCTCACTCTACTTAAACTAAAAAATGAATTAGGCAGTAGGCAGAAAAAAGGTAGAATAAATAAAAATCAACTTCTAATTTAGCTATAGCAACTAATTTGAGTTTCTTCTAGTCATATTAAATACTTGGCTTTATTTCGGAATAACTTATTCTCTCCCAGATATTTCATCTCAGCAACCAAAATGACTGTTCTGTGAATAACGTGGATAAGGCAGCTTTATTTTAGGCTCATTCTGTTATTAAGGAGACCCTTTAAGAGTGTAATCTCTTTTTTCTTTATGTTTAATTATTCTACTTCTTTCAACACTCTGCTGTATAAAATTTTACGTCCATTGCATATGTTCTATATTTCATATTAATTTTATACAAAATTCCCTCCTTGCATCACCGTCAGATCCTCTCTTGTCTCTCATTGTATTGGAGAGTATGAATTTGTCATTTTCTATGTTCTTTGCAAAAAATTATGATAAATGCTGTTTGTGATTTTTTTAATCTTTATTTCTAATTGTATCTTATTTGTATTCCTTTTTTTAACTTTATCACTATGCCTACTAGCTTCAGAAGTTGGTATTTTCTATTTTTATGCTGTCATTAGTAATTATTAGGATATATGTTGTTTGTAATCCCTTTTATCTCTATTTCTAATTGTATGTCATTTGTTTTTCAACCTATATCATACAAAATATTATTCCGTTCAGTACCCTTTTTATGTCCTACCAGTACAAATGTTCTATTTTTATTAATTAATACATGAAGACACTATTTTGGCCTCAAATCCATAAGATTGATACTTTCAACAATTTCAACCTAAACATGGATTTGTTGTTAGGAAGCACATTTTCTAAAAAGTCCTAAATTTGATCTATTAGATGTTAACTTACAAAGTATTTTAAGGTGAGCATGGTGTTTTATAGAAGTTCATCCCCAACAGTTGGGCTACAAGTGAAGTAGATAGGATATGAAAATTTTTAATTAGAAATAAAATTACATTTATATATTTAATAATATGAAAAAATAAAAATTTCTTGTGACTCTTCAATGATCACTACCAACTAGAACATTGGAAAAATACTTTTTTTTTTTAGCATTCAAATACATTTACTGATTGACACCTAGAAAATACTAACCATTATTTTGAATAGCAGTTACGTGATCTTTTGCAATGGGATGGATCATCTTGACCTTTTTAGTATAAATTTATACTTTGCAGAACATTCTTTTTCTTTGAAGGTCAAAGTCACATCTTCCCTAGGAAATGCAAGTGTATGGATGATGTTCCAATGAATGACTTATTTACTTTCATTCTTTTAGAAATCCTTTTTTATTTATTATAACTATCACTGCTGCTGCTGCTACTACTACTACTACTACTAATAATAATAATATCATCATCATCAGTTGTTATAAAAGACTGCTGGTTATGGTTCTTTTTGTGCAGATGATGATTTCAGGGAGTTCGTCGACAAAGTCCCGAGGGGCTGCCGGATAACTATTGTCTCTGACTCGTGCCACAGCGGCGGTCTGATCGAAGAGAGCAAGGAGCAGATTGGTGAGAGCACCAAGCGCGTCGCACACGAGGGGAGCTCCGGTTCTGGGGGCTTCGGCTTCAAGAGCTTCCTGAAACATACAGTGCAAGATGCCTTCAAGTCCCGCGGGATCCATGTCCCTCTTGGCGGGCAGCACCACCAGCATGACGAGGATGAAGGCGACAGGAGCGATGTTGTGGATGACGCACATCTTGGTGGGCGTGGCCATGCACGGAGCAGGTCACTCCCACTCTCCACACTGATCGAAATCTTGAAGCAGAAGACCGGCAAGGACGACATTGACGTCGGGAAGCTGCGCCCGACACTGTTCGACATCTTTGGCGAGGACGCCAGCCCCAAGGTGAAGAAATTCATGAAGGTCCTTCTGAACAAGCTCCAACATGGCGGCGGCAGTGGCGGTACTGGTGAAACTGGGGAAGGTGGCGGTTTTATGGGCTTGGTAGGGAGCTTAGCGCAAGAATTCCTTAAGAGCAAGTTGGAGGAGAATGATGAGGACTATGTGAAGCCAGCGGCGGAGACGCATGTATCGAGCACTCATGATGCGTATGCAGGGTTGACAAGGAGGAGGGGCCTCCCGGACAACGGCATATTGATCAGCGGCTGCCAGACTGACCAAACCTCGGCTGATGCCAGCCCTGCTGGGAATGCCGCTGAGGCATATGGGGCTCTGAGCAATGCCATCCAGACCATCCTTGCCGAGGCTGATGGACAAGTCACCAACCGAGAGCTCGTCTTGAAGGCCAGACGAGTGCTGTCTCGGCAGGGATTCTCTCAGCGACCTGGGCTCTACTGCAGTGACGACCATGTGGACTCTCCCTTCGTTTGCTAAAGAAAAGGGATGGTTTGGACTCATGCTTGGGCTCTTAAATCTCACTGGTGGAGAAAAAAGTTGACTGCTCATTAATGTAAAGAGCGAGGATCACTTTATTAATGAGTAAACTTTTTCCTTCAATGAGATTTAAAGTCTACGTAAGAGTCCAAACAGGCCCACCTGATCTCGATCCTTGATTTCCTACATTATTCGTATGGTTTGCTATTTGATAATATCTATTAGCGTGTAATCAATGAGATCGCGAAGAGAACCTTTGGCATTTCATTCCGAAGAAGACTGTATGACATTATCAATTTGCTTCTGCTCACCTTCTTTTATGAGTTCGGTTTCAAATAAAGCTTCCAAGAGAGGCATACGAGTTTTTGTGCTTTGGTTTTGTGAAAGATGAACATGGTGTGGGTAATCGCTTATCTGAAACCTACATACTTGAAGCACGAGTTTCTGTCTGGCCTGATACTTTAAGTTGCCAGTCGTGTGGTTGAACCATATCCCCTTTTCTTTAACTGCTCCGAGTTTTTCTCTATCTTCCTTATTTCATGTCTCTCTCCCTCTATGCCTTTCTCTCAAAGATAAGCACACACCTTTCTCTCTATCATGGATATCCATGCGCCGCACAGTTCCCTCTCCCTCCACGTCTTTCTTCTCACAGGTACGCAACCCCCCCTCTCTCTATATAATGGATATCCAGATCATACGGCTTCTTCAGACTATCTTCCTCTTCTTTTGGTTACTCTGAGAAAGGCAATTGCGAGGTATTGTTTGCATGGCTGCGTGCGGCCTGTCAAAGTCATTGCTTTTGCATACGAATTTGGATTTTCTTCTCAAGATAGAAGTATCAAAACTCATGCTCCTCCAAGGTAATGGGTTATGTTGTGCATTCATTAAACAAATTAAAATTTCATTTTTCACTTTACTATCCATGTGATGGTTGTTTTAGTAGTGACTATCGCAATAATTTGTCCAACTATTTATTATGTTCATGAATCAAAGGATATTGGCTACACTCAAAAGTGCTAAATCTAGAGGTAAATTTTCAGTCAAAGGGGAGGTTATTTGCAAAGGATTGTGGGTATTGATACTGATAGATCTGGTTTTGGCCCAGTTAGGCCCAATTGTAAGTAGCCTAGGGAGCCCGCGGCCCACTCGTCCAGAACAAGGTACACACATTGATACCCAAAAAACACAGCCATTTAGTCACCTTCTGCTCAAGGATTTGATTTAGGTATCGGTGAATCTTTCCACTTAGACGGGAAGCCCCTCTATGCGTTATCCCTTCCAACTATAAAATCTATCGAATAGTTAGAGATTAGATTGGACGGTCCTCAATGTCTACCAGTTTCTGACCCCTAAAGGTATGTCACACTACTTTTCTTTAATACTCTCATTTTGGTTGTTTCCACATATTCATGCATCCTTTTTTTTTTTTTTTTTGATAATTGTTCCTCTGTTGTGTTGTCGTAATCATCAGCTACGATGTATTGTAAAATAGATGAAGTTGACTTAACCTCAGTCTATAGGTCAGATAGTATCATTTGGCCTCTCTACTTGGGGAGGTCACGGATTCTACCCCTAGTTTTTTTTGCCCCCATGTATGAGGCGTGGATTGTAGGGTCTCTTCAATAATAGGTTGTTCCAAAATAGTCGTTTAATTTGGCAGAATAGTCGTATTCGATGTGAAAATTTCCCTAAATAAGTGACTCTGGTAAAATTTGATCCTCTTCCACCTGGGAGACACCGTAAATAGTTGGTCGTTGTGTCATTGACCAAAAAAATAGATGCAGTGGACTCGGACCTAACAATGGACATGCCTTCTGACCATGCAATTTCACCAAATTATGATTGGGCTGCCTGTTTGTTATGTTCTATCCTTCTTTCCATGTGTCCCTAAATAAAGATTTACATTCTAATTTTCATTTTCAGCATTATTTCCATTAGGATCATGAAAGAATAGAGACTTTTTGCTTTCCACTTACATCAGACATGAAGAATTAAAAAAAATAACGATTTTAATGCATTGGCTCCACACTCCTATATATGATCTAGGTACTGTACATTCCGTTAGTTTTTTCCGTAGCTTAAGTTACATAAAGTGTGTCTTCAACTGATGCATTTCTTTATTTAACCTTGTAATGTTTTATATCACTTGTTTGTCAAAAGACAAAGGTGGGGTACTCAAATGGACAGAATGGGATGACTATGTAAGGTTTCTTTTCCCATCATTAATAGTGGATCCGATGTAAAACTATTAATCTCAAAACAATATTTGAGGGATCTATAGCATATGCATAATCTTTAGTGTGGCTATTCTGAGTTCATTCAAGGGTTTGTCTTAAAATATATATGATCAAATTTATTATCTATTTGCAAAGATTTGACTGCTTGAGACAATTTAATAGACCCACTTCCAAGGTGTGAATAATCGATATGAGCAATTTAGCAATAGAACCAATAATAAAATATATAAAGGAACATTTGTATAAATAATTCTGATAGTTTTGTATTTATGTAAACACATTTATGATTCTTAAAATCATAATATCATGTATACCATGTATTAAAGTATTTAAATTCTATAACTTTTTTTGACATCTGATGATGGTTTTGAGGTGGACATACTTAAGGAAAACTTTTAGATCGATACTGTGGGAAAGTATTATTAAAAAATATTTATAAGGTTAATATTATTTACCATTTTTAAGAATGGCACTTATTTACTATTATGTTTTAATAGTTTTACTATTGTCTTAGGAAGTTAATATATCAAGGTAGTTTATCGGTGTCAATTGGAAAAATAATTTAACTTTTACATTTTTCACATAATTGTCATAGGTTGTTACTTTATTCTTTTTTTATTCATTTAGAAAATATCACATTTTAAATTGCTATTTTTATATAACTATATAACTTTATCATTTATACTGTTACTCTTATAGTTTCCCAAATAGGTTTTACAAATATATCTTCTTCTTTTCATAGGCAATAAATTTGAGCATACCCTTTACACCATTTTCTTTAACAACTTTGTTTAAAAATGCAATGTATTTTCTTTCATGTTTTGAAGACCAAATCGAGGATCAAGTTAAAGAGGCCTTTAATTCTATCTATATTGGACCAATTGTTTAAAATCAATGTTGGACTATAAAAGTCACTAAATCAAAAACTTTTGCGAACATATGGTTTTATATTTAATTTTTAAACAAAATAATCACGATGGTACAATGTTATGCACATTAACAAAGCAATGTCACATATTAAGGTTTGAATAATTTTAAAAAGCATTTTTTGAGAAACACATAGTATTTAACTTTGACCCAATCATATTTCTATCAATTAACTTAAAGCTGCCAATTGTTGCCTATTTTCTAAATTTTCTAGAGCGAAGTGGTCTTTTGATAAACCAAATGGAGTAAGTTGATCATTTTGATTTTCTTGCTCCAACCACTTGATTTGACTTGAATCTCTTGCCCAAAGGAGTAAACATTCCTCTATATGTATTTCCTTTGTCTATTATGTATAGAAGATTATGATGCAAAGAGGTGCTGAAATTCTATTCCCCTAAGTGGTTCTCTCTCTCTCTCTCTCTGAACATGCACAAGGGACTTGGTTAACTATTGTTGGGGAGTGAAAACCAGTGCTAACATCATCCTTTCACCTTTTATTCCCAGATCATTAAGGCAAATTCTCGATGATTGATTAAAGGCTCTCATGAACTTTCAAATTTGTAAATAGATTTGTAATCTAAAACAATAGAAGTCTAGGGGTACACTTCCCATCGACCATGACATCAATGTCCCTCTCAAATTTACTATTTGTATGAATTCAATCCTTCTTTCAGCTGTAGTTAGTGACTCTATCTATGGTCAACTCACATTTGTGTTCATTTCCTTAAGTTTAATATCTTCAAATTTCAAGGTCATTATAGAGCTTATTTCTATGTAGTGACCTGAGTTACAAGCGAATGATCTATAGCCCTACTCAAGTCATATTATGTTAAATTTGAAGGTCAGATGGTCAACTTTGAAAAAGCACACAACATGAACTATGAAACCTCTATTTCATGTATGTGACATATTCTTTCCTTTTAAGAATAGGGATTCAACATTGTTATGTTGTCCTAAACCTAAATGAAAGTGATAAAGATAACTTGAAATTAGTCATAGTTCAACTTTAAAGTCCCATTTATTCATGGCACTCTTTCTTTTCCTTTTTTCTTTTATACTAACAAAACATGTTACTCTTTCTTTCTTTCTTATCTTTTGGATTTCTATTCAAGTAATCCACTTATTGATTTTCACTTATAGAAAACATAAACATTAATATTGATAAATTGGTAAAGAACACAAACTTTTTTTTTTTTTTTTGTGTATGTGTGTTGCAGCCATGTGGTTTGATGCATGGGATTCCCTTAATTAGTTTTGAATTTAAAACTCCAACAGGTGAGAACAATCCTAAGGATAATTGATGTAAATTTTTATTGTTTCATTTTTGATATAATTAAACTTTAACCCCTAAAAATATAACATACTTACAAAAAAGGCCCCTATAATACAATTATTTATGAATAAGCCCTCATAATATCTCGTGAATTGGTACAAGGCTCATAAGTGTCACAAAAACTATTGCTAAAGGGGGTGGGAATTTGTCACAAAAAGTGGTTAGAGGGACTTACTTGTAAGAAAGTTGAAATTGAAGGGGCTTTGTAAATAGTCGGATTAGGGGGGAGTTATTTGTAATGTCAAGAGTTTTAGGGGGCTTGTTTAATTTTTTACATCATCCAATTATGAAAATCAATCATTACATCTGATCAAATGACTACAGCTGAATTTCATGATATAGAGCATTTTTCTATGTAGGAAATTAGTCTAATTACTCTAACGATTGTTCCTATCCTTTGGAATTTTATTTTTCATTACTAATTAAGGAATTTAAAACCACCAAGTGGCTGCATGAGATAGATAGTTGGGTTGGGACGCAAAAGTCCTAGGCAAGGGAGACTTCTCTAACGCACGGTTTGCTTTCCCAAAGAACTTTTGCCTCCCTTTCAAGTTTCTTCCTTACTCTTGTTTCATTCTTTCGTCTTAACTCTCTGCATCCTTTCTTTGCAATGCAATTTTCTCTCCTAAGGAATGCCTATGTCCGCCACATGAAGGCCAAACCTTCTTCTAGCCATGGGCTCCTCAGATCCAAATAGTCAAGAGGATGGAGCTGTTGCACTTGTATTTGAGTAGCATCTATAGACATCAAATGTAGTTTGCACTTTCCACAGTTGGTCAAGACTATCTATAGCTTCACGAAAAAAACTCCCCATGACCATCTTGAAGCAAAACTTAAGTCAACACCAACATAAGCAACTCCATATTTTTTACTCCATGTCTTGGTTGTGCATGGACATTAACTTTTAATGTCATTCTTATCCCATTGTCAACACCTATAACATGAGTTTTAAAGTACATCCAATGCCAATTACATCTTGGTGATGTTGTATTCCAGTTTAATGGCACATGGGCTTGTTCTCCTAACTCCTTTCCATTCTTACTGCATTTCCCTTTTCACTACACCCGTATCTTTTTTTTTTTTTTCCTTTTCATCACAATTTCTCCACTCTTCTCAATTTTCACACACGTACACTTTTCCCTCCTGTATGCATTCATCTTAGGAATCCTAGTACCTGTCCAACAGAGGTTCTTTTAAAAAAATGGGAGGTGGGTGGCCATAACATATGGTCTCCTTCCCTCCCCAAACACCCATCCGGTGCGTCCCCAGCCAATTCCTAGTTCATTTATTTATTAGCATTGACATATTCTACACATTGCAGTTCTAATCGGGATTTCTTATTTTATTGTATTTTTTCGCTTCTAGGAGTTCTTACCACCTTTTGCGCGCAGACTACCGAGCTCTCTCCTTTTGGCCGGCCAGAGGCAGAGAAGAGAAACCCACAACCTCTGCTCCATCAAGACGCGATCATCTTTCACATCCTGCGCAGCACAGGGACCTCAAGGTAATGCTCATGGCGATCACACCCCAACCTCATTATTGCCCAGTTGTGCGACGGACGGAGGTTCCAACGACAGAATGGGAACCCTCTAGGCGTCCACAGCCCTCTGGCGATTACGGTGGGACACCTACTTGCTCGCTGCGCACACCGCAACCAAAAGGGAAGAAGGTAAGAGCCCCATAAAGTTCCTTTTTTCCTCTTTTGTTCTTTTTGTTAGTATTAGATGGTCTCAAAGCCAATCCGATACTGTGTACATATTCAGATTATTAATAAATGGCAATAATTCATTGTGTGTAATTAATTCGATCTGTGTTTATCGTATCACGATGAAGTCCATGAACATGTGCAATAGTCTTTGGATTATGATGAGATCATAATTACGGGACCGAAGACTTATAAACACATGTTCTTAATTGTTCCTAGTCATAGGATGTTTGAGATAGGACATCGAACATCCGGATAGACTAGTATAGGTTACTTCAGCTCATATGATGAGGGTGACTGATCCCATAAGTCACTTGTGTGGAGACACTATGCTGAACCTATAGGTGCTCATTGGTGAATGAGTTCACTGAACTGATCCGACTATGAATCGCTGGATGGTAATAACCTCACTGTTAACCAGCTCGATTCAATTGTCACGGTTGCGTGGATGATCCTTGGACCTGAGACTCCAAGGATACCTTGTTGGTAGGTTTCTGAGCTTTGACCTTGACGAACGAATCCCTAACCATGGGATATCAATAAGTCAAGTGATCGGGTTCAGGGAAATGCCCTCGAAGGTAATTGTGTGTTCAATACGGGATCATCCGCTCTCGGTTGTTTGAGAGAGAATGTTCCGGGAATGATGCGCTTAAAGTCCCTGGCCAGGGCGGACTCTGTAATCGATAAGGAGTTATCGGATTCAGATTAGCGGCATCTGATTCAAGTGAATCGACCAAATAGGGTTTAACAGTAAACCATGCCCTAAGTCGATTCGGGAACATTGTACGGATGAAGGATTATATCCGCGCGCTAACCGATGACAGAAAGGTTCCAATAGAGGGTTGCGATAACCCCAGTGCCATCCAGGATCACGCGATGTTGCTTGGCATCCAACGTGATCGGCAGTCCGTCCGAATTTATTGTGGGACATTAAATTCGGCTGATTAATTGAATATAAGGATATTAATTAATACAGTGGGTCAGTAAAGGGTTACTGGACTTAATGGGCTATTAACTGGACTGGTATTTGGGCCTAGAGGGTCACACGCAAATGGTTTTCAAGTCGATGGATAATCCGACAGGATTTCGGATAAGTCTGGGTTTTTGTGAAAAACCGCAAACTGACTTTTTATAAAAGAACGGATTCTACGTCCGGGGCCAGCAACCCTGACCTAGCCGTCATTCGTTCTTCCCACTTTCTCTCTCCTCTGGGCGTGCCGTTCCCAACTGCTCCACTTCCCGTTCGACGGGGATTCTGGATCCGCATGTCGCAGCGGATCACGCGCAGTCAGACGGGATCTTCGAGCGCCGCAGCGAGCGAGGAAGCGAGGACGATCCATCGCGAGGAGAACCGCGTGGATACCGCTAGAGGTCGGGCATCTGCGCGACTTGCGGCATCGCTCCGACGGAACCGGAAAACAGACGCGGATTCGAATCCGCGCAAGGTAAATTCGGTTTACACCAGTTTAGTTTTAACGACCGAAACGGGACAGATCCGATCCCGAACTCCTTTATTCCGCTGCGTTTTATGATCGGATTCCTACACAGCGATCCCAACAGTGGTATCAGAGCCAGGTTCCACTGTGTTTTCGCCGTTTCGGTCTCTAAAATTTATGGTTTTTGAATTTATTCCATGCTTAGATTTATGTTCTTGAAAGATTTATAATCATTAGATGATTACTGCGATGAGATCGTGATTTAAATCTGAAGAAAAATTTATTTTTGGGGGTTTTTCGTCGTGTTCTTCGTTGGACGAAGAACGGGGCGTTTTTGATGTGGTCGGATCCATAGAGATGGATTCTAAGGGGTTCTAATCGCTGTAGATCATGCCCAATGACCCTGGTCGAGTTGTTGGTGGCATGGGAAGCCGTGGAAGAGCGGCCATGAACCTTCTTCTTCCTCCCCACGGGTTTGAGAAACCTGCAAAAACAGATTTTTTGGGAGAGAAAGAGGGGCGAATAAACCCCTTTTCCGGGGCACCTCCGTGGCCACCACCGGTCACCGAAGCTCGCCGGTGGTATGGGCTTCGCCGGCGACAAGGTCCGGTCCCCGGTCGCCGCCGGGACCGGCGCCGGAGAGGAAGCCCAAAAGGGCACGGCGCCGTCGGGTTCCCTGCAACGCAGGGAACTCTCGGGCGGTTCGGCCGGGCGGCTAGGGTTTCCCTAGCCGCCGACCGAACCGGCCCGGCTGGGCCCTGGCTCGTGCCAGGCGGCCCGAGCCAGGCGCAGCAGGGTTCGGACCTGGGTCCGAGCCCTGGCTGCGCCCTGGCTCGGCCCTGGCCCGAGCCAGGGGCTCAGCAGGGCTGAGCCCTTTAAAGGGGGCCCAGTTGATTAAAATTTTTAGTTTTTAAAATTTTAATTATAAAATTGGTTTAATAATTATCTGTAAAATAGGATTTTACTGTTTTTATTAAATTCAATTTTGATTGGGCCCTTATTAAGGTTTATTATGTTAATTAATTAACAAAAGGTTGTTAATTGAATTAATTCTAAATGTTAGATTAAACCTTATGCAATCTAATTGTTAGATTAACCCCATAAATATTTGAATTGTTCAAATTGAGCATGGAATATTTCTGAAGCCGTTAATTTTAGATTTTAATGCATTTATTGATGTGCATTTATTTGCTTGTTTAAATTAGATTTAAATTAGCATGCTTGAAATAAATACTAAAGTTTTCGAAAATCCTAAATCCAATTTTGATTGGTCCCTGGTTTTATGAAACCAAAATTATAAGTTATTTTCGAAAATTTTATTTAGCCATTTGATGCGCAATTCATGTGTGGTTTGTTTAATAAAACACATGGTGGTCATGGACGAGCATTAATTGTGGATGTGGAATGTGATTGTGTGGTTTATTGTGTATTAATAAATAGAGGTCTGCGAACCTCTCCCTCTCATATTCCATTGTACTTCTATCTTCCACCTCGATGTAATCGCCATAAGGCTTCCTCATTTAAATTATCATGTAATTGAGAATTACGATGTAATTTGATCGAGGCGGATGCGCGCGGAGCGAGGATGATCCACAACTGCTGACCAGATGAAAATGAAGGAGTTCATTGCATTCATGGGTTTGCAGACTCATGATATAAGATGTTATATTGTGTGAATGTGTGCGTTTGACTGTCTGGCTCAAGTCAAACCGCAGTGCCGTCCATGACCACACTAATGACATGTATGTGATGCGTGTGCTTTATATTTGCTAGGTTATTAGTATTAATAAATATATTCGATATATTTAATACTATCACCTAGGATGAGACCAAATTAAATAAGTAAAACCTTCGTTACAAACTCTAAGCCGTAGCGCGAGTCATTGAGAATGTACCGCGTGGCTCTCCATCAATATGATTGATAGAACTTAATTCGGTGGTGGCAGATACTATGTGTTTACCCGAGGTCTACCATTAACTGATGAGAGGACTGTTGATCATGGTATAAGATGCCTTTGGATAAGAGTAGAGGAACGATATAGTCATCCACGTGTTTACCCGGGAACTATGTTTCTACTTTACTCAGTCACGTATTGATGGTAAAGCTTAGACCGGGGATAATGGTCTACTGTGTTTACCCGGGACCATTAAACTTGGGAGCCGAAGTACGATCGGATATTGCAAGGAGTTGCAATTATCATGAGATGATTGCTCTGAGATAGCAGTATGATACTATGTGTTTACCCGAGGTCATACTGTGATGCTTGGAGATTCTGATCCCCACTAGGAGACAGTCGGCGTCTCCCGTTCTGTATATCTGAAGGTTATACAGTCCGTCGAAAATTAGTGGGAGTAAAACTAGATAATAAAAGACCATATCTTGTTTTAGTTAATCTGAATATCTGCTAATTATCGATTGATTATCTCCTGTAGGCGAGAATGTCTCACCATAACCCGTTGAGAGGCATACTTGATGCCAACCGTTTGACAGGCACCAATTACTCAGATTGGCTCAGAAACTTGAAGATAGTCCTCAGGTCTGAGCAGATTGCCTACGTCTTGGATACTGAACCTCCTGCTGAACCAGCATTAGATGCTCCAGAGGAGGAAATGATAGCGTATGAAAAATGGAAGGAGGATTCCACCATGGCCCAATGCTATATGTTAGCCTCTATGAGCAATGAGTTGCAGAGGCAACATGAAGAGATGGATGCTAGATCCATCATGCTCCATTTGAAGGAGCTCTTTGGTGAGCAGAGCAGAATCGAACGATATGAGATATCGAAGAATCTGTTCAAAGCTCATATGGCAGAGGGAACTTCAGTACAGAATCATGTGCTGAAGATGATTGAGTGGGTGGAGAGGCTGGATGCTCTTGGGATTACACTTCCCAAGGAGATGCACACAGACCTTGTGTTGTCTTCACTTCCACCTTCATATGCTCAGTTCATCGTCAATTTCAACATGAACAAGATCCAGGCGACCTTAGCTGAACTGCTGAACATGTTAAAGACTGCTGAGGGGAACCTTGTGAAGGACAAACCCCAAGTCCTAATGGTTGGTAAGACCAACAGAAAAAGACTTGCAGTCCAAGCTTTTCGAAAGAATAAGAACAAGGTTCAGAGAAAGGCAAAGGTTGTCAAGAAAGACAAGGGTAAAAATGCTGAGAAAGGTGATTGCTTCTACTGTCACCAGAAAGGGCATTGGAAGAGGAATTGCAAGGAATACCTCAAGGACAAGGCTCAAGGAACTGTGAAGCAGCAGGACGCTTCAGGCACTGACAAGAAGACGTAAGCTGAGGACCGGAGAGGTGGAGCTGAGGCTAGGTAACGGCGCAAGGGTTGCGGCGATCGCTGTGGGGACAGTGAAGCTCAAGCTACCATCCGGAGACACATTTTTGTTAGATGATTGTTATTATGTACCTAGCATAATAAGGAACATCATTTCTATTTCATGTTTAGATAGAATTGGATACAATTTAAATTTTGGGAACAATAGTTGTTCAATTTATTTCAGAAATAAATTAATAGCTTCAGCTATTTTGTCCAATGGATTGTATCTATTGAATGTGTCTCATGATAATTTACATATCGGTTCTTCGATTAAAAGAAGTAAGTATGAAATGAACAAAGCCTACTTATGGCATTGTAGGCTTGGACACATTGGTGAAAACAGACTCCAAAGGTTGCATAAAGATGGATATTTGGATCCATTTGATTATGAATCATATGCAACCTGTGAGTCATGTTTAATGGGTAAAATGGCTAAGTCTCCATTTAGTGGAACTGGAGAACGAGCCAAAGGCATATTAGAACTCATACATTCAGATGTATGTGGTCCTATGTCAACCCAAGCCATTGGTGGTTTCTCATACTTCATTACATTCACTGATGATTACTCAAGGTTTGGATATGTATACTTATTGAAGTATAAATCTGAAGCCTTTGAGAAATTCAGAGAATTTAAGAATGAAGTAGAAAAACAAACAGGAAAGAGTATAAAAAACCATCCGATCTGATCGGGGTGGTGAATACTTGAGTACTGAGTTCATTAAATACTTAAAGGATAATGGTATCCTTTCTCAGCTTACACCTCCTTATACACCTCAAATGAATGGTGTATCAGAAAGGAGAAATCGCACATTAATGGAAATGGTGCGATCCATGATGAGCATGTCCAAATTACCAGTGTCCTTATGGGGATATGCACTTAGCTCGGCTATGTATATCCTGAATAAGGTACCCAGCAAATCTGTTGAGAACACTCCATATGAGATATGGAATGGAAGGAAACCAGACCTTAAACATGTTAAAGTCTGGGGATGTCCTGCTCATGTTAAAAGACATGACGCAGATAAGCTGGAATCCAGAACTGACAAATGCAGATTTGTGGGATATCCAAAGGAAACTTATGGATATTACTTCTATCATCCTAGCGAACAAAAGGTGTTTGTGGCCAGGAGAGCTGTCTTTCTAGAAGAAGATTATATTCTCCAGAAAGACAGTAGGAGTAAAGTAATTCTGGAAGAAGTTTCAGACCCACAAACTGGCAATGGTTCATTAGATGAACCGTTAGTTTCTGAACCTGTTCAAAATGATACACAGGAACCTCGTAGGTCTGAAAGAGTAACTAAACCACCAGAAAGATATGTGGGACATATTAATTTGGATGGTTCAAGGATATTCTATAATGAGGATGATGATCCCAAGACTTACCAGGAGGCCATTGAAAGTTCAGAGGCCGGGAAATGGCGGGAAGCCATGAATTCTGAAATACAGTCCATGTACATCAACCAAGTTTGGAACTTGGTAGATTTACCCGATGGTATAGTACCTATCGGCTGCAAATGGATCTTTAAAAGAAAGATCGGTGCAAATGGACGTATTGAGACTTATAAGGCAAGATTAGTGGCAAAAGGCTATCGTCAAAGACAAGGCGTTGACTATGACGAAACTTTTTCACCCGTTGCTATGATTAAGTCCATCAGAATTCTTCTTGCCATTGCTGCCTACCATGATTATGAAATCTGGCAGATGGATGTGAAGACTGCCTTCCTCAATGGAAACCTTGAGGAGGAGGTGTATATGATACAACCAGAAGGATTCACATCCAAAGAATCTCCAGACATGGTATGCAAGTTGCAGAGGTCCATTTATGGACTGAAGCAAGCATCCCGAAGCTGGAACATAAGATTTGATGAGGCGATCAAATCTTATGGCTTCATTAAGAATGAAGATGAGCCCTGTGTATACAAGAAAAATAGTGGGAGCGCAATCACATTTCTGGTTCTTTACGTTGACGACATCTTACTCATTGGGAATGATGTAGGAATGATGTCATCCGTAAAGATATGGCTGTCAAAGAACTTCTCCATGAAGGATTTGGGAGAAGCATCTTACGTATTAGGAATACGGATCTATAGGGATAGATCAAAGAAGATGCTGGCTTTAACCCAATCCATGTACATAGAAACCATTGTCAAAAGGTTTGGCATGGAAAATTCCAAGAGAGGTCTCATACCGATGAGACATGGAATTTCACTCTCTAAAGGTCAGTCTCCCAAGACATCTGAAGAGAGGGCAGTGATGGATAAAGTCCCCTATGCTTCTGCCATAGGGTCCATCATGTATGCCATGCTATGTACCAGACCTGATGTAGCATATGCTCTAAGTGTTACGAGCAGACATCAGGCAGATCCAGGTGATGAACACTGGAAGGCTGTGAAATGCATCCTTAAGTACTTGAGAAGGACTAAGGATCTATTTCTAGTCTATGGAGGAGGAGACTTAAAGCTGCAAGGATATACTGACTCGAGTTTTCAGTCTGATCCTGACGACAGCAAGTCAACATCAGGTTTTATTTTCACACTCAACGGGGGAGCAGTGAGCTGGAAAAGTTCCAAGCAGGAAACCACTGCTGATTCGACAACGGAAGCCGAGTATATTGCTGCTGCTGAAGCCGCCAAGGAAGCTGTGTGGATGAAGAAATTCATCGGCGATCTTGGTGTGGTGGAAAGCATATCTGATCCCGTCCCACTGCTGTGTGACAACAATGGGGCGATTGCTCAAGCGAAAGAGCCGAGGTCTCATCAGAAGTCGAAGCACATTCTGCGGCGCTTTCATCTGATCAGAGAGATTATAGCTCGAGGAGATGTCGTGGTGGAAAGAGTTCCCTCAGCCGACAACATAGCAGATCCACTTACAAAGCCTTTGTCTCAAAATGTTTTTGAGCGTCACTTAGAGAATATGGGTATTCTGTATAAAAGTGATTGGCTTTAGCCCAAGTGGGAGATTGTTAGTATTAGATGGTCTCAAAGCCAATCCGATACTGTGTACATATTCAGATTATTAATAAATGGCAATAATTCATTGTGTGTAATTAATTCGATCTGTGTTTATCGTATCACGATGAAGTCCATGAACATGTGCAATAGTCTTTGGATTATGATGAGATCATAATTACGGGACCGAAGACTTATAAACACATGTTCTTAATTGTTCCTAGTCATAGGATGTTTGAGATAGGACATCGAACATCCGGATAGACTAGTATAGGTTACTTCAGCTCATATGATGAGGGTGACTGATCCCATAAGTCACTTGTGTGGAGACACTATGCTGAACCTATAGGTGCTCATTGGTGAATGAGTTCACTGAACTGATCCGACTATGAATCGCTGGATGGTAATAACCTCACTGTTAACCAGCTCGATTCAATTGTCACGGTTGCGTGGATGATCCTTGGACCTGAGACTCCAAGGATACCTTGTTGGTAGGTTTCTGAGCTTTGACCTTGACGAACGAATCCCTAACCATGGGATATCAATAAGTCAAGTGATCGGGTTCAGGGAAATGCCCTCGAAGGTAATTGTGTGTTCAATACGGGATCATCCGCTCTCGGTTGTTTGAGAGAGAATGTTCCGGGAATGATGCGCTTAAAGTCCCTGGCCAGGGCGGACTCTGTAATCGATAAGGAGTTATCGGATTCAGATTAGCGGCATCTGATTCAAGTGAATCGACCAAATAGGGTTTAACAGTAAACCATGCCCTAAGTCGATTCGGGAACATTGTACGGATGAAGGATTATATCCGCGCGCTAACCGATGACAGAAAGGTTCCAATAGAGGGTTGCGATAACCCCAGTGCCATCCAGGATCACGCGATGTTGCTTGGCATCCAACGTGATCGGCAGTCCGTCCGAATTTATTGTGGGACATTAAATTCGGCTGATTAATTGAATATAAGGATATTAATTAATACAGTGGGTCAGTAAAGGGTTACTGGACTTAATGGGCTATTAACTGGACTGGTATTTGGGCCTAGAGGGTCACACGCAAATGGTTTTCAAGTCGATGGATAATCCGACAGGATTTCGGATAAGTCTGGGTTTTTGTGAAAAACCGCAAACTGACTTTTTATAAAAGAACGGATTCTACGTCCGGGGCCAGCAACCCTGACCTAGCCGTCATTCGTTCTTCCCACTTTCTCTCTCCTCTGGGCGTGCCGTTCCCAACTGCTCCACTTCCCGTTCGACGGGGATTCTGGATCCGCATGTCGCGGCGGATCACGCGCAGTCAGACGGGATCTTCGAGCGCCGCAGCGAGCGAGGAAGCGAGGACGATCCATCGCGAGGAGAACCGCGTGGATACCGCTAGAGGTCGGGCATCTGCGCGACTTGCGGCATCGCTCCGACGGAACCGGAAAACAGACGCGGATTCGAATCCGCGCAAGGTAAATTCGGTTTACACCAGTTTAGTTTTAACGACCGAAACGGGACAGATCCGATCCCGAACTCCTTTATTCCGCTGCGTTTTATGATCGGATTCCTACACAGCGATCCCAACACTTTTCTACCTGACGGCCAAGTGCTAGGCCGTCCAAGACCCAGATGGCCAACTACCTGGACGTCCAGCTCCTCGGACGGCTAGGTCCCTGGCCGTCCATATCACTGGACGGCCAGCCTTCAAGCCGTCCAGACGTCTGGACGGCCTGCCTTTAGGCCGTCCAGTATCCTGGACGGCCAGCTCCTTGGCTGTCCAAGATCTAGGAAGGCCACTTCCTCGGCTGTTTGCATGTTGATTGAATAACCTGTTCAAATGCTGTGATTAGGCTGCTAGATGTTCTGTTGTTTGTTAAGTATTGGATTTCAGGGTGTTCTCTGTGGGGGTTTTAAGGAAGATCAGGCATCACACTGATAGTTATCCCTCCCATAGTGTTTGACACTCCACTTGAGGATTCCCACTCGGGTGTGACTTGTCTTACTCTATTGGGAACCTCCGTGAGTCTCTGTGAGCCAAGGATTCCCACTTGGCTGCCGAACAAGTTGTACCCAAACCACCTAATCGGATCCAGGGATTGTGTGAGAAAATTGAGTTTTGCCACTTGAAATTGTTTACCCATAGGTGTCACTAGGAGAATTATTTCTAAAACCAAAAGACTCCTAATTGAACTTTGATAAAACAATTTTCTGGAAAGAAGACATGGTCGTTAAAGGGGTTGAAGTTGATTTGTTAGAAGCCAACACGTTCATAATACACAATTAATCTTTGAAGTGGAACATAAAATCTTTTAGGATTTGCGTTTCATAATGAATCGTGTGTATTTTAATAATGTGTATGATGACATGGACGAGTTTGGTGACAACATCACACACAACCCCCTATTTGAAATTGAAGAAGATCCATAATGGACATTCATAGGCATGCTCCAGACACCTTGGGAGGAGCTTGGGAGAAGGGAATCTGATGAATCTTCCACCTCACAAGGGGAGGATGATCCTACGGTTTCAAGTAGAACTTTCCAGAATCTGGGGGAGGATCCGTAGCTTATTACCATACTATCACGGTATACTCCCGACCAATTCATTCAGTTGGTCTCTCGCGGAAAAACTCAGGAAGCCACTCCTCGAAAGACTTAGTTCCAGGGATCTTATAGCAGACCCTAAGATCATGTAAATCAGTCAATCCCAATTCCAATAGCTCCATCTAATTTCATCAACCAAATCACACCTCCCAAGCAGGAGGAATTCATTTACAAGAGTGAGGTTGAAACCTACGTGTGCCAGCTCATGGCTGAAAACCTTACCCTGATGCAACCTAATTCTCTCTCGAGCTATTGTAAGCTCCCTTCAGCCTACTTCCCACCCGGATTCAAGGTACCCAAATATAGGAAATACGATGGTACCACCGACCCGCATCACCATCTATCAGGCTTCCTCATAGATTTCCACCAACGGCTATATGATAGAGTCCTCCTTGTCCACCTCTTTCAGAAATCTCTAGAAGGTGAAGCATTGAGATGGTTCTCCTGCCTGCCTGCTACAGACCTAATCAACTTCGATATGGTCTCGGAGAGATTCCTCACCCACTTCAACCATATGACAACCTTGCCTTCTACCCTTTTTGACCTTGTAATGGAGAAGATGAAGCCCGAAGAGGACTTCACACACTTTGCCAAGTGGAGAGCCATGGCCTCTAGGGCAGAAGTTACCATCCCCGAAGCTTAGGCCGTCACTATGCTTGTCAACAATGCTACACAACTGTTCCGAGCCATCCTCATGCTCAGCGAACTTCAAACATTTGCTTAACTGTATAATCGAGCTTGAGTAGTTCAATCACAAATCCGAGACTCCACCCTGCCTTCTTTCTTTGAGAACAAGAACAGAAACAAGAAAATCACACCTACTCCCACCATAGAGGGAGTCACTATCAATGAGAAAGTGAGCATGTTGGGACAACCTTCTAGGATTCCTAACTCTCAGCCCAGGTCAAACACCCAGCCTAACCAGAAGCAATACTCAACAGTTCCTCCTCTGACTAATTACAGTCATCCTATGCCCAAGCGCACATCCTACCCACATTTGCCAGAGTCATTAGTAGACATCTTTTACGCCCTACTGGCCTATAATGCCATTCAACTTCCATCACAGTGTGAAGGTGTTCCACGCAGCATGGACACATCTAGGTATTGTCCATATCATAGGATCCTCGGACACACAATCAACAATTGCTTTACCTTTAGAGATTGGGTGTATGATTTGAATGATGTGGGTAGAATCAATTGGGAGGATATGAAAAAGGCTATTTGAGACTTTAAGGGCCAAGAAAGAATTGGGAATTGTTAAGGACCCTCTACCCTCTCACCAAGCAGTTCAAGATCCGTCTAGTTTCCAAGGGAAAGTCAACACCCTAATCAAAGACTTGGAACCAAGATTGGTTTGCAGGGAGCAGTATTTGGAATACGAAGGGTCTGGGATACAACATCAAGTCCCCACTCAAATGAATGAAACTAAAAAGCCCGTGCCAAAAGTTTCCATAATCATCCAAAATAAGCCTTTGGTCCTGATCCTACCTAAGGAGCAATCAACAGTTAGGAACCCAGTCACTCTCATCCAAGTTCCTTCAATCACAAATGATGAACTACCTTTGTCTGTCCTATGTCCAACCCCAAAGATAGGTCCAGTAACTGAATTCAACCCCATAAAATCACCACTGAAGTCAAATCAAACAGCAGATCCGAGTAAAATAGGTGATACGCTAAGGAACCACATCATTCCTCCAAGCCCAACCCTTAGATTCTTAAGTAAATTCAAATCCAATCGGAGGGATTACTCAATCAGAGTATGACATCCTGCAACATGTAGGAAAAACTCCGGCCAAAATCTCAGTCTTAGAATTGATTCGGAGATCTTCCACGCATAGGGAGACATTGTTCAATTTTCTCCAGCAAATTACGGTCAACGACGATCTTCCTATTGGTGGAGTTACAAATGCCATTCTCTCAGTCACCCAAACACCAATGATATCTTTCTCAGATAAGGATCTAGCTCCCCCTGAATGCCGATCCCTTCCCTTATGCTTAACTACAACACTCAATGGTCACTCAATAGACTCCATCCCATTGGATACCGACGCATCAATCAATGTTTGTCCCCTCAAAACTCTCAAGAAGATAGGGATCGATCCGAAAAAGATTGAGTCCACCTCCATGATAGTTTCGGCCTATGACAATTCTCAAAGGCCGGCCGACGGTAAGATTTTCCTTCAGTTGGAAATTGGCCCAGTAGACATGATCTCCGAATTCTACATTATGGATGTCAAGCCTATATACAATGCCATTTTAGGGAGACCCTGAATGGATCAAACCCTAGGGGTACTGTAAGGACTGAGGTTTCGGGTTCAGTATTCGGGTCGGGTTCGGGCCGGATCCCCTGGTTTCGACCCTGAGGAGTCTTGAGAATTTTGACTGAATGACGTCTGCACTGCACGACGCCTTTCAAACGGCGTCTGGCTGGGTGGACGCCATTTAAGTCTGTTGCTGTTGTGCCACGTGGGCGCCACGTGGGCGGGTTTCGGGCCGCAAGAGTACGGCCCCTGTCTTGTCGTCTGAACGACGTCTATGATGGACGACGCCATTCAGACTGTGACCCTGCGATGTCAGTGTACGGTGCCTGTCTTGTCAGCTGAACGGCGTCCGTGGTGGTCGACGCGTTTCAGAGCGCTGTCAGTACGGCCCGTCCTGTCGTCTGATAGGCGTCCGTTTCGGTCGACGCCTTTTAGCCAGTTTCTGATTGACCCCGCGAGCCTCCCCTTCTTTCCCTCATTCTCGCCTTCACTCTCTCTCTCTCCTCGCCCTCTCCGACTCTCTTTTCCCCTTTCCCTTCCTCTTCTTCCTCTTCCACCACTCCAACACCTCCTTACCTCTCACCTCTACCACCACCACTTCCTTCGTGACGTTCCATTCTCCGAACGGTGGCCGACGTCTCGGCGGAGTGGTGACGTCCTCGGAGGTACCGACGGCGGTCTGCGGTGCGGCGGGTCGGCGGCACGGAGCTTGGAGGAGTTCAAGGACCGGTAGGGGGACGAACCTTGCATGGACTATGATTATCTTGCTTGTGATTTCCATGGCGTGGCATGATGTGTTTTGGGTAGAATGAGCATGTTAAGAGGTTTTTCTTATGGGAATGGCCGTGTTTATGAACGTGGATTTGTGGGATGCTCGTGGTGCTTCGGTTTCCCTTTTCTCCCTCTTCTGTTTTGGGTGTTTTGGGGTGTTTGGGGTGGAAGGGGGAAACCCTCAGGTTGAACGATGGAACCAGGTTTCTGGCGCTAAAAGACGTCGAGCCTGGACGACGCCATTTAGAATGGCGACGGGCCAGCTCGACGCCATTTAGGCAGAAACCTCCCTGTTTGCGGTTCCGTGAGTTTGGGGTTCTGGCGCTAAATGACGTCATGCCTGGACGACGCCATTTAGAATGGCGACGGGCCAGCATGACGCCATTTAGGCAGGATAACCCCATAAAATCTGGTGTGAATGGCGTCTGAGGACGCTGACGCCTTTTAAAGGGCGGCTTCCCAGGACGATGCGTTTTAAGACATAATCTGAGGTCGGGTTTTAATGAACCAGTTTGAGGGACTTGAATGGCGTCGGCCTCGGTCGACGCGATTCAAGACAGAACTGTATTAACTCTTGTTATTAACACATGTTTCACGGTTGGATGGTTAACACATGTTTTACGGTTGGATGGTTCAAATGCATACTTTAATTGTACATCAAGGCGAAAGTTTACTGTGTGAATGGAATCATGTCATGTGTGTGTGTGCTTATGCGGATATGGAATTGGAACAGTTGTAGTTTACGTTGTCACCATGTGCCGATGGGGTAGGGCCTTGGTGTCTGTGAGGCATTGTTGCCGTACCGGTGGGAGAGTGGTACATGTTGTGTTTTCATCTATGGCTGAGGGAAGCAGAACCACCTTGAGCCCGTCGGGCCGGAGTAGCCGGTGAGCTATCTGAGGGGTTGATGTTTGGTCTTAGCGGGTCGGGGTTTCCCTGTTTGTCGTGACAGCTTCTGGCGCGTTTCTTGCTGTGGAGCTGGTTGTGGTACTGTTGGAGTTGTTTTACCCCTTAGCCACTGGGCCTGATGTGACCTGTGATCAAGGTTACGAGTGGTACCCTTAGCCCTTTGGCCTGACGTAGCCCGGGAGGTTAGGGTTGTGGGTAGTTCCTATAGCTTCGGCTTGACGGGGGTTTCGCCGGTCCCCAGGGCCCTCCTGAGCGCCGAGGCCTGGCGTGGAGGAAGTCCGGTCGGTAGGACAGTAGTCTAGACTGCTTGTGTGCACACGTAGCTGGGCAGTGATGGTTCACTAGTCCCAGTTAGTCCTAGTTTGACTCACTGCCTCACCCTCCGGTGCCCCGGAACACTGTAGGGGCGGACAGGCGTGAGTGTTGGTGGTGTTGTGAGGCGACGTTCGTCTGCGGTTGACAGTGTGGTTTGGTCGCTTCGTTGGACCTTGGTTATGAGTCGTGGTATTGTGTGGGGTTATTCGGATTACTGAGAACTGTTCCTGCTACATTGCTTGTGCGTGCGTTTCATATAAGGTTTAGGGAGCCATGTTTACTGCTTTATTTAATTGCCATATATCTGTATTATTGCACTTGTGGGTGTGTAAGTGGGAGGCGGGGATCGGATGATCCCTACTGAGCCCAATTCTAGTGTGGCTCACTCCCTGCGGTTTCAGGTGTGGACCTCGTGGCGTGTGGCGGTGTGTGGTGTCTCCTTGGTGTGCGGACCAGCAGTTATCTCAGTTCCGGGGTATGCCCCGATGTTGTTGTACTTTGCTTCTGCCTGTACTTATTTAATTTGTTGGACTATGTAATTATTGTTGGACTGTATACGGACATTGTTATCTTCCTTCCTGCGCACTTGTAATATCTTTGTAGTCCGTGTGATTGTTATATTTAGCCTTGTTTAACGCCTACTCCTCCAGATGTGTTGTGTGAGATCCAGGTGTGAACCCGCAATTAATGGGCCGACATCCATTTAGTGGTCTCCGGTCATAGGATGGCGGGTCGTTACAGGTACCGTCCAGCAATCATCAGTGTTATAAGTTCTCGTACAACGGGAAGATTGTGAAAGTCAAAAGCATCTCCTATATCGAGTCATTGGACTTGGTATCAGTCGAACAAATTCCATCCATGATAACCTCTCGAAAGGGCAAAGAGTCCATTCTTTCGTCAGTCAGTTCTCACCCTAGGCCCCGACCTAGCATAGGATGGCAACTCATGGATAAGATGGGCTATAGTTCAGGCTCTGGGTTACGCAAAGAAGAACAAGGAATTCGAGAACCTATTCCGAAGAACCTTATCATTAGGGGCTTCGGATTGGGTTACTTACCAACTAAGCAAACAAGGAAGTCAGGAAAGTGGTCCCTTATGAACCATTTTGTGAAGAGAAGCTAGGAGTTACTCAGGATAGAAAATGAGCTGAAGGATGAGAGCAAGGAAGCTCGAGAAGAAGATGAAGAAGACTTTGGCACAAGGTTATTGTTTCATGAACGAAATGTTGTACATGTAGGGATATTTTTGGCAAAGGATGAACTGGCACCTACCGCGTTCACTCCATTTCTATTCCACCCACCCTCCTTTCCTATGCTTCCAGCACTGGTCGTGGCATATTCCTCTAAATGTTTCATGTTCGAAGCCTACCACCACTAAAAAAGAAGTTCAATTCCCATACCGGAGAGTGTGAGGTCACCATTGAGGAGCCCACATGTTGGGACAGTTCCACCGTCACCGGGACATTGTCTCAAGGATCCACCCTTGTCCCTTCCGGGGCAAGTCTGACTCGTTCTTCGAGTTATGTATATGGTAGCTTAGGAATTAGGATAGCTTCTTCTTTATCTAGGAGTTGTAGGGATAAGCAAGTTCCGTCTTTCTTAGTTCAGGAGTTAGCAAATAGGTGTAAATACTTAAAAGAGAGTCAATGAATTTCTTCAGTTAGGGGTCATCTCCGAGTTGATAGAACCACTAGAAGCTGGATCTTGAAGTGATGTTAGGGGTGTTTGAGCTTAGTAAGGGTGAAGATGATGATTGGCCGGACCATTTGTAAGTGGGATGAGGCGGCTTGATGAGCCTTCATCAGCCGTCGATGAATCCACTAAAGAGGTCAACCTCGGAACTGAGAAGGATATGAAGACAGTGCTAATTAGCGCCAACCTGAGTAAAGAAGAAGAGCGGTCCATCATAGCCGTACTCCAAGAATATCTTGATGGGTTCGCCTGGTCATACGAGATATGCCTGGATTAAACACAGAGTTGGTAGAACACCGGCTAGTCCTCAAACTTGATGCAAAGCCCATGAAACAAAAGTTGAGACGGCAGCAACATGAATTAGCACTAAAGGTAAAAGAAGAGGTTGACAAGTTACACAAGGCCAAGTTCATCCGGGTAGTGCTCTATCCTAAGTAGGTAGCTAATATCGTCTTCGTAGAAAAGAAAGATGGAAGGCTTAGGGTCTGTATAGACTTCCGTAACCTCAATCAGGCTTGTCTAAAAGATGATTTTCCACTTCTCGTATAGACTTGTTGGTTGATAATACCACTGGATATGAAATGCTCTCCTTCATGGATGGATTTTCGGGGTATAATCAAATCCAACTGGCCGAAGAAGATCAAGAGAAGACATCTTTCATAATCCTATGGGGAACCTATTGCTATGTGGTCATGCAATTTGGACTTAAGAACACTTGAGCCACCTACCAAAGGGAGATGTTGACAATCTTTCATGATATGATCCACATTGATATGGAGGTTTATGTAGATGATATCTTAGTGAAGTCTATGACAAGGAAAGAGCATGCTTAAATCCTTAGAGTTGTAATGCAGAGGTCGAGAGAGCATCAACTAAAGATGAACCCGAAGAAATGTGTGTTCGTTGTCTCCTCTGGGAAGTTGCTAGGGTTTTTGGTGAGCAGACGAGGGATTGAGGTAGATCCAGATAAAATGAAGGTGATAGCAGAGATGCCTCCTCCTAGGAATGCCAGGGACGTAAGGGGCCTCATTGGCCGTCTTCAATTCATTAGACGGTTCATATCTCAACATTCGTCGAGATGCAAACCCTTTTATGACTTATTGAAAGGAGGGGCAAAGTTTGATTAGAGCGATAAGTGTCAAAAGGCCTTCAATGATTTGAAAAGCTATCTCCTCAACCTGCCAGTCCTTATGTAAGGATTGAGGTTTCAGGTACAATTATTGGGTCGGTTTTGGAGCCGGACCCCTTGGTTTGGGCCCCAGTGGGTCAGGGTAATGCCTTCTAAACGACGTCTAGGGTGCACGACGCCTTTCGAATGGCATCGGTCTGTACAGATGCCATTTAGGTAGCTTGCTGATTGTGCCATGTGGACGGGCGTTGGGGCATGTGTGTATGGCTCCGGTCGTGTCACTTGAATGGCGTCTGCTTAGGACGACGCGATTTCATCTATTTCGGTTTAACACTCCGAACCTTCCCTCCTTTCTCTCATTCTCTCCTTCTCACTCTCTCTCTTCCCTCTCTCCGATCCTCTTCGTTTCCCCCTTTCCTTTTTCCTTTCCTTTTTCCTTCCCCTTCTTCCTCTTCCACCACTCTAACACCTCTCTACCTCTCACCACTACTACCACCACCTCCATCGCGACACTTCATTCTTCGGGCAGCGGCCGACATCCCGATGGAGTGACGGCGTCTACGGCGGTACTGGCGGCGGTTTGTGGTGCGGCAGTTTGGCGGCACGGAGCTAGGAGGAGTTCAAGTGACCGGTAGGGGGATGATTCTTATACGTTATTTGGTTGTTTTATCCATGTTTTCCCACTTGAAGCATGCGACGTGTGTGGAGAATTGGGTAGAATGAGCATGTTTAAGGGGATTTTTAATGAAAATGGTCATTTCTATGAAATGGCAATTAGTGTGTTTCAAGTGGTAAATTAGATTCTCCCCGTCATTTCTTATTTTTGGGTATTTTGGGGGTAATTTTGGGAGAGAGGTTGTAAGGGAAATAGATATTGGGATCTAAATGGCGTCTGGCTAGGGCGACGCCATTTGAAATGGTGACGGGCTAGGATGATGCCATTTAGGCCAGATTTATCCCAGAAGTAGTTTCTGTGGGAATAAGTTCTATTTTGAATGGCGTCTAGGGATAGCGACGCCATTCAAATGGCGGCTTTCAGGGACGACGTGTTTTAGGCCATATTCTGAGGCCAGGTTTCCTATGGACCAGTTTAGGGGTCTTGAATAATGTCGGCCATAGGCGACATGATTCAAGACAGAACCTCATTAATTCATGCTATTAACATGTGTTCACATTGTTAGATAGTTTGATTAAATGCATGCTTGAAATCGTACATCGAAGCCGAGAATTTTTGTATAATCGGAATTGCATTATGTGTGCGTATGTTTATGCAATTGTGGATCTAGAATGATTGTGGTTTGCGTTTGACACCTTGTGTCGGTGTGGGAGGGACGCGGTGTCGATGTGGCATTGTTGCCATACCGGTGTGGGAGGGGTACATGTTAGTGTTTCACTTATGGCGGGGAGAAGCATAACCACCTAGAGCTAGACAGGCCGGAGTAGCCAGTGTGCTATCCGAGGGGTTGCTGTTTGGTCCCAGCATGTAAGGTTTAAGGTTTCCGATCCGGTTATCGGGTCAGTTTCGGGGTCGGATCCCTTGGTTTGGGCCTTTGCGGGGCTAGGGCTTGTGTTCTTTTTCGCGTCGAGCTCGCTCGACGCGGTTCAAACGACGTTCAGCAATGTGGACGTGTTTTAGGCTGTGCCACGTGGGCGCCACGTGGGCTGGCTTTGGGCCGCGATAGTACGGCCCCGGTCTTATCGTCTGAATGACGTCTTGTATGGACGACGCCATTTAGAGTACGACCCTGATTTGTCAAAGTACGGCCCAGTCTTACCATCTAAATGACGTCGGGCTTGGATGACGCATTTTTCCCAGTTTTTGTTTGACCGTGCGAACCCTCCCTCCTTTCCCTCATTCTCTCCTTTCTCTTCTCTCTCTCCTTTCTTCCCTCTGACCTCCGGCACCCTTTCCCCATCCCCTTACTTTCCTCTCCCCATTCCTCCTCTCCCTCCACTCCATTAACTTCCCAACTTCCTCCATTACCACCACCACTTCCTCCGCGGCGCATTTCTCTCAGGACGGCGGCCGACGTACCGATGGAGTAAAGGCGTCCACGGCGGTACCGGCAGCGGCGTGTGGCGAGGCGGGTTGGCGGCTTGGAGCTAAGAGGAGTTCGAGTAACCGGTAGAGTGACGATCGCCATTGTATTTTGTTTAAAACCATGTTTTTCCCACTTTGGAGCATGTTTAGGAGGTTTTTGGGGTGAAAACACTAATTGCATGAAATGAGAAATTGGGGGTTTTTAATGGGTATTTAGGTTCTTCTCCTCCTCCTCCACTTTGTAATGTTTTTTTTTATACGATTTGAGGTGAAATCCCACCCCGTGGATTGGGAGATGGCGGAGGAAGAACCTATATGTAAGGGTTAAATAGCGTCGGGGGACTGCGACACCTTTTAGAAAGGCGGCTTCCACCCGCGACGCGATTTAGCCCAAATAACAGACTCTGTCTCTGGACTGATGAGCGTCCAGGGACAACGACGCCTTTTGAACGGCGACTTCCATGCACGACGCGTTTTAAGACAGATCACCCCGAGGCCTGTCTTTGTTTCTGTCGTTATTAGGCGACTAGGGACAGCGACGCGTTTAAATGGCGACCCCTTTGAATGACGCGATTTAGGCCATATTCTGAGGCCCATTTTCACATGAACCAGTTTAGCAGGCTTGAATGACGTCGGCCTTGGGCGACGCGATTCAAGACAGATTCTCATTAATTCCTGCAATTAACATGTGTTTACATTGATAGATAGTCTGGTTAATTGCATGTGTGAAATGATGCTTAAGGACGATGATTTCTACGTGATCGGATCGCACCGTGTTGCGTTTTGTGCCATCGTGGACCTAGAGTGACAGTTGTTAGCGCTTAGGCACCCTGTGTCGGTGTGGGAGTGACACGGTGCCAGTGTGGAAGTGGTGGGGTGACGGCTTGGGAGAGGGTCACCTGGTGTACCCCGGGGTATAGCTAGTACCGGTGTGGGAGTGATACATTCGGAGTGTCACTCATGCTGGGGGAAGCATGACCACCTTGAGTCGTGTCAGGCCGGAGTAGCCAGTGTGCTATCCGAGGGGTTGTTGTTTGGTCTCAGTGGGTCGGTGTTTTCCGCGTCCGGCCGTGTGACTTGTGTGTTTAGCCGAGATGCTAGTTGTAGACCTTGTAGTAGTTTCAGAATCGTACATGTTACTGTAATAAATGCATGTGTTTTACATCGAAATTGTGTTACTGCTTTATTTAGTTAAATTGCCTATATTTGTGTACTGCACTTGTGGGTGTGTGAGTGGGTGGTGGGGATCGAAGGATCCCTACTGAGTCTTTTTCGATGAGACTCAGCCCCCTATGGTTTTCAAGTGAGGGTTCCAGGCAGGCGTAGGAGGAGAGTGTTGCTTTGAGTCGTATGCCAGCAGCCGCTGTTCTGGGGTATGTCCCGATGTAGTTGTTACTTTATTTTCCGGCCTGTATGCTTAATTATTTCTTTTCAGTTGGAGCATGTAATTATTTGTTGAGTCGAGTCGCATTGTAATAATTTTTAATTATTGCACTTCCTTTTCAATTCGATGTGATGTGAATGTTTAGCTTAGTTTATTATTTATTTTCCAGACTTATCAAGATCTTGGTTTGGCTCTAAATTAATGATTCGGTACCCATTTAGTAAATCGGATCCCCGATTATAAGGTGGCGGGTCGTTACACAGCGGGTCGGTGTTTCTTACTGTGGAGCCGGGTTTGGTGCTGCTGGAGTTTACCCTTTTGCCATTGGGCCTGATGTAACCTGAGATATCTAGGTTACGAGTGGTACCCTTCGCCCTTTAGCCTGATGTGACCCGGGAGGTTAGGGTTACGGGTAGTCCCTATAGCTTCGGCTTGAGGGGGTTTTGTCGGTCCCCAGGGTCCTCGTGAAGCGCCTAGGCCTGACGTTGAGGGAAGTACGGTCGATAGGACAGTGGTCTAGACTACTTGTGTGCACACGTAACTGGGCAGTGGTGGTTCACTAGTCCCAGTTAGTCCTAGTTTGACTCACTGCCTCACCCTACAATGTCCGGAACATCGTAGGGGTGGACAGGCATGGGTGTTGGTGGTGTTGTGAGGCATCGTTTGTACACGGTCGACAATGTGGTTTGTGTGTTTAGCCAAATCTTTGGTTACGAACTGTGGTGTTGAGTTGGGTTACTTGAATTGCTAAGAATTGTGCCTGTTGCATTACAGATGCATGTGTCTCATACCGGAATTTGGGAACTGTGTTTACTGCTTAAATTAAATTGCCTTCATTTTGTATTGCTGCACTTATGTGTGTGTGTGTGTGTGGGAGGCAGGGATCGGATGATCCCTACTGAGCCCAATTTTGGTGTGGCTCACTCCCTGCGGTTTTAGGTGTGGACTTCTCGGTGAGTGCCGGCGTATGGTGTTCTCCTTAGTGTGCGGGTCAGCAGCTATCTCGGTTCCGGAGTATGCTCCAATGTTGTTGTACTTTGTTTCTACCTGTACATATTTAATTCTTTGGACCATGTAATTATTGTTGGATTGTATACGGACATTATTAATTTACTTCCTACGCACTTCTACTTTTGTTGAAGTCCGTGAGATTGTTATATTTAGCCTTGTTTAACACTTACTTCTCCAGACGTGTCGTTTGAGATCTGGGTATGAACCCGTAGATAATGATCCAATACCCATTTAGAAATCGGGTCTCCAATTATAGGGTGGCGGGTTGTTACAGATGGTATCAGAGCTCAGTCTGGTCGAGTATGTGATAAACTAGGTTAGATATCATAGTCCAACAATAAGTACGAGTCTGTACAGGCGATGGTTGCTGGCATACATTATAGGTTTTGACGTTCTTGTTTTGATTTTCGTGTTTATAGAGTGGTGATGGCACCGAAGAGGAGAGTTCCATTGGTTCGTAGTACGGAACTGACGATGGTAGTTTGGGGGGAGATGGGCATAATGTGGATCGTTTCATGGAGGCTATGATTGGGGCAATGTCTAGATACCAACCAAGAGATGGTAGTGAGGGATCCAACTCCCGAGGTGGTCAGTCCACGGTGATGGAACGGTTCTTGAAGTTGAAGACCCCTTTTTTCATGGGTCAACCTATCCTAGACGAGGCAGCTCATTGGATTAAGGAGGTGGAGAAGGCATTCAATGTTCTTGAGTGTGCTGAGAATGGCAAGACTTTGTTGGCAACCTACTTGTTGAAAGACGATGCCTATGATTGGTGGGTTACCATCAAGAGAATGATGTTTTCGGATAGGTCCTTGAGAGAGATTCCTTGAGAGGTATTCGTGAGAGAGTTTAGTGGACAATACTTTCCGAGGCATGTTCGGAAGGCCAAGGAAAGGGAGTTTATGGAATTGGTGCAGAGTGATATGTCAGTTCTGGAATATCAAATGAAGTTTGTAGCTCTCGGAAGGTTCGTTCCGCACATATCTGAGCATGAGGAACATCGAACAGAGAGATTTGTAGATGGACTCTGGTACTATCTGAGGGGAATGGTGGCATCTCATTGTTGTAGTGATATTGCATCAGCAGTTAAGTGCGCAGCAGTAGTGGAGACTTAGTTCCAACAAATGGCCAAAGAGTTGGAGCGGTCAGCACAAGGGCAGCAACAAAGCAAGAACAAATCAGCGATTCTTTCGACAGACGGTTCAAGTTCCTTTGGGTCCAGGTTCCAACGGATGCTTTATGATGAGGACAAAGACAGCTCGGTTCGACAGATGCAGACTGTGGCTAGCAGACAGCAGGAAGCGGGACATGATGTGATAGATCATTGTCCCCGTTGTGGTAGACAGCATGGTGATCGGATATGTCCATTGGTCATTGGTAGCTGTTTTGGCTGTGGTAAGAAGGGACATCTTGTAAGGAACTGTCTCCAGAAGAATAGGATAGGTCAGGAGTCGAGTCGTCAGAAGAAGCCCAGGACCTAGAGTGGTGTTGTGTGTTCTCTTAGAAGAGGTCCGAGATGTTGGGCTAGATAAACACTTTTGTCTTATCTTTCAGGTTGTAGTTGTGAGTTCTTATGGCACTTTTTATGTATTTTGGACATGGTGGAGAATAAATTTTGTAATATGTGCCTCGTAAGGCTAATGAATGGTTGTATTGGTCCATCAGTATTGACAGAATCATAGAATGTAATTAGCCTAGTGTTGATGAGATCGACCGACTATACGGAGCCCCGTGGAGGAGTGCGATCAGTAAGGGCGATTGGTAAGATCCGTGTTACCGGTGTGGAATTGTCGACAGTGGTTGTCGTTCGAGCGGTTACGATTTCGAGGATGAAATTCTTTTAAGGGGGGGAGAATGTAAGGATTGAGATTTCGGGTACAATTATTGGGTCAGTTTCGGAGCCAGACCCCTTGGTTTGGGCCCCGGTGGGTCAGGGGCATGCCTTCTAAATGATGTCTAGGATGCACGACGCCTTTCGAATGGCGTCGATCTGTACGGATGCCATTTAGGTAGCTTGCTAATTGTGCCGCGTGGACGGGCATTGGGGCACGTGTGTATGGTTCCGGTCGTGTCACCTGAATGGCGTCTGCTTAGGACAACGGTATTTCATCTATTTTGGTTTAACACCCCGAACCTTCCCTCCTTTCTCTCATTCTCTCCTTCTCACTCTCTCTCTTCCCTCTCTCCAATCCTCTCCGTTTCCCCCTTTCCTTTTTCCTTCCCCTTCTTTCTCTTCCACCACTCCAACACCTCTACCTCTCACCACTACTACCACAACCTCCACCGCGGCACTTCATTCTCCGGGCGGCGGCCGACGTCCCGACGAAGTGACGGCGTCCACGGCGGTATCGGCGGCGGTTTGCGGTGCGGCGGTTCGGTGGCACGGAGCTAGGAGTTCAAGTGACCGGTAGGGGGACGATTCTTATACGTGATTTAGTTGTTTTATCTATGTTTTCCCGCTTGAAGCATGTGACGTGTGTGGAGAATTGGGTAGAATGAGCATGTTTAAGGGGCTTTTTAATGAAAATGGTCATTTCTATGAAATGAGAATTAGTGTGTTTCAAGTGGTAAATTAGATTCTCTCCGTCATTTCCTATTTTTGGGTATTTTGAGGTAATTTTGGGGGAGAGGTTGTAAGGGAACCAGATATTGGGCTCGAAATGGCGTCTGGCTAGGGCGACGCCATTTGAAATGGTGACGGGTTAGGACGACGCCATTTAGGCCAGATTTATCCCGAAAGTAGTTTCTGTGGGAATGAGTTTTGTTTTGAATGGCGTCTAGGGATAGCGACGCCATTCAAATGGCGGCTTTCAGGGATGACGTGTTGTAGGCTATATTCTGAGGCCAGGTTTCCTATGGACCAGTTTAGGGGTCTTGAATAACGTCGGCCATAGGCGACGCGATTCAAGATAGAACCTCCTTAGTTCATGCTATTAACATGTATTTACATTGTTAGATAGTTCGATTAAATGCATGCTTGAAATTGTACATCGGAGCCGAGAATTTCTGTATAATCGGAATCGCATTATGTGTGCATGTGTTTATCCGATTGTGGAGCTAGAATAATTGTGGTTTGTGTTTGGCACCTTGTGTCGGTGTGGGAGGGATGCGGTGTCAATGTGGCATTGTTGCCGTACCGGTGTGGGAGGGGTACATGTTAGTGTATCACTTATGGCTGGGGGAAGCAGAACCACCTAGAGCTAAACAGGCCAGAGTAGCCAGTGTGCTATCTGAGGGGTTGCTGTTTGGTTCCAGCGGGTCGGTGTTTTCCTAGTTTGTCGTGGTAGTTTTCGGCGTGTTTCTTACTGTGGAGTTGGGTTTGGTGCTGTTGGAGTTTACCCTTTTGCCATTGGGCCTGATGTAACCTGAGATATCGAGGTTATGAGTGGTACCCTTCGCCCTTTGACCTGATGTGACCCGAGAGGTTAGGGTTACGGGTAGTCCCTATAGCTTCGGCTTGAGGGGGTTTCGGCGGTCACCAGGGCCCTCGTGAAGCGCCTAGGCCTGGTGTTGAGGGAAGTCCGGTCGATAGGATAGTGGTCTAGACTGCTTGTGTGCACACGTAATTGGGCGATGGTGGTTCACTAGTCCCAGTTAGTCCTAGTTTGACTCACTGCCTCACCCTACAGTGTCCGGAACATCGTAGGGGTGGACAGGCGTGGGTGTTGGTGGTGTTGTGAGGCGCCGTTTGCATGCGATCGACAGTGTGGTTTGTGTGTTTAGCCAGATCTTTGGTTACAAACTCTGGTGTTGAGTTGGGTTACTTGAATTGCTTAGAATTGTTCCTGTTGCATTACGGATGCATGTGTCTCAGATCGGAATTTGGGAATTGTGTTTACTGCTTTAATTAAATTGCCTTCATTTTGTATTGCTGCACTTGTGTGTGTGTGTGTGTGGGAGACGGGGATCGGATGATCCCTACTGAGCCCAATTTTGGTGTGGCTCACTCCCTGCAGTTTCAGGTGTGGACTTCTCGGTGAGTGCCGACGTGTGGTGTTCTCCTTGGTGTGCGGGCCAGCAACTATCTCGGTTCCAAGGTATGCTCCGATGTTGTTTTTGTAACGACCCGCCACCTTATAATCGGGGATCCGATTACTAAATGGGTACCGAATCATTAATTTGGAGCCAAACCAGGATCCAGATAAGTTTGGAAAATAAATAATAAACTAAGGTAAACATTCACATTGCATTGAATTGAAAAGGAAGTGCAAGAATTAAAAGTTATTACAATGCAACTCGACACAGCAAATAATTACATACTCCAACTGAAAAGAAATAATTAAGCGTACAGGCCAGAAAATAAAGTAACAACTACGTCGGGCCATACCCCGGAACAACGGCTGTTGGCGCGCAACCCAAGGCAGCACTCTCCTCGCTACGCCTGCTTGGAACCCTCACCTGAAAATCGCAGGGGTGAGTCTCATTGAAAAGACTCAGTAGGGATCCTTCGATCCCCACCTCCCACTCACGCACCCACAAGTGCAGCAACACAAATATAGGTAAATTAAGCAAGTAAAGCAGTAACACAACTCCTAAATTTCGATATAAAACACATGCATTTGAAATGTAACACGCACAACTCTGAAACCATTCTACCAGGGAGCCTATAACCAGCGTCTCGGCAAAATATGTCAACCACACGGCCGAACGCAGGAAACACCGACCCGCTGAGACCAAACAGTAACCCCTTGGATAGCACGCTAGATACTCCGGCCCAACTGGCTCTAGGTGGTTTCTACTTCCCCCAGCACAAGTGACACTCCAGAGGTACCACTCCTACACCGGTACTAGCTAACCCCGGGGTACACCAGGTGATCCTCTCTCTAGGCGTCACCCCACCACTCCCACACCGGCGCTGTGTCCCTCCCACACCGACACAGAGTGGCTAAGCGCTACAACTGTCACTCTAGGTCCACGGTCGCACGAAACACAACACAGTGCGATCTGATCACGTAAAAATCCTCATCCTCGAGTATGATTTCAAGCATGCAATTAACCAAACTATCTAACAGTGTGAAGATATGTTAATAGCATGAATTAATGTGATTCTGTCTTGAATCGCGTCGCCCACGGACGACGTCATTCAAGCCTCCTAAATTGGTTCATGTGAAATCTGGCCTTAGGAATGGCCTAAAACACATCGTCATATGTAGCCGCCTTTTGAAAGGCGTTGCTGTCCCTAGTCGCCTAATAGCGACAGAAGCAGAGACAGGCTACAGGTGATTTTCACTAAAAACGCGTCGCCCAAGCAAGTCGCCTTTTGAAAGGCGTCGCTGTCCCTGGACGCTCATCAGTCCAGAGACAGAGTCTGGTATTTGGGCTAAATCGCGTCGCGGGTGGAAGCTGCCTTTCTAAAAGGCGTCGCTGTCCCCCGCCACCATTTAACCCTCATAGACAGGTTCTCCCTCCGCCATCTCCCGATCCACGGGGTGGGATTTCCTCCCCAAAATCATGTAAAAATACGAAAAACGTGGAGAATGAGGAGAAGAACCTAAATACCCATTAAAACACCCAATTTCTCATTACATGCATTTAGTATTTTCACCCCAAGAAAACCCCTAAACATGCTCCAAAGCGGGAAAACATGGTTTTTAAACGAAATACAACGGGAATCGTCACCTTACCGGTTACTCGAACTCCTCCTAGCTCCAAGCTGCCAACCCGCCTTGCCACATGCCGCCGCCGGTACCGCCGTGGATGCCGTTACTCCACCAGGACGTCGGTCGTCGTCCGGAGAGAAGTGCGCCGCGGAGGAAGTGGTGGTAGTAGTGGAGGAAGTTGGTAGGTTAATGGAGTGAAGAAAGAGGAATGGAGAGAGGAAAGGAAGGAGGGGGGAAAAGGGTCGCCGGCTCGCCGGAGGGAAGAGAGGAGAGAGAAGAGGAAGGAGAGAATGAGGGAAAGGAGGGAGGGTTCGCGGGGTCAACCAGAAGTTGGGTAAAACGTGTCGTGCAAGCCCGACGTCATTCAGACGATAAGACCGGGCCGTACACTGACAAACCAGGGTCGTACTCTAAATGGCGTCGTCCATGCAAGACGCCATTCAGACGAGATGACCGGGGCCATACTCTCGTGCCCCAAGGCCAGCCCACGTGGCGCCCACGTGGCACAGGATAAAACACGTCTACATTGCTAGACGCCGTTTAAACCGCGTCGAGCTTGCAGCCCCATCAGGGCCCAAACCAAAGGATCAGACCCCGAAACTGACCTGATAACCGGATCCGAAAACCTCAATCGTTACAGTTGTACTTTGTTTCTACCTGTACATATTTAATTCTTTAGACCATGTAATTATTGTTGGACTGTATATGGATGTTATTAATTTACTTCCTACGCACTTGTACTTTCCTTGAAGTCCGTGAGATTGTTATATTTAGCCTTGTTTAACACTTACTTCTCCAAACGTGTCGTTTGAGATCCTGGTATGAACCCGTAGATAATGATCCGATACCCATTTAGTAATCGGGTCTCCGATTATAGGGTGGCGGGTCGTTACACCTTATGGCTCCCATCTCAAGGCGGCCTTTACTACGATATGTCTCCACCACTGAGGAACTAGCTGGAGTGGTATTGGCCATACTAGACGACGAGAAGAGGGAAGAGCGGTGTACTAACTCTCCAAGTTGTTTAATGATGCTGAAAGATGTTATACTGCTGTGGAAAGAACATGCGCAACCGTCGTCTGGGTGGTGCAGAAATTGAAGCACTACTTTCTTGCCCACGAGGTCAAACTTCTAGCTAGAATGTCGCAGAATATGAGGCCCTCCTAGCTGGCTTAAAAATGGCGTTGGCTCTCAAGGTCAAATAATTGAGAATTATCGGAGACTCACAGCTAGTCCTTCGCCAAACAGTGGGCAAGTACCAAACCCGAGATCCTAAGTTGAAGCCATATCAAGAATTGGTTAGTTCTTTGACTAGACAGTTTAGGAAGATCACTTATGTTCAGGTGCCTAGATCCCAGAACATCCTAGTGGATGCCCTACCTTCCTTATCCTCAGCTCTAGAAATTCCCCTTACTAGGAATTTAGAAACCATCATTGTACAGAAGCCAGATTTTTCCATTTTTTGAGATCCGTGGTTCCAACAATTTCTTCTCCCCTCTGAGCTCGTTTCCGTCATTATAGAGGAGCTCATGCTCGACTGGGACGATGGGAATCCTTGGTATTTCGACATCTTGAATTTCCTTCGAGATGGAACCTTCCCGGCCTATGCCATGGTTTCTGACCGTAAGGCCATCCTCTGTGTGTCCCAACACTACATCATCTTAGGTGGGTTACTTTACAGAAGGTCCTTTACTGGAATAGTTCTTCGGTGTCTAGATGATACTGAAATTCCCTAGATCATTGAAGCTGCACATTCTAGCGGGTGTGGGGGTCATGTCAATGGCTATACTCTTGCTCAAAAACTTCTTAAGTCCTACTACTAGCCTTGGATGGAGGCTGACTGCACTATGTTTGTTCGAAGGTGCCTAAAATGCCAGCTGTACGCTGACAAGATCCATGCACCTTCATCATCGCTCCATCCCATTGTTTCCCCATGGCCATTCGCCATGTGGGCATTCGATGTTATAGGACCTTTGGAAGATCGATCAGGGGAAATAAAAAGGAAATCTTTCATCTTAACTGCTACTGAATATTTCACGAAATGGGCTGAAGCTGAAACGTTTGCAGAAATCAAAGCATCCACGGTGGTGAAATTCATCAAGCGCAACATTCTCGCCAGATACGGGACACCACGCGATTTCGTCACCGACAATGGACCGCAGTTTGTCTCCTAGGAGCTCTACGACATGTACGGTAAGTATGGTATCAATTTGCATCATTCTTTGCCTTACTACCTACAAGGGAATGGACAAGCAGAAGCATCATAAAACTCTCATTCGAATCATCACAAGGGCTTGTAGATCTCATAACTATTCAGACTGGCCTGATGGCCTGATCGAGGCTCTTTGGGCGTATGGTACCTCTGTCCGAACATCTACTGGACAAACACCATATGCATTGACATTCGGGGCGGATGCGGTACTCCCATATGAGATCCTCCTTCCGTCACTAAGAGTACATTTAGACCAAGGAATCAGTGATGTTGAGAGTCGTGAAGTCATGCTAACCCAACTGGAACTATTATATGAAAGAAGACTAATGGCAATAGACCATGCACAAGTTTACAGAAATATAATTGCAAGGTTCTATACAAAGAAGGTCCTCGAAAGAAAATTTGAAATCAGGGAGATGGTTTTAAAGAGAAAAATGATTAAAGCTTCTGGTCCCAAGAGAAAATTGCAAGAAAATTGGGAGGATCAATTTGTAATTAAGGAGACATATTTAGGAAATGCCTATCACTTAGTCAAGGAAAATAGAGAAGAATTGCCTCACCCCTGGAATGGGGTCTATCTGAAGAAGTTCTACCCTTAAAAATGTAGAAAAAAGCAAAATTTTAAAATCCAAAAAAAGATCGAATATTAAAAAAGCAACCAAAAATATTTGTAAATATGTATATACTTTAATGAAAATCACAATAAAATTAGAAAAACACAAAATCCAACTGTCTGGTGACTGCCACGTAACCCTTGTCTAGGTCTAGTTGCATGACAGATTGGGTTATCATTAAGATTTGGTTAAGACTTTGGTCTACCAGAACCTTGGACATGTCTGCTTTACTTTTATACGGATCTCTATGGTCATTATGAGATGCACACATTTACACGTTTTTCAAAATGGACCTTTTTAGAATGAGTTGAATGTCTTTAGTACACTGTCAATTGCAACCTTTGCTCTTCATCTCTCGACTGATCAGGACAGTCGACGCAAATTGCGGTTCTCCAACAACCTGATAAATGTAACCCCTCAAATAGGCCCAAGTATGAAATGTAAAGGACCAGAGCACGTGAAGAGGGCGGTGTCCTCGCAGGCGGAATAAGAAATGAAAAGCAAATAACCTCAAAAATGTCAAAAATAAAAAGGATTCAAGCAATTGTACAAAAAAACCCTGATCGTGACCGTGCCTGGCCGTGAAATCTATCAAGGGCCTGAGAAATCAAAAATGAATAGGGGCATCTAAAAGGGTCTGTTTTGTCATAGCTTTATCTTTTAACGGCTTTGTCGGTCCTCCTGTAAGGTTTGTCTTCAAAATTCTTCACTGTTTCTCCCCCAAGGTTTAACATGAGATAGCTATCTAAAGACTGAATTGCATTTTAAAGTGGTTCGTTTTCAAAAAATCATTACATGCTCACATGATCAGGGAAGTCTAAAATGGGAAATCATCACATGCTCACATGATCAGGGAAGTCTAAAATGGATAAAGGGTAATGTCCATGTCTCTGGTGAATTAATTTCTTAACCAAAATCTCAATGAGCACCCTCAAAATTTCGGGCTTAGGTTAATGCAAGCGCGTCACCAATAGGTGCGATGACGTTTGATTCCGGGTCAGCATCGTAGGGTTGGCCGTTAGGGTTCCAAGGTGCTCCATCTTATATCTTTTAGGTTGTGAGGAAAGAGACTTAGGTCGAGAAAATTATTTACCTTGAAAACCTTTTGGGCGAACTTGGTGGTTGTAAGCAGTTGGGAGCCTAAGCATGGCATGACGGAATTGTCATCAGTGTGAGTCTTAGCTAGTCAAGGTCAGTTTGAGGAGTCTAGAGGCCCAAATCAACCTAGATGCATGGTTAGGATACCTGGGAAGTTGAGTATGCATTCCCTTTCATCATTCAACTAGGCTAAGAGTGGGAAGTCACCAAGTGGGTGAAATCAAAAACATGTTTTCATTTATTAAAGACATCTACATCACATACCTTATTTGTTAATATCCACCAACATTTGCATATTTGCTTGTTGCATCAGTTTTATTGCTCTTCCTTTTGTCTGGTTAGTAGGACACAACCCCTTGACCCTATGCGAAGGCTAGGAAAAAGGTAGTTGCTTTTTTTGGGCAAGGGGCCGAAAACATATACTTCTAACAGTTTTTCCTTTAGTGTTGTGCATGCAGGAAGAATAGGTATGAACGGAAAGAAGAAAGACATAAATGCCCACAAATCAACAATGAAATATCATGGCAAACATAAAAGTTCATACATCATAAACGGGGGCATATCCCGGCAATAAAATCATCAATCCCTCTTCTCCCCCTCACCTTTGTCATCTTTCCCCCCACGAGAGGAGTGTCTCATATTGCTCTCCGCATCATCCTCCCGTGTGCGGCACTGGCCGAACATTGGCGGCCTGGAACCTGAAGATCCGGCAGGCCGGTACCTCCTCCACACATCTATAGACACGCTAATTTTGACCTCATATCGAGTAAATTTAATATCACAATTATAATGCCCCAAAATAGTTTGATGCTTAATCATTAATTAATTTTTATTGATTTTTCTCGAAATTTGTTCATTAGCGTCGCCCATGGCCGATGCCATTTAGATTTCTAGAAGAAATTAGTTCGGAATTAAATTCTTAAATTCAGATAGATTTAATTGAATAACGTCGCCTAAGATAGACTCTATTTAGATTTTAATCCATCTGGGTTTTCAATTTTTAATTCGAATTAATTTTCTAATTATCTAAAGTACGCCGCTCTTGGAAGACGCGATTTAGGTTTCCTAATCTTCTTTGGTTTCCTTTCTGAATTTTCTTTCTATTTTGGACGATTTAATTAGCCAAATGGCGTCCCATTTGAGTGACGCGATTTGAGAGTTTCCTGTTAAACATGATTTGGCCGAGATAATCTGATTTCCGAGGTTGGGAAGGCTTTAAAATCCTCCATGCTCATCCAAGGCAAGTCCGAAGCCGCGGGGGAGTCCTTTTGAAGCCCAAAACACCCTAAAACCTATTCTTATAAATACAATACCCCTTGGACCTTTGAAAAAGGTTGACAATTGGTGGTTTTGAAGCTCAAGGCAAGGTGTTTGAAGGCTCTCAAGGAGGAAAATGTGGACAACATCCCAAGGTTTCTTCCTCTTCATCATCCTCCTCCATTGAAGCTCAAGAAGACCAAGGCTGTAATGACCCGTCACCCTATAATCGGGGATCCGATTACTAAATGAGTATCGAATCATTAAAATTTGGAGCCAAACCAGGATCTCGATAAGTCTGGGAAATAAATGATAAACTAAGCTAAACATTCTGCATCACATCGAATTGTAAAGGAAGTGCAAGAATTAAAAATTATTACAATTTGACTCGACTCAGCAAATAATTACATATTCCAACTAAAAAGAAATAATTAAGCGTACAGGCCTGAAAGGAAAATAACAACTACATCGGGGCATACCCTAGAACAGTGGTTGCTGGCGCGCGACCCGAGACAACACTCTCCACGCTACGCTTGCCTGGAACCTTCACCTGAAAACCGCAAGGGTGAGTCTCATCGAAATGGACTAAGTAGGGATCCCTCGATCCCCACCACCCACTTACGCACCCACAAGTGCAACAATACAAATATAGGCAATTTAAATAAATAAAGCAGTAGACACAACTCCCAAAGATTCCCAAATTCCGATATAAAACACATGCATTCGTAAGTGCAACATGCACAACTCTGAAACCACTCCACTACGGAGTCCACAACCAGCATCTCGGCTAAACACACAAACCACAAGGCCGAACGCAGAAAACACTGACCCGCTGGGATCAAACAGCAACCCCTCAGATAGCGCGCTGGCTACTCCGGCCTGTCTAGCTTTAGGTGGTTCTGCTTCCCCTAGCACGAGTGACACTCCGAATGTACCACTCCTACACCGGTACTAGCTATACCCCGGGCTAAACCAAGTGACCCTCTCTCTAGGCGTCACCCCACCACTCCCACACCGGCGTCGTGTCACTCCTACACCGACACAGGGTGCCTAAACACTAACAACTGTCACTCTAGATCTACGATCACACAAAACACAACACAATGCAATCCGATCACGTAGAAATCCTCATCCTCAAAGTACGTTTTCAAACATGTATTTAACCAAACTATCTAACAATGTAAACACATATTAATTGCATGAATTAATGATGTTCTGTCTTGAATCGCGTCACCCGTGGCCGACGTCATTCTAGACTCTTAAATTGGTTTACATGAAAACTAGCCTCGGAAGATGGCCTAAATTATGTCGCTCTTGGCAGCCGCCATTTAAAATGGCGTCGCTGTCCCCAGATGCCATTCAATACAGAGACAGAATCCCCTGAACTGGCCTTGGAACAAGCTGGGCTAAATCGTGTCTTGGGTGGCAACTGCCATTTAAAATGAAGTCGCTGTCCCCGGACGCCATTTAGCACCCGCAAACAGGTTCCCCTCTGGCCTCCCCCGAGTCACAAAGTAGGATTTCTCCCCCAAATCACATAAAACATAAAAAATGGAGGGGGTAGGGAAGAAGCCTAATTATTTTCATAAAAAACCCCTTAGAACATGCTTTCTACCCCATAATCATCCACACATATTACATGCTTTAAAACGGAAAAATCATGGTTTTAAACAAAACACCGCGAGGATCGTCACCCTACCGGTTACTTGAACTTCTCTGAGCTCCAAGACACCAAACTGCCACGCCACAAGCCGCCGCCGATACCGCCGTGGACGCCGTCACTCCACCGGGACGTCGGCCGCCGTCATTTCGACGACATGATAGGGTCGTACAATGACAGATCTCTGAATGACGTCGACCATACAAGACGCCATTCAGACGATAAGACCGGGGCCGTACTCTCGCGGCCCAAAATCACCCCACGTGGCACATTCTAAAAAGCGTCCCCCTAACCCGATGCCGTTTGAACCACGTCGAGCAAGCTTGAGGCAAAAAAGAACCCATGTCCCAGCCCCACAAGGGTCCAAACTAAGGGGTCTGACACCAAAATCGACCCGATAATCGGATCTGAAGCCTCAATCCTTACAAAGGCTTTGAAGGGGCCAACCAATCATCTTTCTTTCCAATTCCTTTCTAGTTTTTCATTGAGTTCATAGTTTAATCACTATTTTTCATAGTTTTTCATCACATCAATCCACACACACACCCACTTCATCTTTTTCCAAACCCATGTCCATGTTAGGAGTTTAAAGAATCAAACAAAAAGTGAGTTATTTTAATCTAGTTGCATGTTGTTTATTTGATTAGAATATATACTACACTACCCCATAACTCTAATATTTCTTCTCTTTTTCTTTGTTTAATTCTTTTGCAAGGTTCGAAGTGAAGCAAGGTTTGAAGGATTAAAGAAAATCTTGGAGAAAGAATAGAAGGAGCAAATCAATAAAAAACAAGAGTAAACATCAAAAGAAGGGCTCTTCTTTTTCAGCCAACCAGAAGAGAGGAACAAAGAACCCAATCTCCCAGTTCACAAGGTTAGTAGCGATCAACTTATTCTTTTTGAAACCATTGGTTTCTGGCGATCATGATTTTTAATTTTAGTTGTTTTTTTTATTATTCATATGAACATGATATTCATGATAATCACACACCATATTTGAGCACTACAACTTTTTGGCAATCACGGTGGGACTTGTCTTGCCATCTTTTTTTATTTACTCTTGTTACTTCCATTGGGCACCTCGGCGCACCTTTTGTGTCCCTCGGGCACGTTCGATAATTTGTTGATTGGTTGTTTGATTTTTATCCCCACGTTCACCTCGTGCACACTTCTTGTGGCAAGATTTTGCCCCCCCCCCCCCCCCCCCGTTATTGCCTTGAGTTGTTAGTTTTAGAATATGTGTGTTTGAATGATATCCATGTTTGTTTGCATAATAATTAACCTGTTAAACTGAGTTTCGCATGCTTAATTGATTGCTGTTTACTTTGCTATTTGGAGAGGGGATTGCCCCTAATTTTACTATCTGATAATTGTTTTCGGACTCTAAATAGTGTCTCGACAAAGCGACACTATTCAAAGCGGTTGCTGCAACAAGACGCGATTTAGCCTGTTCTCCTTATCTGCGCTGCTGCCCGAGCCACTGTGAACAGAAGGGTTATTGGATTGAATAGTATCTGTGAACAACGATGCGATTCAAGTAGTTTTCCTCCTACTCATTAGTCCTCGGATCTTTGATCTCCTTGCTACTTATATTTATCCATTATACTACATTAGAGGCCATCCAGGCCACAAGTCGTTTGCGTTGGGGCTTACCCCCCTTTTTATAGGAACACCCTTCTTAGCACTCTCACCTCTCTCTGACTGGGTCGGTCCTTCAGTCAGACTTGAGTGGTTAATGTTAAGACTTCCATAAGTCCCCAAAAACGGAGAATTCCTCTTTGTTCATCAGACTGGTTGTACTATCGAAGTACCGGGTAGATCTTCATACCGTTGTGAGTGGAAGCCATAGCATATTGTAGACACCAATTTTGGACCCCTTTCTGGTCATAAACCCCTATCACCTTAGCCATCTCATTTAGCCCATCAGATTTTCTCACATAATTCAGCCCACTAAATAATTAGGCCCATTAACCAATCTCCGCTTCCTCTCAACCGTGGAAGGCCAACTGGGCCGCCTTCCACCACCCATGGAAGGCCAACCCTTGCCTTCCACCATCCGTGGAAGGCTAACCTGGCCGCCTTCCACCACCCGCAGAAGGCCAGCTACCTTGCCTTCCACCTTTCAGCCACCTTTTTCACTTTTCGTCACCTTTTCGTGGAAGGCAAACCAGCCCGCCTTCTACCACCCGTGGAAGGCCAACCCTTGCCTTTCACCATCCGTGGAAGGCCAACCTGGCCGCCTTCCCCCACCCGCTGAGGGCCAGCTACCTTGCCTTCCACCTTTTGACCACCTTTTTCACTTTCCGCCACCTTTTCATGTAAGGCCAACCAACCCGCCTTCCACCACCCGTGGAAGGCCAACCCTTGCCTTCTACCATCCGTGGAAGGCCAACCAGCTTGCCTTCCACCACCTGCGAAAGGCCAACTGCCTTGCCTTCCTTCCACCTTTTGGCCACCTTTTTCACTTTCTGCCACCTTTTCGTGGAAGGCCAACTAACCTGCCTTCTACTACCCTTGGAAGGCCAAACCTTGCCTTCCACCACCTGTGGAAGGCCAACCAGCCTACCTTCCACTACCCTTGGAAGGCCAACCCTTGCCTTCCACCACTCTTGGGAGGCCAACCCTTGCCTTCCGCCACCCTTGGAAGGCCAACCCTTGCCTTCCGCCATCCGTGGAAGGCTAACTGGGCCGCCTTCCACCTTTTCATGAAATGCCAGCTACTTGGCCTTCCACGGAAGTGGGAGGTAAGATAGTTGGCCGTCCAATCCCCTAACTTCCATCTTGAGCTCGTCCTCCCACGATGTCCTCCACTGGCCACCCTCATCCCCCACTACTCCGATCACTCCCCGCTCCGGCGACCGCCACGGCCACGACCTCCGACCCTTGACCATTTCCTATTGTCTCCTTGATGATTAACGGGGATTTAGACTATGGATTTCCCCTATTTTCTTCTTCCCTATTTAAACCCTCTTATTTCTCTTGGGGAAGGGGGTTGGATTTTGGTGGTTGACAAGTCTGGAGGTTGCGAGCAGTAGAACGGGAGCACCATGAATCCTTCCTACATGGACTTGTTCTTCTAACTCTTCCTATCTTTCTCTTCTATTTACTGCATTCTCCTCTTTACCACATTTCATAGTCCTCTTTTACTACAACCCATCCATCTTGTCACCATGGCACACATGTACACTTCATTGCATGCATCTTAGGATGATTTAGCACCCTTCACCCCCAAAGGTTTTAAAAAAAAAACAGGAGGTAGGTGACCATAACATATGGTCACCTTCCCTCCCCAAACACCCATCCGGTGTGTCCCCTTCTAATTTTAGTTTATTTATATATTTGCATGAATAGACTCTACATATCACAGTTCTAATCGGTTCTATTTATTTTGTTTTGTCTTTTTTTTTTCTCTTAGGGGCTCTTACCACATTATGTGTACAGACTACCGAGTTATCTACCTTCGGCCGACTAGAAGTAGAGAAGAGGAACCCGTCATCTCCCCCTCCACCAGTACGCGATCAATCTCATCATCCTGCGGAGCACATGGACCGTAAGGTAATGCTCCTAGCGATCACACAGTCCAATCCTTAACCCCGTCTAAATAGCCGCTATGCTAAGACGAACGGAGAAGCCCTTGCCGGAAGGGGACAGCAGCGGCGGGGACGTTCCGGGCGCCTACAGCGCTCTGGCGATCACGGTGGGACCCTCTCTTGCTCGTCGGGTACATAGTAAGATAGTTTAAAAAAGGTAAGAGCCGCTCCCACGGACGGCCAAGCACTTGGCCGCCCAGACTCTAGGATGGCCAAGCACTTAGCCTCCCATACTCCCGTTGGACGGCCAAGTACCTGGCCGTCCACGCTCCAGGACGGCCAAGTACTTGGCCGTCCAAGCTCCAGGACGGCCAAGTGGCTGGCCGTCCAGGCTACAGGACGGCCAAAGTTCTAGCCGTCCAAGCCCTTAGGCGGCTGGTCTTCTGGCCGTCCTTTTACTAGTTGATTAAATTGTTGCGTGTTCCGGTTGTGTTTATTGTTCTCTTGCCTGTTAACTTTGGGTCAAATTCAGGGCGTTTTGCGTGGGGGTCTTAAGAAAGATCCGGCATCACACTTTTAGTTACCTTTCCTACAGTGTTTGACTCTCCACCTGAGGATTCCCACTCGAGTGTGACTAGTTATATTTTGTTGGGAACCTCCGTGAGTCTCTGTGAGCCAGAGATTCCCACTTGGCCACCGAGCAGGTTGTACCTAAACCACCCAATAGGATCCCGGGTTTGTGTGAGGAATTAAGCCTTCCCATTCAAAATCATCCACCCATAGGCATCACTGAGAGAATTATTTCAAAATCAAAGAACACTTGACTAAACTTTGGTGGAACAGGTTTTGAAAGAAAAGTACAGGGTCGCTAAGGGTTTGAACTTGATTTGTTAGAAACCAACACTCATAATACACGGTTAACCTTTCAAGTGAAATATAAAATCTTTTATAATTTGTGTTTGATAATGAATCGAATGTATGTTAACACTGTGTATGATGACATGGATGAGTTTGGTAACAATGTCACACACAACCCTCTGTTCGAAATTGAAGAGAATCCACAACAACCCTTCATAGGTATGCTCCAAACATCTAGAGAGGAACTTAGGAGGAAGGATTCTGATGGGTCTTCTACCTCGCAAGGGGAAGATGAGCCGGTAATTTCAAATAGAACATTTCAGAATCCTGGAGAAGATCCAAAACTCATTGCCGTATTATCGCGGTATACTCCTGATCAACTCATTCAGTTAGTCTCTCGTGGTAAAACACAGGATGCCACTCCTCGGAAGACTCAATTCTAAGGATCTTCTAGCCGACCCCAGGCTAATCAGACGATGCCAGCTCAAACAATCCCATCTATATTTCATCAACCAGATCACACCTCCCAAGCAGGAGGAGTTCATTTACAAGAATGAGGTCGAGACTTGTGTGTGGCAGCTCATGGCCAAAAATCTTATCCTGAGACCACCTCATTCCCTTTTGAGCTATTGTAAGCTCCCTTCAGCCTACTTTCCACTAGGATTCAAATCCCCAAGTACAAGAAATATGATGGCACCTCTGACCCTCATCACCACCTGTCTGGTTTCCTCATGGACTCCCATCAATGGCTCTACGACAGAGTCTTTCTCATCCACCTATTTCAGAAATCCTTAGAAGGTGAAGCCTTAAGATGGTTCTCTTCCTTGCTCGCCATAGACCTAGTCAATTTTGATATGGTCTCTAGAAAATTCATCACTCAGTTTAGTCATATGACAACCATGTCTCCCACCTTATATGATCTTGTGATGGAGAAGATGAAGCCTGAAGAGGACTTCACATATTTTGCCAACAGGTGGAGGGCAATGGCCTCTAGGGCGGAAGTGGCAATCCTCGAATCTCAAGCTGTCACTATGCTTGTCAACAATGCCACCCCATAGCTTCGAGCTATTCTCGTGCTTAGCGAACTTCAAACATTCGCTCAGTTATATAATCGAGCTAGGGTAATTCAATCTCAAATCTGGGATTCCACTTTGCCTTCGTTCTTCGAGAACAAAAATTGGAACAAGAAAGCCACACCAACTTCCACCACAGAAGGAGTCACCACCAATGAGGAACCAGCATACTGGGGCAATTCTGCCATCATCGGGTCTCTGTCTCAAGGACCCACCCTTGTAACATGTCTGACTCACTCTCAAAGTCTTGTACATAATTGCTTAGGGATTGGATAACTTCCTCTCTATCTAAGAGTTGTAGAGGTAAGTAAGTTCTTTCATTTCTAGTTCAAGAGTTAGCAAATAAGTGTAAATATTTGAAAAATGTTGAAATTTTTTTCTTTGGATAGGGGTCTATCTAAAGAAATTCTACCTTTTCAAATGACCTTAAAAAAAAGTAAAAAAATTCAACATCTCAAAAAAATTGAATATCTAAAAAGCATCAAAAATATTTGTAAACATGTACATACTTTAATAAAAATCACAAAAAAATCAGAAAAACACAAAATTCAACTGTCTGGTTATTGCCATGTAATCCTTGTCTAGGTCTAGTTGCATGATAGATTGGGTTATCATTACGATTTGGTTAAGACTTTGGTCCACCAGAACCTTGGACGTGTCTGCTTTACTTTAATACGGATCCCTATGGTCATCATGAGTTGCACACATCAACACGTTTTTCAAAGTGAACCTTCTTAAGATGAGTTCGAAGTCTTTAGTACACTATCAACTGCAACCTTTGTTTTTCGTCTCTCGACTGATCAGGACAGTCGACGCCCATAAACGGTCTAGCTCAGCAAACTACGGTTCCCTAACAACCCGATAGATGTAACCACTCAAATGGGCCCAAATATGAAATGTAAAGGACCAGAGCACGTGAAAAGGGCAGTGTCCCCGCAGGCGGAATATCAAATAACCCCGAAAATATCAAGAAAAAAGAAATTACAAAAAAATGGTTCAAGCAATTGTACAAAAAAGCCTGGTCGTGACCGTGCCTGGCCATGAAATCTACCAAAGACCTGAAAAATGAAAAGTAAATAGGGGCATCTAGGAGATCAAAAAAGGATCCGTTTTGTTAGGAGGGGGAGGGGAAACAGAGCGTTCGAAGAGGAGGGGGAGGAGAGAGAGAGGAATGGAGAGAATGAGGGAAATGAAGGAGGGCTTCGGAACGTCAACTGAAACTCACTAAAATGCGTCGTTCCAGAACGACGCCAATCAGACGACAGGACGGGGTCGTACACTGGTAGATGTCTGAATTGCGTCGTCCATGCAAGACGCCATTTAGACGACACGACCGGGGCCGTACACATGCGGCTCCACGCCCGCCCACGTGGCGCCCCAGCAAAGCACCTAAATGGCGTCTCCTAAGGCCGACACTATTCAAAATCGCAAGGAGCCCATGCCCCAACCCCACAAGGACCCAAACCAAGGGGTCCGACACCAAAACCGACCCGATAACTGGATCCTAAACCTCAGTCCTTACATTCTCCCCCCCTTGAAAGAATTTGCCGCAACGATTGCCGCAACGCGCGGACGATTTTCCGTCAAACTGGAGTCGGAGAAGCGGCGGAGCAGATCCGGATCTGTTTGGGATGCCAGAAAGAGAGAGAAACTAAGGAGGGGCGGCTAGGGTTAGAAGCAGCTTGGCCTGCTCAGCCCGTTCGCTATATTTTATACTAACTACGCGGTTTTTCATAAAAACCCCTGGTTTGTATAAAACCCACTTATTTATCCATCGCCTTGAGAATCATTTGCGTGTCACCCTCTAAGCCCAATTACCAGTCTAGTTAATAGCCCAATAAGCCCAGTGACTCCTCACTGGCTTTATTAATCAATTAATAACCCTTTATTAATTAATTAATCAATCGAATTGATGTCGCACATCGAATTCAATCGGGCCTCTGATCACGTTGGGTGCCAAACAACACCGCGTAAACCCGGAAGGTATCGGGGTTAAGTAACCCACTCTTGGAACCTTTCGGCCGACAGTTACCGCGTGGATATAGTCCTTCATTCGTACAATGCTCTAGAGTCAACTCAGGGTATGGCGTGCTGTCAAACCCTAACCGGTCGACTCATTTGGATTGGATGTCGCTGATGAATATCGGAAAACTCCTTTCCTGATATTATCGTCCGCTCAGGCCAGGGACTTCTACGCATCCTTCCTAGAGCATTCTCTCTCATCGTACCGAGAGCGAATGATTCTTTATTGACACACAATTCCATTCGATGGTATTCCGCTGTACCCAATCCTTGGCTGTTTAGAATCCCGTGGCTAGAGATTCATAAACCAAGGTCAAAGCACATAAGTCCACCGTCAAGGTGTCCTTGGTGTCTCAGGTCCGAGGACCATCCACGCAACTGCGACAATCGAATCAAGCTGGTTGACAGTGAGGTACAGTACCATCCAGCGATTCAGTCGGATCAGTTCAGTGAACTCATTCTCCAATGAGCACCTACATATTCGCTTTAGTGTCTCCACACAAGTGATTTATGAGATCAATCACCCTCATCATATGAGCATGAGTAATCTGTACTAGTCTAACCGGATATCCGATGTCCTTCTCGGATATTCTCCGACTATGAACGATTAAGAATATGTATGTTTAAGTGATTAGTCTCATTAGTATGATCTCATCATAATCTGATCACTATAGCACATATTCACGGACTTCATTATGAGACGATAATTAATACGATTTACACACAATGAATATTATGCCATTATCTTAATAAATGAACGAGATTTACATAGTCAGGTTGGCTTGTAGGCCACCTAAGACTAACAGTTATCCTTTAAGAAGGTGTGAAATTAGTACTCAAGTATTCTCCTCCTCGATCTGATCGAAGAGCTTTAATACTCTTTCCTAACTGCTTCTCTACCTCATTCTTGAACTCCTTGAACTTCTCAAATGCTTCCGATTTGTACTTCATTAAGTACACATAGCCGAATCTTGATAAGTCATCGGTGAACATGATGAAGTATGAAAAGCCACCTTTGGCTTGGGTGGACATTGGACCACATACATCCAAATGTATTAGTTTCATAATATCCTTGGCACGTTCTCCATGTCTAGTAAATGGAGATTTTGCCATCTTTTCCATAAGGCAGGATTCACATGTCGCAAATGATTCATAATCAATGCTGTTAAATAACCATGTTTGTGCAACCTTTGCAACCTGTTTTCACTAATATGCCCAAGTCTACAATGCCACATGTAGGCTTGGTTCACACAATTCTTGCTCTTCTTAAGAACATTATCAATATGAAGATTGCAATAAGAAACATCTAAAAGATATAGACCGTTGAGTAAAGATGCTGAAGCTATTGATTTATTACCATAATAAATCGAACAACTTCTATTCTCAATAGTTAACCTATATCCTATCTTGTCCAAACAAGATATTGATATGATGTTCTTTATTATGCTAGGAACATAATAACAATCTTCCAATGATAAGACGTCTCCGAGTAGATTAGGTAAGTCAAAAGGGCATCAAGTATGCCGCGGAGTGGGTTATTCGACGACATAATTCCCTACAGGAGATAAGTAAAATCTATTTTAGCAGATGTTCAATTATTAAAAATAAAACAAGGCATGGTCTTCTGTTCAAGTTTAACTCCCACTAATTTTCGACAGACTATATAACCCTCAGTTATATAGAACAGGAGACGCCAACAGTCTCCTAGTGGGGATCAGAATCTCAATGACTTGCAGTACAGCCTTGTGGATAGCACAACAAACTGTAATACAATCAAAGAGCACCCAACTCATGGGACTTGCAACTCCTTGTAATATCTGATCATAGCTTCGGTCCCCAGAGATTTAATGGCCTTGTGGATAGCACAACAAACCACTAATTCTGGTCTAAGCTAACCATCGTTACGCGACGAGCATAGATTTGCATGCAGCCCTTGGATAGCACAACGAAGCTACATGGTTCCTCTACCCCGATCATATAAGCATCTAATGCCATAGCCACAGCTTCTCCTCCCAATTAAACAGGCCTTGTGGATAGCACAACAAATCTGCCTAAAGTGATTCGAATCCTATGACTATAACGATGGTGGACCACGCGGTAAGTTTTTAACTACTCGTGTTACGGCTTAGAGTTTATCTGAGGGTATTTAGATAACTTTTATCTTGGTCTCTCCTAGGTGATACTCTATAAATATATCGTATATATTTACTAAATACTATACCTGCTTTGATTCATAATCAAAAGAAAACAATGCATCACATATATGTCTAGTGTGGTCATGGATAGCACAGTGGGTTTGACTGGAGCCAACAGTCAAACGCACAACAATCTAACACAACAATTATATTAGATAACTTGCAAACACATAGGCAAGAGATCTCCATCTTTTCGCCTTCCTGGTTGCAACTGTGGATCGTCCTCGCTCCTACCTAGGTTGCCTCGATTAGATTACATTAATTATAGAATTACATGTAATTAGAAGAGAACCTTATGGCGAGTACAAGAGAGAGGGAGGTAGAAATACATCGGAGAATGAGAGAGGAAGAGATATGCAAATCTCTATTTATTAACAATTTAATAAACATCTATCATTTATCTACGATCCACACAAACACATCATTCATCACATGAATAATTAAATAAGTACATATCCATGACCACGGTGTGTTTTAAATATCCCACACATGATTCAGCGCATCACATGGCTAAAATAAAAGAGTTTTCAAAATATATATAATTTTGGCTTTCAAAAAGCTAGTATCCAACCAAAATTAGTATTTGAATTTCGAAAACACTTTTAATCAATTTAACATGCAATCAAATCTAATTTAAAAGCATCAAACACACATCACATGTGCACACACTCCAAATTAATAATTTCCAGATTATTCCATGCATATTAGAACATTTCTAATATTTAACAATCTAACACTTAGATTAAACCACATTAATAATCTAACAATTAGACTATTAATAACTAATTTAACTCTTAGACTAGTCTAATAAAGTTAATTAATAATTTAACACTTAAATTAATAATCAACTATAATTAATTATTAACTACTAACCTAACACTTAGATTAGTCAATTAATGTTAATTATTAATTTAACTCTCAAACCAATAATTAACACTAACAGATTAATAATTAATTAATCTAACTCTTAGATAAGATAATTAAAGTTATCATTAATTTAACTATTAAATTAATGACTAACAATAATTAATTAAGGGATACTAATTTAACACTTGAATTAGTCATCTAAGTTAATTATTAATTTAACAATTAACCTAATAACTAACTCAAACATTAATTAACAATTATGTGATTTAATAATAAATAATCTAACTCTTAGACAAAATTTATTAAACACTAATTTAACACTTAAATTAGTTAAAGTAAGGTTCATTATTAATTTAACAATTAAACTAATAATTAACCCTTAATTAATCAATCTAATTGTTATTAAGAGAGTGATTCAAAATCATATGAGCCAAAGAAAATAAAAATTGAATAATAATTCAAACACTTCAAAAGAGTTTTGAATATTAAAATTAAAATCCAATTTTATATTTAATTTAATTGGGCAAATGGGTTTAATAGGGTTAAAGGGTGGAAATAAACTGAAAAAGGGCCAGCCAGGTCTAGCGAGGGGTCCGAACCAGGGCCCCCTGGTCTGAGCCAGGGAGGACCTGGTCAGGGCCCAGCCGCTGGGCCGGCCGGACCAGCCCGGCCCACCCCCAAACTGGCTCGGGCCGGCCCTTCTTCCTCCTGCAACTCGACACCCCTAGGACCTGAAACCCTAAAAGGTTTGGCAAGTAGGTGGCCGGCGGCGCCAGGCCAGGGCGGCGCCGCCCGGCGGCAGGGCCCTCGGTGTCGGCTGGCCACGCCGGTGACCCCCCCCCCCCCCCCCAGCGTCGGCGGGCTCCCCGGCGCCGGCGAGGGGTACAAAAGGGTGTTGTTCGATGCCCAAAAAATTGGTTTTTCTATTAAAACCGCGTAGGAGGAAAAATTAGGGGGCAATCCGGCCACCTCCACTGACCTCTCCGGCGCCGACAAGGAGTCTAGTGTAGGTCCAATCACTACCCCAAAGGATTCGGGGTCTTGGTCCTCCAACCCAACGCTTGGGAACCCCGAACGAGGCCACCATTAACACCGGTTCTTCGTCCAACGAAGAACACAAATAAACCCCAAAAAAATTCAAAAAATTGCAGAATTGAATAATCAAAATTATTCATAAAATCTGTGTTCATCTCATGAGCACGGATCTAGCAAAAAGATCGAATCATCGTATGGAATAATACACAGAAAAAAATTAATTTCGGAACCCTAAATGATACGAGAAACAGTGGAACCTGGCTCTGATACCACTGTCGGGTTTCTCCGGATCTCCCGCGCAGTGGAAATAAAAATAAAAACGGAGAGCCGTTCCCGTTTCGAAAAATCTAAAAACACGATAATCGGATTATCGGTTCTTACCGTGTGCGGATTCGAATCCGCAACCGTTTGGTTCCGTCGGTGCGACATCGCAAGCCGCGCAAGCGCCCGGCCTCTAATGAAGACCACGCAATCCTCCTCGCGACGGATATCCTCACGTTCCTTGTTCTTCGCAGCCCACGAAACCTCCTCCGGTCGCCGCAACGATCACCGCAATGCGCAGACGATTTCCCGTCAAACGGGAGTCGGAGAAGCGGCGGAGCAGATCCAGATATGTCTGGGACACCAGAAAGAGAGAGAAACTGAGGAGGGGCAGTAGGGTTTGCAGCAGCTTGGCCTATAAGGATTGAGGTTTCGGATCCGGTTATCGGGTCAGTTTTGGGGTCGGATCCCTTAGTTTGGGCCCTAGCTTAACGCGGTTCAAACGGCGTCTAGCAATGTGGACATGTTTTAGGCTGTACCACATGGGCGCCACGTGGGCTGGCCTTGGGCCGCGAGAGTACGGCCCCAGTCTTATCATTTGAATGGCGTCTTGGATGGACGACGCTATTTAGAGTATGACCCTGGTTTGTCAGTGTACGGCCCGGTCTTGTCATCTGAATGACATCAGGAGTGCACGACGTGTTTTACCCAGCTTCTGTTTGACCCCGCGAACCTTCCCTCCTTTCCCTCATTCTCTCCTTTCTCTTCTCTCTCCTCTCTTCCCTTCGACTCTCCGGCGAACCCTTTCCCCCCTTCCTTCCTTTCCACTCCCCATTCCTCCTCTCCCTCCACTCCATTAACCTACCAACTTCCTCCACTACCACCTGTTGGGATCGCTGTGTCGAGATCCGATCCTAAAAACGCAGCGGAATAAAAAAAAATATTCGGGATCGGATCTGTCCCATTTTCGATCCTAGAAATAAAACCGGAGTATATCGAATTTACCTTGCGCGGATTCGAATCGATGCCCGACCTCTAGCGGTATCCACGCGGTTCTCCTCGCGATGGATCATCCTCGCTTCCTCGCTCGCTGCGGCGTTCCTAGATCCCGTCTGGCTGTGCATAATCCGCTGCGACATGCGGATTCGGAATCCCCGTCGAACGGAAGGTGGAGCAGTTGGGAACCGCACACCCAGAAGAGAGAGAAAGGGAGAAAGAACGAATGACGGCTAGGTCAGGGTTGCCGGCCCCGGACGTAGAATCCGTTCCTTTATAATAAGTCAGTTTGCGATTTTTCATAAAAACCCAGACTTATCCGAAATCCTGTCGGATTATCCATTGACTTGAAAACCATTTGCGTGTGACCCTCTAGGCCCAAATACCAGTCCAGTTAATAGTCCATTAAGTCCAGTAACCCTTTACTGACCCACTGAATTAATTAATATCCTTATATTCAATTAATCAACCGAATTTAATGTCCCACAATAAATTCGGACGGACTGCCGATCACGTTGGATGCCGAGCAACATCGCGTGATCCTGGATGGCACTGGGGTTATCGCAACCTTCTATTGGAACCTTTCTGTCATCGGTTAGCACGCGGATATAATCCTTCATCCGTACAATGTTCCCGAATCGACCTAGGGCATGGTTTACTGTTAAACCCTATTTGGTCGATTCATTTGAATCAGATGCCGCTAATCTGAATCCGATAGCTCCTTATCGATTACAGAGTTCGCCCTGGCTAGGGACTTTGAGTGCATCATTCTCGGAACATTCTCTCTTAAACCACCGAGAGCGGATGATCCCGTATTGAACACACAATTACCTTCGAGGGCGTTTCCCTGAACCCGATCGCTTGACTTATTGATAACCCATGGTTAGGGATTCATTAGTCAAGGTCAAAGCTCAGAAACCTACCAACAAGATATCTTTGGAGTCTCAGGTCCAAGGATCATCCACGCAACCGTGACAAATGAATCGAGCTGGTTAACAGTGAGGTGATTACCATCCAGCGATTCATAGTTGGATCAGTTCAGTGAACTCGTTCACTAATGAGCACCTACAGGTTCAGCATAGTGTCTCCACACAAGTGACTTATGGGATCAGTCACCCTCATCATATGAGCTGAAGTAACCTATACTAGTATATCCGGATGTTCGATGTCCTATCTCAAACATCCTATGACTAGGAACAATTAAGAACATGTGTTTATAAGTATTCGGTCCCGTAATTATGATCTCATCATAATCCGAAGACTATTGCACATGTTCATGGACTTCATCGTGATACGATAAACACAGAACGAATTAATTACACACAATGAATTATTGACATTTATTAATAATTTGAATAAGTACATAGTATCGGATTGGCTTTGAGACCATCTAATACTAACACCACCACCACTTCCTCCGCAGCGCACTTTTCTCCGGACGGCGGCCGACGTCCCGGTGGAGTAGCGGCGTCTACGGCGGTACCGGCGGTGGCGTGTGGCGAGGCGGATTGGCGGCTTGGAACTAGGAGGAGTTTTAGTAACTGGTAGGGTGACGATCCCCGTTGTATTGTGTTTAAAGATCATGTTTTTCCCGCTTTGAAGCATGTTTATGGGGGTTTTTGGGGGTGAAAACACTAATTGCATGAAATGAGAAATTAGGAGTTTTAATGGGTATTTTGGTTCTTCTCCTCCTTCTCCACTTTTCTTAGTGTTTTACACGATTTGGGAGAGGAAATCTCACCCCATGGATTGGGAGATGGCGAAGGAAGAACCTGTCTGTGAGGGTTAAATGGCGTCGGGGGACAGCGACGCCTTTTAGAAAGGCGGCTTCCACCCGCGACGCGATTTAGCCTAAATAACATATTCTGTCTCTAGACTGATGAGTGTCCAGGGATAGGGATGCCTTTTGAACGGCGACTTGCATGCACGACGCATTTTAAGTGAAATCACTCCGAAGCCTGTCTCTGTTTCTGTCGTTATCAGGCGACTAGGGACAGTGACGCCTTTCAAAAAGCGGCTACATATGAAGACGCGTTTTAAGGCCATTTCTGAGGCCCATTTTATATGAACCAGTTTAGGAGGCTTGAATGACGTCGGTCATGGGCGACGCGATTCAAGACATAATCACATTAATTCATGTTATTAACATGTACTTATACTGTTAGATAGTTTGGTTTAATGCATGCTTGAAACCGTACTCGAGGACGAGGATTTTTACATAATCGGATCGCACTGTGTCGTGTTACGTGCGATAGTGGACCTAGAGTGACAGTTGTAGCGCTTAGGCACCCTATGTCGGTGTGGGAGTGACACGGCGCCGGTGTGGCGGGGTGATGCCTAGAGAGAGGGTCACCTGGTGTACCCCGGGGTATAGCTAGTACCGGTGTGGGAGTGGTACATTCGGAGTGTCACTCGTGCTGGGGGAAGCAAAAACCACCTAGTGCCAGTTGGGCCGGAGTAGCTAGCGCGCTATCCGAGGGGTTACTGTTTGGTCTGAGCGGGTCGGTGTTTCCCGCGTTCGGCCTTGTGGTTGGCATGTTTTGCCGAGACGCTGGTTGTGGGTTCCGTGGTAAAATGATTTCAGAATTGTGCATGTTATATTTCGATTGCATGCGTTTTATATCGAAAGTTTGGAATTATGTTTACTGCTTTACTTGCTTAAATTATCTATATTTGTATTGCTGCACTTGTGGGTGCGTGAGTGGGAGGTGGGGATCGAAGGATCCTTACTGAGTCTTTTCAATGAGTCTTACCCCTACAGTTTTCAGGTGAGGGTTCTAGGCAGGCGTAGCGAGGAGAGTGTTGCTTTGGGTCGCGCGCCAGCAGTCGTTGTTCCGGGGTATGCCCCGTTATAGTTGTCATTTTATTTTCTGGCCTGTATGCTTAATTATTTCCTTTCTGTTGGCGTATGTAATTATTTGCTGAGTCGAGTCGCATTGTAATAAATTTTAATTCCTGTATTTCCTTTTTAATTCAATGCGATGTGAATGTTTTGCTTAGTTTATTATTTATTTCCCAGACTTATTAAGATCCTGGTTTGGCTCCAAATTTATGATTCGGTACCCATTTAGTAATCGGATCCCCGATTATAGGGTGACGGGTCGTTACATGGCCTGCTCAGCCCGTTCACTATATTTTATACTAACTGCGCGGTTTTTCATAAAATCTCCCGGTTTATATAAAACCCACTTATTTATCTATCGCCTTGAGAATCATTTGCGTGTGACCCTCTAGGCCCAATTACCAGTCAAGTTAATAGCCCAATAAGCCCAGTGACTCCTCACTGGTTTTATTAATCAATTAATAACCATTTATTAATCAATTAATCAATCTAATTGATGCGCACATCAAATTCGATCGGGCCTCCGATCACGTTGGGTGGCAAGCAACACCGCGTAAACCCGGAAGGTATCGGGGTTAAGTAACCCACTCTTGGAACCTTTCCACCGACAGTTACCGCGTGGATATAGTCCTTCATTTATACAATGCTCTCGAGTCAACTAAGGGTATGGCGTGCTGTCAAACCCTAACCGGTCGACTCATTTGGATTGGATGTCGCTGATGAATATCGGAAAACTCCTTTCCTGATATTATCGTCCGCTCAGGCCAGGGACTTCTACGCATCCTTCCTAGAGCATTCTCTCTCATCGTACCGAGAGCGAATGATTCTTTATTGACACACAATTCCATTCGATGATATTCCGCTGTACCCAATCCTTGGCTGTTTAGAATCCCGTGGCTAGAGATTCATAAGCCAAGGTCAAAGCACATAAGTCCACCGTCAAGGTGTCCTTGGTGTCTCAGGTTCGAGGACCATCCACGCAACTGCGATAATAGAATCAAGCTGGTTGACAGTGAGGTACAGTACCATCCAGCGATTCAGTCAGATCAGTTCAGTGAACTCATTCTCCAATGAGCACCTACAGATTCGCCTTTGTGTCTCCACACAAGTGATTTATGAGATCAATCACCCTCATCATATGAGCAGGAGTAATCTGTACTTGTCTAACTGGATATCCGATGTCCTTCTCGGGTATTCTCTGACTAGGAACGATTAAGAATATGTGTGTTTAAGTGATTAGTCTCATTAGTATGATCTCATCATAATCTGATCACTATAGCACATATTCACGGACTTCATTATGAGACGATAATTAATACGATTTACACACAATGAATATTATGCCATTATCTTAATAAAGGAATGAGATTTACATAGTCAGATTGTCTTGTAGGCCACCAAAGACTAACAGTCATCCCACAACTTCACCTCTGATATTTGGAGAATATGTGGTAACTCTACGTCCGCTCTCTGAGCCTCAATCACTGCATGGTACACTACTGGCCTCACAGTCAAGCTGGCCAACACGGCTCTGTCAGCCTCTCGAGAAATCTTAAAGGAAGATTCCACAACTTGCTCATATAGCCTCCATTCCTGAATCATAAGGTGTGACACGACCGTCTTCCGACTCATGGCATCTGCCACAACATTAGCCTTACCCGGGTGATAAGAAAGGTCGAGATCATAATCCTTTATGAACTCCATCTTTCTACGCTGCCTCAAGCTAAATCCTTCTGAGTGAACACATACTTCAGGCTCTTATGATCAGTGAAGATCTGGAACTTCTCCCCATATAAGTAGTGCCGCCAGATCTTCAGTGCAAATACCACAACCGCCAACTCCAAGTCATGAGTGCGGTAGTTTTCCTCATGCTTCTTCAGCTGCTTAAAAGCGTAGGCCACAACCTTACCATGATGCATCATAACCGCACCCAAACTTCGACGAGATTCATCTAAGTAAACCACGAATCCACTAGAATCGGATGGAAGCACTAGAATTGGAGCCGAAGTAAGACGAGTCTTCAACTCAGTAAAATTTTGCTTACACTCCTCGGTCCACACAAAACGAACTCCCTTACGAGTCAACCTTGACAGTGGGGTCGCTATTGAAGAAAAATCCTGGACAAACCGTCTGTAATGCCCTGCTAACCCAAGGAAGCTCCTGATCTCAGTTACTGTCGTCGGTCTGCCCCAAGAAGTGCACTTTATCTATCTAGAATTCACATTTGCTATACTTGGCATAGAGTTGGTGCTCTCTCAGAACCTGCAATACCACCTGGAGATGTGTGGCATGCTCTTCCTCAGAAGAAGAATATACCAGAATATCGTCTACAAACACTACCACAAACTGATCTAGATAGGCCCTGAAGACCCGATTCATCAAATCCATAAAAGCCATCGAAGCATTGGTCAAGCTGAAAGGCATAACCAAAAACTCATAATGTCTGTACCGAGTCCTAAAAGCCGTCTTACTCACATCAGCCTCAAGGATCCTCATCTGGTAATACCCTGACCTTAAGTCAATCTTCGAGAATAGTTTAGCAGACTGCAACTGATCCATTAGATCATCGATTCTCGGAAGTGGGTTCTTGTTCTTTGCTGTTACCTGATTCAACTGTCTATAATCAATGCACAACCTCAGAGAACCATCCTTCTTCCTAACAAATAGAACCGGAGCACCCCATGGAGAAGTGCTGGGACAGATAAAACCTTTATCCAACATTTCCTGCAACTGCGCCTTCAACTCAGCGAGTTCGGCTGGAGCCATCCGATACGGAGGCTTAGACAGGGGCGGCGTACCCGGTGCAAGTTCAATAGTAAACTCAACCTCCCGCTGAGGAGAAAGGCCAGGCAACTCCTCAAGAAACACATCAACAAAGTCACAGACTACAGGCACCTCCCAAGGACTGGAACCACTACTAACACTAGCTACAACTACTAAGGCAAGGAAAGCCTTACAGTCACGAACAAGTAACCTCTGGGCCTTAAAAGGAGAAATAAGAATACCACGAGAAGAAAGCCTAATGCCTTGGAAGTAGAAGGCTGAGATGCCTAGGATGGAGAAGTGCACCCTCTTCCTGTGGCCATCCACATTTGCATAATAAGCCTCCAACCAGTCCATGCCTAAGATGGCATCAAAGTCACGAATGGCAGGCACAACCAACTAGGCAGATAACTGATGACCCTCGATGGTCAAGGGAACCTCACTCATACAGTTATAAGTCAACATGAAATCCCCAGAAAGAATCTCAACCATCAGTCCATCAGATAACTCATCAACGGGTGCAGAAAGAACATCTACAAACTGCTCAGAAATAAAGGAATGCGAAGCACCCGAATCAATCTACACATGCGCGGAGTTCCCAAGGACAGAAAGTGTACCTTCTACCAAGTTGGACGCACGAGCCTCCTTCCTGGTGATAGCGAGAACTCTCCCCTAGGTCCTCGGCTTCTTCTGATCTCCCGGTCCTTGCCCCTGACCATTCCCCTGCGGGCAACTCCTTGCTAGATGGCCCTGCTGGCCATAAGTATAACATGTAAGGATTGAGGTTTTGGATCTAGTTATTGGGTCAGTTTCGGTGTCGGGCCCCTTGGTTTATGCTCTCGTGGGGCTGGGGCATGGGTTCTTTATCGTGTCGAGCTTGCTCGACGCGGTTCAAACGGCGTCTGGTTAGGAGGACGCGTTTTAGAATGTGCCACATGGGCACCACTGGGCCGGTTTTGGGCTGCGAGAGTACGGCCTCGGTCTTATCGTCTGAATGGCGTCTTGCATGGTCGACGCCATTTAGAGTACGGCCCTGGTATGTCAGTACGAACCTGTCTTGTCGTCTGATTGGCGTTGGTCTTAGACGACGCATTTTAGCGAGTTTCGGTTGATACTCCGAAGCTCACCTTCCTTTCTCTCATTCTCTCCATTTCTCTCTCTCTCTCCCCCCTCTCCCCTCCGATCCATCCGATGCCCCCTTCTCCTTCTCCTTCCTTTCCTCTCCCCATTTCTCCTCTGCCTCCACTCCATCAACCCCCTAACTTCCACCACTACCACCACCATCTCCTCCGCAGTGCATCTCTCTCCGGACGGTGGCCGACGTCCCGGTAGAGTGACGACGTCCACGGCGGTACCGGCAGTGGCTTGTGACGTGGCGGTTCGGGGACTTGGAGCTTGGAGGAGTTCAAGTAACCAGTAGGGTAACGATCCTCGCAGTGTTCTGTTTAAAATCATGATTTTTTCCGCTTTGAAAGCATGAAATGTGTATGGGTGCTTCTGGGGTAGAAAGTATGTTCTAAAGGGTTCTTTATGAAAATAATTAGGCTTCTCCCTTACTTTCTCCATGTTTTTGTATTTTTTTTATATGATTTGGGGGAGAAATCCCATGTTGTAACTCGGGGGAGGCCGGAAGGAGAACTTGTCTGTGAGTGTTAAATGGTGTCTAGGGACAGCGACGCCATTTTAAATGGCGGCTTCCACCCGAGACGCGATTTAGCCCAGATCAGGGGATTCTGCCTCTGTCTTGAATGGCATCTAAGGACAGCGATGCCATTTAAATGGCGGCTGCCAGGGGCGACGCGTTTTAGGCCATATTCTGAGGCCAATTTTTCGTATGAACCAGTTTAGGGGTCTTGAATGACGTCAGCCATGGGTGACGCGATTCAAGACAAAACCTTATTAGTCCATGCAATTAACATATGTTTACATTGTTAGATAGTTTGGTTAAATGCATGCTTAAAAACGTACTCGAGGACGAGGATTTCTACGTGATTGGATCGCACTATATTGTGTTTCGTGCGACTGTGGACCTAGAGTGACAGTTGTTAGCGCTTAGGCACCTTGTGTCGGTGTGGAAGTGACACGGCGCCGGTGTGGGAGTGGTGGGGTGACGCCTAGAGAGAGGGTCACCTGGTGTATCCCGGGGTATAGCTAGTACCGGCATGGGAGTGGTACATTCGGAGTGTCACTCGTGCTTGGAAAAGCAGAAGCACCTAGAGCTAGACAAGCCGGATTAGCCAGCGCGCTATCCGAGGGGTTGCTGTTTGGTCCCAGCGGATCGGTGTTTTCCATGTTCGGCCGTGTGCTTTGTGTGTTTTGCCGAGACGTTGGTTGTGGACTCCGTGGTGGAGTGGTTTCAGAGTTGTGCATGTTACATTTATGAATGCATGCGTTTCATTTCGAAATTTGAGAATCTTTGGGAGTTGTGTTTACTGCTTTATCTATTTAAATTGCCTATATTTGTGTTGTTGCACTTGTGGATGCGTGAGTGGGTGGTGGGGATCGATGGATCCCTACTGAGTCCATTTCGATGAGTCTCACCCTTGCGATTTTCAGGTGAGGGTTCCAGGCAGGCGTAGCATGGAGGATTTTGTCTCGGGTTGCGTGCCAGTAGCCACCGCTTCGGGGTATGCCCCGATGTAGTTGTCATTTCCGTTTCAGGCCTGTACGCCTAATTACTTCTTTTCAGTTGGAATATGTAATTATTTGCTAAGTCAGGTCGAATTGTAATAATTTTTAATTCCTTCACTTCTTTTACAAGTCGATGTGATGTGAATGTTTAGCTTAGTTTATCATTTATTTCCCAGACTTATCGAGATCCTGGTTTGGCTCCAAATTTTAATGATTCGATACCCATTTAGTAATCGGATCCCCGATTATACGGTGGCGGGTCGTTACAGTTGGTATCAGAGCATTCGGTCTGGCGAATAGATGAATAACTAGGTTAAATACCGTAATTTCAGGAAATAAATGCATTATCCAGTATAGGCGGCGGTAGTGTAGGTTTTGGATTCTAATTAGAATTGTTTGATTGTTATGACTGTAGGCGATTAGATGGCTCCTAGGAAGAGAGTGCCAATTATTAGGGAGTAGGGAGATGTTCCTAGTGGGTCTGAGGCTGGTAGACCGAATATGGAGCATTTTATGGATGCTATGATGGACACAATGACCAGATATCAGACTCGAGACCCTAGTGAGAGTTCTAGTACTTGGGGAGGGCCTTCTGCTGCTCTGGAGAGATTCCTGAAGCTGAAGCCGCCTCATTTTACCAGTCGTCCCAGTCCTGATGAGGCCGTCCATTGGCTGAAGGAGTTAAAGAAGACTTTCGATACTATGGATTGTGCGGCAGTTGAGAGGACTCCGTTGGCTATCTTCATGTTAAGGATGATGCCTACAACTAGTGGACGACTTTGAAGAGCTTGTCTTATGCAGATAGGAATCTCATGGAGATTCCATGAGAGACATTTGTGAAGGAGTTTTATGCGCAGTATTTCCCTAAGCATGTCCAGAAGGCCAAGGAGAGGGAATTTATGGAGTTGACTCATGGGAGCATGACAATGTTCGAATACTAGATGAAATTTGTTTCGCTTGGAAGGTTTGTGTCTTTTATTTCAGGAGACGAAGAGCGTTGGACTGAGAGGTTCGTGGATGGATTGAGGTAAAATTTGTGGAGTTTTGTGGTGTCCCACTGTTGTATGGACTTGGCGTCAACAGTTAAGTGTGCCGCGGCAATAGAGGCACAGCATGATCAGTCGGCTCGGGAGAGGAGACTGGTTACTCAAGGGCCGACTTACGGCAAGGGGAAGACAGTAGCAGCTCCTTCGTTTGGATCAGGGTCGTCTTGACTCGGCTCTAGATTCAGGAGGTTCTTTCGAGGTGGTGGCTGCAGCAACGGTAGTAGCAGACCCAGGCAGACCCAACAGAGCCAGTCGGTATCCAGCACCCATCAGGAGGAAGTTTAGAGACTTCTAGCAGCTTGTTGTCATTGTGGTGGTACTCACGGTGGGACTCAGTGTCTTGCATTTTCTGGGAGGTGTTATACTTGTGGCCAGCAGGGCCATTTGGCGAGGTATTGCCCACAGGGGCATGGTCAAGGGCAGGGACCACGTGATCAGAAGAAGCCGAGGACCCAGGGGAGAGTTCTCGCTATCACCAAGAAGGAGGCTCGTACGTCCAACTTGGTGGAAGGTACACTTTCTGTCTTTGGGAACTCCGCACATGTGTTGATTGATTCAAGTGCTTCGCATTCCTTTATTTCTGAGCAATTCGTAGATATTCTTTCTGCACCCGTTGATGAGTTATCTGATGGACTGATAGTTAAGGTTCCTTCAGGGGATTTCATGTTGACTTATAACTGTTTGAGTGAGGTTCCCTTGACCATTGAGGGTTATAAGTTACCTGTCTAGTTAGTTGTGCTTGCCATTCACGACTTTGATGTCATCTTGGGTATGGACTGGTTGGAGGCTTATTATGCCGAGGTGGACTACCATAGGAAGAGGGTGCGTTTCTCCATTCCGAGCATCCCGGCCTTCTACTTCCAAGGTATTAGGCTATGTTCTCGTGGTATGCTTTTTTCGGCTTTCAAGGCCCAGAGGTTACTTGTTGGTGGCTGTAAGGATTGAGGTTTCGGATCCGGTTATCGGGTCAGTTTTCGGGGTGAGATCCCTTAGTTTGGGCCCTGGTGGGGATGAGACTTAGTTTTCTTTTCGCGTCGAGCCTGCTCGACGCGGTTTAAACGGCGTTCATCAACGTGGACGTGTTTTAGGCTGTGCCACGTAGGCGCCACGTGGGCTGGCCTTGGGGTGCAAGAGTACGGCCCCGGTCTTATCGTCTGAATGGTGTCTTGTATGAACTACGCCATTTAGAGTACGACCCTGCTTTGTCAGAGTACATCACGGTCCTGTCATCTGAATGATGTCGGTGTAGGCGCCCGGAACGTCCTCCGCCGCTACTTTGGGCTTCGGGCGAGGGCTTCTCCGTTCGTCTTAGCACTGCGGCGATTTGGAAGGGTTAAGAATTAGAATATATGATCGTCAGGAGCATTACCTTACGGTCCCTGTGCTCCGCAGGATGGTGAGAATGATCGCGTTCTGATGGAGCGAGAATAGTGGGTTCCTCTTCTCTGCCTCCGGCCGGCCGAAGGGGGAGAGCTCGGTAGTCTGCACACATAATGTGGTAAGAGCCCCTGAAAAGAAAAGACAAACAAAGAAAAGAAATAGCCCAATTAGAACTGCGGCATGTAGGATCCATTCATGCAAACAAATAAACGGGCTAAAATTGAAAGGGGACGCACCGGATGGGTGTTTGGGGAGGGAAGGTGACCATATGTTATGGTCACCTCTGGGGTGCTAAGTCATCCTAAGATGCATGCATGCAGATGGGGTGCTCGTGTGTAGTAATAGTGAAAAGTAAAAGTAATGTGGTAAAAAGAAAAGAGTAAGATGAGAGGATGATGTTACGGAGTAGATAGAGAGCGGGAATACAATGAAGTGGAAAGGAGAAAAATAAGGAGAGAGTTAAGAAAACAAGCCTATTTGGAATGCGGAGGATTCCTCTACTTCCTCTGACTTATGGACTGCCGAAGCCTTCTCCCGTTTGGAGTTCTTCAGTCTCCAACCTCACAAACTGAAGCCTTTCCAACCCCTGCCAACCCAACCCCACCTAAAAAACCCCCCTTTCTCGAGGGGACATGGAGGGTTTAAATAGGTGAAGGGAAAATAGAAGAAAATAAGGGTCTAAATCCCCGTAAATCATCAAAGAACCAATGGGGAGCGGTCAAGAGTCGGAGGTTATGTGCGCGGCAGTCGCCGGAGTGGGGAATGATCGAAGTAGTGGGGGTGAGGATGGCGAGTGGAGGAGATCGTGGGAAGACGAGGTCAAGATGGAAGTTAGGGGAGTGGACGGCCAACCATCTTGCCTTCCAATCCCGTGGAAGGCCAGGTAGCTGGCCTTCCACGAAGAGGTGGAAGGCGGCCCTGTTGGCCTTCGAAGGGTAGTGGAAGGCAAGGGGTGGCCTTCGAAGGGTGGTGGAAGGCAAGGGGTGGCCTTCCATGAAAAGGTGGTAAAAAGTGAAAAAGGTGGCCAAAAGGTGGAAGGCAAGGTGGCTGGCCTTTTGAAGGTGGTGGAAGGCAGCCTGGTTGGCCTTCCACGAAAAGGTAATAAAAAGTGAAAAAGGTGGCCAAAAGGTGGAAGGCAAGGTAGCTGGCCTTCCAAGGGTGGTGGAAGGCGAAGGGTGGCCTTCCAAGGATGGTGGAAGGAGGGCTGGCTAGCCTTCCACGAAAAAGGTGGCGAAAGTCGAGATTGGTTAATGGGCCTGATTATTTAGTGGGTTGAATTATGTGAGAAAATCTGATGGGCTAAATGAGATGGATAAAATGATGGGGTTTATGACCAGAAAGGGGTCCAAAATCAGTGTCTACAAATGCCCCTTCGGGACACCTGTTTTGCAGTGGAGTGGAGCGGAATGATAAATAGGTGTCCCGAAAATCGAACCTGATTTTGGACAGCCCGAAGAAGAAATGAGCTATATCCAAGGATGATATGCGAATGTGGTAAATGAATGAGAGTTGGCTATTTGGATTGCAAGGGTGATTAAGAAGGGGAACAATGTTCAAACTAGCGAATCACAATCCGTGGGACCCTCGTGGGCTGGAACCGCGAGGCCTTGGCGCACCAGGATGCAACGATCTGGCCCAAGGGGATCTCAAGCATGAAAGACGGAGGAGTGTGACTTGAAAAGGTCTCGACACAACGGGCGCACGGTGTCCTGGCGCATCATGTGATCGCCAAGTGAGAGAATTTCAAGCACATGAATTGAAAAGGATAAGGTCTTGCAATTCAAAGGGCTAACAGACAAACAATTGCCAGACTCACAAATCAACAATGGGTTAAGCAGAGTGATAAATTATGGTCATTGCCCTTAGGGCGAGGATGGATGCTTATGCAAATGCACGCTGGTTTAAAAAATTGGAAAACAAATTCCTAATTCAAACAGGAGGGATTTATTGGTCAATCGAATAACTTGGAGAATATAGACTCCTCATTGTTTTGTTTAAAGAGGAACTCAGAGTCTATACGCCCAAAGTTATTAGCCTCCTGTATCTTCAATCCTACTTGCTTCAGATTCCCTGCAGCTGCAAGAACGCACATCAGCAAATGTAAATAATCAATGATCCACAATATCTTAATGACAAGCTGCAAGGAAACGAGGGACAAAGGTCCCTGTCAAGTCGAAGCTAGCACGGAAGATATGGCCATTCTCAAAGTAGAATGCCAATCCGGCTGCTTTTGGCTTCGACTCGACAGCAAAAGTGTCCACCTTTCGGATATAGAATCTTTTTCCTGTATGTACAATAATGAGGGGAAAATAGTTAGTAGTATTTGTTTTCGGCTCCTTGCCTAAAAGAGCAACTACCTTTTCCCTAGCCTTCGCATAGGGTCAAGGAGCCGTGTCCTACTAACTGGACAAAAGGAAGAGTATTGAAACTGATGCGACAAGTAAATATGCAACTGCTGGTGGATATTAACAAGTGGGGTGTGTGATGAACGAAAACATGTTTTTGATTCCGACCACCTAGTGACTGCCCAAACTTAGCCTGATTGAATGATGAAAGGGAAATGCACACTCAACTTCCCAGGTATCCTATGTAACGACCCGCCACCCTATAATCGGGGATCCGATTACTAAATCGGTACCGAATCATTAATTTGGAACCAAACTAGGATCTAAGTAAGTCTGGGAAATAAATGATAAACTAAGCTAAACATTCACATCGCATTGAATTGAAAGGAAAATGCAGAAATTAAAAGTTATTACAATGCGACTCGATAGAGCAAATAATTACATACTCCAACAGAAGAGAATTAATTAAACATACAGGCCAGAAATAAAATAACAACTACATCGGGGCATACCCCGGAACAACAGCCGTCGGCGCTCAACACACAGCCGCACACTCCTCGCTAGGTCTGCCGGGAGTCCTCACCTGAAAACCGCAGGGATGAGTCTCGAAGACAAGACTCAGTAGGGATCCTTCGATCCCCACTACCCACGCACACACCCACAAGTGAAGAATACAGCTGACGGTAAAGTAACAAGCACAGTGGTAATTACTATTCCTAGATCTCAATGCGAATCACATGCAATCGAAATGTATTAAACATGCATAATTCTAAACCAGACGACTAGGGAACCCACAACCGCCGTCTCGATAAAACACGCCAACCACACAAACAACAGTGGGGAAAACATCGACCCGCTGAGACCAAGCAGTAACCCCTCGGATAGCACTCTAGCTACTCCGGCCCAACTGGCTCAGGTGGTTACTCTTTCCCTCAGCATGAGTGACACTCCGAAAGTACCACACTCACACCGGTACTAGCTGACCCCGGGGTTCACCAAGTGACCCTCTCTTACTAGGCGTCACCCCGCCCACGCCCCCACCGGCGCTGTGCTCCACCCACACCAGCACAGGGTGATAAAGCGCTACAACTGTCACTCCAGGTCCACAGTAACACAAAACCCGGCACAGTACGATCCGGTCACGTGAAAAGTCCGCGATCGCACGACACACAACGCAGTACCATCCGGTCATGAAGAATCCATCATTATCGAGTGCACTAAAGCATGCATTAACCAACTATGTAGCAGTATGAACACATTTTACTGGCATGAATTAGTGTAGTTCTGTCTTGAATCGCGTCGCCCAAGGCCGACGGCATTCAAGCTCCCTGTACTGGTTCATAAAACACCGGCCTCAGAATCTGGCCTAAAAGGCGTCGACACCAGCGGTCGCCTTTTGAAAGGCGTCAACATCCTCAGACGCCATTTAGCACATAAATCCAGGATTTGCAGAAAACATTAATCAGGGGATTTCTGCCTAAAAAGACGTCATAGTTACCCGACGCTTTTACGAATCGCGTCGCCCACCCATGACGTCTTTTAGTCTCAGAATCCCTGAACCGATAGAACCTTAGTAAAGCAGTTCCTGTCTTAAAAGGCGTCATGACGGCCCGACGCCCTTCAAAAAGGCGTCGTCCATGCACGACGTCTTTCAACCCCAGGAACCAGATCTGTCATGAGCCCGAGGGCTCCCCTTTTCATCCCCAAAAACCCCAAAATCACCAGAAACGGAGGAGAAAGAGAGGCAAACCCAAACATCACGAATCCATATTCAAAGAAATCCCCCATTTCAACAAGAAGAGCTCCTAAACATGCTTGTTCTACCCCCAAAACCATAGATCTAAAACATGCTTCAAGAGGAAGAATCATGGTTTGAACATAGAACACTATGGGATTCGTCACCCTACCGGTTACTTGAACTCCTCCAAGCTTCAAGCCATCCACCCGACTCGTCCCACGGCGCCGCCGGTACCGCCGTGGTCGTCCTTACTCCACCGTGACGTCGGCCGCCGTCCGGAGAGTAAAACGCCGTAGTGGAAGTGGTGGGAGTTAGGTGGGTGATGGAGTGGAGGAAAGGATGAAGTGGTGGGAGGAAAATAGGGAGGAGAAGGGGCTGCCATCGGGATCGCCGGAAGGGAGGAGAGAAAGAGAGGAGGAAGAAAATGAGGGAAAGAAGGAGGGCTCGAGGGGTTAACCAGAGACTGGCTAAAACGCGTCGACATGGACAGACGCCTATCAGATGACGTGACGGCCGCTCTGACAGGACTCTGAAATGCGTCGTTCTACACAGATGCCGTTCAGGAGACATGTCAGGCCCGTACTCTGACAATTCCAGAGTCGCAGTCAGAAAGGCGTCGTCCCATGCAGACGCCGTACAGACGACACGACAGGGCCGTACTCTCGCGGCCCAAAGCCAGCCCACGTGGCAGAACCTAAAACGCGTCTACAACGGTGGACGTCGTTTAAACCGCGTCGAGCGGGCTCGACGCGAAACATCACAGAGTCTCTGCCCCACTGGAGCCTGAACTACAGGGTCCGACCCCGAAAACCGGATCCGAAAGCCTCAGTCCTTACATCCTAAGCACACATCTAGATTGATTTGGGCCTCTAGACTCCTCAAGCTAACCTTGACCGGTTAAGACTCATATTGATGACAATACCGTCATGCCCTGCTTAGGCTCCCAGCTGCTCCCGACCACCAAGTTTGTCCAAAAGGTTTTCGAGGTAAATGATTTGCCCGACCCGGGTCTCTTTCCTCACAATTTAGAAGGTATAAGATGGAACACCTTGGAACCCTAACGGTCAACCGCGCGACGCTGACCCAGAATCAGACGCCGTCGCACCTATTGGTAACGCGCATGCATTGACCTAAGCCCGAAGTCTTGAGGGTGCTCATTGAGATTATGGTTAAGGAATTGATTCACCAGAAACACTGACATTACTCTTCACTCATTTTGGACTCCTGTGATCATGTGAGCATATGATGATTTTTTGAAAAATGAACAATTTAAAATGATGTTCGGTCTTTAGATAGCTATCTCGTGCTAAACCTTGAGGGAGAAAAAGTGAAGAAATTTCGGAGACAAACCTCACAGGAGGATCGACAAAACTGTTAAAAGGGCGAGCTATGACAAAACGGACCCCTTTTGGACCTCCTAGATGCCCCTATTTTGACTTTTCAGGCCTTTGGTAGATTTCATGGCCAGGCACGGTCACGACCAGGCTTTTTTGTATGATTGCTTGAACCCCTTTTCTTTTTTGTATTTCTTTTCAACTCTTGACATTTTTCGGGGTTATTTGATATTCCGCCTGCGGGGACACTGCCCTCTTCACGTGCTCTGGTCCTTTACATTTCATTTTTGGGCCTATTTGAGGGGTTACATCTATCGGGTTGTTGAGGAACCGCAGTTTGCTGAGCTCGACCGTTTAAGGGCGTCAACTGTCCTGATCAGTCGAGAGACGAAGAGCAAATGTTGTAGTTGGCAGTGTACTAAAGACTTCGAACATTTTAAAAAAACGTGTATGTGTGTGCATCTTATGATGATCATAGGGATCCTTATGAAAGTAAAGTAGACACATCTAAGGTTCTGGTGGATCAGAGTCTTAACCAAACCTTAATGTTAACCCAAACTATCATGCAACTAGACCTAGACTGGGGGTTACGTGGTAGTCACTAGACAGTTGGATTTTGTGCTTTTCCTAAATTTTTTGTGATTTTCAGTAAAGTATGTACATATTTACAAATATTTTTGAAGCTTTTTGGATATTCGATTTTTTTTGAGATTTTGAAAAAAAATTTATATATTTATTTTTTTTGCATTTAAAGGGTAGAATTTTTTAGATAGACTCCTATCCAAAGAAAAACATTTTTCAAAGAACTAGAAACGAAAGAACTTACTTACCTCTACAACTCTAAGATAAAGAGGAAGCTATCCAATCCCTAAGCGATTATGCACAAGACTCTGAGAGTGAGTCAGACATGTTGCAAAGGTGGGTCCTTGAGACAGAGACCCAATGATGGCAGAATTGCCCCAGTATGTTGGCTCCTCCTTGGTGGTTTTATACCCTCCGATATGGGAGTGGGACTTTTCCTCCTTTTGGGGGTCGTAGTCTCCAAACATAAAACACTCAGGGGAATGTGCTACGACCGGTGATAGAAGCCTGAGAAGGAGAGGTGTGTGGAATAAGAAGGGAATGAGAGCGGTGGGTACCGGTTCATCCCTCACTAAGGAGGCTCCTTCTCGTCGAGTGGTTGGTTCATAGAACAACAGCTGTATATCGAAATCTTCTTCATCTTCTCTTTGAACTTCATTGATTGTTTCTTTCAACTCATCCTCAATATAGTATATCTTGAGTACCTCTTGATTTTCCTTCACAAAGTGATCCAAGAGAGTCCATTTTCTTGATTCCTCAGTTAGTTTGGTTACTAGGTAACCCAATCTGAATCCCCCAATACTCGGATTTTCAAAGATAGGCTCTCGAATTCCTTGCTCTTCCTTGCCTAACCCAGATCCCGGACTATATCCCATTTTGTCCATAAGCTGCCAACCTATACTAGACCGAGGCTTGGCCTGAGAGTCAACGGAAGAAAGGATGGGCTCTTTCCCTTTTCCAGAAGTGATCATAGATGGAATTTGTTCAGTCGAGAGTGAGTTCAAAGACTCAACATAGGAGGTACTCTTCATTTTGACAATCTTCTCATTATATGGGAATTTATAGCACTGATGGTTAGTGGAAGGCACTCCCAGAGTCTGGTCCATCCAAGGCCTTCCCAGAATGGCGTTGTATATGGGCTTGGCATTAAGGATGTAGAATTCAAAGATCATGGCCACTGGGCCAATTTCCAGTTTCCTATTAGTTGGTCTTTGAGAATTATCATAGGTTGAGACCATCATAAAACTAGACCCAATCTTTTATGGATCAATCCCTACTTTCTTGAGGGTCTTGAGTGGACAAACATTGATTGATGCGCCGGTATCCAACATGATGGAGTCCAATGAGTGACCCTTGAGTGTTGCAGTTAAGCATAAGGGAAGGGATTAACATTCAGGGGAGCTAGATCCTTATCTGTGAAGGATATCACAGGTGTCTGGGTGACTGAGAGAATGGCATTTGTGACCCCCTTGATAGGAAGATCTTCATTGACTGTAATTCGCTGGAGGAATTTGAACAATATCTCTCTGTGTGTAGGAGATCTCATAATCAACTCTAGGACCGAAATATTGGCGGGAGTTTCCCCTAGATGTTGTAGGATGTCATACTTGGATTGAGTAATCCTTCTAGACATATTTGAATTCTCTTGGGAGTCCAAGGGTTGACTTGTTGGAGGAATGATGCGATTTCTCAGTGTAACACCAATCGGACTGGGGTCTACTGCTTGATCTGACTTTAGTGGTTGAACTGGTGGTGAATTTATTAGGTAGGATTGGGTTACTGGACCCGGCTTTGGTGTTGGGCACAAGATGGATAGAGGAGGTTCTCTGATTGAAATTGAGAGAACTTGGACCAGAGTGACTGGGTTGTATCAAGACCAAAGGTTTGTCTTGGATAATAGGGGAGACTCCTTGCAATGGCTTTCTAGGTTTGGTCATCCTAGTGGGGCACTCACGCCATATCCCAACCTCTTCATACTCCCAGTACTGTCCTCTGCGATCATTTGGTTCCAGATTTTTGACAAGGGTGCTCACCCTTGTCAAAAATCAATGAACATGTGAGTGCCTTGGTACAGCCTTTTAGGTCACCCAATCTTATGTCAAGATCAGACAACCAATCCAATCAGAAACCATATTCAGCAGTTCCCCCTTCAACTAGCTACAGTCGGCCTATGCCCAGACACTCTATGATACGAACAATATCTGGACATATCAACCTTGTAGGGGATGGCCTCATGCTGGGGTGGAAGCTGGATAGCATTGCAAGATAATAAGACATGGAAAATGTCTAATAGAGATTCCGGCAAAGGCGGATATGAGGCACGTTTGGGCAGAGACCGACTGTAGCTAGTTGAAGGGGGAGCTGCTGAATATGGTTTCTGATTGGATTGGTTGTCAGATCTGGACATAGGATTGGGTGACCTAAAAGGCTGTACCAAGGCACTCACCTGTTCATTGATTGTCACTCCCTCTACTAGTGGAGTTTGTGTGGTCTTCTTATTTCTGTTCTGATCTTCAAAGAAGGATGGCAAAGTGGAACTCCAAATCTGAGATTGAACTACCCGAGCTCGATTATAAAGTTGTGCGAATGTGTGAAATTCGCTTAGCATGAGAATAGCTCGAAGCTGCGGGTAGCGTTATTCACCAACATGGCGATAGCTTGAGATTTGTGGATTGCCACTCCCGCCCTAGAGGCCATTGCCCTCCACCTGTTGGAAAAATACGTGAACTCCTCTTCAGGCTTCATCTTCTCCATCATAAGATCAAACAAGGTGGGAGGCATGGTTGTCATATGACTAAACTGAGTGATGAATTTTTCGGAGACCATATCAAAATTGATTAGGTCTGTGGCGGGCAAGGAAGAAAACCATCTTATGGCCTCACCTTCTAAGGATTTCTGGAACATATGGATAAGGAGGACTTTGTCGTAGAGCCATTGATGGGAATCCATGAGGAAACCTGACAGGTGGTAATGAGGGTCAGAGGTGCCATCATATTTCCTGTACTTGGGGGCTTTGAATCCTGGTGGAAAGTAGGCCGAAGGGAGCTTGCAATAGCTCAAGAGAGAGTGCAGTTGTTTCAGGGTAAGTTTCTCGGCCATGAGCTTACGCACATAGGTTTCAACCTCACTTTTGTAGATGAATTCCTCCTGCTTGGGAGGAGCTGTAGTTTGAGAGATTGGAATCGGCATGACGGGTGGAGCAACTGGAGTAGGAGTTGGCTGGTTGATGCGAGTCTGAGCTCTGTTGGAAGATCCTTGGAAATGAGTTCTCCGAGGAGTGGCATCTTGAGTTTTGCCACAAGAGGCCAACTGGATGAGTTGATCAAGGGTGTACCGTGATAACACGGCAATAAGTTCCGGGTCCTCACTCAGGTTTTGGAAGGTTCTGTTGGAGATTATAGGGTCACTCTCTGAAGAAGAAGATTCATCCGAGCATCTTCTCCTAAGTTCCTCTCAAGATGTTTGGAACATGCCCACAAATGTTTGTTGTGGATCGTGTTCAATGTCGAACAGAGGGTTGTGTGTGACATTGTTACCAAACTCATCCATGTCATCATACACAGTGTTAACATACATTCGGTTCATTATGAAACACAAATCCTAAGAGATTTTATATTTCACTTGAAAGGTTAACTGTGCATTATGAGTGTTGGATTCTAACAAATAAAGTTCAAAACCTTAACGACCCTGTACTTTTCTTTCAAAACATGTTCCACCAAAGTTTAGTTTGGTGTCTTTGACTTTGAAATAATTCTCTCAGTGACGCATACGGGTGAATGATTTTGAATGGGAAGGCTTAATTCCTCACACAATCTCGGGATCCTATTAGGTGGTTTAGGTACAACCCGCTCGGCGGCCAAGTGGGAATCCCTGGCTCGCGGAGACTCACGGAGGTATTGCCCGCAGGGGCATGGCCAGGGGCAGGGTTCAGGTGATCAGAAGAAGCCGAGGACCCAGGGGAGAGTTCTAGCTATCACCAGGAAGGAGGCTCGTGCGTCCAACTTGGTGGAAGGTACACTTTCTATTCTTGGGAACTCTGCGCATGTCTTAATTGATTCGGGTGCTTTGCATTCTTTTATTTTTGAGCAGTTCGTAGATATTCTTTCTGCACCCGTTGATGAGATGTCTGATGGACTGATGGTAGAGGTTCCTTCTGGAGATTTCATATTGTCTTATAATTGTTTGAGTGAGGTTCCCTTGACCATTGAGGGCAACGAGTTGCCTGCCCAGTTAGTTGTGCTTGCCATTCGCGACTTTGATGTCATCTTGGGCATGGACTGGTTGGAGGCTTATTATGTTGAGGTGGACTGCTACAGGAAGAGGGTGTGTTTCTCTATTCCGGACATCCCGACCTTCTACTTACAAGGTATTACGCTATCTTCTCATGGTATTCTTATTTCTGACTTTAAGGCCCAGAGATTGCTTGTTGGTGGCTATGAGGCTTTCCTTGCCTTTGTTGTTTTAGCTGATGTTAGTAGTAGTTCCGGTCCTTGGGAGGTGCATGTAATTTGTGACTTTGTTGATGTCTTTCCTAGGGAGTTGCCTGGACTTCCTCCTCAGCGAGAGGTTGAGTTTTCTATCGAGCTTGCGCCCGGTACAACGCCCTTGTCTAAGGCCCCATATCAGATGGCTCCGGCCGAACTCGCTGAGTTGAAGGCGTAGTTACAGGAATTGCTGGATAAGGGTTTTATTCGTCCCAGTACTTCTCCGTGGGGTACTCCAGTTCTATTTGTCAGGAAGAAGGATGGTTCTCTGAGGTTGTGTATTGATTATAGACAGCTGAACCAGGTGACGATAAAGAACAAGTACCCACTTTCGAGGATCGATAATCTGATGGATCAGTTGCAGTCTGCGAAGGTGTTTTCAAAGATTGACTTGAGATCAGGGTATTATCAGATGAGGATCCGTGAGTTTGATGTTAGTAAGATGGCCTTTAGGACTCGGTATGGACATTATGAGTTTTTGGTTATGCCTTTTGGCTTGACCAATGCTCCGGCGACTTTTATGGATTTGATGAACCGGGTCTTCAGGGCCTACCTAGATCAGTTTGTGGTGGTATTTGTAGATGATATTTTGGTATACTCTTCTTATGAGGAAGAGCATGCCACACATCTTCAGGTGCTATTGCAGGTTCTGAGAGAGCACCAACTCTATGCCAAGGTTAGTAAGTGTGAATTCTTGCTAGATAAGGTGCACTTCCTAGGGCATGTCATTTCTGGTGATGGCATTGCAGTGGATCCAGCCAAGATTGAGGTAGTGATGGACTGGAGCATACCGACAATAGTAACTGAGATCAGGAGCTTCTTGGGGTTAGTAGGATATTATAGACGATTTGTCCAGGGTTTTTCTTCGATAGCGACCCCCTTATCAAAGTTGACTCGTAAGGGAGTTCGTTTCGTGTGGATCGAGGAATGTGAGCGGAGTTTCATTAAGTTGAAGACTCGCCTCACTTCGGCTCCAGTGCTGGTGCTTCCATCAGGTTCCGGTGGATTTGTGGTTTATTTAGATGTATCTCATCGAGGTTAGGGTGCAGTTCTGATGCAGCATGGTAAGGTTGTGGCCTATGCTTCTAGGCAACTGAAGAAGCATGAGGAGAACTGTCCCACTCATGACTTAGAGTTGGAAGCTGTGGTGTTTGCACTAAAGATCTGGCGGCATTATTTGTATGGAGAGAAATTTCAGGTTTTTACTGATCATAAGAACCTGAAGTATGTATTCACGCAGAAGGATCTGAACTTGAGGCAGTGTAGGTGGATGGAGTTCATCAAAGATTATGATCTCGACCTTTCGTATCATCCGGGCAAGGCAAATGTGGTGGCAGACGCCTTGAGTCGGAAGACGGTCGTATCATATCTTATGGTTCAAGAATGGAGGTTATTTGAGCAGGTTGTGGAATCTTCCTTTAAGGTTCCGCGAGAGGCTGATAGAGCCGTGTTGGACAGCTTAACTGTGAGGCCAGCAGTGTACTATGCTGTAATCGAGGCTCAGAGGGCAGATGCAGATTTACCGCAGGTTCTCTAGACACCAGAGGTGGAGTTGTGGAATGATGGTACAGTCAGATTTAAAGGCAGACTCTATGTCCCAGCCGAGGAAGACGTACGCAGGAGTGTCCTAGATGAGGCGCACCGTTCTAGATATGCAGTGCATCCCGGAACGACTAAGATGTATCATTGTTTGAGGAGGCACTTTTAGGGGCCTCGTATGAAGAAGGACGTGGCTGATTATGTGGCAAGGTGCCTGACTTGCCAGCAGGTTAAGGCAGAACACCAGAGACCAGGAGGATTGTTGCAGCCTTTGCCGATCCCGGAATGGAAATGGGAACACGTGACTATGGACTTTGTGATGGGATTACCTGTGTCCCCTGGCAGAAGAGATGCGATCTGGGTCATTGTTGATCGATTGACCAAGTCGGCACACTTTCTGGGTATTAGGAAAGACTAGTCAGTCGGTAAGTTGGCTAAATTGTTTGTGGACCGGATCATCTCTCTGCACGGGGTGCCCTTATTCATCGTGTCAGACCGGGATCCGAGATTTACTTCTAGGTTCTGGAAGAGTTTTCAGATGGCCTTGGGCACACAGTTAGCCTTCAGCTCGGCTTATCATCCCGAGACTGATGGGCAGTCGGAGAGGACCATTCAGACACTAGAGGATATGCTCAGGGCATGTTGCCTAGATTAGGGAGGTTCTTGGGAGCAACACTTGTATACAGTGGAGTTTGCTTACAACAACAGTTATCATTCTAGTATCGGCATGATGCCTTATAAGGCATTGTACAGGCGGCCGTGTCGATCTCCTACAAATTGGTCTGAGATTGGCGAGAGGCAGATAGCAGGGTCAGAGTTGGTTCGACAGTGTGCTGAGGTTGCCAGAGTGGTGCAGCAGAGGTTGACTACAGCTCAGAGCAGACATAAGAGTTATGCAGACGTCCGTAGGAGACTTCTTGAGTTTGAGGTTGGGGACCACGTGTTTCTCCGAGTCTCACCCTCCAAGGGTGTGATGAGATTCGAGAAGTGAGGTAAGCTGAGTCTGCGATATGTTGGGCCTTTTCCCATTCTTGCCCGAATTGGGGAAATGGCGTATCAGCTAGCCTTGCCACCCAGTCTTGCAGGAGTGCACGATGTGTTCCACGTTTCTTTGTTGAGGAAATATGTTTAGGATCCATCTCATGTATTGGACTTTTCAGAATTGGAGGTCACTGAGGACTTGTCTTTTCCAGAATTTCCAGTGTGTATTGAAGATCGCAGGGAATAGGTCCTACGGAACAAAGTTGTTACTCTGGTTAAGGTGATTTGGCAGCATCATTCCGGAGGCGAGGCTACCTGGGGAGAGATGATGAAATGCGGGAGCAGTTTCCATACCTTTTCTCGTAAGTTTTTTGGTAAGCTTGTACCATTATTTTTCGTTCTAGTTACTTTTGGCAGCAATTTCGGGGACGAAATTCTTTTAAGGGTGGGAGAATGTAAGGATTGAGGTTTCGGATACGGTTATCGGGTCAGTTTTCGGGGTCGGATCCCTTAGTTTGGGCCCTGGTGGGGATGAGACTTAGGTTCCTTTTCGCGTTGAGCCAGGTTCGACGCGGTTTAAACGGCGTTCATCAACGTGGACGTATTTTAGGCTGTGCCACGAGGGCGCGACGTGGGTTGGCCTTGGGGGGCGAGAGTACGGCCCCGGTCTTATCGTCTGAATGGCGTCTTGTATGGACTACACCATTTAGAGTACGACCCTGCTTTGTCAGTGTACGGCCCGGTCTTGTCATTTGAATGACGTCGGGCTTGGACGACACGTTTTCTCCAGCTTCTGTTTGACCCCGCGAACCCTCCCTCCTTTCCCTCATTCTCTCCTTTCTCTTCTCTCTCCTTTCTCCCATCCGATCTCCGGCGAAACCCTTCCCGCTCTCCTTGCTTTCCTCTCCCCATTCCTCCTCTCCCTCCACCCCCGTAACCTCCTAACTTCCTCTACTACCACCACCACTTTCTCCGCAACGCATTTCTCTCCGGACGGCGGCCGACGTCTTGGTGGAGTAAGGGCGTCTACGGCGGTACCGACGGTGGCGTGTGGCAAGGCGGGTTGGCGGCTTGGAGCTAGGAGGAGTTCGAGTAACCGGTAAGGTAACGATTCCCGTTGTATTTCGTTTAAAAACCATGTTTTTGCCACTTTGGATCATGTTTAGGGGTTTTCTTGGGGTGAAAATGCTAATTGCATGTAATGTGAATTTGGGCGTTTTAATGGGTATTTAGGTTCTTTTCCTCCTTCTCCACTTTTTTAGTGTTTTTACACGATTTGAGGGAGGAAATTCCACCCCGTGGATTGGGAGATAGAGGAGGAAGATCCTGTCTGTGAGGGTTAAATGGCGTCGGGGGACAGCGATGCCTTTTAGAAAGGCGGCTTCCACCTAGGACGCGATTTAGCCCAAATAACAGACTCTGTCTCTAGACTGATGAGCGTCCGGAGATAGCGACGCCTTTTGAACGGCGACTTCCATGCTCTATGTGTTTTAAGTAAGATCACCCCGAGGTCTGTTTCTGTTTATGTCGTTATCAGGCGACTAGGGACAGCGACGCCTGTTAAACGGCGACCTTGTTAAACGACGCCTGTTAAACGGCGACCTTGTTGAACGACGCCTTTTAGGCCTTTTTCTGAGACCAGTTTTCACATGATCTAGTTTAGGAAGCTTGAATGACGTCGGCCTTGGGCGATGCGATTCAAGCCAAAATTCCATTAATCCCTGCAATTAACACCTGTTTACATTGTTAGATAGTTTAGTTAATTGCATGCTTAGAAATGTACTCGATGACGATGGATTCTATGTGATCGGATCGCACCGTGTTATGTTTTGTGCGATCGTGGGCCTACAGTGACAGTTGTTAGCACTTAGGCACCCTGTGTCGGTGTGGGAGTGACACGGCACCGGTGTGGGAGTGGTGGGGTGACGCCTAGAGAGAGGATTGTTGGGTTTTCTCGGTTTCTCCGGATCGCTCACGCAGCGGAAAAACAAAATATTTACAGCGATCCGTTCCCGTTTCGGAATCTAAAATACGATAATCGGATTATCGAAGTTCTCACCGTATGCGGATTCGAATCCGCATCCGTTTGGTTCCGTCGGTGTGACACCGCAAGCCGCGCAAGCGCCCGGCCTCTAGCGAAGTCCACGCGATCCTCCCCGCGACGGATATACTCGAGTTCGTCGTTCTTCGCAGCCCACGAAGCTTCCGCCGGTCGCCGCAATGATCGCCGCAGTGCGCGGACGATTTCCCGTCGAACGGGATTCGGAGAAGTCGCGGAGCAGATTTGGATCTGCCTGGGCGTCAGAGAAGGACAGAAACTGAGGAGGGGCGGCTAGGGTTAGCAGCAGCTTGGCCTGCTCAGCCCGTTCGCTATGTTTTATACTAACCGCGCGGTTTTTCACAAAAACCCCCGGTTTGTATAAAACCCACTTATTTATCCATTGCCTTGAGAATCATTTGCGTGTGACCCTCTAGGCCCAAGTACCAGTCCAGTTAATGGCCCAGTAAGCCCAGTGACTCCTCACTGGCTTTATTAATTAATTAATAACCCACTTATTAATCAATTAATCAATCGAATTGATGTCGCACATCGAATTCGACCGGGCCTCCGATCACGTTGGGTGCCAAGCAACACCGCGTGAACCCCCAGAAGGTATTTGGGGTTAAGTAACCCACTCTTGGAACCTTTTCGTCGACAGTTACCGCGTGGATATAATCCTTCATTCGTACAATGCTCTCGAGTCAACTCAGGGTATGGCGAGTTGTCAAACCCTAACCGGTCGACTCACTTGGATTGGATGCCGCTGATGAATATCGGAAAACTCCTTTTCCGATATTATCGTCCGCCCTGGCCAGGGACTTTTGCGCATCCTTCCTAGAGCATTCTCTCTCTAAGTACCGAGAGCGAATGATTCCTTATTGACACACAATTCCCTTCGACGGTATTCCGCTGTACCCAATCCTTGGCGTATTAGAATCCCATGGCTAGAGATTCGTAAACCAAGGTCAAAGCACAGAAGTCCACCGCCAAGGTGTCCTTGGTGTCTCAGGTCCGAGGACCATCCACGCAACTGCGACAATAGAATCAAGCTGGTTGACAGTGAGGTACAATACCATCCAGCGATTCAGTCGGATCAGTTCAGTGAACTCATTCTCCAATGAGCACCTACAGATTCGCCTTAGTGTCTCCACACAAGTGACTTATGAGACCCGTCACCCTCATCATATGAGTAGGAGTAATCTGTACTAGTCTAACCGGATATCCGATGTCCTTCTCGGATATCCTCCGACTAGGAACGATTAAGAATATGTGTGTTTAAGTGATCAGTCTCATTAGTATGATCTCATCATAATCTGATCACCATAGCACATATTCACGGACTTCATTATGAAACGATAATTAACGCGATTTACACATAATGAATATTATGCCATTTTATTAATAATGAACGAGATTTACATTGTTAGATTGGCTTGTAGGCCACCTAAACTAACAATCTCCCACTTGGACTAAAGCCAATCACCTTTATACAATAAGCCCATAGACTCTAGGTGACGCTCAAACACAATTTGAGCCAACGGCTTTGTCAGTGGATCTGCTACATTGTCGACGGATGGAACTCTTTCCACTACTACATCTCCTCTGGATATGATCTCTCTGATAAGTTGAAAGCGCCTCAGAATATGCTTCGATTTCTGATGAGACCGTGGCTCTTTCGCTTGCGCAATCGCTCCATTGTTGTCGCACAACAGTGGAACAGGCTCAGAGATGCTGGGAACTACGCCGAGGTCGGTGATGAATTTCTTCAACCACACTGCTTCCTTGGCGGCTTCAGCTGCAGCGATGTACTCAGCTTCAGTCGTCGAATCTGCAGGGTTACTTGCTTGGAACTCTTCCAGCACACTGCCCCTCCGTTCAATGTAAACACGAATCCAGATGTTGACTTGCTATCATCTGGATCTGACTGGAAACTCGAGTCAATAAAGCCTCGCAATTTCAAGTCACCTCCTCCATAGACAAGAAACATATCCTTAGTTCTTCTCAAGTACTTAAGGATACATTTCACTGCCTTCCAGTGCTCTTCGCCTGGATCAGCCTGAAATCTGCTCGTAACACTTAGAGCAAATGCAACATCAGGCCGTGTACATAGCATGACATACATGATAGATCCTATGGCAGAGGCATATGGTATTCTATCCATGAATGCCCTCTCATTAGGAGTCTTAGGAGACTGCTCCTTTGAGAGATTGATTACATGTCTCATCGGTATGAAACCTCTCTTGGAATTTTCCATGCCAAACCTTTTGACTATGGTATCTATGTACAAGGATTGGGTCATTCCAAGCATCCTCTTTGATCTATCTCTATAGATCCGTATTCCCAATACGTAGGATGCTTCTCCCAAATCCTTCATGGAGAAGTTTTTCGACAGCCAGATCTTTACTGATGACATCATAGCTACATCATTCCCAATGAGTAGTATGTCATATACACCTCTTCCTCAAGATTACCATTGAGGAAGGCAATCTTTACATCCATCTGCCAGATTTCGTAATCAAAATGTGCAGCAATGGCGAGCAGAACTCTGATCGACCTTATCATGGCAACTGGTGAGAAAGTTTCGTCGTAGTCAATTTCTTGCCTTTGACGATATCCCTTTGCCACCAACCTTGCCTTATAAGTGTCGATCCGTCCATCAGCACCGATCTTTCTCTTAAAGATCCACTTGCAACCGATAGGTACAATACCCTCGGGCAAGTCCTCCAAGTTCCAAACTTGGTTGGTGTACATGGACTGGATTTCTGAGTTTATGGCTTCTCGCCATTTCCCGGCTTCTGGGCCTTCTATGGCCTCCTGGTAGGTCTTAGGATCATCATCCTCATTATTTTGTACCTTAGACTCACCTTCAGCGATATGTCCCACATATCGTTCGGGTAGTCTAGGTACTCTACCAGATCTACGAGGTTCATCTGTGTGTACCTGAACAGATTCAGGAACTGGTATCTCATCTGATGATAATGCAGCTATTTGGGGATCTGGAACCTCTTCCAGTACTATTTTACTCCCACTGTCCTCCTGGAGAAGGTATTCCTCTTCCAGGAAGACAGCTTTTCTGGTGACAAACACCTTTTGTTCACCAGGATGGTAAAAAATAGTATCCAAAGGTTTCCTTTGGATATCCCACAAACCTACATTTATAAGTTCGTGATTCCAGCTTGTCTGGATCATGCCTCTTTACATGAGCAGGACAACCCCAGACTTTAACATGTTTAAATTCTGGTTTCCTGCCTTTCCATATCTCATATGGAGTAGAGGCCACAGACTTGCTGGGTACTCTGTTCAGTAGGTATGCTGCTGACTCTAGAGCATACCCCCAGAGGGACACTGGTAATCTCGAAAAGCTCATCATGGATCGCACCATGTCCAACAAGGTGCGATTCCTCCTTTCTGATACACCATTCATCTGTGGTGTATATAGAGGGGTCAGCTGAGAAAGGATACCATTATCCTTTAAGAATTGTTTGAAATTAGTACTCAAGTATTCTCCTCCTCGATCTGAACGAAGAGCTTTAATACTCTTTCCTAACTGCTTCTCTACCTCATTCTTGAACTCCTTGAACTTCTCAAATGCTTCCGACTTGTACTTCATTAAGTACACATAGCCGAATCTTGAGAAGTCATCGGTGAACGTGATGAAGTAAGAAAAGCCACATTTGGCTTGGGTGGATATTGGACCACACACATCCATATGTATTAGTTCCAGAATGTCCTTGGCACGTTCTCCATGTCCACTAAATGGAGATTTTGCCATCTTTCCCATAAGGCATGATTCACATGTTGCAAACGATTCATAATCGAATGCTGTTAAATAACCATGCTTGTGCAACTTTTGCAACCTGCTTTCGCCAATGTGCCAAAGTCTACAATGCCACATGTAGGCTTGGTTCACGCAATTCTTGCTCTTCTTAAGAGCATTATCAATTTGAAGATTGTAATAAGAAACATCTAATAGATATAGACCGTTGACTAAAGATGCTGAAGCTATTGATTTATTACCATAATAAATCGAACAACTTCTATTCTCAATTGTCAACCTATATCCTATCTTGTCCAAACAAGATATTGATATGATGTTCTTTATTATGCTAGGAACATAATAACAATCTTCCAATAGTAAGGTGTCTCCCGATGGAAGCCTGAGGTTTGCTGTCCCAACAGCAATCGCCGCAACTTTTGCGCCGTTTCCTAGCCTCAATTCCACCTCACCTTGTCTCAGCTTGTGCTTACTTGTCAGCATCTGTACATCATGACAGATATGTGAAGCACATCCGGTATCCAATACCCAAGATGTGGAATCTCTAACCGACAAGTTGATATCTATCATATAGATATCTGAAACTTCAGACAGCTTCACTCTTCCATGAGCTTTATCATGAATGAACTCCTTGCAGTTCCTTTTCCAGTGACCATACTGCTTATAGTAGAAGCAGTCACCTTTCACTACTCTTTTTCCTTTGTCCTTCGATCCTTTATCGTTAGTTGTCATCTCTGCTTCAGGAGCATCTAATGCCGATTCAGCAGGAGGATCAGCTCCAGGGACAAAGTTATTGCGTTCAGATCTGAAGACATTCTTCAGGCTTCTGAACCAATCTGAGTAGATCAGGTAAGTCAAAACGGCATCAAGTATGCCACGGAGTGAGTTATTCGACGACATAATTCCCTACAGGAGATAAGTAAAATCTATTTAGCAGATGTTCAATTATTAAAGTTTAAAACAAGACATGGTCTTTTGTTCAAGTTTAACTCCCACTAATTTTCGACGAACTGTATAACCCTCAGTTATACAGAACGGGAGACGCCGACAGTCTCCTAGTGGGGATCAGAATCTCAATGACTTGCACTACAGCCTTGTGGATAGCACAACAAACTGTAATACAATCAGAGAGCACCCAACTCATGGGACTTACAACTCCTTGCAATATCTGATCATAACTTCGGTCCCCAGAGATTTAATGGCCTTGTGGATAGCACAACAAACCACTATCTGGTCTAAGCTAACCATCATTACGCGACGAGCATAGATTTGCATGCAGCCTTTGTGGATAGCACAACAAAGCTACATGGTTTCTCTACCCCGATCTATAGGCATCTAATGCCATAGCCACAGTTTCTCCTCCCAATTAAGCAGGCCTTGTGGATAGCACAACAAACCTGCCTAAATTGATTCGAATCCTATGACTATAACGATGGTGGACCACGCGGTAAGTTCTTAACTACTCGCGTTACGGCTTAGAGTTTATCTGAGGGTATTTGGATAACTTTTATCTTGGTCTCTCCTAGGTGATAGTATATAAATATATCGTATATATTTACTAAATACTATAACCTGCTTTGATTCATAATCAAAAGATAAACTATGCATCACATACATGTCATTAGTGTGGTTATGGATAGCACAGTGGGTTTGACTGGAGCCAACAGTCAAACGCACACACAATCTAACACAACAATTACATTAGATATCCTGCAATCACATAGGCAAGAGATCTCCATCTTTTCGCCTTCCTGGTTGCAGCTGTGGATCGTCCTCGCTCCTTCCTTGGTTGCCTCCATCATATTACATTAATTCTAGAATTAACAAGTAAATTGAAGAAGGCCTTATGGCGCGTACAAGAGAGAGAGGGAAGTAGAAATATATCGGAGTATGAGAGAGAGAGGTGCGCAGACCTCTATTTATTAACAATTAATAAACATCATACATCCATGATCCACACAAACCATTCATCACATGAATAATAAATTAAGTGCATCTCCATGACCACGGTGTGTTTTAAACATCCCACACATGATTCAGCGCATCACATGGCTAAAACAAATGAGTTTTTCAAAATAAATAAGTTTGGCTTTCAAAAAGCTGGAATCCAATCAAAATTGGTATTTGAATTTTGAAAACTCATTTTATTAACTTAACATGCAATTAAATTTAAATTTAAAAGCATTAAACACACATCACATGCGCACACACTCCGAATTAATAATTCTAGATTATTCCATGCAAATTAGAACAATTCTAATGATCTAACACTTAGATTAAACCTCATTAATAATCTAACAATTAGACTATTTAAAGATCAATCTAACTCTTAGATTAATCCACCAAAGTTAATTAAAAAATTTAACACTTAAATTAATAATCAACCAATTAATTATTAACTACGAATCTAACATTTAGATCAGTTAATTAATGTTAATTAGTAATTTAACACTTAAATTAATAATTAACACTAATTAATTAATAACTATAATCTAACAATTAGATTAGAAGATTAAAGTTAATCATTAATTTAACCCTTAAATTAATAACTAACAATTAATCATTAAATACAACTAATTTAACACTTAAATTAATCATTTAAGTTAATTATTAATTTAACAATTAAATTAATAACTAACTCAATTATTAATTAACAATTAGTTGAAATAATAATTAATGATCTAACTATTAGATTAATAATTATTAATTACTAATTTAACCATTAAATTAGTATTATTAAGATTAATCATTAGTTTAACTATTAAACTAACAATTAACATTAATCAATTGACAACTAATTGTTAATCAAAAATTGATTCAAAATCATTAATTAAAAGGCCCAATTAAATAAATTTGAACAATTAAATTTCAAAATTTAAAATTTAGTTCAAATTTTATTTATAATTTAAATGGGCTCATTGGGGTTAATTTGGGATTTTAAGGGGGCAAATAAAGGTTTAACTAAAACACCTTAAAGGGCTCAGCCCATTAGGTCGAGTGGGCTCGGGCCCTGCAGGCCCTGGGGTCAAGCCAGGGCTCGGGCACCCTGGCTCAGCCAGCTTCTGGCCCCGGTCCAACCGGGGCCGGCCCGGTCCGTCGGGACCGGCCAAGTGGGCTGGCTCGGCCGGCTCCATCTTCCTCAGCTCGAACAGAGCCCTAAAACTACAAGCAGGTTTCATGGCGGCGGCGGGGAGGGAGAATTAGGGCCCCAGGCGGCCGGCGGTCGGCGCCCCCGACGCCGTCCGGTGATGCCCCGGCGTCGGCAAGGTGCCCTACGCAGGCAGCAGCCGCCGGCGGTGCGCCTTTAGAAGCATCCCGAGCCCAATTTCCCCCTTCCAAAAACTGGTTTTTCAAGGGTAAGGAAGTGCAGGAAAAATCCGGCCACTTCCAGCGGCTCTCCGGCGTCGGCCACTGGTGCCTTTGGTGACCAGAGGGATCCCTGGTCATACCAAGATCTCCGGCCACCTCCCCATCCCATGGGGACATCCGATTGAAGCCTCCGAACTGCACTATTCTTCGTCTCACGAAGAACACAAAGAACCCAAAAAAATTTCGAAAAATTTGCAGAAATAAAATAATCAAATTATTTTAACATTAGTGTTCATCTCATGAACACGGATCCTGCAAAAAGATCGAACTGACGCATGGAATAATACACAGAAACATTAATTTCGGAAACCGAAACGGGACGAGAAACAGTGGAACCTGGCTCTGATACAACTGTTGGGTTTTCTCAGTTTCTCCGGATCGCTCACGCAGCGGAAAAACAAAATATTTACAGTGATCCGTTCCCGTTTCGGAATCTAAAATACGATAATCGGATTATCGAAGTTCTCACCGTGTGCGGATTCGAATCCGCATCCGTTTGGTTCCGTCGGTGTGACACCGCAAGCCGCGCAAGCGCCCGGCCTCTAGCGAAGTCCACGCGATCCTCCCCGCGACGGATATCCTCGAGTTCGTCGTTCTTCGCAGCCCACGAAGCTTCCGCCGGTCGCCGCAATGATCGCCGCAGTGCGCGGACGATTTCCCGTCGAACGGGATTCGGAGAAGTGGCGGAGCAGATTTGGATCTGCCTGGGCGTCAGAGAAGGACAGAAACTGAGGAGGGGCAGCTAGGGTTAGCAGCAGCTTGGCCTGCTCAGCCCGTTCGCTATGTTTTATACTAACCGCGCGGTTTTTCACAAAAACCCCCGGTTTGTATAAAACCCACTTATTTATCCATTGCCTTGAGAATCATTTGCGTGTGACCCTCTAGGCCCAAGTACCAGTCCAGTTAATGGCCCAGTAAGCCCAGTGACTCCTCACTGGCTTTATTAATTAATTAATAACCCACTTATTAATCAATTAATCAATCGAATTGATGTCGCACATCGAATTCGACCGGGCCTCCGATCACGTTGGGTGCCAAGCAACACCGCGTGAACCCGGAAGGTATTTGGGGTTAAGTAACCCACTCTTGGAACCTTTTCGTCGACAGTTACCGCGTGGATATAATCCTTCATTCGTACAATGCTCTCGAGTCAACTCAGGGTATGGCGAGCTGTCAAACCCTAACCGGTCGACTCACTTGGATTGGATGCTGCTGATGAATATCGGAAAACTCCTTTTCCGATATTATCGTCCGCCCTGGCCAGGGACTTTTGCGCATCCTTCCTAGAGCATTCTCTCTCTAAGTACCGAGAGCGAATGATTCCTTATTGACACACAATTCCCTTCGACGGTATTCCGCTGTACCCAATCCTTGGCGTATTAGAATCCCATGGCTAGAGATTCGTAAACCAAGGTCAAAGCACAGAAGTCCACCGCCAAGGTGTCCTTGGTGTCTCAGGTCCGAGGACCATCCACGCAACTGCGACAATAGAATCAAGCTGGTTGACAGTGAGGTACAATACCATCCAGCTATTCAGTCGGATCAGTTCAGTGAACTCATTCTCCAATGAGCACCTACAGATTCGCCTTAGTGTCTCCACACAAGTGACTTATGAGACCAGTCACCCTCATCATATGAGCAGGAGTAATCTGTACTAGTCTAACCGGATATCCGATGTCCTTCTCGGATATCCTCCGACTAGGAACGATTAAGAATATGTGCATTTAAGTGATCAGTCTCATTAGTATGATCTCATCATAATCTGATCACCATAGCACATATTCACGGACTTCATTATGAAACGATAATTAACGCGATTTACACATAATGAATATTATGCCATTTTATTAATAATGAACGAGATTTACATTGTTAGATTGGCTTGTAGGCCACCTAAACTAACAAGGATCACCTGGTGTACCTCGGGGTATAGCTAGTACCGGTGTGGGAGTGGTACATTCGGAGTGTCACTCGTGCTGGGGGAAGCAAAACCATCTGGAGCTTGTTAGGCCGGAGTAGCCAGCGCGCTATCTGAGGGATTGCTGTTTGGTCTCAGCGGATCGGTGTTTCCCGCGTTCGGTCGTGTGGTTGTTGTGTTTTGCCGAGACGCTGGTTGTGGGCTCCATAGTAGAATGGTTTCAGAATTGTGCATGTTATATTTCGAATGCATGTATTTTATATCGAAATCTAGGAATTGTGTTTACTGCTTTACTTACTTAAATTATCTATATTAGTGTTGTTGCACTTGTGGGTGCGTGAGTGGGCGGTGGGGATCGAAGGATCCCTACTGAGTCTTTTCAATGAGACTCACCCCTGCGGTTTTCAGGTGAGGGTTCCAGGCAGGCGTAGCGAGGAGAGTGTTGCTTTGGGTCGCGCGCCAGCAGTCGCTGTTCCGGGGTATGCCCCGATGTAGTTGTTTTTTTATTTTCTGGCATGTATGCTTAATTATTTCCTTTTAGTTGGAGTATGTAATTATTTGTTGAGTCGAGTCGCATTGTAATAATTTTTAATTCTTACACTTCCTTTTTAATTCAATACGATGTGAATGTTTAGCTTAGTTTATTATTTATTTTCCAGACTTATCAAGATCCTAGTTTGGCTCCAAATTAATGATTCGGTACCCATTTAGTAATCGGATCCCCGATTATAGGGTGGCGGGTCGTTACAGTGGCTGTAAGGCTTTCCTTGCCTCGGTAGTTGTAGCTGGTGTTAGTAGTGGTTCGAGTCCTTGGGAGGTGCCTGTAGTCTGTGACTTTGTTGATGTATTTCCTAAGGAGTTGCCTGGCCTTCCTCCTCAGCGGAAGGTTGAGTTCACTATTGAGCTTGCGCCAGGTACGACACCCTTGTCTAAAGTCCCGTATCGGATGGCTCCAGCCGAACTCACTGTGTTGAAGCCAGAGTTGTAGGAATCGCTGGATAAGGGTTTTATCCGTCCTAGTACTTCTCCGTGGGGTGCTCTAGTTCTGTTTGTTAGGAAGAAGGATGGTTCTCTGAGGTTGTGCATTGATTATAGACAGCTGAACCAGATAACTATAAAGAACAAGTACCCACTTCCGAGAATCGATGATTTGATGGATCAGTTACAGTCTGCCAAGGTATTCTCGAAGATTGACTTAAGATCAAGATATTACCAGATGAGGATCCATGAGGTTGATGTGAGTAAGATGGCTTTTAGGACTCGGTACAGACATTATGAGTTTTTGGTTATACCTTTCGGCTTGACCAATGCTCCTGCGGCTTTTATGGATTTAATGAACCGGGTCTTCAGGACCTACCTAGATTAGTTTGTGGTAGTGTCTGTAGATGATATTTTGATATATTCTTCTTCTAAGGAAGAGCACACCACGCATTTTCAAGTGGTGTTGCAAGCTCTGAGAGAGCACCAACTCTATGCTAAGTTTAGCAAGTGTGAATTTTGGCTAAATAAGGTGCACTTCCTGGGGCATGTCATTTCTGGAGATGGCATTGTAGTGGATCCAGCCAAAATTAAGGCAGTGATGGATTGGGGTAGATCGACAACTGTGACTGAGATCAGGAGCTTCCTGGGGTTAGCAAGGTATTACAGACGGTTCGTCCATGATTTTTCTTCGATAGCGACCCCCTTGTCAAGGTTGACTCGTAAGGGTGTTCGTTTCGTGTGGAGCGAAAGTGCGAGCAGAGTTTCACTGAATTGAAGGCTCGTCTTACTTCGGCAACAATTCTAGTGCTTCCATCTGGTTCTAGTGGATTCGTGGTTTACTCCGATGCATCTTGTCGAGGTTTGGGTGCGGTTCTGATGCAGCATGGTAAGGTTGTAGCCTATGCTTCTAGGAAGCTAAAGAAGTATGAGGAGAACTACCCCACTCATGACTTGGAGTTGGCGGCTGTGGTATTTGCACTGAAGATCTGGTGGCACTACTTATATGGAGAGAAGTTTCAAGTTTTTACTGATCATAAGAGCCTAAAGTACGTATTCACATAGAAGGATCTGAATTTGAGGCAGTGTAGGTGGATGGAGTTTATCAATGATTGTAATCTCAACCTTTCTTATCATCCGGGTAAGGCGAACGTGTTGGCAAACGCCTTGAGTCAGAAGATGGTCGTATCACATCTTATGATTCAGGAATGGAGATTATATGAGCAGGTTGTGGAATCTTCCTTTAGGATTCCTTGAGAGGCCGATAGAGCCGTGTTGGCCAGCTTGATTGTGAGGCCAGCAGTGTACGATGCAGTGATCGAGGCTCAGAGGGAGGATGCAAAGCTACCGTAGATTCTCCAAATATCAGAGGTGGAGTTATGGGATGATGGCACAGTCAGATTTAGAGGTAGACTCTATATTCTAGCTGAGGAAGAGGTGCGCAGGAGTGTCCTAGATGAGTCACACCGCTCTAGATATGCAGTGCATCCTGGAATGACTAAGATGTATCATTGTTTAAGGAGGCACTTTTGGTGGCCTGGTATGAAGAAGGACGTAGCTGATTATGTGGCAAGGTGCCTGACTTGTCAGCAGGTTAAAGCAGAGCACTAGAGACCAGGAGGGTTGTTGCAGCTGTTACCGATCCCGGAGTGGAAATGGGAGTACGTGACTATGGACTTTGTGAGGGGATTGCCCGTGTCACCCGGCAGGAGAGACGCACTCTGGGTCATTGTTGATTGATTGACCAAGTTTTCACACTTTCTAGCTATTAGAAAGGATTGGTTAGTCGGTAAGTTGGCTAAGTTGTTTGTGGACCGGATCATCTCTCTGCATAGGGTGCCTTTATCCATCGTGTCAAATCGGGATCCGAGATTTACTTCTAGGTTCTGGAAGAGTTTTTAGAAGGCCTTGGGTGCGCAGTTAGCCTTTAGCTCGGCTTACCATCCTGAAACTGATGGACAGTCAGATAGGACCATTCAGACATTGGAGGATATGCTCAGGGCTTGTTGCCTAGATTGGGGAGATTCTTAGGAACATCACTTGTCTATAGTGGGGTTTGCTTACAACAACAGTTAGCATTCTAGTATCGGCATGGCGCCATTTGAGGCATTATACGGGCGGCCGTGTCGATCTCCTGTGAATTGGTCTAAGATTGACGAGAGGCAGATAGCAGGGCCAGAGTTGGTACAACAGTGTGCTGAGGTTGCCAGGGTAGTGCAGCAGAGGTTGACTACATCTCAGAACAGATAGAAGAGCTATGCAGATATCCGTAGGAGACCGCTTGAGTTCGAGGTTAGGAACTACGTGTTTCTCTGAGTCTCACCCTCCAAGGGTGTGATGAGATTCGGGAAGCGAGATAAGCTGAGTCCGAGATATATTGGCCATTTTCCCATTCTTGTTCGAATTGGGGAAACGGCGTATTAGCTAGCCTTGCCACCCAGTCTTGCAGGAGTACACGATGTGTTCCATGTTTCTTTGCTAAGGAAGTATGTTCAGGATCCATCTCATGTCTTGGACTTTTTGGAGTTGGAGGTCGTTGAGGACTTGTCCTTTCTGAAATTTCCAGTGAGTATTAAGAATCGCACGGAGCAGGTCCTTCGGAACAAGGTTGTTCCTCTGGTTAAGGTGATTTGGCAGCATCGCTCCGAAGCCGAGGTGACATGGGAGCATGAGGATGAGATGCGGGAGCAGTTTCCCTACCTTTTCTCGTAAGTTCTCCTTGTTACCTATGCAATCTTGTTATTGGTGCTAGTTTTGTTGCGGTAATTTAGGGGACAAAATTCTTTTAAGGGGATAGAATGTAAGGATTGAGGTTTCGGATCCAGTTATCGGGTTAGTTTCGGTGTCGAACCCCTTGGTTTGGGCCCTTGTGGGCTGGGGCATGGGTTCTTTATCGTGTCCAGCTTGCTCGACACAGTTCAAACGACGTCCGGTTATCGTAATGCATTTTAGAATGTGCCACGTGGGCCGGTTTTGGGCCGCGAGAGTATGGCCCCGGTCTTATCGTCTGAATGGCGTCTTGCATGGTCGACGTCATTCAGAGTACGGCCCTAATATGTCAGTGTACAAACCCGTCTTGTCATCTAATTGGCGTCGGTCTTGGACGACGCATTTTAGCGAGTTTCGGTTGATCCTCCGAACATCTCATTCCTTTCTCTCATTCTTTCCATTTCTCTCTCTCTCCTCCCTCTCCCCTCAGATCCATCCGACGCCCCCTTCCCCTTCTCCTTCCTTTCCTCTCCCCATTTCTCCTCTCCCTCCACTCCATCAACTCCCTAACTTCCACCACTACCACCACGATCTCCTCTGCGGTGCATCTCTCTCCGGACGGCGGCCGACGTCCCGGTGGAGTGATGGCGTCCACGGCGGTACCAACGGTGGCTTGTGGCGTGGCGCTTCGGCAGCTTGGAGCTCGGAGGAGTTCAAGTAACTGGTAGAGTGACGATCCTCGCAGTGTTTTGTTTAAAATAATGATTTTTCTCGCTTTGAAAGTATGAAATGTGTATGGGTGCTTCTGGGATAGAAAGTATGTTCTAAGGGGTTCTTTATGAAAATAATTAGGCTTCTCTCCTACTTTCTCCATGTTTTTGACGTTTTTTATACTATTTGGGGGAGAAATCCCACGTTGTAACTCGGGGGAGGCCGGAAGGAGAACATGTCTGTGATCGTTAAATGGTGTATGTGGACAGCGACGCCATTTTAAATGACGGCTTCCACTAGAGACGCGATTTAGCCCAGATCAAGAGATTCTACTTCTATCTTGAATGGCGTCTAGGGACAGTGAGGCCATTTAAATGGCGGCTGCCAGGGGCGGCGCGTTTTAGGCCATATTTTGAGGCCAGTTTTTCCGTATGAACCAGTTTAGGGGTCTTGAATGACGTCGGCCATGGGCGACACGATTTAAGATAGAACCTCATTAATCCATGCAATTAATATGTATTTACATTGTTAGATAGTTTGGTTAAATACATGCTTAAAAACGTACTCGAGGACGAGGGTTTCTACGTGATCGGATCGCACTGTATTGTATTTTGTGCGACCGTGGACCTAGAGTAACAGTTGTTAGCGCTTAGGCACCCTGTGTCGGTGTGGGAGTGACATGGCGCCAGTGTGGGAGTGGTGGGGTGACGCCTAGAGAGAGGGTCACCTGGTGTACCCCGGGGTATAGCTAGTACCGGTGTAGGAGTGGTACATTCGGAGTGTCACTCATGCTGGGGGACCACCTAGAGCTAGACAGGCCGGAGTAGCCAGCACGCTATCTGAGGGGTTGCTGTTTGATCCCAGCGGGTCGGTGTTTTACGCGTTCGGCCGCGTGGTTTGTATGTTTAGCCGAGACGCTGGTTGTGGACTCCGTGGTGGAGTGGTTTCAGAGTTGTGCATGTTACATTTATGAATGCATGCATTTCATTTCAAAATTTGGGAATCTTTGGGAGTTGTGTTTACTGCTTTATCTATTTAAATTGCCTATATTTGTGTTGTTGCACTTGTGGATGCGTGAGTGGGTGGTGGGGATCGAAGGATCCCTACTGAGTCCATTTCGATGAGACTCACCCCTACGGTTTTCAGGTGAGAGTTCCATGCAGGCATAGCGTAGAGGGTTTTGTCTCGGGTTGTGCGCCAGCAGCCACCGTTCCGGGGTATGCCCCGATGTAGTTGTCATTTCCCTTTCAGGCTTGTACGCTTAATTACTTCTTTTCAGTTGGAATATGTAATTATTTGTTGATTCAAGTCGAATTGTAATAATTTTTAATTCCTGCACTTCCTTTACAATTCGATGTGATGTGGATGTTTAGCTTAGTTTATCATTTATTTTCCAGACTTATCGAGATCCTGGTTTGGCTCCAAATTTTAATTATTCGATACCCATTTAGTAATCGGATCCCCGATTATAGGGTGGCGGGTCGTTACATAACACCTCCCAGAAAATGTGGGACACTGAGTCCCACCATGAGTACCACTACAATGATGACAAGCTACTGGGAGTCTCTGGGCTACCTCCTGCTGAGCGCTGGTCACCGCCTAACTTTGCTGGGACTGCCTGGGTTTGCTACTGCCACTGCTACTGTTGCTGCCACCACCACCTCGAAAGAACATCCTGAATCTGGAGCCAAGTGAAGACGATCCCGATCCAGACGAATGAGCTGTTGCCGCTACTGCTGTCTTCCCCTTGCCGCATGCTGGCCCCTGAGTGGCCAGTCACCTCTCCCGAGCCGACTGATCGTGTTGTGCCTCTACTGCTGCAGCACAGTTAACCGCCAATGCCAAGTCTGTACAATAGTGGGACGTCACAAAACTCCTCAACTTGGACCTCAGTCTCTCCACGAACCTCGAAGCCCGACGCTCCTCATCCCCCGAGATGAAGGGTACAAACCATCCTAAAGCGAAGAATTTCATCTGGTATTCGAGCACTATCATGCTCCCTTGGGTCAACTCCATAAACTCCCTCTCCTTCGCCTTTTGGACATGCCTAGGGAAGTACTGCCCGTTGAACTCTTTCACAAATGTCTCAAATGGAATCTCCCTGAGATTCCTATCTGCATAAGACAAGCTCTTCAAAGTGGTCCACCAGTCATAGGCATCATCCTTTAACATGATATCGAATGTCTTCTCTAACTCCTTCAGCCAATGAACGACCTCATCAGGATTGGGACGGCCGGTTAAATGAGGCGGCTTTAGCTTCAGGAATCTCTCCAGAGCAGCTGAAGGCCCTCCCTGAGCACTAGAACTCTCACTAGAGTCTTGAGTTTGATATCTAGTCATCGTGTCCATCATAGCCACCATAAAACGCTCCATATTCGTCCTATCGGCCTCAGACCTGCTAGGAACATCTCCCTGCTCCCTAATAACTAGCACTCTCTTCCTAGGAGCCATCTAATCGCCTACAGTCACAAGAATCGATAATGTCTAATTAGAACCCAAAACCTACACTACCGTCGTGCCTGTACGGGATAATCTATTTATTTGCTGAAATTACGGTATTTAACCTAGTTATTCATCTATTTTCCAGATCGAGTGTTCTGATACCAACTGTAACGACCTGCCACCGTATAATCGGGGATCCGATTACTAAATGGGTACTGAATCATTAAAAACTAGAGTCAAGCCAGAATCTCGATAAGTCTTGAAAATAAATGAGAAACTAAGCTAAACATTCCACATCACATCGAATTGTAAAGGAAGTGTAGGAATTAAAAATTATTACAATTCGATTCGACTCAGTAAATAATTATATATTCCAACTAAAAAGAAATAATTAAGCGTATAGGCCTGAAAGGAAAATAACAACTACATCGGGGCATACCCTGGAACAGTGGCTACTAGCGCACAACCCGAGACGAAACCCTCCATGCTACGTCTTCCTGGAACCCTCACTTGAAAACTGCAGGTATGAGTCTCATCGAAATGGACACAGTAGGGATCCTCTGATCCCCACCACCCACTCACGCACCCACAAGTGCATCAACACAAATATAGGCAATTAAATAAGTAAAGCAGTAAACACAATTCCCAAAGATTCCCAAATTCCGATATAAAACACATGCATTTGTAAATGCAACATAAACAACTCTGAAAGCACTCCACTATAGAGTCCACAACCAGTGTCTCGGATAAACACACAAATCACGCAGCCGAACGCGAAAAACACCGACCCGCTGTGACAGAATAGCAACCCCTGGGATAGCGCGCTGGCTACTCCGGCCAGTCTAGCTCTAGGTGGTTCTGCTCCTCCTAGCCACGAGTGACACTCCGAATGTACCACTCCTACACCGATACTAGCTATACCCCGGGGTACACTAGGTGACCCTCAGGCGTCACCCCACCACTCCCACACCGGCGCTGTGTCACTCCCACATCGACACAGGGTGCCTAAGCACTAACAACTGTCACTTCAGGTCCACGATTACATAAAACACAATATAGTGCGATCCGGTCACGTGGAAACCCTCATCCTCGAAGTACGGTATTGAACATGCATTTAACCGAGTTATCTAGTGATGTAAATACATGTTAATTTCATGAATTTATGGGGTTCTATCTTGAATCGCGTCGCCCGTGGCTGACGTCATTCAAGACCCCTAAAACTGGTTCAGTTTTCGCTAAGCCATTGGAACCAGGGATACTAGCCCGAATGGCATCGCCCATGGCCGACGTCATTCAGCTTTTTATCCCACGCTGGCCTCGGGAACCGGAAAATTGGGCCATTGAATCGCGTCACCTGGTCTTAACACCATTCTAAATGGCGTCACCTGGTCTGGACGCCATTTAATGCCCGAAACTGCATTTCACCGAGCCAAATCGAGGATCTGGCTTCTCCCCCAAAACACTAAAAAAACACAAGGAAGATAAGGGGAGAGGCCCAACAATCCAAATTACTTCCCGAAAACCCAAAATGTCTATTTTCATCAAAACCCCTTAAAACATGCTTTACTACCCAAAACCTCTACACACAGCACATGCTTTAAAGTGAGAAAAAAACATGATTTTAAACAAATACAATAAAGATCATCACCCTACCGGTTACTTCAACTCCTCCTTGCTCCTAGCCGCCGAACAGCCTTGCCACGAGCCGCCACCGGTACTGCCGTGGACGTCGTCACTCCACCGGGATGTCGGCCGTCGTCTGGAGAGCAATGTGCTGCGGAGGAGATGGTGGTGGTAGTGGTAAAGGTTAGGAGGTTGATGGAGTGGAGGAAGAGGAGGAATGGGGAGAGGAAGGGAAGGAGGAGGGGGAGGGGAAACGGGGCGTTCGGAGAGGAGGGGGAGGAGAGAGGGAGGAATGGAGAGAATGAGGGAAAGGAAGGAGGGCTTCGGAGCGTTAACCGAAACTCACTAAAAAGCATCGTTCCAGGACGACGGCAATCAGGCGACAAGACGGGGTTGTACACTGGCAGATGTCTGTATCGCGTCGTCCATGCAAGACGCCATTCAGACGACACGACCGGGGTCGTACACACGCACCCCCATGCGCACCCACGCGGCACCCCAGAAAAGCTCCTAAATGGCGTCTCCTAAGGCCGACGCTGTTCGAAATCGCAAGGAGCCTATGCCCAGCCCTAGAAGGGCCCAAATCAAGGGGTCCGACACCGAAATTGACCCGATAACTGGATCCTAAACCTCAGTCTTTACAGAACCCGCCATGATTTTCTGATCCTCGTCGGAAGCTAACCAGATGGGAGAAGATGGCCAAGCATCGCCGCTCCCCAGGCTATCTTCTTTGCTGCTCGAAGGTCCTCCAACAACGGTAGATACTTCAAGTTTACCCTGTCCGCAGCTGTTGCGAACAATAGTCTCCTAAAGAAGAAGAGGAGGAAGATCTGCAAGTTCTACTCATCCGAATGGCCTTCTAAGTCAAGGAGTGTCTCCACCCTCTCGGCAAATGCCCCTAGTGTCTCCACCCTCTCGTCTTCAGATGAGCTGTGAAACATTTGATCTGATCTTCTGGCCCAAGGAGCGATCGTGCTACGCACTGTGCTGAAAAATCCTAGAAGTTGTGGTCACCGTTTCGTCAAAATCGAAACACAAGTGCATTTCTACCCACAGTTGCAAGATAAACAAGCTCCCCTTTACGCTCCACCCCATGAACATGCCATTGAGGCCACCATATAGATGGGCCATAACCATTGGGGCCATGGATCGCCCCTGCCAGAGTAAGCTCAGCACACCTACATACACTCTTTCCAGTACCGAGCCAGAAGTCGGAAACCACAATGTACCTCCGAGGACCAAACATAGTCCTCGCATCAATCTTTCCGACTCGATTATCCTGCGCTTAATCTCCTGGATCAGCCAGCATGCAAGACGGTCGACAAGAATTCCCTGCCTGTCGCTCATGCGACACACTTCTTGTTTATCTTGCACAATTTCAGCAAAAACTTCATCCCACGTGGGCAAGTCAGTGGGATCGCCGGCAGCTAAGCTGCCCCAACCATAAATGAGCTCCACTTCTTCCAACAAAATGGTGGCATCGAACTCACGGAAGTTGAACGTGTGCATCTCCGGATGACACAGTTCGAGCAGCTCCACTGCTTCAGTTGATCAAGGTCGAGAAGCTGCAGCTCCTCTCGACTGATCCACGAGTCTTTAGACAAGGGCCTTCCTTTCCATTGGACAAGGTAGCATTGGTATGCCCTACTTCTTGTGTTAGTAATATGTTCTCCCAGTATCTTGTCAATCTGCTTGCACTGTCCATACATTGGGCTAGTGGACACTCAAGGATTGGGTCGCTCTTAATAAGTGGGAAGGCTTACTGGGAATTGTTGGTGGCTCCTTGTAAGCAACCAGATTCGCGACATTAAATGTTGAGCTGATCCCGCAATCAAGAGGTAAGTCCACCATATAGGCATTTGTTCCTATCCACATTAAGACTCTGAATGGGTCAGCTCCATGGGCCTGAAATTGATGGTTCTCGAGGGAAACCTTTCAGGCTGCAAGATCCCCCTCTTTGAATTCTTAATTCCAGTGATGTGAATCAGCCAACCGCCGGGAAGCCTCATTGCTAAGGATAATTCACTTGCTGATCCTTTCATGCAATTCCTTAACATGTTATGAAAATGATCAGCAAACTCAGAAGTCTTAGCATGTATAGGGAGGGGAATGAGGTCCACTGGCTTCCTAGGTGCATAACCATGAGCAATCTCGAAAGGACTGATACTAATTGTTCTATTGATAGTGCTATTGTATGCAAATGTAGCTCTTGGCAAGATTAGGTCCCAATTGCTAGCATGCTTTCTGACTAGACATCTAAGCAAGTTCCCTAGACTTCTATTGACCACTTCTGTTTAACCATCGGTCTGTGGGTGATAATGGAGAATTTTAAGAAAGAGCCCATCAATCGCCACAATCTTCTTCAGAAGTAGCTAGTGAACTTCACATCCCGATATGATACAATGGTCTTGGGTAGGCCATGAAGGCATAAAATCTCATCATAGAAATGGCGAGCAACCCTACTGGCATCAGCAGTCTTGGAGCAAGGAATAAAGTGAGCCATCTTAGAGAAATAGTTTAGGACAACAAGGATGAAGTCATGCCTACGGGCTGTTCGAGGCAATCTTAGGACAAAATCCATACTCACGTCTTGCTAGGGTTGATCTGGGATGGGTAAAGGAATGTAAAGGCTAGTGTTTGTAGACATCGATTTTGGACCCCTTTTGGTCGTAAACCCCAGTCACCATTAGCCCATCACCATCAAACCCATCACCTTAGCCATCTCATTTAATCCATCCAATTTTCTCAGCCCACTAAATAATCAGGCCCATTAACCAATCTCGGCTTTCGCCACCTTTTCGTGGAAGGCCAACTACCCCTTGCCTTCCACCATCCTTGGAAGGCCAACCAGCCCGCCTTCCACCACCGGTAGAAGGCCAACCAGCCCACCTTCCACCACCCTTGGAAGGCCACCCCTTGCCTTCCACCATCCTTGGAAGGCCACCCCTCACCTTTTGCCGCCCTTGGAAGGCCAACTGGGCCGCCTTCTAGCTTTTCGTGGAAGGCCAGCTACCTGGCCTTCCACGGAATTGGAAGGCAAGGAAGTTGGCTGTTCATTCCCCTAACTTCCACCTTGACCTCGTCTTCCTACGATCTCCCCCCATTCGGTACCCACATCCCCACTACTCCGATCACTCCCCATTCTGGCGACTGCCGTGCGCACAACCTCCGACTCTTGACCGCTTCCTATTGGTTGTTTGATGATTAACGAGGATTTAGAATTGGAATTTCTCCTATTTTTCACTCTCATATTTAAACCCTCTTATTCCTCCCGGAGAGGGGGGTTGTTGTTGAGAGAGAGGTTGGCGGGCGAGGATTGAAGGTTACATCTTTGGAGGTCGGCCAGTCTGGAGGATACGGACAGCAGAACGGGAGCATATGAAATTCCTCCGACATGGGCTTCTTCTTCTAACTCTTGTTCTCTTTCTTTTCTATGCACTACACTCACCACCTTTCCACATCTCATAGTCTCCTTTTACTACATCCCATCCATCTCATCACCATGACACACACGTATACTTCATTGCATGCATCCTAGGACATCCTACTACCCACTCTAACAGAAGTTTCAAACAAAAAAAAGGGAGGTGGGTGGCCATAACATATGGTCATCTTCCCTCCCCAAACATCCATCTGGTGCGTCCCCTTTCAATTTTAACTCGATTATTAGTTTGCATGAACGGATTCTACATGTTGCAGTTCTAATTGAGTTATTTCTTTTTTCTATTTTGTCTTTTCTTTTCAGGGGCCCTTACCACATTTTGCGTGTAGACTACCGACCTCTCCCCCTTCGGCCGGCCGGAGGCAGAGAAGAGTAACCCTTCGTCTCCCGCTCCATCAGAACGCGATCAATCTCACCATCCTGCGGAGCACAGGAACTGTAAGGTAATGCTCCTGGCGATCACATACTTCAATTCCTAACCCCGTCCAAATCGCCGCAGTGCTAAGACGAACAGAGAAGCCCTCGCCTGAATGAGACAGTAGCGGCGGGGACGTTCCGGGCGCCTACACCCCTCTGGCGATCACGGTGGGACGTCTACTTGCTCCCTGCACGCACCGCGATCAAAGGTAGGAAGGTAAGGGCCTGACATTTTTTATTTTTTAATCTGGACGGCCTGTAGCCTGGCCGTCCAAGCTATCAGACGGCCAAACTGTCGGCCGTCCAACATTTTGGACAGCCACTTGCTGGCCGTCAAGGTTTCTAGACGGCCAGGTTCTTGGCCGTCCTCTGATTTGGATGGCCAATCCCCTGGCCGTCCTTACCCTTTGACGGCCAATCTGCTGGCCGTCCTCCTTACTTTGACGACTACTCTATTGGCCGTCCATGTGTGCTGTCCATGTGTGCTAACTACTTTTGCTATTGATGTTCATTGTATGTTCTGGCTCGTTCTTTGTTAAGTTACTGGATTTTTTAGGGTACTCTCCATGGGGGTTTTAAGGAAGTGCCTGCATCACATCTCTAGTCACCTCTCCCATAGTATTTGACTATCCACCTGAGGATTCCCACGCGGGTGTGACTAGTCTTATTCTGTTGGGAACCTCCGTGAGTCTTCGCGAGCCAGGGATTCCCACTTGGCCGCCGAGCTAGTTGTACTTAAAACAACCTAATAGGAACCCGGGTTTGTGTGAGGAATTGAGTCTTTCCATTTACAATCATTCACCCATAGGCGTCACTGAGAGAATTATTTCAAAATCAAAGACACCTAACTAAACTCTGGTGGAACAGGTTTTGAAAGGAGAATACAGGGTCGCTAAGGGTTTGAACTTGATTTGTTTGAAACCAACACTCATAATACACGGTTAACCTTTCAAGTGAAATATAAAATCTTTTAGGATTTGCGTTTCATAATGAATCGAATATATGTTAACACTATGTATGATGACATGGATGAGTTTGGTAACAATGTCACACACAACCCTCTATTTGAAATTGAAGAAGATCCACAATAAACCTTCATAGGTATGCTCCAAGCATCCAGAGAAGGACTTCCGAGTAAGGATTCTGATGATTCTTCTACCTCGCAGGGAGAAGATGAGCCGGTAGTTTCAAGTAGAACATTCCAAAATCCTGGAGAAGATCCGGAACTTATTGTTGCATTATCACGTTATACTCTTGATCAACTTATCCAGTTAGTCTCCCGAGGCAAAATCTAGGATGCCACTCCTCGGAAGACTCAATTCCAAGGATCTTCTAGCTGACCCCAAGCTAATCAAACAATGCCAGCTCAAACAATTCCATCTAATCTCATCAACCAGGTCACACCTCCCACGCAGGAGGAGTTCATCAACAAGAATGAGGTCGAGACTTGTGTGCGGCAACTCATGGCCGAAAATCTCATCCTGAGACAACCTCATTCCCTTTCGAGCTACTGTAAGCCCCCTACAGATTACTTCCCACCAAGATTCAAAGTGCCTAAGTACAGGAAGTACGATGGTACCACTGACCCACATCATTACTTATCAGGGTTTCTTATGGATTCTCACCAGTGGCTCTTTGATAGAGTCCTCCTTGTCCACCTCTTTCAGAAGTCTCTCGAGGGAGAGGCCTTGAGATGGTTTTCTTCTCTACCAGCCACTGACCTAATCAATTTCGATATGCTCTCTGAAAGATTCATCATGTAGCGACCCGTCACCCTATAATCGGGGATCCGATTACTAAATGGGTACCGAATCACTAATTTAGGACCAAACCAGGATCTAGTAAGTCTGGGAAATAAATAATAAACTAAGCTAAACATTCACATCGCATTGAATTGAAATGAAAGTGCAGGAAATTAAAATTATTACAATGCGACTCGATTACAGCAAATAATTACATACTCCAGCTGAAAGGAAATAATTAAACATACAGGCCAGAAGTAAATAACAACTACATCGGGGCATACCCCGGAACAACTGCCGAAGACGCACAACCCACGGCCGCACACGCCGCACTAAGTCTGCTGGGAGTCCTCACCTGAAAACCGCAGGGGTGAGTCTTAAGAATAAGACTCAGTAGGGATCCTTCGATCCCCACTGCCCACACACACACCCACAAGTATAAAGTGCAGCTAACAGTAAGTAACAAGTGTAGTGGCAGGTACAATATCTAATTCTCTACGTGAGAACACTTGCAGTCGGGATATAATAATCATGCACATTCTAAGCTAACCGTCAGGAAACCCACAACTGCCGTCTCGATAGAACTCGCCGACCGTACAAACCACGGTGGGAAAACCTCGACCCGCTGAGACCAAGCAGCAGCCCCTCGGATAGCACACTAGCTACTCCGGCCCGACAGGCTCAGGTGGCTACTCCTTCCCTCAGCACGAGTGACTCTCCGAATGTACCACGCCCACACCGGTACTAGCTGACCCCGGGGTTCACCAGGTGACCCTATCTCACTAGGCGTCACCCCGCCCACGCCCCCACCGGCGCTGTGCTCACGCCCCCACCAGCACAGGGTGATAAAGTGCTACAATGTCACTCCAGGTCCACAGTAACTGAAAACCCAACACAGTGCGATCCGGTCACGTGAAAAGCCCGCGATCGCATAACACACACAGAACCATCCGATCATGAGGAATCCATCTCTATCGGGTGCACTGAAACATGTGCTAATCATCTATCTAGCAGTATGAACACGTTTTACTGGCATGCATTAGTGAGATTCTGTCTTGAATCGCGTCGACCGAGGTCGACGCCATTCAAGCTCCATGTACAGGTTTATATAAATCAATCTTCGGATTTCTGGTCTTAAAACGCGTCGACACCAGTAGTCGCCGTTTTAAAAGGCGTCGACGTACCCAGACGCCATTCAACACGAAAATCCGGAATTTCCCAGAGTTTTATTCTGGGATTTCTGTGGTTAAAACGCGTCGTGGACGCCTGACGCCATTCAAAAATGCGTCGTTTACCCATGACGTCTTTCAGCCACAGAAACCTCAACCTGGCAGAATGTCTGTTAGTCAATTCCTGTCTAAAAGGCGTCGTGATGGCCCGACGCCCTTCAAAAAGGCGTCGTCCATACACGACGTCTTTCAGTCCCAGGAACTAGGGACGCCCTAAACCCGAGGGCTCCCTTTCCAACCCCAAACAAACCCAAAAATCATCAAATTGGAGGGGAAACGAAGGGCAAGACATTTCAAAGGCAAACACCCCCATAGGGCCTAAGCATGCTCATTCTAACCCCCAAAACCGAAGATCTACCACATGCATATTGAGGAAAACATGATTTTAAACACAATGCCACGGGGAACGTCACCCTACCGGATACTCGAACGTCTCCGGGCTCCAAGCGGCCTATCCGTCTCGTCCCACGCCGCCGTCGGTACCGCCGTGGTCGTCCTAGCCCCACCGTGACGTCGGCCGCCGTCCGGAGAGCAGAACGCCGCAGTGGAAGTGGAGGTGGTAGAGGCAAGAACTAGGTAGGGGATGAAGTGGAGGGAGAGGCGAAATGGTGGAAGGAAAAGAGGGAGGAAGAGGTGGTCGCCGCCGGTTGCCGGAGGAGGAGAGTAGGAGAAAATGAGGGAAAGAAGGAGGGCTCTCGGGGTTAACCAGAAACTGGCTAAAACGCGTCGACATCCACGGACGCCAATCAGTTGATGTGACGGCCGCTCTGACAAAAGTCTGAAACGCGTCGTCCTACACGGACGCCATTCAGACAACTTGTCAGGGCCGTACACTGACACACCCAGAGTCGCAGTCTGAAAGGCGTCGACCCACATGGACGCCGTTCAGACGACCTGACAGGGCCGTACCCACGCGGCCCAAGGCCAACCCCCGCGGCACCCACTTGGCAACACCTGAAACGTGTCTGCCAAGGTAGACGCCGTTTAAAACGCGTCGCCAGGTACTGACGCGATTCAACTCAGAATTCCAGCCCCTCACAAGGGTTAGAACAACAGGGTCCGACCCGAAAACCGGATCCGAAAGTCTCGGTCACTACAATCTCCCCCCCTTAAAAGAATTTCCCCCTCGAAATTGACTGCTAGAATTCAACAAGGTCAAAACAAGGATACAAGTTTATAATAAAACTCACGAGAAGAGGTAAGGAAACTGCTCCCGCATCTCGTCCTCTCGCTCCCAGGTTGCCTCACCTCCGGAGCGGTACTGCCAAATCACCTTGACCAGCGGTACGACCTTGTTTCGCAAGACCTGCTCTCTGCGATCCTCAATACGAACCAGGTACTCTGGAAATGATAGGTCCTCAGCGATCTCCAACTCTGAAAAGTCCAACACATGAGACGGATCCTGAATATACTTCCTCAACAAGGACACATGGAACACGTCGTGCACTCCTGCCAGATTGGGCGGCAAGGCCAACTGATACGCGGTTTCCCCGACTCGAGCAAGAATGGGAAAAGGTCCAATATAACGCGGACTCAGCTTGCCTCGCTTCCCGAATCTCATCACACCCTTGGAGGGTGAAACTCGGAGAAACACGTGGTCCCCAACCTCAAACTCAAGTGGTCTCCTCCGGGTGTCGGCATAACTCTTCTGTCTACACTGAGCTGCGGTCAACCTCTGCTGAACTGTCCTGGCGACCTCAGCACACTGCTGCACCAACTCAGGTCCTGCAATCTACCTCTCACCGACCTCAGACCAACACACCGGTGATCGACACGGCCGCCCATATAAAGCCTCATAAGGCGCCATGCCGATACTGGAATGGTAACTGTTGTTGTAGGCGAACTCCACAGTGGGCAAATGCTGCTCCCACGAACCTCCCCAGTCTAGGCAACACGCCCTGAGCATATCCTCCAAGGTCCGAATAGTCCTCTCCGACTGTCCGTCAGTTTCGGGATGGTAGGCGGAGCTGAAAGCCAACTGAGTGCCCAATGCCTGCTGAAAGCTCTTCCAGAACCTGGAAGTAAATCTCGGGTCTCGATCCGAGACAATGGACAAGGGTACCCCGTGCAGAGAGATGATCCGGTCTACAAATAACTTTGCCAGTTTGCCGACCGACCAGTCCTTCCTAATGGCTAGGAAGTGTGCCGACTTGGTCAGCCGGTCAACAATGACCCAGATAGCATCTCTCCTGCCTGGAGATGCAGGCAAACCCATCACAAAGTCCATCGTCACATGTTCCCATTTCCACTCAGGAATCGGCAAGGGTTGCAGCAACCCTCCAGGTCTCTGATACTCGGCTTTAACCCGCTGACATGTCAAACATCTAGCCACGTATTCAGCCACATCTCTCTTCATACCGGGCCACCAGAAGTGCCTCCTCAAACAGTGATACATCTTTGTTGTCCCTGGATGCACTGCATACCTCGATCGGTGCGCCTCATCAAGAACACATCTGCGCACATCTTCCTCAGTCGGAACATAGAGTCTGCCTCTGAATCTGACGGTACCATCATCCCACAACTCAACCTCAGACCTCTAGAGAATCTGGGGTAACTCTGCGTCTGCCCTCTGAGCCTCAATCACAGCATGGTACACAGCCGATCTCACAGTCAAGCTGACAAGTACTGCTCTATCTTCATCACGTGGAACCCTAAAGGAGGATTCCACCACCTGTTCAAATAATTTCCACTCCCGAACCATAAGGTATGACATGACCGTCTTCCGACTCAAAGCGTCTGCCACTACATTCGCCTTGCCCGGATGATAGGAAAGGTCAAAGTCATAATCTTTAATAAACTCCATCCACCTTCGCTGCCTCAGGTTCAGGTCTCTCTGAGTGAATACATATCTCAGGCTCTTGTGATCCGTATAAACCTGAAACTTCTCCCCATACAAGTAATGCCTCCAGATCTTCAGTGCAAACACCACAGCTGCAAGTTCCAAATCATGAGTAGGATAGTTTTCTTCATGCCTCTTCAGTTGCCGAGAAGCATAAGCAACTACTCTGCCATGCTGCATAAGGACTGCTCCCAATCCTCGACGGGACGCATCTGAGTAAACCACAAATCCACCTGACCCAGATGGAAGCACCAGCACAGGGGCTGACGTGAGACGAGTTTTTAGCTCAATAAAACTCTGCTCACAATCCTCAGTCCACACGAAGCGAACTCCCTTTCGAGTCAACCTCGACAAGGGGGCTGCTATCGAAGAAAATCCCTGAACAAACCGTCGGTAATATCCAGCAAGCCCCAGAAAGCTCCTGATCTCGGTCACTGAAGTCGGTCTGTTCCAGTCCATCACTGCCTCTATCTTCGCTGGGTCTACTGCGATACCTTCACCAGAAATAACGTGCCCAAGAAAGTGCACCTCGTTCAGCCAAAATTCACATTTGCTGAACTTGGCGTAAAGTTGGTGCTCCCTCAGGACCTGCAACACTGCCCGAAGGTGAGCAGCGTGCTCTTCCTCAGAAGAAGAATAAATCAGAATATCATCAACAAACACAACCACAAACTGGTCCAGGTAGGTCCTGAAGACTCGGTTCATCAGATCCATAAAAGCTGCCGGGGCATTGGTTAAGCCAAAGGGCATAACCAGAAACTCATAGTGCCCATACCGAGTCCTGAATGCCGTCTTACTAACATCCACATCTCTGATTCTCATCTGATAGTATCCCGATCTCAAATCAATCTTGGAAAACACCCTCGCGGTCTGCAGCTGATCCATCAAGTCATCGATCCTAGGAAGTGGGTACTTATTCTTTATTGTTACCTGGTTCAGCTGTCTATAATCAATGCACAATCTCAAAGAACCATCCTTCTTCCTGACGAACAGAACTGGAGCACCCCATGGAGATGTACTGGGACGAATAAAACCCTTGTCCAGCAACTCCTGCAATTGAGCCTTCAACTCAGCGAGTTCGGCTGGCACCATCCGATACGGGGCCTTAGACAAGGGCGCCGTACCTGGTGCAAGCTCGATAGTGAACTCAACCTCACGCTGTGGAGGAAGGCCAGGCAGCTCCTCAGGAAATACATCGACGAACTCACACACAATAGGCACCTCCCCAGGACTGAGACTATCCCGGACATCAGAGACAACAACAGAGGCAAGAAAAGCCTCACAGCCACCATCAAGTAACCTCCGTGCCTTAAAGGCAGAAATAAGAATACCTCGGGAAGAAAGCCTAATACCTTGGAAGAAGAAGGTCGGGATGCCCGGAATGGAGAATCGCACCCTCTTCTTGTGGCAGTCCACCTCTGCATAAAAGGCTTCCAACCAATCCATACCCAGGATGACATCAAAGTCTCGAATGGCAAGCACAACCAACTGGGCAGGGAGCACATGACCCTCAATGGTCAAGGGGACATTCCTCAAGAAGTTATAAGATATCATATAGTCTCCAGAAGGAACCTCCACCATCAGACCATCAGATAATTCATCAACGGGTGCAGAAAGAATATCTAGAAACTGCTCAGAAACAAAAGAATGCGAAGCTCCTGAATCAATCAATACGTGTGCAGAGTTCCCAAGGACAGAAAGTGTACCTTCCACCAAGTTGGACGCGCGAGCCTCCCTCCTGGTGATAGCTAACACTCTCCCTTGGGTCCTCGGCTTCTTCTGCTCGCCTGAACCATGACCCTGACCATACCCCTGCGGGCACTGCCTCGCCAAGTGGCCCTGCTGGCCGCACGCGAAACATCTCCTGGGAAGAGTGGGACACTGAGTCCCACCATGGGTACCACCACACTGCTGACATACTGCCGGAAGCCTCTGAGCTGGCTCCTGCTGCGCACTGGACACTGTCTGACTGTGCTGCCCCTGTCTGGGCCGGCTGCTGCCGCTGCTGCCGCTACTGCTGCCACCACCCCTGAAGAATCTCCTGAATCGGGAGCCGAGTGACGACAATCCCGATCCAGTCGAAGGAGCCGGTGCCGATGCCTTACCCCTGCCTCGAACTGGCCCCTGAACAGCCTGCCCCCTCTCTCGGGCCGACTGGATCTGCTGAGCCTCCACAGCTGCTGCACTCCTAACGGCTGACGCCAAGTCTGTACAACAGTGGGACGCCACAAAGTTCCTCAAACTGAGCCTAAGCCCATCCACAAACCTCTCCGTGCGACGCTCCTCATCCCCAGATATGAAAGGCACGAACCGTCCCAGCGCGACAAACTTCGCCTCGTACTCAAGTACCGTCATACTCCCCTGTGTCAGATCCATAAACTCCCTCTCCTTGGCTCGCTGGATATGTCTAGGGAAATATTGTGCGTTGAACTCCTTGACAAAGGTCTCCCAAGATATTTCCCTAAGACTCCTGTCCCCATAAGACAAACTCTTCAGTGTGGTCCACCAGTCATAGGCGCTATCCTTCAGCATGAAGGTAGCCAGCGAGGTCCTCTCTACTGCCGCACAGTCCATGGTATCAAAGGTCTTCTCGATCTCTCTAAGCCAATGAATGGCCTCGTCAGGGTCGGGACGACCGGTGAAGTGAGGTGGCCTCAACTTCAAGAACCTCTCCAGTGTAGCTGTGGAACCACCCCGAGTACTAGAGCCCTCGCTGGGATCTCGCGTCTGATACCTAGCCATAGTATCCATCATGGCCTCCATAAACTGCTCAACACTCGGCCTCCCTGCCTCGGACCCACTAGGGGCATCTCCCCTCTCTCGAATAACTGGCATCCTCTTTCTGGGAGCCATCTACACGCCTACAATTACACAATCAAAAGTTCTAATTAGAATCCTAAAACCTATGCTACCGACGTGCCTGTACGGGATAATGTATTTATTTGCCGAATTTACAACATTTAACCTAGTTATTTACTTATTTGCCAGACCGTATGCTCTGATACCAATTGTAGCGACCCGTCACCCTGTAATCGGGGATCCGATTACTAAATGGGTACCGAATCACTAATTTGGGACCAAACCAGGATCTAGTAAGTCTGGGAAATAAATAATAAACTAAGCTAAACATTCACATCGCATTGAATTGAAATGAAAGTGCAGGAAATTAAAATTATTACAAGGCGACTCGATTACAGCAAATAATTACATACTCCAGCTGAAAGGAAATAATTAAACATACAGGCCAGAAGTAAATAACAACTACATCGGGGCATACCCCGGAACAACTGCCGAAGACGCACAACCCGCGGCCGCACACGCCGCACTAAGTCTGCTGGGAGTCCTCACCTGAAAACCGCAGGGGTGAGTCTTAAGAATAAGACTCAGTAGGGATCCTTCGATCCCCACTGCCCACACACACACCCACAAGTATAAAGTGCAGCTAACAGTAAGTAACAAGTGTAGTGGCAGGTACAATATCTAATTCTCTACGTGAGAACACTTGCAGTCGGGATATAATAATCATGCACATTCTAAGCTAACCGTCAGGAAACCCACAACTGCCGTCTCGATAGAACTCGCCGACCGTACAAACCACGGTGGGAAAACCTCGACCCGCTGAGACCAAGCAGCAGCCCCTCGGATAGCACACTAGCTACTCCGGCCCGACAGGCTCAGGTGGCTACTCCTTCCCTCAGCACGAGTGACTCTCCGAATGTACCACGCCCACACCGGTACTAGCTGACCCCGGGGTTCACCAGGTGACCCTATCTCACTAGGCGTCACCCCGCCCACGCCCCCACCGGCGCTGTGCTCACGCCCCCACCAGCACAGGGTGATAAAGTGCTACAATGTCACTCCAGGTCCACAGTAACTGAAAACCCAACACAGTGCGATCCGGTCACGTGAAAAGCCCGCGATCGCATAACACACACAGAACCATCCGATCATGAGGAATCCATCTCTATCGGGTGCACTGAAACATGTGCTAATCATCTATCTAGCAGTATGAACACGTTTTACTGGCATGCATTAGTGAGATTCTGTCTTGAATCGCGTCGACCGAGGTCGACGCCATTCAAGCTCCATGTACAGGTTTATATAAATCAATCTTCGGATTTCTGGTCTTAAAACGCGTCGACACCAGTAGTCGCCGTTTTAAAAGGCGTCGACGTACCCAGACGCCATTCAACACGAAAATCCGGAATTTCCCAGAGTTTTATTCTGGGATTTCTGTGGTTAAAACGCGTCGTGGACGCCTGACGCCATTCAAAAATGCGTCGTTTACCCATGACGTCTTTCAGCCACAGAAACCTCAACCTGGCAGACTGTCTGTCAGTCAATTCCTGTCTAAAAGGCGTCGTGATGGCCCGACGCCCTTCAAAAAGGCGTCGTCCATACACGACGTCTTTCAGTCCCAGGAACCAGAGACGCCCTAAACCCGAGGGCTCCCTTTCCAACCCCAAACAAACCCAAAAATCATCAAATTGGAGGGGAAACGAAGGGCAAGACATTTCAAAGGCAAACACCCCCATAGGGCCTAAGCATGCTCATTCTAACCCCCAAAACCGAAGATCTACCACATGCATATTGAGGAAAACATGATTTTAAACACAATGCCACGGGGAACGTCACCCTACCGGATACTCGAACGTCTCCGGGCTCCAAGCGGCCTATCCGTCTCGTCCCACGCCGCCGCCGGTACCGCCGTGGTCGTCCTAGCCCCACCGTGACGTCGGCCGCCGTCCGGAGAGCAGAACGCCGCAGTGGAAGTGGAGGTGGTAGAGGCAAGAACTAGGTAGGGGATGAAGTGGAGGGAGAGGCGAAATGGTGGAAGGAAAAGAGGGAGGAAGAGGTGGTCGCCGCCGGTTGCCGGAGGAGGAGAGTAGGAGAAAATGAGGGAAAGAAGGAGGGCTCTCGGGGTTAACCAGAAACTGGCTAAAACGCGTCGACATCCACGGACGCCAATCAGTTGATGTGACGGCCGCTCTGACAAAAGTCTGAAACGCGTCGTCCTACACGGACGCCATTCAGACAACTTGTCAGGGCCGTACACTGACACACCCAGAGTCGCAGTCTGAAAGGCGTTGACCCACATGGACGCCGTTCAGACGACCTGACAGGGCCGTACCCACGCGGCCCAAGGCCAACCCCCGCGGCACCCACGTGGCAGCACCTGAAACGCGTCTGCCAAGGTAGACGCCGTTTAAAACGCGTCGCCAGGTACTGACGCGATTCAACTCAGAATTCCAGCCCCTCACAAGGGTTAGAACAACAGGGTCCGACCCGAAAACCGGATCCGAAAGTCTCGGTCACTACACATCACCCATTTCAATCACATGGCAGCCATGCCCCTTACCTTATTTGATCTTGTAATGGAAAAAATGAAGTCTGACGAAGACTTCACTCACTTTGCTAATAGGTGGAGAGCCATAGCCTCTAGAGCAGAGGTTGTCATCCCTGAAGCCCAAGCTGTCACTATGCTTGTTAACAACGCTACCCCTCAGCTCCAAGCTATTCTCATGCTTAGCGAACTTCAAACATTCGCTTAGCTATATAATCGAGCTAGAGTAGTTCAGTCTCAAATCCGAGACTCCACTCTGCCCTCGTTATCTGAGAATAGAAACAGGAACAAGAAAGCCACACCGACTCCCACCACAGAAGGAGTCACCATCAATGAGTAGGTTAGTGTGCTATCCCAGCCAACCAGGATTCCCAACTCTCAACATAAGTTTGATGCTCAGCCCAATCAGAAACAATACTCAGTTGTTCCTCCCCCGACTAATTATAGTCGTCTTATGGCTAAACGTGCATCATATCCACCTTTGCCAGAATCGTTAGCAGAAATTTTTTATGCCTTGATAGCCTGCAATGCCATTAAACTCCCACCTCAATGAGAAGGTGTTCCGCGCAGTGCAGACAAATCCAGGTATTGCCCCTACTATAGGGTCACAGGTCACATGATCTACAACTGCTTCACTTTTAGGGATTGGGTGTATGATCTGAATGATGAAGGTTGGATAAACTGGGAGGATATGAAGAAATCTATTGATGCTTTAAAGGCCAATAAGGACTTAGGAATTGTGAAAGATCCGTTACCTTCTCATCAAGCAGTCCAAGATCCCTCCAGTTCTCAAAGTAAGGTCAATACTTTGATCAAAGACCTGGAACCCAGAGTAGTCTGCAGAGAACAATATTAGGAGTATGAAGGATCTGGGATAAAACATCAAGATCCCAGTTAGTCACACGAGACTAGAGGATTCACCCCAGAAGTCTCCACGATCTCCCAAAACAAGCCTTTGGTCCTAATCCGACCCAAAGAACAACCAGCAATCCTCAAGTCAGTCACCCTCATTCAGATCCCTCCGATCACAGCTGAAGGACCCACCCTATCCATCTTCTGCCCAACCAAGAATCAGGGGTCGATGACCTGCCTCAATCCTATAAGGTCACCAATGAATGAAGCAGATCCAATCTCGGTGGGAGTAATGCTCAGGAATCGCATTATTCCTCCAAGCCAACCCTTGGACTCCCAGGATAACTCAATCCCTACTGCGGGAAATGTCCAATCTGAATATGACATCCTCCAGCATTTGGAGAAGACTCCTGCCAAGATCTCTATCCTTGAGCTAATCCGGAAATCTTCCACACACAGGGAAACACTGTTTAATTTCTTACAGCAAATCACGGTCAATGAAGATCTTCCTATTGGAGGAGTCATTAATGCTATCCTCTCGGTCACTCAGACCCCCATGATATCCTTCCCAGAAAAAGATCTGGCTCCCCCCGAGTGCCGATCTCTTCCTTTGTGCCTAACTGCCACTCTCAATGGTCATTCAGTAGACTCCATTTTACTGGATACCGGATCCTCTATCAATGTCTGTCCCCTCAAGACCCTCAAGAAGATAAGGATATATCCAGAGAAGAATGAGTCCACCTCCATGATGGTCTCAGCCTACGATAATTCTCAAAGACCTGCAGATGGAAAAATCTTCCTACAACTGGAAATCGGCCCGGTAGCCATGATTTCGGAATTCTACATCTTGGATGTTAAGCCCATCTACAATGCTATTATAGGGAGACCTTGGATGGACCAAACCTTGGGGGTCCCATCCACCAACCACCAGTGCTATAAGTTCCCGTATAACGGGAAAATTGTGAAGGTCAAAAGAACTCCCTATATCGAGTCACTGGACTCAGTAACAGCAGAACAGATTCCATCTATGATAACTTCCAAGAAAGGCAAATAACCCATTCTTTCATCAGTCAATTCTCATCCCAGGCCCGACATAGGTTGGCAGCTCATGGATAAGATGGGGTATAGTTCAGGCTCTGGGTTAGATAGAGAAGAACAAGGCATTCGTGACTCTATTTTAGAGAACCCTATCATCGGGGGATTCGGGCTGGGTTATAAGTCAACTGAACCAACAAAAAAGACAAAAAAATGGTCCCTCATGAATCACTTTGTGAGAAAAGAGCAGGAGTTGCTTAGGATAGAAGAGGGAGTACAAGAAGAGGATGGGGATAGTCGAGAGGAAAATGAAGAAGATTTCGGCATAACATCCTTGTTTCATGAATCAGACAGCCCACAGATAGGGCTCTTTTTGGTCAAGAATGAATCGGCTCCTGCCATGTTCATTCCTTTCTTGTTCCACCCACCTTCCATCCTTATGCTCCCGGCGCCGGTCGACACCCATTCTTCTGAATGTTTCATGTTAGAGGCATTTGGTCATAAAAAAAAAAGTCCAATTCTTATCATGAAGGGCGCGAGGTAACTTTTGAGGAACTTACATGGTGGGGCAACCCTGCCATCATTGAATCTTTATCTCAAGGATCCACCCTTGTCCCATCTGGGACAAACCTGACTCATTCTCCGGGTCATGTACATAGTAGTTTAGGAATTATGATAGCCTCCTCCTTGTCTAGGAATTGTTGGGCTAAGCAGGTTCCATCTTTCTTAGTTCAGGAGTTAGCAAATAGGTGTAAAGTTTTGAACAAAGTTGACAAGTCTTCAGATAGGGGTCATCTCTGAACCATTGGAGCTTGTGAAAGTTGAATCCTGCAATGATGGCCTAGGAGTATTTGAGCTTAGTGAAGGAGAAGAGAACGATGACTTGGCCAAACCACTTGTCAATGGGACGAGACGGTTTGATGAACCTTCGTCAGCCGTCGACGAACCCACTAAAGAAGTCAACCTTGGAACTGACAAGGATCCGAAGATAGTGCTAATTAGCACTAAATTGAGTCCGGAAGAAGAAGGATGCATAATAGCCGTACTCCGAGAATATCCTGATAGGTTTGCTTGGTTATATGAGGATATGTCCGGATTAAACACGGAGTTGGTGGAACATCGGTTAATCCTCAAGCCTGATGCTAGACCCGTGAAACAAAAGTTAAGACGGCTACAACCGGAATTAGCACTTAAGGTAAAAGAAGAGGTTGACAAATTACACAAGGCCAAGTTCATTCGGGTAGTGCTCTATCCTAAGTGGGTAGCTAATATCGTCCCCGTGACAAAAAAGGACGAAAAGGTTAGGGTTTGCATAGACTTCCGCAACCTCAATCAAGCATGTCCAAAGGATGATTTCCCACTTCCATGTATAGACTTGCTAGTCGATAATACGGCTGGATTTGAGATGTTGTCCTTCATAGATGGTTTTTCAGGATATAATCAAATCCGACTAGCTAAAGAAGACCAAGAGAAGACATCTTTTATAACCCCATGGGGAACTTATTGCTACATGGTCATGCCATTTGGGCTTAAGAATGCTGGAGCCACCTACCAGAGGGCAATGATGGCAATCGTTCATGACATGATTCACATCGACATGGAGGTTTATATGGATGATATCTTAGTGAAGTCTAAAACCAGGAAGGAGCATGCTCAAGTGCTTAGGGCTGTAATGTAGAGGTCAAGAGAGCACCAACTGAAAATGAATCTAAAAAAATGTGTATTAGGTGTTTCCTCTGGTAAATTACTAGGGTTCATGGTAAGTAGAATGGGGATTGAGGTCGATCCGGACAAAGTGAAGGCGATAGTGGAAATGCCCCCGCCTAAAAATGTCAGGGATATAAAGGGTCTCATCGGCCATCTGCAATTTATCAGACGATACATATCTCAATACTCTGTGAGATGTTAACCCTTTTATGATTTATTGAAAGGAGGGGCAAAGTTTATTTGGAGTGATAAGTGTCAAAAGGCCTTCGTCGAATTAAAGAGTTATCTCCTCAATCCACTACTTCTTATGGCTCCTATCCCAGGGCGGCCTTTATTTCTATACGTCTCCACCACTGAAGAATTAGCTGGAGCAGTATTGACCCAACTTGACGACGAGAAGAAAGAAAGAGCAGTGTACTATCTCTCCAAGCTATTCAACGATGCTGAAAAGCGATACACTGCCATAGAAAGAACATGCGCGACCGTCGTCTAGGTAGTGCAAAAATTGAAGCACTACTTCCTCGCCCACGAGGTTAAACTTCTGGCAAGAATGGACCTGATAAAATATTTGCTAGAGCATCCAATTGTAACAGATAGGCTAGTGCGGTGGCAGACCTTCTTGAACCAATTTGACATTACCTATGTAAATCAGAAGGCTGTAAAGGGGCAAGCAATTGCCGAGCACCTAGCTCATCATCCGCTGCCTACATTCTCGCCCGCCAACGATGAATTCCTAGATGAGGAGTTGGTTCTAATAGTGGATGATACTCCATCCTGGATCCTTCACTTCGATGGGGCACTTAATTCTCAAGGCAGTGGGGTAGGAGTGGTCCTCGTATCTCCGGAAGGGGTAAGTATTCCGCATGCTTGCCAACTCTCCTTCTTAGTGACCAACAATGTCGCTGAATATGAGGCTCTCCTAATTGGCTTAAAATTGGCATTGGTTCTCAAAGTCATAGAATTGAGAATAATTGAAAATTCTCAATTAATTCTTCGCCAAACCGTGGGCAAGTATCAAATCCGAGATCCAAAATTGAAGCCGTATCAAGAGTTGGTGAGATTGTTAGCCAGGCGTTTCAGAAAGATTACCTATGTACATGTGCCTAGGTCCCAGAACATCCTAGTAGATGCCCTAGCCTCCTTATCTTCAGCACTAGAAATTCCCACCACCAAAAGCCCAGTAGCCATCACTATACACAAGCAAGACTCACCCTCCTTTCGGGACCCTTGGTTCCAGCAATTCCTTCTCTCATCTGAACATGTTTCTGCTATCACGGAAGAACTCACCCCTGATTGGGATGATGGAAATCCGTAGTATTTTGATATCATAAACTACCTTCGCGATGGATCCTTCCCATTTTATGCCACAACTTCTGACCACAAGGCAATCTGCCGAGCATCTTAGCGCTACCTTATCTTAGACGGACTTATTTTTAGAAGATCCTTCACTGGGGTACTCCTTCGGTGTCTAGATGATGCCGAAATCCATCATGTCATAGAAGCAGTTCATGCAAGCGATTGTGGTGGTCATATAAATGGCCGTGCCTTAACTCAGAAACTTCTCATGTCCTATTATTGGCCTTCAATGGAGGCTGACTGTTCCATATTTGTTTGAAGGTGCTTGAAATGTCGGTTACATGCTAACAAGATTCATGCACCTTAATCATCTCTCAATCCCATTATTTCCCCTTGGCCCTTTGCCATGTGGGCATTCGATGTTATAGGACCTCTGGAAGATCGATTAGGTGAAATAAAAAAGAAATCATTTATCTTAATTGCCACTGAGTATTTCACTAAATGGGTTGAAGCTAAAGCATTTGTGGAGATCAAAGCATCCACGGTGGTGAAGTTCATCAAGCGCAACATTCTCGCCAGGTTCAGACACCGCGCGATCTCATCACCGACAATGGACCACAATTCATCTCCCAGGAGCTCCGGGACATGTGTAGTAAGTATGACATTAATTTGCATCACTCTTCACCTTACTACCCACAAGGAAATGGTCAGGCGCTCTCATTCGAATCATCAAAAAAACTTGCAGATCTCACAATTACTCATATTGGTCTGATCGCCTAGTCGAGGCTCTTTGGGCGTATCGCACTTCTGTCCGAACTCCTACCGGACAAACACCTTATGCACTGACATTCGAAACAGATGCGGTACTTCAATATGAGATCCTCCTTCCTTCTCTAAGAGTGCAGTTGGATAATAGAATCAGCGACGCTGAACGTCGTAGAGCCATGTTAACCCAACTGGAACTATTAGACGAAAAAAGGATAATGGCGGCAAACCACGCTCAAGTTTACAGAAATAGGATCGCAAAATTCTATGCAAAGAAGGTTCTTGAAAGAAAGTTTGAAATTGGGGAAATGGTACTCAAGAGAAAAATGATCAAAATTCCTAGTCCCAGGAATAAATTGCAAGAAAATCGGGAAGGTCCATTTGTAATCAAAGAAGCATACTCAGGTAATGCATACCGCCTAATTAATGAAAAAGGAGAAGAATTACCTCATCCTTGGAATGGGGTGTATCTGAAGAAGTTTTACCCTTAAAAATGCATAAAAAAATCAAAAATTTCAAAATCCAAAAAAATGAAAATTCGAAAAGAAACAAAAGATTTGTAAATATGTACATACTTCAATGAAAATCACAAAAAATTAGGCAAAAATACAAAATCCAACTGTCTGGTGACTGCCACGAAAACCTCCTGTCTAGGTCTAGCTGCATGATAGATTAGGTTAACATTAAGGTTTGGTTAAGACTTTGATCTACCAGAACCTTGGACGTGTCTACTTTACTTTCATACGGATCCCTATGATCATTATGAGATGCACACATCTACATGTTTTTCAAAGAGAACCTTCTTAAAATGAGTTCGAAGTCTTTAGTGCACTGTCAACTACAACCTTTGCTTTTCGTCTCTCGACTGATCAGGACAGTCGACGCCCTTAAACGGTCGAGCTCAGCAAACTGCGGTTCCTTAACAACCCAATTGATGTAACACCTCAAATAGGCCCAAATACGAAATGTAAAAGACCAAAGCATGTGAAGAGGGCAGTGTCCCCGCAGGCAGAATATCAAATAACCCCGAAAAATATCAAGAAAGGAAAAGAAATACAAAAAAGAAAAGGGGGTTCAAGCAATCATACAAAAAAGCCTGGTCGTGACCGTGCCTGGCCATGAAATCTATCAAAGGCCTGAAAAAATAAAAAATAGGGGCATCTAGGAGGTCAAAAAGGGTCCGTTTTGTCATAGCTCTATCTTTTAACGGTTTTGTCGATCCTCCTGTGAGGTTTACCTCCGAAAATTTCTTCACTTTTTCTCCCCCAAGGTTCAACATGAGATGGCTATCTAAAGACCGAATATCATTTTAAAATGGTTCGTTTTCCAAAAATCGTCACATGCTCACATGATCATAGGATTCCAAAATGGGTAAAGAGTAATGTTAGTGTTTCTGGTAAATCAATTCCTTAACCATAATCTCAATGAGCACTCTCAAAACTTCGGGCTTAGGTCAATGCATGCACGTCACCTATAGGTGCGACGGCGTCTGATTCCGGGTCAGCGTCGCGCGGTTGACCGTTGGGGTTCCAAGGTGTTCCATCTTATACCTTCTAGGTTGTGAGGAAAGAGACCTGGGTCGGGCAAATCATTTACCTCGAAAACTTTTTGGGCAAACTTGGTGGTCGGAAGTAGCTGGGAGCCTACGCATGGCATGATGGTATTGTCATCAGTATGAGTCTCAGCCGGTCAAGGTTAATTTGAGGAGTCTAGAGGCCCAAATCAACCTAGATGTGTGCTTAGTATACCTGGGAAGTTGAGTGTGCACTTCCCTTTCATCATTCAACCGGGCTAAGTTTGGACAGTCACCAGGCAGTCGGAATCAAAAAACATGTTTTCATTTATCACGCACCTCATTTGTTAATATCCGCTAGCATTTGCATATTTACTTGTCAATACTCCTCCTTTTGTTTGGTTAGTAGGATAGGGCCCCTTGACCCCTATGCAAAGTCTAGGGATAAGGTAGTTGCTCTCTTTTGGGCAAGGGGCCAAAAATAGATACTACTAACTGTTTTTCCTAATGTTGTGCATGCAGGAAAGAACAGGTGTGAACAAAAAGTAAAACAAGAAGTGCCCGGACATCCAAATAGTGAAATATGCAAGCATAACATAATGTTCATACATCACAAAACAGGGGCATACCCCTGTATTAGCTCTTAATCCCTCTTCCTTCCCTCTGCCTCATTCTCCCTCCTATCACGAGAGGAGTGTCTCATCTGACTCTCAGCGTCATCCTCCCGAGCATGGCGATGACCCGATGCCGGTCGCATAGACCCCGAAGAGCCAGCAGGTCGATGTGCCCTCCATGCATCCTCAGCAAGTAGGGAGTCAAGGTCTCTAAAGAGAGAACTCCCAGCAGGTGCCTGGCCAGCCGATGGAGCAGGAATAGGTGGACTAGCTCCTAGTCTCTGTGCGCTGGATCTCGTGGCCTTCTTCATCACTCGGTCCCACAGGGTCCGGTACTTTAAATCAAGCTCCCTCACCTCTGTCTGTGACCTCGTCAGCTCCTCTCGCAGGCCGGCTATCTTGCCTTCCTAGTACACGTCTGGATGGGATCCTTCTCTTGTCCTGGCCCGGGCAGTCCGCTCCTCTATCACCTGATCTCTCAATTGCTGATTGAGGTTCTCCAATTCTTGTGCCCTGGTCAAGGCGGCTTACACCTCTTGGCGCTGTAAAGGAACTTAGAGTTAAGCTAGATCAATCGGAATAACACAAGAATGGAACAATTCTCACCTGCTGTGCCAAGTCTGCCTCCCGGGCCTCCGCACGATGGAGGGCATCCTGTAACCTCGCCTCCCAATCAGCAAGGGCAGCTGGCCCCTGAGATGATGAGCCTGCGCTAGGATCTCCTCGCTGCCCATGGCGGGCTAGCATTTCTCTCTGCATCACAAAGAATTCCACAAAAATAAAAGGACAATCTCAGCTCGCCTTACCACTCGCCAGTCCTGACCAATTGTAGAGGAGCGGCGACGACCGCAGTTCATATCAGGGTAGGTCGGAAAGGCAAGTAAAGGCTGGTGCCATCCCCACGTACGGAAAGCCATCCGAACGAAGAGGCCATCACAGATATTCACACATAGTAAGGGCACTTCTCGCCGGAATTGGGAAAGACTCTGAGACACCCATGGATGATCAGCGAGATCCTCCTCTGCATATGGCATCCACACCACCTGTTTGAAGTGAAAAGTCAGACTTAATCATTGGTCAAGAGGTGCATATCTTGAATTACTCACCATGTGAGGACGAAATGTGTTACGCTGGGCACGGATGTCCTCCACCCGGTACAAGACGGGACGATAATCCTGAATCACTTCCCACCACGCCATAAGTGGAGTCCATCCCTCACACTCCGCATAGACCTCCCCACGGCCGATGGGGAAGCAGGTATAGCCCCAAATCTACAAGAGATAACACAGTCAATATCAATCAGTATGATCAAGGAAGGACAGAGATCAACAATCAAGAAGGATTACCTAAAGAAAGGGCGTGAACCCACCCAAATAGTCGGATCCCTGGCGATAGCTCACCAAGTGAGAGAAAAGGTGACCCAGCATCGCTGCTCCCCAGGCCATCTTCTTCGCTCCTTGGAGATCCTCCAACAGCGGCAAATACTTCAAGTTAACCTTGTCGGAAGCTGTAGCAAATAGCAGTCTTCCGAAGAAGAATAGGAGGAAGATCCGCAGATTCTCATCATCTGAGTGGCCATCCAAATCTAGCAAAGCCTCCACTCTCTCAACAAAAGCCTCAAGAGTCTCGCTCGGCATCCACCGTGCTCGACTCAATCCCACAAATCGGGCAAAATGCCCGAGGGGTATATGAGATAATGCTCCTTCGATTTGGTAGTACCCTTCACCCAGGAGTCGATCTGAAAGCTTCCTGTAATCCCTGAGCTCAGGACCCACTACTGGATCACCAATGACCGGCAAGCCTGTCAAAAAGGAGACGTCTTCCAGCGTGGGCAGCATATGTCCCCAAGGCATGATAAAGGCTCTGCATCTGTCATCCCAGCGCTCCCGCAAAGCCACCAAGAAGGGTGCATCCACCATAAATGGTCGGATCCGAAACAGCGGCCTGAACCCAAATGCATCCACCTGGAAAAGGAGCCGGTCGGGCAGTGCATGGTACCAAGCCCAGACCAACTCCCAAGAAACTCTGCCCCGAACTCTCTGCTGTCCCTGCAAATCCTAAGAGAATAAAAGTTAGGGGCATATGTAAATATGCATAAGAAGCCTGAGCGGGGTAGACTGCCGTCTGCCCGGACAGACGGCGTGGCGGCCAGCCGTCCACATGGCCGGTTGCTACAGATCAAATCCAAAAATAAATAAAAAATCAAAAGAAGGACTCACCTTCTTCTTCTTTGGGGGAACCTCCTCGTTGCCGCCATCTTCCTCATCATCTTTTTCTTCTTCTCCGGCTTCTTCTTCCTCTTCACCGACTTCATCTTCCTCCTCTTCATTGTTCTGATGGAGCGGGAGACGACGGGTTCCTTCTTCGGGAGACGACGGGGAAGCCATACACGAGCCATTTGGAGATGCTCGAGGGATCGGGGGAAAGAGAAGGAGAAAGTGAATGAGAAGGATAAGGTGAAAGACAAAAAGAGGGGTTTTCTGGGTCTTAAAGCCACCTCTGTGGCCGTCCCTGGTGGACAGCCACGCTGGTGGCCGTCCGCGCTGACCTGGTGGTTGTGGTCGTCCGCCAGAGTGGACGGCCACGACTGTGGCCGTCCAAACTGGCGGACGGCCACGAGCCTGGCCGCCCGTTGACCAATGTCCTTTTTTTTTTCTTTTCTTTCTTTTCCAATCTTAAAAATTAAATAACCTTATTTATTCACTTAACCTTAATAAAATACATCATTCCAGTGCTTTACGACCCATAAAAAAGGCACATATAGCAGGTCGTACATTTCTTAAATAATTCACATATTTCTCGACTTCTTCTGAAGTCTCTGCTACATCAATACAGGCCTTGGTGAATCTAGAATGACGACGCCATGCACGTCGGAGTCGTTCTATAGCCCTTGCTTCCCTCGCATACCCAGTATGCCTCGATACAATCAGCATATCATATAAAGCAGGAAATGACACTTGTCTTGGAACTCCAATCTGGAGATGGCAGCGATGCCCTTGGTATACGGTTAGCTCGTCAGGGCCGATTAGCCATAGCTCACGTTCACGAGAAGCCCTTGTGGTAAATTCCATATCCCGAAGGATCATCGAAACAAAGATGAATTTTTCCACAGTAAAAAAATTCAGATAATCATGCCAGTCATCCCTCGTCTTGAGATGAGCCGTGAGACATATAATTTGATCTTCGGGACCAAGAAGTGAGCGTGCAGGATACCACGCACTGTACTGAAATATCCTGGAAGTGGAGGTCACCTTCTCATCAAAATAAAAAACTAAGTGCATCTCCATCCACAACTGCAGAGTGAATAAGCTCCCCCTTACAGATCGCCCCATACTCATGTGACTGAGCCCTCCACATAGATGTGACAGAATTACCGGGGCAAGAGATTGACCTCTCCACAACAAGCTCAGCACACCCACATACTCTCTTTCTAGCACATAGCCTAAAGTTGGAAACCACAAGACTCCCCCGAGGACTTGGCATAACCCTCGCATCAATCTTTCAGACTTGACCGTCTTGCGTTTAATCTCTTGCATCAACCAGTGCGCAAGACGGTCGACGAGGACTCCTCGTTTGTCACTCATACAGCATACCTCCCGTTTGTCTTGCACTATATCAGCAAAGATCACCTCCCATGCAGGCAAATCGGAGGGATCTCCAGTGGCTAGACCCTCCCATCCATAGAAGATTTCTACCTCCTCTATCAGCACTGTCGCTTCGAACTCTCGAAACACAAATGTATGCGTCTCCAGATGCCACAATTCAAGCAGTGCGCCCAGCCCCTCCCAGTGCCAGTGTATAGAGGTGAACCACTTCGCGAACACAATGGACTAGGTTAGATTCCATCGGCGCATATACACCCTCATCTCTAGAGTAATCGCGTCCATTAGGTCTGCAAGCCATGCATACCTTCACGTATGCCGAGCATCAGGGAATTTAGGAATAGGCTGCAGGACAACCAAAGGTCAAAGGAGAGAAGAGAGAATCAAAGTAAACAGCATAAAAGCTTGAGCTTACCTGTCCATGGGCTAGTAGGCTGCTGAGATGGCCTTCAACGTCAGATAGAACCTGAGGTTCCCTCGCAGTCGCGTGAGCAGAAGACGAGGTCATAGTCTTTGTAGAAAGTTTGAGATTTTCAGAAGGGAACTTCGGGACAAGTCTCCCCTTTTAAGACCACGAGATAGACTATAGTACTTTCCATGTTCCATAAAAGACGGAGGACATGCATATCCATCTTTTCATGGACGGCATATCCCTTGGCCTTCCACCTTTTCGTAGAAGGCATGCTAGTTGGCCTTCCATCATTTTGAAAAAGGCCCTTCCGCGAAAGGCATACTAATTACCCTTCACCCCTTCTTACCTTGAGGAGGTAACTTCACCCCGAGTTTAGGAGACCTCTTTGCTTAACATCAACAAATCAATAGTTATTCCTGAAAATCGAGTCGAAGCCATATCAGATTGGCATTCTACCATTAGAATAGCCATATCTTCCATATCGGCTTCGACTCAAAACTAGCTATTTGCTTCTCATCCTTTTGCAGTTTAAATACTTGAATGTTGTGCTCATTGGATATATGAACTTTGCTAATGTGCACTATTGTAGCTGCAGGAAAACTAAAGCAAGTAGGATGAAAGACACAGGAGGCTAATAACTTTGGGCGTATAGACTCTGAGTTCCTCTTTAAACAAAACAATGAGGAGTCTATATTCCCCAAGTTATTTGATTGGCCAATAAATCCCTCCTGTTTGCATTAGAAATTTGTTTTCCAATTTTTAAACCAGCATGCATTTGCATAAGCATCTATCCTCGCCCTAGGGGCAATGACCATAATTTATCACTCTGCTTAACCCATTGTTGATCTGTGAGTCTGGCAATTATTTGTTTGTTAGCCCTTTGAATTGCAAGACCATATCCTTCTCCAATTCACGTGCTTGCGAATCTCTCACTTGGCGATCATGTGATGTGTTAGGCTACCGTGCGCCCATTGTGTAACGACCCGCCACCCTATAATCGGGGATCCGATTACTAAATGGGTGTCGAATCATTAATTTGGAACCAAACCAGGATCTAAGTAAGTCTGGGAAATAAACAATAAACTAAGCTAAACATTCACATCACATTGAATTGAAAGGAAAGTGCAAGAATTAAAAGTTATTACAATGCGACTCGACACAGCAAATAATTACATACTCCAACTGAGAAGAAATAATTAAGCGTACAGGCCATAAAATAAAATAACAACTACATCGGGGCATACCCCGGAACAACAGCTGACGGCGCGCAACTCACAGCAGCACTCTCCTCGCTAAGTCTGCCTAGAACCCTCACCTGAAAACCGCAGGGGTGAGTCTCAACGAAAAGACTCAGTAGGGATCCTTCGATCCCCACAGCCCACTCACACACCCACAAGTGCAAAACACAGCTGAAGGTAAAGTGACAAGTACAACAGTAATTATTACTCCGAAGTCTCGATACGAATCACATGCATTTGAAGTATATAACATGCAGATCTCTAAAACCAGTCTACCAGGGAGTCCACAACCAACGTCTCGGTAGAACACGCCAACCACACAAACGAAGGTGAGAAAAACACCGACCCGCTGAGACCAAACAGTAACCCCTCGGATAGCATGCTAGCTACTCTGGCCTAACTGGCTCAGGTGGTTACTCCTTCCCCCAGCACGAGTGACACTTCACAGGTACCACACCCACACCGGTACTAGCTAACCCCGGGGTTCACCAGGTGACCCTCTCTCACTAGGCGTCACCCCGCCACACCCACACCGGCGCTGTGCTCCACCCACACCAGCACAGGGTGATAAAGCGCTACAACTGTCACTCTAGGTCCACAATCGCACGAAACACAACACGGTGCGATCCGGTCACAAGGAATCCATCATCATCGAGTATAATTTAAAGCATGCATTAAACCAACTAACCAACTGTCTAACAGTGTAAACATATTTTAATGGCATGGATTAGTGTGATTCTGTCTTGAATGGTGTCGCCCAAGGCCGACGCCATTCAAGCCTCCTAAACTGGTTCATAGAAAACTTGCCCTCAGAACCTGGCGTAAAACGCGTCGCCACAGGTAGTCGCCTTTTGAAAGGCGTCGCTGTCCCTCGTCGCCTGTTAGCGACCGAAAATAGGGACAGGCCATAGGGTGATTTCCACTAAAAATACGTCGTTCACGCAAGTCGCCTTTTAAAAAGGCATTGCTGTCCCTGGACGCTCAACAGTCCAGAGACAGAGTCTGTAAATGGTGCTAAATTGCGTCGTGGGTGGGCGCCGCCTTTCTAAAAGGCGTCGCTTCATCTCGACGCCATTTAGTCCCGACAGACAGGTTCTCCCCCTCGTTTCCCCCAATCCACGAGATGGGATTTCTCCCCCAAAACATACAGAAAAGGGCACAAAATATAAAGGGGAAGGAGGAGAACCTAACTACCCTTTAGAACACCCAATTTCTCATACATGCACTTAGCATTTTCACTTCAAAAATACCCTTAAAACATGCTTCAAACGCAGGAAAACATGGCTTCAAACGAAATGCACTGGGAATCGTCACCCTACCGGTTACTTGAACTCCTCCAAGTTCCAAGCCACCCACCCGTCTCGCCCCACGCCGCCGCCGGTACCGCCGAGGTCGTCGTTACTCCACCAGGACGTCGACCGCCGTCCGGAGAGAAAATGCCGCGGAGGAGGTGGTGGTGGTAGTGGTGGGAGTTAGGAGGTCGATGGAGTGGAGGGAGAGATGAAATGGTGGGAGGAAAAGAAGGAGGGGAAGGAAGAATCGCCGGAGCTGCCGGGGAGGAGAGGAGAGAGAAGAGGGAGGAGAAAATGAGGGAAAGGAAGGAGGGTTCGAGGGGTTAACCAGAAACTGGTTGAAACGTGTCGAGCTGCACAGACGCCTATCAGTCGACATGACGGGCCGTACTGACAGAGTCTGAAACGCGTCGCCTACTCAAGACGCCGTTCAGACGACAAGACCGGCACCGTACACTGACAACCCAGGGTCGCAGTCTGAATGGCGTCGTCCATCGCGGACGCCGTTCAGACGACACGACACGGCTGTACTCTCGCGGCCCAAAGCTCGCCCACGTGGCACATCGACGACCCAACTAAATGGCGTCCACCCATCAAGACGCCGTTCAAAAGGCGTCGTGTATCGTAAACGTCATTTAGATGGTACTCCCCAGTCCCATCAGGGCCCAAACCAAGGAATCCGACCCAGAGACTGACCCGATAACCGGATCCGAAACCTCAGTCCTTACACATTGTGTTGAGACATTTTCTAGTCACGCTCCCTCCAACTTTCATACTTGAGATCCCCTTGGGCCAGATCGTTGTATCCTAGTGCGCCAAGGCCCCGCGGTTCCAGCACCTGAGGGTCCCACGGATTGTGATTCTCTAGTTTGGATTTTTTTCCCCTTCTTAATCACCCTTGCAATCCAAATGCCTAAACTCTCATGCATTTTCCACATTATCATATCATCTTTGGATATAGCTCATCCCTCCTTCGGGCTGTCCAAAATCAGGTTCGATTTCCGGAACACCTATTTATCATTCCGTTCCACTCCACTGCAAAACAGGTGTCTCGGAGGGACATTTGTAGACACCGATTTTGGACCCCTTTTAGTCGTAAACCCCAGTCACCATTAGCCCATCACCATCAAACCCATCACCTTAGCCATCTCATTTAATCCATCCAATTTTCTCAGCCCACTAAATAATCAGGCCCATTAACCAATCTCACCTTTCGCCACCTTTTTGTGGAAGGCCAACTACCCCTTGCCTTCCACCATCCTTGGAAGGCCAACCAACCCGCCTTCCACCACCCTTGGAAGACCACCCCTTGCCTTCCACCATCCTTGGAAGGCCACCCCTTGCCTTCCACCACCCTTGGAAGGCCACCCCTCGCCTTCCGCCACCCTTGGAAGGCCAACTGGGCCGCCTTCCAGCGTTTCGTGGAAGGCCAGCTACTTGGCCTTCTATGCAATTGGAAGGCAAGGAAGTTGGCCGTTCATTCTCCTAACTTCCACCTTGACCTTGTCTTCCCACGATCTCCCCCTACTCGGTACCCACATCCCCACTACTCCGATCACTCCCCATTCCGGCGACTGCCGCGTGCACAACCTCCGACTCTTGACCGCTTCATATTGGTTCTTTGATGATTAACGATGATTTAGAATTGGAATTTCTCCTATTTTTCACTCTCCTATTTAAACCCTCTTAAGACCCAAAGAGGGTTGTTGTTGTTGAGAGAGAGGTTGGCGGGCGAGGATTGAAGGTTACATCTTTAGAGGTCAGCCAGTCTTGAGGATACGGACAGCGGAACGGGAGCATCTGAAATTCCTCGGACATGGGCTTGTTCTTCTAAATCTTGTCCTCTTTCTTTTCTATGCACTGCACTCACCACCTTTACACATCTCATAGTCTCCTTTTACTACATCCCATCCATCTCATCACCATGACACACACGTACACTTCATTGCATGCATCCTAGGACATCCTACTACCCACTCTAACAGAGGTTTCAAACAAAAAAAAAGGGAGGTGGGTGGCCATAACATATGGTCATCTTCCCTCCCCAAACATCCATCTGGTGCGTCCCCTTTCAATTTTAACTCGATTATTAGTTTGCATGAATGGATTCTACATGTTGCAGTTCTAATCGAGTTATTTCTTTTTTCTGTTTTGCCTTTTCTTTTCAGGGGCCCTTACCACATTTTGCGTGTAGACTACCGAGCTCTCCCCCTTCGGCCGGCCGGAGGCAAAGAAGAGTAACCCGTCGTCTCCCGCTCCATCAGAACGCGATCAATCTCACCATCCTGGGGAGCACAGGAACCATAAGGTAATGCTCCTGATGATCACATACTTCAATTCCTAACCCCGTCCAAATCGCCGCAGTGCTAAGACGAACAGAGAAGCCCTCGCCCAAAGGAGACAGTAGCGGCAGGGATGTTCCGGACGCCTACAGTGTTCTGCTGCACTTGCTTGGCCATGGCACAAATCCTACACTGGGCAACAATCTTAGCCACATCTCGCTTGAGGCTAGGCCAATAGAATTGGCATTGAACAGCCTCGATGGTCTTGTTGCGACCAAAATGCCCTACAACCCCTCCAGTATGTGTCTCCCAGATGAGAAAATCATGCACCGATGTGCGCGGAACACACAACTGTTGTCCCCTAAATAAGTAACCATCCTGACGAAGGTAATCACTATGCTCCCTAGAGGGTCCCGAGGTGAGGGGCAATCTAGATAACTCTCTTTGAGTCGCTCAAAGCTCCTACAATTGTTAATAATGAAGTCTGCCTACTCAACGTGTCTACAACATGATTCTCAGCCCCAGCCTTATGTTTCGAGACAAAAGTGTAGTCCTAGAGAAATTCTACCCACCTAGCATGCCTGGAATTCAACTTCTTTTGGGAGCTCAAATACCTTAAGGCCTCATGTTCTGAGTATAGGACAAATTCTTGGGACATAAGCTAATGTCTCTAATGTTTGAGGGATTGTACCATAGCATAGAATTTTTTAACATAGGTTTGAGTATTTCAACCTAGCATCTATTAGCTTCTCACTAAAGTAGGCCACTGGGAGTCCCTCTTGGCTCAACACTCTTCCTATGCCTACCCCAGAGGCATCACAATAAGCTTCAAAGACTTTAGTGAAATCAGGAAGGTGGAGGACAGGAGCTTGGGTCCTTTTCTCTTTGAGCTCTACAAATGCTGTTGAGGCAGCTGATGTCCACTCAAAGGCACCCTTTTTGATGCAGTCAGTGATTGGGGCTATGATAGTGTTGAATCCTCTGATGAAGTGACGGTATAAAGTGGTCAGTCTTGGAAAGCTATGGACTTCATGGATGTTTTTGGGTTCAAGCCACTCTATTATCGCTTTGACTTTGCTGGGATCCATTAGGACGCCCTCACTAGAAACTACAAATCCTAAGAAGGTCAACATATTGGTCATAAACTCACACTTATTTAGGTTGGAAAATAAGCTCTCTTTCTTGAGAGTTTCACACACTTGCCTAAGATGTCTGAGATAGTCGTCTTGAGTCTGGCTATAGATAAGAATGTTCTCAAAATAGACGACCAGAAATTTTCCTATGAAAGGGTGAAGGACTTGGGTCATGAGTCTCATAAAGGTGTTGGGTGAATTGGAGAGTCCAAAAGGCATGGCAAGGCATTCATAGAGGCCATCCTTTGTTTTGAAGTCAGTTTTCCATTCATCCCCTGGTCGGATTCAGACTTAGTGGTATCCACTTTTCAAATCAATTTCAAAAAATATTGTGGCACTAGCCATCATGTCCAACATGTCATCAAGTCAGGGAATGGGGAACCTATACTTGATTGTGATTTTGTTGATGGCTCTGCTATCGATAGACATATGCCAGGTACCATCTTTCTTAGAGGTGAGAAAGGCTGGGACAACACATGGACTTTTGCTAACCCTCAAGAAACCCTTTTGAATGAGCACCTCAATTTGTTGCTTTAGTTCATCATGTTCAGTTAGATTCAGTTAGTAATGAGGAGGTTGGGTAGAGCAGCTCCTGGAACAAGGTCAATTACATGTTGAATGTCACACGTGGAAGGTAGACAATTGGGCAGCTCCTTAGGGAAAACATCACTAAATTCCTCCAAGATAGCCTTTATCTCCTAAAGGTGTTGGGTTGGTGATTCCTCAGTGGTGGGATTTATAGCGAGGCCATAGACTGGTGTTCGCTCACTAATGTCCCTTTCAATTTCTTGGGTAGTGACCAGGCTAAGAGTTATCCTTCTCTCAAGAAGTTGGATAGGCTCATTCTGAGTGAGTAGGTTAGGAATAGTTGGTGTTGTTATGCCCCGCACTTTTACAACTCATTAATGAATTCAATTGAATTAAATTATATCAATTAACTAATTATAAGAGTCTATTAATGAGTTTAAATAATTTAACAATCTAATTAACTTTATTATGAAAGTCCATTAGCCCAATTATACTATTAAGAATAGTCCACTAATTTAGTTAAAATACTAGTTTAGGTGTATTATACAGTAGCATAGTAAAATAAAGATAACCTTCTGTGAAAAAATCAGATTAAGGCATAGTTGGTATCATTAGAAAGAAAATAAAAAGATCTATAACTTCGTAGAATATTATTTTTACTAATTTAGATGTTTTGGAGGTTAAAAATAACGATGATCAGTTTTAGAAAGGGTTGCCCATAGAAAACAAGTCCTAATCGGATTAAGATTTGAATTAGGAAAGAAAAGATTATATAATTAAAGTTAACTATGACCTGAAAAGTTATGTTTGATATATTTGACATGGATTAGAAGTAGAACACAATAAATTTGAGTATGATTAATGTAACGACCCGCCACCCTATAATCGGGGATCTGATTGCTAAATGGGTACCGAATCATTAAAATTTGGAGCCAAACCAGGATTTCGATAAGTCTGGGAAATAAATGATAAACTAAGCTAAACATCTCACATCATATCGAATTGTAAAGGAAGTACATGAATTAAAAATTATTACAATTCGATTCTACTCAGTAAATAATTACATATTCCAACTAAAAAGAAATAATTAAACGTACAGACTTGAAAAGGAAATAACAACTACATCGGGGCATACCCCGGAACAATGGTTGCTGGCATGCAACCCAAGACGAACTCTCCACGCTACGTCTGCCTGGAACCCTCACCTGAAAACCGCAGGGATGAGTCTCATTGAAATAGACTCAGTAGGGATCCTTCAATCCCCACCACCCACTCACGCACCCACAAGTGTAACAATACAAATATAGGCAATCTAAATAAATAAAGCAGTAAACACAATTCCCAAAGATTCCCAAATTCCGATATAAAACATATACATTCATAAATGCAACATGCACGACTCTAAAACCACTCCACTACGAAGTCTACAACCAGCGTCTCGGCTAAACACACAAACAACGCGGCCGAACGCGGAAAACACCGACCCGCTGGGACCAAATAGCAACCCCTCGGATAGTGCACTGGATATTCCCACCTATCTAGCTCTAAGTGGTTCTACTTCCTTCAGCACGAGTGACACTCCAAATGTACCATTCCCACATTGCTACTAACTATACCCTAGGGTACACCAAGTGACCCTCTCTCTAGGCGTCACCCCACCACTCACAGACCGCGCCGCTCCCATACCAACACAGGGTGCCTAAGTACTAACAACTGTTACTTTTGGTCCACGATCTCACAAAACACAACATAGTGCGATCCGGTCACGTGGAAACCCTCATCCCAGAAGTACAGTTTCGAACATGTATTTAACCAAATGAGCTAATAATGTCGACATATGTTAATTGCAAGAATTAATGGGGTTTTGTCTTAAATCGCGTCGCCCGTAGCCGACGTCATTCAAGACCCCTAAACTAGTTCAAATTTCGTAGAGTAACTGGGACCAGAGATACTGGCCTAAATGGCGTCACCCATGGCCGACGCTATTCAGCTCTTTATCCCACACTGCCCTCGGCAACTGAAAGAAATGGACCGTAAATGGCGTTGACTCAGGTCGACGCCTATCTCAAATAGTGCCGGCCTGAGTGGACGTATTTTACGCCCAAGATCGAGCCATACCGAAGGGTCCCTCTTCTCCCCAAAAACACTAAAAATCTCAAAAACATAAAGGATACAAGGGGAGAAGTCTAATAACCAATTAATCACCTAAACCCCATTTATAAAAATGCCTATTTTCCTTAAAAATCCCCTTAAAACATGCTTTCTACCCAAAAATATCCACACATATCGCATGCTTCAAAGCGGGAAAATTATGATTTTAAACAAAACACCGCGAGGATCGTCACCCTACCGGTTACTTGAACTCCTCCTTGCTTTTAGCCGCCGAACCGCCACGCCACAAACTGCCGTCGGTACCGCCGTAGACACCGTCACTCCACCAGGACGTCGGCCGCTGTCGTGAGAGAAATGCGCCGCGGAGGAGATGGTGGTGGTAGTAGTAAAAGTTAGGCGTTTGATAGAGTGGAGGGAGAGGAAGAATAGGGAGAGGAAAGGAAGGAGAAGGGGAAGGGGGCTTCGGAGGTGTTCGGAGGGGAGGGGGAGGAGAGAGAGAGAAATGGAGAGAATGAGAGAAAAGAGGGAGGGCTTCAGAACATCAACCGAAACTCGCCTAAATCGCGTCGTTCTAGGAAGATGCCGTTTAGACGACAAGACGCAAGTCGTATACTGGCAGATCTCTTAATGGCGTCTCCCATGGCCGACGCCATTCAGACGATCAGATCGGGGCCGTACACACGTGCCCCCACACCCGCCCATGCGGCACTCCTGCAAAGCTCCTAAATGGCGTCCCCTAAGGCCGACGTCGAACGCATGCCCCAACCCCACAAGGGCCCAAACCAAGGGGTCCGACACCGAAGCCAACTAAATATCCGGATCCGAAATCTCAGTTCTTACAATTAAGATTCTAATTAGTGAGTAGAAGGTTATTATTGGAATCTTACTTGAACTAGAATTATGTATATAGATTTACTTGACACAGTTCTAGGGTTTTGAGAATAACATCGTATATAAAATTTCAAATTAAGTAAGACAAATCCCATTAGAAATATAACTCAAAATTTTAGAAATGTTATGAAACCCATATGATTAAAATAGTCATTTACTAGTCAGAATTAGGACATTTTTAGACAGGAAGGAAATCTACTAGATTTAGGGGTTCATAATGCTCAGGATAGTAGGTTAGTAAAATAGGCATAACTTTTTGTATAAATGTATAAAAATACTGATATTAGAAGAATTGAAAAGATAATAAAAAGTTCTAAAAGTATAATAGAGTTTTTTCCCTAATTTGGACGTTTAAAGGATCGAACTTAAAGATTTTTAGAAAAGAAAACTATAGGTGGCGTGAATAGAGTTCGATTTCTACTAAGAAGTGACTTTGATTTAGAGATTAAGTCATGAGGAGTTGGAATTCGACTTCAGTAAAAAAAAGAAGTCTTAGTCATTGTATTAGGAAGAAAAATAAGTATAAATAAAGCCTTGAGATCGTGCATAAGTCCTATTACATACAACTCTCTTCCAAGAATAGGTTCATGTGGTGTTCTTGAGAGAATAAAGTTGATTCATAGTTGTTTCTTTTGGGATTTGATTCTAATCAATGTTATGTGTTCTTAGAGGATTAGAGAATGTGAAAAAGATCTTAGAGAATATAGAACTAATATTAGAAGAGGAAAACAACTATGGATCGATAGTAAGAAAGCCATAGGAGAACTAAGAACCGATCTTTCTTTAAGAGGTAGGTGGATGACTCTAAGCATGATCTATTTTGTATTAAAAACTATATTATTTATCAAGATTTTAAAAAACTAATCAACTGGTAAGAAGTTTGATCTATATTTCTACTTGATGATCATCAAGTATCATATTTTTATGATATTCTTTACTATTTATTTATTTATTACTATCTTAACATATGCAATCTCTCCATTCAATATGTTTTGTTTTCAACTGTGATTACCTGAGTTACGGATATTTGTTCTCCTTTGTCTGATGTCCAATTAAGATGAAATTTTGACAGAAGTCTCTTTTACATGTCATTTTTAGTTTAAGTAGATTTTATAATTTTTTGAGTTTTTTTATACTTATTTCATAATTCATTTCTCAGACTATATAATCTATCTTGGCAGTTTTGAAATCCCAATTTGTGGATCTTTTATCTCACTTGATTCATGTCCAAATCATTCCAAATTTTGTGAAAACTTTTGTTATATTGTCCTTAACTATTCTATAAGGTTTGAGAATTTTATTACCCCATTTGATATTTATTTTATCTTTTGTTTTAAGTTGTTGAATTTCTATTTTAATCATATTTTTGAAATCGGAGCGAGAGTCCAGAATCATATCAAACCAATTCAGAAATTGGTGAAACCTTATTCACATTTTTTATATGACTTATTTGACATGTTCACCAAGTTTGGTAATTTTCTGAATCCTTTTGATGTTATTTGACCTATTTGTTGATTTTTTAGCTCTGAAAATTAATTTTGTGGGCCGAAAATATGTTTGTTATTCCAAAAATTCTGAGAAATTTTTTTGGATATAGTTTATATTCAGCAACATATTTTGATCAGATTTATTATAATTTTCCATATATATAGCCATGTTGGCTCTTTAAGTGACTATTTTGTTTATAAAAGTATGTATTTTGACTTTTATATATATGTTTTCACTTTATCAAACTATTTTTTAGATCTGTGGTCATTATAAAATCTGTGAAAATATGTTCGTGTCATATTTGTTTGATATATATAAAGTCCCAGTGATTGTGTTTTGTTTTTAGTCATCCGATGTAAAACAATAGACTCCCCGGCTATGCATGGGTCAAGAATTTAGCATACTTGCCTATATTCTCTGGTATTTGTTTGTTTTGCCCTTATATGGTGGCTAGATGCATGTCTATTTGACATGTTTGGATTTGATATATTTGGTATATAATTATGAAACATAACTTGCTATTTAAATTCATTTAATTCAACATATAATTTGCTTAGTTTATTCTTTTGACAACTATACTCAGTTATTTTGATCTCAGCCTATTTTTATGAAGAATCCATATTCATTCTGATTAACTGTTATGATAATATGAACTCCTATTTGATAAGCTACCATGCCATAATAAATTTGTTAGATGTTTAGTTCAATATATTCAATTTGATATCAGATATGTTCTGATCATGCCTAGTAGACTTATTCAATTAGATAAGAATCTAGTAATGCCATATATGCTACATATTAGTTGATCTATTCATACTATGAGAAAACATATTTGATTTGATAAACTTATATCTGAATATGTGTTATATCTTGTTCTTATTTGAGATACATGTAGAACTGCGTAAGATCATATTTAGTATAATTGTATAATGTGATTTGTAAAATTTACTAATTATTAAGTCATGTAGATGGTTTGGAACCTACTAAATGATTATATTTATAAATCCTATTAACATTTTTAAAGTCTAAGAAAGATAATCTAAAATTTGAGGAGAGTTATGATGGAAGAATTTGACATTTTTAAGGGGTTATTTAGATTTAAATTTACATCTTTCTTAGATTTGATGTAGTAGGGATAATGAGATTTGACATATTTTTCTTTATTTAGTGAGATTGAGAATTTATATACAAATTGATATATATTATGATTTGTGAGCTTCAATATTGACTATATTTTAATATTTTGGATTAATTGATGGTTATGACATTTATTTAAATCACCTTGTGGTCGTTAACTCTCATATCTATTTGTTATGATGAATTTTTTTTGAGATTATGTAGTCGGATTCTGAGTTTAAAAAAAAAATGATTCAGATCCGGGATGTAACAATATGGTATATGACATTTATGGGAGTTTAAATATCTACAACTATGTGATCTTAAGCTTTACCAATTAATCTTAAGGGATATGGTGAAGTTTAGGATTAGTATGGTCTTGGGTTTATATTAGTAATTAAGAGTAATCTAGTTTTAAGCAACAACTAAGAGATTTGGTGTAGGTGATTGTAGATGCAATATTTAGCTGGTTCCCACAATTAGACTTATACAAAGAGAATTCTTAATATGGATGGAGATTGAGAGGATTAAATTTCATCTTTTCAAGGGGGAGAGCCAGCTACAGGATGCATATGGCCTATTACTTACATCTTTTCATTAGGTTTAAGCTATTAGAAATATTCTATTTTTACTCTTAGTTCTTTGATAATTAATACTAAGCGAAGCCTTGACCATAAATACATTAATAGATTTAATTAATATTGTCCATTCATTTACATTTACTTGTATTGTTTGAAAACTAGAAAGAATCGGTTAAATATTTTAAATGTTAGGATAAGTTAGTACTCTTAAATTTTATAAGTGACTCATATCTAATTCCATGACATGTGTTTGATTGGACGTGGATGATCTTAAATCTACTTTTAGGGCGAGTAACTAGAATCATATTATGCTATTGGATGTTAATACTTATACAAGAAAGTATAGAGACCACATCGGATATGAGTTTATTGATAGTGGTGCTATATCATAGATGTATTCTATTAATTTGTAAAAATATGAAGAAGATACTTAGAGATATATCCATAATCTTTTCAAATTGATCTATTAGGCCACCTATAGTCATATACTTAAGCCTTTCTATGCTATCCTTTAGGCCTTACCTTTGAATATAAATATAAATTACTTCTAGTTCTATGATGAGTAAATTTGCTAAGCATACATAATTTGTAAATTAGTTAAGAGAGTGGATCTGTGAAGGATATTTAAGATTTAAGCACATTATCTTGATTAAGAATTAGATCCATCTTCTTAACGTTCCCAAACTAGAAGCAGAACATCGATGACTCATAATTTTCATTGTATCTCTAAACTATTATAATGCTCTAAAGTATAGATGATTTTGTAATAACATATTGTGAGGTTAGGACTCACATATCTTAAATTGAAAATATCCATAGAAGTTAATTGACATACTCTTATTATGTTCTAAGTATTTTTAGGGAGTAATTATAAGCTATGATAAGGTTGTTATGATCAAGATCTGTATTCTAATTATTTTGATACTCAACCATATTTGAGTTAGTTAGTCATCGATCTCTTTCTACCCTATACACTTAGCTATGTGAGGATAAATTTATTTATTGATTAATTAGGTCAATTAACTAGATCAGATCTCAAGTCTATAGACACATTAAATTAAATGTATATATTAATCCATTACAAATGCTCCACAAATATGTACCTATTTATCGTAATGTTCTGATTATGATCAAGTAATCTCTTAATCTTATTATATGACCTTAGAAATTAGTATGAGTAATCTATTAATGGAAAGATAGATTATTATAATTTATCAAATTTTGAAGACGAAATTTCTTTAAGGGAGAAAGATGTTATGCCCCGTACTTTTACAACTTATTAATGAATTCAATTAATTTAAATTAGACCAATTAACTAATTATAAGAATCTATTAGTAAGTTTAAGTAATTTGATTTAGTCCAATTAACCTTATTATGAAAACCCATTAGTCTAATTATACTATTAAGAATAGTCCACTAATTTAGTTATAATACTGGTTTAGGTGTACTATAATAAAATAATGATAACTTTATGTGAAAAATTTAGATTAAGGTGTGATTGGTATCATTGAAAAGAGCATAAAAATATCTATATTGTAGAATATCATTTTTATTAATTTAGATGTTTTGAAGGTCAAAATATCGGTGATTAGTTTTAGAAAGGACTACCCGTAGAAAACAAATCTTAATCGGACTAGGATTTGAATTAGAAAACAAAGATGGTATAATTAAAGTTAACTACGTCTTGAAAAATTATGTATGATATATTTGACTTAGATTAAAAGTAGAACACAATAAATGTGAGTATGACTAAGATTCTAATTAGTGGGTAGAAAGTCATAATTAGAATCTTACTTGAAGTAGGATTATCTATATATATTTATTTGACAAAGTTTTGGTATTTTGAGCATAACTTCGTGTATAAAATTATAAATTAAGTAAAATAACTCTCATTAGAAAGATAAGTCAAAATTATAGAAGTTTTATAAAGACCATATGATTAAAATAAGTCATTTACGAGTTAAAATTAAGACATCTTTGGAAGGAAAGAAAATCTACCAGATTTCTGGGTTCAAAGTACTCAGGACCGCAGGTTAGTAAAAAAGGCATAACGTTTTGTACAAATATCCAAGAATAGTGATATTAGAAGTATTGAAAATATTTTAAAATGTTCTAAAACTTTGTAAAAGAGAGTTGTTTCTAGTTAGGACTTTTAATGGGTCGAATTTAAAGGTTTTTACAAAAGGAAACTATAGGTGGCATGAATAGAATCCAATTTGTAGTAAGAAGTGACTTTGACTTGGAAAGTAAGTTATGAGGAGTTGGAGTTCAAATTCAGAAAAGGAAGGAGGTCTTAGTAATCGTGTTAAGAAGGGGAATAAGTATAAATAGAGATCTAGGGTCGTCCATAAGCCCTATTACACGCAGCTCTCTTCCAAGGGTAAGTTCATATAGTGTTCTTAAGAGAATATAGCTGATTCATAGTTATTTCTTTTGAGATTTAATTATAATCAATATTATGTGTTCCCGAAAGTTTAGATAACGTGCAAAAGAACTTAGAGAATATGGAAAAGAGCTTAGAAGAGGAAGAAACCATGGACAGATAGCAAGAAAGCCATCGAAGAATCAAGAACCGATCTTTTTTTAGGAGGTAGGTAGATGATTCTAAGCATAATCTATTTTATATTAAAAATTATATTATTTTTAAAGATTTTCAAAAACTAATAAATTAGTAAAAAGTTTGATCAATATGTCTACTTCAAGATCATTAAATCTCATATTTTTATGATCTTCTTTACTATTTATTCTTTGATTATTATTTCAACATATGTAATATGTCCTTTTAATCTATTTTGTTTCCAACTGTGATTACTTGCATTACAAATATTTTTTATTTTTTGTCCAATGTCCAATTGAGCTGAAACTTTTACAAAGTCCATATTATATATTATATTTCTTTTAAATAAATTTTATAATTTTTTGAGTTTTTTTTTAATTTTGTAATTCTCTTCTAAGACTATATAATATTTCATGACAATTTTAAAATCCCAACTTGTAGATCTTTTATCTCACTTGATTCATGTCCAAATTATTCCAAATTTTGTGGAGACCTTTGTTATATTGTCCTTGGCTACTTTATAAAGTTTGAGAATTTACCCTCTGTTTTAAGTTGTTGAAATTCTATTTAAGTAAAATGTTTGGAATCGAAGCAGAAGTCTAACATCATATAAAATCAATCTAGAAATTGATGAAATTTTGTTTATATTTTTTATATAACCTATTTGATATGTTCATCAAGTTTGGTAATTTTCTAAATCTTTTTGATATTATTCGACCTATTTGTTGATTATTTAGCTATGACAATTAATTTTGTTAGTTGAAAATATGTTTGTTACTTCAAAAATTTTGAGAAGTTTTATTGGCTATATTTTATAGCCATCAACCTCTTGTGATAAGCTTTACTCTAGGTTTCCATATATATAACCATGTTGGGTCTTTAAGTGACTATTTTGTATATAAAAAAAATATGTATTTTAACTTTTATATATATGTATCACTTTATCTATTTAATTTTCAGATCTATGATCATTATGAATCTATGAAAATATATTTATGCCATATTTGTTTGATATATATTTGAACATTGTCATCTTATGAAGATTAAGGTTCAATCTAGAAATGTTAGTGGATGAGTTCTGTTTGTGTGCAACAGGAAAATCCTAATGATTGTGTTCTGTTTATAATCATCCGAGGTAAGACAATAGACTCCCCCGCTTTGCATATGTCAAGACCTTAGCATACTTGCCTATATGCGTTAGAATTTATTCGTTCGGCTCTTTATATGGTGGTTGAAATGCATGTCCATTTGATATGTTTGGATTTGATAGGTTTGACACATAATTATGAAATATAATTTGCTATTTAGATTTATTTCATTCAACTTATAATCTGCTCAGTTTATTCTTTTGACATCTACACTCAATTATTTTGATCTCAACTTATTTGATTAAGAATCCATGTTCATTCTGATTAGTTGTTATGACAATATGAACTTTGATTTGATAAACTACCATTCTATGATAAATTTGCTACATGTTTAGTTCGATATGTTTAGTTTGATATGTGATATGTTTTGATCATGACTAATATACTTATTCAATTAGATAAGAATCTAATAATGCCATAGATGCTATATGTTAGTCGATCTATTTATACTATTAGAAAATATATTTGATTTGATAAGCTTATATCTGACCATATTTTGTATCATATTCTAATTTGAGTTATATGTAGAACTGTGTAAGATCATGTTTAGTATAATTGTATAATATGAGTTGTAAAATTTACCATATGATAAGTCATGTGGATAGTTTGAAGCCTACTAAGTGGTTGTAGTCATAAATCCTATTAACATTTTTAGAATATGAGAAAGAGAATCTGAAATTTGAGGAGACTTCTGATTGATGATTTAACATTTTCAGGAGGTTGTTTAGATTTAAATTTATAGCTTTATTATATTTAATGTAGTAGGGATAATGAAAATTTGATATATTTTTTCTTTATTTTTAGTTTGATTGAGAATTTATATACAAATTAATGGATATTGTAATTTGTGAACTTTAGTATTAGTTATATTTTGATATTTTAGATTAATTGATGATTATGATATTTATTTAAGTTGCCTTGTAGTCATTTAGTTCTCATATTTATTTGTTATGATGAGATTTATTATGAGGTTATGCAATCGGAGTCTGAGTAAAAAAAAAAAAAAAAAAAAACACTCATATTTGGGGTATAATAGGTGCCTGGGAGTGATTAACCCCTTCCGTGTTGAGGTGAGATGGAGTGGTATTCGCATTAGGCTTGACAGGTCCTATAGGAGGTGGATGAAGGGAAGGATTGGACTGTTGAACTTGTTCCCTTTTGATTAGGCCCTTAGGTGGAGTGGGGTTAAGGAGGATTTTCTTCCCCTTACATTTGAAGGTACATGTATTGGCGTGACCGGTAATAGTGACTTCTAGATCATAAATCCAAGGCCTACTTGTAGGTGCTCAAATTGTGTGTGCTATCTTCATGATTTTATATATTGGATGATTAACAAATTTAATTGAATCGTGATCGCCAAAAACCAAAACTTTCAAAAGAAGAAGTTGATCTCTTTACTCACCTTATGGAAAATTGAGAGATTGTGGGTTCTTTGTTCCTCTCTTTCGGCCGGCCGAAGAAGAAGAGCCCCCCTTTAGCTTTACTCTTGTTTCTTTGTATTTTTCTTGTGGTTCCTTTTCTTCAAACCCTTTCTTCTTCTCCAAATCTTGCAAAAGGATCAAACAAAGAAAACGGATTAGAGCTATGAAAGCATAGTAACTATTCTATTTAGTGATCTAAACATGCAACTAAACTAAAATCACTCACTTTTATGTTTTCTTTTAAACTCCTATCATAAACATAGGTTTAGAAAAAGATGATGTCTGTGTGTGTTATGATGGAGTGATATGATGAAAATCTATATGAAAACAGCGATGAACCTATATGAAATCAATGAAGAAATAATGAAAATCTAAAGAAAAAATGTGGTTGGTTGGCCCCTCCATAGCCTTGGTCTTCTTAAGCTTCAATGGAGAAAAAGGATGAAGGAGGAAGAAGCTCTTCTTGTTATCCACATTTTCTGTAGTATAGGGCTCATTTTCACCTTGATTTTAATTCCAAAACACCAACGGCCAACCTTTTTCAAAGGTCCAAAGGGTATTGTATATATAGAGACTTCAATTAGGATTTTTTGGCTTTCAAAAGGGCTCTCCCGCAGCTCGGACTTACCTTGGATAGACATGGAAGGAGTTGGAAACCCTTCCAACCTCTGGACCGGATTATCTCTGTAACGACCCGCCACCCTATAATCGAAAACCTGATTACTAAATGGGTATCAGATCATTATCCACGGGTTCACACCCGGATCTCATACGATAAGTCTGGAGAAGTAAGCTTTAAACAAGGCTAAATATAACAATCTCACGGACCTCAAGGAAAGTACAAGTGCGCAGGAAGTAAATTAATAATATCCGTACACATTCCAACAATAATTACATGGTCCACAGAATTAAATAAGTACAGGCAGAAGCAAAGTACAACAACATCGGGGCATAGCCCAAAACTAAGATAGCTACTGGCCCGCACACCAAGGAGAACACCACATGCCGCCACTCGCCAAGAAGTCCACACCTGAAACCGCAGGGAGTAAGTCGCACCATAATTGGGCTCAGTAAGGATCATCCGATCCATGCCTCCCATACACACATACAAGTGCAGTAATACAGAAAAGAAGGCAATTTGATTAAAGCAGTAAACACAGTTCCTAAATACCGATATGAGACATATGCGTTCACAATGTAATAGGCACAGTTCTAAGCAATTCAAGTAACCCAACTCAACACTACAATTCGCAAACAAAGATCCGACTAAACACTCAAACCATACTGTCGACCGCGTATAAACGGCGCCTTACAACACCACCAACACCTACGCCTATCCACCCCTACGATGTTCCGGGTACCGTAGGGTGAGGCAGTGAGTCAAATTAGGACTAACTGGGACTAGTGAACCACCACCACGCCCAGTTACGTATGCACACAAGCAGTCTAGATCACTGTCCTATCGACCGGATTTCCCTCAATGCCAGGCCTCGACGCTTCAAGAGGGCCCTGGGGACCGACGAAACCCCCTCAAGCCGAAGCTATAGGGACTACCCGTAACCCTAACCTCCCAGGTCACATCAGGCCAAAGGGCGAAGGGTACCACTCGTAACCTCGATATCTCAGGTTACATCTGGCCCAGTGGTGAAAGGGTAAACTCCAGCAGCACCACACCCGGCTCCACAGTAAGAAACACGCCGGAAACTGCCACGACAAACTAGGGAAACACTGACCTACTGGGACCAAACAGCAACCCCTTAGATAGCGTGTTCGCTACTCCGGCCTGACAGGCTCAAGGTGGGTCTGCTTCCCCCAGCCATAAGTGAAACATTAATATGTACCCCTTCCACGCCGGTACGGCAACAATGCCACCTAGACACTGTGTCCCTCCCACACCGACACAAGGTGTCAAACGCAAACCACAATCGCATAAACATATGTACACACAATGTGATTCCGATTATACATAAATCTTCGGCCTCGATGTACAATTTCAAGCATGCATTTAATGAGGTTCTATCTTGAATCGCGTCGACCAAGACCGACGTCATTCAATACCGTTAAATAGGTTCATGTGAAAACTGGCCTCGAAAGTTGGCCTAAAACACGTCGTGTATGGTAGACATTTTTTAAAAAGGCGTCGCTGTTCCTAGCCGTCTAATCATGACAGAAACAAGATCAGGCCTCAGAGTGGTCTGAACTAAAACGCGTCGTCCTGGGAAGCAGCCGTTTGAAAGGCGTCGCTATCCCTGGACGTCATTCAAAACAGAACTCAATTCTCACAGAAACCGCTTCCGGGACAAATATGGCCTAAATGGCGTCGTCCTAACCAGTCACCATTTCAAATGGGGTCGCCCTTGCCCGACGCCATTTAGAACCCAAAATCTGGTTTTCTGCAACTTAACCCGAACCTCAAAACGGGGTTTCCTCTCCCCCAAAATCACCCCAAAAATAGGAAATGAAGGGGAGAATCCAATTTACCACTTGAAACACACTAATTCTCATTTCATAAAAATGACCATTTTCATTAAAAAGCCCTTTAAACATGCTCATTCTACCCAAATCTCCATACACGTCGCATGCTTCAAGCGGGGAAAACATGGATAAAACAACTAAATCACGTATAAGGATCATCCCCTTACCGATCACTTGAACTCCTCCTAGCTTCGTGTCGCCGAACCGCCGCACCGCAGACTGCTGCCGGTACCGTTGTGGACGTCGTCATTCTGTTGGGACGTCGGCCGCCGCCCAGAGAATGAAGTGCCGCGGAGGAAATAGTGGTGGTAGTGGTGAGAGGTGTTGGAGTGGTGGAAGAGGAAGAAGGGGAAGGAGAAAGGGAAGGGGAAACGGAGGGATCGGAGAGAGGGAAGAGAGAGAGTGAGAAGGAGAGAATGAGAGAAAGGAGGAAGGTTCAGGGTGTAAACTGAAACAGGTTAAAACGCGTCGTCTAGAGCAGATGCCTTTTAGGTGACAAGACCGGGCTATACTCTGACAAAATCTCTGAATCTCGTCGTCCATCCAGGATGCGATTCAGACGACATGACTGGGGCCGTATTCTCGCGACCCGAAACTGGCCTACATGGCGCCCACGTGGCAACTTTAAAATGCGTCTTCCTCTCAAGACGCCGTTTGAACCGCGTCTTGCAAGCTCGACGCGATAAAGAACTTATGCCCCAACCCCTATAAGGGCCCAAACCAAAGGGTCCGGCTCAGAAACCGACCCAATAACTGTACCTGAAACCTCAATCCTTACATTCTTCCCCCCTAAAAAGAATTTCATCCTCAAAATTGTAACCGCTTGAACGATAACCACTGTCGAAAATTTCACACTGGTAACACAGATCTCGTCAATCGCCCTCATAGATCACACTCCTCCACAGGACTTCGTATAGTCGGTCGATCTCATCAACACTAGGCTAATTACATTCTATGATTCTGCCAATACTGATGGACCAATATAACCATTCATTAGCCTTACGAGGCACATATTACAAAATTGATTCTCCACCATGTCCAAAATACATAAAAAGTGCCATAAAAGCTCACAACTGCAACCTAAAAGGTGAGAAGAAAAAAAAGGATTCATCTAGCCCAGTATCTCAGACCTCTGCTAAGAGAACACACGATACCGTTCTCGGCCCTGGGCTTCTTCTGACTACTCGATTCCTGACCTATCTTGTTCTTCTGAGGACAGTTCCTTGATAGAATTAGGTGGCCTCAAAGCCAATCATTGTACATTCTAGTTCAAATTACTAATAAAGGCAATCATTTCTTCATTTATAGTTCTCGCAAATTAACTATCGTAATAAAGGTCCGTAGACAAATGTATGGGATATTGAATCATGATGAGATCATGATAGTGAGATCAATATCCTCAGTCACTTGTCTTAAACAGTTCTCGATCATAGGAATTCCTGGATGATCTCACATTCACTCGTGTGGTGACACTAAGACAAAGTTGTGGGTGCTCATTAGAGAATGAGTTCACTGAACAGACCCAAATAAGAATTCCTGGATGGTAATTATACCTATTAGTCAGCCAGGGAATTCAATCGTTGCAGTAGCACAGTTGGTCCTTTGACCTGAGTCACCAATGATACCTTGTTTGTGGACCATTGTATCTTGATTCTCTGACTTGTGGACTTTAACCATTAAGTCCACGATAGTCGGTCTTTCAGATACAGTGGAAAGCTTGCGAAGGTAATTGAGTGAACAACAAGGGATCACTCACTCTTGGTATAAGACTGGAGGGAGAATGTCCTATGGATGTGTACACAGAAATCCCTGGCCATGGTCAAATGAAAGAGATGTCTTTCTAGAAATTAACTGAGTACTGGAATCCATCTAAATAATGCGATAGAGGGTTTGACTATAAAACCATACCCTTGTGTTATCGGGACATTGCATGAGTGAAGGATTTTATCTGTGCGGTATCTGCAGACGGAAATGTTCAATTGAAGGGAACAATATCCCTTATATCTTCTGGGATCATGAGGTAGTGTTAGGTGCTTTTCATGATCAGAAGGCCAAGTGAATTAATCATCAGATGATAATTCACTTGTTTATTAAATTAATCATTTAACATATTATGTTTAAATGTTAATTAATAAATATTAAACTCTAGAATTAGTTCTAAGTTTAATGGGCCTGAAACCGGACTGATATATGGGCCTAGAGGGTCACACACATAAGAGTTCTCGTCAGACGGTGAGAGATGTTAAATTTCATGCTTATCTGGGTTTTTATGAAAAGCCGCATGATAAACATGAACTTTTAATGGAGATTTATCCAAGGCCAAACTCTTGGATAATCATGAGGATTAATCCTTGTGCTTATCCTTATTTCTATATAAGGAGGCCAAGGGGGAGGGGTAAAAAGTTGGTTGGACGAATTACTGACCCCAGATTCTCTATCTCCTCTCTCTCTCTCCTTCTCTCTCTCTTGGAGTAGATCTGTCTCTCTCCGCGCATGGTGGATTTGAGATCTGGTCGGAGCACTCAAGTCGAGGAGGAAATCGCGTCTGCAGCGGGAACTCGTGTTGATACCTCTAGAGATCGTGCGCGTGCGCGATTACCGAGTCGGAATCATCCACGGGAGATTCGAAACCCCGCAAAGGTGAAGAACCGTTCTTCCCGCGTTTATTTTATTGTCCGTTTTACGATCCCAGCAGCCGATACATAGGAATCATTTTTATTCTCCGCTGCGTTCTAGGCGATTCCTTACAGTGGTATCAGAGCCAGGTTGCTGGTTCGGTCGTAAAACAGCATCGTTTTGCGTGATTTTTCTCGTTATGCGTAAAGAACCCGTATTGTACGTGTTCTTGTGTTTAATTCGATTAAAATGACGGAATAGTGTTCATACGATGAACACAAATGATTTGATTATTTTTCTGTGATTTTTTGTATTTTATTTGGGGTTTTCGGAGTTCTTCATGAGATGATGAACCGGGGTACTTCGGCGGCGTCGTTAACGATTCCCAAGCATTGCGATGGCGGCCCGAATGTACGGATCTCTTGGTGATAGTCACCACTACACATCCGACACATTTGCCGGCGCCGGAGTGGCCTTGAAGAGCTGTAAAATCGAGCCCAAAGATAGTCTTAAACCCTGCAAAATCATAAATTTGGGGCTTTTTTGGGGGCTCGGTTAATACCCCAAACCGGGGCCCACCGGCATGCCTGCCGGCGCCGAGGGCACCGCCGGCGCCGGGGGCATCGCCGGCGGGGCCGGCGCCCGCCGGGGGGGGGGCTGGGGCTCGGTGGTCGGCACCGCTGGGGTGGGAACCCTAGGGTTTCTGCAAACAGGCGCTTCTGTTGGAGAAGAAGCGGCCGGACCGCCCGGTCCCGACCCGGTCGGACCGGGCCGGGAGCTGGCCGGTGCCTGGCTCGACCAGGACTCGAGCCTGGCTAAGCCAGGGCTCGAGTCTGGCCGGGCCGGAGCCCCTGGCTGAGCCAGGGCTCGACCCTGGCCGAGCCAGGGCCCGGGTCCGGGCCAATTGGCCCTAATGGGCTGGGCCCATTTCTTATGATTATTAAAACTGTTTTAATAACTGTTTAGCCCCCTATAACCCCCTATAACCCTTTATTAGCCCATTTTAAGCCCATTTCAGCCCGTTTTAAAATTGTTTTAAGACAGAAAAATTATAGGAATAATTAATAATTGTTATTAATTATTTTTTTATGATTATTAACAGGTTATTAAAATGTTTAATAACTGTTATTCACTTAAAGGGTTTTATTGTTAATAGGGTATTGGTTAATTATTTAAAATTGTTTTAGATAATTAATTTTCCTATTAAATCAATTAGTTTAAAAATGTTTTAAACTGATTTTATGCATAACTTGATTATATTTTACTGTTCAAATTGTTTGAATTAAGATTTAGATCAACTGAATGGTTTAGTTATTTAATTTGTCAATAATGTTTTGAATATTATTGATAATGATGAAATAAATGTTATTTCGAAAACTTATTGGTATTATAATTTTATATTTATAAAAATTTAATACCAGAATGCAATTATGTGATGATTGTGATGCATGTGATGTGTTTTATGGTGGGATGATCATGGACTTAGTATTATCATGTGATGATTGATGTGGATGAATGCGATGCTTATTTCATTTGGTATTTTAAATAGGACTTGCGTGTCCTCCTCTCTCTTAATCCAGATGTACTCTCTACCTTCCTATAAGATTGTACTCCCCTTGATAAGATCAAGGTTTCTTATTGTTTTAAATGTACATTTATAGACCTGCGAGTCCTGAATTATATATTTAAATATTTCGGATTAAGTTTAGAGGACGTGATCTTCTGAAGACACCTCTAGAGGAAGGACTCGCATCAAATGGAACCAGTGTTGTTGTTTTCACATTAAGATTCTATTATGGATCATCGTTTGGCTCTGATGATTCCATAGTAGCTTAAGCAGTCCATGATCATCCCTATTTAATTTTTCTGCATATATGTGATATTTGTGGACTATGCTATCATATATATATTTCTATTTAGTATTATGATACTTCAAATCGAAATACTATTGATAGCACGATTTTTATAAATCAACTCAAAACCCTCTTTTAAAATTTAAGTTGTAAACGTGAGATATTCATAATAATCCACGTAACCCACCATCATTATAGATCTTAGGATAATTCTTATCTTAAATGGATTTGTTGTGCTACCATAAGGTCTATTTGATTTAGAAATTAACCTAGGTCTACGACATGTGATGTCATTAAGATAAATGGACAAATAGTGTTGTTTTGTTGTACTACTACAAGGATTGCACTATGAATTCATGTTATCTAAGTAATGATGGATAAACTTAACTGAACCATTTGATTTGTTGTGCTACCACAAGGTCATTCTTATTCAGGGGTTAAATTGATCGGATATTGCAAATGTTGCAATTGTCAAGAGTTGACTGCCTAAGGGACTTGATGTGATTTGTTGTGCTACCACAAGGTCACATGCATGTTGCCCGAAGGATTCTGATCCCCACTAGGAGATCACCGGAATCTCCCGTTCTGTATATTAGAGGGTCATACAGATCGCCGAAAAATAGTCGGAGCCTAAATCTAGATTAAAAGTCCTAAATCAGATTTTAAGAACTATCTGCTCATTTTTATATATATTTCCTTGTAGGTTGCTATGTCGTCACCTAACCCCCTTCGTTGCATACTTGATGCAAACAAACTCACGGGACCAAATTACATTGGCTGGTTACGCAACCTGAAGATTGTCCTCAGGTGTGAAAAGCTAGCCTATGTCCTGGATCAACCAGATCCAGTACAACCCGGTGAAAATGCTAACGAGGATGAATTAATGATGTATGAAAATTGGAAGGAGGACTCTGTCAAAGTCCAGTGTTATATGCTTGGTTCAATGAACAATGAACTGCAACGACAGTATGATAACATGGAACCTAAGACCATTCTGAATCACCTACAAGAGTTGTTTGGTGAACAATCCAGAATAGAAAGATATGAGATATCTAAGAAATTGTTCAGGACCAGAATGAGCGAGGGCACATCTGTGCAAACTCATGTGCTCAAGATGATAGAATGGATTGAGAGGCTTGCAGTGCTCGGCTTTGTTATGAACAATGACCTGAGCATCGACTTAATCCTACAGTCCCTTCCAGATTCATTTTCACAATTCATTATCAACTTCAATATGAACAAAATTGAAGTTACACTGGCTGAGCTGCTTAACATGTTGAAGACAGCAGAAGGCACTATCCAGAAAGATAAGCCAAATGTAATGCTTGTTGGTAAGACCAACAAGAAAAGAAAAGCTGGACAGACCTTTAGGAAAAGTAAGCCTAAGAAGCTAGTGAAAAGCAAACCGGCGGTTCAAAAGGACAAAGCTAAAGTCAATGACAAAGGTCAGTGTTTCCACTGCCATAAAGAAGGTCACTGGAAGAGAAACTGCAAGATCTATCTAGCAGAAAAAGCAAAGGAGAAGCTTGGTGAAGCTTCAGGTATACTCATGATCGATCTTAACTTGTCTTATAGAGAATCAACATCTTGGGTATTAGATACTGGATGTGTTTCTCATATCTGCAATAACTTGCAGGTGCTAACAAGTAAAAGAAGATTGAACCGCGGAGACGTGGATCTGAGGCTTGGGAATGGAGCAAAAGTTGCTGCGTTAGCTGTGGGGACAGCAAGACTTCAGATGCCATCAGGAGACTCATTGGAATTAATAGATTGTTATTATGTTCCGATCATTATTAGGAATATCATATCTATTTCATGTTTAGATAAACAGGGATATTCTATGAAACTAGAGAATAAAGGTTGTTCCATTTATCAAGGAGACAAATTGTTTGCTTCTGGATATTTATTGAATGGATTATATTTACTTGATATTTCATATGATGTTTGTCTAGTAAATAAATCTCTTGAACGAGAAGATAAGGATGTGAACAAATCGTACCTATGGCATTGTAGGCTAGGTCATATAAATGAGAACATAATCATTAAGTTGCAAAAGAATGGATATATTGATCCATTTGATTATGAATCATTTGCAACCTGTGAAGCTTGTCTCATGGGAAAAATGACCAAAGCTCCATTCTCAGGACATGGAGAAAGAGCTAAGGACTTATTGGAACTAATACATAGTGATGTATGTGGTCCAATGTCCACTCATGCTATAAGTGGTTACTCATACTTTATTTCATTTACAGATGATTTCTCAAGATATGGCTACATATATTTAATGAAATATAAGTCAGAAGTCTTTGAGAAATTTAAAGAGTTTAAAAATGAAGTTGAGAACCAGACTGGAAAGAGTATCAAAACTCTTCGATCAGATCGAGGGGGTGAATACTTAAGTACATATTTCACACAATATCTTAAAAATAATGGTATTTTGTCTCAGTGGACTCCTCCCTATACACTACAATTAAATGGTGTATCGGAAAGGAGAAATCGTACTCTATTAGATATGGTGCGATCAATGATGAGTTATGCTAAACTTCCAATCTCTTTATGGGGATTTATACTGTTGACTGCTGCATATCTGTTGAACAAAGTTCCCAGTAAGTCAATATCTTCCACTCCATATGAGATATGGAAAGGAAAGAAACCAGACTTTAAGCATGTTAGAGTCTGAGGTTGTCCTGCACATGTCAAAAGACATGATCCAGACAAACTGGATTCCAGGACAGAAAAATGTAGATTTGTGGGATATCCAAAAGAGACTTTTGGATATTATTTCTATCAGCCCAGCGATCAAAGGGTGTTTGTCGCAAAAAAAGTTGTCTTCTTAGAGAAAGAATATCTTTCAAAAGAAGACAGTGGGAGCAAGATAGAACTGGAAGAAATTCTAGACTCACAAATCAACACTAGTTCATCTAATGAACCATTGACTCAAGAACTTGTTCAAGATGATACACAAAAGGTTCGCAGATCAGGTAGAGTGCCTAAGCAGCCTGAAAGATATGTTGGACATATCGATGATGGCAAACCAGAAGTGCACTTAAATGAGGATGATGATCCTCAAACCTACCAAGAAGCCATAAATAGTCAAGAATCAGAAAAATGGCAAGAGGCAATGAATTCTGAAATTCAGTCCATGTATGCCAACCAAGTTTGGAACTTGGTTGATCTGCCAGAAGGTATAGTACCTATTGGCAGTAAATGGATCTTTAAAAGAAAGATCGGGGCAGATGGACAGATTGACACATACAAGGCAAGGCTGGTAGCAAAAGGATATCGTCAAAGGCAAGGCATTGACTATGACGAAACCTTTTCTCCAGTTGCCATGATTAAGTCAATCAGAATACTTCTTGCTATCGCTGCATTCTATGATTATGAAATATGACAAATGGATGTGAAAACAGCATTCCTTAACGGGAACCTTCAAGAAGAGGTGTATATGATACAACCTGAAGGATTCACTTCCAAAGAGCATTCAAGCAAGGTATGCAAGCTGCAAAGATCCATCTATGGATTAAAGCAGGCATCCCAAACTTGGAACTTAAGATTTGATGAAGTAATCAAATCTTATGACTTCATTAAGAATGAAGATGAACCTTGTGTATACAAAAAGGCTAGTGGGAGCGCAGTTATCTTTTTGGTACTTTACGTTGATGACATTCTACTCATTGGGAATGATGTAGGAATGTTGTCATCAGTAAAGACTTGGTTATCCAAAAACTTCTCCATGAAAGATTTGGGAGAAGCATTGTATATTCTGGGAATAAGGATCTATAGAGATAGGTCCAAAAGGATACTTGGCTTATCCCAATCCATGTACATAGACACCATAGTCAAAAGGTTTGGCATGGAAAATTCCAAGAGAGGCCTCGTTCCAATGAGGCATGGAATTTATCTCTCTAATGGAATGTCTCCCAAGACACCTGAAGAGAAAGCATACATGGATAGAGTTCCTTATGCCTCGGCAATAGGATCTATCATGTATGCAATGCTATGTACTAGGCTTGATGTGGCACACCCACTAAGTGTCACTAGTAGATATCAGGCTGATCCAGGTGAAGAACACTGGAAGGCGGTGAAATGTATCCTTAGATACTTGAGAAGGACTAAGGATCTATTTCTCGTTTATGGAGGAAACGACTTGGAACTTCGAGGGTTTACTTACTCGAGTTTCCAGTCGGATATGGATGATAGAAAATCCATGTCTGGATTCGTGTTCATGTTAAATGGAGGTGCAGTAAGTTGGAAAAGTTCCAAACAAGAAATAATTGCAGATTCGACGACCGAAGCAGAATACATTGCTGCAGCTGAAGCGGCCAAGGAGGCGGTTTGGATGAAGAAGTTCATCTCGGCAGTTGGAGTAGTTCCAAGCATTTCAAATCCTGTTCCATTATTGTGTGACAACAATGGGGCAATAGCTCAAGCGAAGGAGCCAAGATCACATCAGAAGTCAAAGTACATTCTGAGACGATTTCATCTGATTCGTGAGATTATCGCCCGAGGAGATATAGTAGTTGAGAAAGTCTCATCTGAAGATAATGTAGCAGATCCCTTGACTAAGCCATTGTCTCAAAATAATTTAGAACGTCACCTTAAGTCTATGGGACTTAGACACATGGGTGATTGGCTATAGTCCAAGTGGGAGAATGATAGAATTGGGTGGCCTCAAAGCCAATCATTGTACATTCTAGTTCAAATTATTAATAAAGGCAATCATTTCTTCATTTATAGTTCTCGCAAATTAACTATCGTAATGAAGGTCCGTAGAGAAATGTATGGGATATTGAATCATGATGAGATCATGATAGTGAGATCAATATCCTCAGTCACTTGTCTTAAACAGTTCTCGATCATAGGATATTTAAGATGGACATTGAATATCCGATAAGATCGACACAAGTTATGTCTGCTCATGTGATGAGGATGAATGATCTCACATTCACTCGTGTGGTGACACTAAGACAAAGTTGTGGGTGCTCATTAGAGAATGAGTTTACTGAACAGACCCAAATAAGAATTCCTGGATGGTAATTATACCTATTAGTCAACCAGGGAATTCAATCGTTGCAGTAGCACAGTTGGTCCTTTGACCTGAGTCACCAATGATACCTTGTTTGTGGACCATTGTATCTTGATTCTCTGACTTGTGGACTTTAACCATTAAGTCCACGATAGTCGGTCTTTCAGATACAGTGGAAAGCTTGCGAAGGTAATTGAGTGAACAACAAGGGATCACTCACTCTTGGTATAAGACTGGAGAGAGAATGTCCTATGGATGTGTACACAGAAATCCCTGGCCAGGGTCAAATGAAAGAGATGTCTTTCTAGAAATTAACTGAGTACTGGAATCCATCTTAATAATGCGATAGAGGGTGTGACTATAAAACCATACCCTTGTGTTATCGGGACATTGCATGAGTGAAGGATTTTATCTGTGCGGTATCTGTAGACGGAAAGGTTCAATTGAAGGGAACAATATCCCTTATATCTTCTGGGATCATAAGGTAGTGTTTGGTGCTGTTCATGATCAGAAGGCCAAGTGAATTAATCATCAGATGATAATTCACTTGTTTATTAAATTAATCATTTGACATATGATGTTTAAATGTTAATTAATAAATATTAAACTCTAGAATTAGTTCTAAGTTTAATGGGCCTAAAACCGGACTGATATATGGGCCTAGAGGGTCACACACATAAGAGTTCTCATCAAACGGTGAGAGACGTTAAATTTCATGCTTATCTGGGTTTTTATGAAAAGCAGCAGGATAAACATGAACATTTAATGGAGATTTATCCAAGGCCAAACTCTTGGATAATCATGAGGATTAATCCTTGTGCTTATCCTTATTTCTATATAAGGAGGCCAAGGGGGAGGGGTAAAAAGTTGTTTGGACGAATTACTGACCCCAGATTCTCTATCTCCTCTCTCTCTCTCCTTTTCTCTCTCTTGGAGTAGATCTGTCTTTCTCCGCGCATGGTGGATTTGAGATCTGGTCGGAGCACTCAAGTCGAGGAGGAAATCGCGTATGCAGCGGGAACTCGTGTGGATACCTCTAGAGATCGTGCGCGTGCGTGATTACCGAGTCGGAATCATCCACGGGAGATTCGAAACCCCGCAAAGGTGAAGAACCGTTCTTCCCGCGTTTATTTTATTGTCCGTTTTACGATCCCAGCAGCCGATACATAGGAATCGTTTTTATTCTACGCTGCGTTCTAGGCGATTCCTTACATTCCTTACAAGATGTCCCTTCCTACCACAGCCAAAATAGCTACCAGTGACCAATGGACATATCCGATCACCATGCAGTCTACCACAACGGGGACAATGATCCGTCACATCATGTCCCGCTTCCTGCTGTCTGCTAGCCATAGTCTGCATCTGCCGAACCGAGCCATCATCGTCCTCGTCATAAATCATCCCTTGGAACCCGAACCCAAAGGAACTCGAATCGTCTATTGAAAGAATCGATGATTTGTTCTTGCCCTGTTGCTTCCCTCGTGCTGACCGCTCCAACTCTTTCGCCATTTGTTGGAACTGAGTCTCCACTGCTGCTGCGCACCGAACTGCTGATGCAAGATCACTACAACAATGAGATGCGACCATTCCCCTCAGATCGTATCGGAGTCCATCCACAAATCTCTCAGTTCGACGTTCCTCATGCTCAGATATGTTGGAACAAACCTTCCAAGAGCCACAAACTTCATCTGATATTCCAGAACTGACATATCATTCTGCACCAATTCCATAAATTCCCTTTCCTTGGCCTTCCGAACGTGCCTCGGAAAGTACTGTCCACTAAACACTCTCATGAATACCTCCCAAGGAATCTCTCTCAAGGACCTATCTAAAAACATCATTCTCTTGATGGTAACCCACCAATCATAGGCATCGTCTTTCAACAAGTAGGTTGCCAACAAAGTCTTGTTGTTCTTAGCACATTCAAGAACATCGAATGCCTTCTCTACTTCCTTAATCCAATGAGCTGCCTCGTCTAGGACTGGTTGACCCATGAAAGAAGGGGTCTTCAACTTCAAGAACTGTTCCATCACCGTGGATTGACCACCTCGGGAGTTGGATCCCTCACTACCATCTCTCGGTTCGTATCTAGACATTGCCCTAATCATAGCCTCCATGAATCGATCCACATTATGCCCATCTGCCCCCGAACTACCATCGTCAGTTCCCGTACTACGAACCAACGAAACTCTCCTCTTCGATGCCATCACCACTCTATAAACACGAAAATTGAAACAAGAACGTCAAAACCTATTAATCTATGCCAGTAGCCATCGCCTGTACATACTCGTACTTATTGTTGGACTATGATATCTAACCTAGTTTATCACATAATCGACCAGACTGAGCTCTGATACCATTTGTAACGACCCGCCACCCTATAATCGGAAACCCGATTACTTAATAGGTATCAGATCATTATCCACGGGTTCACACCCGGATCTCATACGACATGTCTGGAGAAGTAAGCGTTTAACAAGGCTAAATATAACAATCTCACGGACCTCAAGGAAAGTACAAGTGCGCAGGAAGTAAATTAATAATGTCCGTACATAGTCCAACAATAATTACATGGTCTACAGAATTAAATAAGTACAGGCAGAAGCAAAGTACAACAACATCGGGGCATAGCCCAAAACTGAGATAGCTGCTGGCCCGCACACCAAGGAGAACACCACATGCCGCCACTCGCCAAGAAGTCCACACCTGAAACCGCAGGGAGTAAGCCACACCAGAATTGGGCTCAGTAAGGATCATCCGATCCATGCCTCTCATACACACACACAAGTGCAGTAATATAGAAAAGAAGGCAATTTGATTAAATCAGTAAACACAGTTCCTAAATACCGAGATGAGACATATGCGTTCACAATGTAACAGCCACTGTTCTAAGCAATTCAAGTAACCCAACTCAACACCACAATTGGTAACCAAAGATCTGGCTAAACACTCAAACCACACTGTCGACCGCGTACAAACGGCGCCTCACAACACCACCAACACCCACGCCTGTCCACCCCTACGATGTTCTGGGCACCGTAGGATGAGGCAGTGAGTCAAACTAGGACTAACTGGGACTAGTGAACCACCACCACGCCCAGTTACGTGTGCACACAAGCAGTCTAGACCACTATCCTATCGACCGGACTTCCTTTAACGCCAGGCCTCGGCGCTTCAAGAGGGCCCTAGGGACCGGTGAAACTCCCTCAAGCCTAAGCTATAGGGACTACCCGTAACCCTAACCTCCCGGGTCACATCATGCCAAAGGGCGAAGGGTACCACTCGTAACCTCGATATCTCAGGTTACATTAGGCCAAGTAGCGAAAGGGTAAACTCCAGTAGCACCACACCCGGCTCCACAGTAAGAAACACGTCGAAAACTGCCATGACAAACTAGGAAAATATTGACCCGCTGGGACCAAACAGCAACCCCTCGGATAGCGTGCTGGCTACTCCGGTCTGACTGGCTCAAGGTGGTTCTGCTTCCCCTAGCCATAAGTGAAACACTAACATGTACCCCTTCCACACCGGTACGACAACAATGCTACCTAGACACCGTGTCCCTCCCACACCGACACAAGGTGTCAAATGCAAACCACAATCGCATAAACACATGTACACACATTGTGATTCCGATTATACATAAATCTTCAGCCTCGTTGTACGATTTCAAGCATGCATTTAATGAGATTTTGTCTTGAATCGCGTCGCCTAAAATCGACGTCATTCAATACCCTTAAACTGGTTCATGTGAAAACTGGCCTCAGAAGTTCGCCTAAAACACGTCGTATATGGTAGTCATTTGTTTAAAAGACGTCGTTGTTCCTAGTCGTCTAATCACGACAGAAACAGAATTAGGCATCAGGGTGGTCTGAACTAAAACGCGTCGTCCTAGGAAGCGGCCGTTTGAAAGGCGTCGCTGTCCGTGGACGTCATTCAAAACAGAACTTAATTCTCACATAAACTACTTTCGGGACAAATATGGCCTAAATGGCGTCGTCCTAGCCCATCACCATTTCAAATGGCGTCGCCCTAGCCCGATGCCATTTAGAACCCAAAATCTGGTTTTCTGCAACTTAACTCGAACCTCAAAACGGGGTTTCCTCTCCTCCAAAATCACCCGAAAAATACCAAAAAATATGAAATGAAGGGGAGAATCTAATTTACCACTTGAAACAGACTAATTCCCATTTCATAAAAATGACCATTTTCATTAAAAAATCCTTTAAACATGCTCATTCTACCCAAATCTCCACACACGTCGCATGCTTCAAGCGGGGAAAACATGGATAAAACAAGCAAATCACGTATAAGGATCGTCCTTTTACCGGTCACTTGTAGTCCTCCTAGCTCCGTGCCGCCGAACCGCCGCACCGCAGACTGCTGCCGGTACCGCTGTGGACGTCGTAATTCCGTCGGGACGTCGGCCGCCGCCCAGAGAATGAAGTGCCGTGGAGGAAGTGGTGGTGGTAGTGGTGAGAAGTGTTGGAGTGGTGGAAGAGGAAGTAGGGGAAGGAGAAAGGGAAAGGGAAACGGAGGGATCGGAGAGAGGGAAGAGAGAGAGTGAGAAGGAGAGAATGAGAGAAAGGAGGGAAGGTTCGGGGCGTAAACTGAAACAGGTTAAAACGCGTCATCTAGAGCAGATGCCTTTAAGGTGATAAGACCGGACCATACTTTGACAGAATCTTTGAATCGCGTCGTCCATCCAAGACGCTGTTCAGACGACATGACCGGGGCCGTACTTTCGCGACTTGAAACTGGCCCATGTGGCGCCTACGTGGCACCGACGTGGCAATTCTAAAATGCGTCTTCCTCTCAAGACGCCGTTTGAACCGTGTCTTGCAAGCTCGACGCGATAAAGAACTTATGCTCCAGCCCTTATAAGGGCCCAAACCAAAGGGTCCGGCTCCGAAACCGACCCAATAATTGTACCCGAAACCTCAATCCTTACAATCTCGGCCAAGTCATACTTATTAGGAAAGTACTTGAAATGCATCGCCATCAAGAGACGTCATTTAGCTAATTAGGAGGGGCCAACATAGAAAGAAATTTGCGAAGGGAACTGGAAATGATTAGGAAAGTTAAAAGGCGTCGACCATGGTAGCCGTGATTTAGATAATTAGGAAATTAGTTTGAAATTAAAAATCAGAAACTCAGACGGATTGAGACCTAAAAAGACGTCGTTCATGGGCGACGTCATTAAGTTAATCATATCTGAATTTAAGAATTTAATTTCAAATTGATTTCTACTAGAAATCTAAATAGCGTCGGCCATGGTCGACGTTAAAAAATGAAATTCGAGAAAAATTGATAAAAAATTAAATAATGATTAAAAATCAGACCATTCTGGGGCATTATAAGTGTGACATGAAATGTACTCAATATGTCAAAATTAGCGTGTCTATAGCTGCCCCACCTTGGCATTGACTTTGCAAGGGAGTGAAATAGAATGGAATGTATTGAAAAGGTGATACCAAAGTGTGATGAGATACATTCTCAACATTATATGATGAGAATCTTTCTCAAAATGATCAGTGAAGCAACTCAAAGAGATCAATGGAATCAAACTTGTTTGGATGAAAGAGACAAAGGAAAATAAAACAAGGTTGATCAACTTCTATGATTGGGAAGTACCCAAGGTCACAAACCCTGCAAGTTTCATAATGAGAGCGGTTACCAGCCAATGTGGACGTGCTACAATCATGATGGATCTTAAAGGAAACAAGAAATTTTTAGGATAAAGATCCAAGCAAGGATAGAATTCCAAGGATATTTTCAAGACAACCTCAAAGATAATTGAGAGATCCATTCAGAATGGAATATTTCATATTGCGTTGGGATTTATTTAAAACAATGGTCTGAAATTTAATCAATAATTAATTCTTATTACAATGATTTCAAAGTCTTACATGATGTATGCTGGGCTAAAAGGAAAATTAAAATAAAATAAAATATAAATTAATCAAAGATAATATTATTAAACTATCATTGATGAGTCTAGACACCAATCATACAATTCAGTGCTAAGCCGAAGCTCATTTCTCCACGCACCATTTCACAAAAATGGAACCATCGTCCCCATCAATTAACAATCCAACGGCTTATCCGTACGATTAAGAATTCTCTGGAATTATTATTGTTTTTTTTTTATTGAAAGGGAACTCAAATTCCAGTTTCATCAAAATCATAAGGTCCTTGATATACTCTAATAAATATTTAATATATAATAATGAAAGGAATAGAAGGATAGAGTTAACCGTCTTTTTAGCCACAGCTAGGAATTAGTGAAACTCCTACAGTGGGACCTTTATTTAAAATGCTCAGCTTCATTTTCATTTCTTTGAATTTTCCTACATTCAAAATTTGTCAGTAACTTCATGCAGAAGAATAAACATGAATAAATAGCAGAAAATATGTAATTTCGGATGATATCAGAAAAAGCCTAAAAAGGCGTCGCTCTGAGCCGACATCATTTGAATGATGTCGCCCCGTCCAGATGCGATTTTACTTACCGAAACAGGCTTCTCTGATTCCAATCCGAACTGTATTTTCCTCCTTCAAGCCCCCTCTTCCAACTCGAAAAGGACTTCCCAACATCATAAATCACTCTATAAAACCTCCCTCTCTTCGATTCAATTTAACCCAACAAGCATTCAAGAGGGAAAACTAGATAATTCTCTTCGAGATTCAAGAGAAACAGAGGGAAAACAAGAAGAAACCAAGCAATCAAGGAGGATGGCTAGCTTTGCTAAAGACTCCTTAAACAAGAGGGCAAGGAAGATGATTAAGAGGCTTTTTGATGTGGAAGGCCATCTAAGTGGGAGAGATCCTAACCTACAAGTAAGTTACTCTCTCTATTCCATTCAATTTTTATTCTTTTCTTTATTCTTTTATATGAATTCTCCACACCTCAATTCCTCAATAAGCAAGATAGAACTATTCCATTGTCTTTTTTTTATTTAGGGATATCCTTTCTTCTCCGGTCCAAGACGATTTTCTTCACTTCCATGGGTTCAAAAGTTAGCCAACAAGATTAATATCTCCATGCAATCCTATATTTCCAAGTGACATATCTAAGGGTTGTTTATTCATGCCAAACATTACAAGAGTGCGTGCATCGATTGGGCTTCAATGGGCGCTTTAATCGAACTGTGGCATCCTCAAACTCATACATTTCCCTTCCCCACATTCGAAACCACTATCCTCCTAGAAGAAGCCAAACTCCTATTGGTCCTTCTTAAACTTAAGGTCAAAAATGATGATCCTGATTTGAGTGATATGATGTTCATGAGGGAAAAGATCACAGGTCAACAATTGTTAGAGAAGATCATGAAGAAGAAAAAGAGATTCAAGGCTGTCTTACTTAGAAGGGAATCAATCTTGCAAAACTAGCTGAATGGACTATGAAAATGATAGAAAATCTCAAGGAAGAAGAAACAAAGAATGTGATGAAGGCGTTCACCACCTGGTTAGCTGGAGCACTACTATTCCCTGCTCAAGATAATATTCTGGAAGATGATCAAATAAGCGCAGTCAATGAGATTTTTGAAGGAAAGCAGATCAGCATAGTAGTTCTAGCCTATCTCTAAACTGGGCTCTCTGCAGCTTATACAGATCATCCTCCTTATGGTAGCATGCTTCTCTTAGCTATGTGGGTTGAATTCCACTTCAAGTTCAACCATAATGAAGAAAACATTTCAAGGATATCCCAAATGTATCACCGAAGTGCTATCTTTCATATTGCCAATATTGTGAAGTTCAACGACAACATGACCAATCGAGTGCCCAACCTTAAGACTCGAGTTGACTAGCGCGCTTACTTCAAGACTATGCCCAGAACTAGATTCGATTTTGAAATATTCAATTTTTTTTGTGATTTTTAAATATTCAAATTTTTTGTGATTTTGAAATATTCAATTATTTGATTTTTTTTATTTTGAAATATTCATTTTTTTTTTTTTTGAATTTTTGAAATAAGACATTAACTGAATAAACTAAGGACCAGCATGGAACTTGGAACAAAAGAGTATGTTCATTCATTAACTTAATTCCTAAATCATTCTTTAATAGTCTAGTCCAGACTCATTGTGCTTGAATTATGTTCATGATCGTGATCCCGTTCGATGGTCTGACCCTTAGTCAACTTAGGCCATTCCTCAAGTTTAGAATACACCTCTTTAGAAGGAAATGAAGAATTGGTCAAGAAAACCCACGAGAGGGTGCCGAAGACTCAGAAAGATGTCCCTCTTTTACCCTATTATCTGTTGGGGTTCAGTCATTTTCACTTTTATAAGGTATTATCAACCTTGCACTCCCTTTTCATTTTATTTTGTGACCTTTTTGATGTAGTGTTTGTAATATTGAATGACCTTTTGATGTTGTTGTCTTTTGTCTTTACTTTTTCTTTTGTTTGTTTTTTTGTGTGGGGCGGATCTCTCCCTTTTTTTTATGATGGCCTCCTACTAAGATGGCGGGTATATTCGATAGTTTATTCTAAGCGTCGTTCCAACATTGTGGGCCGAAAGTAAAAATAGAAGTTTTGTTTGAAAAGAATGAGTTATACTTTACCACCCTTAGTCAAGCTTTCGGTATTCCTCGGACTTCACATCTCTTGTTACTCATGAACCAAATATGTTTGTGTGCAACAATGCGTTTGAATTAGATTATCAAAGAATAACGAGGGAATTTGAGTTTTCAAATTTTCAGACTCCACAGGTCCTTGCACCATGCTAATCGACACACTTATCTAAGGGTAGTACTTCTTAAGATAGGGACCATTCCAGGGATGAGTTAACTCTTGACCTTCTGCATTAACTAAGCGATAGGCGTTATCAGGAAAAGCATGCAAGATAACATAAGGTCCTTCCCAATTGGGTTGGAGCTTAGAACGCGGACTACCAGGTTTTACAAAGATTCTTTTAACAACCATTTCACCAACTTTGAATTTTCGTTCAATGACTTTCTTTTGATAAAAATGTGTTAATCTGTTGTGATATACTCGCGCATGATTAGCGGCTGACCATCTTTTCTCGTCTAAAAGTTCCAATTGAGCCAGGAGCGCTGAGCGGTGCTCATTAATGGAAAACTCCTTTTTCAACTGTACTCTTAGGGACAGGATGAGGACTTCGTATGGAACTACCGCCTCCATTCTGAACGTTAAGGAATACAGAGTCTGCCCAGTGTGCATGCGGATTGAAGTTCGGTATGCCCATAAAGCCTCCATTAATTTCTCTGGCCAGTCGGAGAACTTATTAGATTTACACGTTTCTTGATGATTTTTATCAAAGTCTTGTTAGTTGCCTCTACTTGGCCATTGCCTTGCGGATAATAAGGAGATGAATGATGCAATGCAATTTTATACATGTTGCAGAGGTCCTTCAGCTCTTGTGATATGAATTGCGGTCCATTGTCAGTGACGATGGTGCTTGGAATTCCGAATCTTGTGATGATATTCCTTATGATAAACTTGCAGACTATTGATGCTTTGACTTCTATGTAAGCTTCGGCTTCTGCCCACTTGGTGAAGTATTTCGTTGTCGTGAGAATGAAGGATTTCAGCTTAATGCCGGAATTGGGATCACCAAGAGGTCCAATGATGTCGAAAGACCACATGGAGAAAGGCCATAGGGAGGAAACATGATGGAGTGAAGATGCGAGGAAATGGATCTTGTCGACATGAAGTTGATACTTAGCACACCTACGGACATACCCTATACAGTCTTCTTTCATGGTGGGCCAGTTGAATCCTTGTCTAAGGATCTTCTTAGATAACATCTGTCCATTAACATGGCCACCACAAATTACAGCATGAGCTCCTTCCATAATCTTCCAAAGCTCATCCTCATATAAGCATCTCATAAGAACACCGTCAAAACCTCGTTTATAAAGCGCTCCTCCAACTAGGGTGTATGTCTGAGGAACTCTCTTGATAGCCCTTTTCTCCTCAACTGTGGCTTCTTCAAGATACAACTGATCTTCACAGTATTTGGCAATTTCGAAATACCATGGTTTCTCTTTGTCTTCCATTTCTTCTTGTAATTCTAATAGCATGATTTCTCGCTTTTCCACAATATCTCAATCTCTAACCTTCTTCAGTAATTTTTCCTTAGTCCTAAGGAATGAAGGGTCTTTCACGGTGGGTGAAAGACGCCTATGGACGATAATTGATTCAGATTGTTTGCTGATTGAAAAATTCAGGGATGATGCGAGAGAAGCTAGAGCGTCGGCTAAGATGTTCTGATTTTAAGGAACATGGACGAAAATCAATTTAGTAAAAGGCTTGGTATAGGCAGAAGTGAGTTCTTGATAAGGCTTGAGTTTGGGATCAAGAGTTTGGTACTTGGTAAGCACTTGGTGAAGGATTAGCTGACTATCACCCACAATCCTGAACTTGGTGGTACCATGGAGATAAGCAGCCTTGAGATCGGCTAGAAGAGCCTCATATTCAGCAATCTTGTTGGTGACATGAAAGTCAAGCTGAAAGGCTTGTGGAATGGTGACACCTTCAGGTGATAGCAAAACGATGTCGATACCCTTACCATGAGAATTCAAAGCTCCGTCAAAATGCAAAGTCCACATATCGTCTTTGATTCTGTCTATGGACATCAGTTCCTCATCCGGAAACTCCGATCGGATTGGATCAAAATGAGGAAGAGGGTGATGATCAAGATATTCTGCGATGGCATAGCCTTTGATTGCTTTCTGCTGAATATAAATAATATTGAATTGAGAGAGAAAGCTTTTCCATCATGCTAATCGATCGGTTAGAACAGATTTCTCGAGAAGAAGCTTGATTGGATTCACCCTAGCGATGAGATGGACCTCATGAGCCAAAAAATAATGTTTTAGCTTCTAAACTATCCAGACCAATGCAGCATAGGTCTTCTCCATCATTGTGTATCTCTATTCCGCGGGGTTGAGGAGTTTAGAGAGATAGTAGGCTACCCTCTCTTTTCTTTCTTCATCCTCTTGTGCTAAGACAGCCCCCACCGTATCATCCAGGACAGAAATATATAGAATCAAAGGTTTGTCCGGAGATGGTGGTCTCAAAATAGGAGGACTTGCTAGATATGTCTTCAATCCGTCGAACACCTCCTGACACTTATCGTCCCAATCGAACTTGACTCTCAGCTTAGTAAGCTCGTAAAACGGCTTACGCCTTTGTGATTGCTGGGAGACAAAGCGGCGAATAAATTGCAACCTTCCGATCAATCCTCTTAATTCTTTCAAATTTCGGGGAGGTGACATCTCTTTAATAGCCTTAGTCTTGTTGGGATCGATCTCAATGCCCTGTTTGTTCACGATGAATCCTAACAACTTCCCCGATGATACACCAAATACGCACTTTTTGGGATTCATTTTCAATTGATATTCTCTTGATCTTTCTAAAACTCTCGCCAATACCTTGGCATGCTCTGCCTTAGTCTTGGATTTCACTAACAGATCATCTACATACACTTCTAAATCGATGTGCATCATGTCATGAAATATAGCCATCATAGCCCTTTGATAAGTGGCTCTAGGATTCTTCAGTCCAAATGGCATGACAACATAACAATAAGTGCCCCATGGTATAGTGAATGATGTCTTCTCTTAGTTCTCTTCAGCCAAGTGAATCTGATTATACCCTGATAATCCATCCATGAATGACAGTGTTTCATAACTAGTTGTATTGTCAATGAGTATGTTTATGTAAGGTAGTGGAAAATCATCTTTAAGATATGTTCGATTCAAATCTTGGAAGTCAATGCAAATCTTGACCTTCCCATCTTTTTTCATGACCGGGACTATATTTGCCACCCATTGCGGATAGAGTACAACTCTAATAAATTTGGCTTTATGCAACTTATCGACCTCTTCTTTCATCTTCAAAGCCATATGAGGGTGGAATCTCCTCAATTTATGTTTGACCGGGTTAGCTCCATCTTTCATGTTAATCGGTGTTCCACTAAAGAAGAATCTAATCCCAGCATATCTTCATAGCTCCAGGCGAAAGTGTCCTTATAGTCTCTGAAAACTTGAATCACTGCCTCCTCATCTGTTTCAGAAAGATTTTTACTGACGAGGACAACTTTAGGTTCATCTTTAGTTTCTTGATTAATCTCTTTGGTAGGCTCTTCTACGACAGCTGAAGGTTCATCAAATCTCTTCACTCCACTAGCATACGCCTTATCCGCGTCCTCGTCAACTTCCTCATCTTTAGTAATGAGGTATTTCTCGTGTAATAATTCATACACCCCATACCCGTCATCGACTAACTCATCAACTTCACAGTCTTCTGATAACTGAATGAGATTCTCTAAAAGCTAAGGGATATGTAAGCAAGAAAGGCATCTTAAGGCTAAATCCTGGAGATATCTATCCAGAATTTGTCTACCTTTAGACTTCCTAGACTTCTTAACCTGACTAACTTCATTAGACTTCCTAACTTCATTAAATTGCCTATAGCTAGACTCACTATCCTGACCTAGTGAGGACGAAGAAGGATAAAAATCAAGCGATATAGGATGTGACATAGGTGAATCCTCCCGAGAGGAGGGGTAAAGCAGATCTAAAAGAGAGTCTTGCTCGAGTGACCTGCACAATGGGATATATTCGGACAAGTATGATGTTTCCTCAACGAGGATTTGAGAGGAGGGAGTTGCCAAGTTGACGTTTTTTTATGGAGATTTTGAGTGTTAATTGTGAAACATGAATGAATATGTAAAGGAGGAGGATGAGAAGATGAAGGAAACGACACCAAGGCCAAAGGGTTAGGGGGATCATACGATAGTATGTCCCAGATCAGATCATAGATCCTCTCAAAGTCGAGAGGAATCTGAGGAATTAGGTCCCGAAGGGATAGAGTAATAATGATGGGCGGGGCCCGAGGAATGTCTTCAGTGATGACCCTCGACCAAGTCGGGGTCAGGAGCAAAGTGCGGAATAGGGTATAGAGGGTGAAAACATGATGGGGATAGGTTCCCCTCCAGAGAAGATCAGTGGTGAATCCAGGCTGATAAGAGTCATCAGGCTCCCCTTCGTCTGTCTCTTCACTTAGCAAAATTCTCTTATCAAAAATAGCCCCAGGCCCTTCAAACAACTCGTCAATCAACGGAGGCCACTTTGGTTCCGAGGGATCAAGGAACAACCTATTCAGTGCAATGTACATGTCCCATGTGTTGAACCAGCAGTACCACTCGCACTTCGAATCTTGAGTCTTCCTCCTCTTCATTGGCCGCAGAGTCTCCAAGCATTGGTATGTCAGCAACTCAGAACAATGCCTGGCTAAATCTCTCCCATGTACATTATGCAGGTCAAAGTGGGAAGTGACTACCACCGTGTTATAATTGTCATGATTAATTACGGGTCTCTTAATGAAATGTGTATATAGGGTCCATGATAAGGGATCCTGGTTTTCTTTGCATGGGGTGGTCATTATCTTCTAGATTTTCTGACCATCTTTGTCTTCATGTTACTGAACAATCTGCCGTTTCACCTTCACTGGCCTATAGCCCAGACCATTACCAAGTATCCTTCTGTTGTCTTTGATAGGTTTGGTTCTACCCTGCAGTTGTGTGCCCAGGCCTTTTCCTGGTTGATAGCCACACTTCATCATGATGTCCCAACCAGGGGTACTCACGCACTTCCCCCTTTTCACAGCATCAACTGTACAAGGAACATATATAGTGGCTTTCAAAGGATTGGTCGAGGGAGAACAAACCTGTAATACCGATAGAATGGGTTGTCGGCTAGGTAAAGGAGTCGGTTTGATGTTCAAAGAATGAGCAACAGAAAGGATCGGCATGCTCGTTACTTTAATAATCTGTCCCTTATAAGGAAACTTGAGGGATTGATGGTTTGTAAAGTGTATGGCCTCAAGGGATTTGATGTAGGGACGACCAAGGATGCTTTTCAAAGAGGGGTCGATTTCCAAGATGTGGAACTCGACCTTGACATGACAAATGGGACCTAACTCTACCTTTAGATAAACCATTCCTAGAGGGGAATGGGTAGAGTTGTGGTAGGCAGTAACAGAGATGGGCGAAGGCAACCACTTTTCTTCGGGTACCCCACAAAATTCTAAAGTCTTTAGTGATAAAACATTAATAGAGGCCCTTGTGTCAACCAGACATGCATCCACAACCTTCTTGCATATGTTAACTATAATGCTTAGTGCCATGCTCCTAGGCACTGGTGATGCTAGTTCAGATGTGTGAAATGTTATAGAGGGCTAATCCCCTTGTGGAACTAGCAGTGTAGTCATCTTCTCTATTGACATATCTTCACTGACCATCACTCTCCGCAGATACTCTATCAGAGCTTCTTGATGGAACTTGGATCTTTTGATCAGTTCTAGTATGGAAATACGTGCTGGAGTTCTGTCCAGCTGCTTCAGTAAGTCATACTGAGTGCCTGGTGCACCCTCTTCATTATGAAATTCTTTTGATGGTTGTAATGGGTCGTCTCTTACCGCAGACTGAGGGAAGACCTTATTGAAGATTTTCCCGCTCCGGAGCGTATGCTGTTCAATATTGGAAAGTCCAGGTGAGATCTTAAGTACCACCGTGTTGATGAGGGGTTTAGAGGGGGTAATGGATTCGTAAACGGGTGATGGTAGGGGATTGTTTGGTGGAGGTTCTAGAACGCGGATGAGTAGCTTGGTGGGTTGTATGGTATTGGGGGGAATGGTTGGTGTCGTTGACGTGGAAACTGGTATGCGTAGAAATGGTTTAGAAGGTATGAGGGGTTCGTGGTTGGGTTGCGGGGAGTTATTTGGTGGAAGCATGGTGGCGGAGGGGGTAATGGGTTTAAGGAAAGTAGGCAGTGGAGTGGGTCTATGATAGGCGGGTGTTGGTATGGGAGTAACAGTTATGGTTTCTGGTTTGGGTATGCGGAGAATGCGGCGAGGCGGTTTGCTCGACTGTACTCGGGATGTGGCCTGTTGAATAGGCAGAGGAGGATTCCTCTTCCTTCCATTGTTGCCCTCTATTAGCTTCAGACTGGCTATTAGTAAGAATTGGGGCAACCTGATTTTGATGCTCCGGTAGCGGGTTCTGCACTATACCCATATTTGATGGTGCTGCTGCCTGTGTTGGTGCTCTTTTTATCTGTTGTTGTTGCTGCTGCAGCTGTTATTGCTGTGATCTTCTTGCCTTCAGGGCGGCTATGTATTTTCTCATCTCCTCTTAGTCAATACCCCCTTGTTCATTGAGATCATGGATGTAGTCTCTGAATTGAAAACATGCATCCACTGTTGTCTATGAAAGACGCAATACCTGGAGGCATCAACATTCTAGGGATAGACTGTTTTCTCCTTTGGTAAAACCAAAGCATTGGCTGCCATAAGGGCATTGAATATGTCTGCTAGAGATTCCGGGAGTGGAGGATAAGATGCCCTCTTTGGGCCTGGAGGTTTTCTCTGCTGACTGGAATCGTTTGGGGGAGGCACATTATGGTATGCTGGCTACTGACGTGGCTAGTTGAATGTCTGCTGATACTACTGCTAAGGCTGATTATAAGCTGGCTGGTATGGTTGCTGTGGCCTAAAGCCCTACTGATTCGGTGGTCTCTGCCTTGTATACTACGGCTGTTGTTGTTGGTTTCTCATGAACTGTCGTTGGTTATTATTCATGGTGCTGATCTATTCATAGGAGAGTGTGCCCTCTGTAGTGGGACCCATGCTAGGAGAATTTGGCATGGCAGGCTTCCGAGGTGGAGGTCTGTTGGATTATGGGGGTCAAAGATGCTGGAGAAGGTTGAATCTTTGAAAGCATTTTGGCAATAGCATGCCCTTTCATATAATTCCGCCATGCTAGTTAAATTATTCAATGTGAGGACTAGCTTATATTGGGGCGTGGCATTGGCAATCATCATTTTCACTTGTTCTGACTCAGACATATGATCTTTTATCTTCTCTACCATACCCCTCCATCTATCAACATAGGTGATGAAGTCTTCATTGGGCTTCATCTTTTTAGCCACCAAATCTGTTATTGATAAGGACGGTGAAATTTTGTCCTGGTATCGGTGGATAAACTTTCTTGACACAATTTCATAATCCTCCACATCAGATGAATCCAACGAGAAAAACCACTCGAGGGCTGGTCCCTCTAATGATTTCCTTAACAAGAATGCCAGCGACCTTTTGTCGTTCTGCCAGAAGGAAGATTCGTACATAAACTCCTTCAGGTGGGTGAAGGGGTTACTAGAACCATTGTACTTTCTATACACAGGCATCTCAGAAGGCGGCAAGTGAAATACTGGCAGACTGGGGAGGGTGATCTCATGTACAGCCTTGACTCCTATCATCTTCTTGAAACTATTGAATTGTTCGTCCATACGGTCCATCTTGGTGAGTAGAGCCTGAGTCACGGGGTCATTTTGGGGAGGAGGTGGTGATGGAGCATGATAGGCTTGCCTCTTGGAGTAACTAGGGCAAGGGGGGCAGTACGGTTGAGGTCCGGCAGCGCTTCCGCCATACTTGAAGACATTTTGTTGAGTTGGTGTATGTGGTCTAGCCGGGTATCTTGAGGAAGATTTTTGTGGCCCAGACGACTGGGGAGTAGAAATACGGAGACCCTCCATGGCTTGATGAACAGAGGGAATATGGTAAGGGGTAGGAACTTGACGAACAACAGGGGGAACCACAGGATTTGGTTTGTCAGAACGCAAGGGTGTCTTCTCCTTAAGAATGGACTTGATCGCCTCAAGTTGTTGAGAGTTTACATATAGCTAGAGCTCCCAAGACGGTAACCAGATCAAGAGGATTGTTAGACGAAGGCTCAGCTTGATCATAAGCCTCCTCATAATTGGGATTGGAGATTACATACACATGAGGATGATTAGTACCAGGATCATACTGGTCATGGGTAAACTGAGCCTAATGGGGGACATAAGTGTCTCCCTCGTATTCAGCATGAAAGAAGTTGGAATCGTGGGGGGCATTAGCATCTCCCCCGTTCTCAGAATGGTAATCATAATTACGAGGGGCATTAGCAAATCCCTCGTATTCAAACATATCTTCCTATTCAATGGCAACCATGCCGAGAAATCTACATGATCAGAGCATTATGATGTTAAATTTCGGCAGAGATTCAAACAAGTCGTGCAAAGGATTAGCAAACAAGTGGATGGTTATGTTATCTTAGGATTTCTTGTTGAATTATTTGGATTTTTAAACACAAGTTCACTCAACGGGGTAGGATCTTAATTTCAATTCAAGTTTTTCCACCGTTATACTTTATGGTTCCTTCACAACGTTATGAATAACTACTCGGGACTTCAATTGGTACAACCAGCCCGATGAACATAGATGAATTCTCCGCTTTTGGGGACTTATGGAGGCCTTAACACAAACCACCCTAGTCTGACCGAGGGACTGACCCAGTCAGAGAGAGGTGAGAGTGCTAAGAAAGGTGTTCTTAAAGAAGGGGGGGTTAGCACCGATGTAAATGACCTGCGACCTGGATGGCCTCTAATGTAATATAGTAAATATACGTAATAAACAAACGATAAAAAATCCGAGGACTAATGGCCAGAAGAAAAACTGCCAGAAATGCGTCGATCTGAGTCGACGTTATTCAACACAGTTACTTCTGGTTACAGTGGCTCGGGCAACCAGACAAACAAAATATGTAGGTTGAATGGCATCGCTTACGGGCGACGTCCTTCAGAAAGGCATCGCTTTGTGCCGACGTTATTCAAGCCCGAGGAATAGTAAACAGTAAAGCTATTAGGGGGATTCCCCTTCCAGCTAAACAGGATGAATAGAGGATCAAATATTATTCCGAAAATAATTTAAACGGATAAGTTAATCATGCAACATCATGGATATCAATTCAAATAAGACACACTCTCTAATACCACAACTCTAGGCAATCAAGGGGAGGCAAAATTTTGCCAAAGGGGTGTGCACGAGGTGCATGTGGCGATAGAAATCAAACAACCAATTAACCAATCATCAAACGTGCCCGAGGGAAATAAGCGGTGCACCGAAAGTGCCCAGTGGAAAGTAACAAGAGTAAAATGAAAAGAATGTCAAGACAAGTCCCACCGTGATCGCCAAAAAGCTGTAGGTGCTCAAATTGTGTGTGCTATCGGTTAGGTTCGCTGTGTCGAGATCCAACCGAAAAACACAGCGAAAATAATTATTCGGGATCAGATCTGTCTTGTTTCGATCAACAAAATAAATCAGAAAATCTAATTTACCTTGCGCGGATTCGAATATGCGTTTGTTCTCTGGTTCCATTGGAGCAATGCCGCAAGCCGCGCAGGTGCTCGGCCTCTAGCGGTATCCACGCGGTTCTCCTTGCGATGGATCGTCCTCGCCTCCTCGCTCGATGTGGCGTTCATGGATCCCGTCTGGCTACGCATAATCCACCACGACATGCGGATTTGGAAACTCCCGTCGAACAGAAGGCGGAGCAGTCGAGAGCCGAAGCAGAGCCTCCAAAGGGCCGGCCTTGGGATGTGCACCCAGGAGAGAGGAGAGAGAGAGGGCGGCTAGGGTTAGAGTTGCTGGCCCCCGACTTAGCAACCGTTCTTTTATAATAAGTATGTTTGCAGTTTTTCATAAAAGCCCATACTTATCCGAAACCCTGTCTAAATATCCATCGACTTGAGAACCTTTTGCGTGTGACCCTTTAAGCCCAAATACCAGTCCAGTTAATGCCCTATTAAGCCCAATTACTCTTTACGGACCCACTGAATTAATTAATATCCTTATATTGATTAATCAACAGAATTTAATGTCCCACAGTAAATTCGGACGGGCTTCCGATCACGTTGGATGACAAGCAACATCGCGTGATCCTGGATGGCATTAGGGTTATCGCAACCCTCTATTGGAACCTTTCTATCATCGATTAGTGCGCAGATTTAATCCTTCATCCATGCAATGTTCTTGAATCGACCTAGGATATGGTTTACTGTTAAACCCTAGCCGATCGATTCACTTGAATCAAATGCTGCTAATCTATATCGGATAACTCTTTATTTGATATAGTGTTCGCCCTGGCCAGGGACTTAAGCACATCATTACCAGAACATTCTCTCTCATAATACCGAGAGCGGATGATCCCATATTGAACTCACAATTACCTTCGTTGTCATTTCTCTGAACCTGATCATTTGACTTATTGATAACCCATGGTTAGGGATTCGTTAGTCAAAGTCAACGGTCATGGACGTACCATCAAGGTAACTTCGGTGTCTTAGGTCTAAGGATCATCTATGCAACCAAGACAAAAGAATCGAGCTGGTTAACAGTGAGGTATATACCATCCAGCGATTCTAGGTCGGATCAATTCAGTGAACTCATTCTGCAATGAGCACCTACAGGTCCAGCATAGTGTCTCAACACAAGTGACTTATAGGATCAGCCACCCTCATCATATGAGCTGAAGAAACCTATACTAGTCTATTCGGATGTTTGATCTCCATCTCAAACATTCTCCCACTAGGAATAATTAAGAACATGTGTTTATAAGTCTTCGGTCCCATAATTATGATCTCATCATAATCCGAAGATTGTTGCACATGTTCATAGACTTCATCGTGATACGATAATCATAGATCGAACTAATTACACACAATGAATTAATGCCATCATATTAATAAACTAAATGATACATAGTATTGGATTGGCTTTCAAACCACCTAATACTAACAATCTCCCCCTTGGATTAAAGCCAATCACTTTTATACAAAATACCCATATTCTCTAGGTGACGCTCAAAGACATTGTGAGACAAAGGCTTTGTCAGTGGATCTGTTATGTTGTCGGCTAAAGCAACTCTCTCCACTACAACATCTCCTCGAGCTATAATCTCTCTGATCAGATGAAAGCGCCGCAGAGTGTGTTTCGACTTCTGATGAGACATCTGCTCTTTCGCTTGAGCAATCGCCTCATTATTGTCACACAGCAATGGGACGGGACTAGAGATGCTTTCCACCACACCAAGATCATCGACGAATTTCTTCATCCAAACAGCTTCCTTGGCGGCTTCAGCAAAAGCAATATATTATACTTCCGTTGTTGAATCAGCAATGGTTTTCTACTTGGAACTTTTCCAGCTCACTGCTCCTCCGTTGTGTGTGAAGACAAAACTGATCGTTTCGAATTATGCGTCGTTAAACACATGAAAACGTTCAATCTAAATTTATCCGGCTCACTCAAATCAAAATTTGGAAATTTAATAGCGGTGAGTCCGAGTCGATCCACAGGGAGTTAAGATTCTAATTTTGAAAACTTTGGACTTTAGTTAATCTAAAAATAAGTGGGAATTTAATGAAACTAATTACTTACTTAAACTCGAATTAAACTAACTAATGTTACCTAAAATTATAATCATTTAAATTAAACAAATCTTTTTCTTGCTTTTCTTTTCAGAAATTAAACACAAACATATATGGAAATAAATTAATCACAACTAAAAATTATAACAAAGACATTGTTATTTAACTGTGTAAATTATTATTTAACTAAAAATCCTGAAACAAATTGTGCAAAATTTTAAGATTTAATATTCTTAAACTAAATAATCAAACATTACATAACCAACAAATAATCCTAATTAACTAAACAAACATTATACTAATGGGGAAAGAAAGCTCAAGATAACAGCAGCTGTGGGGTTGGTAAGAAGCTGCTGGTTATTCGTTGCTGCATGTAAGAGGAGGAGGCTCGTGGACGAGGGCTTCACTGGCTTGGTGCGGTTGGAAAGCAGCCACTGGAGGGATGTTGGAGAAGCTTGATAGCTGGCTATGCACGTGGAGAAGTTTGGGAGCTGCACGTGCATGCGCTGAAGGCCTTGCCGGCTGGTTGAACATGCAGGGAGTGGACGGTTGCTGGAGACCCGTAGCTGTGCAGGTGTGCTGGCTTCAACAATTGCATGCAGGTCAACACGTGTAGCTGCTGGATGGTGGAGGTTGTTGATGGCGGCTGGGCAACGCATGGGAGTGAGACCCAGCTGGTGGAGGTCGTTGATTCTGCAGATCGTGGATGTGCAGCTTTGCTGCGTGGACAGCTGGGAAGCTGTGGAGAAAAGGAGGAGCGTGGCTGCTGTTGCTGCTGGAGGAGCTGGGAGGCGTTGGAGGAAACTTGCTGGAGGAGTCTGGCTTCACTTCAGCTGGCGCGGAGCTGCTGTTGGTTCCGCTGGAAGAAGGCTGTGGAGCTTGCCGGCTTGTGGCTGCTGCTGGAAGCTCTGCTTCACCGCATGGATGCAGGCTGTGCTGGACGGTGGAACTTGAGGAGGTTGCCGAGTGCTGGACTTGCGGCTGGGAGGAACTGCTGCATGCGCTGGAGGTCGTGCAGGTGGAAGACTTGCTGTAGACAGAAACCGAGCAAGGGAGTGGGGGAGAGAAAGAGACGGCAGGGAGAGAAGGAGAACAGAGGGAGGAAACGTGGGAGAAAAACCGAGAAAGAGGAGAAAGATGCTGTGAAAACAAACGAGAGAGAGAGAAAACTGGAGAGAGGGAGGCTACGGGAAGCTATGGAGAAAAAACGGGAAAAGAAATCAAACGTGGGGGAGAGCTCCTGGGTGAGAGGAATTTGTAGGAATTTATAGAGAGGAGGAGGAGGAGAGGTGCTGGGTTTGAGTTGGAAAAGGAGGGGGATATGTGGGAGACTTGGAGAAGGGACAGGATTTAGAAGAGGAAATTGGAAAAGAAATAGGATTCGACTTTCTAAAACGAGAGAGAGAGGATTTTTTTAAAATAAAGAAAGGGATAGGTTTAGGAAATCGGAGAGACGGAGGGAAATAGTCGGTTTTAGGAAACTCCAGCGAAGGAAGGAATCAAATTGTATTTTTATCCCTGTTTTAGTTGAAATCCGCACACTAGACCACTCCCAAATTTCCGAAAACTCCTCCAGCTGCACTGCATCCTTGGCATGTCCTGTTCACATCAAATAAATCTAATTTAGCGCATTATCATAAAAATATCATCATATTTATTCATTTTGTCTCGGTTTTATCGAAAAACCGCAAATGCGCTACACTCCTTTGATCACATGAAATGACGATGTTTTTAAGTCAGAATTTGATGAAATTGGTACCGTTGGACTTGTTACACAATTATCTATCATTTCATGCTATTTTGCAGATAAAAACATGAGTATGATGCAAATGGTTGCCCTTAAATGATCAATTTAACACTTTATCACACCCCCCAACTTACTCATTGCTAGTCCCTTAGCAATGCAAATAAGGAAAAGTTAGGACAAATAATGAATTATCATGCTTCATTTGTGGTATCTTTCACAATCAATTTAAGTGGTAGCCGTTTGGTTGAGCTAAAAAGTTTTCATATCCCACAATATTTTGATTCAGACAGGTGATTGTGCATGAAATATGACACACTTAGAACTCATTTCCGACCTTTCTGGTATATTCTTGCCTTTACTACCCTTTAGATAAGACTACTTGGGGAGGGGAAGAGAATAAAAGATTTCCCGATCAGTCAGTGAGGACCGTTTTTCAGTTCCCGTCCCAACTCAGCACTTTTCACGACTTGGTCATATTTTGGTACGATGGACTTTTTAGCATGGCGTTTCTTCATTTTATTGTACTTTTGCTTTTGAGAGTGCGTACTTTTTGCCACTCTCTTTGAATTGCTTGAGGGGAGGTGCGTACTTTTTGCCACCTACCTTCCTTTAGCTCTTTTATCGCCTTCTTTTGCCTTTAATGTTTACAACTGTCCATTTGAAATGACCGCCTCTTTTAGAGTGCTGAGTGGGACAGTCCCCTATTACGGATTCTACACATTCCTTTCGTTCAATCCAAAAGAAAAATTAGAATAAGTAGTCTTATCCTTGAGGTTAATTCCAGCAATTCTATACTTTTAAGATCTTCCATTTATTCTAAGTTGCCGTGTGTGTGTGAAAATCATCCCGCCGTGGATTTTTGTAAAGTGGAATATTTGAACTTTAAAGGCTCTTTAACCGATGTGACTAACAGAAAACTGATTTGTTTAAGATTTACTTAATGAAACATGATTTTCATGCAATTTTCCTAGGATGTGAAAAGAAGTTTTTGAAAAAATTTGACCATTTTTCAGTGCAAGATATCAGTTTTCTTCAAAAGATTTTCAATAAATGCATATGATTGTCCCACCCCCCAACTTGATTGACATTGTCCTCAATGGCATAAAATATATGAAAAACATGCAGCCAGAAGAGAATTGGTGAAGGAGCGAAACAACCTGTAATGACGAGGTGGCGACATACCCACGGCGATTGCTGCTTAGGGACCTAAAAGGAAAGAAATACAAAAGCTGAAATAAAATATTGGGTTGCCTCCCAACAAGCGCTAAGTTTATCGTCTTCAGCCAGACGGAAGTTCAGTTAGTGTGGATCACTCAATTCTATGGATTCAGGTGGTTCATTTTGAAGATTTTCAATGAATGGTTTCAACCGTTGACCATTAACAGTAAAAGTGTTCCCACTTTTGGGGTTCAGAATTTTAACGGCTCCATGATCGAAGGCTTTAACGACCACGAAGGGTCCATCCCATCTGGATTTCAGTTTTCCAGGAAATAGGCGAAGCCTAAAATTAAATAGCCAAACTTTCTGATTTGGAAGAAATGATTTTCTGACAATATGTTTATCATGAAAAGCTTTGGTTTTGGCTTTATAGATCTTTGAATTTTCATAGGCCTCGTTACGCAACTCTTCCAGCTCACTCAGTTGTAAGGTGCGGTGGGAACCAGCTTGGGCTAGGTCTAGATTGACTTGTTTGATGGCCCAATAAGCCCTATGTTCCAATTCTACTGGAAGGTGGCACGCTTTTCCGAAAACTAGGCGATAAGGAGACATGCCAATAGGAGTTTTGTAAGCGGTCCGATAGGCCCATAAAGCATCATCCAATCTTTCAGACCAATCTTTTCTATCGGGCCTAACGGACTTTTGCAGAATGTTCTTAATCTCCCTATTGGAAACTTCCACTTGGCCACTAGTTTGGGGATGATAGGGGGTGGCTACCTTGTGATTAATCCCATATTTCTTAAGCAAAGCCCGAAACTGGTAATTCGTGAAATGCGTTCCCCCATCACTAATGATAGCTTTGGGCCACCCGAACCGAGAAAAGATATTCTTCTGAACGAATTTAATGACCACTTTATGATCATTGGTTCGAGTGGCTACTGCTTCAATCCATTTTGAGACATAATCCACCGCTACCAGAATATATGTATGTCCAAAAGAAGGTGGAAAAGGTCCCATAAAGTCAATTACCCAAACGTCAAAGACTTCAACCACCAAAATTGGGTTGAGTGGCATCATATCCCTTTTCGCCATATTTCCTACGGCCTGACATCGGAGGCACGTTTTGCTAAATTCATGGGCATCTTTGAAAAGTGTGGGCCAGTAAAAACCACTTTGTAGGACTTTGGCTGCAGTTTTCTTTCCTGAGAAATGGCCCCCACAAGCTAGATTATGACAGAAGTTGAGCACACTCTGTTGTTCTTCTTCGGGAACACATCGCCTAATGATTTGATCAGGACAAAATTTGAATAATTCAGGATCCTCCCAGAAATAATATTTTTCCTGAGAAAAGAATTTGTCCTTTTCACTTTTGGTCCATCCTTCCGGAAGCTGATTAGTCACCTTGTAATTGACAATGTGAGCATACCAAGGTGCAACAGTGTGGGCAATGGTCAGTAGATGCTCATCAGGAAAGGAATCAGTAATCGGTGTACTTTCAGATATCGGAATTCGGGATAGGTGGTCCGCTACCACATTCTCAGAACCCTTCTTATCCCGAATTTCCAAATCAAATTCCTGAAGGAGTAAGATCCATCTAATAAGCCTAGGCTTTGCATCTTTTTTGGTCAACAGGTATTTGAGAGCTGAGTGATCAGAATAGATTATGACTTTTGCCCCTAAAAGATAAGATCTGAATTTTTCTAGGGCAAAAACCACGGCCAATAATTCCTTTTCTGTGGTGGTATAATTCATTTGAGCATCGGCAAGGGTGCGGCTTGCATAATAGATCACCACGGGACACTTGTTGATTCTTTGTCCCAAAACTGCACCGATAGCATAATCCGAGGCATCACACATGATTTCGAAGGGTAAAGACCAATCTGGAGATTGAAGAATCGGGGCTTTGGTCAAAGATTCCTTCAGAGAATTGAATGCCTTGATGCAAGATTCATCCATTTGGAAAGGGACATCCTTAGCTAAGAGAAGAGTTAGGGGCCGGGCAATTTGAGAAAAATTATGGATAAACCGGCGATAGAAACCGGCATGGCCAAGGAATGAACGGATCTGTCTGACTGAAGTAGGAGGAGGAAGATTGGATATGAGATCAATCTTAGCTTTATCTACCTCTATCCCCCTTTCAGACACAATGTGGCCTAGAACAATGCCCTCTCGAACCATGAAATGGCTCTTTTCCCAGCTAAGAATCAGATTGGTGTCTATGCATCGTGCTAGCACCTGTTTAAGATTTTCCAGGCAATTTTCAAAAGAGTCCCCGAAGATTGAGAAATCATCCATGAAAACTTCGAGGAATTCTCCCACCATATCGGAGAAGATGGCCATCATGCACCGTTGAAATGTGGCTGGTGCATTGCATAATCCGAATGGCATTCTCCTAAAAGCAAACGTGCCATAAGGGCACGTGAAGGTGGTCTTTTCTTGATCTTCCGGGTAAATAGCCACTTGATTGTACCCGGAGTACCCATCTAAGAAGCAGAAGTACTTCTGGCCCGATAACTTTTCCAGAATCTGGTCCATGAATGGGAGTGGAAAGTGGTCCTTCTTAGTCATGAGATTCAACTTTCTGTAATCAATACACACTCTCCATCCCGTGGTGAGCCTAGTGGGTACCTCTTCTCCATGATCATTCTTAATAACTGTTAATCCAGATTTCTTGGGTACCACTTGAGTTGGACTGACCCATTTACTGTCTGATATTGGGTAAATAATTCCCGCGTCCAGCCATTTCACAACTTCCTTCTTCACCACTTCTTTCATATTGGGGTTAAGCCGCCTTTGCATCTCCCGACTGGGCTTAGCATTCTCTTCCATATAGATATGATGCATGCAAATGGACGGGCTAATTCCCTTTAAATCTGCCACCGACCATCCAATAGCACCCTTGTGGTCTTTGAGGACCTCGGTTAATTGGGCCTCCTGCGGCGATGTGAGATTTGCCGCAATGATGACCGGGAGAGTTTGGTCCGGGCCCAAAAAGATATACTTGAGAGACTCAGGTAATGGTTTGAGTTCAAGCTCAGGAGGGTCCTCTAAAGATGGCAAAGCGGGCTCAGATTGTAAGGCTGGTAAAGGTTCAACCTTGGGCCAAGATGTTAATGGGCCAGGAGAGTCCTTTAGAGTGTTGGCTTCCTCCAAAAAGTCATATGTGGACATCTCATTTTCTTCAACCAGATCATCCAATATATCAATAGTGTGGCATTCTTTTTCATGATCTGGGTATTGAGATGCTTTAAAGACATTAATCTGGACCTTTTGACCCCCGAATGAAATGTCCATTATGCCAGTTTCACAATTTATATTAGCTTTGGCAGTGGCTAAGAATGGACGACCTAAGATGATCGGGGTGTGAATGAGTTCCTCAGGTAATGCCATATCCAGAATAAGAAAATCTACGGGAAAGTAGCAATCATGAACCTTCACAATAACATCCTCAATTAATCCCCGTGGAGTTTTCACAGACCTATCAGCCAACTGCAAGATGATGGGTGTGGGCTTTAATTCTCCAATATCAAATTTTTCATAAATGGCTGTTGGCAATAGATTTACACTCGCACCTAGATCCAATAAAGCTCTATCAAATGTAACTCCCGCTAAGTCACATGAAATTAGAGGTGCTCCAGGATCCTTTAACTTCTTGGGTAAATGATTCATCACAATTGCACTAACATCCTCAGAAAGCCGAACCTTTTCGGGTGCCATTCTAGATTCTCTTCGTGGAGTACACAATTCCTTGAGAAACTTAGCATAAGCTGGCACATGCTTGATGGCATCGAGGAGTGGAATATTAATTTGGACTTGTTTGAACAAATCCAACAACTCCTCATTCTGGGCCAGTTTCTTCCTGGTATTGGGCTTAGCTAACAAGGCATTAGGAAATGGCACCCTAGGTTTATAAGAACTCGGGCCTTCATCAATCTTCCCTTTTCCTTTCAGATCCTCCTCCAACTTCTCTATGATGGGTTCATCTTCACTCTCACTTTCAATTTCCTGAGGCCCATCAGTGGAACCTTTAGCTAACGCTCCATCTGCATGTGGTTTTTCTAAACTTCTCCCACTCCTAAGGGCTGAAATGGCTTTAGCATTCTCAAATTGTGGCCCTTTAGGCTGTGGTACCGGGCCAGGCTGAGGTAAAAGGCCCGATTGCTGTGGAAAACCTGGAGGTTGATTCCTTGGATTGGCAACAGGTTGACTAGGAAGTTGGCCTACTTCTCTTCTCATCGCGGCCTCAGCTAGTTGGCCCATTTGACTTTCCAACTTAGCAATGGATTGTTGCTGGGTCCAAATCAGTTGTTGGAGTTGAGTGAATTTATCATCAAAGTTGGGCTGAGGAGGTTGCTGGTAAGTGGGTGGAGGATGGTATTGGGTTGGTTGTCCTGATTGGAATGAGTGGTAGTGGGCCGGTTGACCTGATTGATATTGGGCCGGTTGACCTGATTGATACTGGGCCGGTTGAGAAAACTGGGTTTGAGGTCCCCTAGCCTGAACATTTCCATAGAAATTAGATTGTTGTTGGAATGAGTTCTGTGGCTTTTGGGCTTGATGCATAGGAGGATGGGACATTGGTAATGGGGCCTGCTGATTCTTCCAAGAGAAATTAGGATGATTTCTCCAGCCAGAATTGTAAGTATTTGAGAATGGGTCATTATTGGGTCTGGAGAATCCCTGGGCGGCCTGAATTTGTTCTTGAATGAATGGTGGAAGTTGGGCCGCAGTTGGGCATTCATTCACTTGATGGGTTGGACTTGCGCATAAGGCACAAATATCATGATTGGCAGTAGATGGGCCTTCATATGGACTAGATTGTGTTGGGTAAGTAGGCTCTTGCTTGTTTAAGGCTAAGAGTTGGTCTAGTTTCTGGGCCAAGACGTCTACCTTATCCAACTTCTGATTAATCAGATTTATGTCCATTCTGGATTCGGGCTCTCCGCGGGCCTTAAGTTCATACATTCCAGTCCGTTTAGATGGCCCAACAGACCTTTCATAAGATGATAATGAAGCATGATTGATGGAATTTTCACTTAACATTTCAAACAGATCATAGGCCTCATCTTCATTTTTCATCATAAACGCCCCTCCACATGACGCATCCACCATCTGCCTGAACTGTTCAGACAATCCTTCATAGAATGCTTGGACAATTTGCCATTTTGAAAGCCCATGATGAGGGCATTTTCTAAGCAATTCTTTCAGTCTTTCCCAAGATTCATGGATCAATTCCCTGGGAGTTTGGGTAAAACTGGTGATGGCCCGTCTCATGGTATTGGTCCGCCCGATGGGATAGAACTTCTTGAGAAATTCTTTCTGCATTTCTTCCCATGTCCTAATGGGCCTTCCTATGGTTCCCAACCAATATTTAGCCTTGTCCTTTAATGAAAAGGGAAATAAGGTCAATTTAAGGCCATCATCGGTGAAATTCTGGATTTTCACCGTGGAACAGATTTCTAGGAATTCATCCAGATGCTTATAAGGATCTTCATTAGTATTCCCATAAAAGGATGGGAGCATCTGAATGGTGCTAGATTTGATCTCATATTGATTGGCTGGATTCTGAGGAAGATGAATACAAGATGAAGGTTGATATCGATTTGGAATGAAATAATCCTTCATTTGCTTTGGTGGGTCTTGATTATCAGCCATTGGATCTTGTGGTGGATTTCTGTGATGTAGGATTCTTTCTATTTCAGCAAGTGGTCCTAGAAGGTTAGGATTTTGAGATCTCCTACCTTGCATGCACTAGGACTTATGGAGAGAGGATTTTGTTTTCTATTTCTTGCTTTTTTTTTTTTTTTTTTTTTAAATGCAATCAATGTTGACAAACAAATTATCCTAATGATCTAATGTTAACCTAGACTCTCTATGTGAATTTTCTTACAAGGTGGATGGAGTCCACCTCGAGTCACAACCACAATCAGTCAACGGCCAGGTAAGAGGTGGGGTAGTGGGAGGCTCCCCCTACTTTCGTAGGGACCTAATTAGAGAACCACTTTCCCGCTTAGACGTTTGCCTTTTTACCTCTAGCCTAGACACCGTTTCCAAAAGTGGAGGCAACTCGAGATTTAAACCACTCACGGTGTAAACCCTAGATTCTCTTTCGACTTGCTTTTAGTTGGATTAGGAAATGCTAATGCAAGGAAAGTGATTTGTGGGCTAAGGAAGGGTGATCAAATCCCTACCTTATGTGGTTAAAGTTGCTGCCTTTACTGTCTTTTTTTTGGATGGAATACAAGGCAACAAATCAATGCAAGGTGTGTTGATGCAATCATGAATGACTTGCTAAAAATTGAAACACGTACCTTTCCCCCGCAATCTTCAACAATTTATGGAAATAACTGTGAAAGGAAACTAACTCATGCTTTCCTAGGATGATGAATGCCTAGCATGGAAAGTTTCTAATCTTGGCAATGAAAGTTTTTAAATTTGGATGTTCCTCTTTTTGTTTCTTTTTTTTTAGTTAATGGAAACCTATCTAAACTAGAAACTACAAAAAAAAAGGAAACTAACTAAAGTAAGGAAATTGAAACATAGAAAGTTGGAACACACTGACCATGATTTCGCTTTCCTTTTCTTTTTTTTCTTTTTCTTTTTTCAATTTACCTGCAAAAATAAGAAAAATAAGGTTAGTTAGAGACTAATTACACTAAATCCAAGTTAATCAAAATTAAAAATCTAAGTCCCCGGCAACGGCGCCAAAAATTGATCGTTTCGAATTATGCGTCGTTAAACACATAAAAACGTTCAATCTAAATTTATCCGGCTCACTCAAATCAAAATTTGGAAATTTAATAGCGGTGAGTCCGAGTCGATCCACAGGGAGTTAAGATTCTAATTTTGAAAACTTTGGACTTTAGTTAATCTAAAAATAAGTGGGAATTTAATGAAACTAATTACTTACTTAAACTCAAATTAAACTAACTAATGTTACCTAAAATTATAATCATTTAAATTAAACAAATCTTTTTCTTGCTTTTCTTTTCAGAAATTAAACACAAACATATATGGAAATAAATTAATCACAACTAAAAATTATAACAAAGACATTGTTATTTAACTGTGTAAATTATTATTTAACTAAAAATCCTGAAACAAATTGTGCAAAATTTTAAGATTTAATATTCTTAAACTAAATAATCAAACATTACATAACCAACAAATAATCCTAATTAACTAAACAAACATTATACTAATGGGGAAAGAAAGCTCAAGATAACAGCAGCTGTGGGGTTGGTAAGAAGCTGCTGGTTATTCGTTGCTGCATGTAAGAGGAGGAGGCTCGTGGACGAGGGCTTCACTGGCTTGGTGCGGTTGGAAAGCAGCCACTGGAGGGATGTTGGAGAAGCTTGATAGCTGGCTATGCACGTGGAGAAGTTTGGGAGCTGCACGTGCATGCGCTGAAGGCCTTGCCGGCTGGTTGAACATGCAGGGAGTGGACGGTTGCTGGAGACCCGTAGCTGTGCAGGTGTGCTGGCTTCAACAATTGCATGCAGGTCAACACGTGTAGCTGCTGGATGGTGGAGGTTGTTGATGGCGGCTGGGCAACGCATGGGAGTGAGACCCAGCTGGTGGAGGTTGTTGATTCTGCAGATCGTGGATGTGCAGCTTTGCTGCGTGGACAGCTGGGAAGCTGTGGAGAAAAGGAGGAGCGTGGCTGCTGTTGCTGCTGGAGGAGCTGGGAGGCGTTTGAGGAAACTTGCTGGAGGAGGCTGGCTTCACTTCAGCTGGCGCGGAGCTGCTGTTGGTTCCGCTGGAAGAAGGCTGTGGAGCTTGCCGGCTTGTGGCTGCTGCTGGAAGCTCTGCTTCACCGCATGGATGCAGGCTGTGCTGGACGGTGGAACTTGAGGAGGTTGCCGAGTGCTGGACTTGCGGCTGGGAGGAACTGCTGCATGCGCTGGAGGTCGTGCAGGTGGAAGACTTGCTGTAGACAGAAACCGAGCAAGGGAGTGGGGGAGAGAAAGAGACGGCAGGGAGAGAAGGAGAACAGAGGGAGGAAACGTGGGAGAAAAACCGAGAAAGAGGAGAAAGATGCTGTGAAAACAAACGAGAGAGAGAGAAAACTGGAGAGAGGGAGGCTACGGGAAGCTATGGAGAAAAAACGGGAAAAGAAATCAAACGTGGGGGAGAGCTCCTGGGTGAGAGGAATTTGTGGGAATTTATAGAGAGGAGGAGGAGGAGAGGTGCTGGGTTTGAGTTGGAAAAGGAGGGGGATATGTGGGAGACTTGGAGAAGGGACAGGATTTAGAAGAGGAAATTGGAAAAGAAATAGGATTCGACTTTCTAAAACGAGAGAGAGAGGATTTTTTTAAAATAAAGAAAGGGATAGGTTTAGGAAATCGGAGAGACGGAGGGAAATAGTCGGTTTTAGGAAACTCCAGCGAAGGAAGGAATCAAATTGTATTTTTATCCCTGTTTTAGTTGAAATCCGCACACTAGACCACTCCCAAATTTCCGAAAACTCCTCCAGCTGCACTGCATCCTTGGCATGTCCTGTTCACATCAAATAAATCTAATTTAGCGCATTATCATAAAAATATCATCATATTTATTCATTTTGTCTCGGTTTTATCGAAAAACCGCAAATGCGCTACACTCCTTTGATCACATGAAATGACGATGTTTTTAAGTCAGAATTTGATGAAATTGGTACCGTTGGACTTGTTACACAATTATCTATCATTTCATGCTATTTTGCAGATAAAAACATGAGTATGATGCAAATGGTTGCCCTTAAATGATCAATTTAACACTTTATCAAAAACCTAATGTCGACTTGCTGTCATCAGGATTACACTGAAAACTTGAATCAATATATCCTGGCAGCTTTAAGTCTCCTCCTCCATAGACTAGAAACATATCCTTAGTTCTTCTCAAGTACTTAAGGATGCATTTCATAGCCTTCCAATGTTCATCACTTGGATCTGCCTGATGTCTGCTCATAACGCTTAGAGCATATGTAACATCAGGTCTAGTACATAGCATGGCATACATGATGGAACCTATGGCTGAAGCATAGGGAATCTTGTCCATCATTGCCCTCTCCTTAGAAGTCTTAGAAGACTGACCTTTGGAGAGATAAATTCCATGTCTCATCGGTATGAGACCTCTCTTGGAATTTTTCATGCCAAACCTTTTGACAATGGTTTCTATGTACATGGATTGGGTTAAGGCAAGCATCTTTTTCGATCTATCTCTATAGATCCATATTCCCAATACGTAAGATGCTTCTCCCAAATCCTTCATGGAGAAGTTCTTGGATAGCCAGATCTTTACTGATGACATCATCCCTATATCATTCCCAATGAGTAGGATGTTGTCAACGTAAAGAACCAGGAATGTGATTGCGCTCCTACTATTTTTCTTGTACACGCAAGGCTCATCTTCATTCTTAATGAAACCATAAGATTTGATTGCTTCATCAAACCTTATGTTCCAACTACAGGAAGCTTGCTCCAATCCATAAATGGACCTTTGAAACTTGCATACCATATCTGGAGATTCCTTTGATGTGTAGCACTCAGGTTGTATCATATATACCTCTTCCTCAAAGTTTCCATTGGGGAAGGCCGTCTTCACATCCATCTGTCAGATCTCATAATCATGGCATGCAGCATCGACGAGAAGAATTCTGATAGACTTAATCATGACAACGGGTGAAATGGTTTCGTCATAGTCAATTTCTTGCCTTAGACGATATCCTTTCGCCACTAGCCTTGCTTTATAAGTCTCTACTCATCCTTCTGCACCGATCTTTCTTTTAAAGATCCATTTGCAGCCGATAGGTACTATACCTTCAGGCAAGTCAACCAAGTTCCAAACTTGGTTGATGTGCATGGACTGAATCTCATAATTCATGGCTTCTCACCATTTCCCAGCTTTTGGGCTTTCAATGGCCTCCTTGTAAGTCTTAGGATCATCATCCTTATTATAGACTATCCTAGAACCATCCAAATTAATATGTCCCACATATCTTTCTAGTGGTTTAGGTACTCTTTCTGACCAACGAGTTTCTTGTGTACTTATTTGAACATGTTCAGAAACTGACAGTTCATCAGACGAAGCATTACCAATTTGTGAGTTTGGAATTTCTTCCAGAGTTATTTTACTCCCACTGTCCTTCTGGAGAATATAATCTTCTTCCAGAAAGACAGCTCTCTTAGCTACAAACACCTTTTGTTCATTAGGATGATAAAAGTAATATCTATAAGTTTCCTTTGGATATCCTACAAATTTGTATTTATTGTCAATTCTGGACTCCAGCTTATCTGCATCATGTCTTTTAACATAAGCAGGAAATCCCCAAACTTTAACATGTTTAAGGTTTGATTTCTTTCCATTCTATATCTGATATGAAGTGGTTTTAACAGACTTGCTGGGTACCTTGTTCAGGATATACATAGCCGAGCTAAGTGTATATCCCTATAAGGACACTGGTAATTTGGACATGTTCATCATGGATTGCACCATTTCCATTAATGTGCGATTCCTCCTTTCTGATACACTATTCATCTGAGGTGTATAAGATGGTGTAAGCTGAGATAGGATACCATTATCCTTTAGGTATTTAATGAGCTCTGTACTCAAATATTCACCACCACGATCAGATCGGATGGCTTTTATGCTTTTTCCAGTTTGTTTTTCTACTTCATTCCTAAATTCTCTGAATTTCTCAAAGGCTTCAGATTTATACTTCAGTAAGTATACGAATCCGAATCTTGAGTAATCATCAGTGAATGTGATGAAGTACGAGAAACCACCAATGGCTTGGGTAGACATAGGACCACATACATCATAATGTATTAGTTCTAGTACGCCTTTGGCTCGTTCTCCAGTTCCAGAAAATATAGATTTAGCCATTTTACTCATCAAACATGACTCACAGGTCGCATATGATTCATAATCAAATGGATCTAAGTATTCATCTTTATGTAACTTTGGAGTCTATTTTCTTCAATGTAACCAAGCCTACAATCCCATAAGTAGGCTTTGTTCATTTCATACTTGTTTATTTTGGTTAAAGTACCGATATTTAAATTCTTATGAGACACATTTAGAAGATACAATCCATTGGACAAGATAGTAGAAGCTATTAATTTATTTCCAAAATAAATTGAACAACAATTGTTCTCAACAATCAAATTGTATCCTATTCTATCTAAACATGAAATAGAAATAATGTTTTTATTATGCTAGGTACATAATAACATTCATCTAATGAAAATATGTCCCCGGATGGTAGCTTGAGCTTCACTATCCCCACAGCGATCGCCGCAACTCTTGCGCCATTACCTAGCCTCAGCTCCGTCTCACCGGTCCTCAGCTTACATCTTCTTGTCAGTGCCTACACAGAATTGCAGATGTGAGATACACATCCAATATCTAATACCCATGATGTACAATCTCTTATTGACAAGTTTACATCTATCACATAGATACCTGAAGCGTCCTGCTACTTCACAATTCCTTGAGCCTTGTCTTTGAGGTATTCTTTGCAATTCCTATTCCAGTGGCCCTTTTGATGACAATAGAAGCAATCACCTTTCTTAGCACTCTTGCCTTTGTCCTTCTTGACAACTTTCGGCTTCTTCTGATTCTTGCTTTCGCCTTTCCTGAAGGCTTGGACTGCTAGTCTTTTCCTACCGGTCTTACCAACCATAAGAACATGAGGTTTATCCTTCACAAGGTTCCCCTCTGCAGTCTTCAGCATGTTCAGTAATTCAGCCAAAGTGGTCTGGATTTTGTTCATGTTAAAGTTAACAATGAACTGTGCATATGATTTTGGAAGTGAAGATAACACAAGGTCGATATGCATTTCCTTGGGGAGTGGAACCCCAAGAGTATCCAGCCTCTCCACCCATTCTATCATCTTCAGCACATGAGTCTGTATTGAAGATCCCTCTGCCATTTGAGCCTTGAACATATTCTTAGATATCTCATATCTCTCGATCCTACTCTGCTCACCAAACAGCTCCTTCAAATGGAGTATGATGGATCTAGCATCCATCTCCTCATACTGCCTCTACAACTCATTGCTCATAATGGCCAGCATGAAGCATTGGGCTATGGTGGAATCTTCCTTCCATTTTTCATATGTCAGCATGTCCTCCTTTGGGGCATCTAATGCTGGTTCAGTAGGAGGTTCATCATCCAGGACATAAGCAATTTGCTCAGACCTGAGGACAATCTCCAGGTTTCTAAGCTAGTCTGAGTAATTCGGGTCTGTCAAACGATTGACATCAAGTATGCCACGCAACGGATTATAGTGCGACATTTTAGCCTACAGGAGATAATCAAATTACAATTAGTAGATATTCAGTCAATTAATTTAAAAAACAAGATATGGACTTTGTTTATCTAGTTTTACTCTCACTAATTTTCATCAGACTGTATAACCTTCAGATATACAGAACAGGAGATGCCAACAGTCTCCTAGCGGGGATCAAAATCTCCAAGCATCACAGTATGACCTCGGGTAAACACGTAGTATCATATCGCTATCTTAGAGCAATCATCTCATAATAATTGCAACTCCTTGCAATATCCGATCATATTTCGGCTCCCAGGTTATTAACGGTCCCAAGTAAACACAGTAGACTATTATCTCCGGTCTAAGCATTACCATCAATACGTGATAGAATAGAGTAGAAATATAGTTTCCGGATAAACATGTGGATAACTATATCGTTCCTCTATTCTTATCCGAAGGCATCTAATGCCATGATTAATAGTCCTCTCAACAGACGATGGCGAATCTCGGGTAAACACATAGAATATGCCACTATTGAATTAAGTTCTATTAATCATATTGATGGAGAGCCACGTGGTGCATTCTCAATGACTCGTGCTTCGGCTTAGATTTTGTAACGAAGGTTTTATTTATTTACTTTGGTCACATCCAAGGTGATAGGATTAAATATATCGAATATATTACATATACTTATAACCTAGGTTAATTGGTTCATAATCAAAATAAAACACACGCATCACATACATGTCATTAGTGTAGTCATGGATAGCACAGTGGTTTGACTTGAGCCAGACAGTCAAACTCACACACACAATATAACAATTTATATTACGAGTCTGCAAACTCATTGGGTAAATGAACTCCTTTATATCCATCTTGGTTGCAGTTGCGGATCACCCTCGCTCTACGCTCAGCCACCTCGATCAATTACATCAATAATTTAAAGGAAGAAGCCTTAAGGCGAATACAAAGGGAGGGAGGTAGAAATACAATGGAACATGAGAGGGAGAGGTTCGCAGACCTCTATTTATTAATAGACAATAAACCACACAATTGCATCCATAATCGATTCTCATCCACAAAATATAAAGTGCTAGTCCATGACCACCGAGCAGTTTTTAAAACAAACCACACATGAAATAACACATCAAAGGGCTTGATAAAGTTTTCGAAAATAGATATTTTTGGTTTCATTAATTCAGGAACCAATCAAAATTGGATATTGAATTTATTTTTCAAATTTTTTTAATTAAGCATGCTCATTTAAATCAGAATTTAAACAAGCAATATACAACACTTCAATTTAAATGAATCATAGTATCACATCATATGTGTACTAAATCTGAAAATAATGATTTAAGAATATTCCATGCAGCATATGAACACTTCAAATAAATGGGGTTAATCTAACAATTAGATCAATTAAGGTTAATCTAACAATTTAGAATTAATTAATTAAATTAGCAACTTTTGTCAATTAATTAATCAAAATAAATAAACCTTAATAAGGACCCAATTGAATTTAAAATTAATTAGTAAAATCATATTTTACAAATAATACAAATCCAATATTTTTTTTAATTAATCAAATTAATAAAAAAATGTGCCTAATTATGGGTGGCCCATAAGGGCTCAGCCATGGGCTCGGACCCAGGCCCACAGGCCTGGTCCGAGCCCTGGCGGGTCCTGGCTCGGACCCCTGGCCCAGGCCAGGGTCCAACAGGGCTGGACCCTGTCGGCGGCTAGGCAAACCCTAGCCGCCCGACAGGGTTGGCCCGACGGTTCCCTGCGAACCTGACGCCCCCCCCCCCCCCCCCCACCCCAGTTGCCGGGGTCTTCTCCGGCGCCGGCCGGCGACCTGCGGGCAGCTGGCCCCGACCGCCGGCAACGGCGATGCCGCCGGTGACGTCCGGCGACCGGCGTAAGCCTGAGAAGGGCTCCGAAAAAGGGGTTTTTCCCCTCCCCTTTCCTTCTGAATTTCTGGTTTCCAAAACTCAAAAAGGAAGAGGAAGAGCACCATGGCCGGCCATCCAACGCCCCATCCACCGCCAGCAACTATTGATGCAGCAGTGGAAGATCTCACATCATGGGGAGCCAACTATTGGATTCGTTTAGAGCGCCAAGAACGAAGCGTTCTTCGTCCAACGAAGAACACGATGAAAAAACCCGAAAATAATTATTTTCATCAATTTAAAATTGCGATCTTATCACAATGATCATCTCATGAGCATCAATCTAACAAGAAAATAATCATAAGCATGGATTTAATTGAAAAATCATAATTTCAGAAGTAGAAACGGCGAAAACACAGTGGAACCTGGCTCTGATACCACTGTTAGGTTCGCTGTGCCGAGATCCAACCAAAAAATGCAGCGAAAATAATTATTCAGGATTGGATCCGTCCCATTTCGATCAACAAAATAAACTGAAAAATCTAATTTACCTTGCGCGGATTTGAATCCGCGTTCGTTCTTCGATTCCGTCCGAGCAATGCCGCAAGCCGCGCAGGTGCCAGGCGTCTAGCGGTATCCACGCGGTTCTCCTCACGATGGATCGTCCTCGCCTCCTCGCTCGATGCGGCGTTTGTGGATCCCGTTTGGCTACGCACAATCTGCCGCGACATGCGGATTCGGAAACTCCCGTCGAACGGAAGGCGGAGCAGTCAGGAGCCGAAGCGGAGCCTCTCAAGGGCCGGCCTTGGGATGTGCACCCAGGAGAGAGGAGAGAGAGAGGGCGGCGGCTAGGGTTAGGGTTGCTGGCCCCCGACTTAGCAGCCGTTCTTTTATAATAAGTATGTTTGCGATTTTTCATAAAAACCCATACTTATCCGAAACCCCGTCTAAATATCCATCAACTTGAGAACCTTTTGTGTATGACCCCTCTAGGCCTAAATACCAATCTAGTTAATGGCCTATTAAGCCCAATAACTCTTTACAGACCCACTGAATTAATTAATATCCTTATATTGATTAATCAGCCAAATTTAATGTCCCACAGTAAATTCGGACGAGCTTCCAATCACGTTGGATGCCAAGCAACATTTCGTGATCCTGGATGGCATTGGGGTTATCGCAACCCTCTATTGGAACCTTTCCGTCATCGGTTAGTAGCCGAATTTAATCTTTCATCTGTGCAATGTTCCCGAATCGACATAGGGTATGGTTTATTGTTAAACCCTAGTCGGTCGATTCACTTGAATCAGATGCCGCTAATCTATATCGGATATCTCTTTATCTGATATAGTGTCTGCCCTGGCCAGGGACTTAAGCATATCATTCCTGGAACATTCTCTCTCATAATACCGAGAGCGGATGATCCTATATTGAACACACAATTACCTTCTATGGCATTTCTCTGAACCCGATCATTTCACTTATTGATAACCCATGGTTAGGAATTTGTTAGTCAAAGTCAAAGCTCAGAGACATACCATCAAGGTATCTTTGGTGTATCAAGTCTAAGGATCATCTACACAACCGATACAAAAGAATCGAGCTAGTTAACAGTAAGGTATATACCATCCAGCGATTCTAGGTCGGATCAATTCAGTGAACTCATTCTGCAATGAGCACCTACAGGTCCAGTATAGTGTCTCCACACAAGTGACTTATAGGATCAATCACCCTCATCATATGAGCTGAAGAAACCTGTACTAGTCTACCCGAATGTTTGATGTCTATCTCAAACATCCTCCGACTAGGAATAATTAAGAACATGTGTTTATAAGTCTTCGGTCCTGTAATTATGATCTCATCATAATCCGAAAATTGGTGCACATGTTCATGGACTTCATCGTGATACGATAATCATAGATTTAACTAATTACACACAATGAATTAATGCTATCATATTAACAAACTGAATGATACATAGTATTGGATTGGCTTTCAGACCACCTAATACTAACACTATCTTCATGATTTCATGTGTTGGATGATTAACAAATCTAATTGAATCATGATCGCTAGAAACCAAAGGTTTCAAAAGAAGAAGTTGATCGCTTTACTCACCTTATGGAAAACTGTGGGATTGTAGGTTCTTTGTTCCTCTCTTTCGGTCGGCCGAAGAAGAAGAGCCCCTCTTTAGCTTTACTCTTGTTTCTTTGTATTTTTCTTGTGATTCCTTTTCTTCAAAGCCTTTCTTCTTCTCTAAACCTTGCAAAAGGATCAAACAAAGAAAAGAAAGAAAACGGATTAAAGCTATGAAAGCATAGTAACTATTCTATTTAGTGATCTAAACTAAAATCACTCACTTTTATGTTTTCTTTTAAACCCCTATCATGGACATAAGTTTAGAAAAAGATGATGTGTGTGTGTGTTATGATGGATTGATATGATGAAAATCTATATGAAAACAACGATGAACCTATATGAAATCAATGAATAAACAATGAAAATCTAAAGAAAAGAAGTGGTTGGTTGGACCCTCCATAGCCTTGGTCTTCTTAAGCTTCGATGGAGAAAAAGGATGAAGGAGGAAGAAGCTCTTCTTGTTATCCACATTTTCCATAGCAGAGGGCTCCTTTTCACCATGATTTTAACTCCAAAACACCAATGGCCAACATTTTTCAAAGGTCCAAAGGGTATTGTATATATAGAGGCTTCAATTAGGGTTGTTTGGCCTTCAAAAGGGCTCTCCCGTGGCTCGGACTTACCTTGGATAGATATGGAATGAGTTGGAAACCCTTCCAACTTCTGGAACCGGATTATCTCGGCCAAGTCATGCTTATCCGGAAAGTACTTGAAATGCGTCGCCATCAAGAGACGCCATTTAGCTAATTAGGAGGGTCCAACATAGAAAGAAATTCGTGAAGGAAACTGGAAAAGATTAGGAAAGCTAAAAGGCATCGACCATGGTAGTCGTGATTATTAGGAAACTAATTTGAAATTAAAAATCGGAAACCTAGACGAATTAGGACTTAAAAAGACGTCGTCCATAGGCGACGTCATTAAGTTAATCCTATCTGAATTTAAGAATTTAATTTCGAACTGATTTCTACTAGAAATCTAAATAACATCAGCCACGGTCGACGTTAATCAATGAAATTCGAGAAAAATTGATAAAAAATTAATTAATGAGTAAAAATCGGACCATTCTGGGGCATTACAAGTGTGACATGAAATGTACTCAATATGATGTCAAAATTAGCATGTCTACATTACCTATGTCTACATTTGTCGCACCAAATGTTACCTTAGTATGGGGAAAAGTGGAGGGGCATTAAACAGTGAGTCAGGACATGTATGGATGTAGCATCTATACATGATACATGGTAGGGGTTTGGGTGGTCAACTGGAGTCAACCCTAGGCGGGGTTGTTGAATCTGTGGAAATTGCATTGATGCAACTCCCATTGTCGACAATGACCTTGCAACTTTGGTTCCCTATTATAATGTATGTGCAAAGATGGAGGTTCTCCTCTAGTCATCAACCTCCTTTGGTTGTGACAACATGCATCAGACTACTCCCAATCGGGTGCCATCAGAAAGTTCTACAACTATGATATAGCTGGTCCGTATGTACCCATAAGATTCTGTTGGTACTCCTCAGCTAAGGATGGATCAGGGTCATAGATGACTTCCTCGTCATATGATGGAAGTTTCTCCTCATGGGTCTCAGTAAGAAGACTGGAAATGCTTCTAGATGGGCATTGGGAAGCAATGTGACCATATACTTGGCACCTAAAACATTGAGTTATTGAGGAACTCCCCGGAGTAGTCTCACTACTAACTAAATTGTTGCCTTTATCCTCTCGCCTCGCTGGTGGTGTACTAGAGGGGGTCTTAGCAGGGGTGTTAGGTCACTGTAGAGCAGTTGGACTCTGAGCTATCAAAGCAGTTGGGTAGGGTAGGGTGGTGGTCGGGTGGTCATGGTGGGGTTGGGGTTGAACCTCTCTGATGAAGGTAAGGGCCTATTTGGATAACCACGGGGGTCTGTCTACCTAATAATTGTATGCTTTGGGAGAAGTGATCTTTGAAAAATTTTCACGTCTTGGGCAATTTGGTAGGCTTGTCCTATAGTTTTCACATTGCGCAAGAAGAGCTTGCACGGTATGCTCTCATGGAAGCCTGGACGGAACCTAGATAAGGTGACATATGTGTCCTCATGGGCATAGCTCCTAAGAAGGAATTCATCAAATTTGGAAATGTATTTGATGACGGGTCGAGCAGCTTGTGAAAGCCTTTGCCATTGATCCAAAAGTCTTTGGTGGTAGGAAGGAGGAACATATTTCTCTCTTAGCTTATCCTTCATTTCTTCCCATGTCTCGATGGGTTCTTGCCTTCTATTGTCAAGGAGACGCTCAACATTAAGCCAATAGGCCCTAACTTGACCCTCAAGTATGACTTTGGTGAATCTAACTTTTTGAGTGTGAGACATGTTAATCCACTCAAAGTAGTGGGTCATTTTGGCTTCCCAATCTAGGTACACAGAGGGATCTAGGGAGCCACTGAAGCTGGGTAACTCAACTTTGGCACTTCTCAAGACAAAGTCATCTAGATCATGGTTGTCATTGCGGTTTCTTTGTTAGGACAAGTGATCTCGATCACGTCCTTGGTTTCTCCTATAGGCTTGATTCTCATAGAGTTCCTGGTTTGGGTCATCATTCCTCTTGTCATTAGCCCTATAGGGTGTCTCTATGACATGAACTCTACCCAAAACTCCTCTAATAGTATTTTCCATTGTGGTGATAGTTGCTTCTAACTTGTCCAAATGCTGGCTGGCTTAGTCCATCTTATCTCCAAAGGATTGAATGAGGGCCTCAAGTTTACTTAAATCCATGTTGTTTGTAGGTTAAAGGATGGTTGCTAGTATACTTTGCCACGCCAGGTGATCATGTAAGGACAAAACAGTGGACAGACTAGTAGTGGAGGAAACCTGCTATTCTTATAACACCCGAAATCTGATTTCCACTAGAAAAATCTAAAATGTAATAGGTGAAAGATTATCAACTTCTAGGCAAATCCTTCAAAAGACTCACTGGAAAATTCAACTCCCAAGTCCCTGAAACTCTAACCTGAAAACTTTCCAAAAATAGCAAATTTATTTTATAAGTGGGATTTGGCTAGAAAGATGATGGAACTTGATGTCTGAAACAATGCCTTATGGCCGCAAGCGATAACCTAGTTGACGGCATTGTCGTGCCGATTTTGAATTGGGGTCGTGGGTTAAAATCCGACAACCGAGTGTAAAGTTAGGCTCGTTTTACTAACAGGGTGTCAAGATGAGCACAATGGGGTTACATATGCAATAATGAGGTGCAACATGAAGTGAACTTATGCCCTGGGACCTGTAAGGATCAGGTGGGGTGCGAAGAACGCAACGAAAACTAAGAATTAAATTTTTTCTAAACCATAAAACGGTGATTCGATAATCACCTTGCGTGGATTCAAATCCGTATTCATTTTGTTCCAAATGAGTGTTGTTCCAGCCACGCAGACACCTGGCCTCTAGCGGTATCCACATGATCCTCCTGTTGTGAGATCGTTCTCGTCTCCTTTCTCGAATTGACAGCCGTACCGTGCTTTTGAATCCACAACGATCGTCGCGGCATGCGAATGATGAAATCCTGGTGAGCGGGAATCGCGAAGTGGAGAAGATAGAGCCCGCAGAGCCACCCTAGGGGGGCGTTGAGAGTACACACACACACACACACATACACACACACACAGAGGGCGACTATGGCTGCTCTGAAGCTTGGCCTACGATAGTCCTCTTCGCTATCTTTTATATTAATTTTGGCAATTTTTTTATAAAAACCCCTGGTTAATATAAAATCCACTTAAATATCCCTAACCGAGAACCTTTTTATGTGTGACCCTCTAGGCCCAACGCCAGTCCGATTTTTGACCCAATAAGCCCAGTAAATCCTTATTGGCTTATTGTAATTAATTAATATATGATATTCAATTAATTACTAAGTCAAGTTACCGTCTCACGGTAATCATCCAGGTCTCCGATCATGTTGGGTGCCAAGCAACACCATATGATCCCGGAAGGTGATGGGGTCCCGTAACCCGCTCTTGGAACTTGCCTATTCATAGTTATCACGTAGATTTACTCCTTCATCCATACAATACTCCCGAGTTAACCTAGGGTATTGTTAATTATCAAACCCTAGCCAGTTAACCTACTCGGCATGAATGTGTACATCTTCAATATCAGAAAACTCCTTTCTTGATATTGAGTCCACCTTGACCAGGGACTTCCATGCATTAAACTTGAAACATTCTCTCTCTAATTACTGAGAGCAATGATTTCTTATTGACACATAATCACCTTCGAAGGTCTTCCACTGAGCACGATCACATGATTGACCAGAGTCCTATGGATAGGGATCTATAAGTTATGGTCAAACACCAGAAGTCCACCTACAAGGAGTCTATGGTGTCTCAGGTCCGCGGACCATCCAAGCTACTGTGACGATGGATCAAGCTAGTTGACAATCAAGTAACTTACCATCTAGCGATCTATGTTGGATCAGTTCAGTGAACTCATTCCCTAATGAGCACCTATAGGCTCAATATTGTGTCTCCACACAAGTGACTATGAGACAAATCACTCTTATTATATGAGCTGGAGTAACTTATACTTGTCTAACCGGATGTCCGATGTCCTTCTCAGATATTCACTGACTAAGAACAATTAAGAATGCATGTTTATAGATTGCCTGTCTCATTATTGCGATCTCTTCACAATTTGACAATTATTGCATACATTCATGGACTTCACTATGATACAATTAATATAAAATAGACAATTTATGCATTATGAATATTAAGCCATTAATAAATGAACAAGAATAAGTCTGATTTGGCTTGTAGGCCATACACAGAACTAACAGGACCTTGGCATGTAAGAACACACCAACGAACCTGGCTTTGATACCAAATTTGATGCGGGACACAAGCAGGAAGACACGCTAAGTAGATGAATCAACAAGCTATTAACCTAGCATTCGACTTCCTCGCACATTTGGTTGATTCACACTCGCAATCAATATTCCTCGTAGAGGATGTGCGGTGGTTGGAAGGATTTTGAGCCTGTAGATATGGCCCACTAGAGGGGCGAGAGGGACAAGGTAGTGGTGGAACTACCTTCTGAAGGGGAAGGCCAATACTAATAGGGCAGATCTATATGCTCACGGAGCATAGGTTCTCGCTTGCCACTCTCTCTCCTAGCTGTAATCACACAAATTAATAGTAAAAATTTGACGCTCTTATTCACTCACAGCGCATACAGTCGAGTAAGATACAAAGGAAATAGAACCAATGAGGAGAGGGGTACAACATTTATTAAACCGATTTGCAAGATTGACTCTTATCGGAGATGTAGTCATGTGGAGATGCACACAGTGACAAGGGGCACAACGTCGAGGAAGCTTCGACCTGCTCGTTACCTCGTTACAACCAAACCACAAACCACCACGTAGGGAGGGTGGACTTGGGGCGAGGATGTTTGCAGAACTACAACAACTAAACCCTACGTGGGGGGGGGGGGGGGGGGGGTGGCGTGGAGAGGGGGAAGATGGGTGCCGATGTCGAGAGCTTCTACCCACTATCGGAGGCAGGAGTCATGGTTGTGGGATGGAAGACACCACTCGCCAGCGCTCATAGGGACACCGCACTAAGGATACCGAAGTCGACGATGATAACACTATAGACAGGCTAATTTTGACTTCACATTAAGTAAATGTCATATCACATTTATGAAGCCGCAAAATAGTCTTTAATTTAATAATTGGTTAATCTTTACTATTTTTCTAAGAATTCTTTAAATGTGTCGCTAATGGTCGACGTCATTTAGATTTCTACACAAAATTAATTTTGGCGCAATTTTCTTAATCGGATAAAGATTAACCTGAATGACATTGTTTATAGTCGACGTGATTTAGTTTCCTAATTCTGGCCGATTACTAGCTTGAATCTTAATCAATTTCCTATCTATCTAAATCGCGTATTTTTAGGTCGACGTGTTTTATACATTTTGTGATTACTTTTAATTTTCTCGAGATTATCATGCTTTAATTGGCATTCTAAAATACGTCTGAGTAGACCAACGCTTTTTTAAAGGGTGTCGCCTGTGGCTGACACGATTCAATGGCATATTAATCAAGATCATTTGGCCGAGATGATCTAGTTTCCTAAGATGAGAGGTCTTCATTCGATTGGTAATTATCCATGGAAATATTGCACCGAGATAGAGGAGTGTTTTAGGCTTAAAGCCTTAGAAAATGTTTTTTGTATATAATGCATCCCTGTGAGCCTTTAAGGGAGTTAGCTGGAGCATTGTTGGAGAGTCTTTCCAAAGTGAGAAGAGAGTCTTATAGTTATAAACATAGACAACATCGTTGGAGTTCTGTTTTCTTCCTCCCAAGTCATTTCATTCATATTCAAGAAGCTCGGAAGCCAGTGGCTTTGGAGTGGCTAACCTTTTTCTTTCCCTTTTCTTTTTTTTCATACCCTTGCATATAGGGGTTTTAAAGAAAACAAAAGCGAGTATTTTGGTTGAGTTTCATGGAGTTTTCTTAATACAATAGATGCTACACTATTCAAGGCTTTGATCATATTTCAATTTCTTTTTGTTTTCTTGTCTTTCTTGCGAGGTGTTGAAAGAAGAATTTGTAAAGCACCCCACTTGCTGTACATCATTTTCAAAAGAGAGTGAACTTTTGACAAGGAGAGCTATTGGAAAAGGAAATAGAAGAATTCACAACACTCCCAATTTGGAAAAGGTAATTCGCCATCACTTCATTTTCTTTTGAAGTCTTCAATCTCTGGCGATTACAATTCATGGTCACTTATAGGAACGTTGATTCATGTCATTGAGAGCACATTTTTGAGCACTCACAATTTTTTGGTGATCACAGTGGGACCTATTCTTGTTGTCTTCTTTGTTTCACTCTCCCTCTTAACTTTGGCATCCTCGTGTGCACCTTTGACACCTTCGTGCACCCTCTTTGGTGCTCCTCGAGCACATTTGATTGCTAGTTATTCTTCATCCCTTATGCAGCTCATACACACCTTTTAACGGCAAGTCTTGGTTTTCTGATGATCATTTTTAAGATTATGCTGTAAATGGTTTATGCTTGAATTGATTTGTTATTTGCCTGCTATTTGTGAAGTGGAGCTGTTCTCACATTATTTTATATATCTTTTGTTCGGCTGAGGGGGAGTGCCCCTTCTTGACCTGTGGTACGAGTTCTTAATCGCGTCAACTCAGGTCGACGCGTTTCTAAACCACATTGCCCATCACGGACACCATTCAGTCGGTTTGTTTGCTGCCCGAGGAGCTTTGCAAAGGGAAGTGTTTTGCTGAATCACGTCGACACATGCCGACGCAATTAACAAATCACGTCTTCCTAAGCAGACACAATTTGGATCTTTGCTTTATCACTGTTATCACCTGTTCACTACACTAGAGACCATCCTGGGCATAGGGCATTGGGATTGGGAGCCCACTCTCCCTCATTCTAGGAGCATACAACCTTATCAACACTCTTAACTCTCTCCGGTCGGGGTCGGTCCCTTTCGATCAAACTAGAGTTATTTGTGTTGAGACCTCCGCAAGTCCCCAAAAGTGAAGGATTCCCTCTTTGCTCATCGGACAGGTTGTACTACTGAAGTACCCGGTTAGATATCCGATTCGCGGTGAGTGTGAAGACATAGGGAATAACAGAGGACATTGAACTGAAACTAGGAACCTTCTCATCTTGAGTGAATTCATTTTGCTTAAAACTGATTTAACTCAACTTGGAATCCTCAAATAACATAAGTATCCAGTTGTCTGATAAATTGTTTACAAAATTGTTTGATCATCCTACTGATTTGTTCTTTATGATTCTACTTTCAAGTAGGATTGCTGGAATTGCTTCGTATGAATTGATAATCTATTTGACCATGAGGAGGATGCTCACGATCCTCAAAATCAAGTTTAGTTCAATATAAAAGAACCACACTATGATCGGTACGGTATCATGTCCATTCTTAGGTCCATGCTATAGGAATAAATTGAATCCTAACTCTGGGGAAGTTCAAGATCAAAATGAGCATTCATTTTCTAATCCTACTCCTGATTTGGTCTCTGCCCTTGGAGTACTTACTACTCATGTGGATTCTTAGTAGCTTGAGGCAATCTAGGCTATTCTAAAAGGAAAAGCTTCTCAGGTCCTTTTGAACTCATCAATCCTTCTGCTCAGGTTTCCACTCAAGTTCCCACTCAGGCCATGGAGAGCCTTTGTATCTCTACTCCTCAACAAACGGGTCAGCAGCAATCCACTACCCGCTATCTGTCAAGGGCTCGTACTCCTACTCCTCCAAACGTCCTTGAGCACAACGGAAACTCTACTGGACCCCAACCTTACTGTGCACCATGCCCCAACTATTTTAGAAAATAGGCCTTTTATACATCTCCACCTCAGTCAACTGATCCCCTAAAACAAGTCCTTTTAACATAAATGAACCAAATGGATGAACAATATAAGGATCTGAAGAAGATGATTGATGCTAGGGCCTCCCTTGACATTTCTATTCCAGCCCTACTAGTATTCTATCTGTTACCAACATAAATGTAAGTTTATAGAAGGTACAATGGGACTGGTAACCCATTCATATACATAAAGGGGTTCCTCCATGAATCCTTGTTCAGCATAATAACAAAAGATCCCTAGCTTTCCTATTTAGAAGATCACTTGAAAGACCGGCCTTTGAATGGTTCTTCTCATTGGATCCAACAGATGCCGAGAACTTTGATATTATCTCCGAAAGATTCCTACAAAGATACAAGAATCGAGTTGCCCCGTCTTTATCTATTACAGACCTGGTTACTGAGAAGATGAAGTTAGATGAAGATTTTGTCACCTTCGCTAATAGGTGGCATGCCATAGCCAAGAAGGTTAAAATCACCTGTTCGAGTCTGAGTTGGTGAAGATGAACTCATGCCACACCTCAATACAAGTTTGTCCTTACACTGAACAACCTTACTAATATGGTTGAACATTACGAGGACGCATTATGCCCAAAATGTATTCCAAGACTCCACATTTTCTAGCCTCTTTGAACCCCACTGACCTAACATGCCACCACCTAGGAAACCCAATGCACCAAGTTCTTCTAACACTGGCCCAACAACTGAAGGCACAATAATGAATAAGCAAGTGAGTTCTATGAATAGTAGCCAAACCCCTTTTGTGAGGAGCCAAACACCACCATATAATAACCAAAGGCCATAGAACCCGCAAAGCTTCAGGCCCCTGCAGCAGCATCCACCTCAGCCCCCTTACAACTAACCTTGCCAGCATCTAAATTACAACTAAGTACCCCCACCAACTAAGTACACCTAGCAAAGAAAATTGCTTGGCCCTAAGAGAGCCCAGTATTTCCTACTACTAGAGTCCTTGTCCGATATCTTCAATGCTCTAATAGAAAACGCCCTAACATTGCCAAAAGAAAGGACCATCTGGCCACATAATGCTGATATGTCCCGCTACTGTGTGTTTCTTCGTCAGCTTGTGCACACAATTGATGTGTGTTTTCAGTTTCGGAACTATATCTATGATCTAAATGATTTAGGTGAAATTGATTGGGAGGAGATGTGCAAGTACATCTCAGCTTTGAAAGCCAAAATACCTCCACAATAGTAATAGCAGTTGCAAGTTCAACAGTCAGTGGCTCAGCAAGTGGCGCCCCAACAGCCAAATATGGGTATCGTCCAGAACCTGCTCTTAGAGCACCCACCGAACCAACAAATGGTCCCTATCCTTAACAACAGTCAGTCCAAAGTGAATCGAGGTCAACAATGGGAGGTAGAAGAGGCTACCTTTGTATACTCCACCATCCACAAGACTAAGCTTCCACCTCATCCATTCAATTGCCATGCACTATCATCTGCATTGCGAAATCGATACCAACCTACTCCTTCACATAACTTTTCCTATATCAACCACTCTTGATATCCCTCAACCCATCAAATCACTCATCCACATTCCACAACCCACACCCACCATCTGACATAACCACCTCTTTGCCTTCTAAACCCCTAATCATCTAGCCTCTGACTATTGAAACCCCTTCCTTTGCCCCTCGCCATCGAGCCACGACCTTTGGTGTTATAGAGTGGCAGGATTTTTAATAAAATGTTCCCACAATCAGTTGTGCAAGACAACCTTCCTCAAACCTCAAAACAACAATAGAATGAAGAAAGCATACTAGGAACTCAGTAGGACCTGTTGAAGCATCTTGATAAGACTCCAGTACGCATCTCCGTGTTAGAATTAATTAAAAGGTCCAAGGTACATCAAAAGTTTTAGTGGAATATTTGCAGAAAGTCATGATAAATGAAGATGTGCCGGTAGACAAGATCGCCGCCATTTTGGTTCCGTAGAGTGATCAACCTGCTATGACTTTCCATGCATCTGAATTGGCACCTCCGGCTGCATAGGGCATGTCCCTGAGTATTATAGTGAAAATTTATCAGAAGGTTGTTGACACGTTTCTGGTGGACACTAGAGGTTCCATCAATGTACTATCGCCACAAACACTAGAGTTGTATGGCATTTTAAAAGAAAAATAGTTATCATCTCTCATCTCAGTTACTGCATTATGATAACACCACCAGGTCCCCATTGGGCATGGTGTACCTTAACGTAGAGTTGGGCCCTATTTGTCACCTTAAAATCAAATTCCAAATCCTTGAGATAGACCCTTCCTTAAAAGGCATTCTCGGTCGTCCCTATGTTAAACTCCCCGAGGTTGTACCTTCTACTAAACCATCAATGCCTCAAATTCCCTTATAAAGGCCGAATTGTTAAAGTCACAAGCATGCCTATCCTAGCTGTCACTCACATCTTTGTTGTCCAACTCCTTTCCTAAACTAGTTTAGAAACCCATACTGTCTCTCTTGAAAACTTACTTGCCATTAACTGACCCTTTAAAATCCACAATACCCTCCTCATATCCTATTGATGTGGTGAAGCAGAACAAGTTTATGGATACCCCAAGAGGGCACATCATAATGAAAATAGGGTATCAACTTAAAAAAGGATTAGGAACACAGGTGTAGGGGAGGCTCAAGCCTGTAAGGGATAAAAGAATTGTACCAGGAAGTGGTGTGGGCTATAATCTAGAGAAGGTGAGGCATGAGATGGTCCAATAGGAGGAAGACGAAGAAGAAAACAAAGTGTAGAAGAATATGGTGACACCATGCAAGGAAAATCAGGATCCCCTTACGTGGACATTGTTCACTTATTTTGTCAAAAGACATGTTATCTAGTATGAGGTGACAACACAGTGGTAATCATTTCATATTTTGACTTACATGATGTGTATGGAAGATAGCTGGCTAGACATTGATTCCCACTGCTTACTTACCAACCTTTGGAGGCTCTACGACCTTTGTAAAGAAGGAAGTTTCATGATCCTAAATGTGAGTGGTACTGGTGGTTTGATATGTGGGACTTGTACATTGCTTTGAATTGGTTATTCCTACATCCTATAGAGCCTAAGTGGCCGCCATTAGTGAAGGAGCTGATTGAAGGACCAAGCTCTATTCTTGATAAAATAATTTTGTTGGATAACGAAACTGATGAATGGGAGCCTTATGACCCTTATGAAGAAGGTTTGACCATCTTCAGCTTGCTACTTAACCCTATCACATTTTTGCTCTCCACACCCTATTCAGAACATTGCTATTGACTCCCACCTGGGCTAGATTGATCACTGAAGATATCCCCAAGGCACCGCCCATTCTCATCACCCTCACACCATCTGACCTTCTCCCTCGAGCTCCTTTTAATCCAATGAGATTTGTGATAAGATCTATGACACATTACTATATGATCCTCCAAATCCTCTGGCCATGGTGTCGTTCTCTGCTTCATATTTTCTTCCTCCATCTCATTTTCAAGTTCAATTTTGTTTCATGATTAATGAAAATCTCCAAGAAAAAGGTCAATTTCTTAACCTCCTCTAAGATCATCATCGAGGAGACCTCCAATTTTTCGTCTAAGTGTATGCAGTCATGCATGTCACTCATGCAAGATTCTATTTTAGATCTACTTTGTCCCTCCTCTCAGAGGAGTTCACTTGTATCCCATTATGTATCCCATAATTCTTATCCTTCTTCGTCCTCCTTAGGTCAGGATAGGGAGTTTAAGTCTAGAGAGTCCAGCAAAGTTAGGTCTAGGCAAGTTAGGGAATCTATAAAATCTAAGGGTATGCATATTCCAAATAGATACCTCCAGGAGTTAGTCTTTAAGTGTCATTTTTGTTCCCAAATCCCTCAGCTTTTAGAAAATCCTATCTAGTTGCCAGAAGAATGTGAAGAAGATGAGTACATTTATGATTGTTATGGGGTGTATGAATTGCCACATTAGAAAGACCCTATGATTGAAGGAGAAGAAGAAGAACAGGACGCGGCTGATGTGTACAACAGTGGGATGAGGAGATTTTATGAACAATCAGTTGCCATGGAAGAATCTATTAATGAGATCAATTTAGGAATTGAAGACGAAGCTAAGGTTATCCTCATCAGTCAGAGACTTCATTCGTGAGATGAAGAGGCTTTGATTAAGGTTCTCAAGGATTATAAGGACACTTTTTTCTAGAGTTATGAAGATAAGCCGGAGCTTGACTCATCTTTGGTAGAACGTAGATTGACTTTGAAACTGGGAGCTAGCCCAGTTAAATAGAAGTTAAGGCAACTCCAACTTCGGATGGCTGTGAAAATGAAAGAGGAGGTCGACAAATTGCATAAGGCTAAATTCATTAGAGTTGTCCTCTATCCTCAATGTGTGGCAAATATAGTCTTCACGAAGAAGGATGAAAGAGTCAGAATTTGTATTGACGTTCGGGATTTGACAGAGCGTGTCCTAAAGATGATTTTTCATTTTCTCATATTGATGTTCTCATTGATAACATAGTTGGATATGGGACTTTGTCTTTTATGGATGGTTTCTCAGGATATAATCAAATTCGTTTGGCAGAAAAAGATCAAGAGAAAACATCGCTCACTATCTTAAGGAACTTAATGTTATGTGGTCATATTGTTTGGACTAAAGAATGTATCAAAGGGCTATGATGGAAATATTCTATGACATGATGCATGTTTATTTAGAAGTGTATTTGGATGATTTTCAGGTGGAATCTAAGACTAGAGCCAATCATGTTGAAGTCTTGGCTAAGGTGTTGCAAAGATCAACGGAATGCCAGTTAAAGACAAATTCGAAGAAGTATGTATTTGGTGTCTCTTCAGGGAAATTGTTAGGATTTATTATTACTAAATAGGATATTGAGATCAATTTCAACAAGACAAAGGCTATTATAAAAATGCCACCTCCCAAAAACCTTAAGGAGTTAAAAGGATTGATCGGGAGGTTACAATTTATTTGCTACTTTATCTCCCAGCACTCACAGAGGTGTAGGCCGATTTACGAGCTTACCAAGCTGGGAGTCAAATTCGATTGGGACGATAAGTGACATAAGGCATTTGATGGACTGAAGAGATATTTGGCAAGTCCTCCTATCTTGAGACCACCATCTCCAAATAAACCTTTGGTTCTATATATTTTAGTCATGAATGACTCGGTGGAGGCTGTCTTGGCACAAGAGGATGAATAAGGGAATGAGAGGGCAGCTTACTATCTCTCAAAACTTCTCAAACCGCAGAGCAAATATATATAGTGATGGAGAAAACTTGTGCTACACTAGTATGGGTAGTTCAAAAATTGAAGCACTATTTTTGTGCCCATGAGGTCTAGCTCATCACTAAGATGAATCCTATCAAATTCCTCCTTGAGAAATCTATCCACATAAATACATTACCACATTGGCAGAGCTTTCTTTCTCAGTTCGACATTACATACATTCAGCAGAAAGCAATCAAAGGCTATACTATCACAGAACATCTCGCTTATCACTCTCTTCCTAGATTTGATCTAGTTCAATCGCAGTTTTCGGATGTAGAACTAATGTCCGTAAATAAATCGTCCGATGATATGTAGACTCTGCATTTTGACGGAACTATAAATTCTCATAGTAAAGGTATTGACATTGTTCTCCTATCACCATAGGGTACCACTATTCCCTAGGCCTTTTAGCTTACATTTCCTGTTACTAACAATATAGCTGAATATGAGGCTCTCCTTGCCGGCTTCGAGGCTACTCATCTTCATGGTACTATCAAACTGTAGATTGTAGGTGATAGTCCACTCATTGTTCGCTAAGTGATGACCAAATATCACACTTTGGATCTCAAACTCAAGCCTTATCAAGAACTTACATATGCTTATGCCAAGCTATTCACTAAGTTGATCTTCATCTATGTTCCTTGAAATTAGAACATTCTAGCTGATGCTCTCGCTTCTCTCGCATCTTTTCTGGATTTCCCATTCAGTAGACATTTTCTGGATTTCCCATTCAATAGACATTTTTAATCTATCATTGTTCATAGGCATCCTTATCCTACTGTAGACGACCCTGCCTTTCTTGGGGTTAAGGAGAAACTACAAAAGAAGGTTCATGATGGAGACATTGTAGAGAAAGTAAAAATCATGCTGTTAAAATTGCAAGAAGAATTAGAAGATGATGAGAAACTATGATACTATAAAATTGTCAAATATTGTGAAAATCAATCATACCTGGAAGAAGCCACCTCTAAGGAGAAGTAAGCTATTAGGAGATTGGTCAGAGAAACACCCTGGTTAGAGGTGAGCCTTATAGAAGAGGATATGATGGTGTTCTCTTGAGATGCTTAAATGAAGATGAGATTTGAAAAGTCATGGAAGGTGCTCATGTTGGAGTTTATGGTGGTCATATCAAACGACAGATGTTAGTAAAGAAGATCCGTAGACATTGATATTATTGGCCAATTATGATAGTGTAGGGTACGTCTGTAGATGTGCCAAATGTCAACTTCATATTGATAAAATTCACTTCCCTACATCTTCACTCCATCCTTTGTCCTCTCCATGGCCTTTCTCCATGTGGGCATTTAATATCATTGGTCCTCTTGGTGATCTTAACTCCTCAATCAAACAAAAATCTTTCATCCTCACGGCAACAGAGCATTTCAACAACTGGGCGGAAGCTAAAGCTCACATGGAAATCAAGGTGTCAACAGTATGCAAATTCATCATGAAGAACATCATCACCAGTTTTAGAATTTCAAGTACCATCGTCACCGACAATGGACCACAATTTGTTTCTCAAGAGCTTAAAGACCTCTGCAACAATTATAACGTTGTATTGCATCATTCTTCCCCATACTATCCACAGGGCAATAGTCAATCAAAGGCCACTTAAAAAATCTTGATCAAAATCATCAAGAAAACATGTGAGTCTACAAAATAAACAGACTTGCTAGAAAAGCTAGTAGAGGGTCTATGGGCCTACCGAACATCAATCTGCACTCGCACTGGACAAACCTTATATTCCTTGACATTTGGAATTGAGGCAGTAGTTCCATACGAGATCCTCATTCTGTCATTAAGATTCCAATTAGACAAGTAGCTTTCCATGGATGAGCATCGTTCTGCACTCCTTGCTTAGCTGGAACTCTTGGACGAGAAGAGATGGGCAGCTGCCAATCACACTCAGATATATCAAAATAGACTTACGCGTTTTATCAAAAGAAGGTTATTGAAAAAGGAGTTCAAAGTTGGTGATATGATGGTCAAAAGAATTTTTGTAAAACCTGACAGTCCTCGTTCTAAGCTTCAGCCTAATTGGGAGGGTCCATATGTCATAACAAATATTTTTCCTAGTAATGCTTATAGGCTAGTTAATGCAAAAGGTCAGGAATTGTCTCATCCTTGGAATGGTCTTTACCTTAAGAAATATTACCCTTAGGATAGGTGTGTCAACCGATATGGTGTAAGGACCAGTGGAGTAAGAAAAGTTGAAATCCAAAATTTCCACTTTTGTCTTAGATAGTTTAATTTAGGGACATATTACGCACACTCACACTTGGTCCCTAAGTAACAAATGGTGTGAAGTCCAGGGAATGTTGACAGCCTAACTAAGAGTGCAAGGTACAACCTATTCTCTTCTTCTCGATTCACGACGTAGGAGCAAAACTTGGGATAGACTACTGAATTTACCTGCCATCTTAATAGGAGGCCATCACAAAAAAAAGAGGGGAAATCAAATGCCACCCAAAAGAAAAAAGGCCCCAAACTCAAATGTCAAATCAAAGGTCAAAACCCAAATAAAAAAGAGCAAAAACCAAAGTAGGAAAAATCCCCTCAAAGTAAAAATGACCGAACCCCAACAGACAATAAGGTAAAAGAAGGAAATCTTCCTGGGTCTCCCGAACCCTCTCATGAGCTTTCTAGATCATTTCTTCCCTTTTCTCTGAAGGGCGTGCCCCAAGCTTAAGGAACGGTCTAGGTAGACTAAGGTCTAACCATCGGATAGTATTAGGGACACAAGTACAATAATGCATCGTGAGTCCAGATTAGGTTACTAAAGAATGATTAGGTAATTAGGATGTCAAGCGAGTAAGCTCTTTTAATCCAAGTATCATGTTATTTTTAGGTTAGTTTACCATATGGCTTTTGGCTTAGGTCAATGCAAGCACTTTACTAGTCAGTATGATGACGTTAATTCCAGGTTAGCGTCGCATGGTTGACCATTAAGGTTCCAAGGTAATCCATTTTGGAGTGTCTTGGTTGCAAGGAAAGAGGCAAGGGTCAGGAAAATCATTTATCATTAATAGGTTTTTAGCGAGAAGTTGTTGGTCAGATGCAACTGGGAGCCAGAGCGTGGCATGACGATTTTGCCATCAACATAAGTCATAGCCAGGAAAGATTTAAACGAGGACCTCTAATGGCCCAAATCAACCTTGATGTGCATTTAGGATGTGATGTAGCCGAAGCTATCACGTCCGGATTCCGAAGCTGGAATCCGAAGTTACGGATCCGGAGCTGGGTCGGATCGGTGTTTTAGAGGCCCGACGGGGATCCGGAAGGCGAAGGAGGCAGAGGCGAAGCCGAAGGTCCGAGGCCGAGAGCCGCTCGGTCGGAGGTTGGCTTGTACCCGGAAGGCGGGGCCGAATCTCTCTCAGACGAGGAGCAGCCGGCGCACGGCGTCGAGACCGGGGAAAGGAGTCCGAGGTCGGCGGCCGAGAACGACTCGGGAAGATCGGCGATGATTCGAACCGAGCCCCTGCGGGAGGGAAAGAAGAAGAAACCGGTCAGCAGGAGTCCCGGGCTTCGGCCCTAAAGAACCCCCTCCGACGGTCAAGTTAGCTCCTGAAGATGATTCGATTCAGAAGGCAAAGAGTAGCTTTAATGCTATTTGGACTATAGTCCTTGAGGGTCTCGGAGACCTTCGAGGCATACCTTTGGCAATAAATAGCGGTGTATTTATAGCAGAGGATAGATGATGGTTAACGGTGATAGCCGATATAGGACTATGTCCGGGCTTACTGGTAAACCGCCATAGTGCCTAGTCCTCCACCGGAGTGGGCCGGACTCGGCTATCGGGCCGAAGGGGGTTGGGCCGCTGATGGGCCGAAGCCTGCGGGGCCTAGGGCTGCTGCGCTGCTACCGGGCCGTAGACTGGTGGGCCGCTGACGGGCTGAAGCCTGTTGGGCCGGGAGCAACGGTGCCGCTTACGGGCCGAGGGCTGTTGGGCCGCTGATGGGCCGAAGGCTTTCTGAAGGCCTTCTACTGCTGCTGCTAGGCTGAACTGGGTTTGGGCATGTTTTAATGGGCCGAATCGGATTCTGCCTCATCACATAGCCTGCCACTCTTGTCTTCCTCAGTTCTGAGATGGCGAGAGTATAGCCCTAAGCTCGTTGAGAAATAGCGTGACAGGTGTTTTACCCGAAGCTTTCTGTTCTTTTTCTCGAGTAGAGGGTGCCCTCGGTCGGCCGAGGGTTAATTGGCTACCTCGTCTTCATTTGGGATGGCGACGAAGGCCTTTGCCTTTGAGGGTGAAGGGCCGAGCCCTCTGACTTGTGTCAGGCTTCATTAAATGGACGGGACGGGCGTCGCTTTTCCCGTCAGAACGGTCGCCTCGTGAAGAAGCACAGGATACGCGTCGCGCATCCGGCCGCTCCGTTAAAAGCACAAAAAGATCCTGACCGCTCGCGGGTCGCGGATCGCCTCGGCTCTCTGCCCGAGGTTTCGCTCGGATTGCCGCCGCATCCTTCTCTGGCACGCGGATCGGGACACGTGGCGGGCATCCGAGTGATCAGTCGAAGGGTCGGAGCGCTTTCGGCCGTTGATCGTTCTGCTTCAAGTCCCGGAGTCCGTCCGTCATCATTGCCGAAGGACGGTACACGTGGCGGGCATCCGAGAGGAGCGGTGAGACGACGGGGAAGATCTCAGCCGTCGGCTTCGGCGGGAGGTGCTTCGGACGGAGCCTATAAATAGGAACCCCTCGCAGAGCACTGTTCTTCTACTTGCTTCCGCGCCTGCGTTGCTCTGCGATCACCCGAGCTCTCCCTCCTCTCCGGCGAAAGGCTATCTCTCTGAAGGCGTCGTCCAAGCTTGCTGGCCATCGCGGGAAGATCTCCACCTCTCGGAGCGCTTGCTGGTGGAGTTTAGTGGCTTGAGAGGCCGCGCTTGATCCAGGAGAGATTCTTTCCCCTTTGAGAGTAAGCTTCGATCTCCTTTCTTCATCCTCGCGGCCTTATGGTCCGCAGCTCTCCTTCGAGCGAGATTACTCCTTCAGACGAGGAGTGTACTCCATCTCATTCCCCTAAATCTTCTCTTTCATCCCCTCTTACTCTGGACTCCCTCGCTTCTGCGATGTCTGGAGAGGCCGAGGCCTCCGGCGCCGAGGGGTCCGAGGAGGTTCACACTCCGGGCCAGGCTTCCGCCTCGGGACGTCGTCGTCCCGAGACTGCTTCGGAAGTAGCCTGCGCCCTTTCGGATGAAGCGGTTAGCTACATCGCTTCTTATTATCAACTCCCCTCTTAGATGACCCCCTATCGGCCTGGCTCCAACACCAGGGCCAACACCCCTTGCCCGGGTACCTTTTCTATCTATGAAGAAAGCTTCCGGGCGGGCTTTCGTCTTCCTCTCTCTACCTTCGTCGTCAACCTCCTTTGCTTCTACGGGCTGGCCCCGTCCCAATTTTTTCCCAATTCTTGGCGCACAGTCTATGCCTTTTTGGCTGTGTTTGCCCGTATGCGGACTGTTCCCTCGGTCAACATCTTCCGCTACCTCTTCAAAATCCAAAGGCAGGGGAGATCCGAGTGGTATTGCTTCGTCCCTCGTATCGGCCGAAGCATCTTTTCCGGGAAGCCCTCGTCCATTCACGGCTGGAAGAGGAATTTTATCCTCATTTCTCTGCCGGAGAACGAGAAGAGCGTGTGGCCCTTCCCTACCAAGTGGGCACCGCTGGCCGCAGGCCTTTCCGATCCTCCCATTCTGAACTCCACCCAGAGCACCCTTGTGGGCCATATCGAGGCCACGGCTCCGTACGATATCTGGGGGTTCTTCAGCAAGCCGGAGCTGTTCGTGGATGCCGGGGCATGGCCGGACCCACGGTGCGATCCGGAGCGGGCTTTCCCCTACCTTCCTCCCAGGGAGGCTTCGCAGGACAGCGAAGGAAGCACTGAGGCCGCTCCTCCGGCCGAAGCTCCTCCGGCCGACGAGGTTGCTGAAGCTTCGGCCGAGGGTAAGTCGGTTGTGAGTTGCTACCTTTGTGTTATTTGTCTCTAACACTTCTTCTCTTTTCCGCAGCAATGTCTGGGATCCAGGGCCTTCTGAGCCGGATTGCCCAGCAACGCGGCCGAGGTCAGCCATCACCCCCTCAGGCGGCAGGTGGGTCTGGACGAGGCGCAGTGGCCCCGAGGGCCCGAGCCGAGGTTCCGATGACTGCTGCCTCCTCCGAGGGCCGTGCTGCCGCCGCCGCTCTCGAGAGGGAGCGAAAAACTAAGTCGGCCGCTCGAAGGGGCGTCCGATTGTCGAAGCGCCCCCGGGCGGAGGAGCCCGAAGAGGCAGAGCCCGCCCCGTTGGTCAAGAGAACCGCCGGGGCCCGAAGGGCTGCAAGGCTGGCGTCCCCCGAGGCGCCGAGGGGCGACTCTCCTTCGGCCGCGATGGCGGAGGCAGAGTATGAAGGCGCCGGGTCGCAGGCGCCTCGCGCGCAGGAGCGCGAGCTGTGGGTCCCTGAGCCGGGGATCTATAGAGACGAGAGCATGGAGGACTCACAAACGTGCCTTCGTCTGCTCCGCAGCCTCACCCTCCCGTCGGCCTTAGTGGAGCTGAAGGACCACTCGGTCACCGATCTGGCGGCGATCAGCGCCCGATTGGTGGTCCAGGTAAGAAGCTTTTTAGTGTGCTTCGATCTAGCTTTTACTTAGCTTATTTCAAGTTTCGCTGATCCTCGTCTGCTTTCGGTCCGCAAGCCGCGGTTACGGGCAGCGTCCTGATTCACCATCAGGAGCTGCTCCGGAATAAGCTTCTGGAGGCCGAGAGGGCGTCGGCCTCGGCAGGCTCGGGCGAGGGCCCTTCAGCGGGGCATAATATCGAGCCCCTCGTTGACGGGCTCGTAGCCGCGAATGCCCGGATGCGGGCACAGCTGGAGGAGCGGGCAGCCGAGGCCCGAGCTTCTTCCGAGGCCAAATCGAAGGCCGAGCGGGATCTTGCTGCGGCCCAGGCTGAGAACCGGGCCCTTAAGGCCCAGATCCAGGACAAGGAAGCCCGGCGGGCTTCGGAAAACCGTCGCCATGCCGAGGAGATGTCGGCCCTGAAGTAGGAGCTGGAGGAGGCGGTGGATTCGGCCGTGGCCGACTACAAGACCGGCCCGGACTATGCCGAGGAGATAGTCCAGGCCCAGCTTCTAGCGGCCTCCTCGGTCTTCTACATCGGGCTAGCCGCCGCCCAGAAGGTCTGTCCGAACGTGGACTTGACCGGGATCGCGCTGCCGACGGTTGAGGAGGGCGAGGAGCTCCTGTCTTGGTGGAAGGGGCTCGCGGCCGAGAGGGCCCCGGCCTCGGCGGAAGGCGACGAGGTCGCTCCAGTCGAGGAGGCCCCTGTCGAAGCCGCCCCGCCTGAGGCCGTGCAAATTGTTGATTCTCCCTCTCCATCTCCTGGCCGAACCCCGGTTGATGTGGAGGAGGGGGTAGCCGAGAACTGACGCAGGGGCCTGCCCCGGTTTTCATTTTTCTTCTTTTGTAAGTCTACGGCCAGGTGGATGGCCGGTTTTGTACTTCCCTCATTTGTGAATACAGGAAGTGTTTTTGGCTTTACCTTGATGTTTTGTGCATGATCGACCGAATCTGGTTTTTCAGAAATCCGAGATCCTGTCGTTTTTGCTGTAGCTCGCTAGGCCGAGACCCGACGTAGGTTCGGATAGGAAGTTGATAAAATATCGCCACCGATAGTATATACGGCCGGGGCCTTTACTAACGTGGTTCATATGATCCGAGGGGACATCCTGCCGCCCCTGACGCGGTTTGCGTGGCCGAAGCCACTCCCGGCTTGGTCTTATGCGGACTTGAGACATACCTTGCCGCTTCCCGATCCGGTTTGCATGGCCGAAGCCACTCCCGGTACGGTTTACATGGACTTAGAAAGAATACCATGCCGCTCCCGATACGGTTTGCATGGCCGAAGCCACTCCCGGTACGGTTTACACGGACTTAGAAAGAATACCATGCCGCTCCCGATACGGTTTGCATGGCCGAAGCTACTCCCGGTACGGTTTACACGGACTTAGAAAGAATACCATGCCGCTCCCGATACGGTTTGTATGCCCGAAGCCACTCCCGGTACGATTTATACGAACTTAGAAAGAATACCATGCCGCTCCCGATACGGTTTGCATGGCCGAAGCCACTCCCGGTACGGTTTACACGGACTTAGAAAGAATACCATGCCGCTCTCGATACGGTTTGCATGGCCGAAGCCACTCCCGGTACGGTTTACACGGACTTAGAAAGAATACCATGCCGCTCCCGATACGGTTTGTATGGCCAAAGCCACTCCCGGTACGGTTTACACGGACTTGGAAAGAATACCATCTAGCTCCCGATACGGTTTGCATGGCCGAAGCCACTCCCTGTACGGTTTACACGGACTTAGAAAGAATACCATGCCGCTCCCGATACGGTTTGCATGGCCGAAGCCACTCCCGGTACGGTTTACACGGACTTAGAAAGAATACCATGCCTCTCCCGATACGGTTTGCATGGCCGAAGCCACTCCCGGTACGGTTTACACGGACTTAGAAAGAATACCATGCCGCTCCCGATACGGTTTGCATGGCCGAAGCCACTCCCGGTACGGTTTACACGGACTTAGAAAGAATACCATGCCGCTCCCGATACGGTTTGCATGGCCGAAGCCACTCCCGGTACGGTTTACACGGACTTAGAAAGAAATGCACCCAGTTTTTCTGAAAAAGAGACCTTTATTCATACCTTCCGGCTAAAAGTCCGGGAAAGGTGATTTACATAAAGTAACGCCGAAGGAGTTCCGCATTCCAGGTGCGAGGGAGAGGTTGGCCTGAAAGGGTCTCCAACCGATAAGCCCCTCGTCTGATTACCTCTTTGACCTGATAGGGCCCCTCCCAGTTGGGGGCAAGCTTTCCTGAGGCTTCGGCCGGTTTAGAAGCATGAGCATTCCTCAACACGAGGCTCCCGATTTCAAAGCTTCGGGGCTTCACTCGAGTGTTGTGGTACCTGGCCATGCGCTGCTGAAAAGCTGCCAGCCGGATTCGAGCACTATCTCGGGTTTCATCTATGAGGTCCAGATGATCCTTCAAGCCTTCTTCATTGGCCTCCGGATTATAAGCAATGACTCTGGGAGAGGGAAGGCCGATTTCCACTGGAATAACGGCCTCTATCCCATAAGCCATGCGAAATGGAGTTTCGCCGGTAGGAGTTCGGCTCGTCGTCCGATATGCCCACAGAACACTCGGCAGCTCCTCTACCCATCGGCCTTTGGCTTTGCCGAGGTGGGTTTTCAGTCCCTGCAACAGGCTTCGGTTGGTGACTTCAACCTGGCCGTTTGCCCGAGGGTGCGCTACCGAAGTGAATTTGTGAAGGATGCCGAAGACGGCGCAGTTGTCGCTGAACCGTCGGCTGTCGAACTGCTTTCCATTATCCGAAATGATGGCCCGGGGGATGCCGAACCGGCAGATGATGGACTTCCATACGAAGTTCCAAGCATTGCTATCGGTTATTGACGCGAGGGGTTCGGCTTCTACCCACTTAGTAAAATAATCTACCGCCACGATGAGGAATTTTCTTTGGCCGGTGGCGATGGGAAAAGGCCCCAGGAGGTCGATTCCCTATTGAGTGAAAGCCCAGGGGTCGGATAAGGGGGTCAAAAGGGTGGCAGCCTGGTGGATGAGGGAGCTGAACCTCTGGCACTGATCACAACGCCGTACGAGGGCTAAAGCGTCCTCTCGGAGTGTCGGCCACCAGTAACCTTGTCTTAGAAGCTTGTGAGCCAGGGCCCTTCCTCCTGCATGCGCTCCGCATACCCCTTCATGTACTTCTCTCATGGCGTAGTCGGTTTCAGTCGGGCCGAGACACCGCAGCAGCGGTCGGCCGAAGGACTTTTTGTATAGCAGCCCGTCCAGAAGGAGGAAATGGGATGAGCGTTGCCGAATATGCTTCGCCTCCCTTGAGTCTGGCGGGACTTCTCCTCGGAGGAGAAAAGCGACGAGGGGAGTCATCCTGGTCTCGGCTTCGTCCTCGGTGATTTGCATGGCCTCAGGTTCGCCGAGGCTTGGTTCGGCGAGTTCCTCTACTAGGATCATTCGGCCTCCTCCCCCGTCTTGGGTTGACGCCAGCCGGGAAAGTGCATCGGCTCGGGCATTCTCGGCTCTCGGGATCCTCACGATTTCATAAGAATCAAATTGAGCGAGGATCTTACGAGTCACCAGGAGATAAGACGCCATAACCGCATCCCGAGCCTCGTATTCCCCGGAAATATGGCTGGCGATCAGCTGAGAGTCGCTGAAGGCTTTCAGGTTACAGGCGCCGAGCTTCCTTGCGGCCCGGAGGCCCGAAATGAGGGCTTCGTACTCAGCGGCATTGTTAGTCGCGGGAAAGGAGAAACGCAAGGCGTACTCCGTGACGACTCCTTCGAGCGATGCCAGGATCCACCCGGCGCCGCTGCCCGTGGAGCACGCGGAGCCGTCCACGAAGAGTTGCCGTTCGTCTGCTGGCGTGTGAGCCGAAGTGTCCTCGGCTTCGGGTACGTCGGCTTTTGGCTGAACTGCCGAGAAAGCGCTGAGAGTGAGTTCGGCGATGAAGTCCGCCAATGCCTGGGCTTTTATTGCCACCCGAGGAGCGTAGGAGATGTCGAACTCTCCTAGCTCAATTGCCCATTTTGCCAGCCTGCCAGACACCTCTGGTCGGGAGAGAATTTGCCTCAGGGGCTGATCGGTGAGAACCTTTATTGAATGAGCCAAAAAATAAGGCCGGAGCCTCCTCGCGGACTAGACGAGGGCCAAAGCCAATTTTTCCAGCGCGAGATACCGGAGTTCTGCTCCTTAAAGGGCTCGACTGGTATAATAGACTGGCTTCTGAACGCCCTCTTGCTCTCGGACGAGGACGGCACTGAGATCCATCTCGGATACTGCGAGGTACAGGCTCAGAGGCTCCCCGGGGACTGGCTTGGACAGAATGGGGACTTTGGAGAGGTAGGCCTTCAGCTGGTCGAAGGTTGTCTGGCACTCCTCCGTCCACTCGAAGCTATTGGCCTTCTTCAGTAGCTTGAAGAAGGGGAAACAATAATCCGCCGCCCTCGACATGAAGCGGCTTAGGGCTGCGATCCTCCCGTTCAGCTTATGTACCTCTCAGAGGTTTGCCGGGGGGCGCATTTGTATGATGGCCGAAACCTTCTCGGGGTTAGCTTCTACCCCTCGGTGAGTGACCATGTAGCCGAAGAACTTCCCGGAGGCTACCCCGAAGGCGCACTTCGCCGGGTTCAGCTTCATCTTGTACCGCCGCAGGGCGGAGAATGTCTCGGCCAAGTCGGCCAAATGTTCTGCAGCGATGCGGCTTTTGACCAACATGTCGTCTATGTAGACTTCCATGTTGCGGCCGAGCTGCGGAGCGAACACTTTATTGACAAGGTGCTGATATGTCGCGCCGGCGTTCTTCAGACCGAAGGGCATCCGGGTATAGCAATATAGGCCCAGATCGGTCGTGAAGCTGGTTTTGCTCTCATCATCCGGATGCATCCGGATCTGGTGATAGCCTGAATAGGCATCGAGGAAGCTTAAGAGCTCGTGGCCGGAGGTTGCGTCCACCACCTGGTCTATCCGAGGCAGCGGGAAGCTATCCATCGGACAGGCCTTGTTGAGGTTGGTGAAGTCCACGCACATTCGCCACTTGCCATCTTTCTTCGGCACCATCACCACGTTGGCGATCCAGTCCGGGTGATGCACCTCTCGGAGGTGTCCGGCGTCCAGCCCCTTCTGCACTTCGGCTTGGATGGCGGCTCTCTTTTCCTGATTGAAGGTGCGCCGCTTCTGCTTTACCGGGGGCTGGTCGGGATCGGTATGTAGTCGGTGCTCTGCTACCTCCGGGTCAACCCCGGGCATGTCCGCTGGAGACCAGGCGAAGACGTCGAGATTCTTTTTCAAGAATTCGGTGAGCTTCTCTGCTTCGGTCTTCTCCAGGCCGGAGCCTATCATCAAGGTTCGTCCTTCGCCTCCCGGAACCGGAATGGCGAGGAGTGCTTCTCCCGGGGATGCCTCGGCTGATGATTCGATTGCTAGGGTTTCGGCTGTAGCCTTCCCTTTGACCGAAATCATATAGCATTGCCGGGCTGCTTCTTGATTCCCCCTGGCCTCGCCTATTCCATGGCTGGTATGAAACTTCAGCTTCTGATGGAAAGACGAAGGCACGGCTCCGACCCCGCCGATTAGCCTTCGGCCGAAGATGGCGTTGTAGGCCGAATCGACTTTTACAACGGCAAAATCCGTTTCAACGGTTAGTTGCCGGGGGGCGGAGCCCAAGGTTACAGGGAGTCGGACAATGCCCTCTACTCGGCAGGGCGAGCCGTTAAAACCGAAGAGGGGGCCCCGGTGAGGCTTCATATTAGCCTCACTCAATCCCATTTTTTCAAAACAATCGTAAAATAAGATGTTTGGGGCGCTTCCATTATCGACAAAAATACGATGTACATCGTAACTATCTATTACAACATTTATGATGAGGGCGTCGTCGTGAGGGACCTGAATATCAGCCAGGTCCTCTGAGCCGAAGGTAATGTCTTCTTGGCGAGGCTGCTTCGGCTCGACGTCAATCGTCGCTATAGTGGCAGAGCTGTGCTGCTGTTGCTGCCTTGATCCTTCCCCTGGTCCTCCGGATATCATCATAATAGACCCAGAACTAGGTCTTTGACGGGATGCTTCTGCCGGGGCCAAGGTGACCTTCGGTGGAGGAGCAGCTTCTGCCATCGGGGGTTGTTGCCTGGGCGTCTCAGGAACGTCCCGGTTTCGCTGTGGCGGGGGCTGCTCTCGTCGGTACTGCGGCAGTCTTCCCTCCCGGATGAGGCGGTCGATTTCCTCTCGGAGCTGCCGGCACTCATCCGTCGTGTGGCCGATCTCCCGGTGATACTCACAGTATTTGCCGGGGTCCCTTCGGCGAGGATCCGTCTTTATGCGATCTAGTCGCCGGATCATGCCCTTCACCTCCATAAGCATTCGGGAAGGGGGAGCAGGTAAGGGTAGGTACCGCTATTGCGGGTCCCGTCGCCTCTCTCTGTCCCAGTCCTCCCTGCGATATCGCTTTCGGGAGGGTTCTTGATCTTCGGGCTGAGGTCGGACCACCTGGGGGGCAGGCGCCGAGGCGGCTTCGGCTGCGCCTTTACCTCTGGACATCATCAGGGCCTCCCGGTTGATGTATTTGTGGGCCCGGGCTACGAGGTCCTGGAAGGTAGGGGGATGGCGTTTCCCGATGGAGCCGAGGAGCCCTTCATCCCGACACCCGCTGATCACGGCCGAAACCGCAATCGAGCTGTCGAGGTTTGGGATTTGGGCGGCCTCGGTCCTGAACTTGGTGAAATACTCCTGAAGAGTTTCGGTGGGGCCTTGCCGGATGGCTAGCAGGCTGGCGGAGGTTTTGCACTGCCGGGTGGCATCATAAAACTGGTCGATAAGTAACTGGCCCAACTGGACTAGGGAGTGGATGGAGTTGGGGGCCAGTGTCTCGAACCAGGTGAGGGCAGTCTTCTCAAGGGTGAGGGGGAAAACTCGGCAGCGGACTGCCTTGGCGACCCCTCGGACCGAGAGGAATGTGTTGAATCTCTGGAAATGACAGACCGGATCTGTCATTCCGTCGTAGAGAGGGCCCTTCGGCAGCTTGAAATTGGAGGGCACCTCGGTAGTCAGGAGCTCGGGCGTGAACGGAGTCTGCTCCAGGATGTTGCTAGCAAGGGGCGCCCCGTAGGGTCGAGACACCATTTGCTGCATTTCCTTCCGCATTGCCGTCAGCCGCCGGTCGAGGTCCGAGGCGGTCGAGGTGGCGACTGATTGTCCTCCGGTCCTGGCCGGGTGGAACTCCGACGAAGCATAGTCCTGCTCCGTTAGGCATTCAGCGCGAGGGGCTCGGGCAGGTAGCGCCGAGGGCTTGCTGCGTGCCGTAGCGGTTTCGTCGGGGGAAACCGGTGTAGGCGTTGGCCGGAACCGGGTATCTAGCACTGGGTAGAGTGGGGGGAGCGGCGCTTGCTGAGGAAGCTGTCCCATCAATCCTATGCGCTGGGTGATGGTAGACACCATCTCCTGAAGAGGCGCTAGGGAGGTGACGGCAGCTGCTAGCGTCGCCATTTGCTGCTGGAGCACCCCCACTCGGTCTTCCGCAGCGAGGGACTCCGGTATGACTGGCAGAGGCAAGCTCGGCGGGGCAGAAGGGGCGCCTTCGGAAGGCAGCATCTGCGCCAAGGCTTCCCGTACCTCTGCTTCGCTCTGTCCGGATCGTCGGGTTACAGGTCGCTGAGACATGACTTGTTTGTTTGTTTCCTACAGACCGCGCCACGTGATGTAGCCGAAGCTATCACGTCCGGATTCCGAAGCTGGAATCCGAAGTTACGGATCCGGAGCTGGGTCGGATCGGTGTTTTAGAGGCCCAACGGGGATCCGGAAGGCGAAGGAGGCAGAGGCGAAGCCGAAGGTCCGAGGCCAAGAGCCGCTCGGTCGGAGGTTGGCTTGTACCCGGAAGGCGGGGCCGAATCTCTCTCAGACGAGGAGCAGCCGGCGCACGGCGTCAAGACCGGGGAAAGGAGTCCGAGGTCGGCGGCCGAGACCGACTCGAGAAGATCGGCGATGATTCGAACCGAGCCCCTGCGGGAGGGAAAGAAGAAGAAACCGGTCAGCAGGAGTCCCGGGCTTCGGCCCTAAAGAACCCCCTCCGACGGTCAAGTTAGCTCCTGAAGATGATTCGATTCAGAAGGCAAAGAGTAGCTTTAATGCTATTTGGACTATAGTCCTTGAGGGTCTCGGAGACCTTCGAGGCATACCTTTGGCAATAAATAGCGGTGTATTTATAGCAGAGGATAGAGGATGGTTAACGGTGATAGCCGATATAGGACTATGTCTGGGCTTACTGGTAAACCGCCATAGTGCCTAGTCTTCCACCGGAGTGGGCCGGACTCGGCTATCGGGCCGAAGGGGGTTGGGCCGCTGATGGGCCGAAGCCTGCTAGGCCTAGGGCTGCTGCGCTGCTCCCGGGCCGTAGACTGGTGGGCCGCTGACGGGCTGAAGCCTGTTGGACCGGGAGCAACGGTGCCGCTTACGGGCCGAGGGCTGTTGGGCCGCTGATGGGCCGAAGGCTTTCTGAAGGCCTTCTACTGCTGCTGCTGGGCTGAACTGGGTTTGGGCTTGTTTTAATGGGCCGAATCGGATTCTGCCTCATCAGGATGCTTAAGAACTCATGGGTATCATAAGGGTAGACTCCCTTCTGTTTACGTGTCTTTGTTTGAAGGGGCTAGCCAGGTTGCAGCACCATGTTTCAAAAATCTAAAAAAAAATTGATTTCAAAATCTAAAAAAAATGAATATTTCAAAATTCAACAAAAATGAATATTTTAGAATTAAAAAAATACATATTTCAAAATCAAAAAGTTTAAATATTTCAAAATTTAAAAAAAAAATGCATATTTCAAAGTCTAAAAAAATGAATATTTTAAAATTAAAAAAATTAAACATTTCAAAATATAAAAAAAAGTTGAATATTTCAAAACTAACAAAGAAAAAATGAATATTTCAAAACTAAGAAATGAATATGTCGAAATTCTAAAAAAAATGCATCCGCATGTTGTATCTTGCTTGTTGCATACTTGATATTTCCTATTTGCATTTGTGTGCTTGCGTGTTGCATTAACCTATTTTCACTTTGTTTATTTTGCCTTCGTTGAATAAAGGCTTCGCCCCTTGACTCTTTTACCAAGGATAGGATCAAGGTAGTTTGTCAATGGGCAAGGGGCCAAGGAACAACAAATATACTAATTAGTTTGTTCAAGTGATCTGCAAGGCATAGGCATGCAATGTGAGATGAAGACATGCAAGGAAATAAGTCATTCATAGTATTACACCTAACATTTATACATAACTATATGACCATCATATACATACATCAAAAGGTCCATCCTTTCCGCAGATCAAGACTCAAAATGTCACATCCTAACATTGTCATAACATCACCATAATATCAGAAGATAACATCATAAGAGCCATCATGGCTGGCTCTCGCCATAACCCTCATCAAGTTGGCTATGGGCCTCATAATGAACATTCGAACCTCGGACTGGTAGCAGAGGTGGACCCATCGCACTCGGCTCCACATGAGCTAAGGACACCGGCGGTAAAGACGCTGCCGTGACCACCCTCTCAGGCTTGCTGATGGGCGCGCTGGTATCTCTTTTCTATGTTGTGCCGCTCGTGCTCAGCGATCCCAAGCTGCACCTAGAGTGTGGTGATCTCGGCCTCAACCTTCCTCCTCTCATCCCTATCCCTGCTCCTCTCCTCCTCCATCATCTCCAGTCGTAACTTTTTGTCTCGTCAGCTCTCAGGAGAGGTTGCTTGTAAGGATCGTGACCTTCGGATCCGGTTTTCGGGATCGGACCTTGTAGTTCTGACCTTAGTAAGGGCGGAGGTTCTGAGTTGATTCGCGTCAGGACATCAAGACGCGTTTTGAACGGTGTCCACCGTCGCAGACGCATTTCAAGTCCTGCCACGTGGGAGCCACGTGGGCTGGTTTCGGGCCGCGAGGGTACGGCCCTGTCTTGTCGCCTGAACGGCGTCCACGTGTGTCGACGCCTATCAGACTGCGACTCTGGGTTTGTCAGAGTACGGCCCTGACATGTGGTCTGAACGGCGTCTGCCTTGAACGACGCGTTTCAGAGTCTTGTCAGAGCAGCCGTCACATCAACTGAATGGCGTCCGTGGATGTCTGTTGGGATCGCTGTGTCGGGATCCGATCCTAAAACGCAGCGGAATAAAGAAGTTCGGGATCGGATCTGTCCCGTTTCGGTCGTTAAAACTAAAACCGATGTAGATCGATTTACCTTGCGCGGAATCGAATCCGCGTCCGTTTTCCGGTTCCTTCGGAGCGATGCCGCAAGTCGCGCAGATGCCCGACCTCTAGCGGTATCCACGCGGTTCTCCTCGCGATGGATCGTCCTCGCTTCCTCGCTCGCTGCGGCGCTCGAAGATCCCGTCTGACTTCGCGTGATCCGCCGCGACATGCGGATTCAGATTCCCCGTCGAACGGGAAGTGGAGCAGTTGGGAACGGCACGCCCAGAGGAGAGAGAAAGTGGGAAGAACGAATGACGGCTAGGTCAGGGTTGCTGGCCCCGGACGTAGAATCCGTTCTTTTATAAAAAGTCAGTTTGCAGTTTTTCACAAAAACCCAGACTTATCCGAAATCCTGTCGGATTATCCATCGACTTGAAAACCATTTGCGTGTGACCCTCTAGGCCCAATTACCAGTCCAGTTAATAGCCCATTAAGTCCAGTAACCCTTTACTGACCCACTGAATTAATTAATATCCTTATATTCAATTAATCAGCCGAATTTAATGTCCCACAATAAATTCGGACGGACTGCCGATCACGTTGGATGCCAAGCAACATCGCGTGATCCTGGATGAAACTGGGGTTATCGCAACCCTCTATTGGAACCTTTCTGTCATCGGTTAGCGCGCGGATATAATCCTTCATCCGTACAATGTTCCCGAATCGACCTAGGGCATGGTTTACTGTTAAACCCTATTTGGTCGATTCACTTGAATCAGATGCCGCTAATCTGAATCCGATAACTCCTTATCGATTACAGAGTCCGCCCTGGCCAGGGACTTTAAGCGCATCATTCCCGGAACATTCTCTCTCAAACAACCGAGAGCGGATGATCCCGTATTGAACACACAATTACCTTCGAGGGCATTTCCCTGAACCCGATCGCTTGACTTATTGATATCCCATGGTTAGGGATTCGTTCGTCAAGGTCAAAGCTCAGAAACCTACCAACAAGGTATCCTTGGAGTCTCAGGTCCAAGGATCATCCACGCAACCGTGACAATTGAATCAAGCTGGTTAACAGTGAAGTGATTACCATCCAGCGATTCATAGTCGGATCAGTTCAGTGAACTCATTCACCAATGAGCACCTATAGGTTCAGCATAGTGTCTCCACACAAGTGACTTATGGGATCAGTCACCCTCATCATATGAGCTGAAGTAACCTATACTAGTCTATCCGGATGTTCGATGTCCTATCTCAAACATCCTATGACTAGGAACAATTAAGAACATGTGTTTATAAGTCTTCGGTCCCGTAATTATGATCTCATCATAATCCAAAGACTATTGCACATGTTCATGGACTTCATCGTGATACGATAAACACAGATCGAATTAATTACACACAATGAATTATTGCAATTTATTAATAATCTGAATATGTACACAGTATCGGATTGGCTTTGAGACCATCTAATACTAACAATGTCGACGCGTTTTAGCCAGTCTCTGGTTAACCCCGCGAGCCCTCCTTCTTTCCCTCATTTTCTCCTCTCTTCCTCTCTTTCCCTTCCGACGAACTCGGCGGCGATCCCTCCTCCTCCCTCTTTTCCCTCCCATCGTTTCATCTCTCCCTCCACTCCATCCTCTACCTAGCTCCTACCACTACCACCTCCACTTCCACTGCGGCGTTCTACTCTCCGGACGGCGGCCGACGTCACGGTGGAGCAAGGACGACCACGGCGGTACCGGCGGCGGCAGGGGGCGAGTCGGGTGGACGGCTTGAAGCTCGGAGGCGTTCAAGTATCCGGTAGGGTGACGGTTCCCATAAGCATCGTGTTTTAAGCCATGTTTACCCCCGTTTAAGCTTGTTTGGATCTTTGGTTTCGGGGGGTAGAACGAGCATGTTTAGGTGTTCTTTTGATGATATGGGGTTCTTGCTATGTAGGTGATTTCCTATGAATTCTGTTGCCCCTCTTTCTCCTCCGTTTTTGGGTGATTTTGGGGTTATTTGAGTTAAAAAGGGAGCCCTCGGGCTCATGGCAATTCTGTTTCCTGGGGTTAAAAGACGTCGTGCATGGACGACGCCTTTTTGAAGGGCGTCGGACCATCACGACGCCTTTTAAGACAGGAATCGCCTTACTGAGGAATTGCCAGTTCGGGATTCTGGGGTTAAAAGACGTCATGGGACAACGACGCATTTTTGAATGGCGTCGGGAGGCCATGACGCCTTTTAAGGCAGAAATCTCCTGGGTGGTTTCTTTGGAATTTCTGAATTTCTGTGCTGAATGGCGTCTGAGGATGTCGACGCCTTTTAAAAGGCGACCACTGGTGTCGACGCCTTTTAAAAGGCGACCACTGGTGTCGACGCCTTTTAAGGCCTGATTCTGAAGACTGTTTTACATGAACCTGTACATGGAGCTTGAATGGCGTCGACCTTGGGAGACGCGATTCAAGACAGAACCTCACTAATTCATGCCAGTAAAATGTGTTCATACTGTTAGACGGATGGTTAGTGCATGTTTTAGTGTACCCGGTAGAGATAGATTCTTCATGACCAGACGATGCTACTTGTATGTTATACGATCGCGGACTTTTCACGTGACCGGATCGTACTTGTTGGGTTTTGTGTTACTATGGACCTGGAGTGACATTGTAGCGATTTTTCACCCTGTGCTGGTGGGGGCATGAGCACAACGCCGGTGGGGGCGTGGGCGGGGTGACGCCTAGTGAGAGAGGGTCACCTGGTGTACCCCGGGGTCAGCTAGTATCGGTGTCGGAGTGGTACATTTGGAGAGTCACTCATGCTGAGGGAAGGAGTAGCCACCTGAGCCGGTTGGGCCGGAGTAGCCAGTGTGCTATCCGAGGGGTTACTGTTTGGTCTCAGCGGGTCGAGGTTTTTCCACCGTTGTTGTGTGGTTAGCGAGTTCTATCGAGACGACAGTTGTGGGTTTCCTAGTCGGCTGGTTTAATATATGCATGTTCATTACATTACGATTGCATGTGATTTCACGTTAAGAATTTGGGATTGTACCTCTTGTGCTTATCACTTTACCGTTAGCTGTACCTTGAACTTGTGGGTGTGTGCGTGGGCAGTGGGGATCGGAGGATCCCTACTGAGTCTTGTCTTTGAGACTCACCCCTCCTGTGGTTTTCAGGTGAGGACTCTCAGCAGACCTAGCGAGGAGAGTGCGGCTGTGAGTTGAGCACCATCAGCAGTTGTTCCGGGGTATGCCTCGACGTGGTTGTTATTTTATTTCTGGCCTGTACGTTTAATTATTTCTTTTCTGTTGGAATATGTAATTATTTGCTGTATCGAGTCGCATTGTAATAATTTTAATTCCTGCACTTTTATTTCAGTTCAATGCGATGAGAATGTTTAGCTTAGTTTATTATTTATCTCCCAGACTTGATTAGATCCTGGTTTGGTTCCAAATTAATGATTCGGTACCCATTTAATAATCGGATCCCCGATTATAGGGTGGCGGGTCGTTACATTGCTAGTGGGCTGCCGTGTCAGCTGCTCCTCCAACTCGTGGATACAGGCATCCCTGTGACCTGTTGCCTTGTGAATCAACCGGGCCTCCCCCTATACCCCTCGACTGCTCCGTCTCCTCCTCGGCCTTGCAGAGAGCCTCCTATAGCTCAACCACCTGCCAATTGAGAATCATATTCATAGTTAATAAATGGAATAAACTATGGATTCATGCATGTTTATGAATGATTGTTGTGCTCGCAAATGAATTGAATGGAATGTTTGAGTTGATAACTTACCCGGGTAGAGCGATCCTCTTCCACCTAGGAGGCTTAGAGGATGGCACTGGCCAGCTACTCCTGAATTGAAGCAGCTGTTGATGATGGAGGGGCAGTGGAGGAAGAAGCGCATGCTGTGTCTGGAGCGGGCTAGGCAGCCTGAGTATAAGTGACATGCTGAAATAGAGACATTTATCGTCAGTCGTTAAGTGCTTGAACTACGAAACATACATATAGGATAAAGTTTGCATGTATACCAGGGTGTTAAGGTCAATGTGTGCTTGGCCAAGATACTGCTTTGCGTTGCGGAGGCAAGCCTGGAGATGAATGATTGTGGCATCCCATGCATCCTGCATATCCACATTTATTTAGTCACATAGAATACATATAAATAAATAGAATAGAATGAACGTCACATACTTATATCGAGAGGAAGGAGTTGCTGCAGCTGGGCAGCATAGCAAACACGGCACTACTGGAGATAACCCACACTGCTCTGCATGTGAGACTCCACCACCAAGCCACACCGCTGGCAGTCATCAAACTGTTATGCAAACTTTACCTGCCAGTCCGTGCGGGCATGTTTCCTCCTCATGGTCTGCCCGTTCCCCTTTAGGATCTCGTCCTCCACCCATTCATGGGCATGCCCAGGGTCCTAATCACGAACTGTAGATGCAGCATCTCTATTTCATTCAAGCAGTGCACCCACACCTACCTCCCATACCGCTCTCGACAAGCCACCACCTAGGGCTAGCCCTCACCACCCATACCTAGGTAGGGTCTCCATATAACTTTCATTGCATACATTTAGGTTAGTCATAGAAAAATAATTTAATTTAACTTGCATAAAATCACATAAAGAAGATAATAACTCACCCTCAACTTTGGATAATCAAGAAACTACTGACGGAGGGCAGTAAGCTGGTGATGCTATGGTATTGTGTCGATAATTGGCCGCTGCTTGCGTGCTAGTGGAATCGCATCCAGGTTGATCTACCTCGCCCGTCCTAAAGGAAAGTAGTAATAGGACTAAATCTACATTCATAGCATTCAAGTTAGAATATGCATCACGCATCGTAGCATATCATTATACACATTTTTAATGAAGAAATAAAAGAAATCATAATCATGTTGAAGCATTCCTACAGAAAGGGTACAAAGCTACTGATGGTAGTCTCTATAAGGTTATCGTGTTTCTCGGGATCGCAAACGCAATGGAAATTAAAATAAAAGATCTACGATCCGTTTTTGTTTCGAATAATCTAAAAACAATTAGAACGGGTAATCAAAACTTACTGCGTGTGGATTCGAATTCGCTTCCGAATGGTTCCATTAGTGCAACACCGCCAGCCGCGCAAATGCCCGACCTTTAGCGAAATCAATGTGATCCTCCTCGCAGTGGATTTCCTCTCGTTCCTCGTTCCTCGCAACCTACGAACCCTTCGCGGTTTGCCGCAACGATCACCACAACGCGCAATCGATTTCCCATTAAACAGGAGTCGGAGAAGACGGCGGAGCTGTCTCCAGAGAGGGGAGAGAGTTGGGGCGTCAGCGAGAGAGAGGGAGAGAGGAGGGGGTGGCTAGGGTTGAGGAGCAGCCTGGTCTGCTCAACCCGTTTGCTACATTTTATATTAACTGCGCGGTTTATCATAATTTACCTCTGGTTAAATATAAAACCCACTTTTCAACCCATCGCCTTGAGAATCAATTGCGTGTGACCTTCTAGGCCCAATTACCAGTCCCATTAATGACCCAATAAGCCCAGTGACTCCTCACTGACTTAATTAATTAATTAATAACTTATATTAATTAATTAATCAACCGAATCAATGTCGCACATTAAATTTGGTCGGACCTCCAATCACGTTGGGTGCCAAGCAACACCGCGTGAATCCGGAAGAGATTGGGGTTAAGCAACCCACTCTTGGAACCTTCCCATCGATCGTTACCGCGTGGATATAATCCTTCATTTGTACAATGCTCTCGAGTCAACTCAGGGTATGGTGTATCGTCAAACCCTAACCGTTCGACTCACTTGGGTCAGATGCTGCCATATAATATCGGAAAACTCCTTTCCCGATATTATCGTCTACCCTGACCAGGGACTCCTGCGCATCCTTCCTACAACATTCTCTCTCTAAGTACCGAGAGCGAATGATTCCTTATTAACACTTAATTTTCTTCGATGGTATTCCACTACACTCGATCCTTGTATATTTAGAATCACGTGAATAGAGATCCGTAAACCAAGGTCAAAGTACAAAATTCCACCGACAAGCTGTCCTTGGTCTCTCAAGTCTAAGGACCATCCACGGAGCTGCGACAATAGAATCAAGATGGTTGACAGTAAGGTACTATACCACCCAGCAATTCAGTCGGATCAGTTCAGTGAACTCATTCTCTAATGAGCACCTACATATTTGCCTTAGTGTCTCCACACAAGTGACTATGAGATTAGTCACCCTTATCGTATGATAGGAGTAATCTGTACTAGTCTAATCGGACATCCGATGTCCTTCTCGGATATCTTCCGACTAGGAACTATTAAGAATATCTGTGTTTAAGTGATCAGTCTTATTAGTATGATCTCATCATAATTTGATCACCATCACACATACTCACGGACTTCATTATGAGACGATAATTAAAATGAATTATACATAATGAAATAATGCCACTTTATTTAATAAATGAACGAGATTTACATTGTCAGATTGGCTTGTAGGCCACCTAAGACTAACAGTCTCCCACTTGGACTAAAGCCAATCACCTTTATGCGATAGACCTATAGGGTCCAGGTGACGCTCAAACACAATTAAGACAGTGGCTTCGTCAGTGGATCTACAACATTATCAACAGATAGAACTTTTTCCACCCCTGCATCTCCTTTAGAAATAATTCTTTGATAAGATGAAAGTGCCTAAGAATATGTTTCGACTTCTGATGAGACCGCAGCTCTTGCGCTTGTGCAATGGCTCCATTGTTGTCACACAACAACAGAACATGATCAGAGATGTTGGGAACTACGCCGAGGTAGGTGATGAAATTCTTCTACCACATTGTTTCCTTAGCGGCTTCAGTTACAGCGATGTACTCAGCTTCAGTCGTTGAATCTGCGGTGGTTTCCTACTTGGAACTCTTCCAGCACACTGCACCTCCGTTTAGAGAAAACATAAATATATATGTAGACTTGCTATCATTTGGATATGACTAGAAACTCGAGTCAGTAAAGCCTCACAGTTTCAAGTAACCCCCTCCATATACAAGAAATATATCCTTAGTTCTTCTAAAGTACTTAAGGATACATTTCACTGCCTTCCAGTGTTCTTCGCCTGGATCAGCCTGAAATCTACTCATAACACTTAGAGCATATGTCACATCAGGCCATGTACATAGCATGGCATATATAATAAATCCTATGGCAGAGGTATAAGGTATTCTATCTACGAATGCCCTCTCATTAGGAGTCTTAGAAGACTACTCCTTTAAGAGATAAGTTCTATGTCTCATCGATATGAGATCTCTTTTGAAATTTTTCATACCAAACCTTTTGACAATGGTATCTATGTATATGGATTAGGTCATTCTGAGCATCCTCTTTGATCTATTTCTATAGATATGGATTCCTAATACGTAGGATGCTTCTCCCTAATCCTTCATAGAGAAGTTTTTTGACAACCAAATCTTTATTGATGACATCATAGCTACATCATTCCCAATGAGTAGTATGTCATCTAAGTAAAAACCTAAGAAGGTGACTGCACTCCCACTGGTCTTCTTGTACACATAAGGCTCATCTTCATTCTTAATGAAGTCATAAGACTTGACAGCCTCATCAAATCTTATGTTCCAGCTCCGGAAAGCCTGCTTCAATCCATAAACAGATCTTTGAAGCTTGCACACTACCTGGAAATTCTTTGGATGTGAAACCTTCAGGTTGTATCATATACACCTCTTCCTCAAGGTTATCATTGAGGAAGGCAATTTTCACATCTATCTGCCATATCTCATAATCAAAGTGTGCAGCTATGGTGAGTAAAACTCTGATCGACTTTATCATGGCAACTGGTGAGAAAGTCTCGTCATAGTCAATTCCTTACCTTTGATGATATCCCTTTGCCACCAACCTTGCCTTACAAGTGTCGATCCGTCCATCAGTATCGATCTTTCTTTTAAAGATCGACTTGCACTCGATGGGTACAATACCGTCGGACAAGTCCTCCAAGTTCCAAACTTGGTTAGTGTACATGGACTAGATTTCAGAGTTCATGGCTTCTCGCCATTTCCCAGCTTCTGGGCCTTCTATGTCCTCCTAGTAGGTTTCAGGATCATTATCCTCATTATATTTAACCTTAGACTCACCTTCATCGATATGTCTCACATATCGTTCGGGTGGTCTAGGTACTCTACCAGATCTTCGAGGCTCATTTGTGTGTACCTGAACAGATTCAGGAACTGATATCTCATCATATGATATTGCAGCTGTTTGGAGATTTGAAAGCTCTTCCAGTACTATTTTATTCCCACTATCCTCCTGAAGAAGGTATTCCTGTTCCAGGAAGACAACTTTCCTAGCGACAAACACCTTTAGTTCACCAGGATGCTAAACATAGTATCCAAAGGTCTCCATTAGATATCCCACAAACTTGCACTTATCAGTTCATGATTCTAGCTTGTCTGGATCATACCTCTTTACATAAGCAAGACAACCCCAAACTTTAACATATTTAAATTCTGATTTTTTGCCTTTCCATATCTCATGTAGAGTAGAGGTCACAGATTTCCTGGGTACTCTGTTCAGTAGGTATGCTACTGACTCTAAGCATACCTCCACAGGGACACGGGTAAACCCGAAAAGCTCATCATGGATCGCACCATGTCTAACAAGATGCGATTCCTCCTTTCTGATACATCATTCATCTGTGGTGTATATGGAGGGGTCAGCTGAGAAAGGATACCATTATCCTTTAAGAATTGTGTGAAACTTGTACTCAAGTATTCTCCTCCTCGATCTGATCGAAGAGCTTTAATACTCTTTTATGTCTGCTTCTCTACTTCATTTTTGAACTCCTTGAACTTCTAAAATACTTCTGACTTGTACTTCATTAAGTACATATAGACGAATCTAGAGAAGTCATCGATGAACGTGATAAAGTATGAGAAGCCACCTTTGGCTTGGGTACATTGGACCACATTCTAAAACATCCTTGGCACGTTCTCCATGTCCAATAAATGAAAATTTTGCCATCTTTCCTATGAGATAGGACTCACATGCTGCAAACGATTCATAATCGAATGCATTTAAATAACCATGTTTATGCAACTTTTGCAGCCTACTTCACCAATGTGTCCAAGTCTATTGTACCACATGTAGGCTTGGTTCACACAATTCTAGCTCTTCTTAAGAGCATTATCAATATGAAAATTGTAATAAGAAACATCTAAAAGATATGAACCGTTAACTAAAGGTGCCGAAGCTATTGATTTATTACCATAATAAATCGAACAACTTTTGTTCTCAATAGTCATCTTATATCTTATCTTGCCGAAACAAGATATAGAAATGATGTTCTTTATTATGCTAGGAATATAATAACAATCTTCGAATGATAGGACGTCTCCCGATGGAAGCTTGAGTTTTGTTGTCCCTATACCAACCGCTGCAACTTTTGCGCCGTTTCCTAGCCTCAACTCTACCTCTCCTTTTCTCAGCTTGCAGTTACTTGTTAGTATCTACACATCATGGTAGATATAAGAAGCATATCCAATATCTAATACTCAAGATGTAGAATCTCTAACTGACAAGTTGATATCTATCATATAGATATCTGAAGTTTCAGATAGCTTCACTTTTCCATGAGCTTTATCGTTGAGGAACTCCTTGCAGTTCCTCTTCTAGTGACCATTCTGCTTATAGTAGAAGCGGTCATCTCTGCCTCAGGGGCATTTAATGCCGATTCAGTAGGAGGATCAGTTCTAAGCACGTAGGCAATGTGCTCATATATGAAGATATTCTTCAGGTTTCTGAGCCAATCCGAGTAGTTCGTGCTTATCAAAAGATTGACATCAAGTATGTCCCGGAGTTGGTTATTCGACAACATAATTCCCTACAGGAGATAAATAAAATTTATTTTAGCAGATGTTCAATTATTAAATATAAAATATGATATGTACTTTAATCATGTTTTAACTCCCACTAACTTTCGACAGACTATATAACCCTCAGCTATATAGAACGGGAGACGCCGACAGTCTCTTAGTGGAGATCAGAATCTCAATCACTTACAATATAGCCTTGTGGGTAGCACAACAAACTGTAATACAATCAAAGAGAACCCATCTCATAGGACTTGCAACTCCTTGCAATATCTGATCATATCTTTGGTCCCTAGAGATTTAACGCCTTGTTGATAGCACAACAAACTGTTAATTCTGGTCTAAGCATTACCATCATTATGTGACGAGCATAGATTTACAAGCAGCCCTTGTAGATAGCACAACAAGGCTACATGGTTCCTCTACCTCGATCAATAGGCATCTTATGCCATAACCATAGTCTCTCCTTACAATTAAACATGCCTTGTGGATAGCACAACAAACCTGCCTAAAGTAATTCGAATCCTATGACTATAACGATGGAGGACCACGCGGTAAGTTCTCAATGTTGGGTTCTCGTGTTTCTCCAGATCTCACGCGCAGCGGAAAATAAAATATAAAATGGAGATCCGTTTCCGTTTCGAAAAACTAAAAATCACGATAATCGGATTATCGGTTCTCACTGTGTGCGGATTCGAATCGGCAACCGTTCGGTTCCGTCGGTGCGACACCGCAAGCCGCGCAAGTGCCCGGCCTCTAGCAAAGTCCACACGATCCTCCTCGCAACGGATATCCTTACGTTTCTCGTTCTTCGCAGCCCACGAAACCTCCGCAGGTCGCCGCAACGATCGCCGCAACGCGCGGACGATTTCCCGTCGAACGGGAGTCGGAGAAGTGGCGGAGTAGATCTAGATCTATCTGGGACGCCAAAGAGAGAGAGAAACTGAGGAGGGGTGGCTAGGGTTACCAGCAGCTTGGCCTGCTCAGCCCGTTCGCTATGTTTTATACTAACCGCGCAGTTTTTCATAAAAACCCCCAGTTTATATAAAACCCACTTATTTATCCATCGCCTTGATAATCATTTGTGTGTGACCCTCTAGGCCCAATTACCAGTCCAGTTAATGGCCCAACAAGCCCAGTGACTCATCACTGACTTTATTAATCAATTAATAACCCTTTATTAATTAATTAATCAATCGAATTGATGTCGCACATCGAATTCGACCGGGCCTCCGATCACGTTGGATGCCAAGTAACACCGCGTGAACCCGAAAGGTATCGGGGTTAAGCAACACACTCTTTGAACTTTTTTGCCTACAGTTACCGTGTATATATAATCCTTCATTCGTACAATGCTCTCGAGTCAACTTAGGGTATGACGTGCTGTCAAACCCTAACCGGTCGACTCACTTGGATTGGATGCCGCTGATGAATATTGGAAAACTCCTTTCCTGATATTATCGTCCGCCCTGGCCAGGGATGTTCGCTCATCCTTCCTAGAGCATTCTCTCTCTAAGTACCGAGAGAAGGTGATTCCTTATTGACATATAATTCCCTTCGACGGTATTCCACTGTACCCAATCCTTGGCGTTTTAGAATCCCGTGGCTAAAGATTCGTAAACCAAGGTCAAAGCACATAAGTCCACCGACAAGGTGTCCTTAGTGTCTCAGGTCCAAGGACCATCCACGCAACTGCGACAATAGAAACAAGCTGATTGACAGTGAGGTACAATACCATCCAGCGATTCAGTCGGATCAGTTCAGTGAACTCATTCTCCAATGAGCACCGATAGATTAGCCTTAGTGTCTCCACACAAGTGACTTATGAGATCAGTCACCCTCATCATATGAGCAGGAGTAATTATGAAACGATAATTAATGCGATTTACACATAATGAATATTATGCCATTATATTAATAAATGAACGAGATTTACATAGTCAGATTGGCTTGTAAGCCACTTAAAACTAACAATCTCCCACTTGGACTAAAGCCAATCACCCTTATACAATAAGCCTATAGACTCTAGGTGACGCTCAAACACAATTTGAGCCAACGGCTTTGTCAGTGGATTTGCTACATTGTCGACGGATGGAACTCTTTCTACTACTACATCTCCTTTGGATAAGATGAAAGCGCTTCAGAATATCTTTCGATTTCTGATGAGACCACGGCTCTTTCACTTGCACAATAGTCTCATTGTTGTCGCACAATAGTGGAACATGATCAAAAGGAACTATGTCACGGTCGGTGATGAACTTCTTCAACCACACTATTTCCTTGAAAGCTTCAGCTGCAGTGATGTACTCAGCTTCAGTCGTCGAATCTGCAATGGTTACTTGCTTGGAACTCTTCCAGCACACTGCGCCTCCATTCAAAGTAAACACGAATCCATATGTAGATTTGCTATCATCTGGATCTGACTGGAAACTCGAGTTAGTAAAGCTTCGCAGTTTCAAGTCACCTTCTCCATAGACAAGAAACATATCCTTAGTTCTTCTCAAGTACTTAAGGATACATTTCACTGCCTTCCAGTGCTCTTCGCCTGGATCAGCCTGAAATATGCTCGTAACACTTAGAGCAAATGCAACATCATGGCGTATACATAGCATGGCATACATGATAGATCCTATGGCAGAGGCATAGGGTATTTTATCCATGAATGCCCTCTCATTAGGAGTCTTAAGAGACTACTCCATTGCGAGACTAATTCCATGTCTCATCAGTATGATACCTCTATTGGAATTTTCCATGCCAAACCTTTTGACTATGGTATCTATGTACAAAGATTGGGTTAATCCAAGCATCCTCTTTGATCTATCTCTATAGATCCGTATTCCCAATACGTAGGATGCTTCTCCCAAATCCTTCATGGAGAAGTTTCTTGACAGCCAGATCTTTACTGATGACATCATAGCTACATCATTCCCAATGAGTAGTATGTCATCTACGTAAAGAACTAGAAAAGTGACTGCACTCCCACTGGTCTCCTTGTACACACAAGGCTCATCTTCATTCTTAATGAAGTCATAAGACTTGACAGCCTCGTCAAATATTATGTTCTAGTTCCGGGAAGCCTGCTTCAGTCCATAAATGGACCTCTGAAGCTTGCACACTTTATCTGGAGATTCTTTGGATGTGAAACCTTCTGGTTGTATCATATACACTTCTTCCTCAAGGTTACCATTGAGGAAGACAGTCTTCACATCCATCTGCCAGATTTCATAATCAAAATGTGCAGCAATGACGAGTAGAACTCTGATCGACTTTATCATGGCAACTGGTGAGAAAGTCTCGTCATAGTCAAGTCCTTGCTTTTGACGATATCCCTTTGCCACCAACCTTACCTTATAAGTGTCGATCCGTCCAATAGCCCCGATCTTTCTCTTAAATATCCACTTGCAACCGATAGGTACAATACCCTCGAGCAAGTCCTCCAAGTTCCAAACTTGGTTGGTGTACATAGACTGGATTTCTGAGTTCATGGCTTCTCGCCATTTCCCGGATTCTGGGCCTTCTATGGCCTCCTGGTAGGTCTTAGGATCATCATCCTCATTATACTCTACCTTAGACACACCTTCAGTGATATGTCCTACATATCGTTCGGGCAGTCTAGATACTCTATCAGATCTACGAGGCTCATCTGTGTGTAACTGAACATATTCAGGAACTGATATCTCATCTGATGATAATGCAGCTGTTTGGGGATCTGGAACCTCTTCCAATACTATTTTACTCCCACTGTCCTCCTGGAGAAGGTATTCCACTTCCAGGAAGACAGCTTTCCTAGTGACAAACACCTTTTGTTCACCAGGATGGTAAAAATAGTATCCAAAGGTTTTGTTTGGATATCCCACAAACTTGCATTTATCAGTTCGTGATTCCAGCTTGTCTGGATCATGCCTCTTTACATGAGCAGGACAACTCCAGACTTTAACATGTTTAAATTCTTGTTTCCTACCTTTTCATATCTCATATGGAGTGGAGGCCACAAACTTGCTGGGTACTCTGTTCAGTAGGTATGTTGCTAACTCTAGAGCATACCCCCAGAGGGACACTTGTTATCCCGAAAAGCTCATCATGGATCGCACCATGTCCAACAAGGTGCGATTCCTCCTTTCTGATACACCATTCATCTGTAGTGTATATGGAGGGGTTAGCTGAGAAAGGATACCATTATCCTTTAAGAATTGTGTGAAATTAGTACTCAAATATTCTCCTCCTCAATCTGATCGAAGAGCTTTAATACTCTTTCCTAACTGCTTCTCTACCTCATTCTTGAACTGCTTGAACTTCTCAAATGCTTCCGACCTTGTACTTCATTAAATACACATAGCCGAATCTTGAGAAGTCATCGGTGAACGTGATGAAGTATAAGTAGCCACCTTTGGCTTTGGTGGACATAGGACCACATACATCCGAATGTATTAGTTCCAGAATGTCTTTGGCACGTTCTCTATGTCCAGTAAATGGAGAGCTTGCCATGTTTTCCATAAGGCAGGATTCACATGTTGTAAACGATTCATAATCGAATGATGTTAAGTAACCATGCTTGTGCAACTTTTGTAACCTACTTTCGCCAATGTGCCCAAGTCTACAATGCCACATGTAGGCTTGGTTCACACAATTCTTGCTCTTCTTAAGAACATTATCAATTTGAAGATTGTAATAAAAAACATCTAAGAGATATAGACCGTTGACTAAAGATGCTGAAGCTATTGATTTATTACCCTAATAAATCGAACAAATTCTATTTTCAATAGTCAACCTATATCCTATCTTGTCCAAACAAGACACTGATATGATGTTCTTTATTATGCTAGGAACATAATAACAATCTTCTAATAGTAAGGCGTCTCCTGGTGGAAGTATGAGGTTTGTTGTCCCAACAACAATTGCCGCAACTTTTGCGCCGTTTCCTAGCCTCAATTCTACCTCACCTTGTCTCAGCTTGCGCTTACTTGTCAGCATCTACACATCATGGCAGAGATGAGAAGCACATCTGGTATCTAATACCCAAGATGTGTAATCTCTAATTGACAAGTTGATATCTATCATATAGACATCTAAAGCATCAAAAAACTTCACCTTCCTATGAGCTTTATCATGAAGGAACTCCTTGCAGTTCCTCTTCTAGTGACCATACTGCTTACAGTAGAAGCAGTCATCCTTTATTACTCTTTCGTCTTTGTCCTTCGATCTTTTATCGTTAACTATCATCTCTGCTTCAGGGGCATCCAATGCCGATTCAGCAGGAGGATCAACTCCAGAGACAAAGTGAATGCCCTTAGATCTGAAGACATTCTTCAGGTTTCTGAACCAATCCGAGTACATCATGTAAGTCAAAAGGGCATCAAGTATGCCGTGGAGTGGGTTATTCGACGACATAATTCTCTACAGGAGATAAGTAAAATCTATTTAGCAGATGTTCAATTATTAAAATTTAAAACAAGACATGGTCTTTTGTTCAAGTTTAACTCCCACTAATTTTCGACGAACTGTATAACCCTCAGTTGTACAGAACGGGAGATGCCGACAGTCTCTTAGTGGGGATCAGAATCTCAATGACTTGCACTACAGCCTTGTAGATAGCACAACAAACTGTAATACAATCAAAGAGCACCCAACTCATGGGACTTTCAACTCCTTGTAATATCTGATCATAGCTTTGGTCCCCAGAGATTTAATGGCCTTGTGGATAGCACAACAAACTACTAATTCTGGTCTAAGCTAACCATCGTTACGCGACGAGCATAGATTTGCATGCAGCCCTTGTGGATAGCACAACAAAGCTACATGGTTCCTCTACCCCGATCATATAGGCATCTAATGCCATAGCCACAGTTTCTCTTCCTAATTAAGTAGGCCTTGTGGATAGCAAAACAAACCTGCCTAAAGTGATTCGAATCCTATGACTATAACGATGGTGGACCACGCGGTAAGTTCTTAACTACTCACGTTACGGCTTAGAGTTTATCTGAGGGTATTTAGATAAATTTTATCTTGGTCTCTCCTAGGTGATAGTATATAAATATATCGTATATATTTACTAAATACTATACCTTCTTTGATTCATAATCAAAAGAAAACAATGCATCACATACATGTCTAGTGTGGTCATGGATAGCACAGTGGGTTTGACTGGAGCCAACAGTCAAATGCACACACAATCTAACACAACAATTATATTTGATAACCTGCAAACACATAGGCAAGAGATCTCCATCTTTTCCCCTTCCTGGTTGCAGCTGTGGATCGTCCTTGCTTCTTCCTCGGTTGCCTCGATCATATTACAATAATTCTAGAATTACATGTAATTAGAAGAGAGCCTTATGGCGAGTACAAGAGAGAGGGAGGTAGAAATACATTGGAGAATGAGAGAGGGAGAGATACGCAGATCTCTATTTATTAACAATTTAATAAACATCCATCATTCATCCACGATCTACACACACATATCATTCATCACATAAATAATTAAATAAGTGCATATCCATGACCACAGTGTGTTTTAAACATCCCGCACATGATTCAGCGCATCCCATGGCTAAAATAAAAGAGTTTTCAAAATAAATAATTTTGGCTTTCAAAGTTGGTATTTGAATTTTGAAAACACTTTTAATTAATTTAACATGCTATCAAATCAAAATTCAAAAGCAATAAACACACATCACATGTGCACACACTCCGAATTAATAATTCCAGATTATTCCATGCAAATTAGAACAATTCTAATAATCTAACACTTAGATTAAACCCCATTAATAATCTAACAATTGGATTATTAATGACTAATCTAACTCTTAGACTAGTCTATCAAAGTTAATTATCAATTTAACACTTAAATTAATAATTAACTCTAATTATTAATTTACTACTAATCTAACTCTTAGATTAGTTATTTTAAAATTAATTATTAACTTAACACTTAAATTAACAATTAACTTTAATTAATCAATAATTACTAATCAAACTATTAAATTAGAAGATTAATGTTAATCACTAATTTAACCCTTAAATCAATAACTAACAATTAATCATTAAAGACTACCAATTTAACACTTAAATTAGTTATCTAAGTTAATTATTAATTTAACTCTTAAATTAACAATTAACTTACATATTAATTAACAATTAGTTGAAATAATAATTGGCAATCTAACTATTAGACTAGTAATTATTAATTACTAATTTAACCATTAAATTAGTTTTATTAAGATTAATTATTAGTTTAACCATTAAACTAACAATTAACATTAATCATTTAACAACGAAATGTTAATCAAAATTGATTAAAAATCATTAATGAGCCCATTTAAATTAAAACTGAATAATAATATAAATATTTCAAAAACAATTTTTGAATTTAAATTAAAATCCAATAATATTTTAATTGGGCTAATTTTGGGGTTCAAAATTAAAAATTAGGGAAGGCCCAAACGGGCTCAGCCAATTAGGCAACTTGGTCCACTGGTTCGAGCTAGGGGCTCGGCCTGGTGCGAGCCCTAGCAGGTGCGAGCCCGGGCTCCGCCAGGGGCGCGAACCCAGGGCACCCTGGACCGAGCCAGGGTCCAACCGGCCCGCCCAGCTCGCGTGACTCGGCCCTCCCCCATCCCCAGCTCGACACCCCTTCCTTTTTGCAGAAAGCCTAACGGTTGCAGGCAGCAGTTGCAGGGGCTGGGGCGCCGGCGGCCGTGCCCCCCGGCGGCATAGACCCCGGCCGGCGGTTCCCCCGGCGCCGGCAGTGCCGCCGGCGGTGGCCAAACTATGGCCAGCCGAGCCCTTGTGATCTCCCCCACAAATCTGGTTTTCCAGGATTTAAGACCAACTTTGGGCTCGATTTTGTAGCTCTTCAAGGCCACCTGGCGCCGGCTATCATGTCCGGTGGGTAGTGGTGACTATCACCAAGAGATCTGGAGATCTAGCCCTCCATCCCACCGCTTGGGAGGCATGTACGAAGCCACCGAAAAGCCCCGGTTCATCATCTCATGAAGAACTCCGAAAACCCCAAAATTAATTTCGAAAATTGCAGAATATTAATCAAATTAACTGTGTTCATCACATGAACACAAATCCAACAAATAATCGAAGTTAAAGCATGGAATAACTCATGAAAAAATTAATTCGGAGATCGAAACGGGACGAGAAACAGTGGAACCTGGCTCTGATACCACTATTGGGTTCTCCTGTTTCTCCGGATCTCACGCGCAGCGGAAAATAAAATATAAAATGGAGATCCGTTCCCGTTTCGAAAAACTAAAAATCACGATAATCGGATTATCGGTTCTCACCGTGTGCGGATTCAAATCCGCAACCGTTCGGTTTCGTCGGTGCGACACCGCAAGCCGCGCAAGTGCCCGGCCTCTAGCGAAGTACACGTGATCCTCCTCGCGACGGATATCCTCATGTTCCTCGTTCTTCGCAGCCCACGAAACCTCCGCCGGTCGCCACAACGCGCACACAATTTCCCGTCGAACGGGAGTCGGCGAAGCGGCGGAGCAGATCTAGATCTGTCTGGGACGCCAGAGAGAGAGAGAAACAGAGGAGGGGCGGCTAGGATTAGCAGCAGCTTGGCCTACTCAGCCCGTTCGCTATGTTTTATACTAATCGCGCGGTTTTTCATAAAAACACCTAGTTTACATAAAACCCACTTATTTATCCATTGCCTTGAGAATCATTTGCATGTGACCCTCTAGGCCTAATTACCAGCCCAGTTAATGGCCCAACAAGCCCAGTGACTCCTCACTGGCTTTATTAATCAATTAATAACCCTTTATTAATTAATTAATCAATCGAATTGATGTCGCACATCGAATTCGACCGGGACTCCGATCACGTCCGGTGCCAAACCATACCGCGTGAACCCGGAAGGTATCGGGGTTAAGCAACCCACTCTTGGAACCTTTTCGCCGACAGTTACCGCGTGTATATAATCCTTCATTTGTACAATGCTCTCGAGTCAACTCAAGGTATGGCGTGCTGTCAAACCCTAACCGGTCGACTCACTTGGATTGGATGCCGTTGATGAATATCGGAAAACTCCTTTCCCGATATTATCGTCCGCCCTGGCCAGGGACTTCCGCGCATCCTTCCTAGAGCATTCTCTCTCTAAGTACCGAGAGCTAATGATTCCTTATTGACACACAATTCCCTTCGACGGTATTCCGCTGTACCCAATCCTTGGCGTTTTAGAATCCCGTGGCTAGAGATTCGTAAACCAAGGTCAAAGCACAGAAGTCCATCGACAAGGTGTCCTTGGTGTCTCAGGTCCGAGGACCATCCACGCAACTGCGACAATAGAATCAAGCTGGTTGATAGTGAGGTACAATACCATCCAGCAATTCAGTCGGATCAGCTCAGTGAATCATTCTCTAATGAGCACCTACAGATTCGCCTTAGTGTCTCCACACAAGTGACTTATGAGATCAGTCACCCTCATCATATGAGCATGAGTAATCTATACTAATCTAACCAGATATCCGATGTCCTTATCGGATATCCTCCGACTATGAATGATTAAGAATATGTGTGTTTAAGTGATCAATCTCATTAGTATGATCTCATCATAATCTGATCACTATAGCACATATTCACATACTTCATTATGAAACGATAATTAATGCGATTTACACATAATGAATATTATGCCATTATATTAATAAATGAACGAGATTTATATAGTCAGATTGGCTTGTAGGCCACCTAAAACTAACACTCAACTACTCACGTTACAACTTAGAATTTAGCAAGGGTTTTTAGATAACCTTTATCTTGGTCTCACCTAGGTGATAGCATATAAATATATCGTATATATTTACTACATACTATACCTACTTTGATTCATAATTAAAAATAAAAATATTGTATCACATACATGTCTAGTGTGGTCATGGATAGCACAAATGGGTTTGACTAGAGCCAACAGTCAAAAACACAAAAAATCTAACATAACTATTACATTAGACAATCCTGCAAACAGGATCTCCATCTTTTCGCCTTCCTGGATGCAATTGTGGATCATCCTCGCTCCTTCCTCGGTTGTCTCGATCATGTTACAATAAATTCAAAATTTACCTGTAAATAGAAGAAGGCCTTATGGCGAGTACAAGAGAGAGGGAGGTAGAATTACATCGGAGTATGAGAGAGAGAGAGAGAGAGAGGTACGCAGACCTCTATTTATTAACAATTAATAAATATACAAACATACATCCACGATCTACATATATTATTCATCACATGAATAATTTAAAAGTGCATATCTATGATCATAGTGTGTTTTATAACATTTCACACAAGATAAGCACATCACATGGCTAAATAAAAGAGTTTCAAAAATTAATAACATTGGCTTTCAAAAAACTAGGTTGCAATCTAAATTGGCATTTGTATTTCAAAAACTTATTTAATTATCTTAACATGCAATTAAATAAAATTTAAAAACATATAAAACACACATTACATATGCACACACTCCAAATTAACAATTCCAGAATATTCCATGCCATTTGAATATTTCTAAAAATAAAATAATCTAACATTTAGATTAATCAATATTAATAATCTAACCATTAGACTATTAATGATTAATTACTAGTCTAACTCTTAGATTAGTCCATTAAAGTTAATTACTAATTTAACACTTAAATTAATAATTAATTCTAATTAATTATTATCTATGAACCTAACACTTAGATTAGTCAATTAATATTAATTATTAATTTAACTCTTAAACCAATAATTAACATTAATTAATTAATAACTTCTAATTCTAACTCTTAGATTAGTTAATAAAAAATAATTATTAATTTAACACTTAAATTAATAATTAACTCCAATTAACTAATGACTACTAATTTAACACTTAAATTAGTCAATTAAAATTAATTATTAAGTTAATACTTAAATTAATAACTAACCCTAATTAATTAACAATTAGATGAATTAATAATTAATAGTCTAACATTTAGACCAATAATTGGTAACCACTAATCCAACTCTTAAATTAGTCAAATTAACGTTAATTATTAATTTAACATTTAAACTAATAATTAACTCTAATTAATTAACAACTAATTGTTAATTAAAAAATGATTCAAAATTATTAATGCCAAATTTAAAATTAATTATAATAATTTCAAAAATCATTAAGACCCAATTAGATAAAATTGAATAAGAATTTTAATTTTCAAAGCAATTTTGAATTTTAAATTGAAATCCAATTTTACCTATTTATTTTAAATAGGATAAGGGTTTAGGGTTTAATTTTGTAAAAGGATGCAATGGGCTCAGCCCACTAGGCCCGGCTCGGACCCCCGGTCTGGGCCAGGGTCCAGCAAGCCTGGTTCGTCAGGCGCTAGCTCCGTTGGGCCTGGTCCAGCCTGTCGGTCGGATTTGGGCTGCTGGCCGGTTCGGTCCGCCTGGTTCCTTAACCCGACGCCCCCTGCTACACACCTGAAACCCTAGCCGCAGGAGTCTTGCCGGCGATAGTGGCTTCAGGGCGCCGCCCGACGGTGGGCCCCTGGCGCTGCCCGGCACCGCATGTGCCGCTCGCTGGCGGTGAGCAAAGGCCTAGTCCGATCCCCTTAAAAACTCCTCTTTTTCATGGTTTTTCTAGTTCAAAACCAAGGAGGAAGAAGAAGACCGGCCATCCAGCTTGTAGCACTACTTCTTCGGCGCTGGCTACAGGTCTGGCTTGGACCAAAGACATCCCCAAGAGGATCGGGGTGCCAACAAACCTCCCCAACACTTGGGGTTGCAAAAACCCATCGTTCTTCGTCCTACAAAGAATACGAAAATCCCAAAAAAAAAATCCAATTTTTACAAAAAAATAATCTAATTATTTGTGTTCATCTTATGAACACTTTTCTATCATTATAATCAGATTATATGCATGGAATATAGCATGAAAAAATTAATCTGGAGATCGAAACGAGACGACAAATAGTGAAACTTGGCTCTGATACCACTGTTGGGTTCTTGTGTTTCTTAGGATCGCAAATGCAGCGAAAACATAAAAATTAAACTACTACGATCCCTGTCTGTTTCGAATAATCTAAAACCAATTAGAACGGGTAATCGAAAATTACCGCATGCGGATTTGAATCTACTTCCGAATGGTTCAATCGGTGTGACACTGCCAGCCGCGCAAATGCCTGGCCTCTAGCGAAGTCCACGCGATCCTCCTCGCAGTGGATTTCCTCTTGTTCCTCGTTCCTCGCAACCTATGAACCCTTCGCCATTTGCCGCAACGATTGCCGCAATGTGCAGTCGATTTCCCGTCGAATAGGAGTTAGAGAAGATGACGGAGCTGTCTCTAGAAAGGGGAGAGAGCTGGGGCGCCAGAGAGAGAGAGGGAGAGAGGAGAGGGCGCCTAGGGTTGAGCAATAGCCTGGCCTGCTCAGCTCGTTCGCTATATTTTATATTAACCGTGCGATTTTTCATAAAAAACCCCCGGTTAAATATAAAACCCCACTTTTTAATCCATCACCTTGAGAGTCATTTGCGTGTGACCCTCTAGGCCCAATTACAAGTCCAGTTAATGGCTTAATAAGCCCAATGATTTCTCACTATTAATCAATTAATAACTTATATTAATTAATTAATCAACCAAATCAGTGTCGCACGTTAAATTTGGTTGGGCCTCCGATCACGTTGGGTGCCAAGCAACACCCCGTGAACCCAGAAGGTATTGGGGCTAATCAACCCACTCTTGGAACCTTCCCGTCGACAATTACCTTGTAGATATAATCCTTCAATCATACAATGCTCTCGAATCAACTCAGGATATGGTGTACCGTTAAACCCTAACCGGTGACTCACTTGGATCAGATGTTGCCGTATAATATTGGAAAACTCCTTTACCGATATTATCGTCCACCCTGGTCAGGGACTCCTCCGCATCCTATCTACAACATACTCTCTCTAAGTACCGAGAGTGAATGATTCCTTATTGACACTCAATTCCCTTCGATAGTATTCCGCTGCACCCAATCCTTGGCTGTTTAGAATCTCATGAATAGATATCCATAAACCAAGGTCAAAGTAAAGAATTCCACTGACAAGATGTCCTTGGTGTCTTAGGTCCGGGGACCATCTACGGAACTGCGACAATAGAATCAAGATGGTTGACAGTGAGATACTATACCATCCAGCGATTTAGTCGGATCAGTTCAGTGAACTCATTCTCTAATGAGCACCTACAGATTCGCCTTAGTGTCTCCACACAAGTGACTATGAAATCAGTCACCCTCATCGTATGAGCAAGAGTAATCTGTACTAGTCTAACCGGACATCCGATGTCCTTCTCGGATATCCTCCAACTAGGAACTATTAAGAATATGTGTGTTTAAGTGATCAGTCTCATTAGTATGATCTCATCATAATCTCATCACCATTGCACATATTCACGGACTTCATTATGAGACGATAATTAAAATGAATTATACATAATGAAATAATGCCACTTTATTTAATAAATAAACGAGATTTACATATTCAGATTGGCTTATAGGCCACCTAAGACAGACAGTTTCTCTATCTGGAGTGATCGTAGACAGATCTGTGAAAAGATGAGCCAGAAGGGCTGCTCCCCAGGCATACTCCCCAATCCGATTGAGGTCTATCAAGAGCTCCAGAAAGCGATAATGTATGTCATCTCCCTTTGTACCAAATAGGAGCCTCCTGAATGAGAACAAAAGGAATCGCCGCAAGTCCCTGTCAGTCTGCTCCTTCTTCTCCTCGCCCTCATCCCAGTAGTTGGTTGCACGTGTTGTCCTGGCTTGCCACGCCATGAAGGCCTCGTAGGACTCTCTGACCCTCTACCTTGGGTCATCCAGTCCCACGGCATCCATCACGTCGACCCGCGCGATGGGGTAGCCACCATCAAGCCCTATAATCTCTGACCCATGTCCTTATAGTTCGGGTTGGTGCACTGATGGCTCTCCCCTCAACACATAGTCGTGTGATGTGCACGACGTCCTCTACGTTAGGGACCATATGCCTCAGGGTATTAGGAAAACCCAATTGTTTGCATCCCACCTTTTGCGTAATGCCTGAAGGAGCACGAGGTCGATCCAAAAGGGCTCAATGTCCAGGAGCTTGCCGAAGCCCATCTGTCATATCCGGACCTTCTGAAAGTCTGGCAAGCCTCAGTAAGTCGTGATAACCAGATCCCATGAAATTCTAGTCCTCATAGTTCCCTGCAATCATTCAAGAAACATCAATTAATCATCAATAGGCCTGATAAAGTTATAGTATTTTAATGGCCTTTGACCTCCCCTCTGAATTGCTTTGGGGGTGGTCGATGCCTTTTGAATGGCGTCGACTGGGCGACATGTTTCATTTCAAAATCCATGACCTATTTTGGGTCCTCATTTTGATTTCTCCGCCCGCATGTCCTATAAAAAGGAGAGTTTTTTAGGACTTACCATTGGATAGCTGACCTCCTCGGCGGGTGCCACTGCTGGTTCTCCCTCCCCTGCGATCGGTGGTTCCATAGGAGGGGCTTCCACATCCTCCGCCTCCATCAAGGTCGCTGCCGCCGCAACCATGGCCGCTTCGTCTATTGTCGCCGGGGCTTGAATGCCCGCGCCTTCGTCTACTTCGACCATTGGTGGAGCGGAGATGTGTTGGCACTTTTGAGTCGAGCCTCCTCATTCCACGCGTATCGAGAGAATGACAGATGAAGTGAGAGAAGTGATCGTGGCCGGAGGTGGTGGAGATCGCCAAACAGTATAGGGCCCGACAGAGATGGAAAGGGTCACCGAGAAAGTTGTTGTCGTTGGAGAGGAGAAAGGATAAGAAGAGAGAGATTGAGAACAAAGAATGAGGAAGAAGGAGCTCAGGCTCAAGAGATTTAGCTAGGTGAATTACGTCAGCCTCAGATGATGCATTTCAGTGGCACATAGATTGAGGCATAGTTTGAAATTTTGAATTTGGTTGAAAAGCATCAGCCATGCTCGACACCTTTTATCAAATTACCCCCATGGATTTTCTTGACAACTTGAAAGGTGTTTCCCGTGGCAGACATTATTTAGAGTGATTGTACCTTGGAAACTTGAAGAAATCTTGAAAAATTCTAAAATATGTTGGTCATGGTCGACATGATTCAGAGAGTCGGTAAATTAGAAAATGTGAAAAGTAGGCCGAAAATCCTAAAAGGCGTCAGTCATAGTCGACGCGATTCAAAAAAATTGGAGGAATAATCTTAAATCTTGAAAATTGAACTTCGTTGATTGGCGTTGCTTTGTGTCGACGCCATTTGGATTAATTCACCTGGATCAGTGATTTTTAAGGAGGATAAGCTGTTTTACTTGAGGACATTTTTTGAAAAATTGCATAATGAAAATGAAGGATTTTATTGAATTAAAGGAATGATCTTTTATTAAAATAAATTTCAAAAGTACATCAAGAAGAATAGTGGAAATTCTCAAGCCTAATTTTCTAGAGTTCTTTTACATAATTTTTTCAGAGCTCTTGATTCGCTTCATGTGAAAATTTGATGCAGTGAGTGAAGCTGATGTTCCATAAACTTGTAATAAGCTCAGTCGCCTCAAAATCTTAATCAATTCCCAATTCTCTCCTTTTGATTGGAGGAAGGTTGTAAAGTTATGGGAATTCATAGTGAGGCAAGCGATCAGCCTGAGCTCTGTACAACACAAACTCAGTTGCACCGATCAGCCTGAGCTCTATACCTGCGCAGTGGCGCCCTCAAACCTCCTTTTTGTGAAGAGCAAGCGGAGTAGACTCGAAGCCATTCCTCGGCATGGTCTTAAGGTAGTTGTGCCAGTCTACTCGAGTTTTGAGGTTGGGCAAGGGTCATGTTGTTGTTGAATTTCACTGCATTGGCTATGTGGTAGATGGGACTGCACCGACAAAATCTTTGACATTTTGGGAACTTCTTCTTCATTGTGATGGAATTTGAAGTGGAGATCAATCCAAAGAGAGAAAAGAAGCATGCTACCATAAGGAGGTTGTCCAGCAGAAGCTGTTATTAGCCCACCATAAAGGTAGGTTAGGACTGTCGTGCCTATTTATTTGCCTCTAAGTATCCCACATATAGTACTGAGCTAACCTTCTTGTAACACATTGTCTTGAGCAGAGAAGAAGAGAGCTCCTACTAGGCACATAGTGAAAGCGATCATTGTGATATTTATATCTTCCGCCTTTGCATCTTTTATTTTCTTCAACGTCCATGTCAATTTTGCCAAGTTGATACCTTTGTGAGCGACTATGCTCTGAATTTCATTTGGGTCTTCCATTATTTTTCCTAATAACTTGTGCGATGTGATTTTCTTGTTCATGCGTAGCATATCAATCACATCAAGTTAATCATTATTAGTCTTGAGCTTTGGGAATCCTAAGACCAACTCTATTTCTTCAAGCAGGATGGTAGCTTCGAAGGAAGTGAAGATGAAGGTGTGTGTTTGAGGATGCCATAATTCAATAAAAGCGCCTATTGCAGCCCAATCCATCTACACATCTTTGTAGTGTTTAGCATGCACCACTAGCCCTTTGATATGCCATTTGGAGATATACATTTGCATGGATAATGTGATTTTCTCCCCCAGTTGTAGTATCCATAGTAACGGAGCATATCTCCTTGGACCACGAAAGAAAGAATATCCCTTAAAAGAAAAATAAAAGAGAGTTGAAAATTGGGAAAGTCTCACTGTGAAACATGAAGAGAAGAGAAGTTGGAATATATGGAGAGAAGATGTTAGAAGAAGAAGATAATTAAGTTCATAATAGAAGATCGCCTACTTAGATGTCCCTCTACGTCCGAAAGCTTTTTGAGTTATTCCTTCTCCTTCTTGCATGAGGTTGCAATAGAATTCATTGAGGAGCTTGACATATTGCTTTTTTTTCTTCCTTTCTTCCTTATTGCTCTTGTCATGAGTTCCCCTTTTGTTCCTACGTTTTAGAGCCTCTTTGAAGTAAATTTAATTATAGGGGGGGTATTTATAGAGAGAATTTGTGCAGTATGGGTTCTTACTCTGATTCCAAATAGGAGTGCCAACAAGAGAGGGAGTTGTGTTTGGAACGGATTCAGAGAAATCTATCTCTGGAAGCTAAATTGTGGCGTGACCAGCTGTCGCATTTCAACATGAATGGCGTCGACATAGGCGAACGCATTTTAAGAAAATTGATATTTTATTTGTTTAATGAGATTATTGTTTCATAATTATTATTTATTTGTTTGTGAAAAATATTGCTAATAAATTTTGAGTATAAGAATATGAGGATAATGAAATGCTTCATTTCACTATGCGATGCTAAGGAGTTGTAGACACACTAATTTTGACGTCATTTTGAGTAAATTTCATATCATATAATAATGCCTCAGAATGGTTTGATACTTAATCATTAATTAATTTTTATTGATATTTTTGAGTGTCGGGTTTCATAGACATGTTTAAGTTAATCAATTGAATTGATTTTAGCTCAAATTTCAGTTAAAATATGAAGAATCCTAAAAGGCGTCGGCCCATGTGGACGCCATTTAGACTTTATTCCTATTTTAACGTTTAAATTTGAATTTTAATTAATTGATTTATTAGCTAAAAGGCGTCTGTAAAGTTCGACGCGTTTTAGGTTTCCTAAGCTGTTTTAACTTCTCTTCCGGATGTTTATCCTTATCTTAATTAGGGTAAAAGACGTCTACACAAGTGGACGCGTTTTAGCTAATAAAGATAAAGATAAGTTTTCCCGGATATTTATCCTTATCTTAATTAATCTGAAAGGCGTCATCCAAAGTGGACGCGTTTTAGATAATTACAGATAAAGATGAATTAATCAGTAATTATCTGTCGATTAAAGTAGATAAATCCTAGATTTTTCTATATTAATCGCGAACGCAGAAAATGCCTATAAATACCTTGCATCTCAAGGAGTTAAAAAAAAAAACAAGAGATTGAGCCACAGCGTTATAGCAATTTGAAGATCGGAGCAACAGCGCCGGAGCGCTGCCACCAGAAGTCGGCATCCTTTTTCAAGATCTTCATCTCCTTCAAAGCTTCAACCAACTGGACTGGGCATAAGTTTTTCATATCTGAATTTCATTTTCATTCTTTAGTTTCATTCTCTCATATTCACTCCATGCAAAACACACCACCTCATTAATTCTCCAAAACCCATCTTTTCTAAAGGGGTTTCAAAGTCATTTAAAACAAGTGAGTTGCTGTTTATACATGTTTCTAATCATAGTTAGCTTTGATATTATTTCTACTTAGATTCTCATCACTATTTCTTCTTTATTTTTCTGTCTCTCTGTCTGCTATTTCTTCTTTATTTTTCTGTCTCTCTGTCTGCTGCATCCAACAACTGAATAACAAGAAATCAAAAAGAGGGAAATCAAGCAAAAGCCAGGAGAACTTCTGGACGATCCTCAACATTCAACAGCAAGAACAAAAGAACAAGAAGAGGCTCTCTTTCTTCAGCCGGCTGAAGGAGGGGAACCAAGAATTCAATCTTCCGCGTTTGAACAGGTAGGCGATCAAACTCTTTTGAAGCTTTTTAGTTAAAAGTTTCTGGCGATCACTGCACCTTAGTTGCATTTTTTTTTAATAGGTTAATTTACCCTAAACAACATAGTTTTTCACATAAATCACACGAGCAAATTTTCAGCACCTACAGCAAATTTTGAGCAAATTTTCACATAAAGAGCTGTAGGTGCTGAAAATTTGCTCGTGTGATTTATGTGAAAAACTATGTTGTTTAGGGTAAATTAACCTATTAAAAAAAAATGCAACTAAGGTGCAGTGATCGCCAGAAACTTTTAACTAAAAAGCTTCAAAAGAGTTTGATCGCCTACCTGTTCAAACGCGGAAGATTGAATCCTTGGTTCCCCTCCTTCAGCCGGCTGAAGAAAGAGAGCCTCTTCTTGTTCTTTTGTTCTTGCTGTTGAATGTTGAGGATCGTCCAGAAGTTCTCCTGGCTTTTGCTTGATTTCCCTCTTTTTGATTTCTTGTTATTCAGTTGTTGGATGCAGCAGACAGAGAGACAGAAAAATAAAGAAGAAATAGTGATGAGAATCTAAGTAGAAATAATATCAAAGCTAACTATGATTAGAAACATGTATAAACAGCAACTCACTTGTTTTAAATGACTTTGAAACCCCTTTAGAAAAGATGGGTTTTGGAGAATTAATGAGGTGGTGTGTTTTGCATGGAGTGAATATGAGAGAATGAAACTAAAGAATGAAAATGAAATTCAGATATGAAAAACTTATGCCCAGTCCAGTTGGTTGAAGCTTTGAAGGAGATGAAGATCTTGAAAAAGGATGCCGACTTCTGGTGGCAGCGCTCCGGCGCTGTTGCTCCGATCTTCAAATTGCTATAACGCTGTGGCTCAATCTCTCTTTTTTTTTTTTAACTCCTTGAGATGCAAGGTATTTATAGGCATTTTCTGCGTTCGCGATTAATATAGAAAAATCTAGGATTTATCTACTTTAATCGACAGATAATTACTGATTAATTCATCTTTATCTGTAATTATCTAAAACGCGTCCACTTTGGATGACGCCTTTCAGATTAATTAAGATAAGGATAAATATCCGGGAAAACTTATCTTTATCTTTATTAGCTAAAACGCGTCCACTTGTGTAGACGTCTTTTACCCTAATTAAGATAAGGATAAACATCCGGAAGAGAAGTTAAAACAGCTTAGGAAACCTAAAACGCGTCGAACTTTACAGACGCCTTTTAGCTAATAAATCAATTAATTAAAATTCAAATTTAAACGTTAAAATAGGAATAAAGTCTAAATGGCGTCCACATGGGCCGACGCCTTTTAGGATTCTTCATATTTTAACTGAAATTTGAGCTAAAATCAATTCAATTGATTAACTTAAACATGTCTATGAAACCCGACACTCAAAAATATCAATAAAAATTAATTAATGATTAAGTATCAAACCATTCTGAGGCATTATTATATGATATGAAATTTACTCAAAATGACGTCAAAATTAGCGTGTCTACAGCTGCCTCACCTTGGCATCGTCTTTGCAAGGGAGTGAAATGAAATGGAATGTACTGAAAAGGTGATGCCAAGGTGTGATGAGACACGCCCTTAACATCACATGATTGGAATTTTTCTCGAAATCATCAATTAAGATAGTTCAATGAAATCAAAGGAATCAATCCTGTCTAGATGAGGTAGACAAGGAAATAAAATAAGGTCGATCAACCTCCTCGGAGTGGGAAGTACCCCAGGTCATAGACACTGCAGGTTTCATCATGGGGAGCGTTTGCCAGCCAATGTGGACGTGCTGCAGCCATGATGGATCTTAAAAGAAAACAAGAATATTGGATAAAGAACCCAAGAAAGGATAGAATTCCAAAGATATCTTCAAGCGAATCTCAAAGATAATCAAGATACTCAATTCAGAATGGAATATTTCATATCATGTTTTGAGTTATTTGGATTAATGGTCTGAAACTTAATCAATAATTAATTCTTATCACAATGATTTCAAAGTCCTACATGATGCATGCTGGGCTAAAAGAAAAATATAAAGTCAAATAAAATATAAATTAATCAAGGATAATATTGTTAAATTGCCATTAATGAGTCAAGATACCAATTCTTGTAATCCAATGCTAAGCCGAAGCTCGTTTATCTACGCACCGTTTCACAAAAGTGGAACCATCGTCCTCACTAATTAACAATCCAACGGCCTATCCGTGCGATTAAGAATCCTCTGGAATTATCACTGTTTTTGTTGTAGGGGAACTCAAATTCCAGTTTCATCAAAACACAAGGTCCTTGATATACTCTAATAAATACTTATCATATAATAATGCTGATGCACAATAATTACATGAAATAGTACAAGGGTAGAAATAACCGTCTTTTTAGCCACGGTTAGGAAGCCCTTCAGAGGGCTGAAGCGGAGATAGAGCATGCCCGAGCTGCAGCGGCTCGTGCCGAGGCTGATGCAGAGCGGATCAGGGCTCTGGAGGAGCAGGTGGCTCTTCTCTCGACTGGAGATCTTGCACGCCTCCAGATTCGCCTGGAGGTTGTGACGGAGGAGAGAGACCGCGACCGCCTTCGACTGGAGGCTATGCAGGGTCGCTTATCGGTTGCGGAGCATGAGCGCAAGATGGTGGAGGAACGGTTCCAGCGAGCTCGGCAACGTGCCCATGAGCGTGGTCTGACCAGTGCCTTTACTGCCAGTGCTGCTGTATCTTCCGGTCATGCGGGGCCGAGCGCGATGAGACCACCTCCACCTCCTAGTCGAGGACCAGCACCGGATGCACCTGACGAGGCCCAGAGCCAGTTGGACGAGGGCGGAGGGGAGAGCCAGCCTTGAGGGCTTATGTATCTTTTCTTTTTTCTTCATGTATCATGTACAAAAACACCTTTTGATAATATACATGAAACTTTTGGCTCCAATCTTGTGTTCCTGTATTTATCTTGCATCCTGTACACACTTAACAAACAGGTTAAGTATCTATTTAGGCTTAGCCCCTTGCCTGACCAAATAAATGGTCAATCAATCTTTTCTTCAATAAATGGTCAAGGGGCATGGCCTTTATTAACAAAGGTAATGAGAATAATCAAACTCAAGCAAAGATGCAACATACAAGCAAACAGATGCTCACTGAAAATAAAAGGAATGAAACACATCAAATGCAACAAGCAGATGCTAACTGAAATATTTTTGTTGTTTTGAAATATTCATTTTTGTTTGTGCCTTTTTTTGAATTTTGACATATGTATTTTTTTTGAATTTTTGAAACATATATATTTTTTTTGAATTTTGAAACATATGTATTTTTTTTGAATTTTGAAATATATATATTTTTTTTGGACTTTTTGAAACTTTTGACTTATGTAATTTTTTTTGGATTTTTGACTAAAAGATCAGCATGGTACTTAGATCAAAAGATCATATTCATTTATTAACTTCATTTCCAAATTATTCTTTAACAACTTAACTTAAACCCATCGTGTTTGAACTTGTGTTTCCATTCGTGATCCCATTTGATGATTTGACCCTTAGTCAATCTAAACCATTTCTTAAGTTTGGAGTACATCTCTTTAGAAAGAAAAGACGAATAAGTTTAGAAAGCCCATGAGAAGGTTCCGGAGACTTAAAAAGATGTTCCTTTCCTACCCTAATATCCGTTGGGGTTCGGTCATTTCTTTCCGGGGTATTTATCGACCTTGCGTTCTCTTTCATTTCATTTCATGTCATGGCCTTGATGTAACGTTTGTAATATAATGGCCTATTGATTTGACATTTGGCTTTTGCCTTTTCCTTTTCTTTCTTTTCTTTTCTTCGGGACGGATCTCCCCCATTTTTTTATGACGGCCTCCTACTAAGATGGCGGGTATTCTTGGTAGTCTATTCTAAGCCTCGTTCCGACATCATGGGCCGAACATAAAACAGAAATTTTTTTGCTTTTAAAAGGAACGATTTGTACTCTACACTTTCGGTCAAGCTTTCGATATTCTTTTGGCCTTGTCATCTCTTGTTACTCACGAATCAAACGTGTCAGTGTGTGTAGTAATGGGCTTAAAATTAAGTTATTCAGACTGATAAGGAAATTTGAGTTTATAAACTTTCTGATTCCACTGGTCTTTGTACCATACTGATCGACTTTTTAACCTAAGGGTAGTATTTCTTAAGATGTAAACCATTCCATGGATGTTTTAGCTCTTCTCCTTCTGCATTAACAAGACGATAAGCATTACCAGGAAAAGCGTGCGATACAACATAAGGTCCTTCCCAGTTGGGTTGGAGCTTAGAACGCGGACCACCAGGTTTTACAAAAATTCTTTTGACAACCATTTCACCGACTTTGAACTTACGTTCAATGACTTTCTTTTGATAAAAACGTGCTAGTCTGTTTTGATAAACTTTTGCATGATTAGCAGCTGACCATCTTTTCTCGTCTAAAAGTTCCAATTGAGCAAGGAGTGCTGAACGATGTTCATCAATGGAAAATTCCTTATTCAATTGTACTCTTAATGACGGTATAAGGATCTCATATGGAACTACCGCCTCCATTCCAAATGTTAAGGAATAAGGAGTTTGCCCAGTAGGCGTGCGGATTGAAGTTCGGTAGGCCCATAAAGCCTCAACCAATTTTTCTGGCCAATCTGCGAATTTGTTAGATTTGCACGTCTTTTTGATAATTTTTATCAAAGTCTTATTTGTTGCCTCTGCTTGGCCATTGCCTTGCGGATAATAAGGAGACGAATGATGCAATGCAATTTTATACCTGTTACAGAGGTCCTTCAATTCTTGTGACACGAACTGCGGTCCGTTGTCGGTGACGATGGTGCTTGGAATTCCAAATCGGGTGATGATGTTCTTCATGATGAACTTGCAGACGGTTGATGCTTTGATCTCCACGTACGCTTCAGCTTCTGCCCACTTGGTGAAGTATTCCGTTGCCGTGAGAATGAAAGATTTTTGCTTGATGCCGGAATCTGGATTACCAAGAGGTCCAATAATGTCGAAAGCCCACATGGAGAAAGGCCATGTGGAAGAAACAGGATGGAGTGAAGATGCAGGAGAATGAATTTTGTCGGCATGAAGTTGACACTTAGCACATCTACGAACAAATCCTACACAATCTTCTTCCATGGTTGGCCAGTAAAATCCTTGTCTAAGGATCTTCTTTGCTAACATCTGTCCATTGACATGGCCACCACAAACTCCACTATGAGCTCCTTCCATAACCTTCCAAAGCTCATCTTCGTCTAGACATCTCAGAAGAACTCCATCAAAACCTCTCTTATATAATGCTCCCCCAACTAAGGTGTATCGTTGAGCAACTCTCCTGATAGCTCTTTTCTCCTCAGTTGTAGCTTCCTCAGGATAAGATTGATCTTCACAATATTTTGCAATTTCATAATACCATGGCTTCTGTTCATCATCCATCTCTTCTAACAGCTCTATCAGCATAATTTCTCTTTTCTCAATGATATCTCCGTCCCTGACTTTCTTCAGCAACTTCTCCTTAGTTCTAAGGAATGAAGGATCTTTCACGGCGGGTGAAAGACGCCTATGAACTATGATTGATTCGGATTGTTTGCTGATTGGAAAATCAAGAGAAGATGCAAGTGAAGCTAGAGCGTCAGCTAAGATGTTCTGATTCCTAGGGACATGGACAAAGATCAATTTCGTGAAAAGCTTTGAGTAAGCAGAAGTAAGCTCCTGATAAGGCTTGAGTTTGGGATCGAGAGTTCGATACTTGGTCAGTACTTGGCGAAGAATCAGTTGGCTATCACCTACGATCCTGAGTTTGGTGGCACCATGGAAATGAGCAGCCTCGAGACCAGCAAGGAGTGCCTCGTATTCAGCTATATTGTTTGTGACTGGAAAATCAAGCTGAAAGGCTTGTGGAATGGTGATACCTTCAGGTGATAACAGAACGATACCGATCCCTTTTCTATGAGAATTCAGAGCTCCGTCAAAATGCAGAGTCCACATATCATCTCTGATTTGATTTACGGACATCAGTTCCTCATCCGGAAACTCTGATCGTACTGGATCAAATCGAGGAAGGGGATGATGAGCGAGATGTTCTGCTATGACATAGCCCTTGATCGCTTTCTGCTGGATATAGATGATATCGAATTGAGATAGAAAGCTTTGCCATCGCGCTAACCTATCAGTAAGAACAGATTTCTCCAGAAGAAATTTGATCGGATTCATCCTAGCGATGAGATGGACTTCATGGGCCAGAAAATAATGCTTCAATTTCTGCACAACCCAGACCAATGCTGCACATGTTTTCTCCATCGCCGTATATCTCTGTTCAGCAGGGTTGAGAAGTTTAGAGAGATAATAGGCTGCCCTCTCTTTTCCTTTTTCATCTTCTTGTGCTAAGACAGCCCCCACTGCATCATCCAGGACTAAAATATAAAGTATCAATGGTTTTCCTGGAGATGGTGGTCTCAAAACAGGAGGATTTGCTAAATAATTCTTTAATCCATCAAACGCCTCCTGACACTTATCGTCCCAATCGAATTTGACTCCCGGCTTGGTAAGCTCGTAAAACGGCTTACACCTTTGTGAGTGCTGAGAGACAAAACGGTGAATAAATTGCAACCTTCCGATTAATCCTCTCAACTCTTTCAAGTTTTTGGGAGGTGGCATTTCTCTAATAGCCTTCGCCTTGTTAGGATCGATCTCAATTCCCCGTTTGCTGACGATAAATCCAAGCAATTTTCCTGAAGATACCCCGAATATACATTTCTTGGGATTCATCTTTAACTAATATTCTCTCGATCTCTCTAATACTCTTGCCAAAACTTTGGCGTGCTCAGCCTTTGTTTTCGATTTAACCAATAAGTCATCCACATACACTTCCAAGTCTATGTGCATCATGTCATGAAATATTGCCATCATGGCCCTTTGATAAGTGGCTCCAGCATTCTTTAATCCAAATGGCATGACAACATAACAATATGTTCCCCAAGGTGTAGTGAATGATGTTTTCTCTTGATCTTCTTCTGCCAGCTTGATCTGGTTATATCCTGAAAATCCGTCCATGAATGATAACGTCTCATAGCCAGCGGTGTTATCGATGAGTACATCAATATGAGGCAATGGAAAATCGTCTTTAGGACATGCCCGGTTCAAATCGCGGAAGTCGATGCAAATTCTGACCTTTCCGTCCTTCTTCATAACCGGGACTATATTGGCCACCCATTGTGGATAAAGGACAACTCTAATAAATTTGGCTTTATGCAACTTATCGACCTCTTCCTTCATCTTTAAAGCCATTTGTGGGTGGAATCGCCTTAGTTTCTGTTTGACTGGGCTAACTCCTTCCTTTAATGTCAACCTGTGTTCAACTAAAGATGAGTCTAACCCTGGCATATCTTCATAACTCCAGGCGAAAGTGTCCTTATAGTCCTTTAGTACTTGTACCATTGCGTTTTCATCCTCTGTAGAAAGATTTTTACTGACGAGGACAACCTTAGGTTCGTCTTCAGTCCCTAAATTAATTTCTTTGGTGGGCTCTTCTACGGCAGCTGAGGGTTCATCAAATCTCTTCACTCCACTGGCGTATGCTTCAGCCGCGTCCTCGTCATCTTCCTTTTCAACAATGGGGTCCTTTTCATGTACTAATTCATATACCCCGTACCCATCATTGACTGACTCATCGTCCATACAATCTTCTGGCATCTGAATTGGATTTTCTAGAAGCTGAGGGATCAAAGAGCAAGAAGAGCACTTATCAGCTAAGTCCTGGAGGTATCTATCTGGAATTTGCCTACCCTTAGGCTTCCTAGACTTCCTAAACTGACTAACCTGACTAGACTGCCTAACTTCACTATCATAACCTAACGAAGACGAAGCAGGATGAAAATCCTGGGATACAAGTGGAAATACAAGAGAATCCTCCCGAGAGGAGGGGCAGAGTAAATCTATAAGAGAAGCTTGACCGAAGGACCCGCGCGGCGGGGTGCAATCGGACAAGTAAGATGTTTCCTCGACGAGGATTTGGGAAGAATTTGTTGCCAAATTGGCATTTTTTTTTGGAAAATGAAAGAATTAAACATAAAGCAGGAGTGAATAAAAATGGAAGGAGAATCAGACGGAGGAAGAGGCACCAATGCCAAAGGATTAGGGGGATCATATAGTAATATGTCCCAGATTAGATCATACAACCTCTCTAGATCGAGAAGAGGTTGTGGTATAATGTCCCGAGGGGACAGAGTAATCATGACGGGCGGAGCCCGTGGAATATCTTCAATTATGACCCGCGACCAAGTCGGGGTCAAAAGTAGTGTGCGAAAAAGAGTATGGAGCATGAAGACATGTGAAGGATATGTACCCCTCCAGAGCAGATCTGTTGTGTAACCAGCTTCATAGGGGTCATCTGGCTCCCCTTCATCAGTTTCTTCAGATAGCAGTATCCGCTTGTCAAATATAGCACCAGGGCTTTCAATCAATTCATCAATTTGCGGCGGCCACTTAGGTTCTGCAGGATCCAGAAATAGTCTGTTCAGTGCAATATACAGGTCCCTCAGGTCGAACCACCTGTACCATTCACATTCAGGGTCATCAAATTTCCTCCTTTTCATAGGCCGCAGAGCCTCCAAGGATTGGTACGTAAGCAGTTCAGAGCAATGTCTGGCCAAATCCCTCCCATATATATCATGGAAGTCAAAACAGGAAGTAATGACTACCGTATTATCATAGCTAAGTATGGGCCCTTTCACAAAATGTGTACACAGGGTCCATGTTAAGGGATCTCGGCCTTCTTTGAGTGGTGTAGACATTGCCTGCCAGATTTTCGGGCCCTCTTTAATTTCTGCTTTCTGAACCAGATTTTGTTTCAGTTTTATTGGCCTATAGCCCAGACCACTTCCAGGCGCTGCTCGATGATTTCTGACAGGAGTGGTCCTGCCTTGCAATTGTGTGCCCAGACCTTTCCCAGGCTCGTAGCCGTTCTTCATCATAATCCTCCATCCTGGGGTACTCATGCACTTCCCCCTTTTGATAGCATCTAACGGATATGGAGAAATAGTAGCGGCTTTCAGAGGATCAGCCACTGGGCGGTAGACCTGTAATACCGACAGAAAAGGTTGTCGGCCAGGTAAAACAGCAGATTTAATGTTCAAGGAATGAGCAGCAGCAAGGATCGGCATGCTCGTTACTTTAATTATTCGTCCTTTGTAAGGAAATTTGAGGCATTGATGATTCGTAGAAGGAATCGCCTCGAGAGTTTTAATATAAGGACGGCCTAAAATGGCATTTATGGAAGGGTCGATTTCCAAGATGTGAAATTCGACCTCTGCATGACTTACAGGGCCCAGCTCCACCTTTAAATAAACCATTCCCAGAGGGGAACGGGTAGAATTGTCATATGCTGTTACTGAGATGGGGCTGGGCAGCCATTTCTCTTTGGGCACACCGCACGGCTCCAGGGTCTTCGGAGGTAGAACATTGATCGAAGCCCCTGTGTCGACCAGGCATGCATCCACGGCCTTCTTACAGATGTTAACCGTGATACTCAGAGCCATGCTTCTGGCTGCCGGCGGTGCTAGTTCCGATGTATGAAATGTTATGGAGGGCTGATCCCCCTGAGGAACTAGTAGTGCTGCAATCTTCTCTACCGGCACGTCTTCATTGACCATCACCTTCTGCAGATATTCCATTAAAGCTTCTTGGTGACTCTTGGACCTTTTGATCAGTTCGAGTATAGTGATCCGTGCCGGTGTCCGATCTAGGTGTTTCAACAAGTCATATTGAGTGCCTGGTGCACTCTCTTCATTGTGGGCTTCCTCAGTCGGCTGTGATGGGCCGTCTCTGACTGTAGACTGAGGAAAGACCTTGTTGAAAATCCTTCCACTCCGGAGCGCGTGTTCCTCAACCGTGGAGGATCCGGGTGACACTTTAAGTACCGCAGGGTTGGACGGTGCGGATGGCGTAGAGGGTTGGTAGGTAGGTGATGGCGTAGGGCTAGGTGGTGATGGCGCGGTGCGGATTAAAGGCCTAGAGGGTTGGATGGTGGATGGGTAAGTGGTTGGCGAAGTGGGGAATGGTACGCGTAATAGCGGTCTAGATGGTAAGGGCATATCTGGATAGGCGGTAGTGGTAGTGGGTGAAGTAGGAAACGGTATGCGTAGTAACGGCCTAGATGGTAGAAGGGGTGCGTTATTGGTTTGCGGGGGGTTATATGATGGAGGCGTAGGAGTGCGGGGTGTAATGGGTCTAAGGAAGGCGGGTAGTGGTAATGGGTTATTGGGTGTGGGCGAGTGATATGTAGGTGTGGGTATGGGGGTAATGGTAACGGGTTGTGACCTTGGTATGTGGATGGTGCGGCGTGGTGGTCGTTCTGCGGTACTTTGAACGTGACCCGTTGAACAAAGAGAGGAAGAGTCATCTACTCTCCACTGCTGCCCACGACCAGCCTCAGACTGGCTGTTCGTCAAGGTGGGAGCAACCTGGTTTTGGTTCTGATGCTCCGGGAGTGGATTCTGCACTATGCCCATGTTGGGTGGTGCTGCTGCTTGTGCCGGTGGTCTTGCTTGCTGCTGCTGCTGCTGCGGTCTCCTCCCCTTCAGGGCTGTTATGTACTTCTTCATTTCCTCCCAGTCTATGCCGCCCTGCTCATTGAGATCATGGATATAATCTCTGAATTGGAAGCAAGTGTCAATGGTATGCCCAGGTTGTCTGTGAAAGTAGCAATACCTAGACGTATCGGCATTTTGAGGCCAGACGGCCTTCTCTCTCGGCAAAGCTAAGGCATTGGCTGCCATTAAAGCGCTGAAGATATCTGCCAAGGATTCTGGGAGGGCCGGGTACTCTGCCCTTTTCGGGCCTGGAGGTCTCCTTTGCTGGTTGTATTCACCCGGAGGAGGGACATTGTGGTACGCCGGCGGTGCACGCGGCTGGTACTGTGGCTGTTGCTGTTGCTGCTGATGTGGCTGCTGATACTGCTGTTGCCGTTGCGGCTGTTGCTGTAGCTGGTTATGATTCGGCTGCTGGGGCCGCTGGTACTGCTGTTGGTAATGGGAGTTCTGCTGTTGCCTGTACCCCTGCTGGCTCGGCTGTGGTGGCCTCTGGTACTGCTGATTCCTCACAAACTGGGGCGAGTTATTGTTCATAGTACTGACCTGCTCGTGAGAGAGCGTGCCCTCAGTAGTTGGACCTGAGCTAGGAGAATTTGGCACTGCAGGCTTCCGAGGCGGAGGCCTGTTAGGTCTATGAGGATCAAAGACGCTAGAGAACGTAGCGTCCTTGAAAGCATTCTGGCAGTACCGTGCCCTTTCATAGAGCTCTGCCATGTTCGTCAAGTTGTTCAAGGAGAGGACTAGCTTGAACTGGGGCGTGGCGTTGGAAATCAACATTTTCACTTGTTCGGATTCGGACAAGTGATCTTTCACTTTTTCAGCCAGGCCCCGCCACCTGTCAGCAAAACTGACAAACTCCTCGTCTGGTTTCATCTTTTCTGCAATAAGATCCGTGATAGACAGGGAGGGTGCGACTCTGTCCTGGTATCGTTGGATAAATTTACGTGAAACGATACCGTAATCCTCTACTTCTGAGGGTTCCAGAGAAAAGAACCACTCGAGGGCTGGTCCCTCTAGGGATCTCCTGAACAAGAAAGCCAATGACCTCTTATCATTCTGCCAGAAAGAGGATTCGTACATGAACTCCTTCAGGTGCGTGAAGGGGTTACCAGTACCGTTATACTTTCGATACACTGGCATTTCAGAGGGTGGCAGATGAAACACTGGCAGGCTCGGTAAATTAATTTCTGGCACAGCTTTAACCCCCATCATCTTCTGAAGATTGTTAAACTGCTCGTCCATGCGCTCCATCTTGGCCAGCAACGTCTGCGTGGTTAGATCTGCCTGGGGAGGAGGAGGAGGAGGAAGTACTTGATAGGCCTGCTGCCTAGAGTACGTTGGACAAGGAGGGTAATAAGGATGAGGTCCGGCAGAGCTTCCGCCATGCCCGAGGGCATTTTGGTAAATGGGCGTCTGCGGTCTAGCCGGTTGCCTGGATGAAGAAAGTTGTGGCCCAGTTGGCCGAGAGGTAAGATGAAGGCCTTCCATGGCCTGTTGGATATAAGGAGGAGGAGGAAGAGGTTGTTGAGGAACAACGGGGGGAGCCACAGGATTCGGCTCGGCAGGCTGCATGGGTGCCTTCCCCTTCAAGATGGACTGGATCGCCTCGAACTGCTGAGGGTCCAGTCGGGAGGCAAGAACTCCCAGAGCATTGACAAGATCCGTAGGATCGGAGGATGAGGGATCATGCTGATTCATGTCCCCCTCAAAGTCAGGATTGGGAATCGCATATTCATGCGGAGGAAGATCATGATATTGATCGTGCGGATTAAAAAGAAGAGTTCGTACATTCCCGTCATGTCGAACTGGAATGGGTACAGAATTACGAGAGGCATCAGCATCTCTCCCGTTCTCGTAGTTGAAATCAGAATTGCGAGGGGCATTAGCATCTCCCTCGTAGTTGATAATGGCGTCTTGGGCCATACTCAAATCTCTGCCTGATCGCAGCAACATTATATTAGATTCTCTTTTCAAAAAAAATTAATCAAGCAAGTTGTGCAGAGATTAATCAAACAAGTGGATGCTTAACGTGATTTCAGGATTCCTTGTTGAGTTATTTGAATTGGATTAAACCACAATTTCGCTCAGGGAAGGATCCAAGTTTCAGTTCGATTTCCACCGTTATTCTCTAAGGTTTTCTCTCACAACGCTCTCGGAATCTAGCCGGGACTTCAATTGATACAACCAGCCCGATGATCAAGGAGGAATACCTTGATTTTGGGGACTTATGGAGGTCTCAACGTCAACTTCTCTAGTCTGATCAAGGGACCAACCCAATCAGAGAGAGTTGCTAACGTCGAGTAATGTGTTCCTAAGAAAAGGAGGGTTTTAGCCTCAATGCGTATGCCCTGCGACCTGGATGGCCTCTAATGCTTAATAGAGTAATGTGTAGCTAGCACTCAACACAGAAATCTGAAACTGAAAAATAATTAAGAAACTGTCTGAATCGCGTCAATGATAGTCGACGCTATTCAGAACAGAACTTAATTCTTTCGCAGAGAACAGATGCAAACAGCAGAGAAAACCTGGAAAATAACTAAAAACTGTCTGAATCGCGTCGATGATGGTCGACGCTATTCAACACAGAAGTTAATTATTTCACAGAAACAGATGTAAACGACAGAGAGAATCTGGAGGCTAAAAGGCGTCCAGGTTTACTGACGCGGTTTTGAAACGCGTCGCTGTTACTGGACGCTTTTCAGTTCGCAGAAACAGATTTCCAGAAGGATTTTCTGGGTCGAATCCTCCTTAAACAGGGAAAAATGCAATAAATAATCGACTCATGCAAAGATTTTTAGTTTCAGATTTTAAACAGGATGGTTTACTATCTAAACAACTAAGAAATCACTCAAACACACAACATTTTATCACCAAAAACAGCTTTTTAAACTAATCAAAGGGGAGGCAAGATCTTGCCACTGGGGTGTGCACGTGGTGCACGAGGGAAATTTAACAAACTAAACACTCACCAATTGGTGAGGACGTGTCGAAAGACACAAGTGGTGCACCGTGGGTGCCCGGTATGATAATAGCAAGAACAAAAGAAATTAAAAGACGGCGAGACCAAGTCCCACCGTGATCGCCAAAAGAGCTGTAGGTGCTGAAAATTTGCTCGTGTGATTTATGTGAAAAAACTATGTTGTTTAGGGTAAATTAACCTATTAAAAAAAAATGCAACTAAGGTGCAGTGATCGCCAGAAACTTTTAACTAAAAAGCTTCAAAAGAGTTTGATCGCCTACCTGTTCAAACGCGGAAGATTGAATCCTTGGTTCCCCTCCTTCAGCCGGAGCCTCTTCTTGTTCTTTTGTTCTTGCTGTTGAATGTTGAGGATCGTCCAGAAGTTCTCCTGGCTTTTGCTTGATTTCCCTCTTTTTGATTTCTTGTTATTCAGTTGTTGGATGCAGCAGACAGAGAGACAGAAAAATAAAGAAGAAATAGTGATGAGAATCTAAGTAGAAATAATATCAAAGCTAACTATGATTAGAAACATGTATAAACAGCAACTCACTTGTTTTAAATGACTTTGAAATCCCTTTAGAAAAGATGGGTTTTGGAGAATTAATGAGGTGGTGTGTTTTGCATGGAGTGAATATGAGAGAATGAAACTAAAGAATGAAAATGAAATTCAGATATGAAAAACTTATGCCCAGTCCAGTTGGTTGAAGCTTTGAAGGAGATGAAGATCTTGAAAAAGGATGCCGACTTCTGGTGGCAGCGCTCCGGCGCTGTTGCTCCGATCTTCAAATTGCTATAACGCTGTGGCTCAATCTCTCTTTTTTTTTTTTAACTCCTTGAGATGCAAGGTATTTATAGGCATTTTCTGCGTTCGCGATTAATATAGAAAAATCTAGGATTTATCTACTTTAATCGACAGATAATTACTGATTAATTCATCTTTATCTGTAATTATCTAAAACGCGTCCACTTTGGATGACGCCTTTCAGATTAATTAAGATAAGGATAAATATCCGGGAAAACTTATCTTTATCTTTATTAGCTAAAACGCGTCCACTTGTGTAGACGTCTTTTACCCTAATTAAGATAAGGATAAACATCCGGAAGAGAAGTTAAAACAGCTTAGGAAACCTAAAACGCGTCGAACTTTACAGACGCCTTTTAGCTAATAAATCAATTAATTAAAATTCAAATTTAAACGTTAAAATAGGAATAAAGTCTAAATGGCGTCCACATGGGCCGACGCCTTTTAGGATTCTTCATATTTTAACTGAAATTTGAGCTAAAATCAATTCAATTGATTAACTTAAACATGTCTATGAAACCCGACACTCAAAAATATCAATAAAAATTAATTAATGATTAAGTATCAAACCATTCTGAGGCATTATTATATGATATGAAATTTACTCAAAATGACGTCAAAATTAGCGTGTCTACAGGAGTCTCACTGTGATCACCAAAGTCGTGGTTATCTATTCACTTGTATTATTTCATGTATATGATTTGCATCATCATTTCTATATGATAAATAGTTATTAGATTATATCAAGGACCTTGTAATTCATATGAAACTAGAATTTGAATTCCCTTTTATAAAAAATAATGATAATTCCAGAGGATTTTTAATCGCATAGATAGGCCATGGACAAACGAGTTTCGGCTTAACACTAGATTGCAAGATTTGTATCTTAAATTATGAATGATAACTTAGAAATATTATTTTTTATTAATTTATTAATTTATTAATTATTTTTTTAATATTTTCCTTTTTGAATCTAGCATGCATTCATGTAGGATTTTGAAATCATTCATAGTTAATGATTAAATATCAGATCATTCGATCGAATAAGTCCCAACGCGATGTGAAATATTCCATTTTGTATTGAGTACTCAATTATCCTAGAAGTTTCTTGAAGCCATCTTTTGAATTCTTTTTCATTCGGATCTTTATCTCATGTTTTTTTGTTTTCTTTTAAGATCCTCCATGATTGTAGCACATTGACTGGTAACCGCTCTCCATAGTAAAACCTGCAAGGTTTGTGACCTAGGGTACTTTTCCTCATAAAGGTTGATCACTTTTTCTTTTATTCCTTATCTATCTAATCCAGACAAGATTGATTCCATTGATCTCTTTAAGTTGCTTCATTGATTATTTTGTAAAGATTCTCATCATGTGATGTTGAGTGCGTGTCTCATTACACCTTGACATCACCTTTTTAGTTCATTCCACTTTATTTCATTAGCCACCGCTAATTTTATTTCACTTCATTCCCTTGCAAAGTTGATGCCAAGGCAAGGCAACAGTAGACACGCTAATTTTGACTTCACATTGAGTAAATTTCATATCACATTTATAATGCACAAAATTTAATTTAATTTAATTTAATTTCATATCACATTGGTCTTTAATTTAATAATTAGGTAACTTTTACTACTTTTTTGAAAATTTTCTAAAACGTGTCGCTAATGGTCGACGTCATTTAGATTTCTGCACAAAATTAATTTTGGCTCAAATTTCTTAATTGAATAAGGATTAAGTTGAATGGTATCGTTCATGGTCGACGTGATTTAGTTTCTTAATTCTCGCCAACTACTAATTTGAATCCTAATCAATTTTCTATGTATATAAATCGCACCTTCTAAGTCGACGTGTTTTAGATATTTTGTGATTATTTTTAATTTTCTCGAGATTATCTTGCTTTAATTGGCCAATATTCTAAAAGACGCCCGAGTAGGCTGGTGCTTTTTTTAAAAGACGTTGCATGTGGCCGACACGGTGCAGTGGAATCAAGGTCATTTGGCCGAGATGATCTAGTTTTCTTAGATGAAAGGTCTCCATTCAGTTGGTAATTATCCATAGTAATATGTGTGCCGAGATAGAAGATTTTTTAGGCTTAGAATCTTGGAAAGTATTCTCTATATATAGTGCATCCCTTTGAGCCTTCAAAGGAGTTGGTTGAAGCGCTGTCGAAGAGTCTTTCCAAAGTGAGATGAGAGCCCTATAGTTTTGAACGTAGACAATATTGTTGGAGCTTTGTTTTTTTTTTTTTTCCACCCAACCCGTTTCATTCATATTGAAGAATCTCGAAAGCCTGGTGGCTTTAGAGGGGCCAACCTTTTTCTTTCTTTCCCTTTCTTTCTCATTCCTTTGTTTTCATTTGATTTTCATAATATTTGCATCACTACATCATTGATTCACTTCTTTCACACACGTTCATTAGCATCTCATGATAAATTTGTCTCTTTGCATACAGAGGTTTTAAAGAAAACCTAAGCAAGTGAGTATTTTGGTTGAGATTCATGGAGTTTTTCTTAATAGAATTTTAAGGCTCTGATCGTATTTCAATTTCTTTTTTTTTCCTTGTCTTTCTTGCGAGGTGTTGAAAGAGGAATTCTAAAAGTATCCCACTTGCCATACATCATTTTCAAAAGAGAGTGAACTGTTGACAAGCAGAGCTCTTCTTCTTCAACCGGCTGAAGAAGAGGAAATAGGAGAGAATTTACAACACTCCCAATTCGGAAAAGGTAATTCACGATCGCTTCGTTTTTATTTTTTTTTATTTTTTTTTGAGGTCTTCGATCTCTAGTGATCACAATTCATAGTCATTTATAGCAACGTGATTCTTGTCATTGAGTGCACGGTCATAAGCACTCACAGACACAAGGAGCACGCCCTCGTCCCCACAAAGCAACGGTAGATGGTGAAGATCTTGCAAGTCATGCTAATGATCTACTACAGTATGGGGTATAGATAAGGGTGGAGGGATGAGGAATAGTGATGGAGAGAGAAAGAAGGGTGTTAGGATGATGGAAGTGCCGTGGGGAGAAAAGGGGCGAGTTAGAGAGAAGGGGTGTTGTTGGGGAAATATGAGATTTTTGCTCTTTTTCTCCAGAATTAAGAGATTAAAGGGTGGGTATTCGGAGTGGGGGTTCTTGGGGGTGGTGGCAGTGAATGGGAGCCTCGGGGAGGTGGAAGGGTTGTTGGGGGGTTGTGATAGTAGGGTGGATTATTGGGCATATTAACTATTCCTAGGAGAGATAAACAGTTTGGGCTAATGTGGGGGTTGATGTGACTAGTTTTAGGGCGAGGTGGGTAGTAACGTGATAGGTATGGGTTGATGTGGATGATGACGGGGTTGGAGATTTTTTTTGTTGGAGGGGGAAAAGGAAGTTAATTGACCTTGGGGAGATGGAAGGGTGGCGTAAAGAAGGGTGGAGAAGTGGGTTGGTGTGAATCGGGTAGGGGGTTGGGAGTTGATGAGGGTAAGAGGGAAGGGAAGGAGGTGTGAACATAAGCTAGAGGGAGAGGAGAGAAAGAGGGGCGCCCCCTTTTTTTAAAGAGAGAGAGAGAGAAGAGAGAACTAGAAAGAGAGAGCCAAATTCATAACTTCTGTAACTACTCTAAATGAGGGGGTTGATCTTCTATTTATAGAGGTGCCATCTCTTTTCATGACCAAAATACCCTCAAAAAGAAAAATACTAAGATGACTTTAATTACTACTAGTAGGCCACTACAAAGGACTCAATACTAAGTAACAAATTATTTGGCTAAGGCCCATACATCATAAGCTCAAAAATAAAAGAAAAATACAAGATAGACTAAAAAAGGAAGATAATCTTCGAGATAAAGAGATGTGCTAGGTTGTCCTCATCATTAAGCTGTAGCGCAAGTCGTTGAGAATGTACGGTGTCCTTCCATCAGTATAGTTTAGGATTCGATTCAGATCGAGTTGGTTTGTTGTGCTATCCACAAGACCAGTTAGATTCCGATGAGAGACTAAAACTATGGCATAATGATGCCTTAAATAGGGTAGAGGCACGAAAGACAAGCCAAAGGGTGAACTAATTACTAAGAAGGATAAAGACAAGCCAGTTGAAAGAGAGGAGTACTTCCACTGCCATTAATAAGGACACTATAAGAGGAACTGTAAGTCTTACTTTGTAGAGAAAGGAAAACGAAATGAATAAGAAGCTTGAAGAAGTTTTAAGTATTCTTTTAACTTTTCTTATTCATTGCATAATCTACATCTCTAGTATGAGATACTAGACATGCATCTCATGTCAACAACAGCGTGTAGATTAAGACAAGTAAAAAGAAACTGAGATTGATGCAAGAGTTGCACCTATTGTTGTGGAGATAACAAACATTAGAATGCTTTCAGGAGACCTAATAGAACTATATAATTATTATTTTGTTCCATCTATCATTAAGATCTCAATCTCACACTTTTGCTAAGATAGAGATAGTTGTCCATTGACTGAGAAGGAACAAAAATTGTTCCATTTATTTGAGAAATAAAAAATTTGATTTTGTAAAACCAGTCAATGGTTTGTAGATCCTTCATGTAACATGTCATCTGATGAATGTTCATAAATCTCCTAAAATAAGAGGCAAAGTGTGAATACAAATTATCTATGGCATTGTAAGCTGGGTCATGTAGATGAGGATGGAGTTCGAAGGTTGCATAAGATGGATACTTTAATCCATATGATTATGAATCATATGTAACAAGTGAATAAAGTCTCATAGAAAGTTGACCACTTCTCCATTTACTTGACATGGAGATAAAGCCGAGGACTTATTAGAGATTGTGTATGCTGATGTATCTGGCCAAATGCCCACTCTAGCCATAGATAGTTACTCGTACTTTATATTCCTTAAATAATGACTTCTCTAAAAATTCAACTATGTGTACTTATGGAAGTACAAGTTCGATGCATTTGAGAAATTTTAGGGATTTAAGTGTAAAGTAGAGTGACACACCAGAAAGAGTATTAAGACTCCTTGATTTGATTAAGGAGATGAGTACTTGAGTATAATATTCACACAAATCCTTAAGGATAATGGTATCCTCTCTCCATTAATCCCTCCTTACATGCCACAGTTGTATGGTGTATTTTAAAGAGAGGAATCGCACCTTATTGTATATAGTGCGATCTATGATGAGTTTGCCTAAATTTCTTATTTCCTTGTGGGCTTAGGTATTGTCATTAGATGCCCATCCCTTAGATACGGTTCCAGTTAGTTTAGTGCATATTATTCCATGTAAGATATGGAGAGGAAAGAAACCTAACTTGAAGTATGTTAATGTTAGGCGATGTTATCCCATGTTGTGAAACACGATCTAAGAAAGTTGGAATCAAGGACAGAGAAGTGTAGATTTGTAAAATATCCAAAATAGTGTTAGGATGTTATCAGCCGAGCGATAAAAGAATGTTTATCGCTGAGAGAGTTGTCTTTTATGAAAAGGAATTTATCCTTACTAAATCATAAGATGATCTCTTTCTTGTGGAACCTATCATGACATACATTAAAAGGTAATGTAAGTCTCTTAAAATTCTCTAAATAGGATGATAGATATGTGTGACATATCAAGGGTGGCTAAAGTAGAGGAACTCTATGATAAGGATCATGATCTAAAGACTATGAAGAGGCTTTTAGTAGACTGACTCAGGGAATTGATGAGAGGCCAGGAATTCAGACAACCAATCCATGCAGACCAACTGAGTTTGGAGCTTGGTGGACTTGCTTGAGGATACAGTACCCATCAAGTGCTAGTGGATCTTCAAATAGAAGATCGGTGCGGATGGATAGTTTGATAGTAATATGGAAAGGTTAGTGGCCATCAAAGTTTGTCTAAGACAAAGTGTTGACCTTGACGAGAGATGGACATCAATTGCCATAATTAAGACAATCATAATTCTTCTTGCCAAAGCTACTTATCATGTCAATGAGATATAACAATTGAATGTTAAAACATGCTTCCTTAATGAGATTCTTGAGGAAGAGGTGTATGTGATATAACAAGAATGTTTTACATCTAGTGTGTATCCTGATAGGATATAGTAGCTTAAAAGATCCATTAATGGATCATAATAAGCTTCCCGAAGTTGAAACTCGTAGATTAACCTGATGATCAAATATTACCAATTCATTAAGAATGAACATGAACTATGTATGTACAAGAAGGCAAATGGGAGTGCATCACTTTAATAATGCTCTGTATAGATAGCATCCTAGTTATTGGGAATGACATGGGGATGTTGCTATCGGTGAATGTATGATTATCTATAATTTCTCCACAAAGGATTTAGGTGAACCATCATGCGTATTGGAAATATGGATAAATGAAGATAGATCGATGAGGATGTATGATTTAACCCAATCCAAGTACATTGACTGAAATGTTAAAAGATTTGACATGATAAATTCCAAAGGAGATCTCATATTGATGAGTCATGGAATTAATCTCTCTAAAGAAATGTTCCTTAAGACTCTTGAAGGGAGATCACATGAACTTGACCCGATACAATGTGTGCAATAAGTGTTATGAACAGGTATCAATCGGATTTAGGAGAACCTTGTGAGAAGGTTATAAAATACATCCTTATATACTTGAAAAGAACTAAGGATGTGCTTCTGGCACTTGGAAGAAATGATTTAAAGCTGCGAGGTTGCACTGACTCTGGCTTCCAATCTGATTTGGATAACATAAAATTTATGTCGGATTTTGACTTGACGATAGGCACAAGTTCACTGTTGTTGGAACAATGGGGATGAAGGAGTTCATATTTGAACTATAAGTAGTTTTGAACACTTATGATCCGATTCCCTTGATGTGTGACAATAGTGAAAGTAATTCATTAAGTGAAAGAGTTACGGTCTCATCAGAAATTGGAGAACATTATGAGATTCTTTCATTAGATCAAAAAGATCATTTCGAGAGGAGATATCATAATGGAAATGGTTTCATTTGTATATGATATAGAAGATTCACTAACTAAGTCTTAAACTCAGGCTGTGTATGAGCAACACCTAGGTTTGATGATAATCAAATGTGAAGGTGATTGACTTTAGTCCAAGTGAGAGAATGTTGAAAATAGGTGTCCTCAAAACCAATCATCAGGCACCTATATACATTTTAGTTCACCAATAAATGACAATTAATTCATTATGAAGATTGGCATTAACTAATTGCACATCATGAAGTCCGTGGAATTATGTGGGAATATTGGATCCCAATAAGATTGTGATAATAAGATCAATAATTCTGACCATAATTCCTAAATGGTTCGTAGTCATAAGATATTAGAGACATGACATCTTATATCCGAATAGACTGATGTGTGTTATGCCTGCTCATATGATGAGGGTGACTGACCTTATAGTCACTTGTGTGAGGACACTAGGGTAACCACATATGAGCTCATTAGAGATTGAATTCACTGAACTAATCTAACTTGAATTACTGGAGGGTAATTTAACTAATTGTCAACTAGCTTGATTCAATGTCGCAGTTGCGTGGTTGGTCCTTGGACCTGAGACACCAAAGACACCTTGTCGGTGGACTTCAGGGCTTTGACCTTGGCTCACAGATCTCTGACCATCAGTCCTAATTAGTCAAGTGATCAGGTTCAGTGGAATACCTTCAAAGGTGATTGAGTGTTTAATATGGGATCATTTATTTTCGGTATTTAGAGAGAGAATGCTCTAGGAATGATGTGCAAGAGTCTCTGGCCAAAGCAGGTAGAATATCAAAAAAGGCATTTTCTGATAGTGTACATCGATATATAATCCAAATGAGTTGACCAGTTAGGCTTTGACAGTTCATCATGTCCTAAGTTGACTTGAGAGTATTGTACGATTTAAGTATTATATCCACGCGACAACTATTGATGGAAAGGTTCTATGATTGGATTGTTGAACCCTATTACCTTTTAAGATCATGAAGTGTTGCTTGACACCCAACATGATCGGAAGAGGCCTAGCTGATTAATATGTACAACATTAATTCGATTAATTAATAGTTAATATAGATATTAACTTGATTAATTAAGTCAATAAAGTGTTAATGAGTTTAATGGGTCATTGGCTAGACTAGTTCTTGGGCCTAGAGGGTCACATGTACAAAGATTCTCAATTTGGGATCATTAAGTGAGTTTTATATTAAATTGGAGACTTTTATGAAAAGTCGCCCACATTTAATATAAATAACTACCATGAGAGAACCCTCGGCCAAGCTCCAAGGGCTCCACCTAGACTGGTCGCCGCCCTCCCTATCTTCTCTTTTTATTGTGCGCGCCACCCAGAGGGGGCCCCTACTGCTCTGCTCTATGCTTCCTCTTCCCCCCTATCTCCTCTCTCTATCGGGAGTCTGCCAACATGCCCCAAGCACCTCTATGGAGAGGAAACTGTGGCGATTACGCCGCATCTGATGAGAAGAGATGAGGATGAAACTTTGACGACATTATGTAGATACTACTGGAGGCCGGGCGCATGCGTGGCTAGTGGCGTCACCTCAATGGAACCGTTTGGTAGCATATCTAATTTTGTGCACGGTGATGTTCGATCACCTCTTTTGTATTATTTTTGTTTGAAACAGATCGAAAATGGGTGGGATTAATTTTTATTCTTCATTTTCACTGCGCTCTTCATTGTGCCACCTTGATCCTTATAGATAGAACAACAAATCTCTAATTTCGAGTTTAAGCATTATCATCATTACTCAACGGACATAGATTAGGATGTAGTTCTTTTGGATAACACAACAAAGTTACATCCTGACTCTACCTCGTTTAAAGGCATCATCATGACATAGTTTTAGTTTGTCATCAAAATTTGATGGGCCTTGTGGATAGCACAACAAACCATATCAAAATTTGATGTACTTCTAATACTAAAATCATAATGATAGAGGGCCACGTAGTACATTCTCAACGACTATGCTCTTAAAATTTTAGAATGAAGGATTTAATTAATGTTTTATCTTGGTCTCATCCTAGGTAATTGTAAGTAAATATATCAAATACATTTGTATATTTACTATACCTAAATGATATCATTTGATTCAAAATAAAAGAAAAACACATGTATCAAACATACATGTTAGTTATGTGGTCATAGACAACATGGTGATTAAGTTGGAGTCATACAATTAATTACCACTTAAACTAATATAACAACTTATATTAATTAAAGACATGCAATCACATAGGCCGGGATCACATCTCCGTGGCCTTCCTAGTTGCAATTGTGGATCACCCTCGCTCCTTGTCCATCCATCGTGATCAATTACATAATAATAAATTTAATACAATTATCAAATGTACATTAATAAAGGAAAGTCTTATGGTGGAATACAAAATAGGAGGGAGGTAGAAGCACAATGGAATGAGAGAGAGAGAGGGAGGCACGCAGGCTAAAATAATTAACAATTAATCAACCAACAAACTATTCCACATCTACAAAATAAATATCATCACATGACATAATTTTAAAGTGCATGTTCATGACCATGGTTAACTTTTAACTATACACACATGATTGAGCATACAACATGAGGCTGAAATTTTCAAAAACAAATAAGTTTTAATTTTCATAAAATCTGGTTCCAACCAAAATTGGGATAATTTGAAATTTTCGAAAACTTCATTTTGTAGGCATGCTTTTAGATCTAATTATCAAGCAATAACAATACATCACATGTGTAAAGATACCAAAATAAAGTTTCTAGACTCTTCCATGCATATTTAGAACAATTTAAACATAAAGATGATATTAATCTAACAATTAGATTAATAATTATGTCATTAATTATTCATCTAACAATTAGATTAATAAATAATAAATTAACAACAATTGTAAATATTATTAAAGATCAAAACCTTTAATTATAAATAGAATTTAAATAAGATTTTAATTTTAAAATAATTTTAAAATAAAAGAATCATTTAACTTCTGTTTAAATGGGCCAAAAAAGGAGGGTTTGGACTAGGGCGGCAATGGTCGGTCTGGCCCTGGCGCGGGTCATGCCAGCCCCTTAAGGGGCCTGACTTGTCTTGGGCCTAACTTAGGCGGACAGGCCTCGTTGGGCCTAGCCCAACCCTGAGCACGGGGCATGAGGCTAGGGCAAATGCTAGTAGGGGGATCAGGGAGGCACCCCCTTCCCTCCCTACTTCCGCTGTCGGGATCGGTAAGACCGAGTGGTGCGTCTGGCGCCGCCGAAGGCACCGGTGGCGTCTTGGCACACTGGGCCGATGCCTCCCTTCTCCTCCCTTTCTCCTCATCACATGAGAGGAAGGAGAGGATGTTATGTCCTGCACCTTCACAATATATTAATAAATTTAAGTTAAACCAAATAACTAATTATGAGAATCCATTAGTGAGTTTAAGTATTTTGATTTAGTCTACTTAACCTAATTGTGAATGTTTATTAGCCCAACGATACTAGTAAAAACAACCCACTAACTTAGTTAAAATTTTAGGTTTAGGAGCACTGGACACGAACATAATAAAATAATGAGAACTTTGTACAGAGAACTCAGAAGGAGGAATGGTTGATATTGTTGGAAAGAAAATGAAAAGATATATAAATTTGTAGAAGACCAACTTTATTAATTCAAATGTTTTAGAGGTTAAAAATGTCAATAATCAATTTTAGAAAGGGCTACTAATGGGAAACAAGTCCTAATAGAATTAGGAATCAACTTAGAAAATAAGAGAAAGCATAATTAAAGTTAAGTACGACTTAAAAAGTTATTTAAGACATATTTAAGTTGGATTAAAAGTGGAATGCAATAAATTTGAATATGTTTAAGACTCAAAGTTGTAGGTAAGAAAGTCATAATTAGAATCTTACTCGAATTAGGATTCTGTACATAGATTTACTAGACATAGTCCTAGTGTTTTAAGCATAACTTCGTGTATAACATTGTAAATTAGTTGAAATAATTATCATTAAAAAGATAACTAAAAATTATAAAAAGTTTATAAAGATTATATTTTTAAAATAAGTCGTTTACTGGTCGAAATCAGGACATCTTTAGAAGGGAAGGGAATCTACTAGATTTCTGGGTTTGGAATACTTAGGAGAGTAGGTTAGTAAAGTAGAGATAACGTTTTGTAAAAAAGTCTAAAAATATTGAGATGAGTGTCATTGGAAAGATAATAAAATGTTTTAAAACTTTATAGAAGAAATATTTTTCTAATTCGAACGTTTAAGAGGTAAAATTTAGACTTTTTTAGAGAAGGAAGCTATAGGTTGTATGAATAGAGTACGACTTGCACTAGTATTGCCACCTTAACTTGAAGAGTAAGTCTTGTGGGGTGAAGCTCCGACCCCAAGGAGGAAAAGATAGTTATTATTGAGTATTAAAGGAGGAATTAGCTATAAATAAGTCCTTGGATTTGTGTCAAAGCCATTAAGAGGCACAACTCTTCTTGGAGGGTAAGTTTATGGTGTTGTTCTTGAGAGAAAACAGAGAAGAGATAGTTAGACTTCATGGGAGTTAGTTCTAATGTTTGATGATGGTTATAGGAGGTTTAGAGAATGTGAAAAATAGTTTAGAGAGTGTAAAAAAGAGTTTATAAGTGGAATAAACTATAGATAGATAGCAAGAAAGCTATAGGAGAACTAAGAATCGATCTTTCTTCAAGAGGTAGATGAATAACTCTAAGTATGATCTATTTTGTACTAAAATTATATTATTTTTAAGAGTTTTTGAAAGGTCATTAATTGGAAAGAAACATGATATTTATGTCTACTTCATGATTATCAAATTTTATATTTTTATAATTTTATTTCTTATTTTTTCTATGATTATTTTCTCAGCATATGTAATTTGCCTATGTAGTCTATTTTGTTCCAACTATGATCACCTGAGTTACATATATTTGTTCCTATCAGTCAAGTGTCCAATTGATCTAAGCTTTTAACATAGACGTATTCTGGAAGTTATCTTCATTCCTAATAAAAAGGATTATTTTCTAATTTTTTCTATATTTATTTCATAATCTTCTTTTTAGACTATATAATATGTCCTAATAATTTTGAAATCTTAACTTGTGGACCTTTTATCCCACTCGATTCATGTCAAAATCATGTTAAATTTTGTGGAGACATTTGATATATTGTCCTTGACTCCTTTGTAAAGTTTGAGAATTTTCAGACCCCATTTGACATTTATTGTACCCTCTGTTTTGATTTGTTGAAATTCTATTAAAGTAAGATTTTTGGATTCGAAGCGGAAGTCCAAAATCATACCAACTCAATTAAGAAATTGATATAACTTTTTCGACACTTTATATATGACCTATTTGACATGTTAGCTATGTTCAATAATTTTTTGAATCTGTTTGATAATATTTAGCCTATTTGTTCATTTTTTAGTTTTTAAAATTAGTTTTAGTAGCTGAAAATATATATTTATTTATCCAAAAATTCTGAGAAAATTCTTGAAACTTACTTTTCACTCTAATAATATGTTGGCATCATCTTTACTCTGATTTTATTTCTATATGACTATGATGACTCTTTAAGCGACTATTTTATATATAAAAGTATGTATTTTAGCTCTTACATATACATCACTTTGTTAATTCAATTTTTAGACCTTTGCTAATCTTATGCTCCCTGATATCTCATTGTGCTATATTTTATGACTATGTTTGGACATTATTATCAAAGAGGTGTAGGACATGATTCCAATATAAGTATCCGTATTGGATAGGACAATTGAATCTGAAGGCAACGGGTGGAATCCTGATTTTCGACCGAGAAAACCACTCGACGGTGACACATAACGCTCTGAAAGTTTGGAGTTGAGCGGGCCTTAGACTCTCTGGTTATGTGCAGTGACCATAATCTTTACATCATTTCCTAAATGCTTTGATATATGTCCTTATGTTGCAGTTTGGGTGCATATCTGTTATGATGTGATGTGATTTGATTTGTTCAATTGGCACATAAACATGAAATCTTTACTTCACAAGTTCATTTGAATTCAGTTTAGTCATTTGAATCCTTTGATCATCTTGATTAGCTATTTCTTTTGAATTATATGAATCTGTCTTAACCTTATAATTCATAATATGAATATGATTTGATAAGTTACTATGCGATGTTATTCGTTATGTGATATGTGACAAGCTTAGTTTGATATGAGATATGTTCAGCTCGATATGTGATAAGTTATATTCATGGATAGTAGAATTTTATATATCAGATATGAATTAGATCATGCCATGTAACACTATATGTTAGTTGATCTAATGATGTTTATTAGAAAATGAATATGATTTGATAAATTCTATATGTGACCTGATGGATATAAGTATCCTCTAAGCCAATCATAAGACACCTATTTCAATCTGGTTCATTAATAAATGGCATTTATTTCATTATGTAGATTGGTGTATTTACAAGTACGTATAATGAAGTCCATAAATGTGTGCAATAGTCATCAGATTATGATGAGATCATAATAATGAGACTGATGACTTACAAACACATATTCTTAATTTTTCCTAGTCGTAGAATGTTTGAGAATGACATCCAAAATCTGGTAAGACTAGTACAGGTTATTTCAGCTCATATGATGAGGGTGACTGATCTCATTAGTAACTTGTGTGGAGACACAATGGTGAACCTGTAGGTGCTTATTGGGAATGAGTTCACTGAACTAATCCAACATTAATCGCTGAATGGTAATTTACCTGACTGTCAATCGTCTTGATTCATCGTCACAGTGGCATCGTTGGTCCTTGGACTTAAGACACCAAAGACACCTTGTCAATGAACTTCTGGGCTTTGACCTTCGCTTTCGAACCCCTATCCACGGGATTTCTAATAATCAAGGATCATGTCCAATGGAAGACCTTTGAAGGTGATTGTGTGTTCAATAGAGAATCGTTCGCTCTCAGGTAATTGGAGAGAGAATGTCCTAGAATAGATTCGTAGGAGTCTCTGGACAGAGCAGACATAATATTAGAAAAGGTTTTTTCAGATATTGTACAACTAAGTCTGATTTAAGTGAGTTGACCATCTAAGGTTTGACTATTGACCATACCCTAAGTTAACTCGAGAGCATTCTGCGAACGAATGATTATAACCACGTGGTAACTATGGACGGACAGGTTCCATGAGTGGGTTGCTGAACCCCATTACCTTATAGGATCATGTGGTGTTGCTTGGCACCCAATTTGATCGGAAGTCTGGCCGAATTTGCATGAGATGTTAATCCGGTTAAGTAATTAGTTAAATATTAGATATTAATTAATTACTATAAGTCGATAAATGGTCTTTGGACTTAACGGGCTGAAATCAGACTGGTTAATGGGCCTAGAGAGTCATACACAAATAGATTCTTAGTCGGTGGTACTTAAGTGGGATTTATATTAAGTCGGAGACTTTTGTGAAAAGTCGCGCCGACTTAATATATATACGCGCTGTTGAAAAATCCTAGGCCAAGCTCCAAGATTTATTAAAGTTGGCCGTCCCCCTCTCTCTCTCCTCTTCTTGGCGCCCCTCTCGAGGGGCCGGGACAGTTCTTGTCTCCGCCACGCGCAATTCCCGAAAGTCGGGAATTCCCGTCGGCGGATTTTCGGACGTCGTTGCAGCGACGGATCTTCAGTGAGCGAGCTGATCTAGACGAGGGAGCGAGGACGAACCACCGCAAAGGATCGCGTGGATACCGCTAGAGGCCGGATGCTTGTGCGACTAATGGCATTGTCTAAATGGAACCAAAACGGTTGCGGATTCGAATCCGCGCAAGGTGATGCTATCACAATATGTTTTTGATTTTCAATTTTCATTCTGAAACAGATCAACAGGCATATGACGGGATTTCGTTTTTGCTTCTGCTGCGTTCGTCGTGCCCCGCCCGAATTGGAACAGTGGTATCAGAGCCAGGTTCTGCTTTGATTAGTTTCGGGATGACGAAATTAATATTCTAAAATTAATTCTATGCGTAAATTTATTTTTTTCTCGCACACGAATTTGTTCATAGGATGAACTTTAATATCTGATATTTAATTATGTGGAGAAAAGCAGAATTTTGGGTGTTCTTTGTCATGTTCTTCATGGGGATGAAGAACTGGGCTTTAAAGAGGGTTTAATGGTGGTCGGCCAGCTCCATAGGCTTGCTTGTATGACCAACTGTCTCTCCCCTTCCCTGGAAAATTCAGGTTGTGCCCAGCGGCCGGTGGTGGAGCCTCTTTTTCTGATTTTTCCAAGTGTTGGAAGAGGAATAAGAGGAGCCTATGGGTTACAAAAACCAGTTTTAACCGCCCATTTTTGGGGCTACCAGGGGCAAGGGAGTCGTCTGCCGGCCATCACCGCCATCGGACGCGATGGGGACCACCCCCTTGGTTGCTCCGGCCGCCCCTGTGGCTAGCTCCGGCGGTGGCGCCGCCCCAAGTACTGCCACCTGCAAGAAAGGGGGGGAGAAACCCTAAGGGCCGACTGGTGTGTTGGGGCGCCTAAACCGGTTGGTCCCGGCCCGGGCCGCCCAGGCGCCAGACATGGTTAGGCCAAGTCATGCTTGGGTCCGGGCCCTAGCTCGAGACAGCAGGCCCCCCCCATGGGTCCTGTTGGGCCCTCTTAAACCGCTAAAACCCAAGCCCATTAACCCCTTTATTGCCACTTAACACTTTATTAAAGGAATATTTAACCCCCTTTAACTTAAAATTAAAATAAATTTTATTGAAAATCCATTTTATATTTAATTTATAATTTTAAGTTTAAAAGGAGTTTTATTTATTAAGATGTGATCTTAAAACAAATTAACAAACGTTGTTAATTTTATTTTAATATAAGTGATTAGAGGGGTTAATTTAGATGTGATCTTAAATCTCATTGACAAGTGTTGATAATTTATTTTAAGATGTGATCTTAAATATAATTAACAAATGTTGTTAATTCACTTTTAATTTAATGATTAACAAGAGTTGTTAATTTATTTTTAAGTTGTGACTTTAAAATTAATTGAACAAGTATTGTTAATTAATTTTAATTAGGTGATTAGATATTTAATTTCTTAGCAAATTTTGTTATGAAATTATTGTTTTAATTAAGGGACACTTAATAAAAGTTATTAGGTGATTAATTAACTCTTAGTAAAGGTTATTAATAGAGTTAATTATTTCTTGAGAATCAACCATAATAAAAGTTATTAAGGATTATAATTCACTCTTAATAACAGTTATTGAGATAGTTAATTAATTTTTTCATGAATTTCTTAATTAAATTTTATTTAAGATCTAATCTACTTAAAAAGGACCTTTTAATAAAAGTTATTAAAAGATTCGATAAAAGTCTAATTGTTAAACTAATTTAGAAATGTTCTAATTAATATTTCTTAGTAATTGTTATTAAGAAATATTATTTAATAAAAGAGGTTTATTAACAAAGAGTTGTTAATGAAATAATTTGGAATTATATATTCTTTTGTAAGTGTTGTTAAGAAATTTTTAATTCTATCAAAATGTTAGATTATTTCACATTAATAATTGTTGTTAGTGTGATTTAAGATTAATCTAAGTGTTCGATTAATTAATTTTATAATTATTCTAAATAATGCATGGAATATTTTAGAATTTTAATTTTGGTGTTGTATGCACATGTTGATGTGTTTTAATACTTTAAATTATATTTAAATGCTTGATTAGAAAATGAGATTTTCAAATATTCAAATTACCCAATTTTGATTGGTATGTGGAAGTCGTGGACATATACTTAGTTAATTTCATATCATGTGATGGTGTGTGATTATGTGAATTATCTTAGAATGTGATATATGGGTTAATTAAATGTTAATTAAGGAGGCCTGTGCGCCTCCCTCTCTCTCTCATTCCGATGTAATTCTATCTCTCTCATTATTATACTTGACCATAAGGCTTTCTTTTACAATTAATTTGTATTTGAAATATGTTTCAAATTCTATTATTTTATGTTGTAATTGATCGCGCTAGCCGAGGAGAGGCGAGGATGATCCACAAGTGCAACCATGAAGGTGACAGGAGATGAGATCACTAGTGCCTGTATGTTTGCATGTTTTAATTATATAATTGTTATATAATTTTGGTGATTAATTGTATGACTCCAGTTAATCACTGTGTTGTCTATGACCACGTAATAAACATGTATGGTTGATGCATGTTGTTAGTTTTTTATTTTGAATCAATTACTATTATCTAGGTATAGTTAAAATATATTTGCGATATATTTATAAACTATCACTTAAGAAGAGACCAAGATAAAAATTATCTAAAACCCTCGCTAAAGTCTAAGCCGTAACGTGAGTAGTTGAGAACTTATCGCGTGGTCCTCCATCGTTATAGTCATAGGACTCAAATTACCTTAGGCAGGTTTGTTGTGCTATCACAAGGCCTGTCTAATTGTGAGGAGAGACTATGGCTATGACATTAGATGCCTTTTGATCAGGTAGAGGAACCATGTAGCCTTGTCATGCTATCCACAAGGGTTGCATGCAAATCTATACCCGTCTCGTAACGATGGTAATGCTTAGACCAGAATTAATGATTTGTTATGCTATCCACAAGGCTATTAAATCTCTGGGTATCAAAGCCATGATCAGATGTTGCAAAGAGTTGCAAGTCCCATGGGATGGGTATTCTTTAATTGTATTACAGTTTGTTGTGCTATCCACAAGGTTGTATTATAAGTCATTGAGATTATGATCCCTACTAGGAGACCATTAGAGTCTCCCGTTCTGTATACCTGAGGGTTATATAGTTCGTCGAAAAATAGTAGGAAATAATTCAAAATAAAAGACCATAATTAAATTATAAGAATTGTCTGCTTAAATCATTTTATTTCCTCTGTTAACTGAGATGTCATCAATTAATCTGAGACTTGGCATACTAGATGTCAAAGCTTCTCAAATTCAGATTGACAAAAGGACTCTGAAGAATGTCTTCAAGGCCATATGATAACCACTATCCTAATCAGTTATCATGAAATCTCTTACTTGAATAGCCTAAGAAGAAGAGGTATTCATAGTATGCCTTTGAGAAAGGCAATAGGTAAGATCTTAAACGATCGAACCAACACTTAAGAAGACTAAAGGCAAGTCAACTAAAAGTGAGAAGAAGTTGTTCTCCCGCTACAACCAATTTAAGGATATTGGTAAAGACAAAAGAATATGAAACTTGTAAGAAGTTTCGGATATTCTTATTATCCCTTTTGCATGTCTAATGGAGAATTAACGTATCTAATATGAGATATTGAAAATGATTCTTAAATTTGCAAAAGTATGCAGACTTACACAAGTAAAATGTAATCGCGAGTATGAAAGTGTTGAGTTAGACTCAACAATAGTTTAAGAGATGCATAGATTACTGTAAGACAGTAAATCTTTATACATCTTTAGGAAACTAAAATGGAACTAAATAATTGTTATTTAGTTCCATAAATAATTAAGAATTGTAAAAGTAAGTAACATTGATAAAGAAGGAACAAGCATTGTTCCATATAGTTTTAAAAATAAAATGAAAGATTTTAAAACCAATCAATGCATTATAAATTCTTGATGTGACATATCATGCGATGAATATTCATAAGTCTCCTATAGAAATGAACTTAGTGAATTATGATTATTTATGGCATTGTACACTAAGTTGTGCGATAAGAAATTATTAAGACTTATACATGTTAATATAAATAACCCAATATTTTCTTAAGGCCAAAGAGATAATAACTTCTATTGACCTACATTAATGATTAACTCATAGAATGATTCGACTATATGTACTTGCTGAAGTACATATCGAATGCATCTGAGAGATTAAGGTATAGAAAATCAACGTGAAAAGATTAAAAGGGAAGAGTATTAGAATTCTTTGATTCGATCAAGGAAATTAATACTTGAGTACGGGATTCACATAAATCATTAAAAAGGATAATTGTATCTTGTCTCGATTAATTTTCATATATAATGCAATATATTTATATAATAAGATTTGCCTAACTCTTATATCCTTATAAATATATGAGTATGAACATTAGATGTCCATACTTTACATATGGTTCCAAATAAGTCAATATATTCATATAAGATATGGAGATAAGTTAATCCATATGAGATATGAATTATAAGAAAATTTTGATATTAAAATCAAGTTATGTCCTAATCTTTTGTAAAAGACATGATCCGAAGAAGTTGGATCCAAAAGGACAGGATGTAGTATAAATTTGTGAGATATCCAAAGAGTTTGGACATGTAAGGATTGAGGTTTTCGGATCCGGTTATCGGGTCAATTTTCGGGGTCGGATCCCTTAGTTTGAGCCCTGATGGGGCTGAGACTCAGTTCCGTTTCGCGTCGAGCCAGGCTCGACGCGTTTTAAACGGCGTCCAACAATGTAAACGCGTTTTAGGCTGTGCCACGTGGGCGCCACGTGGGCTGGCCTTGGGTCGCGAGAGTACGGCCCCGGTCATATCGTCTGAATGGCGTCTTGTATGGACGATATCTTTCAGAGTAAGACCCTAGCTTGTCAGTGTACGGCCCCGTCTTATCATCTGAAAGACGTCGGGCGTGCACGAAGCATTTTACCCAGCTTCTGGTTGACCCCGCGAACCCTCCTTCCTTTCCCTCATTTCCTCCTCCCTCTCCTCTCTCCTCTCTTCCTCCGGCGAGCCGGAGGCTCCTTTCCCCCTCCTTCCTTTTCCTCCCACCATTTCATCTCTCCCTCCACTCCATCGACCTCATAACTCCCACCACTACCACCACCATCTCCTCCGCGGCGTTTTTCTCTCCGGACGGCGGCCGACATCCCGGTGGAGTAACGGCGTCCATGGCGGTACCGGCAGCGGCGTGGGGCAAGGCGGGTAGGCGGCTTGGAGCTTGGAGGAGTTCAAGTAACCGGTAGGGTGACGATTCCCGTGGTATTTTCATTTAAAAACCATGTTTTTCCTCTTTGGAGCATGTTTAGGGGTGTTCTTGGGGTGAAAATACTAAATGCATGTAATGAAAAATTGGGTGTTTTAATGGGTAGTTAGGTTCTTCTCTCCATTCTCCATGTTTTTCGTGTTTCTACACGATTTTTGGGGAGGAAATCCCACCCCGTGGATCAGGAGGTGCGGAGGAAGAACCTGTCTGTGAGGGTTAAATGGCGTCGGAGAACAGCGACGCCTTTTAGAAAGGCGGATCCCACCACGAAGCGATTTAGCTCAATAACAGGCTCTGTCTCTGGGCTGATGAGCATCCAGGGACAGCGGTACCTTTTCAAAAGGCGACTTGCATGGGCGACGCGTTTCAAGAGAAAATCACCCCGTAGCCTATCCCTGCTTCTGTCGCTATCAGACGACGAGGGATAGCGACGCCTTTCAAAAGGCGGCGACATGTGACGACGCGGTTTAGGCTATTTCCGAGGCCAGATTTCACATGAACCAGTTTAGGAGGCTTGAATGGCGTCGGCCTTGGGTGACGCGATTCAAGGCAGAACCACATTAATTCATGCTGTTAACATATCTTTACACTGTTAGATAGTTTGGTTAATTGCATGTTTAAAATCGTACTCGAGGATGAGGATTTTTACGTAATCGGATCGCACTGTGTTGTGTTTCGTGCGACCGTGGACCTAGAGTGACAGTTGTAGCGCTTGCCACCCTGTGTCGGTGTGGGGGGACACAGCGCCGGTGTGGGAGTGGTGGGGTGACGCCTAGAGAGACGGTCACCTGGTGAACCCCGGAGTTAGCTTGTAACGACCCGCCACCCTATAATCGGGGATCCGATTACTAAATGGGTACCGAATCATTAATTTGGAACCAAACCAGGATCTAATCAAGTTTGGGAGATAAATAATAAACTAAGCTAAACATTCACATCGCATTGAACTGAAATAAAAGTGCAGGAATTAAAAATTATTACAATGCGACTCGATACAGCAAATAATTACATACTCCAACAGAAAAGAAATAATTAAACGTACAGGCCAGAAATAAAATAACAACTACGTCGGGGCATACCCCGGAACAACTGCTGACGGTGCTCAACCGGCCGCACTCTCCTCGCTAGGTCTGCTGAGAGTCCTCACCTGAAAACCGCAGGAGGGGTGAGTCTCAAAGACAAGACTCAGTAGGGATCCTTCGATCCCCACTGCCCACGCACATACCCACAAGTGCAAGGTACAGCTAACGGAAAGGTGATAAGCACAAGAGGTACAATTCCTAATTCTTATCGGGGAATCACATGCAATCGTAATATAATAAACATGCATATAATAAACCAGCCGACTAGGAAACCCACAACTGTTGTCGCGATAGAACTCGCTAACCACACAACAACGGTGGAAAAACCACGACCCGCTGAGACCAAACAGTAACCCCTCGGATAGCACACTAGCTACTCCGGCCCAACCGGCTCAGGTGGCTACTTCTTCCCTCAGCATGAGTGACTCTCCGAATGTACCACTCCGACACCGGTACTAGCTGACCCCGGGGTTCACCAGGTGACCCTCTCTCACTAGGCATCACCCCGCCCACGCCCCCACCGGCGCTGTGCTCACGCCCCCACCAGCACAGGGTGATAAAGCGCTACAATGTCACTCCAGGTCCACAGTAACTCAAAACTCAGCACAGTGCGATCCGGTTACGTGAAAAGTCCGTGATCACATAACACACATATAGAACCATCCGATTATGAAGAATCCATCTCTGTCGGGTACACTAAAGCATGCACTAACCATCTATCCAACAGTATGAACACGTTTTACTGGCATGAATTAGTGAGGTTTTGTCTTGAATCGCGTCGCCCAAGGCCGACGCCATTCAAGCTCCATGTACAGGTTCAAGTAAAACAGTCTTCAGAATCAGGCCTTAAAAGGCGTCGACACCAGTGGTCGCCTTTTTAAAAGGCGTCGACATCCTCAGACGCCATTCAGCACAGAAATCCAGAAATTCCAAAGAAACCACCCAGGGGATTTCTGCCTTAAAAGGCGTCATGACTAACCGACGCCATTTGAAAACGCGTCGTTCACCCATGACGTCTTTTAGTCCCAGAATCCCCGAACTGGCAGACTCTCTGTCAGGCGATTCCTGTCTAAAAGGCGTCGTAATGGCCCGACGCCCTTCAAAAAGGCGTCGTCCATGCACGACGTGTTTCAGCCCCAGGAACCAGAGTCGCCTGAGCCCGAGGGCTCCCTTTCCAACCCCAAACAACCCCAAATTCACCCAAAAATGGAGGGAAAAAGAGGAGCAATACTATCCATAGGCAACACATTCATAGAAATCTCCCATGTTATCAAAAGAACTCCTAAACATGCTCATTCTACCCCCCGAAACCAAAGATCCAAACAAGCTTAAACGGGGGTAAACATGGCTTAAAACGCGATGCTAAGGGGAACCGTCACCCTACCGATTACTTGAACGCCTCCGAGCTTCAAGCCGTCCACCCGACTCGCCCCACGCCGCCGCCGGTACCGCCGTGGTCGTCCTTGCCCCACCGTGACGTCGGCCGCCGTCCGGAGAGTAGAACGCCGCAGTGGAAGTGGAGGTGGTAGTGGTAGGAGCTAGGTAGAGGATGGAGTGGAGGGAGAGATGAAACGGTGGGAGGAAAAGAGGGAGGAGGAGGGATCACCGTCGAGTTCGTCGGAAGGGAAAGAGAGGAAGAGAGGAGAAAATGAGGGAAAGAAGGAGGGCTCGCGGGGTTAACCAGAGACTGGCTAAAACGTGTCGACATCCACGGACGTCAATCAGTTGAAGTGACGGCTGCACTGACAAGACTCTGAAACGCGTCGATCAAGGCAGACGCCGTTCAGACGACATGTCAGGGCCGTACTCTGACAAACCCAGAGTCGCAGTCTGATAGGCGTCGACACACGTGGACGCCGTTCAGGCGACAAGACAGGGCCGTACCCTCGCGGCCCGAAACCAGCCCACGTGGCACCCACGTGGCAGAACTTGAAATGCGTCTGCAAAGGTAGACGTCGTTCAAAACGCGTCTTGATGACCTGACGCGAATCAACTCAGGACCTCCGCCCTTACTAAGGTCAGAACTACAAGGTCCGATCCCGAAAACTGGATCCGAAGGTCACGATCCTTACAATCTCCCCCCCTTAAAAGAATTTCGTCCCCGAAATTGACTGCTAGCATTAACAAAGTCAAAACAGGGATATAAGTTCATAAGGAAACTTACGAAAAGAGGTAAGGGAATTGCTCCCGCATCTCATCCTCTCGCTCCCAGGTTGCCTCACCTCCGGAGCGGTACTCCTAAATCACCTTGACCAGCGGTACAATCTTGTTCCGCAGGACCTGTTCTCTGCGATCCTCAATACGAACAGGATATTCTGGAAAGGACAGGTCCTCAGCAACCTCCAACTCTGAAAAATCCAAGACATGGGACGGATCTTGAACATACTTTCTCAGTAAAGAAACATGGAACACATCGTGCACCCCTGCAAGACTGGGCGGCAAGGCCAGCTGATACGCGGTTTCCCCAATCCGAGCAAGGATGGGAAAAGGCCCAATATATCGCGGACTCAGCTTGCCTCGCTTCCCGAATCTCATCACACCCTTGGAGGGTGAGACTCGGAGAAACACGTGGTCCCCAACTTCAAACTCAAGTGGTCTCCGTCGGATGTCAGCATAACTCTTCTGCCTACTCTGAGCTGCGGTCAACCTCTGCCGAACTGTCCTGGCAACCTCAGCACACTGCTGTACTAACTCGGGTCCTGCTAACTGCCTTTCACCGATCTCGGACCAACATACAGGAGATCGACACGGTCGCCCATACAAAGCCTCGTAAGGCGCCATGCCGATACTGGAATGGTAACTGTTGTTATAGGCAAATTCCACTGTGGACAAATACTGCTCCCAAGAACCTCCCCAGTCTAGACAACAAGCTCTGAGCATATCTTCCAAGGTCTGAATAGTCCTCTCCGACTGTCCGTCAGTCTCGGGATGGTAGGCTGAGCTGAAAGCTAACTGAGTGCCTAATGCCTGCTGAAAGCTCTTCCAGAATCTGGAAGTAAACCTTGGATCTCGATCTGATACAATAGACAAAGGCACCCCGTGCAAAGAGACGATCCGGTCGACAAACAACTTTGCCAGCTTGCCGACTGACCAGTCCTTCCTAATAGCTAGGAAGTGTGCCGACTTAGTCAGCCGATCCACGATGACCCAGATGGCATCTCTCCTGCTAGGGGATGTAGGCAATCCCATCACGAAGTCCATTGTCACATGCTCCCATTTCCACTCTGGAATCGGCAAGGGCTGTAGCAATCCACCAGGTCTCTGATGCTCAGCTTTAACCTGCTGACAAGTCATGCATCTGGCCACATATTCAGCTACATCTTTCTTCATACCGGGCCACCAGAAGTGCCTCCTCAAACAATGATACATCTTAGTCGTCCCCGGATGCACTGCATATCTCGAACGGTGCGCCTCATCAAGAACACATCTGCGCACGTCCTCCTCAGTCGGAACATAAAGTCTACCTCTGAACCTGACCGTACCGTCGTCCCACAAATCTACCTCTGACCTCTGGAGGATTTGTGGTAGTTCAACATCTGCCCTCTGAGCCTCAATTACTGCATGATACACCGCTGGTCTCACAGTCAAACTGACCAGCACGGCTCTGTCATCTTCACGTGGAACCCTAAAGGAAGATTCCACCACCTGCTCAAATAATTTCCACTCCTTAATCATAAGGTATGACATGACCGTCTTCCGACTCAAAGCGTCTGCCACTACATTCGCCTTGCCCGGATGATAAGAAAGGCCAAAGTCATAATCTTTAATGAACTCCATCCACCTTCGCTACCTCAAATTTAGGTCCCTCTGAGTGAACACATATTTCAAACTCTTGTGATCCGTGAAAACCTGGAATTTCTCCCCATATAAATAATGCCTCCAGGTCTTGAGTGCAAATACCACAGCCGCCAGCTCCAAATCATGAGTAGGATAGTTTTCTTCATGCTTCTTCAGCTGCCGAGAAGCATAAGCCACTACCCTGCCATGCTGCATTATAACTGCGCCCAAATCTCGACGGGACGCATCAGAGTAAACCACAAATCCACCTGATCCAGATGGAAGCACCAGTACAGGGGCTGACGTGAGATGGGTCTTCAACTCAATAAAACTCTGCTCACAATCCTCGGTCCACACAAAGCGAACTCCCTTTCGGGTCAACCTCGACAAGGGGGCTGCTATTGAAGAAAATCCCTGAACAAACCGCCTGTAATAACCGGCAAGCCCCAGAAAGCTCCTGATCTCAGTCACTGAAGTCGGCCTGCTCCAATCTATCACCGCCTCGATCTTGGCTGGATCCACTGCGATACCATTGCCAGAAATAACATGCCCAAGGAAGTGCACCTCGTCTAGCCAAAACTCACACTTGCTAAACTTGGCGTAAAGTCGGTGCTCCCTCAGGCCTGCAATACGGCCCGAAGATGGGTGGCATGCTCTTCCTCAGAAGAAGAATAGATCAGAATATCATCAATAAACACAACCACAAACTGATCCAGGTAGGTCCTGAAGACTCGGTTCATCAGCTCCATAAAGGCCGCCGGAGCATTGGTCAAGCCAAAGGGCATAACCAAAAACTCATAATGCCCATACCGAGTTTTGAAAGCCGTCTTGCTAACATCAACATCCTGGATCCTCATCTGATAATATCCGAATCTCAAGTCGATCTTGGAAAATACCTTCGCGGACTGCAGCTGATCCATCAAGTCATCAATTCTTGGAAGTGGGTACTTATTCTTTATCGTTACCTGGTTCAGCTGCATATAGTCAATGCACAACCTCAGAAAACCATCTTTCTTTCTAACGAACAGGACTGGAGCACCGTACCTGGTGCAAGCTCGATGGTAAATTCGACCTCTCGCTGAGGAGGAAGGCCAGGCAGCTCCTCAAGAAAAACATCTATAAACTCACATACAACAGGTACCTCCCCAGGGCTGAGACTATCCCGGACATCAGAGACAACAACAGAGGCAAGGAAAGCCTCACAGCCACCAGCAAGCAACCTCCGTGCCTTAAAGGCAGAAATAAGAATACCTCGGGAAGAAAGCCTAATACCTTGGAAAAAGAAGGTCGGGATGTCTGGAATGGAGAATCTCACCCTCTTCCTGTGGCAGTCCACCTCTGCATAAAAGGCTTCCAACCAATCCATACCCAGGATGACATCAAAGTCTCGAATGGCAAGCACAACCAACTGGGCAGGGAGCACATGACCCTCAATGGTCAAGGGAACATTCCTCAAGCAGTTATAAGATATCATATAGTCTCCAGAAGGAACCTCCACCATCAAACCATCAGACAACTCAACAACGGGCGCAGAAAGGATATCTAAGAACTGCTCAGAAATAAAAGAATGCGAAGCACCCGAATCAATCAATACGTGTGCAGAGTTCCCAAGGACAGAAAGTGTACCTTCCACCAAGTTGGACGCGCGAGCCTCCCTCCTGGTGATAGCTAACACTCTCCCCTGGATCCTCGGCTTCTTCTGCTCACCTGAACCATGCCCCTGACCATACCCCTGCGGGCACTGCCTCGCCAAGTGGCCCTGCTGGCCGCAAGTGAAACATCTCCTGGGGAGAGTGGGACACTGAGGCCCACCATGGGCACCCCCACAGTGCTGACAGACTGCCGGAAGCCTCTGAGCTGGCCCCTGCGGTGCACTGGATACAGACTGACTCTGCTGACCATGCCCGGGCCTGTTGCTGCCGCTACTGCCACTACTACTGCCACCACCCCTGAAGAATCTCCTGAATCGGGAGCCGAGTGACGACGATCCCGATCCAGCTGAAGGGGCCGCTTCCGCTGCCTTACCCCTGCCACGAACTGGGCTATGAGCAGCCAGTCCTCTCTCCCTGGCCGACTGGCTCTGTTGAGCCTCCACTGCTGCTGCACATCTAACCGCGGAAGCCAGATCCGTGCAACAGTGAGACGCCACGAAGTTCCTCAAGCTGAGCCTCAGTCCGTCTACGAATCTCTCAGTACGACGCTCCTCGTCCCCAGATATGAAAGGCACGAACCGACCTAGCGAAACAAACTTCGTCTGGTACTCAAGTACTTTCATGCTCCCCTGCGTCAGATCCATGAACTCCCTCTCCTTGGCCCTCTGGACATGTCTAGGGAAATACTGGGCGTTGAACTCCTTAACAAATGTCTCCTATGGAATTTCCCTAAGACTCCTGTCCTCGTAAGACAAGCTCTTCAAGGTGGTCCACCAGTCATAGGCGCTATCCTTCAGCATGAAGGTAGCCAACGGGGTCCGCTCTACTGCAGCACAATCCATGGTATCAAAAGTCTTCTCTATCTCTCTAAGCCAATGAATGGCCTCGTCAGGGTCGGGACGACCGGTGAAGTGAGGTGGCCTCAGCTTCAGAAACCTCTCAAGTGCAGCTGTGGACCCTCCCCGCGCACTGGAACTCTCACTAGGGTCTCGCGTCTGATATCGAGCCATAGTGTCCATCATCGCCTCCATAAACTGCTCAACACTCGGCCTCCCGGCCTCGGACCCACTAGGGACATCTCCCTGCTCTCGAATAACTGGCATCCTCCTTCTGGGAGCCATCTACTCGCCTACACTTACAAAATCAAAAAGTTTTAATTAGAGTCCTAAAGCCTATGCTACCGCGGTGCCTGAACGGGATAATGTATTTATTTGCCGAATTTATGCTATTTAACCTAGTTATTTATTTATTTGCCAGACCGTATGCTCTTATACCAACTGTAACGACCCGCCACCCTATAATCGGGGATCCGATTACTAAATGGGTACCGAATCATTAATTTGGAACCAAACCAGGATCTAATCAAGTCTGGGAGATAAATAATAAACTAAGCTAAACATTCACATCGCATTGAACTGAAATAAAAGTGCAGGAATTAAAAATTATTACAATGCGACTCGATACAGCAAATAATTACATACTCCAACAGAAAAGAAATAATTAAACGTACAGGCCAGAAATAAAATAACAACTACGTCGGGGCATACCCCGGAACAACTGCTGACGATGCTCAACTCACGGCCGCACTCTCCTCGCTAGGTCTGCTGAGAGTCCTCACCTGAAAACCGCAGGAGGGGTGAGTCTCAAAGACAAGACTCAGTAGGGATCCTTCGATCCCCACTGCCCACGCACATACCCACAAGTGCAAGGTACAGCTAACGGAAAGGTGATAAGCACAAGAGGTACAATTCCTAATTCTTATCGGGGAATCACATGCAATCGTAATATAATAAACATTCATATAATAAACCAGCCGACTAGGAAACCCACAACTGTCGTCTCGATAGAACTCGCTAACCACACAACAACGGTGGAAAAACCACGACCCGCTGAGACCAAACAGTAACCCCTCGGATAGCACACTAGCTACTCCGGCCCAACCGGCTCAGGTGGCTACTTCTTCCCTCAGCATGAGTGACTCTCCGAATGTACCACTCCGACACCGGTACTAGCTGACCCCGGGGTTCACCAGGTGACCCTCTCTCACTAGGCGTCACCCCGCCCACGCCCCCACCGGCGCTGTGCTCACGCCCCCACCAGCACAGGGTGATAAAGCGCTACAATGTCACTCCAGGTCCACAGTAACTCAAAACCCAGCACAGTGCGATCCGGTTACGTGAAAAGTCCGCGATCACATAACACACGTATAGAACCATCCGATTATGAAGAATCCATCTCTGTCGGGTACACTAAAGCATGCACTAACCATCTATCTAACAGTATGAACACGTTTTACTGGCATGAATTAGTGAGGTTCTGTCTTGAATCGCGTCGCCCAAGGTCGACGCCATTCAAGCTCCATGTACAGGTTCAAGTAAAACAGTCTTCAGAATCAGGCCTTAAAAGGCGTCGACACCAGTGGTCGCCTTTTTAAAAGGCGTCGACATCCTCAGACGCCATTCATCACAGAAATCCAGAAATTCCAAAGAAACCACCCAGGGGATTTCTGCCTTAAAAGGCGTCATGATTAACCGACGCCATTTGAAAACGCATCGTTCACCCATGACGTCTTTTAGTCCTAGAATCCCCGAACTGGCAGACTCTCTGTCAGGCGATTCCTGTCTAAAAGGCGTCGTAATGGCCCGACGCCCTTCAAAAAGGCGTCGTCCATGCACGACGTGTTTCAGCCCCAGGAACCAGAGTCGCCTGAGCCCGAGGGCTCCCTTTCCAACCCCAAACAACCCCAAATTCACCCAAAAATGGAGGGAAAAAGAGGAGCAATACTATCCATAGGCAACACATTCATAGAAATCTCCCATGTTATCAAAAGAACTCCTAAACATGCTCATTCTACCCCCCGAAACCAAAGATCCAAACAAGCTTAAACGGGGGTAAACATGGCTTAAAACGCGATGCTAAGGGGAACCGTCACCCTACCGATTACTTGAACGCCTCCGAGCTTCAAGCCGTCCACCCGACTCGCCCCACGCCGCCGCCGGTACCGCCGTGGTCGTCCTTGCCCCACCGTGACGTCGGCCGCCGTCCGGAGAGTAGAACGCCGCAGTGGAAGTGGAGGTGGTAGTGGTACGAGCTAGGTAGAGGATGGAGTGGAGGGAGAGATGAAACGGTGGGAGGAAAAGAGGGAGGAGGAGGGATCGCCGTCGAGTTCGTCGGAAGGGAAAGAGAGGAAGAGAGGAGAAAATGAGGGAAAGAAGGAGGGCTCGCGGGGTTAACCAGAGACTGGCTAAAACGCGTCAACATCCACGGACGCCAATCAGTTGAAGTGACGGCTGCACTGACAAGACTCTGAAACGCGTCGATCAAGGCAGACGCCGTTCAGACGACATGTCAGGGCCGTACTTTGACAAATCCAGAGTCGCAGTCTGATAGGCGTCGACACACGTGGACGCCGTTCAGGCGACAAGACAGGGCCGTACCCTCGCGGCCCGAAACCAGCCCACGTGGCACCCACGTGGCAGAACTTGAAATGCGTCTGCAAAGGTAGACGCCGTTCAAAACGCGTCTTGATGACCTGACGCGAATCAACTCAGGACCTCCGCCCTTACTAAGGTCAGAACTACAAGGTCCGATACCGAAAACTGGATCCGAAGGTCACGATCCTTACATAGCTAGTACCGGTGTAGGAGTGGTACCTGTGGAGTGTCACTCGTGCTGGGGGAAGCATGAGCCACCTAGAGCTAGTTGGGCCGGAGTAGCTTGCTTGCTATCCGAAGGGTTACTGTTTGGTCTCAGCGGGTCGGCGTTTCCTGCGTTCGGTTGTGTGGTTGGCGTGTTTTGCCGAGTCGCTGGTTGTAGGCTCCCTGGTAGAATGGTTTCAGAGTTGTGCGTGTTACATTTCGAATGCATGTGTTTTATATCAAAATTTAGGAATTGTGTTACATCTTTACTTGGTTATTCTATATGTATCTGTGTTACTGCACTTGTGGGTGTGTGAGTGGGCGGTGGGGATGGAAGGATCCATACTGAGTCTTTTCGTTGAGACTCACCCCCGCGGTTTTCAGGTGAGGGTTTCAGGCATGCTTAGCGAGGAGAGTGCTGCTTTGGGTTGCGTGCCAACAGCCTTTGTTCTGGGGTATGCCCCGACGTAGTTGTTATTTTATTTTCTGGCCTGTACGCTTAATTATTTCTTTTCAGTTGGAGTATGTAATTATTTGCTGTGTCGAGTCGCATTGTAATAACTTTTAATTCTTGTACTTCCTTTTCAATTCAATGCGATGTGAATGTTTAGCTTAGTTTATTATTTATTTCCCAGACTTATCTAGATCCTAATTTGGCTCCAAATTAATGATTTCGTACCCATTTAGTAATCGGATCTCTAATTATAGGGTGGCGGGTCGTTACAGGACATTACTGGCCAGGCGATAATTGAATAATTATCGTCCTGAAAGCTATATTATATGAAGAGAAATATGTCCTCAGAAAAGACAGTAAAAATTAATAAATCTAGAAGATGTTTTAGACCCACAAATTAATACAAAATTATAAGATAATCTTTATTTATTTAGAACCATTCATAACACACATAGGAGAGCATCATATATTTTAAGATTCTCTCAATGGCTAGTCTGATATGTTTGACATATCAGAGATAGCAAAATGAGAGGAGCTCAGAGATGTGGATTATGATCTGAAATCTATGAGAAAGCTCTCTATTATAAATATAACTTTGAGATTGGCAAGTATGTTAAGAATTCTAAGTCATAGTTCATAATGCCTATCAAGTTCATAACTTGATAGTATTGCTTGAGGGTATTGTACCTACCAGAAGCAAATAAATCTTCAAAACGAATATTAGTAAAAATAGACTACTTAAAACTTATGTGGTAAACTAAAAGAAATGGTCAACATCAAAACGTTTACTTGAACAATTTTTTTATCAGTAGCTACCATAATTAAATTTATTAGAATTCTACTTGCCAAAACTACCTATCATAATGTGAGATAAAGGTACTTAGATATTAAAAGGCATTTCCTCAATATGATTGAGGAAAAGATGTATATGATACAACTTTAAGGCCTTTAAAATATCTAGGAAGAAAATTTTGATTTCAAAGATCATTTTGAATCAAATTAAAGCTTCCCAAAGTTGCAATAAAAGTTTTGACTTAATGGTCAAATACTAACTGATCATTAAGCATGACCACAGATTGTGTATGTACAAGGAGGACAGTGGGAGTATAGTCGCATTAGAAATGCTTTGTGATAATAACAACAAAATCATTTAGAATGACATCATGATGTTACAATCAGTAAAAGCATTATTATCCATATACTTCTCCAAAATAGGTTCGGATACAACATCATGCGTATTGAAAATATGAATCTGTTAAGATAGATCGATGAGGATGTTACCTTAGCCTGTATGTCAAAATATTTGACATAAATTCCATAATAAGTTTCAATTGTTGAGACATGGAATTTATTTCTTTAAGAAAAGGTTCCTTGAAGGATATAGGGGAACTATGATAGAAGGAGTGAAACATATCATTAAGTACTTAAAAAATGCTAAGGATGCACTCCTGTATATGGAGAGGATGATTTGAAACCATGAGTCACACTGACTTAAAGTTCAAGTTAGACTTGGATTTTAACTTCTAATAAGAAAGGAGTGGATTGTAAGGGTTCCAACCCAAAACTCGATATTAAGATGACAACGTAAACAGATAATACTAGGGATGAAAGAGTTCATCCTAGAACTAGATGTAGTTCTAAAAGGTCTCCGATCCCGTCCCGTTGTTGTAGAACAACAGTGGGAGCGATCAATTTTGTGATCGAGCCATAGTCTCATCAGAAGTTGTAGAATATTTTTAGGCTCTTTCACAAGTTAAGAGACAAAGAATTAAGCGGAAATAACGTAATGGAAATAATTCCAATTATGAATGATTTAACATATCCCCCACCAAGCCTTAGTCACAGATTTGATGTGAATATCACCTAGATTTGATGGAGATCAAATGCGAAAGTAATTGGCTTGAGTCCAAGTGGGAGATTGATAGATATAGGTGTCCTCTAAGTCAATCATAAGGCAGTTATTTCAATCTGGTTCATTAATAAATGACATTTATTTCATTATGTTGATTGGTGTATTTACAAGTACACATAATAAAGTCCATGAGTGTGTGCAATAGTCATCAGATTATGATAAGATCATAATAATGAGACTGATGACTTACAAATACATATTCTTAATTGTTCCTAGTCGTAGGATGTTTGAGAATGACATCAAACATCTGGTATGATTAGTATAGATTATTCCAACTCATATGATAAGGGTGACTGATCTCGTTAGCCACTTGTGTGGAGACACAATGATGAACCTATAGGTGCTTATTGGGAATGAGTTTGCTGAACTGATCCAACATGAATCGCCGAATGGTAATTTACTTGAACTAGGATTCTGTACATTGATTTACTTAACATAGTCCTAGTATTTTAAGTATAACTCTGTATATAAAATTTTAAATTAAGTAAGACAACTCCCATTAGAACGATGACTCAACATTCTAGAAGTTTTATGAAGAGTATATATTTAAAATAAGTTGTTTACTAGTCGGAATCATGACATATGTGGACGGAAAGAAAATCTACCATATTTCTGGGTTCGGAGTACTCAGGACAGTAGGTTAGTAAAATAGGTATATCTTTTTTTATAGATATCAAAAGTAGTGATATTAGTGACATTGGAAATATAATAAAAAGTTATAAAATATTTTATAAGAAGGGTTTTCCTATTCGTACGTTTAAAGAGTCACATTTAAAGGTCTTTAGAAAAGGAAACTGCACGTAGTGTGAATATAGTCCAATTTGCGTTAGAAAGTGACTTTGACTTGGAAATTAAGTTATAAGGAGTAGGAGTTCGACTCCAGTAAAGAAAGGGGTGTTAGTGGTTGCATTAGGAAGAAAAAGAAGTATAAATAGAGCCTTGGGGTGATACTTAAAGCTCTGTTACATATAGCACTCTTCCAAAGGTAAGTTCATGTGGTGTTTTTGAAATATAATAGAATTGATTCATAGTTATTTCTTTTGAGAATTTGACTCTAATCAATATTTTGTGTTATTAGAAACTTAAAGAATGTAAGAAAGAGCTTAGAGAATGTAAAAAAGAGTTTAGAGGAAGAAGAAACTATGGATAGATAGCAAGGAAGCCATAGGGGAACCAAGAGCCGATCTTTCTTTAAGAGATAGGTAGATAACTCTAAACATGATCTATTTTATATTAAAAACTATATTAGTTTTAAAGTATTTCAAAAGTTAATCAATTAGTAAGAAGTTTGATGTATATGTCTATTTTATGATCATCAAGTTTTATATTTTTGTAATCTTCTTCACTATTTATTTTTTTATTATTATTTCAGCATATGCAATCTGTCCGTTCAATCTGTTTTGTTTTCAATTCTGATTACATGCGTTATAGATGTTTGTTCTCTTTGGTCCGATATCTAATTGAGCTAAAATTTGGATAGAAGCTTACTATAGATGTTAGCTTCATGCCCAGTAAATTTCATAATTTTCGTAGTCCGTTTGATATTTATTCCGTAATATCCTTCTCAGACTATATAATCTGTCCTGATAGTTTTGAAATCCTAACTTATGAATCTTATATCTCACATGATTTATGTACAAATCATGCCAAATTTTGTGAAGACCTTTGTTATACTATCCTGGCAGTTTTGAAATCCTAACTTATGAATATAATTTGTTGTTTAGACCCATTTGATTCAGCTTATAATCTGCTCAGTTTGTTCTTTTGACATCTAAGTTCAGTAATTTTGATCTCAACCTATTTGATTAAGAATATATGTTCTTTTTTATTAGCTATTCTGAAAACATAAACTCTGATTTGATAAGCTACCATACCATGATAAATTTATTATATGTTCAGTTCGATATATTCAGTTTGATATGTGATATGTTTTTTGATCATGGCTAGTAAACTTATTCAGTTAGATAAGAATCTGATCATGCCATATATGCTATATATTAGTCGATTCATTTATGCGATTAAAAAATACATTTAATTTAATAAGCTTATATTTGACCATATTTTATATCATGTTCTTATGTGATTTTTAAAATTTACTATATGTTAAGTCATGTGGATAGTTTGAAACTTACTAAGTAGTTGTACTTATAAACCCTATTATCATTTTCAGAATTTCAGAAAGAGAACTTAGAATTTGAGAAGACTTCTGATTGAGATATTTAACATCTTCAAGATGTTATTTGGATGTAAATTTATAGTTTTCTTAGATTTGATATAGTAGGGATGATGAGAGATTGATGTATTTTTCTTTATTTGGTAAGATTGAGAATCTATATACAACTTGATGTATATTGTAATTTGTGAACCTTGGTATTGGCTATGTTTGGATATTTTGGATTAGTTGATGGTTATGGTATTTATTTAAATCTCCTTGTGGTTGTTTAGCTCTCATATATATTTGTTATGGTGGAATTTGTTCTGAGATTATGTAGTCGGACTCCAAAGTCAAGTCTGGGAAGGTACTTTCTTTGGAACCCAGACCTTCACTGCTTTTTTTTTTCAACCCTAATTTTTGACTTAAGTATGGGGGTGTAGGTCCCACATTTCATCGTCGGGGGCTCTTAATAGTGTTTTCTTTTGTAGGCCTACAGATTCTTAGCCTTCCAATACTCGACAAAAGGCTTTGATCGTGATAGATGAGATTTTGACCTAACAAAACCATTCCTTGCAAGTTTAGAATTTTGAAACACTATTTTGGATGACATTATATGTTGTGCTTTCAATGAGGTGTCTTCTGGGATTAAACCTTTATTTAACAGCGAGAAGTTTCCATTGTCACATAGCACAAGTAGCCTTTGTCTTGAACTTTGAACTTATATGTACCAGTTTTATCAGGTCATGAACTTGATAAAAGGTACTTTAATGAGTTGTTTAACAGCTTGGTACTTTTTTAGGGTGTTCGGTTATTATATTAGATGACTCTATCTATATCAATTTTGATGTTACTATTAATAATCGGTGTTCAACAATTTTGATGTTTGTGCATTGGTAAAGCAAATAATCATATCAAATTCAGTATAGGCTTAAACCTATATTAAAAATGCTAGACTTTTAGCCAGTGAGGGTAAAAAGAGCTCCTCGACTCTCTCTGTCTTTAACTCCTTCTTTCCCTTTCATTTGTCTTTCTCCATATTCCTCTACTATCTATTTTAATATTAATATTGTTGATGTCAAAGATATTAGTATCAAAACTAATACAATATTAACACTAACACACCAATGAATCAGGACATTAAACAATCTTTCATTGGTATCTAAGTCTTCATAAGTGCTAACCTAATTTCCATACTCTGCTACTCCACAACCATAGTCATATAGGTGAATTATAATGACAGTAGCATGTTTATCATCATACTTAAGTGCTTATTTTCATATCAATCTATTTATCCACTATCCATCTATATATATATATATATATATATATATATATATATATATAGAGAGAGAGAGAGAGAGAGGAATGCTATGGTGCAACGCATTATAGCAATGTGCAATTGGGTTGAACACATCATTTTCGACCCCTTTCCCATACTAAAAAGTAAAATAAAATTTATCATAAATGTTTAAATATTCGATAACTCCTTTAGAATTGTTTCCATCCTATGAGGTTTTAGTTTCACCGTCCAATCGTGATTCGATCTTAAAATCCAATCTTAGTTGTCCATGGAGTACATGGAAATCTTGATTTTAAAAATCATAAAAAATTAGTCAAAAAATAGAAATTTGGTTTGATTGTCCTTAGGGTTGTTCTCAAACCTTGAGGTTATAGTATTCATCACCAACTAACTCGCATAAAATTAGACGCCTATAATCAATTCAGATACGATCCAATGGTCAAATTTAAACTCCAAGGAGTGAAAATTAGTTTATGGGGACAATTTAATATTTAAAATTTTATGGTAATTTTTATTGTTTTTAAACATGAAAGTGGAGCCAAAGCATACTGTACAACCAAGTTGAGCCAAAACATATATATGAGAAAAGCTTGTTTCATCGCCAGGCATTAATACGTGCCTATAGTGCAAGCAAAATAAGAAAAACATTTTTCATTTTTCTTTGAGGGCCCCCCAACATGCCTTAGGTATTTTTTACTGTTCATTGAGTCTTGATTTTTGAATTTTTATCTTTTTTCGGAATATCCGATCAAAAATTAGATTATACGGGCATCTTGGATATGTTGAGAGCCTGCAAAAAATAATTTTTTATTTACTTTTACCGTTAGACGATGTAATTACGCGTGACGGTGCAGCAAAGTTCTCCCTCTCTATATATCCAACAAGCTGTAGAGAAGAATGGTTCTCCGGGTTTTATCTTTGCTATTTACATTCCTACTTTATGTTGAACTTTACTCTAAGTCATACTCGTCTGGCTAAAAGGCAATATTAAAGCTATTCAGTATTTTCAAGCTAATATCAGCGGTGATTTGGTAGACAGTCTATATGCTATGTATCTTTTTTTCTTGAACAATGATTCTTGAGGTATCCTTCTGCCCATCTCTCTTCTCATCACCACCCCGCTCTGTTGCATATATATAGGTACACTTACATGCATATACATATATACACCCATATATTTGTATAAAAACGTTAAAATAGGACCAGGATAATCCAAATGGCCCAACCATATCTAATCTGAGGGCCATAATATGCACATCCAAAGGAAATATGTGTTTCGTTGGAGCGGGACACATTGACGAGGGTGAAACACGCTGCAGAAGGGCGGTGATAGCAGCTCCGGCCTGCTCCTGTGCATTGCCCCACCAGTAGCACGTAACAACTGATCACCCCATGCTTGGCAGTAGGCAGCCATTGGTGTCCAGAAATCCAGGTGGGGGATATCGATGACATCATCTGAGTCACCCAATCAACCAAAAATGGGGAAATTGGGAAGGAATGGAAGGTGTCATTTCGGTGGATTGTGGGAATTAACTTGCCTAACTCTTCAACCCTTAATTCTCTTTTAATTTTCTTTAAAAAAGCAAGGCCGCCTTCATTGAGGATGTCAATAGTAGCCAAGGACCAGATTATCTGACCGTTCATTAGTTTAACGGATAATTTTATGATGGTATATATTTTTGCCATCAATAGATTAGGGCACGGATGCGGATATCGATAAATCTGATTTCTGGACGAATATAGAAACAGATAATCCTGTTTCCAAACTCGCTATCTAGAGGTGACTGCTAAGAATAATTATATCTTATTAACATCAGTCCAACAATTAAAATTTAAGGGTGATATCAAGTAACACTTTTTGTAAACATCATCCTGACTTGGCTTCTAGCTGTATATATATTGGGTTATACAATTTATTTTAGTGTAATTTAAATAGAATGTTAATTTCATTCTAGGTTTTTACATGATGAGACAGGTTTAAGTATGATTTTGACTCCATAGTTAATTTTTTAAGTGTAATTTTTTGTTAAAATAATTTATAAGTTAATTTGTACTTCAAAGTTGCATCATAGGATCTCATTTTGAACATTAACTATCGGATAGAGGCTATGGGTAGCACTATTTACACGATTCAAGGGAAAAGAAAATAGAGTGAGGGCACAGAAAGGATCAACTTTGAATAACTTCTCGTCTAACATGATCATATGCACTTCTATCACCAAGTTCATGACTCTTATCTTCAAACCAGAATGATAAATTGTTTAAAAATATACACATATATATATGATTATTAGCAAGCTAGCACACTAGTGTGACTTTGTTTGTAGAATAACTTAAACCAGAATAAGATTCTCTGGAGATTTCTTAAACCAGAATAACAGGTATTTTTATTTGGTAAATTGTTGGTATTCCACTTAGAATAAAGAGAATTACACTGCGTTATTATAAGTGATTTGGTAGGAATAAGTGGAATAATGAGTGAAATAAAAGATAAAATTGAGAGAATTAGGGGATTAGATATTCCAGGTAGAGTTTGAGAAGTTGGGGGAATTGGAGGAATTAGGCATACCCTCAATCAAATCAGAATAGGACCTTTACACCGGTTATTCCGGCCCTATTCCACAAATAAAGTGAGCTAAAGTCACCAAATTATCCTCTTACATAACCTGTGTCCAGATAAAAGAGTACATAATGCAATTGCAAAGAAAGCAATAAAGGACATACAACCGGAGACGACCATGGCATTCTTAAATGGTTTTGAGATGATGTTTCTTGTAGCAAGTATGGAAATTGATGAAGATGACAAGAGAAGATAAGTCACCATCTGTAATGAAGGGTCCATATTGAAAGATGTAAAATTTGTTCTCTAGAGACTTTAAAGAAGAATATAATAATTAATGAAATCATTACCTGATCTAGGCCGAAAGTAATATAGTCTGATATCATATCAGAAATGATACAGCCTTTGAAAGCTATGTCCCTTACGCCTTTAAACAACTGCAGTGCTGAGTAAAGGGACGAGAGAGTAATTGCACTTATCAAACACCTAAGCCCATTACATCGAAAAATATATGATCAAAACCTTGTGAAAGTCTCAAGATACTTAATTTGATCACATAATCATTCATGTACATGCTTCGAAAAATAAACGTGTAACAAAATCAAATTTCATTGCCCTCATATGTCAAAGGTTGGCAAAGGTAATAATGGCTTAAAATAAAATCCATTCAACTACATGACCATTATGTTGTTAATTTAGATTGCGGAAAAAGAGAGAATGTTGTGAACAATGTTTGCAATAAAAGAGGAATTGTAACAATCAATAGTCAAATATATGCATGGAAGAACGTCTGTAATGTTTCACAATCATGCATCTTCAGAGAGTTCTGTCAACCCATAGGGAGGTGTTGTGTGGAAGAGAATCACACTAAAATTGTGGGATCAACAGTTTGGATAAAAGACAATGCCAATGATTATTGTGATCATTCTATAAAATTAATGGTTGCTTAAAAATCACTTCATAGAGTAAGAAGTGTGCAAAATAATTTATCTTAATTAACACTTTATTTGAAACCACACCATCGAGGTATTGTCAATCAAGAAGCTAAGTACCAAGATTGTTCCTTTCATTAACCAAACATAGTTGTGCTCCCCACGTCCAACCAAATAGACCCAAGTTCTTAGAAAACAAAAACTTCAGCACCGTCTCTAATGCCGATACCATTCATGATCTGGCGCTTGGTGTGTGGCAATCGGTGGAGAGGGAGCGCATGGAGAATCGGGATGACTCCAAGAATATTCCCTGGCAGGCTCTCCAGGCGGGTCTCTGGACTTTGGTTTCTACACATCAACAAGGGAGTCTGTGTCTCAACTATCTTGAGGAGCTTGAGCGCGCTAGAAGGCAAGTCCAGGAGCTTTGGTGTAGTCTTGAAGGGGCTCGCAAAGAGGTCTACGAGGGGGGGAAGGAAGCAGAGGACACAAGAGTTACCATATGGACTGCAGAGGTCCATGGATGGCAGGAGAGTGGCAGAGGAGCTGCAGGCGACCCCTTACGTTGAGCTGGAGTGGCTAAGGCCCAAGTCCAAGAGGCCAAGGCGAGGGTGAGATGGGCTGTCGAGCTCTTAAAGAAGTCTGATGAGTTCCTGAACGACTGGGTAGATTTTTGTTTCACACAATACAACAATGGATGTACCATCTCGAGTCAACAAATAAAGGTTGCACCACAAGCTTCAAGTCTACTGAAAGAACAAGCACTCCTACACGCGACTCTCGTAATGTCAGGCCATCCACCTTTAATATTCGACCGTTCTTAGTCGAGTCCTTTTTCAAATCCCTAGGAGTAAGTCGAAATTCTTCCTTAGCTTCTGGTAATTATCTTTTTCATCTAGCACTTGAACTCGAAGGGATGGGCTACCCACCTCTAAGGGTATGAGAGCTTCTACCCCATATGCTAGTACAAAGGAGTTTCACCCCTTACCACTCTTGCTATAGTTTGGTGGGTCTAGAGGACCGTGGGGATCTCCTCTACATATGACCCCGCGTTACCCTCCACTCGGGACTTGACTCCATAGAGTAAGACCCAATTAGCATTCTCTATAGTTCCATTGCCTTGGAGGTGTGCCACCAAGGTGCAGCAATTTTTGATTTTCAGCCACTTACAACTCTCGTGGAAGAAGATGCTGGTCAACTACTTCCTATTATCTAATATTAGGGCTCTCAGGATACCGAAGCGGTATATGATGAATTTTTAGTTGAAGTTCTATGCAGCTAGTCAGTAATGTTGCTAAGTGTTTCCACTTTGATCCACTTCGTAAAATAGTCGATAATGACTATTACAAACTTCTTATAGCCGGGTGTCTTAAACATGGGGCTGAGAATATCTTACCCCCGTTGGACAAAAGGACATGGCTCAATAAGGGTTGTAAGTAGTGCAGCCAGCAAGTGGACCATTGTGGCAAATTGTTGGCATCAGTCACATCAATGGACATACTTGAGTGTATCCTTTTGGAGAGTCGGCCATAGTACACTTGATATAACAATATTCAAGCCAGGGACAATCCTCTAGTGTTGCTGTCACACATTCCTTCATGGACTTCTTTGATAGCCCGTTGTGATTCCATCAACAAAGGCACTTAAGGAGGGGATAGGAGAAAGCCCTCTGAGAAAGTGCGCCATTGATGCCGATGAAGTGTTTTGCACAGTTGCACAAACACCTTCCCTCTAGCGAATATTTGGTAGTTGCCTATGAGTGAGAAACTCCACTACAGTGTCCATCTAGGATGGCTCTTGACTTATGGCATGGAAGGTGTCGCCTTCAATGCTGAGTTGGTGGAGCTCTTCAATTAGCACAGATTGAGAAGGCATGAGATCCACCGATGATGTAAGGCACAATAGTGAATCAACCTTACCATTAGCCTGCCTTGAGATATGTACAATTGTTAGGGCTTCGAGCCCTGAAATCTAGTTTTGTACATCTTGTAGGTACTTCACTATATTGGGTTCTCAAGCATCATTTCGTAGTTCACCTGATTGACCACTAGCTGAGAGTCAGTGAAGATTAGGATCCAAGTGGTCCCCATGATTCGTGCCATCTAGATTCTCGAGAGAAGGGCTTCATACTCTATTACATTGTCCAACATTGAAATTTTGAATGGCAGTACGTACTAGAGCTCAATTCCCTCAAGAGACATGAGCACTAGGCCTACTCCACTACCGCTCAAATAGGAAGATCCATCTACATGTAGTTCCGTAGTAGGCCCTTGAGAGGATGGTCTTGCATTTGGCGTCAAGATGGTGCACTCAACCACGAAGTTGGTCAACATTTGGGCTTTAAGAGCAATTCATGACTTGTACGTAATGTCAAACTCGCCTAGCTTGATTGCCCAGTTGGTGAGTCATCATGAGGCCTTTGGATTCTAGAGAATATAGCCTAGGGCCTAACTTATTAGGATGGCTATTAGGTGCACCTAGAAGTAGGGAGCAATCATTGAGCATTGGTGATCATGGCTAGAATGAACTTTTCCACCATCATATACTGTTATTCAGGTCCCTGTATGACCTTGTTGGTCTAGCATACTGGCTTATGCGCCCTAGCTTTATGAACCAAGATGGAGCTTAGGGAGCTCGAAAAGACCGACCATAGAGATAGAGAGCCTCCCTGGGTCGGGGCTTGGATAAGACTAAGAGAGAGGTGAGATAGCACTTCAATTCTTGGAAGGCTTCCTTACACTACTCACTTCAATATATTACCCTTCAGTTGCTTTTAGACCCCTTGAAGAATTCTGAAGAAAGACAAACAATGCTCAACAGCTGTAGACATAAATCGAGTATGTGCCTACAATGCGTTGGTTAAACAGTAAATGTCTCAGATCTTGTCGAAACATCACATATCTAACATGACTCGAATTTTCTCAAGATTTGCCCGATTGAACACCTTCATGTCATACCTCCTAAGCGTATTAAGTGTCTTTAACAAGTCGGCCAAGTGGTTGGCAGATTTTGGGCTCTTCACTAGCATGTTGTCTATGTAGACCTCCATATTGTGCCCTAATTGCCTTTTGAACATGGCATTGACTAGGCATTGGCAAGTTGCACCAACATTCTTCAACTGAAGGCATCCTTGTATGGTGGTATATGATGAAGTCGATGATGAAGGTGGTCTTTTTCACATTCATAGGATGCATCTAGATCTGATGGCACTTAGAGTAAGCATCCAGGAAGCCGAGCAATTAGCTCTTGGAGGCGGAGTCGACCAATTGGTCGATGCAGGGAGTGGGTAGCAATCTTTGGAGTGGCTTTATTAAGGTTGCGGAAGTTGATGCACATACACCATTTTGCATTATCTTTCGGTACAAAGAGTACATTCGCAAACCATTGGGGGTAGTGTATGGCTCTCAATAAGCTAGACTTCACTCCTTTGTTGACTTTCTCCTTTATGTCTACCAACCGATTAGAGGTGCATTGACGTATACATTGTTGTATCAGCTTGACTTCAGACTCGAGGTTGAGCTAGTGTCTCATTACTCAGGAGATATGCCAAGAAAATCTGCCTCCAATCAAGTGAACATATCTTGGTACTGAGTGAGGAAATCTTGATATTTTTTAACCTCTTCCGACGGGAGTAGTACACCAACCCAGACGATCTTCTCGGGATCTTCTTCCAAGTTAATGTTAATGTAGGTTTTTTGTCGAGATCCCTCAATTTGGCTTCTCCCCTGGTTCTCGAGAGGGTTTAATGACTTCTTCTTGATTGGCTTTACCTTTAGAAGCTATGAGGTTGCAATATTGAGCTTCTTGCTTATTACCATTGATTTCTCTGACTCCGTAGGGAGTCTAAAATTTTATTTTTTTATGGTGGGAGGAAGAGAGTCCCACAATTCCGTTGATGATGCTTCTTCCAATTATGGTGTTGTACGTACTCATATCCCTAATGACTATAAAGTCGGCCATAATGGTAATATATTGAGGAGACATCTCCAGTATGATCAGTATTAAGACCACTCTCGAGGAGGTATTTCATTTTCTAAGAACCCCATATAGTGGCATTTGCATTGGTCTAAGGGAGGGATGTTCACACCCATTTAGAGGAAAGAATCATAACCAAGAACATTAGGGCCACTTCCATTATGGACTAAAATTTGGTGGACCTTCCATTTCTTGACGGTAGCTCGGACTAAGGGCATCATCATGCGAAGTAGACACATCGCCTAAGTCTTCCACGGAAAAGACAATGGGATCCTTTATATGATCTTGGACACTGGACTTCTTGGGAGTAGGACGCTTGGAGTTGTGAAGCACATAGTGGACCTAACGAGCGTAGCCCTTCGAGATCATGTGCATCTCGACCCCATTGGTGTTGCTATCCATCACACGCCATGCATTCTTGTCTTGGTCTCCCTACTTTATGACATAATTGTTGATGGAGCCACGGCGAATAAGGTACTCAATCTCGTCCCAAAGTTGTCGGCATTCCTCAATAGTGTGGCCATGGCTCTTATGGAAGTGATAGTACTTGCTCTTGTCTCGTTACTTAGAGTTTGTGTTCACCTTTTGTGGCCAGCTAACGTATTCTTTGTCCTTGAGTCCTAAAGGATTTTGAAGACTCTTGTAGTGAGGGGGTGTATGTTGGGTTCGAGCGGTTTCTCCAGATCTCCCACGCAGCGGAAATAAAAATAAAAAGGAGTTCCCGTTTCAAAAAATCTAAAACAGATTAGAACAGGTAATCAATCATTAGCATGTGCGGATTCGAATCCGCAACGGTTTGGTTCCATCGGTGCGACACCACAAGCCGCGCAAGCGCCCGGCCTCTAATGGAGTTCACGCGATCCTTCTCGCATCGGATATCCTCACGAATCCTCGTTCTTCGCAGCCCTCGAACCTTTCGCCATTCGCCGTAACGATCGCCGCATCGCACCGACGATTTTCCGTCGAACAACAGTTGGAGAAGCGACGGAGTTGACTTGGGGATCCAGGGAGCTCTGGGACGCCATGAGAAAGAGGAAGAGAGGAAGGGCGGCTCGGATTAGCAGTAGCTTGGCCTGCTCAGCCTATTCGCTCCTTTTATATTAACCATGCAATTTTTCATAAAAACCCCCGATTTAATATAAAATCCACTTATTATCTATTGCCTTGAGAATCATTTGCGTGTGACCCTCTAGGCCAAATAACCAGTCCGGTTAATAGCCCAATAATCCCAGTGACTCCTCACTGGCTTTATTAATCAACTAATAACTCTTTATTAATTAATTAATCAATCGAATTAAAGTTGCACATTAAATTCCATCGGGCCTCCGATCACGTTGGGTGCCAAGCAACACCGCGTGAATCCGAAAGGTATCGGGGTTAAGTAACCCACTCTTGGAACCTATCCGTCAACAATTGCCACGTGGATATAATCCTTCATTCGTACAATGCTCTCGAGTCGACTCAGGGTATGTGTACTGTCAAACCCTAATAGGTCAACTCACTTGGATTGGATGCCACTGATGAATATCGGAAAACTCCTTTTCCAATATTATCGTCCGCCCTGGCCAGGGACTTTCGCGTATCCTTCCTAGAGCATTCTCTCTCATCGTACCGAGAGCGAATGATTCCTTATTGACACTCAATTCCCTTCGACGGTATTCGGCTGAACCCAATCCTTGGCTATTTAGAATATCGTGGCTTAAGATTCATTAAACCAAGGTCAAAGCACAGAAGTCTACCGACAAGGTGTCCTTGGTGTCTCAGGTCCGAGGATCATCTATGCAACTGCGACAATAGAATCTAACTGGTTGACAGTGAGGTACATTACCATCCAGCGATTCAGTCGGATCAGTTCAGTGAACTCATTCTCTAATGAGCACCTATAGATTCGCCTTAGTGTCTCCACACAAGTGACTATGAAATCAGTCACCCTCATCATATGAGCAGGAGTAATCTGTACTAATCTAACCGAATATCTAATGTCCTTCTCAGATATCCTCCGACTATGAACGATTAAGAATATGTGTGTTTAAGTGATCAATCTCATTAGTATGATCTCATCATAATCTGATCACCATCGCACATATTCATGGACTTCATTATGATACGATATTAAATCGAATTATACATAATGAATATTTGCCATATGATTAATAAATGAAATGAGAATTACATAGTCATATTGGCTTGTAGGCCATCCATGACTATCAATGTACGCATCATATGCCACTATAGATTTCAAAGACTCCCTGTCATCTTGTTGGTTCTTTTTCTTCTCAAGTGGAGGAGGCCTATCCTCTAGTCACTTGCACTCGCCATCTTCTACCTAATAATGGTAAGCAGTCAATCACCTCTTCACAGTCTACATGTTGCTGCACTAAAGTGATCGGGGCATTGAGCATTTTCAGAATCTTGATGACAATTGTCCCCTATAATGTGTTGTCCCTAGTACCCTGTGTACAATGATGATTGTCGAGGACACTCCAGATTGGCAAATCATAGGGCTTTAGCATGGAAGCAGGAGATCTAGTCCACAGATGGATACACCACGTTGTTGCTTAATAGCCACCAGGCTCACCAAAGGTAGCTTACAATCGGATCTAGCGAAGTGGTCCTTGAACAACTTCTCGAACTATCGAATGATGCAGATGGATCTAGGAGCAAGCGAGGTGGACTAGGGTTTGGTGGTTTCCATTAAGGTAGTGGCAAACTCCCAACATTGAACGACATCTAGAACCTGGTGCATCCGCATATACAACTAAAGGTTTTGAAGTGGGTTCTTAGATCTCCCTGGCCATCGTAAATCTTGAAGTTGTTGGTGAGCAACTTCTTAGGTACATTCTCATCGAGGATTTCCGAGGACAATAGTAAGAAATCCTCATCCTCGTCAGGGGGGGGAGTTGTACTGGAGCATCCTTTGAGAGGACCTTTAGGCATCATTCAAGGCATTCCAACTATTTGCTCCTTACTCTTCCAACCTCCTCTCCAAGTCCTGAAGCTGGCAGTATGCTACTGGATCCAATTGGAGTTGTTAGAGTGGGAAGAAAGGGTTGTGTGATGATTGGGGTTCCCCTCCTCCAATCATCCGCGAAGGGAGGAGCAATTAGATCCAGCAACCACCAAAAAGAGGGGTCATAGATCATTGTATCGGATTTTGCCCTCTATGAACGTGAAGCACTTGCCAGTTCTTCCAACCACCTATTGCCCTTTCTGTAAGAGAGTTGCTAGCTGGGCAGCCGGTGGTCGTGGTGCTTGAGGTGTTGGCCGACCATGATGACAATGAGGGTACCCAATTGCTCAGTGACAGTGCCCATGGAATCAACATCATTGCACGAGGCGTACATAATGTCACTTGGAATATAGCATTGCCGTACAAGTTTGTGAGAGCCTCATGGGAAAATGCTTCGGTACAACTGTGGTTGCCCTTAGCTTTGACTTTCGGTATGTTTCCCATAGATAGTGCCAATCATATAGTAGTCGAGATCTGATTAGCAAGTGTGGATTGTCAAATCCTGATTTGAGCCACCATGATAAGATTGTAAATGGAGATCAATGTCCATGAAATGGACAAGGGAAAAGTGTCAGGGGGCCCCCTAGTCAGTTTGGGGGGGGGGGACGATTTGATGCTTAGGTTAGCCTGTACTAAAGAGGGAGAGGTACTCTAGGGTTTCTAGTGGCTGAATGAGCATACCTCTAGTTTGTGGGAGTCCTCCCAGTTATGTAGGAGGCTTGGCACTCTAGACATGGAAAGAGCATGCTTCACACAGTAAGGATCCACAATCTAGTAGAGGATCATGGTTTCCCCACTAAAGGGTGAGAGGATGGTGCCTTCTATCTCACTCAAGATCATAGGCCACCTTTCTTCCTCTATTTGATGAGCAGTTGCCCAGTATTGAGAACCAACCTTCCTAATCGAAAAATTTAGGCGAACGGATCGCTTCCAAGATGTCGGGCCGTCAATACTCAGAAAGTCCCCGAGCACATTGCCTTGGCCATAAGTGCAGCGGGGATTTAACTATTGGGCTGACCCATTTGTCCCCTCAGCAATAATTTTTTTAAAAAAAATTGTTGTGCCAGCTTTCATGTGCACCTATCCAACCAAAAAATTTATGAAGGGATGAGGGATGTGGAGAGAGTAAGGAGAGAAAAAGTAGGATTCCTCACTGGTTCCACCCACATGGAATGCAAACGAACGAGTCGTCCTATGCAGGTGGCTCAATTCTACTCTGTAGAGCTAACAGGCTCCACCCTATATATGCAGAACTATTCTATGAGGGCGAAGATGATTCAAGCCTTCTCTCCTATCTTTTTTATCTAACGGTTCTATGTTGCAGTGTGATGCATGCGTCATGCTAATTGTCTCCATCACACTGTAGCATTCACCTTTGATGGGGAAAGAGCCCACTGAAGCCCATTATTGTCGGCCCGGTCCCCGTTCGAGAATGGGCCGAGCTCCATTCAGCTATTATCGGCGGCCCATAATCGTAGCGGGCCGGGGTGGACCCGGCCCAATCACTCGGGGCAACCTATTTTGATCTTTCCCAGACGCTTGCCAGGCCGACAAGGGTCCAGCCCGCTCGGCGTAGTGGTATAATAGTTGCTTGGGTTCGGCCCAGGTGTATAAGGGCCGAGACTGGTTCGGCCATTTCGATCAATCACTGGCTTTCAGCCCACTCAGTCAGGGTATTCTTGGAATTTCCCTACATTTCGTATAGTCCTACATCGCTCGCCATAGTAAAGGAACCCTCATCCCCCGCTATAAAAGGGGTACTATTCAATGCGAAAAAGGTAAGGGAAAAAAAACGATTAAGCTTATCTTTCTTCCTCTAATATAAACTCTTTCATTAGTCCTGTAATTGACTTAACCATCGGAGGGTTCCCCTCGGGCCACGCCCTGGGATCCTTCTGACGGATTTTTCTTTATAGGAGGACCACGCTTCGTCTTCAAGCATCCCTCGGCCTCGGACCCTTTTGACGTTCGGTCACCGGCTGGTAATCGGATTCCTCCCCATAATCCGACAGTGATTGCCTCGGCAACATCACTTAGCGCCGCATGTAGGAAAGTAGCAGCCATGTCTCATCGACCAATGACGAGACGATCCGGCCAAGACAATGATGGATATAGGTGTCCTCTAAGCCAATCATATGGCACCTATTGCAATCCGGTTAACTAATAAATGGCAATTATTTCATTATGTAGATTGGCGTGTTTATTATCATAGCACATAATGAAATCCATGAATGTGTACAACGATTATCGGATTATGATGAGATCATAATAATGAGACCGATGACCTACAAACACATATTCTGAATTGTTCCTAGTCGTAGGATATTTGAGGAGGACATCAAACATCTAATAAGACTAGTATGGGTTATTCCAGCTCATATGATGAGGGTAATTGATCTCGTTAGTCACTTGTGTGGAGACACAATGGTGAACCTGTAGGTGCTCATTGGGGAATGAGTTCACTAAACTGATCCGATATGAATCGCCAAATGGTAATTTACCTGACTGTCAACCGGCTTGATTCATCGTCACAGTGGCATGGTTGATTCTTGGACTTAAGACACCAAAGACACCTTGTCGGTGGACTTCTGAGCTTTGACCTTGGCTTACAAATCCTTAGCCACGGGATTTCTAATAGTCAAGGATCGGGTCTAGCGGAAGACATTCAAAGGTGATTGTGTATTCAATAAAGGATCGTTTGCTCTCAGGTAACTGGAGAGAGAATGCTCTAGAATAGATCTGCAGGAGTCTCTGGCCAGAGTAGAAACAATATCAAAAAAGATGTTTTCCAATATTACACAGTAGAGTCTGATTCAAGTGAGTTAACCATCTAGGGTTTGACAGTTGACCATACCCTAGGTTAACTCGAAAGCATTGTGCGAACGAAGGATTATAGCCACGCGGTAACTGTGGATGGACAGGTTCCATGAGTGGGTTGCTGAACCCCATTGCCTTTCGGGATCATGCGGTGTTGCTTGGCATCCAACTTGATCAGAAGTCCGACCGAATTTACATGAGATGTTAATCCGGTTAAGTAATTAGTTAATATCTAGATATTAATTAATTACAATAAGTCAATAACTAGTTATTGGACTTAACGGGCTAAAAATTGGACTAGTTAATGGGCCTAGAGGGTCACACGCAATACGATTCTCAGTCGGTAGTACTTAAGTGGGATTTATATTAACTCGGGAACTTTTGTGAAAAGTCGCACCGACTTAATATATATATATATATGCGCTGTTGAGAAACCCTGGCCAAGCTCCAGGGTTTCCCCATACTGGCCGCCCCCCTTTTCTCTCTCCTCCTCCTCTGGGTGCCCCGTTCGAGGCGTCGAAACAGTCTCCGTCTCCGCCACGCGCGACTCCCAAAAGTCGGGAATTTCCATCCGCAGGTTTCCAGACATCGTTGCGGCAACTGATCTTCAGCGAGCGAGTTGATACGGACGAGGGAGCGAGGACAAACCATCACGGAGGATTGCGTGGATACCGCTGGAGGCCGGACGCTTGTGTGGATCGCAGCATCGCCTCGACGGAACCGAAATGGAAGTGGATTTGAATCCACGCACGGTAATCAGATTACATCCCGATTTTCGGTTTTAGCTTTTTGTTCTGAATCGGATCAGCGGGCATTGGGCGAGAAATTTTTGTTCGTCGTTTTCGCTGTGTTCTTTGCGTCCCGCACGGATCCCAACAGACAAGACGGAGGTAAGGGCGATCTCTGCCTAGTCACTCCATGCCGAAGGAGTCCCGGCCAATCTTCCGTAGGGATCGACCCTCCCGGAATACCTGAACCCATTGTTCTCAGGAACGACCGAGTGGAAGAACTCTCGCAGCAGGTAACCACGCTCACGGCTACCGTCATCTCTTTGGCCGCGCTGCGCGACATGGTCTCAGCCATCACCCAGCACATGGGTCTGCTGGCTCAGTCGGCAAAGCCGGTACCGCTTCAGCCGCAATACTGTCCGGCCACTCAGCCTACGAAGGGGCAAGCCGGACCTTCACGGGTGCCTCCCTATGAAGGAGTCTTGACTTACAACGAACCATATGGGCCGCAAGGCAGAGTTCCGCGTGCTAGTCATCTACTAACAGAGCCGAACAACGCTTCGTCTGGCACCCACCCCACTAAGGCCGAGGGATGCTCGGCCCCCACTACTGCTACAACTCCGGAAGTGGACCAGAGATTGATCGAAATGAGAAAGGAAATGCAGCAGATGGTGTCCCGACTATATGGAGCGCCTCTTGCCAGCACAATTCTGGAGCAGACCCCCTTCTCCCCTGACATTCTAGCCACTGAGGTACCTTCCAACTTCAAGCTGCCGAAGGTCCCTCTATACGATGGAATGACAGACCCAGTCAGCCATTTCCAGAGATTTAATTCATATCTTTTTGTCCGAGGGGTTCCTGAAGCGGTTTGCTGCCGTCTTTTCCCCCTTACCCTTAAGAAAATAGCCTCCACTTGGTTTGAAACCCTGGCACCTAATTCCATCCGCTCGTTGGTACAACTGGGCCAATTGTTCATTGACCAGTTCTATGATGCCACTTGGCAATGCAAAACTTCAGTCAGTTTGCTCGCCATTCGACAAGGACCATTCGAAACTCTTCAGGAGTATTTCGCCAGGTTTCAGACCGAAGCAGCCCAGATTCCAAATCTGGATAGTTCAATCGCAATCTCGGCCATAATAAGCGGTTGCACAGATGAGGGGCTTCTCAGCTCTATTAGGAAGCGGCATCCTCCCACCTTTCAAGACTTAGTAGCTCAGGCTCACAAATACATCAATCAGGAAGCCCTAATGATATCTAAAGGTAAGAATGCTGCTGAAGCGGTGTTGGCCATCACCCTACCAGCGGCACGTCTGTGCACCGAAGATCTAGAGTCCTCCCGCAAGAGGTATAGAAGAGAAGAAGATTAGGGCCAAGACAAGCATCGGGCTCCACAGCAACAGTACCTACCGCTACCAGCTCCACCCTCTCGAATGCTCATAGAGGTAAAAGGCATGCTCCGCCAGCCAGAGCGCATCAGAACTGATCCTCGTCAAAGGAACTCCCGAAAATACTGTGAATACCATCAGGAGACTGGACACTCAACAGACGAATGCCGACACCTCTGAGAAGAGATTGATCGCCTCATCCAGGAAGGCCGCCTGCCGCAATACAATCGGGCACGGCCTCAGCAGCAGCAAGGCCGAGACCCCCTAGTAGTACCATGGTAGCCCCAACTTCCAGCTAAAGAAGCACCACCTCAGTCAAGAGTTGCCCTAACTACAGTAGAGGCATCACACCAGCGGCCTAGTGCTGGGTCCATCATGGTCATATCCGGAGGACCAAGGGAAGGTTCGCAGCATCGTCGCGCCGAAGCATCGTCGGACGTAGCTGCAATTGATGCTGAGCCAAAACGCTCTCGTCAGGACATCGTCTTCGGCCAAGAAGACCTCAGCAACGTCCTAGTCCTACATGACGTTGCTCTCATCGTGAATGTTATATCAAAAGACTACAATGTTCATTGTATTTTTGTTGATAATGGGAGTGCACCTAATGTGCTTTTTTATGATTGTTTCTTAAAATTTGGCTTAACCGAGGCCGATATGAAGGCTCATCGGGGACCCTTGTTTGGCTTCAATGGATCCCCAGGCCGAGTGGAAGGCACTGTCCGACTGCCCGTGACCCTCAGCACGGCACCAAAATAGCTAACAATTAAGACCGACTTCGTGTTTGTAAAAATCGACTCAGCTTACAACGCTATCTTCGGCCCAAGGTTGATCGGAGGAATCGGTGTTGTACCTTCGTCCTACCATCAGAAGTTGAAGTTCCACACCAGCTATGGAGTCGGCGAAGCAAAGGGAAACCAGGAAGCTGCCCGGCAGTGCTACATGATCTCAGTGAAGGGGAAGGTTGCGGCCGAGTCCCTTTCAATTGAGTCATCGGCCGAAGCCTCCCCAGGTGAAGAACTTGTGACTATTCTAGTCCTGGGAGGAGAAGGCCAAACATTGTTGATAGGTTCCGACCTTGATAAGACCGAAGCTGAAAGACTGATCAGCTTCCTAAAGGATAATCTTGACGTTTCGCGTGATCCCCTGACATGCTTGGAGTCGACCTTGAGGTAGCAAAGCATTGTCTATGTGTTAATATGAAACAGCCTCTGGTCAAACAGAAGCGGCATACCTTCAACTAGGAAAGGAGAATGGCAATCCAAGCCGAAGTGCAGAAGGGCCTGAACCCGGGACATCTTCGGGAGGTGCATCATCCTAATTGGGTCACCAATGTAGTAATGATACCCAAGAAGGACGGTAAGTGGCGAATGTGTGTTGATTTCACTAACCTTAACATGGTTTGTTCGAGGTCAGTTTTTCGTTGCCTCAGATAGACCAAATGGTGGATGCTACCTCCAGCCACGAATTGCTCAGCTTACTCGATGCCTATTTGGGGTACCACCAGATCCGGATGCATCCGGAAGATGAAGACAAGACAAGCTTTACAACGGACCTCGACTTATACTGCTATACCCGAATGCCCTTCGGCTTGAAGAATGCAGGAGCGACTTATCAACGCCTCATCAACAAGATGTTTGCTTCCCAACTTGGCCGAAACATAGAAGTCTACATCAACGATATGCTAGTGAAAAGTCGAGCCGTCACTAACCATTTGGCCGATTTGGCTGAGACCTTCTCTACACTGTGCAGGTACAAAATGATGCTAAATCCCACTAAATGTGCCTTTGGTGTGGCCTCTGGGAAGTTTCTTGGCTATGTGGTCACTCGCCGAGGAGTGGAGGTAAATCCCGCAAAGGTTTCGGCCATCCTTCACATGCGCCTACTGGCTAATATCTGAGAAGTTAAAAGGCTAAGCGGATGAATAGCAGCGCTAAACCGTTTTATGGCAAGAGCGGCGGATCGTTGTTTTTCCTTCTTCAAGCTGATGAAGAAAACTAGCGACTTTTCGTGGACGGATGAATGCCAGTCGGTCTACGATCAGTTGAAGACCTATCACTTCAAAGTTTCCGTCCTATACTAGCCTATCGAAGTAGACCAACTATTTGTATATCTTGCCGCATCCGAGGCTGCTGTAAGCGCTGTCCTTGTCTAAGAGGAAGACGGTTCCCAGAAACCAGTCTATTATGCTAGCCGAGCACTCCACAGAGCAGAGCTTCAGTATCCAGCCTTAGAGAAGATGGCCCTAGCCTTAGTCGCGTCTGCCAGGAGGCTTCGGCCTTACTTCCTCGCGCATCGCATAATGGTATTCACAGATCAACCTCTATGACAGATCCTCTCTCGGCCAGAGGTAACTGGGAGGCTAGCCAAATGGGCAATCGAGCTGGGGGAATTCGACATTTCTTATGGGCCGCAGACTGCGATCAAGGTGCAGGCGCTGGCCGATTTTATTGCTGAACTGACATCCGAAGAACCCCTGGCTCCTATGATAAAAGTGGACGAAGCATCTGCCTCCACACACTCAAGTGCGGGGGCCGAAATGTTAGTATTAGATGGTCTCAAAGCCAATCCGATACTATGTACTGATTCAGATTATTAATAAATGGCAATAATTCATTGTGTGTAATTAATTCGATCTATGTTTATCGTATCACGATGAAGTCCATGAACATGTGCAATAGTCTTCAGATTATGATGAGATCATAATTACGGGACCGAAGACTTTTAAACACATGTTCTTAATTGTTCCTAGTCATAGGATGTTTGAGATAGGACATCGAACATCCGGATAGACTAGTATAGGTTACTTCAGCTCATATGATGAGGGTGACTGATCCCATAAGTCACTTGTGTGGTAACACTATGCTGGACCTGTAGGTGCTCATTGGTGAATGAGTTCACTGAACTGATCCGACTATGAATTGTTGGATAGTAAACACCTCACTGTTAACCAGCTCGATTCTTTTGTCACGGTTGCGTGGATGATCCTTGGACCTGAGACGCCAAAGATATCTTATTGGTAGGTTTCTGAACTTTGACCTTGACTAATGAATCCCTAACCATGGGTTATCAGTAAGTCAAGTGATCGGATTTAGGGAAATGCCCTCGAAGGTAATTATGTGTTCAATACGGGATCATCCGCTCTCGGTAGTTTGAGAGAGAATGTTCCGGGAATGATACGCTTAAAGTCTCTGGCCAGGGCGGACTCTGTATTCGATAAGGAGTTATCGGATTCAAATTAGCGGCATCTGATTCAAGTGAACCTACCGAATAGGATTTAATAGTAAACCATACCCTAGGTCGATTCAGGAACATTGCATGGATGAAGGATTATATCCGCACGCTAACCGATGACAGAAAGGTTCCAATAGAGGGTTGCGATAACCCCAGTGTCATCTAGGATCATGTGATGTTGCTTGGCATTCAACGTGATCGGAAGTCCGTCCGAATTTATTGTGGGACATTAAATTCGGCTGATTAATTGAATATAAGGATATTAATTAATTCAGTGGGTCGGTAAAAGGTTACTGGGCTTAATGGGCTATTAACTGGACTGGTATTTGGGCCTAGAGGGTCACACGCAAATGGTTTTCAAGTCGATGGATAATCCGACAAGATTTCAGATAAGTCTGGGTTTTTATGAAAAACCGCAAACATACTTATTATAAAAGAACGGATTCTACGTCGGGGGCCCGCAACCCTAACCTAGCCGTCGTTCTTTCTCTCTCTCTCCTCTCTTTTGGGCGTGTGACACAAGGCGGCCATCTGGAGGCTCCGCTTCGATTCCCGACTGCTCTGCCTTCCGTCCGACGGGAGATTCCGAATCCGCATGTCGCGGCGGATTACGCGCAGCCAGACAGGATCCACGAACACTGCATCGAGCGAGGAGGCGAGGACGATCCATCGCGAGGAGAACCGCGTGGATACCGCTAGAGGTCGGGCATCTGCGCGACTTGTGGCATCGCTTCGACGGAACCGGAAAACGAACGCGGATTGGAATCCGCGCAAGGTAAATCCGATTTCCTCCGGTCTTGTTTTGTTGATAGAAACGGGATGGATCCGATCCCGAAATTATTTTTATTCCGCTGCGTTTTCATTCGGATCCCGACACAGCGATCCCAACACGAAAGCACTTCGACCTCAGAAGTAGATGACAGACGGCAATTTTACGTAGATGGGTCCGCCTGCTCTTCGGGTAGTGACACCGGATGGGTTCTAATATCTCCGGACAAGACGATCGTGGAGTATGCTCTTCGCTTCACCTTCCCAGCCACCAATAATGCTGCCTAGTATGAAGCCCTTATATCAAGCCTCCAAGTTGTAAGAAGACTCGGTGTACAAAAAATAAAGGCATTCAACGATTCCTAGCTGATTGTCCATCAGATCACTGGGGAGTATGAGGCCCGAGATGCCTTGATGGCATCCTATCTACAGGTAACTAAAAGAACCACTGTTGAATTCAGTTCTTTTAATATCACGCGTATCCTTTGGTCCGAGAACACTCGAGCCGATGCCCTCTCTCGGCTGGCTTCTACCCATGATGGGGGAGGAAGCCGAATGGTTCTCATCGAGGAATTATCGGAACCCAGCATCCATAATTCCAAAATAATGCAAGCCAATGCATCGAAAGACAAGTCATGGACGACACCGATAGTGGCATTTATTCTTCAAGGGGAGCTCCCGTCCGAGGCAAGAGAAGCGAGACGTATCCAACTATGCTCCTCTCAATTCATCATTCTAGAAGAAATATTGTACAAAAGGTCTTTCGGCCGATCACTCCTCCAGTATCTCAGACCAACCGAAGCCAATTATGCCCTTCAGGAGGTTCATGAAGGGATCTGCAGAGCACACGCAGGGGGCCGAGCCCTGGCACATAAACTCATAAGGCAAGGTTACTGGTGGCCAACCCTCCGCGAGGACGCAGCTAGTGTCGTCCGCCGCTGTGACCAGTGCCAGAGGTACAGTTCTCTTATCCATCAATCCGCAACCACACTAACACCTCTCTTAGATCCTTGGCCCTTCACTCAATGGGGGATCGATATTCTCGGCCCATTTCCTATGGCCACTGGGCAGAGGAAGTTTCTTATTGTAGCAGTTGATAATTTCATCAAGTGGGTCGAGGCTGAACCCCTTGCGTCCGTTACCGACAATAATGTCTGGAATTTTGTATGGAAATATATTATTTGCCGCTTTGGTATCCTTGGGTCCTCATATTAGACAACAACAAGTAATTTGATAGTTGTTGACTCAAAGATAACTGCACCAGCTTTGGTATTCTACATATGTTCACTTCGGTGGCTCATCCCTAGACGAATGGTCAAGCTAAAGTCACCAACCGAAGCATCTTGCAAGGGTTGAAAACCCATCTCGGAGAAGCCAAAGGCCGATGGGTGGAAGAATTGCCAAGTGTGTTGTGGACTTATCAAACGACGAGCCGAGCCCCTACTGGAGAGACTCCATTCCGAATGGCTTACAAAGTAGAAGCAGCCATCCCGGTTGAAATTGGCCTACCTTCGCCGAAGGTCCTCGCCTACAATCTGGAAGGCAATGATGAAGCCATGAGAGACCATCTTGATCTCACTGAAGAGACAAGAGATCATGCTCGCATCCGGCTAGCCTCATACCAACAGCGCATGGCTAAATATCACAATGCCAGAGTAAAGCCTCGGAACTTTGAAGTTGGGGACCTTGTGTTGCGGAATGCCCATGTCACGAAGCCTGCCGAGGCCGCAGGAAAGTTATCTCCCAAATTGGGAAGGTCCTTACCGAGTAAAGGAAGTCATTCGACGAGGGGCCTATCGGCTCGAAACCCTCTCGGCTCAACCTCTCCCTCGCACCTAGAATGTAGAACGCCTTCGGTGTTATTTTATGTAAAACTTCCTCCTGGCTTGAGGCTGAATGTATATCGTAAATTGATACAAAGGCACCGATTGAGTACATTATTCTGAAATATTATTCTAAGTCCATGTAAACCATATCGAGAGTGGCCTTAGCCATGCAAACCGTATCGGGAACGGCCCTATTCTAAAGTCTGTGTAAACCGTACTGGGAGTGGCCTCGGCCATACAAACCGTATCGAGAGCGGCCCTATTCTAAAGTCCATATAAACCATACCAGGAGTGGCCTCGGCCATGCAAACCGTATCGGGAGCAACCATATTCTAAGTCCGTGTAAACCGTACTGGGAGTGGCTTCGGCCATGTAAACTGTATCAGGGACGGCAACGTTCTGAGTCCATGCAAACCGTACCATGTGTAACTTCAGTCATGCTAAACGTATCGAGAGCGAGGAATAAAAGAGCTCGGAACAACCTCTGAGACAGCATTTAACAAAAGTATCTTTATATATGTCCATCGAAGAGCGCTACAAAAAGTATCGGCCAATGCAAAAAAGAGCCGAGACATGCCCTGGCGCGCCGATCGCAAAAGGATATAAAATATAGCTATTCGACTAACTCTTTGTCGTCTGAACTGAAAAGGGAATTCCTTGGAGTCACGGGGGTCGGGGGAGACTCAGCATGGTTGGCCGAGGTCGCGACCTCTTGGGCAATTGAGGCCCTCTCGACTTTGAGGCCACGCCACCATTCCAGCAATTCGTTCCCCTCCGATTTCGAGGGGTAACCGAATCCCGTAAGATCCGTCTCGAGGCAGGCCTTCTGCACAATGGCATCCTGAGGTTGAACATATTGGAAGCGGCGTTGGCCCTAGTATTGAGGAGGGCCTCAGTGAAGTTCGGTCCGGCCTTATAAGCTTCTACGGCCAAGCGAACTTCCTCTTCTGCCCTCTTCGCGGTCTCATCCGCTTTACTCTTAGCCGCCTCCAGGGCTTCGGTGAGCCGCGCGATCTCTTCATCATGCTCTTTCTGAAGGCGAGCGAGGGCTTCATCCTTCTCGGCCAACCTGGCTCGGGGCGCTTCTAACTCCTCATGCGCCTCAGCCAAATCCATTTTGGCTTTCTTTCTCGCCTCAACCTCGAGGTGCACCGCCTCTCTTTGCCGAGATAACTTGACCCCCAGCCAAGCGTTCATCCCAAGGAGGGTATCGATGTTGCCCTCCAGGTCTCGCTTCACCGTAGCTACCTTTCCAGCAGCCAGGTGGTCCGCCGCCACGTCCACGTCCTTCAGCTTCTCTTGAACGTGAGCGAAGCGCCGGGCAAGAGTTGCGCTTATTGCCGAGGACTACAGAAGATCACGTTAGAATCCCTTAACTGAAGCAAAAAAGGGGGACAAAGATGAGGAAGCTGAAGGCCCACCTGAATGGCGTTGCACACGCACAACGCCGCCATCCCCTCGGTGGAGATCGTTTGCAGTTCATTGGCCACTTTAAGGAGGATATTCCCCTGGCCAACCGCAGGCAGGTGGTGGAATCCTTGATAGAATCATCCGCTAACAACCCGGTCTCCGGGTGCCATGTCTCGTGCCTGTACTCCCGAGACATGTGAGTCCCAGTCGGACAGAAAGGGAAGGACACCGAAGTCCCCTCGGCCAATAGGGACTCGGGCTGCGTCGTCGGAGGAGGAGAGGTCGCCAGAGGCGCCTCCCGGCTAGTCGCAACTTTCTTCGGCTGGCGGGTCGCCACTCCGTCGATTTTCCTCTTCTTCCACTTGGCGTGATTTAGAGGGGCAGAAGACTTTCCCTTTTCTCTCTCCCGCTCCATCTGCGCGGCGGTCGCTCAGCGCTCCAGCGAGGATGCCGTAGAGGCATTAGAAGCAATTCTCGAAGGCTGCGCCCGAGTGCGCTACGCCGAAGATCTGGAAGCCGACTTATTCGCAGCTACTTCCTGCTGCTGAATGCAGTCCATGAGGGAGCCGAGACTAGTCGACATTCCTGAAGTCATGTAGAGGAAAAAAGAGTTAGACATATGATTATCGAAATGACGAAGCATGCAGTTAACCCTAGACCGGCTTACCCTAGGCATCGACGGTCATGTCCCCACTGGACACTTCCAGTTCGTCAGTGGGGTCATCAGGCACTTCGATCGTGCCCGGTGCCGAGGCAGCCTCGGGCATCACGGTGTCAACAGGTGCCCCCGCGGCTTCTGCGGGAGGGAGATAAGGAGCCTCTCGTGCTGGCAAGTTTTTCGGATCTGGCCATGCCCCCATTCGGATTAACCGTTTCGGTCTGCTCAGGAGGTCGTTAACATCAATGGGGGCTTCGTCTATGATTTTTATTGCCTCCGAAAGCTGAGCATCAGACAGCTTGGGAACCTCTGAAGCCCCTTGGGCCAAAGATTTCCATTCTATGGGGAAGGGCCAAACACTTTTGTCCCCTTCATCTAGAGTCACGAAGAAGAAGCCCTCCTTCCAATGATGGATAGACGAAGGCTTCTCGAAAAAAATCCCCTGGCCAGACCGGGTGGTGAAACAGTACCAAGAGGATTTCCCTTGGAGCTATACCTTGAAGAGATAACGAAAAACATTTATGGAAGGAACCAGGCGTAGTTTCCTGTGGAGGGTTAGGTACCCGTAAACAGTCTGCCAGGAGTTCGGAAAAAATTGGAAGAGGGGCAATTGGTAAGCATTAAGCAGATTGATGATGAAGTAAAGGAAGCCGAAAACCAGCCTGAAAACTATGTTCGTAAATAGAGAAGCAGCCTGACCGAGGGGTATTGGCCCTCACGGCAATTTGACCCCTTATAAGGCGGAACCAGTCCAGAATATTGTTTCGCTCCCACATATCCAACACCGCTTTGCAGCTGAGATTAGGGGCTATGTCCGAGACCTTCTCGGCCGGCCAACGGCTGGGTCTGGCTTGTCCAGCCTGAGAAGTTCCGACAGGACTAGGATTGCGAGCCGAAACCGCTTCTTCCACCATGTCGGATGCAAAGGAATTCAAGGAAAAAGGAGACAAGAGGGAAGAACAAGGAAGGACTGGCTTCGAAGAGGAGCAGGAGGAACTGCTCGAAGAGGAAGAGCTACTGGACATATAAGAACAGAAGACGAGGCCGAGTCAGAGGCTTACCCTCAGACTAGAAATCCCGGCACTCGATCGGACGGAGTTGGGCTCTTTGAAGCTTTGATTGGATGCTCTCGGTCGGCCGGAAGGTGACAAGACACTTTCGGGATCGCTTAGGAAGGAGCTCCGCTCAAGAAACCTTAGCAATAGGAAGAACAAATGGGCCTCTGTAGACGGGGGGGCGCTATTCATAGGGACCCCCAAGGGGGACCTGATGGAGGATCAACGGTTACGATGTTGAGGCTCCTCGGCTTCCCCCTCCTGGATACGCAACGCGTGTCCTTTTCTGCCAAGAAACGGGCCGAATGGCGGCAGATTCGAAATAAGGAAATTAGCGTACAGGATTTCGAGACCTTTCGGCAGCCCTCTCCGATGCGCGCCACATGTCTCGGATCCTCGTGCTAAGAGCTAACTAGCGGTGTTCCAAGTTGAAGCGATTAACGGCCAAGATCTTCCGATCCTTCGGCTACCCCATCGAATGCATACCACGTGTCTCGTTTTATTAAGCACGAACGAATCACTCAGAGGGAAATCTCAAGTTATTGCCACCTCGGTTTCGGATTAGAGCCATCTTTGGTCCACAAGAATTAACACAGCTATCCGCCTTCGGGAACTCTTTGAGAAACATGTATATTCTAGGCACTTTATCTTTCCATAAATCGGCCGAAAGCATGTGATGGGGAAAGAGCCCACTGAAACCCATTATCATCGGCCCGGTCCCCGTTCGAGAATGGGCCGAACTCCATTTAGCTATTATCGGCGGCCCACAATCGTAGCGGGCTGGGGTGGACCCGGCCCAATCACTGGGGACAACCTATTTCAATCTGGTCCAAACGCTTGCCAGGCCGACAAGGGTCCAGCCCGCTCAGCGTAGTGGTATAATAGTTGCTTGGGTTCGGCCCAGATGTATAAGGGCCGAGACTGGTCCAGTCATTTCGATCAATCACCGGTTTTCAGCTCACTCAGTCAGGGTATTCTCAGAATTTTCCGACATTTCGTATAGTCCTACATCGCTCGTCATCCCCCACAATAAAAGGGTACTATTCAATGCGAAAAAGGTAAGGGAAAAAAAACGATTAAGCTTATCTCTCTTCCTCTAATATAAACTCTTTCATTAGTCTTGTAACTGGCTTAACTATCGGAGGGTTTCCCCAAGGCCACACTCCGGGATCCTTCTAACGGATTTTTCTTTATAGGAGGACCACCCTTCGTCTTCAAGCGTCCCTCGGCCTCGGATCCTTTCGACGTTCAGTCACCAGCTGGTATTCGGATTCCTCTCCGGAATCTGACAGTGATTGCCTCGGCAACATCAACCTTTATGATTCAAGAGTTTTTTGTATTGCAGTGAGGTGATCCTGTCAATTGATCCGATCGCACTGTAGCATTAGCCTCTCTCTATATATGTTTGTATGCGTGTTTACTTCTTTGTTTTTTTTCCCGAATAACAATGCCACCTAATCAAGATCAGGCAGCTGTCTACAATCCCTCGAAAATCTGTCCTTGAATTATCACAAGAATGTTGCAACACGTACGTACATATGGTCGCTGCATATTGAGAGGTTAATCATGGAGGTGGATGATCAGCAACATCCTATCCCCAGTCCCCCACCTCTTGATCCTCTAGTAACAGTGTCAGACTAATCATCCCCTCTCTGCCTCTGTCTACTTCTTTAATAGGCAGGGGACTTTCCCTAGCTCTATCAATAATTACTAATTCCTTGTCATACTTCAACAGCGTCGTTCACTACTGCCCCCCTTAACATGAAGTTTTACCTGAAGGGAAGTTTTGGGAAACTCCTCCCTTAGCACTGACCAACTACAGTCAGTAGTTGTACGGGAAGGATCTTCATTCTTTTATTATTGCCTGCATACTTACTGCGAGGTTAATTGCCAATGGTTTTCGGATGTGGCATCCGGTTTGACAGAAATTGTATGGAACCACGTGAAAGCGAATTGTAAGAATCTATTTGCACAGACGTGACATGGCCGGGCTTTCACATGCATGGATTCTACTGAAATATCTATTGAGGCTAGCTGATCGCAAGTCACAAACAAAAGAGGAACACAAAAGCGACATAATAGAAAAAATCACAATTTTTATTTTTCAATGAAACTTAAAAAATTGAACAAGGGTAATTTCACTTTCTTCCTTGGTATTCCTCAGTCAATTTTAACATGCAGGAGTAGAAATGAGGTTCATACGCGGAGCACCATCTAAGCAAGCAAGGGGGGTTAGGGGGGGGCGGTGATGGATGGGATGGGATGGATACTTGAAGGAAGCATCTTCCCAAAGAAAAGAAGTCGCCCTCACCTGAACTCTGCGCTGTCGCGGAAGTTAGAGGGAGGCTCGCAGTCGGCCCTTCTGTAGTTGGCATCGTGGACGGAGGGAGCGGAGAGCGTGAGTGCGGCCGCAAAAGAGAAGATAAAAGCCAGGGATCGCAGGACCAGGTTGCAGCAGCGGAGAACAGCCGGGTTTCGTGCGATCGATGAGGCGACGGAGTTGTGATAGGGGGATGGAGTCGCAAATGGGTGCTGGAATGCTGGAGAGTTAACAGTAGATGTCGGCACGCCGGTAGTATCCATGGAAGGCATATCTCTCTCTCTCTCTCTCTCTCTCTCTCTCTCTCTCTCTCTCTCTAATACTGAGGCAGCAATACATTGCTGTACCACAGGAGTAGCAAGCTAGAATAGGAATAATATTTATTGTTATGTTTGACACTTCAGTTTGAAGTATTATAATTTTTTATTAATGGGTTCTTTTCTTAATCTAAACTTTCTCTAATGCATAGGTTGTCAAACTCACCATTTTAAGACAAGTGAAACTTGTGATTCTAGAATCAAATGACATTTGTTTGGTTGTCTATAAAACAAAATAAAAGAATGGTTAAATATTTTTTTCATTTTGGTTTATAATGGGTCTTCCTAGAAAATCAAAACAAAAAAATAGACTTGTCAAGTAAGTAGATAAGATCAAGATAAGATTTTGTTTTACACTATTTTATATCATATCAAACAACCAAAAATGTCATGATATATATATATATATATATATGGATAATCTTACCTCCAAATAAACAACTGCTAAAAGAGTTATGAAGCTAGAAAATTTCTATAGCTCAGTGTCTATCCAACAGTTAAAAAAATTAAAAAAAAAAGAAAATCAGGTCTCTGTGGGATCTAGCGAATCATGCCTCATGCACCAATATGCATATGCATTGTTGTTTCCCTGCAACACACTGCGTGTAGCAGATATAGGGCTGTCAATGGGTTGGGCCGGCCCGCTGGCTTTAGGGCCGGGCCGACTTCGGGCCACGTATCGAGCCCTTCTTTCAAGCCTGCGGGTTAAACTCAGGCTGAGCCCGCCAGCCCGCTGTAGCCCGTAAAGGCCGCTGTAGAAGGCCCTCTTGGAGTTGGTCACTGGGAGGAACATGTTGCATAGGACCAGGTGCGTGAACAAGCAGGTGAGCGCGCCGCCGAGGGCCCCCGCCACAGCGTAGGTGTGCAGCACGCTGAGGGTGTCATCCACCTTATGCAGCAGCCATCGCAGCCGCATCATCTTCTCATCCAAATGTCGTCGTTGCTGCGTACCGCTGTTGCTGCTGCTATTCACCACCTACCGCTGCCGCTATTCACCCGTTCGCCCCCCGACGCCGCCGCTGTTGTTCACCCGTTCACCCCCCAACGCTGCCGCTGCTTGCCCCTCGACCCACTACTGCTCGCCCCCCGATGCCGCCACTGTTCGCCCCTGCCCGATGTCATTGAGAGAACGTTTCAAATATCTCCAGATTAGGGTTTCCTTCCCCTTTTGGAGAGGAACGGGCCGAATTGGGCCCCCGCGGGCCATGTGAAGGGGAAGAGGAGCCAGGCCGGGCCGGGCCGGGCCGGGCCAGGCCAAAGATGGACTCGGGCTTGGGCTGGGCCTAAGGATATGAAACACGGGCCGGGCTGGGTTATGCTTGGGTCAGGCTAGGCCCGGCCCATTGATAGCCCTAAGTAGATATATCGGGCCAACTGTTGAGTGTACCTTCCAAACATGTAGTATTCTATGGCAGAGAGCAGGAATACATATCCATAGGAATAAAGATACTTCGTGAGGTCAGCTTGTTCCTCCGGACCATGATATATATGATGAGCTCTAGCACATCACTATGGCTTCCCTTGAGTAAACGGATCGAAGCTCAAGTGATCCACGCCAACGCTTCACGACACAAGTGCAAGGATGGATGGGACTTAGTAAGTGAGAGAGGGAGAAAGATATTTTTCAACAAAGTCCTTCATGAGAATGAGGAAAGTTTTCTATGAAGGGTTTTCTTATAAAATATTCTTCCTGTATTGATTGAGTCCAAACCAAACTTGCATTCAAAGGATTCGATCTCCTCTCCTATATATAAAAACAGAAGCTGAAGTGGACGCAAGTTTACCCAAGACCTTTTTTTTACAAATTAGAAGATTCATAGCATTAAATGTTTTAGAATCGACCTCAAATCAACTGAAACCATAAAGAATCCGCACCCTTGGCATCACAGTCGGAAGACTTGCCTTCAAGGCCCCAGGCGGCGTGGCAGCTACTTATGAAACCAATTAACGTCATAGTTAGGACCGGGCCATTAATTTGTTCAGTTTGGACGTCATGGGTTTTGGTTGCATGGTTGCTGTCCAATGCGGGACGGGGGCAGATGACTGCCGCTTAATATATACGTAAGGTGCAACCGTCAACGTGACCAAAAGAAAAATATATGTATTAAGATGACTAGGACAATAGGCAACAGGCCTCTTAATTATGTATCCTTGTATTGCTGTCAGACATTAAAATAGGAGTTCCATCGATCAGAATATTTTCGTTTGACTTAGATGCATGGTTTTCTTTATACATATCTCTTGCACCACGAACTTGTTTTTCGTACGTGATTATTAGTCGGTCTGGTTAGGGATTCTTTATCTTAACTAGCTTGGTGCGGTTTGTCGGTACGATCTATTCCATTTTCAAATGATTAATTTCATGGTTTTTGTAGGAGTGAAGGAGCACGCATGATTTGTCTTGTGATTTTTAGTTGGTAAGGATTGTAATCATCAATTAAGGAAATCCAAATTTTAAGAAGCTAGCTTAATCAGATAACTTAATTTTTTACTCTTTTTTTTTCTTGGGTGGCTTCTTTATTTGAAGAGGAATTATAACTTCCATTGCTCTTCGTATATATGGCTCAACCAGCACTTAGATGTTTCTGTATACATCTAGCTACACTTCTGTAAAGAATTTCCTGTTCATCCTAGACTCTCGCATTAGGGGCGTGTGAACGAGTCTAAACACTAAGGGATTTTTAGTTATGTCGCCTTGGAAAGGTTGATGCAAAAGCGAGGGATCCGGATCTTGATTTGTATTATCTGGATCGAACATATATATATATAGATATTTTTTGTCTGGAAGATTTTGGATCCCGATCTTTTACTTACGGATAGTCGGATCTCCGAAATCTGAAACATAATTTTGCCCCGCTTATCTTTACCCACCACCACGGCTTTTCACGAAGCCACAGCTGTGGGTGAGTGGCTGGTGGGCGAGCAGGCCATCCAGGCTGTGGGCGAGGGTGACACCATTGGCGGAGGCTGCCTGCTCGCAAGGCCTCTAGGCATGCAAGAGCGCCCTGATTTCAGGGAGTCTTCAAGGTCGTCAGGGCTCCGTCGGTGGAAGGCTTTAATGAAGGTGAAGTAGGGAGCTGCTGTGTTGACACCGTGGGTGTCGCAATGGTCGTCGACGACGATCGGTGTTTAATTTCCTCGGTAGGTTGGCATTATTCCATAGGGGGAACCACCACGCCGCCCTATTGGCATCACAGATGGCACGATGGATCTTGTGTATCCGGCATTGGTGTTGGGGGCATAGCGAGGTAGAGGGAGACGTCATGCAAACTGTTAGAAATATGGGCTTGGCTCATTATCAAATGCCTATCAAAGGGGCACATATGTGAGAAGAATGGTGCAAGTGGTAATAGGTGGGTCTTACTATTAAAAGGAAAGTCTAAAGTTATCATATGTTACTACGCCTTTGTATGCCACAATTGTCTCATACGTTTGGGGGTTACAATAAAGTGAATTCGAAAGTGTTGGAAAATTACTAACTCGTACACAAGAAATACCTTAAATCGCGGTCGATGGAAAGATCCTCGAAGATGTAGCAGAAACATCTTTAGGATCGCCCTCGTCGACGTGAGGAGGCTACTAGAGTCCCCCACAAATTTCCACACGGCATATCTCTGGGTATCGAGGTGGTTCCTAAGAGAGAAAGAGAGGGATGGAGGAGGGGAAGATCAGGAGAGAGAGAAGCAGTCGGCTGGTTTGGTTCTCCTCTGAGATACCTCTTCATATATAGAGTAGTCCGGACTCTTCTTCCCACTAGAAGAAAGACTTCTCTGAGTCTCTATCCAAGCCAATCTTATCCACTACCGATGTGGATGACCAGAGTTCGAACTCATATCGAACTCTATCTACATTTCCCACTCATACACATTGGTCAACAAAATATCCTCTAAAAATCTCATCTAATTCTTCCTTTCATACGAGAAATGACGCGTGCGACCGGACGAGGATGATCAAAAGTGAGGAGTGTTACATAAGTTACCACCTAACTAACATAACACTACAACTCTAAATCTCGTCTCATACCCAAAACTATAAGTTCACACCAGGTTAAGTCGATCTGATCCCTCTGAGATCTCTATCTTAACCTCTCAAACTATGTGTATGCACTCATGATTATGTTGGACACATCCATCATAACCGCTGGCCAGCAATGAGTCAGAACAATACATGTGTGATGCAAGTTGGCTTTTCCTACGCTACACATGTCAATCTGCTGAGACTTGCCTGCTCTCCTAAACATGCTCCGCTAGACCGTATGGCTCATGGCCCTTGGATAACATGCTAAAGTAGCATCATCAAGTCTCCACTTCATGACAAGGTGCATAGTCCCAAAGGGTACAGTAATATGCAAAGACTTCACACAGTGACGAAGTAGGGATCCATTCAGTCACTCCTCTGATAGTCGTTAAAATAGCTCATACAGTATGATTTGTATACTATGGTGGAGCAACAAACAAAGTACGCCACACTCATACACCTTACGAATCTGTAACCCTGCACTCCACTAAGCGCATCCAGGTTGCCCATATGGCTCTCATCAGATTCAGCTATCGCAGACTACATGAAAAATAAATTCATGCTCGAGTGATTTTCAATCAGTCTCATCTTACCCGTCTACTAAGGCGATTACAACTCTTATCACACTCCCACTGAACGTGAAATCATGCTCCCACTAAACATGAAATCTATAGAATGTATCTCATCATGCATACTATCATAGCGACAAGGCAATCGTCTGTGTAAGTAGACCGATCACAGCCTGGTGGCAGTCTCATATAAGTGCATTAATCATCTCACTCAAAGAGACATCTCATCACAATCAAATCATACGCAAGTAGCATAATATCTAACCATTATAAGGCTTACAACGTAATGGCACAAGGTAAGGGTCTCAGTACCTTGCATAAGGAACACTATTTCTATTCTTCCTCCATTATGGGATTTTGATCAATACTAAAAATCAAGTCTTTCTCCAACAGAGTATCAACAGGCTTGGCATTGTGTATCCGAAAGCACTCCAAGATTCTCTTGATGTAAGTCTCTTAAGGCAAACTTAGAAATCTCTTAGATCGATCCCTCCGGATCTTTATTTCCAGTATGTAGTCTACCTCACCTAAATCTTTCATCTCAAAGATAGAGGATAACCACTCTTGAGTGGTTTTGATTAACTCAATCTCATTCCCGGCTAACAATATATCGTCGACTTATAAAGAGAGAATGATAACACTTTTCTCAACTCTCTTGACACATACCCAGTGGTCTTCTATGGTCATTCTGAAGTCAATTGAAATGATTGCTTGGTAAAACCGATAGTACCACTGTCTAGACGACTACTTGAGACTACATATCAAACATTTTAAGCGACACACTATGTGCTCTTGTCCTTTAACTTCGAAGCCCACAGGTTGAGCGATATAGATCTCTTCATCTAATTCTCCATTGAAAAAATTTGTCTTAACATCCACCTAGAACAATTCCTAGTCTGGATGTGAGACGATAGCCAGGATGAGGCGAATAGAGGCGAATCTTACCACTAGGGAGAACATCTCTTCATAATCTATTCCCTCTAGTATAGCCTTTCGCTACGAGTCGGACTTTATTTGTCAATTGACCCATCAGTCTTATGCTTGACTTTGAGAACCCACTTATTCCCAGTAGCCTTGCGTCTAGGTAGTAGATCAACTTACTTCCATACTTCATTCTTAGCTATTGAACCGAGCCTCTCACATTTAGAGTATTAATGAGTCCTTCAACCTACAAGTGAAGGACAATCACTCTCATGTGATTTTGATCAATTCCATACTATTTTTCATCTTGGATGAGGTCTAGTCTTCCTTATCAGATGCAGACTCATCAACATCTTGAAGGAACACTGCAAGGAACAATGGATGGTTTACTCCCACTGTCTTTTTTAATATTCTCACTATCTTCGGCAATATTTGTAAGGAGACACATCTCTCTGCCATTGCCTAAAGTTTAAGTATTTTCATAGAACCATACAGCTCACATAACTGCATTTTCTATCAGACCTCTTCAATAGATGTGAAAAATAACTTAAAAGGCATTTAATGAGCAGCCCTTTTGGCCCTCATTGAGAGGCTCATACAGCCTCTTCTACAGTATATGGCTCATCTTATAAAGATACACTAGTAGTCACAATCCCATAAATCATTCCACCGAATGAAAAGATAATACTTAGGAAGAAAAAATTAATAAAATTTTTTTATTTAAATTTCATATTGTTCCACAAACTTACCAAGACCATGAAGACACTAGCTAAAGAGATAACATAGTTCTAAAGAAACTAAATGAGCAACCTCAGACATTTAAGTGCTAAAACTGAAAAATAGACTGCATCAAACTCCAAGTGACAATGGCCAACTCTTAGGTTTCTTTCCTAAGTATCAACCCTTATGGTGATTCATTGGCTTTGAACTAGTACTCGCCTGCAACCTTGCACTCTGGCTCGCTCACGAGCTATGTAGATGGCTCCCTAGTCTACAATCCAATGAGAGACTTTATGAGCAATAAATATATTTTAACACACATATGGAGATAATCTTAGAGATAAGACTAACATGCTCAATGCAATCACTGGCATAATGTCTCATCTTCTGACAGTTGAAGCACTTAACCTTGCTCTGGTTCCTTTTTCCGCACTTGTCACATTTACCCTTTGGGTTATTATTAGGTCCCTTCTTCTCATTGGCCTTTTGCTATGTATCTTCTTCCTATTTCAACTGCGCATGGGCCACTTTTCCTTATGCTTGTGAGCATTAACCGTCAGTACACTATGACGGATCGCCTCTTTGGGTTCCGTCTCGAACTCAAGATGACGTGAAATGTCACTAAAAGTCTTAATACTTTTATTATGAGTCAGTACTAGTTTAATATGCTCAGAAGAAGAATTTAGTAGGGACCTCAATATGGCAAGCACTTGTTGCTCATCAGAGAGCTCAGTTCCAGTTGTCTTCAACTCTCTGATCATTGAAGACATCACCTTCAGGTGTTCTGCCGCAGAGTGCTTGGGGTCCATCATGTATTGGTTGAACTTTAAAGTCAAGGCCCTCAGCCTCGTTGCTGATGTGCCACCATATTTGACCTTCAATTGTTCCCACATCTCTTTGACAGTCTGAAAACTCTCATACTCTTTAATAAAGTCATCGTGTATGCAGCTCAACATAGTGTAGCACGCACTTCTATCTATATTCAGCCACTTATCACAATTGATTTGAGCAAACGGTTCATCATCTGATGAAGGTAGTATCACATTGGTCAAAATCTCAAGTACCTCCTTCTCATTAAGGAGATACTGGATCTTTCCATACCACATAGCATAGTTATTGCCTTTCAACTTATCATGACTAGACAAGTCATGATACAAGCTCTTTGAGGCTATCACTATTGCATAAATTGCACAAATTTGAAAAAATTAGACACTTATAAAAATGTTTTCTCTCTTCAAACTAATTGGTTACACTACTGTGATACATATCTCAGATCGAAAATTTTGCTAGGCTCATAATCATCACCATAATATATATCACAAATAGTACTTTCAATTAATTAAGAGTGAAAGCACACAAATCTAGGGATGTATTGCCATAGAATAATAATTCTTTGATTAAGTAGAAAATATCAACTTTTAAGGACTCTTCCTTAAAAAAAATTTCTTTAATGATCCGAGAAAATATAAGGGACACTTTCTCTTTATCCAAGTGATAATCGTACATAGTGGATGCATTGATGCATGTAAACTAAGGTAAAAATTGATCTAATAGATGTCCGATGCGTAAACACATTCCTTTACAAGGCTTGAATAATAATACATCAATTATTACATCAGTTTCCCAGAGGGAGCCTACTACATCAGATCTACTGAGCAAAATAAATAGGAATGTCGCACCATTTATTATGGACTCAATATTACCTCTATAAATACTCATATAAATAGAGTATATAACTCATCGCGCATGATAAGTTACATCACCACACAATAAGGGCAACTAAATTGATAATTAATGCTACCATTAATTATCTGAATTATGCATCGCTTTCTATTTTATGATCATAAATTATTCTATATCATGCAGCATAACAAAAATTAAATTGCATGAATGATAAATCATGATCACTAGTGCATTAAAGTACAGTAAAATAATAAATCATGATTTTGTGTGCGTTTAACTATTGGCTCCAGTCAAACCCACTATGCTATCTATGAGCACACTTGACATGTATGTGATTCAATGTTTTTATGTTTGATTGTGAATCAAAGTAGGTATAGTATTTAGTAAATATATACGATATATTTATATACTATCAACTAGGAGAGACCAAGATAAAAGTTATCTAAATATCATCTTCTAAATTCTAAGCTGTAATGTAAGTAGTTAAGAACTTACAGCGTGGTCCACCATCATTATAGTCATAGGATTTGAATTACTTTAGGCAGGTTTGTTGTGTTATTCACAAGGCCTATTTAATTGTAGGGAGAGACTCTGGCTATGGCATTAGATGCCTATTGATCGGGGTAGAGGAACCATGTAACTTTTTTGTGCTATCCACAAGGACTGCATGCAAATCTATGCTCGTCTCATAATGATAGTTAGCTTAGACCAGAATTAGTGGCTTGTTGTACTATCCACAAGGCCATTAAATTTCTGGGGACCGAAGATATGATTGGATATTGTAAGGAGTTGCAAGTCCCATGAGATGGGTGCTCTTTGATTGTATTACAGTTTGTTGTGTTATCTACAAGGCTGTACTGCAAGTCATTGAGATTATGATCCCCACTAGGAGACTGTCGACGTCTCCCGTTCTGTATAGCTGAGGGTTATACAATCCGTCAAAAATTAATGGAAGTTAAAACTTGATTAAAAGACCATGTCTTGTTTTAAATTTAATAATTGAATATCTGCTAAATAGATTACTTATCTTCTTTAGGAACATATGTTGTTGAATAACCCACTCCGTAGTATACTTGATGACAAACTTTTGACTAGCCTGAACTACTCAAATTGGCTCAGAAACATGAAGAGTGTCTTCAGATCTGAGCACATTGTCTACGTCCTTGGAGTTGATCCTCCTGTTGAACCGGCATTGGATGCCCTTAAGGCAGAAATGATAACATATGATAAAAGGAAGAAGGACAAAGGTAAAGGAGTAGTAAAGGGTGACTGCTTCAACTATAAGCAGTAGGGTCACTAGAAGAGGAATTGCAAGGAGTTTCTCAACGATAAAACTCATGGAAAGGTGAAGCTATCAGAAACTTCTGATATCTATATGATAGATATCAATTTGTCAGTTAGAGATTCCACATCTTGGGTATTAGATACCAGATGTTCTTCTTATATCTGTCATAATATGCAGATGCTGACACATAAGCGCAAGCTGAGAAAAGGTGAGGTGAAACTGAGGCTAGAAAACAGCGCAAAAGTTGCGACAGTTGCTGTAGGGACAGAAAACCTCAGGCTTTCATCGGGAGACGTCTTATCATTGGAAGATTGTTATTATGTTCCTAGTATAAAAAAGAACATCATTTATGTATCTTGTTTAGACAAGATAGGATATAGGTTGACTATTAAGAACAAAAGTTGTTCGTTTTATTATGGTAATAAATCAATAGCTTCGGCACCTTTAGTCAATGGTTTATATCTTTTAGATGTTTCTTATTATAATCTTCACATTGATAATGCTCTTAAGAAGAGCAAGAATTGTGTAAACCAAGCCTACATGTGGCACTATAGACTTGGACATATTGGTGAAAGCAGGTTGCAAAAGTTACACAAACATGGATATTTGAATGCATTCGATTATGAATCGTTTGCGACATGTGAGTCCTGCCTTATGGGAAAAATGGCAAAATCTCCATTTACTTGACATAGAGAACATGCCAAGGACATTTTAGAACTAATACATTCAGATGTATGTGGTCCCATGTCCATCCAAGCCAAAGGTGGCTTCTCATACTTCATCACGTTCATCGACGACTTCTCAAGATTCGGTTGTGTACTAAAAGAAGTACAAGTCAAAAGTGTTTGAGAAGTTCAAGGAGTTCAAGAATGAAGTAGAGAAGCAGTCAGGAAAGAGTATTAAAGCTCTTTAATCAGATCGAGAAGGAGAATACTTGAGTATTAATTTCACATAATTCTTAAAAGATAATGGTATCATTTCTCAGCTGACCCCTCCATATACACCACAGATGAATGGTGTATCTGAAAGGAGGAATCGCACCTTGTTGGACATGGTGCGCTCCATGATAAGCTTTTCGGGTTTACCAGTGTCTCTCTAGGGATATGCTCTAAAGTCAGCAGCATACCTACTGAACAGAGTACCTAGTAAGTTTGTGACATCTACTCTATATGAGATATGGAAAGGAAGAAAACCAGAATTTAAACATGTTAAAATTTGGGGTTGTCCTGCTCATGTAAAGAGGTATGATCCAGACAAGTTAGAATCACAAACTGATAAATTCAAGTTTGTAGGATATCCAAAGGAAACCTTTGGATACTTTTTTTACCATCCTGGTGAACAAAAAGTACTTGTCGCCAGGAAAGTTGTCTTCATAGGAAAGGATTACCTTCTCTAGGAGGATAGTGAGAGTAAAGTAGAATTGGAAGATGTTCCATATCCCCAAACAGCTACGATATCATCAAATGAGCTATCAGTTTCGGAATTTGTTCAGGTATACATAGATGAGCCTCGCAGATCTGGTAGAGTACCTAGACTACCCTAACGATCTGTGGGATATATCGCTGAAGGAGAGTCTAAGGTTCAATATAATGAGGATGATGATCCTAAAACCTACCAAGAGGCCATAGAAGGTCCAAAAGTCGGAAAATGGTGAGAAGCCATGAACTCATAAATCTAGTCTATGTACACCAAACCAAATTTGGAACTTGGAGGACTTGTCCGAAGGTATTGTACCAATTAGATGCAAGTAGATCTTTAAGAGAAAGATCGGTGCAGATGGACAGTAGCAAAAGGATATCGCCAAAGACAAGGAATTAACTATGACGAGACTTTCTCACTAGTTGTCACGATAAAGTCGATCACAATTCTATTCGCCATTACTGCACACTTCGAATACAAGATCTGGCAGATGGATGTGAAGACTGCCTTCATCAACGGTAATCTTGAGGAAGTGGTGTATATGATACAACCTGAAGGTTTCACATCCAAAGAGTGTCCAGATAGAGTGTACAAGCTTAAGAGGTCCATTTATGGACTGAAACAAGCTTTTCGAAGTTGGAACATAAGATTTGACGAGGCTATCAAGTCTTATGACTTCATTAAGAATGAAGATAAGCCTTGTGTGTACAAGAAAACCAATGGGAGTACAAACACCTTCTTAGTTCTTTATGTAGATGATATACTACTCATTGGGAATGATGTAGCTATGATGTCGTTTGTAAAAATCTAGCTGTCGAAAAACTTATCCATGAAGGATTTGGGAGAAGCATCCTACGTATTGGGAATATTGATCTATAGAGATAAATCAAATGGGATATTTGGAATGACCCAATCCTTGTACATAGATTCCATTGTCAAAAAGTTTAGCATGAAAAATTCCAAGAGAGGTCTCATATCGATGAGACATGGAATTAATATCTCAAAGGAGCAGTTTCTAAAAACTCCTAAGGAGAGGGCATTCATGGATAGAATACTCTATGCCTCTGCCATAGGATCTATCATGTATGTCAAGGAATGTACACGGCCTGATGTGGCATTTGCTCTAAGTGTTACGAGCAGATTTCAGGTTGATCCAGGCGAAGAGCACTAGAAGGCAGTGAAATGTATCCTTAAGTGCTTGAGAAGAACTAAGGATATATTTTTTGTCTATAGAGGAGGCGACTTGAAATTGCGAGGCTTTACTAGCTCGAATTTCCTGTCAAATCCAGATGATAGCAAGTCTACATCTAGATTTGTGTTTACTTTGAACGGAGGCGCAGTGTGCTGGAAGAGTTCCAAGTAAGAAACCACTGCAGATTTGATGATTCAAGCTAAGTACATCGCTGCAACTGAAGCCGCTAAGGAAGTTGTGTAGTTGAAGAAGTTCATCACCGACCTTGGCATTGTTCCCTGCATCTCTGAACTAGTTCTCCTGTTGTACGACAACAGTGGGGCTATTGCACAAGCGAAAGAGCCACAGTCTCATCAGAAATCGAAGCATATTCTGATGTGCTTTCATCTTATCAGAGAGATCATTACCAAAGGAGATGTAGTGGTAGAAAGAGTTACATCTGTCGACAATGTAGCAGATCTACTGACAAAGCCATTAGCTCAAAATATGTTTGAGTCACCTAGAGTCTACAGGTTTAGTACATAAAGGTGATTGGCTTTAGTCCAAGTGGGAGATTGTTAGTCTAAGGTGGCCTACAAGCCAATCTGACTATGCAAATCTCGTTCATTTATTAATAAAATGGCATTATATTCATTATGTATAATTCGTATTATTATCGTCTCATAACGAAATCCGTGAATATGTGCGATAGTGATCAGATTATGATGAGATCATACTAATGAGACTAATCACTTAAACACACACATTCTTAATAGTTCCTAGTCGGTGGATATCCGAGAAGGACATCAGATATCCGATTCGGCTAGTACAGATTACTCCTGCTCATGTGATGAGGGTGACTGATCTCATAAACACTTGTGTGGAGACACTAAGACGAATATGTAGATGCTCATAAGAGAATGAATTCACTGAATTGATCCGACTGAATCGTTGGATGGTATTATTATACCTTACTGTCAACTAGCTTGATTCTATTGTCGTAGTTGCGTGGATGGTCTTCGGACCTGAGGCACCAAGGACACCTTGTCGGTGGGCTTCTGTTCTTTAACCTTGGTTGATGAATCTCTAACTACGGGATTCTAAATAACCAAGGATCGGGTACAGCGGAATACTGTCGAAGGAAATTGAGTGTCAATAAGGAATCATTCGCTTTCTGATTTTATATGGTAGCATATGATCCAAGTGACTCGACCAATTAGGGTTTAACAATATATCATACCCTGAGTTGACTCAAGAACATTGTGTGAATGAAGGATTATATCTACATGGTAACTGTTGACGAAAAGCTTCCAAGAGTAGGTTGGTTAACCCCAATACCTTCCGGGTTCACTCGGTGTTGCTTGGCACCCAAGGTGATCAGAGGCCCGATCGAATTCAATGTGCGAAATTAATTTGATCGATTAATTAATATGAATTATTAATTAATTAATTGACTTAGTGAAGAGTCACTGAGCTTAATGGGCTATTAACCATACTGGTAATTGGGCCTAGAGGGTCACACGTAAATGATTCTCAAGGTGATGGATAATAAGTGGGTTTTATATTAAACCGGGGATTTTTATGAAAAATCGTACGGTTAATACAAAATGTAGCGAATGAGCTGAGCAAGCCAAGCTGCTGCTCAACCTTGGCCGCCCCCTCCTCTCTTCCTTTTTCTCTCTAGTGCCTTAGGTTGGATCTGTTCTCCGAGTTTGCTCCGCCGCTTCTCCAACTCCCGTCCGACTGGAAATCGACTGCGCTTTATGATTGATATAGGTGTCCTCAAAGCCGATCATAAGACACCTATTTTAATTTGGTTCACTATTAAATAGCATTAAATTCATTATGTAGATTGTCATATTTGTAACTGCGCATAATGAAGTCCATGAATGTGTACAATAGTCATTGGATTATGATGAGATCATAATAATGAGACTGATGACTTATAAATACATATTCTCAATTGTTCCTAGTCGTAGGATGTTTGAGAGGGACATCAAAAAATCCGGTAAGACTAGTACAGGTTATTCCAACTCATATGATGAGGGTGACTGATCTCATTAGTTACTTATGTGGAGACACAATGGTAAACTTGTAGGTACTCATTGGGCAATGAGTTCACTGAACTAATCCGACATGAATCGCCAAATGGTAATTTACCTGACTGTCAACCAGCTTGATTCATCGTTACAATGGCGTGCTTGATCCGTGGACTTGAGACACCAAAGACACCTTGTCGGTGGACTTATGGACTTTGACCTTGACCTACAAATCCCTATCCATGGGATCTCTAATAGTCAAGGATCGGGTCCAACGGAAAACCTTCGAAGGTGATTGTGTGTTCAATAAAGGATCGTTCGCTCTCAGATAACTGGAGACAGAATGCTCTAAAATAGATCCGCATGAGTCTCTAGCCAGAGCAGAAACAATATCAAAAAGGATGTTTTCTGATATTATACAGCATAGTCTGATTCAAGTGAGTTGACCATCTAGGTTTTGACAGATGACCATACCCTAGGTTAACTCGAGAGTATTGTGCGAACGAAGAATTATAGCCACACGGCAACTATGGATGGACAGGTTCCATGAGTGGGTTGTTGAACTGTTGGGTTTTCTCAGTTTCTCCGAATCGCTCATGCAGCGGAAAAAAAAAAATATTTACAGCGATCCGTTCCCGTTTCGAACTCTAAAATACAAGATAATCGGATTATCTTTTCTCACCGTGTGCGGATTCGAATCCGCAGCCGTTCGGTTCCGTCGGTGCGACACCGCAAGCCGCGCAAACACCCAGCCTCTAGCGAAGTCCACGCGATCCTCCCCGTGACGGATATCCTCGAGTTCGTCGTTCTTCGCAGCCCACGAAGCCTCCGCTGGTCGCAGCAATGATCGCCGCAACGTGCGGACGATTTCCCGTCAAACGGGATTCGAAGAAGCGGCGGAGCAGATCTGGATCTGCCTGGACGCCAGAGAAGGACAGAAACTGAGGAGGGGCGGCTAGGGTTAGCAGTAGCTTGGCCTGCTCAGCCCGTTCGCTATGTTTTATACTAACCGCGCGATTTTTCATAAAAACCCCCGGTTTGTATAAAACCCACTTATTTATCCATCGCCTTGAGAATCATTTGCGTGTGACCCTCTAGGCCCAAGTACCAGTCCAGTTAATAGCCCAATAAGCCCAGTGACTCCTCACTGACTTTATTAATTAATTAATAACCCTTTATTAATCAATTAATCAATCGAATTGATGTCGCACATCGAATTCGACTGGGCCTCCGATCACGTTGGGTGCCAAGCAACACCGCGTGAACCCGGAAGGTATTTGGTGTTAAGTAACCCACTCTTGGAACCTTTCCGTCGACACTTACCGCGTGGATATAATCCTTCATTCGTACAATGCTCTCGAGTCAACTCAGGGTATGGCGAGCTGTCAAACCCTAACCGGTCGACTCACTTGGATTGGATGCCGCTGATAAATATCGGAAAACTCCTTTCCCGATATTATCGTCCGCCCTGGCCAGGGACTTTCGCGCATCCTTCCTAGAGCATTCTCTCTCTAAGTACCGAGAGCGAATGATTCCTTATTGACACACAATTCCCTTCGATGGTATTCCGCTGTACCCAATCCTTGGTGTATTAGAATCCCGTGACTAGAGATTCGTAAACCAAGGTCAAAGCACAGAAGTCCACCGCCAAGGTGTCTTTGGTGTCTCAGGTCCGAGGACCATCCACGCAACTGTGACAATAGAATCAAGCTGGTTGACAGTGAGGTACAATACCATCCAGCGATTCAATCGGATCAGTTCAGTGAACTCATTCTCCAATGAGCACCTACAGATTCGCCTTAGTGTCTCCACACAAGTGACTTATGAGATCAGTCACCCTCATCATATGAGCAGGAGTAATTTGTACTAGTCTAACCGGATATCCGATATCCTTCTCGGATATCCTTCGACTAGGAACGATTAAGAATATGTGTGTTTAAGTGATCAGTCTCATTAGTATGATCTCATCATAATCTGATCACTATAGCACATATTCACGGACTTCATTATGAAACGATAATTAATGCGATTTACACATAATGAATATTATGCCATTATATTAATAAAATGAACGAGATTTACATTGTTAGATTGGCTTGTAGGCCACCTAAATTAACAATCTCCCACTTGGACTAAAGCCAATCACCTTTATACAATAAGCCCATAGACTCTAGGTGACGCTCAAACACAATTTGAGCCAACGGCTTTGTCAGTGGATCTGCTACATTGTCGACGGATGGAACTCTTTCCACTACTACATCTCATATGGATATGATCTCTCTGATAAGGTGAAAGTGCCTCATAATATGCTTCGATTTCTGATGAGACCGCGGCTCTTTCGCTTGCGCAATTGCTCCATTGTTGTCGCACAACAGTGGAACAGGCTCAGAGGTGCTGGGAACTACGCCGAGGTCGGTGATGAATTTCTTCAACCACACTGCTTCCTTGGCGGCTTCAGCTGCAGCGATGTACTCAGCTTCAGTCGTCGAATCTGCAGTGGTTACTTACTTGGAACTCTTCCAGCACACTGCCCCTCCGTTCAATGTAAACACAAATCCAGATGTTGACTTGCTATCATCTGGATCTGACTGGAAACTCGAGTCAGTAAAGCCTCGCAGTTTCAAGTCACCTCCTCCATAGACAAGGAACATATCCTTAGTTCTTCTCAGGTACTTAAGGATACATTTCACTGCCTTCCAGTGCCCTTCGCCTGGATCAGCCTGAAATATGCTCGTAACACTTAGAGCAAATGCAACATCAAGCCGTGTACATAGCATGGCATACATGATAGATCCTATGGCAGAGGCATAGGGTATTCTATCCATGAATGTCCTCTCATTAGGAGTCTTAGGAGACTGCTCCTTTGAGAGACTAATTCCATATCTCATCGGTATGAAACCTCTCTTGGAAATTTCCATGCCAAACCTTTTGACTATGGTGTCTATGTATAAGGATTGGGTCATTCCAAGCATCCTCTTTGATCTATCTCTATAGATCCGTATTCCCAATACGTAGGATACTTCACCAAAATCCTTCATGGAGAAGTTTTTCGACAGCCAGATCTTTACTGATGACATCATAGCTACATCATTCCCAATGAGTAGTATGTCATCTACGTAAAGAACTAGAAAAGTGACTGCACTCCCACTGGTCTTCTTGTACACACAAGGCTCATCTTCATTCTTAATGAAGTCATAAGACTTGACAGCCTCGTCAAATCTTATGTTCCAGCTCCGGGAAGCCTGCTTCAGTCCATAAATGGACCTCTGAAGCTTGCACACTTTATCTAGAGATTCTTTGGATGTGAAACCTTCGGGTTGTATCATATACACCTTCTCCTCAAGGTTACCATTGAGGAAGGCAGTATTCACATCCATCTGCCAGATTTCATAATCAAAATGTGCAGCAATGGCGAGTAAAACTCTGATCGACTTTATCATGGCAACTGGTGAGAAAGTCTCGTCATAGTCAATTCCTTGCCTTTGACGATATCCCTTTGCCACCAATCTTGCCTTATAAGTGTCGATCCGTCCATCAGCACCGATCTTTCTCTTAAAGATCCACTTGCAACCGATGGGTACAATACCCTCGGGCAAGTCCTCCAAGTTCCAAACTTGGTTGCTGTACATGGACTGGATTTCTGAGTTCATGGCTTCTCGCCATTTCCCGGCTTCTGGGCCTTCTATGGCCTCCTGGTAGGTTTTAGGATCATCATCCTCATTATATTGTACCTTAGACTCACCTTCAGCGATATGTCCTACATATCGTTCGGGTAGTCTAGGTACTCTACCAGATCTACGAGGCTCATCTGTGTGTACCTGAACAGATTCAGGAACTGATATCTCATCTGATGATAATGCAGCTGTTTGGGGTTCTGGAACCTCTTCCAGTACTATTTTACTCCCACTGTCCTCCTGGAGAAGATATTCCTCTTCCAAGAAGACAGCTTTCCTGGCGACAAACACCTTTTGTTCACCAGGATGGTAAAAATAGTATCCAAAGGTTTCCTTTGGATATCCCACAAACCTGCATTTATCAGTTCGTGATTCCAGCTTGTCTGGATCATACCTCTTTACATGAGTAGGACAACCCCAGACTTTAACATGTTTAAATTCTGGTTTCCTGCCTTTCCATATCTCATAAGGAGTAGAGGTCACAGACTTACTGGGTACTCTGTTTAGTAGGTATGCTGCTGACTCTAGAGCATACCCCCAGAGGGACACTGGTAATCCCGAAAAGCTCATCATGGATCGCACCATGTCCAACAAGGTGCGATTCCTCCTTTCTGATACACCATTCATCAGTGGTGTATATGGAGGGGTCAGCTGAGAAAGGATACCATTATCCTTTAAGAATTGTGTGAAGTTAGTACTCAAGTATTCTCTTTCTCGATCTGATCGAAGAGCTTTAATACTCTTTCCTAACTGCTTCTCCACCTCATTCTTGAATTCCTTGAACTTCTCAAATGCTTCCGACTTGTACTTCATTAAGTACACATAGCCGAATCTTGAGAAGTCATCGGTGAACGTAATGAAGTAAGAAAAGCCACCTTTGGCTTGGGTGGATATTGGACCACATACATCTGAATGTATTAGTTCCAAAATGTCCTTGGCACATTCTCCATGTCCACTAAATGGAGATGGAGATTTTGCCATCTTTCTCATAAGGCAGGATTCGCATGTTGCAAACGATTCATAATCGAATGTTGTTAAGTATCCATGCTTGTGAAACTTTTGCAACCTGCTTTCGCCAATGTGCCCAAGTCTACAATGCCACATGTAGGCCTGGTTCACACAATTCTTGCTCTTCTTAAGAGCATTATCAATTTGAAGATTGTAATAAGAAACATCTAATAGATATAGACCGTTGACTAAAGATGCTGAAGCTATTGATTTATTACCATAATAAATCGAACAACTTCTATTCTCAATAGTCAACCTATATCCTATCTTGTCCAAACAAGATATTGATATGATGTTCTTTATTATGCTAGGAACATAATAACAATCTTCCAATAGTAAGGTGTCTCCCGATGGAAGCCTGAGGTTTGCTGTCCCAACAGCAATCGCCTCAACTTTTGCGCCGTTTCCTAGCCTCAATTCCACCTCACCTTGTCTCAGCTTGCGCTTACTTGTCAGCATCTGCACATCATGGCAGATATGAGAAGCACATCCGGTATCCAATACCCAAGATGCGAAATCTCTAACTGATAAGTTGATATCTATCATATAGATATCTGAAGCTTCAGACAGCTTCACTCTTCCATGAGCTTTATTATGAAGGAACTCCTTGCAGTTCCTTTTCCAGTGGCCATACTGCTTATAGTAGAAGCAGTCACTTTTCACTACTCTTTTACCTTTGTCCTTCGATCCTTTATCGTTAGCTATCATCTCTGCTTCAGGGGCATCCAATGCCGATTCAGTAGGAGGATCAGCTCTAGGGACAAAGTCAATGTGCTCAAATCTGAAGACATTCTTCAGGTTTCTGAACCAATCCGAGTAGATCAGGTAAGTCAAAAGGGCATCAATTATGCCACGGAGTGGGTTATTCGACGACATAATTCCCTATAGGAGATAAGTAAAATCTACTTAGCAGATGTTCAATTATTAAAATTTAAAACAAGACATGGTATTTTGTTCAAGTTTAACTCCCACTAATTTTCGACGGACTGTATAACCCCCAGTTATACAGAACGGAAGACGTCGACAGTCTCCTAGTGGGGATCAGAATCTCAATGACTTGCACTACAGCCTTGTGGATAGCACAACAAACTGTAATACAATCAGAGAGCACCCAACTCATGGGACTTACAACTCCTTGCAATATCTGATCATGGCTTCGGTCCCCAGAGATTTAATGGCCTTGTGGATAGCACAACAAACCATTAATTCTGGTCTAAGCTAACCATCGTTACGTGACGAGCATAGATTTGCATGCAACCCTTGTGGATAGCACAACAAAGCTACATGGTTCCTCTACCCCGATCTATAGGCATCTAATGTCATAGCCACAGTTTCTCCTCCCAATTAAGCAGGCCTTGTGGATAGCACAACAAACCTGCCTAAAGTGATTCGAATCCTATGACTATAACGATGGTGGACCACGCGGTAAGTTCTTAACTACTCGCATTACGGCTTAGAGTTTATATGAGGGTATTTAGATAACTTTTATCTTGGTCTCTCCTAGGTGATAGTATATAAATACATCGTATATATTTACTAAATACTATAACCTGCTTTGATTCATAATCAAAAGAAAAACAATGCATCACATACATGTCTTTAGTGTGGTCATGGATAGCACAGTGGGTTTGACTGGATCCAACAGTCAAACGCACACACAATCTAATCACAACTTTTACATTAGATATCCTACAATCATATAGGCAATAGATCTCCATCTTTTTGCCTTCCTGGTTGCAGCTGTGGATCGTCCTCGCTCCTTCCTCGGTTGCCTCGATCATATTACATTAATTATAGAATTCACAAGTAAAAATGAAGAAGGCCTTATGGCGAGTACAAGAGTAAGAGGGAGGTAGAAATACATCGGAGTATGAGAGAGAGAGGTGCGCAGACCTCTATTTATTAACAATTAATAAACATTCATACATCCACGATCCACACAATCCATTCATCACATGAATAATAAATTAAGTGCATATCCATGACCACAGTGTGTTTTAAACATCCACATATGATTCAGTGCATCACATGGCTAAAATAAATGAGTTTTCAAAAATAGATAAATTTTGGCTTTCAAAAAGCTGGGATCCAATCAAAATTGACATTTGAATTTCGGAAACTCATTAAATTAACTTAACATGCAATTAAATCTAAATTTAAAAGCATTAAACACACATCACATGTGCACACACTCCAAATTAATAATTCCAGATTATTCCATGCAAATTGGAACATTTCTAATAATTAATCTAACAATTAGATTGAAACCCCATTAATAATCTAACAATTAGGCTATTAATTACTAATTTAACTCTTAAATTAGCTAATTAAAATTAATCATTAATTTAACACTTAAATTAATAATCAACTTTAATTAGTTATTAACAATTAATCTAACTCTTAGACTAATTAATTAATGTTAATAACTAATTTAACTCTTAGACTAGTAATTAACACAAATTTTTCATTTAACCAGTAATCTAACTCTTAGATTATTAGATTAATATTAATTATTAGTTTAACACTTAAACTAACAACTAATAACTCCTAATTAAACCTTTATATTAGTTAATTAAAACTAATTATCAATTTAACATTTAAATTGATAATTAATTCAATTTAACTAATAAATACTAACTTAACACTTAAGTTAGACAATTAAAATTAATTATTAATTTAACATTTAAATTAATAACTAATTCCAATTATTAACAACACTTTGTTAATATTAATGAATCTAAATCATTAATGCCAAACAAAATTAAAATTGAATGATAATTTAAAATTCAAAACTATTTTGAAACATTTAAATTAAAATTCAATTTAACTATTAAATTGGCAATTGGGTTTAATTAGGTATATTTGGGGATTTAATGGGCTAAAGGGGAGGGAAAAACAGAAACTGGCTCAGCCCATTGGGGCCGAGTGGGCTCGGGCCCTGCAGGCCCTGGGCTCGAGCCAGGCGCGCCCTGGGCTTGAGCCAGGCGCGCCTGGGCTCGGGCCCGGTCCGGCCAGGGGCCCAGCCGGGCTAGACCGGCCCGCCTTGGACCGGTCACCCCCCCCACCCGACGCCCTAATGGCTTGCTGTTGCAGGTTGTAACGCCAGCGGCAGCGGAGGCTGGGGCGCCGGCGGCCTCGCCCCCCGGCGGTGCCGGCCCCGCCGGCGGTGCCCCCCGGCGCCGGTAGGGCCACCGGAGAAGTCCAAACAGGCCGGCCAAGCCCCTTTCTATTCACTTCAAAAACTGGTTTTGCAGGGTTTCAAAAACCCGAATTAGGGCTCGATTTTGAAGCTCTACAAGGCCACTCCGACGTCGGCAAACATACCGGATGTGCTGTGGTGACTATCCTCTACAGATCCGGAGTCTCGGCCGGCCATCCCAACGCTTGGGAAGCCGATTAAAGCAGTCGTAAACTCGCCGTTCTTCGTCTCACGAAAAACACGAAAAAACCCCCAAAATAATTTCGAAAAATTGAAAGAAAATAATCTGATTAACTGTGTTCATCACATGAACACGGATCCAACAATTAATCGAAGTTACAGCATGGAATAACTCATGAAAAAATTAATTTCGGACACCGAAACGGGACGAGAAAACAGTGGAACCTGGCTCTGATACCACTGTTGGGTTTTCTCGGTTTCTCCGGATCACTCACGCAGCGGAAAACAAAAAATATTTACAGCGATCCATTCCCGTTTCGAACTCTAAAATACAAGATAATCGGATTATCTTTTCTCACCGTGTGCGGATTCGAATCCGCAGCCGTTCGGTTCCGTCGGTGCGACACCGCAAGCCGCGCAAACGCCCGGCCTCTAGCGAAGTCCACGCGATCCTCACCGCGACGGATATCCTCGAGTTCGTCGTTATTCGCAGCCCACGAAGCCTCTGCTGGTCGCCGCAATGATCGCCGCAACGTGCGGACGATTTCCCGTTGAACGGGATTCGAAGAAGCGGTGGAGCAGATCTGGATCTGCCTGGACGCCAGAGAAGGACAGAAACTGAGGAGGGGCGGCTAGGGTTAGCAACAGCTTGGCCTGCTCAGCCCGTTCGCTATGTTTTATACTAACCGCGCGATTTTTCATAAAAACCCCCGGTTTGTATAAAACCCACTTATTTATCCATCGCCTTGAGAATCATTTGCGTGTTACCCTCTAGGCCCAAGTACCAGTCCAGTTGATGGCCCAATAAGCCCAGTGACTCCTCACTTGGCTTTATTAATAAATTAATAACCCTTTATTAATCAACTAATCAATCAAATTGATGTCGCACATCGAATTCGACTGGGCTTCCGATCACATTGGGTGCCAAGCAACACCGCGTGAACCCGGAAGGTATTTGGGGTTAAGTAACCCACTCTTGGAACCTTTCCGCCGACAGTTACCGCGTGGATATAATCCTTCATTCGTACAATGCTCTCGAGTCAACTCAGGGTATGGCGAGCTGTCAAACCCTAACCGGCCGACTCACTTGGATTGGATGCCGCTGATAAATATCGAAAAACTCCTTTCCCGATATTATCGTCTGCCCTAGCTAGGGACTTTCGCGCATTCTTCCTAGAGCATTCTCTCTCTAAGTACCGAGAGCGGATGATTCCTTATTGACACACAATTCCCTTCGACGGTATTCCGCTGTACCCAATCCTTGGCGTATTAGAATCCCGTGACAAGAGATTCGTAAACCAAGGTCAAAGCACATAAGTCCACCGCCAAGGTGTCCTTGGTGTCTCAGGTCCGAGGACCATCCACGCAACTGCGACAATAGAATCAAGCTGGCTGACAGTGAGGTACAATACCATCCAGCGATTCAGTCGGATCAGTTCAGTAAACTCATTCTCCAATGAGCACCTACAGATTCGCCTTAGTGTCTCCACACAAGTGACTTATGAGATCAGTCTCCCTCATCATATGAGCAGGAGTAATCTATACTAGTCTAACCGGATATCCGATGTCCTTCTCGGATATCTTTCGACTAGGAACGATTAAGAATATGTGTGTTTAAGTGATCAGTCTCATTAGTATAATCTCATCATAATCTGATCACTATAACACATATTCACAGACTTCATTATGAAACGATAATTAATGCGATTTACACATAATGAATATTATGCCATTATATTAATAAAATGAACGAGATTTACATTGTTAGATTGGCTTGTAGGCCACCTAAACTAACATGAACCCCATTACCTTCCGAGATCATGCGGTGTTAGTTGACACCTAACTTGATCGGAAGTCCGACCGAATTTACATGAGATGTTAATTCGGTTAAGTAATTAGTTAATATCTAAATATTAATTAATTACAATAAGTCAATAACTAGTTACTGGACTTAACGGGCTGAAAATCGGACTGGTTAATGGGCCTAGAGGGTCATACGCAATAAGATTCTCAGTTGGTGGTACTTAAGTGGGATTTATATTAATTCGGGGACTTTTATGAAATGTCGCGCTGACTTAATATATATATATATATATATATATATATATATATATATATATATATATATACGTGCTGTTGAGAAACCCTGGGCCAAGCTCCAGGGTTTCCCCATACTGGTCGTTTCCCTTTTCTCTCTCCTCCTCCTCTGGTGCCCCATTCGAGGCGCCGGGAGAGTCTCTGTCTCCGCCGTGCACGATTCCCGAAAGTCGGGAATTCTCGTCCACAGGTTTTTCCAAACATCGTTGCGGCAACGGATCTTCAACGAGCAAGCTGATACGGATGAGGGAGTGAGGACGAACCACTACAGAGGATCGCGTGGATACTGCTGGAGGCCGGACGCTTGTGCGGCTCGCGGCATCGCCTCGACGGAACCTAGACGGATGTGGATTCGAATCCGTGCACGGTAATCAAATTACATCCCGATTTCAGGTTTATGTTTTTCGTTCCGAAACGGATCAGCAGGCATCGGGCGGGATAATTTTCATTGTTTTCGCTACGTTCTTCGCATCCCGCTTGGATCCCAATACTTTGCGGCGGTCGTTGCGGCAAACGGCGAAGTTCGTGGGCTGCGACGAGCAAGGAACATGAGGATATCCACCGTGAGGAAGATCACGTGGACTTCGCTAGAGGCCGAGCATTTGCGCGGTTGACGGTGTCACACTGACGGAACCGTTCGGACACGGATTCGAATCTGTGCACGGTAAGAACCGATTATCTGATAATCCCGTTTTTAGTTTTTTGAACAGGAAATGGATCGCTGTTTTAATTTTGTTATTTCCGCTGAGTAAGCGATCCGGAGAAACGCGAGAACCAGCAGCTATTCAATTAAATTTATCTGAATTTAAGAATTTAATTCCGAACTTATTTCTACTAGAAATCTAAATGGCGTCGCCCATGGTCGACGTTAATAAGCGAAAATTTCAAAAAATTTCAAAAAATTAATTAATGATTAAAAATCAGACCACTTTGGGGCATTATAGTTGTGATATGAAATTTACTCAATATGAAGTCAAAATTAACGTGTGTACACTTATCTTGAACATCTTGAAAGATTGACCAAAGAATTTGAAGAGATTGAGTTTACATATATGTCAAGAGCTAGGAATGCATATGCAGATGCCCTTGCAACTCTTGCAGGATAGACAAGCATCTCAAGAGGAGGAGTCATCCAGATTCAAGTAGACAAGCAAGAATAACTATCTTATTGTCTTCAAATTGAGTCGATGTCTTCTAAAGATGGAATTCCATGGTACCATGATATCAAAAGGTACTTAGAAGATAAAACCTTTCCTTCAAATGCATCATATAATGACCGTATAACTATTCAGAGATTGGCCATACAGTTTATATTGTGTAGTGGGTATTTATATAAAAGATCATATAATAACATTCTCTTAGATGCATTGATGAATATGAAGCTTCAAAAGTAATGGAAGAGATTCATAATGGAGTGTGTGGTTCGCATATGAATGGTCACATGTTAGCTAAGAAAATCATCAGACAAGGTTACTACTAGACTACTATGGAATCTGACTGCTACAATTTTGTTAGAAGGTGTCATCAATGTCAAGTGCATGCTAATTTGATTCATGCACTAGCATCAGAACTCCATAATCTCACAACACCATGTAGACACGCTAATTTTGACGTCATTTCGAGTAAATTTCATATCATATAATAATGCCTCAGAATGGTCTGATATTTAATCATTGATTAATTTTTATTGATCTTTTTGAGTGTTGGGTCGAACAGACATGTTTAAGTTAATCAATTGAATTGATTTTAGTTCAAATTTCAGTTAAAATATGAAGAATTCTAAAAGGCGTCGACCCATGTGGACGCCATTTAGAGTTTATTCCTATTTTAGCGTTTAAATTTGAATTTTAATTAATTGATTTATTGGCTAAAAGGCGTCTGTTAATGTCGACGCGTTTTAGGTTTTCTAAGCTGTTTTAACTTCTCTTCCGGATGTTTATCCTTATCTTAATTAGGGTAAAAGACGTCTACCCAGGTGGACGCGTTTTAGCTAATAAAGATAAAGATAAGTTTTCCCGGATATTTATCCTTATCTTAATTAATCTGAAAGGCGTCATCCATGGTGGACGCGTTTTAGATAATTACAGATAAAGATGAATTAATCAGTAATTATCTGTCGATTAAGGTAGATAAATCCGAGATTTTTCTATGTTAATCGCGAACGCAGAAAATGCCTATAAATACCTTGCATATCAAGGAGTTAAAAAAAGAAGAGAAGAGAGAGAATTATTGAGCCACAGCGTTATAGCGATTTGAAGATCGGAGCAACCACGTCGGAACGCCGGAGCGCTGCCATTTCCAGAAGTCGGCATCCCTCTTCAAGATCTTCATCTCTTCAAAGCTTCAACTGAACTGGACTGGGCATAAGTTTTTCATATCTGAATCTCCTCTTCATTCATTAGTTTCATACCTCATAATCACTTCATGCAACACACACCACATCATTAATTCTCCAAAACCCATCTGTTCTAAAAGGGTTTCAAAGCCATTTAAAACAAGTGAGTTGCTGTTTTAAACATGTTTATAATCATGGTTAACTTTGATATTGTTTCTATTTAGATTCTCATCAGTATTTCTTCTTTATTTTTCTGTCTCTGTCTCTGCTGCATCCAACAACAACAACAAGAAATCAAAAGAGGGAAATCAAGCACAAAGCCAGGAGAACTTCTGGACGATCATCAACATTCAACAGCAAGAACAAAAGAGCAATAAAGAGGCTCTCTTTCTTCAGCCGGCTGAAGGAGGGGAACCAAGGATTCATTCTTCCGCGTTCAAATAGGTAGGCGATCAAACTCTTTTGAAGCTTTTTAGTTAAAAGTTTCTGGCGATCACAGCACCTTAGTTACATCTTTTTAATAGGTTAATTTACCCTAAACAACATAGTTTTTCACATTAATCACACGAGCAATTTTTCAGCACCTACAGCTCTTTTGGCGATCACGGTGGGACTTGGTCTCGCCGTCTTTTAATTTCTTTTGTTCTTGCTATTATCATACCGGGCACCCACGGTGCACCATTTGTGTCTTTCGACACGTCCTCACCAATTGGTGAGTGTTTAGTATAATTAGTTTCCCTCGTGCACCACGTGCACACCCCAGTGGCAAGATCTTGCCTCCCCTTGATTAGTTCAAAAGCTGTTTTTTGTGATAAAATGCTGTGTGATTGCGTGATTTCTTAGTTGTTTAGTTAATAAATCATCCTGTTTAAAATCTGAAACTAAAAATCTTTGCATGAGTCGATTGTTTACTGCATTTTACCCTGTTTAAGGAGGATTCGACCCAGAAAATCCTTCTGGAAATCTGTTTCTGCGAACTAAAAAGCGTCCAGGAACAGCGACGCTTTTCAAAACCGCGTCAGCACACCTAGACGCCTTTTAGCCTCCAGATTATCTCTGTCGTTTACATCTGTTTCTGCGAAATAATTAACTTCTGTGTTGAATAGCGTCGACTATCATCGACGCGATTCAGACAGTTTTTAGTTATTTTCCAGGCTTTCTCTGCTGTTTGCATCTGTTCTCTGCGAAAGAATTAAGTTCTGTTTTGAATAGCGTCGACTATCATCGACGCGATTCAGACAGTTTCTTAATTATTTTTCAGTTTCCAGATTTCTGTGTTGAGTGCTAGCTACCCATTACTCTATTAAGCATTAGAGGCCATCCAGGTCGCAGGGCATATGCATTGAGGCTAAAACCCTCCTTTTCTTAGGAACACATTACTCGACGTCAGCAACTCTCTCTGATTGGGTTGGTCCCTTGATCAGACTAGAGAAGTTGACGTTGAGACCTCCATAAGTCCCCAAAATCAAGGTATTCCTCCTTGATCATCGGGCTGGTTGTACCAATTGAAGTCCCGGCTAGATTCCGAAAGCGTTGTGAGAGAGAATCTTAGAGAATAACGGTGGAAATCAAACTGAAACTAGGATCCTTCCCTGAGCGAAATTGTGGTTTAATCCAATTCAAATAATTCAACAAGGAACCCTGAAATCACGTTAAGCATCCACTTGTTTGATTAATCTCTGCACAACTTGTGTGATTAAATCTTTGAAAAGAGAATCTAATATAATGTTGCTGCGATCAGGCAGAGATTTGAGTATGGCCCAAGACGCCATTATCAACTACGAGGGAGATGCTAATGCCCCTCGCAATTCAGATTTCAACTACGAGAACGGGAGAGATGCTGATGCCTCTCGTAATTCTGTCCCCATTCCAGTTCGACATGACGGGAATGTCCGAACTCCTCTTTTTAATCCGCACGATCAATATCATGATCTTCCTCCGCATGAATATGCGATTCCTAATCCTGACCTTGAGGGGGACATGAATCAGCATGATCCCTCATCCTTCGATCCTATGGATCTTGTCAATGCTCTGGGAGTTCTTGCCTCCCGACTGGACCCTCAGCAGTTCGAGGTCATCCAGTCTATCTTGAAGGGGAAGGCACCCATGCAGCCTGCTGAGCCGAACCCTGTGGCTCCCCCCGTTGTTCCTCAACAACCTCCTCCTCCTCTTCCTTATATCCAACAGGCCATGGAAGGCCTTCATCTTACTTCTCGGCCAACTGGGCCACAACTTTCGTCATCCAGGCAACCGGCTAGACCGCAGACGCCCATTTATCAAAATGCCCTCGGGCATGGCGGAAGCTCTGCCGGACCTCATCCTTATTATCCTCCTTGTCCGACGTACTCTAGGCAGCAGGCCTATCAGGTACTTCCTCCTCCTCCTCCTCCCCAGGCAGATCTGACCACGCAGACGTTGCTGGCCAAGATGGAGCGCATGGATGAACAGTTCAACAATCTTCAGAAAATGATGGGGGTTAAAGCTGTGCCAGAAATCAATTTACCGAGCCTGCCAGTATTCCACCTGCCACCCTCTGAAATGCCAGTGTATCGAAAGTATAACGGTACTGGTAACCCCTTCACACACCTGAAGGAGTTCATGTACGAATCCTCTTTCTGGCAGAATGATAAGAGGTCATCGGCTTTCTTGTTCAGGAGATCCCTAGAGGGACCAGCCCTCGAGTGGTTCTTTTCTCTAGAACCCTCCGAAGTAGAGGATTACGGTATCGTTTCACGCAAATTTATCCAACGATACCAGGACAGAGTCGCACCCTCCTTGTCTATCACGGATCTTATTGCAGAAAAGATGAAACCGGACGAGGAGTTTGTCAGTTTTGCTGACAGGTGGCGGGGCCTGGCTGAAAAAGTGAAAGATCACTTGTCCGAATCCGAACAAGTGAAAATGTTGATTTCTAACGCCACGCCCCAGTTCAAGCTAGTCCTCTCCTTGAACAATTTGACGAACATGGCAGAGCTCTATGAAAGGGCACGGTACTGCCAGAATGCTTTCAAGGACGCTACGTTCTCTAGCGTCTTTGATCCTCACAGACCTAACAGGCCTCCACCTCGGAAGCCTGCAGTGCCAAATTCTCCTAGCACAGGTCCAACTACTGAGGGCACGCTCTCTCACGAGCAAGTCAGTACCATGAACAATAACTCGCCCCAGTTTGTGAGGAATCAGCAGTACCAGAGGCCACCACAGCCGAGCCAGCAGGGGTACAGGCAACAGCAGAACCCCCATTACCAACAGCAGTACCAGCGGCCTCAGCAGCCGAATCAGAACCAGCAACAGCAACAGCCGCAACGGCAACATCAGTATCAACAGCAGTATCAGCAGCCACAGCAACAGCAACAGCAACAGCCACAGTACCAGCCGCGTGCACCGCCGGCGTACCACAATGTCCCTCCTCCTGGTGACTACAACCAACAAAGGAGACCTCCAGGCCCGAAAAGGGCAGAGTACCCGGCCCTCCCAGAATCCTTGGCGGATATCTTCAGCGCTTTAATGGCAGCCAATGCCTTAGTTTTGCCGAGAGAGAAGGCCGTCTGGCCTCAAAATGCCGATATGTCTAGGTATTGCTACTTCCACAGGCAACCTGGGCATACCATTGACACCTGCTTCCAATTCAGAGATTATATCCATGATCTCAACGAGCAGGGCGGCATTGACTGGGAGGAAATGAAGAAGTACATAACAGCCCTGAAGGCGAGGAGACCGCAGCAGCAGCAGCAGCAAGCAAGACCACCGGCACAAGCAGTAGCACCACCCAACATGGGAATAGTGCAGAATCCACTCCCGGAGCATCAGAACCAAAACCAGGTTGCTCCCATTCTGACGAACAGCCAGTCTGAGGCTGGTCGTGGGCAGCAGTGGAGAGTAGAGGATTCTTCCTCTCTTTGTTCAACGGGTCACGTTCAAAGTACCGCAGAGCGACCACCACGCCGCACCATCCACATACCAAGGCCACAACCTGTTACCATTACCCCCATACCCACACCTACATATCACTCACCCACGCCCAATAACCCATTACCACTACCCGCCTTCCTTAGACCCATTACGCCCCGCACCACTACGCCTCCATCATATAACCCCCCGCAAACCAATAACGCACCCCTCCTACCATCTGGGCCACTACTACGCATACCATTTCCTACTTCACCCACTACCACCACCGCCTACCCCGATATGCCTTTACCATCTAGACCGCTATTACGCGTACCATTCCCCACTTCAACCACTTACCCATCCACCATCCAACCCTCTAGGCCTTTAATCCGCACCGCGCCATCACCACCTAGCCCTATGCCATCACCTACATACCAACCCTCTACGCCATCTGCACCATCCAATCCTGCGGTACTTAAGGTGTCACCCGGATCCTCCACGGTTGAGGAACACGCGCTCCGGAGTGGAAGGATTTTCAACAAGGTATTTCCTCAGTCCACAGTCAGAGACGGCCCATCACAGCCGACTGAGGAAGCCCACAATGAAGAGAGTGCACCAGGCACTCAATATGACCTGTTGAAACACCTGGATCGGACACCGGCACGGATCACTATACTCGAACTGATCAAAAGATCCAAGAGTCATCAAGAAGCTTTAATGGAATATCTGCAAAAGGTGATGGTCAATGAAGACGTGCCGGTAGAGAAGATTGCAGCACTACTAGTTCCTCAGGGGGATCAGCCCTCTATAACATTTCATACATCGGAACTAGCACCGCCGGCAGCCAGAAACATGGCCCTGAGCATCACGGTTAACATCTGTAAGAAGGCCGTGGATGCATGCCTGGTCGACACAGGGGCTTCGATCAATGTTCTACCTCCGAAGACCCTAGAGCTGTGCGGTGTGCCCAAAGAGAAATGGCTGCCCAGCCCCATCTCAGTAACAGCATATGACAATTCTACCCGTTCCCCTCTGGGAATGGTTTATTTAAAGGTGGAGCTGGGCCCTGTAAGTCATGCGGAGGTCGAATTTCACATCTTGGAAATCGACCCTTCCATAAATGCCATTTTAGGTCGTCCTTATATTAAAACTCTTGAGGCGATTCCTTCTACGAATCATCAATGCCTCAAATTTCCCTACAAAGGACGAATAATTAAAGTAACGAGCATGCCGATCCTTGCTGCTGCTCATTCCTTGAACATTAAATCTGTTGTTCTACCTGGCCGACAACTTTTTCTGTCGGTATTACAGGTCTACCGTCCAGTGACTGATCCTCTGAAAGCCGCCACTATTTCTCCATATCCGTTAAATGCTATCAAAAGGGGGAAGTGCATGAGTACCCCAGGATGGAGGATCATGATGAAGAACGGCTACGAGCCTGGGAAAGGTCTGGGCACGCAGTTGCAAGGCAGGACCACTCCTGTCAGAAATCATCGAGCAACACCTGGAAGTGGTCTGGGCTATAGGCCAATAAAACTGAAACAAGATCTGGTTCAGAAAGCAGAAATTGAAGAAGGCCCGAAGATCTGGGAGGCAATGTCTACGCCACTCAAAGAAGGCCGAGATCCCCTAACATGGACCCTGTGTACTCACTTCGTGAAAGGGCCCATACTTAGCCACGATAATACGGTAGTCATTACTTCCTGTTTTGACTTCCATGACATATATGGGAGGGACTTGGCCAGACATTGCTCTGAACTGCTTACGTACCAATCCTTGGAGGCTCTACGGCCCATGAAAAAGAGGAAATTTCATGACCCTGAATGTGAATGGTACAGGTGGTTCGACCTCAGAGACCTGTATATTGCACTGAACAGACTATTTCTGGATCCTGCAGAACCTAAGTGGCCGCCGCAGATTGATGAACTGATTGAAAGCCCTGGTGCCATATTTGACAAGTGGATACTGCTGTCCGAAGAGACTGACGAAGGAGAACCAGATGACCCCTATGAAGCTGGTTACACAACAGATCTGCTCTGGAGGGGGACATATCCTTCACATGTCTTCATGCTCCATACTCTTTTCCGTACACTACTCTTGACCCCGACTTGGTCGCGGGTCATAATTGAAGATATTCCACGGGCTCCGCCCGTCATGATTACTCTGTCCCCTCGGGACATTATACCACAACCTCCTCTCGATCTAGAGAGGTTGTATGATCTGATCTGGGACATATTACTATATGATCCCCCTAATCCTCTGGCCTTGATGCCACTTCCTCCGTCTGATTCTCCTTCCATTTGCATTCACTCCTGCTTTATGTTTAATTCTTTCATTTTCCAAAAAAAAACGCCGTTTTGGCAACAAATTCTTCCCAAATCCTCATTGAGGAAACATCTTACTTATCCGATTGCACCCCGCCGCGCGGGTCCTTCGGTCAAGATTCTCTCCTAGATTTACTCTGTCCCTCCCCTCGGGAGGATTCTCTTGTATTTCCACTTGTATCCCAGGATTTTCATCATGCTTCGTCTTCGTTAGGCTATGATAGTGAGTTTAGTGAAGTTAGGCAGTCTAGTCAGGTTAGTAAGTCTAGGAAGCCTAAGGGTAGGCAAATTCCAGATAGATACCTCCAGGACTTAGCTGATAAGTGCTCTTCTTGCTCTTTGATCCCTCAGTTTTCAGAAAATCCAATTCAAATGCCAGAAGATTGTATGGACGATGACTCAGTCAATGATGGGTATGGGGTATATGAATTAGTACATGAAAAGGACCCCATTGTTGAAGAGGAAGATGACGAGGACGCGGCCGAGGCATATGCCAGTGGAGTGAAGAGATTTGATGAACCCTCAGCCGCCGTAGAAGAGCCTACCAAAGAAATTAATTTAGGGACTGAAGACGAACCTAAGGTTGTCCTCGTCAGTAAAAATCTTTCTTCAGAGGATGAGAAAGCAATGGTACAAGTACTAAAGGACTATAAGGACACTTTCGCCTGGAGTTATGAGGATATGCCGGGGTTAGACTCGTCTTTAGTTGAACACAGATTGACATTAAAGGAAGGAGCTAGCCCTGTCAAACAGAAATTAAGGCGATTCCACCCACAAATGGCTCTAAAGATGAAGGAAGAGGTCGATAAGTTGCATAAAGCCAAATTTATTAGAGTTGTCCTTTATCCACAATGGGTGGCCAACATAGTCCCGGTTATGAAGAAGGACGGGAAGGTCAGAATTTGCATTGACTTCCGCGATTTGAATCGGGCATGTCCTAAAGATGATTTTCCATTGCCTCATATTGATGTACTCATCGATAACACTGCTGGCTATGAGACATTATCATTTATGGACGGATTTTCAGGATATAATCAGATTAAGTTGGCAGAAGAGGATCAAGAGAAAACGTCATTCACTACACCTTGGGGAACATATTGTTATGTTGTCATGCCATTTGGATTAAAGAATGCTGGAGCCACTTATCAAAGGGCTATGATGGCAATATTTCATGACATGATGCACATAGACTTGGAAGTGTATGTGGATGACTTATTGGTTAAATCGAAAACAAAGACTGAGCACGCCAAAGTTTTGGCAAGGGTATTAGAGAGATCGAGAGAATATCAGTTAAAGATGAACCCCAAGAAATGTGTATTCGGGGTATCTTCAGGAAAATTGCTTGGATTCATTGTCAGCAAACGGGGAATTGAGATCGATCCTAACAAGGCGAAGGCTATTAGAGAAATGCCACCTCCCAAAAATTTGAAAGAGTTGAGAGGATTAATCGGAAGGTTGCAATTTATTCGCCGCTTTGTCTCCCAGCACTCACAAAGGTGTAAGCCGTTTTACGAGCTTACCAAGCCGGGAGTCAAATTCGATTGGGACGATAAGTGTCAGGAGGCATTCGATGGATTAAAGAACTATTTAGCAAGTCCTCCTGTTTTGAGACCACCATCTCCAGGCAAACCATTGATACTTTATATTTCAGTCCTGGATGATGCAGTGGGGGCTGTCTTAGCACAAGAAGATGAAGAAGGAAAAGAGAGGACAGCCTACTATCTCTCTAAACTTCTCAACCCCGCTGAACAGAGATATACGGCGATGGAGAAAACATGTGCAGCATTGGTTTGGGTTGTGCAGAAATTGAAGCATTATTTTCTGGCCCATGAAGTCCATCTCATCGCTAGGATGAATCCGATCAAATTCCTTCTGGAGAAATCTGTTCTTACTGATAGGTTGGCGCGATGGCAAAGCTTTCTATCTCAATTCGACATCATTTATATTCAGCAGAAAGCGATCAAGGGCTATGCCATAGCAGAACATCTCGCTCATCATCCCCTTCCTCGATTTGATCCAGTGCAATCAGAGTTTCCGGATGAGGAACTGATGTCCGTAAATCAAATCAGAGATGATATGTGGACTCTGCATTTTGACGGAGCTCTGAATTCTCATGGAAAAGGGATCGGTATCGTTCTGTTATCACCTGAAGGTATCACCATTCCACAAGCCTTTCAGCTTGACTTTCCAGTCACAAACAATATAGCTGAATACGAGGCACTCCTTGCTGGTCTCGAGGCTGCTCATTTCCATGGTGCTACCAAACTCAGGATCGTAGGTGATAGCCAGTTGATTCTTCGCCAAGTGCTGACCAAGTATCGAACTCTCGATCCTAAGCTCAAGCCTTATCAAGAGCTTACTTCTGCTTACTCAAAGCTTTTCACGAAATTGATCTTTGTCCATGTCCCTAGGAATCAAAACATCTTAGCTGACGCTCTAGCTTCACTTGCATCTTCTCTTAATTTTCCAATCAGCAAACAATCCGAATCAATCATAGTTCATAGGCGTCTTTCACCCGCCGTGAAAGATCCTTCATTTCTTAGAACTAAGGAAAAGTTGCTGAAGAAAGTCAGAGACGGAGATATCATTGAGAAAAGAGAAATCATGCTGATAGAGCTGTTAGAAGAGATGGATGATGAACAGAAGCCATGGTATTATGAAATTGCAAAATATTGTGAAGATCAATCGTATCCTGAGGAAGCTACGACTGAGGAGAAGAGGGCTATCAGGAGAGTTGCTCAAAGATACACCCTAGTTGGAGGAGCATTATACAAGAGAGGTTTTGATGGAGTTCTTCTGAGATGTCTAGACGAAGATGAGCTTTGGAAGGTTATGGAAGGAGCTCATAGTGGAGTTTGTGGTGGCCATGTCAATGGACAGATGCTAGCAAAGAAGATCCTTAGACAAGGATTTTATTGGCCAACCATGGAAGAAGATTGTGTAGGATATGTTCGTAGGTGTGCTAAGTGTCAACTTCACGCTGACAAAATTCATTCTCCTGCATCTTCACTCCATCCTGTTTCTTCCCCATGGCCTTTCTCCATGTGGGCTTTCAACATCATTGGACCTCTTGGTAATCCAGATTCCGGCATCAAGCAAAAATCTTTCATTCTCACGGCAACGGAATACTTCACCAAGTGGGCAGAAGCTGAAGCATACGTGGAGATCAAAGCATCAACCGTCTGCAAGTTCATCATGAAGAACATCATCACCCGATTTGGAATTCCAAGCACCATTGTCACCGACAACGGACCACAGTTCGTGTCACAGGAATTGAAGGACCTCTGTAACAGGTATAAAATTGCATTGCATCATTCATCTCCTTATTATCCGCAAGGCAATGGCCAAGCAGAGGCAACAAATAAGACTTTGATAAAAATCATCAAAAAGACGTGTAAATCTAACAAATTCGCAGATTGGCCAGAAAAATTGATTGAGGCTCTATGGGCCTACCGAACTTCAATCCGCACGCCTACTGGGCAGACTCCTTATTCCTTAACATTTGGAATGGAGGCGGTAGTTCCATATGAGATCCTTATACCGTCATTAAGAGTACAATTGAATAAGGAATTTTCTATTGATGAACATCGTTCAGCACTCCTTACTCAATTGGAACTTTTAGACGAGAAAAGATGGTCAGCTGCTAATCATGCAAAAGTTTATCAAAATAGACTAGCACGTTTTTATCAAAAGAAAGTCATTGAACGTAAGTTCAAAGTCGGGGAAATGGTTGTCAAAAGAATTTTTATAAAACCTGGTGGTCCGCGTTCTAAGCTCCAACCCAACTGGGAAGGACCTTATGTTGTATCGCACGCTTTTCCTGGTAATGCTTATCGTCTTGTTAATGCAGAAGGAGAAGAGTTAAAACATCCCTGGAATGGTTTACATCTTAAGAAATACTACCCTTAGGTTAAAGAGTCGATCAGTATGGTACAAAGACCAATGGAATCAGAAAGTTTATAAACTCAAATTTCCTTATCAGTCTGGATAACTTAACTTTTAAGCCCATTACTGCACACACTGACACGTTTGATTCGTGAGTAACAAGAGATGACAAGTCCTAAAGAATATCGAAAGTTTGACCGGAAGTGTAAAGTACAAATCATTCTTTTTAAAGCAAAATTCTGTTTTAAATTCGGCCCATGATGTCGGAACGAGGCTTAGATTAGACTACCAAGAATACCCACCATCTTAGTAGGAGGCCGTCATAAAAAAAAGGGGGAGATCCATCCCAAAAGAAGCAGAAAAGAAAGAAAAGGAAAAAAGGCAAAAAGCCAAATGTCAAATCAAAAAGGTCATTACATTACAAATGTTACATCAAGGCCATGAAATGAAATGAAAGGGAACGCAAGGTCGATAAATACCCCGGAAAGAAATGACCGAACCCTAACGGATATTAGGGTAGAAAAGGGACATCCTTTTAAGTCTCCGGAACCTTCTCATGGGCTTTCTAAACTTATTCATCTTTTCTTTCTAAAGAGATGTACTCCAAACTTAAGGAATGGCTTAGATTGACTAAGGGTCAAATCATCAAATGGAATCACGAATGGAAACACAAGTCCAAACACGATGGGTTTAAGTTGAGTTGTTAAAGAATAATTTGGAAATGAAGTTAATAAATGAATATGATCTTTTGATCCAAGTACCATGCTGATCTTTTTAGTCAAAAATCCAAAAAAATATATATGTCAAAAATCCAAAAAAATACATAAGTAAAAAAAAAAAAAAATACATAAGTCAAAAATGCATCAAAAAATACATATTTCAAAATTCAAAAAAAAATACATAAGTCAAAAAAAAATCCGAAAAAAAATACATATGTCAAAATAAAAAGCATATATTTCAAAATCACAAACAAAAATGAACATTTCAAAACAACAAAAATATTTCAATTAGCATTTGCTTGTTGCATTTAGTATGTTTCATCCCTTTTATTTTCAGCGAGCATCTGTCTGCTTGTATGTTGCACTTTACTTAAGTTTGATTATTCTCATTACCTTTGTTAATAAAGGCTATGCCCCTTGACCATTTATTGAAGAAAAGATTGATTGACCATTTATTTGGTCAGGCAAGGGGCTAAGCCTAAATAGATACTTAACCTGTTTGTTAAGTGTGTACAGGATGCAAGATAAACACAGGAACACAAGATTGGAGCCAAAAGTTTCATGTATATTATCAAAAGGCGTTTTTGTACATGATACATGAAGAAAAAAGAAAAGATACATAAGCCCTCAAGGCTGGCTCTCCCCTCCGCCCTCGTCCAACTGGCTCTGGGCCTCGTCAGGCGCATCCGGTGCTGGCCCTCGGCTAGGAGGTGGAGGTGGTCTCATCGCACTCGGACCTGCATGCCCGGAAGATACAGCAGCACTAGCAGTAAAGGCGCTGGTCAGACCACGCTCATGGGCACGCTGCCGAGCTCGCTGGAACCGTTCCTCCACCATCTTGCGCTCATGCTCCGCAACCGACAAGCAACCCTGCATAGCCTCCAGTCGAAGGCGGTCGCGGTCTCTCTCCTCGGTCACAACCTCCAGGCGAATCTGGAGGCGTGCAAGATCTCCAGTCGAGAGAAGGGCCACCTGCTCCTCCAGAGCCCGGATCCGCTCTGCATCAGCCTCGGCACGAGCCGCTGCAGCACGGGCATGCTCTATCTCCGCTTCAGCCCTCTGAAGGGCTTCCTGAAGCTCATCAACCTAAAAGGAAGATTTCGTTAGTCCAAGGCAATCAAGCAAGTAATCAATTTCAGAATTCAAAAATTGAAGAACTTACCTGAGTAGCACGGTCCTCCTCCGCTAGAGAAGCCCGGTGGATGGCGGAGGCGAGCTGACTCCGAAGGTCAGCCATAGCAGCATCATGAGCAGCAGACGAGGAAGACGAAGCTCCATGAGTAGGAGGAGCCGCCTGGGTGTAGACGGCTCGCTGCACCGAAAGACAACTGTCAGTGGTTAATCGCCAAAACAATTAATTAAAACATGCATTCATATTCATTCATACATACCAAGTCATACAGTTCTTTCTGAACTTGTTCTAGCTGGGCCTCCGCATCATGTAGGCGGGCCCGGAGGTCGACGATGACCGCATCACGCGCATCCTGCATGTCATACATACATTCATTCACAAATATAAATCAAGATAATAATAAAATTAAAGAAGCATGAATGCATACTTACATCGAGTGGTCGGAGGAGCCGAAGCTGATCGGCGTAGTGGGCCCGGTACTGCTGGAGGTAGGCCTCGCTACTCACCGCCCGTGACTCCACCCGTACGCCCCGGCGATGCCAGTCTTCATACTGCTCCGGGAATTTGGCACGCCAGTCGGTGAGGGCTTGCTTGCCCCTCATGCTCCTTCCGACGCCCTCCGGGACCTCCTCGTTGATCCACTCCTGGTGGAGGCCCAGGGTCCTCATCACTAGCCGAAGACGGAGGAGCTCGATCTCATTGAGGCAATGCACCCACATCTGCCTCCCAAACCGCCTCCTGCCAGCCGTCACCCACGGCTGACCCTCCTCATTCATGCCCAAGTATGGGCGCCAGATCACCTGCATATAGGTTAGATGCATTCATAAATAACTTGCATTTAATAAAAAAATTGCATTTAATAAAATTAAACAAGTTAAAAGCTTACCAAGAGTTCTGGATAATCCAGAAACTGACGGCGGAGGGCCGTCAGCTGGTGATGCTGCGGAGCCGTGTCCACAATCGGCTGCCAACGGCAGGCGAAAGGGACGGCGTTCGGTCGAACAATCCTCGCTCTGCCGAGCGGGAAGTAGTAGTAGCTCCACACCTGCATTCATGAACATATAGGTTAGAAGAAGCATCATATCATATTGCACTGCATATAACAAATAATTAAACAATTTAATACCTGAAGAAATGGTGAGAAGCCACTGATAGTAGTCTCACGGTCCGGCGTGACCGCAGATAGATCGGCAAAGAGGTGAGCCAGAAGGGCTGCACCCCAGGCATACTCTCCTAGGCTACCTAGGTCATCTAACAAGTAAAGAAATCTACAGTGGATATGGTCGCCCTTCGTACCGAAGAGCAACCTACCGAAGAAGAAAACTAAGAAGACTCTAAGCTGTCTATCTACCTCCTCTACCTGACCAGGGTCGCTACAGTAGACAGAAGAGGATGACTCTGCTAGCCTATCCCTGAACTCCTCCCGGGTCTCGTCAGACCGACGCCGGGGCTCATCTAGACCTAGGGCTGCCTCTACCTCAACTCGAGGAACCATCCTAGACTCCCTGCCTAGGCTAGATACCTCTATCCCTAATAAAGCCTCTGCCAATCCCTGGTAGTTGGGGTAGGTCACCCCGCTCACAGGTCGGCCCTCTACCCGGAGGCCGGTAATCCTGGTCACATCCTCTAGGGAGGGGACCATATGCCCCCATGGCATTAGGAATGCCCGACTCTCTGCATGCCAACGCTCCCTGAGCGCCTGCAGCAGGACCAGATCAAGCCAAAATGGCTCAATGTCCAGTACCTCGCCGAATCCCATCTGGCGCAAACGTGCCTTCTGGAAATCCGGGAGCCCTCTGTAAGCTCCTATCACTAGGTCCCAACTAATCCTTGCCCTCATCACTCCCTGCAAATGGAAATATAAAAATAGGGTCAGTAATAAATAAAAGAACAGGGAAATTCACTTTCTGTTTTGAAAGGCGTCGGCACGCACAGACGTGTTTCAAAACACGTCCACACGCCTTGACGCAATTCAAAATTTTTATTCCTATTTAAAAATCCGGAATTTATCTTGAAAGACGTCGACCCATGGTGACGCCTTTTGAATGGCGTCACCTGGTCTGGACGCCTTTCAAGCCCAGATTTCGGATTCCTTTAAGAATCCCGTTTTCTCCCCTCTTTTCTCATCCATTCATCCCACAGGGAGCTTACCGTGTGGAGGTCGCCCTCCTCTTCTTCTTCTACCGCCATGGGTGCCGGTGGAGGTAGTTCCTCCTCCAAGAAAGCCGCCGCCTCCGCAAGAGCTGCCGGAACTTCCTCGGGAGCTTCTTCTTCTTGCCTCCGCCTCCTCTTGGCAATGATCTTCGTCTTCCCGGAACCTTCACCGCGTTCCATGGTTTGAGAAGAGGGAGATTTGAGGAAGAGATCGCCGGAGTTCGGAAATCGCCGCCGGAGAGGAAGGGGGAAGTTTTTGGAAAAGTGAGGAAGAAAGGGGCCTTCGCGGGTCTGTTAACGAAAGTCTGAAAGGCGTCGACTCAGGATGACGCGTTTTAGGGCGCAAAAGTTGAGGCGGTACTGACAGAGGGTTTGAATTTGAATGAAAGACGTCCACCTAAGTAGACGCGTTTAACTATTTTTGTCAGAACCGTACAGAGGAAAATCATGAACGGCGTCTTACTGTGTTGACGCGTTTCAGAGAATTAATCATGGAATTAATGACAGAATCCTGGAAAAAGTAGGAGAGAGAGTTGAAAGGCGTCAGGATGTACAGACGCGGTTTAACGTTTAAATCGGGTTTTTGAGGATTAAATTGAATTTCTGGAAAAGAATTATGGTTGAAAGGCGTCAGGATGTACAGACGCGGTTTAACGTTTAAATCGGGTTTTTGAGGATTAAATTGAATTTCTGGAAAAGAATTATGGTTGAAAGGCGTCAGGATGTACAGACGCGGTTTAACGTTTAAATCGGGTTTTTGAGGATTTAATTGAATTTGTGGAAAAGAATTGTGGTTGAAAGGCGTCATGTAGTACCGACGCGTTTAAACGTTTAAATCGGGTTTTTGAGGATTTAATTGAATTTGTGGAAAAGAATTACGGTTTAAAGGCGTCAGGTTAGGCAGACGCGTTTTAACTTTTTCATTGAATTTATGGTTGAAAGGCGTCTTTCTGACTGGACGCGTTTTACATTTAACAGAACCCGAACTGTTGAATTTTCAGGAAAAATCAAGTTTTCTCTAAAGGAAAAATCATATGCACTTCACAGAAAGTTGAGGAAAGGTTTTGAGGCATGAAAAAACTTCTTTATTCAATATTACATCATGAATAAAAGAGAAAGAGGACCTTCAAGGAAGAATTTCATGAAGACCTTTAAGATATGGAAATTTCAATCCTTTATCTCTATCTTTAGAGGATCTTACACGGTAACTGAAGCCAAGATTCCATAGAGTGGTGATGATTTGTACGGCTTCATAGTCTTCGTCGGATTCCAAGTCGCGCTTCTTGATCGGAAGTGTGGGAGAGAACTCGGGGAATTCACGACGGCCCAAGCTAAGTTGAGTAAGGCACCGATGTGGATTGTACAGCACAAACTCGGTGGCTCCGATCAACTTAAGGTCTGCTCCTGCTGCACGGCGCACCCACACAGGTTTTCCAACTAGAGCAAGTGGAGACGAGTCGAATATGTCGGACGTCATGAGCTTTAAATATTCTCTCCAATCGGCTCGGGTCTTGAGTTTTGGAACTTTGTTAACCATGTACTCATTGAACTTTACAACATTAGCTATGCAATGAATTGGGCTATTCAAGTAAATTTGAGAGGGATTCAGAGGCCTTTTCTTGCTGTGCTCAAATTTGAAGTGAAGTTCAACCCATAAGGCGAAGAGAAGCATACATCCATAAGGAGGACGGCCCACAGACGCTGCAGAAAGCCCACTATAAAGATATGCTAAGAGTGCAGTGCTAATGGATTTACCTTCGAAGATTGCGCATATAGCACTAACTTGGTCATCTTCTAAGATATTATCCTGCGCAGAAAAGAATAAAGCACCGGCTAGGCATGTAACTAAAGCTTTTGTTACATCCTCCGCTTCATCCTCTCTTAGATCATCAATTTCGTACAGCGTCCACTCGGCTAGCTTGGTGAGATTGATCCCCTTCTTAGTGAGACATCCTTTAGCCTCTGAAGGATCTTTCATAATAGATGTCAACAATTGTTGACCGGTGATTCTCTCCTTCATCAAAGCTATCTTCTCTTTGTTCTCTTTGGTCTTTGGGAGACCTAAAAGAAGTTCCGCCTCCTCTAAAAGGATCGTGCACTCGAAATCTTGGAAGAAGAACGTGTGAGTTTGGGGATGCCACCACTCGATCAAGGCGCCCATAGCCGCCCAATCCGCGTTCGTGCTCTTGTAATGCTTGGCAAGCACTACAAGACCTTGAAGATTCCACTTGGATATGAATACTTGAATGGAAAGTTTGATGCTTTTTGCAAGTTTACGGATCCAAGGTAAAGAGGTGAACTTCCTTGGGCCAGGAAACATGGGATAGTTCTGAAAATCAAAAGAAAAGGCGAAGAACATGATGAGGAACATAATGAAGAACATGAAGCGAATTGAAAAAGAAGTTGATTAAGCTTACTTGGAGATTGGGATTTCTTCCATTGAGGTGATTCTCCACATCTGAAAACTGCTCCAAGGACATCTTCATCTTCTTCCTTGAGTTCATACTCCCTTTTTCGGAGTTCCTCCTCCTTGAAGCTAGAGAACCTTGGAAACCTTGGATCTTTGAAGAAACCTTGAAGAAAACTCTACTTTTGATCTTTGGATTGTAGTGGGATTGCTTGGGAACGACCTAAGGGTGTTTATATAGACAACATTGCGATCCTAGGAAGACTTTTCCGGATTGGAAAAGGGATGTGCATTGATAGAGTTGGAATTCGAATAGAGAACAGCCAGAAACCTGTTTCTGTGAGTAAAAGGCGTCGAGGATAAGCGACGCGTTTCAACTTTAAAAGGCGTCTGCTCGACACGACGCGTTTCAGATCTTTATGTGATTTATCCGAAATTCTATGGGCTTCGATGTTTAAATTGAATATTTGCTTGGAATTACTAACAATTTTGGTTGCAGAAAATTCAAGAAAGCTGGAAAATGTCAAGAAGATCCCACTGTGGGAGTTCAAGAAGTCTCGACCGTGGCTAAAAAGACGGTTATTTCTACCCTTGTATTATTTCATGTAGTTATTTTGCATTCGCATTAATATATGTTAAATATTTATTAGAGTATATCAAGGACCTTGTGGTTTTGATGAAACTGGAATTTGAGTTCCCCTTCAACAAAAACAGTGATAATTCCAGAGAATTCTTAATCACACGGATAGGCCGTTGGATTGTTAATTAGTGAGGACGATGGTTCCACTTTTGTGAAACGGTGCGTGGATAAACGAGCTTCGGCTTAGCACTGGATTACAAGAATTGGTATCTTGACTCATTAATGACAATTTAACAATATTATCCTTGATTAATTTATATTTTATTTGACTTTATATTTTTCTTTTAGCCCAGCATGCATCATGTAGGACTTTGAAATCATTGTGATAAGGATTAATTATTGATTAAGTTTCAGACCATAAATTAAATAATTCAAACATGATATGAAATATTCCATTCTGAATTGAGTATCTTGATTATCTTTGAGGTTCGCTTGAAGATATCATTGGAATTATATCCTTGATTGGATTCTTTATCCAATATTCTTGTTTTCTTTTAAGATCCGTTATGGCTGCAGCACGTCCACATTGGCTGGCAAACGCTCCCCATGATGAAACCTGCAGTGTCTATGACCTGAGGTACTTCCCACTCCGAGGAGGTTGATCGACCTTATTTTATTTCCTTGTCTACCTCATCCAGACAGGATTAATTCCATTGATCTCATTGAGCTATCTTCATTGATGATTTTGAGAAAAATTCCAATCATATGATGTTAAGAGCGTGTCTCATCACACCTTGGCATCACCTTTTCAGTACATTCCATTTCATTTCACTCCCTTGCAAAGACGATGTCAAGGTAAGGCAGCTGTAGACACGCTAATTTTGACGTCATTTCGAGTAAATTTCATATCATATAATAATGCCTCAGAATGGTCTGATATTTAATCATTGATTAATTTTTATTGATCTTTTTGAGTGTCGGGTCGAACAGACATGTTTAAGTTAATCAATTGAATTGATTTTAGTTCAAATTTCACTTAAAATATGAAGAATTCTAAAAGGCGTCGACCCATGTGGACGCCATTTAGAGTTTATTCCTATTTTAGCGTTTAAATTTGAATTTTAATTAATTGATTTATTGGCTAAAAGGCGTCTGTTAATGTCGACGCGTTTTAGGTTTTCTAAGCTGTTTTAACTTCTCTTCCGGATGTTTATCCTTATCTTAATTAGGGTAAAAGACGTCTACCCAGGTGGACGCGTTTTAGCTAATAAAGATAAAGATAAGTTTTCCCGGATATTTATCCTTATCTTAATTAATCTGAAATGCGTCATCCATGGTGGACGCGTTTTAGATAATTACAGATAAAGATGAATTAATCAGTAATTATCTGTCGATTAAGGTAGATAAATCCGAGATTTTTCTATGTTAATCGCGAACGCAGAAAATGCCTATAAATACCTTGCATATCAAGGAGTTAAAAAAAGAAGAGAAGAGAGAGAATTATTGAGCCACAGCGTTATAGCGATTTGAAGATCGGAGCAACCACGTCGGAACGCCGGAGCGCTGCCATTTCCAGAAGTCGGCATCCCTCTTCAAGATCTTCATCTCTTCAAAGCTTCAACTGAACTGGACTGGGCATAAGTTTTTCATATCTGAATCTCCTCTTCATTCATTAGTTTCATACCTCATAATCACTTCATGCAACACACACCACATCATTAATTCTCCAAAACCCATCTGTTCTAAAAGGGTTTCAAAGCCATTTAAAACAAGTGAGTTGCTGTTTTAAACATGTTTATAATCATGGTTAACTTTGATATTGTTTCTATTTAGATTCTCATCAGTATTTCTTCTTTATTTTTCTGTCTCTGTCTCTGCTGCATCCAACAACAACAACAAGAAATCAAAAGAGGGAAATCAAGCACAAAGCCAGGAGAACTTCTGGACGATCATCAACATTCAACAGCAAGAACAAAAGAGCAATAAAGAGGCTCTCTTTCTTCAGCCGGCTGAAGGAGGGGAACCAAGGATTCATTCTTCCGCGTTCAAACAGGTAGGCGATCAAACTCTTTTGAAGCTTTTTAGTTAAAAGTTTCTGGCGATCACAGCACCTTAGTTACATCTTTTTAATAGGTTAATTTACCCTAAACAACATAGTTTTTCACATTAATCACACGAGCAATTTTTCAGCACCTACACACCATAGCCCTTTTCTATGTGGGGGCTAGATATCATTGGAAAAGTCAATCCAAGGTCTTCAAATGGACACGAATTTATACTAGTGGGTATTGATTACTTTACAAAGATGGTTGAAGCTGCATCTTACTCTTCCATCACTTCTTCTCATATTATCAAATTTTTGAAGAATCATATTATTTGTCATTATGGAATATCCGGTGAAATCATTACTGACAATGGCACTAATTTCATCTCCGAAAAGATGAAAAACTTTTGTGGCAAATTCAAAATCAAGCACCACCAATCTTCTCCATATTGTCTACAGACAAATGGAGATGTAGAAGCTGTCAACAAGATTCTGGTCTGCATAATTGAGAAGATGCTAGCGACACACCGAGATTGGCATGAAAAGCTCCCTTATGCACTATGGGCATACCACACCTCCATAAGAACGTCAACTGAGGCCACACCTTATTCATTAGTATATGGAATGGAGGCAATTCTCCTAATTGAAGTGGAGATTATATCACTCTGAGTTCTCATGGAAGCTAAGCTTGATGAAGCAGAGTGGATTTGAGCAAGATATGAACAACTCAACTTTATTGAAGAAAAAAGGTTGAAAGCTCTTTGTCATGCACAATGTTATCAAAGAAGAATTGCCATAGCATATGATAAAAAGTTGCGTCCAAGAGAGTTGAAACCGAGAGATTTAGTTCTCAGAGAAAGGCAGGCACCTGAAATTAGAGGTAAATTCCAGTCAAATTAAAAGGGTCCTTACATCATAAAGGACATTTATCCAAGATATGCACTTCAACTTATGGACATAGATGGATAAGTACATCCTAAACCTATCAACGTTAGGTATGTCAAGAAGTATTATGCATGATAATTAACTCTATTTAGAATACTTATAGGCAACGTTTTAGAAGAATAGCCACACCCAAATCCATCCACATCTTGTATCATTTCTTTCGCACATATATATGTCAAACCCGTCTTCCGTATATGTACATTCTGATGTAACTCATTTAGTGGTACCTTGTAAAAAAAAAGAAAAAAAAGAAAAAAAGAAAGAAAACAAAAGAGAGAGAAAAAAAGAAAAAAAAAAAAGAAAGAAAGAAAAAGTTCTTAGTGTTGAAAGTTTCTCCAATGTCTTACAAACTTTTGTCATCTACTCTCTAAATATTCTTCCTCTAGTCAAAGAAGATGTGAAGACCACCAAATCCTAAAGAATCCTCTAAAACTTAGTGATATTGGTATTCTAAAAAGGTTAACTATTATACATTACTCTTGACGAGTAACAAGGGAACACTCAACTCTGTCCATTCCAAAAAAAAAAAAAAGATAGAGGGTCCAAAGCAGAAAAGGACATAGTGAAAACTTGCAAAGGCGCCATGGGTAAAAACAGTGGATACCTCAGTAGACTTATTGAAATCCAAAAGGGCGCTAGAGGCAAAAGAGGTAAAAACCATGGGCACAACAAGTGTCAAACACTGTGAGTAAAATCATGGATCGGTTACTATGAAAATCCAAAATGACGCAGTATACTAATATAGGTGTGGTGAAAATCTCAACCGGCACTACACCTATTAAAGGAAACACAAGACAGAAAGAAAGAAAAAGAGAAGATCCAGGCAAATTACCATCGAAGACAGAATCAACAAGAAATTTTAAAAGCAGAATGCAAGTAGAGTCTTCATCAAATATGCACTTCAAATCACATCTCTGTCATGACCTTTTAGTCGATTTACTGGTAAAGATGAGCACTTTCATCATCATTCTCAAGTCTGAAGAAGAGTAAATTATTTCTCATAAGTTCTACTTTAGAACAGGTATGTAAATACACCTTTGCTAACTTACTTCTATTTTAAGAGTCATTCCAAATGTTTTCCTTTAATAGTAACCTAGACAAAAAAAACAAAAAACAAAAAACAAAAAACAAAAACAAAAACAAAAAAAAGAAAAGAAGAAGAAGAAGAAGAAGAAGAAAATCCCCTCTAAAAAAAAGAATAATAAAATAAATCTAAAAAATAAATAAAATAAAAAAAACAAACAAACAAAAACAAAAACAAACAAAACAAAACAAAACAAAAGAGCACTTGTGGAGCTATTTCTGAATAGTCTTTGATGACATATGAGAAAGGCTTTGAGGCAATAAAATCCACAAGTAATCTTACCAAAAAAAAAAAAAAAAAAGAGTAGCTTGATCAAAAGTCTACTTTCTCTCTTACACTGGTGATGGATTAAACCTCAAGAAAGTTTCAGGATAATGTGTCAGGAACGTACATCATCTTATTCTCTTTTTTTTTTCCTTTTCTTTGTTCTTCAAAAAAAATGCTTATATGTCTATCTGTAAGATTCCACATGTCTTTTCAGAAAAGACTTTTAAAGCAGATATAAAAGCTAGCAAACCCCACTGACATTCTCTTGAACAAGAACAGTAAATCACATAATTTGAAAGTTGTAATACCTTTAAAGAAATGGCGAAACCAATAACATGACAACAAGTAGCTATCTTGATTGTGAAAGCATAAAATGTTTGTTACGCTTAAAGGCTCGTAGTCATCACTTCGTAAAGATACTTCAACAATCTATTTTGTGAATTGAAAAGGACGCCTACTAGCTTCAACTTTCAGTTGCTTCGCAACATCGCTTGAAGAGGGGCAACTGTAGACACCCCATTCTAGATGGACACAGATCGAATACCCAATAGATGTCCATTTAAAAAGAGTCTAATGTTGAAAATCCATATAAACATATCCAAGATTTGTAAATCATTTGAATAGCCCAAATATAGAAAGTCCAACATATCTAAGTAAACTATTCCATCCACCATAGCCCAATAGCCCAATAGCCTCATGGCTCAATTGTGGCCCAATGGCCCAATGGTTTTATGGCCCAACTGTAGCCCAATAACCTAATGGCCCTATGGTCCAATAGTAGCCCAATGGCCCATCTACAACTCCATCCAAGTCAAAAGTTAAACATGCCCACATGTCTTTCTCTTTGGACTTTTCCTTCACTTCTTTTAAAGAACTAATGAAAAATCACATCTTCTAATAGATATAGGTGTCCTCTAAGCCAATCATAAGGCACCTATTTCAATCTGGTTCACTAATAAATGGCATTAAATTCATTATATAGATTGGCATATTTATATTTGCGCATAATGAAGTCCATGAATATGTGCAATAGCCATCAGATTATGATGAGATCATAGTAATGAGACTGATGACTTATAAACACATATTCTCAATTGTTCCTAGTCGTAGGATGTTTGAGAACGACATCAAATATCCGGTTAGACTAGTACAGGTTATTCCAGCTCATATGATGAGGGTGACTGATCTCGTTAGTTACTAGTGTGGAGACACAATGGTAAACCTGTAGGTGCTCATTGGGGAATGAGTTCACTGAACTGATCCAACATGAATCGCCGAATGGTAATTTACCTGACTGTCAATCGGCTTGATTCATCGTCACAGTGGCATGGTTGATCCTTGGACTTGAGACACTAAAGAGACCTTGTCGGTGGACTTCTGGACTTTGACCATTGGGGAATGAGTTCACTGAACTGATCCGACATGAATCGCCGAATGGTAATTTACCTGACTGTCAATCGGCTTGATTCATCGTCACAGTGGCATGGTTGATCCTTGGACTTGAGACACCAAAGACACCTTGTCGGTGGACTTCTGGACTTTGACCTTGACCTACGAATTCCTATCCACGGGATCTCTAATAGTCAAGGATCGGGTCCAACGGAAGACCTTCGAAGGTGATTGCGTGTTCAATAAAGGATCGTTCGCTCTCAGGTAACTGGAGAGAGAATGCTCTAGAATAGATCTACAGGAGTCTCTGGCCAGAACAGAAACAATATCAGAAAATAGGTTTTCGGATATTGTAAAGCGGAGTCTGATTCAAGTGAGTTGACAATCTAGGGTTTGACAGTTGACCATACCCTAAGTTAACTCGAGAGCATTGTGCGAACAAAGGATTATAGCCATGTGGTAACTGTGGACGGACAGGTTCCATGAGTGGGTTGCTGAACCCCATTGCCTTCCGGGATCATGCGGTGTTGCTTGGCACCCAACTTGATCAGAAGTCCGACCGAATTTACATGCGATGTTAATTCGGTTAAGTACTTAGTTAATATCTAGATATTAATTAATTACAATAAGTCAATAACTAGTTATTGGACTTAACGGGCTGAAAACCGGATTGGTAAATGGGCCTAGAGGGTTACACGCAATAAGATTCTCAGTCGGTGGTACATAAGTGGGATTTATATTAACTCAGGGACTTTTGTGAAAAGTCGCGCCGACTTAATATATATACGCGCTGTTGAGAAACTCTGGGCCAAGCTCCAGGATTTCCCCTTGCTGGCCGTCATCCCATCCTTTCTCTCTCCTCCTCTGGGCGCCCCGTTCGAGGCGCCGAGACAGTTTCCGTCTCCGCCGTGTGTGATTCTCGAAAGTCGGGAATTCCCGTCGGCGGGATTTCAGCAATCGTTGCGGCGACGGATCTTCAGCGAGCGAGCTGATACGGACGAGGGATTGAGGACGAACCACCGCGGAGGATCGCATGGATACCGCTGGAGGCCGGATGCTTGTGCGGCTCGCAGCATCGCCTCGACGGAACCGAGACGGAAGCGGATTCGAATCCGCGCACGGTAATTAGATTACTCCCATTAATTTTCGGTTTTAGTTTTTCATTCCGAATCGGATCAGCGGGCATCAGGCGGGATAAATTTTTGTTCGTCGTTTCCGCTGCATTCTTCGCGTCTCGCCCGAATCCCAACAGTAGTATGAGAGCCAAGTTCCGCTCTTATCCGCTCCGGAACGATAAAATTAATGTTCTGAAATTATTTCCATGCTCAGATTATGTTTCTCTCATAGAAATTACTTATGGGATGAGTACACAATAATCGGATTATTTTTCTGTGGAGAAAATCAATTTTTTTGAGGGTTTCATCGCGTTCTTCATGGAGATGAAGAACCGGTTTTGTGGGCTTCAAAAGGAGATTAATGGTGGTTGGACCATCTCTGAAGGTTTGCTGGTATGACCAGCTACCCCTCACCATCCCCAGAAAATTTCTATGACGGCCGATGGAGCTTTTCTTCCCATAATTTTCAAGAGTTGAAAAAGGATTGAGGAAAGGCTAAGATTTGCAAAACTGCACAAATCGCCATCTTTAAGAGGCTACCGGCAGCGAACGGATCGCCGGCCGGTGACCACCAGTGGTGGAAATGAAAGGGGTAACTATCCCCTGTAACTTCCGGCCACCCTCGCGGCCGGCGGCGGCGGCGGCGCCTGAAACCGGCAGCAAAGAGGGCTGAAAACCCTAGTTTGGGGGGGCCGGCCGAGCCAGGCGCTGGGCACTGGACCGGCCGGTCCCGAGCGCCCCGTCCAGGCGTGGTGAGGCCCTAACTGGGCCGGCCCGACCGGGGCGAGCTGGGCTCGGGCCGGGCGCGCCAGGCGTCAGGCCTGGCTAAGCCAGTTGGCGCCTGGCTCAAACCAGGCCATCCCTGGTCAAGCCATGGTGGCCCTTGGCCCTGACCCACTAGGCCCATTAAGCCCTGACCCAGCCCATTAAGCCCAATTAAACCATTTAACCCCTTATTTAAACCCCTAAACCCCATTTAACCCTCTAAAAGTTTTTATTAATGTTTGTAACCCACTTATAATTAACTAAGAATTGTTTTAAATAAAGTTTAAAATATGTTTTAGACTTTAATAAATAATTTCCAGTTAAATAAGGGTTATTATTAAGATATGATCTTAATTAGATTTAATAAGTGTTGTTAAATCCTTTTAATAAAATTATTAGAGTGTTTATTAAGATATGATCTTAATAGTTAATTACTTTTAACTAAATAAGATAGGATCTTATTTATTAATTGATTTTAACTAAGTAATTAAAGGAGTTATAATTAAGATATGATCTTAATTATAAATAACTTTTAATTAGGTGATTAAAAGGGGGGTTAATTAAGATGAGATCTTAATTTAGTTATTAACAAATGTTGTTCATATCTTTTTATTAAATGATCAAGGAGTTTAATTTTAAGATGTGATCTTAAACAATATTAACATAATTTGTTGTTTTACCTTTAATTAAAGTAATTAAAGGGGTTAATATTTAAGATTTTGATCTTAAATTGTAATTAACAAGTGTTGTTAATTTATTTAAGTTGTGACTTTAAAATTAATCAACAAATGATGTTAATTATTTAAGTGATTAGATTATTTTAATTTCTTAGCAATTGTTGGTATGAAATTAATTATTTGATTAAGGGACATTTAATAAAAGTTATTAAGTGTTTTTATTAACTTTTAATAATAGTTATTAAAGAGTTAATTGTTTCTTGAGAATTAACCTTAATAAAAGTTATTGAGGATTAATTAAAGCTTACTAATAGTTATTAAGCTAATTAATATTCTCAAGAATCCCTTAATTAAATTTTGATGATCTAATCTACTTGAAATTTAATCTTTTATAAATGTTATTAAAGGATTAAATTTAGTCTAAAATGTTAGACTATTTTGATTAGAATTGTTCTAATTAATTTTTCTTAATAATTGTTATTGAGAATTATGGTTTAATAAAGGGGTTAATCAACAAGGAGTTGTTAAGGGGTTAATAATTTGTGTTGGAAATTCTTTTATAAATGTTATTTAAGAATTTTTAATTCTTTCTAAATGTTAGATTGTTTCACATTAATAATTGTTATTAATGTGAATTAAAATTAATCTAAGTGTTAGATTAATTAATTTAGAATTGTTCTAAATTATGCATGGAATATTTTAGAATTTTAAATTTAGTTTTGTGTGCACATTTTGATGTATTTGATGCTTTAAATTAGATTTATTGCATGTTAGAAAATAAGATTTTCGAAAATTCAAATTGTCCAATTTTGATTGGAACCCAGATTTTAAGAAAGCCAAAATTATTATAATTTCAAAATTTTACCCTTCATGTGATGTGCTTTATCATGTGTGGTTGGTTAAAATTTACAGTGGTTATGGATATGCACTTAGTTAAATTTCATATCATGTGATGGTGTGTGATTATGTGGATTGTTATGGGATGTGATATACATTAATTAAGTATTAATTAATGAGGTCTGCATGTCTCCCTCTCTTTCTCATTCAATTGTAATTCTATCTCCCTCTATCATTGTACTCGGCCATAAGGCTTTCTCTTACAATTTATTTGTATTTGAAACTGTTTCAAAATTAATATTATTTGTAATTAATCGCGCCGGCCGAGAAAGGGCGAGGATGATCCACAAATGCAACCAGGAAGGCGACAGGAGATGAGATCACCAGTGGCTGTGTGTTTGCATGCTTAGATTATATAAATGTTATATAGTTTTTGTGATTAATTGTATGGCTTCAGTTAATCACCGTGCTGTCAATGACCACATAATGAACATGTATAGATGATGCATGCTTTTAGTTATTGATTATGAATCGATTGCTAATATCTAGGTATAGTTAAATATATTCGATATATTTATAAACTATCACCTAGGATGAGACCAACTTAATATAAACAAAACCTTCTATATAAAGTCTAAGCCGGAGCGCGAGTCATTTAGAATGTACCGCGTGGCTCTTTATCAATATAGTTTTTAGAACTTGATTCAGTGATGACAGTTTCTACGTGTTTACCCGAGATCTGCCACCATTTGATGAAAGGACTATTAACTATAGCGTTATGATGCTTTGAAATTGGAATAGAGGAATGGTGTAACTATCCTCGCATTTACCCGGGAGCTGCATTCTTACTCTACTCTGTCACGTATTGATGGTAAAGCTTAGACCAGGTATAATGGTCTACTGTGTTTACCCGGGACCATTAAAGACCTGGGAGCCGAAATAATATTGGATATTGCAAGGAGTTGCAATTACCATGAGATGGTTGCTCTAAGATAATGGTATGATACTATGTGTTTACCCGAGGTCATACTGTGATTCTTGGAGATTTTGATCCTCACTAGGAGACCGTCGAAGTCTTACGTTCTGTATACCTGAAGGTTATACAGTCTGTCGAAAAATAGTGGGAAATAATTCAAGATAAAAGACCATAATTGAATTATCAGAACTATTTGCTTAAATTGCATTCTTTCCTTCGATTCACTAAAATGTCGTCTATTCGAGATGTTGGCATGTTGGATGCCAGTACTTCTCATACTCAGACTGACTAGAAAACTCTGAAGAATGTCTTCAGGGCTAAGTGAAAGTCACTATCATAATCAGATATCATGAATCATCTTACTTGGATAGACCAAGGTGAAGAGGTACTCATGGTATGCCTTATTGAAATTCAATGATTATCATGAAATCTCTTATTTGGATAGACCAAGATGAAGAGATATTTATGATGTGCCTTTGAGAAAGGTAAGTGGTAAGATTTTAAACGATCGAATCCACACATGAAAAGGGATAAAGAAAAGTCAGCTGAGATAAAGAAGTAGTAGTTCTCCCACTGCAACTAATATAAGGATACTAGTAAAGGCAAAATGAATATGAAACTTGAAAGAAGTCTCATATATTCTTGTTATCAACTTTGCATGTCTATTGGAGAATTAGCGTATCCAATATGAGATATTGGAAATGATTCTCAGAACTGCGATAGTGTGCAGACTTAGACAAGTAAAAGGAAATCGAGATAATCCAAGTGTTGAGTTAGACTCAACTATTGTTCATGATATTCATAGGTTACTGTTAGACAATAAATCTTTGTATGTCTATATGAGTCTAAAATGAAACTGAATAATTGTTATTTAGTTGCACAAGATATCAAGAATTATAAAAGTGAATAACATTGACTGAGAAGGAACAATAGTTGTTCAAATCAGTCAATGCACTATAAATTCTTGAAGTGACATTTCATGTGATGCATGTTCACAAGTCTCCTATAGATATGAACTGTGTGAATCTTGATTATCTATGGTATTGTACATAGGGTTGTACAATAAGAAATTATTGATGCTGATGCATACTGATGTAGACAGCTCAAAGGCTAAAGATAATCACTACTATTGACTTACCTTATAGTTTACTCTTGGAATGATTCAACTGTATGTACTTACTGAAGTATAAGACAAATGTATCTGAAAGATTAAGGTATAAAATCAATATGAAGTATTAGAATTTTTGATTTGATCAAAGAAACTAATACTTAGGTATATGATTCACATAAATCATTAAGAGGATAATTGTATCCTCGTTCGATTAATCCTCATTGTGCATCATAGAAATATGATAGAATGAGGAATTGCACCTTATTAAGATATGGTACAATGCATAACAAGATTTGCCTAATTCTTATCCTTGTGAACATAAGTATGAACATTAGATGTCTATGCTTTACAGATAGTTCCAAATAAGTCAGTGTATGTCCATATAAGATATGGAAACCAAATAATTCATATGAGATGTGAATTATGAACAAACCTGATTTAAAAGTCAGGTATTACCGTAGTGTGAATTTGTAAATGTCTAAATAGTTTGGACATTATAATTATTGGCTAGGCGATAATGAGATAATTATCGTCCTGAAAGCTATCTTCTATGAAGAGGAACATATCCTCATAGAAGACAGTGGGAGCTGATAAAACTAGAAGATGTTTTAGATTCACAAGTTAACATAAGAATATTAGATAATTTTTAGTTGTTTGGAACCACTCATGACACACATCAGAGAGCTTATTAGACTTTTGATATTCTCTCAGTGACTAGAAGGATATGTTTGACATATCTGATTTAGCAAGGTGAGAGGAGCTCAAAATAGATTATGATCTAAAATCTATGATAATGATGCTCTCTGTTATTACAACTTTGAGATTGATAAGTTTACTAAAATTCTACTTATCTATACTGCCAATCATGAGATGATGACAGTTGGATATTAAAAGTGTCCACTCAATGTGATTGAGGTAAAGATGTATATGATACACATTTAAAGCTTTTAAAATGTCCATGAAGCAAGTTATGATTTTAAAAGATTATTTTGAATCAAACTAAAACTTCCCAAAGTTGTAATAAGAGTTTTTGACTTAATTGTCAGATATTACATGATCATTAAGAATGATCACGGACCGTGTGTGTTCAAAGAGGACAGTGAGAGTACGGTCGCTTTAGTAATGCTTTATGATAATAACATCAAAGTCATTAAGAATGACTTCAGGATGTTACTATTAGTGAAAGCATTGTTAACCATGTTTTCCTCCATAATAAATTTAGTTATAATATCTCACGTATTGGATATACAAATCTATTAAGATAGATCGGTGGGAATATTATATTGACCTGTATATCAAGATGTTTGACATAAATTTCATAACAAGTCTCAATTGTTGAGATATGGAATTTATTCCTTTAAAGAAAAGGTTCCTTAAAGGATACAGGAATGAAATGCATCATTAAGCGCTTGAGAAGTGCCAAGGATGCACTCACATATACAGAGAGGATGATTTGAAACTATGAATTCACACTGACTCAAATTTCAAGTCAAATAATGGATTCAACCTTCTAGTAGAAAGGAATGGATTTGAATGGTTCCAATCCAGAACTCGATATTTAGGTGACGAAATAAATAAATGATACTGTTATTAGAACAATATGGATGAAAAGGTTCAATGAACTGATCCGACATGAATCGCCGAATAGTAATTTACCTGACTGTCAATTGGCTTGATTCATCGTCACAGTGGCGTGGTTGATCCTTAGACTTGAGACACCAAAGACACCTTGTCAGTGGACTTCTGGACTTTGACCTTGACCTACGAATCCCTATTCATGGGATCTCTAATAGTCAAGGATCTGGTCCAACGGAAGACCTTCGAAGGTGATTGCGTGTTCAATAAAGGATCGTTCGCTCTCAGGTAACTAGAGAGAGAATGCTCTAGAATAGGTCCGCAGGAGTCTCTGGCCAGAGCAGAAACAATATCAGAAAATAAGTTTTCGAATATTGTAAAGCGGAGTCTGATTCAAGTGAGTTGACAATCTAGGGTTTGACAGTTGACCATACCCTAGGTTAACTCGAGAGCATTGTGCGAACGAAGGATTATAACCATGTGGTACCTGTGGACGGACAGGTTCCATGAGTAGGTTGCTGAACCCCATTGCCTTCCGAGATCATGCAGTGTTGCTTGGCACCCAACTTGACCAGAAGTCCGACCGAATTTACATGCGATGTTAATTCGGTTAAGTAATTAGTTAATATATAGATATTAATTAATTATAATAAGTCAATAACTAGTTATTGGACTTAACGGGCTGAAAATCGGACTAGTAAATGGGCCTAGAGGGTCACACGCAATAAGATTCTCAGTCGGTGGTACATAAGTGGGATTTATATTAACTTGGGGACTTTTGTGAAAAGTCGCGCCGACTTAATATATATACGCGCTGTTGAGAAACCCTGGGCCAAGCTCCAGGATTTCCCCTTGCTGGCCGTCATCCCCTCCTTTCTCTCTCCTCCTCTGGGCGCCCCGTTCGAGGGGCCGAGACAGTTTTCATCCCCACCGCGTGTGATTCCCGAAAGTCGGGAATTCCCGTCGGCGGGATTTCAGCAATCGTTGCGGCAACGGATCTTCAGCGAGCGAGCTGATACGGACGAGGGATCGAGGACGAACCACCGCAGAGGATCGCGTGGATACCGCTGGAGGCCGGATGCTTGTGCGGCTCGCGGCATCGCCTCGACGGAACCGAGACGGAAGCGAATTTGAATCCGCGCACGGTAATCGGATTACTCCCGTTAATTTTCGGTTTTAATTTTTCGTTCCGAATCGGATCAGCGGGCATCAGGCGGGATAAATTTATGTTCGTCATTTCCGCTGCGTTCTTCGCGTCCTGCCCGGATCCCAACATCTTCTTCCATCCAAGTCAAAAGTTAAACATGTCTACATATCCTTCTCTTTGGACTTTTTATTTACTTCTTTTAAAGAACTAATGAAAAATTACATCATCCTCCATATATGTCAAAAGTTAAACATGCATACATGTCCTTCTCTTTGGACTTTTCCTTCACTTCTTTTAAAGAACTAATGAAATATCACATCATCTTCCATTCAAATCAAAAGTTAAACATGTCTACATGGCTTTCTCTTTAGACTTTTTCTTCACTTCTTTTAAAGAACTGATAATATGTCTCATCCAAATTACATCAGCTTTTCTCATCTATTGATCTTCCTTGATTCAAGCTTATGTTGTCATATCATCAAGATTACTATGTCATATGTTCACCTATAAATAGAGCACTCCATCCCACTTATTTCTCCAAGATAGGGAGAGAGCAAGGAGGCCCCCTTTTACAAGCTTTAGAAATCTAAGAGGACGAGAGACCCTAGTCCAAGTTATAGAGTCCAAGTTCTAACTCATCCAAATGCTCTTGAAACATGAGATAGTCGGTAGAAGTTAGTGACATAATCTTCTTCTTCTCTTTTCTTTTCTCTCTTTATTATATTTTATCTTTTTTTAAGTCCTTCACAAATAGATTTTATCACCAGTTAGTAAGGTTCATTTTGTTAGTAAGTTGGTGCCCCTTCTACAAAGGGGATCTTAGGTTTATTTTGTTAGTAAGTTGGTGCCTTTACAGAAGGGATCTTATCACTATTTGGTAAGATTCGTTTTGTTAGAAAGTTGTTGGGTTTGTAGAGACCAATTTTGGAGGTGTGTGGGTGCCTAACCCCTTCCATATACTTAACCGAAGCACAAATTTATAACCTCTGTTAAGACTTAGTCTTGAAGTCAAATTTGTTAGCATGTTCTTCCAAATCATTTAGATTTCGGAACCTTTTATTCGGGTGGCGACTCCCAAAATCTATATACTCCCAAAAAAATTTGGGTTGCTACAGACAAGTATTCATGCAGTTATAGCCAATCGAAGTTCGCCCAAAATTCTGAAATATCATCAATTTGGGCAGATTGTATAAGTTGACAAAATATTTATAAAATAAATAATAAAAAACTTCATAAAAATCTAAAATTTGGTGAGTATAAACTACACATATATATCAAGCTCTGCTTAAAATTTTCGGTCAAGCCAACATCATCATATGAGTGAGAACATACATCAAGAAGTTTAGCGAGTAATTAAGTGCTGAACCAGTGTACTGTAGCAATCGGCCAGCCGTTCGAATAGAACAAAGTTAAAATGTGAAATTTTAATGATTTATGATCTCTTCTTTGAATCTAATGATTCTCAATAAAATACAATGATATTATTAGTATATTTAAACTTTGAAAGCATTGAAAACAATCAAATTTCATATGATACAAATTATACGTATGATGGATTATCGTAACCTACACCTTGAAGAACACTAAGAATATTTCTTCAATCATTCTCTAATCAATCCCTTATACTCTAACTACAAAATCTTCATGTTCTAAAGCTTCCTCTACGTCTTCTAATCAAGAGTACAATCCATGTTTTAGAATTAATCTCCAAAAAGAATAAATCAAAATCTCTTCTAGTTCTCCTCAAGAACACCATGTTCTTATCTTGGGAGTTCAAGTATAGCTCTATAAGTTCTAACATAAATTTAAGAGGCCATATATAGTCTCTTGCCTTCCTAATATAATCAAGAAATTTCTCTTTTCATGCTGGAGTCGAACTCCAACTATAGATGACTTAATCACTTCCTAGTGCAAGTAGGACTCTATGTATGCACTTAAGTATTTTCTTAACTATAAACCCTCAAATTCGACCTAGTTACGGTTAGAATTAGTAAAAGCTTTCTTTTACAAAATTGTAGATCCTACTTTCTTATTTTCAACAGTATCAAGATCATAATTTTTCGTCAATAAGAAAATGGTTGTCATCGATTTACTGAACTACTGTTACACAACTCCAAACTTAGAATTTGACTAAGTGTTCGGACTAGTTTGATTCATTCTTAGAACACTAATGGACTTAACGAGCCTAATGAATAAAATAATAGATTCCTCATATATTATTTATTATTTTGATAAATATTAATTATAATTTAACTTAATTACTCATAACCTATTAATTAAGCACATTGGACTCAATTAAATACGGCTCATTAACTAGTTATATTGAATTTAAGTTCTAAGACATAACATGGTTAACCTACCTTACATCAAACTAGAAAGAGGGTTAACTTGGGATAACATGGCCCTCCGAGTTAACCCATTTTTATTCTATCTCCCTATTAAATAGGGGCTAATAGATCCCCTCTAAGACTTGCATTCGAAGAATAGAATAAATGCCATATTTGAATGTGTTTACTTTATCGAGACACAAAATGAAGTTTGATAGCAACAAGCCAATGATTTAAAGTACTTTAGGCATCTCCTTTTTAGAAAGATCATGATTTTAATCTTTATTTCTCAAGGTATGTGGGAGTGTGAGAATTAATCTGAAGTTCTATATGGACTTATGTCGAATATTCCCCGTGGAAGGCAGGACCCACGTGACTAGAATAATGGTACATATAAGTTGTCTAAAAATCATTTCATAAGGAAAATCTTCATTTATGAAAAAAGTACATTTAGTTATTAGAAAGTGAACTCTACTCAGGAAATAGAAGTGGTACACATTTTAGCTGGTTGTACCACGAGATTGACAAAAAAAGACAAAATGTAGCTTGACATCAGGTCGAAGAGAGAACGAAGTTCAAACTCAAATGACCAAAGTATGAGAGTCAGATACAACTATGAAAAGGTAAAAAAATAAATAAATAAATAAATAAAAGAAAAGATGGGAAAAAAATTCTCCAAAGAGTTTCAAGCACAAGACCATCCAAGTTGATATGTACCATTTGACACGGGGATATAAGAAACACCACAAATCTAATTACAAGAGGACAAATATGCCAAGGATAACGTCGGATCTTAAACTCTCCGTACACAAAAAGTAAAAGTAGAAAACATCAAAAGCAAGAACTAATATGAATGGTGTGTCTCAAGGTTAGGGCTGTCAACGGAAACCCGATTATCCGATTTTTCGATCCGTTACCGAAAAAAAATATCCGTTTCCGATAAAAAATATCCGTCCGATAGCTATCGGAATCGGAATCGGATATTTCCGATAAGCTATCGGAATCGGAAACAGAAACTCTTGTTTCCGTATCCACTTTCCGATTTCTGATTCCGATTGTTGTTAAATTTATTATTATGAATAATATTAACCTTAGGATTATTTTAATGTTATTAATCATTATCTAATATAATTAATTATTATTTAATATACTAAGATGCATTGGTTATATTTAGGTTTCATTTTATATGTTTTAAACAAATAAATCAGGAAATCAGTAATTTTCGAAAATTATCGGAAATAATATCCGATTTCGATATCGGAATCGGAAACAAATCGGAAACGGAAAATAGACTTTCCGATTTTATCGAAAACGGAAACGGATAATGCACTTTCCGATCTTATCGGAATCGGAAACGGAAACAGACTATCCTTATCGGAATCGGAAAACGGAAACACCTGTTTCTGTATCCGTATCCTACCCGTTTACAGCCCTACTCAAGGTGCACTGATGACGTGCATTATCAGGAGAGCGTGGGGTTGCCCGTATAAAGGGGTAAGACAGTTATGGTCTAAGCACTTGTTGTAACTAGGGATGAAAATTGAAAAAAATAAGATTTTTATTCTTAAATTTATATCCTCGTATATCCTATAAATTACAGATAAAAATATTTCGAGTTATTTTTATCTTTTTTATTTAGGATAAGAAAAATAAAATAATTAATTTTGTATCTTCTAATCTGATTATCTGTCTTTTTAAATATTATTTTATGATAATAATATACAACATATTCATCTAAATATATTTTATATTTTATATTATAAATATTACAATATAACATATTTATGAAACATAAAATTTTTACAAAATTTTGACAAGAGCACTTTAACATATACTTATGTGGCGTAATACTTACCCTTTATTTTCTTCTACTTCTTTCTATGTTTGACTTCATTATTTCATATGTTCATGCACACGATAAATTTGAAATTAGAAATAATTGTATCGATGTTTATTTTATGATAATCACATTTCATGTATGTGATGAAATTTTATAATCCAATTTCGTTGTGTAAAAATGTGTAAAAATATATGTTGTCCGATAATTTAACCTTTATATACTCTTTTAAGGATAATGTAAGGACGTAGATATGTAAGGATAAAGATATGGTTAAAGATATATTTTTCATTTTAAATAAAAAAATACAAGATATGTAAGGAAAAGGATAAGGTTAATTCAAATAAAGTTTTGTCAAACACGTCCTTAATCATGTAGGTGGTCGAAGCATTTATAAAAAAATAATAAAACATTTGTGGGCTAAATTCAATAAATATATGATGAATGAGTATCAATTAACTATTATCTATTCACGGCACGGCACTAGGCAATTTGCCTTTTTATTCGAGGATGATTTAGGGTAGAGCCACGTGCTCTCTCCCACCCAGGACACTGAAAAGCTTTTTATAAGTCCTCCTACACGAAGGCTCAATTTCTTTAACGGATCCCTCGTTCTGAATTATTTATCCTCATATCTTTTGTTCCTATAACGAGGATCAGTCACTTTTGATAAATTTTTGTTTTAATCTAATAATAAAATAGAATAAGTAATTCAACTTTTTTAAATGAAATGACTTTTTTTTTTTTTCATGAACAAGATTTCTACGTTTCAAATGGTATATTCGTATTATTAAATTGGAACAAACGGAATAAGTGGAATGCAATATTCTGCTCGAATTTTTTCCGCCAATCAAATTAAGCATATAAGAGACTTTAGCATAAAGATATTCCATATTGATTTCAACTCGAGAGGAGATCCTCTGCTAACATTACCTAATAAAGGTGAGTTTATAGTTGACTACTAAAACAATCAACAAATACCGGGGACAAGCACAAAAGATGTTGTAGATATTTATTCTAATAAGATGACAAAGATCTTGTTCCCAATTTGGCGTCTCTCTTTCTCTGTGTCACTCTTGAAACGTACCAGACGGATGCATATTGATGTGCACAGGAGCTGAACAGCGGGCAGGATGACAGCGATGGTCCAACCAATGAGGGGGCTCCATTTTACGTTCTACCCTGATGATGAACAATGAGAAATGCAGGATCGGCCACGTCCACCTTTTCGCTCGCCCAACCCGATCACGCGCCTTGCCTTTTTATTTATTAATTTGCATGACCGTGAGGGATCGGCACCTCCGCCGGTGCGGCATATCGACACGCATTAACGTTATCATCTCACCGGTGGCGCCGACGCGGCGAAGCGGTGAGGGCAACCACCCACCCTTATCCTGCGCCCCGTCCCTCCTCTACTGCGCGCACCACCCGTTCCCGCTCGCCGTTGCCGGAGGGGACGAGGGTGGTGGACCGGGCGGGAGATGACGGCGGTGGCGGCCGCAGGGTGGAGCAGGGAACAAGACAAGGCCTTCGAGGACGCGCTGGCAGCGGCGCTGCCGTTCAAGGAGGAGGAGGGCGAGGACGAGGGGCGGTGGGAGGCCATCGCGGCGAAGGTGCCCGGAAAGACTGCGGCGGAGGTGAGGCGGCACTACGAGGTACTAGTGGAGGACCTGCGGGCAATCGAGGCCGGGAGGGTGCCACCGCCGTGCTACGCCGGGGAGGAGAAGGAGAAGGAGAGAGAGGCAGAGAGGAACAAGGAGCAGCAGCAGCGGCTCGTCAAGAAAGGGGGCAGCCTGGGTGACGGCGGCGGCTTCGCCGGTGGCAGCTTCGAAAATTTGGGCGGCGGTGGGAACGGGAAGGGCGGGTCCAAGGCGGAGCAGGAGCGGCGCAAGGGCATCCCATGGACGGAGGAGGAGCACAAGTGAGTTTTCCCTCTCTCTTCACCATGATTGTTTTCCTCCCAATTTGTTGTTTTTAATTAATCTTTCAAGAATACTTAAATCAAGTGGTGATTTGCTTGGAAATTAATAAACACTTTGTGTGGGTAAGGGTGAGTTCTTGTTGCTATGGGAGGCCGCCTCCTATCCTAGATTCATTAAACCAAGTAAACAATGGCAAAAAGGGATGGAAGTTATTAGAATCCTACCATCCCACCTTCCTCTCTTTTTGTTTCTTCCAAAGATTTCGTGCGTGTGTGGTCGAGGGGATGGCGCATTGACGCATTAAGACACTAATAAAGAATTATATATATATATATATATATGTGTGTGTGTGATGATGGGGAGCATCGTTAATCTCTGCCTTATTAATTATGGTAGCCTCCTCGCTCCTCTTCTTCTTCTTCTTTTCAGGCTGTTCTTGCTGGGACTGGACAAGTTCGGCAAGGGGGACTGGAGGAGCATATCCAGGAACTTTGTCATTTCCAGGACCCCCACCCAGGTCGCAAGCCATGCCCAGAAGTACTTCATCCGTCTCAACTCCATCAACCGAGACCGGAGGAGGGCCAGCATCCACGACATCACAAGTTTGAACACTGGGGATGTATCCTCCCCACAGCCCCCCATCACTGGCCACATGAACCCCGCTGTGATCGCCGCTGTTGGGCCGCTGGTGAAGCACCCCGGTCATCCCCAGCCAGCCGTGCCTGCCATGGGCGTGTACGGCCCCGCCGTCGGTCAGCCGGCCAGAGGTCATATGGTGTCAGCTGTTGGTACTCCCATAATGCGCCCGCCACCGGGCCATCCCCCCTATATCATTCCAGTCGCTTATCCGGTCCCGCCGCCGACGATGCATCCATAGCCTTAGTGCATATGGCTCAGTCGGTGCAGGGAGGGTTTGCATGTATCCTTTCACCACACCCCATTTTGAGGCCATATCATCCACAGGTGCGAGCAAGCGGCCAGCAAAGCCAACTTTGTTTTGCCTTCCTTTCCCATGTGGTTATTTGCATCGATATGAAAGCTTATTGGCCATATATATGTTCTTACTTGTAAATTACCTGAACATAATGTATATCTTCTGACAAATTTTTCACTACTCTTGTTTGTGATTTCCGGAATCTCGGTGATCACCCCTTTTAAATTCTGTAAAGAGTAAAAATTTTTTTACATATCTTGGGCATAAAATGTAACAATTAATACTTCATCTGAGTGGATGGATGATCACTATTTTTTTAGCTGATTATAGCATATTTATTCTGTTTATGCTGGACCTATCTTTAGGCTTCTCTCCACTCAAACCACTAACACAATGGTCGACAGTTTTTTAAGATTCTTGAAATTAAGGAGCTTCGGAGAACCTTCACGTTGGGGATAGAATGTTTTTTTCTTTTTTTCCCTTTTGTTAGGAGAGAAATTTAGGGTCCATGTTGTAGGTTGTAAAATGACAGTTGAAAAAATATTTTCGTGAAAATCTGATACCCAAGTTTGTTGGGTAACACTAAAAATGTAGGTTAACTGAAAAGGTAATCCGTTAACTCTCTATAAATTAGGGTTTTGGCACCTTGGGAAGAGTATGTATGCCATTTTTCAGGTAATCTTCTAACATGACGAAAAGCTATTGAGAACTAAGTAAGTGTGGCACTTTGAAAATTATGAGTTGAGACATATATTTTTTTTTACTTTTTTTGTTCATACTTTTTTTTAGTTTTTGAGATGTCCGATCAAAAGTCTGAGGGTACAACCGAACAACTAGAATTTCTTTCAATCCAACTATATATTTTTTTTCGAAATAATTTTTTTTGTTGAGCGGAGATATTTGACAGGAATTTTTTTTTGAAATATTTTTTTTATATATTTCTTTATACCTTCGGATTTCTGATCGGACGTTTCAAAAAATTGAACAAAAAAAGTAAAAAAAGAAAATGTACTGTAGTGCTGTCCGATCACTCAGATCGGATGGCGTTGAGGCGATCAGTGCAGCAAGCATAACTCAAATTATAATTATAATATTATATTAGGCTCCGCCCTTCTACTATCATGATTCCACTGAGAAGGCAATAGGTACTCTAGAAAATTACTATCGTTGCTCCTAAAACAATTTTATTTCAGAAAATCAATTGGGTCTGCTATTTATATGATTTTAGATGTTTTATGTATGTCCTTATAAATTAATGTATTTCTATGTATACCCTTAACTTCACACATCTTCATAAAAATTATCATTATACTCTTTTCTCAAAATGTTCTAAACTTATACTGAATATGTCATAAAGATTCCGTAAATTATGACAAAGTTAGAGATATATACACAACTTTATGATAAATTTAGAAAATGTGTAAAATTATTCGAACCTTTTTGACATAGTCTACTACAGTCAACAACATTTTGAAGAAAAAAGTGAGGATGTTTGAGCATTTATAACGATATGTGGTAGCTAGGGATATACGTACAAGTACAATAATTTATATATATACTTAAAAGGTTCCTATTATTTTCCATCCATTTTCAGCTTGCTTTTTTTTCAATGTTATTTTCTACCTCTCTTTTATACTATTTATAATGAATCGTCAAAGTGTTAATGTTACAATGTAACAATGTAGTAACTAAATAACTTAATAATATAAGTAATTATTAGTTATTAACATATTAAATATATTAAAATATTAATGTGATAAAATTTCAACAAATCAAGACATTAACCTTGCTTGGTACACTACTAGTTGATATATTGTTGCACTAATCATTCATATTAGAGGAGATAATATTATCACATTACTTTGTTACTATAATATTACATTATTATGTTAACACGTTAATGGTCTATTACTAATAATGAATGAAAGACTAAAAAATAATATTAGACAAAAAATGTGAAGAATAGTTAATGAAGTATTGATAGTGGACAAAAAATAATGACCGACCTCTAATAGAGGGTTTAATGAAAAAAATTATATTTATAATTATACGTGAATTATAAAAATAATTTATATAATTGTGTTTGTTGTAAAATCCTTTTACTTCTATTCATATTGTAGGCAATGTAAAATTCTTTTGTAAATAAACAAATCGATCAAATCATTTTCTAGAAAATATTTTACTGGCAAAATAAATGACTGAAAAGATTTTTAGAAAAACAATTTCATAATTACCAAATAACATATTTTGATTTTAATAGTTAAACTCATCTACGATCTTTTTTCGGCCTCCCCTTACGTTTTCTTTTGCTGCTGTTCTCTTTCCTAAGGTGAATGGAGCTATTGGGGTTAAAAGCTGCGTCTGAAAGATGAGATTATCCAAATAACATCAAATCCAAAATGCCTCATGAGCACAAAAATTGGAGATTTTAGTATCCCTTGTAGTAGTACATGCTCTTCTAGCTAGCTTTAAACACATGTGAATTCGTCATCCAATTCTACAGTAATTTTTTCTTTTGGGACAATAGAAACTTTCATTACTTCAAAGCAAAGAGAAAGATATAGGGAACAGTAGCATGAATAGAGGAGGTAAGGTAAAACATACGCCCTGTGATAGGGGTATGGTGGTGCACATACAGAACTATGATAAACTGTGGGAAACAGTGGGCACAAGCAAAACACAACATATAAACAAAGGATAATGAGGTTTCCTTTCGAGGGCCGCCGGAGAACTAGCAAACGCATGAAGACGGGAAACTGACCATCGCAGAGATACGAGTGTGGATTGCCAGAAAGATGCTGTAGACAGCATATGAGTAGCCAAAGCAAGGTAGTGCCTCAAAGACGTCCATCAACGAACGAACATGATGGGGTAGAATCCAATTCGGCCCAGATCTAGGGGGCCAACCCAATAAAAGAGATACAGCCTAATTGCTCTCGGCCCAACAGTGGCCCAACAGCTACCCAGCAAGCGGCCTTCGGCCCACTAGCGGCCTTCGGCCCACCAGCGACCTTCAGCCCATTAGCGGCCTTCGGCCCAACAAGCGGCACTCGGCCCAGTAGCCGTATCCGGCCCATTCCGGTGGATTATTAGGTACTATGGCGGCTTATGGCGGTTTATTAGCAACCTAAAACATAGTCCTATATCGGCTGCAACAACCAGGTAACCTCCAATCCTCCGTTATAAATAGAAGGCTATTTATTACACCAAGAGATATACAAAAAAAAGTACTTAAGCTTCTTCCTTCTTTCCTCTCTTCTGAATAGAATTTTCTTTAGAAGCTAACTTAACCATCGGAGGGAGTTCTCTTGGGCCGAAGTCCGAGACCCTCACTGACTGGTTCTTCTTTCTGCAGGGGCCTCGGTTCGAATCTTCGCCGACCTCTTCATCCGGATCGGCTTCGGCCACTAGACTCGATTTTTTTCTTCTCATAGGGGTCTCGGCCTCATTCTTTACTCCTTCATCCGAATCCCTCTCGGCAAGCGGAGTCTCGGCTACGCCCTCAACAAGTCTCCGTCCGCATCGCTCTCGGCTTCGGAGCTCCGGTCCTGTTCCGCCCACGTCTCGGTCCGGATTCCTGTCGGCTCTTTTCGGATTCTAATCTCGGAATCCGACAGTGATAGCTTCGGCTACATCACTTGGCGTCGTCTGTGGGAAGCCCGACAAAAGGTCATGTCTCATCGTCCGGTGACCAGACGATCCGGCCAAGACGAGGCAGAAACACGAGCGACTCCAGCGCAGACACTCCATGCCGAAGGTACTCCATCTGTTCTTCCGCAAGGTTCCGTCTTTCCAGTAATACCGGAGTCCCTCGCTCCCAGGGACGACCGTGTAGAAGAACTCCAACAGCAAGTGGCCACACTGGCCGCTACTGTCACCTCTCTGGCACCACTGCGGGATATGGTGTCTGCTATCGCCCAGCATATGGGGTTGCTGAATCAGCCCACCCAGCAGGTACCGCCTCCTCCTCCTCAATACTGTCCTGTTCAGGCTGCGAGGGTGCAGCCAACACCCTCACGGGCGTCCCACGACGAAGCGATTTCAGCACACAGCGAGCCCTTCGGGCCGCAAGGCCGAATTCCTCGCTCTAGTTATATTCTGACAGAGCCGAACAATGCTTCGTCCGGATTTCATCTGACTAAGGACGAAGGACGTTCGGTCACCACTTCAACCACCCCGGATCTGGACCGGCGACTGACAACGATGAGGAAGGAAATGCAGCAGATGGTGTCCCGGCCGTATGGAGCACCTCTCGCCAGCACTATTCTGGAGCAAACTCCTTTCTCTCCAGAACTTCTGGCCTTCGAGGTACTTTCCAACTTTAAATTGCCGAAATGACTTCTGTATGATGGAATTACAGATCTGGTCTGCCATTTCCAGAGATTCAATTCCTACCTCTCCGTCCAAGGGGTTTTTTAGGCAGTCCGCTACCGTCTCTTCCTCCTTACCTTGGAAAAAACAGCCTTAACTTGGTTTGAAACGTTGGCTCCCAATTCCATTCACTCTCTAGTGCAGTTAGGCCAACTGTTTATCGACCAATTTTATGATGCCACTCGGTAATGTAAAACTTCGGCCAGCCTGCTTGCCATTCAGCAAGGACCGACCGAGACCCTCCAAGAATATTTTACCTTGTTCCGGGCCGAAGCAGCCCAGATTCCAAACCTGAATAGTTCGATTGCGGTCTAGGCCGTAATCAATAGATGCACGGATGAGGGGCTTCTCAGCTCCATCGGAAAGCGTCATCCTCCCACCTTCCAGGACTTGGTGGCTCGGGCCCATAAATATATCAACCGAGAGGCCCTGATGATGTCCAAGGGCAAAGGTACTGCCGAGACAGTATCGACAGTTACTCCTCAGGCAACTCGTCATCGCCCAGAAGATCATGAACCTTCTCACAAGCGATACCGGAGAGAAGAATGGGACCGAGATAAGCGCCAAGATCCGCAACAGTGGTATCTGCCGTTACCTGCTCCACCCTCCCGAATGATCATGGAGGTGAAAAGTATGCTTCGGCAGCCTGAACGTATCAAAACTGATCCTCGCCGAAGGGACCCACGGAAATATTGCGAGTATCATCGGGAAACCGGGCATTCGACTGACGAATGTCGGCATCTTTAGGAGGAAATTGATCACCTCATTCGGGAAGGTCGCATGCCGCAGTACCAACGATAGCAACCTCAACAGCGACAGAACCGAGACGCCCTCGAAGCACCAAGGCAACGTCAACTCCTGGATAAAGAAGCACCACCTCAACCGAAAGTAACTTCGGCCCCGGCAGAAGCATCACACCAACGACCCAGTGCCGGGTCAATTATGATGATATCCGGAGGACCGGGAGAGGGAGCAAAGCGTCGTCGAGCCGATACAGCGACATAAGTAGCATCGATCGATGCCAGGACGAAGCTATCTCGTCAAGAAGATATCGTCTTCGGCCAGGAGGATCTGACCGACGTTCAGGTCCCTCATGATGATGCCCTTGTTGTTAATGTTGTAATGAAAAGTTACGATGTTCATCGTATCTTTGTTGATAACAGAAGCGCTCCCAACATACTTTTTTATGATTGCTTCCTGAAAATGGGTTTGAATGAGGCTGATATGAAGCTTCACCGGGGGCCTCTGTTCGGTTTTAATGGAGCACTCTGCCGGGTGGAGGGCATCGTCCGACTACCCGTGACTCTCAGTACAACACCAAAGCGACTAACTGTTGAGACGGACTTTGCCGTCGTGAAGATCGATTCGGCCTACAACGCCATTTTTGGCCGAAGGCTGATCGGAGGAATTGGAGTTGTGCCTTCGTCCTTCCATCAGAAGCTAAAGTTCCGTACCGGTCATGGAGTCGGCGAGGCCAAAGGGAATCAAGAAGCTGCCCGACAGTGTTATATGATTTCGGTCAAAGGGAAGGCTGCGGCCGAATCCCTTTCCATTGAATCTTCAGCTGAAGCATCCCCAGGAGAGGAACTTACAACCGTTCCGGTTCCGGGAGGAGAAGGCCAAACACTGATGATAGGTTCCGGCCTTGAGAAGACTGAAGCCGAGAGACTTATCAACTCCATGAAGGAAAATCTCGACGTCTTCGCCTGGTCTCCTTCAGATATGCCCGGAGTCGACCCGGAGGTGGCGGAGCATCGGCTGCACGTCAACCCGAATCTGCCTCCGGTCAAGCAGAAATGGCGTACCTTCAATCAAGAAAGGAAGATGGCCATCCAGGCTGAAGTATAAAAGGGGTTAAACGCGGGACATCTCCGAGAGATGCATCATCCCGAATGGATCGCTAATGTAGTGATGGTGCCCAAAAAGGACGACAAGTGGCGAATGTGTGTAGACTTCACTAACCTTAACAAGGCTTGTCCGATGGATAGTTTTCCGCTGCCTCGGATAGACCAGATAGTGGACGCCACTTCCGGCCATGAATTGCTCAGCTTCCTCGACGCCTATTCAGGCTATCATCAGATTCGAATGCATCTGGACGACGAAGAGAAAACAAGCTTTACAACCGATCTCGACTTATATTGCTACACTCGGATGCCTTTCGGCCTGAAGAATGTTGGAGCAACTTATCAGCGTCTCGTCAACAAAATGTTCGCTCCACAAATCGGCCGAAACATGGAGGTTTACATCGACGACATGCTGGTAAAAAGCCGCGTCGCTGCTTATCATTTGGCCGATTTGGCCGAAACATTCCTTACCTTGGGCAAGTATAAAATGAAGCTGAACCCTGCCAAGTGTGCCTTCGGCGTAGCCTCCGGGAAGTTCCTCGGCTATATGGTCACCCGCCGAGGCGTGGAGGCAAATCCTGTGAAGGTTGCGGCCATTGTTCAAATGCGCCCTCCGGCAAACGTCCGAGAAGTTCAAAGGCTAAGTGGGAGAGTTGCTGCATTAAGACTATTTCCCCTTCTTCAAACTGCTGAAGAAGACTAGCAATTTCTCCTGGACAGACGAATGTTAGTCGGCCTTCGACCAGCTAAAAGCTTATCTATCCAACGTTCCTGTTTTATCTAAACCGATCCGAGGAGAGCAACTGTTTGTTTATCTTGCTGCCTCTTAAGCAGCTATCAGTGCCGTCCTCGTCCGGGAAGAAGATGGTATTCAAAGACCAGTTTATTATGTAAGCCGAGCGCTCCACGGAGCAGAGCTTTGGTATTCGGCTCTTGAAAAGCTGGCCTTGGCCCTCGTCGCTTCCGCGAGGAGGCTCCGGCCCTATTTCCTCGCACATTCGATGAAGGTCTTCACGGATCAACCTTTGAAGTAGGTTCTCTCTCGGCCGGAAGTGTCCGGGAGACTAGCAGAATGGGCGATCGAACTAGGAGAGTTCGATATCTCTTATGGGCCTCAGACTGCAATAAAAGCTCAAGTTTTGGCCAACTTCATTGTTGAGCTCACTCCCGAATCATCTTCGGCCCCTCAGCCGGAGATAATTAGAGCAAATCCTGAAGTCGAAGTCACTACGGCTCCTTTTTCCTCGACGGATGAATGGCAATTATACGTTGATGGATCCGCATGCTCTTCGGGTAGTGGCGCTGGGTGGATCTTAGTATCTCCGGAAGGGGTCGTCACAGAGTACGCTCTGCACTTCACCTTCCCGGCTACCAACAATGCCGCCGAGTACGAACCCCTTATATCAGGCCTTCGGGCCGCTAGAAGGCTCGGTGCACAGAAGATAAAGGCATTTAGCGACTCTCAGCTTATCGTCAACCAAATCATCGGGGAATATAAGGCCCGAGACGCATTGATGGCGTCCTATCTCCAGGTAACTCGCAAGATCATAGCTGAATTCATTTCTTTTGAGATCATGTGAATCCCTCGGGCCGAGAACAAGGTGAGCTGTCTAAGCCAAGTCTCGGCGAATCCGAGGTCATGCAAGTAAATGAGTCCGAAGGGGAGACCTGGATGACTCCTTTAATTACCTTTCTCCTCCGAGAAGAGATCCCGTCTGATCAGAAAGAAGCGAGACGCATCCGGCAGCGCTCTTCTCATTTTCTAATTCTAGATGGTATGCTATATAAAAAGTCCTTCGGCCGGCCACTCCTCCGATATCTCGGCCCGTCCGAAGCCAACTATGCCCTTCGGGAAGTATCTGAAGGAATCTGCAGAGCACATGTAGGAGGAAGGGCCTTGACCCATAAACTCTTAAGGCAAGGGTACTGGTGGCCGACACTCCGAGGGGATGCAGATGCTCTCGTCTGCTGTTGTAACCAGTGCCAGAAATACAGCCCCCTCATTCACCAGTCAGCAACCCTTCTGACACCTTTGTCGGACCCTTGGCCTTTCGCCCAATGGGGGATTGATATTTTGGGACCTTTTCCCATTGCCACTGGCCAAAGAAAATTCCTTATTGTGGCGGTGGATTATTTCACCAAGTGAGTTGAAGCTGAGCCCCTTATGTCCATCACAGATAATAATGCATGGAGCTTCGTATGGAAGTCCATCATTTGCCGCTATGGCATCCCTCGGGCAATCATTTCAGATAATGGCAAGTAGTTTGACAGTCATCGGTTCAAAGACAATTGTGCCAGCTTCGGTATTCTACATAAATTCGCTTCGGTAGCACACCCTCGGACGAATGGCCAAGTCGAAGTCACTAATCGAAGGATATTACAAGGACTGAAGACTCGTCTCGGCAAGGCTAAAGGCCGATGGGTCGAAGAGTTACCAAGTGTTCTATGGGCTTATCGAACAACAAGCCGAACCCCTACTGGAGAAACCCCATTCCGAATGGCCTACGGAGTGGAAGCTGTTATTCCCGTTGAAATCGGCTTACCATCGCCGAGGGTTCTCGCTTATGATCCGAAGGATAATGATGAAGCCCTAAGAGATCATCTTGATATGATAGAAGAAACAAGAGATCAAGCTCGCATTCGACTAGCAGCATATCAACAACGCATGGCAAGATATCATAACACTCGAGTGAAGCCTCGAAGTTTCGAAGCCGGAGACCTCGCATTGCGGAATGCCCATGTATCCAAGCCGGACGAAGCCGCAGGGAAGCTTTCTCCAAACTGGGAGGGCCCTTATCGGGTGAGAGAAGTAATCCGACGAGGGGCCTATCGGCTGGAGACCCTTTCGGGCCAATCTCTCCCTCGCACTTGGAATGTGGAGCGCCTTCGGCGCTATTTTATGTAAGGTATTTTCCCGGGATTCAGTCGGACACCTTGAATGAATATTTTGTTCCGAAATATTGTGTCTGGCATTATTCTAAGACCGTGCAAACCGTATCGGGAGTGGCTTTGGCCATGCAAACTGTATCGGGAGCGGCACTATAAGACCGTGCAAACCGTACCGGGAGTGGCTTCGGCCATGCAAACCACATCGGGAGCGGCATTATTCTAAGTCCGTGCAAACCGTACCGGGAGTGGTTTCGGCCATGCAAACCGTATCGAGAACGGCATCATTCTAAGTCCGTGCAAACCGTACCGGGAGTGGCTTCAGCCATGCAAACCATATCGGGAGCGGCATTATTCTAAGTCCGTGCAGCTTCGGCCATGCAAACCGTATCGGGAGCGACATCATTCTAAGTTCGTGCAAACAGTACCGGGAGTGGCTTCGGCCATGCAAACCGTATCGGGAGCGGCATCATTATAAGACCGCGCAAACCGTACTAGGAGTGGCTTCGGCCATGCAAACCGTATTGGGAGCGACATTATTCTAAGTCCGTGCAAACTGTTACGGGAGTGGCGTCGGCCATGCAAACCGTATCGGGAGCGGCATTATTCTAAGTCCGTGCAAACCGTACTGGGAGTGGCTTCGGCCATGCAAACTGTACCGGGAGCGGCATGACTTCGGCCACATACAGGACCAAGCTCGGTTATCTACCTAGAACAATATGCCATGAAACAAGCAAGTACAAATCATTTCTATGTATGCAAGTACAAAAGTAGGCCATGTGCCCGGCCTCAGCATTTTGAAAGCAAAAACAACCGGGACAAGCCCCTGGATTAGCTGTCGCTATCCTCGCCATCCACATCAACGGGAGCATGACCTGGGGACATCGAAGAAGCATGGTCCAAACCCGCTGTGGCGCCTTCCGGAGAAGCCGGGATGCTCTCGGCCTTGAGCTGTCGCCACCAGGCTAAGAGATCTTCACCTTCTTCTTCGGTGGGGAAGCCGAAACCCGTCAGATCTGTGTCCGGACAAGCCTTTTGGGCAATGGCCATCCCCAGATCAAACATGGTCGCGGCCGCCTTAGCCCCGGCGTCGAGCATTTCATCGGCGTATTCTGGGCCCTCCTTATAACTCGCCACGGCCATGAGAGCGACGTCGTCGGCTTCCTTGGTCTTGGCCTCCAAGTCCGCCTTCAGGGCCGATACGGCTTCGGCGTGGCGGCGGCGGTCTTCATCCCGCTCCTTCTCCTTGTCCTGGATCTCGGCCTTTAAAGATGCGATCTCTGCTCGGGCCTGATCCAGCTCCTTCTCGGCCTTCTTCTTGGCCTCTGAGATGGTATAAATCACCTCTTTCTACCCGTCCAACTCGGACTGCATCATCGAGTTTTCCCCGATGAGGACATCGATGCTGGCCTCGAGATCCTGCCGCACCGAGGCCACCTTGCCCGAAGCCAGCTGGTCCGAGGCCTGGTCGATGTCCTGAAGCTTCTGCTGGATGAGAGCCTGGTGGCGAGCGAGAGCCCCGCACATGACCGTGGCCTACAACAGAAAGAAAAACATGAGCCGAAGAAACTAAAGGAAATAGAGAGAAGTGAGGACGAAGAGGGAGATCTCACCTGGATGGCATGTCGGACTCATTGCAGGGACAGGCCTTCCGAAGAAAGCTCCCTGATCTCTTCCCTGGCCATCGGGATGGTCAAGCCCCGAGCCAGGCGCAGGCACGTCTGGGAGTCATCCAAACTATCGTCTGTGAAGACCCCCGTGTCCGGGCGCCATGGCTCGTGCCCATACTCCCGAGACATGTGACTCCCAGCCGCCCCGAATGGATACGACAACACCGTATCTGCCACGGCGCCAATGGCCGAAGGAGAATCGTCCATCTGCGGCTGGGGAGGCAACGAGAGCAGAGCGTCCCTTCCCGTGACCAGCCTCTTGGTCGCCGGGGTAGATTCCCTCTCGTCGAGGTCGTCCGGGCATCTTCGCTTCTCGGGCCGCTCACTCCCCCCGGCGACCGCCTTCCCCTTCCGTCGTTCCCTCTCGAGAGCAGTGGCAGCCGCGCGGCCTTCGGTGGAAGCCGCTGTCTGCCTCGCCGGCCGAGTACTCGGAGCCAAAACTCCTCCGGCCGACCTCCCTTCCGCAGGCCGCGGCTGGGACGGTCGAGACGATGCGGGCTTCCGGGAGATCCGGCTTATAAGACCCCTGAGACCAGACATATCTGAAAGCATAAAAGAAGAAGAATTAGCAAAACTTCAACAATAATTTTATCACCCAAAGCCGACTTACCCCTGGCCATTGCTTTGGCGCCCTCTTCGGACGGACGGACTTCGGCCGGAGCCCTGGTCGCGGTAGCCCTCGCCTCGGCCTCTCCTAGGGCATCTTCAAGAGGAAGGTAGGGAAAGGCCCGGGCAGGAGAGTGCGACGGATCCGGCCAGGCTCCCATCTCTATGAGCCTGTCCTCGTCCTCGAGAAGCTTTGTACTGTTGTATGGAGCGTCATCCTCGAAAAGGTGAGCGTCAGCAAGCTGCTCGGGGCTGAGGGTTGGGCAGTCGGAAATGCCCTCGGCCAAGGGTCCCCATTCGGTAGGAAAGGGCCAAACACCCTTATCCCCCTCCGACAGAGAAATGAAAAAGAAGTCCTCCTTCCAATGGTGAATGGACGAGGGCTTCCCGGAGAAGATCCCCCGACCGAAGCGGGGAACAAAGCAAAACCAAGAAGACCTCCCCTGAGGTTTGATCTAGAAGAGATAGCGGAAGATATTTACAGAAGGGATGAAGTCAAGGATGGAGTTAAGGGCCAAAAAAGCGTAGACCGTCTGCCAGGAATTCGGGAAGAAATGAGATGGGGCCAGTCCGTAAAAGCTCAAAAGGTTTACAACAAAAGAATGAAGGGGAAGGCGAAAGCCTGCCCAGAAGCTATGTTCATAAATCGAGAAGCAGCCCGGCTGAATGGTGTTGGCTCTTGTATGCCTCCCGGGCCGGATGGGAATCATCCAAGAGGGAATCGGATAGTAGTTAGTTATGCTCTTAATTCCATCGACATCAAGAGCACTAACTACGTCCGAGACCGTCTCGGCCTGGCGACGGCCTGTAGTAGTGGGCTCGACAGCAGCCGGGACAGGTTCTGCCTCATCCGCCATAACAGAAAGGAAAGAGTTTGAAGAAAAAGGAGACGACAGAGAAGACTAGGGAGTAGGTCTAGACGAGGAGCACGACGAGCTGCTTTCGGCCGAAAAGTTGCTCTCGGCCGAAGAACAACTACTGGACATGAATCGAAAGAGGAAAAGGCTGGAGCTGAGGCTTACCCTCAGATTAAGAACTCCCCGGCGATGGACAAGACGTCCCCGGACGACCTCGATGGAACATTCGCGGCCGGAGAAGAAAAGACGTTCCCGGCACTACTCGCAGGAACGCTCTGGCGCGGAGAGGAAGAGAGAGAATGCGAGGGAACAGTGATGAGGCGAAGAAAGCCGATATTTATAGAAGGGACTAAGGGGGTCGGATGGTGAACCGACGGCCGAGATCTTTCAACCCCTCGGCTCTGCCTCGCTCGGATGTCTGACACGTGTCCCGTCCTTTGCCATGATGACGAGTGGGCTGCCGGATCAAGAAAAGGCAATCAATGGACGAAAGTGGCTTAACCCTTCGGCTATCTCTCCGGATGCTCACCACGTGTCCCGATCCTCGTATTGGGGGCTGGAGAGGCGGTGATCCAAGTGAAGTCTCGGGCAGAGAGCCGAAACGGCCACGATCCAAGTGATGACTCTTGACGGCTGAGATCTTTTTGTGCTTTTGGCTACCGGTCGGATCTCAAACACGTGTCTTGTGTTTTTTGTGATGCGACTATGAAGGCGGGAGATTCAAAGTCTTTTACGCCCTCGCTTGGCGTTCCAAAGTATCCTGATAACCTTGCACTTTCACCACTAGGGACGAAGGTATTCGTCACCAAGTCTCAGCCTGAGACGAAGGTATCTACGACAGGGTCTCGGCCTGAGATGAGGCTGTTTGTCACCAACTCTCGGCCGACTTGAGACGAAGCCGAGTCTCCCGGTATTCAAAGTAGGAATGAGACCAACAGTCTCAGACGAGAATCTTGTCAGATTTTATTTTTCCGTAAGGGCTTCGGACTTTACTCCTGCCGTTTCATAAAATTGAAAACGACGAGAGTAGGGGGCCATGTGATGGGGCAGAATCCAATTCGGCCCAGATCTAGGGGGCCGGCTCAGTAAAAGGGATACAACCCAATTGGTCTCGGCCCAACAGCGACCCAGCAAGCGGCCTTCGGCCCACCAGCGGCCTTCAGCCCATTTGCGGCCTTCGGCCCAACAAGCGGCACTCGGCCCAGTAGCCGTATCCGGCCTATTCCGGTGGATTACTAGGCACTATGGCGGCTTATGGCGATTTATTAGCAACCTAAAACATAGTCCTATATCGGCTGCAACAACCAGGTAACCCCCAATCCTCCGTTATAAATAGAAGGCTATTTATTACACCAAGAGATATACAAAAAAAAGCACTTAAGCTTCTTCCTTCTTTCGTCTCTTCTGAATAGAATCTTCTTCAGAAGCTAACTTAACCATTAGAGGGGGTTCTCTTGGGCCGAAGCCCGGGACCCTCACTGACTGGTTCTTCTTTCTGCAGGGGCCTCGGTTCGAATCTTCGCCGACCTCTTCGTCTGGATCGGCTTCGGCCACTGGTCTCGGTTTTCTTCTTCTCATAGGGGTCTCGGCCTCATTCTTTACCCCTTCATCCGAATCCCTCTCGGCAAGCGGAGTCTCGGCTACGCCCTCGACAAGTCTCCGTCCGCATCGCTCTCGGCTTCGGAGCTCCGGTCCTGTTCCACCCACGTCTCGGTCCGGATCCCTGTCAGCTCTTTTCGGATTCTAATCTCGGAATCCGACAATGATAGCTTCGGCTACATCAGAACACATGGAATAAGCTTGAATCCTGAGCTCAACTGTACAAACATCTCCATTATCTAGAGGTGGATCATCACTAGATTGACCAAATCCTCGTGAGACGCCAGAATCACTGCCAGTTACCTAGACCATCAGGAACAAAATGAAGACAAGCAACACCTAGCCAGCGAGGGTGTCGATAAATCCCACAGGGGTGGGAGCAAAACCTTCAAGTTGGCACACCACAAAACAAAAGGATGAAGGCAGGAGGGTGGAAGAGAACAGGGGAAGGTAATGATAGGAGCCAAAGGAAGGGGCAAAGCAGTCCAGATGGAGTGAGGGGAAAGGACCACGATGGGTGTCTGAGGAGAGATGGGCTGCAGCAAGGGCACAATTGAGGCAAATGGTGGTGGTGGCAAAGGATGAAGGGGGAGAGAAGCGGCCAACACATAAATCAATAGGAGGGAGGACAAGACACAAGAGTTGTGGGCACACGGAAGGGGTGGAGGGGAACCAGACGAAGACAGTGATCTTAAATCATGCTGACAATTGTTGTTAGTTTACTTTTAATTAAGTAATAGAGAGGTTAATTGAGTCATGATATTAAAACTTATTAACAAGTGTTGTTAATTTGTTTTTTAAATTGTTACCTTAATATGAATTAACAAGTGTTGTTAATTAATTTTAAATAGGTGATTATATTATTTTAAGTTCTTAGCAATTATTGTTATGAAATTAATTATTTAATTAAGGAACATTTAATAAGTGGTTATTATGTGATTTATTAACTCTTTATAATGGTTATTGAAGGAGTTAAATATTTTTTGAGAATAAACCTTAATAAGAGTTATTAAGGATTAATTAACTATTAATAAAAGTTATTCAGACAGTTAATTAAATTCTCAAGAATCTCTTGATTAAAGTTTTGAAAATCTAATCTACTTAAAAATTGATCTTTTAATAAAATTTATTAAGAGATTTAATTAAGTCTAATTGTTAGACTATTTTAATTAGAAATTTTCTATTTAAATATTTCTCATTAATTGTTATTGAGAAATATTATTTTATAAAAGGGGTCTTAACAAGGAGTTGTTAAGGGATTAATAATAAGAATTAGAAATTCTTTTATAAGAGTTATTAAGGAATTTCTTTTTTTATCTAAATGTTAGATTGTTTCGAATTGATAATTGTTATTAATGTGATTTAATATTAATCTAAGTGTTAGATTAATTAAATTTAGAAATATTCTAAATAATGCATGGAATATTTTAGAATTTTAATTTTAGTCTTGAGTGCACATGTTGATGTTGTTTTAATGCTTTAAATTATATTTAAATGCATGATAGAAAAATGAGTTTTTCGAAAATTCAAATTATCTAATTTTGATTGGTACCGAATTTTTGAGAAAACTAAAACAATTTTTTTAAAAACTTTTAGCCTTCATGTGATGTATTTTATCATGTATGGATGGTTAAAATTTGAAGTGGTCATGGACATGCACTTTATTTATTTCATATCATATGATGATATGTGGTTTGTGTGGATCATTTTAAATTTTGAGTAGGTTAATTAATTGTTAATTAATGAGGCCTACGTGCCTCCCTCTCTTTATCATTCCGATGTAATTCTATCTCCCTCTATTATTGTACTCGGCCATAAGATTTTCTTTTACAATTTATTTGTATTTAAAATTATTTCAAAAAATTAATATTTTTGTAATTAATCGCGCTGGCCAAGGAGAAGCGAGGATGATCCACAAATGCAACTAGGAAGGCGATAGGAGATACCGGTGCCTATGTGTTTGCATGTTTTAGATTATATAATTGTTATATAGTTGTGGTGATTAATTGTATGGCTCTAGTTAATCACCGTGCTGTCCATGACCATATAATGAACATGTATGGATGATGCATGTTTTTCTTTTGATTATGAATCAATTGCTATTATCTAGATATAGTTATATATATATACATATATATGTGATGTATTTATAAATTATAACCTAGGTAGAGACCAAGATAAAAGTTATCTAAAATCCTCGCTAAAGTCTGAGCCGTAACGTGAGTAGTTGAAAACTTACTGCGTGGTCCTCCATCGTTATAGTCATAGGACTTAAATTACCTTAGGCAGGTTTGTTGTGCTACCACAAGCCTTGTCTAATTGTGAGGGGAGACTCTAGCTATGGTATAAGATGCCCTCTGATCGGGGTAGAGGAACCATGTAGCCTTGTTGTGCTACCACAAGGATTGCATGCAAATCTATGCCCGTCTCGTAACGGTGGTAATGCTTAGACCAGAATTAATGATTTGTGGTGCTATCCACAACGACATTAAATCTTTGGGGACCAAAGCCATGATCAGAAATTACAAAGAGTTGCAAGTACCATGAGATGTGTGCTTTTTGATTGTATTACAATTTGTTATACTATCTACAAGGCTATACTACAAGTCATTGAGATTCTGATCCTTACTAGGAGAGCATCAGAGTCTCCCGTTCTGTGTACCTGAAGGTTATACAGTCCGTCGAAAAAAAAATAGTGAGAAATAATTCAAGATAAAAGTCTATAATTGAATTATAAGAACTGTCTGTTGAATTCATTAAATTTTCTCTATTAAATAAAAATATCGTCAATTAATTCAAGACATGGCATATAGGATGCCAATACTTCTCATATTCAGATTGGCTAAAGAACTCTGAGGAATGTCTTCATGACTAAATAATAGTCACTATCCTAGTCAGATATCATGAAATCTCTTTCTTAGATGAAACCAAGAACAAGAGATATTTATGGTATGCTTTTAAGAAAGACTAGAGGTAAGATCTTAAATAGTCGAACCCACACCTAAGATCGATATAGGCAAGTCAGCTGAAAGAGAGAATGAACAGTTCTCCCACTGCAACCAATATAAGGATATTGGAAAAAGGCAAATAGTAATATGAAACTTATAAGAAGTTACATGTATTCTTATTATCTACTTTTTCATATCTATTAGAGAGTTAATGTCTCTAACATGAGTTATTGAAAATAATTCACAGATCTGCAATAGTATGCAAACTTAGACAAGTAAAAGAAAATCGAGAAAATGAAACTGTTGAGCTAGACTTAGTAATAGTTCACGAGATACATAGGTTACTGTGAGACAATAAATCTTTGTATACTTTTAAGAGATTAATATGAAACTAAATAATTATTATTTCATTCCATTAATTATTAAGAATTGTAAAAGTGAATGACATTGATTGAAAAGGAACAAGCGTTGTTCTATTTGGTTTTAAGAATAGAATGAAAGATTTTAAAACCAATCAATGCACTATAGATTCTTGATGTGACATATCATATGATGAACGTTCACAAGTCTCCTATAGAAATGAACTTAGTGAATCATGATTATCTATGGCATTGTACACTAGGTTGTGCGATAAGTAGAAACTATTGGAGCTTAGACATGTTGATGTAAATAGCCTAATATCTTCTTAAGGCCAAAGGTAATCACTTCTATTAACTTACCTTAATAGTTTTCTCTTATAAAGATTTGGCTATGTGTACTTACTGAAGTACTAGTCGAATGCATCTAAGAGATTAAGGTATAGAAGATCAAGATGAAGTGACTAATTGAAATAGTATCAAATTTTTTGATTTGATCAAAAAAATTAATACTTGAGCACGAGATTCACGCAAATAAAGAAAATGATAATAGTATCCTCTCTCGATATATCCTCATTGTATATCATAGCAATATGATATAATGAGGAATAATACTTTATTGGATATAGTGGTATATTTATAATAAGATTTGCCTAACTTTTATATCTTTGTAAATATGAGTATGAACATTAGATGTCCATACTTTACATATGGTTCCAAATAAGTCAATATATCCATATAAGATATGGAGATGTGATAATTCATATGAGATGTGAATTATAAACTCACATGATTTTAAAGATGTTAAAGTCAAGTTATGTTCTAATCTTTTGGAAAAGATATGATCCAAAGAAGTTGGATATAAAAGGATACGGCGTAATGTGAATTTGTGAGATGTCCAAAGAGTTTGAACATTATTTTATTGGTTAGGCGATAATGAAATAATTATCATACTGAAAGTTGTCTTTTAAGAAGATGACCATATCCTTAAAGAAGACAGTGGGAGTTAATAAAACTAGAAGATGTTCTAGACTCACAAATTAACACAAGATTATTAGATAATCTTCGGATGTTTGGAACCATTCATAACACACATTAGAGAGTATCATAGATTTTGAGATTCTCTCAATGGCTAGTATGATATGTTTGACATATCATAGATAGCAGAATGAGAGGAGCTCAAACATGTGGATCATGATCCTAAATCTATGAGGAAGCTCTTTCTCATAAATACAACTTTTAAATTGGTAAAAGTTAAGAGTTCTAAGCTATAGTCTATAACACCTATTAAGTTCAGAACTTGATAGTATTGCTTGAGGGTATTGTATCTCTCAGAAGCAAGTAAATCTTCAGAATGAAGATTAGTAAAAATGGACTATTTAAAACTTATATGGTATCTAAAGGAAATGGTCATGGTCAAAGTGTTGACTTGCACAATTTTTCCTTAAAGGTTACCAAAATAAGTTTATTAGAATTTTACTTGCCAATACTGCATGTCATGATGATAAAATAGCAGTTGGATATTAAAAGCATTCCCTCAATGTGATTGAGGAAAAGGTGTATATGGTACAACTTTAAAGTTTTTAGAATATCTAGAAAGTAAGTTGTGATTCAATGATTATTTTTGAATCAAACTAAAGCTTCCCAGAGTTACAATAAGAGTTTTGACTTAATAGTCAAACACTCAGTGATAATTGAGAATGATCACAGATTGTGTATGTATAAGGAGGTCAGTGGGAGCATAGTCACATTAAAAAGCATTATTATCCATGTTCTTATTCATAATCGATTTGGATGCAACATCCTGCTTATTGAGAATACGAATCTATTACCATAGATCGATGAGGATGTTACCTTAACCTGTATGTCAAAATGTTTGATATAAATTCCATAATAAATCTCAATTATTGAGATATGAAATTTATTTCTTTAAGGAAAGGTTCCTTGAAGGATACAGAAAAACTTTGATAGAAGGAGTGAAACATATCACTAAGTATTTGAGAAGTGCCAATGATGTATTCTGTATATGGAGAGGATGATTTGAAATAATGAGTCACACTGACTCAAATTTCAAATCAGGCATGGATTTAACCTTCTAATAAGAAAAGAATGGATTAGAAGGGTTCCAACCCAGAACTCGATATTAAGATGACGACATTAACAAGTACTGTTATTGGAACAATATGGATGAAAGAGTTCATCCTTGAACTAAATTTAGTTTTAAAAGGTCTCCGATCTCGTCACGTTGTTGTAGGACAACAGTGGGAGCGATCAATATTATGGTCGAGGCATGGTCTCATCAGAAGTTGTAGAAATATTTTTAGGTTTTTTCATAAGTCCAGAGACAAAGAATTAAGAGAAAATAACGTAATGGAGATTATTCCTTTTATGAATGATTTAGCATATCCTGGACTAAGCCTTAGTCATAGATTTGATGTGAGCATCACTTAGATTTGATGGAGATCGAATGCGAAGGTGATTGGCTTGAGTCCAAGTGGGAGATTGATAGATATAGGTGGTCTCTAAGCCAATCACGAGGCACCTATTTCAATCTGATTCAATAATAAATGACATACATATATTTTATTATGTAGATTGGCGTGTTTATTATTATTACGCATACTAAAGTCTATGAATGTGTGCAACGGTCATCGGATTATGATGAGATCATAATGATGAGACCGATAACCTATAAACACATATTCTGAATTGTTCCTAGTCGTACGATGTTTGAAGAGGACATCAAACCTCTGGTAAGACTAGCATAGGTTATTCTAGCTCATATGATGAGGGTGACTGATCTCGTTAGTCACATGTGTGGAGACATAATGGTGAACCTGTAGGTGCTCATTGGGGAATGAGTTCAGTGAACTGATCCGATATGAATCATCGAATGGTAATTTACCTGACTATCAATCGGCTTGATTCATCGTCACAGTGGCGTGGTTGGTCCTTGGACTTGAGACACCAAAGACACCTTGTCGGTGGACTTCTGGGCTTTGACCTTGGCTTACGAATCCCTATCCACAGGATTTCTAATAGTCAAGGATCGGGTCCAGCGGAAGACCTTTGAAGGTGATTGTGTGTTCAATAGAGGATCGTTCGCTCTCAGGTAACTGGAGAGAGAATGCTCTAGAATAGATTCGCAGGAGTCTTTGGCCAGAGCAGACACAATATCAGAAAAAGTGTTTTCGGATATTGTACAGCGGAGTCTGATTCAAGTGAGTTGACTATCTAGGATTTGACAGTTGACCGTACCCTATGTTAGTTCGAGAGCATTGTGCGAACGAAGGATTATAGCCACGCGGTAACTGTGGACGGACAGGTTCTATTAGTGGGTTGTTGAACCCTATTATCTTTTGAGATCATGCGGTGTTCTTGGGCACCCAACTTGATCGGAAGTCTGACCGAATTTTACATGAGATGTTAATTCGGTTAAGTAATTAATTAATATATAGATATTAATTAATCACAATAAATCAATAACTAGTTATTAGACTTAACAGGCTGAAAACCGGATTGGTTAATGGGCCTAAAGGGTCACACACAAATAGATTCTCAATCAGTGGTACTTAAGTGGGAATTATATTAATTTGGGGACTTTTGTGAAAAGTCGCGCCGACTTAATATATATACGCGTTGTTGAGAAACCCTGGGCTAAACTCTAGGAGCTCTCAAGGCTGCGTCCCCCTCTCTCTCTCCTCCTCCTCTGGGTACTCCGTTCGAGGTGCTGGGAGACATCCCATCTCCGCTGCGAGCGTTTCTTGAGAGTCGGGAATTCCCGTTCGGATGATCCAGACATGGTTGCGGAGAGGACTCTTCAGTGAGCGAGCTGATCTAGACGAGAGATCGATGATGAACCACCGTGCAGGATCGCGTGGATACCACTGGAGGCCGGACGCTTGTGTGGCTTGCGGCATCGCCTCGAAGGAACCGAAACGGTCGCAGATTCAATTCCGCGCAAGGTGATGAGATCATAACTTCGATTTTCGGTTTTAGTCTTCATTCCGAATCGGATCTGTCCAGGTTCGTCGCGCCCTGCCCGGATCCGAATAGAATGCGGATCTGATTTAACGCAAGGTGAGATTTGGATCTCCAAATCAATTTATTTTAGTCGAAATGGATTCGGATATCACGGAGATTGCTTTTAATTCTATTGGAAAATCATTTTAACTTATTTAGATCGATCTTCCTCTGTGATCCTTACAAAAACTTTATATACCTTAGGGCTCATTGTTTGTATAAAAATGGAACTTGTATCCGCATCACACTCATAGACCTCTATTAGTTATCATAGCAAATAGTACTAATGATGATTTTTTTCTAGGCAAGGTGTTGAATACATGGAATGGTAGATTTGTTTTTTCTCTCATATTCCTTGTTATATCATTGTATTATCAGTGACGAGAAAACAAGCTATGCAAATGTAATTTTAGCTTGAAAAATCAAGTTGCCATAGAAAGGCATTCATGGTGGCTCATGTATGCAAGGCGAATTATTACTGAAGTGTTCAGTAATGGAATTGTTCACTAATTCTTTAACACATTGTGTTCCTTTTGGTAGTTGACTGATGAAGATATGGATCATATGTTGACTGATTGCTTCGTTGGTGAAGAGGTGTAGCCAATTATGGGACTGTCAAGCCTTTGCCCTATGTGGGTTTCACTTGACCAACTATAGGACAAAGACATATTAGATCGTATTACAAGTAAATTGTACAAATCAAGTAGACATCAAAACAAGTTCACAATATAAGAGTAACATCTAGGATTACTCAAATAATTTTACATAAAGGAGACTAACGTCTAGGTTCAATTTATTTCTATGCTTTAAACCCCTTCACACATCCCAAATAAATTTTACATTTCTTAACTCTCTTAACCTGAAAATGATTAGCAACTTAATGAGTATTATGACTCAATAGGCATTAAAATATGAGCACATGGCATATCATGTATGTAAAATAAAAATGCATGCTAAGATTACCTGTATGTCCAATCTTCATAATGTTGTATCCATATATCATAAAAGTAAAGGATAGAATAACAATGATCACAATACACATAATTTATATTTTTCAAGTTCTTAATCAAAATTTCATGTTCACTTTTGACAAGAACAAAGAATTTTAAAGCAAATACGTGTGTAAGGATTTCATAAGTTCAACAAGTGAGTCAAACTATATTCTTATTCATAAGTGGTCCCTATTGGTCCAAAACCCTCAAAACATATTCATTTGACAATCAACTTTATATTATATGTATACCACGCCTTAACTAGATTTCTAACCTTGAATCATAAAACCATACAAGTATAAACTAATAGACATGCTTCTGCCTTTACAATAGAACATGCATATCCAAACCATGTTCTAAGGGGACATACATATAGATAAAATCCATGCACCTATGCGATGGTCATGCATATCCAAACCATGTTATAAGGGGACATACATATAGATTAATATCCATGCACCTATGCAATGGTATAGTATATTTTGGCTACTGCATAGTTATCGAGGAACCATTAAATCCTGTCTCACACTAAAAGATAGTTGAATTTCAACGTTTTATCCTATTGCCCTCAGGTCATAAGGTGATCCATCCAATGAAGATGTATACATCAAACATAATCCAAAATCTCCTTAAAATGACACTATCTACACCTAAATATATTCGTAAGCATTCATATTTTACAAAGTCTCTCATGGTCTAACAAAAGTATTTGATTGTATAGCATATTGTTGAGCCAAAATCAAGTTAAGAATAATGGTCAAATGATCTTGGAACAAAGTGTAATAATTTATAGTCTATGTCAAAGAGGTTCAAGATGATTAGAGGCAAAAGAGCTAGGCACAGATCCATGAAAGTATAAATTTTTAGTTGATAGAGCACTAATCAAAATTATGTTCAGCTTGTAAGCTGTTGTTCAAATTTCATTAAATTTTAGTCATATTTAGTAATCTTCTTAAGATAATTCTTATAAAAATTTGACGAAAATATATATTTAATAAATAAAACAATTCACAAAATTGTGAACTGTTATAGGAATCATACAATCTATTAGGGTTATAATTATCATTGTGTTTGGCCGACCAAATGAAATCTAAATTGTGCAAACACTGTCATATATACTAGACACAGTAATCTAACTGTTAGTTTTAGGTGGCCTACAAGCCAATCTGACTATGTAAATCTCATTCATTTATTAATATAATGGCATAATATTCATTATGTGTAAATCGCATTAATTATCGTTTCATAATGAAGTCCGTGAATATGTGCTATAGTGATTAGATTATAATAAGATCATACTAATGAGATTGATCACTTAAACAGACATATTCTTAATCGTTCCTAGTCGGAGGATATCCGAGAAGGACATCGGATATCCGGTTAGACTAGTACAGATTACTCTTGCTCATATGATGAGGGTGATTGATCTCATAAGTCACTTGTGTGGAGATACTAAGGCGAATCTGTAGGTGCTCATTGGAGAATGAGTTCACTGAACTGATCCGATTGAATTACTGGATGGTATTGTACCTCACTGTCAACCAGCTTGATTCTATTGCCACAGTTGCGTTGATGGTCCTCGGACCTGAGACACCAAGGACACCTTGTCGGCTGACTTCTGTGCTTTGACCTTGGTTTACGAATCTCTAGCCACAGGATTCTAAAATGCCAAGGATTGGTACAGCGGAATACCGTTGAAGGGAATTGTGTGTCAATAAGGAATCATTCGCTCTCGGTACTTAGAGAGAGAATGCTCTAGGAAGGATGCGCGGAAGTCCCTGGCCAAGGCGGACGATAATATCGGGAAAGGAGTTTTCCGATATTCCGGCATCCAATCCAAGTGAGTTAACCGGTTAGGGTTTGACAGCACGTCATACCCTGAGTTGACTCGAGAGCATTGTACGAATAAAGGATTATATCCACATGGTAATTGTCGGCGGAAAGGTTCCAAGAGTGGGTTACTTAACCCCGATACCTTCCGGGTTCACGCGGTGTTGCTTGGCACCCAACGTGATCGGAGGCCCGGTCGAATTCGATGTGCGACATTAATTCGATTGATTAATTAATTAATAAAGAGTTATTAATTGATTAATAAAGCCAGTGAGGAGTCACTGGACTTATTGGGATATTAACCGGACTGATAATTGGGCCTAAAGAGTCACATGCAAATGATTCTCAAGGCGATGGATAAATAAGTAGATTTTATATAAACCGGGGGTTTTTACGAAAAACTGCGCTGTTAGTATAAAACATGGCGAACGGGCTGAGCAGGCCAAGCTGCTGCTAACCCTAGTCGCCCCTCCTCTGTTTCTCTCTCTCTCTGGCGTCCCAGATAGATCCAGATCTGTTCCGCCGCTTCTCCAACTCCCGTTCGACGGAAAATCGTCCGCACGTTGCGGCGATCGTTGCGGCGGCCGGCAGAGGTTTCGTGGGCTGCGAAGAACGAGGAACGTGAGGATATCAATCGTGAGGAGGATCATGTGGACTTTGCTAGAGTCCGGGCACTTGCGCGGCTTGCGGTGTCGCACCGGCGGAACCAAACGGTTGCGGATTCGAATCCGCACACAGTAAGAACTAATTATCCGATAATCAGATTTTTCCAATTTTTGAAACGGGAACAGATCTTCGTTTTTATTTTATTTCCGCTGCGCGGGAGATCTGGAGAAAACCGAGAACCCAACAGTGGTATCAGAGCCAGGTTCCACTGTTTCTTGCCCCGTTTCGATCTCCGAATTGATTTTTCCTTGAATTTATTCCATGCTTGAGTTCCGTTAATAAATGTATCCTTATTCATACGATGAACTTAAAATAATTTGATTATTTTTGTTATGTTATTTTCGAAATTTTATGAGGGTTTTTGGTGTTCTTCGTGGGACGAAGAATGGCGGGCGTCTCGGTTTTGTTTAGGCTTCCTCAAGCGTTGAGAAGTATCATAGGTCATTCCTAAAGTCATGGCCGGCGCCAGGAGGCCGCTGGAGGTGGTTGGTTATCATCCTTCATTCTTTTATTTCCACTGTTTTGTAAACCAGAATAAAAGGTGCAACCGGAGCCCTTTTGGGTTTTCCCCGGCATCGTACAGGCCACCGGCGCTGGGACAGATGCCGGCGTCGTCGCCAGGGGCAACTGTGGCCTGCCGGGGCCTAGCCGGTGTCGGTTAGGGCGGCCCCGCCGCTGGGCACCACCACCTGCAACAGCTTCTTCATAGGGTTTGCAGCAGTAGTTTTGGAGCTGCGTAGGGGCTACCGGTGCTGGGGCCGTTAGACGGCACCGGAGGAGACTCCAGCGGGGCAAGGGGTGCCGGCCGCTGGCCGCCGAGCAGCTCTGCTCCGGCCCCCACCGCCGCCTCCTACATCGATATGGGGCCTTAGGGTTTCCTGTGCGTCAGGTGGGGAGGGGCGCTGGGTTGAAGGAGGACCAGGGACCCGGTCCCGAGCCGATTGGACCGGCTGGGCCGGGTTAGGGTCCTGGCCGGGTCAGGCGCGAGCCAGGTGGCCCCCTGGTCCGAGCCCTGGCTCGGGTAGGATCCGAGCCATTGGCTCAGCCCAAGTGGTTGAGCCCATTCCTTTTATTTCCCTCCCCATTTCCAAAATAATAAAACCCCTTTATATCTTTGTTTCTATTAAACCTTAGCCCATTAAAATTTTAATTGAGAATTATATTTCAATTAAAAAATTAAAAAATTATTTTGGAATATGAAATTATTATTCAATTCTTAATTTTAATTGGGCAACAATGATTATGAATCATTTAATTAGCAAATGTTGTTAATAATTGGAATTGGTTATTAATTTAATTGTTAAATTAATAATTAATTTTAATTGTCTAACTTAAGTGTTAAGTTAGTATTTATTAGTTAATTGGAATTAATTGTCATTTTAAATGTTAAATTGATAATTAGTTTTAATTAACTAATATAAAGGTTTAATTAGGAGTTATTAGTTTAAGTGTTAAACTAATAATTAATATTAATATAATAATCTAAGAGTTAGATTAATAGTTAATAATTAATTTGTGTTAATTACTAGTTTAAGAGTTAAATTAGTTATAAAAATCAATTAATTGATTAGTCTAAGAGTTAAATTAATAGTTAATGACTTATTAAAGTTAATTATTAATTTAAGTATTAAATTAATGATTAATTTTAATCTATTAATCTAAGAGTTAGATTAGTATATAATATTAATAGTCTAATTGTTAGATTATTAATGTAGTTTGATCTAAGTGTTAGATTATTTAATTTTAGAAATGTTCTAATTTGCATGGAATAATCTGGAAATTATTAATTTGGAGTGTGTGCACATGTGATGTGTGTTTTATTTTTTTTTAAATTTGATTTAATTGCATGCTGAAGTTAATAATGAGTTTTCGAAATTCAAAAGTCAATTTTGATTGGAACCTAGCTTTTTGAAAGCCAAAATTATTTAATTTTGAAAAATTCTTTTATTTTAGCCATGTGATGCGCTGAATCATTTGTGGATTGTTTAAAACACACCGTGGTCATGGATATGCACTTTTAATTATTCATTTGATGAATGGATTGTGTGGATCGTAGATGTTTGTTGAATATTTATTAATTGTTAATAAATAGAGGTTTGCGTACCTCTCTCTCTCTCTCTCAAATTCCGATGTACTTCTACCTCCCTCTCTCTTGTACTCGCCATAAGGCCTTCTTAAGCTTACATGTAAATTAAGATTTAAATGTACTCTGATCGAGGCAATCGAGGAAGGAGCGAGGACGATCTACAGATGCAACCAGGAAGGCGATGCGATGCAAATCATTTTCCTGTGTATTTGCTGATTCTCTAATGTAAATGTTATATTAGAATTGTGTGTGCGTTTGACTGTTGGCTCCAGTCAAACCCACTGTGCTATCCATGACCACACTAGACATGTATGTGATGCATTGTTTTTAATGTTTGATTGTGAATCAAAGCAGGTATAGTATTTAGTAAATATATACGATATGTTTATATACTATCACCTAGGATAAACCAAAATAAAAGTTATCTAAATACCCTCATATAAACTCTAAGCCGTAACGCGAGTAGTTAAGAACTTACCGCGTGGTCCACCATCGTTATAGTCATAGGATTCGAATCACTTTAGGCAAGTTTGTTGTGCTATCCATAAGGCCTGTTTAATTGGGAGGAGAAACTGTGGCTATGACATTAGATGCCTATATGATCGGGGTAGAGGAACCATGTAGCTTTGTTGTGCTATCCACAAGGGCTACATGCAAATCTATGCTCATCGTGTAACGATGGTTAGCTTAGACCAGAATTAGTGGTTTGTTGTACTATCCACAAGACTATTAAATTTCTGGGGACTGAAGCTATGATCAGATATTGCAAGGAGCTGCAAGTCCCATGAGTTGGGTGCTCTTTGATTGTATTACAGTTTGTTGTGCTATCCACAAGGTTGTACTGCAAGTCATTGAGATTCTAATCCCCACTAGGAGACTGTCGGCGTCTCCCATTCTGTATAACTGAGGGTTATATAGTCCGTCGAAAATTAGTGGGAGTTAAAACTTGAACAAAAGACCATGTCTTGTTTTATCTTTAATAATTGAACATCTGCTAAATAGATTTTACTTATCTCCTGTAGGGAATTATGTCGTCGAATAACCCATTCCGTGACATACTTGATGCCCTTTTGACTTACCTGATCTACTCGGATTGGTTCAGAAACCTGAAGAATGTCTTCAGATCTGAGCACATTGACTTTGTCCCTGTAGCTGATCCTCCTGCTGAATCGGCATTAGATGCCCCTGAAGCAGAGATGATAGCTAACGATAAAAGATCGAAGGACAAAGACAAAAGAGTAGTAAAGGGTGACTGCTTCTACTGTAAGCATAATGGTCACTGGAAGAGGAACTGCAAGGAGTTCCTTCAAGATAAAACTCATGGAAAGGTGAAGCTATCTGAAGCTTCAGATATCTATATGATAGATATCAACTTGTCAGTTGGAGACTCCACATCTTGGGTATTAGATACCGGATGTGCTTCTCATATTTGTCATGATGTGCAGATGCTGACAAGTAAGTGCAAGATGAGACAAGGCGAGGTGGAATTGAGGCTAGGAAACGGCGCAAAAGTTGCGGCGATTGCTGTTGGGACAACAAATCTCAGGCTTCCATCAGGAGACGCCTTACTATTAGAAGATTGTTATTATGTTCCTAGCATAATAAAGAACATCATATCAATATCTTGTTTGGACAAGATAGGATATAGGTTAACTATTGAGAATAGAAGTTGTTCGATTTATTATGGTAATAAATCAATAGCTTCAGCATCTTTAGTCAACGGTCTATATCTTTTAGATGTTTCTTATTACAATATTCAAATTGATAATGTTCTTAAGAAGAGCAAGAATTGTCTGAACCAAGCCTATATGTGGCATTGTAGATTTGGTCATATTGGTGAAAGCAGGTTGCAAAAGTTGCACAAGTATGGTTACTTAACTGCATTCGATTACGAATCGTTTGCGACATGTGAATCCTGCCTTATGGGAAAGATGGCAAAATCTCCATTTACTAGATATGGAGAACGTGCCAAGAACACATTCTGGAACTAATACATTCAGATGTATGTGGTCAAATGTCCACCCAAGCCAAATGTGGCTTTTCATACTTCATCACGTTCGCCAATGACTTCTCAAGATTCGGCTATGTGTACTTAATGAAGTACAAGTCGGAAGCATTTAAGAAGTTCAAGGAGTTCAAGAATGAAGTAAAAAACAGTTAGGAAAGAGTATTAAAGCTCTTCGATCAGATCGAGGAGGAGAATACTTGAGTACTAATTTCACACAATTCTTAAAGGATAATGGTATCTTTTCTTAGCTAACCCCTCCATATACACCACAGATGAATGGTGCATTAGAAAGGAGGAATCGCACCTTGTTGGACATGGTGCGATCCATGATGAGCTTTTCGAGATTACCAGTGTCCCTCTGGGGGTATGCTCTAGAGTCAGCATCATACCTACTGAACAGAGTATCCAGTAAGTCTGTGGCCTCTACTCCATATGAGATATGAAAAGTCAGGAAACTAGAATTTAAACATGTTAAAGTCTGGGGTTGCCTTACTCATGTAAAGAGGCATGATCCAGACAAGCTGGAATCACGAACTGATAAATGCAGGTTTGTGGAATATTCATAGGAAACCTTTTGATACTATTTTTACCATCTTGGTGAACAAAAGGTGTTTGTCGTCAGGAAAGTTGTCTTCCTGGAAGAGGAATACCTTCTCCAGGAGGACAGTGGGAGTAAAATAGTACTGGAAGAGGTTCTAGATCCCCAAACAGCTACATTATCATCAGATGAGATATCAATTCTTGAATCTGTTCAAGTACACACACATGAGCCTCGTAGATCTGGTAGATTATCTAGACTACCCAAACGATATTAGGGACATATCGTTGAAGGTGAGTCTAAGGTAGAATATAATGAGGATGATGATCCTAAAACCTACCAAGAGGCCATAGAAGGCCTAGAAGCCGGGAAATGGCGAGAAGCCATGAAATCAGAAATCCAGTCTATGTACACCAACCAAGTTTGGAACTTGGAGAACTTGCCCGAGGGTATTGTACCCATCAGTTGCAAGTGGATCTTTAAGAGAAAGATCGGTGCTGATGGACGGATCGACACTTATAAGACAAGGTTGGTGGCAAAGAGATATCGTCAAAGGCAAAGAATTGACTATGATGAGACTTTCTCACCAGTTGCCATGATAAAGTCGATCAGAGTTCTACTCGCCATTGCTGCATACTTTGATTATGATATATGGCAGATGGATGTGAAGAGTGCCTTCCTCAACGGTAACCTTGAGGAAGAAGTGTATATGATACAACCAGAAGGTTTCACATCCAAAGAATCTCCAGATAAAGTGTGCAAGCTTCAGAGGTCTATTTATGGACTGAAGCAAGCTTCTCGGAGCTCGAACATAAGATTTGATGAGGTTGTCAAGTCTTATAACTTCATTAAGAATGAAGATGAGCCTTGTGTGTACAAGAAGACCAGTAGGAGCGCAGTCACCTTCTTAGTTCTTTACGTAGATGACATACTATTCATTGGGAATGATGTAGCTATGATGTCATTAGTAAAGATCTGGCTGTCAAAAACTTCTCTATGAAGGATTTGGGAGAAGCATCCTACGTATTGGGAATATGGATCTATAGAGATAGATCAAAGAGGATGCTTGGAATGACCCAATCCTTGTATATAGATACTATAGTCAAAAGGTTTGGCATGGAAAATTCCAAGAGAGGTCTCATACCGATGAGACATAGAAGTAGTCTCTCAAAGGAGCAGTCTCCTAAGACTCCTGATGAGAGGGCACTCATGGATAGAATACCCTATGCCTCTGCCATAGGATCTATTATGTATGCCATGCTATGTACACGGCCTGATGTAGCCTTTGCTCTTAGTGTTACGAGCAGATTTCAGGCTAATCCAGGCGAAGAGCACTGGAAGGCAGTGAAATGTATCCTTAAGTACTTGAGAAGAACTAAGGATATGTTTCTTGTCTATGGGGGAGGTGACCTGAAACTGCGAGACTTTACTGACTCGAGTTTCTAGTCAAATCCAGATGATAGCAAGTCTACATCTGGATTCATGTTTACTTTGAATGGAGGCGCAGTGTGCTGGAAGAGTTCCAAGCAAGTAACCACTGCAGATTCGACGACTGAAGCTGAGTACATCGCTGCAGTTGAAGCCGCCAAAGAAGTAGTGTGGTTGAAGAAATTCATCACCGACCTCGGCGTAGTTCCCAGCATCTCTGAGCCTGTTCCGCTGTTGTGCGACAACAATAGAGCGATTGCACAAGCGAAAGAGCCGCGGTCTCATCAGAAATCGAAACATATTCTGAGGCGCTTTCATCTTATCAAAGAGATCATATCCAGAGGAGATGTAGTAGTGGAAAGAGTTCCATCCGTCGACAATGTAGCAGATCCACTAACAAAGCCAATGGCTCAAATTGTGTTTGAGCGTCACCTAGAGTCTATAGGCTTATTGTATAAAGGTGATTGGCTTTAGTCCAAGTGGGAGATTGTTAGTTTTAGGTGGCCTACAAGCCAATCTGATTATGTAAATCTCGTTCATTTATTAATATAATGGCATAATATTCATTATGTGTAAATCGCATTAATTATCGTTTTATAATGAAGTCCGTGAATATGTGCTATAGTGATCAGGTTATGATGACATCATACTAATGAGACTGATCACTTAAACACATATTCTTAATCGTTCCTAGTCCGAGGATATCTGAGAAGGACATCGGATATCCGGTTAGACTAGTACAGATTACTCCTGCTCATATGATGAGGGTGACTGATCTCATAAATCACTTGTGTGGAGACACTAAGGCGAATTTGTACGTGATCATTGGAGAATGAGTTCACTGAACTGATCCGACTGAATCGTTGGATGGTATTGTACCTCACTGTCAACCAGCTTGATTCTATTGTTGTAGTTGCGTGGATGGTCTTCGGACCTAAGACACCAAGGACACCTTGTCGGTGGACTTCTGTGCTTTGACCTTGGTTTACGAATCTCTAGCCACGGGATTCTAAAACGTCAAGGATTGGATACAACGGAATACCGTCGAAGGGAATTGTGTGTCAATAAGGAATCATTCGCTCTCGGTACTTAGAGAGAGAATGCTCTAGGAAGGATGCGCAGAAGTCCCTGGCCAGGGCGGACGATAATATCAGGAAAAGAGTTTTCCGATATTCATCAGCGGCATCCAATCCAAGTGAGTTAACTGGTTAGGGTTTGACAACCCGCCATACCTTGAGTTGACTCGAGAGCATTGTACGAATGAAGGATTATATCCACATGGTAACTGTCGGCGGAAAGGTTCCAAGAGTGGGTTACTTAACCCCGATACCTTCCAGGTTCAAGCAGTGTTGCTTGGCACCCAACGTGATCGGAGGCCCAGTCGAATTCGATGTACGACATCAATTCGATTGATTAATTAATTAATAAAGAGTTATTAATTGATTAATAAAGCCAGTAAGGAGTCACTGGACTTATTGGGCTATTAACCGGACTGGTAATTGTGCCTAGAGGGTCACACACAAATGATTCTCAAGGCGATGGATAAATAAGTGGGTTTTATATAAACCGGGGGTTTTTACAAAAAACCGCGCGGTTAGTATAAAACATAGCGAACGGGCTGAGTAGGCCAAGCTGCTGCTAACCCTAGCCGCCCCTCCTTTGTTTCTCTCTCTCTTTGGCGTCCCAGATAGATCCAAATCTATTCCGCCGCTTGTCCAACTCCCGTTCGACGGGAAATCGTCCGCGCGTTGCGGCGATCGTTTCCGCGGCCGGCAGAGGTTTCGTGGGCTGCGAAGAACGAGGAACGTGAGGATATCCATCGCGAGGAGGATCGCGTGGACTTCGTTAGAGGCCGGGCGCTTGCGCGGCTGGCAGTGTCGCACCGACGAAACCAAACGGTTGTGGATTCAAATCCGCATACGGTAAGAACTGATTATCCGATAATCTGGTTTTTCTTATTTTCGAAATGGGAACGGATCTCCGTTTTTATTTTATTTCCGCTGCACGGGAGATTCGGAGAAAACCGAGAACCCAACACTAACCAGCCTAAAAATCTCAATGGGAAATAAATTCATTTAGTGTGCAAAATAAGTATTATGTTTTCTAAATAATGTCCCTTTTTTAATCCCAAACTATGTTCAAGCACTTTTAACAATAAAATATTTGTGTAAAAGAGGTGTATATATCCTTTTACTAGTGCTCCCATATGACAACTAGACATACTCATTTATGATTCTTGCTATTTAATAAACTACTATGCTAAATAAGATATGGATATGCATGACACCTCATCTCAATACAAATGCATGCGATAGCTTATAGCACTTGAAATCATGCTTGAGAATATCATGTGGCTAGCACATGTGTATAAGATGAAAGCCATGTTAGATATTGTGATCCTATTAGGTTTGACCATTCGATAAAAGGCTACCAAATGCCTATAATGTGTCAATGGTCATTATTAGGACAAAAGGCATTACAAGGAAAGTAGGATTTGTCGGCGTCTAGGAGCCACTGACAAATAGTAGAAAGCCGTTGACTAAAGAATATGTCAACGACTAATGAAAAACCGCTGACATATGTATCATATGTCTATGGCTAAAAGCCGTAGACAAAGAAGACATATGTCAACGGCTACTAGGCGTGGACAAATGTAATTATATGTCAACGGCTGTTAGCCGTGGGCATTGGTATATTTGTCAACGACTCAAAGCCACTGATAATATGACATTTGTCAACAGCTTAAGCCGTTGACATATGTTGTTAATGTCAACAGCTCTAGCCACTGACAAATACACCATTTGTGTATTTGTCAACAACTTGAGCCGTTGACATATGGAGCAAATGTCAACAGTTTTAGCCGTTGACAAATGGTGTATTTGTCCAAGGCCGCAGCCGTTGACATATGCTATGCATTTGTTAACAACTGTAGCCATTGGCAAATGTTATATATCCACAGTTTCTTAGCCATCGACATATGTTAAAAGAAACTTTTGTCAGTGGTTTCAGTTGTTGACAAATAGTTATTAATTAAAAATAATATTTTAAAATATTAAATAATGTGTAAAAATCTATAGATACACAAACCTCTACATAAACAAATAAACACATCAATACAAGCACATCCATACACAAATAAACACATCCACATGTACAAATAAATACATTCACACTTTCAAATAAACACATTCACACTTTCAAAATAAGCACATCCACATGCACAAATAAATATTCACAGAAAATTAATATACATATCCATAAAAAAATCACATTACACATCTACAAATAAATGTATCAGTTATCCTCGGCTCACTCCTCGTCATTATCATCAAAATCATCTCTCTTGTCATCTGATTCGCCTTTGGCATTGTCCTCATCCACAACAGCTATCTGAGGCTGAATAGGACTCTGCATTTCCTGAAATCGGCTCATAAATGCGTTCATCTCTGCCATTTGTTTGTATATCCACTCCATCTCCTCCCATTGTGCTTTGATTTTTTCTTTCATGGCCTACAGCTCTACAGCTTGCTCCTCAACTTTCCGTTGATAGGAAGAGCTCGACCCTTCTCCCGGTCCATACCATGTACGTAACCTCTCTCGACTACCCGCACAACGAACACGGCCAGATCGGTATTTTCCCATAACTGAAATGAATGCCTCCTCAGCAGAAATGGGGGTACTCCTAACATCACTCTCCAAAGAAGGAATGGTCAATTGAGTTATCCTCTCTTACAAAAACTATAAAGAAATAAAGTTCTTATTAGTTACATAAATTAATTTTAATAAGAATTATTAAAAAAAATAATTCAAATGATAGAAAGACTTACATATCGACTCCTACTCTCCTCATCTATCTATTGCTCACTGCCGTTTGGAAGATCCTTACATTTACCTATCTTGAATATCTCAAGATGCTTGGGATCACATTGATGAACACGATGATATTCAAATTATGTTAAAAAAAATAAGTAATAAAAATTTAATAACATAAAAAGACTAATAATAAAATGAAAATCTTACGAAGTCATCCTTCAGTTGATAATGACTCGTCCGGACCTGCCTATATAGCATAGATTGATGGAAGCGATTTTTCCTATTACAATCAACAATTTTCTATAGAAAAAAATATTAGTTGTTAAATTTGTATCGAACAAATCAACATAAATTATTAAGCTTCATTATTATTACCTGCTTATATGACGTGTTCCATTTTTCGCACATCGTCTGCCAATCAGATGGATCAACACCGGCCGTACGGAAGCAATTGCATCCGCCAAAGTCTTTCTCGTATAAAACTATGAAATGATTTTAGTTTGACTTTATTATATATGAACATAAGAAAAATTAATACAAAAATATATTATAAATGAAAAAAGAAAATTTTAATTTACTCTTTTCTTCAAAATACCACACCAGCTACGATGCATTGAGGTCATGTGTATAAGCATCTCCATATTTGTCTCGAGAGTTCGGTTCCCCTGATACATCAACTGCACACTATCGTTAACTTAATTAGTCATATAAAATTTCACAAATATATAATTAACTTTAAATATTTGCACCTCAAGATCTCTAAACATTGTAGCTTGTTTCACTGCAGGAAGAGTAACAAAATTTTTATGTCATATCTTGTAATGAAGTTTTGCAACAACGTCCATGCGTGATACAAAATTGCTTCCCTTTTCACCAACGTCGTAACCGTTGATCACTTGTACGTTCCATCGTTGACTATGCTCCAATCTCCCATCGGTGACACCTCTGGTTGGGCCCTTACGGCCATGTCCCCGACCCCAAGGTGCGTAGAAGATGGACCTGTTTAAACATACATGATAAAGACATTTATGTTAAATTATAAACATAAAAAAATATAGCTATCCACTTTTTGAGTCAGGTGAGGTCATTGCTTCCTCATAGGATGCAGGCTCATCAACATCCACAGAAGTGAACATGAAAAAATATTTCCCTCAATTAAAAAATGACATCAAGGGATATGTCTACATTGACTTTTTCTAGGTAAAGTAATAAGTAGTTCACTCCCACTATCTTCAGTAGCTTATGGAATGAGACTCAATTCTCCCTCCTTACTTGAAGTTGAAGTATTTTCAATAGGATCTTGCAGCACATATACCTGTATGTCCTACTTAAGCCCTCCTTAGATGGATAACTCTTCTCAAGGAAGACCACATCTCAAACCTCTTTCTCAATCATGCCTCTATCTACGCTCACCAAACATTACATAGCCCTTAGATTACTCAAGGTACCTTATGAACACCTATTTATGAGCTCTAGGACCCAGCTTTCTAAACTTATAGGACATCTTGTGAACATATGCAGCCGATCCCAATATGCGTAAGTCCTCCAAATATGGCTTTTCGCATTTCCACAATTCGTAGGGAGTTGAAAATATTGACTTGGAGGATACATTGTAATGCCTCGGACCTCGTGTCATATCCAACCTTTGGTGGAATTTATAGACGGTACATGTATAGACCATAGCATATGCATAACGGAAATGAGAGAATAAGAGTCTACAAGGCAAAATAAATAGTCATCCATCATAAATTCTAAATAATAATAAGTCAACACAATCCACAAAAGTCTGATAATAAACAACTATCTCAGAATAATATAATCAACCTCTCTCAACTTCCTACGATCTCAAAAATTACATAATAGAATCAAATATTCCTACTATATTAATCTACTAAAATGAAAAGACTCATAAATTCACAACTAGCCTTGAATCCAATAAGCTCCAAGCATGCCTACTTCTCATAATTAAAATCAAAGTCAAACTCTCTTGCCACCTCTCCTAAAAAATTATTCAACAAACTTACTGAGTATGAAACTCAGTAGGCATTATCTCTTCCACAGGCAAAACGTGCAATAATTGAAATTCATATGGTAATCATATCATAAATAATTCACAGTGCTACATATCGATCAAATAAGAGAATGATACAAAATAGGATCACACATAACTTATATAAAATAGGATGCATTTTCTAATAAATTGAACAAACATGCTAATTCATAATACTTATCACATACATCAAACTTTCTTACTTGAAACTAAACTACTAGCCATAAACATATTACATAATTCCTCCAACACATAGGGAGGCAATTCACATAGCGTATGGCTCAAAATTGAACTAGTAACATGTAATCAAGTTAAATATTTCAGAATTCAAATATTTGAAAATTTCACATCATAAAACAGATGTATAATATCTTAAAATAAATTCAAATAATTCACATATATGTGCCAAATTATTACAATTTTATATCTTAATCGGATAAGCATCCTAATTACAATATAATGGGCCACACATACATATATCGGGTACTTAAGCAATAGTATCAAGTCTTAGTTACTGTGGAACTGGAGATCATACATATCCCACCACTACACTAAACTGAAGTAGATTTCATGGATTTTACCAATTTTCCTTGGTTCACATAATACCTTATCCAACAACGACGCTTATATTAGAATCAGGCCATATAATCCCCTTAATATGGCAATGTTCATAATCACACATTTTTGAATTAATAGCACATGAATTAGAGAAATTAAAATTCATTATATTGATGAAAATTTAAATATTCACATAGATAATGGTATAATTTATCAAAAATAATAAATTTTAGATAAAAAGAGACATATTTAAAGCATCACATATATTTGATGAAAGTTCTAATGTGAAACAGATTCCGACAAGTTAAAAAATGACCTCTGAAGTATTTTAAATATTTTACAGAATTTTTGGAATTTTTTTCATAATTTTATAACATGAAACCTTATTTTTTTAAAATTGAAATACATTATTTACTGAAATAAACATCAAATAGATTCATGAATTTATGAAATTTGGCATACATGTTAGAAATATCATATGGGCCATGTTTGCAAATTTGTATAATTTTCGGAACCCATTTGACTCAAATTCGAACTCAAAGTCAAAATTCGACTTTAAGTTACACACTCTACAGTGCGATAGATCCGAACTTAATATCAAACTAAATAGTAAATAATAAATAAACTCCAAAAGTTTTTAAAATTTATAGACACAAAATAAACATGTCAGAATTTTTTTTTAAAATTTGAAAGCATTTGGATGAAAACAGAATGAGTTATAAACTTCTAAACATAACATAGGAAAAACTGGGCAGAGAGATTACTATTAGATTGCATAGGTTGGCAAAATAATTCTCAAATAAATGTAAATAAATAAAATAAAATAAAATTTTGTGAGTAGAAATTTGATAGGTAGAAGGATCTACAGTCTAAATTTTAAGTCATTTCAATCCAGACGAGGGAGAACCAATCTCTGAAACTTGGGACAAAATACTACTGGCCTTTTGACCGAACAGACGGCCAACTAGCTGGCCACCTAGTGGAGGATCAGACGGCCATATCGCTGGACATCTAATGCATTAGACGACCATTGAGGTGGTCGTTTGATGCTAGCAGCCACGGTAATGGTCTTTAGGCCACCAGATGTGCAGGAACACGCCGAAAGTTAGATTTTTATGGGGCCTTAGAATTTTCTTCAAAACAAAAAAATTAAAATTAAAATACAAATATTCTTACATGAATTTATATTTTAAAATCATCAAAGTATTTAGATTTTTCTATAGATACAAATTAAACCATGTGAGAGGATAATCATCGCCTTCCTCTTACGCTAGAACACCCAAATCTGGACTCTGCCAAGAGATCTCAACTCCAAGCACGAATCACTATCTCTTAGCCTTCCTCCTCAACCCCCAATGCTCGCTAGACAATAAGAGAACCATGAAATCATAAGCTTTTCTCAAGAACAACCATCATCTTCTTCTCTTTCTTCAAGAACAAGAACCAAACACCCACCTTCCACAAGGTAGAACGACACCTATGTTTAAGCACACCCCCAACCATATGTATATAGAGTTAATATGCAACTTCTGATCCAAAATAACTTTTTCAAACCATCTGTAGATCATATTAATCTACCCTTCCATGAATCAGATAGAATCCGACTCCAAATCGAACTCCTCTCCCACAATTCTTCCTTTCTAAACTCAACTTTTAATTTTTCGGCTTAATAAACAAATGAATAAGCAAAATTGGTCTTCTACAAAGTTGTATATCTCTTCGAGCTCTTTCCAATGGTATCAATCATGTCAATATATGAGTTAAACATTATGAGTTATCATTAATATACTGAGCTTCTATCCTCGGAACCAGAACCTAGAAAATTTCTCTAAGTTAATGTGCTATACTACCTATAAAACAAAGTTAATGGGCTTATTCAATTAACTATATTACACTCTACTTAACTTTTTAATTATTATCACTATTATTATTTATTTATTTATTATTATTTTATTTTAAAAAATACCGGATATTACATCCACTCCCTCTTACATAAATTTTGTCTTCAAAATTTAGAATGCAAGCAAAGTAAACAATCACTTATCAAATAGTTCCAGATACCTCTTCTTCATATCTTCTTCCGCCTCCCACGTCACTTCTTTCATAGAATAATGCCTCAAAAGTACCTTAACTATAGGAATCGTCTTAGTCCTCAACACTTGCTCCTTGTGATCAAGAATACGAACATACTTCTCTTTATATGATAGACCCAGTTGAACTTTCAATGGTTCATAATCCAGTCTATGCGATGAATCAGCAACATACTTCGTAAACATAGAAACATGGAATACCAAATGAATACTTTACATATTTGGTGACAAAGTAACCTTGTAAGCAACATGTCTAACATGCTCAAAAATCTCAAATAGACCAATATACCTTGGACTCATCTTTCATTTTCTGCCAAACCTCATGACTCCTTTGGTTGGTGAAACCTTCAAGAAAATATGATCTCCCACTTCAAACACCAATTCTCTTCGCTTATAATCAACATAGCTCTTTTGTCGATTCTGAGTTGTTAAAAGCCGCTTCCTGATGATATCAATCTTATTTGAGCAATCTTGTACAAGTTGTGGACCAATCAACCTTTTCTCTCCAACTTCTTCTTAACACAAAGGTGATCAATATGGTCTACCATATAAAGCTTCATGTGCTGTCATACCAATACTAGTATGATAATAATTATTGTAAGCAAATTCAATCAACTTCAAATGATCATCCTAATTATCTTTTTACTCAATGCAATAGGCTCTTAGCATATCCTTAAGTGTCTAAATTGTTCTCTCCGATTGTCCATTCGTCTACGTGTGAAAAGCTGAACTAAACATTAATTGTGTACTCAAAGCTTTTTGTAGACTCTTCCAAAATCTTGCTATAAAACGAGCATCATGCTCTGAGATAATGGATACTGGAACTCCATGCAACCTCATAATCTCCTCAACGTGCATCTGAGTCAACTTCATAAAATCTTCTTATGAATAGCTAGAAAATGAGCAGACTTAGTCAATCTATCTACAATCACCCAAATAGAATCATACTTCTGTCAGTGACAATCCTGTCACAAAGTCTATAATAATGTGTTCCCATTTCCATTCTGGAATATCCATGTTTGACATTGGTCCACCTAGTCTTCGATGCTCAATCTTCACCTGCTAACAAGTAAGACACTTGGAAATAAATTATGTAATATCTTTCTTCATGTCCTTATACATCTTGGTACTCCCTGAGTGAGTATAAAACTGAGATTTGTGAGCCTCATTCAACAATTCTCTTTTCAGCTTCTCATCTTGTGGAATAGACATCTTTCCTCGAAATCTGATAACTCTATCATCACTCTGAGAAATATCGGCCTTACCAATCTATTCCTGTATCTTAAGGTCTTGCTTTTGAGCTTCCATAACTCTCTCCACAATTATAGGTCTTGTAGCCAACTAAGCTAGAACACAACGATCACCCTTAACTTATGGTCTACAATCAAGAATATCTTCAAGCATCGCCTAATCTCTATGCAAAGAGAAGGCCAAAAGTTTCCTACTCAAAGCATCAACAATCACATTGGCCTTACTAGGATGATAATTCAATGCAAACTTATAATCCTTCAGAAATTCAACCTATCTTCTCTGCTTCAAATTAACCTTTTTTTGTGAGAAAATATATTGTAGCCTCTAATGATCAGTAAAGATCTCAAACAACACTTTGTAAAGATAGTGTCTCCAAATCCTCAAGGCATGAACAACAACAACTAATTCTAAATCATGTGTCAGATAATTCTTTTCGTAATCTTTCAATTGGTGTAAAGCATAAGCCACAACTTTCCCATTCTGAATCAGCACACAACCCAAAGCTTCCTTAGAAGCATCTACATAAACAACAAATCCATCTGACCCACTAGGTAAAGTCAAAACTAGGGCAGTGGTAAGTCTTGTCTTCAACTCTTGAAAACTCTACTCACATTCCTCAGACAATATGAACTTGCCACTATTTTTGGTAAGCTTAGTCATCAGAGCAATAATAGATGAGAATCCCTCAATGAAGCACCTATAGTAGCCTGTTAAACCTAGAAAACTTCGAATCTCTAAAGCATTCTTAGGCATCTCCTAAGAAAGCTCCACCTCAACCTTAGTTGGACCTATAGATATACCATCTTTAGAAATCACATGATCAAGAAAAGAAACTTGCTCCAACCAAAACTCGTACTTACTAAACTTAGCATACAATTGATTTTGCCTCAACAGTTCCAAAACAATTCATAAATGCTCTCTGTGTACCTCAATACTAGAAGAGTAAATTTGCACATCATCAATGAGTATCACCACAAATTGGTCCAAGTACAGCTGAAACACCCTATTCATCAGATCTATAAAAGCAATAGTGGCATTTGTCAGTCTAAAAGACATAACCACAAACTCATAATGCCCATACCTGATCCGAAAAGCAATCTTAGGTATATCCTTATCCTTAACACGCAACAGGGATACCCTGATTGAAGATCAATCTTGGAAAAGACCTTGGGCGACTACAGTTGATCAAATAAATTATCAATCCTCGACAAAGGATACCTGTTCTTAATAGTTATTTGATTAAGCTGGTGATAATTGTTACACAATCTCATCGACCCATCCTTCTTACGCATAAAGAGCATTGTGGCTCCCTATGGTGACACACTGGGCGGAATGAAACTCTTATCAAGTAATTCCTGCAATTGCTTCTTTAGTTCTATCAACTCTGCTAGGGCCATACGATACAAAGTCTTAAAAATAGGAGATGTCCCTGATATAAGGTCAATGACAAAATCGATCCTCCGTGAAGGAGGTAAAGAGAATGATCATCTGGAAAAATAATAGGAAACTTTTGAATAATATCAATATCAGCAATAGATCTCTCACTAGCACCATCTGATGGAAACATTACTACACTAGCCAAGTATCCATGACAACCCATTCTCCACAACTTCTCTGCCTTGAGTAAAGAAACCATAACATGGCCTGGTCGATGTCTAGGGCAACGATAAATAAACTCCTCTCACTAGGCTCTCGAAATATCAACTTCTTACGATGACAATCTAATAAGGAAAAATACTTATCTAGCTAGTCCATGCCCAAAATAATATGAAAATCTATCATCTTTATGACAAACAACTCAGTCACTCTATCTCTATCCCGAAGGTTAACAACAACAGAAGATATAATATGATAGTGTGAATCTCCTCTCAAGAAGCTATAGTAACTATCAATAGATGTGTAACATTTATCGGTCTATTTTTAAGTGATTTAGCAAAACTAGCAGATATGAATGAATGAGTAGCTCTAAGATCAAATAACACCTCAGCATGAACATTATCAATAAGAATAGTACCTTCTGCAACAGTAGGGGTCTCCTTAGCATTTTCCTTAGTGAGAGCACAAACACGTCCTTGAGTCTTACCTTTTTTCTGTTATTGCATCGGTTGAGCTTTGGCCTTCGGACAATCTCTGATCATATGCTCCGGATCACCACATACTAAACACTTGCCGGCTACTCTCCAATACTCTATCCCACCATGTCAACGCATACACTTAGTGCAAGTGGTTGAATCCAATGCCTTCAGTGCTAGACCCTTTACTAGCTGGACCCAAAATTTCTTCTTACCCTTACTTACAAAGGTAGCTGGTGCACTTCTGTTGTTCAGACTCTTCTGCTCTTCTATAAATTTCTCATGCTCTTGCTCCATGCTGAATGCTGAATGCAGTCCTCAAAGAAGTAGCAAAAGTCTGAGGTCTTGAGCAACAACATAATGATTCCAAACGATATCTTTCAGACCCTTAACAAATTTCTTCAGCTTCCTCTTCTCATCATTATACATATGGAACACATATTTTTCCAATTCAGAGAACTTCACTTTATAATCAGTTACAGACAAAGTGGCTTGCACTAGATTGAGTAACTCTATCACATTCTTATCTTGAACATGATCAAGAAAATACTTCTCACAAAAAACTCTAAGAAATTTTACCCAAGAAATAATAGCATTACCAACAAATATAGTCCTCTTCATGGATTTACACCAGACATCTGCACTCTCTTGCAACATGAAGGTCGTCAGACTGACATTCTCATCTTCTGGACAATGAATCACAGCTAACATCTTCTCCATCTTATTGAACCAAGCCTCAGCAACCTCTGGTTAGCTTCCCCCTTAAAAGAAGGAGGACACAACTTATTGAACTACTCTATCATAGGGGTCGCCTTAGGCCCATGGGGTTGAGCCTGAGTTTGAGTTTATAAAGCTTGCACAAGCTCCTGAAAAGTTTCATGAATCTACTAAAGCCCATATTGACTGGCGGTGCGCTGACCACACCTAGGCCTTGGATTGCAGAAGAACCTCCCTACACAAGGGGTATCCTCAGAAGATAGGGGTTGAACAGGAGGAACCACAGTAGGACGACCACACCTCAATATATCCTGAAAATCCAAATACCTCAAATAACCTCTCAAATCAAACAATTTATCACTTATACTTCTATCGCAAATTAAAATTTAACTATTGTATGACTTGTATTCAACTTAAGATCCCAAATCTATCAATCAACTATTCAGGGTTAATAGACCCGATGGTGTGGAACTCAAAACTCTTAAAATTGTTTTGATACCATATTCTGTAATGTCCCAGACCCCTTGTGTAGTCATATCCAACTTTAGGTGGAATTCGATGGAGGTACATATACAGAACATAGCATATACATGACGAAAATGAGAGAATAATAGTCCACAAATAAAAACAATAGTAATGGTGAGCGAACTGGGAACAACCCAGCTTGAGAATTGGCAAGCTCTGCCTTCCAAATTATAGTCTACATAATAATAAGTCAACACAATCTACTAAAGTCTTATAATAAATAACTGTCTCAGAATAACATAATCAACCTCTCTCAACTCCCTAGGATCTTACAAGTTATATAATCGATTCAAATTTTCCTACTACATCAATCTACTAAAATGAAAAGACTTATAAATTTACAACTAGCCTTGAATCCAATAGGCTCCAAACATACTTAATTTTCGTGATCAGAATCAAAGTCTAACTCTCTTGAAAAATTATTCAACAATCTTATTGAGTACAAAACTCAGTAGGCATCATCTCCTCTATAGGCTAAATATATAATAATTGAAATTCACATGGTAATCATATCATAAATAATTCACAATGTTGTATATAGATCAACTTAGAGAATGATAGAAAATAAGATCTCACATATATCTCATATCAAATCAGATACATTTTCTAATAATCTGAAGAAACACGCTAATTCATTGCATATATCAAACTTTCTTACTTTGCTTGAAAATAAAGTACTAGTCATAAACATATCACATAATTCCTCCAACACAGAGGGAGAAACAATTGACATCGTATATGACTCAAAATTTAACTAGTAGCATGTAATTAGGTTAAATATTACAAAATTCAAATATCTAAAATTTTTACATCATAAAATAAATTTATAATACCTTAAAACAAATTCAAATGATTCACATATATGTGTCAAATTATTACAATTTCATATCTTAATCAGACAAGCATCCTATCCACAATACAAGGGGCTATACATACATATACCGGGTACTTAGACAATAGTACTAAGTCTTCACTACTGTAAAATCACTGAAGTAAGTTTCATAGATTTTACCTATTGCCTTTGTATAAATACCTTATCTAACAAAGACGCTTATATTGGAATCGGGCCACATAATCCTCTTAAGATGGTAATATCTATAATCATACATTTTTAAATTAATGGCACATGAATTAGAGAAATTAAAATTCATTATATTACTGAAAATTTAAACATTCACATAGCTAATGGTTTAGTTTATCAAAAAATAATAAATTTTGGATAAAAAGAGATATATTTAAAGCATCACATATCTTTGCTGCAAGTTTTAATATGAAATAGATTCCAAGAAGTTAAAAAATGACTTCTAAAGGATTTTAAAAATTTTACAAAATTTTTGGAATTGTTTTGATAATTTTCTAATATGAAACCTTATTTTTTAAAAAACTAAAATACTTTATTTACTCAAATAAATACCAAATAGATTCTAAAATTTATGAAATTTGACGAACATGTTAGAAATATCATATGGGCCATGTCTACAAAGTTTTGTAATTTTTAGAATCCATTTGACTCAAATTTGAGCTCAAAGTCAAATTATGATTTTAAGTTAAATAGTCTAGAGTGCAACATATTTGAATTTAATAAGAAAATAAATATTAAATAAATTTTAAAAGTTTTAAAAAAATTTATACTTAAACTAAACAATTTGGTTAATAATTTTTCTTATTTTGAAAGCATTTGGATAAAAAATGAATGAGTTATAAACTTCCAAACATATGATAGGAAAAGTTGGGCAGAGAGATTATTATTAGATTGCATAGGTTGGCAAAATAATTACCAAATAAATATTAAATATATTTTAAAAAATGTAAATTATTTTAATCAAAACTATATAGGTAGAAGGACCTATAGTCAAAATTTTAAGTCATTCCGATGCCAGATAAGGGAGAACCAATATCTGAAATTCGAGACAAAAATCCAGATCGGACCGCCAGACTGCTGGCCTTCTGACCTAACAGACGGCCACCTCGTTGGTCATCCGATAGTTCCATCTGGATGGCCATCTGATGCATCATACGACTATCGAGGTTATGGTCTAATGCTAACGGCTACTGTAATGTCTATTAGGCCACCAAATGCACAGGAACACACTGAAACTTAGATTTTTATGGGGTTTTAGAATTTTTTTCAAAACAAAAAAATAAAAATAAAAATAAAAATATTTTCACACAAATTTAGATTTGAAATCATCAAAGTATTTAGATTTTTCTATAGATACAAATTAAATTGCATGAGAAGATAATCATTGCCTACCTCTTATGTTAGAACCCTCAAATTCAAAATTTGCAAGGAAATCTCGACTCCCAGCACGAGTAACTACTTCTTAGGCTTCCTCATCGACCTCCAATGCTCTTATAAGATAAGTGAACTACGAAATTATAAGCTTTCCTCAAGAACAACCTTCATCTTCTTCTCTTTCTTCAAGAACAAGAATGAAACACCCACCTTTCACAAAGTAGAACGACGGTTAGGTTTAATCACGCCTCCAACTATATATATATATATATATATATATATATATATAATTAACATACAACTTTTGATCTAAAACAACCTCTACAAACCATCTTTGGATCGGATCCTTCCATGAATTAGAGAAAATCTGACTCCAAATCGGACTCCTCTCTCGCAACTCTTCCTTCTTGAACTTAACTTTCAATTCTTCTGCTAAGTAAACAAAGAAATCAGTAAAAATGGTCTTCAACAAAGTTGTATATCTCTTCGAGCTCTTTTCGACGATATAAACCATGCCAAAATATGAGTTGTACACTGAGCATTATCGTTAAAATACTAACCTGCTATCTTGAGAACCCAAACCAAGAAAAATTCTCTAACTTAATAGGCTATACTACCTATGAAACTAAGTTAATGGATATATTCAACTAACCATATTACACTTTATTTAACCTTTTAATTATTATTTATTTATTTATTGTTCTTTCTATAGATAGCAATCAAAAGTGCATCCCCCCAGAAACTTATTTGGAGGTTCGGCTGTGCTATCATCGATTGAACTGTCTCCATAAGAGTAAAATTCTTCCTCTTTACAACACCATTTTACTTCGGATACAAAGAATAGTAAGTTGTCTGTGAATTCTTTTTTCTTCACATAACTCTCTGAATATATTCTCTACCATGTCTATGGGAAGAGCCTTAATGCTCATTTCTTTGTCATTCTCTTCTGTAGCAAGAAAATGCTTAAAACAAGTTAAAGCCTTTAGGTCATGAGAGAGAATATATAGTGACCCATAGTGAAAAGAATCATCTATAGAAATGATAAAATAAGATTCATCATGACGTGCCCCCACACTTAATGGTCCACATATGTCTGAGTGGATTAGCTCAAGTGGGCAAGAAGCCCTCTTGGTCTTCCCAAATAGCTTTCTGTACGCTTTTCCTGCCAAACATGGCTTATAGACAAGGAGGTTCACCTTACTGAGAGACTCTAAGAGATCTTATTGAGCCAATCAACTCATTCTCTTCTATCCTATGTGTCCTAGTCTTGTATGCCAAGATATAAATTCAGAAACAATAACAGAAGAAGGTGCAATTAAGGAAACATAATAATTATACTTTAAATTCATAATAAACAAATTGTCCCTCAACTGACTAAGACCATAAAGACTCTAACCATAATGAAGAGATATTGAACTTCCTAAGAAATTGAAAGACTATCCCAAACATAGAAGTGCTATAACTAAAAATAGATTACATCGAACACTAGGTGCATAAAGTACATTACGTAAAAGAAGAGTGCACCCAGATCGCATCTTTAGCTAGTATGAGCCAACTCCAAGGACTTCTTTCTGAGCACCATTCTCTATACTGACTTATTGGCTGCTAGTTGGTATTCGACGGTAATCTAGGAACTCAACTCGTTTGCGAGCTATGTAGCCAGTTGCTCCTAAGTTTACAATCCAATGAGAGACTATATGAGTAATAAACATAGTAGAGAATATATAAACATGATTATTAGGGATGAGATAAACCTTCTTAGGCTCAGTGTCTTCTTCTTTCCAGCCTTTTGTTGTAAATTATTGCTCTTCTTATTCTAGTTTCACTTGGGCTTCTTTACCTTAGACTTATTTGCATTAGCTACTAGTGCACTATAACGGATTGCCTTTTTGTGCTCTTCCTCTAACTCTAGATGACTTAAGATATCATTGAAAGTCTTAATACTTTCATTTGTAATTAGCACCAGCTTGATATGTGATAACTCATTATTTTTTATTATTAAAAGGGGCAAATGCGTGCATTATACTCATGATTTTATTTATAAAATGGTATGAAATGATAGATAATTTTGTATTGATTCCAACGATACCAAATTTGTTGAATTTCGAGTTAAAAAAATCATCATTTCATGTGAAAAACTGAATATAATGCATTTACGATTTTTTGGCAAACTGAGATAATAAATAAACTTATAAATGTAATATTATTCAGGATAAAACTCTAATTTACATTTATTTTTGTGTAAACAAGACATGAAGAAGTTGTGGTGTAGTGATTCAGGCTCTAGAGACTTGTGTGAGGTCCAATGTTCGAATCTCAGCAGAAACAATCCTCATTTTGGTAAAAAGAATAAAGCGGGGGCAAAATTGTCATTTGCTTCCCTACAATGGCTGCCCTAATCCTTACACAAGAAAGGGCAAGAAAAGTCAGCCGCCACCCCTCTTCCCTCCTTTCTTTATTTGGAAAACCTCTCTCCTTTTTAAAATAGTCTTCTCTTCCTTCCCCCCTTGCTACTTTTTCTTTATTCTCTCTCTTTCCCCCTAGGGTTTCAAACTACAGAGAGCCCTCTCTCTATCTTTTACCCTCTCTCTGACTCTTCTCTCTCTCTCTCCCTTTTCTGCCCAAGCACCTCTCTCCATCTGTTCGAATCTCAGCAAAAACAATCCTCATTTTGGTAAAAAGAATAAAGCGGGGGCAAAATTGTCATTTGCTTCCCTAAAATGGCTCCCCTAATCCTTACCCAAGAAGAGGGCAAGAAAAGTTAGCCGCCACCCCCTTCCCTCCTTTGTTTATTTGGAAAACCTCTCTCCTTTTTAAATCCTTCCCCTCTTGCTACTTTATTTTTTATTCTCTCTCTTCCCCCCAGGGTTTCGAACTGCAGAGAGCCCTCTCTCCATCTTTTACCCTCTCTCTGTGACTCTTCTCTCTCTCTCCCTTTTCTGCCAGAGCACCTATCTCTCTCTCCCCACTTTTTCTTCATCTCTCTCTCTCTCTGTCAGAACCCTTTATCTTTCCCGTCACTTTTTCTCCCTCTCTCTCACGCACCCTGCATCTCTCTCTCCCATTTTTTCTCCCTCTCTCTCCTCCTCCCTATCTCCTCTCTCTGCCGCACCCCGCCACGTGTCAGGACTTGTCAGCGCCGCCAGCCCAAGCACCACGTGGTGAATGGAGCAGGTTCGTGATAAGTACATATTTTTAGATAAATAATAGATGAAATTTACACACTATGCTGTCAATTTTATGTACATACCTACCTGGAATGATAGATAAATCAATTAGGCTTTTAAAAATATTAATTTTGTAAAATTTGAATTTCAAATATCATCATTTCATGGATTAAGTGAGTGTAACAATTTCATGCCTAATAAGAGATTCTCGGCAATTATTTAATATGCACAATTCATTGATTGCTGCATGAACTTAACTGTTATTTTATGTGGATACTGGCCATGATCGAGCATATGGCATAGTAGTTAGACCACCTGAATTTCAGCGAAGTGAACAGGGTTCGAATCTTGAAGAAACAAGACTTTATTTTTGGTTTTTTTGCTTCAAATGGGACTCACTTGCCAACTAAGAGAGAGAGAGAGAGAGGAGGGAAGCTTGAAAATTCAAAGAGAGGAGATACTTTCTTCAAAATTCAAATTTCAAAATGCTATATCTTTTATTTAAATATGATTCTCAAATTAAGGGAGAGCTTAAATGTAAAGAATTTAAACCTCTTTACTATTTTTTTCAAATTCAAATCCTCCCCTCTTTTTATAAAACCATGGAGGGGGGGAAGAAAAAAGGGAGGCTTTTTAAATCTCTTTTGCACTCTTCACCCACTCGAACCGAGCTCTCCCTTTCCCCCGTTTTTCTGAACTATTTTTCCTCTCTCTCTCTTTCTCACTATTCTCTCTTTCTTCCCCTGCACTCGTTCTCTCTCTCTTTTAGACTTCTCTCTCTTCTCTGCAGCTTCTTTCTCTCCTCCCCAGTGCCCTCTCTCTCTCTCTCTCTCTCTCTCTCTCTCTTTGCGTCTCTCTGTCTCTGCCCTGCACACGTCAAAGCCCGAGAGAAGCCTGGGCCTGCCCGCCACGCGGCGTCACCCGCCGTGCCAGCCACCAGAAGCTGGGGCCCGCACGCCACGTGGCGTTGCGAGGCTGTTCGCAGGGCCGCCCCATCGTCGTTCGCGCCCGCTAGAGCGGGCATTTCCCGCTCAACCGCCACCACGCGTCAGCCACCTTCGTTAATTGATCAGATTTTGGAAATACTAGTGGGTCAAAAAAAATTTTGTTTCTTCGATGGATACTCTGAGTACAATCAAGTGGCTATCTATCTAGAAGACCAAGAAATGACCACGTTCACATGCCCTTATGGCATCTTTGCCTTCCAAAGAATGCCGTTTGGACTTTGTAATGCACTAGTAGCTTTTCAAAGGTGCATGCTGGCTATCTTCTCGGACATGGTTCTTTGAAGTATTCATGGATGATTTTTCGATATTCGGTGACTCATTTGAAATTTGTCTAGATAATTTGAAAAAAGTACTTGGAAGATACATTGAAACCAATCTAGTTCTAAGTTGGGAAAAGAGTCACTTTATAGTGAAAGAGGGCATAGTTTTGGGGCATATAATTTTTAGGAGGGGTATTGAAGTAGACAAAGCCAAAGTTAGCTTAATTTCCTATCTTCCTCCACCTACCTCGGTAAAGCAAACTTGCTCCTTTCTGGCCCATGCCGGCTTCTATCTCCGGTTCATTCAGAATTTCTCTTAGATTGCCCGACTATTGACCCTTCTTCTAGTTAAAGATGTCCCATTCCATCTTGATAAACCATGCTTGGAAGCATTGAAGACCATAAAAGAGGCTCTGACCAAAGCCCCTATTCTTCAATCCCCTGATTGGTCTTTGCCTTTCTAAATAATGTGCGATGCATCTAATTATCCTATCGGAGCAGTACCGAGACAAAGAATTAATAAACGGCCTGTGGTGATTTATTATGTAAGTCGTACACTTGTGGATGCTCAAATGAATTATACCACTACGGAAAAAGAATTGTTAGCTGCCGTTTTTGCCCTGGAAAAATTTCGGTCTTATCTTTTGAGGACAAAAGTGATTATTTATTCTGATCACTCGACACTAAAATACTTGTTGACCAAGAAAGATGCCAAATCGAGATTAATCAGGTGGATCTTACTTCTCCAAGAATTTAATTTGGAGATTCGGGACAAGAAGGGATCTGAGAATGTGGTAGTTGACCATCTCTCTTGAATCTAGAGTCCTGACAATGAACCAATGAAAGATTCATTTCCAGATGAGAATCTTTTGGCCATTTCTCATACTTCACCACCATGGTATGCACACATTGTCAACTTTAAGGTAACCGGCCAACTCCCTCAAGGATGGACAAGAAATGAAAAAGATAGATTTTTCTCTCAAGAGAAGTATTATTTCTAGGAAGACCTTGAACTCTTCAAAATTTGTCTAGATCAAATCATTCGTAGATGTGTCCCTGAAGAAGAACAACAAAGTGTGTTGAACTTTTGCTACAACTTTGCTTGTGGAGGCCATTTTTCAGAAAAGAAAATCGCAGCAAAGGTTTTACAAAGCGGATTTTATTGGCCCACACTCTTTAAGGATGCATATGAATTCAGTAAAACGTGCTTAAGATGCCAAGCTGTTGGGAACATGGCCAAAAGAGATATGATGCCACTCAATCCAATTCTAGTGGTTGAAATTTTTGATGTCTAGGGGATAGATTTCATGGGTCCTTTTCCACCATCTTTTGGACATGCTTACATCTTGGTAGCAGTAGATTATGTTTCGAAATGGATTGAAGTGATAGCCACCCTAACTAATGATCATAAGGTGGTAATGCAATTTATCCAGAAAAATATATTTTCTAGGTTCAGATGGCCCAAGGCTATCATTAGTGATGGGGGTTCGCACTTCACTCATTCCCAATTTCGAGCATTGCTCAAGAGATATGGGATTACTCATAAGTTTGCTACCCCGTATCACCCTCAAACTAGTGGCCAAGTAGAAATATCCAATAGGGAGGTAAAAAACATTTTGCAAAAGTCAGTTAGGCCCGATAGGAAAGACTAGTCTGAAAGGTTAGATGATGCATTATGGGCCTATCAGACTGCATACAAAACTCCTATTGGTATGTCTCCGTATATGTTAGTTTTTGGAAAAGCTTGTCATCTTCTGGTGGAATTACAACACAGGGTATATTGGACTATCAAACAAGTCAATCTGGACCTAGCCCAAGCCGGTTCACATAGAACTTTGCAATTAAGTGAGTTAGAGGAAATTCGCAATGAAGCCTATGAGAATTCTAAAATTTATAGCGCCAAGACATTCTTTTCATGACAAACACATTGTAAGGAAATCTTTCCATCCTAACCAAAAAGTCTGGCTATTTAACTCTAGGTTGCATTTGTTTCCTGTAAAATTGAAGTCAAGATGGGATGGGTCATTCTTGGTGATTAAAGTTTTTGATCATGGTGCTGTCAAGATTATGGATCCAAAAAATGGACAAACATTCACTATTAATGGGCAACACTTAAAACCTTACATTGAAAATCTTCAAAATTATCTAATGGAATCTATGAAGCTAAGTGATCCACAATAAACATGTTTCTGTCTAGCTGAAGACGTTAAACTTAGCGCTAATTGGAAGACAATCCAATTTTTTCATTTTTTTCTCTAATTCTTTTTTTTTTTTTAAGGAAGCTGAAACCATCCACTTTGGTGTATATGAAGAATCCTCTCCCATACCTCAGGTTGTATCTTTATTCATTATAGATTTCATGTTAAGTGGCTCTTTTCATTACCATGTCATTGAGGACAATGTCATTCAAGTTTGGGGGGTAGAATCATTGTACATATTGAATAATCTTTTAAGAAAATGCAAAAATTTCTTCATTTTCACACTCCAACGGAGATTCTTATCCATCATGCTTCATTTAGGAGTCTTAATCTATATTGAGCTAGGAAGTTGAGTAGAAGTTTGAATTAACCCTCTCTCCAGAAAGAGTCACAACGGGATGATTTTCACATACACATGGTAACTTGGAAAGAGTGGAAGATCTTGAAAGTGTAGAGTTGCTAGAGCTGACCTGAAGTGTAGGATTACCCATTATGTTTTTATTTTTAGGTCAAACGAAAGGGAGGTTAGGATTCGTAATAGGAGACCAATCCACTCAGTACTCTAAGGAGGCGGTCATTTAGAAAAAGGGACAATTAGAAGAAAAAAATCAAACGATAAAGAATAAATATATTTCAAAAAAGCCAAAAGAAGGATGGTGGCAAAAAGTACGCACCCTCCCCTAGGCGAAGTAAAGAGGGTAGCAAAAAGTATGCACTCTCAAAGCGGAATCAAATGAAAAAAAAAAAAAAACAATTGTGCTAAATGAAAAAGTCCGTCACAACAAAATAAGACCAAATCCTAAGAAATGTTAAGTTAAGGTGAGTGGGCCTAACCAACTAATCTGGAGATCTCTTTTTCTTTTCTCTTCCCTAGATAGTTCTTCTCCAAATGTCCACGAAGACAAGGATATACCAAACAGGATAAAAATGAACTCCAACTACCTCAAATGATATGCACAATCACCCGTCATGATTCCAAGTATAGTGGGCGGGACAATGGAAACTATAATTCAAATTGCTTACCATTTGCAATAGACATCCTTTAAAATGAAGTTTGATTCTTTTTACTAATCATGGCAGTCATAATTTTTTCAAATGATTGCATTGCTAAGGACTAGCAATGATTAAGTTGGGGGATATGATCAGTACACATTTTTAGATAAATAATAGATGAAATTAAACACTATACTATCAATTTTATGTACAAACCTATACGGAATGATAGATAAATCAATTATGTTTTCAAAAATATTAATTTTGTAAAATTCGAATTTCAAATATCATAATTTTATGGATTAAGTGAGTGTGGCAATTTCATTCTCAATAAGAGATTCTCCGCAATTATTTAATATGCATAATTCATAGAATGCCGTATGAACTTAACTGTTATTTTAAATAGATACAGGACATGAGCGTGCACATGGCATAGTGAGTAGACCACTCAAATTTCAGCGAAGTGACCAGGGTTTGAATCCTGGAAGAAACAAGACTTATTTTTGGTATTTTTGCTTCGAATGGGACTTACTTGCCAACTAAGAGAGAGAGAGGAGGGAATCTTGAAAATTCAAAGAGAGGAGATACTTTCTTCAAAATTCAAATTTCAAAATGCCATTTATTGTATTAAAGAGGATTCTCTAATTAAGGCAGAGCTTAAATGCAAAGAATTTAAACCTCTTTACTATTTTTTTGAAATTCAAATCCTCCCCTCTTTTCTGTAAAATCATGGAGGGGGGGAAGAAAAAAGGGAGGCTTTTTAAATATCTTTTGCACTCTTCACCCACTTGAATCGAGCTCTCCCTTTCCACCATTTTTTCGAATTTTTTTTCCCTCTCTCTCTCTTTCTCACTATTGTCTCTCTTTGCCGTTGTACTCTCGTTCCCTCTCTCTTTTAGATTTCTCTCTCTTCTTTGCACCTTCTTTCTCTCCTCCCCAGCACCCTCTCTCTCTCTTTCGGTAGCTCTCTCTCTCTCTCTCTTTCTCTGCCCCCGTACATGTTAAAGCCCGCTAGAAGCCGGGGCCCACCCGCCATGCGGCGTCACCTGCCGTGCCAGCCGCCAGAAGCTGGGTCCCGCCCGCCACGTGGCGTCGCGAGGCTGTTCGCGGGGTCGCCCCATCATCGTTCACGCCCGTTGGAGCGTGCATTTCCCGCTCAATCGCCGCCACACGTCGGCCACTGCCAACACTAGCCGCCGGGCCTGCCTGCCAACATCGCCCAGCACTTCAGTTCGCGGTCCACTGTGCCGCCGTACCACCGCATGTCAACGCCCCGCCTAGGCTCACCTCGCCTGCAGTGCCAGCAGCTGGTGCACTGCGCCCAACACACCTCACCTGCTCAGACCGGCCCACTGAGCCAGCCAGCTGCTCGCGCCCCTGCCTTAGCTGCCGGGCGTAGTGCGCCTCCCGAGCTAGTCTTCCACTATGCTCTCCCTGTTATTTCTTTTCTATTAGGTTATTTTAGTTGTTAAGCTTTTAGTTAACATTCATGTTCTTAATTTTTTTTTTTTTAGAACCATTGTAATATTTCTTTCATTAATAATAATCAAGTGTTTTTTCTATCTTGTGGTTATTTTTATTTGTTTTTCTAGACTAATATTATTTAATTAGATTCATATGTTTTGCTTAATCAAGTTATTTAGTTAATCAAGTTTTAGTGGTAGGTGTTAATTAGAGATTTTTGAAGGCATTTAAACTCTGTAATTAATTTTGTTCAAGTGCTTAAGTAGACTCGAACATTATCAAAATTACAAACAAATCCCAAAGTTTTCAAAATAAAAATTCTATTTCCTTGTGGATCAACCCGGTCTCAACCAAACACTACATTGTTATCTTTATTGAGATTCAGAATTTAAGATTGATGATATTCATGTTTTAACGACGACATTTAAATAAGCATCAGTTTGTAGCCCACGCCATCGTCGACCGTGCCCTGCGCGGGGAGCGAGCCACCCGCCTTAGCGCCACGAGTCGCTCGGCTGGGCCTTCCTACCCAGTGCCGCCGCCACGTCGTCCCCACCTTCGCCTATCAAGCCTACCTCGCGGAGCCCGCCTGCCGCCCGTACAGTGCATTGGCGCACTGAGCCGCACCAAGCTCACCTCCCTCCGCACTTGCCACGCACCTGCTTACGGTTAACAACGCCTATGCGTCGACCACCTCTTGCTTGCACCAGCCCCTCCACATAAGCCTGTAGCACTTGCGTTCTTTAGCTTTGATCTATTGTAGTTTTAATTTTTTTTATTTGTTAGATTTCTTTTCGTCTCCCATATTTAGTCTTAATGTAGGCTGTAAGTTTTTTTTTTTTTACAGAACGTTGTTTTAGACATTGTTAATAAATGTGCATTTGGTATCATTAATTTTCTTTTAATCTATCTCTCTCTCCTATTTTTTTTTTCTAAGTTATGCTTATATTGTTAGGATTAGATTTACTTAGTTGGATCTATGTTTCTTTAGTAGTTTTAATTAATTAATTAATTTTGTTCACTAATATTTAAAGACGTGCAAATTAATTCCATTCAAATAGTTAATTATTTCTCTAATTCAAGTTTAGGTTTACATTAATTAGTTGCTCAATTTCTAGATTAACTTACGCTGTAGTTTTAAACTCTCACCTCATTTAAACTTGTTCAATCAAAATTTAAAGTTTTCTAAATTAAGAATCTATTTCTCCGTGGATCGACCCGGTTCTCACCATGATACTATTTTCAAATAATTATATGTGGGAATTAAAATTTTAGATTGATGTCCAAATATGCTTAACTACACATAATTTTGAGCGTTCAATTTTTGGCGCCGTTGACAGGGATTTGGATTTTTAATTTTGTTAATTTTAGATTTAGTGTAATTATTCTCTAGCTAATATTTTTTCTTATTTTTGTAGCTACATTGAAAAAAAAAAAAGGGAAGCAAAATTATTGGTAAGACTGTTCCAACTTCCTCCTTTTCAATTTTTCCATATTCTTTTAGTTAGTTTCCTCTTCTGTAATTTCTACTTTAGATAGGTGTTCATTAATTAAAAAAAAGAAAAGAAAAGAAAAGAAAATTCAAATCTAAAAATCACCATGACAAGATTAGAAACTTCCTATGCTAGGCATTCATCATTCTAGGAAAGCATGAATTAGTTTCTCTTCTTAGTTATTTCTAATTTTGTTGAAGACTGCGGAGGAAAGGTACATGTTTCAATTATAGCAAGTCATTCATGATTGTATCAAAATCCCTTGCTTTGATTTGAATTGTGCGTTGCATAGCATTCAAAAAGACATTAAGGGCGATACCTTTAACAACATAAGGTAAGGATTTCATCACCCTTCCTTAGCCCACAAACAATCTTCCTTGCATTGTCATTTCCTAAAACCAATAAAAGCAAGTTGCAGGGAATTCTAGGATTCACACTGTGAGCAGTTTAAATTTGGGGTTGCCTCCACTTTTGGCAACGGTGTCTAGGCTAGAGGTTAAAAGGCAAAAGCCTAAGCGGGAAAGTGGTTCTTTAATTAGGTCACTACGAAAGTAGGGGGAGCCTCCCACTACCCCACCTCTTACCTGGCCATTGATTGATTGTGGTAGTGACTTGAGGTGGACCCCATTCACCTTGTGAGAAAATTCACATAGAAGTCCAGGTCAACCTTAGGTCTTTAGGTTAATTTGTTTGCTAAATTGCTTGCACACACACACACACACACATATATATATATATATATATATATATATATATATATATATATATATATATATATAAAGTGAAAAAGAAAATACAAGTCCTTCTCTCTTTGTCCTAGTGTATGCAAGATAGGAGATCTCAAAGCCCTATCCTTTTAGGACCAATTGCTGAAATCAAGAGAGTTCTACATCAAAGAAATCCACCTCTAGATCTAATGGCCGAGAATCAGAATCCGCTGAAGCAAATGAAGGATTATTTCATCCCGAATCAATATCAATTTTCGTCTTGCATTCATCTTCCTCAAAATCCAGCCAATTAATATGAAATTAAATCAAGTGCCATTCAGATGCTCCTTTCATTTTATGGGAATACAAATGAAGATCCTTATAAGCATCTAGATGAATTCTTAGAGATCTGGTCCATGGTGAAGATTCAGAATTTTATCGATGATGCACTTAAGTTGACCCTTTTCCCTTTTTTTCTGAAGGATAAGGCCAAATATTGGCTGGAGACTATAGGTAAGCCCATTAGGGCATGGGAGTAAATGCAAAAAGAATTCCTCAAGAAGTTCTATCCTATAGAGTGAACCAACACCATGAGAAAGGCCATTACGGGTTTTACCCAAACTCCTGAGGAATTAATTCATGAGTCATGGGAGAGATTAAAGGAATTGTTTCGAAAATGTCCTCATTATGGGCTATCAAAATGGCAAATTGTCCAAGCATTCTATGAAGGGTTGTCTGAACAATTCAGACAAATGGTGGATGCCTCTTATGGAGGGGCATTTATGATGAAGAGTGAAGATGAGGCCTATGATTTATTTGAAATGTTTAGTGATAATTCCATCAATCATGCCTATCTCTCATCTTACGAGAGGGCTGTTGGGCTATCTAAACGGGCTGGGATGTATGAACTTAAGAATCGAGGAGAGCCCGAATTCAAAATGAACATTAATTTAATCAATCAAGTGACTGAATGCCCAATGTGGCCCAACTTCCACCACTCATTCAAGAACAAGTTTAGGCCACCCAGGGATTCTCCAGCCCCGATAATGATCCACTCTCAAACACTTACAATCCAGGATGGAGGAATCACCCTAATTTTGCGTGGAAGAATCTGCATATCCCATTACAAATGTCTAATCTTCCCATACATTAAGCCCAAAAGCCACAAAACTCATTTCAACATCAGTCCAATTTCTATAGGAATACATATGCTAGGGGACCACAGGCCCAATTCTCTCAAGTCCACTTCTCTCAACCAGCCCACTATCAATCCTTCCAATCAGGACAACCAATCCAATATCCTCCTCCACCCACTTAACAACAACCCCCTCAGCCCAACTTTGATGACAAGTTTACACAACTCCAACAACTTATCTTAACCCAATTACAATCTATTTCTAAGTTGGAGAGTCAAACGAGGCAGTTAGCTGAGGCAACTATGAGGAGGGAAATGTGCCAACTTCTTAGTCAACCTTTTGCCAATCCGAAGAATCAGCCTCCGAGTTTTCCGCCTCAATCCGGCCTTTTACCTCAACCCGGCCAATTATCACAACCTAAAGGGCCGCAATTCGAGAATGCTAAAGCTATTTCAACCCTTAGAAGTGGAAAGTCCTTGGATGACCCACAGAAGACTACAGAGGTAATAGAAAGTTCCCCTAATGGATCCCATGGCATCGAAAGTGAAAGTGAGGCAGAGCCCAATATAGAGAAGTTGGGGGGCATCCTAAAGGAAAAGAAAGACTAGATGAAGGTCCAAGTTCATATCAACCAAGGGTGTCGTTCCCAAATGCTTTAGAGGCGAAGCCCAATGCAAGGAAGAAACTGGCCCAAAATAAGGAGTTGATGAAATTATTTCCTTGATGCCATTAAGCATGTGTCAGCTTATGCTAAGCTTCTTAAGGAATTATGCACACCACGAAGGGAATCTAGAGTGGCACCTGAAAAGGTTAGGCTTTTGGAGGATGTGAGTGCAATTGTGATGAACCATCTTCCTAAGAAGCTGAAGGATCTCAGAGCACCTTTGATCTCATGTGACTTAGGTGGAGTCACATTTGATAGAGCTTTATTGGACCTAGATGCTAGTGTGAACCTTTTGCCAACTATTTATGAACAATTTGATATTGGGTTTCCATCATTTTACAGTTGGCGGATAGGTCTGTGAAAACTCCACGGGGACTTATTGAGGATGTTATTCTAAAAGTCCATGATTGTAATTTTCCCGTGGATTTTCTTATTCTGGTTATGGCCTCACCTAAGGAACTCATTCATACCCCGATCATCTTAGGAAGTCCTTTCTTAGCCACTGTCAAAGCGAATATTAATTGTGAAACTGGCATGATGGATATATCCTTTGCGGGCCAAAAGGTCAAGATTAATGTTTTCAAAGCATCCCAATATCCAGCCCTTGATGAAGAATGTCACACCATTGATATTTTGGATAATTTGATTGAAGGGGATTCGTTACTCACACATGACCTTTTGGAAGAGGCTAGTGCTCTAAAGGATTCTCCTAACCTCTTAACTTCTTGGGCAAAGGTGGAACCTGCTTTCTCATCTTTAGAGGATCCTCCTGTACTTGAACTCAAGCCATTACTCGAGTCTCTCAAATATGTCTTTTTGGGCCCCGACCAAACTCTTCTAGTCATCATCGTGGCAAATCTCACATCGCCGCAAGTGGTCCAGCTAATCAAGATCCTTAATGCCCATAAATGTGCCATTGGGTGGTCGGTGATAGATTTGAAGGGAATTAGTCTGTCCATTTGCATGCATCATATCTACATGGAAGAAAATTCCAAGCCAAGTCGATAAATGCAAAGGCGGCTTAATCCAAATATGAAAGAGGTGGTGAAGAAAGAGGTTGTGAAATGACTTGATGCGGGTATCATTTACCCTATCTCAGACAGCAAGTGGGTCAGCCCAAGCCAAGTGGTACCCAAGAAGTCTGGATTGACTGTTATTAAGAATGAGCATGGGGAAGAGGTACCCACTAGGCTCACTACGGGATGGAGAGTGTGTACTGATTACCGAAAGCTTCATAGCATGACTAAGAAGGACCACTTTCGTACATGGATCAGATTCTGGAAAAGTTATCGGCCTAGAAATTCTTCTGTTTCTTAGATGGGTACTCTTGGTATAATCAAGTGGCTATTTACCCAGAAGATCAAGAAAAGACCACCTTTACATGCCCTTATGGCACATTTGCTTTCAGGAGACTGCCATTCGGACTATGCAATGCACCTGCCAGTTTTCAACGGTGCATGATGGCGATATTCTTCGACATGGTGGGAGAGTTTCTCGAAGTTTTTATGGATGATTTTTCAATCTTCTGGGACTCTTTTGAAAATTGCCTAAAAAATCTGAAACAAATATAGAAACCAATCTGATACTTAATTGGGAGAAGAGCCATTTTATGGTTCGCGAGGATGTTGTTCTAAGCCACATTATATCTGAAAGGGGGATAGAGGTAGAGAAAGCTAAGATTGATCTCATATCTAATCTTCCTCCTCCCACTTCTGTCAGACAAACCCGTTCATTTCTTGGCCATGCCGGTTTCTATCACCGGTTCATACATAATTTCTCTCAAATTGTCGGACCTCTAACTCTTCTCTTAGCTAAGTATGTCCCATTCTACCTGGATGAACCATGCATAAAGGCATTCAATTCTTTGAAAGGAGCTTTGACTAAAGCTCCGATTCTTCAATCTCTCGATTGGTCTTTACTTTCGAGATCATGTGTGATGCCTCTGACTATGCGATTGGTGTAGTGTTGGGAGAACGAATCAACAAGTGTCCCATGGTGATCAATTATGTAAGTCGCACCCTTGCAGATGTCTAAATAAATTATACCACTACTAAAAAGGAATTATTGGCTGTGGTTTTTGCCCTAGAAAAATTTCGATCTTATCTTTTAGGGGCAAAAGTCATAATTTATTCTGATCACTCAACCTTAAAATACCTTTTGACTAAGAAGGATGTAAAGCCCAGACTCATCAGATAGATTTTACTCCTTCGAGAATTTGATTTAGAAATTCGAGATAAAAAGGGTTATGAGAATGTGGTAGCTAACCACCTATTCAGAATCCTCATTTCTGAGAGTGCCCCAATGGCAGATTCATTCCCGGATGAGCATCTCTTAGCCATTTCTCACAATATTGCATCTTGGTATGATCATATTGTCAACTAAAAGGTGACCAATCAGCTTCCGGAAGGATGAACCAAAAGTGAGAAGGATAGATTCTTCTCGCATGAAAAGTATTACTTATGGGAAGATCCTGAACTATTTAAATTCTGTCCTGATCAAATCATCCGGCGATGTGTCCCTGAGGAAGAATAACAGAGTGTGCTAAACTTCTGCCACAATCTTTCTTGTAGGGGCCATTTCTTAGGGAAGAAAATTTTCACCAAAGTCCTACAAAGTTGTTTTTACTGGCCCACACTTTTTAAAGATGCCTATGAGTTTAGCAGAACTTGTCTTAGATGTCAAGCCGTAGGAAATATGACAAAAATGGATATGATGCCACTCAACCCAACTCTAGTGGTTGAAGTCTTTGATGTTTGGGGAATAGACTTCATGGGATCTTTTCCACCTTCATTTGGACATGAATATATCTTAGTGGCGGTAGATTATGTCTCTAAGTAGATTGAAGCAGTAGCCACTCGAACCAATGATCATAAAGTGATCATGAAATTCGTCCATAAAAACATATTTTCACGGTTCGGATGGCCCAAAACTATCGTAAGTGAATGGGGCACACATTTCATGAATTCTCAATTTCGATATTTGCTTAAGAAATATAGAATTAATCAGAAGTTAGCTACCCCTTATCACCTCCAAACCAGTGGCCAGGTAGAAGTATCCAATAGGGAAATCAAGAGTATTTTGCAAAAGTCCGTTAGGCCCGATAGAAAATATTGATCTAAAAGATTGGATGATACTTTGTGGGCCTATCGGACCGTCTATAAAACTCCTACTGGCATGTATTCTTATCGCCTGGTTTTTGGAAAAGCATGCCACCTTCTTGTGGAATTGGAACATAGGGCGTATTGGGCCATCATCAAATAAGTCAATCTAGACCTTGAAAGTATAAAATTGCTAGAATTAACTTTAAGGGTAGAACTACCAATTCTTTTTTTTTTTCTTTTGGGTTGAATGAAAGGAACGTCAGGATTTATAATAGGGGACCGACCTACTTAGCACTCTAAAGAGGCGGTCATTTAAAAATGGATAACTGTAAATATTAAATGTCATAAAGGTATTAAAAAGAGCTAAAGGAAGGCAGGTGGAAAAAAGTATGCACTTCCCTTCAGACAAATTAAAAAGAGTGGTAAAAAGTACACACTCTCAAAGGCAAAAACACAACTAAATGAAAACGCTGCGCTAAATAAAAAGTCTCTCATACTAAAAATACGATCAAGTCATGAAAAGTGATGAGTCGGGCGGGAGCTGAAAAACGATCCTCGCTAACTGATCGGGAAATCCCTTTTCTCTTCTCTCCCCTAGGTAGTTTTATCTAAAGGGTTAGTAAAGGCGAGCATATATCGGAAATGCCGGAAACAAATTCTAAGCATGCTAATTTGCATGCACAATCACCTGTCGCGAACTAAAGTGTAGCGGGAAATGAGAACTTTAGCTCTACCGATCGGCTACCATTTAATTTTATGTGATAAATAACCACAAATGAAACGTAATATTTCATTGTTGTCCCAATTTCTCTTCTATTTGCATTGCTAAGGGACTAGCAATGAGTAAGTTGGGGGGTGTGATAAGTCGTTATTTTTTATCATTAAAAGGGGAAAATCCATGCATTATACTTATGATTTTGTGTAAAATGGTACGAAATGATAGATAATTTTGTACTGATTCTAACGATACCAAATTTGTTAAAAACATCACCATTTCATGTGAAAAACTGAATATAATGCATTTACGGTTTTTTGGCAAAACTGAGAAAATAAATAAACTTATAAATGTAATATTATTCATGATAAAACTCTAATTTACATTTATTTTTGTGTAAACAAGACATGAAGAAGTTGTGGTGTAGTGGTTAAGGCGTTGGAGACTTGTGGGAGGTCCAATGTTCGAATCTCAAAAGAAACAACCCTCATTTTGGTAAAAAGAATAAAACGGGGGCAAAATTGTTATTTGCTTCCCTAAAATGGCTGCCCTAATCCTTATCCAAGAAGAAGGTAAGAAAAGTCATCGGCCACCCCCTTTCCCTCCTTTCTTTGTTTGGAAAACCTCTCTCCTTTTTAAAATAGTCTTCTCTTCCTTCCCCTCTTGCTACTTTTTTTTAAAATTCTCTCTCTTCCCCCCTAGGGTTTCGAACTGCAGACAACCCTCTCTCCATCTTTTACCCTCTCTCTGACTCTTCTCTCTCTCTCCCTTTTCTGCCCGAGCACCTATCTCTCTGTCTCCACACTTTTTCTTCATCTCTCTCTCTCTCTTGATTCTCTCTCTCTCTCTCTCTGTCAGAACCCTCTCTCTTTCTCCCTCACTTTTTCTCCCTCTCTCTCATGCACCCTGCATCTCTCTCTCCCACTTTTTCTCCCTGTCTCTCCTCCTCCATATCTTTTGTCTTTGCCGTGCCTCGCCACACATCAGGACCTATCAACACCGCCAGCCACCGCCAGCCCCAGCGCCATGCGGCGGAGCCAGTTCGTAGCCCCGCCATCGTCGACCGTGTCCCGCGCGGGGAGCGGGCCGCCCACCTTAGTGCCACGCATCGCGCAGTCGGGCCTTCCCGCCCAGCGTCGCCAGCCACGTCGTCCCCGCCTTCGCCTGTCGTGCCTACCTCGCGGAGCTTGCCTGCCGCTCGTACAACACATTGGCGCACTGAGCCGCACCAAGCTCGCCTCCGTCCACGCCTGCCATGCACCTGCTTGAGGTTCACATCGCCCGTGCGTCGACCTCCTCTTGCTTGCACCGGCCCCTCCACAGAAGCCTGAAACACCTATGTTGTTTAGCTTTGATCTATTGTAGTTTTTTTTATTTTTTTATTTGTTAGATTTCTTTTCATCTCCCATATTTAGTCTTAATGCAAGTTGTAAGTTTTTTTTTTTTACAGAACGTTGCTTTAGTCATTGTTAATAAATGTGCATTTGGTATCATTAATTTTCTTTTAATCTATCTCTCTCTCCTGTTTTTTTTCTAAGTTATGCTTATGTTGTTAGGATTAGACTTACTTAGTTGGATCTATGCGTCTTTAGTAGTTTTAATTAATTAATTAATTTTGTTCACTGGTATTTAAAGACGTTCAAATTACTTCCATTCAAATAGGTAATTATTTCTCTAATTCAAGTTTTGGTTTGCATTAATTAGTTGCTAAATTTCCTGATTAACTTAGGATGTAGTTTTAAACTCTCACCTCATTTAAACTTGTTCAATCAAAATTTAAAATTTTTAAAATTAAGAATCTATTTCTCCGTGGATCAACCCGGTTCTCACCATGATACTATTTTCAAATAATTATATGTAGAAATTGGAATTTAAGATTGATGTTCGAATATACTTAACGACATATAATTTTGAGCGATCAATATGCTCCCAAGAAGAATCAGGAAGGGACCTCAACACGGCAAGCATTTTCTGCTCATCTAAGAGCTGAGTACTAGTTATCTTTAATTCTCTTATCATCGAAGACATCACCCTTATGTGTTCTGCTATGGAATGCTTGGGATCCATCATGTATTGATTTAACTTCATAGTTAAGGTCCTCAACCTCTTGCTGATGTGCCCCCATATTGGGGTTTTAGTTGCTTCCACATCTCTTTGGTAGTCTTGTAGCTCTCAAATTCCTTAATAAAGTCATCGTGATAGTGTAGCGCACACTTTTGTCCGTATTTAGCCACTTATCATAAACTTGCTTGTCACGATTGACTTAAGCAAGCAGTCCATCATTTGATGGTGCCAATATTATATTAGTCAAGGTCTTAAGTACCTCCTTCTCATTAAAGACATATTGTATTTCTTTGTGCCACATATCATAGTTATCCTTTTAATTTATCTTGACCAGACAACTCATGACATGGACCTTTTGAGGCCATCGTTACCTCCTACATTATGCAAGTACAAAATTAGACACTTGTTTAGAAAAACTTCATTCTCTTAAAATTGATTAGCCATATATTTTCTTTCACATATCAAATAGTGAAAGAAGAGAACGGATTCGATACCTCGTTCTGTGCACAGAGTCCCCACAGCTAGAGCAGCTCGATCGTCCTCCTCGACACCCGTGGGTCGTCCTCATTGTCCCGTGTAAGTGAAGGGATCATCCTCGTCATCGAGGATAGCTACCAGAGTTGTCCACTTCTTCCATGCGGCTTGTTCTCGGGGTCACGATGGTTCCCCAAGGGGGAGAGAGAGAGAGAGAGAGAAGAGGAGGAGAAGGAAGGTTCTTGGTGGAGAGAGAGGAATAGAGGTAGGAGATATCTCACGTGTGCATATCTTCCCATCCCCAAAAGACTCATTCTTTTATACATGTGGGTCTCTTATGGATCCCACAAGTCCTTGGACTTATCCTCTCATAAGGAGAGAGTCTCAAGGAAACTAATCCACCACCAATGTGGATGTGCATGGGACTCCTTCCCAACTTACAACCTCTAAGCTCCTTCAAGAGGATCAAACTCTCAATCATTTCTTCTGTAATCCCAGATGAAGCAATGAGGTCTCCGAAACCCGGTTTGGACCTCTAAGTTTTAAATGTTGAATTCCAAGGGAATCTAGTAAGAATTCAAGAGCTGTGCTTTTGGAACAAACATTTAATTCTATCGTACATAAATATCATAACATGCCAAAAATATACATATATTAATATAGATAGATATATATAAACAAATCGTAAAATCAATAATTGGTGGGCTTTAACAGGATTTGCATGCATTTTAACATCAATCCAGAAAAGATGTGAGTCCTAAAAGTGATAGTTTAAATATTCTCATAGATACTGTAGCTGAATATGTCAAGCAGTCTATTAAATCCAGGTTTTCACATCGTTATGCAATTACGCAATGTTCAAATGTCACCAAAAGCAAGATATTCCTCTCCAGCGGAAATGCAATAAGTTGAAAGACAATGGCAAACAAGGCAGCATATAGAAAAAAGCAAGATTTTCTCACTACATTTATATCATGAAAATGTCCAGCATGTAGAGAAATGACTCTTATATAGGCAGGGTTTTACGACAACTGACACTGATGCCAAACACAGACTTAACTTTTCTAAAGTTTTGGTGTTATGTTGTTTGTGGGAAAAGTAAATATTACGTCTGTGAAGTATATGCCCACACACAAAAGAAGGTACATTAAAAAAGGGACTCTGGATGTATGCGTCACTCTGGGGCATCCACCTCGAATTAGTAGACTGACTCGACAGATAATATTATCAAGAGCCACAGCCATTTCATCATCAATTGGCGTGTGCATGATAAGCAAATCCACCGTTCTCCAACCCTTGTGCTTCTTCAACGGTTCTATCGATCGTTTCTTTCTGCCCATATAGCCCACACTTGTGTTTAGAGCAACGTCCAGACAAACCTTCTTCAGACTTGTGCGTCAGGCCCACACCCTGCTCTAGCTCCTAAAGATGCCATTATCCCTGACGGTGTTGACCGGGTCGCCCGATAGATCTCCACTCTCTCTCAAAGTTTCATACAGAGAATGGACAAAAGAATGGGTGTTCCGGGATTTGGCATATCGCAGAGACAACAAGTGCTCCATAAGTTGCAGCATCTGTGCAATCTCAGTCATGCTTGGAATTTGGCTTCAGGTGTGAGGATAAATACTGAAACTTACGGCATCTGCAGCCTCCATCCGCTATCAAGTATACGTTCATCTGTTCTTGAATATTCCATGAGTCCCGTTTGCATATCCGCCAGCCTCTTCCTTCCTGTATGAAACTCCTGTCACAGTGACTGTCGACACATGCATATAGTTAAGTAAACAAGTCCATGTGGCACACGCTACGGATTTGTCAGTAATCCTAACTTGGGTTGAGTTGGAACTTGGGCTGGTCCAATTTAGTCCATATTCTAACGTATGTTTGATAACCTATGATTGCTGCATTAACTTCATACAAAATAGTGGGCCACCTCCAGCATGTTATCAACAAGACGTCATGAAGAAATTTATCAAGTGGGGCACTCTGCATCGAGCAGTATGTGTTCTAAAAAATTGGGCCAGCCCAATCCTACCACTACAAGAAAAAGGGCACTAGGGATGGTTGAGACCTGTCGCTACAAACACTAAACCCGTCGCTAATACATTAGCAGCATGAATCCATGTGCACCTTCATCTACTGCAGCTGATATTGTAGGTCCATCTGCTGTGTAGTCATTGGATGGTTTTGCTCTTCGATGACCTTCTTTAGCTGCTCAATGTCACCTTGTTGCTGAGATTGCTGGTCTAAAAGCTATTGATGGCTGCTGGTGGTGGTGGCGCTAGTGTCAATCCCTATGTAACAGGAGCGTAGAGTCTCCCACGTCCTCCACAGTAGATGCATCCCGGTCTATCTCGACCCATCACCTAAATGAATGTCTGCTCTGGAGTAAGTGCGTCCGTCATGACAACAACAGTCGTGGCATCGGAGGCCTCTTAGGCGGGAGTAGGAGTGATCAACTACATCATATGATCCTATTTTACATAATAAGATAGACAAAAAATATTAAAAATAATAGATAATAAGATATTTAATGAGTAATAAGATATCATTATTTGTATTACCGTCAAATTCCTGCTCTATTCATTGTCCCACACCATAGTACCATCATGCCGCTCCCTAGACTCTAGACTGGGTCATCTGCAAAACCTCAGGACACGTAGGATGACGACCCTCCTTTTGTCTATGTTGTAATTGTTTAAAAATATATATATATAACTAATTAGAATTACAAAATATGTTTATACAAAAAATGAATATATTAAAATGAAAATTACTTACAAAGGTTTCATTAAGATAATGGATGTTGGTGCGGCCTCTACGATAAGGGATGGACAGCTTGGACCGACTTGACTTATTCATGTCAAAAATGTCATGCATTCATGTGAAAAAGATAAAAATATACACATATATTGAACAACATGATATTAATAAGTAAATATAAATAATTATTAATCAACATATACATTACCTGATGATCCTTCTGGACCCAGATCTCACACATATGCCGTCATTGAGAAGGGTCTATCTTTAGGGGCACATTGTTGCATGTTTCTTCAAATTCTTTATCTTTATAATATCGTTAAAGACAAGAAAATTGATAAGTTAAGTGATAAGATATTGAAATAAAATACTAATTAATAATACTTACAAGATCCTTCAAGGTTGCCCTATATTTTCTTTGCATTTTCCCCATATGGTGGAAGATCTCCAAATCAACAGTTGGACTCCAAGGAAATGTGAATCTTTGTTGAATATAAATATTTAAAAGTTAGTATAAAAAATATTAAGAAAGAAATTACAACAAATTAGTACTATTATTACCGTGATGTCTCTCATAATAACACCTTTCTTCTCAGCTGGAAGTTTTCTGTAGTCTTGTTGCCAAAGATTGCAGTGAAGCTTATTAAGCATTCCCAAAAGTGTTGTGAAGTGCCTAGCATTGTCACCCACTGCAGATCCCTTCTTAATCTCGATATCCAATTTAACGCCTGGCGGCAGGGTTCGAATGTGTATACCCTTTGCAGGACTCCTCCCACATTTTGCCAAAACTAAACATGAATAAAAAAATAAATTAGATATACAAAAGATGATAGCTCATAAATTCATACAAATATATCTAAAGTAGTCGAAGAATCAATCCTTGGTGTGGAAGGCTAGATGGAGCCTACTCTCTACGTCTGAGGCGTAGTAGGCAGGATGCCTACAAACTGAGAGGCCCCCGATGCGTGAGTGGCTGCGAATGGCTGGAAGGGTGCCTGAAAGGCAATCGGTGGCTAGGAGGAGGCCGCTAGCTAGGAGGAGGCTACTAGATGGGAGACAACTAGTGACTAGGAGGTGGCTTATAAGTATTGGTCTTAGGTGGCCTACAAGTCAATCTGACTATATAAATCTCGTTCATTTATTAATAAAATGACATTATTTCATTACGTGTAATTCGTTTTTTTACTGTCTCATAATGAAGTCAATGAATATGTGCGATAGTGATCAGATTGTGATGAGATCATACTAATAAGACTGATCAGTTAAACACACATATTCTTAATAGTTCCTAGTAAGAGAATATCCGAGAAGGACATCGGATATCCAATTAGATTAGTACAGATTACTCTTACTCATACGATGAGGGTGACTGATCTCATAGTCACTTGTGTGGAGACACTAAGACGAATCTGTAGGTGCTAATTGGAGAATGAGTTCACTGAACCGATCCAACTGAATCGCTGGATGGTATAGTACCACACTGTTATCCAACTTGATTCTATCGTCGCAGTTGCGTGGATGGTCCTCAGACCTAAGACACCAAGGACATCTTGTCGGTGGACTTCTATACTATGATATTGGTTTATAGATCTCTATTCACAGGATTCTAAAATGCCAAAGACCGGGTGCAGCAAAATACCCTCGAAGGGAATTGAGTGTCAATAAGGAATCATTCACTCTCGTTACTTAGAGAGAGAATACTCTAGAAAGGATGCCCGGGAGTCTCTGGTCAGGGTGGATGATAATATCGGGGAAGGAGTTTTCCGATATTATACGGCAACATCCAATCCAAGTGAGTCGACCGATTAGGGTTTGACGGTACACCATATCTTGAGTTGACTCGAGAGCATTGTACGAATTTAGAATTATATCCACGCGGTAACTGTCGACGGGAAGGTTCCAAAAATGGGTTGCTTAACCCCAATACCTTCCAAGTTCACGCGGTGTTGCTTAGCACCCAACGTGATCGAAGGCCAGACCGAATATAATGTGCGACATTAATTCGATTGATTAATTAATTAATATGAGTTATTAATTGATTAATTGAGTCAGTAAGAAGTCACTGGACTTATTGGGCTATTAACCGGACTGGTAATTAGGCCTAGAGGGTCACACGCAAAAGATTCTCAAGGCGATGGATTAAAAGTGAGTTTTATATTGAAGCGGGGGTTTTTATGAAAAATTGCGTTGTTAATATAAAAGATAGCGAATAGGCTGAGTAGGCCAAGCTGTTGCTCAGCTCTAGCCGCCCCCTCCTTTCTCCCTCTCTCTCTCTGGCGCTCCAGCTCTCTCTCCTCTCTAGAGACAGCTCCCCGTCACCCCGACTCCCGTTCGACGGAAGGGTTTGTAGGCTACGAAGAATGAGGAACATAAGGAAATCCATCGCGAGGAGGATTGCATGGACTTCGCTAGAGGCCAAGCGTTTGCGCGGCTGGCGGTGTCACACCAACGGAGCCATTCGGACGCGGATTCGATTCCGCGCAAGGTAATATCCGATTAACCATTATTCGGTTTTCGGTCATCAAAACCGAGTCGGATCACAGATTATTATTATTTAATTTTCGCTGCGTTTGCGATCCCAACAAACACGAGATCCTAACAATGGTATCAGAGCTAGGTTCCACTGTTTCTCGTCCGTTTTGGTCTCCAAATTAATTTTTTCATGATATTATTCCATGCGCAAGTTCGATTATTTACTAGATCCATGTTCATATGATGAAAACACAATAATTAGATTATTAATCTTTGCAAAAATTGAATTTTTTTTTGGGGTTTTGTGTTCTTCGTGAGACGAAGAACGACGATGTTTGGCGACTTTGTTCAGGCTTCCCAAATGTTAGGGAGGTGGGACAGTGCCCCAAATCCTCCATTGAAAGTCACTGGTCTCCATCAGACTCATGACCGACACCGGAGAAGGTGGGCGATAAGCAAATGGCCGGTCTTCTTCTTCCTCTTTGGTTTTTTGAACTAGAAAAAACTAGAGAAAAGGGGGAAGAGAAGGGGCTCGGCCGGCTGCTTTATAAGGGGCCACCGGCGGGCCTGCCAGTGTCGGGGGCGTCGCCGGCCAGGGCCAAATGGCGCCTGGGGTCTGCTGGCGACGGCACTGCAACCCCCCTCCCGCCGCCATTATAACCTACGGCTGTTAGGGTTTTAGGGGGGATGGGCCAGGTAGTCCGGGCCGGTCCAGCCAACCAGGTCCAACGCTGGACCGAACGCCTGAGCCAGAGCTTGGCGGGTCCGAACCAGCTGGACCCTAGTCCAAACCAGGGGGGCAGTAGGTAAATCTCCTTTTTCCAACCCTTCCCTTTTAAAACCCCAGTAACCCAATTGATAAATAATTAGATTTTAAATTTAAAATTACAAAGTGTTTTGAATATTAAAATTTTTATCTCATATTATTGAATTGGGTTATTATGATTTTGGAATCATTATTATTAACAAATTATTGTTAATTAATTAGAGTTAGTTATTGATTTAAGAGTTAAATTAATAATTAATTTTAATTGACTAATTTAAGTGTTAAATTAGTAGTTATTAGTTAATTGTTAATCTAAGTGTTAAATTAATAATTAATTTTAATTAACTAATCTAAGAGTTAGATTAGAAACTATTAATTAATTAGTGTTAATTATTGGTTTAAGAATTAAATTAATAATTAACATAATTGACTAATCTAAATTTTAGGTTGGTAGTTAATAATTAATTAGTTGATTATTAATTTAAGTGTTAAATTAGTAATTAACTTTAATGGACTAATCTAGGAGTTAGATTAGTAATTAATTATTAACAGTCTAATTGTTAGATTATTAATATTAATTAATCTAAATATTAGATTGTTTGAATTATTAGAAATGTTCTAATTGTATAGAATAATCTGGAATTATTAATTTGGAGTGTGTGCACATGTGATGTGTATTATATACTTTTAAATTTGATTTAATTGCATGTTAAGATAATAAAATAATTTTTTAGAATTCAAATGTCAATTTCGATTGGATCATAGCTTTATGAAATTCAAAATTATTTAATTTTGAAACTCTTTTATTTTAACCATGTGATGTGCTTATCATGTGTGGAATGGTTAAAACACACCGTAGTCATAGATATGCACTTTTTAAATTATTCATGTAATGAATGATGTATGTGGATCGTAGATGAATGATAGAATGTTTATTAATTGTTAATAAATAGAGGTTTGTGTACCTCTCCTTCTCTCATACTCTGATGTAATTCTACCTCCCTCTCTCATACTCGCCATAAGGCCTTCTTCAATTTATATGTAAATTTAGAATTAATTGTAATGTGATCGAGGCAATCGAGGAAGGAGCGAGGATGATCCATAGCTGCAACCAGGAAGGCAATTCGATGGAGATCCTTTGCCTATGTGTTTGTAGCAATGTCTAATGTAATTGTTATGTTAGATTTTATGTGTGTTTGACTGTTGGCTACAGTCAAACCTACGGTGCTATCCATGACCACACTAGACATGTATGTGATAGAATGTTTTTCTTTTAATTATGAATTAAAGCAGGTATAGTATTTAGTAAATATATACATTATATTTATATACTATCACCTAAGTGAGACCAAGATAAAAGTTATTTAAAAAGATCCTCACTAAAATCTAAGTTGTAATGTGAGTAGCTGATAAGTTACCGCGTGGTCCTCCATCGTTATAGTCATAAGATTTGAATTACTTTAGGCAGGTTTGTTGTGCTATCCACAAGGCCTGTTTAATTGTAAGGAGAGACTATGGCTATGGCATAAGATGCCTTTTGATCAGGATTGAGGAACCATATAGCCTTGTTGTGCTATCCACAACGGCTGTATACAAATTTATGCTCGTCTCGTAACGATAGTAAAACTTAGACCAAAATTAATGATTTGTTGTGCTATCCAAAAAGCCATTAAATCTCTGAGGACGAAAGCTGTGATCGGATACTGCAAGGAGTTACAAGTCCTATGAGATGGATGCTTTTTTATTGTATTACAGTTTATTGTGCTGTCCACAAGGCTGTACTACAAGTCTTTGAGATTATGATCCCCACTAGGAGACTGTCGACATCTCATGCTCTGTATATCAGAGGGTTATACAGTCCGTCGAAAATTAGTGGGAGTTACAACTTGATTAAAAGACTATGTCTTATTTTAAATTTAATAATTGAACATCTGCTAAATGAATTTTATTCATCTCTTGTAGAGAAATAATGTCGTCAAATAACCCACTCCGTGGCATACTTGATGCCAATCTTTCGACAGGCCCGAACTACTCAGATATGGCTTAGAAACCTGAAGAATGTCTTCAGATCGGAGCTAATTGCCTATGTCCTTGGAGATGATCCTCTTTCTGAACCGACATTAGATGCCGTTGTGATAGAGATGATCGCATATGATAAATGGAAGAGGAGGAGGTTCGAAGCTATTGGGATTCTTTTGCCTAATGAGATGCACACTGACCTCATACATATCTCACTACCTGCATCGTATGCACTGTTCACTATTGATTTCAACATGAACAAAATATAGACCACGTTGGTTGAGTTTCATAATATGCTCATAACTGCAGAGGGCAACCTTGTGAAGGAAAGGCCCAATATCCTCTTAATTGGTGAAACCAATAAAAGGAGGAAAGTTGTAGTTACCTTTGATAAAGGTAAAAGCAAGAATATGCACAAGCCAAAGTCTGTGTCTAACAAGGACAATGGAAAATGAGTAGTAAAAGGTGATTGTTTCTACTGTAAGCAGAATAGTTACTGGAAGAGGAACTACAAGGAGTTCCTCAACGATAAAGCTAATGGAAAGGTGAAACTGTCAAAAGCTTCAGATATCTATATGATAGATATCAACTTGTGAGCTAGAGATTCCACATCTTGGATACTGGATGTGCTTCTCATATCTGTCATGATGTGCAGATGCTGACAAGTAACCGCAAGCTGAGAAAAGGCGAGGTGGAACTGAGGCTAGAAACAGCTCAAAAGTTGCGGCGGTTGCTATAGGGACAGCAAACCTCAGACTTCCATCGGGAGACATCTTATTATTGGAAGATTGTAATTATCTTCCTAGCATAATAAAGAACATCATATCAACATCTTGTTTAGACAAGATAGAATATAGGTTGACTGTTGAGAACAAAAGTTGTTCAGTTTATTATGGTAATAAATCAATAGCTTCGACACCTTTAGTCAATGGTCTATATCTTTTAGATATTTCTTATTACAATCTTTACATTGATAATGCTCTTAAGAAGAGCAAGCATTGTGTAAACCACGCCTACATGTGGCATTGTAGACTTGGACACATTTGTGAAAGCAGGCTGCAAACACAAACATGGTTATTTAAATGCTTTCGATTATGAATCGTTTGCGATATGTGAGTCTGTCGTACATTTTTTAGGGAAAATGCACCTGATCTTGATTTTTTGATTTAGATTTAGATTTGTATTTGTGCGCTTTACCTAACTCAATCAGAAGATTGCGTAGTTCTTCGACCCGATCCCGCTACCCATAAATGGAATAACGTTAATTACATCCTCCTAAAAGGAAAACCCTTGATTAATCGTCGGAAGAATAAAATAACACCCTTTAAAATGATATAAGTAAGATATACAAGATTGCATTTGAAAAACTGAATGAATTTCAGTTTTTATTTGAGAAGAAAACTTATTTTTTAGTTTAAAGTTGAGTCTGCACAAGACTTGATTTATTGATTTTTATTGATGGCTGATGATGAGAGACATTTTTTAGTATTTTTAGATTGATTTATGGGGATGCATTGAAGATTTATTGAATTTTTTATGTTTGGAAATGAACATGAAGTTGAGTCTGCGCAAGGATGCGCAAACTCATTTGTTACCAATGAGAATGCTTGTATTTATTTTGATTTGTGAGAGAAATGGAAATCTTTTTATGGCATTTTGATTTAAGTGGATGACATTTTTTATCAAAAAAGTCTAATAAATATTTCTTATTGTGTTTTTTCATATTTAAAGTGAAGAGACTTTGGATTTGATTTGTAAGGTATGGAAATGTGTTTTTTATGTTTTCTTATTTGATTTGAGTAAAAAATGTTTCAAGGATTTATATTTTTTATGTTTTGAATTTACAGGTTTTGAAGGATAAGCAAGGTGAAATTCAACTGAAATGAGATTTCTTTTAGGTATTTTTTATATTTTGCAAAAGGGAAAAATTGAGTTTTATTTGATTTTTTGATTTATAGAAAGTATTTTATTCTTATCTTAGGATTTTTTATTTATTTTTAAAAGAATTAAGGTTGAAATTTTGGATTTTTACAATTGGGGGTCGAGTCTGCGAAGGGTAGCGCAGACTCATTTGTCACAAGCCTATTTTTTCAATTTTTTAGGTAATTTCAAGGAGAAAAGTTATCATTTTTGTTTGGGTTTTGATTTGTGGAAAATATAGGGTTTATAATTAAGATTTTGATTTGATTTGAGGAGAATTAATGGCCAAAATACCAGATTTTAAGAATTTAAGGTTGAGTCTGCGCTATAGGGTGCAGACTCATTGGTTATCAAAGTGTTTTAAACATTTTTTATATTTTTTGCAAAAGGAGTTTTAAGCTTTTATTTAGGTTTTTGACTTATATAAAGTATAAAGTTTTTATTTAAATTTTTAGGATTAATTTAGAGGGAATTTAAGGTCAAAAAGGGCAATTTTGGGAATTTAGGGTTGAGTCTGCGCAGGGTAGCGCAGACTCATTTGTCACCAATTTGTTTTGAGTTTTTTTTTGCATTTTTTCAAAAAAAACTTGGTGTTTTTATTTGATTTATTGATAGATAAGAATAAACTTCATTTTTAGAGGGTTTTAGATCATCTTGAAGTGGTTGGGAAGTTGATTTTTTATTTTTTGTGAATTTCAAGGCTGAGTCTGCGCCAGGATGCGCAAACTCAAGTCTGAACTGTGGATTTTTTGTTTATGACTTGTTTTATTGGATTTTTGGTGGGATAAGTTGATTTTATATTTTTTTTGGTGATGATTTACAGATTTGGAGCTGCGGGCATGATTTAGGAGCCAAGAGATGAGGTTTTAGCCTTGAGATTGATGCGTAGACTCAAGTTTAAAGAGGATTTTGAGCAAGATTCTTAAAAAGATGGAATATCCTGAGGTTGAGGGGAATTCCAAGATTTTCAAAATGCTGGGGAGCTTCAAAGATCAAGGAGACAAGAAAAATGAGTTTGAGTCTGCGCAAGGGGTGCGCAGACTTAGTTGAACTTGTGATTTTTGTTTATTTTTGAAGGGATTTGGATCCTTTTTGTAAATGGATATTTATTTGAAAGAAATGGGGTGTTTGATATATGATTGCGAGTGATTTGAACAATTTGATTTATTGTTTAGTTGATTTTTTCATTTGAAATGAGCTTATGAAAGGTGTGCAGACTCAACTTAAGTTTGAAATTTTGTGTTTATTTCAAATAGAAGATGACTATCTTAAACCTTTTTTTGAATGAATTAACTTTAATTATTTGAGTTGTTTGAACTATAAATGAGGCTATCAGTCCATGCAAGGCATCTTTGACAGTTTTGAGTTGAGTCTGCGCAAGGGTGCGTAGACTCAGAACAGTGGCGCAGACTCAAATTTGAAAATTGATTTTTTAAGTTTCCTGCACAGTTCAAGCTGCAATTAAATCCATCAAGGGGTTAGTTTCAACCATTAAAGTTAGAATATAAAATCGGTAGTCGAAAAAAACAGATTGTACCCCATTCCCAATCAAATTTTCATGGTTATAGGTGCGCAGACTCAAAATCTTAGCATAATTTCAGGTTTATACCTCTTTCAACTTGAACTGACCCAAGAATCACCACAAATTTGGGGAGGATAACACTGAGAAATCTCATAAGTTGAGTATGGCTACGTAAAGTGTAACGACCCGCCACCCCATAATCGGGGATCCGATTACTAAATGGGTACCGAATCATTAATTTGGAACCAAACCAGGATCTAATCAAGTCTGGGAGATAAATAATAAACTAAGCTAAACATTCACATCGCATTGAACTGAAATAGAAGTGCAGGAATTAAAAATTATTACAATGCGACTCGATACAACAAATAATTACATACTTCAACAGAAAAGAAATAATTAAACGTACAGGCCAGAAATAAAATAACAACTACGTCGGGGCATACCCCGGAATAACTGCTGACGGTGCTCAACTCACGGCCGCACTCTCCTCGCTAGGTCTGCTGAGAGTCCTCACCTGAAAACCGCAGGGGGGTAAGTCTCAAAGACAAGACTCAGTAGGGATCCTTCGATCCCCACAGCTCACGCACACACCCACAAGTGCAAGGTACAGTTAACGGTAAAGTGATAAACACAGGAGGTACAATTCCTAATTCTTAACGTGAAATCACATGCAGTCGAAATATAATAAATATGCATATTTTAAACCAGCCGATTAGGGAACCCACAACTGTCGTCTCGATAGAACTCGCTAACCACACAACAACGGTGGGAAAACCTCTACCCGCTCAGACCAAGCAGTAACCCCTTGGATAGCACACTAGCTACTCCGGCCCAACCGGCTCAGGTGGTTACTCCTTCCCTCAGCATGAGTGACTCTCCGAATGTACCACTCCGACACCGGTACTTGCTGACCCCGGGGTTCACCAGGTGACCCTCTCTCACTAGGCGTCACCCCGCCCACGCCCCCACCGGCGCTGTGCTCACGTCCCCACCAGCACAGGGTGATAAAGCGCTACAATGTCACTCCAGGTCCACAGTAACACAAAACCCAGCAAGTACGATCCGGTCACGTGAAAAGTCCGCGATCGCATAACATACATGTAGCATCGTCCGGTCATGAAGAATCTATCTCTACCGGGTACACTAAAATATACACTAACCATCCATCTAACAGTATGAACACATTTTACTGGCATGAATTAGTGAGGTTCTGTCTTGAATCGCGTCTCCCAAGGTCGACGCCATTCAAGCTTCATGTACAGGTTCATGTAAAATAGTCTTCAGAATCAGGCCCTAAAAGGCGTCGACACCAGTGGTCGCCTTTTAAAAGGCGTCGACATCCTCAGACGCCATTCAGAACAGAAATCCAGAAATTCCAAAGAAACTACCCAGGGGATTTCTGTCTTAAAAGGCGTCATGGCTGCCCGACGCTATTCAAAAACGCGTCGCCGACCCATGACGTCTTTTAGTCTCAGAATCCCGAACTGGCAAACTCTCAGTCAGGCGATTCCTGTCTAAAAGGCGTCGCAATGGTCCGACGCCCTTCAAAAAGGCGTCGCCCATGCACGACGTCTTTTAACCCTAGGAACCATAGTTGCCATGAGCCCGAGGGCTCCCTTTTCAACCCAAATAACCCCAAAATCACCCAAAAACGGAGGAGAAAGAGGGGCAATACAATTCATAGGAAATCACATTCATAGCAAAACCCCCATATCATCAAAAGAACACCTAAACATGCTCATTCTACCCCCCGAAACCAAAGATCCATAACAAGCTTAAACGGGGAAAAACATAGTTTGAACACAATACTAAGGGAACCGTCACCCTACCGGATACTTGAACGCCTCCGAGCTTCAAGCCGTCCACCCGACTCGCCCCACGCCGCCGCCGGTACCGCCGTGGTCGTCCTTGCTCCACCGTGACGTCAGCCGCCGTCCGGAGAGTAGAACGCCGCAGTGGAGGTGGAGGTGGTAGTGGCAGGAGCTAGGTAGAGGATGGAGTGGAGGGAGTGATGAAACGGTGGGAGGAAAATAGGGAGGAGGAGGCATCGCCGCCGAGTTCGTCGGAAGGGAAAGAGAGAAAGAGAGAAGGAGAAAAAAAATGAGGGAAAGAAGGAGGGCTTGCGGGGTTAACGAGAGACTGGCTAAAACGCGTCGACATCCACGGACGCTTATCAGTTGATGTGACGGCTGCTCTGACAAGACTCTGAAACGCGTCGTTCAAGGCAGACGCCGTTCAGACGACATGTCAGGGCCGTACTCTGACAAACCCAGAGTCGCAGTCTGAAAGGCGTCAACACACGTGGACGCCGTTCAGGCGACATGACAGGGCCGTACCCTCGCGGCCCGAAGCCAGCCCACGTGGCACCCACGTGGCAGAACCTGAAACGCGTCTGCGACGTTGGACGCCGTTTAAAACGCGTCTCGATGTCCTAACGCGAATCGCCACAGAACCTCAGTCCTCACTAAGGTCAGAACTACAGGGTCCGACCCCGAAAACCGGATCCGAAAGTCACGATCCTTACATAAAGCCTTTTCAAGGAGTGGTTCTTATGTGGATTTTTTCAAATGACATGATTTCTTCATGTTTATCCAATTCTTCTTGGATCACTTTATAAAGCATTGAAAATGCTTAATATAATGATTCCAAGTTGAATTTCAACCTTTCATTAGGAAAACCCAATCAAAGATTTAGGATCTTCATGAAGGATCATGGCATGAAGGGACCCGAAGGACCAACTCCCTTAAAGGGATATGTAATGGCTAATGGACTATAAGGATGGCTGTAAAGGGGGGCGTGCCGAGCATCCAACCACTCACCCAAAGAGTGCCCTTAATGCCTTCAAGATGTAAGAAAAACCCACAAGGGGTAATCCAAAGCATCTCTACATTTGGGGAGTATGGAACTCCACCAATTTTCCTAGAGGATCACATTTAGCCATGAACCATGGAGGTGGCCATATAGGGGGGCGTGCCGAGCATCCAACCACTCACCCAAAGGGTGCCCTTAATGCCTTCAAAATGAAAGGGTTATCCACAGGGAATCACCCATTCCATTTCTACATTTGGGGAGCATGGAACTCCACCAACCCATTGGGACTTCGGGACATATCATCTAAATGAACCCATAGAAATGGGAATACAAGAATGATGTTTTTTATGTGAGGGCCCTTGATGAGTTACCTAACATTTGATTGTTGGCACCCTTAGATTGGGACATCCTTGAGAAACATCGGAAAAAACTTAAAATCTTAAAACATATGGCAAAATTTCGGTTTGAAACATTAAGAGTTTAACAACCCAAAGTTCAAGACGTTTAAGACCTTCATTTGGCCTCAAAAGGACAACCCTAGGTCCAAGGAACCTTTGGACAACTTGGGGGAGGATCAAACAATCACCTCAAGTCCAAAAACCAAGCTGAAAGAGGCGTAGACTCAAAAAACTGCAACTAGCGCTGAGTCTGCGCATGGAGGCGCAGACTCATGAACAGTAGCCGCAGACTCAACACTGTAGCACTGCACAGGTGCAGACTCACCTGAAATCCAGATTTTTGGTGAAAAATGAGTTTAAATCTAATCCAAATGATGGAAAATAAAGTATAAAAGATACAAGGCCTAAAATATTTATTTAAAATATATTTTAGATGCATTTCTTTAGGAAAATATCATGAAAACTTGAATATGAACATATAAGAAACTTAGGTATATTTTTATCTTTTCCATGGATCTCTCCTTCTTGGCTCCATGTTAGAGGGTTTATACTCAAAGAAGCTCATCCTCAACTGGTGAGGGAACTTCCTTAAGAACCTCTAGGGCCTAAACCCTTAGCCATTAAAGGAAAAAATCCAAACAAAACCCATTCGATTCCAACATGAAAACATAAACTTAGATCTTAATATATATGAAACTTAGGGGATTTATCTTGATGTTTGGCATTGGGGGAACATCATCCATGGAGGGGATGTGCTCCTAAGGGTCATGGAAGGCCAAGCCATCTTGAAAAACCCCAAAACCAAAGACAAATAAATGAAAAATCAGATTTTAGGAAATCTGGACAGCAAAGCACATTTCGGGTCATATCTCCATATTCAGGGGGTTCTAAGGCTTGAGGAGACCATTTCTATAAACTAGAAAGGCCCCTCTACTATCTCCATACGAAAAACACATACCTTATGAAGGAAAAAATAACATAAAAGCAAGATAACCAATAGATTAACAAAATAGACACAGGAAATCTAAACTTTGCATTTCATTGCTTTCAATCACCATGGATGAACATCAAGAGGGAGATAGAAGTTTCTACGAATATCAAAATGAAAGAAAAAATATTATAAGAAAGCAAGGAGACAGAAATAAACCCCTTCTTCATCCCCACTCTACCTTGGAGAGGGGATGAGAAGGGAGAGTGGCTCTTGAAACCTCCAATCTTGCTCTCTTCTTCTCTAGCACTCTTCCTTTCTTTTTCTCTTCTTTTTTCCTTCTTTTTTCTCTCTTGGGATGCAGGAGATGGAGGGGAATGGAGGAGGGAGACGTGCTCCTCCTGGCCTCTCTCTTTTCTTCTTCTCTTTTCTCTTTTTTGAGATTTTTGTCTCTAACTTTTTCTTGTAGAAGATGGGAGTTCTTTTATAGATAAAGTTAGATTACTTTTGGGGGGTAGATTAGGCATCCGTTAGCCTTAGATTAGGGATAAGAAACCCATCTTAAGAGCCCTCCAATGAGGCCATAACACTTGGAGAATCATGATTGGCTTCTTTTTTTGCTTTTTACATACCACCTTCTAGAAGAATCTTGAAGGGGGGACCACTTGCTTTTCTTCTTATCCTCCTTTGGACAGATTTGAATATGGGCCAAAGGGGTAAGAATAGGCCATGGGGGGGACCATTTGGGGCCCTTTAGAGGCTTCCAAGAAATTGGGCTTTGGCCTTTACTTTTTGGGCCCAAATTGGCTATATTGGGCTTCCTTTGCTTGAGATAATGGGCCCGGGCCTGCCCCCTTGAATTTCTTCATCATTTGAGCTTAAAGTAACCTCTTTTTGACTTTCTTTGGCTTGCAAAATTGGGCTTGACTGCTGCCCCTTAAATCTTCTTCATTTGGGCCTTCTTAGACAATCTTTGCACAATTGTTTGAACCTTCGTTACTTGAGATAATGGGCTCGGTTGTGCCATTGGATTCCTTCACCATTTGGGCCCTAGAATGGCCTCTTTTTTGATTCATTTGGCTTGCAAAATAGGCATGACTGTTGTCCATTAACCTTCTCTTTACTTGAAAAAAATTGTTTGGATTTTTCTCTTTGCTCATTTTTTGGTGACAACAAATGCCCCCTACGCATACAGCTCACGTACGGAGACCAGAGGCCACGAAGTGAGTTGTATGCGTGGCCCATTGTCATGTACTTATCCCATTTAAGCGGTTCACAGTTTAAAACCGGACCCACTTAAATGTCTTCATTCACCCATTAAGGACTTGTTTTGCTTGAGGACTACTGCGACTTGGAGATTTCATCTCTGACTTGTTTCCACAATCGATTTGGATCGTGTCTTGAGCTTCGGGCAACCATATCTTTCTTGGCGACATGACCCTTTTGAGTATGCGCTAGTTTTGGACTCTAAACCCGGCTGGGGTTCATGGAGTTTGAAAGAGGAGATATGGCCCCTTGAGTCTGCGGCGGTTTAGGCTCAATTTGGCTCCAAACCTGGCCATATATATTGAGTTTGAGAGAAGGGGGCAGATCCCCTCGAGTCTGCGCCGGTTCGGTTCAACTTTGACTTCGAACTGGTCCATGTATGTAGAGTTTTAAAGAGGGGGGCATATGCCCTTGAGTCTGCACCGGTTCGGTCCGGTTCGGACCTTGGACCGGCCAGGGCTTCAAAATCGACCCGGTCGGTTATAAAAGAGGGAAGGGGGCGGGCCTTTCCTTTTGATTTTTCTATTGGGGGATTCCGAGCCTCGCCTCTTCTCCTTCCTCCTCTTCTTCTGCCACGCTAGGGGATTCCCAGCTTCCCACGCTTTCACCTTCTCTTTCTCTTGCCGTCGTCGGCGCCACAGCAGCTGTCGGGGAGCACCATTGCCAACGAGAGCTGCTGCCGCCGCTGTCCGCACGTTGGCCTTCCGCCGCTTGGGGGGTGCCGTTGTCGCCTGAGGGAGGACTCCATTTGTCGTGTTCAGGGTTCCCATCCGTACAACGCACGGGATTCCCTCCTCCTTTCCATGTTCCTCTGTTCCCGCACATGCGTGTGTAGGGGGAAAAGCCGTCAGGCCGCCGTCTGTGGGTGTATAGGCCGTCTGGTTCAGAACCGCAGGCCGTGCTTCCCTACTTCTTCTTCGTCGGCAGTATCGTGGGGGCCTTTGGGGAGCACTACTGCTGTTTGGAGAAGAGGTGCTGTCGCACCAGGGTTTTTCAGGTAAAAGGCGAAGTCTTTCTTTGGTTTTTTGGCCGATAGGACTATTCGGGGGTTGTTGGCCACCATGGATTTGGGCATGGGGAGAGTGAAGAAAGTCTCCTCTGCGCTTGTATCATCTTCTAACATTTTCTTTGTCTTCTTTTTTTTAGAAAATCGATTTCGGACCTTTCACTCTACAGTAGGCGCAGACTCGTCACTATAGCAACTGCAGGTCGAGTGAATCTTCTTCAGCGTTTCGCTGTTTGACTTTGGCAGTTCCCATGGGAGCAATCCATAGGGCTACGGCTTCAGTGCCTAGTCCCGGTTGTAGCTCGGCTCTCGGGAATTGGGTCATTGGAATGCCATTTCTACACCCCTCTGTCTTTGACATGGGTCTTCTTCTTATTGGAGCATCTCGGTCTGTCCCGGATGGCTCTCGATAAAATTTTAACAGTCCTCCGTTAAAGGGAGATGCTACCAAAATTTTGACAGAATTTTCCTTTTCGATAAGAGCTTTTTTCATTTGATTTTGACTTGTTATCTCTTCTTTTTCAGTATAATGGCTTCTCGAAGGAAAGACAAAGCTGTGATGCCCGAGGCTGTCTCCGAAGATGTGCCAGTTTCCCCGACAGGGTCTTCTGAACAGATTGCTACAATGGCTGAAGAGAGTGGGCCTGTGGTAAGTCCCTTTTACTTGACACCTGCAGCAGGCATAGATGAGGACAGTGAATTACAACAATTTTTTGAGGTTGTTGTCTTGGACCATCCCTTTGCCGATGAATCAGATGGCAAGGTTGATGAGAGCAGACTTGTCTTTTCAGAAGGATTCTATAAATATAGACGGGACAAAGATTATCCAGTTCACTTTCCCAGCGATCAGCATTTGTATAACTTCTTGCTTGACTTCAAGGTTAATGGAGTGAGTTCTGAAAGGAGGGCTTTTTATGCTGAGGATGCCATTTTGAAATTTCGAGACAACCTGAGGGGAACTGTAACCCGTGGCGACTCTTTGTTTAAGCTAAGTTATGCTAGAGACATGCTCATGCCCAGTGGGACTAATATCATGCGTCCTCAGGACGACATTCTGACCCAATCACCTTCATTTATTCCTGCCAAGTGGGGATATGACAGAGGTATCCCAGACTCGAAGCAGAGGCGGCATGGGCTATTTCTTTCTCCATGTAATTGGGGCTTCAGAGAAAAGCCATTGATTTTTGACTGTTTAGCCATGAGGTTTAGATTGAAGGCAGCAATGGGCTGGTTTGGCGACTTGAAGCTTAAATCCGGCCACAGTTTTAGAGAATATTTAGTAGAATATACTGATTATGTCTTGAAACATTACCATGATTTGCTGAGCCGAATGGATCTTCTCGGTAGTGTGTATGCCGCTCAATTCCGATACCCGATCTTTAAAGGCCTTTGTTGTGGCATGATCGAGGTATTCATGAAGGAGTTCAATACCTTTTATACTCCGAAGGAGAGACATCTTTGGATTTATGGACTTTACATCAGCTTTCTGGCTTGCCCATTGACGGAGAGCCTTATGAAGAAATATGTCATCCCGACATTGTCAAGGACAGAACAGACGGCAAGGGCCGTTATGCAACCTGGAGGTCTTATAGATTCCTCCTCAAGGCTTACATGATTCTGGCATTTGGTGAAGAGTCTCTGAAAAAGAGATCCCACAGAGAGAGGACATGAGTCAGTGGAGTAGTCTGGCTCCATTTCTTTCATAATGTTGACATTCGATATACAGACTTTCCTGGGGCTGGTGAGACTCCAGTCTTCATAGGGCAGACAGCTAGGCACCGAAAGGAATATCCTGATATCATCTTTGAGGAACACAAGAAAGATGCCAATCCCTTGGGCTTGGATAGGAATACCCATCTGGCAGCATATTTGGCCTATTGGCTTTCGAATTTTGCTTTTCCTCAAAGGGATAAGGGAGTGATTCGTCCCGAGACCCTTTATGGAGCTTGTGAAATAGCCTGGGGAATTAAGCTGTCTCTGGCTCCAGTTACTCTGTGCCTGATTTTCAAAACTCTTGGCCAAGTGGTTGAGCAGGAGAAACCACGAGAATTTAATGTTGTAGGTCCCATTCATTTCTTCAATGCCTGGGTTGCTTCTATTTTTTCAGAGTCTGTCCCTAAGAGCCTGGCTTCCCCTCGCATATTTCCACGCATGATTGAATATGCAAGTGTTGATGGAGGGGATACCCAAAAGCAACTTTATGAAATTCGCGGTATCTTGACTGACACCAAGCGAAAAATTGAAGGGGACTTACGTTTTTGGAAGCACACTGTCAATTCTCGTCCTCTAGTGAGCCCCTTTAAAGTATTTGCCGAGGGTAATTCTGTTGAGTTCACCCATTCTCAGACCAAGCAGCTACTGAAGAAATCTGCATTGGATAGTCAGATTAGATCATGGCTTCTATCCATCAGACCTAGTGTCTTGGTATACCGGAAGGGATATGTAGTTCATTTAGAACCCTATTATCCTTTCCGTTTCGGCCGGAATTTTGGATATGATCAGTGCATTCCTTCTTGTGATCACATATTTCAGCTTCCTGACCGCCATCTTTTGGGCTCCAGCGGACTGCAGAGGGCCCGTGAATGGTGGGATTATTTCTACCGATTTGAAAATGTTTCTTTCAGAATTCCTTCTGCTGTCCATGCTCCTCGAGTGACATGTGAATATGTTAGATGGTGGAGAATGCGCACCAATATCTATAGCCAGGAGAGGACCCAATGTTGGAGCAATGCTAAGAAGAAAATCTTGGAGACCCAACAGGAAATTCCTTTTGATATAGAGTTCCATTATCTGCACTTCTTAGACGATAAGAATGCTGCTAAGTATGTAGAGAGACGGGCAGCTTATAAGGCTCGTCACAGAGATTCTTTCCCCTCGATTGATCTAGAGTTGACAAGGCTGGATACCGAAGAGCTAAAGGGGGCCTTCTTGACGCAATTTAATATTTCTGTGACCTCTGAAAATTGTCCCGATATCGATTTTTCGGAAGAGGAAGATATCAGTGGTAGAGATTCTCAGCAAGCTCCTAGAAGTCCCTCAGATATTCAGAGATTTTATGTCCTGCACAAGGAAGAGAAACCTGATTTTTACAAGGGCACTAGCTGGCTACTTGCCCTTTTGAAATATTGTGGTGTATCCCAGGATTCCACTGCGCAGGGCATGTTGGATGCAAAACTACCCGCTTCTTGGGATCATATAGATGGGTGGGGACTTGATGCTTTGCGCTTGGGCATTTGCTTGAGCGATAAAAAGCATTATGATCTCAGTAGCCTAGCTTATCAAGCAAAGACGATGAATGATGTCATATATATTGTGAAGGAGGCTTCGCTTAGAGATAAGTCTTCCATATATGAATACTAGCCTTTATCAAACTGTTATGAAGGCGATTGTTGTGAGTATATGTATTTGTGCTTGACTTCTTTTGAGTTTTATGCTTTTTCTCTGCTTATATAAATTGATTTCTTCTTTTGCATATTCCTGTAGTGCCGGCGGCCAAATATCTGACTCAACAGCATCGGAGGGCAGTGGCTATTGCAAAGAGACCCTCTTTCTTTCCTCCTGTGTCTTCTAAAACATCAACCCCCGCATCCCCTATGGAGGTTAGTGCTATAGGGAGGGCGGTTGCCGCTGCCAAAAAGGCGCGTACAAAGAAGAGACAAAAGCCTGCCCCTGAACCTCTTCCTCCTGTCAATTTGTCAGTGCTTGCTGAATTTGAAGCTTTTATAGCAAAAACTGCCAAGCAGGCGAGTTCCCTGGTTTCTCCATCCCCAGCCAAGGGTTGTATGCACTATGCTTTTGATTTATGCCTTTCAGAATTTTGACATTGATGATGAACAACTTCCTTTTGTTTCCATTATGGGGAGGGTTAAGCAAGTTGCAAAACAATTTCGAAAAGGGCCCAAAGAGTCTGTCCCCCCTGAAAAGATTGTACTGCCCAAACTCCAATCCTCGAGATTATTGGCTCAGATAAGAAAAGAAGAAACTGATGATACTTCTTCCAGTGTGGAAGAAATAAGCAGCATTCCTCCTTCACCTTCTATTTCTTCCCATACTACTGAACACATTAGTAGTGAAGCTTTGCCAGAGACAACTATCTGGTCGCCCCCGAGGGATCAAGATAACCCTTCTGAGACTTATAGCAATAGTGATTTCATTTCACTACTGAATTTCTTACTTTGACCAGATAGGTTTTGAAGCAACTGAGGGCTTGATATCAAAGACTCATCATGTTGAAACAGTGCAGTCTGCTATGGTAATTTCTCTTTACCACATCTTTTCTGCTTTTTCAATAATTTAAACTTGACTTGTACATATTTTGAATATCAGGCATCGCCGACTCATACGGAAAGGATGAAAATTCCTCATGTCCCGATTGAAAGGGACATGGATTTTGAAATATCGGCCTCCATGCCAGCTTCTTCTTCTGAAGAGGCAGAAGTTGTTTTTGCCGAGGGTGCGGAACCAGAAGAGACTTCAATGGTTCCAACTGTTATAACTTCGACAGAGGTCATTACCTTCTCGGCTATCAAGACTGTGGAACTTTCAGCTCCTGATCTTATGGATATTGTGGCTGTTAGAATTGGGTGGCCTCAAAGCCAATCATTGTACATTCTAGTTTAGATTATTAATAAAGGCAATTATTTCTTCATTTAATAGTTCTAGCAAACGACTATCGTAATGAAGGTCCATAGACAAATGTATGGGATATTGAATCACGATGAGATCATGATAGTGAGATCAATATCCTAAGGCAATTGTCTTAAATAGTGCTCGATCATAGGATATTTGAGATGGACATTAAATATCCGATAAGATCGACACAAGTTATGTCTGCTCATATGATGAGGGTGAATGATCTCACATTCACTCGTATGGTGACACTAAGACAAACAAGTGGGTACTCATTAGAGAATGAGTTCATTGAACATACCCAAATAAGAATTCCTGGATGGTAATTATACCTATTAGTCAACCAGGGAATTCAATCGTTGCAGTAGCACAGTTGGTCCTTTGACCTGAGTTACCAATGATACCTTGTTTGTGGACCATTGTATCTTGATTCTCTGACTCGTGGACTTTAACCATTAAGTCCACCATAATCGGTCTTTCAGATACAGTGGAAAGCTTGCAAAGGTAATTGAGTGAACAACAAGGGATCACTCACTCTTGGTATAGGACTGGAGAGAGAATGTCCCATGGATGTGTACACAGAAATCCCTGGCCAGGGTCAAATGAAAGAGATGTCTTTCTAGATATTAACTGTGTACTGGAATCCATCTGGATAATGCGATAGAGGGTTTGACTATAAAACCATATCCTTGCGTTATCGGGACATTGCATGAGTGAAGGATTATATATGTGCAGTATCGGCAGACGGAAAGGTTCAATCGAAGGGAACAATATCCCTTATATCTTCTAGGATCATGAGATAGTGTTTGGTGCTGTTCATGATCAGAAGGCCAAGTGATTTGATCATCAAATGATAATTCATTTGTTTATTAAATTAATCATTTAACATATGATGTTTAAATGTTAATTAATAAATATTAAACTCAAGAAACAGTTCTAAGTTTAATGGGCCTGCAACCGGACTGATATATGGGCCTAGAGGGTCACACACATAAGAGTTCTCGTCAGACGGTGAGAGATGTTAAATTTCATGCTTATCTGGGTTTTTGTGAAAAGCTGCAGGATAAACATGAAGATTTAATGGAGAATTATCCAAGGCCAAACTCTTGGATAATCATGAGGATTAACTCTTGTGTTTATCCTTATTTCTATATAAGGAGGGCCAAGGGGGAGGGGTAAAAAGTGAGTTGGACGAATTTTACACCCCAGATTCTCTATCTCCTCTCTCTCTCTCCTTCTCTCTCTCTTGGAGTGGATCTGTCTCTCTCCGCGCATGGTGGATTAGATATCTGGTCGGAGCACTCAAGTCGAGGAGGAAATTGCGTCTGCTGCGGGAACTCGTGTGGATACCTCTAGAGATCGTGCGCGATTACCGAGTCGGCATCATCCACGGGAGATTCGAAACCCCGCAAAGGTGAAGAACTGTTCTTCCCGCTTAGATTTTAATGTCCGTTTTACGACCCCAGCAACCGATACAATGGAATCATTTTTATTTCCGCTGCGTTCATGGCGATTCCTAACAGTGGCTACTTCAGAGCATGACGGGGTTGACTCGGGACCGAGTCAACAGGTGATAGTATCCCGTCCTGTCCCCTGTAGATTAAACTCTGCTGAACATATTCTTCGGCTTATTAATATTGTGACTCATATATGCACATCATCCCTTGTACAGATTTCTTCTGAGCCAATTACTTTAGCCGGACCTTCCGCCTTTATAATTGCTCTGCCCGCAGCTAAATTTACAGAAAGTGACCTGCCCCCAGCCATATCAAGCACTGTAGCTGTCACATCTGCCCCTTCTATTACCGAACCTTCATCCAGTTCAGTGTCTTCCTCTTCCCGTCAAACGGTCATGGATTGGACTTCAGTGGATGAATATGTGCATATTGCTATCCCTTCTATTCCTGCTAGTTCAGGCATACAGGGTATTGATGTCCTTGGCGCCAATATCAAGCTTTTACGACAAATAATACGTCGGCAGCCTAGTTCATCATATGATCTTCTTCACCAGCGAATTGAGAGCATGACTACATGGATTCATCTAGCAGGAGCTTCTTTAGATGAGTGGCTTCCTATCGCTTCCACTGCTTTGAAATTTTTTAAGCGTCAAGAATATGTTTAATCAGTTATACAAGATCGACGCCAAGCCTTGTCTCTTCAGCGACATGAATATAACTTGCAGATGCAGCCTGTTTCGCTTCAAATTTCACAGCAACAAGCAGAAATAGCTGGCTTTGAAAAGAAAGAAGGCTTGTTGGTGAAAAATATTCAGCACTTAGAGGATGAACTAGCTGCTGCAAAAGCCGAGCTGGAAACTTTAAGGCACGGTTTACACCGACGTCAAGATGATCTTCTGGTTTCCCAAGGCCTTCTTGAATCATAATCCAGTGAAGTTTTCAAGCTGCAGACTGAAGAGGAAGCTCTTTCTGAGTTGCATACTCAAGTTGGAGAAGGACTTCCGCTACCGTCCATGTTACTTGAGGATCCATGATGTTGTTTATAACTGAACTTTGTAATTGGGAAAGGTATTTTCTTCTCGCTTTTCCATGTAAACTGGGATGGAAGTCATTCTTTGCAAACTTTCGGCACATATAAAGAGAATTTTGTATCATATCCCCCTTTCAATGAATGCCATGCTTGAATTTCTTTTTTTTTTATTCACTTTACCGACCCAAGTGCCCTTTCAGGTTTTCACCGGAGTCGGCCCCCTCTTGCTTTTGCCCATGCGCCCTTTTGGGTTTTCACATGGCGGGGTTCCCGATTTTGTCTGTAGCGCCCTTTCGGATTTTCACCACAGCTGGGTATATAGCCCTTGTTTCCCTTGACCGCAGAAGGTACGATCAAGTTCGGCGAGGCATCTATTTTTTTTTTTTAAACCCCTTTTGATTTCTCTCTCTTTTTTTTTTTATCCCTCTCCCTTCCCTTGTTGTAAATGAAGTAGAGTGAAATGTACATCCATGGTAACTGCTAAGCTGAAAGGAAAAGATTTCAACTGAAGATGACTTAACGATGTTTATTGGCATCCATAACTAACAATGTTATGGGGATTATTGATGCTTAAAAAGGAAGGACAGAGTGAGAGGGGCAATGAATACCTCAATCACTTGTTTATTGAAAATGGCACAAACCGTAAGGGTCTGAGCCTTTATTGGGGTGGCAAAGATCGTAAGGATCTTAACCACTATGCAGGGTGGCAATAGACCGGAAGGGTCTACGCTATGCAAATCCTAAGTACCAACGACGGACTCATGGGTTTTTGGTCGTGGTAACATAGGTATGATTTGAAATGCATGAACCCAGAATACTTCAAGTGGACTCATAGGTTTGTAGCCCGAAGTAGACAGGGGTGTTTGAATGATGCAAACCTAGATACCTAGGTCATGAGGACCCTAATTATCAATGACGGGCGTAAAGGCTTTTGGTCATGATAACTAGGGGTGATTTTGAATGGATGAACCCTAACTACCATAGCAAACTCAGAGGTTTGTAGCCGAGGTAGATAAGGAGTACGAGGTAGATAAGGAGTCACGAGGGACCCAGGCCAACTGCCGGTGCGTCGTAGTTTGAAGACCCCAGTCGACTTACTTTGCTTTGATTTGCATTTGCTTGATTGGTGACGGAGTACTCCTCTCGGAGACCCGGTCTTTCGGGGATGACGGAGTCACGAGGGACCCGGGCCAGCCACCGGTGCGACGTAGTCGTTGAAGACCCCGGTCGACTTACTTTGCTTTGCTTTGAATTTGCTTGATTGTTGACGGAGTACCCCTCTCGGAGACCCGGTCTTTCGGGGATGACGGAGTCACGAGGGACCCGGGCCAGCCACCGGTGCGACGTAGTCGTTGAAGACCCCGGTCGACTTACTTTGCTTTGATTTGAATTTGCTTGAACTTGGATTTGACTTTGGGCTTAAAATTTAGTGGCGGTGCTGAGTGCACCAGACCACCTTCTATGTTTTGAACTTGCTTTGAACTTGGGCAGTAGAGTCTAGTAGGACCTACGCCGGCTTGTATTTGAATCTTGAACTTGAATTTAAGCTTGGATTTGTGCGGCGGGTCTTGTTGACCCAGGCCGATTTGAATTTTAGTTTGAATGGCGGGGTCGAATGAGCCCAGGCCATCTTTCTTATTTTATGCTTGGATGGCGGAATCCAGTAGGACACATGCCAATTTGCAATTGGATTTGATTTTGAACTTGAGCAGCAGAGTCTTGCTGACTTGGGCCAATTTCCATTTGAACTTGAGCCTGGATTTAGGCTTGGTTTTTTGCATTTGAACTTCAATTGGAGCTTTGAATTTGTACTTTGAATGGCGGGATCGAATGAACCCAGGCCATTCTCTTACTTTCAACTTTGCTTTACTCTTGGATTTTGAACTTGAATTTGAGCTTGAACTTAAGCAGTAGGCCCTGTTGACTTAGGCTGACTTATACTCGAATTCATGCTTGCTTTTAAGCAGAAGCTTTAAATTTGAACTTTGAACTTGAATTTTAGCTTGAATTTAAGTGGCAGGTCCTGTTGACCCAGGCCGATTTGAATTTGAGCTTTGAATGCTAACACTTGAGCTCGAGCTTAAACTGGAGCTTTAGATATTTGATCTTGAACTTAGACTTGAATTTGAACTTGAACTTGGATTTAAGCAGCGGATCCTGTTGATCCAGGTTGCTTCATACTTGGATTTAATCTTTGTTTGGAGCTTGAACTTGAATTTTGAACTTGAGTTTAAGCTTGAATTTGAGCTCGAATTTGAACAGGAGCTTTGAATTTAATCGGCGAATCCTATTGACCCAGGCCGATTTAAACTTGAACTTGAGCTTTGAATGGAGGGGTTGAATAAACCCGGACCATCTTCTTTGTTTTGACCTTGGATGGCGGAATCAAATGAAACCGGGCCATCTTCTTGCTTTAAACTTGGATTTTGGTCTTGAATTTAAGCAGCGGATCTTGTTGACCCAGGCTGACTTATACTTGAATTTGTGCTTGCTCTTTGGCTGGAGCTTTGAACTTGCATTTGAACTTGCATTTTAAGCTCGAGCTTGATTTGGAGCTTTGAATTTGAACATGAATTTGGTCTTGAATTTAGGCGGCGGGTCTTGTTGACTCAAGTCGATTTGAACTTGGGCTTGGATTTAAACTTGAATTTTTAACTTGAGCTTCAATTTATGCGGCGGGTCCTGTTGACTCAAGCCGATTTGAATTTAAACTTGAATTTGAGCTTTGAATGATAACATTTGAACTTGAGCCCGAGCTTGAACTAGAGCTTTGAATTTGGACTTGTATTTGAGCTTGAATTTAAGCGGCGGGTCTTGTTGACTCAAGCCAGTTTGCCTTTAAACTTCAGCTTGCCCTTCAGGCGGAGCTCTGGGTTTGAATTCGAATTTGAATTTTGCTCCTAAGCTGACGCTTTGGTTCTTGAATTTTGAACTTGAATTCTGAATTTGATTTTATGCTCGAGTTTGAACTGGAGCTTTGAACTTGAGTGGTGGAGCCTTGCTGACCTAGGCCAGTCTATACTTGACTTTGAGCTTGTATTTGAATTTGAGCTTGGATTTGAATTTGGACTTGAATGGCAAGGTCCAGCAGGACTCGGGCTATCTTCTCTATTTCTTTGTAGCTTCTTGCCCCCTGTTCATTGAAGAGACAAGGTTGCAATACATATGCATGTTTATATCAAACAATTTCAGAATCGGAAAACATCATCGATTCAGCTTAATTTGATTGAAAACTTCGACCGGTTATAAAACGGGAAGCGGGAAATGATTTATACTCCCTCCGCACCGAGTTTGCCTCAGCACCATTGCCCGACTAGTGGGATAGTCGTACCAACTTTTTTTTTCTTTTTTTTCTTTTTCAATGACATTTCGTCATTGGCAACCCATGAGGTGCTTTGGGGCGGCTTCGTAAAGCCTTTTGGAGCCTCTTCAATGTCCTTGGCTCATATAGGCAGGTTAATTTTACCATGTCATTTAAGATTTATAGTCTCGGGGGAATACATCTCGAGAACTGGATGATTTCTTTTGATTGTCTTCATGATGATCATATTCACACCGTAGACAGTGCTTCATATATTTTTTCAACCTTCGCTTGGAAAGCACGGAGGTGGTGCATGATAGCGCTTCATATGTTTGCCATTTAAGGGAGGAAACTGCACTTCTCCCTTATGATTGATGAGGGTATAAGCTCCTCCTTCATAAACAATTTTGACGACATAGGGGCCGATCCAATTACTGGTCAACTTCCCTTTTGGATTTGACGCCACGACTTCTCTTCTTTTGACCATAACTAGGTCTCCTTTCTTGAAGGCTCTTTCTTTGACTAGTCTATCAAATGCTCGAGCCATGCGAGCTTGATATATCTGGATATTTTGTTGGGCTCGAAGTCTGTCTCCTTCCAAGGCTAATAACTCCTCGAGCCGCCTTTCTGCATTTGATTGATTTCCTTTGATAAGCCCCTGCTCTAAGGCAATGCGCAAAGAGGGGACTTCCAATTCAATTGGTACGACTGCCTCTGACCCATATACTAAGGAATAGGGAGAACAGCCTGTTGGAGTTTTGTATATGGTTCTGTAAGCCCATAATGCTTCATACATTCTTTCTTCCCAGTCTTTCTTAGTTGAATTGACTATCTTTGATAGAAGGTTGCATAAAGTCTTGTTAAAGGCTTCTGCTAACCTATTGGCTTGTGGATTGTAGACTGTGGAGGTCCTCCAATCAATTTTGAATTTCGCAGCTAGCTTGTATATGATTTGATTTCGGAAGCATGTTCCATTATCTGAAATGATCCGACTGGGTGCACCATATCGGAACAACATATTTTGGCGGAGGAACCTTTCAACGGCTGCCCTAGTGGCTTCTCTAAATGCTACTGCTTCGGCCCATCTGGAAAAATAATCCGTGGCGGCCAGAATATATTTAGCACCTCTTGACGAGGGTATGAATGGGCCGACAACGTCCATGCCCCATTCGGCAAAAGGCCATGATGGTGCTATAGGGTGCAAGGGCACCGGGGGTTTTCTTGGAATTGGGCCATGTTCCTCGCATTTGTGACATGATTTGGCATATTGCGCACAATCATCGAACATTGTGGGCCAGTAGTAGCCCAATTGTTTGAGTTGATTTTTCATCATGGGGCCAGACTGGTGAGCACTACAGACCCCGGCATGTATTTCCCTCAAGGCTTCAGCTATCTCTTTTGGTGACAGGCATCTGAGGAGAACCTTTCTTTTGCCATCATATGTCACTTGAAAGAGAGTATCTCCTTTGTATTCATATGAATCCTTACTACGGATCAGTTTAGCACGCTTTATTCAGGTGCTTGGCAATATTTTATGCTTGAACCATTCGAGAAGCATTTCCCTCCAAACAGGCTTATCGGCTTCTTCTACTGCACATACTTCTGTTTGCATTTCTGTTTTTTCTTCCAGCACAGTTGGTAACAATCTTATGTTTTTGACCCATATTTCAAGGGACCCCTCTGGCGGCAGAGCCAGAGAACTTGCTATTTAGCCAAAGCATCAGCTTGAGCATTTGCACTACGGTTGATATGGTTGATTTCAAAGAAATAGAATCTTTGTATCAACTTAAGGGCCCTTTTGTTATAAGGAATCAACTCGGGCTTTTTGACATCATATATTCCTTGGACTTGGTATATAATCAACATTAAGTCTCCATGGACTTGAATCATTTGAATGCCCATATCCAGAACAACTTCCAGGCCAACTATCAAAGCTTCATATTTAGCTTCATTGTTGGTGCATGGCTTAGTTAAGGAACATGAGGTATGCAGAACCTCGCCTTCTGGAGATATCAGGACAATGCCTGCCCCGGCCTTTGTAGTGAATGTACCATCTTGTGCAATTACTGAACGGGAGGCCCCGTCAAAATATAGTTGCCATATCTTTTGTTCTGTATGGTTAGCTTCTAATGTTTCTTCATCTGGCAGGTCGGTAACCAACGGTGAATCTTCTGGCACTAGATGTGCTGCAAAGAAGTCTGCAATGGCTTGACCTTTGATGGCTTTCTGAAGAACATATTTGATATCGAATTCCATGAGGAGGACTGCCCATTTGCCCAAACGACCTTTCAAGGCTGGTCGATTGAGGATATATTTGAGAGGATCAGCCCTAGAGATAGTCTCCTGAGTAGCGATATATAAGATTAATGACTGGCCTTTGATAGGTGCCCCCAGCACAAGTGGCGATGCAAGGTATTGCTTGATTTTCTCAAACGCATTTTGACATTCATCATCCCATATGAATGGGGCATCTTTCTTCATTAATTTAGAGAAGGGTTCACACCTTCCGACTAGGTTGGATATGAACCTTCGAATGTATGCGAGCCGTCCCTGAAGGGACTGCAGCTCTTTTTGATTCTTCGAAGGCGGAAGTTCCTAGATAGCTTTGATTTTCACTGGGTCTATTTCAATGCCCCTGTATCTGACAATAAAGCCTAGAAATTTGCCACTTGAAACCCCGAAGGCACACTTCATGGGGTTCATTTTCAAGCTGTATTGCCTCAGCCTTTCAAATATGGTACGGAGATCTTGCATATGATCTTCCTTTTCCTTGGTTTTGACAACTAGGTCATCAATATAACATTCAACTTGTTGATGAAGGAATTCATCATATATCTTGGTCATTGCCCTTTGGTATGTTGCATCGGCGTTCTTGAGGCCGAAGGGCATTCTTTTGTAGTGGAAGATTCCTTTAGGAGTTCTGAAGGCAGTATGGATCTTATCCTTGTCAGCCATCCATATTTGATTATATCCCGACGATCCATCCATAAAAGACAAAGCTTCATGTCCTATGGTGGCATCGACCATGATTTCGGTAACATGCACTGGGAAGTCATCCTTTGGGCATGCCTTGTTTAGATCTCTGAAGTCTACACAGATTCTGATCTGTCCATTCTTCTTTTTTACTGGAACAATATTTGCTAGCCATGTTGTATATTGATTTTCTTGTATGAAGCCAACATCAATTAACTTGTCGACTTCAGCATTGATTTTGTTTATCAGCTCCGGCCTCATTCTTCTTGGAGCTTGTTTGATTGGCTCGATGGCTGGGTCAATGGCCAGCTCATGTTGAGCTACTTCTGGATCTAACCCATGCATTTCTTTATAGGACCAGGCAAAACAATCCCGAAATTCCTTCAGAAGTGAAATATATGCTTGCTGTTGTTCTTGACTGAGCAATGCACTTATATATGTTGGTCTTGGGTCTTCTTCATAGCCCAAATTGATTTCAAGGAGTTCATCAATCGTGGCTTGTCCTCCATCTTCAAGTTCTGGAGGTGCTGGCTGGAGCTCCACTAGATCTTCTTCATTTACTTCTTCTCCAATTTCTGCTTCAATTTCGTTGACTTCTTGGTCAATTTCATTTAATGGATTTGCTGTGAAAATATTTGGGGCAGGATCTGCCTGTTGATTTTCTATAAGCTGAGTGAGCTCATCTTCCCTTTGACCTGTGTTAACATGAGGTTTGGGGGTAATAGATGGATTTTCTTGTTCTTCTGGTATATTCTGAACCATATCGGAATTTGGGATATCATTTTCCTTGACTTCTGCGACTTGGATGTCTTCTTCTTCAAGATGTTTCTAGCATTGACATGCCAGAATAGGAGATTGATCAGCTTCTGGCTGGCTTTCTTGAATAGACTAGCCCATAGGCTGCTCGTCATCATAGTCATCATATACTACTTGCGAAATTTCTGGCATTTCTGATAAAATAGATGTCATATTCACTGATAATTCAGGAGTTTCGTCTTCCGGCAAGGTATATCCCAAGCCTGGATGTTGTGTATGTTGCATCAATGCTTTGGATATGTTAGGAGGGTATTGGAACCTACTCCATTCCCTTTTAGTCTGATATAATGAGATTGACTGAGCTTTAGCCAATTCCTCACTGTGCTTTGTCATGTCTGGGAGACCTATGATGTCAACCCATAATTCTTCTTCTATATCGGGAATATAGCAATCTTTGTCTTCAGTAGACGACTACTCATCAGCTCTATAAAAGACTGTTTTATGTCCATCTTCGTGAGGAACCACGAATTTCTTCAAAGGCTCTACGAGCTGACATTCATACTCTTCCATAGGATGTATTAGTCCACTGGGACCATGACTTCTATAGAGAGTACATCTTGTTGTTTGGTTGTCATTGCTGAAGGACTTTTCAGAACTGTAGCTTCTTTGTCTTCAAGACTGAGAGAGCTAATATCTGGTAGAGGTGGAAACCATTCCTTGCTCCGACTGGTATCAGGCTTTTCTGTTTCTTCTTTTTCCTCCAGGGGTGGAGATATATAGAGATTGGCATCCATAAGATGTCATTCATGAACCCCAAAAGGCTCGAGATCAGCGAAGACTCGCTGTATTTGTCCTTCCCAGGGAAATTTGATGCATTGATGCAATGAGGAAGGCACCACAAAATATTGATGTATCCATGGCCGCCCAAGCAAAGCTTTGTATGTGGTATCAGAATTTATGATATGGAAGAGGACTGTGAAGTGAAAGTCACCGACGACCATTTCAAATTCAGCTGCCCCAATTGGTGTTTCTGACTTCTGGTTGAATCTAGCTATTTTGAAATCTTGCACTTTTCTTAGGTGCATATGAAAATGAAATTTCTGGAAAATTCTGAGAGGCATGTTGCTGACAGCAGAGCCTTGATCAACCAGGATTCTATTGACAGATTGTCCATTTATCTTTCCTCTCATGTAGAGTGGCCTGTTGTGGTCATTTGTAGGCAGCAACATATCATCTTCAGTGAAGGTGATGGAAGCCGTGAATGACTCATAGGGTATTTCTTGAATTTCTGCTGCATGAGCTTCATAAATTTGAGGAGTTTTTAAAGCTGCAATGAGAGCCTTTCGCAATTCCTCACCGAGTGACAAAACTTCCCATACAGTAAATTTAGATGGCAACCTTTTTAGTAAGCCGATAACTTTCTTTTCTTCTTTTTCATTATCATGAACTTCTAGAGAGGCAACCTGAGGGTCTTATTCTTCAGACGGCTGCTGCTGGACTTGTTTACCTTTCTTTGAAGACTTTTGAACTGTCATAAATTCATATAAAGAGGGTAACACCCCATTTTCTTGATCAGAATTTTCTGGATAAAGCCCGAGCGGAGGCGGGATTTGAACATTTCTTTTTGACAAAGGCATGGATTCCATTCCTCTGAATTTTGGTTCTGGGACGACATATGGTATTTCTCCCTGCAGCTAGATAATTTTTTGAGTGGTAGCCAATGGAGGCTTCCGTCCCCACTTTTTGCCAGAGCGGGTGACATGTTGCTCATTTGGAGTTGATGTAGAGTTTTCCATCACTTCCATTTTTGGAGCAAGGAAGATTTCCTCCTCCTCATCGTCTTCGTTTTCATTTATTGTTGAGATTGTGTCGCAAGACATAACAGTGCAAATGCCTTCCTGCTCTTCTTTCTCATTTTCTTGATTACCATCAGTTTTCGGCTTTTTGACTTCATGTTCTAAGAATAGGGCTTCTTCATGTATTTGCTTCATTGTCATATTTTGGAGTTTCTCCCATGGGATATAATGCTTCAGCTTTGTTGGCTTTCTTTGAGGCTGTTCATATTCATCCAAGCTGTCTATTTGCTGTTGCAACTTTGACAGCGGATCTTTACCCTTAGGTAGAACTGGTATTGGTGTTTCTCTTTTTCTTCTTCTGTTGGTAACCCTCCTTACAGTACGAGGATCTACCCATTTCCATATACTGCTTGCTGGAGCAGGGTAGCTTAAATTTGATTGGGATGTTTCCTGCTGAGGGAAAGACACATTGTTTTTTGCCTGAAGCTGCAGCTTTGACCGGCGCAGATAGAGACACTTTAGACATATCGGATATCATATTATCCCAATTTGGTGGAAGGACAGGTTGAACATATGTCGGTCGTCGTGGAATACCTCCATGAATATATACTTCTAATGATTTTTGCTTGATATGAGATCTTGGCTTCCTTTTGACTGTTTGCCATTGAGATGCTTGGAGTGGTTGAAGTACCAATTGCTCATAGGTGGCTTGTGTGCTTCTTTTTGCAGTTTCTGAGCTTAATGACTAGTAAATAGGAACCATATGATGCACATTTACAGATGCCACATTTGCTTTTGTCTAGGCATGAGGCTGCGGAGGATCGACAAGATTATCTCCCATCTTCAGGACACTTTTCTGAATTAATTTTTCAACTGCATCTTTGAACACATAGCATTCTTCAATAGGATGTCCCATGATTTGGTGATATGGACAATAATTTGGATCATTAGATCTTTTGGCATCTTCTGGCCTCTTCGACTGTGGTAACACAATCTAATTGTATTTTCGTGCCCATTCAAATATAACACGAGTTTTGTCTTTTGGGAAGTTGTATGGCCTGTTCATTCTGTCTCTGAGAGAAGATAAGGCTCGGACTTCTTTCTCTCTATTGTTACTGGTTTCGGCCTATGTAACTGGACCTTTCCTTTGTTGCTCCGTGATGAACGTAGATAAATCTACTGTATTTGACTCACGTAGAGTATTTCTTCTATCAAATTTTCCTTTGTTGTTGCTTGGTTCACTTTTGGATCGGCTCAGAAAACTTTCAACTTCCGATACCACAGTATTCAATTTGTCAAAAGATTTGATTTCAATGGCTACCAGCCTTTTAAAGACTTCATCTTTTAGATTACTTTTGCATATCACCACTGCATCTTCTTGACATGGTGGTCTTTTGCATTTCATGCTAAGATTCCTCCACCTAGCAATGAATTTGGAAGCATTTTAAATGTTTTCTTGTTTCACAGGATATAGCTCTGCCAGAGTGATCTCTCTCTCCACGAGATAAAATCTGTCTTGAAATTGCTTCTGAAGGTCGGCCCACCCAGCAATAGATCCAGGCCGAAGAGAAGAATACCATTCAAATGCGAGTCCAGTTAGCGAAGACCCGAAAAATTTCAACATATAAGATTCATCGGTGACTAGGTCTCCCATTTCCCCATTATAATATGCCAAGTGTTCTTTTGGATTTCCTTGGCCATTGAATTTTTCAAACTTGGGCACTTTGGTCATTCCCGGAGGAAGCCTTTTCATGGCATGATGCACCAGATATGGTACTTTGTACACATCATATACCGTGGAGGTACCTTCCACTCTTTTTGCCAGCTTCATATCAATGAGTTGTTCTAACATTAGCCTTTGAGCCACAGCAGGATCTGCTGGATTTGGGAAGAAATTAACTCCCTGAACTTGGGAGGCCTAAAGTGGCAAATTTGAGATCAAATTGTCTTGCAATACTATTGCAGGGGCAGCTTGACTATTGGATACTTGAATATATGCAGGTGTTTCACTCATAGGCACAGGCCTAGATGACTGCATGGATATATTTAGAAGATTTTGAGACGGAGGAGGTGGAATTGGAGGGTTAGCCACCCGAGGATAAGAGGAAGTTGAAGCACCTCCTTCTTTACCAGTCCATCCTGCCCCCTGTATTTGGGCATCTTTTTCTTTCAATTACTTTTTCAACAACTCAATTTCTTGCAATAACAACTGAGTTATGCTTGGTTCTGCTTCTTTTTGCTGATTGATTTGCTGTGGAAGCTGCTGCTCTGCTAGTGCAGAAAGAGCTTCTCCTGATGCTTCAATGACATTTGCAGATAGCTCTGCTTCCTCATCAATGTTTTCCAATAGGGTAGGAAAATTTTGGGCAACTAGGACTTCCGCTTGCATTCTTTGGATAACTAGACCCAGCCTTGAGGCTAAATCTCTGATTTCTTCTGGATCTTCAGGGAGTACCCCATACTTGTTGATAGTATGACATGAATAAATCATCAGGCTTCCTTAGGTGAATTCTGTTAATCTCCTTGCGGAAGGAGGTTTCGGCTGCAGCCTTTGGAATACAGATGTTTTTTAAGGCTTTTTTGACTTTTCATTTTCATATCTTTCTCTTGACTTTTTTCTTTTTGGCAACTCAGCATGAGGCAGCTGTCTTTGAATTGGTTTCCATATTTGCCGCCTTTGTGACTGAAAGATTGGCTTTGATTTTTCTTGTGCATATTGATCTTCTTGATGTTTGGGCACCCAGCTTTGTTTTGCTGGTGGCTCTTGACAATATTTCGTCCCAAAACAATAAGCTGGTTTAGGGTTTCTTTCTTGCTTTTCCGACATCTGAATCTTAGCTTTTTCTTTTTCTTTTCTTTCAGTTTTCATTCTTTCTCTGTCTATGTCTTCAAAGACCTGAAATGAGTTTTGAACTGGAATATTTGGAACCAGTCGGTCTTTGGAAGTATCAACTTTGCTGCCGTCTAGAAAGATCCGCAGGCTCTCAACAAAAATTGATTTTTTTGTCCTAGACCATTGTGCAGAGATTGCCTTTGATTTGAGATGGGGATTCTGACCTTTCCGGATATTTCTCCGGTATTGTCTTGAAGATGATGCAACATGACTGTGAATAGTGAAGGAGCTGACTACTTGCGCTTGGGGTTTATCATATATAATCTCAGGTTGTATGAAGACCACCCCGAGAAAATTCAGAAAACCAATAACGGGAGGGAAGCTCTCGAATGCCACAGGTACCGCCAGGTAGCCATAGCGAGCATGGTTCTCGACCACTAGAGGGCTGAAGAAAACTTTCGATTCCATTGAGTCTCCTGTAATACAACAAAGAGATAATCAATAACTTCAAAGAATAGGTGTTATCCTTATTGTTCCGACGAGAAGATGAAGGGAGGACAGGTCCCACCGGGCGCGCCAAAAGAGATTGTCATACATTTTTTATGGAAAATGCACTTGATCTTGATTTTTTGATTTAGATTTAGATTTGTATTTGTGCTCTTTACCTAACTCAATCAGATGATTACGTAGTTCTTCGACTCGATCCTGCTACCCATAAATGGAATAGCGTTAATTACATACTCCTAAGAGGAAAACCCTTGATTAATCGTCGGAAGAATAAAATAACACCCTTTAAAATGATATAAGTAAGATATACAAGATTGCATTTGAAAAAATGAATGAATTTCAGTTTTTATTTGAGAAGAAAACCCATTTTTTAGTTTAAAGTTGAGTATGAGCAAGACTTGATTTATTGATTTTTATTGATGGCTGATTATGAGAGACATTTTTTAGTCTTTTTGGATTGATTTATGGGGATGCATTGAAGATTTATTGAATTTTTTATTTTTGGAAATGAACATGAAGTTGAGTCTGCGCAACGATGCGCAGACTCATTTGTTACCAATGAGAATGCTTGTATTTATTTTGATTTTTTATTTGTGAGAGAAATGGAAATCTTTTTATGGCATTTTGATTGAAGTGGATGACATTTTTTATCAAAAAAGTCTAATAAACATTTCTTATTGTGTTTTTTCAGATTTGAAGTGAAGAGACTTTGGATTTGATTTGTGAGGTATGGAAAGGTGTTTTTTATATTTTCTTATTTGATTTGAGTAAAAAATGCTTCAAGGATTTATATTTTTTATGTTTTGAATTTACAGGTTTTAAAGGATAAGCAAGGTGTGCAAATTCAATTGAAATGAGATTTCTTTTAGGTATTTTTATGTTTTGCAAAAGGGCAAATTTGAGTTTTATTTGATTTTTTTATTTATAGAAAGTATTTTATTCTTATCTTTGGGTTTTTATTTAGTTTTAAAAGAATTAAGGTTGAAAAATTGGATTTTAACAATTTGGGGTCGAGTCTGTGCAGGGTAGCGTAGACTCATTTGTCACAAGCCTATTTTTTCAATTTTTTAGGTAATTTCATGGAGAAAAGTTATCATTTTTTTTTGGGTTTTGATTTGTGGAAAATATAGGGTTTATCATTAAGATTTTGATTTGATTTGAGGGGAATTAATGGCCAAAATATCAGATTTTAAGAATTTAAAGTTGAGTCTGCGGTGTAGGGCGCAGACTCATTGGTTATCAAAGTGTTTTAAACATTTTTTATATTTTTTGCAAAAGGAGTTTTAAGCTTTTATTTAGGTTTTTGACTTATATAAAGTATAAAGTTTTTATTTAAATTTTGGGTTTAATTTGGAGGGAATTTAAGGTCAAAAAGGGCGATTTTGGGAATTCTGGGTTGAGTCTGCGCAGGGTAGTGCAGACTCATTTGTCACCAATTTGTTTTGAGTTGTTTTTTGCATTTTTTTAAGAAACACTTGGTGTTTTTATTTGATTTCCTGATAGATAAGAATAAACTTGATTTTTAGAAGGTTTTAGATCATCTTGAAGTGGTCAGGAACTTGATTTTTTATTTTTTGTGAATTTCAAGGCTGAGTCTGCGCCAGGATACGCAGACTCAAGTCTGAACTGCGGATTTTTTGTTTATGAGTTGTTTTATTGGATTTTTGGTGGGATAACTTGATTTTATGTTTTGTTTGGTGATGATTTAGAGATTTGGAGCTGCGGGCATGATTTAGGGGACAAGAGATGAGGTTTTGGCCTTGAGATTGATGTGCAGACTTAAGTTTAAAGAGGATTTTGAGCAAGATTCTTAAAAAGATGGAATCCCCTGGGGTTGAGGGGAATTCCAAGATTTTCAAAATGATGGGGAGCTTCAAAGATCAAGGAGACAAGAAAAATGAGGTTGAGTATGCGCAAGGGGTGCGCAGACTCAGCTGAACTTGTGATTTTTGTTTATTTTTGAAGGGATTTGGATCCTTTTTGTAAATGGATGTTTATTTGAATGAAATGGGGTGTTTGATATATGATTGCAAGTGATTTGAGAAATTTGATTTATTGTTTAATTGATTTTTTATTTGAAATGAGCTTATGAAAGGTGTGCAGACTCAACTTAAGTTTTGAATTTTGTGTTTATTTCAAATAGAAGATGGCTATCTTAAACCTTTTTTTGAATGAATTAACTTTAATTATTTGAGTTATTTGAACCATAAATGAGGCTATCAGTCCATGCAAGGCATCTTTGACGATTTTGAGTTGAGTCTGCGCAAGGGTGCGTAGACTCATGTGCGCAGACTCAGAACAGTGGCGCAGACTCAAGTCTGAAAATTGATTTTTTGAGTTTCCTGCACAGTTCAAGCTGCAATTAAATCCATCAAGGGGTTACTTTCAACCATTAAAGTTAGAATATAAATTCCAGAGTTGAGAAAAACAGATTGTACCCCATTCCCAATCAAATTTCCATAGTTATAGGTGCGCAGACTCAAAATCTGAGCATAATTTCAGGTTTATACCTCTTTCAACTTGAAGTGACCCAAGAATCACCACAAATTTGGGGAGGATAACACTGAGAAATCTCAGAAGTTGAGTATGGCTACATAAAGCCTTTTTAAGGAGTGGTTCTCATGTGGATTTCTTCAAATGACATGATTTCTTCATATTTATCCCATTCTTCTTGGATCACTTTATAAAGCATTGAAAATGCTTAATGTAATGATTCCAAGTTGGATTTCAACCTTTCATTAGGAAAACCCAATCAAAAGTTTAGGATCTTCATGAAGGATCACGGCAGGAAGGGACCCGAAGGACCAACTCCCTTAAAGGAATATGTAATGGCTAATGGACCATAGGGATGGCTGTAAAGGCGGGCGTGCCGAGCATCCAACCACTCACCCAAATGGTGCACTTAATGCCTTCAAGATGTACCACAAGGGGTAATCCAAAGCATCTCTACATTTGGGGAGCAAGGAACTCCACCAATTTCCCTAGAGGATGACATGTAGCCATGAATCATGGAGGTGGCCATAAAGGGGGGCCGGCCGAGCATCCAACCACTCACCCAAAAGGTTCCCTTAATGCCTTCAAAATGAAAGGGTTATCTACAGGGAATCACCCATTCCATTTCTACATTTGGGGAGCAAGGAACTCCACCAACCTATTGGGACTTCGGGACATATCATCTAAATGAACCCATAGAAATGGGAACACAAGAATGATGTTTTTTGTGTGCGGGCCCTTGATGGGTTACCCAACATTGGATTGTTGGCACCCTTAGATTGGGACATCCTTGAGAAACATCGGAAGAAATTTAAAATATTAAAACATATGGAAAAATTTTCGTTTGAAACATTAAGAGCTTAACAACCCAAAGTCCAAGCCGTTTAGGACCTTCATTGGGCCTCAAAAGGACAACCCTAGGTCCAAGGAACCTTTGGACAACTTGGGGGAGGATCAAAGAATCACCTAAAGCCCAAAAACCATGCTGAAAGAGGCGTAGACTCAAAAAACTGCAACTGGCGTTGAGTCTGCGCAGGGAGGCGCAGATTCATGAATAGCAGCCGCAGACTCAACACTGTAGCACTGCATAGGCACAGACTCACCTGAAATCCGGATTTTTGGTGAAAAATAGGTTTAAATCTAACCCAAATGATGGAAAATAAAGTATAAAAGATACAAGGCCTAAAATATTAATTTAAAATATATTTTAGATGCATTTCTTTAGAAAAATATCATGAAAACTTGAATATGAACATATGAAAAACTTAGATATATTTTTATCTTTTCCATGGATCTCTCCTTCTTTGCTCCATGTTAGAGGGCTTATACTCAAAGAAGCTCATCCCCAACTAGTGAGGGAACCTCCTTAAGAACCTCTAGGGTCTAAACCCTTAGCCATTAAAGGAAAAATTTCAAACAAAACCCATTCGGTTCCAACATGGAACAGAAACTTAGATCTTAATATATATGAAACTTAGGGGATTTCTCTTGATGTTTGGCCTTGGGGGAACATCATCCACGGAGGGGATGTACTCCTAAGGATCATAGAAGGCCAAGCCATCTTGAAAAACCCCAAAACCAAAGATAAATAAATGAAAAATTAGTTTTCAGGAAATATGGACAACAAAGCACATTTCAGGTCATATCTCCATATTCAGGGGGTTCTAAGACTTGAGGAGACCATTTATATAAACTAGAAAGGTCCCTCTACCATCCCCACATGAAAAACACATACCTTATGAAGGAAAAAATAACATAAAAGCAAGATAACCAACAGATTCACAAAATAGACATAGGAAATCTGAACTTTACATTTCATTGCTTTCAATCACCATGGATGAACATCAAGGGGGAGATAGAAGTTTCTACGAATATCAAACTGAAAGAAAAAACATTATAAGAAAGCAAGGAGACACAAATAAACCCCTTCTTCACCCCCACTCTACCTTGGAGAGGGGATGAGAAGGGAGAATGGTTCTTGAAACCTACAATCTTGCTCTCTTCTTCTCTAGCACTCTTCCTTTTTTTTCTCTTCTTTTTTTATTCTTTTTACTCTCTTGGGATGCAGGAGATGGAGGGGAATGGAGGAGGGAGATGTGCTCCTCTTGGCCTCTCTCTTTTCTTCTTCTCTTTTCTCTTTTTTGGGATTTTTGTCTCTAACTTTTTCTTGTAGAAGATGGGGGTTCTTTTATAGATAAAGTTGGATTACTTTTGGGGGGTAGATTAGACATCCATTAGCCTTGGATTAGGGATAAGAAACCCATCTTAAGAGCCATCCAATGAGGCCATAACACTTGGAGAATCATGATTGGCTTTTCTTTTTGCTTTTCACCTACCACCTTCTAGAAGAATCTTGAAGGGGGGACTACTTGCTTTTCTTCTTATCCTCCTTTTGACGGATTTAAACATGAGCCAAAGGGGTAAGAATAGGCCATGGGGGGGACCATTTGGGGCCCTTTAGAGGCTGCCACGAAATTGGGCTTTGGCCTTTACTTTTTGGGCCCAAATTGGCCATATTGGGCTTCCTTTGCTTGAGATAATGGGCCTGGGCTTGCCCCCTTGGATTTCTTCATCATTTGAGCTTAAAGTAACCTCTTTTTGACTTCATTTGGCTTACAAAATTGGGCTTGACTGCTGCCCCTTAAATCTTCTTCATTTGGGCCTTCTTGGACCATTTTTGCACAATTGTTTGGACCTTCTTTACTTGAGATAATGGGCTCGGTTGTGCCATTGGATTCCTTCACCATTTGGGCCCTAGAGTGGCCTCTTTTTTTATTCATTTGGCTTGTAAAGTAGGCATGACTACTGTCCATTAACCTTCTCTTTACTTGGAAAAAATTGTTTGGATTTTTCTCTTTGCTCATTTTTTTGTTACAACAAAGTCTTGTCTATAGGAAAGATAGCAAAATCTCAATTTACTAGACATGGAGAACGTGTCAAGGACATTTTGGAACTAATACATTCAGATGCATGTGGTTCCATATCCACTCAAGCTAAAGGTGGCTTCTCGTACTTCATCACGTTTACCCAAGCTATGTGTACTCAATGAAGTACAAGTCGTAAATATTTAAGAAGTTCAAAGAGTTCAAGAATGATGTAGAGAAGCAGATAGGAAAAAGTAGTAAAACTCTTCGATCTGATCGGAGAGGAGAATACTTGAGTATTAATTTCACACAATTCTTGAAAGGTAATCGTATCCTTTCTCAACTGACCCTTCCATATACACTGCGGACGAATGGTGTATCTGAAAGGAGGAATCGCACCATATTAGACATGGTGTGATCCATGATGAACTTTTTGGGATTACCAGTGTCCCTCTGGAGTATGTTCTAGAGTCAGCAAAATACTTACTTAACAGAGTACCTAGCAAGTCTGTGACCTCTACTTCATATGAGATATGGAAAGGTAGAAAACTAGAATTTAAACATGTTACAGTATGGGGTCGTCCTGCTTATGTAAAGAGGCATGATCCAGACAAGCCAGAATTACGAACTAATAAATGCAGATTTGTGGGATATCTAAATGAGACATTTCGATACTATTTTTACTATCCTTGTGAACAAAAGGTGTTTGTCGCTAGGAAAGTTGTCTTCCTGGAAGAGGAATACCTTCTCTAGGAGGACAGCGGGAGTAAAATAGTACTAGAAGAGGTTCCAAATTCCCAAACAGCTACAATATCATTAGATGAGATATCAGTTCCTGAATCTGTTCAAGTACACATAGATGAACCTCCTAGATTTGGTACAATACCTAGACCACCCGAATGATATATGGGACATATCGATGAAAGTGAGTCTAAGGTTGAATATAATGAGGATGATGATCTCAATACCTACTAGGAGGATAAAGAAGGTCCAAAAATCGGGAAATGGCGAGAAACTATGAACTCTGAATTCTAGTCCATGTACACTGACCAAGTTTGGAACTTGGAGGACTTGCCCGAGGGTATTATATCTATTAGGTGCAAGTAGATCTTTAAGAGAAAAATTAGTGCTGATGGACGGATCGACACTTATAAGGCAAGGTTGGTGGCAAATAGATATCGTCAAAGGCAAGGAATTGACTATGACGAAACTTTCTCATCATTTGCTATGATAAAGTCGATCAGAGTTCTACTCGCCATAGCTGCACACTTCGATTACGAGATCTGACAGATAGATGTAAAGACTGCCTTCCTCAATGGTAACCTTGAGGAAGAGGTGTATATGATACAACCTGAAGGTTTCACATCCAAAGAATTTCTAGATAAAATGTACAAGCTTCAGAGGTTTAATTATGGACTGAAGCAGGAATCCCAGAGTTGGAACATAAGATTTGACGAAGTTGTCAAGTCTTATGACTTCATTAAGAATGAAATGAGTCATGTGTGTACAAGAGGACCAGTGGGAGTGCAGTCACCTTCTTAGTCCTTTATGTAGATGACATATTACTCATTGGGAATGATGTAGCCTTGATGTCATCGATAAAGATTTGACTGTCGAAAAATTTCTCTATGAAAGATTTGGGAGAAGCATCCTACGTATTGGGAATATGGATCTATAAAGATAGATCAAAGAAAATGCTTAGAATGACCCAATCCATGTACATAGATACCATTGTCAAAGGTTTGACATGAAAAATTTCAAGAGAGGTCTCATACCAATGAGACATGAAATTTATCTCTCAAAGGAGCAGTCTCCTAAGACTCCTAAAGAGAGGGCATTCATGGATAGAGTACCCTGTGCCTCTGCCATAGGATCTATCATATATGCCATGCTATGTACAGGACCTGATGTTGCCTATGCTCGAGCATATTTAAGGTTGATCCAAGCGAAGAGCACTAGAAGGCAGTGAAATGTATCTTTAAGTACTTGAGAAGAACTAAAGATATGTTTCTTGTATATGGAGGAGGTGACTTGAAATGCGAGGCTTTACTAACTCGAGTTTTCAGTCAGATCCATATGATAGCAAGTCTACATCTAGATTTGTGTTTACTTTGAACGGAGGCGCATTGTACTGGAAGATCTCCAAGCAGGAAACCACTACAGATTCGACGACGGAAGCTAAGTACATCGTTACATCTGAAGCCACCAAGGAAGCAGTGTAGTTGAAGAAATTCATCACCGACCTTGGCATAGTTCCCAGCATCTCTGATCCTGTTCCACTGTTGTGCAACAATAATAGAGCCATTGCACAAGCGAAAGAGCCATGGTCTCAACAGAAATTGAAGCATATTCTGAGGCGCTTTCATCTTATCAGAGAAATTAGTGGTCGAAAGAGTTCCATTTGTCGACAATGTAGTGGTCGAAAGAGTTCCATCTGTCGACAATATAGTAGATTCACTAACAAAGCCATTGTCTCAAATTGTATTTGAGCGTCACTTAAAGTCTATAGGTTTATCGCATAAAGGTTATTGACTTTAGTCCAAGTGGAGATTGTTAGTCTTAGGTGGCTGTGGATGCCTGGAGTGTTCCCGCTCTCCTTCGGCGGGGAGGCCTCCGTCCGTTGCGCAACTAGGGTGATAATGGGGTTAGAATGTGAAGTGTGTGATCATCTTGTTGGAGCGGGGGTTGTGGATTCCTCTTCTCTGCCTTCCGCCGGTCGAAGGGAGAGAGCTCGATAGTCTGCGCGCGAACTGTGGTAAGTGCCCTTGTAAAGAAAAGACAAACAAGAAAAAGAAATAACCCGATTATAAGTGTGATGTGTAAAATCTATCCATGCAAACAAATAAACAAGTTAAAATTGAAAGGGGACGCACCGGATGGGTGTTTGAGAAGGGAAGGTGACCATATGTTCTGGCCACTCACCTCCCGTTTTTTGTTTGAAACCTCTGGGGGTGAAAGGTACTAATGTTAATATTAGATGGTCTCAAAGCCAATCCGATACTATGTAATGATTCAATTTTTTAATAAATGGCATGAATTCATTATGTGTAATTAATTCGATTTATGTTTATCGTATCACGATGAAGTCTATGAACATGTGCAATAATCTTCAGATTATGATGAGATCATAATTACGGGACCGAAGATTTATAAACACATGTTCTTAATTGTTCCTAGTCATAGGATGTTTGAAAAGGACATCCAACATCCGGATAGACTAGTATAGGTTTCTTCAGCTCATATGATGAGGGTGACTGATCCTATAAGTCACTTGTGTGCAGACACTATGCTGGACCTGTAGGTGCTCATTGGCGAATTAGTTCACTGAACTGATCCGACTATGAATCACTAGATGGTAAACACCTCACTGTTAACCAGCTCGATTCTTTTGTCAAGGTTGAGTAGATGATCCTTGGACCTGAGACGCCAAAGATATCTTGTTGGTAGGTTTCTGATCTTTGACCTTGACTAACGAATCCCTAACCATAGGTTATCAATAAGTCAAGTGATCGGGTTCAGGGAAATGCCTTCGAAGGTAATTGTGTGTTCAATATGGGATCATCCGCTCTCGGTAGTTTGAGAGAGAATGTTCTGGGAATGATGCGCTTAAGTCCCTGGCCAGGGCAGACTCTGTATCAGATAAAGAGTTATCCGATATAGATTAGCAGCATCTGATTCAAGTGAATCGACCGGCTAGCGTTTAACAGTAAACCATACCCTAGGTCGATTCAGGGACATTGCATGGATGAAGGATTATATCCGCGCGGTAATCGATGACGGAAAGGTTCCAATAGAGGGTTGCGATAACCCCAACGCCATCTAGGATCACGCGATGTTGCTTGGCATCCAACGTGATCGGAAGTACGACTGAATTTATTGTAGGACATTAAATTCAGTTGATTAATTAAATATAAGGATATTAATTAATTTAGTGGGTCCGTAAAGAGTTACCGGGCTTAATGGGCCATTAGCTGGACTGGTATTTCGGCCTAGAGGGTCACACGCAAAAGGTTTTCAAGTCGATGGATAATTCGACAGGATTTCGGATAAGTCTGGGTTTTTACGAAAAACCGCAAACATGCTTATTATAAAAGAACGGATGCTACGTCGGGGGCTAGTAACCCTAACCTAGCCGTCGTTCTTTCTCTCTCTCTCCTCTCTACTAGGCATGTGACACGAGGCGATTATCTGGAGGCTCTGCTTCGACTCCCGACTGCTCCGCCTTCTGTCTGATCAGAGATTTTGAATCCGCATGTCGCGGCGGATGACGCGCAGCCAGACGGGATCTACGAATGCCGCATCGAGCGAGGAGGAGAGGACGATCCATCGCGAGGAGAACCACGTTGATACCACTAGAGGTCGGGCACCTGCGCGGCTTGCAGCATCGCTCCGACGGAACCGGAAAACGAATGCGGATTCGAATCCGCGCAAGGTAAATCCGATTTAGTCCAGTCTTATTTTGTTGATCGAAACGGGATGGATCCGATGCCGAATATTTTAGTCCGCTGCATTTTTCGGTCGGATCTCGACACAGCGAACCCAACAGTGGTATCAGAGCCAGGTTATCACTGTGTTCTTCACCGTTTCGAATTCTGAAATCTAATTTTCTAGTTATATTCCATGCATATTATACGATTCTGTTTAAGAAATAATATTCATAAGATGGATCGAGTTAATTTGATTAATTCTTTTTCTGAAAAATCGTATTTTTATTGGGTCTCTCGTGTTCTTCGTGGGACGAAGAACAATGCTTGTGGGGTGATGTTCGGCTTATCACATGTGATGCGAAGCTTCCGAGAAGGATTTTGGTATGACCAAATGATCCCACTGGCCACCGCCAACCTCACCTTTGGCTCCGGCATGGGCCCCCTTCTTGGGGCTTAGCTGGGTCGACAGCGCCGTCCGGCGTCGGCAGTGTGGCCGACGACCGTCCAATGCCCTCCCGGCACCGGGGCGTTCGCCGGCTGGGGGCCTTCCCCCCTTCCCCCACGACTTCCTACCCAGCGCCGCCGGAGTTGGAGGGGAAAGGGGGTCGGGCCCATGCAGCTAGGGTTTCCTAGTTGCACCGATCTGACCCGGGTCGGACCGGGCTCGGACCGGGCCCGAGACCCTGGGTCCACTGGTCCGAGCCTATGGCTCAGCTGGGCTGAGCCCTGGTTCGGCCAAGGTGAGTTGAACCACCTAGATTAAATTTAGAACCAGGTTTTAATTAATTTAAATTGGTTTTAAATTTTATATTTTCAAAATTGTTTTCGAATTAAAATTTTGTTCAATTTAACCTTTTAGAGACCCATTACAATTGATTGAGCTCATTATCTTATTTAAAGTTATTAGTTATAATTAATTATTAATTTAAATGTTGAATTGATGATTAATTCTAACTAGATGATCTAAATGTTAGATTTAAATAAGATAATGATTAATCTAGTTGTTTAATCACTTTATTAATCTAATCATTAGATTAATATTTTTATATATGCATGGATTATTCTAGAAATTTATGTTTTGGAATCTTAATACATATGATGTGTTTTGATGCTTATTTAAATTTGATTTAAGTTAAGCATGCATAAATTGTTTTTCGAAAAATTCTAAATTCTCTAAAATTTTGTTTAGTCCCTGGTTTATGAAACCAAAATTATTATTTATTTTCGAAAAAATTTCTTTAGCCATTTGATGTGCATTACATGTGTAGATTGTTTAATTAAAATATATGGTGGTCATGGATGGGCATTAATTGTGGATGTAGAATGTGATTGTGTGATTTATTATTTGTTAATAAATAGAGGTCTGCGAACCTCTCCCTCTCATATTCTATTGTGTTTCTACCTCTCTCCTTGATGTATTTAACATAAGGCTTCCTCTTTTAAATTATCATGTAATTATGAATTTATGATGTAATTTGATCAAGGCGGCTGCACACGGAGCGAGGATGATCCACAACTGCAACCAGATGAAGATGAAGAAGTTCATTAAATCTATGAGTTTGCATACTCACGCTATAAACTGTTATATTGTGTGTGTGTGTGTGTTTGACTGTCTGGCTCAGGTCAAACCGCAGCGCCGTCCATGACCACACTAATGACATGTATGTGATGCGTGTGTTTTTATTTTGATTGTGAATCAAATTTGCTAGGTTATTAGTATAAATATATATTCGATATATCTAATACTATCACATAGGATGAGACCAAACTAATAAAACCTTCGTAAAAAATTCTAAGCCGTAGCGTGAGTCATTGAGAATGTACCGCATGGCTCTCCATCAATATGATTAATAGAACTTAATTCAGTGGTGGCAGATACTATGTGTTCACCCAAAGTTTGCCATCGTCTGTTGAGAGGACTATTGATCATGGCCTTAGATGCCTATAGATAGGAGTAAAGGAATGATATAGTTATCCACGTGTTTACTCGGGAACTATATTTCTACTCTACTCTCTCACATATTGGTGGTAAAGCTTAGACTGGGAATAATGGTCTACTGTGTTTACTCGGGACCATTAAACCTGGGAGCCGAAGTATGATCGGATATTGCAAGGAGTTGCAATTATCATGAGATGATTGCTCTGAGATAACAGTATGATACTATGTGTTTACCCGAGGTCATATTGTGATGCTTAAATATTCTGATCCCCAAGGTGAGGCAGCTGTAGACACGCTAATTTTGACGTCATTTCGAGTAAATTTCATATCATATAATAATGCCTCAGAATGGTCTGATAATTAATCATTGATTAATTTTTATTGATATTTTGAGTGTCGGGTTTAACATACATGTTTTAGTTAATCAATTAAATTGATTTTAGCTCAAATTTCAGTTAAAATATGCAGAATTCTAAAACGTGTCAACCTGTGTGGACACGATTCAGAAATTCTAAAACGTGTCAACCTGTGTGGACACGATTCAGAATTCTTTCTAAAACGTGTCAACCTGTGTGGACACGATTCAGAATTCTTTCTAAAACGTGTCAACCTGTGTGGACGCGATTCAGAAATTCTAAAACGCGTCAACCTGTGTGGACGCGATTTAGAGTTTATTCCTGTTTTAGCGTTTAAATTTGAATTTTAATTAATTGATTTATTAGCTAAAAGGCGTCTTTTAAGGTCGACGCGTTTTAGGTTTCCTAAGCTATTTTAACTTCTCTTCCGGATGTTTATCCTTACCTTAATTAGTGTAAAATACGTCTACGCATGTGGACCCGTTTTAGCTAACAAAGATAAAGATAAGTTTTCCCGGATATTTATCCTTATCTTAATTAATCTAAAAGGCGTCAGCCATGGTAGACGCGTTTTAAATAATTACAGATAAAGATGAATTAATCAGTATTTATCTGTCGGTTAAAATAGATAAATCCTAGATTTTTCTATGTTAATCGCGAACGCAGAAAATGCCTATAAATACCTTACATCTCAAGGAGTAAAAAAAGTTGAAATTGAATTAAGTTGAGTTGAGCCATAGCGTTATAGCGAATTGAAGATTGAAGCAACAACGTCGGAACGCCGGAGCGCTGCCATTTCCAGAAATCGGCATCCCTTTCAAGATCTTCATCCTTTCAAAGCTTCAATCCAACTGGGCATAAGTGTTTCAATTCTGCAATTTCGTTTTACATCTTCATTAGTTTCATTCCTCATAATCACTTCATACAACACACACCACTCCATCAATCTTCTAAAACCTATCTGTTTTAAGGTGTTTCAAAGCCATTTAAACAAGTGAGTTTTTTGTTTAAGCATGTTTATAATCATGGTTAGTTTTGATATTACTTCCACTTAAATTCTCATCATCATTCTTCTTTATTTTTCTGTCTCTGTTTCTGCTGCACTCAACCACAACAAGAGATCAAAAGGGGAAATCAAGCATAAAGCCAGAAGGACTTCTGGACGATCCTCAACCTCAAATTCAACAGCAAGAACAAAAGAACAAAGAAAGGGCTCTCTTTCTTCAGCCGGCTGAAGGAGGGGAACCAAGGACTCATTCTTCCACGTTCAAACAGGTAGGCGATCATATCTCTTTTGAAACTTTTTAGTCAAAAGTTTCTGGCGATCACTGCACTTTAGTTGCTATTTTTAATAGGTTAGTTTATGTAATGACTGAGATTTCGGGCTCTGTATTCGGGTCGGGTTCGGGCTGGATCCCCTGGTTTGGACCCTGGAGGGGGTCTTGAGATTGCTGACTGAATGGCGTCAGCACCGCTCGACACCTTTCAAAAGGCGTCAGGTTGTGTGGACGCCATTTAGGGTCTGTCGGTTGTTGCGCCACGTGGGCGGGTTTCGGGCCGCGAGAGTACGGCCCTGTCAGATTTGTCTGAACGGCGTCCAGCTCGGTCGACGCGTTTCAGACTGCGACACCTGCGGTGTCAGGGTACGGCGCCAGAGCGTTGTCAGTACGGCCTGTCTTGTCGTCTGAACGGCGTCCGCGGTGGGCGACGCGTTTCAGACCAGTGTCGGTACGGCCGTCCTGTCAGATTGAATGGCGTCTGCCTCGATCGACGTGTTTTAGCGGAATTCTGGTTGACCCCGCGAGCCTCCCCTTCTTTCCCTCATTCTCACCTTCTCTCTCTCTCTCTTCGCTCTCTCCGCCCTCTCCGGCGATTTTCCTCCCTTCCCTTCCTCTTCTTCCTCTTCCACCACTCCAACACCACCTTACCTCTCACCTCTACCTCCACCACCTTCCTCGCGGCGTTCCCTTCTCCGGACGGCGGCCGACGTCCCGGCGGAGTGGCGGCGTCCTCGAGGATACCGGCGGCGGCGTGGGGTGAGACGGGTCGGCGGCGAGGAGCTTGGAGGAGTTCAAGAACCGGTAGGGGGACGAAACCTTGCATGTGTGCTCGTTGCTTTCGGCGTAATGTGGCGTGTGTGGGGCTAGATTGAGCATGTTTAGGGGGTTTTCTTGAGGGAACGATGGTGTTTGTGATCGTGTTTTCGTAGGCATGATTGTGTGGTTGAGTTTCCCTCCTCCCCCCTTTGATTTTGGGATTTTCGGGGTGCCCGGGGTTCAAGGGTGAAGCCCTCGGGTCGAACCAGGAAGCCTGGTTTCTGGCGCTAAATGGCGTCGGGCTGGGTCGACGCCTTTCCGAAAGACGTCCGGTCAGCACGACGCGTTTTAGCGCAGAAACCTCCCTGTGCGAAGGTTTCCTGAGTTTGGGGTTCTGCGCTAAATGACGTCATGGATGGACGACGTCTTTTAGAAGGACGTCGGGCCATCATGACGCCATTTAGGCAGGAAATGCCCCCGTTTAAGGGTTCTGAAATCTGGATTTCTGGGTTGAATGGCGTCGGGACACCTAGACGCGTTTTAAAAGGCGACTTCAACGGCGGACGCGTTTTAAAGATGATCTGGCTTTTAATAAACCTGTCTAAGGGTCTTGAATGGCGTCGACCTCGGTCGACACGATTCAAGACAGAAATGCTTCAATCCTGTTATTTCATGTGGGTTTCACGGTGGGATGGTTTAAATGCATGCTTTGGATTGTATACTGAGGCGGAGGACTTCTGCGTGAGTGGAATTGCATCACCTGTGTGTGTGCTTTAGCTATATACTGAGACTGAGGTTTACTGTACGAATGGAATCATGATTATATGTGTGTTTGTGTTATGCGAATGTGGACCGTGTTAACTGTGGTTTACGTTGTCACCATGGACCGATGGGGACAGGGTCATGGTGTCTGTGGTGTGGTGCACGTTGTGTTTTACCCTTGGCTGAGACAAGCAGAACCACCTTGAGTCCGTCGGGCCGGAGCAGCTGGTGTGCTATCCGAGGGGTTGCTGTTTGGTCTCAGCGGGTCGGGGTTTCCCTTGGTTGTCGTGACAGCTTCTGGCGTATTTCCTGCTGTGGAGCTGGTGGTGTTACTGGTGGGAGTTGGTTTACCCTCTAGCCAGTGGGCCTGATGTGACCTTTGATCAAGGTTACGAGTGGTACCTATAGCCCTTGGCCTGACGCAGCCCGGGAGAGTTGGGTTTGTGGGTAGTTCCTGTAGCTTCGGCTTGACGGGGGTTCGCCGGTCCCCAGGGCCCTCCTGAAGCGCTGAGGCCTAGCGTGGAGGCAATCCGGTGGTAGGACAGTAGTCTAGACTGCTTGTGTGCACACGTAGCTGGCAGTGGCGGTACACTGAGTCCAGCTAGTCCTAGTTTGACTCACTGCCTCACCCTACAGTGCCCCGGAACACTGTAGGGGTGGACAGGCGTGAGTAGTGGTAGTGTTGGGAGGCGACGTTCGACTTCGGTCGACAGTGTGGTTTAGTCGCTTCGTGGACTTTGACTGTGAGTCGTGACTCTGTGTTGGGTTCTTCGGGTTACTTAGAATGGTTCCTTGTACACTGCTTACCGTGCGTTTCATATCAGAGTTGGGTGCTGTGTTTACTGCTTTACTTATATTGCCATATATTCCTGTTGTTACTCTTGTGGGTGTGTGAGTGGGAGGCAAGGGATCGGATGATCCCTACTGAGCCCATTCCTGGTGTGGCTCACTCCCTGCGGTTTCAGGTGTGGACCTCGAGGCGAGCGGAAGCGTGGTGTCTTCTTGGTGTGCGGACCAGCAGCTGTCTTAGTTCCGGGGTATGCCCCGATGTTGTTGTACTTCCTTCTGCCTGTACTTATTTATTTGTTGGACATGTAATTATTGTTGGACTGTATACGGACATTGTTATTCTCCTTCCTGCGCACTTGCTTACCTTGTGGTCCGTGTGTTTGTTATATTTAACCTTGTTTAGCACCTACTCCTCCAGACGTGTTGTGTGAGATCCGGGTGTGAACCCGTAGTTAATGGGCCGACATCCATTTAGTGACCGGGTCTCCGGTCATAGGATGGCGGGTCGTTACAGTTTACAGTAAACAACATAGCTTTTTCATGTTAATGACACGAGCATTTTCAGCACCTACAGCAGTCGGCGTCTCCTGTACTGTATATTTGAAGGTTATACAATCCGACGAAAATTAGTGGGAATAAAACTAGATAAACAATGTCCATATCTTGTTTAAAATAAACTGATAGTCTGCTAATTTTAGTTTGATTATCTCCTGTAGGCTAAAATGTCGTACCACAACCCATTGTGTGGCATACTTGATGCCAATCATTTGACAGGCCCAAACTACTCGGACTGGCTCAGGAACCTGAAGATTGTCCTCAGGTTTGAGTAGATTGCCTATGTCTTAGATAGTGAACCTCCTACTAAACCAGCATTAGATTCCCCAAAGGAGAAAATGATTGCATATGAAAAGTGGAAGGAAGATTCTACCATGACCCAATGCTACATGTTAGCTTCTTTGAGCAATGAGTTGCAGAGGCAACATGAGGAGATGGATGTTAGATCCATCATGCTCCATTTGAGGGAGCTGTTTGGTGAGTAGAGCAAAATCGAACGATATGAAATATCTAAGAATCTATTCAAGGCTTAGATGGCAGAGGGAACTTCAGTACATACTCATGTACTAAAGATGATAAAATGGGTGGAGAGGTTGGATGCTCTTGGGGTTACACTTCCCAAGGAGATGCATACTAACCTCGTGTTATCTTCCCTTCCACAATCTTATACTCAGTTCATTGTTAACTTTAACATGAACAAGATCCAGACCATCTTAGATGAACTACCGAACATGTTAAAGACTGTAGAGGGGAACCTTGTGAAGGATAAACCCTAAATCCTCATGATTGGTAAGACCAACAGAAAGAGACTTGCAGTCCAAGCCTTTCGGAAAGGTAAGAACAAGGTTCAAAGAAAGCAAAAGGTTGTCAAGAAAGACAAAGGTAAGAGTGCTGAGAATGGTGATTGCTTCTACAGTCACCAAAAGGTCCACTAGAAGAGGAATTGCAAGGAATACCTTAAGGATAAGGCTCAAGGAACTGTGAAGCAGCAGGACGTTTCAGGTGTCTATATGATAGATGTAAACTTGTCAATAAGAGATTGTACATCATGGGTATTAGATACTGGATGTGTATCTCATATCTACAATTCTGTGCAGGCACTGACAAGAATACGTAAGTTGAGGACCGGCGAGGTGGAGCTGAGGCTAGGTAATGGTGCAAGAGTTGCGGCAATCGCTGTGGGGACAGTGAAGCTCAAGCTACCATCCGGAGACTGTACCTAGCATAATAAGAAATATTATTTCTATTTCATGTTTAGATAGAATTTGATACAATTTAAATTTTGGAAACAATAGTTGTTCAATTTATTTCGAAAATAAATTAATAGCTTCTGCTATCTTGTCCAATGGTTTGTATCTATTAAATGTGTCTCACGAAAATTTACACATCGGTCCTTCAATTAAAATAAGTAAGTATGAAATGAAAAAAGCCTAATTATGGTATTGTAGGCTTGGACACATTAATAAAAACAGACTCCAAAGGATGCATAAAGATGGATACTTGGACCCATTCGATTGATTATGAATCATATGTAACCAGTGAGTCATGTTTAATGGGTAAAATGGCTAAGTCTCCATTTAGTGAAACTGGAGAACCAGCCAAAGACATATTAGAACTTATACATTCAGATGTATGTGGTCCTATGTCTACCCAAACCATTGGTGGTTTCTCATACTTCATTATATTCACTGATGATCACTCGAGGTTTGGATACATATATTTATTGAAGTATAAATCTGAAGCCTTTGAGAAATTCAGAGAATTTAAGAATGAAGTAGAAAAACAAACTGGAAAGAGTATAAAAGCCATCCGATCTTATCGGGGTGGTGAATACTTGAGTACAAAGTTCATTAAATACTTAAAGGATAATGGTATCATTTCTCAGCTTACACCTCCTTATACACCTCAGATGAATGGTGTATCCGAAAGAAGAAATCGCACATTAATGGAAATGGTGTGATCCATGATGAGTATGTCCAAATTACCAATGTCCTTATGGGGATATGCACTTAGCTTGGCTATGTATATCCTGAATAAGGTACCCAGTAAATCTGTTGAAACCACTCCCTATGAGATATGGAATAGAAGGAAACCAGACCTTAAACATGTTAAAGTCTGGGGATGTCCTGCTCATGTTAAAGGATATGACGCAGATAAGCTGGAGTCCAAAACTGACAAATGCAGATATGTGGGATATCCAAAGGAAACTTATGGATATTGCTTTTATCATCTTGACGAACAAAAGGTGTTTGTGGCCAGGAGAGCTGTCTTTTTGGAAGAAGATTATATTCTCCAGAAGGACAGTAGGAGTAAAGTAACTCTGAAAGAAATTCCAGACCCACAAACTGGTAATGGTTCATCAGATAAACTATCAGTTTCTAAACTTGTTCAAAATGATACACAGGAACCTCGTAGGTCTGAAAGAGTACCTAAACCACCAAAAAGATATGTGGAATATATTAATTTGGATGGTTCAATGATACTCTATAATGAGGATGATGATCCTAAGACTCACCAAGAAGCCATTGAAAGTCCAGAGGCCGGGAAATGGCGAAAAGCCATGAATTCTGAAATACAGTCCATATATATCAACCAAGTTTGGAACTTGGAAGATTTACCCGATGGTATAGTACCTATCGGCTGCAAATGGATCTTTAAAAGAAAGATCGGTGCAGATGGACGTATTGAGACTTATAAAGCAAGATTTGTGACGAAAGGCTATCGTCAAAGACAAGGTGTTAACTATGACGAAACATTTTCACCCGTTGCCATGATTAAGTCTATCAGAATTTTTCTCGCCATTGTTGTCGACCATGATTATGAAATCTGGCAGATTGATGTGAAGACTGCCTTCCTCAATGGAAACCTTGAGGAGGAAATGTATATGATACAACCAGAATAATTCACATCTAAAGAATCTCCAGACATAGTATGCAAGTTGCAGAGGTCCATTTATGGGCTGAAGCAAGCTTCCCGATGCTGGAACATAAGATTTGATGAAGCGATCAAATCTTATGGCTTCATTAAGAATGAAGATGAGCTCTGTGTGTACAAGAAAAATAGTAGGAGCGCAATCACATTTTTTACTCTTTACGTTGACGACATCCTACTCATTAGGAATGATGTAGGAATGATGTCATCGGTAAAGATATGGCTGTCAAAGAACTTCTCCATGAAGGATTTGGGAGAAGCATCTTACGTATTGGGAATACGAATCTATAGAGATAGATTAAAGAAGATGCTTGCTTTAACCCAATCCATGTACATTGAAACCATTGTCAAAAGGCTTGGCATGAAAAATTCTAAGAGAAGTCTCATACCGATGAGACATGAAATTTAATTTTCTAAAGGTCAGTTTCCCAAGACACCTGAAGAGAGAGCTGTGATGGATAAGGTTCCCTATGCTTCTGCCATAGGCTCCATCATATATGCCATGCTATGTACTAGACCTGATGTAGCATATGCTCTAAGTGTTACGAGCAGACACCAGGCAGATCCAGGTGATGAACACTAGAAGGTTGTGAAATGCATCCTTAAGTACTTGAGAAGAACTAAGGATCTATTTCTAGTATATGGAGGAGGAGACTTAAAGCTGCAAGGATATACTGACTCAAGTTTTCAGTCTAATCCTGATGACAACAAGTCAACATCAGGTTTTGTTTTCACACTCAACGGGGGAGCAGTGAGTTAGAAAAGTTCAAAGTAGGAAACCACTGTTGATTCGACAAAAGAAGCCGAGTATATTGTTGTTGCTGAAGCCGCCAAGGAATCTGTATGGATGAAGAAATTCATCGGCGATCTTAGTGTGATGGAAAGTATACCTGGTCCTGTCCCACTATTGTGTGACAACAATGGGGCGATTGCTCAAGTGAAAGAGCCGAGGTCTCATCAGAAGTCGAAGCACATTCTGCGGCGCTTTCATCTGATCAGGGAGATTATAGCTCGAGGAGATGTCGTGGTGGAAAGAGTTCCTTCAGCCGACAACATAGAAGATCCACAGACAAAGCCTTTGTCTCAAAATGTCTTTGAGCGTCACTTAGAGAATATGGGTATTCTGTATAAAAGTGATTGGCTTTAGTCCAAGTGGGAGATTGTTAGTATTATATGGTCTCAAACCCAATCCGATACTATGTATTGATTCAGTTTATTAATAAATGGCATTAATTCATTGTGTGTAATTAATTCGATCCATGTTTATTGTATCACGATGAAGTCTATGAACATGTGCAATAATCTTCGGATTATGATGAGATCATAATTATGGGACCGAAGATTTATAAACACATGTTCTTAATTATTCTTAGTCATAGGATGTTTAAGAAGGACTTCGAACATCCGGATAGACTAGTATAGGTTTCTTCAGCTCATATGATGAAGGTGACTGATCCTATAAGTCACTTGTATGGAGACACTATGCTGGACCTATAGGTGCTCATTGGCGAATGAGTTCACTGAACTGATCCGACTATAAATCGTTGGATGGTAAACACCTTACTATTAACCAGCTCGATTCTTTTGTCACGGTTGCGTAGATGATCCTTGGACCTGAGACGCCAAAGATATCTTGTTGGTATGTTTCTGAACATTGACCTTGATTAACGAATCCCTAACCATGGGTTATGAATAAGTCAAGTGATCGGGTTCAGGGAAATGTCTTCGAAGGTAATTGTGTGTTTAATACGAGATCATCCGCTCTCGGTAGTTTGAGAGAGAATGTTCTGGGAATGATGCGCTTAAGTCCCTGGCCAGGGCGGACTCTGTATCAGATAAAGAGTTATCCGATATAGATTAGCGGCATCTGATTCAAGTGAATCGACTGGCTAGGGTTTAACAGTAACCATACTCTAGGTCGATTCAGAGACATTGCACGGAAGAAGGATTATATCCGCGCGGTAACCGATGACGGAAAGGTTCCAATAGAGGGTTGCGATAACACCAGTGCCATCCAGGATTAAGTGATGTTTCTTGGCATTCAATGTGATCGGAAGTCCGACCGAATTTATTGTGGGACATTAAAGTCGGCTGATTAATTAAATATAAGGATATTAATTAATTCAGTAGGTCCGTAAAGAGTTACCGGGGTTAATGGGCCATTAACTGGACTGGTATTTGGGCCTTGAGGGTCACACGCAAAAGGCTTTCAAGTCGATGGATAATCCGACAAGATTTCGGATAAGTCTGGGTTTTTACGAAAAACCGCAAACATGCTTATTATAAAAGAACGGATGCTACGTCAGGGGACAGCAAACCTAACCTAGCCGTCGTTCTTTCTCTCTCTCTCCTCTCTATTGGGTGTGCGACACGAGGCGGCCATCTGGAGTGTAAGGACTATGGTTTCGGATCCGGTTATCGGGTCAGTTTCAGGGTCGGACTTTGTAGTTTGGGCCCTAATGGGGCTGGGACCCTGTTCTGTTTCGCGTCGAGCCTGCTCGACGCGGTTTAAACGGTGTCCGGCGTGGCAGACGCGTTTTAGACTGTGCCACGTGGATGCCACGTGAGCAGGCCTTGGGTCGCGTGTGTACGGGCCGGTCGTGTCGTCTGAACGGCGTCCATGATGGGCGACGCGTTTCAGACTGCGACCCTGCGGTGTCAGAGTACGGTGCCGGTCTTGTCGTCTGAATGGCGTCAGCCTTGGGCGAATCGTTTCAGACTTCCATCAAAACGTCCTGTCATGTCATCTGATAGGCGTCCGTACATCTCGACGCATTTTACCTAGTTTCTGGTTACGCCGCGAGCCCTCCTTCCTTTCCATCATTCTCACCCTCACACTCTCTCTCCTCTCACCCTCTCCACCCTCCGACTCTCCCCACTCTTCCCCTTCCCTTTCCCCTTCTTCCTCTTCCACCTCTCCACCTCTCACCACTGCCACCACCACTTTCTTCGCGGCGTTCCATTCTCCGGACGGCGGCCGACGTCCCGGCGGAGTGGCGGCGTCCTCGGAGTACCGGCGGTGATTTGCGGTGCGACGGTTTGGCGGCGGAGCCAGAAGGAGTTCAAGAATCGGTAGGGTGACGATTCCCTCAGTGTTTCATTTTAAAACCATGTTCTACCACTTTGAAGCATGCAACGTGTCTATGGTTCTTGGGTAGAATAAGCATGTTTAGAAACTTTTCTTGATGAGGATGAGGGTTTCAGTGTATGTGGTTTAGTAATGATTAGCTTGCTCCTCTTCCTCCTCCGTTTGGTTTGATTTTGGGGCATTTGGGGGTGATAAAGGGAGCCTTCGGGCAGGAGACAGGACCTGGTTTCTGGCGCTAAAAGACATCGTGCATGGACGACGCCTTTTAGAAGGGCGTCGGGCCATCATGACGCCTTTTAGGCAGAAATCGTTCCATTCAGGCTCTTTCAGTTCGGGGATTCTGGTGCTAAAAGACGTCATGCTTGGACGACGCGATTTGGAATAGCGTCGGGACACCATGACGCCTTTTAGGCAGAAATCCCCCGATTAAGGTTTTCTGATAATTCCAAATTTTGGTGTAAATGGCGCCTGAGGACGCCGACGCGTTTTTAAAAGGCGGCTAACTGTGACGACGCCTTTTTAGGCCATATTCTGAGGCCGAGAGTTCATGAACCAGTTTAGGAGACTTGAATGGCGTCGTCCTTGGTCGACGTGATTCAAGCCAGAACCACACTAATCCATGTCAGTAAAATGTGTTTACACTGCTAGATAGTTGGTTAAAAGCATGCTTTTAGTACGCTCGATGACGATGGACTCTTCATGACCGGATGGCACTACGTTGTGTGTCGTGCGACCGCGGACTTCTCACGTGACCGGATCGCACCGTGCCGTGTTTTGTGTTACTGTAGACCTAGAGTGACAGTTGTAGTGTTTGACACCCTGTGTCGGTGCGGAGGGACACAGCGCTGAAGGGAGCAGAAAAGATGAAACCGGATGAGGAGTTTGTCAGTTTTGCTGACACGTGGCGGGGCCTGGCTGAAAAAGTGAAGGATCACTTGTCCGAGTCTGAGCAAGTGAAAATGTTGATTTCTAACGCCACGCCCCAGTTCAAGCTAGTCCTCTCCTTGAACAATTTGACTAACATGGCAGAGCTCTATGAAAGAGCACGGTACTGCCAGAATGCCTTCAAGGACGTTACGTTCTCTAGCGTCTTTGATCCTCACAGACCTAGCAGGCCTCCACCTCGGAAGCCTGCAGTGCCGAATTCTCCTAGCACAGGTCCGACTACTGAGGGTACGCTCTCTCACGAGCAAGTCAGTACCATGAACAATAACTCGCCCCAGTTCGTGAGGAACCAGCAGCAGTACCAGAGGCCACCACAGCCGAACCAACAAGGGTACAGGCAGCAACAAAACCCCCATTACCAACAGCAGTACCAGCGGCCCCAGCAGCCGAATCAGAACCAGCAACAGCTACAGCAACAGCCGCAACGGCAACAGCAGTACCAGCAACCCCAGCAGCAGCAGTATCAGCAGCAACAACCACAGTACCATCCTCGCGCACCGCCGGCGTACCACAATGTCCCTCCTCCTGGTGACTACAACCAGCAGAGGAGACCTCCAGGCCCGAAAAGGGCAGAGTACCCGGCCCTCCCAGAATCCTTGGCGGATATCTTCAGTGCTTTAATGGCAGCCAATGCCTTAGTTTTGCCGAGGGAAAAGGCCGTCTGGCCTCAAAATGCCGATACGTCCAGGTATTGCTACTTCCATAGGCAACCTGGGCATACCATTGACACCTGCTTTCAGTTCAGAGATTATATTCATGATCTCAATGAGCAGGGCGGCATAGACTGGGAGGAGATGAAAAAGTACATAACAGCCCTGAAGGCGAGGAGACCGCAGCAGCAGCAGCAGCAAGCAAGACCACCGGCACAAGCAGCAGCACCACCCAACATGGGCATAGTGCAGAATCCACTCCCGGAGCACCAGAACCAAAACCAGGTTGCTCCCATTTTGACGAACAGCCAGTCTGAGGCTGGTCGTGGGCAGCAGTGGAGAGTAGAGGACTCTTCCTCTCTTTGTTCAACGGGTCACGTTCAAAGTACCGCAGAGCGACCACCACGCCGCACCATCCATATACCAAGGCCACAACCCGTTACCATCACCCCTATACCCACACCCACATATCACTCACCTGCACCCAATAACCCATTACCCCTACCCACCTTCCTTAGACCCATTACACCCCGCACTCCTACACCTCCATCATATAACCCCCCGCAAACCAATAATGCGCCCCTCCTACCATCCAGGCCACTATTACGCATACCATTTCCTACTTCACCCGCTACCGCCACCGCCTACCCAGATATGCCTTTACCATCTAGACCGCTATTACGCGTACCATTCCCCACTTCGCCAACCACTTACCCATCTACCATCCAACCCTCTAGGCCTTTAATCCGTACCACGTCATCACCACCTAGCCCTACGCCATCACCTACATACCAACCCTCTGCGCCATCCGCACCATCCAACCCTGCGGTACTTAAGGTGTCACCCGGATCCTCCACGGTTGAGGAACACGCGCTCCGGAGTGGTAGGATTTTCAACAAGGTCTTTCCTCAGTCCACGGTTAGAGACGGCCCATCACAGCCGACTGAGGAAGCCCACAATGAAGAGAGTGCACCAGGCACTCAATATGACTTGTTGAAACACCTGGATCGGACATCGGCACGGATCACTATACTCGAACTAATCAAAAGATCCAAGAGTCACCAAGAAGCTTTAATGGAATATCTGCAGAAGGTGATGGTCAATGAAGACGTGCCGGTAGAGAAGATTGCAGCACTACTAGTTCCTCAGGGGGATCAGCCCTCCATAACATTTCATATATCGGAACTAGCACCGCCGGCAGCCAGAAGCATGGCTTTGAGCATCACGGTCAACATTTGTAAGAAGGCCGTAGATGCATGCCTGGTAGATACAGGAGCTTCGATCAATGTTCTACCTCCGAAGACCCTGGAGCTGTGCGGTGTGCCCAAAGAGAAATGGCTGCCCAGCCCCATCTCAGTGACAGCATATGACAATTCTACCCGTTCCCCTCTGGGAATGGTTTATTTAAAGGTGGAGCTGGGCCCTGTAAGTCATGCAGAGGTCGAATTTCACATCATGGAAATCGACCCTTCCATAAATGTCATTTTAGGTCGTCCTTATATTAAAACTCTTGAGGCGATTCGCTCTACGAATCATCAATGCCTCAAATTTCCTTATAAAGGACGAATTATTAAAGTAACGAGCATGCCGATCCTTGCTGCTGCTCATACCTTGAACATTAAATCTGTTGTTCTACTTGGCCGACAACCTTTTCTGTCGGTATTACAGGTCTACCGTCCAATGGCTGATCCTCTGAAAGCCACTACTATTTCTCCATATCCGTTAGATGCTATCAAGAGGGGGAAGTGCATGAGTACCCCAGGATGGAGGATCATGATGAAGAACGGCTACGAGCCTGGGAAAGGTCTGGGCACACAATTGCAAGGCAGGACCACTCCTGTCAGAAATCATCGAGCAGCACCTGGAAGTGGTCTGGGCTATAGGCCAATAAAACTGAAACAAGATCCGGTTCAACAAGCAGAGATCGAAAAAGGTCCAAAAATCTGGGAGGCAATGTCTACACCACTCAAAGAAGGCCGAGATCCCCTAACATGGACCCTGTGTACGCACTTTGTGAAAGGGCCCATACTTAGCTATGACAATACGGTATTCATTACTTCCTGTTTTGACTTCCATGATATATATGGGAGGGACTTGGCCAGACATTGCTCTGAACTACTTACGTACCAATCCTTGGAGGCTCTGCGGCCTATGAAAAGGAGGAAATTTCATGATCCCGAATGTGAATGGTACAGGTGGTTCGATCTGAGGGACCTGTATATTGCACTGAACAGACTATTCCTGGATCCTGCAGAACCTAAGTGGCCGTCGCAGATTGATGAACTAATTGAAAGCCCTGGTGCCATATTTGACAAGCGGATACTGCTGTCTGAAGAAACTGACGAAGGGGAACCAGATGACCCCTATGAAGCTGGTTACACAACAGATCTGCTCTGGAGAGGGACATATCCTTCACATGTCTTCATGCTCCATACTCTTCTTCGTAAACTACTCTTGACTCGACTTGGTCGCGGGTCATAATTGAAGATATTCCACGGGCTCCGCCCGTCAAGATTACTCTGTCCCCTCGGGACATTATACCACAACCTCCTCTCGATCTAGAGAGGTTATATAATCTGATCTGGGACATATTACTATATGATCCCCCTAATCCTTTGGCCTTGGTGCCACTTCCTCCATCTGATTCTCCCCCCATTTATATTCATTCCTGCTTTATGTTTAATTCTTTCATTGTCCAAAAAAAAACGCCAATTTGGCAACAAATTCTTCCCAAATCCTCATCGAGGAAACATCTTACTTGTCTGATTGCACCCCGTCGCGCGGGTCCTTCGGTCAAGATTCTCTCTTAGATTTACTCTGTCCCTCCCCTCGGGAGGATTCTCTTGTATTTCCACTTGTATCCCAGGATTTTCATCCTACTTCATCTTCGTTAGGGTATGATAAGGAAGTTAGGCCGTCTAATTTTAGTCAGGTTAGTCAGTTTAGGAAGTCTAGGAAGCCTAAGGGTAGGCAAATTCCAGATAGATACTTCCAGGACTTAGCTGATAAGTGCTCTTCTTGTTATTTAATCACTCAGCTTTTAGAAAATCCAATTTCGATGCCAGAATATTGTATAGACGATGAGTCAGTCAATGATGGGTATGGGGTATATGAATTAGTACATGAAAAGGACCCCATTGTTGAAGAGGAAGATGACGAGGACGCAGCTGAGGCATATGCCAGTGGAGTGAAGAGATTTGATGAACCCTCAGCTGTCGTAGAAGAGCCCACCAAAGAAATTAATTTAGGGACTGAAGACGAACCTAAGGTTGTCCTCGTCAGTAAAAATCTTTCTACAGAGGATGAAAAGGCAATGGTACAAGTACTAAAGGACTATAAGGACACTTTCGCCTGGAGTTATGAAGATATGCCAGGGTTAGACTCATCATTAGTTGAACACAGGCTGACATTAAAGGAAGGAGCTAGCCCTGTCAAACAGAAATTAAGGCGATTCCACCCACAAATGGCTCTAAAGATGAAGGAAGAGGTCGATAAATTACATAAAGCTAAATTTATTAGAGTTGTCCTTTATCCACAATGGGTGGCTAATATAGTCCCGGTTATGAAGAAGGACGGGAAGGTCAGAATTTGCATTGACTTCCACGATCTGAACCGGGCGTGTCCTAAAGATGATTTTCCATTGCCTCATATTGATGTACTCATCGATAATACTGCTGGCTATGAGACTTTATCGTTTATGGATGGATTTTCAGGATATAATCAGATTAAGCTGGCAGAAGAGGATCAAGAAAAGACATCATTCACTACACCTTGGGGAACATACTGTTATGTTGTCATGCCATTCGGATTAAAGAATGCTGGAGCCACTTATCAGAGGGCCATGATGGCAATATTTCATGACATGATGCACATAGATTTGGAAGTGTACGTGGATGACTTATTAGTTAAATCTAAAACAAAGGCTGAGCACGCCAAAGTTTTGGCAAGGGTATTAGAGAGATCGAGAGAATATCCGTTAAAGATGAACCCCAAGAAATGTGTATTCGGGGTATCTTCAGGGAAATTGCTTGGATTTATCGTCAGCAAACGGGGAATTGAGATCGATCCTAACAAGGCGAAGGCTATCAGAGAAATGCCACCTCCTAAAAACTTGAAAGAGTTAAGAGGATTAATCGGGAGGTTGCAATTTATTCGCCGTTTTGTCTCTCATCACTCACAAAGGTGTAAGCCGTTTTACGAGCTTACCAAGCCGGGAGTCAAATTTGATTGGGACGATAAGTGTCAGGAGGCATTCGATGGATTAAAGAATTATCTAGCAAGTCCTCCTGTTTTGAGACCACCATCTCCAGGCAAACCATTGATACTTTATATTTCAGTCCTGGATGATGCAGTGGGGCCTGTCTTAGCACAAGAGGATGAAGAAGGAAAAGAGAGGGCAGCCTATTATCTCTCTAAACTTCTCAACCCCGCTGAACAGAGATATACGGCGATGGAGAAAACATGTGCAGCATTGGTCTGGGTTGTTCAGAAATTAAAGCATTATTTTCTGGCCCATGAAGTCCATCTCATCGCTAGGATGAATCCGATCAAATTCCTCTTGGAGAAATCTGTTCTTACTGATAGGTTAGCGCGATGGCAAAGCTTTCTATCTCAATTCGATATCATTTATATTCAGCAGAAAGCGATCAAGGGCTATGCCATCGCAGAACATCTCGCTCATCATCCCCTTCCTCGATTTGATCCAGTCCGATCAGAGTTTCCGGATGAGGAACTGATGTCCGTAAATCAAATCAGAGATGATATGTGGACTCTGCATTTTGACGGAGCTCTGAATTCTCATGGAAAAGGGATCGGTATTGTTCTGTTATCACCTGAAGGTGTCACCATTCCACAAGCCTTTCAGCTTGATTTTCCAGTCACAAACAATATAGCTGAATACGAGGCACTCCTTGCTGGCCTCGAGGCTGCTCATTTCCATGGTGCTACCAAACTCAGGATTGTGGGTGATAGCCAATTAATTCTTCGCCAAGTGCTGACCAAGTATCGAACGCTCGATCCCAAGCTCAAGCCTTATCAAGAACTTACTTTTGCTTACTCAAAGCTTTTCACGAAATTGATCTTTGTCCATGTCCCTAGGAATCAAAACATCTTAGCTGACGCTCTAGCTTTACTCGCATCTTCTCTTGATTTTCCGATCAGCAAACAATCTGAATCAATCATAGTTCATAGGCGTCTTTCACCCGCCGTGAAAGATCCTTCATTCCTTAGACCTAAGGAGAAGTTGCTGAAGAAAGTCAGATACGGAGATATCATTGAAAAAAGAGAAATCATGTTAATAGAGCTGTTAGAAGAGATTGATGATGAACAGAAGCCATGGTATTATGAAATTGCAAAATATTGTGAAGATCAATCGTATCCTGAGGAAGCTACAACTGAGGAGAAGAGAGCTATCAGGAGAATTGCTCAGCGATACACCCTAGTTGGGGGAGCACTGTACAAGAGAGGTTTTGATGGAGTTCTTCTTAGATGTCTAGACGAAGATGAGCTTTGGAAAGTTATGGAAGGAGCTCATAGTAGAGTTTGTGGTGGTCATGTCAATGGACAGATGCTAGCAAAGAAGATCCTTAGACAAGGATTTTATTGGCCAACCATGGAAGAAGACTGTGTAGGATATGTCCGTAGGTGTGCTAAGTGTCAACTTCACGCCGACAAAATTCATTCTCCTGCATCTTCACTCCATCCTGTTTCTTCCCCATGGCTTTTCTCCATGTGGGCTTTCGACATTATTGGACCTCTTGGTAATCCAGATTCCGGCATCAAACAAAAATCTTTCATTCTCACGGCAACAGAATACATCACCAAGTGGGCAGAAGCTGAAGCGTACGTGGAGATCAAAGCATCAACCGTCTGCAAGTTCATCATGAAGAACATCATCATCCGATTTGGAATTCCAAGCACCATCGTCACCGACAACGGACCGCAGTTCGTGTCACAGGAATTGAAGGACCTCTGTAACAGGTATAAAATTGCATTGCATCATTCATCTCCTTATTATCCGCAAGGCAATGGCCAAGCAGAGGCAACAAATAAGACTTTGATAAAAATCATCAAAAAGACGTGCAAATCTAATAAATTCGCAGATTGGCCAGAAAAATTGGTTGAGGCTCTATGGGCCGACCGAACTTCAATCCGCACGCCTACTGGGCAAACTCCTTATTCCTTAACATTTGGAATGGAGGCGGTAGTTCCTTATGAGATCCTTACACCGTCATTAAGAGTACAATTGAATAAGGAATTCTCCATTGATGAACATCGTTCAGCACTCCTTGCTCAATTGGAACTTTTAGACGAGAAAAGATGGTCAGCTGCTAATCATGCAAAAGTTTATCAAAATATACTAGCACGTTTTTATCAAAAGAAAGTCATTGAACGTAAGTTCAAAGTCGGTGAAATGGTTGTTAAAAGAATTTTTGTAAAACCTGGTGGTCCGCGTTCTAAGCTCCAACCCAACTGGGAAGGACCTTATGTTGTATCGCACGCTTTTCCTAATAATGCTTATCGTCTTGTTAATGCAGAAGGAGAAGAGCTAAAACATCCCTGGAATGGTTTACATCTTAAGAAATACTACCCTTAGGTTAAAAAGTCGATCAGTATGGTACAAAGACCAGTGGAATCAGAAAATTTATAAACTCAAATTTCCTTATCAGTCTGGATAATTTAACTTCAAACCCATTACTGCACACACTAACACGTTTGATTCGTGAATAACAAGAGATGACAAGTCCTGAAGAATATCGAAAGCTTGACCGAAAGTGTAAAGTACAAATCATTCTTTTTGAAGCAAAATTCTGTTTTAAACTCGGCCCATGATGTCGGAACGAGACTTAGAATAGACTACCAAGAATACCCGCCATCTTAGTAGGAGGCCGTCATAAAAAAAAGGGGGAGATCCGTCCCAAAGAAAAGAAAAGAAAAGAAAAAGGCAAAAAGCCAAATGTCAAATCAAAAAGGCCATTACATTACAAACGTTACATCAAGGCCATGAAATGAAATGAAAGGGAACGCAAGGTCGATAAATACCCCGGAAAGAAAATGACCGAACCCCAACGGATATTAGGGTAGAAAAGGGACATCTTTTTAAGTCTCCGGAACCTTCTCATGGGCTTTCTAAACTTATTCATCTTTTCTTTCTAAAGAAATGTACTCCAAACTTCGGGAATGGCTTAGATTGACTAAGGGTCAAATCATCAAATGGGATCACGAATGGAAACACAAATTCAAACACGATGGGTTTAAGTTGAGTTGTTAAAGAACAATTTGGAAATTAAGTTAATAAATGAATATGATCTTTTGATCCAAGTACCATGCTGATCTTTATGTCAAAAGTCAAAAAAAATACATAAGTCAAAAATCTAAAAAATATATATACGTTTCAAAAATCCAAAAAAATACATATGTCAAAAATCCAAAAAAATACATATGTTTCAAAAAAAATTCAAAAAAAATACATATATCAAAATTAAAAAAAAAAACATATATTTCAAAACTCCAAACAAAAAATGAATATTTCAAAACAACAACAAAAATATTTCAATTAGCATTTGCTTGTTGCATTTGGTATGTTTCATTCCTTTTATTTTCAGTGAGCATTTGTCTGCTTGTATGTTGCATTTTGCTTAAGTTCGATTATTCTTATTACCTTTGTTAATAAAGGTTATGCCTCTTGACCCTTCTATCAAGGATAGGATCAAGTAGTCGGTTACTTAACCAGGCAAGGGGCTAAGCCTAAACAGATACTTAACCTGTTTATTCAAGTCATATACAGGACACAAGGCATGAAGAGTTGGAATCCGAGTAGAGAACAGTCAGAAACCTGTTTCTGTGAGTGAAATGCGTCGAGGAGCACTGACGCGTTTCAACGTTAAATGGCGTCTTCGCGACACGACGCGTTTCAGCCTTTTTGTGATTTATTCGAAATTCCATGTTTTTGATGTTTAAATTGAATATTTGTTTGGAGTTATTAATAATTCTGGTTGCAGAAAATTCAAGAAAACCTGAGTAAAGCTGGAAAATGTCAAGAAGATCCCATTGTGGGAGTCAAGAAGTCTCGACCGTGGCTAAAAAGACAATTATTTCTACCCTTGTACTCTATTTCATGTAATTATTTTGCATTCGCATTATTATATGATAAATATTTATTAGAGTATATCAAGGACCTTGTGTATTGATGAAACTGGAATTTGAGTTCCCCTTCAACAAAAACAGTGATAATTCCAGAGAATTCTTAATCACACGGATAGGCCGTTTGATTGTTAATTAGTGAGGACGATGGTTCCACTTTTGTGAAACGGTGCGTGGATAAACGAGCTTCGGCTTAGCACTGGATTACAAGAATTGGTATCTTGACTCATTAATGACAATTTAACAATATTATCCTTGATTAATTTATATTTTATTTGACTTTATATTTTTCTTTTAGCCCAGCATGCATCATGTAGGACTTTGAAATCATTGTGATAAGGATTAATTATTGATTAAGTTTCAGACCATTAAATCAAATAATTTCAAACATGATATGAAATATTCCATTCTGAATTGAGTATCTTGATTATCTTTGAGGTTCGCTTGAAGATATCTTTAGAATTCTATCCTTTCTTGGATTCTTTATCCAATATTTCTTGTTTTCTTTTAAAGATCCATTATGGCTGCAGCACGTCCACATTGGCTGGCAAACGCTCCCCATGATGAAACCTACAGTGTCTATGACCTGGGGTACTTCCCACTCCGAGGAGGTTGATCGACTTTATTTTATTTCCTTGTCTACCTCATCCAGACAGGATTGATTCCATTGATTTCCTTGAACTATCTTCATTGATGATTTTGAGAAAAATTCCAATCATGTGATGTTAAGAGCGTGTCTCATCACACCTTGGCATCACCTTTTCAGTACATTCCATTCCATTTCACTCCCTTGCAAAAACGATGCCAAGGTGAGGCAGCTGTAGACACGCTAATTTTGACGTCATTTCGAGTAAATTTCATATCATATAATAATGCCTCAGAATGGTCTGATAATTAATCATTGATTAATTTTTATTGATATTTTGAGTGTCGGGTTTAACATACATGTTTTAGTTAATCAATTAAATTGATTTTAGCTCAAATTTCAGTTAAAATATGCAGAATTCTAAAACGTGTCAACCTGTGTGGACACGATTCAGAAATTCTAAAACGTGTCAACCTGTGTGGACACGATTCAGAATTCTTTCTAAAACGTGTCAACCTGTGTGGACACGATTCAGAATTCTTTCTAAAACGTGTCAACCTGTGTGGACGCGATTCAGAAATTCTAAAACGCGTCAACCTGTGTGGACGCGATTTAGAGTTTATTCCTGTTTTAGCGTTTAAATTTGAATTTTAATTAATTGATTTATTAGCTAAAAGGCGTCTTTTAAGGTCGACGCGTTTTAGGTTTCCTAAGCTGTTTTAACTTCTCTTCCGGATGTTTATCCTTACCTTAATTAGTGTAAAATACGTCTACGCATGTGGACGCGTTTTAGCTAACAAAGATAAAGATAAGTTTTCCCGGATATTTATCCTTATCTTAATTAATCTAAAAGGCGTCAGCCATGGTAGATGCGTTTTAAATAATTACAGATAAAGATGAATTAATCAGTATTTATCTGTCGGTTAAAATAGATAAATCCTAGATTTTTCTATGTTAATCGCGAACGCAGAAAATGCCTATAAATACCTTACATCTCAAGGAGTAAAAAAAGTTGAAATTGAATTAAGTTGAGTTGAGCCATAGCGTTATAGCGAATTGAAGATCGAAGCAACAACGTCGGAACGCCGGAGCGCTGCCATTTCCAGAAATCGGCATCCCTTTCAAGATCTTCATCCTTTCAAAGCTTCAATCTAACTGGGCATAAGTGTTTCAATTCTGCAATTTCGTTTTACATCTTCATTAGTTTCATTCCTCATAATCACTTCATACAACACACACCACTCCATCAATCTTCTAAAACCTATCTGTTTTAAGGGGTTTCAAAGCCATTTAAACAAGTGAGTTTTCTGTTTAAGCATGTTTATAATCATGGTTAGTTTTGATATTACTTCCACTTAAATTCTCATCATCATTCTTCTTTATATTTCTGTCTCTGTTTCTGCTGCACTCAACCACAACAAGAGATCAAAAGGGGAAATCAAGCATAAAGCCAGAAGGACTTCTGGACGATCATCAACCTCAAATTCAACAGCAAGAACAAAAGAACAAAGAAAGGGCTCTCTTTCTTCAGCCGGCTGAAGGAGGGGAACCAAGGACTCATTCTTCCGCGTTCAAACAGGTAGGCGATCATATCTCTTTTGAAACTTTTTAGTCAAAAGTTTCTGGCGATCACTGCACTTTAGTTGCTATTTTTAATAGGTTAGTTTACACTAAACAACATAGCTTTTTCATGTTAATCACACGAGTATTTTCAGCACCTACAGCAGTCGGCGTCTCCTGTACTGTATATTTGAAGGTTATACAATCCGACGAAAATTAGTGGGAATAAAACTAGATAAACAATGTCCATATCTTGTTTAAAATAAACTGATAGTCTGCTAATTTTAGTTTGATTATCTCCTGTAGGCTAAAATGTCGTACCACAACCCATTGTGTGGCATACTTGATGCCAATCATTTGACAGGCCCAAACTACTCGGACTGGCTCAGGAACCTGAAGATTGTCCTCAGGTTTGAGTAGATTGCCTATGTCTTAGATAGTGAACCTCCTACTAAACCAGCATTAGATTCCCCAAAGGAGAAAATGATTGCATATGAAAAGTGGAAGGAAGATTCTACCATGACCCAATGCTACATGTTAGCTTCTTTGAGCAATGAGTTGCAGAGGCAACATGAGGAGATGGATGTTAGATCCATCATGCTCCATTTGAGGGAGCTGTTTGGTGAGTAGAGCAAAATCGAACGATATGAAATATCTAAGAATCTATTCAAGGCTTAGATGGCAGAGGGAACTTCAGTACATACTCATGTACTAAAGATGATAAAATGGGTGGAGAGGTTGGATGCTCTTGGGGTTACACTTCCCAAGGAGATGCATACTAACCTCGTGTTATCTTCCCTTCCACAATCTTATACTCAGTTCATTGTTAACTTTAACATGAACAAGATCCAGACCATCTTAGATGAACTACCGAACATGTTAAAGACTGTAGAGGGGAACCTTGTGAAGGATAAACCCTAAATCCTCATGATTGGTAAGACCAACAGAAAGAGACTTGCAGTCCAAGCCTTTCGGAAAGGTAAGAACAAGGTTCAAAGAAAGCAAAAGGTTGTCAAGAAAGACAAAGGTAAGAGTGCTGAGAATGGTGATTGCTTCTACAGTCACCAAAAGGTCCACTAGAAGAGGAATTGCAAGGAATACCTTAAGGATAAGGCTCAAGGAACTGTGAAGCAGCAGGACGTTTCAGGTGTCTATATGATAGATGTAAACTTGTCAATAAGAGATTGTACATCATGGGTATTAGATACTGGATGTGTATCTCATATCTACAATTCTGTGCAGGCACTGACAAGAATACGTAAGTTGAGGACCGGCGAGGTGGAGCTGAGGCTAGGTAATGGTGCAAGAGTTGCGGCAATCGCTGTGGGGACAGTGAAGCTCAAGCTACCATCCGGAGACTGTACCTAGCATAATAAGAAATATTATTTCTATTTCATGTTTAGATAGAATTTGATACAATTTAAATTTTGGAAACAATAGTTGTTCAATTTATTTCGAAAATAAATTAATAGCTTCTGCTATCTTGTCCAATGGTTTGTATCTATTAAATGTGTCTCACGAAAATTTACACATCGGTCCTTCAATTAAAATAAGTAAGTATGAAATGAAAAAAGCCTAATTATGGTATTGTAGGCTTGGACACATTAATAAAAACAGACTCCAAAGGATGCATAAAGATGGATACTTGGACCCATTCGATTGATTATGAATCATATGTAACCAGTGAGTCATGTTTAATGGGTAAAATGGCTAAGTCTCCATTTAGTGAAACTGGAGAACCAGCCAAAGACATATTAGAACTTATACATTCAGATGTATGTGGTCCTATGTCTACCCAAACCATTGGTGGTTTCTCATACTTCATTATATTCACTGATGATCACTCGAGGTTTGGATACATATATTTATTGAAGTATAAATCTGAAGCCTTTGAGAAATTCAGAGAATTTAAGAATGAAGTAGAAAAACAAACTGGAAAGAGTATAAAAGCCATCCGATCTTATCGGGGTGGTGAATACTTGAGTACAAAGTTCATTAAATACTTAAAGGATAATGGTATCATTTCTCAGCTTACACCTCCTTATACACCTCAGATGAATGGTGTATCCGAAAGAAGAAATCGCACATTAATGGAAATGGTGTGATCCATGATGAGTATGTCCAAATTACCAATGTCCTTATGGGGATATGCACTTAGCTTGGCTATGTATATCCTGAATAAGGTACCCAGTAAATCTGTTGAAACCACTCCCTATGAGATATGGAATAGAAGGAAACCAGACCTTAAACATGTTAAAGTCTGGGGATGTCCTGCTCATGTTAAAGGATATGACGCAGATAAGCTGGAGTCCAAAACTGACAAATGCAGATATGTGGGATATCCAAAGGAAACTTATGGATATTGCTTTTATCATCTTGACGAACAAAAGGTGTTTGTGGCCAGGAGAGCTGTCTTTTTGGAAGAAGATTATATTCTCCAGAAGGACAGTAGGAGTAAAGTAACTCTGAAAGAAATTCCAGACCCACAAACTGGTAATGGTTCATCAGATAAACTATCAGTTTCTAAACTTGTTCAAAATGATACACAGGAACCTCGTAGGTCTGAAAGAGTACCTAAACCACCAAAAAGATATGTGGAATATATTAATTTGGATGGTTCAATGATACTCTATAATGAGGATGATGATCCTAAGACTCACCAAGAAGCCATTGAAAGTCCAGAGGCCGGGAAATGGCGAAAAGCCATGAATTCTGAAATACAGTCCATATATATCAACCAAGTTTGGAACTTGGAAGATTTACCCGATGGTATAGTACCTATCGGCTGCAAATGGATCTTTAAAAGAAAGATCGGTGCAGATGGACGTATTGAGACTTATAAAGCAAGATTTGTGACGAAAGGCTATCGTCAAAGACAAGGTGTTAACTATGACGAAACATTTTCACCCGTTGACATGATTAAGTCTATCAGAATTTTTCTCGCCATTGTTGTCGACCATGATTATGAAATCTGGCAGATTGATGTGAAGACTGCCTTCCTCAATGGAAACCTTGAGGAGGAAATGTATATGATACAACCAGAATAATTCACATCTAAAGAATCTCCAGACATAGTATGCAAGTTGCAGAGGTCCATTTATGGGCTGAAGCAAGCTTCCCGATGCTGGAACATAAGATTTGATGAAGCGATCAAATCTTATGGCTTCATTAAGAATGAAGATGAGCTCTGTGTGTACAAGAAAAATAGTAGGAGCGCAATCACATTTTTTACTCTTTACGTTGACGACATCCTACTCATTAGGAATGATGTAGGAATGATGTCATCGGTAAAGATATGGCTGTCAAAGAACTTCTCCATGAAGGATTTGGGAGAAGCATCTTACGTATTGGGAATACGAATCTATAGAGATAGATTAAAGAAGATGCTTGCTTTAACCCAATCCATGTACATTGAAACCATTGTCAAAAGGCTTGGCATGAAAAATTCTAAGAGAGGTCTCATACCGATGAGACATGAAATTTAATTTTCTAAAGGTCAGTTTCCCAAGACACCTGAAGAGAGAGCTGTGATGGATAAGGTTCCCTATGCTTCTGCCATAGGCTCCATCATATATGCCATGCTATGTACTAGACCTGATGTAGCATATGCTCTAAGTGTTACGAGCAGACACCAGGCAGATCCAGGTGATGAACACTAGAAGGTTGTGAAATGCATCCTTAAGTACTTGAGAAGAACTAAGGATCTATTTCTAGTATATGGAGGAGGAGACTTAAAGCTGCAAGGATATACTGACTCAAGTTTTCAGTCTAATCCTGATGACAACAAGTCAACATCAGGTTTTGTTTTCACACTCAACGGGGGAGCAGTGAGTTAGAAAAGTTCAAAGTAGGAAACCACTGTTGATTCGACAAAAGAAGCCGAGTATATTGTTGTTGCTGAAGCCGCCAAGGAATCTGTATGGATGAAGAAATTCATCGGCGATCTTAGTGTGATGGAAAGTATACCTGGTCCTGTCCCACTATTGTGTGACAACAATGGGGCGATTGCTCAAGTGAAAGAGCCGAGGTCTCATCAGAAGTCGAAGCACATTCTGCGGCGCTTTCATCTGATCAGGGAGATTATAGCTCGAGGAGATGTCGTGGTGGAAAGAGTTCCTTCAGCCGACAACATAGAAGATCCACAGACAAAGCCTTTGTCTCAAAATGTCTTTGAGCGTCACTTAGAGAATATGGGTATTATGTATAAAAGTGATTGGCTTTAGTCCAAGTGGGAGATTGTTAGTATTATATGGTCTCAAACCCAATCCGATACTATGTATTGATTCAGTTTATTAATAAATGGCATTAATTCATTGTGTGTAATTAATTCGATCCATGTTTATTGTATCACGATGAAGTCTATGAACATGTGCAATAATCTTCGGATTATGATGAGATCATAATTATGGGACCGAAGATTTATAAACACATGTTCTTAATTATTCTTAGTCATAGGATGTTTAAGAAGGACTTCGAACATCCGGATAGACTAGTATAGGTTTCTTCAGCTCATATGATGAAGGTGACTGATCCTATAAGTCACTTGTATGGAGACACTATGCTGGACCTATAGGTGCTCATTGGCGAATGAGTTCACTGAACTGATCCGACTATAAATCGTTGGATGGTAAACACCTTACTATTAACCAGCTCGATTCTTTTGTCACGGTTGCGTAGATGATCCTTGGACCTGAGACGCCAAAGATATCTTGTTGGTATGTTTCTGAACATTGACCTTGATTAACGAATCCCTAACCATGGGTTATGAATAAGTCAAGTGATCGGGTTCAGGGAAATGTCTTCGAAGGTAATTGTGTGTTTAATACGAGATCATCCGCTCTCGGTAGTTTGAGAGAGAATGTTCTGGGAATGATGCGCTTAAGTCCCTGGCCAGGGCGGACTCTGTATCAGATAAAGAGTTATCCGATATAGATTAGCGGCATCTGATTCAAGTGAATCGACTGGCTAGGGTTTAACAGTAACCATACTCTAGGTCGATTCGGAGACATTGCACGGAAGAAGGATTATATCCGCGCGGTAACCGATGACGGAAAGGTTCCAATAGAGGGTTGCGATAACACCAGTGCCATCCAGGATTACGTGATGTTTCTTGGCATTCAATGTGATCGGAAGTCCGACCGAATTTATTGTGGGACATTAAAGTCGGCTGATTAATTAAATATAAGGATATTAATTAATTCAGTAGGTCCGTAAAGAGTTACCGGGGTTAATGGGCCATTAACTGGACTGGTATTTGGGCCTTGAGGGTCACACGCAAAAGGCTTTCAAGTCGATGGATAATCCGACAATATTTCGGATAAGTCTGGGTTTTTACGAAAAACCGCAAACATGCTTATTATAAAAGAACGGATGCTACGTCAGGGGACAGCAAACCTAACCTAGCCGTCGTTCTTTCTCTCTCTCTCCTCTCTATTGGGTGTGCGACACGAGGCGGCCATCTAGAGTGTAAGGACTATGGTTTCGGATCCGGTTATCGGGTCAGTTTCAGGGTCGGACTTTGTAGTTTGGGCCCTAACGGGGCTGGGACCCTGTTCTGTTTCGCGTCGAGCCTGCTCGACGCGGTTTAAACGGTGTCCGGCGTGGCAGACGCGTTTTAGACTGTGCCACGTGGATGCCACGTGAGCAGGCCTTGGGTCGCGAGTGTACGGGCCGGTCGTGTCGTCTGAACGGCGTCCATGATGGGCGACGCGTTTCAGACTGCGACCCTGCGGTGTCAGAGTACGGTGCCGGTCTTGTCGTCTGAATGGCGTCAGCCTTGGGCGAATCGTTTCAGACTTCCGTCAAAACGTCCTGTCATGTCATCTGATAGGCGTCCGTACATCTCGACGCATTTTACCTAGTTTCTGGTTACGCCGCGAGCCCTCCTTCCTTTCCATCATTCTCACCCTCACACTCTCTCTCCCCTCACCCTCTCCACCCTCCGACTCTCCCCACTCTTCCCCTTCCCTTTCCCCTTCTTCCTCTTCCACCTCTCCACCTCTCACCACTGCCACCACCACTTTCTTCGCGGCGTTCCATTCTCCGGACGGCGGCCGACGTCCCGGCGGAGTGGCGACGTCCTCGGAGTACCGGCGGTGATTTGCGGTGCGACGGTTTGGCGGCGGAGCCAGAAGGAGTTCAAGAATCGGTAGGGTGACGATTCCCTCAGTGTTTCATTTTAAAACCATGTTCTACCACTTTGATGCATGCAACGGGTCTATGGTTCTTGGGTAGAATAAGCATGTTTAGGAACTTTTCTTGATGAGGATGAGGGTTTCAGTGTATGTGGTTTAGTAATGATTAGCTTGCTCCTCTTCCTCCTCCGTTTGGTTTGATTTTGGGGCATTTGGGGGTGATAAAGGGAGCCTTCGGGCAGGAGACAGGACCTGGTTTCTGGCGCTAAAAGACGTCGTGCATGGACGACGCCTTTTAGAAGGGCGTCGGGCCATCATGACGCCTTTTAGGCAGAAATCGTTCCATTCAGGCTCTTTCAGTTCGGGGATTCTGGTGCTAAAAGACGTCATGCTTGGACGACGCGATTTGGAATAGCGTCGGGACACCATGACGCCTTTTAGGCAGAAATCCCCCGATTAAGGTTTTCTGATAATTCCAAATTTTGGTGTAAATGGCGTCTGAGGACGCCGACGCGTTTTTAAAAGGCAGCTAACTGTGACGACGCCTTTTTAGGCCATATTCTGAGGCCGAGAGTTCATGAACCAGTTTAGGAGACTTGAATGGCGTCGTCCTTGGTCGACGTGATTCAAGCCAGAACCACACTAATCCATGTCAGTAAAATGTGTTTACACTGCTAGATAGTTGGTTAAAAGCATGCTTTTAGTACGCTCGATGACGATGGACTCTTCATGACCGGATGGCAATACGTTGTGTGTCGTGCGACCGCGGACTTCTCACGTGACCGGATCGCACCGTGCCGTGTTTTGTGTTATTGTAGACCTAGAGTGACAGTTGTAGTGTTTGACACCCTGTGTCGGTGCGGAGGGACACAGCGCTGAAGGGAGCAGTGGCGGGGTGACGCCTAGTGAGAGAGGGTCACCTGGTGAACCCCGGGGTTAGCTAGCTTGTACCGGTGTCGGAGTGGTACCTTTGGAGTGTCACTCGTGCTGGGGGAAGGAGTAACCACATGAACCAGTTGGGCCGGAGTAGCCAGCGTGCTATCCGAGGAGTTACTGTTTGGTCTCAGCGGGTCGGTGTTTGCTGGGGGAAGGAGTAACTGCCGAGGTAGCCAGCGTGCTATCCGAGGGGTTACTGTTTGGTCTCAGCGGGTCGTTGTTTCCCACTTTCGGAGACATAGTTTACGCGTTTTGCCGAGACGCGAGTTGTAGGCTCCTTGGTAGAATGATTTCTGTGATATGCATGTTATATTCCGTACGCATGTGGTTTATATCGAGAATTAAGGGTAATGTGTTACAACTTTACTTACCTTGTTTACTTGTATCTTGGTAATTGCACTTGTGGGTGTGTGTGTGGGCAGTGGGGATCGAAGGATCCCTATTGAGTCTTTTCGTTGAGACTCACCCCTGCAGTTTTCAGGTGAGGACTCCAGGCAGACTTAGCGAGGGGTGTGCTGCTCTGTGTCGCGCGCCGTCAGTTGTTGTTCCGGGGTATGCCCCGACGTAGTTGTTATCTTTATTTCTGGCCTGTATACTTAATTATTTCTCTTCTGTTGGAGTATGTAATTACTTGCTGTATCGAGTCGCATTGTAATAACTTTTAATTTCTGTGTGAATATTTAGCTTAGTTTATTATTTATTTCCCAGACTTACTTAGATCCTGGTTTGGTTCCAAATTAATGATTCGGTACCCATTTAGTAATCGGATCCCCGATTATAGGGTGGCGGGTCGTTACAGTTGGTATCAGAGCATTCGGTCTGGCAAATAAATGAATAACTAGGTTAAATATCGTGAGTCCGGCAAATAATTACATTATCCCATACAGGCACGGCAGTAGCATAGGTTTTAGGTTTCTAATTAGAACTCTTCGATTTTGTGATTGTAGGCGATTAGATGGCTCCTAGGAAGAGGATGCCGGTTATTAGAGAGCGTGGAGACGTTCCTAGTGGATCCGAGGCCGGTAGGCCGAGCGTAGAGCAGTTCATGGAGGCTATGATGGACACGATGGCTAGATATCAGACCCGAGACCCTAGTGAGAGTTCCAGTGCTCGGGGAGGGTCTACAGCTACACTAGAGAGATTCCTGAAGCTGAGGCCACCTCATTTCACCAGTCGTCCCGACCCTGATGAGGCCGTTCACTGGTTGAGGGAGATGGAGAAGACTTTTGATACTATGGATTGTGCAGCAGTTGAGAGGAATCCGTTGGCTACCTTCATGTTGAAGGATAGCGCCTATGATTGGTGGACCACTTTGAAGAGTTTGTCATATGAGGATAGAAGTCTCAGGGAGATTTCATGGGAGACTTTTGTAAAGGAATTCAATGCGCAGTATTTCCCTAGGTATGTCCAGAGGGCCAAGGAAAGGGAATTTATGGAGCTGACTCAGGGGAGTATGACAGTACTCGAGTACCAGGCGAAGTTTGTTTCGCTTGGGAGGTTTGTGCCTTTCATTTCAGGGGACGAGGAGCGTCGTACTGAGAGGTTTGTGGATGGACTGAGGCTCAGTCTGAGGAACTTTGTGGCATCTCACTGTTGTACAGACTTGGCATCAGCAGTTAGGTGTGCAGCAGCAGTGGAGGCACAGCAGAATCAGTCAGCCCAGGAGAGAGGACTGACTGCTCAGGGACCAGCTCGTGGCAGGGGTAAGGCAGCGGCAGCAGCCCCTTCGTCCGGATCGGGATCGTCGTCACTCGGCTCCAGATTTAGGAGATTCTTTCGAGGTGGTGGCAGCAGTAGTGGCAGCAACGGTAGTAATAGACCCAGGCAGGATCAGCAGAGCCAGTCGGTGTCCAGCGCTCAGCAGGAGCCAGCTCAGAGGCTTCCAGCAGTTTGTCAGCACTGTGGTGGTACTCATGGTGGGACTCAGTGTCCTGCTTTTTCCGGGAGATGCTATACTTGTGGCCAGCAGGGCCACGTGGCGAGGTTTTGCCCGCAGGGGCGTGGCCAGAGGTAAGGGCCAGCTGATCAGAAGAAGCCGAGGACCCAGGGGAGAGTGCTAGCTATCACCAGGAAGGAGGCTCGTGCGTCCAACTTGGTGGAAGGTACACTTTCTGTCCTTGGGAACTCTGCATATGTGTTGATGGATTCGGGTGCTTCGCATTCTTTCATTTCTGAGCAGTTCATAGATATTCTTTCTGCAACCGTTGTTGAGCTATCTGATGGATTAATGGTAGAGGTTCCTTCTGGGGATTTCATGTTATCTTATAATTGTTTGAGGGATGTTCCCTTGACCATCGAGGGCCATGAGTTACCCGCCCAGTTGGTTGTGCTTGCCATTCGTGATTTTGATATCATCCTGGGCATGGATTGGTTGGAAGCTTATTATGCTTAGGTGGACTGCTACAGGAAGAGGGTGCGTTTCTCTATTCCGGACATCCCGACCTTCTACTTCCAAGGTATTAGGCTCTCTTCTCGAGGTATTCTTATTTCTGCCTTTAAGGCTCGGAGGTTGCTTGCTGGTGGTTGTGAGGCCTTCCTTGCCTCTGTTGTTGTTTCCAATGTCCGTGACAGTCCCAGTCCTTGGGAGGTGCCTGTAGTGTGTGACTTTGCAGATGTGTTTCCTGAAGAGTTGTCTGGCCTTCCTCCTCAGCGAGAGGTCGAGTTTACCATCGAGCTTGCACCGGGTACGGCACCCTTGTCTAAGGCCCCGTATCAGATGGCACCAGCCGAACTCGCTGAGTTGAAGGCGCAGTTGCAGGAGTTACTGGATAAGGGTTTCATTCGTCCCAGTACTTCTCCGTGTGGTGCTCCAGTTCTATTTGTCAGGAAGAAGGATGGTTCTCTGAGGTTGTGCATTGATTATAGGCAGCTGAACCAGGTAACGATAAAGAATAAGTACCCACTTCCAAGGATCGATGATTTGATGGATCAGCTGCAGTCTGCAAAGGTGTTTTCTAAGATTGACCTGAGATCTGGATATTATCAGATGAGGATCCGTGAGGTCGATATTAGTAAGACGGCTTTTAGAACTCGGTACGGACATTATGAGTTTTTGGTTATGCCTTTCGGCTTGACCAATGCTCCGGCGGCTTTTATAGATCTGATGAACCGAGTCTTCAGGGCCTATCTGGATCAGTTTGTGGTGGTATTTGTAGATGATATTTTAATATATTCTTCTTCTGAGGAAGAGCACGCCACTCATCTTCGGGTGGTGTTGCAGGCCCTGAGAGAGCACCAACTCTATGCCAAGTTTAGCAAGTGTGAATTTTGGCTAGAGAAAGTACACTTCCTTGGGCATGTCATTTCTGGTGAGGGCATTGCAGTGGATCTAGCCAAGATCGAGGCAGTGATGGATTGGAGCAGGCCAACTTCAGTGACTGAGATCAGCAGCTTCTTGGGGCTAGCAGGTTATTACAGGCAGTTTGTTCAGGGGTTTTCTTCGGTAGCGGCCCCCTTGTCGAGGTTGACTCGAAAGGGAGTTCGTTGTGTATGGACTGAGGAGTGTGAGCGGAGTTTCATTGAGTTAAAGACTCGCCTCACTTCGGCCCCAGTGTTGGTGCTTCCATCAGGTTCTGGTGGGTTTGTGGTTTATTCAGACGCGTCTCGTCGAGGTTTGGGTGCAGTTCTAATGCAGCATGGTAGGGTCGTGGCCTATGCTTCTAGGCAGCTAAAGAAGCATGAGGAGAACTATCACACCCATGATTTGGAATTGGCAGCTGTGGTATTTGCACTAAAGATCTGGAGACATTATTTGTTTGGTTTTCAGGTTTCTACTGATCACAAGAGCCTGAAGTATGTGTTCACGCAGAGGGACCTGAATTTGAGGCAGCATAGGTGGATGGAGTTCATCAAAGATTATGACCTCGACCTTTCTTATCATCCGGGCAAGGCAAATGTGGTGGCAGACGCCTTGAGTCGGAAGACGGTCGTGTCATACCTTATGGTTCGAGAATGGAGACTATTTGAGCAGGTTGTGGAATCTTCCTTTCGAGTTCCACGTGAGGATGATAGACCCGTGTTGGCCAGCATGACTGTGAGACCAGCAGTATACCATGCCGTGATTGAGGCCAAGAGGGCAGATGTAGAGTTACCGCAGATTCTCCAGAGACCGGAGGTGGAGTTGTGGGATGATGGTACAGTCAGGTTTAGAGGCAGACTCTATGTTCCGGCCGAGGAGGACGTACGCAGGAGTGTCCTTGATGAGGCGCACCGTTCTAGATATGCAGTGCATCCCGGGACAACTAAGATGTATCATAGTTTGAGGACGCACTTTTGGTGGCCTGGTATGAAGAAAGGTGTGGCTGAGTATGTGGCTAGGTGCATGACTTGTCAACAGGTTAAGGCAGAACATCAGAGACCAGGAGGGTTGTTGCAGCCCTTGCCGATCCCGGAATGGAAATGGGAACATGTGACTATGGACTTTGTGATGGGATTACCTGTATCCCCTGGCAGGAGAGACGCAATCTGGGTTATTGTTGATCGGCTGACCAAGTCGGCACACTTCCTGGCTATTAGGAAGGACTGGTCAGTCGGTAAGTTGGCTAAGTTGTTTGTAGATCGGATCATCTCTCTGCACGGGGTACCCTTGTCCATCGTATCAGATAGGGATCCGAAGTTTACTTCTAGGTTCTGGAAGAGTTTTCAGAAGGCCTTGGGCACGCAGTTGGCCTTCAGTTCGGCCTACCATCTGGAGACTGATGGGCAGTTGGAAAGGACCATTCAGACTCTAGAGGATATGCTCAGGGCATGTTGCTTAGACTGGGGAGGTTCTTGGGAGCAACATTTGCCTACTGTGGAGTTTACCTACAACAACAGTTATCATTCTAGTATCGGCATGGCGCCTTAGGAGGCTTTGTACGGGCGGCCGTGTCGATCCCCGGTGTGTTGGTCCAAGATTGGCGAGAGGCAGATAGCAGGGCCAGAGTTAGTACAGCAGTGTGCTGAGGTTGCCAGGGTGGTACATCAGAGATTGATTTCAGCTCAGAGCAGGCAGAAGAGCTATGCTGATATCTGAAGGATACCGCTTGAGTTTGAGGTTGGGGACCACGTGTTTCTCCGAGTCTCACCCTCTAAGGGCGTGATGAGGTTCGGAAAGCGAGGCAAGCTGAGTCCGCGATATGTTGGGCCTTTTCCCATCCTTGCTCGAATTGGGGAAATCGCGTATCAGCTGGCCTTGCCGCCCAGTCTTGCAGGAGTGCACGATGTGTTCCATGTTTCCTTGTTGAGAAAATATGTTCAGGATCCGTCCCATGTTTTAGATTTTTCAGAGTTGGAGATTGTTGAGGACTTGTCTTTTCCAGAGTTTCCAGTTCGTATTGAGGATCGCAGGGAGCAAGTCCTTCGGAACAAGATTGTACCTTTGGTCAAGGTGATTTGGCAGTACCGCTCTGGGGGCAAGGCAACCTGGGAGCGTAAGGACGAGATGCGGGAGCAGTTTCCTTACCTTTTCTCGTAAGTTCTCTTGTGAACTTGTATCTTTATGTTTCAACCTCGTTAATTCCAACAGGAAATTTCGGGGGCGAAATTCTTTTAAGGGGGGGAGAATGTAAGGACTGTGGTTTCGGAACCGATTATCGGGTCAGTTTCAGGGTCGGACTTTGTAGTTTGGGCCCTAACGGGGCTGGGACCCTGTTTTGTTTCGCGTCGAGCCTGCTCGACGCGGTTTAAACTGCGTCCGGCGTGGCAGACGCGTTTTAGATTGTGCCAGGTGGATGCCATGTGAGCTGGCCTTGGGTCGCGAGTGTACGGGTCGGTCGTGTCATCTGAACGGCGTCCATGATGGGCGACGCGTTTCAGACTGCGACCCTGCGGTGTCAGAGTACGGTGCCGGTCTTGTCGTCTGAATGGCGTCAGCCTTGGGCGACGCGTTTCAGACTTCCGTCAGAACGGCCTGTCATGTCATCTGATAGGCGTCCGTACATCTCGACGCATTTTACCTAGTTTCTGGTTACCCCGCGAGCCCTCCTTCCTTTCCCTCATTCTCACCCTCACACTCTCTCTCCCCTCACCCTCTCCACCCTCCGACTCTCCCCACTCTTCCCCTTCCCTTTCCCCTTCTTCCTCTTCCACCTCTCCACCTCTCACCACTGCCACCACCACTTTCTTCGCGGCGTTCCATTCTCCGGACGGCGGCCGACGTCCCGGCGGAGTGGTGGCGTCCTCGGAGTACCGGCGGCGGTTTGCGGTGCGACGGTTTGGCGGCGGAGCCAGAAGGAGTTCAAGAATCGGTAGGGTGACGATTCCCTCAGTGTTTCATTTTAAAACCATGTTCTACCACTTTGAAGCATGCAACGGGTCTATGGTTCTTGGGTAGAATAAGCATGTTTAGGAACTTTTCTTGATGAGGATGAGGGTTTCTGTGAATGTGGTTTAGTAATGATTAGCTTGCTCCTCTTCCTCCTCCGTTTGGTTTGATTTTGGGGTATTTGGGGGTGATAAAGGGAGCCTTCGGGCAGGAGACAGGACCTGGTTTCTGACGCTAAAAGACGTCCTGCATGGACGACGCCTTTTAGAAGGGCGTCGGGCCATCATGACGCCTTTTAGGTAGAAATCGTTCCATTCAGGCTCTTTCAGTTCGGGGATTCTGGTGCTAAAAGACGTCATGCTTGGACGACGCGATTTGGAATAGCGTCGGGACACCATGATGTCTTTTAGGCAGAAATCCCCCGATTAAGGTTTTCTACTAATTCCGGATTTTGGTGTAAATGGCGTCTGAGGACGCCGACGCATTTTTAAAAGGCGGCTAACTGTGACGACGCCTTTTTAGGCCATATTCTGAGGCCGAGAGTTCATGAACCAGTTTAGGATACTTGAATGGCGTCGTCCTTGGTCGACGTGATTCAAGCCAGAACCACACTAATCCATGTCAGTAAAATATGTTTACACTGCTAGATAGTTCGTTAAAAGCATGCTTTTAGTACGCTCGATGACGATGGACTCTTCATGACCGGATGGCACTACGTTGTGTGTCGTGCGACCGCGGACTTCTCACGTGACCGGATCGCACCGTGCCGTGTTTTGTGTTACTGTAGACCTAGAGTGACAGTTGTAGCGTTTGACACCCTGTGTCGGTGCGGAGGGACACAGCGCTGACGGGAGCAGTGGCGGGGTGACGCCTAGTGAGAGAGGGTCACCTGGTGAACCCCGGGGTTAGCTAGCTTGTACCGGTGTCGGAGTGGTACCTTTGGAGTGTCACTCGTGCTGGGAGAAGGAGTAACCACCTGAGCCAGTTGGGCCGGAGTAGCCAGCGTGCTATCCGAGGGGTTACTGTTTGGTCTCAGCGGGTCGGTGTTTGCTGGGGGAAGGAGTAACTGCCGAGGTAGACAGCGTGCTGTCCGAGGGGTTACTGTTTGGTCTCAGCAGGTCGTTGTTTCCCACTTTCGGAGACATAGTTGACGCGTTTTGCCGAGACGCGAGTTATAGGCTCCTTGGTAGAATGATTTCTGTGATATGCATGTTATATTCCGAACGCATGTAGTTTATATCGAGAATTAAGGGTAATGTGTTACAGCTTTACTTACCTTGTTTACTTGTATCTTGGTAATTGCACTTGTGGGTGTGCGTGTGGGCAGTGGGGATCGAAGGATCCCTACTGAGTCTTTTCGTTGAGACTCACCCTTGTGGTTTTCAGGTGAGGACTCCAGGCAGACTTAGCGAGGGGTGTGCTGCTCTGTGTCGCGCGTCGTCAGTTGTTGTTCCGGGGTATACCCCGACGTAGTTGTTATCTTTATTTCTGGCCTATATGCTTAATTATTTCTCTTCTGTTGGAGTATGTAATTATTTGCTGTATCGAGCCACATTGTAATAACTTTTAATTTCTGCATTTTCCTTTCAATTCAATGCGATGTGAAATTTTAGCTTAGTTTATTATTTATTTCCCAGACTTACTTAGATCCTGGTTTTGTTCCAAATTAATGATTCCGTACCCATTTAGTAATCGGACCCCCTATTATAGGGTGGCGGGTCGTTACATGGAGGCTCCTCTTCGGAAGATTCCGAATCCGTACGTTGCGGCAGATTACGCACAGCCAGACAGGATCTACAAACGCCGCATCGAGCGAGGAGGCGAGGATGATCCATCGCAAGGAGAACCGCGTGGATACCGCTACAGGCCAGGCACCTGCATGGCTTGCGGCATCGCTTCGACGGAACTGAAAAACGAACGCAGATTCGAATCCGCGCAAAGGTAAATCCAATTTACTCCGATCTTATTTTGTTGATCGAAACGGGATGGATCCGATCCCGAATATTTTATTCCACTACGTTTTTCAGCCGGATCTCGACACAGCGAACCCAACAACTAAGTCATCCTAAGATGCATGCAGTGAAGTGTACATGTGTGCCATGGTGAAAGGATGGATGGGTTGTAGAAAAAGTGGAATATGAAATGTCTTAAAGAGGAGAATGCAATAAAGTTGAAAAAAAATAGGAGAAGAGTTAGAAGAACAAGCCCATATAGGAAGGATTCCTAGTGCTCCGTTCTGCTGCCCGCGACCTCCAGACTTGCCAGCCTCCTAAAAATCCAACCTCCCACTCCGAGAGAAGTAGGAGGGTTTAAATAGAGGAGAAGAAAATAGGGAAGATCCATGATCTAAATCCCCGTTAATCATCAAGGAGCCAATAGGAAATGGTCAAGGGTCAGAGGTCGTGCATGCGGCAGTCGCCGGAGTGGGGAGTGGTCGGAGTAGTGGGAGACGAGGGTCGCGAGTGGAGGAGAACGTGGGAAGACAAAGTCAAGCTGAAAGTGGTGGGATGGACGGCCAACCCTTTTGCCTTCTACTTTCGTGGAAGGCCACCAAGTTGGCCTTCCGCGAAAAGGTGGAAGGAAGCATAGCTGGCCTTCGGGGAAGGTGGAAGGCCACCAAGTTGGCCTTCCGCGAAAAAGGTGGAAGGCAACATAGTTGGCCTTCGGGGAAGGTGGAAGGCCACCAAGTTGGCCTTTCGTGAAAAGGTGGCAAGGTGGAAGGCAGCATAGCTGGCCTTCGGCGAAAGTGGAAGGCCACCAAGTTGGCCTTTCGCGAAAAGGTGGAAGGCTGCGTATCTGGCCATCGGGGAAGGTGGAAGGCCACCAAGTTGACCTTCTGCGAAAATGTGCAAAAAAGTGGAAGGCAACATAGCTGGCCTTCGGGGAAGGTGGAAGGCCACCAAGTTGGCCTTCCGCCAAAAGGGTAGAAGGCGGCGAGTGTTGGTTAAATGGTCTTAACTACTAATGGGCTAGATGGGAATGGGTTAAGGTGATGGGTTGAAAGAAGATGGGCTAATGATAATGGGGAATTTAGGACCAAAAGGTGTCTAAAATCGTGTGTCTACAAATGCCCCTCCGGGACACCTGTTTTACAGTGGAGTGGAGCGGAATGATAAATGGGTGTTTCGGAAATCGAACCTGATTTTGGACATCCTAGATAAAGGGATGAGCTACACCTAAGGATGATATGTGAATGTGACGAATGTACGAGAATCAGGTATTTGGATTGCAAGGGTGATTAGGAATGGAAACAAAATCCATATTGGAGAATCACAATCCGTGGGACCCTCGGGCACTGGGACCACGCGGGCTTAGATGCAACGATCTGGCCCAAGGGGATCTCAAGCAGGAAAGATGGCGGGGTGTGATTTGGAAAGGTCTCAACACAATGGGCTCACGGTGGCCTGGCACACGAATTAGAAAAGGATAAGGTCTTGCAATTCAAAGAGCTAACAAATGAACAGTTGTCAGAATCACAAATCACCAAGGGGATAAGCTAAGTGATAAATCGTGGTCCTTGCCCCTAGGGAGGGAATGGATTTGCTGGTGGATGATGCTTATGCAATGCATGATGGTTTAAAAATTGGAAAACAAATTCCTAATCTAAATACAAACAGGAGGGATTTATTAGTCAATCAAATAACTTAGGGAATATAGACTCCTCATTGTTTTATTTAAAGAGGAACTCAGAGTCTAAACGCCCAAAGTTATTAGCCTCCTGTGTCTTCAATCCTACTTGCTTTGGATTCCCTACAGCTGCAAGAACGCACATCAGCAATGTAAATAATCAATGATCCACAACATTTTTGTAACAAACTACAAGGAAAGGTCCCCGTCGAGTCAGAGCCAGCACAAAAGATATGGCCTTTCTCAAAGTAGAATGCCAATCCGGCTGCCTTTGGCTTCGACTCGACAGTAGTGTCCACCTTTTTGACATAGAATCTCTTTCTTGTATGCACAACACTGAGGGGAAAATAGTTAGTAGTATCTGTTTTTGGCCCCTTGCCTAAAAAAGAGCAATTACCTTTTCCCTGACCTTCGCATAGGGTCAAGGGGCCGTGTCTTACTAACTAGACAAGAGTAATGATGCGATAAAAACATGCAAATGTTAAGGGATATTAACAAATGAGGTGTGTGTTGTGATTGAAAACATATTTTTTATTCCGACCCCCTGGTGACTGCCCATTCTTAGTCTAGTTGGACGATAAAAAGGAAATGCACACTCAACTTCCCAGGTATACTAAGTACACATCTAGGTTGATTTTGGGCCTCTAGACTCCTCAAACTGACCTTGACCGGCTAAGACTCACACTGATGACAATATCGTCTTGTCATGTTTTGACTCCCAACTGCTTCCGACCACCATTTTCGCCCAAAAGGTTTTCAAGATAAATGATTTGCCTGACCCGGGTCTCTTTCCTCACAACCTAGAAGATATAGGTGGAGCACCTTGGAACCCTAACGGTTAACCGCACGACGCTGATCCAGAATCAGACGTTGTTGCACCTATAGGTGATGCGCTTGCATTGACCTAAGCCCGAAGTTTTGAAGGTGCTCATTGAGATTATGGTTAATAAATTGATTCATCAGAAATACAGACATTACTCTTTACCCATTTTGGACTTCTATGATCATGTGAGTATGTGATGATTTTTTTAAACGAACTATTTTAAAATGATATTCAGTCTTTAGATAACTATCTCATGTTAAACTTTGGGGGAGAAAAAGTGAAGAAATTTGAAGACAAACCTCATAGGAGGGTCGACAAAACCGTTAAAAGATAGAGCTATGACAAAACGGATCCTTTTTTGACCTCCTAGATGCCCTAGTTTACTTTTGACATTTCAGGCCTTTGATGGATTTCATGCCCAGCACGGTCATGACCATGCTTTTTTGTACGATTGTTTGAACCCTTTTGATTTCTTTTTTCTTTGGCATTTTCAGGGTTATCTGATATTTCGCCTGTGGGGACACTGCCCTCTTCACATGCTCTGGTCCTTTACATTTCATTTCTGAACCTATTTGAGGGGTTACTATCTATTGAGTTATCGGGGAACCGCAATTTGCTGAGCTCGACCGTTTAAGGACGTCGACTGTCCTGATCAGCCGAGAGACGAAGAGCAAAGGTTGCAATTGACAGTGTACTAAAGACATTGAACTCATTTTAAGAAGGTTCACTTTGAAAAACGTGCAAATGTGTGCATCCTATAATGACCATAGAGATCCGTATAAAAGTAAAGCAGACACGTCCAAAGTTCTGGTGGACCAAAGTTTTGACCAAACCTTAATGATAACCCAATCTATCATGCAACTAGACCTAGACAGGAAGTACATGGCAGCCACCAGACAGTTGGATTTTATAGTTTTTTGATTTTTTTGCAATTTTTATTAGAGTATGTACATATTTACAAATATTTTTGATGGTTTTTTAATATTCAATTTTTTGGGGCTTTGAAATTTTCGATTTTTTTTTTTTTTTTTTGCATTTTTAAGGGTAGAACTTCTTTAAATAGACCTCTATCCAAAAGAGTTCCTCAACTTATTTACACTTATTTGCTAACTTTTGAACTAAAAATGAAAGAACATACTTACCTCTACAACTTTTAGATAAAGAGGAAGCTATCCAATCCCTAAGCGATTATGCACAAGACTCTGAGAGCAAGTCAGATTTGTTACAAGGGTGGGTCCTTGAGACAGAGACCTGATGATAGAGGAATTGCTCCAGTATGTGGGCTCCTCAATAGTGGTTTCACACCCTCCCATATGGGAGTAGGACTTTTCTTTTTTTTTAGGGGATCGTAGTCTCTAAGCATAAAACATTCGGGGGAATGTACTACGACCGGTGATGGAAGCCTAAGAAGGGAAGGTGGGTGGAATAGGAAGGGAACAAATGTGGCAGGTGCCAGTTCATCCTTCGCTAAGAAGACTCCTTCTCATGGGGTGTTTGGTTCATGAAACAGTAACCATGTACCGAAGTCTTCCTCATCGTCTTTTCGAACTTGCTTGCTTGTTTCCTTCAACTCATCTTCAAGGTGATCTACCCTAAGTAATTCTTGATCCTTCTTTAGTAAATGGTCCATAAGAGTCCATTTTCTTAATCCCTCAGCTGGTTTGGTTGGTAGGTACCCCAATCCAAATCCTCCAATGGTCGGATTTTCTGAAACAGGCTCTTGAATTCCTTGCTCTTCCATACCTAGCCCAGATCCCAAATTGTATCCCATTTCGTCCATAAGCTACCAACCTATGCTAGGTCGAGGCTTGGGCTGAGAAGTAACCGATGAAAGGATGGGCTCTTTCCCTTTTCCAAAAGTAATCATGGATGGAATTTTTTCAACCAAGAGTGAGTCCAAAGACTCGACATAGGGGGTACTTTTGACTTTGACCATCTTCCCATTGTGTGGGAATTTGTAACACTGATGATTGGTGGAAGATACTCTCAGGGTTTGGTCCATCCAAAGCCTTCCCAGATGGCGTTGTATATGGGCTTGACCTCAAGGATGTAAAATTCAGAGATCATGGCCATTGGGCCAATTTTCAGTTTCCCATTAGCTAGTCTTTGATAATTGTCATAGGCTAAGACCATCATGGAGGTAGACTCAATATTTTCTAGATCAATCCCTATTTTGATTTTGAGAGGACAAACATTGATTGAGGCTCTAGTGTCCAGTAGGATGGAGTCTACTGAGTGACCATTGAGGGAGGCAGTTAGGCACAAAGGAAGGGATCAGCACTCAGGGGGAGCTAGATCCTTATCCGAGAATGATATCATGGGTGCCTAAGTAACTGAGAGAATGGCATTCGTGACTCCTCCGATAGGAAGATACTCATTAACTGTGATTTGCTGTAGGAAATTAAAAAATGTCTCCCTATGCGTGGAAGATCTTCGGATCAATTCTAGAACCGAAATCTTGGCGGGAGTTTTCCCTAGATGTTGTAAGATGTCATACTCGGATTGAGTAATCCCTCCAGACAAATCTCTTGGGAGTCCAAGGGTTGACTTGTTGGGGGAATGATGTGATTTCTCAGTGTAACACCAATCACACTGGGCTCTACTGCTTGATCTGATTTTAGTGGCTGAACTGGTGGTGAATTTATTAGGTTGAATTGGGTTACTGGACCCGGCTTTGGTGTTGGACACAAGATGGATAGAGGAGGTTCTCTGATTGAAATTGAGGGAACTTAGATTAGTTGGGTTGATGATTGTTGGTTGTTCCCTAGGTCGTATCAAGACCACAGGTCTGTCTTGGATAATAGTGGAGACTTCTTGCAATGGCTTTCTAGGTTTGGTCATCCTAATAGGGCACTCATGCCATATCCCGACCTCTTCATACTCCCAGTACTGTCCTCTGCGAGCAACATTCGGTTCCAATTTTTTGACAAGGGTGCTAGAGAGCTAGATGGATCTTGAGCTACCTGATAAGAGGGCAAAGGGTCTTCCACAATTCCTAATTCTCTTTTGGCTTTCAAGGTTTCAATAGCCTTTTTCATGTCTCCCCAATTGATCTTGCCTTCCTCATTCAAATCATATACTCAATCCTTGAAAGTGAAGCAATTATAAATTGCATGCCCCGACACTCTATGATACGGACAATATCTGGACATATCAACGTTGCAGGGGATGGCCTCATACTGAGGTGGAAGCTGGATAGAATTGCAAGATAAAAAGGCATGGAAAATGTCCAACAGAGATTCCGGCAAAGGCGGATATGAGGTACGTTTGGGCATAGGTCGACTGTAGCTAGTCGAAGGGGGAACTGTTGAGTGTGGTTTCTAATTGGATTGGTTCTCTGATCTGGGCATTGGATTGGGTGACATAAAAGGCTGCCCCAAGACACTCACCTGTTCATTGATAGTTATTCCCTCCATGAGTGGAGTTTGTGTGGTCTTCTTATTCCTGTTCTAATTTTCAAAGAAGTATGACAAAGTGGAACTCCAGATCTGAAATTCAACTACCCGAGCTCGATTATAAAGTTGTACGAATGTATGAAATTCACTCAGCATGACTATGGCTCGAAGCTGCGGGGTAATGTTATTGACCAGTATGGTGATAGCTTGTGATTCGGGGTTCCGCCCATGAGGCCATTGCCCTCCACCTGTTGGCAAAATACGTGAAGTCCTCTTCGGGCTTCATCTTCTCCATCACAAGATCAAACAAGGTTGGAGGTATGGTTGTCATATGACTAAACTGAATGATGAATTTTCCAGAGACCATACCAAAATTGATTAGGTCTATAGCGGGCAAGAAAGTGAACCATTTTAAGGACTCACCTTCTTGGGACTTTTGGAACAGGGGGACGAGAAGGACTCTGTCATAGAGCCATTGATGGGAGTCCATGAGGAAACCTGACAGGTGGTGATGAGGGTCAGAGGTGCCATCATATTTCCAATACTTTGGGGCATTGAATCCTGCTGAAAACTAGGCTGGAGGGAGCTTGCAATAGCTCGAGAGAGAGTAAGGTTGTTTCAGGGTAAGGTTCTCGGCCATGAGCTTATGCATGTAGGTTTCAACCTCACTTTTGCAGATGAATTCCTCCTGTTTAGGAGGAGGTGTATCTTGAGAGACTGGATTAGGCATGAAGGGTGGAGCAATTGGAGTAGGAGTTGGCTAGTTGATGCGAGTCTGAGCTCTGTTAGAAGATCCTTGGAAGTGAGTTCTCCGAGGAGTGGTATCCTGAGTTTTGCCACGGGAGGCCAACTGGATGAGTTGATCAACGGTATATCGTGATAACACGACAATAAGTTCCAGATCCTCACTCAGGTTTTGAAAGGTTCTATTAGAGATTACAGGGTTATTCTGAAGAAGAAGATCCATCCGAGCATCTTCTCCTAAGTTCCTCTCTAGATGCTTGGAACATGCCAACACATGTTCGTTGTGGGTCTTTCTCAATCTCAAGCAAGGGGTTGTGTATAATGTTATCACCAAATTCATCCATGTCGTTACACACAGGATAGAAATATGCGTGGTCCATTATGAAACACAAATCCTGGCAAATGTTATGTCCCACTTTGAATTAATTGTGTATTATAGATGCATTGGTTTCTAACAGAATGCGTTCAACCCTTAACGACCCTATTTTCTTTCAAGAAAATTGTTTCATTAAAATTTGATTAGGCATTTTAATTTAGAAACAATTCACTCAATGATGCCTATGGGTAGATGTTTTTTTGAGTGGCAAATCCTAATTTCCTCACAAAGTCTCGGAATCCTATTAGGTGGCTTAGGTACAACCTGCAGCGGCCAAGTGGGAATCCTTGGCTCGCGGAGACTCACGGAGGTTCCCAACAGAGTAAGACTAGTCACACCTGAGTGGGAATCCTTAGCTCGCGGAGACTCACGGAGGTTCCCAACAGAGTAAGACTAGTCACACCTGAGTGGGAATCCTCAGGTGGAGAGTCAAACACTGTGGGAGGGGTAACTAGCAGTGTGATGCCGACTCTTCCTTAAAACCCCCACGGAGAGCACCCTAAAAGTAACACAAGAATTAATAGGCAATAGAATAGAACAGTAAATTGAAGCAGAACTTACCACAATTTAATCACACCATATGGGTCATTGAATCACATAGAGGGCAGCGGGGCCAAGAACCAAATGGCTGGGAAGCTGGCCATCTAGGGAGCTGGACGGTCAAGGAGCTGGTCGTCCAAGGAGATGGATGGCCAGGACTCTGGCCATCCAGGGATATGCACGGTCTAGGAGCTGGCCGTCCAGGCAGATGGACGACCAGGACTCTGGCCGTCTAGGAGGTGGGCTGTCCGGGGAAAAAGGGAAAAAAAGAAAAAGAAAAAACAAAAACAGAAATTTGCAGGGGCTTTTACCTTCTTACCTTTCGTCGCTGTGCGCGCAGCGAGCAAATAGGAGTCCCACTGTGATCGTCAAAGGGTTGTGGACGCTCGAAGTGTTCCCGCTCTCCTTCCGTAGGGAGGCCTCCCTCCATTGTGCAACTGGGGCGATAATGGGGTTAAAATGTGAAGTATGTAATCACCAGGAGCATTACCTCAAGGTCCCTGTGCTCCGCAAGATGGGTGGATTGATCGTGGTTTGTTGGAGTGGGGGTCTTCTCCGCCTTCGGCCGGCCGAAGGGAGAGAGTTCGGTAGTCTACACGCGAACTGTGGTAAGAGCCCTTGAAAAGAAAAGACAACCAAGGAAAAGAATTATCCCGATTAGAACTGTGATGTGTAAAATCTATCCATGCAAACAAATAAATAGGTTAAAATTGAAAGGGGATGCACCGGATGGGTGTTTGGGAAGGAAAGGTGATCATATGTTATGGCCACCCACCTCCCGTTTTTTATTTGAAACCTCTGGGGGTGGAAGGTGCTAAGTCAACCTAAGATGCATGCAGTGAAGTGTACGTGTGCGCCATGGTGAAAGGATGGATGGTTTGTAGAAAAAGTGGAATATGAAATGTCGTAAAGAGGAGAATGCATGAAAGTAGAAAAGAAAGAGGAGAAGAGTTAGAAGAACAAACCCATATAGGAAGGATTCCTAGTGCTCCATTCTGCTGTCCGCGACCTCCAGACTTGCCAGCCTCCCAAAAATGCAACCTCCCTCTCCGAGAGAAGTAGGAGGGTTTAAATAGAGGAGAATAAAATAGAGGAAATCTATAGGCTAAATCCCCATTAATCATCAAGGAGCCAAAAGGAAATGGTCAAGGGTCGGAGGTCGTGCATACAACAGTCGCCGGAGTGGGGAGTTGTCGGAGTAGTGGGAGACGAGGGTCGTGAGTGGAGGAGAACGTGGGAAGACAAAGTCAAGCTGAAAGTGGTGGGATGGACGGCCAACCCTTTTGCCTTCTACTTTCGTGGAAGGCCACTAAGTTGGCCTGCCACGATAAGGTAGAAGGCAGCATATCTAGCCATCGGGGAAGGTGGAACGCCACCAAGTTGGCCTTCCGCGAAAAAGGTGGACCGCAGCGTAGCTGGCCTTTGGGGAAGGTGGAAGGCCACCAAGTTGGCCTTCTGCGAAAAGCTGGCAAAAGGTTGAAGGCAGTATAGCTGGCTTTCGGGGAAGGTGGAAGGCCACCAAGTTGGTCTTCCACGAAAAGGTGGAAGGCAGCGTAGCTGGCCTTCGGGGAAGCTGGAAGGCCTCGAAGTTGGCCTTCCGCAAAAAGGTGCAAAAAGGTACAAGGCAACATAGCTGGCCTTCTGGAATTATGGAAGGCCACCAAGTTGGCCTTCTGTGAAAATGGTGCGAAAAGGTGGAAAAAGGTAGAAGGCAACATAGCTGGCCTTTCGGAATCGTGGAAGGCCAATAAGTTGGCCTTCCGCGAAAAAGTGTAAGGTAGTATAGCTGGCCTTCGGGGAAGGTGGAAGGCCACCAAGTTGGCCTTCCGCGGAAAGGTCGAGAAAGGTGGAAGGCAGCATAGCTGGCCTTCGGAGAGGGTGGAAGGCCACCAAGTTGACCTTCCGCGAAAAGGTGGAGAAAAGGTGGTAGGCAGCAAAGCTGGCCTTCGGGAATGGTGGAAGGCCACCAAATTGGCCTTCTACGAAAAGGTGGAGAAAGGGTGGAAGGCAGCATAGCTGGCCTTCGAGGGAGGTGGAAGGCCACCAAGTTGGCCTTCCGCGAAAAGGTAGAAGGCAGCATAACTGGCCTTCGGGAAAGGTGGAAGGCCACCAAGTTGGCCTTCCGCCAAAAAGGTGGAAGGCGGCGAGTGTTGGTTAAACGGGTTTAACTACTAATGGGCTAAATAATGGGCTAGATGGGAATGGGTTAAGGTGATGGGTTGAAAGGCAATGGGATAATGATAATAGGGAATTTAGGACCAGACGGTGTCCAAAATCGAGTCTCTATAGTGGCCTACAAACCAATCTGACTATGTAAATCACGTTCATTTACTAATAAAATGGCATTATTTCATTGCATGTAATTTGTTCTTTTATCGTCTCATAATGAAGTCAGTGAAATGTGTGATAGTGATCAGATTATGATGAATCATACTAATGAGACTGATTACTTAAACACACATATTCTTAATAGTTCTAAGTCGGAGGATATCCGAGAAGGACATCGGATATCTAGTTAGACTAGTACAGATTACTCATGCTCATACGATGAGGATGACTGATCTCATAGTCACTTATGTGGAGACACTAAGGTGAATCTCTAGGTGCTCGTTAGAGAATGAGTTCACTAAACTGATCTGACTGGATCACTGGATATTGTAGTACCATACTGTCAACTAGCTTGATTCTATCATCGTAGTTGCGTGGATGGTCCTCGGACCTGAGACACTAAGGATATCCTGTCCGTGGACTTCTGTACTTTGACCTTGGTTCACAGATCTCTATTCACAAGATTCTAAACAGCCAAAGATCAAGTGCAGTGAAATACCGTCAAAGATAATTGAGTGTCAATAAGGAATCATTCGCTCTCGATACTTAGAGAGAGAATGCTCTAGGAAGGATGCGTGGAAGTCCCTGCCCAGGGCGGACGATAATATCAGGGAAGGAGTTTTCCGATATTATACAGCAACATTTGATCCAAGTGAGTCGACTAGTTAGGGTTTGACGGTACACCATATCCTGAGTTGACTCGAGAGCATTCTACGAATGAAGGATTATATCCACGCGGTAACTGTCGACGTGAATGTTCCAAAAGTGGGTTGCTTAACCCCAATACCTTCTAGGTTCACGCGGTGTTGCTTGGCACCCAACGTGATCGGAGGCCAGACTGAATATAATGTGCGACATTAATTCGGTTAATTAATTAATTAATATGAGTTATTAATTGATTAATTGAATCAGTGAGAAATCACTTGGCCTATTAAACCATTAACCGGATTAGTAATTAGGCCTAGAGGGTCACGCGCAAAAGATTCTCAAGGGGATGGATTAAAAGTAGGTTTTATATTGAACGAGGGGTTTTTATGAAAAATTGCACGGTTAATATAAAAGATACCGAACAGGCTGAGCAGGACAAGCTGCTGCTCAGCCCTAGATGCCCCCTCCTTTCTCCCTCTCTTTCTCTCTGCCACCCCATCTCTCTCTCTTCTCTTGAGACAGCTCCGCTATCACCCCAACTCCCATTCGATGGGAAATCAACTACATGTTTCGGCGAACAGCGAAGGGCTCGTGTGCTGCAAAGAACGAAGAACGTAAGGAAATCCACCACGAGGAGGATCATGTGGACTTCGCTAGAAGCCGGGCATTTGCGTGGTTGGTGGTGTCACACCGACGGAACCATCTGGACGCATATTCAATTCCATGCAAGGTAATATCCAATTAACCGTTATTCGGATTTTGTTCATCGAAACGGAATCCGATCGCATATTATTATTATTTAATTTTCGCTACGTTTGCGATCCCGACAAACACAAGATCCTAACAATAAGTATGTATTCTTTAGTATTAAAAAGGTAAATGCATGCATTACACTCATAGTTTTATGTGCAAAATTGTATGAAATGATAGACAATTTTGTGTTGATTCCAATCAACCATTTTTGTTGAATTCCGAGGTAAAAACATCATCATTTCATGTAAAAAACTGAGTATATAGCATTTGTGATTTTTCGATAAAGTGGAGACGGTTAATAATTTTATTTCGACATAAATATGATTTTGTTTACCATAAAAATCTAATTTAAGTTTATTTTGTGTGAACATGACATGAAAAGTACATGGCATAGTCAGTTAAGTCATTTGGCACTTGTGGGAAGGACTAGAGATCAAACCTCAGCAAAAACACTCCTATTTTTGCAAAAAGGGTAAGGAAAGGGCAAAATGTTAATTTATTATCCTAAAAAGGGTTGCCCCAGTTCCTCCCCAAAGAAAACCATGGAGCAGCCCCCCCCCCCTTCTCTCTTTCCTTTCTTTTTTTCTCTCTCCTAATTTTTGAAAGTCTCACCCTAAAAACCCTTTCTCTTCTTCCTCTCTCTTGCTTTTCTCTCTCCCTCTCGGTTCTCTCTTTCTCTCCCACTGAAACCCTCACTCTCTGTCATTATTGTTCTCTCTCTAATTTTTTTTCTTCTCTCCGTACCCTATGTTTTCTCACCGTTCTCTCTCTGTTTTCTCTCTATTTTTTTTTTCTTTCTCTTCTGCTTCCTCCCTCTCTTTCTCTGCACCCGCTCTCTCTCTCTCTCTCTTTCTTTTTGTCTTTATCTCTCTCCTCTCCCCCTGCCTCGGCCATATGCCTACTCCATGCGGTGGTCGTGCGTCGTTCGCCACAGTGCCCATCGTCGCCCGTGCCCCGCCTCGGGGAGCATTGTTTTTCATATTCTTGTTCTTCGAAATGGACGGGGATTACTGTTGATAAATTTTTATTTTACTTCCACGACCTCTATGATCCCGTCGTGGAGATCCTTACATGTGGGGCGTGTGCTGTGCAACGCTCTTGGTGGCACTGTTTAGCACGACCCCCGTCCCCAAAGAGATTTAGAATATATTTTTTTAATTTGTAACCTTCATGTCCTTACTACATATTATTTGCAGAAGATGAATCAGGGTGCACATACAGTAGGTTTGGCGTCCGACGCCGCAGTTCCCTAGGGTGTTTGCCACAGTGTTATCGCGACATGTATGAAATAAAATAATATGGTTGATCCAATATAAAGAATGGGATGAAAAATTTGTCAAATCAGATAAACTTGGTTCTAATGACACTATAAGAAATTGGATATTCAAGCAATGGAATAAGAACAAAATTCAATTTCTTGTCTAGACCGGTTCTTTGATCTGAGGAAATACAGTAATAACAGGAGAAAAGATCTTATATTTTCACCTTACATAGATTTCGTGTCTCCCATACTCGATGCAGAAAGTTCCTCGGATCGCAGAAGTCACATAAATGCCCTACCTCTAGCTGGATCCACACGAATAGATCGAAGACTAGAAAGGGAGGTGGCTAGAGTTCTAGTGCTTGGCCCAGGGTTTCCCCAAAACCTCATATTTATAGAAAACTTACTTTTCTATTTAACCCACAAAAGATCGCATTTTTGTATTTATATCTCTATCTTCAAACTATCTACCTGTGTGTGACCCTCTAAGCCTAATATGGAGCTAGCAGTGAGCCCATTAAATATGAAGATTTCTTTTACTATTTTTGATTAAATTAACACATTAATTTAATCTATTATCATATAATTAAATAACTCTTTTTAATTTTCAAATAATCAAATAATGTGATAATTTTCAGTTAACTCTTAACTGAACCATAGCTTCTAAGGATCGCATACAGAGATGCAGATTAAAATTATAATCATCACATATGCAGCAGAAGAATAAAATTCCGTAATATCTTGATCCATTTCTAAGAACTAGAAGAAAAGAAGAATGACTTTTCACCTTGCGTGGAATCGAATCTGCAATTGAAACCTAATTCTGTTTGAGCAATGCCGCTAGCCACGCAGGTGCCCAACCTTCAGTAGTATCCATGCAATTCTTTGGTTGAGGGATCATCCTTACCTCTTTACTACAGTGATTTGCCAAATCCCTTGCCCTTCTTATCATCACGGGTGCCACAGCTTATGAGCAGTACCTCGATCTACACAGGACCGGAGGTAGAATAGAGAGAGGAATGGGGCACCCTTCTCTAACAGGGCCATCCAAGAGAGAGATAGAGATAGAGGAGGGGGATGGCCAAACTATGTGAAACGCTGGAGCTTAGCTCAAGGCTTTCCTCTAACATATATTTATATTAACTTTTGGTGACTTTTCATAAAAGTCTCTAAGCTAATATAAGTTCTCACTTAATATCCATCGACCGAGAACCTTGTGCGTGTAACCTTCTAGGCCTAAGTATGAATCTAATTTTTAGCTTAATAAGCTCAGTAACCACTTAACTTAAAGTAATTTATTTAATATCTCATATTAAATAGTTATTTAATCAATTTATCATCTCATGATAATCGATTGAGTTTCTGATCAGGTTGGGTTTGTCAAGCAACACTGCATGATCCCGAAAAATAATGGAGTTTAGCAACCTGCTTAAGGAACCTTTCCGTCATCGGCTGTCGTGTGGCTTTAATCATTCATCTGTACAATGCTCTAGAATTAATCTAGGGTATGGTCAACTATCAAATCATAACCGATCAACTCATGTAGATTAGATGCCACTATACGATATCAAAAAATTCGTTTTTTGATAAAGAGTTCATTCTGACCAAGAACTTTCATGTATCATTCTCAAAGCATTCTCTCTCTAATCACTGAGAGCGAATGATCCTGTATTGAACACTCAATTATTTTTGAAGGTACTCAACTGAATCCGATCGCTTAACTAATTAGGACCCCATAGTTAGAGACTCATTAGCCAAAGTCAAACTCCATAAGTCCACTGACAAAGTGCCTTTGGTGGCTCAAATCTGAAGACCAACCATGCAATTGTGACTTTGAATCATGGAGGATGACAATGAGGTAAATTAAAATTCAGCGATTCAAGTTGGGTCAATTGTATAAACTCATTCACTAATGAGCATTTATAGATTCTCTTTAATGTCTTCACAAAAGTGACAATGAGACTAGTCACTTTAATCAAATGAGCAGGAGTAACATATACTAATCTTATCGGATATTTGATGTCTTTCTCAAATATCTTTCAACTAAAAATATTTAAAAATATGTATTTATAAATTGTCAATCTCATTATTATGATCTCATCATAATTTTACAACTATTACACACATTCATATAGTTCATTATGAAACAGTTAAATAGAAGTAATGTAGACGTAATGAATATAACCCCATTATTATTAAATAATTGAACTATCGCCTTTGCATGTTCACAACGCACCCGAATACTGACTATCTTAGACTCATTAATCTTACACTCATTGAATGAGTCTATAAGATAAATATCAAGGTACCTTGATCCTCATACATGACATATTTGTGTCTCAGATCTAAGGATCAATTGCACTATTGTGCGTATCAGATCTAAGGATCAATTGCACTATTGTGCGTGGGAATTGTCGGACTAACAATTAGGTATCATACTATTTAAAATTGAGCAGCGGATCAATTCAGTAAACTCATTCTCTAATAAATACTTACATACTCACCCATGTCTCCATACAACTAACTATGAGATCAATCACCTTTATCATATTAGTAGAAATAATGCATATTAGTATGCCTAGATATTTAGTATCTCTCTCAAATATCTTATGACTAGAAACATTTAGAATTTCTGTTTAAAAAAGATTAATCTCAATATTGTACTCTCGTTAATTACGATCTGATCTTCATTGTAGAAAACTCATAGATTTCGTTATGTCAAACATTCAATCGTACAAAATAAATAAACAACATAATAAATGAATAAATTGTTATTTATTATGAATAAGAAATAAAAGAGGTTGTTCCATCATAGCACATATGATTGACTTTTAGGGCATATATTTCTTCAATTGATAATTGTTATTATTTACCGTATAAATTATAGGAGAATGTTATCTATGACTAGAGTTCAGTCCATTAGACTGTATCGGAGGCCATTGCATTGAGATGCGGTGGCTAATTTTTCCTTAAAAGAAGAAGAAAGGGACAGAGAAATACTAGCCCCCGAGGGGCATGCGGGCGCTCTCTACAAGCATGATCAGATGACTCAAGTTATTTTGTAAAAACTTTTTCTTCCTTACCAATCTTAACGTTCCGTAAATTTTAGATGCCAAACAGGGGCGGACCTAGGGAGGCCATGTCCCCCCAAAATTTCTGACCATCACCAAATGGCTTTCCATGGAATCCTCCCCTACATCACCTTGTTAACCTGGCCCCCCTTCCCCACCTAATGGTCTCATTGCTTTATTATTCCATTATTATAGGAAGTTTTATTCACCTGAACTCTTCCTAAACGGACGGTTACACAGTGCACGTTCCCTTTTTACGGCTCCCTTGCTACTTTAAACTTAACCCTTCCCACTCTAACTCGTAATTAATGAAGTCTCCAACACATTTTGATTTTTCGCCGCTCCTCCATCCTTCTCTCCACTCCCACTTTAAATTCACCACTTTATTTGCAAAATAAGTTATTTTGTTTTGTAGCGTATACTAAAATAAGAAGTGTTTCGATTTGATAATTTTTTGAGGACCACTGACGGAATAAAAAGAATAAATAATTATTGGGTCTAAAGTAGAATGGCTTATTCTCCTCATTCCCCGACACGTTATTGCACTGTACATGTCAAAGCAAAATTAAGTTTATTCTACCCTTATTTGCCATTTCCTTCCTCTTCCTCCCTCCCCCCCCCTATTAATGCAAAACCGGTAGTGCAGCAAGGCAGCCTAGATAACCGTGCCCTGCTTCTCTCCTACTAAAAAGAATTCGACTCATTTTGTTGCAGGTTTTTATGGCCCTTTCTTTATCGCATTTAATTTCATACATTGTTTCTTCTTCTATCAATTAATCAATATGAAATTGTACGGACTCAAACAGTGACAAAAACTTTCTTCTATTTATCACCCTTTCACTCGTTATTCTATTTTGTTTAGTTTTTCTATGATTCTTTATAAAATTGGATGGAATATACGACTGCCTTGTAAAATGATTTTAAGTCTTCTAATAATGCCTTTTTGTGGTGCAAGTGAGAATACATTAGTTGTGGCTTAACTAGTGGTTGAATATTAATGATATCGATTACTAATTTATTAATGTGTAAAGAAATTAATAACATATGATTTTGCTCGTATCAAATAAGATCATACATTCTTAAAATAATAATTTATTTTGCAATTTATGTTATATTATTTATTGTTTTAAATAAATTAGAAATATACTAGCAACATGTATTGGCCACACCACGAAAAATTCCTAGGTCCACCCCTGGTGCCAAAGTTGCTGCAATGTCTTAAAAAATATAAATCTACTGTGGTGCCATTGCTATAGTGCGTGCACACTATTTCAACCCCATCTTCATGATGTTAGAGAAAAATAAAAAGTATAATAAATTTTTACATATTTAATTATCCTTTAAAAATTAATTTCAACTATTTTGACTTAATTTTCATCATCAAATCATTCAATTTAAGCTATTTGATGTTACATGCATAAATTTGTGATAAATACTAAAACTTCAAGAGATAAGAATAATCTTGAAGCTAATCTAACAATTTTATTATTATTTTTTAAAATTGAGATTTACATACACTCGATAGATTGTGATGAGGGTAATTTTTGTTCCCTTCTAAGGGCATGTGTCTCCTCTACAAGATGCAAGCAAAATAGTCCCACATCGGCTATAACATAAAATGCTCACCAACTCCCTCCTATAAAAGGGACCCAAAGGCAAAAAAAGAAAGACGAAAAAAAGGAAAAAAAGGGCACTCCACTCCCTACTCACCTTTTGCACATGTCGTGGTTCTGACTTGAGCGTCGGAGGGGTTTCGCTTGGGACAAAACCCAAGGCCCCACTGACGTTGCTGCTCAATGCGCAGGTCGGCCTCCTCGTCCTTGGCCTAAGTCACTCAGCCTCTCGGCCTCATTGAGCAGTCAGCTTCGAGCTCTCGGCCTACTCGGCCTCAGCCACTCGTCCTCCTTGTCCTCAGCCTCATCGAGCAGTCGGCCTCGAGCTCTCATCCTACTCGGCCTCAGACACCTGACCTCCGCGTCCTCGACTTAAGTCACTCGGCCTCTCGGCCTCATCAAGCAATCGGCCTCGAGCTCTTGGCCTACTTGGCCTTAGCCACTCGGCCTCATCAAGCAGTCGGCCTCGAGCTCTCGGCCTACTCGGCCTCAGCCACTCGGCCTCCTCATCCTCAAACTAAGTCACTCGGCCTCATTGAGCAGTCGGCCTCGATATCTCGGCCTCAACCACTCGGCCTCCTCATCCTCGGCCTAAGTTACTCGGCCCCTCGGTCTCATCGAGCAGTCGGCCTTGAGCTCTCGGCCTACTCGAGAGACAACGAACCGTACTCAGCCTTAGCACTCGTCTATCGACTCAAGTAGAGACTCGGCCCCTCGGCCTCATCAAGTAGTCGGCCTTGAGCTCTCGGCCTACTCGGACTCAGCCACTCGGCCTCTGATAGCCAATGATGCTTGTCGTTAAACACTCACGGAAACCAACTTCAAATTATCGGACTCACAATTTAATTTTAACAATAGTTAAGTGGTGAGAACCGGATCGATCCACGGAGAACTAGATTTTTATATTTTGAAAACTTGAATTTTTTATTAAGAATCTTATAGGAAAGCAATTCCAAAAGAGAGTGGATTAAAATTAAACACATAGAAGAGATTAATCATGAGCCCTAAACACATTTTAAAATATTTAATTAATACTAAAAATTACCACAAAAATGTAGCCAAATTAAACATACACATCTAATCAAGCAATTATCGTACTTAGGAGAGAGAGAGTGACAAACCAAGAGAGAAATTAAGGGAAGAATTATTATTAAAAAGAACAATAACGTAAGATAAGAAAATATTACAATGAGTCTTAAAGGGAAAATACAACCTAACAAATTAATGCCTAGAAGCAAATAAACTATAAGGAAAATAAAACTAGAGAGATAAGTGAAATAACACCAAACATGGTAAGCACACCGCAGCAAATAGGGGATCGGAAGGGGCTTTTGTGTAAGTGGGGCGGTTCGCTGGACCACGGGGGTACGTGGAAGCAGATGGGAGCGGTGGCGCTTTGGACCGGGCCCTGGCGCATGGAAGGCGAGGCGTTGACCTCGTACGGCGCTGCAGACGAGGGTGCTGTGGGCGAGGCATGGCGACGCCAGGTGGGAAGCTTGGCACGAGCAATGAAGCGCAGCCCCGCGAACAACGGCGTGGCGCCGCGTGGCCCTGGCGGGGCCGGCTTGTAGGCGGGAGGCGGCCGAGCGGGAGTGGGAGTGGGCTCGAGCGACGATGCTCGGGCTGCGAACTCGCTCCGTTCGCCATGTGGCGCTGGGGCCGGCGACGCTGACAATCCCTGGCACGGTGGCAGGTGTGGAGGGAGAGAAGAGAGACTGGACAGAGACGGAGAGAGAGGAAAAGGTAGAGAGAGAGAGGGAGAAAATAGAGGGAGAGAGAAAAACTAAAGGGGAGAGAGGGAGAGTCTGTGGGAGAGAGAGGAAAAGGTGGAGAGAGAGGGAGAAAAAAAGAGAGAGAGGAAGAGTCTGCGGGAGAGAGAGGAAAAGCAGAGAGAGAGAAAGAGTATGCGGGAGAGAGAGGAAAAGTAGAGAGAGAAAGAGTCTGCGGGAGAGAGAGGAAAAACAGAGAGAGAGAAAGAGTCTGCAGGAGAGAGAGGAAAAGCAGAGAGAGAGAAAGAGTCTGCAGGAGAGAGAGAGACTGCGGGAAAGAGAATTGTCCCCCGGGTCTAGGGTTCGTGTCCTTTTAAAGAAAAGGGGGGAGAGGGTTTTTAAAATAAAGAAAGTGGGGAGAAAGGAAGGCGGCTGGCCCCTTAAATTAGGGTTTCTTGGGTAAAGGGTTAGGGTAACCCTAATATGACCAGTTTGCCCCTATGTCTTTTATTTTTCCAAAAAGATGGGTGATTCTACTGAGATTTGAACCCCAGACCTCCCACAAGCCCGCAGAGACTTAACCATTACACCGCAGCTTCTTTCATGCCCTGTTCACATAAAATAAATTCAAATTAGCATATTTTCACAAAAGTCATCACATTTATTTATTTATTTATCTCGGTTTTGTCGAAAAATCGCAAACGCGCTATACTCCATTAATCACATGAAATGACGATGTTTCTAAGTTGGAATTTGACGAAATTGGTACCGTTAGAATTAGTACGAAATAATCTATCATTTCATGTTATTTTGCAAATGAAAACTCGAGCATGATGCGCATGATTGCCCTTAAATGATCAATTTAACAATTTATCACACCCCCCAACTTACTCATTGCTAGTCCTTTAGCAATGCAAATAAGGAAAAGTTAGGACAAACAATGAATTATCGTACTTCATTTGTAGTATCTATCACAAACAATTTAAGTGGTAGCTGATTGGTTAAGCTAAAGTTTTCATATCCCATAATATTTTGATTCACGATAGGTGATTGCGAATGAAAATTGGCACGCTTAGAACTCGTTTCTGACCTTTCTGGTATATTCTTGCCTTTACTACCCTTTAGATAAGACTACCTGGCGAAGAGAAGGGAATAAAAGATTTCCCGATCAGTCAGCGAGGACCGTTTTTCAGTTCCCGCCCCGACTCAGCACTTTTCACGACTTGGTCATATTTCTGGTACGATAGACTTTTTAGCGTGGTTTTTTCATTTCATTGTACTTTTGCTTTTGAGAGTGCGTACTTTTTGCCACTCTCTTTGAATTGCCTGAGGGGAGGTGCGTACTTTTTGCCACCTACTTTCCTTTAGCTCTTTTAACGCCTTCTATTGCCTTTAGTGTTTACAGCTGTCCATTTTAAATGACCGCCTCTTTTAGAGTGCTGAGTGGGACAGTCCCCTATTACGAATCCTAACACATTCCTTTCGTTCAACCCAAAAGAAAAAATTAAAATAAGTAGTCTTATCCTTAAGGTTAATTCTAGCAATTCTATACTTTTAAGATCATTCATTTATTCTAAGTTGCCGTGTGTGTGTGAAAATTATCATGCCGTAGATTTTCGTAAAGTGGGATATTTAAACTTTGAAGGCTCTTTAGCCAATGTGACTAACAAAAAACTGATTTGTTTAAGATTTACTTAATGAAATATTATTTTCATGCAATTTCCATAGGATGTGAAAAGAAGTTTTTGAAATTTTTTTTAAAATTTTGAACATTTTTCAGTGAAAGATATCAGTTTTCTTCAAAAGATTTTCCAACAAATGCATATCATATTGATTGTCCTACCCCCCAACTTGATTGACATTATCCTCAATGGCATAAAAGATATGAAAAACATGTTAGCCAGAAGAGAATTGTGAAGGAGAGAAACAACCTGTGATGAAGAGGATGCGACATACCAAAGGCGACTGCTGCTCAGGGACCTAAAAGGAAAAGAAATACAAAAACTGAAGTAAAATATTGGGTTGCCTCCCAACAAGCGCTAAGTTTATCGTCTTCAGCCAGACGGAAGTTCAGTTATTGTGGATCACTCAGTTCTATGGATTCAGGTGATGCATTTTGAAGATTTTCAATGAATGGTTTCAATCGTTGACCATTAACGGTGAAAGTGTTCCCACTCTTGGGATTCAGAATTTTAACGGCTCCATGATCGAAGGCTTTAACGACCACGAATGGTCCATCCCATCTGGATTTCAGTTTTCCTAGAAATAAGTGGAGCCTAGAGTTAAATAGCCAAACTTTCTAATTTGGAAGAAAGGATTTTCTCACAATATGTTTATCATGGAAAGCTTTATTTTGGCTTTATAAACCTTTGAATTTTCATAGGCCTCGTTGCGCAACTCTTCTAACTCACTCAATTGTAAGGTTCGATGGGCACCAGCTTAGGCTAGGTCCAGATTAACTTGTTTAATAGCCCAATAAGCCCTATGTTCCAATTCCACTGGAAGGCGGCACGCTTTTCCAAAAACTAGGCGATAAGGAGACATGCCAATAGGAGTTTTGTAAGCGGTCCGATAGGCCCATAAAGCATCATCCAATCTCTCAGACCAATCTTTTCTATCGGACCTAACGGACTTTTGCAGAATATTCTTAATCTCTCTATTGGAAACTTCCACTTGGCCACTGGTTTGGGGATGATAAGGGGTAGCCATTTTGTGATTAATCTCATATTTCTTAAGCAAAGCTCGAAACTGGTAATTCGTGAAATGCGTTCCCCCGTCACTTATGATAGCTTTAGGCCACCCGAACTGAGAAAAGATATTCTTCTTAACGAATTTAATGACCACTTTATGATCATTGGTTCGGGTGGCTACTGCTTCAATCCACTTAGAGACATAATCCACTGCTACCAGAATATAAGTATGTCCAAAAGAGGGTGGAAAAGGTCCCATAAAGTCAATTCCCCAAACATCAAAAACTTCAACCACCAAGATTGGGTTGAGTGGCATCATATCCCTTTTCACCATATTTCCTACAGCCTGACATCGGAGGCAAGTTTTGCTAAATTCATAGGCATCTTTGAAAAGTGTGGGCCAGTAAAAACCACTTTGCAGGACCTTGGCTGCAGTTTTCTTTCCCGAGAAATGACCCCCACAAGCCAGATTATGGCAGAAGTTGAGAACACTCTGTTATTCTTCTTCATGAACACATCGCCTAATGATTTAATCAGGACAGAATTTGAATAGTTCAGGATCCTCCCAGAAATAATATTCTCCTGGAAAAAGAATTTGTCCTTCTCACTTTTAGTCCATCCTTCCGGAAGCTGATTAGTCACCTTGTAATTGACAATATGAGCATACCAAGGTGCAACAGTGTGAGAAATGGCTAAAAGATGCTCATTAGGAAAGGAATCAGTTATTGGTGCACTTTTGAAAATCAGTATTCGGGATAGGTGGTCAGCTACCACATTCTCAGAACCCTTCTTATCCCGAATTTCCAAATCAAATTCCTGAAGGAGTAAGATCCATCTAATAAGTCTAGGCTTTAAATCCTTCTTGGTCAACAGGTATTTCAGAGCGGAGTGATCAGAATAGATTATGACTTTTGCCCCTAAAAGATAAAATCTGAATTTTTCTAGGGCAAAAACCATGGCTAATAATTCTTTTTCTGTGGTGGTATAATTCATTTGAGCATCCGCAAGGGTGCGACTTGCATAATAGATCACCACGGGACACTTGTTGATTCTTTGTCCCAAAACCACACCGATAGCATAATCAAAGGCATCGCACATGATTTCGAAGGGCAAAGACCAATCTGGAGATTGAAGAATCGGAGCTTTGGTCAAAGATTCCTTCAGAGAATTGAATGCCTTGATGCAAGATTCATCTATTTGGAAAAGAACATCCTTAGCTAGGAGAAGAGTTAGAGGCCGGGCAATTTGAGAAAAATTGTGGATAAACCGGCGATAGAAACCGGCATGGCCAAGGAATGAACGGATCTGTCTGACCGAGGTAGGAGGAGGAAGATTGGATATGAAATCGATCTTAGCTTTATCTACCTATATCCCCCTTTCAGACACAATGTGGCCTAGAACAATGCCCTCTCGAACCATAAAATGGCTCTTTTCCCAGCTAAGTATCAGATTGGTGTCAATGCATCTGGCTAGCACTTGTTTAAGATTTTCCAAGCAATTTTCAAAAGAATCCCCGAAGATTGAGAAATCATCCATATCAGAGAATATAGCCATCATGCACCGTTGAAATGTGGCTGGTGCGTTGTGTAAGGAATCGCCATGAACGCAGCGGAAATAAAACTGATTCCATTGTATCGGTTGCTGGGGTCATAAAACAGACATTAAAATCTAAGCGGGAAGAACAGTTCTTCACCTTTGCGGGGTTTCGAATCTCCCGTGGATGATGCCGACTCGGTAATCGCGCACGCGTACGATCTCTAGAGGTATCCACACGAGTTCCCGCAGCAGACGCGATTTCCTCCTCGACTTGAGTGCTCCAACCAGATCTCAAATCCACCATGCGCGGAGAGAGACAGATCCACTCCAAGAGAGAGAGAAGGAGAGAGAGAGAGAGGAGAGAGAGAATCTAGGGAGTAAAATTCGTCCAACTAACTTTTTACCCCTCCCCCTTGGCCCTCCTTATATAGAAATAAGGATAAGCACAAGAGTTAATCCTCATGATTATCCAAGAGTTTGGCCTTAGATAATTCTCCATTAAATCTTCATGTTTATCCTGCAGCTTTTCACAAAAACCCAGATAAGCATGAAATTTAACATCTCTCACCGTCTGACGAGAACTCTTATGTGTGTGACCCTCTAGGCCCATATATCAGTCCGGTTGCAGGCCCATTAAACTTAGAACTGTTTCTTGAGTTTAATATTTATTAATTAACATTTAAACATCATATGTTAAATGATTAATTTAATAAATAAGTGAATTATCATCTGATGATCAAATCACTTGGCCTTCTGATCATGAACAGCACCAAACACTACCTCATGATCCCAGAAGATATAAGGGATACTGTTCCCTTCAATTGAACCTTTCCGTCTGCAGATGCCGCACAGATATAATCATTCACTCATGCAATGTCCCGATAACGCAAGGGTATGGTTTTATAGTCAAACCCTTTTTCGCATTATCCAGATGGATTCCAGTACACAGTTAATATCTAGAAAGACATCTCTTTCATTTGACCCTGGCCAGGGATTTCTGTATACACATCCATAGGACATTCTCTCTCCAGTCTTATACTAAGAGTGAGTGATCCCTTGTTATTCACTCACTTACCTTCGCAAGCTTTCCACTGTATCTGAAAGACCGATTATGGTGGACTTAATGGTTAAAGTCCACGAGTCAGAGAATCAAGATACAATGGTCCACAAACAAGGTATCATTGGTGACTCAGGTCAAAGGACCAACTGTGCTACTGCAACGATTGAATTCCCTGGTTGACTAATAGGTATAATTACCATCCAGGAATTCTTATTTGGGTCTGTTCAGTGAACTCATTCTCTAATGAGCACCCACTTGTTTGTCTTAGTGTCACCACACGAGTGAATGTGAGATCATTCACCCTCATCACATGAGCAGACATAACTTGTGTCGATCTTATCGGATATTCAATGTCCATCTTAAATATCCTATGATCGAGAACTGTTTAAGACAAGTGACTGAGGATATTGATCTCACTATCATGATCTCATCATGATTCAATATCCCATACATTTGTCTACGAACCTTCATTACGATAGTTAATTTGCGAGAACTATAAATGAAGAAATGATTGCCTTTATTAATAATTTCAATTAGAATGTACAATGATTGGCTTTGAGGCCACCCAATTCTATCATTCTCCCACTTGGACTATAGCCAATCACCCATGTGTCTAAGTCCCATAGACTTAAGGTGACGTTCTAAATTGTTTTGAGACAATGGCTTAGTCAAGGGATCTGCTACATTATCTTCAGATGAGACTTTCTCAACTACTATATCTCTTCGGGCGATAATCTTACGAATCAGATGAAATCGTCTTAGAATGTGCTTTGACTTCTGATGTGATCTTGGCTCCTTCGCTTGAGCTATTGCCCCATTGTTGTCACACAATAATGGAACAGGATTTGAAATGCTTGGAACTACTCCAAGTGCCGAGATGAACTTCTTCATCCAAACCGCCTCCTTGGCCGCTTTAGCTGCAGCAATGTATTCTGCTTCGGTCGTCGAATATGCAATTATTTTTTGTTTGGAACTTTTCCAACTTACTGCACCTCCATTTAACATGAACACGAATCCAGACATGGATTTGCTATCATCCATATCCGACTGGAAACTCGAGTCAATAAACCCTCGAAGTTCCAAGTCGTTTCCTCCATAAACGAGAAATAGATCCTTAGTCCTTCTCAAGTATCTAAGGATACATTTCACCGCCTTCCAGTGTTCCTCACCTGGATCAGCCTTATATCTACTGGTGACACTTAGTGGGTGTGCCACATCAAGCCTAGTACATAGCATTGCATACATGATAGATCCTAATGCCGAGGCATAAGGAATTCTATCCATGTATGCTCTCTCTTCAAGTGTCTTGGGAGACATTTCTTTAGAGAGATAAATTCCATGCCTCATAGGAACGAGGCCTCTCTTGGAATTTTCCATGCTAAACCTTTTGACTATGGTATCTATGTACATAGATTGGGACAAGCCAAGCATCCTTTTGGACCTATCTCGATAGATCCTTATTCCGAGAATATAGGATGCTTCTCCCAAATCTTTCATGGAGAAGTTTTTAGATAACCAAGCCTTTACCGATGACAACATTCCTACATCATTCCCAATGAGTAGAATGTCATCAACATAAAGTAACAAAAAGGTAACTGCGCTCCCACCAGCCTTTTTGTATACACAAGGTTCATCTTCATTCTTAATGAAGTCATAAGATTTGATTGCTTCATCAAATCTTAAGTTCCAAGTTCGGGATGCCTGCTTTAATCCATAGATGGATCTTTGCAGCTTGCATACCTTGCTTGAATGCTCTTTGGAAGTGAATCCTTCAGGTTGTATCATATACACCTCTTCTTGAAGGTTCCCGTTAAGGAATGCTGTTTTCACATCCATTTGCCATATTTCATAATCATAGAATGCGGCGATAGCAAGAAGTATTCTGATTGACTTAATCATGGCAACTGGAGAAAAGGTTTCGTCATAGTCAATGCCTTGCCTTTGACGATATCCTTTCGCTACCAGCCTTGCCTTGTATGTGTCAATCTGTCCATCTGCCCTGATCTTTCTTTTAAAGATCCATTTACTGCCAATAGGTACTATACCTTCTGGCAGATCAACCAAGTTCCAAACTTGGTTGGCATACATGGACTGAATTTCAGAATTCATTGCCTCTTGCCATTTTTCTGATTCTTGACTATTTATGGCTTCTTGGTAGGTGCACTTTTGGTTTGCCATCATCGATATGTCCAACATATCTTTCAGGCTGCTTAGGCACTCTACCTGATCTGCGAACCTTTTGTGTATCATCTTGAACAAGTTCTTGAGTCAATGGTTCAGTAGATGAACTAGTGTTGATTTGTGAGTCTAGAATTTCTTCTAGTTCTATCTTGCTCCCACTGTCCTCTTTTGAAAGATATTCTTTCTCTAAGAAGACAGCTCTTTTTGCGACAAACACCCTTTGATCGCTGGGCTAATAGAAATAATATTCAAAACTCTCTTTTGGATATCCCACAAATCTACATTTCTCTGTCTTGGAATCCAGTTTGTCTGGATCATGTCTTTTGACATGTGCAGGACAACCCTAGACTCTAACATGCTTAAAGTCTGGTTTCTTTCCTTTTCATATCTCATATGGAGTGGAAGGTACTGACTTACTGGGAAATTTGTTTAACAGATATGCAGCAGTCAACAGTGCATATCCCCATAAAGAGATTGGAAGTTTGGCATAACTCATCATTGATCGTACCATATCTAATAGGGTACGATTTCTCCTTTCCGATACACCATTTAACTGAGGTGTATAGGGAGGAGTCCACTGAGACAAAATACCATTATCCTTAAGATATTGTGTGAAATCTGTACTTAAGTATTCACCCCCTCGATCTGATCGAAGAGTTTTAATACTCTTTCGAGTCTGGTTCTCAACTTCGTTTTTAAACTCTTTAAATTTCTCAAAGACTTCTGACTTATATTTCATTAAATATATGTAGCCATATCTTGAGAAATCATCTGTAAATGAAACAAAGTATGAGTAACCACCCATAGCATGAGTGGACATTGGACCACATACATCACTATGTATTAGTTCCAATAAGTCCTTAGCTCTTTCTCCATGTCCTGAGAATGGAGCTTTGGTCATCTTTCCCATGAGACAAGCTTCACAGGTTGCAAATGATTCATAATCAAATTGATCAAGATATCCATTCTTTTGCAACCTTATGATCTTGTTCTCATTTATATGACCTAGCCTACAATGCCATAGGTACGATTTATTCACATCCTTATCTAAGCGTTCAAGAGATTTATTTACCAGACATACATCATATGAAATATCAAGTAAATATAATCCATTCAATAAGTATTCGGAAGCAAACAATTTGTCTCCTTGATAAATTGAACAACCTTTATTCTCTAGTTTCATAGAATATCCTTATCTATCTAAACATGAAATAGATATGATATTCCTAATAATGGTTGGAAGATAATAACAATCTATTAGTTCCAATGAGTCTCCTGACGGCATCTGAAGTCTTGCTGTCCCCACAGCTAACGCGGCAACTTTTGCTCCATTCCCGAGCCTCAGATCCACGACTCCACGGTTCAATCTTCTTTTACTTGTTAACACCTGCAAGTTATTGCAGATATGAGAAACACATCCAGTATCTAATACCCAGGATGTTGATTCTCTATAAGACAAGTTAAGATCGATCATGAGGATACCTGAAGCTTCACCAAGCTTCTCCTTTGCTTTTTCTGCAAGATAAATCTTGCAGTTTCTCTTCCAATGACCTTCTTTATGGCAGTGGAAACACTGACCTTTATCATTGACTTTAGCCTTGTCCTTTTGAACCGCCGGTTTGCTTTTCACTAGCTTCTTAGGCTTACCTTTCTTAAAGGTCTGTCCAACTTTTCTTTTCTTGTTGGTCTTACCAACAAGCATTACTTGTGGCTTGTCTTCCTGGATAGTGCATTCTGCTGTCTTCAACATGTTGAGCAGCTCAGCCAGTGAAACTTCAATTTTGTTCATATTGAAGTTGATAATGAATTGTGAAAATGAATCTGGAAGGGACTGTAGGATTAAGTCAATGCTCAGGTCATTGTTCATAACAAAGCCGAGCACAGCAAGCCTCTCAATCCATTCTATCATCTTGAGCACATGAGTTTGCACAGATGTGCCCTCGCTCATTCTGGTCCTGAACAATTTCTTAGATATCTCATATCTTTCTGTTCTGGATTGTTCACCAAACAACTCTTGTAGGTGATTCAGAATGGTCTTAGGTTCCATGTTATCATGTTGTCGCTGCAGTTCATTGTTCATTGAACTAAGCATATAACACTGGACCTTGACAGAGTCCTCCTTCCAATTTTCATACATCATTAATTCATCTTCGTTAGCATTATCACCGGGTTGCACTGGATCTAGTTGATCCAGGACATAGGCTAGCTTTTCACACCTGAGGACAATCTTCAGGTTGCGTAACCAGTCAATGTAATTAGGTCCCGTGAGTTTGTTTGCATCAAGTATGCAACGAAGGGGGTTAGGTGACGACATAGCGACCTACATGGAAATATATAAAATGAGCAGCTAGTTCTTAAAATCATATTTAGGACTTTTAATCTAGATTTATGCTCCCACTATTTTTCGGCGATCTGTATGACCCTCTAAGATACAGAACGGGAGATTCCGGTGATCTCCTAGTGGGGATCAGAATCCTTCGGGTAACATGCATGTGACCTTGTGGTAGAACAACAAATCACATCAAGTCTCTTAGGCAGTCAACTCTTGACAGTTGCAACGTTTGCAATATCCGATCGATTTAACTCCTGAATCAGAATGACCTTGTGGTAGCACAACAAATCAATTTGATTCAGTTAAGTTTATCCATCATTACTTAGATGACATGAATTCATAGTGCAATCCTTATGGTAGCACAACAAAACTACACTATTTGTCTATTCATCTTAATGACATCACATGTCGTAGATCTAGTTTAATTTCTAAATCAAATGGACATTGTGGTAGCACAACAAATCCGTTTGAGATAAGAATTATCCTAAGATCTATAATGATGGTGGGTTACGTGGATTATTCTGAATATCTCACGTTTACAACTTAAGTTTTAAAAGAGGATTTTGATTTGATTTGTAAAAATCGTGCTATCACTAGTATTTCGATTTGAAGTATCAATATACTTAATAGAAATATATATATATGATAGCATAGTCCACAAATATCACATATATGCAGAAAAATTAAATGGGGATGATCATGGACTGCTAAAGCTACTATGGAATCATCGGAGCCAAACGATGATCCATAATAGGATCCTAATTGGAAAACAGCAACACTGGTTCCATTTGATGCGAGTCCTCCCTCCAGAGGTGTTTTCAGAAGATCCCGTCCTCTTAGCTTAATCCAATACATTTAAATATGAAATTCAGGACTCGCAGGTCCACAAATGTATATTTAAACAATTAGAAACCTTGATCTTATCAAGGAGAGTACAATCTTATAGGAAGGTAGAAAGTACACTTGGATTAAGAGAGAGGAGGACACGCAGGTCCTATTTAAAATCCCAAATGAAATAAACATTGCATTCATCCACATCATTCATCACATGAAAATACTAAGTCCATGATCATCCCACCATAAAACACATCACATGCATCACAATCATCACATAATTGCAGTTTGGTATTAAATTTTATAAGTATAAAATTATAATACCAATTAGTTTTCGAAATAACATTTATTTCAGCATAATCAATAATATTCAAAACATTATTGACAAATTAACTAACTAAACCATTCAGTTAATTTAAATACTAATTCAATCAATTTGAACAGTAAAATGTAATCAAGTTTTGCATGAAATCAGTTTAAAACAATTTTAAACTAATTAATTTAACAGAAAAATTAATTATCTAAAACAATTTTAAATAATTAACTAACACCCATTAATTATAAAGCCCTTTAATTGACTAACAGTTATTAAACACTTTAATAAGCTGTTAATAATCATAAAAATAAATAATAACATTTATTAATTATTCCTATAATTATTCTGTTTTAAAACAATTTTAAAACAGGCTTAAATGGGCTAATATAGGGTTTAAAGGGGGTTAAACAGGCATTAAAAAATAATTTTTAAAAAACCAGAAAATGGGCCCAGCCCATTAGGGCCCAAACGACCGGGCCCAGGGCCCTGGCTCGGGTCTGGCCCAACCAGACCCAAGCCCTGGCTCGGCCAGGGCGCCGCCCAGCCCCCGCCCGGTCCGACCGGGTCGGGACCGGGCGGTTCGGCCCTTTCCTCCCCATTCGACCGGCCCGATGCCCTATTTTCTGCAACCCTAATTGCTGCTGGCCAGCGGCGGTGGAGGCCATGGCAGCGCCGCCAGGCGCTGGCGCCGGCGCCGCCAGGCACCGCCGGCGACGCCCCCACCTCCGGCGATCCGCCCGGCACCGGTGGGGCAGCCGGCGGTGGCCAAATGGCCCCTAGATCGAGCCTTAAATTTCCCTTAAAATCTGATTTTGCAGGGTTTAAATCCGAGCTTGGGCTCGATTTTCAGGACCTCCAAGGGCACTCCGGCCCCGATCTTCATGCCCAATGCGAAGTGGTGACTATCATCGAGAGATCTAGACATTCTTCCGGCCATCCCAACGCTTGGGATGCACGTATGAAGCCGCTAAAGTACCCCGTTCGTCGTCCCACGAAGAACTCCGAAAAACCCAAATAAAATCCGAAAAATTACAGAAAAATAATCAAATTATTTGTGTTCATCATATGAACACGATTATGTCATTTTTAATCGGATTAAACACAAGAACACGTACAATACGGGTTCTTCACGCATAAGGAGAAAAACACGCAAAACGGTGCCGTTTTACGACAGAACCAGCAACCTGGCTCTGATACCACTGTAAGGAATCGCCATGAACGCAGCGGAAATAAAAATGATTCCATTGTATCGGTTGCTGGGGTTGTAAAACGGACATTAAAATCTAAGCGGGAAGAACAGTTCTTCACCTTTGCGGGGTTTCGAATCTCCCGTGGATGATGCCGACTCGGTAATCGCGCACGCGCACGATCTCTAGAGGTATCCACACGAGTTCCCGCAGCAGACGCGATTTCCTCCTCGACTTGAGTACTCCGACCAGATCTCAAATCCACCATGCGCGGAGAGAGACAGATCCACTCCAAGAGAGAGAGAAGGAGAGAGAGAGAGGAGAGAGAGAGCCTGGGGAGTAAAATTCGTCCAACTAACTTTTTACCCCTCCCCCTTGGCCCTCTTTATATAGAAATAAGGATAAGCACAAGAGTTAATCCTCATGATTATCCAAGAGTTTGGCCTTAGATAATTCTCCATTATATCTTCATGTTTATCCTGCAGCTTTTCACAAAAACCCAGATAAGCATGAAATTTAACATCTCTCACCGTCTGACAAGAACTCTTATGTGTGTGACCCTCTAGGCCCATATATCAGTCCGGTTGCAGGCCCATTAAACTTAGAACTATTTCTTGAGTTTAATATTTATTAATTAACATTTAAACATCATATGTTAAATGATTAATTTAATAAACAAGTGAATTATCATCTGATGATCAAATCACTTGGCCTTCTGATCATGAACAACACCAAACACTACCTCATGATCCCAGAAGATATAAGGGATACTGTTCCCTTCAATTGAACCTTTCCGTCTGCAGATGCCGCACAGATATAATCATTCACTTATGCAATATCCCGATAACGCAAGGGTATGGTTTTATAGTCAAACCCTTTTTCGCATTATCCAGATGGATTCCAGTACACAGTTAATATCTAGAAAGACATCTCTTTCATTTGACCCTGGCCAGGGATTTCTGTATACACATCCATAGGACATTCTCTCTCCAGTCTTATACAAAGAGTGAGTGATCCCTTGTTGTTCACTCAATTACCTTCGCAAGCTTTCCACTGTATCTGAAAGACCGATTATGGTGGACTTAATGGTTAAAGTCCACGAGTCAGAGAATCAAGATACAATGGTCCACAAACAAGGTATCATTGGTGACTCAGGTCAGAGGACCAACTGTGCTACTACAACGATTGAATTCCCTGGTTGACTAATAGGTATAATTACCATCCAGGAATTCTTATTTTGGTCTGTTCAGTGAACTCATTCTCTAATGAGCACCCATTTGTTTGTCTTAGTGTCACCACACGAGTGAATGTGAGATCATTCACCCTCATCACATGAGCAGACATAACTTGTGTCGATCTTATCGGATATTTAATGTCCATCTCAAATATCCTATGATCGAGAACTATTTATGACAATAGCCTTAGGATATTGATTTCACTATCATGATCTCATCATGATTCAATATCCCATACATTTGTCTATGGACCTTCATTACGATAGTCATTTGCGAGAACTATTAAATGAAGAAATAATTGCCTTTATTAATAATCTGAACTAGAATGTACAATGATTGGCTTTGAGGCCACCCAATTCTAACACGTTGCATAATCCAAATGGCATCCTCCTAAAAGCAAACGTGCCGTAAGGGCACGTAAACGTGGTCTTTTCTTGATCTTCTGGATAAATAGCCACTTGATTGTACCCGAAGTACCCATCTAAGAAGCAAAAGTACATCTGGCCCGATAACTTTTCCAGAATCTGATCCATGAATGGGAGTGGAAAGTGATCATTTTTAGTCATGAGATTCAGCTTTCGATAATCAATGCACACTCTTCATCCCGTGGCAAGCCTAGTAGGTACCTCTTCTCCATGATTATTCTTGATAACCGTTAATCCAGATTTTTTAGGTACCACTTGGGTTGGGCTGACCCATTTACTATCCGATATGGGGTAAATGATACCCGCATCCAGCCATTTCACAACTTCCTTCTTCACCACTTCTTTCATATTTGGGTTAAGCCGCCTTTGCATCTCCCGACTGGGCTTAGAATTCTCTTCCATATAGATGTGATGCATGCAAATGGACGGGCTAATTCCCTTTAAATCAGCCACCGACCATCCAATGGCACCCTTGTGGTTTTTGAGGACCTCGGTTAATTGGGCCTCCTGCGGCGATGTGAGATTTGCCGCAATGATGACCATGAGAGTTTGGTCCGGGCCCAAAAAGATATACTTGAGAGCATTTGAGTTCAAGTTCAGGAGGGTCCTCTAAGGATGGCAAAGCGGGCTCAGATTGTAAGGCTAGTAAAGGTTCAACCTTGGGCCAAGATGTTAATGAGCCGGGAGAATCTTTTAAGATATTGGCTTCCTCCAAAAGGTCATGTGTGAACATCTCATTTTCTTCAACCAGATTATCCAAGATATCAATAGTATGACATTCTTCTTCATGATCTGGATATTGAGATGCTTTGAAGACATTAATCTTAACCTTTTGACCCCCAAATGAAATGTTCATCATGTCAGTTTCACAATTTATATTAGTTTTGGCAGTGGCTAAGAATGGACGACCTAGGATGATCGGAGTGTGAATGAGTTCCTCAAGTAATGCCATATCCAGAATAAGAAAATCCACGGGAAAATAACAATCATGAACCTTCACAATAACATCCTCAATTAATCCCCGTGGAATCTTCATAGACCTATCAGCCAGCTGCAAGATGATGGGTGTGGGCTTTAATTCCCCAATATCAAATTTCTCATAAATGGCTGTTGGCAAGAGGTTCACACTAGCACCTAAATCCAATAATGCTCTATCAAATGTAACTCCACCTAAGTCACATGAGATCAACGGTGCTCCAGGATCCTTCAACTTTTTGGGAAGATGATTAATCACAATCGCACTCACATCTTATGAAAGCCGAACCACTTCGGGTGCCATTCTACATTCTCTTCGTGGAGTACATAATTCCTTAAGGAACTTAGCATAAGCTGGCATATGCTTGATGGCATCGAGGAGTGGAATATTAATCTGAACTTGTTTGAATAAGTCCAGCAACTCCTCATTCTGGGCCAGCTTCTTCTCGGCATTGGGCTTAGCTAACAAGGCATTTGGAAATGGCACCCTAGGTTGATAAGAACTTGGGCCTTCATCTATCTTCCCTTTTCCTTTCGGATCCTCCTCCAACTTCTTCATGTTGGGTTCAGCCTCACTCTTACTTTCAATTTCATGAGGCCCATCAGGGGAACCTTCGGCTAACTCTCCATCTGCATGTGGGTTTTCTAAACTTTTCCCACTCCTAAGGGCTGAAATGGCTTTAGCATTCTCAAATTGCAGCCCTTTAGGTTGTGGTAACGGGCCAGGCTGAAGTAAAAGGCCCGATTGCTGTGGAAAACCCGGAGGTTGATTCCTTGGATTGGCAATGGGTTGACTAGGAAGTTGACCCACTTCTCTTCTCATCGTAGCTTCAGCTAGTTGGCCCATTTGACTTTCCAACTTAGAAATGAATTGTTGCTGGGTCAAAATCAGTTGTTGGAGTTGAGTGAATTTGTCATCAAAGTTGGGCTGATGAGGTTGTTGGTAAGTGGGTGGAGGATGGTATTGGGTTGGTTGTCCATATTCGAATGAGTGGTAGTGGGCCGGTTGACCTGATTGGAATGATTGATAATGGGCCGGTTGAGAGAATTGAGCCTGAGATCCCCTTGTCTGGACATTTCCATAGAAATTAGATTGATGTTGAAATGAATTTGCTAGCTTTTAGGCTTGATGCATGGGCGGATTGGACATTGGTAATGGGGCCTGCTGATTCTTCCAAGAAAGATTAGGGTGGTTTCTCCAGCCAGGATTGTAAGTATTTGAGAATGGATCATTATTGGGCCTAGAGAAACCCTGGGCAGCCTAAACTTGTTCTTGAATGAATGGTGGAAGTTGGGCCGCAGTTGGGCATTCATTTACTTGATGGGTTGGACTTGCGCATAAGGCACAAATGTCATGATTGGCAGAAGATGGGCCTTCATATGGACTAGATTGTGTTGGGTAAGTAGGCTCTTGCTTAATTAAGGCCAAGAGTTGGTCTAATTTATGGGCCAAGATGTCTACCTTATCCAATTTCTGATTAATCAGATTTATGTCCATTCTGGATTCGGGCTCTCCACGGGTCTTAAGTTCATACATTCTAGTCCGTTTAGATGGCCCAACAGACCTCTCATAAGATGATAATGAGGCATGATTGATAGAATTTTCACTTAACATCTCAAAAAGATCATAAGCCTCATCTTCATTTTTCATCATAAATGCCCCTCTACATGAGGCATCCACCATCTGTCTGAACTGTTCCAACAATCCTTCATAGAATGCTTGGACAATTTGCAATTTTGAAAGCCTATGATGAGGGCATTTCCTAAGCAATTCTTTTAGTCTTTCCCAAGATTTATGGATCAATTCCCCGGGAGTTTGGGTAAAACTCGTGATGGCCCTTCTCATGGTATTGGTCCGCCCTATGGGATAGAACTTCTTGAGAAATTCTTTCTGTATTTCTTCCCATATCCTTATGGGCCTTCCTATGGTCCCCAACCAATATTTAGCCTTATCTTTTAATGAAAAGGGAAATAAGGTCAACTTAAGGCCATCATCGGTGAAATTCTGGATCTTCACCGTGGAACAAATTTCTAGAAATTCATCCAGATGCTTATAGGGATCTTCATTAGTATTCCCATAAAAAGATAGGAGCATCTGAATGGTGCTAGATTTAATTTCATATTGATTGGCTGGATTCTGAGGAAGATGAATACAGGATGAAAGTTGATATCGATTTAAAATGAAATAGTCCTTCATTTGCTTTGGTGGGTCCTGATTATCAGCCATTTGATCTTGTGGTGGATTTCTTTGATGTAGGATTCTCTCTATTTCAGCAAATGGTCCTAGAAGGTTAGGGTTTTGAGATCTCCTACCTTGCATACACTAGGACTGATAGAGAGAGGATGGATTAGAATTTTTTTTTCTATTTCTTGTTTTTTTTTTTTTAAATGCAAACAATTTTGACAAACAAATTACTCTAATGATCTAATGTTAACCTAGACTCTCTATGTGAATTTTCTTACAAGGTGAATGGAGTCCACCTTAAGTCACAACCACAATCAATCAACGGCCAGGTAAGAGGTGGGGTAGTGGGAGGCTCCCCCTATTTTCGTAGGGACCTAATTAGAGAACCACTTTCCCGCTTAGGCGTTTGCCTTTTCAACCTCTAGCCTAGACACCGTTGCCAAAAGTGGAGGCAACCCGAAATTTAAACCACTAACGGTGTAATGCAAGGAAGGTGATTTGTGGGCTAAGGAAGGGTGATGAAATCCCTACCTTATGTGGTTAAAGTTGTTGCCCTTAAAGTCTTTTTGAATGCAATACAAGACAATAAACAGATCAATGCAGGTTGTGTTGATGCAATCATGAATGACTTGCTAAAATTGAAACACGTACCTTTCCCTCGCAATCTTTAACAATTTATGGAAATAACTATGAAATGAAACTAGCTCATGCTTTCCTAGAATGATGAATGCCTAGCATTGAAGGTTTCTAATCTGGAAATGAAGGTTTTTAAATTTGGATGTTCTTCTTTTGTTCCCTTTTTTAGTTAATGGAAACCTATCTAAATTAGAAACTACAAAAATTAAAACTAACTAAAGTAAGGAAATTGAAACATAGAAAGTTGGAACATACTTACCATGATTTCGCTTTCCTCTTCTTCTTTTTTCAATATACCTGCGAAAATAAGAAAAATGAGGTTAGCTAAAGATTAATTACACTAAATCCAAGATAATCAAAATTAAAAATCTAATTCCCCGGCAACGGTGCCAAAAATTGATAGCCAACGATGCGTGTCGTTAAACACTCACGGTAACCAACTTCAAATTATCGGACTCACAATTTAATTTTAACAATAGTTAAGTGGTGAGAACCGGATCGATCCACGGAGAACTAGATTTTTATATTTTGAAAACTTTGAATTTTTTATTAAGAATCATATAGGAAAGCAATTCCAAAAGAGAGTGGATTAAAATTAAACACATAGAAGAGATTAATCATGAGCCCTAAACGCATTTTAAAATATTTAATTAATACTAAAAATTACCACAAAAATGTAGCCAAATTAAACATGCACATCTAATCAAGCAATTATCGTACTTAGGAGAGAGAGAGTGACAAACGGAGAGAGAAATTAAGGGAAGAATTACAATTAAAAAGAACAATAACGTAAGATAAGGAAATATTACAATGAGTCTTAAAGGGAAAATACAACCTAACAAATTAATGCCTAGAAGCAAATAAACTATAAGGAAAATAAAACTAGAGAGATAAGTGAAATAACACCAAACATGGTAAGCACACTGCAGCAAATAGGGGATCGGAAGGGGCTTTTGTGTAAGTGGGGCGGTTCGCTGGACCACGGGGGTACGTGGAAGCAGATGGGAGCGGTGGCGCTTTGGACCGGGCCCTGGCGCATGGAAGGCGAGGCGTTGACCTCGTACGGCGCTGCAGGCGAGGGTGCTGCGGGCGAGGCATGGCGACGCCAGGTGGGAAGCTTGGCACGAGCGACGAAGCGCAGCCCCGCGAACAACGGCGTGGCGCCGCGTGGCCCTGGCGAGGCCGGCTTGCAGGCGGGAGGCGGCCGAGCGGGAGTGGGAGTGGGCTCGAGCGACGATACTCGGGCTGCGAACTCGCTCCGTTCGCCGCGTAGCGCTGGGGCTGGCGGCGTTGACAATCCCTGGCGCGGTGGCAGGCGTGGAGGGAGAGAAGAGAGACTGGACAGAGACGGAGAGAGAGGAAAAGGTAGAGAGAGAGGGAGAAAATAGAGGGAGAGAGAAAAAGTAAAGGGGAGAGAGGGAGAGTCTGAGGAGAGAGAGGAAAAGGTGGAGAGAGAGGGAGAAAAACAGAGAGAGAGGAAGAGTCTGCGGGAGAGAGATGAAAAGCAGAGAGAGAGATAGAGTCTGCGGGAGAGAGAGGAAAAGTAGAGAGAGAGAAAGAGTCTGCGGGAGAGAGAGGAAAAGCAGAGAGAGAGAAAGAGTCTGCGGGAGAGAGAGGAAAAATAGAGAGAGAGAAAGAGTCTGCAAGAGAGAGAGGAAAAGCAGAGAGAGAGAAAGAGTCTGCGGGAGAGAGAGGAAAAATAGAGAGAGAGAAAGAGTCTGCAAGAGAGAGAGGAAAAGCAGAGAGAGAGAAAGAGTCTGCGGGAAAGAGAATTGTCCCCCAGGTCTAGGGTTCGTGTCCTTTTAAAGAAAAGGGGGGAGATGGTTTTTAAAATAAAGAAAGTGGAGAGAAAGAGTCTGCAAGAGAGAGAGGAAAAGCAGAGAGAGAGAAAGAGTCTGCGGGAGAGAGAGGAAAAATAGAGAGAGAGAAAGAGTCTGCAAGAGAGAGAGGAAAAGCAGAGAGAGAGAAAGAGTCTGCGGGAAAGAGAATTGTCCCCCAGGTCTAGGGTTCGTGTCCTTTTAAAGAAAAGGGGGGAGATGGTTTTTAAAATAAAGAAAGTGGGGAGAAAGGAAGGCGGCTGGCCCCTTAAATTAGGGTTTCTTGGGTAAAGGGTTAGGGTAACCCTAATATGACCAGTTTGCCCCTATGTCTTTTATTTTTCCAAAAAGATGGGTGATTCTACTGAGATTTGAACTCCAGACCTCCCACAAGCCTGCAGAGACTTAACCATTACACCGCAACTTCTTTCATGCCCTATTCACATAAAATAAATTCAAATTAGCATATTTTCACAAAAGTCATCACATTTATTTATTTATTTATCTCGGTTTTGTCGAGAAACCGCAAACGCGCTATACTCCATTAATCACATGAAATGACGATATTTTTTAAGTCGGAATTTCACGAAATTGGTACCGTTGGAATTGGTACGAAATTATCTATGATTTCATGTTATTTTGCAGATGAAAACTCGAGTATGATGCACATGATTGCGCTTAAATGATCAATTTAACAAGTTATCAGCCTCCTCATCCTCAAACTAAGTCACTCGGCCACTCAACCTCATTGAGCAGTCAGCCTCGAGCTCTCGGCCTACACGGCCTCAGCCACTCGGCCTCCTCATCAATAGCGTAAGTTACTCAGCCTCTCGGTCACATCGAGCAATCGGTCTCGAGCTCTCGGCCTACTCGAGAGACAATGTGTTGGGATTTCTCGGGTTTCTTCGGATCGCTCACGCAGCGGAAAATAAAATTAAAATAGCGATCCGTTTTCCCGTTTCGAAAAACTAAAATCGATTATCGGATAATCGAAGTTCTCACCGTCTGCGGATTCGAATCCGCAACCGTTCGGTTCCGTCGGTGTGACACCGCAAGCCGCGCAAGTGCCCGGCCTCTAGCGAAGTCTACGCGATCCTCCTCGCGATGGATATCCTCACGTTCCTCGTTCTTCGCAGCCCACGAAACCTCCGCCGGTCGCCGCAACGTGCGGACGATTTCCCATCGAACAGGATTCAGAGAAGCGGCGGAGCAAATCTAGATCTGTCTGGACGCCAGAGAGAGAGAGAAATAGACGAGGGGCGGCTAGGGTTAGCAGCAGCTTGGCTTGCTCAGCCCGTTCGCTATGTTTTATACTAACCGCGCGATTTTTCATAAAAACCCCCGGTTTGTATAAACCCACTTATTTATCCATCCCCTTGAGAATCATTTGCGTGTGACCCTCTAGGCCCAAGTACCAGTCCTGTTAATGGCCCAACAAACCCAGTGACTCCTCACTGGCTTTATTAATCAATTAATAACTCTTTATTGATTAATTAATCAATCGAATTGATGTCGTACATCGAATTCGACCGAGCCTCCGATCACGTTGGGTGCCAAGCAACACCGCGTGAACCCGGAAGGTATTGGGGTTAAGTAACCCACTCTTGGAACCTTTCCGCCGACAGTTACCGCATGGATATAATCCTTCATTCGTACAATGCTCTCGAGTCAACTCAGGGTATGGCGTGCTGTCAAACCCTAACCGGTCGACTCACTTGGATTGTATGCCGTTGATGAATATCGGAAAACTCTTTTCCTGATATTATCGTCTGCCCTGGCCAAGGACTTCCGCGCATCCTTCCTAGAGCATTCTCTCTCTAAGTACCGAGAGCGAATGATTCCTTATTGACACACAATTCCCTTCGACAGTATTCCGCTGTACCCAATCCTTGGCATATTAGAATCCCGTGGCTAGAGATTCGTAAACCAAGGTCAAAGCACAGAAGTCCACCGACAAGGTGTCCTTGGTGTCTCAGGTCCGAGGACCATCCACGTAACTATGACAATAAAATCAAGCTGGTTGACAGTGAGGTACAATACCATCCAGCGATTCAGTCGGATCAGTTCAGTGAACTCATTCTCCAATGAGCACCTACAGATTCGCCTTAGTGTCTCCACACAAGTGACTTATGAGATCAGTCACCCTCATCATATGAGCAGGAGTAATCTGTACTAGTCTAACCGGATATCCGATGTCCTTCTCGGATATCCTCTGACTAGGAACGATTAAGAATATGTGTGTTTAAGTGATCAGTCTCATTAGTATGATCTCATCATAATCTGATCACTATAGCACATATTCACGGACTTCATTATGAAATGATAATTAAAGCGATTTACACATAATGAATATTATGCCATTATATTAATAATGAACAAGATTTACATAGTCAGATTGGCTTGTAGGCCACCTAAAACTAACACAATGAACCGTACTCAGCCTGAGCACTCATCTATCGACTCAAGTGGAGACTCGGCCCCTCGGCCTCATCAAGCAGTCGGCCTCGAACTCTCGGCCTACTCGACCTCATCCACTCGGCCTCCTCATCGTCGGCCTAAGTCACTCAGCCTCTCGGCCTCATAGAGCAGTCGGCCTCAGCACTCATCTATTGACTCAAGTGGAGACTCAGCCCCTCGGCCTCATTGAGCAGTTAGCCTCGAGCTCTCGGCCTACTCGGCCTCAACCACTCGGCCAAGTCAGCCCTAGCAATATTCGTCCATCTACTCAAGTGGGGACTCGGTCCCTCGACCTCTTTGATCAGTTGGCCTAGGCCTCTACGATCAGTCGGCCTCGGCCTCTCGGCATCTCGGCACCTCGGCACTCGGCCCCTCAGCCCCTCAGCCTCTCAGCCTACTCAACCTCCCCGCACACTTAGGTAAATTCTGAGGATGGGCTTCGTCTACGTCACGGACACCCATCAGCCCACCGAGACTACAAGATTCGTTATCTCATCTTGTGGAAGTCTAACCCATCTAGAGAGGTCGGATTTCTCCCCAAACACTTGGCACCGTCTGTGATAAATGCGACAAAAAGTCATACTCAAGGGTGTCACACTCAGCTTCCTTCTCAATCTCAGCCTATTCGTCCACTCATCAAGAGTTGCAATAAGACTTTTGACTTAATGGTCAAACACTTGGCGATCATTAAGAATGATCACGGATTGTGTGTGTGCAAAGAGCTCAGTGGGAGCACAGTCACATTAGTAATACTTTGTGATAAGAACATCAAAGTCATTGAGAATGACATCAGGATGTTATTATCTGTAAAAGCATTATTATCCATGTTCTTCTTCATAATAGGTTTGGATGCAACATCCTGCGTATTGAGAATACGAATCTATTAATGTAGATCGATGAGGATGTTACCTTAACTTGTATGTCAAAATGTTTGACATAAATTCCATAATAAATCTCAATTGTTAAGATATTGAATTTATTTCTTTAAGGAAAGGTTCCTTAAAGGATATATGGAAACCTTGATACAAGGATTGAAACATATCACTAAGTACTTGAGAAGTGCTAAGGATGCACTCCTTTATATGAAGAGGATGATTTGAAACAATGAGTCACACTGACTTAAATTTCAAATCAGGCATGGGTTTAACCTTTTAAAAAGAAAAGAATGGATTGAAATGGTTACAATCCAGAACTCGATATTAAGATAACGATATTAACAAGTGATACTGTTATTGGAACAGTATGGATGAAAGAGTTCATCCTTGAACTAAATGTAGTTCTAAAAGGTCTCGGATCTCATCCCGTTGTTGTAAGACAACAGTGGGAGCGATCTATTGACTCAAGTGGAGACTCGGCCCCTCGGCCTCATTGTAGAACATTTTGAGGCTCTTTCACAAGTCCAAAGATAAAAAATTAAGAAGAAATAACGTAATGGAAATTATTCCATTTATAAATAATTTAGCATATCTCGGACCAAGCCTTAATCACAGATTTGATGTGAGCATCACTTAGATTTGATGGAAACCAAATGCAAAGGTGATTGGCTTGAGTCCCAGTGGGAGATTGATAGATATAGGTGGTCTCTAAGCCAATCACAAGCCACTTATTTCAATCTTGTTCAATAATAAATGTCATATATATTTCATTATGTAGATTGGCGTATTTATTATTAAGTCGCATAATAAAGTCCAGGAATGTATGCAATAGTCATCGGATTATGATGAGATCATAATAATGAGACCGATGACCCATAAACATATATTCTGAATTGTTCCTAGTCGTAGGATGTTTGAAGAGGACATCAAACATCCGGTAAGACTAGTACAAGTTATTCTAGCTCATATGATGAGGGTGACTGATCTCGTTACTTACATGTGTGAAGACATAATGGTGAACCTGTAGGCACTCATTGGGGAATGAGTTCACTGAACTGATCCGATATGAATTGACGAATGGTAATTTACCTGACTGTCAATCGGCTTGATTCATCGTCACAGTGGCGTGGTTGGTCCTTGGACTTGAGACACCAAAGACACCTTATCGGTGGACTTCTGGGCTTTGACCTTGGCTTACAAATCCCTATCCATGGGATTTCTAATAGTCAAGGATCGTGTCCAACGGAAGACCTTCGAAGGTGATTGTGTGTTCAATAGAGGATCGTTCGCTCTCAGGTAACTGGAGAGAGAATGTTCTAGAATAGATCCGTAGGAGTCTCTGGCTAGAGCAGACACAATATCAGAAAGGGTGTTTTTAGATATTGTACAGCGGCATCTGATTCAAGTGAGTTGACCATCTAGGGTTTGACAGTTGACCATACCCTAGGTTAACTCGAGAGCATTGTATGAACGAAGGATTATAGCCACGTGGTAACTGTGGATGGACAGATTCCATGAATGGGTTGCTAAACCCCATTACCTTCCAGGATCATGCGGTGTTGCTTGGCACCCAACTTGATCGGAAATCCAACCGAATTTTACATGAGATGTTGATTCGGTTAAGTAATTAATTAATATCTAGATATTCATTAATCACAATAAGTCAATAACTAGTTATTGGACTTAACGGGCTGAAAATCGGACTGGTTAATGGGCCTAGAGGGTCACACGCAAACAGATTCTCAATCGGTGGTACTTTAGTGGGATTTATCTTAACTCGGGGACTTTTGTGAAAAATCGCGCCCACTTAATATATACGCACTGTTGAGAAATCTTGGGCAAAACTCCAGGAGCTCTCAAGGCTGGCCATTCCCCTCTCTCTCTCCTCCTCCTCTGGGCACCGTGTTCGAGGTGCCTGGAGACTTCCCGTCTCCGCCGCGCGCGTTTCCCGAAAGTCGGGAATTCCCATCTAGATGATCTGGACATGGTTACGACGAGGATTCTTCTGCAAGCAAGCTGATCTGGACAAGGGATCGAGGACAAACCACCGTGGAGGATCGCGTGGATATCACTGAAGGCCGGATGCTTGTGCGGCTAGCGGCATCGCCTCGGCGGAATCGAAACGGTTGCGGATTCGAATCCGCACACGGTGATACGATCACTTCTCGTTTTTCGGTTTTCTGTTTTTCGTTCTGAATCGGATCAGTGGGCATCAGGTGGGATTTTGTTTGTTGCTTTCATTGCGTTCTTTATGCCCCGCCTGGATCCAAACAGTGGTATCAGAGTCAGGTTCCGCTCTGATCCGCTTCGGGACGACAAAATTAATATTTTAAAATAGATTCCATGCTCAAATCATTTTTCTTTCACAGAAGATGTTCATCGGATGAGCATATTAATTTTAGATTAATGTTCTCTGAAGAAAAATGATTTATTTTTGGGGTTTTCGTTTTGTTCTTCATGTGGATGAAGAACAGCTTCAAGGGTTAATATTGCCTGTTTTTTGGACACTGCCGGCCGTCCTCGTCATCTCCGGTGTGACCGGCGGTAGGCGACGACCTCACCGGCCACCTGCTGGGCAGCGGTGACCGGCGGTGGAGCCTCCTTCTTTGGCATTTTTCAAATGTTGGAAGAACAGGGGGAGAGCCACAGTTTTTTGAAAACTCTCCATAACCGCACCTTTAGAGGATTTTATGGGTTTACTGGCAGAGAAGGGGTCACCGGCCGGCCACTGTCGGTGCCGGGTGTGAGTGCTCAAATCAAAGTATGTGATTATCATGAAAATTTATGTTGTTTAAGTGACGAATAAACCTATTAAAACTAAGTGAATGTGATCGCCAAAAACTTTTAACTAAAAAGTTTCAAAAGGAAAGATTGATCGCCTACCTGTTTTTGGAATTGGGAGATGTTGAAGTTCTTGATTCCCCTCCTTCAGCTGGATGAAGAAAGAGAGCCCTTTTGACTTTGTTCTTCCTTTGAATGCTTATGGGACTTTGAGGATCATCCAGCTTGATTTATTCTTCTTGATTTTCTCCTCTTTATCTCATTTGTACCTTACAAGAAAATGGAAAGAAAGAGAGAGAGAAAAATAATAAGAACTCAAATAGATGTTGTATCTATCCTAGTAATAATTCTAATCATGCAACTAAACAAATGAACTCACTTGTTTGTGGTCTTTGAAACCCCTTAAACAAATAGGTTTTATAATGCTAGTGAGTGTGTGCTGCATGGAGTGATGTGATGGAATTATGATGCTAATGTGATAAAAATATGAGAAGGATGTAGAAATCAATTAAGAACTAAGTTGGGTGGCCCCTGAAAAGCCTTGGTCTTGAATGGATCTTGAAAGGACGAAGAAGCAATGAAGAAAGGATGAAGCTTACTTCAAGACTCCTGGAAGTAGTAGTAGCACCTCGATCCTTTAGCGTCTGGACATCGTCGCCAAAATTCTTTGCTAAATTTTCACTCAATTATCGCTATCATCACTCAAAAAAATTATCACTAATATCACTAATCTTTCAAGAATTATCACTAACTTTTTAATGACCAAGGGTTGTGTATTTATAGGTTTAAGTTCATGCATCTGCGGTTATTAACAGATTAACATGAAAGATTTTGAAGTTAATCTAACTAAGAAACAGATAAATACATATTAATTCATCTTTATCTGTAATCATCTAAAACGCCTCGCCCATGGGAGACGTCTTTTAGCTTAATTATGATAAGGATAAACATCGGGAAGAAGAGACAGAATCAGCTTAGGAAACTTGAATGGCGTCGTGCATGGCAGACGTCTTTTAGTTAATTAATCAATTAATTAAAAATCAAAATAAGAATTAAACTTTAAATGGCATCTTCACAGGTCGACGTATTTTAGACTTTTTTCATATTTGATTAAAAATCTGAGTTAAAATGAATTTCTTTAATTAACTTAAATTATGTCTGTCTGACCGATGTCATTCCGATAATCAATCCAGAAAGATTAATAAAAATTACTAATGATTAAATATCATATCATTTTGAGGCATTATTATATGACATGAAATTTACTCAAAATGATGTCAAAATTAGCGTGTCTACACCGGAGAGGAAGGGGGCACACCCCCTGCAGCCTCCGGCTGGCTCCCGTTGCTGGTGCCGACGGCGCCGCCGCCCTAGAACCAGAAACCCTAAAGGAAAGGAGGGCTCTTGCGGGCTGGGCGAAAGGAACGCTGAGCGCTGGATCGACCGGCCCAGAGCCGATCCGACCGGGGCCTGGGCCGGACCCCGGGTCCACCAACACTGGCTCAGTTAGCCCGAGCCCTAGTCTAGGCCTAGCTAGGCCCTGGCTGGACCAACCCGACTGGCTCGGGTCCAGGCAGCTGGCCGGACCAACCCGACTGGCTCGGGTCCAGGTAGCTGGCCAGACCCAAGCTGCTGTAGCCCGAGCCAGTAATTTTTCAGTTGGGCCCATTTAGGCTCTTTAAACCCCACCCATTAAGCCCTATTTAACCCTAAACCCTTTATTCCCTTTAAAGCTTTTATTAAATTAATACCCACCCCTTAAACTGGAAAATGAAATTAAAATTATTTAAAATGTGTTTTAAATTTAATTTATATTTTTAGTTATTAAGGGGTTGATTTTAAGATGTGATCTTAAGAGTGGGTTATATTTAAGATATGATCTTAATAATAATTAACAAGTGTTGTTAATTAATATATATTTACTTTAAGATGTGATCTTAAAACTTATGAACAAATGTTGTTAATTTTAATGTAACATATAAGTGATTAGTGGGGTTACTTAAGATGAGATCTTAAATTAAGTATTAACAAGTGTTGTTAATTATTTTAAGATTGTGACCTTAAATATAATTAACAAATGTTGTTAATTTATTTAAGTTTAGTGATTAGATATATTTAATTTCTTAAACAATTGTTGTTAGGAAATTTAACTTTAATTAAAGGACACTTAATAAAATGTTATTAAGTGATTAGTTCACTCTTAATAATTGAATATTACTATAGTTAATTAATTCTTGAGAAATAAACCTTAATAAAATTTATTAAGGACTAATTAACTCTTAATAACAGTTATTAAGATAAATTAATTAATTTTCTCAAGGATCTTTTACTTAAAGTTTTGAAGTTCTTTTTTACTTAAAATGATCTTTTAATAAAAGTTATTAAGAGATTGATTGAATCTAATTGTTAGACTAATTTTAAATAGAAATGTTCTAATTATTGTTTCTTAATAATTGTTATTGAGAAATATTTTTAATAAAGGGGTTCGTAACAAAAAAAAAGTTGTTAAGGAATTAATAATTAGAATTAGAAATTCTTTTATAAGAGTTATTAAGGAATTTTAATTCAATCTAAATGTTAGATTGTTTTGCATTAATAATTGTTATTAATGTGATTTAAAATTAATCTAAATGTTAGATTAATTAATTTAGAAATGTTCTAAATAATACATAGAATATTTTAGAATTTTAATTTTTGTCTTGAGTGCACATGTTGATGTGTTTTAATGTTTTAAATTAGATTTAAATGCATTATAGAAAATAAGATTTTCGAAAACCCAAATTATCCAATTTTGATTGTTACCTAGGTTTTTGAGAAAAAACAAAATTATTATTTTTCAAAATTTTAGCCTTCATGTGATGTGTTTTATCATGTGTGGATGGTTAAAATTTGTGGTGGTTATGGACATGCACTTAGTTAAATTTCATATCATGTGATGATGTGTGATTATGTGGATTATTATGGAATGTGATGTATATTAATTAAATGTTAATTAATGAGGCCTACATGCCTCTCTCTCTCTCTATCATTCTAATGTAATTCTATCTCCCTCTATTATTGTACTCGGTCATAAGGCTTTCTCTTACAATTTATTTGTATTTACAATTGTTCAAAAATTAATAATTTTGTACTTGATCGTGCTTGTGTGTTTGCATGTTTTAATTATATAATTATTATATAGCTGTGGTGATTAATTGTATGGCTCCAGTTAATCACCGTACTGTCTATGACCACATAATGAACATGTATGGTTGATGCATGTTTTTTCTTTTGATTATGAATCAATTGCTATTATCTAGATATAGTTAAATATATATACGATATATTTATAAACTATAACCTTGGTAGAGATCAAGATAAAAGTTATCTAAAACCTTCGCTAAAGTCTGACCCGTAACATGAGTAGTTAAGAACTTACTGTGTGATCCTCCATCATTATAGTCATAGGACCCAAATTATCTTAGGTAGGTTTGTTGTGCTACCACAAGACTTATCTAATTGTGAGGAGAGACTCTGGCTATGGTATAAGATGCCTTCTGATCGAGGTAGAGGAACTTGTAGCCTTGTTGTGCTACCACAAGGGTTGTATGCAAATCTATGCCTATTTCGTAACGGTGGTAATGCTTAGACCAGAATTAATGGTTTATTGTGCTATCTACAAGGCCATTAAATCTCTGGGGATCAAAGCCATGATCAAATGTTGCAAAGAGTTGCAAGTCCTATGAGATGCATACTCTTTGATTGTATTACGATTTGTTGTGCTATCCACAAGGCTGTACTACAAGTCATGGAGATTATGATCCCTGCTAGGAGACCATCAGAGTCTCCCGTTCTGTGTACTTGAGGGTTATACAGTTCGTTGAAAAATAGTGTGATATAATTCAAAATAAAAGTCCATAATTGAATTATAAGAACTGTCTGTTTAAATCACTTATTTCTCTATTGAATGAAATGTCGTCAATTAATCCGAGACTTGGCATATAGGATGCCAATACTTCTCATATTCAAATTGGCTAGAGAACTCTGAAGAATGTCTTTAGGGCCATATGATAGCCACTATCCTAATCAGATATCATGAAATCTCTTACTTAGATGAAACCAAGAAGAAGAGATATTCATGGTATGCCTTTGAGAAAGGCTAAAGGTAAGATCTTAAATAGTCAAACCCACACCTGAGATGGATAAAGGCAAGTCAGCTGAAAGAGAGAATGAGCAGTTCTCCCACTGCAACCAATATAAGGATATTAGTAAAGGCAAATAGGAAAATGAAACTTGTAAGAAGTTTCGGGTATTCTTATTATCCACTTTTGCATGTCTATTGGAGAGTTAGTATCTCCAATATGAGATATTGGAAATGATTCTCAGATCTGCAATAGAATACAGACTTAGACAAGTAAAAGGAAATCGAGAAAATGAAAATGTTGAGTTAGACTCAACAATAGTTCAAGAGATACATAGGTTACTATGAGACAGTAAATCTTTGTATACCATGAGGAGATTAATATGAAACTAAATATTTGTTATTTAGTTCTATTCATTATCAAGAAGTTTAAATGTGAATAACATTGATTGTGAAGGAACAAGCGTTGTTCCATATGGTTTTAGAAATGAAAAGATTTTAAAACCAATCAATGTTCTAAAGATTCTTGATGTGACATATCATGTGATGAATGTTCACAAGTCTCTTATAAAAATGAATTTAGTAAATCATGATTATCTATGGCATTGTACACTAAGTTGTGCGATAAGAAATTATTAGAGCTTATACATGATGATGTAAATAGCCCAATATCTTCTTAAGGACAAAAAGGTAATAACTTCTATTGACTTACCTTAATGATTAACTCTTGGAAAGATTCAACTGTATGTACTTGTTGAAGTACAAGTCGAATGCATCTAAGAAATTAAGTTATAAAATATCAACATGAAGTGATTAATAGGAAAGAGTATTAGAATTCTTTGATTTGATTAAGGAAATTAATACTAGAGTATGAAATTCACACAAATTCATTAAAAGGATAATCATATCCTATCTCGATAAATCCTCATTATATATCATAGCAATATGATATAATGAGGAAGAACACTTTATTGGATATAGTGTTATATGTAATAACATTTGTCTAATTCTAATATCCTTGTACATATGAGTATGAACATTAAATGTTCATACTTTACATATGGTTCCAAATAAGTCAGTATATCTATATAAGATATGGAGATGCGATAATTCATATGATATATGAATTATAAACAAACATGATTTTAAGGATGTTAAAATCAAGTTATGTCCTAATCTTTTGGAAAAGTCATGATCCAAAGAAGTTGGATCTAAATGGACACGACGTAATGTGAATTTGTGAGATGTCTAAATAGTTTGGACATTATTTTTATTGGTCAAGCGATAATGGAATAATTATCGTACTGAAAGTTGTCTTCTATAAAGAGAAACATGTCCTCAAAGAAGACAGTGGGAGCTAATAAAACTAGAAGATGTTCTAAACACACAAATTAACAACAAATTATTAGATAACCTTTGGATGTTTGGAACCATTCATAACACATATAGGAGAGCATCATAGATTTTGAGATTCTCTCAATGGCTAGTATGATATGTTTGACATATCAGAGATAGTAGAATGAGAGGAGCTCAAAGATGGGGATCATGATCCTAAATTTATGAGAAAGCTCTCTATCATAATTACAACTTTTAAATTGGCAAGAAGTTAAGAGTTCTAAGCAATAGTCCATAACACCTATTAAGTTTGGAACTTGATAGTATTGCTTGAGGGCAGTGGTGGATCTAATATGTATGGTGTGGGGTCCCATACCCCACTGACCTTTTGTAATCTTAGAGGCCCACTCCAAATTTGGGTGCCCAGGACCCCACTGGCCATATGCAAGAACCCACTAGGCCGGCCCGATCGCCCATCCCACTTAGGTAGGCCCAACCGAGCGCCCAATCCATTCCCCCCTCCCTGCGCATCTCCTCTCCGCCCGTGCCTTGTTGTCCATGACCAAGACTCCCAGAGCCCTAGCCAAGCCAAGCCTCCGCCGCTGGACCTGGATCCGGCTCGTTGCTAGCCAAGCCTCTGGCTCCACCGCTCCGGTCACCCCCTCGCCCTCTGGCCTCCGCTGGATCCGCCGCCTCGCGGCTGGATCCGTCGCTAGGGCCCAAGTGTCCGGTCGCCCCCTTGCCCTCCGGCCTCAGCTGGATCTGCCGCCTCGCTGCTAGCCTCCGGTCACCCCCTCGCCCTTCGGCCTACACTGGGCGTGGATCCGCCGCCTCGCCGTTGGATCCCCGCTAGCCAAGTCTCTGCGGGACCGCGGATCCTCCTCGCCCAACCGGTCACCCCCTCCGACCGCTACTCGATCTGCCTCGCACTCCCGCCCTCCGCTACTAGCCAAGCTTCCGGTCACCCCCTCGCCCTCCGGCCTCTACTAGCCGCTGGATCCGTCGCCTCGCCGTTGGATCCGCCGCTAGCCAAGCCTCCGCCGCATTGCGGATCTGCCTTGCTCCGTCGACTGTCGCCCAACCGGTCACCCCCTCCAGCCTTCGCCACTAGATCCCACCCTACGCCCAGCGCCGCTGCCCTCTACCCAGCACCCCCGCAGCTCGTTGTCGCCCTCCGCCCAGCGCCATCGTGGCCCGTTGCCGCACTGCACTCCGAGTCTAATCTCCGTCTCAGCCTACTCGGCTGCTCCGGCCTCTGCCCAGCGGCGCCCACCCGGGCCGGCCACCTCCATCGGACCACCGCCACCTGCCACTGGCCGGTCACCTCCTCTATGGCTTCGCCCCACCCCGCCAGTTGCTGCCTCGCAGCCCCTCCACTCCGCAGCGGCTCCGCCTAGCCCTGCTCAGCCCTGCGCAGCTGAGCCCAGCCCAACCCGGCTCCGTGCAGCCCCACCGGCCATCAGCCGCCGAGCCCAGCCCGAGCCCGGACCGGTCCCCCACTGCGCCGCAGCTATTGCACAACCAGAACAAGGTTAGTTTTTTTTTTTAAAACAATAAGGTTACTGCTGTACAGCAAATAGGAAAAAATTGTGCATGATTTTTCTAATTTATTTTTTCAGTCTCTCATATGTTGACTTGAACATGGGAGAGATTTTTTTTTTTGTGCAATCAAATTGAGGACTCTTGTGAGCTTTTTTTGTGTACTATTTTAGTTGTGAGTTAACCCTGTGATATCTCTTTTTCAAGTTGTAACTGAATCGTCTTCGATTCCATCAGATTTTTTGAACAAAATTGATTATAAACACCTGTTTGGTGATCCAAGCAAGATAAAGATACTCATCTCCAGAGTTTCATCAGATCTCATAGATAAAATTGAGTATAAACACCTATTTGGTGATCCAAACATGAACAAAGCTCTCCCACTTAAGTTAGTCATCCAACCGTCTTCATATCTCATTTGAATTGATGAGAAGATTTAACAACTAAATTAGTCGTCCAACCTAATCGACTAATTAGATCTCATATGTATTGCGTTGGTTGTATAATACTTTTTCTTTCTATAAAACTCGAGTCAGAGCAAGGCGGATTTGTAGTTGATTTTAGGGCTTTTAACAAGTTGGACTTAATTTGAGAGTATCTTAAAAGTGATCACTGATCTAAATTTCAAGCTGCGGATTATATAATGCTAGCACCAACCGGAGACACATCGTAGCAGGAGTTTGAAGATCCATGGGAAATATTTTGAGAATTTGGAAATATCCTTTCGTAGCATGCTATTTAATGAATTGACAATATCATTTTTTATTATATCATAATATTTGAAAAAAGAATTCCTCTATTGTGATTACCTATTAATTAGAATTCCATTTAATCCCTTGATTAATTTTAGATAACTTTTGATAAAAGTTAAAAAGATCTACAATACTCTTACTTTTTCCTCAACTCTCTCCGCCTCTCTCACAATGTGTCAACCAAAAGAATTCTTTCTATACAAATATTTTGGTCCAAATGATGCACTTCATATGGTTGAAGAACGAATATTTGCTGCATCTGAAGGTATTTTTGTAAGTATTGTAATACAGTGAGATTATTAAACATAAGATCCTCAACTTTATAGATAAAATCTTAAGGATTACATATTTGTAAAAATTGCAATATTTTTTATCACCATTTCATTATCCGTTGACTGGAGATTAAATAATGAAATAGGAACATATAATTGACAGATAATAGATGGATGCTATGTTATAAAGACCTCAAGAGAATGGATTCCATTCAGTCATTGATGGCCTTACTCTATTGAAATTTAAAGAAAGACAGACAACTGTTAAATTGATGTGTTGTTATTATTTTCTTGATATACTCCATATGTTTATCTTGGACATTTTGCTCACATTGGTTTAAATTGTTGGATTTTGCTTCCTTTTTTAACGAATTATAATTCGATAATGTTGTTATTATTTTCTTAATTTTCTTTTTTCCTTCTTCAATATCATAGTTTTTTGAATGGTAAACTTCTATTAATTTTGAAAAGTTTATCTTCATTTCTAGGCTGTCGATATCTAAAGATTGCAAAAAATTGTTGACATCGTGATCCAACAATCTTTAATTTTTGTGATCCAGTGAGCCTGGGTGGTGGTTTATATATGTTTTCTTATGTATTTATTTAATGTTAAATATTTGTGATCCAGTGAGTGTGGGTGGTAGCTCATTTTTATTTTATTTTGTTTTTCTTAAATGTTAATTTTTATGATCTAATGAGCTTGGGAGGTGGCTCATTTATATATTATTATTTATTTATTTAATATTAAATATTTGTGATCCAGTGAGCTTGGGTGGTGACTCATTTTTATTTTATTTTGCTTTTCATAGATGTTAATGTTTATTTGTGATCTAGTGAGCCTGTGATGAATGGATGAATGATTGTTTGGTAACATATATTGAAATAGATTTATTTGAGAGTGTGAGCAATGAGTCTATTATTGAATTGTTTCAGAATATGAAAACTCATTAAGTGCAATTATAAGAAAAATTTGTAATAAAATTTACTATTTTTATTGAAATGTACTTTTTTTATTCGTGTTGAATGTATTCCTTTTGAAAAATTTGAATGTACCTTTTTTATTGAAGTGTACTATTTTTTATTTGTATTTTTTTATCTTTCAAATAAATCGCTCAGTCTAAGTGAACTCCATTACTGTCTGAGCAATGTAAATGGTAACTAATTGATAACCCGAATATTTGACCGATCATTAGTTTATAGGTCAACTAACAAATTATCTTTTCAAATCGATATTCATAGTGGATTAGATAATGAATACACATTGTTTTTTACCGAATACATATGATACACTCAGATTTAATTACCCGACCGATTATTAACTTATAGGATCGTTAACGGATAATACTTCTAAAACGATAACTTAATGGATACGATCTTGGATCTACCTTAGATCCGCACCGAATCCGACCTGTTTGCATCCTTGACTGTCCCACCTTGAACTTGGCCTACAGTACTCAATCTTTAGGACCCCACTAGACCAAATTTCTGTGTCCGCCACTGCTTGAGGGTATTGTATCTCTCAGAAGCAAGTAAATCTATAAAATGAAGATTAGTACAAATTGACTACTTAAAACTTATATGGTAATCTAAAGGAAATGGTCATGGTCAAAGTGTTGACTTGGACGAGTTTTTCTCAAAGGTTAACAAAATAAGTTTATTAGAATTTTACTTTCCAATACTGCTTGTCATGATGATGAGATGGTAGCTGGATATTAAAAACATTCCTTCAATGTGATTGAGGAAAAGGTATATATGATATAACTTTAAAACTTTTAGAATATCCAAAAAGCATGTTATGATGGAATCAAACTAAAGTTTCCCAGAGTTGCAATAAGAGTTTTGACTTAATGGACAAACACTTGGTGATCATTAAGAATGATCACAGATTGTATGTGTACAAGGAGGTCAGTGGGAGCACAGTCATATTAGTAATGCTTTGTGATAATAACATCAAAATTATTGAGAATGACATCAGGATATTACTATCTGTAAAAGCATTATTATCCAGGTTCTTCTTCATAATAGGTTTGGATGTAACATCCTGCGTATTGAGAATACGAATCTATTAATATAGATCGATGAGGATGTTACCTTAACCTGTATGTCAAAATGTTTGACATAAATTCCATAATTAATCTCAATTGTTGAGATATTGAATTTATTTCTTTAAGGAAAGGTTCCTCGAAGGATATATGGAAACCTTGATACAAGTAGTGAAACATATCACTAAGTACTTGAGAAGTGTTAAGGATGTACTCCTCTAAGAGGATGATTTGAAACAATGAGTCACACTGACTCAAATTTCAAATCAGGTATGGGTTTAACCTTCTAAAATGAAAAGAATGGATTGGAAGGATTCCAATCCAGAACTCGATATTAAGATAACGACATTAACAAGTGATATTGTTATGGGAACAGTATGGATGAAAGAGTTCATCATTGAACTAAATGTAGTTATAAAAGGTTTCCGATCTCGTCCAGTTGTTGTAAGACAATAGTGGGAGTGATTAATTTTGTGGTCGAGTCATAGTTTCATCAGAAGTTGTAGAACATTCTGAGGCTCTTTCACAAGTCTAAAGACAAAGAATTAAGAGAAAATAACGTAATGAAAATTATTATATTTATGAATAATTTAGTAGATCCCGGACCAAACCTTAATCACAGATTTGATGTGAGCATCACTTAGATTGGATGGAAATCAAATGCAAAGGTAATTTGCTTGAGTCCAAGTGGGAGATTGATAGGTATAGATGGCCTCTAAGCCAATCACGAGGCACCTATTTCAATCTGGTTAAATAATAAATGGCATATATATTTCATCATGTAGATTGGTGTGTTTATTATTAAGTCGCATAATGAAGTCCATGAATGTATGCAACAGTCATCGGATTATGATGAGATCATAATAGTGAGACCAATGACCCATAAACACATTCTGAATTGTTCCTAGTCGTTGGATGTTTGAAGAGGACATCAAACATCCGGTAAGACTAGTATAGGTTATTCTAGCTCATATGATGAGGGTGACTGATCTCGTTAGTCACATGTGTGAAGACACAATGGTGAACCTATAGGTGCTCATTGGGGAATGAGTTCACTAAACATATCTGATATGAATCGCCGAATAGTAATTTACCTGACTGTCAATCGGCTTGATTCATCGTCACAGTAGCGTGGTTGGTCCTTGGACTTGAGATACCAAAGACACCTAGTCGGTGGACTTCTGGGCTTTGACCTTGGCTTAAGAATCCCTATCCACGGGATTTTTAATAGTCCAGGATCGGCTTCAGCGGAAGACCTTCGAAGGTGATTGTGTGTTCAATAGAGGATCGTTCGCTCTCAAGTAACCGGACAGAGAATGCTCTAGAAAAGATCCGCAGGAGTCTTTGGCCAAAGCAGACATAATATCAGAAAAGGTGTTTTCGGATATTGTACAACGGAGTCAGATTCAAGTGAGTTGACCATCTAGAGTTTGACAGTTGACCATACCCTAGGTTAACTCGAGAGCATTGTGCGAACGAAGGATTATAGCCACGCGGTAACTGTAGACGGACATGTTCCATGAGTGGGTTGCTAAACCCCATTACCTTCCAGGATCATGCGGTGTGGTTTGACATCCAACTTGATAAGAAGTCCGACCGAATTTTACATAAAATGTTAATTCGGTTAAGTAATTAATTAATATCTAAATATTAATTAATTACAATAAGTCAATAACAAGTTATTGGACTTAACGGACTGAAAATTGTACTGGTTAACGGGCCTAGAGGGTCACACGCAAACAAATTCTCAATCGGTAGTACTTTAGTGGGATTTATATTAACTCGGGAACTTTTGTGAAAAGTCGCATCGACTTAATATACATACGCGCGGTTGAGAAATCCTGGGCAAAGCTCCAGGAGCTCTCAAGGCTACCTGTTCCCCTCTCTCTCTCCTCCTCCTCTGGGCACCGCATTCGAGGCATCGGGAGACTTCCCGTCTCCGCCGCGCGCGTTTCTCGAGAGTCAGGAATTCCTATCCAGATGATCCGGACATGGTTGCGGCGAGGATTCTTCAGCAAGCGAGCTGATCTGGACGAGTGATCGAGGACGAACAACCGCAGAGGATCGCGTGGATACCGCTAGAGGCCGGACGCTTGTGTGGCTAGCGACGTCGCCTCGACGGAACCGAAACAGTTGCGGATATGAATCCGCACATGGTGATACGTTCACTTCTCGTTTTTCGGTTTTCTGTTTTTCGTTCTGAATCGGATCAATAGGCATCGGGCGGGATTTTGTTTGTTGCTTCCGCTGCGTTCTTCACGCCCCACCCGAATCTCAACACAAACCGTATTGGGAGCGGCACTATTCTAAGCCTGTGCAAACTGTACCAGGACTGGCCTCGGTTGTGCAAACCGTATCGGGAACGGCACTATTATAAACCTGTGCAAACCGTACCAGGAGAGGCATTATTCTAAGCCCGCGCAAATAGTACCGAGAGCGGCTTCGGTCGTGCAAACCGTAACGGGAGAGGCACTACTCTAAGTCCGTGCAAACCATACCGGGAGTGGCCTCGGCCGTGCAAACTGTATCGGGAACGGCACTATTCTAAGCCTATGCAAACCATATTGGTTGCGGCACTATTCTAAGCCCGTGCAAACTATACTGGGAGCGGCCTCGGCCATGCAAACCGTATCGGGAGCGGCACTATTCTAAGCATGTGCAAACCATATCGGGAGTGGCCTCGGACGTGCAAATCATATCGGGAATGACACTATTCTAAGCCTATGCAAACCGTATCGGGAGCGGCACTATTCTAAGCCTGTGCAAACCGTATCAGGAGCGGTACTATTTTAAGCCTGTACAAACCGTACTGGGAGCGGCCTCGGCCGTGCAAACCATATCGGGAGCGGCATTATTCTAAGCCCGTGCAAATTGTATCTGGAGCGGCCTTGGCCGTATAAACCATACTAGGTGCAGCATTTCATCTTCAACTCGGCCTGCTCGGTCTCTCGTCGTTAAGCCCATGGAGCGGCCTCGGCCGTGTAAATCATACCTAGAGTGGCATTTCATCTTAAAATACACGGCCTCTTCAAGTACTCGGCCTTTCGGCCTCTTCAAGCAATAGGCCTCTCGGCCTCTTCAAGAAATCACCCTCTCGGCCTCTTCAAGGAAATCGGCTTCTCGGCCTTTTCAAGCAATCGACCTCTCGGCCTCTTCAAGGAAATCGACCTCTCAACCTCTTTAAGATATCGGCTTCTTGGCCTCTTTAAGCATTCGGCCTCTCGGCCTTTTCAAGAAATCGGCCCCTCGGCCTTTTCAAGATATCGGTCTCTCGGCCTCCTTAAGCAATTGGCCTCTCAGCCTCTTCAAGAAATCGACTTCTCGGCCTCTTCAAGCAATCTGCCTTTCGGCCTCTTCAAATACTTAGCCTCTCGGCCTCTACAAGAAAATCGGCCTCTCGGCCTTTTTAAGTAATCGGCCCTTCAGTCTCTTCAAGCAATCAGTCTCTCGGCCTCTTCAAGTAATTGGCCTCTCGACCTCTTCAAGAAATCAGCCCCTCGGCCTCTTCAAGGAAATCGGCCTCTTGGCCTTTTCAAGATATCGGCCTCTTTAAACAATCGACCTCTCGGCCTCTTCAAGCAATCGGCCTCTTCAAGAAATCGGTCTCTCGGCCTCTTCAAGAAAATCGGCTTTTAGACCTTTTCAAGATATCGGCCTCTCGGCCACTTCAAGCAATCGGCCTCTTGGCCTCTTCAAATACTCGGCCTCTCGACTTCTTCAAGAAATCAGTCTCTCGACCTCCTCCGCCAGTCAGCCTCAGCCTCCTTGGCATCAATTCTACTTTGAATAAGGGTGCCCGTTTCAGATGACCTCGATGCAAAAGGAATTACTCCCTTCCACTGAGTAATGTTTGACTCGGCTCAGACTTGGGAGTGGGGGCAAGTAATGAGGGAAATTTTTGTTCCCTTCTAAAGGCATGTGTCTCTTCTACAAGATGCAAGCAAAATAGTCTCATATCGGCTGTAACATAAAATACTCATCTACTCCCTCCTATTAATGAATGGGATCCAAAGGAAAAAAAGAAAAGAAAAAAAAAGAAAAAAAAAGGCTCTCCACTCCTTACTCACCTTTTGCACACGTCATGGTTCTGACTTGAGCGTCAGAGGAGTCTCCCTTGGGACAAAACCCTGGGCCACACTGACGTTGCTGCTCATTTCGTAGGTTGGCCTCCTCGTCCTTGAACTAAGTCGCTCGGCCACTTGGCCTCATTAAGCAGTCGGCCTCGAGCTCTCGGCCTACTCGGCCTCAGCCACTCGGCCTTCTCGTCCTCGGCCTAAGTTACTCGGCCTCATCGAGCAGTCGGCCTCGAATTTTTGGCCTACTCGAGAGACAACGAACCGTACTCGGCCCCAGCACTCGTCTATCGACTCAAGTGGAGACTCGGCCCCTCGACCTCATTAAGCAATCGGCCTCGAGCTCTCGGCCTACTCGGCCTCCTCGTCCTCGGCCTAAGTCACTCAGCCTCTCGGCCTCATAGAGCAGTCGGCCTCAGCACTCATCTATCGACTCAAGTGGAGACTCGGCCCCTCGGCCTCATCGAGTAGTCGGCCTCGAACTCTCGGCCTACTTGGCCTCAGCCACTCGGCCTCCTCGTCTAGTCGGCCCCAGCACTACTCATTCATCGACTCAAGTGGGGATTCGGTCTCTTGGCCTCTTCGATCAGTCGGCCACGGCTTCTCGGTTTCTCAACCCCTCGGCCTCTCAGCCCGTCGGTCTCTTGGCCTACTTAGCCTCCCTGCACACTTAAGCAAATTCTGAAGATGGGCTTCGTCTACATCACGGACACCTATCAATCCACCAAAATTATAAGATTCGTTATCTCATCTTGTGGAAGTCTAACACATCTACAGAGGTCCGATTTCTCTCCAAACAGATTGAAATTGAATTGCAAGACTACGGGACAATGAAAATAAAGCATCATGGAGATGAAAACAATCGTAAAAGAAGTTATTAAATATTTAAAAAAAACAGAAAAACCTAAAAACGCTAGACCGAAACGGATTCCCAAGCAGGTTTTTCATGGGGGCGCTGCAGACGTGCCGCGCCGGCACGTGATCGACCACGTGGGCCCAAGTTTAAGAAAGGACTATTGAAATAAAGAATGGAGAAACTAGGATGGCAAAACCGCTGCTGCAGAAGGCGGAGGACCTGGCACGCAGCTTTGACTCGACGACCAAAAGAAGCAGGCTTCGTGGGAAGAGAGCATAACATAATACTCGAGAAGATGGCAGCACGCAGCTCTTCGTTGGACTGAGCGGGTCCGTACCAACTGGGGCCACGCCCGGCAGGAGCCAACTATCCCATTCTCCGGCACGACAACCCCACGTGAGTTCCATGCCAGATGAAGCAACAGCTCCTCTCGGGGTCAGACAGACGCACCGTGGTGCAGTGATCCCACCAATGAGGGAATGTCAGGAAGATTCGGATCGTTCAAACATACCGTTATATACTAGTAAAGTGAGTTGAGATTTTTGGGATTTTTGAAATTGGGACTTAATTTGTTTATCAACACCTTACCCATCAAAGTCTTTACGGAAGTCCGACTACAGCTATCAACTTTGATCAAAGTCTCAAATCACCCTTCAACCCCCGGTCTGTAGAGTTTGGACTTGTAAATCAGTGTTATCAAGTGTTGAGAGAATGAAACAAGATATTATCTATTTTGACTCATAGAGGTGACTTCTTAGTTCTCTTGTTGTTAGAAAAAGAATTTTTATTAAGAGGAACGTAGAGGACCTTTTCTTGTAAGTATTAGGTTATCTTCTCAACAATTGATACATGATTGTCTTTACATCGCAAACTTTTATTTTTCTATTAATTGTTTGAAACTTCTAGAGATGTATCAAGTAGAACATGTGAGAAAGGGTGATGTTGAAAACTTAACAATGTTGTGTTCGCATAGAGTAAAATGAATTTAATCGGAGACAATATATATTGTTACACTTATTGGATCATTCAATGAAATTTTATGATATTTAAACTTCCGTCTTTTAACTATATTTTATTTTATCTCTTCATTTTCTAAGTATAAGTCAACTTAAGTTTTTGTCTTGCCGACAATTATAGTACAATCAAAGAGTATGATACTATGCTAAAGTTATTGAATTATCCAATTAAAAATCTCTAAAGCATTGAGTTATTATATCTTAGAACTTAAACCCATTATAATTAGTTAATAGACCATATTTAATTAAGTCTATTAATGGGTTATGAGTAATTATGTTAATTATTTATTAAAATAATAATAATATATGATAAACTCATTAATTTAATCACTCTCCTCTATTTCAGCAAAGAAAGAGGGTTGAATCCTGATCTTCGGGAGCTGCTAGAAGTAGCCATGTAAGGCTCATTAAGCCGATTCGTATTTTAAGAAGGAATCAAAATAGTTCCAACACTTAGTTAAATTTTGAATTCGAAATTGTGTGACAGTAGTTCGGTAAATCGATAATAATGTTTTATTCGTTAACGAAAAATTATGATCTTAGTACCGTTGAAAAGGAAAAATTAAGATCTTAAAAGAAAGATTTTACTAATTCTAATTATAACTAGGTCAAATTTGTAAGTTTACAGTTAAAGAAATAGTTAAGTACAGGAATAGAGTCCTAATTGCATTAGAAAGTAATTTTTTCTTAGATATTAAGCTATCCATAGTTGGAGTCCAGTTCCAACATAAAAAGAAAGATTTCTTGATTGTATTGGGAAGGTAAGAGATTATATATAATCACTTAAATTCATGTTAGGACTTCTAGAATCGTACTTAAACTCACAAGGTAAGAATGTGGTGTTCTTAAGAAGCATTAGAAGAGGTTTTGATCTATTTCTTTTTGTGATTGGTTCTAACAAATGGATTGTGTTCTTGGATGGTTAGAAGACATAGAGAAAGTTCTAGAAGAAGAAGATTTCATAATTGGAGTATAAGGAATTGATTAAAGAAGAATTTAAGTGGTATTCTTCATGTTTTTCAAGAGGTAGGACATGAAACCCATTGAATAATATCTTGTATAACATAAAAATTTTGTTTTGATTTTCAAAAATAGTCAAACATGATTTCTGTAACTTTAATATATAAGTCTATGATCTTAGTTTTCACTATAGTCCCTCAGTTCTATTTAAATTCGTCGAAATATTACAGTTCAAAAAACTAGTATGAATCGCATCTAAACGAGTAGATGCGATTCAAAAGACGTTCGCTTGACAAGATGTCTTTCAAACTCGAAGTTTATAGCCACTTTTGAGCTGTTTAACTTATATAAGAGGTGTCCAACATGGTAGACACGATTTAAAAAGTGTCTACTATGGTAGGCACGATTTAGGCTACTCTTTTGCTGCAAGTTCGGAAACCTGATGCGATTTGGTTTCGCCATAACTTTGTAAATACTCATCTAAATTATACATAATTTTGACCAAAGATTGTTATTGACGTCTATTTGGTGGTCACTAAATTTATAATTTTTATGAATTTATTTACTATTGTTTCTAAAATTATTTTCTCAACCTATGCAGTCTACCTAGAATGAAGACAGTTCAAATTTTTAGATGAACTTTGATTGGCCATAACTTTTTAATTTCTTGGCTAAATGACCTAAAATTTTTACCTCATATTGGTCAAGATGTAATATAATTTGTTTTTAAAAATTATAATTTTTAAATTTTATTAATTAATATCCTACTGTTTATTTCATTGGTCTAAATTTACTCAAGTTTGACATATATAATGCAATGTTCTAAACTACTCATTTCAGGTCTGATTCATGTGAAACTTTGTTCACATGTTTCATTTGCACTATTTATTATGTCCACCATGTTTGGCTATTTTTTGAATCTTTTTTCTATTTTCGGACTTGTTTATTGAATTTTCAACTTCAAAAATTAGGTTTAATACTTGAAAATCTGTTTATTTGTCCAAAAAATTTGAGAATATTTTTTAAGCATATTCTTACATCTAGAAACCTGTTGGTATCAGTTTTGTTCATATTTAACATCTATATGACCATGTTGGCTTTTTAAATGGTTATTTTGTAAGTAAAAGTATGTATTTTGACTTATTACTATATGTTGTACTTTATTAATTCAAATTCTATATATATATATTCATCCTTTACATCATTTAATCTCTGTTAACCTAATTACACTATACTTATTGGACTTTATTTGGACATTATCATATTAAGAAGATATTTAGTCTGATTCCATTATAAGCATCTATATTGCATAAGATGTTTTGTTTGGAACCCAATGGCAAATGGGTGAAGTCCTGATTTCCTACCGACTAAATCAAAGGACAATAATACGTAATGCTCTGGGAGTTTAGAGTTAGGTGGGACTTAAATTCTTCGGTTCTACGTAGTAACTAAGACATCTACATCATTTGCCTAGATGATTTAGTATTTGTTTTGTTTTGCTCCTTATGTGGTGGTTTGGATGCATGTCCATTATGATATGATTTGATATGTTTGATTAACACATAAATACAAAATATTTGCTCTAGTATATTCATTTAAATTTAGCTTAGTCATTTGAATCTTTTGATCATTCTGCTTAGTTATTCGTTTAGAATCATATGAATCTGCCTTGATCTTATGATCTATAATATGAATCTGATTTGATAAGATACTATGCCATGATATTTGATATACTTAGGGAAGGGCGATACGTAACGTCCTGGTAATTTGACAATTTGATATGTTCTGTTCGATATGTGATACGTTCTGATCATGACTAGTGAAATTTGATATGTTTGATATGAGTTCGATCATACCATATATACTATATGTTAGTTGATCTATTCATACTATTAGAAAATACATTTGATTTAATAGACTTATATCTGACCATATTTTATATCATGTTCTTATTTGAAATATATGTAGAACTGCGAATCCTACTTAGTTAATTATCATCATTTCTCAACTACTATATTATTAGCACTTGGTAGATTTTATTTTTTACTGAGTGATTGTATTCATAAATCCTATTAATATTTTCAGAGTCTCTTGAAGAAGAAGAGTTGGACTCTTGATTGGTGAACATCTTTAGATTTGAAGACTTCTATTATTATTTAAGTAGATTTGCTTATTTATTTAGAAGATTGATGTAGTAAGAATAAAGAGAAATAGGTACTTTTCTATTTCTTTAGTGAGTTGAGTGATTTTATTTTATATGAATATTTGATAAATTTGAGATCCTGGTATTGATGTAATACCTTTGTCAAATTATGATAGTGATGTAATAGATGTTGGTATCAGTTTTGTTAATATTTCATATCTATATGACCATGTTGACTCTTTAAGTAGTCATTTTAAGTAGTTATTTTATAAGTAAAAACATGTATTTTGACTTATATCTATGTGTAGCACTTTATTAATTCAAATTCCAGATATATGTTCATCATTTGCATCATTTCATCTCTGTTAATTTGATTGCATCTTAATTATTGGACTTTGTTTAGACATTGGCATCTTAAGGAGATATTTGGCATGATTCCATTATAAGCATTTATATTGGATAGTGTATTTTATTTAGAATCCTATAGCGAATAGGTGAAATCCTAATTTCCTACCGGCTAAACTAAGAGACAGCGATATGTAATGCCCTGGCAGTTTAGAGTTGCGTGGACTTTGACTCCCCAGTTCTGTAAAGTAACCAAGACCTCTGTATCATTTGTGTCGCTACTTTGATATTTATTTTATTTGGCTCTTTATATTATAGTTTGGATGCATATCTGTTATGATATAATTTGATATATTTGATTGGCACATAAATATGAAATCTTTGTTGTGATATGTTCATTTAAATTCACCTTAGTCATTTAAATCCTTTGATCATTCTGCTTAGTTATTCTTTTATAATCATATGAATCTGTCTTAATCTTATGATTCATGATATGAATACGATTTGATAAACTACTATGCCATAGTATTTGATATATGATATTTGATATGCTCAGGGAACGGCGATACGTAACACCTTGGCAATTTGACAATTTGATATGCTATGTTCAATATGTGATACGTTCTGATCATAGCTAGTGGAATTTGATATATATGATATGAGTTCAATCATGCCATATATGTTATATATTAGTTGATCTATTTATATTATTTGAAAAAACATTTGATTTGATAAATTTATTTCTGACCATGTTTTGTATTATGTTCTTATTTGAGATATAGGTAGTGTAATGATCTTCGTGACAGGATAGCAGACGCAGTGAAAACAAAAATAAAATTAGTCTACAGCGATCCCAATCTCTTTCAAAGATCAAAACATGAAAAGTGGTGATCAACCATCACTTTGCGCGGATTCGAATTCGTAACCGATCAATTTCGACAGAGTGATTATTTCCACACGATCTTCCTCACGACGGATCTACTCCAGTTCTTCGCTCGCAGCAATACTCGTAGAAGCCACTAGTCTCCCAACGATCTCCACGACATGCAAATGAATTCTCGATGATCGGGAGTCAAAGACAAAGGTGGGACGGAGCACCAAAGGGCGTACTGCTCCTAGCAAAAACCCTAGACTTAATATTAATCCAATTTTTGACCCGTCACACAAGAATCTTTTGCGTGCGACCTTCTAAACTCAAGTATTAGTCCAGTTAATGGCCCACTAATCCCAGTAACACTTTATTGACTTAATTAATTAATTAATATTATATATTAACTAATTAACTAACCAAATTAATGTCGCAAATGTAATTCGGCAGGACCTCTGATTACGTTGGGTGCCAAGCAACACTATGTGAACTTGGAATGTATTGGGTTTAAGCAACCCACTCATGGAACCTTTCTGTCAACAGTTATCGTGCGGATATAATCCTTCATTCGCGTAATACTCTTGAGTCAACTCAGCATATAGTGAACTGTCAAACCCTAACTGGTCGATTCAATTGGATTTGATGTTGCCGTATAATATTGTAAAACTCTTTTCCCGATATTATTCTCTACCCAAGCCAGGACTCCTGCATATCCTTCTTAAACTATTCTATTTCTGAATATTGAGAGTGAATGATCCCATATTGAACATTCAATTCGCTTCGACGGTATTTGGTTGTACCCGATCCTTGGCTGTTTGGAATCCCATGTTTAGAGATCCGTAAACTAAGGTCAAAGTATAGAATTCCACTGACAAGGTTGTTAGAATTGGGTGGCCTCAAAGCCAATCATTGTACATTCTAGTTCAGATTATTAATAAAGGCAATCATTTCTTCATTTATAGTTCTTGCAAATTAACTATCGTAATGAAGGTCCGTAGACAAATGTATGGGATATTGAATCATGATGAGATCATGATAGTGAGATCAATATCCTCAGTCACTTGTCTTAAACAGTTCTCGATCATAGGATATTTGAGATGGACATTAAATATCCGATAAGATCGACACAAGTTATGTCTGCTCATGTGATGAGGGTGAATGATCTCACATTCACTCGTGTGGTGACACTAAGACAAACTTGTGGGTGCTCATTAGAGAATGAGTTCACTGAACAGACCCAAATGAGAATTCCTAGATGGTAATTATACCTATTAGTCAACCAGGAAATTCAATCGTTGCAGTAACACAGTTGGTCCTTTGACCTGAGTCACCAATGATACCTTGTTTGTAGACCATTGTATCTTGATTCTCTGACTTGTAGACTTTAACCATTAAGCCCACGATAGTCGGTCTCTCAGATACAGTGGAAAGCTTGCGAAGGTAATTGAGTGAACAACAAGGGATCACTCACTCTTGGTATAAGACTGGAGAGAGAATGTCCTATGGATGTGTACACAGAAATCCCTGGCCATGGTCAAATGAAAGAGATGTCTTTCTAGAAATTAACTGAGTACTGGAATCCATCTAAATAATGCGATAGAGGGTTTGACTATAAAACCATACCCTTGCGTTATTGGGACATTAAATGAGTGAAGGATTTTATCTGTGCGGTATCTGCAGACGGAAAGGTTCAATTAAAGGGAACTGTATCCCTTATATCTTTTGGGATCATGAGGTAGTGTTTGGTGCTGTTCATGATCAGAAGGCCAAGTGAATTAATCATCAGATGATAATCCACTTGTTTATTAAATTAATCATTTAACATATGATGTTTAAATGTTAATTAATAAATATTAAACTTTAGAATTAGTTCTAAGTTTAATGGGCCTGAAACCGGACTGATATATAGGCCTAGAGGGTCACACACATAAGAGTTCTCGTCAGACGGTGAGAGATGTTAAATTTCATGCTTATCTGGATTTTTATGAAAAGCCGCAGGATAAACATGAAGATTTAATGGAGATTTATCCAAGGCCAAACTCTTGGATAATCATGAGGATTAATCCTTGTGCTTATCCTTATTTCTTATATAAGGAGGCCAAGGGGTGGGGTAAAAGAGGTTGGACGAATTTTACACCCCAAGATTCTCTATCTCCTCTCTCTCTCTCCTTCTCTCTCTTGGAGTAGATCTTTCTCTTTCCGCGCATGGTGGATTTGAGATCTGGTCGGAGCACTCAAGTCGAGGAGGAAAACGCGTCTGCAGCGGGAGCTCGTGTGGATACCTTTAGAGATCGTACGCGTGCGCGATTATCGAGTCGGAATCATCCACGGGAGATTCGAAACCCCGCAAAGGTGAAGAATCGTTCTTCCCGCATTTAATTTTTTGTCCGTTTTACGATCCCAGCAACCGATGCATAGGAATCGATTTTATTTTCCGTTGCGTTCTAGGCGATTCCTAACAAAGGTATCAGAGCCAGGTTGCTAGTTCGATTGTAAAACGGCATCGTTTTGCGTGATTATTTCTCGTTATGCGTGAAGAACCTGTATTGTACATGTTCTTGGGCTAAAAAAATTATTTTAACAATCTGGGAATCGTTCCCGCGTTTTTAGAAAGTCTAAAACTTATTGGGATATGATCCCGGAATTAAATAGGGCTATTTTGGGTTCGTCTGTAAGATCAGGGCCGATTATTATTTAATTTTCTCTCTTGATAAAGAACCCTTCATCTGCACGTCAAAGCTGGATCTAGGATTGTCCTGGCTCTTGTGATCATGCATGAAGATTTGATGGTGCTTATTCTTTCAAGCATAAAAATTAATTTTCATGTTAATCCTGCCGCTGTTATGAACAGATTTTAGGGTAGTATAGCCTGGGTTTTGTAATGGCAGCGTGCTGAACGGATGCTCCAGGGAATGTCCCTGGCCTTCTATCATCCGTTAGGAGCACCAGCGTCGTCTGGTGATGCCCGGCAATCACAGCGGCTCAACTCCAGGATCGATCGGCCATGAAAGAAAGGATAATCGGATTAACGGATTATCATGGTTTGATCGGGACGTTCGGTGACGTCTCGAACGCCTCCAGCGACCACCGTGGACGTCCACGGCGCCGTCCGATGCCGCCTCGACTCCTCCATGGCCGGCCGTGGTCTTCCCCGCACTGGTTTGCCCACGAAAAACCATGGCATGCGATGAGATCGCATGCAAACTGAACAGGGGAAGTCCGGGGCGCCGCCGGCGACGTTCGACGCCGTCGACGACGTCCACCGGCGCCGTGGGGGCCGGCCGGAGCCCGGCCGCTCTTCGGCCAGTCCGGCGGCGACCTGTCCTGCCGATCGGGGAGCGAACCAGGCGGCGCCCCGCCAGAAACCCCAATCGGGTGGCGGGGATGACCGGTGCATGGGCCAGCGGGCTGGCCCGCCTGGACCCGCTGACCCGCGCCGGATCCGGACCCGGCAACCCTCCCACAGACCCGTTAACCCATTTTTACCCTTTTTTAGCCCATTTTAAGCCCTTTTTAGCCCACTTTAAAATTGTTTTAAATTTATAGGGATAATTAATAACTGTTATTAATTATTCTTATTATTATTAACATATTATTAAACTGTTTAATGACTGTTAATACATTTAAAGGGTTTTATTGATTATAGGGTATTGGTTAATTATTTTAAATTGTTTTAGATAATTAACTTCCCTATTAAATCAATTAAGTTTAAAATTGTTTTAAACTAATTTTATGCATAACTTGATTTTATTTAACTGTTCAAAATGTTTGAATAAGTATTTAGATTAACTGAATGGTTTAGTTATTTCATTAGTCAATAATGTTTTGAATATTATTGATAATATTGAAATAAATGTTATTTCGAAAACTTATTGGTATTATAATTTTATATTTATAAAATTTAATACCAACAGTAATTATGTGATAATTATGATGCATGTGATGTGTTTTATGGTGGGATGATCATAGACTTTGTATTATCATGTGATGATTGATGTGAATGAATGCGATGCATATTTCATTTGGTATTTTAAATAGGACCTGCGTGTCCTCCTCTCTCTTAATCCAAATGTACTCTCTACCTTCCTATAAGATTGTACTCCCCTTGATAAGATCAAGGTTTCTTATTGTTTAAATGTATATTTATGGACCTGCGAGTCCTAAATTTAATATTTAAATGTTACGGATTAAGTTTAGAGGACAGGATCTTCTGAAGACACCTCTGGAGAAAGGACTCACATCAAATGGAACCGGTGTTGCTGTTTTCACATTAGGATTCTATTATGGATCATCATTTAGCTCCGATGATTCCATAGTAGCTTAAGCAGTCCATGGTCATCCCTATTTAATTTTTCTGCATATATGTGATATTTGTAGACTATGCTATCAGATATATATTTCTATTAAGTATTATGATACTTCAAATCGAAATACTATTGATAGCACGATTTTTATAAATCAACTCAAAAACCCTCTTTTAAAATTTTAAGTTGTAAACGTGAGATATTCAGAATAATCCACGTAACCCACCATCATTATAGATCCAAGGATAATTCTTATCTCAAATGGATTTGTTGTGCTACCACAAGGTCTATTTGATTTAGAAATTAACCTAGGTCTACGACATGTGATGTTATTAAAATAAATGGACAAATAGTATAGTTTTGTTATGCTACCACAAGGATTGCACTATGAATTCATGTTATCTAAGTAATGATGGATAAACTTAACTGAATCATTTGATTTGTTGTGCTACCACAAGGTCATTCTGATTCAGGGGTTAAAATTGATCGGATATTGCAAATGTTGCAATTGTCAAGAGTTGACTGCCTAAGGGACTTGATGTGATTTGTTGTGCTACCACAAGATCACATGCATGATGCCCGAAGGATTCTGATCCCCACTAGGAGATCACCGGAATCTCCCGTTCTGTATATTAGAGGGTCATACAGATCGCCGAAAAATAGTGGGAGCCTAAATCTAGATTAAAAGTCCTAAATCTGATTTTAAGAACTATCTGCTCATTTTTATATTTCCTTGTAGGTCACTATGTCGTCACCTAACCCCCTTCGTTGCATACTTGATGCAAACAAACTCACGGGACCTAATTACATTGACTGGTTACGCAACCTGAAGATTGGCCTCAGGTGTGAAAAGCTAGCCTATGTCCTGGATCAACCAGATCCAGAACAACCCGGTGAAAATGCTAACGAGGATGAATTAATGATATTTGAAAACTTGAAGGAGGACTCTGTCAAAGTCCAGTGTTATATGCTTGGTTCAATAAACAATAAACTACAACGACAGCATGATAACATGGAACCTAAGTCCATTCTGAATCACCTACAAGAGTTGTTTGGTGAACAATCCAGAACAGAAAGATATGAGATATCTAAGAAATTGTTCAGGACCAGAATGAGCGAGGGCACGTCTGTGCAAACTCATGTGCTCAAGATGATAGAATGGATTGAGAGGCTTGCAGTGCTTGGCTTTGTTATGAACAATGACCTAAGCATCGACTTAATCCTACAGTCCCTTCCAGATTCATTTTCACAATTCATTATCAACTTCAATATGAACAAAATTGAAGTTACACTGGCTGAGCTGCTCAACATGTTGAAGACAGCAGAAGGCACTATCCAGAAAGATAAGCCACATGTAATGCTCGTTGGTAAGACAAACAAGAAAAGAAAAGCTGGACAGACCTTTAAGAAAGGTAAGCCTAAGAAGCTAGTGAAAAGCAAACCGGCGGTTCAAAAGGACAAAGCTAAAGTCAATGATAAAGGTCAGTGTTTCCACTGCCATAAAGAAGGTCACTAGAAGAGAAACTGCAAGATTTATCTAGCAAAAAAAGCAAAGGAGAAGCTTGGTGAAGCTTCAGGTATACTCATGATCGATCTTAACTTGTCTTATAGAGAATCAACATCTTGGGTATTAGATACTGGATGTGTTTTTCATATCTGCAATAACTTGCAGGTGCTAACAAGTAAAAGAAGATTGAACCGCGGAGACGTGGATCTGAGGTTTAGGAATGGAGCAAAAGTTGCTGCGTTAGCTGTGGGGACAGCAAGACTTCAGATGCCGTCAGGAGACTCATTGGAACTAATAGATTGTTATTATGTTCCGACCATTATTAGGAATATCATATCTATTTCATGTTTAGATAAACAAGGATATTCTATGAAACTTGAGAATAAAGGTTGTTCCATTTATCAAGGAGACAAATTGTTTGCTTCTGGATATTTATTGAATGGATTATATTTACTTGATATTTCATATGATGTTTGTCTAGTAAATAAATCTCTTGAACCAGTAGATAAGGATGTGAATAAATCATACCTATGGCATTGTAGGCTTGGTCATATCAATGAGAACAGGATCATTAGGTTGCAAAAGAATGGATATCTTGATCCATTTGATTATGAATCATTTGCAACTTGTGAAGCTTATCTCATGGGAAAAATGACCAAAGCTCCATTCTCAGGACATGGAGAAAGAGCTAAGGACTTATTGGAACTAATACATAGTGATGTATGTGGTCCAATGTCCACTCATGCTATGAGTGGTTACTCATACTTTGTTTCATTTACAGATGATTTCTCAAGATATGGCTACATATATTTAATGAATATAAGTCAGAAGCCTTTGAGAAATTTAAAGAGTTTAAAAATGAAGTTGAGAACCAGACTGGAAAGAGTATCAAAACTCTTCGATCAGATCGAGGGGATGAATACTTAAGTACATATTTCACACAATATCTTAAAAATAATGGTATTTTGTCTCAGTGGACTCCTCCCTATACACCACAATTAAATGGTGTATCGGAAAGGAGAAATCGTACTCTATTAGATATGGTACGATCAATGATGAGTTATGCTAAACTTCCAATCTCTTTATGGGGATATGCACTGTTGACTGCTGCATATCTGTTGAACAAAGTTCCCAGTAAGTCAGTATCTTCCACTCTATATGAGATATGGAAAGGAAAGAAACCAGACTTTAAGCATGTTAGAGTCTGGGATTATCTTGCACATGTCAAAAGACATGATCCAGACAAACTGGATTCCATGACAGAAAAATGTAGATTTGTGGGATATCCAAAAGAGAGTTTTGGATATTATTTCTATCAGCCCAGCGATCAAAGGGTGTTTGTCGCAAAAAGAGCTGTCTTCTTAGAGAAAGAATATCTTTCAAAAGAAGACAGTGGGAGCAAGATAAAACTGGAAGAAATTCTAGACTCACAAATCAACACTAGTTCATCTACTGAACCATTGACTAAAGAACTTGTTCAAGATGATACACAAAAGGTTCGCAGATCAGGTAGAGTGCCTAAGCAGCCTGAAAGATATGTTGGACATATCGATGATGGCAAACTAAAAGTGCACTTAAATGAGGATGATGATCCTCAAACCTACCAAGAAGCCATGAATAGTCAAGAATCAGGGAAATGGCAAGAGGCAATGAATTCTGAAATTCAGTCCATGTATGCCAACCAAGTTTGGAACTAGGTTAATCTGCCAGAAGGTATAGTACCTATTGGCAGTAAATGGATCTTTAAAAGAAAGATCGGGGCAGATGGACAGATTGACACATACAAGGAAGGCTGGTAGCAAAAGGATATCGTCAAAGGCAAGGCATTGACTATGACGAAACCTTTTCTCCAGTTGCCATGATTAAGTCAATCAGAATACTTCTTGCTATCGCCGCATTCTATGATTATGAAATATGGCAAATGGATGTGAAAACAGCATTCCTTAACAGGAACCTTCAAGAAGAGGTGTATATGATACAACCTGAAGGATTCACTTCCAAAGAGCATTCGAGCAAGGTATGCAAGCTGCAAAGATCTATTTATGGATTAAAGCAGGCATCCTGAACTTGGAACTTAAGATTTGATGAAACAATCAAATCTTATGACTTCATTAAGAATGAAGATGAACCTTGTGTATACAAAAAGACTAGTAGGAGCGCAGTTATCTTTTTGGTACTTTACGTTGATGACATTCTACTCATTGGGAATGATGTAGGAATGTTGTCATCAGTAAAGACTTGATTATCCAAAAACTTCCCCATGAAAGATTTGGGAGAAGCATCCTATATTCTGGGAATAAGGATCTATAGAGATGGTCCAAAAGGATGCTTGGCTTATCCCAATCTATGTACATAGATACCATAGTCAAAAGGTTTGGCATGGAAAATTCCAAGAGAGGTCTCGTTCCAATGAGGCATGGAATTTATCTCTCTAAAGGAATGTCTCCCAAGACACCTGAAGAGAAAGCATACATGGATAGAGTTCCTTATGCCTCGGCAATAGGATCTATCATGTATGCAATGCTATGTACTAGGCTTGATGTGGCACACCCACTAAGTGTCACTAGTAGATATCAGGCTGATCCAGGTGAAGAACACTGGAAGGCGGAGAAATGTATCCTTAGATACTTAAGAAGGACTAAGGATCTATTTCTCATGTATGGAGGAAACAACTTGGAACTTCGAGGGCATACTGACTCGAGTTTCCAGTCGGATATGGATGATAGCAAATCCATGTCTGGATTTGTGTTCATGTTAAATGGAGGTGCAGTAAGTTGGAAAAGTTCCAAACAAGAAACAACTGCAGATTCGACGACCGAAGCAGAATACATTGCTGCAGTTGAAGCAGCCAAGGAGGCGGTTTGGATGAAGAAGTTCATCTCTGCACTTGGAGTAGTTCCAAGCATTTCAGATCATGTTCCATTATTGTGTGACAACAATGGGGCAATAGCTCAAGCGAAGGAGCCAAGATCACATCAGAAGTCAAAGCACATTCTGAGACGATTTCATCTTATTCGTGAGATTATCGCCCGAGGAGATATAGTAGTTGAGAAAGTCTCATCTGAAGATAATGTAGCGGATCCCTTGACTAAGCCATTGTCTCAAAACAACTTAGAACGTCACCTTAAGTCTATGGGACTTAGACATATGGGTGATTGGCTATAGTCCAAGTGGGAGAATGTTAGAATTTGGTGGCCTCAAAGCCAATCATTGTACATTCTAATTCAGATTATTAATAAAGGCAATCATTTCTTCATTTATAGTTCTTGCAAATTAACTATCGTAATGAAGGTCCGTAGACAAATATATGGGATATTGAATCATGATGAGATCATGATAGTGAGATCAATATCCTCAGTCACTTGTCTTAAACAGTTCTCGATCATAGGATATTTGAGATGGACATTAAATATCCGATAAGATCGACACAAGTTATGTCTGCTCATGTGATGAGGGTGAATGATCTCACATTCACTCGTATGGTGACACTAAGACAAACTTGTGGGTGCTCATTAGAGAATGAGTTCACTGAACAGACCCAAATAAGAATTCCTAGATGATAATTATACCTATTAGTCAACCAGGAAATTCAATCGTTGCAGTAGCACAGTTGGTCCTTTGACCTGAGTCACCAATGATACCTTGTTTGTAGACCATTGTATCTTGATTCTCTGACTTGTGGACTTTAACCATTAAGCCCACGATAGTCGGTCTCTCAGATACAGTGGAAAGCTTGCGAAGGTAATTGAGTGAACAACAAGGGATCACTCACTCTTGGTATAAGACTGGAGAGAGAATGTCCTATGGATGTGTACACAGAAATCCCTGGCCAGGGTCAAATGAAAGAGATGTCTTTCTAGAAATTAACTGAGTACTGGAATCCATCTAAATAATGCGATAGAGGGTTTGACTATAAAACCATACCCTTGCGTTATTGGGACATTAAATGAGTGAAGGATTTTATCTGTGCGGTATCTGCAGACGGAAAGGTTCAATTAAAGGGAACTGTATCCCTTATATCTTCTGAGATCATGAGGTAGTGTTTGGTGCTGTTCATGATCAGAAGGCCAAGTGAATTAATCATCAGATGATAATCCACTTGTTTATTAAATTAATCATTTAACATATGACGTTTAAATGTTAATTAATAAATATTAAACTTTAGAATTAGTTCTAAGTTTAATGGGCCTGAAACCGGACTAATATATGGGCCTAGAAGGTCACACACATAAGAGTTCTCGTCAGACGGTGAGAGACGTTAAATTTCATGCTTATCTGGGTTTCTATGAAAAGCCGCAGGATAAATATGAAGATTTAATGGAGATTTATCCAAGGCCAAACTCTTGGATAATCATGAGGATTAATCCTTGTGCTTATCCTTATTTCTTATATAAGGAGGCCAAGGGGAGGGGTAAAAGAGGTTGGACGAATTTTACACCCCAAGATTCTCTATCTCCTCTCTCTCTCTCCTTCTCTCTCTTGGAGTAGATCTTTCTCTTTCCGCGCATGGTGGATTTGAGATCTGGTCGGAGCACTCAAGTCGAGGAGGAAAACGCGTCTGCAGCGGGAGCTCGTGTGGATACCTTTAGAGATCGTACGCGTGCGCGATTACCGAGTCGGAATCATCCACGGGAGATTCGAAACCCCACAAAGGTGAAGAACCGTTCTTCCCGCATTTAATTTTTTGTCCATTTTACGATCCCAGCAACCGATGCATAGGAATCGATTTTATTTTACGTTGCGTTCTAGGCGATTCCTAACAAAGGTGTCCTTAGTGTCTCAGGTCCGAGGACCATCCATGCAACTGGGACAATTGAATCAAGCTGGTTGACAGTTAGGTACATTACCATCCAATGATTTAGTCGGATAAGTTCCGTAAACTTATTCTCCAATGAGCACCTACAGATTCGCCTTAGTGTCTCTACACAAGTGACTATGAGATCAGTTACCCTTATCACATGAGCAGGAGTAATCTATACTCGTCTAACTAGATGTCTAATGTCCTTCTCAGACATCCTCCAACTAGAAATAATTAAGAATATGTGTGTATAAGTGACCAATCTCCTTAGTATGATCTCATCATAATATGATCACTGGTTCACATATTCACGGACTTCATTATGAAACGATAATAAAACAAATTACACATAATGAAATAATGTTATTTTATTAATAAATGAACGAGATTATACCCTCTTTGATTGGCTTGTAGGTCACTAAGACTAACAATCTCCTACTTAGACTAAAGTCAATCACCTTTATTTAAGATACCTATAGCCGATATGTGACGCGCAAACACAATTTGAGACATTGACTTCGTCAGTAGATCTATTATATTATCGGTGGATGGAACTCTTTTCACTACTATATCTCCTCTGGCAATGATCTCTTTGATAAGTTGAAAGTGCCTCAGAATATGCTTCGATTTTTTATAAGACCGTGGCTCTTTCGCTTAAGCAATCGCCCCATTGTTGTCGCACAACGGTAGGACAAGATCAGAGATGCTGGGAACTATGCCCCGATGTCGTTGATGAACTTTTCAACCGCACTGCTTCTTTGGCAGCCTCAGCTGCAGCGATGTACTCATCCTCTGTTGTCGAACCTACAGTGGCTTCCTGTAACGACCTGCCACCTTATAATCGGAGATTCGATTACTAAATGGATACCGAATCATTAAAATTAGAAGCCAAACCAGGATCTCGATAAGTTTAGGAAATAAATGATAAACTAAGCTAAACGTTCCACACAGCATCGAATTGTAAAGAAGGTGCACGAATTAAAAATTGTTACAATCCGACTCGACTCAAAAAATTACATAATCCAACTAACAAGAAACAATTATGCGTACAGGTCTAAAAATGAAAGTATAACTATGTCAGGGCAAAACTTGGAACAGTGGCTGCTGGTGCTCAACCCGAGATGAAATCCCACAACTACTACTCCTACCGAGAACCCTCACCTAAAATCGCGGGAAGTGAGTCACACCATAATGGACTCAGTAGGGATCCCTCGATCCCCATCTTCCACACACTCACCCATAATCATAAGATAACATGGATATAGGCAAGATAAGAATAAGTAAAGCAGTAAATAAATCACATATCCACCGAAAAGGAACACACAAGAAACTGTCAGGTCAACTAGGAAAACATCGACCCGCTGGGACGGAACAACAACCCCTCATATAGCACTGTAGCTACTCCGACCTGTCTAGCTCTAGGTGGTTCGGCCTCCTCTCAGCCACAAGTGACACTCCGAAGTGTACCACTCTCACACCAGTACTAGTTATTACCCCGGGGTGAACTAGGTGACCCTTGCCTACTAGGCGTCACCTTGTCACCACCACACCGACACATAGTGTCAAGTGCTATCAACTATCACTCTAAGTCTACGATCGCATAAACACAACATAATGCAATTCTGATCACATGAAAATCTCTGCCCCCAATGTATGATTTCAAACATGCATTTAACAGGGTTGTTTAGCAATAACAAGAATCTAATTGACATTTTGTATAATAGTCACATATGCTAAATGCAATAAATTAAGGGACTCTAGCTTAAATCGTGTCGCCCATGCCCAAGTCATTTAATGGTCTTATTACAGGTTTTCCTCACTCTCAGGCACTAGGACCCGGGGATACTAGCCTGAATCGAGTCGCTCATGGACAACGTCATTCAGCTCCCTATCCTACCCTAGCCTCGTGAACTGGGGACACATGGGGCGTAAATCACATCGACTTGAGTCGACGCCTATCTCAAATAGCGTCGGCCTGAGTGGACGCCATTTGCGCCCAAAACCGAGCTCCCCTCCGGTCTCCATCTTGTCTCACCACGGGGTCCCTTCTCCCCTAAAACACACGAAAATACAAAATGGAGAAAGGGAGAAATCTATAAACACAATAACATGCTATTCCCATTTTCGAAAACATCCATTTTAATCTAAATCCCCCTAGAACATGCTCATTCTATGCCCAAAATTCCTCCCCACATATCCCTAGCATGCTCCAAAGTAGGAAATCATGGTTTAAAACAATCGAACAACATATGAGGACAGTCACCCTATCAGTTACTTAAACTCCTCCTAGTTCCTCGTCGTTGATCTGCTACACCGTAAGTCACTGTCGGTACCACCGTGGACGTTATCATCCCTCCGATACATCGGCCACCATCTCGGGAGTGAAGTGCCACGGAGGAGATCGTGGTGGTAGTGGTGAGAGGTAAGGGGGTGCTGGAGTGGTGGAAGAGGAAGAAGAGGAAGAGGAAGGAAAGGGGATAGAGGGAATCGGAGGGAGGGAAGAGAGAGCATAAAGGAGAGAAATGAGATAAAGGAGGGAGGACTCGGGGCGTCAAGCCCAACCAACTTGAATCGCATTGTCCCTAGACGACATGGCTTAGGCGATAGGACAAGGGTCGTACACTAGCAGTTGTCTGAATCGCGTCGACCATGCAAAGCACCATTCAGACGATAAGACCGGGGCCGTACACATGGGCCCCAACTCCCGCCCACGTGGCATGCATGCAATGGCTTCTAAATTGCGTCCCCCAAGGCCAATGCCTTTCAAAAGTGCGTCTCGCCAGCTCGACACGATTAAGAGGCCAAGCACCAAGCCCATAAGGGCCAAAACCAAAGGGTCCGACACCGAAACAAACTCAGTAACTAGATTTGAAACCTCAGACCTTACACTTCCTGCTTAGAACTCTTCCAGCACACTAAGCCTCCGTTCAAAGTGAACACAAAATCAGATGTAGACTTGCTAATATCTGGGTCCGATTGGAAACTCGAGTCATTAAAGCCTTGCAATCTCAATTCACCTCCTCCATAGACAAAAAATATATCCTTACTTCTTCTCAAGTACTTAAGGATACATTCACTGCCTTCCAGTGCTCTTCACCTAAATCAACCTAAAATCTGCTCATAACACTTAGAGCATATTCAACATCAGGCCTCGTATATAATATGGCATACATGACAGATCCTTTAGCATAGGCATATGGTACTCTATCTATGATCCTATCCGTATGAGTCTTTGGAGACTGCTTCTTAGAGAGATAAATTCTATGTTTCATCGGTATAAGACCTTTCTTAGAATTTTTTATGTCAAACCTTTTGACAATGGTATCTATGTATATGGATTGGATCATCTTGAGCATACTCTTTGATTTATCCCTAAAGATCTGTATTCCCAATATGTAGGATGCTTCTCTCAAATCCTTCATAGGGAAATTCTTCGACAGGCAAACCTTTACTGATAACAATGTAGCTACATCATTCCTATGAGTAGAATGTCATCCATGTAAAGAACTAAGAAGGTGACTGCGCTCCCACTGGTCTTCTTGTACACATAAGGCTCATCTTCATTCTTCATGAAGTCGTAAGACTTGACAGTCTCGTCAAATCTTATATTCCAGTTCTATGAAGCCTACTTCAATCCATAAATAGACCTCTAAACCTTGCACACTTTATCTAGAAACTTGTTGATGTGAAACCTTCTAGTTGTATCAATACACCACTTCCTCAAGGTTACCATTAAGGAAGGCAGTCTTCACATCCATTTGCCACATCTCATAATTATAGTATACTGCTATAGTGAAAAGAACTATGATCAACTTTATCTTGACAACTGGTGAGAAAGTCTCATCATAGTCAATTCTTTATCTTTGACGATATCCCTTTGCCACCTATAAGTGTCGATTCGTCTATCTGCATTGATCTTGCTTTTAAAGATCCACTTACATAGTGGGTATGATACCCTCGGGCAAGTCCTCCAAGTTCCAAACTTGGTTAGTGTACATGGACTGGATTTCAGAGTTCATGACTTTTCACCACTTCCTAGCTTCTGGGCCTTTAACGGCCTCTTGGTAAGATTTAGGATCATCATCTTCATTGTATTCATCCTTAGACTCACCTTCAACGATATGTCTTACATATCGTTCGGGTTGTGTAGATACTCTACTAGATCTACAAGACTCATCCATGTGTACCTGAACAGGTTCAGGAATTGACAGCTCATCTGATGAGATTTCAACTACTTGGGGATCTGAAACCTCTTCCAGTACTACTTTACTACCACTGTCCTCTTAGAGAAGGTATTCATCTTCCAGGAAGATAGCTTTCCTAGATACAAATACCTTTTGTTCATCAGGATAGTAAAAATAGTTCCCAAATGCCTCCTTTAGGTATCCCACAAACCTACATTTATCAATTTTGAATTCCAGCTTATCTAGATCATACCTCTTTACGTGAGTAGGACAACTACATACTTTAACATATTTAAATTCTGGTTTCCTGTCCTTCCATATCTCATATGGAGTAGAGCTCACAGACTTGCTAGGTACTCTGTTCAGAAGGTATGCAGCTAACTCTAGTACATACCCTCAGATGGACATTGATAAACCTAAAAGGCTCATCATAGATCGCACCATGTCCAACAAGGTGCGATTCCTCCTTTCTAATACACCATTCATCTATGGTGTATATAGAGAGGTCAACTGAGAAATGATACCATTATCCTTTAAGAATTGTGTAAAATTAGTACTCAAGTATTCCCCTCTCCGATCAGATGGAAGAGTTTTAATACTCTTTCATGTCTGCTTCTCAACTTCATTCTTGAACTGCTTGAACTTCTCAAATGCTTCAGACTTATACTTCACTAAGAACACGTAGCCAAATCTTTAGAAGTTGTCGGTGAACGTGATAAAGTAAGAGAAGCCACCTTTGACTTGAATGGACATGGGACCACATACATCTGAATGTATTAGTTCCAAAATGTCTTTGGCGGGTTTTCTATGTCCAGTAAATAGAGACTTTGCCATCTTTTCCATAAGGCAGGACTCACACGTCGCAAACGATTTATAATTGAATGCATTTAAATAACCATATTTGTGCAACTTTTGCAGCCTACTTTCACCAATGCGTCCAAGTCTACAATGTCACATGTAGGCTTGGTTCACACTATTCTTACTCTTCTTAAGAGCTTTATTAATGTAGAGACTATAATAAGAAGGTATAGGCCATTGACTTTTATTACCACAATAATTAAACAACCTTTGTAACGACCCGCCATCCTATGACTGGAGACCCGGTCACTAAATGGATGTCGGCCCATTAACTGCGGGTTCACACTCGGATCTCACACAACACATCTGGAGGAGTAAGTGCTAAACAAGGCTAAATATAACAATCTCACGGACTACAAAGGTAAGCAAGTGCGCAGGAAGGAAAATAACAATGTCCGTATACAGTCCAACAATAATTACATGTCCAACAATTAAACAAGTACAGGCAGAAGGAAGTACAACAACATCGGGGCATACCTCGGAACTAAGACAGCTGCTGGTCCGCACACCAAGAAGACACCACGCTTCCGCTCGCCTCGAGGTCCACACCTGAAACCGCAGGGAGTGAGCCACACCAGAAATGGGCTCAGTAGGGATCATCCGATCCCCTGCCTCCCACTCACACACCCACAAGTGTAACAACAGGAATATATGGCAATTAAGTAAAGCAGTAAACACAGTACCCAACTCTGATATGAAACGCACGATAAGCAGTGTAGCAAGAACCATTCTAAGCAACCCGAAGAACCCAACACAAAGTAACGTCTCACAGCCAAAGTCCACGAAGCGACTGAACCACACTGTCGACCGAAGTCAAACGTCGCCTCCCAACACTACCACCACAGTTATTCCGATCCACATTCGCATAACACAACCACACATATAACATGATTCCATTCGCACGGTAAACCTCAGTCTCAGTATATAGCTAAAGCACACACACACACACACAGGTGATGCAGTTTCACTTACGCAGAAGTCCTCCGTCTCAGTATACAACCCAAAGCATGCATTTGAACCATCCCACCGTAAAACACGCATGAGATAACAGAATTAAAGCATTCCTGTCTTGAATCGCGTCGACCGAGGTCGACGCCATTCAAGATCCTCAGACAGGTTTATTAAAAGACAGATTATCCCTTAAAACGCGTCCATCAGTAAAGCCGCCGTTTTAAAACGCGTCAGGGTCGCCAGACGCCATTCAACCCAGGAATCCAGATTGCAGAACCCTTAAACGGGGGCATTTCCTGCCTAAATGGCGTCATGATGGCTTGACGTCTTTCCGAAAGGCGTCGTCCATCCATGACGTCATTTAGCGACAGAACCTCTAATTCGGGAAACCTCAAACAGGGAGGTTTCTGCCCTAAAAGGCGTCGTACTGCCCTGACGTCTTTCTAAAAGGCGTCGACCAGGCACGACGCCGTTTAGCGCCAGAAACCAGGTTTCCTGGTTCAACCCGATGGTTTCTCCTTTGAACCCCAAGCACCCCGAAAAGCCCCAAAACCAAAAGGGGGAAGATGAGAACGTCAAGCACCACGATCATGCTATGAAACCACGTCCACAAACACCGCCATTCCCACAAGGAATCCCCCTAAACATACTCAATCTAACCCCAAACACGCCACATCACGCCAAGAAGCAAACGAGCACACATGCAAGGTTTCGTTCCCCTACCGGTTCTTGAACTCCGCCAAGCTCCGTGCCGCCGTCCCGCCGCACCGCACACCGCCGCCGGTACCCTTGAGGACGCCGCCACTCCGCCGGGACGTCGGCCGCCGTCCGGAGAGTGGAACACCGCGAAGGAAGTGGTGGAGATAGAGGTGAGAGGTAAGGTGGTGTTGGAGTGGTGGAAGAGGAAGAAGAGGAAGGGAAGGGGAAGAAGGGCGTCGGAGAGGGCGGAGAGGGCGAGGAGAGAGAGAGTGAAGGCGAGAATGAGGGAAAGAAGGAGAGGCTCGCGAAGTCAATCTGAATCCTGCTAAAATGCGTCGATCGAGGTAGACGCCTAGCAGTCTGACAGGACGGCCGTACTGACAGCGGTCTGAAACGCGTCGCCTACCGTGGACGCCGTTCAGACGACAGGACAGGCCGTACTGACAACGCTCTGGCGCCGCACCCTGACATCTCAGAGGTCACAGTCTGAATCGCGTCGGCCAACCTGGACGCCGTTCAGACGATGTGACCGGGGCCGTACTCTCGCGGCCCGAAACCTGCCCACGTGGCGCACACGTGGCACAACAACCTGCAGACCTAAATAGCGTCCACACAACCTGACGCCTTTTGAAAGGCGTCGAGCAGTGCTGACGCCATTCAGCCAGGAATCTCAAGACCCCCCACAGGGTCCAAACCAAGGGATCCGACCCGAAAACAGAACCCGAAATCTCAGTCCTTACAACCTTTGTTCTCAATAGTCAACCTATGTCTAATCTTGTCCAAACAAGAAACAGAAACAATGTTCTTTATTATGCTAGGTACATAAACAATCATTTAATGATCAGACGTCTCCAAATAGAAGCTTGAGAATTGATGTCTCTATAGCAATCATTGCAACCTTTGCATCGTTCCCTATCCTCAAATCTACCTCGCCTTTGCTTAGCTTGCACCTACTTGTTACACCTACACATCATAGAAGTATATCCAGCATCTAATACCTAAGATGTAGAATCTCTAACAAATAAGTTTATATCTATCATATAGATATCTGAAGATTCTGGTTGCTTCACCTTTCTTTGAGTTTTATCCTTGAGGTACTCTTTGAAGTTCCTCTTCTAGTGGCCTTTCTGCTTGCAGTATAAGTAGTCACCCTTTTCTACTCCTTTGCCATTGTCCTTCTTTAGCATAGGCTTTGGCTTGTTCTGCTTCTTGTTCTTAGGTAGCTACTACCTTCCTCTTCTTATTAGTCTTACCAACAAAAAGGACATTGGACTTTTCCTTCAGAAGGTTGCCCTCTGCAATTCAGGCAAAGATGCATGTATCTTATTCATGTTGAAGTTAACAATGAACGGTGCATATGATGCACGAAGTGAGGCAAGGACGAGGTCAGTATGCATCTCCTTAGATAAAAGAACCCTAATAGCTTCTAACCTCTTAATCCACTCAATCATCTTTAGCACATGTGTAAGGACTGAGGTTTCCGGTTATCGGGTCAATTTCAGAGTTGGACCCCTTGGTTTGGGTCTTTGTGGGGCTGGGGCATGAGTTCTTTTTTGCGTCGAGCTTGCTCGATGCGGTTCAAACGACATCCGGTTAGGGAGACGCATTTTAGAATGTGCCATGTGGGTCAATTTTGGGCCGCGAGAGTACGGCCCCGGTCTTATCGTCTGAATGGCGTCTTGCATGGTCGACGCCATTCAGAGTACGGCCCTGATCCGTCAGTGTACGACCCGTCTTGTCGTATGTTTGGCGTCGGTATTAGACGACGCATTTTACTCAGTTTCGGTTTGACCTCGCAAACCCTCCCTCCTTTCCCTCATTATCTCCACTTCTTTCTCTCTCCTCCCCCTTCTCTCCGAACCACCGGTGCCCTTTCCCCTTCTCCTTCCTTTCCTCTCTCCATTCCTCCTCTCCCTCCACTCCATCAACCCCCTAACTTCCACCACTACCACCACCATCTCCTCCGCGGCACTTTGCTTTCTGGACGGCGGCCGACGTCTCAGTGGAGTGACGGCGTCCACGACGGTACTGGTGGCGGTTTGTGGCGTGGCGGTTCGACGGCTAGGAGCGTGAAGGAGTTCAAGTAACTGGTAGGGTGATGATCTCTATTGTGTTTTAATTAAAACCATGTTTTCCCCGTTTTGGAGCATGTTTAGGGGATTTTTGGGGTGAAAATGCTAACTTTATAAATGAGGAATGGTGGGCTTTTAATGGGTATTTGGATTCTCCTCCTCCTTCCCTTTTCAATGTGTTTTTGGGCGATTTGGGAGAGAAATCCCACTTTGTAACTCAGGGGAGGTCGAAGGGGGAACCTATCTGCGAGTGTTAAATGGCGTCTCGAACAACGACGCTATTTTAAATGGTGGTTTCCATCCAAGACACGATTTAGCCCATATAAGGGATTCTGTCTCTGTTTTAAATAGTGTCCACGGACAGTGACGCCATTTAAAAGGCGGCTACCAAGGGCGACGTGATTTAGCCTAACTTCACAAGGCCAGTTTTTATGTGAACCAGTTTAGGGGTCTTGAATGACGTCGGCTACGAGCGACGCGATTTAAGACAGAACCTCATTAATCCATGCCATTAACATGTGTTTACACTGTTAGATAGTTTAGTTAAATGCATGCTTAAAAACGTACTCGAGGACGAGGATTTCTATGTGGTCGGATCGCATTGTATTGTGTTTCATGCGACCGTAGACCTAGAGTGACAGTTGTTAGTGCTTAGGCACCTTATGTCGGTGTGGGAGTGACACGGCGCTGGTGTGGGAGTGGTGGGGTGACGCCTAGAGAGAGGGTCACCTGGTGTATCCCGGGGTATAGCTAGTACTGGTGTGGGAGTGGTACATTCAAAGTGTCACTCGTGCTGGGAGAAGCAGAACCACCTAGAGCCAGTCAGGCCGGAGTAGCCAGCGCGCTATCCGAGGGGTTGTTGTTTGGTCTCAGCAGTGTTTTCCGCGTTCGACTGTGTGGTAGGGAGATTCTACAGTTGTGCATGTTACATTTACGAATGCATGTGTTTTATATCGGAATTTGAGAATCTTTGGGAGTTGTGTTTACTGCTTTAATTACTTAAATTGAATATATTTGTATTATTGCTCTTGTGGGTGCGTGAGTGGGTAGTGGGGATCGAAGGATCCCTACTGAGTCCATTTCGATGAGACTCACCCCTACGGTTTTCAGGTGAGGGTTCCAGACAGGCGTAGCGAGGAGGGTGTTGTCTCTGGTTGTGCGCTAGCAATCACCGTTCCGGGGTATGCCCCGATGTAGTTGTTATTCTCTTTTTAGGCCTGTACGCTTAATTATTTCTTTTCAATTAGAATATGTAATTATTTGCTGAGTCAAGTCGAATTGTAATAATCTTTAATTCCTGCACTTTCCTTACAATTTGATGTGATGTGAATATTTAGCTTAATTTATCATTTATTTTCTAGACTTATTGAGATCTTGGTTTGGCTCCAAATTTTAATGATCCGGTATCCATTTAGTAATCGGATCCCTGATTATAGGGTGGCAGATCATTACAACATGGGTCTACACTAAAGATCTCTTTGCCATCTGAGCTTTAAACATGGACTTGGATTTCTCATATCTTTCTACCATGTTTCCTCCTGCAAATGGAGCAAGATGGTCTTGACATCCATGTTCATATGATGCCTCTACAACTTATTACTCATAGAGGCAAGCATATAACATTGTGCCCAGAGTGGAGTCCTCCTTCCACTTCTCATACGTGATCATTTCTGCTTCAGGGGCATCCAATGTTGGTTTAGCAAGAGGATCATCTTCAAGGACATACATAATTTGCTCAGACTTGAGGATAATCTTCAGGTTTTTTAGTCAATTTGAGTAGTTTAGGCCTGTCAAACGATTGGCATCAAGTATGCCACGGAGTGGGCTACTCGATTACCTTCTCGCCTATAGGAGATAAATAAAATTTAATTAGTAGATGTTCAATTATTAAAATTTAAAATAGGATATGGACTTTTAATCTAGTTAACTCCCACTAATTTTTGGCGGACTAGATTTTGGCGGACTAGATAACCCTCGGATATATAGAATCGGAGATGCCAACAGTCTCCTACTGGGGATCATAATCTCAATGACTTGTAGCACAACCTTGTGAATAGCACAACAAGCTGTAATAAAATTAAAGAGCACTTGCCTCATGGACTTGTAACTCCTCGCAATATCTGATTATAGCTTCGGTCTCTAGAGGTTTAACAGTCTTGTGGATAGTACAACAAACTATTAATTTTGATCTAAGCATTACCATCGTTACGAGACGGACATAGATTTGCATGCTACCCTTGTGGATAGTACAACAAGGCTACATGGATCCTCTATCCTGATCAGAAGGCATCTCATGCCATAGTCAGAGGCTCTCCTTACAAATAGACAGGCTTATGGACAACACAACTGATGGAAATAGGTGTCCTCTAACCCAATCATAAGGCGGCTATTTCAATATGGTTCGCTGACAAATGGCATTTATTTCATTATGTAGATTGGCACATTTATTATTGTGCATAATGAAGTCCATGAATGTGTGAAATAGTCATCGGATTATGATGAGATCATAATAATGAGACTGATAACTTATAAACACATATTCTCAATTGTTCCTAGTCGTAGGATGTTTGAGAAGGACATCAAACATCCAGTAAGACTAGTACAGATTATTCCTGCTCATATGATGAGGGTGATTGATCTCGTTAGTTACTTGTGTAGAGACACAATGGTAAACCTGTAGGTGCTCATTGGAGAATGAGTTCACTGAATTGATCCGACATGAATCGCGGAATGGTAATTTACTTGACTGTCAACCGGCTTGATTCATCGTCACAGTTGCATGGTTGATCCTTGGACTTAAGACGCCAAAGACACCTTGTCGGTGGACTTCTGGACTTTGAACTTGACCTACGAATCTTTATCCACGGGATCTCTAATAGTCAAGGATCGGATCCAGCGGAAGACCTTCGAAGGTGATTGTGTGTTCAATAAAGGATCGTTCGCTCTAAGGTAACTGGAGAGAGAATGTTCTAGAATAGATATGCAGGAGTCTTTGACCAGAGAGGAAACAATATCAGAAAAGGTGTTTTCGGATATTGTTCAGCGGAGTCTGATTCAAGTGAGTTAACCATCTAGGGTTTGATAGTTGACCATACCCTAGGTTAACTCGAGAGCATTGTGCGAATGAAGGATTATAGCCACGCGGTAACTGTGGACCGACAGGTTCCATGAGTGGGTTGCTGAACCCCATTACCTTCCGGGATCATGCGATGTTGCTTGGCATCCAACTTGATCCAAAGTCTGACCGAATTTACATACGATGTTATTCGGTTAAGTAATTAGTTAATATGTAGATATTAATTAGTTATAATAAGTCAATAACTAGTTATTAGACTTAGCGAGCTGAAAACCAGACTAGTTAATGGGCCTAGAGGGTCACACGCAATAAGATTCTCAGTCGGTGGTACTTAAGTGGGATTTCTATTAACTCGGGGACTTTTGTGAAAAGTCGCACTAACTTAATATATATACGCACTTTTGAGAAACCTTGGGCCAAGCTCTAGGGTTTTCCCATGCTGGCCGTCCCCCTTTCTCTCTCCTCTTTCTCTGGGCACCCCGTTCGAGGTGCCGAGACAATCTTCGTCTCCGCCGCGCGTGATTCCCGAAAGTCGGGAATTCCCGTCCGCTGGTTTCCGGACATCGTTGCGGCGATGGATCTTCAGCGAGTGAGCTGATACGAACGAGGGAGGGAGGACGAACCACTGCGGAGGATCGCGTGGATACAGCTGGAGGCCCGACATTTGTGCGGCTCGCAGCATCACCTCAACGGAATCGAGACGGAAGCGGATTCGAATCCACACGCGGTAATCTGATTATGTCCCGATTTTCGGTTTTAGCTTTTTGTTCTGATTCGGATCAACGGGCATCGGGCGGGATTATTTTTGTTCATCGTTTCCGCTGCATTCTTCTCGTCCCGCCCGAATCCCAATAGTGGTATCAAAGCCTGGTTCCGCTCTGATCCACTTCAGAACGCTGAAATTAATATTATGGAATTAATTTCATGCATAAATTTATTTTTCTCGCACACAAATTTGTTCATAGAATGAACTTTAATATATGATATTTAATTCTATGGAAAAAAATCAGATTTCTTGGGGTGTTTTGTATGGTTCTTCATGAAGATGAAGAACATGGCTTCATGGCTTCGAAAGGGGATTCATGGTGATCGGCCACTGTCCTTGGGGTTACTAGTATGACCAGTTGTCTCTCCTCCCCGGAAGAATCCTATTATAGCCGGCGGCTAGCGGTGAAGTCCCCCCTTTCCCTTAATATTTTCAAAAAATTGAAAACAAAAGGGGGGCAAAGCCAAGGTTTGTAAAATTGTTTCAAACCGCCATCTTTTGGGGGTCGCCGACGGCGAGGGACTCGCCGGACGGCGACTACCGACACGTGGAAGGAAGGGGGTGACTCCCCCTAGCCATCTCCGGCCACCCGCGCTGCCAGCGGCGGCGGCGCCGCCGCCCAAAACCAGCTATAAAAGGGGCCAAAAACCCTAAGAGTCCCGGTCAAACCAGGCCCTGCACGCCTGGACCGGCCGGTCCCGCACAGGCGCCTGGCTAGGCTGGGCTCGACCCGGACGGCCCGGGTGGCCCAGGAGCCAGACCTGGCTGGGCCAGGTCGCGCCTGGGTCCAGGCCCCTGGCCCGAGCCAGGCCCGACCCTGGCAGCTTTTGGCCCAGGCCCGAAGGCCCATTAAACCCAATTTTTCTTCAATAACCCCCTATTAAATTTACACCCCAACCTATTAACTTAAAATTTAAATTCTAATTTGTTTAAAATATGTTTTAAACTTTGAATTTATAATTTTGAGTCATAAGGGTGTTTTGTTCTTAAACATGATCTTAAATGAAAATTATTTAAATTAAGATGTGATCTTAAGCTAATTTGTTATAATTTTCAGTTTATAAGGGGATTTTAATTTTAAAGATTTGATCTTGAATTAATTAACAAGTGTTGTTAATTAGTTTTAATTTAAATCGTTAGAGGGGTTTAAAATTTAAGATATTATCTTAAATTAATTGTTAACAAGTGTTTTTAATTATTTTAAGTTGTGACCTTATAAATATTTAACAAATATTGTTAATATTTATTTAAGTTAAGTGATTAGATTAATGTGTTAATTTCTTAGCAAATGTTGTTATGAAATTATTGTTTTAATTAAGGGACACCTAATAAAAGTTATTAAGTGATTAATTAACTATTTATAAACATTATAATATAGTTAATTAATTTTGAGAAATAAACCTTAATAAAAGTTATTAAGGATTAATTAAAGTCTTAATAACAGTTATTAAGATAGTTAATTAAATTTCTCATGAATCTCTTAATTAAAGATTTTTGTAGATCTAATCCACTTAAAATAATCTTTAATAAAAGTCATTAAGAGATTAAATTAAGTCTAATTTTTAGACTATTTTGATTAGAAATGTTTTAATTAATATTTCTTATTAATTTTTATTAAGAAATATCTTTTAATAAAAGGGGTTTATTAACAAGGAGTTGTTAATCAATTAAAATATAAATTAGAAATTCTTTTATAAATGTTATTTAGGAATTTTTAATTCTATCTAAATGTTAGATTGTTTCACATTAATAATTGTTATTAATGTGAATTAAAATTAATATAAGTGTTAGATTAATTAATTTAGAATTATTCTAAATTATGCATGGAATGTTTTAGAATTTTAATTTTAACTTTGTTTGCACATGGTGATGTGTTTGATGCTTTAAATTAGATTTATTGCTTGTTAGAAAATAAGATTTTCGAAAATCCAAATTTATCCAATTTGATTGGTACCCAGGTTTTGAGAAAATCAAAATTATTATTTTTCAAAATTTTAGCCTTAATGTGATGTGCTTTATCATATGTGGATGGTTAAAATTAGTGGTGGTCATGGACGTGCACTTAGTTTATTTCATATCATGTGATGGTGTGTGATTTTGTAGATTGTTATAGAATGAGTAATGGGTTAATTAAATGTTAATTAATGAGGCCTGCGTGCCACCCTCTCTCTCTCTCATTGCATTGTAATTCTATCTCCTCCATCATTGTACTCAGCCATAAGGTTTTCTCTTACAATTAATTTGTACTTAAAAATTATTTCAAATTTTATTTTATTTGTAATTGATCGCGCCGGCCGAAGAGAGGCAAGGATGATCGACAAATGCAACCAGAAAGTCGAAAGGAGATGAGATCACCAGTGCCTGTGTGTTTGCATGTTTTAATTTATATAATTGTTATATTGTTTTGGTGATTAATTGTTTGGCTCCAGTTAATCTCCGTGTTGTCCATGACCACATAATGAACATGTATGGTTGATGTATGCTTTTTAGTTTTTGATTATGAATCGATTACTAATATCTAGGTATAGTTATATGTATATATGATATATATTTGTAAACTATCACCTAAGATGAGACCAACTTAACATAAACAAAACCTTAAATTTAAAGTCTAAGCCGGAGCGCGAGTCATTGAGAATGCACCGCGTAGCTCTCCATCAATATAATTTTTAGAATTTGATTCAATGATGGCAGTTTCTATTTGTTTATTCGAGATCTGCCACCAACTGATGAAATGACTATTAACTATGGCATTATGATGCCTGGAGATTGGAATAGAGGAACAATGTAGCTATCCTTGCGTTTACCCAGGAGTTACATTCTTACTCTACTCTGTCACGAATTGATGGTAAAGCTTAGACTAGGGATAATGGTCTACGGTGTTTACTTGGGACCATTAAAGACCTGGGAGCCAAAATAAGATCGGATATTGTAAGGAGTTGTAATTATCAGGAGTTGGTTACTCTAAGATAATTGTATGATACTATGTGTTTACCCGAGGTCATACTATGATTCTTGGAGATTCTGATCCTCACTAGGAGACCGTCAGAGTCTTCTGTTCTATATACCTGAAGGTTATACAGTCCGTCGAAAAATAGTGGTAATTCAAGATAAAATACCATAATTGAATTATAAGAATTATCTGCTTAAATCACATTATTTCCATCATTTACTTAAATGTCGTCTACTAATTTGAAACTTTGGCATATTGGAAGTTAATACTTCTCATATTGACTAGAAAACTCTGAAGAATGTCTTCAGGACGAAGTGAAAGTCACTATCCTAATGAGATATCATGAATCATCTTACTTGGATAGACCAAGGTCGTGAAGAGGTACTCATGGTATGTCTTTTTGAAAGGCAATGATTGTTATGAAATCTCTTACTTGGATAGACCAAGAAGAAGAGGTATTCATGATATGCTAGCCTTTGAGAAAGACAAGTAGTAAGATTTTAAATAATCGAACCCAGTATATAAGAAAGTCAACTAAGATAGCGAAGTAGCAATTCTCCCACTACAACCAATATAACGATAATGATAAAGGTGAAATGAATATGAAAAAAGTCTCATATATTCTTATTATCAACTTTTGCTTGTCTATTGGAGAATAAGCGTATCCAATATGAGATATTAGAAATGATTCTTAGATCTGCGATAGTATGCAAAGTTAGACAAGTAAAAGAAAATTGACAAAATGCAAGTGTTGAGTTAGACTCAACTATTGTTCATAATATTTATAGGTTACTATCAAACAGTAAATCTTTGTATATCTATAGGAGTCAAATATGAAATTGAATAATTGTTATTTAGTTGCATAAGATATCAAGAATTATAAAAGTGAATAACGTTGACTGAGAAAGAACAATAGTTGTTCGAATCAATCAATGCACTATAGATTCTTGACGTGACATTTCATATGATGAAAGTTCACAAGTCTCCTATATAAATGAACTGTGTGTGAATCCTGATTATCTATTGTATCGTATACAGGGTTGTACAATAAGAAATTATTGGTGCTAATACATACTGATGTAAACAGCTCAATGTCCTCTTAAGGACAAAGATAATCATTTCTATTGACTTATCTTGTAGTTTTCTTTTTGAAAGATTTGACTGTATGTACTTGTTGAAGTACAAGTCAAATACATCTGAGAAATTAAGGTATAAGATCAATATGAAATATTAGAATTCTTTGATTTGATCAAAGAAATTAATACTTAAGTATATGATTCACACAAATTATTAAAAGGATAATTGAATCCTCGCTCAATAGATCCTCATTATATATCATAGTAATATGAAAGAATGAGAAATTGCACCTTATTAAGATATGGTGCAATATATAATAAGATTTGTTTAATTCTTATATCTTTTTTGAACATAAGTATGAACATTAGATGTCCATACTTTAGAGATAGTTCCAAATAAGTTAATGTGTATCCATATAAGATATGGAAACCAAATAATTCATATGAGATGTGAATTATAAACAAACCTGATTTTAAAGTCAAGTTATACCGTGATGTGAATTTGTGAAATGTCTAAAGAGTTTGGACATTACATTTATTGGCCAGCGATAATGAAATATTTATCGTCCTGAAAGCTATCTTCTATGAAGAGGAATATGTCCTCAGAGAAGACAGTGTAAGCTGATAAAACTAAAATATGTTCTAGATCCACAAGTTAACACAAAATTATGAAATAATCTTTAGTTGTTTGGAACCACTCATAACACACATGAGAGAAGCTCAAAGATATAGATTATGATCTAAAATCTATGATGATACTCTCTATAATTACAACTTTGAAATTGGCAAGAAATTAAGAATTCTAAGCTATAGTCCATAACCACTATTAAGTTCAGAACTTGATAGTATTGCTAAAGGATATTGTATCTAAACCAAGTAAATCTTCATAATGAAGACTTGCATGAATGGACTACTTAAAACTTATGTGGTAAACTGATGAAAATAGTCAATGTCAAAGTGTTGACTTAGATAAGTTTTTCTCAGTGGTTACCATTAATAAGTTTATTAGAATTCTACTTGTCAATGCTGCCTATCATAAACATGAGATGACGGCAGATGGATGTTAAAAGCGTTTTCTCAATGTGATTGAGGTAAAGATGTATATGATTCACCTTTATAACTCTTAGAACATCCAGGAAGCAAATTATGATTTCTAAGATTATTTTGAATCAAACTGAAGCTTCTAAAGTTGTAATAAAAGTTTTGACTTAATGGTCAAAAACTACGTGATCATTAAGAATGATTATAGATTGTGTATGTGTTTAAAAGGGACAGTGGGAGTACGGTCGCTTTAATAATGCTTTGTGATAATAACATCAAAGTCATTGAGAATGACATCAGGATGTTACTATCGGTAAAAACATTATTAACCATGTTTTTCTCCATAATAGGTTTACTTATAATATCCCACGTATTGGAAATACGAATCTATTAAGATAGATCGATGGAGATATTATTATTGACCTGTATGTCAAGATCTTTAGCATAAATTTCATAATAAGTCTCAATTCTTGAGATATGGAATTTATTTCTTTTGGGAAAAAGTTCCTTAAAGGATACATGAATGAGAAGTGCTAAGGATGCACTCAAGTATATGGAGATGATGATTTGAAACTATGAGGTCACACTGACTAAATTTCAAGTCAAATAATGGATTTAACCTTCTAAAAGAAAGGAATGGATTGGAAATGTTTCAATCCAGAAATCAATATTAAAGTGACGACATAAGCAAGTGATATTGTTATTAGAACAGCATGGATGAAAAAGTTCATCCCTGAACTAGATGTAGTTCTATAAGGTCTCTGATAAAATCCCGTTGTTATAGGACAACAGTGGGAGCGATCAATAGTGTGATCGAGCCATGGTCTCTTCAAAAGTTGTAGAACATTATGAGGCTCTTTCACAAGTTCAAAGACAAAGGATTTAGAGGAAACAACGTAATGGAAATATTCCATCTATAGATAATTTAGCAGATCCCTGACCAAGCCTGAGTCATAAACTTTATGTGAGCATCACCTAGATTTTATGGAGATCAAATGCAAAGGTGATTGTCTTGAGTCCAAGTGGGAGATTGATGTATATAGGTGTCCTCTAAGCCAATCATAAGGCGCCTATTTCAATCCGGTTCGCTGACAAATGGCATTTATTTCATTATGTAGATTGGCACATTTATTATTGCGCATAATGAACTCCATGAATGTGTGCAATAGTCATCGAATTATGATGAAATCATAATAATGAGACTGATAACTTATAAATATATATTCTCAATTGTTCCTAGTCGTAGGATGTTTGAGAAGGACATTAAACATCCAATAAGACTAGTACAGATTATTCCAGCTCATAAGATGAGGGTGACTAATCTCATTAGCTACTTGTGTGGAGACACAATGGTAAACCTGTAGGTGCTCATTGGAGAATGAGTTCACTGAATTGATCCAACATGAATCGTCGAATGGTAATTTACCTGACTGTCAACCAGCTTGATTCATCATCACAGTTGCATGGTTGATCCTTGGACTTGAGACGCCAAAGACACCTTGTCGGTGGACTTCTGGACTTTGACCTTGACCTACGAATCTCTATCCACGCGATCTCTAATAGTCAAGGATCGGGTCCAGCGGAAGACCTTCGAAGGTGATTGTATGTTCAATAAAAGATCGTTCGCTCTCAGGTAATTGGAGAGAGAATGTTCTAGAATAGATCCGCAGGAGTCTCTGGCTAAAGCGGAAACAATATCAGAAAAGGTATTTTCGGATATTGTTCGGCGGAGTCTGATTCAAGTGAGTTAACTATCTAGGGTTTGACAGTTGACCATACCTTAGGTTAACTCGAGAGCATTGTGCGAACGAAAGATTATAGCCACACCGTAACTGCGGACGGACAGGTTCCATGAATGGGTTGCTGAACCCCATTACCTTTCGAGATCATGTAATGTTGCTTGGCATCCAACTTGATCGAAAGTCCGACCGAATTTACATACGATGTTATTCGGTTAAGCAATTAGTTAATATGTAAATATTAATTAGTTACAATAAGTCAATAACTTGTTATTGGACTTAAGGGGCTGAAAACCGGACTGGTTAATGGGCCTAGAGGGTCATACACAATAAGATTCTCAGTCGGTGGTACTTAAGTGGGATTTATATTAACTCGGGGACTTTTGTGAAAAGTCGCGCCGACTTAATATATCTACGCGCTGTTAAGAAACCCCGGGCCAAGCTCCAGGGTTTTCCCATGTTGGTTGTCCCCCTTTCTCTCTCCTCTTTCTCTGGGCAACCCGTTCGAGGTGTCGAGACAATCTTCGTCTCCACCACGCATGATTCCCGAAAGTCAAGAATTCCCGTCTGCGGGTTTTCAGACATTGTTACGGCGACGGATCTTCAGCGAGTGAGCTGATACGGACGAGGGAGAGAAGACGAACCACTGCAGAGGATCGCATGGATACCCTTGGAGGCCGGACGCTTGTGCAGCTCGCAGAATCGCCTCGACGGAACCGAGACGGAAGCGGATACGAATCCGCATGCGGTAATCTGATTACGTCCCGATTTTCGGTTTTAGCTTTTCGTTCCGATTCGGATCAGCGGGTATCGTGCGGGATTATTTTTTTTCGTCGTTTCCGCTGCGTTCTTCGCGTCCCGCCCAGATCCCAACAACAACAAACCTACCTAAAGTAATTTTAGTCTGATGACTATAAAGATGGAGAACCACGCGGTAAGTTTTCAACTATTTACGTTATGACTTAGAATATAGTGAGGATTTTAGATAACTTTTATCTTGGTCTCTCCTAGGTGATAGTATATAAATATATCGTACATATTTACTACATACTATACCTGCTTTGGTTCATAATCAAAATAAAATAATGTATCACATATATGTCTGGTGTAGTCATGGATAGCACAATGGTTTGACTAGAGCCAAACAGTCAAACGCACACATAATCTAATATAACACTTATATCAAATTGTAACGACCCGCCACCCTATAATCGGAAACCCGATTACTAAATGGGTATCGGATCATTATCTATGGGTTCACACCCGGATCTCATACGACACCTCCGGAGAAGTAAGCGTTATACAAGGCTAAATATAACAATCTTACGGAGTTCAAGGAAAGTACAAGTGCGCAGGAAATAAATTAATAATGTATGTATACAGTCCAACAATAATTACATGGTCTAAAGAATTAAATAAGTACACGCAGAAGCAAAGTACAACAACATCGGGGCATACCCCGGAACTGAGATAGCTGCTGGCCCACATACCATGAAGAACACCACACGCCATCACTCGCCAGGAAGTCCACACCTGAAACCGCAGGGAGTAAGCCACACGAGAATTGGGCTAAGTAGGGATCATCCGACCCCCGCCTCCCCCACATACACACAAGTGCAGCAATACGGAAAAGAAGGCAATTTAATTAAAGCAGTAAACATAATTCCTAAAGATTCCCAATTTACGATATAAAACATATGCATTCGCAATGTAACAGGCATAGTTCTAAGCAATTCAAGTAACCCAACTCAACACCACAGTTAGTAACCAAAGATCCGGTTAAACACTCAGACCACATTGTCGACCACATACAAACGACGCCTCACAACACCATCAACACCCACGCCTGTCCACCCCTACGATGTTCCGGGCACTATAGGGTGAGACAGTGAGTCAAACTAGGACTAACTGGGATTAGTGAACCACCAACTCCTAGTTACGTATGCACACAATTAGTCTAGACCATTGTCCTATCGACCGGACTTCCCTCAACGCCAGGCCTAGGCGCTTCAAGAGGGTCCTGGGGACCAGCGAAACCCCCTCAAGCCGAAGCTATAGGGACTATCTGTAACCCTAACCTCCCGGGTTACATCAGGCCAAAGGGCGAAGGGTACCACTCGTAACCTCGATATCTCAGGTTACATCAGGCCCAGTGGCGAAAGGGTAAACTCCAATAGCACCACACCCAGCTCCACAGTAAGAAACACGCCGGAAACTGCCACGACAAACTAGGAAAACATCGACCCACTGGGACCAAACAGCAACCCCTCAGATAGCATGCTGGCTACTCCGGCCTGACCGGCTCAAGGTGGTTTTGCTTCCCCCAGCCATAAGTGAAACACTAACATGTACCCCTTCCACACCGGTACGGCAACAATGCCACCTAGACACCGCGTCCCTCCCACACCGACACAAGGTGTCAAACGCAAACCACAATCGCACAAACACATGTACACATAATGTAATTCCGATTTTACATAAATCTTCGGCCTCGATGTACGATTTCAAGCATGCATTTAATAAGGTTCTATCTTGAATCGCGTCGTCCAAGGCCGACGTCATTCAAGATCCTTAAACTGGTTCACGTGGAAACTGGCCTAAAACACGTCGTCCTAGGAAGCCGCCCTTTGAAAGGCGTCGTTGTCCCTGGACGCCATTCAAAACATAACTCTATTCTCACAGAAACTGCTTCCGGGATGAATTTGGCGTAAATGGCGTTGTCGTATCAAGACGCCATTTAGAGCCCAATTCTAGGTTCGCTTAAACCTCTCCCCCAAAATTACCCCAAAATTACCCAAAGTAGAAAATGACGGGGAGAATTCAATTTAGTACTTGGAACGCACTAAGCCCCTTAAACATGCTCATTCTACCCAATTCTCCTCACGTGTCGCAAGCTTCAAGTAGAAAAACATGGATTAAAACAACCAAATCACATATAAGGATCGTCCCCCTACCGGTCACTTGAACTCCTCTTAGCTCCATGCCGCTGAACCGTTGCACCGCAAATCACTGTCGGTACCGCCGTGGACGCCGTCACTCTGACGAGACGTCGGCCGCCGCCCGGAGAATGAAGTGCCGCGGAGGAAGTGGTGGGGGTAGTGGTGAGAGGTGTTGGAGTGGTGGAAGAGGAAGAAGGGGAAGAAGAAAGGGAAGGGGAAACGGAGAGGATCGGAGGGAGGGAAGAGAGAGAGTGAGAAGGAGACAATAAGAGAAAGGAGGGAAGGTTCGGGGTGTAAACTGAAACAGGTTAAATCGCGTCGTCCTGGGCAGACGCCTTTCAGGTGACAAGACCGGGCCATACTCTGACAGAATGTCTGAATTGCGTCGTCCATCCAAGACGCCGTTCAGACGACATGACTGGGGCCGTACTCTCGCGACCCGAAACTGGCCCACGTGGCACCGACGTGGCAAACTCTAAAATGCGTCCCCCTCTCAGGACGCCGTTTGAACCGCATCGAGCTAACTCGACGCGATAAAGAACCTATGCCCCAACCCCTACAAGGCCCAAACCAAGGGGTCCGGCTCCGAAACCGACCCAATAACAGTACCCGAAACCTCAATCCTTACACAAATAACCTGCAAACACATAGGAAATTAGATCTCTATTGAATGGTCTTCCTGGTTGTAGTAGTGGATCATCCTAGCTCCTTCCTCAGTTGCCTCGATCAAATTGCATTAAATTCAGAACTTACATACAGAATTAAAGAAGGCCTTATGGCTAGCACAAATTGAAGGGAGGTAGAAGTACATCGGAGTATGAGAGAGAGAGAGGTACACATACTTCTATTTAATAACAATTAATAAAATTAACCATACATCCACAATCCACAACCATACATCAATACATGAAGTATTCACAAGCACATATCTATGACCACAGTGTCTTTTATTCACTCCACATATGGAAGAGCACATCACATGGCTAAATAAAAGAGTTTCAAAAATAATTAATTTTGACTTTCATAAAGCTGGGTTCCAATCAAAATTGAAAATTTAAAATTTTCAAAACTCATTTTATTATCTTAAGCATGAAATTAAATCATATTTAAAAGTATTAAACACACATATCATGTGCACACAATCTAAATTAACAATTTACAAAATATTCCATGCCAATTAGAATATTTTTAATAATTTAAAATTAAACTAACATTTAGATTAATTAAGAATTAGTAGTCTAACAATTAGATTATTAATAATTAACTGCTAATCTAACTCTTAGATCAGATAATTTGAGTTAATTACTAATTTAACCCTTAAACTAATAATTAACACTAGTTAATCAATAACATTTGTTAATTTAAACTGATTCAAAATCATTAATTACTTAATTAAATGAAAATTAAATAAATTTTATTTTCAAACTAATTTTGAAATTTAAAATTAAAATCTAATTTTTTAATTAAATGGGCCATAGGGTTCAACAGGCTTGGGCCGGCTCAGCCCCTAGTCGAACCAGGGCTCAGCCCAGCCCTGGGGCTCTAGCCAAGACACCCATCTGATGGCCCCCTGGCTCGAGCCAAGGCTGGGGCTCGAGATCTAGCTCGGGCCTAGCCCGAGCCAGGGGTCCTACCCCTGGTGCAGCTAGGAAAGAAACCCTAGCTGCCGTACGAGTCATCCTCGCCCCCCTCCCCCCCCGATGGCAGCGGGCTGATGTAGTCTGTATTAGTATTAGGTGGTCTAAAAGCCAATCCGATATTGTGTATCATTTAATTTATTAATAAAATAGCATAAATTCATTGTGTAATTAAATAGATCTTTGTTTATCGTATCACGATGAAGTCCATGAACATGCGCAATAATCTTCGGATTATGATGAGATTATAATTACGGACCGAAGACTTACAAACACATGTTCTTAATTGTTCTTAGTCGGAGGATGTTTGAGAAGGACATCAAACATCTGGATAGACTAGTACAGGTTTCTTCCATCATCTGATCCTATAAGTCACTTGTGTAGAGACACTATACTGAACCTGTACGTGCTCATTGATGAATGACTTTACTGAACTAATCTGACCATGAATCGTTGGATGGTATATACCTTACTGTTAACCAGCTCGATTCTTTGTCACGGTTGCGTAGATGATCCTTGGACCTGAGACACTAAAGATATCTTGTTGGTACGTCTCTGAACTTTGACCTTGACTAACAAATCCCTAACCATAGGTTATCAATAAGTCAAATTATCGGGTTTAGGGAGATGCCCTCAAAGGTAATCGTGAGTTCAATACGGGATCATCTGCTCTCAGTAATAGGAGAGAGAATGTTCCGAGACTGATGCACTCAAGTCCCTGGCCAGGGCGGACTCTGTGTCAGATAAATAGTTATCTGATATAGATTAGCGGCATCAGATTCAAGTGAATCGACCAGCTAGGGTTTAACAGTAAAACATACCCTAAGTCGATGCGGGAACATTGCACGGATGAATGATTATATCCGCGTGGTAACCGTTGATGGAAAGGTTCCCATAGTGGGTTGCATAAACCCCAATGCCTTCCAGGATCACGCGGTGTTGCTTGGCATCCAACGTGATCGGAAGCCAGTCCGAATTTATTGTAGGACATTAAATTCGGCTGATTAGTTAATATAAGGATATTAATTAATTCAGTTGGTCCGTAAAAGGTTGCTAGACTTAATGTGCCACTAACTGGATTGGTATTTAAGCCTAGAGGATCACACACAAATGGTTTTAAGGTTGGTGGACTTTTTGACGGGTTTCAGATAAGTGTGCGTTTTTCTGAAAAATCCCAAAACCACTTATTAAAAGAATCGTTGCTAGGTCAGGGGCCAGCAACCTTGACCTAGCTGCTCCTCTCTCTCTCCTCTCTCTCTCTCGGGCGCCCCCCACCTCTGGCCGGCCCTGGGAGACTCCACTCTGACTGTAGCCTGCTCCGTCTTCCCGTCCGACAGGAATCTAAATCTGCACGTCGCGGAGAATTACACGTAGCCAGATAGGATCCGCGGACGTTGTTGCGAGCGAGGATGATCCACCAAGAGGAAGACCGCATGGATACCGCTAGAGGCCGGGCACCTGCACAGCTTGCGGCATTATACCGACCGAAGCAGACGAACGCGGATTCAAATCCGTGTAAGGTAAATCCGATTTACCGTTTAAAGGTTTTGTAGATAAAAACGGGACGGAATCGATCCCAATTATTTTTTATCCGCTGCCTTTTGGTCGGATCCGGACACAAGCGATCCCAACAGTGGTATCAGAGCTAGGTTCCATTGTGTTCTTCGTCGTTTCGATTTATGAAATTTAATTTTCTAGTAATATTCCTTGCATGTTATTTGATTTTATTTAAGGAATTATGCTTATAGGATGAATAAAATTAATTTTATTAATTTTATTTATGCAAAATTGATTTTTTTTTTTAGGTTTCTCGTGTTCTTTGTGGAACGAAGAGTGATGCTCCCGTGGTGATGTTCGGATTACCCCAAGTGATGGGTAGGCATCCGAGGAGGATCTTGGTGAGACCAAGGACCCTATCGGCCACCGCCGACACCGCCTTGGGCGCCAGTGTTGGCCTCCCCCCTCCCACGATTCCCAACGGATGAAAGGGGGGGGGGGGTTCAAGGTGCCCCTTTTGGGGCTCGGGCACTTGAACGGTGCTGTCCGGCGCCGGCGTGGTGACCGGCGATAGTTCGGTGCCCCCCTGGCGCCGGTACGGTCGCCGGCCACCCCCCCTCCCCCCCACGGTTCCTACATGCAGGCACCGCCGGGGTGGGCAGGGGGGAAGGGGATGGGCCCGTGTGGCTAGGGTTTCCTAGCTGCACCGGTCCGACCTGGGCTGGTTGGGTCTTGGACCCGGTCCGACCCCTCAGGCCCCCTAGTCCAGCCCCGGGCCCCTTGGTCCGATCCCATGGCTCAGTTGGGCTGAGCCCTGGTATGGCCACGGGTGGCTGGACCACTTGGGGTTATTTTTAAACTAGGGCTAATTTAAATTAAATTGTTTTTAAAATTTTAAGTTTTCAAAAATGTTTTGAAATTAAGATTTTATTCAATTTAACTTTAATGGGACCCAAAATGATTTCTTTTGTTATTATCTTAATTAACAAATGTTGTTATTTGTTATAGTTAATTATTAATTCAAATGTTAAATTGATAATTAATTTTAACAATATGATCTAAGTGTTAGATTTAAATGAGATAATAGTTAAACTAATTGTTAGATTACGAATTTAAGATTAATCTAAGAGTTAGATCAATTTTATTGTAATTTGCATGGAATATTCTAGAAATTTATATTTTGGATTTTATGCACATGTGATCTGTGATTAATGCATTTAAATATGACTTAATTGCTTGATTAACAAAATTAATTTTTTTCCGAAAATCCAAATCCAAATTTCATTTAGTCCTTGGTTTATGAAACCAAAATTATTTATTTTCGAAAATTCATTTATTTAGATGCGCTATTCATGTGTTGTTTGTTTAATTAAATAAATTACACGGTGGTCATAGACAAGCACGTAATGATATATTCATGTGATGATATGTGGATGATGATTAATGGTATATGTGAATGTGTGGATTATTAATTGTTATTAAATGGAGGTCTACATACCTCTCCCTCTCTCATATTCTATTGTAACTCTACCTCCCTCCTTGATGTACTCACCATAAGACTTCCTTTTTTAAATTATCATGTAATTGGAATTTATGATGTAATTTAATCAAGGCAGCTAAGCGTGGAGCGAGGATGATCTACAACTATAACCAAGAAGGAAATGAAGGAGTCCATTCAGCCTATGAGTTTGTAGACTCATGATATAACTGTTATATTGTATGAGTGTGTGTTTGACTATCTGGCTCAAGTCAAACCACACTGCTATCCATGACCACACCATGACATGTATGCGATGCGTGTGTTTTTCTTTTTATTACGAATCAAATTACCTAAGTTATTAGTATATGTAATATATTCGATACATTTAATACTATCACCTAGGATGAGACCAACGTAAATAAACAAAACCTTCGTTACAAAGTCTAAGTTGGAACGTGAGTCATTGAGAATGCACCACGTGACTCTCCATCTATATAGTTTTTAGAACATAATTCAGTAATGGTATTTTCTACGTGTTTACCTGAGATTTGTCATCATCTGATGAGAGGACTATTAACTATGGCATTAGATGCCTTGAGATTGGAGTAGAAGAAAGATATAGCTATCCATATATTTACCCGAGGGCTATATTCCTACTTTACTCCATCACGTATTGATGGTAATGCTTAAACCAAGTATTAATGGTCTACTGTGTTTACCCGGAACCATTAATAACTTGGGAGCCGAAATAAGATCATATATTGTAAGGAGTTGCAATTACTATGAGATGGTTGCTCTAAGATAGCAGTATGATACTATGTGTTTACCCAAGGTCATACTGTGATACTTGGAGATTCAGATCCCCACTAGAAGACAGTCGGTGTCTCTCGTTCTCTATATATGAAGGTTATACAGTCCGACGAAAATTGGTGGGAGTAAAACTTGATAATAAAAGTCCATATCTTGTTTTGATTAATGAACTGAATTTCTACTATTTAAAATTTAATTATCTTCTGTAGGCTAAGTTGTTGCACCATAACCCGTTCCGTGGCATACTAGATGTCAATCATTTGACAGGCCCTAACTACTCAAACTGGCTTAGGAACCTGAAGATTGTCCTCAGGTCTGAACAAATTGCTTATGTCCTTGATGAAAAACCTCCTACTGAACCAACATTAGATGCCTTAGAGGAAGACATAATGACATATGAAAAATGGAAGGAAGATTCCACTATGGCCTAATACTACATGTTAGCCTCTATGAGTAATAAGTTGCAGAGGCAGTATGAGAAGATGGATGCTAGATCCATCATGCTCCATTTGAAGGAGCTATTTGGTAAGCAGAGCATAATTGAAAGATATGAGATATCTAATAATTTGTTTAAGGCTCAGATGGCAGAGGGATTTTCAGTACAGACTCTTGTGTTGAAGATGATTGAATGGATGGAGAGGCTGAATGCTCTTGGGGTCTCACTCCCCAACGAGATGCATACCGACCTTGTGCTGTCTTCACTTATACAATCATATGCTCAGTTCATTGTTAACTTTAACATGAACAAGATCCAAAACCACTTTGGCTAAATTACTGAATATGCTGAAGACTGCAGAGGGAAACCTTGTGAAGTATAAACCCCAAGTCCTTATAGTTGGTAAGACTAGCCAGAAAAGACTAGCAGTCCAAGCCTTTAGGAAAGATAAAGGCAAGAATCAGAAGAAGCTGAAAGTTATAAAAAAGGACAAAAACAAGAGTGTTGAGAAGGGTGAATGCTTCTATTGTCATCAGAAGGGCCACTGGAAGAGGAATTGCAAAGAATACCTTAAGGACAAGGCTCAAGGAACTGTGAAGTAGCAGGGTACTTTAAATATCTATATGATAGATATAAACTTGTCAATTAGAGATTATATATCATGGGTATTAGATATTGGATGTGTTTCTCATATCTACAATTCTGTGCAGGCTCTTACAAGAAGGCGTAAGCTGAGAACTGGTGAGGTGGAGCTGAGGCTAAGTAATGGCGCAAGAGTTGTGGCGATCGCTGTGGGGACAGTGAAGCTCAAGCTACCATCTGGAGACACTTTTTCATTAGATGAATATTATTATGTACCTATCATAATAAGGAATATTATTTCTATTTCTTATTTAAATAGAATTGGGTACACTTTATCTGTTGGGAACTATTGTTGTTCAATTTATTTCAGAAATAAATTAATAGCTTCTGCTTCATTATCCAGTGGATTGCACTTATTGAATATGTCTCATGATAATTTAAATATCGGTTCTTTAACTAAAATAAATAAGTATAAAGTGAACAAAGTCCACCTATGGCATTGTAGGCTTGGCCACATTGGTGAGAACAGACTTCAAAGGCTGCATAAAAATGGATACTTAGATCCATTTGATTATGAATCATATGCAGCCTGTGAGTCATGTTTAATGGGTAAAATGACAAAATCTCAATTTTCTAGAACTAGAGAACGAGCCAATGACTTACTATAACTAGTACATTCAGATGTATGTGGTCTGATGTTAAGCCAAGCCATTGGTGGTTTCTCATACTTCATTACGTTCACTAATGATTTCTCAAAGTATGGTTTCATATACTTATTGAAGTATAAATCAGAAGCTTATGAGAAATTTAAAGAATTCAAAAATGAAGTAGAGAAACAAATTGAAAAGAATATCAAAACCATCCGATCCGATCGTGGTGGGGAATATTTGAGTATAGAGTTAACAAAATACTTAAAGGATAATTGTATCCTTTCTCAGCTTACACCTCCTTATACACCTCAAATGAATAGTGTATCAGAAAGGAGGAATCGCACATTAGTGAAAATGGTGCGATCTATGATGAGTATGTCCAAATTACTAGTGTCCTTATAAGGATCTTAGCTCGGCTATGCATATTCTGAACAAGATACCCAGAAAATCTGTTTCAACCACTCTATATGAGATATGGAATGGAAGGAAACCAGACCTTAAACATGTTAAAGTCTAGAGATGTCCTGCTCATGTCAAAAAACATGATACATATAAGTTAGAGTTCAGAACTAACAAATGCAAATTTGTGGGATATCCAAAGGAAACTTACAGATATTACTTTTATCATCCTGACGAACAAAAGGTATTTGTAGTCAAGAGAGCTGTCTTTTTAGAAGAAGATTATATTCCCTAAAAAGATAGTGGGAGTAAAGTAACTCTAAAAGAAATTTCAGACCCACAAACTGTTAATTGTTCATCAGATGAACTGTCAATTTTTGAATTTGTTCAAGAAAATACAAAAGAACCTCGTAGGTCAAAAAGAGTACCTAAACCACCCAAAAGATATGTAGGACATATCAATTTGGATGGATCTACGATACTCTATAATGAGGACTATGATCCTTAGACTTACCAAGAGGCCAATCACATTTCTAGTTCTTTACGTTGACGACATCCTACTCGTTAGGAATGATGTCATCGGTAAAGATCTTACTATCCAAGAACTTCTCTATGAAGGATTTGGGAGAAGCAGATTACGTATTGGGAATACGGATGTGTAGAGATAGATCAAAGAAGATGCTAACTTTAACCCAATCCATGTACATAGAAACTATTGTCAAAAGGTTTAGCATGAAAAATTTCAAGAGAGGTCTCATACTAATGAGACATGAAATTTATCTCTTCAAAGGTCAATCTCCCACGACTCCTGAGGAGAGGGCAATGATGGATAAGGTTCCCTATGCTTCAGCCATAGGTTACATCATGTATACCATGCTATGCACTAGACCTGATATTGCATATGCTCTAAGTATTACGAGTAGACATCAGGCAGATTCAGGTGATGAACACTGGAAGGCTGAGAAGAATTAAGGATATGTTTCTGATCTATGGAGGAGACTTAAAGCTGCAATGATATATTGACTCAAATTTTCAGTCTGATCTGGATGACAACAAGTCAACATCAGGGTTTGTGATAGCTTAAGATTGTGTCGTAGCTAATAATCTAAATTAATCGGCTCATTTAAATTGAATTTTTAACAATAGCAATGGTGAGTCCGAGTCGAATCCACATGGAAATATATTTTTAAAGTTGAAAACCTTGAATTTTTTTAGAGGAAAAACATAGAAGAAAGAAGATGGAGCATGATGATTTAATAAATAACAATTGAAACTAATCAGACTTACAATGAACTCAAAAAAGGAGCACCACTAAACGAGCATAATCAGACTATATACTGAACTAAGACTACCTATAAAATACTAATTAAAAGTATAATATAAAGTTTGAGTAGTATCAACAGAAGAAAATATAAAAGTTGTAGAACAAAAAGAGGGAGAAAATATAACTTTTTTCAAAGGAGCTACTGTCATTCGTTAATATAACTATATGAAATTTTACAAAGACATTGAAAATAAAAAACTAATATGACTTTTATAAGGGAACTATTACAAAAAACATTCAAAATACAGTGTAACATGGAGAACTCAAAAACTAGAGAGAAAGGCGATGGAGAGAGAAAACTGGTGATTGCAGCCGTTGTCGTCCTTCGCGTGGATCCTTGGCAGTCCTAGACTCCTTCCAGTGGCCAGTTGCAGTGCCTTAAGTCCACCTTCAATCCCTAGAAGCCGCTGGTTTGAAAAAGATGTAGAGAGATAGAGAGAAAATGAAAGCTAGAGAGAGAGATTGAAAGCAAGAGAGAGAGGGGGAGAGGTTGCTACAGTACTATGGGTACTGTAGCAAGAGAGGGAGAGAAAAGAGGAAGAAGAAGGAGGAGATAAGAAGAATAAAAAATAAATAAAGGTTTAGATCTTTTAAAAAGAGAAGGAAAGAGAGAAAAGGAAAGGGTAAAAGGGGGCTAGCGGCTGCTCCTTGTGGCTTCTTGATCGTTCAAACTCATGTGTCGTTAAACATACATGAACATCAACTTTGAATTCCAATCAAACACATAAATATTAAGATGCAGCACAACAGTGAGATCGGGTCGAATCCACAAGGAGTTAAATTTATAAACTTTGAAAACTTTGAATTTTTAATTAATCTGAAAGAGAATTGATTGTTTGAATTAACTAATTAATTGCCTACCTAAACAACAAATCAATGAACTAAAGTGACTATGAATTGAAAATCTAACTAAATGAACTAGTTTAAAACAAAACAAACAACACCATTAGAGGAGAGAAATCTAGTTTAATAATATTGTCACTAATTTAAAAAGCAAGAAACAAAAGTACACAATGTTTTGATTTTGACATTTCCAACAGAATTAAATAACTAAACTAAACCTATTCTAATAACTCAATCCTAAAAAAAATAAAACTAATAATGAATAAATAAACAAGAGCAAATCAACAAAGGGATCCCCTGTGGGCGCTGGGTGCACTAGTCCAGCGTCTGAAGAGGGCGGCGTAGTGGTCCACTAGGGTGCAGCAACTGAGGCGACGGCAACGGGCGGGAAGCAGCAGAGGGGCGGCACGTGGCGCGCTCAAGTGCCTCCTACGCGGCACGGGCGATGAGGCCTGGCGGCGCGAACACGGGCCGGCTGCCGCGTGGCGGCGGCGGAGCGGGAACGCCCTCTCAAGCGGGCACGGGCGACGATGTTGCCAGCTGTGTAATATGCAGGGGCGACACATAGTGCGAGCAGGGCCCGGGTTCATCGGCTGACGTTTGCGGCTCCTGGCGCGTGGCGAGGCGGGCCCGCCTTCGTTGCTGCGGCTGACAGAGAGAGAGAGAAAGATGCAGAGAAAGAGGGAGGGAGACGGTGTGAGGAAAAAGGAGGGAGGAAGAAAGGGACGAAGGGGAAGAAGACAAAATAGGAAAAAGAAAAGGTGAGAGAGAGAGAAAAACAGGGAGAGAGAGAGAGGATCTGCGGCTGAGAGAGGGAGAACAGGAGAAAAAGAAAAGGGAGAGAGAGAGAGCGTCTGACAGAGAGAGAGGGAGAAAAAGTGAGAGAGAGAGAGGCCCTACGTGGGGCAGAGGGAGGCAGAAGAAAGACAATAAAACAGTGGAGAGAGAGCGCTCCCATGCGTGGGAGGGAGCTCCCTTTAAAGGGGGAAAGAAAATTTTCAAAATTAAGAAAGGAGGGAAGGGGTGGCGGCTGGCCTCTCTTAGGGTAAGAATTAGGGAAACCCTTGTATTCTTGTGTTTTCTTTGCCCCTATTTTATCTCATTTTACCAAAAATAACACATGTTTATGCTGAGATTCGAACTCCTGGCCTCCCCACAAGTCTCCAAGGCTTTAACCATTGTGCCAGCTTGCCTTCATCTCCTGTTATCATAAAAATAAATGTTAGTTAGGCATTTATCCTGAATATCACATTTATGAATTTATTTAGTATCCCGGTTTTGCTGAAAAACCGCAAATGCACTATACTCCTTGATTCACATGAAATGACGATGTTTTTAAGTCGAAATTTGACGAAATTGGAACCGTTGGAAATGGTACGAAATTATTTATCATTTCATGTTATTTTTCAGATAAAATCGTGAGTATGATGCGTGTGATTTTCCTTAAATGATCAAAATATCAACTTATCACACCCCCCGACTTACTCATTGCTAGTCCCTTAGCGATGCAAATAAGGGAAAAATTAGGACAAACAATGAATTATCATGCTTCATTTGTAGTTATCTATCACAAGCAACTAAATGGTAGCCGATTGGTTAAGCTAAAGTTCGCATTTCCCACAATACTTTGATTTGCGACAGGTGATCGTGCATGCGAATTGGCACGCTTTGAACTCGTTCCCGACCTTTCTGTTATATTATTGCCTTTACTAACCCTCTAGATAAGACTACCTTGGGGGGAGAAGAGAACAAGGGATTTTCCGATCAGTCATCGAGGATCGTTTTGCAACTCCCGCCCCGACTTAGCACTTTTCATGACTTGGTCGTATTTCTGGTATGAAAGATTTTTTAGCGCGGCTTTTTCATTCATTTGCGCAATTGCCTTTAAGAGTGCTTACTTTTTGCTACTCCCATTAATTTCCTTGAGGGGAGGTGCGTACTTTTTGCCACATGCCTTCCTTTAGTTCTTTTAACACCTTTATATAGCATTTAGTGTGTACAAACATCCCTCTTTAAATGACTGCCTCTTTAGAGTGCTGAGTGGGTCGGTCCCCTATTACGAATCCTAACATTCCTTTCGTTCAACCCAAAAGAAAAAAAAAAGGAATAGGTGGTCCTATCCTTGAGGCTAATTTCAGCAATTCTATACTTTTAAGATCTTTCATTCATTCTAAGTTGCCGTGTGTGTGTGAAAATCATCCTACCGTGAATTCTTGTGAAGTGGGATATTCTAAACTTTTGAAGATTTTTTTCCAATGTGGCTAACAAAATTGGTTTGTTTGAGCTTTTCTTAATGAAACATGATTTCATACAACTTCCGTGGGGTGTGAAAGGAAGTTTTTGAAAGAAAATTTTAAAATTTTGATCATTTTCCCAGTAAACAAGATAAGTTTGTAGGCGCCCGGAACGTCCCCCGCCGCGGCTGCGGGCTTCGGGCGAGGATTCCTCTCCGTTCGTCTTAGCACTGTGGCGATTTAAAGGGGGTTAGAAATAAAGTGTGATCGCCAGGAGCATTACCTCTCGGTCCCTGTGCTCCGCAGGATGGTGAAGATGTGATCGCGTTCTGTAGGAGCGGGAGACGTCGGTTCCTCCTTCTCTTCCTCCGGCCGGCCAGAGGAGGAGAGCCCAGTACTTTGCACGCGTGAAGGTGGTAAGAACCCCTGAGAAGAGAAGACAGACAAAGAAAAGACAATCACCCAATTAGAACTGTGACATGTAGGAACCGTTCATGCAAACATAAAAATTAACTAAAATTAGAGGGAGACGCACCGGATGGGTGTTTGGGAGGGAAGGTGACCATATGTTATGGCCACCCACCTCCCGATTTTTGTTTGGAACCTCTGGGGGAAAAAGGTGCTAAGTCATTCTAGAATGTATGCATGCAGATAAGTGCTCGTGTGTGAAGAGTGAAAAGATGTGTTGAAGGTAAAAGAGAGTGAAAGAGGGAGGATGTTACGGCATGTATGGAAATTGGAAATGGAATGAAGTGAAAAAGGTGAAAAGTAAAAGAGGGTTAGGAAGACAAGCCCATTTGGAGTGACGTTCCTCCTGAAACAGCCTTCTGACTCTTTGCCCGCTCGACTCCTCAAAGCCGATCTGCTCCGAGGAAGAAACTCCTTCTTAATCCCCTTCCAACCCCTCCGACCCAACCCCTCTGACGCAACCCCTTCTGACGCAACCCCCTTGCTCGAGGGAACCTGGGGGGTTTAAATAGGCGGAGGAAAAAAGGGGGAAAACAGGGGTCTAAATCCCCGTAAATCACCCTTCAGCCAATAGGAAGTGGTCAAAGGTTAGAGGTAGTGGATGCGGCAGTCGCCGGAGTGGGGAGTGGTCGGAGTAGTGGGGGACGAGGGCGGCGAGTGGAGGAGATCGTGGGGAAGACGGAGTCAAGGGGGTGGTTAAGGAGTGGACGGCCAGGTGACATGCCTTCCATTCTTGTGGTGGAAGGCGGCCTGGCTGGCCTTCGAAAGGGGTGGAAGGCGAGGGGTGGCCTTCGAAGGTGGTGGAAGGCAAGGGGTGGCCTTCGAAGGTGGTGGAAGGCAAGGGAGCTGGCCTTCCACGAAAAGGTGGTAAAAGTGAAGAGGGTGGCTAAAACGGTGGAAGGCGAGGTAGCTGGCCTTCGAAGGGGGTAGAAGGCGGGGGGTGGCCTTCGAAGGTGGTGGAAGGCGGACTGGCTGGCCTTCCACGAAAAGGTGAAAAAAGTGGCCAAAAGGTGGACGGCAAGGTGGTTGGCCTTCGAAGGGGGTGGAAGGCGGGGGGTGGCCTTCGAAGGCGGTGGAAGGCATGGGGGCTGGCCTTCCACGAAAAGGTGAAAAAGGGTGGCCAAAAGGGTGGAAGGCAAGGTGGCTGGCCTTCGAAGGTGGTGGAAGGCGGGGGGTGGCCTTCGAAGGCGGTGGAAGGCAAGGGGTGGCCTTCGAAGGGGGTGGAAGGCGGACTGGCTGGCCTTCCACGAAAAAGGTGGCTAGAGTCAGGATTTGGTTAATGGGCTTATTTGTTAGTGGGCTGAAATGGCCAAATGGGGGGATTTATGATGATGGGCTGATGATGGAGGGGATTTATGACCAAAAGGATGGTCCAAAATCGGTGTCTACAAAGTTTACTTCAAAAGATTTTCAAACAAATGCATATCAGATTGATTGCCCACCTCCCAACTTGATCGACATTGTCCTCAATGGCATAAAAGATATGAAAAACATGCTAGCCATAAGAGAATTGTGAAGGAGATAAACAACCTGTGATGATGAAGATGAGACTTTACCAAAGCCGATTACCGCTTAGAAACCTAAAAAAAAATGAAAAGAAAAGTTGAACTAAAAATATTGGGTTGCCTCTCGACAAGTGCTAAGTTTAACGTCTTCAGCCAGACAAAAGTTCAGTTACTGTGGATCACTTAGCTCTATAGATTCTGGTGGCTCATTTTGAAGGTTTTCAATAAATGATTTCAACCGTTGACCATTAACAGTGAAAGTGTTCCCATTCTTAAGATTCATGATTTTAGCAGCTCCATGATCGAAGGCTTTAATGACCAAGAATGGTCCATCCCATCTGGATTTCAGTTTTCCTGGAAATAGGCGAAGCCTAGAGTTAAATAGTCAAACTTTCTGATTTGGAAGAAAAGATTTTCTCACAATATGTTTATCATGGAAAGCTTTAGTTTTGGCTTTATAAATCTTTGAGTTTTCATAGGCTTCGTTGCGCAACTCTTCTAGCTCACTCAGTTGTAAGGTTCAGTGGGAATCAGCTTGGGCTAGGTCCAGATTGACTTGTTTAATGGCCCAATATGCCCTATGTTTTAATTCCACTGGAAGGTGGCACGCTTTTCCAAAAACCAGGCGATAAAGAGACATGCCAATAGGAGTTTTGTAAGCGGTCCGATAGGCCCGTAAGACAACATTTAATCTTTCAGACCAATCTTTTCTATTGGGCCTAACAGACTTTTGCAGAATATTCTTGATCTCTCTATTGAAAACTTCCACTTGGCCACTGGTTTGGGGATGATAAGGGATAGCCAGCTTGTGATTAATCCCGTATTTCTTAAGCAAAGCTCGAAACTAGTAATTCGTGAAATACGTTCCCCCATCACTTATGATAGCTTTAGGCCACCCGAACCTAGAAAATATATTTTTCTGGACGAATTTAATGACTACTTTATGATCATTGGTTCAAGTGGCTACTGCTTCAATCCACTTAGAAACATAATCCACCGCTATGAGGATATATGCATGTCCAAAAGAAGGCGGAAAAGGTCACATAAAGTCTATCCCCCAAACGTCAATGACTTCAACTACCAAGACTGGGTTGAGTGGCATCATGTCCCTTTTTGCCATATTTCCTACAACTTGGCATCTCAAACAAGTTTCGCTGAACTCATAGGCATCTTTGAAGAGTGTGGGGCAGTAAAAACTACTTTGCAGGACCTTGGCTACAGTTTTCTTCCCCGAGAAATGCCCCCCACAAAGCAGATTATGGTATAAGTTGAGAACACTCAATTGTTCTTCTTTAGGAACACATCGCCTAATGATTTGATCAGGACAGAATTTGAATAGTTCTGGATCCTCCCAGAAATAATACTTCTCTTGGGAAAAGAATATGTTCTTCTCACTTTTAGTCCATCCTTCTGGAAGCTGATTGGCCACCTTGTGATTGACAAAATGAGCATACCAAGGTGTAACAGTGTAAGAAATGGCCAACAGATGCTCGTCAGAAAATGAATCAGTCATTGGTGCACTCTCGGAAATCAGATTTCGAGATAGGTGGTCAGCTACCACATTCTCAGAACCTTTTTTATCCTGAATTTCTAAATCAAATTCCTGAGGGAGTAAGATCCATCTGATAAGTATGGGCTTCGCATCCTTCTTGGTCAAAAGGTATTTCAGAGCTGAGTGATCCGAATAGATTATGACTTTTGCCCCTAAAAGATAAGATCTGAATTTTTCTAAGGCAAAAACCACAGCTAATAATTCTTTTTCTGTGGTGGTATAATGCATTTGATCATCTGCAAGGGTGCGACTTGCAAAATAGATCACCACGGGACACTTGTTGATTCTTTGTCCTAATACTGTACCGATAGCATAGTTAGATGCATCGCACATGATTTCGAAGGGCAAAGACCAATCTGGGGATTGAAGAATCGGAGCTTTGGTCAAAGAGTCCTTCAGAGAATTGAATGCCTTGATGCAAGATTCATCCATTTGGAAAGGGACATCCTTAGCCAGGAGAAGAGTTAGAGGCCGGGAAATTTGAGAGAAATTGTAGATAAACCGGCAATAGAAACCGGCATGGCCAAGAAATGAACGAATCTGTATGACCGAGGTGGGAGGAGGAAGATTAGATATGACATCGACCTTAGCTTTATCTACCTCTATCCCCCTTTCAAATATAATGTGGCTTAGAACAATGCCCTCTCGAACCATAAAATGACTCTTCTCCCAACTAAGAATCAAGTTGGTTTCTATGCATCTTGCTAGCACTTGTTTCAGATTCTCCAGACAATTTTCAAAAGAATCCCCGTAAATTGAAAACCATCTATGAAAACTTCGAAGAACTCTCCCACCATATCGGAGAATATAGCTATCATGCATCGTTGAAATGTGGCAGGTGCGTTGCATAATCCAAATGGCATTCTCCTAAAAGCAAACGTGCCATAAGGGCACGTAAAGGTGGTCTTTTCTTGATCTTCCGGGTAAATAGCCACTTGATTGTACTCAGAGTACCCATCTAGGAAGCAAAAATACTTATGGCCCGATAACTTTTCTAGAATCTGATCCATGAACGGGAGTGTAAAGTGATCCTTCTTAGTCATGAGATTCAACTTTCGGTAGTCAATGCACACTCTACATCCCGTAGTGGGCCTAGTAGGTACCTCCTCCCCCTGATCATTCTTGATAACCGTACCCCGGACTTCTTTGGTACCACTTGAGTTGGGCTGACCCATTTGCTATCCGATATGGGGTAAATGATACCCACATCCAGCCATTTCACAACCTCTCTCTTAACCACCTCTTTCATGTTTGGGTTAAGCCGTCTTTGTATCTCCCGACTGGGCTTAGAATTCTCTTCCATATAGATGTGATGCATGCAAATAGACGAGCTAATTCCCTTTAAATCGGCCACCGACCATCTAATGGCACCCTTATGGTCTTTGAGGACCTCGGTTAATTGGGCTTCCTGCGGCGATGTGAGATTTGCCGCAATGATGACTGGGAGAGTTTGGTCCGGGCCCAAGAAAATATACTTGAGAGACTCAGGTACTGGCTTGAGTTCAAGGTCAGGCGGGTCCTCTAAGGATGGCAAAGCGAGCTCAGATTGCAAGGCTGGTAAAGGTTCAACCTTGGGCCAAAATGTTAATGGGCCGGGAGAATCTTTTAAGGCATTGGCTTCCTCTAACATGTCATGCGTGAACATTGCATTTTATTCAACAAAATTTTCCAAGATATCAATAGTATGACATTCTTCTTCATGATCCGGATATTGGGATGCTTTGAAGACATTAATCTTGACTTTTTGACCTCCAAAAGATATGTCCATCATGCTAGTTTCACAATTTATATTAGCTTTGGCAGTGGCTAAAAATGGACGTCCTAAGATGATTGGGGTGTGAATGAGTTCTTTAGGTGATGCCATATCCAATATAAGAAAATCCATAGGAAAATAACAATCATGGACTTTTACTATAACATCCTCAATTAATCCCCGTGGAGTCTTCACAGACCTATCAGCCAATTGTAAGATGATAGAAGTGGGTTTCAGTTCTCCAATATCAAATTTCTCATAAATGGTTGTTGGCAAGAGGTTCACACTGGCACCTAAATCCAATAAAGCTCTATCAAATGTAACTCCACCTAAGTCACATGAGATCAAAGATGCCCCGGGATCCTTTAACTTCTTGGGAAGTTGATTCATCACAATAGCACTCACATCTTCCGATAGCCTAACCTTCGGGTGCCATTCTAGATTCTCTTCGTGGTGTGCGTAATTTCTTGAGGAACTTGACATAAGCTGGCACATGCTTGATGCCATCGAGAAGTGGAATATTAATCTGAACTTGTTTGAATAATTCCAGCAACCCCTCATTCTAGGCCAATTTCTTCCTGGCATTGGTCTTAGCTAATAAGGCGTTTGGAAATGGCACCCTTGGTTGATATAAACTTGGGTCTTCATCAATCTTTCCTTTTCCTTTTGGATCCTCCCCCAACTTCTCCATGTTAGGTTCAGCCTCACTCTTGCTTTCAACTTCATGAGGCCCATTAGTGGGATCTTCGATCAACTCCCCATCTATCTGTGGGTTCTCTAAACTTTTCCCACTCCTAAGGGTTGAAATGGCTTTAGCATTTTCAAATTGTGGTCCTTTAGGTTGTGGTAACGGACTAGGTTGAGATAAAAGGCCCGATTGTGGTGGAAAACCCGGAGGCTGATTCCTTGGATTGGCAATGGGTTGACTAGGAAGTTGGCCCATTTCTCTATTCATAGTAGCCTCAGCTAATTGCCCCATTAGGCTCTCCAGCTTAGAAATAAATTGTTGCTGGGTCAAGATAAGCTGTTGGAGTTGAGTGAATTTGTCATCAAAGTTGGGCTGAGGAGGTTGTTGGTAAGTGGGTGGAGGGTGGTATTGGGTTGGTTGCCCTGATTGGAACGATTGATAATGGGCTGGTTGACCTAATTGGAATAATTGGTAGTGGGCTGGTTGAGAGAATTGGGCCTGGGATCCCCTAGCCTGAACATTACCATATAAATTGGACTGATGTTGAAATGAGTTTTATGGCTTTTGGGCTTGATGCATGGGAGGATTAGACATTTGTAAAGGTGCCTGCTGGTTCTTCCATGCAAAATTAGGGTGATTTCTCTAGCCCAGATTGTAAGTATTTGAGAATGGATCATTATTGGGCCTGCAGAATCCCTGGGCAGCCTGAACTTGTTCTTGAATGAATGGAGGAAGTTGGGACGTAGTTGGGCATTCATTTAATTGATGAGTCGGGCATGTGCATAAGGCACAAATGTCATGATTGACAAAAGATGGGCCTTCATATGGACTAGATGGTGTTGGGTAGATAGGTTCTTGCTTGTTTAAGGCCAAGAGTTGGTCTAGCTTTTGGGCCAAGTTGTCTACCTTATTCAATTTCTGATTGATCAGATTGATGTCCATTCTGGATTCGGGCTCACCACGAGCCTTAAGTTCAGACATTCCAACCCATTTAGATAGCCCAACAGACCTCTCATAAGATGATAATGAGGGATGGTTGATCGAATTTTCGCTTAACATCTCAAAAAGGTCACAAGCCTCATCTTCATTTTTCATCATAAATGCCCCTCCACATGAGGCATCCACCATCTGTCTGAACTGTTCAGACAATCTTTCATAAAATGCTTGGACAATTTGCCACTTTGATAATCCATGATGAGGGCATTTCCTAAGCAATTCTTTTAATCTTTCCCAAGATTCATGAATTAATTCACCGGGAGTTTGGGTAAAATTCGTGATAGCCCTGTTGGGTTTTCTCGGGTTTCTCCGGATCGCTCACGCAACGGAAAATAAAATAAAACAACGATCCGTTTTCCTGTTTCGAAAAACTAAAAACAACGATTATCGGATAATCGATTCTCACCGTGTGCGGATTCGAATCCACAACCGTTCGGTTCCGTCGGTGCGACACCGCAAGCCGCGCAAATGCCCGGCCTCTAGCGAAGTCCACGTGATCCTCCCCGCGATGGATATCTTCGCGTTCCTCGTTCTTCGTAGCCCACGAAACCTCCGCCGGTCGCCGCAACGATCGCCGCAATGCGCGGACGATTTCCCGTCGAACGGGATTCAGAGAAGCGGCGGAGCAGATCTGGATCTGTCTGGATGCCAGAGAGAGAGAGAAACTGAGGAGGGTGGCTAGGGTTAGCAGCAGCTTAGCCTGCTCTGCCCGTTCGCTATGTTTTATACTAACCGCCCGATTTTTCATAAAAACCTCCTATTTGTATAAAACCCACTTATTTATCCATCGCCTTGAGAATCATGTGCGTGTGACCCTCTAGGCCCAAGTACTAGTCCAGTTAATGGCCCAACAAGCCCAATGACTCCTCACTCGCTTTATTAATCAATTAATAACCCTTTATTAATTAATTAATCAATTAAATTGATGTCGCACATCGAATTCGACCGGGCCTCCGATCACGTTGGGTGCCAAGCAACACCGCGTGAACCCGGAAGGTATTGGGGTTAAGTAACCCACTCTTGGAACCTTTCCGCCAACAGTTACCGCGTGGATATAATCCTTCATTCGTACAATGCTCTCTAGTCAACTCAGGATATGGCGAGCTGTCAAACCCTAACCGGTCGACTCATTTGGATTGGATGCCGCTGATGAATATCGGAAAACTCCTTTCCCGATATTATCGTCCGCCCTGGCCAAGGACTTTCGCGCATCCTTCCTAGAGCATTCTCTCTCTAAGTACCGAGAGCGAATGATTCCTTATTGACACACAATTCCCTTCGACGGTATTCTGCTGTACCCAATCCTTGGCGTATTAGAATCCCGTGGCTAGAGATTCGTAAACCAAGGTCAAAGCACAGAAGTCCACCGCCAAGGTGTCCTTGGTGTCTCAGGTCCGAGGACCATCCACGCAACTGCGACAATAGAATCAAGCTAGTGGACAGTGAGGTACAATACCATCCAGCGATTCAATCGGATCAGTTCAGTGAACTCATTCTCCAATGAGCACCTACAGATTCGCCTTACTGTCTCCACACAAGTGACTTATGAGATCAGTCACCCACATCATTGTGAGTGCTTAAAATGATAGTGTGATTAACATGAAAAATCTATGTTGTTTAGGTGCAAAATAAACCTATTAAAAATAGAAAGTACGTGAAGTGATCGCCAAAAACTTTTGACTTAAAAGTTCCAAAAGAAAGTTTTGATCGCCTACCTGTTTGAATGCGGAAGATGTTAAGCTCTTGATTCCCCTCCTTCAGCCGGCTGAAGAAAGAGAGCCCTTCTCGTTCTTTGTTCTTGCTGTTGAATTTGAAGTTGAGGATTTGAGGATCGTCCAGAAATTCTTGTGACTTTGTGCTTGATTTACCCCTTTTGATTCTCTTGTTGAGTGGCTTTTGAAACCCCTTAATCAAATAGGTTTTGAAGAGAATGAATGTGTTGTGTGTTGCATGGAGTGAATGATGAAGAATGTAGAACTAAATGAAATGAATGCAGAAAATAAAGACTTATGCCCAATGGTTGAATTCTTGAATGGATGAAGAATCTTGAAAGGACGTCGACTTCTGGAAATGGCAGCGCTTCGGCGTTCCGACGTTGTTGCTTCGATCTTCAACTCGCTATTGCTCAATCATAATCAACTCGAGATTACGCTTAACATTTTTTAACTCTTCAAGATGTAAGGTATTTATAGACTTCTTCTGCGTCCGTGATTAACATAGAAAAACTTCGGATTTATCCATCTTAACCGACAGATAAATACAGATTAATTCATCTTTATCTGTAATTATCTAAAACGCTTCCAGTAAGGCTGACGCCTTTCAGATTAATTAAGATAAGGATAAACATCCGGGAAACTTATCTTTATCTTTATTATCTAAAACGCGTCTACATGTATAGACGTCTTTTAAACTAATTAAGATAAGGATAAACATCCGGAAGAGAAGTAGAAATAGCCTAGGAAACCTAAAACGTGTCCTGACTGACAGACGCCTTTTAACTAATTAATCAATTGATTAAAATTTAAATTTAAACGTTAAAATAAGAATAAACTCTAAATGGCATCCAGACAAGTCGACGTCTTTTAAGTTTCTTCATATTTTAACTGAAATTTGAGTTAAAATCAATTCAATTGATTAACTTAAACATGTCTGTTAAACCTGACACTCAAAAGATCAATAAAAATTAATCAATGATTAAATATCAGACCATTCTGAGGCATTATTATATGATATGAAATTTACTCGAAATGATGTCAAAATTAGCGTGTCTACAGCTGCCTCACCTTGGCATCATCTTTGCAAGGGAGTGAAATAGAATGGAATGTACTGAAAAGGTGATGCCAAAGTGTGATGAGACACGCTCTTAACATCACATGATTGGAATTTTTCTCGAAATCATCAATGAAGATAGTTCAAAGAGATCAATAGAATCAATCATGTCTGGATGAGATAGACAATAAAATAAAATAAAGTCGATCAACCTCCTCGAAGTGGGAAGTACCCCAGGTCATAGACACTGTAAGTTTCATCATGGGGAGCGTTTGCCAGCCAATGTGGACGTGCTGCAACCATGATGGATCTTAAAAGAAAACAAGAAATATTGGATAAAGAGTCCAAGAAAGGATAGAATTCCAAAGATATCTTCAAGTGAACCTCAAAGATAATCAAGATACTCAATTCAGAATGGAATATTTCATATCATGTTTGAATTATTTGATTAATGGTCTGAAACTTAATCAGTAATTAATTCTTATTACAATGATTTCAAAGTCCTACATGATGCATGCTGGATTAAAAGAAAAATATAAAGTCAAATAAAATATAAATTAATCAAGGATAATATTGTTAAATTGTCATTAATGAGTCAAGATACCAACTCTTGTAATCCAGTGCTAAGCCGAAGCTCGTTTATCCACGCACCGTTTCACAAAAGTGGAACCATCGTCCTCACTAATTAACAATCCAACGGCCTATCCGTGCGATTAAGAATCCTCTGGAATTATCATTGTTTTTGTTGTAGGGGAACTCAAATTCCAGTTTCATCAAAACCACAAGGTCCTTGATATGATCTAATAAATATTTATCATATAGTAATGCGAATGCAAAATAATTACATGGAATAATACAAGGGTAGAAATAACCGTCTTTTAGCCACGGTCAGGACTTCTTGACTCCCACAGTGGGATCTTCTTAATATTTTCCAGCTTTACACAGGTTTTCTTGAATTTCCTGCAATCAAAATTATTAATAATTCCAAATAAATATTCAACTTAAACATAAAAAACCACATAATATCAGGTAAATCACATAAAGGCTAAAACGCGTCATGTCGAGCAGACGCCATTTAACATTGAAACGCGGTGGTTTTCCTCGACGCCTTTCACTCACAGAAACAGGTTTCTGGCTGTTCTCTACTCGGATTCCAACTCTACCAATGCACTTCCCTTTTCCAATCCGGAAAAGTCTTCCTAGGATCGTAATTCCTTCTATATAAACACCCTTAGGTTGTTCCCAAGCAATTCTACCATAATCCAAAGATCCTAGGTTGAGTTTTCTTCCAAAGTTTCAAGGTTTCTTCAAAGTTTCCAAGGTTTCCAAGCTTCAAGAAGGAAGAACTCCGAAAAAGAGGATGGATTCTTCAAACAAGAGGATGAAAATGTCTCTAGAGAAGTTCTCCGACGTGGAAAATCACCTCAATGGAAGAGATCCTAATCTTCAAGTAAGTTAAATCAACTTCCCTTCAATTCTTGTTCTTGCTCTTCATGTTCTTCGTAATGTTCTTCAATCCTTCCTTTTGTTTTCAGAATTATCCCATGTTTCCTGGCCCAAGGAAGTTCACCTCTCTCCCTTGGATTCGTAAACTTGCAAAAAGTGTTAAGCTTTCCATGCAAGTTTTCATATCCAAGTGGAATCTTCAAGGATTAGTGGTGCTTGCCAAAAATTACAAAAGTTCGAACGTAGATTGGGCGGCTATGGGTGCCTTGATCGAGTGGTGGCATCCCCAAACTCATACGTTCTTCTTCCAAGACTTCGAGTGCACAATCCTTTTGGAGGAGGCAGAGCTTCTATTGGGTCTCCCAAAGACCAAAGATAACAAAGATGAGATAGCTTTGATAAGAGAGAAAATCACCGGTCAACAATTGTTGACATCAATCATGAAGGATCCTTCAGAAGCTAAAGGATGCCTCACCAAAAAGGGAATCAATCTTGCAAAGCTAGGTGAGTGGACTCTATATTAAATTGATGATCTAAGGGAGGATGAAGCGGAGGATGTGACGAAAGCTTTCGTTACATGCCTTGCCGGTGCCTTGTTTTTCCCTGCACAGGATAACATCTTGGAAGATGATCAAGTTAGTGCCATCTGCGCAATCTTCGAAGGTAAATCTATTAGCACCACACTCTTGGCATATCTTTATAGCGGACTCTCCGCGGCATCTGTGGGTCGTCCTCCCTATGGGTGTATGTTACTCTTCGCCTTGTGGGTTGAACTTCACTTTAAATTTGAGTACAGCAAGAAAAGGTCTCTGAATCCATCTCAGATCTTCTTGAATAGTCCAATTCATTGCATTGCTAACATTGTAAAGTTCAATGAGCATATGGTCAACAAGGTTCCAAAACTCAAGACCCGGGCCGACTGGAGAGAGTATCTAAAGCTCATGACATCCGACATATTCGACTCATCTCCACTCGCTCTTGTTCGAAAGCCTGTTTGGGTGCGCCGTGCAGCAGGAGCGGATCTCAAGTTGATTGGAGCCACCGAGTTCGTGTTATACAATCCCCATCGGTGCCTTACTCAACTTAGCTTGGGCCGTCGTGAATTCCCTGAGTTCTCTCCCACATCCCCAATCAAGAAGCTGTAGGTGCTGAAAATTTGCTCGTGTGATTTATGTGAAAAACTATGTTGTTTAGGGTAAATTAACCTATTAAAAAAAATGCAACTAAGGTGCTTGTGATCGCCAGAAACTTTTAACTAAAAAGCTTCAAAAGAGTTTTGATCGCTTACCTGTTTAAACGCGGAAGAATGAATCCTTGGTTCCCCTCCTTCAGCCGGCTGAAGAAAGAGAGCCTCTTCTTGTTCTTTTGTTCTTGCTGTTGAATGTTGAGGATCGTCCAGAAGTTCTCCTGGCTTTTGCTTGATTTCCCTCTTTTTGAACTCTTGTTGTTGTTGTTGAGTGCAGCAGAGACAGAAACAGAAAAATAAAGAAGAAACAATGATGAGAATCTAAGTAGAAATAATATCAAAGCTAACCATGATTATAAACATGTATAAACAGCAACTCACTTGTTTTAAATGACTTTGAAACCCCTTAAGAACAGATGGGTTTTGGAGAATTAATGAGGTGGTGTGTGTTGCATGAAGTGAATATGAGAGAATGAAACTAAAGAATGAAAATGAAATTCTAATATGAAAAAACTTATGCCCAGTCCAGTTGGTTGAAGCTTTGAAGAATGAAGATCTGAAAGAGGGATGCCGACTTCTGGTGGCAGCGCTCCGGCGTGGTTGCTTCGATCTTCAAATTGCTATAACGCTGTGGCTCAATAATTCTCTCTCTCCTTTTTTTTTTTTTTAACTCCTTGAGATGCAAGGTATTTATAGGCATTTTCTACGTTCGCGATTAACATAGAAAAATCTAGGATTTATCTACTTTAATCGACATATAATTACTGATTAATTCATCTTTATCTGTAATTATCTAAAACGCGTCCACCATGGCTGACGCCTTTCAGATTAAATTAAGATAAGGATAAATATCCGGGAAAACTTATCTTTATCTTTATTAGCTAAAACACGTCCACGTGTGTAGACGTCTTTTACTCTAATTAAGATAAGGATAAACATCCGGAAGAGAAGTTAAAACAGCTTAGGAAACCTAAAACGCGTCGACTTTGACAGACGCCTTTTAGTTAATAAATCAATTAAAATTCAAATTTAAACGGTAAAATACGAATAAAGTCTAAATAGCGTCCACATGGGTCGACGCCTTTTATACTTTCTTCATATTTTAACTGAAATTTGAATTAAAATCAATTCAATTGATTAACTTAAACATGTCTGTTAAACCTGACACTCAAAAATATTAATAAAAATTAATCAATGATTAATTATCAGACCATTCTGAGGCATTATTATATGATATGAAATTTACTCAAAATGACGTCAAAATTAGCGTGTCTACAGCTGCCTCACCTTGGCATCGTCTTTGTGCTGAAAATTTGCTCGTGTGATTTATGTGAAAAACTATGTTGTTTAGGGTAAATTAACCTATTAAAAAAAATGCAACTAAGGTGCTTGTGATCGCCAGAAACTTTTAACTAAAAAGCTTCAAAAGAGTTTGATCGCCTACCTGTTTAAACGCGGAAGAATGAATCCTTGGTTCCCCTCCTTCAGCCGGCTGAAGAAAGAGAGTCTCTTCTTGTTCTTTTGTTCTTGCTGTTGAATGTTGAGGATCGTCCAGAAGTTCTCCTGGCTTTTGCTTGATTTCCCTCTTTTTGAACTCTTGTTGTTGTTGTTGAGTGCAGCAGAGACAGAAACAGAAAAATAAAGAAGAAACAATGATGAGAATCTAAGTAGAAATAATATCAAAGCTAACCATGATTATAAACATGTATAAACAGCAACTCACTTGTTTTAAATGACTTTGAAACCCCTTAAGAACAGATGGGTTTTGGAGAATTAATGAGGTGGTGTGTGTTGCATGAAGTGAATATGAGAGAATGAAACTAAAGAATGAAAATGAAATTCTAATATGAAAAAACTTATGCCCAGTCCAGTTGGTTGAAGCTTTGAAGAATGAAGATCTGAAAGAAGGATGCCGACTTCTGGTGGCAGCGCTCCGGCGTGGTTGCTTCGATCTTCAAATTGCTATAACGCTGTGGCTCAATAATTCTCTCTCTCCTTTTTTTTTTAACTCCTTGAGATGCAAGGTATTTATAGGCATTTTCTGCGTTCGCGATTAACATAGAAAAATCTATGATTTATCTACTTTAATCGACAGATAATTACTGATTAATTCATCTTTATCTGTAATTATCTAAAACGCGTCCACCATGGCTGACGCCTTTCAGATTAAATTAAGATAAGGATAAATATCCGGGAAAACTTATCTTTATCTTTATTAGCTAAAACGCGTCCACGTGTGTAGACGTCTTTTACTCTAATTAAGATAAGGATAAACATCCGGAAGAGAAGTTAAAACAGCTTAGGAAACCTAAAACGCGTCGACTTTGACAGACGCCTTTTAGTTAATAAATTAATTGATTAAAATTCAAATTTAAATGTTAAAATACGAATAAACTCTAAATGACGTCCACATGGGTCGACGCCTTTTATACTTTCTTCATATTTTAACTGAAATTTGAGCTAAAATCAATTCAATTGATTAACTTAAACATGTCTGTTTGACCCGACACTCAAAAATATCAATAAAAATTAATTAATGATTAATTATCAGACCATTCTGAGGCATTATTATATGATATGAAATTTACTCAAAATGACGTCAAAATTAGCGTGTCTACAGCTGCCTCACCTTGGCATCGTCTTTGCAAGGGAGTGAAATGAAATGGAATATACTGAAAAGGTGATGCCAAGGTGTGATAAGACACGCTCTTAACATCACATGATTGGGATTTTTCTCAAAATCATCAATGAAGATAACTTAATGAAATCAATGGAATCAATCCTGTCTGGATGAGGTAGACAAGGAAATAAAATAAAGTCGATCAACCTCCTCGGAGTGGGAAGTACCCCAGGTCATAGACACTGTAGGTTTCATCATGGGGAGCGTTTGCCAGCCAATGTGGACGTGCTGCAGCCATGATGGATCTTAAAAGAAAACAAGAAATATTGGATAAAGAATCCAAAAAAGGATAGAATTCCAAGGATATCTTCAAGCGAACCTCAAAGATAATCAAGATACTCAATTCAGAATGGAATATTTCATATCATGTTGGAGTTATTTGATTTAATGGTCTGAAACTTAATCAATAATTAATCCTTATCACAATGATTTCAAAGTCCTACATGATGCATGCTGGGCTAAAAGAAAAATATAAATTTAAATAAAATATAAATTAATCAAGGATAATATTGTTAAATTGTCATTAATGAGTCAAGATACCAATTCTTGTAATCCAGTGCTAAGCCGAAGCTCGTTTATCCACGCACCGTTTCACAAAAGTGGAACCATCGTCCTCACTAATTAACAATCAAACGGCCTATCCGTGCGATTAAGAATCCTTTGGAATTATCACTGTTTTTGTTGTAGGGGAACTCAAATTCCAGTTTCATCAAAACCTCAAGGTCCTTGATATGCTCTAATAAATATTTATATATAGTAATGCGAATGCATAATGAATTACATGAAATAATACAAGGGTAGAAATAACCGTCTTTTTAGCCACGGTCAGGACTTCTTGAACTCCCACAGTGGGATCTTCTTGACATTTCCAGCTTTACTCAGGTTTTCTTTGAATTTCCTGCAATCAAAATTGTTAACTCCAAACAAATATTCAATGAAAACATAGAATTTCGGGTAAATCATATAAAGAGCTGAAACGCGTCGTGTCGCGCAGACGCTATTCAACGTTGAAACGCGTCAGTGCTCCTCGACGCCTTTCACTCACAGAAACAGGTTTCTGGCTGTTCTCTATTCGGATTCCAACTCTACCAATGCCTTGTGTCCTGTATACAACTTGAACAAACATGTTAAGTATCTGTTTAGGCTTATCCCCTTGCCTGGTTAAGTAACCGACTACTTGATCCTATCCTTGATAGAAGGGTCAAGGGGCATGGCCTTTATTAACAAAGGTAATGAGAATAATCAAACTCAAGCAAAGATGCAACATACAAGCAAACAGATGCTCACTGAAAATAAAAGGAATGAAACACATCAAATGCAACAAGCAGATGCTAACTGAAATATTTTTGTTGTTTTGAAATATTCATTTTTGTTTGGGGTTTTGGAATATATGCCTTTTTTTTTTTGAATTTTGACATATGTATTTTTTTTGAATTTTTGAAACATATGTATTTTATTTTGACTTTTGACATATATATATATATATTTTTTTTTTTTATTTTTGACATATGTATTTTATTTGAATTTTTGACATATGTATTTTTTTTTGGGTTTTTTTTTTTTTTTTGGATTTCTGACATATGTATTTTTTTGGATTTCTACATATGTATATATTTTTTTTTGGATTTCCGACATATGTATTTTTTTGGATTTTTGACTTATGTATTTTTTGGATTTCTACATATGTATATATTTTTTTTGGATTTTTGACTAAAAGATCAGCATGGTACTTGGATCAAAATATCATATTCATTTATTAACTTCATTTCCAAATTATTCTTTAACAACTCAACTTAAACCCATCGTGTTTGAACTTGTGTTTCCATTCGTGATCCCATTTGATGATTTGACCCTTAGTCGATCTAAGCCATTCCTTAAGTTTGGAGTACATCTCTTTTTAGAAAGAAAAAATGAATAAGTTTAGAAAGCCCATGAGAAGGTTCCGGAAACTTAAAAAGATGTCCCTTTTCTACCCTAATATCCGTTGGGGTTCGGTCATTTTCTTTCCGGGGTATTTATCGACCTTGCGTTCCCTTTTATTTCATTTCATGGCCTTGATGTAACGTTTGTAATGTAATGGCCTTTTTGATTTGACATTTGGCTTTTGCCTTTTCCTTTTCTTTCTTTTCTTTTCTTCGGGACGGATCTCCCCCATTTTTTTATGACGGCCTCCTACTAAGATGGCGGGTATTCTTGGTAGTCTATTCTAAATCTCGTTCCGACATCATGGGCCGAGTATAAAACAGAATTTTGCTTCAAAAAGAATGATTTGTACTTTACACTTTCGGTCACGCTTTTGATATTCTTTAGGACTTGTCATTTCTTGTTACTCACGAATCAAACGTGTCAGTGTGTGCATTAATGGGCTTGAAATTAAGTTATTTAGACTGATAAGGAAATTTGAGTTTATAAACTTTCTGATTCCACTGGTCTTTGTACCATACTGATCGACTCTTTAACTTAAGGGTAGTATTTCTTAAGATGTAAACCATTCCAGGGATGTTTTAGCTCTTCTCCTTCTGCATTAACAAGACGATAAGCATTACCAGGAAAAGCGTGAGATACAACATAAGGTCCTTCCCAGTTGGGTTGGAGCTTAGAACGCGGACCACCAGGTTTTATAAAAAGTCTTTTGACAACCATTTCACCGACTTTGAACTTACGTTCAATGACTTTCTTTTGATAAAAACGTGCTAGTCTATTTTGATAAACTTTTGCATGATTAGCAGCTGACCATCTTTTTTCATCTAAAAGTTCCAATTGAGCAAGGAGTGCTGAACGATGTTCATCAATAGAAAATTCCTTATTCAATTGTACTCTTAATGATGGTATAAGGATCTCATATGGAACTACCGCCTCCATTCCAAATGTTAAGGAATAAGGAGTTTGTCCAGTAGGCGTGCGGATTGAAGTTCGGTAGGCCCATAAAGCCTCAACCAATTTTTCTGGCCAATCTACGAATTTATTAGATTTGCACGTCTTTTTGATGATCTTTATCAAAGTCTTATTTGTTGCCTCTGCTTGGCCATTGCCTTGCGGATAATAAGGAGATGAATGATGCAATGCAATTTTATACCTGTTACAGAGATCCTTCAATTCCTGTGACACGAACTGTGGTCCGTTGTCGGTGACGATGGTACTTGGAATTCCGAATCGTGTGATGATGTTCTTCATGATGAACTTGCAGACGGTTGATGCTTTGATCTCCACGTACGCTTCAGCTTCTGCCCACTTGGTGAAGTATTTCGTTGCCGTGAGAATGAAAGATTTTTGCTTGATGCCGGAATCTGGATTACCAAGAGGTCCAATAATGTCGAAAGCCCACATGGAGAAAGGCCATGGGGAAGAAACAGGATGGAGTGAAGATGCAGGAGAATGAATTTTGTTGGCATGAAGTTGACACTTAGCACACCTACGGACAAATCCTACGCAATCTTCTTCCATGGTTGGCCAGTAAAATCCTTGTCTAAGGATCTTCTTTGCTAGCATCTGTCCATTGACATGGCCACCACAAACTCCACTATGAGCTCCTTCCATAACCTTCCAAAGCTCATCTTCGTCTAGACATCTCAGAAGAACTCCATCAAAACCTCTCTTATATAATGCTCCTCCAACTAGGGTGTATCTTTGAGCAACTCTCCTGATAGCTCTTTTCTCCTCAGTTGTAGCTTCTTCAGGATATGATTGATCTTCACAATATTTTGCAATTTCATAATACCATGGCTTCTGTTCATCATCCATCTCTTCTAACAACTCCATTAACATGATTTCTCTTTTCTCAATGATATCTCCATCTCTGACTTTCTTCAGCAACTTCTCCTTAGTTCTAAGGAATGAAGGATCTTTCACGGCAGGTGAAAGACGCCTATGAACTATGATTGATTCAGATTGTTTGCTGATTGGAAAATCAAGAGAAGATGCAAGTGAAGCTAGAGCGTCAGCTAAGATGTTCTGATTCCTAGGAACATGGACAAAGATCAATTTCGTGAAAAGCTTTGAGTAAGCAGAAGTAAGCTCCTGATAAGGCTTGAGCTTGGGATCGAGAGTTCGATACTTGGTCAGCACTTGGCGAAGAATCAGTTGGCTATCACCTACGATCCTGAGTTTGGTAGCACCATGGAAATGAGCGGCCTCGAGGCCAGCAAGGAGTGCCTCGTATTCAGCTATATTATTTGTAACTGGAAAATCAAGCTGAAAGGCTTGTGGAATGGTGATACCTTCAGGTGATAACAGAACGATACCGATCCCTTTTCCATGAGAATTCAGAGCTCCGTCAAAATGCAGAGTCCACATATCATCTCTGATTTGATTTATGGACATCAGTTCCTCATCCGGAAACTCTGATCGCACTGGATCAAATCGAGGAAGGGGATGATGAGCGAGATGTTCTGCTATGGCATAGCCCTTGATCGCTTTCTGCTGGATATAAATGATGTCAAATTGAGATAGAAAGCTTTGCCATCGCGCTAACCTATCAGTAAGAACAGATTTCTCCAGAAGGAATTTGATCGGATTCATCCTAGCGATGAGATGGACTTCATGGGCCAGAAAATAATGCTTCAGTTTCTGCACAACCCAAACCAATGCTGCGCATGTTTTCTCCATCGCCGTATATCTCTGTTCAGCGGGGTTGAGAAGTTTAGAGAGATAGTAGGCTGCCCTCTCTTTTCCTTCTTCATCTTCTTGTGCTAAGACAGCCCCCACAGCATCATCCAGGACTGAAATGTAAAGTATCAATGATTTGCCTGGAGATGGTGGTCTCAAAACAGGAGGACTTGCTAACTAGTCCTTTAATCCATCGAATGCCTCCTGACACTTATCGTCCCAATCGAATTTGACTCCCGGCTTGGTAAGCTCGTAAAACGGCTTACACCTTTGTGAGTGCTGAGAGACAAAGCAGCGAATAAATTGCAACCTTCCGATTAATCCTCTCAACTCTTTCAAGTTTTTAGGAGGTGGCATTTCTCTAATAGCCTTCGCCTTATTAGGATCGATCTCAATTCCCCGTTTACTGACGATAAATCCAAGCAATTTTCCTGAAGATACCCCGAATACACATTTCTTGGGGTTCATCTTTAACTGATATTCTCTCGATCTTTCTAATACCCTTGCCAAAACTTTAGCATGCTCAGCCTTTGTTTTCGATTTAACCAATAAATCATCCACATACACTTCCAAGTCTATATGCATCATGTCATGAAATATTGCCATCATGGCCCTTTGATAAGTGGCTCCAGCATTCTTTAATCCAAATGGCATGACAACATAACAATATGTTCCCCAAGGTGTAGTGAATGACGTCTTTTCTTGATCCTCTTCTGCCAGCTTAATCTGATTATATCCAGAAAATCCATCCATAAATGATAATGTCTCATAGCCAGCGGTGTTATCGATGAGTACATCAATATGAGGCAATGGAAAATCGTCTTTAGGACACGCCCGGTTCAAATCACGAAAGTCAATACAAATTCTGACCTTTCCGTCCTTCTTCATAACCGGGACTATATTGGCCACCCATTGTGGATAGAGGACAACTCTAATAAATTTGGCTTTATGCAACTTATCGACCTCTTCCTTCATCTTTAAAGCCATTTGTGGGTGGAATCGCCTCAATTTCTGTTTGACCGGGCTAGCTCCGTCTTTTAATGTCAATCTATGTTCAACTAAAGACGAGTCTAACCCCGGCATATCCTCATAACTCCAGGCGAAAGTGTCCTTATAGTCCTTTAGTACTTGTACCATTGCGTTCTCATCTTCTGTAGAAAGATTCTTACTGACGAGGACAACCTTAGGTTCGTCTTCAGTCCCTAAATTAATTTCTTTGGTGGGCTCTTCTACGGCAGCTGAGGGTTCATCAAATCTCTTCACTCCACTGGCGTATGCCTCAGCCGCGTCCTCGTCATCTTCCTTTTCAACAATGGGGTCCTTTTCATGTACTAATTCATATACCCCGTACCCATCATTGACTGACTCATCGTCCATACAATCTTCTGGCATCTGAATTGGATTTTCTAAAAGCTGAGGGATCAAAGAGCAAGAAGAGCACTTATCAGCTAAGTCCTGGAGGTATCTATCTGGAATTTGCCTATCCTTAGGCTTCCTAGACTTCCTAACCTGACTAACCTGCCTAACTTCACTATCATAACCTAACGAAGACGAAGCAGGATGAAAATCCTGGGATACAAGTGGAAATACAAGAGAATCCTCCCGAGGGGAGGGACAGAGTAAATCTAGGAGAGAGTCTCGACCGAAGGATCCGCGCGGCGGGGTGCAATCGGACAAGTAAGATGTTTCCTCAATGAGGATTTGGGAAGAATTTGTTGCCAAATTGGCGTTTTTTTTTGGAAAATGAAAGAATTAAACATAAAGCAAGAATGAATAAAAATGGGAGGAGAATCAGACGGAGGAAGAGGCACCAAGGCCAGAGGATTAGGGGGATCATATAGTAATATGTCCCAGATCAGATCATACAACCTCTCTAGATCGAGAGGAGGTTGTGGTATAATGTCCCGAGGGGACAGAGTAATCATGACGGGCGGAGCCCGTGGAATATCTTCAATTATGACCCGCGACCAAGTCGGGGTCAAGAGCAGTGTACGGAAAAGAGTATGGAGCGTGAAGACATGTGAAGGATATGTCCCCCTCCAGAGCAGATCTGTTGTATAACCAGCTTCATAGGGGTCATCTGGCTCCCCTTCATCAGTTTCTTCAGATAGCAGTATCCGCTTGTCAAATATAGCACCAGGGCTTTCAATTAGTTCATCAATCTGTGGCGGCCACTTAGGTTCTGCAGGATCCAGGAATAGTCTGTTCAATGCAATATACAGGTCCCTCAGATCGAACCACCTGTACCATTCACATTCAGGGTCATGAAATTTCCTCCTTTTCATAGGCCGCAGAGCCTCCAAGGATTGGTACGTAAGTAATTCAGAGCAATGTCTGGCCAAATCCCTCCCATATATGTCATGAAAGTCAAAACAGGAAGTAATGACTACCGTATTGTCATAGCTAAGTATGGGCCCTTTCACGAAGTGCGTACACAGGGTCCATGTTAGGGGATCTCGGCCTTCTTTTGGTGGTGTAGACATTGCCTCCCAGATTTTCGGGCCTTCTTTAATTTCTGCTTTCTGAACCAGATTTTGTTTCAGTTTTATTGGCCTATAGCCCAGACCACTTCCAGGTGCTGCTCGATGATTTCTGACAGGAGTGGTCCTGCCTTGTAACTGCGTGCCCAGACCTTTCCCAGGTTCATAGCCGTTCTTCATCATGATCCTCCATCCTGGGGTACTCATGCACTTCCCCCTTTTGATAGCATCTAACGGATATGGAGAAATAGTAGCGGCTTTCAGAGGATCAGCCACTGGACGGTAGACCTGTAATACCGACAGAAAAGGTTGTCGGCCAGGTAAAACTGCAGATTTAATGTTCAATGAATGAGCAGCAGCAAGGATCGGCATGCTCGTTACTTTAATTATTCGTCCTTTGTAAGGAAATTTGAGGCATTGATGATTCGTAGAAGGAATCGCCTCGAGAGTTTTAATATAAGGACGACCTAAAATGGCATTTATGGAAGGGTCGATTTCCAAGATGTGAAATTCAACCTCCGCGTGACTTACAGGGCCCAGCTCCACCTTTAAATAGACCATTCCCAGAGGGGAACGAGTAGAATTGTCATATGCTGTTACTGATATGGGGCTGGGCAGCCATTTCTCTTTGGGCACACCGCATAACTCCAGGGTCTTCGGAGGTAGAACATTGATCGAAGCCCCTGTGTCGACCAGGCATGCATCCACGGCCTTCTTACAAATGTTGACCGTAATACTCAGAGCCATGCTTCTGGCTGCTGGCAGTGCTAGTTTCGATGTATGGAATGTTATAGAGGGCTGATCCCCCTGAGGAACTAGTAGTGCTGCAATCTTCTCTACCGGCACGTCTTCATTGACCATCACCTTCTGCAGATATTCCATCAAAGCTTCTTGGTGACTTTTGGATCTTTTGATCAGTTCGAGTATAGTGATCCGTGCCGGTGTCCGATCCAGGTGTTTCAACAGGTCATATTGAGTGCCTGGTGCACTCTCTTCATTATGGGCTTCCTCAGTCGGCTGTGATGGGCCGTCTCTGACTGTGGACTGAGGAAAGACCTTGTTGAAAATCCTTCCACTCCGGAGCGCGTGTTCCTCAACCGTGGAGGATCCGGGTGACACTTTAAGTACAGCAGGGTTGGATGGTGCGGATGGCGTAGAGGGTTGGTATGTAGGTGATGGCGTAGGGCTAGGTGGTGATGGCGCGGTGCGGATTAAAGGCCTAGAGGGTTGGATGGTGGATGGGTAAGTGGTTGATGAAGTGGGGAATGGTACGCGTAATAGCGGTCTAGATGGCAAGGGCATATCTGGATAAGTGGTGGTGGTAGTGGGTGAAGTAGGAAATGGTATGCGTAATAGCGGCCTAGATGGTAGGAGGGGCGCGTTATTGGTTTGCGGAGGGTTATATGATGGAGGCGTAGTGGTACGGGGTGTAATGGGTCTAAGGAAGGCGGGTAGTGGTAATGGGTTATTGGGTGTGGGCGAGTGGTATGTAGGTGTGGGTATGGGGATGATAGTAACAGGTTGTGGCCTTGGTATGTGGATGGTGCGGCGTGGTGGTCGCTCTGCGGTACTTTGAACGTGACCCGTTGAACAAAGAGAGGAAGAGTCCTCTACTCTCCACTGCTGCCCACGACCAGCCTCAGACTGGCTGTTCGTCAGGATGGGAGCAACCTGGTTTTGGTTCTGATGCTCCGGGAGTGGATTCTGCACTATACCCATGTTGGGTGGTGCTACTGCCTGTGCCGGTGGTCTTGCTTGCTGCTGCTGCTGCTGCGGTCTCCTTGCCTTCAGGGCTGTTATGTACTTCTTCATTTCCTCCCAGTCTATGCCGCCCTGCTCATTGAGATCATGGATATAATCTCTGAATTGGAAGCAGGTGTCAATGGTATGCCCAGGTTGCCTGTGAAAGTAGCAATACCTAGACGTATCGGCATTTTGAGGCCAGACGGCCTTCTCTCTCGGCAAAGCTAAGGCATTGGCTGCCATTAAAGCGCTGAAGATATCCGCCAAGGATTCTGGGAGGGCCGGGTACTCTGCCCTTTTCGGGCCTGGAGGTCTCCTTTGTTGGTTGTAGTCACCAGGAGGAGGGACATTGTGATATGCCGGCGGTGCACGCGGCTGGTACTGTGGCTGTTGCTGTTGCTGCTGATGTGGCTGCTGACACTGCTGTTGCCGTTGCGGCTGTTGCTGTAACTGGTTCTGATTCGGCTGCTGGGGCCCCTGGTACTGCTGTTGGTAATGGGGGTTCTGCTGCTGCCTGTACCCCTGCTGGCTCGGCTGTGGTGGCCTCTGGTACTGCTGATTCCTCACAAATTGGGGCGAATTATTGTTCATGGTACTGACCTGCTCGTGAGAGAGCGTGCCCTCAGTAGTTGGACCTGAGCTAGGAGAATTTGGCACTGCAGGCTTCCGAGGTGGAGGCCTGTTAGGTCTGTGAGGATCAAAGACGCTAGAGAACGTAGCGTCCTTGAAAGCATTCTGGCAGTACCGTGCCCTTTCATAGAGCTCTGCCATGTTCGTCAAGTTGTTCAAGGAGAGGACTAGCTTGAACTGGGGAGTGGCGTTGGAAATCAACATTTTCACTTGTTCGGATTCGGACAAGTGATCTTTCACTTTTTCAGCCAGGTCCCGCCACCTGTCAGCAAAACTGACAAACTCCTCGTCCGGTTTCATCTTTTCTGAAATAAGATCCGTGATAGACAAGGAGGGTGCAACTCTGTCCTGGTATCGTTGGATAAATTTGCGTGGAACGATACCATAATCCTCTACTTCTGAGGGTTCCAAAGAAAAGAACCACTCGAGGGCTGGTCCCTCTAGGGATCTCCTGAACAAGAAAGCCAATGACCTCTTATCATTCTGCCAGAAAGAGGATTCGTACATGAACTCCTTCAGGTGCGTGAAGGGGTTACCAGTACCGTTATACTTTCGATACACTGGCATTTCAGAGGGTGGCAGATGGAACACTGGCAGGCTCGGTAAGTTGATTTCCGGCACAGCTTTAACCCCCATCATCTTCTGGAGATTGTTAAACTGCTCGTCCATGCGCTCCATCTTGGCCAGCAACGTCTGCGTGGTTAGATCTGCCTGGGGAGGAGGAGGAGGAGGAAGTACTTGATAGGCCTGCTGCCTAGAGTACGTTGGACAAGGAGGATAATAAGGATGAGGTCCGGCAGAGCTTCCGCCATGCCCGAGGGCATTTTGATAGATGGGCGTCTGCGGTCTAGCCGGTTGCCTGGATGACGAAAGTTGTGGCCCAGTTGGCCGAGAAGTAAGATGAAGGCCTTCCATGGCCTGTTGGATATAAGGAGGAGGAGGAAGAGGTTGTTGAGGAACAACGGGGGGAGCCACAGGATTCGGCTCAGCAGGCTGCATGGGTGCCTTCCCCTTCAAGATAGACTGGATCGCCTCGAACTGCTGAGGGTCCAGTCGGGAGGCAAGAACTCCCAGAGCATTAACAAGATCCATAGGATCGGAGGATGGGGGATCATACTGATTCATGTCCCCCTCAAGGTCAGGATTTGGAATCGCATATTCATGCGGAGGAAGATCATGATATTGATCGTGCGGATTAAAAAGAGGAGTTCGTACATTCCCGTCATGTCGAACTGGAATGGGAACAGAATTACGAGAGGCATCAGCATCTCTCCCGTTCTCGTAGTTGAAATCAGAATTGCGAGGGGCATTAGCATCTCCCTCGTAGTTGATAATGGCATCTTGGGCCATACTCAAATCTCTGCCTGATCGCAGCAACATGATATTAGATTCCCCCTTTTTTTTTCAAAAATTTAATCAAACAAGTTGTGCAGAGATTAATCAAACAAGTGGATGCTTAACGTGATTTCAGGATTCCCTGTTGAGTTATTTGAATTGGATTAAACCACAATTTCGCTCAGGGAAGGATCCTAGTTTCAGTTCAGTTTCCACCGTTATTCTCTAGGGTTCTCTTTCACAACGCTTTCGGAATCTAGCCGGGACTTCAATTGGTACAACCAGCCCGATGATCAAGGAGGAATACCTTGATTTTGGGGACTTATGGAGGTCTCAACGTCAACTTCTCTAGTCTGATCAAGGGACCAACCCAATCAGAGAGAGTTGCTAACGTCGAGTAATGTGTTCCTAAGAAAAGGAGGGTTTTAGCCTCAATGCGTATGCCCTGCGACCTGGATGGCCTCTAATGCTTAATAGAGTAATGTGTAGCTAGCACTCAACACAGAAATCTGGAAACTGAAAAATAATTAAGAAACTGTCTGAATCGCGTCGATTATAGTCGACGCTATTCAGAACAGAACTTAATTCTTTCGCAGAGAACAGATGCAAACAGCAGAGAAAACCTGGAAAATAACTAAAAACTGTCTGAATCGCGTCGATGATGGTCGACGCTATTCAACACAGAAGTTAATTATTTCACAGAAACAGATGTAAACGACAGAGAGAATCTGGAGGCTAAAAGGCGTCCAGGTTTACTGACGCGGTTTTGAAACGCGTCGCTGTTCCTGGACGCTTTTCAGTTCGTAGAAACAGATTTCCAGAAGGATTTTCTGGGTCGAATCCTCCTTAAACAGGGAAAAATGCAATAAATAATCGACTCATGCAAAGATTTTTAGTTTCAGATTTTAAACATGATGGTTTACTATCTAAATAACTAAGAAATCACTCAAACACACAGCATTTTATCACCAAAAACAGCTTTTTAAACTAATCAAAGGGGAGGCAAGATCTTGCCACTGGGGTGTGCACGTGGTGCACGAGGGAAATTAAACAAACTAAACACTCACCAATTGGTGAGGACGTGTCAAAAGACACAAGTGGTGCACCGTGGGTGCCCGGTATGATAATAGCAAGAACAAAAGAAAATAAAAGACGGCGAGACCAAGTCCCACCGTGATCGCCAAAAGAGCTGTAGGTGCTGAAAATTTGCTCGTGTGATTTATGTGAAAAACTATGTTGTTTAGGGTAAATTAACCTATTAAAAAAAATGCAACTAAGGTGCTTGTGATCGCCAGAAACTTTTAACTAAAAAGCTTCAAAAGAGTTTGATCGCCTACCTGTTTAAACGCGGAAGAATGAATCCTTGGTTCCCCTCCTTCAGCCGGCTGAAGAAAGAGAGCCTCTTCTTGTTCTTTTGTTCTTGCTGTTGAATGTTGAGGATCGTCCAGAAGTTCTCCTGGCTTTTGCTTGATTTCCCTCTTTTTGAACTCTTGTTGTTGTTGTTGAGTGCAGCAGAGACAGAAACAGAAAAATAAAGAAGAAACAATGATGAGAATCTAAGTAGAAATAATATCAAAGCTAACCATGATTATAAACATGTATAAACAGCAACTCACTTGTTTTAAATGACTTTGAAACCCCTTAAGAACAGATGGGTTTTGGAGAATTAATGAGGTGGTGTGTGTTGCATGAAGTGAATATGAGAGAATGAAACTAAAGAATGAAAATGAAATTCTAATATGAAAAAACTTATGCCCAGTCCAGTTGGTTGAAGCTTTGAAGAATGAAGATCTGAAAGAAGGATGCCGACTTCTGGTGGCAGCGCTCCGGCGTGGTTGCTTCGATCTTCAAATTGCTATAACGCTGTGGCTCAATAATTCTCTCTCTCCTTTTTTTTTTAACTCCTTGAGATGCAAGGTATTTATAGGCATTTTCTGCGTTCGCGATTAACATAGAAAAATCTAGGATTTATCTACTTTAATCGACAGATAATTACTGATTAATTCATCTTTATCTGTAATTATCTAAAACGCGTCCACCATGGCTGACGCCTTTCAGATTAAATTAAGATAAGGATAAATATCCGGGAAAACTTATCTTTATCTTTATTAGCTAAAACGCGTCCACGTGTGTAGACGTCTTTTACTCTGATTAAGATAAGGATAAACATCCGGAAGAGAAGTTAAAACAGCTTAGGAAACCTAAAACGCGTCGACTTTGACAGACGCCTTTTAGTTAATAAATTAATTGATTAAAATTCAAATTTAAACGTTAAAATACGAATAAACTCTAAATGACGTCCACATGGGTCGACGCCTTTTATACTTTCTTCATATTTTAACTGAAATTTGAGCTAAAATCAATTCAATTGATTAACTTAAACATGTCTGTTTGACCCGACACTCAAAAATATCAATAAAAATTAATTAATGATTAATTATCAGACCATTCTGAGGCATTATTATATGATATGAAATTTACTCAAAATGATGTCAAAATTAGCGTGTCTACAGAAGCGTGACTTGGAATCCGACGAAGATTATGAAGCCATACAAATCATCACTACTTTGTGGAACCTTGGCTTTAGTTACCGTGTAAAATCCTCTAAAGATAGAGATAGAGGATTGAAATTTCCATACCTTAAAGGTCTTCATGAAATTCTTCCTTAAATGTCCTATTTCTCTTTTTTTTTTTTTTTATAATGTAATAAAGAATTTTATTGAATAAAGAATGATTTTTCATGCCTTGAAATCTTTCCTTAACTTTCTGTGATGTGCACATGATTTTTCTTTCAGTAAAAATTTGATTTTTCCTGAAAATTTGACAGTTCGGGTTCTGTTAAATGTAAAACGCGTCCACTCAGAAAGACGCCTTTCAACAATAATTCCTTTTCCAGAAATTCATCTTAATTCTCAAAAACTTGATTTAACCCCTAAATGGCGTCTGTAACATTTGACGCCTTTCAACTCTCTCTCTTACTTTTTTTCTAGGATTCTGCCATTAATTCGTGATTAATCCACTAATACGCGTCAACACACTAAGACGCCTTTCATAATTTTCCTCTATACGGCTCTAACCAAAATTGGCGGTAATCTGAAACACGTCAGCATGTGTGGACGTCTTTCAATCAATTTCAAACAGTTGTCCTTGCCGCCTCAACTTAGGCGCCCTAAAACGCGTCTGTTTGAGTCGACGCCTTTTAACCTTTTTGTTAACAGACCCGCGAAGGCCCCCTTTCTTCCTCACTTTTTACAAAACTCTCTCTCTCCTCTCTGGCGACCTCTCCGGCGATCTCCTTCCCTTTTTCCCTCAAAACTCTTCCTTTCTTGACTATGGAGCACGGCGAGGGATCAAGAAATATGAAGACCTTAGCCAAGAGGCGGCGGAGGCAAGAGGAGGAAGCTCCCGAGGAAGTTCCGGCGACGTTAGCCGAAGCCGCGGCGTTTTTGGAGGAAGAAATCCCTCCACCGGCGCCCGTGGCAATGGAAGAAGAAGAGGAGGGCGACCTCCACACGGTAAGCTTCCTATGGGATGAATGGATGAAGAAAAGAGAGGGAAAAACGGGGTTCTTCAAGAACCCGGAATCAGGTCTTGAAAGGCGTCCAGACCAGGTGACGCCATTCAAAAGGCGTCACCATGGACTGACGTCTTTCAAGACTAATTCCGAATTTTAATTAGGCAGGAAATAAACCTGAAGCGCGTCAGGGCATGTAGATGTGTCTTGAAAAATGTCTGTGTGTGCTGACGCCTTTCAAAACAGAAGTGATTTTCTGTTTTTATTCATTACTGACCCTATTTTTTTTATGTTTTTATTTGCAGGGAGTGATGAGGGCCAGAATCTCATGGGACCTTGTGATAGGGGCTTATAGGGGTCTCCCGGACTTCCAGAAGGCGCGCCTGCGCCGGATGGGATTCAGTGAGGTATTAGACATCGAGCCATTTTGGCTCGATTTGGTCCTCCTGCAGGCGCTTAGAGATCGTTGGCACGCAGAGAGTCGGGCATTCCTAATGCCCTGGGGACATATGATCCCCACTTTAGAGGATGTGGCCAGGATCACTAGCCTCAGGGTAGAGGGCCGACCTGTGAGTGGGGTGACTTACCCCAACTACCAGGGATTGGCGGAGGCGTTACTGGGAATAGAAGTGTCCAGCCTAGCCAGGGAGTCTAGGATGGTTCCTAGGGTGGAGGTAGAGGCCGCCTTAGGTCTAGATGAGCCCCGGCGTCGGTCTGACGAGACCCGGGAGGAGTTCAGGGATAGGTTAGCCGAGTCATCTTCCTCCGTCTACTGTAGCGACCCGAGTCAGGGGGAGGAGGTAGATAGGCAGCTTAGAGTTTTTCTAGTTTTCTTTTTTGGTCGGTTGCTCTTCGGTACGAAGGGCGACCATATCCACTGTAGATTCCTATACCTGTTAGATGACTTAGAGAGTCTAGGGGAGTACGCCTGGGGTGCGGCCCTTCTGGCCCATCTCTTCGCCGATTTGTCTGCGGTCACGCCGGACCGTGAGACCACCGTCAGCGGCTTCTCGCCGTTCCTCCATGTATTAAGTTATTTAATTATTTGTTTATAATATGCAATGCAATATGATATGATGCTTTTTCCTAACTTATATGTTCATGAATGCAGGTTTGGAGTTACCATTACTTCCCGCTCGGTAGAGCGCTGATTGTTCGACCCGGTGCCGTCCCATTGGCCTGCCGTTGGCAGCCAATTGTGGACACCGCCCTACAGCACCACTAGCTGACGGCCCTCCGCCGTCAGTTTCTCGACTATCCAGAGGTTCTGGTGAGTTCTTAATTTATTCAATTTTATTAAATGCAATCTTTTATTGTTTAAATGCAAATTACTTATATGAATGCATCTAATCTATATGCAGGTGATCTGGCGCCCGTATCTTGGTATGGGCGAGGAGCGTCAGCCGTGGGTGACGGCTGGTAGGAGGAGGTTCGTGAGGCAAATGTGGGTGCATTGCCTCAACGAAATTGAACCCCTCCGCCTCCGGCTCGTGATGAGGACCCTGGGCCTCCACCAGGAGTGGATCGACGAGGAGGTCCCGGAGGGTATAGGAAGGAGCATGAGGGGCAAGCAAGCCCTCACTGATTGGCGAGCGAAATTCCCGGAGTAATATGAAGACTGGCATCGCCGGGGTGTCAGAGTGGAGTCACGGGCGGAGAGTAGCGAGGCCTACCTCCAGCAGTACCGGGCCCACTACGCCGATCAGCTTCGACTCCTCCGACCACTCGATGTAAGTATGCATTTATGCGTCTTCAATTTTATTATTATCTTGATTTATATTTGTGAGTGAATGTGTGTATGTGTGACATGCAAGATGCACTTGATGCGGTCATCGTCGACCTCCGGGCCCGCCTACATGATGCGGAGGCCCAGCTAGAACAAGTCTAGAAAGAGTTGTTTGATCTAGTATGTATGAATGAATATGAATGATTGTTTTAATTAATTAATTGTTCTGGCAATTGACGCTGACGGTTGTCTTTTGGTGCAGCGAGCCGTCTACACCCAGGCGGCTCCCCCTTCCTTTGGAGCTTCGTCTTCTTCCTCTTCGGCCTATGATGCAGCTCTGGCTGACCTCTAGAGCAAGCTCGCCTCCGCCATTCATCGAGCTTCTCTTGCGGAGGAGGACCGGGCTGCTCGGGTAAGTTCTTCGACTTTTCGAATTTTGATTGCCTGATTGCCTTGGGCTAATAAGATCTTCTTCTGCAGGTTGCTGAGCTTCAGGAAACCCTTCAGAGGGCTGAAGCGGAGCTGGAGCGTTCCCGCACTGCAGCTGCTCGTGCTGAGGCTGATGCGGCGCAGATCCGGGCTCTGGAGGAGCAGGTGGCCCGACTCTCGACTGGATATCTTGCGCGCCTCCAGATTCGCCTGCAGGTCGTAACCGAGGAGAGAGATCGCGACCGCCTTCGACTGGAGAGTCTTCAGGGTCGGCTGACAGTTGCAGAGCATGAGCGCAAGATGTTGGAGGAGAGGTATCAGCGAGCTCGACAGCGTGCCCATGAGCGTGGTTTGACCAGTGCTTTCACGGCCAGTGTCGCCATGTCTTCTGGCCAGGCAAGGCCGAGCGCGATGGGACCACCTCCACCTCCCAACCGAGGACCAGCACCGAACGCACCTGACGAGCCCCAGAGCCAGCTTGATGAGGGCGGAGGGGAGAGCTAGCCTTGAGGGCTTATGTATCTTCTTTTCTTTTCATGTATCATGTACAAAAACACCTTTTGATGATATACAGGAAACTTTTGGGCTCCAACCTTGTGTTCCTGTGTTTGTCTTGTATCATGTGCATTACTTAACAAACAGGTTAAGTATCTATTTAGGCTTAGCCCCTTGCCTGACCAAGAAAATGGTCAATTAATTTTTCCTTCAATAAATGGTCAAGGGGCATAGCCTTTATTAACAAAGGTAATGAGAATAATCAAACTTAAGCAAAAATGCAACATGCAAGAAAACAGATGCTTACTGAAAATAAAAGGAATGAAACATACTGAGTGCAACAAGCAAATGCTAATTGAGATATTTTTGTTGTTTTGAAATATTCATTTTTGTTTGGGTTTTGAAATATATGTTTTTTTTTTTAATTTTGACATATGTATTTTTTTATTTTTGATATATGTATTTTTTTGGGTTTTTGACATATGTATTTTTTTGGAATTTTTCACATATGTATTTTTTTGGATTTTTGACATATGTATTTTTTTTGGATTTTTGACATGTATTTTTTTTGGATTTTTGACATATGTATTTTTTTTTGGATTTTTGACTAAAAGATTAGCATGGTACTTAGATCAAAAGATCATATTCATTTATTAACTTAATTCCCAAATTGTTCTTTAACAACTTAAATTAAATCCATCGTGTTTGAACTTGTGTTTCCATTCGTGATCCCATTTGATGATTTGACCCTTAGTCAATCTAAGCCATTCCTTAAGTTTGGAGGTCGCCTCTTTAGAAAGAAAGGAAGAATAAGTTTTAGAAAGCCCATGAGAAGGTTCCGGAGACCTAAAAAGATGTTCCTTTCCTACCCTAGTATCCGTTGGGATTCGGTCATTTCTTTCCGGGGTATTTATCGACCTTGCGTTCCCTTTTGTTTCATTTCATGGCCTTGATGTAATGTTTGTAATGTAATGGCCTTTTGATTTGACATTTGGCTTTTGGCTTTTTTTCTTTTCTATTCTTTTCTTTGGGACGGATCTCCCCCATTTTTTTATGACGGCCTCCTACTAAGATGGCGGGTATTCTTGGTAGTCTATTCTAAGCCTCGTTCCGACATCATGGGCCGAGTGTAAAACAGAATTTTTGCTTTAAAACGAATGATCTGTACTTTACACTTTCAGTCAAGCTTTTGATATTCTTTAGGACTTGGCATCTCTTGTTACTCACGAATCAAACGTGTCAGTGTGTGTAGTAATGGGCTTGAGTTAAATTATCCAGACTGATAAGGAAATTTGAGTTTATAAATTTTCTGATTCCACTGGTCTTTGTACCATACTGATCGACACTTTAACCTAAGGGTAGTATTTCTTAAGATGTAAGCCATTCCAGGGATGATTTAGCTCTTCTCCTTCTGCATTAACAAGACGATAAGCATTACCAGGAAAAGCGTGCGATACAACATAAGGTCCTTCCCAGTTGGGTTGGAGCTTAGAACGCAGACCACTAGGTTTTACAAAAATCCTTTTGACGACCATTTCACCAACTTTGAACTTACGTTCAATGACTTTCTTTTGATAAAAACGTACTAGTCTGTTTTGATAAACTTTTGCATGATTAGCAGCTGACCATCTTTTCTCGTTTAAAAGTTCCAATTGAGCAAGGAGTGCTGAACGATGTTCATTAATGGAAAATTCCTTATTCAATTGTACTCTTAATGACGGTATGAGGATCTCATATGGAACTACCGCCTCCATTCCAAATGTTAAGGAATAAGGAGTTTGCCTAGTGGGCGTGCGGATTGAAGTTCGGTAGGCCCATAGAGCCTCAACCAATTTTTCTGGCCAGTCTGCGAATTTATTAGATTTGCACGTCTTTTTGATGATTTTTATCAAAGTCTTATTTGTTGCCTCTGCTTGGCCATTGCCTTGCGGATAATAAGGAGACGAATGATGCAATGCAATTCTGTACCTGTTGCAGAGGTCCTTCAATTCTTGTGACACGAACTGCAGTCCGTTGTCGGTGACGATGGTGCTTGGAATTCCAAATCGGGTGATGATGTTCTTCATGATGAACTTGCAGACGGTTGATGCTTTGATCTCCACATACGCTTCAGCTTCTGCCCACTTGGTGAAGTATTTCGTTGCCGTGAGAATGAAAGATTTTTGCTTGATGCCGGAATCTGGATTACCAAGGGGTCCAATGATGTCGAAAGCCCACATGGAGAAAGGTCATGGGGAAGAAACAGGATGGAGTGAAGATGCAGGAGAATGAATTTTGTCGGCGTGAAGTTGACACTTGGCACACCTACGAACATATCCTACGCAGTCTTCTTCTATGGTTGGCCAATAAAATCCTTGTCTAAGGATCTTCTTTGCTAGCATCTGTCCATTGACATGGCCACTACAAACTCCACTATGAGCTCCTTCCATAACCTTCCAAAGCTCATCTTCGTCTAGACATCTCAGAAGAACTCCATCAAAACCTCTCTTATACAATGCTCCCCCAACTAGGGTGTATCGTTGAGCAACTCTCCTGATAGCTCTCTTCTCCTCAGTTGTAGCTTCCTCAGGATACGATTGATCTTCACAATATTTGGCAATTTCATAATACCATGGCTTCTGTTCATCATCCATCTCTTCTAACAGCTCTATTAACATGATTTCTCTTTTTTCCATAATATCTTCGTCTCTGACTTTCTTCAGCAATTTCTCTTTAATTCTAAGGAATGAAGGGTCTTTCACGGCAGGTGAAAGACGCCTATGAACTATGATTGATTCGGATTGCTTGCTGATTGAAAAATCAAGAGAAGATGCAAGTGAAGCTAGAGCGTCAGCTAAGATATTCTGATTCCTAGGGACATGGACAAAGATCAATTTTGTGAAAAGCTTTGAGTAAGCAGAAGTAAGTTCTTGATAAGGCTTGAGTTTGGGATCAAGAGTTCAATACTTGGTCAGCACTTGGCGAAGAATCAGTTGGCTATCACCCATAATCCTGAGTTTGGTGGCACCATGGAAATGAGCAGCCTCGAGGCCAGCAAGGAGTGCCTCGTATTCAGCTATATTGTTGGTGACTGGAAAATCAAGCTGAAAGGCTTGGGGAATGATGATACCTTCAGGTGATAACAGAACGATACCGATCCCCTTTCTATGAGAATTCAGAGCTCCATCAAAATGCAGAGTCCACATATCATCTCTGATTTGATTTACGGACATCAGTTCCTCATCCGGAAACTCTGATCGTACTGGATCAAATCGAGGAGGGGGATGATGAGCGAGATGTTCTGCTATGGCATAGCCCTTGATCGCTTTCTGCTGAATATAAGTGATATCGAATTGAGATAGAAAGCTTTGCCATCACGCTAACCTATCAGTAAGAACAGATTTCTCCAGAAGGAATTTGATCGGATTCATCCTAGCGATGAGATGGACTTCATGGGCCAGAAAATAATGCTTCAATTTCTGCACAACCTAGACCAATGCTGCACATGTTTTCTCCATCGCCGTATATCTCTGTTCAGTGGGGTTGAGAAGTTTAGAGAGATAATAGGCTGCCCTCTCTTTTCCTTCTTCATCCTCTAGTGCTAGGACAGCCCCCACTGCATCATCCAGGACTGAAATGTAAAGTATCAATGGTTTGCCTGGAGATGGTGGTCTCAAAACAGGAGGACTTACTAAATAGTTCTTTAATCCATCAAATGCCTCCTGACACTTATCGTCCCAATCGAATTTGACTCCCGGCTTGGTAAGCTCGTAAAACGGCTTACACCTTTGTGAGTGCTGGGAGACAAAACGGCGAATAAATTGCAACCTCCCGATTAATCCTCTCAACTCTTTCAAGTTTTTGGGAGGTGGCATTTCTCTGATAGCTTTCGCCTTGTTGGGATCGATCTCAATTCCCCGTTTGCTGACAATGAATCCAAGCAACTTTCCTGAAGATACCCCGAATACACATTTCTTGGGGTTCATCTTTAACTGATACTCTCTCGATCTCTCTAATACCCTTGCCAAAACTTTGGCGTGCTCAGCTTTTGTCTTAGATTTAACCAATAAATCATCCACATACACTTCCAGATCTATATGCATCATGTCATGAAATATTGCCATCATGGCCCTCTGATAAGTGGCTCCAGCATTCTTCAATCCAAATGGCATGACGACATAACAGTATGTTCCCCAAGGTGTAGTGAATGACGTTTTCTCTTGATCCTCTTCTTCCAGCTTAATCTGATTATATCCTGAAAATCCGTCCATAAACGATAAAGTTTCATAGCCAGTGGTATTATCAATGAGTACATCAATATGAGGCAATGGAAAATCATCTTTAGGACACGCCCGGTTCAAATCGCGGAAGTCAATGCAAATTCTGACCTTCCCGTCCTTCTTCATAACCGGGACTATGTTGGCCACCCATTGTGGATAAAGGACAACTCTAATAAATTTGGCTTTATGTAATTTATCGACCTCTTCCTTCATCTTTAGAGCCATTTGTGGGTGGAATCGCCTTAATTTCTGTTTGACAGGGCTAACTCCTTCCTTTAATGTCAACCTGTGTTCAACTAAAGATGAGTCTAACCCCGGCATATCTTCATAACTCCAGGCGAAAGTGTCCTTGTAGTCCTTAAGTACTTGTACCATTGCCTTCTCATACTCTGTAGAAAGATTTTTTCTGACGAGGACAACCTTAGGTTCGTCTTCAGTCCCTAAATTGATTTCTTTGGTGGGCTCTTCTACGGCAGCTGAGGGTTCATCGAATCTCTTCACTCCACTGGCATATGCCTCAGCTGCGTCCTCGTCATCTTCCTCATCTTCAACAATGGGGTCCTTTTCATGTACTAACTCATATACCCCGTACCCATCATTGACTGTCTCATCATTCATACAGTCTTCTGGCATATGAATTGGATTTTCTAAAAATTGAGGGATTAAAGAGCAAGAAAAGTATCTATCAGCTAAGTCCTGGAGGTATCTATCTGGAATTAGCCTACCCTTAGGCTTCCTAGACTTCCTAACCTGACTAACCTGCTTAAAACTAGACTGCCTAACTTCACTAAACTCCCTATTATAACCTAATGAAGTTGAAGCATGATAGAAATCCTGGGATACAAGTGGAAATACAGGAGAATCCTCCTGAGGGGAGGGGCAGAGTAGATTTAAGAGAGAATCTTGACCGAAGGACCCGCGCAACGGGGTGCGATCGGACAAGTAAGATGTTTCCTCGATAAGGATCTGAGAAGAATTGTTGTAAAATTGGCGTTTTTTTTTTGATATCAGAGGAATTAAACATGAAACAGGAATGAATACAAATAGAAGGAGAATCAGATGGAGGAAATGGCACCAGGGCCAGAGGGTTAGGGGGATCATATAACAATATGTCCCAGATCAAATCATACATCCTCTCTAGATCGAGAGGAGGTTGTGGAATAAGGTCCCGAGGGGACAGGGTAATCATAACGGGCGGAGCCCGTGGAATATCTTCAATAATGACCCGCGACCAAGTCGGGGTCAAGAGCAATGTGCGAAACAGAGTATGGAGCATGAAGACATGGGAAGGATATGTCCCCCTCCAGAGCAGATCTGTAGTGTAACCAGCTTCATAAGGGTCATCTGGCTCCCCTTCGTCGGTCTCTTCAGACAGCAATATCCGCTTATCAAAGACGGCACCAGGGCTTTCAATCAGCTCATCAATCTGCGGCGGCCACTTGGGTTCTGCAGGATCTAGGAACAATCTGTTCAGTGCAATGTAAAGGTCTCTCAGATTGAACCACCTGTACCATTCGCATTCAGGATCATGAAATTTTCTCCTTTTCATAGGCCGCAGAGCCTCCAAGGATTGGTACGTAAGTAGTTCTGAGCAATGCCTGGCCAAGTCCCTCCCATATATGTCATGGAAGTCAAAACACGAAGTAATGACCACCGTGTTGTCGTGGCTAAGTATGGGCCCCTTCACAAAGTGTGTATACAGGGTCCATGTTAGGGGATCTCGGCCTTCTTTGGGTGGTGTAGACATTGTCTCCCAGATTTTCCGACCTTCTTCAATCTCTGCTTGCTGAACCAGATCTTGCTTCAGTCTTCTTGGCCTATAGCCCAGACCACTTCCAGGTGCTGCTCGATGATCTTTAACAGGAGTGGTCCTGCCTTGCAACTGTGTGCCCAGACCTTTCCCAGGCTCATAGCCGTTCTTCATCATAATTCTCCATCCTGGGGTACTCATGCACTTCCCCCTTTTTATGACATCTAACGGGTAAGGAGAAATAGTGGCGGCTTTTAGAGGGTCAGCCACTGGATGGTAGACCTGTAATACCGACAGAAAAGGTTGTCGGCCAGGTAAAGCAACAGATTTAATATTCAAAGTATGAGCAGCAGCAAGGATCGGCATGCTCGTCACCTTAATAATTCGTCCTTTGAAAGGGAATTTGAGGCATTGGTGATTCGTAGAGAGAATCGCCTCAAGAGTTTTAATATAAGGACGACCCAAAATGGCATTTATAGAAGGGTCGATTTCTAGGATGTGAAATTCGACCTCTGCATGACTTACAGGGCCTAGCTCCACCTTCAAATAAACCATTCCCAGAGGGGAACGGGTAGAATTGTCATATGCTGTCACAGAGATGGAGCTAGGCAGCCATTTTTCTTTGGGCACACCGCACAACTCCAGGGTCTTCGGAGGTAAAACATTGATCGAGGCCCCTGTGTCAACCAGGCATGCATCCATGGCCTTCTTGCAGATGTTGACCGTGATGCTTAGAGCCATGCTTCTGGCTGCTGACGGTGCTAGTTCCGATGTATGAAATGTAATGGAGGGCTGATCCCCCTGAAGAACTAGTAGTGCTGCAATTTTTTCTACCGGCACGTCCTCGTTGACCATCACCTTCTATAGATATTCCATTAAGGCTTCTTGGTGACTCTTCGACCTTTTGATCAGATCAAGTACGGTGATCCGTGCCGGTGTTCTGTCCAGATGTTTCAACAAATCATATTGAGTGCCTGGTGCACTCTCTTCATTATGGGCTTCCTCAGTCGGCTGCGATGGGCCGTCTCTAACTGTGGACTGAGGAAAGACTTTGTTGAAAATCCTTCCACTTCAGAGCGCATGTTCCTCAACCGTGGAGGATCCGGGTGACACCTTAAGTACCGCAGGGTTGGATGGTGCGGATGATGTAGGTGATGGCGTAGGGTTAGATGGTGATGGCGAGGTGCGGATTAAAGGCCTAGAGGGTTGGATGGTGGATGGGTAAGTGGTTGATGAAGTGGGGAATGGCACGCGTAATAGCGGTCTGGATGGTAAGGGGGTATCTGGGTAGGTGGTAGTGGTAGCGGGTGAAGTAGGAAATGGTACGCGTAATAGCGGTCTGGATGGTAGGAGGGGCGCGTAGTTGGTTTGAGGTGGGTTATATGATGGAGGCGTAGGAGTGTGGGGCGTAATGGGCTTAAGGAAGGCGGGTGGTGGTAATGGGTTATTGGGTGCGGGTGAGTGATATGTGGGTGTCGGTAGAGGGGTGATGGTAATGGGTTGTGGCCTAGGTATGTGGATGGTGCGGCGTGGTGGTCGTTCTGCGGTACTTGGAATATGACCCGTCGAATAAAGAGAGGAAGAGTCCTCTATTCTCTACTATTGCCCACGGTCAGCCTCAGACTGGCTGCTTGTCAAGATAGGGGCAACTTGGTTTTGGTTCTGGTGCTCTGGGAGTGGATTCTGCACTATGCCCATGTTGGGTGGTGGTGCTGCTTGTGCTGGTGGCCTCGCTTGCTGCTGCTGCTGTGGTCTTCTTGCCTTCAGGGCTGATATATACTTTTTCATCTCCTCCCAGTCTATGCCGCCCTGCTCGTTGAGATCATGAATATAATCTCTGAATTGGAAGCAGGTGTCGATGGTATGCCTAGGTTGCCTATGGAAATAGAAATACCTGGACGTGTTGGCATTTTGAGGCCAGACGGCCTTTTCCCTTGGCAAAACTAAGGCATTAGCTGCCATTAGAGCACTGAAAATATCTACCAAGGATTCTGGGAGGGCCGAGTATTTTGCCCTCTTAGGGCCTGGAGGTCTTCTCTGCTGATTATAGTCAGCAGGAGGAGGGACATTATGGTATGCCAGCGGTGCGCGCAGCTGATATTGCTGTTGTTGGGGCTGTTGGTACTGCTGTTGCCGTTGCGGCGGCTGCTGTAGTTGTTGCTGTTGCTGGTTCTGGTTCGGCTGCTGGGGCCGCTGATACTGTTGCTGATAATGGGGGTTCAGCTGCTGCCTGTACCCCTGCTGGTTTGGTTGCGGTGGCCTCTGGTAGTACTGCTGGTTCCTCACGAACTGGGGCGAATTATTATTCATGCTACTAACTTGCTCATGAGATGGCGTGCCCTCAGTAGTCAGACCTGTGCTGGGAGAGTTTAGCACTGCAGGCTTCCGAGGTGGAGGCCTACTAGGTCTGTGAGGATCAAAGACGCTAGAGAACGTAGCGTCCTTGAAGGCATTCTTGCAGTACCGTGCTCTTTCATAGAGCTCTACCATGTTGGTCAGATTGTTCAAGGAGAGGACTAGCTTGAACTAGGGCGTGGCGTTGGAAATTAACATCTTCACTTGCTCAGATTCGGACAAGTGATCCTTCACCTTTTCGGCCAGGCCCCGCCACCTGTCAGCAAAACTGACAAACTCCTCATCAGGTTTCATTTTTTCTGCTATGAGGTCAGTGATGGACAAGGAGGGTGCAACTCTGTCTTGGTACTGTTGAATAAATTTACGAGAGACGATACCGTAGTCCTCTACTTCGGAGGGTTCCAAGGAAAAGAACCACTCGAGGGCTGGTCCCTCTAGAGATCTCCTGAACAAAAAGGCCAACGACCTCTTATCGTTCTGCCAGAAAGACGATTCGTACATAAACTCCTTCAAATGTGTGAAGGGGTTACCAGTACCGTTATACTTCCGGTACACTGGCATCTCAGAGGGTGGTAGGTGGAATACCGGCAGGCTCGGCAAATTGATCTCTAGCGCAGCTTTAACCCCCATCATCTTCTGAAGGTTGTTGAATTGCTCATCCATGCGCTCCATTTTGGCCAGCAATGCTTGTATGGTCAGATCTGCCTGGGGAGGAGGAGGAGGTGGAGGTACTTGATAGGCCTGCTGCCTAGAGTACGTTGGACAGGGAGGACAGTAAAGGGGAGGTCCGGCAGAGCATCCGCCATGCCCGAGGGCATTTTGATAAGCAGGCGTTTGCGGTCTAGCCGGTTGCCTAGAGGATGAAAGCTGCGGCCCAGCTGGCCGAGAAGTGACATGAAGGCCTTCCATGGCCTGATGGATGTAAGGAGGGTGAAGAGGAGGTTGCTGAGGGACAGCAGGGGGAGCCGCAGGGTTCGGCTCAGCAGGCTGCATGGGTGCCTTCCCCTTCAGAATAAACTGGATCGCCTCGAACTGCTGAGGGTCCAGACAGGAGGCAAGAACTCCCAAAGCGTTGACGAGATCCACAGGATCAGAGGATGAGGGATCATTCTGATTCATGTCCTCCTCAATATTGGGATTAGGAATCGCATATTCATGCGGGGGAAGATCAGGATATCGATCATGGGGATAAAAGAGAGGTGTCCGGACATTCCCATCTTGTCGATAGGGAATGGGGACAGAATTACGGGAGGCATCAGCATCTCTCCCGTTCTCATAGTTGTAGTCCGAATCGCGAGGGGCATTAGCATCTCCCTCGTAGTTGATGATGGCGTCTTGAGCCATACTCAAGTCCCTGCCTGATCTCAGCAGCATGATGTTAGTTTCTTTTTTTTTTCAAAGATTTGACAAACAAGTTGCACAGAGATTAATCAATCAAGTGGATGCTTAACGTGATTTTGAGATTCCTTGTTGAGTTGTTTGGATTTAATTAAACCACAAATTCGCTCAGGGAAAGGATCCTAGTTTCAGTTCAATATCCACCGTTATTCTCTACGGCTTTCTCTCACAACGCTTTATGGAATATAACGGGGACTTCAACTTGTACAACCGGCCCGATGATCAAGGAGGAGTACCTTGATTTTGGGGACTTATGGAGGTCTTAACGTCAACTTCTCTAGTTTGATCAAGGGACCAACCCAATCAGAGAGAGTTGCTGACGTCAAGTAAGGTGTTCCTAAGAAAGGGAGGGTATTCGCCTCAATGCGTATGTCCGATGGCCTGGATGGCCTCTAATGCTTAATAATAATAGGTAGTAGCACACAAGTCACAAAAATCTGGGAACTGAAAATTAACTAAGAAACTGCCTGAATCGCGTCGAGTCTAGTCGACGCTATTCAAACAAAATCTTAATTTTTTCGCAGAAACTCAGATGCAGACAGCAGAGAGGAAATGACTAAAAGGCGTCTAGGTGTATTGACGCGGTTTAAAACGCGTCAGTTCTTCTAGACGCTTTTCAAGTCGCAGAAACAGTTTTGCAGGAGGATTTTCTGGGTTGAATCCTCCTCAAACAGGATAAAAGCAGTAAATAATCAACTCATGCAGATTTTTTTTAGTTCCAGATTTTAACAGGATGATTTTACTAACTAAACAACCAAGATGCCAATCAATCACACAACATTTTCATCACAGAAACAACTTTTTCAATTAATCAACGGGGAGGGCAAGATCTTGCCACAGGGGTGTGCACGTGGTGCACGAGGGAAATTAACTAAACTAAAACACTCACCAATTGGTGACGACATGTCGAGAGACACAAGTGGTGCACCGTGGGTGCCCGATTGATGATAGCAAGAACAAAAGAATTAAAAGATGGCGAGACCAAGTCCCACCGTGATCGGCAAAAAAGCTGTGAGTGCTTAAAATGATAGTGTGATTAACATGAAAAATCTATGTTGTTTAGGTGCAAAATAAACCTATTAAAAACAGAAAGTACGTGAAGTGATCGCCAGAAACTTTTGACTTAAAAGTTCCAAAAGAAAGTTTTGATCGCCTACCTGTTTGAATGCGGAAGATGTTAAGCTCTTGATTCCCCTCCTTCAGCCGGCTGAAGAAAGAGAGCCCTTCTCATTCTTTGTTCTTGCTGTTGAATTTGAAGTTGAGGATTTGAGGATCGTCCAGAAATTCTTGTGACTTTGTGCTTGATTTACCCCTTTTGATTCTCTTGTTGAGTGGCTTTTGAAACCCCTTAATCAAATAGGTTTTGAAGAGAATGAATGTGTTGTGTGTTGCATGGAGTGAATGATGAAGAATGTAGAACTAAATGAAATGAATGCAGAAAATAAAGACTTATGCCCAATGGTTGAATTCTTGAATGGATGAAGAATCTTGAAAGGATGCCGACTTCTGGAAATGGCAGCGCTTCGGCGTTCCGACGTTGTTGCTTCGATCTTCAACTCGCTATTGCTCAATCATAATCAACTCGAGATTACGCTTAACATTTTTTAACTCCTTAAAATGTAAGGTATTTATAGACTTCTTCTGCGTCCGTGATTAACATAGAAAAACTTCGGATTTATCCATCTTAACCGACAGATAAATACATATTAATTCATCTTTATCTGTAATTATCTAAAACGCGTCCAGTAAGGCTGACGTCTTTCAGATTAATTAAGATAAGGATAAACATCCGGGAAACTTATCTTTATCTTTATTAGCTAAAACGCGTCTACATGTATAGATGTCTTTTAAACTAATTAAGATAAGGATAAACATCCGGAAGATAAGTAGAAATAGCCTAGGAAACCTAAAACGCGTCCTGACTGACAGACGCCTTTTAGCTAATTAATCAATTGATTAAAATTCAAATTTAAACGTTAAAATAAGAATAAACTCTAAATGGCGTCCAGACAAGTCGACGTCTTTTAAGTTTCTTCATATTTTAACTGAAATTTGAGTTAAAATCAATTCAATTGATTAACTTAAACATGTCTGTTAAACCTGACACTCAAAAGATCAATAAAAATTAATCAATGATTAAATATCAGACCATTCTGAGGCATTATTATATGAAATGAAATTTACTCGAAATGATGTCAAAATTAGCGTGTCTACAATCATATGAGCAGGAGTAATATGTACTAGTCTAACCGGATATCCGATGTCCTTCTCGGATATCCTCCAACTAGGAATAATTAAGAATATGTGTGTTTAAGTGATCAGTCTCATTAGTATGATCTCATCATAATCTGATCACTATAACACATATTCACGGACTTCATTATGAAACGATAATTAATGAGATTTACAGATAATGAATATTATGCCATTATATTAATAAATGAACGAGATTTAGATAGTCATATTGGCTTGTAGGCCACCTAAACTAACAATCTCCCACTTGGACTAAAGCCAATCACCTTTATACAATAAGCCTATAGACTCTAGGTGATGCTTAAACACAATTTGAGCCAACGGCTTTGTCAGTGGATCTGCTACATTGTCGACGGATGGAACTCTTTCCACTACTACATCTCCTCTGGATATGACGAAAGCGCCTCAAAACATCTTTCGATTTCTGATGAGACCACGGCTCTTTCACTTGTGCAATAGTCTCATTGTTGTCGCACAACAGTGAAACATGATCAAGGATACTGGGAACTATGTCAAGGTCGGTGCTGAACTTCTTCAACCACACTATTTCCTTGAAAGCTTCGGCTGCAGCGATGTGCTCAGCTTCAGTCGTCGAATCTGCAGTGGTTACTTGCTTGGAACTCTTCCAGCGCACTGCGCCTCCGTTCAAAGTAAACACGAATCCAGATGTAGACTTGCTATCATCTGGATCTGACTGGAAACTCGAGTCAGTAAAGCCTCGCAGTTTCAAGTCACCTCCTTCATAGACAAGAAGCATATCCTTAGTTCTTCTCAAGTACTTAAGGATACATTTCAATGCTTTCCAGTGCTCTTTGCCTGGATCAGCCTTAAATCTGCTCGTAACACTTAGAGCAAATGCAACATCAGGCCGTGTACATAGCATGACATACATGATAGATCCCATGGCAGAGACATAGGGTATTCTATAAATGAATGCCCTCTCATCAGGAGTCTTAGGAGACTGCTCCTTTGAGAGACTAATTCCATGTCTCATCGGTATGAGACCTCTCTTGTAATTTTCCATGCCAAACCTTTTGACTATGGTATCTATGTACAAGGATTGGGTCATTCCAAGCATCCTCTTTGATCTATCTCTATAGATCCGTATTCCCAATACGTAGGATGCTTCTCCCAAATCCTTCATAGATACGTATTCTCTATAAATCTTTACTGATGACATCATAGCTACATCATTCGCAATGAGTAGTATGTCATCTACGTAAAGAACTAGAAAAGTGACTGTACTCCCATTGGTCTTCTTGTACACACAAGGCTCATCTTCATTCTTAATGAAGTCATAAGAATTGACAGCCTCGTCAAATCTTATGTTCCAGCTCCGGGAAGCCTGCTTCAGTCCATAAATAGACCTCTGAAACTTGCACACTTTATCTGGAGATTCTTTGGATGTGAAACCTTCTGGTTGTATCATATACACCTCTTCCTCAAGGTTACCATTGAAGAAGGCAGTCTTTACATCCATCTGCCAGATTTCATAATCAAAATGTGCAGTAATGGCGAGTAGAACCCTGATCGACTTTATCATAGAAACTGGTGAGAAAGTCTCGTCATAGTCAATTCCTTGCCTTTGACGATATCCCTTTGCCACCAACCTTGCCTTATAAGTGTCGATCCGTCCATCAGCACCGATCTTTCTCTTAAAGATCCACTTGCAACCGATGGGAACAATACCCTCGGGCAAGTCCTCCAAGTTCCAAACTTGGTTGGTGTACATGGACTGGATTTCTGAGTTCATGGCTTCTCGCCATTTCCCGGCTTATGGGCCTTCTATGGCCTCCTGGTAGGTTTTAGGATCATTATCCTCATTATATTCTACCTTAGACTCACCTTCAGCGATATGTCCCACATATCGTTCGGGTAGTCTAGGTAATCTACCAGATCTACGAGGCTCATGTGTGTGTACCTGAACAGATTCAGGAACTGATATCTCATCTCATGATAATGTAGCTGTTTGGGGATCTGGAACCTCTTCCAGTACTATTTTTCTCCCACTGTTCTCCTGGAGAAGGTATTCCTCTTCCAGGAAGACAGCTTTTCTGGCGACAAACACCTTTTGTTCACCAGGATGGTAAAAGTAGTATCCAAAGGTTTACTTTGGATATCCCACAAAACTGCATTTATCAATTCGTGATTCCAGCTTGTCTGGATCATGCCTCTTTATATGAGCAGGACAACCCCTGACTTTAATATGTTTAAATTCTAGTTTCCTGCTTTTCCATATCTCATATGGAGTAGAAGCCATAGACTTGCTGGGTACTCTGTTCAGTAGGTATGCTGCTGACTCTAGAGCATACCCCCAGAGGGACACTGGTAATCCCGAAAAGCTCATCATGGATCACACCATGTCCAACAAGGTGCGATTCCTCCTTTCTGATACACCATTCATCTGTGGTGTATATAGAGGGGTCAGCTGAGAAAGGATACCATTATCCTCTAAGAATTGTGTGAAATTAGTACTCAAGTATTCTCCTCTTCGATCTGATCGAAGAGCTTTAATACTCTTTCCTAACTGCTTCTCTACCTCATTCTTGAACTTCTCAAATGCTTCCGACTTGTATTCATTAAGTACACATAGCCGAATCTTGAGAAGTCATCGGTGAACGTGATGAAGTCACTATAAGGGAGGCAGGTTTTGTCAGCGAATATATGTCAACGGCTATAGATACTTGTCGACAAAGAGAATATATGTCGACGGCTTTAATATAGCCGTCGACATATGTAATAAATTAAAAAAAAAATAACACTAAAATCTATATGTCAACGGCTATATGTGTAGCCGTTGACATATATAATATATGTCAGCGGCTACACATATAGCCGTTGACATATATACTATATGTCAGCGGCTAAACTGTAGCCGTTGATATATCTGATATATGTCAGCGGCTACACTTATAGCCGTTGACATATCTACTATATGTCAGCGGCTACACTTATAGCCGCTGACAAAAAACCGCCCCCCTTTTCCTGTCTCCCTCCCGAGCCCTAGCTCCATGTCTCCATCTTTTCCCCTCTCCTAGCCCTAGCCACTGCCGGTCGCCTCCGCTCTACCCGCCATCGTCGCCGGTCGCCTCCGCTCTGCACGCCATCGGCGCCGGTCGCCTCCGCTCTGCCCGCCATCGTCGCCGGTCGCCTCCGCTCTGCCGGCCATCGTCGCCGGTCGCCTCCGCTCTGCCCGCCATCGTCGCCGGTCGCCTCCGCTCTGCCCGCCATCGTCGCCGGTCGCGTGCTCTGCCCGCCATCGTCGCCGTCCGCTCGGCCCGCCGTAGTCATCGGTCCCACCCGCCATTGTCGCCGGTCTCGTCCGCTCGGCCCGCCATCGTGCTCGCCCACTGGCCACCGGCCATTCTCCTTTCCACGGCCACTGGCCATCCTCGTTTCCACGTCCCACTGCAGGTATAATTTTTTAAAAATCTAGATGCTCGTAGGTATTATTTTGTAAAAATCTCAGAATGGTGTGAATAAGAAGCAAGCAGGCTCGAAAAAAAAGCATACGATAATCTTGCATGTTTTCTACAGAGATACGTTATGCTTTTATGTTGGTTATACCTTGAGCATCACTTAGTAAATCTCATGATCTTCAAGTTATATGTGGTAACTTGAAGGTTGTGTTATGCATCTGCAGCGGTAAGTTGTGGCTTTCTGATTTGCTTTCTTATAGATGTTTGAATGTAAGTCATGACTGTAATGTTAAGAATCTTAATACTTATTCAATGAATAGTCACTAGCTAGCATCTGGATTCGTTGCTTTTACTGTGTTGGTTAGACTTGGTTCTCTGTCGTATTTGGCTTGTTTTCTGATGTAGTGAAATCTGCAGTTGGAACTTGGATCCTGTGGAGTTCAGGGTCTATGGGCCCTATAAAGCAGGGGGGGAAATCTGAACTTGCTTGTTGGGATGTCATTATAGACTGAATGGATAGGATGCCAATAAGAACTTTTCATTTAATCTTTACTACTTTCTGAAGTTTATTGGGCATGAGTATCATTTACCTAATCATACGATAATCTGATCTGCCTTATCACTAACTTGTTAGGTAAATCTAGTACCCCTATTCCAATCTGCAGTTAGAGCCACGTTGAGAGGGATCCGCAGTCATCTTCTGACTTCTGCATAGAGCAAGTCAGTCATAGGCTCGTCCCAATGGATGCAGGCTAATTGGTCAGGTTCCATTGAGTCAACAGTCACATCCAAGCATTGCTTAATGGGCCAAAGATGGGCCTCATCAATCACGCGAATAATAATGAGTTAATCACAAATATAAAATTCAAAAGTTGGAAAGATGTAAGATTCTTCCTCTTAATGTCTTCCCATTCTGGAACCCTCCATACATCCACTCAGTCCTTACTCACAAACTCTTGCTTGCTTTCTTGCAATGATGACACCTTAGTCTGGCACCATACTTTATGTCCCAACTCCTCTACCATTTCTTCCTATTATACATCCTCTCTCCAGCCCATCCCCAAAAAACATAAGAAAAACAAAAATGAAAATCATCCTGTCTCCAGCCCATCCCCCCAAAACATGTTAGATAGATAGATAGATACAGATATAACACACAGACAGACAGACAGATAGATAGATAGATAGACAAACATCTGTGTTACACCTCCTACCCTCAGCCGACTGTCACACGGTTAGCCACCAAATAAGGCGCTATTTGTACATAATGTAGTAGGCTCGTCCCAATGGAGGAAGGCAAACGTAAGTGAAGGTTTTGCGTATGACACCCTAGGACATGTTTATGATCATGCACTCTTAAATGGTAATAATTTTGGCTCCGAAGTCCTTATCCACATTTCAAAATTTACGACAAGCTTACCTTAAGCTCAAAGCTTAATAAAACAGATAAGAAATTCCAATCAGTTATGTTTTAGCCACATTGTTGGAAAATCAGGCACATCTCAGCGAATTGGCAGAGGAAAAGCCTCCCACTTATAACTGCTGAAAGCTCAAAAGCCACCTTCAGTTGGGTGCAATTATGATCTTGCTTGTCACATGTAGTTTAACATTCTGTTCCATGACTACAAAACCAGAACATGTTCCCCCCCCGGATCACCCAGTTTAGTCCAAGTTTAACTCAAATTCAGCCTAAATTCAATCCAAATTCAATAATTTAGTCCAAATTCAATTAAGAGACAGGTTGATTGATTGGGTTAGTCCTCCTTTCTCCAGTTCAACTGATGATAAATCTCACCTTGTCATGTGTTTCTCCATTCTTTGGCAAATATGGAAGGACCGTTGTAATTAAGCATGTTATCGAAGGGAAAGTCCTTAATCCTATGATGATCATCCTGTGAAAAACTCTATTCGAATTTGAAATCTGGTCCAAATTTGAAAAACTTCTTTAGCATCCACACCCAGCAGAGACATTACCTCGTGCCCACCACCTTCAGGGTCACTCAAGATTAACTTTGATGGAACCACACATGATTCGGGTAGTTCTATTGGGATAGTTCTCAGAGATCACAAGGGTTTAGTGATCTCAAGTTCTATTTAGAAGTTATCTTCCTCTGATATAGTTTTACATTTAGGGTCCGTTTGGTAGATATAGATTTTTTTTTGGCAGACTATATTACTGCTTTGGTATATTAAACTGGCAACCCCTGTGCGTAGAGGTTTACCTCCGCCTAGTACCAAAGGGTAATATATAGTTGTGGATGCGCATGCGAATTATAATATAATTTTTGTACTATATATGTGAATGTAGATGTGATATGTATGAATGTTGATGTGATTTGATATTTACATGTAGATACAAATAAGTTTTCTTGCAGGTACAGATGATGATGTAAATGTGTACATGTATGTGTATGTGGATGTGGATGTGGATGTGGTTGTGCATATGTAAATGCAGTTGTATATATGGATGTGGTTGACCCTTTTTTTTTTTTGTCCGTTCAAGACTTTTGTTATGATATATGTTTTTACTGTCTTTTGACAGTAATGACATATATCGATCATAAAGTCTTGAATTGTCCTGTTGGACAGTCTGTGGATATTTGATCATCTAATGTTCTTTATTATATGTGCTTCATGATCATCTTAAATTTTCGACAGTATCTTCTCACTCTTCTCCAATATACCTGCTAATTTTGACTGCTCTTTTTGTCATTTGTATTTCATACAAGTGACTTTTTGAGAAAAAGTTAAAATTAGTAAATAATGGTGGTATATTGGAGAAGTGTGGGGAGATGCTGCCGAAATTTTAAGATAATCATGAAGCACATATATTAAAGAACATTAGATGATCAAATATACATGGATGGACATGTTATGTGATGTAGGTACCCTTTGTTTATGAGATTGTATGAAATCAGACAGGTGTACAGGTTTGAAAAATGTACAACTTTCAGGGAAGATGCTGCTGAATTTTGTTTAGAAATGTGTACAAGTAACTTTCCTGACAGGTACGGATGTGGATGTGGATGTGTTTATTGGATGTGAATGCGTATGTGGATGTGGATGTGTAATGTAGATATTATTTTTTTATGAGATTGTATGAAACCAGACAGGTGTACAAATGTGAAAAATGTACAACTTTTAGGGGAGATGCTGCCGAATTTTTTTTAGAAATGTATATATCTATATTTATAAATATATTTATCTATCTATTTATGTATTTAACTTTTGTTAGTAGCACTTTTGAATTAATTGAATATGATGACGATGCGTTTATCTTTACAGGTTCTTCGTGTGTATGTCCTTGGTATTGTATGTGAGGCGATGATGATACACTTGACTTTACAGCTACTGCAAGCCATCTGCTAACGGCACGGCAACTCTGGATGGTCCTACTGGGCAACCGAGTTGCAGCCATTTTGTGCGGATCGCTGAAGCATACGGAAGCCCCTATGGGTTAAAAACATTTTCTATCTGAGCCTCCGGTCTTCCCTCTCTTAAATTTTATGGAGAGACCACTGTGTGTCTTTGTGTTTTGCATGCGTGGATAATATAGAAGTTATTAATCGATCACATTTGTTAATATGTAGGTTAGAGGATACATAGAAATGGTTGGACTTGACAAGAGTTGGATGAAGTTTGTTCATAATCGAGGAGATCCTAGATATGAGAGAGGGGTAGCTGAGTTTTTGGACTTTGCTTTTCATGAAGATAGAATAAGTTTTAGGCATGGACAAAACAATGAATTGATACAGTGTCCATGTCGGAATTGCCTTAACGGAGTAAAGTTGACCCGGATAGATATTGAAACCCATCTTAAGGTGGACGGAGTATGGGTGCATTATACAAATTGGGTGTGTCATAGAGAGGCACCATTAACTGATATGTTCAGATATCAAACCAACAGTCCTACTGTAGAGATGAGTGAACGACAACAATCTTTTATTGCTGATAGTACAGTTGAGATGTTGCATGACTTGCAAGAAGCTGGAAGTGTTATTGCAGAAGAAGAGCATGAACCGAATTCCAAAGTGAGAGACTTTTATAAGCTATTGGAGGATGTTGAAATACCATTGTATCCTAGGTGCCAGAAGGTTTCAAAGTTAACATTTCTTTTAAAGTTGTTGCATATTAAGACACTGAATCAGGTGACAGGGGCATGTATGAATATGTTTCTTGAATTCATCAGAGAAATATTACCAGAAAGAGCCAATGTACCTCAAACATGGTATGAAGCAAAGAAGATTATTAAAGATTTGGGGTTGGGATACGAGAGATTGAAGCAAATGATCCTCGTTGTACTCATGAGATTGAAGTTTTGTCACAGAGACCATCAAGACTTGCATATTCACATTCAGGTTACATAGTAAATGGTTTTAGATTTCGTATCAAAAACATTGATGATACTAAATTGACTCAATTGTCTGGAGTTATTGTGAATGCGGAACTTGAATCTGGATGTGATGGATATTATGGACGTCTGATTGATGTCCTCGAAATATCTTTTGATCATGAAAGTCATATTGTACTGTTTAAATGTGATTGGTGGGATGTTTATAAAAAAGACAGGGGATTTAAGATTGATAAGTATGGAATTGTCAGTCTGAATACACGTTTTAAACTCAACACAAATGAGCCATTTGCTCTTGCAAATCAAGTAGAACAAGTGTTCTATGTAAATGATAATACAACAGCAGGGTGGATCATTCCTGTTAGAGCACAACCGCGAGATTATTATAACATGCAAGGTGAAACAACTGAAGATGATGAATTATATGTTGAAGAAGTTTATCAAGAAAACTTAATTGATATTCCTATTAGGGGAGAAACCATTGATGTGGATATTAGTGAAGGAATTAGCATAAGAGTAGGCGAATACTTGGAGGTTTAGGTGAAGGTAACTTTCAACGACGTTTATTTTTTATCTATTTTTACTTCTAACTCTAATCTAATACATTAGGATTTGAACAGATGGCTTCAGGTAGCGGCGCTCGTGGCTCAGGTAGTGATTTCACACTCCGCAAGAAGCGGAATGCCTCTCAGCAGTCTATCCCTGAGCATTCGACCTCTCAGGCCATTGCCTCTCAGCAGTCTATCCCTGAGCGTTCAACCTCTCAGGCCATTGCCTCTCAGCAACTTATTCCCGAACTTCCCACCTCTCAGGCTCTTTCTACATATCAGGCTCTTGCCTCTCAGCCTGTTGCCTCTCAGGCCGCTGCGGCTCAGACATCTACATCTGTATCCACATCTTCATCTGCAATAGGTATGAATTTTAATTTTAGTCGTTCATTAAATTGATACTCTTATGTTTATAATTTCACATAAATATCTTTATCATGTATGTTTAAACAGGTCCATCTTCTACGCAGTCTTGGGGTCGGGGACATGGCCGTCGGGGTCCCACCAGAGGTGTCACCGATGGGAGATTGGAGCAGGGTCAACGATGGAACGTGCGGGTGATCAGCGGTTACGGCGTTGGTGAGAAGGGAAGCAGTTTTGTATCCCGCATGGGTGTTGTGGCAAAACTTCATTGCAAGATATGGCAGAAAAATTTTGTTACTCTTCCTGCAGCGAAACAAGCTGCAATGTTTAGAGATCTCGAGGTAACAATATTTAAAGTTAATTATATGTTTGTCAAATTTGTATGACTAATTAAGTTAACGATAATGTGCAGTTAATGTATCAGTGGGACCGAACTCCCGAGACAGATAGGGAGATGCTTATGCACATGACCTCAATGCATCGCAGTTGGCGCGGTGTTTTGAAGAAAAGAGTAAATGAAATTTTTTTATGTTCATTTATAATCTATTTTTGTATTATTTTTTCTTATGTTCATGTATAATGAAGTCAAACTGAAATCATTTCATAGCATTATACGGGAAAGACTTTGGCGGATGCAATTGTTTCTGTACCGGCGGGTGTTGATCCGCCTGATTGGCGGACGATGTGCGAGAAATGGAACACGTCAGATGAACAGGTAAAATAATAATGTAGTTTGATAATTTATGTTGATTTGTTCGATACAAATTTGACAACTAATATTTTTTTTTCTGCAGAAAATTGCTGATCGTAATAGAGAAAATCGCTCCCATCAGTCTATGCCATATAGGCGGGGCCGAACGAGTCATTATCAATTGAAGGATGACTTCGTAAGATTTTCATTTTATTAGTAGTGTTTCTATATTGTTAACTTTTTATTACTTATTCTTTTTAATATAATTTGAACAGCATCATCTTCATCAACGTGATCCCGAGCGCCTTGAGATGTTCAAGATGGGTAGATGTAAGGATCTTCCAGACGGCAGTGAGCAATGGGTAGATGAGGAGAGTAGGAGTCGATATGTAAGTTATTTTATCATTTGAATTATTATTTTTAATCATTCTTATTAAATTTAATATGTATCACTAATAACAATTTTATTTTATTTATTTTTAGGAGAAGATGACTCAATTAACCACTTCTTCTCTGGAGAGTGATGTTGGGAGTACTCCCATTTCTGCTGAGGATGCATTCATTTCGGTTATGGGAAAAGATCGATCTGGCCGTGTTCGTTGTGCAGGAAGTCGAGAGACGTTACGTACATGGTATGGACCGGGAGAAGGATCGAGCTCTTCCTATCAACAGAAATTTGAGGAGCAGATTGCGGAGATGCAAAACATGAAAGAAAAAATCAAAGCCCAAGGGAAGGAGATGGAGTGGATGCGCAAACAAATGGCAGACATGAGCGCATTTATGAGTCAATTTCAAAACATGCACAATCCTACTGTGAATGAGGACGACGCCCAAAACGAATCAAATGATGAGGGAGATGATTTTGATGGTGATGACGAACAGTGAGCCGATGATAATTGATACATTTAGTTGTGGATGTGTAATCTGAATTTTTCGGGGATGTGTAATGTGAATTTTTCATGGATGTGTTTTTTAATGTTATGTGAATGTTTATTTATGTATGTGGATGTATTTTTTTTGTGATTTTATGAATGTGTTTATTTGAAAGTGTGAATGTGTTTATTTGTACATGTTGATGTGTTTTTGTATATCTTTGTAAGCACAAATCTGTATATACAGGAAAAATATATAATTTATTAATTTAATATTTTATTTTATTTTTCTTAATAACTATTTGTCAGCAGCTTTATAGCCGTCGACAAATAGTATTGTCAGCGGCCGCTCTCAGGGAAAATGCTTTGTCAGCGGCTTAGGCCGCTGACAAAACTATTTGTCGACGGCTATAAAGCCGTCGACAAATACTATTTGTCGACGGCTACCATTAGCCGTGGACATATGCCCTATTTGTCAGCGGCTAATATCCGTGGACATAGGTTTCATATGTCAGCGGCTAGTTGAAGCCGCTGACATATGTCTTATATGTCAGCGGCTTCCGTGCGTAGACATATATGGTATATGTCAGCGGCTCTATGTAGCCGTTGACAAATATATGCCAACGGGACTTTTGTCCACGGCTTTGTCAGCGGCTGTGAAGCCGTCGACATAAGCATTTGTCAACAGCTGTTTAGGATTTGTCAGCGGCTCTTAGCCGCTGACAAATCCTGTTTTTCTTGTAGTGAGTAAGAAAAGTCACATTTGGCTTGGGTGGACATTGGACCACATACATCTGAATGTATTAATTCCAAAATGTCCTTGGCACGTTCTCCATGTCCAGTAAATGGAGATTTTGCCATCTTTCCCATAAGGCAGGATTCACATGTTGCAAACGATTCATAACCGAATGCAGATTATTCCATACAAATTAGAACAATTCTAATAATATAACACTTAGATTAAACCCCATTAATAATCTAACAATTAGACTATTAAAGATTAATCTAACTCTTAGATTAATCTAACAAAGTTAATTAATAATTTAACACTTAAATTAATAATCAACCAAATTAATTATTATAATCAACCAAATTAATTATTAACTACTAATCTAACACTTAGATTAGCCAATTAATGTTAATTATTAATTTAACTCTTAAACCAATAATTAACACTAACTAATTAATAATTAATTAATCTAACTCTTAGATTAGATAATTAAAGTTATCATTAATTTAACTATTAAATTAATGACTAACAGTAATTAACCAAGGACTACTAATTTAACATTTAAATCAGTCATTTAAGTTAATTATTAATTTAACAATTAAATTAATAACTAACTCAAATATTAATTAACAATTAGATGTATTAATAGATAATAATCTAACATTTAGATTATTAAATATTAATCACTAATTTAACAATTAAATTAGATAATTAAAGATAATTATTAGCTTAACCTTTATTCTAATAATCAACTCTAATCAAATTACATCTAATTGTTAATTAACATAATTAAAATCATCATGTCCAAATAATTTTTTTAATTTTTCAAAACAATTTTGAATTTCTAAATTAAAATCAAATTTTAACTGGGTTTAAGTTGGAAAAAAAAAGGGAGATGCAAATGGGCTCAATCCATTAAAACCCAGCTGGCTCGGGCCCTGCAGGGCCTGGGTTCGAGCCAGGTGCGCCTGGGCCCGAGCCAGGCGCACCTGGCTTGTGCCTGCCTCAGGCCCGGTCCAACCGGGACCTGACCGGCCGGCCCAAGCCCTGAACCGCCCGTCCCCTTCCACCCGAAACCCTAATGGCTGGAGTTGCAGGTCCGACGGCGGGAGGAGTGGCTGGCCGCCGCCGACGAGCGCCCAGGCGCCGCCGGCAATGCCCCTGGTGCCGGCGACCTGTCCGACGCCGGTGGGGCAAAGATCCGGCCAAGCCGAACCCATTTACAATGGGATTTTTCTGGTTTTTCTTCAAAACTGATTTTGAAGAAGAGGGAAAAAGGGAGCCATAACCGGAGGGCTCACCGGGCCGGCCAATGATCCAGTGGTTATCGGAGACATCCCTAGGATGTGCAGGGATACTGGGCATCTCTCCAACGATTGGGGATGCCGGATTGAAGCCGCTAAAATCCGGTTGTTCTTCATCACATGAAGAACAGGAAATACCTCAAATAAAATCCGAAAAATCACAAAAAAATAATCAAATTATTTGTGTTCATCTTATGAACACTATTCCGTTATTTTAATCGGATTAAACGCATGGAATAACTCATGAAAAAATAATTTAGAGATCGAAACGGGACGAGAAACAGTGGAACCTGGCTCTGATACCACTGTTGGGTTTTCTCGGGTTTCTCCGGATCGCTCACGCAGCGGAAAATAAAATAAAACAGCGATCCGTTTTCCCGTTTCGAAAAACTATAAACAACGATTATCGGATAATCGATTCTCACCGTATGCGGATTCGAATCCGTAACCGTTCGGTTCCGTCGGTGCGATACCGCAAGCCGCGCAAACGCCCGGCCTCTAGCGAAGTCCACGCGATCCTCCCCGCGACGGATATCCTCGCGTTCCTCGTTCTTCGCAGCCCACGAAACCTCCGCCGGTCACCGCAACGATTGCAGCAACGCGCGGACGATTTCCCGTCGAACGGGATTCGGCAGAGCAGATTTGGATCTGTCTGGACGCCAGAGAGAGAGAGAAACTGAGGAGGGCGGCTAGGGTTAGCATCAGCTTGGCCTGCTCAGCCCGTTCGCTATGTTTTATACTAACCGTGCGATTTTTCATAAAAACCCCCGGTTTGTATAAAACCCACTTATTTATCCATCGCCTTGAGAATCATGTGCGTGTGACCCTCTAGGACCAAGTACCAGTCCAGTTAATGGCCCAACAAGCCCAGTGACTCCTCACTGGCTTTATTAATCAATTAATAACCCTTTATTAATTAATTAATCAATCGAATTGATATCGCACATCGAATTCGACCGGGCCTCCGATCACGTTGGGTGCCAAGTAACACCGCGTGAACCCGGAAGGTATTGGGGTTAAGTAACCCACTCTTGGAACCTTTCCGCCAACAGTTACCGCGTGGATATAATCCTTCATTCGTACAATGCTCTCGAGTCAACTCAAGGTATGGCGAGCTGTCAAACCCTAACCGGTCGACTTACTTGGATTGGATGCCGCTGATGAATATCGGAAAACTCATTTCCTGATATTATCGTCCGCCTTGGCCAGCGACTTTCGCGCATCCTTCCTAGAGCATTCTCTCTCTAAGTACCGAGAGCGAATGATTCCTTATTGACACACAATTCCCTTCGACGGTATTCCGCTGTACCCAATCCTTGGCATATTAGAATCCCGTGGCTAGAGATTCGTAAACCAAGGTCAAAGCACAGAAGTCCACCGCCAAGGTGTCCTTGGTGTCTCAGGTCCGAGGACCATCCACGCAACTGCGACAATAGAATCAAGCTGGTTGACAGTGAGGTACAATACCATCCAGCGATTCAGTCGGATCAGTTCAGTGAACTCATTCTCCAATGAGCACCTACAGATTCGCCTTAGTGTCTCAACACAAGTGACTTATGAGATCAGTCACCCTCATCATATGAACAGGAGTAATATGTACTAGTCTAACCGGATATCCGATGTCCTTCTCGGATATCCTCTGACTATGAACAATTAAGAATATGTGTGTTTAAGTGATCAGTCTCATTAGTATGATCTCATCATAATCTGATCACTATAGCACATATTCACGGACTTCATTATGAAACGATAATTAATGCGATTTACACATAATGAATATTATGCCATTATATTAATAAATGAACGAGATTTACATAGTCAGATTGGCTTGTAGGCCGCTAAAACTAACAAGCCCTTCTTATGGTATTAGTCCGCCTTATGGGATATAACTTCTTGAGAAATTCTTTCTGCATTTCTTCCCATGTCCTAATGGGCTTACCTATAATCCCCAACCAATATTTAGCCTTATCCTTTAATGAAAAGAGAAATAAGGTTAACTTCAGGCCATCATCGATGAAATTCTAGATCTTCACCGTGGAACAGATTTCTAGAAATTCATCCAGATGCTTATAAGGATCTTCATTTGTATTCCCATAAAAGGATGGGAGCATCTGAATGATACTTGATTTAATCTCATATTGATTGGCCGGATTCTGAGGAAGGTGAATACAAGATGAATGTTGATATTGATTTGGAATGAAATAGTCCTTCATTTGCTTCGGTGGCTACGGATTATCGGCCATTTGATCGTGCGGTGGATTTCCTTGATGCATAATTCTCTCGATTTCAACAAACGGTCCTAGAAGGTTAGGATTTTAATTTTAATTTTGTTTTCTTTTTCTCTCTCTCTCTCTTTTTGTTTTATTTTATTAATGTAAACAATTTTGGCAATCAAATTACCCTAATAATCTAATGTTGACCTAGACTTTTATGTGAATTTTCTTACAAAGTGAATGGGGTCCACTTCAAGTCACAACCACAATCAGTCAACGGCCAGGTAAGAGGTGGGGTAGTGGGAGGCTCCCCCTACTTTCGTAGGGACCTAATTAAAAAACCACTTTTTCGCTTAAGCATTTGCCTTTTAACCTCTAGCCTAGACACCGTTGCCAAAAGTAGAGGCAACCCGAAATTTAACCTGCTCACAGTGTAAACCTAGATTCTCTTTCGACTTGCTTTTAATTGGATTAGGCAATACCAATGCAAAGAAGGTGATTTGTGGGCTAAGGAAGGGTGATCAAATCCCTATCTTATGTGGTTAAAGTTGTTGCCCTTAAAGTCTTTTTTAATGCAATGCAAAGTAATTATAAAATCAAAGCAAGGTGTGTTGATGCAATCATGAATGACTTGCTATAATTGAAACACGTACCTTTCCCCCGCACTCTTCAACAAAATATGGAAATGACTAAAAATATAAACTAATGCATACTTTCCTAAAATGATGAATGCCTAGCATGGAAGGTTTCTAATTTTGAGATGAAGATTTTGAATTTGAATTTTTCTTTCCTTTTTTATGTTAATGGCAACCTATCTAAATTAGCAACTACAAAAAGGAAACTAACTAAAATAAGGAAATTGAAAAATAGAAAGTTGGAACATACTTACCAATGATTTGGCTCCCCCCCCCCCTTTTTTTTTTTTAAATGCACCTACACAAATAAGAGAAAGGAGGTTAGATAAGAACTAATTACACAAAATCCAAAATAATCAAAATTAAAAATTTAATTCCCCGACAACAGTGCCAAAAATTGATCGTTCAAACTCATGTGTCATTAACCATAAACATCAACTTTGAATTCCAATCAAACACATAAATATTAAGATGCAGCACAACAGTGACATTGGGTCGAATCCATAGAATTTTTAATTAATCTGAAAGAGAATTGATTGTTTGAATTAACTAATTAATTGCCTACATAAACAACAAATCAATTAACTAAAGTGACTAAGAATTGAAAATCTAACTAAATGAACTAGTTTAAAACAAAACAAACAGCACCATTAGAGGAGATAAATCTAGTTTAATAATATTGTCACTAATTTAAAAAGCAAGAAACAAAAGTACACAATGTTTTGATTTTGACATTTCCAACAGAATTAAATAACTAAACTAAACCTATTCTAATAACTCAATCCTAAAAAAAATAAAACTAATAATGAATAAATAAACAAAAGCAAATCAACAAAGGGATCCCCTGTGGGCGCTGGGTGCACTAGTCCAGCGTCTGAAGAGGGTGGCGTAGTGGTCCGCTAGGGTACAGCAGATGAGGCGACGGCAACGGGCGGGAAGCAGCAGAGGGGCGGCACGTGGCGGAGGCGCCTGGCGGCTGGGGCGACGTGGCATGCTCGAGTGCCTCGTGCGCGGCACGGGCGACGAGGCCTGGCGGCACGGACACGGGCTGACTGCCGCGTAGCGGCGGCAGAGCGGGAATGCCCGCTCGAGCGGGCACGGGCGACGATGTCGCCAGCTGCGTAATACGCAGGGGCGACACATAGCGCGAGCGGGGCCTAGGTCCGTCGACTGACGTATGCGGCTACTGGTGCGTGGCGAGGTGGGCTCGCCTTCGTTGTTGCGGCTGACAGAGAGAGAGAGAAAGATGCAGAGAAGAGGGAGGGAGACGGAGTGAGGAAAAAGGAGGGAGGAAGAAAAGGACGAAGGGAAAGAAGACAAAACAGGAAAAAGAAAAGGTGAGAGAGAGAGAAAAACAGGGAGAGAGAGAGAGGATCTGTGGCTGAGAGAGGGAGAACAGGAGAAAAAGAAAAGGGAGAGAGAGAGCATCTGACAGAGAGAGAGGGAGAAAAAGTGAGAGAGAGAGAGAGAGAGAGGCCCTGCGTGGGGCAGAGGGAGGCAGAAGAAAGACAATAAAACAGTGGAGATAGTGCGCTCCCATGCATGGGAGGGAGCTCCCTTTAAAGGGGGAAAGAAAATTTCAAAATGAAGAAAGGAGGGAAGGGGTGGAGGCTGGCCTCTCTTAGGATAAGAATTAGGACAACCCTTATATTCCTGTGTATTCTTTGCCCCTGTTTTATCTCATTTTACCAAAAATAACACATGTTTATGCTGAGATTTGAACTTCTGGCCTCCCCACAAGTCTCCAAGGCTTTAACCATTGTGTCACCTTACCTTCATGTCCTGTTATTATAAAAATAAATGTTAGTTAGGCATTTTTAAGTTGGAATTTGACGAAATTGGTACCATTGGAAATGGTACGAAATTATCTATCATTTCATGTTATTTTTCAGATAAAATTGTGAGTATGATGCGTGTGATTTTCTTTAAATGATCAAAATATCAACTTATCACTTCCTTGGAGAAAAAGTTAGGGCATCCTTCTTATTGATTTTCTTACCCAAAATGCCCTTTCATTCATCCCGTGCACAAAAATAAATGTTATTCATGATATTTGAACTCAGGTCACTCCAACGGGCACCAACTAGTCCAACCAACTACGCTATATGTTCTTTATGTCATGTTCACACAAAATAATTTAAAATTAGATTTCTGTGATGAACAGAATAACAATTATGTTCAAATAAAATTATTACATATCCCGGCTTTGCCGAAAACCTACAAATATGCTACACTCAATTTTTCACATTAAATGACTATGTTTTTAACTCAGAATTCAACAAAATTGCTGTCGTTGGAAAGTGCACAAAATTATCTATCATCACATGCAGTTTTACATATAAAATCATAAGTGTAATGTATAATTTTAATTAATTAATGTTCAAAAATATGTAATTATCACACTCCCCAACTTAATCATTGCTAGTTCCTTAGCAATACAAATAATGAAACATTAGGACTACAATGATCTTTAGAAAGTCATGCTTCATTTAAAGGTTATATGTCACAAATAATTATATGATAGTCATTTAGTTAAGTTAAAGTTCTCACTTTTCTAACTACATTTGAGGTTCTGACAGGTGATTGTGCATAAAAATTGGCATGATTTAAAGTTCATTTCCACCATTTTTAGTATATCATCGCCTTTACTGACCCTTGGGATAAAACTACCTAGAGGAGAGAAGAGAAAAAGAAGTTTCCTGATCAGACGATAAGGATCGCTTTTCAGCTCTCATCCCAACTCACCACTTTCAGGACTTGGTCTTAATTTGATATGAGAGACTTTTAAATTCGCGCGACTTTTTTTTTTATTTAATTGCGCTCTTTGCCTTTGAGAGTGCGTACTTTGCTATTTGTCCTTTAGTTCACATGCTTACAATTGTCCCTTATTGCTGACCGCCTCCTTATGTGTTGAGTGGTTTGGTCTCCTATTACGAATCCCGACCTTCCTTTCGTTCAACCCAAAGAAAAAAACAAAATAGGTAGTCCTACCCTTTAGGTTAATTCTAGCAATTTTACACTTTCAAGGTCTTCCACTCACGTTAAATTGTCGTGTGTGTGTGAACATCATCTATGTCATGGCTCCTTATGGAGTAGGGAATATTTCGAACTTCTTAAGCTTTGTCTAAATGACTAACACAAAATTGATTTGTTTAGAGATCCCTTAATCAAGCATGATTTTATGAAAGCTTAAGTGGGATGTGAAAAGGAATTTTTGAAAACTTTTAAGCATGTTTATCTATGAAAAACATAAGCTTTCTTCAAAAGATTTAATAATCATGCACAAAATAGTTGCTCCCCCCAACTTAAATGACATTGTCCTCAATGGCATAAGAAATATGAAAGAGTTATAACCAAAAGGAGTCAGGGAAGGAGAGATACAACCTGGGGTGTCAACGATTTTTCATCCACTTTACTCCCAAGACAACTGCCACCTATAAAGAAAATAAAAAAATGGCTTATTAAATTAATCTAACAACTTTGGGTTGCCTCCCAATAAACGTTAAGTTTAACGTCTTCAGCCGAACGGAATGTGCACACCATCTAATGCCTACTAGCACAAATTTCAGTGCACGCATTTTGAAGTTTGTTGGTTGGAGTGCACTCCGCATTGCATGTAGCTGATGACTCAGAGTGTTATCATTGAGGTTCCAGATATAAGATTTTTTTAACATGGTCAATGAGATATTGGTTCTACTTGATTCATAGGCCATGTCAACCACGTACCCCGCTTCTTTTCCTTGACTAAATTGAAGGACTTGATCCTCGAGAAAAAGATCAAAAGTTCCCATAATGATGGGACATTGATTCATTGTAGGGGATGATCCAATGTCGAAGATGAGGAAATCAGCAAATATGTGGCTCCTATCCACCTGAATAAGAGTATCTTGGATCGTGTCATGTGGCTGCTTAATGAAATGATCAATTGACTGCAAAGCAACCAATGTGTGCTTTAATTTGTAGATTCCAAATTTCTCAAAGATAGAGACTGAAAACAGGTTTAGTTTGGCCTCAAATTTCAATAAAATCCAGTAAAGATTGATGTTATCGATATTGTAAGAATTGAGTTGGGCAACACATTGAGTTTCTTTGAGAAAATAGCTGTTGATGTAGACTTGGCCTAATAATTCCATCATCTCCTTGAGTCGGGCCAGCTTTTGGAGGCTATTGGGCTTAGATTCTCTAACACTCGGGGAGGGGATTATGGGTAGGCACATGCTCAGGTTCTCACCAGACTCCTTCTCATCCCCGTCATCTCCCCCCAACTTACCCTCCATAGGCTCTACTTGATGACTATCCAGGTCTATGGATTGAGTTTCCTCCTGATACAACTCCTCAAAATTATCCACTTTCTCCACTGTGAAGAAGAAATATTTAAGATCCAGACTAATGTGTGTATTTAATTCCTCTATGAAAAATAAAAAGTTCAAAGTCCGGATCAATATTATGCAAATCACTCACTTCTCCTTCTCCTTTTTCCTTCAAGCTCTTCTCAGGAGAAATAGGTGTGATCGTGGATTCGCCTTGTTGGTCAGTCTGAGGGTTCTCCATATTCTCTCTTTCCACCTGGTATAACTGTTAAGTCCACGATTTAACATAAATAACAGACCAAATTTACGTAATTTGCTATCAATTTAACGGACAAAACCACATGGAATGATAAGATAAACCATTTGCGCATTCAGAATCTGAATTTTAAAATTTCATCACTCCATGGATGAGATAAGGGTAGCAATTCCATTTTCTCAGCAATTATTTAATGCGTAGTTGAATGATTTATGGCTATGAGAACTTAACTGTTATTTTATGTGAAACAGGACATGAACAAGCAGATGGCATAGTGGTTGGACCACCCGAACGTCAAGGAAGCAACCCGGGTTCGAATCCTGGCAAAAACATCATTTTATTTTCGTATTTTAGCTTCAACTGGGGCCCACATGCCAACTAAGAGAGAAAGAAGGAGGGAATTCTGAAATTCAAAATAAAGATTCATTTCAGAATTTCGAAATTCAAAAAAATCAATTAAATGCTTTAAAGAGGATCCCCTAAATCAAGGGGAACTTAATAACATGATTTTAAAACCTCTTTTGAAATTCAAACCCCCCCCCCCCTTCTTTTCTATAAAAACTAGGGGAGAAGGTCAATGTGGGAGCCCCGAATTTTAAAAAGTTTCTCTTATCTCTCTCTCTCTCACAGATTTCTCTCCCTCTCTCACTGTTCTCCCTCTCTCTCTGTTTTCTTCTCTCTCTCCCTGCGCTCTCCCCTGCAGCTCTCTCTCTCCCCTTTACCTTTTTCTCTCTGTCTCTCTCTCTCTCTCGCCGCCTGTCGCACCGGGCCCCGCGAGGACACGCGGCGGGCAGAACAGGTTCGCGCCAGCACCCCCTCGTCGCTCGTGCCTGCACAGAGCAGGCATTCCCGCTCGGTCGCCCCCAGCAGCCACGCGTCGTGCTCGGGCACGCCCACGCACAGGTCGTCGCCGCCCGCCAGGCCCACGCGGCATCACGCCGCTGTTCGCGCAAGCTGGCCTCGTCGCCCGTGCCTGCCTCGCCTGCTGAGCCATCGCCTGCCTCGCCTGCTGAGTCCGCCGCCAGCCTCGCCTGCAGCGCCCTGCCTCGGCTGCTGCACTCCTCACCTCGCAGCACCCTGCCGAGCCTGCTGCACGTACCCGCGCTTCGGCGCAGTGCACCGCGCATCCCTGCGGTCGGTCCAAAGCGCCGACACCTCCACTTGCTGCCACGAACCCGGCTTGGACCAGTGTGCCCGCGCCATCTGCACCAGGCGCCTCTTGGCCAGCAGCCCTTCTGCTGTAGTTCTCACTGCTGTTGAATTTCTAGCTTGTTCATTTTATGTTAATAGGCTTAGTTCAATTAGCCTTGAAAACTCACATTGTAATTTCTCTTTAAATAATGTTGTATCAATTTTCTTTTATGCAGTAGCTTGGTAATTTAGTCTTCTAGAAATATCTATCTTCTTAGGATAATATATTTATGTTGTCTATTATTCAATCATTTAGTTAGATTTACATATAGATCATTAGTTGAGTATTGTTAGTATTGTCTTAATAAAACTTAGGCGATTTAGTGTTTTAGGAGTGTGAGTAAATTTCGGCAATTAATTGATCATTTTCACAAGATTTGCAACTCAAAGTCACACTTGCTCACATTGTTTCCACTAAAAAATCCAAGGTTTTCAAAATTAGATTTCTATTTCTCCGTGGATCGACCCGGTCTCAACCATACACTACCTTGTTATTTTTAATTGAGATTCGGAAATTAAGATTGATGATATTTGTGTTTTAACGACGGCAATTTTTGGCGCCGTTGCCGGGGAATTAGAATTTTAATTTTGATTATTTTGGGTCCATTTGTATAAATCCATACTCACATTCATTTTCTCTTTTTGCAGGAATTTTAAAAAAAAAAAAAAGAAGACAAAAGGAAAGCTCAACTTGGTGAGTTTGTTCCAATCTTTTTAATATTTTTATGTTTAGATTTGCTTAAAATAGACATAGCCCTCATTAAATAAAAAAAAAATCAGAAAAACAAAATTAAAAAAAAAATTTTGCATTTCAAGATTAGAAACTAAACCACTATGTTTTAGGACATGCATCATTTAGGAATGCATTAGTTTTAAATTTTTGCCATTTATTTCATGTTGAAGAGTGCGGGAGGCAAGGTAAGTTTTTCAATATTGTGCAAACAACATGTTCATGCATTATCATTTCATTATTGCACAAAACAAACTTGATTGAATTGTGGTGTGCATCTCATTGATCAAATAATTTAAGGGCATCTTCATCACAAGATAAGGTGGGGATTTCATCACCCTTCCTTGGCCCACAAACCACAAACACTCCATCTTGCATTGTCCCAAGCCCAATAAAAATCAAATAGCAATTGCACCTAGGGTTCACACTATGATTGGACCGAGCTTTGAATTCATCTCTACTTTGGACAACGGTGTCTAGGCTAGAGGTTACAAAGGCAAACGCCTAAGTGGACAAGTGGTTATTTAATTAGGTCTCTACGAAAGTAGGGGGAGCCTCCCACTATCCCACCTCTTACCTGGCCGATTGATCTATTGTAGGGGTGATTCATAGTGAATTCTAGCCATTTTGTGAGAAATCTCATCTTTAAGTTTAGGACACACTTAGGTCATTAGGAATTTGTTGTTAACTTGTTTGTCTTTGCATAAATAAACATAAAAAAAAAAAATATAAAAATAAAAATCACAAAAACAACCATTCTCATCCCATCTTGGTCTAGTGTATGCTAGGTAGAAGATCTCAAAAGCCATATATTATCAAACCCATTCAAGAAATTGAGAGATACCTACATCACCAAACCAACATTCAACATCAAATGGCTGGAAACAATCAACAAATGCCAAAACAAATGAAGGAGTACTTCATTCCTCAAGACTATAACCCTTCATCTTGTATCCAATTGCCTAATGTCCATGCTAGCCATTATGAGATCAAGCCAAGCACCATCCAAATGCTCCCATCTTTTTATGGGAATACCAATGAAGATCCATACAAACATTTGGATGAATTCTTTGAAATTTGTTCAACCGTGAAAATTCAAGATTTCACGGAAGATGCCCTTCGACTTACCCTATTCCCTTTCTCACTTAAGGACAAAGCCAAATATTGGCTTGGAACGATAGGGAAGCCCATTAGGACTTGGCCTGAAATGCAACAAGAATTCTTAAAAAAATTCTATCCTATCGGGAGAACAAATACAATGAGAAGGGCTATAACTGGATTCTCACAATTACCAGGAGAACAAATTCATGAATCTTGGGAACGATTGAAAGAATTGTTGAGAAAATGTCCACATCATGGATTGTCTAGATGGCAAATTGTGCAAGCATTCTATGAAGGTTTAGATGCACAATACAGGCAAATGGTAGATGCATCTTGTGGAGGAGCATTCATGAGCAAAAGTGAGGAAGAAGCTTATGATTTGTTTGAAATGCTAAGTGAAAATTCAATAAATCATGCTTCACTTTCATCATATGAAAGATCTGTGGGAACATCCAAACGGACTGGAGTCTATGAAATAAGAAATAGAGGAGAATTTGAACCTAAGATGGATATCAATGCCTTGGCTCAAAAGTTGGATAAGGTGGACCTTTTGGCCCAACAAATGAGCAAAATGGATCTTATGGCCCAAAAGCTAGACCAAGTCCTAGCTTCGAATAACCAAGGATCTAATATCCATGCACAATCAAGACCTTACTCTGAATCCTCTTCATCTTACCAAGAAGCTTGTAGTCTTTGTGCCAGCCCAACTCACCATGTCAGTGAGTGTCCCACGGCAGCCCAATTGCCACCGTTCATCCAAGAACAAGTCCAAGCAGCCCAGGGTTATTCAAAGCCCAATCATGATCCATATTCTAACACCTACAACCCTGGTTGGAAGAATCATCCTAATTTTTCATGGAAATCTCAACAAGCCCAAGCTCCAAATCCACAAGCACAAAATTTTCAGAACAGGGCCCATCAACAGAATTATTATCCAAATCAATCTTTCAACAAAAGCCAACAAGTTCAAGCCCCTTACTTTCAGCCCAATAACAACCAGAATATGTTCTCTCAACCTCCATATCAAATCCCACAACATCAGCCATCAAATCAAAATGATGACAAATTCAATATGCTGCAACAATTACTCATGAATCAACAACAACAACAACAACAATTGCAACAATTGGTCATCTCTCAACAACAATCCATTTCAAAATTGGAAGCCCAATTGGGTCAAATGGCTGATACAACCATGAGGAGGGAAGTGGGCCCATTACCAAGTCAACCCATTGCAAACCCGCGAAACTATCCTCCGGGTTTCCAACATCAACCAATCCTACCTAATCCTCAAGTCCAACCTCAAATGGGCACAAATCCATCAAGAGGCCCACAGTTAGAAAATGCGAAAGCAATTTCGGCCTTAAGAAGTGGTAAAGTCTTGCCGGATCCTTACCCAAATCAAGGATCTAGTCAGCCCAATCTTGAACAAAATGAAGTAGAAAAAGGAGAAGAAGATGAAGATGAGAATGAACAACCCAATATCATTCAAGGAAAAGGAAAAATGAAGGAATGTCCTGAGAATTATAAACCGAAAATCCCTTTTCCACAAGCTTTAGAAAATGGCAAAGAACAAAGAAAGCATCAAATCCAAGCCAAAAATGAACAGTTAATGGACTTATTTAAACAAGTCCACATTAACATTCCATTGGTTGATGCAATCCAACATGTGCCGGCCTATGCCAAGTTTTTGAAAGAACTTTGCACTCACAAGAGAGAGCCTAAAGCAAATCCCAAAAAAGTCTTTTTGTCTGAAGAAGTGAGTGCCATTTTGCTCAACCAAATGCCTAAAAAGATGAAAGACCCTGGAGCACCACTTATCTCTTGTGTTGTTGAAGGAACCACCTTTGATAAAGCATTATTGGACCTTGGAGCAAGTGTGAACCTATTACCCACCTCAGTTTATGAAAAATTTGGAATAGGAGAATTGAAACCAACTCCAGTGATCCTACAATTGGCCGATAGATCTCTTAGGACACCGAAAGGAATGGTGGAAGATGTCATTGTCAGGATTGATACGTGCTACTTCCCAGTTGATTTTGTCATCCTTGACATGGAGCCCGTTCAACATCTGAGAAATAGCCCAATCATATTGGGCCGACCTTTTCTAGCTACTGCAAATGCCATCATCAACTGCAAATCTGGGTTAATGGATATCTCATTTGGAGATCACAAATTATCCCTCAACATTTTCAAAGCTTCTGGCCATATGCAGGATGGGGAAGATTGCTTTGCAATTGATGTGGTTGATAAGATTGTAGAAACATTCCCTTCGGCCCAACTTGAAGAAGAAGAGGAGTTAATGGCCATATCAGATTTGAATAAAAGGACTTGGCAGCCCAATAAGGTTGAGCCTTTACCTGAACTCAATCTAGAACCTACTCCTCCATCTCTCCAGGTTCCTCCTCAATTAGAGCTCAAACCTTTGCCGGAATCTCTCAAATATGTCTTTTTGGGCCCATCTGAAACTCTACCTGTGATCATAGCTACGGATCTTAACCCTACTCAAGAAGAACAACTCATTGAAGTTCTTCGAACTCATAAAGAAGCCATAGGGTGGTCAGTAGCTGATTTGAAAGGAATAAGCCCAACCACATGCATGCATCATATTTATCTTGAAGATAATGCAAAACCAAGCAGAGAAATGCAAAGGAAATTGAATCCTATTATGATGGAAGTGGTTAAGAAAGAAGTGGTGAAATGGCTAGATGCGGGTATCATATACCCAATATCTGATAGCAAGTGGGTAAGCCCAACCCAAGTAGTGCCAAAGAAGTCTGGCTTAACTGTGGTGACAAATGAAAAAGGTGAAGAAATGCCCACTAGGCTAACCACGGGGTGGAGAGTTTGTATTGATTACAGAAAATTGAACACAATGACAAAGAAAGATCATTTCCCACTCCCGTTTATTGATCAAATTTTGGAAAAGCTAGCGGGTCAGCAATATTTCTGTTTCTTAGATGGATATTCGGGATATAATCAAGTGGCTATATATCCAGAAGATCAGGAGAAAACCACATTCACATGTCCATTTGGCACATTTGCATTCCGAAGAATGCCATTTGGACTATGTAATGCACCAGCAACTTTCCAAAGGTGCATGTTGGCCATCTTTTCAGATATGGTGGGAGAATTCCTTGAAGTATTCATGGATGATTTTTCAATATTCGGGGATTCATTTGAAATTTGTCTGGAGAATTTGAAAAATGTACTGGGAAGATGCATAGAGACCAATTTGGTTCTAAGTTGGGAAAAGAGTCATTTCATGGTTAAAGAGGGCATAGTTTTGGGCCATATAGTGTCTGGAAGAGGTATTGAAGTGGATAAAGCTAAAGTTAGCCTAATCGCCAATCTTCCTCCACCCACTTCGGTAAAGCAAATTCGGTCATTCTTGGGCCATGCCGGTTTCTACCGCCGGTTTATTCAAAATTTCTCCCAAATTGCCCGACCATTAACTCTTCTCTTAGCCAAAGATGTCCCATTCCATATTGATGAGAAATGCTTGGAAGCATTTAAATCTTTAAAAGAGGCTCTGATCAAAGCTCCCATTCTCCAATCGCCTGATTGGTCTTTGCCATTTGAGATAATGTGCGATGCTTCTGATTATGCTATGGGGGCAGTACTGGGACAAAGAATCAATAAAAAGCCGGTGGTGATTTATTATGCAAGTCGTACACTTGTAGATGCTCAAATAAACTATACCACCACAGAAAAAGAATTGTTAGCTGTTGTTTTTGCCCTGGAGAAATTTCGATCTTACCTTTTGGGGGCAAAAGTGATTATTTATTCTGATCACTCGGCATTGAAATATCTGTTGACAAAGAAAGATGCCAAACCAAGATTAATCAGGTGGATCCTACTCCTCCAAGAATTTGATTTGGAGATTCGGGACAAAAAGGGGTCCGAAAATGTGGTTGCTGATCATCTCTCCCGAATCATGATTTCAGATAATGAACCAATGAGAGATTCATTCCCTGATGAACACCTCTTAGCCATTTCCCACATGTCACCACCATGGTATGCACATATTGTGAATTTTAAGGTGACTGGTCAAATCCCACAAGGATGGACAAAAAATGAAAAAGATAAATTCTTCTCTCAAGAGAAGTATTATTTTTGGGAAGACCCTGAACTCTTCAAAATTTGTCCAGATCAAATAATCCGGAGATGTGTGCCTGAAGAAGAACAACAAAGTGTTTTGAACTTTTCCCACAACCTTGCTTGTGGAGGTCATTTCTCCGGAAAGAAAACCGCAGCAAAGGTTTTACAAAGCGGTTTCTATTGGCCCACACTGTTCAAGGATGCTTATGAGTTCAGCAAAACATGCCTAAGATGTCAAGCTGTTGGAAATATCACTAAAAGAGATATGATGCCTCTAAATCCAATCTTAGTGGTTGAAATTTTTGATGTTTGGGGAATAGATTTCATGGGCCCTTTTCCACCATCTTTTGGATGCGAATACATCTTGGTGGCAGTGGACTATGTGTCTAAATGGATTGAAGCAATAGCCACCCGAACCAATGATCACAAGGTGGTGATGAAATTTGTACAGAAAAATATCTTCTCTACGTTCGGATGGCCAAAGGCTATCATTAGTGATGGGGGTTCGCACTTCACTCATTCTCAATTTCGAGTATTGCTCAAAAGATATGGGATTACTCATAAGCTTGCTACTCCTTACCATCCCCAAACTAGTGGCCAAGTGGAGATATCCAATAGAGAAATCAAGAATATCTTGCAAAAATCTGTTAGGCCCGACAGAAAAGATTGGTCTGAAAGGTTAGATGATGCTTTGTGGGCCTATCGGACTGCTTATAAAACTCCTATTGGCATGTCACCATACAGACTAGTCTTTGGAAAAGCCTGCCATCTCCCAGTGGAATTAGAACATAGAGCTTATTGGGCTATCAAACAGGTCAATCTTGATCTAATCAAAGCAGGTTCACACCGAACCTTACAATTGAGCGAACTAGATGAAATAAGAAATGAAGCCTATGAGAACTCGAAAATCTATAAAGCCAAGACTAAAGCTTTTCATGATAAACATATTGTAAGGAAATCTTTCCACCCTCATCAAAAAGTCTGGCTATTTAACTCAAGGTTGCGTTTGTTTCCTGGGAAATTGAAATCTAGATGGGATGGGCCATTCTTGGTAATTAAAGCTTTTGACCATGGTGCGGTCAAGATCATGGATCCAAAAAATGGACAGACATTTACTGTTAATGGGCAACGTTTAAAACCTTACATTGAAAACCTTCAAAATTGTCCATTGGAATCCATGCAGCTAAGTGACCCACAATGAACATAATTTCGTCTGGCTGAAGACATTAAACTTAGCGCTTATTGGGAGGCAACCCAATCTTCTCATTTCTATTCTAATTATTCTCTTTTTCTTTTCTTTTAGAAAATTCATAAAAAAAAATCCACCATGGAGAACAGAGAAAAGCTTCGTCACATCTCAGGTTGTATCTCTCCTCATCATTAATTTTTGTGCATTTCTATGCCATTGAGGACAATGTCATTCAAGTTGGGGGGAGAATCATAATGCATATTGAATAAAATCAACAAAAATTGTGAAATTTTTTCAATTTTCACACAAATTTTCAAAAGAAGAATTGTTTCATTTTCACACCCCAACAGAAATTCATATCTACCACACTTCAATTAGGGAATCTTGATCAAAAAAATTGAGGTAAAAGGATGAGTAAAAGTTTGAGTTAACCCCTCTCTCTACAATGAATCACGACGAGATGATTTTCACACACACACGGTAACTTGGAAAGAGTGGAAGATCCTAAAAGTATAGAGTTGCTGGAGTTACCCGAAGTGTAGAATTACCCATTCTATTTTTACTTTTAGGTCAAAAGAACGGAAAACTAGGATTCGTAATAGGAGATCAAACCACTTAATACTTTAAGGAAGCGGTCACTTCGAAAAAAAAAAAAAGGAGACAATCAGAAGCGTGAAAATAAAAAATATGCTTCAAAAGAGTCAAAGGAAGGACGGTGGCAAAAAGTATGCACCTCCCCTCAGACAGAAATAAAGAGAGTGGCAAAAAGTACGCACTCTCAAAGCACAAAACAATCGTGCTAAAGTCCTTCACAGCAAAATAAGACCAAATCCTAAAAAGTTTTAAGTCGGGGCGAAAACCGAAAAGCGAACCTAGCCAACTAATTCAAAGACCTCTTTTTCTATTCTCTCCCCTGAGTAATTCTACCCCAAGAGGCAGTAAAGGCAACGATATACCAAACAGGATAGAAATGAACTCCAATTACCTCAAATGATATGCACAATCACTTGTCATGATTCTAAGTATAGTGGGCGGGAGAACGAAAAACTTGAATTCCAATTACCTACCATTTGCATTAGATATCCTTTAAAAAAGAAGTGTGATTCTTTTTACTAATCATGGTATTCCTAATTTTTCAGATGATTGTATTGCTAAGGGACTAGCAATGATTAAGTTGGGGGGTGTGTTAAGTCCACGATTTAACATAAATAACAGACCAAATTTACGTAATTTGCTATCAATTTAACGGACAAAACCACATGGAATGATAAGATAAACCATTTGCGCATTCAGAATCTGAATTTTAAAATTTCATCACTCCATGGATGAGATAAGGGTAGCAATTCCATTTTCTCAGCAATTATTTAATGCGTAGTTGAATGATTTATGGCTATGAGAACTTAACTGTTATTTTATGTGAAACAGGACATGAACAAGCAGATGGCATAGTGGTTGGACCACCCGAACGTCAAGGAAGCAACCCGGGTTCGAATCCTGGCAAAAACATCATTTTATTTTCGTATTTTAGCTTCAACTGGGGCCCACATGCCAACTAAGAGAGAAAGAAGGAGGGAATTCTGAAATTCAAAATAAAGATTCATTTCAGAATTTCGAAATTCAAAAAAATCAATTAAATGCTTTAAAGATGATCCCCTAAATCAAGGGGAACTTAATAACATGATTTTAAAACCTCTTTTGAAATTCAAAACCCCCCCCCCCTTCTTTTCTATAAAAACTAGGGGAGAAGGTCAATGTGGGAGCCCCGAATTTTAAAAAGTTTCTCTTATCTCTCTCTCTCTCACAGATTTCTCTCCCTCTCTCACTGTTCTCCCTCTCTCTCTGTTTTCTTCTCTCTCTCCCTGCGCTCTCCCCTGCAGCTCTCTCTCTCCCCTTTACCTTTTTCTCTCTGTCTCTCTCTCTCTCTCGCCGCCTGTCGCACCGGGCCCCGCGAGGACACGCGGCGGGCAGAACAGGTTCGCGCCAGCACCCCCTCGTCGCTCGTGCCTGCACAGAGCAGGCATTCCCGCTCGGTCGCCCCCAGCAGCCACGCGTCGTGCTCGGGCACGCCCACGCACAGGTCGTCGCCGCCCGCCAGGCCCACGCGGCATCACGCCGCTGTTCGCGCAAGCTGGCCTCGTCGCCCGTGCCTGCCTCGCCTGCTGAGCCATCGCCTGCCTCGCCTGCTGAGTCCGCCGCCAGCCTCGCCTGCAGCGCCCTGCCTCGGCTGCTGCACTCCTCACCTCGCAGCACCCTGCCGAGCCTGCTGCACGTACCCGCGCTTCGGCGCAGTGCACCGCGCATCCCTGCGGTCGGTCCAAAGCGCCGACACCTCCACTTGCTGCCACGAACCCGGCTTGGACCAGTGTGCCCGCGCCATCTGCACCAGGCGCCTCTTGGCCAGCAGCCCTTCTGCTGTAGTTCTCACTGCTGTTGAATTTCTAGCTTGTTCATTTTATGTTAATAGGCTTAGTTCAATTAGCCTTGAAAACTCACATTGTAATTTCTCTTTAAATAATGTTGTATCAATTTTCTTTTATGCAGTAGCTTGGTAATTTAGTCTTCTAGAAATATCTATCTTCTTAGGATAATATATTTATGTTGTCTATTATTCAATCATTTAGTTAGATTTACATATAGATCATTAGTTGAGTATTGTTAGTATTGTCTTAATAAAACTTAGGCGATTTAGTGTTTTAGGAGTGTGAGTAAATTTCGGCAATTAATTGATCATTTTCACAAGATTTGCAACTCAAAGTCACACTTGCTCACATTGTTTCCACTAAAAAATCCAAGGTTTTCAAAATTAGATTTCTATTTCTCCGTGGATCGACCCGGTCTCAACCATACACTACCTTGTTATTTTTAATTGAGATTCGGAAATTAAGATTGATGATATTTGTGTTTTAACGACGGCATTTAAATACGCATCAATAACTCTCCCAGATTATCTACTTTCTCTACTGGGAAGAAAAAATATTCGAGGTTCAGACTAATATGTGTATTTACTTCCGCTGTGGAGAACATAAAGTGCTTAAGGTCTGAATTAACCTCTAAAACATCACTCACTTCCTCTTATCCGATTCTATCACTTAAGCTTTCCTCAGGACAGACAGGTATGATCATGGATGCATCTTATTGACCAGTCTCAGGATTTTTCATAGATTGATTCATGCTATCATTCCCTATTCTCACCTAATACAACTCCTTAAGATTCTCTCTGTTTTCAAGATCAGGCATGATGTGACCATTTTCGGGTTGAGCGATTTCAAGTTGAATTTGTGAGTTGATTTGTTGGTCAAGATCAGGTGAAAAAGATTGCAGATTTTCAATGGGCTTGCTAAGTGCTTCTTCTAAATCCATCATTAGATTAGTTTCAGTCAAACAGTCAACTAGGGCCTACATTCTACCACTGGCTTACTGTTGGGCCAAGACTATTTGTTCAAGTTGCATGAATTGATCATCCTGAGGATGTGGATAACTGGGCTGATAATCAGACTGCGAAGAATAAGAATATGTCGAATAATCTGATTGGAAGCAAGGTGGACAATGGATAATCAGAGTGTCTATGATTATAGGCCAAACCACTAGAGTAGACTTGGAATTGGGCTCAATCTGAAAAGTCTTGGATAGCTAGACTTGGAGCTTGGGCCTGGTGAGGTGGAAATTGAAGAGCAGGTGGGCTATCATAATGGTCCTGATTGGCCCAAATGGGGTATCTCTTTTGATAGGTATATGATTGTGTGGGAGATGAGGACGGTTCTGGGCCCAAAACTAGAAATTGATCAATCGTGTGGGCCAAGTTGTCTAGCTTATCTAATCTGTGAGCCAGATCCATATTAGGTGGTGGAGGGAAAGGTGTGATGGTATTAAGAAATGGGCCAAGAAATTGGTTCATTTGAGTCCACTCCATGTTGAAAATCTTTTTTTTTTTTTTCCTTTTTATTATGATGCAAACAAGTTAGCACACAATTATTCCTGAGACAATTATGGTTAAACTAGACTACATGATGTGTTTCTCACAAATTAATCTAGGTTTAATTCAAGTCTACCTTCACAATTATCAATCGGCCAGGTAAGAGGTGGGATGGTGGGAGACTCTTCCTACTTTCGTAGAGACCTAATTAAAGAACCACTAACCCACTTAGGCGTTTGCCATTTGACCTCTAGCCTTAGACACCGGTCTCCAAAAGTGATAGTGGGCTCAAGCTAGGCCCAAATCTCATTGTGAACCCTAGATTGAATTCCTACTCACTTTTAATGGGCTTGGGTTAGTGAAAGAGTGCAAGGGATGGTTGTTTTTGGGCCAAGGAAGGGTAATCAAATCCCCACCTTATTTTGTTAATAGACTTGCCCTTAAGATATTTTTATGTGAAGTGCACAACTAATTCAAGGGGTTCTATGCAATCATAGAAATGCATAAACATGGTGTTTAAGGAAGGTAGAAATCTCACCTTGTCCCCCGCAATCTTTAACAAAATGAAAATTTACAAAAAAGGAAATAGTCTAAAAATACAGTTCTAAATGATGCATGACCTAAAAATAGACAATTTCTAATCTTACAATGAAGATTTTTATTTATTTGGATTCCTTATGATTTTTTTTTAAAAATTAATGGAAAGTTAACTATGTTAGGAAACTAACTAAAAAGAAAATTAAAAAGAAAGGCAAGTTGGAACAAACTCACCAGGGGGGAAGATTTTTATTTCCTTTCTTTTTTTTTTTCAATTCTCACCCTTTTTTATTTTTTTTGTACCTACAAAATAAAAAGAAAAAGTGTTAGCATGGATATTTATAATGAATCCAAAATTATCAAAACTAAAAATCTAATTTCCCGGCAACGGCGCCAAAAATTGATAGCTTAAGATTGTGTCGTTAATAATCAAAGCTAACAATCTAAATTAATCGGCTCATTCAAATTGAATTTTTAACAATAGCAATGGTGAGTCCGAGTCGAATTCACAGGGAAATAGATTTTTAAAGTTGAAAATATTAGATTTTTTTAGAGGAAAAATAGAGAAGAAAGAAGATGGAGCATGATGATTTAATAAATAACAATTAAAACTAATTAGACTTACTATGAACTCACAAAAGGAGCACCACTAAAAGAGCATAATCAGACCATCTACTGAACTAAGACTACCTATAAAATACTAATTAAAAGTAGAATATAAAGTTTGAGTAATGTCAACAGAAGAAAAAATAAAAGTTGTAGAACAAAAAGAGGGAGAAAAGATAACTTTTTTCAAATGAGCTACTGTCATTCGTTAACAAATTATATGAAATTTTACAGAGACATTTAAAATAAAAAAATAACATGACTTTCACAAGGAAATGTTTACAGAAAATATTCGAAATACAGTGTAACATGAATAACTCAAAAACTAGAGAGAGAGGCGATGGAGAGAGAAAACTGGTACTTGCAGCTGTTGTCATCCTTCGTGTGGATCCTTGGCAGTCCTGGACTCCTTCCAGTGGTCAGTTGCAGTGCCTCGAGTCCACCTTCAGTCCCTAGCAGCCGCTGGTTTGAAAGAGATGTAGAGAGAGAGAGAATGAAAGCTAGAGAGAGAGAGATTGAAAGCAAGAGAGAGAGGGGGAGAGGTTGCTACAGTACCGCGGCACTGTAGCAAGAGAGGGAGAGAAAAGAAGAAGAAGGAGGAAGAGATAAGAAGAATAAAAAATAAAGAAGGGTTTGGATCTTTTAAAAAGAGAAAGAGAGAGAGAAAAGGAAAGAGTAAAAGAGGGTTGGCGGCTGCTCCTTATGGCTTCCTTGGAGAAAAAGTTAGGGCATCCTTCTAATTAATTTTCTTGACCAAAATGCCGTTATATTTATCCCGTGCATAAAAATAAATGTTATTCCTGGGGTTTGAATTCGGGTCACTCCAACGAGCACCAATTAGTCCAACCAACTACGCCACATGTTCTTTATGTCCTATTCACACAAAATAATTTAAAATAAAATTTCTGTGGTGAACAGAATAACAATTATGTTCAAATAAAATTATTACATATCGGGACTTTGCCGAAAACCCACAAATGCGCTACACTCGATTTTTCACATGAAATGACGATGTTTATAATTCGGAATTCAACAAAATTGTTGTCGTTGGAAAGTGCACAAAATTATCTATCATCACATGCAGTTTTACACATAAAATCATGAATATAATATATAATTTTAATTAATTAATGTTCAAAAATATGTAATTATCAATTTTTCTTTACACTCAACGGGGGAGCAGTTGGTTGGAAAAGTTCCAAGTAGGAAACCACTGCTGATTCGACAATGGAAGCTGAGTATATTGCTGCTACTGAAGCTGCCAAGGAAGCAGTCTAGATGAAGAAATTCATCGGCGATCTTAGTGTGGTGGAAAGCATCTCTGGTCCCGTCCCACTGTTGTGCGACAACAATGGGGCGATTGCTCAAGCGAAAGAGCCAAGGTCTTATTAGAAGTCGAAGCACATTCTGCGGCGCTTTCATCTGATCAGAGAGATTAGTTCGAAGAGATGTCGTGGTGGAAAGAGTTCCTTCAGTCGACAACATAACAGATCTACTGACGAAGCCTTTGTCTCAAAATGTCTTTGAGCGCCACTTAGATAATATGGGTATTCTGTACAAAAGTAATTGACTTTAATCCAAGTGGGAGATTGTTAGTATTAGGTGGCCTGAAAGCCAATTTGATACTGTATATCATTCAATTTATTAATAAAATAGCATAAATTCATTCTGTAATTAAATCGATCTTTGTTTATCGTATTACGATGAAGTCCATGAACATGCGCAATAGTATTCGAATTATAATGAGATCATAATTACGGGACCGAAGACTTATAAATACATGTTCTTAATTATTCTTAGTCGGAAGATATTTGAGAAGGACATCAAACATCCGAATAGACTAGTACAGGTTTCTTTAGCTCATATGATGAGGGTGACTAATCCTATAAGTCACTTGTGTGGAGACACTATGTTGGACCTGTAGCTGCTCATTGATGAATGAGTTCACTGAACTGATCCGACCATAAATCGCTAGATGGTATATACCTCACTGTTAACTAGCTCGATTCTTTTGTTATGGTTGTGTAGATGATCCTTGGACCTGAGACACCAAAGATATCTTGTTGATACGTCTCTGAGCTTTGACCTTGACTAACGAATCGCTAATCATAGGTTATCAAGAAGTCAAGTGATCGAGTTCAGGAAGATGCCCTCGAAAGTAATTGTGTGTTCAATACAGGATCATCTACTCTCGGTAATAGGAGAGAGAATGTTCCGGGAATGATGCGCTCAAGTCTCTAGCCAGGGCGGACTCTGTGTCAGATAAATAGTTATTTGATATAGATTAGCGGCATCAGATTCAAGTGAATCGACCGGCTAGGGTTTAACAGTAAACCATACCTTAGGTCGATTCGAGAACATTGTACGGATGAAAGATTATATCCGCGTGGTAACCGTTGACGGAAAGGTTTCCATAGTGGGTTACATAAACCCTAATGCCTTCTGGGATCACGCGGTGTTCCTTGGCACCCAACGTAATCGGAAGCCTGTCCAAATTTATTGTAGGACATTAAATTTTGCTGATTAATTAAGATAAGGATATTAATTAATTCAGTGGATTCGTAAAAGGTTACTAGACTTAATGGGCCATTAATTGGACTGGTATTTGAGCCTAGAGGGTCACACGCAAATGGTCTTCAAGTTGGTGGACTTTTTGACGGGGTTTCGGATAAGTGTGGGTTTTTATGAAAAATCGCAAAACCACTTATTATAAAAGAATTGTTGCTAGGTCGGGGGCCAGCAACCTTAACCTAGTTGCCCCCCTCTCTCTCCTCTCTCTCTCTCTCTGGAGCCCCCTACCTTTGGCCGGCCTTGGGAGACTCCGCTCCAACTCCCGCCTGCTCTGTCTTCCCGTCCGACGAGAATCTAAATAGCATGTCGTGGAGAATTACGCGTAGCCAGACTGGATCCATGGACGCTGCTGCAAGCGAGGAAGCGAGGGCGATCCACCAAGAGGAAGACTGCATGGATACTGCTAGAGGCTGGGCACCTGCGCGGCTTGCGGCATCACACCGACGGAATCGGACGAATGCAGATTTGAATCCGCGCAAGGTAAATCCGATTTACCGTTTAAAGGTTTCGTAGATCGAAACGGGATGGATCCGATTCCAATTATTTTTTATCCGCTGCCTTTTGGTCGGATCTGGACACAGGCGAACTCAACAGTCTGGGCGCGGCCATACTCCCCTCACCATAGGCAGTGGCATTGGCAACGACTGAGCTCACCAGCAATGCCCCTTTTCCCCTGCTATTGAAGCCGCCATAAAGCCCCATCCTTCATCCGACGTAGAAGGCAAAAAACCTCAAATAAAGTTCAATTTAATGCAGAATAAAATAATCTAATTATCCATGTTCATCGTATGAACATAGGTCTAACATAAAAATCGAATTAACGTATGGAATATTACATGGAAAAATTAATTTCGAAATTGAAATGGACGAGAAACAGTGGAACCTAGCTCTGATACCACTATAATAATCTTTGTGATCGGATCACAAACGCAGTGAAAATAAAAATAAAAATAATCTACAACGATCATAGTCCGTTTCGAAGAACAAAAACATGAAAAGCGGTGATCAACCATCACCTTGCGCGGATTCGAACCCGCAACCGATCGGTTCCGACAGAATGATGCCACATGCTATGTAGACGCTCAGCCTCTAGTGATATCTACACGAACCTCCTCGTGACGGTTCTTTCCTAATTCCTCGCTTGCAGCAGCGCTCGTAGAAGCCACCGATATCTACAACGATGTCCGCAGCATGCAAACGAATTCCAGATGATCAGGAGTCGGAGATGAAGGTGGGACATAGCACCGAAGGGGGCGCCCTCTTGGTGCCAGAGAGAGGAGAGAGAGAAGGGGACGACCAAGACTGCTTTATGCATGGCTAGGGCAGCCCCCTCTCTCTCTCTCTCTCTATATATATATATCTTCTCAATATTTTTCACAAAAACCCTCGACTTAACATTAATCTGATTTTAGACCCGTTGCACGAGAATTTTTTGTGTTTGACCTTTTAGGTCCAAGTATCAATCTGGTTAATGGCCCACTAAGCCCAGTAACACTTTATTGACTTAATTAATTAATTAACATCACTTATTAACTAATTAATTAACCCAATTAATGTCGCACATGTAATTCGGCCGGACCTCCGATCACGTTGAGTACCAAGCAATACTGCGTGAACTCGGAAAATATTGGGATTAATCAATCCTCTCATGGAACCTTTCCGTCGACAGTTACTGCGTGGATATAATCTTTCATCGCATAATGCTATCGAGTCAACTCAAGATATGGTGAACTGTCAAATCCTAACTGGACTCACTTGGATTGAATATTGTCATATAATATCATAAAACTCATTTTCCGATATTATTATCCGTTATGGTCAGGAGGTCCTACACATATCTTCCTAGACCATTTTCTCTCTGAATACTAAGAGCGAAGGATCTCATATTGAACATTCAATTTCCTTTGATGATATTCGGTTGCACTCGATCCTTAGCTGTTTGGAATCCCGTTTTTAGAGATCTGTAAACTAAGGTCAAAACATAGAAGTCTACTGATAAGGTGTCCTTAGTGTCTCAAGTCCGAGGACCATGTACACAACCGCAACAATTGAATTAAGTTAGTTGATAGTTAGATACATTACTATCCAGCGATTTAGTCAGATCAGTTCAGTGAATTTATTCTCCAATGAACACCTACAGATTCGCCTTAGTGTCTACACAGAAGTGACTAGAGATCAGTCATCTTCATCACATAAGTAGGAGTAATCTGTATTAACCTAAAAAGATGTCTGATGTCCTTCTCAGACATCATTTGACTAAAAATAATAAAGAATATACGTGTATAAGTGATTAGTCTTATTAGTATAGTCTCATTATAATCTGATCGTTGTTGCACATATTTACGGACTTCATTATGAAACGATAATAAAATAAATTACACATAGATGAAATAATGTCATTTTATTAATAAATGAATGAGATTATATACTATCTGATTGGATTTTAGGCCACCTAAGACTAACAGGTAGAACTATGAATCTTAATTAGTTATCATTATTTTTAAATTATTATATTGTTAGTATTTAGCGGATTTCATTTCCTACTGAATAGTTATACTCATAAAGTCAATTAATATTTTCAAAGTCTATTTGATTTGAAGACTTCCGTTATTATCTAGGTAGATTTGTTTATTTGTTTCGAAGATTTATGTAGTAAGGATAAAGAGAGAAATATTTACTTTTTTATTTTTTTAGTGAGTTAAGTAATTTTATTTTATATGAATACTTGGTATATTTGAGATCTTAGTATTGACGTATTATATTTGAGAATTTATGGTATTAGTAATAAAAACTTTATTAGATGATTTTGATAATAAATGACATATTTATTATTCTAGTCATTGTTTCTTATTATTCATGTCCGATTTATGTGCTATTTGATTATGTAATTACGTACGTTCAATTCGAAGTGAATCCAAGTGACTGAAGCAGATCAAACATTGAGTAGAGTAAAGTGTTGATTCTATTTAAATATAAAATAAATATAAATAAGTATTGTTAAAAAATGATAAGAAGAATATAGATGATCATCATTCGACACGTAAATCAAACTTTTTGACTTTCAATTTCTATAATCTTATTATACTCCACATTAACCTTTACAATTTTTATATTTACTTTAAAGTCTTCAAAAATCTTTGAACCTCCCTTAAAGAATTTCTCTAATTAACAATGGTAAAGAAGAGTGAATATTCACTAAATATTCTTTTCATATGCTGTATTTTTACTAGAATATATTATGAACATTTTATAAATATTTTTAATATAATCTACTTTTATAATAATCTTTAATTTCAATGTTTTTTTTAAAAGATTGTAAGAATCGAGGAGCAGAAAACCTCGTAGAATTTCGCATCCGGAGTGAGCCCGGGAATGTGACGCCCCGACAAAGTCTCCCTGGGCGCCCCCGCGCAGGGTCAGTAGAAGCGGACTGCTGGCCGGGGTTTGATTTACAATAAATTAACTAATTTGATCCTCTCCTTCATCGTTGTCATCGAGTTGGATTTTAAATTATTGGGTGTGAAGGGGCCATCGGAGTCCTGCCACTGTCCGTACCAGGTGGGGGAGCGCGCCAGAGATGGCACGTGGGCCTGTGATTATTTAAGTTAGAGACTTGAGAGTGCGTAATTGTTGATTTTGTCATGGAGTTGCGAGTCCAACGTGAAGGAGACTTGGGTTTAGGCCGCGCTTTTTCAAAGCCCAAGAGATTAACGGTTGGGATCTCACAGCTTGTACTTCATTGCACACATACTTCTTTTGAAAGGATAAGCGTGTACACCGCTTGGGAAGGATTTAAATTTTACTAGATTCAATATCATTCTTTTAATTTAGAGACAAGTCGTACGAACGGCACTTTGGACTATTTAGTTAGACTAACATTTAAAATTTGGAACCATCACTAAGGAAGAAATTTCACATCACAAAAACCAAATGCTTTTACCCATTTAAACAGTGTTCAAATCTGTAACCATTCCATTTAGAGCCTTACTATTCAACCCACATGTTCGGTGGTCATCACATCCAGATAGAAAGAGATTATGATAATTTGATCGAATTTCATGATTTGTTGTGCTACCAAGTAAAGAGTTGCAATTAGCAAGAATTGTCTCACTTATTAAAAATGATATAACCTGTTGAACTACTACCCACTAGGAGATCATCCATATCTCCCATTTCACATAATGAGGGTTATGTGATTTGTCGAAAATTAGTGGGAGATTATATTGACTCTTCAAATCTATTGTTAATGTAAATAAAAACTTTTGAATGTCTATATACTTATCACACTTTACTTTATCTCCACAAATCTTAATAATGTCGTCAATCAACCTGTTCTGCAGCATACTAGATGCTAACAAGTTAACGCGTCTGAACTTTATTGATTGATTGAGGAATGTTACGATAATCCTCACCATTGAAAAGATAGTTTATGTCCTCAAAGATGAAACGCTTGAGCTTGACGAGAACCCCTTAAGAGTTGAGAGGGAGGCTAACAAGAAATGGAAGGAATATGTTATCACTGCTCAATGCATCATGTTGACCTCAATGGCCAACCAATTACAAAGGTAGCACAAAAAGATGAGTGCTTACTCTATATTGGCTCACTTACGAGAGTTGTTTAGTGATCATAGTAGGATTGGGCAGTATAAGATATCTCGGAGTCTTTCCTATATAAAAATGTTTGAAGGATCACTCGTTCAGACTCATATTTTGAAAATGATTGACTGGATTGAGAGACTTCAAGGACTTGACTTCCCAATAGTCCGTGAAGTTCATATTGATGTGATACTACAATCCCTTCTAGACTCATATTCTAACTTTGTGATAAACTTCAACATCAACAAGATTAATGCCACTATGGTAGAACTCTTGAACATATTGAAGACAGCTGAGATCACAATGAAAAGGGATAAGAATCAAGTCTTGCTTGTCGGTAAAACTGACAAGAAAAGAAAGCCTCACAAGCCCCTTAAGAAGGAAAAAGGTAAGAAGGCAAAGCAAAACAAAATTGTCAAGAAACCTCAACCAGATCAGAAAGAAAAGGCAAAGTGCTTCCATTGTGAGGAGGAAGGACATTGGAAACGGAATTTCAAGTACCTTGAAGAGAAGGCTAAGATGAAGCAAGCAAAGGCTATAGGTATCTATATGATAGACCTGAACCTTTCTTATAGATCTATACCTTGAGTGTTAGACATTGGATTTTTTACTTTTATTTTGTTATTCGTAATTATATAGCATATCAACCACAAACATTTTGCATGTTTTCCTGAACTAATTTTTTCTTTTTGCCAAAAAAGATAATTTTTCCATTAAGATTGGGTTAGAATTACAATGATACTTTATGAGTTGTGGTTAAGGAATGATCAATATTTGTTGATAAAAGACATATGTCAAAAAAGATTCCTTTGATGTTAAACTATGTATTTTTTGAATCATTGGGAAGTAGTAGGCTTCAATGGTAATGACACAATGGAATGGGATATTAAGAGAGCAACCATTGGCTCTGAGTTCCCTCTTCCCGTGGGACACTATAAGAGAGCAAGCCTATGCTTCAAGTTTGCTCTCCCTCTCTTGCTGCTCACTTTCTAAGCCACTAAGTAGGCATAGTAGTTAGCAATCCTACCTTGATGCCATTCAAACTAAGATCACTGCTCCAAAAACTTAAGGCTTGGAGCGACTTGTGAAAGTTTAGAAACTTTGCCATTTTTAGTCAAAGATAGAAGTCAAAAGCATCTTCTAGAAAAATACATCTTTCAAGAGGCATCTAATTTTGATTCACTCTAGAGACAAGGAGATGGAGATGAGCAAAAATGCTTTGTGTTTTCTCTATATTGGTCTTGGGATGAAAGATCCCATATTTATCATGTACAGGGAAGCTAAATAAGGACATATACAACAATTAGCAACAACTATAAATAGGTATTTATAGTGATTGGATTCTCAAGACAGTAAAACTAATGGGTCGATTTTCCTCTGTTCACCCAGTGGGCTGGCCTTCAACTGTTCATATAATACTCCCCCTCAAGGTGGAGAGTGGTAGTGAGGAACCAACTTGCTAATTAGTGTGTGAAATTGATCCTTGCCCAAGACTTTGCTGAAAATATCAGCAAGTTGAAGATGTAATTGAACATAAGATGTCTTGATAACATTGGCTTGGATCTTTTCACCTATAAAATGGCAGTCAAGTTCTATATGCTTGGTTCTCTCATGATACACAAGATTAGATGCTATGTACAGGGTAGCCTGATTATCACAATAAAGCATGGCTGAGTGTTGTGGTACGTGTAAATCAGAGAGAAGATATTGCAACCAAGTAAGCTCAGAGGTTGCTGATGTCATTGCTCGATATTCTGCTTATGCAAAAGAGTGAGAAATTGTGCGTTGCTTCTTGGACTTCAAGAGATAAGATTTGCACCAAGAAATGTGCATTACCCTGTGATGGAGCATCTTGTTTGAGGACAAGCTGCACAATCTAAATCTGAATATGCTTGCAAAGTGAGAGTACTAGTAGATGATAAAAAGATTCTAGTGCCTGGAGAGGACTTGATGTAGGGGCCACATGTAGAGCAGCTTGCCAATGTGGTCCTCGCGGACTACTCATAAATTGACTAAGGAAGTTGGTTGAGTACACAATATCAGGCCAAGTGATGGTGAGATATAACAGACGCCCAATCAGTCGCCGATACACAAATGGATCAGCAAGAAGACGTCCATCATCAACTTTGAGTTTCAAATTCTGTTCCATTGGCAAGTCATATGGGAGTCCACCAAGAGTGCCTAAGTCAGCCAATATGTCTAAGGCATACTTTCGTTGAGACAGAAAGATGCCTTGCTTAGAGTGGGCAGCCTCTATATCAAGAAAGTACTTCAATTTCCCAAGATCCTTAATTTGAAATTGTACATGTAAGAACTTCTTGAGAAGAGAAATAAAGAGTTGATCATCACCAGTGATGATGATGTCATCAACATAAATAAGGATGATTGTAAGAGAGGACCCTCGAGAAGATGTGAATAGTGAATGATCAGCTTTGGACTACTTGAAACCTGCATCAATAACAGTAGTAGAAAACTTTGCAAACCAATTTGGCGAAGCTTGCTTGAGGCCGTATAAGCAGACAGCTTGTGTAGGTTGAACAAAGGACTATGGGAATGGTAGATTTGTTGTCAAACTAGTTTCGATGGAGTTTTCCACGTCAGCAACATGATCAAGGAATGAACCATGTGCTGGAGTGTTAGTACTAAGGGAGTCCTATTGAGTATCATATGCAGACATACTATCAGGGACAGAAAAAGGTAGAGCAGTAGTAGTGCCACTATTGGTGCTTGGTGGAGAAGAAATATATGGAAAAGTATGCTCGTGAAAAATGACAACACGAGTAACAAAGTATTTTTTATTGTCTAAGAAAAAATGAGAACTTGAAAAAGTTGGAGTAGAATAATTGCCCTATATATCACAATGAATTAACTCAAAAGGTTCCTTAGTTGAAATAGAACTACTTGGAAAAGGCAACCAAGTTTGTTTGGCTAAAGGACAAACATCACAAGAATGTGAATCATTATTGGAAGGAATAGAAAGTTTGTAACATAATTTATTTTGTCTCTCCAGCAAAGGATGCCCTAAATGTATGTGCCATAAGTCGAAGGTGTCAGAGGTGGAGAGGAAAGACGAAGGACGCACATCGGCTTAAAGGAGGTAAAGACCCTTGTGTTCACGGCCTAGACCAATCACATTCTTCGCCAAGAGGTCCTAAAAAACACAATGGTTAGGAAAGAAAGTAATCTAACAATTCAAATGAGATGTTAGTTTATGAACAAATAATAGGTTGAATTTGAAAGTTAAAGCGCATAAAACTTCTTGAAGGGATAATTGAGGAGAAAGGTAAACAAAACCAATGCATGAAATAGGGACGGTATGACCATCGGAGAGGACAATAGATGGAAGGGACCTGGTAGTTTCTTGTATATTGGTCAATAAATGAGAATTTGATGTCATGTGATGTGTCATCCCTGTATCAATTATCCAAAAATTGGTTTGTGCAATAGAAAGAAAATAATGGGCATCACCTACAAGGTTTTCTTTGTGCTTGGACTTCACATTTACCTCACTGAGTAGCTTTAGGAGTTGTCGATACTGCTCAGCAGTGGATTGACGGGTTTCACTAGTGGCCGAACAGCTAGAAGAATGTTTTTTTATCACTAGCATTAGGTCCATTTTTATATTGATTGTGTCAGACATTCTTATAGTGCGGTCGATAGCTAATAAGTTTATAGCAAGACTCTTGTGCGTGACCAAGGAGGTAGCAATGTGTGCAACATTCTTGGGATTTCTGCCTCTGGTCAACAAATTGGGCTGCCATGTGTCAGAAGAAGAGCCACTTGGTGACTTATCAGAGAGTCCAGAGGAAGGAAGATCACTTGTAGCCATAAGAGGAGAAGCATCATAGAAAATGACTTGGATAGTAAAATCCCTTGGGATTCATCCTGCAAAACCAAGGAATATACTTGTCCAACGGAAGGAAACGGATCCATCAATAATATTTGCCTTCGATATGGCTATATGTATCATTAAGCCCCATTAGGAATTGCATTAATTGCCTTTGCTCGTAATATGAGCTCAACAGCTTGGAATCCCCATAAGAGCATATGGGCATGGAAACATATGTAGAGAGTGTTAGTGTTTGGATGTCCAACAAGTCAATTCTGGGCCGTGTAGGCCCAATGTGTTGTACAATTTTGTTCAATATAATTAGTGATAATTAGAGCGTAAACTTGTAATTTGTGGATTGCTTTGCATTGTCCCTAGGATATATAATTGTAAAGTCAATTTCAAGATGGGATCTCGAATGTGAGTTTGACTATATATAGACACATACCTTAAACTGTTCCCGATTGGAGAGTAATCACTCTGGGATATTGATTACTCATAAATCGGCATGCATGTAGATGACCAATATCACGGTTACAAGTGTAGGGCACTAGCACATATTTGTTGGTGTTCATCCTGGGAGGATGTTTACTGAACTGATCCACTGATGGATCTTCAGATGGTTAACTGTACCTAATGTCAACTGAAGATCTATATATCTCAGTAGTATCGTTGATCCTTTGACCTGAGATATTAACGAGGTCTTGCGTGAGGACTGGTGTGATTTGATGTTAGGTTAAGTGACTTTAACCATAACTCATGAAATACTGAATTATTAGCCATATCGGAATACATGAGAAGACCATTAATGGTCAACATGAGATCGTTCACTGTCAAGTATATCATAGACAGTTAATAAGTCATGACATGGACGCTCCACTAAACTCCTGGCCAGGGTGGTATCAGTTCATTTGGAACGAACGTGAAATTATTGAGGAGGTCATAGTCAGACGACACAATCACTAGTGGTTTGACATAACCATACTACACGATTGGATCAAACTCATAGAATGAGCAAGGGATTATAGCAATACGTTAACTGAAGACTTATAGGTGCCAGATAGGGTGAAGATGAATCCAACATCCTCTGAGATCACGCAGATTTGCTTGACTCAACGTGATCAAAAGATCTAGATCAAATTAAACGGTTATTGGAAATAACCGGTTTAATTTACTTCTAATTAGATTAGAAGTTAATAGATCTTTAAACCAGAGCGATAATAGGCCTAGAAAATTACACACAAATAACTCTTGCAGCATATTATTGTATAAACAAACATACTAGAGCATTAGATTCTTTTGGGAAAAGAATCTGCACATGACTTAAAAGTATATATACAATAATATAAAGGGCATATATATAATATATGTATTATTAATCTTATTTGATAAGTAAGCTAATAATAATATATTGATATATAAATGTCCCAGGGTTAACTTTAACTACAACAGTTAAAGGATTGGCTTGGTTACGGTTCAAGCTGCCACCATATCATGCCTATAAATAACCCTTTCTTCTCCCAGAACCCGAAACTAACCTAATTCCCACCCATTCCAAAGGTGGCCATCAAGTGTTTACAAGAGTTGGACTCTTGCTAGAGAACTTGAGGCGGAGAGTTTGTGCTACGCGGGTTGAAGGAGAAAGTGAACTCTGTTGTTGCGAGGGTTCGTGTGGATTAACTCTAGAGGCTATACGCTTGTGCGGCTCATAGCTTCGATAGGTTCGGCATCGATCATTGTAGAACAATGTGTTCTACATAAGGTGAAAATCTCTGTATGATTTTTAGACTGTGTTTGTTGTATCAATCGGAGCCCGTAACTAGTTTGGGAAATCGTTTTCATTTTCTGTTCTTCTGTTGTTACAATTTCCGGGGGGTTTCGACCGAACCAAACAGAGAGTTCATCCCACAAGAGTTTAAGGTTATTATAATACTTTGCAATAGAATATGAGTGCTACTGGAGAGTAGCAATGTAGTGCTCAAGATGATAAATATGTGGTCCATCAATGGGGGAGAATTGATCATGCAGATGTTTCCATACCTAGGCAGTTGAGTCCGCACATAGGACAGACGGCACAAGGTCACGGTGAATGGAATTCAAAAGCCACAACAAGAGCATGTTGTTGACACGAAGCCATGCCGAATGCTTTGGATCTGTCTGAGGGAGGCTTGGAAATAGAACCATCCAAGAATCCCATCTTGTTCTTTACTGATAAAGCCATGCTCATAGCTCTATACCAAGTTGTATAATTGTCCCCGATGAAGACATCTGTAACAAGGATGGTACCTAGGTTGTCTGAGGAGTGCAAGACATATGGGTTTTCTAGGTTTTCCATGTTGGAGACTGTGGATGTATGTGAAGATGAATCAAATGAAGCCATAGATGAATGTAGTAAGGCGATAAGAATTAAGAGCTAATAAGCTTTGATACCAATTACAGAGAGAAGAGACGAGGAGATGCAGATGAGCAAAAATACTCTATGTTTTCTGTATATTGCTTTTGCGATGAAAGCTCCCATATTTATTAAGTATAGGGAAGCTAAATAAGGACATATACAACAGTTAGCAATAGCTATAAATAGGCATTTATAGTGATTGGATTCTCAAGATAGTAAAACTGGTGGGCTGCTTTCCTCTGTTCACCCGGTGGGCTAGCATTCCTCTATTCACATAATATACTAAGATAGTATAAAAGTTTAGAGAAAAAAAATCAAAAAATTTAACCAATTATCCTTAAGGCTACCCTCATCTCTAGAGATTTTAAATTTCAACACCAATTAAGAGATTTAAATTTCGTATGAGCATATTATACGGCTGCACAATATATATATATATATATATATATATAGAGAGAGAGAGAGAGAGAGAGAGAGAGTGAGAGAGAGAGAGATGGAATTTAGCCCTACAATCAGAGTGTCATCCTAATTGCATTTTTAATCCTCATTCAACGATGCAACACCAATTAATGGGCCCAATTAGGTTGAAGGAAGAATGGATTTAACAGGGCTGTAATTAGAGTATTATCCTAATTATGTTTTTTACCATCATTTCATGATTCAACACCGGATGGGTCTAATTAGGATGCCAATCACAAATGTCCTTGTACTGATAATGTACATTTGTGTACCACGATGTAAAGAGAATCATGATGAGCTATGCATAAGCAACGGAAGGTTTAAAACAATGACAAATCATAACTAGCTACATGTAGCAAGCAGGCATGCTAACACATGTACACATATACTGCTCTATAACCAGAAGCCCAACTTGGCACCATTCTGAAGTGGAGCTTATCTCCCGCCTCGTGAACACACTCATTAATTTATTGGCAACAAGAAAATGGGTTTATTCGTGTGTAGACACGGGAAAGGCATAATCTGAATGAGCCATGTAGTCAAGTCTACAACCATATATCCCATTGAGCAAATACCTTTTGTTCCTGTGCTGGTCAAATATCTCCCACACTGCACACATAGAGGGAGAGAGAGATGGTTTCAAGCTACATGGAGAAGAGGGGAAAAGCGTTTTATTTTCTTTTGACGCGTCATGTTGCCTGCAGTGGGGTTTCGCGTGGGGTTCCCTCCTTTCCCAACAAGCGAGTGTGGGCAAAGAGAGTCACAGATGGAACGAACTGTGGGGCTCAGGAGTACTGTTTGCAGTGTCCCCATTCCATTCTTCTCCTCCTCCCTCTCTATAAGTACTCCCCAGCTCTCCATACTTGTTCCCACAGCCCACTACTAGTGCATCTGCAGCTCCGACCCAGCAAGCTTATCTCCACCACCCTCACCACTTGTGTTTCCCATTCTCACCTCTCCAGAGATGAAGCTGAGCAGTGGATCCATGGGAGCCTCCAAGAGAAGGCAGACGCCTAGGGGCCTGAGCGGAGCCCTCCGGCAGCAGCGCGCGAGGCTGTACATCATCCGGCGATGCGTCGTCATGCTCCTCTGCTGGCATGATTGACATGCATCACCAGCCTCGCCAACACACGCTTTCTCCTTTTTTTTGTTTTTTGTTCTTTTAGCTTGTTCTTTTTTGCTCGATCGCCAAACTGGGTTTTGGCCGAGTTCCTTGTATATAACCCCGGCATATATACGATTTTCTCATCTTCTGTTGTCAAGGAAGAAGGAAATCCATTTTGGAGAAAGGGATATATATTGGAAACATGGTTAACATGGTTGTTGTTCTATTAATCCATCACTTGTGATCTCTTCCCTCCTTTCTCTAGCTAGCTTCTTCTAAATCTCCTCTTTCTTAAACCAAAGACCAACTTAACTTAACTGTTGCTCTCTTTGTTTAGTTTGCTCTGGATTCATCGATAGCGTAAGAGACTTCTTTCAGCGAGCCATGCATCGACCTAACTTAAAAAACACCTGATTGATCGTGTGACACTTTGAGCTTCTTTGCCCTGGACTTTCGGAATTGCACGCAGGCACTTGCGAAATCGATTTTCGTACGTTTCTTGCAAATTATGTGGTGCTTCCAGCCTGGATCATCAATTCGCACAATGATGTTGGGGTACGTGCTTATTATTCGTTTTGCATCCATAAGCAAATTAGTCTTCACGCTGGCCCCCAAAGATTTCAACTTTTCATTAAGGATATATATGTTTGTTTTCATGTAAAATGAGTCACAAGAAAAGTTTTTTCTGAAAAATATATCATAATCATTTGATTATCCGTAAAATTCAAGTCAACTCAAAACTTAATTCGTTGACTCTTTTTTTTTTTTTCTGATTTTGGCATTCATGAATTTAGACCGAATATCCTTTTTCAAAAAAATTGAAAATATGTTCATAAGTACCAAATGATAAATTTTGTTTTCACTTTTCTTATAAATATTTTAAAAAAAAATCATTTTCGTCCTATTATATTTTATGTGGACCCTAATGTGAAGAAAGTTTTTGGATCCACAGCTCCCTACTCGGTAGATATTAATCCAAGTTTGTAGACTGTGATAAGGAAATAAATGACATATCTAACACAAATGGACGTACGGCCTTGATGACCTTGCAAGTGGGATCTCTAGCATGCAGATTTGCCCACATATGCGCCGCAGCTCTTTGCAGCTCCCAAACCTTCAGATCTGAGGCCACTTTGGGATTTGCGATGTGGTCTTTTGCTTAATAGCTGTCACAGTTGTCTCCTGCATCGCAAGTTTTTAAAGTCTTCACTCTGGCGAGTCCAGACTTCTAAGAAAGGAAATAAAAAAAAGCACTTAACTTTATGTTACCCCTAAGCAAGCGTTTTGGAGGTGGGAGAAGGAAAAATGAGTTGTGTCACTTTTTTTTGGGGTCACAGTGAGTTGTGTCATGGTGACCTGGCTCTCTCTCTCCAGGTTGATATTCTCTATTGTCCCATTCTCAAAGACATGGAAAAAGACCATCCAAAATGGAGGAAGTTAGACATGGAAAGAGACCATCGAAAATGAAGGAAGTTATGAAGGATCCATAGAATATTATTCAGATTTATGCAAGACAGAGAGGGAACCCATCTGTCCAAAAGCCAAAAATTTGAGAGGGACATGATATTACTTTGTTACTTTTGATATTTAAGTTCTATTGAGAGGGACATCATATTACTTTGTTACTTTTGATATTTAAGTTCTATTATTTAAGAAAAGGTTGTGTATAGAACTAAGACAAGCGGCTTGAAATGGAGAAATACATGTAGAGTTAATAAAAGCCGCTTGAAATGGAGAAATATACGATCATTAAGGTCCGATAAAGTTCAAAGGATAGTCACTACAAGGAAAATAAGATTTGTCAGTAGTTATGAGTCGCTAACAAATAGCATAAAGCCGTTGACTAAAGTATATGTCAATAGCTAGCGGGCCGCTGACACAGCCATAGACAAAAGCGCCGTTGGCAAATATTTGTCAACGGGTAAAAGGACCCATTGACATTTGTGTCATATGTCCACGGCCAAAAGCCGTGGACAAAGAAGACATATGTCAACGGCTAATAGCAGTAGACAAAAGAAAATATATGCCAACGGCTATAAGCCGTGGACAAATAGCATATTTGTCAACGGTTCAAACCGCTGACATACGAGGACAATGTCAATAGTTGGAGCCGCTAACAAATAATGCATTTGTCTATGGTGCTGAAGCCACTGACAAATATATTTGTCAACAGCTTCTCAAACCACTAAAAAATACATTTGTAAGTGGCTTCAACCGTTGACATATCGCTCAAATGTCAACAGACAAGCCGTTGACAATGATTTATTTGTCCATGGCTGAAGTCGTTGACATACGTCCAAGGTTTATAGCCGTCGACATATGTTGACAGAAACCTTTGCCAGCGGTCTCAGCTGTTGACAAATGGTTATTAACTAAAAAAAATATTTTAAAATATTAAATAATATACAAAAATATGTAGATATACAAACATATACATAAACAAATAAACACATCTATACAAGTACATCCATACACAAATAAACACATTCATATGTACAAATAAATACATTCACACTTTCAAAATAAGTACATCCACATGCATAAATAAACATTCACATAAAATTAATAAACATATTTACGAAAAATTCACATTACACATCCATAAATAAATGTATCAATTATCCTCTGCTCACTCATCGTGATCACCATCAAAATAATCTCTTCCATCATTTGATTCGTCTTGGGCGTCGCCTCCATCCATAGCAGTTATTTGAGGCTGAGTAGGACTCTACATTGCCTGAAATTGGCTCATAAATGTACTCATGTCTGCCATTTGTTTGCGCATCCACTCCATCTCCTCCCCTTGTGCTTTGATTTTTTTTCTTTCATAGTCTGTATCTCCACAGTTTGCTCCTCAAATTTTCGTTGATAGGAAGAGCTCGACCCTTCTCCTGGTCTATACCATATACGTAACGTCTCTCGACTTCCCGCACAACGAACACGTCAGATCGATCTTTTCTCATAACTGAAATGAATACATCCTCAACAGAAATGGGAGTACTCCGAACATCACTTTCCAAAAAAGGAGTGGTTAATTGAGTCATGTTCTCCTACAAAAAAAATAATGAAATAAAGTTCTTATTAGTGATACAAATTAATTTTAATAAGAATTATTAAAAAAATAATTCAAAAGATAGAAAGACTTATATATCAACTTCTACTCTCCTCATCTACCCATTGCTCACTGCCATTTGAAAAATCCTTACATCTACCCATCTTGAACATCTCAAGACACTCGGGATTACGTTGAACATGATGTTGTTCAAATTATGTTAAAAAGAATAAGTAATAAAAACTTAATAATATAGAAATATCAATAATAAAATGAAAATCTTATGAAGTCATCCTTCAATTGATGATGACTAGTCCGGCCCCGCCTATATAGCATAGACTGGTGAGAGCGATTTTTCCTATTACAATCAGTAATTTTTTACAGAAAAAAAAAATTAGTTGTCAAATTTGTATCGAACAAATCAACATAAATTATTAACATTCATTATTATTACATGTTCATCTCACGTGTTCCATTTCTCGTACATCGTTTACCAATCAGATAGATCAACATCCGCCGACACGGAAGCAATTATAGCCGCCAAAGTCTTTCCCGTATAAAACTATGAAATAATTTCAGTTTGAGTTCATTATATATGAATATAAGAAAAAGTAATACAAAATTATATTATAAATAAACATAAAAAAAAATTATTTACTCTTTTCTTTAAGACACCGCGCCGGCTGCGATGCATTGAGGTCATATGCATAAACATCTCCTTATCTGTCTTTGGAGTTTAGTCCTACTGATACATCAACTCCATATTATCATTAACTTAATTAGCCATATAAAATTTGAAAAATATATAATTAACTTTAAGTATTTTTACTTCGAGATCTTTAAACATTACAACTTGTTTCGCTATAGGAAGAGTAACAAAATTTTTCTGCTATATCTTGCAATGAAGTTTTGCTACAACGCCCATGTGAGATACAAAATTACTTCTCTTCTCGCCAACACCGTAACCGTTGATCACTCGTACGTTCCATCGTTGACCCTGCTCCAATCTCCCATTGGTGATATCTTTGGTTGGGCTCCGATGGCCACGTTCCTGACGTCAAGGCTACGTAGAAGATGGACATGTTTAAACGTACATGATAAAGATATTTATGTTAAATTATAAGCATAAAAATATCAATTCATTGAACGATTAAAATTAAAATTCATATCTATTGCAGATGAAGATGTGGATATAGATGTAGATGTCCAAGTTGCAGCTGAGAGGCAACAGGCGAGAGACAAGGGCCTGACATTGTGCGTGCTCAATTTCGGGTATGTGATTTCATGAGAATTATGTGTTGTTTAAATGACAATAAAAATTATTAAAAACTGGCATGTGATCGCTAGAAACTTTTGACTAAAAAGTTTCAAAAGAAAGATTGATTGCTTACATGTTTGAGACGGGGGAGATATGCACGTTTTTTATTCCGTCTCTTCAACCGGCCGAAGAAAGAGAGCCCTTCTAACTTTGTTCTTACTTTGAGTTAGGGATCGTCCTTTTTGCTCCAGAATTTCTTCTTGATGATTTTTTCTTTGATCCTTTGATGTTCCTTTGTACCTTGCAAAGAATGAGATAAAAGAAGGAGAAAAGCTATTAGAACTAAACTTTTCAACCCCATATAACATAGATATACAGCGATGGAGAAAACATGTGCTACATTGGTCTGGGTAGTTCAGAAGCTGAAGCATTATTTCCTAGCCTATAAAGTCCATCTCATCGCTAGGATGAATCCGATCAAGTTCCTCCTTGAGAAATCTATCCTTACAGATCGATTAGCATGTTGGCAGAGCTTTCTATCTCAATTTGATATCATCTACATTCAGCAAAAAACAATAAAAGGTTATGCCATAGCAGAACACCTTGCTCATCACCCTATACTCATATTTGATCCAATTCGATCGGAGTTTCCGGATGAGGAATTGATGTCTATTAACAGAATCAAAGACGATATGTGGACTCTGCATTTTGACGGAGCTCTGAATTCTCTCGGTAAAAGTATCGGCATTGTTCTCCTATCACCTGAAGGTGTCACCATTCCCCAAGCCTTTCAGCTTGCTTTTCATATTACCAATAACATAGTTGAATATCAGGCTCTTCTTGCTGGCCTCGAAGCTACTCATCTTCATGGTGCCACCAAACTGCGGATTGTAGGTGATAGTCAACAAATCCTTCGCTAAGTGCTCATCAAATATTGTACCCTTAATCCCAAACTCAAGCCTTATCAAGAATTGACCTTAGCCTATGCCAAGTTGTTCACTAAATTGATCTCCGTCCATGTTCCTCGGAAACAGAACACCTTAGTTGATGCTCTAGCTTCTTTTGCATCATCTCTGAATTTTTCAATCAGCAAACAATCTGAATTGATCATTATTCATAGGAGTCTTTCTCCTGTGTAGAAGACCCTTCCTTTCTTAAGATTAAAGAGAAATTGTTGAAGAAGGTTAGAGATGGAGATATTGTAAAGAAGCGAGAAATTATGCTATTGAAACTACAAGAAGAGATAGATGATGAAGAAAAACCATGGTACTATGAGATTGTCAAATACTATGAAGGTCAGTCGTACCTTGAAGAAGCCACAACTGAAGAGCAGAGGGCTATCAGGAGAATTGCTCAAAGATACACCCTGGTTGGGGGCGAGTTATATAGACGTTGATTTGATGGTATCCTTCTGAGATGTTTGGACGAATATGAGCTTTGGAAGATTATGGAAGGAGCTCATGCTGGAGTTTGTGGTGAGCACGTTAACGGAAAAGTGTTATCAAATAAGATCCTTAGACAAGGATATTATTGGCCAACCATAGAAGAAGATTGTGTAGGGTTTGTTCGAAGGTGTGCTAAGTGTCAACTTCATGCCGACAAGATCCATTCTTATGCATCTTCACTCCACCATGTTTCCTCCCCATAGCCTTTTTCCATGTGGGCTTTCGATATCATTGGACCTCTCGGTGATCCCAATTCCGGCATTGAGCATAAATCTTTCATCCTCACTGCAACGGAATACTACACCAAGTGGGCAGAAGCCGAAGATTATATGGAAGTCAAAGTGTCAACTGTTTGCAAGTTCCTCATAAAGAACATCATCACAAGGTTCGGAATTCCAAGCACCATCGTCACCGACAATGGACCATAGTTCATATCACAAAAGGTTAAGGACCTCTGCAACAGGTATAAAATTGCATTACATCATCGTCTCCATATTATCTGTAAGGCAATAGCCAAGCAGAGGCAACTAACAAGACTTTGATAAAAATCATCAAGAAAATATGTAAATCTAACCGATACACAGACTGACTAGAGAAACTAATCGAGGCTCTATGGGCATACCAAACTTCAATCCGCACACCCACTAGGTAGACTCCATATTCCTTAACATTTGGAATGGAGGCGGTAGTTCCATATGAAGTCTTCATCCCATCCTTAAGAGTACAATTGAACAAGAAATTTTCTCTTGATGAGCACCTCTCTGCACTCATCGCTCAATTGGAACTTTCAGACGAGAAAAGATGGTCAACTACTAATCACTCATGAGTATATCAAAATAGATTAGAACGTTTTTATCAAAATAAAGTCATTGAATGGAAATTCAAAGTGGGTGAAATGGTTGTAAAAAGAATTTTCATAAAACATGGTGGCCGACGTTCTAAACTTCAACCCAATTGGGAAGGACCCTATATTGTAAAAGAAGCTTTTCCTGGTAACACTTACAAACTAGTTAATGCAAAAGGCCAAGAGCTATCTCATCCCTAGAATGGTCTCTATCTTAAGAAGTACTACCCTCAGGTTAATGTGTCGATCAGTATGGTGCAAAGATCAGTGGAGTCAGAAAGTTTGAAAACTCAAATTCTCTCGTTAGTCTTTGGTAATCTAATTCAAATGCATTACTACATACACAAACACGTTTGGTTCGTGAGTAACAAGAGATGCGAAGCCCAAAGAACGCCGAAAGTTTGACTGAAGGCATAAAAGTACAACTCATCTTTTTTAAAAAGAAAACTTATGTTTTACTCTTGGCCTGTGATGTTGAAACGAGGCTTGAAATAGACTACCAAAAATATCCGCCATCTTAGTAGGAGGCCGTCAAAAAAAAGGAGGAGATCCGCCCCACAAAAAAGCAAAAGAAAAGCACAAAGACAAAAGCCAACAAAATCAAAAGGCCATTCAACATTACAAACGTTATACCAAAAGGCCACAAAATCAAATGAGAAGGGAGCGCAAGGTCGTTAAATACCCCGTAAGAGTGAAAATGACCGAACCCCAACATATAATAGGGTAAAGGAGGGGTATCTTTCTGAGTCTCCGGAACCCTCTCGTAGGCTTTCTAGACCGATTCTTCATTTCCTCCTAAGGAGACATACTCCAAACTTGAGGAACGGCCTAGGTTGACTAAGGGTTGGACCATCGAATGGGATCACGATTATAAACATAATTTAAGCACAATGAGTCTGGGTTAGGTTATTAGAGAATGACTAGGGAATTAAGACGACAAGTAAACTCTTTTGATCTGTGTACCATGCTGATGTTTAGGAAAAATTGAATATTCCAAAACCACAAAAAAAAATGAATATTTCAACCCCCCCCCCCAAAAAAAAAAATTGAATATTTCAAAACCACAAAAAGAAATTGAATATTTCAAAACAAAAAAAATGAATATTTAAAAACCACAAAAAAATGAATATTTCAAAACCACAAAAGAATTGAATATTTGCAAACCACAAAAAAAAAAAGAATATTCCAAAACCAAAAAATTTGAATTGAATATGGCAAAATCACAAAAAATTGGATATTTTGAAAATTGCAATTGCAAAATAAAAATATTTCAGTTAGCATTTGTCTGCTAGATCATAAATGTTGCATGTCCTTAATTTTCAGTAAGCATTTGCATGCTTGTATGCTGCATTATCTTTAATTATTTACTTTTTATTATTTGCCTTCATTAAATAAAGGCTTCGCCCCTTGACCCTTCTACCAAGGATAAGATCAAGTAGCTGGTTACTTAATCGGGCAAGGGGCTAAGCCAGAACAGAAACTTAACCTGTTTGTTCAACTCACATGCAGGGCACAAGTATTTAAGGAGATTTAGAGTCAAGAGAGACAATGAAGGTACAAAAAAGTTTCATCCATATATCAAAAGTTCCATGTACATGTGTGAAAAGATGAAAAGTCCGTCATTAGGACTCAAAAAAATAAAAAAACATCATCAGCGCCAACAGCCCTCACGGCAGACTCTCCCCGGCGCCCTCATCGATCTAGCTCTGCGCCTCATCTAGTTCCTCTGGCACTCGGCTAGGTGGTGGCAGTGGCCCCATCGCGCTCGGTCCAGCCTAGCCGGACGATAAGGCAATGTTGGCAGTAAACGCACTCCCGTGCCCTCTCTCCTGCCCTTGCTGGCGGGCACGTCGGTAACGCTCCTCCACGCTACGCTGCTCATGCTCGACGACTCCAAGCTGGACCTGGAGGGAGGTCACCTCGGCATCAACCCGTCGCCGCTCATCGCGCTCGCGCTCCCTGTCCTCGGTAAGGATCTCCAGATGCGTTTGGAGGCATGTAAGCTCGCGAGGAAGGTCGTCGCTGGAAAGGCGTACCAGTTGCTCCTCCAAAGCTCTGATGCGAGCAGCATCAGCCTGACCCTGGGCAGCTGCAGCCCCGGGTCTGCTCCAACTCCGCCTCAGCCCTTTGCAGGGCTTCTTGGAGCTCGGCAGCCTGTTGAAGATGTTGTCAGTCCAAGCAGATCAGGCAAACAAATGACACGTTCAAGAATGGAAAGAGAAGGTAGAATACTTACTCGGGTGACACGATCCTCCTTAGCCAAAGAGGCTCGGTGGATGGCCTGAGCCAGCTGCACTTGGGGGTCAGTGAAGGCAGCGTCATGAGAGGCACCAGAAGATGAAGCTCCAGCTGCATGCGAAGAAGGCTGGGCCACATGTGTGTAAGCGGCACACTGTACAAAAAAGGAGAACACCGTCAGTGGCTAAGCGTCAAAATATGTAACTAATAAAAGAATTTATTCATATCATGATTCATTCATACATACCAGATCATGGAGCTCCTTCTGAACCTGCTCGAGCTAGGCCTCTGCATCTTGGATTTGAGCCCGGAGAGTGATGATGGTTACACCACGTGCATCCTGCATTTTTACCATGTCATTCACGCATTCATAAACTTAAATAAAGATAATAATAAAATGTAAGAAGCACGAAAGCATACTTATATCGAGGGGGTGCAACTATCGGAGCTGGGCAGTGTAATGATAGAATTAGGTGGCCTCAAAGCCATTCATTGTACATTCTAGTTCTGAATAAACGCAATTATTTTTTCATTTATAGTTCTCGCAAATTAACTATTGTAATGAAGGTCCGTAGACAAATGTATGGGATATTGAATCATAATGAGATCATGATAGTGAGATCAATATTCTTAGTCACTTGTCTTAAACAATTCTCGATCATAGGATATTTGAGATGACATTAAATATCTGATATCGACACAAGTTATTTCTACTCATGCGATGAGGGTGAATGATCTCACATTCACTCGTGTGGTGACACTAAGACAAACTTGTGGGTGCTTATTAGAGAATGAGTTCACTGAACAGATCTGAATAAGAATTCCTGGATAGTCATTATACCTAATAGTCAACCAGGAAATTCAATCGTTGCAGTAGCGCAGTTGGTCCTTTGACCTGAGTCACCAATGATACCTTGCTTGTAGACTATTGTGTCTTGATTCTCTAACTTGTGGACTTTAACCATTAAGTCCACGATAGTCAGTCTCTCAAATACAGTGGAAAGCTTGCGAAGGTAATTGAGTGAACAACAGGGGATCACTCACTCTTGGTATAAGACTGGAGAGAGAATGTCCTATGGATATGCATACAGAAATCCCTAGTCATGGTCAACTGAAAGAGATGTCTTTCTAAAAGTTAACTGAGTATTGGAATCCATCTAAATAATGCGATAGAGGATTTGACTGTAAAACAATACCCTTGCATTATTGGGACATTGAATGAGTGAAGAATTTTATCTGTGCGGTATCTGTAGACGGAAAGGTTAAAATAAAGGGAAAAGTATCCCTTATATCTTCTGGGATCATGAGGTAGTGTTTGCTGCCGTTCATGGTCAGAAGGTCAAGTGGATTAATCATCAGATGATAAATCATTTATTTATTGAATTAATTATTTAACATATGATGTTTAAATAATAATTAATAAATATTAAACTTTAGAATTAGTTCTAAGTTTAATGGGCCTGAAACCGGACTGATATATGGGCTTGGAGGGTCACACACATAAAAGTTCTTGTAAGACGGTGAGAGATGTGAAATATTATGGTTATCTGGGTTTTTGTGAAAAGCCGCAGGATAAACATGAACATTTAATGGAGAATTATCCAAGACCAAGATTTTGGATAATCATGAGACTTAATCCTTATGCTTATCCTTATTTCTTATATAAGGAGGCCAAGGGGAGGGGTGGCTTGAGTTGGACATACACTACACCATCTTGGAGTTTCTCTCTCCTCTCTCTATCTCTCTTAAGAAGGTCTTGTAGACACACTAATTTTGACGTCATTTTGAGTAAATTTCATATCATATAATAATGCCTCAGAATGGTCTGATATTTAATTATTGATTAATTTTTATTGATCTTTTTGAGTGTCGGGTTTAACAGACATGTTTAAGTTAATCAATTAAATTGATTTTAACTCAAATTTCAGTTAAAATATGAACAAGTCTAAAAGACGTCTACCTGTATGGACGCTATTTAAAGTTTATTCTTATTTTAGCGATTAAATTTGAATTTTAATCAGTTGATTAATTAGCTAAAAGGCGTCCGTAAGGCATGACGCGTTTTATGTTTCCTAAGGTATTTCTACTTCTCTTCCGGATGTTTATCCTTATCTTAATTAGTGTAAAAGACGTCTACACATGTAGACGCGTTACAGATAAAGATAAGTTTTCCCGGATGTTTATCCTTATCTTAATTAATCTTAAAGGCGTCAGCAATGGTGGACGCATTTTAACTAATTACAGATAAAGATGAATTAATCTGTATTTATCTGTTGGTTAAGATGGATAAATCCTAAATTTTTTCATGTAAATCCGCAGACGCAGAAGAAGTCTATAAATACCTTGCATCTTGTACGGTTTAAAAAAAAAAGTTAGAATTGGAATTAAAGCTGAGGCGATAGCAAATTGAAGATCGAAGCGACAACGTCCTAACGCCGAAGTGCTGTTGTTTCCAGAAGTGGGCGTCCATTCTTCATCCAATTCAAGGCTTCATCATTCGGCATAAGTGTTTCATTTCTGCATTTTCATATTCACATCTTCATTAATTCTACATTCTTCATCACATCACTTTATGCAAACACACACCACAGCATCATTTTCCAAAACCAGTTTAAAAGGGTTTCAAAGACCATCCCAACAAGTGAGTTCTATGTTTAGTTGCATGTTTAAGATTTTAATTAGAATGGATACTACTTCTACTTGAATTCTCACCATTGTTTCTTCATTCTTCTTTCTATTTCTTGCAAGCTGCAAAAAGGAGAATCAAGGGAAGGAAAACAAGCAAATCTGAGACTCTGGACGATCCTCAAATTCAAACTCAACAGCAAGAACAAAGGAAAAGGAAGGGCTCTCTTTCTTCAGCCGGCTGAAGGAGGGGAATCAAGAGCTCAACATCTTCCGCGTTTAAACAGGTAGGCGATCAAACCTTCTTTTGGAACTTTTAAGTCAAAAGTTTCTGGCAATCACTTCACGTAGTTTCTTTTATATAGGTTTATTTTGCACTTAAACAACATAGATTTTTCATGATAATCACACAATCATTTTAAGCACTCACAGCTTTTTTGGCGATCACGGTGGGACTTGGTCTCGCCATCTTTTAGTTCTTTTGTTCTTGCTGTTATCAATCAGGCACCTACGGTGCACCACTTGTGTCTCTTGACACGTCCTCACCAATTGGTGAGTGTTTTAAGTTTAGTTAATTCCCTACGTGCACCACGTGCACACCCCAGTGGCAAGATCTTGCCCTCCCCGTTGATTAGTTAAAAAGCTGTTTTTGTGATGAAATGTTGAGTGATTGATTGATATCTTGGTTGTTTAGTTGCTAAAATCATCCTGTTAAAATCTGAAACAAAAAAAAAAATCTTGCATGAACTGATTATTTACTGTTTTTACCCTGTTTAAGGAGGAATTAACCCAGAAATTCCTCCTGGAAAACTGCTTCTGTGACTTGAAAAGCGTCTAGGAGCACTGACGCGTTTCAACCTGCGTCGGTTAACCCATACGCCTTTCAGTCTTATTTCTCTGTTGTCTGCAATCTGAGCTTCTGCGAAAAATTAAGGCTCTGTTTGAAAGGCGTCAACTAACCTTGACGCGATTCAGGCAATTTCTTATTTCTTCTTCAGTTCTCAGATTTTTGTGATCTGTGTGCTAATTACCCATTATGTATTAAGCATTAGAGGCCATCCAGGCTGCAGGTCATACGCATTGAGGCTAATACCCTCCTTTTCTTAGGAACACTCCACTTGACGTCATCAACTCTCTCTGATTGGGTTGGTCCCTTGATCAGACTAGAGAAGTTGGCATTAAGGCCTCCATAAGTCCCCAAAATCAAGGTACTCCTCCTTGATCATCGGGCTAGTTGTACCAGTTGAAGTCCCGGTTAGATTCCATAAACGTTGTGTGAGAAAGCCATAGAAAATAACGGTGGATATTGAACTGAAACTAGGATCCCGTCCCTTGAGCGAATTTGTGGTTTAATCCAAATAACTCAACAAGGAATCTTAAAATCACACTAAACATTTACTTGTTTGTTTAAATTTCTGTACAACTTGTTTGCCAATCCTTGAAAAAAGAATCTAACATCATGTTGCTCCGATCAGGCAGGGACTTGAGTGTGGCTCCATACGCCATGATTAACTACGAGGGAGATGCTAATGCCCCTCGTGATTCCGATTACAATTATGAGAACGGGAGAGATGCTGATGCCTCCCGTAATTCTGTCCCCATTCCGTTTCGACAAGATGGGAATGTACGGACCCCTCTCTTTCATCCTCATAATCAATATTCTGATCCTCCCCCGCATGAGTATGCGATTCCCGATCCCGTTCTTGAGGGAGACATGAATCAGAATGATCCCTCGTCCTCTGATCCTTCAGATCTCGTCAATGCTTTGGGAGTTCTTGCCTCCCGTCTGGACCCTCAGCAGTTCGAGGCGATCCAGTCTATTCTGAAGGAGAAGGCACCCACGCAGCCTGCCGAGCCGAACCCTGTGGCTCCCCCTGCTATCCCTCAGTAACCTCCTATTCATCCTCCTTACATTCATCAGGCCATGGAGGGCCTCCATATCACTTCTCGGCCAGCTGGGCCGCAACTTTCATCTTCTAGGCAACCGGCTAGACCATTAACGCCTGCTTATCAAAATGCCCTCGGGCATGGCGGAAGCTCTGCCGGACCTCATCTCTACTGTCCGACGTACTCTAAGCAACAGGCCTATCAAGTACCTTCACCTCCTCCTCCTCCCCAGGCAGATCTGACCACGCAAGCGTTGCTGGCGAAGATGGAGCGCATGGATGAACAATTCAACAACCTCCAGAAGATGATGGGGGTCAAAGCTGCACCAGAGATCAACTTACCGAGCCTGCCAGTGTTCTACCTGCCACCCTCCGAGATGCCAGTGTACCGGAAGTACAACGGTACTGGTAACCCCTTCACACACTTGAAGGAGTTCATGTACGAATCATCCTTCTGGCAGAACGACAAGAGGTCGTTGGCCTTTTTGTTTAGGAGATCTTTAGAGGGGCCAGCCCTCGAGTGATTCTTTTCTTTGGAACCCTCCGAAGTAGAGGACTATGGTATCGTTTCTCGAAAATTCATTCAACGATACCAGGATAGAGTTGCCCCCTCCTTGTCCATCACTGACTTAATAGCAGAAAAGATGAAATCAGATGAAGAATTCGTCAGTTTTGCCGACAGATGGCGGGGCTTGGCCGAGAAGGTGAAAGATCACTTGTCCGAGTCAGAGCAAGTGAAGATGTTGATCTCCAACACCACGCCCCAGTTCAAACTAGTCCTCTCCCTGAACAATCTGACCAGCATGGCAGAGCTCTATAAAAGAGCACGGTACTGTCAGAATGCCTTCAAGGACGCTACGTTCTCTAGCGTCTTTGATCCTCACAGACCTAGCAGGCCTCCACCTCGGAAGCCTGCAGTGCCAAATGTTCCCAGCACAGGTCCGACTACTGAGGACACGCTCTCTCATGAGCAAGTTAGTAGTATGAACAACAATTCGCCCCAGTTCGTGAGGAGTCAGCAGCAGTACCAGAGGCCCCAGCAGCCGAACCAGCAAGGGTACAGGCAGCAGCCGAACCCTCAGTATCAGCAGCCCCAATATCAGCGACCCCACCAGCCGAACCAGCAACAGCAACAGCCACAACAGCCGCCACAACGGCAATTGCAGTACCAGCAGCCCGAGCAACAGCAGTACCAACAGCAACAGCAGTATCAGCCGCGCGCACCGCCGGCGTACCATAATGTCCCTCCTCCTGCTGACTACAATCAGCAGAGAAGACCTCCAGGCCCAAAGAGGGCAGAATACCCAGTCCTCCCAGAATCTTTGGCAGACATTTTCAGTGCCCTAATGGCAGCTAATGCCCTAGTCTTGCCAAGAGAGAAGGCAGTTTGGCCTCAGAACGCCGACACGTCTAGGTATTGCTATTTCCATAGGCAACCTGGGCATACCATTGACACCTGCTTTCAATTTAGAGATTATATTCATGATCTCAACGAGCAGGGCGGCATAGACTGGGAGGAAATGAAGAAATACATATCAGCCCTGAAGGCAAGAAGACCACAGCAGCAAGCAAGAGCACCAGCACAAGCAGCACCACCACCAAACATGGGCATAGTGCAGAACCCGCTCCCGGAGCACCAAAACCAAAACCAAGTTGCCCCTATTCTGACAAACAGCTAGTCTGAGGCTGACCGTGGGCAACAGTGGAGAATAGGGGACTCTTCCTCCTTTTATTCGACGGGTCATATTCCAAGTACTGCAGAACAACCACCACGCCGCACCATCCACATACCCAGACCACAGCCCATTACCATCACCCCTCTACCGACACCCGCATATCACTTACCCGCACCCAATAACCCATTACCACCACCCGCTTTCCTCAAGCCCATTACGCCTCACACTCCTACGCCTCCACCATATAATCTACCGCAAACTAATTACGCACCCCTCTTACCATCCAGACCGCTACTACGCATACCATTCCCCACTTCATCCACCACTACCACCTACCCAGACACCATCCAACCATCCAGACCGCTACTACGCGTACCATTCCCCACTTCATCCACCACTACCACCTACCCATCCACCATCCAACCGTCTAGACCTTTAATCCGCACCACGCCACCACCACCTAACCCCACACCATCACCTACATATCAACACCCCGCATCACCTACACCACCCAATTCTGCGGTACTCAAAGTGTCACTCGGATCTTCCACGGTTGAGGAAAATGCGCTCCAGAGTGGAAGAATTTTCAACAAAGTATTTCCTCAGTTAACAGTTAGAGACGGCCCATCACAGCCGCCGGAGGAAACACACAATGAAGAGAGTGCACCAGGCACTCAATAAGATTTGTTGAAACATCTGGATCGAACACCGGCACGAATCTCTGTGCTTGAACTTATCAAAAGATCGAAAAGTCACCAAGAAGCTTTAATAGAATATTTGCAGAAGGTGATGGTCAACGAGGACGTGCCGGTAGAAAAGATTGCAGCACTATTAGTTCCTCAGGGGGATCAGCCCTCCATTACATTTCACACATCGGAACTAGCACCGCCAGCAGCCAGAAGTATGGCTCTGAGCATCACGGTCAACATCTGCAAGAAGGCCGTGGATGCGTGCCTAGTTGACACAGGGGCTTCGATCAATGTCTTACCTCCGAAGACCCTAAAGCTGTGCGGTGTGCCCAAGGAAAAATGGCTGCCTAGCCCCATCTCTGTGACAGCATATGACAATTCTGTAATGAATCACCAAGAACGCAGCGGAAATAAAAATGATTCCATTGTATTGGTTGCTGGGGTTGTAAAACGGACATTAAAATCTAAGCGGGAAGAACAGTTCTTCACCTTTGCGGGGTTTCGAATCTCCCGTGGATGATGCCGACTCGGTAATCGCGCACGCGCACGATCTCTAGAGGTATCCACACGAGTTCCCGCAGCAGACGCGATTTCCTCCTCGACTTGAGTGCTCCGACCAGATCTCAAATCCACCATGCGCGGAGAGAGACAGATCCACTCCAAGAGAGAGAGAAGGAGAGAGAGAGAGGAGAAGGAGAATATGGGGAGTAAAATTCGTCCAACTAACTTTTTACCACTCCCCCTTGGCCCTCCTTATATAGAAATAAGGATAAGCACAACAGTTAATCCTCATGATTATCCAAGAGTTTGGCCTTGGATAATTCTCCATTAAATCTTCATGTTTATCCTGCGGCTTTTCACAAAAACCCAGATAAGCATGAAATTTAACATCTCTCACCGTCTGACGAGAACTCTTATGTGTGTGACCCTCTAGGCCCATATATCAGTCCGGTTGCAGGCCCATTAAACTTAGAACTGTTTCTAGAGTTTAATATTTATTAATTAACATTTAAACATCACATGTTAAATGATTAATTTAATAAACAAGTGAATTATCATCTGATGATCAAATCACTTGGCCTTCTGATCATGAACAGCACCAAACACTACCTCATGATCCCAGAAGATATAAGGGATACTGTTCCCTTCAATTGAACCTTTCCGTCTGCAGATGCCGCACAGATATAATCCTTCACTCATGCAATGTCCCGATAACGCAAGGGTATGGTTTTATAGTCAAACCCTCTATCGCATTATCCAGATGGATTCCAGTACACAGTTAATATCTAGAAAGACATCTCTTTCATTTGACCCTGGCCAGGGATTTCTGTGTACACATCCATGGGACATTCTCTCTCCAGTCTTATACCAAGAGTGAGTGATCCCTTGTTGTTCACTCAATTACCTTCGCAAGCTTTCCACTGTATCTGAAAGACCGATTATGGTGGACTTAATGGTTAAAGTCCACGAGTCAGAGAATCAAGACACAATGGTCCACAAACAAGGTATCATTGGTGACTCAGGTCAAAGGACCAACTATGCTACTGCAACGATAGAATTCCCTGGTTGACTAATAGGTATAATTACCATTCAGGAATTCTTATTTGGGTCTGTTCAGTGAACTCATTCTCTAATGAGCACCCACTTGTTTGTCTTAGTGTCACCACACGAGTGAATGTGAGATCATTCACCCTCATCACATGAGCAGACATAACTCGTGTCGATCTTATCGGATATTTAATGTCCAACTCAAATATCCTATGATCGAGAACTATTTAAGACAATTGCCTTAGGATATTGATCTCACTATCATGATCTCATCATGATTCAATATCCCATATATTTGTCTATGGACCTTCATTACGATAGTCGTTTGTGAGAACTATTAAATGAAGAAATAATTGCCTTTATTAATAATCTGAACTAGAATGTACAATGATTGGCTTTGAGGCCACCCAATTCTAACATTCTCCCACTTGCACTATAGCCAATCACCCATGTGTCTAAGTCCCATAGACTTAAGGTGACGTTCTAAATTGTTTTGAGACAATGGCTTAGTCAAGGGATCTGCTACATTATCTTCAGATGAGACTTTCTCAACTACTATATCTCCTCGGGCGATGATCTCACGAATCAGATGAAATCGTCTCAGAATGTGCTTTGACTTCTGATGTGATCTGGGCTCCTTCGCTTGAGCTATTGCCCCATTGTTGTAACACAATAATGGAACAGGATCTGAAATGCTTGGAACGACTCCAAGCGCCGAGATGAACTTCTTCATCTAAACCGCCTCCTTGGCCGCTTCAGCTGCAGCAATGTATTCTGTTTCGGTCGTCGAATCTGCAGTAGTTTCCTGTTTGGAACTCTTCCAACTTACTGCACCTCCATTTAACATGAACACAAATCCAGACATGGATTTGCTGTCATCCATATCCGACTGGAAACTCGAGTCAGTAAATCCTCGAAGTTCCAAGTCGTTTCCTCCATAAACAAGAAATAGATCCTTAGTCCTTCTCAAGTATCTAAGGATACATTTCACCGCCTTCCAGTGTTCCTCACCTGGATCAGCCTGATATCTACTAGTGACACTTAATGGATGTGCCACATCAAGCCTAGTACATAGCATTGCATACATGATAGATCATATTGCCGAGGCATAAGGAACTCTATCCATGTATGCCCTCTCTTCAGGTGTCTTGGGAGACATTTCTTTAGAGAGATAAATTCCATGCCTCATAGGAACGAGGCCTCTCTTGGAATTTTCCATGCCAAACCTTTTGACTATGGTATCTATATACATAGATTGGGACAAGCCAAGCATCCTTTTGGACCTATCTCTATAGATCCTTATTCCCAGAATATAGGATGCTTCTCCCAAATCTTTCATGGAGAAGTTTTTGGATAACCAGGCCTTTACTGATGACAGCATTCCTACATCATTCCCAATGAGTAGAATGTCATCAACTTAAAGTACTAAAAAGGTAACTGTGCTCCCACTAGCCTTTTTGTATACACAAGGTTCATCTTCATTCTTAATGAAGTCATATGATTTGATTGCTTCATCAAATCTTAAGTTCCAAGTTCGGGATGCTTGCTTTAATCCATAAATGGATCTTTGCATCTTGCATACCTTGCTTGAATGCTCTTTGGAAGTGAATCCTTCAGGTTGTATCATATACACCTCTTCTTGAAGGTTCCCGTTAAGGAATGCTGTTTTCACATCCATTTGCCATATTTCATAATCATAGAATGCGGCGATAGGAAGAAGAATTCTGATTGACTTAATCATGGCAACTGGAGAAAAGGTTTCGTCATAGTCAACACCTTGCCTTTGACGATATCCTTTTGCTACAAGCCTTGCCTTGTATGTGTCAATTTGTCCATCTGCCTCGATCTTTCTTTTAAAGATCCATTTACTGCCAATAGGTACCATACCTTCTGGCAGATCAACCAAGTTCCAAACTTGGTTGGCATACATGGACTGACTTTCAGAATCCATTGCCTCTTGCCATTTTTCTGATTCATGACTATTTATGGCTTCAAGGTAGGTTTGAGGATCATCATCCTCATTTAAGTGCACTTTTGGTTTGCCTTCATCGATATGTCCAACATATCTTTCAGGCTGCTTAGGCACTCTACCTGATCTGCGAACCTTTTGTGTATCATCTTGAACAAGTTCTTGAGTCAATGGTTCAGTAGATGAACCAGTGTTGATTTGTGAGTCTAGAATTTCTTCCAGTTCTATCTTACTCCCACTGTCTTCTTTTGAAAGATATTCTTTCTCTAGGAAGACAGCTCTTTTTGCGACAAACACCCTTTGATCGCTGGGCTGATAGAAGTAATATCCAAAAGTCTCTTTTGGATATCCCACAAAGCTACATTTCTCTGTCCTGGAATCCAGTTTGTCTGGATCATGTCTTTTGACAAGCGCAGGACAACCCCAGACTCTAACATGCTTAAAGTCTGGTTTCTTTCCTTTCCATATCTCATATGGAGTGGAAGGTAGTGACTTACTGGGAACTTTGTTCAACAGATATGCAGCAGTCAACATTGCATATTCTCATAAAGAGATTGGAAGTTTGGCATAACTCATCATGGATCGTACCATATCTAATAGAGTACGTGTAACGACCCGCCACCCTATAATCGGGGATCCGATTACTAAATGGGTACCGAATCATTAATTTGGAACCAAACCAGGATCTAATCAAGTCTGGGAGATAAATAATAAACTAAGCTAAACATTCACATCGCATTGAACTGAAATAGAAGTGCAGGAATTAAAAATTATTACAATGCGACTCGATACAGCAAATAATTACATATTCCAACAGAAAGGAAATAATTAAACGTACAGGCCAGAAATAAAATAACAACTACGTCGGGGCATACCCCAGAACAACTGCTGACGATGCTCAACTCACGGCCGCACTCTCCTCGCTAGGTCTGCTGAGAGTCCTCACCTGAAAACCGCAGGAGGGGTGAGTCTCAAAGACAAGACTCAGTAGGGATCTTTCGATCCCCACTGCCCACGCAAACACTCACAAGTGCAAGGTACAGCTAACGGAAAGGTGATAAGCACAAGAGGTACAATTCCTAATTCTTAACGTGAAATCACATGCAATCGTAATATAATAAACATGCATATATTAAACCAGCTGGCTAGGAAACCCACAACTGTCGTCTCGATAGAACTCGCGAACCACACAACAACGGTGGAAAAACCTCGACCTGCTGAGACCAAACAGTAACCCCTCGGATAGCACACTAGCTACTCCGGCCCAACCGGCTCAGGTGGCTACTCCTTCCCTCAGCATGAGTGACTCTCCGAATGTACCACTCCGACACCGGTACTAGCTGACCCCGGGGTTCACCAGGTGACCCTCTCTCACTAGGCGTCACCCCGCCCACGCCCCCACCGGCGATGTGCTCACGCCCCCACCAGCACAGGGTGATAAAGCGCTACAATGTCACTCCAGGTCCACAGTAACACAAAACCCAACAAGTACGATCCGGTCACGTGAAAAGTCCGCGATCGTATAACATACATGTAGCATCGTCCGGTCATGAAGAATCTATCTCTACCGGGTACACTAAAACATGCACTAACCATCCGTCTAACAGTATGAACACATTTTACTGGCATGAATTAGTGAGGTTCTGTCTTGAATCGCGTCTCCCAAGGTCGACGCCATTCAAGCTCCATGTACAGGTTCATGTAAAACAGTCTTCAGAATCAGGCCCTAAAAGGCGTCGACACCAGTGGTCGCCTTTTAAAAGGCGTCGACATCTTCAGACGCCATTCAGCACAGAAATCCAGAAATTCCAAAGAAACCACCCAGGGGATTTCTGCCTTAAAAGGCGTCATGGCCTCCCGACGCCATTCAAAAACGCGTCGTTGTCTCATGACGTCTTTTAACCCCAGAATCCCGAACTGGCAACTCCTCAGTAAGGCGATTCCTGTCTTAAAAGGCGTCGTGATGGTCCGACGCCCTTCAAAAAGGCGTCGTCCATGCACGACGTCTTTTAACCCCACGAAACAGAATTGCCATGAGACCGAGGGCTCCCTTTTCAACTCAAATAACCCCAAAATCACCCAAAAACGGAGGAGAAAGAGGGGCAACACAATTCATAGGAAATCACATACATAGCAAGACCCCCATATCATCAAAAGAACACCTAAACATGCTCGTTCTACCCCCCGAAACCGAAGATCCAAACAAGCTTAAACGGGGGTAAACATGGCTTAAAACACGATGCTTATGGGAACCGTCACCCTACCGGATACTTGAACGCCTCCTAGCTTCAAGCCGTCCACCCTACTCGCCCCACGCCGCCGCCGGTACCGCCGCGGTCGTCCTTGCTCCACCGTGACGTCGGCCGCCGTCCGGAGAGTAGAACGCCGCAGTAGAAGTGGAGGTGGTAGTGGTAGGAGGTAGGTAGAGGATGGAGTGGAGGGAGAGATGAAATGGTGGGAGGAAAAGAGGGAGGAGGAGGGATCGCCGCCGAGATCGTCGGAAGGGAAAGAGAGGAAGAGAGGGGAAAATGAGGGAAAGAAGGAGGGCTCGCGGGGTTAACCAAAGACTGGCTAAAACGCGTCGACATCTACGGACGCCATTCAGTTGATGTGACGGCTGCTCTGACAAGACTCTGAAACGCGTCGCTCAAGGCAGACGTCGTTCAGACGACATGGCAGGGCCGTACTCTGACAAACCCAGAGTCGCAGTCTGATAGGCGTCGACACACGTGGACGCCGTTCAAGCGACAAGACAGGGCCGTACCCTCGCTTCCTGAAACCAGCCCACGTGGCACCCACGTGGCAGAACTTGAAATGCGTCTGCGACGGTGGACGCCGTTCAAAACGCGTCTTGATGTCTTGACGCGAATCAATTCAGAACCTCCGCCCTTACTAAGGTCAGAACTACATGGTCCGATCCCAAAAACCGGATCCGAAGGTCACGATCCTTACAATACGATTTCTCCTTTCCGATACACCGTTTAACTGAGGTGTATAGGGAGGAGTCCACTGAGACAAAATACTGTTATCCTTAAGATATTCTGTGAATTCTGTACTTAAGTATTCACCCCCTCGATCTGATCGAAGAGTTTTAATACTCTTTCCAGTCTGGTTCTCAACTTCGTTTTTAAACTCTTTAAATTTCTCAAAGACTTCTGACTTATATTTCATTAAATATATGTAGCCATATCTTGAGAAGTCATCAGTAAATGAAACAAAGTATGAGTAACCACCCATAGCATGAGTGGACATTGGACCACATACATCACTATGTTTTAGTTCCAATAAGTCCTTAGCTCTTTCTCCATGTCCTGAGAATGGATCTTTGGTCATCTTTCCCATGAGACAAGCTTCACAGGTTGCAAATGATTCATAATCAAATGGATCGAGATATCCATTCTTTTGCAACCTTATGATCCTGTTCTCATTTATATGACCTAGCCTACAATGCCATAGGTACAATTTATTCACATCCTTATCTAAGCGTTCAAGAGAATTATTTACCAGACAAACATCATATGAAATATCAAGTAAATATAATCCATTCAATAAATATCCGGAAGCAAACAATTTGTCTCCTTGATAAATTGAACAACCTTTATTCTCTAGCTTCATATAATATCCTTGTCTATCTAAACATGAAATAGATATGATATTCCTAATAATGGTTGGAACATAACAATCTATCAGTTCCAAAGAGTCTCCTGACGGCATCTGAAGTCTTGCTGTCCCCACAGCTAACGCAACAACTTTTGCTCCATTCCCGAGCCTCAGATCCACGTCTCCGCGGTTCAATCTTCTTTTACATGTTAACACCTGCAAGTTATTACAGATATGAGAAACACATCCAGTATCTAATACCCAGGATGTTGATTCTCTATAAGACAAGTTAAGATCGATCATGAGAATACCTGAAGCTTCACCAAGCTTCTCCTTTGCTTTTTCTGCAAGATAAATCTTGCAGTTTCTCTTCCAATGACCTTCTTTATGGCAGTGGAAACACTGACCTTTATCATTGACTTTAGCTTTGTCCTTTTGTGCCGCCGGTTTGCTTTTCACTTGCTTCTTAGGCTTACCTTTCTTAAAGGTCTGTCCAGCTTTTCTTTTCTTGTTAGTCTTACCAACAAGCATTACATTTGGCTTATCTTTCTGGATAGTGCCTTCTGCTGTCTTCAACATGTTGAGCAGCTCAGCCAGTGAAACTTCAATTTTGTTCATATTGAAGTTGATAATGAATTGTGAAAATGAATCTGGAAGGGACTGTAGGATTAAGTCAATGCTCAGGTCATTGTTCATAACAAAGCCGAGCACAGCAAGCCTCTCAATTCATTCTATCATCTTGAGCACATGAGTTTGCACAGATGTGCCCTCGCTCATTCTGGTCCTGAACAATTTCTTATATATCTCATACCTTTCTGTTCTTGATTGTTCACCAAACAACTCTTGTAGGTGATTCAGAATGGCCTTAGGTTCCATGTTATCATGCTGTCGCTGCAGTTCATTATTCATTGAATCGAGCATATAACATTGGACCTTGACAGAGTCCTCCTTCCAATTTTCATACATCATTAATTCATCTTCGTTAGCATTATCACCGGGTTGCACTGGATCTGGTTGATCCAGGACATAGGCTAGCTTTTCGCACCTGAGGACAATCTTCAGGTTGCGTAACCAGTCAATGTAATTTGGTCCCGTGAGTTTGTTTGCATCAAGTATGCAACGGAGGGGGTTAGGTGACGACATAGCGACCTACATGGAAATATATAAAATGAACAGATAGTTCGTAAAATCAGATTTAGGACTTTTAATCTAGATTTATGCTCCCACTATTTTTCGGCGATCTGTATGACCCTCTAAGATACAGAACGGGAGATTCCGGTGATCTCCTAGTGGGGATCAGAATCCTTCGGGCAACATGCATGTGACCTTGTGATAGCACAACAAATCACATCAAGTCCCTTAGGCAGTCAACTCTTGACAGTTGCAACGATTGCAATATCCGATCGATTTAACCCCTGAATCAGAATGACCTTGTGGTAGCACAACAAATCAATTTGATTCAGTTAAGTTTATCCATCATTACTTAGATGACATGAATTCATAGTGCAATCCTTGTGGTAGCACAACAAAACTACACTATTTGTCCATTCATATTAATGACATCACATGTCGTAGACCTAGTTTAATTTCTAAATCAAACAGACCTTGTGGTAGCACAACAAATCCGTTTGAGATAAGAATTATCCTAAGATCTATAATGATGGTGGGTTACGTAGATTATTCTTAATATCTCACGTTTACAACTTAAGTTTTAAAAGAGGGTTTTGATTTTGATTTGTAAAAATCGTGCTATCAATAGTATTTCAATTTGAAGTATCAATATACTTAATAGAAATATATATATGATAGCATAGTCCGCAAACATCACATATATGCAGAAAAATTAAATGGGGATGATCATGGACTGCTTAAACTACTATGGAATCATCGGAGCCAAACGATGATCCATAATAGGATCCTAATGTGAAAACAGCAACACTGGTTCCATTTGATGCGAGTCCTCCCTCCAGAGGTGTCTTCAGAAGATCCCGTCCTCTAAACTTAATCCGATACATTTAAATATGAAATTCAGGACTCGCAGGTCCACAAATGTACATTTAAACACTAAGAAACCTTGATCTTATCAAGGGAAGTACAATCTTATAGGAAGGTAGAAAGTACACTTGGATTAAGAGAGAGGAGGACACGCATGTCCTATTTTAAAATACCAAATGAAATAAGCATCGCATACATTCACATCATTCATCACATGAAAATTCTAAGTCCATGATCATCCCACCATAAAACACATCACATGCATCACAATCATCACATAATTGCTGTTTGGTATTAAATTTTATAAATATAAAATTATAATACCAATTAGTTTTCGAAATAACATTTATTTCAGCATAATCAATAATATTCAAAACATTATTGACAAATAAACTAACTAAACTATTCAGTTAATCTAAATACAAATTCAAACAATTTGAACATTAAGAGTAATCAAGTTATGCATGAAATCAGTTTAAAACAATTTTAAACTAATTAAATTAATAGGGAAATTAATTATCTAAAACAATTTTAAATAATTAACTAACACCCATTAATTATAAAGCCCTTTAATAGACTAACAGTTATTAAACACTTTAATAAACTGTTAATAATCATAAAATTAATTAATAACACTTATTAATTATTCTTATAATTATTCTATTTTAAAACAATTTTAAAACAGGCTTAAATGGGCTAAAATTGGGTTTAAAGGGGGTTAATCAGGCATTTAAAATGAAATTCTAAAAACCAGAAAATGGGCCTAGCCCATTAGGGCCCAAACAGCCCGGGCTCAGGGCCCTGGCTCGGCCAGGGTCGAACCCTGGCTCGGCCAGGGGTGCACCCTGGCTCTGCCAGGGCCGCACCCTAGCTCGGCCAGGGCGCCGCCCGGCCCCCGCCCGGTCCGACCGGGTCGGGACCGGGCGGTCCGGCCCGTTCAGCCAGGTTCGACCGGCCCTCTTCCTTCTATTCCAGCAAACCCTAACGAGCAGCAGACGGCGGCGGTTGCGGCGATGGCAGCGACGCCCCCACCTCCGGCGGTCAACCCGGCACCGGTAGGGCAGCCGGCGGTGGCCAAATGGCCCCTGGAACGAGCCCTTAAACTACCCCTAAAATCTGGTTTTCAGGTTTAAAAACCCAAGTTCGGGCTCGATTTAAAGCACCTCCAAGGGCATTCCGGTGCCGATCTCCATGCCCAATGCGAAGTGGTGACTATCACCAAGAGATCTAGGGATTCTTCCGGCCATCCCAACGCTTGGGATGCACATACGAAGCCGCCGAAGTACCCCGGTTCATCATCACATGACGAACTCCGAAAAACCCAAATAAAAATCCGAAAAATACAGAAAAATAATCAAATCGATCGTGATCATCATATGAACACTAATCTATCATTTTTAATCGGATTATACTCAATAACACGTACAATACGGGTTCTTCACGCATAACGAGAAAACACACAAAACGGTGCCGTTTTACAACCGAACCAGCAAACCTGGCTCTGATACCACTGTAATGAATCGCCAAGACCGTAGCAGAAATAAAAATGATTCCATTGTATCGGTGGCTGGGGTTATAAAACGGACATTAAAATCTAAGCGGGAAGAACAGTTCTTCACCTTTGCGGGGTTTCGAATCTCCCGTGGATGATGCCGACTCGGTAATCGCGCACGCGCACGATCTCTAGAGGTATCCACACGAGTTCCCGCAGCAGACGCGATTTCCTCCTCGACTTGAGTGCTCCGACCAGATCTCAAATCTACCATGCGCGGAGAGAGACAGATCCACTCCAAGAGAGAGAGAAGGAGAGAGAGAGAGGAGAAGGAGAATATGGGGAGTAAAATTCGTCCAACTAACTTTTTACCACTCCCCCTTGGCCCTCCTTATATAGAAATAAGGATAAGCACAACAGTTAATCCTCATGATTATCCAAGAGTTTGGCCTTGGATAATTCTCCATTAAATCTTCATGTTTATCCTGCGGCTTTTCACAAATACCCAGATAAGCATGAAATTTAACATCTCTCACCGTCTGACGAGAACTCTTATGTGTGTGACCCTCTAGGCCCATATATCAGTCCGGTTGCAGGCCCATTAAACTTAGAACTGTTTCTAGAGTTTAATATTTATTAATTAACATTTAAACATCACATGTTAAATGATTAATTTAATAAACAAGTGAATTATCATCTGATGATCAAATCACTTGGCCTTCTGATCATGAACAGCACCAAACACTACCTCATGATCCCAGAAGATATAAGGGATATTGTTCCCTTCAATTGAACCTTTCCGTCTGCAGATGCCGCACAGATATAATCCTTCACTCATGCAATGTCCCGATAACGCAAGGGTATGGTTTTATAGTCAAACCCTCTATCGTATTATCCAGATGGATTCCAGTACACAGTTAATATCTAGAAAGACATCTCTTTCATTCGACCCTAGCCAGGGATTTCTGTGTACACATCCATGGGACATTCTCTCTCCAGTCTTATACCAAGAGTGAGTGATCCCTTGTTGTTCACTCAATTACCTTCGCAAGCTTTCCACTGTATCTGAAAGACCGATTATGGTGGACTTAATGGTTAAAGTCCACGAGTCAGAGAATCAAGACACAATGGTCCACAAACAAGGTATCATTGGTGACTCAGGTCAAAGGACCAACTGTGGTACTGCAACGATAGAATTCCCTGGTTGACTAATAGGTATAATTACCATCCAGGAATTCTTATTTGGGTCTGTTCAGTGAACTCATTCTCTAATGAGCACCCACTTGTTTGTCTTAGTGTCACCACACGAGTGAATGTGAGATCATTCACCCTCATCACATGAGCAGACATAACTCGTGTCGATCTTATCGGATATTTAATGTCCAACTCAAATATCCTATGATCGAGAACTATTTAAGACAATTGCCTTAGGATATTGATCCTACTATCATGATCTCATCATGATTCAATATCCCATACATTTGTCTATGGACCTTCATTACGATAGTCGTTTGTGAGAACTATTAAATGAAGAAATAATTGCCTTTATTAATAATCTGAACTAGAATGTACAATGATTGGCTTTGAGGCCACCCAATTCTAACAAATTCTACCTGTTCCCGTCTGGGAATGGTTTATTTGAAAGTAGAGCTAGGCCCTGTACGTCATGCTGAGGTCGAATTTCACATTCTGGAAATCGACCCTTCTTTGAATGCCATTTTGGGTCGTCCTTACATAAAAACTCTTGAGGCGATTCCCTCCACGAATCACCAATGCCTCAAATTTCCCTTTAAAAGACGAATCATTAAGGTTACGAGCATGCCGATCCTTGCTGCTGCTCATTCCTTGAATATCCCGTTAAATGCCATAAAATGGGGAAGTGCATGAGTACCCCAGGATGGAGAATTATGATGAAGAACGGTTATCAGCCTGGAAGAGGTCTGGGCACACACTTGCAAGGCAGGACCACTCCTGTCAAAGATCACCGAGGAGCACCTGGAAGCGGCCTGGGCTATAGGCCAGGAAAACTGAAACAAGACATTGTTCAGCAGGCAGAGAATAAAGATGGCCAGAGAGTGACGATGTCTACACCGCACAAAGAAGGCCGGGATTCTCTAACATGGACCTTGTATACACATTTTGTAAAGGAGCCCATAATTAGCCACGACAACACGGTGGTCATTACTTCGTGTTTTAACCTCCATGATATATATGGGAGAGACCTAGCCAGGCATTGCTCGGAACTACTCACGTACCAGTCCTTGGAGGCTCTGCGGCCTATGAAGAGGAGAAAATTCCATGATCCTGAATGTGAATGGTACAGATGGTTCGATCTGAGAGACCTCTACATTGCACTGAACAGATTGTTTCTAGATCCGGCAGAACCCAAGTGGCCGCCGCAGATTGATGAGCTGATCGAAAGTCCCGGTGCTATCTTTGACAAACGGATATTACTGTCGGAAGAGACCGATGAAGGGGAGCCAGATGACCCCTATGAAGCTGGCTACACTACAGATTTGCTCTGGAGGGGGACATATCCTTCTCGTGTTTTCATGCTCCATACTCTGTTCCGCACATTGCTCTTGACCCCGACTTGGTCGCGGGTCATTATTGAAGATATTCCACGGGCTCCGCCCGTTATGATTACTCTGTCCCCTCGGGACCTCATTCCACCACCTCCTCTCGATCTAGAGAGGATGTATGATTTGATCTGGGACATACTGCTGTATGATCCCCCTAACCCTTTGGCCTTGGTGCCACTTCCTCCATCTAATTCTCCTTTTATTTGTATTCATTCCTGTTTTATGCTTAACTCCTTCACTGTCCAAAAAAAAACGTCAATTTGGCAACAAATTCTTCCCAGATCCTCATTGAGGAAACCTCTTACTTGTCCGATCGCACCCCATTGCGTGGGTCTTTCGGCCAAGATTCTCTCCTAGATCTACTCTGCCCCTCCCCACGGGAGGATTCTCCTGTATTTCCACTTGTATCACAGGATTTCCATCCTGCTTCATCTTCATTAGGTTATAATAGGGAGTTTAGTGAAGTTAGGCAATCTAGTTCTAAGCAGGTTAGTCAAGTTAGGAAGTCTAGGAAGTCTAAGGGTAGGCGAATTCCAGATAGGTACCTCCAGGACTTAGCTGATAAATGCTTTTCTTGCTCTTTAATCCCTCAGTTTTTAGAAAATCCAATGCAGATTCCAGAAGATTGTATGGACGATGAGTCAGTCAATGATGGGTATGGGGTGTATGAGTTAGTACATGAAAAAGACCCCATCATTGAAGATGAGGAAGATGACGAGGACGCAGCTGAGGCATATGCCAGTGGAGTGAAGAGATTTGATGAACCCTCAGCTGCCGTAGAAGAGCCCACCAAGGAAATCAATTTAGAAACTGAAGACGAACCTAAGGTTGTCCTCGTCAGCATGAGAAGGCAATGGTACAAGTACTTAAGGAATATAAGGACACTTTCGCCTGGAGTTATGAAGATATGCCGGGGTTAGACTCATCTTTGGTTGAACACAGGTTGACATTAAAGGATGGAGCTAGCCCGGTCAAGCAAAAATTAAGGCGATTCCACCCACAAATGGCTCTAAAGATGAAGGAAGAGGTCGACAAATTACATAAAGCCAAATTCATTAGAGTTGTCCTCTATCCACAATGGGTGGCCAACATAGTCCCGGTTATGAAGAAGGACGGGAAGGTCAGAATTTGCATTGACTTCCGCGATCTGAACCGGGCGTGTCCTAAAGATGATTTTCCATTGCCTCATATTGACGTACTCATTGACAACACCGCTGGCTATGAAACTTTATCATTCATGGAAAGATTTCCAGGATACAATCAGATTAAGCTGGCAGAAGAAGATCAAGAGAAAACCTCATTCACTACACCTTGGAGAACTTACTGCTATGTTGTCATGCCATTTGGATTAAAGAATGTTGGAGCCACTTATCAGAGGGCTATGATGGCAATATTTCACGACATAATGCACATAGATCTGGAAGTGTATGTGGATGACTTGTTGGTAAAATCTAAGACGAAGGCTGAACATGTCAAAGTTTTGGCAAGAGTGTTAGAAAGGTCAAGGGAATACCAGTTAAAGATGAACCCCAAGAAATGTGTATTCGGGGTATCTTCAGGAAAATTACTTGGATTCATCGTCAGCAAACGGAGAATTGAGATCGATCCTAACAAGGCGAAGGCTATCAGAGAAATGCCACCTCCCAAAAACTTGAAAGAGTTGAGAGGATTAATCGGGAGGTTACAATTTATTCGCCGATTTGTCTCCCAGCACTCACAAAGGTGTAAGCCGTTCTACGAGCTTACCAAGCCGGGAGTCAAATTCGATTGGGACGATAAGTGTCAGGAGGCGTTCGATGGATTAAAGAACTATTTAGCAAGTCCTCCTGTTTTGAGACCACCATCTCCAGGCAAACCATTGATACTTTACGTTTATATCCTGGATGATGCAGTGGGGGCTGTCCTAGCACAAGAGGATGAAGAAGGAAAAGAGAGGGCAGCCTACTATCTCTCTAAACTTCTCAACCCCGCTGAACAGAGATATACAGCGATGGAAAAAACATGTGCAGCATTGGTCTGGGTTGTTCAGAAATTAAAGCATTATTTTATGGCCCATGAAGTCCATCTCATCGCTAGGATGAATCCGATCAAATTCCTTCTGGAGAAATCTGTTCTTACTGATAGGTTAGCGCGATGGCAAAGCTTTCTATCTCAATTCGATATCATTTACATTCAGCATAAAGCTATCAAGGGCTATGCCATAGCAGAACATCTCGCTCATCATCCCCTTCCTCGATTTGATCCAGTGCGATCAGAGTTTCCGGATGAGGAACTGATGTCCGTAAATCAAATCATAGATGATATGTGGACTCTGCATTTTGACGGAGCTCTGAATTCTCTTGGAAAGGGGATCGGTATCGTTCTGCTATCACCTGAAGGTGTCACCATTCCCCAAGCCTTTCAGCTTGATTTTCCAGTCACTAACAATATAGCTAAATATGAGGCACTCCTTGCTGGCCTCGAGGCTGCTCATTTCCATGGTGCCACTAAACTCAGGATTGTAGGTGATAGCCAACTGATTCTTCGCCAAGTGCTGACCAAGTATCGAACTCTCGATCCCAAGCTCAAGCCTTATCAAGAACTTACTTCTGCTTACTCAAAGCTTTTCACGAAATTGATCTTTGTCCATGTCCCTAGGAATCAAAACATCTTAGCTGACGCTCTAGCTTCACTTGCATCTTCTCTTGATTTTCCAATCAGCAAACAATCCGAATCAATCATAGTTCATAGGCGTCTGTCACCCACCGTGAAAGACCCTTCATTCCTTAGAACTAAGGAGAAGTTGCTGAAGAAAGTCAAGGACGGAGATATCATTGAAAAAAGAGAAATCATGTTGATAGAGCTGTTAGAAGAGATGGATGATGAACAAAAGCCATGGTATTATGAAATTGCCAAATATTGTGAAGATCAATCGTATCCTGAGGAAGCTACAACTGAGGAGAAGAGAGCTATCAAGAGAGTTGCTCAACGATACACCCTAGTTGGAGGAGCACTGTACAAGAGAGGTTTTGATGGAGTTCTTCTGAGATGTCTAGACTAAGATGAGCTTTGGAAGGTTATGGAAGGAGCTCATAGTGGAGTTTGTGGTGGCCATGTCAATGGACAGATGCTAGCAAAGAAGATCCTTAGACAAGGATGTTATTGGCCAACCATGGAAGAAGACTGTGTAGGATATGTCCGTAGGTGTTCTAAGTGTCAACTTCACGCCGACAAAATTCATTCTCCTGCATCTTCACTCCATCCTGTTTCTTCCCCATGGCCTTTCTCCATGTGGACTTTCGACATCATTGGACCCCTTGGTAATCCAGATTCCGGCATCAAGCAAAAATCTTTCATTCTCACGGCAACGGAATACTTCACCAAGTGGGCAGAAGCCGAAGCGTACATGGAAATCAAAGCATCGACCATCTGCAAGTTCATCATGAAAAACATCATCACTCGATTTGGAATTCCAAGTACCATCGTCACCGACAACGGACTGCAGTTCGTGTTGCAAGAATTGAAGGATCTCTGCAACAGGTATAGAATTGCATTGCATCATTCGTCTCCTTATTATCCGCAAGGCAATGGCCAAGCAGAGGCAACTAATAAGACTTTGATAAAAATCATCAAAAAGACGTGCAAATCTAACAAATTCGCAGACTGGCCAGAAAAATTGGTTGAGGCTCTATGGGCCTACCGAACTTCAATCCGCACACCCACGGGGCAAACTCCTTATTCCTTAACATTTGGAATGGAGACGGTAGTTCCATATGAGATCCTTATACCGTCATTAAAAGTACAATTGAACAAGGAATTTTCCATTGATGAACACCGTTCAGCACTCCTTGCTCAATTGGAACTCTTAGACGAGAAAAGATGGTCAGCTACTAATCATGCAAAAGTTTATCAAAATAGACTAGCACGTTTTTATCAAAAGAAAGTCATTGAACGTAAGTTCAAAGTCGGTGAAATGGTCGTCAAAAGGAGTTTTGTAAAACCTGGTGGTCTGCGTTCTAAGCTCCAACCCAACTGGGAAGGATCTTATGTTGTATCGCATGCTTTTCCTGGTAATGCTTATCGTCTTGTTAATGCAGAGGGAGAAGAGCTAAATCATCCCTGGAATGGTTTACATCTTAAGAAATACTACCCTTAGGTTAAAGAGTCGATCAGCATGGTACAAAGACCAGTGGAATCAGAAAATTTATAAGCTCAAATTTTCTTATTAGTCTGAATAATTTAACTTATTTAACTTTAAACCCATTACTACACACACTGACACGTTTGATTCGTGAGTAACAAGAGATGCCAAGTCCTAAGAAATACTGAAAGCTTGACTAAAAGTGTAAAGTACAAATCATTCATTTTTAAAACAAAAATATGTTTTACACTCGGCCCATGATGTCGGAACGAGGCTTAGAATAGACTACCAAGAATACCCGCCATCTTAGTAGGAGGCCGTCATAAAAAAAAGGGGGAGATCCGTTCCGAAGAAAAAAAAATAAAAAAGCAAAAGCAAAGGCAAAAGCCAAATGTCAAATCAAAAGGCCATTACACTACAAACGTTACATCAAGACCATGAAATGAAATGAAAGAGAACACAAGGTCGATAAATACCCCGGAAAGAAAATGACCGAACCCCAACGGATATTAGGGTAGGAAAGGAATATCTTTTTAGGTCTCCGGAACTTTCTCATGGGCTTTCAAAACTTATTCTTCTTTTCTTTCTAAAGAGGCGTACTCTAAACTTAAGGAATGGCTTAGATTGACTAAGGGTCAAATCATCAAATGGGATCACAAATGGAAACACAAGTTCAAATACGATGGTTTTAAGTTAAGTTGTTAAAGAACAATTTGGGAATTAAGTTAATAAATGAATATGATCTTTTGATCTGAGTACCATGCTAATCTTTTATGTCAAAAATCCAAAAAGAAATACATATGTCAAAAATAAAAAAAAATACATATGTCAAAAATCCAAAGAAATACATATGTCAAAAATCCAAAAAAATACATATGTCAAAAATCCCAAAAAAAAAAATACATATGTCAAAAATCAAAAAAAATACATATGTCAAAAATCCAAAAAAATACATATGTCAAAAATTCAAAAAAAATACATATGTCAAAATCCAAAAAAAAAAGCATATATTTCAAAACCCAAACAAAAATGAATATTTCAAAACAACAAAAAATATTTCAATTAACATCTGCTTATTGCACTTGGTGTGTCTCATTCCTTTTATTTTTCAGTGAGCATCTGTCTGCTTGCATGTTGCATTTTGCTTAAGTTTGCTTATAGTTCAATTACCTTTGTTGATAAAGGCTATGCCCCTTGACCATTTATTGAAGGAAAAGATTAATTGGCCATTTATTTGGTCAGGCAAAGGGCTAAGCCTAAATAGATACTTAACTTGTTTGTTAAAGTGATGTACAGGGCGCAAGGCAAACACAGGAACACAAGATTGGAGCCCAAAAGTTTCATGTATATCATCAAAAGTTTTTTTGTACATGATACATGGAAGAAAAGAAAATACATGAGCTCTCAAGACTGGCTCTCCCCTCCGCCCTCATCGAGCTGGCTCTGGGCCTCGTCGGGCGCATCCGGTGCTGGTCCTCGGTTGGGAGGTGGAGGTGGCCCCATCGTGCTCGGCCCTGCCTGGCCGGAAGACATGGCGACACTGGCGGTAAAAGCACTCGTCAAGCCACGCTCCTGGGCACGCTGTCGAGCTCGTTGATACCTCTCCTCCACCATCTTGCGCTCGTGCTTAGCCACCGACAAGCGACCCTGCAGACTCTCCAATCGAAGGCGGTCACGATCTCTCTCCTCGGTCACGACCTCCAGGCGAATCTGGAGACATGCAAGATCTCCAGTGGAGAGACGGGCCACCTGCTCCTCCAGAGCACGGATCCGCGCAGCATCAGCTTCGGCACGAGCAACCGCAGCACGTGAACGCTCCAGCTCCGCTTCAGCCCTCTGAAGGGCTTCCTGAAGCTCAACGACCTGAGGAGAAGTCTTTGTTAGTCCAAGAGAATCAAGTAATCAAAATCAAAATTCGAAAAAAGTCAAAGGATGGAACTTACTCGAGCAGCCCGGTCCTCCTCTGCGAGAGTAGCTCGGTGAATAGCAGAGGCGAGCTGGCTCTGGAGATCAGCCAAAGCAGCCTCGTGAGCAGCGGAGGAAGATGATGATGAAGCTCCAAAGGAAGGGGGAGTCGCCTGGGTGTAGACGGCTCGCTGCACCAACAAACAACCGTCAGTGTTAATCGCCAAAACAATTAATTAATTAAAACATGCATACATACCAGGTCAAATAATTCTTTCTGGACCTGCTCTAGCTGGGCCTCCGCATCATGTAGGCGGGCCCGGAGGTCGATGATGACCGCGTCACGTGCATCCTGCATATCACACATACATACATTCATTCAGCAAACATAAATCAAGATAATAATAAAATTGAAGACGCATAAATGCATACTTACATCGAGTGGTCGGAGGAGCCGAAGCTGATCGGCGTAATGGGCCCGGTACTGCTGGAGGTAGGCCTCGCTACTCTCCGCCCGCGACTCCACTCTGACACCCTGGAGATGCCAGTCTTCATATTGCTCCGAGAATTTTGCACGCCAGTCGGTGAGAGCTTGCTTGCCCCTCATGCTCCTCCTGACTCCCTCCGGGACCTCCTCGTCGATCCACTCCTGGTGGAGGCCCAGGGTCCTCATCACGAGGCAGAGGCGGAGCGGCTCGATTTCGTTGAGGCAATGCACCCACATTTGCCTCCCGAACCGCCTCCGGCCAGCCGTCACCCACGGCTGACCCTCCTCGCCTATGTCCAAGTACGGGCGCCAGATCACCTGCATATAGGTTAAGTGCATTCATATAAATAACTTGCATTTAATGAATAAAAGATTGCACTTAATAAAATTGAACAAGTTAAAGACTTACCAGTAGCTCGGGGTACTCAAGGAACTGACGGCGGAGGGCCGTCAACTGATGGTGCTGAGGAGCGGTGTCCACAATTGGCTGCCAACGGCAGGCCAATGGAACAACACCAGGTCTAGCAATCCTCGCTCTGCCGAGCGGGAAATAATGATAACTCCACACCTGCTTTCATGGACATATAGGTTAGTAAAGCATCATATTACATGGCATTGCATAAACAAATAAGAAATAACTTAATACCTGGAGAAACGGCGAGAAGTCGCTGACGGTGGTCTCACGGTCAGGCGTGACCGCAGACAGATCGGCGAAAAGGTGGGCCAGAAGGGCCGCACCCCATGCATACTCTCATAAGCTATCTAAATCATCTAACAAATAAAGGAACCTACAATGAATGTGGTCGCCCTTCGTACCGAAGAGCAACCGACCAAAAAATAAAACTAGAAAGACTCTAAGCTGTCTATCTACCTCCTCCCCCTGACTAGGGTCACTACAGTATACAAGGGAGGATGACTCTGCTAGCCTATCCCTAAACTCCTCCCAGGTCTCGTCTGACTGACGCCGGGGCTCATCTAATCCTAGGGCAGCCTCTACCTCTATCCTAGGGACCATCCTAGACTCTCTGCCTAGGCTGGATACCTCTATCCCTAACAACGCCTCTGCCAGTCCCTGGTAGTTGGGGTAAGTAACCCCACTCACTGGTCGGCCCTCTACCCTCAGGCCAGTGATACTGGCCACGTCCTCTAGGGTGGGGACCATATGTCCCCACGGCATTAAGAAAGCACGGCTTTCCGCATGCCACCTGTAACGACCCGCCACCCTATAATCGGGGATCCGATTACTAAATGGGTACCGGATCATTAATTTGGGACCAAACCAGGATCTAATCAAGTCTGGGAGATAAATAATAAACTAAGCTAAACATTCACATCGCATTGAACAGAAGTAAAAGTGCAGGAATTAAAAATTATTACAATGCGACTCGATACAGCAAATAATTACATACTCCAACAGAAAGGAAATAATTAAACGTACATGCCAGAAATAAAATCACAACTACGTCGGGGCATATCCCGGAACAACTGCTGACGGTGCTCAACTCACGGCCGCACTCTTCTCGCTAGGTCTGCTGAGAGTCCTCACCTGAAAACCGCAGGAGGGGTGAGTCTCAAAGACAAGACTCAGTAGGGATCCTTCGATCCCCACTGCCCACGCACACACCCACAAGTGCAAGTTACAGCTAACGGTAAAGTGATAAGCACAAGAGGTACAATTCCTAATTCTTAACGTGAAATCACATGCAATCGTAATATAATAAACACGCATATATTAAACCAGCCGATTAGGAAATCCACAACTGTCGTATCGATAGAACTCGCCAACCACACAACAACGGTGGAGAAACCTCGACCCGCTGAGACCAAACAGTAACCCCTCGGATAGCACACTAGCTACTCCGGCCCAACCGGCTCAAGTGGCTACTCCATCCCTCAGCATGAGTGACTCTCCGAATGTACCACTCCGACACCGGTACTAGCTGACCCCGGGGTTCACCAGTTGACCCTCACTCACTAGGCGTCACCCCGCCCACGCCCCCACCGGCGCTGTGCTCACGCCCCCACCAGCAAAGGGTGATAAAGCGCTACAATGTCACTCCAGGTCCACAGTAAAACAAAACCCAACAAGTACGATCCGGTCACATGAAAAGTCCGCGATCGTATAACATACATGTAGCATCGTCCGGTCATGAAGAATCTACCTCTACCGGGTACACTAAAACATGCAATAATTATCCGTCTAACAGTATGAACATATTTTACTGGCATGAATTTGTGAGGTTCTGTCTTGAATCGCATCTCCCAAGGTCGACGCCATTCAAGCTCCATGTACAGGTTCATGTAAAACAGTCTTCAGAATCAGGCCCTAAAAGGCGTCGACACCAGTGGTCGCCTTTTTAAAAGGCGTCGACATCCTCAGACGCCATTTAACACAGAAATCCGGAAATTCCAAGGCCCTTACTCAAGGAATTTCTGCCTTTAAAAGGCGTCATGGTTAACCGACGCCATTAGAAAACGCGTCATTCACCCATGACGTCTTTTAGTCCCAGAATCCCCGAACTGGCAGACTCTCTGTCAGGCGATTCCTGTCTAAAAGGCGTCGTGATGGCTCGACGCCCTTCAAAAAGGCGTCGTCCATGCACGACGTGTTTCAACCCCAGGAACCAGAGTCGCCTGAGCCCGAGGGCTCCCATTCCAACCCCAAACAACCCCAAAATTCACCCAAAAACGGAGGGAAAAGAGGAATAATACTATCCATAGGAAACACATTCATGGAAATCCCCCATGTTATCAAAAGAACTCCTAAACATGCTCATTCTACCCCCCAAAACCAAAGATCCAAACAAGCTTAAACGGGGTAAACATGGTCTAAAACGCGATGCTAAGGGGAACCGTCACCCTACCGGATACTTGAACGCCTCCGAGCTTCAAGCCGTCCACCCGACTCGCCCTACGCCGCCGCCGGTACCGCCGTGGTCGTCCTTGCTCCTCCGTGACGTCGGCCGCCGTCCGGAGAGTAGAACGCCGCAGCGGAAGTGGAGGTGGTAGTGGTAGGAGCTAGGTAGAGGATGGAGTAGAGGGAGAGATGAAACGGTGGGAGGAAAAGAGGGAGGAGGAGGGATCGTCGCCGAGTTCGCCGGAAGGGGAAAGAGAGGAAGAGAGGAGAAAATGAGGGCTCGCGGGGTTAACCAGAGACTGGCTAAAACGCGTCGACATCCGCGGACGCCATTCAGTTGATGTGACAGCTGCTCTGACAAGACTCTGAAACGCGTCGTTCAAGGCAGACGCCGTTCAGACGATATGTCAGGGCCGTACTCTGACAAACCCAGAGTCGCAGCCTGAAAGGCGTCGACACACGTGGACGCCGTTCAGGTTGACAAGACAGGGCCATACACTCGCGGCCCGAAACCAGCCCACGTGGCACCCACGTGGCAGAACTTGAAATGCGTCTGCGACGGTGGACGCCGTTTAAAACGCGTCTCGATGTCCTGACGCGAATCAACTCAAAACCTCCGCCCTTACTAAGGTTAGAACTACAAGGTCCGATCCCAAAAACCGGATCCGAAGGTCACGATCCTTACAATCTCCCCCCCTTAAAAGAATTTCGTCTCCGAAATTGACTGCTTAGAATTAGCAAGGTCAAACAGGGATACAAGTTTACAAGGAAACTTACGAAAAGAGGTAAGGGAACTGCTCCCGCATCTCGTCCTCTCGCTCCCAGGTTGCCTCACCTCCGGAGCGGTGCTGCCAAATCACCTTGACCAACGGTACAATCTTGTTCCGCAGGACCTGTTCTCTGCGATCTTCAATACGGACAGGATATTCTGGAAAAGACAGGTCCTCAGCGACCTCTAACTCTGAAAAGTCCAGGACATGGGACGGATCCTGAACATATTTCCTCAGTAAGGAAACATGGAACACATCGTGCACCCCTGCAAGACTGGGCGGCAAGGCCAGCTGGTATGCGGTTTCCCCAATCCGAGCAAGGATGGGAAAAGGCCCAATATAGCGCGGACTCAGCTTGCCTCGCTTCCCGAATCTCATTACACCCTTGGAGGGTGAGACTCGGAGAAACACGTGGTCCCTAACTTCAAACTCAAGCGGTCTCCGTCGGATGTCAGCATAACTCTTCTGCCTACTCTGCGCTGCGGTCAACCTCTGCCGAACTAACCTGACAATCTCAGCACACTGCTGTACTAATTCGGGTCATGCTATCTGCCTTTCACCGATCTCGGACCAACATATAGGAGATCGACACGGTCGCCCATACAAAGCCTCGTAAGGCGCCATGCCGATACTGGAATGGTAACTGTTGTTATATGCAAATTCCACTGTGGACAAATATTGCTCCCAAGAACCTCCCCAGTCTAGACAACAAGCTCTGAGCATATCTTCCAAGGTCTGAATAGTCCTCTCCGACTGTCCGTCAGTCTCGGGATGGTAGGCTGAGCTGAAAGCCAACTGATTGCCTAATGCCAGCTGAAAGCTCTTCCAGAATCTGGAAGTAAACTTTGGATCTCGATCTGATACGATAGACAAAGGCACCCCGTGCAGAGAGATGATCCGGTCTACAAACAACTTAGCCAGCTTGCCGACTGACCAGTCCTTCCTAATAGCTAGGAAGTGTGCCGACTTGGTCAGCCGATCAACGATGACCCAGATGGCATCTCTCCTGCTAGGGGATGTAGGCAATCCCATCACGAAGTCCATCGTCACATGCTCCCATTTCCACTCTGGAATCGGCAAGGGCTGTAGCAATCCACCAGGTCTCTGATGCTCGACCTTGACCTGCTAACAAGTCATGCATCTGGCCACATAATCAGCCACATCTTTCTTCATACCGGGCCACCAGAAGTGCCTCCTCAAACAATGATACATCTTAGTCGAGCCCGGATGCACTGCATATCTCGAACGGTGCGCCTCATCAAGAACACATCTGCGCACGTCCTCCTCTGTCGGAACATAAAGCCTACCTCTGAACCTGACCGTACCGGCGTCCCATAACTCCACCTCTGACCTCTGGAGGATCTGTGGTAGCTCAACATCTGCCCTCTGAGCCTCAATTACTGCATGATACACAGCTGGTCTCACAGTCAAACTGACCAGCACGGCTTTGTCATCATCACGTGGAACCCTAAAAGAAGATTCCACCACCTGCTCGAATAATTTCCACTCTTGAATCATAAGGTACGACATGACCGTCTTCCGACTCAAAGCGTCTGCCACTACATTCGCTTTGCCCGGATGATAAGAAAGGCCAAAGTCATAATCTTTAATGAACTCCATCCACCTTCGCTGCCTCAAATTCAGATCCCTCTGAGTGAACACATATTTCAAACTCTTGTGATCCGTGAAAACCTGGAATTTCTCCCCATATAAATAATGCCTCCAGATCTTGAGTGCAAATACCACAGCTGCCAGCTCCAAATCGTGAGTAGGATAGTTCTCTTCATGCTTCTTCAGCTGTCGAGAAGCATAAGCCACTACCCTGCCATGCTGCATTAGAACTGCGCCCAAACCTCGACGGGACGCATCAGAGTAAACCACAAATCCACCTGATCCAGATGGAAGCACCAGTACAGGGGCTGATGTGAGACGGGTCTTTAACTCAATAAAACTCCGCTCACAATCCTCGGTCCACACAAAGCGAACTCCCTTTCGAGTGAACCTCGACAAGGGGGCTGCTATCGAAGAAAATCCCTGAACAAACCGTCTGTAATAACCGGCAAGCCCCAGAAAGCTCCTGATCTCAGTTACTGAAGTCGGCCTGTTCCAATCCATCACCGCCTCGATCTTGGCTAGATCCACTGCGATACCATTGCCAGAAATAACATGCCCAAGGAAATGCACCTCGTCTAGCCAAAACTCACACTTGCTGAACTTGGCATAAAGTCGATGCTCCCTCAGGACCTGCAATACAGCCCGAAGATGGGTGGCATGCTCTTCCTCAGAAGAAGAATAGATCAGAATATCATAAATAAACACAACCACAAACTGATCCAGGTAAGTCCTGAAGACTCGGTTCATCAGCTCCATAAAGGCCGCCGGAGCATTGGTCAAGCCAAAGGGCATAACCAAAAACTCAGAATGTCCATACCGAGTTCTGAAAGCCGTCTTGCTAACATCAACATCCCGGATCCTCATCTGATAATACCCGAATCTCAAGTCGATCTTGGAAAATACCTTCACGGACTGCAGCTGATCCATCAAATCATCAATTCTTGGAAGTGGGTATTTATTCTTTATCGTTACCTGGTTCAGCTGCCTATAGTCAATACACAACCTCAGAGAACCATCTTTCTTTCTAACGAATAAGACTGGAGCACCCCATGGAGATGTACTGGGGCGAATGAAACCCTTATTCAGCAGCTCCTGCAACTGTGCCTTTAACTCAGCGAGTTCAGCTGGCGCCATCCGATACGGGGCCTTAGACAAGGGCGCCGTACCTGGTGCAAGCTCGATGGTGAATTCGACCTCTCGCTGAGGAGGAAGGCCAGGCAGCTCCTCAGGAAAAACATCTATAAACTCACATACAACAGGTACCTCCCCAGGGCTGAGACTATCCCGGACATCAGAGGCAACAACAGAGGCAAGGAAAGCCTCACAGCCACCATCAAGCAACCTCCGTGCCTTAAAGGCAGAAATAAGGATACCTCGGGAAGAAAGCCTAATACCTTGGAAGAAGAAGGTCGGGATGTCCGGAATGGAGAATCGCACCCTCTTCCTGTGGCAGTCCACCTCCGCATAAAAGGCTTCCAACCAATCCATACCCAGGATGACATCAAAGTCTCGAATGGCAAGCACAACCAACTGGGCAGGGAGCACATGACCCTCAATGGTCAAGGGAACATTCCTCAAGCAGTTATAAGATATCATATAGTCTCCAGAAGGAACCTCCACCATCAAACCATCAGATAACTCAACAACGGGCGCAGAAAGGATATCTAAGAACTGCTCATAAATAAAAGAATGCGAAGCACCCGAATCAATCAATACGTGTGCAGAGTTCCCAAGGACAGAAAGTGTACCTTCCACCAAGTTGGACGCGCGAGCCTCCCTCCTGGTGATAGCTAGCACTCTCCCCTGGGTCCTTGGCTTCTTCTGCTCACCTGAACCATGTCCCTGACCATACCCCTGCGGGCACTGCCTCGCCAAGTGGCCCTGCTGGCCGCAAGAGAAACATCTCCAGGGAAGAGTGGGACACTGAGTCCCACCATGGGTACCCCCACAGTGCTGACAGACTGCCGGAAGCCTCTGAGCTGGCCCCTGCGGTGCACTAGATACAGACTGACTCTGCTGACCCTGCCCGGGCCTGTTGCTGCCGCTACTGCCACTACTGCTGCCACCACCCATGAAGAATCTCCTGAATCGGGAGCCGAGTGACGACGATCCCGATCCAGCAGAAGGGGCCGCTGCCTCTGCCTTACCCCTGCCACGAACTGGGCTCTGAGCAGCCAGTCCTCTCTCCCGAGCCGACTGGCTCTGTTGAGCCTCCACTGCTGCCGCACATCTAACCGTGGAAGCCAGATCCGTGCAACAATGAGACACCACGAAGTTCCTCAAGCGGAGCCTCAGTCCGTCTACGAATCTCTCAGTACGACGCTCCTCGTCCCCAGATATGAAAGGCACGAACCGACCTAGCGAAACAAACTTCGCCTGGTACTCAAGTACTGTCATGCTCCCCTGCGTCAGATCCATGAACTCCCTCTCCTTGGCCCTCTGGACATGTCTAGGGAAATACTGTGCGTTGAATTCCTTAACAAAAGTCTCCCATGGAATTTCCCTAAGACTCCTGTCCTCGTAGGAAAAACTCTTCAAGGTGGTCCACCAGTCGTAGGCGCTATCCTTCAGCATGAAGGTAGCTAACGGGGTCCGCTCTACTGCAGCACAATCCATGGTGTCAAAAGTCTTCTCTATCTCTCTAAGCCAGTGGATGGCCTCGTCAGGGTCGGGACGACCGGTGAAGTGAGGTGGCCTCAGCTTCAGAAACCGCTCAAGTGTAGCGGTGGACCCTCCCCGCGCACTGGAACTCTCACTAGGGTCTCGTGTCTGATAACGAGCCATGGTGTCCATCATCGCCTCCATGAACTGCTCAACACTCGGTCTCCCGGCCTCGGACCCACTAGGGACATCTCCCTGCTCTTGAATAACTGGCATCCTTCTTCTGGGAGCCATCTACTCGCCTACAATTACACAATCAAAAAGTTCTAATTAGATTCCTAAAGTCTATGCTACTGCCGTGCCTGTACGGGATAATGTATTTATTTGCCGAATTTATGATATTTAACCTAGTTATTTATTTATTTGCCAAACCGTATGCTCTGATACCAACTGTAACGACCCGCCACCCTATAATCGGGGATCCGATTACTAAATGGGTACCGGATAATTAATTTGGGACCAAACCAGGATCTAATCAAGTCTGGGAGATAAATAATAAACTAAGCTAAACATTCACATCGCATTGAACAGAAGTAAAAGTGCAGGAATTAAAAATTATTACAATGCGACTCGATACAGCAAATAATTACATACTCCAACAGAAAGGAAATAGTTAAACGTACAGGCCAGAAATAAATTCACAACTACGTCGGGCCATACCCCGGAACAACTGCTGACGGTGCTCAACTCACGGCCGCACTCTTCTCGCTAGGTCTGCTGAGAGTCCTCACCTGAAAACCGCAGGAGGGGTGAGTCTCAAAGACAAGACTCAGTAGGGATCCTTCGATCCCCACTGCCCACGCACACACCCACAAGTGCAAGGTACAGCTAGCGGTAAAGTGATAAGCACAAGAGGTACAATTCCTAATTCTTAACGTGAAATCACATGCAATCGTAATATAATAAACATGCATATATTAAACCAGCCGATTAGGAAATCCACAACTGTCGTCTCGATAGAACTCGCCAACCACACAACAACGGCGGAGAAACCTCGACCCGCTGAGACCAAACAGTAACCCCTCGGATAGCACACTAGCTACTCCGGCCCAACCGGCTCAGGTGGCTACTCCTTCCCTCAGCATGAGTGACTCTCCGAATGTACCACTCCGACACCGGTACTAGCTGACCCCAGGGTTCACCAGGTGACCCTCTCTCACTAGGCGTCACCCCGCCCACGCCCCCACCGGCACTGTGCTCACGCCCCCACCAGCACAGGGTGATAAAGTGCTACAATGTCACTCCAGGTCCACAGTAACACAAAACCCAACAAGTACGATCCGGTCACGTGAAAAGTCCGCGATCGTATAACATACATGTAGCATCGTCCGGTCATGAAGAATCTACCTCTACCGGGTACACTAAAACATGCAATAATTATCCATCTAACAGTATGAACATATTTTACTGGCATGAATTTGTGAGGTTCTGTCTTGAATCGCGTCTCCCAAGGTCGACGCCATTCAAGCTCCATGTACAGGTTCATGTAAAACAGTATTCAGAATCAGGCCCTAAAAGGCGTCGACACCTGTGATCGCCTTTTTAAAAGGCGTCGACATCCTCAGACGCCATTTAACACAGAAATCTGGAAATTCCAAGGCCCTTACTCAGGGAATTTCTGCCTTTAAAAGGCGTCATGGTTAACCGACGCCATTAGAAAACGCGTCGTTCACCCATGACGTCTTTTAGTCCCAGAATCCCAGAACTGGCAGACTCTCTGTCAGGCGATTCCTGTCTAAAAGGCGTCGTGATGGCTCGACGCCCTTCAAAAAGGCGTCGTCCATGCACGACGTGTTTCAGCCCTAGGAACCAGAGTCGCCTGAGCCCGAGGGCTCCCATTCCAACCCCAAACAACCCCAAAATTCACCCAAAAACGGAGGGAAAAGGGGAATAATACTATCTATAGGCAACACATTCATGGAAATCCCCCATGTTATCAAAAGAACTCCTAAACATGCTCATTCTACCCCCCAAAACCAAAGATCCAAACAAGCTTAAACGGGGTAAACATGGTCTAAAACGCGATGCTAAGGGGAACCGTCACCCTACCGGATACTTGAACGCCTCCGAGCTTCAAGCCGTCCACCCGACTCGCCCTACGCCGCCCCCGGTACCGCCGTGGTCGTCCTTGCTCCTCCGTGACGTCGGCCGCCGTCCGGAGAGTAGAACGCCGCAGCGGAAGTGGAGGTGGTAGTGGTAGGAGCTAGGTAGAGGATGGAGTGGAGGGAGAGATGAAACGGTGGGAGGAAAAGAGGGAGGAGGAGGGATCGCCGCCGAGTTCGCCGGAAGGGGAAAGAGAGGAAGAGAGGAGAAAATGAGGGAAAGAAGGAGGGCTCGCGGGGTTAACCAGAAACTGGCTAAAACGCGTCGACATCCGCGGACGCCATTCAGTTGATGTGACAGCTGCTCTGACAAGACTCTGAAACGCGTCGTTCAAGGCAGACGCCGTTCAGACGATATGTCAGGGCCGTACTCTGACAAACCCAGAGTCGCAGCCTGAAAGGCGTCGACACACGTGGACGCCGTTCAGGTTGACAAGACAGGGCCGTACCCTCGCGGCCCGAAACCAGCCCACGTGGCAGAACTTGAAATGCGTCGGCGACGGTGGACGCCGTTTAAAACGCGTCTCGATGTCCTGACGCGAATCAACTCATAACCTCCGCCCTTACTAAGGTTAGAACTACAAGGTCCGATCCCGAAAACCGGATCTGAAGGTCACGATCCTTACACCACCTCTCCCGCAGCGCCTGTAGGAGGACCAAGTCGAGCCAAAATGGCTCGTTGTTCAGGACCTCGCCGAATCCCATCCGGCGCAGGCGCGCCTTCTGGAAGTCCGGGAGTCCCCAGTATGCTCCTATTACTAAGTCCCACGAGATTCTGGACCTCATCACTCCCTGCAAATAAAAACATAAAAAATAGGGTCAGTAATAAATAAAAATAGGAAAATCATTTCTATTTTGAAAGGCGTCAGCACCTATGGACGTCTTTTGAAACACGTCAACAGGGACTGACGCAATTCACTTTCATTTTCTGTCTAATTAAAAATTCGGAATTTGGCCTTGAAAGACATCAGCCCAGTGTGACGCCTTTTGAATGGCGTCACCTGGTCTGGACGCCTTTCAAGACCGGATTCCGGGTTCTTAAGAGAACCCCTTTCCCCCTCTTTTCTTACCCCATTCAAACCATAGAGAGCTTACCGTGTGGAGGTTGTTGGGTTTTCTCGGTTTCTCCGGATCGCTCACGCAACAGAAAATAAAATTTTTACAGCGATCCGTTTCCCGTTTCTAAGAACTAAAATACAATAATCGGACTATCGAAGTTCTCACCGTGTGCGGATTCGAATCCGCAACCGTTCGGTTCCGTCGGTGCGACACCGCAAGCCGCGCAAGTGCCCGGCCTCTAGCGAAGTCCACGCGATCCTCCCCGCGACGAATATCCTCGAGTTCCTCGTTCTTCGCAGCCTACGAAGCCTCCGCTGGTCGCCGCAATGATCGCCGTAGTGCGCAGACAATTTCCCGTCGAACGGGATTCGGAGAAGCAGCGGAGCAGATCTGGATCTACATGGATGCCAGAGGAAGACAGAAACTGAGGAGGGGCGGCTAGGGTTAGCAGCAGCTTGGCCTGCTCAGCCAGTTCGCTATGTTTTATACTAACCGCGCGGTTTTTCATAAAAACCCCCAGTTTGTATAAAACCCACTTATTTATCCATCGCCTTGAGAATCATTTGCGTGTGACCCTCTAGGCCCAAGTACCAGTCCAGTTAATGGCCCAATAAGCCCAGTGACTCCTCACTGGCTTTATTAATTAATTAATAACCCTTTATTAATCAATTAATCAATCGAATTGATGTCGCACATCGAATTCGACCGGGCCTCCGATCACGTTGGGTGCCAAGCAACACCGCGTGAACCCGGAAGGTATTTGGGGTTAAGTAACCCACTCTTGGAACCTTTCAGCCGACAGTTACCGCGTGGATATAATCCTTCATTCGTACAGTGCTCTCGAGTTAACTCAGGGTATGGCGAGCTGTCTAACCCTAACCGGTCGACTCACTTGGATTAGATGCCGCTGATGAATATCGGAAAACACCTTTCCCGATATTATCGTCCGCACTGGCCAGGGACTTTCGCGCATCCTTCCTAGAGCATTCTCTCTCTAAGTACCGAGAGCGAATGATTCCTTATTGACACACAATTCCCTTCGACGGTATTCCGCTGCACCAAATCCTTGGCGTATTAGAATCCCGTGGCTAGAGATTCGTAGACCAAGGTCAAAGTACATAAGTCCACCGCCAAGGTGTCCTTGGTGTCTCAGGTCCGAGGACCATCCACGCAACTGCGACAATAGAATAAAGCTGGTTGACAGTGAGGTACAATACCATCCAGCGATTCAGTCGGATCAGTTCAGTGAACTCATTCTCCAATGAGCACCTACAGATTCCCCTTAGTGTCTCCACACAAGTGACTTATGAGACCAGTCACCCTCATCATATGAGCAGGAGTAATCTGTACTAGTCTAACCGGATATCCAATGTCCTTCTCGGATATCCTCCGACTATGAACGATTAAGAATATGTGTGTTTAAGTGATCAGTCTCATTAGTATGATCTCATCATAATCTGATCACCATAGCACATATTCACGGACTTCATTATGAAACGATAATTAACGCGATTTACACATAATGAATATTATGCCATTTTATTAATAATGAACGAGATTTACATTGTTAGATTGGCTTGTAGGCCACCTAAACAAACAATCTCCCACTTGGACTAAAGCCAATCACCTTTATACAATAATCGCATAGACTCTAGGTGACGCTCAAACACAATTTGAGCCAACGGCTTTGTCAGTGGATCTGCTACATTGTCGACGGATGGAACTCTTTCCACAACTACATCTCCTCTAGATATGATCTCTCTGATAAGGTGAAAGCGCCTCAGAATATGCTTCGATTTCTGATGAGACCGTGGCTCTTTCGCTTGCGCAATCGCTCCATTGTTGTCGCACAACAGTGGAACAGGCTCAGAGATGCTGGGAACTACGCCGAGGTCGGTGATGAATTTCTTCAACCACACTGCTTCCTTGGCGGCTTCAGCTGCAGCGATGTACTCAGCTTCAGTCGTCGAATCTGCAGTGGTTACTTGCCTGGAACTCTTCCAGCACAGTGCCCCTCCGTTCAATGTAAACACGAATCCAGATGTTGACTTGCTATCATCTGGATCCGACTGGAAACTCGAGTCAGTAAAGCCTCGCAGTTTCAAGTCACCTCCTCCATAGACAAGAAACATATCCCTAGTCCTTCTCAAGTACTTAAGGATACATTTCACTGCCTTCCAGTGCTCTTCGCCTGGATCAGCCTGAAATCTGCTCGTAACACTTAGAGCAAATGTAACATCAGGCCGTGTACATAGCATGGCATACATGATAGATCCTATGGCAGAGGCATAGGGTATTCTATCCATGAATGCCCTCTCATTAGGAGTCTTAGGAGACTGCTCCTTTGAGAGAATAATTCCATGTCTCATCGGTATGAGACCTCTCTTGGAATTTTCCATGCCAAACCTTTTGACTATGGTATCTATGTACAAGGATTGGGTCATTCCAAGCATCCTCTTTGATCTATCTCTATAGATCCGTATTCCCAATACGTAGGATGCTTCTCCCAAATCCTTCATGGAGAAGTTTTTCGACAGCCAGACTGTAACGACCCGCCACCCTATAATCGGGGATCCGATTACTAAATGGGTACCGAATCATTAATTTGGAACCAAACCAGGATCTAATCAAGTCTGGGAGATAAATAATAAACTAAGCTAAACATTCACATCGCATTGAACTGAAATAGAAGTGCAGGAATTAAAAATTATTACAATGCGACTCGATACAGCAAATAATTACATACTCCAACAGAAAAGAAATAATTAAACGTACAGGCCAGAAATAAAATAACAACTACGTCGGTGCATACCCCGGAATAACTGCTGACGGTGCACAACACACGGCCGCACTCTCCTCGCTAGGTCTGCTGAGAGTCCTCACCTGAAAACCGCAGGGGGGTGAGTCTCAAAGACAAGACTCAGTAGGGATCCTTCGATCCCCACAGCCCACGCACACACCCACAAGTGCAAGGTACAGCTAACGGTAAAGTGATAAATACAGGAGGTACAATTCCTAATTCTTAACGTGAAATCACATGCAGTCGAAATATAATAAACATGCATATTTTAAACCAGCCGACTAGGGAACCCACAATTGTCGTCTCGATAGAACTCGCTAACCACACAACAACGGTGGGAAAACCTCGACCCGCTGAGACCAAGCAGTAACCCCTCGGATAGCACACTAGCTACTCCGGCCCAACCGGCTCAGGTGGTTACTCCTTCCCTCAGCATGAGTGACTCTCCGAATGTACCACTCCGACACCGGTACTAGCTGACCCCGGGGTTCACCAGGTGACCCTCTCTCACTAGGCGTCACCCCGCCCACGCCTCCACCGGCGCTGTGCTCACGCCCCCACCAGCACAGGGTGATAAAGCGCTACAATGTCACTCCAGGTCCACAGTAACACAAAACACCAAAACCCGGCACAGTACGATCCGGTCACGTGAAAAGCCCGCGATCGCACGACACCCACACAGTGCCATCCGGTCAAGAAGAATCCAGCATTAACGAGCGCACTAAAGCATGCATTAACCCATTATCTAGCAGTATGAACACATTTTACTGTCATGATTTAGTGCTGTTCTGTCTTGAATCGCGTCGCCCAAGGCTGACGCCATTCAAGCTCCATGTACTGGTTTACGTAAAATTACTGTCTTCAGAATCAGGCCCTAAAAGGCGTCGACACCAGTGGTCGCCTTTTGAGAGGCGTCGACATCCTCAGACGCCATTTAGCACAGAAATCCAGGAATTTCCAGAAAACATTACCCAGGGGATTTCTGCCTTAAAAGGCGTCATGGCTACCAGACGCCATTCAAATCGCGTCGCCTACCCATGACGTCTTTTAGTCCCAGAATCCCTGAACTGGCACACTCTCCGCAAGGCGATTCCTGCCTAAAAGGTGTCGCAATGGCCCGACGCCCTTCAAAAAGGCGTCGCCCATGCACGACGTCTTTTAACCCCAGGAACCAGAGTCTGCATGAGCCCGAGGACTCCCTTTTCAACCCAAACAACCCCAAAATCACCCAGAAACGGAGGAGAAAGAGGGGCAATCCACTCCACAGGAAATCACATTCATAGAAATCCCCCATATCATCAAGAAGAACTCCTAAACATGCTTGTTCTACCCCCCAAAACCAAAGATCCATAACATGCTCAAACGGGGAAAACATGGTTTCAACACAATACTATGGGAACCGTCACCCTACCGGATACTTAAACGCCTCCGAGCTTCAAGCCGTCCACCTGTCTCGCCCCACGCCGGTACCGCCGTGGTCGTCCTTACTCCACCGTGACGTCGGCCGCCGTCCGGAGAGTAGAACGCCGCAGTGGAAGTGGAGGTGGTAGTGGTTGGAGCTAGGTAGAGGATGGAGTGAAGGGAGAGATGAGACGGTGGAAGGAGAAGAGGGGGGAAGAGATATCGCCGCCGAGCTCGCCGGAAGGGAAGGTGAGAAAGAGGGAAGGAAAGTGAGGGAAAGAAGGAGGGTTCGCGGGGTTAACCAGAGACTGGCTAAAACGCGTCGACATCGACGAACGCCTATCAGGTGACGTGACGGCTGCTCTGACAAGATTCTGAAACGCGTCGTTCGAGGCAGACGTCGTTCAGACGACTTGTCAGGGCCGTACTCTGACAATCCCAGAGTCGCAGTCTGAAAGGCGTCGACACACGTGGACGCCGTTCAGGCGACATGACAGGGCCGTACTCTCGCGGCCCGAAGCCAGCCCACGTGGCACCCACGTGGCAGGACCTGAAACGCGTCTGCAACGGTGGACGCCGATCAAAACGCGTCTAGATGTCCTGACGCGAATCGTCACAGAACCTCAGCCCTCCCTAAGGTCAGAACTTCAAGGTCCGACCCCGAAAACCGGATCCAAAGGTCACGATCCTTACAATCTCCCCCCCTTAAAAGAATTTCGCCCCCGAAATTGACTGCTTAGAATTAACAAGGTCAAAACAGGGATACAAGTTCACAAGGAAACTTACGAAAAGAGATAAGGGAACTGCTCCCGCATCTCATCCTCTCGCTCCAAGGTTGCCTCACCTCCGGAGCGGTACTGCCAAATCACTTTGACCAACGGTACAATCTCGTTCCGCAGGACCTGTTCTCTGCGATCCTCAATACGAACAGGATACTCTGGAAAGGACAGGTCCTCAACGACCTCCAACTCTGAAAAATCCAAGACATGGGACAGATCCTGAACATACTTTCTCAGTAAGTAAACGTGGAACACATCGTGCACCCCTGCAAGACTGGGCGGCAAGGCCAGCTGATACGCGGTTTCCCCAATCCAAGCAAGGATGGGAAAAGGCCCAATATATCGTGGACTCAGCTTGCCTCGCTTCCCGAATCTCATCACACCCTTGGAGGGTGAGACTCGGAGAAACACGTGGTCCCCAACTTCAAACTCAAGTGGTCTCCGTCGGATGTCAGCATAACTCTTCTGCCTACTCTGGGCTGCGGTCAACCTCTGCCGAACTGTCCTGGCAATCTCAGCACACTGCTGTACTAACTCGGGTCCCGCTATCTGCCTTTCACTGATCTCGGACTAACATACTGGAGATCGACACGGTCGCCCATACAAAGCCTCGTAAGGCGCCATGCCGATACTGGAATGGTAACTATTGTTATAGGCAAATTCCACTGTGGACAAATACTGCTCCCAAGAACCTCCCCAGTCTAGACAACAAGCCCTGAGCATATCCTCCAAGGTCTGAATGGTCCTCTCCGAGTGCCCATCAGTCTCGGGATGGTAGGCTGAGCTGAAAGCCAACTGAGTGCCTAATGCCTGCTGAAAGCTCTTCCAGAATCTGGAAGTAAACCTTGGATCTCGATCTGATACGATAGACAAAGGCACCCCGTGCAAAGAGATGATCCGGTCTACAAACAACTTAGCCAGCTTGCCGACTGACCAGTCCTTCCAAATAGCTAGGAAGTGTGCCGACTTGGTCAGCCGATCAACGATGACCCAGATGGCATCTCTCCTGCTAGGGGATGTAGGCAATCCCATCACGAAGTCCATCGTCACATGCTCCCATTTCCACTCTGGAATCGGCAAGGGCTGTAGTAATCCACCAGGTCTCTGATGCTCGGCCTTGACCTGCTAACAAGTCATGCATCTGGCCACATAATCAGCCACATCTTTCTTCATACCGGGCCACCAGAAGTGCCTCCTCAAACAATGATACATCTTAGTCGAGCCCGGATGCACTGCATATCTCGAACGGTGCGCCTCATCAAGAACACATCTGCGCACGTCCTCCTCTGTCGGAACATAAAGCCTACCTCTGAACCTGACCGTACCGGCGTCCCATAACTCCACCTCTGACCTCTGGAGGATCTGTGGTAGCTCAACATCTGCCCTCTGAGCCTCAATTACTGCATGATACACAGCTGGTCTCACAGTCAAACTGACCAGCACGGCTTTGTCATCATCACGTGGAACCCTAAAAGAAGATTCCACCACCTGCTCGAATAATTTCCACTCCTGAATCATAAGGTACAACATGACCGTCTTCCGACTCAAAGCGTCTGCCACTACATTCGCTTTGCCCGGATGATAAGAAAGGCCAAAGTCATAATCTTTAATGAACTCCATCCACCTTCGCTGCCTCAAATTCAGATCCCTCTGAGTGAACACATATTTCAAACTCTTGTGATCCGTGAAAACCTGGAATTTCTCCCCATATAAATAATGCCTCCAGATCTTGAGTGCAAATACCACAGCTGCCAGCTCCAAATCGTGAGTAGGATAGTTCTCTTCATGCTTCTTCAGCTGTCGAGAAGCATAAGCCACTACCCTGCCATGCTGCATTAGAACTGCGCCCAAACCTCGACGGGACGCATCAGAGTAAACCACAAATCCACCTGATCCAGATGGAAGCACCAGTACAGGGGCTGATGTGAGACGGGTCTTTAACTCAATAAAACTCCGCTCACAATCCTCGGTCCACACAAAGCGAACTCCCTTTCGAGTGAACCTCGACAAGGGGGCTGCAATCGAAGAAAATCCCTGAACAAACCGTCTGTAATAACCGGCAAGCCCCAGAAAGCTCCTGATCTCAGTTACTGAAGTCGGCCTGTTCCAATCCATCACCGCCTCGATCTTGGCTGGATCCACTGCGATACCATTGCCAGAAATAACATGCCCAAGGAAATGCACCTCGTCTAGCCAAAACTCACACTTGCTGAACTTGGCATAAAGTCGATGCTCCCTCAGGACCTGCAATACAGCCCGAAGAAGGGTGGCATGCTCTTCCTCAGAAGAAGAATAGATCAGAATATCATAAATAAACACAACCACAAACTGATCCAGGTAAGTCCTGAAGACTCGGCCTTGACCTGCTGACAAGTCATGCATCTGGCCACATAATCAGCCACATCTTTCTTCATATCGGGCCACCAGAAGTGCCTCCTCAAACAATGGTACATCTTGGTCGTTCCAGGATGCACTGCATATCTCGAACGGTGCGCCTCATCAAGAACACATCTGCGCACGTCCTCCTCAGTCGGAACATAAAGTCTACCTCTGAACCTGACAGTACCGTCGTCCCACAAGTCCACCTCTGACCTCTGGAGGATCTGTGGTAACTCAACATATGCCCTCTGAGCCTCAATTACTGCATGATACACAGCTGGTCTCATAGTCAAACTGACCAGCACGGCTCTGTCATCTTCACGTGGGACCCTAAAGGAAGATTCCACCACCTGCTCGAACAATTTCCACTCTCGAATCATAAGGTATGACATGACCGTCTTTCAACTCAAAGCGTCTGCCACCACATTCGCCTTGCCCGGATGATAAGAAAGGTCAAAGTCATAATCTTTAATGAACTCCATCCACCTTCGCTGCCTCAAATTCAAGTCTCTCTGAGTGAACACATATTTCAGACTCTTGTGATCGGTGAAAACCTGAAATTTCTCCCCATATAAATAATGCCTCCAGATCTTGACTGCAAATACCACAGCTGCCAGCTCCAAATCATGGGTAGGATAGTTCTCTTCATGCTTCTTCAGCTGTCGAGAAGCATAAGCCACTACCCTGCGATGCTGCATTAGAACCTCGCCCAAACCTCGACGGGACGCATCAGAGTAAACCACAAATCCACCTGATCCAGATGGAAGCACCAGCACAGGGGCTGACGTGAGACGGGTCTTTAACTCAATAAAACTCTGTTCACAATCCTCGGTCCACACAAAGCGAACTCCCTTTCAAGTCAACCTCGACAAGGGGGCTGCTATTGAAGAAAATCCCTGAACAAACCGCCGGTAATAACCGGCAAGCCCCAGAAAGCTCCTGATCTCAATCACTGAAGTCGGCCTGCTCCAATCCATCACCGCCTCGATCTTGGCTGGATCCACAGCGATACCATTGCCAGAAATAACATGCCCAAGGAAGTGTACCTCGTCTAGCCAAAACTCACATTTGCTAAACTTGGCGTAAAGTCGGTGCTCCCTCAGGACCTGCAATACAGCCCGAAGATGGGTGGCATGCTCTTCCTCAGAAGAAGAATAGATCAGAATATCATCAATAAACACAACCACAAACTGGTCCAGGTAGGTCCTGAAGACTCGGTTCATCAGCTCCATAAAGGCCGCCGGAGCATTGGTCAAGCCAAAGGGCATAACCAAAAACTCATAATGCCCATACCGAGTTCTGAAAGCCGTCTTACTAACATCAACATCCCGGATTCTCATCTGATAATATCCAGATCTCAAGTCGATCTTGGAAAATACCCTAGCGGACTGCAGCTGATCCATCAAATCATCGATCGTTGGAAGTGGGTACTTATTCTTTATCGTTACCTGGTTCAGCTGCCTATAATCAATGCACAATCTCAGAGAACCATCCTTCTTTCTAACAAACAGAACTGGAGCACCCCATGGAGATGTACTGGGACGAATGAAACCCTTATCCAGCAACTCCTGCAACTGCGCCTTCAACTCAGCGAGTTCGGCTGGCGCCATCCGATACGGGGCCTTAGACAAGGGCGCCGTACCTGGTGCAAGCTCGATGCTAAATTCGACCTCTCGCTGAGGAGGAAGGCCAGGCAGCTCCTCAGGAAACACATCTATGAACTCACATACAACAGGTACCTCCCCAGGGCTGAGACTATCCCGGACATCAGAGACAACAACAGAGGCAAGGAAAGCCTCACAGCCACCAGCACGCAACCTCCGTACCTTAAAGGCAGAAATAAGAATACCTCGGGAAGAAAGCCTAATACCTTGGAAGAAGAAGGTCGGGATGTCCGGAATGGAGAATCGCACCCTCTTCCTGTGGCAGTCCACTTCCGCATAAAAGGCTTCCAACCAATCCATGCTCAGGATGATATCAAAGTCACGAATGGCAAGAACAACTAACTGGGCAGGTAGCACATAACCCTCGATGGTCAAGGGAACATTCCTCAAACAATTATAAGATATCATAAAGTCTCCAGAAGGAACCTCCACCATTAAACCATCAGATAACTCATCAACGGGTGCAGAAAGAATATCTAGGAACTGCTCAGAAATGAAAGAATGCGAAGCACCCGAATCAATCAATACATGCGCAGAGTTCCCAAGGACAGAAAGTGTACCTTCCACCAAGTTGGACGCGCGAGCCTCCCTCCTGGTGATGGCTAAGACTCCTCCCTGGGTCCTCGGCTTCTTCTGATCACCATAACCCTGTCCCTGACCATGCCCCTGCGGGCACTGCCTCGCCAAATGGCCCTGCTGGCCGCAAGTGAAACACCTCCTGGGGAGAGTGGGACACTGAGTCCCACCATGGGCACCCCCACAGTGCTGACAGACTACCGGAAGCCTCTGAGCTGGCCCCTGAGGTGCACTGGATACTGACTGACTCTGCTGACCCTGCCCGGGCCTGTTGCTGCCGCTGCTGCCACTACTGCTGCCACCACCCCTGAAGAATCTCCTGAATCGGGAGCCGAATGACGACGATCCCGATCCGGATGAAGGGGCTGCTGCCGCTGCCGTACCCCTGCCACGAACTGGGCTCTGAGCAGCCAGTCCTCTCTCCCGGGCCGACTGGCTCTGTTGAGCCTCCACTGCTGCCGCACATCTAACCGCAGAAGCCAGATCCGTGCAACAGTGAGACGCCACGAAGTTCCTCAGACTAAGCCTCAGTCCGTCCACGAACCTCTCAGTACGACGCTCCTCGTCCCCAGATATGAAAGGCACAAACCGACCTAGCGAAACAAACTTCGCCTGGTACTCGAGTACCGTCATACTCCCCTGCGTCAGATCCATGAACTCCCTCTCCTTGTCCCTCTGGACGTGTCTAGGGAAATACTGTGCATTGAACTCCTCAACAAATGTCTCCCATGGAATTTCCCTAAGACTCATGTCCTTGTAAGACAAACTCTTCAATGTGGTCCACCAGTCATAGGCGCTATCCTTCAGCACGAAGGTAGCCAACGGGGTCCGCTCTACTGCTGCACAGTCCATGGTATCAAAAGTCTTCTCTATCTCTCTAAGCCAGTGAATGCCCTCGTCAGGGTCGGGGCGACCGGTGAAGTGAGGTGGCCTCAGCTTCAGAAACCTCTCAAGTGTGGCTGTGGACCCTCCCCGCGCACTGGAACTCTCACTAGGGTCTCGCGTCTGGTATCGAGCCATAGTGTCCATCATAGCCTCCATAAACTGCTCTACACTCGGCCTCCCGGCATCGGACCCACTAGGGACGTCTCCCTGCTCTCGAATAACTGGCATCCTCCTTCTGGGAGCCATCTACTCGCCTACAATTACAAAATCAAAAAGTTCTAATTAGAGTGCTAAAGCCTATGCTACCCCCGTGCCTGTACGGGATAATGTATTTATTTGCCGAATTTACGATATTTAACCTAGTTATTTATTTATTTGCCAGACCGTATGCTCTGATACCAACTGTAACGACCCGCCACCCTATAATCGGGGATCCGATTACTAAATGGGTACCGAATCATTAATTTGGAACCAAACAAGGATCTAATCAAGTCTGGGAGATAAATAATAAACTAAGCTAAACATTCACATCGCATTGAACTGAAATAGAAGTGCAGGAATTAAAAAATATTACAATGCGACTCGATACAGCAAATAATTACATACTCCAACAGAAAAGAAATAATTAAACGTACAGGCCAGAAATAAAATAACAACTACGTCGGGGCATACCCCGGAATAACTGCTGACGGTGCTCAACACACGGCCGCACTCTCCTCGCTAGGTCTGCTGAGAGTCCTCACCTGAAAACCGCAGGGGGGTGAGTCTCAAAGACAAGACTCAGTAGGGATCCTTCGATCCCCACAGCCCACGCACACACCCACAAGTGCAAGGTACAGCTAACGGTAAAGTGATAAACACAGGAGGTACAATTCCTAATTCTTAACATGAAATCACATGCAGTCGAAATATAATAAACATGCCTATTTTAAACCAGCCGACTAGGGAACCCACAACTGTCGTCTCGATAGAACTCGCTAACTACACAACAACGGTGGGAAAACCTCGACCCGCTGAGACCAAGCAGTAACCTCTCGGATAGCACACTAGCTACTCCGGCCCAACCGGCTCAGGTGGTTACTCATTCCCTCAGCATGAGTGACTCTCCGAATGTACCACTCTGACAGCGGTACTAGCTGACCCCGGGGTTCACCAGGTGACCCTCTCTCACTAGGCGTCACCCCGCCCACGCCCCCATCGGCGTTGTGCTCACGCCCCCACCAGCACAGGGTGATAAAGCGCTACAATGTCACTCCAGGTCCACAGTAACACAAAACACCAAAACCCGGCACAGTACGATCCGGTCACGTGAAAAGCCCACGATCGCACGACACCCACACAGTGCCATCCGGTCAAGAAGAATCCAGCATTAACAAGCGCACTAAAGCATGCATTAACCCATTATCCAGCAGTATGAACACATTTTACTGTCATGATTTAGTGCTGTTCTGTCTTGAATCGCGTCGCCCAAGGCCAACGCCATTCAAGCTCCATGTACTGGTTTACATAAAATTACTGTCTTCAGAATCAGGCCCTAAAAGGCGTCGACACCAATGGTCGCCTTTTGAAAGGCGTCGACATCCTCAGACGCCATTTAGCACAGAAATCCAGGAATTTCCAAAAAACATTACCCAGGGGATTTCTGCCTTAAAAGGCGTCATGGCTACCCGACGCCATTCAAATCGCGTCGCCCACCCATGACGTCTTTTAGTCCCAGAATCCCCGAACTGGCAGACTCTCCGCAAGGCGATTCCTGCCTAAAATGCGTTGCGATGGCCCGACGCCCTTCAAAAAGGCGTCGCCCATGCACGACGTCTTTTAACCCCAAGAACCAGAGTCTGCATGAGCCCGAGGGCTCCCTTTTCAACCCAAACAACCCCAAAATCACCCAGAAACGGAGGAGAAAGAGGGGCAATCCACTCCACAGGAAATCACATTCATAGAAATCCTCCATATCATCAAGAAGAACTCCTAAACATGCTTGTTCTACCCCCCAAAACCAAAGATCCATAACATGCTCAAACGGGGAAAACATGGTTTAAACACAATACTATGGGAACCGTCACCCTACCGGATACTTGAACGCCTCCGAGCTTCAAGCCGTCCACCCGTCTCGCCCCACGCCGCCGCCTGTACCGCCGTGGTCGTCCTTACTCCACCGTGACGTCGGCCGCCGTCCGGAGAGTAGAACGCCGCAATGGAAGTGGAGGTGGTAGTGGTTGGAGCTAGGTAGAGGATGGAGTGAAGGGATTGATGAGACGGTGGAAGGAGAAGAGGGAGGACGAGATATCGCCGCCGAGCTCGCCGGAAGGGAAGGTGAGAAAGAGGGAAGGAAAGTGAGGGAAAGAAGGAGGGTTCGCGGGGTTAACCAGAGACTGGCTAAAACGCGTCGACATCGACGGACGCCTATCAGGTGACGTGACGGCTTCTCTGACAAGATTCTGAAACGCGTCGTTCGAGGCAGACGCCGTTCAGACGACTTGTCAGGACCGTACTCTGACAATCCCAGAGTCGCAGTCTGAAAGGCGTCGACACACGTGGACGCCGTTCAGGCGACATGACAGGGCCGTACTCTCGCGGCCCGAAGCCAGCCCACGTGGAACCTACGTGGCAGGACCTGAAACACGTCTGCAACGGTGGACGCCGATCAAAACGCGTCTAGATGTCCTGACGCGAATCGTCACAGAACCTCAGCCCTCCCTAAGGTCAGAACTACAAGGTCCGACCGCGAAAACCGGATCCGAAGGTCACGATCCTTACACAGACCCTTACTGATGACATCATAGTTACATCATTCCCAATGAGTAGTATGTCATCAACGTAAAGAACTAGAAAAGTGACTGCACTCCCACTGGTCTTCTTGTACACACAAGGCTCATCTTCATTCTTAATGAAGTCATAAGACTTGATTGCCTCATCAAATCTTATGTTCCAGCTCCGGGAAGCCTGCTTCAGTCCATAAATGGACCTCTGAAGCTTGCACACTTTATCTGGAGATTCTTTGGATGTGAAACCTTCTGGTTGTATCATATACACCTCCTCCTCAAGGTTACCGTTGAGGAGGGCAGTCTTCACATCCATCTGCCAGATTTCATAATCAAAATGCGCAGCAATGGCGAGCAGAACTCTGATCGACTTTATCATGGCAACTGGTGAGAAAGTCTCGTCATAGTCAATTCCTTGCCTTTGACGATATCCCTTTGCCACCAACCTTGCCTTATAAGTGTCGATCCGTCCATCAGCACCGATCTTTCTTTTAAAGATCCACTTGCAACCGATGGGTACAATACCCTCGGGCAAGTCCTCCAAGTTCCAAACTTGGTTGGTGTACATGGACTGGATTTCTGAGTTCATGGCTTCTCGCCATTTCTCGGCTTATGGGACTTCTATGGCCTCCTGGTAGGTTTTAGGATCATCATCCTCATTATATTGTACCTTAGACGCACCTTCAGCGATATGTCCCACATATCGTTCCGGTAGTCTAGGTACTCTACCAGATCTACGAGGCTCATCTGTGTGTACCTGAACAGATTCAGGAACTGATATCTCATCTGATGATAATGCAGCTGTTTGGGGTTCTGGAACCTCTTCCAGTACTATTTTACTCCCACTGTCCTCCTAGAGAAGGTATTCCTCTTCCAGGAAGACAGCTTTCCTGGTGACAAACACCTTTTGTTCATCAGGATGGTAAAAATAGTATCCAAAGGTTTCCTTTGGATATCCCACAAACCTGCATTTATCAGTTCATGATTCCAGCTTGTCTAGATCATGCCTCTTAACATGAGCAGGACAACCCCAGACTTTAACATGTTTAAATTCTGGTTTCCTGCCTTTCCATATCTCATATGGAGTAGAGGCCACAGACTTGCTGGGTACTCTGTTCAGTAGGTATGCTGCTGACTCCAGAGTATACCCCCAGAGGGACACTGGTAATCCCGAAAAGCTCATCATGGATCGCACCATGTCCAACAAGGTGCGATTCCTCCTTTCTTATACACCATTCATCTGTGGTGTATATGGAGCGGTCAGCTGAGAAAGGATACCATTATCCTTTAAGAATTGTATGAAATTAGTACTCAAGTATTCTCCTCATCGATATGATCGAAGAGCTTTAATACTCTTTCCTAACTGCTTCTCCACCTCATTCTTGAACTCCTTAAACTTCTCAAATGCTTCCGACTTGTACTTCATTAAGTACACATGGCCGAATCTTAAGAAGTCATCGGTGAACGTGATGAAGTAAGAAAAGCCACCTTTGGCTTGGGTAGACATTGGACCACATACATCTGAATGTATTAGTTCCAAAATGTCTTTGGCACGTTCTCCATGTCCACTAAATGGAGATTTTGCCATCTTTCCCATAAGGCAGGATTCACATGTTGCAAACGATTCATAATCGAATGCTGTTAAATAACCATGCTTGTGCAACTTTTGCAACCTGCTTTCGCCAATGTGCCCAAGTCTACAATGCCACATGTAGGTCTGGTTCACGCAATTCTTGCTCTTCTTAAGAACATTATCAATCTGAAGATTGTAATGAGAAACATCTAATAGATATAGACCGTTGACTAAAGATGCCAAAGCTATTGATTTATTATCATAATAAATCGAACAACTTCTATTCTCAATAGTCAACCTATATCCTATCTTGTCCAAACAAGATATTGATATGATATTCTTTATTATGTTAGGAACATAATAACAATCTTCCAATAGTAAGGTGTCTCCCGATGGAAGCGTGTGGTTTGCTGTCCCAACAGCAATCGCCGCAACTTTTGCGCCGTTTCCTAGCCTCAATTCCACCTCACCTTGTCTCAGCTTACGCTTACTTGTCAGCATCTGCACATCATGGTAGATATGAGAAGCACATCCGGTATCTAATACCCAAGATGTGGAATCTCTAACCGACAAGTTGATATCTATCACATAGATATCTGAAGCTTCAGACAGCTTCACTCTTCCATGAGCTTTATCATCAAGGAACTCCTTGTAGTTCCTCTTCCAGTGACCATACTGCTTATAGTAGAAGCAGTCACCCTTCACTACTCTTTCGCCTTTGTCCTTCGATCTTTTATCGTTAGCTATCATCTCTGCTTCAGGGGCATCTAATGCCGATACAGCAAGAGGATCAGCTCTAGGGACAAAGTCAATGTGCTCAGATCTGAAGACATTCTTCAGGTTTTTGAACCAATCCGAGTAGATCAGGTAAGTCAAAAGGGCATCAAGTATGCCACGGAGTGGGTTATTCGACGACATAATTCCCTACAGGAGATAAGTAAAATTTATTTAGCAGATGTTCAATTATTAAAATTTAAAACAAGACATGGTCTTTTGTTCAAGTTTAACTCCCACTAATTTTCGACGGACTGTATAACCCTCAGTTATACAGAACGGGAGACGCCGACAGTCTCCTAGTGGGGATCAGAATCTCAATGACTTGCACTACAGCCTTGTGGATAGCACAACAAACTGTAATATAATCAGAGAGCACCCAACTCATGGGACTTGCAACTCCTTGCAATATCTGATCATAGCTTCGGTCCCCAGAGATTTAATAGCCTTGTGGATAGCACAACAAACCACTAATTCTGGTCTAAGCTAACCATCATTACGCGACGAGCATAGATTTGCATGCATTCCTTGTGGATAGAACAACAAAGCTACATGGTTCCTCTACCCCGATCTATAGGCATCTAATGCCATAGCCACAGTTTCTCCTCCCAATTAAGCAGGCCTTGTGGATAGCACAACAAACCTGCCTAAAGTGATTTGAATCCTATGACTATAACGATGGTGGACCACGCGGTAAGTTCTCAACTACTCGCGTTACGGCTTAGAGTTTATCTGAGGGTATTTTGGATAACTTTTATCATGGTCTCTCCTAGGTGATAGTATATAAATATATCGTATATATTTACTAAATACTATAACCTGCTTTGATTCATAATCAAAAGATAAACAATGCATCACATACATGTCATTAGTGTGGTCATGGATAGCACAGTGGGTTTGACTGGAGCCAACAGTCAAACGCACATACATTCTAATCATAACATTTACATTAGATATCCTGCAATCACATAGGCAAGAGATCTCCATCTTTTTGCCTTCCTGGTTGCAGTTGTGGATCGTCCTCGCTCCTTCCTCGGTTGCCTCGATCAGATTACATTTAAATTCTAGAATTTACAAGTAAATTGAAGAAGGCCTTATGGCGAGTACAAGAGTAAGAAGGAGGTAGAAATACATCGGAGTATGAGAGAGAGAGGTGCGCAGACCTCTATTTATTAACAATTAATAATCAAACATACATCCACGATCCACACAATCCATTCATCACATGAATAATAAATTAAGTGCATATCCATGACCACGGTGTGTTTTAAACATCCACACATGATTCAGCGCATCACATGGCTAAAATAAATGAGTTTTCAAAATAAATAAGTTTTGGCTTTTAAAAAGCTGGGATCCAATCAAAATTGATATTTGAATTTCGAAAACTCATTTTATTAACTTAACATGCAATTAAATCAAAATTTAAAAGTATTAAACACACATCACATGCGCACACACTCCAAATTAATAATTCCAGATTATTCCATGCAAATTAGAACATTTCTAATAATCTAACACTTAGATTAAAACCCCATTAATAATCTAACAATTAGACTATTTAAAGACTAATCTAACTCTTAGATTAATCCAACTAAGTTAATTGATAATTTAACACTAAAATTATTAATTAACTCTAATTATTAATTAACTACTAATCTAACTCTTAGATTAGTTAACTTAAAATCAATTATTACCTTAACACTTAAATTAATAATTAACTTTAATTAATTAATAATTACTAATCTAACTATTAGATTAGAAGATTAATGTTAATCATTAATTTAACCCTTAAATTAATAACTAACAATAATAATTAAATACTACTAATTTAACATTTAAATTAGTCATTTAAGTTAATTATTAATTTAACTATTAAATTAATAACTAACTCAAATAATAATTAACAATTAGTTGAAATAAAAGTTAATGACCAATTTAACCCTTAAATTAGTCACATTAAGGTTAATAATTAATTTAACATTTAAATTAATATTAACCCTAATTAATTAACAACTAATAGTTAATTAATTAACGCTTATATTCCCAAATGATTCAAAATCATTAATAAAACCCAATTAAATAAAATTGAAAACAATTTAAATTCAGAAAAAAATTTTGAATTTAAATTTAATAACCAATTTAATCTTAATTGGGTCAATGGGGTTAAGGGGTTTAAATAGGGTTAATTGGAAAATAGGGGTTCAAGTTGGGGAGGTGGCTAAGCCAGCTAGGCCCCTGGCCGAGCCCTGTGCGAGCCAGGACCATCCTGGCTGAGCCAGGGCTCAGGCCAGGGTCGAGCCTGGCCCAGCCCGGCCCGGCCTAGCCGGCCTGGCCCAGCCCGGCCCGGCCCGGGCACTGGACCGGTTCCCCCCCCACCCGACGGCCCTTCCCTGCAAACCTGAAACCCTAAACGCAGGTGGGAAAGGGGGGGAATCCAGCGCCGCCGCCGGCTGGCCTCCGGCGTCGCCCGGCCCCGGCCGGCGATGGATCCAGCGCCGGCGGCTTCCCCGGCGCCAGCCGGCCCCCTGAGGAGCCCTCACAAACCACTGCAAATCCCTCCCCTTTATTTTCTGGTTTTAGATCAAACCGTGGGCAAGGAAGGAATTGGGAGATCCTACTGGCCATCTCCAACGGCCTATCCGGTGCTGTCAAGAAGCCCAGTGAACACAGGGTGACAAACCCCAAAGGATCCGGGGTCCCGGGCCTTCATCCCAACGTTTGGGAAGCTCGAAGGAGGCCGCCATTTATCCCGTTCTTCATCACATGAAGAACACGAAAATAACCCCAAAATTCCGATTTGCAGGATTAAAAATTAATCGTGTTCATCATATGAACACAAATCCAACAATCAATCGAATTTGTGCATGGAATCGAATCATGGAAAAATTAATTTTGGCACCCGAAACGCGACGAGAAACAGTGGAACCTGGCACTGATACCACTGTTGGGTTTTCTCGGTTTCTCCGGATCGCTTACGCAGCGGAAAATAAAATTTTTACAGCGATCCGTTTCCCGTTTCGAAGAACTAAAATACGATAATCGGATTATCGAAGTTCTCACCGTGTGCGGATTCGAATCCGCAGCCGTTCGGTTCCGTCGGTGCGACACCGCAAGCCGCGCAAGCGCCCGGCCTCTAGCGAAGTCCACGCGATCCTCCCCGCGACGAATATCCTCGAGTTCCTCGTTCTTCGCAGCCCACGAAGCCTCCTCTGGTCGCCGCAATGATCGCCGCAGTGCGCGGACGATTTCCCGTCGAACGGGATTCGGAGAAGCAGCGGAGCAGATCTGGATCTGCCTGGACGCCAGAGGAAGACAGAAATTGAGGAGGGGCGGCTAGGGTTAGCAGCAGCTTGGCCTGCTCAGCCCGTTCGCTATGTTTTATACTAACCGCGCGGTTTTTCATAAAAACCCCCGGTTTGTATAAAACCCACTTATTTATCTATCGCCTTGAGAATCATTTGCGTGTGACCCTCTAGGCCCAAGTACCAGTCTAGTTAATGGCCCAATAAGCCCAGTGACTCCTCACTGGCTTTATTAATTAATTAATAACCCTTTATTAATCAATTAATCAATTGAATTGATGTCGCACATCGAATTCGACAGGGCCTCCGATCACGTTGGGTGCCAAGCAACACCGCGTGAACCCGGAAGGTATTTGGGGTTAAGTAACCCACTCTTGGAACCATTCCGCCGACAGTTACCGCGTGTATATAATCCTTCATTCGTACAATGCTCTCGAGTCAACTCAGGGTATGGCGAGCTGTCAAACCCTAACCGGTCGACTCACTTGGATTAGATGCCGCTGATGAATATCGAAAAATTCCTTTCCCGATATTATCGTCCGCCCTGGCCAGGGACTTTCGCGCATCCTTCCTAGAGCATTCTCTCTCTGTAACGACCCGCCACCCTATAATCGGGGATCCGATTACTAAATGGGTACCAAATCATTAATTTGGGACCAAACCAGGATCTAATTAAGTCTGGGAGATAAATAATAAACTAAGCTAAACATTCACATCGCATTGAATTGAAATGAAAGTGCAGGAATTAAAAATTATTACAATGCGACTCGATACAGCACATAATTACATATTCCAACATAAAGGAAATAATTAAACGTACAGGCCAGAAATAAAATAACAACTACGTCGGGGCATACCCCGGAATAACCGCTGACGGTGCTCGACACACGGCCGCACTCTCCTCGCTAGGTCTGCCGGGAGTCCTCACCTGAAAACCGCAGGGGTGAGTCTCAAAGACAAGACTCAATAGGGATCCTTCGATCCCCACTGCCCACACACACACCCACAAGTGCAAAGTACAGCTAACGGTAAAGTGATAAGCACAGTAGGTAAAATTCCTAATTCTTAACGTGAAATAACATGCAATCGAGATATAATAAACATGCATATTCTAAACCAGCCGACTAGGGAACCCACAACTGTCGCCTCGATAGAACTCGCTAACCACACAACAACGGTGGGAAAAACCTCGACCCGCTGAGACCAAGCAGTAACCCCTCGGATAGCACACTAGCTACTCCGGCCCAACTGGCTCAGGTGGTTACTCCTTCCCTCAGCATGAGTGACTCTCCGAATGTACCACTCCGACACCGGTACTAGCTGACCCCGGGGTTCACCAGGTGACCTTCTCTCACTAGGCGTCACCCCGCCCACGCCCCCACCGGCGCTGTGCTCACGCCCCCACCAGCATAGGGTGATAAAGCGCTACACTGTCACTCCAGGTCCACAGTAACACAAAACACCAAAACCCGGCACAGTACGATCCGGTCACGTGAAAAGCCCGCGATCGCACAACACACAACGCAGTGTCATCCGGTCATGAAGAATCCATCATTATCGAGTGCACTAAAGCATGCATTAACCCACTATCCAGCAGTATGAACACATTTTACTGGCATGAATTAGTGTTGTTCTGTCTTAAATCGCGTCGCCCAAGGCCGACGCCATTCAAGCTCCATGTACTGGTTTCTGTAAAATACTGTCTTCAGAATCAGGCCTTAAAAGGCGTCGACACCAGTGGTCGCCTTTTGAAAGGCGTCGACATCCTCAGACGCCATTTAGCACAGAAATCCAGGAATTCCAGAAAACATTACCCAGGGGATTTCTGCCTTAAAAGGCGTCATGGCTACCCAACGCTATTCAAATCGCGTCGCCCACCCATGACGTCTTTTAGGCCCAGAATATCCGAACCGGCAGACTCTCAGCAAGGCGATTCCTGCCTAAAAGGCGTCGCAATGGCCCGACGCCCTTCAAAAAGGCGTCGCCCATGCACGACGTCTTTCAACCCCAGGAACCAGAGTCTGCATGAGCCCGAGGGCTCCCTTTCCAACCCCCAACGACCCCAAATTCACCCAAAAACGGAGGAGAAAGAGGGGGCAATTCAATCCACAGGAAATCACATTCATAGAAATCCTCCATATCATCAAGAAGAACTCCTAAACATGCTTGTTCTACCCCCCAAAACCAAAGATCCATAACAAGCTCAAACGGGGAAAACATGGTTTGAACACAATACTATGGGAACCGTCACCCTACCGGATACTTGAACGCCTCCGAGCTTCAAGCCGTCCACCCGTCTCGCCCCACGCCGCCGTCGGTACCGCCTTGGTCGTCCTTACTCCACCGTGACGTCGGCCGCCGTCCGGAGAGTAAAACCCCGCAGTGGAAGTGGAGGTGGTAGTGGTAGGAGCTAGGTAGAGGATGGAGTGGAGGGAAAGATGAAATGGTGGGAGGAAAAGAGGGAGGAGGAGGAATCGCCGCCGAGTTCGCCGGAAGGGAAGGTGTGAAAGAGAGAAGGAAGGAAAATGAGGGAAAGAAGGAGGGCTCGCTGGGTTAACCAGAGACTGGCTAAAACGCGTCGACATCTACGGACGCCTATCAGGTGACGTGACGGCTGCTCTGACAAGATTCTGAAACACGTCGTTCGAGGCAAACGCTGTTCAGACGACTTGTCAGGGCCGTACTCTGACAATCCCAGAGTCGCAGTCTGAAAGGCATCGACACACGTGGACCCCGTTCAGGCGACACGACAGGGCCGTACTCTCGCGGCCCAAAGCCAATCCACGTGGCACCCACGTGGCAGGACCTGAAACGCGTCTGCAACGGTGGACGCCGTTCAAAACGCGTCTCGATGTCCTGACGCGAATCGTCACAGAACCTCAGCCCTCACTAAGGTCAGAACTACTGGGTCCGACCCCGAAAACAGGATCCGAAAGTCTCGATCCTTACAATCTCCCCCCCTTAAAAGAATTCGCCCCCGAAATTGACTGCTAGAATTAACAAGGTCAAAACAGGGATACAAGTTTACAACGAAACTTACAAAAAGAGGTAAGGGAACTGCTCCCGCATCTCATCCTCTCGCTCCCAGGTTGCCTCACCTCCGGAGCGGTACTGCCAAATCACTTTGACCAACGGTACAATCTTGTTCCGCAGGACCTGTTCTCTGCGATCCTCAATACGAACAGGATACTCTGGAAAAGACAGGTCCTCAGCGACCTCCAACTCCGAAAAATCCTAAACATGGGACGGATCCTGAACATACTTTCTCAGTAAGGAAACATGGAACACATCGTGCACCCCTGCAAGACTGGGCGGCAAGGCCAGCTGATACGCGGTTTCCCCAATCCAAGCAAGGATGGGAAAAGGCCCAATATATCGCGGACTCAGCTTGCCTCGCATCCCGAATCTCATCACACCCTTGGAGGGTGAGACTCGGAGAAACACGTGGTCCCCAATTTCAAACTCAAGTGGTCTCCGTCGGACGTCAGCATAACTTTTCTGCCTACTCTGAGCTGCGGTCAACCTCTGCCGAACTGTCCTGGCAATCTCAGTACACTGCTGCACTAACTCGGGTCCCGCTATCTGCCTTTCACCGATCTCGGACCAACACACTGGAGATCGACACGGTCGCCCATACAAAGCCTCATAAGGCGCCATGCCAATAAAGGAATGGGAACTGTTGTTATAGGCAAATTCCACTGTGGACAAATGCTACTCCCAAGAACCTCCCCAGTCTAGGCAACATGCCCTGAGCATATCCTCCAAGGTCTGAATGGTCCTCTCCGACTGCCCGTCAGTCTTGGGATGATAGGCCGAGCTGAAAGCCAGCTGAGTGCCCAATGCCTTCTGAAAGCTCTTCCAGAACCTGGAAGTAAACCTCGGATCTCGATCTGATACAATGGACAAAGGTACCCCGTGCAGAGAGATGATCCGGTCTACAAACAACTTTGCCAGCTTGCCGACTGACCAGTCCTTCCTAATAGCTAGGAAGTGTGCCGACTTGGTCAGCCGATCAACGATGACCCAGATGGCATCTCTCCTGCTAGGGGATGTAGGCAATCCCATCACAAAGTCCATCGTCACATGCTCCCATTTCCACTCTGGAATCGGCAAGGGCTACAGCAACCCTCCAGGTCTCTGATGCTCGGCTTTAACCTGCTGACAAGTCATACATCTAGCCACATATTCAGCCACATCTTTCTTCATACCGGGCCACCATAAGTGCCTCCTCAAACAATGATACATCTTTGTTGTCCCAGGATGCACTGCATATCTCGAACGGTGCGCCTCATCAAGTATACACCTGCGCACGTCCTCCTCGGTCGGAACATAAAGTTTACCTCTGAACCTGACAGTACCGTCATCCCACAACTCCACCTCTGACCTCTGGAGAATCTGTGGTAACTCAGCATCTGCCCTCTGAGCCTCAATCACAGCATGATACACAGCTGGTCTCACGGTCAAGCTGACCAATACGGCTCTGTCATCTCCACGTGGAACTCTAAAGGAAGATTCCACAACCTGCTCGAACAATTTCCATTCTTGAATCATAAGATATGACATGACCGTCTTCCGACTCAAAGCGTCTGCCACCACATTCGCCTTGCCCGGGTGATAAGAAAGGTCAAAGTCATAATCCTTAATGAACTCCATCCACCTCCGCTGCCTCAAATTCAGGTCTCTCTGAGTGAACACATATTTCAGGCTCTTGTGATCGGTGAAAACCTGAAATTTCTCACCATACAAGTAATGTCTCCAAATCTTAAGTGCAAATACTACAGCTGCCAGCTCCAAATCATGGGTAGGATAGTTCTCTTCATGCTTCTTCAGCTGTCGAGAAGCATAAGCCACTACCCTGCCATGCTGCATTAGAACTGCGCCCAAACCTCGACGGGACGCATCTGAGTAAACCACAAATCCACCTGACCCAGATGGAAGCACCAGCACTGGGGCTGACGTGAGGCGGTTCTTAAGCTCAATAAAACTCTGCTCACAATCCTCGGTCCACACAAAACGAACTCCCTTTCGAGTCAACCTCGACAAGGGGGCTGCTATCGAAGAAAACCCCTGGACAAACCGCCTGTAATAACCGGCAAGCCCCAGAAAGCTCCTGATCTCAGTCACTGAAGTCGGTCTGTTCCAATCCATCAAGCCTCGATCTTGGCTGGATCCACAGCGATACCATTGCCAGAAATAACATGCCCAAGGAAGTGCACCCCGTCTAGCCAAAACTCACACTTGCTAAACTTGGCATAAAGTTGGTGATCCCTCAGGACCTGCAATACTGCCCGAAGATGGGCGGCATGCTCTTCCTCAGAAGAAGAATAGATCAGAATATCATCAACAAATATAACCACAAACTGGTCCAGGTAGGTCCTGAAGACTCGGTTCATCAGCTCCATAAAGGCCGCCGGAGCATTGGTCAAGCCGAAGGGCATAACCAAAAACTCATAATGTCCATACCGAGTTCTGAAAGCCGTCCTACTAACATCAATATCCCGGATCCTCATCTGATAATATCCAGATCTCAAGTCGATCTTGGAAAATACCTTCGCGGACTGCAGCTGATCCATCAAATCATCGATCCTTGGAAGTAGGTACTTATTCTTTATCGTTACCTGGTTCAGCTGCCTATAATCAATGCACAATCTCAGAGAACCATCCTTCTTTCTAACAAACAGAACTGGAGCACCCCATGGAGATGTACTGGGACGAATGAAACCCTTATCCAGCAATTCCTGCAACTGCGCCTTCAACTCAGCGAGTTCGGTTGGTGCCATCCGATACGGGGCCTTAGACAAGGGCGCCGTACCTAGTACAAGCTCGATGGTAAATTCGACCTCTCGCTGAGGAGGAAGGCCAGGCAGCTCCTCAGGAAACACATCTATGAAATCACATACTACAGGTACCTCCTCAGGGCTGAGACTATCACGGACATCAGAAACAACAACAGAGACAAGGAAAGCCTCACAGCCACCAGCAAGCAACCTCCGTGCCCTAAAGGCAGAAATGAGAATACCTCGGGAAGAAAGCCTAATACCTTGGAAGAAGAAGGTCGGAATGTCCGGAATGGAGAATCGCACCCTCTTCCTGTGGCAGTCCACCTCCGCATAAAAAGCTTCCAACCAATCCATGCCCAGGATGATATCAAAGTCACGAATGGCAAGTACAACTAACTGGGCAGGTAGCACACGACCCTCGATGGTCAAGGGAACATTCCTCAAACAATTATAAGATATCATGAAGTCTCCAGAAGGAACCTCCACCATCAAACCATCAGATAACTCATCAACAGGTGCAGAAAGAATATTTAGGAACTGCTCAGAAATGAAAGAATGCGAAGCACCCGAATTAATCAATACGTGTGCAGAGTTCCCAAGGACAGAAAGTGTACCTTCCACCAAGTTGGACGCGCGAGCCTCCCTCCTGGTGATGGCTAGGACTCTTCCCTGGGTCCTCGGCTTCTTCTGATCACCAGAACCCTGTCCCTGACCATGCCCCTGCGGGCACTGCCTCGCCAAATGGCCCTGCTGGCCGCAAGTGAAACACCTCCTGGGGAGAGTGGGACACTGAGTCCCACCATGGTTACCCCCACAGTGCTAACAGACTGCCGGAAGCCTCTGAGCTGGCCCTTGCGGTGCACTGGATACTGACTGACTCTGCTGACCCTGCCCGGGCCTGATGCTGCCGCTGCTGCCACTACTGCTACCACCACCCCTGAAGAATCTCCTGAATCGAGAGCCGAATGACGACGATCCCGATCCGGATGAAGGGGCTGCTGCCGCTGCCTTACCCCTGCCACGAACTGGGCTCTGAGCAGCCAATCCTCTCTCCCGGGCCGACTGGCTCTGTTGAGCCTCCACTGCTGCTGCACACCTAACCGCAGAAGCCAAATCCGTGCAACAGTGAGACGCCACGAAGTTCCTCAGACTGAGCCTCAGTCCGTCCACAAACCTCTCAGTACGACGCTCCTCGTCCCCATATATGAAAGGCACAAACCTTCCAAGCGAGACAAACTTCGCCTAATACTCGAGTACTGTCACACTCCCCTGCGTCAGATCCATAAACTTCCTCTCCTTGGCCCTCTGGACATGCCTAGGGAAATATTGCGCATTGAACTCCTTAACAAAAGTCTCCCATGAAATTTCCCTAAGACTCCTATATTCATATGACAAACTCTTTAAGGTGGTCCACCAATCATAGGCGCTATCCTTCAGCATGAAGGTAGCTAACGGAGTCCTCTCTACTGCTGCACAGTCCATGGTATCGAAAGTCTTCTCTATCTCCCTAAGCCAGTGAATGGCCTCAACAGGGTCGGGACGACCGGTGAGTGAGGTGGCCTCAGCTTCAGGAACCTCTCAAGTGTAGCTGTGGACCCTCCCCGTCTCGTGTCTGGTATCGAGCCATAGTGTCCATCATAGCCTCCATAAACTGTTCTACACTCGGCCTCCCGGCCTCGGATCCACTAGGGACGTCTCCCTGCTCTCGGATAACTGGCATCCTCCTCCTGGGAGCCATCTACTCGCCTACAATTATAAAGCCAAAAAGTTCTAATCAGAGTCCTAAAACCTATGCTATCGCCGTACCTGTACGGGATAATGTATTTATTTGCCGGATTTACGATATTTAACCTAGTTATTTATTTATTTGCCAGACCGTATGCTCTGATACCAACTGTAACGACCCGCCACCCTATAATCGGGGATCCGATTACTAAATGGGTACCGAATCATTAATTTGGGACCAAACCAGGATCTAATTAAGTCTGGGAGATAAATAATAAACTAAGCTAAACATTCACATCGCATTGAATTGAAATGAAAGTGCAGGAATTAAAAATTATTACAATGCGACTCGATACAGCAAATAATTACATATTCCAACATAAAGGAAATAATTAAACGTACAGGCCAGAAATAAAATAACAACTACGTCGGGGCATACCCCGGAATAACCGCTGACGGTGCTCGACACACGGCCGCACTCTCCTCGCTAGGTCTGCCGGGAGTCCTCACCTGAAAACCGCAGGGGTGAGTCTCAAAGACAAGACTCAGTAGGGATCCTTCGATCCCCACTGCCCACACACACACCCACAAGTGCAAAGTACAGCTAACGGTAAAGTGATAAGCACAGTAGGTAAAATTCCTAATTCTTAACGTGAAATCACATGCAGTCGAGATATAATAAACATGCATATTCTAAACCAGCCGACTAGGGAACCCACAACTGTCGTCTTGATAGAACTCGCTAACCACACAACAACGGTGGGAAAAACCTCGACCCACTGAGACCAAGCAGTAACCCCTCGGATAGCACACTAGCTACTCCGGCCCAACTGGCTCAGGTGGTTACTCCTTCCCTCAGCATGAGTGACTCTCCGAATGTACCACTCCGACACTGGTACACGCCCCCACCAGCATAGGGTGATAAAGCGCTACACTGTCACTCCAGGTCCACAGTAATACAAAACACCAAAACCCGGCACAGTACGATCCGGTCACGTGAAAAACCCGCGATCGCACGACACACAACGCAGTGTCATCCGGTCATGAAGAATCCATCATTATCGAGTGCACTAAAGCATGCATTAACCCACTATCTAGCAGTATAAACACATTTTACTGGCATGAATTAGTGTTGTTCTGTCTTGAATCGCGTCGCCCAAGGCCGACGCCATTCAAGCTCCATGTACTGGTTTATGTAAAATATTGTCTTCAGAATCAGGCCTTAAAATGCGTCGACACCAGTTGTCGCCTTTTGAAAGGCGTCGACATCCTCAGACGCCATTTAGCACAGAAATCCAGGAATTCCAGAAAACATTACCCAGGGGATTTCTGCCTTAAAAGGCGTCATGGCTACCCGACGCTATTCAAATCGCGTCGCCCACCCATGACGTCTTTTAGGCCCAGAATCCCCGAACCGGCAGACTCTCACCAAGGCGATTCCTGCCTAAAAGGCGTCGCGATGGCCCGACGCCCTTCAAAAAGGCGTCGCCCATGCACGACGTCTTTCAACCCCAAGAACCAGAGCCCAAGGGCTCCCTTTCCATCCCCCAACGACCCCAAATTCACCCAAAAACGGAGGAGAAAGAGGGAGCAATTCAATCTACAGGAAATCACATTCATAGAAATCCCCCATATCATCAAGAAGAACTCCTAAACATGCTTGTTCTACCCCCCAAAACCAAAGATCCATAACAAGCTCAAACGGGGAAAACATGGTTTGAACACAATACTATGGGAACCGTCAACTTACCGGATACTTGAACGCCTCCGAGCTTCAAGCCGTCCACCCGTCTCGCCCCACGCCGCCGCCGGTACCGCCGTGGTCGTCCTTACTCCACCGTGACGTCGGCCGCCGTCTGGAGAGTAAAACGCCGCAGTGGAAGTGGAGGTGGTAGTGGTAGGAGCTAGGTAGAGGATGGAGTGGAGGGAAAGATGAAATGGTGGGAGGAAAAGAGGGAGGAGGAGGAATCGCTGCCGAGTTCGCCGGAAGGGAAGGTGAGAAAGAGAGAAGGAAGGAAAATGAGGGAAAGAAGGAGGGCTCGCGGGGTTAACCAGAGACTGGCTAAAATGCGTCGACATCTACAAACGCCTATCAGGTGACGTGACGGCTGCTCTAACAAGATTCTGAAACGCGTCGTTCGAGGCAGACGCCGTTCAGACGACTTGTCAGGGCCGTACTCTGACAATCCCAGAGTCGCAGTCTGAAAGGCATCGACACACGTGGACGCCGTTCAGGCGACACGACAGGGCCGTACTCTCGCGGCCCAAAGCCAACCCACGTGGCACCCACGTGGCAGGACCTGAAACGCGTCTGCAACGGTGGACGCCATTCAAAACGCATCTCGATGTCCTGACGCGAATCGTCACAGAACCTCAGCCCTCACTAAGGTTAGAACTACTGGGTCCGACCCCGAAAATAGGATCCGAAAGTCTCGATCCTTACACTCTCTACGTACCGAGAGCGAATGATTCCTTATTGACACACAATTCCCTTCGACGGTATTCCGCTGCACCCAATCCTTGGCGTATTAGAATCTCGTGGCTAGAGATTCGTAGACCAAGGTCAAAGTACAGAAGTCCACCGCCAAGGTGTCCTTGGTGTCTCAGGTCCGAGGACCATCCACGCAACTGCGACAATAGAATCAAGCTGGTTGACAGTGAGGTACAATACCATCCAGAGATTCAGTCGGATCAGTTCAGTGAACTCATTCTCCAATGAGCACCTACATATTCGCCTTAGTGTCTCCACACAAGTGACTTATGAGACCAGTCACCCTCATCATATGAGCAGGAGTAATCTGTACTAGTCTAACCGGATATCCGATGTCCTTCTCGGATATCCTCCGACTAGGAACGATTAAGAATATGTGTGTTTAGGTGATCAGTCTCATTAGTATGATCTCATCATAATCTGATCACCATAGCACATATTCACGGACTTCATTATGAAACGATAATTAACGCGATTTACACATAATGAATATTATGCCATTTTATTAATAATGAACGAGATTTACATTGTTAGATTGGCTTGTAGGCCACCTAAACTAACAGAGGTCGCCCTCCTCTTCTTCTTCCATGGCTATAGGCGCCGGTGGAGGGATCTCTTCCTCCAAAAAAGCCGCCGCCTCGACTAGCGCCTCCGGCACCTCCTCTTGGACTTCCTCTTCGTGCCTCCGCCGTCTTTTGGCCAAAGCCTTCATCTTCCTAGAGCCCTCGCCACGCTCCATAAGTCCGAAAAAGGGGAGTTTTGAGAGAGAGAAAGAAAGGGATCGCCAGAGCTCGGGAGTTGAAGAGAGAGAAAGCTAGGGAAAAAGTGAGGAAGAAAGGGGCCTTCGCAGGTCTGTAAACAGAAAGATAAAAGGCATCGACTCATATAGACGCGTTTTAGGGCGCATAAGTTGAGGCGGCAAGGACAGCTGTTTGAAATGCAGTGAAAGACGTCTTGGTGAGCTGACGCGTTTCATGTTACCGCCAATTCTGGTTAGAGCCGTACAGAAGATGATGATGAAAGGCGTCTGGTCTTATATACCCGTTTTAGGAGATTAATCACGGAATTAATGGCAGAATCCTGGAAAAAGTAGGAGAGAGAATTGAAAGGCGTCTACACTTCTAGACGCAATTTAAGGTTAAATCTGGATTTTGAGGATTAAATTGAATTTCTGGAAATTGAATTATGATTGAAAGGCGTCTTTCTGAGTGGACGCGTTTTGAATTAACAGAACCCGAAGTATCAAATTTTCAGAAAAAATCCAGTTTTTGCTAAAGGAAAAATCATGGGCACATCATAGGAAGTTAAGGAAAGGTTTCAAGGCATGAAAAATAGTTCTTTATTCAATGAAATCTTTTTACATCATAATAAAAAAGCAAAGAAAGAGAAAGAGGACATTTAAGGAAGAATTTCATGAAGACCTTTGAGGTAAGAAAATTTCAATCATCTATCTCTATCTTTAGAGGATTTTACACGGTAGCTAAAGCCAAGGTTCCATAAGGTGGTGATGATTTCTACATCTTCATAATCTTCGTCGGATTATAAGGCACGCTTCTTGATCGGAGATGTGAAAGAGAACTCGGAGAATTCATGACGGCTCAAGCTAAGTTGAGTAAGGCACCGATGTGGATTGTATAATACGAACTCGGTGACTCCAATCAATTTGAGATCTGCCCCTGCTGCATGGCGCACCCAAACAGGCTTTCCAACAAGAGCGAGTGGAGACGAGTCAAATATGTCGGATGTCATGAGCTTCAGATACTCTCTCCAGTCGGCCCGGGTCTTGAGTTTTGGAACTTTATTGACCATGTGCTCGTTGAACTTTACAATATTAGCAATGCAGTGGATCGGGCTATTCAAGTAAATTTGAGATGGTCTTGGAGGCACCTTCTTGGAATACTCGAACTTGAAGTGAAGTTCAATCCATAAGGCAAAAATTAACATGCACCCGTAGGGGGGACGACCCACAGATGCCACAGAAAGCCCGCTGTAAAGATATGCTAAGAGTGCAGTGCTAATGGATTTACCTTCGAAGATTGCACAGATAGCACTAACCTGATCATCTTCTAAGATGTTATCCTGCGCAGGGAAGAATAGAGCACCGGCAAGGCATGTGACGAAAGCTTTCGTCACATCCTCCGCTTCGTCCTCCCTTAGATCATCGATTTCATATAGAGTCCACTCAGCGAGCTTTGCAAGATTGATTCCCTTCTTGGTAAGGCATCCTTTAGCTTCTAAAGGATCCTTCATGATTGATGTCAACAATTGTTGACCGGTGATTCTCTCTCTTGTTAAAGCCATCTTATCTTTGATCTTTGGAAGACCCAATAGAAGCTCCGCCTCCTCTAAAAAGATCGTGCACTCAAAGTTTTGGAAGAAGAACGTATGTGTTTGGGGATGCCACCACTCGATCAAGGCACCCATGGCCGCCCAATCTACGTTTGAACTCTTGTAGTGTTTGGCAAGCACTACTAATCCTTGAATATTCCACTTGGATATGAAAACTTGCATGGAAAGCTTAACACTTTTTGCAAGTTTACGAATCCAAGGGAGGGAGGTGAATTTTCTCGGGCCGGGAAACATGGGGTAATTCTGAAAACAAAAGGAAGAATTGAAGAACATGAAGATCAATTGAAAGAACATGAAGAAGAATTGAAGGGAAGTTGATTCAACTCACTTGAAGATTGGGATCCCTTCCGTTAAGATGATTCTCCACGTCGGAGAACTTTTTCAGCGACATCTTCATCCTCTTGTTTGAAGAATCCATCCTCTTTTTCGGAATTCTTCCTTCTTGAAACTTGGAAACCTTGGAACCTTTGGAAAACCTTGAAAAAAACTCAACCTAGGATCTTTGGATTATGGTAGGATTGGTTGGGAACAACCTAAGCGTGTTTATATAGAAAGAATTGCGATCCTAGGAAGAATTTTCCGGATTGGAAAAGGGATGTGCATTGGTGGAGTTGGAATCCGAGTAGAGAACAAAACGCGTCGAAGAGAACCGCCGCGTTTCAGTGTTTAATGGCGTCTTTGCGACATGACGCGTTTTAGCAATTCTATGATTTATTCGAAATTCTGTGATTTTTTATTGAATATTTGTTTGGGAATTATTAATGATTTTGATAGCAGAAAATCAGAAAATTCAAGTAAAGCAGGAGATGCCAAGAAGATCCCACTGTGGGAGTTCATGAAGTCCTGACCGTGGCTAAAAAGACGGTTATTTCTACCCTTGTATTATTCCATGTAAATCATTTGCATTACTATATGATAAGTATTTATTAGATTATATCAAGGACCTTGTGGTTTTGATGAAACTGGAATTTGAGTTCCCCTATAACAAAAACAGTGATAATTCCAGAGGATTCTTAATTGCACGGATAGGCCGTTGGATTGTTAATTAGTGAGGATGATGGTTCCACTTTTGTGAAACGGTGCGTGGATAAACGAGCTTCGGCTTAGCACTGGATTACAAGAATTGGTATCTTGACTCATTAATGATAATTTGACAATATTATCCTTGATTAATTTATATTTTATTTGACTTTATATTTTTCTTTTAGCCCAGCATGCATCATGTAAGACTTTGAAATCATTGTGATAAGGATTAATTATTGATTAAGTTTCAGACCATTAAATCAAATATTCAAAACATGATATGAAAAATTCCATTCTGAATTGAGTATCTTGATTATTTTTGAAGTTCGCTTGAAGATATCATTGGAATTCTATCCTTTCTTGGATTCTTTATCCAATATTTCTTGTTTTCTTTTAAGATCCATCATGGTTGCAGCACGTCCACATTGGCTGGCAAACGCTCCCCATGATGAAACCTACAGTGTCTATGACCTGGGGTACTTCCCACTCCGTAGAGGTTGATCGACTTTATTTTATTTTCTTGTCTACCTCATCCAGACATGATTAATTCCATTGATCTCCTTGAACTATCTTCATTGATGATTTCGAGAAAAATTCCAATCATGTGATGTTAAGAGCGTGTCTCATCACACCTTGGCATCACCTTTTCAGTACATTCCATTCCATTTCACTCCCTTGCAAAGACGATGCCAAGGTGAGCCAGCTGTAGACACGCTAATTTTGACGTCATTTTGAGTAAATTTCATATCATATAATAATGCCTCAGAATGGTCTAATATTTAATCATTGATTAATTTTTATTGATCTTTTTGAGTGTCGGGTTTAACAGACATGTTTAAGTTAATCAATTAAATTGATTTTAACTCAAATTTCAGTTAAAATATGAACAAGTCTAAAAGACGTCCACCTGTATGGACGCTATTTAGAGTTTATTCTTATTTTAGCGATTAAATTTGAATTTTAATCAGTTGATTAATTAGCTAAAAGGCGTCCGTAAGGCATGACGCGTTTTATGTTTCCTAAGGTATTTCTACTTCTCTTCTGGATGTTTATCCTTATCTTAATTAGTGTAAAAGACGTCTACACATGTAGACGCGTTACAGATAAAGATAAGTTTTTCCTGATGTTTTTCCTTATCTTAATTAATCTTAAAGGCGTCAGCAATGGTGGATGCATTTTAGCTAATTACAGATAAAGATGAATTAATCTGTATTTATCTGTTGGTTAAGATGGATAAATCCTAAATTTTTCCATGTAAATCCGCGGACGCAGAAGAAGTCTATAAATACCTTGCATCTTGAATGGTTTAAAAAAAAAAGTTAGAATTGAATTAAAGCTGAGGTGATAGCAAATTGAAGATCGAAGCGACAACGTCCTAACGCCGAAGTGCTATTGTTTCCAGAAGTCGGCGTCCATTCTTCATCCAATTCAAGGCTTCATCATTCGGCATAAGTGTTTCATTTCTGCATTTTCATATTCACATCTTCACTAATTCTACATTCTTCATCACATCACTTCATGCAAACACACACCACAGCATCATTTTCCAAAACCAGTTTAAAGGGGTTTCAAGGACCATCCCAACAAGTGAGTTCTATGTTTAGTTGCATGTTTAAGATTTTAATTAGAATGGATACTACTTCTACTTGAATTCTCACCATTGTTTCTGTTAGAATTGGGTGGCCTCAAAGCCAATCATTGTACATTCTAGTTCAAATAATTAATAAAGGCAATTATTTCTTCATTTATAGTTCTCGCTAAGTAACTATCGTAATGAAGGTCCATAGACAAATGTATGGGATATTAAATCATGATGAGATCATGATAGTGAGATCAATATCCTAAGGCAATTGTCTTAAATAGTTCTCGATCATGGGATATTTGAGTTGGACATTAAATATCCGATAAGATCGACACAAGTTATGTCTGCTCATATGATGAGGGTGAATGATCTCACATTCACTCGTGTGGTGACACTAAGACAAACAAGTGGGTGCTCATTAGAGAATGAGTTCACTGAACAGACCCAAATAAGAATTCCTGGATGGTAATTATACCTATTAGTCAACCGGGGAATTCAATCGTTGCAGTAGCACAGTTGGTCCTTTGACCTGAGTCACCAATTATACCTTGTTTGTGGACCATTGTATCTTAATTCTCTGACTCGTGGACTTTAACCATTAAGTCCACCATAATCGGTCTTTCAGATACAGTGGAAAGCTTGCGAAGGTAATTGAGTGAACAACAAGGGATCACTCACTCTTGGTATAAGACTGGAGAGAGAATGTCCTATGGATGTGTACACAGAAATCCCTGGCCATGGTCAAATGAAAGAGATGTCTTTCTAGATATTAACTGTGTACTAGAATCCATCTGGATAATGCGATAGAGGGTTTGACTATAAAACCATACCCTTGCGTTATCGGGACATTGCATGAGTGAAGGATTATATCCGTGCGGCATCTGCAGACGGAAAGGTTCAATTAAAGGGAACAGTATCCCTTTTATCTTCTGGGATCATGAGGTAGTGTTTGGTGATGTTCATGATCAGAAGGCCAAGTGAATTAATCATCGGATGATAATTTACTTGTTTATTAAATTAATCATTTAACATATGATGTTTAAATGTTAATTAATAAATATTAAACTCAAGAAACAGTTCTAAGTTTAAAGGGCCTGCAACCGGACTGATATATGGGCCTAGAGGGTCACACACATAAGAGTTCTCGTCAGACGGTGAGAGATGTTAAATTTCATGCTTATCTAGGTTTTTGTGAAAAGCTGTAGGATAAACATGAAGATTTAATGGAGAATTATCCGAGGCCAAACTCTTGGATAATCATGAGGATTAACTCTTGTGCTTATCCTTATTTCTATATAAGGAGGGCCAAGGGGGAGTGGTAAAATAGTTAGTTGGACGATTTTTCACCCCAGATTCTCTATCTCCTCTCTCTCTCTCCTTCTCTCTCTCTTGGAGTGGATCTGTGTAACGACCCGCCACCCTATAATCGGGGATCCGATTACTAAATGGGTACCGAATCATTAATTTGGGACCAAACCAGGATCTAGTAAGTCTGGGAAATAAATAATAAACTAAGCTAAACATTCACACCGCATTGAATTGAAATGAAAGTGCAGGAAATTAAAATTATTACAATGCGACTCGATTACAGCAAATAATTACATACTCCAGCTGAAAGGAATTAATTAAATATACAGGCCAGAAATAAATAACAACTACATCGGGGCATACCCCGGAACAACTGCCGAAGACGCACAACACACGGCCGCACACGCCGCTCTAAGTCTGCTGGGAGTCCTTACCTGAAAACCGCAAGGGTGAGTCTCAAGAACAAGACTCAGTAGGGATCCTTCGATCCCCACTGCCCACGCACACACCCACAAGTGTAAAGTACAGCTAACGGTGAAGTAACAAGTGTAGTGTCAGGTACAATATCTAATTCTCTACGTAAGTACACATGCAATCGAAGCATAATGAACATGCACATTCTAAACCAGCCGCTAGAGAATCCACAACTGTAGTTCCGATAGAACTCGCCGACCGTACAAACAACGGTGGGAAAAACCTCGACCCGCTGAGACCAAGGAGTAGCCCCTCGGATAGCACGCTTGCTACTCCGGCCCAACTGGCTCAGGTGACTACCCCTTCCCCCAGCATGAGTGACTCTCCGAATGTACCACTCCGACACCGGTACTAGCTGACCCCGGGGTTCACCAGGTGACCCTCTCTCACTAGGCGTCACCCCGCCCACGCCCCCACCGGCGTTGTGCTCACGCCCCCACCAGCACAGGGTGATAAAGTGCTACAATGTCACTCCAGGTCCACAGTAACTGAAAACCCAACACAGTGCGATCCGGTTACGTGAAAAGCCCGCAATCGCATAACCCACATAGAACCATCCGATCATGAGGAAACCATCTCCATCAGGTGCACTAAAACATGTGCTAACCATCTATCTAGCAGTATGAACACGTTTTACTGGCATGCATTAGTGAAAATTCTGTCTTGAATCGCGTCGACCAAGGTCGACGCCATTCAAGCTCCAAATACAGGTTTATGTAATTCAGTCTTCAGATTCTGGCCTTAAAAGGCGTCGACCCCCATGGTCGCCTTTTAAAAGGCGTCGACATCCTCAGACGCCATTCAACACCGAAATCCGGAATTCCCAAGGCCTTATCCAATTGATTTCTGCGGTTAAAACGCGTCATGGGTTACCGACGCCGTTCAAAAACGCGTCGCTTACCCATGACGTTTTTCAGCCACAGAAACCTCAGCCTGGCAGAATGTCTGTCAGTCAATCCCTGTCTAAAAGGCGTCGTGATGGCTCGACGCCCTTCGAAATGGCGTCGTCCATGCACGACGTCTTTTAGCCTCAGGAACCAGGAACGCCCTAGACCCGAGGGCTCCTTTCCAAACCCCAAACAAACCCAAAAATCATCAAATTGGAGGGGAAACGAAGAGCAAAACATTTCGAAGGCAAACACCCCCATAGAGATCCTAAACATGCTTATTCTAACCCCCAAAACCGAAGATCTACCACATGCATACCGAGGAAGACATGATTTTAAACACAATGCCATGGGAACGTCACGCTACCGGACACTCGAACTCCTCCAAACTTCACGCCGTTCACCCTTCTCGCCCCACGCCGCCGCCGGTACCGCCGTGGTCGTCCTTGCTCCACCGTGACGTCGGCCGCCGTCCGGAGAGTAGAACGCCGCAGTGGAAGTGGAGGTGGTAGTGGTACGGGTTAGGTGGAGGATGGAGTGGAGGAAAAGGAGAAATGGTGGGAGGAAAAGAGGGAGGAAGAGGGAGTCGCCGCCGGTCGCCGGAGGAGGAGGAAAGGAGGTGAGTAGGAGAAAATGAGGGAAAGAAGGAGGGCACTCGGGGTTAGCCAGAAACTGGCTAAAACGCGTCGACAACCACGGACGCCTATCAGGTGACAAGACGGCCGCTCTGACAAGATTCTGAAACGCGTCGTCCTACACAGACGCCATTCAGACAACTTGTCAGGGCCGTACTCTGACACACCCAGAGTCGCAGTCTGAAAGGCGTCGTCCTACGCAGACGCCGTTCAGACGACCTGACAGGGCCGTACACACGCGGCCCAAGGCCAACCCCCGCGGCACCCACGTGGCAGCACCTGAAACGCGTCTGCCAAGGTAGGCGCCTTTCAAAACGCGTCGCCAGGTCCTGACGCGAATCAACTCAGAACTTCCGCCCCCCACAAGGGTTAGAACAACAAAGTCTGACCCGAAAACCGGATCCGAAAGTCTAGGTCATTACAATCTCTCCCCCTTAAAAGAATTTCGCCCTCGAAATTGACTGCTAGAATTCAACAAGGTCAAAACAGGGATGCAAGTTTATAATAAAACTCACGAGAAGAGGTAAGGGAACTGCTCCCGCATCTCGTCCTCTCGCTCCCAGGTTGCCTCACCTCTGGAGCGGTACTGCCAAATCACTTTGACCAGCGGTACAACCTTGTTCCGCAAGACCTGCTCTCTGCGATCCTTAATACGAACCGGGTACTCTGGAAATGATAGGTCCTCAGCGACCTCCAACTCTGAAAAGTCCAACACATGAGACGGATCCTGGACATACTTCCTCAACAATGACACGTGGAACACATCATGCACTCCTGCCAGATTGGGCGGCAAGGCCAACTGATACACGTTTTCCCCGATTCGAGCAAGAATGGGAAAAGGTCCAATATAACGCGGGCTCAGCTTGCCTCGCTTCCCGAATCTCATCACACCCTTGGAGGGTGAGACTCGGAGAAACACGTGGTCCCCAATCTCAAACTCGAGCGGTATCCGTCGGATGTCGGCGTAACTCTTCTGTCTACACTGAGCTGCGGTCAACCTCTGCTGAACTGTCCTGGCGACCTCAGCACACTGCTGTACCAACTCAGGTCCTGCAATCTGCCTCTCACCGATTTCAAACCAACACACCGGTGATCGACACGGCCGCCCATACAGAGCCTCATAGGGTGCCATGCCGATACTAGAATGGTAGCTGTTGTTGTAGGCAAATTCCACAGTGGACAAATGCTGCTCCCACGAACCTCCCCAGTCTAGGCAACACGCCCTGAGCATATCCTCCAAGGTCCGAATAGTCCTCTCCGACTGTCTGTCAGTCTCGGGATGGTAGGCGGAGCTGAAAGCCAACTGAGTGCCCAATGCCTGCTGAAAGCTCTTCCAGAACCTGGAAGTAAACCTCGGGTCTCGATCCGAGACAATGGACAAGGGTACCCCGTGCAGAGAGATGATCCGGTCTACAAACAACTTTGCCAGTTTGCCGACCGACCAGTCCTTCCTAATGGCTAGGAAGTGTGCCGACTTGGTCAGCCGATCAACGATGACCCAGATGGCGTCTCTTCTGCTAGGGGATGCGGGCAATCCCATCACAAAGTCCATCGTCACATGTTCCCACTTCCACTCAGGAATCGGCAAAGGTTGCAGCAACCCTCCAGGTCTCTGATGCTCGGCCTTGACCTGCTGACAAGTCATGCATCTGGCTACATACTCAGCCACGTCTCTCTTCATACCGGGCCACCAGAAGTTCCTCCTCAAACAGTGATACATCTTTGTTGCCCCGGGATGCACTGCATACCTCGATCGGTGCGCCTCGTCAAGAACACATCTGCGCACATCTTCCTCAGTCGGAACATAGAGTCTGCCTCTGAATCTGACGGTACCATCATCCCATAACTCAACCTCAGACCTCAGGAGAATCTGGGGTAACTCCGCATCTGCCCTCTGAGCCTCAATCACAGCATGGTACACAGCCGGTCTCACAGTCAAACTGACCAGCACAGCTCTGTCATCTTCACGTGGAACCCTAAAGGAAGATTCCACCACTTGCTCAAATAATTTCCATTCCTGAATCATGAGGTATGACATGACCATCTTCCGACTCAAAGCGTCTGCCACCACATTCGCTTTGCCCGGATGATAGGAAAGTTCGAAGTCATAATCTTTAATAAACTCCATCCATCTTCGCTGCCTCAAATTCAGATCCCTCTGTGTGAACACATATTTCAAACTCTTGTGATCTGTAAAAACCTGAAATTTCTCCCCATACAAGTAATGCCTCCAGATCTTCAGTGCAAACACCACAGCTGCAAGCTCCAAATCATGAGTAGGATAGTTTTCTTCATGCCTCTTCAGCTGCCGAGAAGCATAAGCAACTACCCTGCCATGCTGCATAAGGACTGCTCCCAATCCCCGACGGGACGCATCCGAGTAAACCACAAATCCACCTGACCCAGATGGAAGCACCAGCACTGGGGCTGACGTGAGACGAGTTTTTAGCTCAATAAAACTCTGCTCACAATCCTCAGTCCACACGAAACGGACTCCCTTTCGAGTTAGCCTCGACAAGGGGGCCGCTATCGAAGAAAATCCCTGAACAAATCGTCTGTAATATCCGGCAAGCCCCAGAAAACTCCTGATCTCGGTCACTGAAGTCGGCCTGTTCCAGTCCATCACTGCCTCTATCTTCGCTGGGTCCACTGCGATACCTTCACCAGAAATAACGTGCCCAAGGAAGTGCACCTCATTCAGCCAAAATTCACATTTGCTGAACTTGGCATAAAGTTGATGCTCCCTCAGAACCTGCAACACTGCCTGAAGATGAGCAGCGTGCTCTTCCTCAGAGGAAGAATAGATCAGAATGTCATCAACGAACACAACCACAAACTAGTCCAAGTAGGTCCTGAAGACTCGGTTCATCAAATCCATAAAAGCCGCCGGAGCATTGGTTAAGCCAAAGGGCATAACCAGAAATTCATAGTGTCCATACCGAGTCCTGAACGCCGTCTTACTAACATCCACATCTCTGATTCTCATCTGATAATATCCCGATCTCAAATCGATCTTGGAAAACACCCTCGCGGTCTGCAGCTGATCCATCAAGTCATCGATTCGAGGAAGTGGGTACTTATTCTTAATCGTTACCTGGTTCAGCTGCCTATAATCGATGCACAATCTCAAAGACCCATCCTTCTTCCTGACAAACAGAACTGGAGCACCCCATGGAGATGTACTAGGACGAATAAAACCCTTGTTCAGCAACTCCTGCAACTGCGCCTTCAGCTCAGCAAGTTCGGCTGGCGCCATCCGATACGGGGCCTTAGACAAGGGCGCCGTACCTGGTGCAAGCTCGATAGAGAACTCAACCTCACGCTGTGGAGGAAGGCCAGGCAGCTCTTCCGGAAACACATCGATGAAGTCATACACAACAGGTACCTCCTCAGGGCTGAGACTAACCCGGACATCGGAGACAACAACAGAGGCAAGGAAAGCCTCACAGCCACCATCAAGCAACCTCCGTGCCTTAAAGGCAGAAATAAGAATACCTCGGGAAGAGAGCCTAATACCTTGGAAGAAGAAGGTCGGGATGCCCGGAATAGAGAATCGTACCCTCTTCTTGTGGCAGTCCACCTCTGCATAAAAGGCTTCCAACCAATCCATACCCAGGATGACATCAAAGTCTCGAATGGCAAGCACCACCAACTGGGCAGGTAGCACATGTCCCTCAATGGTCAAGGGGACATTCCTCAAGCAGTTATAAGATATCATATAATCTCCAGAAGGAACTTCCACCATCAAACCATCAGATAACTCAACAACAGGCGCAGAAAGGATATCTAAGAACTGCTCAGAAATAAAAGAATGCGAAGCACCCGAATCAATCAATACATGTGCAGAGTTCCCAAGGACAGAAAGTGTACCTTCCACCAAGTTGGACGCGCGAGCCTCCCTCCTGGTGATAGCTAACACTCTCCCCTGGGTCCTCGGCTTCTTCTGCTCTCCTGAACCATGACCCTGACCATACCCCTGCGGGCACTGCCTCGCCAAGTGGCCCTGCTGGCCACACGCGAAACATCTCCTGGGAAGAGTGGGACACTGAGTCCCACCATGGGCGCTACCACACTGCTGACAAACTGCCGGAAGCCTCTGAGCTGGCTCCTGCTGTGCGCTGGACACAGTCTGACTCTGCTGCCCCTGTCTGGGCCGGCTGCTGCCGCTGCTGCCGCTACTGCTGCCACCGCCCCTGAAGAATCTCCTGAATCGGGAGCCGAGAGAAGATGATCCCGATCCGACTGAAGGAGCTGGTGCCGCTGCTTTACCCCTGCCCCGAGATGGCCCCTGGACAGTCTGCCCTCTTTCCCGGGCCGATTGGATCTGCTGAGCCTCTACAGCTGCTGCACGCCTAACTGCTGACGCCAAGTCTGTACAACAATGGGATGCCACGAAGTTCCTCAAACTGAGCCTAAGCCCATCCACAAACCTCTCCGTGCGACGTTCCTCGTCCTGAGATATGAAAGGCACGAACCGCCCCAGCGAAACAAACTTCGCCTCGTACTCAAGCACCGTCATGCTCCCCTGTGTCAGATCCATAAACTCCCTCTCCTTGGCTCGCTGGACATGTCTAGGGAAATATTGTGCTTTGAACTCCTTAACAAAGGTCTCCCAAGATATTTCCCTAAGACTCCTGTCCCCATAAGACAAGCTTTTCAGTGTGGTCCACCAGTCATAGGCGCTATCCTTCAGCATGAAGGTAGCTAATGGGGTCCGCTCTACTGCAGCACAATCCATGGTGTCAAAAGTTTTCTCAATCTCTCTAAGCCAGTGGATGGCCTCGTCAGGGTCGGGACGACCGGTGAAGTGAGGTGGCCTCAGCTTCAAGAACCTCTCCAGTGTGGCTGTGGTCCCTCCCCGAGTACTAGAACCCTCGCTAGGATCTCGAGTCTGATACCTAGCCAGAGTATCCATCTTCGCCTCCATGAACTGCTCAACACTCGGTCTCCCGGCCTCGGACCCACTAGGGACATCTCCCTGCTCTCGGATAACTGGCATCCTCCTTCTGGGAGCCATCTACTCGCCTACAATTACAAAATCAAAAAGTTCTAATTAGAGTCCTAAAACCTATGCTACCGACGTGCCTGTACAGGATAATGTATTTATTTGCCGAATTTACAACATTTAACCTAGTTATTTATTTATTTGCTAGACCGTATGCTCTGATACCAATTGTAACGACCCGCCACCCTATAATCGGGGATCCGATTACTAAATGGGTACCGAATCATTAATTTGGGACCAAACCAGGATCTAGTAAGTCTGGGAAATAAATAATAAACTAAGCTAAACATTCACACCGCATTGAATTGAAATGAAAGTGCAGTAAATTAAAATTATTACAATGCGACTCGATTACAGCAAATAATTACATACTCCAGCTGAAAGGAATTAATTAAATATACAGGCCAGAAATAAATAACAACTACATCGGGGCATACCCCGGAACAACTGCCGAAGACGCACAACACACGGCCGCACACGCCGCTCTAAGTCTGCTGGGAGTCCTCACCTGAAAACCGCAGGGGTGAGTCTCAAGAACAAGACTCAGTAGGGATCCTTCGATCCCCACTGCCCATGCACACACCCACAAGTGTAAAGTACAGCTAACGGTGAAGTAACAAGTGTAGTGTCAGGTACAATATCTAATTCTCTACGTGAGTACACATGCAATCGAAGCATAATGAACATGCACATTCTAAACCAGCCGCTAGAGAATCCACAACTGTAGTTCCGATAGAACTCGCCGACCGTACAAACAACGGTGGGAAAAACCTCGACCCGCTGAGACCAAGGAGTAGCCCCTCGGATAGCACGCTTGCTACTCCGGCCCAACTGGCTCAGGTGACTACCCCTTCCCCCAGCATGAGTGACTCTCCGAATGTACCACTCCGACACCGGTACTAGCTGACCCCGGGGTTCACCAGGTGACCCTCTCTCACTAGGCGTCACCCCGCCCACGCCCCCACCGGCGCTGTGCTCACGCCCCCACCAGCACAGGGTGATAAAGTGCTACAATGTCACTAGAGGTCCACAGTAACTGAAAACCCAACACAGTGCGATCCGGTTACGTGAAAAGCCCGCAATCGCATAACCCACATAGAACCATCCGATCATGAGGAAACCATCTCCATCAGGTGCACTAAAACATGTGCTAACCATCTATCTAGCAGTATGAACACGTTTTACTGGCATGCATTAGTGAAAATTCTATCTTGAATCGCGTCGACCAAGGTCGACGCCATTCAAGCTCCAAATACAGGTTTATATAATTCAGTCTTCAGATTCTGGCCTTAAAAGGCGTCGACCCCCATGGTCGCCTTTTAAAAGGCGTCGACATCCTCAGACGCCATTCAACACCGAAATCCGGAATTCCCAAGGCCTTATCCAATTGATTTCTGCGGTTAAAACGCGTCATGGGTTCCCGACGCCGTTAAAAAACGCGTCGCTTACCCATGACGTTTTTCAGCCACAGAAACCTCAGCCTGGCAGAATGTCTGTCAGTCAATCCCTGTCTAAAAGGCGTCGTGATGGCTCGACGCCCTTCGAAATGGCGTCGTCCATACACGACGTCTTTTAGCCTCAGGAACCAGGAACGCCCTAGACCCGAGGGCTCCTTTCCAAACCCCAAACAAACCCAAAAATCATCAAATTGGAGGGGAAACGAAGAGCAAAACATTTCAAAGGCAAACACCCCCATAGAGATCCTAAACATGCTTATTCTAACCCCCAAAACCGAAGATCTACCACATGCATACCGAGGAAGACATGATTTTAAACACAATGCCATGGGAACGTCACCCTACCGGACACTCGAACTCCTCCAAACTTCACGCCGTTCACCCTTCTCGCCCCACGCCGCCGCCGGTACCGCCGTGGTCGTCCTTGCTCCACCGTGACGTCGGCCGCCGTCCGGAGAGTAGAACGCCGCAGTGGAAGTGGAGGTGGTAGTGGTACGGGTTAGGTGGAGGATGGAGTGGAGGAAAAGGAGAAATGGTGGGAGGAAAAGAGGGAGGAAGAGGGAGTCGCCGCCGGTCGCCGGAGGAGGAGGAAAGGAGGTGAGTAGGAGAAAATGAGGGAAAGAAGGAGGGCTCTCGGGGTTAGCCAGAAACTGGCTAAAACGCGTCGACAACCACGGACGCCTATCAGGTGACAAGACGGCCGCTCTGACAAGATTCTGAAACGCGTCGTCCTACACAGACGCCATTCAGACAACTTGTCAGGGCCGTACTCTGACACACCCAGAGTTGCAGTCTGAAAGGCGTCGTCCTACGCAGACGCCGTTCAGACGACCTGACAGGGCCGTACACACGCGGCCCAAGGCCAACCCCCGCGGCACCCACGTGGCAGCACCTAAAACGCGTCTGCCAAGGTAGGCGCCTTTCAAAACGCGTCGCCAGGTCCTGACGCGAATCAACTCAGAACTTCCGCCCCCCACAAGGGTTAGAACAACAAAGTCTGACCCGAAAACCGGATCCGAAAGTCTGGGTCATTACAATCTGTCTCTCTCCGCGCATGGTGGATTTGAGATCTGGTCGGAGCACTCAAGTCGAGGAGGAAATCGCGTCTGCTGCGGGAACTCGTGTGGATACCTCTAGAGATCGTACGCGTGCGCGATTACCGAGTCGTCATCATCCACGGGAGATTCGAAACCCCGCAAAGGTGAAGAACTGTTCTTCCCGCATTTATTTAAATGTCCGTTTTACGACCCCAGCAACCGATATAATGGAATCATTTTTATTTCCGCTGCGTTCATGACGATTCCTTACAGTGGTATCAGAGCCAGGTTGGCTGGTTCGGTTGTAAAACGGCACCGTTTTGCGTGTTTTTCTCGTTATGCTTGAAGAACTCGTATTGTACGTGTTCTTGTGTTTAATCCGATTAAAAATGACAGATTAGTGTTCATATGATGATCACAATCAATTTGATTATTTTTCTGTAATTTTTCGGATTTTATTTGGGTTTTTCGGAGTTCTTCATGTGATGATGAACCGGGGTACTTTGGCGGCTTCGTACGTGCATTCCAAGCGTTGGGATGGCCGGCCGAATCTCTAGATCTCTTGGTGATAGTCACCACTTCAGATTGGGCATGATTGCCGGCGCCGAAGTGCCCTTGGAGGTCCTAAAAATCGAGCCCAAACTCAGGTTTTTAAACCTGTAAAATCAGATTTTAAGGGGAGTTTAGGGCTCGATCCAAGGGCCATTTGGCCACCGCCGGCGGCCCTTCCGACGCCGGGCGTGTCGCTGGAGCAAGGGCGACGCCGGCAGGGGCCTGGCGCCGCCGGTCGCCGGCCGGCGGCGGCGCTGCCGCCTCTTCTTCCTGCCGGTCTGCTAACAGGTTAGGGTTGCAGAGAATAGGGGGCGTCGGGCCGGTCGAATGCAGGCGACCAGGGCTGAACCGCCCGGTCCCGACCCGGTCGGACCGGGCGGGGGCCGGGCGGCACCCTGGCTCGACCAGGGTTCGACCCTGGCTGAGCCAGGGCTCGACCCTGGCCGAGCCAGAGCCCCTGGCCGAGCCAGGGTTCAACCCTGGCCGAGCCAGGGCTCGACCCTGGTCCAGCTAGGGTCCGGGTCCGGGCCCTTTGGGCCCTAATGGGCTGGGCCCATTTTGTGTTTTATTAAAAATTGTTTTTAATTCCTGTTAAACCCGATTAAACCCATTATTAAGCCCATTTAAGCCAGTTTTAAAACAGAAATAATTATAGAAATAATTAATAATTGTTATTAATTATTTTTATGATTATTAACAGTTTATTAAAGTGTTTAATAACTGTTATTCAATTAAAGGGCTTTGTTATTAATAGGGTGTTAGTTAATTATTTAAAATTGTTTTAGATAATTAATTTCCCTGTTAAATTAACTAGTTTAAAATTATTTTAAACTGATTTCATGCATAACTTGATTACTTTTTCCTGTTCAAATTGTTTGAATCATTTTTAGATTAACTAAATGGTTTAGTTAGTTTATTTGTCAATAATGTTTTGAATATTATTGATTATGCTGAAATAAATGTTATTTCGAAAACTAATTGGTATTATAATTTTATATTTATAAAATTTAATACCAAACTGCAATTATGTGATGATTGTGATGCATGTGATGTGTTTTATGGTGGGATGATCATGGACTTAAAATTTTCATGTGATGAATGATGTGAATGGATGCGATGCTTATTTCATTTGGTACTTTAAATAGGACCTGCGTGTCCTCCTCTCTCTTAATCCAAGTGTACTTTCTACCTTCCTATAAGATTGTACTCCCCTTGATAAGATCAAGGTTTCTAATTGTTTAAATGTACATTTATGGACCTGCGAGTCCTGAATTTTATATTTAAATGTATCAGATTAAGCTAAGAGGACGGGATCTTCAGAAGACACCTCTGGAGGAAGAACTCGCATCAAATGGAACCAGTGTTGCTGTTTTCACATTAGGATCCTATTATAGATCATCGTTTGGCTCCGATGATTCCATAGTAGCTTTAGCAGTCCATGATCATCCCCATTTAATTTTTCTGCATATATGTGATGTTTGCGGATCATGCTATCATATATATATATTTCTATTTAGTATATTGATACTTCAAATTGAAATACTATTGATAGCACGATTTTTATAAATCAAAAATCAAAACCCTCTTTTAAAATTTAAGTTGTAAACATGAGATATTCAGAATAATCCACGTAACCCACCATCATTATAGATCTTAGGATAATTCCTATCTCAAACGGATTTGTTGTGCTACCACAAGGTCCATTTGATTTAGAAATTAAACTAGGTCTACGACATGTGATGTCATTAAGATGAATGGACAAATAGTGTACTTTTGTTGTGCTACCACAAGGATTGCACTATGAATTCATGGCATCTAAGTAATGATCGATAAACTTAACTGAATCAAATTGATTTGTTGTGCTACCACAAGGTCATTCTGATTCAGGGGTTAAATCGATCGGATATTGCAAATGTTGCAACTGTCAAGAGTTGACTGCCTAAGGGACTTGATGTGATTTGTTGTGCTACCACAAGGCCACATGCATGTTGCCCAAAGGATTCTGATCCCCACTAGGAGATCACCGGAATCTCCCATTCTGTATCTTAGAGGGTCATACAGATCGCCGAAAAATAGTGGGAGCATAAATCTAGATTAAAAGTCCTAAATCTGATTTTAAGAACTATCTGCTCATTTTATATATTTCCATGTAGGTCGCTATGTCGTCACCTAACCCCCTCCGTTGTATACTTGATACAAACAAACTCACGGGACCAAATTACATTGACTGGTTACGCAACCTGAAGATTGTCCTCAGGTGCGAAAAGCTAGCCTATGTCCTGGATCAACCAGATCCAGTGCAATCCGGTGATAATGCTAACGAAGATGAATTAATGATGTATGAAAATTGGAAGGAGGACTCTGTCAAGGTCCAGTGTTATATGCTTGGTTCAATGAACAATGAACTGCAGCGACAGCATGATAACATGGAACCTAAGACTATTCTGAATCACCTACAAGAGTTGTTTGGTGAACAATCCAGAACAGAAAGATATGAGATATCTAAGAAATTGTTCAGGACCAGAATGAGCGAGGGCACATCTGTGCAAACTCATGTGCTCAAGATGATAGAATGGATTGAGAGGCTTGTTGTGCTCGGCTTTGTTATGAACAATGACATGAGCATTGACTTAATCCTACAGTCCCTTCCAGATTCATTTTCACAATTCATTATCAACTTCAATAAAAACAAAATTGAAGTTTCACTAGCTGAGCTGCTCAACATGTTGAAGACAGCAGAAGGCACTATCCAGAAAGATAAGCCAAATGTAATGCTTGTTGGTAAGACCAACAAGAAAAGAAAAGCTGGACAGACCTTTAAGAAAGGTAAGCCTAAGAAGCTAGTGAAAAGCAAACCGGCGGCACAAAAGGACAAAGCTAAAGTCAATGATAAAGAGTTCTCGTCAGACGGTGAGAGATGTTAAATTTCATGCTTATCTGGGTTTTTGTGAAAAGCTGCAGGATAAACATGAAGATTTAATGGAGAATTATCCGAGGCCAAACTCTTGGATAATCATGAGGATTAACTCTTGTGCTTATCCTTATTTCTATATAAGAAGGGCCAAGGGGGAGTGGTAAAATAGTTAGTTGGACGATTTTTCACCCCAGATTCTCTATCTCCTCTCTCTCTCTCCTTCTCTCTCTCTTGGAGTGGATCTGTCTCTCTCCGCGCATGGTGGATTTGAGATCTGGTCGGAGCACTCAAGTCGAGGAGGAAATCGAGTCTGCTGCGGGAACTCGTGTGGATACCTCTAGAGATCGTGCGCGTGTGCGATTACCGAGTCGGCATCATCCACGAGAGATTCGAAACCCCGCAAAGGTGAAGAACTGTTCTTCCCGCATTTATTTTAATGTCCGTTTTACGACCCCAGCAACCGATACAATGGAATCATTTTTATTTCCGTTGCGTTCATGGCGATTCCTTACAGTTTCTTCATTCTTCTTTCTATTTCTTGCAAGCTGCAAAAGGGAGAATCAAGGAAAGGAAAACAAGCAAATCTGAGACTCTGGACGATCCTCAAATTCAAACTCAACAGCAAGAACTAGGGGTGTGCATAAAAACCGAAAAACCGAACCGAACCGAACCGAACCGTTCGGTTCGGTTCGGTTTGGAGTCAGGTTCGGTTCGGTTCGGTTTCACAAAGTTGTGAAACCGAACCGAACCGAAAAACCGAATAAATCGATTTTTTAAAGTAAATAAGTATTTATATTAACATTATGCATATAAATGTTTTAATATTTTAATATCATATACATATTTATGTATAAATAAGTATTTTTTAAATATAATTTTAATGTTAAATATATATATATACATTTAATATCAATAAAATATAAAAATTCGGTTTGAACCGAACCGAACCGAAAAATTTCGGTTCGGTTCGGTTCGGTTTCAAATGTCAGTTCGGTTCGGTTCGGGTTGAAGAAATTTCCTCCAAAACCGAACCGAACCGAACAGTGCACACCCCTAGCAAGAACAAAGGAAAAGGAAGGGCTCTCTTTCTTCAGCCGGCTGAAGGAGGGGAATCAAGAGCTCAACATCTTCCGCGTTTAAACAGGTAGGCGATCAAACCTTCTTTTGGAACTTTTAAGTCAAAAGTTTCTGGCGATCACTTCACGTAGTTTCTTTTATATAGGTTTATTTTGCACTTAAACAACATAAATTTTTCATGATAATCACACAATCACTTTAAGCACTCACAGGTCTCTCTCTCTTCTACTTCTGCATGGTGTATTTGAGATCGGGTCGAAGTACTCAAGCCGAGGAGGAAATCGCGTCTGCGTCGGGAGCTCGTGTGGATACCTCTGGAGATCGTGCGCGTGCATGATTACCGAATCGTTCGAATGATTCGAAACCCCGCAAAAGTGAAGAACAGTTCTTCCAGCATTTTTTTTTAATGTCCGTTTTATGATCACAGCAACCGATACATAGGAATCATTTTATTTTTCCTCTGCGCTTTGGCGATTCCTAACCTGTAATGCACGCGATACTGCTGGAGGTAGGCCTCGCTACTCTCCGCGCATGATTGTACCAACACACCACCCCGGTGCCAGTCGTCGAACTGCTCGCGGAACTTGGCACACTAGTCCGTGCGCGCTTGCTTCCCCCTCATAGACCGACCGATCCCCTCTGAGATCTCCTTCTGGACCCACTCCTGGTGGAGGCCCAGGGCCCTCATAGTAAGCCATAGGTACAACAACTCAATCTTGTTCAGGCAGTGCACCCACATCTGCCTACCGAACCTTGCTCTGCCGGCCGTCACCCATGGCTGCCTCGCTTCTCCCATGCCCAGATATGGGCGCCAGATAACCTAAATGCATTTAAGTTAGTTGCATTCATAAATTAACAAATAAATTGCATTTAATTAACATAAACAAAATTACATTAATTTAAACTCACCAGAAGCTCAAGATAATCTAAGAACTGACGACGGAGAGCCGTCAGTTCGTGGTGCTGTGGAGCCGTGTCCACAATCGGCCGCCACGGCTCACCAACGGTACAGTCTCAATCTTGATGGCCTTCACTCGGCCTAGAGGAAAATAAAATTAACTCCAAATCTACACAAGCAAACATATAGGTCAGAAATATCATTTCATAAGCATTCATTTGCATTAATGAAATAATTAAAACAATTTGTACCTGGAGAAACGGCGCGAAGCCGCTGATGGTGGTCTGACGGTTTGGTGTAACTGCGAACAAGTCGGCGAAAAGGTGGGCCAAAAGGGCCGCAACCCAATCATACTCATGTAATCTATCTAAGTCCTCTGATAAATTAAGGAATCTACAGTGAATTTGGTCACCCTTCGTCCCGAAGAGCAACCAACCAAATAAGAAAACTAAAAAGATAATGAGCTGCCGGTCTACCAACTGTCTCTGGCTCTCATCCCAGCAATAGGAGCCGGCAGCTGACCTAGATTATCTATTTATGAATCCCTCTTTGGACTCACCCTGGTCCTGCCTCGGGTCCTCTAGCCCTAAGGCATCCTTTACCTCTACCCGCCGGAGGGTCCTAGACTCCTTGCCCGGTGGCCCTGATACATCTAATTCTAAGAGACGTCCTGCCATCTCTAGGTAATCAAGATAAGTGATCCCGCTTACTGCCTAGCCCTCCACTCGAAGGCCAGTGATCCTCACCACATCCTCGAGGCTAGAGATCATATGTCCCCAGGGCATCAGGAATGCCATGCATTCCGGATCCCACCTCTCCCTCAGAACCTGAAGGAGGACAAGGTCCTGCCACAAGGTCTCTATATCCAATAACTCCTCGAACCCCATTCCCCTGAGATGGGCCTTCTGGAAGATAGGAAGCCCTCGGTATGCTGCTACCACCATATCTCAGGAGATCCGAGGCTTCATTGTTCCCTGCCAAATTGTCAAGAGAATGTCAGAAAAATCATTATATAGACAATTAAAATCAATCTTTAAAATTAAATTGTGGAATAGGAACCCTGTCTTGAATGGCGTCGGCCATGGTCGATGCCATTTGAACAGCGTCACCTGGTTCCGACGCCCTTCAACCATGGTTCCCCAAACCCATGGCATTCCTTCCTTCGATCTTCCTGTCTCCCGAATGCTATAAATAGGAAGGTTTAGAGCTTACCATTAATGGCCCCACCTCTTGAGCATGTGCCGGTGTCGCCGCCTGGTGCCGCTTGTAAAGCCTCCTCGGCTTCCATGAACTCCTCGGCCATGGTGAGATTCGCAAGATCTTGTAAGATCTCGGGTTGTGTCGGGAGCATGTCCTCGTAGTCCCCCTCCAACTCGGGCACGCCGAATATCCCTGCCACTTTCCACTAGGGCCACCTCGTTCCATAGTAACCGAGAGTAAGGAAGAATGAGTGGGGTGAGAGAGAGCTCGTGAGAGAAAAGGACTCATGAGGAGGAGCTTGAGAATAAGAAGGAGAAAGAAAATGAGAGAGAAGGCGGCCGGTGATGGAGAACTCGCCGAAAAAGTTTGAGAACCGCCGGAGGAGCGTCAGTCGCCGGAGGGCAAAGAGAAGGAGAAGAGAGAGAAGGAGGTTGAGTGAATGAGGAAGAAGGAAGGCTCGGACTCGAGGACCCCTGTTTAAAATGGTTAAATCGTGTCGACACAGGGCGACGTGTTTTAGTGGCGCACAAAATGAGGCAGGTGGTTCGAGATTTGAAAATCAGTGAACAGCGTCGCCCATGGTCAACGTGTTTTATGTTTTACCGCCTTCGGCGATCAGAGCCGTACCACGGAGTCTGTGAAAAATCAAGAGAAATATGGGGAAATCAGTGATTAGCGTCACGCATGGTCGATGTGTTTCAGGTAATTTAATCTTTAAGAATCTCTGGAAAATAGGAGAGAGAAGTTATTGACATCTCTCATAGTCGACGTGTTTCAGACTCTTTAAGGATTAAGTTTTGATTTTTCAGAAATTGAATTCGGTTGAAAAGCGTCTTCCTGAGTCGACGCCATTTGCGCTAATGAGTCCGAAACTTGTCATTTTGAAGGAAAATAGTAGTTTTGTTTGAAAAACATTTCGAAAAATTGCACAAGTATTAAGGAAAGATTTTTATTGCAATAAAGTAATGATTTTTATTGGAAATAAATTCAAAATTACATTAAACTTTGGGCAACAGATAGAAGCTTTCAGGCCGGATTTTCTGAAGTTCTTTTACATATGTTTTCCACAATTCTCTATTCGCTTTATGAGGAGTTTTTACACAACGGGTGAATCTGATGTTTCACAAAGTTGCAATCAGTTCTATTGCCTCGAAGTCTTCGTCAGTGCTCAAAGCTCGCTTCTTGATTAGAGAAAGAGAAGATATTTCTGGGAATTCGTAGTGCGGCATACCAAGTTGAGGATGACTTCAATGTAGATTATAGAGAACGAACTTGGTCGCCCCGATCGGTCGGAGTTCTATACCAGCACCACAGCGCACTCGAACCGCCTTTTCCATAAGAGCGAGTGGCGTGGATTCGAATCCAGTTCTGGGCATAGTCTTGAAATAAGCACACTAGTCAGCTTGAGTCTTTAGGTTGGGCACTCGATTGGTCATGTTGTCATTGAACTTCACAATGTTTGAGATATGGAAGATAGGACTACGCTGATACATTAGGGATATCTTTGGAACTTTTTCCTCATTCTTGTTGAATTTAAAGTGGAATTCCACTCATAAGGCTAAGAGTAGCATGCTGCCATAAGGAGGTTGACCTGTAAAAGCTGCAGAGAGCCCACTGTAGAGATAGGCTAGAACTGTTGTGTTGATTTGCTTTCCTTCAAAAATCCTATTGATTGCGCTTATTTGATCATCTTCCAAAATATTATCTTGGGTAGGGAATAGTAGTGCTCCAGCCAAACAGGTGGTGAACGCCTTCATCACAGTCACTGTATCTTCATCCTTGAGATTTTCTATCCTTTTCAAGGTCCATTCAGCCAACCTAGAAAGATTGATCCCCTTCTGAGTAAGACAACCCTGAATTCCTTTTGGATTCTTCATAATCTTATTCAAGAATTGATGACCAGTAATCTTTTCCCTCATGAACATCATCTCAGTCAAATCAGGTTCATCATTGTTGACCTTAAACTTAGGAAGACTCAATAGGAGTTCAACTTCTTCTAAAAGGATAGTGACTTCGAACGTAGAAAAGAGAAAAGTATGAGTTTGAGGGTGCCATAATTCGATTAAAGTGCCCATTGAAGCCCAATCCATGCATGCGCTCTTGTAATGTTTGGCATGAATAATCAACCCCTGAATATGCCACTTGGATATGTAAGATTGCATGGAGAGATTGATCTTGTTTACAAGTTTTTGGATATATTGAAGTGAAGAGAATCTTCTTGGACTAGGGAAGAAAGGATATCCCTTGAAAAGAAAATATCATAGTTCTATCATATTGGAGAGAATTTAGGAGTATGGAAAATTCATGTAAAAAAATGAAGCATAAGAATTGAATAGAAGAGAGAATAACTTATTTGTAGGTTAGGATCTTTCCTGCTTATATGACCTTCCACATCGGAGAGTCTATTAATCATCTTCCTTGCCCTCTTATTTGAAGAATCCTTAGCCAAGCTAGCCATCTTCTTTGAATAAAATTGATTCCCTCTTTGATTGCTTGATTTCTTCCTCTTTCTTCTCTCTTTCACTTGAATATTGAAGAGAATTCTCTAGCTTCCCCTCTTGATTACTTGTTGAGTTGAGTTGAACTGAAGAGAGGGAGGTTATATAAAGTGATTTGCTAACTTGAGGAGCCTTTTTCGAGTTGGAAGAGGGAGTTTGAGGGAGGAAAGTAGAGTCTGCATTGGAGTTAGAGTAGCCTGTTTCGGTAAGTTAAATCGCATCTGGACAGGGCAACGTGATTTAAATGACGTCGACTCAGAGCGACGTCTTTTAAGCTTTTTCTGATATTCTCAGAAACTCCATGTTATTTGCTATTTATTCATGTTTACTCCTTTGCATGAAGTTACTGATGAATTATAAGTGCAGGAAAATTTATGGAAAAGAAAATGATGCTGAAGTTTCTAATAAAGGTCTCACTGTGGGAGTTCATGAGTCACAGTCATGACTAAAAAGACGGTTATCTCTATCCCTGTATTCTTTCATGTATCTGATTTGCATTATCATTATTATATGATAAATACTTATTAGATTATATCAAGGACCTTGTGATTTTGATGAAACTGGAATTTGAGTTCCCATCTAACAAAAACAGTGATAATTCCAGAGAATTCTTAATTGCATGGATAGGCAGTTAAATTGTTAATTGATGGGGACGATAGTTCTACTTTTGTGAAACAGTATGTGGACAAACGAGCTTCGGCTTAGTACAGAATTACAAGACTAGTATCTTGACCCATCAACGACAATTTAATAATATTATCCTTGATTAATTTATATTTTATTTCATTTTATTTCTCTTTTAGCCCAGCATGCATCATGTAAGACTTTGAAATCATTGTGATAAGAATTAATTCTTTATTAAATTTCAGATTATTGTTCTAATAAATCCCAATGTGATATGAAATATTCCATTCTGAATTGATCTCTCAATTACCTTTGAGATTTTTTTGAAGATATCTTTGGAATTCCTTCTTATTTGGATTCTTTATCTCACATTTTCTTGTTTCCTTTAAGATCCATCATGGCTGTAGCACGTCCACATTGGCTGGTAACCGTTTTCTATGATGAAACATATAAGGTTTGTGACCTAGGGTACTTCCCAATCGTAGAAGTTGATCGACTTTATTTTATTTCCTTATCTCTTTCATCCAGACATGATTGATTCAATTGATCTCTTTAAGTTACTTGATTGATCATTTTGAGAGAGATTTATATCATATGATGTTGAGAGTGTATCTCATCACACCTTGGTATAATCTTTTCAGTATATTCCATTCAATTTCACTCCCTTGCAAATAGCCAAGATGGGGCAGCTGTAGACACGCTAATTTTGACCTCATATTGAGTAAATTTTATGTCACAATTATAATGCCTCAAAATAGTCTGATTTTTAATCATTAATTAATTTTTATTGATTTTTCTCAAAATTCGTTAATTAACGTCGACCAAGGCCGTCGCCATTTAAATTTCTAGCCGAAATCAGTTCGGAATTAAAATTTCTAAATTTAGATAAATTTAACTAAATGACGTCACCCATGGTCGACGCCGTTTAAGTTCTAATCCGTTTGGATTTTTGAATTTTAATTTCGAATTAATTTCTTAATTATCTAAATCACAACTCCCATGGTCGACGCCTTTTAGTTTTCCTAATCGTTTTTTGTTTCCTTCGCGAATTTCTTTCTATATTGGCCCCTCCTAATTAGCTAAATGGCATCTCTTGATCACAATGCATTTTAAGCACTTTCCTGATAAGCATGATTTGGTTGAGATAATCTGATTCCAGAGAGTGGAAGGATTTCCAACTCCTTCCATACCTATCCAGGGCAAGCTTGAGCCGCGGGAGAGCCCTTTTGAAGACCAGACAACCCTAATTGAAGCTTCTATATATATAATATCCTTTGGACCTTTGAAAAAAGTTGATCATTGGTGTTTTGGAGCTAAAATCAAAGTGAAAAGTAGCCCTCTACTGCAGAAAACGTGGAGGAGATTTGAAGGCTCCTTATTCCTCCTTTTCTTTCTCCATTGAAGCTTAACAAGACCAAGAATATGGAGGGGCCAACCAACCACTTTTTTCTTTAGTTTCTTTTCATAGTTTCTTCATTGATTTCATAGTTTCATCATTGTTTTCATATAGTTTTTTGATCATATCACTCTATCATGTACATACACTTCATCTTTACAAAACCCATGTCCATGATAGAGGTTTAAAAGAAAATTAAAAAGTGAGTGATTTTAATTTAGTTGCATGTTTAGATTGATATTTAGGATAGCTACTACACTATCATAGCTCTAATACGTTTTTTTTTTTTTTAAATTATTTATTTGATTCTTTTTCAAGGTTTGAAGTGAAGGAAGCTTGGAAAGAAGTTTGAAAATAAGAAAAATCCACTACAAGAGTAAATAAAGAAGAGGCTCTTCTTTTTCGGCCGGCCGAAAGAGAGGAACAAAGAACCCAATCTCCCAGTTTTTATAAGGTGAGTAAAGCGATCAACTTCTTCTTTTGAAACCATTGGTTTCTAGCGATCACGATTTAAATTAGATTCGTTAATTAATTAACACATGATATCATAATGATAACACACACAATTTGAGCACCTACAGTTAGCAGATGCCTTGCAATGGCTGCAAAGGCAAGTGCATCATCATCACCTAACACAACACAAGAAACTCGATCCTCTCATCTCCTTAACGTACTTCTTAATAATATGAACTTAGCCAATAAGTAAACAAGCCGTGAAGAAGCACGTTAACTAGATAAGGGGGTCGAATTTTTTACAATAAGTACATTGCACACATTGCACACGCATGCAAAACATAAACACACAGTCGCCTCTCCATAAAGTTTAGGATAAGGGAGACTGGAGGCTCATATGGAAAATATTTTTAGCCCCTAGGGGCTTCTGTATGCTTCAGCGATCTGCATAAACAGCTGCAACCCGATTGTCCACCAGGGCCGTCCAATGCTGCCACGCCGTTAGCAGATGTCTTGTAGTGGCTGCAAAGGCAAGTGCATCATCATCGCCTCACACAACACAAGAAACTCAATACCCTCATCTCCTTAACGCGCTCCTTCACAGTATGAACTTAGCCAATAAGTACACAAGCCGTGAGAAAGCACGCACATTAGATAAGGGGGTCGAATTTTTTATAATAAGTATATTGCACACGCATGCAAAACACAAACACACATAGTCGCCTCTCCATAAAGTTTAGGAGAGAGGAGACCAGAGGCTCAAATGAAAAATATTTTTAGCCCTTAGGGGCTTTCGTATGCTTCAACGATCTGCACAAACGGCTGCAACCCGATTGCCCACCAAGGCTGCTACGCCGTTAGCAGATGTCTTGCAGTGGCTGCAAAGGTAAGTGCATCATCATCACCTCACACACAATACCCATGACACACACACAAAGAACCAGCAAAGACAAATGCATCGTTATCATATTCAATTAATTCAAAAGTGTTGCGAACAAAAGTTAGACACATAAATTGATAGATAAATATATTTACAGACATAGATATATACATTTCTAAAAAAATTCGGCAGCATCTCCCCTAAAAGTTGTATATTTTTCACATTTGTACACCTATCTGATTTCTTACAATCTCATAAAAAAATGGTACCTAGATTACATAACATACACATACACATCCACATCCACATCCTCATCCATACCTGTAAGAAAAGTTACTTATATCTACATGTAAATATCATAGATAGATAAATCGATGTATGTATAGATAGATAGATCGATACGTACATAGCTCGCAAGATAGATAGATAGGTTGGTAAGATAGTTACATACATAACTAGATAGGTAGGTATATAGATAACATAGTTACAAAGATAGGATAGATAGGTAGATAGATAGGTGGATAGATAGATAGACACATAGATAGATAGAAATGTAGGATAACTAGATAGATAGTAGGTACTTACATAGATAGGATACATAGGTAGATAGATAGGATAGCTAGATAGATATGTAATAGTTAGATATATGGATTGGTAGATAGATAGCTAAGTAGGTAGATAGATAGTTAGATATATATACATAGATATATAGATAGATATATAGTTAGATAGGTAAATATATAGACAGATACATAGATAAATAGTTAGATAAGATAGATAAATAGATATATAGATAACAAGATAACTAGATATATATATATAAACATATACATAGATACATATTTAACTATATAAATAGGTAGATAGAAGATCTAGATATATAGATATTTACCTAGATAGATAGATAGAAAGATATAAATAGATAAGTTGATAGATTTATAGACATAGATATACATATTTCTAAAAAACATTCAGCAGCATTTCCTCTGAAAGTTGTAGATTTTCCGCACTTGTACACCTGTCTGATTTCATAGAATCTCATAAAAAAATATACCTACATCACATAACATACTCATCCATAGATATTTGATCATCTAATATTCTTTATTATATGTGCTTAATGATTATTTTAAAATTTCAGCAGCATCTCCCTACACTTTTCTCAAAAAGTCACTTGTATGAACTACAAGTGACAAAAAGAGTAGTTAAAATTAGCAAGTATATTAGAGAAGAGTGAGAAGATACTGTCAAAAATTTAAGATAATTATGAAGCACATATAATAAAGAACATTATATGATCAAATATCCACAGACTGTCCAATAAGACATTTCAAGATTTTATGATCGATATATGTCATTACTAAGGAAAGACAGTAAAAACATATATCATAACAAAAGTCTTGAATGGGCAAAAAATTAAAAAAAAGGCCAACCACCTCTACATACACAATTGCATTTACATGTATACAACCACATCAACATACACATACATATCCACATCTACACCATCGCCTGTACCTGTAAGAAAACTTACTTGTACCTATATGTAAATATCAAATCACATCCACACACATACGTCTCACAACCACATCCACATCCACATATACAGTATAAAGATTATATTCTAATTCATATGCGCATCCACAAGAATATATCCATCTACTTATACATTACCCTTTGGTACTAGGCGGAGGTAAATCTCTACGCACTGGAGTTGCCAGTTTGATATACCAAAGCAACAATATAACATGACAAAAAAAAATCTACATCTACCAATCATCCAACATTGCTAGAGTTACTTAAAAAAGATAGTATCATCTTTACTATTATTGCTTGCAATCTACATTGATGTAGCCGAGGCTATCACGACCGGATTTCGAAACTGGAATCCGAAGTTTCGGGATCCGGAGCTGGGTCGGATCGGTAAAAAGAGGCCCGACAGGGGATCCGGAAGGCGACGGAGGCAGAGGCGAAGCCGAAGGTCCGAGGCCGAGAGTGGCTCAGTCGGAGGCTGGCTTGTCTTCGGAAAGCGGGGCCGAGGCTCCTTCGGTTGAGGGACAGCCGGCGCACGGCGTCGAGACCGGTGGAAGAAGTCCGAGGTCGGCGGCCGAGACCGACTCGGAGAGGTCGGCGATGATTCGAACCGAGCCCCTGCAGGAGGGAGAGAAGAAGAAGAAACCGGTCAGCAGGAGTCCCGGGCTTCGGCCCTTAGGAACCCCCTCCGACGGTTAAGTTAGCTTCTGAAGAATATTCGATTCAGAAGACAAAGAGTAGCTTTAATGCTTTTTGGACTATGGTCCTTGAGGGTCTCGGAGACATACCTTTGGCAATAAATAGCGGTGTATTTATAGCAGAGGATAGAGGATGGTTAACGGTGATAGCCGATATAGGACTATGTCCGGGCTTACTGGTAAACCGCCATAGTGCCTAGTCCTCCACCGGAGTGGGCCGGACACGGCTGTGGGCCGAAGGGGGTTGGGCCGCTGATGGGCCGAAGCCTGCTGGGCCGAGGGCTGCTGTGCCGCTTACGGGCCGAGGGTTGTTGGGCCGTTAGCGGGCCGGAGGCCTCCGGAGGGCCTTTTAGTGCTGCTGCTGGGCTGAACTGGGTTTGGGCTTGTTTTAATGGGCCGAATCGGATTCTGCCTCATCACATAGCCCCCCACTCTTGTCTTCCTCAGTTCTGAGATGGCGAGAGTATTGCCCGAAGCTTTCTGTCCTTTTTCTTGAGAAGAGGGTGCCCTCGGTCGGCCGAGGGTCAGCTGTCACTTATCCGTCTTCATTCGGGATGTAGTGACGAAGACCTTTACCCCTGAAGGTGAAGGACCGAGCCTTCGGACTTGTGTCAGGCTTCATTAAATGGACGGGACGGGCGTCGCTTTTCCCGTTAGAACGGTCGCCTCGCGAAGAAACACAGGACACGCGTCGCGCATCCGGCCGCCTTGTTAAAAACACAAACGGATCCTGACCACTTGCGGGTCGCGGGTCACCTCGGCTCTCTGCCCGATGTTCCACTCGGATTGCCGCCTCTTCCTTCTCCGGCAAGCGGATCGAGACACGTGGCGGGCATCCGAGTGATCAGCCGAAGGGTCGGAGCGCTTTCGGCCGTTGATCATTCTGCTCCAAGTCCCGGAGTCTGTCCGTCATCATTACCGAAGGACGGTACACGTGGCGGGCATCCGAGAGAAGCGGTGAGACGACGGGGAAGATCTCAGCCGTCGGTTTCGGCGGGAAGGGCTTCGAACGGTGCCTATAAATAGGAACCCCTCGCAGAGCACTGTTCTTCTTCTTGCTTCCGCGCCTGCGTTCCTCTGCGATCATCCAAGCTTTCCTTCCTCTCCGGCGAAAGGCTAGCCCTCTGAAGGCGTCGTCCGAGCTCGCCGGCCACCGCAGGAAGATCTCCATCTCTCGGAGCGTTTGCTGGGTGAGTTCTGTGGCTTGATTGGCTACACTTGATCCAGGAGAGATCCTTTCCCTTTTGAGAGTAAGCCTCGATCTCCTTTCTCCATCTTCGCGACCTTATGCCCCGCAGCCACTCCTCGAGCGAGATTACCCCTTCAGACGAGGAGTATACTCCGTCTCATTCCCCCAAATCTTCTCTGTCATCTCCTCTTACTCTGGACTCCCTCGCTTCTGCCATGGCCGAAGAAGCCGAGGCCTCCGGGGCCGAGGGGTCCGAGGAGGTTCATGCTCCGGGCCGGGCTTCCTCCTCGGGACGTCGTCGTCCCGAGACTGCCTCGGAAGCAGCCTGCGCCCTTTCGGATTACATCGCTTCTTATTATCAACTTCCTTCGTGGATGACCCCCTATCGGCCTGGCTCCAATACCAGGGCCAACACTCCTCGCCCGGGTACTTTTTCTATCTATGAAGAAAGCTTCCGGGCGGGCTTTCGTCTTCCTCTCCCCACCTTCGTCATCAACCTTCTTTGCTTCTACGGGCTGGCCCCGTCTCAATTTTTTCCCAATTCTTGGCGCACAGTCTACGCCTTCTTGGCTGTGTTTTCCCGTATGCAGACTGTTCCCTCGGTCAACATCTTCCGCTACCTTTTCAAAATCCAAAGGCAGGGGAGATCCGAGTGGTATAGCTTCGTCCCTCCTCTCGGCCGAGGCATTTTTTCCGGGAAGCCTTCGTCCATTCACGGTTGGAAGAGGAATTTTATCCTCGTTTGACTGCTGAAGAATGAGAGGAGCGTGTGGCCCTTTCCTACCGAGTGGGCACCGCTGGCCGCAAGCCTTTCCGATCCTCCTATCCTCAATTCCATCCAGAGCACCCTCGTGGGCCATATCCAGGTCGCGGCTCCATATGACATTTTGGAGCTCTACAGAAAGTCGGAGCTGCTGGTGGGTGCCGGGGCATGGCCGGACCCGAGGTGTGATCCGGAGCGGGCTTTCCCTTACCTTCCTCCTGGGGAGACTTCACGGGACAACGAAGGAAGCGCTGAAGCCGCTCCTCCGGCCGAAGCTCCTCCGGCCGCCGAGGTTGCTGAAGCTTCGGCCGAGGGTAAGTCGGTCTTGAGTTGCAACCATTGTGTTATTTATTTCTAACACTTCTTCTCTTGTTTGCAGCGATGTCCGGGATCCAGGGCCTCCTCAGCCGGATAGCCCCGCAGCGCGGCCAAGCCCAGCCATCACCCCCGCAGGCGGCAGGCGGGTCTGGACGAGGCGTAGTGGCCCCGAGCGTCCGAGCCGGGGTTACGATGACTACGGCCTCCTCCGAGGACCGTGCTGCCGCCGCCGCTCTCGAGAGGGAGCGGAAAAGCAAGTCGGCCGCTCGAAGGGGCGTTCGTTTGTCGAAGCGGCCCCGGGCGGAGGAGCCCGACGAGGCGGAGCCCGCCCCCTTGGTCAGGAGATCTGCCGCGGCCCGAAGGGCCGCGAGGCCGGCGTCCGCCGAAGCGCCGAGGGGCGACTCTCCTCCGGCCGCGATGGCGGGGACAGAGCAGGAAGGCGCCGGGCCGCAGGCGCCTCGCGCGCAGGAGCGCGAACCGTGGGTCCCTGAACTGGGGATCTACAGGGATGAGAGCATGGAGGATTCGCAGACGTGCCTGCGTCTGCTCCGCGGCCTCACCCTCCCGTCGGCTCTGGAAGAGCTGAAGGATCACTCGGTCACCAATCTGGCGATGATCAGCGCCCGATTAGCGGTCCAGGTAAGTCGCTCCTTAGTGTGTTTCAATTCTAGCCTTTCTTTGGCTCGCTTCGAACTTGCTGACCTCTATCGACCTTCGGTCCGCAGGCCGCGGTCACGGGTAGCGTCCTGATTCGTCATCAGGAGCTCCTCCGGGATCAACTCCTGGAGGCCGAGAGGGCGTCGGCCTCGGCAGATTCAGGCGAGGGTCCTTCAGCAGGACGTAATCTTGAGTCCAGCGTCGACGGGCTCGTAGCCGCGATCGCCTGGATGCGGGCTCAGCTGGAGGAGCGGGCAGCGGAGGCCCGAGCTTCTTCCGAGGCCAAGACAAAGGCCGAACGGGAGAAGGAGAAGGCCGAGCGGGAGCTGGCTGCGGCCCAGGCTGAGAATCGGGCCCTTAAGGCCCAGATCCAGGACAAGGACGCCCGGCGGGCTTCGGAAAACCGTCGCCATGCCGAGGAGCTGTCGGCCTTGAAGCAGGAGCTGGAGGAGGCGGTCGATTCGGCCGTGGCCGACTATAAGGCCGGCCCGGACTACGCCGAGGAGATAATCCAGGCCCAGCTTCTGGCGGCCTCCTCGGTCTTCTACATCGGGCTGGCAGCCGCCCAGAAGGTTTGTCCAACCGTGGACTTGACCGGGATCGCCCTACCAACGGACGAGGAAGGCGAAGAGCTCATGTCCTGGTGGAAGGGGCTTGCGGCCGAGAGGGCCCCGGCTTCGGCGGAAGGCGACGAGGTCGTTCCGATCGAGGAGGCCCCTGTCGAAGCCACCCCGTCTGAGGCCGTGCAGATAGTCGATTCTCCCTCCCCATCTCCTGAACGAACCCCAGTTGGTGTGGAGGAGGGAAATACCGAAGGCTAGTACGGGGGCCTGTCCCGGTTTTATCTTTCCTCCTCTTTTTTTGTAAGCCTGTGGCCAGGTGGATGGCCGGTTTTGTACTTCCTTTACTTGTGAATATAGGAAGTGTTTTGTGGATTTACCTTGATGCTGTGCATGATCGACCGAATCTGGTTTTTCAGAAATTCGAGATCCTGTCGTCGTTTTTGCTGTAGCTCAAAAGGCCGAGACCCGATGTAGGTTCGGATAGGAAGTTGATATGGCCGGGGCCTTCACTAACGTGATTCACATGATCCGAGGGGATATCATGCCGCTTCCCAGTGCGGTCTGCGTGGCCGAAGCCACTCCTGACTGGGTTTTATGCGGACTTAGAGATACCATGCCGCTTCCCGATCCGGTATACATGGCCGGAGCCACCCTCGGATCAGGTTATCTGCGGGCTTAGAACACCATGCCGCTCCCGATACGGTTTGCATGGCCGAAGCCACTCCCGGTACGGTTTACACGGACTTAGAATACCATGCCGCTCCCGATACGGTTTGCATGGCCGAAGCCACTCCCGGTACGGTTTACACGGACTTAGAATACCATGCCGCTCCCGATACGGTTTGAATGGCCGAAGCCACTCCCGGTACGGTTTACACGGACTTAGAATACCATGCCGCTCCTGATACGGTTTGCATGGCCGAAGCCACTCCCGGTACGGTTTACACGGACTTAGAATACCATGCCGCTCCCGATACGGTTTGCATGGCTGAAGCCACTCCCGGTACGGTTTACACGGACTTAGAATATCATGCCGCTCCCGATACGGTTTGCATGGCCGAAGCCACTCCCGGTACGGTTTACACGGACTTAGAATACCATGCCACTCCCGATACGGTTTGCATGGCCGAAGCCACTCCCGGTACGGTTTACACGGACTTAGAATACCATGCCGCTCCCGATACGGTTTGCATGGCCGAAGCCACTCCCGGTACGGTTTACACGGACTTAGAATACCATGCCGCTCCCGATACGGTTTGCATGGCCGAAGCCACTCTCGGTACGGTTTACACGGACTTAGAATACCATGCTGCTCCCAATACGGTTTGCATGGCCGAAGCCACTCCCGGTACGGTTTACACGGACTTAGAATATCATGCCGCTCCCGATACGGTTTGCATGGCCGAAGCCACTCCCGGTACGGTTTACACGGACTTAGAATACCATGCCGCTCCCGATACGGTTTGCATGGCCGAAGCCACTCCCGGTACGGTTTACACGGACTTAGAATATCATGCCGCTCCCGATACGGTTTGCATGGCCGAAGTCACTCCCGGTACGGTTTACACGGACTTAGAATACCATGCCGCTCCCGATACGGTTTGCATGGCCGAAGCCACTCCCGGTACGGTTTACACGGACTTAGGGAGATACACAAGTTTTCTGAAAAAGAAATCTTTATTCGTGCCTTTCGGCTAAAAGTCCAGGAGCAGTTTACATAAAATAACGCTGAAGGCATTCTACATTCCAGGTGCGAGGGAGAGGTTGGCCCGAAAGGGTCTCCAACCGATAGGCCCCTCGTCTGATCACCTCTTTGACCCGATAGGGCCCCTCCCAGTTGGGGGCAAGCTTTCCTGAGGCTTCGGCCGGTTTAGAAGCATGAGCATTCCTTAACACGAGGCTCCCGATTTCAAAGCTTCGGGGCTTTACTCGAGTGTTGTGGTACGTGGCCATGTGCTGCTGATAAGCCGCCAGCCGGATGCGAGTCCTATCTCGGGTTTCTTCTATGAGGTCCAGATGATCCTTCAAGCCTTCTTCGTTGACCTCCGGATTGTAAGCAATGACTCTGGGAGAGGGAAGGCCGATTTCCACTGGAATAACGGCCTCTATCCCATAAGCCATGCGAAATGGAGTTTCGCCGATGGGAGTTCGGCTCATAGTCCGATACGCCCATATAACACTCAGTATCTCCTCTACCCATCGGCCTTTGGCTTCGCCGAGGCGGGTATTCAGTCCCTGCAACAGGCTTCGGTTGGTGACTTCAACATGGCCGTTTGCCCGAGGGTGTGCTACCGAAGTGAACTTGTGAAGAATGCCGAAGCCGGCGCAGTTGTCGTTGAACCGACGGTTATCGAACTGCTTGCCGTTGTCCGAAATGATGGTCCGGGGGATGCCGAACTGGCAGATGATGGACTTCCATACGAAGTTCCAAGCATTGCTATCGGTTATCGACGCGAGGGGTTCGGCTTCTACCCACTTAGTAAAATAATCTACCGCCACGATGAGGAATTTTCTTTGGCCGGTGGCGATGGGAAAAGGCCCCAGGAGGTCAATTCCCCATTGAGCGAAAGGCCAGGGGTCGGATAAGGGGGTCAGAAGGGTGGCTGCCTGTTGGATGAGGGAGTTAAACCTCTGGCACTGATCACAGCGCCGTACGAGGGCTAAAGCATCCTCTCGGAGTGTCGGCCACCAGTAACCTTGCCTTAGAAGCTTGTAAGCCAGGGCCCTTCCTCCCGCATGTGCCCCGCATACCCCTTCGTGCACCTCCCTCATGGCGTAGTCGGCTTCAGTCGGGCCGAGGCACCGCAGCAGCGGTCGGCCGAAGGACTTCTTGTATAGTAGCCCGTCCAGAAGGAGGAAATGGGATGAGCGTTGCCGAATGTGCTTCGCCTTCCTTGAATCCGGCGGGACTTCTCCTTGGAGGAGAAAAGCGACGAGGGGAGTCATCCATGTCTCGGCTTCGGCCTCGGTTATTTGCATGGCTTCAGGCTCGCCGAGGCTTGGTTCGGCGAGTTCCTCCACTAGGATCATTCGGCCTCCTCCCCCGTCTTGAGTTGACGCCAGCCGGAAAAGTGCATCGGCTCGGGCTGTAAGGACTGAGGCTTTCGGATCCGGTTTTCGGGGTTGGACCCTGTAGTTCAGGCTCCAGTGGGGCTGAGACTCTGTATTGATTTGCGTCGAGCCCGCAAGACACGGTTTAAACGGCGTCCAGCTATGCAGACGCATTTTAGCCTGTGCCACGTGGGCTGGCTTTGGGCCGCGAGAGTACGGCCCTGACATGTCGTCTGAACGGCGTCTGTGAGGCACGACGCCTTTCAGACTGCGACTCTGGGTTGTCAAAGTACGGCGCCAGTCTTGTCGACTGAACGGCGTCTTTCATGGAAGACCCGTTTCAGACCTCTGTCAGAGCGTTGCAGGGTGTTGTCAGAACAGCCGTCACATCGACTGATAGGCGTCCGTACATCTCGACGCGTTTCAGCCAGTCTCTGGTTAACCGTGCGAGCCCTCCTTCTTTCTCTCATTTTCTCCTCCTTATCTCTTTCTCTCCTTCCTTCCGGTGACTCCGGCATCGACCCTTCCTCCTCCCTCTTTTCCTCCCACTACTTCGTCCTTCCCTCCACTCCAACACTTCCCTACCTCTCACCTCTACCACCACCACTTCCTTCGCGGCGTTCCATTCTCCGGACGGCGGCCGACGTCCCAGCGGAGTGGCGGCGTCCTCGAGGGTACCGGCGGCGGTCTGCGGTGCGGCGGGACGGAGGCACGGAGTTTGGAGGAGTTCAAGAACCGGTAGGGTGACGGTTCCCACAGTGTTGTGTTCTAAACCATGTTTTTCCCCGTTTAAAGCATGCTATGGATCGATGGGTTTGGGGTAGAATGAGCATGTTAGGGGGTTTTTCCTTGATGGGAATGGGAGTTTCTGTGGATGTGAATTCTTGATACTTTGGTTACCCTCTTTCCCCTCTGTTTTTGGGGCTTTTTCGGGGTATTTGGGGTTAAGGGAGAAACCCTCGGATCGAACCAGGGAACCAGATTTCTGGTGCTAAACGGCGTCGTGCCTGGTCGACGCCTTTCAGAAGGACGTCAGTGCAGTACGACGCCTTTTAGACAGAAATCCCCCTGTTCGAGGTTTCAAGAGTCAGGGACTCTGGTGCTAAATGACGTCATGAATGGACGACGCCTTTCAGAAGGACGTCGGGCCATCATGACGCCATTTAGGCAGGAAATCACCCCGACTGAGGGACTCAGTTCGAGGATTCTGGGACTGAAAGACGTCATGGGCGGGCGACGCGTTTTGGAATAGCGTCGAGCCACCATGACGCCTTTTAAGGCAGAAATCCCTCGATTAATGTTTTCTGGAATTCCTGGATTTTCGGTGTGAACGGCGTCTGAGGATGTTGACGCCTTTTAAAAGGCGACCACTGGTGTCGACGCCTTTTAGGCCAGATTCTGAGGCCGGTATTTTCATAAACCAGTTTAGGGTGCTTGAATGGCGTCGGCCTTGGGCGACGCGATTCAGGACAGAACTACACTAATCCATGCCAGTAAAATGTGTTTACACTGCTAGATAGTCGGTTAATGCATATAGTTAGTATACTCGATATGATGAACTCTTCGTGACCGGATGGCACTGCGTTGTGTGTCGTGCGACCGTGGACTTCTTCCGTGACCGGATCGCACCGTGCCGTGTTTTCTGTTTCGGTGGACCTAGAGTGACAGTTGTAGTGTTCTACACCCTGTGTCGGTGCGGAGGGACACAGCGCTGACGGGAGCAGTGGCAGGGTGACGCCTAGTAGAGAGGGTCACCTGGTGAACCCCGGGGTTAGCTAGCTTGTACCGGTGTCGGAGAGGTACCTTTGGAGTGTCACTCGTGCTGGGGGAAGGAGTAACCACCTGAGCCAGTTGGGCCGGAGTAGCCAGCGTGCTATCCGAGGGGTTACTGTTTGGTCTCAGCGGGCCGGTGTTTGCTGAGGGAAGGAGTGACCGCCGAGGTGGCCCGTGTGCTATCCGAGGGGTTACTGTTTGGTCTCAGCGGGTCGTTGTTTTTCCCACTCTCGTTGTGAAGTTGACGTGTTTTAGGGATACGCCGAATTACGAGTTTCCTGATAGATTGGAATTATGCATGTTAGTTATACTTTGAATGCATGTGATTCGTATTGAGATGTAGGCATGGAAATCACTGTCTCTTCATGGTTATTATATCCCTGTTGTACTTTACACTTGTGGGTGTGTGTGTGTGTGGGCAGTGGGGATCGAAGGATCCCTACTGAGTCTTTTCGTTGAGACACACCCCTGCGGCTTTCAGGTGAGGACTCCAGGCAGACCTAGCGAGGGTTGTGCGGCTGAGTGCTGAGCGTCGTCGACTGTTGTTCCGAGGTATGCCCTGATGTAGTTGTTATCTTTATTTCTGGCCTGTATGTATAATCATTTCCTTTCTGTTGGAGTATGTAATTATTTGCTGTATCGAGTCGCATTGTAATAACTTTTAATTTCTGCATTTTCCCTTCAATTCAATGCGATGCGAATGTTTAGCTTAGTTGATTATTTATTTCCCAGACTTACTCGGATCCTGGTTTGGTTACAAGTTAATGATTCGGTACCCATTTAGTAATCGGATCCCCGATTATAGGGTGGCGGGTCGTTACACGGGAATTCTCGGCTCTCGGGATCCTCACGATTTCATAAGAATTGAATTGAGCGAGGATCTTGCGAGTCACCTGGAGATAAGATGCCATTATCGCATCCCGAGCCTCGTATTCCCCGGAAATATGGCTGGCGATCAGCTGAGAGTCGCTGAAGGCTTTTAGGTTCCGGGCGCCGAGCTTCCTCGCGGCCCGGAGGCCAGAAATGAGGGCTTCGTACTCGGCGGCATTGTTAGTGGCCGGAAAGGAGAAGCACAATGCGTACTCCGTGACAACTCCTTCGGGCGATGCCAGGATCCACCCGGCGCCGCTGCCCGTGGAGCACACGGAGCCGTCTACAAAGAGCCACCACTCGTCTGCTGGTGTATGAGCCGCGGTGTCCTCGGCTTCGGGCACGTCGGCTTTCGGCTGAAGTGCCAAGGAAGCGCTGGGAGTGAGTTCGGCGATGAAGTCCGCCAACGCCTGGGCTTTTATTGCTACCCGAGGTGCGTAGGAGATGTCGAACTCTCCTAGCTCAATCGCCCATTTTGCCAGCCTGCCGGACACCTCCGGCCGGGAGAGAATTTGCCTCAGGGGCTGGTCGGTAAGAACCTTTACTGAACGGGCCAGAAAATAAGGCCGGAGCCTCCTCGCGGACGAGACGAGGGCCAAAGCCAATTTCTCCAGCGCGAGATACCGGAGTTCTGCTCCTTGAAGGGCTCGGCTGGTATAGTAGACTGGCTTCTGAACGCCATCTTGCTCTCGGACAAGGACGGCGCTGAGAGCCGTCTCGGAGACTGCGAGGTACAGGCTCAGAGGCTCCCCGGGGACCGGCTTGGACAGAATGGGGACTTTGGAGAGGTAGGCCTTCAGCTGGTTGAAGGCTGCCTGGCACTCATCCGTCCAGTCGAAGCTATTGGCCTTCTTCAGTAGCTTGAAGAAGGGGAAACAATAATCCGCCGCCCTCGACATGAAGCGGCTTAGGGCTGCGATCCTCCCGTTCAGCTTCTGTACCTCTCGGAGGTTTGCCGGGGGGCGCATTTGTATGATGGCCGAAACCTTATCGGGGTTAGCTTCTACCCCTCGGTGGGTGACCATGTAGCCGAGGAACTTCCCGGAGGCTACCCCGAAGGCGCACTTGGCTGGGTTCAGCTTCATCTTGTATCGCCGCAGGGCGGAGAATGTCTCGGCCAAGTCGGCCAAATGTTCTGCAGCGACGCGACTTTTGACCAACATCTCGTCTATATAGACCTGCATGTTACGGCCGAGCTGTAGGGCGAACACTTTATTGACAAGGCGTTGATATGTCGCGCCGGCATTCTTCAGACCGAAGGGCATCCGGGTATAGCAATATAGACCCAGATCGGTCGTGAAGCTGGTTTAGCTCTCATCACTCGGATGCATCCGGATCTGGTGATAGCCTGAATTGGCGTCGAGGAAGCTTAAGAGTTCGTGGCCGGAGGTTGCATCCACCACCTGGTCTATCCGAGGCAGCAGCTATCCATCGGACAGGCCTTGTTGAGGTTGGTGAAGTCCACGCACATTCGCCACTTGCCATCCTTTTTCGGCACCATTACTACGTTGGCGATCCAGTCCGGGTGATGCACCTCTCGGAGGTGCCCGGCGTCCAGCCCCTTCTGCACTTCGGCTTGGATGGCGGCTCTCCTTTCCTGATTGAAGGTGCGCCGCTTCTGCTTAACCGGGGGCTGGTCGGGATCGGCATGTAGTCGGTGCTCCTCTACCTCCGGGTCAACCCCGGGCATGTCCGCTGGAGACTAGGCGAAGACGTCGAGATTCTTTTTCAAGAATTCGGTGAGCTTCTGTGCTTCGGTCTTCTCCAGGCCAGAGCCTATCATCAGGGTTCGTCCTTCGCCTCCCGGAACCGGAATGGCGAGGAGCGCTTCTCCTGGAGATGCCTCGGCTGATGACTCGATTGCCAGGGTTTCGGCTGCAGCCTTCCCTTTGACCGAAATCATATAGCATTGCCGGGCTGCTTCTTGGTTTCCCTTGGCCTCGCCTATTCCATGGCTAGTATGAAACTTTAGTTTTTGATGGAAAGACGAAGGCACGGCTCCGACCCCACCGATTAGCCTTCGGCCGAAGATGGCGTTGTAGGCTGAATCGATTTTTACAACGGCAAAATCCGTTTCGACGGTTAGTTGCCGGGGGGCGGAGCCTATGGTTACAGGGAGCCGAACAATGCCCTCTACTCGGCAGGGCGAACCGTTAAAACCGAAGAGGGGGCCCCGGTGAGGCTTCATATTAGCCTCACTCAATCCCATTTTTACAAAACAATCATAAAATAAGATGTTTGGAGCGCTTCCATTATCGACAAATATTCGATGTACATCGTAGCTATTTATTACAACGTTTATGACGAGGGCGTCATCGTGAGGGACTTGAATATCAACCAGGTCCTCTGAGCCGAAGGTAATATCCTCTTGGCGAGGCCACTTCGGCTCGACGTCAATCGTCGCTATAGTGGCAGAACTGCGCTGCCGTTGCCTTGATCCTTCCCCTGGCCCTCCGGATATCATCATAATAGACCCAGAACTGGGTCTTTGATGGGATGCTTCTACCGGGGCCGAGGTGACCTTCGGCAGAGGAGCAGCTTCTGTCGCCGGGGGTTGCTGTTGCCTGGGCGTCTCAGGGACGTCCCGGTTTCGCTGTGGCGGGGACTGCTCTTGTCGAAGCTGCGGCAGTCTCCCCTCCCAGATGAGGCGGTCGATTTCTTCTCGGAGCTGCCGGCATTCGTCCGTTGTATGGTCGATCTCCCGGTGATACTCGCAGTATTTACCGGGGTCCCTTCGGCAAAGATCAGTCTTCAGGCGCTCGGGTCGCCGGATCATACCCTTCACCTCCATGAGCATTCGGGAAGGGGGAGCATGCAAGGGTAGGTACCGCTGTTGCGGGTCCCGTCGCCTCTCTCTGTCCCAGTCCTCCCTGCGATATCGCTTTCGGGAGGGTTCTTGATCTTCGGGCCGAGGTCGGACCACCTGGGGGGCAGGTGCCGAGGCTGCTTCGACTGCGCCTTTACCTCTGGACATCATCAGGGCCTCCCGGTTGATGTATTTATGGGCCCGGGCCACGAGGTCCTGGAAGGTAGGGGGATGGCGTTTCCCGATGGAGCCGAGGAGCCCTTCGTCCCGACACCCGCTGATCACGGCCGAGACCGCAATCGAGCTGTCGAGGTTCGGGATTTGGGCGGCCTTGGTCCTGAACTTGGTAAAGTACTCCTGGAGAGTTTCAGTGGGGCCCTGCCGGATGGCTAGTAGGCTGGCGGAGGTTTTGCACTGCCGGGTGGCATCATAAAACTGGTCGATAAATAACTGGCCCAACTAGACTAGGGAGTGGATGGAGTTGGGGGCCAGTGTCTCGAACCAGGTGAGGGCAGTCTTCTCAAGGGTGAGGGGGAAAAGTCGGCAGCGGACTGCCTCGGCGACCCCTCGGACCGAGAGGTATGTGTTGAATCTCTAGAAATGACAGACCAGATCTGTCATTCCGTCGTAGAGAGGGCCCTTCGGCAGCTTGAAATTGGGAGGCACCTCGGTAGCCAGGAGCTCTGGCGTGAACGGAGTCTGCTCCAGGATGTTGCTAGCAAGGGGCGCCCCGTAAGGCCGAGACACCATTTGCTGCATTTCCTTTCGCATTGCCGTCAGCCGCCGGTCCAGGTCCGAGGCAGTCGAGGTGGCGACTGATTGTCCTCCGGTCCTGGCCGGGCGGAATTCCGACGAAGCATAGCCCTGCTCCGTTAGGCGGTCAGCGCGAGGGGCTCGGGCAAGTAGCGCCGAGGGCTCGCTGCGTGCCGTAGCGGTTTCGTCGGGGGAGACCGGTGTTGGCGTCGGCCGGAACCGAGTATCTTGAACCAGGTAGAGTGGGGGGAGCGGCGCTTGCTGAGGAAGCTGTCCCATCAATCCCATGCGCTGGGCGATGGCGGATACCATCTCCTGAAGAGGCGCTAGGGATGTGACGGCAGCTGCTAGCGTTGCCATTTGTTGCTGGAGCACCCCCACCCGGTCTTCCGCGGCGAGGGACTCCGGGATGACGGGCAGAGGCATGCTTGGCGGGGCAGAAGGGGTGCCTTCGGAAGGCAGTATCTGTGCCGAGGCTTCCCGTGCCTCTGCTTCGCTCTGTCCGGATCGTCGGGTTACAGGTCGTTGAGACATGACTTGTTTGTTTGTTTCCTACAGACGGCGCCACGTGATGTAGCCGAGGCTATCGCGACCGGATTCCGAAGCTGGAATCCAAAGTTTCGGGATCCGGAGCTGGGTCGGATCGGTAAAAAGAGACCCGACAGGGGATCCGGAAGGCGACGGAGGAAAAGGCGAAGCCGAAGGTCCGAGGCCGAGAGTGGCTCGGTCGGAGGCTGGCTTGTCTTCGGAAAGCGGGGCCGAGGCTCCTTCGGTTGAGGGACAGCCGGCGCACGGCGTCGAGACCGGTGGAAGAAGTCCGAGGTCGGCGGCCGAGACCGACTCGGGGAGGTCGGCGATGATTCGAACCGAGCCCCTGCAGGAGGGAGAGAAGAAGAAGAAACCGGTCAGCAGGAGTCCCGGGCTTCGGCCCTTAGGAACCCCCTCCGACAGTTAAGTTAGCTTCTGAAGAAGATTCGATTCAGAAGACAAAGAGTAGCTTTAATGCTTTTTGGACTATGGTCCTTGAGGGTTTCGGAGACATACCTTTGGCAATAAATAGCGGTGTATTTATAGCAGAGGATAGAGGATGGTTAACGGTGATAGCCGATATAGGACTATGTCCGGGCTTACTGGTAAACCGCCATAGTGCCTAGTCCTCCACCGGAGTGGGCCGGACACGGCTGTGGGCCGAAGGGGGTTGGGCCGCTGATGGGCTGAAGCCTGCTGGGCCGAGGGCTGCTGTGCCGCTTACGGGCCGAGGGCTGTTGGGCCGTTAGCGGGCCGGAGGCCTCCGGAGGGCCTTTTAGTGCTGCTGCTGGGCTGAACTGGGTTTGGGCTTGTTTTAATGGGCCGAATCGGATTCTGCCTCATCATACATCTACCAATGTCATTTTAAATAACAAACCATAATCAAGGTTCAACTCGAGAACAATCCTTAAATCAGAAGGATAAAGCCCAACTATAAATATACAATAATCCATGAATTCAAGGACAAGCATGACATGTGGATATTAAATTCTTTTCAAAATCAATGACAAGAATATCATGAAATAGCATATTCTATGTAAGTCCTTCTAACAGGATACCCCTAGCGAGACAGTCTATTAAGCCTCCTAGGACGAAATCCCTAGCAAGTCAATTTTGAATTAATTGCACTATGATTGAGAGGAAATGATTGATAGCATTAATAGAAGGTATGATATTCAATAAAAGATATTGCAATAAATGAATTCAAGGACAAGGACAATATGTCTCGATCTTCTCTTCAAACCAACAACAAGAATATCAAGAAATGCCATAGCCGTCAACTAATAAGAATAAACAAGATAATCTTGCTAGCTAAATCTAACCAAAGATAAAAATGTACGCTCAGTTATTAGTGATGCTATCAGCCATGTGATGATATTTCGCCATGTGATCATATTTTGCTTGGCATCTACAAACTGAAGGTGGGGTTGTGTTATGTCATCTTTGTTATTAGTGATGCTCAAAACATGCTTGGCTCATGTCTCACACGCTGTAATTAGAAATAATTTCACTAATACAGGCCAGTCTGTCAAGATTCATTTTGCTGGACAACTATGAGATTCTTTCACTTTAGAGAGGCTACAGTTGAAGATTCTTACAAGGACCTAAGGGATCCATTGCACTTCATGTCCTTAAATGCAAACTTATTCAAGAGAATAACTCTTAAGTCTAACTAAATGAAAAGCTGATAAATCAATTGGCTTATGAATTCAGTCAAGGACCAAACTGTATGCTCAGTTTTGCAAGTTTATTGTGAGCCCACCTTTTTAGAATCAGCAACTACATGCTTCATGAATGATTTTGAGTTTATTTCCAATATATCTAAGTGTCTCACTAGAACATATGGTGAATTTTTTAATTAATTTCGAATACACCCATATTACTAATTAGAGGTTAATATTGAAACTAGAATCAAGCTAAATGTGGTGATTGCTTATTAATTTACCGTATGAAGAAACTTGGGAGAGGGTACCTGGGCTGTTTGGGAATGGCGACTATAAGCAGCATGTTAGGTAGGGGTAAGCATAGGTCAGAAATTAGTTATTGATCCATGAACTATTTGACATAACAATAAAAATGCATTTTCCTGCTTGATATCATTGTTAAGATGCCTTCTCAAAGGTTGGTTAAGGTATCTGACCATGACAGATTTATAGAAGGATTGTAATTGCACTAGAAGTATTGTGGGTTGGATAATAAAATCATGTTGGTTAATGTAATGCTTCCAATGCTTGTCATTTACAAGCTATCCATCTACTTATGTCAAAAATGAGGGGAAAGTGATGGCATATTGGCATATAGCTACACAGAAATTTCCTAGCAAATTTATGTTTACATAGAAACTTCCTAGCCAATTTCTCTTGTGCTTTCTTTTAGTTCTCTATATGACTGAAACTGAAATGAACACATTACTAAGGAATTGGAAAGATGCTACCCCAAAATATCATTTTGTTAATGCTTTTGAACTTTGTGGACAGCTGGCCAGTTTACAGTGGAGTGAAGTAAGAAGATTAACTTTTAGTGCACTTTACAAAAACTTACCAAGGGTAATATTGTTAAAAGAAGCAAGAAATGGGCCAAGAGTACCTACACCTAACCAAAGCCATTATCGTGTATAAACTCTAGTGAAGATCACAAGGGAAGTGCATGAAAGAAAACATTTTTTTGAGTGGGCACTTTCATTAAAGTTGAACACATGTAATTATTATATCAATATATATATATATATACCAAATTGAACATTATGTATAATTCACATGGATAATGACATGATATATATTGTGATTATAACTAACTAATATCGTGATTACACTATAAAATATTCATTAATGAGAGTTTAATTACATCAAAACGGGAAACAACAGGGTTACAGAAAGAATTATTTCTAGGCCTTAGCACATGGACAGTGGCACCTCAAGGTCATGGACAGTCAAATCCTTTTTAACAACTTCATTTTTATGTCAAACTAAAAGGTGCTCCAATCTAGAACTTTGGCCTGAAATAACCTGAGGTGAAGTTGGCAGCAATCCAAAAATACTTCCAATTGGAAGAATGTGCCAAAACGCAGTCTTTCTTAGACCTTTTAGAGGAAGCACTGGGACAATCAAATTTGGCCCATCTCAACCAATTAGCCTGACCCTTCCATTATTATTATGCATGTAATTAAGCTCTTCTGTTGACAATGGACTCTTTGTTAGGATCCGTGCGGGACGCGAAGAACGCAGTGGAAACAAAAATAAAATCCCGCCCGATGCTTGCAGATCCGTTTCGGAACAAAAAATGGTAAATTGGAAAAATCGGGGAGTAATCGTGATACCGTGTGCGGATACGAATCTGCGTTTGTGTCGGTTCCGTCGAGGTGATGCTGCTAGCCGCACAAGCGTCCGGCCTCTAACGGCATCCATGCAATCCTCTACGGTGGTTCGTTCTCACTCCCTTATCCAGATCAGCGCGTTCGCTGAAGATCCGTCGCCACAACGACGTTCGAAAATCCGCGGACAGAAATTCCTGACTTTTGGGAATTGTGCGCGGCAAAGTCGGGACAACATCCGACACACCGAGAGGGGCGCCCAAACGAGGAGGAGAGAGAGAGCGGGATAGCTAGCCTTGAGAGTTCTTAGAGCTTAGCCCAGCGTTTTTTAACAGCACGGATATATATTAAGTCGGCGCGACTTTTCATAAAAGTCCCCAAGTTAATATAAATCCCACTTAAGTACTACCGACTGAGAATATGTTTGCGTGTGACCCTATAAGTCCATTAACTAGTCCGATTTTCACCCTGTTAAGTCCAATAACATTTTATTGACTTAGTATAATTAATTAATATATGATATTTAATTAATTACTTAACCGAATTAACATCTCACGTAAATTCAACCAGACTTCCGATCAAGTTGGGTGCCAAGCAAAACCGTATAATCCCATAAGGTAATGGGGTTCAACAACCCACTCATAGAACATGTCCATCCACAATTATCATGTGGCTATAATCCTTCATTCGCATAATGCTCTCGAGTCAACCTAGGGTACGGTCGACTGTCAAACCATAGACGGTCAACTCACTTGGATTAGATTCTACTGTACAATATCATAAAACACCTTTTCTGATATTGTGTCTGCTCTAGTCAGAGACTCCTGCATATCTATCCTAGAGCATTCTCTCTCCACTTACCTGAGAGCGAATGATCCTCTATTGAACACACAATCACCTTTGAAGGTCTTCCGCTGGACCCGATCCATGACTATTAGAAATCTCGTGGATAAGGATTCATAAGCCAAGGTCAAAGTCCAAAAGTCCACCGAAAAAATGTCTTTGGTGTCTCAAGTCGAAGGACCAACCATGCCACTGTGACGATGAATCAAGCTGATTGACAGTTAGGTAAATTACCATTCAATGATTCATATCGCATTAGTTCAGTGAACTCATTCCCCAATGAGCACCTACAAGTTTTTTCATAGTGTTCCACACAAGTGACTAACAAGATCAGTCACCCTCATCATATGAGATAGAATAACACGTACTAATCTTACCAATGTTTGATGTCCTCTTCAAATATCTTACGACTATGAACAATTAAGAATATGTGTTTATAAGTCATCGGCCTTATTATTATGATCTCATCATAATCCAATGGCTATTGCACACATTCAAGGACTTCATTATGTGTACTTATAAATATACCAATCTATATAATGATATACATGTCATTTATTAGTGAATCAGATTGTAATAGGTGCCTTATGATTGTCTTTGATGATACCTATATTCAACAATCTCCCACTTGAACTTAAGCCAATTACCTTTGCATTTGATCTCCATTAGTTGGTGATGTTCACATAACATCTACGACTAAGACTCGGTCGGGGATCTGCTAAATTATCCATAGAGGAAATTTTTTCTATTACGTTATTTCCTCTTAATCCTTTATCTATGAACTTGTGAAAGAGCCTTATAATGTTTTACAACTTCTGATGAGACCATGGCTCGACCACAAAATTGATTTCTCCTACTGTTGTCCTACAACAACGGGATGGGATCGGAGACCTTTTAGAACTACATCTACTTCATGGATGAACTCTTTCATCCATATTGTTCCAATAACAGTATCACTTGTTTATGTCGTCATCTTAATAGGAAGTTCTGGTTTGAAACCATTCCAATTCACACATACTATTCTATGAACAGTATCTAGCTATAATCATGTAAGCAACAATTTCTAGCTTTGAACTCTTCCAATCCACTACTTTCTGATTAGAAGATAAAATCCAAGTCTGAGTTGAAATTTAAGTCAGTGTGACTTATGGTTTCAAATCATCCTCTCCATATATAGGAGTGCATCTTTAATACTTCTCAAGTACTTAGTGATCTATTCCTCTCCTTCTATCAAGGTTTTCATGTATCCTTCAAGGAACCTTTCCTTAAGAAATAAATTTTATGTCTCAATAATTGAGACTAATTATGAAATTTATCATGTCAAACATTTTGACATACAAGTAAATTTTAATTGATGGTAATATCATTATCGATCTATCTTAATAGATTCGTATTCTCAATACGCAGGATGTTGCGTCCGAACCTATCATGAAGAATTACATGGATAATAATACTTTTACTGATGGTAGCATTCTAATGTCATTCCCAATGACTTTCATGTTACTATCATAAAGTATTAATTAAGCTACCATGCTCCCATTGTCCTCTTTGTACACACATATTTCGTGATCATTCTTAATGATTACTTTGTGTTTGACTATGAGGTCAAAACTCTTATTCCAACTTTGGGAAGCTTCAGTTTGATTCAAATTGATGTTTGAAATCATAACAAGCTTCCTAGATATTTTAAAAACTTTAAAGTTGTATCATATACATCTTTTCCTCAATCACATTAAGGGAATGTTTTTAATATCTAACTGCCATCTCATCATCATGATGAACTGTATTGGCAAGTAGAATTCTAATAAACTTATTAATGGTAACCACTAAGAAAAATTTGTCTAAGTCAACACTTTGACGTTGACTATTTTCTTCAGTTTACCACATAAGTTTTAAGTAGTCTATTTGTACTAATCTTCATTCTAAAGATTTACTTGCTATTGATAGGTACAATATCTTCTAGAAATACTATCAAGTTCCGAACTTAATAGGTGTTATGGACTATGGCTTAAAAATTTTAACTTCTTGCAAATTTCAAATTGTAAAGAGCTTTTTCATAGATTTTGGATCAAAATTCACATTTTTGAGCCCCCTCATTCTGCTATCTCTGATATGTCAAACATATCTTTCTAGCCATTTGAGAGAATCTCAAATACCTATGAAGTTTCTTTATGTGTGTCATGAAAGATTTCAAACAATCGAAGATTATCTAATAATCTTGTGTTAATTTGTGGGTTTAGAACATCTTCTAGTTTTATTAGCTTCCACTATCTTCTTTAAGGATATATTCCTCTTTTTAGAAGACAACTTTCTAGATAATAACCATCGCCTGGCCAATAAATGTAATGTCCAAATTCTTTAGATATTTCACAGATTTATACTACATCTTGTCCTTTTGGATCTAACTTCTTTGGATCATGTCTTTTCCACAAGACTATGACATAACTTGACTTTAATATATTTAAAATCAAGTTTTTCTTATAATTCATATCTCATATGAATTATCTTATATGCATACATTGACTTATTTGGAACTGTGTAAAATATGGACATCTAATATTCATACTCATATTTATGAGGATATAAGAATTAGGAAAATCTTATTATGTATTGCACCATATTTCATAAAGTGCAATTCCTTATTATATCATATTGTTATGATATATTACAAGGATCAATCGAGAGAAGATACAATTATCCTTTTAATGATTTGTGTAAATCGTGTATTCAAGTATTAATTTTCTTGATCAAATCAAAGAATTCTAATACTCTTTCCAATTAGTCATTTCATCTTGACCTTTTATTCCTTAATCTCTTAGATGCATTCGACTGGTACTTCAGTAAGTACACACATCCGAATCTTTTCAAGAGGAAACTATTAAGGTAAGTCATTAAAAGTAATTATCTTTGGACTTAAGAAAATATTGACTTATTTACATCAATATGTATAAGCACCAATAATTTCTTAATGCACAACCTAGCATACAATGCCATAGATAATCAGGATTCACACTGTCCTTTTCTATGGGAGATTTGTGAATATTCATCACATGATATGTCACATCAAGAACCTTTAGTATATTAACTAGTTTCAAAATCTTTTATTTTATTTCTAAAATCATATGGAACAACGCTTGTTCCTTCTCAGTCAATATTATTCACTTTTAAAATTCTTAATCATTGATATAACTAAATAACAATTATTTAATTTCATTCTATCTCCTAAAGATCTCTATAAGAAGATTGATTTGTGCCTACAGATTTTTCCTATGATTGACTCAATTATAGGAATGAGGAATAAATGCCTGCGGTGTTTTATTAAATGAAGACATTTGCCTATAGTTTTTAAATCGTAGGAGTTACAAATATTAATACTTAACATATATATATATATATATATATATATATATATATATATATATATATATAATATGTAACTTTTTCTTACGTAGATAATTTTTTTCCAAAAGTTACTTTTTTTTTGGCGCCAAGAATGTGACCGCCCGCGAAAACGCACCCTTTCATGAAATTTTCTCGCAAATCAATGAGAGGACTCTACTTGCCAAACTCCTCCTTCCCAAATTCCCCACAACACTCGAACTTGTCTTCTGCGTGCAGAAGCCCCTTTCCCAGCAGCACCTTGTATGTAACGACCCATGTCTAGATGCTAAACCTCTCTCTCTCTCTCTCTCTCTGTGTGTTCCCTGCCTCCCCTCCCAACATTGCCAGTGATGCCGCATCTCTGACACGCCGAGATCACCGAATCCTAATTTTTGAGAGAGGGGACTGAGGAAGGGAGAGGAGAAGGAGCGCCAACTCCCTAATCCCGAGCCCTTGTTGCTCTCCCCATGTCAGCAACCAACCTAGTAAATCTCGCCTATACCTGTGGCCCGACGTTGGCACATTCTTGGCCCCTTGGATGCATGCCTTTTGCTAAGGTACTCTCTCTCTCTCTCTCTCCCCCCAGTTGGCGTATGCACCATGCCGATGAGCCCCCATTCCTGCCCCCTCCTCTGTATGATAGAAGTTTGAGCTTTTTTGCCTAAGCTTTCTCTTGCAAAAATATCTTCTCTCATTTGGCTGTTTGAAGGGGGTCCTTGCAATAGCACATGGTGTGAGAAGAGGCAAGGCATCAAGTTTGGATGGTATCAATGGTTTCTCAACAAGGTTTAGATGTTGTCTGATTGTCATCTAGATGGCGATGTCATTACCGAAGGGCTGTGAATTAGCAGGGCGAGGATCCTCCCAGAGACTCAGCAAGCACCTCCCCCAATTTTGATGACTCCGTCAGATAACCTCTCTGTGTTTCTCTCTGTCTGAGAAGTGGGATTGATCCCCCAGCTTTCTCTCCTCTCTAGAAATTTTCATATGAATTTGTTGTTGATTTTTAATTTTTTTCTTTGACTCGAATCTTTGTAGCATTATTCCGTGGATCATCTATAGATTTTTCTAAATCTCCCCCCCCCCCTCCAACCCCCCATTCCCAACCCTTTGTCGTGAGGCCTATTTGATGTTTACCCTAGAAATCGGTGTTTTGGCAGATCTAGCCATTAAAAACTTCGTTTGTTTCATGGATGTAGGATCTGGCCTCTTTTTATTTCATATATGGTTTTTCTGCATGCTGGGGGAGGGAAAAATTAAGAATTCTGTTCCAGATCTATTGTTTTCTTTTGCTTTCTCTTTGGAGGAGAGTTTTTTAATGTATTTAATAGGTTTTTGAATTTGAACTGTGCCCAATCTTTGTGTAGCCCTATTTACGTAGTGTGTGCCTGCATCTCAAGTTTTTTGTGCAGAGTTTCACTTTCTGATAATTTGAAGGCACTCAGAATAAGGTTTTCTTAGCATTTGACAGTAGGACAATGTCCAGGCTGATGTTATGGGGCTAATTTAGCCGCAACAGTTGCTTTGTTTCCTCCTAACAGAATCACAAGATGCACTTTGATTTGTACTTTCAGTTTCAGTTATGATTGGATGCCTACTAACTTTGTTCCTGTATTAATGTCTGTTGTATGCATACATGGGGATTAAGATTCCAGACAATTCCCTGCTAAATAACTTAAACTGATGGCCCATGATGATTGCAAGCCATGTGCCCACGTCAAAACTAATTTCTCGTAATAATAGTGTATGCATATTTCTGTAAATATTTATCTGCTTCTTCCATATATATTTATTATATTAGTGGATAGAATGAAGTTAGGTGTTCATGTGCTCTATTTAGTTAAAGCCAAGTGGTGAGTGATGTGACCAGGGGCCGGGGCCATTGGATGTACCACTTGACTTCTTCTTTTTTTGCTGCAATGTTAATTTGATTGATTACTACTTATAACACTTGAATCAACCCAAAAAATAAATTGGAGATTAATCTAAGGGGCATTATCTTTGCTGTTATTACCATTCATAAACATATAACAGCATAGGGTATTCCATCATAACTTGTTGCACATACATGGCAAAGTTTTATTCGTAATACGACAATGAAATCAATCAAGAATAGGAGGTGATTACTTGGGATTTTACATGCTAGACAAACAAGGCTTTATAGATTATTGTGCATCAAGAATGCTGAAGATGTTGAATTGCTAATGTCTAAATCATTCTGATTTTGTGCCTATGTCCACTCTTGTTTTCTTTTAAACATATCAATCTACAAAGCCGTTAAAAGAGGTAGCAGTAAATTACTGATTGATAATGAGCTTTTGAATTTCTAATGCTGATGAGCTTTTCTAATCTTTCATCCTAAATTTTCTTTAGAATTTTATCTTGAGGATGTCTACTCAATCCGGTTGGTTGTTATTGATAAATTTGTGGATAAAGCTAGGATTTTTTTTATGAATGATCAATCTTCATTTAGGTCATGTACATCTAGAAACCACACAATTTTGTTGACTTTGAATCACATGATAGTTTTGTGAAGAGTGGAGATCAGTTTTCTAAATAGGAAGATATTGAACTGGGAAAAAGTGTAAAATGAGTACCATTGACTTTTGGAATGGATGACTTCTTCAAGCAAGTACGTTAAGGGAGCTGAGAGTACATTTCATTGTGACTATGAAAGAAATTGAAATGCACAAGGAGCTTTCTAAACAACTTCAGAAGCTTCAGGTACAGTGTACATCCTTAGGTGCATTTCATTTGTGGGTAACCAATGAGTTCTACATTGAATTTAAAGCTACAACACTCCTTTTTCTCTCAGTTGATAGGTCTCACTGTTGAGAATTTTACATCTCTTTTTTGTTACTCTTTTTGTCCATATGTTTTAACTATTACACATATGGTAGAAAATTGATCATCAGAATATTTAACATGTGGAACCCAAGTATATCTTGTCGTCAAAAGTTGAAAATCAATCACATCGTGGAAATCAAGTTAAAAGAGAGGGTGTCAGTGTGACACTAACCTATAGCTTTAAGGGGTCGAGCACAAAGCAACTCAATCGTCAACATGGTGCAACGGAGTTGAGCAAACCTATAAAAAACATAGAAGACGCATGTGGTTCCACGGGCTGATCTACCCATTGCACTTGCTTTGTGGATCTCATTTTTTCTATGAGGTGTATATAGGTGTCTACATTCAATTCTTTTTTCTCTTCCTTTCTTGCATCTGAACATTTTGCTTTTTGATGGTTGAGATCTGGTTGTTTTCTTTTCTATAGTCTATGTTATATCTTTGTTTCTTGTCCGCATGGGTTTTATATGTTTGTCATTTACATGGCTTTCCTATGGTGTTGATGTAGTTTGACTTTGTGTTCCTGTGTTTCTTACCATGTATCGTTGCCATGGAGCTTTCTGTCATTGCTTCAACATGTTCACTTACTCTCCCAATATATAAGAGGAAAGCATAGTTCAGATCCTTCTTTTAGTACATAATAATAATGCAAAAAGTCATGGCTGCATGAAAACTCTCTAATGTTAATTGTATCAATTATATGGAAAAGTACTCATGTGACATTTAATTGTACAGAAATTTGACCAATAATAAAGATTTATGCTCTTATTATACTGGCTTGCTGATTACTGAATGTGAAGTGTCTATCTTAAGTTCATTAGATACTTTTGCATGTTGGAGTCATTTTTGGATTTGGATAACCTGTCAAGATGTTTAGTTTGTCTCATCAACTTGGAGTCATCCTAGGGGATCTGGCGTACAAGAACCCATAAGATGTGAGAAATGTTTTATGGCTGGCATCCAGTGACAGTAACCTCCAAATTTATGGCTAACTCTATGAGCTGATCGGCTAACTCTATGAACCATGAGGAAAACACAAGATGAAATGGGCCCATATGGGCACTTTAAATATTCTATTTCCTATTATGGAAAACAATGAATTGTTACCTTACGAACTTCCGAAGTTGGACAATTTGCATTGCTACACAATCTGAACATGCCCAGGGTGTAGCTTATAGAATAGAGTAGCACAAAAGCCTGTGACTAATACTGATCTTTTTGAGAATATGTTGATAAATCTTGTCATTTAGTAAAAATCAACACTTTTGATTTACTAATTAATTTATGGTGCATATTTTAGTCATGTGTAAATAGCCAAAGAATTCTGGATATATGGACTTGTTTCTTTCGAGGCATATCACAGACTAAGGTAGAAACATGCTTTTAATGGTAGCTATCCAATAAAACATTGGAAAAGTCGTGATGAGGGTGGTCTCATATAATAACATTCCTTCTCCATTCCATTTATATTACCCCAATATAGAAGTATCTTACAATGTATATATAGTGACATATCTGATTGCGCAAAACACAAGTGGATACAGCAGCACCTAACACAACACAATACAATCCATGTCCATAGAAGAATGAGGGGTAAAGGAAGAAGAGGACCCGTAGTCAAATGAGGGGTAAAGGAAGAAAGAACAAAACAGAGAATGAAATGGCCCAACAGTCAAAAGAGGATCGAAAAGGGAAGCTGTAGTGTCTAGGTATTTACACAAAAGGGATGGGTAATCTCAATAATATCATTGTGCTAATTGCTCTCATGTCAAACTTGCTGCTGAAAATGATAATGATCATTTTTTAGATATCCAGAATTTGGAACTTACACCCAGCTAAGTTCAGTTTCTAGATAGTTAATCTTTTCTTAACTAGATTCCAGAATAATGAAATCCTATTTCAGGGCAGCTATCTAGAGCAAAAGGCAAGCACTACAGAGCACTGATCTTCTCCTTCAAATCAAGTCAAGAACACAAAAGTTCGCATCTTTATATACATCAAAGATTAGGAAAGGCATGCACTCTGGAAGGGAAACACAACTAAACACCCAACTCCAATAGATGTTAAGCGCAAGATGCGAACTACAATAGGAAGACGGTGAAGGATGCTTTTGAAATCCACAAAGATGCAAATACGGTTTCATTATCTCAATTAATGAGACGAGCTCCCAAGGGGTTGACATCATCTGACAAGGCATTGAGTGGGCAGCCAATTCTTACATTCCTCTAGTAAGCATTTTCTGATTTCCTTTTCTTTTTCTCCACTCATTCTTCCAAGTTTTCAGTCCTTTTACCCTGAGTTTCAATTTTCTAACTGATAGATGCCTAAAACACATTTCTCACAGTGGAGATGGTCTTCAAAAACTGAAACAATACAAAGCAACCTCCTAATTCCTCATCCTTTCAGACTTTCTAAAGCTTATTTCTGGTTTCTACTTTGCAAGCATGAGAATGGAGGGAAGCGCACGCTGGGAGTATCCTGTTACTTAGGTCTTTGTTGGGGTATGGTTCCTAAAGGCATCGAAGGACACCAGATGAGGTGCGGCTTATTTGGTTAAGTGCCCCTTGGCAAACATACTATTTAGACATGAGTCTTGGATGCGAGTCTCATGCACGAAACTCATAAAAATTCGGTGTTTCGTAATGTTTTACAATATTTTATATCGAACAAATGACTCTTAAAACTGTAGGGGTAATGTTTTGAGGTTCTCCGTCTTAATTTTGTGAAATGCACAAAGAATTGTTTCCTTTGAAAATCTCAAGTTATGTTTTTATTATCTGCAAATCTAGATATAGAATCTAGTTTTGTATACACCTGGAAATTTCATTGGGTTACATAACCTAGTTTACATTACAAGGTGCATCTGTGAAGATTTATTTAGCTACTTTTAACGATTACTGTCATCATTCTTAAATTGATGAAGACATTTGTCTTGCTAACTTTCCATCATCATTAGCTGCTTTAGTTTGTTGAGCATAGACTAAATGCATTGTAGCTATATCCTGCCACTGTGATTTGTTAATGATACAACCATAAGCTTTATGATAGAGTTGAGGAAATGCAGGAATATATCTAAAGAAAGTACATTCTGAAAGCAACCAATCCTTAAAGGTCTTCATGAATCATTGAAATTTCGGAGTTTTCAAGAGCATTTTAGAGGCCGGCCATCCAAAGTTTCTATTTTCCACCTTAATTGTGGCTTCTGAGCTTTGAAAATGATTTGCCATATCTTGTGTTTTTGCATTGTAAATTACATCCCTCACTTTGAAAACTCTAGCTGAATCATCCATTCTTCTAAATATTTTCTTAGTTTGGCTGTTTTTTGTCAAACTCAGATTTGCGCTTGGTTTTTTTGTGACCCATATGTGACTTGCAGCTGAAATTTGATGGAGTCTTGCACACTATTAGAGAGGGGAAAATCATTTGGTGTTGCAAGGTCCTTGAATAGGTATGTTGGGTCTAACCAAACTACATTTTCATGTTAACTTGAAGACATGTTCAAGTAGCATTGATGATCTTATTCATTGTTGTTTTCTTGGAATAGATTTTTGACACTGAAGATGATGAACTTATTCTGGTTTGTTGGTATTAGACTATGGTTAGGTATGTTTATGGTGTATTTTTGCCTAAGTTAAGTAATTAAGTTACTAGTGCACATGGTGCACTCTAGCCATTATTTTTTGGTAGAGAAAATTACACAAGGCCTAGATACATGGTGTAAGGATTAAGGTTTCAGATTTGGTTATTGGGTCAGTTTCGAAATCGGAATCATTTGATTTGGGCCCTTGTAGGGTTAGATCTTGTATTCTTTTTTGCGTCGAGTTTGCTCGACGCGGTTCAAACGGCGTCAGGTGTGGTGGACGCATTTTAGGGTGTGCCACGTGGGCTGGTGTTGGGCCGCGAGAGTACGGCTCCGGTCTTATCGTCTGAATGGCGTCTTGTATAGACGACGCTATTTAGGTACGACCCTGGTACGTCAGTGTACAACCCATCTTGTCGTCTGAATGATGTCGGTCTTAGACGACGCATTTTAACTTATTTCAATTTGACTCCGCGAACCCTCTCTCCTTTTCCTCATTTCTTCCTTTCCTCTCTCTCTCTCCTCTCTTCTCTCCGGTCTCCAACGCCCCTTTCCCCCTTCTCCTTCCTTTCCTATCCCTATTCCTCCCCTCCCTCCATTCCATCAATCTCCTAACTTCTACCACCACTTCTACTACGGCGCATTTCTCTCCAGACTGTGGCCGACGTCCCGGTAGAGTAACGGCGTTCATAGTGGTACATTCGGAGTGTCACTCGTACTGGGAAAAGTAGAACTACCTGGAGCCTGTCAGGTCGGAGTAGCCAGCGCGTTATCCGAGGGATTACTGTTTGGTCTCAGCGGGTCAGTGTTTTTTGCGTTCGGCCGCGTGGTTTGTGTGTTTAGTCGAGATGTTAATTGTGGATTCTGTGGTAGAATCGTTTCAGAGTTGTGCATGTTACTGTTATGAATGCATGTGTTTTATATCGAAATCTGAGAGTTGTGTTTACTGTTTTATTATTTAAATTGCTTATATTTTTGTCATTATACTTATGGGTGTATAAGTGGGTGGTAGGGATCGAAGGATCCCTACTGAGTCTTTTTCGATGAGACTCACCCCTTGCGATTTTCAGGTGAGGGTTCTAGACAAGCGTAGCGATGAGAGTGTTACCTTGGGTTGTGCGTCAGTAGCCGCTGTTCCGGGGTATGTCCCGATGTAGTTATTTTCTTTTCTGGTCTGTACGCTTAATTATTTCTTTTATGTGGGAATTTGTAATTAATTGTTGAGCCAAGTCGAATTGTAATAATTTTTAATTTCTGCACTTCTTTCACAATTCGATGTGATGTGGATATTTAGTTTAGTTTATCCTTTGTTTTCCAGACTTATCGAGATCCTAGTTTGACTCCAAATTTAATGATTCGGTACCCATTTCGTAATCGTATCTCCGATTATAGGGTGGCGGGTCGTTACACATGGTCCCCTTTAAAATATGTAGATATAGACTTTGTCAGCTTGGATATTAGGGAACCCCAACCCGTCTATTCTAGCTGACCCCTTGCTCCTTGTAGGAAGCTTAATCACTATATAGCAAATTGGAAAGTATTGAGATGAAACTCCACATTTTGCAAGCAATTTAATAACGAGATTAACATACCTAAAAAACATGTGTCTATGGCTTAAATGTATCAAAAACCTGATCAGCTCCTATTACCATTGTAGGAATTTCCATAGAGGGTTCTTATGTCGATTGATACAACAAACTAGCATGTCTAAATCTATACAGATTGATTAGAAATCTCAAGAAGAAACTTGTGAGAATATCTATAATGCTTATGAATAATAATTCTTTGACTTAAAGGTGCCATTTGCAAGGACTAAATTCATGAAATGTAATTTTTTCACACCTAGACCCCCCCTATTGAACTGGTCTACATATAAGCTCCCATTTAACTAAAGGAATGGCCCTCTTATTGCAATTACGACCTCCCCAAATAAAATTTCTCTGCAAACTATCCAGTTTGATTTTGATTTTAGCAGGCATATAAAAGATTGAGAGAGGAGTATGTGCACTCAATAGAGCAAACCTTAGGGAGTTGTCTAATAATCTATCAAAGAAAAGCACTACACGCCACAAGAAAGAACACAAGATGGCAAACAATAATTTGTGTAGACAATGCTACTATCTCATTTACTAAAAGATCATGAAATACAACTTTGGCATAGCCACACGAGCTATTGAAGATGCATCCTTCCATGTTCAACCACAAGTATAGAATACATGAGATATTGAGATTATGTTAAGTATATAACTTAATTAGGAGAGTATTCAAAAGTTGTTAACTTTGGTTGCATTGAGTTATTCATATTCAACAACATATTTATAACACATTTTTTCTTTTCTTTTTTTCTTTTTGTAGATACAGTTGGAGGAACCAAGGCAGAGATGAACTTCCATTAGTATCTCATTTTGTCAAATGTCTCATTAATCTAATTGAGGAACATTTGGTAATTTTTTCATTACTTGAATGGTATTTACACAATTCAAGAACAAGAGGAGCAAGGTTTTATGTACGGTGATAGATATGTCAAGCTTTATGAGTGATGAATAGTAGGTTATACATAGATTGTGCACATGTTTTGTATTATATAAAGATGTTGTATATGGACAAATTAAATTATAATTTGATATTTGTGTCATGAACGTGTTGGTACATAATTTTGTGTATACAAGTTATGATAAGATATTTGTATAAATGCATACTTCAAATTCTAATTTTATGTACATCATAAAATGGATGTGTATGATTTGATGTGCGTATGGAAATAGGCATTGACATATGATTTTGCATATATAACTTGGGTTTCAAGTTCTAGTTATCATTTTATGCATACAAGTTATTATGTGTATGATCCAAAGGTTGTATATGATTTAACGTGTATGAAAAAAAGGTTGGTTGGTAAATTTATGAATATATAGTATCATAATTTGTGTATGGTAATGGATTTGAAATTGTCAAGTTACATGTTTTATATACAGGTTGATATATATGCAAGATAGATGCGGTGTGCAAGATTCATATGTAAAATTATCTCTACGGTTCATCTCCATAGGGAATAAATTCCTTCCAAAAAATGCCTACGGTTTATCACATCTAAAAATTATGTGCCTACGGTTTAACATTATTTATCTATAGTTTGTAGCTATAGGTAATAATTAAAGAACGTTAATGCCTATAGAACAAAATTGTATGATAGACAAATACTTACGGTTAAAAATAAAAGACAAGATGTAATACCTACAAAGAAGATTGTAGGCATAGAAATACAGAATGTAGGGATAGGTATGCTTTTACCTATGATTATTATAACCGACACAAATTAATGCCTATGAAAGGAAGTGTAGGTACTTACCTATGGTTTTATAAGTAGAGATAACTTTTACCTACGGCCGTAATGCTTACAGTTATAAACCGTAACGCAAACCATAGGGAAAACTTATTCCCTACATTTTTTTGTTAATTGCCTATGGTTTATAACCGTAAGGAATGACACGCTTTCTTGTAGTGGATATATAAAGAATTACTGTCTCACAGTAACTTATGTATTTTTGGAATTATTGTTAAGTCTAACTCAACTCTTTCATACTCTCGATTATCATTTATTTATCTAAGTCTGCACACTATTACAAATTTGATAATCATTTTCAATATCTCATATTGGAGGCGCTAATTTTCTAATAGATATGTAAAAGTGGATAATAAGAATACTCGAAATTTCTTTTAAGTTTTATATTCTTGTTGTCCCTTTTCATTATCCTTATTGGTGGCAGTGGAAGAATTACTTATTCTCTCTTTCAACTGACTTACCTTTATCCTTCTCAGGTATGGGTTCAACCGTTTAAGATCTTACCTTTTGCCTTTCTCAAAAGTATACCATGAATACCTCTTCATCTTGGTCTATCTAAGTAAGAAATTTCATGATTTTCAATTAGAATAGTGGCTATCAATTGGTCTTGAAGACATTCTTCAAATTTCTTTAGCTAATCTGAATATGAGAAGTATTGACATTTAATATGTCAAATCTCGGATTAATGGACAACATTACATGTGATAGAGAAAATAAAGTGATTTAGGCATATGGTTTTTATAATCCAATTATAGTCTTTTATTTTGAATTATTTCTCATTATTTTTCGATGGACTATATAACACTCAAGATATACAGAACGAAAGACTCCGATAGTCTCCTAGTAGGGATTAAAATCTCAATGACTTGCAGTATAGCCTTGTGGATAGCACAACAAACTGTAATATAATAAAAGAGCATCCATCTCATGGGACTTGCAACTTCTTGCAATATCTGATCATATCTTTAGTCCCCAGAGATTTAATGGCCTTGTGGATAGTATAACAGACCATTAATTCTAGTCTAAGCATTACCATCGTTACGAGACAGGTATAGATTTGCATGTAACCTTTGTAGATAGCACAACAAGGCTACATAGTTCCTCTATCTCGATCAATAGACATCTTATGTAATAGTCAGAGTCTTTCCTTATAATTAGACATGCCTTGTGGTAGCACAACAAACCTGCCGAAAGTAATTCGAGTTCTATGACTATAACGATGGAGGACCACGCAGTAAGTTCTCAACTACTCACATTACGGTTCAAACTTTAGCGAGAATTTTAGATAACTTTTATCTTGGTCTCTACCTAGGTTATAATTTATAAATATATTGAATATATTTAACTATACCTAAATAATAGCAATTGATTCATAATCAAAAGTAAAACATGCATCAATCATACATGTTCATTAGATGGTTATGGACAGCACGGTGATTAACTGGAGTTATAGAAATAATCACTACAAAATATAACAATTATATTTATTTTAAATATGCAAACACACGGGCACTAGTGATCTCATCTCTTGTTGCCTTCCTAGATGCACTTGTGGATCATCCTTTCCTCTCTTCGGCCGGCACGATCAATTACATATAATGTAGAATTTGAAACAATTTCAAATACAAATTAATTGGAAGAAAAAGTCTTATGGCCGAGTACATTAATAGAGAGATAGAATTACATCGGAATAAGAGAAAGAGGGAGGCACGCATGTCTCATTAATTAACATTTAATTACTCACATAACATTTCATAATAATTCACATAATCATACACCATCACATGATATGAAATTAATTAAGTGTATGTCTATTACCACCACAAATTTTAACCATCCACACAATATCATACACATCACATGAAGGCTAAAATTTTGAAAATAATAATTTATTTTGATTTTCTCAAAACCTGAGTACCAATCAAAATTAGATAATTTGAATTTTCGAAAATCTTATTTTCTAACATGCATTTAAATCTAATTTAAAGCATCAAAACACATTATCATGTGCATACAAAACTAAAATTAAAATTATAAAATATTCCATGCATTATTTAGAACGCTTCTAAATGAATTAATCTAACACTTAGATTAATCACAAATCACATGAATAACAATTATTAATGTGAAATAATCTAACATTTAGTTAAGATTAAAAATTCCTTAATAACTCTTACAAAAGATTTTATAATTCCTATTTTAATTACTTAACAACTCTTTGTTAATAACCTCTTTACTAAATTATATTTCTTGAGAACAATTGCTAAGAAATATTTATTTAGGACAACTATAAATCAATTAATTTAACATTTAGTTAATTGAAATTTTCTTAACAATTCTTGTTAAAAAATCCTCAAATTTAAATCATCTCTTAACAATCCTTTTGTTAACAAAATTCACCAAGATATAAATAATCGCTTAACAACTCTTGTTAAGTGATTAGCAATAACAATTAATGCCATACAACTCTTGTTAATGGTCTTTGAGGTAGTATTACTCCTTTAACAACCCTTGTTAAAGAAGTAATAATTTTTCATTACAAGTAATATTAATCTAACACTTAGACCAATATTAAATAATAAAAATTATCATTTATTAATTTAACAATTAGATCAATAAATAATGAAATAACAAAAATTGTTATTATTTACTAAAGATCATTATCTTTAATTTAAACCTCAAAGAAAATAAGACCTAATTGAGTTTTAGGTTTAAAACAATTACTCAATTTATATCTTGCAAATTAAACTTGTTCATTAAATATTAGTCTTAAAACAATTTTAAGACAAAACATATTTAAATAACTTGTTAATTAAATATTAGTCTTAAAACAATTTTAAGACAAAACATATTTAAATAACTTGCTAATTGAAATTTTAGTTTTTAGAACACTTTAAAACATAATCTCAATTAACATGTTAATTTCCTAAAAACATATTAACAAGTTATTTCATGTTATTTAAACTTGGGAATAAAAGGGGTATTAGTGTTAGGGGGGTAATATTTTAAAAGAGGGTTTAAGGGGCAGATTATAGGGTATGGCCAAGTCGAATTGGGTCAGCCCAGGCACCTGGTGTAACGTTCGATTATTAGCATATAATTAGCATAATTGTGTTATTAATTAATTTTGAACTAATAGATTATGTATGTTAAGATATGCACAAAGATTAAATTTGGTTGGTTAAATCCCATAAAATAATTAGATATGATCAATTATGATAGAAAACATAGTGTAAATTATAATCGGATTTAGATTAGAATGATTAATTGGAGATTAAGGGTAAGTATGCAATTATTAAAAGTAGGATGACCATTTGATGAATAATTATTTCATATAGTAGAAAACTAAAACATATGGTTAGAAATTTGTATTTTATTAGTTAGTGCTTATCCTATAAATATTAGTATTATATTAGATAGTGAGGTGGTCATAATTAGTATTAACCATAGTTAAAGTTAGTAGAATAGTTAAGTTAGTTTAACCTTAGTTAAAGTTAGTGGGTTGGTCAAAGTTAGTATTAACCATGGTTAGTGTTAGTGGGATGGTTAAGTTAATGTTACTTGGATAGTTAGAATTAATAAATTTTAAAGTCATTTAAGTAACCATGGGAAAACTAACTAAACCCATCCTATTTAAGGGACCTTAACTTAGGTTTTGGCCTTGGTTTGACATATTCTCTGCACCAAAACATGGGAGCAACAAGGGAAGGATTTGGGAGGCCATCTTGAAGTGTTCTTGAAGAAGGTAGGTTGTATGGGTGCTAGTTTCATAAGAGTTTAGTTTAGTTAATCATAAGAAATAAATAAATCTGTAATATATTTTTTTTATATCTTCAAATTATATGTTCTTGTGAAGTTCTTGTTAGTTTTAGGTGGCCTACAAGTCAATCTGACTATGTAAATCTCGTTCATTTATTAATATAATGACATAATATTCATTATGTGTAAATCATATTAATTATGGTCTCATAATAAAGTCCATGAATATGTGCGATAGTGATCAGATTATGATGAGATCATACTAATGAGACTGATCACTTAAACACATATTCTTAATCGTTCATAGTCGGAGGATATCCGAGAAGGACATCGGATATCCAGTTAGACTAGTACATATTACTCCTGCTGATATGATGAGGGTGACTGATCTCAAAAGTCACTTGTGTGGAGACACTAAGGCGAATCTGTAGGTGCTCATTGGAGAATGAGTTCACTGAACTGATCCGACTGAATCGCTGGATGGTATTGTACTTCACTGTCAACCAGTTTGATTCTATTGTCACAGTTGCGTGGATGGTCCTCGGACCTGAGACACTAAGAACACATTGTCGGTGGACTTCTGTGCTTTGACCATGGTTTACGAATCTCTAACCACGGGATTTTAAAACGTCAAGGATTGGGTACAGCGGAATAGCGTCGAAGGGAATTGTATGTCAATAAGGAATCATTCGCTCTCGGTACTTAGAGAGAGAATGCTCTAGTAAGGATGCGCGGAAGTCCCTGGTCAGGGCGGACGATAATATCAGAAAAGGAGTTTTCCGATATCCATCAGCGGCATCCAATCTAAGTGAGTCGACCGGTTAGGGTTTGACAGCACGCCATACCTTGAGTTGACTCGAGAGCATTGTACGAATGAAAGATTATATTTATGCGGTAACTATCGGCGGAAAGGTTTCAAAAGTGGGTTGCTTAACCCCGATACCTTCCGGGTTCACGCGGTGTTGCTTGGCACCCAACGTGATTGGAGGCCCAGTCGAATTCGATGTGCGATATCAATTCGATTGATTAATTAATTAATAAAGAGTTATTAATTGATTAATAAAGCCAGTAAGGAGTTACTGGGCTTATTAGGCTATTAACCGGACTCATAATTGGGCCTAGAGGGTCACACGCAAATGATGCTCAAGGCGATGGATAAATAAATTTGTTTTATATAAACCGGGGGTTTTTATGAAAAACCGCGCAGTTAATATAAAACATAGCGAACGGGTTGATCAGGCCAAGCTGCTGCTAACCCTAGCTGCCCCTCCTCAGTTTCTCTCTCTCTCTCTGCTGTCCGAGACAGATCCGGATCTGCTCCGCCGCTTCTCCGACTCCCGTTCGACGGGAAATCGTCCGCGCGTTGCGGCGACCCGTGGAGGTTTCGTGGGTTGCGAAGAACGAGGAACATGAGGATATCCGTCGCGAGGAGGATCGTATGAACTTCGCTAGAGGCCGGGCGCTTGCGCGGCTTGCGGTGTCGCACCGACGGAACCGAACGGTTGCGGATTCGAATCCACACATGGTAAGACCATGATAATATGATTATCGGTTTTATTTATTCAAAACGGGAAAAACAGATTGCTGTTTTTTATTTTATTTTACGCTGCGTGAGCGATCCGGAGAAACCCGAGAATCCAACAGTGGTATCAGAGCCAGGTTCCACTGTTTCTCGTCCCGATTCGATCTTCGAATTAATAATTTTTAATTATTCCATGCATGTATTTGGTTTGTTTGCTGGATATATATTCATACGATGAATATTATTAATGAGATTAATTTAGATCTTGTAAAAATCGGATTTTTTTTTTTTGGGGTTTGTTTTCGGTGTTCTTCATGTGATGAAGATTGGGATTTATTGCGGCTTTGTTCGGCCCTCCCAAGCGTTGGGATGATGAACTGGGATCCCGGATCTTTGGGGGAGGGTCGCTGGCCCTCCATGGACTTGCTGCCGGCATCGGGGACAGGCAGGTTAGCGTCGGCCGGCCACCCTGCCAGAATTAAAAATTATTATAATTTGACTCAACTCAGCAAATAATTACATATTCCAACTGAAAAGAAATAATTATAGGTACAAGCCTAAAAAAGAAATAACAACTATATCAAGACATATCCCGGAATAGTGGCTGTTGGCGCGCAACCCAAGATGGCACCCACCACGCTACGCCTGCCTAGAACCCTCACTTGAAAATCGCAGGGGGTGAGTCTCATTGAAATGGACTCAGTAGGGATCCTCCGATCCCCACCACCCATTCACGCATCCACAAGTGCAACAACACAAATATAGGCAATTAAATAAGTAAAGCAGTAAACACAACTCCCAAAGATTCTCAAATTTTGATATAAAACACATGCATTTGTAAATGCAACATGCACAACTCTAAAACCACTCTACCACGGAGTCCACAACTAGCGTCTCGGCTAAACACACAAACTACGCAGCCGAATGTAGAAAACACAGACCCGCTGGGATGGAACAACAACCCCTCGGATAGCGTGCTGGCTACTCCGGCCTGTCTAGCTCTAGGTGGTTCTGCTCCTCCCAGCCACGAGTGACACTCCAAATGTACCACTCCCACACCAGTACTAGCTATACCCCGGGGTATACCAGGTGACCCTCTCTGTAGGTGTCACCCCACCACTCCCACACCGGCGCTGTGTCACTCCCACACCGATACAGGGTGCCTAAACGCTAACAACTGTCACTCTAGGTCCACGATCGCACAAAACAAAACATAGTGTGATCTAGTTACATAGAAACCTTCATCCTCGAAGTACGGTATCGAACATGTATTTAACTGAATTATCTAATGATGTAAACACATGTTAATTGCATAAATTAATGGGTTCATATCTTGAATCGCAACGCCCGTGGCCGACGTTATTTAAGACCCTTAAACTGGTTCAGTTCTTACAGGTGCTGGGACCCAGGGATACTGGCCTGAATGGCGTCACCCATAGCTGATGTCATTCAGCTCTTTATCCCACGCTGGCCTCGAGAACTGAGAAATTGGGCCGTTAAATCACGTCACCTAATCTTGACACCATTCTAAATGACGTCACTTGGTCCCAACGCCATTTAACGCCCGAAACTGCGTTCCACCAAGCCAAAACGAGGGTCCCTCTTCTCCCCCAAAACACTCAAAAAATATGCAAAGGAGACAAGGGAAGAAGCCCAACAATCTAATTTATACGCGCCCCCTACGCCCGCTCATGCGACACGACCTAGGCCGTACATACGTGCCCCCCACGTCCGCTCATGCGGCACCCCTGCAAAGTTCCTAAATGGCGCCCCCTAAGGCCGACGCCGTTTAAAATCGCGTTGAGCATGCTTGATGCGAAAAAGAGCTCATGCCCTAGCCCTACAAGGGTCCTAACCAAGAGATCCGACACCGAAACTGACCCGATAACCGGATCCTAACCCTCAGTCCTTACACAATGTGTACGTGCTACAACTATGATGGATCTTAAAAGTAAACAAGAAATATGGGATAAAGAATCTACACATGAAGGAATTCCAGGAATATCTTTAAGAAAACCTCAAAGATAACTAAGATATCTAATTCAGAATGGAATATTTCATATCCCATTAGGATATATTAGATCAATGGTCTAAAATTTAATCAATAACTAATTCTTATCACAATGATTTCAAAATCTTACATGATGCATGGTGGGCTAAGAGAAAGATAAATAAAATAAAATATAAATTAATCAAGGATAATATTACTAAATTGTTATTAATGAGTCAAGACACCAATCTTGCAATTCAGTGCTAAACTGAAGCTCGTTTGTCCACGCACTATCTCACAAAAGCGGAACCATTGTCCCCATCAATTAACAATCCAACGGCCCATCCGTGCAATTAAGAATCCTCTAGAATTATTATTGTTTTTGATAAAGAGGAACTCAAATTCCAATTTCATCAAAATCACAAGGTCAATGATATAATCTAATAAATATTTATCATATAATAATGATGATGCAGATCAATTATATAAGAGAATACAGGTGGAAGGATAACTGTCTTTCTAGTCATGGCGGGACTCAGTGATCACAGTGAGACATTTGAAATTCCAGCTGCATTTTTTCTTTTCCATGAATTTTATTGCACTCAAAATTTGTTTGTAACTTCAAGGAGAGAAATAAATATCATCAAACAGCAGATAATGTGCAATTTTGGAAAATCTAAGAAATTCCCTAAATGGCGTTGTTCTGTGTCGACGTCATTTGAATGACGTCGCCCCATCTAGACACCATTTAACTTCCCAAAACAAGACTATTTCTGACTCCAATCTGAACTCCACTTGCCCCCATTAAACACCTTCTTCCAATTCGGAAAGGGCTTCCCAACTTCATAAATCACTCTATATAACCTCCCTCCCTTCATACCAAACCATCACAACAAGCATTCAAGAGGGAAAGGCTAAGGGATTCTCTTTAAAGCTCAAAAGAAAGAAAGAGTGAGAAAAAGAAAGAGATCAAGCAATCAAGGAAGATGGCGAGTTTTGCAAAGGATTCTTCATCAAATATGAGGGCGAGGAAGATGATTGAAAGACTTTCTAACGTAGAATGCCATCTAAGTGGGCGAGATCCTAACTAAAAGGTAAGCTATTCTCTCTCTTGTTTTTTATTCAATTCCTTTCTTTTCTTTTATTCTATTACAAATTCTCCATGCTTCAAATTCTCTTCAATATGATAGAACTATGCTAATTCTTTTTCAAGGGATATCCTTTTTTCCTTGGTCCAAGAAGGTTTTATTCTCTTCTATGGATTTCCAAGTTAGTGGGGAAAATCAACTTCTCTCTGCAGTCATATATCTCCAAATGACATCTCCAAGGCTTAGTTATCCATGCAATGTAGATTGGATTGCAATGGGTGCATTGATTGAATTATGGTATCCTCAAACCCATACTTTCCCCTTCACTTCCTTCGAAGCTACTATCCTATTGGAAGAAGTTGAACTCCTACTGGGACTTCCAAAGCTCAAGGCTAACAGTGATGAACCTGATATGACAGATATGCTATTGATGAGAGAAAACGTCACTTGCCATCAATTCTTAGAAAAGATTATAGATAGTCCGTAAGAAATCCAGAGCGTTCTTATTCATAAAGGAATTAATCTTGTAAAGCTTGCATAATGGACTCTGAAGAAGGTGGAAAAAGCCAAGAGGAAGATACAGAGACCGTAATGATCGCATTCACCACATTTTTGGTTGGAGCTCTATTGTTCCATGCCTAGAACAACATCTTATTGGAAGATCAGCTCAATGCGATTTGTGGGATATTCCAGGGAAAGCAGATAAGCACAACAGTTCTACACTGTCTCTACAGTGGGCTCTCAACGGCTTCTACAGGTCAACCTCCCTATGGCAGCATGCTACTCTTAGCCTTATGGATTGATCTGCACTTCAAATTCAATCATAATGAGGAAGAAGTTCCAAGGACAACTCAGATGTATCAGTGCAGCCCTATCTTTCATTATTGTCAATATTGTGAAATTCAACAACAATATGATCAATCGAGTGCCCAACCTCAAAACTCGAGTTGACTAGCGTGCTTACTTCAAGACCATGCCAAGGACCGATTTCTAATCCACACCACTTGCTCTCAAGGAAAAGGCGGTACGAGTATGCCGTTGTGATGGCACAGAGCTCCAACTGATCGGGGCGACGGAGTTCGTCTTGTACAATCCACATCGCTGTCATCCTCAACTTGGTGTGCCGCGCTATGAATTTTCTGAGATATCCAATCTTTTTCCAATCAAGAAGCAGGCATTGGGAATTGATGAAGACCTTGAGGCGATAGAACTCATTGCATCTCTATAGAACATTGGTTTAACCCGTTGTGTCAAACTTCCTCATGAAGCGAACCGAGAGTTATGGAAAACTTATGTAAAAGAGTTTTAGAAAATTCGGCCTGAAGGCTCTCAACTCTTGCCCAAAGTTTGATGTACTTCCTAATTTTATTTTTAATGAAAAATCATTCTTTTAATGCCATAAATATCTTTCCTTAATATTGTGCAATTTTCTGGGATTTTTCTTTACGCAAAATGGCTCATTTTCCTCAAAATACAAAGTTTTAGTCTCAATAATTCAAATGGCGTCAAGACTAGGTGACGCTTTTCTATAAAATTTATTTTTCAAAAACTAAAAATTATTCTTTAAAGAGCCCTGAATCACATCGACCATGGGTGATGCTAATCACTTTCTCTCTCCTATTTTCTAGAAATTTTTGTGTATTAAATTGTCTGAATCACATCGCCCATGTTCAACGCCAATCATTAATACAGCCGTACTCCCATCAAATTAATGCGTTAATTCCCTGAATTGTGTCGCCCATGGTAGACGTCTTTCTCTGATTTTCTCTAGATTTTCCAGCTACGGCTCTGACTCCCAAATGCGGTAATTCTAAATCGCGTCGTCCATGGAAGACGCCAATTACTTATTTTCAAAATCCAAACAACCGCCTCAATTTGTGCGCCACTGAAACGCATCACTCGTGCCTGATGCCATTCAAAGATTTTACTCTGCCTGCACGAGCCTAAGCCCTTCCTTCCTTCATTCGCTCAATCTTTCTCTCTCTCCTCTCTTCCTCACCCTCTCCGGCGACTGTGGAACTCCTGCGATCTCCCCATCTCCAGCGAGCTTTGAACGTTTTCGGCCATCGCCACCGTCACCGACCACCTTCTCCGGTCTTGGTGAGCCCTCTCTCTCTCTCTCTCTCGAGCTCCCTCTCTCCCATTCATTCCCACTTCCCCCTCTCATGGAGTATGGCGGTCCTAGTGTTCCAGGTGGGAAGCGCCAACGAGTTATCGCCGTGCCGGAACTAGAAGGCGACGAGGAGGATCTTCTCCCCACACAAGTGGAGATCTTGGCGGATGAGGCGGTTCTCGCCGCGGAGGAAAAATTTATCGAGGCGGAGTAACCTCCACTGGAGGCGGCACCGGCCCGAAGAGGCCGGTCCCTCGATGGTAAGTCCCAAAACTTTCCCTTTTGTAGCACTTGGGGGATGAGAAACCGAAAAGAGGGACGACCACGGGTCTGTGAACCCATGGTTGAATGGCGTCGGGACCAGGTGATGCCTTTCAAAAGGCGTCGACTAGGCCTAACGCCATTAAGAAGAGTGGTCCTGGACCCAAGTTATTATTAAATTTGACTTTAATTGCCTTCAATTGACATTTCTAATATTTTCTTGGGCAATTGCAGGGGACAATGAGGCCCAGAATTTCCTGGGATCTTGTGATCGCGGCCTACAGGGGACTCCCAGATTTTCAGAAGGCTAGGCTCAGGGAGATGGGATTTGGAGAGATATTAGACATCGAGCCCTTCTGGCCCGACCTAGTACTGCTGCAGGTCCTTAGGGAGAGATGGGACCTTGAGTGCACGGCATTTCTGATACCTTGGGGACATATGATCCCCAACTTGGAAGATGTAGCGAGGATCACCGTCCTTCGAGTAGAGGGTCGGGTTGTGAGCGGGATTACTTATCCCGACTACCCGAGGATGGTGGAGAGCCTCCTCAGTCTCGAAGTATTAGGGGCAGCTAGTAAAGAGTCCAGGACCCTTAGTAGAGTAGAGGTAGAGGATGCTTCAGGGTTAGTAGACCCGAGGCAGAGGATGGGTGAGTCTAGAGAGACCTTTAGAGATAGGTTGTCCAGGTCAGTTGCTGGCGTATATTGTTGGGATGAGAGCCAGAGAGAGGTAGTGGACCGGCAGCTTAGGATTTTTCTAGTCTTTTTCTTTGGGAGGTTGTTCTTCGGGACAAAGGGTGATCATATCCATTGTAGATTCTTGATGCTTCTTGACAATCTAGATAGATTAGGTGAGTATGCATGGGCTGCGGCCTTGCTGGCCCATCTCTTCGCCGACTTGTCCGTGGTCACACCAGACCGTGAGACCACCATCAGCGGCTTTGCACCGTTTCTTCAGGTACACTTATTGAATTTTATGCTTATGTTCATGAAATGATTAAGTGCATGCTTATGATGATTTCTAACCTATATGTTTGTTTATGCAGATTTGGTCTTATTACTACTTTCCTTTAGGCCGGGTGAAGCCCGTTCGTCCAGATACAATACCATTGGCTCGCAGGCGGCAGCCAATTGTTGACATGGCCGCACATCATCATCAACTGACCGCTCTCCGCCGTCAATTTCTTGATTATCTAGAGCTTCTAGTAAGTTTTATTGAATATTGAATTCTTATTTTAATTCAATTAAATGCAATTGTTTATCTTGTTTACGTCGGCATGGGTGAGGCGGGGCAACCTTGGGTGGAAGGCAGGCAGAGCGTGGTACGGATGCCAGATGTGGGTCTACTGCATGAATGAGATCGAGCTGCTGCATCTCTAGTTGGTGATGAGGACGCTGGGCCTCCACCAGGAGTGGATAAAGGAGGAGATCTCGGAGGGGATCAGGAGGACGATGAGAGGCAAGCAGGCTCGTACAGACTGGCGAGCAAAGTTCCCGGACCAGTGCGGCGATTGGTTCCGGTGTGGTGTCCCGGTGGAGTCACATACAGAGAGTAGCGAGGGCTACCTCCAGCAGTACCGAGTCCACTATGTTGTCCATCTCCAGTAGCTTTGTCCTCTCGATGTGAGTATGGTTAAATGCTTCTTAAATTTTATAATTATCTTTATTTAAAATTTGTGAATGAATGAATGACATGTGTGCATGTGCAGGGTGCGCGGGATGCCACCATCACCACCCTCCGGGCCCGCCTCCAAGATACAAATGCCTAGCTCGAATAAGTCTAGAAGGAGCTCGATGAACTGGTATGTATGCATGAATTATGACAATACATGAATGCTTATTTTATTAATTAAATTATTTTAACGCTTAACCACTAACAATGATTCTCCTGATACAGCGTGCCGCTTACACCCACGCAGCCTAGCCTCCCTCACACATAGCCGGAGCTTCATCTTCTGGTGCCTCTCATGATGCTGCCCTCACCGCCCTCCAAAAGTGCTCGGGCCACCCACCGGACCTCTCTAGCAGAGGAGGACTGTGCTGCCAGGGTAAGTTTCCTTTTTCCAACCTTCTTATTTCTTTGATACTTTGATCTTGAGTCTGCTTTGAACTAACTGGCAACACTTTTTTCTTTAATTGGTAGGTCGCCGAGCTTCAGGAGGCCCTTCAAAGGGCTAAAATGGAGTTGGAGCAGACGCGGGCTGCAGCGGCCCAAGCGTAGGTTGACACTGCTCGGATTCATGACTTGGACGAGTAGTGTAGACACGCTAATTTTGACGTCATTTCGAGTAAATTTCATATCATATAATAATGCCTCAGAATGGTCTGATAATTAATCATTAATTAATTTTTATTAATCTTTTTTGAGTGTCGGGTTTAACAGACATGTTTTAAGTTAATCAATTAAATTGATTTTAGCTCAAATTTCAGTTAAAATATGAAGAATCCTAAAAGGCGTCGATCCATGTAGACGCTATTTAGACTTTATTCGTATTTTAACGTTTAAATTTGAATTTTAATTAATTGGTTTATTGACTAAAAGGCGTCTGTTAAGGTCGACGCGTTTTAAGTTTCCTAAGCTGTTTTAACTTCTCTTCCGGATGTTTATCCTTATCTTAATTAAGGTAAAAGACGTCTACACAAGTGGACGTGTTTTAGCTAATAAAGATAAAGATAAGTTTTCCCGGATATTTATCCTTATCTTAATTTAATCTGAAAGGCGTCATCCAAAGTGGACGCGTTTTAGATAATTACAGATAAAGATGAATTAATCAGTAATTATCTGTCGATTAAAGTAGATAAATCCGAGATTTTTCTGTGTTAATCGCGAACGCAGAAAATGCCTATAAATACCTTGCCTATCAAGGAGTTAAAAAAAAAAAAAAGAGAGAGAATTATTGAGCCTCAGCGTTATAGTGATTTGAAGATCGGAGCAACCACGTCGGAACGCCGGAGCGCTGCCATTTCCAGAAGTCGGCATCCTTCTTCAAGATCTTCATCCTTCAAGGCTTCTCCAACTGGGCATAAGTTTTTCATATCTGAATTTCATTTACATTCTTTAGTTTCATTCTCTCATATTCACTTCATGCAACACACACCACGTCATTAATTTTCCAAAACCCATCTGTTCTAAAGGGGTTTCAAAGTCATTTAAAACAAGTGAGTTGCTGTTTATACATGTTTATAATCATGGTTAGCTTTGATATTATTTCTATTTAGATTCTCATCAATATTTCTCCTTTATTTTTCTGTCTCTCTGTCTGCTGCATTCAACAACAACAACAAGAGTTCAAAAAGAGGGAAATCAAGCACAACGTCAGGAGAACTTCTGGACGATCCTCAACATTCAACAGCAAGAACGAAAAAAACAAAGAGGCTCTCTTTCTTCAGCCGGCTGAAGGAGGGGAACCAAGGATTCATTCTTCCGCGTTTAAACAGGTAGGCGATCAAACTCTTTTGAAGCTTTTTAGTTAAAAGTTTCTGGCGATCACAACACCTTAGTTGCATTTTTTTTTAATAGGTTAATTTACCCTAAACAACATAGTTCTTCACATTAATCACACGAGCAAATTTTCAGCACCTACAAGTAGTTGGCACGCCCCTCCGCCGGGGATCTTCCTCAAGAGCTTTCATGCCTCTAGTCACGTCTGGAGGTCATCATAGAGGAATAGGATCGTGAGCGGGAGGAGCGGCGGTGGATTGATGCAGAGGTGACCTTCCTCCTGGTTCAGCTTGAGGTCGTTGAGCACGAGCGACGCAGCGTGGAGGAGCGTTATCGACGTGCTCGCCAATGAGCCCAAGAGAGCGGACATGGGAACGCTTTCACCGCCAACGTCGCCATATCCTCGGGCCAGGCCAGGCCAAGCATGATAGGGCCACCACCGCTACCGACTAGAGGGCGAGATTTGCAGGACGAGGCCCAAAGTCAGCTGGATGAGGGCGCTGGTGAGAGACAGCCTTGAGGAGATGCGGATGCTGCTGCTGTTGCGGTCATATATCATGATATTACTTGTACTGTCGTCATACTGCCGGAGTCCGGCTGATGAATTTTTTTGACGTTTTGTTTCTCATACATGTACATGAAAACGTTTGGATATGCAATATATGTGTAAGACTTCTCGAACTTTCATTGTCTTTTCTTTCTCTTTTCCAACCGAGGTCTTGCACATGACTTGAACAAACAAGTTAAATATATGTTCTGGCTTAGCCCCTTGCCTGGTTAAGTAACCGACTACTTGATCCTATCCTTGTTAGAAGGGTCAAGGAGCAAAGCCTTTATTCAATGAAGGCGAAAAATAGATAATTAAAAGACAATAATTAAAAATACGACATACAAACACACATATGCTAACTGGAAATAAAATGCAGCACACATGATGCGACAAGCGGATGCTAATTGAAATTCCAACATATTTAAATATCCATTTTTTTGTGGTTTTGAAATATTCATTTTTTTTGGGTTTTGAAATATTCATTTAACCTAAAGACCAGCATGGTACATGGATCAAAAGAGCTTACTTATTCGTTATCTTAATTCCCTAATTATTTTTCAATAACCTGATCTAGGTTCATTGTGCTTTTATTGTGCTTATGTCCATAATCCCATTCGATTATCTGACCCTTAGTTAACTTAGGCCATTCCTTAGGCTAGGAGTACGCCCCTTAGGGAGAAGGGAAGAAATGGTCTAGAAAACTCACAAGAGGGTTCCAGAGACCCAGGAAGATGTCCATCCTTTACCCTATTGTCAGTTGGGGTTCGGTCATTTTCACTTTGTTGGGTATTTTGACCTTACGCTCCCTTTTATTCGAATATTTGGCCTTGTGATTTGATGTTTGACTTTGTGGCCTTTTGTATTTTGGCTTTTGCCTTTTTGCTTTTATGTTTTGGGTGGATCTTTTGATATTTCTCTTTTTTTTATGACGGCCTCCTACTAAGACGGCAGATATTTTCAGTAGTCTATCTTGAGCCTCGTTCCCACATCGTGAACCGAGAATAAAAAGGGAAAGAAAACAAGAATGGATTATACTTTGCACTCTTAGTTAGGCTGTCAGCGTTCTTCAGACTTCACATCTCGTGTTACTCAAGAACAAAGCGTGTTTGTGTGTGTATAATGCTCCTAAATTAGACTATCAAAGACTAACGAGGGAATTTAGGATTTCAAATTTTCTAACTCCACTGGTCTTTGTACCATGCTAGTCGACACACCTAATCTAAGGGTAATATTTTTTTAGATATAAACCATGCCAGGGATGAGTTAACTCTTGACCTTCTGCATTAACTAACCTGTAGGCATTACCAGGAAAATCATCTTTTACAATATAAGGTCCTTCCCAATTGGGTTGGTGTTTAGAACGTGGACCATCAGGTTTAATAAAAATCCTTTTCACTATTATTTCACCAACTTCGAATTTTCGTTCAATAACCTTCTTTCGATAAAAACGTACAAGTCTATTTTGGTAAATTCGTGCATGATTAGCAATCGACCATCTTTTCTTGTCTAAGAATTCCAACTGAGCGAGGAGTATAGACCAATACTCATCAATAGAAAACTCCTTGTTCAATTGTACTCTTAATGACGGGATGCATACTTCGTATGGAACTACCGCCTCCATTCCGAACATTAAGCAATATGGGGTTTGCCCAGTAAGAGTACGGATTGAAGTTCGATAGGCCCATAGAGCCTCAATGTGTTTTTCTGGCTAGTCCGTGTATTTATTAGACTTACATGTTTTCTTTAGGATTAATCATGGTTTTATTGGTTGCCTCTACTCGACCATTGTCTGCAGATAATAAAGAGATGAATGATGCAATGCAATTTTATATCTGTTGCGGAGGCTCTTCAACTCTTCTGAGATGAATTGTAGTCCATTGTCGGTGACGATGGTACTCGGAATTTTGAATATGGTGATGATATTCTTTATGATGAGCTTGCAAACTGTTGACGCTTTGATCTCCGTGCAAGCTTCGGCTTCCGCCCACTTGGTGAAGTACTCCGTTGCCATGAGTATGAAGAATTTTTGCTTAATCGAGGAGTTGGGATCACCAAGAGGACCAATGAGGTCGAATGCCCATATGGAGAAAGGCCATGGGGAGGACAGAGGACGGAGTGAAGATGCAGGGGAATGGATCTTGTCGGCATGAAGTTGACACTTGGCACACCTGCAGACATACCCTACACAATCTTCTTCCATGGTTGGCCAGTAATATCCTTCTCTAAGGATTTTCTTTGATAACATTTGTCCATTGACATGGCCACCACAAACTCTAGCATGAGCTCCTTCCATGATCTTTCCGAGTTCCTCTTCATCTAAGCATCTCAGAAGAATACTATCAAATCCACGTCTATATAACTCCTCTCCAACTAGGGTGTATCTCTAAGCAATTCTCCTGGTAGCCCTTTTCTCCTTAGTGGTGGCTTCTTCAGGGTATGACTGATCTTCACAATATTTTACAATTTCATAGTATCATGGTTTCTCGTCATCTTCCCTCTCTTCTTTCAGTTATAGTAACATGATCTCTCTCTTCTCAAAGATATCTCCATCCCTAACTTTCTTCAGTAACTTCTCGTTAATCCTAAGAAAGGAAGGGTCCTCTACAGCAAGAGAGAGACGCCTATGGACAATGATTGATTCAGAATATTTATTGATTGGGAAATTCAAGGACGATGCGTGAGAAGTTAGAGCGTCAGCTAAGACGTTCTGATTCCGAGGAACATGGACAAAGATGAGTTTGGTGAAAAGCTTAGTATAAGCTGAGGTGAGTTCCTGATATGGCTTGAGTTTGGGATCAAGGGTACGGTACTTGGTGAGCACTTGGCGAAGAATCAATTGACTATCATCTACAATCCGCAGCTTGGTGGCACCATAGAAATGAGCGGCCTCGAGGCCTGCAAGGAGAGCCTCATATTCAGCTATGTTATTTGTGACATGAAAAGCGAGCTGAAAGGCTTGGGGAATGGTGACACCTTCAGGTGATAGAAGAACAATGCCAATATCCTTATCATGAGAGTTCAGAGCTCCGTCAAAATGCAGAGTCCACATATCATCCTTGATTTTGCTTATGGACATCAGTTCCTCCTCTGTAAACTCTGATCGGACGGGATCAAATATGGGAAGAGGGTAATGAGCAAGGTGTTCTGCTATGGCATAGTCTTTGATTGCTTTTTGCTGAATGTAAATGATATCGAATTGAGATAGGAAGTTTTGCCAGTGTGCTAGTCAGTCAGTAAGGATAGATTTCTCAAGAAGGAATTTGATAGGATTCATCCTAACAATGAGATGAATTTCATGGGTCAGAAAATAATGCTTCAATTTCTGTACCACCCATACCAATGTTGCACATGTCTTTTCCATCGCCGTGTATCTTTGTTCAACAAAGTTGAGAAGTTTAGAGAGATAATAGGTTGCCCTCTCATTTCCTTCTTCATCTTCTTGTGCTAGGACAGCCCCCACTGCATCGTCTAGGAGAAAAATGTATAGAATTAAATGTTTGTCCAAAGATGGCAGTCTTAAGACAGGAGGACTTGCAAGACACTTCTTCAATCCATTAAATGTTCGTTGACACCTATCGTCTAAATCAAATTTGACTCGCGACTTAGTAAGCTCGTAGAACGACTTACACCTTTGTGAATGCTGGGAGATAAAACGGCAAATAAATTACAACCTACTGATTAATCCTCTCAATTCTTTCAAAGTTTTGGGAAGTGACATTTCAATTATGGCTTTGGCTTTGTTGGGATCAATCTCAATGCCCCGTTTACTGACAATGAATCCTAACAACTTCCCTGATGAGACACCAAAGACACATTTCTTTGGATTCATTTTCAATTGGTACTCCATTGACCTTTCCAATACCTTTGCCAGGATTTCAGCATGATCAATTCTAGTCTTAGACTTAACCAGAAGGTCATCCACATATACTTCCAAATTTATATGTATCATGTCATGGAATATAGCCATCATTGCCCTTTGATAGGTAGTTCCAGTATTCTTCAATCTGAATGACATAACCACGTAATAGTAAGTTCCCCATAGTGTAGTGAATGACGTCTTTTTCTGGTCTTCTTATGCCAAATAGATCTGATTGTATCCTGAAAAGCCATCCATGAATGATAAAGTCTCATACCCAGCTGTGTTATTAATGAGTACGTCTATATGAGGTAGTGGAAAATCATCTCTAGGACACGTCCGGTTCAGACCTTGAAAGTCAATGTAGATCCTGACTTTCCCATCCTTCTTCATAACCAGGACTATATTGGCCACCCATTGTGGGTAGGGGACAACTCTAATAAATTTGGCTTTATATAACTTATCAACCTCTTCCTTCATTTTCAAAGCCATATGTGGGTGAAATCACCTTAATTTCTGTTTAACTGGGCTAGCTCCAGATTTCAGAGTTAATCAGTGCTCCACTAAAGAAGAATCTAACCCCGACATGTCTTCATAACTCCAGGCGAATGTGTCCTTATAATATCTAAGAACCCGAACCAAAGCCTCTTCATCTGATTTGGACAGATTCTAACTAATGAGGACCACCTTAGGTTTTTCTTCGGTTCTTAGATTAATCTCCTTGGATGGCTCTTCTACAGCAGCTAAGAGTTCATCAAATCTCTTCACTCCACTAGCATACGCCTCAGTTACGTCCTCATCTTCTTCTTCTTCTTCTTCGGTGATGGGGTCTTTCTCATGTATCAATTCATACACCCCATATCCATCATCAACCAACTCATCTACCTCACATTCTTCTGACAGCTGAATGGGAACCTCTAACAACTAAGGGATTTGATAACATGGAAGACATTTAGACGCTAACTCCTGGAGGTATCTATTTGGTATCTGTCTACCCTTAGACTTCCTAGACTTTTTAAGCTGCCTAACTTCACTAGACTGCCTATAACTAGATTCCCTATCCAGACCTAAGGTGGACGAAGAAGGATAGAAATTAGAGGGTATATGATGAGGTACAAGGGAATCCTCTTGAGAGGAGGGACATAGTAGATTTATGAGGGAATCTTGCTTGAATGACTTGTGCAACGGGGTACATTCGGACAAATAGTAGGAGGTTTCCTCAATAAAGATATGGGAGGAGGTTTGAAAATTGACGTTTTTTTTTTGAAACTTTCAATATTTATCATAAAATAAGAATGAACTTGGAAAGAAGGGGAATAAAATGGAGAGAAAGGCACCATGGCCAGAGGATTCGGGAGATCATACAGCGGGATGTCCTATATTAGATCACGGATCCTCTTAGGGTTGAGAGGAATCCGGGAAAGAAAGTCTCGAGGGGACAGAGTAATGATAATGGGCGGTGCCCGGAGTATATCTTCATTAATGACCCTCGACCAAGTCGGGGTCAGCAGTAGAGTGCAAAACAGAGTATGGAGAGTAAAGATATGAGATGGGTAGGTAGCTCTCCAGAGGTGATCGGTGGTCAAATCTGGCTCCCCTTCATCTGTTTCCTCACTCAGCAGGATTCTCTTGTCAAAAATGGCCTCGAGCCTCTCAATCAGCTCTTCTATCAGCAGCGGTCATTGTTGTTCAAAAGGATGTAGAAATAGCCTGTTCAGAGCTATGTATAGATCCCAGGTATCGAACCTCCTGTACCATTCACATTCGGAGTCCTAAAACTTTCTTCTTTTCATAGGCCGCAGAGCCTCCATAGATTGGTATGTGAGCAGTGGCGTGCAATGTCTGGACAATTCCCTCCCGTAGATATCATGCATGTCAAATTGGGAGGTTATCACTATAGTATTGTCGTTATGATGTCGGATTACGGGCCCTTTGACAAAATGTGTAGATAGGGTCCAGGTCAGCGGGTCCCAATTCTCCTTATACGGGGTCACCATTGTCTTCCACACCTTGTGACCATCTTCACTTTCTTGCTACTGTACAATGTTGTGCCTCACTTTCTCTGGCCTATAGCCTAGGCCATTCCTAGGTACCCTTCTATCATCCTTAATTGGTTTGGTTCTTCCTTGCAGTTGAGTGCCCAGACCTTTCCCTAGTTGATAGCCTATCTTCATCATTGTGTTCCAGCCAGGGGTACTCATGAACTTCCCCCGTTTCATGGCATCAATCGGGTAGGAGGTGGGTAAGGTGGACTTCAGCGGATCTGCTGAAGGAGGATAGGTTTGTAGCACATATAGAATGGGTTTCTGAACGTGGGAGGGAATAGGAATTGGATCCACTTTCAAAGAATGAGTGACAGCAAGAATTGGCATACCGGTTACCTTGACCATACGCCTTGTATAGAAACTTGAGGCACTGGTGATTGGTCGAAGGAATGGCCTCAAGGAGTTTGATATATGGGCAGCCAAGGATACCTTTTAATGAAGGGTCTATTTCCATAATATAGAATTCGACCTCGAGATGGCAGACAGGGCCTAGTTCAACTTTCAAGTAGGCCATGCCCAACGGGGAACGAGTAGAGTTATCATATGCAGTGACAGAGATCGGAGATGGCAGTCACTTCTCTTTAGGTACCCTGTAGAGTTCCAGGGTTCTTGGGGGTAAAACATTGATTGATGTCCCGATATCCACTAGACAGGCGTCCACAACCTTCTTATAGATATTAACGGTGATGCTCAAGGCCATACCCCGCGCTGCCAAGGATGCTAACTCAGATGCATGAAAAGATATGGATGGTTGATCTCCTTGTGGAACTAACAATGCAGTGATTCTCTCCACCGGCACGTCTTCATTGACCATCAGCCTTTGGAGATACTCCATCAAGGCCTCTTGGTGGGTTTTGGATCTTTTTATCAGTTCAAGTACAGAGATACGTGCCGATGTTTAATCTAGGTGCTTCAACAAATCATATTGAGTGCCAGGTGCACTCTCTTCATTCTGCTGCTCCTCAGTTGGCTGTGATGGGCCATCTTGCACTGTGGATTGGGGGAACACCTTATTGAAAATCCTGCCGCTTCAGAGCATTTGCGGCTCAACAGTGGGGAGTACAGGCGATATGTTAAGCACTGTTGGGTTAATGAGGGGTTTTGAAGGCATGAGGGGTTGGCTTGGTGTGATGGGTGATTATGCGATGCGGATAAGGGGTTTGGTGGGTTGTATGGCATTATGGTGGATGGGTGACGATGTGGGGAATGGAATGCGTAGTAACGGCTTGGATGGCATGATGGGTTCATCGACGGGTGGCTAGTTATTAAGTGGTAGCAGCGCGGTGGTTGTGGATTTGAGGAAGGTGGGTGGTGGAATGGGGGTAGTGGATGTGGGTTGTGGTGGAACTGCTGAAGGCCTGGGGATGTGGATGATGTGGTGTGGTGATGGTACAATAGTTTTTTGGCTGTGGCCTGTAGAATAAATCGACAAGGATTCTTCAACCCTCCATTGTTGTCCCCTGTTAGCCTCATATTGACTATTCGTGAGGATCGGGGCGATCTGATTATGGTGCTCCGATAACGGTTTTTGTACTATCCCCATATTCGGCGGAGGTGCCGCCTACTGGATCGGTGCCCTTTGAGCTTGCTATGGTTGTTGTTGTTGCTGTTGTTGTGGTGGTCTCCTTGGCTTCAAGGCAGCTATGAAGTTTCTCATCTCTTCCCAATCTATGCCCCATTGGTCGTTCAAATCATGGATGTAGTCTCTGAATTGGAAAAGGCATCCACAGTATGCCTCGGTTATCTATGAAACACACAATATCGAGAAGCATCAACATTTTGGGGCCAAACAGTCCTCTCCTTTGGTAGTGACAAAGCATTCACTGCCATGAGGGCATTGAATATGTTAGATAGTGTTTCTAGTAGTGGTGGATAGGATGCCCTCTTCGGACCCGGAGGTTTCCGCTCTTGAGAATAATCATTCGGGGGAGGAGCTTGGTTGTATCCGGGTTGCCGTCGGGGCTGGTTGAAAGCTGCTTGATATGGCTGCTGCGGTGGCCTAAAGCCCTGCTGATTTTGTGGTCTTGGCCCACTGAACTGTGGTGGCTGGTTCCTCATGAACTATGCTTGATTGTTGTTTACTGTACTGATCTGTTCATGGAACAAGGTACCTTATGTAGTCAGACCCATATTGGCAGGATTAGGGACATTAGACTTCTTAGGTGGAGGCCTATTGGGTCGATGAGGATCAAACACACTAGAGAACGTAGAGTCTTTGAAGGCATTCTGGGCATAGCACGCCCTCTCATACAAATCCGCCATGTTGGTCAAATTATTCAGAGTCAAGACCAATTTATATTGTGGGGTGGTGTTGGCTATCATCATCTTGACCTGTTCAGACTCGGACATGTGATCTTTGATCTTTTTGGCCATTGCTCGCCACCTATCGGCGAATGTCACGAAGTCCTCATCAGACTTCATTTTCTCAGCCACTAGGTTTGTTATCGATAGGGACGGGGCAACTCTATCTTTATAACGTTGTAGGAACTTTCTCGACACAGTGTCAAAATCTTCAACATCAGAGGAATCCAAAGAGAAGAACCATTCCAGGGCGGATCCCTCTAACGACCGTTTGAAGAGAAAGACTAGTGACCTCTTATCATTCTGCCAGAAAGATGACTCGTACATGAACTCTTTTAAGTGAATGAAAGGATTGCTGGAGCCATTGTACTTTCAATATACCGGCATTTCAGAGGGTGGAAGATGGAAAATAGGTAGACTAGGTGTTGGGATCCGGGCGGGACGCGAAGAACGCAGCGGAAACGAAGAACAAAATTTTATCCCGCCCGATGCCCGCTGATCCGATTCGGAACGAAAAACTCAAAACGAAAACTACGAGAAGTAATCCGATTACCGTGCGCGGATTCGAATCCGCTTCCGTCTCGGTTCCGTCGAGGTGATGCCGCAAGCCGCACAAGCGTCCGGCCTCCAGCGGTATCCACGCGATCCTCTGCGGTGATTCGTCCTCGATCCCTCGTCCGTTTCAGCTCGCTCGCTGAAGATCCGTCGCCGCAACCGTTGCGGAAATCCCGCCGATGGGAATTCCCGACTTTCGGGAATCACACGCGGCGGAGACGGAAGCTGTTCTAGCGCGCCGAACGGGACGCCCAGAGGTGGAGAGAGAAAGGGGGGTGACGGCCAGCAAGGGAAATCTTGGAGCTTGGCCCAGGGTTTCTCAACAGCGTGTATATATATTAAATCGGCGCGACTTTTCACAAAAGTCCCCGAGTTAATATAAATCCCACTTATGTACCACCGACTGAGAATCTTATTGCGTGTGACCCTCTAGGCCCATTTACCAGTCCGGTTTTCAGCCCGTTAAGTCCAATAACTAGTTATTGACTTATAGTAATTAATTAATATCTAGATATTAACTAATTACTTAACCGAATTGACATCGCATGTGAATTCGGTCGGACTTCTGATCAAGTTGGGTGCCAAGCAACACCGCATGATCCCGGAAGGTAATGGGGTTCAGCAACCCACTCATGGAACCTGTCCGTCCACAGTTACCACGTGGCTATAATCCTTCGTTCGCACAATGCTCTCGAGTTAACCTAGGGTATGGTCAACTGTCAAACCCTAGATGGTCAACTCACTTGAATCAGACTCCGCTGTACAATATCCGAAAACCACTTTTCTGATATTGTTTCTGCTCTGGCCAGAGACTCCTGCGGATCTACTCTAGAGCATTCTCTCTCCAGTTACCTGAGAGCGAACGATCCTTTATTGAACACACAATCACCTTCGAAGGTCTTCCGCTGGACCCGATCCTTGACTATTTGATATCCCGTGGATAGGAATTCGTAGGTCAAGGTCAAAGTCCAGAAGTCCACCGACAAGGTGTCTTTGGTGTCTCAAGTCCAAGGATCAACCACGCTACTGTGACAATGAATCAAGCCGATTGACAGTCAGGTAAATTACCATTCGGCGATTCATGTCGGATCAGTTCAGTGAATTCATTCTCCAATGAGCACCTACAGGTTTACCATTGTGTCTCCACACTAGTAACTAACGAGATCAGTTACCCTCATCATATGAGCTGGAATAACCTGTACTAGTCTAACCGGATGTTTGATGTCCTTCTCAAACATCCTACGATTAGGAACAATTGAGAATATGTGTTTATAAGTCATCAGTCTCATTATTATGATCTCATCATAATCTGATGACTATTGCACATATTCATGGACTTCATTATGCGCAATTATGAATATGCCAATCTACATAATGAATTTAATGCCATTTATTAGTGAACCAGATTGAAATAGGTGTCTTATGATTGGCTTAGAGGACACCTATATCCATCACTAGGGACAGAGACTTCGGGAGCAACTTTGATATCCATCATCTTCTTGAAACTCTTGAATTGTTCGTCTATCTGATTGAGTTTAGTGAATAAGGATTGAGTAACTGAATCAGTGGGTGGTGGTGCTTGAAAGGTTTGCCTCCTAGAGTAGCTTGGAGATGGAGGATAGTAAGGTTGGGAATTGACAACATTTCCGCCGTGCCCGAAGGCATTTTGATAAGTGGGCGTTGTCGGTCTGACCGGATATCTAGAAGTGGACTGCTGAGGGCCGAGAAGCCAAGGGGTAAAGATATGAAGGCCTTCCATGGCCCGAGTGGGGATCGGATGAATGACGGGTGGAACCGGGATATGCGGCTCGGATGAGTTTACGAGGGTCTTCCCCTTCAGAATGGATTGGATCGCCTCAAACTGTTAAGGGTCCACATGGGTAGCAAGAGCTCCCAGCACAGTTACCAGATCGGGGGGATTGGTGCAAGAAGGCTTAGCTTGATCTTGAGCCTCTTCATAAGTGGGATTTGAAATGACGTGGACATGAGAGCGATCCACGTTAGGGTTGTATTGATTATGGGTGAAAGGAATCTGACCTTAAGGGGCATAAGCATCTCCCTCATACTCAGTTTGAAAATGATTGATATTATGGGGGGCATGAGCATCTCCCCCATCTTCAGAATAGTGACCATAATTCCGAGGGGAATTAGCATCTCCCTCATGCTCAAATCGGGTATCCTGTTCATAGGTAGCCATTCCAACGACTCTACTTGAACGTAGCATCATGGTGTTTAATTAATCAAATAATGAAACAAGTTTGCACAGATTAACAACCAAGTGAATGCTTACGCTATTTTGGGAGTTTCTTGTTGATTTAATTGGATTTATACACAGATTCCCTCAATAGGTAGGATTTTAGTTTCAGTTCAATTTTTTGTTGTTATATTCTACAGCCCCATTTACAACATTATGAAAATCTATCTGGTACTTTAATGGTACAACCAACCCGATGAACAAAAAGGAATTCTCTGTTTTTGGGGACTTACGGAGGTCTCAACACTAACCACTCTAGTCTGACAAGGGACCAACCCAGTAAGAGAGAGGTGAGAGTGCCGAGAAGGGTGTTCCTATAGAAAGGGGAGTAAACTCCCAGTGCTAATGTCCAGCCACCTGGGTGGCCTCTAATGTAATGTAATAAATAAATATAAGTAACAGCAATGATAAAAAATCCGAGAACTAATGGCCGAAAAGAAAACTGCTTGAATCGCGTCACCTGGTCACGACGCTATTCAAGACAGTCACTTTTTCGTCACAGTGGCTCAGGCAAGTAGACAGGCAGGATATGTAGGATGAATCGCGTCGAGCATGGGCGACACCCTTCAGCAAGATGTCGCTTTGTGTCGACGCTATTCAAGTCCGAAAAATAGTAACTAACAAAGATAACTGGGGCATTCCCCTCTCAGATGAACAAAGCAGGTAAAGGACCAAATATCATGCAAAAACAAAGTCTAAACAGATAAGTAATCATGCAAACATCAATGATATCAATCAAACTAACATACTTCTTTTGAACCCCAAATCAAGGCAATCATGGGGAGGGCAAAATTTTGCCACAAGGGGTGTGCACGTGGTGCACGTAGGGAGAAAAAAAACCAACCAATCAATCAATCATAAACAGTGCCCGAGGGACACAAACGGTGCACCGAGGGTGCCCAATGGAAAATAACATGAGTAAAGAAAAAAGAATGGCAAGACAAGTCCCACCGTGATCACCAAAAAGCTGTGGTGCTCAAAAAGTGTGTGTTGTTATCATGATATCATGTGTTTATATGATTAACAATCTAATTAGAAATATGTGATCGCCAGAAACCGAGGGATTCAATGAAAAGATGATCGCTTACTAACCTTGCGGAATTTTGGGAAAGTTGTGGTCCCTTTCGTTCCACTTCTTCGGCTAGCCGAAAAAGAAGATCCTCTTCTTTGACTCACTCTTGTTCTTGTTTGTATTCTCCAAGCCTTCCTTCCAAAAGCCTTTTCTCCTTCAAACCTTGCAAAAAAAGATTGAATAAAGAAAAATAAGATGGATTAGAGCTATTATAGTGTAGTATCTATTCTATCAAAGAAATCAAACATGAACTAAACTAAAAAAACTCACTTTTTTGTGGTTCTTTAAACCCCTACCATGAATGGGTGAGAAAAAGGATGATGTAAGTATGTGAATGATGGATTGATGCAATGAAAAAAAATCTAATCAAAATAGTGATTAAACCAACTAGAAATCTAAGAAAACTAGATTAGAATAAGATGGGATTTAGAGTGATTTGGCCCCTTCAAAGCCTGGGATCTTCAAAGCCAACCTTTTTTCAATGCCAAAAGGGGTAGGTATATACAGAACAGGTTTTAAAGGGAATTTGGCTTCAAAAGGCTCTCCCATGGCTTCCGGATTGCCTTGGATGAGCATCTAAGAGTTGGAAACCCTTTCAACCTCTAGAATCAGATTATCTTGACCAAATCAAGTTTATCAAGAAAGTGGTTGAATCGCGTCATTCATCAGGGACGCCATTTGACTAATTATAGGGGCCAAAATAGAAACAAAATCCGCAAAAGAAACCGTAGAACATTAGGAAACTAGAAAGGCGTCGTTAATGGACGACGTTATTTGGATAGTTAGGAAATCAATTCGAATTTAAATCAGAAATCTAGATGGATTAGGAAACATAAATGATGTCGTCCATGGGCGACGTCATTCAATTAAATCTATCCTGATTTAGGAATTTCATTCCGAACTGATTTTGGTCTAGAAGTCTAAATGGCGTCGGCCATAGTAGATGTTAATCAGTGTATTTCTAAAAAAAAATCAATAACAATTAATTAATTATTAGAAATCAGACCATTTCGGATAATTATAGTATGACATGAAATTTATTCAATATGAGGTCAAAATTAGCGCGCTTATAGATACAAGTGACTTTTCTTGCAGGTACGGATGAGGATGTGGATGTGTATGTGTTGTTGGGTTCTTAAGTTTCTGCAGATCGCTCACGCAGTGGAAATTAAAATCAAACCAGCGATATATTTTTCCTGTTTCAAATAAACCAAAATCGAATCGGATTATCGTTTCTTATCGTGCGCGGATTCGAATCCACGACCGATTGGTTCCATCGGTGTGACACCGCCAGCCGCGTAGATGCCCGGCCTCTAGCGAAGTCCACGTGATCCTCCTCGCGGTGGATATCCTCACATTCCTCGCTCATCGGAACCCTTTTTCGTTCGCTGCAACGACCGCCGCGACACGCGGTCGATTTTCTGTCAGACGGGAGTCAGAGAAGCGGCAGAGCAGACCCGGAGAACAGAGCTAGCCTAGGGTGCCAAAGAGAGAGAGGGAGAAAGGAGGGGGCGGCCAAGGTTGAGCAGCAACTTGGCCTACTCAGCCCGTTCGCTACACTTTATATTAACCACGTGGTTTTTCATAAAAGCTCCCGATTTAATATAAGACCCTCTAGGCTCAATAACCAGTCTGGTTAATGGCCCAATAAGCCCAATGACTCCTCATTGGCATGATTAATCAATTAATAACTCATATTACTTAATTAATCAATCGAATTAATATCGCACATTAAATTTGATCGGGCCTCCGATCACGTTGGGTGCTAAGCAACACTGCATGAATCCGTAAGGTATCGGGGTTCTGTAACCCACTCTTGGAACCTTTCTATCAATAGTTACCACGTGCATATAATCCTTCATTCGTACAATGCTCTCGAGTCAACTCAGGGTATGGTATATCGTCAAACCCTAACCGGTCGACTCACTTGGATTGGATGTTGCCATATAATATCAGAAAATTCCTTTATCGTCCGCCTTGGCCAGGGACTTCCGCGCATCCTTCATAGAGCATTCTCTCTCTAAGTACCGATAGCGAATGATTCCTTATTGACACTCAATTCCCTTCGACGGTATTCTGCTGTACCCAATCCTTAGCTGTTTAGAATCCCGTGGATAGAGATTCATAAACCAAGGTCAAAGCATAGAAGTCCACCGACAAGGTGTTCTTGATGTCTCAAGTTCGAGGACCATCCATGCAACCACGATAATAGAATTAAGCTGGTTGACAGTGAGGTACTATACCATCCAGCGATTCAGTCGGATCAGTTCAGTAAACTCATTCTCTAATGATCATTTACAGATTCGCCTTAGTGTCTCCACACAAGTGACTATGAGATCAATCAACCTCATCGTATGAGTAGGAGTAATATGTAATCTGTACTAGTCTTACCAGATATCTGATGTTCTTCTTGGATATCCTCCGACTAGAAACTATTAAGAATATGTGTTTAAGTGATCAGTCTCATTTGTATGATCCTATCATAATCTGATCACCATCGCACATATTCATGGACTTCGTTATGAGATGATAATAAATACGAACTACACACAATGACTATAATGCTATTTTATTAATAAATGAACGAGATTTACATTGTCAGATTGGCTTGCAGGCCACCTAACACTAACAATCTCCCGCCTAGACTAAAGCCAATCACCTTTATGCTCTAAACTTATAAACTCTAGGTGACGCTCAAACACATTTTGAGCCAATGGCTTTGTCAATGGATCTGCTACATTATCGGCCAATGGTACTCTTTCCACCACATCTCATCTGGAAATGATCTCTCTGATGAGATGAAAGTGCCTCGTAATATCCTTTGATTTCTGATGAGACCGCGGCTCTTTCACTTGTGCAATAACCCCATTGTTGTCGCACAACAGCGGAATATGATCAGAGATGCAGGGAACTATACCAAGGTCGGTGATGCACTTCTTCAACCACAATACTTCCTTGGCAGCTTCAGATCCAGCGATGTGCTTAGCTTAAGTCGTCGAATCTACAATGGTTTATTTCTTGGAACTCTTCCAGCACACTATGCCTCCGTTCAAAATAAACACAAATCTAGATGTAGACTTGCTATCATCTGGTTCTAAGTGGAAACTCGAGTCAGTAAGGCCTCGCAGTTTCAAGTCACCTCCTCCATAGACAAGAAACATATCCTTAGTTCTTCTCAAGTACTTAAGGATACATTTCACTGCCTTCTAGTGCTTTTCGCCTGAATCAGCCTGAAATCTGCTCGTAACACTTAGAGTAAATGCAACATTAGGCCGTGTACATAGCATGGTGTACATGATAGATCCTATGACAGAGGCATAGGGTATTCTATCCATGAATGCCCTCTCATTAGGAGTCTTAGGAGACTGTTCCTTTGAAAGAATAATTCTATGTCTCATCGATATGAGACATCTCTTGGAATTTTTCATGCCAAATCTTTTGACAGTGGTATCTATGTACATGGATTGGGTCATTCCAAGCATTCTCTTTGATCTATCTATATAGATCCGTATTCTCAATACGTAGGATGCTTCTCCTAAATCCTTCATAGAGAAGTTTTTCGACAGCCAGATCTTCACCGATGACATCATAGCTACATCATTCCCAATGAGTAGTATGTCATCTAAAAGATATAGACCATTGACTAAAAGTGCCAAAGCTATTAATTTATTACCATAATAAATCGAACAACTTTTGTCCTCAACAGTCAACCTATATCCCATCTTGTCCAAACAAGATATAGAAATGATGTTCTTTATTATGCTAGGTATATAATAACAATCTTCTAGTGATAAGACATCTCTTGATGGAAGCCTGAAGTTTGTTGTCCCTACAGCAACCGCCGCAACTTTTGCGCTGTTTCCTAATCTCAGTTTCACCTCGTCTTTTCTCAGCTTGCGCTTACTTGTTAGCATCTGCACATCATGGCAGATATGAGAAGCACATCTAGTATCTAATACCTAAGATGTGGAGTCTTTAACTGATATGTTAATATCTATCATATGGATATCTAAAGCTTCCGATAGCTTCATTTTTCTAAGAGCTTTATCGCTAAGGAAATCCTTGCAGTTCCTCTTCTAGTGACCATTCTTCTTACAGTAGAAGCAGTCACCCTTTACTACTCCGTTGCCTTTGTCTTTCGACCTTTTATCATATGCGATCATCTCTGCCACAGGAGCATCTAATGCCAGTTCAGTAGGAGGATCAGCTCCAATGACGTAAGCATTGTGCTTACATCTGAAGACATTCTTTAGGTTTCTGAGCTTATCTGAGTAGTTCAGGCTAGTCAAAATATTGGCATCAAGTATGCCACGGAGTGGGTTATTCGATGACATAGTTTCCTACAAGAGATGAATAATAATAATAAAAAATTAGCAGATGTTCAATATAAACATGATATGGACTTTTAATCAAGTTTTAACTCCTACTAATTTTCGACGGATTGTATAACCATCAGCTATACAGAACGGGAGACGCCGACAGTCTCCTAGTAAGGATCAGAATCTCAATGACTTGCAATACAGCCTTATGGATAGCATAACAAACTGTAATACAATCAAAGAGCATCCATCTCATAGAACTTGCACTCCTTACAGTATCCGATTATATCTTTGATCTCCAGAGATTTAATGATTATGTAGATATCACAACAAGCCACTAATTCTAGTCTAAACTAACCATCATTACGAGACGAGCATAGATTTGCATGCAACCCTTGTGGATAGCACAACAAAGCTACATGGTTCCTCTATCCCGATCAATAGGCATCTAATGCCATAGCCATAGTCTCTCCTTATAATTAAATAGGCCTTGTGGATAGTACAACAAACCTACCTAATGTAATTTGAATCCTAAGACTTTAACGATGGTGGACCACGCGGTAAGTTCTTAACTACTCACGTTACAGCTTAGAATTTAGACGAGGGTATTTAGACAACTTTTATCTTGGTCTCTCCTAGGTGATAGTATACAAATATATCGTATATATTTATTAATACTATACCTGCTTTGATTCACAATCAAATATAAATACATTGTATCACATACATGTCAAGTGTGGTCATGGACGGTACAGTGAGTTTGACTGGAGCCAACAGTCAAACGCACACAAAATCTAACATAACTATTATATTAGACCATCTTGCAAACACATAGGCAAATGATCTCCATCTTTTCTCCTTCCTGGTTGCAGTTGTGGATCGTCCTCGCTCTTTTGTCGGTTGCCTCGATCAGATTACAAGAAATTCAACATTTACATGTAAATTGAAGAAGGCCTCATAGCGAGTACAAGAGAGAGGGGGGTAGAATTACATTAGAGTATGAGCGAGGGAGAGGTACGCAGACCTCTATTTATTAATAATTAATAAATATGCAATCACACACCTACGATCCATACACATTATTCATCACATGAATAATAAATAAGTGCATATTTATGACCACGGTGTGTTTTAAACATTCCACACATGATAAGTGCATCACATGGCTAAAATAAAAGAGTTTCAAAATTAAATAATTTTAACTTTTAAAAAGTTAGGATCCAATAAAAAATTGGCTTTTGAATTTTGAATTTTTTTTTAATTATTTTATCATGCAATTAAATCAAATTTAAAAGCATAAAACACACATCACATGTGCACACACTTCAAATTAATAATTCTAGATTATTCAATGCAATTTAGAACATTTCTAAAATTAATACAATCTAACATTTAGATTAAACAATATTAATAATCTAACAATTAGGCTATTAAAAATTAATAACTAATCTAACTCTTTAGATTAGTCCATTAAAGTTAATTACTAATTTCACACTTAAATTAATAATCAACTTTAATCAATTATTAACTACTAACCTAACACTTAGATTAGTCAATTAGTGTTAATTATTAATTTAACATTAAACCAATAATTAACACTAATTAATTAATAAATTCTAATTCTTAGAATAGTTAATTTAAAATTAATCATTAACTTAACACTTAAATTAACAATTAACTCTAATTAACTAAAAAATGCTAATCTAACTCTTAGATTAGTTAATTAATGTTAACTATTAATTTAACCCTTAAAGTGATAATTAACACTAATTAATTAATAATACCTAATTTAACACTTAAATTAGTCCATTAAATTAATTATTAATCTAGCACTTAAATTAATAACTAACTTTCATTATTTAACAATTAGAAGAATTAGTAATTAATAATCTAACAATTAGACTAATAATTATTACTCACTAATTTAACTATTAAATTAGTTAAATTAAGGTTAATTATTAATTTAACACTTAAACTAACAATTAAAATTAATTAATTAACAACTTCTAATTGTTAATCTAAATGATTCAAAATCATTAAATAGCCCAATTAAAAGAAATTGAATAATAATTTAATTTTCAAAATACTTTTGGATTCAAATTAAACTCTAATTTTATTTTAATTAGGCTAATGGAGTTTTTAGGGTTACGCTAGAACAAGGGGTTTAATAAAATGGGATTGGGGGCTATTGGGCCAAGCCCATTTGGGCCGAGCCAAGGCTCGGGCCCTACTGGGCCTGGGCTAGAGCCAGGAGCACCTAGGCTTGGGCCCGGTCCAACCAGGGACCCTACCCGGCCGGACCAGCCTGCCTGCTTTGTGAGCCAGCTACCCCTAACCTGACGCCACCCCACCAGAAACCCTAAAACCTATAGGTAATGGTAGTCCGACGGCGAAGGGTAAGCGGGGTGCCGGCGGCGGCACCCCACCGGCAGCCGACCTTTCTGGTGCCGTCTGGTCCCGCCGGCGAGGCCTCCGGCGCCGGCGGGATCCTTGGAGAAGCCCCAAAGCTGGCCGAGACCCCTCCAATTATCCCCAAATATGGTTTTAAATCCAAGGAAGAAGAAGGAGATGGATCTCCTTGCGGCCACCTCCAACGGCCTATCCGGCGCTGGCCACGAGGCCTGGGATGACCGGCGATCCTTCCCTAAGGTTCCTGGGTCTCGGCCAACCTTTCCCAACACTTGGGGAAGCCCGAACAAAACCGAAACGTCCGTTGTTCTTCCTCCCACGAAGAACACGTAAAATCCCACAATAAATTTTGAAAATTGCAGAATAATAATCTGATTATTATGTGTTCAACATATGAACACGGATCTAGCAAATAATTGAACATATGGCATGGAATAAATCATGGAAAAATTAATTTAGAGAACGAAACGGGACAAGAAACAGTGTAACCTGGCTCTGATACCATTGTTGGGTTCTCGAGTTTCTCTGGATCGCTAACGCAGCGAAAATTAAAATCAAACCAACGATCCGTTTTTCCTGTTTCCAATAAACCAAAATTGATAATCGGATTATCGTTTCTTATCGTGTGTAGATTCGATTCTACGACCGATTGGTTCCGTCGGTGTGACACCGCCAGCTGCACAGATGCTCGGCCTCTAGTGAAGTCCACACGATCCTCCTCAAGGTGGATATCCTCACGTTCCTCGCTCATCGCAGCCTACAAACCGTTCTCCGCAATGACCATTATGACATGCGGTCAATTTCCCATCGGACGGGAGTCGGAGAAGTGGCGGAGTAGACCCAGAGAACAGGGCCAGCCTGTGGCACTAGAGAGAGAGAGGAGGGGGCGGCCAGGGTTGAGCAGCAACTTGGCCTACTCAGCCCGTTCGCTACATTTTATATTAACCGCGCGGTTTTTCATAAAAACTCCTGGTTTAATATAAAACCCACTTATTATCCATCACCTTGAGAATCATTTGTGTGTGACCCTCTAGGCCCAATAACCAGTCCGATTAATGGCCCAATATCCCCAGTAACTCCTCACTGGCCTGATTAATCAATTAATAACTCTTATTAATTAATTAATCAATCAAATTAATGTTGCACATTAAATTCGATCGGACCTCCGATCACGTTAGGTGTCAAGCAACATCGCGTGAACCCGGAATGTATCGGGGTTCCATAACCCACTCTTGGAACCTTTTCGTCGACAGTTACCACGTGGATTTAATCCTTCATTCGTAGAATGCTCTCGAGTCAACTCAAGGTATGGTTGCCGTATAATATCGGAAAACTCCTTTCCCGATATTATCATCTGCCCTGGCCAGGGACTTCCGCGCATCCTTCCTAGAGCATTCTCTCTCTTAGTACTGAGAGCGAATGATTCCTTATTGACATTCAATTCCCTTCGACGGTATTTCGTTATACCCGATCCTTGGCTGTTTAGAATCTCGTAGATAGAGATTTATAAACCAAGGTCAAAGCACAGAAGTCCACCGACAAGGTGTCCTTGGTGTCTCAGGTCCGAAGACCATCCACGCAACTGCGACAATAGAATCAAGCTGGTTGACAGTGAGGTACTATACCATCCAGCGATTCAGTCAGATCAGTTTAGTGAACTCATTCTCTAATGAGCACCTACAAATTTGCTTTAGTGTCTCCACACAAGTGACTATGAGATCAGTCACCCTCATTGTATGAGAAGGAGTAATCTATAATATGTAATATGATATCCTCCGACTAGGAAATATTAAGAATATGTGTTTAAGTGATCAGTCTCATTAGTATGATTTGATCATAATTTGATTACCATCGCACATATTCATGGACTTCAGTATGAGACGATAATAAATACGAATTACACACAATGAACATAATGCCATTTTATTAATAAATGAACGACATTTACATAGTCAAATTGGCTTGTAGGCCACCTAAAACTAACACCCCAAATTTTAACATGTTTAAGGTCTAGTTTCCTTCCATTCCATATCTCATATGGAGTGGTTGCAACAGATTTGCTGGGTGCCTTGTTCAGGATATACATAGCCGAACTAAGTGCATATCCCCATAAGGATACTGGTAATTTGGACATACTCATCATGGATCGCACCATTTCCATTAATGTGCGATTTCCCTTTTCTGATACATTATTCATTTGAGGTGTATAAGGAGGTGTAAGCTGAGAAAGGATACCATTATCCTTTAAGTATTTTGTGAATTCTGTACTCAAGTATTCCCCACCACGATCAGATCGGATGGTTTTGATACTCTTTCCAGTTTGTTTCTCTACTTCATTCTTGAATTCTCTGAATTTCTCAAAAGGTTCTTATTTATACTTCAATAAGTATATGAAACCATATCTTGAGAAATCATTAGTGAACGTAATGAAGTATGAGAAACTGCTAATGACTTGGGTTGACATAGGACGACATACATCTGAATGTATTAGTTCTAGTAAGTCATTGGCTTGTTCTCCAGTTACAGAAAATGGAGATTTTACTATTTTACCCATTAAACATGACTCACATGTTGTATATGATTCATAATCAAATGGATCTAAGTATCCATTCTTATGCAGCCTTTAGAGTCTGTTTTCAACAATGTGGCCAAGCCTATAATGTCATAAGTAGGCTTTGTTCACTTCATACTTATTTCTTTTAATTGAAGAGTCGATATTTAAATTATCGTGAGACACATTCAACAAGTACAATCCATTGGATAATAAAGTAGAAGTTATTAATTTATTTCTGAAATAAATTGAACAATAATTGTTCCCAACAGATAATGTGTACCCAATCCTATCAAAACATGAAATAGTAATAATATTCCTTATTATGTTAGGTACATAATAACACTCGATGGAAGAGAGGTAACTCGCACGTAGAATACTGATAACCTACGGGAATATTATTGTTAACCCCACATCCTTCTGTATTTAATGGCTGAGGAATGAAACATATTATCTTTTGAGATTTCGACCAAGCCATATTGTTCCCTGAGTGCTCACACTCGGGAAGGGCACTCTAAGCCATATAGGTCCAGCATAGTGTCTCCACACAAATGACTTATGGGATCAGTCACCCTCATCATATGAGATGAAGTAACCTATACTAGTCTATCTGGATGTTCGATGTCCTATCTCAAACATCTTATGACTAGGAACAATTAAGAACATGTGTTTATAAGTCTTTGATCCCGTAATCATGATCTCATCATAATCCGAAGATTGTTGCACATGTTCATGGACTTCATCGTGATACGATAAACACAGATCGAATTAATTACACACAATGAATTATTGCCATTTATTAATAATCTGAATAAATACATAGTATCGGATTGACTTTGAGACCATCTAATACTAACAATCTCCCACTTGGACTAAAGCCAATCACTTTTATACATAATACCCATATTCTCTAAGCGACGCTCAAAAACATTTTGAGACAAAGGCTTTGTAAGTGGATCTGCTATGTTGTCGGCTGAGGGTACTCTTTCCAGCACGACATCTCCTCGAGCTATAATTTCTCTGATCAAATGAAAGCGCCACAGAATGTGCTTCGACTTCTGATGAGACCTCGGCTCTTTCGCTTGAGCAATCGTCCCATTGTTGTCACACAGCAGTGAGACGGGACCTGATATGCTTTCCACCACACCAAGATCGCCGATGAATTTCTTCATCCATACAGCTTCCTTGGCGGCTTCAGCAGCAGCAATATACTCGGCTTCCGTTGTCGAATCAACAGTGGTTTCCTGCTTGGAACTTTTCCAGCTCACTGCTCCCCCATTAAGTGTGAAAATAAAACCTGATTTTGACTTGCTGTCATCAGGATCAGACTGAAAACTCGAGTCAGTGTATCCTTGCAGCTTTAAATCTCCTCCTCCATAGACTAGAAATAGATCCTTAGTCCTTCTCAAGTACTTAAGAATGCATTTCACAGCCTTCCAGTGTTCATCACCTAGATCTGCCTGATGACTGCTCGTAACACTTAGAGCATATGCTACATCAGGTCTGGTACATAGCATGGCATACATGATGGACCCTATGGCAGAAGCATAGGGGACTTTATCCATCACTGCCCTCTCTTCAGGTGTCTTGGGAGACTGACCTTTAGAGAGTGAAATTCCATATCTCATCGGTATGAGACCTCTCTTGGAATTTTCTATGCCAAACCTTTTTGACAATGGTTTCTATGTACATGGATTGGGTTAAAGCAAGCATCTTCTTTGATCTATCTCTATGGATCCATATTCCTAATACGTAAGATGCTTCTCCCAAATCCATTATGGAGAAGTTCTTTGACAGTCATATCTTTACCGATGACATCATTCCTACATCATTCCCAATGAGTAGGATGTCGTCAACATAAAGAATCAGAAATGTGATTGCGCTCTCACTGTTTTTCTTATACACACATGGCTCATCTTCATTCTTAATGAAGCCACAAGATTTGATCGCCTCATCAAATCTTATGTTTCAGCTTCGGGAAGCTTGCTTCAGTCCATAAATGGACCTCTGCAACTTGCATACCATATCTGGAGATTCTTTGGATGTGAATCATTCTGGTTGTATCATATACACCTCCTCCTCAAGGTTTCTATTGAGGAAGGCAGTCTTCACATCCATCTGTCAGATTTCATAATCATGGTAGGCAGCAATGGCGAGAAGAATTCTAATAGACTTAATCATAGCAACAGGTGAAAAGGTTTCGTCATAGTCAACACCTTGTCTTTGACGATAGTTTTTCGCCACTAATCTTACTTTATAAGTCTCAATACGTCCATCTGCACCAATCTTTCTCTTAAAGATCCACTTGCAGCTAATAGGTACTATACCATTGGGTAAATCTTCCAAGTTCCAAACTTGGTTGATGTACATGGACTGTATTTCAGAATTCATGGCTTCCCGCTATTTTCCGGCCTCTGGACTTTCAATGGCCTCCTGGTAAGTCTTAGGATCATCATCCTCATTATAGAGTATCCTTGAACCATCCAAATTAACATGTCCTACATATCTTTCTGGTAGTTTAGGTACTCTTTCAGACCTACGAGGTTCCTGTGTATTATTATGAACAGGTTCAGAAACTTACAGTTCATCTGATGAACCATTACCAGTTTGTGGGTCTGGAATTTCTTCCAGAGTTACTTTACTCCTACTGTCCTTCTGGAGAATATAATCTTCTTCCAAAAAGACAGCTCTCACAAACACTTTTTGTTCGCCAGTATGATAAAAGTAATATCCATAAGTTTCCTTTGGATATCCCACAAATCTGCATTAGTCAGTTCTGGACTTCAGTTTATCTGCGTCATGTCTTTTAACATGAGCAAGACATCCCCAGATTTTAATATGTTTAAGGTCTGGTTTCCTACCATTCTATATCTCATATGGAGTGGTTTCAACATATTTGCTGGGTACCTTGTTCAGGATATATATAGCCGAGCTAAGTGCATATCCCCATAAGGACACTGGTAATTTGGACATGCTCATCATAGATCGCACCATTTCCATTAATGTGCAATTTCTCCTTTCTGATACACCATTCATCTGAGGTGTATAAGGAGGTGTAAGTTGAGAAAGGATACCATTATCCTTTAAGTATTTAATGAATTCTGTACTCAAGTATTCACCACCCCGATCGGATCGGATGGTTTTTATATTCTTTCCAGTTTGTTTTTCTACTTCATTCTTAAATTCTCTGAATTTCTCGAAGGCTTCAGATTTATACTTCAATAAGTATATGTATCCAAACCTTGAGTAACCATCAGTGAATGTAATGAAGTATAAGAAACCACCAATGGCTTTGGTAGACATAGGACCACATACATCTGAATGTATAAGTTCTAATATATCTTTGGCTCATTTTCCAGTTCCACTAATTGGAGACTTAGCCATTTTACCCATTAAACATGACTCACAAGTTGCATATGATTCATAATCAAATAGATCTAAGTATCTATCTTTATGCAGCCTTTGGAGTCTGTTTTCACCAATGTGTCCAAGCCTACAATGCCATAAGTAGGTTTTGTTCATTTCATACTTCTTTTAATTAAAGAACCGATGTGTAAATTTTCATGAGATACATTTAATAGATACAAACCATTGGATAAGATAGCAGAAACTATTAATTTATTTTCAAAATAAATTGAACAACTATTGTCCTTAAAATTTAAATTGTATCCAATTCTATTTAAACATGAAATATAAATAATATTTCTAATATTTCTTATTATGCTAGGTACATAATAACATTCATCTAATGAAAAAGTGTCTCCGGATGGTAGCTTGAGCTTCACTGTTCCCATAGCCTCACTTTGTTTATGGAATAGATTATTCCGAATTGTATATTCTGGATTGCGTATTCCAGAATAAGAGGGGTTTTGGTTTGACAACAAGTATTTATTCAAGGGAGAATATAGTGCTTATTCTAATTGCTTTGATTGCACCAAGGAGAATAAGACCTAGGATAAAATACTTGTAGGACCAAATTGCCCTTCCTCTTCAAGCACTCACTAATACCAATTTGCAAGGATAGAAGTAATAGTCCAAGACTCATTAATTCATTTCTTCACCAAGGTTGACCAATTCATAAAATCGTTTGTAACTTTTTAGAATATGAAATATAACATAGTTTATGTTTTCCTATATCATTGAAATATTCTATACTGGAAATCCAATTTTACAATGTAAATAATAAACATATACGTAGATATATGTCAATTAAGTTAATACCTAATAACAGAGCATATGTTTTTTTATATGTACGTGTATATATATAATAACCAATATACATTGATACATATATATATATATATATATATATATAAACTTATATCCGAGTGTCTGTGTAAGAAAGAAGCATTCTAAAATCGGGAATTTGACGTGCAGTCCAAAAATTAACCTGCAATTTAATTCCCGGTCCCCATCCTAGATTTCATTATACTCGGTCCTCCTTGTTGGCATCTTTTAATTTCCGGTCCAAAATCTACCTTCCCGTTAACAGTCGTTAATCTGAACAGCTTTCAATGACAAGATTGCCCTCTAAACACTCCCAAGTTTAATTTTCAGTCCATTGTATATTTAACTTCTAGTCCAATAGTTTTCAATTCATTACGTGTAACATACAGTCCATATTCGGAAGGAATTACTTCAGCTCCACTTGTTGATGATGATGCTTAACTCTAGTTGTTCAAGACAGGTGATTTTGGTGGTAACATACTTGATTAATTTTCGTGGAAACATCAAACATGACGGGTGATTTTTGCAATAATATATGTGAAAGCTCCATTGATTTTTGCAATAATTTTGAACAGTTCTCTTGACAGCATGTCACCTAGCCTAGCCTATTAACTTGATAGCATGATGTTCACCTGAATTTCAGAGAGAGAGATTGTCAAATCAAAACCAGAGATAGAACCACTGCCAACCCAATCACTCTTCAACGGCAAAGCGGCCACTTCACTGCCTAAGGCTGTTTTCTAACGATAACTGCCAGTTTAGATTCATCACTGTCTGAAGAAATCTCTCTCTCAAAAACTGCCAGTGAAGAGTGTGCGTTATCAAGGCCCAACGATACACCCTTTGGCGGAGCACCCCCAATGCAAGTTTGCAATCCATTAGGAATGGCATCAATCTCGGTCTTAGACAGGTTGTTCTTATGCAGACGCTGAGAGATGACTGTCAAATTCAGAAGATTAAAAGACAAGTTCTTATCTAAACTTGTTTAGGTGTTAAAGCTTGTCATATATATTCATCAGAAACGCCATAGGCCATAACTGGAACACAGAGTTACAGAGCTATTAGACTTTTCCACCTTTTATTAGTATGCTCATTATAGATATTCATTTGAAGAGAATAGGGATGCAGATGACATTCTGATATAAAGTATCACCATTGATGGGCCCTTTTCCACTAGATCGGCTTACAAGAAGTCAGACGCTAACAAAATGATTCCATGGGCTTCGATTCCTAATAGAGTATGGAAGATATAATTTGCGACAAGCACCTGAAAATAGATCAATGCCATCCAAGCTCATCCACTTTATTTGGAGATGTGCTGCTGAAACCCTTCCCCTAAATGCCTGTAAAGCAGCACATACCACAGCGACTGCAACTACTCACAACAAAATTTTCACAAGACCATGGTACTTATGGAAAGGTCACTGCTTTGACAACTTTAACCATCACTTTGTTCACACACCCAAATGAGCAGAGCTCACACTAGTGCATCACACACATTAAAAAATCAATTTAAAGTGCATCACACACATTAAACACACACATCATCCTATTGAAATTAAAAGTCATAATAATATTCTAAAACAAACAACAATAGTATAGTATCTAACAAGTTCACAAAGGTAACATAAGTTCAAATTACAATAACTCATCAGCATGTTTGATCCGATCATCCTTATGAACTCATCAGCATAAATTACTGAAAAGGAAGCTCGATTTGGATTTGTTAAATGCCTGGCCAGACCATGTGTCATACAACTGAAGGCATTTCATGAATTCCTGTATCTCACCATGTTCTGATTTCCAAAGAGGAAAATGTCATCAGCATACATTATATGAGTGAACGTGGGAGCACAAATAGTGATCTTAAAGCCTTTGATCTTGCCTTCAATAAGACTTTGTTCGAGGCAGGCTGAAAAAGCGTCAGCGCAATGGGCAGCCTTGGTGCAGACCTCTGTTTGGATAGATAATGCCAGTGGCTTCACCATTCAATGGCACCGAGTAGGTTACAGTAGAGATGCATTGGCTCACCAACTTCACAGCTCTCAGTGCGAAACCATACCTCTACAGCATGGGCAGGATGAAATTCCATTGCAACTTATCATACGCCTAGGAGACATCCAACTTGAGACCAAAAAATACCTATCTTTCCAGATTTAGTACCAAGAGAATGAGTCAATTCCTGCACAGCAATATTGGCTCACCAACTTCACAGCTCTCAGTGCGAAACCATACCTCTGCAGCATGGGCAGGATGAAATTCCATTCCAACTTATCATACGCCTAGGAGACATCCAACTTGAGACCAAAAAATACCTATCTTTCCAGATTTAGTACCAAGAGAATGAGTCAATTCCTGCACAGCAATTCCTGACTGGGGGCCCTTCTAGGATGCATGGAGTTGATGGCAGTTTCAATTTCTGAAATGGAGTTGATGGCAGTTTCAATATCTGGCTTGAATTGAAGCCCTTTTATAGGCAGCTTTCAAACTTCTAATGAGGCTTCAGGTGATTGATGGCTTTTGAACATCAGCTGATGTGGGCAGCTGAATTGAATTTTAAAAAACATATACTTTAATAGACCAAGCCTTAGTACCCAACTTAGAAGCTTCATTGCCCTTTTTTTGTGGGGGTGTTAAGGAGAAACCAGTGAGATGTTGCGTGGGATTTGATTGGACTCTTTCCTTTTCTAGTCTGGGAGTTGGGTGGGCCAATTGATGTTGTGGAGAGATGATGGCACTCACCTCCTCACCCTGTCATTGTTTTAGTGTTAATAGTATCGTTACAAGGATTTTGAGGTGTTTAAATGAAAGAATGTTTAGCCGGACAGTGTGCTTTGATGTGCTTTTGCTGTCTACTGCAGGACACAATCTGACTTTGTTAGACTTGTATTCAAATGGAAGGCATTTCCAAGTTTGTAAGCGGGCAAAGCTTGCTATCCATGTCTTAGCTGTTAGGAGGGTGGTTGTTTGTTAATAATGTGCAATGATCCCATGGCAGCTCCTCCCCATCCCATCATTATTTTAGTGTTAAAGAGTATCATTAGATAAGTTTTTGACACGTTAAAAATGGAAGAATTATGAGTTGCACGGATATGCTGTGTATGGCAGGAATTAATCTGACTATGCAATGTTAAACCCAGTCTCCAAATCTGACTATGGACAATACTTGCTATTCAATTCTCCGTTGTTAGGAAATTGGTTTGTTCATTGTTAGGAGGGTGGTTGTTAGGAAATTGGGTCACAGGCGGGCATCAGGGGTTGGACACGGGACTGGACGTTAGGCTTTCGAGGATGGGGTATTTTGGGGTTTTTGGTTCTCTAAACAGTCGTAAACTGGTACCATATCATGCAACAAAAATAGAAAACAGGGGATGTTCCCAATCAAATGGCAGAGGAAGGATAACAGAAAACATGCCCCATCTACCTACAGCTAACCAAGGAAGCAACTACATTAAATGGCATAAACCATGTCTGTGGTTTTGGTTTCTTAACCCTTTGCCCTCTTGGATTTTTGGGTCATTTGCCTCAGGAAGTATACCAACAAAAAACAGTTTGTATACTTACCCCAATAGCACAGCGTTAATCAAGGATACAATTTGTCTCCTGCCACCGCGCCTCATTTGAGATGGACCATTGTGTTTCACTTGGGACAGACCATTGTGTCTCATGAATGTCGAAAACCTAACATGGATTGCTTCCTCAAGCAGGAAATACAAGAGTTGTTCATGTGATTCATATGTGACTTATATTTTGTTGGGCCTCTCTTATGGGTCATGAATGGAGAAGGACATTGGTGGGTGAATCAATTGAGAGGTAATTGAATGCAAGTACAACAACCCTTCAGGCATACACGGTCACATATTGAGGGGCAGGGATGAATGAATCAAAATTCTGATTGCTCAAGACCACATAGGTTTTCTTTTGAAAACTTTGAATATGACCTGAATTATTGATCAGTCAAGCTGGCTCATTTTCTGAACCTACAAGTTATGACTGACTCAAACATTCAGTACCTACTTGGTATGAAGTATTACAAAAGGAGCAGAAGCAACGACCTTCAACTCTGAAAACCTATTCAAAATAGCATGAAATTATTTGGACTGCAGATTGAAAAACCCTTCCAAAATAGCATGAAATCACACGAGGCTCATGCAACCTCCATAATAGCATGAAATCACACGAGGCTCATGCAACCTCTACCATAACCACACGCACATATAGTGAAAATGAAATATAACATGGACTCAGAAAAAGAAGTTTCATCATCTATTGGGGTTGCTTAAGAGCCATCCAACCAATAGACTCACTGCTTCTTTCTTCATCACTGTCCATACATTACAACACTTAGAAAGGGCTGCAATCATGCCGTCCTAATATCCGAATACATGTTTCGGTAGGGTTGCACGTATGCCTTCCTACTACCCAAACGTGCAATCAATATACAACTGCAATCATGCCCTCCTGCTATCCGAGTGTCTGTGTAAGAAAGAAGCATTCCAAAATAGCATGAAATCACACGAGGCTCATGCAACCTCCATAATAGCATGAAATCACACGAGGCTCATGCAACCTCCATAATAGCATGAAATCACACGAGGGTCATGCAACCTTTACCGCAACCACACGCACATAGTGAAAACGAAATATAACATGGACTCAGAAAAAGAAGTTTCATCATCTATTGGGGTTGCTTAAGAGCCATCCAACCAATAGACTCACTGCTTCTTTCTTCATCACTGTCCATACATTACAACACTTAGAAAGGGCTGCAATCGTGCCGTCCTAATATCCGAATACATGTTTCGGTAGGGTTGCACGTTTGCCTTCCTACTACCCAAACGTGCAATCGATATACAACTGCAATCATGCCCTCCTGCTATCTGAGTGTCTATATAGGAAAGAAGCATTCCAAAATATTTGTGCACCACATGTGAAAAGAAATGATAGGATATATTCAGTAGTTAACCCAAAATATAAAGCAACATCAATTTTTAGTACATAAATGTAAATAAACAAAGTCCAAATACGAATTAAGTTACATGCCATACAATCAACCTCAAGAGTAGCAATAAAAATATCGAACAACTATAAATACAATACAATTAAAGTTGGACATAACTGGTGGTGGAGCAAGCAAAGAAACATCCAACAAATCTAAGTATTCTCGTCCCAAAGTTGGTCTGCAATTTCCTCCCTGACATGGTCTCCTACAGCTAGCTCAGCTTGGCTAGGCCCAATGTCAATGGGGTAGTCAGTATCACCATCATCTTCTGCAAGTCCACGTTCATTTGTCATATTAAAGTATAGATCATGTCCCTCTCTTCGACGAATGAAGTTATGGACAACACAACATGCTAACACTATCTTTCTTTGTGTTGCCCATGGGTACATACAACCCTCTCTTAAGATCTGAAAACGATTCTTCAGCACACCGAAGACACGCTCTACACAATTCCGAAGTTATGCATGTCTATGGTTGAACTTTTCCATTTTATTTGTATATTGACGAGCACGACCTCTAAAGCTGCCTATGTGGTAACGTTGTCCGTGATAAGGAGCTAAGAAACTACGTGTGTTTGCATACCCAGAGTCGACAAGATAATATTTGCCACGAGGGACTCGAAAACCGCCATCATCTAATGCCCATTTCAACACTCTCATATCAGCTGCAGAGCCTTCCCAACCAACACCAACATATAGAAAAGTCAGGTCGAAAGAGACTACCCCCATAACATTTTGGCTTATATAACCCTTGCGGTTACGAAACCGACCATGATCTTTTCGTGGGATATGAGCTATTATATGCGTCCCGTCAATTGCCCCAATTGCATCCTACACAATATAATGAGAATATAAGACGAAGTAAACTTGTGTTTAATTGGCAAATGAAAGAGAAATGCAATAAGAAAATTGAGTACCTTGAAGTAAGGATAGAAATAATTCTTCCCTCGGATATGAGGGTGGCATTCACTCACATGAGAAGGAAGTTGAATGAACTCCGTCTTAAGAGATGCCAATGCCATAGCAACATTATTTACATAATGGCTGATTGTTTGTGAAGAGTGTTGAAAATACTCACACAATGCCCCAGTAGCAACACCATGGCCAGTAGCATGCAAGAATATTGCCAGTTGCTCATAGGCAGTGACATGTCGTGAGTCCAATAGTAAGCCTATGTCCACTAGTATGTCCCTCAGTGCCTTGAACATGCTAGGGCTAAGCCTGAAGGCCCAATAGGCCCTCCGTTCATGGCCTTGTAGCACCTCTTGTATCCATACATGACCATTATGCGCCGAAGTAAACATCTTCCGTCTAGGCACAGTCGGAGCATATTGCTCTGATATTGCTTCAAGTATTACTTCTTCGATGTCTTGAATCATCTCGTCCTCCTCATTAATGAACTCCATTATCAATTCATTCATGTCTACACAAAGCATCCTTAATTGTCATCCCAATTCAACAGGGTACATAGTTGCAAGAAAGTAAAGGACATGATATGTTAGAAGAACAAACAAAAGAGTTTATCAGTAACGACCTTTAAAATACATCAATGGCCCCTGAAGGACATCAAAATTACACCAAGCAAGATTAACAAAAGTAACATGACAACTACGAACAAAAGGATTATTATTAGACAATATTGCCATGAGAAATCAGTTGACGTGCGTGATGTAGGGGGAGCACTCAAAGCTCGTACGCAACTTGGAGTGCCCAATGCATATTCTTCGTGGGTGATTCTTGGTCTCGGTATGGGCTGCTCCACAATAGCATACAGTGCTGCCTCTCCATCTTCAATTGAGTGGAACCCTTTGTATCGAGCTCCTGGAAAACCATTGACTTGGGCATAACATTCTTCCCAAGTCAGGTACAAACCAGGCTCACGACCAACCCAGACAACGTAACACTTAAAACGTCCCATTCTTACTTAAAATGATCCACCTGCATGTGTTGTACGAATACAAATTGCAATTTATACTACCACCATCGATATAATTCACAACATATGATTCTACTACTAAGGAGTACAACATTCATTTAACTTCAGTTGAAAATAGATTACTTAATTAGTCAAACACAAAGTGAATGAGCACGATCAACAAAAGATAAGGACATAATACATAAGTTCAAGTGCAAGTGGAACAAGTAGAATGAAGACATAACATGATAGAATCTCCAAGTACGAAAATAAAATATGATGACAACATTACGATGACAGGCAGCAAGTCAACTCAAGTAGTCCAGGCAATAACCCAATCCAGCTTCTCCTCCTCCGGTAGAGCCATGTAAACCGACCGAATGGCCGCTGTACCGAAGAGGTTCACGGCCTTGAAATACAAATTACGTGGCATGTTCGGAACACAGCGTAGGTCGTTCATACACTCCTTCACCGTCGGGATCCTTTCTTCTACAGCCGCTGGTGTATCGGACACATTGGTACCTCCGCTGGAACACCAAGATGAAGCCCGATCTGCATGCAACTCTCTGAGAACTTCAGTGCGCTCACGCAATGCCGTCGAGAAAGAAAGCACTGCTTCATCCCCAATGCATCTTTTGCCCCGACGCTTTGAGGACGATCCTTCGTTTTTTTTAGGAGAAATCACCTCCTCTTCATTGACCCTACTTGCCGGCGAACCTAACGTAGGGGAAGGAGTGTGAGCGGAGTTATGAGATTGGGGTGCGATACAACCGCCAGTATAGTGTTGCTCATATTCACCGTAGGAAGAGGCATGAACTTGCTGTGATATGGACATTTGATCGTCACCTGTTATGGAACCAGCATTGTCATAACCAATGTCAAAGTCATAATTTGGTGGTAGTGATGCATACGTAAGGGCATTAACGTAATCACCAATGACTATATGACCTTGGACATAGTCTTCATTGACCTGCACAGAGGGTAGTGGGGCCTGCATTGGTTGTGGGACAGGTTGAGGGTGTGATGGGATGTCTTCTGCGTGTGACAGAATGTTGCGATTCAATCGTCGGCGTCTATTCAGATATTCAGACGCATTCATAGACCCTTCTGCATCTTCCCCATTTGCCGTGCTACTAGCTCTCATATAATCCATCTCTCTTAGGAACTCAAAGGTTTTGCCTTTTAATATACGAAAGTCACTATTTGCCTGAAAAATCGAGGGTAGTCATTAACTTTCGTTTACTGAATAGCAATACGAAAAAGTAATTATTACAATGTTAACATGATCTTACTTCAATGGCTTCCTCCCATGATTCTGTTCCTGGCACAGGCATTTGTGCTTCGTCATCCCAACCCCAACCAGTCCTTTTAAATAGCGCTGAAAGTCTCACATAGATCCCTTTTAGGACTTTCCATCGATTTTGCAAATGATCCTTGTTGTAATTAAGATGCGTTGCAGCATTGAAGCTGGGTGCGATCTGGTGCCAAACTTGCGTTTTAAAGGTACCCTCAACATGATTTCCCTTCTCATATTGTTCCATGAGAAGGTGAATGAGGATTCTATCTTGTTGGTTGGTCCATTTCGGGGCACGGATCCTACCAGTTCCACCAATTCTGGCTGGACGTTTACCTTTGTTTCCTTTAAATACAGAAGGGCATTCAATCACAATGGAGGAGGAAAATTTTTAGACTAATGACTATAATGAATAAAATATAATAACAAAAGTAATGAAAGAAAAGTAGATGAAATTTAACATTATAAAAGAAAAATAAAATGACAAATAAACATAGACTTACCAGAGGTGGACATCTTATGTTTGCGCTTTGTGCACTTCCTAATGATAAGAAAGAACACAACAAGTGAATAAATTGCACACTAAATTGATATTAAAGTGTAAAGAACAAGAACTATCAAGATAAATGGCATAATAGAGAAAGAACCGGCATCTTATGAATGATGGCCTCCACCGATCAGCATAAAGTTCCTCCTCTACCATTTGTTCTCAAAGCATTAGGTCTGGTCAAACAGCCCACCAGAGTTATAATGGACATCATGAGGGATTTTTCACAGATTTTAGTTCACGGAATATAGAAACTCAACAGTCTGAGAAAGACTTGTTAAAAAGCAAGGAAGTGGTACTTTCTCAAAGATAGCTATCATAAGCCTTATTTTGTCTATATATAGATAGCTACAATCTGCCTTGAAATACAAATGTTTGTTGTGAGCAATTATGTACTTCGACTTGACATCACCTCCTCTCTTGTTCATGTCAATATTCTTCCCTCATATAGACAGCTGGCAATTAGTAAGAAATCACCTGTGTTGGGATGCCTAAATCCCAGCAACTGTCAGATGATGGAGGGCATTCACAACAAAACTATAATTGTACTCTCACCAGCAAAAAAAGAGTTACTGAAATGGTGCCTGAAGATAGTGGTTTCCAGGTTATAAATTCACGAAGAACTTATAAAAGAATGTTGTCTCTGCCAGAATTCAGCTCATTTTTCTTAGGCAAAGATATCCAAAGTGAAGCATCCGCGGATATTATTCATTCAAGCTCCGCATCGGTAGATCTTGCACAGGGAATCAATAGAACTGATGAACATAATACGTCAACAATCTTTGAATCTAGTCTTGACAATATTAAAGAAAATAATGCGAGTACAACAAGTGTAGACCCAGACAGGAGTACCTTAGGTAGTAGAATGTATGGTGCATCAGACAATTTAGAAACAGAGAAGATTTTGGAGCATATTAAAGAAAATAATTCAAGTACAACAAGTGTAGACCCAGACAGAAGTACCTTAGGTAGTGTCATTTTACTTCTAAAAGAGGATTGGTAGCATAATTTAATTTTTTTGGATAAACTACCTAGTGAAGGCACAATAGAATATAAAGACACATCTAGATACTAAGAATGAACAATCCTAACTGCATCAAGTTGGTATCAGTTAAGCATGTAAAGGCCTCTAGATGTCCTAGGAACATCTCACTCATGACGTTTACTTTGGAATATGCAAACATAATTGGTTTGCTCCAAGAGCTGGTGGACTGTCTATGCCCACATGAGCATAAACCCAAGAGCTGGTGGACTGTCTATGCCCACATGCACCCCCTATGCTCGCTGCCCAAGAAAGGAAAAAGATAATAAAATGGGTATTTTTTATGCCTAAAAGGACTCTCTAAGAGACAAAAAGCAAAAAAACTTCTAGAAGATGGAGTAGATGAAAAGATAGGGAGAGACAATGAAAAAAATAAACATGTGCCGTCATCCCATTTGCTACCCAATGATAATAGCATATTTCCTCCTTGTCCTTCTTAGAAGCTATTTTCCTTTTACCTCCAAAAGAAGGTGAAGGCCAAAGCGATAAAGGAATCGGTTCTGCCCCCATGCAGAACCAGAAGACACAAGCCCCAAAGAGAGAAAAAAGAAGAAGAAGAAGAAGAAGAGAAGACGAGAAGAGCAGGAAGGAAGGGGAAGAAGAGCTCCATCTTCTTCTCCCCACCTGCAAGAAACTAAAGAAAAGAAGAGGAAAAGAAGAGAGAAAAAGAGAGGAGGAAGAGAGGGAACCATCCCCTATCCAAGCCACTAAAAGAGAGTAGAAGAGAGATGTGAGAGGCCTTCTAGAGTTCTTGATGCTTCTCATTTGTATTTTTCTTTGAATTTTATTAGTTTAATGTCTCTTGTATCTCCCACATACATATCTTCTAATTTGTATTTTTTTTTTTATGAAAGGAATGAGAAACATGTCCCTGTGTTGGGGTTTTTGCTAGTTTTTCATTTAAATCTGTTATTTCATACTTTATAATCATAATTGTTCTTGTGGGGAATGGCTAGAGGGGTCTCCCAACATCATGGAAAAAATCTCTCTTGGTTCTAAAACCCCTTAAAAGCTTCTTGGAGTAGCTTAATATACAAATCAGTCCAATTTTCTGGTTTTCAGATTTTCATGCTTTGTAAAATCCCGTAATATAGAACACGCTATCTTAAAATCCCGCAATGTGGTTGTTGATTTTTTCAGTGAGATACAGGCTTATTTCTGCAAAAATTCGAGTAGGGTGTGTTAAACATCTTTTCTTCTAAATTTTAAGTCCTCCTTGCATAGAATTCAGTGAACTATACTTCATTTTATTGCTCTATACATGAAAAATTGAGTTGCAGATTTAAGTCTGCGCCTTTAATTGTTTAGCTAGTTCCAATTTAAATGGTTTGCATTTAGAGTTTCCAATTCGGGTTTCTCCGATGTTTAACCAAGATCCTTGTTAAGTCCTTTACAAATAGTTAACAGTTTTTTCGATGATTCTCATAAGAAGCTCGATGAAGGATGTTCTAGTAATTTCAGTATTAGAATAACCTAATAAAAGAGTTTCAAAAGTGATTGTCCCAATGACCTATTCCAAAGATAAGAGTTCTTAATTCTCTCTAATATAGAGGTGTATTGAAATGCTCTCCATGAGTTTTTCTTGCACCTTAAGGCATCGAGGGCACCCTCTGACTGTGCTCGGCGAGTTCCCCTTGGCAGCCACCCTCTACGATCGTTGGTTCTACATGACCCCTTTTAGGGAATGATCCGTAGGATCTTTCTCATAATATGGCTTATCATGAATCTCCAAGCTTCCCCCTAGTGCGCGTCATCGAGGGACACAAAATCAACTTAGCTATCATATTGGACTTTTCCATGTCTAATAAGATGCCTAAGATGAATGGAGATTCATGAAATGCCCATATCATTAGAAGGCCCATAATAAGGAAAATTCTCCCTAAAGACTTAATGTATGACTGTCAAATTTCTGAGACCTTTTAGTCTCATATTTTTGAAATTTGTGGTGATTGGTAACCACCTCAAGTTGAAGAAGAAATGAAATTGGACACTCCTAGCCAAAATATTATCATTTACCTAATCCATGACCTCGGTAATGAATCCAGTATAAATTCCAGCACAGAAATTGAGCATAAATCAACACATCTTTTCCAGCGTGCCAAGCATCCCTGAAACTATCAGCTGCCACTTGACCCATCTAGGCATCTATAATCTTGAACAATGCATAAATACATACCACAGATGCATTTGCTATTTTTACTCATGTATACAACCTTGGGGTGAACATGCCTACAATGTACGGGATTCATGTAATCGCAAGAATCGATACAATTGCAAAAATTGTTCCTCAGCATGATAATAGTTATGATTCATTATCAAATATGTTCCAGGAAGATCATGGAATGCAGAATTTGAATCAGGATCGGCACTAGCCCATCAAATTCTAGGGGGTAAAATACCCCAAAAAAATAAAAAGAAAAATAAAATAGGCCGGAATTGGCCTGGATCATCCCGTATCGGACAAAAACTGGTAGAATCGCCCAATCCAGATTGGGTGAATCGCCCGATACAGGGGGATCCAGGCAGATCTGGTCGAAAGGGGGGTTTTAAGCACCCATTTTTCTATTGTCTGCTGTTTTTTTTAAATTAACCAATACTGAATCAGACTTTCTTCCACTGTATGACCAAATGCAACCTGAATATGCCTAAGAAAAGTGACAGAAAAGGAGCAGCCAGCGATGACATACATCATGTTACCATGATCAAAATAAGATGAGCAATCTCATGATGTGAATAGAAAAAAAACGAATACAGACACATGAGGAGGAGAAGAAGGTATTGAAGTGAAAACCGGTGAATCCAAGAGATGATGGCCGCTGGTGAAGGCTTCTCGTTTGAAGAAGAAGAAGAAATCGTAGAGGCCACAAAATCTTCCCCCGCACCTTCCACAGTGGAGCGCCTACCCACGAACGGAAGCATCACTGCCTTCGTTACCACCCTCCTCCATCCATTTATGGGAGGAAGAGCATAGAAAAGACTTCAATGGCGGATGGGAACGAACATTGTGAAAGGGGATGGATAGGTTGCAGAAGCCTTGGGAAGAGGAAAAGCTGAGGAAACCCTAGTGGCGGATGGGAAACATCACTGGGAGGACGGTGAAATCGGCATTGTGAGGTACGGCAAGGAAGCAAGAACTCATTCGGTCAAAGCCAGAATGTGCATAGAAACTAGTGGATGATGGGCAGCGTTGTCAAGGCCAGTCTGTGCAGTCGGCGAAGGACGGCGACCATGTGCAAAGGATGCAGGGAAGGGCGAGGAATCGCACGGCACGGGATTTTGCCGGGGCGGAGGACACAGGCGAGGGAAGGAGTTGGCTTTCGCATGGCTCGAACGACGATGGGGTTTTGTCGTATCCATACCCCTGAGAAAAGTAGGGAGAATTAGCAATTCCAGGGGCTGGGCCAGAATGGCGTATTCGCCTAATTCGGCTGCAACTGGAGAATAAAGACGAATACGCCATTCCTTGTAACAAATTAGTATTAGGCTTATTCCGAGAATAAGTCGGCCTTATTCCGTCTTATCCGGCAAACAAAGTGAGGCATAGCGATCACCGCAACTCTTGCGCCGTTACCTAGCCTCAGCTCCACCTCGTCGGTCCTCAGCTTACGTCTTCTTGTCAGTGCATGCATAGAATTGTAGACATGAGACACACATCTAGTATCTAATACCTATGATGTACAATCTCTTATTGACAAGTTTATATCTAACATATAGATACTTGAAGCGTCATGCTGTTTCACAGTTTCTTGAGCCTTGTCCTTGAGGTATTCCTTGTAATTCCTCTTCCAGTGGCCCTTTTGATGACAGTAGAAGCAATCACCTTTCTTAGCACTCTTGACTTTGTCTTTCTTGACAATCTTTTGCTTTCTCTGAATCTTGTTCTTACCTTTCCTAAAGGTTTGGACTGCAAGTCTTTTTCTGTTGATCTTACCAACTATGAGGATTTAGGGTTTTTCCTTCACAAGGTTCCCCTCTGCAATTTTTAACATGTTCAGTAGCTCAGCTAAGGTGGTCTAGATCTTGTTCATGTTAAAGTTAATAATGAACTGAGCGTATGATTGTGGAAAGGAAGATAACACTAGGTCAGTATGCATCTACTTGGGAAGTGTAACCCCAAGAGCATCCAGCCTCTCCACCCATTCTATTATCTTTAGTACATGAGTATGTACTGAAGTTCCCTCTGCCATCTGAGCTTTGAACAGATTCTTAGATATCTTATATCGTTCGATTCTGCTTTGCTCCCTAAACAACTCCTTCAAATGGAGCATGATGGATCTAGCATCCATCTCCTCATGTTGCCTATGCAACTCATTTCTCATAGAGGCTAACATGTAGCACTGGCTCATAGTGGAGTCTTCCTTCCACTTTTCATATGCAATCATTTCCTCTTTGGGAGCATCTAATGCTGGTTCAGTAGGAGGTTCATTATCCAAGACATAGGCAATATGCTCAGATATGAGAACAATCTTTAGGTTCCTGAGCCAATCTGAGTAGTTAGTGCCTATCAAACGGTTGGCACCAAGTATGCCTCACAACGGGTTATGGTGTGACATTCTAGCCTACAGGAGATAATCAAATTATAATTAGCAGGTATTCAGATTGATTAAAACAAGATATGATCTTTTATTATCTAGTTTTACTCCTACTAATTTTCGTTGGACTGTATAACCTTCAGATATACAGAACAGGAGACGCCGACTGTCTCCTAGTGGGATCAGAATCTCCAAGCATCACAATATGACCTCGGGTAAACACAAAGTATCATACTGTTATCTCAGAGCAATCATCTTATGATAATTGCAATTCCTTGCAATATCTGATCTTGTTTCGGCTCCAGATCACTAATGGTACCAAGTAAACACAGTAGACCATTAAATATGTTTTAAGTATTACCATCAATACATGATGGAGTAGAGTAGGAATATAGCCCCTGGGTAAACACGTGGATAGCTATATTGTTCCTCTATTCCAATCTCTAGGCATCTAATGCCATAGTCAATAGACCTCTCATCAAATGATGGCAAATCTCAGATAAACACGAAGAATATGCTACCAAAGAATCGAGATTTAATGACTATATTGATGGAGAGCCATACGGTACATTCTAAATGACTCGCGCTACGACTTAGACTTTAAGACGAAGGTTTTATATTAATTAGTTTGGTCTCATCCTAGGCGATTGTATTAGATATATCGAATATATATTTATACTAATAACCTAGATTATTTGATTCATAATCAAAAGAAAAACACACACGCATTACATACATGTCGAGTGGTGGTCATGGACAGCACGGTGGTTTGACATGAGCCATACAGTCAAACGCACACATACACACATAATACAACATTTATATTATGAGTCTGCAAACTCATAGGGTTAAGGAACTCTTTCTTATCATTCTTGGTTGCAGTTATGGATCATCTTCGCTCCACGCTCAGCTGCCTCATTCAATTTACATCATAATTCATAATTACAAGATAATTAAAAAGGAGGAAGCCTTAAGGCGAATACAAAAGGAGGGAGGTAGAAATACAATCGAATATGAGAGGGAGAGGTTTGCAGACCTCTATTTAGTAATAAACAATAAACCACACAATCACGTCTACATCCACAACAGTTAAAGTGCTAATCCATGACCACCGTGCAGTTTTTAGATTAAAACAAACCACACAGGAAATAACTCATCAAATGGCTAATTAAACTTTTCGAAAATAAATATTTTTGATTTCATAAAACCAGGAACCAATCAAAATGGAATTTAGAATTTTCGAAGAAGATTTTTAATTAAGCATGCTAATTTAAATCAAGATTTAAACAAACAATAATAACAAATCAAATGTGCATAATAACTGAAATTAATGATCTAAGAATATTCCATGCAGCATTTGAACACTTCAAATAATTGGGGTTAATGTAATAATTAGATCATTTAAGGTTTAATCTAACACTTTAGAATTAATTAAATAAATTAACAACTTTTGTTAGTTAATTAATCAAAACAAAATAAACCTTAAATATGACCTAATTAAAAAAATTTGAATTTGATAAGAATTAGTAAAATCATATTTTACAATTATTAATCCAATTAACAATTTTTAATTATTCAAAAAAAAAAAGGATTCCAAAAGGGCTCAGTTGCCAGGGGCCCGGACCCAGGCCCGTAGGCTTGGTCCGGCCCCTAGCTGGCCCTGGCTCGGACCCCTGGCCTGGGCCAGGGTCCAACTGTCCAACTGGGTTGGACCTTGTCGGCAGCTAGGCAAACCCTAGCCGCCCGACAAGGTCGCCCGAGGGTTCCCTGCTGCGCAGGGAACCCGACGGCGCCGCCCCCCATGGGGCTCTTCTCCGGCGCCAATCCCGGCGGCAAGCGGGCACCGGTCTTCCATCGCCGGCAACAGCGACCCCGCCGGCGTTGTCCGGCCACCAGCGACGGCCCGAAAGGGGCTCAAAAATGGGATTTTTTCCTTCCTTTTCTCCCCAAATTTCAGATTTCAAAAACCCAAAAATGAAGAAGAAAACACCATGGCCAGCCATCCAAAACCCCAACCACCGCCAACAACCTATTGCTTAGGAGTTGAAGATCTTATATCATGGGGAAACATGCTTTGGATCCGATTAAAACGCCAAGAACGAGGCGTTCTTCGTCACACGAAGAACACAACGGAAAACCCCAAAATAAATTATTTTCTTCAATTAAAAAATGTTATCTCATCATAATGATCATCGCATGAACAAGAAAATAATTACATGCATGGAATTAATTCATTTATATCATAATTTCAAAAATCGACATGGCGAAATCACAGTGGAACCTGGCTCTGATACCACTGTTGGGTTCGCTGTGTCAAGATCCGACCGAAAAACGTAGCAGAATTATTTATTCGGGATCGGATCCATCCCGTTTCGATCAATAAAATAAACCGGAAAATCATATTTACCTTGCGTGGATTCGAATTCGTGTTAGTTCTCCAGTTCCGTCGGAGCGATGCCGCAAGCTGCGCAGGTGCCCGGCCTCTAGTAGTATCCACGTGGTTCTCCTTACAATGGATCGTCATCGCCTCCTCGCTTGATACGGCGTTCGTGGATCCTGTCTGGCTACGCGTAATCTGCCCGGACATGCGGATTTGGAAACTCCTGTCGGACAGAAGGCGGAGCTGTCGGGAGCCAAAGCGGCCTCCAAATGGCCGCCTCGTGTCGTGTGCCCAGGAGAGAGGAGAGAGAAAGAAGGCGGTGGCTAGGTCAGGGTTGCTGGCCCCCAACCTAACGTCCGTTCTTTTATAATAAGCCTATTTGCAGTTTTTCATAAAAACCTAGACTTATCCGAAATCCTGTTGGATTATCCATCGACTTGAAAACCTTTTGCATGTGACCCTCTAGGCCCAAATACCAGTCTAGTTAATGGCCCATTAAGCCCGGTAACTCTTTACGGACCCATTGAATTAATTAATATCCTTATATTAATTAATCAGCCAAATTTAATGTCCCACAGTAAATTCGAACGAGCTTCCGATCATGTTGGATGCCAAGCAACATCGCGTGATCCTGGATGGCATTAGGGTTATCGCAATCCTCTATTGGAACCTTTCCGTCAACGGTTACTGTGCGGATATAATCCTTCATCCGTGCAATATTCCCGAATCGACCTAGGGTATGGTTTACTGTTAAAACCCTAACCGGTCTATTCACTTGAATCAGGTGCCGCTAATTTGAATCTGATAACTCCTTATCAGACACAGAGTCCGCCCTGGCCAGGGACTTTAAGCGCATCATTCGTGGAACATTCTCTCTCAAACTATCAAGAGCGGATGATCCCGTATTGAACACACAATTACCTTCGAGGGCATTTCCCTGAACCCGATCACTTGACTTATTGATAGCCCATGGTTAGGGATTCGTTAGTCAAGGTCAAACTTCAAAAACCTACCAACAAGATATCTTTGGCGTCTTAGGTCCAAGGATCATTTACGCAACTGTGACAAAAGAATCGAACTGGTTAACAGTGAGGTGTTTACCATCCAGCGATTCATAGTCGGATCAGTTCAGTGAACTCATTCTCCAATAAGCACTTACAGGTCCAGCATAGTGTCTCCACACAAGTGACTTATAGGATCAGTCACCCTCATCATATGAGCTGAAGAAACCTATACTAGTCTATCTGGATGTTTGATGTCCTTCTCAAACATCCTATGACTAGGAACAATTAAGAACATGTATTTATAATCATAATCCGAAGATTAATGCACTTGTTCATGGACTTCATCGTGATTCGATAAGCAATGCTCAAATAAGATACACAATGAAATATGCCATTATATTAATAATAATCTGAACATAATACGTTGTCGGATTGGCTTATTGGCCATCCAATACTAACAGCTCACACTCGAGAAGAGCACTCTAAGCCATATTGCTCTCTGAGTGCTCACACTCGAAAAGGGCATTCTAAGCCATATTGTTCCTCGAGTGCTCACACTCGGGAAGGGCATTATAAGCCATATCATTCCCCCGAGTGCTCACACTCGGAAAAGGAGCGTTCAAAGAATATTATCCATCGGATCCTTACACCCAGGTAGGCTCTCAAATCATAGCCAAAGAAGACCATTTAAGAGGGACACGTGGTAGTCCACATCAAGTTGCAAAAGATGCAAAGGATAATTTTCTTTTCTCTCAGTCAAAGAAACTGGTACAAAGTTTCGGCCTAGAAGCCGAGAACACCTTTGGTGTCAGCACCGACCTCCGCAACCTCCGCGCCGACCCCTTCTCATGCCGCAACGACCCCTCCCCCTAACAGAGAGTACCACCTCAACAAGAGCAGGCGCTTCGGCAAGATCGCCCGAAGATGGAGCAAGGCCGGCCGGTTCCAACATGTTTTCGGAAATGAAGATGCTGACGTCGTGAGGGACATCAGTACGAAGGTCGGCCACTAGCCGTTTCCCTTCGTCGGAGAGCCCTTAGTAGAAGCCTTCCGAAAGGGGATCAGCGACCAAGTCCCTCAAAGTCATGCGTAACGGCCACTCCTCGCCGGTCGGTCAGTCGACTCAGAAGAAAGCCTCTTTCCACCCCTGACGAGGAGAGCCAGAAGGCACATGGAGGGGACCCTGGTCGCCGCGGCATACAAACTGAAGGGACCCGCGCGCGCTTGGGATTACGTAGGGACGGACATTAAAGACATGACAGAATACATCAAGCAGGGCCTCGACATGATCATAGATATACATCAACACGTTGAAAGCTATGGTCACCCACCAAGAGTTTGGAAGGATCTGTGCGGGAGCCATGACATTCTACGACGAAGGGAGAGATCGGTAATCGAAAGCCAGCTTCGAACATAGCCTCCATGGAAATGAGGGAGCTGGGACTACCTGAGTAAAGGCAATCGTCGGCAAAAGGCAAACGCAACCCAAACTCGACGGGAATTCAGAACCTACCCCGTATCCGACCGAGCGAACTAGCGTTGACCGTAGAGGCCCTAAGGGAGGCCCAATCCGCCAACACCCCTCGGGCATAGCCTAATGCCATTGCAACCTAATGGAAGTAGAAGATATGAAGAAGAAGATTACTCAGGTTGTTATGGCCCAACCCCTTCCCGCGCCTCTCTTTTTATAAGTAGGAAACAGGGCACCCCTGCCAGTAACTACCTGGCAATAAAGGCAAGAAAAGCTATAACTGATCTTGACTAATTCCAGAAGAAGAAAGAGCCAAAGGTACTATCTAATAGAAGAAAAGGTACAAGCCGCGAAACGGCAGTGTATTAATCCAGGTAACCGGTGGTATACTTGAAGTACAGAGTAGAAGCTCTGACGAGCCAAACAAAGAAAGAAGAAAAAATACATATAGAGCCTAAGGCAGACCGGCCATCTCGTCCCCTAACGGGGCCCAAATTACAAAATGGGGATGGGCCGGCATAACTCAGATGGAGGGTTGGTTAATTCTTTTCTTTGACGAGGCACCTCGAGTACCTCATCGGTTACAACTTCCTACAGGTCGAGGTCTAGAGAAGAGGTTCAAGGATTGGCGGCGGCCTCGGTAGCAAGACCCTGGGAGCCGATCGGAGAGCAAGCAGGTTGGACAGCTTCGGTAGCCTTGCCCTCCTCAGCGCCTTCCCTCGAATCGTCGAGGTCGGAGAGGTAGGCGAGGTTGCTCCGGTCTAGCTGCAACAAGGCCTCAGCGTCCGAACACAACTCCTTGGCGTGAGCGACCGCCACCCGGAAGCCGGCTGAGAACCCCCTAGCAGTACCTCTGTCATAGCCGACAGTGTACTGCTCAAGGCTGAACTCAACATTCTCGTCCAAGTACTCAGGAGTGGACTTGAACCGAGTCAAGGCCTCAGATGCCGCCATCTCCAACGATCGGGCCCGAGCGTTGGCAATCTCGAGATTGTCCTCCACCTTTCTCTTTTACTCCTCTGACTTGGCCACCTAGGCCAAGGCAATCTTGAGCTTGCCTCCCAGGTTCTATGTTGCCTTGGTCTCTTCCTCCAAGGCCCGTTCCAGCCGAGCATTCTGTCGATCGTTGTTCGGCCCAACGAGGCGCTCGGTGAGGATATACGTCTACGCGAGCGCCCGCAGACCAGACTGCAGCACCCGGATAGAGAGCTCAAATTCGTCCCGCCACTCCTCCGGCTCGCTCTCCGCCGGGATTGATGCAGCCAACACCGGATCGTGCACTACATCCCCGTTGGAGAAGGTGTTGTCAGGGTATCCCCTCCAAATGGAAGGCTGCCACAGCTTTGGCTTCTGCAGGGAAGGGGGCCTTGCCGATGTTTTTGGCTTGGCCAGGGTACTTCTGATCATGACCCACTTCGAAGGCCGAGGCATCTTGACTGCAAACACCTTCTTGCCATAGAACATGGGTGCCTTCCCTGTATCCATCCGCGCCAACTTCGACGAGCGCTACCAGCCGCAGGCGCCTCTGACTATCGGTGCGAGTTGTCGGCAACTCGCTTCCTCCTGCGCATCTCCTCTAGACGGGCGGAGACATCAGTGCCGCCAGCCATGATCCTGCCCAGTGGAACGCCCTCAGGGACGTCGAGGAAGGATGCGTCGAGACCGGCGTCCAGCGTAAAAGCCTCGGCGGGAGGCGGGACCGTGGATGCCTTTTCGCCGACCGCCGCCCCTTCCCAAACTGCTGAGACTCTTCCTTCAGCCTCCGCGTCTTTTCGAGCGGCTTCCTTTGCAAGCCAGGCCCGAACGATAGTCTCGACTGAAGAGAACAAGGTAGAAAAGTCACTAGATAGTCAGATAAAGGTAGTGCAAGCTAAGGCCAGCACTCACTCCTAGACTCCCATGGAGCAAGACCAGCCCTCAGCAACACGATCTCAGAAACTTCGAGGTCGGCATCATCCACGACCCCGGCCCAGAGGGTCACCCTCTTCAAGTCAACATCAGAGGGGATTTGGCAAGGCAGGGGGTCCTCCTGTATAGGAGTAAAATTAAAGGCAGTTCAGAAATCCCAGGGAGGAATAACCTCGGGGTCTTGAGTCACAAAGAAGAAGTGGTTCTTCCACGACTTGTGGCTCGAAGTAGAAGTGCTCAAGCGGAGAAACAGATTACGAGGTTGGGCCTTCACGAAGAAGAACCCATCGTCAATCAGGGTGTGAGGAAGACGCTGGAACATACAACGAACAACATGGCGGTGTGAGTGCTCAAATATGGTGTATGATTATCATGAATATCATGTTCATATAAATAACGAAACAAACTAGAGATCGTGATCATCAGAAACCAAATGTTTCAAAAATTAAGTTGATCGCTACTAACCTTGCAACTTGGAGAAATTGGGTTCTTTATTCCTCTCTTTCGGCCGGCCGAAAAAGAAGAGCCCTTCTTTTTGAATTTACTCTTGTTTTTATGCTTTTCGAACCTTCCTTCAAGCTTTTCTCCTTCAAACCTTGCAAGAGAAACAAAAGACAAATAAAGGATTTGGATTAAAACTAAAATAGGGTAGTATCTATCCTATATAGTAAATCAAATATGCAACCAAACTAAAAGGACTCACTTTTTGTTGTTATTTAAACCCCTATTTCATGCATAGGTATGGAAAAAGATGTGGTGAGTGTGTGTATGATGGAGTGATGTTGTAACGACCCGCCACCCTATAATCGGGGGTCCGATTACTAAATGGGTACCGAATCATTAACTTGTAACCAAACCAGGATCCGAGTAAGTCTGGGAAATAAATAATCAACTAAGCTAAACATTCACATCGCATTGAATTGAAGGGAAAATGCAGAAATTAAAAGTTATTACAATGCGACTCGATGCAGCAAATGATTACATACTCCAACAGAAAAGAAATGATTATACATACAGGCCAGAAATAAAGATAACAACTACATCGGGGCATACCCCGGAACAACAGTCGACGACGCTCAGCACTCAGCCGCACAACCCTCGCTAGGTCTGCCTGGAGTCCTCACCTGAAAGCCGCAGGGGTGAGTCTCAACGAAAAGACTCAGTAGGGATCCTTCGATCCCCACAGCCCACACACACACACCCACAAGTGGAAAGTACAGCAGGGATATAATAACCATGAAGAGACAATAATTTCCATGCCTACATCTCAATAAGAATCACATGCATTCAAAGAATAACTAACATGCATAACTCTAATCTATCAGGAAACTCGTAATTCGGCGTATCCTTAAAACATGTCAATTCCACAACGAGAGTGGGAAACACAACGACCCGCTGAGACCAAACAGTAACCCCTCGGATAGCTCACGGGCCACCTCGGCGGTCACTCCTTCCCTCAGCAAACACCGGCCCGCTGAGACCAAACAGTAACCCCTCGGATAGCACGCTGGCTACTCCGGCCCAACTGGCTCAGGTGGTTACTCCTTCCCTCAGCACGAGTGACACTCCAACGGTACCTCTCCGACACCGATACAAGCTAGCTAACCCCGGGGTTCACCAGGTGACCCTCTCTACTAGGCGTCACCCCGCCACTGCTCCCGTCAGTGCTGTGTCCCTCCGCACCGACACAGGGTGTAGAACGCTACAACTGTCACTCTAGGTCCACCGAAAACAGAAAACACGGCACGGTGCGATCTGGTCACGGAGGAAGTCCACGGTCGCACGACACAGAACGCAGTGCCATCCGGTCACGAAGAGCTCATTACATCGAGTATACTAACTGTATGCATTAACCGACTATCTAGCAGTGTAAACACATTTTACTGGCATGGATTAGTGTAGTTCTGGCTTGAATCGCGTCGCCCGAGGCCGACGCCATTCAAGCACCCTAAACTGGTTCAGAAAATACTGGCCTCAGAATCTGGCCTAAAAGGCGTCGACACCAGTGGTCGCCTTTTAAAAGGCGTCAACATCCTCGGACGCCGTTCACGCTGAAAACCAGGAATTCGAGAAAACAACAATGGAAGGATTACTGCTCTAAAAGGCGTCATGGTGGCTCGACGCTATTCAAAACGCGTCGCCCACCCATGACGTCTTTTAGTCCCATAATCCTCAAACTGAGTCCCGTTATCGGGGTGATTTTCTGCCTAAATGGCGTCATGGTGGCTCGACGTCCTTCTGAAAGGCGTCGACCACCCATGACGTCATTTAGCGCTAGAACCCCTAGCCTGATAAACCTCGAACAGGGGAGGTTTCTGCCCTAAAACGCATCGTACTGCCCCGACGTCCTTCTAAAAGGCGTCGACCAGGAACGACGCCGTTTAGAGCCAGAAACCTGGTTCCCTGGTTCGATCCGAGGGATCCTCCCATAGCCCCAAATACCCCGAAAAAGCCCCAAAAACAGAGGGGGAAAGAGGGCAACCAAAGTATCCATAATTCACATCACAGAAACTCCCATTCCCATCAAGGAAAAACCCCCTAACATGCTCATTCTACCTCAAAACCATCGGTCCATAGCATGCTTTAAAACGGAGAAAAACATGATTTAGAACACAACACTGTGAGAACCATCACCCTACCGGTTCTTGAACTCCTCCAAGCTCCGTGCCTCCGACCCGCCGCACCGTAGACCGCCGCCGGTACCCTCGAGGACGCCGGTACCCCTTAAAAGAATTTCGCCCCCGAAATTGCCTGTTAGAATTAACCAAGACAAAGCATGGATATACAAGTTCACAGGATAACTTACGAGAAAAGGTAGGGAAACTGCTCCCGCATCTCGTCCTCACGCTCCCAGGTTGCCTCGCCCCCGGAGCGGTACTGCCAAATCACCTTGACCAAAGGTACGATCTTGTTCCGAAGGACTTGCTCCCTGCGATCCTCAATACGAACTGGAAACTCTGGAAAAGACAAGTTCTCAGCAATCTCCAACTCTGAAAAATCCAAGACGTGGGATGGATCCTGAACATATTTCCTCAGCAAGGAAACATGGAACACATCGTGTACCCCTGCAAGACTGGGTGGCAAGGCCAGCTGATACGCGGTTTCCCCAATCCGAGCAAGAATGGGAAAAGGTCCAATATATCGCGGACTCAGCTTGCCTCGCTTCCCGAATCTCATCACACCCTTGGCGGGCGAGATTCGGAGGAACACGTGGTCTCCCACCTCAAACTCAAGCGGTCTCCTCCGGATATCAGCATAACTCTTCTGCCTGCTCTGAGCTGCTGCCAACCTCTGACGTACCGTCCTGACAACCTCAGTACACTGCTGAACTAACTCAGGTCCTGCAATCTGTCTCTCACCAATCTCAGACCAACACAGAGGAGATCGACACGGTCGCCCATACAAAGCCTCGTAAGGCGCCATGCCGATACTGGAATGATAACTGTTGTTATAGGCAAACTCCACCGTAGACAAATGCTGCTCCCAAGAACCTCCCCAGTCTAAACAACACGCCCTGAGCATGTCCTCCAAAGTCTGAATGGTCCTCTCCGACTGCCCATCAGTCTCGGGATGGTATGCCGAACTGAAAGCCAACTGAGTACCCAAGGCATTCTGAAAACTCTTCCAGAACCTGGAAGTGAACCTCGGATCTCGATTTGATACGATGGACAAAGGTACCCCGTGCAGAGAGATGATCCGATCTACAAACAACTTGGCCAACTTACCGACCGACCAGTCCTTCCTAATAGCTAGGAAGTGTGCCGACTTGGTCAGCCGGTCAACAATGACCCAGATAGCGTCTCTCCTGCTAGGGGATGTAGGTAGACCCATCACAAAGTCCATAGTCACGTGTTCCCACTTCCATTCCGGAATCGGCAAGGGTTGCAGCAACCCTCCAGGTCTCTGATGCTCGGCTTTAACCTGCTGACAAGTCATGCACCTAGCCACATACTCAGCCACATCAGTCTTCATACCAGGCCACCAGAAGTGCCTCCTCAAACACTGATACATTTTGGTTGTTCCGGGATGCACTGCATATCTGGAACGGTGCGCTTCATCAAGGACACTCCTACGTATGTCCTCTTCGGCCGGGACATAAAGCCTGCCTCTGAATCGAACTGTGTCGTCATCCCACAATTCCACCTCTGGTCTCTGGAGAATCTGCGGTAATTCTGCGTCTGCCCTCTGAGCCTTAATCACAGCATGGTACACAGCTGGCCTTACCGTCAAGCTGGCCAACACGGGTCTATCATCCTCACGTGGCACCCGGAAAGAAGATTCCACAATCTGCTCAAATAATTTCCATTCTCGAATCATAAGGTATGACATGACCGTCTTTCGACTCAAGGCGTCTGCCACAACATTCGCCTTGCCCGGATGATAAGAAAAGTCAAAGTCATAGTCCTTAATGAATTCCATCCACCTTCGCTGCCTCAAGTTCAAGTCTCTCTGAGTGAACACATACTTCAGGCTCTTGTGATCAGTAAAGACCTGAAATTTCTCACCATACAAGTAATGTCTCCAAATCTTAAGTGCAAATACAACAGCTGCCTGCTCCAAATCATGGGTAGGATAGTTCTCTTCATGCTTCTTCAGCTGTCGAGAAGCATAAGCCACTACCCTACCATGCTGCATTAGAACTGCGCCCAAACCTCGACGGGACGCGTCCGAGTAAACTACAAACCCACCTGACCCAGATGGAAGCACTAACACTGGGGCCGAAGTGAGGCGAGTCTTCAACTCAGTGAAACTCCGTTCACAATCCTCGGTCCAGACAAAACGAACTCCCTTTCGAGTCAACCTCGACAAGGGGGCCGCTATCGACGAAAACCCCTGAACAAACCGTCTGTAATAACCGGCAAGCCCCAAGAAGCTCCTGATCTCAGTTACTGTAGTTGGCCTGCTCCAATCCATCACTGCCTCAATCTTGGCTGGATCCACTGCGATACCCTCGCCAGAAATGACATGCCCAAGGAAGTGCACCTTGTCTAGCCAGAATTCGCACTTGCTGAACTTGGCATAGAGTTGGTGCTCCCTTAGGACCTGCAACACCGCTCGAAGATGAGTGGCGTGCTCTTCCTCAGAAGAAGAATATATCAAAATATCATCGACAAATACCACCACAAACTGATCCAGATAAGCCCTAAAGACTCGGTTCATCAAATCCATAAAGGCTGCCGGAGCATTGGTCAAACCGAAGGGCATAACCAAAAACTCATAATGTCCATACCGAGTCCTGAAAGCTGTCTTACTGACATCAACATCACGGATCCTCATCTGATAGTACCCAGATCTCAGGTCAATCTTGGAAAATACCTTTGCAGACTGCAGCTGATCCATCAAATCATCGATCCTAGGAAGCGGGTATTTGTTCTTAATCGTCACTTGGTTCAGCTGTCTATAATCAATACACAGTCTCAAAGAACCGTCCTTCTTCCTGACAAAAAGGACGGGAGCACCCCACGGAGAAGTACTGGGACGGATGAAACCCTTATCAAGCAACTCCTGCAACTGCGCCTTCAACTCAGCGAGTTCGGCTGGCGCCATCCGATACGGGGCCTTAGACAAGGGCGCCGTACCCGGTGCAAGCTCAATGGTAAACTCGACCTCTCGCTGAGGAGGAAGGCCAGGCAACTCCTCAGGAAACACATCTGCAAAGTCACACACTACTGGCACCTCCCAGGGACTGGGACAGTCACGGGCATCGGAAATAACAACAGAGGCAAGAAAGGCCTCACAACCACCAGCAAGCAACCTATGAGCCTTAAAGGCAGAAATAAGAATACCTCGAGAAGAGAGCCTGATACCTTGGAAGTAGAAGATCGGGATGTCTGGAATAGAGAAACGCACTCTCTTCCTGTGGCAGTCCACCTCAGCATAGTAAGCCTCCAACCAATCCATGCCCAGGATGATATCGAAATCGCGAATGGCCAGCACAACCAGCTGGGCGGGTAACTCATGGCCCTCGATGGTAAAGGGAACATCCCTCAAATAATTATAAGATAACATGAAATCCCCAGAAGGAACCTCTACCATCAATCCATCAGCTAACTCATCAATGGGTGCAGAAATATTATCTATGAACTGCTCAGAAATGAAAGAATGTGAAGCACCCGAATCAATCAACACATGCGCAGAGTTCCCAAGGACAGAAAGTGTACCTTCCACCAAGTTGGACGCACGAGCCTCCTTCCTGGTGATAGCCAGCACTCTCCCTTGGGTCCTCGGCTTCTTCTGATCAGCTGGACCCTGTCTCTGGCCACGCCCCTGCGGGCAAAACCTCGCCACGTGGCCCTGCTGGCCACAAGTATAGCATCTCCCAAAGAAAGCAGGACACTGTGTCCCCCCATGAGTACCACCACAGTGCTGACAAACTGCAGGAGGCCTCTGAGCTGACTCCTGCTGGGCGCTGGACACCGACTGGCTCTGCTGATCCTGCCTAGGCCTGCTACTACCACTGCTGCTGCTACTGCTGCCACCGCCTCGGAAGAATCTCCTGAATCGGGAGCCGAGTGACGACGATCCCGATCCGGACGAAGGGGCCGCTGCCGCTGCCTTGCCCCTGCCACATGCTGGTCCCTGAGCAGTCAGTCCTCTCTCCCGGGCTGACTGATTCAGTTGTGCCTCCACTGCCGCTGCACTCCTAACTGCTGATGCCAAATCCTTACAACAGTGAGATGCCACAAAGTTCCTCAGGCCGAGCCTCAGCCCATCCACAAACCTCTCAGTACGTCGCTCCTCGTCCCCCGAGATGAAGGGCACAAACCTCCCAAGCGAAACAAACTTCGCCTGGTACTCGAGTACTGTCATACTCCCCTGAGTCAGCTCCATAAATTCCCTCTCCTTGGCCCTCTGAACATGTCTAGGAAAATACTGCGCATTGAATTCCTTCACAAAAGTCTCCCAAGAAATCTCCCTGAGACTCCTATCCTCATAAGACAAACTCTTCAAGGAGGTCCACCAATCGTAGGCGCTATCCTTCAACATGAAGGTAGCTAACGGAGTCTTCTCCACTGCTGCACAATCCATGGTGTCAAAAGTCTTCTCTATCTCCCTAAGCCAGTGAACGGCCTCGTCAGGGTCGGGACGACCGGTGAAGTGAGGTGGCCTCAACTTCAGGAATCTCTCCAGTGTAGCCGTGGACCCACCCCGAGCACTAGAACTCTCACTAGGGTCTCGGGTCTGATATCTGGCCATGGTATCCATCATAGCCTCCATGAACTGTTCTACACTCGGCCTACCGGCCACAGAACCACTAGGGACATCTGCCCTCTCTCGAACAACTGGTACCCTCTTCCTAGGAGCCATCTAATCGCCTACAAACACAAAACCGAAAAGTTCTAGTTAGAAACCCAAAACCTATGCTACCGTCGTGCCTGTACGGGATAATGTAATTATTTGCCGGACTCATGACATTTAACCTAGTTATTCATTTATTTGCCAGACCGAATGCTCTGATACCAACTGTAACGACCCGCCACCCTATAATTGGGGGTCCGATTACTAAATGGGTACCGAATCATTAACTTGTAACCAAACCAGGATCCGAGTAAGTCTGGGAAATAAATAATCAACTAAGCTAAACATTCACATCGCATTGAATTGAAGGGAAAATGCAGAAATTAAAAGTTATTACAATGCGACTCGATGCAGCAAATGATTACATACTCCAACAGAAAAGAAATGATTATACATACAGGCCAGAAATAAAGATAACAACTACATCGGGGCATACCCCGGAACAACAGTCGACGACGCTCAGCACTCAGCCGCACAACCCTCGCTAGGTCTGCCTGGAGTCCTCACCTGAAAGCCGCAGGGGTGAGTCTCAACGAAAAGACTCAGTAGGGATCCTTCGATCCCCACAGCCCACACACACACACCCACAAGTGGAAAGTACAGCAGGGATATAATAACCATGAAGAGACAATAATTTCCATGCCTACATCTCAATAAGAATCACATGCATTCAAAGAATAACTAACATGCATAACTCTAATCTATCAGGAAACTCGTAATTCGGCGTATCCTTAAAACATGTCAATTCCACAACGAGAGTGGGAAACACAACGACCCGCTGAGACCAAACAGTAACCCCTCGGATAGCTCACGGGCCACCTCGGCGGTCACTCCTTCCCTCAGCAAACACCGGCCCGCTGAGACCAAACAGTAACCCCTCGGATAGCACGCTGGCTACTCCGGCCCAATTGGCTCAGGTGGTTACTCCTTCCCTCAGCACGAGTGACACTCCAACGGTACCTCTCCGACACCGGTACAAGCTAGCTAACCCCGGGGTTCACCAGGTGACCCTCTCTACTAGGCGTCACCCCGCCACTGCTCCCGTCAGCGCTGTGTCCCTCCGCACCGACACAGGGTGTAGAACGCTACAACTGTCACTCTAGGTCCACCGAAAACAGAAAACACGGCACGGTGCGATCTGGTCACAGAGGAAGTCCACGGTCGCACGACACACAACGCAGTGCCATCCGGTCACGAAGAGCTCATTACATCGAGTATACTAACTGTATGCATTAACCGACTATCTAGCAGTGTAAACACATTTTACTGGCATGGATTAGTGTAGTTCTGGCTTGAATCGCGTCGCCCGAGGCCGACGCCATTCAAGCACCCTAAACTGGTTCAGAAAATACCGGCCTCAGAATCTGGCCTAAAAGGCGTCGACACCAGTGGTCGCCTTTTAAAAGGCGTCAACATCCTCGGACGCCGTTCACGCTGAAAACCAGGAATTCGAGAAAACAACAATGGAAGGATTACTGCTCTAAAAGGCGTCATGGTGGCTCGACGCTATTCAAAACGCGTCGCCCACCCATGACGTCTTTTAGTCCCATAATCCTCAAACTGAGTCCCGTTATCGGGGTGATTTTCTGCCTAAATGGCGTCATGGTGGCTCGACGTCCTTCTGAAAGGCGTCGACCACCCATGACGTCATTTAGCGCCAGAACCCCTAGCCTGATAAACCTCGAACAGGGGAGGTTTCTGCCCTAAAACGCGTCGTACTGTCCCGACGTCCTTCTAAAAGGCGTCGACCAGGAACGACGCCGTTTAGAGCCAGAAACCTGGTTCCCTGGTTCGATCCGAGGGATCCTCCCATAGCCCCAAATACCCCGAAAAAGCCCCAAAAACAGAGGGGGAAAGAGGGCAACCAAAGTATCCATAATTCACATCACAGAAACTCCCATTCCCATCAAGGAAAAACCCCCTAACATGCTCATTCTACCCCAAAACCATCGGTCCATAGCATGCTTTAAAACGGAGAAAAACATGATTTAGAACACAACACTGTGAGAACCATCACCCTACCGGTTCTTGAACTCCTCCAAGCTCCGTGCCTCCGACCCGCCGCACCGTAGACCGCCGCCGGTACCCTCAAGGACGCCGCCACTCCACCGGGATGTCGGCCGCCGTCCGGAGAGTGGTACGCTGCGAAGGAAGTGGTGGTGGTAGAGGTGAGAGGTAGGGAAGTGTTGGAGTGGAGGGAAGGACGAAGGGTCGATGTCGGGGTCGCCGGAAGGAAGGAGAGAAAGAGAGAAGGAGGAGCAAAATGAGAGAAAGAAGGAGGGCTCTCGGGGTTAACCAGAGACTGGCTGAAACGCGTCGAGATGTACGGACGCCTATCAGTCGATGTGACGGCTGCTCTGACAACCCTCTGCGCAACGCTCTGACAGAGGTCTGAAACGCGTCTTCCATGAAAGACGCCGTTCAGTCGACAAGACTGGCGCCGTACTCTGACAACCCAGAGTCGCAGTCTGAAAGGCGTCGTGCCTCGCAGACGCCGTTCAGACGACATGTCAGGGCCGTACTCACGCGACCCAATGCCAGCCCACGTGGCACAGGCTAAAACGCGTCAGCATAGCTGGACGCCGTTTAAACCGCGTCGAGCGGGCTCGACGCGAATCCGACCAGAGTCTCAGCCCCACTGGAGCCTGAACTACAGGGTCCAACCTCGAAAACCGGATCCGAAAGCCTCAGTCCTTACAGATGTGATGATGAACAATGAAGAAATAGTGAATTAACTATGATGAATATATGAAAACTAGAAAGAAAGTGGGTAGGGAAGATAGTTGGTTTAGCCCCTTGAAAGCCTTGGTCTTCAATAGGCTTCAATGGAGGAAAAGGATGAAGAAGAAGAAGCCTTGGGATGCTGTCCACGTTCTCCTCCTTGCGAGCCTTCAAAACACCTTGAGAGAGCTTCAATTTCTCCAATTGCCAACCTTCAACCAACCTTTTCAAAGGCCAAAAGGTACATGTATATGTAGAGTAGGTTTTGGAGTGATTTACACTTCAATACGGACTCTCTCCCGCACTCAGACTCGTCTTGGATAAGCATGGAGGAGTTAGAAACCCTTCCAAGCATGGAGACCGTATTAGTTCGGCCAAATCACACTTATCAGGAAATTGTTTGAACCACATCGCCCTCAAGAGACGCCATTCAGCTAATTAATGTGGCCAAAATAGAAATAAAATCCAGAAAGGAAACCGAAAAAGATTAGGAACCATAAAAGGCGTTGTCCATGAGCGACGTTCTTTAGATAATTAGGAAATTAATTCGAATTAAAAATTGAAAATCCGGACGGATTAGGACCTAAATGGCGTCTTCCTTAGGCGACACTATTCAGTTAAATCTATCTGAATTTAGAAATTTAATTCCGAACAGATTTCTGCTAGAAATCTAAATTCCGTTTGAGCCCATCAAGCCTACGCCATTGGATCTCCCAGCCTGGAGCCCAACCATTACTCCCGAGATCCCCCAAGATCTCGGCACAGCCCTCCCGAGGGTGATTCATCGTGCCTCCTCACCATTAGGCAGGTCCTACGGACCCAACCACCCACTTATGGCTAGATCGCATGATCCGCCCCACACAACTGCAGGTGAGTCCTGACTTGCCTAATATCCCACAATCTCCCTAAATCAGGGAGAGATGATCTCGTGGACAAATCACCCCTCGAAGGAAACCGTCCCCAAGAAACCTCGAGGGGGGAAGACTATATAATCACCGGATCCTCTCTGGTTCAAGGCACGCCTTTCTGAACACGGAAAACCCCTAGCAAGATCTCATCTTCTAGAACCTAACTTAGGCATTGGGGGGTTTCGCTCCCCATCAGACTAGGGAGCCCCCCTTGATGCCTCTGTCTAACCTCTTGTAGGTTCTACCTTAGGCATTTCTACCACCAAACAAATTCTATCGAGTAGCCAGGATCTTCGGTCGGACGGTCGTTACAGTCTGACCAATTTTCGACCGCTACAGGAACTAATCCGACATTTTGATTAATAAATTTAAAACATCAATGTTTCATTAAATATTAATCTAACAACTAGATTAATAATAAATAACTTAACAACATTTTTTGAGCTAGCATATATCAAACTGCCCATTTAGAACAATTCTAAATAGACTTTAATCTAACTTTTAGATTAAAGAAAATTCCCATAACAACCTTTTGTTAAAAAGAAATTTTCTATAACAAATTCGATCTTTAAAGTGGGCCTTATAAGTTAAAAATTCTAATTGATAAAATTTTAAAATTTAATTAATAGGCCCATGTGGGGGGTTCTCATGGGCCCAGCCTATGAGGACAGGGCACAACCTAGATGGGCTAGATCGGTTGGGCTAAGCCTTAGCCTGGCATGGGAATAGCCTAGGGCCTAGGGTTCGGGCCAAGCCAGCCCAATTGGGCTGCCTCACTCGAGCCAGCCTGGGCTGGCTTAGCCCAGGTTGGTCTCGAGCTCAGCAGGGTACGGCGCTAGGGTCAAACCTTAGCGCCGCTGCCCACAAATCCTAATCCCCCCCCCTGACCCCTTCTTCTGCAGCAAGGCGGTGGTAAGGAGGGAGGGCCCATTGGTGCCGGCCACCGCCCCGCGCGGTGCCGGCACTGGTTAGCCAATGCCGCCAATCACATCAACGATGCCCAGCGATGCCTCCTGCGCCCCATTCTCCTCCTCCTCTAAAATCCAATGGAGAGGAAGAAGGAGATGTGTGGAGTCGGCGCTGCCAGTTCCAAGCGTTTCTACCGGTGCCGGCAATGGCCTAGGTGGGCTCCGGGATCGCCTGTAACCTTGCCGGCCATGATAGATCCACTGAGTGACCTCGATCTCCATGCCCATTAGCATAGAAAATTTGTTTATTAGAAAATTTTTCATACAAAATTGTGATCCCATCACCTTAATTCATTACATGAATTAATCCTCTAGAAAAATTCAATCTTCTATATGGAATATGATCTAGAAAATTAATTTCAACGATCCGAAACCAATCAAGTGGAACCTGTCTCTAATACCATTATAAGGATCGGGATGGGACGACGAATAATGCAATGGAAACAGACAATAAAAATCGATCCCACTCAACCCCCAATCTGTTTCGGACAAAACAAAAAGATACGGGTGATCGAACATCATCAAGCATAGATTCAGATCCGTGTCTATGTCGGTTCTATCAAGGTGATGCTGCTAGCCGCACAAGCATCCGGCCTCCAACATTATCCACGCGATCCGGCGATTCGTCCTCGCTTCCTCATCCAAATCGATGCGCTTGCCGATAATTCCTCGCCGCAACGGAGCACGCAGCATGTGGACGGAGGTTTCTCGATCGTCGGGAATCGTGCGCAACGAATTGAGAATCTTTATACGTGCGACTCTCTAGGACTATTTACCAGTCTAATTTTCAACTCGTTAAGTCCAATAACACTTTATCGACTTATAGTAATTAATTAATATCTCATATTTAATTAACTTAATAGAATTAAAATCTCATGTAAATTTGGTCAGACTTCCGATCAAGTTGAGTGTCAAGCAACACCATATGATCCAGGAAGGTATTAGAGTTCAACAAACCACTCATGGAACCTGTTCGTCCACAGTTACCGCGTGGCTATAATCCTTCATTCGTACAATGCTCTCGAGTCAACCTAGGACATGGTCAATTGTCAAATCCTATATGGTCAACTCTCTTGGATCAGGTGTCGTTGTACAATATAAGAGAACATCTTTTCTTGATATTGTGTTTGCTTTGGCCAGAGTCTCCGGTGCATCTTTCCTAGAACATTCTCTATCTAATAACTTGAGAGCGAATGATCCCTTATCGAATACACAATTACCTTCGAAGGTCTTTCGTTGAACCTGATCCTTGAATATTATGAATCCTATAGATAGGGATTCGTAAGCCAAGGTCAAAGCCTAGAAGTCCACTAACAAGATATCTTTAGTGTCGATCATATCCAAGGAGGAACCACTCTACTGTGACGATGAATTAAGCCGACTGACAATCAGGTAAATTACCATCTAACGATTTATGTCAGATCAGTTTAGTGAACTCATTCCCCAATGAACACCTGTGTATTTGCCCTAATGTCCCCACACACGTGACCATGAGATTGATCAAGCTCATCATATGAACAAGCACAACACACACTAGTTTATCTGGATATTAGATGTCCAGTCTCTAATATCCTATAACTGGCAATATTTAGGAATTATAGTCTGGAGTATTAGTCTCATTATCACAATCTCATTGTGATCTAATATTCCCCTCATAATTCCGCGGACTTCATTATACTCAGTTATCTAATAGTCAATCATTATAATAAATTAATTCCCAAATATTTGTGAACTAGAATATCTATAAATGTCTTCTGATTAGCTTTGAGGACACCTATATCCAACAGTTGGTACTATTGGGAAGAGCTCAAAGAGATCTATAACTTTGTAGAAGACCATTTTTATAAATTCATTCATTTACTAGGTCAAAAAATTTGAATGTTCAATTAAGGAAAGTAGAGCTGTGGAAGAGAAGTCCGATTTAGAGTATGATTCTCTCTAATTCGTGGAAGGACAGCTAGATCCAATCCAAAGGTAGTCTGCGCAGGTCATGTGCAATTAGATTAGGGTATTTATTATATATATAGGTGCTTAGAGTTGTGATTAAACCGAGGAGCCGCCGTACTTCGTGAATGGTGGGTTTTCATGTGTTCCTGGTGATAGAGAGGGAGATTTGATTTGTTCTTGAAGGGTATTCATGTTTAATATTTTTTTCTGCCTTCTAGGACCTATGGAAGTCATGGGAGATCCCTTGGAGGGTTGAGTCCGTAGAAGAGTTCGAGTTTCTTAGGTGGCTTTCGTGTTTGAGGAAGAGGTAGGTGATGATTTTTCAAAGCATGGATTAATTTGTATTTATAGTAAATCTAATTATTTTGATATTTTCAAAGTCTAATCTTATGTGAAAATCTTTGTATTTCTACATAGAATTATTGTATTTGAAAAAAAGTTTTAAAGATTTCAAAAAAACCTAAAGATTTTTCTTATTTTAGACAAGCCGGAGTTTTTGGAACGATACTAGTAAACCGTCCAATCGATTGGACGTTTTGTGAGTTAGGCATCTATGTGTCTAGACATTTTTGGACTAATAAAATGTATAACCCCCTAGACGTTCAATTAGAAAAACGTCCACCCTCTTAGACGTTTTACTTCTGCAATTCCAGTTTTCTTGTCCTATATTTAGATGTATATATCTCCTTCGTTTTAGATCTAATGCTTTAAAATTTTGCACAATGATTCTCCTACATGTCTAGTTTATGCCAGTAAAGTTTACAATTTTTGAAATTTTATTAGTATTTATTTTGTTATTAAATTCAGACATGTAGCACTAGACTGTGTAATTTAAATCGGAAACGAACTTCGAGTTAAAATGTGGGTCAAATGGATTCAGAAAATTATGAAACTTTATAAATGTGCTCTATATGATATTTATACCATGTCATGGGCCATTAAGTCGAAAAATTTGTGATAAGGACATTGCCATCTTAAGGGGGTCCGATTCTAATCTAAGTGTCCTTGTTAGATAGGATATTATGGGACCCAAGGGCAATGGATAAAATCCATGAAACTTACTTCAGTATCATGCAGTGGTGGGATATGTGTGATCTCTGGCTCCGCGATAGCCATGACTACCTAAGTACCTGGTATATGCATGTATGTGGCCCCTTATATTGTAGTTAGGATGCTTGTCCGACTAAGATATGAAATTGTGATAATTTAACACATATGTGAATTGTTTGAATTTATTTTAAGATATTATAAATCTATTTTATAATATGAAATTTTCACATATTGGAATTTTGAAATATTCAAGTTGATTACATACTACTAGTTATATTTTAAGCATATACTATGTGATATGTGCCTCCCTATGTGTTGGAGGGATTATGTAATATGTTTATGGCTAGTAGTTTGTTTTCAAATAAGAAAGTTTCGTATATATGATAAGTACTATGAATTAACATGTTTGTTTCAGATTATTAGAAGACACATCCAATTTGATATGAGATATATTTAAGATCATATTTTGTATCATTCTCTTATTTAATATATATATATATATATAATGATGGGGAAGAAACTGATTAGGCCCAACAGTTGGGGGCCAGTCCAACAAGAGAAGGGACTGAAACGTACTCGGCCCACAAAGCCAATTGAACAGACACGGCCTAGAAGCCTTACTGAATCAGCATAGGTCCGGCCCACACATAATGGGCTCAATAACCAAACGGCGGTATTCGGCCCAATCCAAGCACATGATAAGCCGAAATGGGTCCGGCCCATTTCGGTTGACTGCTAGCGGGCCTTCGGCCTGTTAACAGGGTATTTTGGCGATTTCCTGTCAAACCCACGAACATAGTCCTATATCGACTGCCGTAAGAAAGGAACCCTCATCTCCTGCTATAAAAGGAATGCTATTTACAGCGGAAATGGTAGACCACCATAAGCACTCAAGCTTCTTCTTCCTTCTAAATATTTAGTCTTTCTGCCAAGACTGACTTTACCATCGGAGGGGGTTCTCCTGGGCCGAGACCCAAGACCCTTCCTAACGGGTTCCTTCTTCCCGCGGGAGTTTCGGCCTCATTCCTGCCCACCTCTCGGTCCGGATCCCTCTCGGCCACTGGTCATCCGGCTGACATTCAGATTCTGTTCTAGGAATCAGACAGTGATAGCCTCAGCTACATCACTTGGCGTCGTCTGTGGGAAACAAGCAATACAGCCATGTCTCATCGACCAGTGACAAGGCGATCCGGCCAAGACGAAGCAGAGACGAACAACTTCGGCGCAGTCACTTCACGCCGAAGGAGCCCCGTCTACCCTTCCGCAAGGGTCTGTCCTCTCGGCAATACCGGAGCCTATCGCTCCTAGGGACGACCGAGTGGAAGAGCTCCAACAACAGGTAGCCACATTGACGGCTACTGTTACCTCCTTGGCACCGCTGTGCGATATGGTTTCTGCTATCGCCCAACATATGGGGTTGCTGAATCAGCCCGCATAGCAAGTGCCACCCCTTCCCCAGTATTGTCCAACTACTCAGCCTACGAGGGGGCAACCTACGCCCTCGCGGGCGCTCCATAACGAAGGAGCTTCGGCGCGCAACGAACCATTCGGGCTACAAGACCGAGTTCCGCGTGCCAGCCATCTGATGACGGAGGACAATGCGTCATCTGGAATCCATCCGACCGAAGCCGAGGGACGCTCAGCTGCTACTACTACAACAACTCCAGAGCTGGACCGAAGATTGACTGAAATGAGGAAGGAAATGCAGCAGATAGTGTCCCGGCCATATAGAGCACCTCTCGCCAGTACTATTCTGAAACAAACTCCTTTCTCCCCAGAACTTCTAGCCACCGAAGTACCTTCCAACTTCAAGCTGCCGAAAGGTCCTCTGTATGATGGCATGACAGACCCAGTCTGCCATTTCCAAAGATTCAACTCCTATCTTTCTATCCGAGGGGTTTCCGAAGCAGTCCGCTGCCGTCTCTTCCCCCTCACCCTCGAGAAGATAGCCTCCACTTGGTTTGAAACCTTGGCACCAAACTCTATTCATTCATTGGTTTAGTTGCACCAATTATTTATTGATCAATTCTATGATGCTACTCGGCAATGTAAACCTTCGGCTAGTTTGCTTGCCATTCAGCAAGGACCAGCTGAGACTCTTCAAGAGTATTTCACCAGGTTTCGAACCGAAGTAGCCAAGATTCCGAACCTGGATAGCTCAATTGCGGTTTCGGCCGTAATCAGCGGCTGCACAAATGAGGGACTTCTCGACTCCATTGGGAAGCGTCATCCTCCCACCTTTCAAGATCTAGTAGCCCGGGCCCATAAGTATATTAACCGGGAGGCCCTGATGATGTCCAATGGCAAGAGTGCCGCCGAAACAGTGTCGGCTGTTGCCCCACCAGTGGCACATCGCTCCGAAGATCATGAACCCTCCTGTAAGAGGTATCGGAGAGAAGAGTGGGGCCTAGACAAGCGTCAGGCTCCGCAACAACAGTACCTGCCACTACCAGCTCCTCCCTCCTGAATGCTCATGGAGGTAAAAGGCATGCTTCGGCAGCCTGAGCGTATCAAGACCGATCCTCGTCGAAGGGACTCTTGGAAATACTGTGAATACCATCGGGAAACCGGCCATTCAACGGACGAATGTCAGCACCTTCGGGAGGAGATTGATCGCCTCATTCGGGAAGGCCGCCTGCCGCAGTATAGACGGATGCAACCTCAACAGAGGCAAGGCCGAGACGCCCCAGCAGCGCTTAGGCAACCACAACCCCTGGCTAAGGAAGCGCCACCTCAGCCAAAAGCTGCCTCGACTTCGGCGGAAGCATCACACCAGCAGCCTAATGCCGAATCTATCATGGTCATATCTGGAGGACCGAGAGGAGCGCGACGTCGTCGCATTGATGCATCATCGGACATGGCAACGGTCAATCTTGAGCCGAAGCACTCTCGTCAGGAAGATATCATCTTCGGCCAAGAAGACCTATCTGACATTCAAGTCCCTCACGATAATGCTCTCGTAGTAAATGTTGTATTGAAAAATTACGATGTTCACCGTATCTTTGTTGATAATGGAAGTTCACCTAATGTACTTTTTTATAATTGTTTCTTAAAAATAGGTCTAACCGAAACTGATATGAAGGCTTAACAGGGGCCCCTATTCGGCTTCAATGATGCACCATGCTGAGTGGAAGGATCGTCTGGCTGCCCATGACCCTCGGTACAGCACCAAAGCAACTGACTATTGAGATTGATTTTACAGTTGTAAAAACTGACTCGGCTTACAACGCCATCTTCGGCTGAAGGTTGATCGGAGGAATCGGAGTTGTGGCTTTGTCCTATCACCATAAGCTAAAGTTCCATACCAGTCATGGAATCAGCGAGGAAAAAGGGAATCAAGAAGCTGCTTGGCAATGTTACATGATCTCAGTCAAAGGGAAGTCCACGGCCGAATCTCTTTCGATTGAATCTTCAGCCGAAGCATCTCTAAGAGAAGAACTTGTAACTATTCCAGTCCAAGGAGGAGAAGGCCGAACTCTTTTGATAGGCTCCGGCCTTAAAAAAGCCGAAGCCGACAGACTGACCAGCTTCCTGAAAGAAAACCTCGACGTCTTCGCATGGTCCCCTTCGGATATGCCCGGAGTCGACCCAGAGGTGGCGAAGCATCGTTTGCACGTCAATCCAAATCAACCTCCGGTCAAGCAAAAATGGCCCATCTTCAATCAAGAAAGAAGAATGGCTATCCAAGCTGAAGTATGGAAGGGGCTGAGTGCGGGACATCTCCATGAAGTACATCATCCGAAATGGATCGCCAATGTAGGGATGGTGCCCAAAAAGGACGGTAAGTGGCGAATGTGTGTTGATTTCACTAACCTTAATAAGGCTTGTCCGATGGACAGTTTCACGCTGCCTCGGATAGACCAAATGGTGGACGCCACCTCCGGCCATGAATTGCTCAGCTTCCTTGATGCCTACTCAGGGTACCACCAAATCCGAATGCATCCGAAAGATGAGGACAAAACGAGCTTTACAACGGCCCTCAGCCTGTACTGCTATACCTAGATGCCCTTCGGCCTGAAGAATGTTGGAGCAACTTATCAACGCTTCGTCAACAAAATGTTCGCTTCACAACTCGGCCGAAACATGGAAGTCTACATCGACGATATGCTAGTAAAAAGCTGAATCGCCAATGATCATTTGGCCGATTTGGCCGAGACATTCTCTACCTTGCGTATGTACAATTGAATCGTACCAAGTGTGCCTTCGGCGTAGCTTCTGGAAAGTTCCTCGGTTATAGGGTTGTAGACACCGATTTTGGACCCCTTTCTAGTCATAAACTCCCATCACCTTATCCATCTCATTTAGCCAATTAGATTTTCTCACATAATTCAACCCACTAAATAATCAGACCCATTAACCAATCTCTGCTTCCTTTCACCCGTGGAAGGCCAACTGGGCCGCCTTCCACCACCCGTGGAAGGCCAACCCTTGCCTTCCACCGTCCGTAGAAGGCCAACCAGGCCACCTTCCACCACCCGCGGAAGGCCACCTACCTTGCCTTCCACCTTTTGGCCACCTTTTTCACTTTTCACCACTTTTTCGTGGAAAGCTAACCAGTCTGCCTTCCACCACCCGTGGAAGGCCAACCCTTGCCTTCCACCATCTATGGAAGGCCAACCAGGCCGCCTTCCACCACTCGTGGAAGGCCACCTACCTTGTCTTCCATCTTTTGGCCACCTTTTTTCATTTTCCGTCACCTTTTCGTGGAAGGCCAACCAGCCTGCCTTCCACCATCCTTGGAAGGCCACCCCTGCCTTCCACCATCCTTAGAAGGCCACCCCTTTGCCTTCCACCACCCTTGGAAGGCCACCCTTTGCCTTCCACCACCCTTGGAAGGCCAATTGGGCCGCCTTCCACCTTTTCATGGAAGGCCAGCTACCTGGCCTTCCACGGAAGTGGGAGGCAAGATAGTTGGCCGTCCACTCCCCTAACTTTCACCTTGACCTTGTCTTCCCACAATCTCCTCCACTCGCCACCCTCATCTCTACTACTCCGATCACTCCCTACTCCGGCGACTGCCATGGCCACGACCTCCGATCTCTGACTATTTCCTATTAGTTCTAAGGGATTTACGGGGATTTAGACCCCTATTTTCCTCCTATTTTTCCTTGACCTATTTAAACCCTCCATCTCCCCTAGAGAAAGGGGGTTGGCAAGGGTTGGAAGGCTTCAGTTTGCAAGGTTGGAGATTGAAGAGCTTCAAGTGGGAGAAACTCTTGGCAGTCGACAAGTCAGAGGAAGCAGAGGAATCCTCCGCATTCCAAATGGGCATGTTTTCTTAACACTCTCCTTACTTTTCTTCTTTCCTTTTTCACTGCCCACCATCCATCCACTCTGTAGCATCATCTTCTCCTCCTACTCTTTTCCTTTTACCACATTACTTTTACTTTTCACTATTACCACACACGAGCACCTCATCTGCATGCATGCATCTTAGGATGACTTAGCACCCTTCACCCCAAGAGGTTTCAAACAAAAAACGGGAGGTGGGTGGACATAACATATGGTCACCTTCCCTCCCCAAACACCCATCCGGTGCGTCCCCTTTCAATTTTAGCTCGTTTATTTGTTTGCATGAACATATTCTACATTCGCAGTTCTAATCGGGCTATTTCTTTTCTTTGTTTGTCTTTTATTTTCAAGGGCTCTTACCACATCCTGCGTGCGGACTACCGAGCTCTCCCCCTTCGGCCGGCCGGAGGCAGAGAAGAGGAACCCGTCATCTCCCACTCCACCAAAACGCAATCAATCTCATCATCCTGCGGAGCACAAGGACCGTAAGGTAATGCTCCTGACGATCACACATCCCAATCCTTAACCTCATTATTGCCGCAGTTGCAAAGACAAACGGAGAAGCCCTCGCCGGAAGGAGACAGCAGAGGCGGGGACATTCCGGGCGCCTACAACGGTCACTCGCCGAGGGTAGAGGCAAATCCCGCAAAGGTCGTGGCTATCCTTCAAATGTACCTGCCGGCAAACATCCGAGAAGTTCAAAGGCTAAATGGATGAATCGCGGCGTTAAGCCACTTCATGTCAAGAGCAACAGACCATTGTTTCCCTTTCTTCAAGCTGCGGAAGAAAACCAACAATTTATCCTGGACAGACGAATGTCAATCGGCCTTCGATCAACTGAAGACCTATCTTTCTAAGGTTCCCGTCCTGTCCAAGCCTGTCAAAGGAGAGCAGTTGTTCATATATCCCGCTGCGTCCGAAGTTGCTTTTAGTGTCGTCCTTGTCCGGGAGGAGGACGGCATTCAGAAGACTGTTTATTATATAAGCCGAGCTCTTCGCAGAGCAGAACTTCGGTATTCATCTCTTGAGAAGCTGGCCTTAGCCCTCGTGCAAGAAGGCTTCGGCCTTACTTCCTCGCACATTCAATAAAAGTCCTCACTGATCAGCCTTTAAGGCAAGTTCTCTCTCGGCCGGAAGTGTCTGGGAGATTGGCCAAATGGGCAATCGAATTAGGAGAATTAGACATCTCCTACGGACCTCGGACTGCAATAAAAGCTCAAGCCCTAGCCGACTTCATCGCTGAATTAACTCCCGAAGCATCCTCGGTTCCCCAACGAGGAGAAGCGGCCACCATCAAAGTAAACCCTGAAGCCGCGGGCACCTTGGCATCGGAATCCCCCTCAACTAGTGAATGACAACTATACGTTGACGGGTCCGCTTGTCTTTCGGGTAGTGGTGCTGGGTGGATCCTAGCAGCTCCAGAGGGAATCGTCACCAAGTATGCCTAGCGCTTCGCCTTCCCGGCCACTAATAATGCTGCTGAATACGAAGCCCTCATATCAGGTCTTCGGGCCCCTAGAAGACTTGGCACATTCGAAATAAGGCATTCAGCGATTCTCAGCTTATCGTCGGCCAGGTCACTGGAGAGTACGAAGCCCGAGACGCATTGATGGCGTCCTACCTTCAGGTAACTCAAAAAATCATTGCCGAGTTCACTTCCTTTGAAATTATGCGGATCCCTCGAGCCGAGAATACTCGCGCCAATGCCCTCTCTCAGCTGGCATCAACATATGATGGGGGAGGGAGCCGAATGGTCTTGGTCGAGGAACTGTTTGAACCCAGTCTTCAAGAATCCGAGGTTATGCAAGTAGATGATTCCGAAGGGGAAACTTGGATGACTCCAATAATTGCTTTTATCCTCCGAGAGGAGCTCCCGTCCAAGGCAAAAGAAGCAAGACACATCCGACAGTGCTCCTCTCAGTTCTTAATTCTAGAAGATATATTATACAAAAAATCATTCGGCCAGCCACTCCTTCGGTGCCTCGACCCTTTTGAAGCTAACTATACCCTTCGAGAGGTGAACGAAGGGATCTGCAGGGCGCACGCAGTAGGGAGGGCCTTGACCTATAAAATCCTAAGGCAAGGATATTAGTGGCCAACCCTCCGAGAGGACGCAGCTATTCTCGTCTGCCACTGTAATCAATGTCAAAGGTTCAGCTCTCTTATTCATCAATCAACAACCCTATTAACGCCTCTATCAGATCCCTGGCCTTTTGCCCAATGGGGGATTGATATTCTGGGTCTATTTCCCATAGCCACCGACCAGAGGAAGTTTCTTATTGTAGTAGTAGATTATTTCATGAAATGGGTTGAAGCCGAACCCCTTGCATCTATCACTGATAATAATGCTTGGAGCTTCGTATGGAAGTCTATTATCTGCCGTTATGGCATCGCTCAGGCGATTATATCAGACAATGGCAAGCAATTTGACAGCAACCGGTTCAGAGGCAACTGCTCAAGCTTCGGTATTCTGCACAAGTTCACTTCGGTGGCTCACCCCCAGACGAATGGTCAAGTCAAAGTCACCAACCGAAATATATTGCGAGGGCTAAAAATCCGTCTGGGCGAAGCTAAAGGCCGATGGGTGGAAGAATTGCCGAGTGTACTATGGGCTTACCGAACAACAAGCAGAGCCCCTACCGGAGAAACTCCATTTCGAATGGCTTATGGAGTGGAAGCAGTCATTCCAATTGAGATTGGCCTGCCCACGTCGAGAGTCCTCGCTTATGATCTAGAGAGCAATGATGAAGCCATGAGAGATCACCTTGATCTCATAGAAGAGACTAGAGATCAGGCTCGCATCCGGCTGGCAGCATACCAACAACGCATGGCCAGATATCACAATGCTCGAGTAAAACCTCAAAGTTTTGAAGCCGAGGACCTCATGTTGTGGAATGCCCATGCTTCGAAGCCAGCCGAAGCCGCGGGAAAGTTATCTCCAAACTGGGAAGGCCCTTATCGGGTGAAGGAAGTCATTTGACCAGGAGCCTATCAGCTGGAGACCCTCTTGGGCCAGCCAATCCCTCGCACCTGGAATATGGAGCGCCTTCGGTGCTATTTTATATAAAATGTTCTCCTGGCCTATAATCAGATACTTCTAGCCCCACTTTGTTTGCAGAATAAGTTATTACGTAGGGCCTACTGACGGAATGGCTTATACTAGAATAAGAGGTGTTTTGCTTTGATAATTTTGTGGGACCCGCTAACAGAATAAGAAGAATAAGTAATTCTTAGGTCTAGGGTGAGATGGCTTATTCTCTTTATTCCCCGAATGCGCTATTCTGCACCGGTATAAGTCATTCCGCTTGTCAAAGCAAAATTAAGCTTATTCTCCCCTTATTCGCCCTTATTCTTCTCCTATTCTCCAATCAAAGTGGCGCTAGTGAATATATCATTCTGCAATATTATATTCGGCACTATTCTAAGTCCGTGTAAACCGTATCGGGAGTGGCTTCGGCCATGCAAACCGTATCATGAGCGGCACTATTCTAAGTCTGTGTAAACTGTACCGGGAGTAGCTTCGGCCATGCAAACTGTATCGGGAGTGGCACTATTCTAAGTCCGTGTAAATCATATCGGGAGTGGCTTCGGCCATGCAAACCGTATCGGGAGCGGCACTACTCTAAATCCACAGAGGCGCACCTGGAATAACCTCGGCCACGTCCGGGACCAAACCATATTTTTAAGCTATTCGGGAGTTCGTCCTACAATTGATTCACCTACAGGATAACTTGTACCTTAGAGTATTCAGACGATATCGAAATATCTGAAAGCGAAGCAAAACAAAAGGAGTTAGATGAAACTCAGCAGCAATTAGGCGACCCAAAGTCGTCTTACCCTCGGCGAGAGTTTCGGCACCCTCGTTGGGTGGACGATCTCGGACAGAGCCCTGGATGTCGCAGCGGCCCTCGTCGCGGTCTCTCCCGGCGCTTGACCGGGAGGCAGATAGGGAGTGGCTCGTACGGAAGAATTCGACAGATCCAACTAGGCTCCGATTCCGACGAGCCTGTCCTCGTCCTCTGGGAGCTCGTTTATATCAAAAGGGGCGTCGTCCATGAATAAATGGGCATCGGTGAGCTGCTCGAGGCTGAGGGAGGGGCCCGCATAAATCCCCTTGGCCAGAGGCCCCCATTCGATAGGGAAGGGCCAGACACCCTTGTCCTTCTCCGGGAAGGAGATGAAGAAGAAACCCTCCTTCCAATGGTGGATGGACGAGGCTTTTCCGGAGAAGATGCCTCGGCCAAAGCGGGGGATGAAATATTACCAGGAAGATTTTCCCTGGGGTTTGATTTTGAATAGATAGTGAAAAATATTTACAGAGGGGACGAGACCAAGTACGGAATTAAGAGCTAAGAAAGCATATACAGTCCGCCAAGAGTTCGGAAAGAACTGGGACAGAGCTAGCCCATAGAAGTTTAGAAGGTTGATAATGAAAGGGTGTAGAGGAAAACGAAACCCAGCGCGGAAGCTGTGTTTGTAGATTGAGAAAGAACCCGGCCGGGGGGAGTTCGCTCTCGTATTCCTTCCAGGCCGGACGGGTATCATCCAAGATAGAATGAGATAATTATTGGTTGCGTCGATCACCGCTTCGACGCCAAGGATAGAAGCCACGTCCGAGACCTTCTCGACCGGACGACGGCCAAATACGGAGGGCTCGGCGAGAGCAGGAGTCGATTCGGTTTTGCCCGCCATGTCAGAAGAGAAGGAATTCAAGGAGAAAGGAGATGAAAGAGAAGGTTGGGGAACAGGTTTGGACGAAGAGCAGGATGAACTACTCTCAGCGGAAAAAGAGCTGTCAGACATATATTGAAAACAGACGAAGCTGGAACTGAGGCTTACCCTCAGATCAGGAAATCCCCAACGATCGATGTGACGTTCTCGGATGACCTTGATGGAACACTCGCGGCCGGGGAAGAAGCGACGCTCGCAGAACGGCTCACGGAATCGCTCTGGCGCAAGAACTTCAAGGGAAAGCGTAGGAACAGTTCTGAGGCAAATGAGCCGGTATTTATAGGGAAACCTCGAGGGGTCGGATGGCGGACCAACGGTCGAGATCCTTCAACCTTCGGCTACTCCCCGCTCAGATGTCTGCTACGTGTCCCGTCCTTTCTCATGATGACAAGTGGACTGTACGATCGAAAAGAAGCAATCAATGGCCGGAAGCGACCTAACTTTCGGCTACTCCTCCGGATGCTCGCCACGTGTCCCTGATCCTCGTGCCGGGAGCCGAAGCGGCGGCAATCCGAGTGAGTCCTCGTGCAGAGAGCCGAAGTGGCGATAATCCAAGTGATAGCGATTGATGACGGAGATCTCCCGGCCATACGATAATACCGCGGATGTCTACCACGTGTCCCGTACTCCTCGCGGAGTGAGCCTATCGGCAGGAGATTCAAAATTATTCCCGCCATCTTTTGGCGCCCAAATGCTTGAACATTCACCAATTCTCGGCTTTAGACGAAGAGGTTTGTCACCAGCTCTCGGCTTTAGACGAAGAGGTTTGTCACCAGCTCTTAGCTTCAGACGAAGACTACCTATCGTCCGAACCCAAGTATCCTTCCACGAGGATTCAGATCTTACTCTCGACGCCTCACAACAGTAGAGAACGACGAGAGTAGGGGGCCCTGTTATGGGGAAGAATCCGATTAGGCCCAATAGTTGGGGGCCAGTCCAACAAGAGAAGGGACCGAAACGTACTCGGCCCACAAAGCCAATTGAACAAACTCGGCCCAGAAGCCTTACTGGATCAGCACAGGTCCGGCCCACACATAATGGGGTCAATAACCAAACGGCGGTATTCGGCCCAATCCAAGCACATGATAAGCCGAAATAGGTTCGGCCCATTTCGGTTGACTGCTAGCGAGCCTTCGGCCTGTTAACGGGGTATTTTGGCGATTTCTTGTCAAACCCACGAACATAGTCCTGTATCGACTGCCGTAAGAAAGGAACCCTCATCCCCTACTATAAAAGGAATGTTATTTACAGCGAAAAAGGTAGACCACCATAAGCACTCAAGCTTCTTCTTCTTTCTAAATATTTAGTCTTTCTGCCATGACTGACTTTACCATCAGAGGGGGTTCTCCTGGCCCGAGACCCAGGACTCTTCCTAACTGGTTCCTTCTTCCCGCAAGAGTTTCGGCCTCATTCCTACCCACCTCTCGGTCCGGATCCCTCTCGGCCATTGGTCATCCGACTGACATTCGAATTATGTTCTCGGAATTCGACAGTGATAGCTCGGCTATATCATATAACATTATGAATTGTGCATGACATGATTCAATTACCATGTGAATTTTAATTATTATATGTTTAACCTATTGAAGGGATGATGCCTACTGAGTTTTGTACTCAGTAAATTTGTTGAATAATTTTTCAAGAGTAGTGACCAGAGAGTTAGACTTTGATTTTAATCACGAAGAGTAAGTGTACTTGAAGTCTATTCGGTTTGAAGCTAATTATAATAATTTGAGTCTTTTCATTTTAGTAGATTGATATAGTAGGAGTAATTGAGTCTATTATATAATTGTGAGATTATAGGGAACTGAGAGAGATTGATTATATTATTTAGAGACAGTTGTTTGTTATGATACTTTTGTAGATTGTGTTGGCTTATTATTATTTAGAATTTACGATAGATGAGTATTTATTTTATTTTGTGGAGTCTTATTCTCTCATTTATATTATATATATGCTATGTTCTGCATCTACTACTAGATGCGGGATTCGAGACATTACATAAATAAATACAGTATAATGAGTATAACAAGAATAATAGATCACTTAACAACATTCATGTGATGCTTAAGATTTTCAAACTAAGAACAACTTCAGATCCAAAATCCATTTTCTTTCCATAAACCAAACTCTAACATTTTAATAGACATTTATCTTTCCCCATCAGTCAAAATTTTAGAGATTTGTTGTTTTACATTTGAAATCTGAGGAACTAAATATAGTGATGAAACACCTCACAATCAAAAGCTATGTTTACATGGATAGACGATGTTTGGTGGTTGCTTTAGCACACAACCATATGGGCCATCCAGTGAGGGAGAAACATCAGCCATGGATACTTAGTTCCAAATAGCACTAGTGGAATTACAGTGCCACGGGTACTTTGAGAATCCATGTCACAGTGTAAGAGACACAAACCTGCATATGATACACGGGCATATGCCACAATCTATTTTGATGCTAGGCATAGAGCATGCAATAGTATTATTACGCAAATCCGCCTAAATTCTGTTGGAATGTCATCCAAATAACAATGCAGAAAACGATCATCCCTGTAACTTACGGCTTGCTTCTTAAAATTGTTCGCCTTATAAACGAGGAATCGCAACATGCAGATGCCATGCAATCCAAAACAAAGAAAAGCAGCTGAGTAATCAGCCAACAACATCATGTTATTCACACAAATCAGAGGGATAAAAAGAAAGGATCAACACGAGTTTGCCATCCAGTACTGATGAGGCCCATGGGTGCGGGCCCAAATCACCGATTAGCCATGGATCCCCGTCGATCCTTGGGATCTGTCTAGGTGCGAGGCCTGACCTGGCCCAACAACCCCTGGAATTCCCACCCACGTGGCTCTACCGGGCCTTTCCACCTCAACAGAACTTATACATCTCGTCTGACCACTGAAGAACGAGCACGTGTCTACTAGGAGTTGAAGTTCTCCGGCGCCGAGAGGTGGCCCCTATATAAACAACCCTCCTGTAGCAGTTCCAAATATACTCTAAGAACTTCTTAGCATAAAAATCACGTTTCTGGCTAGTGCCTCGGACATCACTTCAGAACTAACTTGATTGCCGAAGTAGATACACTGTCCCAACCCAACTCTTCTGTGCAGGCCGTCCGTCCTCGCCGACCTTACGTGCACAATTCAGAGAACCGCGTACCTTAGGGCCGACGTCAAAGACACTCCGAATCCGAAGACCACGCATCAGGTTGTCGTCAAGTACAAAATGTACTTACTTTCAACAGATCCAAAACGAATGCAGAACATTTCCTCCTCCAACTTTCCTTGGGCGAAGTCCGTGGCACAACGTCAGACACAAGATTTGTCTCCCCATCTGTCCCTGCATCTTAGGGTCTGTTTTGTCAGAGGCAAATAGTGCTGGAGGTGCACATTTTCGGGAAACCTCCAACCAGAAGGCCTATTTGTGAAGTATATTCCCCGGAATCACGTCCTAGGATCATCTGGCATGTCATAAAATATCGTAAAATTTTGATTTTGAAATTACTGATTTTAAAATGAAAAAAAATTTAAAATTTAAAATTATTGAGTTTGAAATCATAATTTTTATTTACAATGATTTTAGACTGACAATTAAAATCAGCTACAATAAGAATTTCAGATCAACTTATTTTAAAATACGGTGAACGTTAAAAAAAAAATCTCTCTATGAACAGCATGTTGGCAGTACGTACCAAACGAACCCCCACTCTTAATAACTGACGGGAGGACTACAGCAGACAACAAAAAAAGAAACAAAGTAATCAAAAGAACACAATAAGAAGAGGTCAGTGAGGGTGGGAGGGGAGCCTACCGCAGATGGTTGGGGCGCCAGATCTTAACTTAAGGGCCCTGGCCGGGCGCATGACCAAGCACACCCTGGCTGCGGGTCTCCTTGTGCTCGAGGAGAGGAGCTTAACGGCGCCTGTCCCTTCCTTTCTCCTTCCCCTGGCTCTGGTTGCCTCCCTTTCTCCTTCCTGCGGGACAAACACATACACGAGATGACGGCCGCGGAACCCTCCAAACAGTACACCCTACTAGGTAGGAATCGAGGCGAGGGGAGGGGGCGGGGTCACAGGTCGAGGAGGACGTCCTCGCCACCCTCGCCGGTGGCGACGGTGACATCCTCCAGCCGGGCCAACCTGGGAGCCGGCGTCCCCGTTCTCGGCGGCGGCCGCGGGCCGGTCTTGGCCATCTATCGGGACTAGTGGGCAGGGAAGAGCGATAGGTACGAACAGGGAACCCAGACGCAGTCTTACGTTTGTCTACTATTTAAAAAAGTGATTTTTGCTTGTGAAAAATCAAAATGATCCTTCTGTTTTCACTTATAGGGCTTGTTTATTTAAACGTAAAATAGTGTAAAATAAAATTCTGTATGAAACTTGTCTGCTCATTTGGCAGCTCATGTTTCCTGTTTTAATTTACAAGAAAGGGCCATCGTAAACTAAAACAAGAAGATTAAAACATTCTCTTATTTTATTCTAAAAGCAATCAAACATATGTTCTTTGACTTTAAAATCAGTAATTTTGAAACTACTGAATTATAGAATTTTATATTAAAACAAACAACCCCTAGGGGCTAGGAGTAATATGTTGCACTGCCATGTAGCTCTACACTATTGGGAAGTGCTTTTAATTAAAAAATATATATTTTGAAATTTTTTACAGAAGTTGAGAGGGCCCGATTCGGATCGGTCCATTTACTAGGTACGCCGACCCGTTAGGAAGCGCCCAAAACACCCTTGGAGTCCACTAGGCCCCTCTAAGGCGTTATAGGTGGATTCCCGCCAGAAATCCATTCGAATCCGGAACGGACTCCGGGGGGGCTCGGGACAACCCCCTCCCCTTAGGAAAGTCCTTTATGAATCGCTCTCCGATCCTCTGATGGGGGAAACCTATATTGGATAAGGAAGTCAGAATCTCATCCAGTCTGAGATCAGGATTGGGCTTATCCCATTATGTCTTGCCTACGGACTCTCGAATCTTTCCTATAAAAAGGACCATCCGGCAACCTTAAAAGGTATGTCCCAAGCAACCCCTAAAACTTCTTCAACTCTTTGCCCTATTCTATCCTGACTTAGGCGTCGGAGGGGGTTCTCCGGGATCGGAACCGGGGTCTCCTCTGACCTGGCGTCTTTCTTGCAGGAAGCGGCGAGGAGGTTTCTATGGTGTGAGAAGATTCAGGCAGCGCAATCAAGATCGGGCGAATCCGTGACCCAACATTCTTTGGCGTCGTCTATGGGAATCGAACCCACGACCACATGGGGACACCAGGAGAGAGCCCAGCCACCCGTAATATAGCATTGGACACCAGGAGGGCAACTTCATGGGGACCTTGCTCACAGAGATCCAGCGCCAGCATGGCACTAGCCTCAAAAAGCCTTTTCCGGAACCCATCGAGAATGCGATCTTAAGCAAGATCCTGCCACACCGTAGGGAAAGGCCACTCCTCGCTGGCCGGACAGTCGACCCAGGAAAAGACGTCCTTCCAACCTTGCGGAGGAGAACCGAAAGAGACGACGAAGGGGCCATGGTCATCGCCGCTAAAAAACTGGAGGAAGCCACGGACACCAGGAATCAGGCAACAGCGGACGTAGACAAGATGACAGAACACGTCGACCAGGGGTCCAGCGTGGTCGAAAGCATACACTTGAGTGATAAAGGCCATGGCCAGAAGCCAGGAGTTCGCAGGATTTGGGAAGGCACAACGGATAAGGGCCGCAGTAGGTCCATGACAAAAGATGAGATTGGCAGACGAAACCTGGCCTCAAACATGGCTTCATTCACGATGAAGGAGGTGGAGGTGCTGCAGTATAGGCGGTCCTCCGCCGCAGGCACTAGTAGGCCAAACTCATCAGATATCTGGAACTGCTCCCAAATTCTAACTAGGTTGCCTTCGGTGATCGTGGACGCCCTAAGGGCAGCTCGATCGTAAGCTGCACCATTTGCATAGTTGGGAGCCATCTCAAAAGAGAGTCGAGGCAAGGAGATCTGTAAAAGGAGAGGCGAGCAAATGGAAAGTGACTAGTTCCCTCCTTCACCTCCCTATTTATAGGGCATAAATCAAGCGCCACATGCTTCTAATTCTCCTGCAATTAATGCGGGGTACCTTACCGATGCCGCGGAAGCAGCTACAGGACGTTCAAGCTACCTTTGACCAGTCAAAAAGCAGAGGACAAAGGTAGTCCAAGTGGCGAAATACGAAGACATGCGGTCAAGTAGAAATGCAGCTTTTCATTTATTTATCGGTTGACTGGTCAAAACCGTCACCCGGAATTACAAAAGGAGGGCCCCAATAAGCCAAAAAAGACAACTGAAACAAAAAGTATAGGGGTCACTAAACCACATCACCTCCTTTCGCACTACCCCGAGGAGATCGTCCAATCGGCCACCCAAAGCCTCTTCAACATTGGCGACCCCCCTCTTGTACCCCTTTCGGTAGGCAAGGGAAGAACTCTCGGTACAGGCACGATAGGCGTATCTGTCCAACTCCTGGTGAAACTCCTCTGAAGCTTTGAAATTTGTGGCCCTAGCAATGCGACTTTCCTCGCAAGCGGCCGCCACTCGACCCTCGGTTCCCTAGCGTAAGGCCTCGATCTCCTAGCGAGCAGCGACCAGCTCCCGACGGAGATCCGCCAGATCCTCCCCCATCCACGCTGCTGAAGACTCAGCCTCCGACAGACTACCATGGAGGCGAGCGACCTCCGCCGAGGAGTCCGAAAGCTCCCGCTGCAAGGTCTCTGACCGGCGGACCTCTTTCCCCCAAAGATCACGCAAGGCCGCCCAATGGAGGTCGGCCTAGGCCAAAAGCATGAAAGTTTTGATACGCCCGACATCATCGATGGCACACCCCGTAGACGAGGCATCGCGGGCAAGCTCCGGATGAACTCTTGGCACCATCCCCTCGATCGATCCCTCACTGACGCCTGGGGCTAGGGCGTCTTCCACCGGAGTCCCCCCTAGAAGGAAGGGGGCTTCGGAAGACAACTTCGGCCTCTTCAGCGAAGGCAAGTCTGCTGACTGGACCTATGTGGGCACTCGGAGGTGTCGGAGCCGTTCTAAGTGGAACTCTGTTGCCAGCATCTCGACCGTGGCAACCAAGGAAAGGGGATCCCCTTTGTATTCTATGATCGGGGAAGGTACCAGGGAGCAGGTACCTTCCCTGATCCCCTCCCCGGGTCGAGAGTCCACTGCAACTCGGGGGCTCGTTGAACCCCTTGCAGTTGTTTTTGTCTCCCGAGGTTCGGCCTCCTATGCTGCCAGTTCCTCGCCATTCACTGTCGGCTCCCCGAGAGAAAGGACCGACGGCTCAACCGCACTTGCTACCGGTCCCTTCCCGGCGTACGCTAGGCCTTCAACAACATCTGCCAATTTTGCAACAACATCTGTCGTTTCTTCATCGACACTTATCGGTCCCTTGGACCCCATTGCCAAGAGTCCGATCATCCTCGCCTCAAGCTCCCCGCCGATCGTTGCTTCAGAAAACAAGAATGAAAGGAACCTAATGATGAGATAATGGGGAAGCCTACCTGACAGGTTAATGAATTTTAAGCGGGATGACGTGCTTGCTGAACGAATGCCACGACGAATACTTTTTAGCTACGGGGGTCCCGGGGATTCTGCTTCCTCCTCCGACGGGGAACGCGCAATCGCTTCCAGCGGGGAAACTATTTCCTCCGCCGTCACTCCCACCCCCTCAGCGCCCTCGCCGGTACTTTCCTCGACGCCTTCGCCAGCGCTCCCCTCAGTACCTGGAATTACAAAACGAGGGCCCCAATAAGCCAAAAAAGACAACTGAAACAAAAAGTATAGGGGTCACTAAACCACATCACCTCCTTTCGCACTACCCCGAGGAGATCGTCCAATCGGCCACCCAAAGCCTCTTCAACATTGGCGACCCCCCTCTCGTACCCCTTTCGGTAGGCAAGGGAAGAACTCTCGGTACAGGCACGATAGGCGTATCTGTCCAACTCCTGGTGAAACTCCTCTGAAGCTTTGAAATTTGTGGCCCTAGCAATGCGACTTTCCTCGCAAGCGGCCGCCACTCGACCCTCGGTTCCCTAGCGTAAGGCCTCGATCTCCGAGAGAGCAGTGACCAGCTCCCGACAGAGATCCGCCATATCCTCCCCCATCCGCGCTGCCGAAGACTCAACCTCCGACAGACTACCATGGAGGCGAGCGACCTCCGCCGAGGAGTCCGAAAGCTCCTGCTGCAAGGTCTCCGACCGGCAGACCTCTTTCCCACAGAGATCATGCAAGGCCTGTTAGGAATCGCCATGAACGCAGCGGAAATAAAAATGATTCCATTGTATCGGTTGCTGGGGTCGTAAAACGGATATTCAAAATAAATGTGGGAAGAACGGTTCTTCACCTTTGCGGGGTTTCGAATTTCCCGTGGATAATGCCGACTCGATAATCGCGCACGCGCATGATCTCTAGAGGTATCCACACGAGTTCCCGCAGTAGACGCGATTTCCTCCTCGACTTGAGTACTCCGACCAGATCTCAAATCCACCATGCGCGGAGAGAGACAGATCCACTCCAAGAGAGAGAGAAGGAGAGAGAGAGAGGAGAAAGAGAATATGGGGTGTAAAATTCGTCCAACCAACTTTTTACCCCTCCCCCTTGGCCCTCCTTATACAGAAATAAGGATAAACACAAGGATTAATCCTCATGATTATCCAAGAGTTTGGCCTTGGATAATTCTCCATTAAATCTTCATGTTTATCCTGCAGCTTTTCATAAAAACCCAGATAAGTATGAAATTTAACATCTCTCACCGTCTGATGAGAACTCTTATGTGTGTGACCCTCTAGGCCCATATATCAGTCCGGTTACAGGCCCATTAAACTTAGAACTGTTTCTTGAGTTTAATATTTATTAATTAACATTTAAACATCATATGTTAAATGATTAATTTAATAAACAAGTGAATTATCATCTGATGATCAAATCACTTGGCCTTCTGATCATGAATAGCACCAAACACTACCTCATGATCCCAAAAGATATAAGGGATACTGTTCCCTTTAATTGAACCTTTCTGTCTGCAGATACCGCACAGATATAATCCTTCACTCATGCAATGTCCCGATAACACAAGGGTATGGTTTTATAGTCAAACCCTCTATCGCATTATCCAGATGGATTCCAGTACTCAGTTAATATCTAGAAAGACATCTCTTTCATTTGACCCTGGCCAGGTATTTCTGTGTACACATCCATAGGACATTCTCTCTCCAGTCTTATACCAAGAGTGAGTGATCCCTTGTTGTTCACTCAATTACCTTCGCAAGCTTTCCACTGTATCTGAAAGACCGATTATGGTGGACTTAATGGTTAAAGTCCACGAGTCAGAGAATCAAGATACAATGGTCCACAAACAAGGTATCATTGGTGACTCAGGTCAAAGGACCAACTGTGCTACTGCAACGATTGAATTCCCTGGTTGACTAATAGGTATAATTACCATCCAGGAACTCTTATTTGGGTCTGTTCAGTGAACTCATCCTCTAATGAGCACCCACTTTTTTGTCCTAGTGTCACCATACGAGTGAATGTGAGATCATTCACCCTCATCACATGAGCAGACATAACTTGTGTCGATCTTATCGGATATTTAATGTCCATCTCAAATATCCTATGATCGAGAACTATTTAAGACAATTGCCTTAGGATATTGATCTCACTATCATGATCTCATCATGATTCAATATCCCATACATTTGTCTATGGACCTTCATTACGATAGTCGTTTTGCGAGAACTATTAAATGAAGAAATGATTGCCTTTATTAATAATTTGAACTAGAATGTACAATGATTGGCTTTGATGCCACTCAATTCTAACATTCTCCCACTTGGACTATAGTCAATCACCCATGTGTCTAAGTCCCATAGACTTAAGGTGACGTTCTAAATTGTTTTGAGACAATGGCTTAGTCAAGGGATCTGCTACATTATCTTTAGATGAGACTTTCTCAACTACTATATCTCTTCGGGCGATGATCTCACGAATCAGATGAAATCGTCTCAGAATGTGCTTTGATTTCTGATGTGATCTGGGCTCCTTCGCTTGAGCTATTGCCCCATTGTTGTCACACAATAATGGAACAGGATCTGAAATGCTTGGAACTACTCCAAGCGCCGAGATGAACTTTTTCATCCAAACCGCCTCCTTGGCCGCTTCAGCTGCAGCAATGTATTCTGCTTCGGTCGTCGAATCTGCAGTTGTTTCCTGTTTGGAACTCTTCCAACTTACTACACCTCCATTTAACATGAATACAAATCCATACATGGATTTACTGTCATCCATATCCGACTGGAAACTCGAGTCAGTAAATCCTCGAAGTTCCAAGTCGTTTCCTCCATAAACGAGAAATAGATCCTTAGTCCTTCTTAAGTATCTAAGGATACATTTCACCGCCTTCCAGTGTTCCTCACCTGGATCAGCCTGATATCTACTGGTGACACTTAGTGGGTGTGCCACATCAAGCCTAGTACATAGCATTGCATACATGATAGATCCTATTGCCGAGGCATAAGGAACTCTATCCATGTACGCTCTCTCTTCAGGTGTCTTGGGAGACATTTCCTCAAGAGAGATAATTTCCATGCCTCATAGGAACGAGGCCTCTCTTGGATTTTCCATGCCAAACCTTTTGACTATGGTATCTATGTACATAGATTGGGACAAGCCAAGCATCCTTTTGGACCTATCTCTATAGATCCTTATTCCCAGAATATAGGATGCTTCTCCCAAATCTTTCATGGAGAAGTTTTTGGATAACCAAGTCTTTACCGATGATAACATTCCTACATCATTCCCAATGAGTAGAATATCATCAACGTAAAGTACCAAAAAGGTAACTGCGCTCCCACTAACCTTTTTGTATACACAAGGTTCATCTTCATTCTTAATGAAGTCATAAGATTTAATTGTTTCATCAAATCTTAAGTTCCAAGTTCGGGGTGCCTGCTTTAATCCATAAATGGATCTTTGCAGCTTGCATACCTTGCTTGAATGCTCTTTGGAAGTGAATCCTTCAGGTTGTATCATATACACCTCTTCTTGAAGGTTCTCGTTAAGGAATGTTGTTTTCACATCCATTTGCCATATTTCATAATCATAGAATGCGGCAATTGCAAGAAGTATTCTGATTGACTTAATCATGGCAACTGGAGAGAAGGTTTCTTCATAGTCAATACCTTGCCTTTGACGATATCCTTTCGCTACCAGCCTTGCCTTGTATGTGTCAATCTGTCCATCTGCCCCGATCTTTCTTTTAAAGATCCATTTACTGCCAATAGGTACTATACCTTCTGGCAGATCAACCAAGTTCCAAACTTGGTTGGCATACATGGACTGAATTTCAGAATTCATTGCCTCTTGCCATTTTTATGATTCTTGACTATTTATGGCTTCTAAGTAGGTTTGAGGATCATCATCCTCATTTAAGTGCACTTTTGGTTTGCCATCATCGATATGTCCAACATATCTTTCAGGCTGCATAGGCACTCTACCTGATCTGCGAACCTTTTGTGTATCATCTTGAACAAGTTCTTGAGTCAATGGTTCAGTAGATGAACTAGTGTTGATTTGTGAGTCTAGAATTTCTTCCAGTTCTATCTTGCTCCCACTGTCTTCTTTTGAAAGATATTCTTTCTCTAAGAAGACAGCTCTTTTTGTGACAAACACCCTTTGATCGCTGGGCTGATAGAAGTAATATCCAAAAGTCTCTTTTGGATATCACACAAATCTACATTTCTCTGTCCTGGAATCCAGTTTGTCTGGATCATGTCTTTTGACATGTGTAGGACAACCCGAGACTCTAACATGCTTAAAGTCTGGTTTCTTTCCTTTCCATATCTCATATGGAGTGGAAGGTACTGACTTACTCGAACTTTGTTCAACAGATATGCAGCAGTCAATAGTGCATATCCCCATAAAGAGGTTGGAAGTTTAGCATTACTCATCATGGATCGTACCATATCGAATAGAGTACGATTTCTCCTTTCCGATACACCATTTAACTGAGGTGTATAGGGAGGAGTCCACTGAGACAAAATACCATTATTCTTTAGATATTCTGTGAATTCTGTACTTAAGTATTCACCCCCTCGATCTGATCGAAGAGTTTTGATAATCTTTCCAGTCTGATTCTCAACTTCGTTTTTAAACTCTTTAAATTTTTCAAAGACTTCTGACTTATATTTCATTAAATATATGTAGCCATATCTTGAGAAATCATCTGTAAATGAAACAAAGTATGAGTAACCACCCATAGCATGAGTGGACATTGGACCACATACATCACTATGTATTAGTTCCAATAAGTCCTTAGCTCTTTCTCCATGTCCTGAGAATGGAGCTTTGGTCATCTTTCCCATGAGACAAGCTTCACAGGTTGCAAATGATTCATAATCAAATAGATCAAGATATCCATTCTTTTGCAACCTTATGATCCTGTTCTCATTTATATGATATAGCCTACAATGCCATAGGTACGATTTATTCACATCCTTATCTAAATGTTCAAGAGAGTTATTTACCAGACAAACATCATATGAAATATCAAGTAAATATAATCCATTCAATAAATATCCGGAAGCAAACAATTTGTCTCCTTGATAAATAGAACAACCTTTATTCTCTAGTTTCATAGAATATCTTTGTCTATCTAAACATGAAATAGATATGATATTCCTAATAATGGTCGGAACATAATAACAATCTATTAGTTCCAATGAGTCTCCTGACGGCATCTGAAGTCTTGCTGTCTCCACAGCTAACGCAGCAACTTTTGCTCCATTCCAGAGCCTCAGATCCACGTCTCCGCGGTTCAATCTTCTTTTACTTGTTAACACCTGCAAGTTATTGCAGATATGATAAACACATCCAGTATCTAATACCCAAGATGTTGTTTCTCTATAGGACAAGTTAAGATCGATCATGAGAATACCTGAAGCTTCACCAAGCTTCTCCGTTGCCTTTTCTGCGAGATAAATCTTGCAGTTTCTCTTCCAATGACCTTCTTTATGGCAGTGGAAACACTGACCTTTATCATTGACTTTAGCTTTGTCCTTTTGAACCACCGGTTTGCTTTTCATTGGCTTCTTAGGCTTACCTTTCTTAAAGGTCTGTCCAGTTTTTCTTTTCTTGTTGGTCTTACCAACAAGCATTACATTTGGCTTATCTTTCTAGATAGTGCCTTCTGCTGTCTTCAACATGTTGAGCAGCTCAGCCAGTGAAACTTCAATTTTGTTCATATTGAAGTTGATAATGAATTGTGAAAATGAATCTGGAAGGGACTGTAAGATTAAGTCGATGCTCAGGTCATTGTTCATAACAAAGCCGAGCACTGCAAGCCACTCAATCCATTCTATCATCTTGAGCACATGAGTTTGCACAGATGTGCCCTCGCTCATTCTGGTCCTAAACAATTTCTTAGATATCTCATATCTTTCTGTTCTGTATTGTTCACCAAACAACTCTTGTAGGTGATTCAGAATGGTCTTAGGTTCTATGTTATCATGTTGTCGCTGCAGTTCATTGTTCATTTAACCAAGCATATAACACTGGACCTTGACAGAGTCCTCCTTCCAATTTTCATACATCATTAATTCATCTTTGTTAGCATTATCACCGGGTTGCACTGGATCTGGTTGATCCAGGACATAGGCTAGCTTTTCACACCTGAGGACAATCTTCAGGTTGCGTAACCAGTCAATGTAATTTGGTCCCGTGAGTTTGTTTGCATCAAGTATGCAACGGAGGGGGTTAGGTGACGACATAGCGACCTACATGGAAATATATATAAAAATGAGCAGATAGTTCTTAAAATCAGGTTTAGGACTTTTAATCTTGATTTAGACTCCTACTATTTTTCGGCGATCTGTATGACCCTCTAATATACAGAATGGGAGATTCCGGTGTTCTCCTAGTGGGGATCAGAATCCTTCGGGCAACATGCATGTGACCTTGTGGTAGCACAACAAATCACATCAAGTCCCTTAGGCAGTCAACTCTTGACAGTTGCAACATTTTGCAATCTCCGATCGATTTAACCCCTGAATCAGAATGACCTTGTGGTAGCACAACAAATCAAAATGATTCAGTTAAGTTTATCCATCATTACTTAGATGACATGAATTCATAGTGCAATCCTTGTGGTAGCACAACAAAACTACACTATTTGTCCATTCATCTTAATGACATCACATGTCGTAGACCTAGTTTAATTTCTAAATCAAATAGACCTTGTGGTAGCACAACAAATCCATTTGAGATAAGAATTATCCTAAGATCTATAATGATGGTGGGTTACGTAGATTATTCTGAATATCTCACGTTTACAACTTAAGTTTTAAAAGAGGGTTTTGATTTTGATTTGTAAAAAATCGTGCTATCAATAGTATTTCAATTTGAAGTATTAATACTTAATAGAAATATATATATATGATATCATAATCCACAAATATCACATATATGCAGAAAAATTAAATGGGGATGATCATGGACTGCTAAAGCTACTATGGAATCATCGGAGCCAAACGATGATCCATAATAGGATCCTAATGTGAAAACAGCAACACTGGTTCCATTTGATGCGAGTCCTTCCTCCAGAGGTGTCTTCAGAAGATCCCGTCCTCTTAGCTTAATCCGATACATTTAAATATGATATTCAGGACTCGCAGGTCCACAAATGTACATTTAAACACTAAGAAACCTTGATCATCAAGGGGAGTACAATCTAATAGGAAGATAGAGAGTACATCTGGATTAAGAGAGAGGAGGACACGCAGGTCCTATTTAAGATACCAAATGAAATAAGCATCGCATTCATTCACATCATTCATCACATGAAAATACTAAGTCCATGATCATCCTACTATAAAATACATCACATGCATCACAATCATCACATAATTGCAGTTTGGTATTAAATTTTGTAAATATAAAATTATAATACCAATTAATTTTAGAAATAACATTTATTTCAGCATTATCAATAATATTCAAAACATTATTGACAATTAAATAATTAAACCATTCAGTTAAGCTAAATACTAATTCAAACACTTTGAACAGAAAAATGTAATCAAGTTATGCATGAAATCAGTTTAAAACAATTTTAAACTAATTAATTTAACAGGGAATTTAATTATCTAAAACAATTTTAAATAATTAGCTAACACCCTATTAATAATAAAGCCCTTTAATTGAATAACAGTTATTAAACACTTTAATAAGCTGTTAATAATCATAAAAATAATTAATAACAATTATTAATTATTCCTATAATTTTACTGTTTTAAAACAATTTTAAAACGAGCTTAAATGGGCTTAATAATGGGTTTAATGGGGTTTAACAGGCATTAAAAACAATTTTTAATAAACCAAAAAAATGGGCCCAGCCCATTTGGGCCCAATGGCCCGGACCCAGGGCCCTGGCTCGGCCAGGGCGCCACCCGGCCCCCGCCCGGTCCGACCGAGTCGGGACCGGGCGGTTCAGTCCCCTTTTGAAGCATTCGACCGAGCCCTTCCCTTTTACCTGCAAACCCTAACACTATAGCAGACCGGCGGGAAGAAGGGGGCGGCAGCGCCGCCGCCGGCCGGCGACCGGCGGCGCCAGGCCCCTGCCGGCGTCGCCCTGGCTCCGGCGACACACCCGGCACCGGCAGGGCTGCCGGCAGTGGCCAAATGGCCCTTGGATCGAGCCCTAAACTCCCCCTTAAAATCTGATTTTTTCAGGTTTAAAAACCCGAGTTTGGGCTCGATTTTTAGGACTTCCAAGGGCTCTCCGGCCCCCATCTTCATGCCCAATCCGTAGAGGTGACTATCACCATGAGATCTGGACATCCGGGCCGCCATCCCAACACTTGGGAATCGCGTACGAAGCCGCTAAAGTACCCCGTTCGTCGTCCCACGAAGAACTCCGAAAAACCCAAATAAAATCCGAAAAATTACAGAAAAATAATCAAATTATTTGTGTTCATCATATGAACACGATTCTGTCCTTTTTAATCAGATTAAACATAAGAACACGTACAATACGGGTTCTTCAAGCATAACAAGAAAAACACGCAAAACGGTGCCATTTTACGACCGAACCAGCACCCTGGCTCTGATACCACTGTTAGGAATCGCCATGAACGCAGCGGAAATAAAAATGATTCCATTGTATCGGTTGCTGGGGTCGTAAAACGGATATTCAAAATAAATGTGGGAAGAACGGTTCTTCACCTTTGCGGGGTTTCGAATCTCCCGTAGATGATGCCGACTCGATAATTGCGTACGCGCACGATCTGTCATTTGTAATCGGATTATACTCAAGAACACGTACAATACGGTTTCTTCACGCATAACGAGAAAAACACGCATAACGATGCCGTTTTACAACCGAACCAGCCAAACCTGGCTCTGATACTACTGTAAGGAATCACCAAGAACGCAGCGGAAATAAAAATGATTCCATTGTATCGGTTGCCGGGGTTGTAAAACGGACATTAAAACTAAGCGGGAAGAACAGTTCTTCACCTTTGCGGGGTTTCGAATCTCCCGTGGATGATGCCGACTCGGTAATCGCGCACGCGCACGATCTCTAGAGGTATCCACACGAGTTCCCGCAGCAGACGCGATTTCCTCCTCGACTTGAGTGCTCCGACCAGATCTCAAATCCACCATGCGCGGAGAGAGACAGATCCACTCCAAGAAAGAGAGAAGGAGAGAGAGAATCTAGGGAGTAAAATTCGTCCAACTAACTTTTTACCACTCCCCCTTGGTCCTCCTTATATAGAAATAAGGATAAGCACAACAGTTAATCCTCATGATTATCCAAGAGTTTCGCCTTGGATAATTCTCCATTAAATCTTCATGTTTATCCTGCAGCTTTTCACCAAAACCCAGATCAGCATGAAATTTAACATCTCTCACCGTCTGACGAGAACTCTTATGTGTGTGACCCTCTAGGCCCATATATCAGTCCGGTTGCAGGCCCATTAAACTTAGAACTGTTTCTTGAGTATAATATTTATTAATTAACTTCTAAACATCATATGTTAAATGATTAATTTAATAAACAAGTGAATTATCATCTGATGATCAAATCACTTGGCCTTCTGATTATGAACAACACCAAACGCTACCTCATGATCCCAGAAGATATAAGGGATATTGTTCCCTTTAATTGAACCTTTCCGTCTGCAGATACCGCACAGATATAATCCTTCACTTATGCAATGTCCCGATAACACAAGGGTATGGTTTTATAGTCAAACCCTCTATCGCATTATCCAGATGGATTCCAGTACTCAGTTAATATCTAGAAAGACATCTCTTTCATTTGACCCTGGCCAGGGATTTCTGTGTACACATCCATAGGACATTATCTCTACAGTCTTATACCAAGAGTGAGTGATCCCTTGTTGTTCACTCAATTACCTTCGCAAGCTTTCCACTGTATCTGAAAGACCGATTATGGTGGACTTAATGGTTAAAGTCCACGAGTCAGAGAATCAAGATACAATGGTCCACAAACAAGGTATCATTGGTGACTCAGGTCAAAGGACCAACTGTGCTACTGCAACGATTGAATTCCCTGGTTGACTAATAGGTATAATTACCATCCAGGAACTCTTATTTGGGTCTGTTCAGTGAACTCATTCTCTAATGAGCACCCACTTGTTTGTCTTAGTGTCACCACACGAGTGAATGTGAGATCATTCACCCTCATCACATGAGCAGACATAACTTGTGTCGATCTTATCGGATATTTAATGTCCATCTCAAATATCCTATGATCGAGAACTATATAAGACAATTGCCTTAGGATATTGATCTCACTATCATGATCTCATCATGATTCAATATCCCATACATTTGTCTATGGACCTTCATTACGATAGTCGTTTTGCGAGAACTATTAAATGAAGAAATGATTGCCTTTATTAATAATTTGAACTAGAATGTACAATGATTGGCTTTGAGGCCACCCAATTCTAACATCACCCAATGGAGGTCAGCCTAGGCAAAAAGCACGAAAGTTTTGATACACCAGACATCATCGATGGCACCCCACCTAGACGAGGCATCGCGGGCAAGCTCCGGATGAACTCTTGGCACCATCCCCTCGACCGATCCCTCACTAACGCCTTGGGCTAGGGCGTCTTCCGCCGGAGTCCCCCCTAGAAGGAAGGGGCCTTCGGAAGACAACTTCGGCCTCTTCAGCGAAGGCAAGTCTGCTGACCGGACTTGTATGGGCACTCGGAGGTGTCGGAGCCGTTCTAGGTGGAACTCTGCTGCCAGTACCTCGACCGTGGCAACCAAGGAAAGGGGATCCCCTTTGTATTCTATGATCGGGGAAGGTACCAGGGAGCGGGTACCTTCCCTGATCCCCTCTGTAAGGAATCACCAAGAACGCAGCGGAAATAAAAATGATTCCATTGTATCGGTTGCTGGGGTTGTAAAACGGACATTAAAACTAAGCGGGAAGAACAGTTCTTCACCTTTGCGGGGTTTCGAATCTCCCGTGGATGATGCCGACTCGGTAATCGCGCACGCGCACGATCTCTAGAGGTATCCACACGAGTTCCCGCAGCAGACGCGATTTCCTCCTCGACTTGAGTGCTCCGACCAGATCTCAAATCCACCATGCGCGGAGAGAAACAGATCCACTCCAAGAGAGAGAGAAGGAGAGAGAGAGAGGAGAGAGAGAATCTGGGGAGTAAAATTCGTCCAACTAACTTTTTACCACTCCCCCTTGGCCCTCCTTATATAGAAATAAGGATAAGCACAACAGTTAATCCTCATGATTATCCAAGAGTTTGGCCTTGGATAATTCTCCATTAAATCTTCATGTTTATCCTGCCCAGATAAGCATGAAATTTAACATCTCTCACCGTCTGACGAGAACTCTTATGTGTGTGACCCTCTAGGCCCATATATCAGTCCGGTTGCAGGCCCATTAAACTTAGAACTGTTTCTTGAGTTTATTTATTAATTAACATTTAAACATCACATGTTAAATGATTAATTTAATAAACAAGTGAATTATCATCTGATGATCAAATCACTTGGCCTTCTGATCATGAACAGCACCAAACACTACCTCATGATCCCAGAAGATATAAGGGATACTTTTCCCTTCAATTGAACCTTTCCGTCTGCCGATACCGCACAGATATAATCCTTCACTCATGCAATGTCCCGATAACGCAAGGGTATGGTTTTATAGTCAAACCCTCTATCGCATTATCCAGATGGATTCCAGTACACAGTTAATATCTAGAAAGACATCTCTTTCATTTGACCCTGGCCAGGGATTTCTGTGTACACATCCATAGGACATTATCTCTACAGTCTTATACCAAGAGTGAGTGATCCCTTGTTGTTCACTCAATTACCTTCGCAAGCTTTCCACTGTATCTGAAAGACCGATTATGGTGGACTTAATGGTTAAAGTCCACGAGTCAGATAATCAAGATACAATGGTCCACAAACAAGGTATCATTGGTGACTCAGGTCAAAGGACCAACTGTCCTACTGCAACGATTGAATTCCCTGGTTGACTAATAGGTATAATTACCATCCAGGAATTCTTATTTGGGTCTGTTCAGTGAACTCATTCTCTAGTGAGCACCCACTTGTTTGTCTTAGTATCACCACACGAGTGAATGTGAGATCATTCACCCTCATCATATGAGCAGACATAACTTGTGTCGATCTTATCGGATATTTAATGTCCATCTCAAATATCCTATGATCGAGAACTATTTAAGACAATTGCCTTAGGATATTGATCTCACTATCATGATCTCATCATGATTCAATATCCTATACATTTCTCTATGGACCTTCATTACGATAGTTAATTGCGAGAACTATTAAATGAAGAAATTATTGTATTTATTAATAATCTTGAACTAGAATGTACAATGATTGGCTTTGAGGCCACCCAATTCTAACATTCTCCCACTTGGACTATAGCCAATCACCCATGTGTCTAAGTCCCATAGACTTAAGGTGACGTTCTAAATTGTTTTGAGACAATGGCTTAGTCAAGGGATCTGCTACATTATCTTCAGATGAGACTTTCTCAACTACTATATCTCCTCGGGCGATGATCTCACGAATCAGATGAAATCGTCTCAGAATGTGCTTTGACTTCTGATGTGATCTTGGCTCCTTCGTTTGAGCTATTGCCCCATTGTTGTCACACAATAATGGAACAGGATCTGAAATGCTTGGAACTACTCCAAGCGCCGAGATGAACTTCTTCATCCAAACCGCCTCCTAGGCCGCTTCAGCTGCAGCAATGTATTCTGCTTCGGTCGTCGAATCTGCAGTAGTTTCATGTTTGTAACTCTTCCAACTTACTGCACCTCCATTTAACATGAACACAAATACATACATGGATTTGCTGTCATCCATATCCGACTGGAAACTAGAGTCAGTAAATCCTCGAAGTTCCAAGTCGTTTCCTCCATAAACGAGAAATAGATCATTAGTCCTTCTCAAGTATCTAAGGATACATTTCACCGCCCTCCAGTATTCCTCACCTGGATCAGCCTGATATCTACTAGTGACACTTAATGGATGTGCCACATCAAGCCCAGTACATAGCATTGCAAACATGATAGATCCTATTGCCGAGGCATAAGGAACACTATCCATGTATGCTCTCTCTTCAGGTGTCTTGGGAGACATTTCTTTAGAGAGATAAATTCCATGCCTTACAGGAACGAGGCCTCTCTTGGAATTTTCCATGCCAAACCTTTTGACTATGGTATCTATGTACATAGATTGGGATAATCCAAGCATCCTTTTGGACCTATCTCTATAGATCCTTATTCCCAGAATATAGGATGCTTCTCCCAAATCTTTCATGGAGAAGTTTTTGGATAACCAAGCCTTTACCGATGACAACATTCCTACATCATTCCTAATGAGTAGAATGTCATCAACATAAAGCACCAGAAAGGTAACTGCGCTCCCACTAACCCTTTTGTATACACAAGGTTCATCTTCATTCTTAATGAAGTCATAAGATTTGATTGCTTCATCAAATCTTAGGTTCCAAGTTCGGGATGCCTGCTTTAATCCATAGATGGATCTTTGCAGCTTGCATACCTTGCTTGGATGCTCTTTGGAAGTGAACCCTTCATGTTGTATCATATACACCTCTTCTTGAAGGTTCCCGTTAAGGAAAGCTGTTTTCACATCCATTTGTCATATTTCATAATCATAGAATGCAGCGATAGCAAGAAGTATTCTGATTGACTTAATCATGGCAACTCGAGAAAAGGTTTCGTCATAGTCAACACCTTGCCTTTGACGATATCCTTATACTACAAGCCTTGCCTTGTATGTGTCAATTTGTCCATCTGCCCCGATCTTTCTTTTAAAGATCCATTTACTGCCAATAGGTACCATACCTTCTGGCAGATCAACCAAGTTCCAAACTTGGTTGGCATACATGGACTGGATTTCAGAATCCATTGCCTCTTGCCATTTTTCTGATTCATGACTATTTATGGCTTCTAGGTAGGTTTGAGGATCATCATCCTCATTTAAGTGCACTTTTGGTTTGCCTTCATCGATATGTCCAACATATCTTTCAGGCTGCTTAGGCACTCTACCCGATCTACGAACCTTTTGTGTATCATCTTGAACAAGTTCTTGAGTCGATGAACCAGTGTTGATTTGTGAGTCTAGAATTTCTTCCAGTTCTATCTTACTCCCACTGTCTTCTTTTGAGAGATATTCTTTCTCTAAGAAGACAACTCTTTTTGCGACAAACACCCTTTGATCGCTGGACTGATAGAAGTAATATCCAAAATTTTCTTTTGGATATCCCACAAATCTACATTTCTCTGTCCTAGAATCCAGTTTGTCTGGATCATGTCTTTTGACATGTGCAGGACAACCCCAGACTCTAACATGCTTAAAGTCTGGTTTCTTTCCTTTTCATATCTCATATGGACTGGAAGGTTCTGACTTCTTCGGAACTTTGTTCAACAGATATGCAGCAGTCAATAGTGCATATCCCCATAAAGAGGTTGGAAGTTTGGCATAACTCATCATGGATCGTACCATATCTAATAGAGTACGATTTCTCCTTTCCGATACACCATTTAACTGAGGTGTATAGGGAGGAGTCTACTGAGACAAAATACCATTATCCTTAAGATATTTTGTGAATTCTGTACTTAAGTATTCACCCCCTTGATCTGATCGAAGAGTTTTAATACTCTTTCTAGTCTGGTTCTCAACTTCGTTTTTAAACTCTTTAAATTTCTCAAAGACTTCTGACTTATATTTCATTAAATATATGTAGCCATATCTTGAGAAATCATCTATAAATGAAACAAAGTATGAGTAACCACCCATAGCATGAGTGGACATTGGACCACATACATCACTATGTATTAGTTCCAATAAGTCCTTAGCTCTTTCTCCATGTCCTGAGAATGGAGCTTTGGTCATCTTTCCCATGAGACAAACTTCACAAGTTGCAAATGATTCATAATCAAATGGATCAAGATATCCATTCTTTTGCAACCTTATGATCATGTTCTCATTTATATGACCTAGCCTACAATGCCATAGGTACGATTTATTCACATCCTTATCTAAGCGTTCAAGAGAATTATTTACCAGACAAACATCATATGAAATATCAAGTAAATATAATCCATTCAATAAATACCCGGTAGCAAACAATTTGTCTCCTTGATAAATTGAACAACCTTTATTCTCTAGCTTCATAGAATATCCTTGTCTATCTAAACATGAAATAGATATGATATTCCTAATAATGGTTGGAACATAATAACAATCTATCAGTTCCATAGAGTGTCCTGACGGCATCTGAAGTCTTGCTGTCCCCACAGCTAACGCAGCAACTTTTGCTCCATTCCCGAGTCTCAGATCCACATCTCCGCGGTTCAATCTTCTCTTACTTGTTAACACCTGCAAGTTATTGCAGATATGAGAAACACATCCAGTATCTAATACCCAGGATGTTGATTCTCTATAAGACAAGTTAAGATCGATCATAAGAATACCTGAAGCTTCACCAAGCTTCTCCTTTGCTTTTTCTGTAAGGTAAATCTTGCAGTTTCTCTTCTAATGACCTTCTTTATGGCAGTAGAAACACTGACCTTTATCATTGACTTTAGCTTTGTCCTTTTGTGCCGCCGGTTTGCTTTTCACTTGCTTCTTAGGCTTACCTTTCTTAAAGGTCTGTCCAGCTTTCCTTTTCTTGTTGGTCTTACCAACAAGCATTACATTTGGCTTATCTTTCTGGATAGTGCCTTCAGCTGTCTTCAACATGTTGAGCAGCTCAACTAGTGAAATTTCAATTTTGTTCATATTGAAGTTGATAATGAATTGTGATAATGAATCTGGAAGGGACTGTAGGATTAAGTCAATGCTTAGGTCATTGTTCATAACAAAGCCCAGCACATCAAGCCTCTCAATCCACTCTATCATCTTGAGCACATGAGTTTGCACAGATGTGCCCTCGCTCATTCTGGTCCTGAACAATTTCTTAGGCATCTCATATCTTTCTGTTCTGGATTGTTCACCAAACAACTCTTGTAGGTGATTCAGAATGGTCTTAGGTTCTATGTTATCATGCTGTCGCTGCAGTTCATTATTCATTGAACCGAGCATATAACATTGGACCTTGACAGAGTCATCCTTCCAATTTTCATACATCATTAATTCATCTTCGTTAGCATTATCACCGGGTTGCACTGGATCTGGTTGATCCAGGACATAGGCTAGCTTTTCGCACCTGAGGACAATCTTCAGGTTGCGTAACCAGTCAATGTAATTTGGTCCCGTGAGTTTATTTGCATCAAGTATGCAACGGAGGGGGTTAGGTGACGACATAGCGACCTATATGGAAATATATAAAATGAGCAGATAGTTCTTTAAATCAGATTTAGGACTTTTAATCTAGATTTATGCTCCCACTATTTTTCGGCGATCTGTATTACCCTCTAAGATACAGAACGGAAGATTCCGGTGATCTCCTAGTGGAGATCAGAATCCTTCGGACAACATGCATGTGACCTTGTGGTAGCACAACAAATCACATCAAGTCCCTTAGGCAGTCAACTCTTGACAGTTGCAACGTTTGCAATATCCGATCGATTTAACCCCTGAATCAGAATGACCTTGTGGTAGCACAACAAATCAATTTGATTCAGTTAAGTTTATCCATCATTACTTAGATGACATGAATTCATAGTGCAATCCTTGTGGTAGCACAACAAAACTACACTATTTGTCCATTCATCTTAATGACATCACATGTCGTAGACCTAGTTTAATTTATAAATCAAACAGACCTTGTGGTAGCACAACAAATCCGTTTGAGATAAGAATTATCCTAAGATCTATAATGATGGTGGGTTACGTGGATTATTCTTAATATCTCACGTTTACAACTTAAGTTTTAAAAGAGGGTTTTGATTTTGATTTGTAAAAAATCGTGCTATCAATAGTATTTCAATTTGAAGTATCAATATACTTAATAGAAATATATATATATGATAGCATAATCCACAAATATCACATATATGCAGAAAAATTAAATGGGGATGATCATGGACTGCTAAAGCTACTATGGAATCATCGGAGCCAAACGATGATCCATAATAGGATCCTAATGTGAAAACAGCAACACTGGTTCCATTTGATGCGAGTCCTTCCTCCAGAGGTGTCTTCAGAAGATCCCGTCCTCTTAGCTTAATCCGATACATTTAAATATGAAATTCAGGACTCACAGGTCCATTAATGTACATTTAAACACTTAGAAACCTTGATCTTATCAAGGGGAGTACAATCTTATAGGAAGGTAGAAAGTATACTTGGATTAAGAGAGAGGAGGACACGCAGGTCCTATTTTAAAATACCAAATGAAATAAGCCTCGCATCCATTCACATCATTCATCACATGAAAATTCTAAGTCCATGATCATCCCACCATAAAACACATCACATGCATCACAATCATCACATAATTGCTGTTTGATATTAAATTTTATAAATATAAAATTATAATATCAATTAGTTTTCGAAATAACATTTATTTCAGCATAATCAATAATATTCAAAACATTATTGACAAATAAACTAACTAAACCATTCAGTTAATCTAAATAATGATTCAAACAATTTGAACAGCAAAGTGTAATCAAGTTATGCATGAAATTAGTTTAAAACAATTTTAAACTAATTAATTTAACAGGAAATTAATTATCTAAAACAATTTTAAATAATTAACTAACACCTATTAATTATAAAGCCTTTTAATTGACTAACAGTTATTAAACACTTTAATAACCTGTTAATAATCATAAAAATAATTAATTACAATTATTAATTATTTCTATAAATTTTCTGTTTTAAAACAATTTTAAAACAGGCTAAAATTGGATTTATAAGGGGCTAAACAGTAATTAAAAACAATTTTTAATAAAAATAATAATGGGCCCAGCCCATTAGGGCCCAATGGCCCGGACCCAGGCCCCTTGGCTCGGCCAGGGTCGAACCCTGGCTCAGCCAGGGCGCACCCTGGCTCGGCCAGGGCCGCACCCTTGCTCGGCCAGGGCGCTGCCCGGCCCCCGGCCCGGTCCGACCGGGTCGGGACCGGGCGGTCCGGCCCGTCCAGCCAGGGTTCGACCGGCTCGTCTCTCCTTCATTTCCTGCAGAAACCTAAAAATGCAGGCCGGCAGCGGAAGAAGCGACGGCAGCGCCGCCAGGCGCCGGCGACGGCGCCGCTAGGCACCGCCGGCGATGCCCCCACCTCCGGCGGTCAGCCCGGCACCGGTGGGGCAGCCGGCGGTGGCCAAATGGCCCTTGAATCGTGCCCTAAACTCCCCTTCAAAATCTGATTTTCCAGGTTTAAAAACCCGAGTTCGGGCTCGATTTTAAGCATCTCCAAGGGCACTCCGGTGCCGATCTCCATGCCTAATGAGAAGTGGTGACTATCACCAAGAGATTTATGGATTCTTCCGGCCATCCCAACGCTTGGGATGCACATACGAAGCCGCCGAAGTACCCCGATTCATCATCACATGAAGAACTCCGAAAAACCCAAATAAAAATCCGAAAAATACAGAAAAATAATCAAATTGATCGTGATCATCATATGAACACTAATCTGTCATTTTTAATCGGATTATACTCAAGAACACGTACATTACGGGTTCTTCATGCATAACGAGAAAAACACGCATAACGATGCCGTTTTACAACCGAACCAGCTAAACCTGGCTCTGATACCACTGTAAGGAATCACCAAGAACGCAGCGGAAATAAAAATGATTCCATTGTATCGGTTGTTGGGGTTGTAAAACGGACATTGAAACTAAGCGGGAAGAACAGTTCTTCACCTTTGCGGGGTTTCGAATCTCCCGTGGATGATGCCGACTCGGTAATCGCGCACGCGCACGATCTCTAGAGGTATCCACACGAGTTCCCGCAGCAGACGCGATTTCCTCCTCGACTTGAGTGCTCCGACCAAATCTCAAATCCACTATGCGCGGAGAGAGACAGATCCACTCCAAGAGAGAGAGAAGGAGAGAGAGAGAGGAGAGAGAGAATCTGGGGAGTAAAATTCATCCAACTAACTTTTTACCACTCCCCCTTGGCCCTCCTTATATAGAAATAAGGATAAGCACAACAGTTAATCATCATGATTATCCAAGAGTTTGGCCTTAGATAATTCTCCATTAAATCTTCATGTTTATCCTGCAGCTTTTCACAAAAACCCAGATAAGCATGAAATTTAACATCTCTCACCGTCTGACGAGAACTCTTATGTGTGTGACCCTCTAGGCCTATATATCAGTCCGGTTGCAGGCCCATTAAACTTAGAACTGTTTCTTGAGTTTAATATTTATTAATTAACATTTAAACATCACATGTTAAATGATTAATTTAATAAACAAGTGAATTATCATCTGATGATCAAATCACTTGGCCTTCTGATCATGAACAGCACCAAACACTACCTCATGATCCCAGAAGATATAAGGGATACTTTTCCCTTCAATTGAACCTTTCCGTCTGCCGATACCGCACAAATATAATCCTTCACTCATACAATGTCCCGATAACGCAAGGGTATGGTTTTATAGTCAAACCCTCTATCGCATTATCCAGATGGATTCTAGTACACAGTTAATATCTAGAAAGACATCTCTTTCATTTGACCATGGCTAGGGATTTCTGTGTACACATCCATAGGACATTCTCTCTCTAGTCTTCTACCAAGAGTGAGTGATCCCTTGTTGTTCACTCAATTACCTTCGCAAGCTTTCCACTGTATCTGAAAGACCGATTATGGTGGACTTAATGGTTAAAGTCCACGAGTCAGAGAATCAAGATACAATAGTCCACAAACAAGGTATCATTGGTGACTCAGGTCAAAGGACCAACTGTGCTACTGCAACGATTGAATTCCCTGGTTGACTAATAGGTATAATTACCATCCAGGAATTCTTATTTGGGTCTGTTCAGATTCTCTAATGAGCACCCACTTGTTTGTCTTAGTGTTACCACACGAGTGAATGTGAGATCATTCACCCACATCATATGAGCAGACATAACTTGTGTCGATCTTATCGGATATTTAATGTCCATCTCAAATATCCTATGATCGAGAACTATTTAAGACAATTGCCTTAGGATATTGATCTCACTATCATGATCTCATCATGATTCAATATCCCATACATTTGTCTATGGACCTTCATTACGATAGTTAATTGCGAGAACTATTAAATGAAGAAATTATTGCCTTTATTAATAATCTTGAACTAGAATGTAAAATGATTGGCTTTGAGGCCACCCAATTCTAACACCCTCCCCGGGTCAGGAGTCCACTGCAACTCAGGGGCTCGTTGAACCCCTTGCAGTCGTTTCTGTCTCTCAAGGTTCGGCCTCTTGTGCTGCCAGTTCCTCGCCATTCACTGTCGACTCCCCGAGAGAGGGGACCGACGGCTCGACCGCACTTGCTACCGGTCCCTTCCCGGCATCCGCCAGGCCTTCAACAACATCTGCCGATTTTGCAACAACATATGTCGTTTCTTCATCGACGCTTATCGGTCCCTTGGACCCCGTTGCCAAGAGTCCGATCATCCTCGCCTCAAGCTCCCTGCCGATTGTTGCTTCAGAAAACAAGAACGAAAGGAACCTAATGATGAGATAATGGGGAAGCCCACCTGATAGTTCAATGAATTCTGAGTGGGATGACGTCCCTGCTGAACGAATGCCACGACGAATACTTTTTAGCTATGGGGGTCCCGGGGATTCTGCTTCCTCCTCCAATGGGGAACGCGCAATAGCTTCCAGCGGGGAAACTATTTCCTCCGCCATCACTCCCACCCCCTCAACGCCCTCGCCGGCGCCACCCTAGGCACCCTCGCCGACACTCTCCTCGTCGCCCTCGCTGATGTTCTCTTCAATGCCCTCCTCGTCCTCGTTGGTGATCGCTTCGTCGCTCCCCCCTTCCCTGCTCGACGCCGTAGCAGATGCCAAATACCTTGATGCGTGAGATCCTGCCTCGCCTGGGACGCTCACCTCCTCGTCCAGGAAGGCTATTCTGCCCCGAAATACCTGTGCCAAAGGGAGATGAGACTCGAGGGAGCCCTCTACTACTCGTGGGTCCACTTGAGACCCTGCCATGCCAGGATGGTGGCGACGTCCTATTTTCTTTCCCTCCAATGCCAACGCAGCTCCTCTGGACTGGCTTCTGCTATATGCACCCTTTCGTAACCTGGCCCTAGGGATTCAGGATACAGAATGGGGTCGGAAGTGCTCGAGACTAGCTGGTCGCCTCTCTGCATGGACCGCCTCTATATGTCCGGACGAATGAACTCGCGTGCTATGCCAGGCTTGACTATGGTCACCTTAGAGGCCCCGCCAGGGTCCTGGTGCGATGCCATGCAGAAGCCTCCCACCTCACGTACTGGGGAGGTCGGGCGGCAATCTTTGAAGCAAGAGTAGGGTTACCAAACATCCAATGAAACAAAAGACGATAGAGTGGTGTAAGATATAACCAAGAAATACATACCGGGGACCACCAAGCCACTCAGGCCTGCCAATTCCAAAATGCTCTCCGTTACCACCTCACTAATGTCTACCAGAAGATCATCCCGAATAGTCGCCACCTTTTCAGTATCCTCCGAAGGGATTGGTGGTGGCGAGAGGTCAAGAGAAGGACCGCTGGCGAGGTCCCTAAAAACAACAGGGAACTGCCAACATCCCCCTTTCCGCTCACTGACCTAGAAATAACAGTCCTTCTAGTGCTCTATCTTGCTAAATTTGGTGAGGGAAAATAGAGCCTTCTCCAAGACTTCGAGTTGGACGAACCCTCTATTGCCAGCTTTCGCCCCCCTCTTTGGTTGGAAGGCAAGCTGTAATATCGCCGACGACGGATCAACACACCCGAGCTCTTTCACCAGGATGAAGAATGCCATTATAAGGCGCCAAGAGTTGGGCATAATCTGCCCCGACACTAGCTGGAGATGATTGAGCAACCGCTCCACGCACGCGGCGACTGGCAAGTGGAAGCCCGCGTCAAACATGCTTTGTAGGCTATGAACAATCTCATCCTCCTAATGTAAATGCGCTCTCCGGGCTGCGGAATGCTCAGTTGATATTCTGCTGGGATCTAGAACTTCGCCCAGATCTCCTCCAAATGGCCCTCTGAGTAGGTAGAAGGCCGCATTGCCTCTCGTTCCACCTTGACCAACTTGGCATAGGAGATATCTCTGGACGGCGGCGCTATGCAGTGACTCATCGAGAGACGAATGATAGGAAAACATAGAAGGAATGGAAGGAGAAAGGTAGGCCTGAACAGCAGCGTTCGCAAAGTTTTGCTTGAAGAGCTTGCTCTCCTAGGTCCAAGGGATAGGTTATACCCTTGCCTGGCGACTGCTGGGAGCGTCCAATCAAGAGGAGCCCTTCGCCTCCCATAGTAGATGAAAAAACATTCACCTTGAACGGACGCGAATGCCGGACAGGTGCTCATTCGGGGATATGACACGTGTCCTTTTCGAATCATGACCTGTTGCCCTCGTACAAAGGGGCATAGCATTTCATATCCGTATTACATTTGCCGCCCCACTTGGCACTCAACTGCTTTGAAGGCGGTACGCCGCCTTTCAAAGTAGGGGATCTAGTGAGAGGGCCCAATTCGGATCGGCCCATTTACTAAGTAAGCCGGCCCGTTAGGAAGCCCAAGACACCCTTGGAGTCCACTGGGCCCCTCTAGGGCATTATAGGCGAATTCCCGCTAGAAAATCATTCAAATCCAGAACGGACTCTAGGGGCTCGGGACGACCCCCTCCCCTTAAGAAAGTCCTTTCCAAATCCCCCTTCGATCTTCTAATGGGGGGAACCTACACTGGATAAGGAAGCCAAAATCCCATCCAACCTGGGATTGGGATTGGACTTACCCCATTACGTCTTGTCTGCGGACTCTCGAACCTTTCCTATAAAAAGGACCCTCCGGTAACCTCAGAAGATACGTCCCAAACAACCCCTAAAACTTCTGCAACTCTTTGCCCTATTCTATCCTGACTTAGGCATCGGAGGGGATTCTTCGGGATCGGAACCGGGGTCTCCTCTGACCTAGCGTCTTTCTTGCAGGAAGCGGCGAGGAGGTTTCTATGGTGTGGGAAGATTCTGGCCGCACGATCAAGATCGGACGAATCCATGACCCAACAAAAGTAAAGAGTTCTTTTAATTCCTCTCTTCTTTCTCTCCTTTTCTTTCCTATTTTCTTATTTCCTTCCAAGTAAACTTTTTATAACTCTTCTCCTACTTTCTTCTTCCTCTTCTTTTTTTTCTTTCCTTTGTAATATGTACAACCCTTTCGACATAATCATGAACTTCCTTTAAAAATTAGTAAAATTTTGCCAAATAGGACAAGGTGTCAAATGCAACACTTTCAAAAATTAGGATAAAAATTTACACGATCTTGTCTTTAAGAGAGCAATAATTTAAAGAAAATGCATCCAAGCACCTTCTTGTGCATAAAAACATTATCTCAGTTATAAAATTACCTACGAAGCCTTCCTTTATACAAGCAAATATGCAAATTGTGGAGCCTTCGTGTCTTTTCAATACTCAAAGGGTGAAACACAAGGAGGATTGGGATTCCACCCTAGAGAAGAGAATCAAAAGACAAACGAGTTCACCAAGCTTGTCTCTTCAGCGCTGCTAGCCGCCTGAACAATGTCTATGGAAGATGTACCGCAGCCCACCATCCAGTAGCCGTCTGTCGCTCAGGTTGGCACGGAAGTCACCTCGATAGACTCGATCGTTGCCTTCTGTTGGACACCTTGCGCGGTTCTCTTTCCAAACCAGGCAGAAGAGTTCCTGCCTCCCGTCCTCGAGCTCATGTGATCACCGTTGGATTGAAATGAGAACCTGGAGGAATAGCAGACGAAGAACAGATGCAGAGCAGAGAGGAGGAAAGCTGAACAAGGTGATAGCAGAAGATGAAGACCTGAGCATTCCGAATTATCTTGCCCATTTCCCCCAAATCTCATCTATTAATAAGGATCTCATACAACTGAAATGTGCATTATTTGTGCCTTTTTCCATTCGGCCAACAACCTTTACAATTGCCAGCTAATTGTCTAAAAATAGAAAATAAAAATAGTTGGAGCGTTGAGCTTGTTTGAATGGCCATTATGGCCGTTACTACAGTAAGCTACAGTAAATTTTTACAAAAATCCATTACAATTCCTCCCCTCCTTATGAAATGACCTTGTCCCCAAGGTCAAAGTCCGGGTACATGGAAATGAAGTCGTAGTAGTCCATTCAGGATGCCTCAGTGGCAGCTTGATCCTTCCACTAGATGAGGAGTTGAGGTATAGGTAGGTTGTTTCTTTTGAAGAGTCTGCATCCCAATATAACATCTGGTGCTGGTTTTATCACAGGAAAGGATATAGGAAGTGGATCAACTGGCAGCTGGATAGTACCATGACCTTTCTTTAGCTGGGAAATATGAAATATATTGTGTATCCTACTAGAATCAGGCAGAGCAAGTTTATAAGTTACTTGGCCAATTCGTTCCAATATTTCATAGGGTCTATAATATCTTGCAGCCAGCTTATTATTGGATATGTGAACAACTGAGCCTTGTCTATAGAGTTGCAGCTTCAAATATACAAAATCTCCCACCATATACTCTTTATCAGTGCAGTGTGTGTCTACCAAATGCTTCATATGCGCCTGTGCCTTGGATAAGTGTAGTTTGAGTTCTTGCAGTAACTGATCTCTAGTAGTAAGGGTGTCAGCTACATCTTGAACGACTGCAATGCCTTGCACATAAGAAATTAGGGAAGGAGGAGGTATGCCATACACTACCTGAAATGGGGTTATGCCTGTGGAAGAATGCTTGGAGGTGTTATAAGAAAATTCAGCCCAAGGGAGCCAATCTAACCATTTGTTTTGTTGTTGTCCATAGAAACACCTGAGGTATGTTTCCAAGCATTTGTTGAGAGCTTCACTCTGACCATCAGTTTGTGGGTGATATGTAGTGCTCATTTTGAGTTGAACCCCTTGCAACTTAAATAGCTTTTTCTAAAAAGCACTAGTGAATACAGTGTCCCTGTCAGATACTATAGATTTGGGTATCCCATGCAATTTCACAATGTTACACACAAATTCTTTAGCAACCATAGCAGCTGAATAGGGACGCTTTAGTGGATGAAATGAGCATATTTGGAAAGTCTATCTATCACCACTAATAAAACTGTCTTTGATTGAGAGTTGGGAAGCCCTTCAATAAAATCCATAGCAAGATCATTCCAAATGTTATCCGGAATTGGTAGAGGTTGGAGTAACCTAGCTGGAGATTGAGATATATAGTTGTATCTCTGACAAACATCACAATGCTGAATGTACTTCTTAACATCTTTATTAATGACAATCTAATGGAAGCTCTCCTTGATTTTGTGCAATGTTTTGTGGTATCCAAAGTGACCTCCCTATGGTGAATCATGACAGAATTGGAGAACCTGAGTTGTGAGGTAACATGTTGAGTGTAAAAATAATCTCTTTTTGTAATATAATAAACCATCCTTACAAGAATATAATGCTGGATTAAGGTCTCCTTATTCCCATTTGGATATATATTCCTGAAATATAAGGTCAATTCTATAAGCATTTAGCAACTCTTTTGTCCATTCAGGTTGTAGAACTAATAAGGCAAAGTGAACATTGGATTCATGAATACTTGAGAGAGCATCTGCCACTAAGTTGTGGTGTCCTGACTTATAATGAACTTCAAAATCGTACCCCATTAATTTCAATAACCACCTCTGCTGAGCTAGGGTATGAATTTGTTGTTTCATAAGATGTCTTAAGCTTTGGTGATCTGTTCTGATGATAAATTTCCTGCCAACCAGGTAAGAGTTCCATTTCTGTATGGCATATAGTACAACTTCCATTTCTTTTTCATATATAGACATTCCTTTTTGTTTTTCAAAAAAAGGATGGCTTAGATAGGCTATTGGTCTGCCACCCTGCATTAATTCAACCTCAATCCCCAATCCACTTGTATCACTCTCAATAACAAAAATTTCCTAAAAATTAGGTAATGCTAATACAGGGGATGTGGTCATAGCTATTTTAAGAGCCTCAAAAGCCAATTGACCATCCTCATTCCAATCAAAGTTGTCCTTTTTTAACAACTTGGTTAAGGGTGCTGCAATCATTCCATACCCTTTAACAAATTTCCTATAATAGCCAGTGAGTCCTAAAAATCCTCTCAGTCTTTTAGTAGAGGTAGGAATTGGCCAATCTAGAATGCTTTTGATCTTTGATGGTTCCATGGAAACCCCGTCAACTGAAATAATATATCCCAGATATTCAATTTTATTAACACCAAATGCACATTTAGACTGTTTCACAAAGAATTGATGTTGTCTCAATGTGGATAGGACAGTGTGTAAATGATGTAAGTGATCTGACCAAGTTTTGTTGTAAACCAATATGTCATAAAAAAAAAAACACAAATTTCCTCAAAAAGGGTCTAAATGTGTGATTCATAACATTTTGGAATGTTGAAGGAGCATTTGTGAGGCCAAATGGGATGACCACAAACTCATAATGCCCCTCATGAGTGCGAAAGGCAATTTTTGGGATGTCTTCCTCAGACATCCTAATCTGATGGTAGCCTGAACATAGATCTAATTTGGAAAATTTTTTGGAACTATGTAGTTCATCTAATAAATCATCAACCAAGGGAATAGGGAATAAGTCCTTGATGGTTTGCTGGTTTAAAGCTCTGTAGTCCACACAATCTCCAGGATTCATCCTTCTTCTTGACTAGTAAGACAGGAGCTGAGAAGGGACTGTTGCTAATTCTGCATAAGCCAGAATTAAGGAGTTCTTTGACTTGTTGTTCTATTATAGTTTTATGATGAGGTGGATGTCTATAAGGTGGAACCACCACTGTTTTTGACTCATCTTGCAGCTTCATACTCTAATCAAATTGTCTGATAGGTGGTAAGTCAGTGGGTTCAGCAAATATGTCAGAAAAATTATGCAACAACTGGTTCAAGTCCTCAGGCATATCAATAGTGATTTCCATGGTGGTGACAGCAGCAGTGGGTTATTGGACCTGAATAGCACAAATAATTTTGGCTCCTCTGAGCTCTTTACTCATGTGGTTTTCTGAGACTAAGTGTACCTGATCATCTTTCAATGAGGATAAGCAATGAGTAACACCATCTAATGTAAACTTCATTGTCATATGTTCAATGTTTAATATGATGTCCCCCAATGTGTGCAACCAAGTAGCTCCTAATACCAATCAAAACCTCCCAAAGGTAGGACCAGTAGGTTCAATGTGAATGCCAATGACTGAATAGTGAGCTGGACATTATAACAAGGCCCTTGACATTGTAGCTGGATTCCAGAAGCCACTTTGACAGGTACTTGAACATTGTTATTAATCTTGAGTCCCAATCTTTGTACCATTGTAGGGTCCACAAAATTGTGTGTACTGCCACTATCAATCAGAATTAGTACATTCAAGTTTTGAAGAAGACCCATCACTCTTAATGTACCTTGGGCTTCTAAATTAGTAATAGTATGAGAAGATATAGTGGGTTGGATGAAATGTAATTCAGAGTAATCAATAGGCAAGTCATGTTCTGGTTCACTAGGGTCCTCATATGTATCATCTGGGAGGACTTGAAGCAAAAATAGTTTGTGTGATTTACAAACGTGTCCCTTGTACCATTTATCATTACAATTGTACTAGAGTCCTTTTTCTTTTCTTTCTTGCAGCTGCTGAGGGGTCATCCTTCGCACATAAGGAGTAGTACTAGTTGCAGTAGCATGGGAAGGTGTAGGTAGTAAAGGAGGTTGATAATTGGGTGAGGGATGCATTGAACTTGAAGGAGAAGGATTTGAATTATGAAAGAATTTCCTTCTTGCCAAATATTTAACTTCTTGAATGCCTGCAATTTCCATTTCCTGCAGCAGAGATGTGGGTTTGAAAGATCGAACCTCACAAGAAATGTCATCCCTTAAACCGCTTAGGAAGGTTCCCAGCAAATGTTCTTCTGAAACCCCTTTGATTTTGTTAGATAGTCTCTCAAATTCTCTTTGGTAATCCAACATAGAAGTAGTCTGTTTCAATTTACTCAAGGAACCTCAGCATCTAAGGATGAAATAGGTCCAAATCTAACTTCTAGTACTTTAACCAACTCATTCCATGATATGGAAGTTTTTGTGCTGGTAAAATGCTAGAACCACTGTAGTGCTTTGCCATCTAAATAATAAGATGTTGTAGAAACTTTTTGAATTTCAGGAATTTTATGAAAAGTGAAAAACTAGTTTGCTTTGTAGCGCCATATAGCCGGATTTATTGATCCATCATAACATGGGAAATCAAACTTCTTTGGACGAAATATGTTGACATGAGGAGTAGAATCTTCCGAAGAACTTCGTGATTCTTGGCGATGGAGCATGGATTCTATAGAAGAAACACGATCTAACATACCAGTGAATTACTTGTTGCATTTCTGAAACCAGGGCTTGGAAAGCCCCAAGATCCTCCAACGTCATTGTTATAGATCTGGTGCTCGAGCTGGGCTTAGACACCAAATTGTTGGACACCTTGCGCGGTTCCCTTTCCAAACCAAGCAGAAGAGCTCCTACCTCCCGTCCTCGAGCCCGTGTGATCGCCGTTGGATTGAAATGAGAACCTGGAAGAATAGGAGACGAAGAACAGAAGAAGAACAGATGCAAAGCAGAGAGGAGGAAAGCTGAACAAGGTGATAGCAGAAGATGAAGAACTGAGCATTCCAAATTAGCTTGCCCATTTCCCCCAAATCTCATCTATTAATAAGGATCTCATACAACTGAAATGTGCATTATTGGTGCCTTTTTCCATCCGGCCAACAGCCCTTACAATTGCCAACTAATTGGCTAAAAACAGAAAACGGAAATAGTTGGAGCGTTGAGCTCGTTTGAATGGCCGTTATCGCCGTTACTACAGTAAGCTACAGTAAATTTTTACAAAAATCCATTACACCTTCCTTTGCGTCAGCTAATTTGCTAGCATACAAGAGTGAGGCTAGGGGGATTAAATATCAGGTGGGCAAGTTCACTTTGATCGGAGAAGAGCTTTATCGGCGATCGCTAATCCTTTCCTTTGCTCAGGTGCCTCTCGCCGAGGTAACCGATGAATGCCGTCACCGAGGTCCACCAAGGTATTTGTTTGAATGTAAGTTCAGCTGTTCCTCCCTTGAAAGCCTCCGAGTGGATGAGGATGGTGAGCATTAGAAAGGAGAAACAGCCGTGGATGATTGGTGATATAAGATTTACCAAATTCCAAGCGAGATTAGTAGGAAACATCGCAACCGTGCTGATGTGCGGTGTCCAACTTTAGATAAAGTTGTAGAATTTAGGTTTACCCAGCCCAATTATGGTGCGACTTCTTTCCTGGAGCGCGCAGTACAGATTCGCAACTAGTGTTCAAAACCTATAGAAGGGTTGATAACAGACAACATGATCAGGTTACTACTTTTTGAAAAACGGGATCATGAAAGAGAGACAAGGTGACCGCAACTTTCCCCCCTTTGCGGATTGGCTAAAAGGAAGAGAGAAGACGAAGACTTCGAGCAATCCGACGTCCGCAGGATTTACTCCATGTATACCAGGAAGCTGAGTGGGGAAATCCTTGAAGAGCACGATGACACCATCATTTAAAACTTACTTGCAAAGTCTTCATCAGAAGGATATCTAATTAGAGAATAAAACTGAGGAACAGTGCTCCCTCCCCGTCCGGAGAGGTCGCGGGTTCAACCCACCCGTCGTGCGTGCAGGTGTGGTCGGTCCGTAGACTGTTCGCCCATCTGAGCAAAATTGTCATCCCTTTGGACGATATTTCGTGAGCAATCCCGTCGCTTGCTTGTCTGCTTACTTGACGGCCCTGTTGCATCGAGTGTAGTACATCAAAAAATCTTAAGATCTTCGGTTGACTTGATCCCGACTCCTTGAGTTAAAGACTAAGCCCTAAAAACTACTGGACTGCATTTAAAAATAAAAAAAAATGCTATTGTTGTCAAACACAGGGCTCATGATGGTCATGATGTCTTGTTAAGCCAACATCTCATTTCTAGGGGATTCGGACGCCCTTGTATTTTTATTTTTAATTTTTGGAGGAAATGACTGTAGTGTAGCAATCTCAAATCATGGGGAGGAGATACGTCGTTATCTTCAAAAAATGAAAAACTTGCTGACTTAAATTTTTTACATTGGTTCGGCTTGAAATTTTCTTGCAAATAGGAGAGGTATTTTGACTTTGTTATTGGGGCCTGCAGCATGGGATCGAAAGTAGCAGCACTAGTACCTGTCATGGTTCCATTCCCAACCAATACTTCACGAAAGCTAGTAGCAAATCTTTCCATCAGCAATCTCTGGAGTCCAATCCTCCAAGATATCTAGGTTTTGAAGTTTTTTTCTTAATGAAGATTGTAGATTGCTGTACCCTCTGGTGCACGTACTATTTTGCAAACTTTTCTGGACACTTGAATTGATGTGAAAAAAAGAAAAAGAAAAGTGAAAACAGGACATTGGTACCATTCTAGAAAGATTTTTGTTTTTGACTTGTACAGGAAATCACCATCCCCCTACAGTGAGTTTGAGAGCAATAAAATATAAATTTATAGGCCGTGGATTACACCATTCTACTACAATCTTAACGACCCCTTAGTCTCTAGTCTTGCACATGTTGTTAGATGGACCAATCCATTTGGCAATAAAATAACAGAGCGCTAAAATATCATTTGAGACAGTTAAAATATTCGGAGAGTGGAGTACTGATTCCTGTCAACGAACAAACTAACTAGGTCACTTCGATCAAGAGTCTCTCCTTGAGGCTTGAATAAAAGAGAAGAAGTCTAATATCAAAAAATAAACAATGATAAATGGTCTAACAATCTGTATATTTATCCGGTTCCATTAGCCAAAACATATGCATAATAAAATAAGGGATGATTCCTGTGGTAACACAATTCAAATCATTAATACCATTTCTTATAGTAGTTAAGCACAACCAATCCTGAGGCAATTTAATTTAATACACATTTATGACAAAGTCTCAGCAGTAAGCACTGAACTTTCTGAGCCTTGCATTACATGAACAAAAGGACTTAAATTTTCTATGCAGAACTGACCATGAAAAAAACACAGGCCAAGAACTCAGCAACCCTCTCTTCCAGGCTTTTGCCCAAACTAGACAGAAGAAGAGGAAGCAAGACCAATGAGAAACCCCAAACCAACATCATTTACATGATGACACACAGATACCCAAAAACAAAAACAAAAAAAATGGTGAAACGAGTGAAACCCTCAAACTCCAGACCACATCATCCCTCAGATTAGTTCTAAATCCTTCACTTCAAATAAAAAAAATATAAGAATAGGAATAGAAAAAAAAGGAAAATAAATTGAAGGAGAAAGCAGGAAAATGGTGGTGAACACCTCCTAAAGCCCTTTTTCTCTCTGGTTGTTTTCTTTCTCTTTTGCTCTGCTGCCATCGGAACCCTTTTTTAGTTTAGACGCAGAAAACCTTAAGGAGGAAAAAAAAAAAATTGTTTACGAAACATTAAAAAAATTAAAAGGAAGGAAACGAAGACCTTCGTCTTTTCACGGCTCTGGGTCGTCCCAGTGGCCGGCATCGGCCGTCCCGTTGCTAAAGGCGGGGCACTGGTACGGCGGCCGGGGGCGGTCGCCGCCGGCACTGGAGGGGCAGCCGGGAGGCCCCACCGGCGGCGGCGCCATGCAGTTGTAGGACAGGCAGACGGTGACCCCGTCCGGAAGCGGCGGCGTGGCGGCAGAGCCGGGGCCGTTCCCGCCGGGGACCGGCAGAGGGGCGTCGAAACCGGTGAGGTAGTTGTGCTGGGCGTATAGCGTGGTCATGGTGCCGGCATAGACGCTGCGGGCGAACTCCGACGGCACCGCCCCCGTCAGCCGGTTGTTGTTCACGAAGAGGCTGCCCGCCGCCGCCAGCCCCGCCGGCAGCGGCCCCGCCAGCCGGTTGTGGCTCAGGTCGACCGTCCACCGGGCGACAGCGGCGGGGTCGGGCGGCGCCGGGATGGGCCCCGACAGGTTGTTCCGCTGCAGCAGCAGCACCGCCAGTGGCGGCGGAACCTCCTCCTCGGGGGGGTGGCGAGGGGCGAGGAGGGCGGCGGGGACGGGGCCCGAGAAGGAGTTCATGGAGAGGTCGAGGAAGGCGAGGTCGGGAAAGGTGGCGTCGAGAGCGGTGAGTGGACCCCACATGGCGTTGCCGGCGACGGAGAAATAACGGAGGGTGGCGGGGAGAGGACGGGGGAGGTCGCCGGTGAGGTTGTTCCCGCGGAGGTCGAGGTGGAGGAGGGGGGCGGCGACGGGGGGAACCCATCCGGAGAGGCCGCCGTTAGCGGCGAGGACGACGACGCGGAGGGTGGGCAGGGCGAGGACGCCGGCAGGGACGGCGCCGGAAAGGCGGTTGTGGCCGAGGTCGAGGGTGTGGAGGCTGGGGAGCGCCCCGGCGGCGGCGAAGGAGGCCGGGATGGGCCCGGAGAGGAGGTTGCCGGAGAGGGAGAGGAGGCGGAGGGCGGGGAGGGCGGTGCCGCCGAGGGCGTCCGGGATGGGGCCGGAGACGCGGCCCGGGGCGAGGACAAGCTGCGCGAGGGCGGTGAGGTTGGCGAGGGAGGGAGGGAGGGTGCCGGCGAGGCCCGGGGATACGTCGCCGAGAGTGAGGGAGGTCACCCGGAGAAGGGCATTGTCGTGGTCGGAGGGGGAGCAGACGACGCCAGCGAAGGAGGAGCAGGCGTCGGCGGCGGCGGAGGGAGAGTGGAGACGCCAGGTGGAGAAGAAGTCGGAACCCGGGAGGTCGTGGAGGCAGCGCACGACGTCGGAGAGGACGGCCAGGTCGCCGGGGCTCAGGCGAGTAGTCGGCAGCTGCTGCTGGGTAGCGAAGTGGATGGATTCCGAGCATGATAGAAATAAGAGCATCATCAAGGGCAACAAGGGCAGGGAGCGGAAGAAAGGATGGGAAGAAGCCATAGCCAATGAAATTTGAAGAGAGAGGACCAAGGAGGGGAAGGGCGTTGCAGCTGCAGTGGGAGACGACGTGATGTATGTACAATGTGGCTCGCTAGCTGCCCACTTATAAGCAGTGGAACTTACGTAACCGAACTTAGATTTTTACTAATTTTTTATTTTTCAGTCTCTAAAATCTTTGAATAATTTTTATAACTCCCTTTGATCTTAATTAGCTTCTACAATTCTATAAAACATCTCTAGAAAAGCCCCTCTATGCTCCCTAAAAAGGACTTTTTAATTATGATTCTAAATTTGTAAGAAGTTTTAAGGAAATATAAAAATTACAGACACTTATAATAAATTTTAATAGATTATAAGGAAGTAATTTTTTTTATTTTTTCTCCTCCCTGAATATTAATGCTAATAATACTAATAGGGCATCAGGAAAGAGGGAAAGGAGAAATTGTCCCTCTCTCCAATCTGAGTCTATCCGCAGATCCTTCTTCTCAAGATCTTTTGTATCGCTAATTCGTATCGGATCGTATCTTCTGAGATACAGTATGATACCGATCCGACTCGGGTTGACTCACACGAGTCGGACAAATTAAGTTAATAAACTTGTTAAAATTAATAAATTTAAGTCATATTTTAGATAATTTTACTATATTAATTAATATAAGATATATAATTTTATTTATCAAATAAAAAAATTCAACTTAAAATATTTCATTAAACATAAATGAGTAGGGACAATCCAATCTGGCTTGATATGTACCAACAAATTGATCAGCTCAAATAAGAATCCACTTGTACGAATCAACCCAATTCAATAAAATACTCCCAAACCATGATCCCTCCCCACCTCCTTTGCGATTGGAGCGGTGGCAGTCTTTCTTTTCTTTCTTAAAAAGGGGGATTCTACGTGACGCCCTTCTCTTCTCTTTGCCACGATTACCGTCACTAAGGCTCCGTATATCACCGTCGTCGCAGTTCGTTCTAAACAAAATAACCAGTCAAGGTAGTAGAGCCCACAATTATATAAGCTTTTGGATGCTTTTTCTTATCTCAGCAGCCAAAATCTCGCCATACTGCTGGTGTAAGAAAAAGAAAAAGGAAAGCCACTCTGCCGTGCCTACCATGGAGGTCATTTTTTTCAGTTCTCATCAGATCGGAACATGTCTCCCTTGTAAACGTGCATCAGATAAATTTCAACCCACCCAAAATAACAGGCCATCTGTGGTACGAGCCTATTAATGTATATAACCTAAAGCTAAATATGATATTTTCAAAAAAAGAGATATATAAAAACTAAAAAGTGACGCGAGCCTCTCGGTCTCAGACAGATTAATAAGTGAAGATGGCATCGTATGGTACGCGGGGGGTGCAAGCAAGTAATCCTTGTGGTCGGTTGCCGTTTTCTTGTCCATGCGCTTGTTGAACCCCAGTCCGACGGGACGGTTTAGGGAAGCCGGCAAAAGTGGGGGGGGGTTCAAGGGGCCGGGACGGCAGCCATCATCATGCCGCTGCAGGGCGCCCTGCCTTTCCGTGGGTGGTGCTGACAGAAACAGAGCAAGGTTCCTTTATTAGCTACCAGGCCCAGGGAGGAAGGGATTGGTTACTGGGTGGCAAGTTGTGCGGGTGAAGCCCAAAGGAAGGGAGTTCCTATTATTACTTAGAACAGTGATTAGGTGAGTTCCATCTGGGAAGGAGTAAATTAAAAAATGTCTTTACTTGTGGAGCTAGACTTGGCAGTAAAATTGAGCTCAACTGATGAGTCATTCCTCTGTTACTTAGAAAAGTGATTAGGTGAGTTCAATCTCACAGTGAGGTTAGTCTCAAAAGAAATAAAGTGAAAAATGTCTTTATTTGTGGAGCTGATTTCACCTTAAAATTGAGCTCACTGAATCATTCATCTCTTACTTATTTGTGCCCAACTAAATCTTCCCTTCTTAGTCTATTAGCATCAATAACAACAATAATAATTAAGAGTTTTATCAAGATAAATTATAATATAATATTTGTATGTACGTATTTCTCTTACTCACAGATCGTTATAAAAATTCGTAATATCTTTAGAAGGCCTGTAGCTATATTCTACTGTCAAAATGGCATAAACTTCAATCGAATATGTCCAACCAACTAAGTAGGTCAATTGGGTTCACCAAGTGACCTCTTTTAGGGAGGTCGCTATTTGCTGCAAGATTTATATCTATTTATCTGTGGAATTATTTTTCTGAAAAATTGATCTGACTCAAAATTCTGGATTAATTAGATGGACTATTTGGACTCACGTGAAATGTTCTCCTACTGAAGAGAAAAATTCAGATAATACCTAGAATCAAATCCTAATCTCTTGTAAATATTTGTACGTACTTGACCACTCCAAAGAAGATCAAATATATTAGAAGATTTCATAAATTTCAATAAATTCAAGAGTACATGTAAAATTAAGTTAAATTTAAGGATGTACATATAAAAATATCCGAATCATATTTTAATATATTCTACTGGCATGAAAGTCATGACATTTCAATGGAAAAGATATAATTGTAAATTTTTAAAGAATGCCTTAGATATTTATAATAACATTTAAGAGTGAAAGACATACGTAGAAATATGATAATTCATAAGAATATATATATAATAATAATAATAACAATAACAATAGACCTTCATTTAGCGCATGCCGCCACGAGTAGTATCAATCGCTAGGCCGTGTGACTGCCCGCCACAATTTAACAACTTATTATACATTTCTGAAACAGATGCGAGAGGGTTTGAGAGGGGTGCACGTGATGAGGTTTTGGAGGTTTGTCGGATATGTTTATGGTTTGTTTGGACTTGTGTTTTGATGCTGAGTAGAGACACTGGACAACTGGCGAGAGACAAGGGCAGAGGAGGTCACCTGTTCCCTCCACACGTCCCTCGATCCTCTTCACTCGGTCTGACCACTCTGATCCATCAGTTCAGCAGCATCAAATGTGGCACAGAAATTTCTGTCCAGGTTGCCGTCCTCATAAGCCAAGGGGAACACAAGCCCCCACACACGCACACTCTCTCTCTGTCCAACATGGGGGACCTAACCTTAAGTAACCTTGAAACCTTGGAGCCATAAGGGTATGTGGCTCGTGCCCATTGGACACTGATGGAACCTGTCAAATGAATGGTCCAGCTCAACTCCAGCTGAGTTGGGACAGGTGAGCTTTTGGCCTTTGGTTTCACCGGCAAGATGCACCGAAGCAAACTCGGGCATGGTGCCAAGAAGAACGTTCTGCTCTGCTGATGAGCGAGAGGCAACAACAATTAAAGGTCTTCCTTTAATTGATCCACTGTCGTTATGTATAGGCTGGAATCTCAAGTCCTCGATCGTCACCTAACGTAACCTCACACCACAATCAAACGTGGCCTTAGTTACTCAAGATCACTTAATCTTCTTAGTACATATTTGAATCGGAGTCCAACAATATTAAAAGAGAGAGAGAGAGAGGTTAAACGTTGCAAATAATTTTTTTATGTGATCTCAAAATTTGACAAATGCTTAGACATTCTTCCTCTTCGTATTATTAGATCTCGATTTAAACATGTACTAAGAAGATCTCTTCTTTAATTTAAATGAGCTATGTACAGTCCCCTCAAACATGCCATCCAACTCGGCATGAAGCAATGCGCACAAGCGCATGTCCACCGCCATGTACATTGAAATATTAATAGATAGAGAGTCTTGATGTGCGACATGTACGTTAAAATAACATGAGCCGTTGGCTTCGTCCTAAGTTCGAACCACTAATAGGATCTTGTTAGATTTGAGTGTAGCGCGTTGATGCTGGCAGATCAAAAGATTTTGAAAATTAAATTCGCGGGGGGTGGGGGGAGCACACTCATCCCCCCTGTGGCTTGTTTGCCGGATCATCGCATGTGCCCGGAAGGATGGTTTATTAATGCTGGTTCGTTATGGAACTCCTAATTAATAAAACGGGTGGGGGGTCCACACCTTACAATACTACAACTATATTGCCGGGATCTCACTTATTCCTATTATTGAAACTGGCGTCCCACTTGGAATTATTGAGTCTGGTGTGCTTGGAGCTAGCTAGGATGGCTAAACTACAAATTTTAGCGAAGCTCCGAGTGCACTTTAGTTAGATGAAGTGGTTCACAGCTCACAAAATGGAATCCGATTAGTGAGTATTTGTCATTGTCCCATGTGCTGTTTACAGACACGTGTAGATAGGAGTGTAATTAAACAGGTTGGATGCGGACCAGGCCCTTTAAGAAATAGAATCCGAGATTTGAAATTTCAATTTTTAGATCTAATATGAATCCGACACAACTATGAGAAACAGGTTCCAATTTGGGTCAAAGCTTGACTTTTTACTTGGGTTTCAGATCGAATTCGGATTAAGCACATGGTTCATATGTTATGCTGTAGCGAACCCCCCCACCTCTCCAACCCTCGTCCAACATCAGCTCTCTTTGTGCCATCCACTTCGCCCTCCCCTCTACGACTCATTCCCATTGGTGCAAATGGAGGAGCTGCCACCACCGGTAGAGACATGCACCACTAGCAGCATCATGCTACTCTCTCACAACTCAATGCAAGTGACTGCCTCCGACCCAGACCACCTGTGCTTGCAGAGGCAATGGCGAGGCAGGCAGCCATGCCGAATCTCCCCCATTTATTGGGCCTGGGCCTTTCCCTCCTTGCCATTCGGTTCTCCATGATCGACCTCTAGAACAAGAGGTCTAGGACATGCATGGCTCGTAGCCTCATAGAATGTAACCCCCACCCCCAAATGTCGCCACATTCTTATAACACGGAATGTCGCCACATGCTTACAACATGGAGCCCTTGTTGAGCACCATCCAGGCCTCCATGTTTAATAGGTTCATAGATTCTACATTGAACAAAGTCTAATAGGTGTTTATTTCGTTGGTCAATTTGTAAGAAATAGAGGTGCGAGACCCGTCTGCTTGGCCAGCTGAGGAGAGGGGAGTGTGGACCGCAAGCTCCAACGCATATGAGGAGAGTTTTGAGTCTCATTTCATGATCAACTTAGCTCCTTCGGGTCAAGGTAAAACACCATGGAGATCATCCCTTTGTTCTTTGATCGTGTATCATATTCCTAGTTTGGTTAAGTTTTAGGCATTTCTTATCTATTTTGCCATTAATTCCTTCATTTATTTCATTTTGGGGTTCGTTGCCCTAGGAATTGGTCTCCGCTCATGAGTTGAGCACGGGGTCATTTCCAGCGCCAACAGCTTGCCAACAACTACTTAGTTCTAGGATGTACCCGATGTAGTTGTATCTTTTATTTTCTGCCTGTATCATCTATAATTTCATTTTAGATTGTGTATTTATTACTAGACTATAACAGAGTGTAATATTATTTCCTTCCGCTGTTAGACTTCTATTTTTGTCTATTTACAATTGCCATTTGGCATAGTTTATCATATGCTTCTCTGGACGTGTGTACTTGTGATCCGGAGTGTCAACCCGAAGGTGGCGATCCATTATCCGTACTACGCTGGGCTTTCGGACCTTGGAGTGGTAAGTTGTTACACTATGAGAAGATACAAATAACTCGAATGCATGTCATACAGTCATATGTGCATATGGAGTGTCTTATATCAAATTTTAGATTTAATAAGTTTCATAAGAGGATCAAAATATTAAATCAAATTCTAAATATGGATATACAAATGTAAGCACATACCTTACATGTTGATCTCAAACACATTCGGTATCCTTACACATATGACAAACCATAGAACTCACATGAAATAGATCAAATCATGATTTACGTAGCTTATGTTATAATCAAGGCATTTTCAAAGGAAATCATATGACATTCAAAGGATTTAATTAGTATCATAAGAAGGATCAAATTTTACAAACTAGCATGTAAAATAATTGATTGACTTAATATTTCTTAAGTAGACATGCGTCTGAACTACAACATAAGGGGTTATACACACGTATACCAAGTACTTTGACAATAGTACTAAGTCTTGGCTACCATGAAATTAGAGGTTACACATATCCCACCCTCATGTGAAACTGAAGTTCAATTCATGAATTTTACATGTTGCCCTCCAGTGTAGATAATGCTCTATCCAATAAGGATACTTATATTGAAATAGGGCCTTACAATTCCCTTAAGATGGTGCTATCCAAATCACACATGACATATAGAATTATTCCAGCAATCAAATTTGCATAATTATGTGGAAGTAGATTAATTTCACATAAGTTCTTATAGTGACATAGGGGTACAACACTTATATTATGTATTGTATACTTATAATATATATTTTCTGCGGTATAAGTTTGCGTATAATATGGATTTTGTACATCCTAATGCCTTTGAGTATGATTGGACTCTAATAGACTTGGAGTCACATGTCAGCCCTTGTTCTTAGGGTTGTTTATGATTTGGTTCAATTTGATTTTGAAGAAAATTTCTCCAAACCAAATTGAACTAAACTCTTTTTTTCTTTTGACCAGAAATTGAACCAAACTCACATGCGAAACCTAACCAAATTGCATAAAAATTTTCAAACCAAAGTTGCACATTATACATCATATTAAATATATGGATTCAAAATTTAAATTAGATAAATATACATACACAAACAAACATATATATATATATATATATATATATATATATATATATATATATAAGACATTAAGATGCTAAAATATTTATAGATATAATACTAATATAAAAATAAATTTAGTTTTTTGATTGGGTTCAATGTCACGAAGTTATGAAATCAAACCGAACACAATGCCAAACTAAACTGATCACTTGGGATTTTAGTTTGAACCTAATTATGAACATCTCTACTTGTACTTAAGTGTAATTGACAGCCCTAGGAGAAACTATCTATTTTTAGGACAGTAGCGAAGTCTGCTCACGTGCATACATAATTAGGGGAATGAATACTTGAGGAAACATCCTTGGGACTCCAGTTACTCCTAATTTTTATCATGTCTTATTTTGTAGAGCTTTAGAGTCGCTACATACTTAGACTAGTTGAATGTTAGAGTTATGGAGATTGAGTGGTAAGATCTAGCGCTAGTACTAATTTCATCCCCACAACTCTAGGATTCTTAGAAGGGGAAGGATCATGTTGTGATTGTGTTGGGGTGCGGCCATTGAGACGGCGGTTTTAGTCATTTCTTTATGTGGAAGGTTGACATAGTTCTACGTCCCAATTTCATGATTTATCTAAATCTAGCTTAGAGATATATTTTATTACATATATTGGCGTACGTAGGTAAGTGGAGAAGAAAATAAAAACATCTGTATGATGAGGTTTTACAGCTTTCTGTTGCCTCGTCTTGCTCATGTTGTTACTCGGCAGTCGTAGTCTTTTACTTTGCTGCATCATATAGAATCTTAGTAGAAATATTCGACTGCACTTGATGGATGTGTTAGTTAGGAAGCGGAGACCACATGATTCCTGTGAGGGACATTTCCCCCTTGTGGGCTCGGCCCATTGATGAGTCCATAGTCTAAAGATAGCCCAAGGAAACTCACTCCATCAGCTAAGGCCTTGAGGCAGTCTGTCCTTTCAGCCCATTAAGCTCTTTGCCCATGGGGTACCGTAAGAAGGTGCAGAACGGTCGTGGGACTTGAGAATGGTTCCACATCAAAAGATGTAAGGAATTCTATCTACCTCCTTCCCATAAGAGGGACCTGAAGGTGTCAAATCAAGGTCAGTGCTTTATTACTCACTCACATTCTACCATGCCTTGGGTCAATTGACTCGGGCACTAGAGAGTATATTCCGGAAAACAAACTGGAAAATCTACTAATATTTGTTGAGTGTGCAAAGTACGTCGTGACATTCGGCCTTCGGCTGCATCAAGTTCATTAGTAGTTAGACTCGCTCCCTAATTTTTTTGAGTGAAGTTGTATTAGTTCGTCAGTTGGACTAGTGACGTCGTAATTCAAGTCGATGTCCACTCGGCCATCAATGTGGTATCCTTGCTCTTTTTGTACATATATTTTCATAGCATGCATTCTCTCTCTCCCCCTTCCTTCTGTTGTTCCCCTCGGAGCACCAGGAAGAAAGAACAAAGATTTTGGTCTAATATTAGGCGAATTTGAAAGCATTTATTTAGCCTCTTAGACCTTAATGGAACTTCCGACCTCTGATCCTAAAAATGCACCTAAAATTAGCAAAGGAAACTCAAGTGCATTGGTCTACCCAATGCGAGTCTTGAGGAAGTGGGTTGATACTTTACTGAATCTGAAATAAGCTCTTGTTAAAACCAGTCATAGACGTAGAAAATAAAAAGTTGGTTTCAAACAATATCATTCTGTGGTGGCCATTAAAAGGATTCCAAAAAATGCCTTCGCTACAGGTTCAAGTTCTAATTCAAGTGACCATGAATCCATGATGAAAAAGTCTCATGGAAGCTCATTGAATGAGCATGCATTATGAATATGTACCTATATATATAAACTTTCTACGTTTATCCAACCTTTTAATTTACATTGTTGCTTGAAACATGATGGTTACTTGGGATATAAGGCTCCGCTTCAACACCATATGAATTGTCGATTCCTTGATGTTAGAATAGACTTATTTTTCTATGACAACATTGGAAGATTGAAGGCCCAAAATCATGTCCCTAAGGTAGTACCGTAGTAGCTCACTCTCTTCTCTTGCATAAACCATGTCCCAAGAGTATGTTGTTGATATAGACTTCCATGTATCTACTAAGTTAAGAGTTGAATATGAAATTTATCAGACGTTGATATGTCGTTCCAGCATTCTTAAAGTCAAAAGGCATCTTGGTGTAGCAATAGATGCCTAAGTCGGTGATGAACACTGTCTTTTCCTCGTCGGTCGGGTTCATCATAATTTGATGGTACCCCAAGTACGCATCTAGAAAACTCAACATCTCATTTTTTGACATGGAATCAATCAGCTGGTCGATATTCGGTGGCAGGTAACAATCTTTCGGGTGATCTTATTTAAATAAGTGAAGTCCACACACATGTGCCACTTCTCAGTAGTCTTTCAAACTAGAACCACATTAGCAAGCCACTGTAGGTACTGAGCGGGTCTGAATAGACTAGTTTTCAGTTCTTTGGTGACTTGTTCCTGGACTACTTCCTGCTACTCAGGCGCGCATCTCCTTCTCCACTTCTGGGCCAACTTCTTGTCAGGAAGAAGGTTGAGGTGGTTCCCCGCCAGCTCGGGTGGGATGCCCGGGAGATCCTCCTCAGACCAAGTAAAGACGTCTTGATACCAGGGTAGGAAGGACTAATATTCCTCTACTTGCTGAGTGGAGAGGGTTGAGCCAACGGAGACTATTTGGTTGGGATCGTGACCCAACTAGATGTTCATGAGTTACTCAGCAAGAGTGGCTAACTTTGGGCTCCTCTCCCGATTTTCGAGGGAGCTCTGCCACTTGTTTGTCCTGTCCTTTGAAGACTATCAAATAGCAGCACTAGGCTTCTTCTTGGTTCTCTTTCGTGTCTCCGACACCAAAGGTAGGAAAGAACTTCAGCTTCTTATGATATGAGGAAGGGACTCTGATCACTCTTCTGATGATCCTTCTTCCGATGATGACATTATAGGTGCTCATATCTCGGATGATGACGAAATCGGCGATGAAAGTAACTTATCGGAGAGTGGTCCCCAGAGTCACAGTCAGATCTACCACACTGACTGGGGGTACTGCATTACCTAAAAAGCCAAAGAGTGAAGTGCACATTTGGCATGTAGGGGGCACATAAGCACCGATTCGGAGGAAATAGTCGTAACTGATAATGTTGGGGGCGTTGCCTCTATCAACTAAGATGTGGTGAACTTTACATTTGTTGACTTTTGCGATCACAACGAGTGCATCATCATGAGGAACATTCACTCCTCCAAGTCCTCATTCAAGAAAATGATGGGATCCTTTATTCGGTCCCTTACAATGTCTTTCTCAGGTTCGGGGCACTTGGGATCAAGATTTACAAGGTTCATCTACCGAGCATACCACTTCTTCCCTTGGCGACTGTCTCCTCCTGATGCTAGGCTGCCCGAGATCATGTGGATCTCTATCCCTTTGGGGCGATTTTCGATCCGATGAGCTTCACACTCTTGGCTGGGCTTTGTCATGTACTACCCTAAATAGACCCAACGGATCAAGAATTCTATCTCATCTCCAGCTGCCAGTACTCCTTCGTGGTATGGCCGTGATCCTTGTGGAAGTGGCATTACTTCCGCCTGTCTCGGCTCTTTGGATCGGTCCTCATCTTCTGTGGCTAGTTGACGTACTCCTTATTTTTTATATTATGTAGGATATCGAATATGGGCGTGGTCAATGGCGTGTAAGGTCTAGATGCTGCGGGACCTTTGGTTTCTTCCTCAAAGCATCGAGTCTTCTTCTTCTCGAGAAAAGGTCTCTCGTTTGAGTGCTTCCGATCACCCTCCTCTCCCCAAAAGTGCTAGGGGGTTACTACTTCCTCGCAGTCGGCATGATGGTGCACGAGGTTGATGATGGCATTCAAGGTCTTGGGCACTTGGAGGGCATCGTCTCGGGTGCCATGAGTGAGGGCCGTCACGGCCAAGGATACTTCGAGCTTGGAAACTCGAAGGGCCTCATTGTGTAAACACGACCTGATGGATTCTCCACGCTTTTGTTTGATGGTCACGAGGTTGGCCGATGACCTTTTCCGGTCGGCGCCTACAAGTGATATCTGAACAATTTCCCGAATTGCCCGAAAAAGCTTATGGATCCAAAAGCCAAAATGAAAGTCACGCTTGCGCAGTTCCCACTAGGGTAGTGGTGAAGGCGCGATAGCGGATGGCATATGAGACCCTGTGCAGTGTTATATGAGACTGAAAATTGTTGAAGTATGTCTCCTGATCCTCCTGTCGTTTCGTAGGTGTTGAGGTTGTTAACGGGTAGCTTCCTGGGGACTAGGACATCCAGGATCTCAGTAGAGAAAGGGGAGTGGTCCCCTTCTTCATCGGAGAGGAAGAGTGAATGCCTCCTCCGAAGGAGGTCCTCGAGGCGCCTCTCCCGGTGCTCTCACGACTGCTTTTCCTCTTGGGAGAGCAGCGATTTGAGCCGGCGACTCATGATGCGGTGGGTTGTAAGTTGTTGCAGCGGATTTCTCCATCAAGGATGAGAAAATGACTGCCGACGCTCGTACTCCTTGCCACTGACTAACAATTGCTGGCAGTTGCCGGACTTCCCTGTATGGGTTTCTTGGGGTGCATCACCCATGCGGAGTTTAGCACACGCTTGGGGTGTAGGAAGACACACCTGCATCAAGGTCAGACGGACCCCCAGTTGTTGGATGACCACTCCCATGGGATCACCGCCATTCTACGAGGGCCCCGAAGATGCATTTTGGGACCGGTTGGCAACGGCATCGACCCTAGCGTCGTTGAGTTGAGAAGCTACTCTGGCATGGTGACTGTTCTTGTTGCCTCTTGCCATGGCTTTTTATGCGTTTTCCATAAACGGCGCCAATCATATAGCGGTCAGAAATTGGTCAAGCAATGTTGACCGTCCGATTAAATCTCTAGCTACTCGATATAGTTTGTATATTAAGAAACACCTAGGATAAAGTCTATAAGAGGAAGAAGATACGTCAGAATGCCCCTAGTTCTCCTGGGGGGCAAGACCCTCCAATGCCTAAGTCAGGTTTTTGAGAAAGGTAGAAGATAGAGAATTCTCTAGAGTTCAATATAGTATCAGACATATCTCCTTCAGGAGAGAGGCTGGGGTATATATCCTCTCTACGTGCAGCATCATGGGGGCCGTTGCCTTCGTGGAGTTAATTGGCCCACGATCCATACCTTCTGATTGAGAGGATTGTGGGATACCAGGCTAAAAAGAGGAATCTTCTCTCGTGATGGAGGGAGTAGATTGTAAGAACCTATCTTAAATGGACGAACGTTGTTGGACCGCCGAGACCCACCTAATGGTGGGCTAGAGTTATAAATTGACTCTAGGGGCCTCCACTCTCTCAGACAATTGGGGGGCAGTGACCTTTGAGTCCAGGGGCTTGGCCTCCTCTGGCTGAAGTAAAGGCTCTAGGTTACCAAGAAGATAGGCTTCTTTTGGCACTCAGGAGCTTCGACTGAGACGTTGGTGGTGTCGGGGCTTATGGACTAAGATGTTGGTCTCCTTATAGCTTGATTCTTGGGGAACCAGGACTCCTACATTCTGAGTCTCAGCCTTTAACTCACCTGTTGGAGTACCGAGAGAAGTCACGTAGCACCCTCGCGTGACAGCCTGTGGGTTGTAGGCCTTTAGGCTTCGACTAATAGGCCTGATTGGACCGGATCCCAATCACCTCTTATTAGATGGTGACTAAACTACTTGCCAGGGGCAAACTAGTTCATTCTACAGTCGCTCATTGTAGTTTCCAGATTTGTGCCTGGTCAATGAGAGCAGACAGAAGGGAACAACTCTCATCCTATTGCCTACTACCCACGTGGGACCGAACTCCAGTTTTGGGCAGAACGCACTGGGAATAGTACTTATAATAGTGATCGGGAAGATTAATGCTAAATTGTGGTCCTTGAATCCTTGTCCTCAGACAGGGAAAGTCGCTCATCTACGTGAATTTTCTTCATGCATGATCGTTTCGAATTGTGCGTCATTAAACACTCATGAAAACGTTCAATCTAAATTTATCCGGCTCACTCAAATCAAATTTTGGAAATTTAATAGTGGTGAGTCCGAGTCGATCCACAGGGAGATAGAATTTTAATTTTGAAAACTTTGGACTTTAGTTAATCTAAAAATAAGTGAGATTTTAAGTAAACTACTTACTTATTTAAACTAGAATTAAATTAACTAATTTTACCTAAAAATATAATTACTTAAATTAGACAAATCTTTTTTTTCTTCTTTTCTTTTTAAGAAATTACACACAAACACAATCGGAGAATAAACACAACTAAGGAATTATAACAACAAAATAAAAACTATTGTTTAATTGTGTAAACCATTAATTATTATAAATCAAATAACCTAATAAAACATCAATAACTAATAAAACATCATTAAACATCAACTAACTAACAACTAACCCTAATTAAGTAAATTAATACTACACTAGTGGGGAGAGAAAGAAAGCACAAAGCAACAGCTGTGGGTTTGCCGGCTGGCGCTGTGGACCACTGAGGCGAGAAGCTGCTGCTGCATGCGCTGGAAGAGCAGACTGGCTGCAAGCTTGCTGCTGGTTCATGGGACAGGTGCTGGGCAGGAGGAAGAGATGCTGGAGCTTGTTTGGGACGTGGCTGCATGCGAGAGGAGCCGTGAAGCTGCTGCTGGAATGCTGCCGCGTGGAGTGCTGGCTTGGTGGAGAGGCAGGTGCTTGGAGTTGGTGCTTGAGGAAGCTGCTGGTTGTGGAGGGATGCTGGAGGCTGGTGCAGGGAACAAGTTGGCAACGCAAAGCAGCTGGTGGAGAGGCACTGGAGCGCAGTGCGTGGGGGACGTCCGAGCATGCGTGGGCGGCGTGTGCAAGGCCGTGGGTACTCGCATGCACGTGGAGCAGATGCTGGACCACTGGAGCGCCGAGTGCTGGAACCGCTGGAGCCGCTTGGAGCTCGGGTAGGTGCGGCGTGCAGGTTTGCAGTTGGAGACCCAGCTGGCGGCGCGGGCTTCACCGCATGCATGCATGGAGGAGGCTGGCTTCAGCAGGCGTGGACGGCTTGCGCATGGAGGGTAGGAGGGGCCGGCTGCTGTTGCTTGCTGGTTATAGCTTGCAGGTATGTGGACAAGTGCTGAGGACCTCAAACGCCGACGTGCAGGCGTGGAGGAGTTGGTGCTGCATACAGGTGGAGGCTGTTGCTACACACAGGTGGAGGGCACTGCTGCGCGTGCGTGGGAACCAGAGAAACGGTGAGGGAGATGTTGAGAAGAGGAGGAGAGAACCGGAGAGAGAGCTGACAGAGGGAGAGAAAGAGAGAAACTGAGAGAGAAAGAAGGAGAGTGGAGGAATCCAGAGAGAGAAGCTATGGAGGGGGTTGGAAAAGGAGAAGAAAGAAAGAAGAAATAATGCGGCTACTGGAGAGAGGAAAAGGAGTAGGTTGGAGAAAGAGGAGGAGATAGCCAGCGAGAAAGAGGAGAGGGGCTGCAGAGAATAGGTTTGTGGGAGACCGAGAGAGGAATAGGAGAAGGAGAGAGAGGGTTGCGGGGAGAAGAGAGAGAAGAATCAGAAAGAGAAGAGAGAAGGCTGCGGGGAAACGGAGATTGGAGAGAGACTAGGAATTAGAGAGTTTCGGCTGAGAAGAGAGGAGGGGGAAATATATAGAGAGGAAAAGAGACGTGGAAAAGGAAACTGGAGAGAAGGGTGGAAATCGAGGGACAGAGAAAAGGAAACAGAGAGATTTTCTTTAATTTGGGAGGAAAAATTTAAAAAAAAAAGAAAGTGGGGGAAAGGAAAGTGACGGGTCTTTCTTGGATATCTTCGGGCAAGAATTTGGGTAGTATTAGGACCTCAAATGATGTTTTTACCCCTGTTTTAATCTTTTGGACAAAATGACGTCGAATTTATCGAAATTCAAGTACTAGACCTCCCCCAAATTTCCGAAAACTCCACCAGCTGTACTGCATCATCGGCATGTCCTGTTCACATAAAATAAATATAAATTAGCGCATTATCATAAAAATATCATTATATTTATTTATTTCGTCTCGGTTTTGTCGAAAAACCGCAAATGCGCTATACTCCTTTAATCACATGAAATTACGATGTTTTGAAGTCAGAATTTGACGAAATTGGTACCGTTGGACTTGGTACACAATTATCTATCATTCCATGCTATTTTGCAGATAAAAACATGAGTATGATGCATATGATTGCCCTTAAATGATCAATTTAACACTTTATCACACCCCCCAACTTACTCATTGCTAGTCCCTTAGCAATGCAAATAAGGAAAAGTTAGGACAAACAATGAATTAACATGCTTCATTTGTAGTATCTTTCACAATCAGTTTAAGTGGTAGCCGGTTGGTTAAGCTAAAGTTTTTCATATCCCACAATATTTTGATTCACGACAGGTGATTGTGCATGAAAATTGGCACGCTTAGAACTCGTTTCCGACCTTTCTGGTATATTCTTGTCTTAACTACCCTTTAGATAAGACTATCTGGGGAGGAGAAGAGAATAAAAGATTTCCCGATCAGTCAGTGAGGACCGTTTTTCAGTTCCCATCCCAACTCAGCACTTTTTACGACTTGGTCATGTTTTTGTTACGATGGACTTTTTAGCGTGGCGTTTTCTTTCATTTCATTGTACTTTTGCTTTTGAGAGTGGGTACTTTTTGCCACTCTCTTTGAATTGCGTGAGGGGAGGTGCGTACTTTTTGCCACCTACCTTCCTTTAGCTCTTTTAACGCCTTCTATCGCCTTTAGTGTTTACAGCTGTCCATTTTTAAATGACCGCCTCTTTTAGAGTGTTGAGTAGGACAGTCCCCTATTACGAATCCTACACATTCCTTGCGTTCAACCCAAAAGAAAAATAAGAATAAGTAGTCTTATCTTTAAGGTTAATTCCAGCAATTCTATACTGTTAAGATCTTTCATTTATTCTAAGTTGCCGTGTGTGTGTGAAAATTATCCTGCCGTGGATTTTTATGAAGTGGGATATTTAAACTTTGAAGGTTCTTTAACCAATGTGACAACCAAAAAACTGATTTGTTTAAGATTTACTTAATGAAATATGATTTTTCATGCAATTTTCATAGGATGTGAAAAGAAGTTTTTGAAAGAAATTTTTAAAAATTTGACCATTTTTCAGTGAAAGATATCAGTTTTCTTCAAAAGATTTTCTAATAAATGCATGTCAAATTGATTGTCCCACCCCCCAACTTGATTGACATTGTCCTCAATGGCATAAAAGATATGAAAAACATGTCAGCCAGAAGAGAATTGTGAAGGAGAGAAACAACATGTGATGACGAGGATGCGACATACCCAAGGCGACTGCTGCTCAGGGACCTAAAAATGAAAAGAAATACAAAAACTGAAGTAAAAGATTGGGTTGTCTCTCAACATGCGCTAAGTTTATCGTCTTCAGCCAGACGGAATGTGCACACTATCCAATGCCTACTAGCACAAATTTCAGTGTATGCATTTTGAAGTTTGTTGGTTGGAGTGCACTCAGCATTGCATGTAGCTGATGATTCAGAGTGTTATCATTGAGGTTCCAGAGAAAATAATTTTTCAACATGGTCAATGGGATATTGGTTCTACTAGATTCATAGGCCATGTCAACCATGTACCCCGCTTCTTTTCCTTGACTAAATTGAAGGACTTGATCCTCGATAAAAAGATCAAAAGTTCCCAGAATGATGGGCCATTGATTCAATGTAGGGGATGATCCAATGTCGAAGATGGGGAAATCAGCAAATATGTGGCTCCTATCCACCTGAATAAGAGTATCTTGGATCATGTCATATGGCTGCTTAATGAAATGATCAATTGACTGCAAAGCAACCGACGTGCACTTTAATTTGTGGATTCCAAATTTCTCAAAGATAGAGACTGAGAACAGGTTCAGTTTGGCGTCAAATTTCAATAAAATCCAGTAAAGATTGATGTTATCGATATTGTAAGAATTGAGTTGGGAAACACAGTGAGTTTCTTTGAGAAAATGGTTGTTGATGTGGACTTGGCCCAATAATTCCATCACCTCCTTGAGTCGGGCCAGCTTTTGGAGGCTATTGGGCTTAGATTCTCTAACATTCGGGAAACGGATCATAGGTAGGTGAATATCTGGGCTCTCACTAGAATCCTTCTCGTCTCCTTCATCTCCCCCCAACTGACCCTCAATAGGCTCTTCTTGATGATTAGCTAAGTCTATGGCTTCAGTTTTCTCTTGATGCAATTCCTCAAGATTATCCACTTTCTGATCCATTAGGAAGAGGAAATATTCAGGATCTAGACCATCATGTATATTTAATTCCTCTGTGGGAAATAGAAAGTGTTCAAAGTCCAGATCAATATTAAGCAAATCACTCATTTCTCCTTCTCCTTTTTCCTTCAAGCTCTCCTCAAGAGAGATAGGTGTGATCGTGACTTCACTTTGCTGGTCAGTCTGAGGGTTTTCCATCTTCTCTCTATCCACCTGGTATATATCTTCCAGAATATCCACTTTCTCTATTAGAAAGAAAAAATATTCGAGGTTCGGACTAGCATGTATATTGACTTCCACTGTGGGGAACATGAAGTGTTCAAAATCCGGATTAACCTCTAAAAGATCACTCACTTCCCCTTCTCCTTTTCTATCACTTAAGCTTTCCTCAGGACAGACAGGTATGATCATGAATGCATCTTGTTGACCAGTCTCAGGATTTTTCATAGATTGATTCATGCTAGCATTCCCTATTCTCACCTGATACAACTCCGTAAGATTCTCTCCATTTTCAAGATCATGCATAATGTGACCATTTCCTGGTTGAGCGATTTCAAGTTGAATTTGTGAGTTGATTTGTTGGTCAAAATCAGGTGAAAAAGATTGCAGATTTTCAATGGGCTTGCTAAGCACTTCTTCTAAATCCATCCTTAGATTAGTTTCAGTCAAATAGTCAACTAGGGCCTGCATTCTACCAATGGTTTGTTGTTGGGCCAAAACTATTTGTTCAAGTTGCATGAATTGATCATCTTGAGAATGCGGATAACTGGGCTGATAATCAGACTGCGAAGAATAAGAATATGTCGAATAATTTGATTGGAAGCAAGGTGGACAAGAGCTTGTGGACAATGGACAATCGGAGTGTCCATGATTGTGGGCCAAACCACTAGAGTAGACCTGGAATTGGGGCCAATCTGAGAAGTCTTGGATAGCTAGACTTGGAGCTTGGGCCTGGTGAGGTGGAAATTGAAGAGCAGGTGGGATATCATAATGGTCCTGATTGGCCCAAATGGGGCATCTCTCTTGATAGGTATATGATTGTGTGGGATATGAGGACGGTTCTAGGCCCAAAACTAGAAATTGATCAATTGTGTGGGCCAAGTTGTCTAACTTATCTAATCTGTGAGCCAAATCCATATTAGGTGGTGGAGGGAAAGGTGTGATGGTATTAAGACATGGGCCAAGAAATTGGTTCATTTGAGTCCACTCCATGCTGAAAATCTTTTTATTTTTATTTTTTATGAATGATGCAAACAAGTTAGCACACAATTATTCCTAAGACAACTATGGTTAAACTAGCCTACATGATGTGTTTCTCACAAATTAATCTAGGTTTAATTCAAGTCCACCCTCACAATTATCAATCGGCCACGTAAGAGGTGGGGTGGTGGGAGGCTCCCCCTACTTTCGTAGGGACCTAATTAAAGAACCACCGACCCACTTAGGCGTTTGCCATTGGACCTCTAGCCTTAGACACCGGTCTCCAAAAGTGATAGTGGGCTCAAGCTAGACCCAAATCTCACTGTGAACCCTAAATTGAATTCCTACTCACTTTTAATGGGCTTGGGTTAGTGAAAGAGTGCAAGGGATGGTTGTTTTGGGCAAGGAAGGGTAGTCAAATCTCCACCTTATTTTGTTAATGGACTTGCCCTTAAGATATTTATGTGAAGTGCACAACCAATTCAAACAAGGGGTTCTATGCAATCATGGAAATACATGAACATGGTATTTAAGGAAGGTAGAAATCTCACCTTGTCCCCCGCAATCTTCAACAAAATGGAAATTTACAAGAAAGGAAACAGTCTAAAAATGCAGTCCTAAATGATGCATGACCTAACATGGAAAGTTTATAATCTTGGAAATGGAGATTTTTAAATTTGGATGTTCTTATTTTTGTTCCTTTTTTAGTTAATGGAAACCTATCTAAACTAGAAACTACAAAAATGGAAACTAACTAAAGTCAGGAAATTGAAACATAGAAAGTTCGAACACAATTACTATGATTTCGCTTTCCTTTTTTTTTTTTTTTCAATATACCTGCAAAAATAAGAAAAATAAGGTTAGCTAAAGATTAATTACACTAAATCCAAGATAATCAAAATTAAAAATCTAACTCCCCGGCAACGGCGCCAAAAATTGATCGTTTCAAATTGTGCGTCGTTAAACACTCAAGAAAACGTTCAATCTAAATTTATCCGGCTCACTCAAATCAAATTTTAGAAATTTAATAGTGGTGACTCCGAGTCGATCTACAGGGAGATAGAATTTTAATTTTGAAAACTTTGAACTTTAGTTAATCTAAAAATAAGTGAGATTTTAAGTAAACTACTTACTTATTTAAACTAGAATTAAATTAACTAATTTTACCTAAAAATATAATTACTTAAATTAGACAAACCTTTTTTTTCTTCTTTTCTTTTTCAGAAATTACACACAAACACAATCGGAGAATAAACACAACTAAGGAATTATAACAACAAAATAAAAACTATTGTTTAATTGTGTAAACCATTAATTATTATAAATCAAATAACCTAATAAAACATCAATAACTAATAAAACATCATTAAACATCAACTAACTAACAACTAACCCTAATTAAGTAAATTAATACTACACTAGTGGGGAGAGAAAGAAAGCACAAAGCAACAGCTGTGGGTTTGCCGGCTGGCGCTGTGGACCACTGAGGCGAGAAGTTGCTGCTGCATGCGCTGGAAGAGCAGACCGGCTGCAAGCTTGCTGCTGGTTCACGGGACAGGGGCTGGGCAGGAGGAAGAGATGCTAGAGCTTGCTTGGGACGTGGCTGCATGCGAGAGGAGCCGTGAAGCTGCTGCTGGAATGCTGCCGCGTGGAGTGCTGGCTTGGTGGAGAGGCAGGTGCGTGGAGCTGGTGCTTGAGGAAGCTGCTGGTTGTGGAGGGATGCTGGAGGCTGGTGCAGGGAACAAGTTGGCAATGCGAAGCAGCTGGTGGAGAGGCACTGGAGCGCAGTGCGTGGGGGACGTCCGAGCATGCGTGGGCGGCGTGTGCAAGGCCGTGGGTACTTGCATGCACGTGGAGCAGATGCTGGAGCACTGGAGCGCCGAGTGCTGGAACCGCTGGAGCCGCTTGGAGCTCGGGTAGGTGCGGCGTGCAGGTTTGCAGTCGGAGACCCAGCTGGCGGCGCGGGCTTCACCGCATGCATGCATGGAGGAGGCTGGCTTCAGCAGGCGTGGACGGCTTGCGCATGGAGGGTAGGAGGGGCCGGCTGCTGTTGCTTGCTGGTTATAGCTTGCAGGTACGTGGACAAGTGCTGAGGACCTCAAACGCCGACGTGCAGGCGTGGAGGAGCTGGTGTTGCATGCAAGTGGAGGCTGTTGCTACACGCAGGTGGAGGGCACTGCTGCGCGTGCGTGGGAACCAGAGAAACGGCGAGGGAGATGTTGAGAAGAGGAGGAGAGAACCGGAGAGAGAGCTGACATAGGGAGAGAAAGAGAGAAACCGAGGGAGAAAGAAGGAGAGTGGAGGAATCCAGAGAGAGAAGCTATGGAGGGGGGTGGAAAAGGAGAAGAAAGAAAGAAGAAATAATGCGGCTACTGGAGAGAGGAAAAGGAGTAGGCTGGAGAAAGAGGAGGAGAGAACCAGCGAGAAAGAGGAAAGGGGCTGCAGAGAATAGGTTTGTTGGAGAGCGAGAGAGGAATAGGAGAAGGAGAGAGAGGGTTGCGGGGAGAAGAGAGAGAAGAATCAGAAAGAGAAGAGAGAAGGCTGCGAGGAAACGGAGATTGGAGAGAGACTAGGAATTAGAGAGTTTCGGCTGAGAAGAGAGGAGGGGGAAATATATAGAGAGGAAAAGAGACGTGGGAAAGGAAACTGGAGAGAAGGGAGGAAATCAAGGGACAGAGAAAAGGAAACAGAGAGATTTTCTTTAATTTGGGAGGAAAACTTTTTAAAAAAAAGAAAGTGGGGGAAAGGAAAGTGACGGGTCTTTCTTGGATATCTTCGGGCAAGAATTTGGGTAGTATTAGGACCTCAAATGACGTTTTTACCCCTGCTTTAATCTTTTGGACAAAATGACGTCGAATTTATCAAAATTCGAGCACTAGACCTCCCCCAAATTTTCGGAAACTCCACCAGCCGCATTGCATCATCGACATGTCCTGTTCACATAAAATAAATATAAATTAGTGCATTATCATAAAAATATCATCATATTTATTTATTTCGTCTCGGTTTTGTCGAAAAACCGCAAATGCGCTATACTCCTTTAATCACATGAAATGACGATGTTTTTAAGTCAGAATTTGACGAAATTGGTACCGTTGGACTTGGTACACAATTATCTATCATTCCATGCTATTTTGCAGATAAAAACATGAGTATGATGCATATGATTGTCCTTAAATGATCAATTTAACACTTTATCAATGCACGTAGTTATTAGAAGGCTGTTGGCACGTGCAGAAGTGGCCCTTCACAGGTTTGATCGACTGACAACAAAGGAAGTGGATAGTGCTTCAGTGCACTATTTTAATCTAGTGTAACTCTCAATGTACACTCGCACGTGGGGGTGCATGCACACACCATCTGAGGTGTGCATCAAGCCGCACTCTTAAATATAAATAAAAGCTTCGCTACAGAACTGATGGCAGAAAGTCCCTACATTGTTGCAGTTTGGACCTCTCCGTGCACCAAGGCATGTAAGAATTCAAGTGGGCCAAGTTAAGTTACAATCTAATCTGCTTTCGATCCGTAAAATCCGATCAAATTTGTAAATTTATAGATTAAATTAGTGTTTGGGCTAAAAGAATTCACGCACACTTTTTGTGGATCGGGTCATTAATGAACGTAAAATTAAACCAAGATCTGAATATATATCATTATGGATATTGATTGGGTCTCTAATCACTAAATCTGCGCATATCTGCAGATATCCGCTCCAAGCCATAATTTATAAACATAATCTATTCTAAATCACTTAGACATCATTGTATACATAATTTAAAAAATATATAACTATTTGATTGTTGTTCCTTTTAATGATCTAAGAAGCTTTTATAATGATATAATATCTAAAGCATTTGATGTAGCCGAAGCTATCACGATCGGATTCCGAGACTAGAAATCGAGAGTAATTGGGTCGAAGAAGAAGACCGACGGGGATCCGGGCCGAGACGAGGGCGGAAGCACGGGGCCGAGGTTCCGAAGCCGAGTGGTGCCCGGACGAAGGCTAGCCGAGGGCGTAGCTGAGACTCCTTCGGCCGAAACGGATCGACTGGCGAAGGGCGACGCCGAAACCGGAGGAAGAAAACCCAGGGCCAGTGGCCGAGGCCGGCTCGAAGAGGTCGGCGAAGATTCAAACCGAAGCCCCTACAAGAAGAAGGACCAGTCAGTGAGGGTCCCGGGCTTCGGCCCAAGAGAACCCCCTCCGACGGCTAAGTCAGCTTCTGAAGAAGATTCGATTCAGAAGGGAAGGAAGAAGAAGTAGCTTTAATGCTTTTGGACTGTTGTCCTTGGTCAAGAAGACGTACCTTTGGTAATAAACAACCGTATATTTATAACGGAGGATAGAGGTTACTTAATCGTGGCAACCGATATAGGACTATGTTTTAGTTTACTGGTAAACCGCCATAGCACCTAACCCTCCCACCGGAGTGGGCCGGATACGGCTACTGGGCCGAAGGTTGGGGGCAGCTGTTGGGCTGAAGCCAATTGGGCTGAAGGCCGTTAGCTGGGCCGAGGCCAATTGGGCTGAGGGCCGCTGATGGGCCGAAGGCCACTGGGCTGCTGATGGGCCGAGGGCCACTGGGCCGCTGATGGGCCGAAGGGTGCCAGTGGGCCTCTATTTGTTGTTGCTGTTGTTGGGTTGTTTAATGGGCTACTAATGGGCCGAATCGGATTATGCCCCATCACATGGCCCCCTACTCTTGTCGTTCTTAATTCTATGAAACACCGAGAGTAAAATCCGAGGCCCTTACGGAAAAAACATGATTCGTACCTCGTCCAAAACTGTTACCACCTGTTTTAGAAACTGGGAGGTCTTCGCTTTAGGTCGGCCGAGGGTTGGTGACAAACAACCTCGTCTCAGGCCGGGACCCTTTCGGGGACACCTTCGTCTCAGGCCGAGACTTGGTGACGAATGCCTTTGTCCCCAGTTGCGAAAGCAAGGCAAGAGCGGGAAAGACCTTGGGCTTCCCGCCTTCACGGTCGCGTCACAACAAACACAGGACACGTGTTGCGGTCCGCCGAAAGTACAAAAAGATCTCAGCCATTAACAGCGATCACGCGGATCGCGGTCACTTCGGCTCTCTGTCCAAAACTTCACCTGGATCGCCGCCTCTCCGGCCTTCGGCACGAGGATCGTGACACGTGGCGAGCATCCGGACGAATAGCCGAAGGGTCAGGCCGCATCCGGCCGTTGATTGCCTCCTCTCGATCCGGTAGCCCGCTTGTCATCATGGCGAAGGACGGGACACGTGTTGCGCATCCAAGCAGGGCGGAGCCGAGGAGTGGGAAGATCTCGGCCATTGGTTCAGCACCAGACCCCCTCAAGTCCTCCTATAAATATCAACTCCTCCCCCCTGGCTATTGTTCTTTTGCCTTCTCCTTCCTCTGCACCTGTGCATCCTTGCGAGCATCTTCCCCGAGCGCCTTCGCTTCTCCGGCAGTGAGTGTGCTACTGAGGGTGTTTGAGGATGCCTTGTCCATCGCCAGGGAGCTCCTTGTCGCCGGGAGTCGTCACCGGGAAGTCCTTTGTCGCCGGGGAGGCTTTTTATCACCGGGGAGACTCTTAGCCACCGGGGAGATCCTAGTCTGAGGGTAAGCCTCAGCTTTCGCCTTCTCTCTTTTTTGATTCATGTCCAGTAGCTCTCCTTCGGCCGAAGGCGATTCTTCTTGCTCCTCGTCAAGGCCTCCCCAGTCTTCTCTATCATCTCCCTTTTCTTTGAACTCTTTTCTTTCCGTTATGGCGGACGAGGCAGAACCGGTTCCGGCTGCTGCTGAGCCTTCCACTTCGGGCCGTCGTCCGGCCGAGATGGTTTCGGACGTAGCTAGTGTCCTTGATGTTGAAACCATCAAGGTCATTACTAACTACTACCAGAATCCATCTTGGATGGTTCCCGTCCAGCCCAGGAGGCGCACCAGAGCCAACACCGTTCGGCCGGGGAGCTTCTCGATCTACGAGCACAGCTTCTGGGCAGGCTTCCATCTTCCTCTTCATTCCTTTGTCATAAATCTTTTGAGTTTTTACGGACTGGCCCCGTCCCAACACTTTCCGAATTCTTGGCGGACAGTCTATGCATTTCTGACCTTGAACTCTTATCTCGACTTCAACCCTTCGGTAAATCTTTTCCGCTACCTTTTCAAGATTAAGCCTCAAGGGAAGTCTTCCTGGTACTGCTTCGTCTCTTGCTTCGGCCGTAGGATCTTCTCCGGGAAGCCCTCGTCCATTCATCATTGGAAGGAGGGCTTCTTTTTCATCCCTCTCTCGGAGCAGGAGAAGAGTGTGCGGCCCTTCCCCACTGAATGGGCACCTTTGGCCGAGGGCCTTTCCGACCCACCCAGTCTTAGCCCCGAGCAGCTCGCCGACGCGCACCTCTTCGAGGACGAGGCTCCGTACAATATTGCGGAGCTTCTGTCAGATGAGGACAGGCTCATTGATATGGGAGCCTGGCCGGACCCGTCCTTCTCTCCTCCCCGGGTCTTCGGACCCGTCCTTCTCTCCTCCCCGGGTCCTCCCCTATCTTCCTCTTGAAGAGGCCCCGGGGGAGGCCGATGTTGGGTTTCTCGGGTTTCTCCGGATCGCTAACGCAGCGGAAAATAAAATATTGAAACAGCTATCCGTTCCCGTTTCGAAAATCAAAAAATCGATTATCGGATAATCGAAGTTCTCACTGTGTGCGGATTCGAATCCGCAACCGTTCGATTCCGTCGGTGCGACACCGCAAGCCGCGCAAGCACCCGGCCTCTAGCGAAGTCCACGCGATCCTCCTCGCAACGGATATTCTCACGTTCCTCGTTCTTCGCAGCCCACGAAACCTCCGCCGGTCGCCGCAACGCGCGGACGATTTCCCGTCGAACGAGATTCGGAGAAGCGGCGGAGCAGATCTAGATCTGTCTGGACGCCAGAGAGAGAGAGAAACAGAGGAGGGGCGGCTAGGGTTAGCAGCAGCTTGGCCTGCTCAACCCGTTCGCTATGTTTTATACTAACCGCGCGATTTTTCATAAAAACCCCCAGTTTGTATAAAACCCACTTATTTATCCATCGCCTTGAGAATCTTTTGCGTATGACCCTCTAGGCCCAATTACCAGTCCGGTTAATGGCCCAACAAGCCCAGTAACTCCTCACTGACTTTATTAATTAATTAATAACCCTTTATTAATTAATTAATCAATCGAATTGATGTCTCACATCGAATTTGACCGGGCCTCCGATCACGTTGGGGGCCAAGCAACACCGCGTGAATCCGAAAGGTATTGGGGTTAAGTAACCCACTCTTGGAACCTTTCCCCCGACAGTTACCGCGTGGATATAATCCTTCATTCGTACAATGCTCTCGAGTCAACTCAGGGTATGGCGAGCTGTCAAACCCTAACCGGTCGACTCACTTGGATAGGATGCCGCTGATGAATATCGGAAAACTCCTTTCCTGATATTATCGTCCGCCCTGGACAGGGACTTCCGCGCATCCTTCCTAGAGCATTCTCTCTCAAAGTACCGAGAGCAAACGATTCCTTATTGATACACAATTCCCTTCAACGGTATTCCGCTGTACCCAATCCTTGGCGTATTAGAATCCCGTGGCTAGAGATTCGTAAACCAAGGTCAAAGCACAGAAGTCCACCGACAAGGTGTCCTTGGTGTCTCAGGTCCGAGGACCATCTACACAACTGCGAAAATAGAATCAAGTTGGTTGACAGTGAGGTACAATACCATCCAGCGATTCAGTCGGATCAGTTCAGTGAACTCATTCTCCAATGAGCACCTACAGATTCGCCTTAGTGTCTCCACACAAGTGACTTATGAGATCAGTCACCCTCATCATATGAGCAGGAGTAATTTGTACTAGTCTAACCGGATATCTGATGTCCTTCTCGGATATCCTCCGACTATGAACGATTAAGAATATGTGTGTTTAAGTGATCAGTCTCATTAGTATGATCTCATCATAATCTTATCACTATAACACATATTCACGGACTTCATTATGAAACGATAATTAATGCGATTTACACATAATGAATATTATGCCATTATATTAATAAATGAACGAGATTTACATAGTCAGATTGGCTTGTAGACCACCTAAAACTAACAATCTCTCACTTGGACTAAAGCCAATCACCTTTATACACTAAGCCTATAGGTGATGCTCAAACACAATTTGAGCCAACGGCTTTGTCAGTATATCTGCTACATTGTCGACGGATGGAACTCTTTCCACTACTACATCTCCTCTGGATAAGATGAAAGCGCCTCAAAATATCTTTCGATTTCTGATGAGACCTCGGCTCTTTCACTTGTGCAATAGTCTCATTGTTGTCGCACAACAGCAGAACATGATCAAGGATACAGGGAACTATGTCAAGGTCGGTGATGAACTTCTTCAACCACACTACTTCCTTGAAAGCTTCAGCTGCAGTGATGTACTCAGCTTCAGTCGTCGAATCTGCAGTGGTTACTTGTTTGGATCTCTTCCAGCACAGTGCGCTTCCGTTCAAAATAAACACGAATCCAGATGTAGACTTGCTATCATCTAGATCCGACTGGAAACTCGAGTCAGTAAAGTGTCGCAGTTTCAAGTCACCTCCTCCATAGACAAGAAACATATCCTTAGTTCTTTTCAAGTACTTAAGGATACTTTTCACTGCCTTCCAGTGCTCTTCGCCTGGATCAGCCTGAAATATGCTCGTAACACTTAGAGCAAATGCAACATCAGGCCGTGTACATAGCATGGCATACATGATAGATCCTATGGCAGAGGCATAAGGTATTCTATCCATGAACACCCTCTCATTAGGAGTCTTAGGGGACTGCTCCTTTGAGAGATTAATTCCATGTCTCATTGGTATGAAACCTCTCTTGGAATTTTTCATGCCAAACCTTTTGACTATGTTATATATGTACAAGGATTGGGTCATTCCAAGCATCCTCTTTGATCTATCTTTATAGATCCGTATTCCTAATACGTAGGATGTTTCTCCCAAATCTTTCATGGAGAAGTTTTTCGACAGCCAGATCTTTACTGATGACATCATAGCTACATCATTCCCAATGAGTAGTATGTCATCTACGTAAAGAACTAGAAAAGTGACTGCACTCCCACTGGTCTTCTTGTACACACAAGGCTCATCTTCATTCTTAATAAAGTCATAAGACTTGACAGCCTCGTCAAATCTTATGTTCCAGCTCCGGGAAACCTGCTTCAGTCCATAAATGGACCTCTGAAGCTTGTACACTTTATCTGGAGATTCTTTAGATGTGAAACCTTCTGGTTGTATCATATACACCTCTTCCTCAAGGTTACCATTGAGGAAGGCAGTCTTCACATCCATCTGCCAGATTTCATAATCAAAATGTGCAGCAATGGCGAGTAGAACTCTGATCGACTTTTTCATGGCAACTGGTGAGAAAGTCTCGTCATAGTCAATTCCTTTGCCTTTGACGATATCCCTTTGTCACCAACCTTGCCTTATAAGTGTCGATCCATCCATCAGCACCGATCTTTCTCTTAAAGATCCACTTGCAACTGATGGGTATAATACCCTCGGGCAAGTCCTCCAAGTTGCAAACTTGGTTGGTGTGCATGGATTGGACTTCTGAGTTCATGGCTTCTCGCCATTTACTGGCTTCTGGGCCTTCTATGGCCTCCTGGTAGGTTTTAGGATCATCATTCTCATTATATTCTACTTAGACTCACCTTCAACAATATGTCCCACATATCGTTCGGGTATTCTATGTAATCTACCAGATCTACGAGGCTCATGTGCGTGTACCTGAACAGATTCAGGAACTGATATCTCATCTGATGATAATGCAGCTGTTTGGGGATCTAGAACCTCTTCTAGTACTATTTTACTCCCACTGTCCTCCTGGAGAAGGAATTCCTCTTCCAGGAAGACAGCTTTCCTAGCGACAAACACCTTTTGTTCACCAGGATGGTAAAAATAGTATCCAAAGGTTTCCTTTGGATATCCCACAAACCTGTGTTTATCAGTTCGTTATTCCAGCTTGTCTGGATCATGCCTCTTTACATGAGCAGGACCACCCCAGACTTTAACATGTTTAAATTTTGGTTTCCTGCCTTTCCATATCTCATATGGAGTAGAGGCTACAGACTTGCTGGGTACTCTGTTCAGTAGGTATGTTGCTGACTCTAGAGCATACCCCCAGAGGGACACTGGTAATTCCGAAAGGCTCATCATGGATCGCACCATGTCCAACAAGGTGCGATTCCTCCTTTCTGATACACCATTCATCTATGGTGTATATGGAGGGGTCAGCTGAGAAAGGATACCATTATCCTTTAAGAATTGTGTGAAATTAGTACTCAAGTATTCTCCTCCTCGATCTGATCGAAGAGCTTTAATACTCTTTCCTAATTGCTTCTCTACCTCATTCTTGAACTCCTTGAACTTCTCAAATGCTTCCGACTTGTACTTCATTAAGTACACATAGCCGAATCTTGAGAAGTCATCGGTGAACGTGATGAAGTATGACTAGCCACCTTTGGCTTGGGTAGACATGGGACCACATACATCCGAATGTGTTAGTTCCAGAATGTCCTTGGCACATTCTCCATGTCCAGTAAATGGAGATCTTGCCATCTTTCCCATAAGGCATGATTCACATGTTGCAAACGATTTATAATCGAATGGTGTTAAATAACCATACTTGTGCAACTTTTGCAACCTGCTTTCGCCAATGTGCCCAAGTCTACAATACCACAAGTAGGCCTGGTTCACACAATTCTTGCTCTTCTTAAGAGCATTATCAATTTGAAGATTGTAATAAGAAACATCTAAGAGATATAGACCGTTGACTAAAGATGCCGAAACTATTGATTTATTACCATAATAAATCGAACAACTTCTATTATGAATAGTCAACCTATATCCTATCTTGTCCAAATAAGATATTGATATGATGTTCTTTATTATGCTAGGAACATAATAACAATCTTCTAATAGTAAGGCGTCTCCTGATGGAAGCCTGAGGTTTGTTGTCCCAACAGTAATCGCCGCAACTTTTACGCCATTTCCTAGTCTCAATTCCACCTCGCCTTGTCTCAGCTTGCGCTTACTTATCAGCATCTGCACATCATGACAGATATGAGAAGCACATCCGGTATCCAATACCCAAGATGTGGAATCTCTAATTGATAAGTTGATATCTATCATATAGATATCTGAAGCTTCAGACAGCTTCACCTTTCCATGAGCTTTATCGTTAAGGAACTCCTTGCAGTTCCTCTTCCAGTGACCATACTGCTTATAGTAGAAGCAGTCACCCTTTACTACTTTTTTGTCTTTGTCCTTTGATCTTTTATCGTTAGCTATCATCCCTGCTTCAGGGGTATCCAATGCCGATTCAGCAGGAGGATCAGCTCCAGGGACAAAGTTATTGTGCTCAGATCTGAAGACATTGTTCAGGTTTCTGAACCAATCCAAGTAGATCAGGTAAGTCAAAAAAGGGCATCAAGTATGCCACGGAGTGGGTTATTCGATGACATAATTCCCTATAGGAGATAAGTAAAATCTATTTAGCAGATGTTCAATTATTAAAATTTAAAACAAGACATGGTCTTTTGTTGAAGTTTAACTCCCACTAATTTTCGACGGACTGTATAACCATCAGCTATACAGAACGGGAGACGCCGACAGTCTCCTAGTGGGGATCAGAATTTCAATGACTTGCACTACAACCTTGTGGATAGCACAACAAACTGTAATACAATCAAAGAGCACCTAACTCATGGGACTTGCAACTCCTTGCAATATATGATCATGGCTTCGGTCCCCAGAGATTTAATGGCCTTGTGGATAGCACAACAAACCATTAATCCTGGTCTAAACTAACCATCATTACGCGACGAACATAGATTTGCATGCAGCCCTTGTGGATAGCACAACAAAGCTACATAGTTCCTCTACCCCGATCATACAGGCATCTAATGCCATAGCCACAGTTTCTCCTCCCAATTAAGCAGGCCTTGTGGATAGCACAACAAACCTGCCTAAAGTGATTCGAATCCTATGACTATAACGATGGTGGACCACGCGGTAGGTTCTTAACTAATCGCGTTACGGCTTATAGTTTATCTGAGGGTATTTAGATAACTTTTATCTTGGTCTCTCCTAAGTGAAAGTATAAAAAATATCGTATATGTTTAGTAAATACTATACCTGCTTTGATTCATAATCAAAAGAAAACAATGCATCTCATACATGTCATTAGTGTGGTCATGGATAGCACAATGGGTTTGACTAGAGCCAACAGTCAAACACACACACAATCTAACACAACAATTATATTAGATATCCTGCAAACTCATAGGCAAGAGATCTCCATCTTTTCGCCTTCCTGGTTGCAGCTGTGGATCGTCTTCGCTCCTTCCTCGGTTGCCTCGATCATATTACATTAATTCTAGAATTACATGTAATTAGAAGAGAGCCTTATGGCGAGTACAAGAGAGAGGGAGGTAGAAATACATCAGAGAATGAGAGAAGGAGAGATTCGCAGATCTCTATTTATTAACAATTAATAAATATCCATCATTCATCCACGATCCACATAAATACATCATTCATCACATGAATAATTAACTAAGTGCATATCCATGACCACGGTGTGTTTTAAACATCCCACACATGATTCAGCGTACACATGGCTAAAATAAATGAGTTTTCAAAATAAATAAGTTTTGGCTTTCAGAAAGCTGGGATCCAATCAAAATTGGTGTTCGAATTTCGAAAACACTTTTAATTAACTTGACATACAATTAAATCAAAATTTAAAAGCAATAAACACACATCACATGTGCACACACTCCGAATTAATAATTCCAAATTATTCCATGAAAATTAGAATAATTCTAATAATCTAACACTTAGATTAAACCCTATTAATAATCTAACAATTAGACTATTAAAGACTAATCTAACTCTTAGATTAATCCAAGAAAGTTAATTAATAATTTAACACTTAAATTAATAATCAACCAAATTAATTATTAACTACCAACCTAACATTTAGATTAGTCAATTAATGTTAATTATTAATTTAACTCTTAAACCAATAATTAACACTAACTAATTAATAATTAATTAATCTAACTCTTAGATTAGATAATTAAAGTTATCATTAATTTAACTATTAAATTAATGACTAACAGTAATTAATCAAGGATGACTAATTTAACATTTAAATAAGTCATCAGAATTAATTATTATTTTAACTCTTAAATTAATAACTAATTCTAAAGAATTAACAATTAGATGATTAAATAATTAAAAATCTAACATTTAGATTATAACTATTAGCCACTAACTATAATTTCTTAAATTAGTCATATAAAGGTTAATAATTAATTTAACAATTAAATTAATATTAACCTTAATTAATTAACAACTAATTGCTAATTAATTAACCCTTAAATGACTTAATGATTCAAAATCATTAAAGCACCAATTAAGTAAAATAGAAAAATGATTTAAATTTCAAAACACTTTTGAATTTTAAAATTAAAATCATATTCTAATTTAATTAGGTCATTGAATGAGTTCAGGGGGCTTATCAAAAGAAATGGGCCCAGCCCTAAAATTGAGCCAGGGCTCGGCCAAAAGGCTGAGCCAAGGCCAAACCAGGCCCCTGGGCTTGAGCCAGGGCTCGGGTCCCTGGGTCAGCCAACCCAGGCCCGATCCAACCGAAACCGGCCCGGTCCAACCGGCTTCTTCCACCTTTAACCTGCATCAAACCGACGGCTTTTAACCCTAAATCTGCTAGTGCAGGCGGCGGCGGGCTGGGTTGTAGGGGCTCGGTGGCCGGCGCCCCGGCGCTGACCGGCCCGGCCGGCGATGGCCCCGGCGCCGGCATGCCCCCTGCGTTTGCTGGCCCGAGCCCATTAACCCTCCCCTTTTCCATGAACTTCAGTTCTGTTAAAATCTAAAAGAGGAGCAGCCACCCAACTCTGGCCACCTCCAACAGGTTTTCCGGCGATGGACTCGAAGCCCAGTCGTGCCAAACAACCCTTTGGATTATCCGGGGCCATCCATACCTCCCCAACGATTGGGGATGCCCAAATGAAGCCGCAGAGTGTGCCCGGAACACGCAATTCTTCGTCCTACGAAGAACGCGAAAAAACCCCAAAAATTAATATCGAAAATTGCAGAACATTAATCCAATTAATTTTGTGTTCATCGTATGAACAAATATCCAGCAAATAATCGATCTTTAAGCATGGAATAATTTCAAGGAAAAATTAATTCGGAGATCGAAACGGGACGAGAAACAGTGGAATCTGGCTCTGATACCACTGTTGGGTTTTTCGGGTTTCTCCGGATCGCTCACGCAGCGGAAAATAAAATATTGAAACAGTGATCCGTTCCCGTTTCGAAAATCAAAAAATCGATTATCGGATAATCGAAGTTCTCACCGTGTACGGATTCGAATCCGCAACCGTTCGGTTCCGTCGGTGCGACACCGCAAGCCGCGCAAGCACCCAGCCTCTAGCGAAGTCCACGCGATCCTCCTCGCGATGGATATCCTCACATTCCTCGTTCTTCGCAGTCCACGAAACCTCCGCCGGTCGCCGCAACGATTGCCGCAACGCGCGGACGATTTTTCGTTGAATGGGATTCGGAGAAGCGGCGGAGCAGATCTAGATCTGTTTGGACGCCAGAGAGAGTGAGAAACATAGGAGGGGCGGCTAGGGTTAGCAGCAGCTTGGCCTGCTCAGCCCGTTCGTTATGTTTTATACTAACCGCGCGATTTTTCATAAAAACCCCCCGTTTGTATAAAACCCACTTATTTATCCATCGCCTTGAGAATCATTTGCGTGTGATCCTCTAGGCCCAATTACCAGTCCGGTTGATGGCCCAACAAGCCCAGTAACTCTTCACTGGCTTTATTAATTAATTAATAACCCTTTATTAATTAATTAATCAATCGAATTGATGTCGCAAATCGAATTCGACCGGGGCTCCGATCACGTTGGGTGCCAAGCAACACCGCGTGAACCCAGAAGGTATTGGGGTTAAGTAACCCACTCTTGGAACCTTTCCCCCGACAGTTACCGCGTGGATATAATCCTTCATTCGTACAATGCTCTCGAGTCAACTCAGGGTATGGCGAGCTGTCAAACCCTAACCGGTCGACTCACTTGGATTGGATGCCGCTGATGAATATCGGAAAACTCATTTCCCAACATTATCGTCCACCCTGGCCAGGGACTTCCGCGCATCCTTCCTAGAGCATTCTCTCTCTAAGTACCGAGAGCGAATGATTCCTTATTAATACACAATTTCCTTCAATGGTATTCCGCTGTACCCAATCCTTGGCGTATTAGAATCCCGTGGCTAGAGATTCGTAAACCAAGGTCAAAGCACAGAAGTCCACCGACAAGGTGTCCTTGGTGTCTCAGGTCCGAGGACCATCCACGCAACTGCGACAATAGAATCAAGTTGGTTGACAGTGAGGTACAATACCATTCAACGATTCAGTCGGATCAGTTCAGTGAACTCATTCTCCAATGAGCACCTACAGATTCGCCTTAGTGTCTCCACACAAGTGACTTATGAGATCAGTCACCCTCATCATATGAGAAGGGGTAATCTGTACTAGTCTAACCGGATATCCGATGTCCTTCTCGGATATCCTCCGACTAGGAACGATTAAGAATATGTGTGTTTAAGTGATCAGTCTCATTAGTATGATCTCATTATAATCTGATCACTATAGCACATATTCACGGACTTCATTATGAAACGATAATTAATGCGATTTACACATAATGAATATTATGCCATTATATTAATAAATGAACGAGATTTACATAGTCAGATTGGCTTGTAGGCCACCTAAAACTAACAGCCGAGGCGAGAGCTGCCGCGATCGGGGCTCCGGTCGAAGCCTGTCCGGCTGAAGAGGGCGCCGAAGCTGCGGCCGGGGATAAGTCAGCTTTGAGTCAAAAAGTTGCAGTTTGAACTGTTGCTAACTCTTTTTTCTGCTTGCAAAGATGTCTGGTCTCCGGGGCTTAATCAACCGGATTTCTAAGCAGTCCGGTCAGTCTCGACCGTCCTAGCTGCGGCCCGCGGAGGGGAGAACGGCTAGAGGGGTTCGGGGCCCCGGCGCACGGACCACGAGGCAGACCGCGGCTTCCGCCGAAGGCCGCGTTGCTACTACTGCTCTCGAGAGGGAGCAGCAGAAGGGGAAGGTGGTCGCCGGAGGGAGCGGTCGGCCGGAGAAGAGGAGCCGGGCGGATGATCCCGGTGAGAGGGAATCCGCCCCGACGACCAAGAGGCCGGTGGCAGCACGGGGCGCCCCACTTTCGTTGCCTCCCCAACCGCAGAGGGGCGACTCTCCTTCGGCCACTGGGGCTGGCGCGGAGACGCTATCCTACCCCTTCGGGGCGGCCGGGATGCACATGTCCCGGGAGTACGGGCACGAGCCCTAGCGCCCGGACACGGGGGTCTTCGTGGACGAGAGTCTGGAAGACTCCCGGACGTGTCTGCGTCTGACCCGGGGCCTCACCCTTCTGATGGCGGGGGACGAAATCAAGGAGCTTTCCTCAGAAGGCTTGTCCTTGCAGTGCGTTCGACACGCCGTCCAGGTGAGAGCCCCTTCGTCTTCATCTTTGGTCGTCGTTTCCCTTAGTTGCTTTAAGCTTATGTTTTCTTTTCTGCTCTCCGCTGCAGGCCGCGGTCATGTGCGGGGACCTTGCTCGCCGCCAGGCCATCATCTAGCAGAAGCTGTGGGACATCGACCAGGCCTCGGATCAGCTGGCCTCGGGCAAAGTTGCCTCGGTGCGGCGTGATCTCGAGGCCGGGATTGATGTCCTCATCGAGAGGAACTCACAGCTTTGGGCCGAGCTGGAGGGCCAGAGGGAGGTGATCCACACCACCTCAGAGGCCAAGAAGAAGGCCGAGAAGGAGCTGGAGCGGGCCCGAGCCGAGATCGCGTTCCTAAAGGCCGAGATCCAGGACAAGGCCGAGGAGTGGAATGAGGAGCGCCGTTGCCACGCCGAGGAGGTCTCGGCTCTGAAGGCTGACTTGGAGGCAAGAGCCAAGGAAGCCAATGACGTCGCTGGCACAGCCGTGGCGAGCTACAAGGAGGGCCCGTAGTATGCCGACGAGATGCTGGAGGCCGGAGCCAAGGCGGCCATGACCATGTTCGATCTGGGGATGGCCATTGCCCAAAAGGTGTGTCCGGACGTAGATCTGACTGGTCTCGGCTACCCTACGGACGAAGAGGGCGAGGAGATCTTGGCCTGGTGGCGAGAACTCAAGGCCGAAAGAACCCCGGCCTCTCCGGAAGGCGCCACGGCCGAACCGGTCCAGGCTTCCCCTCCGGCGTCTCCCGGCCAAGCTCCTGTCGATGTGGACGGCAAGGACGCCGAAAGCTAGTCCGGGGGCTTGTCCCGGTCACTTTTGTTTTTCAAGATGCCGAGGCCAGGCATACGGCCTGCTTTTGTACTTGTGTTTATATATAGAAGGCATTTTGCTTATGCTTGCTTCATGATATCTTTGAGTAGATAGCCGAGTTTGATTTTGTTTGTGGCCGAAGCCATGCCGCTCCCGATACGGTTTGCATGGCCGAAGCCACTCCCGGTACGGTTTACACGGTCTTAGAGAATAATGCCGCTCCCGAAACAGTTTGCATGGCTGAAGCCACTCCCGGTACGGTTTGCACGGACTTAGAGAATAATGCCGCTTCCGATACGGTTTGCATGGCCGAAGCCACTCCTGGTACGGTTTACACGGTCTTAGAGAATAATGCCGCTCCAGATACGGTTTGCATGGCCGAAGCCACTCCCGGTACGACTTGCATGGACTTAGAGAATAATGCCGCTCCCGATACGGTTTGCATGGCCGAAGCCACTCCCGATACGGTTTGCACGGACTTAGAGAATAATGCCACTCCCGATACTGTTTGCATGGCCGAAGCCACTCCCGGTACGGTTTACATGGACTTAGAATGTAGTGTCGCCCCCGATACGGTTTGCATGGCCGAAGCCACTCCCGGTACAGTTTACACGGACTTAGAGAATAATGCCGGACACAATACTTCGGAATAATAAAAGAATAATATATTCATGATGTCCGGCTAAACCCCGGGGGAAATGACTTACATGAAGTAGCTCCGAAGGCGCTCCACATTCCAGGTACGAGGGAGAGGCTGGCCCGAAAGGGTTTCCAGCCGATAGGCTCCTCGCGGATCATTCGGAGAAAGCTTCCCTGCAACTTCAGCTGGCTTGGACGCGTGGGCGTTCCGCAACACGAGGTTCCCGGCTTCAAAGCTTCGGGGCTTTACTTGAGCGTTGTGGTATCTCGCCATGCGCTGCTGATAAGCAGCCAGCCGAATGCGGGCTTGATCCCTTGTCTCTTCTATGAGATCAAGGTGATCTCTCAGGGCTTCATCATTAGCCTCCGGATCATAAGTAAGAACCCTCGGCGACGGCAAGCCGACTTCGATGGGGATAACCGCTTCCACCCCGTAGGCCATTCGGAATGGGGTTTCTCCGGTAGGGGTTCAGCTTGTTGTCCGGTAGGCCTATAGGACGCTTGGCAGCTCTTCGACCCATCGGCCTTTAGCCTTGCCGAGGCGAGTCTTCAGTCCTCACAATAGACTTCGGTTAGTGACCTCGACTTGGCCATTCGTCCGAGGGTGTGCTACCGAAGCGAATTTATGGAGAATGCCGAAACTGGCGCAGTTGTCTTTGAACCGATGGCTGTCGAACTGTTTGCCATTGTCTGAAATGATCGCCCGGAGGATGCCATAACGGCAAATGATGGACTTTCATACGAAGTTCCATGCATTGCTATCGGTTATGGACGCGAGGGGTTCAGCTTCGACCCACTTGGTGAAGTAATCCACTGCCACAATAAGGAACTTCCTCTGGCCAGTGGCCATGGGAAAAGGTCCCAGGATATTGATTCCCCATTGGGCGAAAGGCCAAGGGTCTGACAGAGGTGTTAGGAGGGTTGCCGACTGATGAATGAGGGAGCTGAACCTCTAGCACTGGTCACAGCAGTGGACGAGAGTAGCTGCGTCCTCTTGGAGCGTTGGCCACCAGTACCCTTGCCTCAAGAGTTTGTGGGTCAAGGCCCTCCCTCCTGTGTGTGCTCCGCATATCCCTTCATGTACTTCCCGAAGGGCATAATCAACTTCGGTCGGGCCGAGACATCGCAGGAGTGGGCGGCCGAAGGATTTCTTATATAACATCCCCTCAAGAATAAGGAAATGGGAAGAGCGCTGCCGAACGCGCCGTGCTTCCTTCGGATCGAACGGGACCTCTTCTCGGAGGAGAAAGGCGACTAGGGGAGTCATCCAGGTCTCTGCTTCGGATTCACTCACTTGCATGACCTTGGATTCGTCGAGACTTGGCTCGGCCAGCTCTTCTACGAGGACCATTCGGCCTCCTCCCCCGTCTTGAGTTGACACTAGCCAAGAAAGAGCATCGGCTCTAGCATTTTCGGCCCGAGGGATCTGCACAATCTCATAAGAATTAAACTCAGCTAGGATCTTACGGGACCTGGAGATAGGACGTCATTAATGCGTCCCGGGCCTCGTATTCCCCAGTGACTTGATTGGCGATCAGCTGAGAGTCGCTGAACGCCCTTATGTTTTGCGCGCCGAGTCTTCTGGCGGCCCGAAGGCCTGAAATAAGGGCTTCATACTCGGCGGCATTATTGGTAGCCGGGAAGGAGAAGCGCAGCGCATACTCCGTGACGACCCCTTCTGGAGACGCCAAGATCCATCCGGCGCCACTGCTTGAAGAACATGCGGACCCATCAACGTAGAGTCGCCATTCATCCGATGAAGGAGCCAAAGCGGATTCGGCTTTAGGAGTAGCTCTGACTTCCGGCTGAGGGGCCGAGGGCGACTCGGGAGTGAGCTCGACAATGAAGTCAGCCAAAGCTTGAGCTTTTATTGTTGTCCGAGACCCATAAGAGACGTTGAATTCTCTCAGTTCGATTGCCCATTTAGCTAGCCTCCCGGACACTTCTGGCCGAGAGAGGACTTGCCTCAGAGGTTGGTCTGTGAAGACCTTTATTGAATGCGCGAGGGAGTAGGGCCGGAGCCTCCTCGCGGACGCGACAAGGGCTAAGGCCAGCTTTTCAAGAGTAGGATACCGAAGCTCCGCTCCGTGGAGGACTCGGCTTATATAGTAAACTGGCCTTTGAACACCATCTTCTTCCCGGATGAGGACGGCACTAATAGCTGCTTCAGGTGCGGCGAGATAAACGAACAACTGCTCTCCTCGAACCGGCTTAGACAAGACGGGGATGTTGGAGAGATAGGCTTTCAGCTGATCGAAGGCCGACCGACACTCGTCCGTCCAGGAGAAATTACTAGCCTTCTTCAGCAGCTTGAAGAAGGGAAAACAGTAATCCGCCGCCCTTGACATGAAGCGGCTTAGCGCAGCTATCCTTCCACTTAGCTTCTGAACCTCTCGGATGTTGGCCGGAGGGCGCATTTGGATAATAGCCATAACCTTCGCAGGATTTGCTTTTACCCCTCGGCAGGTGACCATGTAGCCGAGGAACTTCCCGGAGGCCACGCCAAAGACGCACTTGGCTGGATTCAGCTTCATTTTATACCTGCGCAAGGTGGAGAATGTCTCGGCCAAATCGTCCAGATGGTCTACAGCGATGCGGCTTTTCACCAGCATGTCGTCGATGTAGACCTCCATATTGCGGCCGAGCTACGGAGCGAATATCCTGTTGATGAGACGCTGATAAGTTGCTCCTGTATTCTTCAGGCCGAATGGCATACGGGTGTAGCAGTATAGGCCGAGGTCCGTTGTAAAGCTTGTCTTGTCCTCGTCGTCCGGATGCATTCGGATCTGGTGATAGCCTGAATATGCGTCGAGGAAGCTGAGCAGCTCGTAGCCGGAAGTGGCGTCCACCACCTGGTCTATCCGAGGCAGGGGAAAGCTGTCCATCGGACAGGCCTTGTTGAGGTTGGTGAAGTCCACACACATCCGCCACTTGCCGTCCTTTTTGGGCACCATCACTACATTGGCAATCCATTCGGGATGGTGCACTTCTCGGAGATGTCCCGCGTTCAGCCCCTTCTGTACTTCAGCTTGGATGGCCGTCCTTCTTTCTTGGTTGAAGGTACGCCGCTTCTGCTTGACCGGAGGCTGGTTTGGGTCGACGTGCAGCCGATGCTCCGCCACCTCCGGGTCGACTCCGGGCATGTCCGAAGGAGACCATGCGAAGATGTCGAGGTTTTCCTTCAGGAACTCGACAAGTCTTTCGGCTTCAGACTTCTCAAGGCCGGAACCTATCATGAGACTTCGGCCTTCTCCTTCCGGAACTGGGACGGTTGTAAGTTCCTCTCCCGGGGATGCTTCTACCGAAGATTCGATCGAAAGGGATACGGCCGCAGCCTTCCCTTTGACCGAAATCATATAACATTGCCGGGAGGCTTCCTGATTTCCCTTGGCTTCGCCGATTCCATGACCGGTATGGAACTTCAGCTTCTGATGGAAAGACGAAGGTATAGCTCCAATTCCGCTGATCAGCCTTCGGCCAAAGATGGCGTTGAAGACTGAGTCGACCTTGACGACGGCAAAATCCGTTTCAACGGTTAATTGCCGAGGAGCCGTACCCAGGGTTACAGGTAGCCGAAGGCAATTTACTCGCCAAGGCAAGCCATTAAAGCCGAATAGAGGCCCCCAGTGAGGCTTCATATCAGCCTCATTCAAACCCATTTTTACAAAACAATCGTAAAAAAGTACATTTGGGGCACTTCCATTATCAACAAAGATACGATGAACATCGTAACTTTCCATTACATCATTTACAACTAGGGCGTCGTCGTGAGGAACCTGAACGTCGGTCAGATCCTCCTGGCCGAAGATGATGTCCTCTTGACGAGACCGCTTCGGATCGGCATTGACTGCTGCTACCTTTGCCGTAGCGCTTACCTTTGCCGTAGCGCTAGCTCGACGACGCCTTGCTCCCTCTCCGGGGCCCTTGGATATCATCATGATCGACCCGGCACTGGGTCGTTGATGGGATGCTTCTGCCGGGGCCAGAGCCACCTTCGGTTGAGGTGGGGCTTCTTTATTCGGGAGCTGTTGTCGCCTTGCTGCTCCGGGGGCGTCCCGATCCTACCGCTGTTGAGGCTGCGCTCGTCGATATTGCGGCAGACGGCCTTCTCTGATGAGGCGATCAATCTCCTCCCGAAGGTGCCGGCATTCGTTAGTCGAATGGCCGGTCTCCCGATGGTACTCGCAGTACTTGCGGGAGTCCCTTCGGCGGGGATCAGTCTTGATGCGCTCAGGCTGCCGAAGCATACCTTTCACCTCCATGAGCATCCGGGAGGGTGGAGCAGGTAGTGGCAGGTACCGCTGCTGCGGATCCCGACGCTTGTCTCAATCCCATTCTTCCCTCCGGTATCGCTTGCGAGATGGCTCCTGATCTTCTGGGGGAGGACGAACCGGAGGGGTAGCTGCCGATGGAGCCTCGGCAATACTTTTGCCCTTGGACATCATCAGGGCTTCTCGGTTGATGTACTTGTGGGCCCGAGCCACTAGGTCCTGGAAGGTGGGGGGATGACGCTTCCCGATAGAGCTAAGAAGCCCTTCATCTGTACACCCACTGATCACGGCCGAGACCGCGATCGAACTATCCAAGTTTGGAATTTGGGCGGCTTTGGCCCGAAACTTAGTGAAATACTGCTGAAGGGTCTCGGTAGGTCCTTGCCGAATGGCTAGTAGACTGGACGAGGTTTTACATTGCCGAGTAGCATCATAGAATTGGTCGATGAACAGTTGGCCTAACTACACTAGAGAGTGAATAGAATTGGGGGCCAATGTCTCAAACTAGGTCAGGGCTATTTTTTCTAGGGTGAGGGGGAAGAGATGGCAGCGGACTGCCTCAGAAACCCCTCGGACGGAGAGGTAGGAATTGAATCTCTGGAAGTGGCAGACTGGATCTGTCATTCCATCATACAGAGGACCTTTCGGTAGTTTAAAGTTGGGAGGTACCTCGATGGCCAGAAGCTCTTGAGAGAAATAAGTCTGCTCCAGGATGGTACTGGCGAGAGGTGCTCCGTACGGCCGGGACACCATCTGTTGCATTTCCTTCCTCATTACCGTCAGTCGCCGGTCCAGATCCGGGGCGGTTGAAAGGGTGGCCGAGCGTCCTTCGGCCTTAGTCAGATGAAACCCGGATGAAGCGTAGTCTGGCTCCGTCAGGATATGACTGGCACGAGGGACTCGGCCAGGCGGCGCGAACGGCTCACTTCGTGCCGAAACTTTCTCGTCGGGGAAGGCCCGCGAGGGTGTTGGTTGTAGCCTCGCGGCTTGAACAGGAGAGAGTTGAGGAGGTGGTACTTGTTGCGGGGGCTGACTCAGCAACCCCATATACTGGCCGATGGCAGACACCATATCTCGCAAGGGTGCCAAGGAGGTAACTGTGGCTGCCAGCGTCGTCACTTGTTGCTGAAGCTCTTCCACCCGGTCGTCTCTGGGAGCGAGAGACTCCGGCATAACAGGAAGGGCGGAACCTTGTGGAAGAACTGACGGTACACCTTCGGAGTGGAGCGCCTGCGCTAGAGTCGCCCGCGTCTCTGCCTCGTCTTAGCCGGATCATCTAGTCACCGGACGATGAGACATGACTTCTCGTTGGTTTCCCACAGACGGCGCCACGTGATGTAGCCGAAGCTATCACGATCGGATTCTGAGACTAGAAATCGAGAGTAATCGGGTCGAAGAAGAAGACCGACGGGGATCCGGACCGAGACGAGGGCGAAAGCACGGGGCGAGGCTCCGAAGCCGAGAGGTGCCCGGACAAAGGCTAGCCGAGGGCGTAGCCGAGACTCCTTCGGCCGAAACGGATCGACCGGCAAAGGGCGACGCCGAGACTGGAGGAAGAAGACTCGGGGCCGGTGGCCGAGGCCGGCTCGGAGAGGTCGGCGAAGATTCAAACCGAAGCCCCTGCAAGAAGAAGGACCAATCAGTGAGGGTCCCGGGCTTCGGCCCAAGAGAACCCCCTCCGACGGCTAAGTCAGCTTCTGAAGAAGATTCGATTCAGAAGGGAAAGAAGAAGATGTAGCTTTAATACTTTTGGACTGTTGTCCTTGGTCAAGAAGACATACGTTTGGTAATAAATAGCCGTGTATTTATAACGGAAGATAGAGGTTACTTAATCGTGGCAGCCGATATAGGACTATGTTTTAGTTTACTGGTAAACCGCCATAGCGCCTAACCCTCCCACCGGAGTGGGCCGGATACGGTTATTGGGCCGAAGGTTGGGGGCCGTTGTTAGGCCGAATGCCGCTAGTGGGCTGAAGCCAATTGGGCTGAAGGCCGCTAGCTGGGCCGAAGTCAATTAGACTGAGGGCCGCTGTTAGGCCAAATGCTGTTGGGCCGCTGATGGGCCGAAGGCCACTGGGCTGCTGATGGGCCGAGGGCCACTGGGCCGTTGATGGGCCGAAGGGTGCCAGTGAGCCTCTATTTGCTGTTGCTGTTGTTGGGCTATTTAATGGACTGCTAATGGGCCGAATCGAATTCTGCCCCATCAGCATTATTATCCTCAGGGTTCAAATTCAAGTGATGCAACTCTTAGGGTTCAAATTCAAGCTACGATTGGTCTCTTCTTAAGTATATGTTTTTCATATAAATCGTGATTTCCATCTATTTGAACGATAATTTTGCTCTCAAAAGATCTACGTACTGCACGTAAGAAATGTCATTAATTCTTTCCATAGGGTATGCATATATGCAAGAAATACTCTAGGCATATGTTCTCATGAGCCGAGGGTTACTTATAGTCCATTTTCTCACATCATTATATGAGGTGAAAACAGAACTCGAAACCCAGTGTGCCACATCTTTAACGGAGAATAATCGTTTTAGGAAGAATTTATGATGCAACTTATGTTATGATAATGATCTCTTTACAAGACAGGAAACAATGGCCATGTAGTGGCGGATGGTAGAGATCAAAGTTTGGATGTTCTCGACAATAAAACGTATACGGCACGGGACGGCCAATTTGTTTTTCCCGATTTGGGCGGTGACGAAAGTTTTAATTCGAATCCCTGACGTTCAGGTTACAAATTAATGAAACTACCTAACCGATAAACTTAGCTAATCGTTTTTACATGCAAATGGGATTTTAATTCTAATTATTCTATTTTTCTTGATTTTTCTATGGCATCTTAAAATATTAAAAAAAAATCAACCAATTAAAATTAAGCGGACAACTGCTAATGTACATACACTACAACTAGTTTTACTTTTAAGTTCCTAGATGAATTATCGTCAGCTCACATCGTGAGCAACCCAATAGTACTTGGGCGGGCTTGGTGGGAGATCCTAATCCCTCAAGTCCGTCGTTCCCGAGTTCTTCGCTGTGCTTGCACTCCAGGCTTTCTCCAAGAAGGTCCCTTGGACTGGGCACTCTTAATTGCTTTTTCATTCTATTTCTTCAATTATTAATAAAAATTGTGTAGTATTTGTTGACGTATAGTGATATACATAAGCTCAATTTTTTAATTTTTTTTTTTTAAGATCGATTACACTATTCTTGACATGTCTTTATATCTAATCACTGATGGAATGGTTCAAAATTTTTAAAAAACTAAAAATTAACTCCGAATGAACAGTAAAAAAATACTCTTAATGGGTCTATTCTAGCAGTAGTTCTTTATTTTGAGATTAGATTTTTTATTTTTTAAGTCATTCGTTTGGAGATGAAACTGTACAATCGTGTGGGACATATTAGAGTGAATTTTAAAAAATTAGATTTACATATACTACGGTGCGATACAGCCACGTTGCTGGATCACAGCAAATATTACTCCTAAACTTTATTTACATGCGAAAAGCTAGCAATCACATTCTTAGGCTTTTGTCTAGATTCGTGTCGACCTTTTTTTTTTTTCCTTTTTTTACTCCAATTTGTAGTCCCAATGCATGCTTGAGATAGGATAGTATGGAATGGAAATTTATGAAATACATAGGTCGGATCTTGTTTAGGCGAATTTTAAACGCTCAGTACCCGACCCAAAGAAAATCCCCATGCAAATAATTTGACCTGAAACCTGACCAATTCATTGTAGCCTCTGCTGGGCCAGGTACAAACCGCACGGAGTGTTTATTTAATCAGTAATCTAGTTGTTCGTGAGGGTACACCATTGAAGGGATGACAAGCGCATTTCTGTTCGTGATGAACAATCTACGCCCGAGAGGGAGCATGAGTAGAGATGCAAATGGTAATTGATAACACGATTATTTGATTGATTATTAATTTATAGGTCAATTGATGAATAATTTTTTTAAATTGTTATATACAGGATTTAAAGTAACTTATTTTTTCACTGGTATACTAATGACGAGGGTAAATTGGGATCCGGCAAAGTCAGGTCCAATAACCAAGTGGTCGAAGCAGTCAGTGGCCCATTTCACAGGCGGCACGTGCAAAATCCCCGTGCATCCCTATGAAACTCTCGATATGATCAGCCAAGATCGGGAATCCCAAGAGCCAGTTCGAAAAGCTAAGTCTCTCAGGTCTTACAAGGATCTTCGAGAGGAGTCACCCAAGGAAAGAGTTGTCCAAACCTCCTGAGAAGGACATACACTCGGGAGATCTTCAAGTCCTAATCCACACTTGGACAGGCAGCTAAGGCGCTTAGGCGATGACAAGCACCGAGACCCCGACTCCCCAAGAGAAAAGGGATACTCAGGATCATTCAAATATAAGGCGGGAAGGCGGGAGTCGTGGTTAAAACACCGCAACTACTCATTCAAGACAAAGCTCCATGATCTCCGTCTCTCATTAAGAGAGAGGATCATGCCTTCCAGCCTAGGAGGCCATGACACCCTCAATCAGAGAGCTCAAATCGTGGGCCATGTGAGCAATCAGTCAGTCATTACGAAAACTACCCTCCAGTGCCTCATATAGGGGTCAATATAAATATATCTGCCTCCCTTTAAGAATAAGGTATGCATACACTCGCACTTCAAAACCCTAGCCTACGTTCTCCCAGAATACTGACTTAGGTATCGGAGGGTCTTTCCTCCACTTGAGAGGGGGGGGGAGGAGAGACCTCTGACGTCTCTCTTGATCCTTGCAGGACTCCTTCTTTGGGGCTTCCGTTTCCTTCGCTCAAACATATCTCATCGCGTGATGGAAGGAGCTGATGGATCTGACGGCCCTACATCGTCCCTAGTGTTTAACCTCTACAACTAAAAATTTGATTATTAATTTATAAGATAATTAATGGATGGAGTTTCTAATTAATAGCCTAATAGATATGGTCACAGGTCTATTTTAAATCTGCACAGAATCTGAATGATTTGCATCCCTAACCACAGAGTTTTTGGGCCAAACTTCCGCTGGACATCCACTAGGACAGGTGCCCCGGAGGAGCAACACGTAGTGAAAATGTTAGAGGGAGTGGGTATTATATACGAATACTCTTTAACCTTTTGTGTATTGTTATAAATATTTTTGATGTCTTCAAAAAAGTTATTATTATATCTTTCCCATCAAAATATTATGAATCTTAACAAAGATTTAGATATTTTTGTGCATTTATACCCTTAAATATAAGAGAACTTTGTATTTATACCTAAAATTTGATAGAGATATAAATGCAATCTTTTTTAAAATGTCTTGATTATTTATAAAAATATGTGAAAACCAGAGGCACATATACAAACGCAATAAGTTAGAGGAGGTAAACATACAATTTTTTTTGGTAACATGAGCGAATGACGGCTCAAAGTATACCCTCCTTTGCACTGTAACATCACATCCAAGTGTTAAAGCCCATGAAACCACTCCTTCTGGGAATTGGTGGCCAGAATATCCTGAGAAATATTCACATGATTTGCATTAATCAACACCGTGGACTGAAATTATTCGGATTAAGGCAAGGGATAAACGAACCTTTTAATTTACCTGTTAGGCCTTTTAATTTGTTGCTGGTTAGCGAGAGGTTGGAATTTTGTTGGAGGTAGGCTCGTAGAGGCACATGGAGAAGCTCCTCCTGTTTATGAGATTTTGTTTCAGGGCACAGGGGCACTTTTGTCTCACGAGTTGCCGTGCCAACTAGTTAGTCACCCGAGTGGTGTCTTCCTCTGTCACATTATACTTTCATCTTCACTGTTGAAGTTATTAGATCATCAAACTCTAAACTTTAAGTTCCACTTTATTTGTAGAATCAGAGAAGAATAAGGCTCATTATTTTTAGAATAAAACTAATTCTAGTTTGATGGGAGGAATGACTTATACCGCATTAGAGTTTCTTATAGTAGAATAAAGAGAATAAGTAATTCGATCTTAGATCTAAGAATTGCTTATCCTTCTTATTCTGCCATCGGGTCCCACATAACTATCAAAGTTAAACGCCTCTTATTTTAGTATACGTTATTCTGGATAAGTAATTTCGAATAACCTATTATGTCAACAAATTGGAACTAAGACATTGAGTGGAAAAAGCATCATATATATATATATATATATATATATATATATATATATATATATATATATATATATATATATTTATCCTTTATCCGACGTTGGATTATTCTAACACGCATGCTCACATGCAAGGCGATTTTAGATTCTATCACATGAGTCACAAATATGAGTACTCGGCCCGATTCATAATGATGGACTCTGATACAATATTAAAGTTATTAGATCAACTAACTCAAAACTTTAAGACATTAAGGAGTAGGCACCATCTATTTAAGTATTATTTCTTTTGTCCCTTATATGATGTGAGATTATTTTAACACCCACAACCACATTATTGCATTATAAGCGGCAATGTTAGGAGTAGAAGGGAGATATTTTTGTTTTTTCCTTTTTTCGGGGGGTGGGGGTTAGTTTTTGGGTCTCTTTAATTTGCTTCATTAGTGAAATTTTTTTAATTATCTTTCTACTTAGTAAAAACTTCTAGTGATTTTAACTATATTTGAAAAACGTATGAGAAAATTTAAACAAACACGTGAATATTTTAAGAAATTCCCTAAAAAGGGATCCTTTTTAAATAAACGGAAGATTAAGAGAGTTTTCATTAACTAGAGAGATTACATTATAGGGAATTTTTTTCCTAAATTAAGTAGATTAAGAGATCCAAAAGTCAAACATTCCTTTCCTTCCGCAAGGATAACTACAATACATATATACATATTTGAAATCTATATTTTATATTTTTATATTCTTTATATTGTCAATGTATAATATCATAATGAGCTATATTGTTTTAGTTCTCTCTCCCTAACTCTAGTACTCTCACAGCCAAAAGAATATATTCCATTAAAAATATAATTGACACATAAAACAAAAGGTTTTGAAAATGGAAGTTTTGTATACATACGTTTGATAATTTTTGTATTTATATTTAAACCTCTCTATGAGATATTAATATATATAGGGTTTTTTGCATATGTACCGCTAAAAAATACTATATTGGCATCTATATCCCCAACTTTCACATATTGTTCATCAGCACTCTTGAAATCTTCAAAATATTGCATTTATATCATCATGGCTTATAGCTATTTTTCACAAAAATATAATGTTTAAAAGATTATTATATAGCTATTTAGTTATATGTTTACGTAATCTTCCCTTAAATGTTTTCTCAAATAATTTTACAATGTATGGTACGCCCTTGACACAATGAGCAAAATCTTTTAGCTAGCTTGGTCGTTTAAATTCACATTAATATCGAAGTATATATACTAGAAATTTTGAATTTCTTCTATTGGATTCGTGAAATTTATAATCAAGATCTATTATTTGACAAAAGAATATATCCCTTGCCTCATCTTTCATCGATCAGAAATGGCTGCCAACTGGTTTGGCAAGTAGCTAGTGGATTTCGAAATGCATGAGATCCGATCAGCATGTTCCTTAGCACTCGGGATCAACTAGTAGTAGGGGTCTATGCGCAAATCTAAAATATACATGAAAGGGATCAACCTAAAATTAAAGTTTTGTAGGGGGGCATTGTTCAAGAACAGGAGACCGGTCCGCCACCGACATAAACGGTAACAAAACAAGCCGTGACAAAATAGAGGGATAGGATGTGCTGTAGCGGAACGTTGGAGGGCGGGTGAAGTGGCTCGGTCGCCGTGGCATCCGCGTGGATATATTAATAGCGACGTAGGAAACAACAAGGACTCATTCATTCACGTAAACGGCATCCTCGTTGGCATCGGTGTGAGGTGTCCGGTGCAGCTAGCTAGCCGTCCATGCCTGATGACGACTTCACAGATGGAGCCGTTAAGAGGACAAAATTAAAAAAGTGAAGAATTCATGAACGATACGAATGCTTTCATTGGGATGGGACGGGGACCATGTCCACTACTCGCTAAGTGAGACAAGGCCTCCAACATCTATCACGTGTACGTGGATGGGTCACACACCCCACCCTCTCTCATCATCACGTCCTGCATGCGTACAAAATGATGCATTCATCTATCTTTTGCACTCCATAGAGATCTTTTAAACTTTTATATATATTTATTCACATAAAATGAGAATATATAAGTCATTTAATCGTAAAAAAATAAACGGATGTCAAATTTGAGTATACAACAAAATTTGATGCAAGAGGCCGGCTAAAGAATCTCGTCTCGTTGGGATGCAATTCCATGGGGTCATGCTGATTAAACCCGGTTTGGATTAGGACTAGGCTTTGGTTACTTACAACATGTACGTGATTCACATCGCAGTTCCACATGGTTGGTTCAGAGAACACTTGAGACAACCGAATAAATTAATAATGCCTTGGCCAGTATTAATTGCCATTATGGAGGCGTGACATGCTTTATGAGCATAACATTAATTTACGGAACCAGCTGCGGCAGTTGGTTCACCATTTCTCTCGTAAAAGGGAGGTCTCATATTCGATTCTGATTAGGACCTAAAAATCTTTTGGCCATGCAACTCCTTGAGTTTGTTAGAATCTTTATTCCCTGATATGTGAGATTACTTTCTCAAAAATCAGACGGACTTGAAATCGTCGCCTAATTAGACGGACCCATCGACCGTTCCGAAATTATCTCCGTCTTTGAAGGATTATCTCGAATTTCCGATTAGAACTCTTGTCGCTCGTAAGTAGCTGCACATAATCGGCCTCCGGGCCCTTAAAAAAGAAAAAAAACATTAATTCACGCCCTGCACGTCAGCTTCTCCCTCGCTGACATCTTCTGCGTGGTTCTTGAATGAGCCAGGAGCGCCACTCCGTTCATCATGCGATTGTGTGGGCAGGAAGGGAAGGCATACACGTGGGAGTCCCAGGGCTCAGCAACTTGTCTCTCCTTTCAAATCAAGTCTTCACGCTACGTACCCCGTGTGGGACCAGGGGTGTTAACGAGATCTTTGGACCTCCTTTTTATAATATTGTGTTCTATAGATATATTTATTGCTTTTTTTCATCTTTTTATCTTTTTCTGATAAATGACACGATTACTCTTATCTCCACATGTCCAAAGACACAGTAAGGAAAAAAAGGTCCAGAAAATCTGTGATCCGCTAACGATATCAATCCTGATTTTTTTTTACAAAAAATTATGGAAAGTCTTAAGTTCTGCTCTTACATCTAGTGCTTGTCGAATATTCTTTGTGACTCTAAAATGATGACTGAAAAGAAGTATAAATAGACTTTAGAAAATGTACTTTTTATACTCCGTCGTCCATACACAGAGTGATCGTGATTGCTGCCCATGCGTAATAATGTAAGAGAGAAAACGAATTATCTTGAGGGGATAGATTCTATCCACTTCAACCTAATGGCCGACCGAGGTCGAACATGCTATACGACTTGTGATACTTTACTTAGACTAAAGAAAATAAATGCAATTGTTAGAAATTAAAGTATGCAGCATCTTGTGAAGATGAAGAATAAAAACATAAAAACTCATCAAATTTGATTTTTTTTCAGAACCCCTTGTAAAGGGAAAAGATGTAGTGGGTGTGGTGTAGCTGTAAGAAATCAAGTGCCAAACACAGTGGCGTAAAAAATCAATTTCTTGCCCCGGACCTGATTTTCTGATTTGACGAAACATAGAAAAGAATTTAGTGAGAAGAAGATCCGATCTTTTTTACTTTACAGGATTGGGAATCTCCTGACCACATGATGCAAATAGCCGCACATGCGAACGGCTATCCACACGGGCATGGATCCTCCAAGATTCTCTCGTGTAGGGAGAAGCGATCTCTCACGTCCTCCTTGTTCTCCTACCTAAGAGAGAGAGATAGAGAGAGAGAGAGAACCATGATGCTTGGTCCAGGTTTTATATCGACTAATATTTATATTAATTCTGATATTTTTTTATAAAAACTCGGAAGCTAATGTAAATTTATCTTTATCCTGAAAAACTACTAACCCTTATATGTGTGACCTTTTAGGCCCGTTGCCAATTGGGTTGGAGCCCACTAAATCCAATAACTCTTATTAGACTTTATAAAATAACTTTTATCGTTTAGAATTAATTTTATCAATTATCTCATGATTACTTCTAACTTAATCATCTCATGATTTGGTGTGAGCTCTTCTGTCACTGGTGGTTCTAAGTAAGACATCATGATCCTAGGAGATAATGGAGTTATGCAACCCATTCTAAAATCTTTCTGTCTACAAATACCGCACGAATATAATCATTCACTCAATTAATATTCTTAATCATACTTGGAGTATAGTCAAGTGTCAAACTCCTAGTGTTTGATTAATCGGGTACATCACCATTGAACCTCGTGATAGAAATGCCTTTCTATCTCTTCGATTAATCCTGTCCATAGATTTAACTGGTATATTTTCTTGGAACATTTGCTCTCCTTTAAACTATATGGGAGAGTAGGTGATCCTCTCTTGACCACACAATCACCTTTATGTGCTTCTAATAACACCAAAATATTAGATCATATAGAACTTCTGGCTAAAGTCCATGGACCCAACCTTCAAGTGTAACCTTTCACACATAAGGTGTCTTTAGTATCTCAAGTCAAAGGACCAAACACATTACTGTGACATAGAATCTCCTGATTAACAATTAGGTACAATTAACTATTTAGAAGCCTCCCCACATATTAGTTCAATGAACTCATTATACTAATGAGCACTTACACACTTATCTTAATGTCTTCAGGCAAATGACTATGGGACCAGTCACCCTCATCTTATGAGCAGGTAGAATATGTACTCTTCTATCTAGATCAACGTCATTCTTTATCGATGATCGTATGACCAAGAACATTTAGAACGTATACATCTAGAAGACTGATCTCATTATCATAAATTCTTTGATTCATTCTTCACTGCCTGCGTTTAAGGACTTTATTATGAATCTAAAAACCAGTAGAGAAGGCACACAATGAATTAAATGCCTTTTATTAATATGAACTAGAATGTATAAAATCGGATTCCATCACTGGCACATAGGACATTGAATACTAACATTCTCCCACTTAGACTATATCCAATCACCTATATGTCTGAGTCCCATTAACTCCAAGTATCACTCAAACACATTTTGAGATAATGGCTTAGTCAGGAGATCTGCTACAATATTAATAGAAGAAACTTTTTCTACATTTACATCTCCTTTGATGATGATTTCCTTAATCAAGTGAAAGCATCTCATAATTGATAGATATAGGTGTCCTCAAAACTAATCATGAGGCACCTATCACAATCTGGTTCGCTAATTAATGGCATTTAAATCATTATGCATATTGGCTTACATACTATCACGCATAATAAAGTCCATGAATATGTGCATAATCATTAGATTATGATTAGATTATAATGATGAGACTAATGACTTATAAACACATAGTCTTAATTGTTCATAGTCGTAAGATGTTTGAGAAGGAAATCAAACATCCGGTAAGACTAGTATAAGTTATTCCAGCTTATATAATGAGGGTGACTGATCTCGTTAGTCACTTGTGTGGAAACACTATGATAAACCTGTAGGTGCTCATTGGAGAATGAGTTCACTGAACTGATCCGAAATAAATCATCATATGGTAATTTACCTAACTGTCAACCGGCTTGATTCATTGTCACAGTGGCATAGTTGATCCTTAGACTTGAAATACCAAAGACATCTTGTCGGTAGACTTATGGGCTTTGACCTTGGCTTACGAATCCCTATCTATAAAATTTCTAATAGTCAAGGATCGGGTCCAGTGGAAGACCTTCGAAGGTGATTGTATGTTCAATAAATGATCATTTGCTCTCAGGTAACTGGAAAGAGAATGCTCTAAAATGAATCTTCAGGAGTCTTTGTCCACAACAGACACAATATTAGAAAAGGTATTTTCTGATATTGTACAGCGGAGTCTAATTCAAATGAGTTGACTATTTAGAGTTTTGACAGTTAACTATAAACCTAGGTCGATTTGAGAGCATTGTGGGAATGAAAGATCATAAGCCATGCGGTAACTGTGGACGAATAGGTTCCATGAGTGGGTTGCTGAACCCCATTATCTTCCGGGATCACGCGGTGTTGCTTGGCACCCAATTTGATCGGAAGTCCGACCGAATTTACAGGAGATGTTAATTCAGTTAAGTAATTGTAAAGAATCGCCGGAACACAGCGAAAATATAAAACGATTCAAAGTATCGGGTTGCTGGGATTGAAAAACGGACAAAATAAAATATACAGGAAGAACCGTTCTTCACCTTTGCGGGGTTTTGAATCTCCTGTGGATTGAACCGTTTCGGTAATTGTGCACGTGCATGATCTCTAGAGGTATCCACATAAGCTCCCAACGTAGACGCGATTTCTTCCTCGTCTTGAGTACTTTGACTCGATCTCAAATCCACCATGCAGTTGAGAAGAAAGAGGGAAGCTCTTCTTCAAGAGAGAGAGAGGGAGAGAGAGAGAGGAGAGAGAAACTCCAAGAACTAGTGGTGTTGTGTACGTATACCATCACCACCCTCCCCTTGGCCTCCTTTTATAACAATTATAAATAAGGCTAAAGATTAATCCTCATGATTATCCAAGAGCTTGGCCTTAGATAATGTTCCATTTAAATATTTATGTTTATCCTGCGACTTTTCACAAAAATTCAGATAAATATAATATTTAACATCTCTCACCGTCTTATGAGAACTCTTATATGTGTGACCCTCTAAGGCCATATAACAGTTTGGTTTCAGGCCCACTAAACTTAGAACTAATTCTAAAGTTTAGTATTTATTAATTATTATTTAAAAATCACATGTTAAATAATTAATTCAATAAATAAGTGGTTTATTTTCTGATGATTAATGCACTTGACCTTTTGACTATGAACAACACCAAACACTACCTCATAATCCTAGAAGATATAAGGGATATTGTTCCCTTTATTTGAACATTTCCGTCTGCAGATACCGCACAGATAAAATCATTCATTCATCCAATGTCCCAATAACGTAAGGGTATGGTTTCATAGTCAAATCCTTTATCGCATTATTTAGATGGATTTCAGTACTCAGTTAACTTCTAGAAAGACATCTCTTTCAGTTGATCTTGGCCAAGGATTTCTGTGTACACATCCATAAGACATTCTCTCTCCAGTAGTATACCAAGAATGAGTGATCCCCTATTGTTTACTCAATTACCTTCGCAAGTTTTCTGCTGTGTCTGAGAGATTGACTATCGTGGACTTAATGGTTAAAGTCCACGAGTCAGAGAATCAAATCACAATGGTCTACAAGCAGGGTATTATTGGTGACTCAGGTCAAAGGACCAACTGCGCTACTGCAACGATTGAATTCCCTGGTTGACTATTAGGTATAATGAGAATTCTAATTCGGATATGTTCAGTGAACTCATTCTCTAATGAGCACCTACAAGTTTGTCTTAGTGTCACCACACAACTGAATGTGAGATCATTCACCCTTATCGCATGAGAAGAAATAACATGTGTCGATTTTATCGGATATTTAATGTCCAATTCAAATATCCTATGATCGAGAACTGTTTAAAACAAGTGACTAAGAATATTGATCTCATTATCATGATCTCATCATGATTTAGTATCCCATACATTTGTCTACAGACCTTCATTACGATAGTTAATTTGTGAGAACTATATATAATGAAATGATTGATTTTATTGATATTCAGAACTAGAATGTACAATGATTGGCATTAAGGCCACCCAATTCTATCATTCTTCCACTTTGATTACAGTCAATCACCCATATGTATAAGTCCCATAGACTTAAAGTGACGTTCTAAATTATTTTGAGACAATGGCTTAGTCAAGAGATCTGCTACATTATATTTAGATGAGACTTTATCAACCACTATATCTCTTCGGACGATAATCTCACGAATTAGATGAAATCGTCTCAAAATGTGCTTTGACTTCTGATGTGATCTACGCTCCTTTACTTGAGCTATAACCCCATTGTTGTCACACAATAATGGAATAGGATCTGAAATGCTTCGGACTACTCCAAGTGCCGAGATGAATTTATTCATCTAAGCTGCCTCCTTAGCCGCTTCAGCTGTAATAATGTATTATGCTTCGATCGTCGAATCTGCAGTTGTTTCTTGTTTGGAACTTTTTCAACTCACTGCACCTCCATTTAACATGAACACAAATCCAAATATGGATTTGCTGTCATCTATATCTGACTAGAAGCTCGAGTCAGTAAACCCTCGAGGTTCCAAATCGTTTCCTCCATAAGCAAGAAATAAATCCTTAGTCCTTATCAAGTATCTAAGGATACATTTCACCGTCTTCCAGTGTCCCTCACCTGGATCAGCCTGATATCTACTAGTGACACTTAGCGGATGTGCCACATCAGGCCTAGTACATAGCATTGCATACATGATAGATCCTATTGCCGAAGCATAAAGAACTCTATCCATGTATACTTTCTCTTCAGGTGTCTTGGGAGATATTCTTTTAAAGAGATAAATTACATGTCTCATCGGAATGAGACCTCTTTTGAAATTTTCCATGTCAAACCTTTTGATGATGGTGTCTATATACATATATTAGGATAATCCAAGCATCCTCTTGAATCTATCTCTATAGATCCTTATTCCCAGAATATAGGATGTCTCTCCTAAATCTTTCATTGAGAAGTTTTTGGATAACCAAATCATTACTGATGACAACATTCCTACATCATTCCCAATGAGTAGATTGTCATCAACGTAAAGTACTAAAATGATAGCTGCGCTCCCACTGGTCTTTTTATATACATAAGGTTCATCTTCATTCTTAATGAAATCATAAGATTTGATTGCTTCATCAAATATTAAGTTCCAAGTTCGAGATGCCTGCTTTAATCTATAAATGGATCTTTGCAGCTTGCATACTTTACTTGGATGCTCTTTGGAAGTGAATCCTTCAGGTTGTATCATATACACCTCTTCCTGAAGGTTGCCATTAAGGAACACTATTTTCACATCCATTTGCCATATTTCATAATCATAGAATGTAGCAACGGCAAGAAGTATTCTAATTGACTTAACCATGGCAACTGAAGAAAAAGTTTCGTCATAGTCAATTCCTTGTCTTTGACGATACCCTTTCGCTACCAGTCTGGCCTTGTAAGTGTTAATCTGTCTATCTGCCCCATCTTTCTTTTAACGATCCATTTACTACCAATAGGTACTATACCTTCTGGTAGATTAACCAAGTTCCAAACTTGGTTGGCATACATGAACTGAATTTCTGAATTCATTACCTCTTGCCATTTCTCTGATTCTTGACTATTCATGGCATCTTGGTAGGTTTGAGGATCATCATCCTCATTTAAGTGCACTATTGGTTTGCTGTCATCGATATGTCCAACTTATCTTTTAGGCTGCTTTGGCACTCTACTAGATCTGCAAATTTTTTGTGTATGAACAAGTTCTTAAGTCAATGGCTCATCATATGAGCGAGCATTTATTTGTGAGTCAGAAATTTATTCCAGTTTTATCTTGCTCCTACTGTCTTCTTTTAAAATGTATTCTTTCTCTAAGAAGACAACTCTTTTTGCGACAAACACCCTTTGATCGTTGGGCTGATAGAAATAATATCCAAAAGTCTCTTTGGATATCCCACAAACCTATTTCTTTCTGTCTTGGAATCCAGTTTATCTGGATCATGTCTTTTGACATGTGCAGGACAACTCATGTAAGGACTGAGGCTTTCGGATCCGGTTTTCGGGGTCGGATCCTGTAGTTCAGGCTCCAGTGGGGCAGAGACTCTGTGATGTTTCGCGTCGAGCGGGCTCGACGCAGTTTAAACGGCGTCCACCGTTCCGGACGCATTTTAGGTTCTGCCACGTGGGTGCCACGTGGGGCTGGCTTTGGGCCGCTAGAGTACGGCCCTGTCGTGTCGTCTGAACGGCGTCCGCATGGGACGACGCCTTTCAGACTGCGACTCTGGGATTGTCAGAGTACGGCCCTGACATGTCCCCTGAACGGCGTCTGTGTAGAACGACGCGTTTCAGAGTCCTGTCAGAGCGGACGTCACGTCACCTGATAGGCGTCCGTCCATATCGACGCGTTTTAGCCAGTCTCTGGTTGATGCGTATTAAAATGCCGTCGTTAAAACACAAATAGCATCAATCTTAATGTCCGAATCTCAATTAAAAAATAACTAAGTAGTGCATGGTTGAGACCGGGTCGATCCACAAGGAAATAGAATCTTAATTTTGAAAACCTTGGATTTTGATTAATCTAGAAATGAGAGCTTGACTTAATTGCACTAATTAACTAATTACCTAATCAATCAACAATCTAATTAATTAGATCTATTCTAAAGAGTTTATTTCTAATTTCCAACATGAAGAAACTATAAAGAATTAATTACATGCACAAGTTTAAAGGAACTAACACACCTAAAATAAAATTTCCAACAATTGAAATACAAATGTTATTCTATTTAGAGACTTAAAACAGAATTCTGCAAAATGAATTAATTACATGCTATGAATTAAATACATGAGAGAAAGCTTAACATCTAAACTAAATAAACTAAAAAAAAAAAATACTAATGCAACAAAGGAGCTCATGTGGGCAATAGGGGTTCTGTGAAGATGCTGGGGGGCTCGGCGCAGTGGACCGAGGCGGCGGCTGAGGAAGGCGCAGCAGGCGAGGCTGGCGCGGCAGGCGAAGCTGGCGCGACAGGCGAGGCTGGCGCGACAGGCGAGGCTGGCGCGGCAGGCGAGGCCCTGATACGAGCGGGCGGGAAGCGCCTGCGCAGTGCCGCGTGGCTGCACGGGCGACGATGCTGGCGGCTGCGAAACGCCTTCTCCCGACGCGTGGACACGGGCGGCGGCGGGGCTTGGCACGGACGACGATGGAGCGGCGGCCGAATCCGCTGGAGCCGCCACGTGGATCCGTTGGGGCCCGCCGGTCAAAGCTTCTGTGAGGGAGAGAAGAAGAGAGGAGGAGAAAGGAAGAGAGAGAGAGCGACTGACAGAGAGAGAAATAGGCTGCGGGAGAGGGAGCAAAAGCAAAGCGAGAGAGAGAAAATGACAGAGAGAGAAATAGGAAAAGCAGAGAGAGAGAGGGGTGCGTAGAGAGAGAGAAAGCAGTGGGCGTGAGAGAGAGAAACTTGTGGGAGAGAAAGGGATTAAGAAAAATTTCTGAAAATTTGGGGTCCCCCTTCTTTGACCTTCTCCTCTTAGTTTTATAGAAAAGAGAGGGGGGGTTTTGAATTTCAAAAAGATTTTAAAATCCTCTCATTAAGTCCCCTTTAATTTAGGAGATCCTCTTTAAAACCTTTAATTGATATTTTTGAATTTCAAATTTCTAAAATGGATCATCCTTTCTTTGAATTTCAGAATTCCCTCCTTCTTTCTCTCTTAGTTGGCATGTGGGCCCCAGTTGAAGCTAAAATACGAAAATAAACTGATGTTTTTGCCAGGATTCGAACCCTGGTTGCTTCCTTGACGTTCGGGTGGTCCAACCACTATGCCATCTGCTTGTTCATGTCCTGTTTCACATAAAGTAACAGTTAAGTTTTCATAGCCATAAATCATTCAACTGTGCATTAAATAATTGCTGAGAAAATGGAATTGCTACCCTTATTCCATCCATGGAGTGATGGAATTTTTAAAATTCAGATTCTGAATGTGCAAATGGTTTATCTTATCATTCCATGTGATTTTGTCCTTTAAATTGATAGCAAATTATGTAAATTTGATCTGTTATTTATGTAAAATCGTGGACTTAACACACCTCCCAACTTAATCATTGCTAGTCCCTTAGCAATACAATCATTTGAAAAATTAGGACTACCATGATTAGTAAAAAGAATCACACTTCTTTTTAAAGGATATCTATTGCAAATGGTAGGTAATTGGAATTCAAGTTTTTCGTTCTCCCGCCCACTATACTTAGAATCATGACAAGTGATTGTGCATATCATTTGAGGTAATTGGAGTTCATTTATATCATGTTTGGTATATCGTTGCCTTTACTGCCTCTTGGGGTAGAATTACTCAGGGGAGAGAATAGAAAAAGAGGTCTTTGAATTAGTTGGTTAGGTTCGCTTTTCGGTTTTTGCCCCGACTTAAAACTTTTTAGGATTTGGTCTTATTTTGCTGTGAAGGACTTTAGCACGATTGTTTTGTGCTTTGAGAGTGCGTACTTTTTGCCACTCTCTTTATTTCTGTCTGAGGGGAGGTACATACTTTTTGCCACCGTCCTTCCTTTGACTCTTTTGAAGCATATTTTTGATTTTCACGCTTCTGATTGTCCCTTTTTTTTTTTTTTCGAAGTGACCGCCTCCTTAAAGTATTAAGTGGTTTGATCTCCTATTACGAATCCTAACTTTCCATTCGTTTGACCTAAAAGTAAAAATAGAATGGGTAATTCTACACTTCGGGAAACTCAAGCAACTCTACACTTTCAGGATCTTCCACTCTTTCCAAGTTACCGTGTGTGTGTGAAAATCATCCTGTCGTGATTCATTGTAGAGAGAGGGGTTAACTCAAACTTTTACTCATCCTTTTACCTCAATTTTTGATCAAGATTCCCTAAATGAAATGTGATAGATATGAATTTCTGTTGGGGTGTGAAAATGAAACAATTTTTCTTCTGAAAATTTGTGTGAAAATTGAAAAAAAAAAAATTTCACAATTTTTGTTCATTTTAAACGATTTTATTCAATATGCATTATGATTCTCCCCCCAACTTGAATGACATTGTCCTCAATGGCATAGAAATGCATAAATAATGATGAGGAGAGATACAACCTGAGATGTGACGAAGCTTTTCTCTGTTCTCCATGGTGGATTTTTTTTTTATGAATTTTCTAAAAGAAAAGAAAAAGAAAATAATTAGAATAGAAATGAGAAGATTGGGTTGCCTCCCAATAAGCGCTAAGTTTAATGTCTTCAGCCAGACGAAATTATGTTCATTGTGGTTCACTTAGCTGCATGGATTCCAATGGACAATTTTGAAGGTTTTCAATGTAAGGTTTTAAGCGTTGCCCATTAACAGTAAAAGTCTGTCCATTTTTTGGATCCATGATCTTGACCGCACCATGGTCAAAAGTTTTAATTACCAAGAATGGCCCATCCCATCTTGATTTCAATTTCCCAGGAAACAAACGCAACCTTGAGTTAAATAGCCAGACTTTTTGATGAGGGTGGAAAGATTTCCTCACAATATGTTTATCATGAAAAGCTTTAGTCTTGGCTTTATAGATTTTCGAGTTCTCATAGGCTTCATTTCTTATTTCATCTAGTTCGCTCAATTGTAAGGTTCGGTGTGAACCTGCTTTGATTAGATCAAGATTGACCTGTTTGATAGCCCAATAAGCTCTATGTTCTAATTCCACTGGGAGATGGCAGGCTTTTCCAAAGACTAGTCTGTATGGTGACATGCCAATAGGAGTTTTATAAGCAGTCCGATAGGCCCACAAAGCATCATCTAACCTTTCAGACCAATCTTTTCTGTCGGGCCTAACAGATTTTTGCAAGATATTCTTGATTTCTCTATTGGATATCTCCACTTGGCCACTAGTTTGGGGATGGTAAGGAGTAGCAAGCTTATGAGTAATCCCATATCTTTTGAGCAATCCTCGAAATTGAGAATGAGTGAAGTGCGAACCCCCATCACTAATGATAGCCTTTGGCCATCCGAACCTAGAGAAGATATTTTTTTGTACAAATTTCATCACCACCTTGTGATCATTGGTTCGGGTGGCTATTGCTTCAATCCATTTAGACACATAGTCCACTGCCACTAAGATGTATTCGCATCCAAAAGATGGTGGAAAAGGGCCCATGAAATATATTCCCCAAACATCAAAAATTTCAACCACTAAGATTGGATTTAGAGGCATCATATCTCTTTTAGTCATATTTCCAACAGCTTGACATCTTAGGCATGTTTTGCTGAACTCATAAGCATCCTTGAAGAGTGTGGGCCAATAGAAACCGCTTTGTAAAACCTTTGCTGCGGTTTTCTTTCCGGAGAAATGACCTCCACAAGCAAGGTTATGGGAAAAGTTCAAAACACTTTGTTGTTCTTCTTCAGGCACACATCTCCGGATTATTTGATCTGGACAAATTTTGAAGAGTTCAGGGTCTTCCCAAAAATAATACTTCTCTTGAGAGAAGAATTTATCTTTTTCATTTTTTGTCCATCCTTGTGGGATTTGACCGGTCACCTTAAAATTCACAATATGTGCATACCATGGTGGTGACATGTGGGAAATAGCTAAGAGGTGTTCATCAGGGAATGAATCTCTCATTGGTTTATTATCTGAAATCATGATTCGGGAGAGATGATCAGCAACCACATTCTCGGACCCCTTTTTGTCCCGAATCTCCAAATCAAATTCTTGGAGGAGTAGGATCCACCTGATTAATCTTGGTTTGGCATCTTTCTTTGTCAACAGATATTTCAATGCCCAGTGATCAGAATAAATAATCACTTTTGCCCCCAAAAGGTAAGATCGAAATTTCTCCAGGGCAAAAACAACAGCTAACAATTCTTTTTCTGTGGTGGTATAGTTCATTTGAGCATCTACAAGTGTACGACTTGCATAATAAATCACCACAGGCTTTTTGTTTATTCTTTGTCCCAGTACTGCCCCCATAGGATAATCAGAAGCATCGCACATTATCTCAAATGGCAAAGACCAATCAGGCGATTGGAGAATGGGGGCTTTGATCAGAGCTTCTTTTAAAGATTTAAATGCTTCCAAGCATTTTTCGTCAATATGGAATGGGACATCTTTGGCTAAGAGAAGGGTTAATGGTCGGGCAATTTGGGAGAAATTTTGAATAAACCGGCGGTAGAAGCCGGCATGGCCCAAGAATGACCGAATTTGCTTTACCGAAGTGGGTGGAGGAAGATTGGCGATTAGGCTAACTTTAGCTTTATCCACTTCGATACCTCTTCCAGACACTATATGGCCCAAAACTATGCCTTCTTTAACCATGAAATGGCTCTTTTCCCAACTTAGAACCAAATTGGTCTCTATGCATCTTCCCAGTACATTTTTCAAATTCTCCAGACAAATTTCAAATGAATCCCCGAATATTGAAAAATCATCCATGAATACTTCAAGGAATTCTCCCACCATATCTGAAAAGATGGCCAACATGCACCTTTGGAAAGTTGCTGGTGCATTACATAGTCCAAATGGCATTCTTCGGAATGCAAATGTGCCAAATGGACATGTGAATGTGGTTTTCTCCTGATCTTCTGGATATATAGCCACTTGATTATATCCCGAATATCTATCTAAGAAACAGAAATATTGCTGACCCGCTAGCTTTTCCAAAATTTGATCAATAAACGGGAGTGGGAAATGATCTTTCTTTGTCATTGTGTTCAATTTTCTATAATCAATACAAACTCTCCACCCCGTGGTTAGCCTAGTGGGCATTTCTTCACCTTTTTCATTTGTTACCACAGTTAAGCCAGACTTCTTTAGCACTACTTGGGTTGGGCTTACCCACTTGCTATCAGATATTGGGTATATGATACCCGCATCTAGCCATTTCACCACTTCTTTCTTAACCACTTCCATCATAATAGGATTCAATTTCCTTTGCATTTCTCTGCTTGGTTTTGCATTATCTTCAAGATAAATATGATGCATGCATGTGGTTGGGCTTATTCCTTTCAAATCAGCTACTGACCACCCTATGGCTTCTTTATGAGTTCGAAGAACTTCAATGAGTTGTTCTTCTTGGGTAGGGTTAAGATCCGTAGCTATGATCACAGGTAGAGTTTCAGATGGGCCCAAAAAGACATATTTGAGAGATTCCGGCAAAGGTTTGAGCTCTAACTGAGGAGGAACCTGGAGAGATGGAGGAGTAGGTTCTAGATTGAGTTCAGGTAAAGGCTCAACCTTATTGGGTTGCCAAGTCCTTTTATTCAAATCTGATATGGCCATTAACTCCTCTTCCTCTTCAAATTGGGCCGAAGGGGATGTTTCTACAATATTATCAATCACATCAATTGCAAAACAATCTTCTCCATCCTGCATATGGCCAGAAGCTTTGAAAATGTTGAGGGATAATTTGTGATCTCCAAGTGAGATATCCATTAACCCAGATTTGCAGTTAATGATGGCATTTGCAGTGGCTAGAAAAGGTCGGCCCAATATAATTGGGCTATTTCTCAGATGTTGAACGGGCTCCATGTCAAGGATGACAAAATCAACTGGGAAGTAGCAAGTATCAATCCTGACAATGACATCTTCCACCATTCCTTTTGGTGTCCTAAGAGATCTATCGGCCAATTGTAGGATCACCGGAGTTGGTTTCAATTCTCCTATCCCAAATTTTTCATAAACTGAGGTGGGTAATAGGTTCACACTAGCTCCAAGGTCCAATAATGCCTTATCAAAGGTGGTTCCTTCAACAACACAAGAGATAAGTGGTGCTCCAGGGTCTTTCATCTTTTTAGGCAGTTGGTTGAGCAAAATGACACTCACTTCTTCAGACAAAAAGACTTTTTTGGGATTTGCTTTAGGCTCTCTCTTGTGAGTGCAAAGTTCTTTCAAAAACTTGGCATAGGCCGGCACATGTTGGATTGCATCAACCAATGGTATGTTAATGTGGACTTGTTTAAATAAGTCCATTAACTGTTCATTTTTTGCTTGGGCTTGATGCTTTCTTTGTTCTTTGCCATTTTCTAAAGCTTGTGGAAAAGGGATTTTCGGTTTATAATTCTCAGGACATTCCTCCATTTTTCCTTTTCCTTGAATGATATTGGGTTGTTCATTCTCATCTTCATCTTCTTCTCCTTTTTCTTCTTCATTTTGTTCAAGATTGGGCTGACTAGATCCTTGATTTGGGTAAGGATCCGGCAAGACTTTACCACTTCTTAAGGCCAAAATTGCTTTCGCATTTTCTAACTGTGGGCCTCTTGGTGGAGTTGGGCCCATTTGATGTTGGGCTTGAGGATTAGGTAAGATTGGTTGATGTTGGAAACCCGGAGGATAGTTTCGCGGGTTTGCAATGGGTTGACTTGGTAATGGGCCCACTTCCCTCCTCATGGTTGTATCAGCCATTTGACCCAATTGGGCTTCCAATTTTGAAATGGATTGTTGTTGAGAGATGACCAATTGTTGCAATTGTTGCTGTTATTGTTGTTGATTCATGAGTAATTGTTGCAGCATATTGAATTTGTCATCATTTTGATTTGATGGTTGATGTTGTGGGATTTGATATGGAGGTTGAGAGAACATATTCTGGTTGTTATTGGGCTGAAAGTAAGGGGCTTGAGCTTGTTGGCTTTTGTTGAAAGATTGATTTGGATAGTAATTCTGTTGATGGGCCCTGTTCTGAAAATTTTGTGTTTGTGGATTTGGAACTTGGGCTTGTTGAGATTTCCATGAAAAATTAGGATGATTCTTCCAACCAGGGTTGTAGGTGTTAGAATATGGATCATGATTGGGCTTTGAATAACCCTGGGCTGCTTGGACTTGTTCTTAGATGAACGGTGGCAATTGGGCTGCCGTGGGACACTCACTGACATGGTGAGTTGGGCTGGCACAAAGACTACAAGCTTCTTGATAAGATGGAGAAGATTCGGAGTAAGGTCTTGATTGTGCATGGATATTAGATCCTTGGTTATTCGAAGCTAGGACTTGGTCTAGCTTTTGGGCCATAAGATCCATTTTGCTCATTTGTTGGGCCAGAATGTCCACTTTATCCAACTTTTGAGCCAAGGCATTGATATCCATCTTAGGTTCAAATTCTCCTCTATTTCTTATTTTATAGACTCCAGTCCGTTTGGATGTTCCCACAGATCTTTCATATGATGAAAGCGAAGCATGATTTATTGAATTTTCACTTAGCATTTCAAACAAATCATAAGCTTCTTCTTCACTTTTGCTCATGAATGCTCCTCCACAAGATGCATCTACCATTTGTCTGTATTGTGCATCTAAACCTTCATAGAATGCTTGCACAATTTGCCATCTAGACAATCCATGATGTGGACATTTTCTCAACAATTCTTTCAATCATTCCCAAGATTCATGAATTTGTTCTCCTGGTAATTGTAAGAATCCAGTTATAGCCCTTCTCATTGTATTTGTTCTCCCGATAGGATAGAATTTTTTTAAGAATTCTTGTTGCATTTCGGGCCAAGTCTTAATGGGCTTCCCTATCGTTCCAAGCCAATATTTGGCTTTGTCCTTAAGTGAGAAAGGGAATAGGGTAAGTCGAAGGGCATCTTCCGTGAAATCTTGAATTTTCACGGTTGAGCAAATTTCAAAGAATTCATCCAAATGTTTATATGGATCTTCATTGGTATTCCCATAAAAAGATGGGAGCATTTGGATGGTGCTTGGCTTGATCTCATAATGGCTAGCATGGACATTAGGCAATTGGATACAAGATGAAGGGTTATAGTCTTGAGGAATGAAGTATTCCTTCATTTGTTTTGGCATTTGTTGATTGTTTCCAGCCATTTGATGTTGAATGTTGGTTTGGTGATGTAGGTATCTCTCAATTTCTTGAATGGGTTTGATAATATATGGCTTTTGAGATCTTCTACCTAGCATACACTAGACCAAGATGAGATGAGAATGGTTATTTTTGTGATTTTTATTTTTATATATTTTTTTTATGTTTATTTATGCAAAGACAAACAAGTTAATAACAAATTCCTAATGACCTAAGTGTGTCCTGGACTTAAAGATGAAATTTCTCACAAAATGGCTAGAATTCACTATGAATCACCCCTACAATAGATCAATCGGCCAGGTAAGAGGTGGGATAGTGGGAGGCTCCCCCTACTTTCGTAGGGACCTAATTAAATAACCACTTGTCCACTTAGGCGTTTGCCTTTGTAACCTCTAGCCTAGACACCGTTGTCCAAAGTAGAAATGAATTCAAAGCTCGGTCCAATCATAGTGTGAACCCTAGGTGCAATTGCTACTTGATTTTTATTGGGCTTGGGATAATGCAAGATGGAGTGGGGTTTGTGGTTTGTGGGCCAAGGAAGGGTGATGAAATCCCCACCTTATCTTGTGATGAAGATGCCCTTAAATTATTTGATCAATGAGATGCACACCACAATTCAATCAAGTTTGTTTTGTGCAATAATGAAATGTCAATGTATGAACATGTTGTTTGCACAATATTGGAAAACTTACCTTGCCTCCCGCACTCTTCAACATGAAATAAATGGCAAAAATTTGAAACTAATGCATTCCTAAATGATGCATGTCCTAAAACATGGTGGTTTGATTTCTAGTCTTGAAATGCAATTTTTTTTTTTTAATTTTTTTTTTCTGATTTTTTTTTTATTTAATGAGGGCTATAACTATTTTAAGCAAATCTAAACATAAAAATATTAAAAAGATTGGAACAAACTCACCAAGTTGAGCTTTCCTTTAGTCTTTTTTTTTTTTTTAAATTCCTGCAAAAAAAAAGAAAATGAGTGTGAGTATGGATTTATACAAATGGACCCAAAATAATCAAAATTAAAATTCTAAATCCCCGGCAACGGCGCCAAAAATTGATGCGTATTAAAATGCCGTCGTTAAAACACAAATAACATCAATCTTAATGTCCGAATCTCAATTAAAAAATAACAAAGTAGTGCATGGTTGAGACCGGGTCGATCCACAAGGAAATAGAATCTTAATTTTGAAAATCTTGGATTTTGATTAATCTAGAAATGAGAGCTTGACTTAATTGCACTAATTAACTAATTACCTAATCAATCAACAATCTAATTAATTAGATCTATTCTAAAGAGTTTATTTCTAATTTCCAACATGAAGAAACTATAAAGAATTAATTACATGCACAAGTTTAAAGGAACTAACACACCTAAAATAAAATTTCCAACAATTGAAATACAAATGTTATTCTATTTAGAGACTTAAAACAGAATTTTGCAAAATGAATTAATTACATGCTATGAATTAAATACATGAGAGAAAGCTTAACATCTAAACTAAATAAACTAAAAAAAAAAAATACTAATGCAACAAAGGAGCTCATGTGGGCAATAGGGGTTCTGTGAAGATGCTGGGGGGCTCGGCGCAGTGGACCGAGGCGGCGGCTGAGGAAGGCGCAGCAGGCTGAGGAAGGCGCAGCAGGCGAGGCTGGCGCGGCAGGCGAAGCTGGCGCGACAGGCGAGGCTGGCGCGGCAGGCGAGGCCTTGACACGAGCGGGCGGGAAGCGCCTGCGCGGTGCCGCGTGGCTGCACGGGCGACGATGCTGGCGGCTGCGAAACGCCTTCTCCCGACGCGTGGACACGGGCGGCGGCGGGGCTTGGCACGGACGACGATGGAGCGGCGGCCGAATCCGCTGGAGCCGCCACGTGGATCCGTTGGGGCCCGCCAGTCAAAGCTTCTGTGAGGGAGAGAAGAAGAGAGGAGGAGAAAGGAAGAGAGAGAGAGCGACTGACAGAGAGAGAAATAGGCTGCGGGAGAGGGAGCAAAAGCAAAGCGAGAGAGAGAAAATGACAGATAGAGAAATAGGAAAAGCAGAGAGAGAGAGGGGTGCGTAGAGAGAGAGAGAGCAGTGGGCGTGAGAGAGAGAAACTTGTGGGAGAGAAAGGGATTAAGAAAAATTTCTGAAAATTTGGGGTCCCCCTTCTTTGACCTTCTCCTCTTAGTTTTATAGAAAAGAGAGGGGGGGGGTTTTGAATTTCAAAAAGATTTTAAAATCCTCTCATTAAGTCCCCTTTAATTTAGGAGATCCTCTTTAAAACCTTTAATTGATATTTTTGAATTTCAAATTTCTAAAATGGATCATCCTTTCTTTGAATTTCAGAATTCCCTCATTCTTTCTCTCTTAGTTGGCATGTGGGCCCCAGTTGAAGCTAAAATACGAAAATAAACTGATGTTTTTGCCAGGATTCGAACCCTGGTTGCTTCCTTGACGTTCGGGTGGTCCAACCACTATGCCATCTGCTTGTTCATGTCCTGTTTCACATAAAATAACAGTTAAGTTCTCATAGCCATAAATCATTCAACTGTGCATTAAATAATTGCTGAGAAAATGAAATTGCTACCCTTATTCCATCCATGGAGTGATGGAATTTTTAAAATTCAGATTCTGAATGTGAAAATGGTTTATCTTATCATTCCATGTGATTTTGTCCTTTAAATTGATAGCAAATTATGTAAATTTGATCTGTTATTTATGTAAAATCGTGGACTTAACACTGGTTAACCCCGCGAGCCCTCCTTCTTTCCCTCATTTTTCTTCCTCCTCTCTTTCTCTCCTCCCTTCCGACGATCCCGACGGCAGCCCCTTCTCCTCCCTCTCTTCCTCCCACCATTCCATCTTTCCCTCCACTCCATCCCCTACCTAGCTCCCATCACTACCACCTCCACTTCCACTGCGGCGTTTTACTCTCCGGACGGCGGCCGACGTCACGGTGGAGTAAGGACGACCACGGCGGTATTGGCGGCGGCGTGGGGCGAGACGGGTGGACGGCTTGAAGCTTGGAGGAGTTCAAGTAACCGGTAGGGTGACGATTCCCATCGTGTTCTATGTTCAAACCATGATTCTCCCTCTTAAAGCATGTTTTAGATCTATGATTTTGAGGGGTAGAACAAGCATGTTTAGGAGCTCTTCTTGATAATATGGGGGATTTCTATGAATGTGGTTTCCTGATGGTTGGATTCGCCCCTTTTTCTCCTCTGTTTTGGGTGATTTTAGGATTTTTGGAGTTGAAAAGGAGAGCCCTCGGGCTCATGACAGACCTGGTTCCTGGCGTTGAAAGACGTCGTGCATGGACGACGCCTTTTTGAAGGGCGTCGGGCCATCATGACGCCTTTTAGGCAGGAATCGTCTTACTAAGGCTTTGTCAGTTCGGGAATTATGGGACTAAAAGACGTCATGGGTGGACGACGCAATTTGTAATAGCGTCGGGTCACCATGACGCCTTTTAAGACAGAAATCCCCTGATTAATGTTTTCTGCAAATCCTGGATTTCTGTGCTAATTGGCGTCTGAGGATATTGACGCCTTTCAAAAGGCGACCGCTGGTGTCGACGCCTTTTAGGCCAGATTCTGAGGCCGATGTTTTATGAACCAGTATATGGAGCTTGAATGGCGTCGGCCTTGGGCGACGCGATTCAAGACAGAACTACACTAATTCATGCCAGTAAAATGTGTTCATACTGCTAGATAGATGGTTAATGCATGCTTCTGTGCACTCGATAATGATGGATTCTTCATGACCGTATGGCACTGCGTTGCGTGTCGTGCGATCGCGGGCTTTTCACGTGACCGGGTCGTACTGTGCCGGGTTTTGTGTTACTGTGGACGTGGAGTGACAGTTGTAGCGCTTTATCACCCTGTGTTGGTGTGGGTGGAGCACAGCGCCGGTGGGGGCGTGGGCGGGGTGACGCCTAGTGAGAGAGGGTCACCTGGTGAACCCCGAGTCAGCTAGTACCGGTGTGGGTGTGGTACTTTCGGAGTGTCACTCATGCTGAGGGAAGGAGTAACCACCTGAGCCGGTTGGGCCGGAGTAGCTAGAGTGCTATCTGAGGGGTTACTGCTTGGTCTCAGCGGGTCGATGTTTTCCCCACTGTTGTTTGTGTGGTTGGCGTGTTCTATCGAGACGGCGGTTGTGGGTTCCCTAGTCGTCTGGTTTAGAATTATGCATGTTTAATACATTTCGTTTGCATGTGATTCGCATTGAGATCTAAGAATAGTAATTACCACTGTGCTTGTTACTTTACCATCTGCTGTATTCTTCACTTGTGGGTGTGTGCGTGGGCAGTGGGGATCGAAGGATCCCTACTGAGTCTTGTCTTTGAGACTCATCCCTGCGGTTTTCAGGTGAGGACTCCCGGCAGACCTAGCGAGGAGTGTGCGGCTGTGTGTTGAGCGCCGACGGCTGTTGTTCCGGGGTATGCCCCGATGTAGTTGTTATTTTATTTCTGGCCTGTATGTTTAATTAATTCTCTTCTGTTGGAATATGTAATTATTTGCTGTATCGAGTCGCATTGTAATAACTTTTAATTTCTACATTTTCCTTTCAATTCAATGCGATGTGAATGTTTAGCTTAGTTTATCATTTATTTCCCAGACTTACTTAGATCCTGGTTTGGTTCCAAATTAATGATTCGGTACCAATTTAGTAATCGGATGCCCGATTATAGGGTGGCGGGTCGTTACAGTTGGTATTAGAGCATTCGGTCTGGCAAATAAATGAATAACTAGGTTAAATGTCGTGAGTCCGGCAAATAATTACATTATCCCGTACAGGCACGGCGGTAGTATAGGTTTTAGGATTCTAATTAGAACTTTTCGATTTTGTGATTGTAGGCGAGTAGATGGCTCCTAGGAAGAGGATGCCGATTATTCGAGAGCGGGGAGATGTCCCTAGTGGATCTGAGGCCGGGAGGCCGAGTGTAGAGCAGTTTATGGAGGCTATGATGGACACTATGGCTAGATACCAGACCCGAGACCCTAGTGAGAGTTCCAGTGCTCGGGGAGGGTCTACAGCTACACTTGAGAGATTCCTGAAGCTGAGGCCACCTCACTTCACCGGTCGTCCCGACCCTGATGAGGCCGTTCACTGGCTTAGGGAGATAGAGAAGACTTTCGATACTATGGATTGTGCAGCAGTGGAGAGGACTCCGTTCGCTACCTTCATGCTGAAGGATAGCGCCTATGATTGGTGGACCACCTTGAAGAATTTGTCATATGAGGATAGGAGTCTTAAGGAAATTTCATGGGAGACTTTTGTTAAGGAGTTCAATGAGCAATATTTCCCTAGGCATGTCCAGAGGGCCAAGGAGAGGGAGTTTATGGATCTGACGCAGGGGAGTGTGACAGTACTCGAGTATCAGGCGAAGTTTGTCTCGCTTGGAAGGTTTGTGCCTTTCATATCTGGGGACGAGGAGCGTCGTACTGAGAGGTTTGTGGACGGACTGAGGCTCAGTCTGAGGAACTTCGTGGTGTCCCACTGTTGTACAGATTTGGCATCAGCAGTTAGGTGTGCAGCAGCAGTGGAGGCTCAACAAAACCAATCAGCCCGGGAGAGAGGATTGACTGCTCAGGAACCAGCTCGTGGCAGGGGTAAGGCAGCGGCAGCAGCCCCTTCGTCCAGATCGGGATCGTCGTCACTCGGCTCCCGATTCAGGAGATTCTTTCGAGGCGGTGGCAGCAGTAGTGGCAGTAGCGGTAGTAGCAGGCCCAGGCAGGGTCAGCAGAGCCAGTCTCAATCGGTGTCCAGTGCTCAGCAGGATTCAGCTCAGAGGCTTCCAGTAGTTTGTCAGCACTGTGGTGGTACCCATGGTGGGACTCAATGTCCTACTCTTCCTAAGAGGTGTTTCACTTGCGGCCAGCAGGGCCATTTGGCGAGGCAGTGCCCGCAGGGGCATGGTCAGGGACAGGGTGCAGGTGATCAGAAGAAGCCGAGGACCCAAGGGAGAGTTCTAGCTATCACCAGGAGGGAGGCTCGCGCGTCCAACTTGGTGGAAGGTACACTTTCTGTCCTTGGGAACTCTGCACATGTGTTGATCGATTCGGGTGCTTCGCATTCTTTCATTTCTGAGCAGTTCATAGATATTCTTCCCGCACCCGTTGATGAGTTACCTGATGGATTGATGGTAGAGGTTCCTTCTGGGGATTTTATGTTAACTTATAATTGTTTGAGTAATGTTCCCTTGACTATTGAGGGTCATGAGCTACCTGCCCAGTTGGTTGTACTTGCCATTCGTGACTTTGATATCATCCTGGGCATGGATTGGTTGGAAGCTTTTTATGCTGAGGTGGACTGCCACAAGAAGAGGGTGCGTTTCTCTATTCCGGACATCCCGACCTTCTATTTCCAAGGTATTAGGCTCTCTTCTCGAGGTATTCTCATTTCTGCCTTTAAGGCTCGGAGGTTGCTTGCTGGTGGTTGTGAGGCCTTCCTTGCCTCTGTTGTTGTTTCTGATGTCCGTGATAGTCCCAGTCCTTGGGAGGTGCCTGTAGTGTGTGACTTCGTAGATGTGTTTCCTGAGGAGCTCCCTGGCCTTCCTCCTCAGCGAGAGGTCGAGTTTACCATCGAGCTTGCACCGGGTACGGCGCCCTTGTCTAAGGCCCCGTATCAGATGGCGCCAGCCGAACTCGCTGAGTTGAAGGCGCAGTTGCAGGAGTTACTGGATAAGGGTTTCATTCTTCCCAGTACTTCTCCGTGGGGTGCTCCAGTCCTATTTGTCAGGAAGAAGGATGGTTCTCTGAGATTGTGCATTGATTATAGGCAGCTGAACCAGGTGACGATAAAGAATAAGTACCCACTTCCAAGGATCGATGATTTGATGGATCAGCTGCAGTCTGCGAAGGTGTTTTCCAAGATTGACCTGAGATTTGGATATTATCATATGAGGATCCGGGATGTTGATGTTAGTAAGACGGCTTTTAGGACTCGGTATGGACATTATGAGTTTTTGGTTATGCCTTTCGGCTTGACCAATGCTCCGGCGGCCTTTATGGATCTGATGAACCGAGTCTTCAGGACCTACCTGGACCAGTTTGTGGTAGTATTTGTTGATGATATTTTAATATATTCTTCTTATGAGGAAGAGCACGCCACTCATCTTCGGGTGGTGTTGCAGGTCCTGAGAGAGCACCAACTCTATGCCAAGTTTAGCAAGTGTGAATTCTGGCTAGACAAGGTACACTTCCTTGGGCATGTCATTTCTGGTGAGGGCATTGCAGTGGATCCAGCCAAGATCGAGGCAGTGATGGATTGGAGCAGGCCAACTTCAGTGACTGAGATCAGAAGCTTTTTGGGACTAGCAGGTTATTACAGGCGGTTTGTTCAGGGGTTTTCTTCGATAGCGGCCCCCTTGTCGAGGTTGACTCGAAAGGGAGTTCGTTTTGTATGGACCGAGGAGTGTGAGCGGAGTTTCATTGAGTTAAAAACTCGCCTCACGTCAACCCCAGTGTTGGTGCTTCCATCTGGGTCAGGTGGGTTTGTGGTTTACTCAGACGCATCCCGTCGAGGTTTGGGCGCTGTTCTAATGCAGCATGGCAGGGTAGTGGCTTATGCTTCTCGACAGCTGAAGAAGCATGAAGAGAACTATCATACCCATGATTTGGAGCTGGCAGCTGTGGTATTTGCACTTAAGATTTGGAGACATTACTTATACGGAGAGAAATTTCAGGTTTTTACTGATCACAAGAGCCTGAAGTATGTGTTCACTCAGAGGGACCTGAATTTGAGACAGCGAAGGTGGATGGAGTTCATTAAGGATTATGACTTTGACCTTTCTTATCATCCGGGCAAGGCGAATGTAGTGGCAGACGCCTTGAGTCGGAAGACGGTCATGTCATACCTTATGATTCAAGAATAGAAATTGTTCGAGAAGGTTGTGGAATCTTCCTTTAGGGTTCCACGTAAAGGTGATAGAGCCGTGTTGGTCAGATTGACTGTGAGACCAGCAGTGTATCATGCTATGATTGAGGCTCAGAGCGCAGATGTTGAGTTACCACAGATTTTCCAGAGGTCAGAGGTGGAGTTGTGGGATGACGGTACTGTCAGGTTCAGAGGTAGACTTTATGTTCCGACCGAGGAGGACGTGCGCAGGTGCGTACTTGATGAGGCGCACCGTTCTAGATATGCATTGCATCCCGGGACGACCAAGATGTATCATTGTTTGAGGAGGCACTTCTGGTGGCCTGGTATGAAGAAAGATGTGGCTGAGTATGTGGCTAGATGCATGACTTGTCAGCAGGTTAAAGCCGAGCATCAGAGACCTGGAGGGTTGTTGCAGCCCTTGCCGATTCCAGAATGGAAATGAGAGCACGTGACTATGGACTTTGTGATGGGATTACCTGCATCCCCTGGCAGGAAAGATGCTATCTGGGTTATTGTTGATCGGCTGACCAAGTCGGCACACTTCCTGGCTATTAGGAAGGACTGGTCAGTCGGTAAGCTGGCTAAGTTGTTTGTAGACCGGATCATCTCTCTGCACGGGGTACCTTTGTCCATCGTATCAGACCGAGATCCGAGGTTTACTTCCAGGTTCTGGAAGAGTTTTCAGAAGGCCTTGGGCACTCAGTTGGCTTTCAGTTCGGCCTACCATCCCGAGACTGATGGGCAGTCGGAGAGGACCATTCAGACTCTGGAGGATATGCTCAGGGCATGTTGCTTAGACTGGGGAGGTTCTTGGGAGCAACATTTGTCTACGGTGGAATTTGCCTACAACAACAGTTATCATTCCAGTATCGGCATGGCGCCTTACGAGGCTTTGTACGGGCGACCGTGTCGATCTCCTGTGTGTTGGTCCGAGATTGGTGAAAGACAGATAGCGGGACTAGAGTTAGTACAACAGTGTGCTGAGATTGCCAGGACAGTTCGGCAGAGGTTGACCGCAGCTCAGAGTAGGCAGAAGAGTTATGCTGACGTTCGACGGAGATCGCTTGAGTTTGAGGTTGGGGACCACGTGTTTCTCCGAGTCTCACCCTCCAAGGGTGTGATGAGATTTGGGAAGCGAGGCAAGCTGAGTCCACGATATATTGGACCTTTTCCCATTCTTGCTCGAATTGGGGAAACCGCGTATCAGCTGGCCTTGCCGCCCAATCTTGCAGGGGTGCACGATGTGTTCCATGTTTCCTTGCTGAGAAAGTATGTTCAGGATCCGTCCCATGTTTTAGATTTTTCGGAGTTGGAAGTCGCTGAGGACCTGTCCTTTCCAGAGTTTCCAGTTCGTATTGAGGATCGCAGAGAACAGGTCCTGCGGAACAAGGTTGTGCCTTTGGTTAAGGTAATTTGGCAGTACCGCTCCGGGGGCGAGGCAACCTGGAAGCGTGAGGACGAGATGTGGGAGCAGTTTCCTTACCTTTTCTCGTAAGTTATCTTGTGAGCTTGTATCTCTATGTTTTGACCTGATAATTCTAGCAGGCAATTTCGGGGGCGAAATTCTTTTAAGGGGGGGAGAATGTAAGGACTGAGGCTTTCGGATCCGGTTTTCAGGGTCGGACCTTGTAGTTCAGGCTCCAGTGGGGCAGAGACTCTGTGATGTTTCGCGTCGAGCGGGCTCGACGCGGTTTAAACGGCGTCCACCGTTGCGGACGCATTTTAGGTTCTGCCACGTGGGTGCCACGTGGGGCTGGCTTTGGGCCGCGAGAGTACGACCCTGTCGTGTCGTCTGAACGGCGTCCGCATGGGACGACGCCTTTCAGACTGCGACTCTGGGATTGTCAGAGTACGGCCCTGACATGTCCCCTGAACGGCGTCTGTATAGAACGACGCGTTTCAGAGTCCTGTCAGAGCGGCCGTCACGTCACCTGATAGGCGTCCGTCCATATCGACGCGTTTTAGCCAGTCTCTGGTTAACCCCGCGAGCCCTCCTTCTTTCCCTCATTTTTCTTCCTCCTCTCTTTCTCTCCTCCCTTCCGGCGATCCCGACGGCAGCCCCTTCTCCTCCCTCTCTTCCTCCCACCATTCCATCTTTCCCTCCACTCCATCCCCTACCTAGCTCCCACCACTACCACCTCCACTTCCACTGCGGCGTTTTACTCTCCGGACGGCGGCCGACGTCACGGTGGAGTAAGGACGACCACGGCGGTACCGGCGGCGGCGTGGGGCGAGACGGGTGGACGGCTTGAAGCTTAGAGGAGTTCAAGTAACCGGTAGGGTGACGATTCCAATCGTGTTCTATGTTCAAACCATGATTCTCCCTCTTAAAGCATGTTTTAGATCTATGGTTTTGAGGGGTAGAACAAGCATGTTTAGGAGCTCTTCTTGATAATATGTGGGATTTCTATGAATGTGGTTTCCTGATGGTTGGATTCGCCCCTTTTTCTACTCTGTTTTGGGTGATTTTAGGGTTTTTGGGGTTGAAAATGGGAGCCCTCGGGCTCATGACAGACCTGGTTCCTGGCGTTGAAAGACGTCGTGCATGGACGACGCCTTTTTGAAGGGCGTCGGGCCATCATGACGCCTTTTAGGCAGGAAACGTCTTACTAAGGCTCTGTCAGTTCGGGAATTCTGGGACTAAAAGACGTCATGGGTGGGCGACGCAATTCGTAATAGCGTCGGGTCACCATGACGCCGTTTAAGATAGAAATCCCCTGATTAATGTTTTCTGCAAATCCTGGATTTCTGTGCTAATTGGCGTCTGAGGATATTGACGCCTTTCAAAAGGCGACCGCTGGTGTCGACGCCTTTTAGGCCAGATTCTGAGGCCGATGTTTTATGAACCAGTATATGAAGCTTGAATGGCGTCGGCCTTGGGCGACGCGATTCAAGACAGAACTACACTAATTCATGCCAGTAAAATGTGTTCATACTGCTAGATAGATGGTTAATGCATGCTTCAGTGCACTCGATAATGATGGATTCTTCATGACCGTATGGCACTGCATTGCGTGTCGTGCGATCGCGGGCTTTTTACGTGACCGGGTCGTACTGTGCCGGGTTTTGTGTTACTGTGGACCTGGAGTGACAGTTGTAGCGCTTTATCACCCTGTGCTGGTGTGGGTGGAGCACAGCGCCGGTGGGGGCGTGGGCAGGATGACGCCTAGTGAGAGAGGGTCACCTGGTGAACCCCGAGTCAGCTAGTACCGGTGTGGGTGTGGTACTTTCGGAGTGTCACTCATGCTGAGGGAAGGAGTAAACACCTGAGCCGGTTGGGCCGGAGTAGCTAGAGTGCTATCCGAGGGGTTACTGCTTGGTCTCAGCGGGTCGATGTTTTCCCCATTGTTGTTTGTGTGGTTGGCGTGTTCTATCGAGACGGCGGTTGTGGGTTCCCTAGTCGTCTGGTTTAGAATTATGCATGTTTAATACATTTCGTTTGCATGTGATTCGCATTGAGATCTAGGAATAGTAATTACCACTGTGCTTGTTACTTTACCATCTGCTGTATTCTTCACTTGTGGGTGTGTGCGTGGGCAGTGGGGATCGAAGGATCCCTACTGAGTCTTGTCTTTGAGACTCATCCCTGCGGTTTTCAGGTGAGGACTCCCGGCAGACCTAGCGAGGAGTGTGCGGCTGTGTGTTGAGCGCCAACGGCTGTTGTTCCGGGGTATGCCCCGATGTAGTTGTTATTTTATTTCTGGCCTGTATGTTTAATTAATTCTCTTCTGTTGAAATATGTAATTATTTGCTGTATCGAGTCGCATTGTAATAACTTTTAATTTCTGCATTTTCCTTTCAATTTAATGCGATGTGAATGTTTAGCTTAGTTTATCATTTATTTCCCAGACTTACTTAGATCCTGGTTTGGTTCCAAATTATTGATTCGGTACCCATTTAGTAATCGGATCCCCGATTAAAGGGTGGCGGGTCGTTACAACTCCAGATTCTAACATGCTTTAAATCTGGCTTCTTCCCTTTCCATATCTCATCTGGAGTGGAAGTTACTAACTTACTAGGAACTTTGTTCAATAGATATGTAGCAGACAGTAGTGCATATCCCCATAAAGAAATTGAAAGTTTAGCATAACTCATTATTGATCGTACCATATCTAATAGAGTACGATTTCTCCTTTCCGATACACCATTTAACTGTGGTGTATAGAGAGGTGTCCATTGAGACAGAATACCATTATTCTTTAGATACTACGTGAATTCTGTAGTTAAGTATTCACCCCCTAGATCAGATTGAAGAGTTTTAATACTCTTTTCAGTTTGGTTCTCAACTTCATTTTTAAATTCTTTAAATTTCTAAAGAATTCTGACTTATATTTCATGAAATATATGTAGCCGTATCTTAAGAAATCATCTGTAAATGAAACGAAGTATGAGTAACCACCTATAGTATGAGTGGACATTGGACCACATACATCACTATGTATTAATTCCAATAATTCTTTAGCTCTTTCTCTATATCCAGAAAATGGAGCTTTAGTCATATTTCCCATGAGAAAAGCTTTACAAGTTGCAAATGATTTATAATCAAATGGATCAAGATATCTATTCTTTTGCAACTTAATGATCATGTTCTCATTTATATGACCGAGCCTACAATGCCATAGGTATGATTTATTCACATCTTTATCTATTCGTTCAAGAGACTTATTTATTAGACATACATCATATGCAATATTAAGTAAATACAAACTATTTAATAAATATCAAGAAGCAAACAATTTGTCTCTTAGATAAAAAAAATAACCATTATTCTCTAATTCCGTTGAATATCCTTCTCTATCTAAATAAGAAATGGAAATGATATTCCTAATAATAGTTGGAACATAATAACAATCTTTAAGTTCTAATATGTCTCCTGATAGTATCTTGAGTCTTGCTGTCCCTACAGCTATTGCAACAACCTTTGCTCCATTTCCAAGTTTCAGATCCATGTCTCCACGATTCAATCTTCTTCTACTTGTTAGTACCTGCAAGTCATTGCAGATATGAAAAACACATCCAGTATCTAATACCCAAGATGTAGATTCTCTATAAGACAAGTTAAGATCATCATAAGTATATCTGAAGCTTTACCAAACTTCTCCTTTGCTTTTTCTGCTAGATAAATCTTGTAGTTTCTTTTCTAGTGTCTTTCTTTATGGCAGTGAAAACATTGACCTTTATCATTAGTTTTTGTTTTGTCCTTTTGAATTGCTGGCTTGCTCTTCACTGACCTTTTGAACTTTCCTTTCTTAAAGGTCTGTCTAGCTTTCCTTTTCTTAATGGTCTTACCAACAAGCATAACATGTGACTTATTTTTCTAGATAGTCCCCTTAACTATCTTTAACATGTTAAGCAACTCAGCCAGTATAACCTCAATTTTATTCATATTGAAGTTAATGATAAACTGTGAAAAAGAATCAAGTAAAGATTGAATGATTAAATCGATGCTTAAGTCATTGTTCATAACAAAACCAAACACCGCTAGCCTTTCTATCCACTCTATCCTTTTAATCACATCTGTTTGCACATATGTGCCATCAGTCATTCTAGTCCTGAACAATTTCTTTGATATCTTATATCATTCTATTCTAGACTGTTCACCAAACAACTCTTGTAGGTGATTCAAAATGGCCTTAGCTTCTATATTATCATGCTGTCTTTGTAGTTCACTAGACATAGAACCCAACATATAACATTAGACTTTAATAGAGTCCTTCTTCTAGTTTTCGTAAATCATCACTTCATCTTCATTGGCATTTTCACCAGGCTGTTTTGGATCAGGCTGATCTAGGATATAAGCAACTTTCTCACACCTGAGGACAATCTTCAGGTTGTGGAGCCAATCAATATAATTTGGTCCCGTGAGTTTGTTAGCATCGAGTATGCTACGAAGAGGATTAGACGACGACATAGCGACCTACAAAGAAATTTTACGATAATGAGCAGATAGTTCAATTAAATCAGATTTAGAATTTTTAATCTAGATTTTGCTCGCACTATTTTTCGGTGATCTGTACGACCCTCTATTGTACAGAACGGGAGATTTCGGTGATCTCCTAGTGAGGATCAGAATCTTTTGGATATCATATATGTGATCTTGTGGTAGCACAACAAATCACATCACAATCCTCAGGCAGCCAACTCTTGGCAATCGCAACAATTGAAATATCCGATCAATTTTGACCCCTAAATTAGTTTGATCTTGTGGTAGCACAACAAATCAAATGATTTAGTTAAGTTAATCCATCATTACGAAGATAGTATGAATTCGTGGTGCAATCTTTGTGGTAGCACAACAAAACTACATCATTTGTCCACCTATATAAAAGAACATCATATGTCATAAATCGTGATTAATTACTAAATCAAATAGACGTTATGGTAGCACAACAAATCTATTTGAAATAAAAATTAACCTAAGATCTATAATGATGGTAGGTTACGTTGATTATTCTAAATATCTCATGTTACAACTTTTTTAAAAAAGGGTATTTTAGTTATTTTTATAAAATAAGTGTTATTAATAATATTTCGATTTGAAGTATCATATATACTTTAGTGAAATATCTATCTAATAGCACATTCCACATATATAACATATATGCAGAAAATAAATTAGGATGATCATGGACTGCTAACTATATTATGGAATCATCGGAGCCAAACGATGATCCATAATGAGATCCTATAGTGAATCTAGCAATACATGTTCCATCTAATGCGAGTCTGTCCTCCAGAGGTGTCTTTAGAAGATCTCGTCCACAAATTTTTAATCTTCTATATTTAAATATGAATAAGGACTCGCAGGTCCACTAGTGTATATTTAAATAATAAGTAGAAACCTTGATCTCATCAAGGGGAGTACAAACTTAGAGGCAGATAGAATGTACATTTGGATTAAGAGAGAGGAGGACACGCAGGTCTTATTTAAAAAGACCAAATAAAACATGCATCGCATTCAACCACAATAACCATCACATGATTAACCTAAGTCCATGATCATCCCACTAGTCAATACAACACATCAAATGCATCAAATCATTATCAGATAATTATTGTTGGTATCATTTTATGTAAAATAAAATATAATACCATAAGTGTTTGAAATAACATTTATTTCAAGTATATCAACAACATACACAATATTATTGATAATTTAATTAACTAAACTATTTAGTTAACATGTCACATGCTCAACCAACTTGAACAAAATAGAAATTTCAAGTTATGCATAAGAAGAATTAAGTTTAAAATCAAATTCTCAACTTAATAGTTTAATAGGGAATTAAGTTAATAATTTAAAACAATTTTAATAATTAACAAATACCCTATTAACTTTAAACCCTTATAATTTTAACTAACAATTAATTAAACAATTTAATAATCTGTTAATTAAAATATTCACAATTTAAACAAATTTTAAAACTGCAAAATGGGCTTAAATAATTTCAAAATGGGCTAAAGGGGTTTTAGAAGGGGCTTAAAGGGTCTGGTAAGGGGCCGCCGAGTACGGACCCGATCCAGGTTGTGCGTGAGTCGCCTGGACCTAGGCGGGCGGCTCGATAGCCCACGCGCCTTCCTCCCCCGTTGCCCCTAGGCGCTGGTTCACGTTGCCGGATGTCCCTAGCTCCATGCATGCATGGGAACCCTTTGCATGGCTGGTTCTCAATGCGACCTGGTTTGCATGCCCTCGGGAAGAAAGGGAGGAAGCCATTGGCCGCCGCATGTGTTAGGAAGCATCGGTCATGACCGGAGCCTTTGCTGGTCATACCAGATGATGGTTGGAACGCAGGGACCATCCCTGTGGTTTCCTTAAACACAGGTATTAATCCTCTTCCCTGAACTTTCACACGTATATCAAGCATTACCCTGCGACCTACCTGTCCCCAAGGATGATTCCATAGATTCCTTTAGTCATAACCTGACCCCATAGTAGTGATAGAGAATAAAGGACAATCCTTGTTCTCTCTTAACTGCACATATTAACATTATTCTCAATAAAGATAATATAGTTAATGGCCATGGTATATGCTCTCCGAAGGATCAAACAGCCCAACAAAATTGCATAATATTCCCTTCAAGCTCGGGAATAATACCCTTTTAATTTTGATCGCCCCTTTAACTAGCCCAAGAACGTGTACAATACGACGTTCTATACGCATAACGAGAAAACGACACGAAAACGATGCCATTTTCAGATCGAACCAGCAACCTGGCTCTGATACCACTGTAAGGAATCGCCGGAACGCAGCAGAAATATAAAACGATTCCAAATATCGGGTTGCTGGGATTGAAAAATGGACTAAATAAAATATACGAGAAGAACCATTCTTCACCTTTGCAGGGTTTCGAATCTCCCGTAGATTGAACCGTTTCGGTAATCGCACACACGTACGATCTCCAGAAGCATCCACACGAGCTCTCGACGTAGACACGATTTCCTGCTCGGCTTGAGTACTTCGACCCGATCTTAAATCCACCATGCAATTGAGAAGAGAGAGGGGTCTTCATCAAGAGAGAGAGAGAGGGAGAGAGAGAGAGAGGAGAGAGAAACTCCAAGAGCTAGTGGTGTTGTGTATGTGTACCATCACCACCCTTCCCTTGGTCTCCTTTTATTACAATTATAGATAAGGCCAAGGATTAATCCTCATGATTATCCAAGAGCTTGGCCTTGGATAATTCTCTATTTAAATATTCATGTTTATCCTGTGATTTTTCACAAAAACTCAGATAAATATAATATTTAACATCTCTCACTATCTTACGAGAACTCTTATGTGTGTGACCCTTTAGGCCCATATATCAGTCTGATTTCAAGCCTACTAAACTTAGAACTAATTCTAAAGTTTAGTATTTATTAATTATTATTTAAACATCATATGTTAAATAATTAATTCAATAAATAAGTGGTTTATCATCCGATGATTAATTGACTTGACCTTTTGACCATGAATGGCACCAAATACTACCTCATGATCCTAGAAGATATAAGGGATATTGTTCCTTTTATTTGAACTAATTCTAAAGTTTAGTATTTATTAATTATTATTTAAACATCATATGTTAAATAATTAATTCAATAAATAAGTGGTTTATCATCCGATGATTAATTGACTTGACCTTTTGACCATGAATGGCACCAAATACTACCTCATGATCCTAGAAGATATAAGGGATATTGTTCCTTTTATTTGAACCATTCCGTCTGCAAATACCGCATAGATAAAATCCTTCACTCATCCAATGTCCCAATAACGCAAGGGTATGGTTTTATAGTCAAACCCTTTATCACATTATTTAGATGGATTCCAGTACTCTGTTAACTTCTAGAAATACATCTCTTTCAGTTGACTCCTCCTCTGGGCGCCCCGTTCAAGGCGCCGGGAGACTTCTCGTCTCCGCCGCGTGCATTTTTCGAGAGTTGGGAATTTCCGTCTGGATAATCTAGACATCGGTGCGGCGAGGAATTTTCAGCCAGCGAGCTGATCTGGACGAGGGGGCGAGGACGAACCACCACGGAGGATCGTATGGATACCGCTGGAGGCCGGACGCTTGTGCGGCTAGTGACATCGCCTCGACGGAACCAAAACGGTCGTGGATTCGAATCTACGTAAGGTGATAGGATCATGACCCAATTTTTTGTTTTTGTTTTTCAATCCGAATCGGATCTATAGGCATCGGGTAGGTATTTTTTTGTTGCTTCCGCTCCATTCGTCGTGCCTCGCCTAGATCCCAACAGTGGTATCAGGGCCAGGTTCCGCTCTTATCCGTTTCAAGACGACGGAATTAATTTTCTAAGAATTAATTCCATACAAGAAAAATTTATTTGCTCTCTAGAAATGTTCATAGGATGAACTATAATATCTGATTTTATTTTTCGTGAAGAAAAACCGAATTTTGGGTGTTCTTCGTTTTGTTCTTCATGGAGATGAAGAACCATTTCGTGGGCTTGGTTGGGGTTTACATGATGATGAAAGACCACAATTTTGTTCTTCTGCAAGTCCCTAACTGATCCCTATGACATCGGTGGCCGGTGGCCGGTGATGAAGCCTCCCATCTCCATGGTTTTGGAAGAAGGATTCGGGAAGGCCACTGTTTCATATTTGATAACCGCAGGTTTTTTGGAGGGGTTCCGGTGGCATTGGCATGCCGGTTGGCCACCGCCGGCGTCGGGGAAGGGAGGGGGAGCCACCCTCTGGTTGCCGGTTACTGCTGCTCCCTCCTCCCGGAGCCGAAAGAGTAACCAGAAAAATAAGGGAAGCTTGTCGGAGCTCTCGCCAGCGTCGGGCTCGCCGGTCGACTCCACTGGCCCTATCAAAGGCAACGGGGAGGGTGGGCGGTGCCGCCCTGGCTCCCCCTTGTCGGCGTCGGGAAGGAAGGGAGCCAGGTGGGGGGCTAAGAAAACCCTAGCCCGCGCCTGGTGCGCTGGGCCCCTGGATCGGGCCCAACCAGGCGCCCAGACCCAGTTCAACCAGGCTCTGGGCCGGCCCCTGGGCGTGTTCGAACCAGCTAGGCAAACCAGGCCTGTTAAGCCCTCTATCCTAAGCCCATTCAACCCCTTTATCCCATAAATCCCTTTAATAAAAGAATCTCACCCCATTTAACTTTAAAATTCCAATTAATCTATTTATTTATTTTAAACATTAATTTATAATTTTGAGTTAAAAAAGGGTTGATTTTTTAAAGATGTGATCTTAGAATTATTTAACAAGGGTTGTTAAATTCTTTTAAATTAAATAATTAGAGAGATAATTTAAGATGTGTTCTTAAATTAAATTGATAAGTGTTGTTAATTTATTTTAAGATATGATCTTGAATAAAAATTAACAAATGTTGTTAATTAAATTTTACTTAAGTGATTAGATAAATGTATTAAATTCTGAGCAAATATTGTTATGAAATTATTGTTTTAATTGAGAGACTCTTAATAAAAGTTATTAAGTGATTGATTAACCTTTTATAATGGTTATAAACTAGTTAATCATTTCTTGAGAATTAATACTTAGTAACAATTATTAAGAATTTTAATGAACTCTTAAAAATAGTTTATGTTAGTGTTAATTAAATTCTCAAGAATCCCTTAATTAAAATATTTGTAGATCTAATCTACTTAAAAAGGATCTTTTAATAAAAGTTATTAAAAGATTGGATTAAGTCTAATTGTTAGACTATTTTAATTAGAAATATTCTAATTAATATTTCTTATTAATTGTTATTGAGAAATATTATTTAATAAAAGGGGTTTTCTTAACAAAGAGTTGTTAATGAATTAAAATTGGAATTATAAATTCTTTTATAAGTATTATTAAGGAACTTTTAATTCCATCTAAATGTTAAATTGTTTACACATTAATAATTGTTGTTAATGTAATTTGAGATTAATCTAAGTGTTATATTAATTTATTAGAATTGTTCTTAATAATGCATGAAATATTTTAGAATTTTAATTTTAGTCTTGTATGCATATGTTGATGTGTTTGATGCTTTAACTTAGATTTAAATGCATGTTAGAAAATGAGATTTTCAAAAATTCAAATTATCCAATTTTGATTGGTACCCAGGTTTTGAGAAAACTAAAATTATTTTTTTCAAAATTTTAGCTTTCATGTAATGTGTTTTATCATGTGTGGATGGTTAAAATTTGTGGTGGTCATGGATATGCACTTAGTTAATTTCGTATCATGTGATGATGTGTGATTGTGTGGATTATCTTAGAATGTGTTCTATGGGTTAATTAAATGTTAATTAATGAGGCCTGCATGCCTCCCTCTCTCTCTCTCATTCCATTGTAATTCTATCTTTCTCCATTATTGTACTCGGCCATAAGGTTTTCTCTTACAATTAATTTGTATTTGAAAATATTTCGAATTTCAATATTATATGTAATTGATCGTGATGGCTGAGAAGAGGCGAGGATGATTCATAGGTACAACCAGGAAGGCGATAGGAGATGAGATCACCAGTGCCTATGTGTTTGCGTGTTTCTTTCCTTTTGATTTTGAATTAATAACTATTATCTAAGTATATATATATATATATACATCCTGTTGGGATCCGTGCGGGACGCGAAGAACGCAGCGGAAACGAAGAAAAAAATTAAATCCAGCCCGAAGCCCGCTGATCCGTTTCGGAACAAAAAATGCTAACCAGAAAAACGGGTTGGAATCTGATTACCGTGCGCGGATTCGAATCCGTTTCCGTTTCGGTTCCGTCGAGGCGATGCCGCGAGCCGCACAAGCGTCTGGCCTCCAGCGGTATCCACGCGATCCTCTGCGGTGGTTCGTCCTCGATCTCTCGTCTGTTTCAGCTCGCTTGCTGATGATCCGTCGCTGCAACGATTGTTGAAATCCCGCCGACGGGAATTCCCGACTTTCGGGAATCACACGCGGCGGAGACGGAAACTGTTCTGGCGCCTCGAACGGGACGCCCAGAGGAGGAGAGAGAAAGGAGGGATGACGGCCAGCAAGGAAAATCCTGGAGCTTGGCCCAGGGTTTCTCAACAGCGCGTATATATATATATATATTAAGTCGGCGCGACTTTTCACAAAAGTCCCCGAGTTAATATAAATCCCACTTATGTACCACCGACTGAGAATCTTATTGCGTGTGACCCTCTAGGCTCATTTACCAGTCCGATTTTCAGCCCGTTAAGTCCAATAACTAGTTATTGACTTATTGTAATTAATTAGTATCTAGATATTAACTAATTACTCAACCGAATTATCATCGCATGTAAATTCGGTCGGACTTCCGATCAAGTTGGGTGCCAAGCAACACCGCATGATCCCGGAAGGTAATGCGGTTCAACAACCCACTCATGGAACCTGTCCGTCCACAGTTACTACGTGGCTATAATCCTTCATTCGCACAATGCTCTCGAGTTAACCTAGGGTATGGTCAACTGTCAAACCCTAGATGGTCAACTCACTTGAATCAGACTCCGCTGTACAATATCCGAAAACCACTTTTCTGATATTGTTTCTGCTCTGGCCAGAGACTCCTGCGGATCTATTCTAGAGCATTCTCTCTCCAATTACCTGAGAGCGAACGATCCTTTATTGAACACACAATCACCTTCGAAGGTCTTCCGCTGGACCCGATCCTTGACTATTAGAGATCCCGTAGATAGGGATTCATAGGTCAAGGTCAAAGTCCAGAAGTCCACCGACAAGGTGTCTTTGGTGTCTCAAGTCCAAGGATCAACCACGCCACTGTGACGATGAATCAAGCCGATTGACAGTCAGGTAAATTACCATTCGGCGATTCATGTCGGATCAGTTCAGTGAACTCATTCTCCAATGAGCACCTACAGGTTTACCGTTGTGTCTCCACACTAGTAACTAACGAGATTAGTCACCCTCATCATATGAGCTGGAATAACCTGTACTAGTCTAACCGGATGTTTAATGTCCTTCTCAAACATCCTACGACTAGGAACAATTGAGAATATGTGTTTATAAGTCATCAGTCTTATTATTATGATCTCATCATAATCTGATGACTATTGCACATATTCATGGACTTCATTATGCGCAAATATAAATATGCCAATCTACATAATGAATTTAATGCCATTTGTTAGTGAACCAGATTGAAATTGGTGCCTTATGATTGGCTTAGAGGACACCTATATCCATCAATCTCCCACTTTGACTCAAGCCAATCACCTTCGCATTTGATCTCCATCAAATCTAGGTGATGCTCACAAAAAGTTTGTGACTAAGACTTGGCCAGGGATCTGCTAAATTATCTATAGATGGAATATTTCCATTACGTTATTTCCTCTTAATCCTTTGTCTCTGAACCTGTGAAAGAGCCTCAGAATGTTCTGCAACTTCTGAAGAGACCATGGCTCAATCATACAACTGATTGCTCCCACTGTTGTCCTACAACGATAGGATGGTATCAGAGACCTTTTAGAACTACATCTAGTTCAGGGATGAACCTTTTCATCCATACTATTCTAATAACAGTATCACTTGTCTATGTTGTCATCTTAATATCGAGTTCTGGATTGGAACCATTCCAATCCATTCTTTTCTACTAGAAAGTTGAATCCATTATTTGACTTGAAATTTGAGTTAGTGTGACCTCATAGTTTCAAATCATCCTCTCCATATACGTGAATGCATCCTTAGCACTTCTCAAGCGCTTAATGATGCATTTCACTCCTGTATCTTTTAAGGAATCTTTTCTTTAAAGGAATAAATTCCATATCTCAACAATTGAGACTTGTTATGAAATTTATGCCAAACATTTTGACATGCCGGTCAATATAATATCCCCACCAATCTATCTTAATAGATTCGTATTTCCAATACGTGGGAAATTATAACTAAACTTATTATGGAGGAAAACATGGTTAACAATACTTTCACTAATAGTAACATCCTGAAGTCATTCTTAATGACTTTGATGTTATTATCATAAAGCATTACTTAAGTGACCGTACTCCCACTGTCCTTTCTGAACACACACACAATCCGGGATCATTCTTAATGATCATATAGTATTTGACCATTTAAGTCAAAACTTTTATTACAACTTAGGAAGCTTCAGTTTGATTCAAAATAATCTTATGAAATCATAACTTGCTTCCTGGACATTCTAAAAGCTTTAAATGTGTATCATATACATCTTTACCTCAATCACATTGAGTAGACGCTTTTAATATCCAACTGTCATCATTTCATGATAGGCAGTATTGACAAGTAGAATTCTAATAAACTTATCAATCTCAAGTTATAATGACAGAGAGTATCATTATCATAAATTTTAGATCATAATCTATTTTGAGCTCCTCTCATCTTGCTAAATCAGATATGTCAAACATATCATTTTAGTCATTGAGAGAATCTCAAAAATCTATGAAGCTCTTTGATGTGTGTCATGAGTGGTTCCAAACAACTAAAGATCATCTAATAATCTTATGTTAACTTGTGAATCTAGAACATTTTTTAGTTTTATCAGCTCCCACTGTCTTCTTTGAGGACATATTCCTCTTCACAGAAGACACCTTTCATGACGACAATTATTTCATTATCCTCTGGCCAATAACTGTAATGTCCAAACTCTTTAGACATTCACAAATTCACATCGCGATAATACCTGACTTTTAAATCAGGTTTGTTCATAATTTACATCTCATATGAATTATTTGGTTTCGATATCTTATATGGACACAAACTGACTGATTTGGAACCATCTATAAAGTATGGACATCTAATGTTCATACTCATGTTCAAAAGGATATAAGAATCAGACAAATCTTATTATGCTTTGCACCATATCTTAATAAGGTGCAACCCCTCATTCTATCATATTACTATGATGTACAATGAAGATCAATCGAGTGAGGATACAATTATCCTTTTAATGATTTATGTGAATCATATACCTAAGTATTAATTTCTTTGATCAAATCAAAAATTCTAATACTTCATATTGATCTTATACCTTAATCTTTCAGATGCATTCGTCTTGTACTTCAGTAAGTACATACAGTCTAATCATTTCAAGAGTAAACTATAAGGTAAGTCAATAGTAGTGATTATCTTTGGCCTTTGAGCTGTTTATATCAATATGCATCAGCATCAATAATTTCTTATTATACAACCCTATGTACAATACCATGATAATCATGATTCACACAGCTCATTTCTATAGGAGACTTGTAAACATTTATCCCATGAAATGTCACATTAAGAATCTATAGTGCATTGACTGATTTGAACAACTATTATTCTTTCTCAATCAATATTATTCTTGATATCTTATGCAACTAAATAACAATTATTTAGTTTCATATTGGACTCCTGTAGAGATTTACTGTCTAACAGTAATCTATGAATATCACGAACAATAGTTGAGTCTAACTCAACACTTACATTTTCTCGATTTCCTTTTACTTGTCTAAGTCTGCATACTATCGCAGCTCTGAGAATCATTTCCAATATCTCATGTTGGATACACTAATTCTCCAATAGACATGCAAAAGTCGATAATAAGAATATATGAAACTTCTTTCAAATTCTATATTCTTTTTGCCTTTACCAGTATCCTTATATTGGTTGCAGTGGGAGAACTGCTACTTCTCTATCTCAGCTGACTTTTCTTTATCCTTTTTAGGTGTAGATTCGATCGTTTAAAATATTACCACTTGCCTTTCTCAAAAGCACATCTTAAATATCTCTTCATCTTGATCTATCCAAACAAGAGATTTCATGACAATGATTAAACCTTTCAAATAGGCATATCATGATTACCTCTTCACCTTGGTCTATCCAAGTAAGAAGATTCATGATATCTGATTAGGATAGTGACTTTCACTTGGTCCTAAAGACATTCTTCAGAGTTTTCTAGTCAGTTTGAGTATGAGAAGTATTGGCATCCTATATGCCAACTTCTCGAATAGATGACATTATAGTGAATCGAAGAAAATAACGTGATTTAAGCAGATAGTTCTGATAATTCAATTATGGTCTTTTATCTTGAATTATTTCCCACCAATTTTTGACGGACTGTATAACCTTCAGGTATACAGAACGGAAGACTCCGACGGTCTTCTAGTGAGGATCAGAATCTCCAAGAATCACAGTATGACCTCGGGTAAACACATAGTATCATACCATTATCTTAGAGCAACTATCTCATGGTAATTGCAACTCCTTGCAATATCTGATCTTATTTCGGCTCCCAGGTTTTTAATGGTCCCGGGTAAACATAGTAGACCATTATACATAGTCTAAGCTTTACCATCAATACGTGACAGAGTAGAGTAAGAGTGCAGCTCCTAGGTAAACGCGAGGATAGCTACACCGTTCATCTATTCCAATCTCAAGGCATCAAGATGCCATAGTTAATAGTCATTTCATCAGATGGTGGCAGATCTCGGATAAACACGTAGAAACTGTCATCACTGAATCAAGTTCTAGGAACTATATTGATGGAGAACCACGCAGTACATTCTCAATGACTCGCGCTCCGGCTTAGACTTTATGTTGAAAGTTTTGTTTACGTTAAGTTGGTCTCATTCTAGGTGATAGTTTATAAATATATCGTATATATTTAACTATACCTAGATATTAGCAATCGATTCATAATTAATAACTAAAAGCATGCATCATCCATATATGTTCATTATGTGGTCATGGACAGCACGATGATTAACTGGAGCCAAACAATTAATCACCAAAACTATATAACATTTATATAATCTTAACATGCAAACACATAGCCATTAGTGATCTCATCTCCTGTCGCCTTCCTAGTTGCATTTGTGGATCATCCTCGCCTTTCCTCGGCCAGCGCGATCAATTACAAATAATATTAATTTTGAAACAATTTCAAATACAAATAACTTGTAAGAGAAAGCCTTATGGCCGAGTACAATGACAGAGGGAGATAGAATTACAATGAAATGAGAAAGAGAGGGAGACACGCAGGCCTCATTAATTAACACTTAATTAATGTACATCACATCCCATAACAATCCACAAAATCATACACCATCACATGATATGAAATTTAACTAAGTGCATGTCCATGACCACCACAAATTTTAACCATCCACACATGATAAAAACACATCACATGAAAACTAATTTTTTTGAAAATATAATAATTTTGGCTTTCTTAAAACCTGGGTGCCAATCAAAATTAGATGATTTGAATTTTCTAAAATCTTATTTTCTAACATGCAATAAATCTAATTTAAAGCACTAAACACATCAACATGTGCACACAAAGCTAAAATTAAAATACTAAAATATTCCATGCATAATTTAGAACAATTCTAAATTAATTAATCTAACATTTAGATTAATTTTAAATCACATTAATAACAATTATTAATGCGAAGCAATCTAACATTTAGATAGAATTAAAAATTCCTAAATAACATTTATAAAGGAATTTCCAACTCAAATTATTAATTAACAACTCCTTGTTAATAAACCCCCTTTATTAAATCTTATTTCTCAATAACAATTATTAAGAATAATTAATTAGAACATTTTTAATTAAAATAGTCTAACAATTAGACTTAAATAATCTCTTAATAACATTTATTAACAGAGTAATTATTAAGTAGATTAGATCTTCAATATTTAATTAAGGGACCCTTGAGAATATTAATTAGCTTAATGACTATTAGTAAGCAATAATTAATCCTCAATAACTTTTATTAAGGTTAATTCTCAAGAAACAATTAACCCCTTTAATAACTATTATTAAAAGTTAATAAAACACTTAATAACTTTTATGAAGTGTCCCTTAATCAAATACATAATTTCATAACAACAATTGCTAAGAAATTAAAACAATCTAATCACTAGACCAAGATTAATTAACAACATTTGATAATTAAAATTTAAGTCACTACTTAATAATCAAATAACAAATGTTGTTAATATAAGTTTAAGATCAAATCTTAAATATGAATTAACAACACTTGTTAATTAAGATTAATAATATTATCTTAATAATTAATAACAACAATTGTTAATAATTAATTAAGATCTCATTTTATATAAATAACAACAATTGTTAATATCATTCAAGATCATAACTTGAAATAAATTAATAACACTTATTAATTTAATTTAAGAGCACATCTTAAATAATTCCTCTAATCATTTAATAAAAGGGATTTAACAACACTTGTCAATTAATTAAGATCAAATCTTAATAATAACCAATCATTACACTTCAAATGTGCAAAAACAATCCAAAGCGATCCAATCCATTTAATATTGCATGCCACAAATATAATATGATATTAATGCAATTAATTCAACATTTAAATTAATATTCATTAACATTATCTTATCTAACAATTAGATAAACACTAATTAACAACCAATTTGTTAATTAAACAAGACTATTTATTTAAATGGGCTCAATAATATGAAAGACAGAATTTAATTTCATTATAAATCAATTTTAAATTTTAAATTCTGTCAGAAAACAATTTTCTATTCATTAATGGGCCCACAAATAAATGAGTTGGGTCCAGCCCCTGCTGGACCCGGGTCTGGCACTGGGCTGACCCCAGCCTGCAGCATGGCTCGGACCCAGACCACCCATTAGGGTGGGGCTGGTCCGACCCAGCAGCCGGGCTGGCTTGGGCCCCTGCCTGGCCCGGTCCAGCAAGGGGCCGGCCCGCCCCTTTCCTGCATGCAGCTAGGAAACCCTAGATGCGTGAAGGAAACATGGTGGGGCGCCACCGCCAGCCACCTGCCCGGCAGGGCCGGTCGACAGGGCCACGGCGGGGCACCGCCCGGCGGCCAGGACCCTGGCGACGGCGCCGGCAGTCCCTGGTCGGCCGGCGATGCCCCCTACCTTGCATCTGAAACCCCATTTCTCCTTTGCTTCAACCCGCTTGAAGAAGGAAAAAAAAAAAATATGCAGGCTGGCGGCTTTCTCCGACGCCGGTGGGTGGGCCAGTAACCTCCGGTGACCCCCCCCGACCATTTGGGGTATCCAAGAGATTCAAAAACACCCTTCCGTTCTTCGTCTTACGAAGAACACGAAAATTTCTCCTCACAAAATAAAACTATTCATCCCATGAATGATTTTAAATTTGGAGAATGAAATATTATGCATGGAATTAAATCTAGAATATTAATTTCGCCATTCCGCAGCGGATCAGAGTGGAACCTGGCTCTGATACCACTGTTGGGATCCGTGCGGGATGCGAAGTACGCAGCAGAAACGAAGAACAAAATTAAATCCCGCCCGATGCCCGCTGATCCGTTTCGGAACGAAAAACGCTAACCGGAAAAATGGGTTGGAATCTGATTACCGTGCGTGGATTCGAATCCGCTTCCGTTTCGGTTCCGTCGAGGCGATGCCCCGAGCCGCACAAGCGTCCGGCCTCCAGTGGTATCCACGCGATCCTCTGCAGTGGTTCGTCCTCCATCCCTCGTCCGTTTTAGCTCGCTCGCTGATGATCCGTCGCCGCAACGATTGTTGAAATCCCGCTGACGGGAATTCCCGACTTTTGGGAATCACACGAGGCGGAGACGGAAACTGTTCTGGTGCCTCGAACGGGATGCCCAGAGGAGGAGAGAGAAAGGAGGGATGACGGCCAGCAAGGAAAATCCTGGAGCTTGGCCCAGGGTTTCTCAACAGCGCGTATATATATATATATATATATATATATATTAAGTCGGCGCGACTTTTCACAAAAGTTCCCGAGTTAATATAAATCCCACTTATGTACCACCGACTGAGAATATTATTGCGTGTGACCCTCTAGGCCCATTTACCAGTCCGGTTTTCAGCCCGTTAAGTCCAATAACTAGTTATTGACTTATTGTAATTAATTAATATCTAGATATTAACTAATTACTCAACCGAATTATCATCGCATGTAAATTCGGTCGGACTTCCGATCAAGTTGGGTGCCAAGCAACACCGCATGATCTCGGAAGGTAATGGGGTTCAGCAACCCACTCATGGAACCTGTCCGCCCACAGTTACCACGTGGCAATAATCCTTCGTTCGCACAATGCTCTCGAGTTAACCTAGGGTATGGTCAACTGTCAAACCCTAGATGGTCAACTCACTTGAATCAGACTCCGCTGTACAATATCCGAAAACCACTTTTCTGATATTGTTTCTGCTCTGGCCAGAGACTCCTGCGGATCTATTCTAGAGCATTCTCTCTCCAATTACCTGAGAGCGAACGATCCTTTATTGAACACACAATCACCTTCGAAGGTCTTCCGCTGGACCCGATCCTTGACTATTAGAGATCCCGTGGATAGGGATTCATAGGTCAAGGTCAAAGTCCAGAAGTCTACCGACAAGGTGTCTTTGGTGTCTCAAGTCCAAGGATCAACCACGCCACTGTGACGATGAATCAAGCCGATTGACAGTCAGGTAAATTACCATTCGGCGATTCATGTCGGATCAGTTCAGTGAACTCATTCTCCAATGAGCACCTACAGGTTTACCGTTGTGTCTCCACACTAGTAACTAACGAGATCAGTCACCCTCATCATATGAGCTGGAATAACCTATACTAGTCTAACCGGATGTTTGATGTCCTTCTCAAACATCCTACAACTAGGAACAATTGAGAATATGTGTTTATAAGTCATCAGTCTTATTATTATGATCTCATCATAATCTGATGACTATTGCACATATTCATGGACTTCATTATGTGCAAATATAAATATGCCAATCTACATAATGAATTTAATACCATTTATTAGTAAACCAGATTGAAATAGGTACCTTATGATTGGCTTAGAGGACACCTATATCCATCACATCCTATATATATATATTATAGGATATATTTTATAAACTATCACCTAGGAAGATATCAAGATAAAATTTATTTAAAACCCTCGCTAAAGTCTGAACCGTAATGTGAGTAGTTGAGAACTTACTGTGTGGTCCTCTATCGTTATAGTCATAGGACTTAAATTACCTTAGGCAGATTTGTTGTGCTACCACAAGGCTTGTCTATTTGTGAGGAGAGACTTTGGCTATAGCATAAGATGCCTTCTGATCGGGGTAGAGGAACCATGTAGCATTGTTGTGCTACCACAAGGGTTGCATGCAAATCTATGCCCGTCTCGTAACGATGGTAATGCTTAGACCAGAATTAATGGTTTGTTGTGCTATCCACAAGGCCATTAAATCTCTGGGGACCAAAGCCATGATCAGATGTTACAAAGAGTTGCAAGTCCTATGAGATGGGTGCTCTTTGATTTTGTATTACAGTTTGTTGTGCTATCCATAAAGCTATACTACAAGTCGTTGAGATTATGATCCCTGCTAGGAGATCATTGAAGTCTCCCGTTCTGTATACCTGAGGGTTATACAGTCTTTCGAAAAATAGTGGAAAATAATTCAAGATAAAAATCCATAATTGAATTAAGAACTTTCTGTTTAGTTCATTATTTTTCCTCTATTAACTGAAATGTCGTCTAATAATCCGAGGTTTGGCATATTGGATGCTAATACTTCTCATATTCATAATGATTATAGGACCCTGAAGAATGTCTTCAGGGACAAGTGACAACCACTATCGTAATCAGATATCATGAAATCTCTTACTTGGATAGACCAAGAAGAAGAGGTATTCATGGTATGCCTTTGAGAAAGACAAGAGGTAAGATCTTAAACAATCGAACCCATACCTGAGAAGGATAAAGACAAGTCAGCTGAAAATGAGAAGCAACAGTTCTCCCACTGCAACCAATAAGGATATTGGTGAAGGCAAAAGAATATGAAACTTGTAAGAAGGTTTTGTATTCTTATTATTAACTTTTATATGTCTATTACAGAATTAGTATCTCCAATATGAGATATTGGAAATGATTCTCAGATCTGCAGTACTATGCAGACTTAGACAGGTAAAAGAAAATCGAGAAAATAAAAATATTGAGTTAGACTCAACAATAGTTCTAAAGATATATATGTTACTGTTAGACAGTAAATCTTTGTATATCTTTAGGAGACTAATATGAAACTAAATAATTGTTATTTAGTTCCATCAATTATCAAGAATTGTAAAAGTGAATAACATTAACTGAGAAGGAACAAGCGTTGTTCCGTATTGTTTATAAATAAAATGAAAGATTTTAAAACTAGTCAACGCACTATAGATTCTTGATGTGACATATCATGTGATGAATGTTCACAAGTTTCTTATAAAAATGAACTCAGTGAATCATGATTATCTATGGCATTGTACATTAGGCTGTGCAATAAGAACTTAATGGTGCTGATGTAAATAACCCAATATCTTCTTAAAGCCAAAGATAATCACTTCAATTGACTCACCTTAATAGTTTACTCATGAAAAGATTTGACTATATGTACTTGCTGAAGTACATGTCGAATACTATGAGAGATTAAGGTATAAGATCAAGATGAAGTGACTAACTGGAAAGAGTATTAGAATTCTTTGATTTGATCAAAGAAATTAATACTTGAGTACGGGATTCACGCAACTCATTAAAAGGATAATTGTATCATTTTTCGATTAATCCTCATTATATATCATAACAATATGATATAATGAGGAATAACACTTTATTCGATATAGTGCTATATATATAATAAGAGTTGCCTAACTCTTATATCCTTGTATATATATGGGTATGAACATTAGATGTCCATACTTAAGGTATGGATCCAAATAAGTCAGTATATCCATATAGGATATGGAGTTGCGATAATTCATATGAGATATGAATTATAACCAAACATGATTTTAAGGTTTTTAAAATCAAGTTATGTCCTAGTCTTTTGGAAAAGACATGATCCAAAGAAGTTAGATCCAAAAGGACATGATGTAGTGTTAACTTGTGAGGTGTCCAAAGAGTTTGAACATTACATTTATTGGCCAGGCAATAATAGAATAATTATCGTCCTGAAAGCTATCTTCTATGAAAAGGAATATAAATAACCTCAAAGAAGACAGTGGGAGCTGATAAAACTAGAAGATGTTCTAGATCTACAAATTAACACAAGATCATTAGATAATCTTCGATTGTTTGGAACCACATATGACACACATAAAGGAACTTCATAGATATTTGAGATTCTCTCAAATAGCTAGAAAGATATATTTGATATATAAGAGATAGCAGTATGAGGATAGCTCAAAGATGTGGATTATGTTCTAAAATCTATGAGAAAGCTTTTAACAACTTTGGAATTGACAAGAAATTAAGAATTCAAAACTATAGTCCATAATACCTATCAAGTTCAAAACTTGATAATATTGCTTAAGGGTATTGTACCTACTAGAAGCAAGTAAATCTTCAAAATGAAGATTAGTACAAATGGACTATTTAAAACTTATGTGGTAAATTGAAGGAAATGGTCAACGTCAAAATGTTGACTTAGACAAGTATTTCCTCAGTAATTACTATTAATAAGTTTACTAGAATTCGACTTGCCGATACTGCCTATCATAATGATGAGATGGCAGTTGGATATTAAAAGGCATTCCTTCAATGTGATTAAAGAAAAGATATATATGATACATCTTTAAATCTTTTAGAAAATATAGGAAGCATGTTATGATTTCAAAGATTAATTTTGAATCAAACCGATGCTTCTCGAAGTTGGAATTAGAGTTTTGACTTAATGGTCAAACACTAAGTGATCATTGAGAATGATTACGAATTGTATGTGTACAAGGAGGACAGTGGGTGCACAGTCGCATTAGTATGCATTATGATGATAACATCAAAGTCATTAAGAATGACATCAGGATGTTACTATCATTAAAAGTAATATTAACCAAGTTTTCCTCCATAATGGGTTTGGTTATAACATCCCACGTATTCGCAATACGAGTCTATTAAGATAGATCACTAAGGATATTATCTTAGACTGTATGTCAAAATGTTTAACGTAAATTCCATAATAAGTCTTAATTGTTAAGATATGGAATTTATTTATTTAAAGAAAGGTTCCTTAAAAAATACAGGGGAACCATAACAGTAGGAGCTAAGCACATCACTATGCACTTGAGTAGTACTAAGGGTGCACTCCTAGTTGATGGAGATGATGATTTGAAACTGTGAAGTCACGATGACTCAAATTTCAAATCAGACATGGATTTTAACTTCTAATAAGAAAGTAATGGATTGGAAACGTTCCAAGTAAGAAACTATTGCTAGCATGATTAAAGTTGATATTGTTGCTAAATGTAGTTCTAAAAGGTTTATGATCCTATCCCGTTGTTGTAGGACAACAGAGGGAGCGATCATTTTTGTGATCGAGCCATGGTCTCATCAGAAGTTGTAAAAACATTCTGAGGCTCTTTCACAAGTTCAAAGATAAACAATTAAGAAGAAATAACGTAATGGAAAGTATTCTATTTGTAGGTAATTTAACTAATCCCTGGCCAAGTCTGAGTTACAGATTTTATGTGAGCGTCACCTAGATTTGATGCAGATCAAATGTGAAGGTGATTGGCTTGAGTCCAAGTGGGAGATTGATAGATATAGGTTTCCTCAAAGTCAATCATGAGGAACCTATCACAATCTGGTTCGCTAATTAATGGCATTTAAATCATTATGTTGATTGGCTTACAATCACGCATAATGAAGTCCATGAATATGTGCAATAATCATCAGATTATGATGAGATCATAATGATGAAACTGATGACTTATAAACACATATTCTTAATTGTTCCTAGTCGTAAGATGTTTGAGAAGGACATCAAACATGTAGTAAGACTAGTACAGGTTATTCTAGCGCATATGATGAGGGTGATTGATCTCGTTAGTCACTTGTGTGGAGACACTATGATAAACCTGTAGGTGCTCATTGGAGAATGAGTTCACTGAACTGATCCGAAATGAATCGCTGTATGGTAATTCACCTGACTGTCAACCAGCTTGATTCATCGTCATAGTGGCATGGTTGATCCTTAGATTTGAGACAGCAAAGACATCTTGTCGGTGGACTTCTGGGCTTTGACCTTGGCTTACGAATCCCTATCCACGGGATTTCTAATAGTCTAGGATCGGGTCTAGCGGAAGACTTTCGAAGGTGATTGTGTGTTCAATAAAGGATCATTCGCTTTTAGGTAACTAGATAGAGAATGCTCTAGAATGGATCCGTAGGAGTCTCTGGCCAGAGCAAACACAACATTAAAAAATATATTTTCTGATATTGTACAACAGAGTCTAATTCAAGTGAGTTGATCATTTAGGGTTTTGACAGTTGACCATAACCCTAGGTCGATTCGAGAGCATTGTGCGAATGAAAGATCATAAGCCATGCAGTAACTGTGGACGAACAGGTTCTATGAGTGAGTTGCTGAAACTCATTACCTTCTGGGATCATGCGGTGTTGCTTGGCACCCAACTTGATCGGAAGTCCGACCAAATTTATATGAGATGTTAATTCGGTTAAGTAATTAATTAATATCTAGATATTAATTAATCACAATAAGTCAATAACTAGTTATTGGACTTAACGGGCAGAAAATCGGATTGGTTAATGGGCCTAGAGGGTCACACGCAAACATATTCTCAATTGGTGGTACTTAAGTGAGATTTATATGAACTCGGGGACTTTTATGAAATGTCACACTGACTTAATATATATACGCGCTGTTGAGAAACCCTGGGCCAAGCTACAGGAGCTCTCAAGGCTGGCCGTCCCCCTCTCTCTCTCCTCCTCCTCTGGGCGCCCCGTTCAAGGCACCGGGAGACTTCCCCTCTCCTCCGTGCACATTTTTTGGGAGTCGGGAATTCCCGTCTAGATAATCCGGACATCGTTGTGGTAAGGAATCTTCAACAAGCGAGCTGATTTGGATGAGGGAGCGAGGACGAACCACCGCGGAGGATCGCGTGGATACCGCTGGAGACTGGACGCTTGTGCGGCTAGCGACATCGTCTCGACAGAATCAAAACAGTCGCGGATTCGAATCTGCGCAAGGTGATATGATCACAACCTAGTTTTTGGTTTTCGGTTTTCGTTCCGAATTGGATCTACGAGCATCGGGCGGGTATTTTCTTGTTGCTTTCACTGCGTTCGTCACGCCCCACCCGGATCCCAACAAGAATATGCTTCGATTTTCAATGAGACCTTGGTTCCTTCGCTTGAGCAATCACTACGTTGTTGTCACACAACAACTGAACAACATCTAAAATGCTAGGGACCACACCGAGCTCGGTGATGAACTTCTTCATTCATACGGCTTCGTTTGCGACTTTGACAACAACATTGTACTCTGACTATGTCATTGAATTTGTAGTAGTTTCCTACTTGAAACTTTTCCAACTTATTGTCCCTCCATTAAAGATGAACATAAATTCTAACATTGATTTACTGTCATCCTGATCAAATTGGAAGCTTGAGTCAGTATATCTTCAAAGCTGCGTTTGATCTCCTCCATACACCAAAAAATAAATCATTAGTCCTTACTTAAGGATGCATTTTACAACATTCCGATGTTGTTCACTAGGATATGCCTGATATCTATTGTAGACATTCAAAGTATGAGCAACATCTGGTCTTGTACATAGCATCGTATACATTATGGATATTATTGACAAAGTATAAGGAACCTTGCTCATGATCTCGCTCTCCTCTACTGTCTTAGGAGACATCTCTTTGGATAGATTGATTCTATGTCTCATTGGTATGGGACATCTCTTAGAATTTTTCTTGTCAAATCTTTTAACAATTGTATCTATTTATATAGATTGGGACAATCTAAGCATCCTTTTGGGTCTATCTCTATAGATCTGAATACCCAAAACATATGATGCTTCTCCCAAATCTTTCATGAAGAAGTTCTTAGATAACCAGACTTTTACTTATGATAATATTCCTACATCATTCTCGATGAGTAGAATGTCATCAGCATAAAGCACAAGAAAGGTAATTATGCTCCCACTGATTTTCTTGTACACATATGGTTTATCTTCATTCTTAATAAAGTCATAAGACTTGATTGCCTCGTTAGATCTTTAATTCTAACTTCGAGAGACTTGCTTCATTCCATAAATAGATCTTAGAAGCCTGCATAGCTTATTAAGATGCTCTTTGGATCTAAAGTCTTTAAGTTGTATCATATACACTTCTTCCTCTAGGTTCTTATTGAGGAAAGTGCTTTTTGTAAGGATCAGGCTAGACTTCAAAGAATGCATCAGAAATGGTAAAATAAAATTCGATTCCCATTGTCCTAATCTGTTTTAAAGAAGAAAAATAATAACACAATGATCGAACACCACTTTATGTGAATTCGAATCCGCGACCGTTCAATTCCAACAGAGCAATGCTGCCAGCCACGTAGGTGCCTAACCTCTAGATAAGCGATGCAAATTCGAATCCTCTTCGAATTAATATAAATCCCCCTTTTAGAGCGTCAACTGAGAATCTTTGTGTGTGTGACCCTCTAGGCCTAAGTACTAGTCTAGTTTTCTACCTACTAACTCCAGTAACTCTTTACTAGCTTAATTAATTAATTTAATGTCTAATATCAAAAAATTAACTTACTGAATTAACGTCACTCATGTTAATCGATCCGACTTCTGATCAAGTTGGGTGCCAAGAACCACTGCATGATTTCCGAAGGTAATGTGGTTCAACATCCTGCCTAAGAAACCTTTCTGTCATCAGTTATTGTGTGGCTATGATCCTTCATTCGCGCATTGCTCTCGAGTTAACCTAGGATATGGTCAACTGTCAAACCCTAACTGGTCAACTCACTTGGATTGGATGTCGCAATATGATATCTAAAAACTCATTTTCTGATAAAGTGTTTGCCCCTGCCAAGGACTCCCGCGCATCATTCCTAAAGCATTCTCTCTCTAGATACCAAGAGAGAATGATCCCGTATTGAGTACTCAATCTCCTTCGAAGATATTCTGCTAAACCCGATCCCTTGACTGATCAGGTGTAATATTCGATATTTTTTTGAATAAAATTAATAATAAATAATAAAAGTAATAATAATTAAAGAGATAAGTAGAGTGTAATATAGTTATTTGAATAATCCCATTAACTTGGTTTCATAGGTGGTTTAACCTGTTAAGCTAGAGGGAAACTTCTAAGTTCGGGTACCCAAGATAGTAGGTCAATATTTTGACAATAACTCTTAGGCTCACTTTGTTAGCGGAATAGGACCCAGAATAACTGGTATAAGGGCCTAAACCTGGTTTGGTTGAGGGGATTCCTAATTATCCAAATTCTTCCAATTCCCCAAATTGTACCTGGAATGCCTAATTCCTCCAATTTTTCCAATTCTACCTTTTATTTCACTCCTTATTCAAGTCCTTCTTACCAAATCACTTGGAATAGCGCATTGTAATTCTCCTTATTCTGGGTGAAATACCAACAACTTACCAAATCAAAATACCTCTTATTTTGGTTCAAGAAATCCCCAAAACCTTAGTCTGGGATAAGCAATTCTGCAAACAAAGTGAGCCTTAGTGTATAACTCAGATTTTAGCATGGTTGGTACTGTTGAAAAGATGTAAAAGGAATCTACAGCTTTGTAGAAGACTATATTTGCATGTTGGTCTGTTTACTAGGTCAAAAGATTGAATGTTCAGTTAAGAAAGGTAGAGTTGTGGGAGAGGAGTCCGATTTGGAGTAGCATTCTTTCTAATTCATGAAAGGGAAACTTAGTCGGATCCAAAGGTAGTTTGTAGAGGTTGTGTGGGATCTGAAGTAGGGTGTTAACTCGATAATTGTGTGGTTGGAGGCATAGCTAACCCTAGCCGTCATTCTCCATTATGAAAGGTGGGTGTTTTGCTCTTGTTCTTGAAGGAAGAGAAAAAGATGAAGATTATTCTTGAGAAAAGCTAATATTTTCATGATTCTCTTGCCTTCTAAGAGCATTGAAGGTTGAGGAGAAGGCTAAGAAGTCATGCATTTTGCTGGGAGTTGAGATCTCTTAGTGGATTTCGGCTTTTCAGAATTCTAGCATAAGAGATAGGTGATGATTTCCCAAAGCATATATTAAGTTATATTAATATGAAAAGTAATATTTTGATTTCAAATGTGGTTAAAAGAAAAGATTGACATCATGTTCTTTACGTTTATGATCCAAAACATGGATTAGATATTTGAATTTTTTGTTAAAATATGAATTTTCTATGTTTTGCCCGGGAATCTCTATGGACGGCAGTATCTTCCCTTGTCTACCTAAACTTAACGACAACAGAGACCGTCGTCCAGGTTTGTCTAAACGGCTGCATTCGTACCATCTAGATTTATGAACAGTAGCAAATATTGCCGTCTGGATTTCTGAATGTCAGCAACACTTGCCTTCTGGGTTACTGAACAACAGTCCGCTATGCCGTCAAGTTTGCTATCTTGATTCTGTCAGTTCGATAATCTGCACGAACTTTAAGTGATCATATCTTAGTTATCTATAATCCAAATGATATGAAATTTTAAGCACATGTCTGTCTCTATGAAATCAATTGGACTGTAAAGTTTTATAATTTTTAAATATATATTTTATATTTTTATTATTATTTATTTACTAGATTAAATTTGACTCAAGTTTTAAACTTGCTATTTGAACTTTGAAACCACTCCTTTGATCTATGAATTTAGTGAAATTTTGCAAGTATTTTACTTATAGCCTAAATATCGTATTTTATCAATTTGGGAAAATTTTTATTCTGTTTTCTATTAATTGACCTATTTAATGAAGTTTTAGCCCTGAAAAATAGGTTTTAGTAAGTTAAAAATATGATTTATATTTCAAATATGTAACCTGTTGGTATCAAATTTTAAATTTCATACTAGAATGTTGTATTACCTTTAAAATGTCTTATTTTAATGAAAAATGTATTATTTTTACATACATATATCATTGACTATATGATTAATAATTAATTTTAGACTTTGATGAATTCTATTCTTTGTAAGACATGTGCCATCTAATTTAATATATGTGATGTGGATAGTGCAATCTTAAGGAATTTATGTGGCCCAGTTCTAACGTAAGCATCTATATTAGATAAGGTATTGTGTGACCCAAAGGCAATGTGATAAAATCCATGAAACCTACTTTAGTACAGTGTAGTAGTAGGATATGTGTGATCCCCAGTTCTACAGTTGCCAAGACTTGGTACTATTGCCGAAATACCCAGTATATGTATATGTGTGGTCCCTTATATTATGGTTAGGATGTTCGCCCTCTAAGATATGAAATTGTAATAATTTGGCATATATATTAACCATTTGAATTTCTTTTGAGATATTATAAATTTGTTTTATGATGTAAAATTTTTAGATATCTGAATTTTGAAAGATTTAACTTGACTACATGCTATTAGTTATACTTTGAGCTATATGCTATGTGATATATGCTTCCCCATGTGTTGAAGGAAATTATATGATATGTTTATAGCTAGTAGTTCATTTTCAAGTAAAGTAAGAAAGTTTGATATATGAGATAAGTATTATGAATTAGTATGATTGTTTTAGACTATTAGAAAATACATCCGATTTAATATAAGACATATGTGAGATCATGTTTTGTATCATTCTCTTATTTAATCTATATGTAACAGTGTGAATTGTTCATGATATGATTTAATTACCATGTGAATTTCAATTATCATATATTTAGCCTGTGTAAGGGATGATGCCTACTGAGTTTTGTACTCTATAAATTTGTTGAATAATTTTTTAAGAGAGGTGACTAGAGAGTTGGACTTCGATTCTGACCACAAGGAGTAGGTGTGCTTGAAGCCTATTAGATTCGAGGTTAATTGTGATAATATGAGTCTTTTCATTTTAGTAGACTGATGTAATAGGAGTATTTGGATCTGTTATGTAATTTGCGATATCCTAGGGAGTTGAGAGAGATTGATTATATTATTCAGAGACAGTTGTTTATTATGAGACCTTATGTGGATTGTGTTGACTTATTATTATTTAGATTTTTACGATGGATGGTTATTTGTTATTGCCTTGTAGACTATATTATCTCATTTTTGTTATGTATGCGCTATATTCCGTACCTATACCTTCTCTGAATTCTGTCGAAAATCAAGTATAACTGGACACGGGACTCAGGGCATTACAGAATATGGTATCAGAGTAATTTTGACAGATTTAAGATCTTACATTGAATACAAGTTGTAAAATAGTTAAGTTTTGAGTTGAGATAGAAGTAGAAGTGTTGAATTGTTAGATTTGAGAGCTTATTTGAGGTATTTGAATTTTCAAGATTTCTAGAGGTGTGATAGTCCTTCTACGGTTCCTCTCGCTCATCCCCCATTTTCTGAGGACACCCCTGTGTAGAGAGGTTCTTCTGCAACCCAGGGCCAAGGTGTGGTCAGCGTAGTGTTGATCAATATGGACTTTAGTGGGTTCATACAGACTTTTTAGGAACTTGTGCAGGCTTTGTAGACTAAGACTCAGGCTTAACCCTAGAGCCTAAGGCCACCCCTATGATGAAGCAGTTCAACAAGTTGCATCCTCCTTCTTTTAAGGTTGAGAGCGGAGTTTCTTAGAGCATTTCGTAAGAAGTACTTTTCTAGTCATGTTCAAGATAATAAGGAGATGGATTTTCTCAACCTGGTGCAAGGCACTATGCCCGTGGTTGATTATGAAGCGAAGTTCTTCGAGTTGGAGAAATCTGCACCCCATATTTATGATGATGAGAATTGGAATCCGAAGAAATTTGTCAAGGGTCTGAAAGGTGACATTTAGCATTATGTTGTTGCCCAAGACCCTCAGACTTTTGTTGTTGCTTTAAGGACTGCATTCAATACAGAGTGTGAGCATGAAAAGTTTATGGAAGAGTAGAAGGGTCAGAACAAGAGAAGTGGACCAGCTATCTTTATGCGTAAGGATAAGAAGAAATTTTAGGCCCAACCAGCAAAGGGTCTAACTGTAACGACCTGCTACCCTATAATTGGGGATCCGATTACTAAATGGGTACCGAATCATTAAAATTTGAAGTCAAACTAGGATCTTGATAAGGCTGGGAAATAAATGATAAACTAAGCTAAACATCCCACATCACATCGAATTGTAAAGGAAGTGCAAGAATTAAAAATTATTACAATTCGACTTGACTCAGCAAATAATTACATATTCCAACTGAAAATAAATAATTAAGCATACAGGCCTGAAAGAAAATAACAACTACATCGGGGCATACCCCAGAACAGTGGCTGTTGGCGCGCAACCCAAGACAAAATTCTCCATGCTACGCCTATCTGGAACTCTCACCTGAAAACCGCAGGGGTGAGTCTCATCGAAATGAACTCAGTAGGGATCCTTCGATCCCCACCACCCACTAACGCACCCACAAGTGCAACAATACAAATATAGACAATTTGAATAAATAAAACAGTTAACACAACTCTCAAAGATTCTCAAATTCCGATATAAAACACATGTATAACTCTGAAACCACTCTACCACGAAGTCCACAACCAGCATCTTGGCAAAACACGCAAACTACGCAGTGGAACACAGAAAACACCGACCAATTGGGACCAAACAGTAACCCCTCGGATAGCGCGCTGACTACTCCGGCCTGTCTAGCTCTAGCTGGTTCTGCTTCTCCCAACACGAGTGACACTCCGAATGTACCACTCCTACACCGATACTAGCTATACCCGGGATGCACTAGGTGACCCTCTCTCTAGGCGTCACCCTACCACTCCCACACTGGCGCCGTGTCACTCCCACACCGACACAGGGTGCCTAAGCACTAACAACTGTCACTCTAGGACCACGGTCGCACAAAACACAACACAGTGCGATCCGATCACGTAGAAATCCTCGTCCTCGAAGTACATTTTCAAGCATATATTTAACCAAACTATCTAACAATGTAAACACATGTTAATTTCATGAATTAATGAGGTTCTGTCTTGAATCGCGTCGCTTGTGGCCGACGTCATTCAAGATCCTTAAACTAGTTCACACGGAAATTGGCCTCGGAAGATGGCCTAAATCGCGTCGCCCTTGGCAGCCGCCATTTAAAATGGCGTCGCTGTCCCTAGACGCTATTCAATACAGAGACAGAATCCCCTGAACTGGCCTTGGAACAACTTGGGCTAAATCGCGTCTTGGGTGGCAGCCGCCATTTAAAATGGCACCGTTGTCCCCATACGCCATTTAGCACACGCAAACAGGCTCCCTATGAGTGCTTAAAATGAGTGTGTGATTATCATGACAAAAATTATGTTGTTTAAGTGCAAAATAAACCTATTAAAAAGAAACTAAGTGATGTGATCATCAGAAACTTTTGACTAAAAAGTTTCAAAAGAAGATTTGATCGCCTACCTGTGTGGCAGATATTGAGCTCTTGGTTCCCCTCCTTCAGCTGGTTGAAGAAAGAGAGCCCTTTCTTGTCTTTGTTCTTGCTTTGGCTGCTGTTGAGTTTTGAGGATCGTCCAAATTCCTTGTTGTTTGCTATTGATTCCCTTCCTTTGATTCTCCTTTGTACCTTTGCAAGAAGTAGAAAGAAATAAAGAACAATGATAAGAACTTAGGAAGAAATAGTATCCATTCCAGAGAAAAAAAATTAAACATGCAACTAAACAGGAAAACTCACTTGTTGGGATGGTATTTTAAACCCCTTTAACAAATAGGTTTTTGAAAATGATGCTAGTGTTGTGTGTGTTGCATGGAGTGATGTAATGAAGAATGATGGGATGAAAATGTGAAAAATATGCAGAAATGAATTGAAAGCTAATGCTGAATGGCCCCTGGAAGCCTTGGTCTTCAATGGATCTTGGACGGACGAAGAAGGATACCGACTCCTGGTGGTAACAACACTTCAGCGTTTGGACGTCTTCAAGCTTCTTTTCTCCAATTGCCACCAAAATAATTACTCTCTCTTTTTTTACTCATTCTAGAGACGAGGTATTTATAGACTTCTTCGCATCAGTGGATTTACATGAAGAAATCTTTGAAATTTACCCAGCTTAACTAACAGATAAATACAGATTAATTCATCTTTATCTGTAATTATCTAAAACGCGTCGCCTACGGGAGACGCCTTTCAGATTAATTAAGATAAGGATAAACATCCGGAAAAAAATTATCTTTATCTGTAATTAGATAAAACGCGTCGTTACTTAAAGATGCCTTTTACATTAATTAAGATAAGGATAAACATGTGGAAGAGAAGTAGAAACAACTTAGGAAACCTAAATGGCGTCGCGCCATGCAGACGTCTTTTAGCTAATTACTCTACTGATTAAAATTCAAATTTAAACATTATAATAGGAATAAACTCTAAATGGCGTCTACACTAGTCGACGTGTTTTAGACTTCTTCATATTTTAATTGAAATTTGAGTTAAAATCAATTTAATTAATTAACTTAAATCATATCTGTCTGACCCGACACTATTCAGATAATTAACTTAAAAAGAGCAATAAAAATTAACCAATGATTAAATATCAGACCATTCTGAGGCATTATTGTATGATATGAAATTTATTCAAAATGATGTCAAAATTAGCGTGTCTACACTCCCCTCCAACCTCCCCCGAGTCACAAAGTGGGATTTCTCCCCCAAATCGCACAAAAACATCAAACATGGAGAAAGTAGGGGAGAAGCCTAATCATTTTCCATAAAGAACCCCTTAGAACATGCTTTCTACCCTAGAAGCATCCACACATATTGCATGCTTTCAAAGCGGGAAAAATCATGGTTATAAACAAAACACCGTGAGGATCGTCACCCTACCGATTACTTAAACTCCTCCATGCTCCTAGCTGACGAACCGCTGCGCCACAAGCCGCCGCCGGTACCACCGTGGACGCCGTCACTCCACCGGGACGTCAGCCGCCGTTCGGAGAGAAATGCGTTGTGGAGGAGATGGTGGTGGTAGTGGTGGAAGTTAGGAGGTTGATGGAGTGGAGGGAGAGGAGGAATGGGAAGAGGAAAGGAAGGAGAAGGGGGAAGGGGGAGCGGATGGATCGGAGAGAGGGAGGAGAGAGAAGAGAATGAGGGAAATGAGGGAAGGGAAGGAGGGCTTCGGAGTGTCAACCGAAACTTCGCTAAAATGCGTCGACCATGCAAGACGCCATTCAAACGATAAGACCGGGGCCATACTCTCGCAGTCCAAAACCGGCCCATGTGGCACATTCTAACAAGTGTCCCCCTAACTAGACGCCGTTTGAACCGCGTCGAGCTTGAACCCATGCCCTAGCCCCACAAGGGCCCAAACCAAGGGGTCTGACACCGAAACCGACCCGATAACCGGATCCGAAACCTCAGTCCTTACACTAACACTAAAGGCATTTGATTCAACTGCTTGCACTCAATATGGGTGGCGACATCATAGGACAGAGTGCTAGAGAGTAGCTGGAAAGTGCTTAATATGTGGTTATTCGGGGCATATGGTTAGAGATTGCCCGAAGGCCAGAGCTCAACTGGCACAAGAATAGAAGACAAGACTGAAGGACGTGTTTATACTCTCACCATGGAAGATGCTGTGAAGACCTCTACTATTGCAAAAGGTACTATTCTTATTGATGATGTTCATACTAAGAAGTCATTTGATCTCGAAGGTACTCATTCATTCATATCTGTTAGTTTTGATAAATCACTTAAGAGTAGACCGATAGTTTCTACACATCCATTGATAATTACTACATCTTCTAGAGAGGAGATTCACACCATGCATATTATATCTTCTGTCGTTATTAACCTTGGGGATGGAGATAGAGTCGTTGAGTTGTATGCGGTAGAGATTGTAAACTTTGATGTTATTTTAGGTATGGACAGGATAGATAAGTATTTGTCTTGTTAGATTGCCATCATAAGAAGTTGATATTTCGAGAGCCTGATGAGAAGGAGTTTATTTATCGTTGTCCTAGGCATCGATCAAGTCGTATCGTGGTTTCTTCCCTCAAGGCTGAGAAGTTGTTAAGAATGAGTTGTCACCGATATTTGGCTAGTGGTGTGGTGGTTCCATCAGACGGTGCTAGTGGGAGATCTGTTGCTGATCTTGATGTTATTTGAGAGTTCCCTAATATTTTCTCCAGATGATTAGCCCGATTGGCCTCCTTTATGGGAGATCTATTTTGTCATTGACCTTATGTTAGGGACATCTCCTACTTCTAAAGCTCTGTATTGTATGGTCCTAGTGGAGTATGTAGAACTGAAGAAGCAATTGCAAGAGTTGCTTGATAAGTATTTCATACGGACCAATCTGTCACTTTGGGGAGCCCTAGTGATCTTTGTGTGCAAGAAGGATGCTTCGATGAGGCTGTATTTCGATTATCGCCACCTTAATCAGGTGACTATCAGGAAGAAATATCTTTTGCCTAGGATTGATGATTTGTTTGATTAGCTGCAGTCGGCCAAGGTCTTTTCCAAGATCGATCTTCCGTTAGGGTATCATCAGTTGCAGATCAAAGATGAGGATAGACCTAAGATTGCTTTTCAGACTAGGTATGGGCATTATGAGTTCGTGGTTATGTCTTTTAGGCAGACAAATGCCCCTGCTGCTTTTATGGATCTAATGAATAAGATGTTCCAACGTATTTAGACCAGTTTGTGGTGGTATTCATTGATGATATTCTGATTTACTCTCCGAGTATTGAGGAACACAAGGTGCTGTGGTCGCATGGAGGGTGGCCTTCTCTCTTTCCTCCCTTTCTCCGTTCAGCGTACAACTGGGGCCATACAGTAAGGTAAAAATAAAAAATGGAGTGTGATTGCTAAGAGCATAACCTTGGGTTCTTGTGATCTGCTGGATGAAAGATTTGATCATGATGTGTGAGAGATGGGGATGGTGGGCTCCTCTTCTCAGCCCTCGGCCAGCCGGGACAAAGAACTTGGTTCTCCACGCATGAACTGTGGTAAGATCCCTACAAAAAAATAAGTAAAACAAAAGAAAGAAACTCGATTAGAACTGTAGCATGTAGAATCTACCCATGCATGTATTAAAGAAAGTAAAAATTAGGAGGGGACGTATTGAATTGGTATTTTGGGAGGGAAGGTAACCATGCACTATGGCCACCAGCCTCCCATCTTTTTTAAGGAAACCTCTATTGTGGTGGGTGCTAAGTCATCCAAGAATGAATGCATGCAAAGGGGAGTTTACATGTGCGACATAGTGAAATAGTGAATGGGTTATGGTGACAAGAGGATTACAGGATGGCTGAAATGAAGAATACGGTGAAACATAAAAGAAAGAAAGAGAGAGTTAGAAGAACAAGCCCGTATGTTAGGAAGGACTCCTTCCTTGGTCTTCCTCTATCTGTCCGGCGCTCCCAACCTACTAACTCCCAGTTCTGCTCACTCCCCTCTCTTTTAACTTGCCAACCCTCCCTCCGAGAGGAGTTACAGAGCTTAAACAGAGGGCAAGCAAAATAAGAAACTAGGAGTCTAAATCATCGTTAATCACCAGGGGCCAATCAAAATCAGTCAAAGTGGGAGATCGTGGTTGCGACAGTCGCTAGAGTGGGGAGTGCTCGGCATAGTGGGGTGCGAGGGTCACAGCTGGAGTGGGGACAAGCTTACCGTCTATAAAAAGTTGAAGGCAGACAAGCCAGCCTTCTACAAAAAGTGGAAGGCGGACAACCCTGCCTTCCACTTTTCATGGAAGGCGGATAACTACACTGTCCACTTTCTAAAAAGTGGAAGGCAGACAAGCCCGCTGTCTACAAAAAGTGGAAGGTAGACAAGTCCGCCTTCTACAAAAAGTGGAAGGCGGGCAACCCCGCCGTCTACATAAAGTGGAAATGAGCCGCACAAATTACTTGGTTAATAGCTTTGTGATTAATGGACTGAATTGGATGGATCAAATGCGATGGATTATGATTGTGATATGGTTTTATGACAAAAGGGTGTCCAAAATCAGGTGTTTACAAATGCCCCTCAAGGACGTCTATTTTGCAGTGGAGTGTCGCGGAATGATAAATAGGCATTCTGAAAATATAACATGATTTTTGGATAGTTTGGAGAAGGATGACATACTCTCAAGGATGACAAGTGAATGTGATGAATGCATGAAAATTAGATATATGAGTTGCAAGGATGATTAAGAGAAGAATAATCCATACTGGAGAATCACAATCCCAGAGACCCTTGGGTACTGGAACTGCGAGGCCTTGGCACACTAGGGATGCATAGCAATCCGGCCCAAGGGGATCTCAAGCAGGAAAGATAAAGGGTGTGACTTGAAATTACTTTGAAGTCTCAACACAAGGGCGCGTAGTGGCCTGGCACATAGTGGCCAAGTGAGAGAATCTAAAGCACAAAAATTCAAAATTTGGCTGGGTCTTGCAATTCAAAGAACTAATGACCGAACACTTATCAAAATCATGGATCACCAATAGGGTAGACAAAGTGATAAATCATGGTCATTACCCCCAGGGCAGAATTTCAAATGGATGTCCTCCCATGAATTATACTCATGCGATGCATGCTGGTTTGGAACTAAAAATAAAATTTTAATCTAAATGCAAACTAGAAGAATTTATTAGCCAATTGAATAACTTGGAGAATATAGCCTCCTCATTGTTTTATTTAAAGAGGAACTCAAAGTCTATACGTCCAAAATTATTAGCCTCCTATGTTAATCCTACTTGTTTCGGATTCCCTGCAGCTGCAAGGACGCACATCAGCAAATATAAATAATTAATAATCATCAGCATTTTAATAACGGACTGCAAGCAAATAAGGGATAAAGGTCTACTGTTGAATCGAAGCCAGCACAAAAGATATGGCCATTCCTAAGGTGGAATGCCAATCTGACTACCTTTGGCTTCGACTCGACATCATAAGTATTTGTCTTCCATGTTCCATGGGTAGCGGAAAACCCGCCTTCCTGGACATAGAGTTTTCTTTCTTTCATTCATACCTATTTTTTTTGTATGCACAACACTGAGGGAAAACGGTTAGTAGTATCTGTTTTCGGCTCCTTCCCCAAAAAGAGCAACTACTTTTTCCCTAGCCTTCACACAGGGTCAATGGGCCATGTCCTACTAACCAGACATAAAAGAGATAACTAAATGATGCGACAGGCAAACATGCAAATGCTAGCAGATATTAACAAATGAGACATGTAGATGCGAGTGTTCTAACAAGTTGAAAATATTTTTGGTTCCGACCACTTGGTGTCCCATATTTGGCCCAGTTGGGTGATGAAAGGAAAATGCATTCTCAACTTCCTAGGCATCCTAAGCACTCATCTAGGTTGATTTGGGCCTCTAGACTCGTCATGCAAACCTTGTCCGGCTAAGACTTATAGTGATGACAATACCGTCATGCCATACTTAGGCTACCAACTGCTTCTGACCACCAAGTTTACCCAAAAAGTTTTCGAGGTAAATGATTTTCCCGACCCAGGTCTATTTCCTGACAACCTAAAAGATATAAGATGGAATCAGACACTGTCGCACCTATAGGTAACGCGCTTGCATTGCCCTAAGTCCGGAATTTTAAGGATGCTCATTGAGATCATGGTTAAGAAGTTGATTAACCATAAACATGGAAAATTCTCTTCACCCATTTTGATCCTCCTTGACCATGTAAGCATATGATGATCTTTTAAAAACAAACTATTTTAAATGATGTTCAGTCTTTATATGGCTATCTTCTGCTAATCCTTAGGGGAGAAAGTAAAGAAATTGTGGAGACACTATGTTGGACCTGTAGGTGCTCATTGGGGAATGAGTTCACTGAACTGATCCGACCTAGAATCGCTGGATGGTATATACCTCACTGTTAACCAGCTCGATTCTTTTGTCACGGTTACGTAGATGATTCTTGGACCTGAGACACCAAAGATACCTTGTTGGTACGTCTCTGAGCTTTAACTTTGACTAACGAATCCCTAACCATGGGTTATCAATAAGTCAAATGATCGTGTTCAGATAAATGCCCTCGAAGGTAATTGTGTGTTCAATATGGGATCATTCGCTCTCGGTATTATGAGAGAGAATGTTCTGGAAGTGATGCGCTTAAGTCCCTAGCCAGGGCGGACTCTGTATCAGATAAAGAGTTATCTGATATAGATTAGCGGCATCTGATTCAAGTGAATCGACTGGCTAGGGTTTAACAGTAAACCATACTCTAGGTCAATTCGGGAACATTGCATGGATGAAGGATTATATCCGTGTGCTAACCGATGATGGAAAGGTTCCAATAAAGGGTTGCAATAACCCCAATGCCATCCAGGATCACGCGATGTTGCTTGACATCCAACGTGATCGGAAGCTTGTTCGAATTTACTGTGGGACATTAAATACGGCTGATTAATTAATATAAGGATATTAATTAATTCAGTGGGTCCGTAAAGAGTTATTGGGCTTAATGGGCCATTAACTGGATTGGTATTTGGGCTTAGAGGGTCACATGCAAAAGGTTTTCAAGTCGATGGATTATTTGACGGGATTTCAGATAAGTGTGGGTTTTTATGAAAAACCGCAAATACACTTATTATAAAAGAATGGTCGCTAGGTCGGGGGCCAGCAACCCTGACCTAGCCGCCGCCCTTTCTCTCTCCTCTCTCCTGGGCGCACGTCTCGAGGCCGACCCTATGGAGGCTCTGCACCGGCTCCCGACAGCTCCGCCTTCCGTCCGACGTCACGGCGGATTACATGTAGCCAGACAGGATCCACAAACGCCGCATCGAGCGACAAGGCAAGGACAATCCATCGCGAGGAGAACCACGTGGATATCGCTAGAGGCCGGGCACCTACGCGGCTTGCGGCATCACTTAGACTGAACTGGAGAACGAACGCGGATTTGAATCCACGCAAGGTAAATCTGATTTACCGTTTAAGGTTTTTTTTTATATCGAAACGGGACGGATCCGATCCCGACTTTATTTTATCTGCTGCGTTCTGGTCGGATCTGGGATATAGAGAACCCAACAGTGGTATCAGAGCTAGGTTCCACTGTATTCTTCGCCGTTTTGGTCTCTAAAATTATGGTTTTCGAATTTATTCCATGCTTGAATCTATTTTCTAACGAGATTAATATTCATGAGATGTTCACCACGATGAGATTGCGATTTTAATATGTAGAAAATATTTTTTTTTTTGGGTTTTCATCATGTTCCTCGTTGGACGAAGAACAATGTGTTCTTGAGGGATTCGGATCCATAAGATGGATCTTTGGGGCTATCTTTACTGCGAACCATGCCCACCAGCGTTGGATGAGATGCCGGCGGCATGGGGCCTCCTGCGTTTTTTGAAACCAGCCTGCAAGAGGATTTAAACGAGGGGAAAAGAAAAGGCCACACAGCCCTTTTCGGGCCTGCTCCGGTCGCCAGACGGCACCAACGATGTGGCCTTTGCTGGCGTCGGAAGAGGCCGCCTTGGTGGACGACTGCCATCGGGTTCACTGCATTGCAGGGAACCCTCGGGCTGAACCCGTCGGGCGGCTAGGGTTTCCCTAGCCACCAACGGGGTCTAGCCCTACTGGACCCTAGCCCTGACCAGATGGTCCGAGCCAGGTCCCAGCAGGGCTCGGACCAGGCCTGCAGGCCTAGGTCCGAGCCCCTGGCCCGAGCCAGGTCCCAGCAGGGCTCGGACCAGGCCTGCGGGCTTAGGTCCGAGCCCCTGGCCCGAGCCAGGGGCTCAGTTGGGCTGAGCCCTTCTCCCCCCCCCACTTTCTTATTTTTGGGGGCCGATTAATTTTAAAATAAATTTTTTTTATTGTTAAAATGTGATTTTGATAATAAAAATTTGGAATTATTAATTTTGGGTCCTAATAAAAAGATTATGAATTTTTATGATTTATTAACAAATGTTGTTAATTCTAGTTATTAATCTAAGTTGTTAGATTAATCCTTATATTTAATTGTTAAAATTATCCCATATATTTGAATTGTTCAGATAAAGCATGGAATATTCCTAAACCATTAATTTTTAGATTTTATACACATATGATGTGTTATGATTGCACATTTAAATTTGATTTAATTAGCATGATCAAACTGATAATATTTTTAGAAAAATCTAATTCTCCAAATTTTGTTTGGTCCTTGGTTTAGGAAACCAAAAATATTATTTATTTTCGAAAATTCTATCAAGCCATGTGTTGTGCTATATCATGTGTGTGATTTTTTTAATTAAAAATTATACGGTGGTCATGGTTGTGCATTACTCTTTGTGAATGTGGATGATGATACATGTGAATGTTTGATTATTAATTGTTAATAAATAGAGGTCTGCGAACCTCTCCCTCTCTCATATTCTATTGTATATATACATCCCTCCCTGATGTACTCGCCATATGGCTTCCTCTTTTTAAATTATCATGTAATTGAGAATTTATGATATGATTTGATCAAGGCGACTGAGCGTGGAGCAAGGATGATCCACAACTGCAACCTAGAAGGATATGAAAGAGTTCATAAAGCCTATGAGTTTGCGGACTCATGATATAACTATTATATTATGTGTGTGTGTTTGACTGTCTGACTCAAGTCAAACCACTGTGCTATCCATGACCACACTAATGACATGTATGTGATGCGTGTGTTATCTTTCGATTACGATTCAAATAACCTAGCTTATTAGTATATGTAATATATTCAATATATTTAATACTATCACGTAGGATGAGACCAAACTAAATAAATAAAACCTTCGTAACAAATTCTAAATTGGAGCGCGAGTCATTGAGAATGCACCGTGTGGCTCTCCATCAATATAATTAATAAAACTTAATTCAGTGGTAGCATATACTACGTGTTTACTTGAGATTTGTTATCATCTATTGAGAGGACTATTAATTACGGCATTAGATGCCTTTGGATAAGAATAGAGGAATGATATAGTTATCCACGTGTTTACCTGGGAACTATATTTCTACTCTACTCTATCACGTATTGATGGTAAAGCTTAGACCGGAGATAATGGTCTACTATGTTTACTCGGGACCATTAATAACCTGGGAGCCGAAATATGATCGGATATTGCGAGGAGTTGCAATTACCATGAGATGGTTGCTCTAATAAAACAGTATAATACTATGTGTTTACCTGAGGTTATACTGTGACTCTTGGAGATTCTGATCCCCGCTAGGAGACTGTCGGCGTCTCCCGTTCTTTATATATGAAGGTTATACAGTCCGACGAAAATTAGAGGGGGTAAAACTAGATAAACAAAGTCCATATCCTGTTTTAATTAATGACTGAATATCTGGTAATTGTAATTTGATTATCTCCTATAGGCTAAAATGTCGCACCACAACTCTTTGCGTGGCATACTTGATGCCAATCTTTTGACAGGCCCGAACTACTAAGACTGGCTCAGAAACCTGAAGGTTGTCTTCAGGTCTGAGCAAATCACTTATGTTCTGGATGATGAACCTCCTATTGAACCAACATTAGATGCCCAGAGGAGGACATGCTTGTTGGGATCTGGGCGGGGCGCGACCAACGCAGCGGAAGCAACAATAAAAAAAATCCTGCCCGATGCCCGCTGATCCGATTCGAGACGAAAAACAAAAAACGAAAACTAACGGGAAGTAATCCGATTACCGTGCTCGGATTCGAATCCGCTTCCGTCTCGGTTCCATCGAGGCGATGCTGCTAGCCGCACAAGCGTCCGGCCTCCAGCGGTATCCACGCAATCCTCCACGGTGGTTCGTCCTCACTCCCTCGTCCATATCAGCTCGCTTGCTGAAGATCCGTCGCCGCAACGATGTCCGGAAACCCGCGGACGGGAATTCCAGACTTTCGGGAATCGCGCGCGGCAGAGACGGAGACTGAATCGGTGCTTCGAACGGGGCGCCCAGAGGAGGAGGAGAGAGAAAGGGGGGCGGCCAGCATGGGGAAATCTTGGAGCTTGGCCTAGGGTTTCTCAACAGCGTGTATACATATATTAAGTCAGCGCGACTTTTTACAAAAGTCACCGAGTTAATATAAATCCCACTTAAGCGCCACCGACTGAGAATCTTATTGCTTGTGACCCTCTAGGCCCATTAACCAGTCCGATTTTTAGCCCGTTAAGTCCAATAACTAGTTATTGACTTATTATAATAAATTAATATCGAGATATTAACTAATTACTTAACCGAATTAACATCTCATGTAAATTCGGTCGGACTTCTGATCAAGTTGGGTGCTAAGCAACACTGCATGATCCCAGAAGGTAATGGGGTTCAACAACCCACCCATGGAACCTGTTCGTCCACAGTTACCGCATGGCTATAATCCTTCGTTCGCACAATGCTCTCAAGGTAACCTAGGATATGGTCAACTCACTTGAATCAGACTCCGCTGTACAATATCCGAATACATCTTTTTCTGATATTGTTTCTGCTCTGGCAAGAGATTCCTGCGGATCTATTCTAGAGCATTCTCTCTCCAGTTTCCTGAGAGCGAACGATCCTTTATTGAACATACAATCACCTTCGAAGGTCTCCGCTGGACCCGATCCTTGACTGTTAGAGATCCCGTGGATAGGGGTTCGTAGGTCAAGGTCAAAGTCCAGAAGTCTACTGACAAGGTGTCTTTGATGTCTCAAGTCCAAGGATCAACCACGCCACTGTGACGATGAATCAAGCCGGTGGTTGATAGTCAGGTAAATTACCATTCGGCGATTCATGTCGAATCAGTTCAGTGAACTCATTCCCTAATGAGCACCTACAGGTTTACCATTGTGTCTCCACACAAGTAACTAACGAGATCAGTCACTCTCATCATATGAGCTGGAATAACCTGTACTAGATTTACCAGATGTTTGATGTCCTTCTCAAACATCCTACGACTAGGAACAATTGAGAATATGTGTTTATGAGTTATCTGTCTCATTATTATGATCTCATCATAATCTGATGACTATTGCACACATTCATAGACTTCATTATGCGAAATAATAAATATGACAATCTACATAATGAAATAAATGCCATTTATCAGTGAATCAGATTGAAATAGGTGCCTTATGATTGGCTTAGAAGACACCTATATCCATCAATCTCCCACTTGGACTCAAGCCAATCACCTTCGCATTTGATCTCCATCAAATCTAGGTGATGCTTACATAAAGTCTACGACTCAAGCTTGGTCAGGGACCTAAATTATTTATAGATGGAATATTTCCATTATGTTATTTCCTCTTAATCCTTTGTCTTTGAACTTGTGAAAGAGCCTCAAAATGTTCTGCAACTTCTAAAGAGACCATGGCTCGATCACACAAGGACTTGAGACACCAAAGATACCTTATTGGTACGTCTCTGAGCTTTGACTTTAACTAACGAATCTCTAATCCTGGGTTGCCAATAAGTCAAATGATTAGGTTCAGAGAAATACCCTCGAAGGTAATTGTGTGTTCAATATGGGATCATCCACTCTCGGAATTATGAGAGAGAATGTTCCGAGAATGATGCGCTTAAGTCCCTGGCCAGGGCGGACTCTGTATCAGATAAAGAGTTATCCGATATAGATTAGCGGCGTCTGACTCAAGTGAATCGACCGACTAGGGTTTAACAGTAAACCATACCCTAGGTCGATTCGGGAACATTGAATGGATGAAGGATTATATCTGTGCGCTAACCGATGACAGAAAGGTTATAATAGAGGGTTACGATAACCCCAATGCCATCCAGGATCACGTGATGTTGCTTGGCATCCAACGTGATCAGAAGCTCGTCCGAATTTACTATGAGACATTAAATACGGCTGATTATTTAATATAAGGATATTAATTAATTCAGTGGGTCCGTAAAGAGTTACTGGGCTTAATGGGCCATTAACTGGATCAATATTTGGGCCTAGAGGGTCACACGCAAAAGGTTTTCAAGTCGATGGATTATTTGACGGGATTTTCGATAAGTGTGGGTTTTTATGAAAAATCGCAAATACACTTATTATAAAAGAACGACCGCTAGGTCGGGGACTAGCTATTGGATTCTCGGGTTTCTCTGGATCTCCCGCGCAGCGGAAATAAAATAAAAACGTAGATCCGTTCTCATTTTGAAAATATCAAAAATCGATTATCGGATAATCGAAGTCTTACTGTATGCGGATTCGAATCCGCAACCGTTCGGTTCCGTCGGTGCGACACCGTAAGCCGCGCAAGCACCCAGCCTCTAGCAGAGTCCACACGATCCTCCTCGCGACGGATATCCTCACATTCCTCATTCTTCGCAGCTACGAAACCTCCGCCGGTCGCTGCAATGATCGCTGCAACACGCAGACGATTTCCCGTCGAACGGGAGTCGGAGAAGCGGAGGAGCAGATCCGGGGATCCAGATCTGGCCTGAGGTGCCAGAGAAAGAGAGAAACAGAGGAGGGGGCAGCTAGGGTTAGCAGTAGCTTGGCCTGCTCAGCCCGTTCGCTATATTTTATACTAACCGCACGATTTTTCATAAAAGCCCCCGGTTTATATAAAACTCACTTATTTATCCATCGCCTTGAGAATCCTTTGCGTGTGACCCTCTAGGCCTAATTACTAGTCCGGTTAATAGCCCAATAATCCCAGTGACTCCTTACTGGCTTTATTAATCAATTAATAAGTCATATTAATTAATTAATTAATCGAATTAATGTCGCACATCGAATTCGATTAGGCCTCCGATCACGTTGGGTGCCAAGCAAGACCGCGTGAACCCGGAGGGTATCAAGGTTAAGTAACCCACTCTTGGAACCTTTCCGCCGATAGTTACCGCGTGGATATAATTCTTCATTCGTACAATGCTCTCAAGTCAACTTAGAATATGGCGTGCTGTCAAACTCTAACCGGTCGACTCACTTGGATTGGATGCCGCTGATGAATATCAGAAAACTCCATCCCCGATATTATCGTCCTCCCTGGCTAGGGACTTTCACGCATCCTTCCTAGAGCATTCTCTCTCATCGTACCCGAATGATTCCTTATTGACAAACAATTCCCTTTGACGGTATTCTGCTGTACCCGATCCTTGGCTGTTTAGAATCCCGTGGTTAGAGATTCATAAACCAAGGTCAAAGCACAGAAGTCCACCGACAAGGTGTCCTTGGTGTCTCAGGTCCGAGGACTATCCACGCAATAGCGACAATAAAATCAAGCTGGTTGACAGTGAGGTACAGTACCATCCAGCGATTCAGTCAGATCAGTTTAGTGAACTCATTCTCCAATGAGCACCTACAGATTCGCCTTAGTGTCTCCACACAAGTGACTATGAGATCAGTCACCCTCATCGCATGAGCATGAGTAATTTGTACTAGTCTAACCAGATATCCGATGTCTTTCTCGGATATCCTCCGACTTGGAACGATTAAGAATATGTGTGTTTAAGTGATCAATCTCACTAGTATGATCTCATCATAATCTGATCACTATCGCACATATTCACGGACTTCATATGAGATGATAATTAATATGATTTACTCACAATGAATATTATGCCATTATATTGATAAATGAACGAGATTTACATAGTCAGATTGGCTTGTAGGCCACCTAAGACTAACACCAGCAACCCTAACCTAGCCGCCGCCCTTTCTCTCTCCTCTTTCCTGGGCGCACGTCTCGAGGCTGGCCCTCTGGAGGTTATGCACCGGCTCCTGACACCTCCGCCTTCCGTCCGACAGGAGTTTCCGAATCCGCATGTTGCGACGGATTACGCGTAGTCAAACGGGATCCACGAACTCCGCATCAAGCGAGGAGGCGAGGACGATCCATCGCGAGGAGAACCGCGTGAATACCGCTAGAGGCCAGGCACCTGCGCGGCTTGCGGCATCACTCTGACGGAACCGGACAATGAACGTGGATTCGAATCCGCATAAGGTAAATCTAATTTACCATTTAAGGTTTTTTGTATATCGAAACGAGACGGATCCGATCCCAACTTTATTTTATCCGCTGCGTTCTAGTCAGATCCGAGACACAGAGAACCCAACACTCCTTAATAGTGATTTTACATCATCCCGTTCGGGAGTAGGACTTTTTGGGTGGTCATAGACTTCGAGCATAAGACACTCAAGGGAATGTGCCACGACCGGTGATGGAAGCATAAGAAGGGAACATGGATGGAATAAAAAGGGAATGAATGTGGCGGGTGCTGGTTCATTTCTTGCCAAGAAGACTCCTTCTTGTAGGGTGGTTGGTTTGGAGAATAACAGTTGGATACCGAAGTCATTTTCATCCTCCCTTTGAACTATATCGCTTGTTTCTTCCTTCAACTCATCCTCAAGGTGATCCACCCTAAGAAATTCCTACACCTTATTTACAAAGTGATCCAAGAGAGTCCATTCTCTTGATTCTTCAACAGGTTTAATTGGTTGGTATCCCAATCCAAACCCCAAATAATTTCAAAAATAGGCTCTCAAATCCCTTGTTCTTCTTTGCCTAACCCAGATCTTGAATTGTATCCCATTTTATCCATGAGCTTCCACCCTATGTTAGGCAAGGGTTTGGGTTGAGAGCTGACCGATGAAAGAATGGACTCCTTCCCTTTTCTAGAAGTGATCATGGATGGAATTTGTTCAGTTGATACCGAGTCCAAAGACTCTATATAAGGAGTGCTTTTGACCTTAATAATCTTCCCATTGTATGGAAATTTATAGCATTGATGATTGATGGAAGGAACTCCTAGAGTTTGATCCATCCATGGTCTTCCTAGAATGTGGTTATATATGGGCTTGACATCAAGGATGTAAAATTCATAAACCATGGCTACTGGCCGAATCTCCAATTGAAGGAAGATCATACCATTGGCTGGTCTTTGAGAGTTATCGTAAGCTAAGACCATCATGGAGGTGGACTCAATCTTATTTTGATCGATTCTTATCTTCTTGAGGGTTTTAGATGGACAGACATTAATTGAGGCACAAGTATCTAGCAAGGTGGAATCCACTAAGTAACCATTGAGTATGGCGGTCAAGTATAAGGGAAGAGGCCAACATTCTGGGGTAGCCAAATCCTTATCCGTGGAAGAAATCATGGGTGTTGGGGTAACTGATAGAATTGCATTGGTGACTCCACTAGTAGGAAGATCTTCACTAACTGTGATTTGTTGGAGAAAATTGAACAAGGTTTCCCTATGTGTGGGAGATCTCCTAATCAATTTGAGAATTGAAATTTTGGCAGGTGTCTTCTCTAGATGCTGCAGGATGTCATATTCAAATTGAGTTGACCCACCAAATATATTTGAATTCTCTTGGGAGTCCAAAGGTCAACTTGTTGACGAAACAAAGCGATTTCTCAGTGTGACACCAATCTGACTCGGATCTACAACTTGGATTGACTTTAATGGTTGGATTGGTGGTGAATTTATCAGGTTGAACTGGGTCGGCAGACCTGGCTTTGATGATGGACATAAAATGGACAAAGGAGGCTCTTTGATTAAGATAGAGGGGATTTAGACCAGGGTGACTAGATTGATGATTGTTGGTTGTTCTCTTGATCTGATTAGGACCAAAGGTTTGTCTTGGAGGATTGTAGAGACTTCTAGAAAGAGCTTTCTAGGTTTGGCTGTCCTAGTAGGGTACTCAGGTCGTACCCCGACCTCTTCATACTCCCAATATTGATCCTGTGAACTACTCTTTGTTCCAAGTCTCTAGTAAGGGTTTTCACCTTTCCTAAAGAGTTGGAAGGATCTTGGGCTACCTAGTGGGAGGGTAGAGGGTCCTTCATAATTCCTAACTCCTTTCTGGCTTTCAAAGCTTCAATGTCCTTCTTCATATCTTCTCAATTGATCCTACTTTCGTCGTTCAAATCATACACCCAATCTCTAAAAGCAAAGTAATTATGAATCATATGCCCTGGCATTCTTTGATACGAACAATATTTGGACATATCAGCATTGCGAGCGGTACCTTCATGCTGTGGTGGAAGCTGAATAGCATTGCAAGACAAGAAGGCATAGAAAATGTCTGATAATGATTCTAGTAGAGGTGGATATGAAGCATGCTTAGGCATGGGATGATTATATCTAGTCGGAGGAGGGACTACTGAGTATTGCTTCTAATTGGATTGGTCATCTAATTTGGATTGAGGATTGCTTGACTACGAAGGTTGTCCCAAGGCACTCACTTGTTCTTTGATAGTTACTCCCTCTGGGGTTGGAGTTTGTGTAGTCTTTTTGTTCATATTCCAATTTTCTAAGAAGGGTGGCAAGGTGGAATCCTGGATCTAAGATTGAACTACTCGAGCCTGATTATAAAGTTTTGCGAACATATGAAGTTCATTCAGCATGAGAATGGCCCGAAGCTACAGGGTAGCGTTGTTGACCAACATGGGGATAGCTTGAGATTCGAGGATTGTCACTTCTGCCCTAGAAGCAATTGCTCTCCACCTGTTGGCAAAATGCATGAAGTCCTCTTTGGGCTTCATTTTTTCCGTCACAAGATCAAACAAAGTGGGAGGCAGGGTTGTCATGTGATTGGAGTGATGAATTTTTCAGAGACCATATAGAAATTGATTAGGTCTGTGACGGATAAGGAAGAGAACCATCTCAAGGCCTCACCTTCTAAGGATTTTTGGAACAAGTGAACAAGGAGGACTCTGTCATAGAGCCATTGATGGGAATCTATGAGAAAACCTGAAAGGCAGTGGTGAGGGTCAAAGGTGCCATCATACTTACTTGGGGACTTCAAGCCCTGATGGAAAATAATCAGGATGGAGCTTGCAATAGCTCAAGAGAGAATGAGATTGCCTTACGGTGAGGTTCTTGGCCATGAGCTTGCGCACATAGGTTTCAACCTCATTCTTTGATATGAATTCTTCCTGCTTAAGAGGTGTAGCTTGAGTGACTAGATTAGTTTTGACGGGTGGAACAGTTGGAGTCGGAGTTGGTTGGTTGATCTGAGTCTTAGCTTTGTTGGAAGAACCTTGAAACAAAGTTTTTTGAGGAGTGATAACTGGTGTAAGGACTGAGGTTTCGGGTTTAGTTATCATGACAGTTTTTGGTGTCAGACCCCTTGGTTTGGGCCCTCGTGGGCCTGGGGCATGGGTTCTTTATTACATCAAGCTTGCTCAACGTGATTTTGAACAGTGTCAGCCTTGGAGGGCGCGATTTAGGAGCCATGCGGGGGTGCTACGTAGGCGAGTGTTGGGGCGCAGGTATACAGCTCCAGTCTGATCGTCTGAATGGCATCGGCCATGCAAGACGCCATTTAGAGATCTACCAGTCTACAACCCCTGGCCTGTTGCCTGAATGGCGTCTTCCTAGAACGACACGAATTAGGCTAGTTTTGTTTGACGCCCTAGCCTTCCCTCCTTTTCCGCATTTCTCTCATTCTCTCTCTCTCTTCCTCTTCCGAATCCCTCTAATCCTCTCCTTCCCTCCCTCTTCTGATTCTTCCTCTTCCTCCACTCTAAACCCCCCTACCTCTCACCACTACCACCACCATCTCTTCCACGACACCTTGCTCTCTGGACGACGGCCGACGTCCCGATGGAGTGACAGCATCCACAGTAGTATCGGCGGCAGCTCGTGGTGTGACGGTTCGGTGGCTAGGAGTAAGGAGGAGTTCAAGTAACCGGTAGGGTGACAATCCTCATTTTGTTTTTTTTAAAACCATGATTTTCCCGCTTTGAAGCATGTAATGTGTATGGAGGTTTTTGGGTAGAAAGTATGTTTTTAGGCGTTTTCTAATGAAAATAAGGATTTTTATGAAATGGGTTTTGGATGTTAAATTGGTTATTGGATTTCTCCCCTTATCTCTTTTACATTTTTATGTGTTTTGGGGGAGAAGAGGGACTCTAGTTTTGGCTTGGTGGAGGCCGAAGGATCCCTCAGTTTCGGGCGTTAAATAACATCGAGACTAGGTGACCCCATTTGGAATGGTGTCCACCATGGTCGACGCGATTTACGGTCCATTTTCCCAAACTCCGAAGCCAGTGGGCGGATAAAGAGCTGAATAGCATCGCTCATGGGCGACGCCATTCAGGCCAGTATCCCTTGGGTCCCGGTGTTGCAGAACTCAAAACCTGTTTAGAGGTCTTGAATGACGTCGGCCACAACCGACGCCATTCAAGATAGAACCTCATTAATTCATGCACTTAACATGTGTTTACATTATTGGATAGTTTTGTTAAATGCATGCTTGAAATCGTACATCAAGGTTGAGGGTTTCTACGTGATCGGATCGCATTGTGCTGCGTTTTGTGCGATCGTAGACCTAGAATGACAGTTGTTAGCGCTTGGCACCCTATGTCGTTGTGGGAGTGACATAGTCCCTGTGTGGGCATGGTAGGGTGACGCCTAATGAGAGAGGGTCACCTGGTGTACCTCGGGATATAGCTAGTACCGATGTGGGAGTGGTACACTTCGGAGTGTCACTCGTGGCTGGGAGGAGACAGAACCACCTGAGCTAGATAGGCCGGAGTAGCCAGCGCGATCTAAGGGGTTGCTGTTATGTCCCAGCGGGTCGGTGTTTTCTGCATTCGGCTGCATGGTTTGTGTGTTTAACCGAGATGCTGGTTGTGGACTGCATGGTAAAGTTGTTTCAGAATTGTGCCTGTTGTATTTACAAATGAATGTGTTTCATATCGGAATTTGAGAATCGTTGGGTGTTGTGTTTACTGCTTTATTTTGATTGTCTATATCTAGTCTTGTTACACTGTGGTTGCGTGTGTGGGTGGTGGGAACTGGAGGATCCCTACTGAGTTCATTTCGGTGTGACTCACCCCTACGGTTTTCAGGTGAGGGTTCTCGACAGACGTAGCGTAGTAGGCTCTCGTCTCGGGTTGCGCGCCAGCAGCCATCATTCTGGGATATGCCCCGATGTAGTGGTTATTTACTTTTCAGGCTTGTACGCTTAATTATTTCTTTTTCAAATGGAATATGCAATTATTTGCTGAGTCGAGTTAAATTGTAATAATTTTTAATTCCTGCACTTCCTTAACAATTCGATGTGTTGTGGATTGTTTAGCTTAGTTTATCATTTATTTCCCAGACCTAACGAGATCTTGAATTGGTTCCAGATTTTAATAATTCGGTAACCATTTAGTAATCAAATATTTGATTATAGGGTGAAGGGTCGTTACAGTTGGTATCAGAGCATTCGGTCTGGCAAATAGATGAATAACTAAGTTAAATACCTTAATTTTAGCAAATAAATACATTATCCCGTACAGGCATGGCGGTAGTGTAGGTTTTTGTGTTCTAATTAGAAATTTTCTATTCTTGTGACTGTAGGTGATTAGATGGCTCCGAGGAAGAGAGTGCCAGTTATTAGAGAGCAGGGAGATGTTCCTAGCGGGTCTTAGACCGGTAGGCCAAACATGGAGCGTTTTGTGGAGGCCATGATGGACACGATGACTAGATATCAGACTCGAGACCCTAGTGAGAGTTGTAGTAGTAGGGGAGGGCCTTCAGCTGATCTGGAGAGATTCCTAAAGCTGAAGCCGCCTCATTTTACCAGCCGTCCCAATCCTAATGAGGCCGTTCTTTAGTTGAAAGAGTTAGAGAAGACTTTCGATACCATGGACTGTACGACAGTTGAGAGGACTCCGTTGACTACGTTTATGTTGAAGGATATGCCTATGACTGGTGGACTACTTTAAAGAGCTTGTCTTATGTAGATAGGAATCTCAGGGAGATTCTATGGGAGACTTTTGTGAAGGAATTCTATAGAAAGTACTTCCCTAGGCATGTCCAAAAGGCTAAGGAGAGGGAGTTTATGGAGTTGACCCAAGGGAGCGTGACAGTACTCGAATACCATATGAAATTCGTCACTTTATGCGATTTGTATCCTTCATCTCGGGGGATGAGGAGCGTCGGGCCGAGAGGTTTGTGGACAGACTTAGGTCGAACCTGAGAAGTTTTGTGGCGTCCCATTGTTGTTCGGACTTGGCATCAGCAGTTGAGTGTGCTGCAACAGTAGAGGCACAGCACGATCAGTCGACTCGAGAGAGGGGACTGGCTACTCAGGGGCCAGCATACGGCAAGGGGAGGACAGCAGTAGCGGCCGCAGCTCCTTCATATGGATCGGGATCGTCTTCACTCGGCTCCAGATTCAGGAGGTTCTTTCGAGGTGGTGGCAGCAGCAGTGGTAGCAGTGGCAGTAGCAGACCCAGGCAGATGCAGCAGCGTCAGTCAGTACCCAACACACAGCAGGAGGCAGCGCAGAGACTGCCACAGGCTTGTCGCCATTGTGGTGGTACTCATGGTGGGGCTCAGTGTCCCGCGTTTGTTGGGAGGTATTGTGGCCAGCAGGGCCATTTGGCGAGGTATTGCGTGCAGGGGTGTGATCAGGGGCAGGGACCATGAGATGAAAAGAAGCCGAGGACTCAGGGGAGAGTTCTCGCTATCACCAAGAAGGAGGCCGCGTGTCTAACTTGGTGGAAGGTACACTTTCTGTCTTTGGCAACTCTGCCCAGGTGTTGATTGATTCGGGTGCTTCGCATTCCTTTATTTCTAAGCAGTTCGTAAATGTTCTTTCTACACTCATTGATGAGATATCTGATGGATTGATGGTTGAGGTTTCTTCTGGGGATTTCATGTTGACTTATAACTATATGAGTGAGGTTCCCTTGACCATTAAGGGTCATCAGTTACCTGTACTTGCTATTCGTGACTTTGATGTCATCTTGGGTATGGATTGGTTGGAGGCTTATTATGCCGAGGTGGATTGCCACAAGAAGAGGGTGCGCTTCTCCATCTTTGGCGTCCAGGCCTTCTACTTCCAAAGTATTAGGCTCTCTTCTCGTGGTATTCTTATTTCTGCTTTTAAGGCCCAGAGGTTACTTGTTGGTGGTTGTAAGGCTTTTCTTGCCTCAATAGTTGTAGCTGGTGATAGTAGTGGTTCCAGTCCTTAGGAGGTGCTTGTAGTCTGTGACTTTGCTGATGTGTTTCCAGAGGAGTTGCTTGGCCTTCCTCCTCAGCGGGAGATTGAGTTCATTATTGAGCTTACACTAGGTACGACGCCCTTGTCTAAGTCCCCGTATCGAATGGCTCCGGCCGAACTCGCTGAGTTGAAGGTGTAGTTATAGGATTTACTGGATAAGGGTTTTATCCATCCCAACACTTCTCTGTGGGGTGCTTCAGTTCTGTTCATTAGGAGGAAGGATGTTTCCTTAAGGTTGTGTATCAATTACAGACAGCTGAACCAAGTAACAATAAAGAATAAGTACCCACTTCCGAGGATCGATGATTTAATGGATTAGTTGCCGTTTGCCAAGGTGTTCTTGAAGATTGACTTAAGGTCAGGGTATTACCAGATGAGGATCCGCGAGGCTGATGTGAGTAAGACAACATTCATGACTCGGTACGGACATTTTGAGTTTTTGGTTATGCCTTTCCGCTTGACCAATGCCCCAGCAGGTTTCATGGATTTGATGAATCAGGTTTTTAGGGCGTATCTAGATCAGTTTGTGGTAGTATTTGTGGATGATATTATGGTGTATTCTTCTTCTGAGGAAGATCATGCCACGCATCTTTAGGCAGTGTTGCAGGTCCTAAGAGAGCACTAGCTCTATGCTAAGTTTAGTAAGTGCGAATTCTGACAAGATAAGGTGAACTTCCTAGGACATGTCATTTTTGGTAATGGCATTTCAGTGGATCCAACCAAGATTTAAGTAGTGACGAATTGGGGAAGACCAGCGACTGTATTGGAGATCAGGAGCTTCTTGGGGTTGGCAGGATATTTTCGGCGGTTTGTCCAGGATACTTCTTCTATAGCAGCCCCCTTGTTGAGGTTGACTCATAAGGTAGTTCATTTCGCGTGGACCGAAGAGTATGACCAGAGTTTTGCTGAGTTGAAGATTTGTCTCACTTCGGCTCCGGTTCTGGTACTTCCATCAGGTTCAAGTAGATTTGTGGTGTACTCAGATGCATCCCGTCGAGGTTTGGGTGCAGTCTTGATGCAGTATGGTAGGGTTGTGGCCTATGTTTCTAGGCAACTGAAGAAGCCTGAGGAGAATTATCCCACTCACGACTTGGAGCTGGCGGTTGTTGTGTTTGCACTGAAGATCTTGCGTCACTACTTATATAGGGAGAAGTTTTAGGTCTTCACTGATCACAAGAACCTGAAGTATGTATTCATGCAGAAGGACTTGAACTTGACATAGCACAGGTAGATGGAGTTTATCAAGGATTATGATCTCGACCTTTCTTATCATCTGGGCAAGGCGAACGAGGTGGCAATACCTTGAGTCGGAAAACGGTCGTATCATATCTCTTGATTCGGCAGTGGAGGTTATATGAACAGGTTGCAGAATCTTCCTTTAGAATTTCCCGAGAGGCTGATAAAGTCGTGTTGGCCAGCTTGACTGTGAGGCCAGCAGTGTACCATTATGTGATCGAGGCTCAGAGGGCGGATGCAGAGTTACCGTAGATTCTCTAGATATTAGAGGTGGAGCTGTGGGATGACGGCACGGTCAGATTTAGAGGCAGACTCTATGTTCCAACAGAGGAAGAGGTGCGAGGGAATGTCCTAGATGAGGCACACCGTTCTAGATATACAGTGCATCCCGAAACGACTAAGATGTATCATTGTTTGAGGAAGCACTTCTGGTGGCCTAATATGAAGAAGGACGTGGCTGAGTATGTGGCAAGGTGCGTGACTTGTCAGCAGGTTAAGGCAAAGCACTAGAGACCAAGAGGGTTGTTGTAGCCATTACTGATTCCAGAGTGGAAATGGGAACACGTGACTATGGACTTTGTGATGGGACTACCTGTGTCACTCGGCAGGAGAGATGCGATCTAGGTCATTGTTGATCGATTTACCATGTCAACGCACTTTCTAGCTTTTAGAAAGAACTAGTCAATCGGTATGTTGACTAGGTTGTTTGTGGACCAGATCATCTCTCTGCATGAGGTGCCCTTATCCATCGTGTCAGATCGGGATCCGAGATTTACTTCTAGATTCTGGAGGAGGTTTCAGAAAGCTTGGGTACGCAGTTAGCTTTCAGTTCGGCTTACCATCCTGAGACTGATGGACAGTCATAGAGGACTATTCAGACCTTGGAGGATATGTTGAGGGCTTGTTGCCTAGATTGGGGAGGTTCTTGGGAGCAGTATTTATTTACGGTGGAGTTTGCTTACAACAACAATTATCATTCTAGTATCGGCATGCTGTCGTATGAGGCATTGTACGGGCGGCCGTGTCGATCTGCTGTGAATTGAACTAAGATTGGTGAAAGGCAGATGGCAAAACCAAAGATGGTACAATAGTGCGTAGAGGTTGCAAGGGTAGTGCAGCAAAGGATGACCGCAGCTTAGTGTAGGCAGAAGAGTTATGCAGATATTCGTAGGAGACCGCTTGAGTTCGAGGTTGGGGACTCTGTGTTTCTCTGAGTCTCACCCTCTAAGGGTGTGATGAGATTTAGGAAGAGAGGTAAGTTGAATCCTCAATATATTGGGCATTTTCCCATTCTTGCACGAATTGGGGAAACGGCGTATCAGCTAGCCTTGCCACCAGTCTTGCAGGAGTCCACGATGTGTTCCATGTTTCAATACTGAGGAAGTACATCCAGGATCCATCTCATGTCTTGGACTTTTTAGAGTTGGAAGTCGCTGAGGACTTGTCCTTTCCGGAATATCCTTTGTACATTGAGGGAACAGCTCCTTCGGAACAAGGTTGTTCCTCTAGTTAAAGTAATTTGGCAGCATCGCTCCAGAGGCAAGGCGACCTGGGAGTGAGAGGATGAGATGCGGGAGCAATTTCCCTACCTTTTCTTGTAAGTTCCTTTTTTTATCCTGTGCTATCTTGTTGTTGGTGCTAGTTCTGTTGCAGTAATTTCGAAGACGAAATTCTTTTAAGGGGGGGAGAATGTAAGGACTGAGGTTTCTGGTTCAATTATCAGGATGGTTCTTGGCGTCGAACCCATTGGTTTGAGCCCTTGTGGGCCTGGGGCATGAGCTCTTTATTACGTCGAGTAAGCTCGACATGATTTTGAACAACGTCAGCCTTGGGGGACGTGATTTAGGAGCCATGGCGGGGGTGCCACGTGGGCGAGTGTTGGGGCACGGGTGTACGGCCACAGTCTAATCGTCGGAATGGCGTCGGCCATACAAGACACCATTTAGAAATCTGCCAGTGTATATAACATTCGATTATTAGTATGTAATTAGCATAATTGTATTATTAGTTAATTTTGAGCTAATAGATTATGTATGTTAAGATATGCACAAAGATTAAATTTGGTTGGTTAAATCCCATATAATAATTAGATAAGATTATTATGATAGAAAACTTAGTGTAAATCATAATCGGATTTAGATTAGAATGATTAATTGGAGATTAAGGGTAAGTATGCAATTATTAAAAGTAGGATGACCATTTGATGAATAAATATTTAATATAGTAGAAAACTAAAACCTATGGTTAGAAATTTATCTCTTATTAATTACTGCTTATCCTAGAAATTTTAGTATTATATTAGATAGTGGGGTGGTCATAATTAGTATTAACCTTAGTTAAAGTTAGTGGAATAGTTAAGTTAGTTTAACCTTAGTTAAAGTTAGTGGGTTGGTCAAAGTTAGTATTAACCATGGTTAGTGTTAGTGGGATGATTAAGTTAATGTAACTTGGATGGTTAGAAGTAATAAATTTTAAAGTCATTTAAGTAACCAGGGTAAAACTAAATAAACCCATCCCATTTAAGGGACCTTAACTTGGGTTTTGGCCTTGGTTTGGCATATTCTCTGCACCAAAATGTGGGAGCAGTAAGGGAAGGATTTGGGAGGCCATCTTGAAATGTTCTTGGTATTCTTGAAGTGTTCTTGGTGTTCTTGAAGAAGGTAGGTTGCATGGGTGCTAGTTTCATAAGAGTTTAGCTTAGTTAATCATAAGAAATAAATAAATCTGTAATATTTTTTTTATATATCTTCAAATTATATGTTATTATGAAGTTCTTAAGTGTGAAATAGTTGAATGATGTTGGGATTTAAAATTTTAAAATCCTATAATATATTAAGCATAGTAGAAGTTAAATTTCTGCAACCTAGATTTTTCTGTAACTCTTATGACAGTTGGGTAACTTTCAAATTTTTATGATTTTATTTTGTATATAAAACTTGACATAACTATGACATGATTGTACATCTCCAAAAACATCGGCATAAATTTTCATATTCATATGGTAATACTTCCAGGTCATGAAAAGGATTGTGATTTTCAGATACAATTTTCTGAGTTCATTTGATAGCATGTTAGAACATGAATTTTAGTGATTTATATTTTACAAAATAATCTAAAATTTTTATGACCTAATACGCATACTATTTTAAATCTTCAAAAAAAGTTTCATGAATTTTGATGTTCATATGATGATGCTTTCAGGTCAGGGAACATGATATAATTTGTAGATGTAGTTTTCGGACTTCATTTGATAGAATGCTAGAACGTGAATTTTAGTAATTTACATATTTCACAAAAGAATATGAAATTTTTATGACATAATACTCATACTAATATACATATTCAGAAAAAGTTTTATGAATTTGTATATTCTTATGGTGATGCTTCCATGTCGGGTAATATGGTATAATTTGTAGATACAATTTTTAGATTTCATTTGATAGCATGTTAGAACGTGAATTTTAGTAATTTATATGTTATATAGAATGATATAAATATTTTATTACATAATAGTTTCATTATTATACATCTCTATAAAATTTTTAAAGAAGTTTTATGTTCATATGATAATGGTTCCTGGTATGTGTAACAGGGTTCATACTCCACTCTAACATTTCAGTAACTCAGGGATAGTATCCTGATGTTTGATTTTCTGCTATCTTTATGGAAAACCATTTGAGCCCAAATTTTTACAGGATGTACCTAATGTGAATTAGTATAATATGTGAAATTTTTAGGATTTTTGGAAGTACTTTTTTGTGTTAATAAAATCAGTGTTTTAAATGTAGACAAATTACTTATGTAGGAGATTTGTGATTTACTTATGTGTTGTCTGAGTTTATAACAAGTTGTATTTAAATTCATCTTAGAACATGATTTATTTACCTTTTTAATTATGATTTCGAGATATTCTTAGTTTATGAATTCCTGAAAACAAAATCTCTAAAGTAGTTAGTCATTTTCTTATGTATATGTTGTTGTAACTACATAAATATTAAGTTTGTTCTTATAATATTCCTAAATCTTGCCGATCGGACATAACCGCTAAATGAGTATTGTTCTGGGGAAATGGTGGTAACATCCCCACTAGGACCCATTTATTATGGGGCTGCTTGCTACACCTAAAAAGGTGGGAGCCACCTCTAGAACCCATTAGCTCTGTTACCTGGGGGCCGCGGGTAGAAATCCTTTGTTAAGGTGGGGTGACGACCCTCGAAATAGCGCTACGCCCAAGACTTAGCTCTGTACGTACCTAGGAGCTCACTTTCTGTGTTCTGTTTCTGACTCATAGTGGTGATTGGATGTATATCTGGGCACTTCTATAATAAGTGAGAACCTATGGTCTAAAAAACAAATTTTATATCTTGCAATCTATATGTCATTTCAATAAATCAACTTAATAATCTTAAGTTCTGTATTATGTTCTTTATTTTAGCCATGTTCATATATTGACAAGCTTGTGGAGCTCTGATTCAGAGTTGGCATGATATTATGAATTATGTATTTCAATTTCCTTATTGGAATACAATTCTGATGCACATATGTATTATGTGATAGTTTTGTTTTCTATTAGGTTTAATGTTCTTATGCAATGTACATATTCTGCTTCAATTATCTAGGTGGCAAATTCTTATGAAGGCAGCCTCATCTGCCTACTGAGTTACCATTTCTTTGGTACTCACGCCTACTTTTCAGGTGATCGGACAGAAGGAGAAGTAGAGTGAGCTTGAGGTGGGGTGTCACTTAGGGTTCGCATAAGACATCTCTTTCTGGGCAAACCTAGAGAATTGAACTATGTATATACTTATGCTTTTGTTTTTTTGTTGGAATGTATAATGAAGATCCTGATATGTAAAAATGACAATCTACTATGCAGCGCTTTGGTATAATGTTGTGAATGGTGGAACTTCCTCAGTATTTAGATGTCTCTTAAAAATTTTTATACTACGCTTCCATTTGAAACATAGTATCCTCCAAATTATCTGTTCTTAGAGGTCTTTTCCCCCTGTTGCGTTTTGGCCATCTCTGTAATTATCTTGTATATTATGGATTACCGGAACGGGGCGTGATAGTGTACAACTCCTATCATGTCGCCTGAATGGCATCTTCCTAGAATGACGCGATTTAGGCTAGTTCTGTTTGACGTCCGAGCTTTCCCTCCTTTCCCTTATTTCTCTCATTCTCTCTCTCTTTTCCTCTCTCTGAATCCCTCCGACCCTCTCCTTCCCTCCCTCTTTCCATTCTTCCTCTTCCTCCACTCCAAACCCACCCTACCTCTTACCACTACCACCACCATCTCCTCCGTGGCACCTTACTCTTTGGATGGCAGCCGACGTCCCGATGGAATGACGGCTTCCACGGTGGTACCGGCGGCGGCTCGTAGCGTGACGGTTCGCCGACTAGGAGCAATGAGGAGTTCAAGTAACCGGTAGGATGACGATCCTCATTGTGTTTTGTTTAAAACCATGATTTTCCCGCTTTGAAGCATGCGATGTGTAAGGAGGTTTTTGGGTAGAAAGCATGTTTTAAAGGGCTTTTTAATGAAAATAAGCATTTTTATGAAATGGGTTTTCGATGCTAAATTGGTTATTGGATCTCTCCCCTTGTCTCTTTTACATTTTTGTGTGTTTTGGGAGAGAAGAGGAACCCTGGTTTTGGCTGGGTGGAGGTTGGAGGATCCCTTAGTTTCGGACGTTAAATGGCGTCGAGACCAGGTGACGCCATTTAGAATGGTGTCGACCATGGCCGATGAGATTTATGGTCCACTCGTGACTGAGAGGAGACAAAACCACCTGTGCTAGACAGGTCGGAGTAGCCAACGCGCTATCCAAGGGGTTGTTGTTCCATCCTAGCGGGTCGGTGTTTTCCACGTTCGGCTGCGTGGTTTGTATGTTTAGCCGAGACGCTAGCTGTGGACTCCGTGGTAGACTGGTTTCAGAATAGTGCCTGTTGCATTTACAAATGCATGTGTTTCATATCGGAATTTTGGAATCTTTGGACGTTGTATTTGCTGCTTTATTTTAATTGCCTATATCTAGTCTTGTTGCACTATGGTTACGTGTGTGGGTGGTGGGGATCGAAGGATCCCTATTGAGTCCATTTCGGTGTGACTCATCCCTGCGGTTTTCAGGTGAGGGTTCTCGGCACACGTAGCGTGGTTGGGTCTCGTCTCGAGTTGCACACCAACAACCATCGTTCCGGAGTATGCCCCAATGTAGTTGTTATTTCCTTCTCAGGCTTGTACACTTAATTATTTCTTTTTCAGTTGGAATATGTAATTATTTACTGAGTCGAGTCGAATTGTAATGATTTTTAATTCCTACACTTCCTTTACAATTCGATGTGTTGTAGATTGTTTAGCTTAATTTATCATTTATTTTTCAGACTTGTCGAGATCCTAGTTTGGCTCCATATTTTAATGATTCGGTACCCATTTAGTAATCGGATCTCCGATTATAGGGTGACGGGTCATTACAACTAGAGCTTTGCCGTGAAAGAACTATTGGATGAGTTCGTCAGGGGTGTACCGTGATAACACGGCAATAAGCTCCGGATCTTCACTTGGATTTTAAATGGTTTTGCTAGAGATTATAGGGTCATCTTCTTCTTGTGAAGAAGAAGATTCATCCGAGCATCTTTCCATGAGCTCTTCTCTAGATGTCTTGAGCACCCTACAAATATTTCTTGTGGGTCTTCCTCAATTTCAAGCAAGGGATTATGTGTAGTGTTGCTGCCAAATCCATCCAATATCGTCATATACAGGATTGAAATATATGTGGTCCATTATGAAATACAAATCCTGACAAATTTTATGTCCCACTTTTGAGTTAATTGTGTATTATGGATGTGTTGGTTACTAACAAAATGTGTTCAATCCTTAGCTCCCTGCTCTTTTAAGAAAATTGTTTCACTAGAGTTTGATTATGCGTCTTAATTAAGAAATGATTTGCTCAATGACGCCTATGGGTAGGTGATTTTTCTTAGAGGCAAAATCCTTATCTTCTCACGCAGTCCTGAAGGATCCTATTAGATTGCTTAGATACAACCTGCTCGGTGGCTAGGTGGGAATCCCTAGCTCGCAGAAACTGGGAATCCTCAGGTGGAGAGTCAGACTCAATGAGAGGGTCTAATTACATGTGTGATGCCGGCTCTCTTAGAAACTCACGCGCAAAACAGCCACAAATTTATCCAAAATTTAACAGACAAGGATATACGAAACAAGCTTAACGGCGGACTTCTTCACTGTTGAAGAAAGTGTTAGTATTAGGTGGCCTACAAGCCAATCCTATAATGTACTATTCAATTTATTAATATAATGACATAATTCCATTATGTATTTAATTCCATCATTGTTTATCGTATCACGATGAAGTCCATGAACATGTGCAATGGTCTTCGGATTATGATGAGATCATAATTATGGGACCGAAGACTTATAAATACATATTCTTCATTGTTTCTAGTTGAAGGATATTTGAGAAGGAAATCAAACATCCATATAGACTAGTACAAGTTTCTTCAGCTCATATAATGAGAGTGACTGATCCTATAAGTCACTTGTGTAGACACTATACTGGACCTATAGGTGCTCATTGGTGAATTAGTTCACTTAATTAATCCGACCATGAATTGCTGGATGGTAGCTACCTAACTGTTAACCAACTTGATTCTTTTGTCACAGTTGCGTGGATGGTCCTTAGACCTGAGACACCAAGGATACCTTGTTGGTAGGTCTCTGAGCTTTGACCTTGACTAACGAATCCCTAACCATGGGCTATCTATAAGTCAAGTGATCTGGTTCAGGGAGATGCCTTCAAAGGTAATTTTGTGGTCAATACGGGATCATCCGCTCTCGGTAATAGGAGAGAGAATGTTCTAGAAATGATGCACTTAAGTCCTTGACCAGGGAGGACTATATATCAGATAAAGAGTTATCTGATATAGATTAGTGACATCTAATTCAAGTGAATCAACCGGCTAGGGTTTAACGGTAAACTATACCGTTGGTTGATTCGGGAACATTGCATGAATGAAAGATTGTATCTACACGGTAACCGATGACGGAAAGGTTCCAAGAGTGGGTTGTATAAACCCCAATGCCTTCCGGGATCACGCGGTGTTGCTCGGCACCCAACATGATCGGAAGCCCATCCGAATTTATTGTGGAACATTAAATTCGCTGATTAATTAATATAAGGATATGAGTTAATTCAGTGGGTCCGTAAAGAATTACTAGACTTAATGGGCCATTAACCGGACTGGTATTTGGGCCTAGAGGGTCACACGTAAAAGGTTTTCAACTCGATGGATAATTTGACAGGGTTTTGAATAAGTGTGGATTTTTCTGAAAAACCGCAAAATCACTTATTATAAAATAAATGCTTTGCACACTGAGGACGGCAACCCAGAGCTGACCTAGCTGCCCCATTCTCTCTCCTCTCTCTCTCTTGGGAGCCCCCTTTTCAGAGGCCGGCCCCCCAGAAGCTCCGCTCCAACTCTCGCCCACTTCGCCTCCCATCCGTCGGGAAATTCGAAACCACATGTCGCAGAGGATTAAGTGCCGCTAGACGGGATCCGCGGACGTTGCATCGAACGTCGATGCGAGAACGATCCATCGAGAGGAAGACCGCGTGGATACTGCTAGAGGCCAGACACCTGTGCGGCTTGCGGCATCACACTGACGGAACCGAAAGAACGTGGATTCGAATATGAGCAAGGTGAAAAATCGTTTTCACTATCTTATTATTTTCTACACAACGACGTGGATCCGAAATTATTTTTTCCGCTGCAGTTTGTCCGGATCCGACACAGCGAACCCAAAAGCAAGAAAAATGACAGCGAGTAAGATCGCCATCCAACAGAAGTGGACGACGGGATGCTTTACCATCCAGCAGTGTGGACAGCAGGCTTATCCGCCATCCGGGACTAGGGACGGCGGGCTCGTCTGTCGTCCATAGATGTGGACGGCGGGCAAGTCTGCCATCCACACTCACTTTATGGCAGATTTCTCCGTTGTCCAAGGATGTAGACGGGAAATTGTCCATCGCTTAGAATTAAAAATAAAATAAAAAATAAAAAAATACATAATGATTTATACAGGACTTTTACCTTTTTTCTGTTTTTTTGATGTGGGCACGGCGAGTAAACAAGGGTCCCACCGTGATCGCCGAAGGGTTGTGGATGCCCGAAGGGTGGCCTTCTCTCTCTACTCCCTTCCTCCGTTCAATGTAAAATTGGGGCCATACAGTGAGGTAAAAATAAAAATTAGAGTGTGATCTTAAGGAGCATAACCTTGGTTCCCGTGCTTCGCGGGATGAAAGATTTGATTGCGATGTGTAAGAGCAGGGGATCGTGGGTTCCTCTTATCTACCTCTGGCCAGCCGGGACAAAGAACACGGTTCTCCGCACGTGAACTGTGGTAAGAACCCTATAAAAAAATAAGTAAAACAAAAGAAATAAACCTGATTAGAACTGTAGCATGTAGAATCTACCTATGCATGTATTAAAAAAAGTAAAAATTAAGAGGGGGCGCCCAGATTGGTGTTTTGGGAGGGAAGGTGACCATAAATTACGGCCGCCTGCCTCCCGTCTTTTTTAAGGAAACCTCTGTTGTGATGGGTGCTAAGTCATCTTAGAATGAATGCATGCAAGGGGGAGTGTACGTATGTGACACGGTGACAAGGTGAATGGATTATGGTGACAATAGGATTACAAGATGGGTGAAATGAAGAATACGGTGAAACATAAAAGAAAGAAAGAGAGAGTTAGAATAACAAGCCCATATGTTAGGACGGACTTCTTCCCTAGTCTTCCTCTGTCTCCTCCGGTGCTTCCAACCTGCTAACTCTCGGTTCTTCCCGCTCCCCCCTCTTTTAGCCTGCCAACGCCCCTTTGAGAGGAGTTAGACAACTTAAGCAAAGGGCAAGTTAAATGGGGAAATTAGGAGTTTAAATCTCCGTTAAGCACCAGGGGCCAATCAAAATCAGTCAAAGTAGGAGATCGTGGTCGCGACAGTCGGCGAAGTGGGGAGTGCTCAACATGGTGGGATGCAAGGGTCGCAACTAGAGGGGAACATGCGAAGAAGAGGTCAAAGCAGTTCCATGAAGTGGATGGCAGAGAACTCTGTCTTCTACAAAAGTGGAAGGCAGACAAGTCCACCGTCTACAAAAAGTGGAAGGCAGACAATCCCGCCATCTACAAAAAGTGGAAGGCAGACGAGCCCGCCTTCTACAAAAAGTGCAAGGCAGACAACTCTGCCGTCTACAAAAAGTGGAAGTGGGCCGCACAAATTACTTGGTTAATGGGCTTTGTAATTAATGGATTGAATTGGGTGGATCGAATGCGATGGATTATGATCATGATATGGGTTTTATGACCAAAGGGTATCCAAAATCGGGTCTTTACAGGAGCATGTGTAAATTGTTTTGGAGCTGTTGAGGCATAATCAGTTGTGTGCTAAATTTAGCAGGTACGAGTTCTTGTTGGAACAAGCTTGTTTTCTTAGTTTTGTGATTTCCAAAGATGGTGTATCTGTAGACCCATCTAAGGTTGAGGCTGTGCTTTGTTGATAGACACTTAAGAATGCTTCAGAGATTATGAGTTTTCTAGGTTTCACAGGCTATTATAAGTGCTTCATTGAGGGATTTTCATCTATTGTTGCTCCAATGACCAAGCTTACCAAGAAGGGTTTTCAAGTTCATATGGTCTGAGCAATGTGAGCAGAGTTTCGAAGAGTGGAAGACAAGACTTACCACTGCCCCAATTTTTACTTTGCCTAGTGGGTCAGATGGTTTTGTTATTTATTTAGATGCTTTTTGGAAAGGTTTGGGTTATGTGCCAATGCCGAATGAGAAGGTTGTGGCTTACGCTTCACGCCAGTTGAAGAATCATGAAAACAATTACCCAACACATGATTTGGAATTAGATATTGTTGTTCATGCCTTAAGGGAAACACTATCTTTATGGAGTGCAGTTTGAGATCTTTATTGATCATTAGAGCATGAAGTACATTGTCTCACGCAAGGGGCTTAATTTGAGGCAGAGAAGATGGATTGAATTTCTAAAGGATTATGGGTTTGCATTGAATTATCATCCTGGTAAGGCCAATGTGGTTACTGATGCTTTGAGAAGGAAGCCCATGGGCTTGTTTTTGCACAAAGATTGGAAGATGCTTGAAGATACTATTGATTGGAAATCAAAAATTAAATGTGAGCATTGTGTTCTATCTCAGTTGGTTGCTAGACCTTTGACTGTGGAGAGAGTTATGGAAGCTCATAAGCAAGACCCTAAGATGCAAGAGTTGATTGGACAGACTAATATTTCTTATAATGAGGATGGAGTTATCAGATTATGAGGCAAATTATGTGTTCCATAAGATGATGAGCTGTGACGGTAACTGTTGAATGAGGCTCACAAATCTCAGTTTTCTATACACCTAGGAACTACCAAGATGTATAAGGACATGAAGAGAATTTTTTTTGTATTTGGGCATGAGGAAGGATATTGCAGAGTTTGTTTCTAAGTGTCTTACTTGCTAGCAAGTAAAGGTTGAGCATCAAAGGCCAGGAGGATTGATGCAAGCCATAGATATTTTAGAATGGAAATGAGAACATATTACTATGGACTTTGTGACTGGATTGCCATTGACCAGGAAGAAGCATAATTCCATTTAGGTGATTGTGGATAGATTGACTAAGTTTGCTCATTTCCTAACTATACATAATAAGTCTTCTTTAGAGGAGTTGACTCAGATGTACATTAAAGAGATTATGAGGTTACGTAATGTTTCAGTGTCTATTATCTCAAATTGTGATGTCCGTTTTACAGCAAAGTTCTAGAAGAGTCTATAAGAAGCTTTGGGTACACAATTGAAGTTCAGTTTAGTTTTTCACTTGCAGACGAATGAACATGAGAGAACCATTTAGACACTTGAGGATACATTAAGAGCCTGTAATATTGAGTGGAAAGGTAATTGGGATGATCATTTGAAGTTGATTGAATTCGTTTACAATAACAGTTATCATCCTAGTATTAGTATGACACCATAAGAGGCTTTGTATGGTAGACCGTGTCGATCACCTTTGTATTGGGAAGAAGTTAGAGAGAAAAAGTTGATTGGTCCACAACTTGTACATGATTATTCATATAAGATTGATATCATCAGGAAGCGACTTTTGATAGCTCAGGATGGACACAAGAGCTATATTGATCCTAAGTAAAGGAATTAGTATTTGAAGTGAAAGATCATATTTTCTTAAAGGTTTTACCAACTAAAGGATTCATGAGATTTAGCAGAAAAGGAAAGTTTAGTCCAAGGTATATTGGTCCATTTGAGAGTTTGGAGCATGTTGGACAGGTTGCTCTGCCACCACATCTATCTAGTGTTCATTCATTATTCCATGTTTTTCCATGTTGAGGAAGTATGTTGTTGATTTACTCATGTACTAGATTATGAGCCATTGGAAGTTCAACTGGATCTGTCACATGAATAGAGGCATGTTCGTATTCCTGATCGCAAGGAGCAAGTGCTAAGGGCTAAGACGATTCCTATTATCATGGTTCTTTAGAGGCATTACTCTATGAAAGAGGCGTCGTAGGAGGCAGAGTAAGATATGAAGAAAAGATATTCAAAACTATTTGGTAAGTGATTCTATACTTTGTTTGCATTGTAAATTTCGAGAATGAATTTTATTTAAGGGAGAGAGGATATAATACATGATATTTTTTTCTAAATAGAAATAACAATAAATAAATAAATAATAATAGTAATGATAATTAATGAGGCAAGTATAATATAATATAGTTATTTGAATAAGCCTATTAACTTAGTTTCATCAGTGGTTTAATTCATTAAGTTAGAGAGAATTTCTGGGTTTGGGTATCCAAGATACCAGGTCAGTATTTTGGCAATAAATATTAGGAAATAACTCAGATTTTGACGTGGTTTGTACCATTGGAAAGAGATCAAAGAGATATACAACTTTGTAGGAGACTATGTTTACATATTCCTTCATTTACTAGGCCAACAAGTTGAATGTTCAGTTAAGAAAGGTAAAGTTAGGGGGGAGGAGTCTGATTTGGAGTAGGATTTTCTCTAATTTATGGAAAGGCTACTTAATCAGATCCAAATATAGTTTGTAGAGGTTGTGTGGAATCAAAAGTAGTGTTAACTCGATATTTATGTAGTTGGGGTCACGACTAACCCTAGCGATCATTCTATATCGTAAAAGGTGGGTATTTTGTTCTTGTTCTTGAAGGAAGAGAAGAAGATGAAAGTTGTTCTTGAAAAAAGCTAATATTTTTGTGATTCTCTTGCCTTCTAGGAGCATTGGAAGTTAAGGAGGAAGGATAAGAAATCATGTGTTTTGCTAGGAGTTGAGATCTCTTGGTGGATTTCGAGTTTTGGAGATTCTAGCATACGAGGTAGGTGATGATTTCCCAAAGAATAGATTAATTTGTATTAATATGAAAAGTAATATTTTGATCTCAAAAGTGGTCAAAATAAAAGACTACTAAAATGTTCGTTACATTTATGATCTAAAACATGGATTAGATATTCGAATTCTTTGTTAAACTTCGAATTTTATGTGTTCTACTCGAGAATCTTTGCAGACGGCATTATCTTCCGCCGTCTACCTAAACTTAACAGCAATAGAGACCGTCTTCCAGGTTTGTCTGAACAGTTGCAAATCTTACCATCTAGATTTTTGAACGGCAGCAAATCTTGCCAAACAGATTTCTGAACGGCAGTGACACTTGCCATTTGGGTTACTGAATGGCAGTCTACTATGCCGTCAAGTTTGCTATCTTGATTCTGTCGATTTTGTAATCTACACGAATTTTAAGTGATCATATCTTGGTTACTGTAATCAAAATGATTTGAAATTTTAAGCACATGTCTATTTATATAAAATCTATTGGGCTGTAAAGTTTTATATTTTTTTAAAAACTTACTTCCTATCTTTATTGTTATTTATTTACTAAATTAAATTTGACTCAAGTTTTAAACTCGCTATATGAACTTTAAAACCACTCATTTGATCTTCGAATTTAGTAAAATTTTACAAGCACTTTACTTATAGCCTAGATATCATGTTTTACTAGTTTGTTGAATTTTTTATTTTGTTTACTAGTAATTGACCTATTTAATGGATTTTTAGCCCTGAAAACTAGATTTTAGTATATGAGAAATATCATTTATATTTTAAAAATTCTAAAAAATTTCCTATAATGTTTCATGCATATGTAAACTGTTGGAATCAGACTTACGTTAAATTTCATAATAGAATGTCATGTTACCTTTAAAATATCTTGTTTTAATTAAAAAGATATATTTTTACATATGCATATCATTGACTATATGATTAATGATTAATTTTAGATTATGATGAATTCTAATCTCTGTAAGACATGTGCCATCTAATTTAATATATGTGATATGGACAATGCCACCTTAAGGGTTTATGTGGTCCGATTCTAATGTAAGTGTCCTTGTTGGATAGGATATTATATGACCCAAGGACAATGGGTTAAAATTATGAAACCTACTTCAAATGATGTAGTGGTGGGATATGTGTGATCTCTGGTTTTGCGATAACCAAGACTTAATACTATTACTTAGGTACCCAGTATATGTATATGTGTGACCCCTTATATTGTGGTTAGGATGCTTGTCCGACTAAGATATAAAATTGTGATAATTTGACACATATGTGAATCATTTGAAATTCTTTTAATGAATTACAAATCTATTTTATCATGTGGAATTTTTAGATATCTGCATTTTAAAACATTTAACTTGATTACATACTACTAGTTATATTTTGAGCAATATGCTATGTGATATGTGCCTTCCCATGTGTTAGAAGAATTATTTGATATGTTTATGGCTAGTAGTTTGCTTTCAAGTAAAGTAACAAAGTTTAATATATGTGATAAGTATTATGAATTAGCATGATTGTTTCAGACTATTAGAATACACATTCGATTTGATATGAGACATGTGCGATCCTATTTATTATCATTCTCTTATTTGATCTATATGTAGTATTATGAATTATTCATAGTATGATTTAATTGCCATATGAATTTCAATTATTATATGTTTAGTTTGTGGAGGGGATGATGCCTACTAAGTTTTATACTCACTAAGTTTGTTAAATATTTTTTCGAGAGAGGTGGCCAGAGCGTTGGATTTTAATTTTGACCACGAGGAATAGGTGTGCTTGGAGCCTAATGGATTTGAGGCTAGTTGTGATAATATGAGTATTTTCATTTTAGTAGACTGATGTAGTAGAAATATTTGGGTCTATTATGAAGCCATTCCCTAGCCTTAGATCGATCTATCCCTTCTCCAACTGCCTCCTATTTGCCAATGCCTACAATGAATTGCAGATGTAAGATGTGCATCTAGTATCTAATACCCAAGATGTGCAAGTATCAATTGACAAATTTAAGCTAATCACCAACATAACTGAAGCTTCACCAACCTTCTCTTTCTCCTTTTCTGCAAGGTATAACCTGTAAGGATCAGGTGGGGATCACATGAATGCAGAAAAAACAACTTATTAAAATTAAAATAACCTGACCTCACTAGTCCTATTTCTAAGAATTTAGAAAGAAACAATGATCAATTATCACCTTGTGTACATTCAAATTCACGTTCGCATTGTACCGATAGAGCGACGCCGCTAGCCGTGCAGATGCGCAACCTCCAGTGGTATTTATACGATTCTTCTATTTTCAGATCGTCCTCGCTCTCTTGTCCTGAATGACACATTCACCGACATTCCTGCATCGCGATAGTACCTGCGGAGGCATGCGGAGTGAATTCCCAAGAGACGGGAGTCGGAGACGGTGAAATGACGGAGTCGTAGGCATCGGCTACGGGGCGCACAAAGGAGGAGGAGAGAGAGAGAGGGGGCGGCTAGCACTGGGGGGAATCCTAAAGCTTGAACCAAGGTTCCCACATTACCTTTATTTATTTATATTAAACGCTGACAACTTTTCACAAAAGTTTACGATCTAATATAAAACCTGCTAAATGACCCCAAACTAAGAATCTATGTGTATGACCCTCTAGGCCCAAGTACCAGTCCGATTTTTGACCCGTTAAGCCTAATAACAACTTATTGGCTTATAGTAATTAATTAATATCACATATTTAATTAATGACTTAAAAAATTATCAACTGATGATAATTGACTAGGTCTTTGATCATGTTGGGTGTAAAGCAACACCGCATGATCCCAGAAGGTAATGGGGTTCGTCAACCCGCTCAAGGAATCTTTCCATCCACAATTACTGCATAGATATAGTCTTTCATCCATACATTGCTTCCAAGTAAACCTAGGGCATGGTCAACTGTCAAAACCTAATTGGTCAACTTCTTGGACTTGATGCCTCTATACAATATAAGAAAACTCCTTTTCTGATATAGTTTTCGCCCTAGTCAAAGACTCCTACACATCTTACTTGGAGTATTCTCTCTCTGATTACCGAGAGCGAGATCCCTTATTGAACATACAATTACCTTTGAGGGTGTTCCGTTGAGTCCGATCACTTGACTGACTAGGATCCCATGGTTAGGGATTCACTGGCCAAGGTCAAAATCTAGAAGTCTATTGACAAGGTGCATTTGGTGTCTCAGATCCGATGACCATCTATATAATTGTGATGTTGGATCAAGTTGGTTGAAGAGTTAGGTGACTTACCCCATCCAGTGATCCAAGTTTGATTAGTTCAACGAACTCAGTCACCAAGGAGCACCTACAGGTTCAATATAGTGTCTTCACACAAGTGACCGTAAGATCAGTCACCTTCATCACATGAGTTAAAGTAACCTATACTAGTCTCATAGGATATATGATGTTCTTCTCAGATATCCTCTCACTAGGAACAATTAAGAATATGTGTTTATAAGTTATCAGTCTCATTATTATAATCTCATCACAATCTGACAACCATTGCACACATTCACGAACTTCACTATGACATGAATATAACACTTAATCATGATATTAAACAAAATTCAATTTACATATAATGAATATTTATTGTCATTGTAAATAATTGAAGAAGATTGTATCTGATTGGTTTGTAGTTCCGCTTCCAATGCCCTTCTATATGGCAGTGAAAGCATTCACCTTTCTCTTTCGGATTGATTTTATCCTTCTTGACTGGAGCCTTGCAGGCTTTTTCCCTTTGCTTTTCTTAAAGGCTTTCCTTGCTTTCCTTTGCTTGCTAGTCTTACCAACAAGAAGAATAGTGGATTTATCTTTCTAGATATTTCCCTCTACTATCATCAACATATTGAGCAGTTCAGTGAGAGTTACATCAATTTTATTTATATTAAAATTGACAATGAACTGTGAGAAAGATTCAGGCATAGACTACAGGATCATGTCACGGCATAGTTGTTGGTCCAACTCGAAACCAATTGCAGCCAACCTTTCAATCCACTTCATCATTTTCAGTACATAGATATGCATTGAAGTAACCTCTCCCATCCTTGCCTTCAACAGCTTCTTGGATATCTCATATCTCTCTATTCGGATAAGCTCCGTAAACAACTGTTGTAAATGAAGCATAACATCTTTTGTTTTCATGTCTTTGTGTTGCCTCTGCAACTCATTTGACATAGATGCAAGGATTATATAGCGAGCATGAGTAGAGTCATCTACCCACTTCTCATATTCAATTATCTCATCCTCTTCCACACCCTCAGCAGGAACATGTAGGGACTTGTCAAGAACATAGATGAGTATCTTTGTGGTGAGAACAATTTTAAAATTGCAAAGCTAGTCCAAATAGTTAGGTCCTATTAGTTTATTGGCATATAGTATGCCATTTAGGTTAATGTGATTCGACGACGACATGGTGACCTACATGGAGATGTAAAGAAGTAATGAGCAGATAGTTCAAAATCTTGATTGCATCTTTAATCTAGATTTCAGCTCCCACTATTTTTTGGTGATCTATGCAACCCTCATATACATAGAATGAGAGACTCTAGCCGTCTCCTAGCGGGATTCAAAGTCTCATTTCCATCATCCATCGTCCATGTGACCTTGTGGTAGCACAATAAACCACATCACATACAATGAGTATTCAACTCTTGATACTTGTAACTCTTGCAATATCTGATCGTATTTCGGCCCACGATTCTTAACGACCTTGATGTAGCACAATAAGTCAATAAGATTCAGCTAAGTTAGTTCTTTGTTACTCAGTGGCAATGGGTTTAGGATGCAGCCCTTGTGGTAGCACAACAAAGCGGCACTGATCCTCCACCCCATTATCTTGGTATCATCATGCCGTAGACTTAAGTCGACCCAGAAGTCTAATAGACCTTGTGGTAGCCCAACAAATCTATTTCAATCTAAGATAAGACTTGTAAGGATCTCGTTTCTCGAGATTGCAAATGCAGCGTAATTAAAATAAAAATAAATCTAAGCAATCCATGTCCATTTTGAAGAACAAAATCGGAAGAACGGTGATCAGACATCACCTTGCGCAGATTCAAATATGTGTTCAAATGATTCCGTCGGTGTGACGCCACCAGCCGTGCAGACGTCCGGCCTCTAGTGGAGTCCACGAGATTCTCCTCGCAACAGATTTCCTCACATTCCTCATTCCTTGCAGCACTTGAAGAAGCCGTTGTTTGCTGTGACACCGCAACATGAGGTCGAATTCCAATCTCACGAGAGTCAGAGAAGACGCTGAAGCAGCCCTGAGAGAAGGGGCGGCCAGGGGCACCAGAGAGAGAGAGAGAGAGGGGAGGGGGCCGCTAGGGCGGTAGATGCTTGGTCTGCTCAGCCCTCTCGCTATGTTTTATACTTGTTGCGCAATTTTTCATAAAAACCTCAGAAAAGTATAAAACCCACTTTTAATCTATCGTCTTGAGAATTTTTTTGCATGTGACCCTCTACGCCCAACTACTAGTTTAGTTAATGATTCAATAACCCTAGTAATCCCTTACTACTTAATTAATCAATTAATATCTCATATTAATTAATTAATCAACTGAATTAATGTCACACATACAATTCGGTTGGGCCTCCAATCACGTTGGGTGCCAAGCAACACCTCGTAAACCTGGAATGCATTGGGATTAAGCAACCCACTTTTGAAACTTTTCCGCCGACAGTTACGGCGCGAATTTATTCCTGCATTCGCACAATACTCTCCAATCAACTTAAGGTATGGTGAACTATCAAATCCTAATTGGTCAACTCACTTGGATCGGATGTTATCGAATAATATCAGAAAACTTCTTTCCCGATATTATTATCTGCCCTGGCTAGGGACTTATGTGCATCCTACTGAGAGCATTCTTCCTCTGAATATCGAGAGCGAATGATTGCTTATTGAACACTCAATTCCCTTCGACGGTATTCTACTGTACCCGATCCTTGACTATTTAGAATCCCGTGAATAGAGATCTGTAAACCAAAGTCAAAGTACAGAAGTCCACCGATAAGGTGTCCTTGGTGTCTCAAGTCGAAGGACCATCTACGCAATTGTAATAATAGAATCAAGTTGGTTGATAGTTAGGTACATTACCATCGAGCGATTTAGTTAGATCAGTTCAATGAACTCATTCTCTAATAAGCACCTATTGATTCGCCTTAGTGTTTTCACACAAGTGACTATGAGATTAGTCACCCTCATCATATGAGCAAGAGTAATCTGTACTAGTTTAACTAGATATCTGATGTCTGTAGACACGCTAATTTTGACATCATTTCGAGTAAATTTCATATCATATAATAATGCCTCAGAATGGTCTGATATTTAATCATTGGTTAATTTTTATTGATCTTTTTAAATTAATTATCTAAATAGTGTTGGGTCAGACATATATGATTTAAGTTAATTAATTAAATTGATTTTAACTCAAGTTTCAATTAAAATATGAAGAAGTCTAAAAGACGTCGACTAGAATAGACGCCATTTAGGGTTTATTCTTATTTTAATGTTTAAATTTGAATTTTAATCAGTAGATAAATTAGTTAAAAGACGTCTGGATGGTGCGACGCCATTTAGGTTTCCTAAGTTGTTTCTACTTCTCTTCCGGATGTTTATCCTTATCTTAATTAGTCTTAAAGGCGTCTGTCTTCAAGTGGCGACGCGTTTTATCTAATTACAGATAAAGATAAATTTTTTCCGGATGTTTATCCTTATCTTAATCAATCTGAAAGGCGTCTACAAGTAGCGACGTGTTTTATATAATTACACATAAAGATGAATTAATATGTATTTATCTGTTAGTTAAGCTAGATAAATCTCAAAATTTCTTCATGTAAATCCGCGGATGTAAAGAAGTCTATAAATATCTCGTCTCTTGAATGAGTAAAAAAAAGAAGAGAGAGTGATATTGAGTAATTATTTTGGTGGCGATTGGAGCAAAGAAGCTTGAAGACGTTCAAACGCTGAAGTGCTATTACCACCAGGAGTCGGCATCCTTCTTCATCCGTCCAAGATCCATTGAAGACCAAGGCTTCCAGGGGCCATCCAACATTAACTTTCAATTCATTTCTGCATATTTTTCACATTCTTCATCACATCACTCTATGCAACACACACAACACTAGCATCACTTTTCAAAACCTATTTGATTAAGGGGTTTAAAAGACCATCCCAACAAGTGAGTTTTCCTATTTAGTTGCATGTTTAAAATCTCTTCTGGAATGGATACTGCTCCTTCCTAAGTTCTCATCATTGTCCTTTATCTCTTTCTATTTCTTGCAAGGAGAATCAGAAGAAGGAAATCAATAGCAAACAACAAGGAATCTGGACGATCCTCAAAACTCAATAGCAGCCAAAGCAAGAACAAAGACAAGAAATGGCTCTCTTTCTTCAGCCGGCTAAAGGAGGGGAACCAAGAATTCAACATCTCCCACATCCAAACAGGTAGGCGATCAAATCTTCTTTTGGAACTTTTTAGTCAAAAGTTTCTGGCGATCACATCACTTAGTTTCTTTTTAATAGGTTTATTTTATACTTAAACAATATAGTTTTTCATGATAATCACACACTCATTTTAAGCACCCACAGCTTTTTTGGCAATCACGGTGGGACTTGGTCTCGCCATCTTTTAGTTCCTTGTTCTTGCTGTTATCAATCGGGCACCCACGGTGCACCACTTGTGTCTCTCGACATGCCCTCACCAATTGGTGAGTGTTTTTAGTTTAGTTAATTTCCTACGTGCACACCCTGTGACAAGATCTTGCCCTCTCCGTTGATTAGTTGGAAAGCTATTTTTGTGATAAAGATTGTGTGATTGATTGACATTCTAGTAGTTTATTTGACAAATTAGCCTGTTAAAATTCGAAACAAATTTTTTTTTTTTTGCATGAGCTGATTATTTATCGTTTTTATCATATTTTGAGGAGGAATCGATCCAGAAATTCCACTTGGAAAACTGCATCTGCGACTTGAAAAGCGTCCAGGAGCAGCGACGCATTTCAAACTGTATCGTCAGACCCAGACGCCTTTCGGTCTCTTTTCTCTACTGTCTGCTGCCCGAGCTTCTGCGAAAAAAATAAGGCTCTGTTTGAATAGCGTGGACAAAAGACGACGCAATTCAGACAGTTTCTTATTTCTTCTTCAGTTCTCAGATTTTTGTGATCTGTGTGCTAATTACCCATTATGTATTAAGCATTAGAGGCCATCCAGGCTACAGGTCATACGCATTGAGGCTAACACCCTCCTCTTCTTAGGAACACTCTTCTTGACGTCTTCAACTCTCTCTGATTGGGTCGGTCCCTCGATCAGACTAGAGTAGTTGGCGTTAAAGACCTCTGTAAGTCCCCAAAATCAAGGTATTCCTCCTTGATCATCGGGCTGGTTGTACCATTTGAAGTCCCAGTTAGATTTCCATAACGTTGTGAGAGAAAACCATAGAATATAACGGTGGACATTGAACTGAAACTAGGATCCTATCTCTTGAGCGAATTTGTGATTTAATTAAATCCAAATAACCCAACAAGGAATCCTAAAATCACGTTAAACATCCACTTGTTTGTTTAATCTCTGTACAACTTGTTTGTTAATCTCTGAAGAAAAATCTAACATCATGCTGCTTCGATCAGGCAGAGACTTGAGCATGGCTCCATATGCCATTATCAACTACGAGGGAGATGCCAATGCCCCTCGCAATTATGATTACAATATTGAGAGCGGGAGAGATGCTGATGCCTCCCGTAATTCTATTCCTATTCCAGTTCGACATGAGGGGAATGTCCGAACCCCTCTCTATCATCCTCATGATCAATATCTTGATCCTCCCCCACATGTGCATGCGGTTCCTAACCCTATCTTCGAGGGAGACATGAACCAGAATGATCCCTCATCTTCTGATCCCTCGGATCTTGTAAATGCTTTGGGAGTTCTTGCCTCCCGTTTGGACCCTCAACAGTTCGAGACGATCCAGTCCATTCTAAAGGGGAAGACGCCTGTGCAGTCTGCCGAGCCGAACCCTGCGGCTCCCCCTGCCATCCCTCAACAACCTCCTCATCATCCTCCCTTCATTCATCAGGCCATGGAGGGCCTCCATGTCACTTCTCGGCCAGCTGGGCCACAACTTTCCTCTTCTAGGCAACCTGCCAGACCGCTGACGCCTGCTTATCAAAATGCCCTCGTGCATGGCAGAAGCTCTGCCGGACCTCCTCTTTATTGTCCTCCTTGTCCTACGTACTCCAGGAAACATGCCTATCAAGTACCTCCACCTCCCCCTCCTCCCCAGGCTGATCCGACCACGCAAGCGTTGCTGGCAAAGATGGAGCGCATGGATGAACAATTCAACAACCTCCAGAAGATGATGGGGGTCAAAGCTGCACCATAGATCAACTTACCAAGTCTGCCAGTGTTCCACCTGCCACCCTCTGAGATGCCAATATACCGAAAGTATAACGGTACTAGTAACCCCTTCACCCACTTGAAGGAGTTCATGTACGAGTCATCCTTCTGGCAAAACGACAAGAGGTCGTTGGCCTTTTTGTTCAGGAGATCTTTAGAGGGACCAGACCTTGAGTGGTTCTTTTCCTTAGAACCCTCCAAAGTAGAGTACTATGGTATCGTCTCCCGAAAATTCATTCAACGATACCAGGACAGAGTTGCCTGCTCCCTGTCCATTACTGACTTAATAGCAGAGAAGATGAAGCCCGATGAGGAGTCGTCAGTTTTGCCGACAGATGGCGGGGTTTGGCCGAGAAAGTAAAAGATCACTTGTCTGAGTTGGAGCAAGTAAAGATGCTCATTTCCAACGCTATGCCTCAGTTCAAATTAGTCCTCTCCCTGAACAATCTGACCAGCATGGCAGAGCTCTATGAGAGAGCGTGGTACTGTCAGAATGCCTTCAAGGACGCTACGTTCTCTAGCGTCTTTGATCCTCACAGACCTAGCAGGCCTCCACCTCGAAAACCTGCGGTGCCAAATTCTCCCAGCACAGGTCCGACTACCGAGGGCACGCTCTCTCATGAGCAAGTTAGCAGTATGAACAACAACTTGCCCCAGTTTGTAAGGAGTCAACAACAACAGTACCAACGGCCACAACAACCGAACCAGCAGGGATATAGGTAGCAGCCAAACCCCCAGTATCAGCAGCCCCAGTTTCAGCGGCCCCAGCAGCCGAATCAGCAATAGCAACAGCAATAGCCACAGCCGCCGCAACAGCAGTTACAGTACCAGCCTCCGCCATAGCAGTATCAGCAACAACAGCAGTACCAGCCGCGCGCACCGCCAACGTATCATAATGTCCCTCCCCCTGCTGACTATAACCAGCAGAGAAGACCTCCAGGCCCGAAGAGGGCAGAATACCCAGCCCTCTCAGAGTCCTTGGCAGACATTTTCAGTGCCTTAATGGCAGCCAATGCCTTGGTCCTGCCAAGAGAGAAGGCAATCTGGCCCCAGAATACCGATACCTCCAGGTATTGCTATTTTCATAGGCAACCTGGACACACTATTGACACCTGCTTCCAATTTAGAGATTACATCCATGATCTCAACGAGCAGGGCGGCATTGACTGAGAGGAGATGAAAAAGTAGATATATGCCTTAAAGGCAAGAAGACCACCACAGCAGCAGCAACAGCAGTAAGTGAGAGCACCAGCACAAGCAGCAGCACCACCGAACATGGGCATAGTGCAGAACCCGCTTCCGGACCACCAAAATCAGAACCAAGTTGCCCCTATTCTGACAAATAGCCGGTCTGAGGCTAACCGCGGGCAACAGTGGAGGATAGAGGACTCTTCCTCTATCTATTCAACGGGTCACATTCCGAGTACCGCAGAACAACCACGACGCCGCACCATCCATATACCCAGACCACAGCCCATTACCATTACCCTTATACCAACACCCGCATATCACTCCCCCGCATCCGCTAACCCATTACCACCACCCGCTTTCCTTAAACCCATTACACCCCACGCCACTACACCTCCACTAAATAATCCCCCGCAAACCAACTACGTACCCCTCCTACCATCCAGACCCCTACTCCGCATATCATTCCCTACTTCACCCGCTACCACTACCGCTTACCCAGATATCATCCAACCTTCTAAACCGCTACTACGCATGCCGTTCCCCACTTCGTCCACTATCCAACCATGTAGGCCTTTAATCTGCACCACGCCATCACCAATTAACCCCGCGCCATCGCCCACATACCAACACTCCACCCCATCCGCACCATCCAACCCTGCGGTACTCAAAGTATCACCCGGTCCTGCCACAGCTGAGGAACATGCGCTCCGGAGTGGGAGGATCTTCATCAAAGTCTTTCCTCAGTCAACAGTTAGAGACGGCCCATCACAGCCAACAGAGGAAGCACACAATGAAGAGAGTGCACCAGGCACTCAATATGACCTGCTGAAGCACCTTGACCGGGCACCGGCATGGATCTCCGTGCTTAAACTGATTAAAAGATCAAAGACCCACCAAGAAGCTCTGATGGAATATTTGCAGAAGGTGATGGTCAACGAGGACGTGCCGGTAGCAAAGATTGCAGCACTGTTAGTTCCTCAGGGGGATCAACCCTCTATTTTATTTCATACATCGGAACTAGCACCGCCGGCGACCAGAAGCATGGCTCTGAGCATTACGGTCAACATCTGCAAGAAGGCCGTGGATGCATGTCTGGTTGACACCGAGGCTTCGATCAATGTTCTACATCCGAAGACCCTAGAATTGTGTACTGTGCCCAAGGAAAAATGGCTGCCTAGCCCCATCTCCGTGACGACATATGATAATTCTACTCGTTCCCCTCTGGGAATGGTCTATTTGAAGGTGGAGCTAGGCCCTGTAAGTCATGCAGAGGTCGAATTTCACATCTTGGAAATTGACCCTTCTTTAAACGCCATTTTGGGTCGTCCATACATAAAAACTCTTGAGGCGATTCCCTCCACGAATCATCAATGCCTCAAATTCCCCTTCAAAGGACGAATCATTAAGGTTACGAGCATGCCGATCCTCGCTGCTGCTCATTCTTTGAATGTCAAACCCATTTCTTCACCTGGCCGACAACCTTTTCTGTCGGTATTACAGGTTTACCATCTAGTGGCTGATCCTCTGAAAACTGCCACTATTTCTCCTTATCCATTAAATGCCATAAAGAGGGGGAAGTGCATGAGTACTGCAGGATGGAGAATAATGATGAAGAATGGCTATCAGCCTGGAAGAGGCCTGGGTACACAGTTACAAGGTAGGACCATTCACGTCAAAGACCACCGAGGAATACCCGGAAGCGGCCTGGGCTATAGGCCGAGAAAAATGAAGCAGGACATTGTTCAGCAAGCAGAGAATGAAGGCAGCCAGAAAGTCTGGGAGACAATGTCTACACCGCCCAAGGAAGGTCGGGATCCCCTAACATGGACCCTATACACTCATTTTGTAAAGGGGCCCGTAATAAGCCATGAAAACACGGTGGTCATTACTTCATGTTTTGACCTCCACGACATATATGGGAGAGACTTGGCTAGACACTACTCAGAACTGCTCACGTACCAGTCCTTGGAGGCTCTGCGGCCTATGAAGAGGAGAAAATTCCAAGATCCTGAATGTGAATGGTACAGGTGGTTCGATTTAAGAGATCTCTACATCGCATTGAACAGGCTGTTTCTCGATCCCGCAGAACCCAAGTGGCCGCCACAGATCGATGAGCTGATCGAAGGTCCCGGTGCTATTTTCAACAAAAGGATACTGCTGTCAGAAAAGACTGATGAAGGGGAGCCAGATGACCCCTATGAAGCTGGCTACACCACGGATCTACTTTGGAGGGGGACTTATCCTTCTCATGTTTTCATGCTTCACACCTTGTTTCGCACTTTACTCTTGACCCCGACTTGGTCACGGGTCATCATTGAAGACATTCCACGGGCCCCGCCCATTATGATTACTATGTCCCCACGGGACCTCATTCCACCACCTCCTCTCGATCTAGAGAGGATGTATGATTTAATCTGGGACATACTGCTGTATGATCCCCCTAATCCTCTGGCCTTGGTGCCACTTCCCTCATCTCATTCTCTTTCTATTCATCTTCATTCCTGTTTTATGCTTAACTCTTCTATTGCCCAAAAAAAAATGCCAATTTGGCAACAAATTCTTCCCAGATCCTCATTGAGGAAACCTCTTACTTGGCCGATTATACCCCATCACGCGGGTCTTTCGGTCAAGATTCTCTTCTAAATCTACTATGCCCCTCCCCTCGGGAGGATTCTCCTGTATTTCCTTATGTATCCCATAATTTTCATTCTGCTTCATCTTCATTAGGTCAGGATAGGGAATCTATTGAAGTTAGACAGTCTAGCTCTAGGCAAGTTAATCAGGTTAGGAAGTCTAGAAAGTCTAAGGATAGACAGATTCTAGATAGATACCTCCAGGACTTAGCTAATAGATGCCTTTCTTGCTCTATGATCCCTCAACTATTGGAAAATCCCATTCAGATGCCAGAAGACTGTATGGACGATGAGTTAGTCAATGATGAATATAGGGTGTATGAGTTGATACATGAAAAAGACCCCATTGTTGAAGATGAAGAAGATGACGAGGACGCAGCTGAGGCATATGCTAGTGGAGTGAAGAGATTCGATGAACCCTCAGCTGCCGTAGAATAGCCCACCAGAAAAATCAATTTAGGGTCTAAAGACGAACCTAGGGTTGTCCTCGTCAGCAAGAATCTTTCTGAGGAAGATGAGAAGGCAATGGTACAAGTTCTTAAGGACTATAAGGACACTTTCACCTGGAGTTATGAAGATATGCCGGGGTTAGGCTCGTCATTAGTAGAACACAAATTGACATTAAAGGAAGGAGCTAGCCCGGTCAAACAGAAGCTTTGGCGATTCCACCCACAAATGGCTTTAAAAATGAAGGAAGAGGTCGACAAATTACGTAAAGCTAAATTTATTAGAGTTGTCCTCTATCCACAATGGGTGGCCAACATAGTCCCGGTTATGAAGAAGAACAGGAAGGTCAGGATTTGCATCGACTTCTGAGATTTAAACCGGGCGTGTCCTAAAGATGATTTTCCATTGCCTCATATTGACGTACTCATTGATAACACTGCTGGCTATGAGACTTTATCATTTATGGATGGGTTTTTAGGATACAATCAGATTAAATTGGCAGAAGAAGATCAGGAGAAGACATCATTCACTACACCTTGAGGAACATACTGCTATATTGTCATGCCATTTGGATTAAAGAATGCTAGAGTCACTTATCAGAGGGCTATGATGGCAATATTTCACAACATGATGCACATAGATCTAGAAGTGTATGTGGATGACTTGTTGGTTAAATCTAAGACAAAGGTGGAGCATGCCAAAGTTTTGGCAAGAGTGTTAGAGAGATCAAGGGAGTATCAGTTAAAGATGAACCTCAAGAAATGTGTATTCGGGGTATCTTCAGGAAAATTACTTGGATTCATTGTTAGCAAACGGGGAATTGAGATCGATCCCAACAAGGTGAAGGCTATCAGAGAGATGCCACCTCCCAAGAACTTGAAGGAGCTAAGAGGATTAATCGGGAGGTTGCAATTTATTCGCCGTTTTGCCTCCCAGCATTCACAAAAGTGTAAGCCGTTCTACGAGCTTACCAAGCCAGGAGTCAAATTCGATTGGGACGATAAGTGTCAGGAGGCATTCGATGGATTAAAGAATTATTTGGCAAGTCCTCCTGTTTTGAGACCACCATCTCCAGGCAAACCATTGATACTTTACATTTCTGTCCTGGATGATGCAGTGGGGGCTGTCCTAGCACAAGAGGATGAAGAAGGAAAGGAGAGGGCAGCCTACTATCTCTCTAAACTTCTCAACCCCGCTAAACAGAGATATACAGCGATGGAGAAAACATGTGCAGCATTGGTTTGGGTTGTTCAGAAATTGAAGCATTATTTTCTAGCCCATGAAGTCCATCTCATCGCTAGGATGAATCCGATCAAGTTTCTTCTGGAGAAATCTGTCCTTACTGATAGGTTAACGCGATGGCAAAGCTTTCTATCCCAATTCGATATCACTTACATTCTGCAGAAAGCGATCAAAGGCTATGCCATAGCAAAACATCTCGCTCATCACCCCCTTCTTCATTTTGATCCAGTCCAATCGGAGTTTCTGGATGAGGAACTGATGTCCATAGACCAAATCAAAGATGATATGTGGACTCTGCATTTTGACGGAGCTCTGAATTCCCATGGAAAGGGTATTGACATTGTTTTGTTATCACCCGAAGGTATCACCATTCCACAAGCCTTTCAGCTTGACTTTCCAGTCACCAACAATATAGCTGAATACGAGGCGCTCCTTTCTGGCCTCGAGGCTGCTCATTCCCATGGTGTTACCAAACTCAGGATTGTGGGTGATAGCCAATTGATTCTTCGCCAAGTGTTAACCAAGTATCGAACCCTTGATCCCAAGCTCAAGCCTTATCAAGAACTTACTTCTGCTTATTCAAAGCTTTTCACCAAACTGATCTTCGTCCATGTTCCTAGGAATCAGAACAGCTTAGCTGACGCTCTAGCCTCACTTGCATCTTCTCTTGATTTTCTAATCAGCAGGCAATCTGAATCAATCATAGTTCATAGGCGTCTTTCACCCGCCGTGAAAGACCCTTCATTTCTTAGAACTAAGGAGAAGCTGTTGAAGAAAGTCAGAGATGGAGATATCGTGGAAAAGAGAGAAATCATGTTGATAGAGCTGTTAGAAGAGATGGATGATGAACAGAAGCCATGGTACTATGAAATCGCCAAATATTGTGAAGATCAATCGTATCCTAAAGAAGCCACAGCTGAGGAGAAAAGGGCTATCAGGAGAGTCGCTCAATGATATACCCTAGTTGGGGAAGCACTGTACAAGAGAGGTTTTGATGGAGTTCTTCTAAGATGTCTAGAGGAAGAGGAGCTTTGGAAGGTCATGGAAGGAGCTCACGCTAGAGTTTGTGGTGGCCATGTTAATGGACAAATGCTAGCAAAGAAGATCCTTAGACAAGGATTTTATTGGCCAACCATGGAAGAAGACTGTGTAGGACATGTCCGTAGGTGTTCTAAGTGTCAACTTCACGCCGACAAAATTCATTCTCCTGCATCTTCACTCCATCCTATTTCCTCCCCATGGCCTTTCTCCATGTGGGCTTTCGATATCATTGGACCCCTTGGCTATTCCGATTCCGGCATCAAGCAAAACTCTTTCATCCTCACGGCAACGGAATACTTCACCAAGTGGGCAGAAGCTGAAGCATACACGGAAGTCAAAGCATCAACCGTCTGCAAGTTCATCATGAAGAATATCATCACCAGATTTGGAATTCCAAGCACCATCGTCACCGACAATGGATCGCATTTCGTGGCACAAGAATTGAAGGACCTCTGCAACAGGTACAAAATTGCATTGCATCATTCATCTCCTTATTATCCGCAAGGCAATGGTCAAGCAGAGGCAACTAACAAGACTTTGATAAAAATCATCAAAAAGACGTGCAAATCTAACAAATTCACGGACTGGCCAGAAAAATTGGTTGAGGCTCTATGGGCCTACCGAACTTCAATTTGCACGCCCACTGGGCAAACTCCTTATTCCTTAACATTTGGAATGGAGGCGGTAGTTCCATACGAGATCCTCATACCGTCATTAAGTATACAATTGAACAAGGAATTTTTCATTGATGAACATCGTTCAGCACTCCTTGTTCAATTGGAACTCTTAGACGAGAGAAGATGGTCAGCTGCTAATCATGCAAGAGTTTATCAAAATAGACTAGCACGTTTTTATCAAAAGAAAGTCATTGAACGTAAGTTCAAAGTTGGTGAAATGGTTGTCAAAAGAATTTTTGTAAAACCTGGTGGTCCGCGTTCTAAGCTCTAACCCAACTGGGAAGGACCTTATGTTATATCACATGCTTTTCCTAGTAACGCTTATCGTCTTGTCAATGCAGAAGGAGAAGAGCTAACTCACCCCTGGAACGGTTTGCATCTTAAGAAATACTACCCTTAGGTTAAAGAGTCGATCAGCATGGTACAAAGACCAGTGGAATCAGAAAATTTATAAACTCAAATCTCCTTATCAGTCTGGATAATTTAACTCAAGCCCATTATTACACACACTGACACGTTTGATTCATGAGTAACAAGAGATGCCAAGTCCTAAGGAATACTGAAAGCTTGACTGAAAGTGTAAGGTACAAATCATTCTTTTTAAAGAAAAATTCTATTTTTTACACTCGGCCCATGATGTCGGAACGAGGCTTAGAATAGATTACCAAGAATACCCGCCATCTTAGTAGGAGGCCGTCATAAAAAAATGGGCGAGATCCGTCCCAAAGAAAAGAAAAGAAAAGCAAAGCAAAGGCAAAAGCCAAACGTCAAATCAAAAGGCCATCACATTACAAACTTTACATCAAGGCCATGAAATGAAATAAAAGGGAACGCAAGGTCGATAAATACTTCGGAAAGAAAATGACCGAACCCCAACAGATATTAGGGTAAGAACGGAACATCTTTTTAGGTCTCCGGAACCTTCTCATGGGCTTTCTAAACCAATTCTTCCTTTCTTTCTAAAGAGGTGTACTCCAAACTTGAGGAACGGCCGAGATTGACTAAGGGTCAAATTATCAAATAGGATCACGAATGGAAACACAAGTTCAAACACGATGGGTTTAAGTTAAATTATTAAAGAACAATTTGGGAATTAAGTTAATAAATGAATATGATCTTTTGACCCGAGTACCATGCTGGTCATTTAGTTCACATCATATTTCAAAAATCCAAAAAAAATACATATGTCAAAATAAAAAAAAATACATATTTCAAAAATCCAAAAAAAAATACATATGTCAAAATCCAAAAAAATACATATTTCAAAAGCCAAAAAAAATACACATGTCAAAATTCAAAAAAAGAGTACATATTTCAAAACAACAAAAATATTTCAATTAGCATCTGCTTATTGCATTGGGTATGCTTCATTCCTTTTATTTTTTAGTAAGCATCTGTCTGCTTGCATGTTGCATTTTGCTTACAGTTTGATTATTCATATTACCTTTGTTAATAAAGGCTATGCCCCTTGACCCTTCCACTAAGAAAAAAAATTGATCGACCGTTCACTCGGTCAGGCAAGGGGCTAAGCCTAAATAGATACTTGACTTGTTTGTTAAGTGATGTACAGGACACAAGGCAAACACATGAGACACAAGGTTGGAGGCCAAAAGTTTCATGTATATATATCATCAAAAGATGTTTGTACATGATACACAAAAGAAAAGAAAAGTACATATAGCCCTCAAGGCTGGCTCCCTCCCGTCCCCTCGTCGAACTGACTCTGACCCTCGTCAGGCGCGTCCGGCGGTGGAGCTCTAGGAGGTGGTGGTCCCATCAGACTCGGACCAGCTTGGCCTGATGATATGGCAACGCTTGCGGTGAACGCACTCCCGTGCCCCCTTTCCTGCGCTCGCTGGCAGGCACGTCGGTAACGCTCCTCCACGCTGCGTCGCTCGTGCTCTGCAACGCCAAGCTGGACCCGGAGAGCAGTCATCTCAGAGTCTAGCCTCTGCCGCTCCTGCCTCTCCCGCTCTCGCTCCTCAGTAATGAACTCCAGTCGAGACTGGAGGCGTGAGAACTCACGAGGAAGATCCCCGGTGGAGAGGCGAGCCACCTGCTCCTCGAGATCGCGAACCCGGGCCGCATCCGCTTCAGCCCTCTGAAGGGCTTCCTGAAGCTCAGCAACCTGCAGGAGAAGTCATTGTTAGTCCAAGGCAATCAAGTAATCAAAAGTCAAATCCAGGAATCAAAGGGAAAGAACTTACTCGAGCGGCACGATCCTCCTCCGCAAAAGAGGCTCAGTGGATAGCGGACGCAAGCTGGCTCTGGAGGTCAGCCAGAGCAGCCTCATGAGCGGCAGAAGAGGAGGATGATGATGCTCCATATGTAGGGGGAGCCGCCTGGGTGTAGACGGCTCGCTGCACCAAAAGACAACCATCAACAGTTAATCGTCAAAACAAATTAATTAACTAAAACATTCATTCATATTCATTCATACATACCAGGTCGAACAACTCCTTTTGGACCTGCTCTAACTGGGCCTCTACATCATGTAGGCGGGCCCGGAGGTCGATGATCACGGCATCTCATGCATCCTGCATACCACACATACATACATTCATTCACAAATATAAATTAAGATAATGATAAAATGAAAAGACGCATAAATGCATACTCACATCAAGTGGTCAGAGGAGCCGAAGCTGATCGGCGTAGTGGGCCCGGTATTGCTGGAGGTAGGCCTCGCTACTCTCCGCCCGGGACTCCACCCTAACGCCGCGGCGGTGCTAGTCCTCGTACTGCTCTGGGAACTTGGCACGCTAGTCAGTGAGGGCTTGCTTGCCCCTCATGCTCCTCCCGACGTCCTCTGGGACCTCCTTGTCGATCCACTCCTGGTGGAGGCCCAACGTCCTCATCACGAGCCGCAGGCGGAGGGACTCGATCTCGTTTAGACAGTGCAGCCACATCTGCCTGCCGAACTGCCTTTGGCCAGCCGTCACCTACAGCTGACCCTCCTCGCCCATGCCCTGGTACGGGCACCATATCACCTGCATATAAGTTAGATTCATTCATATAAATAACTTGCATTTAATGAATAAAAAATTGTATTTAATAAGGGAAAGATTACATTTAATTGAACAAGTTAAAAACTCACCAGCAACTCGAGGTAGTCGAGGAACTGACGGCGGAGGGCCGTCAGCTGGTGGTGCTGGGGTGCTGTGTCCACGATTAGCTGCCAACGGTAGGCCAACGGGACGGCACCAGGACGTACTATCCGCGCTCGGCCGAGCGAGAAGTAATAGTAGCTCCACACCTGCATACATGAACATATAGGTTAGAAAAAAAAATCAAATCATATCATAAACAAACAATAAAACAATTTAATACCTGTAGAAACGGCGAGAAGCCGCTGATGATGGTCTCACGGTCAGGCGTGACCGCAGACAGATCTGCAAAAAGGTGGGCCAGAAGGGCCGCACCCCAGGCATACTCTCCTAAACTGTCTAAATCATCTAACAAATACAAAAATCTACAGTGGATATGGTCGCCTTTCGTACCGAAGAGCAACCGACCAAAGAAAAAGACTAAAAAGACCCTAAGCTACCTATCTACCTCCTCCTCCTGACTAGGGTCGCTGCAATATACAGAGGAGGATGACTCTGCTAACCTATCTCTGAACTCCTCTCGGGTCTCATCTGACCGACGTTGGGGCTCATCCAGTCCTAAGGTGGCCTCCACCTCTATCCTAGGGACCATCCTAAACTCCCTGCCTAGGCTGGACACCTCTATACCTAATAGTGCCTCTGCCAATCCCTGGTAGTTGGGGTAAGTCACCCCACTTACCGGTCGGCCCTCTACCCTGAGGCCAGTGATCCTGGCCACGTCCTCTAGGGTGGGGACCATATGTCCCCACGGCATTAGGAAAGCCCGGCTTTCCGCATGCCACCTCTCCCGCAGCGCCAGCAGGAGGACTAGATCGAGCCAAAATGGCTCGATATCTAAGACCTCACCGAACCCCATCCGGCGCAGGCGCGCCTTCTGGAAGTCCGGGAGTCCCCGGTATGCCCCTATCACTAAGTCCCAGCTAATCCTCGCCCTCATGGTTCCCTGCACATAAAAAGGAAATTTCATTAGTTAGTGAACATAAAAACAAGCAAAACATTTCTGGATTGAAAGGCGTAGACCCACATGGACGCCTATTGAAAGGCGTCCACAGTTCCTGACGCACTTTGGAATTATTTTCTGCCTAATTAAAATTGGGAATTTTGCCCTGAATAGCGTCGAACCAGGGCGACGCCGTTTGATCGGCGTCACCTGGTCTGGACGCCTTTCAAGGCTGAATTCCGGGTTCTTGAAGAACCCCTTTCTTCCCTCCTTTGCTCACTCCATTCAAACCATAGAGACTCACCATGTGGAGGTCGCCCTCCCCTTCTTCTTCCACGGCCAACGGCACCGAAGGAGCCTCCTCCTCCTCCAAAAACGCCGCCGCCTCGACGAGTGCGGCCGGCACCTCTTCGGGAGCTTCTTCCTCGCGAACTGTCGTTCGCCTTCTCTTGGCCAAAGCCTTGGTCTTGCGGGAACCTTCGCCGCATTCCATGGAGTTAAAAGAGAGAGAGAGAGGGCTAGATCGCCGGAGGGTCGCCGGAGAAGAGAGTGAAGAAGAGAGAGAAAGTTTTGAGAAAAGTGAGGAAGAAAGGGGGCCTTCGCGGGTCTGTACACAGAAGGTTGAAAGGCGTCATTTCACAAAGACGCGTTTTAGGGCGCATAAACTGAGGCGGCAAGGCCAGCTATTTGAAATTAACTGAACGGCGTCTACATATAACGACGCGTTTCAAGTTACTGCCAATTCTAGTCATAACTGTACATGGCATGATTATTAAAGGCGTCCACCCATGCAGACGTGTTTCAGAGGATTAATTACAGAATTGATGGCCGAGTTCTGGAAAAAGTATGAGAGAGTTTAAAGGCGTCGTGGGTAGTAGACGCAATTTAAGCTTAAATCGGGATTTTGAGGATTAATGGCTGATTTTGGAAATTGAATTATCTTTGAAAGGCGTCTTTCTGAGTGGACGCGTTTTACATTAAGTAAACCCGAACTGTCAGATTTTAAGGAAAAATCATAGGCATATCACAGGAAGTTAAGGAAAGATTCCAAGGCATGAAAAATAATTCTTTATTCAATGAAATCCTTTATTACATCAAAAAGAAAAAGAAAAAAAGGAAAGATGACACTTAAGGAAGAATTTCATGAAGTGCTTGATAATATTAAAATTTCACTCCTCTATCTCTATTTTTAGAGGACTTTACACGATAACTGAAGCCACGGTTCCACAAAGTAGAAATAAGTTATGTGGCTTCATAGTCTTCATCGGATTCCAAAGCCTGCCTCTTGATCGGAGATGTAAGGGAGAACTCGGAGAATTCATGACGATTCAGGCTGAGCTGAGTAAGGCACCGATGGGGGTTGTACAGCACAAGTTCAGTAGCACCAATCAACTTAAGTTCCGCTCCCGCTGCACGGCGTACTCTGATGGGCTTTCCAACAAGAGCGAGTGGAGAAGAGTCAAACATGTTGGACGACATGCATCTCAAATACTCTCTCCAGTCAACTCGGGTCTTGAGTTTTGGGACTTTCTTGACCATGCGCTCGTTGAACTTCACAATGTTGGAGATGCAGTGGATTGGGCTGTTCAAGTAGATTTGAGACAGTCTTGGTGACATCCTCATGCAGTACTCAAATTTGAAGTGTAGCTCGACCCACAAAGCGAAGAGTAGCATGCATCCGTAAGGAGGTCGACCCGTGGACGCCGCAGAGAGCCCACTGTAAAGGTAAGCCAAGATCGTAGTGTTAATGGATTTACCTTCGAAGATCGCGCAGATAGCACTGACCTGATCATCTTCTAGAATGTTGTCTTGCGCGGGAAAGAACAAAACACCGGCAAGGCACGTGACGAAAGCTTTCGTCACGTCTTCAACTTCATCCTCCCTTAGATCATCGATCTCGTACAAAGTCCATTCAACGAGCTTTGCAAGGTTGATCCCTTTATTGGTAAGGCATCCTTTAGCTTCTGAGGGATCCTTCATGATTGATGTCAACAATTGTTGACCGGTGATCCGCTCTCTCATCAAAGCCATCTTGTCCTTGGTCTTTGGGAGACCCAATAGGAGCTCCGCCTCCTCTAAAAGAATAGTGCACTCGAACTGAGGGAAGAGAAACGTGTGGGTTTGAGGATGCCACTGCTCGATCAAGGCACCCATGACCGCCCAATCCACGTTCGAGCTCTTGTAGTGCTTAGCATGCACCACTAATCTTTGAAGATTCCACTTTGAGATGAAGGCTTGCATGGAAAGTTTAAGACTTTTAGCCAGTTTGCGAATCCAAGGGAGAGAAGTGAATCTCCTTGGGCCGGGAAACATGGGATATGTCTGAAAAAATAAAGAAAGCATCAATTGAAGAACATGGAAAACTTGAAGAACATGGAGGAAAAAAAAAGAAGAGTTTGAAGAAGAAAAATTGAAGGAAAGCTAATTCAACTTACTTGGAGGTTGGGATCCCTTCCAATAAGGTGATTCTCCACGTCGGAGATCTTCTCCAGCGACCTTTTCATCCTCTTGTTTGAGGAATTCATCCTATTTTCGGATTTCTTCCTTCTTGAAGCTTGAAAACCTTAAAAACCTTGGAAAACCCTTGAATCTTGAAGAAAAACTCAATCTTGGATCTCTAGATTGTGGTAGGATTGCTTGGAAACAAGTTAGTGATGTTTATATAGAGGAAATTGCGATCCTAGGAAGACTTTTCCGGATTGGAAAAGGGATGAGCATTGAAATAGTTGGAATCCGGTTTGGAATCAACTAGAAACTGTTTCTGCGACTTAAAAGGCGTCGTGGAACACCGCCGCTTTTTAGAAGATTAAAGGGCGTCGGCTCGACACGACGCGATTCAAGCTTTATGTTATTTGCCTGAAATTCTGTGTTTTAATGCTTGGTCAAACACTTGTTTGAAGTTACTTATGAACTTTTGAGTGCAGGAAATTAAAAAAAAACCAAATGAAGCTGAAAATATCAAGAAGATCCTATTATGGGAGTTTATAAGTCTCAACCGTGGCTAAAATTACGGTTATTTCTACTCTTGTACTATTTCATGTAAATCATTTGCATTACTATATGATAAGTATTTATTAGAGTATGTCAAGGACCTTGTGGTTTTGATGAAACTGGAATTTGAGTTCCCCTACAATAAAAACAGTGATAATTCCAGAGAATTCTTAATCGCACGGATAGGCCGTTGGATTGTTAATTAGTGGGGACGATGGTTCTATTTTTATGAAACGGTGCATGGATAAACGAGCTTCGGCTTAGCACTGAATTACAAGAATTGGTATCTTGACTCATTAATGACAATTTAACAATATTATCCTTGATTAATTTATATTTTATTTGACTTTATATTTTTCTTTTAGCCCAGTATGCATCATATAGGTCTTTGAAATCATTGTGATAAGAATTAATTACTGATTAAGTTTCAGACCATTAAATCAAATAATTCAAACACGATATGAAATATTCCATTCCGAATTGAGTATCTTGATTATCTTCGAGGTTCGCTTGAAGATATCATTGGAATTCTATCCTTTCTTGGATTCTTTATCCAATATTTCTTGTTTTCTTTTAAGACCCATCATGGCTGCAGCACGTCCACATTAGTTGGCAAACGCTCCCCATGATGAAACCTACAGTGTCTACGACCTGGGGTACTTCCCACTCCGTGGAGGTTGATCGACTTTATTTTATTTTCCTTGTCTACCTCATCTAGACAGGATTGATTCCATTGATCTCCTTGAGCTATCTTCATTGATAATCTTGAGAAAAATTCCAATCATGTCATGTTGAGAGCGTATCTCATCACACCTTGGCATCACCTTTTCAGTACATTCCATTTCATTTCACTCCCTTGCAAAGACGATGCCAAGGTGAGGCAGCAGTAGACACGCTAATTTTGACATCATTTCGAGTAAATTTCATATCATATAATAATGCCTTAGAATGTTTTGATATTTAATCATTGGTTAATTTTTATTGATCGTTTTAAATTAATTATCTAAATAGTGTCGGGTCATGCAGATATGATTTAAGTTAATTAATTAAATTGATTTTAACTCAAGTTTCAATTAAAATATGAAGAAGTCTAAAAGACGTCGACTAGCGTAGACGCCATTTAGGGTTTATTCTTATTTTAATGTTTAAATTTGAATTTTAATCAGTAGATTAATTAGTTAAAAGACGTCTGGATAGCGCGACGCCATTTAGGTTTCCTAAGTTGTTTCTATTTCTCTTCCGGATGTTTATCCTTATCTTAATTAGTCTTAAAGGCGTCTTCAAGTGGCGACGCGTTTTATCTAATTACAGATAAAGATAAATATTTTCTGGATGTTTATCCTTATCTTAATCAATCTGAAAGGCGTCTACAAGTAGCGACGCGTTTTAGATAATTACAGATAAAGATGAATTAATATGTATTTATCTGTTAGTTAAGCTGGATAAATCTCAAAATTTGTTCATGTAAATCCGCAGATGTAAAGAAGTCTATAAATACCTCGTCTCTTGAATGAGTAAAAAAAAGAAGAGAGAGTGATATTGAGTAATTATTTTGGTGGCGATTGGAGTAAAGAAGCTTGAAGACGTTCAAACGCTGAAGTGCTGTTACCACCAGGAGTCGGCATCCTTCTTCATCCGTCCAAGATCCATTGAAGACCAAGGCTTCCAGGGGCCATCCAGTATTAACTTTCAATTCATTTCTGCATATTTTTCACATTCTTCATCACATCACTCCATGCAACACACACAACACTAGCATCACTTCTCAAAACCTATTTGATTAAAGGGTTTAAAAGACCATCCCAACAAGTGAGTTTTCCTGTTTAGTTGTATGTTTAAAATCTCTTCTGGAATGGATACTGCTCCTTCCTAAGTTCTCATCATTGTCCTTTATCTCTTTCTATTTCTTGCAAGGAGAATCAGAGGAAGGAAATCAATAGCAAACAACAAGGAATCTAGACGATCCTCAAAACTCAATAGCAGTCAAAGCAAGAACAAAGACAAGAAATGGCTCTCTTTCTTCAGCCGGCTGAAGGAAGGGAATCAAGAATTCAACATCTCCCACATCCAAACAGGTAAGCGATCAAATCTTCTTTTGGAACTTTTTAGTCAAAAGTTTCTGGCGATCACATCACTTAGTTTCTTTTTAATAGGTTTATTTTACATTTAAACAATATAGTTTTTCATGATAATCACACACTCATTTTACGCACTCACAATGTCCTTCTTAGACATCCTCTGACTAAGAACAATTAAGAATATACGTGTATAAGTGATCAGTCTCATTAGTATGATCTCATCATAATTTGATCACTATTACACATATTCACGGATTTTATTATGAAATGATAATAAAATGAATTACACATAATGAAAAAATGTCATTTTATTAATAAATGAACGAGATTATAGAAAGTCAGATTGGCTCGTAGGACACTTAAAACTAACAATCTCCCACTTAGACTAAAGTCAATCACCTTCACGCAATATACCTATAGCCTCTAGGTGACGCTCAAACACAATTTGAGATAATGGCTTTGTCAATGGGTCTACTACATTGTCGGCGGATGGAACACTTTCCACCACTAAGTCTCCTCTATAAATTATATCTCTGATAAGATGAAAGTGTTTCATAATATGCTTTGATCTCTGACAAGATTGCGGCTCTGTTGCTTGAGTAATTGCCTTATTATTGTCGCACAGCAGCGGAAAGGATTAGAGATACTGGGAACTACATTGAGTAGGTAATGAACTTCTTCAACCATATTGCTTCCTTGGCGACTTCAACTACAGCGATGTACTCAGCATTCGTCGTCGAATCTGTAGTGGTTTCCTACTTAGAACTCTTCAAGCACACTGCACCTCCATTCAGAGTGAACACAAAACTAGATGTAGACTTGCTACCATCTGGGTTTAACTGAAAACTCAAGTCAGTAAAGCCTCGCAGTCTCATGTCACTTACTCCATAGACAATAAACATCTCCTTAGTTCTTCTCAAGTACTTAAGGATATATTTTATTGTCTTCCAGTGTTCTTCGCTTAGATCACCCTGAAATCTACTCGTAACACTTAGAGCACATGCAACATCAGGTCTTATACATAGCATGGCATACATGATAGATTCTACGGCAGAGGCATAGGATACTCTATCCACGAATGTCCCTTTTTGGGAGTCTTAGGAGACTCTCCTTTGAGAGATTAATTCCATGTCTCATCGATATGAGACCTCTCTTAGAAGTTTTCATGCCAAACTTTTTGACGATGGTATCCATGTGCATAGATTGGGTCATACTGAACATCATCTTTGATCTATCTCTATAGATCCATATTCTCAATACATAGGATGCTTCTCTCAAATCCTTCATGGAGAAATTTCTAGACAGCCATATCTTTACCGATGACATTATAGCTATATCATTCCCAATAAGTAGAATGTCATCTACATAAAGAACTAAGAAGGTGACTTCACTCCTACTGGTCTTCTTATATATATAAGACTCATCTTCATTCTTAATGAAGTCATAAGATTTAACAATCTCATCAAATCTTATGTTCCAACTCCGGGAAGCTTACTTCAGTCTATAAATGAACCTCTAGAGCTTGCACATTTTATGTGAAAACACTTTGGATGTGAAACCTTTGGTTGTATCATATACACCTCTTCCTCAAGGTTACCATTGAGGAAGGCAGTCTTTACATCCATCTATCAAATCTCATAATCGTAGTATGCTACTATGGCGAGAAGAACTCTAATCGACTTTATCATGGCAATTGGTGAGAAAGTCTCGTCACAATCAATCGTTTGTCTTTGATGATATCCCTTTGCCACCAATCTTCCCTTATAAGTGTTGATCTGTCTATATACACTGATGTTTCTCTTAAAGACCCACTTGTACCTAATAGGTACAATACCCTCAATCAAGTCCTCCAAATTCCAAACTTGGTTGGTGTGTATGGACTGGACTTCAGAGTTCATAGCTTCTCGCCATCTCCTGCCATCTGGGCCATCAATGGCCTTCTGGTAGGATTTAGGATCATCATCCTCATTATGCTCTACCTTAGTCTAAGTACTCTACGAGATCTACAAGGCTTATTTGTGTGTACCTGAACAAGTTCAGGAACTAATAGCTCATCCGATGATATTGCAACTGTTTGGGGATCTGGAACCTCTTCCAATACTATTTTACTCACACTCTCCTCCTAGGGAAGGTATTCCTCTTCCAGGAAGACAGCTTTCTTGATTGCATATACCTTTTGTTCATCAAGATGGTAAAAATAGTATCCAAACATCTCCTTTGGATATCCCACAAATCTGTATCTATCAGTTCTATATTCCAACTTGTCCGGATCATGCCTCTTTATATGAGCAGGACTGTTATGCCATGGATCCGGTTCTTTTTTTTTTTTTTTCAACTCGGAATCCGACCACGTAATCTCATAACAAATTCCACCATAACAAACAAATATAAGAGTTAAACAACCATAAGGCGATTTAAATAAATGTCATAACTATCGATTAATCCAAAGTATCCAAATATAGCCAATATCAAAGTTCACAAATTACAATATCCATCAATTGTGTATATAAATTCTCAATCTCACCAAATAAAGAAAAGTACATCAATCTCTCATTATCCTTACTACATCAAAGTTGTAAATTTAAATCTAAATAACCTCCTTAAGATGTCAAATGCCTTAATCAGAAATCTCCTTAAATTCCATATTCTCTTTCTTAGACCCTGAAAATATTAATAGGATTTATGGGTACAACTACTCAATAGGTTTCAAACAATCCACATGACTTAACATATAGTAAATTTTACAAATCACATTATACAATTATACTAAACATGATCTTACACAGTTTTACATATATCTCAAATAAGAACATGATACAAAATATGATCAGATATAAGCTTATCAAATTAAATGTGTTTTTTAATAATATAAATAGATCAACTAACATATAACATATATGGCATAATTGAACTCATATCAGACATATCAAATTCTAGTAGCCATGATCAGAACGTATCACATATCGAACAGAACATATCAAATTGTCATATTGTTAGGACGTTACGTATCGCCGTCCCCTGAGCACATCTCATATCAAATAGAAAATATCATGGCGTAGTAGCTTATCAAATCAAATTCATATCATGGATCATATAGTTATGATAAATTCATATAATTGCAAAGGAATAGCTAAACATGATGATCAAAAAATTCAAATGACTAAGCTAAATTCAAATGAACATATGGAGTAAAGATTTCAGATTTATGTGACAATCAAATAAATCAAATCATATTATAACGGACATGCACCCAAACCACAACATAAAGAACCAAACAAAACAAATACCAGAACATCTAGGCAAATGATACAAAGGACTTGGTCACTGCGCAAAACCGGGGAGTCTAAGTCCCACCCAACTCTAAACCGCTAGGGCATTACATATCGTTGTCCCCTGATTTTAGTTGGCCGGAAATCATGATTCCACCCGTTTGCCCTCGAGTTCTAAACAAAATATCCTATCTAATATAGATACTTATAATGGAGTCGGACTAAATATCTCCTTAAGATGGCAATGTCTAAGCAAAATCAAATAATTATGACATAATCAGATTAATAGAGATCAAATGATGACAAAAGATAAGCATAGATCAGAAAATTGAATTATCAAATTGATACATACATATAAAAGTTAAAATACATACTTTTATATACAAAATAGCCACTTAGAGAACCATCATGGTCATATATATGAAAAATCAGAGTTAAAGCTGATCAAAATAAGTTTTTGGACAAAAACAATAACTAAGAAAATTTTCTCAAAATTTTTGGAATAATAAACATATTTTTCGGCCATTAAGACTAATATTCAAAATTGAAAAATCAACAAATAGGCCGAATAATATCAAATAGATTCATAAAATTACCAAACATGGTGAGCATGTCCAATAGATCATATGTAAAGTGTAGACAAAGTTTCATCAATTCATGGATGTGTTTGATATGATTTTGGATTCTCACTTCGATTCCGAGAATCTGACTTAAATAGAATTCTAGCAAATCAAAACAGAGGGCAAACTGAATAGCAAATGGAATCATAAAATTCTTAAACTTTTCTGAGATATCAACGAAAGTATAACAAAGGTCTTTAACAAAAGTTGGCATGATTTTGACATCAATCAAGTGAGATATAAGATTCACAAATTGGAATTTCAAAACTACTAGGACGAATTGTATAGTCTGAGAAAAATGTTACGGAATAAATGTCAAATAAACGCCAAAAATTATGAGATTTATTGGACATGAATATAACATGAAAAGTAGACTTATGTAAAAATTTCAACTCAATTTAACATCGGACCAAGGAGAACAAATATATGTAACTCGTGTGATCATAATTAGAAACAAAACAGATTGAACAGACAAATTACATAGGCTGAGATAATAATCATGGAATAAATAGAAAAGAAGATCACAAAAATCTGAAACTTGAATATCATGATTTAGATATATAGACCAAAGTTCTTGTTAATTTATTAGCTTTTGAAAGCTTTCAAAAATAACATAGTTTTGTAATACAAATAGATCATATGTACAGTTATCCACCTACCTCTTGAAGAAAGATCGGATCTTGGCTCTCCTATGGCTTCCTTGCTATTTATCAATACCTTCTTCTTCCGCTAAACTCTTTTTTCACATTCTCTAAGCTCTTTCCACACGTTCTCTATGTTGGGTTCTCGTGTTTCTATGGATCTCCCACACAGCGGAATAAACAAAATAAATACAGCGATCCGTTCCTATTTCAAATATTTTAAAATCGGATTATCGGATAATCGGGTATTACCTTCTCGCATATTCGAATCCGCGACCGATTAGTTTCGTCGGTGTGACACCACTAGCCACGCAGATGCCCGGCCTCTAGGAAAGTCCACACGATCCTCCTCGCGGTGGATATCCTTACGTTCCTTGCTCGTCGTAGCCCACGAACCCTTCGCCGTTCACTGCAATGACCGCCACGATGCGTAGTCGATTTTCCGTCGGACTGGAGTCGGAGAAGCGATAGAGCAAACCTGGAGAACATATGCGGCTTGGGGCGCCAGAGAGAGAGAGAGGAAGAGAGTATGGGGCGGCTAAGGTTAGCAGCAGCCTGGCTTGCTCAGCACATTCGCTATCTTTTATGTTAATAATGCGATTTTTCATAAAAACCTCTGGTTTAATATAAAACTCACTTATTATCCATCGCCTTGAGAATCATTTGCGTGTGACCCTCTAGGCCCAATAACTAGTCTGGTTAATGGCCCAATAAGCCCAGTGACTCCTCACTGGCCTGATTAATCAATTAATCTCATTATTAATTTATTAACAAATCGAATTAATATTGCATATTAAATTCGATCAGGCCTCCGATCATGTTGGGTACCAAGCAACATCGCGTGAACTCGGAAGGTATCGGGGTTAAGTAACCCACTCATAGAATCTTTCCGCCAACAGTTACCGCGTGGATATAATCCTTCATTCGTACAATGCTCTCAAGTCAACTCAGGGTATGGTGTACAGTCAAACCCTAACCAGTCGACTCACTTGAATCAGATGTTGTCGTATAATATCGGAAAACTCCTTTCCCGATATTATTGTCCGCCCTGGCCAGAGACTTCCGCGCATCCTTCCTAGAGCATTCTGTCTCTAAGTACCGAGAGCGAATGATTCCTTATTGACACTCAATTCCCTTCGACGGTAGTCCACTGTACCCAATCCTTAGCTGTTTAGAATCCCACGGATAGAGATTCATAAACCAAGGCCAAAGCACAAAAGTCCACCGACAAAGTGTCCTTAGTGTCTCAGGTCCAATGACCATCTACGCAACTGGGACAATAGAATCAAACTTATTAACAGTGAGGTACTATACCATCCAGCGAATCAGTCGGATTAGTTTAGTGAACTATTCTCTAATGAGCACCTACAGATTCGCCTTAGTGTCTCCACACAAGTGACTATGAGATCAATCACCCTCATCATATGAGCATGAGTAATTTGTACTAGTCTGACTGGATATCCGATGACCTTCTTGGATATCTTCCGACTAGGAACTATTAAGAATATGTGTGTTGAAGTGATCAGTCTCATTAGTATTGTAACAACCCGCCACCCTATAATCAGAAACTCGATTACTAAATGGGTATCGGATCATTATCTACGGGTTCACACCCAGATCTCATACAACATGTCTGAAGAAGTAAGTGTTAAACAAGACTAAATATAACAATCTCACAGACTTCAAGGAAAGTACAAGTGTGCAGGAAGTAAATTAATAATGTTCGTATACAATCCAACAATAATTACATGGTCCAAAGAATTAAATATGTACAGGCAGAAGCAAAGTACAACAACATCGGGGCACCACGGAACCGAGATAGCTGCTGGCCCGCACACTAAGGAGAACACCACACGATGGTACTCGCCGAGAAGTCCACACCTGAAACCGCAGGGAGTGAGCCACAGCAAAATTGGGCTCAGTGGGGATCATCCGATCCCCGCCTCCCCCCCCACACACACAAGTGCAACAACACAAATATAGGCAATTTAATTAAAGCAGTAAACACAGTTCCCAAATTCCAATATGAGACATATGCATCCGTAATGCAACAGGCACAGTTCTAAGCAATTCAAGTAATCCAACTCAACACCATAGTTCGTAACCAAAGATCCGGCTAAACACACAAACCACACTGTCGACCGCGTATAAACGGCGCCTCACAACACCACCAACACTCACGCCTGTCCACCCCTACGATGTTCCGAACACCATAGGGTGAGGTAGTGAGTCAAACTAGGACTAATTAGGACTAGTGAACCACCACCGCCCAGTTACGTGTGCACACAAGCAGTCTAGACCACTGTCCTATCGACCGGACTTCCCTCAACGCCAGGCCTAGGCGCTTCACGAGGGCCCTGGGGACCGGCGAAACCCCCTCAAGCCGAAGCTATAGGGACTACCCATAACCCTAACCTCCCGGGTCACATCAGGCCAAAGGGTGAAGGGTACCACTCATAACCTCGATATCTCAGGTTACATCAGGCCCAGTGGCGAAAGGGTAAACTCCAGCAGCACCAAACCCGGCTCCACAGTAAGAAACACGCTAAAAACTACCACGACAAACTAGGAAAACATCGACCCGCTGGGACCAAACAACAACCCCTCGGATAGCACACTGGCTACTCCGGCCTGTCTAGCTCTAGGTGGTTCTGTTTCCCCCAGCCATAAGTGAAACACTAACATGTACCCTCCTACACTGGTACGGCAGTAATGCCACATAGACACTGTGTCCCTCCCACACCGACACAAGGTGTCAAACGCAAACCACAATCATTCTAGCCCCACAATCGCATAAACGCATGCACATACAATACGATTCCGATTATACAGAAATCCTCGGCCTCGATGTATGATTTCAAGCATGCATTTAATCGAACTATCTAACAATATAAACACATGTTAAAAGCATGAATTAATGAGGTTCTATCTTGAATCGTGTTGCCCATGGCTGACGTTATTCAAGACCCCTAAATTGGTTCATACGAAAACTGGCCTCAGAATATGGCCTAAAACACGTCGTCCTTGGAAGCCGCCCTTTGAATGGCGTCACTGTCCCTGGACGCCATTCAAAACAGAATTCTTTCTCACATAAACTGCTTCCGGGATAAATCTGGCCTAAATGGCGTCGTCCTAGCCAGACGCCATTTAGAGCCCAGTATCTAGTTCCCTTATAACTTCTCCCCCAAAATTACCTAAAAAATGCCCAAAAATAGGAAATGACGAGGAGAATCCAATTCAGTACTTGGAACACACTAATTCACATTTCATAGAAATGACCATTTTCATTTAAAAGCCCCTTAAACATGCTCATTCTACCCAATTCTCTACACACATCGCATGCTTCAAGCAAGAAAACATGGATTAAAACAACCAAATCACGTATAAGGATCGTCCTACTACCGTTCACTTGAACTCCTGCTAGTTCCGTGTCGCCGAACCGCCGCACCGCAAACCACCGCCGGTGTCGCCGTGGATGCCGTCACTCCGCCGGGACGTCGGCTGCCGCCCGGAGAATGAAGTGTCGCGGAGGAAGTGGTGGTGGTAGTGGTGAGAGGTAGAGAGGCGTTGGAGTGGTGGAAGAGGAAGAAGGGGAAGGAGAAAGGGAAGGGGGAAACGGAGAGGATCGAAGAGAGGGAAGAGAGAGAGTGAGAAGGAGAGAATGAGAGAAAGGAGGGAATGTTCGGGGTTTCAACTGAAACAGGTGAAATCGCGTTGTATTAGATAGACGCCATTTAGGTGACAAGACCGGGGCCGTACTCTCGCGGCCCGAAACTGGCCCACGTGGCACCCACTGTTGGGATCCGGGCGAGTTGCGAAGAATGCAGCGGAAACGACGAACAAAAATTATCCCGCCCGATATCAACTGATCTGATTCGGAAAGAAAAACTAAAACTGAAAACCGGGTTGTAATCTGATTACCGTACGTGGATTCGAATCCGCTTCCGTCTCGGTTCCGTCGAGGCGATGCCGCGAGCTGCACAATCGTCCGGCCTCCAGCGGTATCCACGCGATCCTCTGCGGTGGTTCGTCCTCGCTCCCTCGTTCGTATCAGCTTGCTCGCTGAAGATCCGTCGTCGCAACGATTGCCGAAAACCCGCTGACGGGAATTCCCGACTTTCGGGAATCACACGCGGTGGAGACGGAGACAGTCCCGGCGCCTCGAACGGTGCCCAGAGGAGGAGAGAGAAAGGAGGGGATGGCCAGTAAGGGGAAATCCTGGAGCTTGGCCCAGGGTTTCTCAACAGCGCGTATATATATTAAGTCGGTGTGACTTTTCACAAAAGTTCCCGAGTTAATATAAATCCCACTTATGTACCACTGACTGAGAATCTTATTGTGTGTGACCCTCTTGTAGGTGCTTAAAATGCTTGTGTGATTAACATGAAAAATCTATGTTGTTTAGTGCAAACTAAACCTATTAAAAACAGCAACTAAGTGCAGTGATCACCAGAAACTTTTGACTTAAAAGTTTCAAAAGAGAGTTTTGATCGCCTACCTGTTTAAACGCGGAAGATGTTAAGCTCTTGATTCCCCTCCTTCAGCCGGCTGAAGAAAGAGAGCCCTTCTCGTTCTTTTGTTCTTGCTGTTGAGTTTGAGGTTGAGAATCGTCCAGAAATCCTTCTGGCTTTGTGCTTGATTTCTCCTTTTGTTCTCTTGTTGTTGTTGAGTGCAGCAGAAATAGAAAGAAATGAAATGAAGAAAAAATGATGAGAACTTTAAGTAGAAGTAGTATCTAAACTAATCATGATTTTAAGCATGCAATTGAACAGCAAACTTACTTGTTTAGTGGCTTTTAAAACCCCTTAATCAAATAGGTTTTGAAAAGATGATGCTGTGGTGTGTGTTGCATAAAGTGAATATTGAAGCATGAAGATGTAGAATAAAAATGCAGAAATGAAACACTTATGCCCAATGGTTGAAGCCTTGAATTGGATGAAGATTCTTGAAAGGACGCCGACTTCTGGAAATGGCAGCGCTCTGACGTTCCGACGTTATTGCTTCGATCTTCAACTCGCTATAATAACACTCTCTCTTAATGGCTTTCAACTCTCTTTTTTTTTTTTTTTTTTTTAACTCTTCAAGATGCAAGGTATTTATAGGCTTCTTCTGCGTTCGCGATTAACATAGAAAAACTTAGGATTTATCCATCTTAACCGACAGATAAATACTGATTAATTCATCTTTATCTGTAATTATCTAAAACGCATCCACCATGGATGACGCCTTTCAGATTAATTAAGATAAGGATAAATATCCGGGAAAACTTATCTTTATCGTTATTAGCTAAAACGCGTCTACATGTGTAGACGTCTTTTACACTGATTAAGATAAGGATAAACATCCGGAAGAGAAGTTAAAATAGCTTAGGAAACCTAAAACGCGTCAGCACTCACAGACGCCTTTTAGCTAATTAATCAACTGATTAAAATTCAAATTTAAACGTTAAAATAAGAATAAAGTCTAAATCGCGTCCACACAGGTTGACGTCTTTTAGAATTCTTTTTTTAACTGAAATTTGAGATAGAATCAATTCAATTAATTAACTTAAATATGTCTGTTAAACCTGACACTTAAAAAAATCAATAAAAATTAATCAATGATTAAATATCAAACCATTCTGAGGCATTATTATATGATATGAAATTTACTCGAAATGACGTCAAAATTAGCGTGTCTACAGCTGCCTCACCTTGGCATCGTCTTTGCAAGGGAGTGAAATGAAATGGAATGTATTGAAAAGGTGATGCCAAGGTATGATGAGACACGCTCTTAACATCACATAATTGGAATTTTTCTCAAAATCATCAGTGAAGATAGCTCAAGGAGATCAATGGAATCAATCCTGTCTGGATGAGGTAGACAAGGAAATAAAATAAAGTCGATCAACCTCCTCGGAGTGGGAAGTACCCCAGGTCATAAACATTGTAGGTTTCATCATGGGGAGCGTTTGCCAGCCAATGTGGACGTGCTACAGCCACGATGGATCTTTAAAAGAAAACAAGAAATATTGGGCAAAGAGTCCAAAAAAGGATAGAATTCCAAGGATATCTTCAAGCAAACCTCAAAGATAATCAAGATACTCAATTTAGAATGGAATATTTCATATCATGTTTGAGTTATTCAATTAATGGTCTGAAACTTAATCAATAATTAATCCTTATCACAATGATTTCAAAGTCCTACATGATGCATGCTGGGCTAAAAGAAAAATATAAAGTTAAATAAAATATAAATTAATCAAGGATAATATTGTTAAATTGTCATTAATGAGTCAAGATACCAATTCTTGTAATTCAGTGCTAAGCCGAAGCTCGTTTATCCGCGCACCGTTTCACAAAAGCGGAACCATGTCCTCACTAATTAACAATCCAACGGCCTATCCGTGCGATTAAGAATCCTCTGGAATTATCACTGTTTTTGTTAAAGGTGAACTCAAATTTCAGTTTCATCAAAACCACAAGGTCCTTGATATACTCTAATAAATACTTAATATATAGTAATGCGAATGCAAAATAATTACATGAAATAGTATAAGGGTAGAAATAACCGTCTTTTTAGCCACGGTCAGGACTTCTTGACTCCCACAGTGAGATCTTCGTGACATTTCCAGCTTTACTTAGGTTTTCTTTGAATTTCCTGTAATCAAAATTAATAATTCCAAACAAATATTCAATTTAAACAGAATTTCAGATAAATCACAGAAAAACTAAAACACGTCGTGTCGCGCAGACGCCATTCAATGTTGAAACACGGCAGTGCTCCTCGACGCCTTTACTCACAGAAACAGGTTTCTGGCTGTTCTCTATTCGGATTCCAACTCTATCAATGCCTTGTGTCCTGTATACAACTTGAACAAACATGTTAAGTATCTGTTCAGGCTTAGCCCCTTGCCTGGTTAAGTAACCGACTACTTGATCCTATCCTTGATAGAAGGGTCAAGGGGCATAGCCTTTATTAACAAAGGTAATAAGAATAATCATACTTAAGCAAAATGCAACATACAAGCAGACAGATGCTCACTAAAAATAAAAGGAATGAGACATACTAAATACAACAAGCAAATGCTAATTGAAATATTTTTGTTGTTTTGAAATGTTCATTTTTGTTTGGGATTTTAAAATATATGCTTTTTTTTTAATTTTGACATATGTATTTTTTTTGAATTTTTGACATATGTATTTATTTGGATTTTTGATATATGTATTTTTTTTTTGAATTTTTTGACATATGTATTTTTTTTTGGATTTTTGACTAAAAGATCAGCATGGTACTTAGATCAAAAGATCATATTCATTTATTAACTTAATTCCCAAATTGTTCTTTAACAACTTAACTTAAAACCCATCGTGTTTGAATTTGTGTTTTCATTCGTGATCCCATTTGATGATTTGACCCTTAGTCAATGTAAGCCATTCCTTAGGTTTGGAGTACATCTCTTTAGAAAGAAAAGATGAATAAGTTTAGAAAGCCCATGAGAAGGTTCCGGAGGCTTAAAAAGATGTTCCTTTCCTACCCTAATCTCTGTTGGGGTTCGGTCATTTTCTTTCCGGAGTATTTATCGACCTTGCGTTCCTTTTTGTTTCATTTCATGGCCTTGATGTAACGTTTGTAATGTAATGGCCTTTTGATTTGACATTTGGCTTTTGCCTTTTTGCTTTTTCTATTCTTTTCTTTTCTTCGGGACGGATCTCCCCCTTTTTTTTATGACGGACTCCTACTAAGATGGCGGGTATTCTTGGTAGTCTATTCTAAGTCTCGTTCCTACATCATGGGCCGAGTATAAAACATAATTTTTGTTTTAAAACGAATGATTTGTACTTTACACTTTCGGTCAAGCTTTCGATATTCTTTAGGACTTGGCATCTCTGGTTACTCATGAATCAAACGTGTCAGTGTGTGCAGTAATGGGCTTGAAATTAAGTTATCCAGACTGATAAGAAAATTTGAGTTTATAAATTTTCTGATTCCACTGATCTTTGTACCATACTGATCGACTCTTTAACTTAAGGGTAGTATTTCTTAAGATGTAAACCATTACAGGGATGATTTAGCTCTTCTCCTTCTGCATTAACAAGACGATAAGCATTACCAGGAAAAGCGTGCGATACAACATAAGGTCCTTCCCAGTTGGGTTGGAGCTTGGAACGCGGACCACCAGGTTTTACAAAAATCCTTTTAACAACCATTTCACCGACTTTGAACTTACGTTCAATGACTTTCTTTTGATAAAAACGTGCTAGTCTATTTTGATAAACTCTTGCATGATTAGCAGCTAACCATCTTCTCTCGTCTAAGAGTTCCAATTGAACAAGGAGTGCTGAACGATGTTTATCAATGAAAAATTCCTTGTTCAATTGTACACTTAATGACGGTATGAGGATCTCGTATGGAACTACCGCCTCCATTCCAAATGTTAAGGAATAAGGAGTTTGCCCAGTGGGTGTGCGGATTGAAGTTCGGTAGGCCCATAGAGCCTCAACCAATTTTTCTGGCCAATCTGCGAATTTATTAGATTTGCACGTCTTTTTGATAATTTTTATCAAAGTCTTATTTGTTGCCTCTGCTTGGCCATTGCCTTGCGGATAATAAGGAGATGAATGATGCAATGCAATTTTATACCTGTTGCAGAGGTCCTTCAATTCTTGTGACACAAACTGCGGTCCGTTGTCGGTGACGATGGTGCTTGGAGTTCCAAATCGGGTGATGATGTTCTTCATGATGCACTTGCAGACGGTTGATGCTTTGATCTCCACGTACGCTTCAGCTTCTGCCCATTTGGTGAAGTATTCCGTTGCCGTGAGAATGAAAGATTTTTGCTTGATGCCGGAATCTGGATTACCAAGGGGTCCAATGATGTCGAAAGCCCACATGGAGAAAGGCCATGGGGAAGAAACAGGATGGAGTGAAGATGCAGGAGAATGAATTTTGTCGGCGTGAAGTTGACACTTAGCACACCTACGGACATATCCTACACAGTCTTCTTCCATGGTTGGCCAATAAAATCCTTGTCTAAGGATCTTCTTTGCTAGCATCTGTCCATTGACATGGCCACCACAAACTCCACTATGAGCTCCTTCCATAACCTTCCAAAGCTCATCTTCGTCTAGACATCTCAGAAGAACTCCATCAAAACCTCTCTTATACAATGCTCCCCCAACTAGGGTGTATCGTTGAGCAACTCTCCTGATAGCTCTCTTCTCCTCAGTTGTAGCTTCCTCAGGATATGATTGATCTTCACAATATTTGGCAATTTCATAATACCATGGCTTCTGTTCATCATCCATCTCTTCTAACAGCTCCATCAACATGATTTCTCTTTTTTCAATGATATCTCCGTCTCTGACTTTCTTCAGCAACTTCTCCTTAGTTCTAAGGAATGAAGGGTCTTTCACGGCGGGTGAAAGACGCCTATGAACTATGATTGATTCAGACTGTTTGTTGATTGGAAAATTAAGAGAAGATGCAAGTGAAGCTAGAGCGTCAGCTAAGATGTTATGATTCCTAGGGACATAGACAAAGATCAATTTCGTGAAAAGCTTTGAGTAAGCAGAAGTAAGCTCCTGATAAGGCTTTAGCTTGGGATCGAGAGTTCGATACTTGGTCAGCACTTGGCGAACAATCAGTTGGCTATCACCTACAATCCTGAGTTTGGTGGCACCATGGAAATGAGCGGTCACGAGGCCAACAAGGAGTGCCTCGTATTCAGCTATATTGTTTGTGACTGGAAAATCAAGCTGAAAGGCTTGTGGAATGGTGATACCTTCAGGTGATAACAGAACAATACCGATCCCTTTTCCATGAGAATTCAGAGCTCCGTCAAAATGCAGAGTCCACATATCATCTCTGATTTGATTTACGGACATCAGTTCCTCATCCGGAAACTCTGATCGGACTGGATCAAATCGAGGAAGGGGATGATGAACGAGATGTTCCGCTATGGCATAGCCCTTGATCGCTTTCTGCTGAATATAAATGATATCGAATTGAGATAGAAAGCTTTGCCATCGCGCTAACCTATCAGTAAGAACAGATTTCTCCAGAAGGAATTTGATCGGATTCATCCTAGCGATGAGATGGACTTCATGGGCCAGAAAATAATGCTTTAATTTCTGCACAACCCAGACCAATGCTGCACATGTTTTCTCCATCGCTGTATATCTATGTTCAACGGGGTTGAGAAGTTTAGAGAGATAGTAAGCTGCCCTCTCTTTTCCTTCTTCACCTCTTGTGCTAGGACAGCCCCCACTGCATCATCCAGGACTGAAATGTAAAGTATCAATGGTTTGCCTGGAGATGGTGGTCTCAAAACAAGAGGACATGCTAAATAGTTCTTTAATCCATCGAATGCCTCCTGACACTTATCGTCCCAATCGAATTTGACTCCCGGCTTGGTAAGCTCGTAAAACGGCTTACACCTTTGTGAGTGCTGGGAGACAAAACGGCGAATAAATTGTAACCTCCCGATTAATCCTCACAACTCCTTCAAGTTTTTGGGAGGCGGCATTTCTCTGATAGCCTTCGCCTTGTTAGGATCGATCTCAATTCCCCGTTTGCTGACAATAAATCCAAGCAATTTTCCTGAAGATACCCCGAATACACACTTCTTGGGGTTCATCTTTAACTGATATTCTCTCGATCTCTCTAATACCCTTGCCAAAACTTTGGCGTGCTCAGCCTTTGTTTTAGATTTAACCAATAAGTCATCCACGTACACTTCCAAATCTACGTGCATCATGTCATGAAATATTGCCATCATAGCCCTATGATAAGTGGCTCCAGCATTCTTTAACCCAAACGGCATGACGACATAACAGTATGTTCCCCAAGGTGTAGTGAATGACGTTTTCTCTTGATCTTCTTCTGCCAACTTAATCTGATTATATCCTGAAAATCCATCCATAAACGATAAAGTTTCATAGCCAGCAGTATTATCAATGAGTACATCAATATGAGGCAATGGAAAATCATCTTTAGGACACGCCCGGTTCAAATCACGGAAGTCAATGCAAATTCTGACCTTCCCGTCCTTCTTCATAACCGAGACTATGTTGGCCACCCATTGTAGATAAAGAACGACTCTAATAAATTTGGCTTTATGCAATTTGTCGACCTCTTCCTTCATCTTTAGAGCCATTTGTGGGTGGAATTGCCTTAATTTCTGCTTGACATGGCTAGCTCCTTCCTTTAACGTCAACCTGTGTTCAACTAAAGATGAGTCTAACCCCGGCATATCTTCATAACTCCAGGCGAAAGTGTCCTTGTAGTCCTTAAGTACTTGTACCATTGCCTTCTCATCCTCTGTAGAAAGATTTTTGCTGACGAGGACAACCTTAGGTTCGTCTTCAGTCCCTAAATTGATTTCTTTGGTGGGATCTTCTACGGCAGCTGAGGGTTCATCAAATCTCTGCACCCCATTGGCATATGCCTCGGCCGCGTCCTCGTCATCTTCCTCATTCTCAACAATGGGATCCTTTTCATCTACTAACTCATATACCCCGTACCCATCATTGACTGACTCATCATTCATACAGTCTTCTGGCATTTGAATTGGATTTTCTAAAAACTGAGGGATCAAAGAACAAGAAAAACATTTATCAGCTAAGTCCTGGAGGTATCTATCTGGAATTCGCCTACCCTTAGGCTTCCTAGACTTCCTAACCTGCCTAAAACTAGACTGCCTAACTTCACTAAACTCCCTATCATAACCTAATGAAGACGAAGCAGGATAGGAATCCTGGGGTACAAGTGGAAATACAAGAGAATCCTCCCGAGGGGAGGGGCAGAGTAGGTCTAAGAGAGAATCTTGACCGAAGGACCCGTGCGACGGGGTGCGATCGGACAAGTAAGATGTTTCCTCGATAAAGATTTGAGAAGAATTTGTTGTAAAATTGTCGTTTTTTTTTTAATATCAGAGGAATTATACATGAAGCAGGAGTGAATACAAATGGAAGGAGAAACAGACGGAGGAAGTGGCACCAAGGCCAGAGGATTAGGGGGATCATATAGCAATATGTCCCAGATCAAATTATACATCCTCTCTAGATCGAGAGGAGGTTGTGGAATAAGGTCCCGAGGGGACAGAGTAATCATGACGGGCGGAGCCCGTGGGATATCTTCAATAATGACCCGCGACCAAGTCGGGGTCAAGAGCAGTGTACGAAATAGAGTATGGAGCATGAAGATATGTGAAGGATATGTCCCCCTCCAGAGCAGATCTGTAGTGTAACCAGCTTCATAGGGGTCATCTGGCTCCCCTTCGTCGGTTTCTTCAGACAGCAATATCCGCTTATCAAATATGGCACCAGGGCTTTCAATTCGCTCATCAATCTGCGGCAGCCACTTGGGTTCTGCAGGATCTAGGAACAATCTGTTCAGTGCAATATAAAGGTCTCTCAGATCGAACCACCTGTACCATTCGCATTCGGGATCATGGAATTTTCTCCTTTTCATAGGCCGCAGAGCCTCCAAGGATTGGTACGTAAGTAGTTCAGAGTAATGTCTGGCCAAATCCCTCCCATATATGTCATGGAAGTCAAAACACGAAGTAATGATCACCGTGTTGTCGTGGCTAAGTATGGGCCCTTTCACAAAGTGCGTATACAGGGTCCATGTTAAGGGATCTCGGCCTTCTTTGGGTGGTGTAGACATTGCCTCCCAGATTTTCGGACCTTCTTCGATCTCTGCTTGCTGAACCAGATCTTGTTTCAGTTTTCTTGCCCTATAGCCCAGACCACTTCCAGGTACTGCTCGATGATTTTTAACAGGAGTGGTCCTGCCTTGCAACTGTGTGCCCAGACCTCTCCCAGGCTCATAGCCGTTCTTCATCATAATCCTCCATCCTGGGGTACTCATGCACTTCCCCCTTTTTATGGCATCTAACGGGTATGGAGAAATAGTGGCGGCTTTTAGAGGATCAGCCACTGGACGGTAGACCTGTAATACCGACAGAAAAGGTTGTCGGCCAGGTAAAACAACAGATTTAATATTCAAGGTATGAGCAGCAGCAAGGATCGGCATGCTCGTCACTTTAATAATTCGTCCTTTGAAAGGGAATTTGAGGTATTGGTGATTCGTAGAGGGAATCGCCTCAAGAGTTTTAATATAAGGACGACCCAAAATGCCATTTATAGAAGGGTCGATCTCTAGGATGTGAAATTCGACCTCTGCATGACTTACAGGGCCCAGCTCCACCTTCAAATAGACCATTCCCAGAGGGGAACGGGTAGAGTTGTCATATGCTGTCACTGAGATGGGGCTGGGCAGCCATTTTTCTTTGGGCACACCGCACAGCTCCAGGGTCTTCGGAGGTAAAACATTGATCGAAGCTCCTGTATCTACCAGGCATGCATCCACGGCCTTCTTATAGATGTTGACCGTAATGCTCAGAGCCATGCTTCTGGATGCCGGCGGTGCTAGTTCTGATGTATGAAATGTAATGGAGGGCTGATCCCCCTGAGGAACTAGTTGTGCTGCAATTTTTTCTACCGGCTCGTCCTCATTGACCATCACCTTCTGTAGATATTCCATTAAGGCTTCTTGGTGAATCTTGGATCTTTTGATCAATTCAAGTACAGTGATCCGTGCCGGTGTCCGATCCAGATGTTTCAACAAGTCATATTGAGTGCCTGGTGCACTCTCTTCATTATTGGCTTCCTGAGTCGGCTGTGATGGACCATCTCTAACTGTGGACTGAGGAAAGACTTTGTTGAAAATCCTTCCACTCCGGAGCGCGTGTTCCTCAACCTTGGAGGATCCGGGTGACACCTTAAGTACCGCAGGGTTGGATGGTGCGGATGGCGTAGAGGGTTTGTAAGGATTGAGGTTTCGGGTTCTGTTTTCGGGTCAGGTTCGGGCCGGATCCCCTGGTTTGGACCCTGTGGGGTCTTGAGATTTCTAACTGAATGGCGTCAGCACTTCTCGACGCCTTTCAAAAGGCGTCAGGTTGTGTGGACGCCATTTAGGTCTGCTGGTTGTTGTGCCACGTATGCGCCACGTGGGCGGGTTTTGGGCCGCGAGAGAACGGCGTCCGTGTAGAGTGACGCGTTTCAGACCGCTGTCAGTACGGCCCGTCCTGTCAGACTGATAGGCGTCTGCCTCGATCGACGCGTTTTAGCTGGATTCAGATTGACCCCGCGAGCCTCCCCTTCTTTCCCTCATTCTCGTCTTCGCTGTCTCTCTCCTCGCCCTGTCCGCCCCCTCCGACTCTCTTCTTCCCCTTCCCTTCCTCTTCTTCCTCTTTCAATCACTCCATAGCCTCCTTACCTCTCACCTCTACCTCCACCACCTCCTTCGCGGCGTTCCATTCTCCGGACGGCGGCCGACGTCCCGGCGGAGTGGCGGCGTCCTCGAAGGTACCGGTGGCGGTCTGCGGTGCGGCGGGTCGGCGGCACGGAGCTTGGAGGAGTTCAAGAACCGGTAGGGGGACGAACCTTGCATGTGTTGCTCGTGTTTTCTTTGGCGTGACATGACGTGTTCGGGCTAGATTGAGCATGTTTAGGGGGGTTTCCTTGTGGGAATGGCTGTGCTTGTGATCGTGGATTCGTAGCATGCTTGTGATGGTTGAATTCCTCTTCCTCCCCTTCTTGTTTTGGGGCTTTTCGGGGTGTTTGGGGTTAAGGGAGAAACCCTCGGTTCGAACCAGGGAACTAGGCTTCTGGCGCTAAACGGCGTCGTGCCTGGTCGACGCCTTTCAGAAGGGCATCAGGGCAGTACGACGCCTTTTAGGGCAGAAACCTCCATGTTCGAGGTTTCACGAGATAGGGGTTCTGGCGCTAAATGACGTCATGGATGGACGACGCCTTTCGGAAGGACGTCGGGCCATCATGACGCCATTTAGGCAGGAAATCACCCCGAGTGAGGGTCTGTAAATCTGGAATTTCAGTGTGAATGGCGTCTGTGGACCTGGACGCGTTTTAAATAGGCGACTGCCTACGACGACGCGTTTCAAGGAATAATCTAGCTTTAATGAACCTGTCTGAGGGACTTGAATGGCGTCGACCTCGGTCGACGCGATTCAAGACAGAACTGTATAATCCTGGTTTTTATCATGTGTTTCACTGTGGGACGATTCAAAGGCATGCTTTACGTTGTACACTGAGACTGAGGACTTCTGCGTAAATAGAATTACATCATGTTATATGTGTGTGTGTGTGCCCATGCGATTGTGGATTTGAACAACTGTGGTTCACGTTTGTCACCATGGACCGATGGAGACAGGGTCATGGTGTCTATGAGGCATTGTGCCGTACCGGTGGGAGAAGGGGTACATGTTGTGATTTACCTTTGGCTGAGGAAAGCAGAACCACCTTGAGCCCGTCGGGCCGGAGTAGCTGGTACGCTATCCGAGGGGTTGCTGCTTGGCCTCAGCGGGTCAGGGTTTCCCTGTTTGTCGTGGCAGCTTCCGGCGCGTTTCTTGCTGTGGAGCTGGTTGTGGTACTATTGGAGTTGTTTTACCCCTGTAGCCACTGGGCCTGATGTGACCTTTGATCAAGGTTACGAGTGGTACCCTTAGCCCTTTGGCCTGACGCAGCCCGGGAGGTTAGGGTTGTGGGTAGTTCCTGTAGCTTCGGCTTGACGGGGGTTCGCCGGTCCCCAGGGCCCTCCTGAAGCGCTGAGGCCTAGCGTGGAGGCAATCCGGACGGTAGGACAGTAGTCTAGACTGCTTGTGTGCACACGTAGCTGGCAGTGGCGGTACACTGGTTCCAGCTAGTCCTAGTTTGACTCACTGCCTCACCCTACAGTGCCCCGGAACACTGTAGGGGTGGACAGGCGTGAGTAGTGGTGGTAGTGTTGGGAGGCGACGTTTGACTTCGGTCGACAGTGTGGTTCAGTCGCTTCGTGGACTTTGGCTGTGAGACGCGATTCTGTGTTGGGTTCTTCGGGTTGCTTAGAATGGTTCTTGCTACACTGCTTATCGTACGTTTCATATCATAGTTGGGTGCTATGTCTACTGCTTTACTTAAATTGCCATATATTCCTATTGTTACACTTGTGGGTGTGTGAGTGGGAGGCAGGGGATCGGATGATCCCTACTGAGCCCAATTCTGGTGTGGCTCACTCCCTGCGGTTTCAGGTGTGGACCTCGTGGCGAGCGGAAGCGTGGTGTCTTATTGATGTGCGGACCAGCAGCTATCTTAGTTCCGGGGTATGCCCCGATGTTGTTGTACTTTCCTTCTGCCTGTACTTATTTAATTCGTTGGACATTTAATTATTGTTGGACTGTATACGGACATTGTTATTTTCCTTCCTGCGCACTCATTTACCTTTGTAGTCCGTGTGATTGTCATATTTAGCCTTGTTTAGCACTTACTCCTCCAGATGTGTTGTGTGAGATCCGGGTGTGAACCCACAGTTAATGGGCCGACATCCATTTAGTGACCGGGTCTCCGGTCATAGGATGGCGGGTCGTTACAGGGTTGGTATGTAGGTGATGGCGTAGGGCTAGGTGGTGATGGCGCGGTGCGGATTAAAGGCCTAGAGGGTTGGATGGTGGATGGGTAAGTGGTTGGCGAAGTGGGGAATGGTACGCGTAATAGCGGTCTGGATGGTAAGGGGATATCTGGGTAGGTGGTGGTGGTAGCGGGTGAAGTAAGAAATGGTACGCGTAATAGTGGCCTGGATGGTAGAAGGGGCGCGTAATTGGTTTGCGGGGGGTTATATGATGGGGGCGTAGGAGTGCGGGGCGTGATGGGCTTGAGGAAGGCGGGTAGGGGTAATGGGTTATTGGGTGCGGGCGAGTGATATGTGGGTGTCAGTAGAGGGGTGATGGTAATGGGTTGTGGCCTAGGTATGTGGATGGTGCGGCGTGGTGGTCGCTCTGCGGTACTTGGAACGTGACCCATTGAACAAAGAGAGGAAGAGTCCTCTATTCTCCACTGTTGCCCACGACCAGCCTCAGACTGGCTGTTCGTCAAAATGGGAGCAACTTGGTTTTGGTTCTGGTGCTCCGGGAGTGGATTCTGCACTATGCCCATGTTGGGTGGTACTGCTGCTTGTGCTGGTGGTCTTGCTTGTTGCTGCTGCTGCTGTGGTCTTCTCGCCTTCATGGCTGATATATACTTTTTCATCTCCTCCCAGTCTATGCCGCCTTGCTCATTGAGATCATGAATATAATCTCTGAACTGGAAGCAGGTGTCAATGGTATGCCCGGGTTGCCTATGGAAGTAGCAATACCTGGACGTGTCGGCATTTTGAGGCCAGACGGCCTTTTCCCTTGGCAAAACTAAGGCACTAGCTGCCATTAGAGCGCTGAAGATATCTGCCAAGGATTCTGGGAGGGCCGGGTATTCTACCCTCTTCGGGCCTGGAGGTCTTCTCTGCTAGTTGTAATCACCAGGAGGAGGGACATTATGGTACGCCGGCGGTGCGTGCGGCTGATACTGTAGCTGTTGCTGTTGCTGATATTGCTGCTGTTGGGGCTGGTGGTACTGCTGTTGCCGTTGCGGCTGTTGTAGTTGTTGCTGTTGCTGGTTCTGATTCGGCTGCTGGGGCCGCTGATACTGTTGCTGATAATGGGGGTTCTGCTGCTGCCTATACCCTTGTTGGTTCGGCTGCGGTGGCCTCTGGTACTGCTGCTGGTTCCTCACGAACTGGGGCGAGTTATTATTCATGCTACTGACTTGCTCGTGAGAGAGCGTGCCCTCAGTAGTCAGACCTGTGCTGGGAGAGTTTGGCACTGCAGGCTTCCGAGGTGGAGGCCTGCTAGGTCTGTGAGGATCAAAGACGCTAGAGAACGTAGCGTCCTTGAAGGCATTCTGGCAGTACCGTGCTCTTTCATAGAGCTCTGCCAGGTTGGTCAAATTGTTCAAGGAGAGAACTAGCTCGAACTGGGGCGTGGCGTTGGAAATTAACATCTTCACTTGCTCGGATTCAGACAAGTGATCCTTCACCTTTTCAGCCAGGCCCCGCCACCTGTCAGCGAAACTGACAAACTCCTCATCATGTTTCATCTTTTCTGCAATGAGGTCAGTGATGGACAAGGAGGGTGCAACTCTGTCCTGGTATCGTTGGATAAATTTGCGTGAAACGATACTGTAATCCTCTACTTCGGAGGGTTCCAGAGAAAAGAACCACTTGAGGGCTGGTCCCTCTAGAGATCTCCTGAACAAAAAGGCCAACGACCTCTTGTCGTTCTGCCAGAAAGATGATTCATACATAAACTCCTTCAAATGTGTGAAGGGGTTACCAGTACCGTTATACTTTCGGTACACTAGCATCTCGGAGGGTGGCAGATGGAATACTGGCAGGCTCGGTAAACTGATCTCTGGCACAGCTTTAACCCCCATCATCTTCTGGAGGTTGTTAAACTGCTCATCCATGCGCTCCATCTTGGCCAGCAACGCTTGCGTGGTCAGATCTGCCTGGGGAGGAGGAGGAGGTGGAAGTACTTGATAGGCCTGCTGCCTAGAGTACGTTGGACAGGGAGGACAATAAAGAGGAGGTCCGGCAGAGCTTCCGCCATGCCCGAGGGCATTTTGATAAGCAGGCGTTTGCGGTCTAGCCGGTTGCCTAGAGGATGAAAGCTGTGGCCCAGCTGGCCGAGAAGTGACATGAAGTCCCTCCATGGCCTGATGGATATAAGGAGGAGGAAGAGGAGGTTGTTTAGTAACAACAGGGGGAGCCACGTTGTTCGGCTCAGCAGGCTGTACGGGTGCCTTCCCCTTCAGAATAGACTGGATCGCCTCGAACTGCTGAGGGTCCAGTCGGGAGGCAAGAACTCCCAAGGCGTTGAGGAGATCCGAAGGATCAGAGGGTGAGGGATCATTCTGATTCATGTCCCCCTCTAGATCGGGATTAGGAATCGCATATTCATGCAGGGGAAGATCAGGATATCGATCCTGTGGATGAAAGAGAGGCGTCCGGACATTCCCATCTTGTCGATATGGAATGGGGACGGAATTACGGGAGGCATCAGCATCTCTCCCGTTCTCACAGTTGTAGTCCGAATCGCGAGGGGCATTAGCATCTCCCTCGTAGTTGATGATGGCGTCTTGAGCCATACTCAAGTCCCTACCTGATCGCAGCAGCATGATGTTAGATTCCCTCTTCAAAGATTTGACAAACAAGTTGCACAGAGATTAATTAAACAAGTGGATGTTTAACGTGATTTTAAGGTTCCTTGTTGAGTTATTTGAATTGGATTAAACCACAAATTCGCTTAGGGAAAGGATCCTAGTTTCAGTTCGATTTCCACCGTTATTCTCTAGGGCTTTCTCTCACAACGCTTTTGGAATCTAGCCGGGACTTCAATTGGTACAACCAGCCCGATGATCAAGGAGGAATACCTTGATTTTGGGGACTTATGGAGGTCTCAACGTCAACTCCTCTAGTCTGATCAAGGGACCAACCCAATCAGAGAGAGTTGCTGACGTCAAGTAGTGTGTTCCTAAGAAAAGGAGGGTATTCGCCTTAATTCGTATGCCCTACGGCCTGGATGGCCTCTAATGCTTAATAATAATGGGTAGCTAGCACTCAAACCACAGAAATCTGAGAACTGAAAAATAACTAAGAAACTGTCTGAATCGCGTCGATGGTCGTCGACGCTATTCAAAACAGAACTTAATTTTTCGCAGAACCAGATGCAGACAGCAGAGAAACTGTGAAGACTGAAAGGCGTCTGGGTGTGTTGACGCGGTTTTGAAACGCGTCAGTGCTCCTGGACGCTTTTCAGTTCGCAGAAACAGTTTTGCAGGAGGATTTTCTGGGTTGAATCCTCTTCAAACAGGATAAAAAGCAGTAAACAATCAACTCATGCAGATTTTTTTTAGTTCTAAATTTTAACAGGATGATTTACTAACTAAACAACTAGGAAATCAATCAATCACACATCATTTTCATAACAAAAACAACTTTTTAAACTAATCAAGGGGAGGGCAAGATCTTGCCACTAGGGTGTACACGTGGTGCACGAGGGAAATTAACTAAACAAAAACACTCACCAATTTGTGAGGACGTCTCGAGAGACACAAGTGGTGCACCGTGGGTGCCCGATTGATGATAGCAAGAACAAAAAAACTAAAAGATGGCGAGACCAAGTCCCACCGTGATCGCCAAAAAAGCTGTAGGTGCTTAAAATGCTTGTGTGATTAACATGAAAAATCTATATTGTTTAGTGTAAAATAAACCTATTAAAAACAGCAACTAAGTGTAGTGATCGCCAGAAACTTTTGACTTAAAAGTTTCAAAAGAGAGTATGATCGCCTACCTGTTTGAACGCGGAAGATGTTGAGTCCTTGATTCCCCTCCTTCAGCCAACTGAAGAAAGAGTGCCCTTCTCGTTCTTTGTTCTTGCTGTTGAATTTGAGGTTGAGGATCGTCCAGAAATCCTTGTGACTTTGTGCTTGATTTCCCCTTTTGTTCTCTTGTTGTTGTTGAGTGCAGCAGAGATAGAGAGAAAGGAAATGAAGAAACAATCATGAGAACTTTAAGTAGAAGCAGTATCTATTCTAATCATGATTTTAAGCATGCGATTGAACAACAAACTTACTTGTTAAATGGCTTTTAAAACCCCTTAATCAAATAGGTTTTGAAAAGATGATGCAGTGGTGTGTGTTGCATGAAGTGAATATTGAAGAATGAAAGATTAATGAAGATGTAGAATAAAAATGCAGAAATGAAACACTTATGCCCAATGGTTGAAGCCTTGAAAGGATGAAGATTCTTGAAAGGACGCCGACTTCTGGAAATGGCAGCGCTCCGGTGTTCCGACGTTGTTGCTTCGATCTTCAACTCGCTATAATAACACTCTCTCTTAATGGCTTTCAACTCTCTTTTTTTTTTTTTTTTTTTTTAACTCTTCAAGATGCAAGGTATTTATAGGCTACTTCTGCGTTCGCGATTAACATAGAAAAACTTAGGATTTATCCATCTTAACCGACAGATAAATACTAATTAATTCATCTTTATCTGTAATTATCTAAAACGCGTCCACCATAGATGACGCCTTTCAGATTAATTAAGATAAGGATAAATATCCGGGAAAACTTATCTTTATCGTTATTAGCTAAAACGCGTCTACATGTGTAGACGTCTTTTACACTGATTAAGATAAGGATAAACATCCGGAAGAGAAGTTAAAATAGCTTAGGAAACCTAAAACGCGTCAGCACTCACAGACGCCTTTTAGCTAATTAATCAACTGATTAAAATTCAAATTTAAACGTTAAAATTAGAATAAAGGCTAAATCGCGTCCACACAGGTTGACGTCTTTTAGAATTCTTTTTTTAACTGAAATTTGAGCTAGAATCAATTCAATTAATTAACTTAAATATGTCTGTTAAACCTGACACTTAAAAAAATCAATAAAAATTAATCAATGATTAAATATCAAACCATTCTGAGGCATTATTATATGATATGAAATTTACTCAAAATGACGTCAAAATTAGCGTGTCTACACATCTAGGACCATTTACCAGTCCGATTTTCATTCTGTTAAGTCCAATAACTAGTTATTCACTTATTGTAATTAATTAATGTCTAGGTATTAACTAATCACTTAACTGAATTAATATCTCATGTAAATTCGGTTAGACTTCCGATCAAGTTGGGTGCCAAGCAACACCGTATGATCCCGGAAGGTAATGGGGTTCAGCAACCCACTCATGGAACCTGTCCGTCCACAGTTACCGGATGGCTATAATCCTTCGTTCGCACAATGCTCTCGAGTTAACCTAGGGTATGGTCAATTGTCAAACCCTACATGGTCAACTCACTTGAATCAGACTCCACTGTACAATATCCGAAAACCACTTTTCTGATATTGTTTCTACTCTGGCCCGAGACTCTTGCAGATCTATTCTAGAGCATTCTCTCTCCAGTTACTTGAGAGTGAACGATCCTTTGTTGAACACACAATCACCTTCGAAGGTCTTCCGCTGAACCCGATCCTTGACTATTAGAGATCCCGTGGATAGTGATTCGTAGGTCAAGGTCAAAGTCCAGAAGTCCACCGACAAGGTGTCTTTGGTGTCTCAAGTCCAAGGATCAACCACGCCACTGTGACGATGAATCAAACCGATTAACAGTCAGGTAAATTACCATTCGACGATTCATGTCAGATCAGTTTAGTGAACTCATTCCCTAATGAACACCTACAGGTTTACCATTGTGTCTCCACACGAGTAACTAACGAGATCAGTCACCATCATCATATGAGCTGGAATAACCTGTACTAGTCTTACCGAATGTTTGATGTCCTTATCAAATATCCTACGACTATGAACAATTGAGAATATGTGTTTATAAGTCATCAGTCTCATTATTATGATCTTATCATAATCTGATGACTATTGCACATATTCATGGACTTCATTATGCGCAATTATTAATATGCCAATCTACATAATGAATCTAATGCTATTTATTAGTGAACCAGATTGAAATAGGTGCCTTATAATTGGCTTAGAAGACACCTATATCCATCAATCTCCCACTTGGACTCAAGCCAATCACCTTCGCATTTAATCTCTATCAAATCTAGGTGATGTTCACATAAATTCTGTGACTAAGACTTGGTCAGGGATCTGCTAAATTATCTAAAGATAGAATATTTTCCATTATGTTATTTCCTCTTAATCCTTTATCTCTGAACTTGTGAAAGAGCCTCAGAATGTTTTACAACTCCTAAAGAGACCATGGCTCGATCACACAATTGATCGCTCCCACTATTGTCCTACAACAATGGAATTTTATCAGATACCTTTTAGAACTACATCTAGTTCATGGATAAACTTTTTCATTCATACTGTTCTAATAATAGAATCACTTGTTTATGTCGTCACCATAATATCGAGTTCTAGATTGGAACACTTTCAATCCATTCCATTATATTAGAAGGTTAAGTCCATTATTTGACTTGAAATTTGAGTTAGTGTGACCTCATAGTTTCAAATCATCCTCTCCATATATGTGAGTGCATCCTTAGCATTTCTCAAGTGTTTAATAATGCATTTCACTCTTGTATCCTTTAAGGAACCTTTTCTTTAAAGGAATAAATTCCATATCTCAACAATTGAGACTTATTATGAAATTTATGCCAAACATTTTGACATACAGGTCAATACAATATCCCCACCGATCTATCTTAATAGATTCGTATTTCCAATACGTGAGATATTATAACTAAACCTATTATAAAAGAAAACATGATTAACACTACTTTCAATGATAATAACATCTTGATGTCATTCTCAATGACTTTGATGTTATTATCACAAAATATTACTAAAGCGACCGTACTCCCACTGTCCTCTTTGAACACACACACACAATCGATGATCATTCTTAATGATCACGTAGTATTTGACCATTAAGTCAAAACTTTTATTACAACTTAGGAAGCTTCAGTTTGATCCAAAAATGATCTTTGAAATCATAACTTGCTTCCTGGACATTCTAAAAGCTTTAAAGGTATATCATATACATCTTTACCTCAATCACATTGAGAGAACGCTTTTAATATCCAACTGCTATCATCTCATGATTATGATAGGTAGTATTGGCAAGTAGAATTCTAATAAACTTATCAATCTCAAAGTTGTAATGACAGAGAGCATCATTATCATAGATTTTAGATCATAATCTAATTTTGAGCCCCTTTCATCTCGCTAGATCAGATATGTAAAACATATCCTTCTAGTCACTGAGAGAATCTCAAAAATCTATGAAGCTCTCTGATGTGTGTTATGAGTGGTTCCAAACAGCTGAAGATTATCTAATAATCTTATGTTAACTTGTGGATCTAGAATATCTTCTAGTTTTATCAGCTCCCACTATCTTCTTTAAGGACATATTCCTCTTCATAGAAGACAACTTTGAGGACGATAATTATTCCTGTTTATAATTTATATCTCATATGAATTATTTGGTTTCCATATCTTATATAGATATACACTGACTTATTTGGAACCATCTTTGAAATATAGACATCTAATGTTCATACTCATGTTCATAAGGATAAGAATTAGACAAATCTTATTATGTATTGCACCATATATTAATAAGGTGCAATTCCTCATTTTATCATATTACTATGATGTACAACGAGGATCAATCGAGCGAGGATACAATTATCCTTTTAATGATTTGTATGAATTATATACTTAAGTATTAATTTCTTCGATCAAATCAAAGAATTCTAATACTTCATTTTGATCTTATACCTCAATCTCTCAGATGCATCCGACTTGTACTTCAGCAAGTACATACAGTCAAATCATTTCAAGAGTAAACTATAAGGTAAGGATATTGAGCTATTTACATCGATATGTATTAGCACCAATAATTTCTTATTATACAACCCTATGTATAATACCATAGATAATCAGGATTCACACAGTTCATTTCTATCAGAGACTTGTGAACATTTATCACATGAAATGTCACATCAAGAATCTATAGTGCATTGACTTATTTGAACAACTATTGTTCCTTCTCAGTCAATGCTATTCACTTTTATAATTCTTGATATCTTATGCAGCCAAATAACAATTATTCAGTTTCATATTTGACTCCTATAGATATACAAAGATTGTCTATCTGACAGTAACCTATGAATATCATGCACAATTGTTGAGTCTAACTCAACACTTGCATTATCTTGATTTCCTTTTATTTATCTAAGTTTGCACACTATCGCAGCTTTGAGAATCATTTCTAATATCTCACATTGGAGATGATAATTCTCCAATAGATATGTAAAAGGTTCATAATAAGAATATCTGAAACTTCTTTCAAGTTTCATATTTGTTTTGCCAATATTCTTATATTGGTCGCAGTGATAGAACTGCTACTTCTCTATCTCAGCTGACCTTCCTTTATCCTTTTCAGGTGTGAGTTCTACCGTTTAAAATCTTACCACTTGCCTTTCTCAAAGGCACATTATAAATATATCTTCATCTTGGTCTATCCAAATAAGAGATTTCATGACAACCATTGCCTTTCAAAAAGACACACCATGAATACCTCTTCACCTTGGTCTATCCAAGTAAAATGATTCATGATATCTGATTAGGATATTGACTTTCACTTATCCTTGAAGACATTCTTCAGAGTTTTCTAGTCAATCTGAATATGAGGAGTATTGGCATCCAATATGCCAAAATTTAGATTAATAGACGACACGTTAGTGAACGAAGGAAATAACGTGATTTAAGCAGATAGTTCTTATAACTCAATTATGGTATTTTATCTTGAATTATTTCCCACTATTTTTTGACAGACTGTATAACTTTCAGGTATACAGAATGGAAGACTCCGACGGTCTCCTAGTGAGGATCAGAATCTTCAAGAATCACAGTATGACCTCGGGTAAACACATAGTATCATACTATTATCTTAGAGCAACCATCTCATGGTAATTGCAACTCCTTGCAATATCCGATCTTATTTCGGCTCCCAGTTCTTTAATGGTCCCGGGTAAACACAGTAGACCATTATCCCTGGTCTAAACATTACCATCAATACATGACAGAGTAGAGTAAGAATGTAGCTCCCGGGTAAACGCGAGGATAGCTACACCGTTCCTCTATTTCAATCTCAAGGCATCAAGATGCTATAGTTAATAATCCTTTCATCAGATGGTGGCAGATCTCGAGTAAACACATAGAAACTGCCATCACTAAATCAAGTTCTAAGAATTATATTGACGGAGAGCCACGCGGTGCATTCTCAATGACTCGCGCTCCGGCTTAGACTTTATATTGAAGGTTTTGTTTATTTTAAGTTGGTCTCATCCTAGGTGACCGTTTATAAATATAGAATATATTTAACTATACCTAGATATTAGCAATCTATTCATAATAAAAAACTAAAAGGCATGCATCAACCATACATTTTCATTATGTGGTCATGAACAGCACGGTGATTAACTGGAGCCAAACAATTAATCACCAACATTATATAACAATATATAATCTAAACATGCAAACACATAGCCACTGGTGATCTCATCTCCTGTCGCCTTCCTGGTTGCACTTGTGGATCATCCTCGCCTCTCCTCGACCGGTGCGATCAATTACAAATAATATTTATTTTGAAACAATTTCAAATACAAATAAATTATAAGAGAAAGCCTTATGGCCGAGTACAATGATGGAGGGAGATAGAATTACAATGGAATGAGAGAGGGGGAAGCACGCAGACCTCATTAATTAACATTTAATTAACCCATATAACACATTTCAAGATAATCTACACAAATCACATACCATCACATAACATGAAATAAATAAAGTGCATGTCCATGACCACTGCAAATTTTCACCAACCACACATGATAAAGCACAAGACATGAAAGCTAAAATTTTGAAAATATAATAATTTTGGTTTTCTTAAAACTTGGGTATCAATCAAAATTGGATAATTTTGAAAATTTGAAAATCTTATTTTCTAACATACAATAAATCTAATTTAAAGCATCAAACACATCAACATGTACAAACAAAGGTAAAATTAAAATTCTAAAATATTCTATGCATAATTTAGAATAATTCTAAATTAATTAATCTAACACTTAGATTAATCTTAAATCACATTAATAAAAATTATTAATGTGAAACAATCTAACATTTAGATAGAATTAAAAACTCCTAAATTACACTTATAAAAGAATTTCTAATTTCTATTTTAATTGATTATAAACTCCTTATTAATAAAGCCCTTTTATTAAATAATATTTCTCAATATTAATTATTAAGAAAAATTAATCAGAACAATTCTAATCAAAATAGTCTAACATTTTAGACTTAATGAATCTCTTAATAACTTTTATTAAAAGATCTAATTCCAAGTAGATTAGATCAATATCAACTATAATTGAGAGATTCTTGAGAAGTTTAATTAAATATCTCAATAACTATTATTGAGAGTTTAAAAATAAATAAATAAATCCTTGATAACTGTTATTAATGGTTAATACTCAAGAATTAATTAACACATTAAAACTAGTCAATTAAACACTTAATACTATTATTAAGTGTCCCTCAATTATAAAAATAATTTCCTAACAACGATTGCTAAGAAATTGATACATTAATCTAATTACTTAAATAATTAACAACATTTGTTAATAAATTTTAAGATCACATCTTAAATATAAATTAACAACACTTGTTAATTAATATTAAAATTATTATCTTAATTATTAATAACAACAATTGTTAATAATTAATTAAGATCCTATTTTAAATGAATAACAACATTTGTTAATTATATTTAAGTCACAACTTAAAAACAATTAACAACTCTTGTTAATATTGATTAAGATCACATCTTAATTTAACCCCTTTAATTAAGATCATATCTTAATTAATCAGTAACAACACATGTTAATTAATAAATTAAGATCGTATCTTAATAAATTAATCCTACACTAAATATCACATCTTAACACATAATCCCCTTTATTTAAGGTCAAATCTCAAATTATAATCCCCTTTATTAAGATCAAATCTTAATAATTTGTAACAACATTTGTGGCCAGAGACCTCAAGGGGGGTGACCCCCCCAACGTCCCCGATGCCGGCAGTCGCCGTCCGGCGATCCTCCTGCCACCGGAAGCCCCCAAAAATGGCGGTTAGAACCCTTTTATAACCATGGCTTCCCCTCCTCGATCTTTTCCAACTCTTGAAAAAAAACAAGGGATGAAAAGCTCCACCGGCCGTTATCGAAATTTTCCGGGGATGAGGATGGGTAGCTGGTCATACCAGCAAACCTATGGGGGTGGTCCGACCACCATTAATCCCTCTACAAAGCCCCCAATATCCGATTATTCTCCCCATGAAGAACAATACGAAAAGCCCCAAAAATATTCAGATTTCTTCACAGAAAAATTAATCTTAAATTAATGTGCTCATCCGATGAACATCTTCCGTGAAAGGAAAAACGGCTCGAGCATGGAAATTATTTCAGAATAATAATTTAGTCATTCTGGAGCGGATCAGAGCATAACCTGGCTCTGATACCACTATTGGGATCCGGACGAGACGCGAAGAACGCAGCGGAAACGACAAACAAAAATTATCCCTCCCGATACCCGCTGATCTGATTCGGGACGAAAAACTAAACTCGAAAATCGGGTTGTAATCTGATTACCGTGCGCGGATTCGAATCCGCTTCCGTCTCGATTCCGTCGAGGCGATGCCGCGAGCCGCATAATCGTCCGGCCTCCAGCGGTATCCACGCGATCCTCCGCTGTGGTTCGTCCTCGCTCCCTCATCCGTATCAGCGCAATATCCGTCATCGCAACGATTGCCGAAAACCTACTGACGGGAATTCCCGACTTTCGGGAATCACATGCGGCGGAGAGGGAGACAGTCCCGGCGCCTCGAACGGGGCACCCAGAGGAGGAGAGACAAAGGAGGGGGACAGCCAAGAAGGAGAAATCCTGGAGCTTTGCCCCGGGTTTCTCAACAGTGCGTATATATATTAAGTCGGTGCGACTTTTCATAAAAGTCGCCGAGTTAATATAAATCCCATTTATGTACCACCGACTGAGAATCTTATTGCGTGTGACCCTCTAGGCCCATTTACCAGTCCGATTTTCAGCCCCTTAAGTCCAATAACTAGTTATTGACTTATTGTAATTAATTAATATCCAGATATTAACTAATCACTTAACCGAATTAACATCTCATATAAATTCAGTCGGACTTCCGATCAAGTTGGGTGCCAAGCAATACCGCATGATCTCGGAAGGTAATGGGGTTCAGCAACCCACTCATGGAACCTATCCGTCCATAGTTACTGCATGGCTATAATCCTTCGTTCGCACAATGCTCTCGAGTTAACCTAGGGTATGGTCAACTGTCAAACCCTAGATGGTCAATTCACTTGAATCAGATTCTGCTATACAATATCCGTAAACCACTTTTCTGATATTGTTTCTGCTGTAGCCAGAGACTCCTGCGAATCTATTCTAGAGCATTCTCTCTCCAGTTACGTAAGAGCGAACGATCCTTTATTGAATACACAATCACCTTCGAAGGTCTTCCACTGGACCCAATCCATGACTATTAGAGATCCCGTGGATAGGGATTCGTAGGTCAAGGTCAAAGTCCAGAAATCCATCGACAAGGTGTCTTTGGTGTCTCAGGTCCAAGGATCAACCACGCCACTGTGACGATGAATCAAGTTGATTAACAATCAGGTAAATTACCATTCGGCGATTCATGTCGGATTAGTTCAGTGAACTCATTCCCTAATGAGAACCTACAGGTTTACCATTGTGTCTCCACACAAGTAACTAACGAGATCAATCACCCTCATCATATGAGCTGGAATAATTTGTACTAGTCTTACTGGATGTTTGATGTCCTTCTTAAACATCCTACAACTAGGAACAATTGAGAATATGTGTTTATAAGTCATCAGTCTCATTATTATGATCTCATCATAATCTGATGACTATTGCACATATTCATGGACTTCATTATGCACAATTATTATATGCCAATCTACATAATGAATCTAATGTCATTTATTTGTGAACCAGATTGAAATAGGTGCCTTATGATTGGCTTAAAGGACACCTATATCCATCACCCATGTGACACAATCTAAAATGCGTCGTCCTAACCGGACACCGTTTGAACCGCGTCGAGCTTAATCGATGCAAAAAAGAACCCATGCCCCAGCCCCTTAAGGGCCCAAACCAAGGGGTCTGGCTCCGAAACCGACCCAATAACTATACCCGAAACCTCAATCCTTCATTATGAGACGATAATAATACGAATTTACACATAATGAAATAATGCTATTTTATTAATAAACAAAAGAGAATTATATAGTCATATTGGCTTGTAGGCCACCTATGACTAACAATCTCCCACTTGGACTAAAGCCAATCACCTTTCTGTACTAAACCTATAGACTTTAGGTGACACTCAAACACATTTTGACCCAGTGGCTTTGTCAGTGGATCTGCTACATTATCGGTGGATGAAACTCTTTCCACCACTACATCTCCTCTGGAAATGATATCTCTGATGAGATGAAAGCGTCTCAGAATATGCTTCGATTTCTAATGAGACCGCTGTAGGTGCTTAAAATGCTCGTGTGATTAACATGAAAAATCTATGTTGTTTAGTGTAAACTAAACCTATTAAAAACAGCAACTAAGTGCAGTGATCGCCAGAAACTTTTGACTTAAAAGTTTCAAAAGAGAGTTTTGATCGCCTACCTGTTTGAACGCGGAAGATGTTGAGTCCTTGATTCCCCTCCTTCAGCCGGCTGAAGAAAGAAAGCCCTTCTCGTTCTTTTGTTCTTGCTGTTGAGTTTGAGGTTGAGGATCGTCCAGAAGTCCTTCTGGCTTTGTGCTTGATTTCTCCTTTGATTCTCTTGTTGTTGTTGAGTGTAGCAGAAATAGAGAGAAAGGAAATGAAGAAACAATGATGAGAATTTTAAGTAGAAGCAGTATCCAAACTAATCATGATTTTAAACATGCGATTGAACAGCAAACTTACTTGTTAAATGGCTTTTAAAACCCCTTTAATCAAATAGGTTTTGAAAAGATGATGCTGTGGTGTGTGTTGCATGAAGTGAATATTGAAGAATGAAAGATTAATGAAGATGTAGAATAAAAATGCAGAAATGAAACACTTATGCCCAATGGTTGAAGCCTTGAAAGGATGAAGATTCTTGAAAGGACGCCGACTTCTGGAAATGGCAGCGCTCCGGCGTTCCGACGTTGTTGCTTCGATCTTCAACTCGCTATAATAACACTCTCTCTTAATGGCTTTCAACTCTCCCTCTTTTTTTTTAATTCTTCAATATGCAAGGTATTTATAGGCTTCTTCTGCGTTCGCGATTAACATAGAAAAATCTAGGATTTATCTATCTTAACCGACAGATAAATACTGATTAATTCATCTTTATCTGTAATTATCTAAAACGCGTCCACCATGGCTGACGCCTTTCAGATTAATTAAGATAAGGATAAATATCCAGGAAAACTTATCTTTATCTTTATTAGCTAAAACGCGTCTACATGTGCAGACGTCTTTTACACTAATTAAGATAAGGATAAACATCCGGAAGAGAAGTAGAAATAGCCTAGGAAACCTAAAACATGTCGACCCTCACAGATGCCTTTTAGCTAATTAATCAACTGATTAAAATTCAAATTTAAACGTTAAAATAGGAATAAAGTCTAAATCGCGTCCACACCGGTCGACGTCTTTTAGAATTTTGAATCGCGTCCACACAGGTTGACACGTTTTAGAATTTCTGAATATTTTAACTGAAATTTGAGCTAAAATCAATTTAATTGATTAACTTAAACATGTATGTTAAACCCGACACTCAAAAATATCAATAAAAATTAATTAATGATTAAATATCAAACCATTATGAGGCATTATTATATAATATGAAATTTACTCAAAATGACGTCAAAATTAGCGTGTCTACAGCTGTCTCACCTTGGCATCGTCTTTGCAAGGGAGTGAAATGAAATGGAATGTACCGAAAAGGTGATGCCAAGGTGTGATGAGACACGCTCTTAACATCACATGATTGGAATTTTTCTCAAAATCATCAATGAAGATAGCTCAAAGAGATCAAAGGAATCAATCATGTCTGGATGAAGTAGACAAGGAAATAAAATAAAGTAGATCAACCTCCTCGGAGTGGGAAGTACCACAGGTCATAGACACTGCAGGTTTCATCATGGGGAGCGTTTGCCAGCCAATGAGGATGTGCTGCAGCCATGATGGATCTTAAAAGAAAACAAGAAATATTGGATAAAGAATCCAAGAAAGGATAGAATTCCAATGATATCTTCAAGCGAACCTCAAAGATAATCAAGATACTCAATTCAGAATGAAATATTTCATATCATGTTTTGAGATTATTTGATTAATGGTCTGAAACTTAATCAATAATTAATCCTTATCACAATGATTTCAAAGTCCTACATGATGCATGCTGGGCTAAAAGAAAAATATAAAGTCAAATAAAATATAAATTAATCAAGGATAATATTGTCAAATTGCCATTAATGAGTCAAGATACCAATTCTTGTAATCCAGTGCTAAGCCGAAGCTCGTTTATCCACGCACCGTTTCACAAAAGTGGAACCGTCGTCCTCACTAATTAACAATCCAACAGCCTATCCGTGCGATTAAGAATCATCTGGAATTATCACTGTTTTTGTTAAAGGGGAAATCAAATTCCAGTTTCATCAAAATCACAAGGTCCTTGATATGATCTAATAAATATTTATCATATAGTAATTATGATAATACGAATGATTTACATGAAAGGGTACAGGAGTAGAAATAACCGTCTTTTTAGCCACGGTCAGGACTTCTTGAATTCCCACAGTGGGATCTTCTTGACATTTCAGCTTTACTCAGGTTTTCTTGAATTTTCTGCAATCAAAATTATTAATAATTCCAAATAGATATTCAATTTAAACATCAAAACCACAGAATTTCGGATAAATCACAGAAAAGCTGAAACGCGTCGTGTCGCGCAGACGCCATTTAACGTTGAAACGCGTCAGTGCTCCTAGACGCCTTTCACTCACAGAAACAGGTTTCTGGCTGTTCTCTACTCGAATTCCAACTGTACCAATGCCTTGTGTCCTGTATACAACTTGAACAAACATGTTAAGTATCTGTTTAGGCTCAGCCCCTTGCCTGGTTAAGTAACCGACTACTTGATCATATCCTTGATAGAAGGGTCAAGGGGCATAGCCTTTATTAACAAAGGTAATGAGAATAATCAGACTTAAGCAAAATGCATCATACAAGTAGACAGATGCTTACTGAAAATAAAAGGAATGAGACATACTAAATGCAACAAGCAGATGCTAATTGAAATATTTTTGTTGTTTTGAAATATTCATTTTTGTTTGGATTTTGAAATATATGCTTTTTTTTTAATTTTGACATATGTATTTTTTTTTATTTTTCGACATATGTATTTTTTTTTGAATTTTTGATATATGTATTTTTTTGGAATTTTGACATATGTATCTTTTTTTTGAATTTTTGATATATGTATTTTTTTTGAATTTTTGACATATGTATTTTTTGGAATTTTGACTAAAAGATCAGCATGGTACTTAGATCAAAAGATCATATTCATTTATTAACTTAATTCCCAAATTGTTCTTTAACAACTTAACTTAAAACCCATCGTGTTTAAATTTGTGTTTCCATTCGTGATCCCATTTGATTATTTGACCCTTAGTCAATGTAAGCCATTCCTTAGGTTTTGAGTACATCTCTTTAGAAAGAAAAAGAAGAATAAGTTTAGAAAGCCCATGAGAAGGTTCCGGAGACTTAAAAAGATGTTCCTTTCCTACCCTAATATCCGTTGGGGTTCGGTCATTTCTTTCCGGGGTATTTATCGACCTTGCGTTCCATTTTGTTTCATTTCATGGCCTTGATGTAACGTTTGTAATGTAATGGCCTTTTGATTTGACCTTTGGCTTTTGCCTTTTTGCTTTTTCTTTTCTTTTCTTTTCTTCGGGACGGATCTCCCCCATTTTTTATGACGGCCTCCTACTAAGATGGCGGGTACTAAGTCTCGTTCCGACATCATGGGCCGAGTATAAAACAGAATTTTTGTTTTAAAACGAATGATTTGTACTTTACACTTTCGGTCAAGCTTTCGATATTCTTTAGGACTTGGCATCTCTTGTTACTCACGAATCAAACGTGTCAGTGTCTATAGTAATGGGCTTGAAATTAAGTTATCCAGACTGATAAGGAAATTTGAGTTTATAAATTTTCTGATTCCACTGGTCTTTATACCATACTGATCGACTCTTTAACCTAAGGGTAGTATTTCTTAAGATGTAAACCATTACAGGGATGATTTAGCTCTTCTCCTTCTGCATTAACAAGACGATAAGCATTACCAGGAAAAGCGTGCGATACAACATAAGGTCCTTCCCAGTTGGGTTGGAGCTTGGAACGCGGACCACCAGATTTTACAAAAATCCTTTTAACAACCATTTCACCGACTTTGAACTTACGTTCAATGACTTTCTTTTGATAAAAACGTGCTAGTCTATTTTGATAAACTCTTGCATGATAAGCAGCTGACCATCTTCTCTCGTCTAAGAGTTCCAATTGAACAAGGAGTGCTGAACGATGTTTATCAATGAAAAATTCATTGTTCAATTGTACACTTAATGACGGTATGAGGATCTCGTATGGAACTACCGCCTCCATTCCAAATGTTAAGGAATAAGGAGTTTGCCCAGTGGGTGTGCGGATTGAAGTTCGGTAGGCCCATAGAGCCTCAACCAATTTTTCTGGCCAATCTGCGAATTTATTAGATTTGTACGTCTTTTTGATAATTTTTATCAAAGTCTTATTTGTTGCCTCTGCTTGGCCATTGCCTTGCGGATAATAAGGAGATGAATGATGCAATGCAATTTTATACCTGTTGCAGAGGTCCTTCAATTCTTGTGACACAAACTGCGGTCCGTTGTCGGTGACGATGGTGCTTGGAGTTCCAAATCGGGTGATGATGTTCTTCATGATGCACTTGCAGACGGTTGATGCTTTGATCTCCACGTACGCTTCAGCTTCTGCCCATTTGGTGAAGTATTCCGTTGCCGTGAGAATGAAAGATTTTTGCTTGATGCCGGAATCTGGGTTACCAAGGGGTCCAATGATGTCGAAAGCCCACATGGAGAAAGGCCATGGGGAAGAAACAGGATGGAGTGAAGATGCAGGAGAATGAATTTTGTCGGCATGAAGTTGACACTTAGCACACCTACGAACATATCCTACACAGTCTTCTTCCATGGTTGGCCAATAAAATCCTTGTCTAAGGATCTTCTTTGCTAGCATCTGTCCATTGACATGGCCACCACAAACTCCACTATGAGCTCCTTCCATAACCTTCCAAAGCTCATCTTCGTCTAGACATCTCAGGAGAACTCCATCAAAACCTCTCTTGTACAATGCTCCTCCAACTAGGGTGTATCGTTGAGCAACTCTCCTGATAGCTCTCTTCTCCTCAATTGTAGCTTTTTCAGGATACGATTGATCTTCACAATATTTTGCAATTTCATAATAAATACCATGGCTTCTGTTCATCATCCATCTCTTCTAACAGCTCCATCAACATGATTTCTCTTTTCTCAATGATATCTCCGTCTCTGACTTTCTTCAGCAACTTCTCTTTAGTTCTAAAGAATGAAGGGTCTTTCACGGCGGGTGAAAGACGCCTATGAACTATGATTGATTCGGATTGCTTGTTGATTGGAAAATTAAGAGAAGATGCAAGTGAAGCTAGAGCGTAAGCTAAGATGTTTTGATTCCTAGGGACATGGACAAAGATCAATTTCGTGAAAAGCTTTGAGTAAGCAGAAGTAAGTTCTTGATAAGGCTTGAGTTTGGGATCGAGAGTTCGATACTTGGTCAGCACTTGGCGAAGAATGAGTTGGCTATCACCCACGATCCTGAGTTTGATGGCAACCTGGAAATGAGCAGCCTCGAGGCCAGCAAGGAGTGCCTCGTATTCAGCTATATTGTTAGTGACTGGAAAATCAAGCTGAAAGGCTTGTGGAATGGTGACACCTTCAGGTGATAACAGAACGATACCTATCCCCTTTCCATGAGAATTCAGAGCTCCGTCAAAATGCAGAGTCCACATATCATCTCTGATTTGATTTACGGACATCAGTTCCTCATCCGGAAACTCTGATTGCACTGGATCAAATCGAGGAAGGGGATGATGAGCGAGATGTTCTGCTATGGCATAGCCCTTGATCGCTTTCTACTGAATATAAGTGATGTCGAATTGAGATAGAAAGCTTTGCCATCGTGCCAACCTATCAGTAAGAACAGATTTCTCCATGAGGAATTTGATCGGATTCATCCTAGAGATGAGATGGACTTCATGGGCCAGAAAATAATGCTTTAATTTCTGCACAACCCAGACCAATGCTGCACATGTTTTCTCCATCGCCGTATATCTCTGTTCAGCGGGGTTGAGAAGTTTAGAGAGATAGTAGGCTGCCCTTTCCTTTCCTTCTTCATCCCCTTGTGCTAGGACAGCCCCCACTGCATCATCTAGGACTGAAATGTAAAGTACCAATGGTTTGCCTGGAGATGGTAGTCTCAAAACAAGAGGACTTGCTAAATAGTTCTTTAATCCATCGAATGCCTCCTGACACTTATCGTCCCAATCGAATTTGACTCCCGGCTTGGTAAGCTCGTAAAACGGCTTGCACCTTTGTGAATGCTGGGAGACAAAACGGCGAATAAATTGTAACCTCCCGATTAATCCTCTCAACTCCTTCAAGTTTTTGGGAGGTGGCATTTCTCTGATAGCCTTCGCCTTGTTAGGATCGATCTCAATTCCCCGTTTGCTGACGATAAATCCAAGCAATTTCCCTGAAGATACCCCGAATACACATTTCCTGGGGTTCATCTTTAACTGATATTCTCTCGATCTCTCTAACACCCTTGCCAAAACTTTGGCGTGCTCAGCCTTTCTTTTAGATTTAACTAATAAGTCATCCACGTACACTTCGAGATCTATGTGCATCATGTCATGAAATATTGCCATCATGGCCCTTTGATAAGTGGCTCCAGCATTCTTTAACCCAAATGGCATGACAACATAACAGTATGTTCCCCAAGGTGTAGTGAATGACGTTTTCTCTTGATCTTCTTCTGCCAACTTAATCTGATTATATCCTGAAAATCCATCCATAAACGATAGAGTTTCATAGCCAGCGGTATTATCAATGAGTACATCAATATGAGGCAATGGAAAATCATCTTTAGGACACGCCCGGTTCAAATCGCAGAAGTCAATGCAAATTCTGACCTTCCCGTCCTTCTTCATAACCGGGACTATGTTAGCCACCCATTGTGGATAAAGGACAACTCTAATAAATTTGGCTTTATGTAATTTGTCGACCTCTTCCTTCATTTTTATAGCCATTTGTGGGTGGAATCGCCTTAATTTCTGCTTGACAGGGCTAGCTCCATCCTTTAACGTTAATCTGTGTTCAACTAAAGATGAGTCTAACCCCGGCATATCTTCATAACTTTAGGCGAAAGTGTCCTTGTAGTCCTTAAGTACTTGTACCATTGCCTTCTCATCCTCTGTAGAAAGATTTTTGCTGACGAGGACAACCTTAGGTTCGTCTTCAGTCCCCAAATTGATTTCTTTGGTGGGCTCTTCTACGGCATCCGAGGGTTCATCGAATCTCTTCACTCCACTGGTATATGCCTTAGCTGCGTCCTCGTCATCTTCTTCATCTTCAATAATTGGGTCTTTTTCATGCACTAATAAATATACCCCATACCCATCATTGACTGACTCATAGTCCATGCAATCTTCTGGCATCTGAATTGGATTTTCTAAAAACTGAGGGATCAAAGAACAAGAAAAGCATTTATCAGCTAAATCCTGGAGGTATCTATCTGGAATTCACCTACCCTTAGGCTTCCTAGACTTCCTAACCTGACTAATCTGACTAAAACTAGACTGCCTAACTTCACTAAACTCCCTATCATAACCTAACGAAGATGAAGCAGGATAGGAATCCTGGGGTACAAGTGGGAATACAGAAGAATCCTCCCGAGGGGAGGGGCAGAGTAGATCTAAGAGAGAATTTTGACCGAAGGACCCGCGCAACGGGGTGCAGTCGGACAAGTAAGATGTTTCCTCGATAAGGATCTGAGAGGAATTTGTTGTAAAATTGGCGTTTTTTTTTTGATATCAGAGGAATTATACATGAAGCAGGAGTGAATACAAATAGAAGGAGAATCAGATGGAGGAAGTGGCACCAAGGCCAGAGGATTAGGGGGATCATATAGCAATATGTCCCAGATCAAATTATACATCCTCTCTAGATCGAAAGGAGGTTGTGGAATATGGTCCCGAGGGGACATAGTAATCATGACGGGCGGAGCCCGTGGAATATCTTCAATAATGACCCGCGACCAAGTCGGGGTCAAGAGCAGTGTACGAAATAGACTATGGAGCATGAAGACATGTGAAGGATATGTCCCCCTCCAGAGCAGATCTGTAGTGTAACCAGCTTCATAGGGGTCATCTGGCTCCCCTTCGTCGGTTTCTTCAGACAGCAATATCCGCTTATCAAATATGGCACCAGGGCTTTCAATCAGCTCATCAATCTGCGGCGGCCACTTAGGTTCTGCAGGATCTAGGAACAATCTGTTCAGTGCAATATAAAGGTCTCTCAGATCGAACCACCTGTACCATTCACATTCAGGATCATGAAATTTTCTCCTTTTCATAGGCCGCAGAGCCTCCAAGGATTGGTACGTAAGTAGTTCAGAGCAATGTCTGGCCAAATCTCTCCCATATATGTCATGGAAGTCAAAACACGAAGTAATGACCACCGTGTTGTCGTAGCTAAGTATGGGCCCTTTCACAAAGTGCGTATACAGGGTCCATGTTAGGGGATCTCGGCCTTCTTTGGGTGGTGTAGACATTGCCTCCCAGATTTTCGGACCTTCTTCGATCTCTGCTTGCTGAACCAGATCTTGTTTCAGTTTTCTTGCCCTATAGCCCAGACCACTTCCAGGTACTGCTCGATGATTTTTAACAGGAGTGGTCCTGCCTTGCAACTGTGTGCCCAGACCTCTTCCAGGCTCGAAGCCGTTCTTCATCATAATCCTCCATCCTGGGGTACTCATGCACTTCCCCCTTTTTATGGCATCTAACGGGTATGGAGAAATAGTGGCGACTTTTAGAGGAACAGCCACTGGACGGTAGACCTGTAATACCGACAGAAAAGGTTGTCGGCCAGGTAAAACAGCAGACTTAATATTCAAGGTATGAGCAGCAGCAAGGATTGGCATGCTCGTCACTTTAATAATTCGTTCTTTGTAAGAGAATTTGAGGCATTGGTGATTCGTAGAGGGAATCGCCTCAAGAGTTTTAATATAAGGACGACCCAAAATGCCATTTATAGAAGGGTCGATTTCCAGGATGTGAAATTCGACCTCTGCATGACTTACAGGGCCCAGCTCCACCTTCAAATAGACCATTCCCAGAGGGGAACGGGTAGAATTGTCATATGCCGTCACTGAGATGGGGCTGGGCAACCATTTTTCTTTGGGCACATCGCACAGCTCCAGGGTCTTCGGAGGTAAAACATTGATCGAAGCCCCTGTGTCGACCAGACATGCATCCACGGCCTTCTTACAGATGTTCACTGTGATGCTCAGAGCCATGCTTCTGGTTGCCGGCGGTGCTAGTTCCGATGTATGAAATGTAATGGAGGGCTGGTCCCCCTGAGGAACTAGTAGTGCTCCAATTTTTTCTACCGGCACGTCCTCATTGACCATCACCTTCTGTAGGTATTCCATTAAGGTTTCTTGGTGAATCTTGGACCTTTTGATCAATTCAAGTACAGTGATCCGTGCCAGTGTCCGATCCAGATGTTTCAACAAGTCATATTGAGTGCCTGGTGCACTCTCTTCATTAAGGGCTTCCTCAGTCGGCTGTGATGGGCCGTCTCTAACTGTGGACTGAGGAAAGACTTTGTTGAAAATCCTTCCACTCCGGAGCGCGTGTTCCTCAACCGTGGAGGATCCGGGTGACACCTTAAGTACCGCAGGGTTGGATGGTGCGGATGGCATAGGGGGTTGGTATGTAGGTGATGGCGTAGGGCTAGGTGGTGACGGCACGGTGCGGATTAAAGGCCTAGAGGGTTGGATGGTGGATGGGTAAGTGGTTGGTGAAGTGGGGAATGGTATGCGTAATAGCGGTCTGGATGGTAAGGGGGGATCTGGGTAGGTGGTAGTGGTAGCGGGTGAAGTAGAAAATGGTACGCGTAATAGTGGCCTGGATGGTAGAAGGGGCGCGTGATTGGTTTGCGGGGGGGTTATATGGTGGAGGTGTAGTGGTGCGGGGCGTAATGGGCTTGAGGAAGGTGGGTAGTGGTAATGGGTTATTGGGTGCGGGCGAGTGATATGTGGGTGCCGGTAGAGGGGTGATGGTAATGGGTTGTGGCCTAGGTATGTGGATGGTGCGGCGTGGTGGTCGCTCTGCGGTACTTGGAACGTGACCCGTTGAACAAAGAGAGGAAGAGTCCTCTATTCTCCACTGTTTCCCACGACCAGCCTCAGACTGGCTGTTCGTCAAAATGGGAGCAACTTGATTTTGTTTCTGGTGCTCCGGGAGTGGATTCTGCACTATGCCCATGTTGGGTGGTGCTGCTGCTTGTGCTGGTGGTCTTGCTTGTTGCTGCTGCTGCTGCTGTGGTCTTCTCGCCTTCAGGGCTGATATATACTTTTTCATTTCCTCCCAGTCTATGCCGCCCTGCTCATTGAGATCATGAATATAATCTCTGAATTGGAAGCAGGTGTCGATGGTATGCCCAGGTTGCCTATGGAAGTAGCAATACCTGGACGTATCGGCATTTTGAGGCCAGACGGCCTTTTCCCTTGGCAAAACTAAGACATTAGCTGCCATTAGAGCGCTGAAGATATCTGCCAAGGATTCTGGGAGGGCCGGGTATTCTGCCATCTTCGGGCCTGGAGGTCTTCTCTGCTGGTTGTAATCAGCAGGAGGAGGGACATTATGGTACGCCGGCAGTGCGCGCGGCTGATACTGTAGCTGTTGTTGTTGCTGATATTGGTGCTGTTGGGGCTGTTGGTACTGCTGTTGCCGTTGCGGCTGTTGTAACTGTTGCTGTTGCTGGTTCTGATTCGGCTGCTGGGGCCGCTGATACTGTTGCTGATAATGGGGGTTCTGCTGCTGCCTATACCCTTGTTGGTTCGGCTGCGGTGGCCTCTGGTACTGCTGCTGGTTCCTCACGAACTGGGGCGAGTTATTATTCATGCTACTGACTTGCTCGTGAGAGAGCGTGCCCTCAGTAGTCGGACTTGTGCTGGGAGAGTTTGGCACTGCAGGCTTCCGAGGTGGAGGCCTGCTAGGTCTGTGAGGATCAAAGACGCTAGAGAATCTAGCGTCCTTGAAGGCATTTTGGCAGTACCGTGCTCTTTCATAGAGCTCTGCCATGTTAGTCAAATTGTTCAAGGAGAGGACAAGCTTGAACTGGGGCGTGGCGTTGGATATTAACATCTTCACTTGCTCAGATTTGGACAAGTGATCCTTCACTTTTTCAGCCAGACCCTGCCACCTGTCAGCAAAACTGACAAACTCCTCATCTGGTTTCATCTTTTCAGTAATGGACAAGGAGGGTGCAACTCTGTCCTTGTATCGTTGGATAAATTTGCGTGAAATGATACCGTAATCCTCTACTTCGGAGGGTTACAGAGAAAAGAACCACTCGAGGGCTGGTCCCTCTAGAGATCTCCTGAACAAAAAGGCCAACGACCTCTTATCGTTCTGCCAGAAAGATGATTCGTACATAAACTCCTTCAGATGTGTGAAGGGGTTACCAGTACCGTTGTACTTCCGGTACACTGGCATCTCAGAGGGTGGCAGATAGAATACTGGCAGGCTTGGTAAACTGATCTCTGGCACAGCTTTAACCCCCATCATCTTCTGGAGGTTGTTAAACTGCTCATCCATGCGCTCCATCTTGGCCAGCAACGCTTGCGTGGTCAGATCTGCCTGGGGAGGAGGAGGAGGTGGAAGTACTTGATAGGCCTGCTGCCTAGAGTACGTTGGACAGGGAGGACAATAAAGAGGAGGTCCCGCAGAGCTTCCGCTATGCCCGAGGGCATTTTGATAAGCAGGCGTTTGCGGTCTAGCCGGTTGCCTAGATGATGAAAGCTGTGGCCCAGCTGGCCGAGAAGTGACATGAAGGCCTTCCATGGCCAGATGGATGTAAGGAGGAGGAAGAGGAGGTTGTTGAGTAACAACAGGGGGAGCCACAGGGTTCGGCTCAGCAGGCTGTACGGGTGCCTTCCCCTTCAGAATAGACCGGATCGCCTCGAACTGCTGAGGGTCCAGTCAGGAGGCAAGAACTCCCAGGGCGTTGACGAGATCCGAAGGATCAGAGGGTGAGGGATCATTCTGATTCATGTCCCCCTCTAGATCGGGATTAGGAATCGCATATTCATGCGGGGGAAGATCAGGATATCGATCCTGTGGATGAAAGAGAGGCGTCCGGACATTCCCATCTTGTCGATATGGAATGGGGACGGAATTACGGGAGGCATCAGCATCTCTCCCGTTCTCATAGTTGTAGTCCGAATCGCGAGAGGCATTAGCATCTCCCTCGTAGTTGATGATGGCGTCTTGAGCCATACTCAAGTCCCTGCCTGATCGCAGCAGCATGATGTTAGATTCCCTTTTCAAAGATTTGACAAACAAGTTGCACAGAGATTAATCAAACAAGTGGATGCTTAACGTGATTTTAAGGTTCCTTGTTGATTTATTTGGATTGGATTAAACCACAAATTCGCTCAGGGAAAGGATCCTAGTTTCAGTTCGATTTCCACCGTTATTCTCTAGGGCTTTCTCTCACAACGCTTTTGGAATCTAGCCGGGACTTCAATTGGTACAACCAGCCCGATTGTAACGACCCGCCATCCTATGACCGGAAACCCGGTCACTAAATGGATGTCGGCCCATTAACTGCGGGTTCACACCCGGATCTCACACAACACATCTGAAGGAGTAAGTGCTAAACAAGGCTAAATACAACAATCACACGGACTACAAAGGTAAGCAAGTGCGCAGGAAGGAAAATAACAATGTCCGTATACAGTCCAACAATAATTACATGTCCAACAAATTAAATAAGTACAGGCAGAAGGAAAGTACAACAACATCGGGGCAAACCCCGGAACAGAGATAGCTGCTGGTCCGCACACCAAGAAGGCACCACACGCCTCCATACGCCACGAGGTCCACACCTGAAACCGCAGGGAGTGAGCCATACCAGAATTGGGCTCAGTAGGGATCATCCGATCCCCTGCCTCCCACTCACACACCCACAAGTGTAACAACAGGAATATATGGCAATTTAAGTAAAGCAATAAACATAGCACCCAACTGTGATATGAAACGTACGATAAGCAGTGTAGCAAGAACCATTCTAAGCAACCCAAAGAACCCAACACAAAGTAACGTCTCACAGCCAAAGTCCACGAAGCGACTGAACCACACTGTCGACCGAAGTCAAACGTCGCCTCCCAATACTACCACCACAGCTCACGCCTGTCCACCCCTACAGTGTTCCGGGGCACTGTAGGGTGAGGCAGTGAATCAAACTAGGACTAGCTGGAACCAGTGTACCGCCACTGCCAGCTACGTGTGCACACAAGCAGTCTAGACTACTGTCCTACCGTCTGGATTGCCTCCACGCTAGGCCTCAGCGCTTCAGGAGGGCCCTGGGGACCGGCGAACCTCCGTCAAGCCGAAGCTACAGGAACTACCCACAAACCCAAATCTCCCGGGCTGCGTCAGGCCAAAGGGCTAAGGGTACCACTCGTAACCTTGATCAAAGGTCACATCAGGCCCAGTGGCTAAAGGGTAAGCCAACTCCAACAGTACCACAACTAGCTCCACAGCAAGAAACGCGCCGGACGCTGTCACGACAAACAGGGAAACCCCGACCCGCTGAGGACAAACAGCGACCCCTCGGTTAGCACACCGGCTACTCCGGCCCGTCGGGCTCAAGGCGATCCTGCTTCCCTCAGCCAAAGGTAAAACACAACATGTACCCCTTCTCACCGGTACGGCACAATGCCTCACAGACACCATGACCCTGTCCCCATCGGTCTATGGTGACAAACGTAAACCACAGTCATTCCGATTCCATATTCGCATAAGCACACACACACACAACATGATTCCATTCACACAGGAGTCCTCAGTCTCAGCGTACAACGTGAAGCATGCAATTGAAATCATCCCACAGTGAAGCACATGGTGAAAACCAGGATTACGCATCTCTGTCTTGAATCGCGTCGACCGAGGTCGACGCCATTCTTGTCCCTCAGACAGGTTCATTTAACAGTCAGAATATTCCTTGAAACGCGTCGTCATAGGGAGTCGCCTATCTAAAACGCGTCCAGGTCCACAGACGCCATTCACACTTAATTTCCAGATTTACAGACCCTCACTCGGGATGATTTTCCTGTCTAAATGGCGTCATGATGTCCCGACGCCCTTCTGAAAGGCGTCGTCCATCCATGACGACATTTAGCGCCAGAACCCCTATCTTCCGAAATCTCGAACGGGGAGGTTTCTGCCCTAAAAGGCGTCGTACTACCCTGACGCCCTTCTGAAAGGCGTCGACCAGGCACGACGCCGTTTAGCGCCAGAAACCTGGTTCCCTGGTTCGAACCGAGGGTTTCTCCCTTAACTCCAAACACCCCGAAAAGCCCCAAAACAAGAAGGGGAGGAAGAAGCATTCATCTATCACAGGCATACTACGAAACCACGATCACAAGCACAGCCATTCCCACAAGAAAACCCCCTAAACATGCTCAATCTAGCCCAAACACATCATGTCACGCCAAGGAACACACGAGCAACACATGTAAGGTTCGTCCCCCTACCGGTTCTTGAACTCCTCCAAGCTCCTCGCCGCCGACCCGCCGCACCGCAGACCGCCGCCGGTACCCTCGAGGACGCCGCCACTCCGCCGGGACGTCGGCCGCCGTCCGGAGAATGGAACGCCGCGAAGGAGGTGGTGGAGGTAGAGGTGAGAGGTAAGGAGGCTATGGAGTGGTTGGAAGAGGAAGAAGAGGAAGGGAAGGGGGAAAAGAGAGTCGGAGAGGGCGGAGAGGGCGAGGAGAGAGAGAGAGTGAAAGCGAAAATGAGAGAAAGAAGGGGAGGCTCGCGGGGTCAATCCGAATCCAGCTAAAACGCGTCGATCGAGGCAGACGCCTATCAGTCTGACAGGACGGCCGTACTGACAGCGGTCTGAAACGCGTCGCCCATCGTGGACGCCGTTCAGACGACAGGACAGGCCGTACTGACAACGCTCTGGCGCCGCATCCTGACATCGCAGAGGTCACAGTCTGAATCACGTCGGCCAACCTGGACGCCGTTCAGACGATGTGACCGGGGCTGTACTCTCGCGGCCCGAAACCCGCCCACGTGGCGCACACGTGGCACAACAACCTGCAGACCTAAATGGCGTCCACACAACCTGACGCCTTTTGAAAGGCGTCGAGCAGTGCTGACGCCATTCAGCCAGGAATCTCAGGACCCCTACAGGGTCCAAACCAGGGGATCAGACCCGAACCCGACCCGAATACTGAACCCGAAATCTCAGTCCTTACATTCTCCCCCCCTTAAAAGAATTTCGTCCTCGAAATTGCAACCGCTCAATGCTCAACTCAGCTAACCATCACACGCCGACACACATCAATAACAACAATCATTCTCACCAATCACCCACACAGGGTTCCAACACATTCACGTCAAGCTAACTAAGATTCTCAATTCTGACAAGAGCTGATAGATTAAAACAACCATACACTGACAAGGCACATATTCCACGAGAAACGATTCTCCACCAAATCCAAGTACATACAAGTGCCACACGAGGTCACAACCACCATAGAAAAGACAAGATAAAAGTGCTCTTCTAGCACAACCTCTCGGACCTCCACAAGGAGACGCGACTCCAATCACACCTCGAACACTCACTAACCGCTCAGCCCCTGACCTGCCTGGTTCTTCTGGGGACAGTTCCTCGCGAGATGTCCCGTCCGACCACAGGCGAAACAGCTACCAGTGATCAAGGGACATATCCGGTTGCCATGAAACCTGCTACATCGGGGACAACGATCTGTAGCGCCCCGCCTCGCCTCCTGCTGCCAGCCGACCTCTGTCTCCATCTGCTGAACCGAACCATCCTCATCCTCGTCATAAGGTACCTCCTGGAACTCGACCTCAAAGGAAGTCGGATCACCTGACGAAAAGGCTGTCGATCTATCCCTGCTATGCTGCTTCCCCTGTGCTGAATGTTCCGATTCTCTCGCCGTGTGTTGGAACTGCATCTCCACTGCTGCCGCGCACTGAACCGCTGATGCCAAATCCTTACAACAATGGGCTGCCACAAACTCTCTCAGATCATGCCGAAGTCCATCCACAAATTTCTCTGTCCTAAGGTCCTCACGCTCAGATATGTGTGGGGCAAATCTTCCCAGAGCTACAAATTTCATCTGGTACTCCAGAACTGACATACCATCCTGCACCAATTCCATAAACTCCCTTTCCTTGGCCCTACGAACGTGCCTCGGAAAGTACTGTCCACTAAACTCTCTCACGAAGCCTTTCCAGGGAATCTCTCTCAAAGGCCTATCTGGAAACATCAACCCCTTGATGGTAACCCACCAATCATAAGCATCGCCCTTCAGCAAGTAGGTTGCCAACAAGGTCTTGTCACTCTCAGCACATTCTAGGACATCAAACACCTTCTCCACTTCCTTAACCCACTGAGCTGCCGCATCTGGAACAGGTTGACCCGTGAAAGAAGGGGGCTTCAGCTTCAAGAACCGCTCCACCACCATGGATTGGCCACCTCGGGAACTGGACCCCTCACTTCCATCTCCTTGTTTATATCTAGACATAGCCCCAATCATAGCTTCCATAAAACGATCCACATTATGACCTTCTGCCCTCAAACCACCACCATCTGCTCTCGCATCCCGAGCCACCGGAGCTCTCCTCTTCGGCGCCATCGCTGCCCCACAACACGCAAATCGAACCAAAACACGTCAAAACCTATCAATCTACACCAGCAGCCATCGCCAGTACAGACTCGCACTTATTGTTGGACTATAATATCTAACCCAGTTTATCACATACTCGACCAGACTGAGCACTGATACCAACTGTAACGACCCGCCATCCTATGACCGGAAACCCGGTCACTAAATGGATGTCGGCCCATTAACTGCGGGTTCACACCCGGATCTCACACAACACATCTGGAGAAGTAAGTGCTAAACAAGGCTAAATATAACAATCACACGGACTACAAAGGTAAGCAAGTGCGCAGGAAGGAAAATAACAATGTCCGTATACAGTCCAACAATAATTACATGTCCAACAAATTAAATAAGTACAGGCAGAAGGAAAGTACAACAACATCGGGGCAAACCCCTGAACAGAGACAGCTGCTGGTCCGCACACCAAGAAGGCACCACACGCCTCCACACGCCACGAGGTCCACACCTGAAACCGCAGGGAGTGAGCCATACCAGAATTGGGCTCAGTAGGGATCATCCGATCCCCTGCCTCCCACTCACACACCCACAAGTGTAACAACAGGAATATATGGCAATTTAAGTAAAGCAGTAAACATAGCACCCAACTGTGATATGAAATGTACGATAAGCAGTGTAGCAAGAAACATTCTAAGCAACCCGAAGAACCCAACACAGAGTAACGTCTCACAGCCAAAGTCCACGAAGCGACTGAACCACACTGTCGACCGAAGTCAAACGTCGCCTCCCAACACTACCGCCACAGCTCACGCCTGTCCACCCCTACAGTGTTCCGGGGCACTGTAGGGTGAGGTAGTGAATCAAACTAGGACTAGCTGGAACCAGTGTACCGCCACTGCCAGCTACGTGTGCACACAAGCAGTCTAGACTACTGTCCTACCGTCCGGATTGCCTCCACGCTAGGCCTCAGCGCTTCAGGAGGGCCCTGGGGACCGGCGAACCCCCGTCAAGCCGAAGCTACAGGAACTACCCACAAACCCAAATCTCCCGGGCTGCGTCAGGCCAAAGGGCTAAGGGTACCACTCGTAACCTTGATCAAAGGTCACATCAGGCCCAGTGGCTAAAGGGTAAGCCAACTCCAACAGTACCACAACCAGCTCCACAGCAACAAACGCGCCGGAAGCTGTCACGACAAACAGGGAAACCCCGACCCGCTGAGGACAAACAGCGACCCCTCGGATAGCACACCGGCTACTCCGGCCCGTCGGGCTCAAGGCGATCCTGCTTCCCTCAGCCAAAGGTAAAACACAACATGTACCCCTTCTCACCGGTACGGCACAATGCCTCACAGACACCATGACCCTGTCCCCATCGGTCCATGGTGACAAACGTAAACCACAGTCATTCCGATTCCATATTCGCATAAGCACACACACACACAACATGATTCCATTCACACAGGAGTCCTCAGTCTCAGCGTACAACGTGAAGCATGCAATTGAAATCATCCCACAGTGAAGCACATGGTGAAAACCAGGATTACGCTTCTCTGTCTTGAATCGCGTCGACCGAGGTCGACGCCATTCAAGTCCCTCATACAGGTTTATTTAACAGTCAGAATATTCCTTGAAACGCGTCGTCATAGGGAGTCGCCTGTCTAAAACGCGTCCAGGTCCACAGACGCCATTCACACTTAATTTCCAGATTTACAGACCCTCACTTGGGGTGATTTTCCTGTCTAAATGGCGTCATGATGTCCCGACGCCCTTCTGAAAGGCGTCGTCCATCCATGACGTCATTTAGCGCCAGAACCCCTATCTTGCGAAATCTCGAACGGAGAGGTTTCTGCCCTAAAAGGCGTCGTACTACCCTGACGCCCTTCTGAAAGGCGTCGACCAGGCATGACGCCGTTTAGCGCCAGAAACCTAGTTCCCTGGTTCGAACCGAGGGTTTCTCCCTTAACCCCAAACACCCCGAAAAGCCCCAAAACAAGAAGGGGAGGAAGAAGCATTCATCTATCACAGGCATACTACGAAACCACGATCACAAGCACAGCCATTCCCACAAGAAAACCCCCTAAACATGCTCAATCTAGCCCAAACACATCATGTCACGCCAAGGAACACACGAGCAACACATGTAAGGTTCGTCCCCCTACCGGTTCTTGAACTCCTCCAAGCTCCTCGCCGCCGACCCGCCGCACCGCAGACCGCTGCCGGTGGACGCCGCCACTCCGCCGGGACGTCGGCCGCCGTCCGGAGAATGGAACGCCGCGAAGGAGGTGGTGGAGGTAGAGGTGAGAGGTAAGGAGGCTATGGAGTGGTTGGAAGAGGAAGAAGAGGAAGGGAAGGGGGAAAAGAGAGTCGGAGAGGGCGGAGAAGGCGAGGAGAGAGAGAGAGTGAAGGCGAAAATGAGAGAAAGAAGGGGAGGCTCGCGGGGTCAATCCGAATCCAGCTAAAACGCGTCGATCGAGGCAGACGCCTATCAGTCTGACAGGACGGCCGTACTGACAGCGCTCTGAAATGCGTCGCCCATCGTGGACGCCGTTCAGACGACAGGACAGGCCGTACTGACAACGCTCTGGCGCCGCATCCTGACATCGCAGAGGTCACAGTCTGAATCGCGTCGGCCAACCTGGACGCCGTTCAGACGATGTGACCGGGGCCGTACTCTCGCGGCCCGAAACCCGCCCACGTGGCGCACACGTGGCACAACAACCTGCAGACCTAAATGGCGTCCACACAACCTGACGCCTTTTGAAAGGCGTCGAGCAGTGCTGACGCCATTCAGCCAGGAATCTCAAGACCCCTACAGGGTCCAAACCAGGGGATCCGACCCGAACCCGACCCGAATACTGAACCCGAAATCTCAGTCCTTACACCGATGATCAAGGAGGAATACCTTGATTTTGGGGACTTATGGAGGTCTCAACGTCAACTTCTCTAGTCTGATCAAGGGACCAACCCAATCAGAGAGAGTTGCTGACATCGAGTAGTGTGTTCCTAAGAAAAGGAGGGTATTCGCCTCAATGCGTATGCCCTACGGCCTGGATGGCCTCTAATGCTTAATATTAATGGGTAGCTAGCACTCAAACCACAGAAATCTGGGAACTGAAAAATAACTAAGAAACTGTCTGAATCGCGTCGATGGTAGTCGACGCTATTCAAAACAGAACTTAATTTTTCGCAGAAACAGATGCAGACAGCAGATAAACTGTGAAGACTGAAAGGCGTCTGGGTGTGTTGACGCGCTTTTGAAACCCGTCAGTGCTCCTGGACGCTTTTCAGTTCGCAGAAACAGTTTTGCAGGAGGATTTTCTGGGTTGAATCTTCCTCAAACAGGATAAAAAGCAGTAAACAATCAACTCATGCAGATTTTTTTTAGTTCTAAATTTTAACAGGATGATTTACTAACTAAACAACTAGGAAATCAATCAATCACACATCATTTTCATCACAAAAATAGCTTTTTTTAAACTAATCAAGGGGAGGGCAAGATCTTGCCACTGGGGTGTGCACGTGGTGCACGAGGGAAATTAACTAAACTAAAACACTCACCAATTGGTGAGGACGTGTCGAAAGACACAGGTGGTGCACCGTGGGTGCCCGATTGATGATAGCAAGAACAAAAAAAACTAAAAGATGGCGAGACCAAGTCCCACCGTGATCGCCAAAAAAGCTGTAGGTGCTTAAAATGCTCGTGTGATTAACATGAAAAATCTATGTTGTTTAGTGTAAACTAAACCTATTAAAAACAGCAACTAAGTGCAGTGATCGCCAGAAACTTTTGACTTAAAAGTTTCAAAAGAGAGTTTTGATCGCCTACCTGTTTGAACGCGGAAGATGTTGAGTCCTTGATTCCCCTCCTTCAGCCGGCTGAAGAAAGAGAGCCCTTCTCGTTCTTTTGTTCTTGCTGTTGAGTTTGAGGTTGAGGATCGTCTAGAAGTCCTTCTAGCTTTGTGCTTGATTTCTCCTTTGATTCTCTTGTTGTTGTTGAGTGTACCAGAAATAGAAAGAAAGGAAATGAAGAAACAATGATGAGAATTTTAAGTAGAAGCAGTATCCAAACTAATCATGATTTTAAACATTAGATTGAACAGCAAACTTACTTGTTAAATGGCTTTTAAAACCCCTTTAATCAAATAGGTTTTGAAAAGATGATGTTGTGGTTTGTGTTGCATGAAGTGAATATTGAAGAATGAAAGATTAATGAAGATGTAGAATAAAAATGCAGAAATGAAACACTTATGCCCAATGGTTGAAGCCTTGAAAGGATGAAGATTCTTGAAAGGACGCCGACTTCTGGAAATGGCAGCGCTCCGGCGTTCCGACGTTATTGCTTCGATCTTCAACTCGCTATAATAACACTCTCTCTTAATGGCTTTCAACTCTCCCTCTTTTTTTTTAACTCTTCAATATGCAAGGTTTTTATAGGCTTCTTCTGCGTTCGCGATTAACATAGAAAAATCTAGGATTTATCTATCTTAACCGACAGATAAATACTGATTAATTCATCTTTATCTGTAATTATCTAAAACGCGTCCACCATGGCTGACGCCTTTCAGATTAATTAAGATAATGATAAATATCCGGGAAAACTTATCTTTATCTTTATTAGCTAAAACGCGTCTACATGTGCAGACGTCTTTTACACTAATTAAGATAAGGATAAACATCCGGAAGAGAAGTAGAAATAGCCTAGGAAACCTAAAACGTGTCGACCCTCACAGACGCCTTTCAGCTAATTAATCAACTGATTAAAATTCAAATTTAAACGTTAAAATAGGAATAAAGTCTAAATCGTGTCCACACCGGTCGACGTCTTTTAGAATTCTGATTCGCGTCCACACAGGTTGACACGTTTTAGAATTTCTGAATCACGTCCACACAGGTTGACACGTTTTAGAATTTCTGAATATTTTAACTGAAATTTGAGCTAAAATCAATTTAATTGATTAACTTAAACATGTATGTTAAACCCGACACTCAAAAATATCAATAAAAATTAATTAATGATTAAATATCAAACCATTATGAGGCATTATTATATGATATGAAATTTACTCAAAATGACGTCAAAATTAGCGTGTCTACAACCGCGACTCTTTCGCTTGCGCAATGGAACCATTGTTGTCGCACAATAATGGAACAGGTTCAGAGATGATGGGAACTATGCCGAGGTCAGTGATGAATTTCTTCAACCACACTGCTTCCTTGGCGGCTTTAGCTGCAGCGATGTACTCAGCTTCAGTCGTAGAATCTGCAGTGGTTTCTTGTTTGGAACTCTTCCAGCACACTGCGCCTTCATTCAATGTAAACACAAATCCAGATGTAGACTTGCTATCATCTGGATCTGACTGGAAACTCAAGTAGGTAAAGCCTCGCATTTTCAAGTCACCTCTTCTATAGACAATAAACATATCCTTAGTTCTTCTCAAGTACTTAAAGATACATTTCACTGCCTTCCAATGCTCTTCGCCTAGATCAGCTTGAAATTTGCTCGTAACATTTAGAGAATATGCCACATCAGGCCGTGTACATAGCATGGCATATATGATAGATCCTGTGGAAGAGGCAAAGGCTATTCTATCTATGAATGCCCTCTTATTAGGAGTCTTATGAGACTGCTCATTTGAGAGATAAATTCCATGTCTCATCGATATGAGACCTCTCTTGGAATTTTCCATGCTAAATCTTTTGACAATGGTATCTATGTATAAGGATTGGGTCATTCCGAGCATCCTCTTTGATCTATCTCTATAGATCTGTATTCCCAATACGTAGGATGCTTCTCCCAAATCCTTTATGGAGAAGTTTTTCGACAGCCAGATCTTTATTGATAGCATCATAACTACATCATTCCCAATGAGTAGTATGTCGTCTACGTAAAGAACTAAGAAGGTGAATGCACTCCTACTGGTCATCTTGGACACACAAGGTTCATCTTCATTCTTAATGAAGTCATAAGACTTGACAGCCTCGTCAAATTTTATGTTCTAGCCTGGGAAGCTTGCTTCAGCCTATAAATAGACCTTTGAAGCTTACACACTTTATCTAGAGATTCTTTGGATGTGAAACCTTCTGGTTGTATCATATACACCTTTTCTTAAGATTACCGTTGAGGAAGCCAGTCTTCACATCCATCTGTCAGATTTCGTAATCGAAATGTGCAGTTATGACGACAAGAACTCTGATCGACTTTATCATGGCAACTAGTGAGAAAGTCTCGTCATAGTCAATTCCTTGCCTTTGATGATATCCCTTTACCACCAACCTTACCTTATAAGTGTCGATCCGTCCATTTGCACCGATCTTTCTCTTAAAGATCCACTTGCATCTAATGGGTACAATACCCTTGGGCAAGTCCTCCAAGTTCCAAACTTGGTTGGTATATATAGACTGGATTTTTGAGTTCATGGCTTTTTGCCATTTCTCGGCTTCTGGGCCTTCTATGGCCTCCTGGTAAGTTTTAGGATCATCATCCTCATTATATTCTACCTTAGACTCTCCTTCAGCGATATCTCCCACATATCATTCGGCTAGTCTAGGTACTCTACCAGATCTTTGAGGCTCATCTGTGTGTACCTGAATAGATTCAGGAACTGATATCTCATCTGATGATATTACAGTTGTTTTGGGATCTAGAACATCTTCCAGTACTATTTTACTCCTACTGTCCTCCTAGAGAATATATTCTTCTTCCAAGAAGACAACTTTCCTAGCGACAAATACCTTTTGTTCACCAAGATGGTAAAAGTAGTATCCAAAGGTTTCCTTTGGATATTCCACAAACCTACATTTATCAGTTCATAATTCCAGCTTGTCTGGATCATGCCTTTTTACATGAGCAAGACAACCCTAGACTTTAACATGTTTAAATTCTAGTTTCTTATCTTTCCTTATCTCATATGGAGTAAAGGTCACAGACTTACTGGGTACTCTGTTCAATAAGTAAGCTGCTGACTCTAAAGCATACCCTCAGAGGGACACTGGTAAACCCAAAAAGCTCATCATGGAGTGCATCATGTCTAACAAGGTGTGATTCCTCCTTTTAAATACACCATTCATCTGTGGTATATATGGAGTGGTCAGCTGTGAAAGGATACCATTATCCTTTAAGAATTGTGTGAAATTAATACTCAAGTATTGACGAGCTTTAATACTCTTTCCTGACTGCTTCTCTACCTCATTCTTGAATTCCTTGAACTTCTCAAACGCTTCTAACTTGTACTTAATGAAGTACACATAACCGAATCTTGAGAAGTCATCGATGAACGTGATGAAGTATAAAAGGCTACCTTTGGCTTGGGTGGATAGTGGACCACATACATCTGAATGTATTAGTTTCAAAATGTCTTTGGCACATCCTCCATGTCTAGTGGAGATTTTGCCATCTTTCCCGTAATGCAGGACTCACATGTCACAAACGATTCATAATCGAATGCATTTAAATATCCATATTTGCGAAACTTTTGCAACCTGCTTTCACCAATGTGTCCAAGTCTACAATGCCACATGTAACCTTGGTTCACACAATTCTTGCCCTTCTTAAGAGCATTATCAATGTGAAGATTGTAATAAGAAACATCTAAAAGATATAGACCATTGACTAAAGATGCTGAAACTATTAATTTATTACTACAATAAATCAAACAACTTCTATTCTCAATAGGGAACCTATATCCTATCTTGTCCAAACAAGATACTGATATGATGTTCTTTATTATGCTAGGAACATAATATCAATCTTCCAATGATAAGACGTCTCCCGATAGAGGCTTGAGGTTTGCTGTCCCTACAGCAACTGCCGCAACTTTTGCGCCGTTTCCTAGCCTCAGTTCTACCTCGCCTTTTCTCAGCTTGCACTTACTTGTCAACATCTGCACATCATGGCAGATATGAGAAGCACATCCGGTATCTAATACCCAAGATGTGGAATCTCTAACTGACAAGTTGATATCTATCATATAGATATCTAAAGCTTCGAATAGCTTCACTTTTCCATGAGCTTTATCGCTGAGGAACTCCTTGCAGTTCCTCTTCTAGTGATCATTTTGCTTACAGTAGAAGTAGTCACCCTTTACTACTTCTTTGCCTTTGTCCTTCGATCTTTTATCGTACGCGATCATCTCTGCCTCAGTGGCATCTAATGCCGGTTTAGTAAGAGGATCACTCCTAAAGACGTAGGCAATGTAGTCAAATCTGAGGACATTCTTCAGGTTTCTTAGTCAATCCAAGTAGTTCAGGCTAGTCAAAAGTTTAGTATCAGGTATGCCTCGAAGTGGATTATTCGACAACATATTTCCCTATTGGATATAAGTAATCTATTTAGTAGATGTTCAATTTATTAAAATTTAAAACTAGGCATGGTCTTTTGATCAAGTTTTAACTCCCAATAATTTTCGACGGACTGTATAACCCTCAGCTATACCGAACGGGAGACATCGACAGTCTCCTAATGGGGATCAAAATCTCAATGACTTGCAGTACAGCTTTGTGGATAGCACAACAAACTATAATACAATCAAATAGTACCCATCTCATAGGACTTGCAACTCCTTGCAAAATATGATCATATTTTTTGTCCCCAGAGATTTAATGGCCTTTTGGATAGCACAACAAGCCACTAATTCTGGTCTAAACTAACTATCATTACGAGACGAGCATAGATTTGCACGCAGCCCTTGTGAATAGCACAACAAAGCTACATGGTTCCTCTACCCCGATTAATAGGCATTTAATGCCATAGACATAGTCTCTCCTTACAATTAAACAGGCTTTGTGGATAGCACAACAAACCTGCCTAAAGTAATTCAAATCCTATGACTATAACGATGGTGGACCACGCGGTAAGTTCTTATCTACTCACGTTACGGTTTAGAATTTAAACGAGGGTATTTAGATAACTTTTTTCTTGCTCTCTCCTAGCTGATAGTATATAAATGTATCGTATATATTTAATAAATACTATACCTGCTTTGATTAGTAATAAAAAATAAAAACAATACATCTCATACATGTCAAATGTGGTCATGGATAACACAGTGGGTTTGACTGGAGCCAACAGTCAAACGCACATACAATCTAACATAACATTTACATAGGAAAAGGATCTCCATCACATCGCCTTCCTGATTGCATCTGTGGATCGTCCTTACTCCTTCCTCGGTTGCCTCGATCAAATTACAATAAATTCATAATTTACATGTAAATAGAAGAAAGCCTTATGGCGAGTACAAGAGAGAGGAAGGTAGAATTACATCGGTGTATGAGAAAGAGAGAGGTATGCAGACCTCTATTTATTAACAATTAATAAATCTTCCAATCACACATCCACGATCCACATAATCATTCTTCATATGAATAATTAAATAAGTACATATCCATGACCACAGTGTATTTTAACCATTCCACACATGATAAGCTCATCACATGGCTAAAACAAAAGAGTTTTCAAAATTAAATAATTTTGACTTTCAAAAAGCTGGGTTCCAATCAAAATTGATATTTGAAATTTGAAAAGCTCATTTAATCATCATAACATGCAATTAAATCAAATTTAAAAGCATTTAAAATACACATCACATGTGCACACTCCAAATTAACAATTTTCAGATTATTCCATGCAATTAGAATATTTCTAATAATTAAAACAATCTAACATTTCGATTAATCAATATTAATAATCTAACAATTAAACTATTAATAATAAGTTACTAATCTAACTCTTAGATTAGTCTACCAAAGTTAATTATTAAATTTAACACTTAAATTATTAATTAAGTCTAATTAATTATTAACTACTAATCTAACTCTTAGATTAGTTAATTAATGCTAATTACTAATTTAACACTTAAATTATTAATTAACACTAATTAATTATTAACTACTAATCTAACTCTTAGATTAATTAATTAATGTTACTTACTAATTTAACACTTAAATTATTAATTAACACTAATTAATTATTAACTAGTAATCAAACTCTTAGATTAGTTAATTTAAAATTAATAATTAATTTAACACTTAAATTAACAATTAACTCTAATTAACAAAAAATGCTAATCTAACTCTTATATTAGTTAATTAATGTTAATTATTAATTTAACTCTTAAAGTAATAATTAACATTAATGAATTAACAACTGCTAATTTAATACTTAAATTAGTTAATTAAATTAGTTATTAATTTAACACTTAAATTAATAACTAACTCTCATTAATTAACAATGATAAGAATGAATAATTAATAATCTAACGCTTAGACTAATAATTATTAACCACCAATCTAACTCTTAAATTAGTTAAATTAAAGTTAATTATTAATTTAACACTTAAACAAATAATTAAATCTAATTCATTAACAACTAATTATTAATTAAAAATGATTCACAATCATTAAAAGCCTAGTTAAATTTAAAATTGAATAATATGGGTAATTGGGGTTAAGGGGTTTAATATGATTCAAAATCATAAAAAGCTTAATTAAATAAAATGAAATAGTAATTCAAAAACTTAAAACAATTTTAAATTTTAAATTGAGTTCAATTTAATTTAATTAAATGGGCATGTGGGGTTTGTTAATGGAAAAGGGCAACAGGCTCAGCCCTAGGGCCGAGCCAAGGCTCGGACCCTGCTGAGCCCGGGCTCGGACCATGCACCCAGTAGTTGGGTACTTGGCTCGGGCCCGGTTCAGCCAGGGCCCGACCCAGATGGACCGCCCCCAAAACCCGGCCCACCCCTTTTCTCCCAGCCCAATGCCCCCCAAACCCTGCAACACTTGAAACCCTAACCCCATTATTGTTGCAGGTTCAGGGGTGCAGGCGGTGGTTGGACTACCCGGCGCCGGCCGGACCAGCCGGTGACCCCCCGGCGCCGACAGGATCGCCGGCGGTGCCCAAAGAACAAAAGGGCCAAGCCCCTCATTTTACCTAAGAAACTGTTTTTTTTTTTTTTTTTCAAAACCCTAGGGAGAAGGAGGACTTCCGGCCACCTTGAGCAGCGTCTTCGGTGCTGACCACTAGTGCCGGCGGTGACCAGTAGGGTCCCTGGTCATACCAGGACTTCTTGGCCCACCCCCATCACATGGGGACCTCCGAATGATGCCACCGAAATTTGCTGTTCTTCGTCCCACGAAGAACACGAAGAACCTAAATTAAAAATAAATCCGATCTTTGTGGAATAAATTAATCTAATTAAGCGTGTTCATAACATGAACATAGATCCAACAATCAATCGAATTCAAAGCATGGATTAATACATGAAAATATTAAATCGAAGACCGAAATAGGACGAGAAACAGTGGAATCCAGATCTGATACCACTGTTGGGTTCTCGCGTTTCTCCGGATCGCCCACGCAGCAGAATAAACAAAATAAATACAGCGATCCGTTCTTGTTTCGAATATTCTAAAACCGGATTATCAGATAATCGGCTATTACCTTCGCACGGATTCGAATCCGCGATCGATTGGTTTCGTCGCTGTGACACCGCCAACCGCGCAGATGTCCGGCCTCTAGCGAAGTCCATGCGATCCTCCTCGCGGTGGATATCCTCACTTTCCTCACTCGTCGCAACCCACGAACCCTTCGTCATTCGCCGCAATGACCGCCACGATGCGCAGTCGATTTCCTGTCGGACGAGAGTCGGAAAAGTGGCGGAGCAGACGTGGAGAACAGATCTGGCCTGGGGCGCCAGAGAGAGAGAGGAAGAGAGGATGGGGCGGCTAAAGTTAACAGCCCGTTCGCTATCTTTTATATTAACCACACAGTTTTCATAAAAACCCTCAGTTTAATATAAAACCCACTTATTATCCATCGCCTTGAGAATCATTTGTGTGTGACCCTTTAAGCCCAATAACCAGTCAGGTTAATGGCCCAATAAGCCCAGTGACTCCTCACTGGCCTGATTAATCAATTAATCTCATTATTAATTTATTAGCAAATCAAATTAATATCACATATTAAATTCGATCGGTCCTCCGGTCACATTGGGTGCCAAGCAACGCTGCGTGAACCCGAAAGGTATCGGAGTTAACTAACCCACTCTTGGAACCTTTCCGCCAATAGTTACCGTGTGGATATAATCTTTTATTCGTACAACGCTCTCGAGTCAAATCAGGATATGATGTACCGTCAAACCCTAACCGATTAACTCACTTGGATCGGATGCTGCCGTATAATATCGAAAAACTCCTTTCCCGATATTATCGTCCACCCTGGCCAAGGACTTCCGTGCATCCTTCCTAGAGCATTCTCTCTCTAAGTACCGAGAGCAAATGATTCCTTATTGACACTCAATTCCTTTCGATGGTATTCTGCTGTATCCGGTCTTTGGCTGTTTAGAATCCCGTGGATAGAAATTCATAAACCAAGGTCAAAGCACATAAATCCATCGACAAAGTGTCCTTGGTGTCTCAGGTCCGAGGACCATCCACGCAACTGCGACAATATAATGAAGTTGGTTGACAGCGAGATACTATACCATCCAGCGATTCAATCGAATCAATTCAGTGAACTCATTTTCTAATGAGCACCAACATATTCACCTTAGTATCTCCACACAAGTGACTATGAGATCAGTCACCCTCATCATATGAGCAAGTGTAATATGTACTAGTCTAACCAGATATCCGATGTCCTTCTTGGATATCCTCCGACTATGAACTATTAAGAATATTTGTGTTTAAGTGATCAGTCTCATTAATATGATCTCATCATAATCTGATCACTATCACACATATTCACGGACTTCATTATGAGACGATAATAATACGAATTTACACATAATGAAATAATGCCATTTTATTAATAAACGAACGAGATTTACATAGTCAGATTGGCTTGTAGGCCACCTAGGACTAACACTCTAAGCCTCTAATAACAAAAAACATTGATTAGAATCAAACATCCAAAAGAAATAAACATGAACAACTCTATTCTCTTAAAAACATCATACGAATTTACCCCTTAAAAGAGAGTTGCATGCTATAGAGGTTGAACATGACCCAAGGCTCTATTTATGCCTATTTACCCTCCTAATATAACCATCAACATCTCCTTTCTTTGATGAAGTCGAATTTCTATTCCCCATAACTTAATCTCCAAGTCAAAGTCACTTCCTACTCCAAATCGGACTCTGCTCACGCTACCTGCAGTTTTTTTTTTCTAAAGACCTTTAAATGCAGCCCCTTAAACGTCCGAATTAATAAAAACTCTATTCTATAAAGTTATATAACTTTTTATTATCTTTCTAGTGCCACCCAGCTCACTATTTTGGGACATCTATACAAAAAGATATGCCTATTTTACCGACCTTCTGTCCTGAGTACTCCGAACTCAGAAATCTGGCAGATTTCCTTTATGTCTAAAGATATCCTGATTTCGATTAGGAAACGACTTATTTTAAACATGTGTTATTCATAAAAATTCTATAATTTTGAGTCATAGTTCTAATGAGAGTTGTCTTACTTAATTTAGAATTTACTTAATTTAGAATTTTATATACTGAGTTATGGTTGTAACACCTAGACTATGTCAAATAAATTTATGTACAAAATCCTAATCCAGGTAGGATTCCAATTTGGACTTTCTATCCATTAATTAGAATCTTAATTATATTTAAATTTATTATGTTTTACTTCTAATCGAAGCCAAATATATTATACATAACTTTTTAGGCCGTGGTTAACATTAATTATACCATCTTTTGTTTCCTAATTCAAATCCTAATCCGATTAAGACTTGTTCTCTATGGGTAGCTCTTTCTAGAACTGATTTTTGATATTTTTGACCTCTAAAACATCTGAATTAGTAGGACTAGTCTTCTACAAAGTTATAGATATTTTTATTTTCTTTCCAATGATATATATTGTGCCCTAGTCAGAATGTTTTATCAAAAGTTATCATTATTTTACTATGTTGTTATCTAATACATCAACCCATAATTGGATTAATTAGACTAAATTAAGTTACTTAAACTCAGTCATGGATTCTTATAATTAGTTAATTGGTCTAATTTAAATTAATTAAATTTATTAATAGTTGTAAAAGTGTGGAATTTGACAAGGACAACTCCGGACTTTAACATGTTTAAATTCTGATTTTCTGCCTTTCCATATCTCATATGGAGTAGAGATCACATACTTGTTAGGTACTCTATTCAGTAGTTATGTTGTTGACTCTAGAGCATACCCTGGAGGGACATTGGTAAATCTGAAAGCTCATCGTAGATCACACTATGTCCAGCAAGGTGTCCTCCTTTCTGATACACCATTCATTTGTGGTGTATATGAAGAGGTCAGCTGAGGAAGGATACCATTATCCTTTAAGTATTGTGTAAAACTAGTACTCAAATATTCTCCTCCCCGATCAGAACAAAGAACTTTAATACTCTTTCTTGTCTGCTTCTCTACTTCATTCATGAACTCTTTTGACTTCTCAAATGCTTCCGACTTGTACTTCATTAAGTACACATAGCCAAATCTCGAGAAATCATTGGTGAACATGATAAACTATGAGAAGCCACATTTGGCTTGGGTGGACGTGGGACCACATATATCTAAGTGTATTAGTTCCAAGATGTCCTTAGCACGTTCTCCATGTCCAGTAAATGGAGACTTTGCCATCTTTTCCATAAGGCACGACTCATATGTTGCAGATGATTCATAATTGAATGCATTTAAATAACCATGTTCGTGCAACTTCTGCAGCCTGGTTTCACTAGTGTGTCCAAGTTTACAATGTCACATATAGTCTTGATTCACACTATTCTTACTCTTCATAAGAGCATTATCAATATGGAGACTATAGTAAGAAACATCTAACATATATAGACCATTGACTAAATGTGCTGAAATAATTAATTTATTACTATAATAAATTGAATAATCTTTGTTCTCAATAGTCAATCTATAGCCAATATTGTCCGAACAAGAAACAGAAATGATGTTCTTTATTATGCTAGGTACATAATAACAATCATCTAATGATAAGATGTCTCCTGATAGAAGCTTGAGGTTCGCTGTCCCTACAGCAATCGCCGCAACCATTGCGCTATTCCTTAGCCTTAGATCTACCTCACCTTTTCTCAACTTGCGCTCACTTGTCAGTACCTACACATCGTGGTAGAAATGATGAGCACATCCAGTATCTAATACCCAAGATGTAGAATCTCTTACATACGTGTTGATATCTATCATATATGTACCTAAAGCTTTTGATTGCTTCACCTTTCCTTGAGCTTGATCATTGAGGTATTCCTTGCAGTCCCTCTTCAAATGACCATTCTGCTTGCAGTAGAAGCAGTCGCCCTTTTTTACTCTTTTTCCATTGTCCTTTACAGGCTTTAGCTAATTCTACTTCTTTCCTTTACCTTTTTTAAAGGCAGCTGCTGCTTTCCTCTTTTTATTGGTCATACCAACAAAGAGGACATTGGGATTTTTCTTCACAGGGTTGCCCTCTGTAGTTTTCAACATATTAAGAAGGTCAACCAAGGAAGCTTGTATCTTATTCATGTTGCAATTAACAATGAACGGTGCATATGATGCAGGGAGTGAGACAAAAACGAAGTCAGTGTGCATCTCCTTGGGTAAACGAACCCCAATGGCTTCAAACATCTCAATCCACTCAATAATTCTTAGCACATGGGTCTGCACTAAAGAACCCTCTATCATCTGAGCTTTAAATAGGGTTTGGATATCTCATATCTCTCTATCCTGGTTTGCTCCTTAAACAGCTCCTACAAATGGAGCAAGATGGCTTTGACATCCATATTCTCATACTGCCTCTACAACTCATTACTCATAGAGGCAAGCATATAAAATTGTGCTAGAGTGGAGTCCTCCTTCCATTTCTTATATGTGATCATCTCTACCTCAGGGGCATCTAGTGCCGGTTCAGTAGGAGGATCATCTTCAAAGACGTAGGCAATGTGCTCAGATTTGAGAACAATCTTCAGGTTTTTTAGCCAATCCGAGTAGTTCGGGCCTATCAAACGATTGGCATTTAGTATGCCACGGAATGGGTTATTCGATGACATTCTTTCCTACAGGAGATAAATGAAATTTATTTAGTAAATGTTCAATTATTAAATTTATAACAAGATATAGACTTTTAATCAAGTTTTAACTCCCATAAGTTTTCGACGGACTGTATAACTTTCGGATATATAGAACGGGAGATGCTGGCGATCTCCTAGCGGGGATCAGAATCTCAATGACTTATAGTACAGCCTTGTGGATAGCACAACAAGCTATATTACAATCAAAGGGCACCCACCTCATGGGATTTGCAACTCCTTGCAATATTTGATCATAGCTTCAGTCCCTAGAGTTTTTAATGTCCTTGTGGATGACACAACAAACTATTAATTCTAGTCTAAGCATTACCATCGTTACGAGACAGGCATAGATTTGCATGCAGTCCTTATGGATAGTAGAACAAGGCTATACAGTTGCTCTACCCCCTTAGGCATCTCATGCCATAGCCAAAGTCTTTCCTTACGATTAGACAAGTCTTGTAGATAGCACAACAGGCCTGCCTAAGTAATTTGAATCCTATGACTATAACGATGGAGGACCACACAGTATGTGTAACGACCTGCCACCCTATAATCGGAGATCCGATTACTAAATGGGTACCGAATCATTAATTTGGAACCAAACCAGGATCTAGATAAGTCTGGGATATAAATAATAAACTAAGCTAAACATTCACATCGCATTGAGCTAAAAAGGAAGTGCAAGAATTAAAAGTTATTACAATGCGACTCGACACAGCAAATAATTACATATCCCAACAGAAAAGAAATAATTAAGCGTACAGGCCAGAAGTAAAATAACAACTACGTCGGGACATACCCCGGAGCAACGACTGATGGCGCGCAACCCAAAGCAGCACCCTCCTCGCTAAGCCTGCCTGGAACCCTCACCTGAAAACCGCAGGGGTAAGTCTTAACGAAAAGACTCAGTAGGGATCCTTCGATCCCCACTGCCCACTCACACACCCACAAGTGAAATAACACAGATACAGGTAGAAATAAGCAAGTAAAGTTGTAACACACTACTCCTAAATCTCGATATAAACCACATGCATTCGAAATGTAACATGCATAGCTCTAGAATCATTCTACCAAGGAGCCTACAACTAGCGTCTCGGCAAAACACGCCAACCACACAACCGAAAGTGGGAAACACGCCAACTGCTCAACCGAAAGTGGGAAACACCAACCCGCTGAGACCAAACAGTAACCCCTCGGATAGCACGCTAGCTACTCCGGCCCAACTAGCTCAGGTGGTTACTCCTTCCCCCAGCACGAGTGACACTTCATAGGTACCTCTCCGACACCGGTACTAGCTAACCCCAGGGTTCACCAGGTGACCCTCTCTCACTAGGGGTCACCCCGCCACTGCTCCCACTAGCGCTGTGTCCCACCCACACCGACACAGGGTGACAAAGCGCTACAACTGTCACTCTAGGTCCACAATTGCACGAAACATAACACGGTGTGATCCGGTCACATAAAACTTCTCATCCTCGAGTACGATTACAATCATGCAATTATCCAAACTATCTAACAGTGTAAACACATATTAATAGTATGAATTAATGTGATTCTGTCTTGAATGGCGTCGCCCAATGCCGACGCCATTCAAGCCTCCTAAACTGGTTCATGTGAAATCTGGCCCTCGGAAATGGCCTAAAACGCGTCGCCACAGGTAGCCGCCTTTTGAAAAGGCGTTGCTGTCCCTCGTCGCCTGATAGCGACAGAAGCAGGGATAGGCTGCGGGGTAATTTCCACTAAAACGCGTCGTTCACGCAAGTTGCCTTTTGAAAAAGGCGTCGCTGTCTCTGGACGCTTATTAGTCTTGAGACAGGGTCTGTTATTGGGCTAAATCGCGTCGTGGGTGGGAGCCGCCTTTCTAAAAGGCTCCTTGTCCCTCGACGCCATTTAGTCATGACAGACAGGTTCTCCCCTCCGTTCCCCCAATCCACAAGTTGGGATTTCTCCCCCAGAACGTACAAAAAGGCTATGAAACATGGGGGGAAGGAGGAGAACCTAACTATCCATTAAAACACCCAATTTCTCATTTCATGCATTTAGCATTTTCACCCTAAAAACACCCCTAAACATGCTTCAAAGCGGGAAAACATGATTTTAAGATGAAACACCACAAGGATTGTCACCCTTCCGGTTACTTGAACTCCTTCAGGCTCCAAGCCGCCTACCCGTCTGGCCCCACACCGCCGCCAGTACCGCCGAGGACGTCGTTACTCCACCGGGACGTCGGTCGCCGTCCGGAGAGAAAACGCCGCGGAGGAGGTGGTGGTGGTAGTGGTGGGAGTTAGAAGGTCGATGGAGTGGAGGGAGAGATGAAATGGTAGGAGGAAAAGAAGGAGGGGGAAGAGATTGCCGGAGCTGCCGGGGAAGAGAGGAGAGAGAAGAGGGAGGAGAAAATGAGGGAAAGGAAGGAGGGTTCGCGGGGTCAAACAGAAGCTGGGTAAAAAGCGTCGTACGACACAGACGCCTATCAGTTAACATGACGGGCCGTACTGACAGAGACTCTGAAACGCGTTGCCTATCAAAGACGCCTTTCAGACGATAAGACCGGCGCCGTACACTGACAATCCAGGGTCGTACTCTGAATGACGTCGTCCATCAAGGACGCCGTTCAGACGACACAACAGTGGCCGTACTCTCGCGGCCCGAAGCTCGCCCACGTGGCGCCCACGTGGCACAACAGCAACCAAGCTAAATGGCGTCCACCAAGCAAGACGCCGTTCAAAAGGCGTCGTGCATCCTAGACGTCATTTAGAAGACACTCTCCTGACTCGTCAGGGCCCAAACTAGGGGATCCGACCCAAAATCTGACCCGATAATCGGATCCGAAACCTTAGTCCTTACAGTATGTTTTCAACTACTCACGGTACGGCTTAGAATTTGGCGAGGGTTTTAGATAACGTTTATCTTGGTCTTTCTTAGGTGATAGTATAAAAATATATCGTGTATATTTACTACATACTATACCTGCTTTGATTCATAATCAAAATAAAACATACATGTCATGTGTGGTCATGGATAACACAATGGTTTGACTGGAACCAAAAAGGCAAACGCACACACAATCTAATATAACACTTATATCAGATAATCTGCAAACGCATAGGCAAAAGATCTCTATCGAACGGCCTTCTAGTTGCCGCTGTGGATCATCCTCGCTCCTTCCTCGGTTGCCTTGATCAAATTAGATTAAATTCTCAATTTACATGTAAAATTGAAGAAGGCCTTATGGCGAGTACGAAATAGAGGGAGGTAGAAGTACATCGGAGTATAAGAGAGGGAGAGGTTCGCAAACTTCTATTTATTGATAGTTAATAAAAAATTAACCATGCATCCACGATCCACATTCATACATCATCACATGAAGTATTCACAAGTGCATATCCATGACCACGGTGTATTTTATCCATTCCACACATGGAAGAGCACATCACATGGCTAAATAAAAGAGTTTTAAAAATAAAGAATTTTGACTTTTACAAAGCTTGGTTCCAATCAAAATTGGGATTTGAATTTCGAAAACTCATTTTATTATCTTATACATGAAATTAAGTCTCATTTAAAAGTATTAAACGCACATCTCGTACGCATACACACTCTAAAAATAAATAGTTTAAGAATATTCCATGCAATATTAGAACACTTCTAATAATTAGGATAATCTAATAATTAGATTACTAAAATGATTAGTGATTAATCTAACAACTTAGATCAATTGATTAATTTAACAACTCTTGTCAATTTATTAAAAGAATCATGATCTTTAAATGGGTCCAATAAAATTAAAAACATAAATTTGATTCAATTTTAAAACTACCTTTCAAAATAAAAACAAATTCTATTTTTTTAATATTTTAATGGGTCCCGAGAAAAAAAGGCCCAAAGTTGGCCCTAATAGGGCTTAGCTCACTGGGTCCTGGTTCAGACCATGGTTGAACCAGACCCGGCCCTGGGCTCGGATCCAGGCCCCCCAAGAGGGGAAGCTTGGCCTGAGCCCTGCTGGGCCTGGCTCGGACCCACTGGTCCGGGCCAGGGTCCAGCTGGGCCAGACCCGTCGGGAAGGGCTGGGAAACATTAGCCCCCTGACAGGTCAGCCCAACGTCTCCGCAGACTCCCTGCTACACAGGGAGCACGCCGGCGGGGCCATCCCTTTCGGCGGCATCAACGGCGCCGACTGCACGCTGATTGCCATCCGTCGCACCTGACGACGATGCCAAAGCCCCTCCGAGCGCTGGAGGAGGCCCCAAAGGGCATCGGCCTTCCTCCCTCCTGTCCTCGTTCTCAATGAAGAAGAGGAAGAAGAAGGCCCTGGCACGCCTCCAACGCCCTCTCCCAGTGGCGACCTTAGTGTCGACAGTGATCGGCAAGGATCCTAGGTCACTTTAGGCTAGTCGTTCATCCTCCCCGGCCACCAAGAACTTCCAAACGGCGCTGGTAAGAACACCGTTCTTCATCACATAAAGAACTACGTAAAAATCCCAAAAAATTGAATTTTTACGTAGAATAAGAGATCTAATTGCAGCAATCATCCCATGACCACAGATCTAATGTAAAAATTAAAACGATGCATGGAATAAAATCTAGATCTATAGATTTTAGAGATCGAAATGGACGTGAAACAATGGAACCTAGCTCTTATATCATTATAAGGATCTCGTTTCTCAAGATCGCAGATGTAGCGGAATTAAAATAAAAATAAATCTAAGTGACCCTTGTCTATTTAGAAGAACAAAATCGAAAGAATGGTGATCAGACATCACCTTACGCAGATTCTAATCCATGTTCAAACGGTTCTGTCGATGTGACTCTACCAGCCATGCGGCCTCTAGGGGAGTCCATACGATTCTCCTCATGACGGATTTCCTCACATTCCTCGTTCCATGAAGTGCTCAAAGAAGTCGCCGTTCGCTGTGACGATCGCCGCAACATGCCATCGAATTCCCATCTCACGGGAGTTGGAGAAGATGGAGAAGTAGCCCCCAGAGAAGGGGATGTCCAGGGGCGCGCGTGCGCGAGAGAGAGAGAGGGGGGGGCAGTTAGGGCTGAGCAGATGCTTGTCCTGCTCAACACTCTCAATATATTTTAGACTTACTACGTAGTTTTTAATGAAAATCTTGGAAAAGTATAAAACCCACTTTTAATCCATTGTCTTGAGAATATTTTTGTGTAATCCTCTAGGCCCAACTACCAGTCCAGTTAATGGCCCAATAAGCTCAGTAACTCCTTACTTATTTAATTAATCAATTAATATCTCATATTAATTAACTAATCAACCAATTAATTTCACACATATAATTCGGTCGGGCCTCCAATCACATTGGGTGACAAGCAACACCACGTGAGCCGGGAAGGTATCAGAGTTAAGCAACCCACTATTGGAACTCTTCTGCTAATAGTTACCAAGTGAATTTAATCCTTCATTCGCACAATACTTTCGAGTCAACTCAGTGTATGGTGAACTATCAAAACCTAACCGGCCAACTTACTACTTGGATAAGATTCTATTAAATAATATTGGAAAACTCCTTTCATGATATTATTGTCCACCCTGGCCAAGGCCTCCTGTACATCCTACCCAGAGCATTCTCTCCCTAAATACCGAAAGCGAATTATTCCTTATTGAACACTCAATTCCCTTCAACGGTATTATGTTGTACCCGATCCTTGGTTGTTTAGAATCCCGTAAATAGAGATCTGTAAATCAAAGTGAAAGTACAAAAGTCCATCGACAAGGTGTCCTTAGTATCTCAGGTCTGAGGACCATCCATGCAACTACGACAATAGAATCAAGTTGGTTGTCGATTAGGTACATTACCATCCAGCAATTCAGTAGGATCAGTTCAGTGAACTCATTCTTTAATGAGTACCTACAGATTCGCCTTAGTGTCTCCACACAAGTGACTATGAGATCAGTCACCCTCATCATATGACCAGTAGTAATTTGTACTAGTATAACTGGATATATCTTATGTCCTTCTCATACGTCCTCTGACTATGAACAATTAAGAGTATATGTGTACAAGTGATCAGACTCATTAGTATGATCTCATCATAATCTGATCACTATTGCACATATTTATAGACTTCATTATGAAATTATTGTTAGTTTAAGGTGGCCTACAAGCCAATCTAACAATGTAAATCTCGTTCATTTATTAATATAATGGCATAATATTCATTATGTGTAAACCGCTTTAATTATCGTTTCATAATGAAGTCCGTGAATATGTGCTATGGTGATCAAATTATGATGAGATCATACTAATGAGACTGATCACTTAAACACACATATTCTTAATCGTTCCTAGTCGGAGGATATCCGAGAAGGACATCAGATATCCGGTTAGACTAGTACAGATTGCTCCTGCTCATATGATGAGGATGACTGGTCTCATAAGTCATTTGTGTGGAGACACTAAGGCGAATCTGTAGGTGCTCATTGGAGAATGAGTTCACTGAACTGATCCGACTGAATCGCTGGATGGTATTGTACCTCACTGTCAACCAGCTTGATTCTATTGTCGCAGTTGCGTGGATGGTCCTCGGACCTGAGACACCAAGGACACCTTGGCGGTGGACTTCTGTACTTTGACCTTGGTCTATAAATCTCTAGCCACGGGATTCTAATACGCCAAGGATTGGGTGCAGCGGAATACCATCGAAGGGAATTGTGTGTCAATAAGGAATCATTCGCTCTCGGTACTTAGAGAGAGAATGCTCTAAGAAGGATGCGCGAAAGTCCCTGGCCAGGGCGGACGATAATATCGGGAAAGGAGTTTTCCGAAATTCATCAGCGGCATCCAATCCAAGTGAGTCGACCGGTTAGGGTTTGACAGCTCGCCATGCCCTGAGTTGACTCGAGAGCATTGTACGAATGAAGGATTATATCCACGCGGTAACTGTCGACGGAAAGGTTCCAAGAGTGGGTTACTTAACCCCAAATACCTTCCGGGTTCACGCGGTGTTGCTTGGCACCCAATGTGATCGGAGGCCCGGTCGAATTCGATGTGCGACATCAATTCGATTGATTAATTGATTAATAAAGGGTTATTAATTAATTAATAAAGCCAGTGAGGAGTCACTGGGCTTACTGGGCCATTAACTGGACTGGTACTTGGGCCTAGAGCAGGGCGGACGATAATATCGGGAAAGGAGTTTTCCGAAATTCATCAGCGGCATCCAATCCAAGTGAGTCGACCGGTTAGGGTTTGACAGCTCGCCATGCCCTGAGTTGACTCGAGAGCATTGTACGAATGAAGGATTATATCCACGCGGTAACTGTCGACGGAAAGGTTCCAAGAGTGGGTTACTTAACCCCAAATACCTTCCGGGTTCACGCGGTGTTGCTTGGCACCCAACGTGATCGGAGGCCCGGTCGAATTCGATGTGCGACATCAATTCGATTGATTAATTGATTAATAAAGGGTTATTAATTAATTAATAAAGCCAGTGAGGAGTCACTGGGCTTACTGGACCATTAACTGGACTGGTACTTGGGCCTAGAGGGTCACACGCAAATGATTCTCAAGGCGATGGATAAATAAGTGGGTTTTATACAAACCGGGGGTTTTTATGAAAAACCGCGCGGTTAGTATAAAACATAGCGAACGGGCTGAGCAGGCCAAGCTGCTGCTAACCCTAGCCACCCCTCCTCAGTTTCTGTCTTCCTCTGGAGTCCAGGCAGATCCAGATCTGCCCCGCCGCTTCTCCGAATCCCGTTCGACGGGAAATCGTCCGCGCACTGCGGCGATCATTGCGGCAACCAACGGAGGCTTCGCGGGCTGCGAAGAACGACGAACTCGAGGATATCCGTCGCGGGGAGGATCGCGTGGACTTCGCTAGAGGCCGGGCGCTTGCGCGGCTTGCGGTGTCACACCGACGGAACCGAACGGTTGCGGATTCGAATCCGCACACGGTGAGAACTACGATAATTAGATTATCGTATTTTAGTCTCCGAAACGGGAACGGATCGCTGTAAATAATTTTATTTTTCCGCTGCGTGAGCGATCCGGAGAAACCGAGAAATCCCAACAGTGGTATCAGAGCCAGGTTCCACTGTTTCTCGTCCCGTTTCGGTTTCCTAAATTGATTTTTCTTGAGTTATTCCATGCGTTTAATCCGATTAAAATGACGGAATCGTGTTCATAAGATGAACACAAATAGTTTGATTATTTTTCTGTGATTTTTCGGATTTTATTTGAGGTTTTCGGAGTTCTTCATGAGATGATGAACCGGGGTACTTCGGCGACTTCGTACTCGCTTCCCAATCGTTGGGATGGCGGCCCGGATGCCCGGATCTCTTGGTGATAGTCACCACTACATACCGGGCATGTTTGCCGGCGCCAGGGTGGCCTCGAAGAGCTACAAAATCGAGCCCCAAATCGGTTTTAAACCTGAAAAAATATGTTTTTTGGGGGTTTTGTGGGGCTCGGCCGGCTGTTGCATTGGCCACCGCCGGCAGCCCTGCCGGCGCCGGGCACGTCGCCGGCGCCTGGGGGCACCGCCGGTGGGGCTGTCGCCGCCGGGGGGGGCCGCCGCCAGGAGTCGCCCCCGTCGGGCAGCAGGCTGGAGTTACTGCTGCGTTAGGGTTGCTGGGAGGAAGAAAGGGGCCCGACCCGACCGGTTCGACCGGCCGGGTCGTGCCTGGGCCGGGCCCGATCGCTGGGCTCTGGTCCAGGCGAGCCCAGGCGCGCCTGGCTCGAGCCCAGGCCCTGGAGGGCCCGGACCAGATTACCCCATTGGGGCTAGACCCATTTCCCACCCTTTTAACCCTTAATTAAATGATATAAACCCCTCTTAAATCCCTGTTTAAATCTAATTAAGCCACTTTGACCTAATTGATATGAAATTAAATTTTAAATATATGTTTCAAAATTGTTTTGGAAATTAAATTTTCTTTTATATTATTGAATTGGGTCATTAATGATTTTGGAATCATTTTAATTAACAATTGTTGTTAATAATTGAAGTTAGTTATTAATTTAAATGTTAAATTAATAATTAATTTTAATTGATTAATTTAAGAGTTAAATTAATGATCATTAGTTAATTAGAATTGGTTGTTGATTTAAACGTTATATTAACAACTAATTTTAACTAACTAATTTAATGGTTTAATTTAGATTAATTACTTATTGGTTTAAGAGTTAAACTAATAATTAATTTCAAATTAATAATCTAAAAGTTAGATTGCTGGTTAATTGATAATTAACATTAATTAACTAACTAGTCTAAGAGTTAGATTAGTTTATAATAACAAATTAGAGTTAATTATTAATTTAAGTGTTAAATTATTGATTAATTTTGTTGGACTAGTCTAAGAATTAGATTAGTCATTAATAATCTAATTGTTAGATTATTAATGGGGTTTAATCTAAGTGTTAGATTATTAGAAATGTTCTAATTTGCATGGAATAATCTGGAATTATTAATTCGGAGTGTATGCGCATGTGATGTGTGTTTATTGCTTTTAAATTTGATTTAATTGCATGTTAAGTTAATTAAATGAGTTTTCGAAATTCAAATGCCAATTTTGATTGGATCCCAGCTTTTTGAAAGCCAAAATTATTTATTTTGAAAACTCATTTGTTTTAGCCATGTGATGCGCTGAATCATGTGTGGGATGTTTAAAACACACCGTGGTCATGGATATGCACTTAATTTATTATTCATGTGATGAATGGTTTGTGTGGATCGTGGATGTATGATGTTTATTAATTGTTAATAAATAGAGGTCTGCGCACCTCTCTCTTTCATACTCTGATGTATTTCTACCTCCCTCTCTCTCTTGTACTCGCCATAAGGCCTTCTTCAATTTACTTGTTAATTCTAGAATTAATGTAATGTGATTGAGGCAACCGAGGAAGGAGCGAGGACGATCCACAGCTGCAACCAGGAAGGCGAAAAGATGGAGATCTCTTGCCTATGTGTGTGCAGGTTATCTAATGTAATTGTTATGATTAGATTGTGTGTGCGTTTGACTGTTGGCTCCAGTCAAACCCACTGTGCTATCCATGACCACACTAATGACATGTATGTGATGCATTGTTTATCTTTTGATTATGAATCAAAGCAGGTTATAGTATATAGTAAATATATACGATATATTTATACTATCACCTAGGAGAGACCAAGATAAAAGTTATCCTAATACCCTCAGATAAACTCTAAGCCGTAACGCGAGTAGTTAAGAACTTACCGCGTGGTCCACCATCGTTATAGTCATAGGATTCGAATCACTTTAGGCAGGTTTGTTGTGCTATCCACAAGGCATGTTTAATTGGGAGGAGAAACTGTGGCTATGGCATTAGATGCCTATAGATCGGGGTAGAGGAACCATGTAGCTTTGTTGTGCTATCCACAAGGGCTGCATGCAAATCTATGCTCGTCGCGTAACGATGGTTAGCTTAGACCAGAATTAGTGGTTTGTTGTGCTATCCACAAGGCCATTAAATCTCTGGGGACCGAAGCTATGATCAGATATTGCAAGGAGTTGCAAGTCCCATGAGTTGGGTGCTCTCTGCTTTAATTATCGTTTCATAATGAAGTCCGTGAATATGTGCTATGGTGATCAGATTATGATGAGATCATACTAATGAGACTGATCACTTAAACACACATATTCTTAATCGTTCCTAGTCGGAGGATATCCGAGAAGGACATCAGATATCCGGTTAGACTAGTACAGATTGCTCCTGCTCATATGATGAGGATGACTGGTCTCATAAGTCATTTGTGTGGAGACACTAAGGGGAATCTGTAGGTGCTCATTGGAGAATGAGTTCACTGAACTTATCCGACTGAATCGCTGGATGGTATTGTACCTCACTGTCAACCAGCTTGATTCTATTGTCGCAGTTGCGTGGATGGTCCTCGAACCTGAGACACCAAGGACACCTTGGCGGTGGACTTCTGTACTTTGACCTTGGTCTACGAATCTCTAGCCACGGGATTCTAATACGCCAAGGATTGGGTGCAGCGGAATACCGTCGAAGGGAATTGTGTGTCAATAAGGAATCATTCGCTCTCGGTACTTAGAGAGAGAATGCTCTAGGAAGGATGCGCGAAAGTCCCTGGCCAGGGCGGACGATAATATCGGGAAAGGAGTTTTCCGAAATTCATCAGCGGCATCCAATCCAAGTGAGTCGACCGGTTAGGGTTTGACAGCTCGCCATGCCCTGAGTTGACTCGAGAGCATTGTACGAATGAAGGATTATATCCACGTGGTAACTGTCGACGGAAAGGTTCCAAGAGTGGGTTACTTAACCCCAAACATCTTCCGGGTTCACGCGGTGTTGCTTGGCACCCAACGTGATCGGAGGCCCGGTCGAATTCGATGTGCGACATCAATTCGATTGATTAATTGATTAATAAAGGGTTATTAATTAATTAATAAAGCCAGTGAGGAGTCACTGGGCTTACTGGGCCATTAACTGGACTGGTACTTGGGCCTAGAGGGTCACACGCAAATGATTCTCAAGGCGATGGATAAATAAGTGGGTTTTATACAAACCGGGGGTTTTTATGAAAAACCGCGCGGTTAGTATAAAACATAGCGAACGGGCTGAGCAGGCTAAGCTGCTGCTAACCCTAGCCGCCCCTCCTCAGTTTCTGTCTTCCTCTGGAGTCCAGGCAGATCCAGATCTGCCCCGCCGCTTCTCCGAATCCCGTTCGACGGGAAATCGTCCGCGCACTGCGGCGATCATTGCGGCAACCAACGGAGGCTTCGCGGGCTGCGAAGAACGACGAACTCGAGGATATCCGTCGCGGGGAGGATCGCGTGGACTTCGCTAGAGGCCGGGCGCTTGCGCGGCTTGCGGTGTCACACCGACGGAACCGAACGGTTGCGGATTCGAATCCGCACACGGTGAGAACTACGATAATTAGATTATCGTATTTTAGTCTCCGAAACGGGAACGGATCGCTGTAAATAATTTTATTTTTCCCCTGCGTGAGCGATCCGGAGAAACCGAGAAATCCCAACAATTATAATAAAACGAATTACAGATAATGAAATAACGTCATTTTATTAATAAATGAACAAGATTATACAAAGTCATATTGGCTTGTAGGCCACCTAAGACTAACAAGACTCTCAACTATAAATTTTTAATGTCTTGCATTTAGAACTTAAAATTTAAAAGGGGGTTTTATTAGTTTTAGGTTGCTCTTATACTAGGTGATAAATATAATGTATCACATATATTTAAACATTTATCATACCTAGTAGGAATTTGATTCATAATCAATTAAAACAAGCCACATACATCCCGTGCATGTTAAGGGATGATCATGGACAGCCAACTTGTGATTTAACTTGAGCCAATCAGTCAACCACATATCCTAAAGTTGATGAAAAGGAAGCCATTAAACCCACTTAATCTACATAAAGACTCTCACGGCATTAACAAGTAAATGTAGATCTTCATCTTCTATCAGCAAGATCATCCATGCTCCATCTTGATCGACTATCAGATTATAAAATTGGAGTAATCAAATTACAACTCACTTAACAAGAAACCTTGATCAGTAGTCAAGGGGAGGTATATGTCAACGGGGTAGAAGATACAATAGGGAATTAGTGAGATTAAGAAGGGAGACTCATAGACCGCTAAATAAATATCATTAAAATTAAAGTCATCTAGGCACGTTCCATGATCATCATACAATCCCATTCCCATTCAGACATTCATCACATGAATATTTCACTAAACATAAAATAATTTTGGCTAAAAGAATAGGTGTAGATTAATAAAAAACTGATAGTTACAATTTCAAAAATTCAATTTTATCAGGCTTTTAGATGATATGAACAAATATCTAAAAACACATAAATTGATCACATCAATTACAAACAAGAAATAACAAGAAATACCTAACTTTCAGCTAGTTTGACTAAATTGTTATAGTTATGTGGTTGATCCTTGGACTAGAGATACCAAAGAGACCTTGTCGGTGAACTTCTGAACTTTGACTTTGGCAAAGGGATCTCTGATCAAAGGATCCTGATGTAATTGCTTCGAGCCCCGTATCCAGTCATATCTGACTTTTGGCGGAATTCGAAGATGGTACAGGTACGGAACTAGTGCATACATAACAGAAATGAGAGAATAGGGGTCTAGAAGGTAATAACAAATACCCATCCATCGTAAAATCTAAATAAGAATAAGCCAACACATTTCACAAAAGTATCATAATAAATCTTAAATTCTAAAATCTCTAAGAACACTTACTCCTCATGGTTAGAATCAAAATCTAACTCTCTAGCTACCTCTCCTGAAAATTATTAAACAAACTTACTGAGTACAAAACTCAATAGGCATCATCCCCTCCACAAGCTAAATATATAATAGTTGAAATTCACATGGTAACTAAATCATAGCATGAACAATTCACAATGTTACATATTGATCAAATAAGAAAATGATAGAAAATAAGATCTCACATATATCTCATATCAAATCAGATATATTTTCTAATAGTCTGAAACAAACATAATAGTACATATAACTTATCACACATGTCAAATTTCCATAGGTTTCTTGAAAACAAACTACTATCCATGAACACATCAAACATATCCTCCAACACATAAGGAGGCTCATATCATATCTCACATGGCGAATAAATATAGCGAGTAGCATATGATTCAGTTAAATGTTTTAAAATGCAGATATTAAAAATTTCACATCATAAAACAGATTTATAATGCCTTAAAAGAGGTTCAAATGATTCACATATATGCTGAATTATTACAATTTCATTTTTTAGTTGGAGAAGCATACTAACCACAACATAAGAGGAAATACACACATATACCAGTACTTAGGCAATAATATCAAGTCTTGGCTATCGCATAATCGGAGATTATACATAGCCCACCATGACACCATACTGAAGTAGGTTTCATGAATTTCACCTAGTGCCCTTGGGTCATATAATACCCTATTTGACAATGATGCTTACAATGGAATCGAGCCACATAATTCCCTTAAGATGGCATTGTCCTCATCACATATTTTAAATTAGATGGCACATGTCTTAAGAAATTAAGATTCATCATAAATCTGGAATTAACATTAATCATATAGCTATTGATATATGTATATAAAGATAATACATTTTTTATGAAAACAAAATATTTTAAGGATAATTCAATGTTCCACTATAAAATTTAAGATAAACCTAATTCCAATAGGTCAAACATGTATGAAAAATATTACTGAGAATTTTACAGAATATTTGGAACATACTTCATAATTTTCATGTCTCAAAACCTATTTGTTTAGGCAAGAATTTTATTAAATAGATCAATTAATAGTAAACAAATTCAAAATTCACTAAGATAATAATACATGATAATTACGCCATAAGTAAAGTACTTGCAAAATTTCACTAGATTCGAAGATTAAATGAGTACTTTCAAGGTTCAAATGATGAGTTCAAATGATAAATAGTAGAAAAATAGGAAATAAATTTTCAAAAATTATGAAACTTTACAAGAAAATAGATTTCATATAGACAACATGTGGTTAAAATTTTAAATCATTTGGATTATAGATAAACAAGATACGATCATTCAAAGTTCGTGCAGATCACCAAACTGACAAACTCAAGATAGCAGAGTGGACATATACTTGACTGCCGTTCAGAACATAGTGGAAAGCTTGGGTGCCATTCAAAAATCTAGATGGCAAGTTTTCTACTGTTCAGTTCAACTTGGATGGCAGTCTCAAGTGCCGTTCAAATTAAGTAGACGGCGGATGTTACTGCCATCCATCGAGATTTTCGGACATAACACAAGAAAATTCAGATTTTAACAAAGAATCCAAAAATCTAATCCATATTTCGAATCATAAACGTGAAGAACATGATGTCAGACTTTCCTTTTGACTACTTTTCAAATCGAAATATTATTTTTCATATTAATACAAATGAATACATGCTTTGCAAAATCATCACCTGCCTCCTATGAACAAACTGATCTTCTCCGACAAATCCATTTAACCTTACCATGAATCCAACAACTCCTAACCTTCCTTCTCGATCTTCGGGCCTCCTATAACATACCACAAACACAAGATCATTAATCCATAAGCCATAAACCACTTATTCTTCTCTATTCTTCAAAAATAAAAACAAAATACCCACCTTCTTGCCTAAGTACGGTTGCTAGGGTTTAGTCATGTCTCTAAGCCCCTATATATAGAGTTAACACCCTAATGCTAATCCCACATGACCTCCACAAACCACCTTTGGATCGGATCATGCTTTCCTTCCACGAAGTAGAGAGAATCCTACTCCAAATCAATCTCCTGTTGCATCTCTACTTGCGTTATCTGAACATTTAATTTTTTTACCTACTAAACGAAAAAAATCTGTAAAAATGTCTTCTACAAAGTTATCCATATCTTCTAACTCTTTTCAACCATACCAACCATGCTAAAATCCGAGTTATACACTAAAAGTTATCACTAAATTACTAACTTGATATCCTGGATACCTAAATCAAGAAATTTCACTCAACTTGATGGGCTACACCACCTATGAAGCTAAGTTAATGGGCTTGCTCAACTAATTATATTATATTTTGTTTGTTTTTAATTATTATTACTATTAGTATTTATTTATTTATTATTATTTCTATTTAGAAAAAATATTAGGTGTTACGAAAACAATATTGAAACATTAGGAACAAAATAAAATAAAATAAAAGGGACTTTGGATGTATGTGCGCTAAGGAGAGATGGAAGGGTTGGGGGGTGCCGGTGGTGCAATGCATGCATGGCGTTGGGTGCGCCAGTGCTAGCGGTGCTTTCCGCCTAGCGGGAAATGCATCGTGCACCCCCCCAAAATGGGGGAACGTACGGCGCCTGCCAGTGCGCCCCCCATATGGGAGGCCATGCGGCGGCATCTATAACACTCCTTGTGTAGGAGGCTTCGGCACCTAGGCAAAAACCCCCATTTTTTTAATATGTTCTCCATTGTCTCTTCCCTGTAAACTCTTCACTAAAAGATAAATGATCAAGCATAGGAACATAACCTTCGATACTATGAAAAGAATAGAACCATATCGAGGTCCTAATTGTATAGCTTTTGTATGATGTCCTTCCAACGTGGATTCACATAGAACATCGTGCCACCATACGAACATTCACAGAGAACATTAGGGTGCCTTCCATGGTGTTATTTGCGATCACATTGTGAATAAAAATGAAAAGAAAACAAAGGAAGATGTTCCTCAAACAAAGAACGCTTCGAAAGCTTCGTCAAATTAGAGCAACCTGGCTTTGATACCACTGTAATAAATCAAAGAGCCAAGCACAACATATTAAAAAATTGATATCTTGCCCCAGATCTGATTCTCTGATTTGGCAAAACATACAAAAAATCTAGCAAGAAGAAGATTTGATCTTCTTTACCTTATGGGGTTGAGAATCTCCCAAGCACGAGTTGTAGGAAGCCACACAAGCGAGTGCCCTCTGGGATTCCCTTGCGTAGGGAGAAGCGATCACTTGCGTCCTCCTTTTTCTCCTTCTTTTTCTTCTTTCTCTGTGTGTATGTGTGTGAGAGAGAGAGAGAGAAGAGAGAGGGAAGACTAGAGAACCATGGTGCTTGGCCCTCCCTCCACTAATATTTATATTAATTCTAGTATTTTTCGTAAAAACCCAAAAGCTAATGTAAATTTATCCACATCCTGAGCAACCACTAACCCTTACGTGTGTGACCCTCCAAGCCCAATTGTTGACCCAGTTGGAGTCCACTAAATCCAACAACTCTTATTGGACTTAATAAACTAACTTTTATCATTTAGAATTAATTTTATCAATCATCTCATGATTATAAATTAATTCTTCCAACTTAATCATCCCATGATTTTATGTGAGCTCTCCTATCACCAGTGGTCCCAAGCAAGACATCATAATCCCAGGAGAGAATGGGGTTATGCAGCCCATTCAAGAATCTTTCTTTCTATAGATACTGCGCAAATATAATCCTTCACTCAATTAGTATTCTCGATCAAACTTGGAGTATGGTTAAGTGTCAAACTCCTAGTGTCTGATTCATCAAATACCACACAATTCAACCTCTTGACAGAAATGCCTTTCTATCTCTCTGATTAACCTTGGCCAGGGATTTAATTGGGGAATTTCCTTAGAGCATTTGCCCTCTTTTGAACTATATGGGAGAGTGAGTGATCCTCTCTTGATCACATAATCACCGTCGTATGCTTCCGATAACACCTAAGTATCGGATCATAAAGAATTTAAGGCTAAAGTCAATGGACCCAACCTCAAAATGTAACCCTCCACATACGGGGTGTCTTTGGTGTCCCAAGTCAAATGACCAAATGCATTACTACAACGTAAAATCTCCTGATTGTCAATTAGGTATAATTAACCGTTAAAAAGCCTCCCTGTGAATCAGTTAAGTGAACTCATTACATTAATAAGCACATACACACTTGCTTTAATGTCTCCACACAGGTGATTATGAGTGTAGTCACCCTCCTATTATCAGTAGGCATAATACATACTCATGTATCCGGATCAACGACATCCTTTATCGAGGATCCCATGACCAAGAACATTTAGAACGTAAACATCTAGAAGATTGATCTCGTTATTGTAAACTCTTTATGATTCAATCTTCATTGCGTGCGTTCAAGGACTTCATTATGAATCTAAAAGTGAGTAGAGAAGGCGCATAATGAATTAAATGCCTTTTATTTATATGAACCAAAATGTGCAAAATCGGATTCCATGACTAGCGTATAGGACACCCAATGCTAACAGTAGCATGCATGTGATGCAAGGTGACAAGAAAAAGATATATCAAAGAAATGAATAAAGAAGGGAAAAGAGAGAGAAAGAGATCATTCTCCTTTACATGTGCTACCCTCTTGAATTTTTTCCCTTTCCTCTTCTAAGTCTCCCATGTTAGCCTCCTGCCAATCTCCCAAATCCCATCATAAGAAAAGGAGTATGAGGATATTTTTATAGAGGAAAAATATGTGAAATTCTTGCAAAAAAATCAAAAAAATTAAAAGATAATCCTAATTCGGATATTAAGTTATAAGGATAAGTTCTAAAGTCCTAAGAGAAGTTAGAAATACGAGTAGTTTTCTCTAGCATTTATTGTAAGGAGCCAATGAGAGGAACAAAGAATGATAAAACAAACTAGAATGCAGTGGAATTTAAAATAATTACCTCACCATTCTTGGTCTGTTTCAATAAAAACAAACAAAACAGGTGATTGAACATCACCTTGCGTAGATCCGGATCTGCGTTCTTTCGGTTCTAAAGGAGTGATGCCACTAGCCGCGCAGGTGCCTGACCTCCAGCGATATCTATGCGATCTCCTGTTGATGGATCTCCCTCCATTCCTCAACTGGTTTAACAGACGCGCCGATGTTTCATCTCTATGATGGTGCCTGTGGCATGCGGACGGAGTCCCCAACAATCGAGAATCAAAGCGGCAATGGAGAGAGAGAGAGAGGTGCCTAGCACAAAGGGGGCGATGGCCAGAGAGGAGTAGAGGAAGGGGCCTATTATGCCCTAGAACTTAAACCCAATATAACTAGTTAATGAGCCATATTTAATTGAGCCTAATGTGATTAAGTAATAGGTTATGAGTAATTACGTCAAATTAGAGTTAATTATTTATTAAAATGATAGTAAAGGTCGATTCGGCCTACAACGCCATCTTTGGCCGAAGGCTGATCGGCGAAATTGGAGCTGTACCTTCGTCTTTCCATCAAAAGCTGAAGTTCTGCACCGGCCATGGAGTCGGCGAAGCCAAGGGAAATCAGGAAGCTGTCCGACAATGTTATATGATTTCGGTCAAAGGGAAGGCCGCGGCCGAATCCCTTTCGATCGAATCTTCGGCCGAAGCGTCCCCAGGAGAGGAACTTACAACCGTTCCAGTTCCGGGAGGAGAAGGCCGAACACTAATGATAGGTTCCAGCCTCGAGAAGACTGAAGCCGAAGGACTTATCCAATTCTTGAAGGAAAACCTCGACGTCTTCGCCTAGTCTCCTTCTGACATGCCCGGAGTCGACCCGGAGGTAGCGGAGCATCGACTGCACGTCGACCCAAACCAGCCTCCGGTCAAGCAGAAGCAGCGTACCTTCAATCAAGAAAGAAGGATGGCCATCCAGGCTGAAGTACAGAAGGGGCTGAACGCGGGACATCTCCGAGAGGTACACCATCCCGAATGGATCGCTAATGTAGTGATGGTGCCCAAAAAGGACGGCAAGTGGCGAATGTGTGTAGACTTCACCAACCTCAACAAGGCCTGTCCGATCGACAACTTTCCGCTTCCTCGGATAGACCAAGTGGTGGACGCCACTTCCGGCCATGAACTGCTCAGCTTCCTCGACGCCTATTCAGGCTATCACCATATCCGGATGCATCCGGACGACGAGGACAAAACAAGCTTTACAACGGACCTCGGCTTATACTGCTACACCCGGATGTCATTCGGCCTAAAGAATGCTGGAGCAACTTATCAGCGTCTCGTCAACAGGATGTTCGCTCCACAGCTCGGCCGCAATATGGAGGTCTACATCGACGACATGCTGGTGAAAAGCCGCATTGTTGTGGACCATCTGGCCGATTTGGCCGAGACATTCTCCACCTTACGCAGGTATAAAATGAAGCTGAACCTTGCCAAGTGCGCCTTCGGCGTGGCCTCCGGGAAGTTCCTCGGTTATATGGTCACCCGCCGAGGGGTAGAGGCAAATCGTGCGAACGTTGCGGCCATTATCCAAATGCGCCCTCTGGCCAACGTCCGAGAGGTTCAGAAGCTAAGTGGAAGGATTGCCGCATTAAGCAGCTTCATGTCAAGGGCGGCGGACTATTGTTTTCCCTGCTTCAAGCTACTGAAGAAGACTAGAAATTTCTCCTGGACGGACGAGTGCCAATCGGCCTTCGACCAACTGAAAGCTTATCTCTCCAATGTTCCTGTCTTGTCTAAACCGGTTCGAGGAGAGCAGTTGTTCGTTTATCTCGCCACATCTAAAGCAGCTATCAGTGCCGTCCTCGTCCGGGAAGAAGATGGTGTTCAGAAGCCGGTTTATTATATAAGTCGAGCCCTCCACGGAGCGGAGCTTCGGTATCCGGCTCTCGAAAAGCTGGCTTTGGCGCTCGTCGCTTCCGCGAGGAGGCTCCGGCCCTATTTTCTCGCGCATTCAATAAAGGTCTTCACATATCAACCTTTGAGGCAAGTACTCTCCCGGCCGGAAGTGTCCGGGAGGCTAGCGAAAAGGGCGATCGAACTAGGAGAGTTCGACGTCTCTTATGGGCCTCGGACCGCAATAAAAGCTCAAGCTTTGGCCGACTTCATTGCCTAGCTCACTCCCGAAGCATCCTCGGCCCCTCAGCCGGAAGTCAGAGCTACTCCTGAAGCTGAATCCGCTTTGGTTCCTTCGTCCTCAGCAGATGAATGGCAACTATATGTTGATGGGTCCGCATACTCTTCAGGCAGTGGCGCCGGGTGGATCTTGGCATCTCCAGAAGGGGTCATCACGGAGTATGCACTACGCTTCTCTTTCCCGGCTACCAACAATGCCGCTAAGTATGAAGCCCTTGTATCAGGCCTTCGGGCCGCTAGAAAGCTCGGCGCGCAAAGCATAAGGGCATTCAGCGACTCTCAGCTTATCACCAACCAAGTCACCGGGGAGTATGATGCACGGGACGCATTGATGGCGTCCTATCTCTAGGTAACCCGCAAGATCCTAGCTGAATTTACTTCTTATGAGATTGTGCGGATCCCTCGGGCCGAAAATGCTAGAGCCGATACTCTTTTCCAGATAGCATCAACTCAGGATAAGGGAGGAGGCCGAATGGTCTTGGTAGAAGAACTGTCTGAGCCAAGTCTCGGCGAATCCGAGGTCATGCAAGTGAATGAATCCGAAGCAGAGACCTGGATGACTCCCTTGATCGCCTTTCTCCTCCGAGAGGAGGTCCCGTCCGATCTGAAGGAAGCAAGGCGCGTCCGGCAGCGCTCTTCCCATTTTCTAGTTCTGGAGGATATGCTGTATAAGAAGTCCTTCGGCCGGCCACTCCTTCGATGTCTCGGCCCGGCCGAAGCCGATTATGCCCTTCGGGAAGTACATGAAGGAATCTGCGGAGCACACTCAGGAGGAAGGGCTTTGGCCCATAAACTTTTAAGGCAAGGGTACTGGTGGCCGACACTCCGAGAGGATGCCGCTGCTCTTGTCCGCTACTGTGATTAGTGCCAGAGGTTCAGTTCCCTCATTCACCAGTCGGCAACTCTCCTAACACCTCTGTCAGATCCTTGGCCTTTCGCCCAATGGGGGATCGATATCCTGGGCCCTTTTCCCATGGCCACCGGCTAGAGGAAACTCCTTATTATGGCAGTGGATTACTTCACCAAGTGGGTCGAAGCCGAACCCCTCGCGTATATAACCGATAGTACTGCCTGGAACTTCGTATGGAAGTCCGTCATTTACCGCTACGGCATACCTCAGGCAATCATTTCAGATAATGGCAAGCAATTTGACAGCCACTGGTTCAAAGACAACTGCGCAAGCTTCGGTATTCTGCATAAGTTCGCCTCGGTAGCACACCCTCGGACGAATGGCCAAGTCGAAGTCACTAACCGAAACCTATTGCAAGGACTGAAGACTCGCCTCAGCAAGGCTAAAGGCCGATGGGTCGAAGAGCTGCCAAGCGTTCTATGGGCTTATCGGACAACAAGCCGAACCCCTACCGGAGAAACCCCATTCCGAATGGCCTACGGGGTGGAAGCAGTTATTCCTATTGAAATCGGCTTGCCGTCGCCAAGAGTTCTTACTTACGATCCGGAGACTAATGATGAAACCCTGAGGGATCACCTTGATCTTATAGAAGAGACAAGGGATCAAGCTCGCATTCGGCTGGCAGCATATCAGTAACGCATGGCGAGATACCACAACACTCGAGTAAAGCCCTGAAGTTTTGAAGCCGGGGACCTCGTGTTGCGGAACGCCCACGCGTCCAAGCCAGCCAAGGTTGCGGGGAAGCTTTCTCCGAACTGGGAAGGCCCTTATCGCATGAGGGAAGTAATCCGACGAGGGGCCTATCAGCTGGAGACCCTTTTGGGCCAGCCGCTCCCTCGCACCTGGAATGTGGAGCGCCTTCGGCGTTACTTCATGTAAGTTATTTTCCCGGGGTTCAGCCCGACACCATGAATATATTTTTTGTTCCAAAGTATTGTATCTGGCATACTCTCTTAAGTCCGTGTAAACCGTACCGGGAGTGGCTTCGGCCATGCAAACCGTATCGGGAGCGGCACTACTCTCTAAGTCCGTGTAAACCGTACCGGGAGTGGCTTCGGCCATGCAAACCGTATCGGGAGCGGCACTACTCTCTAAGTCCGTGTAAACCGTACCGGGAGTGTCTTTGGCCATGCAAACCGTATCGGGAGCGGCACTACTCTCTAAGTCCGTGTAAACCGTACCGGGAGTGGCTTCGGCCATGCAAACCGTATCGGGAGTGGCACTATTCTCTAAGTCCGTGTAAACCGTACCGGGAGTGGCTTCGGCCATGCAAACCGTATCGGGAGTGGCACTATTCTCTAAGTCCGTGTAAACCGTACCTGGAGTGGCTTCGGCCATGCAAACCGTATCGGGAGCAGCACTATTCTCTAAGTCCGTGTAAACCGTACTGGGAGTGGCTTCGGCCATGCAAACCGTATCGAGAGCGGCACTGCATTCTAAGTCCGTGTAAACCGTACCGGGAGTGGCTTCGGCCATGCAAACCGTATCGGGAGCGGCATGGCTTCGGCCACATGCAGGATCAAATTCGGCTATCTACTCGGCCCGGGCCCGCTCCAGCTCCTTCTCAGACCGCAGCCGCGCGTTCGCCCTGATGAGGACATCGATGCTAGCCTCGAGATCGCGCCGCACCGAGGCCACTTTGCCCGAAGCCAGCTGATCCGAGGCCTGGTCGATGTCCTGAAGCTTCTGCTGGATGATGACCTGGCAGCGAGCAAGAGCCCCGCACATGACCGCGGCCTACAACAGAAAGAAAGAAAACGTGAGATGAAGCCACTAACAGAAACAACGAGCAAGGACGAAGACGAAGGGGCTCTCACCTAGACGGCATGCCGGACACATTGCAGGGATAAGCCTTCCGAAGAAAGCTCCCTGATCTCGTCCCCGGCCATGGGGAGGGTCAAGCCCCGAGTCAGGCGCAAACACATCCGGGAGTCATCCAGACTCTCGTCTGTGAAGACCCCCGTGTCCGGGCGCCAAGGCTCGTGCCCGTACTCCCGAGACATGTGGGTCCCGGCCGCCCCGATGGGGTAGGACAACGCCTCGGCGGCGGCCCCGGTAGCCGAAGGGGAATCGCCCCTCTACGGCTGGGGAGGCGACGAGAGCAGGGCGTCCCTTCCGGACACCGGCCTCTTGGTCACCGGGGCGGATTCCCTCTCGCCGGGATCATCCGACCGGCTTCGCTTCTCGGGCCGCCCGCTCCCTCCGGCGACTGCCTTCCCCTTATGTCGCTCCCTCTCGAGAGTAGCTGCGGCACCGCGGCCTACGGCGGAAGCCGCGGTCTGCCTCGTGGTCCGAGCGTCCGGGGTCGAAACTCCTCCGGCCGTCCTCCCTTCCGCAGGCCGCGGCTGGGACGGTCGAGACTGTCCGGACTGCTTGGAGATCCAGCAGATCAGGCCCCGGAGACCAGACATCTCTGAAAGCAGAAAAGGAAAAGTTAGCAACGGTTCAAACTATAACTTTTGACTCAAAGCCGACTTACCCCCGGCCGTAGCTTCGGCGCCCTCTTCGGACGGACAGGCTTCGGCCGGAGCCCTGGTCGCGGTAGCTCTCGCCTCGACCTCTCCCGGGGTATCTTCGAGAGGAAGGTAGGGAAAGACCCGGAGAGGAGAGTACGACGGGTCCGGCTAGGCTCCCATCTCTATGAGCCTGTTCTAGCCCGACAGAAGCTCCGCAATGTTGTACGGAGCCTCATCCTCGAAGAGGTGCGCGTCGGCATGCTGCTCGGAGCTGAGGGTGGGTGGGTCAGAAAGGCCCTCGGCCAAGGGCGCCCATTCGGTAGGGAAGGGTCACACACTCTTATCCTCCTCTGGTAGAGAAATGAAAAAGAATTCCTCCTTCCAATGATGAATGGACGAGGGCTTCCCGGAGAAGATCCCCCGGCCGAAGCGAGGGACGAAGCAATACCAAAACGACTTCCCCTGAGGTTTTATTTTGAAAAGATAGCGGAAAATATTTACAGAGGGGTTGAAGTCGAGATGGGAGTTCAGTGCCAGGAAAGCATAGACTGTCTGCCAGGAATTCGGAAAGAATTGGGACGGGGCCAGTCTGTAAAAGCTCAAAAGATTTACAACAAAAGAATGAAGAGGAAGGCGGAAGCCCGCCCGGAAGTTGTGCTCATAGATCGAGTAGCTGCCCGGCCGAACGGTGTTGGCTCTGGTGTGCCTCCCACGCCAGATGGGAATCATCCAAGAAGGAATCAGATAGTAGTTAGTTAAGGTCTTGATGCTCTCGACATCAAGAATACTAGCTACATCCGAAACCATCTCGGCCTGAAGACGGCCCGTAGTGGAAGGCTCAGCAACAGCCGGAACCGCTTCTGCCTCGTCCGCCATAACGGAAAGGAAAGAATTGGAAGAAAAGGGAGATGACAGAGAAGACTGGGGAGTAGGTTTGGATGAGGAGCACGATGAGCCGTTTTCGGCCGAAAAATTGCTTTCGGCCGAAGAAGAGCTACTGGACATGAATCGAAAAAGAGAGGGTAGGAGCTGAGGCTTACGCTCAGACTAGGATCTCCCCGGCGACAAAGAACTTCCCAGCGACAACTCCCAGAGACAAGGAGCTCCCCGGCGATGGACAAGGCATCCCCAAACGCCCTCGATAGCCTACTCACTGCCGGAGAAGCAAAGGAACTCGCGGAGCTGCTCGCGGGATCTCACAGGCACAGAGGAAGGAGAAGGCAAAAGAACAGTGACCAGGGGGACGGGGGGCTGGTATTTATAGGAGGACTCGAGGGGGTCGGGTTGTGAACCGACGGCCGAGATCCTCCCACCCCTCGGCTCCGCCCTGCTTGGATGCTCGACGTGTGTCCCGTCCTTCGCCATGATGACGAGCGGGCTGCCGGATCGAGAGGAGGCAATCAACAGCCGGATGCGGCCCAACCCTTCGGCCATTCGTCCGGATGCTCGCCACGTGCCCCGATCCTCGTGCCGGGGGCCGGAGAGGCGGTGATCCAGGTGAAGTCTTGGGCAGAGAGCCGAAGTGACCGCGATCCGAGTGATCACTGTTAACGGCTGAGATCTTTTTGTGCTTTCGGCAGCCCGACCGGATGTTAGACACGTGTGTTGTGTTTGTTGTGACGCGACCGTGAAGGCGGGAGACTCAAGGTCTTTCCCGCTCTTGCCTGGTGTTCCAATGTACTCTGAAAACCTCGCCCTTTCGCAGCTGGGGATGAAGGCATTCATCACCAAGTCTCGGCCTGAGACGAAGGTGTCTACGACAGGGTCCCGGCCTGAGACGAGGCTGTTTGTCACCAGCCCTCAGCCGACCTAAGGCGAAGCCTTGTCTCCCAGTTTCTAAAACAGGTGATAACAATTTCGGACAAGGTTCGTACCATGTTATTTTTTCTGCAAGGGCTTCGTATTTTACTCTCGAGCGTTTCATGGAATTGAGAACGACAAGAGTAGGGGGCCATGTGATGGGGCAGAATCCGATTCGGCCCATTAGCAGCCCAACAACGGTAGCCCAACAACAGCGGCCCACTGGCGGCCCTCGGCCCACAAGCGGCCTTCAGCCCAATTGGCCTCGGCCCAGCAAGCGGCCTTCAGCCCAATTGGCTTCGGCCCAATAGTGACCCCCGGCCTTCGGCCCAGTAGCCATATCTGGCCCACTCCGGTGGAAGGGTTAGGCACTATGGTGGTTTACCAGTAACCCAAAACATAGTCCTATATCGGTTGCCACCATCAAGTAACCTCTATCCTCCGTTATAAATAGACGGTTATTTATTACAAAAGGTATGTCTTCTTGACCAAGGACAACAGTCCAAAAGCATTAAAGCTTCTTCTTCTTCCTTCCCTTCTGAATCGAATCTTCTTCAGAAGCTAACTTAGCCGTCGGAGGGGGTTCTCTTGGGCCGAAGCCCGAGACCCTCACTGACTGGTTCTTCTTCTTGCAGGGGCTTCGGTTTGAATCTTCGCCGACCTCTCCGAATCGGCCTCGGCCACCGACTTCGATTTTCTTCCTCCGATCTCGGCATTGCCCTTCGCCGGTCGGGTCCCCTTCGGCCCTGTGGAGTCCGCTTCGCCCTCGGCAAGTCTTCGTCCGGGTGTATTTCGGCTTCGGAGCCTCGTCCCCACTCTACCCTCATCTCGGTCCGGATCCCTATCGGTCTTCTTCTTCGACATTATTCTCCGATTCTAGTCTCGGAATCCGACCGTGATAGCTTTGGCTACATCAGACACCTATATCTATCAGGTACTGCGGAAGTCCCAAAGGGGAAGCATCGCAGGATCTCAAGTCACGAAAAAAAAATGGTTCTTCTATGATTTGTGGCTCGAGACAATGGAGCTAATTCAGAGAAACAGATTATGGGTACGAACCTTCATGAAGAGGAACCCCTCATTAATTTGGGTGTGAGGAAGGCACTGGAACATACACCGAAAGAGGAGAACCGAGGGAATTACCCTTCGCTTATGACAGACGAGGAGGAAGGCGTAGATCTAAAACTAGGCATTAAGGGTGAGCTGAGCAAGAGCTAGTTGATACTATTGCAGGACATTACAAACAAAGTGGACAACCGAAAGACAAGAACCCACAAGGAACATCTACTTGTAGGCTACAAACGAATTGGGGACCTCAGATGAAAGTCGATCACCCGTACCAGCCTCAACCAGGTTGTACCTGTAGGGGACCCTATACTCTTCCGTCAGCCTACCCAACTCTACATGCTTAATGACACTATGGCTATGACAGGCCAAGATAGGAGACCTCCTCCCAGACTGGTCGGAGGTACAAGCAACCTCGTCGGACACCACAGTTGAGGTCTCCGAGGAATCCTCGGACCAAAGAGAAGAAGGATCGCTAAGTAAAGAAGAAGTAGAAGACTTCAGGGACCAGGAAGTGGACCCAAAGGAAGAAGAAGAAGGCTGTGAGGAAGTCTTAAAGGACTCTGAAGAACCGACAGACTCGGAAGCTAGGGTGGACTCACCAGAGAAAGCGCAGGAGATGCCCAAGCGATGATGAATCCCATCTCCGTCAGCTCCGACGAGCTACTGGAATGCTTAAGAAAGTGCAGAAGGAAGGTTGGCCTCCCCCGACCCTGCTTTTATAGGGAAAGGTCAACCAAACCCACCGCCTCTTTGACCCGTTTGGGATACCAAGAGGCGCCAAAACGATCTGCCATGATGACTAACTAGACATACCGTCTGATTTCAAATGGGATGAGCCCCATTATGATGAGCTAAGGCAACCATCACCCATGAGATGGCGCTACATGAACAACCGACATATTTAGGATCGTTCAAGGGGCGTAAGTGGCAGGGGGACATCATCTTATTCCTTAAATAGGCATCCTTTCAAAGCACAACTAGTGCCCTGTTTCTCTCACATGTTGGTCTTATCAACCCTTTTTGGGCTTTCCGCACAATGTCACTCCTACATGAATCTAGGAGTGAGGGGACCAGTGATGAGGGGTGATTGGGATCTGGCCCAATCAGGCCCAACTAGCCAAAGGTCCAAAGGCCCGCGACCCACAGGTTGTCATGTGAGGGTGCCATGTGGCTTCTTCTGATACCTCAACAGGCAAGCCGAAGGTTGGGACCTAAAGTGTATGGGTCCTAGTTCACTAGAGAGCCAAGCCTAAGGGGGCCAACCTCTCACTCTGTAAGCCCCAAGACCATTAACATCTTGGTCAAAGATCTCGAGTGCGGAAAGGATCCTATCTATTTGGTAACCCAGAGCCTCCGCTTCAACTAGAGGAGGCCAAGTCCCTAGACTCTAAGGTCACTACCTCCCGAGTGCCCAAGAGAGTGGAGGCTCGCAGGTCGATCCATAACTCCACCCCGCCATCAAGCGAGACTCGCGGTCTGACAACATAACCACCCATTTAAGGCAGGTCCCCATGATATGCTCCCTCCATCAAGAGAGGAGATCCCTCCTTCCAACCTAGTATCCCATGATCCCCACGATCAAGGGGCGTAAATCGTGGTCCAATTAACTCCACGAGGGCAACAGCCCCCATGATGCCGCACGTAGAGGGGATAATATATACCCCAACTTCTCTCCTGAAGGAGGTACGTCTAATACTAGACTGAACCCTAGAGAATTCTCCATCTTCTACCTCTCACAAGAACTTGACTTAAGCATCAGAGGGATCCTAGGGGCCCTCTGATGTCTCTTCTTCCTCTTGCAGGCTCTACCATGGGCATTTCGTGATCTACAAATTCTATCGAGTAGCCAGAGATTCGGTCGGGCGGTCATCGTCACCTGACCAATTTCTGACCGCTACAATAATCAAATAAAAAAAAAAAGCAATGAGACTATCAAACCCATGAAAAGATCGATCTATCAGATCTGCAATTTGGCACTGATACTAGTGTAAGGAGAAAACACAACATAATTTAAAATTTTAAAATAGATTTTCTTGTCTGCATCATTTTAGATCTTATAAATCAAAACAAAACTCAAGGTAAAGATCGAATCTTTACCTTCAAGGGGACTACAGATTTCTCTAGACTATTGCAGAATCGATTCCAAATCAAAAGCCATATAAGTGAACAGCCTATATTAGTATCCACAAGAGCTCTCAATGAAGAATGGATTCCTCTCTTACCCTAAAGAACTATTTCACAGCTGATGAATCTTCCACAGACAAATGGGAAGGGGTCACAGAGAGAGAGAGAGAGAGAGAGAGAGAGAGAGAAAGGGACGACCAGGAGACCTCGCTTTTTGGCTAGGATTTCTCTCTTGTATATGTTAGGAATCGATGGATCGCAGCGGAAAAATAAAAGGATTCCTATGTATCGGTTGCTAGGATCGTAAAATGGACAATTAAAGAATGCGGGAAGAATAGTTTCACCTTTGCGGGGTTTCGAATCTCCTGTGGATAATTCCGATTCGGTAATCGCGCACGATCTCCAGAGGTATCCACAGGAGCTCCTGACGCAGACGCGATTTCCTCCTTGACTTGAGTACTTCGACCCGATCTCAAATCCACCATGCGCGGAAAGAGAGAGATCTACTTCAAGAGAGAGAAAGAGAGAGAGAGAGGAGAGAGAAACTCCGAGATGGTGTAGTGTACGTCCAACTTTTTCCACCCCTCCCCTTGGCCTCCTTATATAAGAAATAAGGATAAGCACAAGGATTAATTCTCATGATTATCCAAGAGTTTGGCCTTGGATAATTCTCCATTAAATATTCATGTTTATCCTGCAGTTTTTCACAAAAACCCAGATAACCATAATATTTAACATCTCTCACCGTCTTACGAGAACTCTTATGTGTGTGACCCTCCAGGCCCATATATCAATCTGGTTTCAGGCTCATTAAACGTAGAATCAATTCTAAAGTTTAATATTTATTAATTATTATTTAAACATCATATGTTAAATAATTAATTTAATAAATAAGTGGTTTATCGTCTGATGATTAATCTACTTGACTTTCTGACCATGAACGGCACCAAACACTACCTCATGATCACAGAAGATATAAGGGATAGTGTTCCCTTTATTTGAATAATTTCGTCTACAGATACCGTACAGATAAAATCCTTCACTCATCCAATATCCCAATAACGCAAGGGTATGCTTTTACAGTCAAACCCTCTATCACATTATTTAGATAGATTCCAGTACTCAGTTAACTTCTAGAAAGATTTCTCTTTCAGTTGACCCTGGTCAAGGATTTCTGTGTACACATCCATAAGACATTCTCTCTCCAGTCTTATACCAAGAGTGAGTGATCCCCTATTATTCACTCAATTACCTTCGCAAGCTTTCCACTGTATCTGAGAGACTGACTATCGTGGACTTAATGGTTAAAGTCCACAAGTCAGAGAATCAAGACACAATGGTCTACAAGTAAAGTATCAATGGTGACTCAGGTCAAAGGACCAACTGTACTACTGCAACGATTGACTTCCCTGGTTGACTAATAGGTATAATTACCATCCAAGAATTCTTATTCAAATCTGTTCAGTGAACTCATTCTCTAATGAGCACCCACAAGTTTGTCTTAGTGTCACCACACGAGTGAATGTGAGATCATTCATCCTCATCGTATGAGCATAAATAACTTATGTCGATCTTATCGGATATTTAATGTCCATCTCAAATATCATATGATCGAGAACTGTTTAAGACAAGTGACTAAGAATATTGATCTCACTATCATAATCTCATCATAATTCAATATCCCATACATTTGTCTACGGACCTTCATTACGATAGTTAATTTGCGAGAACTATAAATGAAGAAATAATTGCCTTTATTAATATTCTAAACTAGAATGTACAATGATTGGCTTTGAGGCCACCCAATTCTATCATTCTCCCACTTGGACTATAGCCAATCACCCATGTGTCTAAGTCCTATAGACTTAAGGTGACGTTCTAAATTGTTTTGAGACAATGGCTTAGTCAAGGGATCTGCTACATTATCTTCGGATGAGACTTTCTCAACTACTATATCTCCTCGGGCGATAATCTCACGAATTAGATGAAATCGTCTCAGAATGTACTTTGACTTCTGATGCGATCTTGGCTCCTTTGCTTGAGCTATTGCCCCATTGTTGTCACACAATAATGAAACAGGATCTGAAATGCTAGGAACTGCTCCAAGTGCATAGATGAACTTCTTCATCCAAACCGCCTCCTTAGCGGCTTAAGCTGCAGCAATGTACTCTGCTTCGGTGGTCGAATTTGCAGTTGTTTCTTGTTTGGAACTTTTCCAACTTACTGCACCTCCATTTAACATGAAGACAAATCCAGACATGGATTTTCTATCATCCATATCTGAATGGAAGCTCGAGTCAGTAAACCCTCGAAGTTCCAAATTGTTTCCTCCATAGACGAGAAATAGATCCTTAGTCCTTCTTAAGTATCTAAGGATACATTTCACCGCCTTCCAATGTTCCTCACCTGGATTAGCCTGATATCTACTAGTGACACTTAGCGAGTGTGCCACATTAGGCCTAGTACATAGCATTGCATACATGATAGATCCTATTGCCGAAGTATAAGGAACTCTACCCATGTGTGCTTTCTCTTCAGGTGTCTTGGGAGACATTCTTTTAGAAAGATAAATTCCATGTCTCATCGTCACGAGACCACTCTTGGAATTTTCCATGCCAAACTTTTTGACTATGGTGTCTATGTACATGGATTGGGAAAAACCAAGCATCCTTTTGGATCTATCTCTATAGATCCTTATTCCCAGAATGTAGGATGCCTCTCCCAAATCCTTCATGGAGAAGTTTTTGGATAACCAAATCTTTACTGATGACAACATTCCTACATCATTCCCAATGAGTTGAATGTCAACAACGTAAAGTACCAAAAAGGTAATTGCACTCCCACTAGTCTTTTTGTATACACAAGATTCATCTTCATTCTTAATGAAGTCATAATATTTTATTTCTTCATCAAATCTTAAGTTCCAAGTTCGGGATGCCTGCTCTAATCCATAAATAAATCTTTGCAGCCTACATACCTTACTTGAATGCTCTTTTGAAGTGAATCCTTCAGGTTGTATCATATACACCACTTCTTGAAGGTTCCCGTTAAGGAACGTTGTTTTCACATCCATTTGTCATATTTCATAATCATAGAATGCAGCAACAGCAACAAGTATTCTGATTGACTTAATCATAGCAACTGGAGAAAAAGTTTCGTCATAGTCAATGCCTTGCCTTTGACGATACTCTTTCGCTACCAGCCTTGCCTTGTATGTGTCAATCTGTCCATCTGCCCCGATCTTTCTTTTAAAGATCCATTTACTGCCAATAGGCACTATACCTTCTGGCAGTTTAACCAAGTTCCAAATTTGGTTGGCATACATGGACTGAATTTTGAATCCATTGCTTCTTGCCATTTCTCTAATTCTTGACTATTCATGGCTTCTTGGTAGGTCTGAGGATCATCATCCTCATTTAAGTGCACTTTTGGTTTGCCGTCATCAATATGTCCAACATATCTTTCAGGCTGCTTAGGCACTCTACCAGATCTTCGAACCTTTTGTGTATTGTCTTGAACAAGTTCTTGAGTCAATGGCTCATTAGATAAGCCAGCATTGATTTGTGAGTCTAGAATTTCTTCCAGTTCTATCTTGCACCTACTATCTTCTTTTGAAAGATATTCTTTTTCTAAGAAGATAGCTCTTTTTGCGACAAACACCCTTTGATCGCTGGGCTGATAGAAATAATATCCAAAAGTCTCTTTTGGATATCCCACAAACCTACACTTTTCTGTCCTGGAATCCAGTTTATCTGGATAATGTCTTTTGACATGTGCAGGACAACCCCAGACTCTAACATGCTTAAAACCTGGTTTCTTCCCTTTTCATATCTCATATGGAGTGGAAGATACTGACTTACTGGGAACTTTGTTCAACAGATATGCAGCAGTCATTAGTACATATCCCCATAAAGAAATTGAAAGTTTAGCATAACTCATCATTGATCGTACCATATCTAATAAAGTACAATTTCTCCTTTCCGATACACCATTCAACTGTGGTGTATAGGGAGCAGTCCACTGAGACAGAATACCATTATTCTTAAGATATTGTATGAATTATGTACTTAAGTATTCACCCCCTCAATCTAATCGAAGAGTCTTGATACTCTTTCCAGTTTGATTCTCAACTTCATTTTTAAATTCTTTAAATTTTTCAAAGACTTCTGACTTATATTTCATTAAATATATACAGTCATATCTTGAAAAATCATCTGTAAATGAAACGAAGTATGAGTAACCACCCATAGCATGAGTGGACATTGGACCACATACATCACTATGTATTAGTTCCAATAATTCTTTTGCTCTTTCTCCATGTCCAGAAAATGGAGCTTTGGTCATTTTTCCCATGAGACAAGCTTCACAAGTTGCAAATGATTCATAGTCAAATGGATCAAGATATCCATTCTTTTGCAACTTAACGATCCTATTCTCATTTATATGACCAAGCCTACAATGCCATAGGTATGATTTATTCACATCTTTATCTATTCGTTCAAGAGACTTATTTACTAGACAAACATCATATGAAATATCAAGTAAATATAAACCATTCAATAAATATCCAGAAGTAAACAATTTGTCTCCTTGATAAATGGAACAACCTTTATTCTCAAGTTTCATAGAATATCCTTATTTATTTAAACATGAAATAGATATGATATTCCTAATGATGGTTGGAACATAATAACAATCTATTAGTTCCAATGAGTCTCCTAACGGCATCTAAAGTCTTGCTGTCCCCACAGCTAACGCAGTAACTTTTGCTCCATTCCCAAGTCTCAGATACACGTCTCCGCGAATCAATCTTCTTTTACTTGTTAGCACCTGCAAGTTATTGCAGATATGAGAAACACACCCAGTATCTAATACCCAAGATGTTGATTCTTTATAAGACAAGTTAAGATCAATCATGAGTATACCTGAAGCTTCACTAAGCTTCTCTTTTGCTTTTTCTGCTAGATAAATCTTGCAGTTTCTCTTTCAGTGACCTTATTTATGGCAGTGGAAACACTGACCTTTATCATTGACTTTAGCTTTGTCCTTTTGAACCTCTGGTTTGCTTTTCATTGGCTTCTTTGGCTTACCTTTCTTAAAGGTCTGTCCAGCTTTTCTTTTCTTATTGGTCTTACCAACAAGTATTACATGTGGCTTATCTTTTTGGATAATGCCTTCCGTTGTCTTCAACATGTTGAGCAGCTCAGCTAGTGTAACTTTAATCTTGCTCATATTGAAGTTGATGATGAATTGTGAAAATGAATCTGATAGGGACTTTAAGATTAAGTCGATGCTTATGTCATTGTTCATAACAAAACCAAGCACTGCAAGCCTCTCAATCCATTCTATCATCTTGAGCACATGAATTTGCACAGATGTGCCCTCGCTCATCCTGATCCTGAACAGTTTCTTAGATATCTCATATCTTTCTGTTCTAGATTGTTCACCAAACAACTCTTGTAGGTAAGTCAGAATGGACTTAGCTTCCATATTATCATACTGTCGTTGTAGTTCATTGTTCATTGAACCAAGCATATAACACTGGACTTTAATAGAGTCCTCCTTCCAGTTTTCAAACATCATTAATTCATCTTCGTTAATATTTTCACCAGGTTGTTCTGGATCAGGTTGATCCAGGACATAGGCTAGTTTTTCACACCTGAAGACAATCTTCAGGTTGCGTAACCAGTCAATGTAATTTAGTCCCGTGAGTTTGTTTGCATCAAGTATGTAACGAAGGGGGTTTGGTGACGACATAGCGACCTACAAGGAAATATAACGAAATAAACAGATAGTTCTAAAATCAGATTTAGGACTTTTAATCTAGATTTTTACTCCCACTATTTTTCGGCGATCTGTATGACCCTCTAATATACAGAACGGGAGATTCCGGTGATCTATAATGATGGTGGGTTACGTAGATTATTCTGAATATCTCACTTTACAACTTAAATTTTGAAAGAGGGTTTTTAAATTGATTTATAAAAATCGTGCTATTAATAATATTTCGATTTGAAGTATTATTATACTAGATAGAAATATCTATTTAACAGCATATTCCACATATATCACATACATGCCGAAAAATAAATAAGGACGATCATGGACTACTTAAGCTACTATGGAATCATCGGAGCCAAACGATGATCCATAATAAAATCCTAGTGTGAAAACAGCAACACCGGTTCCATTTGATGCGAGTCCTTCCTCTAGAGGTGTCTTCAAGAGATCCCGTCCTATAAACTTGATCCGCAACATTTAAATATGAATTTAGGACTCACAGGTCCATAAATTTACATTTAAATAATAATAAGAAACCTTGATCTTATCAAGGGGAGTACAAACTTAGAGGAAGATAGAATGTACACTTGGATTAAGAGAGAGGAGGACACGCAGGTCTTATTTTAAAATACCAAATGAAACATGCATCGCATTCATTCACAAAATAACCATCACATGATTAATTTAAGTCCATGATCATCCCATCATTCACATCACATGCAGCATATAATTATCAGATAATTATAGTTGGTATCATTTTATAAACAAATAAAATATAATACCATAAGGTTTCGAAATAATATTTATTTCAATATATTTATCAAACATTATTGCTAAACCACAATATAACTAAACAATTTAGTTAACATTCCCATGCTCAAACAATTTGAACAAAAATAAGATAAATCAAGTTATGCATAATATTAATCAAGTTACAAGAATCTAATTCTGAACTTAATAAAATAAAAGGGATTGAGTTAATAATTAAAAACTCCTTTTAAATAATTAACTCATACCCTATTAGATTTAAACCCCCTTAATTAATTAACAGTTAATTAAACAATTTTAAATAAATTGTTAACTAATAATTTTGCAATTCAAACAAAATTTAGAACTGTAAAATTGGGTTTAAAATCAATTAAATAGGCTTTAAAGGGATTAAATGGGGTTTAAAAAGGGTTAACGGGTCGGGGTTTAGGCGCCGGGTCCGGATCTGATCTGGATCATGCGCGGGTCGGTGCGAGTCTGGGCGGGCCGGCCCATCGGCCCATGCGCCTGTCGCCCCTGCCGCCCGTTAGGGTTTGAGCGGGGCGCGGGTGCCTGGTTAGTGACCTTTCCGGTGGGTGGAGCTTGCCGCCGGCCCAGGCGATGGCCGGCGGGGCTCCGTCTGGTCCCTCCGGCACCGTCTCACATCGTCGGCGGCCCTCAAGCACGTCACCGGACGTGCCCCTCCATCCTAGCATGCACAGGGAATAAAACGCCTGGTGCACGAGCAGATCTGTGGGGGGAAACCGCCGCCAGCCTAGGGAGGGCCTGGGCAGGCACCGGCCGGAGCTGCCGACGCCAGCAGATGTCACCGGTGATGCCTGTGGGTGCCGGACATGTCCCGAATTCCTGCATGAAGCCTATACAACGATTGCACGGCCACATGGTCTACAACCTGTACGCATGCTAGAGAATATTAATGGTCGGTTCTCGGCCCATACGGGATTGACGACACCGGCAAAGGTCTCGGATGTTGTTGTGCGTCCGACACAGCAGCAAAAACCTAAGGGACTATCTCTATAGCTATCCTTATAAAAAATATTAACCCTCCTCTATAGGCGCATGAAGCATTCATAATACAGCAGCACCGCCAGCAAGTCTAATAGTCCTATGCAGGGCCGGAAGTTCACAATGATAAACTAGCAGCGGCAGAGAAGCCAGGACACTCCTGCGACTCTCCGTTTGCCTTGCATGAAGAAGATTATTCTGAAAAGAGAGAATAAAATAAGGGCTATAAATGATCTACCCGTGTGGATGTTAATCCCTTATTTATAAAACAGAGAAACACAAAACTCCCTTTAAGCCTGGGAACAATTCCCCATCATCAGATGATAATAAAAAAATTTAATCCAGCCCAAGAACATGTACAATACATGTTCTTCATACACAACGAGAAATCGACACGCAAAACGATGCCGTTTTATGATCGAAATAGCAACCTGGCTCTGATACCACTGTTAGGAATCGATGGATCGCAGCGAAAAAATAAAACGATTCCTATGTATCAGTTGCTGGGATCATAAAACGAACAATTAAATAGCGCAGGAAGAACAGTTCTTCACCTTTGCGGGGTTTCGAATCTCCCGTGGATAATTCCGATTCGGTAATCGCGCACGCGCATGATCTCCAGAGGTATCCACACGATCTCCCGATGCAGACGCGATTTCCTCCTCGACTTGAGTACTTCGACCCGATCTCAAATCCACCATGCGTAGAAAGAGAGAGATCTACTTCAAGAGAGAGAAGGAGAGAGAGAGAGAGGAGAGAGAAACTCTGAGATGGTGTAGTGTACGTCCAACTTTTTCCACCCCTCCCCTTGGCCTCCTTATATAAGAAATAAGGATAAGCACAAGGATTAATTCTCATTATTATCCAAGAGTTTGGCCTTGGATAATTCTCCATTAAATATTCATGTTTATCCTGCGGCTTTTCACAAAAACCCAGATAACCATAATATTTAACATCTCTCATCGTCTTACGAGAACTCTTATGTGTGTGACCCTCCAGGCCCATATATCAGTCCGATTTCAGGCCCATTAAACTTAGAACCAATTCTAAAGTTTAATATTTATTAATTATTATTTAAACATCATGTGTTAAATAATTAATTCAATAAATAAGTGGTTTATCATCTGATGATTAATCCACTTGACCTTCTGACCATGAACGGCACCAAACACTACCTCATGATCCCATAAGATATAAGGGATAGTGTTCCCTTTATTTGAACATTTCCGTCTGCAGATACCGCACAGCTAAAATCCTTCACTCATCCAATGTCCCAATAACGCAAGGGTATAGTTTTACAGTCAAACCCTCTATCGCATTATTTAGATGGATTCTAGTACTCAGTTAACTTCTAGAAAGACATCTCTTTCAGTTGACCCTAGCCAGGGATTTCTGTGTACACATCCATAGGACATTCTCAGGTCAAAGGATCAATTGTGCTACTACAACGATTGAATTCCCTGATTGACTAATAGGTATAATTATCATCCATGAATTCTTATTCGGATATGTTCAGTGAACTCATTCTCTAATGAGCACCCACAAGTTTGTCTTAGTGTCACCACACGAGTGAATGTGAGATCATTCACCCTCATCGTATGAGCAGAAATAACTTGTGTTGATCTTATCGGATATTTAATGTCCATCTCAAATATCCTATGATCGAGAACTGTTTAAGACAAGTGACTAAGAATATTGATCTCACTATCATGATCTCATCATGATTCAATATCCCATACATTTGTCTACGGACCTTCATTACGATAGTTAATTTGCAAGAACTATAAATGAAGAAATAATTGCCTTTATTAATAATATGAACTAGAATGTACAATGATTGACTTTGAGGCCACCTAATTCTATCAGTATAAACCTCTGAGCAATTTTTCACAAAAACCCACAGAATTTTCTATAACTCTTTAAAAACCTATTTTTCTGAGAACTCTTCTGTGTGTATCCCTCTAGGCCTAATATCGAGCTAGCAATGAGTCTAATAATATTAGAAGTCCTTCTAATATTATTTATTAACACTTAATAACTGGTGGAACACCTTCGAAGCTTATTTTAAGTCACCCATTAACTTTTATCGATTAATTATCACATAATTAATCAATTTCGACTGACGAATCATGGTTAGCTCAAGCAATGGGCTATGACTGTCCGAATGATAAGGAATTCATAATCTTATTAGAACCTTTTTGTCCACAGTTACCATGTAACTATAATCCTTCACTCATATAATGGCGTTGATCAAATTAGGAGTATGGTCATGCTGTCAAACTCCAATTGATCAATCTGCTAGGTCACAGTCACAAATATCTCCTATTAGAAATTAACTCCTTTCCAGTGAGATGTCAAACCCTGGCTAGAGATTTAACCACGATGTACACTATACCACATTCTCTCTCATTCTATATATCAAGAGTGAGTGATTACTTGTTTAACACTCAATCAACGTCGTATGAAACTTAATTGTTAGATTGCAGTGGAACTTATAAGAAAGATCCATAAGTGTAACATCAAAGTCTAATGATCCACAAACAAGTTATCTTGGTGTCTCAAAGTCTCATCTTCCAGTCGAGCCGATCACCGACATTTGGCTATTTCTCACTGGCTAGCAGCTCGACAAATAGAGTTAGCACAGTTGAGGAGAATGACCCAAGGAGCATCAGGAACCTAGTCAGCGGCCCTTAAGCAAATACGCACAAACCAACCCATCGCTATCTTCCTCTTAAGTCTCCAACTACGTTGCCAACTCGAGAGCAGGGGGCAATTCCTCAGCCTATTGGGGCAAAGACCCATGGCCTAATTGATACTTATTGAGCACCTTTGATACATAAATAGCTTGGAGGCCATTGCTTACTCGGCCCGCTAAGTTCTTTAATCAAGGAGAGGGCAAGGAAGAACTCATGATAGTTAGCTGAGTACAAGAATAGTCCTACATTAGAAGACATAAGGAATCTCACCTACCCCCTTTATATAAGAGATATCTGGGCATGTCTAATTAAGGTAAGTCTACTCTCCCTACCTTAGCCACTTATTCTCTATCATGTATTGCAATGCCCTATACTCTAACCATCAAGGTATTGTCTGCTTTGACCTGTAGGCCTTACGATTTTGTCCCTTTCTAGAAGTAAACGGCTCTAAAGAGAGGACTTCCCAGGAGGTCATCCATCCTAGTACACTCTCGGCTAAGCACGCTTAAATGCAAAGTTCTTTCCAAATACGAAGTTGTTTACAAGAATCGGGCCAATATTCAAAAAGGCACCTCGATGATTGGAGATACAACTCAACTATACTTGAGGTTTCTACCCCTCTCATATAGGTGACATCCTCGTCGCAGCGTTACCTAACCTACAATCAGTTCACCATGTGGGCAGAACTCTAGAGGTGGCCCCCACATGCCGAGAGGTGGCTCTAGTCAGACACACCCCCCTAATAAGGGCAGTACCACCTGATTTCACACATACTTTATGTTGTGGCTTGGAAGGCCTACAAGACACAATGCCACACCATCCATAACATCCAAGAACCTACACCACACCACTAGACCAACATCCACTTGATTATAACATATTTTAAGTACATGACTGATACAAAACTAAAATCTGAAAATTTCATCAAAAGTCTAAACAAAATCTACATATGAACTAACTTTCTATTATAATAGTTTTATAGGCCCAGGTCCTTAAAGACTCCAGCCCTCCTCCTCTATTTCCCTCTATTGGAATCTCCGGAAAATATACTCACTCATAAGTGTAAGTTGAATACGCAGCAGGTGTCAAAACCAAAAGTATGCTTACTAAGTAATAAAATTCACAATTTACATGTTAACATACTGACAATCTCATGCATTGTACTCATGCTTCAATATAAGCCAAAGACAAATAGATATAGCACATGATTTCTGAATGAACACAGTTCATTCTTTTTATCAAATTTCTAACAAATCAGATGGCACAATTACTATCCAAAGACTTGCTATCTAGGCAATCAAATTCAAATTTCCAGCATACCACATTATGTTTGAGGGATTACATGCACACATAATTATCAAAGTTTAAATCTTAAGCTTCAGACAAGTGTCTAAACCACACTTAGGGTGTCATACACACACTCTGGCACCTAGACGAATGCAGTGTCATGGTATTGACATAACCAACTGGAATCAGAGCCATTACACACACTCCACTAAACTGAAGTTTAGCTTTAGAATTTCACATAATTTTTGTCATCTATCAGGTCATAAATGACTCCTCCACATCATATACTTACAATAGATTCATCCACACATAATCACTTTAAGGTGGCACTTCCATGCAATTATATTTTTTTAAAATTTCAAAAAGAAACACCCTGCTTATCACAGTTTCCAAAGCATGTAGAAAGAGACTTTGTACAAAATAATTGAATGAAGTTTAATTCTTAAAATTCATAAGTCTGCTACTTAATCTATAACAGATAAATCAAAAATACATATGACTGTTGCATGTTTGAGCTGTGATATAAATAGTATAATCGATATCAAATCATGTTCTTAATCCTCTCACATGCAGGTTTTCTTTAAATTATCAAAAAATATTTAAAACAATACATATGTATATATGATAAAATAATATGAATTGACTTATCATGCACCTATCTTAGATCAAGAATCTGTAGCTAAATCCCTAAGGATTCTCAAGAATTCCCCGATTCTCTACAATAGCTCGAGCCCAGGTTCTTAACCTCTTCCTTCTTCTTCTGCTAATTCCCAACAAAAACCATGGAAATGATAAGATAATTCCCACAAAAAATGGGTTATAAACCTACTGCAAGTCATTTCAATCACTAGCCACTTGTAAAAATAGCTAGGCCAAGTGTCCTCCATGCACTATCAAATGGGATAGAAATCCCACTAAGAACTTAGGAAAATTCTAATTAATTTCACTGTCAAAACACACTAAGACCAGCACAAACAACCCTCTAAATATAAGTCTTTTTATAAATATAATTGATAAGTTAAAGACAGTCATCAAATCAATTATATGTGTTAAGTCTTCAATTACACAGATTTTGTCTATCGATTACATGTATTGTTCTGTTAGTCAATTACAACGCTTAAGGTCATCGATTACAAGTGTCATAGCTATCGAGTATATCTATATCGCTAATCGATTACCCTATTGATTACAAATTATTGGATAATTGATTGCCTATGAGTCTGTTAATCGATTTCACATTGTTCTTAAAAATGATTACCTATCAATTACATATTAATCTTATAATCAATTATCTTTGTTCTTCTAATCAATTGCCACTCGGTTAAATGTTGTTCTTATAATCGATTTTCTTTTGTTCTTATACTCGATCTTATAATCGATTTCACTTATTCTTATAATCGATTGCCTATCGATTAATTGACTTATTTTAGCTTCGATTACAAAACTTATACAAATCGATAACATGTCTTCTATTAATCGATTTTTTGCCTTAATTTAGTCTTGATTTTTAAGCTTAACTTAATTGATTATATGTCTATCTAGTAATTGATTATTTGTTTATCTACTAATCGATTATCTATTTATTTCTTAATCAATTTTATACCTTGCCTTAGCTTCGATTTTAAGACTTATTTATCTTCGATTACTGGCTTATCTTAGCACAATTACTTGACTTATTTTAAACGACTATTACTTAAACTCGATTATAAAACTTATATTAACCTCAATTATATAGCATAGTTTGACTTTAATTACAGCTAATTTAATAAGTTAAATTAGGCTCACTTCTAGTTCTTCTAATCAATTATCTAGGACTTAGCCAAATTTCCAAGTTCTATCTACTAAAAGCCTACTACATTCTGATGGATTTTCTACCATCTAAAACCCACTCTAATCAACTTATTTCGATGAAAATGATTGCCTAATATCTGGGATATTACAAATCCTCAATCCTTTAAATAAATTTCGTCCTCAAATTTAAATTAACTTACCAAATAGATGAGGATACTTCTTCTTCATTTCTTTCTTTGTCTCCCAAGTGGCTTCTTCTATTGAACAACTCTTCACAATACCTTTACAATGGGGATCACCTCAGTTGTAAGGATTGAGGTTTCGGATCCGGTTATCGGGTCAATTTCGGGGTCGGATCCCTTAGTTTGGGCCCTGGTGGGGCTGTGACTTAGTTTCTTTTTTGCGTCAAGCTTGCTCAACGCGGTTCAAACGGCGTACAGCAATGTGGACGTGTTTTAGACTGTGCCACGTGGGCGCCACGTGGGCTGGCCTTGGGGCGCGAGAGTACAGCCCCGGTCATATCGTCTGAATAGCGTCTTGGATGGACGACGCCATTTAGAGTACAACCCTGGGTTGTCAGTGTACGGCCCGGTCTTGTCATCTGAATGACGTCGAGCTTGCACGACACGTTTTACCCAGCTTCTGTTTGACCCCGCGAACCCTCCTTCCTTTCCCTCATTCTCTCCTTTCCTCTCTCTCTCCTCTTTCCCCTCCGAGCTCCGGCGAACCACCTCCCCTTTTCCTTACTTTCCTCCCTCCATTCCATCTCTCCCTCCACTCCATCAACCTCCTAACTCCCACCACTACCACCACCATCTCCTCCGCGGCGTTTTTCTCTCCGGACAGCGGCCGACGTCCCGGTGGAATAACGACGTCGACGGCGGTACCGGCCACGGCGTGTGGCGAAGCGGGTTGGCGGCTTGGAGCTAGGAGGAGTTCGAGTAACCAGTAGGGTGACGATCCCTGTTGTATTTCGTTTAAAAATCATGTTTTTCCCACTTTTGAGCATGTTTAGGGATTTTCTTGGGGTGAAAATATTAAATGCATGTAATGAGAAATTTGGTGTTTTAATGGGTATCTAGGTTCTTCTCCTCCTTCTCCACTTTGTTCGTATTTTTACACTATTTGGGGGAGGAAATTCCACCCCGTGAATTGGGGGAAGGCGGAGGGAGAACCTGTGTGTGAAGGTTGAATGGCGTCAAGGGCAGCGACGCCTTTTAGAAAGGCGGCTTCCACCCACGACGCGATTTGACCCAGATAACAGACTCTGTCTCTAGAACTGAATGGTGTCTAGGGACAACGACGCCATTTTAATCGCGTCCGCCGTGAACGACGCCTTTTAGGCCAGTTTTTCCATGAACCAGTTTAGGGGTCTTGAATGACGTCGGTCTTGGGCGACGCGATTCAAGCCAGAATTCCATTAATCCATGCAATTAACACATGTTTACATTGTTAGATAGTTTAGTTAATTGCATATGTAAAAATGTACTCGATGACATTGGATTCTATGTGATCGGATCGCACCGTGTTGTGTTTTGTGCGATCGTAGGCCTAGAGTGACAGTTGTTAGCGCTTAGGCACCCAATGTCAGTGTGGGAGTGACACGGCGCCGGTGTGGGACTGGCAGGGTGACGCCTAGAGAGAGGGTCACCTGGTGTACCCCGGGGTATAGCTAGTACCGTTGTGGGAGTGGTACATTCGGAGTGTCACTCGTGCTGGGGGAAGCAGAAACCACCTGGAGCCTGTCGGGCCGGAGTAGCCAACGCGCTATCCGAGGGGTTGCTGTTTGGTCTCAGCGGGTCGGTGTTTTCTGTGTTCGGCCATGCGACTTGTGTGTTTTGCCGAGACGCGGGTTGTGGACTTGTGACGGAGTGGTTTTTTGAATTGTGCATGTTACCGTTTGAATGCATGCGTTTCATAACGAAATTGGAAAATGTATTTACTCCTTTAATTGCTTGAATTGTCTATATTTGTGTTGTTATACTTGTGGGTGCGTGAGTGGGCGGTGGGGATCGAAGGATCTCTACTGAGTCTTTTCGATGAGACTCACCCCTGCAGTTTTCAGGTGAGGGTTCCAAGCAGGCGTAGCGAGGAGAGTGTTGCTTTGGGTCGCGCGCCAGCAGCCATTGTTCTGGAGTATGCCCCGATATAGTTGTCATTTTATTTTCTGGCCTGTATGCTTAATTATTTCTTTTTAGTTGGAGTATGTAACTATTTGCTGAGTCGAGTCGCATTGTAATAATTTTTAATTCTTGTACTTCCTTTTCAATTCAATGCGATGTGAATGTTTAGCTTAGTTTATTATTTATTTCCCAGACTTATCTAGATCCTGGTTTGGCTCTAAATTAATGATCTGGTACCCATTTAGTAATCGGATCCCCGATTATAGGGTGACGGGTCGTTACATCAGTTCTCAGCGAATGATCTTTCTTGTCTAAAATTGGAATTGATTTCTCTCATTATATAAGATCTAGCTGAAGCTTCAGTAGTTCATAATCTATAATGTAGGAGGGGTCAAAATAGACACATTAAAGACTCTATAAACCTCTGACAATGTCCACTTCATCCACTCTCTGAAGAATCTCAAAGGGTCCCACATATTTAGGACTGAGCTTCCCTTTCTTGTCAAATCTCATTACTCCTTTGACAGGAGAAACCTTCAGGAAGACATGGTCCCCAACGTGGAATTCTAGTTGCCTTCTTCTCTGTTCTACATAGCTTTCTGTCTACTCTGAGCTACCAGCAGCCTCTTCTTGATCATTTCAACTTTATCTACACCGTCTTGAACTAATTGGGGCCCATTAGTCTTTTCTCTCCAACCTCATCCCAGCAAATTGGGAATCTATAGGGCCTGCCGTATGGAGCTATATAGAGTGCCATTCCAATACTAGAATGGTGGATGTTGTTATATGCAAGCACTATCAGTGGCAAGTGTTCATCCTAATTGCCTTGCCAATCCAAACTACTGTCCCCCAACATATCCTCTAAGGTTTGAATTTCTCTCTCAAATTGCTCGTCGTTTTAGGGATGAAAAGCTTAATTGAACCTCAGTTGTATGCCTAAAGCGTACTGTAAACTCCTCTAAAACTTAACAGTGAACCTGGAGTCTCTGTCCGATATAATGGACATAGGAACACCATGCAACTTCACAATTTTTATAATTTATAACTGTGCTAACTCCTCTAATGACTGAGTCTTATTCAGACCTATTGACCTCTGGTGCTTAGTCTTAACCTGTTGGCATGTGAGCCATTTACTCACAAAATCTGCTATGTTCTTCTTCATACCAATCCACAAATAGTGTTGCTTTAGATCTTTATACATCTTTGTATTGCCTGAATGGATGGAGTATCGAGATTTGTATGCCTTTAACAGCAGGTTCTTCTTATTCTCTTTATCTTGAGGGATACACAATCTCCCTTGGAATCTAATTATTCCATCTGAACTCTATGTAGAACCCAACTTCCCCTTCAAGTTTTGAAGTTGTTGGTCCACTAGTTGGACTTTCACAATCTGATCTACTACTGCAAAGTTAACAGTTCAGTGAGCAACAAACAACTACTCACCATTGCTCACTGGGCAAAATTCTATGAGATCTGTCATAGTTTTCCATTCTTGGTGCAATTGCATAGTCGTCAATCTCTTCCTTCTCAATGCATCTGCAACCACATTAGCCTTACCCAAGTGATAATTCACTGAGAAGTCATAATCTTTAAAAATTCTACCTATCTTCTCTACCTTAAATTAAAATCCTTTTGAGAGAAGATGTATTTCAAACTTTTATGATTAGTAAATACCTCAAATTGCTCACAATATAGGTAGTGACTCCAAATCCTTAAAACATAGACAATTGTTGTTGGCTCCAAATCATGAGTAAACTTGTTCATTCATGATTCTTCATCTATCTAGAAGCATAGGCAACTACCTTCTCGTGTTGCATCAATACATAGCTTAGGCCCTTTCTAAATGCATCTGTGTATACCACATAAACACAGTCCTCTGACCAGACAAATGGTACGCCCTTCTTCTGACTAGACAAATGCCTTACAGTCCTCACGTAACCACCTAAACCTCTAGTAGTAACCTGTCAGTCCAAGAAACTCCTGATCTCACTAGCATTCTTAGGCCTCTCCTACTACAATACTACTTTCACCTTGGCTAGGTCCACATTCACTCCATTTACAGAAATCACATGCCCTAAGAAATGCACCATGTCCAGCCAAAACTCACACTTGCTTGAACTTAACATATAATTGATTCTTTCTTAATGTTCTCCACTACTAATCTCAAGTGTTTTTGATGTGCTTCCATGGATGGGAAGTATATCAATACATCATCTATAAATATTGTTAGTATTAGGTGGCATCCAAGTGAATCAGATACTTTGTATTATTCAGTTGTTAATAAAATGGCTTAATTTTATTGTGTATATTATTTGATATTATTTGTCGTTTCACGATGAAGACTATGGACATGTGCAATGGTCTCTGGATTATGAAGAGATCATAATTACGGGACTGAAGACTTATAAACATATGTTCTTAATTGTTCTTAGTCGGAAGATGTCTGAGAAGGACATCAGACATTCGGGTAGACTAGTACAGGTTTCTTCAGCTCATGTGATGAGGGTGATTGATCCTATAAGTCACTTGTGTGGAGACACTATGTTGGACCTGTAGGTGCTCATTGGCAAATGAGTTCACTGAACTGATCCGACCATGAATCGCTAGATGGTATCTACCCAACTATTAATTAGTTTGATTCTTAGTCACAATTGTGTGGATGGTCTTTGGACCTAAGACACTAAGGATACCTTGTTGGTAGGTCTCTGAGCGTTGACCTTGACTAACGAATCCCTAACCATGGGATATCGATAAGTCAAGTGATCAGGTTTAGGAAGATGCCCTCGAAGGTAATTGTATGGTCAACAAGGGATCATCCGCTCTCGGTAATAGGAGAGAGAATGTTCCAGGAATGATGCGCTTAAGTCCCTGACCCGGGTGGACACTATATCAGATAAGGAGTTATCTGATATAGTTTAGCGGCATCGGATTCAAGTGAATTGAGCTACTAGGGTTTAACAGTAAACCATACCCTAGGTCGATTCTGAAACATTACACGGATAAAGGATTATATCCGCACGGTAACCGATGACAGAAAGGCTCCATTAGTGGGTCGCAGAACCCCAATGCCTTCTAAGTTCACGCGGTGTTGCTCAGCACCCAACGTGATAGGAAGTCCGTCTGAACTTATTGTAGGACATTAAATTCAGCAAATCAATTGATATAAAGATATTAACTAATTTAGTGAGTCAGTAAGGAGTTATTGGGCTTAATGGGCCATTAACTGGACTGGTATTTGGGCCTAGACGGTCACACGCAAAAGGTTTTCAAATCGATGGATTAATTAACGGGTTTTATGATAGTGTGGACTTTTATGAAAATCACAAAGCTACTTATTATAAAAGAACCGCTACTAGGTTAGAGGCCAGCAACCCTGACCGAGCTAGCCCCCCCCCCCCCTCTCTCTCCTCTCTCTCTCCTAGGTTCCCCCCCTCATAGGTCGGCCCCATGGAGGCTCTACTCTGTCTCCCACCTACTTCGCTTCCCATCTGACAGGAATTCTGAATCTGCATGTTGGGAAGAATCAGGCGTAGCCAGACAGGATCCGCAAATGCCACACCGAGCGAGGATGATCCATCGTGTAAGTGTTTTAAGCTGTGCCACGTGGGCGTGATCGTTCCAAATTGTGTGTCGTTAAACACTCATGAAAACGTTCAATCTAAATTTATCCGGCTCACTCAAATCAGATTTTGAAAATTAATAGTGGTGAGTCCGAGTCGATCCACAGGGAGATAGAATTTTAATTTTGAAAACTTTGGACTTTAGTTAATCTAAAAATAAGTGAGACTTTAAGTAAACTAATTACTTATTTAAACTAGAATTAAATTAACTAATGTTACCTAAAAATATAATTACTTAAATTAAACAACTCTTTTTTTTTTCTTTTTCAAAAATTAAACACAAACACATATATAAAAAATAATAAGCACAACTAAAAATTATAACAACAAAAACAAACTATTGTTTAATTGTGTAAACTATTAATCATCATGAATCAAATAACTTAATTAAACAACTAATAACTAATTAAACAACAACTAATCAAGAATTAACCCTAATTAAATAACAATAACTGATAAAACATCTTTAACCATCAAATAACCAACAACTACCTCTAATTAAATAACCAATACTATACTAGTGGGGGGAATAGAAAGAACAACACAACAGCAATATGTGGGTTGCCGGCTGCTTGCTTGCAGGTGCTTGCATGAACAGGCTACGTGGAGAAGCTGCTGTTATTGCGACAACACGTGGAGGTTAGGAGGGAGCTGCTGTTGTTGGTTCAGCTGGGACAGCTGGAGGAAGCAGCTGCGTGGAGGTGCAACCGGGTGGAGAAGCTGGCCGACTAGTGACTGCTGGCTGGAGGAATGCTGGGTCCAGCTTGGACGTGCATGGGAGGTTGCTGGTTCACGGCTGCTGCATGCGAGAGGAGCCGTGAAGCTGCTGCTGGAGTGCTGCCGCGTGGATGCCGGCTTGGTGGAGAGGCAGGTGCGTGGAGCTGGTGCTTGAGGCAGCAACTGAAGCGTGGAGGAAGCAGCTGCTGGCCGTGTGGGGGATGCTTGGAAGCTGCTGGTATGCGTGGAGGGCTTCAGCCGCCTGGTGGGTGCTGCTGTCGGCACGTGGAGGATGAACCGGGAGGATGCAGCTGCTGTTGCTGGTGCGCCGGTGGAGGGTAGGAGGACGATGCATGGACGGTGCGGCTGGGCATGTAGGGCTGCGCGTAGTGCGCTGGTGGTTCACTGAGCATGGAGCTGGTGCTGGTGAACGCCGGCTGGCAGGTGCTTCAGAAAGAAAGAGAGACGTGGGGGAGAGAAAAGAAACTGGAGAGGATGAGGGGAAAACCAGAGAGAACAGAGAGAGAGCGTGTGGGAGAGACTCAGTTGCTGGAGATTTGGAGAAGGAGGGTTGCGGGCAGGAGAAAGAGGAGGAGAGAAGAAGAAAACCGGGGAGAGAGAGATGCTGGGACAGGTTGAGAAGGGGAGGAGAAAACCGGCGAGAAAGAGGAGAGAGGCTGCAGAGAAGAGGTTGGAAAAAGAATTAGAAGAGGGATAACCGGAGAGAGGGAGAGCTGGAGAGAAAGAACTGAGGGAGAGAAAGAGACCGAGAGAGAGAATAGAAAGAGAGGAAGAGAGAAACCAAGAGAGGGAGAGAGGTGTTGCTGGGAATTAGAGAGAGAGAGCAGGAATTCGGAGGAAGAATAGCGGCGAGGAGCCGTCGGCTGTGGGAGAGAAGAGGTTATATAAGGGAGGAGAATCCGTGGGGGACAGAGAAGAAAGGCTGCGGAGGGAGTTGGAGAAGGAGAGGGATTAAAGGAGAGGAAGAGGAAACTGGATAAGGAATTTCTAAAAAGAGAGAGAGGATTTTTCAAATAAAGAAAGGAAGGGATGTGGTTGGGAAATTGGAGAGAAGGAAAGAAATAGAGGGTTTTTAGAAACTTCAGAGAAGGAAGGAATCAGAGCAATATTAGGACATCAAATTGCATTTTTACCCCTGCTTTAGTTGAAATCCGAACACTAGACCTCCCCCAAATTTCTGGAAACTCCACCAGCTGCACTGCATCATCGGTATGTCCTGTTCACATAAGATAAATATAAATTAGCACATTATCATAAAAATATGATCATATTTATTTATTTCATCTCGGTTTTGTCGAAAAACCGCAAATGCGCTATACTCCTTTAATCACATGAAATGACGATGTTTTTAAGTCAGAATTTGACGAAATTGGTACCGTTGGACTTGGTACACAATTATCTATCATTTCATGCTATTTTGCAGATAAAAACATGAGTATGATGCATATGATTGCCCTTAAATGATCAATTTAACACTTTATCAGGGCGCCATGTGGGCTGGCCTTGGGGCGCGAGAGTACGACCCCGGTCATATCGTCTGAATGGCGTCTTGAATGGTCGACGCCATTTAGAGTACGACTCTGGTTTTGCCAGTGTACGGTCCGGTCTTGTCATCTGAATGACGTCGGACTTGCACGACGCGTTTTGTCCAGCTTCTATTTGACCCCGCGAACCCTCCCTCCTTTTCCTCATTCTCTCCTTTCTCTTCTCTCTCCTCTCTTCCCTCGGATCTCCGGCGACCCCTCCCCTCCTCTCCTCGCTTTCCTCCCTCCATTCCATCTCTCCCTCCACTCCATCAACCTCCTAACTCCGACCACTACCACCACCATCTCCCCCGCAACGTTTTTCTCTCCGGACGACGGCCGACGTCCCGGTGGAGTAACGGCGTCCACGGCGGTACCGGCGGCGGCGTGTGGCGAGACAGGTTGGCGGCTTGGAACTAGGAGGAGTTCGAGTAACCGGTAGGGTGACGATCCCCGTTATATTTCATTTAAAAATCATGTTTTTCCCACTTTGGAGCATATTTAGGGGTTTTCTTAAGGTGAAAAATACTAAATGCATGTAATGAGAATTTAGGTGTTTTAATGGGTATTTAGGTTCTTATCCTCCTTCTCCACTTGGTTTGTGTTTTTACACGATTTGAGGAGGAAATTTCACCTCATGGATTGGGGGAAAGCGGAGGGAGAACCTGTTTGTGAGGGTTAAATGGCGTCGGGGGACAGCGACGCCTTTTAGAAAGGCAGCTTCCACCCGCGACGCAATTTGACCTAGATAACAGATTCTGTCTCTGGAACTGAATGGCGTCCAGGGACAGCGACGCCATTTAAATGGCGACCTCCGTGAACGACGTGTTTTAGGCCATCTTCCGAGGCCAGATTTCACATGAACCAGTTTATGAGTCTTGAATGACGTCGGCCTTGGGCGACGCGATTCAAGACAAAATCTCATTAATTCATGCAATTAACACATGTTTACAATTGTTAGATAGTTTGGTTTATTGCATGTGTAGAAATATACTCGATGACATTGGATTCTATGTGATCATATCCCACCGTGTTGTGTTTTGTGCGATCGTGGGCCTAGAGTGACAGTTGTTAGCGCTTAGGCACCTTGTGTCGGTGTGGGAGTGACACGGCGCCGGTGTGGGAGTGGCGGGGTGACGCCTAGAGAGAGGGTCACCTGGTGTACCCCGGGGTATCGCTAGTACCGGTGTGGGAGTGGTACATTCGGAGTGTCACTCGTGCTTGGGGAAGCAGAACCACCTGGAGCCTGTCAGGCCAGAGTAGCCAGCGCGCTATCCGAGGGGTTGCTGTTTGGTCTCAGCGGGTCGAAATTTCTCGCATTCGGCCGTGTGGTTGGCGTGTTTTTGCCGAGACGCTAGTTGTGGGCTCTGTGGTAGAATAGTTTCATAGTTGTGCATGTGTTTTATATCGAAATCTAGGAGTTATGTTTACTGCTCTACTTGCTTAAATTATCTATATTTTTGTTGATGTACTTGTGGGTGCGTGAGTGGGCGGTGGGGATCGAGGGATCCCTATTGAGTCTTTTCGATAAGACTCACCCCTGCGGTTTTCAAGTGAGGGTTCCAGGCAGGCATAGCGAGGAGAGGATTGCTTTGGGTCGCACGCTAGCAGCCGTTGTTCCGGGGTATGCCCCGATGTAGTTGTTATTTTCCTTTCAGGCATGTACGCTTAATTATTTCTTTTCAGTTGGAATATGTAATTATTTGCTGTGTCGAGTCGCATTGTAATAATTTTAAATTCTTGCCCTTCCTTTTTAATTTAATGCGATGTGAATGTTTAGCTTAGTTTATTATTTATTTCCCAGACATATCTAGATCCTGGTTTGGCTCCAAATTAATGATTCGGTACCCATTTAGTAATCGGATCCCCGATTATAGGGTGACGGGTCATTACACATCGAGAGAAAGACCGCGTAGATACCGTTAGAGGTCGGGCACCTACACAGCTTTGCGGCATCGCACCGATAGAACCAGACGAACGCGGATTTGAATCCGTGCAAGGTGAAAATCTATTTTCACTATCTAGTTTTATTATTCGAAACGGCATGGATCCAGATTTTTATTTCCACTGCATTTTCTCGGATCCGACATAGCGAACCTCACAAATACCACTACAAACTGATCCAGATATGGCTAAAACACTTGTTCATTAAATCTATGAAAGTTGATGGTGTATTGGTCAAATCAAAGGGCATTACTAGAAATTCATAGTGTCCATATCTTGTTTTGAATGTAGTGTTGTTGGACACATCCTCATCCTTAATCCTTACCTAATGGTACTTGGATCTATGCTCAATCTTAGATAATACCTTGGCTGGCTACAACTGATCAAATAAATCATACATTCTAGGCAATGGGTACTTGTTCTTAACTATCCACAACCTAAGGGATCCATCCTTCTTCCTCACAAAGAAAATGAGTGCTCCCCATGGAGACACATTAGGTCTAATGAATCCCTTATCCAATAATTCTTGTAACTACACCTTTAATTCAGCTAGCCCTGCTACAGCCATTCTATATGGTGCCTTTAAAATGGGCAAAGTACCAAACATCAATTCAATTGTGAATTCCACCTCTCCAAATGATGGGAGTCCTATAAGATCTCTAGAAAAACATCTAGAAACTCTCTTACCACATCCATATCATACACTTTCAGTTTGCCCCCATCTGAAAGAACAGCCACAACACTAGCCAAATATCCAAGGCATCCCTTCTTCGGTCACTTTAATGCCTTCATAGTTGAAACTAAAATTCTATGACCTTGAGATCTAGGACACTAATAAGAAAATGACCACTCTTTAGACTTTTGAAAAATCACTTTCTTCTTCTCGCAATCAAGGAGAGCAAAGTGCTCTCTTGTTAGTCCATTCCTAGTATCATATCAAAGTCACTCATGTTTAATAGATGCACACAAGCTGGCATCCTTCTACCATTAATTTCCACATCTACACTAGGAATGACATACTTAGTCTTAGCTATGACCCTTACTGAAGTGTTAATTGACGTCTCTCCAATCTAAACCAACTATCTAGCATTCAACAATGTGGCAAAATTGGAAGAAATAAAGGAATGTGTGGCACCTGAATCAAATAAAACTCTAGCATGACTCTGATCAACAAGAATTGTACCTTTAGCCACCTGATTGTCCTACACCTCTCCTCTGATCAGGGCACAAATCTTGGCCTACCCTCTCTACTATGCTAGTTGCTGCTGTTGGTGTTGTTGATGTTGTTGTTGTTGTTGCTGCCTAAGGCTCCTATAGTCTCTGGCCAACTATCCTTACTGTCCACCAGTTGAAACACTTACTTGAAACTCTCTAGTATTCCTTGCCTTTATGCAGTGTTCCGCATTGTTGACACACTGGGGCTGGGTCTCTGCTTACTAGTCGAATAGCCTCTAGAAGTGCCCTTCTCTTCTCCTGACATTTCCTGTTCCAGAAAATGGATTTCTCCTCTTGTTCTGACTTTTCTCTTCCAAGTATTACTTATACTCAACCTCAACAATGTATACTATCTTCAGTGTTGATGCCATTATCTGACAATCTAAAATGGCCACCTTACTCTTGCAACTGCCCCTCAATCCACTAACAAATTTTCTCACTCTCCACGGCTCATTAGAACAAATGTGGGATGCATACTTCTTCAGCTCTATAAACTTGGCCTTATAATCTGCCATTGTCATGCTCCCCTAGGTCAAGTTCAAGAGTTACAATTCTTTCCTATCATTCACATGATGTGGGATGAACTTAGTATGGAAGATCTAAGAATTTTGCCCAACTTACATCATTATCTCTCTCTTGAAATGTTGACCTCAAAGTTAACCTCCACCATTCATTTGCCCTCTCCTTTAATATGAATGTAACTAGTACCAGCTTGTCTTCCTCAGTCATCTGATGGCATGAAAAATTTTCTCCATCTCCCTCACCCAATTTTCTAGTATTTTAGGTTGGCTCTTCCCCTTAAAAGAAGTAAGACTCATCTTAAACTTTTTCATTAAAGTTGCCCCTACAGTTCTGTCCTATTCGATCTGCATATGGGCTTCAATCCGGCCTATGTTTAGACTTGTAATTGTATTGTCTGCAACAATCCTTGGAAGGACTGCATGAATCCACCCATATCTGCTGGCAGTGATGGCACAGGTACAACAATTGCCCCTCTATTAGCTCCACCAGATGCACCATTAGAGGGCACATTCTCTCCTTGGGCCAAGCTCACTACCTCTCTATCATTCCCGGCCATGGACTGCAGTTAAGAGCTAACCTAGATTAGCATACTTTTAAGTCTACTTCTTAAACTAGTCAATTAAAATCCTAATTCTTGTGGTATGGTTTATAAGATTTGGATGGCTGCAAGGCTCCTAAGTAACACAACCGTGCTCTGATAGCAATTTCTATCAGATGCACCCCCTCATAAGGGCAGTACCACGTAATTTCACACATACTTATATTGTAGTCTTGGGAAGCCTACAAGGCACAGTGCCAAACCATCCATAACATCCAAGAACATACATCAAATCACTATACCAACATCCACTTAATTAAAACCTATTTTAAGTACATGACTAACATAAAATGAAAGTCTAAAAAGTTCATCAAAAGTATAAAAAAAAATTTACATCTAAACCTACTTTCTATTACACTAATTCTCTTGGCCTATATCCTCAAAAACTCTAGCCCACCTCCTTTACTGCCCTGTACTGGAATCTCGTAAAAATATACCCACTCACATGTGAGTATGATACTCAACAAGTGTCAAAAACCAAAACATGCATACTAAATAATAAAATTCACAATTCACATGTTAACATACTAATAATCTCACATATTGTACATATGCTTTAATATAAGCCAAAGACGAATAGATATAGCACATGGTTTCTGAATTCACACAGTTCATTCTTTTAATTAATTTTTTTACAAATCATATAGCACAATTCTTATCCAAAGACCTGCTATCCAGGCAATCAAATTCAAATTTCCAGCAAACCATATTATGTTTGAAAGATTACATACACACCTAATTATCAAACTTTAAATCTTAAACTTCGGACAGATGTCTAAACCACACTTAAGATGTCATACACAGACACTGGCACCTAGACAAATGCAATACCATAGTCTTGATACAACCAGTTGGGATCGGGTCCATTACCCACCCTCCACTAAAGTAAAGTTTAGCTTCAAGATTTCACATAATTCATGTCGTCCATTGGGTCATAAATGACTCCTTCACATCAGACACTTGCTATGGATTTATCCACACATAATGTATATTTTCTTAAATTTCAAAAACAAACACCTTGCTTATTACAGTTTCCAAAATAGATAGAAAGAGACTTCGTACAAAATAACTGCATAACAATTTAATTCTTAAAATTCATAAATTTACTACTTAAGTTTTAATAGAAAAATCAGAAATAGATATAACTGGTGCATATTTGAGCTGTAATATAAATAATATAATCAATATCAAACCAATTTCATATTCTTTAAATTGTCAAAATATATTTAAAACAATACATATATATATAACAAAATAATATGAATTAACTTATCATGCACCTACCTTAGATCAAAAATATGCAGCTAATTCTCTAAGGATTATCAAGAACCCAATTCTCTGCAACAATTCAAGCCCAGGTTCTTAACCTCTTCCTTCTTCTTTTGCTAATTCCCAGCAAAAATCATGGCAATGACAAGTTAATTTCCACCGAAAATGGGTTATAAATCCACTGCTAGATAGGTCATTTCTACTTCTAGCCACTTGTAAAAATACCAAGCCAAGTGTCTCCCATGGATTGTCAAATGGGGAAAAAATTTCACTAAAAGCTTAGGATAATTCTTATTAATTTCACTGTCAAAACTCACTAAGACCCAGCACATGCACCCTCTAAATATAATTTTTTTTATAAATATAATTAATAAGTTAAAGATAGTCATCAAAGTCAATTATATGTATTAAGTCTTCAATTACATAGGTTATGTTTATCGATTATATGTATAGTTCTGTTAATTGATCATAGGGCTTCACGTCATTGATTACAAGTGTTACAGCTATCGATTATATGTATATCGTTAATCGATTACTCTATTGATTACAAGTTTAAGTTATTGATTACGGATTATCGACTAATCAATTGCCTATGAGTCTATTAATCGATTGGTTACCAACTATTCGGAGATGATTTAATTTTATGTTTTTATTGTTTCATTTCAAGGTGGTGTTTTCCTTATCATCCTTGGGATATGCTCATGTAATCTTAGGGCCCCAGTGATTTTGTAATCATTTTTTTCTATTATCATTCAATAATATCATATGTATGGAAACTTACATAGAGCGGGTTCATTTCCTTCTTTTGGAATGGGGGTGTGCTCTCCCTTTGCTCTATAAATGTCTATTTTGTCTCTCACAAAAAAAAAGTCTATTAATTGATTTCACATTATTCTTAAAATTGATTACCTATTGATTACATGTTGATTTTTTAATCAATTATCTTTATTTTTCTAATCGATCGTCTATCGATTAAACGTTGTTCTTATAATAGATTTTCCTTTGTTCTTATACTCAATCTTATAATCGATTTCCCTTATCTTATAATTGATTGCCCTTTGATTAATTAACTTATTTTCGCTTTGATTACAAGACTTATGCAAATCGATTACCTGTCTTTCCGTTATCAATTTTCTACCTAAACTTAGTTTACATTACTAGTGTAACTTAATCGATTATATGTCAATTTGTTAATCGATTATATATTTATCTACTAATCGATTATTTGTTTATTTGCTAATCGATTATATATTTATTTGTTAAATCAATTTTATGTCTTGCCTTAACTTCGATTATAAAACTTATTTATCTTCGATTATCGACTTATCTTAACTCGATTACTTGGCTTATTTTAATCGCTTATTACTTAATTTATTACAAGGCTTATATTAACCTCAATTACAGAGTATATTTTGGCTTTAATTATAACTAATTTAATCAGTTAAATTGAGCTTGCTTTTAGCTTTTCTAATTGATTATCTAGGACTTGCTAAATTTCTAAGTTCTCCCTACGGAAAACCTATTACATTCTAATAGATTTTCTATCTAGATTAGCTATATAAAATCCACTCTAATTAACTTATTAGGAAGAAAATGACTGCGTAATACATGGGATATTACATGTATCATGTACTGACTTGAGCATCGGAAGATGCCTCCCTCGAACCACACCAAGGAGGAGCCCAGTAACGATTGTTGACTATGCAGGGTCCTTCTATGTGGCCAAGTCTGGTCAAGTCATCTTTTCATATGGCATTTGGCTTACGACTGCAACAAGAATCAAATTATTTAGAAATTTCTCTTAATCTCACTATCTTACCATGATCTTCGAGATGTTCAAAACATTCAAAACAATAAGCATCAACACGTGCCAACCACTTCAAAATAGGTTGCTGCTATTTACCAATCAACTGTAATAGTGTTTTATCAATAGTATCAAAACTAAATGCTAAGAATAAGGGTTCAAATAAGTAGACTCGAGCTAAATTTTGCCTTGTTCAAACTTTCTTCGACTAATTTTAATTAAGTTCGAGTTCGAGTTATGTATCTATGATGGTTGTTCAAGTTTGGTTCATTTAGATACTGAAAGCCCATGAGTCCAATGAGTCCATGATAGATTTGATCTAAAAAAATTTAAATTTGATTTTATAAACTCAGGTTGAGCCCTGGTAAGTATCAATTTAATTATATCCTAATTATTTGACAAAAAACTCTACAAAATATTAATATGCTATTAACTAAGTTACTCATGGATAGAACAATTAAATGAGTACTTAAGAGAGGTCTTAATGAATATGTAAACAAGCTCTTAATGCGTACTAAAATTAGCTTTTTTTTTAAGGTGAATAGTACCACTTGTATTATAAATGGAGAAAAATATTTACAACTATGAAAAGAAAAGAAAGAGGCCCTAGAAAAAAATGCCAAGAAAGTGTGGCTCATCAAGAACCCCCTTTTTCCAGCCATTGCCTGCCCCATGAAAGGAGTGTCTCCACTGAATCACAACTTCGATAAATAGTGTTCAATTTGTTGCACACAATTTGCCAAACCTCCTCTGTGAAGGGGCACGTAGTGAAGAGATGATCCATGCACTCCACAGCACAAAGATAGCAATGGGTAGGTATATCCTAGACAAAATGTGTCAACCTATCACATGCCTGTTGATGGATGCTCTCCAAGCTAGAATTTTGCACCCTAAGAAGCTCTTGACCTTCCAAACTTGTGCAACAAACGAGTACGATGAATCTCCCCCTACTATCCATGACCACTGCCAACTATCTAGAGAAAAAGAAGGGATGCAAGAGGAGAAGCAACTTCAAGCCATTGAGTTCCTCATCCCTCAAGTTTCTTCTAAAGGTAGGACTACAAAGGGCCAATTCTGCATCAAAGCCAAATTTATGGTCAAATAGGCTCTCTAGATATTGCAAAAAGGTGCCGAAACAAAATGTGAAGAGGGTGAGGAGCACACCAAGTGTGGGTCCAGAATAAGCACTTTCTGCCATTCCCTACCCATATTTGTTTACTAAACAGGAAGACATCTATACAAAAGAGGATACCCTTCTAAATCCAGGAGACAAAACGAACTCTTAACAAATACTTAAATGAACATATTTATAAACATAATCGAGTCAAGCTCGCCTATGTTAAGGTTGGCATATTTAATGAAACGAACTTAATGTTGTGTTCGAACTTGTTTATTTAACTTAATAAACAAGCCCAAATTAAGCTTATGATTGAGCAATCTCACGGTCTGTTCATCGAGCATATTAGTTAGCATTTGGAACTACCCTTTGGAGAGATTCCAATCATTTGAAATGATTGGATACTAAGGGTGTTTAAACCCTTGATTTTCACCTCGAACTTGACAAAAAGCAAAATCTGTTGAGAGATTAAAAAGGAAGAGAGAGATAAGGTGAAAAGGGTGAGAGGACAGAAGGTTCAAAAGTAAGTTTCACCTTGCTTTTGAAAAAGTAAAACAACTTCCAATCATTTGAGAGGATGAAAAAGACGAACCTTCTTGATTTCTTAAAAAGTAGGCAAAAGATAAGAACAGTAGGGTAAATGACTCTTAAAAGTCATTTTTTTTCTTTTTCTCATCCTAAACAAAACAAATGAAAACAATAATTACTTGAAAAATCCTTCTCTCCAATCATTGGTCCAAAAGTAACTATTTGGGTAAAATTTATTTTCCACTCAGTGTTTCCAAACGTTGTCTTAGTTTTTTGCAGCAAAGACGAGGAATACAGGAACCAAATGCACAATCTAGTCCACAAGGTCTATAATCGTTGCTAAGAATTTCATTCTGTGCACGCACTCATCAGTTTTGAGTAAAGGAATATGGATGAGTGAAGGGAATGAACAATACCTTTCTATTATAAAGGAAAACTTTACAAAGAGGACATGATGCCTGTATTTCAGTCGTGCCTACAAAAATGGCACATCTGACCAAAGACTTGCAATCAAAGACAGGTGAAGTTTACAATTCATGTTCAATTTGCTGGTCATCTGACAGAGTCTCCTCAGATGAAATTTCCTGGACTTCAGGATGCTCAACTTGATGAGTGTCTGAGTTTGTCTTGCTTGAATACCCACTCTCTGCCCGATCAGTATGCTCCTCTGTAAGCTTTCCCCAACAACCCAGTAAAGAACTCTTACGAGCCTTTCGTTTCCCTCGAAGCCCCTTCAGATCCCGAACTAATGCCTTTCCACTTTGTTCAACATTCTCAGATGTCTTTGCAGCGGGGTCATAAATTTCATCACTGGAGCTTCGGACACAAGGAGCCAGTGACACAGAGGGCTCAGGGACCATGCATGAAGCAACTAAGTTAAGTACTTCAGGAGATGGTGAATGTGTCACCATCTCAAACTTTTTACCTTGATTGCCGAGCAGTGATGGTGATGATGAATTCATCAAATTAAGGTTCAGAGATGGGACACCGGTGGTTGGGTCTGTCCATCGGGTACTCAACAAGTTAGCTTGTACTGATGGAAGTGTGACAGTAGAAATTGGCACAGCACCATCAGAGCTTAAGGGATAAACTGGAATATCTGTGCATAATTCTCGGACCTCATGCATTTTCCTTTTCTTCTTAAGCCGCCGCCTTCTTGGATCCTTTGGCAAGAAAGGACGGGGGCCTGGGACTACAAATGGAGGGATTGATGATTTGTCACTTTCGTAGAGCAAGCGAACAGAGTGAGCAATTGCTGAGACCGCTGGCGGTAACTCTGGCAGCGACTGTTTGATAGGAGGAACATTGACAGCCTCTCGAAGCCAATGGGGAAGCTTGTTCATCTTTGAGCTGCCAGCATCAGTACCATCCTTTGGCTGGTCAGGTATTGGCTTTCTATCAGAATCAAAAGGCAAGCCCATGTTGGATTTGACAGCAGCCTGGAAGTCCCGTGGCACAGTCAGTGAACCATCAAAAAGGCGTGGCAACTTCTGGTATTTATTTGCACAAAGATCCTCTTCATTTTGTCGTGAATTGGAACTAATAGAGCACTTCATATTTAAAGAATTCAAGTTATTACTTGATAATGAATTATGCTGAAATGATTTATCCAAGTGAAGATTTGAACTGCCCGGTCTGTCAGAAGTTCCAGCACCAAACTCAGGAGACTTGGACTGAAAGTTTTCTGGTGGCCAAGGTGGAAAACTGGGACAAATCTTAGCCAAGGAACCAAAATGACCACTTTGTTCACTGCTGGGTAAGCCAGCCATTACATCCCCACACCCTAACTGGATGTCTGTCAAGTGAGTACAAAATTTGGGTGGCTCCATTCCAAGGCTTGCAAATCTGCTGCCAAGTAGTGCTCGTGTCATCATTTCATCAGGAATTGAAGGAAATGTAGATTTTGAAGGTTTAGGTGCTAGAAGAGCTGGTTCATCTAATATCTTTACTTGCTCCTCTGCCCATCTTGCAGATAAATCATCAGAAGTCCTATGTTTAGAGAACTTCAGCTTTGGGTCCCTCAACATGGCATCCCAACTACCCCGTCCGTGCCTGCGGACACCTATCCAAAGAGCATCAAGTTCATCTTCAGACCATGTCTCTACTTTCAGTCTCTTTTTTGAAAGCTTGCTGCTTCCAGCTCCAGTCCTCATCATTATACTGTCAAGAACCCTTCTGTGATTTTCTGGTAATGAGGACAGAGGCGGCTGCATCTGCCCAAGTGCCAGTGGAGGAGTTAGGTCTCTCACTTGCTTCTGCATTGAAATATCACTCATCTGTTGACCAAAAGTTGGGATCATTGGAATACTTGGGAGGTCCTGAAATTGTACATCCATCTTTTCTACCTTTGTATCTAATGACAAACTAGGTAAGATATCTGAATGTGTCCTTGATACGTGTAGAGGAGGTAACGGAAACTTGGGTAGCATTTCATCATGAAGTGATATGCTAGGAAGCATTAGTTTCTCTTGAAATGAAGAAAGAGAAGAACCAACATCATCCTTTAAAGGACCCTTTCCCTGTGAAGTTGGAGGAGGGCACTGCAAATGAAAGTTCACTTATTCAGTAATCAGGTTCACAAAACAACAGGTTCGATGACCTGGCCAAAAAGCTTGAGAAAACATAAACACCTCTCTCTCTCTCTCTAAAAAAAAACAAAATGAAAACAAAAACGATTCCAGAGGAGCATACCAGATTGAATGGAAAGTAGCTTCCAGGTATGCCATTCTTCAGATGATGATCAACAGCATCTGGAACTAGCTCCGGCAACAAAGATGCATCCATTGCATTCCCTCTATCGTTGAGATCAACAACATGTGAGCGTCCAGGCATTGTAACCAATGGAAAAGGAAATTCTGATAGACCAATGCTTGATCTTCTTTCTTCAAAATTTGGCATTGGTAAGCTGAGAAACGAATGAAACTTTCGAGATTTTGAATCTAGTTGGTGAGCATTTGGAGCACATAATCCCAAGACAGGTAAGTGATCACTACTAGTCAACGAATTAGCAAAAGTCGTGCCTTGAATTTCTTGATGTTGTAGGAGGATATCCGGTGAAAGCATTTCAGGTGGCCTCACAGAAAGATCCAAGTGAGTGCTATGAAATCTTCTGTGTCTATGCTTTGAGAACTTGTCTAACCTTGCAGAGTCAACCCTGATATTCGGAGCTTCAGAAGGTTGACTGATTTTGGTTTCTTCCAAATTATGGTAAGATGACCGATCAATGATAGCTTCAACAGGCTTGCTAGCATCTACACCCTCTCCTTTGACAGGTGGGACTAACTGTGATTGAACATCAGCCCCATTATTGTTGTCAGCAGAACAAGGTAGCTCCATAATATGCCTTCGGGCAAGCCGTTCCTTCTGCCTCACACGGAGTTTGGCACTGTTTTCATATAGGTCAGTCAATCAGAAGTGGTTTCAAACAAGGACAAAAGGGATTAAAAGCTTGTTAACGTACAATTTCTCTTTTAAAGCCCGGCCAGCAGGTGTATATTCTGGTTCTGGCTCATCTTCTTCGTTACCACTCTGCTTTGACAAAGAATGATGAGGAGTGCTCACATGATTAACAATGATAGAAATATATTTAAGCATGTACAAAATTTACTCAAAACAGTAAGTCCAGAAAAATAACCCCACAATGAGATAATCATACACAGTATTTATAATGCTCTTTTACATGTGATTTAGTAGACTCTTCAATTTAGAGCTGTATCAGACGGACATTTGAACATGAGGAAACACTCGGAACATGCATATTAACTCTGCATTGTAGAGTTTCGCAATGAACTCGGACACGGATATTAACTCTCCATTGTGGAGTTTCAAAATGAGTTCTAATTGTTTCCAAGGTGTTGCCTAGGCAACATCAAGGCACGACATAGGCAAGGCAACCAATGTGGCCGAGTATGAACAGATAACAGTTGTCTTGGCAAACCCTTATATGCCTAGTAAGCACTTGTTTCAGTTTCCTTCCAATTCTTTTACCTTTTTTGGAAAAAACTTGTGGTCTGTACCACCAATTTTATTGAATAAATGGAGGTAGTACAATCAGGTCGGTTGGGAAGACATTCCTCCCCCACATGGACTAACACAAATCAAATTACTATAAAAACCAAAAACAGTGAGTGGATTACAAATTATGAAAAACTCCAGCTCTCAGCTGAGATTCTAAGATTATGTCTACTCCAATTACCAATGAAGTTAAAAGCTCTAAGACATGTTTTCAATCTAAAATCCATTTCCCCTTGTCACACTTCCCTAGCCAGTACCTTCTCTGCTAAGGTAATCTTGAAGATCTATCTTGTGATGTTAAGTAGGAGTATGGGAAGCCCAAAATGAACCCCAACCACTTGCCCATTCAAACCTAACAAAGGTTTGTTACTTCAGCAAGAAATGTCTCAAATGGGAGTCAATGGCAAGAACAACCTGGTTTGACTGAAAAACTGGTTTTGGAACTAGAAACTGGCAAAGGCCTGCTTGGTTCCAATTTTCAATTTTTAATTCCTTACTATTTTGTAACTGTTGTTGCTTAGATTCTCCTTTCTACTTTTTGATGAAGCAAATTTTCATCAACTGTTGACCCTTTGGTCCTTTCATCCCTATTTTTCTATATTTTTCTCTCAGCTAATGAAACTTTTAAAATGACATTGGCAGCAAAAAATAAATGATAGATTCATCCAGTGACGTAGAGTTTAAAGTGCACATCTCATCTCATGAAATTGGTATTCTTTTTGTTTCAAGAGTCACTTAAAATCAACTGTAAATTCAGAATTTTGGTCCATCAACCCAACCTTTCTGCTCAATAAAATTAGCAACCACGCAAACAGAAAACAATAATAAATCAACCAGCCAACTAAAATATGATACAATTTATATACAACAGGCTTCAACCATGCCTTGCGTTATCACCCAGGGGGTTAAGTCTGCACCCTGCTCATATTGGTCACCTTGTTTAGAAGGTGACCAAAAAGATGGCCACAATTCATTAAAATAAGTAAAGGTACAGATGGAGAACAAGCTCCATGGGTACAGAAAGGAAAGTGAAAAATATAAATCTATCAAGATGGTAGAAAAGAGCACCCAAAGTCGAAAGGAAACCCCCCCCCCAAAAAAAATAAAAAAAAATAAAAGAGGCAATTACTTCCCCCAGGCCCCAGCTCATCCCCTTACAAAGCCTGTCAATAATGAAAGAGTTTTGCAGGTTGACCCCATAAAAACAGAAATACCATTCTTTCACAGAGTAAATACATTTGGAAATAATAATGGATGACTTGTGAAAATTGTCTTTGAAGATTCTGTCGTCGCTTTCCTTCCAGATGGCCCAGAATAATGGTGGAAGAACCAAAGACCAGATATCTTTTTTAGAAGGATATGGATTGAACAGCTCCCAATGTCTGGAACAGATGCAACAAATCTGGACACCTGCAGAATGTACTTCCCAAACACTTGAAGAGTACCCTCCAAATGGTGTCAATGATACCACAATTAAGGCAGAGATGTTGAGTCGATTCCTCAAAGATACCACAAAAGAAACAATTTCCTTTGATGTCCCTGCTGAATTTTTTTAACCTGTCCCCTGTGGCCATTCTATTCCAAGCCACTTTCCACATAAATATTCTGATCTTAATAGGAATCAGCTTGTTCCTCACCTGCTTTAGCCATGGGACTCTAATACCACCGTCCACTAAGGCATCCACTGCAGACTTAACAGAGAAAATACCATCAGCCCTCCATTTCCATACACTACAATCCCTCTTCAAGGAGTCTAGCATTACTTGATTAATGATAGCTGTGAGATTCATAAACTCTTGAAATTCACTGTCAGTAAGATGTCTCCAAAATAGTAAATTCCAATGACAGATATCTCCAGCTTGGAAAAACAACTCACAAATCTTCTTATCAGCTGAGACGGAAATGTTATAAAAAACAGGAATTTTTTCAGCGAGAATTGTGTTATTCCACCAAGGATCTTCCCAAATACCCTTCCAAATGGAGGAAAGATTGCTCCTGATCACAGTGTCATCCAACCAATAAGAGCTGTCCCAAAGATATTTATGCCTTACCATCCTTCCCCACAAAGAATTAAATCCCTTTCTAGCCTCCATAGCCACTTAAGCAGTAGAGCTTTATTCATCGATTCAATAGGAGTTAACCCAACCCCTCCTTCTTCCTTACTCCTGCACACAGTCCTCCAATTCACTGGATGAAAGCCTCTATCCTGAGGACTTCTGCCCTTCCAGAAAAAAGCTGACCTAACTGATTCCAACTTCTGGCAAACAGTCTTCGGAATTCTAAATATTGAAAGGTGATAAATAGTCAGGGTAGACAGCACAGCCTGAGATAAGACCTATCTTCCACCAGCTAACAGAATATTACCTTTCCAAGCTGCTAATCTGTCCTCATATGTCTTTATAATTGGATTCCATTCAACACATTTGATTCTAGAATCTGATAAGGGTAATCCAAGATACTAGATAGGAAATGAAGACCATCTAGATTCCGTGAGCTGTCCAATCAGGGTCTTTTGAGCTTCAGATAAAAACAGCCCAATTAGCTCACTCTTCGAGAAGTTAATCTTGAATCCAGTTGTAGACTCGAGGATTTTTAAAAGGATCTTCAAATTCGTGACTTTTTTGACCTTTGGAGAAGAAAATAAAATGATATCGTCAGCATACTGTAAGTGTGTCAATTCCTTTGTCCCTCTTCCAACCAGAACTCCCTTGATTAAACCATGAAGCTGAGCCTTCTCCCACATCATGCTCACGACCTGCCCCAAAAGGACAAACAAAAGAGAAGATAATGGATCTCCCTCCTTAGACCCCCAGAGGTCCCAAAGAAACATGTGGGTTTTCCATTGATTCAGACAGAGAATTTTGCTGTTTCCAAATAACTCATCCAAAGAATCCATTTATCAGGAAAACCCATCAGCTGCATGACCTTATATAAGCAAGCCCAATTAGCTCTATCGTAAGCTTTCTCAAAATCAATCATGAAGATAAAACACTGATTCTTCCAGTTTTTCTGCTCATGAATACATTCATAAGCTGTCATATAATTATCCAGAATACATCTGCCCTGAATAAAAGCTGAATGATTCGCATCGACCAGGTTCCCCACTACTACTTTGAGTCTTAGGGCAAGTGCTTTAGAGATGATTTTGTAAGCACCATTTAATAAGCTTATAGGTCTGAAATCTGAGATATTCTCTGCATTTTCCTTCTTCGGAATGAGGACTACGGAAGTAGAGTTGAAAACTTTAATACCCCAAGGGCTAGTTTCAAATTCCTTAACAGCAGCCATAATCTCTCTCTTGATAAGGTCCCAAAAAATGCTGATAAAAAACGCAAACAAAAACCATCCGGACCTGGGGACTTATTAGCTTCCATGCTGAAAACTGAGTTTCTGATTTCTTCCTCAGAAAAAGGTTGGATAAGAGACTGAACATCAGAATTTTCAAGATGCTTGAAAGAATTGCTTACAATAGAAGGCCTCCATGATCCCTCTTCTTGAAACAAAGTATGATAGAAATGAATCACAGCCTTAGACAAATCCTCTTCATCGCCGTAAACCCTATCCCCTATTAATAATTAATATCCTCTTTCTCCCACTAGCAATAGCATGGAAATAAGATGTGTTCTTGTCACCCTCCTTTAACCAAATCTCTTTAGATCTTTGTTTCCATTTCAATTCTTCTCTAAGAGACCATAAATCATATTGTTCTTTAACAGAATCCCACTGTCTTTTTTCATCTTCTGAAATCAGACCTTGATCATTTTTCAGGTCAAAATCTTCTATCTTTTGTAGAAGATCCTGCCTAAATTTGGCAGCAGCCCCAAAAGTATGTTTACTCCACACTTTCAGCTTCTCTATAACCCATTTCAGTTCCCTGGCCAAAGTTAGGCAGGCAAACTTCTCATTAGGAGCCTCATTCCACCAACCCTGCACCAATTCCTTAAAATCATGATGGGTAAGCCAAGCTAGTTCTAACTTAAATAATCTCGACATTCTTTTAGTTTGAGATTCTGTAGACAAATAGATAGGGGTATGATCTGAGAGCACCTTAGGCAGACCTCTCGCACAAGTGTTACCAAAATGTTGTAGCCAATTTGAATTTGCGAAAAATCTGTCAAACTTGGATTTAAAAGCATTGTCATTATTCAATGACCAAGTGTAAAATAATGAAGATAACTATATCTCAATCAAACCTGCCTGCCTGATCCAGTCTCCGAAGATTTCCATCTCAGAAGTCCAGAATTTCTGATTAGATCTTTCCCCAGGATAGCGTACTACATTAAAGTCACCCCCCACTAGTCAGGCCCCATTTATCTGTGAGCAGCAAACTGTTAATTCATGAAAAAATGATCTCTTGTCAATAGTATCCAATGATCCATAAACCCATGTGAAAGTCCAGCAAAATCCTCCTTTTATCATTCTGAAATTAGCTGAAATAGAGTAAGAACCAACCTGACGACATGAACAATCCAATATTGACTGATTCCACATGAGAAGAATTCCTCCCTTCCTCCCATCAGCTGCTTTAAAAGACCAACCTTGAAGCTTCCTACCACCCAAATTCCTAGCAAAATCCTGATCAACATCATTCATCTTTGTCTCACTGACACACGGAACATCAACATCCAATCTCTGAATCATAGAGACAACCTCCCGTACCTTCTCAGATCCATTAAGACCTGATATTCCAGCAGACCATATTCATTGCAAAACTATATTTTTTCCTCTGCTCTTCTGGGTCTCAAAATATATTTTTCGCTTACCCTCTGCTCTTCTGGGTCTCAAACTGTCAAGCTGTGCATTGCCCTGTACGAAGAACAACTCTCTCTTGCCAATTTTTGAACCACCTCCTTCGCCCTCTCTCTTTGCAGACAAAGAAACGTTCAAATCCCTCCTGAATTTACGAAGGAATTTTCTGACAGTATGTTCTTTCCCCTCAAAAGAAATACCCACAAGGTCCTCCATTTCCTTGATGGCAGCATCCGACCATTCCCCAACAGAGTCCACATCCTGAGCAGTTATCAATAAGCCGCTCCCCTGTTCCTCCACATTAGGCTTCCAAAGAACTAAAGCTTTGTCATTATATAAAGCTTCACCTGTCCGGGAATCCAAAAATGACATCATCTCAAAATCTGCAACAGGGGAGTGTGTCTTGAAAGTCCTGGTCTTCTATGTCCATCAGAGTAGCCGAAGCATTCAGAACATTCTCCTGCAGACAACGGGGGAACCAACTGAGGCTATCCGTCTTCCATTCCGTGGAACAAGACTCTGCCGCCGAAGCACTAAGGAGCTTCGTCTCAACCGGCAAATGTGGCTCCTCCTTAGAAAAGGACGTTGAGACAAAGTACCCTAGATACTCCAAACACTGGGCAGGAGCTTCACTAAGTCGGGGAAGCCTGTCCGCTGAGGAAGTAGGTGAAGAAGGCCCCGCCTTCAAAGAAGAAGAGCCGCCACGAATAGCCAGAGGCCGCAAACTGGAAACAAAACCGTACCGGGTCCGTGTCGGGTGAGGGAGATGACGAACCACCAAGATCAGGCAGGCGACTGAAGGACCCGAGGACTTACCCAATAGAATGTAAGAACTCTGGCCCAAACGATCTGACCCAATTGACTTAGCCGCTGGCGGCAGATCTCGAACAGCCACGACTGCAACCTGGTAAGACGATCTGAGCACTGTAGATCTTCTACCTCCAACCACAGCAACTGTTCCTCGTCTCCCATAAGCGAGCCATGAACTGATGGACCTTGACCGTTCCCATTCACCTCGGGACCTTGCGCCAGAACATTGCTTCCGTCAGACGAAACACCACTGAGAATAAAGCTGGACCTATGAGGCACAGCAGACAGAGAACGGCGGCGAGTCGTATCCCGTGACAGAGTTTTGGCCGTTCCCAATGCCCTCCCCTACACCCTGGCATCGACCCTTCCCTGAAGAGCACCGATTCAGTTGCACTAGACTCCGATTATCTGGTTGACTCGGTAGAAGATGATCCGCCGGTCTGCACTCAGTCTCACGAGGCTGCGTCTGCTTCGGCACCGGTGACTCTGTTTTGGATTTCTCTCTTCACGACAGAACTTCTGATAGGAAGATACTACTTCTACCTAAGTCCAGTCAAGTTCTCAATCAGGCTTTCCCTTAGTACCAGGGCCATTGTTACTGGAAAGAAATGTAATGGAAACCCAAAAATCCACTCCTCCAGAGCTAATCTTCACCCCTTCAGGAATGTGTAGATGATCTACCACCTCAACCTGGACTTCAGCAAACAGAAGACAGTCTCCATCAAGAGTCTTCTTATCAACCTTCTTGACTTTCCCAAACAAGGAATCTACAGAGTGAAAAGTATCAACATTCCAAAGATTCAGAGAAATCCCGAATAACTTGCCCCACGGAAGATGACCTTTTGGCATTGGATTTGCAGCCGTCTCCTTCTCCCATGGCTTCCAAATGAAGCTGCACTTCAATCTTTGGAATATCTGCTTCAACAGACAGTAAATCTTCTACCGTGGATCGGGAAACCAACCAGTAAGCTCCCATCCATCCACCAAGTATGGTTAGGCCAAATCTCATTTAGGAAATCACGAACTGCATCAGTCTTACTATTAACCTCCGCCTGCACATTAACGATACCACATGCCTCGAGTCTTCTTATTCCCTCCAGAGCCAAAGGAGACCAAGGAATGTCAACTGCAGGCATTCTCTCCTTAGAAACACCTACAAACTTCTTAGGATCAACCTGTTCTGAAGAAGCCAGCTTAGCATTAGACTCGGACCTTCGAGGAAGCTTCTGCTTGCAAGACCAACTTCTATGCCCAACTCCCCTACAGATAATTCATTTGACAGCATTTCTACACTCCTTTGCCCAATGGCCTACGGCCAGACAACGGATGCAAGTGTTGTTCTCCACAGGCAGCGAAGCATTTCTTCTCCTGATCACTGGCGCCGTCTTCTTCTTCCTGACCACCGAGCATCCACCATCTCCATCACCTTCTCCCTCACTCATTCTCCTTCCTGACCACCGACCATCCACCATCTCCGTCACTCACCAACCTGAGGATGCAGGGGAATATACTTAAGGCCTTCAAAAGTACATGTAAGAACCCTCAATCAAATACAAGTTAGAATGGTTAAAGTGTAATAATTTGATTAATATTTTACATATCTTATTTGTATGTTAGACAATCTCAATCGGTAATGCTTTATTGCATGTTTGTACAAATACACATGCCAAATCTATACATCACCCACGCTATAAACACTTGCATCTATGTATTACCCATGATGTCTTCATTTATTACTCCAATAAGTACAACTTTGCCACGTCCGACACCCATAATGACACTCGCTAGGGCTGTCAATCGGTTGGGTCTGGGTCGGATCTAAGTAAAATCAAAAGTGAATTTGATAAATTATTACCCGAATCAGACCCGAACCGTTTCGTACTGGTTCTCTTAAGTACCGTACCCAACTTGGAAGTCATATTTCTGGTTTGGTTCTGTGTACCCGATAGCAGACCCAATGTAATAATGACCATTTTTGACGCCGCATATGGTGAGGGTGGTGGTGATACCTGCAATGTCTACAACGGCAAAAGGTTTTCCTGACAGTGGCGATACATGATGGAGAATAGGAATGGAGGGCAGAGGAGGGTGAGAAGGGGAGCTTGTGAAGTGGAATCTTACCATTTTTATGATTTATCTGGAGACATATAGCAAACACAGAGGAAAGCACAAGCAACAAAAGCTGGTTTGCAATGTTTGCTGGTTTGCAATGTTTGCTGTCGGTACTCCCCCAACAGCCATGGATGAGTGCAGAAGATGGTAAGATTTCAAAAGCAAGGCAACTTTATTTACTGGTGTAGACATCAAAATCACGAAGGAGAGTCTGGGCAAACATGTGTCAATCAAGCATAGGGAGACGACACCAAAGGGAGAGCAACCAATATTTTCCTGATCCATTTCTCTTTTAGGCATAACGTCGAACACTTGATCCTCCTATAGACGAACCTCTGATCTGGGCATAGCACGGGTGGTGGGCATCACCAAATTTCCCCTCTACAGATGGCAGCACCGGAAGCTTTAAGAGATCCTCATCGGCAACAACACTTGTGGCTATACCAAGAATTTTCATTGGTCACAAGATCAAGAAGGTGACGCTTAACATCTCTATGACGACCTCGTTAGCCTCAGCAGCTGGTGCATCTCGGGTGCTGCATCGAGCTGGAGCACCCCCTCATGGCATATGTGTGTGTGTGTGTGTGAGAGAGAGAGAGAGGGGGGGGGAGGAAAGGGTGGGAAGAAGCCGGCTGAGAGCCTGCGTGTGCATGTGCGTGGGGAATGGGGAGGAGAGGCTGCCCGTGTTTCTGACCTTTTTACCATTTTATCGGGTCTCACCTAATACCCGTCACTGGAACCGAACCAGGCCCATGATTCCTCTAAGACTTACGAGGCGGAACTAGGCCCGTACCACCCAAATGACAATCGGTACAAGATCTTATCATACCCACTTTTTATATGCCGGTCTGGGTCGGGTCTTGGGTAACCGGTTTTGACTTACAGCCCTAACACTCGCCTATGCCCAACAAGTTGTTCTTTTTTTTAACTTTTTCTATTGACTAAGACTACAGATGTTCAGTATTTGGTTTAAAGTGAAAAATCAAACCAAACCAACCCAAATTTGTGGTTTGGTTCAGTTTGAGAAGAATTCCAGTTCAGTTTGGTTTCAAAGCTTTTGAACCCACAAAATCCAAACCAAACCAAAATATCAAAAACTTAATATGTTGATAATATGTATACATATGTATATCTGCACACTTCATAATTGAATATTCATTTTTTAAAGAATTCTCTTGCATTGAGGCACAAGGTGCCAAGGTTCGCAGAACCGGAACCAAACAAGCCAATTCCAGTTCAAACTAGGATGCAACCAGCCGAACTGGGACAAAACTGGCCGAACTGGCCAAGTTCAAACTGGATTGGGTACCACCAGCTCCGATCTGGTTCTGTTGGGCCTGGCCAGTTCTGTAAACCATGCAAGGCATACAAGGCAAGGCCTACAGAAGGCTGGCCCAGTATGACTCATACCGATTAAAATTTCCAACCCCTGTCCGACTCTGCTCTCCGACGTGGGACAAAAGATAGCACATGTACCCACACATTCGTTGCCCATGGCCATCGAGCTCACCGATAGGGGTTCTCCCTGCCGTGTCAGCCATAGTGTTACGTCTCAGCAGGTACGGCTGCTGCTGCATGTGGTACACTATCTATGAGGCAGAGGATGAGAATTGTCTATTACGATGATGGAAAGCCTTCGCGACCGAATGTTCCATTGCCGGCATGAATTGGAGGCTCCTCTACGGGGTGCTGGCCGCAACGCTATCCGCAGCCATGGCTTCTCCTTGATCTAGTTTCAGAGATCAGAGGGCACAAACTGGCGAGCAAGGACTCCCCCTCCAGGCCCTCCAAGATCTCATTGTATCCCCTATTCAAAGACCTTAGATGTGTCAAGGGTAAACCGGTTGTTTCTCTCTAAGGTTGTTTAATTGCATGAGTTTCCCAAGACTGTCACAGACAAAGATATGCGTTTTGCGAGCTATTTTTGGAAGACCATGTGGCATCCGATGGACAAGAAGCTCAAGTTCCCTATATCTTATCACCATCAGACTGATGGACAAATAGAGGTAGTCAATAGGAGTTTGGGGGATTTGTTGCATTGTCTAATGAGAGAGCATACATGAAATTGGTACTTGATCTTACCTCATGCAAAGTTCGCATATAATGATTCGATCAATAGGTCTGCTAGTATGAATTCCTTTAAGATAGTCAATAACCATAGACCTAGAAGACCTATAGATCTAATTCGTTTGCCCATCCATGCCCATGTGTCAGAGTTTGATAAGTCTTTCGCTAAGCACATTAGAAGTCTACCTGATAACAGTCATCATATGGGATCAGTCATGAACATCATAAGAAACTGACAAATGTACACAGACGTCCACAACAATTTCAGAAGGATGACTACATCATTAATCAGGACCAACCCTGAGTGGTTTCCATCTTGAACCATCAAGAAGTTACATACTCAAGGAGCTGCTCCTTTCAAGATCCTGAAACAGATAGGGTCCAATAGGTATGTTGTTGATTTACCACCAGATTATGATATTAGCTCAGTATTCCATGTCTTTGATCTGGTACCATAATAGGACCGAACAATAATACCTAATGACCATTTGAGCCTTGTCCTCCCCTTATAAGCGATCCCATACTAGAGTATCCACCTTCAGCCTCCATACCTATTTGGTATCAACAGATTGAGCATATACTAGGCGAGTAGGTTGTTACATCTAGAGAAGAAATGCACCACCGATACTTGATTCATTGGTGGGGACGATCGCCTTCAAATGACACATGAATACTCAAGAAGAGTTGCAGAAGATGAATCTAACCGCCTGGAGTGCTACTAAAGCAACAGGGAGCCTTACCCGGCGAAGTTGAGTCCCTCCCAAATGGAGAGGATTCGTGAGCACGTCTACTACCATTGGAGAGTTGTTTCAATTTCGATGTGTGTTAGAGACAGTTAAAGCTTGCCTTGAGCCCATTTAGTATGTTTTCTATTTTATGAGGATTTGAGGTGTGATTTTCTATTTTCAGAGATTTAGTGCAATATTTCATAATATTTATCTAGTTATGGGTATATATAAAATAGAAATATTACGAAATATTGCACTAAATCTCTGAAAATAGAAAATCACACCTCAAATCCTTATTAATATCTATATTCCCTAGTAATTCTCTCTCCCCCCTCTCTCATTAAGTCTATCTCTCTTGACACTCTTTCACGATCTCTCTCCCCCCTCTCTCTCGCTCTCATTCATTCTCTTTATCTGCCCTCCCTCTCTCTCTCTCTCTCTCATTAATTCTCTCTCTCGGCCCTCCATTTCTCTCTCACGATCTCTCCCCCTCCCCCTCTTGGCCCTCTTTCTAACAAAAACTTTTTATATATTATAATAATAATAACAAAAACTTCTTATATGCTATGTATATAACTAATCTCTCTTTTATATTATAATTAATTTTTTTGTTGTTGTTGTTGTTATTATTATTATTATTATTACTATTATTATTATTATCTTTCTTTCGCCTCTTTCACATTTTTCTCTCTCCCTATTAACATTTCCATCTCCTATTTTTTCTCTCCTATTATTATTATTATTATTATTATTAACCGATCAATTGGATGGTACCAACAAGTTGTTGTTGTTGTTGTTGCAATCTCTTGGGATAATAATAACTAATTTCGACGTCATCACCATCATTATTATTAGGATAGTCTAATGGGATAACAATAATTAATTTTGATATTATTATTATTATTTGAAAGTATTATTATTATTATCATCATCATCGCTCTTTCTCCTCTCACATTTTTCTCTCCCTACTAATATTTTTCTCTTATTTTTCTGTCCCCTATTATTATTATTATTATTATTATTATTATTATTATTATTGTTCTTGTTGTTGTTGTTATTGTTGTTGCAATCTTTTAAGATAATAATAACTAATTTCAAAATAATAATAATTATTATTATTATTATTAGGATAGTCTCATAGGATAATAATTACTAATTTTGATATTATTATTATTAAAATTAATATTGAAATGGTAGTCTCATGGGATAACAATAACTAATTTTAATATTATTATTATTATTATTATCTCTCTTTCTCCTCTTTCACATTTTTCCCTCTCCCTATTAATATTTCTATCTCCTATTTTTCTGTCCCCTATTATTATTATTGTTGTTGTTGTCGTCATTGTTGTCATCTCTTAGGATAATAATAACTAATTTTGACATTATTATTATTAGGATAGTAATAACTAATTTCTATATTCTTATCATTTTTTAAAAAGTATTATTAATATTATTATTATTATTAACAAGACCAGTATCTCTCACTTTTCTCACTCATATTATTACTATTGTTGTTTTTGTTGTTAATATTTGGACACTCTCTTAAGATAATAATAATACATTTTGATATTTATTATCATTATTCGGATAATCTCATAAGATAATAATAACTAATTTCGTTATTAACGAGACCAGTCTCTCTCATATTTTTCTCTCAATCTATATTTCAACGTAATGTTTGTTGGCATAATCTCATGGGATAATAATAATAACCTTCAGTTCACTTTTTAGTTTTATCTCTCAATCTATATTTCAATTGAATACAATAGTTCTGAACTTTTAATGTTTACCAAACAACTAACCTAATATTCACAGGAAAAAAAATTTAGTATGTTTGAACATATATTCCTCTGTAACTATTTTATTCATTCTTACAAAAAGAGTAAAATATTAGCTTCACTTATATTAATTACAATTATTTTATTCAAATATGTTAAATCGCCGTGTACCACACGGGATTGCAATTGGTTTTAGTTTATACTTGGGTTAGGGAGTTAACTTGGAGTCAGATTACTCCCTAAACATACTATCTCTCTCTCTGTATATATATAGAGAGAGAGATAGTATGGCTATAGTATCCATTTTTAATTTAATGGTGATTTTTTCTGTAAATTTCTGGTTAATTTATTGATATCCTCTCTAGGACAGAGGACACCCCAAGAGAGGTGGGATGTCCTTCCTCCTCTAGTGCAACGCCAAAGGAGAGCCACTATCGTCGCTGCCCCTTACTGTGGCTGCCATGCAAAGCAGAATCGGCCGATCCCGATCCAGATCGACAAGTCCCGATCCGGCCGGAATCGGCTGATCCTCGGCGATTCCGGCCAATTTCAGCCAGAATCAGACGATCCAATCCCGATTTGGATCGGGATCAATGGGTCCTGATTTGGCCTCTTGATCCGTGTCAAAATTCACGGTGACGGCAGATGTCGTCCTCTTCTTCTTCTTCTTCTTCTTCTTCTTCTCCTTCTTCTCCTACCCCACCCCCGGCTTTCCCTCTCCTCAAAGGGGTTGCGGCCACCGCACAACTCTCCTCTCTCTCTTGACAACCCTTCTCTCTCTCTCTCTCTTGCCACTTCCATGTTCCCTCTTTCTCTCTCTCCTTGTTCCCTTTCTCTCTCTCAATCTATTTTGCTCTTTTTGTCTGCAACAAAGTAGGAATATTGCAATCCGCGGACCTTTGCACGCCTGGGTGCCCTGCGCCCAAGCATGCAGGCCGCATCCCATGGTTGCTCCAGCTACAACTGGGGCCAAGCCCCATCTGCGACACCCAGATCGTGGGCCAGGCCTCTCTTCCACCCGAGCCCCCCTATCCTCCCCCCCCCCCCCCCCCCGCAGGGGACTACACCTATTCACCTGATCTGCACCAGGTTCAAGAGGTGCTCCGAGCCACCTATTGCCATCAGCACCAGACCAGGCCCAACTAGGGTCTGCAACAGTAATCGGACCCCTCCTATACCCCCTAAAGCTCATGTGGGTCACTGCCTTTGCTGTCATTCCCCGTAGACCATTGCATCAGGTGGTGCAACAGGATTCATTAGTGCACTGCCCTCATATCGGCACCATTTTGCTCAGTTTTGTAAGTCAAATGCGATGCCAGCCTCTATAGTGATCGCACAACTCATCAGCATGCCGCCGCACCTCGTTTTACGTACCACCCTCCTACGTACCTTGAGGACATCCACACACACTTCTCAAGGCTGGCATCAGCTGCCTCAATTTCTGTACCAGCTTCTGAGAACCCCCAACCTTATGGCATGCTTCCTAAGAGAACATCCTAGCAACACGTGCATTTTCAGTGAGCTATCAACTATCGTCATTTCCACCCCTATTATTATTTTTTTATTATTTTGTTGCTTGTTATCTCCCTATGTGAAGTGGGTCCCTTTTTGTTGTACTTTGAGGGTGGAATATAAGCACCAGGTGTTCTTCTCCCATTCACCAGTATGGAGGTAGGTACTTATCTCTTCCACCACAATTTACTTTTCTAGTATTTGCTTTTGTCTACCACCAAATTGTGAAGTAGGATTCCTAGCCCATAAATTCAAATTCACTACTGGCTTGAGCTAGGTTATCTATTGTCTCGCTCACCTAGGTGATGAAGTAGGCTAAGGCAAGCCAAAACGTCTCCCCCCGCCTCATATTCGCCTCACTCACCTAGGCACTTCTCTATGATATCTATACCATATGGTTGCTTCTTTTTTAATTATGTGGTATTGCCTTTTCTTATCCTTAATTATTCCAAAGTAGTTAATGCCTTTGTTTTTCTATTACATGTTGTCAAAAAAAAATTAATTTTTTGATGATTCCTAAGACCACCCACTACCAAGGAATTCCGGATCGGATCGGATCCCCGAATAGGGACCCGGTGATCCCGATCTAACCCGATCTGGATCGGCCGAGTCAACCGATCCAAATGAAGTCTGGCCAGTCCGACTCGGCCGGATTTAAAAAATAAAAATAAAAATCAGAAAAAATTGTATACATATTATTCAATGAATGTACAATAACAATGAATGCAATTAATGTAAAAAGCCCCAATTAGGGTTAGTTTTTCAATGAATACAATAACATTGTATACATATTATTTAATGAATACAATAACAATAACAATAACAATTTTTAACCTCTAATTAGGGTTAATTTTAACTAATTAATGCTAATAACATGCAATTAATGTAAAAAACTGTACAATTAGATTCTAATAAGTTCAATTGAGTGTTTGACACACTCAATTGAACCCAAATTACACTAATCATACAAAAGCCCTAATTTTAACCCTTAATTAAGGTTAATTCTGGGGATTTTGTCTAATCAACATGCTAAAAAAAATTAAGCTAAATATTAATAGATCTACACAACCATACATCATTTCTAATTTTTTGAAAATTTAAAAAAATTTAGATCGAAATATACCTTAAATCAGATCGGGATGCGGAAACAAAATCTGACGTCGACGACGACGATGACGGCGACAATAGCGGCGGCGGTGGCTCTCGGACGGCCGTCTGGCGATGACGGGGTGAAAACCCCCTCCTTTCGATCGAGATCTCAAAGAAAAAGAGAGAGAAAGAGAGAGAGAGAGAGAGAGAGAGAGGAGAGAGAAGAAGGCAGCGGCGGGCTGGCCGGTGGCAGGATGGCCTATAGCGGCGGGCGGCGGTAGGGGCGGGTCGGCGAAGGGCTAGGGGAGGGCGTTTCCCAGCATTCTGCTGCTGTTAGGTGGCTCCCGATCCCCCTTTAAGGGGGATCAGGCAGCACCGAATCGGCGGTATCAAGTTCAGATCGGCCAAATCGACCAGTCCGGACCCGACACCGCCCGATTCGGGCCGGTTCAGCCTTTTTTTTTTTTTTTGAAAATTGGGGGAGGAACAGTGATTACCCCCCCCCCCCGAATCGGATCGGGACCCGCCGATCCCGATCCGAATCGCCCAATTTGGATCGAAATCGGGCGATTCCGCAATCCATGCCCACTACTCATATGAGTAGTGGATGGTCTTAGTACATTACATGTCGGACATGATCAACACTTTTCAAAGTCTTACATATTATTATTTTGGACTTTTTAATTTTTCTTGTATTTTCATTTTAAGAGAACACCACCTCAAACGCCTAGGCATTTGAGCTGAGGTAAATCCTTGGTCGCCTCGGTTGCCTCTCACCTCTGACTACATAGGGTTTAAGAGTACGTTACACCTATCCCGAGTTCCAGTAGGATTTTAAGGTGGTTCTAATTCCCTAAACTTTCAGTAATTCCTCGACTACCAATGGTTCCATGTTTTTTCATCGCAAAGGGACAGTTACTCTCTAGCTTCTATTATTTAGTGTGGTTACCCAACCTTTGTGTGATTAGCTTGCATCGTTTATTTCTATATTTGCTTGTTGCTGATCTCTAAGTTTGTTAGTGCGTCCGTCAGTTCCATTAGCCATCCCACATCAAAGAAATAATCATTTTTGGAATTTTAAGCATAGATTTCCATACACATTGATAACATCTCCTTATCACTAACATAATATACACCATATATTCAGTCATCAAAATTTAAAAACCAAAGCTCCAACAAGGACAGCATATTACCACAAAAGCTTTTTAAGCATTGAAGAAGTGGCAGAGAGATACTTATGAAATGGGATACGTTATAAGGTTTGAGATATGATAAACATGGCACAGCAGGATCATGTTCATAAGCTACTCAGCAGGACGTCAGCTGGGACATCATGTCTTTGCCATAACAGGGGATTGAAACAGAGGGGAGTTTGTCTTCCATAGTGTTCGGCAATCCTTAGAATGAGATAAAGTGACTGAAGTAGAACTGGGTTAGAAAGTTAATAACAAACATAGTGGCATGTCTTCTTATGACAGAAAAGCTTCAATACCTAAACCTCTGACATCATGCACTCTTTCATATTTTGAAAACAAGGATTCCACAAAGCCATTCATAGGAGATCACAAGAACCTAAGTCTTTGAAACTGGTTTCAAGCCTATTCGCAGAAGAAAATCAAGTTCCAAGATAGTGAAGGTGCTTCACATAGGAAAGCCAAGATGCCCATTCGGAAAGAATATGAATAAGAAAATATTAAGTTCCATGAAACGAAGATGACAGACGAAATATACCTCACTCAAAGCGTCACTTGGTATTGGAGCAAATGATTCCTTATAGGATACGGCCTTTCTCAAGCGCTTCCCGCGGCCAAGGGCTGCTTCCTCCTCACTTTGGTATTTCTCCCACCTATATCACAGCTTATCTATATCAAAAGAGTTGAATTTAAGGGGGCAGCTCCTATGCAGCGATCAACACAAAAAGAAATGAGAGGACATTAAAAGCAACATCAAACAATGCGCCCAGGGAAGTTAATGTGATAATTTAGAAAACAAATTTCCACCATACATATAGTAAATAGCCAAACATACAATGTGCAAGATGCGAAAGGCACCAAACTTTCATATTATTATATGTTGCAGAAAAAAACAACCCATATCCATGTAATTTTTATTTTTTGTAAATACACTATATTTTCAAGGGTTAAAAAGGTGTACCCAGTGCATGAGGTTCCCACCATTTGTGGGGTCTAGGGAAGGGATGATGTACGCAGTCTTACCCCTGCTAAGCAGAGAGGTTGTTTCCTTGGTTCGAACCTGTGACCTCCAGGTCACAAATTGGGCAACTTAACCGTTGCTCTTGGCCCGCCCTTCAAGGGTTAAAAATTAATTATTTCTTCTATCTATTGCTTTGCCAGATAACAATATAACAATATTGAAGGAGAATCACATTTGAATTTTCTTTATATCTGAAATTTATTTATATCACACTAAATGATTTAATACTCAAATCAATTCTAATATAATCTGATGGGGCAGAATCCGATTCGGCCCAGATCTAGGGGGCCGGCCTAGTGAAAGGGATACAGCCCAATTGTCGTTCGGCCCACCAGCGGCATTCAGCCCAACAGTGGCCTTCGGCCCAATAGCGGCCTTCGACCCACAAGCGGCCCTCAGCCGACCAGCGGCCTTCGGCCTAACAAGCGGCATTCGGCCCAGTAGCCATATCCGGCCCATTTCGGCGGATTACTAGGCACTATGGCGGTTTATTAGCAACCTAAAACATAGTCCTATATCGGCTGCAACAACCAGATAACCCCCAATCCTCCGTTATAAATAGAAGGCTATTTATTACACAAAGGACCAGGGCAAAAAGCACTTAAGCTTCTTCCTTCTTTTCTTCTGAATAGAATCTTCTTCAGAAGCTAACTTAACCTTCGGAGGGGGTTCTCTTGGGCCGAAGCCCAGGATCCTCACTGACTGGTTCTTCTTTCTGCAGGGGCCTTGGTTCGAATTTTCGCCGACCTCTTCGTCTGGATAGGCTTCGGCCACTGGACTCGGTTTTCTTCTTCTCATAGGGGTTTCGGCCTCATTCTTTACCGCCCCTTCATCCGGATCCCCCTCAGCAAGCGGAGTTTCGGCTACGTCCTTTGACAAGCCTTCGTCCGCACCGCTCTCGGCTCCGGAGCTCCGGTCTTGTATTCCGCCCACGTCTCGGTCCGGATCCCTGTCGACTCTTCTTGGTCTTCTGGTTATTATCTCGGATTCTAATCTCGAAATCCGACAGTGATAGCTTCGGCTACATCACTTGGCGCCGTTTGTGGGAAGCCCGACAAAAAGTCATGTCTCATCGTCCGGTGACCAGACGATCCGGTCAAGACGAGGCGGATACACTAGCGACTACGGCGCAGACACTCCACGCCGAAGGTACTCCATCTGTTCTTCCGCAAGGTTCCGTCCATCCAGCAATACTGGAGTCCCTCGCTCCCAAAGACAACCGAGTGGAAGAACTCCAACAACAAGTGGCCACACTGGCCGCTACTGTCACCTCTCTAGCACCACTGCGGGATATGGTGTCTGCTATCGCTCAGCATATGGGGTTGCTAAATCAGCTCACACAGCAGGTACCGCCTCCTCCTCAATATTGTCCTGCTCAGGCTGCGAGGGTACAGCCAACACCCTCGCGGGCGTTTCACGACGAAGCGACTTCGGCGCGCAGCGAGCCAATCGGACCGCAAGGCCGAGTTCCTCGCGCCAGTCATATTCTGACAGAGCCGGACAATGCTTCGTCCGGATTTCATCCAACTAAGGCCGAACGACGTTCGGCCACCACTTCAACCACCTCGGATCTGGACCGGCGACTGATAGCGATGAGGAAAGAAATGCAGCAAATGGTGTCCCAACCGTATGGAGCACCTCTTGCCAGCACCATCCTGGAACAGACTCCTTTCTCTCCAGAGCTTCTGGCCATCGAGGTACCTTCCAACTTTAAATTGCCGAAATGACCTCTGTATGATGGAATGACAGATCCGGTCTACCATTTCCAGAGATTCAATTCCTACCTCTCTGTCCGAGGGGTTTCTGAGGCAGTCTACTGCCGTCTCTTCCCCCTTACCTTGGAAAAAACGGCCTTAACTTGGTTTGAAATGTTGGCTTCCAATTCCATTCATTCTCTAGTGCAGTTAGGCCAACTGTTTATCGACCAATTTTATGATGCCACTCGACAATGTAAAACTTCGGCCAGTCTGCTTGCCATTCGGCAAGGACCGACCGAGACCCTCCAAAAATATTTCACCAAGTTCCGGACCGAAGCAGCCCAGATTCCAAACCTCGACAGTTCGATAGCGGTCTCGGCCGTAATCAGCGAATGCACAGACGAGGGGCTTCTCAGCTCTATCGGAAAGCGTCATCCTCCCACCTTCCAGGATTTAGTGGCTCGGGCACATAAATATATCAACCGAGAGGCCCTAATGATGTCCAAGGGCAAAGGTACTGCCGAGACAGTATCGACGGTTATCCCTCTGGCAGCTCGTCCTCGCCCAGAAGATCATGAACCTTCTCGCAAGCGATACCGAAGAGAAGAATGGGACCGAGACAAGCGTCGGGATCAACAGCAGCATCTATCGTTACCTGCTCCCCCCTCTCGGATGCTCATGGAGGTGAAAGGTATGCTTCGGCAGCCTGAGCGCATCAACACGGATCCTCGCCGAAGGGACTCCCGGAAATACTGCGAGTACCATCGGGAAACCGGGTATTCGACTGACGAATGTCGGCATCTTCGAGAGGAAATTGATCGCCTCATCCGGGAAGGTCGCCTGCCGCAGTACCGACGAGTGCAAACTCAACAGCGGCAGAACCGAGACGCCCCCAAAACACCGAAACAACGTCAACTCCAGGATAAAGAAGCCCCACCTCAACCGAAGGTAACTTCGGCCCCGGTAGAAGCATCACACCAACGACCCAGTGTCGGGCATAGATTGCGGAATCGGCCGATTTCGATCCGAATCGGCCGATTCGGATCGGAATCGGCGGGTTCCGATCCGATTCGGGGGGCATTTCACTGTTCCCCCCACCGATTTGAAAAAAAAAAAAAACGGCCGAAATCGGCCCGAACCGGACCAAATCGAGGCCGGACCGGCCAAATCGGCCGGTCCGGACCCAATCTGGTCCGGTTCGAGCCGGTCCCAATCCCCCCCTTAAAGTTTAAGGGTTTAGGATTTAGGGTTTAGGGTTTAGGGTTTTAGGGTTTTAGGGTTTTAGGGTTTAAAGGTTTAGGATTTAGGGTTTAGGGTTTTAGGGTTTTAGGGTTTAGGGGTTTAGGGTTTAGGGTTTAGGGTTTTAGGATTTTAGGATTTTAGGGTTTTTGGGTTTTGGGTTTAGGGTTTTAGGTTTAGGGTTTAGGGTTTTAGGTTTAGGGTTTAGGGTTTAGGGTTTAGGGTTTAGGGTTTAAGGGTTTACGGGTTTAAGGGTTTAGGCCATGTTTGATTGCGGGTTAGCCCACTTTTAGTCCATGTTGTAGTTTGATTGCGGGATTAATCTATCCGAGTTAAAAATGGGTTAAATGAGTGCTAACCAGGCTTTAGCCCGGGCTAACGTATCCCACCCCCAGGGGTGGGATAGAAGGGGTTAGCCCATATATTAATGTTCTATTTAAATATCAATAAATGTTAAGTAATAGATGTTAAGTATTATTAATAATATTGATAAAATATTATATTGATTAATATATATTCATAAATATTAATTAATATTAATAAACGTTAATTAATATTGATAATATTAATAAATATTATTGTGATTAATACATACTAAACAATATTAATACAGATTATTATGATTAATAAATATTAACTACTATTATTTTGATTAATAAATACTAGTAAACATTAATCATAGTTAATTATTAATATAAATTTTATTATGCTCCATTTAAATAGTATTAAATATTAAAAATGTTAAGTAATAAATGTTAATTATTATTAACAATATTAATAAATATTATTAATCACCATTAATTCATATTAATAATAAATATTAATTCATAAATATTAATATTAATAAATATTAGTATGATTACTAAATATTATTTAATATTGTTTTGATTAACTAATATTAATTAACATTAATCATAGTTAATTATTAAGATAAATTTATTATGCTCCATTTATTGATAAGAAATTTGAATAACAATTAACGTTAATCATAGTTTATTATTAATTTAAATAGTAATATACTAATTACTAAATATTATTTAATATTATTTTGATTCACTAATATTAATTAACATTAATCATAGTTAATTATTAAGATAAATTTCTTATGCTCCATTTATTGATAAGAAATTTGAATAACAATTAACGTTAATCATAGTTTATTACTAATTTAAATAATAATTAATATTATTTTAATGTATAAAGCACACTTAATAATTATGTGAAAAGATAATGGTAAAGTTTATTATATTTTTATTTTTAATAATGAAACTTATTTATATAAATTATTTAAATAAAGATTTTATGTACTTATCCTAAGCTAACTTCCACTTTGAAATATGAACTACTTATCCTAGAATAGTCAAAAGTGGATTAAATCAAGGCTATCTTGATCGGGCTCCCTTGGGCTAACCCGGGTTAGCCTTTTCCCTATCCTGAAATCAAACAGGCCCTTAGGGTTTAGGGTTTAGGGTTTTAGGGTTTTAGGGGTTTAGGGGTTTAGGGTTTAGGGGTTTAGGGTTTAGGGTTTAGGGTTTTAGGGTTTTAGGGTTTTGGGTTTTGGGTTTTGGGTTTTGGGTTTTAAGTTTTGGGTTTAGGGTTTAGGGTTTTTTATGGGTGTACATGAATTGCATTCATTCTTATTGTATATCAATTGAATAATATGTATGTAATTTTTTCTGATTTTTTTTTAATTTTTTCTGATTTTTCCTGATTTTTCTTGATTTTTTCTATTTTTTTTTTTCGACCGAGTCCCGATTCCCGGTCCCGACCCGACCCGGAATTCCTTGGTGTCGGGTCAATTATGATGATATCCGGAGGACCGGGAGAAGCAAAGCGTCGTCGAGCCGATACAGCGACAGAAGTAGCATCGATCGATGCCAGGACAAAGCTATCTCATCAAGAAGATATCGTCTTCGGCCATGAGGATCTGACCGACGTTCAGGTCCCTCATGACGATGCCCTTGTTGTAAATGTTGTAATGAAAAGTTACGATGTTCATCGTATCTTTGTTGATAATGGAAGCGCTCCCAATATACTTTTTTATGATTACTTCCTGAAAATGAGTTTGAATGAAGCTGATTTGAAGCCTCACCGGGGGCCTCTGTTCGGCTTTAATGGTGCACCCTGCCGGGTGGAGGGCATCGTCCGATTACCCGTAACCCTCGATACAGCACCAAAGCAACTAACTATTGAGACGGACTTTGCCGTCGTCAAGATTGATTCGGCCTACAACGCCATTTTTAGCCGAAGGCTGATCGGAGGAATTGGAGTTGTGCCTTCATCCTTCCATCAGAAGATGAAGTTCCGTACCGGTCATGGAGTCGGCGAGGCCAAGGGGAATCAAGAAGTTGCCCGACAGTGCTATATGATTTCGATCAAAGGAAAGGTTGCGGCCGAATCTCTTTCCATCGAATCTTCAGCCGAAACATCCCCAGAAGAGGAACTTACAACCGTTCCAGTTCCGGGAAGAGAAGGCCGAACACTGATGATAGGTTCCGACCTTGAGAAGACTGAAGCCGAGAGACTTATCAACTTCCTGAAGGAAAACCTCGACGTCTTCGCCTGGTCTCCTTCGGATATGCCCGGAGTCGACCTAGAGATAGCAGAGCATCGGCTGCATGTCGACCCTAATCTACCTCCGGTCAAGCAGAAGCGGCGTACCTTCAATCAAGATAGGAAGATGGCCATCCAGGCTGAAGTACAAATAGGGTTAAACGCGGGACATCTCCGAGAGGTGCATTACCCCGAATGGATCGCGAATGTAGTGATGGTGCCCAAAAAGGACGGCAAGTGCCGAATGTGTGTAGACTTCACTAATCTCAACAAGACTTATCCGATGGACAGTTTTCCGCTGCCTCGGATAGACCAAATAGTGGACGCCACTTCCGGCCATGATCTACTCAGCTTCCTCGACGTCTATTCAGGCTATCATCAGATCCGAATGCATCCGGACGACGAAGAGAAAACAAGCTTTACAACCGATCTCGGCTTATATTGCTACACCCGAATGCCTTTCGGCCTGAAGAATGCTGGAGCAACTTATCAACGTCTCGTCAACAAAATGTTTGCTCCACACCTCGGCCGGAATATGGAGGTCTACATCGACAACATGCTGGTAAAAAACCGCGTCGCTGCTGATCATTTGGCCGATTTGGCCGAAACATTCATTACCTTACGCAAGTATAAAATGAAGCTAAACCATGCCAAGTGCGCCTTCGGCGTAGCCTACGGGAAGTTCCTCGGCTATATGGTCATCCGCCGAAGGGTGGAGGCGAATCTCGCGAAGGTTGCGGCTATTGTTCAAATGCGCCCTCCGGCAAACATCCGAGAAGTTCAAAGGCTAAGTGGGAGAGTTGCTGCATTAAGCCGCTTTATGTCAAGGGTGGCGGATCATTGTTTCCCCTTCTTCAAGCTGCTGAAGAAGACTAGCAATTTCTCCTGGACAGACGAATGTCAATCGGCCTTCGACCAGTTAAAAGCTTATCTCTCTAACGTTCCTGTTTTATCTAAACCGGTCCGAGGAGAGCAACTGTTTGTTTATCTTGCCGCTCCTGAAGCAGCTATCAGTGCCGTCCTCGTTCGGGAGGAAGATGGTATTCAAAGGCCAGTTTATTATGTAAGTCGAGCGCTCCACGGAGCGGAGCTTCGGTATTCGGCTCTTGAGAAGCTAGCATTGGCCCTCGTCGCTTCCGCAAAGAGGCTCCGGCCCTATTTCCTCGCGCATTCGATAAAGGTCTTCACAAATCAACCTTTGAAGCAGGTTCTCTCTCTGCCGAAAGTATCCGGGAGACTAGCAAAATGGGCAATCGAACTGGGGGAATTCAACATCTCTTATGGACCTTGGATTGCAATAAAAGCTCAAGCTTTGGCCGACTTCATTGCTGAGCTCACTCCCGAATCATCTTCTGCCCCTCAGCCGGAAATAATCAGAGCAAATCCTGAAACCGAAGTCACTTCGGCTCCTTTGTCCTCGGCGGATGAATGGCAATTATACGTTGACGAATTCGCATGCTCTTCGGGTAGTGGCGCCGGGTGGATCTAGGCATCTCCGGAAGGGATCGTCACAGAGTACGCTCTGCGCTTCACCTTCTCGGCTACTAACAATGCCGCCGAGTACGAAGCCCTTATATCAAGCCTTCAGACCGGTAGAAGGCTCGGTGTGCAGAAGATAAAGGCATTCAGCGACTCTCAGCTTATCGTCAACCACATCACCGGGGAGTACGAGGCTCGAGACGCACTAATGGCGTCCTATCTCCAGATAACTCGCAAGATCATAATTGAATTCATTTCTTTTGAGATCGTGTGAATCCCTCGAGCAGAGAACACTCGAGCCGATGCCCTTTCTCGGTTAGCATCAACTCAAAATGGGGGAAGAGGCCGAATGGTCTTAGTAGAAGAGCTTTCTAAGCCAAGTCTCAGCGAATCCGAGGTCATGCAAGTGAATGAGTCCGAAGGGAAGACCTGGATGACTCCTTTAATTGCCATCTCCTCCGAAAAGAAGTCCCGTCTGATCAGAAAGAAGCAAGACGCATCCGACGGCGCTCTTCTCATTTTTTAATTCTAGATGATATACTGTATAAAAAGTCCTTCGGCCGGCCACTCCTTCGATGTCTCGGCCCGGCCGAAGCCAACTATGCCCTTCGGGAAGTACATGAAGAAATCTGCGGAGCACATGCAGGAGGAAGAGCCTTGACCCATAAACTCTTAAGGCAAGGATACTAGTGGCCGACACTCCGAGGGGACACAGATGCTCTCGTCCGCTGCTGTGACCAGTGCCAGAAATACAGCCCCCTCATTCATCAGTCAGCAACTCCTCTGACACCTTTGTCGGACCCTTGGCCTTTCGCCCAATGGGGGATTGATATTTTGGGACCTTTTCCCATTGCCACCGGCCAGAGAAAATTCCTTATTGTGGCAGTGGATTATTTCACCAAGTGGGTTGAAGCCGAGCCCCTGGCGTCTATCACAGATAATAATGCATGGAGCTTTGTATGGAAATCCATCATTTGCCGCTATGGCATCCCTCGAGTAATCATCTCAGATAATGGCAAACAGTTTGACAGTCATTGGTTCAAAGATAACTGTGCAAGTTTCGGTATTCTACATAAATTCGCTTCAGTAGCACACCCTCGGACGAATGGCCAAGTCGAAGTCACTAATCGAAGCATATTGCAAGGACTGAAGACTCGTCTCGACAAGGTAAAGACCGATAGGTCGAAGAGTTACCAAGTGTTCTATGGGCTTATCGAACAACAAGCCGAACCACTACCGGAGAAACCCCATTCTGAATGGCCTACGGAGTGGAAGCTGTTATTCCCGTTGAAATCGGCTTACCATCGCCGAGAGTTCTCGCTTATGATCCAAAGGATAATGATGAAATCCTGAGAGATCACTTTGATCTGATAGAAGAAACAAGAGATCGAGCTCGCATTCGGCTAGTGGCATATCAACAACGCATGGCAAGATATCATAACACTCGAGTGAAGCCTCGAAGTTTTGAAGCCGGAGACCTCATATTGCGGAATGCCCATGTATCCAAGCCGGCCGAAGCCGCAGAGAAGCTTTCTCCAAACTGGGAGAGCCCTTATCGGGTGAGAGAAGTAATCCGACGAAGGGCCTATCGGCTGGAGACCCTTTCGGGCCAGCCTCTCCCTCGCACCTGGAATGTGAAGCGCCTTCGGCGCTATTTTGTGTAAGGTATTTTCTCGGGATTCAACCGGACACCTTGAATGAATATTTTGTTCCGAAATATTGTGTCCAGCATCACTCTAAGTCTGTGTAAACCGTACCGGGAGTGGCTTCGGCCATGCAAACCGTATCGGGAGCGACATTATTCTTAAGTCCGTGTAAACCGTACCGGAAGTGGCTTCGGTCATGCAAACCGTATCGAGAGTGGCATTATTCTTAAATCCATGCAAACCGTATCGGGAGCGGCATTATTCTTAAGTCCGTGTAAACCGCACCGGGAGTGGCTTCGGTCATACAAACCATATCGAGAGCGGCATTATTCTTAAGTCCGTGTAAACCGTACCGGGAGTGGCTTCGGCCATGCAAACCGTATCGGGAGCGGCACTACTCTAAGTCCGTACAAACCGTACCGGAAGTGACTTCGGCCATACAAACCGTACCAGGAGTGGCATGGCTTCGGCCACATATAGGACCGAACTCGGTCATTTACTCGGAACAATATGCCATGAAACAAGCAAGTACAAATCATTTCTATATATGCAAGTACAAAAGTAGGCCATGTGCCTGGCCTCGACGTCTTGAAAGCAAAAACAACCAGGACAAGCCCCCGGATTAGCTGTCGCCATCCTCGCCATCCACATCAACAGGAATATGGCCTGGGGACGTCGGAGAAGCATGGTCTGAACCCGCCGCGGCACCTTCCGGAGAAGCCAGGATGCTCTCGGCCTTGAGCTGTCGCCACCAGGCTAAAAGCCCTTCACCTTCTTCTTCGGTGGGGAAGCCGAAACCCGTCAGATCTGTGTCCGGACAAGCCTTTTGGACAATGGCCATCCCCAGATCAAACATGGTCAAGGCCGCCTTAGCCCCGTTGTCGAGCATTTCATCGGCATATTCCGGGCCTTCCTTATAACTCGCCACGGCCGTACGAGCGACGTCATCGACTTCCTTGGTCTTGGCCTCCAAGTCTGCCTTTAAGGCCGATATGGCTTCGACGTGGCGGCGGCAGTCCTCGTCTCGTTCCTTCTCCTTGTCCTGGATCTCGGCCTTTAAAGATGCGATCTCTGCTCGGACCTGATCCAGCTCCTTCTCGGCCTTCTTCTTGGCCTCCAAGCTGGTATAAATCACCTCTTTTTGCCCGTCCAGCTCGGACTGCATCCGCGAGTTTGCCCCAATGAGGACATCGATGTTGGCCTCAAGATCCCGCCGCACCGAGGCCACCTTGCCCGAAGCCAGCTGGTCCGAGGCCTGGTCGATGTCCTGAAGCTTCTGCTGGATGAGGGCCTGGCGGCGAGCAAGAGTCCCACACATGACCGCGGCCTACAGCAGAAAGAAAGAAAAACATGAGCCGAAACAACTAAAGGAAACAACGAAAAGTGAGGACGAAGAGGGAGGTCTCACCTGGATGGCATGTCGGACGTATTGTAGGGATAGGCCTTCCGAAGAAAGCTCCATGATCTCGTCCCCGGCCATCGAGATGGTCAAACCCCGAGCCAGGTGCAAGCACGTCTGGGAGTCATCCAGACTGTCATCTGTGAAGACCCCCGTGTCCGGACGCCATGGCTCGTGCCCGTAATCCCGAGCCATATGAGTCCCGGCCGCCTCGAACAGATACGACAACACCGTATCCGCCGCGGCACCAGTGGCTGAAGGGGAATCGTCCCTCTGCGGTTGGGGAGGCGACGAGAGTGGAGCCTCCCTTCCCGAGACCGGCCTCTTGGTCGCCGGGACAGATTCCCTCTCATTGAGGTCGTCCGGGTGCCTCCGCTTCTCGGGCCGCTCACTTCCCCCGACGACCGCTTTCCCCTTCCATCGCTCCCTCTCCAGAGCAACGGCAGCTGCGCGGCCTTCGGCGGAAGCCGCTGTCTGCCTCGCCGGCCGAGTGCCCGGGGCCGAAATTCCTCCGGTCGACCTCCCTTCTGTAGGCCGAAGTTGGGACGGTCGAGACGATGCGGGTTACTTAGAGATCCGGCTCATAAGGCCCCTAAGACCAGACATTTCTGAAAGCAGAAAAAAAGAAGAGTTAGCAAAAGCTCAACAATAACTTTATGACCCAAAGCCGACTTACCCCCGGCCATTGCTTCGGCGCCCTCCTCGGACGGACGAGCTTCGGCCGGAGCCCTGGTCGCGGTAGCCCTCGCCTCGGCCTCTCCCAGGGCATCTCCAAGAGGAAGGTAGGGAAAGGCCCAGACAGGAGAGTGCGACGGATCCAGCCAGGCTCCCATCTCTATGAGCATGTCCTCATCCTCGAGAAACTCCGTAATGTTGTATGGAGCGTCATCCTCGAAGAGGTGGACGTCAACAAGTTGTTCAGGACTGAGGGTTGGGCAGTCAATAATGCCCTCGACCAAAGACATCCATTCAGTAGGAAATGGCCAAACACCCTTATCCCCCTCCGGCAGAGAAATGAAAATGAAGTCCTCCTTCCAATGGTGAATGGACTAAGGCGTCCCGAAGAAGATCCTCCGGCCGAAGCGCAAAACCAAGAAGACCTCCTCTGAGGTTTGATCTTGAAGAGATAACGAAAAATATTTACAGAGGGGATGAAGTCAAGGATAGAGTTAAAGGCCATAAAAGCGTAGACCGTCCGCTAGGAATTCGGAAAAAATTGAGACGGGGCCAGTCCGTAAAAGCTCAAAAGGTTTACAACAAAATGATAAAAGAAAAGACGAAAGCCTGTCCGGAAACTGTGCTCATAAATCGAGAAGCAGCCCGGCCGAACGGAGTTGGCTCTGGTACGCCTCCCGGGCCGGATAGGAATCATCCAAGAGGGAATCAGATAATAGTTAGTTATGCTCTTAAGGTCATCGACACCAAGAGCACAAACTACCTCCGAGACCGTCTCGGCTTGGCGACGACCTGTAGTGGTAGGCTCGGCAGCAGCCAGGACAAGTTCTGCCTCGTCCGCCATAACAGAAAGGAAAGAGTTCAAAGAAAAAAGAGACGACAGAGAAGACTGGGGAGTAGGTCTAGACGAGGAGCACGACGAGCTGCTTTCAGCCGAAAAGTTACTATCGGCCGAAGAAGAACTACCGGACATGAATCGAAAGAGCAAAAGGCTGGAGCTGAGGCTTACCCTCAGATTAGGAACTCCCCGGCGATGGACAAGACGTCCCCGGACGACTTCGATGGAACACTCGCGGCCGGAGAAGAAAAGACATACGCGGCGCTGCTCGCAGGAATGCTCTGGCGCGGAGAGGAAGAGAGAGAATGCGAAGGAACAGTGATGAGGCGAAGGAATCCGGTATTTATAGAAGGGCCTAGGGGGGTCGGATGGCGAATCGATGGCCGAGATCCTTCAACCCCTCGGCTCCGCCTCGCTTGGATGTTTGACGCGTGTCCCGTCCTTCGCCATGATGACGAGCGGGCTGCCAGATCGAGAAGAGGCGATCAACGGCCGGAAGAGGCCTACCCTTCGGCTATTCTTCTGAATGCTCGCCACGTGTCTCGATCCTCGTGTCGGGAGTCAGAAAGGCGGTGATCCAAATGAAGTTTCGGGCAGAGAGCCGAAATAGCCGCGATCCAAGTGATGACTGTTGACGGCTAAGATCTTTTTGTGCTTTCGGCTACCGGCCGGATCTCAAACACGTGTCCTGTGTTTTTTGTGATGCGACTGTGAAGGCGGGAGATTCAAAGTCTTTTCCGCCCTCGCTTGGCGTTGCAAAGTATTCTGATAACCTTGCCTTTTCACAACTAGGGACGAGGGTATTCGTCACCAAGTCTCGGCCTGAGACGAAGGTGTCTACGACAGGGTCTCGGCCTAAGACGAGGCTGTTTGTCACCAATTCTCGGCCGACTTGAGACGAAACCGAGTCTCCCGATTTTCAAACCAGGAATAAGACCAACAGTTTCAGACGAGAATCTTGTCAGATTTTATTTTCCGTTAGGGCTTCGGAATTTACTCCCCCCGTTTCATTAAATTGAGAATGACGAGAGTAAGGGGTCAGAATCCGATTCGGCCCAGATCTAGGGGGCCGGCCCAGTGAAAGGGATACAGCCCAATTGCCCTTCGGCCCACCAGCGGCATTCAACCCAACAGCGGCCTTCGGCCCACAAGCGGCCCTCAGCCCACCAGCAGCCTTCGGCCCAACAAGCGGCATTCGGCCCAGTAGCCGTATCCGGCCCATTTCGGCGGATTACTAGGCACTATGGCGGTTTATTAGCAACCTAAAACATAGTCCTATATCGGCTGCAACAACAAGGTAACCCCCAATCCTCCGTTATAAATAGAAGGTTATTTATTACACAAAGGACCAGGGCAAAAAGCACTTAAGCTTCTTCCTTCTTTTCTTCTGAATAGAATCTTCTTCAGAAGCTAACTTAACCTTCGGAGGGGATTCTCTTGGGCCGAAGCCCGAGACCCTCACTGACTGGTTCTTCTTTCTGCAGGGGCCTCGATTCGAATTTTCGCCGACCTCTTCGTCCGGATAGGCTTCGGCCACTGGACTCGATTTTCTTCTTCTCATAGGAGTTTCGGCCTCATCTTTACCGACCCCTTCATCCGGATCCCCCTCAGCAAGCGGAGTTTCGACTACGTCCTTCGACAAGCCTTCGTCCACACCGCTCTCAGCTCCGGAGCTTCGGTCCTGTATTCCGACCACGTCTCGGTTCGGATCCCTGTCGACTCTTCTTGGTCTTCTGGTGATTATCTTGGATTCTAATCTCAGAATCCGACAATGATAGCTTCGACTACATCATAATCCATTGACCTTTTTCTTTAGAATTGACCTTTTTCTTTAATCAAAAAACCCTTCCTTTCAGTGGAAGGCAATTTGTACATAATTAAAAATTGATAGGATAACAAAATGTACTGAAAAAAGCTGAAACAAAGCAAAACAAAAACGCCAACTTATCTAGTGCGCATTTAACATTTTGACATGAACCAAAGAAAAAAGATAATGAAATAGAGTAGGGTTCAATCCAATAATGTGCAGTGGCTGTAGGATCTGTGTGTTTTCATGGAAAAGACATGTAAGCCATGTGTATGTGGGTGAGGGGGGTTGTATAGATAAGAAACCCAAAAATTAATGTAAAATAAAAGTGATAGTTACCTCACACGCAACAGTCGATCCCATTCATTTTCTTCTGCATTGGTAATTATATTATCTTCCTTTGTGTCAGAAGTCTGTACACCGCCGTCACCCGTTACAACCGGTAGTGATTCACTACCGCCTTGCTCTTCATTCAGTTCATCATTCCATTCCAGTGACTGAAGCAGATGACAAGAAGTATTACAATGTGAAACAAATAAAGCAGGGAAAACAAGAATGATCGGTTACACCTTCGCTCTGAATATTTTCTGCTATTAAACATTCAGTGAATTATGAACTATCAAATCTAGACATTTTCTACTACCACTTGATTAGTTGGTAGAATACTGAATGTACCTGAAATACAAGAAGATAGATTAAAAAAAAGTTCAGGCAGAAACTTTGTTTAAACTGCACACTAACAGAAGTGGAGTTTAGAATCTAAAGGGCACATGTTGACCGACCTGCAATACTTGCTCACCATTCAGGCAGAGATAACCGCAGAATCCATTGGCTGGTGTGACATTGTGTTCCTTAACATGTTAGACTTCTACTCACATCCTTGATTTGCTATGAATTGGGTACTATTCATTTCTATCCTTTGCAGAGATACCGCATTTTTGCCAGTGTTCTACTTTGTTTCTTGGGTATAATATTTGTTGTCGCTATCATGGAACATGTTACGGTTTTTTTTTTTTTTTTTTTTTTTTTTTTTTTTTTGGGGGGGGGGGGGGGGGGGGGGACTGGGTTCATTAGAACATTTGATGGTAGGTGGGGCCTACCATTGGCATTCTCAACAGTAGCCCCCACCCCTTCTATAAAAAAAAGACAAGACAACAATATGGGGTTTCTGTTGGAGGGTCCAGAGGGCTATCCAGAGGACCAATCGGAGCCTGCCACATCAACACATCAAAAAGTCACCCCTCACATCTTATCTATCTGTCTAATGTCCCAGTCTCTTGGAACGCTACTATTAGGGAAACCAACAGTAGGGTAAGGGGATAGCTTATATGAAACCAACTACGAAGTCATTAAACAATGAAGGGGATCTATCTGTCAATATATCTAATGTGCAAGTCCCCTGGGACCCCTACTGTTAATAAAATTAGCAGTAGGTTAAGGGCTTGTTGGATAGCGTACATGAAACCAACGATAATCCTCTTCTCCCCGTGTTTAAAAAAATAATAAAATTCATCAATAATATTTAATATTCAAATAGGCTTCTTAGAGTTGTTCCCATCTCTAGGACTTTAATTTTCACCGTCCGATCTTGAAAATCAACTAGAACCGTCCAATCAGGTACATATCAAAAACTAATGTCTAAAAATATTAAAAAATAGTCAATAAATAAGAAATTCATCAGATTAACCCATAGGTTTGATCCCATCCCTTGGGGTTTTAGTTTTGATTCCCAACGAAGGATGCACTTGATTAGACAGCTACGGTTGTGTTTTTCGATCGGACGCAAAAAATTAAATCCCCTGGGGTGGAAACCAACCTAGAGGAGTGTATTTGAATATTTTAAATTTTCTGATGATTTTTATTTATTTTTTTAAGATGGAGAAGAGGGAGTTTCAATGGGGGGCTCATCTAAGTTCATTCTAGCCGGCCCTTATAGAGATAGAGACAGAGACAGAGACAGAGACAGAGAGATCAGACAGGAAGGACTGTAGTTGAGGTGAGATGCTCACAATAGTCAGAATACTCATTATGAAGCAATTTCGACTTCCCATGAGAAAGGGGTGAGAAAAAGAAAGAGAACACTTGCAGTTAAAAGTGATATATAGTCCCCCATGCCCAAAGGAGTCATCATTAGACAGTCCCATCAACTGGCACTCTTTTCCTAACAACTAGAAGATTAGTTGTAGGGATGTATCAGCCAAATCTGAGCCAATTCCAACCAAACTCACCAGATCCAGCCAATTCAAGGATCAGGAAGAGGATCAGGACCTAGCCAACAAGTCAAAACATATCTGGATGGACTGATGGCCTACATGTTTGTCACATAGTGAAGAGGGATTAGAGAGGTTTTTCCATTATATAGTCATGTTATCAATTATCACATGTCCATCGTGTGATGATGTTGGGTATTGGCCTTGGCCATTGGTCATTTTGTATTCTGTATTTTGCTTATCTTCAATGAAATGTGACTTCATGTCACCTTCCAAAAAAAAAAAACTTGAGTTATGAGCTGCCTATGGAAAGAGCTAAGCTGAAAGACCCAAAGATTTTGAACTGAACTTCACAATGGGCATTAAGAGATAAAACACCAAGAGGTCACTAGCCTCAAATCTAACTTAAATAAGGAATTTGATGGTTATGGACATTGATCTATTTCTATGTACAGGACTCCCAAGTTGCTCATGTGGTAGGCTTTGTGACGCAGGATGACTTGCAAATTCATGTTATGGAATGGTATGAAGCTGGCCAATCAGGTAATTAAAATTGACAATGTGAAAATGGTATTAGCAAGTATTCCTCACATGCTCCGTATATTTCATATTTAATTCGGTGTAAATATGCCAAAAAATAACGCATGTTATACTTTTATCCTTATCAACAGAATAAACCATGGCGGGGAGGATGTGCGATACTCAAAACCCAACAATTGATATTTGAAGAAATTATGAAAGAAAATAAACCATGATGTATAAATGGAACGTGCAGCAACTTATCCCCATTAAACAATTGAGAAATTATTTAGGTGGATAGCTTCTAATACTATACTAAATGATGCTACTAGATAAGGTTTGGAAATTTTTGTTGTGGGTCTTGTTTATAATAATAAAAAAGTGTGGAAAGATACTCAAATTAACTCATGTTTTTGGAGGGGCATACATTACATGTATGTGAAATAAACAGAACTAAAAATTCACAGTATGGATATGGTGCATGCTTCATGGTGGAGAAGATAAAATACAAATTAAGTTAATGATGGGTACAGCCTGGGTTTGGTTACCAGTGGCTGAAGGGGGGAAACACCCAAAAGACAACACCAGGTTGAGTGCTGCAATAGAGGGATTATAGGATTGAAGATCTGGTTGTATTCTTCTCAAACAATAAGACAGCCAACCTAAAATGGTCGCATTTACTTGGATAGAATTGATGGTACATCCATATTTTCCTCGAGAAAAAAGGGAAATGGTTTGTCTTACATATTTTCCTCAAGAAAAAAGGGAAATGGTCTGTCTTAACTACCTAGCTGTTAATGTTATTCACCTATTAGCAGCAAACTAAGATGTCATGGCTCTAATGATGCACAGCCAAGCTTCCTAGAACATGATCAAAGCTGATGAATAAAGTTTACAGAATGTATACAAGTAAAAAGGCAAAAACAAAATATAGACCAAGGATTGCCAAACTTAAAGTTTTATGAGAAAAAGTAAGCCAAGAGACATGTCATGTCCACAGGAAACCACAAAGGTGTAACCATTTAGCATAACAGGAAGACACAGTACCTTAACAGAGCCAAGGATATCATTTTCCAAATCTGCATCCGTACTTTCTGAAGTCCCTGCCTGAAGGTTAGAACGATCAAGCAATTTTAAAATTGCATTTTCATCCCAGACAATCTTGTTGCCGCCATCTGTACAACGATCTTGGTATACGTCTCCTAGGCCACCAGCTCTCCTCCTATGCCTTTGCTCACCATCTGTGCCACCCTCGATTTTACTGTTACATGCTTCATTTTGATCCTTTGGACACACCCCATCAGAATCAAGAAAAAGTTCTTCAGTTCCCCAGCGAAGAATATCCTCTACTTCCTTCTGGGTTTCTGATTTATTAACAAAAAGTTGATCAAGCATCAATTTCCTTTTGGCAAGCTGCAAAATGCGCTCCTCAACACTAGCCCGTACAACAAGCCTGTAAACCAGAAGCCTATTTGATTGCCCAATTCGATGTGCTCGATTCATTGCTTGAATATCAGCATGTGGATTGAAATCAGAATCATAAATGATTACAGTATCAGCGGTTGCCAAATTAATCCCTAAACCACAAGAGCGTGTGGATAACAAGAATACAAAACGAGTTTTATCCTGATTGAATCGAGCTATTGCTGATTGACGATCCGCAACAGATACTGATCCATCCACTCTTTCAAAAGTTTTAGGCCCATATTCTATAGTCAGGTAATCTTCAAGAACATCAAGAAGCTTTGTCATCTGTGAAAATATAAGGACACGGTGACCTTCCTTGTGCAATATCTTAAGCATAGGATGCAACAAAGTCAGTTTTCCTGATGCCTTTATCCGCATTTCCTGGAGGAACTCCACTGATCCAGAATCAGGTTCGGTCCCTGGAATAAGGTATGGATGATTGCAAACCTTCCGGAGCTGCATAACAATATTTAACATGGATTGCTGGGCAACCCCCTTTCCAATATTACGCAATATCTGATAATTCTTTGTAAGCATTGCTCGGTAGTATTCTGCCTGTATAGATGTCAACTCAACAGGAACCATGCGCTCTGTCTTGGGGGGAATGTTCTGCATTGCATCCTTCTTAAGCCTTCGAAGCATATGAGGTGCAACGAGCTTTTTCAGTTCCTCCACCTTTTCAGCAGTTGTAAGATCATTAAATTTCTCTTCAAATGCAGACAGTGAAGGAAATGAAACCGGCTGCAGAAAGTTTAGCAAATTATACATCTCGCCAATATTGTTCTGTAGGGGTGTTCCAGTCAACAATACACGGTGTTGGAAAGAAAAGGTATTGAGCAAACTGAAAAGCTTACTTCCAGAGTTCTTAAGGCGGTGTCCCTCATCCACTACAAGAACTTCCCAGGATACACCACGCAGGTGAGAAGCATCAGCAAGCACCATCTCATAAGTAGTCAATAAAACATTAAATTTGTATGCAGTAGTTATTTTGTGCCCATCAGAATCACTAGCATGCCATTCATACTGACGTATTATTGATCTGGCTTTTGCACAGCCATGGTACTCGACAATGTTAAGATGAGGAGCCCATAATGAAAATTCAGCAAGCCAGTTGGGCATTGTTGAGAGGGGGACCAACACTAAACATGGCAGTTTAGCATTGAACTCGAAGTACAAAGATGAAATAAATGCACAAGCAGACACAGTCTTCCCCAGGCCCATCTCATCTGCTAGGATCACATTCTTGGACTTGTGCCAGCATTTGCGCAACCAGTTCAGTGCTTCTAACTGATGTGGAAATAACGAACCTCCTTGAAGCTCCCTAGGCTGCTCAACAAGAGGAACTACTTCTTCACCATCCCCACGAGGCCTCACAGAATTATCTTTGGCATTATACAGAGTATGGGATTCAAACTGGTCAAATTCTGTAATCAAATGAGTAAATCTTTTAACAACAGGTTCATCCAATCTCTCCCAAGTGCATTCATCATAAGGAAGCCCATGCCATTTAATGAAAGCTTCTTTTTGTCTGTCCTTAGAATCTCGGAGTGCTATCACACGCTGCGGCTGGGTCCATTGCTCCTGGCAAATGTTAATGGCAGCCGTTCCATACTTTGCCTTGTAATTCTCCAATTTTCGTTTTGCCAGAACTTTTAATTGGTACTCGGGTACCCAACTGTTGTGAATGTTCGCCTGTCCTACCCATTTAACTAAAAACTCATATGTAACATCATCCTTGTCCACAGGGCAAAAGTCAGTCACAATTCCCTCTGATGCTCTCTTGTCTGCCATGTCATTCGGTTGTGACTCTATGGTTACATCATTTATGTCCTTTGACATACAGGTGACAGTAAATAAACAAGGTTTTTGAGGTTCCAAACTGTTATGAACATCTTCAACTAAAAGCTTCTCCACGTTGTCTTCAGTGTTTCCTGCATTGTAAGATTCTCCTAGAAGCTTGTCATTCTTTTGCGAGACCTCACAATCCATGGGAGAATTATTTGACAAATTAATGGTTTCTGATCCTTCTGTGCACTCAGTTTTACTTGCTTTATCAACATGATCTTCTAGTGCTAGGACATCGTTGTGAGCACCTATTACCAAATCTGACTGACTTGCAGAACTCTGGCATTTCTCATCCGGCATAGCTTTGCCATCTTTTGCATCTGAGATTCCAGAATCTACAGTACTCACAGAATTTTTTCTTAAACCCTTGTGCTCTGTGGTAGGGGTGAACTTCGTCAGCTCAGTGTGACTCAAAAAAGTTGCATCACTACCTTGCACCCGGCATCCTAGTATGCGGTCGACCTTTTAAACGGAAAGAGAAAAAAGGGAAAATGAATGCTTAAAATCCTTTTATGAATAAAAAGTTCATGGATTCTCTAGTGCAAATGACAATCATGTTGCCCATATTAGCATGCACCAACCACATATTATCAATACAGGTACCAGTTCATGTGCCTGTATTGCACTGGCCTAGGCCAGCCAAGGTAAATGCAAGCTGGTAAAAAGTATTAAAAACATGTATGCAAAGCATTCACTGAACGGAATCATGCTTAAATTGGCATCCTCTTTGTGGGATAATAGCATAATTGCCTATTTATTACCTGCTGAGCTTCATCTGGGAAGGTAAAGCCACATTCCACTGTTTTCTCAACCTCATTTCCTCGTTCAGCTATAACAAGTGGTGGCTTGGATGCTCTGTCAAGGGATCCCTAGTTCAAGCATGCGGTAAATTAAAATTAAGAAAGACCATCACAGCAAGCACCAAGCAAATAGCACCAAAGCCATTAGTTTATGTATACTGAAGATATGAAAGATTTCAGCATGAAAGGCCATTTGTATTATAAGACTGTGCAAAAGGAAATGAAGATGAAAAGCTACTCATAATAGCCCGATATTGTTTTCCCCTTAACCATTCCTTCAAGATTCTTCTTTGCATCCTATCAAGTGTGCAATCTCACATCTACTGTAGGCATCACAGAATATGAGATTATTAAGCCCTTTTCTGGACAAACAGGAACCAGTGACTTTACCAAAATCCTGCTAATAGATAAGTATAGAAAATGTAAAACCACGATGACCTCTGAATTGATAGGCAGAATCTACCAGTAATCACCAAACAATAACAGCTTCAAAATGTAGATTAAAGCCAGCAATGATGGGCTTAAAACTTGATGTGAAAGGATGATGGAGAATCTAAGGTTCATAGAAAGGACAAAAACTATTCATGAATTAGGTAGATAATCATGAACATCAGAAGTCATAGATGTTGCTTTGCCGCCACCATAGTTATCATCAAGTGAATAGGTGTTGGCATAGGACATGGAAGACCAGATACCAAAGAGTTGGGGCCTTGGGTAGAGTTTCCCTCATGGCTAAGGTTTAGTTCCATCAAGTACATATATCTGTGCAAACTTGCAACCTCTATACAGTAGTAATGTAGTATAATTAATACACATACGACATAATGAACCTCAATACCTAAATTGTATTTAGGTCAATCAACTTCAACCGCATCCTTAGTCATCAATGGAAACACTCGATGGTACACTTGCAAGATAAGAAAGGTTATCCATGATATCAAAGGAAACAGGAGTACAGCCAAGCAAATTGAACGCAATAGATAAAGCAATTATAATAGTGCTGGCATTGTAGTGGTGCCAGTCTTAGAATCTGAAGTATCCACACAGCGGTAGCGGTGGTGGGGTGTAAGGTTTCCAGAAGCGGGACTGGAACCAAAACCAGTCAGGGCCAGTTTCGGTTCAAACTGGGAACAAACCGGCCGAACCACAAAGAACTGGCCGGCAGAACCGGAATGGAACTGGGTACAGTAGTATAATTAATGCGTATACAACATCATGAACCTCAATACCTAAATTGTATTTAGGTTAATCAACTTCAACCGCATCCTTAATAAGCAATAGAATCACTCACTTGATGGTACATCTTCCAAGATAAGAAAGATTATCCATGCTATCAAAGCAAACAGTAGCGTAGCCATGCAGATTGAGCACAATAGATAAAGCAATAATAATAGCACTGACATTATAGTGGTGCCAGTTTTAAAAATTCGACGTATCCATCCAGTGGTAGTGGTGGTGGGGTGCAAGGTTTGCAGAACCGGGACTGGAACTGGAACCAATTTTGGCTATTTCTGGTTCAAACTGGGATCAAACCAGCCGAACCAGGAAGAACTTGCCAAAACCGGCTGGTTCAAACCGAATCAGGACCTACCAGTTCCGATCCGGTTCTGCCTGTTCTGGTTTGAACAGCTGGTTCCACAAACCATGGATGAACCTATCGAGATTGAGTCACAAAATTTTCTGATGACAATATGATGAGGCAATTGATACCTGAGGTTCCCTCTTTACTCCACGATCTTCCATGGAAGAAGAAACCCGCTGAAGTGTTGAACTTCGCTTTTGACGATGAGGTCCAGCAATTGCAGCACACAAAGGTGATTCTTTCATAAGTGGCTTCCGTATAGTTATTACAAGATGCTTGTCCTTCTCAGATATTGATTTCTTCTTCTTGTCCACTTTCTTAGACTTTTGTCTCTTTTTTCTTGCCTTTTGAATGGATTGATTAAGGGGAGGGATCAGTTTATTTCCAAGAGAACCATTTTTGCAAAAGCCAGACTTTGTGTCAGGAGACTTATCACCAGCCTCTCCCTCCAACTTTCTAACAGGAGATTGGACTTCTCTGTGGCGAGATCTGACTTTCCAATCAAAAGATGAGCCAAGCTTCTTCTCAAGAGGCATCAACATACCATCCACATTTCCACCACCAGATAAGCAATTTGACTTCATGCTACATGACGTATCCACACAAGTACGATCAGACTTCTTCTCAGTTGATGGAGGTTTATGAGAAAGGATAGATTTCCCTTTGTTAGTAGGCCGATATTTTCCAAGAGGGTAGCTTTTACCCGCAATTGATGTTTTCTCAGAACCAGAAGTTCCAAGTTCAGACTTAGATTTTCCAACAAACTTAGTTCTTGCTCGCTTAGAAACAGAATCCATATGGCTTAGCAGCTTCACAGAATCCTTCTGTTCACAACAGTTTGGGCATTGCCACGTCCCGATAGGAGCACGCTTACAAGATGTGAAATAATTTAATAAAATGTCAGCTTCATTGCCTGAAGTAATCAGATAACTCTGGACATAATACAACATTAGCGCAAAAATCACAATAGTAGCAATACCTTGAGGGGTGGCTTAAGACATTCAAGGTGATACGTTCGTGGACAGCTATCACAACACAGCAAATTCCCACCAAGATCACATTCTTCACACTCATAGTAGTACTGCAAGGAAGTAAAAACTTAATAAACTAGCATAAATTATTATGATTACCATGGCAATAGTACAAATACCACAAGCTTATCCAAATATCTATATGAATGATAATTCTCTTTGAAAGTTAGATTTCTTAACTGCAGCTCCTCTAGTTAGTTACCTAACCCACCAAGAGATGTATTACAAACTAATTAATTGCCACATATGTTTAATCATTTGGTTTACAAGCAAATATACGAGTCATATTCCATTTTTATAGGCTAGTTGGTATATGTTTTCTTCCTCCTTAGTCACGAACAAATTAGAAGTTGGGCCACCAAATGAAATAAACAAAGTATAAATCAAAAAGGAACCCAACATTTGACAACCTAGACATACTTTGCTATCTCCACTTTGGGATGACTCCCTTCAATCTTCATGCATGACAAAGACACACGAAAGTAAGAGCTTGAAAAACCCTGCATTGCAAGGGACTCATGAGAAGGAAACAGAAAACCATATCCCTCTTTTCCAACACCATTCCAACCCAGCCATATGAATGGCTCATATGTATATTGTGAATGGTTGTGGGGAACTTCCAACTCAGTAACCAATATCAGTCTGGCCTTGCTTCCAGAATCCAGATCCATGAATGATCAACCATGCCTTGAGCATTCTTAGAAGATTTCCACAGCCAAAATACATCAATCATAGATACTCTTACAGTAAGTTTGCAAGTTCCAAGTTCCAAAGATAGATTGAAGAGTATCGGTAATGAATTCAACCATTTACATTCCAGAAATAAATAACTCCCAGCATTTCTATCAGTAAGGAAGGTAAAGGAAATACTAAGAAACTAGAATAGACTCACCCCATCATTCCCCTTTATCTTCTGTCCAGACGCTGGAATGTTGGTTTTCTGCTTTGCAGAAGGGTTGCTCCCAGGAGACTCAGGTGAAACGACTTCCTTTCCATTTGGAAAATCTGAACCACATGAAATTCGTTTCCTTTTGCGTTTCTGCACCCAATTTCTATCTATCATTTTATTATGTACTGAGCTACTGTCCTTCATCTTTCACTTTTTGCTCTCCACTCATGACTGTGCACATTTCAATCAAAGGGTGGGAGAGAGACATTAGGCAGAAGAAAACCAAGTGAACATACAAATTTTGTGAGCTGAAGGACTAGCTACAAACTGAAGGACAATAAAACAGTTTAGGAGGATGGAGCAAATGACCATCACTATCACATTGTAGCTTTGTCCAAATTCATGTGGTTAAAAAAAAAGATGAGAAATCACATAGAAGGAAGCAAAGGAAAAAAAATCAACCTATAAAAAAAAAGTCAAAACCTAGGACATACATAAGTCCAAAAACAAATATGGAATCCCCCTACATTTCTGCGATATCAACAAGAAGAGCTATCAACAAACCAAAAAGGGAACATCTAACGAATGCCTTACATAAAGAAATACAATTGACAATACAACAAAGTAACCTAAAGTTATCAAGAATACATAAAAGATCTAGAAGGATTGCTTGCATCATGAAGTTCTCTCCAAATTTGAGCATATTCCATGAGCAGACATTCTAATGATATATGAACTTCATATCTTCCAAAAGCAAGTATCAACAAATTGCCAACTCCAAAAATGAACTATGGACCTTACTATTTCAGCAAACAAAAGGATGCCAAACAGCCAACAGGAACACCCTGCCACCATCCATACACATTTAAGCAGCTGGGAGAGCACAACTAGAGATGCTACAGTAAAGGGTTTTCCCATAGCTTGCAATCAACTCAAAACATCCAAATGTCTACCAATAAGGTTCAATCTGAACACCTACTCAAGGAGAAAAAAATACTTCCATCCTGAAAGCCTTAGATGAAAATCATAACACTTTTTTAGCAAAGAGGCTGTCCACTTTCCACCAATAAAGTTAACCAGACAATGACGACTACTTTTACTGGCTCTATGAACCCATGACCATTTCACAAATAGAGCTACCTTTTAGAAAAGATATAAAAAATATTATACTCCTCAGGAAGATCTACAAATAGAGATATATCTCACAGTTTCCAAATCCCAAGATGTACAAATAAGCATTCTGTAGCTTTCCAACTGAACTTCAGTCTGTCAAGCTTTAAGCGCAGAACTTTTATGACAGACATAAGTACGCTGTAGCTTTCTTACTAAACACCATTTTGTTAAGCATTGTGTAGAACTTTTACGTTGGAGACTGAATATTTGCTGTAATAGACTGAAAAAGACAATAATTTCTATTGATGGAAGTGCTTAGTTCACTACTTACAAGATGCATTTGCAGTGCATAAGTTAGCAACGTGGAAGAATTAGAGGGGAAAAAAAAAAAACATCTTGTGTAGAACTTCAGTTTTTCAAGCTTCAAGCATGCAACTTTTATGATAGACTTAAGTACATTCTAGCTTCCTAACTAAACACCATTTGTAGCATTGGGTAGAACTTTTAGGTTGGTTAAACTTTGCATAATATATGAGACACACACACATATATGGATAGATAACTTGAATATTTGTTGTAATAGACTGAAAATAAAACAATTTCTATTGATGCCAGTGCTTGGTTCACTATTGACTAGGCACCTTTGCAGTGCATACTGGCAGTTTGCGTAAGGAAGTTGACAATGCAGAAGAATTAGAGAGCAAAAGGTATTTAGATAGCCCCACATGTGATGACATTTTTTCTTTAAAAGAAAGCAGTGGATTGTGCGACAAATTTTATATAAATGAAGAGAGGTAGTACAAGCCAAGGGGAAAGGAGATGTCCTCTTACCACAATTAGAAACCAAAAGAATAAGGAACTGCAATTCCTCAGTCCCAATTATTTTTGCCCACTCCTCAGCAGTAACGTGAGAATAAACCTGATCCATTTGTGAAGACTATAAATTGCATGGAGACAAATATTCTCGATGTAAATATTACTCCCCAAAAATCTGGTTGTGGCGCTCGCTCTGCATGCTCCAACAAATTGCAAGCAGGGTCAGAAGCAAGATCTTGCATTTTCCAGCATTGGTGTTTAAGTGTATGAAAGTATTTCCCAATATCCTGAACAGACATGAAATTGAAATCTAAGTGGGTAAGGTTCCCAATGACCCTCCAGATTTCCTTCAAAAATTAACAGGCCACAAATAAATGATCCAAGTCCTCAGCCTCCTCAGCACAGAAAACACACATAACATCACAGTCCAGAGCCCATTTCCTTTACAGTTTGGTGCCCAAACTTTGTTCCCAAAGAAGCCACATGAAGGCCTTCACCTTCAGTGGGAATTTATCAAGACCTCTCCAAAGTACAAACTTCATATAAGTTGGGGAATCACCTTCTATGAGAGTATAGGATTTAACAGAGAAGATGCCATTATTAGGCATCCAAGAAACCTGATCTTTATTGTTAATATTAACCTGAACAAAGGATAGCAGTTGCAACATCTCCATATAGACTTGTGTTTCCTCCTCTTTAAGACCCATTCTCAAAGTAACTCCCCATTGAGCATTGTTGTTGGAAAACTCACTGTCTGCCATTTATCAACTGCCAGTTGAAAGATTATGGAAAGCCTATCTTTCAAGTGGAAATCATGCACCCATTTGTCCATCCAGAAAAAAACTAACAAACTTAACACTTTATAAACTAATTCCAAAGAGAAAACCTTGAACAATCTAGTTTATCCTGTTTTACAATTGTGTAATGACAACTAAGATTTGGCAGACAACCAAAAGGTCACTAGCCTAGTAGAAACTTCAGCGTGTGTCATTTTCTGAAGAAAGGTAAGAACTGCACCACCAATTTTATTGACTAAATAGAGGTAGTACAACTCCAAGGTATATCATTATTTTTTAAAAAAAAAAGCTTGCCATGCAAGGAGCTGAACATAAAATCTCTAGGCCTCCAGTTGGATTTAATACGCTAGAGTTCCTTGCAACACTTCCATTGTTGTCAAGCATGTATCATGATTCAAAGCTCCCTGTGATAACACTAGGATGATAATTGTTCGTGAGGGCTAGGTCTATTAACATGGCATGGTTGCTTATACTGGAACTCATTCTGACAAGCATGGTTGCCAAACCCTTTCTCTTTTTTGAAAAGTCTGTCACACTCCCAAGATAATGATGAGTACAAAACATAATCACCTCTTACATGATAAGAATTATAGAGGATTTTTGTCACCCATTTACAAAAATAAGTTTCTAATGAGCTAAATCACCAGCTGAATTTTCCATAGGACATAGTAGAGATAACATGCAGAACTGCTAGTCAGCACCTAGTCAGCACCTTAATCTTAATGTCAAATGAAAGCAGCGCCAATCTGTATTATGATACTTTCTGAAATAGAGTCCCTTTATATAATTGCATTGTTACTCATAAGTTGGACTATGCATCAAGCCAATGTCTGTGCCAAATGCAGATAGAGGAAAACAGGATGAAAAGCGTATAAAGGCACTTCATGCTCCAGAACAGTATGTAAAAGACTAAAATCTTGAAATGCCCTTCGTTGGTATCTAGAAAAGGAAGCAACATTTCTTCACATGTGAGCACCCAATAAATCATAACACTAATAGAAGTAAACTAGACCCTAACGGAGAAAAAAAGAAATCCGGGTGTACTAACGTTAAACATATCAGCTAAGCATTGTCAATGTCCCCACCACAAACCGAGATCTTTAGTAACACGCAAACTCCATCCAACGCATTATAGATACCAACTTTTCTGGCCCAATGGCCCCCAACAGATCTCCAAAGCATAAACACCAAAAGCAAAAACAGAAACCCACCTCCAAATGTAGCGCCACCACCACTCCCCGCACAGCCAACAAGAACACTCATTTCCCCATAATCAACAGACAACTACCCAAGAAAACAATAAATGGCCATCCACCCACCACGACACCAAGACACCACCAAACCCTAGCAGCTCCAAAACCTCCGAAGAACATCCCCCCCCCCCAACAAAAAAAAGGGGGAAAAGAAAAGCCCTAACCTTGAACCGACCCACTGCCTACCCTTCAAACATCCAACAAAGGCGCAATCAGCACACAAAAACACACATACGAAAATGAGGAAATCATCACAAACCTACTGAGATTCAGCGGAGTAGCAGTACGACCACTTCCACCGGAACAGCCCACCTGATCCAACTGGCTCAGCTGGACTCACAGCTCAAGCCGCCCGATCACCTCAGCATCATGGACTCGGGCGATTGGGAGGAAGGGGGAGAGGGCTTTGGGGAATTAGGGCACGGGAAGAGAAGAGAGGTGGACAAACAAGGGAAGAGAGAGAGAGAGAGAAAGAGAGAGAGAGGACTAAATAGAGAGAGAAGGGGAGAGATGGGGGGCATACGATACGGATTCGCCGGGGTCGTAGGACGACACTGACATGGCAGGGTGTGCTGTTGTGCGGAGCCCGGAGCCGAGAGCCCAGTGGGAGCCCGCCACGTGGCGCGGGGAGGCGGGCTCGCTCTGCTCCTCGAGGAGGGGTCACTTTCTCTCTCTTCCCGACCCCCCGCGCCTCCCTCTCTCTCTCTACCCCCGCCCGCCCGTTCCACTCGAACGCCGGGCCGCGGCGGGATGGGGAGGGGCGAGAGAGGCTGCGTCCCGGCGGCGCCGGCGCCGGCGGGGCCGGCGGCGGTGGGTGGGGACGGAAGCGTGTGCACGCGATTCCATTTCCTTTTTTTTTTTTTTTTTTTTTTCTCGCTCTTGTTTTCGGGAGGCGTTTTATCCCCGTTTTGTGGGGGCCTTCTTTTGGCCAACTCCTTGTCTCTCTCTTCTTTCTCTCTCTCTCCCTCTGGGAGGGGAAGAGGGAGAGCGTTCTATTGAGAGAGTGCGTGGGTGGCTCGTCGAGTGTGAGAGAGACAGAGTGAGAGAGAGAGTCGTTTGTTTTCGCTGTCATTTTAAAAGGCACGATCGGGTGTCTCTTATCCTGTTATAAACGAGTTGTGGGAATTCTTTTCCTTTTTTTTCTTATTATGGAAGGGGGTTTTTTTGCTTTTCACCGTGTCCTTGACGAGGGATTGCGTTTAGATGACGGGGAAGGACGCCCACGTGACACGCTTCGATGACTCGGGAAGGCGTTGCGAGACAACTCGTACGGTACAAATGGATTTGATTGGACTTGGGTCGGTGACAGGCCACTCCCTGCAGTCCCAGGCTCAGCTCAACTCAACGTTAGTTGGGTCCTTCATCATAAGTCTCTTGAAAATTATCAGAATAACCATGCATATATATATGCTGATCCACTATAATTAACTTAAAATAAATCACACTTTCTATAGATCACGTCTTTATTAGAAAGCCCGATATAATTTCCATACCTGAATTTGATTGACGTACAATAAAACTTTTAGTGCGTCAGAGGAATCTTCAGAAATATGACTTCCATTAAGTAGATACAAATAGTATTCTTTTGATCTGGGATATATTCCATTGTCGATCTAACGTGATACAAGAACCGTACATACCGTATAAACATGATTAATATCGATTATGGCTGATCTTTATCAAACGTACCGCTTTTTCAGATTTTGGCTTAGTTCTGTCCAAAACCCAGCCCATGAAGAAAAGTGGGCTCAAAACTTTATCCCAAGTCCAAAAATGAAGTAGTCTAAATTTTCTTATCCAAAGATCATATTAACTGAGATCAAGCCAAGTCAACCTATCGAACTTTAGATACCCGTTAAAAATCCTAGTGGCAAGGGATAACAATGCAGCAGTCGGTTTCAAAAGTCTCAAATTTTGCAGAACAAGACAATGCTGGGTGGCACAAGCTATTCGCACGTTACATGTCTATTTAGCCTAGCACGGAAGCCAGTTCACGAAAGGATAGAAATGGATAGGATAAACTATGATTATGGATCTTATCCCTACTCGTGGAATAGAGAAATTTGTGTCTTATTTCAAACATGACATTGTCATCCCTTTCAAGGTTATTAATTGCCTACAACTTATTTCCCTATCTACGCAGTTTGCCTCTCTTTTAAGACGTCTAATGCTTCAATCTTTTCTGCCATTGGCTTATGACAACAGAGCTCCTTTCTTTCATTTGTAGACACCTCACTTATAACATTCTGCCAAGTAATCATCTTACAGTTTTTAATTTGCACATTTTTGACCTAACATTGTAATTTTTTTCTTAATATGTTTTACTGGGCTTTTGGACCCTCAGGAGGCCCATCAGGAAGTCAATGTATGGCTTCTTGGGAAACTATACACAAGGTTATATGCCTTCTATGGGAGTCATACATAGCTCTTTGTACGGCTCCTAGAAGAGCCATACATTTCATCATCCAATTTTTGCTTGATAGAATCCTGTGAAAATTTTACAATAGATCGAATTTTCATCTACGTGGGTATTTATATATCGTTGGAAAGCTCTCTAGTGTAGTTTTCAATGCATTAAACAATTTGTTTATATGAGCAAATGACGGCGTTATGACCATTTTAGTTAGACCTTATCCTAGCTAGTGGACAGCTCTTATAGGATCCATACACTGTTGTTGAACAGCTCTTACAAAGGTTGTACACCAGCATTGGATGGCTCATACTAGAGCTATCCACCCACTTTCATAAGAAAGAGTCTGGAACTCCTTGGACTCTCCTTGGATGACCTCGTACAATGCTAACTTGCTCCCTAAGCTAACCATACAATGAGAAAGCTTGTGCAATGGAGAAGCTTCTCCAAGGGTTGATGCGGCAAGATCCTTTCTAAATGGAAGGCTTTGCCATTTTCTCACCCTGGGAGATAACTATTTCCATCTTCATGGACTCTAGTTTCATCTCGCCCCATAGGTCTTCTATCCTCTATAAATAGGTCATGTTCCTCATGCTCTCCTGATAGAATTGGGTGGGCTAAAAGTCAATCATAAACTCAGTTTGTACATTCTAATTTAATATTTTAATAAAAGCATTCTTTTTATTATGTGGTCCTTGTATGTTTATATATCGTAATGAAGTCCATAGACATATATAAAGGATATTGAATCATAGTGAGATCATAATAGTGAGATCAATTTATGTAAACACTTGTCTTAAATTGTTCTCGATCATAAGATATTTGAGATAGACATCAAATGTCTGAAAAGATCGACACAAGTTATGTCTGCTCATGTGATGAGGGTGAATGATCTTACATTCACTTGTATGATGACACTAAGACAAACTTATGGGTACTCATTAGAGAATGACTTTACTGAACAAACCAAAATTAAATCCCTGAATGGTCATTATACCTAACTATCAACCAGGGCATTCAGCTGTTGCAGTAGTACAGTTGGTCCTTAGATTTGAGTCACCAAAGATACTTTGCTTGTAGACTGTTGTGTCTTGATTTCTGACTTATGGACTTTAGCCATTAGATCCACGATAGTCAGTCTTTCAGACACAATGGAAAACTTGCGAAGGAAATTGAGTGAACAACAAAGGATCACTCACTCTTGGTATATCACTTAATAGAGAATGCCCTATGGAAATGTACTCAGAAATCTCTGGCCATGGTCAACTAAAAGAAGTGTCTTTCCATAAGTTAATTGAGTACTAGAATCCATCTAGACAATACTTTAAGGGATTTGATAATGAAACTGTACCCTTGCGTTGTTAGGACATTGGATGGGTGAACGATTACATCTATGCGGTATATGCAGACAGACATGTTTAATTAAGAGAATGGTATCCCTTATATCTTATGGGATCATGAGGTAGTGCTTAGTGCCGTTCATGGTCAAAAGGTCTAGTGGATTTATCATCGGATGATAATCTATTTATTTATTAAATTAATTATCTAACATATGATGTTTAAATAATAAATTAATAAATACTAAACTTAAGAAATAGTTCTAAGTTTAGTAGGTCTAAACCAGACTGATATATGGGCCTAGAGGGTCACGCACATAAGAGCTCTCGAAAGATGGAGAGAGATGTTAAATATTCTATTATCCGGGTTTTTATGAAAAGTCATAGGATAACCATAGAATATTTACTTATTTACTGAAGACTTTTATTCTAAGCCAAGTTCTAGGATAATGATGAGATATTTATTTTGGCATTATCTCTCTTTTTCTTTTCAGGGGAAATAAGGGTCAAAAGGGGTGTTGTACGTACACAACATATGCTTTTCTCCCATCTCTCTCTCTCTCTCTCCTAGAAGCATACGTCCATCTCCGCTCTTTTCTCCTCCTCAATCTGCATGGTGGAGGTCTTGAGGTTCGGTCGAAGAGAGAAATTCGTCTACATCAGGAGCTTATGTGGATACCTCTGGAGATGGTGCGTCTGCGTGATTAGTACAACGGTACTTCGCACGGGAGATTCGAAACCCCGCTAAGGCAAAGAACAATTCTTCTTAATCCTTTTACGGTCCGTTTTCGTTCCTAGCACCGATATCATATGGAGTCTTATTATTTCCGCTACGCTTCTGTAAGATTCCTAACAATTGTATCAGAGCCAGGTTGTTGGCTTGATCGAAAACGGCACGGTTTCGTCGTTTTTACATATTTATTGTCGTTCACGTTATGCTTACGGGACGCCCTGTTGTCGACACTCCCGGGCCTTTCATGTGATGAAAAGCTTACGTTTGAAAGTTGGGAATTGTTCTCGGGCGTGAGAGGATTATAACGCACCTTTCGATGCATCATTTGACCTATCGGGGAGACCAAACCATTGTCGGGAAGTCGCCGCTACATATAACTTACACAAAGCTTTGTAGCAATGGGAATGGTTCCCAATCTTGTTTCAGAGGCATCGTTGGTGTTTTCTAGGGGCTTGTAGACATCCACGAACGCCGTGGGTGTTAAACGACCATCGTGGACAACACTGGACAGCCCTCATCGGTGTTGGACGACGGTGCATGGAGATAAGGAGACTACAGGGATCATCCCTGGCTCCCTGTTGCCACATGGGAGTCCGAGCAATGACTGGCGTCGTCCGACGTTGCACTGGCCGACACGGCGGCCGGCGTCCCCCCCCCCTCGGCACCAGGCGCCGACGAATACCCTGTGCGCCATGCAAAGAAGCCCTAATGGGCGGCGGGGGTGAAATCGTGGGCCAGTGGATCTACCCAGCCGGGTTCAGGGGACCTGTGCTCGATCCAGACCGCCCCCTCTTAACCTGTTTAGGCCCTTTTAATCCTCTTTAAGTCCGTTTAGCTTATTTTTAATTCATGTTTTGCAATTTTAAATTTGTTAAAATTTGAAAATGTTAATTAACAATTTATTTAAAATATTTAATTAATTGTTGATTAATTTAAGGGGTTTAAACCTAATGGGATATATGTTAATAATTTTAAAATATTTTGTTCAAATTGTTTGGACATGTTTTAGATTAACTAAATAGTTTAGTTATTTAAAGTTATTCAACGATATTGTGAATATTATTGTTAAAATTTGAAATAATTTTTATTTCAAACTTATAGTGTTATATTTTTCATATAAATACTATACCAACATTAATTATATGATAATTATCTGATGCATTTGATGTGTCATGTTGTATGTTGTGATGATCATGGACTTAGATTAATCATGTGATGATTTCTATGGTTGAATGCAATGTTTTCTTATGATGGTTTTTTTTAGGGACATGCGTGTCCTCCTCTCTCTTCATCTTGTTCAGATTGTACATTCTATCCCCCTCAAATTTGTACTCCCATTGATCTGATCATAGTTTCTAATTACAATTAAAATGTACATTTGTGGGCCTACGAGTCCAATGTTTACTATTATATGTAATTGTAGCGGATTTAGATTTGAGGATAGGATCATTTGAAGACACCCCTGGAGGACGGACTCGCATCAAATGGAACGTATGTTGCATGAACAAATCTTATTCACCATAGTTTTTTTGTGGATCATCGTTTGGCTCTAATGATGTCACACTAGCACTAGGAGTCCATGATCATCCAATTTTATTTCAGCATATATGTGATATATGTGGATTGTGCTATTAGATGAATATTTCTACTTAAATATCTTTGATACTTCAAATGAAATATTAATAATGGCGCTTATTTTCTATCAAACAAAACAAAACATCTCAAATATCTTCTATTTAAAATTTAATTTGTAAATGTGAGATATTTAGAATATTCTATGTAGCCCACCATCATTTTAGATCTTAGATTAATTTTTATTTCAAATGGATTTGTTGTGCTACAACAAGATCTATTTGACTTAGAAATTAATGAAAGTCTATAACATTTTGATGCCATTTAAGAGGGGTGGACAAATGGTGTAGTTTTGTTGTGCTACCACAAGGATTACACCGCGAGTTTATACTCTCTACCTAATGATGGATTAACTAAACTAAATCATTTGATTTGTTGTGCTACCACAAGATCATTGTGATTTATGGGCTAAACTAGATCGGGTATTGCAAATGTTGCAAGTGCCAAGAGTTGGCTACCTAAGAAACATGATGCGATTTATTGTGCTACCACAAGGTTGCATGTATGATATCTAAAGATTCTGATCCCCACTAGGAGATCACCGGAATCTCCCATTTTATATAAATGAGGGTCGTACAGATCGCCGAAAAATAGTGGGAGCAAAATCTAGATCAAAGTCATAATCATGATTTAATGAACTATCTGCTTATTATCGTAATATTTCATTGTAGGTCGCTATGTCGTCGTCGAATCCTCTTCGTAGCATACTTGATGATAATAAACTCACGGAACCCAACTATATAGATTGACTTCGCAACCTGAAAATTGTCCTCAGGTGTAAGAAGCTTACTTATGTCTTGGATCAACCAGATCTGGAACAGCCCGGTGATAGTGCAAATGAGGATGAACTACTTATCTATGAAAATTAGACGGAAGACTCTATAAAAGTCAAATGTTATATGCTTGGTTCAATGTCTAATGAACTATAGAGACAGCATGATAACATGGAAGTAAAGGCCATTCTGCATCACTTACAAGAGTTGTTTGGTAAGCAAAGTAGGACAGAAAGATATGAGATAACAAAGAAACTGTTCAGGACTAGAATGCTCGAGGGCACATCTGTGCAAACATATGTGCTTAAAATGATAGAGTGGATAGAAAGACTCGCAGTGCTTGATTTTATTATAAACAATGACTCGAGCATTGATTTAATCCTTCAGTCTTTACCGGATTGTTTCTCACAGTTTATCATTAACTTCAATATAAATAAAATTGAGATTACACTTGCTGAGTTGCTCAATATTTTGAAGACAGTTGAGGGTACCATCCAAAAGGAAAAGCCAAATGTTCTGCTTGTTAGTGAGACCAATAAGAAAAGGAAAGCAGGACAAGCCTTTAAGAAAGGTAAGGCAAATAAGCCAGTAAAAGCTAAATCAGCTGCTCAAAAAAGCAAAGCAAATGCCAATGATAAAGGTTAATATTTCCATTGCCACAAAGAAGGACACTGGAAAAGAAACTGCAAGATTTATCTAGCAGAAAAGGCAAAGGAGAAGCTTGATGAATATTTAGGTATACTCATGATTGATCTTTACTTGTCTTATAGAGAATCAACATCTTGGGTATTCGATATTAGATGTGTTTCTCATATGTGCAACAACTTACAGGTACTAACAAGTAGGAGAAGACTGAATCGTGGAGACGTGGATTTGAGACTTGGAAATAGAGCAAAGGTTGCTGCGTTAGTTGTAGGAACAACAGGCTTAAGATGCCTTTAGAAGATGCTTTGGAACTTAAAGAATGCTATTATGTTCCAACTATTATTAGGAATATCATTTCTATTTCTTGTTTAAATAAGGAAATATATTCGTTGAGACTTGACAATAATGGTTGTTCTATTTATCTTAGAGATAAATTTTTTACTTCTGGATATTTACTCAATAGTTTATATTTACTTGATATTGTTCGATCATATAAATGAGAACATGATTATTAAGTTGCAAAGAAATTGATATCTTGATCCATTTGATTATGAATCATTTTCAACTTGTGAAGTTTGTCTCATAGGTAAAATGATTAAAACTCTATTTTCTGGACATAGGAAAAGGGAAGGAATTATTGGAACTAATACATAGTGATGTATGTGGTCTAATGTCCCCTCATGTTATGGGAGGTTACTCATACTTCATTTCATTTATAGATGATTTCTCAAAGTATGGCTATGTGTATTTAATAAAATATAAGTCAGAAGTCTTTGAGAAATTTAAAGAATTTAAAAATGAAATTGAAAAACAAACTGGAAACAGTATCAAGACTCTTCATCTGATCGAGGGGGTGAATACTTAAGTACAAAATTCACACAATATCTAAATAATAATGGCATCCTATCTCAGTGAACTCCTCCCTATTGAATGGTGTGTCAGAAAGAAGGAATCGTACTTTATTAGATATGGTACGATCAATGATGAGTTATGCTAAACTTCTAGTTTCTTTATGGGGATATGTACTAGAGTAAGCTGCATATATGCTAAACAAAGTTCCCAGTAAGTCAGTATTTTTCAATCCATATGAGATATGGAAAGAGAAGAAACCATACTTTGAGCATGTCAGAGTCTGGAGTTGTTCTACACATGTCAAGAGACATGATCTAGCTAAACTAGATTCTAGGATAAAAAAATATAGGTTTGTGGGATATCCAAAAGAAACTTTTGAATATTATTTTTATCAACCTAGCGATTAAAGGGTGTTTGTCGCGAAAAGGGCATTCTTCTTAGAGAAAAAATATCTCTTAAATGAAAACAGTGGGAGCGAAATAGAAATGGAGGAAATTTCAGACTCATAAATCAATATTGACTCATCTGATGAGCCATTGACTCAAGAACCTATCAGAAGAATACACAAGAATCTCGCAGATCTGGTAAAGTGCCTAAGCAGCCTGAAAGATATGTTGGACATATCACTTACGGCAATCCAATAGAGCACTTGAATGAGGATGATGATCCTCATTCTTACCAAAAGGCCATGAATAGTCAAGATTCAGGGAAATGACAAGAGGCAATGAATTCAAAAATTCAATCTATGTATGCCAACCAAGTTTGGAACTTGGTTGATCTGTTAGAAGGTATAGTACCTATTGGTAGTAAATAGATCTTCAAAAAAAAGATCGGGCCAGATAGACAGATTGACACTTACAAGGCTAGACTGGTAGTGGAAGGGTATCATCAGATACAAGGAATTGACTATAACGAAACTTTTTTCCCAGTTGTCGTGCTTAAGTCAATCAGAATACTTCTTGCTATTGCTACATTCTATGATTATAAAATATGGCAAATAGATGTGAAGACAACGTTCCTTAACTGCAACCTTCAGGAAGAGGTGTATATCAACTTGAAGGCTTTACTTTTGTTGGGATCGCTGTGTCGAGATCCGACCGAAAAACGCAACCAAAATAATTATTCGGGATCGGATCCGTCCCGTTTCGATCAACAAAATAAACCGACAAATCCAATTTACCTTGTGCGGATTCGAATCCGCGTTCGTTCTCCGGTTCCGTCGGAGCGATGCCGCAAGCCGCGCAGGTGCCTGGCCTCTAGCGGTATCCACGCGGTTCTCCTCGCAATGGATCGTCCTCGCCTCCTCACTCGATGCGGCGTTCGTGGATCTCGTCTGGCTACGCGTAATCCGCCTCGACATGTGGATTCGGAAACTCCCGTTAGACGGAAGGCGGAGCAGTTGGGAGCCGAAGCGGAGCCTCTACAGGGCCGGCATCGGGATGTGCGCCTAGGAGAGAGGAGAGAGAAAGGGTGGCGGCTAGGGTTAGGATTGCTGGCCCCCGACCTAGCAACCGTTCTTTTATAATAAGTATGTTTGCAGTTTTTCATAAAAACCCATACTTATCTGAAATCCCGTCTAAATATCCATCGACTTGAAAACCTTTTACGTGTGACCCTCTAGGCCCAAATACCAGTCCAGTTAATGGCCCATTAAGCCCAGTAACTCTTTATGGATCCATTGAATTAATTAATATCCTTATATTAATTAATCAACCGAATTTAATGTCCCACAGTAAATTCAGATGGACTTCCGATCACGTTGGATGCCAAGCAACATCGCGTGATCCTAGATGGCATTGGGGTTATCGCAACCCTCTATTGGAACCTTTCCGTCATAAGTTAGCACGCGGATATAATCCTTCATCCATGCAATGTTCCTGAATCGACCTAGGGTATGGTTTATTGTTAAACCCTAGCCGTTCGATTCACTTAAATAAGATGCCGCTAATCTATATCGGATAACTCTTTATTTGATACAGTGTCCGCCCTGGCCAGGGACTTAAGCGCATCATTCCCGGAACATTCTCTCTCATAATACTGAGAGCGGATGATCCCTTATTGAACACACAATTACCTTCGAGGGCATTTCTCTGAACTCAATCATTTGACTTATTGATAACCCATGGTTAGGGATTCGTTAGTCAAAGTCAAAGCTCAGAGACATACCAACAAGGTATCTTTGGTGTCTCAGGTCCAAAGATCATCTATGCAACCGAGTCAAAAGAATCGAGCTGGTTAACAGTAAGGTATATACCATCTAGCGATTCTAGGTTGGATCAATTCAATGAACTCATTCCTTAATGAGCACCTACAGGTCCAACATAGTGTCTCCACACAAGTGACTTATAGGATCAGTCACCCTCATCATATGTGTTCAAGAAACCTGTACTAGTCTATCCAGATGTTTGATGTCCATCTCAAATATCCTCCGACTATGAATAATTAAGAACATGTATTTATAAATATTTGGTCATGTAATTATGATCTCATCATAATTCGAAGATTGTTGCACATGTTCATGGACTTCATCGTGATACGATAATCATAGATTGAACTAATTACGCACAAAGAATTAATGCCATTATATTAATAAACTGAATGATACATAGTATTGGAGTAGCTTTCAGACCACCTAATACTAACAATCTTCCACTTAGACTAAAACCAATCACTTTTATACAGAATACCCATATTCTCTAAGTGACGCTCAAAGACATTTTGAGACAAAAGCTTTGTTAGTGGATCTGTTATGTTGTCGGCTGAAGGAACTTTTTCCACTATGACATCTCCTCGAGCTATAATCTCTCTGATCAGATGAAAGCGCCACAGAATATGCTTCGACTTCTGATGAGACCTCGGCTCTTTCACTTGAGCAATCTCCCCATTGTTGTCACACAGCAGTGGGACAGGACTAGAGATGCTTTCCACCACACTAAGATCGTCGATGAATTTCTTCATCCACACAGCTTCCTTGGCGGCTTCAGCAACAACAATATATTCAGCTTCCGTTGTCGAATCAGCAGTGGTTTCATGCTTGGAACTTTTCTAGCTCATTGCTGTGCCGTTGAGTGTGAAGACAAAACCTGATGTCGACTTGCTGCCATCAGGATCAGACTAAAAACTTGAATTAGTATATCCTTGCAGCTTTAAGTCTCATCCTCCATAAATTAGAAACATATCCTTAGTTCTTCTCAAGTACTTAAGGATGCATTTCACTGCCTTCCAGTGTTCATCACCTGGATCTGCCTGATGTTTGCTTGTAACGCTTAGAGCATATGCAACATCAGGTCTAGTACCTAGCATGGCATACATGATGGAATCTCTGGCTGAAGCATAGGGAATCTTATCTATCATTGCCCTCTCTTCAGAAGTCTTGGGAGACTGACCTTTGGAGAGATAAATTCTATGTCTCATCGGTATGAGACATCTCTTGAAATTTTTCATGCCAAACCTTTTGACAATAGTTTCTATGTACATAGATTGGGTTAAGGCAATCATCTTCTTTGATCTATCTCTATAGATCCGTATTCCCAATACGTAAGATGCTTCTCCCAAATCCTTCATAGAGAAGTTCTTAGATAGCCAGATCTTTACTGATGACATCATTCTTACATCATTCCCAATGAATAGGATGTCATCAACGTAAAGAATCATGAATGTGATTGCACTCCCACTGTTTTTCTTGTACATGCAAGACTCATCTTCATTCTTAATAAAGTCATAAGATTTGAATGCATCATCAAACCTTATGTTCTAGCTATGAGAAGCTTGCTTCAGTCCATAAATGGACCTTTGCAACTTGCAAACCATATTTGGAGATTCTTTTGATGTGAAGCCCTCAAGTTGTATCATATATACCTCTTCCTCAAGGTTTCCATTGAGGAAGGCCGTCTTCATATCCATCTGCCAGATCTCGTAATCATGGTATGGAACAATGACGAGAAGAATTCTGATAGATTTAATTATGGCAATAGGTGAGAAAGTTTCGTCATAGTCAATTCCTTGCCTTTGATGATACCCTTTTGCCACTAGCCTTACCTTATAAGTCTCTATTCGTCCATCTGCACCGATCTTTCTTTTAAAGATCAATTTACAGTCGATAGGTACTATACTTTCAGGCAAGTCAACCATGTTCCAGACTTGGTTGATGTGCATGGACTGAATCTCAGAATTCATGGCTTCTCGCCATTTCCCGGCCTCTGGGCTTTCAATGGCCTCCTTCTAAGTCTTAGGATCATCATCCTCATTATAGAGTATCCTAAAATCATCCAAATTAATATGTCCCACATATCTTTCTGGTGGTTTAGATACTCTTTCCGACCTACGAGTTTCTTGTGTACTTATTTGAACAGGTTCAAAAACTGACAGTTCATCAGATGAACCATTACCAATTTGTGGGTTTGGAATTTCTTCCAATATTACTTTACTCCTGCTGTCTTTCTAGAGAATATAATCTTCATCTAGAAAGACAGCTCTCCTGGCTATAAATACATTTTGTTCGCCCTATGATAAAAGTAATATCCATAAGTTTTCTTTAGATATCCCACAAATCTATATTTGTCAGTTATAGACTCCAACTTATCTGCATCATGTCTTTTAACATGAGTAGGACATCCCCAGACTTTAACATGTTTAAGGTCTGGTTTCTTTCCATTCCATATCTCATATGGAGTGGTTTTAACAGATTTGTTGGGAACCTTGTTCAGGATATACGTAGTTGAGCTAAGTGCATATCCCCATAAGGATACTGGTAATTTGGACATGCTCATAATGGATCGCACCATTTCATTAATGTGCGATTTCTCCTTTCTGACAAACCATTCATCTGAGGTGTATAAGGAAGTGTAAGCTGGGATAGGATACCATTATCCTTTAGGTATCTAATGAACTATGTACTCAAGTATTCACCACCATGATCAGATCGGATGGCTTTTATTCTTTTTCCAGTTTGTTTTTCTACTTCATTCATAAATTCTCTGAATTTCTCAAAGGTTTCAGATTTATACTTCAGTAAGTATATGAATCCGAATCTTGAGTAATCATCAGTGAATGTGATGAAGTACGAGAAACTACCAATGGCTTGGGTAGACATAGGACCACATACATCAGAATATATTAGTTCCAGTACGCCTTTGGCTCATTCTTCAGTTTCAGAAAATGGAGATTTAGCCATTTTACCCATCAAACATGACTCATAGATCGCATATGATTGATAATCAAATGGATTTAAGTATCCATCTTTATGCAACCTTTGGAGTCTGTTTTCTCCAATGTGACCAAGCCTACAATGCCATAAGTAGGCTTTGTTCATTTCGTACTTGTTTTTCTTTTGGTTAAAGTACCGTTGTTTAAATTCTCATGAGGCACATTTAAAAGATACAATCCATTTGGTAAGATAGCGGAAGCTATTAATTTAATTCTAAAATAAATTGAACAACAATTGTTCCAAACAATTAAATTGTATCATATTCTATCTAAACATGAAATAGAAATAATGTTTCTTATTATGCTAGGTACATAATAACATTCATCTAATGAAAATGTGTCCCCAGATGGTAGCTTGAGCTTCACTGTCCCCACAGCGATCGCCGCAACTCTTGCGCCGTTACCTAGCCTCAGCTCCACCTCACCGGTCCTCAACTTACATCTTCTTGTCAATGCCTGCACATAATTGCATATGTGAGATACACATCCAGTATCTAATACCCATGATGTACAATATCTTATTGACAAGTTTACATCTATCATATAGATACCTGAAGCGTCCTGCTGCTTCACAGTTCCTTGAACCTTGTCCTTGAGGTATTCTTTGCAATTCCTCTTCCAGTGGCACTTTTGATGACAATAGAAGCAATCACCTTTCTCAACACTCTTGCCTTTGTCCTTCTTGACAACTTTCGGCTTCTTCTGATTCTTACTTTTACCTTTCCTGAAGGCTTGGACTACTAGTCTTTTTCTGCCGGTCTTACCAACCATAAGAACATTGGGTTTATCCTTCACAAGGTTCCCCTCTGCAGTCTTCAACATGTTCAGTAATTCAGCCAAAGTGGTCTGGATTTTGTTCATGTTAAAGTTAACAATGAACTGTGCATATGATTGTGGAAGTGAAGATAACACAAGGTCAGTATGCATCTCCTTGGGGAGTGGAACTCCAAGAGTATCCAGCCTCTTCACCCATTCTATCATCTTCAGCACATGAGTCTATACTGAAGATCCCTCTGCCATTTGAGCCTTGAACAGATTCTTAGATATCTCATATCTCTCGATCCTGCTCTGCTCACCAAACAGCTCCTTCAAATGGAGTATGATGGATCTAGCATCCATCTCCTCATGCTGCCTCTGCAACTCATTGCTCATAGAGGCCAGCATGTAGCATTTGGGCCATGGTGGAATCTTCCTTCCATTTTTCATATGTCAGCATGTCCTCCTCTAGGGCATCTAATGCTGGTTTAGTAGGAGGTTCATCATCCAGGACATAACCAATTTGCTCAGACCTGAGGACAATCTTCAGGTTCCTGAGCCAGTCTGAGTAGTTCGGACTGTCAAACGATTGACATCAAGTATGCCATGCAATGGGTTATGGTGCGACATTTTAGCCTACATGAGATAATCAGATTACAATTAGCAGATATTCAGTCAATTAATTTAAAAATAAGACATGGACTTTGTTTATCTAGTTTTACTCCCACTAATTTTCGTCGGACTGTATAATCTTCAGATATACAGAATGGGAGATGCCGACTGTCTTCTAGTGGAGATCATAATCTGCAAGCATCACAGTATGACTTCGGGTAAACACGTAGTATTATACTGTTATTTCAGAGCAATCATCTCATGATAATTGCAACTCCTTGCAATATCCGATCATATTTCAACTCCCAGGTTATTAATGGTCCCAGGTAAACACAGTAGATCATTATCCCTGGTCTAAGCATTACCATCAATTTCTGATGGAGTAGAGTAGGAATATAGCCGTCGGGTAAACACGTGGATAGCTATACTGTTCCTCTATTCCAATCTCAATGCATCAAATGCCACAGTCAATAGACCTCTCATCAGATGAAGGCAAATCTCAGGTAAACACGAAGAATATGCCACCAATGAATCAAGATCTAATAACTATATTGATAGAGAGCTACGCGGTGCATTCTAAATGACTCGCTCTACGGCTTAGACTTTAAGATGAATGTTTTAATTATTTTTCTTTGGTCTCATCCTAGGTGATAGTATTAAATATATCATATATATTATACTAATAACCTAGGTTAATAGATTCATAATCAAAATAAAATACACGCATGGCATGCATGTCATTAGTGTGGTCATGGATGGCACTGCGATTTGACTTGATCCAGACAGTCAAACACACGTACATAATATAACAGTTTATATCATGAGTCTGCAAACTCATAGGCTTAAGGAACTCTTTCTCATCCTTCTTGGTTGCAATTGTGGATCATCCTCGCTCCCTGCTCAGCCGCCTCGATCAAATTACATCATAAATTCATATTTACATGATAATTTATAAGAGGAAGCCTTAAGGCAAATACATTAGGGAGGGAGGTAGAAAGACAATAGAATATGAGAGGGAGAGGTTCGCAGACCTCTATTTATTAACAAACAATAAACCATGCAATCATATCTATAATCGATTCACATCCACAATATTTAAAGTGCTAATCTATGACCACCGTGTAGTTTTTAATTAAAACAATCACACAATGAATTGCACATCACATGGCTAATGAAAATTTTCGAAAATAGATAATTTTGGTTTCGTAAACCATGAACCAATCAAAATTAGATTTAGAATTTTCGAAAGATTTTTCATTAGATTTAAGCATGCTAATTTAAATCAGAATTTAAACAAGTAATAAAATGCACAATCATACAAATTGACAAATTTATAATATTCCATGCTAGTAAAATTTATAGATATTAAAATTTAATTTAACAATTAAATTAACTCCCTTTAATGTCATTTAATCTAACAATTAGATTAAATAACTAATTAACAACATTTGTTAAAGTTAATTCCGAAAAAAAAAATCTATTTATTGGCCCCTTAATAGTGATAAAACAGATCTTAATTTTGATTAAAATCTAATTTTAATTTTAAATCAAAATCTGCAATCTTAAAGGGTCATTCAATAATTAACAGGGAATTAATAGGGGTTTTAGGGGTTTAAAGGGCTGCAGAACCGGGCCCGGTTCGACTCGTTGGACCGACCCCAGCCAGCGGCCGGACCAGGTTCAGACCGCCCCTGGGAGCGGGTCTGGCTTGGGTCGAGCGCTGGGCTGAGTCGGGTCTAGGGCCTGGGCTGGCCCAGACGCCTCCTTTCCCTCCCGCCCAACGTAGCTAGGAAACCCTAGCTGCGTAGGTGCGGGAGGCAGCGCCCCCGCCACCGACTACCTGCCCCGCAGGCGTCGACCGGCGGGGTTCGGCACCGTAAGCCCCCGGCCGATGGCCAGGGACGCCGGCGATGGCGCCGGTGGCCTCCTAGGTCACCGGAAATCCCCCCCCTTTGCTGTTCAAAAACCTGCAAATCAAACCCGCAGACCCCCTTGTTCAAACTCACATAGGAAGGAGGGGGATGGGTCGTCTTCCCCGTCGCCGGCCAGGGGTTCACCGACGACCGACAACCCCGTGGGGAGAGATCCCTTGCATCTGCAAGCCCTTCCCAACATTTGGGATGCCCGTGAACATGTTGATGCAAGCCGTTCTTTGTCAGACAAAGAACATGAAATTATCATCAAAAAATCTGATTTTAATTACACTAATTTACCATAAATCCATTGTGATCATCTTATGAACACAACATATGCAATTAAAATCTAAACTAAGCATGGAATTAATTATAAACGAATCAATTCGGAGATCGAAACGGCGAAAATACAGTGGAACCTGGCTCTGATATCACTGTTGGGGTCGCTGTGTCAAGATCTGACCAAAAAACGCAGCGGAAATAATTATTCGGGATCGGATCCGTCCCATTTCGATCAACAAAATAAACCAGGAAATCTAATTTACCTTGTGTGGATTTGAATCCGTGTTCGTTCTCCGGTTCCGTCGGAGCGATGCTGCAAGCCGCGCAGGTGCTCGGCCTCTAGCGGTATCCACACTGTTCTCTTTGCGATGGATCGTCCTCGCCTCCTCGCTCGATGCGGCATTCGTGGATCCCGTCTGGCTACGCATAATCCGTCGCGACATGCGGATTCGGAAACTCCCATCGGACGGAAGGCGGAGTAGTTGAGAGCCGAAGCGGAGCCTCCAGAGGGCCGGTCTCGGGATGTACACACAGGAGAGAGGAGAGAGAAAGGGCGGCGGCTTGGGTTAGGGTTGCTGGTCCCCGACCTAGCAGTCGTTCTTTTATAATAAGTATGTTTCCTGTTTTTCATACAACCCATACTTATCCGAAATCCCGTCTAAATATCCATTGACTTGAAAACCTTTTGCGTGTAACCCTCTAGGCCCAAATATCAGTCCAGTTAATGGCCCATTAAGCCCAGTAACTCTTTATGGACCCACTAAATTAATTAATATCCTTAATTAATCAGCCGAATTTAATGTCCCACAGTAAATTCGGATGGGCTTCCGATCACGTTGGATGCCAAGCAACATCGCGTGATCCTGGATGGCATTAGGGTTATCGCAACTCTCTATTAGAACCTTTCTGTCATCGGTTAGCGCGCGGATATAATCCTTCATCTGTGCAATGTTTCCGAATCGACCTAGAGTATGATTTACTGTTAAACCCTAACCGGCCGATTCACTTGAATCAGATGCTGCTAATCTATACCTGATAACTCTTTATCTGATACAGTGTCCGCCTTGGCCAGGGACTTAAGCGCATCATTTCCGGAACATTCTCTCTCATAACACTGAGAGCGGATGATCTCTTATTGAACACACAATTTCCTTCAAGGGCATTTTCCTAAACCCGATCATTTGACTTATTGATAACCTATGGTTAGGAATTCGTTAGTCAAAGTCAAAGCTCAGAGACGTACCAACAAAGTATCTTTGGTATCTCAGGTCCAAGGATCATTTACGCAACCGAGACAAAAGAATCGAGCTGGTTAACAGTGAGGTATATACCATCCAACGATTCTAGGTCGGATCAATTTAGTGAACTCATTCCTTAATGAGCATCTACAGGTCCAGCATAGTGTCTCCACACATATGACTTATAGAATCAGTCACCCTCATCATATGAGCTTAATAAACCTGTACTAGTTTATCTAGATGTTTGATGTCCATCTCAAACATCCTCCGACTAGGAATAATTAAGAACATGTGTTTATAAGTCTTCAGTCTCGTAATTATGATCTCATCATAATATGAAGATTGTTGCATATGTGCATAGACTTCATCGTGATACGATAATCATACATCGAACTAATTACACACAATGAATTAATGCCATTATACTAATAAACTGAATGATACATAGTATTGGATTGGCTTTCAGACCACCTAATACTAACAACTTCCACAGAGCATCCAAGTAAAGTATACATGCTGCAAAGATCTATTTACAAATTAAAGTAGGCCTCCGAAACTTAAAGTTTAATATTTGATGAAATAATCAAATTTTATGATTTCATTAAGAATGAAGATGAACCTTGTGTATATAAAAAGACTAGTGGGAGTACGTTTACCTTTCTAGTGCTTTATGTTGATGACATTCTACTCATTGGAAATAATATAGGAATATTGTCATTAGTAAAGGTTTGGTTATCCAAGAACTTCTCAATGAAGGATTTGGGAGATACATCCTATATTCTGGGAATAATGATCTATAGAGATAGATCCAAAAAGATGCTTGGTTATCTCAATCCATGTACATGGACACCCTAGTCAAAAAAATTGGTATGAAAAATTTCAAAAGAGGTCTCATACCATGAGATATGAAATTTATCTCTCCAAGGGATTGTCTCCCAAGACACCTGATGTAAGGACTGAGGTTTCGGGTTCTGTATTCGGGTCGGGTTCGGGTCGGATCCCTTGGTTTGGACCCTGTGGGGGGTCTTGAGATTGCTGACTGAATGGCGTCAGCACTGCTCGACGCCTTTCAAAAGGCGTCAGGTTGTGTGGACGCCATTTAGATCTGTTGGTTGTTGCGCCACGTGGGCGGGTTTCGGGCCGCGAGAGTACGGCCCCGGTCACATCGTCTGAACGGCATCCAGGTTGGCCGACGCGATTCAGACTGTGACCTCTGTGATGTCTGAGTGCGGCGCCAGAGCGTTGTCAGTACGGCCTGTCCTGTCGTCTGAACGGCGTCCACGGTGGGCGACGCGTTTCTGACCGCTGTCAGTACGGCCGTCCTGTTAGACTGATAGGCGTCTGCCTCGATCGACGCGTTTCAGCTGGTTTCGGATTGACCCCCGCGAGCCTCCCCTTCTTTCCCTCATTTTCGCCTTCTCTCTCTCTCTCTTCACCCACTCCGCTCCCACCGCCCTCCTTCCTCCCTTCCCTTCCTCTTCTTCCTCTTCCATCACTCCATAGCCTCCCTACCACTCACCTCTACCTCCACCACTTCCTTCGCGGTGTTCCACTTTCCGGACGGCGGCCGACGTCCCGGCGGAGTGGCGGCGTCCTCGAGGGTACCGGCGGCGGTGTGCGGTGCGGCGGGACGGCGGCACGGAGCTTGGCGGAGTTCAAGAACCGGTAGGGGGACGAACCTTGCTTGTGTTGCTCGTGACTTTCCTTGGCATGGCATGATGCGTGTTGGGCTAGGTTGAGCATGTTTAGGGGGTGTCCTTGTGGGTATGGCCGTGCTTATGAACGTGGATTTGTAGCATGCTTGTGGTGGATGGTTTCCTCTTCCTTTCCTTCCGTTTTGGGGCTTTTTCGGGGTGTTTGGGGTTAAGGGTGAGACCCTCGGGTTGAACCAAGAAACCTGGTTTCTGGCGCTAAATGGCGTCGTGCCTGGTCGACGCCTTTCCGAAAGACGTCTGGTAAGTACGACGCGTTTTAGGGCAGAAACCTCCATGTTCGAGGTTTCCTGAGTTAGGGGTTCTGCGCTAAATGACGTCATGGATGGACGACGCCTTTCAGAAGAACGTCGGGCCATCATGACGCCATTTAGGCAGGAAATGTCCCCGTTTAAGGGTTCTGCAATTTGGATTTCTGGGTTGAATGGCGTCTGGCGACCCTGACGCGTTTTAAACGGCGGCTTTACTGGTGGACGCGTTTTAAGGGATAATCTGACTTTTAATAAACCTGTCTGAGGGTCTTGAATGGCGTCGACCTCGGTCGACGCGATTGAAGACAGAAATGCTTAAATCCTGTTATTTCATGCGTGTTTCACGGTAGGATGGTTCAAATGCATGCTTTGGGTTGTATACTGAGACGGAGGACTTCTGCGTGAGTGGAATTACATCACCTGTGTGTGTGTGTGTGTGTGTGTGCTTTAGCTATATACTGAGACTGAGGTTTACTGTGCGAATAAAATCATGTTATATGTGGGGTTGTGTTATGCGAATGTGGATCGGGTTAACTGTGGTTTACGTCTGTCACCATGGGCCGATGGGAGAAGGGCCATGGTGTCTGTGGAGTGGTGCATGTTGTGTTTTACCCTTGGCTGAGAAAAGCAGAACCACCTTGAGCCCGTCGGGCCGGAGTAGCTGGTGTGCTACCCGAGGGGTTGCTGTTTGGTCTCAGCGGGTCGGGGTTTCCCTTGGTTGTCGTGACAGCTTCTGGCGTGTTTCCTGCTGTGGAGCTGGTGGTGTTACTGGTGGGAGTTGGTTTACCCTTTAGCCATTGGGCCTGATGTGACCTTTGATCAAGGTTACGAGTGGTACCTATAGCCCTTTGGCCTGACGCAGCCCGGGAGAGTTGGGTTTGTGGGTAGTTCCTGTAGCTTCGGCTTGACGGGGGTTCGCCGGTCCCCAGGGCCCTCCTGAAGCGCTGAGGCCTAGCGTGGAGGCAATCCGGACGGTAGGACAGTAGTCTAGACTGCTTGTGTGCACACGTAGCTGGCAGTGGCGGTACACTGGTTCCAGCTAGTCCTAGTTTGACTCACCGCCTCACCCTACAGTGCCCCGGAACACTGTAGGGGCGGACAGGCGTGAGCTGTGGTGGTAGTGTTGGGAGGCGACGTTTGACTTCGGTCGACAGTGTGGTTCAGTCGCTTCGTGGACTTTGGCTGTGAGTCGTGACTCTGTGTTGGGTTCTTCGGGTTGCTTAGAATGGTTCTTGTTACACTGCTTATCGTACGTTTCATATCAGAGTTGGGTACTATGTTTACTGCTTTACTTATATTGCCATATATTCCTGTTGTTACACTTGTGGGTATGTGAGTGGGAGGCAGGGGATCGGATGATCCCTACTGAGCCCATTTCTGGTGTGGCTCACTCCCTGCGGTTTCAGGTGTGGACCTCGAGGCGAGCGGAAGCGTGGTGTCTTCTTGGTGTGCGGACCAGCAGCTGTCTTAGTTCCGGGGTATGCCCCGATGTTGTTGTACTTCCTTCTGCCTGTACTTATTTAATTGATTGGACATGTAATTATTGTTGGACTGTATACGGACATTGTTATTTTCCTTCCTGCGCACTTGCTCATCTTTGTAGTCCGTGACATTGTTATATTTAGCTTTGTTTAGCACTTACTCCTCCAGATGTGTTGTTTGAGATCCGGGTGTGAACCCGCAGTTAATGGGCCGACATCCATTTAGTGACCGGGTCTCCGGTCATAGGATGGCGGGTCGTTACACCTGAAGAAAAAGCATACATGAGTAGCATTCCTTATGCTTCTGCAATAAGATCTATCATGTATGTTATACTATGTACTAGGCCTAATGTGGCACATCCACTTAGTGTCACTAGTAGATATTAGGTTGAACCAGATGAGGCACACTGGAAGGCAGTGAAATATATCCTTAGATACTTAAAAAGAACTAAGGATCTATTTTTCGTCTATGGAGGAGATGACTTGGAGCTTCGAAGATACATTGACTCGAGCTTCCAGTCAGATATGGATGACATCAAATCCACGTTTGGATTTGTGTTTATGTTAAATGGAGGAGCAGTGAGTTGGAAAAGTTCCAAGCGAGAAATAACTGCAAATTTGATGACTAAGGCAGAACACATTGTTGCAGCAGAAGCGGCCAACGAGGCAGTTTGGATGAAGAAGTTCATCTCTGCTCTTGGAGTAGTCCCAAGCATTTCAGATCCTATCCCATTATTGTGTCCCAACAATGGGGCAATAGCTCAAGTAAAGGAGCAAAGATCACATCAAAGGTTAAAGTACATTTTGAGGCATTTTCACCTGATTCGTGAGATTATTGCCAGAGGAGAAATAGTAGTTGAGAAAGTATCATCTGTTGATAATGTTGCAAATTCGCTAACTAAGCCACTGTCTCAAAACATATTTGAACATCACCTTAGGTCTATGGGACTTAAACATATAGGTGATTGACTTTAGTCCAAGTAGGAGAATGCTAGAATTGAGTGGTTTAAAAGCCAATCATAAACTTAGTTTGTACATTCTAATTCAATATTTTAATAAAGACATTCCTTTCATTATGTGGTTCTTGTATGTTTACCTATCGTAATGAAGTTCACTGACATGTAAAGGATATTGAATCATGATGAGATCAATATTTTGTAAACATTTGTCTTAAATTGTTCTCGATCATAGGATATTTGAGATGGACATCAAATATCTGAAAAGATCGACATAAGTTATGTCTACTCATATGATGAAGGTAAATGATCTTGCATTCAATTGTGTGGTGACACTAAGACAAACTTGTAAGTGCTCATTAGAGAATGAGTTCACTGAACAGACTTGAATTAAAATCCCTAGATGACCATTATACCTAACTGTCAACTAGGGTATTCAGAATTGCAGTAGAATAGTTGGTCCTTAGACCTGAGTCACCAAAGATACCTTGCTTGCAGACTGTTGTGTCTTGATTTCTGGCTTATAGACTTTAGCCATTAGGTCACAATAGTTAGTCTTTCAGACAAAGTAGAAAGCTTGCGAAGGAAATTGAGTGCACAACAAGGGATCACTCACTCTTGGTATATCACTTGAGAGAGAATGCCATATGGACATGTACTCAGAAATCCATGGCCATGGTCAACTGAAAGAAGTGTCTTTCAAGAAGTTAACTGAGTACTAGAATCCATATAGACAATACTTTAAGGGGTTTGACAGTGAAACCGTACCCTTGCGTTGTTGGGACATTGGATGGGTGAACGATTACATCTGAATGATGTCCCTTATATCTTATGGGATCATGAGGTAGTGCTTAGTGCCGTTCATGGTCAAAAGGTCTAGTGGATTTATCATCAGATGATAACCTATTTATTTATTAAATTAATTATTTAACATATGATGTTTAAATAATAAATTAATAAATACTAAACTTAAGAAAGAGTTCTAAGTTTAGTGGGCCTGAAACCATACTGATATATGGGCCTAGAGGGTCACGCACATAAGAGTTCTCGAAAGACAGGGAGAAATGTTAAATATTATGTTATCCGGGTTTCTATGAAAAGTCGCAAGGAACCATGGAATATTTACCTATTTACTGGAGACTCTTATTCTAGGCCAAGCTCTAAGATAATGATGAGATATTTATTTTGGCATTCTCTCTCTTTTTCTTTTATGGAGAAATAAGGGTCAAAAGGGGTGTTGTACGTACACAACATATGCTCTTCTCCCATCTCTCTCTCTCTCCCTCCCCTAGAAGCATACATCCATCTCCTCTCTCTCTCCTCCTCCTCAATGTGCATGGTGGAGGTCCTGAGGTCCGGTCGATGTCTTCAAGCCAAAGAGGGAAACTCGTCTGCATTGGAATCTCGTATGGACACCTCTAGAGATCGTGCATCTGCGCGATTAGCACAATGGTACTTCGCATGGGAGATTCGAAGCCCCACTAAAGTGAAAAACGATTCTTCTTATCCTTTTACTGTCCCTTTTGATCCCGACACCGATATCATATGTAGTCTTATTATTTTCGCTGTGCTTCTGTAAGATTCCTAATAGTGGTATCAGAGCTAGGTTGATGGATTGATCGAAAATGGCACGGTTTCATCATTTTTACATAATTATTGTCGTTCACGTTATGCTTACGGGACACCCTGTTGTCGACGTTCCCGAGCCTTTCATGTGATGAAAAGCTTAGGTTTGAAAGTTGGGAATTGTTCCCGGGCGTGAGAGGATTAAAACGCACCTTTCAATGCATCGTTTGACCTATCGGGGAGGCCGAACCATTGTCGAGAAGTCGCCGCTACATATAAATTACACAAAGCTTCAGAGCAATGGGAATGCTTCCCAATCTTGTTTCAAAGGCATCGCTAGTGTTTTCCAAGGGCTTGTAGACATCCATGAACGTCGTGGGTGTTAAACGGCCACTGTGGACGGTGCTCGACGGCCCCCATCGGCGTTGGACGACAGTGCATGGATGTAAGGACCCATAAAGAAATTATGATTACATAAAAAGTTTACTTAACATTTTAATAAAATTTTGGTATATTTAAGTTGTTAATGAATTTTACGAAAATATATATAATTTTGAAAAGGGCATATTTGTAAATTCTTAAAAAGTATAAATACAATTATAAAAAATTTGGGGAGAAAAGTTCGACTGATAAATTTTAAGGGGTTTAAACTTAAATATTCTAGGATATGTGCTTTCAAATAACCAACATGAGTTGATTTCAGATTACTTGGTGAAAAGTTATCGATTGAGGGTATAAATGCAATTATAAAAAAAAAATATGGTTAAAATATAATAAGTAAAAGGTTAGTGGTAACAAAAAAGGGTATAGATAAATACTATTGGTAAGGTAAATGATAAGGATACTGATAAGGTTTCTTAACCGTTAAGTTACTTGGCCAACAAGTAACTTAATCCACAAGTTAACCTATCCCTTAAATTAACTTACCCTCAAGTTAACCCCTCTCTTCTCCTCCTATAAATAGGAGGGTACCCTTCCCCTCCGACTACAACTTAAGAAGCATAGAAGTAAAGAGAGAGGGAAAGAGAGAGAGGAAGATAAATAGAGAAAGAGATTTAGAGTGAGAACGGGAGCTGCTGGAAAGGTTCTTCACGTGTGTAAGAGGAGGAGGACATTCCTGCCGTGCCTAAGCAAGCTTCTGTTAAAGGCAAGTACATAGTCCTTTCTCTATGGTTATTTTTCTACCACAAATGCTCTGTTTTCAATAATATATATATATTTATATATATATATATATATATATATATATATATATATATATATATATATATATATACCTACAAATTTAAGTATATGTTACTAAGCCAACATTCTGCCAAAATGGCATAAGAGTCTATATTGAACACCCAACCCATGTCTAAACCCCGTTCTATAAGTCTCCTATGTTAAAATCGAACAAGTTTACGGACAGTGACACCTTAGGATTCTATGTGTCTAAATTATACAAGCATCCATATGAGGCAGACAATAAGTTAAAAGATGCATGAAACTCGAGGCAAATGGGTAAAATCCTGGCTACGATTTCTTTCGGTCCAGGTGGGATGGATGAGTCCCCCTACTGCGCAGTGGAAGTGTTGGGTTCTCGGGTTTCTCCGAATCTCCCGCGCAGCGGAAATAAAATTAAAAACGGAGATCCGTTCCCGTTTCGAAAAATCTAAAAACACGATAATCGGATTATCGGTTCTTACCGTGTGCGGATTCGAATCCGCAACCGTTCGGTTCCGTCGGTGCGACACTGCAAGCCGCGCAACCACCCGGCCTCTAGCGGAGTCTATACGATCCTCCTCGCGACGGATATCCTCACGTTCCTCGTTCTTCGCAGCCCACGAAACCTCCGCCGGTCGCCGCAACGATCGCCGCAACGCGCGTACCGTCGAACGGGAGTCAGAGAAGCGGCAAAGCAGATTTGGATCTGTCTGGGACGCCAGAGAGAGAGAGAAATAGAGGAGGGGTGGTTAGGATTAGCAGCAGCTTGGCCTGCTCAGCCCGTTCGCTATGTTTTATATTAACCGCGTGGTTTTTTACAAAAGACCTACGGTTTATATAAAACCCACTTATTTATCCATCGCCTTGAGAATCATTTGCGTGTGACCCTCTAAGCCCAATTACCAGTTCGGTTAATGGCCCAATAAGCCCAGTGACTCCTCACTGGCTTTATTAATCAATTAATAACCCTTTATTAATTAATTAATCAATCGAATTGTTGTCGCACATCGAATTCGACCGAGCCTCAGATCACGTTGGGTGCCAATCAACACGCGTGAATCCGGAATATATCGGGGCTAAGCAACCCACTCTTGGAACCTTTCCACCGACAGTTACTGTGTGGATATAATCCTTCATTCGTACAATGCTCTCGAGTCAACTCAGGGTATGGCGTGCTGTCAAACCCTAACCAGTCGACTCACTTGGATTGGATGCCGCTGATGAATATCGAAAAACTCCTTTCCCGATATTATCGTCCGTCCTGGCCAAGGACTTCCGCGCATCTTTCTTAGAGCATTGTCTCTCTAAGTACCGAGAGCGAATGATTCCTTATTGACACACAATTCCCTTCGACGGTATTCCGCTGTACCTAATCCTTGGCGTTTTAGAATCCCGTGGTTAGAGATTCGTAAACCAAGGTCAAAGCACAGAAGTCCACCGACAAGGTGTCCTTGGTGTCTCAGGTCCGAGGACCATCCACGCAACTGCGACAATAGAATCAAACTGGTTGGCAGTGAGGTACAATACCATCCAACGATTCAGTCGGATCAGTTCAGTGAACTCATTCTCCAATGAGCACCTACAGATTTGCCTTAGTGTCTCTACACAAGTGACTTATGAGATCAGTCACCCTCATCGCATGAGCAGGAGTAATTTGTACTAGTCTAACCGGATATCCGATGTCCTTCTTGGATATCCTCCGACTATGAACAATTAAGAATATGTGTGTTTAAGTGATCAGTCTCACTAGTATGATCTCATCATAATCTGATCACTATCGCACATATTCACGGACTTCATTATGAGACGATAATTAATATGATTTACACATAATAAATATTATGCCATTATATTAATAAATAAACGAGATTTACATAGTTAGATTGACTTGTAGGCCACCTAAGACTAACAATCTCCCACTTGGACCAAAGTCAATCACCTTTATAAAGTAAGCCTATAGACTCTAAGTGATGCTCAAACACAATTTGACCCAACGGCTTTGTCAGTGGATCTACTATATTGTCGACGGATGGAACTCTTTCTACTACTATATCTCTTCTAGATATGATCTCTCTGATAAGTTGAAAGTGCCTCAGAATATCTTTCGATTTCTGATGAGAGCACGACTCTTTCAGTTATGCAATAGTCCCTCTGTTGTCGCACAATAGCGGAACATGATCAAGGATGCAGGGAACTATGTCAAGGTCGGTGATGAACTTCTTCAACCACACTACTTCCTTGAAAGCTTCAGCTGCAGCGATGTGCTCAGCTTCAGTCGTCGAATCTGCAGTGGTTGCTTGCTTGGAACTCTTCCAGTACACTACGCCTCTGTTTAATGTAAACACAAATCCAGATGTAGACTTGCTATCATCTAGATCTGACTGAAAACTCGAGTCATTAAAGCCTCGTAGTTTTAAGTCACATCCTCTAAAGACAAGAAACATATTCTTAGTTCTTCTCAAGTACTTAAGGATACATTTCACTGTCTTCCAGTGCTCTTCGCCTGGATCAGCCTGAAATCTGCTCGTAACACTTACATCAAATGCAACATCAGGCCGTGTACTTAACATGGCATACATGATAGATCATATGGCAGAGGCATAGGGTATTCTATCTATGAATGCCCTCTCATTAGGAGTCTTAGGAGACTGCATCTTTGAGAGATTAATTCCATGTCTCATCGGTATGAGACCTCTCTTAGAATTTTCCATGCAAAACCTTTTGACTATGGTATCTATGTTCAAGGATTGGGTCATTCCAAGCATCCTCTTTGATCTATCTCTATAGATCCGTATTCCCAATACGTAGGATGCTTCTCCCAAGTCCTTCATGGAGAAGTTTTTCGACAGCCAGATCTTTACCGATGACATCAACATCATTCCCAATGAGTAGTATGTTGTCTTCGTAAAGAACTAAGAAGGTGACTGCGTTCCCACTGGTCTTATTGTACACACAAGGCTCATCTTCATTCTTAATGAAGTTATAAGACTTGACAGCCTCGTCAAATCTTATGTTCCAGCTCCGATAAGCTTGCTTTAGTCCATAAATAGACTTCTGAAACTTGCACACTTTATCTGGAGATTCTTTGGATGTGAAGCCTTCCGGTTGTATCATATCCACCTCTTCCTCAAGTTTACCGTTGATGAAGGCAGTCTTCACATCTATCTACCAGATCTCATAATCATAATGTGCAGTAATGATGAGTAGAACTCTGATCGACTTTATGATGGCAACTGGTGAGAAAGTCTCGTCATAGTCAATGCCTTGCCTTTGACGATATCCGTTTGCCACCAACCTTACCTTATAAGTGTCGATCCGTCCATCAGTACCAATCTTTCTCTTAAAGATCCATTTGCAACCGATGGGTACAATACCCTCGGGCAAGTCCTCAAAGTTTCAAACTTGGATTTCTGAGTTCATGGCTTCTCGCCATTTCCTTGCTTCTGGGCCTTCTATGGCTTCCTGGTAGGTTTTAGGATCATCATCCTCATTATATTCTACCTTAGACTCACCTTCAGCGATATGTCCTACATATCGTTCGGGCAGTCTAGGTAATCTACCAGATCTACGAGGCTTATTTGTGTGTACCTGAACAGATTCATGAACTGATATCTCATCTGATAATAATGCAACTGTTTGGGGATTTGGAACCTCTTCCAGTACTATTTTACTTCCACTGTCCTCCTGGAGAAAGTATTCCTCTTCCAAGAAGACAACTTTCATAGCGACAAATACCTTTTGTTCACCAGGATGGTAAAAATAGTATCCAAAGGTTTCCTTTGGATATCCCACAAACCTATATTTATCAGTTCGTGTTTCCAGCTTGTTTGGATCATGCCTCTTGACATGAGCAAGACAATCCCAAACTTTAACATGTTTAAATTATGGTTTCCTGCCTTTCCATATCTCATATGGAGTAAAGGCCACAGACTTGCTGGGTACTCTGTTCAGTAGGTATGCTGCTGACTCTAGAACATACCTCCAGAGGGACACTGGTAATCTCGAAAAGCTCATCATGGATCGCACCATGTCCAACAAGGTACGATTCCTCCTTTCTGATACACCATTCATTTGTGGTGTATATAGAGGGGTCAACTGAGAAAGGATACCATTATCCTTTAAGAATTGTGTGAAATTAGTACCCAAGTATTCTCCTCCTCGATCTGATCGAAGAGCTTTAATACTCTTTCCTAACTGGTTCTCTACTTCATTCTTGAACTCCTTGAACTTCTCAAATGCTTCCGACTTGTACTTCATTAAGTACATATAGCCGAACCTTGAGAAGTCGTCGGTGAACGTAATAAAGTATGAGAAGCCACCTTTGGCTTAGGTGGACATTGGACTACATACATCTGAATGTATTAGTTCCAGAATGTCCTTGGCACGTTCTCCATGTCTAGTAAATGGAGATTTTTGCCATCTTTCCCATAAGGCATGATTCACATGTCGCAAACGATTCATAATCGAATGCTGTTAAGTAACCATGCTTGTGCAACTTTTGCAACTTGATTTCGCCAATATGCCCAAGTCTACAATGCCACATGTAGGCTTGGTTTACACAATTCTTACTCTTCTTAAGAGCATTATCAATTTGAAGATTGTAATAAGAAACATCTAAGAGATATAGACCGTTGACCAAAGATGCCGAAGCTATCGATTTATTATCATAATAAATCGAACAACTTCTATTCTCAATAGTCAACCTATATCCTATCTTGTCCAAGCAAGATACTGATATGATGTTCTTTATTATGTTAAGAACATAATAACAATCTTCTAATAGTAAGGCGTCTCCTGATGGAAACCTGAGGTTTGCTGTCCCAACAGCAATCGCCGCAACTTTTGCACCGTTTCCTAGCCTCAATTCCACCTCGCCTTGTCTCAGCTTGCGCTTACTTGTCAACATCTGTGCATCATGACAGATATGAGAAGCGCATCCGGTATCTAATACCCAAGATGTGGAGTCTCCAACTCACAAGTTGATATCTATCATATAGATATCTGAAGTTTCAGACAGCTTCACCTTTCCGTGAGCTTTATCGTGAAGGAACTCCTTACAGTTCCTCTTCTAGTGACCATTCTGCTTACAGTAGAAGCAGTCACCCTTTACTACTCTTTCGTGTTTGTCCTTCGATCTTTTATCATTAGCTATCATCTCTGCTTCAGGGGCATCCAATGCCGATTCAGCAGGAGGATCAGCTCTAGGGTTAAAGTCAATGTGCTCAGGTCTGAAGACATTCTTCAGGTTTCTGAATCAATCCGAGTATATCACGTAAGTCAAAAGGGCATCAAGTATGCCACGGAGTGGGTTATTCGACTACATAATTCTCTACAGGAGATAAGTAAAATCTATTTAGCAGATGTTCAATTATTAAAGATAAAACAAGACATGGTCTTTTGTTCAAGTTTTAACTCCCACTAATTTTCGACGGACTGTATAACCCTCAGTTATACAGAACGGGAGACGCCGACAGTCTCCTAGTAGGGATCAGAATCTCAATGATTTGCAGTACAGCCTTATGGATAGCACAACAAACTATAATACAATCAAAGAGCACCCAACTCATGGGACTTGCAACTCCTTGCAATATCTGATCATAGCTTCGGTCCCCAGAGATTTAATGGCCTTGTGGATATCACAACAAACTACTAATTCTGGTCTAAGCTAACCATCGTTACGCGACGAGCATAGATTTGCATTGAGCCATTGTGGATAGCACAACAAAGCTACATGGTTCATCTACTCCGATCATTTAGGCATCTAATGCCATAGCCACAGTTTCTCCTCCCAATTAAACATGCCTTGTGGATAGCACAACAAACCTACCTAAAGTGATTCGAATCCTGTGACTATAACAATGGTGGACCACACGGTATGTTCTTAACTACTCGCGTTACGGCTTAGAGTTTAGATGATGATATTTAGATAACTTTTATCTTGGTCTCTCCTAGGTGATAGTATATAAACATATCGTATATATTTACTAAATACTATACCTGCTTTGATTCACAATATATGTCTAGTGTGGTCATGGATAACATAATGGGTTTGACTGGAGCCAACAGTCAAACGCACATACAATTTTAATATAACATTTACATTAGAGAATTAGCAAACACACAAGCAAAGGATTTGCATCACATCGCCTTCCTGGTTGCATCTGTGGATCGTCCTCGCTCCTTCCTTAATTACCTCGATCAGATTACATTTAAATCTAAATTTACATGTAAACTTAATAAGACCTTATGGCGAGTACAAGAGAGAGGGAGGTAGTACATCGGAGTTTGAGACAGAGAGAGAGGTACGCAAACCTCTATTTATTAACAATTAATAAATATCTAACAAACAACCATGATCCACACAATCCATTCATCAAATGAATAATTAAAAGTGCACATCCATGACCACGGTGTGTTTTAAACAATCCACACATGATTCAACGCATCACATTGCTAAAATAAAAGAGTTTTTCAAAATTAAATAATTTTGGCTTTCAAAAAACTGGGTTCCAATCAAAATTGATATTTAAATTTTGAAAACTCATTTTATTAACTTAATCATGCAATTAAATCAAATTTAAAAGCAATAAAACACACATCACATGTGCACACACTCCGAATTAATAAATTCTAGATTATTCCATGCAATTTAGAACACTTCTAATAATCTAACACTTAGATTAAACTCTATTAATAATCTAACAATTAGACTATTAATGACTAATCTAACTCTTAGACTAGTCCAACAAAGTTAATTAATAATTTAACACTTAAATTAATAATTAACTCTAATTATTAATTTACTACTAATCTAACTCTTAGATTAGTTAATTTAAAATTAATTATTAACTTAACACTTAAATTAAGAATTAACTTTAATTAATTAATAATTACTAATCTAACTATTAGATTAGATGATTAATCTTAATAATTAATTTAACCCTTAAATTAATAACTAACAATAATAATTAAAGATTACTAATTTAGCACTTAAATTAGTCATTTAAATTAATTATTAATTTAACAATTAAATTAACAACTAACTCAAATATTTAATTAACAATTAGATGAAATAATAGTTAATAATCTAACAATTAGAATAATAACTATAAATAACTAATTTAACATTTAAATTAGTTAAATTAAGGTTAATTATTAATTTAACCATTAAATTAATATTTAACCCTTAATTAATCAATCTTATTGTTCATATTAAAATGATTCAAAATCATTAATTTAAACACCCAATTAAACAAAATTGAATAATAATTTTAAATTTCAAAACTATTTTGATTTTAAAATTAAAATCCAAATAACGTAATTGGTCTAAAGGGGTCTAATTGGAGTTTCTGGCTGAGCCCATTAATAGAGCCATGGCTCGGCCAGGGCTCGAACCAGGGGCTCCCTGGTTCGAGCCTGGACAAACTCGATTAGGGTCAGGGCCGGCCTGGGAACTAAAGACCCTCTTGGTCCTAGCCCGGCTGGGTCAGGCCAGCCGGCGGCTCGGACACAACTGACCCGCTCCCCCACCCCCAAGCCCGACGTAGGGAGTTGTAGAAAACCCTAAAGAGGGTGGGGTTATGCAGCGGCGGCCGGTGCCAGCACACCACCGGTGGCTGACGGCCGGCGACTGGCCCCACGGCACCGTCCGGCCCTGCCGGCGCTGGTGGGCTTGCCGGAGGAGCCCTTGGTGTTGAAGCCGAGCCCTTTAATTCTCCTCTTTTTCTGGTTTTTCAGAAAAACTAAAAGAGAAAGAATGCCCCCCTTTTACGGCCACCTCCAGTGGCTACTCCGGTGCCGGCCAGGAACCGGTGAACACCGGTGACATCCTTGGGATCATCTGTGATGCCGGCCATCCTTCCCAACACTTGGGAGGCCGAAGGAAGCCGCCCTAAACCTCGTTCTTCATCACATGAAGAACACCGAAAAAACCCCAAATAAAATTCCGAAAATAGCAAAATAAAAATAATCAAATTATTTTCTATTCATCATATGAACATGGATCTTGCAATTAACAGAACTTGAGCATGGAATAACACATGAAAAATTAATCCGAAGATCGAAACGGGACGAGAAACAGTGGAACCTGGCTCTGATATCACTGTTGGGTTCTCGGGTTTCTCCGGATCTCCCGCACAGCGGAAATAAAATTAAAAACGGAGATCCGTTCCCGTTTCGAAAAATCTAAAAACACGATAATCGGATTATTGGTTCTTACCGTGTGCGGATTCGAATCCGCAACCATTTGGTTCCGTCGGTGCGACACCGTAAGCCGCGCAAGCGCCTGGCCTCTAGCAGAGTCCACGCGATCCTCCTCGCGACGAATATCCTCACGTTCCTAGTTCTTCGCAGCCCACGAAACCTCAGCCGGTCGCCGCAACGCGCGGACGATTTCCCGTCGAATGGTAGTCGGAGAAGCGGCGGAGCAGATCTGGATCTGTCTGGGACGCTAGAGAGAGAGAGAAACAGAGGAGGGGCGGCTAGGGTTAGTAGCAGCTTGGCCTGCTCAGTCCGTTCGCTATGTTTTATACTAACCGCGCGGTTTTTCATAAAAAACCCCCGGTTTATATAAAACCCACTTATTTATCCATCGCCTTCAGAATCATTTGCGTGTGACCCTCTAAGCCCAATTACAAGTCCGGTTAATGGCCCAATAAGCCCAGTGACTCCTCACTGGCTTTATTAATCAATTAATAACCATTTATTAATTAATTAATCAATCAAATTGATGTCGCACATCGAATTCGACCGGCCCTCCGATCACGTTGGGTGCCAAGCAACATCGTGTGAACCCGGAAGGTATCGGGGTTAAGCAACCCACTCTTGGAACCTTTCCGCCGACAGTTACCGCGTTGATATAATCCTTATTCGTACAATGCTCTCGAGTCAACTCAAGGTATGGCGTGCTGTCAAACCCTAACCAGTCGACTCACTTGGATTGGATGCCGCTGATGAATATCGGAAAACTCCTTTCTCGATATTATCGTCCGCCTTGGCCAGGGACTTCCGTGCATCCTTCCTAGAGCATTCTCTCTCTAAGTACCGAGAGCGAATGATTCCTTATTGACACACAATTCCCTTCAACGGTATTCCGCTGTACCCAATCCTTGGCGTTTTAGAATCCCGTAGTTAGAGATTCGTGAACCAAGGTCAAAGCTCAGAAGTCCACCAACAAGGTGTCCTTGGTGTCTCAGGTCCGAAGACCATCCACGTAACTGCGACAATAGAATCAAGCTAGTTGATAGTGAGGTAGAATACCATCCAACGATTCTGTCGGATCAGTTCAGTGAACTCATTCTCCAATGAGCACCTACAGATTCGTCTTAGTGTCTCCACATAAGTGACTTATGAGATCAGTCACCCTCATCGCATGAGCAATAGTAATATGTACTAGTCTAACCGGATATCCGATGTCCTTCTCGGATATCCTCTGACTAGGAACAATTAAGAATATGTGTATTTAAGTGATCAGTCTCACTAGTATGATCTCATCATAATCTGATCACTATCGCACATATTCACGGACTTCATTATGAGATGATAATTAATACGATTTACACACAATGAATATTATGCCATTATATTAATAAATGAACGACTTTTACATTGTCAGATTGGCTTGTAGGCCACCTAAGATTAACAGGAAGCGCTAGTGGGCTTTTGTCGTACCGCTAGTTGCATGTCATCATGTTGTGGTTTGAATGCATGTCCGTTAAATAAGTGATAAGACTTATACTACTTCCTTGCTATATATATATATATATATATATACATGATTCATGATGCCATGATCTTTTATGTTTATACTCATGCTATGCTGTATTGTGCCATGATCCTTTATGATTATAATCACGCCATGCTATACTATGCCATGATAACATCTACAAGAATGGTTGCACTTAGACAACTTAGCTGTTAAACAAAAAGAACATGCAGTAGGTATGAAGCTTGTTGTGTTATATTCTATCATGACATGATTATATGGCATTATCATGTTTTTTTTTATGTTTAAATACGATAAACCATGTAGTGGTATCATGTACTTGATGAGTCGATAAACTCACCCATGCTATTTAACCCCCCTTTCAGGAAAGGGCCTTCCCAAGGCAGTCGGGGAATCTCTACTGTCTTAGTCTAGTTGAGCAGAGCTTTGTTTTGTAAGTCTAGTCCCTATGTAAATATTCAAGTCGTATTCCTGGACTTGACGTAGTATGTTGTATTATACGTGACATTGATAAGAAACGTGTTGTGACTCATGACTGATCGCCTGTTTACATGCGAAGTGCTCATTCTTAAAATCTATGAATGCATGTTCGAATTGTTCCCACTGTCAGCGAGTCCCTTCGGATCAAAGTAGGTCGACCTGACCAAATCGGGCCAACATACGGTCATTACAGTTTGTGGTATCAGAGCAAGGTTAAGAATGAGCACTAAAAGCATGTACCACAAGTCCAGGATGGTAGAACTGGAAGCCAGACCTAGCTAAGCTCATACTAAGCTATGACCTGTCCTATAGGTTACGATGACTAAAGGACGAGGGGGGACACATAGGGTTAGAAGGATCAGTCCAGAGTCCCTGAATACTACGCCTGTTCCTTCATCACCACCCCTAGATGTGGGAGCTTTTATGCAGATTTTCCAAGGATTTCTCCACCCCCCCCAACAATAGCAGGGCTCTATAGATTAGGGAAGCCAGATAGGAACTACTGCCATGGAGCGGTTTACGAAGATGGGGCTTCCTGTCTTTAAGGGGGAGAGCGACCCCCTAATTGCTGAGAGTTGGATTCAGGAGATTGAAAAGATCTTCCATGCCATTCGTTGCCCAGATATTGATAAAGTAAATTTGGACAATTATATGCTACAGGATCGGGCAGACACATGGTGGTCTTCTACGCTCCGCATGAAGTTTGCCGGTAGAGAAGGGGAGGTTACGTGGGAAGAATTTTGGACAGCCTTCAAGGCCAAGTTCTTTCCACAACATATCTAAGACAAAATGATGTAGGAGTTCTTGTCCCTGACCGAAGGGACTATGTAAGTTATGGAGTATCAAGCCATATTTTCTGAGTTGGTAGAATTTGCGCCCATATGTGCCTTGATGGGCGTTAGAAACTACAAAAATTTCTGATGGGGCTAAAACCTATATTATGCACCAAACTAGTTGCGCACAAATTTAATTCTATGGAAGAGGTAGTGGAAGTTGTGTGCAGGCAAGAAGCCAAGCACGAGATTTACTTAGAAGAATGTAAGGCAGAGGCAGGCATCTTTCTCTATGCCCAAGAAGAGGAAGTCCGAGCTTCCGAAGATGCTAGTAATGCCTTCTATTCCATCTGCTCGAGCTCCCTCTTACCCTTTGTGTGATAAATGTAGCAAAAGACACGAAGGTACTGAGGAGAAAATAAAGGAAGCTATTTGGGAAATGGAAGAAGAAATAAGAAGAAAATATCCACATCTTTTCGGTAAGATCCTCACCATATTCAGGCAATTTATTCAGTCAAATTTAAATTTCGAGGACGAATTTGTTTAAGGGGGAGAAGATGTAAGGACCCATAAAGAAATTATGATTACATAAAAGTTCACTTAACATTTTAATAAAATTTTGATATAGTTAGGTTGTTAATGATTTTTACGAAAATATATATAATTTTGAAAAGGGGATATTTGTAAATTCCTAAAAAGTATAAATACAATTATAAAAAATTTGGAGACAAAAGTGTGACTGATAAATTTTAAGGGTTTAAACTTAAATATTCTAAGATATTAAAAGTGCTTTCAAATAACCAAAACGAGTTGATTTCAACTTACTTGGTGAAAAGTTATCGATTGAGGGTATAAATGTAATTATAAAAACATATAGGGCTAAAGTGTAATAAGTAAAAAGTTAGTGGTAATTGATAAGGACATAGAAAAATACTATTGGTAAGTGTAGACATGCTAATTTTGACCTCATATTGAGTAAATTTCATGTCACAATTATAATGTCCCAAAATGGTCTGATGTTTAATCGTTAATTAATTTTTATAATTTTTTCTCGAAATTTGTTGATTAGCGTCGCCCAAGGCCGACGCCATTTATATTCTTAGCAGAAATCAGTTCGGAATTAAATTCCTAAATTCAGATAGATTTAACTGAATATTGTCGTTTTAGGGAGACGCCATTTAGGTCCTAATCCGTCTGGATTTTTTATTTTTAATTCGAATTAATTTCCTAATTATCTAAAGCACGTCGCCCTAAAGAGATGCGATTTAGCTTTCCTAATGTATTTTAGTTTCTTTTTCGGATTTTATTTTTAATCTGGCCGCTTTAATAAGCTAAATGGCGTCCCATCTGGGCGACGCGATTTGGGAGTTTCCTGATAAGCATGATTTGGCTGAGATAATTCGGTTTTCGAAGTGGGGAAGGTTGCTAACTCCTCCATGTTCATCCAAGGTAAGTCCGAGTGCGAGAGAGAGTCCTTTTGAAACTCAAAATAACCTTAAACATATTCCTATAAATACAACACCTTTTAGATCTTTGAAAATTGTTAGCAATTGGTAATTTTGAAGCTCAAGACAAAGTTTTTGAAGGCTCCAAAGAAGGAAAACGTGGACAACAAAAGGAGATCCATCCAAGGCTTCTTCTTCTTCATCCTTTTCATCCTTTGAAGTTTTTGAAGATCAAGGCTATAGAGGAGCCAACCAACCATCTTCTTTTCTTATTCTTTTTCTAGTTTCTTTCTTTGATTTCATATAGTCTATTCACTGATTTTTCATAGTTCATAATCACTCCATATTCACACACACACGTCATATTTTTCACACCCACATTCATATTAGGGGTTTAAAGAACACCAATCAAGTGAGTAGATTAGTTTAGTTGCATGATTAAACTTCCTATTAGAATAGATACTACTATACTTTAGTTCTAATTAGATTCTTTCTTATTTATTTTAATCTTTTTTTGCAAGGTACAATCAAGAAGATTCAAGGAGATTCAAAGTTATAGTAATCGAGAAATCAAAAAGCAAGAACAAGAACGAAAAGGGTTCATTTTCTTTAGCAGGCCAAAGAGAGGGAATCAAGAACTCTTCTCTCCTAAATTTGAAAGAAAAGGTAATCATTTTTCTTTTGAAACTTAGCAGTTTCTGGCGATCACGTTTTCTTTAGTTTTCAATAATTTTATTTATCTTACAGACAACATGAAATTCATGAAAATCACACACACGATTTGAGTGTTCATAGTAAGGTAACGGATAAGGATACTGATAAGGTTTCTTAGTGCTCAAGTTACTTAGCCAACAAGTAACTTAACCTACCCTTTAAGTTAACTTACCCTCAAGTTAATCCCCATCTTCTCCTCCTATAAATAGGAGGGTACCCTTCCCCTCCTACCACAACATAAGAAGCATAGAAGTAAAGAGAGAGGGAAAGAGAGAGAGAAAGATAAATAGAGAGAGAGATTTAGAGCGAGAATAGGAGTTGCTCACGAGGTTCTTCACGTGTGTAAGAGGAGGAGGAGATACCTACCGTGCCTAAGCAAGCTTCTGGTTAAAGACAAGTACATAGTTCTTTCTCTATGGTTATTTTTCTACTACAAATATCATGTTTTCAATATATATATATATATATATATATATATATTCCTACAAATTTAAATATATGCTACTAAGCCAATATTCTGCCAAAATGACATAAGAGCCTATATGAACACCCAACCCATGTCTAAATCCCATTCTATAAGTCTCCTATATTAAAATCGAACAAGTTTACGGACAGTGCCATTTTAGGAGTCCATACGTCCGAATCATACAAGCATTCTTATGAGGCAGACATTAAGTTAATAGATGCATGAAATCCGAGGCAAACGGGTAAAATCCTAGCTACGGTTTCTTTCGGTCCAGGTGGGACGGATGGGTCCCCTTACTGTGTAGTGGAAGCTCCAGTGGGCATTTGCCTTATCGTTGGGTGCATGTCATGTTAAATACGAAACTCCTCATGTTGTGGTTTGAATGCATGTCCGTTAAATAAGTGATAAGACTTATACTACTTGCTATATATATATCTATACATGATTGATGATGCCATGATCCCTTTATGTTTATGTATGTCATGATCTTTTATGTTTATACATACGCCATGCCGTACTATGCCATGATCCTTTATGATTATATTAGTGTCATACTATACTATGCCATGATAACATCCACCTGAATGGTTGCACTTAGACAACTTAGCTGTTAAACAAAAAAAATATGCAGTAGGTATGAAGCTTGCTGTGTTACATTCTATCGTGACATGATTATATGACATTATCATATTTTTGTTTTTTTTTATGTTTAAATATGATAAATCATGTGTTTGCTGAGTCGATAAAGTCACCCATGCTATTTAACCCCCCTTTCAGGAGAGGGCCTTCCCAAGGTAGTCGAGGAATCTCTACAGTCTTAGTCTAGTTGAGCAGAGCTTTGTTTTGTAAATCTAGTCCCTATGTAAATATACAAGTCGTACTCCTGGACTTGATGTACTATGTTGTATTATACGCAACATTGATAAAAAGAGTGCTGCGACTTATGATTGATCGCTTGTTTACATGCGAAGCGCTCATTCTTAAAATCTATGAATGCATGTTCGGGTTGTTCCCGCTGTCAACGGGTCCCTTTGGATTTAAGTAGGTCGACCTGACCGAATCGGGCCAACAGGGAGTCGTTACAATGGAAGTCATCCAAAGGTTTCTAGCAATCAAGAGTCTAACTCCTCCTTCTCAAAAGATTATGAAAATATTCATAAGATTTATTAGTACAACCACTTAGTAGAAAATGAGACCCACCAAACGCTAAAAATATAATAGTTGAAATCATGTGATATCTAACTAATCATGAGTCGCAGTAATACATATATCTCAAATAAGAACATGATACAAAATATAGTCAGATATAAGTTTATCAAATCAAATGTATTTTCTAATAATTATGAGTAGGTCGACTAAACACATAGCATATATGATATGATCCAATTCGTACAACTTTCTACTAGCCATGATTAGAATGTATCACATATTGAATATAACATATCAAATTATCAAATTGTCAGAGCATTACATATCATCATCCCTTGAATATATCAAATATCAGATTATCAAATATCATATTATAATAGTTATCAAATCAGATTCATATCTTGGATTATAAGATTAAGACATAATCATATGATTTCAGTGAAATAGCTAACAAGGATGATCAAAGGATTTAAATGACTAAACTGAATTCAAATGAACATATCATAGCAAATATTTTAGATTTATATGTCAATCAAATATGACAAATCACATCATAACAGATAAAATAATCGAACAAAATAAATATCAAAGCATCTAGGCAAATGATGCAGATGTCTTAGTTAATTGCCCATAACTAGGGAGTATAAGTCCCACCCAACTTCAAACCTCCAGGATGTTGTGTATTGCCGTCCCTTGGTCTAGTTAGCAGGAAGTCAGGATTCTACCCGTTTGCCCTCAAGTTCCAAACAAAATATCCTATCCAATATGGATTTTATAATAGAATCATACCAAATATCTCTTTAAGATGACAATGTTTGAATAAAGTCTAATAATTATAGGATAATCATATTAATAGAAATCAAATGATACAAAGGATGAACATATATCTAGAATTTGAATCGCAAAGTGCTACATATAGTTATAAGTCAAATTACATGCTTTTGTTTACAAAATGACCACTTAAATAGCCAAGATGGTCATTTAGATGTGAATCTGAATAAAACTAATACTAGAAAGTTTTTAGATGGAAGAATATGCTGCAATAATATTATCATAATTTCTAGACAAATAAACATAATTTCAGGTATTAAACCTAATTTCTGAAACTGAAAATTCAATAAACAAGTCTGAAAATAACAAAAAGATTCAAAAATAGCCAAACTTGACAAACATGTAAATAGCTCAAACGAAACATGTGGACAAGGCTTCACATGAATCAGACATCAAATGAGTAGTTTAAAGCATTGAGTTGCATATGCCAAACTTGAATGACTTTGGCCAATAGAATAAATAGCAGAATAATAATGAACAAATTTTCAAAACTTATGAAAATTTGTAGACAACTAGATTCCATCATGATGAAAAAAGTTTGGTAAAAATTTCAGGTCATTTGGCCAAGAAATGAAGGAGTTATGGCCAATCAAACTTCATCCAAAAATCTAAATTGTCATCAGTCTAGATAGACTGCATAGGCTGAGAAAATAATAATGTGAAAAATAATAAATAAATTTAAAATAATATGAAGCCTGATAGGCAAGAAATAGACATCTAGACAAAGTTTTGTTCAAATTTTTAGATGATTTAGATGATTATTGATGGAGTTATGACCAGAATAAGTCGGATCAGGTTTCCGAACTGAGAGTAGGCAAAGAAGTATGAATCACACCTGGCTTAGTGGATGCCTTTTAAATCGCATCCACTATAGTGGACGCCTTTTAGATAAGAAAATAGCTGAAAGTTGGGTCTGAACATCATGTTTGGAAGGCATCTTGTCGAGCGAACATCTTTTAAATCGCGTCCACTTGTCTGGATGCGATTTAGATCCGTTTTTATAAATTATTATATTTCAAAGAATTTACACAGAATTGAGGAATGAAAGTGAGAACTAAGATTATAGACTTATAGGTTAAGATTTCAGAAATCATGTTTGACCAATCTTGAAAATCAAAATGAAGTTTTTATATCATACAAAATATCATTTAATAGGTTTCATATCCTACTTCTTGAAGAACACGAAGAACTCCGCCTAAATCCTTCTCCAATCAATCCCTTATGCTTTGTGCACGAAATCTTCCTCTTCTAGAGCTTCCTCTAAGTCCTCTAAGCATCCAAGAACACAACCCATATGTTAGAACCAATTCTCAAAAGAAACAAATCATAAACCTCTTCTAATTCTTTTTAAGAATACTATGTTCTTACCTTGGGAGTTCAAATGCCGCTCTAGAAGCCCTAGCACAAATTCAAGGGGTTACATGTAGTATCTTGTCTTCCCAATACAACCAAGCAATCCTACCTTCCATGATAGAGCTAGACTCCGAACGTGGAAAGCTTAATCTCCAAAGAAAAATTACTTCCTAGTGCAATTAGGACTCTATTTCCGCACTTAACTGTTTTCTTAACTATAAACCCTTAAATTTGACCTTGTTATGGTTAGAATTAGCAAAAAGTTTCTTCTTTAAAGTTGTAGATCATAGTTTTCTCTTTCTGAACCCAGAATTTGGCTAAATGTTGGAACTAGTTTGGTTCCTTTTTAGCATACTAATAGGCTTAATGGGCATAATGGTAAAATTAATATATTTCTCTTATATTGCTTATTATTTTAATAAATAATTAACTATAACTCAGCCCAATTATTTATAAGTCATTAATAAATCACATTGGGTTCAACTAAATATGGCCCATTAACTAGTTATAGTGGGTTTAAGTTCTAGAGCATAACATCCTCTCTCCCTTAAAGAAATTTCGTCCTCGAAATTTAAAATAATCATCACTCATCAAATAAGAAAGGATACTTCTTCTTCCTATCTTTCTTCATTTCCCAAGTAGCTTCCTCTGTAGAACAATGTCGCCATAAAATCTTCACCATAGGAGTCACCTTGGTACGCAACACTTGCTCTTTGCGGTCCAGAATACGAATCGGCTTCGCTTCATAAGATAAGTCCGGTTGCACATCTAGTAGTTCATATTTAATCATCCGGGACGTGTTTGGAATGTCTTCATCCTTAATCTGCAGTCGATGATAGCCAAACCAAAGATCAATCTTAGAGAAGATCTTTGCTGCTTGTAGCTGTTATGTCTTGGATCCGAGTCAATTTTTTTTTTTTAAACTCAGACCTCGACTGCATAATCTCAAAAAAAATCCCATTATAACAAATGGATATGATAGCTAAACAACCATAATGTGATTTAAATAAATATTATAACCATCAAATAATCAAAATATCCAAAACATAGCCAATACTAAAGTTCACAAATTATAATATCCAGCAATTAGTATCTAAATTCTGAATCTCACTAAATAAAGAAAAGTACATCAATCTCTTATTATCCATACTATATCAAATCTAAGAAAGTGGTAAATCTAGATAGCCTTTTGAAGATATCAAATGCCTCAATTAAAAGTTTCCTCAAATCCTAAATTCTCTTCCTTATATTCTGAAAATGTTAATAGTGATTATAAGTACAACCACTCAGTAGCCTTCGAACCATCCACATGACTTAACATATAGTAATTTTACAAATCACATTATACAATTATACTAAACATGATCTTATATAGTTCTACATATAGCTCAAATAAGAACATGATACAAAAGATGGTCAAATGTCAATTTTTCAAATTGGATGTATTTTTTAATAGTATGAACATATCGATTAACATATAACATATATGGTATGATCGTATTCTTATCTTATCTTATATAACATATCACATATCGAACTGAATATATAGCAAATTATCATGGCATAATAGCTTATCAAATCAGATTCGTATCAAAGATCATATGGTCAGAACAGATTCATAAATTTCTAAAAGATATCTAATCAGAACGAATATAAATATTCAAACGACTAGGCTGAGATTAAAGAATAACTGAATAAGGATATCAAATAAATGAAATGAACAAATTATAAGCTGAATTCATATGATTTAAACAACAAATTATGTTTTATATTTATATGCCAAATATATCAAATAGACATGCATCCAACTACTAGGTAAAGAGCCGAACAAACAAATATCAGAGCATATAGGCAAGTATGCTAAGGTCATAGCATATGCATAGCTGGGGCTTCATGACCCACCCGAGTAACTAATCATAAATTTACAATTATCAAGATTTTTTCCATTGCTTACAGGTAGAACTTATCTACGGACGCTTATGGAATGACCCCGAGTCTCCTTAAGATGGCAATATCTCAAACATGTCAAATAAATATCGTACAAATATATTTTTATAGATTTCATAATGATCATAGATCTGAAAATTAATTTGGCAAAATGATACTTACATATAAGAGCCAAAAGACAAACTTTTATATATAAAATGGTCGCTTAAAGAGTCAACATAGTCATATATATGGAAAATCAACAAATGAGTCGGAAGGCCATGCACATTGGTGTTGATTTATGCAGGCAGCCACTCGCCCGGTCATCGGCTTGCGCGGGTGGCCGCACTCCCAGCCGTCGGCTGGCGCGGCACTCCCATTTAAACCCTTATCCCCCCCCCCCCTTTTTTTTTTTCTTTATTCGCCTCCCTCCTCTCATTTCTCTTTTGTTTTTCCCGTTTCTCCCATGGCTCGCGTTCGCTTGCCCTGGTTCCTCTGGAGGCGCCGCAGGGACGATGAAGATGAAGGAGAGGCGGCGGTGACCGGCGGTGGCCAAGATGGAGGACGTGGCGACCGCAACGGTGATTGTCACAGTGGCGATGAGAGGGAGGAAGAAGAGGGAGGTGTGGAGGGGAGATAAGAAGGAGAAGAAGATGAAGAGGAAGGTGAAGAGGGAAGAGGAGAAGGAGAAGAAGATGAAGAGGAGGGTGAAGCGGAAGATGGTGGCGAGGAAGAGGGAGAAGAAGATGCATAGGAGGGTGATGGAGGTGAGGATGAGGCACCTCCGAAGAAGAAGGTAAGAAATTTCACTTTGTTTATTTTTAGGGGAGGAGGATCAGACGGTTGGCTCGGCGACCGCCTACCTAGGCGGACAACCAGCAGCGTAGCCGCCTGCCTAGGCGGACAGCCAGTGGCGTGGCCACCCGCCTCGGCGGATGGCCAAGGCTGCGGCCGCCTGCCTCTGCGGACGGTCGACGCCGTAGCCGTCCGTTCTGACAGGCGGTGCCGTGACCACCTGTGGGCTGGCGCCAGACCAAAGATTTAAAAAATGATTTCTTGTTTGTTTTGATGGATGTGCAGGGTCCCCAGAGAGTTTGTGGTAGGGTTTCATGGGATTTTGTATGGGCCTGGTATCATACTTTGTCAGATCCTCTCCGATTTCAGGTGGATGAATTCGGATTTGGGCCACTCTTCTGGATTCGGCCATTCATAGTGGATGCACCATTTCTAGTGGCTCTGCGGGAGAGATGGGATGATCGTTGCTGAGCTTTCATCATGCTGTGGGGGAACATGCTGCCCACACTGGAGGATGTGGCATATTTGACAGGCTTGCCGGTCATTAGCGATCCAGTGGTGTGTCCTGAACTCAAGGATTATCGGCAGCTCGCAGATCAACTTCTAGGACAGGGATTCTACAAAGTTCAAAGGGTACTAGCACATATCCCCCTTGGCCATTTTGCACGATCAGTGGGGCTGAGCCAGGTGCGGCGGATGCCTGGTGAGGCACTCGGGTTGTTCGCCAAGAGGGTGGAGACGCTCCTGGACCTGGATGGCCGCTCCGATGAGCAGAACCTGCGGATCTTCCTCCTCTTATTCTTCGGGAGACTGTTGTTTGCAACAGCTGCGGACAGAGTCAATTTGAAGTATCTACTGATGTTAGAGGACCTTCAAGTAGCAAAGAAGATGGCATGGTGGGGCGGCGATGCTTGGCCATTTGTTCTCTCACCTAGTGGGCATTCGCCGAGGCTTAGGGAATCTTGGCGGGTTCACTCCTTTCCTCCAGGTAACTTTTCTTGGTCCTCGATCCCTCATATTTGCCAAATCCCTTATTGACTGTGTCATGCAGATCTGGGGATACACTCGCTTCCCCATCGGCCGTGGGACGATCTTCACGGATCATGAGGGATGGACTCCTCTCATGGCGCGGTGGGAGGTGATTAGGGACTTTCATCCTGTCTTATACCGCGTGGAGGACATCCGTGCCCAGCTCGACTCTTTTCCTCCTCACATGGTGAGTGATTTATGTTAATGCCATCATCTCATTTGGACATGACTGACTTTATGAAAAATCAGGTTGTATGGATGCCTTATGCAGACGAGGATGTCAGCAATCAACCATGGGTAGCGCAAGGCTTTTCCCAGTTCAAGAGGGAGGTGCCCCTGGTGTGCGTGAATATCTGTGATGGTCTCTTCGTCCGAATGGCGTACTGTACCTGGGGATGGTACCAACCTCTATTAGCGTTGATCGTCTGCCATTGGTCAGGATTGATGGGTGATCCGGCGGGCAAAGATTGAAGTATGGCGCCGCACATGAGATATCCTGACAGAGAACAAGGCCTTGCAGGACAGCCGAGCGTACTTCGAGGATTATGTTAAACGATACGGGGATCGCCTATACCTTGACGTTCGACGGGTAAGCCTCCATGACCCTTCTACTCCACCGATTTCTCTTTTGCTGACAAATTCTTGATTTCAACAGATGTCGGAGACTGAAGCATTGCAAATTTTGAGGAATCAAAATGCCGGCTTGATCCTCCAGCTTATTGATATGCATAGGCAAATTCAAGAGGTGGTGAGTGACCTTTGATTTGTATCTTGTTAGATGGACTTCCCCTTCTATTTACATGGTGTCTATGATGTAGAGGGGAATGGTAGCTAGCCAGGGGCGACGAGGGGACCCTGGTGCAAGATCATCGTCTCAATGGCCAGCGCCTCGGCAGATAAGGAGGTGCGGCTACACGATGCCCTTCATCGTGTAAAGACCCGGGAGGCAGATCTAGTACAACAGGTGAGAGTCGTTCTTTTGAATGTTCCTTTAATTAAACTTGCCTTACTCTCTGTATTTCTTGCAGCACCAGGAGGTTGAGGTTGCTTTAGCCAGGGCGACAACAACCGAGGCCTAGGCGAGGGAGCTGGAGAACATCAACCAACAGCTACAGGATCAGGTGCTCCACGCTGAGGAGCAGGTGGCTCGAGCAAGGTCAGGAGAGGGGTCCCATCTCGATGTGTATTGGGAGGGGATGATGGCCGGCCTGCGACAAGAACTCACAAGAGCTCAGGCGGAGGCAAGGGAGATTGATTTCAAGTATCGAACTATGTGGGACCGGGTGATGAAGAAGGGAAGAGATCGAGCAGCGAGGTCTAGTGCTCAGAGTCCAGGAGCTCGTCTGCCTGTCCCTGCCCCATCCGCTGGGTTGACGCCAGCTGGGAGTTCAGCCTTTAAAGACCTTGATTCTCTACTTGCTGAGGATGTATGGAGGACTTACCGGACTACTGGATCCTTGGGTTCTAGGCCGCCGGTATCAGGTCATCGCCGCGTCCAGGAAGACGATGCAGAAAGTCAAATGAGACATTCCTCTCGTGGAGGAAGAGAAGATGAGGCCGAAGGGGAGAAGAGGGGTTGATTGTTGTCACAGGGGTATGCCCCTGTTTATGATGTGTAAATCTTATGTTATGCCAATATATTTCACTGTTGATCTTTTGGGCATTCGATCTTCTCTTTTTCATACTTGTAGTTCCTGTATACACAACATTTAAAGGAAAAACCATTAGTAGTATCCGTTTTCAGCCCCTTACCCAAAAAAGAGCAAGTACCTTTTTCCTACCCTTCATATAGGGTCAAGAGGCCGTGTCCTACTAACCAGACAAAAGGAAGAGTAATGATGTGATAATCAAAACATGCAAATGCAGAGGAATATTAACAAATGATGTGTGTGGTGTGAATGTTTTTAATGAATGAAAACATATTTTTGATTCCGACCCCCTGGTGACTACCCATTCTTAGCCTAGTTGGATGATGAAAGGGAAATGCATACTCAGCTTCCCAAGTATCCTAAGCACGCATCTAGGTTGATTTGGGCTCCTAGACTCCTCAAACTGACCTCGACCGGCTAAGACTCATACTGATGACAATACCGTCATGCCATGCTTAGGCTCCCAGCTGCTTTCGACCACCAAGTTCGCCCAAAAAGTTTTTGAGGTAAATGATTTGCCTAACCCGGATCTCTTTCCTCACAACCTAGAAGATATAAGGTGGAACACCTTGGAACCCTAACGGTCAACCGCACGACGGTGACCCGGAATCAGACGTTGTCGCACCTATTGGTGACGCGCTTGCGTTGACCTAAGCCCGAAGTTTTGAAGGTGCTCATCGAGATTATGGCTAAGAAATTGATTTACCAGAAACACGGACATTACCTTTTACCCATTTTGGACTTCTGTGATCATGTGAGCATGTGATGATCTTTGAAAATGAACTAATTTAAAATGATATTCAGTCTTTAGACTGCTATCTCATGTTAAACCTTTGGGGAGAAAAAGTGAAGAAATTTGAAGACAAACCTCACATGAAAATCGACAAAACCGTTAAAAGATAGAGCTATGACAAAACGGATCCTTTTTTGACTTCCTAGATGCCCCTGTTTACTTTTGGTTTTTCAAGCCTTTGATAGATTTCATGGCCAAGTATGGTCACGACCAGGCTTTTTATTGTACAATTGTTTGAACCCTCTTGATTTTCTTTTCTTTGGCATTTTCAGGGTTATCTGATATTTTGCCTGTGGGGAGACTGCCCTCTTCCCATGCTCTAGTCCTTTACATTTCATATTTGGGCCTATTTGAGGGGTTACATCTATCGGGTTATTGGGAACCGCAGCTTGTTGAGGTCGACCGTTTAAGGGCGTTGACTGTCCTGATTAGTCAAGAGTCGAAGAGCAAATGTTTCAATTTAACAGTGTGCTAAAGACATTGAACTCATTTTAAGAAGGTTCACTTTGAAAAACGTGTAAATGCGTGCATCTCATAATGACCATAGATGACATCAAAGTCACGAATGACAAGCACAACTAATTGGGCAAGTAACTCATGGCCCTCAATGGTCAAGGGAACCTTACTTAAACAATTATAAGACAATATGAAATCCCCAGAAGGAACCTCTACCATCAGTCCATCAGACATCTCATCAACGGGTGCAGAAAGAATATCTACGAACTGCTCAGAAATAAAAGAATGCGAAGCACCCGAATCAATTAACACATGCGCAGAGTTCCAAGGACAGAAAGTGTACCTTCCACCAAGTTGGACGCACGGGCCTCCTTCCTAGTGATAGCTAGAACTCTCCTCTGGGTCCTCGACTTCTTCTGATCACCTGGACCCTGCCCCTGACCAAGCCCCTACGGGCAATACCTCGCCAAATGGCCCTGCTAGCCACAAGTATAACACCTCCCAGAAAATGCAGGACACTGAGTCCTACCGTGAGTACCACCGCAATGTCGACAAGCTGCCGGAAGCCTCTGAGCTGCCTCCTGCTGAGCACTGGACACCGACTGACTCTGCTGGCTCTGCCTGGGTTTGCTACTACCGTTGTTGCCGCTGCTGCTGCCACCGCCTCAAAAGAACCTCCTGAATCTGGAGCCAAGTGAAGACGATCCTGATCCGGACGAAGGAGTTGCTACTGTCCTGCCATGAACTGGCCCCTGAGTAGTCAATCCCCTCTCTCAAGCTGACTGATCATACTGTGCCTCTACTGCCGTGGCACACCTAACCGTCGATGCCAAATCTGTACAACAATGGGATGCCACAAAACTCCTCAAATTGGACCTCAGTCCATCCACAAACCTCTCAGTCCGACGCTCCTCATCTCCTGAGATAAAAGGCACAAACCTCCCAAGTGAAACAAACTTCATCTGGTAATCAAGCATTGTCATGCTTCTTTGGGTCGATTCCATAAATTCCCTCTCATTGGCCCTCTGGACATGCCTAGGGAAGTACTGAGCATTGAATTCCTTCACAAATGTCTCCCATGGAATCTCCCTGAGATTCCTATCCGCGTATGACAAACTCTTCAAAGTGGTCTACCAGTCGTAGACATCATCCTTCAACATGAAGGTAGCCAACGGAGTCTTCTCAACCGCTGCACAATCCATAGTATCAAAAGTTTTCTCCAACTCCCTCAACCAGTGAACAGCCTCATCAGGGTCGGGACGACCGGTAAAATGAGGCGGCTTCAGCTTCTGGAATCTCTCCAGTGTAGCTGAAGACCCTCCCCGAGCATTAGAACTCTCACTAGGGTCTCGGGTCTGGTATCTAGCCATCGTGTCCATCATAGCCTCCATGAAACGCTCCATACTCGGCCTACCGACCTCAGATCCACTAGAGACATCTCCCCGCTCTCTAATGACTGGCATCCTCTTCCTAGGAGCCATCTAATCGCCTACAATCATAGAAATCGAAAAGTTCTAATTAGAATCCTAAAACCTACACTACCGCCGTGCCTGTACGGGATAATGTAATTATTTGCTGAAATTACGATATTTAACCTAGTTATTCATTTATTTGCCAGACCGAATACTCTGATACCAACTGTAACGACCCGTCACCCTATAATCGGGGATCCGATTACTAAATGGGTACCGAATCATTAATTTGAAGCCAAACTAGGATCTAGATAAGTTTGAGAAATAAATAATAACCTAAGCTAAACATTCACATCGCATTGAATTGAAAATGAAGTGCAAGAATTAAAAATTATTACAATGCGACTCGACTCAGCAAATAGTTATATACTCCAACTGAAAAGAAATAATTAAGCATATAGGCTAGAAAATAAAATAACAACTACATCGAGGCATACTCCGGAACAATGGCTGCTGGTGCGCAACCCAAGACAACACTCTCCTCGCTACGCCTGCCTGGAACCCTCACCTGAAAACCGTAGGGGTGAGTCTCATCGAAAAGACTTAATAGGGATCCTTCGATCCCTACTGCCCACTCACACACCCACAAGTGCAGCAACACAAGTATAGATAATTTAAGCAAGTAAAGCAGTAAACACAATTCATAAATTTTGATATAAAACACATGCATTCGAAATATAACATGCACAATTTTGAAACCATTCTACCACGGAGCCCACAACCACCGTCTCGGTAAAACACACCAACCACACAGCCGAACGCAGGAAACACCGACCCGCTGAGACCAAACAACAACTCCTCGGATAGCGCGCTAGCTACTCCGGCCTGACAGGCTCCAGGTGGTTCTGCTTCCCCTAGCACGAGTGACACTCCGAATGTACCACTCCCACACCGGTACTAGTTATACCCCGAGGTACACCAGGTGACCCTCTCTCTAGGCGTCACCCTGCCATACCACACCGGTGCCGTGTCACTTCCACACCGACACAGAGTGCCTAAGCGCTAACAACTGTTACTCTAGGCCCACGATCGCACAAAACACAATACGGTACGATCCGATCACATAGAATCCATTGTCATCGAGTACATTTCTACACATGCAATTAACTAAACTATCTAACAATGTAAACATGTGTTAATTGTAGGGATTAATGGAATTCTGGCTTGAATCGCGTCGCCCAAAGCCGACGTCATTCAAGCTTCCTAAACTGATTTATGTGAAAACTGGCCTCAGAAGATGGCCTAAAACGCGTCGTCTATAGAGGTCGCCGTTCAAAAGGCGTCGCTATCCCTAGTCACCTGATAACGACAGAAACAGAGACAGACTTTAGAGTGATTTTACTTAAAACGCGTCCTGCATGGAAGTCGCCGTTCAAAAGGCGTCGCTGTCCCTGGACGCTCATCAGTCCAGAGACAGAATATGTTATTTGGGCTAAATTGCGTCGCGAGTGGAAGCCGCCTTTCTAAAAGGCGTCGCTTTTCCCGACGCCATTTAACCCTCATAGACAAGTTCTTCCTCCGCCATCTCCCAATCCGCGGGGTGGGATTTCCTCCCCCAAATCGTGTAAAAATACAAACAAAGTGGAGAAGGAGGAGAAGAACCTAAACACCCAAATTCTCATTACATGCATTTAGTATTTTCACCCCAAGAAAATTCCTAAATATGCTCCAAAGCGGGAAAAACATGATTTTTAAACGAAATACAACGGGGATCGTCACCCTACCGGTTACTCGAACTCCTCCTAATTCCAAGTCGCCAACCCGCCTTGCCACATGCCGCCGCTGGTACCGCCGTGGACGTCGTTACTTTACTAGGACGTCGGCCGCCGTCCGGAGAGAAATACGCCGCGGAGGAAGTGGTGGTGGTAGTGGAGGAAGTTGGGAGGTTAATGGAATGGAGGGAGAGGAGGAATGGGGAGAGGAAAGGAAGGAGAGGGGGAAAGGGTTCGCCGGAGAGCCGGAGGGAAGAGAGGAGAGAGAAGAGAAAGGAGAGAATGAGAGAAAGGAGGGAGGGTTCGCGGGGTCAAACAGAAGCTGGGTAAAACGCGTCGTGCAAGCCCGATGTCAGTCAGACGACAAGACCGTGTCGTACACTGACAAACCAGGGTCGTACTCTAAATGGAGTCGTCCATCCAAGACTCCATTTAGACGATATGACCGGGGCCGTACTTTTGCGCCCCAAGGCCAGCCCACGTGGCACAGCCTAAAATACGTCTACATTGCTGGACGCCGTTTGAACCGTGTCTCTCAAGCTCGACGCGAAAAGGAAACTGAGTCGCAGTCCCACCAGGGCTCAAACTAAGGGATTTGACCCAGAAACTGACCCGATAACCGGATCCGAAACCTCAATCCTTACACCAGTACTATGATATGCTTCTTAAATTCAGATTGGCTAGAAGACTTTGAAGAATGTCTTCAGGGTCAAGTGATAGCTAATATCCTAATCAGATATCATGAAATCTCTTATTTGGATAGACCAAGGAGAAGAGGTACTCATAGTATGCTCTTGAGAAAAACAGTGGATATCATGTAATCTCTTACTTGGATCGACCAAGGAGAAGAGGTAGTCATGGTATGCCTTTGAGTAAGGCAAGAGGTAAGATCTTAAACGATCGAACCTACACTTGAGAAGGATAAAAGCAAGTCAGCTGAAAGAGAGAAGGAGCAATTCTCCCACTGTAACTAATAAGGATATTAGAAAGGGAAACAATAATATAAAACTCGTAAGAAGTTTCGAGTATTCTTATTATCTACTTTTGCATGTCTATTAAAGAATTAACGTCTCCAATATGAGATATTGAAAATGATTATCAGATCTGTAATAGTATGCATATTTAGACAAGTAAAAAGTAATCGAGATAATGAAAGAGTCGAGTTAGACTCGACAATAGTTCCAAAGATGTATAGGTTAATGTAAGACAGTAAATCTATGTATATCTTCAGGGGACAGAATGAAACTGAATAACTGTTATTTAGTTCTATTAATTATCAAGAATTGTAAAAGTGAATAACATTGACTGAGAAGGAACAAACATTATTCCATATGATTTTAAAAATAAAATGAAAGATTTTAAAACAAGTCAATGTACTATAAATTCTTGATGTGACATATCATGTGATAAATGTTCACGAATCTCCTATAGAAAATGACTGTGTGAATCATGATTATCTATGGCATTATACACTAGGTTGTACAATAAGAAATTATTGGTGCTTATATATGCTGATGTAAATAGCCCAATATCTTCTTAATGTCAAGGATAATCACTTCTATTGATTTACCTTAATGATTAACTCTTGGAACGATTTGGCTGTATATACTTGCTGAAGTACAAGTCAAATGCATCTGAGAGATTAAAGTATATAAGATTAAGATGAAGTGACTAATAAGAAATAATATTAATTCTTTGATTTGATCAAGAAAATTAATACTTGAGTACCTGATTCACACAAATTATTAAAAGGATAATGGTATCCTCTCTCGATTGATCCCTCATTGTACATCATAGCAATGTGATAGAATGAGGAAATGCACCTTATCGGATATTGTGTGATACATAATAAGATTTGCCTAATTGATTATATCCTTGTAAATATGAGTATGAACATTAGATGTCCATACTTTACGTATAGTTCCAAATACGTCAGTGTATCCATATAAGATATGGAAACAAGATAATTCATATGAGATGTGAATTATAAACAAACTTGATTTTGAGTATATTAAAGTCAAGTTATGTCCTAATCTTTTGAAAAAGACATGATTCAAAGAAGTTGGATACAAAAGGACATGGAGTAGTGTAAATTTGTGAGATGTCTAAAGAGTTTGGACATTACATTTATTGGCCATGTGATAATTGAATAATTATTGTCTAGAAAGCTATCTTCTATGAAGATGAATATGTCCTTAGAGAAGACAATGTGAGCTGATAAAACTATAAGATGTTCTAGACCCACAATAACACAAGATTATTAGATAATATTTGATTGTTTAGAACTATTCATGACACACATAAAAGAGTTTCATAGATATTTGAGATTTTCTCAATGGCTAGAAAGATATATTTGACATATCAGAGATAACAGAACGAGAGGAGTTCAAAAATGTAGATTATGATCCAAAATCTTTGAGGAAGCTCTCTATTATTATTACAACTTTGACATTGGCAAGAAGTTAAGAATTCTAAACCATAGTCCATAACACCTGTCAAGTTTGGTACTTGATAGTATTGCTTGAGGGTACTGTACCTATCAGAAACAAGTAAATCGTCAGAATGAAGATTAGTACAAATGGACTACTTAAAACTTAGGTGGCAAACATAAGGAAAGGGTCTAGATTAAAATATTGACTTTGACAAGTTTTTCCTCAGTAATTACCATAAATAAGTTTATCATGATGATGAGATAAAGGCAGTTGGATATTAAAAGGCATTCCCGACATTTTCTTAATATGATTGAGGAAAAGATGTATATGATACAACTTTAAAGCTTTTAGAATATCTAGGAAGCATGTTATGATTTTAAAGATCAACTTTGAATCAAACTAAAGCTTGCCAAAATTGGAATAAAAGTTTTGACCTAATGGTCAAATACTAAGTGATCACTAAAAATGATCACAGATTGTGTGTGTACAAAGAGGATAGTGGGAGCACAGTCACGTTGTTAATGCTTTGTGATAATAATATCAAAGTCATTGAGAATGATATCAAGATGTTATCATCAGTAAAAGTATTGTTATCCATACATTTCTCCATTATAGGTTTGGATGCAATATTTTGCGTATTGGGAATACGAATTTATTAAGATAGATCGATGAGGATGTTACCATCAGTTACATTAACCTGTATAAGTATGGGTTGCACAACATGATGAGAGAGTTTGATGGGCTGAGCACACAGGGTGAGAGAAGCTTAGGTGTGGGACAATATAGTTGTGATGCATCCAACTCTTATTGATGTCCGCAGACATGATATGAGAGTACATCGTTTTGTAGTGGTGATCATTCGGTCTCAGGATACCAACAACCAACATTGGTTCCATATGGATACTCTACTTCAAATGCATATCTATATAGTTGTTACAGTTATAGTGAAGGTGTACCTTATGTTCATGCAGTACCATAGCTAATAATATACACACCGAGTGATGTGGCATATCAGCAGTACTCAACAGATTATCAGGAGAGATATAGCTCCTATATGAATTAGAGTCAATATCAGGACTACGTGCTGTCTAACTATCACGTTCAGTTACTAAGAGATGCTTCGACGGGACTTATAACTATTGCATGCCTACACAGTATCGATATTGGGGCCATTCTTGGTATTTGATTATTTACTTTTGTTGTAGTCTTAAACTCTTAATGTCTTTGTCTTATATTAATATAGTTCAATAGTTCAAATGAAGATCATGTTGTTAAATTATTCTATCATCTCCTTTTGCAGATGCCACGTGAGCGACATCATCCAGCATGGGATCACATATACACAGTCCCAAGAGATTGACGGATCCATTATCTTTACTGTGGATATCTTGTTAGCGGGATCTATAATTTGTCGGAGCTTCTTGCGAGGATACGCAAAGATAACATCCCATGTCCTTTAGTCCCTCGTGATGTCTGTATACAGTTCCAGAGGTTTCTGAGCCAGGATGAGGCATCATCTAGCACAGGACCTAGACAGCCGATAGCCAAGCTACCTATATTATCGACTCATTCACCGTCATTTACGTTGGCAAGAGGACCTAGGGCAAATATTGTAGATGTTGTGTGAGTATTATTTTTAAAGTTTCATGTTCCACCTACTGTTGTCCACAAACCATCATTTGTTAAATGGTTATATATGTTCAGAGATAGCCACATGTTTTACCTCCTACCCATATTGAGTTAGATAGAGAGGATAATATGTCTTTTCTTTCTTCTAATGACTTTAATGAGGATGATTGAGTTCTTTTATCACTCATGCACTACATATGTCATGTGTATTATTATCTTTGAGAAATTTATGAGTTTTCAGTGTTGATACTTGAAAATTTACATTTGATCTTTCTATGAGATTTGGTGTGGCACTTTCTTTTGCAAATTGATATTTTTTGTCTTAAATTCATCTTAATTAGTATGCTAGGATATTATTTTTATACTTTTACATATATAAAATTGATGTTTTCCTCTTAAATGTGACTCATAATCATTTACCGTAACAAGAAACATTAAATAGAATTTATAAAAGTACATATTTATGTCAATAAATTAGACATTTCTTTTCAAAAATAAATCTTGAACCAGCATAAACCGCCCTGACTCGTGCGACTTGTGCAAGTCAAACTAAGTCGGGCCGATCTGAATCGGATCTGACTCGTATCTGGTCGGACCCGATCTGACCCGGACCTACAATATGACGAACCTTAATATATATGTAATATATGATATTTTTTTAAAATATAAATAATAATAATAAAAAATAATAATAACAATAATTAAAGGGTCAGATAAAGTATAATAGTTAATTAAGTAAGCCTATTAACTAAATTTTATATGTAATTTAGCCCATTAAGTTAGAAAAGTCTTTTGGAATCAGGTACTCAGGACAGTAGGTCAGTATTTTGATGATAATTCTCAGCGCGTAATCAGATTATAGCGTGGTTGGTATCGTTGGAAAGAGCTCAAAGATGTCTACAACTTTGTAGAAGATCAATGTTTCTGAATCGTTCATTTATTAGGTCAAAAATTTAAAAGTTCAGTTCGAGAAGGAAGAGTTGCGGGAGAAGAGTCTGATTTGGAGTTGAGATTGTCTCTAATTCGTAGAAAAGAGGATTAATTCAATCCAAAGGTGATTTACAAAGGTTGTTTGGGATTAGAAGTTGGGCACTAATTCTATACATTTGAAATTGGGGGCATTGTTAAACCTAGCCGTCATTCTACATTGTGAAAAGTAGGTGTTTTGTTCAGTTCTTAAAGAAAGAGAAGAAGATGAAGGTTATTTTTGAGGATACCTTATAATTTTGTGATTCTCTTGTCTACTAAAAGTATTGAGGGGGAAGGCTAAGAAGTAGCGATTCGTGTTGGGAGTCGAGATTTCTTAGCAAAATTCGGATTTAGGAGTTCTAGCATAAGAGGTAGGTGATAATTCTCCAAAATATAGATTAATTTATATTAATATAAAAATTAATATTTTAATTTAAAAAGTGATCAAAACGAAAATCTGAAATCATGTTCTTTGTGTTTATGATCTAAAACATAGATTAGATAAACGAAATTTTCATAAAAATTTGATTTTGATGCGCTTTGTCTGGAAAACTCTGTAGACTGCAACAATCCTGGCCATCTACAATACTGAACAACATCATTGCTAGCCATCTAGTACTCTGAATGGCAGCATTGAAGTTTGGATTTTTTTGAAATTTAGTTTTAATATGCACGATCTTCAAATATTTATAACTTAGTTATTTTTAATCCAAATAATTTGAAATTTTGAGCATACATCTTTTTTATGGCATCTAATGAATTGAATTTTTTTATAATTTTTAGAAATTTAATTCTTATTTTTATTAAATTTGATTCGGGTTTAAACTCACTATTTGAATTTTAAAAATACTCATTTGATCTCCAAAATTAGCAGAGTTTTGCAACTAGTGTACTTACAGCCTAGCTATCATGTTTAAGAACTTTGGTGAATTTTCAAATATGTTTACTAATATTCATCATATTTAATGAATTTTTAGCTCTAAAAAATATATTTTGACATGTGAAAATTATATTTCCTATTCATAAAATTTTGAAAAAAAATTAGAAATATTTTTCATATATATATAATCTGTTGAAATTAGTTTTACATTTAATTTCATAGTAGAACATCTTGTTTCTTTAAAATTTCTTGTTTTAGTGAAAAAATATATTATTTTTACATATTTATATCATTGACTATATGATTAATATTAATTTCAGATTATGATGAATTTTAAATTTTTGTAAGATATATGCCATTTAATTTAATGTGTGACATGGACAATGCCATCTTAAGGGGCTTGTGTGGTTCGATTCCAATGCAAGTGTCGTTGTTGGATAGGATATTATGTGACCTAAGGACAATAGATAAAATCCATGAAACCTACTTCAGCATAGTGTAGTGGTGGGATATATTGATCCTCGGTTCCGTAGTAACTAAGACTCAGTACTATTGCTTAAATAGCTAGTATATGGTGTGTGGCCCTTTATGTTATGGTTAGGATGCTTGTCTGACTAAGATATGAAATTATGATAATTTAGCACATATATGTGAATCATTTGAATTTGTCTTAAGATATTATAAATATATTTTATGATGTGAAATTTTCATAAATCTAAATTTTGAAATATGTAATTTGATTACATACTACTAATTATATTTTGAGCCATATGATATGTAATATGTGCCTACCTATGCGTTGGAGGAATTATGTCATATGTTTATGGCTAGAAATTTATTTTCAAGCAAAGTAAAAAAGTTTGATATATGTGACAAGTATTCTGAATTAGCATGTTTGTTTCAGATTATTAGAAAATACATTTGATTTGATATGAGATATATGTGAGATCTTGTTTGTATCATTCTCTTATTTGATCTATATATAGCATTGTGAATTGTTCATGATATGGAATGACTACCATGTGAATTTCAATTATTATATGTTTAGTCTGTAGAAGAGATGATGCCTACTGAGTTTTGTACTTAGTAAGTTTGTTGGATAATTTTTAGGAGAGGTAGCTAGAGAGTTAGACTTTGATTATGACCACGAGGCGTAGAAGTTGTTTGGAGCTTTTGGATTCGAAGCTAGTTGTGATATATGAGTCATTTCATTTTAAGATTGATGTAGTAGGAGTAATTGAGTCTATTATGTATTTGTGATATCTTTAGGAGTTGAGAGAGATTGATCATCTTACGTTGAGACGGTTGTTTATTCTGAGACTTTCGTAGATTGCGTTGGCTTATTATTATTTAGAATTTGTAATAGATGGCTATTTGTTTTGTTTTGTGGACTCTTATTCTCCCATTTTCATTATGTATATGCTATGTTCAGTACCTGTACCGCCTTCGAATTGTGTTGAAAGTCGATTATGACTGGACATGGGATTCGGGGCATTATAGAACATGATATCAGAGCAATTTTGAGAGTTTTGAGTTCCACACCATCAGATCTATTAAGCCTGGGTAGTTGATTGATGAATTTGGGATCTTAGGTTGAATATAGGTCATAAAATAGTTAAGTTCTGATTTGAGATAGAAGTAGAACAGCTAAATTGTGGGATTTGAGAGCTTATTTGAGGTATTTAGATTTTTAATATATGTCTAGGCCTGGTCATCTTACTGCGGTTCCTCATGTTTAGTCCCGTCTTCTGAGGATACCCCTGTGTAGGGAGGTTCTTCTGCAATCCAAAGCCAAGGTGTGGTTTGCGCACTGCCGGTCAATATGAACTTTAGTGGGTTCATACAGACATTTTAAGGGCTTGTGCAAGATTTGCAGACTTAGGCTAAGTCCCATGGGCCTAAGGCGACCCGTATGATGAAGCAGTTCAACAAGTTGCATCTTCCTTCTTTTAAGGGGGGAGAGCCGATCAGAAGTTGCTAAGGCTTGGCTAAATGAGATGGAGAAGATGTTAGCTGAGATTCTTTGTCCAGAATATAAGAAGGTTAGTCTGACAACTTCATATTGGAGGAGAGAGCAAATGTTTGGTGGAAGTCTATGAAGAGGACTGTGTTTGTTGGTCATGCTACTATTACTTAGATGAAATTTCTTGGAGTTTTTTGTGAGAAGTACGTTCCTGATCATGTTCAAGATAAGAAAGAGACAGAGTTTCTCAACCTAGTATTAGGCACTATGTCTGTAGCTGATTATGAAGCGAATTTCTTCGAGTTAAAAATATGCACCCCATATCTATGATAATGAGAAGAGGAAGCTGAAGAAATTTGTCAAGAGTCTGAAAGGTACTAGTTGGCGTTATGTTGTTGCTCAAGACCCTCAAACTTTTGCTGCTGCTTTGAGGACTACTTTCAACATGGAACGTAAGCATGAGGAATTTATGGAAGAGTAGAAGGGTTAGAACAACAGAAGTGTACTAGCTACCTTTGTGCGTAAGGATAAGAAGTTTTGAGTCCAGTTAGTGAATGATCCGACATCGAAGGTGTTTGATTCAATCGCTTTCACTCAGTGTAGGTGGCAACATGGTGGGACAAAGTGCTGGAGAGTATCTGGCAAGTCTTTAGTGTATGGTGATCCGGGGCATATGGTTAGAAATTGCCCGAAGGCGAGAGCTCAATCGGCACAAGAACAGAAGAAAGGCAAGACTCGATGTCTATGCTCTCACTAAGGAAGATGCTGAGGAGATCTCTACTATTGCAGAAGGTACTATTCTTATTGATGATATTCATGCTAAGGTGTTATTTGATTCTAGAGCTACTCATTCATTCATATCTGCTAGTTTTGCTAAATCACTTAAGAGTAGACCGATAGATGCTACACATCTATTGATAGTTACTACAGCTTCTGGAAAGAAGATTTATACTATGCACATTATATCTTTTGTTGTTATTAACCTTGGGGATAGAGATAGTGTAGCTAAATTGTATGTGATAGAGATGATAGATTTTGATGTTATTTTGGACATGGACTGGCTAGACAAGTATTTTGCCTTGTTAGAGTGCTATCATAAGAAGTTGATATTTCGAGAGCCTAGTGAGAAGGAGTTTATTTATCATTTATTGTTGTCCTAGGCATCGATCAGGCTGTGTTATGGTTTCTTCACTCAAGATCGAGAGTTGTTGAGAATGGGTTGTCATGAATATTTGATTAGTGTGGTGGTGGTTCCATCAGATGGTACTAGTGAAAGATCTATTACTAATCTTGATATTATTCGGGAGTTCTGTGATATTTTTTCAGATGATCTATTCGGACTGCATCCTTCACAGGAGATAGATTTTGTCATTGACATTATGCCAAGGACATCTCCTATTTCTAAGGCTTTGTATCGTATGGCCCCAGCAAAGTTGACAGAACTAAAGAAATAATTGCAGGAGTTGCTTGATAAGGGTTTTATTCGACCCAGTGTCACCTTGGGGAGCCCCAGTGCTCTTTGTGCGCAGGAAGGATGATTCGATGAGGTTATATATCGATTATCGCCAGCTTAATCAGGTGACTATCAAGAACATATATCGTTTGTCCAAGATTGATGATTTGTTTGATCAATTACAGTCGGCCAAGGTCTTTTTCAAGATTGATCTTCGATCAGGATATCATCAGTTGCAGATCAAGGATGAGAACATGCCTAAGACTACTTTTCGGACTAGGTATGGGCATTATGAGTTTATGGTTATGCCTTTTGGACTGACAAATACTCCTGATGCTTTTATGGATATGATGAATAAGGTGTTTCAGTCGTATTTGGACCAGTTTGTGGTGATATTCATTGATAATGTGCTGTTTTACTCTCCGAGTATTAAGGTACACAAGGAGCATCTACGAATTGTTTTGGGACTATTGAGGCAGAATCAATTGTATGCTAAGTTTAGCAAGTGTGAGTTCTAGTTGGAGCAAGTTTCTTTTCTTGGTCATGTGATTTCCAAAGATGGTATAGCTATGGTTCCAGCTAAGGTTGAGGCCATGCTTTCTTGGGAGACGCCTAAGAATGCTTTAGAGATTTAGAGTTTTCTAAGTTTGGCAGGCTAGTGTAGGCACTTCATTGAGGGATTCTTATCTATTGCTTCTCCAATAACTAAACTTACCAAGAAGGGTGTCAAGTTCATATAGTTTGAGGAGTGTGAGAAATGTTTTTAAGAGTTGAGGACAAGTCTTACCACTATCCTAGTTTTAACTTTGCTTAGTGGATTATATAGTTTTGTTGTTTATACGGATGCTTCCAGGAAAGATTTGGGTTGTGTGCTAATATAGAATGAGAAAGTTGCAGCTTATGCGTCACGCCGTTTGAAGGATTACGAGAAGAATTATTTGACACATGATTTGGAATTAGCTGTTGTTGTTCATGCCTTGAGGCTTTGGGGATACTATCTTTATGGAGTGCAGTTTGAGATCTTTACTGATCATCAGAGTCTGAAGTATATTTTCTCACATAAGGAGCTTAATTTGAGAAAGAGAAGGTGGGTTGAATTTATGAAGGATTATGAGTTTGCACTGAATTATCATCTTGGAAAGGCCAATGTGGTTGCTGATGCTTTGAGCATGAAACTTATGGCCTTGTCTTTACATAGAGATTGGGAGATGCTTGAAGATGTTGTTGATTGTAAACTAGAAGTTAAAGGTGAACATTATGTTTTAGCTCAGTTGGTTGCGAGACCTATGATTGTAGAGAGAGTTACGAAAACTCAGAAGCAAGATCCTAAGATGCAAGAATTAATTGGTAAGGCCGATATTTCTCAGAGTGATAATGGAATTATCAGATTTTGAGGCAGATTATGTGTTCCACAAGATGAAGAATTGTGAAGGGAATTGTTGAATAAGACTCATAAATCTCAGTTTTCTATTCACCCAAGGAGTACCAAGATGTTTAAGGATATGAAGAGAAATTTTGATGGTCTGGTATGAAGAAGGATATTACAGAATTTGTTTCCAAATGTCTTATTTGTTAGCAGATGAAGATTGAGCATCAAAGGCCAGGTCGACCGGTGCAAGCTATGGATATTCTAGAATGGAAATGAGAACATATTACTATAGACTTTGTGACAGGATTGCTGTTGACCACCAGGAAGAAGTATGATTCTATTTTGGTGATTGTGGATAGATTGATTAAATCTGCTTATTTTCTAGCTATGTATAAGAAGACTTTTTTGGAGGAGTTGACTCGGATGTACATTGAGGAGATTGTGAGGTTATATGGAGTTCCAATGTCTATTATCTCAGCGTAATGCTCGTTTTATAGCAAGGTTCTAGAAGAGTCTTCAGGAAGTTTTAGGTACTCAATTGAAGTTCAATTCAACTTTCCACTCGCAGACGGATGGACAATCGAAGAGAACGATTCAGACGCTTGAGGATATGCTAAGAGCTTGTAGTATTATTAAGTGAAAAGGTAATCGGGATGACCATTTGAAGTTGATTGAATTTACTTACAATAACAGTTATCATACTAGTATTGGTATGACCGTATGAGGCTTTGTATGGTAGATTGTCAATCACCTTTGTGTTGGAAAAAAGTTAGAGAGAAAAGGTTGATTGGTCCACAACTTGTACATGATTGCTTATATAAGATTGATATCATCGTGAAGCGGGTTTTGACAGCTTGGAGTCAACATAAGAGCTATACTGATCACAAGTGAAGGGAATTAGTGTTTGAAGTGGGAGATCATATTTTTTTGAAGATTTCACCGAATAAAGGAGTCATGAGGTTTGGTAGAAAAGGAAAGTTGAGTCTAAGGTACATTGGTCCATTTGAGATTTTGGAGCGTGTTGGATAGGTTACTTATAAGTTTGCTTTGCTACCAAATTTGTCTGGAATTTATCCGGTATTCCATATTTCCATATTGAGAAAGTATGTTTGCTAATTCATCTCATGTACTGGATTATGAGCCATTAGAAGTTCAACTGGATTTGTCATATAAAGAGAAGCTTATTCATATTCTTGATCATAAGGAACAAGTATTGAGGACTAAAACGACTCTTATAGTCAAAGTTCTTTGAAGACATTATCCTATGGAAAAGGCAACATGAGAGACGAAAGAAGATATGATGAAAAGATTGGTAAGTGATTCTATACATTACTTGCACTGTAACAACAATAAAATTTATTTAAGGGGGAGAAAATGTAATACCTGATATTTTTTAAATATAAATAATAATAAATATATAATAATAATAATAATAATAATAATAATTAAAGGGTCATATAGAGTGTAATATAGTTAATTGAGTAAGCTCATTAACTTAATTTTATAAAGAGTTTAGTCCATTAAGTTAGAGAAATTTTTTAGGTTCAGATACTGAAGACAACAGGTTAGTATTTTAACAATAACTCTCAATGTATAACTCGAATTTTAGCATAGTTGATATCGTTGGAAAGAGCTTGAAGAGGTATAAAACCTTGTAGAAGACTATTTTTTCTTATTCATTCTTTTACTAATCTGAAAAATTGAAAAATTGGTTCGGAAAGGATGAGTTGCGAAAGAAGAGTTTGATTTGAAGTCGGATTGTCTCTAATTCGTAGAAAGAAGATAATCCAATCCAAAGATGGTTTGTAAAAAGTGTTTGAGATTAAAAAGATAAGATTGATCATGTTATATTAAGATAGTTGTTTATTACGAAATTTTTGTAGATTGTATTGACTTATTATTATTTAAAATTTACGATGAATAATTATTTATTTTACCTTATAGACTCTTATTCTCTCATTTCCTTTATGTATATGTTATGTTATGTACTCATGCCTTCTCCGAATTCCGCTAAAAGTCGATTATAACTGGACATGGGATTCGGAACATTACAACATATATACATATGAGGGGGAGAGAGAGAGAGAAGCAAATTAAACCTGACGTGAGCTACCAAGCAACCGGAATCCAATTCCAAGATGGACCGACGGATGAAAAAGAAGCTGAGGATTATCTTGTGCAATGGAGTTTACAGATTACTAAGACCGTCCCAATGCTGGCGTAGTAACATTGACTTTAAGCCGGACTCGGCCACCGCCAAGTTTAAGTAATTCATTTAAATAAAGAAAATGCTAGCCATGCATGCCGTGAGCAAAACATTGTCACTCGACATGCCAAAATAATGTGCCATATCCATATGACTAATTTTGTAATCATTTTTATTTTATTAGTATTTATTTATTTAACAATTTTTAAACAACTACCTTTAAATAAAAAAACCCATTAAAATAGACAAGATTTTGATTGCCTTGGACCTCAGATTGAAAGAAATATTGAATAAAGTGAAGAAGGAAATCTATATCTGCTAGGATAGTGGAATCTTTGGCATGTTCAAGGAGATTGAAATGTTCCTGCATTTGTTCAGCCCCTACATTTCATGTCATTATTTTGCAGATAACTCTGAATAGGTGATCGGTCACCAAACGCCTCTCCCTCTCATTTGTCTAATTGGAGATAAATACTCTTCAGTGAGACGACGCAGAGGTACTTGAAATTTAGCATACATGACAGGAATGAGTAATAACCCGAGAGTAACTCCCAGCAAAATCTCATCATGTAATTGCAATAATTGTGTTCGATCATTAATCAGATGTAATGTGCAAAATCAAAACTCACTGAATAAGAAGAGATTGAAGTATGATTCACAGTAAGTAAAATTGAAGCCGCCAGAAATGATAAACAAATGGATAGAATTTTACAGGAATTATACAGATAGACTGCCAAACACTGAAAGTAAAATGTGTGATATCATGCTCAACCAGTAAAACATAAATGGCTGGAAAATAAAAAAAATAAAGCCAACTCACAAAGATATGGCTGGCTTCTGCGTGGACTAGTAACTGGCAGCCCTGCGTATGAGGTGATTTCAACTCAAAATGAAATCTCACATGGTGCATGAAATGTTCTTCCACGGCATATAGATTCAAGGTTCTCTCCAGCATATGAACATAGAGGTGAGATCTCCACACCTGGACAGAACAGAAATCATTTTTACTACCTTACGGGGTGATAGATCTTCCAGAATATCTTCTGTATACAAGTTGAGGAAGTTTTAGATAACGATCCCACCTGGAAGAAACCCATTTTCCTTCTTTTCAGATTCCAACACAACCCCCCCCCCCACCAATTGAAACTGTACTTTCTTCCTACCCACTATTGAAGAATATGCTTTGAAGAAAAATATGTTAAGGCCCAAAATTACAAGTCTACTTTCAGATTCCTAGATGCATTAACATCTGGTTGTCGACAATGGTACGAAGGAAATGGTTACTGCTGTTGTATCCAGTTCAGATCTTCCTTTGTGCTCATCTTTTGATAAAAGCGAGTTGAAGAGATATGCATTATAATAGGTAGGAAGTTACCAGTCGCATATAAAGGCACAGAATGTGTAAGGAAGCCTCCAGCAGCAACAACCCAACGGGTATGCAGGCGGAGAAGCAGCAGTTTAGCACTGTCAGGAGTGTCATAGCTTGCACCATTAGCATTCTTAACTGGCGCAAACTCTTCTTCTCGTAAGATCTGATCATCAGATCACATAATTAGAAATGAAGAAAAATATATATCACACACCATATATATATATATATATATATATATATATATATATATATAAAGTATATGTACGTGCATGTGTGCGCGTGCGTGCAGCATGGGTAATACGAAAATGGACGTTTAGCCTGATTTTCAAGTGGAAAAGCAAAACAACTAATTGAAAGGCTATTCAGAAAGAAGCTGACCTCAAATAGCGCAGTAGAAGGTGCATATGTGAATGCATCAAATACAAATTGCTCCAGTTTTAAGCCCGTGGTATATCCATGGATTGAAGGGATTTTCTTTTCCGCAAGGTGGTAACTACAGCCACAGCATCTTTTCAGTGACAAAATTCAGCAAACATAATACTAGGAAATCTTCAGGATATATGAATGTTGCATAGCTAGATAAATCACAAGACCGATCAAGAATATTACATGAGTGAGCATAACTAGTTTTCTTCCACATAAGGATTCTGGTCCTTTATTATACATGGGATTGGGGACAAATGGCATACATGTGAAAATAAGCAAACTTAGTCACTGAAGTAGTTTCGTGAATGATGATGAAAGGATTTCTCAATAAAAATGGAGCGTAGATGACCATGAAGAACAGATGATAATTTCTGAACAGAAAAAAAAAGGCAGTTTGTATGACAATCATATAAGTAAAAAATGACATAGAAAGATGTCTTCCTTCATGGATTCCACGATAAAGGCAAGTCCAGTATATTAATCTCTGGAAGCTTTGACTGGGAAAGTGAAACCCTGATTAACAAAAGATACGCCAACGTCTATGAAGTACAACAGACATTTTTGGATTCATATGCCAGTGTATGTTATGGAAAAAAGGGGCACACTTTTGCTTGTACGTTACATCAATGGTGATGAATCATGAAAAAGAGAGCTCTCTATTTCATAAAGAAAGCATAGATGTGCATTTTCATCTATATCAGACACATACGACCTTGTAGAATAATTTGTGAAAGCTTAAGAAACATAATAGTGAGATTCTTTTTCTTGATGTCAACTATAGCTTTGGTTGATCAGAGATAATTAAGAATAAAAAATTATAATAAATGGAGGATTGATCAAATCCAAAATCTTTACCTTCTATATTTGTTGGATCCTACAAATCATACCCATTTTAGAAACCAGTACCAGGACCTGCTCTCAGGCAGCATTTGTTTGAGCTATGTTCCTAAGATTATGAGGATAAGAGTGGAATAGAGGTGAAAAATCTGAATTGGGTTGAGTGCAAACAAATGATATTTTGAAGTAATGATTACACTCTTTAGTACATTGGGTATGGTGAAGGACAGGTGGCGCCCTCCCATGAACCCTCATACCTTACTCATATTCCGACACTATCTAAAAATTTTTGGATTCTGACTTTTGTCCGAGTCCTAGCTCAAACAAACACTGCCGCAGTGACATACAACTCTGCCTGTGCAAAACTTTTAGTACTGAAGTTCCAGTAGATGATGTAAGTAGCCAATCAAAATGACCAGTACAACATATGATTCGAAATGGTGAAGTAGCCAATGAGTTATTGTGCTTATAATTACTTTCTGATGTGTGTCGAAGGCAAAATATCCCTTTTCAAGTTCTGTTTCTCCACTTACTGTTCTATACAACTGATAAAGCAAGGTATACATGCAGTGGAATCAACCCTACTAAAGAACATTGCTGGAGAAAACTGATATAGCTATGGCTTTCATTATGAAACTAAATAGAAAAAAGAACTATAACTCACATGCTATCCTTCTCAAGGCCATTTGCCACCTGGTTCAGGAAATCGAGGGTAAACATGTGTAAGCATACCTAAAATAAACATTAAGCAGAAAAGGTGAGAATATAGTCACGTTCAGATGTTTAGGAATAAGTTATCAAAGAGCACAAATGAATTCTATCAGTTGCACCAAGAACATTTTCTTCCAGAGAAAACACAGACAAGCTGGAACAAAAACATTCACAAAAACAAAATATTTATTAATGAAGAAAAATGGAAAATGTGCCAAGGAAACAAGATAAGAGAAATGGCTCTGTTAGAAGTATATGATCATCAATACAGAAAGTGAAGCAGAAAATAAATGCGATTATGAAAGAACAACAAAGAAGCAGACAAGCTTTCCTCCTGTTAATATTCTTGGTTTTTTATTAATATTGCCAAGTCGCATAACTAAGGTTCAGTTAGCTTCCGCATGAAAATAATGAAGATGTCTTGATCATGATGATGAGTACATAATAAAATAGGATAATTTCATATGAACCACTCTTGTATGTAAATTTCAGAAAAGTGCCATGCTTACTTGCATATTATGCTAGGAGTAAACCTTGCTGCACCGCCAGGGGCTATTACGCCTCCTGGCGGTGCTTTTATTTTTTTAAAAAAAACCTTTTCTTTGATTTTTTTTTGGTCGGCGCCATGGTGCCATACATGGTCGTACAGTCCGATCTTAGACTGGACGACCCAGAAAAAGATGAAAAACCGAAAACCGAACCGACCCCAAATGAACAGTAAAAAACACTGTTTGGAGTCGATGTTTTTGAGTTCATTTGGGGTCGATTTTCGGTTTTTCATCTTTTTCTGGGTCGTCCGATCCAAGATCGGACTATACGACCATGTAGGGTGTGTTGGGGCGACCAAAAAAAGGTTTTTCTTTTTTTTTATAAAAGCACCACCAGGAGGCATAATAGTCCCTGGCAGTGCAACCAAGGAATTCCGGATCGGATCGGGTCCCCGAATCGGGACCCGCCGATCCCGATCCGACTCGGATCGGATCGGCCGAGTTGGCCGATCCAGATGAAGTCTGGCCAGTCCGACTCGGCCAGATTAAAAAATAATAAAAATTTAAAAAAAGTCAGAAAAAATCAGGAAAAAAAAAAAAAATCAGAAAAAATTACATACATATTATTCAATTGATGTACAATAAGAATGAATGCAATTCATGTACATCCATAAAAAACCCTAAACCCTAAAACCTTAAACCCTAAACCCTAAACCCTAAACCCTAAACCCTAAACCCTAAACCCTAAACCCTAAACCCTAAAACCCTAAACCCTAAACCCTAAACCCTAAACCCTTAAACCCTTAAACCCTTAAACCTTAACCTTAACCTTAACCTTAACCTTAACCTTAACCTTAACCTTAACCCTAAACCCTAAACCCTAAACCCTAAACCCTAAACCCTAAACCCTAAACCCTAAACCCTAAACCCTTAACCCTTAACCCTTAACCCTTAACCCTTAACCCTAAAACCCTAAAACCCTAAAACCCTAAAACCCTAAACCCTAAACCCTTAACCCTTAACCCTTAACCCTTAACCCTAAAACCCTAAAACCCTAAAACCCTAAACCCTAAACCCTAAACCCTAAACCCTAAAACCCTAAAACCCTAAACCCTAAACCCTTAAACCCTTAAACCCTAAACCCTAAACCCTAAAACCCTAAACCCTAAACCCTAAACCCCTAAAACCCTAAAACCCTAAAACCTAAACCCCTAAACCTTAAGGGGGGGATTGGGACCGGCCCGAACTGGACCAGATCGGGTCCGGACCGGCCGATCTGGCCGGTCCGGCCCCGATTTGGTCCGGTTCGGGCCGATTTCGGCCGTTTTTTTTTTTTTTTCAAATCGGTGGGGGGGAACAGTGAAATCCCCCCCGAATCAGATCGGAACCCGCCGATTCCGCAATCCATGAGTGCAACAAGTTGTACTCTTATGCTAGATACCCTCCCAATAAATAATATTTCAAAATCTCTACAACAATAGCATACTTGATATGTATAAATGTGTAAGACCCCACAAAAACTCAAAGGCATATTTATAAATTCTTAAAAAGTATAAAATACAATCATTAAAAATTTAATATTTATAATGCCATAGATTATTTTTATAGGGTCTTAAGTAAAAAATTTAAAGTTACTAGAAGTACCCTTAAATAGCCAAAAAATGATATTTATCGATTACTTGGTGAAGAAATATGAGTATATATACAATTATTTAAAAAGAATGGATATGATAATGATTTCTTAGCCTTTAAATTACCTCCTGCCACCTAGCCATTTCTAGAAAATTCCAAGGGACACCTCTGCATGCAACTTGTCCCCTCTCTCCACCACTCCTTTTCCTCGCTTTCTACCTCACCCTTCTACCACCTTCTCTTCTTCCTGCTCCTGCTACATGTCCCACTCTCCCTGCCATTTGTCCCCCTCCACCACCCCACTCCCCTCTTTCTAGAGTCCTCCCCACCATCCACCCTCCTTCTATAAAAGGGGAGGTAGGGGGGCTGGCAAGGGGTAGACAGCAAGGGCAAGGAGAGAAGGGGGTAGGTAGAGATAGAGAGAGAGAGAGAGAGAAGAAGAAGAAGAAGAAGAAGAAGAAGAAGGAGAAGGGAGAGCAGCCAGCGGCAGCTCGGCGATGGTTCGGTAAGGCATCATCGGTGGCCTTCTTAACAAAAGGTAGGGTAATACACCTTTTGTTGTCTCTTTCATTTTGGGTTTTAGAGATTGTAGGGTGTAGAACTTGCATGGTTATTAAGGAGAAACTCTGTCCGATTAAAGAAAAGTCATGGAGAATGTTATTAGGTATAAAATAACTTGCAATTGCATGACATGGCATGAACTGAAGGCATATTTCCTACATGGTTTTACTTTTTAAGTTTATGACGATTCTCTGACATGCATGATTGATGACTAATATGTGAACCACGATGTATGATGAATTCTTTGTGAACCCAGTTAAGGGAATAAATTTCAAGATTGAGATTTTTCATCACAAAAAAATTGTTTGCATATTTAATTATAAATCATCATGAGAAAATTGTCTATTAAGAAATTGATAAAAAAAGGAAGATGGACCGAGCCCATCTAAGCTCTTGAGAGCTATGAAGAAATAAAAGACTTGAAAGCTATTTAAAACTATATGATATAATGCACACACACACACACACACACACACACATATATATATATATATATGTATGTATCATTGATTATAAAAATCAAGAAGACTTCATGATTATGATAACACCACTAAGGAGGATAACGATTATGGAATTCTGAAACTTTTAATAATGATGATAATGAAATAAGGCATGGAAGCCTTTATAATGATGAAAAAGAGACAAGATATAGAAACCTTTATGATAATGAAAATGAGACAACATGATGCTATCTATGATGATGATAAATTCTTATGTAATTGATGATCGATGGTTTCTACGATGATTTGTCCTTTTATAAGAAACAAAGTGACATCATTGCTAGAGGGACGACGTTAAGCCTCCTGGGGATAAGGTGTCGTACAGAAAGCTCCCTAATAGATATGTCTAAGGCATTGAGCATCCTAGGTTTGGGACTTTGCAAGATTAAAACTCTCTAATAGATATGTCCGAGGAATGGAGCATCCCACCTTTGGTTAAGGTGCCAAAGTCTAGGTTTGGAATCTCGGTGGGCAGAGGATGGAGATCCTACTTGAGTGTGCTCATAAACTGGGGTATGGACGCTACAGTAGGAGTGAGTACACAACAGACCTAGTTTAGCTCTTTTCAGCCTCTCCAGTACGTTTCCGGAGACTTACTGGGATGAGTAGGCTGCGGGGGTGGTAGGTGTATCAGGAGATGGCCTACTCACCATTACGACATGTTATTAATCGTTATCTATGTCACTTCTGGTCAAAGGATGAGTCGTCTTACGAACTTACGACTTCTAAAAGATTATGATTTTACGAATGATCGGATTAAGATTATAAGATAAATGACCGATCATGTGAAAGATTAATGAATGAATGAACAACTCAAATCCTGAGACCTTATGTTGATGACTTGCAATAAGTACCTTTATACTTTCTATGTTAGTATAAAATACCACTAGAAGGAAAGAATTTAAGAAAATATGTGACCGTTATTACCTTGTTGAATGTTTCCGCATCGGGTTCACGTAGTTTCACGATACATGCATTTCATACTAGTTTAATGCATTAGTCCATAAGGGCCATATATATCTCAAAACGGATATAGAAGGAAGGCTTAAATTAAAAGAACAAGATTGGTAAATTTGGTCGGGGTTAAATTAGGAATTTAAGATATGAAATCATATTACATTCACGGTTCCCCTTTATCTGTTACTTGTGTCTGTTAATAACAAGAGAAACTGCATGACACGCATAGGTGAGGAAGAGTGAATGGGTTGGTGAGTGCGGAATATTAGTAGGGATGTAAATGTTTCAGAGATTCGCAACGAAGGATGTAGAAAAAGGAAAGATGAATCCAATATTTTTTTAAAAAAAAAAGCTTTTAGGTATGGCCAATTTATTTATTTATTTAGAATATGTTACATATATTTCTATTGTATGATGGACATGATCTACCTCTTATTACATTTATTTTCCTTATTATTTTGTTTCTGTTCTTGTGCACCTACCGAAGATCTATAAAAGCTGGGCCATTACAAAATGTTTCACATATGTCACTTAAATGACAGATTTGATAGATACGTTGTTTCGTAAGGATATGTTGGATAATATGCGAGCGTGGCACTTCCGAAATTTGGTATAAAAGAGTGGTTAATATGAAATTATTCCTAATAAAATTCTCAAGTTCACTCCAAAAATCACCAAGTTGACAATTGCTTGTCCAAGAAATTTAGATGAGCATGATAGGTGCGCTTTTAAAAACATGAATTACAAAAGAAAAAAACATGGTTGATGAGCAAAAGGAAAGGGAAGTCCACAGTAATGTAGATGGGAAATGAAAGCACAAAGAAGAGTGCAAAGCAAAGGTGAGAAAGACTATCTGGTAACAACTTAAATTACGTGATAATGTGAAAAGAGAAATGAATGAGAGAAACAGGAAGCAAAGATGGCTATTTTTTCTAATGTGCAAATGAGTTTCTGGGTCACGATCGAACGACATATTTTTTATGCAATTGTTTACCATGCACACTTGAGATTTATGTTATTAGACTATGCTCTTGATTCATTGTATTGGCTATTATACCCTTGACATGACCATATCCTAGCCACCTACCCTTTACATCGATGACTAATTTCCCATTCCCCACATTTCACCACAACAGTATTATTGTGGAACTAACTATAACCCTGAATCATTGTATTAGCTATTATACCACCCAAATGACTATATTTTTATCTCCAAATCCTTCTCATCAATGTCCATCTCCCCCCCCCCCCCCAAAAAAAAAAAAAAAAAAAAAACCACAATTAAGTTAATGCTTAACCATGGGATGACAACTATAGCCTTAATTTGGGGATGGGGTGGGGAGAAAATTTCCTTTTTCTAATTTTTGAAAAGGTAAAAAACATAACCTACTGTTTTTTCAAACGATGTTAGTGGCCTTAACAATATTCTCCTGGATTTTTTTTTTTTGAAAGGTGACCGAGGGTCACAATTTCATTAAGGAAAAGAAAATACAACAGAGAAGAGACATGAAAAGCTCACATCTCCAGAAAACCCCTTACAGTCAAGAAAAGAAAACCCCACGCAGCCAAAGTCTAAATCTTGTTGTTATCAAGGAGATAAAATAAGATTAAGACCACTATCAACAGCAGAAAAAACAAACTACATCACATGAAGGACTTATGCCATTGCTGGAGAAGTCACATAAGTAGAGAAACATCCAGCTCTGAGCCAAACCCCACTGCTCTACCCTACTCTGACACCCATTCAACTGCTCTCCTCATCAGTGTCTGAATATTGTTGAAGAGGTCATTGAATCTTCTGGAGTTCCTCTCTATCCATACAGTCCACAGGAATGCAGGTAGTATGATTGGCCAGATCTTTTTATTGTATAGCACTGGACAGCTTGAATCCCACATCCATCAGCTCCATCACAGAAAAAGATATACAATATGCAAAGTCTTGCACAAACAGTTCCACATGGTTATAATAATTCCACACTGACAAAAGAGATGGTCTATATCCTCCTCAAACATTCCACAAAATATGCAACTTGCCTCTCAGTTCTGCAGGATTGCTTCGAGTCTGCTCATTGTTGGAAGCCTACCCAAGGCCATCTTCCACAGGAAAATCTTGATCTTGTTAGGCAAGAGCTTAGACCAGACAATATGTTCCCATGAAACTCTGATTCCCCTATCACCGATAACTTTAGTGAGAGAGTTAACCGAAAAAATACGTTTTGAGTTCCACACCCATGACCTTGAATCTTCACACTCCCTTGGAGGAAAAACTCCTTGTATTATGTTGATAACTGCCACCAGTTGTTGAATCTTCTGAGTTGTCAGATTTCTTCTAAACCTGAGATTCCAGTGGCTGATCTGATCATAAGAATACACTTGAGCTACAACAATACCCTTGTCCACTGCAACTTGGTAAAGGTTCTACAACTGCTGTGCTAGCGGGAGCCCTGTGACCCATCTATCCTCCCACAATCTGATCAGATTACAGCATTACTGATGAAGTCAATCAATTTATGAACATTCCTCCAGAGTGGTGACATGATAGAGCATAGACATGACTCGAGACCATCTGGATGCATTAGGGTAATATCTTCTAATGATCTTGACCCACAATGCTTACTCCTCTCCCATTCTCCATATCCATTTAGATAACACAGCCTGATTAAATAAGTCAGTGCTTACTCCTCTCCCATTCTCCACATCCATTTACATAACACAGCCTGATTAAATAAGCCTGTTCTAACTAAACCTGCCCCTCCTTGCTCTTTGCTTCTACAGATTTTGTCCCAGGCCACTACATGGAGAGCTCTTTTATCTCTTTGCCCCCCTTCACAAAAGAAAAGACATCCCTTGGATTCAATTAGCCTCTCAACCTTTTCTGACATCCTGAATATAAACAGATGATAGTTGGCCAATGAAGAGAGTATTGCCTTCAAGAGAACCCATCTTCCTCCAGCTGATAAAAAAATTGCCTTCCACCCCTCCAGCCACTGTTCAAATTCCTTAATAAGCCCACCTCAGTCTCTTTTACATTGAACATCTGATAGAGGAAGTCCCAAGTATTTTATCGAAAATTTGGATGGTTTACAGGAGACTGTAGCCTGTCTTGGTTCAGATTAATACCTCCCACCTCTGACTTTCCAAAATTGATTGACAGCCATGTAATAGCCTCAATTAAGACCAGTAACCTCTTCATATTGCTTAATTTTTCATCATTTCCAGATGAGAACAGCAGAGTATCATCCACAAATTGTAGATGTGACAGCAGGAAACCATTTCTACCAACTGGGAATCCATCCACCAGTCCAAGAGAAGCAACTCTATCCCATAAAGTGCTCATGACCTACCCCACCAAAAGGAAGAGAAATGGTGATATTGGATCACCTTGCCATAATCCCCTAGACCTACCAAAATAACCACAAGGTTCTCCATTCAACAAAATAGAAAACTTTGTTGTTGAAATGCAGCTCATGATCCATCTGATCTATTTTTGCTTAAACCCCATAGCACCTAGAGTCTTTTGGATGCATGTCCATCTCACTCTATCATATGCTTTTTCAAAATCCAACTTAATTAACACCCCTTCTTTTCTATAGGTTTTCTGAGCAAATATAGCTTCATGGGCTGCCAAGAAGTTGTCCAGGATATCTCCCTTTAAGAAAAGCAGACTGATTACTACTTATCACCCACATAAGCACTTTCCTAATTCTGTTGGCCATCACTTTTGTGTTAATTTCATAGCACCCATTTAGAAGACTAATCGGCCGATAATCTGAAACAGCTTCTGCATCTTCCCACTTAGGAATGAGAACAACAAAAGTGGAATTGAATCTTCTTATAGCCAAAGGTTTATCCTGGAAGTCTCCCACCACCTTCATAAGACCATCTTCGATAATATCCCAGAAAAATTGATAGAAACCTATAGAAAACCATCCGGCCCTGGTGACTTATTGGCCTCCATGCTAAAGACAGTCTCTTTAACTTCTTCTATGAAAGGACTGCAAAACTGATAAGCCTGCTTGTCTTCTATTTTCGGCAGCACTCCATCCCGAAGTTGAGGTCTCCACCATTTCATTCTCCTTAAAAGACCTGCATAAAAGGAAATAAAAGCATTCTTAACGTCTTCCTCTGACTTAGAACCTGATTGTATACTCTCACATGTTCACTCTTTAAAGATCTCTTTCTTGCACTAGCCACTGCATGAAAAACTATTGTATTCTTGTCCCCCTTTTTTAACCATAATTCCTTGGATCTTTGTTTCCGTTTAATTTCATCTCTCAATAACCATTTGCTATACTCTTCCTTCAACTTCAGCAATTCATTGTCTTCCTCAGCACAAAGATCACCCATATTAGCTCCGGCCTCCAATACAACAATTTTATAGATGAGCTGCTGCCTATATAGAGCGGGTGCCCCAAATGGTCTAAGCACTCCACTTCACAATACCTTGTTTCACCCTTCTAAGTTTCTTTGAAAATGTCAAAGTTGCCTGATCAGAAGAGTGCACCTCACTCCACCAATTAGACACAATTGCCTTGAAGTCCTCATGTGTCTGTCAAGCCAATTAATATCTAAACCTTCTATTCTTTCTTCTCTCCTTTCTAGTCCTCAACAGTAGTGGGATATGGTCCGAAACAGTCCTGTTCAACCTTTGACAGCCAACAGAGGAAACAACATACTCCATTTCATAGATATATGGATCCTATCAATCCTGGATCAGACACCATTACATTGCAAGTTGGACAAGGTAAACTTTCTATTAGAAATTTCTAGATCTATCATACCATTGCTAGGTATCCACAGACCAAAGTTTTCCATATCTTTGTTCCATTTTTTATTCCCCGACCTTTCCCAAGGATATCTAACGTAGTTGAAGTCCCCGAGCACACACCAAGCACCTTGAAACAGTTGAGACAGTTTGAATAATTCTTGCCAAAATTCTACCTTAGCTTGCTGAGTTTGAGGACCATAAACTGAGGTAATAACCCATAATTCAGATGATACATCTGCTGAGAAATTCACAGAAATACTATAAATACCCTGGTGTGGGAATGTTTATTTATATTTTTATGATTTATTTTAGTTAGACTTTGAGAACTTAGGATGAGCCCTCAGGAGTCTAGAAATTTGGATCAAACATGGATTTATAAATTTGACATCTCCCCACTGACCTTGGTCAGTGTTAATTACGCCAACCAATGATTGACAACCATTGATTAACCATCCGATGATGCCATTTAGAATAAATGAAGCACTAACATGTTATAAACTTTACGCAATAGAGAAATTCATTTTTTTTATGTTTCTTTTGAATGTCTCAAGTCTCCTTTGAGAATCTTAAAAGATACTTACAGGATATGGTCTCACGTGGTGCACATGTGAACTTGAGACCCTTAAAAGATACTAAAAAGATGCGCCTTGAGAAATGCTCATTTTATAATCCTTAAAGGATATCCTCAATGTTTATTATCCTTTAAGTGTCTTTTAGGAACTATAAAGATCAACTTATTTAAAGGATACTAACTTGCCCATTTAGGATTCATTAAGTATCCCTTAAGTGTCAATGAGTTCAATGCATAAAGAATCTTTTAATTAGTGGGACATGAGGGCCACCACTTAGCCAAAGTTACATATGCATGAAAATTTGGTCATCCAAACGATATAGATGAACCACAATAGTTTTGGTCACTCAAATGATATGAGTGAACTCCTTCGCACAAAATTTAGGTCATTCAAACAATATGAATGAACCTCTTCATATTACACAAATTAATAATTCAAGTCACATAGGTGAATCGTTCATTTGGACCATTCATTCATTTTTAAACAAGTTTGGTCATTTAAACAATATGAATGAACCATTCAATTGAAACAAGTTTGATTATTCAAGCAATATGAATGAAGCATTCAAATAATACAAGTTTGGTCATTCAAATGATACGAATGAATCATTTGATTAAAACAAGTTTGGTCATTCAAACAATATGAATGAATTATTTATTTTTTTCAATTACAATTTTCAGCATGATAAATTACAAGGAAACAATGAATTAACAAGTTTTTTTTTTCAAAGGGCCCTTATGGCGATTCGTAACTTTCACAAGCTTCGTTCCACAGCATCCTTGGGCAGCATGCATGGCCTTCTTTGCATTCTCCAAAAGCTCTCTAAAACGCTCCCCTTCATGGGGTTTATATAGTGGTAAGGGAAAGAGGGGGTGGGGAGTGGGGGGGGGGAGTCACCATTGGCTCCCCCCTTCCCTCTTTTTTTCCTTTTTTTCTTTTTTTCATATTTTTTTAATGGGAACCCCCCCCCCCCCACCAGTGGGGGGTTGGCTATCGGTGGGGGCATCCACCAGTAGCCCCCTACTCCTTTCCTTTCTTTTCTTCTTTTTCCTCTTCTTTTTCTTTCTTTTTCTCTCTCTACCCCCCATCGATGGGGGGTCCAAGTAGAACCGGTGGGGGTCCCCCTCTCTTTCTTCCTTCCCCTTCTTTCTTTCTTTTCTTGTTTACATGCCCCTGTTAAAAAAAACTTGTCAAACAAATGCCCCGCACAGGACATATGTTGGAGGCAAAGATGGAGGCATGTGTCGCGTGCATGATTTGCTTCACTCGCTTTTGTTGGCTTCATCACATGCAATTGGTTTGCATCATCTTTGAGCTTAGGATTTTTCCTTGACTTACGGCTCATGAACCTTCTAAGAATTTTGTGAGTAAACCAATCTTTATGAGCATTGAAATGATGTCAACCCATTAGAGTTTTACCTTCTTTTGGGCATTGCATAGCCCTGCTTCGAGTGTTCTGGTGAACTGAAGGTATCCAACCAGTCTTACATTTATGACTTTTGACCTAGCTAAATAACCTTGGCGGTTCCTGACCAATGTCTTGGATTTTTGGGAGTTTTCACTAGCTTCTTGGATGCATCAAGCGGCATCATGACCTTAAAGAGTCTTCGGGCCTTCATGACTTGGGAACCTCTTTGGGAATGTTCAGGCAACGTCCTTTATCTTTTGACACATGCCCTATTCTCTGATTTTAGATGCGAAAATCCCCCTTTCCGGCTTTTCCAGGCATGCTATGCAAATTGCCATGAATTGTCCAGCATTTTTTAATAAGCTTTACGAGTCATGCACTGTGTGACTCAACTTTGTTTCTCACCCTCTAGCGACACTTGAAATTTTTTGAGCACCAAATACTTCTTTTCAACTTTTTAGATGCATCTGACAGCACCCGAAGTATTTCGACTTTTTGGGGCCTTCTGATCTTCACGACTTGGGGACCTCTTTGAGAATGTTTGGGCAATATATTTTTACCTTTCAACAATAGCCCGACTTCAAGATTTTATGGTATCCACAACCCCATTTCGGCTTTTTCAAGCATGCTAGGAAGAGCACCCTAAGATGGCCAAAGCTTTGATCCATGTCGAGCCGGTATGATTAGAAGTGCTTTATCTACCCTTTGTGAGTCTCCAACTATGTTAACTTACTTTACTTCTCGCCATCCAACGATACTTGAAATCTTCGGAGTACTAAATACTCCTCTTTCGCTTCCTGGACATTCAAGTGTCTGAAATAACCTTACTTGCATGGCCTATTATGGCTGACGACTGACGTGGCTTGTAAATGTTGTGCAATGTCGATTCTCTGTCATTTTGCGACATTTGCTCACATTTCAAAACTTTTGGGTATGAATAACCCCTGGCTTTTTAGGGCACATGTAGAAGTAGCCCTAACTGACTAAAACTTTGACCTTATCGAGCTGAACTTCGTGATTTCGTTACGGTTTGCGGGCCTTAATTTTGTTCCTTTGCACTTCAAACCCTTTGAGATGAATTGCTCTTGAGTCTTTCTTTACTTTTGCTAGCTGAGGCAAGTGGCTTTCTCAATGACGCCCTTGGACAGGGGCATGGCATAGACCATGAAGAGGCTAAAGACTAGTCTTCCTGTTTCTGTGGGCTCTATATAGCATAGTACTATTGTCTCATCCTTTTTCTGAGGTTGACGAAGAGTTTAGGGCGCTTGCTTTTGAGAGTGCCGACTGATTTTCTATTTCAGTGACTTCACCAATATAGTGCTATATTTCCTTCTTCTAGAGCCGTTGATGAGCGCGGGACTCCCTACTTTTGTGATGCCCGAGATTTATGCTTCCGATTAGCCAATCTTCTTCTTAATTTGTTTTATGTATTATGCTGTATCATCCCTTTTCTAGGCAACTAGTTTGGCTGAGAGTTCCTTACCAGACTTTGTCATTATAGTAGTACTTCTGCAAGCCAACATTGGCATCTTTGAGCAAAAGAGGGATTGAACCCAGTCAAACTTGATTTCTTTCTTCATGCTTTCACTTACGAGGATGAGCTTCAAGAACTTTGCCCGCTTTGTTTTCTTTGTCGTCTGAACACAGCCATCTCATGGGCTTATCCTAGGACATGTTGATACTCCATGATTTGATTGATTTTTTTTTCCAATACTAACTTCTGCTCTCTTGCGGATTTTCACCAAAGTTAGTCCCCCTTACTTTTGCATGCACGTCCTTTTGGGTTTTCATGTAGTAGGGTTATCCATTTTTGCCTAAGGCGTCCTTTCGGAATTTCACTTTAACCGGATTTTGAGAATTTTTTACCTTTAATTGTCTTTCTTTTGGAGGAAAGAATTAAATCCATCAGAGCACCTCAATTTTAAGCTCTTTTTCTCTTCTTTTTTTTCAATTTTGTTCGGTAGGAAATTATGGCTTCTAGCAAAGGTTTTTAGTGGTGGAAGGCTTTAGGCATTCTTTAAGGATACGAGAACTCCAAGTAGTCATTATTTTGGATGTCTCAGGATATAAAGGCTCTGAGTATTTCCGAAGGCACTATGACTTTGGTGGGACTAGGATTTTTATTTTATTTTTGAATTTTAAGGATACAACGACTCCTAGGGGCCACGGACTTCAAGGATACAATGGCTCCTAGGGGCCAAGGGATTTTGGATTTTTAGGCTTCAGGGATACAAAGGCTCCAAGGGGCTATGAGGTTTTGGATTCTTTAAAGGGATAAAGGCTTTAGGTAGCCATGAATTTTAAGTTCTTCAAGGGGATAAAGGTTCCATATAACCATGAACTTTGGATGCTTCAAGGGGATAAAGGCTCTAGGTAGCCATAGACTTTGGGTGCTTCAAAGGGATAAAGGCTCCAAGTAGCCATAGACTTCGATTGCTTCAAGGGAATAAACGCTCCAAATAGCCATGGACTTTGGGTGCTTCAAGGAAATAAAGGCTCTAGGTAGCCATAGATTTTGTGTTCTTAAGGGATACAACAGTTCTCAGGGGCTGAGAACTTTTAGGCTTCGAAGGAGTAAAGGTTCCAAGTAGCTATGACTTTTGATTTTTTAAGGGATACAACGGCTACCAAGGGCCAAGGACTTTTGGAATTTCTCAAGGATACCATGACGAGACTAGGAATTCGAGTTGTGGCTTTTCAAGGGGGTCAAGGCTCTAGTTAGCCATAAACTTTAGGTTATGATGATACAACGGCTCCTGGGAACCTAGGACTTTAGAAGACTTTAAGGATACAATGGCTCCTGAAAGTCGAGAACTTTAGAAGACTTTCAAAATTGTTGACAGAAAATTTTCAAGTAGGACGAGGGATTCTGGACGGAGAGCATTTCACGCTTGTAGACCTTATCAGGTGAGAAATTGGGTTCACCCTCTCCTTACAGAGTCGAGAAGACATCGTCATCATCGCCTCAGTCATAACCCTTATCAAAGGATTTCTGTGTTATCCACCAGATGTAGAGTAACATGAAGGATTTTCTCGTCATTAGCGACTCTGATATCCTCTATGGGTAAAGATGTGGGAAAACTCAGTCTCCACCTGAGGTGTGTCGAGAGAGGTCTCCCCTCACCGGGATATGATTTTTTTTGATATTTTCAACATGAGCGGCTTTGGTGAGTCATAGCCCGGTGATTTTTTTTAAACTACCCTCAGCGCCCTTGCAGGTTTTTGCCAAAGCTAGCCCCTTTTTGTTTTTTGCATGGGCGCCCATGCGAATTTTCATACACTAGGGTTATCTATTTTTACTTGAGGTGCCCTTTCGGATTTTCACCTCAGCCGAATTTAAGACCTTCTTGTCCTTAATTGGTTCTTTTTAAAAAAAAAAACTAGGATACCAATTAAATCCATCGAGGTACCTTGTTTTTTAGGCCACCCCCGTTTTTTTGAAACTTTACAACACTAGGACCTCCTTTGTTGCTAATTTTTTAAGAGCATACTATAGCTTCATGTGCCGACCGTTTAGTGGAGGGAAGACTAAACTTCTTTTTTCATCCACTAGCTTATAGGCACCTCCTTCATAGACTTTGCTAACTATGAAAGGCCCTATCCAATCTGGAGTGAATTTGTTTTTTGGTCGGGATGCCATGACATCCTTCTATTTAACTATTACAAGATCTCCCTTTCTGAAAGCTCTTTCTTTCACAAGCATGTCAAAGGCTCTAGACATTCGAACTTGATAATCTTGCAGGCATTGATAAGCTACCAACCTTTCGCCCTCGAGGTCAGATATCTCCTCATAGCGCCTTTGGATGTCGCTCTTGTTGCCTTCCTGCAAATCATAATGTAGGGTCACCCGATAGGAGAGCTCAATTTCTATGGAGTTAACAGCTTCAGCTCCGTCAACCAGGGAATAAGGGAAGCACCACGTTGAATTTTTTAGACCATGCGATACGCCCACAATGCTTTGCGTCCCAATCTCACTTTTTCCCTTCACTGATTTTCACCAAAAGTTTATACAGCGTCTTGTTGAATGCCTCAACCATGCCATTAGTTTGAGGATAATAGATTGAAGACACCTTCCACTGAATATGGAATTTGATTGCCATCTTATAGATGGTTTGGTTCTTGAATGACGTGCCATTATCTGATGTGATCTAGCTCAAGGAATTCCGAATCGGATCGGGTCCCCGAATCGGGACCCGCCGATCCCGATCCGACTCGGATCAGATCGGCCGAGTCGGCCGATCCAGATGAAGTCTGGCTAGTCTGACTCGACCAGATTAAAAAATAATAAAAAATTAAAAAAAATCAGAAAAAATAAAAAAAAATCAGAAAAAATTACATACATATTATTCAATTGATGTACAATAAGAATGAATGCAATTCATGTACATCCATAAAAAACCCTAAACCCTAAACCCTAAAACCCTAAACCCTAAAACCCTAACCCTAAAACCCTAAACCCTAAAGTCTTAACCCTTAACCCTTAAACCCTAAAACCCTTAACCATGGATGGCAGTACCGGCCGATACCGGTACGTACCTAACCCTAAAACCCTAAACCCTAAAGTCTTAACCCTTAACCCTTAAACCCTAAAACCCTTAACCATGGATGGCAGTACCGGCCGATACCGGTACGTACCGGCCGGTACGTACCGGTATCGGCCGGCACCGGTACCGTGGGTACCGACCGGTACCGGGCCGGTACCGGACTGGTTTTGGGCCGGTACCGACCGGTACCAGGCCGATACCGGCCGATACCGGACCGGTACGTACCGGTACCGGTACCCACCGATACCGGTACCGGTACTGCCATCCTTGCCCTTAACCCTTAACCCTAAACCCTAAACCCTAAACCCTACACCCTAAACCCTACACCCTAAACCCTAAAACCTTAAGGGGGGGATCGGGACCGGCCCGAACCGGACCAGATCGGGTCCGGACCGGCCGATCTGGCCGGTCCGGCCCCGATTTGGTCCGGTTCGGGCCGATTTCGGCCGTTTTTTTTTTTTTTTTCAAATCGGTGGGGGGGAACAGTGAAATCCCCCCCGAATCGGATCGGAACCCGCCGATTCCGATCGGAATCGGCCGATTCTGCAATCCATGATCTAGCTGGATATCATAAACCTGTATATAATGTTGTGTCGAACAAAATGCGACACCACTTCACATGTGACTTCTTTCAAGGGGACGGCTTCAGCCTACCGTGAGAACTGAGAAGTACTTTGTATAAGCCACGATACATTTACACCCCCTTGAAGATGGTGTGAGTGAACTTAAAAGGTCCATTCTATAGTGGGCAAAAGGCCATGTGGGGATTATTGGGTGTAACTAGTTGGAAGGCCTTCTAAGGATTCACCTAAAAGCTTGGCATTAGGGTCAATTCTTTGCGACCTTTTCATAGTTTGTGAACATTGTGGGCCGAAAGAATCTCTTGGCTTTAACATTGATCTTCATCTTTGGTCTTGACCAGTGAGCTCCACCGACTCCAGAGTGAACCTCTCTCATCACCTTTCGGACTCCTTGGGAGAAAGACACCGTAAAAGAACTGAATTCTTGTCATCAAGAACCAACCGATATAAGACTCCATTAATCAACCGATAAGAAATTGCCCTACATAATAGTTGGATCCTTTCAACTTTATCATTAGGAAGCCAACCGTTCTTAATTTTGATGAGTGAAACACGCCAAGAATACTTGAGTTCACTCTCTTAAAACTCAAACATAATATCAAAGCAGAATACCTGAGCTTGCCTTGTTCTCAAACTTTAAAATCCTTCAAGTCTCTCAAAGGTGTGGCCCAATTCTTCTCCTCAAAAAAAAAAAAAAAAAAAAAATGCTGCAGTAGCCCCATTTGAGAGGTATTTATAGGGGCCAAGGAGCATCCGGTAGAGGGTCAAATGATCCGGTGCCCCCCTCCCCCCCAACCAAATGATCATTTTGCTCCATTTTGTTTTGAAAATTTTGCGAACAGAGAGAGAGAGAAATAAATGAGAGAGATAGGTGGGAGAGCCACATGTGGCTGCTCGGTTGGGGGAATGTCCGGTGGCACCCCCCACCGGAACCCTCTCTCTCCTCATTCCTCTCTTCTTCCATTCTTCTTCTTTCTTTTATTATTTACTTTTTAATTCCAAAAACACCTCCCACCATCTGGTTGGGGGGGGGGGGGGGGGGGGGTCACAGATCCCCCCACCAGATCCTCCCTTTCTTTCTTCCTTTGATTTTTTTTCTTTCTCACACTCCTCTTTCCTTTTTTGTGTTTATGCTCACCCGGAAGAGGGGGGGGGGGGGGGGTTCTTCCCCCTTTTTTTCCCTCTTTGCTCTCTCTCCTCTCTCAGTACCATCTTTTCTCTCTCTGCGCCCTGTGCTGTATGCACAGAACAGGGGGCCGTGGGGGCCCTTGCTGCCGCTGCTGCTGTTGCAGCTAGCTGGTGCTGCCGTTGCTGTATCTTGTTGCCGCTGCTGCCCTGCTCTTGTGATTGTTGTTGCTGCTTGTGCTGTGTTTTGCTGTTTAATGGGGCTGCTACTGCTGCTCTTGTTGGGTGGTTGCTGCTTCACACATGGGGGTTCCCTTTTGGCCTCTTGTGCAAGGTCCACATCAAGGTTAAAAAAATCTTGTGTTTGTCTAAGTTTATACTTATCATATATGTATATTTTGGTGAGTCATGATTTAAACAAGTAAAAACTTGTCAAACAAGGCACCAAGCTGAAAACATCAGACAAAAAGGTCAAAGCTTTATTTCCTAGGATAGGATAACAAGGTTTGAGTGAAGACCAAAGTCTAAAGCTCAAAAAAGGGTGAAGACCAAAGTCGGTCAAAAGAGTGATAACGGAAGCAAGGTGTTTGGGATCATTTTTTTTCTCCTTTATCCAAGGAACGAGGAGTTTGTAGAGGAGTATGGGAGGGGAAAAAGTATTCCTAATTTTCTGGTTTTCATATTCCATTTCTACAAAGTGAATCCATGCAAACAATTCCACTTTTACATACAATCTGTGGTGGTAACCACTACTGAAATTCCAACTCCGTGAGAAAAGTCGATGTTTGTTTCCTGAAACAATCAAGTTCTACTAGGAACATTAATAGCACAATGAAACCAGTGTAATCTGTTTCACTAGACAAAAGATTAACATGACCCATATGTGTGAAAAATTGGTGAAGCCATGAGCTCAATATACACACATTTAAGAATTATACGGCACATATGCTTCAGTTATTTTGGAATAAACATTATCAAATGGCTAAATGCTTTCAAGAAGTTCAGTCAACAGGAACAGATTTGGTGATATACATTACTCCAGCAATACCGAAGGCGTCCAGTTGTCTGATTGATTTCACAAGCCATTGAAGGATCCATCTCACTGTATTCAAGAACAGAAAGAGGTCCACCTCTACCCCGTCGAACGAAGACACCAACCTTCTCTTGTGGATATGCCTGAACTTCAGAGTAAGCACGACAGTGTTAGAATGTCTTGGAGATGCTTCCAAATGATCAAGGTTCTTCAACAAGATTCGTCATCATTATAAAGGAACATGACCATAAGCATATTCCAGATTATGAAACTAAATGTTCCAAAAGGTCCAAGCTTAGTGGTACCATGAATACATTGTGCTGCAAAAATGTTCACCGCAGAGATTACATTTTTAGACAATAACATGACACCCCTATTTATTGCTATTTATGTTCAAAATCTACATGGTGTAAGCTCTAAAATATCCAACATTAGATAAAGAACAAAGCAAATATTTGATCTTCAGTGAAGACATTCTTAAGTCTGCAACTGCCAATCATGAACATTGGATGACACAGCTAAAAGTCAGTGAAACTGTTTCACAAGAAAACAAAGAAAAACTGTGCTGGTGCCGATGGGTAGTTGAATCTCATTTTGATTCTTCTATGTGAGAGCCAATATGCCTAAGAAATAATGACATTTTCTTGAGTTGAGGGTGGACAAGGATAACAGTCAAGATCAAATACCACATTTTTTTTAAAGTAGATAGTAATGGAAAAACTATAATTTATTTATTTTTTGTTTTTCTGAACATGACCTATAATCAATATAAGATTGCGTTTTCAGATTTGTTATTGAATTGAACATGTGACCCAAAACTGGAGTTGGCAGGTGGAAAGGCTTAGAACTAATATAGGCATGAAGTGGCTTGTGATTACCTAGCATGAGACTAAATGGCTTTTACCAAACCTTCCCCACATACAACTAACATGGGAGGAGTCACAGTCAGCAGCTCTCCCTAAAACCATGAGGCCAAATGGGCCAAATCTAACAAGAAAACCGACTTTACATGCTAATGTAATGCCCTTGAACCCAGTCCACTATGAACAGACTCGCATCAGATTCGGAAAGAAAATAGCAGGAACAACAAAACAAGCATAACAGGGGGAACAACCCAACAAACATATGTATACAAGAGGCAACAATCTATAAGACAAATTATAAACAATGCCGATACTATTGAATAATATAACCAATACAAGTCTCCAATAAGCAATTTGAATAAGAAACAAACAACTCAGCTGTGTAAATGAGAAAAATTACAATATTTGTACATCATCAGTCTACCAAAGAAATCGAAACACTAGGCCATAGTGTAAGACCTTATCAAAATCTAACATCTCCAACTCTAAATACTCTACTTATTCAGATTCACCATGTAACTCTCTTAAAATGAATAGTGGACTTTTGTGTCCAAAAAATTTGGTAGACATCAAATTGCAACGCAACTTATTATACACTTATCATATAATAAGCTTTGCAAATCAAAGTTTACACAAGGATAAAACATGTGATTAGATCAATTCTACATTAAGTAAAAGACTACAAAATGTCATATTGTCATATGATGACACATTGAAGCATATTCTTAACACATTCAGATATGGTAAAATGTTGAATCATGGTCAAATTATCAGGTACATAGTCTCATGGTCTAAGAACTTACATATTTAGCTAATGCACAAGCACGCCATATAGTTAATCTTTAGCATATAAAAGGCACATATCTTGTCATAAACTTGTATAAACATATTAGCATGGCTAAACTTCAGATCTTAGCATATTATTATTTATCAAATCAAATTACAAACAAGAAAATTAGAGATTCTATCATGTGCAAATAATCATCTTATCACTTGCTTATATAGACATCCATTCAAATCACAACATAAAGAGCTACACTTAAAACTATACCTCTTTAGCAATCAAAACTAATGGCCTTGGCTACTGCAGAGAACCATAGATACCTCATTTGACCATGGCCACTGAACTGAAGTTCAGCTCCTGAATTTCACTCTGATTGTTGTTGATACATGAATAAACATAGTCAAATGCTTACTTCAGATCGGTCCTTTAAACCTCCTTGAGATGGCAATGTCCATGGCATAGACTTACATGTATCAATTTCTTATGTATTTTACAGCGATTTGCAATGCCATTATACTGCTAATTATAGTTAATAGAGTCATAAAAACTGCCATTTCATCATGTCACATGATCCAGATGTACAAGTCATGTGGAGTCGGTTCCAATCTCAAGACATAGGTTCATGGTTCGAAGCTAGCCAACCATGCCATGAACGGTCGACAAGAATGCTGCTTCTGTCTTCTTTGTATCATGATACATAAGCCAAGGTAATCAACGAAGGGAACGAGGGAACGGAACAGCTTCCTCTTTCCCCCTGGTCAATCCTGGCTGCGCTAAAAGCACCTCATGGCCCTGTGCCTTTCAATCTGATCTCTTATTGGCCTAATTAAGGGTAGGCACCTCTTCTCAATTCAAAGTGCTTGTGTTAAAGAAAACAAAGGAGTACTTGAGTTTGCAATGCTGCGTGCTTGTGATGCCCAGCCGATTGAGGGAACCCGGATGTGGAATAGGCCTCGCCTATTGAGGGAACCTGGGGTCAAGGGACAAAGCGCCCCTGTGTATATAAATAACTAGGTCCAGGGAGGCAGGTTTGAGGAAGGCGCATCAGTGTAGCCTAGGCGGGTAATTAATAAATACCTGAGGGCGTGCTAGGAGGGCCGGCAGTGGTCGGCAAGGCAAGGAAGGTTGTCTCTACCTAGGCGGGTTAATAAATGACTTTGAGCTGAACAGTTGTTAGATAGATCACTAGCTTGGATGCGGCCATAAGGTAGTCAACGAGCTATCCCTATCCATTCCACTTTGTTAGTTTGTGACCTTGTCCATTGCCCGTGTTCCATCCGCTGACCCGAGGCAAATAACTTCAAATCCATTTCGTTGGGAGGAGGAACCTTTATAATTTTTAAATTTTAAATAATAATTTTTAAATTTTAAATAGCCAAAACCTAAATTTTTAGACGATAAATAACATGTATTTTAAAATAATAAAATTATTCCATAATTCATAGTCATTATCTGGAGGCCCATCATCAGATCTCTTACAGTCAGTTATAGCTGATGACTCTACAAAGGTCCTTATTGCCTTCCGAAAGAATTTTGTCTGCGTAATTAACAACATTATTAGGACCGTTGCATAGTAGACACAAACAAATGAAATAAGAATAGTTTGAGCATCCTACTTCATTAATTGCCGCTACTGTTGCATTCGCATCATCCACAAGTCGGTTGACTACCACTGTCACGGCTGCAATCAAGTCATCATTGTACGTTAACGTGTATACTGAAATGCCGGATGGAGATAATATGCTATAATAAAAGTGCATCGCCCATCAAGCATCACTCAAAAAGAAAAAAATTATCACCAGAGGTCATGAAATGCAAAATTTTCACCTGCCATATGCAACTCTCTGCCCATCTGGAAGTCCCACCTCCTTTATATAATCTTCACAAAATCTTTTGCATACTTTCTTGAGAGTGTAGATATCTTCCTCTTTCCAGCCTCCAGTTTGGCATACACCAACCCTAAAGTTGGTGTCCGATCTCCATCCACGCAACACAAAATCTCATATAATGGCACAATAAGTTGTCCAATAAGCTTTATCTTCACCCAAAAATTGCTCTTGTTCACCAAGTCTTCAATATTCTTTCCCTCGTCTGTCATAGCAAACGTGGAGTGTAGTCATCTGTCACTTCTAAATATTTGTTTCAAACCTACTTCATGTTTCAACATACTTTGCAAGGTAATGAAGTTGGTGGCAAATCTTGTGATGGCAGGCCTTAACAACTCACCATGTATATGACCCCTCATCAGTCTCAATACATGATAATGGTTGTACATATATTGTGTAATCGTCTGTGCCTTGGCAATATTCTTCTTGATAGCATCTAGTTGTCCAATTTCTTTCAACATCAAATCTACAGAATGTGCTGCACATAGGGTCCAAAACAAATGAGGTCTGTGAAGCATTAGCGCCTCTCCTGCCTTCTTGTACACGGAGCCATTATCTGTCACCACTTGGACAATGTACTTCTTGCCAATTTCCTCCACAACACTGTCCATGAGTTCCAGAATATACTTATGGTTGTGTATCTAATTTGATACATCCACAGACTTATGATATAATTTTTGTCTATCACAGTACACAAGAAAATTAATGAATAATGGTCTCTGACCAGCCATCACACATCAAGAGTAAACCCCATACTTCTTCCACTTTTTCTTGAATGAATCAATATACTACTTGATCTCTTTGACCTCATCATCAAGATATTTTCCTGTCAGTTCTTTTGGAGCAGAGAGCTTAACATGTAAATCCTGAGCTTGTCCTTCATTGATCATACTGGAATAGTAAGGATTGTTTACTGTATTGAAGGAGATGCTTGCATGATGCCAAATTTGCAACAACCCTTCCCAATATATACCTCGGACCATTCTTCTTGTAGCTATCAACAACCCTTGTTTGTTTTCCATGCTCTCTAGAAAATATATAAGGGTCAACTTCCTCAACAGGAGTGCATAACTTGTGCTTTTGAGGCCGGCCTGTAGGTGTGGTCCACTAGTGAAATAGGAGAATATACTCTTCCTAGGTTGAGCCTGCCCCCTGAAGCTCTCACTAGCACCTAATGATCCACCAGCACCCTGCTCTGCTCCTTAAAAGTTAACCTCCTGAACTCATAAATTCTCTCTCCCGATACTCATGCCTATTGAGCTCTAACACTCGCCGAGTACGTGGAGAAGAAGGCTTACGGCCATGTACCTCCTGAACATCATCATCATCATCATACTCAGTCCAGCCTCCTTCATCATCATGTCCTCTACCGACAACACCGTAGATCATGCATTCTTCCCTCTCCTTGTCTGCAGCCTTCTTTAAGCGGATTTGCACCTGACTTTTCAAGTGTTAAGTCATCTAGGACCTGACCTCCCTGAGAACATTTTTACACCGAATGACTTCGTTATACCCTACTATTTTTTCCTCCTGCAATCTAACTATCTGACTCTGTCTTCTTCCTCGCTTCATCCACCCCTGCAGAAAACCTAGCCACCTTGTAACTTTTATACGCCATAAGCACCTCCCTATACGTCCAGTGATCCTCCTGCACGTCCCGTTCTAAATTTTCAAACTCGATTTTGATCCAGAATATCTCATTGCCCCACCGCAGTCTCACAGATGCTGGGATCACAGTACCCTATTCAACAGTGACCATGACTCAAGCAAAGTGCAAATATTCCCAGTCTAAAGTCTTCCTGTCCACCCTAGTAATCCTCCCAAAAGGTGCCACAATCGCCATATATACCTCCATATCCCACAAGTGCCAAGGAATGCCTATAAGTTTACACCATCTTGCTAGCATTCTGCTGCGCTTCTGAGCCCCTGCTTCTGGAGACCATGCCTTCTAGTATACCACAACACCCACACAAACCAGAGACGCAATGTTCAGGATATTGCGATAAATGTTTCTCATATCTCTATAACACTAATCTTTGTATTAAGCTCTCATTAACTTGGAAGTCCAAATGTTACCAATGCATGGAATACTTGCCACATCAGACTCTGCGTAAAATTAAAACACAAATCACTTCAGAGCAAAAAAGGAAGAGATTGCTGGAGCAAGATACTAAAAATAAAGCGAGTCAAGGAAAACTAAAGAGGCAACTTTTCCCCTTCTTCAGAACTAGAAAAGAACCATTTTACCTTATCCTCGTCCTAATTCCTATGGAAGAACAAAAAGAGAGAAACCACCATTTTAACCAAATGTTGGATTTTCAATAAGCCTCAAATGAGAAAATCAAGGGAATGTGGGAATTAAACTCAATCTCCATTCAGGAAGAAAGAACTTCAAAACACAAAGTAATGGCTTGGACAAGGACATTTTGACTAGGAAGTTGAGACTTTCTAAAATTAAAGCTTTTATTTGCAAATGATGACAGTAAAAAATGATTTTCAATAGGGTAGGCACATGAACTCCTTAATATTAATTTCAAAACTGAAAAGAGAACATCTTTATGATTGCATACCTTGCGAACAACTTTTGCTGCAGCAGGGACACCTTTTTCAATGAAGTATCCCAAATAGGTAGGATCTGCCACTCGAACCTGTTCCAAGAGTTTAGTGATGGATGTGTCTTGCAACATAAATTTTTTAAATCAGGTATATCAATCCTACCAATGCATTATCAACTCCATAACAGTCCACATATCTAACGCCTCTCGTAGCCATATCCTCCAATAGCCTAGATGTCTTTAGAGCTGAAAAATAATTTGAAATCTGAATGAAGCAACTCAATCCTTTCTGCCACTTGCTAAGAAAAGATGCAATACAGTAAACCTAAAAACTCATTTGGATGACACCACACTACAAACTTCTTAAGTGAATCCTACCAGAGTAAACACCTCCATTTCCATCGGGAGCTTTTGCCACCTGTATCACGATGCAAAACCATGAAGAACCATGAAAATAAGAGCAAAATACCCTTAAAGATAAAGAAAATTTCCTTGACATTATATCAAATAGAAGCAAAAGATTGAAAGCTAAAAGCAAATTTTCTCAACATTACATCAAATAGAAGCAACATATTGAAAGGTAAAAGCTAAGTGATACAGAAGCTCATTGCACCTGCTTTTTGGTAAAGAACGATACGAAACAATGAAAAAGGGGATGGCAGACACAATAAGCATTCTCCATTTTTCAGTAAGCGAGTATATTTCACGATTTCTGATCTCAGGGAGACACACTGCTTAGACTATCCTTCAAAAAATATCCCCAAGAGTGCAATGTTTAATATGCAATTCTCTTGATCAAATAAATCCATTGGTAGTAATCATAAATGAACATTTTGCATAGACGGTCTGCTGGGAACTGTTTAGAAAAGTTTTAATTGGCCATCAGTCCATCCCTAAAACCCTACACGCTTTCATCAAACAAATGGCTAACTGGAAACATCTTTTGTACGAAAGAATGTTGATGCAGGCATGACGGTAAGGCAACGGAGCTGCCTATAGATAAAGAAAGGGAAACTAAGTAATAGGGCACAGAAAAAGGTGATGAAAAAGACTATACCTTTACAAGTTGACAAGGTGGGTCTCGTTGAACAAAAAGAAAGAGGAAAACGCAGGAAGAAAGAAAAAATAGAATAAGAAAGAGAAGGGGAACAGAAATATGTTACAGTCTCACTTGGAAAACCCAAATGGTTGGCGAACCATGCAACACCATAGTGTCAAAAGCAAACACTGAGACCAGCCTTTAAAAAAATTTTGCGAACATATAAGAGTTCTACAATGCTCAGATGCTCAACCTGAAGGCCTCACACATATCTTTCTGGACTTAGGTCACCACCCCAAGCTCAGGCACCCGCACCGATTGCACACATATAGGAACTGTCATCGCTCAAGGCCTATCGGCTGCATGTCATGCCCCTCGTTTGGGCACCTTTGCTCCAACCATGCAACCTTAGGTGGGGGCCTATCAGCACTGCGCATATACACTTCACCTAGGTGCCCTCCTAGGGCCTTCCGGCCATATGCATCACGCCTTGCCTAGGTACCCTTGTTATGGCCAGGTAGACCTTCGCTCGAGGCCTATCGGCTATATATGCATTGGGCCTAGTCTAGGCACCCTTGCTATGGTCATCCCAGGCTAGCCAACCATCAGCCTTAAGGCCTTGCACAATGTACACTCAAGTGGATAAGAGAGGTTCCTGTCCACAAAAAAACTAATGGGAGCTAAGACATTCTAAATGCCTTAATCCAAGAGTCCACTGAAAAACCAATAAGATGCCTAGACCAAGAGTACAATAGTACAAAAGTTTTCAACATAAGATCTACTTCCCCGGAATATGGCGTATTGACCAACAAGGCTATATCCACATTCCAAAACTGGAACAAGGAAAAATCTTGACCCAAAGTCAGATCCCTTACATATCCTTATATAATTCAATTGCATTCCTGCCTTTTACACATTACTGAAGATTGGATACTTGGAAAATAAGAATGTAAAGGACCTTCCTTTATTTGACCTAATACATTAACAGGAAGAGTCAAACTCCCAACATAATTGACAGCTTCAGTGATAAAAGTGTACTATTCTCTATATGATTGTCAACTTCATTTGTAACAGGGTAGAGACTGGGACCCTGGGTAGGCTTCTTGGTAGAGAGGAGGGTGAAAGGTCGTCTATTTTTGCATTTTGGGGTTCAAAGGGAACCAAAAACCATAGCTGTGGGAACTCGGAGTGGGAGAGGGAGGGAATGAGGGTAAGGAAAAGAAAGTTTTGTGAAGGAGGTCTTAGGGATGTCTATCTCATGTGCTACTAGAGGGACAACTAGGTGACACCGTAACTAGATGGTGCTTACAAGCAAAGACAGACATGGGAGTAGTAATTGGAACAAAATGGGAGCAGATGATCTTCTAGTTTACCCAAGGAAGGAATGATCAAGGATTGGGCACATATCTGTTTGGACTCTAGCCAATTTATCCTATCCAATCGAATCCCCCCTTGTTAAGGATTCACCCTTTGTAGCCTAGAAAATATCCCCAAAAAATAAAATTTCTAAAAAGTAAAAAGTGTATTACAATGTAAGAACTTAATTTAAGATCAAAACAATACAATAGTTGTGAATTGAGATTTGTAGGCTCGCATTTAACTGTAAACAGCTGTTATATGTGCTCTACAAGGCATGGTGTGCCGGATCAGCACGAACGGCCAATCTGATTGGTTTCAGGCCGGTCCAATCTAATCCCGTGCCCCGATCCTCCAATCCTAGGCCGTATCAGGTGGGATCCGATAGTATCGCATGATCCCGAATCTGGATCGGCTGAACCAAGCCAAATCGGGCCAATCCGGGCCCAATGGCTGGCCTGAAACTAGCCGTTGTCAATGGCTACTTTGAGAGCTACCCGTTGGGCATGTTCCCAATCGCTAGTTTGGGCTTTGGGGGGAGAGGAGGGGTGTATATAAACCCCCAAAGGCTACTCTCCACCCCATCCACCAATGTCCTCTCTAAATTTTTTTCCCTCTTTCTCCAAGTTTTTTTCTCCTTCCTTGTCTAAGTTTTTTTCTATTTAACTAGTAAGTTAATATTTCTCTCCCTCTCTCTCTCTCTCTAAGTTTTTAATCTAATTCATATTTCTCTAAGTTTTTTTATCTCTTTAATAATTAACATTTCTCCCTCTCTCTAAATTTTTTCTATCTAGTTAATATTTCTCTCCCATAGTTTTTTTATCTCTTGAACAATTCTCCCTCTCTATTTTTTATGTTTGAAATTTCTCTAACTCTCTCTCCCTAAGTTTTTTCTGTCTTTGAAATTTCTCTCCCCTCTCTCCCTAAGTTTTTTTCATTTATTTAATAATTAATATTTCTCCCTCTCTCTAAATTTTTCTATCTAGTTAATATTTCTCCTCTCACACTCTCTCCCTAAGTGTTTTCCATTTCCTTAATAATTAATATTTCTCCCTCTCTCTAAATTTTTTCTATCTAGTTAATATTTCTCTCCTTCTCCCTAAGTTTATTTTTCCATATTTTTAATATTTCTCCTCTCTGTCTTTAAAATTTCCCTCCCTCTCTCTCCCTAAGTTTTTCTATGGGAAATAGCATTCTACAATGATTGGGTGGACACTTCAAGGCACTTTTTTTAGTAAGTTGTCTTTTTGTAACACACGCTCTTCCTCTAACAATTTCTCGACAATTCTCTTTCTTGCTCTTTTGTTTTCTTTCCTTAGATACATTAATATTAACAATTCTCAATATTAAATAAAATATGTAAGTTTACCAAGTTGTGTTTTGAAAGAAAATTAAGAAATGTGTATCATTCTCTTTTTTGTTGAGAATTATCTGATTTTGGATACCAATAATATAAAGGTACTGAGATTTATTGAATTTTTTTGTCAATGACTGGAATCCATATCCTCTTTAGAACTAGGGATACATTCTCCTACAGACATTTTTATCAATGTATTGTATTATCTTGTACTATGCAAATCTAGTCCTAGCACTAAAGAGGATATGTATTCCAATCATTGATAAAAAAAATTAACCAAATATTTAGTACTGTTATTATCGCTTGTATCCAAAAAAGGATAATTCTCAGCCAAAAAAGATTGGCACGTATCTCTTATTTACTAAGGAAATACTAATATATATGAGAACAAAAATTTTAGAGATGAAAGATAGAAAGAGAGTGTGTTATAGAGAGACCAGTTACTAACATATATATATAGGAGAAAAAAAAATTTAGATAAAATTCTTCGAACCATTAATACTAATATATATAAGAGAGAAAATTTTAGAGACGAAAGATAGAGAGAGTGTGTGTTATAGAGAGACCAGTTACTAAGGAAATAAAATAGAGATTAGACAAAAAACTCAAAAGAAGAAATCAAGGTTCTAACAAAGGTAATCATTTCCAAGGTTAAGAAACCCGGGATCGAGTCCCGGATCGGCCGGTCCAAAACTGATCGGATCGGCCGATACCGATCGGATCGGATCCGATCCCGGCCGATCCTGGCTGAGTCAGGCTTGGCTGGTTCGGATAGCAGAAAAAAATAGAAAAAAAATATGAAAAAACTACGATGTTGTTGGAATATATTGATTTGAAGTACATACGATGTTGTTGGACAAAAAAACTTTGAATAAACTTACATATATGATTATGAACTTACATTTATTCCAAACGTACATTATACTGAATGAACATATGGCTAACATACTCAGCCCATGACATATAGCTCTGGTAGTATTGTTCATATTGCATCACATACCGGCTATAGTCATCTGTATTGGTATAAATGACTGAAAATTGTGGATATTCTAGACAACCCCCTGAATAGTCGGATGTATCAGAATGTTGAGGAGGGTAAACTACATATCCAGTAGGCTGACTATACCTTTCGTATGGAGAATATGATGATGCATCTGATAGTTGCTCCTGATATTCTTGAGGAGCTTTACCTTTATCCTTCCTCCTTGATCTGCTGAATGTTTGAATGGAAGATTCTTCACGTCCTGCTCTGCTACCATGATGTTCATCTTGGGTAGCATGTGTGAATTCTTCTTCTCCAGTGAATTGAATTGGTGGAGCTGGGGCTGGGGCACTGGTAGCATCTCCGCCATCCTCAGAACTGTCGGAGCTCGTCTTTGATGTCGAGTCATTTGAGGTTTGATATTGGACCTCATCACTTGGTTCTGGCGTTTCATCATCTTCCTCGATAGTCTCCAGATCAGCAATTTGAATTCCAGTACCACTCTTCCTTTTGCTTGGTGCTTGTTTTTTGCTCTTCTTCTGACGTTTTGGAGAAGGAGGTTGAAAATCAGTAAGTAATGGAACATTATCTAACTCACCTTCCGCCCATTCCCGATCATTTGGGTTGAATTCAGGCTCATTTGAGGTGCTTGCATCAACCCATGCATTTAGTGGATGTTGCTCCTCGAACAGCTCATCCAAGTCTATGGGTTCTTCTGCATGTGTCGTCTCTGTGGCTTGTCCGGAAATTCTCTCTTTCTCCTGCCTTTGAAGGTTCCTTATGAGCTCCAGATTTTTTAGCTTCAACCTCATGTTATAATGACATAATACTAGCTTCTCTAGACGGCTCGACTTCAATCTATTCCTTTGCTTAGTGTGAATCAAGCCAAAGGTGCTCTAGTTTCTCTCACAGCCTGATGAAGAGGTTGTTTGACTTAGGACCCGAATTGCAACATAGGCTAGATCTTCATACCCATATGCTTTTTCATGATCTAGCCACCAGTCAGCTGTAAATAGAAAATTGGCCATGTCAACAATGTGCAAGCTATAATTAAAATTTAAGTAGAACATCTAGTTAATAATTTTCAAACCTGGACTCAAAATTTTGGCAGCTCTTTGAGCAGTACTTGTCCCAAAGTGGTATAACATCATTCTGTAATCATGCATTTGCTTGCATGCCAATATTGCTCTGTCCTCATCTGCAAGCATGCGCTTAATAACAGACTTAGCCCCCATCAACACTTCTGAGCAACTATCATAACTATCCTTCTTCCCATCAGTTCTAAACATGTACTGAGGGTTGAAAAAATAACCTAAATAAATAAGTCGAAGTTAGTTATTACTTAAAAAAAATGTGTATACAAATAATACACATAAAAAGTTAGTAGCTTACCAGCTGCATGAAGATCGTGATGTAAAGTGTGTTCCCAACGTCTGTCTATTATGTCCCACCACTTCACAAAGGTTGTTGGGTTGTTCAGTTGAATGAGCTCCTTAGCTGTCCATAGCTTTATATAAATATCCCATATCTGATCTTCTTTCTCCATCACAAGATCGCAAGACACGGACAAGCGGTTCTACAATATTTAACATCGCTTGCACCCCCCTCCAGAAGGGTCTAGACTGAATTAGATCAGCCACTTTCTTACCTTTCTCTCTGACCTTAGTTGGTACATGCCGCAATATGTGATTCTCCCAATCTTCCGATGCCACCATCCTAATCAAGTTGTTCTTTTGTTGACTTAAACTATCTAGAGAGATATATTGAGATGCAAACCTGGTGGCTCCCGGACGAAGCAACTCTCTTCCATGAGTATGTGTGCGCATGATATCCAGAATGTTGTTGTGGTTGTAGATGAATGTGGTGATAAATCGACCACTCTTGACCACTCCATCTACCATCGGATCAGAGCAAATGTCTTCCAACATCAAGTCAATACAATGAGCAGAACAGGGAACCCAGTATAGATGTTCTCTCTTCTGCATCAACATTTGTCCAGCTAACTTGAACGCCGCTGCATTTGGACAATCCTTTTTTCGCCCACTTCTTCCACCATTTGATCCATTAATTCACACAGGTATTGGGCATTCTTTATTTTTCCAGATGCATCAATAGACTTCCAAAATACGGTTCCAGCTTTGCAGTAAATTAAGAAGTTGATCATACTTCTTGTTATCCCTGTAAAGTTCCAAACGTGATAAGAAATCAGAAAGAGACCCATTCTGATTAAGAAAAAATGAAGATAAGATAAGAAACTGAAGATAAGATTTATGTACATGTCCATCCATCGCACATTAAAGTGCATCCATACTCATCCCAGATCCTTTCAAATGATTTAATGTATGTTCGGATGTCATCAACTTCTATATCCAAGTACTTGTTGTATATCTCATATGGAGAAGGTCCCTCAACCCCTTTGCCAACTTCTTGTATGGTCTCGATCATGGACTCATAATATGGCCCCTTGGCCGCATTAGCAGGGATACTGTTATAGAAAAACCACCTAGATGTAACTCTCCCTATCTTCTCCTTACAAAGTTTTAAGTTCTTGAATGCAGCACTAATAGAAGGTTGTTTATCCCTCTTCTTGGTGAGCAAGGGATCTATTGGACCTACTCTAGGATCTCCAGCTCTAGTGAACTCCTGAGGCAGCTCCTCGCATACATTAGTGCTCATACCGGCACTAGTGCTCCCTTGTGCAGAAGGTGTGGAGCCACTTCCTTGTCCTCCATATCTTCCAGTGTGCCGAAATAAGTCCTCATCTGCAAAGGACCGCCGACTTGCTTCCATTGCACGTCGCAATTCAGCTTTAAATGTAAAAGAAAAAAAATTAATCTACTATAACTATTTGTCTGAAAATGTTAAATGAAGAACATGAAAATAAGTTAAATAAGAAACTTACTTGTATCCCAATCATCAACATTTATAGGTTGATTACTTCCACCAAGCCGGACTCCAGCATCAGACCTTCGTGCTGGTTCAGACAATTCTTCTCGAATTTCCTGTCTTCTTCTGGCAGTACTTGCTTTGCTTGATTCCTTCTCCTTCATGTAAGTTCGAAATTGGATCCTAACCTCTGAAGGAACTCGAGCACATGCTGCAACTTCACCTTTTATTCCAGCAAGATGTTGTTTGAACCGGTAGACCCCGCCAGAGACAACCCGGTTGCAATATTTGCATTGTACCTTTCTTTGGCCCATGTCCACCGGTGTGCAATGACCCCAAGCAGGATCAGCACTAGGAGGATTCCCAGATGACCGCTCAGCAGCACCTTGAGATGCCATTCCTTCACAGCACAAGAAGATGAGAGATCGCGGAGCTTGTAGTAGACTAGAAGTGACATCGTGAGAGAGATGAAGAGAGAATTCTATGATCGAGAGAGTGGGAGAGAGAGCAAGAATGTTAGGAGGCTCAAAGGGCAATTGTGGAGCCTTAGGAGGGCCTTAGGGGGGTTTAAATAGACCCCCAAGGCCCAAACTAGCAGTTGCTGGCCGTTTGGGAACGGCCAGCAACGGCTAGTTTGACCCCCAACGGCTAGTCAAACTAGCCGTTGGGGGCCGGGTCGGGCCGATCCGAGCCGACCCGGCCCGATCCGGTCCCGGATCGCCCGATCCAGCTCGGACCGGCCGATCCGAGGCCTGGACTCGGCCAGGTTACTCGGGATCGGCACGGTCGGCCCAAAACCGCTCCGACTCGGCCGATCCGAGCCGAGTTTTTAAACCTTGATCGTTTCCCTAGGTCTTTTTAATTTTTTTACATATTTTTTTAATTGTTTTTACATATATTTTAAATTTTTTAACATATTTTTTTGTGATGGAGAAGGAGATCGGGCCTAGATAAGTTTTGGTCAATGGGAACCTGTTTTCCAAATTTTTAATAATTCTTTCACCTTTTTTTAATTTTTTAACCTTTTTTCTAAGAAAGTGCGGATCCAGACCGGATTGGATCCAATCAGCCGATCCGATCAGGTCCAGGACAAGACTAATCCATGTCTGATCCCTTATTATGCCTACGTTGCTACAAATATTTCATCCACATATTTGTACCAAAAAATAATGCATTCTGACTACCTTAATAATGTCATGATGCTGCTTTCTTTTGGACTCATGCCACAATCAAGTCACCAAAATATCTAATTTGGATAAATTCACATTGTGCATAGTCAAACATGCCAACATAAGTGGAGAAAGAGAGTGAGAAAAGGGTGATAAGAGAGTAGAACCATCCCTAAAGCACATATTGAGAATATGAGTGTGAAAGAGAGTAAGAAAGGGAAAGAGTGTTTGGTTGAGAAAGAGGATGCTAAAAGAGAGAGAAGAGTGAAAGGAGCTTGAGATGGGGATGGAATGACCAAATGGGGGATATAAATAGCCTATGAGCCTTTCCCAGTCCACAACTAGTTGTGGATGCTAGCTAGCACAGGCTTAACATTGTTCTCCAGTTGCTAGGCGAGATATGTTAATCTAGGCTGATCTGGCCTACGATCAACTGGGGCAAGATCGGGATTGAATTGGATTGGTTGAAAATTGATTACCTGGGCAATCCAATCTAGCAGTCCATGAGTTTACCATTTAAATTTCCTTTGGGAGTGTAGTCAGGGGTAATTTTGTCAGCCAATTTTTATAAGTTTATTTTTCTTCTTTTTCCTCTTTTGCATGAGTGGTTGGGGTCTATTATGTATTTTATTGGAGCAAGGAGTATTCTTGTCCTTGTCTAATCTATTGTTAACCATTTTTACTCATGATATAAAAGAGGAGGGGGGCGATCTGTTTGGACTTGCCGCTACCTCCAGTTCTCTCATCTCTCTCTCTCGCTTATTCTACATGGTATCAGAGCAGGCAGGACCTTTCTAGGGCTTCTTTGGCTCTGGTTGGTCCTCTCTGGAGGGCTTTTCCTACTGGCCAGTCATCCTCCTTCCTCGTCCAGTGGCCCTAAGGCATTCAAGTGCTGAGGTTCCCTGCCTCTCTTTGTTTTGGTGATTATAGGGCACCAAGGAGCAGGCCGATCCCTGTTTTGATGTTTCTAGGGCACCAAGGAGCAGACCGGTCCCTGTTTTGGGTGTTTCTAGGGCACCAAGGAGCAAGCAAGCCCCTTTCTCTATCCAGCGGTACCCTGTGGTCCTCTTTGGAGCAAGCCGACTCCTTCCTCCGCCCGACAGTGCATGGTGGTGGACTTAGGAGTTGGTTGGTCCCTCCTAGGTATTTTTTCAGCCCCGTTGGTGTATTCAGCAGGTTCGGTCCCCCCCCCCTTCTTTGCTCTTGTTGGTGGTCCTAGGGCACCAAATAGAAGGCCAGTACCCCCTTGGCCTGTGGTGCTCTATTTTTTTCCTCCAACCGGGTGCTGTTTTTTCTCCAAAGCGCAGGCCGGTATCATTGTCCAGTAGGTCCGATTCTCCCTGTGCAGTAAGGGGCTGAGCCGGGTGACTGTTGGCTAGTGTTCAATGCTCCTTTCTTTACCCTAGGAGCAGGTTGGTGCCTAGTGAAGTTTTGCTTGGTGTTTGGGAGTCACCTTCACCTCAGGTTATCTCCTATAGGGCTGTCATGGAGTTTTCTACGACCAACAATGTTGATCAAGAAGCTAACTCCTCCACGATGTGTCCTACTAGCTCTTCATCAGTTGAGCACCACCTGCTTGCTATGCAAATGACTTCAGTGAAGCTTACAGAGTCGAATCACCGACTCAGGTCTATCTCTGCCCGCATTTTCCTTGGAGGACGAGGTAAAACATGTTATATTGATGGTAAAATCAAAGAACCAGCATATGAGGATCCTACCTATGCTAGGTGGGAACAGGAGAACAACTTGGTTATAGGATGGATTCGCAACTCTGTAAGTTCAGAGATTCAACAGCTAATCATGATGAAGAGGACAGCAAGGGAGATGTGGGATATTCTGAACTTAATGTATGGCCAAAAGCAAGATATTTCGCGCATATATCAGTTGACAACTGATATACAGGAGTTAAAACAGGGTAGCACTGATGTTACCACTTACTTTGGTTTGCTAAAAAGTAAGTAGGAGGAGTTAGACTACTACTTTGCATACAGTTGGGCTTGTACTGAAGATCATAAAGTCTATTTGCTACATGTGGAGCATAACTGCATCTTCAAGTTTCTTGCTGGTCTCACCTCTGAGTATGAAAGCTTAAGAGCTCATATACTCAATATTGACCATCTTCCATCCTTTGAACAAGTGTATCACAAGATGCTGCGAGGAGAGGGGCGAAAGAAGGCGATGAGTGGTAGTAGTGTCACAGCAGGTAGCCGTGACGTTGTTGAGTCATATGCACTTGCGAGTGCCTATTCCAAACCTATAAAGAGTGATGGTGATCAGGAAAAGGAGAAAGGCAAGACAAGAAGACACCGCTCTCCTTGTGGGGAGAACAACCACAATATAGACAAGTGTTGGATCTTTATCCTGATAAGAAGCCGCTGAAATTCAAAAATTCTAAGAGTAAACAGCAAGCAAAGAGCAATGTAGCCTTCAATCAAGATTCAGGTGACCCTTCCAGACCCTCTCTGGATAGTGGGTTTACTACTTCTCAGGTGTCTGCTCTCTCCTTTAGTGATATTCTGCACCTTTAGCAAATCCTCTCTCAATTTGGCACATCTTCATCTACCACCTCTACACCAGGTACTACTGGGGTAGCCTTGAGTATGACTCACTCTGCTTTCCCCAATAACCATTGGGTCATTGACTCAAGTGCTACAGATCACATGACTGGTACATCTTCTCTCTTTACTTCATATTCCTTGAGTTCTGAATAAGAGAAGGTCACCATTGCAGACGGTACCCGTGCTATAGTGGCGGGTAAAGGTTCAATAAGTCTCAGTGATGACCTACCTCTGTCCTCTGTACTTTATGTTCCTGACTTACCATTGATCTTTTATCTGTTAGTAGCTTAACTAAATCACTTCAATGCTCTAAAACTTTCTTTCCCACTCATTGTGTTTTTCAGGACCTGAAACTCACGCAGACGATTAGGACTGGTCATGAAGTGGGAGGTCTATATCATTTGGAACATGGTGGTGGAGCTGCATTTCAATCCAGTGTTGATGGCATGGAAAAGAAACATGAAGTGATCTATTTGTGGCACTGTTGTTTAGGTCATTTGTCTTTTAGGTCTTTAAAGGTCTTGTTTCCTTCATTGTTCAAGTTTATTAGAGTTGACACCCTTTAGTGTCAAGTCTGCCAACTTGCCAAGTATTGTAAAACTAATTTTCAAGTTTCTATGAATAAAAGTGTTTTTCCCTTCCAACTTGTTCACTCTAATGTTTGGGGGCCATCTCATGTTCCCTCTATAGATGGTCACCGTTATTTTATTAGTTTTATTGATGACTTTTCCCACTGTTGCTGGATTTACCTCATGAAATCCAGTGAAGAGGTACCTCGGATTATTCAAGTGTTCTGTAGAATGATTGAGAATCAATTTGAAAGGCGAGTTAAGGTGTTCAGATCTAATAATGCAAAGGAGTACTTTGAGAGGACGCTCAATATTTTTATGGAAAATGAGGGCATCATTCATGAGTCTTCTTGTGCTTACTCGCCCCAACAAAATGAGGTGGCTGAAAAAAAGAATAGACATTTACTTGAGACCTCTCGAGCACTCTTTTTGCAACGTTAACTGCCAAATAAGTTCTGGGTAAAAGATGTCTTAACTACCTCATATGTTATCGACCTTATGCCTTCCCAAACACTTGACTTTATGTCCCCTATCCGGGTACTTTGTCTAGACCATCCTCTATTTGTTTTGGAGCCCAAGGTCTTTGGATGTGTGTGCTTTATTCATTCCCTCACTCTAGGGTCTACAAAATTGGATCCTCGAGCCACCCGTGGCATCTTTCTGGATTACTCTCTCACTCAAAAATGATACAAATGTTTTGACCCAAAAAGAAAAAAAAAAATGTCCTCAAAGATGTCACATTTTTTGAGTCAAAGTCTTGCTTTGCACCTCAGACCTATGGTAAGGGGGAGGATGTTCTTGGTCCTTGTGGTGATTCTCCTCCTGAGTTGGCTCCTCTTTTACCCCTTATTACCGATACGACTAGTGTTGCATCTGGATTGCCTGACAAGTCTCCACTGGATACTCTCACTTACTCCAGGCATACTTGGCACAAGCATAGGCCTTCCATGGATCCACCATCTCAAGAAGCTGATAAAATTTCAGGTCATTCATTGAACTGATCACCTACAGCTCCTAAGGATTTAGAGTTACCTATTGCTATCCGGAAGGGGATGAGAACATATACCAAACATCCTATTTCTCACTATATTTCTTATTCTCGTCTCTCACTATCTTATTGTTATTTTTAGCTGTTGTTTCCACCTATTATGTTCCTAACTCCTTTGCAGAAGTTGTTAAGGACCCAAAGTGGGTACATGCCATGGAGGAAGAGATGCAAGCTCTCCAAAACAACAATACCTGGGAGTTAGTAGCTTTGCCTCCAAGAAAGAGTTTGGTTGGATCCATATGGATGTTCACTATTAAATACCATTCTGGTGGTACTGTTCAAAGGTATAAAGCTCGCCTTGTTGCCAAAGGCTTTACCCAGACTTATGGTGTGGATTATCTAGAGACGTTTGCTCCTGTGGCCAAACTCAAATCTGTCATAGTTCTATTCTCCTTTGTTGTCCAGTTTTCTTGAGAACTTCACAAGTTAGATGTTAAGAATGTCTTTCTTAACGGTGATTTACAAGAAGAGGTGTATATGCAGCCCCCTCTTGGATTGGAAGCCAGGGGGAGAGTGTGTCGGCTCGAGAAGGCATTATATGGTTTAAAACAATCTACAAGGGCTTGGTTTAACAAGTTCAGATCTGCCATGGTACAGCTTGGCTATCAACAGGACAACTCTAATCATACTTTCTTTACCAAATGGGTAGATGGTCATGTGGAAATTCTTCTTGTATATGTTGATGACATGATTATCACTAGACATCATACTACAGAGATACCGAAGCTTAAAGATAGTTTGGCCCATGAGTTTGACATTAAAGATCATAGGGAGCTAAAATATTTTCTTGGCATTGAGGTGGTCAAGTCTCAGAAAGATCTTTATGTCTGTCAACGGAAATATGCTCTTGATTTGCTTCAAGAGACTGGGAAGCTAGGTTGTAAACCAGCTCATACCCCTATAGAAACCAATCATGGATTGTCTGAGTCAGGTAGGGAGCTCTTGTCTGAGTCTGATAAAAGTTCGTACCAACGCCTTGTTGAAAAACTCTTGTACTTATCCCTCACCAGACCAGACATTGCTTATGCAGTTGGCATTGTCAAGTAGTTTATACATGCTCCCCGGTCTCCTCATATGCGGGTTGTGGAAAGAATTCTATGTTACATTAAGACTTGTCCTGGTAGAGGCTTGTTGTATACTTGGGCTCCACATATGAATATTGATGCTTATACTGATGCGGATTGGGCAGGTTCCCGTGATGATAGGAGGTCAACCACTGGTAATTATTTGTTTCTGGGTGGCAACCTTGTTACTTGGCACAGTAAGAAACAAACTGTTTGTGCTCGTTCTAGTGCAGAAGTTGAATATCGGACTATGACACATGGGTTATAGAGATGTTATGGGTTAAGCTTTTTCTTCAAGACCTTGGTGTTCAAGTTCATACACCTATGCGCCTGTATTGTGACAACAAAGTTGCCATCAGTACTGACCCTTTTCAGTGTCAGAAACCAGCTCCCCATCAGTGCTAGTGAATTGTTGATTGGCTACAATTGGAGTAACAGTAGGATGACACCCCAATTTTTAAATTTTGTCCAACAAATCAGAGGCATACTTGCATTGACGAATTTAGATATCACTATCGAAGTAAGCAGAAATTTACATTGTTGGCTGTGGAATTACTTACATCAATGGAATTTGAAGAAATCAAGTGCCAAGGATCCTAATTTTGACAAGTGGTACTTGCAAAATAGCATTGTTATGTCTTGGTTGATTAATTAAGTAGGAGCTCAAGTCAACTCGACTCAACCAAACCTTAATCCCAAATAATTGGAGTCGGCTATATAGATTCTTTGTCTCCACTCTAAACGATTTTGGACTATCTCTTCTGAAAGGTTTAAAGCCTCCAAATCATATTGTACTACCCTCTTCCAGGTTAATCTAGGTCTATCCCTTCCTTTCTTCCCTTCTTTTATCCTAATATGTTCCACTTTTCTAACTGGATACTTCCTAGGTCTACGCCTAACATGCCCAAACCATCTCAATCTTCCACCTTTTCTCTAATATACACATTACGAATTTTATCTAGCCTAATATGTCTGCACATCCACCTTAGCATTCTCATCTCAAAACCACTCATCTTGGGGATATGTTGCCCCTTCATCGCCCAACACTCACCATCATACAACATTGCAGGTATTATCGCCGTACGGTAAAATTTTTCTTTCAGCTTTGTTGGGATCTTGCAGTCACACAACACTCCCGTGGCAAGTCTCCACTTCACACATCCTTGTTTAATCCAATGGCTAACATCCTCTTCACATCCTCCATCTTCTTGGAGGATCGAACCAAGATATTTGAAATGGATATTTTAGGGTATTACCATCCCATCTAAGTTATACCTCCTTTTCGCTCATCCGACCTTCACTAAACTTACAATGCATTTGTTCTGTCTTAGTTCTACTTAACCTGAAACTCTTAGGCTCGCTTTGTTTGCGGAATAGGCCCGGAATAGGCCCGTTTATTCTCCTAAAACCATTTAACCTACTTTGCTGCAGGGTGTTGCTTAACCTAGGTACTGCGCTATTATACCCGAGTTTAAGCGGAATAGGCCCTCGTCATCCCCACGCTCCCACCAAGGCACGGGCGCTTCCAAACTGTCCGTATCGTCGCCCAACTCCCAATCTTCCTTCTTCGTTCTCCTCCCCACGCTCCCACCAAGTCACGGGCGCTTCCAAGCTGTCCGCCATCGTCGCCCAACTCCCAATCTTCCTTCTTCGTTCTCCTCCCCTCCGTCCGATCCTTGCCTGCTGCAAGGGAAGCACATCACGAAGCCCGTCCCTGAGCTTTCTTCTCACCCGGTCAAACAAGGCACGGCTAGGGCATCAAGGCCCCTCTCTGTGAGCTCTTCCCAACGGCGGAAGCTACAGATTTTGCAGTGTGTGGGCACATCAACATCGCATCATTTTCCTCTGTCGTCTCGCCTTGTTAAAGAGAGGGTTTCCCCTCCCCTTCCAAGCCTGCAATGATGCAACGTACACGAGCTCTTCCAACATCAGGCGCTGGTGCTTCCCGCTGTGGATCCTTCTCCAGCCACCGTGTTCCTGCCGATCTTCCTTCCCTTGCGGTGACCGTGTCTCGTCATCCTCCAACGCGGAGCCCAGCCGTGCCCAGAACCTACGGTTATAGCATTTTACCCATTTTCCCCAACTTTTGCCGGCTACAGGAAGAGCATTTTACCCATTTCGAATGTAATTTTTCTCCTGAATTAGATGATGCATTCCTAACATTTGTGACAACCCATTCCTAACATTTCCTCCCTACCCCGCCTCAAACAAATGAAGTAGATTGGTTGCAGCTGTGTGCGTCATGTGCAGAGCTTGTCATCCAAAGTTGTTTATTGCGTGCATCTTACCCAAGATAAGTCTATCCAAATTTTTAGCACTTTACATACACAATTGGTTTTATTTTATGATCAGCCTGTCTTTTGCACCAAATCTCCCAAAACCAGCAAAGCCAACTTTATTTCATGATCACCCTACAACACTCGACAAAGCATATATCATATAATTTTCCATCACCCTCCCTTTTTCTTGGCCCTTAATTTAGCTGTGACTTGTTTATGCTCTGGTATGTTTTTTTCTTTTTTGTTTTTGGTTATTTATCATGTAGACAATCTCCTTCTGTTTATTCATTTTTTTCGGATTTCTGTGATAGTTGTCAGGACTGGTTAATGTGATGTTGTATGCTTGGCCCTTAGTTTACCTGTCAAATTATGGTCTGGCCTGTTCTTTTTATTTTTCCTTCTTCGCATGGTCTGGTATGTATCTCTTCTTGCCTTTACATTTATGGTTATTGAGAAGTTGTAATCATCTGTAAACCAGATAACTGAGGGTTTTGCATGATGTGCATACCTTGTCATCCGAAGTTGTGTATTTGAGATATTATTATGTGCATCAAAACATATCTCACTCATGTACATAAAAATAATTGACTTGTGCCAGTCTTATGTGGGTTGAGAAGTGTCAAGCAAGAAAAGATGTTGACTTCATTTATTACTAATTTTGGCATACTGTAACAAACTGAGTATAAGTAATCAGTCAATTATTGTATGATCAGCCTGTCCTTTGCACCAAATCTCCCAAAACCAGCAAAGCCAACTTTATTTCATGATCACCCTACAACACTTGGCAAAGCATATATCATATAATTTTCCATCACCCTCCCTTTTTCTTGGCCCTTAGCTTAGCTGTGACTTGTTTATGTTCTGGTATGTTTTTTTCTTTTTTCTTTTTTGTTATTTATCATATAGACAATCTGCTTCTGTTTATTCATTTTTTTCTGATTTCTGTGATAGTTGTCAGGACTGGTTAATGTGATGTTGTATGCTTGGCCCTTAGTTTACCTGTCAAATTATGGTCTGGCCTATTTTTTTTTCTTTTTCCTTCTTCCCATAGTCTGGTATGTATCTCTTCTTGCCTTTACATTCATGGTTATTGAGAAGTTGTAATCATCTGTAAACCAGATAGCTGAGGGTTTTGCATGATGTGCATACCTTGTCATCCGAAGCTGTGTATTTGAGATTTTATTATGTGCATCAGAACATATCTCACTCATGTACATAAAAATAATTGACTTCTGCCAGTCTTATGTGGACTGAGAAGTGTCAGGCAAGAAAAGCTGTTGACTTCATTTATTACTAATTTTGACATACTATAACAAACTGAGTATAGGTAATCAAGTGTATATATTACCAGGATTTCCTTCTCATCACTTATCTATGATTCTATTGCCAGGATTTCCTTCACAAGATTCATTTACATTAAAAATCGAAACAGTAGGGTGGATATCCTTATTTTCTAATGGTGACTTCTTTATGATCATAGCATGACAATGTAAACTTTTGTTAGTTTACCTGTATTATTTGTTTATGATTTGGTTTGTTTTTTTCCTTTTTCCTTCTTCCTATGTATCTTTTCTTGCCTTATCTGACATTCATGGTTATTGAGAAGTTGTAACAGAAAAGAGGGTTTTGCATGATGGTCTGGTTTTGGTCTGATTTTGCCATTTTTCTTATCTTGCCAGTTTTTTTGTGCTGGTCTGATTTTGTATGATGCTTTGATTTTGCATTTTTCGTCATGCCAGGGGAAGCCATCTTTTGCCTTTTCCATGCTCTTAGCACATGGGGGGTTGAGGACCTTTTGGCTGCTGATTTATATAATTATCCTTGTTGTGACAACGCTCACATTTTCTCAAAACAAAACCTCCTATCTAATCCATGTCCTTCTCTCTTTTTTCTACTATCCTTATTTTCTGTTCAGATATTGTCACCAATATCTCTTCATGTGGCCCTTCATATTCACTTCTGTCTACTGATTTGTGATTCTTGTTCTTCTGGCATTTTTATGCTCTGGTCTAGTTTTCTATGATGGTCTGCTTTTTACCAAGGGAAGCCATCTGGAGCCTCTTCCACGCTCTCAACATATGGGGGGTTGGGGAGTTTTTGGCTGCTGTGACAATGCTTACATTTTGCCATTCTCTAGCCAAAAATACACATATCATATAATTTTCCATATTGTGACAGTGCTCACATTTTCTCAAAACAAAACCTCATATCTAATCAATGTCCTTCTCTCTTTTTTCTATTGTCCTTATTTCTGGTCAGATATTGTCACCAACTATCTCTTCATGTGGCCCTTCAGATTTTCTTTTGTCTTGCTGATTTGTGATTCTTGTTATTGTGATATGTGCTTTATGTAAGTCTTTTTTTTTTGTCCATAAATGTAGCTTTTTATCTCCTCCTTCCATGTTCCAACATTTTTATCTCCTTCTTATTACATTCTTATCTAAGTCTTACACTAATGCCGCCCTTGCCTCATGCATGAATATTTTGAGAATGGTCATTTAGGAGGGCGAGAAAGCGGGCAAAGACGATGTCTAACAGTGGTGTGTTCTCTTGTGCCCCTCATTTCCTACTTCTTTTCGCATAGTGAACTTATTACTTGTATTACTTTCCTTTTAAATGCATCATTGTCCTTCATTTAAAATGACATACTTTGATTACATCAACTCTCTGCTTTTTTTGGAATGTTCTTCGCCCTAATATTAAAGGTGGCGGAACGAAACGTCTGTCCTCTGGGGAGGAGAGGACGACTAGGAGCACTCGAGCTGCCAACTTCAGTGAGGCCCAAGATCGGGTCCTCATAGGTCTCCTTACGGAGCAGTTTGATAAGCATAACATTGAAGGAACCTTCAAGCCAGGGGTCTGACGTGAAATCGTTGGAGCGTTTAATAGCGCGACGCACATGGACTACAAAGATTCCACGTTGAAAAATCGATACAAAACTCTTAAGCGCAATTACAACTTTTTGCGTGTACTTCTTGAGCAAAGGATTGGGTGGGGATGAGATGATATAAACAAGATGCCCTTCCCTGAACTTCAGGACTCTTGGGATGACGTCCTGTCGGTAAGCATCTCCCATGATCAACTTCACTTTTCTGCACACAACGTTATACTTGAACATTTCCTTTCATACACCATCTTTTTCTTCCTTTTCAGTCACGTCAACAGTTCAACTCCCTCAAAGGCAAGCCCTTCCCATTTAAGGCCGAGATGGAATACCTAGCCAGCAACAGCACAGTGTTCGGTCCAGATGCTAAGAGAACCCGCCGTAGATGCAGTGTGCCTGATTACAGTCCCGATCAAGCTAACACTTAGTACAATATGCGTAGTGAGTCGCAGCGCACACCCGTCAATGACTTTCTTGCCGCACTTCAAGGAGAGCAAGAAGATGACGACTTTGTCATAGGTGTCTCCGCCGCCCAAATGGCTTCCCCTCCTACACCCCAAACTAGAACCATGGCCTCGAACAGTGAGATCAACTCTCCGTGCAAGAAACGTGCCTCCTCAAACATGAAGGGAAAGGCAATTCAGGACCCCACTGTGATCATGGATTTTATTGATGTTGTTCGAAAGCGGACTGACCTTGTCATAGATTTACGTGTGAAAAGGGCTTCTATGGTATCCGTCCCTGCACCCTCGATCCAGACACAGCCCATAGCCCAGGAGCCAGATCGTATTCCTTCTATGAAGGATTGCATAGACGCATTGCGAGAGGTTCCTGGCCTACATCTAGACTTGTTCGTAAGTTCCTTGGATCTCTTCAAGGATGCAGGGAATCGCGGAATATTTATGAACCTAAGTAATGAGGAGAAGATCCGATGGATGTTACACCACGTGGGGTAATTGATTTGTAATTTCTTGGATGTTGACTTGGATGATGTATTCGGATAATATCTATTTTGAGTTGTTTAATCCGTACGTTCTTCTTCAGACTTGTTGTTAGTTATTTCTTATGTTCACTTAGATTATGTGTTGACTTGTAACATGTATTCGGATTTCTTATGTTCTTATTCATAGTTGTTGCGTGCTCATTATGTTTTAGTTCCATGGGTACTCATCCAAGTAAATGCAAGTATTTGATAACTTTGTAGGTATGGGACGGTACAAATGTTATGTCGTTTGGGTTGGGCGTGAGCCAGGACTTTATTTCACTTGACCTGACTGTTTTGCCCAAGTTAATGGGTACCCAGGAGCTCATTATAAGGGCTTCCATTCAATTGAGGAGGCCGAGTGTGCGTTCTCTGGTATTGTCCAACAACGTCCAGAGAGGCGAACAGAAGTTCCATGGTATTACGATGTGCCGAGCACATCTGAGCAACTACTTGCAAGGGCACCTGCCTCGTTTACTCGTGTTGCTCAATTTGACTAGCAACCGTTTGTTGTAATCATACTATTGTGTGTCATTATAGTCATCCTTCTCATCATCTTACTTACCATTCTACTTATGTCTATCTGAACTTTCTAATTTGTATTGTACTTTCTTATGTATGTATTTTGGTCTGAGTAAGGTTTATGTAACATTCTGTCCCACTTATTACAATGTCTTCCATGTAGAATTTATTGATGCTGTATTGGAGTTCCTGGAAGAGGACGAAGAACTGTTGAATGTGATCGAGGAGACAATTATTGAGCACATTGAGAATAAATACGTTATGCGAGTACACCGACGTATGCATAACTCTGCTCTATCCGGCCACACATGGATCCATGAGATATTAGACGGCCATGACGAAAGGTCTTACCACATGTTTCGAGTGCATCCTTCTATGTTTTTACGACTCCGTGACCTACTTGTGAGTCGTGGCCTTTTGAGGGACTCGCGGCATGTGACAGCGACAGAGCAACTTGGTATGTTCCTATATGCTGCCGGCCATGGCGTTGCAATGGGAGCCATGTGCGAGCGATTCCAACACTCTTCTCATACTATTAGTCGGTATGTCAACTTGGTCACAAACCAGATAGCTGAGTTAAAGTACGACTTTATTCAGCTGCCTACACACGCTCAGGTTCGTGAGTGTCATCCGCACATCCGGAGAAAGCAAACGTTCTACTCGTACTTCAAGGTGACCACATTGCTACTATGCATTTTTTACGTTAGTCGTGATGTACATGTACACATTGACTGATAAATGTTCTTCCACACATCTTCTTTGTACAACCATATAGGATGCGATTAGAGCCATCGACAACACGCATGTTTTGGCAAATGTGCCACGGATACTGTACGGACGATTCCGAAACCGCAAAAGTTTCATCAGCCAGAATGTCATAGGTGTCGTGTCGTTCGACCTCACCTTCCAATACGTTGCAGTTGGTTGGGAAGGATCAGTTGCCGACATGCGGGTGCTTAGATGGGCTTTGGACGAAAGCGCATTCACTGTCCCTCGTGGAAAGTATTATCTAGTTGATTCTGAGTATGCAAACTCAAGTGGTTTCTTGGCTCCATATCGTGGCCAAAGATATCACTTTGCATCATTTCGCGGGGAACATAATGGGGCATATGCGAATAAAGAAGAGAAGTACAACCACTGTCATGCTCAGTTAAGGAATGTTGTTGAGAGAGCATTCGGCGTCTTGAAGAATCGGTTTCAGACGCTAAAGGAGGGGAACATGTACCCCAGGGCGACATAGAGGAAGATGGTCATTGCATGCGCTATTATTCACAACTTCATTCGTCGATCTCAGGGACATGACTATTACTTCAACTGCGAGAACAATGAAGAAATAGTTGGTGAGGATGGTGGTGATGAAGATGTTCCCATTGACATCCCTCTTAGCAGGGCTGAGGTTACACTAGGAGGGCAGATTAAGGACTCGATTGCTAACGCACTCTGGACATGAGTTGTGTTTGTCATGCCTCCTCTTCGGTGTTTTGTTCCGCATGTCCCTTGGCATTTTATTTTATTGTCTGTTTACGTATGTGATGTTTGATTTTTCATATGCTTTATGTACGGATATTAGTTATTGCTTATGTTGAACATTTCCTTTTTAGCACTTGACCTTATTCAACTGAAGTATTTTATTTTTATGAACAATTTCCAAATTAATTTCTCTACTTTTTCGTTGACTTAAACATTGTACTGAGTACCTTTTTTATTTTTTTCCGCAGGAGGAATTAATATAAATGAGTCTATTGGATAGATGGTTCCACTGCTTGGAGCAACCCCACTGGATAATGATTTTATCGAACCATCGTCCTGTTTTCGAGCCTGCGAACGGTGCATGGAATTTTGCAACCCTATCCATTGCCACACTGGGATGATCGGATGGCATCAGTGCAACCATATCTCAGTGGGTTATTTGGATAGCAGGAGGACAAAATTACACGCTCCTCATTCGCTTATTATAGGCAATGATGGAATAATAGAAATGAGCCTAGTGGTCGGATGGTTCCACTGGTTGAAGCAACCCCACTGGATAATGATTTCAGTCAACATTAAGTTCCTATTTCTGAGCCTGCAAACGACGCATGTCCATTGAGGATAGTTAATAGTGTGCAAATTTGCAATCGTATCCATTCATATGCTAGGATTGTGGGGCGGCTTCAACGCAACGACATATCAGTAGTGTGCTTTTTAGATACCAGGAGGGCAGAATTGCACGTTCCTAATTAGGTCATTATGGGCGATGATGAAAGAATTTAATTGAGTCTATTGGTAGGATGGCTCCACTGTTTGGAGCAACCCCAGTGGACAATGATATTTTGTATATTACGTACATGTTTCTGAGCCTTGAAATGATTAATATTTGACAGTGTACTGATGGATGGTGAGGTTATGGCAACGGTAGGTATTGTAATTTTAATGTTCTCATTTTTTACTTTAATTTCATATTTGTTGCATAGAATCTACTAATTTTTTTTAACAGGGGTACAATGCGTACGTACTTCCAGGAGGCATTTTGCGTGTGGATTTAGTTAAAAGGAAGGCTCATGAATGATACATTGTACTTTTTTTCAGTTATAACGGATATTGTAAATTTGAAATTTTTTTTATTGAATTTGAAGATTTTTGCAAGTGACTGTTATGGTGACTGTTTTTGTCTATGAAATTTTTAACGTAATTGAGTGTACGATCACAAAGTGTTATACAAATTGAGGAAAACATAATTTTAATCACAAGATGTTACAAATTAACATATTTTATTATAAATTTATTTTTAACAAGATATTGTGTTAAATCATCGAATTTGAGTTTGAAAAAATATAATAATTTAGCTTTAAAATTAATTTATTGATTACTATTGTAACGTGTGTTACTTTTGGAAATTAAAATAAAAATAGTTGACAAACCCAATAATATTACACATATTAATAAGTAATTTGAAAAATATAGAAATTTAAAATAACCTATACAAGGACAACATGGGTATTTTGAACTCCTTATTCCACTCTTTATTCTCTTCTTTATTCTACTTATTCCTACCAAATCACTTGGAATAGCGCAGTGCAATTCTACTTATTCTGGGTGGAATACCAACTACTTACCAAACTAAAATACCTCTTATTCTGGTTTAAGAAATCTCTTCCTCCTTATTCTGGTTTAAGCTATTTTGCAAACAAAGTGAAACTTAGACTATAGAGTTCTAATTTTCTATTAACTCCTTGCATCTCATCTATCAACACAATATCACCCGCAAACATCATCACCACAGAATGTCCTCTTGTATATCATTTGTTAAATCATCTACAACTAATGCGAAAAGATAAGGGCTTACTGTTGATCCTTGATGCACTCCAATTGAAATAGGAAAATCTCTTATTTCCCCTCCAACCTTGCAGACACTAGTAGTTACTCCTTCATACATATTTTTTAATACCCCACAGATTAATTAAGTGGGGGTTGACATCCAAAAATTAATCCTTCAGAAGAAGCCGAACCACGACATATGGACCCTCTGTGAGGAAATGTTTGGACAAAAACAAGATGTGGTTAGTGTTCATCAGTTCACCAATGAAATCCATGAACTTAAACAGGGCAGCCTTATTGTTATGAGGTATTTTTGGCACTCCTATAGTAAGTGGGAAGACTTGGATTATCATGCTCTTGATGATTGGACATGTGTTGAGGACCACAAAAAAAACATTTGGCATGTGTTCAGCGTAATAGAGTGTTTAAATTATTTGCTGGTCAAAACCAAGAATTTGAGAATCTACGGGGACAAACTCTAAGCATGGATCCCCTTTCCTCTCTAGAGCAAGTGTATTACAAAGTGCTAAATGAAGAGGGCCGTCAAAAAGCTACAAATGGCAGCAATAGTCCTGCTTATGTTGGGGAATCATCAGCATTTATTAGTGCTAGACAGAAAGGTAGCAGTTGGTGTGGGTCTAGATAGAACAAGCATAAACCTAGGACTAGGAAAATCTGTAACCATTATGGGAGAGAAAGCCATCTTGCTGAAGACTGTTGGGATCTTCATCTTGAAAAGAAGGCTCACTAGTTCCAAAGAGGGAAGAAGGAACAGCAAGCTAAGGGTTATGTCACTGCCAACTCTATTGGGGTTCCTCAACCAAGTCCTTCCTTGGACCATGGTTCAGCTAGTTCTCTAGGTTCAGCTCTCCAGGGACTGACCTCAAATGATATTACTCAGTAACAATGCCTATTCTCACAGCTTGGTTCCACTACTACCACCCCATCATCTCCATCTACTTAGTCAAGTATTGCTGGTGTTGCACTGAGTGCCTCCACACATTCAGCTCCTCCTCCTTCGATTGTAGATTGTGGAACCACAGATCATATGACCAATATTCCCACATTGTTATCTTCTATTACTTAGGCTTTGGTCAAGACAAAGTGACTATTGTAGTTGGCTCCCGAGCCATGGTTGCTGGTAATAGTACTATTAAACTAAATAGTTGCCTTGTCTTGTCCTGTGCTCTTCATTTTCCCACTCTATCCATGAATCTGATATCTGTTAATAGTATTACAAAGTGTTTAAATTGTTCTGTAACTTTCCTTCATGATCATTATGTCTTTCAAGACCTGAAGACAAGGCAGATGATTGGGACTAGGCATGAAATGGGGGGCCTCTACTACTTTGAGCTGGGGGTAGGGGTCGCTCGTCAATAGAGATATGCATCTGCAGCTTAAGGATATCCAACTATATGGCCCTTCCATCTTGGTCACCTCTCTGTTTGGTCTTTGAGAGTCAAATGTCTTTCATTGTTTAGCTAAATAATTCATGAGTCACTTAGTTGTCATATTTGCCCTTTGGCAAAACAATATCATTTTAATTTCCAATTTCAATGAATAAAAGTTGGGTTCTTTATGAGATTGTGCATTCCAAATACCGAGGCCCTCTCATATCTCCTCTCTTGATGGATGTCACTATTTTGTGAGTTTCATTAATGACTACAGTCATTGTACTTCGCTATATTTGCTGAAATCTAGAGCCAAAGTCCTACGAGTGATAAGAGTTGTTTATAAGATGATTGAAAATCAGTTCGGACAAAAAAATAAAAATCTTTCAATCCAACAATGCAAAAAAGTTCTTTAGAAAATTTATATATCTTTCTTGAAAATGAGGGAATTGTTCATGAATCATCTTGTGTCTACACACCACCAAACAAAAGGGTGTCTGAAAGGAAAAATCAACATTTGTTGAAGACTATTCGGATTCTTCTATTTCAGCATAATCTTGCAAAAAAATAATGGCAGAAGCAGTTTTGATTGCTATCTATGTCATCAATAGAATGCCATCTCATGTTCTTGGTTACAGGGCTCCCATCCATCTCTCTTCTATGTCCAGGCCATCTTTGTAGGACTGCAAGCACATTGGAGATGAAAATGGAAATGGCACCTTCCGCTTCTATTTCCTGTAAGGTTTATTGGAGACGGAAATGAAGATGCAAATGAGTGTTTTCGCTTCTGCATCCATTTGTGCTTTGAAATCGGAGATCGAAAACAGAAATGGAAGTTTCCACTATCGTCATCACTATAATAAGAAGCTATTTTAAATCACTGTTATGATTTACTTCCGATAAACTTTTTGGAAGGTGGCTATAGCCACTTTTCATTCCAACAGAAAGATACATACAGATGGTCACAAAAGTACACAAAGTGATGATATAACACATCCCCTCACACAAAATGTCAAGAAAGAAAACACCCCTGATTTATCAAGACAGTAAAAGGGGCATCCATACCTGAAGTGTTACAAAATAAGAGATCTTTAGCTCATTACAGACAGCAAAGGATCACTCTCTCCCATACGAATATTGGCTGCTTTGCTCCAGTCGATTACCCACAGCACAACTCTTCTGATGTTGCATTGAATATTGCTAAACTGATCAGCCAGTCTTCTTCTATTTCTCTCCTGCCATATTGCCCAAAGCAAAGCGGGAAGAAACAAGGACCAAATGTCCTTATTAGGATGACATGAACCGACCAGTATCCACTGTTGCATAACTTGGTGGACAGAGGAAGGTGCCTCCCAAGACAAAGAGAAGTGTCTACTCACCAAAATCCATAGCACATTAATGATACCACAATTACAGAAGATGTGATCAACACTTTCCTCAAAGTTGCTGTAGAAAAAACATTTAACCTTCTGAATGGGGAAGTACTTTACTAGCCTATCAGTTATAGGTAGCCTCTTCCATGCCACTTTCCACATAAAAATCTTGACTTTGTTTGATAGTAGTTTGGACCAAACCTGACCTTTCCACCATATCCTGCAACCTCCATCACTGGTAACTTTCACAAGAGCATTTACATAAATTTTTTCTCTTTTGTCCCACACTCAGAGTCTTCTATCTGTCAGATTACCGTTCAGTTTGACTGACTGGATACTGTTCATCAGAATCAAAAGTTCTGCCATTTCACAATCTGTTAGATGTCTCCTGAATTTCAATCTCCAATTAAAGTCATCTTAATAACAATAAAGATGTGCTAAATATTTCCTCTTATTTTCAGACATTACATATAGCTGATTACACTGACTAGCAAGAGGACTTTCAAAGCACCAGGTATCCTCCCAGAATCCAATGAACTCCCCATTTCCAAGTTCGAACTTAAAAGCAAGAGATATCCAATCCACTGTATTCAGAATATTTTTCCAGATTGGTGACAAATTATGAACGTTGGACGGAGATAAAGACCATCTAGAAGAATTGACATAGTACTTTTCCTTTGTGATCCTAGCCCACTCCTCCAATCTCCACAGCCACTTGGCCAATAAAGTCCTGTTAAAAGGGTTGCAGCTTACTCAAACCACATCCCCCTTTGCTCCTTACTCTTACATGCTTGATCCCAAGCAATCAAGTGTAATCCTCTTCTTTCTCTCTTTCACCCAGACTAGAAGAAACTCTCTCATTGACTCAATCATCCTTTCTACTATCTTTGGTATCTTGAAAATTAACATATGACAATTAGTCAACATAAACAAAATAGATTTAGATAGGACGAATCTGCCCCCTGCAGATAAAAGCTCGACTTTCCAACCTTCCAAAGTAAATTCAAATTTCTTGAGGAGAGCATCCCAATCCCTAACCCTTGTAGTATCATCTGTCAAAGGAACACCCAAGTATCTGATAGGAAATTCAGACTCCTTGCATTGGAAACTCCTTATACTATTCTCCACTTTTTATGTTGCCATATTCACCCCTATTACTTCTTACTTTTCAAAGTTGATTTTGAGCCTAGTAATACCTTAACTAACAGCAGTAGTTTCTTCATATTTTCCACTTTGTCTTCTACACTGGATGTAAAGAGTAAGGTGTCATCTGCAAAATGAAGATGAGTTATCTGCAGCCCATTTCTCCAAATGCTGAAACCATCAATCAAACCTTTCAAAACAATAGTCTTCCATAGAACTAAATATTTGTCCCACCAAAAGAAAGAGTAAAGGTGAAAAATGATCACCTTGTCTTAGTCCGCTAGAACTCCTGAAGTAACTGCATGGTTCTCCATTTATCAAAACAGAAAACTTAGGGATACAAATACAACTCATAATCCAATCAATCCATTTTTATTTGAATCACATGATTCTAAGTGTCTGATTCACACATTGCCAACTCACTCTATCATAGGCTTTTTCAAAGTCCAACTTGAAGACAGCTCCTTCCCTCTTATGAATGTTTTGGCTATGATGGTGTCATAAGCGGAAAGGAAATTATCTAAAATGAACCTACCTTCTATAAAAGCTAAGTCGCTACCATCAGTAAGTGTATCAAGCACCTTCTTCACTCTATTGGTTGATACCTTAGAAATAATTTTGTAGCGTCCATTTAATAGACATATAGATCTAAATTCTGAAACCCTCTTAGCTCCATCTTCTTTGGGGATAAGCACAACGAAGGTAGAGTTAAAACTCCTAAGGATAAGTGATTTATCTTGAAATTCTCTCATCACTTTCATCAAATTTTCCTTAATGATTCCCAAAAGAATCAGCAGAAACCCATAAAAAAGCCATCTGGGCCTGGTGATTTGCTGGCACTCCTATCAAAGATCAAGGAATTCCGGATCGGATCGGGTCCCCGAATCGGGACCCGTCGATCCCGATCCGAATCAAGATTGGATCGGGTCCCCAAATCGGGACCCGCCGATCCCGATTCGGATCGGGATCGGATCGGCCAGGATGGGCCAGGATCGGCCAGAATAGGCCGAATTGGGACCTACCGATCCGGATCGAGACCGGCCGATTCTGCATTCCATGCTAAAGATAGCCTCTTTCACATCATCTTCTGAAAGAGGTGAGCACATATTATGTAACACCCCGTATAAGAAGATGTTAAATAGACTAAATCACTAGACTACCAACAACAACAGTTAACCATATTTTAGAATTCAAGTTGAAAAAAACTCCGAAATTAAGCGTGCTCGGTTGGAAGAAATCCCAAGATGGGTGACCTTCTTGGTAAGTCTATCAATTAGTACAATTGTTGGGCCAGTTAACTGATTGGGTCGTTATAAATGGTATGAGAACCTGACACCAGCCGAAAGTGTAGGAAGTGCCACATAGGGTAAAGTGCTACACTATGGGAGCCACCTCTTGAACCCATATGGGACAAAGTGCTACATGGTGGGAGCCACCTCTTGAACTTGTGGAGGCCACCTCTAGAATCCTACATGCCTGGTGATTTGGAATAGTTGTCATATAGCAACGAGGACATCGCCTATCTCAAGGGGGTAGACTGTAACACCCCGTATGAGAAGATATTAAATAGACTAAATAGACTAAATCAGTAGACTACCAATAATATCGGTTAACCATTTTTTGGAGTTCGAGTTGAAAAGAACTCCGAAGTTACACGTACTCAGTTGGGAGAAATCCTAGGATGGATGACCTTCCTGGGAAGTCTACCAATTAATACAATTGTTGGGTCAATTAGCTGATTGGGTCGTTACATATTATCAGCCTGACTTTTCAACAATTTAGGAAGAATATCCTCCTTCAGATGGGGTCTTTTTATAACCAATCTTCAATAAATAACTCCTTGAAATAGTTGATGAATGTGTCTTGAATTTGTTGTTTAGTCTCAACCACCCTGTCCCCCATTGAAACATGGACAATTTTTAGCCTTTTCTTATTTGCACTTGCTACTGCATGGAAGAAAGTTGTGTTTTTGTCACCTTCACTGAGCCACTACTCTTTTGACCTTTGTTTCCATTTGATTTCATCCTTTAAGACCATTCATTACACTCCTTTTCAAAGCCTTCAAAGCAAGGTGTTCATTAGAAGATAAAATCTGATCATCTGCTCTCCTTTCTAGCTCCTCAATTTTCAGCAATTGTTGCTTTTTTATTACACTTGCCTCACTCTTGGTTTTTGAATTCCAACTTTTAAACGATAAAATTCTGATCATCTGCTCTCCTTTCTAGCTTCTCAATTTTCAGCAATTGTTGCTTTCTGATTACACTTGCCTCACTCTTGGTTTTTGAATTCCAACTTTTAAACCTGCCTCTCAACAGTTTGGAAAATGAAGCAATAGCATAATCAGACCCTGTGATTTCATTCCACCACTTTGTGACCATACCTTTAAAGTCTTGATGCCTATGCCGTTCCAATTCATATATAAACAATGTTTGTTTTCTAGTACAAAAGAAGAGGAATATGATTCGACAGAGTCCTATTCAATCCTTTAACTTGAGTTAAAGGATAAACCTTTAGCCAATTGGTGAAGAGTAATACTCTGTCAATTCTGGATTGAGTAGGCATTTGTTGAAGGTTGAACCATGTGAATGTCCTATTGGGAATATCAAGATCCATTAGTTGACACTCTTTAATCCACTACCCCATGAGTTCCATTTCTTTGCTTCATGTTTGGCACCCTGTCCTTTCCCAAGGAAATCTCACACACTTAAAATCACCTATGACACACCATTCTTCTGAAAAAGTTTCAACAAGCCTGCAAAGTTCTCGAAAAAAACTCATGTCTCAGCAATTGCTTATTAGGTCCATAGACAGAAGATATCACCCACCGCCTTTTTCCTTTCTTCTGAGAAAATTTGCTGAGATGTTGAATTTACCAAGGTCACACATATTGCCTAACCAGAACTGCCATTCCGTAGAACAATCTGACCTCCGCTGTTGCCCTCTGCAGCTAAGAAAGCCTGCTCAGTCAACCTAGCTCCTCCACTTTTTCTGATCACCCAATCCTCCACCACCTCCATCTTAGTATCTTGGAGACAAATGCAATCAAGATTGGACACATGTAACATCTTTGATCGCGCTCATCTTTAAGTCTACGTTAAGACCTCTAATATTCCAAGATGCTATTTTCATTGATGAACGTCTTTTTCCCCCTTCTGCTTCTTCCCCCTCAAGGAATCCACCACCTCATTATGTTTAAGATAGCTAATCTCCTTTTTCCCAATCTTCACACATCCGCCTTGTCCTTTCTTTTTCAATGAACTTTGTAAAGCATTTGTTCTCTTTAGTTTCTTGATGAAGGTTCTAACTACATCTTCTCTACCCTGAAAAGAAACACCAATACTCTTCCCAAATTTGATGATTTCCTCTTACCATACCTCTGAAATCTCCAATTCATACACTATCAACGACCTATCTGGAGCTATATACGGAACAATAGCCATATTGCATTCTTCAAATCTAGCTTGTGTATGATCCAGCTCAGAAGCCACTGAATTGTTCTTCAACTGTTGAGGCTACATAATTCCATTGAAATTTATCTCCCAACAGTCTCGATACCCACTGAACACTTCATTCTGGCCATCTGCATCTGCATCAGTTTTACGCCCTTCTCGGTGACTATCTGAATAGATAGGTAGCCAATCACTACCCCTTTGTGATTGAATCACAGCTTGCTGAGGATTGCCACTGTCTAGGATTAACTCTGCACTGGTACAGAATGAAGATTCCCATATGTCAGGCCTACAGGTACCTCAGGTATTCTGTACGGACTTCTTACTGGAGTTGGGCCCGACGGAACTTTGGGAGGAGCCATGGCACCCGCTGGTACACCCCCCTGGAGGCTGACCAGAACCTATCGTCCCGATCTGAGGCCCTGGCACGCATCAGGTAAGGAAGAAGGATCCATTGGACCTATCACGGGTAAATCGAAGGCTAGCAACGGGTCCCCAATAAGCCTCGATGACTTACCCAAACCCAACCCTATTGGTTTGGATGACTTACCCAATAGCAAAGACCCACAAGCGTGACCCGACCTCAGCGATGCCTGAGACTGTTGATCTTCTTGACCTGCTACGACAGAACCTGCCTCCTCCACAACCTGCCAATAAGCATCCTTCACTGCCCCCTAACCCGAGGAACAGGAAGCCACCCATCCTACCAGAGAGGCTTCGAAAGTCGCTACATCATATCATAGCTCTTCAAAATCCTCCTAGAGCCTATCTCCCACCTGACGCCCATGTTGGAACTTGCCACCCTGTATCTGCACTTTCCCACCATCTCTCCTGGGTAGATTTCATGTGTTAGTTTCTGAGTTCGATTGTTTGAACTCCGATTGAGACTCATTCCATGACTCGGAAGCATCTTGCCCTTGGACTCGGGGGCCCCTGTTTTGGCAGCAGGCTTCATCCTCTTCTCACGGGCCTCTCTATAGGACTTGTATGCAGTTGCAACTTCTGCCCACGTCTAACCTCCCTTGTCATGGATGGCAGTACCGGCCGATACCGGTACGTACCGGTATCGGCCGGTACCGGTACCCGATACCTGTAAAGGGTATCGGCCGATACTGGCCGATACTGAGCCGGTACCGGCCGGTACGCACCGGTACCGGTACCCACCGATACGGGTACCGGTACCGGTACTGCCATCCCTGTCCCTTGTTGTTGGAACCCAAGGGCCCTTCACCACTAGAAGACGAAGAAGCTTCCAGCTTTGCAAAAACCCAATAGCACCTATCACCCACTCTGATCTTGACTTTCTCCGGAATGTATTGGACGCCATCAACTTTAGCAAGGACTTGAGCATAGGACAGCATCTCCATTTCCAAAGTTCTAGCATCAACACTCTTCAGGATCCCAAACGTCTCAACAATGGATCGAAAGGCTTCAGGATTCCATACATGAAGGGGCAAACCTACAATCCAGTAACAAACTTGGAGCCCATCTTTCACAGGAAAGGACCTAGAGTCCAACTCCAAGGCTTTAAATTTAGAGAAATGTCATCCTTCTTAATACATTTGAGCGACAGCCTCTCCTCTCTCCAGCCTGGAACATTAGAAGTCACCAAGAACAGGTTGCTATACAGCTCTCTGATACTCCATGAGCCCTTTCTCTGCCATTGTTCCTACAGAATTTTAAGGATCTTTGAGCCCAAAGCAACACCACACTGAGCTCCTACATCTCCAGGCAACTCCACATCCACCACTAGAGAATGAAGTAGTTTACCCTAGCTGACTTGATAGTCGGAGACCATGGGATATCAATCATCCTATATGGCATGGTTCTTCTCCAGCTCCACATGAGCATGACTTCCCCTGTATTATGAGCTCCTTCTCCATTTCCAACTTAGACTTGTACCTCATCTGATGCGGGATAGCAAGGGGGCGGAGACCGGATGAAGGAAGAAGAGAGAGGGAGAGAAGAGAAACAAGAGCGGTGAGGCTTCACGTCCTCTCTTCACGGGATCCCCGAGCAGGAAGAAGAAGGCTAGGGCTTCACGCCCGCACACGGGTTCCCATCTCGGGAGAAACGCACACCGGCTGCTCTTTTCTTTCCAATCTTCATTGTCTCGCAAAGGAGGGTTACAAGACAATATATAGAGACTCCCCAAAAGAAACCCTAATACTAAAGACCAAAATACCCCTTATTCAAAATAAAAAGACTAAAATAGAGCTAAATAAAAAGAAAAATACATCCATTGGGCCTCGAATGGGCCAAACAAAATAAATAATGGGCCCCGAAATCTGTTTCAGCAGTCCATGAATTCCCATCATTCTCCCTTGGTTCGAAAAAATTCGTCCTCGAATTTTAAAGTGTGCCAGGATAAATATGCGGACGACTGGGTCATCTGTGGGAGTCTTCAAGCAGAGGATCATATCAAGAATCACAAACTGGTCTGCTACATGTGAATCATAAAAGATATGCCATATCATATCCATTAGAGACTATAGCAAATCATACATGTCCTCGTGTAGAGTAGCTACCATCACACCCTTGGTAAGTGTTGGACGAGGCTTTGAGTCAACAAAAACACCATCAGCAATAAGATATAACCTTGCCTCAACAAATAAATCATGATTCCATGAGATAATATGAAATGGTGCAATATCAAGTAGACCAACGCTAAAAACATCATCAGAAATGCGATCCAATCTTGATCGTCTAAACAATGCGTGATCTCAACTGTCAACCATACATGAGGCATCAACCTCAAACATTGTATCAGCAATCATATGTAGTCCAGAAGTAATGAATATGTCGTGATCCCAACCAGTAACAAGTGATGGTGCCACTTTAACTAAACAAGCTAAATACAATTGTTGAAGCTTCTCCCTATTATGATAAGTAGAATTGAGAATACAAAAGGACGTCTGGTATCCCTCGGGTCGTAAAAGACAATCCCGCCCAATGTGATCAATTACAACTTGTCGATCATCCATCCATTCTTTGCCCAAGCTAATATATGAACCATGTGGTGTAACTTTGCACCATACATCATCATAATACCTGAAGGATCTTGAAGTCTGACTGCTCCTAAGAAGGTGGAAAAATGGCACATAGACTCGATCTCCAGAGATAATAATGTAGTCTGTATGAGAGAGAGAATCAACAATAGATTGCAAAATAAAATTGTTGAATGGACTCGCAGTAAGAAACACCTTAGCTTGCATGGAATCGGGTAGGTCCACCTTAAAAGTAAAATCAATGGTGAAGAAGCGTACTTGTGCTGTCCGGCAAGTGGAAGGAGCACTAAACAGGGTCGGCCATGCTATAAGGAATCCGATGATGCGACCGGCGCGCAAAATGAAACCCAAACGGGTGACCTCAATGTGCGTGCAGTGGTGGCACGTAAAATGAGATATCGTCGCAGTTGTCGAACACTGAAACTGGGTTGGTCCTGCAGTGACAAAACCAATGTCGCTGACGGCGCTCAAATCGAGGTTCGGGACGACCTCGAACGGCGAGCACAAACGCTCTCGTAAAGCGTGCAAGTGTGGCATGCAAAACGAGATACTACTGGCAAACAGAACATATAGTGAGGTCGACCTCGCCGAGACGACCCTAACAGCACAAGCGGCTCTCGAATCAGAGCACGAACGAGTCCCCGACATTGGTGGTGCGATTGGACCCTTAGTGCACCTCCACGTGCACAGTAGCCACTCGGGCTAGTTCATGCCTGGCCGGACCACCTTTGAAGAGGAAGGAGAAGCAATGGGCCAACTGAATCGATTCAGCCTTAAGTTTTGGATCCCCCTAACGGGTTCGGATCCGGGCAACTCAAACGGATGGAGTCGGTTCGATGAACCGTGTAAGGATCCGGATACCTCAAATACCCATCAACCCGATTCATAGGGGTCATCTTCTCCAAGCCCTCCAACCCTAACAGCGCACAACAGGGAGGCAGGCGGGGCAGGGGATGCGCGGTTGGTGGCGGCCGGCAAGCGCGGCGACGGCGGGGCGGGGCGGCGACGGCGACGGCGGCAATGGGAGAAGGCGACGGCGGCGGTGACAGTGGGGGAGACTGGGGCAGGCACTGGTCCTGCGGGCGCCGGCGCAGCCGGCAGCGGCAGTGACGACGGCAGCGGCGGACGCCGACAACAGCAGCGGTAGGCCGCGGGATCCTCTCTGTCGTCTTCTTTCTTCTTCTGGATTCCGAAGGAAAACGTGTTGCTCAAACTAAATGATCCTTTGAAGAACACTAGCTTCGTAGTTACTGAACTGCTTGGGTGGGGGCATGTGGGAGACCATCGACTTCATTCTGTTTACAGAAGAAGCCGTTGGTGAGGGGCCTTGCCTACTACCCAAACGCCTCATCACCTTCTTGCCGAGAGAGAACTTTAGGTTGTCGCCTCCCATGTCACCTTTGTCACTGGAGGACACCTTCCCAAATCCCCTCAAGCCGTTGCTTACAGTACTCTCCAAGGTTTCTACATCACCACCTTCTATCACCAATGTTCCTGCGGCTAGGGCAGCAGCAGAGGTTTGGGGTGGCGCGGTGGAGGCGCAGGACTCGGGTTGTGAGAACAACCCGAAGAACCTGCTATGATACCAAATTGATGTGGGACAACAGGGGGGGAGACCGGATGAAGGAAGAAGAGAGAGAGAGAGAGAGAAGAGAAACAGGGGCGGTGAGACTTCGCGCCCTCCCTTCACGGGATCCCCAAGCATGAAGAAGAAGGCTAGCACTTCGCGCCCTCACACGGGTTCCCATCTGGGGAGAAACGCACATCGGCTGCTCTTTTCTTTCCAATCTTCATTGCCTCCCAAAGGAGGGTTACAAGACAATATATAGAGACTCCCCAAAAGAAACCCTATCACTAAAGACCTAAATACCCCTTATTCAAAATAAAAAGACTAAAACAGAACTAAATCTTAAAAAAAAGAAAATACATCCATTGGGCCTCGAATGGGCCAAATAAAATAAATAATGGGCCCCAAAATCTGTTTCAGTAGTGCCTGAATTCCCATCACCATCTCTCCTTGAGAACCCTACTTGCAGTATGACCCACTCCCTTACAGATGATACACCTTACTGGTTCCCTGCAATCTTTCGTCCAGTGGCCTTTGGTGAGACATCTAATACAAACGTCACTAGCTACTGGTATTGCAGAATTTACCTTCCTACCTGCCTCCTGCTTTTCTGCCCCCAGCTTCTTCTTCTTCTTCACCTCTCTCCATCCTCCCATCTCCCCCTCAACCACCTCTCCACTCATCATCCTAAGACTTCTGTATACTTTAAGTGGTTAGCATATTTCATGTATGTTAATAGACACAATGCTTGAATGACGATCACTGTACTTCCAAAAACCTTTCTTCTAATGATTAAAAATTCTAAACCTACTAGGTTTTAATTTATGTAAATTATGGCAATCTATAAACTTAGAATTTTGAAATCTACTTTATCTATTAATCTAAATCTACATATGAATCTACTCAAACCATGCACCGTAAATCACATTAAATTTTAAGAAAGTTTCCTACTTATGGCCTTACTTTCGTCAAACTATCAAGAGATATTCTCTCCTTTGGATATGAGAGGGGCCCATCTAATGAGTTCAATTTTTACCTCGTAAAATAATATATACAAGATATATGATAATTTGGAAAAAGAAATGGGTTAGGGATGCAGAAACAACTGTTTCCATTTCTGACTCCTATAATTATGAGAGACCCGTTTCCACTTCCTAAAACTTAACGGGTGGTCTTCAACTGGTTTCCGAGTCCACTAACAAAAATCGAAAAGGGACGGACAATTGGAACTCAGGTATCCATTTGCAGCCCTAGTCATTTGTTCTCTCTTCCTCCTAGAGTCTTTGGTTGTATATATTTTATACATTGTCTACAACCTGGCTCCAATACCATGCAGATTTTAGCGTTTGCATGGTCATGATGTAAGGGAGACAGAGGAAGTTACGCAAGAAAGGAGGCGGCCAGAATTGAATGGCCCGATCCTCTCGCAATAGTGCTTTATTAGATTTAACTGCACAATGACAGAAAAGACCCCTGTTACAAGAAGAACAGTCAGAAGCATTTATGGAATGGAAAAAAACTAGATATAAGTCAACTGGATCCACCTTATTGGGTCTGGTAAAGAACCAACGGTCTAAGATAGACCCTCTAGACAAAAGTCAAATGGATCCAACTTATTGGGTCTGGTAATGAACCCAATTATGCCCTGGACTGGGCCTATCTTCTACATTCCTAGAAGCTTGTTGGTCAACCTCTTAAGAGTCCACACAAAAATGTACATTTTTGCTTTCATTCCTTTACCAGATCATTCCTGTCAAAATGTAACATGAAGCCAAAGGCATTTGCTGAAAACTTTGATGCTATTCTCCTCCCCCCTCTACCCCCTCCCAAAAAGAAAGCGTGGAACCAGAATCAAATACGGATAAAAGGATATTGCCTTGGCCAAATCATTGATGGATGGATATGTCTTGACTGAATCATTAATGGTGTAAACTAAGCTACACGAAGAACACTACCTATTCAACATTTTTAGTAAGGCAGATGATCACACCTGCCTATACAAATTCATTCCCACGCCACATTATCTGCATTCAATTAATGGAAAAAGAGTCTCAACAGCATGTGATAATACTAGCTTTCTGGCATTTAATTTTTGTTCACCAGGCCGTTTCAAACACAAGGTGCCACAAGAACAATAGTGAATAAGCTGTTCTAATTTGGTTTGAGTGAGCATTAAAAAGGAAGCTGATAACAGTTTCAAACAAAATAAAGAATTGGATAACTGTTTAAAAGAAACAAGCACTGTACCTTGTAAGCTGTCTCCATAATAAACCTACCATCTTTTGAGACACAGGGAAGAGTACCTTGTTGAAAGAAAGTGACCTGCATCCATCATGAGGATTAGGGAAAAGAATCAACCAGAAAGTAAAAGGAGCACTCACAATTGGAAATTGAAGAAATGATTGTTACTTGATCAGCTTCCAAGCCAAAGTACTTGTGGCTTTCAAAAAATTTGCGGGTGGCATCATCAGTAAATGGGCTTGTCATTATGTACCAATGTACAGGCACATAACCTGATGTACCTGTTGACAATAGAATTGTATACATATAATCTCATAAAGTTCATAAAACTCTGGATGAAAAAGTTGATCTTTACCCTCCACTGATTGAGATGCAAGCCTTTGAACACACAAAATTCGCTCAGCCTGAAGTTGAAATAGTGATTTCCCAGACGGAAGACCAACATCTAAAACATGAAAAGAAAAAAGCTTCAACATCTACGTCAGCAGGCCAAAATCTTGCAAACTACATACAATCACTACACTCAATTAGTCCTCAAAGATATTGTGAATTCCATAGAATTTTAAGAAAAGTGACTGGGAACTCTACAATGTTGTAGTAGTATCTCATGATTCATGACCAATATGGTTATATGTAATAGGATTGTCTGCATGCTACCCAGGTTTTGCACTTGAAATCTTGGTGGGCAGTTACATCAAGAACAAAGGGCCTATACATGATTCATTCCCATACAGAGACTTATGGTGAACATGTCATAGTAAAACAGCCTTTCCATTTGTTAATGAATCTATAAAGAGCGCACAAAGTCATGAAAAGAATACAATTTACTGACTTGCTATAGAGAAAAGGAGATCATCCAATTTGGTAATGGTCCAAAGGGGATAAGATCTGAAATGGTTTAGCATGTCTCACTATCCCTTGTTAACTTCAACAAAAGAAAGAAGATGATGGGGGCACTGAGCTGACACACTGACATCGCCAATGCATTACTTCGATGATGACTTCGGTGAAGATTTGTAAGATAGCCATAAGAGACTTTTGGATACTATTTCTATCATCCTAGTGAACAAAGAGTGTTTGTTGCCAGAAGAACTTTCTTCTCAAAAGAGGAATACATTCTCGGGGAGACAGTGGGAACAAGATAAATCTAGAAGAGGTTATGGATCCATAAACCAATGTAGACTCATTGGATGAGGCTAGCCTAAGGAACATGTTCAGGAACACACACAAGAACTGTATAGGTTACCTGCAACTTAAAAGATATGTGGGATATATCAATGAAGGCTCAAGTGGTTGTACCCTATGATGAGGAAGATAATCTTAACACCTACCAAGAGCCTATTAAAGTCCTAGAGTCTAGGATATATCAATAAGCCATGAATCAGAAATTCAATCCATGTATATTAACCCAGTCTAAAACTTGGTGGATTTGCTAGAAGGTATTGCACCTATTAACTGCAAATAGATCTTTAAAAGAAAGATCGATGTAGATGGATGGATTGACATTTATAAAGCGAGATTGGTGGCTTAAGGTTATCATCAGACGGAAAGAATTGGCTATGACGAAAAAAATTTCTCAATCGCAATGACAAAGTCGATCAAAATTTTTCTTGTCATTGGCGCACATTATGATTATGACATCTAATAGATGGACGTTAAGAGTACCTTTCTCAATAGGAATATTGAGGAAGAGGTGTTATGACACAACCAGATGATTTACATCTAAGATTTTTCGAACAAAGCATGCAAGTTTCAAAGGTCTATGTATGCATTGAAGCGGGCTTCCCGAAGTTGGAACGTTAGATTTGACGAAGTCACGAAGCAACTAAATTTTATGACTTTATTAAGAATAAGGATGAGCTTGTGTATACAAGAAAACCAGTGAGAGTGCAGTCACTATCTTGTACTTTCATTAGTTAAAGTATGGTTGTCCAATAACTTATCTATAAAGGATTTGATCGAAGCACCCTATGTTTTAGAAATTAGGATCTATAAAAATAAATCCAAGAGGATGCTTGGCTTGACCTAATCCACATATATAGACAATATGGTCAAAAGATTTGACATGAAAAATTCCAAAAGAGACTTCATACTGATGAGATATGGAATTAACTTCTTTAAGGAGATGTCCCCTATAACTCATAAAGAAAGGCAGCAATTAAGGAGATGTCCCCTATAACTCTTAAAGAAAGACAGTCCATGAGTAAAGTCCTTTATGCTTCGACAATCATGTATGCCATGATACGTACCAAGTTTAATCAAGTGGTTAATCTAAGTGTTGCAAATAGTTATCAAGCCGGTTCAGATGATGAAAGGCTATGAAATGCTCCCCTTAGATAGCTAAGAAGGACTAAAGATATGTTTCTAGTCTATAGAAGGGGAGACTATACGCTACGAAAGTACACTAACTCAAGCTTTTAGTATAATCTAATGGCAACAAATTTGCTTTAAGATTTGTATTCACTCTTAACATAGGGGTAATGAGCTAGAAGAGTTCCAAGCAGGAAACTATTGTTGAACCGACAACTGAGGCGAAGTACACCACTTCTGCAGAAGTTGGCAAAAAAGCAATCTAAATGAAGAAGTTCAACACCAACTTTGGCGTCGTGCCAAGTATCTCTAGTCCTATCCTGTTATTGTGTAACAACAATGAAGTACTAGCATAAGTGAAAGAGCCGAAGTCTAATTAGAAGTCAAAGTGTATTCTGGTACACTTTCACTTGATTAGGAAAATCATTGTCCAAGGAGATAAAGTGGTGAAACAAGTTCCTTCAATAGATAATGTTGCAAATCCACTAATGAAATCACCGACTCAAATTACATTTGAGCATCACTAAGGTTCAATGGAGATCCAACATGTAGGTGATTTACTTTAGTCTAAGCGCGAGAATGTTAATTAAGTGTCTGTCAAGCCAATTATATGACATCTTTGTATATTCTTATTCTTAATAATAGTAAAAAAATAATATATATATATATAGTCTACGAATATATGAAATGAAGATTGAATCATGATAAAATCATGATAATGAGATCGATCTTCTTTTAAAATTTATTTTGAACTATTCTTAATGGGAAGATATTTGAAAAAGATAACAAATATCTATTTAAACTAGTACATGTTACTCCTACTCATAAGATAAGGGTGACTGGTTTGCTAATCACTTGTATAGAGACACTAAAGTAAATATTTAGGTACTCATTAGTGAATGAGTTCATTAAACTGGTCCGACACTAAATTTATGGATGGTCATTATACATAATTGTCAACTAGGGGATTCTTAGTTATAATAGCATGGTAGGTCCTCAGACTAAAGACACCAAAGACACCTTGTTGGGGGACTTTTGTACCTTGATTTTCGACTTAAACGTCTCTAACTAAGGGATATTGAACAGTTAAGCATTCAAATTCAGTGGAACACACTTCGAAGGTGATTTTGTCGTCAACAAAGAACCATTCGCTGTTCTTATAGTCTAACATACTAATTAAGAGGAATTTAATACAAGAAACATCAATTTGTAAAAGAAAGTAGCACATCACATCTCATAGAAATATCAAATGTCAATCGTCCTTGCTGGTTTTTTCCTTCACTCAAGTAGGTTGCAGTTTCGCCTGATTATGGTAGGACTTTTGGAAATAACCAGTGCACCCCCTCTCTGAGCTCGGAGCCACTATACCCTGAACTTTTGTCTCCACGGCGTCTCATGCTAGCGAAGAAGTTTTCAGCGACTTTTTGAATATGTCAGCAATCTTCCGTTTGTCAATAGAAAAGTTTCACTTAATTCCCCTGGTCTAGAAGAAAATGAAACTAAGTGTTCTAAAGCAAAGGAGTACAAGTGAACATTACACACATCTCATAGATGTTAGTATTAAGTGTTCTATGTGCCAACCACGGAATCCGGTTTTGTACACTCTAGTTCATATTAATATTTAATTCATTGAGCTTCTCTACTCATTTTTTCGATTTATAATGAAGTCCTTGAACACACGTAATGAAGATTGAATCATTAAGAGTTTATGACAATGAGATCGGCCTTATAGATGTGTACATTCTAAATGTTCCTGGTTATAGGATCTTCAATAAAGGACGTTGATCCGAATAGACGAGTATGTATTCTGCTTGCTCATAAGATGAGGATGACTGGTCCTATGATAATTTGTGTGGAGACATTAACGTGAGTGCGCATAGTGTACTGACGTAAGACCCCATAAAAAAATGAGGGTACAGATGCAATTAATAAAAAGAAACGGGATATACATGTAAGGATGGCAGTACCGGTACCGGTATCGGTGGGTACCGGTACCGGTACGTACCGGTCCGGTACCGGCCGGTATCGGCCCGGTACCGATCGGTACCGGCCCAAAACCAGTCCGGTACCGGCCGGTACCGGTCGGTACCCACGGTACCGGTGCCGGCCGATACTGGTACGTACCGGCCGGTACGTACCGGTATCGGCCGGTACTGCCATCCATGTATACATGCAATTAATAAAAGGCAAGGAGGATTTAAATATAAAAGTCTTACTTAACTAGGTTGATGGGCTTTTAAGTTAAACATAAATGAGCTCTAAAATAAATAGTAATTGGACCTTTAATGGATTTAAATAAATGAGCCTTTAATGGGCTGTTATTGGTCCTAAACCTAGGGACTTATTGGGCTGTTATAGGACCCCATTTACTGGGCCTAAATGGGCCCTAGTTACAAGCCTAAGCGGGCCAGATTTGAAGGCCTAAATAGGCCAGGTTAATAGTCCCTAATGGGCCTTGGTTATGGGCCTGTGACAGGCCCAATGGGGGCCACCGCCCCTAATAAGGGGGGGGCCCGTCCACCACCATACCCCCCCCCTTTGCCACACCCTTCCCCTTCTATAAAAGGGGGGCAGGGCGTTGGCAAGGGGGCAGCGACAGGGGGGATCGGGTGGTGTGTGTGCGTGTGTGTGAGGGGGGGAGAGAGAGAGGGGGGAGTGAGTGAAGGAACGAGTGGAAAGGAAGAAGGGAGAAGGAAGAAGAGGGGAAGCAATCTGGCGACAGCGTGGCGGCGGCCTTCTTGGTAAGAGGTAAGGTGATACTCCCTTTGATAATCCTTTTATTTTTGGGTTTTGGAGATTATAACATATAGTAAAATTATGATTATAAGAAGGGTTCATGCTAGGTTAATTAATGATGTGAAGGAAATTATAGGATAACTTTATAAATTAAGGAAGTTACATGTTTAAGCATGTTAAGGCATAAACAGAGACATGTTTCTAGCATGATTTTTGGTTCTGATTTGGTTCTACTTTAGTTTCATTTTAATATCAAAATCATGCTATGATTTGATTAAGTATTGGAACCATGATGCTATGATTAAACCATAAGAACCTAGGTAGGGGGTAACTTCAACTGGAGTCTTCCCAACACAAAAAGACATTTAAAACTTGAATTATGAGATTTCTATGGAAATTCTCCATTACGAAAAAGAAATGATAAACCGAGTCCATTTTAAATCTAGATGAGTTATGAAAGAAACAAAGATTTGGAACTTTAAACTCCAAAAGATGTTTAAAGCTACACTTGTATTACGTATGATTATAATATAAAGGATAAAGGAGCCTTCTTGGCTATGATAACCCCATGGTGGAGGAGAAAGATTAAGGAATTTAGAAAATAATGGAAAGAAAATTAGATGAAGGCTAGGAAGCCCTTCATGGTGATGAACCTTTACGATAATAACAAACAATGGTTCCATGATGATTCTATAATGACTCATTGGTTCATGAAGAAAAGACTTTACATCTATTTTAAGTTATATTGTACCATGGACACATATGTATATGTGTACATTATAGAATATAAAGACTTCTGGAACAATTTCATAGTTATGATGATCCCATTAAGGGGGAATAAAGATGATGGAATTCAAAAACATTAGGCAATGAAATAAAGGCATGGAAGCCTATTATGACGATGAATATGAATATGAAATTAAGACATCGAAGCCTATCATGACGATGAATGTGAAATAAAGGCATGGAAGCCTTCTATAATGATGATGAACTCATATGATGTGTATAATCGATATTTTCTACGATGATTTGTCTTTTCTTCTATAAAGAAAAGAAGTGGCATCATGGCTAGGGGGATAACGGCACATCTCTAAAGGATAAGGGGACATACGGACAACTCTGCAATGATGTGTGCCAAGGCACGGGGCATCCTTTCTTTGATTACAATTCTAGAGTCCATGTTCGAGACCTTGGTTGAACAAGAAACGGAGCTCCTACTTAAGTGCACCCATAGGCTGAGACATGGACAGTGCAGTATAGCATAAGCTACAAACCCAGCTTAGTCATTTACATCTTCCCCGATAGGTTTCCAAGACTTACTGGACTGGATAGGCTAGGGTGGGAGGTCTGTTGGGGCCTGTTCACCATTACGACTGTTAGTACATGATTATTCTTGTCACTTCTGGTCGAAAAGATGAGTTGCCCTACAAACTCATGACTTCTGAAAGATAATAAATTTTACAACTAGTTGGATGATGATTATGAGAAAACGACCGATCAGAGAAATAATTAATGAGTGAACGATTCAATCTTGAGACCTTATATTAATGACTGATACTAAGTACCTTTCTATTTTTATGCTAGTATAAAGTACCACTGAAAGAAATGAATGTATGAAAATGTGTGACTGTTATTACTCTATTGAATGTTTCCACATCGAGTTCATGTTGTTTTTACAATGCATGCATTCCATATTAGTTCAATGCATTTTCCATAAAGGTCTTATACATTATGAACATATTATTGGGTAGTTCAAAAGATTAACAATAGAAAAATAAAAACATGTAAATTGGCTTGGATAAATTATAAAATTAAACCTTAAAATCTTATTACATCTACTGCTCAATTTGCAACTATTACTTGTGATTGCTAACGACATAAGAAACTGTGTATTATGCATAAGTAAGAAAGAGTGAATAGGTTAGAGTGTATGTGTGCATATCTCTGTGTGTGTAGGATATCAATATAGATGTAAATGATCCATACTGAGAACTCAATTTATAAGTTATCATAAAAGTTATGTAACATATTTTTCAGAAATTTGCGATGATATATGCAATATGAAAAGATGGATCTAATTTAGAAAAAGAAAAACTTGTAGGTATGGTCAGTTTATTTAATTATTTGAGATATGTTATTTATATTTCTATTGTATGATGGACATGATCTACCTATTGTTTCTTTATATTTATGTTCCTTATTATTTTATTTTTGCTCTTGTGCACCTATCAGAGATCTATAAATGCTAGGCCATTACAAATGAGTTCATTGAATTGATCCGCGAGAGGCTCCTGAATGGTTAATTATACCTAACTGTCAATCATGAGAATTCATGTCACAGTAGTACATTTGGTCCTTTGACCTAAACACCAAAGACACCTTATATGTGGAAGATTACACTTTGAGGTTGGGTACATAGACTTTAGCCAAAAATTCTTTATGATCCAATAGTTGGGGGGGTAATTGGAAGTATATAAAGATAATTGTGTGGTCAAGAGGGGATTACTCACTCTCCAGTATAGTTTAATGGAGAACAAATGTTTCGAAAAAACACACCAATTAAATCTCTGGCCAAGGTTAATTGAAGAGACAGAAAGGCATTTCTACTGGAAGGTTCAATGGTGTGGTACCCGATGAATCAAACACTAGAAGTTTGACACTTGACCGTACTCTAAATCTGAACGGGAACATTAATTGAGGAAGGATTATATTTAAACAGTATATTTTGATGAAAAGGTTCCGGAACGGGTTGCTTAACCCCATTGTCTCTTTAGGATAACGATGTCTTGCTTGGGACCACTCATGGTAGGAGAACTCATATAAAATCATATGATAATTAAGTTGGAAGAATTAATTTATAATCATGAGATGATTAATAAATTTAATTCTAATTAATAAAGGTTATTTTATTAAGTCCATTAAGTGGTTATTAGATTTAGTGGGCTTCAACCGGGTCGGCAACTAGGCCTAAAGGGTCACACACATAAAAGTTAGTGGTTTTTCGAGATGAAGATGAATTTATATTAGCTTTCGGTTTCTATGTAAAACACTAAACTACTATAAATAAACACGAGGAGAGAAACCCTAGGCCAAGCTCTACGAGGTCTCTCTCTCTCTCTCTCTCTCTCTCTCTCTCTCTCGGGAAGAAGAAGAAGGAGAACAAGAAGGAGGACAAGAGAGAGAACAAGAAGGAGGACAAGAGAGATCGCTTCTCTCTACACGAGAGAATCCCAAAGGATCCACGTTTGTGTGGATATCGCTACAGGCCGCTTGTTTGTACGGCTCCATGCATCCCGTGGTCAGGAGATTCACAACCCCACAAGGTAAGGAAGATTGGATCTTCTTCCTCCGTAGTTCTTTGTAAGTGTGTTTCATCAAATCAAAACAACGATCCGAGCAAGTAATCGAATTTTATTTTTCAGTTGGGCATGATTTTTTAATTTCTTACAGTGGTATCAGAGCTAGGTTGTTCTGATTTGACAAAACGTACGATTCGTTCTTCACTGTGGAATCATCCTCTTTTATTTATTTTTTACTTTTCATCGTTGTGCAACCACGGCGAACACTATGGTAAGGGTCGCGTTGGACGTTTGCTATTTGCAAGCATCTAAGAATTTTTTCCCCTTCGTTCTCTTTCAAATAGTCTGTAGATATTCTATTAAAAACAATGTCGGCCAGTCTAGGGGGCGGCTGCCATCTCCCACACCAGGGTGGCGGGTGCCGCAGCGCTGCTCCCCACGTGGGAACGCACTGCAAGTGCACCAAACACACACCCCGTAGGGAGGCACACCTGGCGGTACTTCCTGCCTAACGGGAAGTGCTCCAGGTCCACCCTAGCACGGTGCACTACGCCCATGCTAGGGTGCACCGGACCGCAGCCCAATGCGCCCGTACCCCTCCCCATCCTTATCTGTTTCGATTCTTTTTGTTGATTTCCTTTTGCAATATTTGTAATCTTCGCCTATTTTATTTTTGTTTTTGCTCATTTCCAATATTTCCCCATTTTATTTTTCTATTTCATTACAAGTTTCTATTTACATCAATTTGTGAAATTGGTTAATGCCACCAACTTGAAATTGGTGTGTATGGAAGTTGAGCATATTTTGAATATGGCTCATTTAGGAAACTTGTAGTGAGTTAGGAAGTATGGAAGTTGAGCATATTTTGAATATGGCTCATTTAGGAAACTTGTAGTGAGTTAGGAAGTATGGAAGTTGAGCATATTTTGAATATGGCTCATTTAGGAAACTTGTAGTGAGTTAGCAAGTGAGTAACTTGGGGAAATCAATTAATTTCCTGAAATTCATTGATTTTGGGAATTCGCAAATTTGAAAATTGAGGTGTTTAAGAAACATCTTAATTTCAGAAAATAATTTCGTTTATCGCAGGCTTTATGGAAAATGGATAATTTAAGTAAGATGTCCAATTTGAGAAATTGGTCATTTTGGATATTGTGATGGGACCTATGGTGTGGTTTGAGAAACAAAATCAAAATAAATATTTAAAGGATGATTCTATTTTTGAAATGTGTTATTTCTTGAAATTTATGTACTTCTAGATATATGCTGATATAATCTAAAAGTATGATAAAATTGAATTTTTGAAATTCTAATTATCAGTTTTTGATTGATCTACACCATTCTTTTAGCCAAAATTATTTTTTTTCTGAAAATAAAACCTCTTTGGTGAATATTTATGTGATGAATATTTGAATGGGATTATATGATGATCATGGACAGTGCCTAGATGACTTTATTTGATGGTATTTATTTAGGGGCCTGCGAGTCTCCCTTCTGAATCTCCATAAATTCAACCGGACTCGTATAATCCAAGCATGCCAGTGACTCGGGATCGTCCAAATATGAGTAGACTACTACGAGTTGGCCAGATCCAGTATGATATGGCAAACCATGGCATAAACCAAAGATTCAAAATAGCAGTGAGGGAATCAATTTAAAAACTTGCAAACAAAAAGAGGCAACATAGATACCAATTTACCTCACCAACACCCTCGATGGACCTTCATAAAACTCAAATCAGGTACTTCTGTTAAAGAAGTTCCATCTTCATTGCCACCAGCTTGTAGATTCTGGTTCCATGCCTTCCATTTGCAAAGCAGCAAGTGCAAGAGCTCCTTCTCATTGCACTCTTCACTCTCATGGGTTGGAGAGTAGAAGGGATGGAAGGAAAGGAACCTTAACTCCCTTCCCCTCTTTTTCCACTCTATTTTTCTCTCATTCTCTCTCACCATCTCTCTTTTTCTCCCACTTTTTCCTTTCTCTCCCTTTCTCTCTAGTCTGTATTCCTCTCTCCCTCCCAAACCCCTGCCACCTCCACTAAGAATAGGGAGAGAAGAGGACGCCTCACCTCTTTTATGGGGAAGTAGTTTAAAGAGGTTTGTGGACGGTTCAGTGGTGGGCCTAGTGGGCCCACCCACAGACCAATAAACTGGTCCATTAAGAGCTTAATGCTAGCCAGCCTTAGAAGGGCCTGATACAGGCCCATTAACAGACCACTATTGGCCAGATTTCAATTAACCCAGTACAATTTCAATTAAGCCTCCACAGAAAACATCAACGCACACAACTGAAGACCTAAGTTCTAAAATTGATTATTAATTTCTGATTTTTTTACACGAAAAGATGAGTTCAAATAGGGATATTATATTCCTATCTTCTGTCAATATTGGCTTTGGCGAGAAGTACAGGTGCCATACCCTCATTCCCATCTTCTTGCTCTTCTTTCTTATATCATCTTATTCTCCTTCATAACCGATAGTCCAGAAAAAAAGGTTAAAAGTAGGGAAAAAACAAAGAATAGAGAGGGTGGATAATTGCTGCCTACAGCCGCTGTCAAGGAAGCCAGTCAGTTGTTGCCGTCCACTTTCCCATTTCACCTCTTCCTCTCCATTTCTTTGGCGCCTACTCATCTGAGCCCAGAACCATCTGCATTCACTGTTCTCTCCAGAGGAATGTATATAGAAGCTTACCGGTTTTTCCAATCTTCACATATATACTCAGAGGTACCTAAACCAAAGCCTTAAAACTGATCCAACTGTACCCATGGCTCAACTGGTCAATATAAACCACCTAGCCACACTAGGTCCTAATAATTAATCCAATAACAACTAACCTGTCAATCTTACACATCCATCATTGCCCACAGTTTATGAAAGGTTCATTTAAATCCAATATTTTGGTCAACCTAAGCCAACTATTGTATACCTATGCCCATCTAATTCTCTCCTCCATGATGGTTTCCCTAGACCAGATTTTGATACACTCCTAGGAGACCACAAAAAAGTGCATGCATGCATGCATGTCAACATCATAGTTAGCAACAACGGAAACGAAAGCAGGAAATGAAGCCAGAAACAAAAGCAAGGAATGACCCTCCAAAGAATAAGGGGAAATGATCAATCAAAAGCAGAATTCACTCCTTTTGTCATCATTCCCACTACAAGAGCGCACTCACCATTCCCATTCCCATCCTAAAGAAGATTTGTATGGTAACCCAAAGCAACCCACTACCACTCCCATGCTTCTAGAAAATGAATTCATCATTTCATATATTCATCACTCCAACTGTCCATCAAAGAGTAAATTGCTAGTATATTATAGGCACTAGCTATGGTACCTGGCTATGGAAAACGTTTCATATCATAAACTGAAAATCACCATCTCCACAAAGAATGGCATAACTCATTGAAACTCGGTAGCTAAAACACAACCCTTATGAGGCATCTCTACAAAATTCTAATGAAAATACCAAGGGATGTTACAGTGCGACCTGAGTAATCCTAGCTTAGATTTTGACATCTGATGTGTCATGGGGTTCGAGCCAAAAATCCAAGTTGACCCTTTTGTTAGTAACCTTTCCTTCTTCTTAAGTCCACGAATACCAACCCTCATGCCTCTGTGTCACCTCAAATAACTGAATAATAGACAAGGAATCTGAAGATAAGTAGACCAGCCTAATTGATCAGTCATACCAGGGAAAAATTGTTTGTTGAGCTGAAAAACCATGTAGTCCAGAAATGAAGGAAAACATAATTTAAGTATAACATGATGGATGTAAAATAAAATAATAAGGCAAAAAGTTCTTACTAAAACATCCCTTGGGATCTGAACTTCCAAGCCGGGTACCCTGCATGCAAAATATATAAGAACTTTGAATATTATGCAACTGTAAGGAGACTAAGATAAATAGAATATGGTGAACCAAACATAAACAAAAAGAAGGATACAATTATAAATATAATGACAAATTCAATTCAGACAGATAAGATAACTTTCCTACAGGAAATTAACATGTATTTTTATACAACCTAGACAAAAAATCGCAATTACTGTCCCTTACACCACTCCAACCCATGGTGCAAGAAAGATAGCTTGCAGTACAACATAGGAGCATAGGAGTTTGCAGTACAGTATAGAAGCATAGGTAACGGTAGAAAGACTCTAAGAAATGGAGATTGATACAGATCTCATTATGTAAATACTATAAACATGTCTACGTATTTTCTTGTATGCGTAAATGGATGTTGATTTTGAAATCCTGATGTGGATAGTGTTTGTAAGAGGGAGACAATGTCTTTTGAGGGTTTTGTGACACCAGCGTATCCTGCGTAGGCAAGCAAGTCACTGCCTTTAGGATATAGGTAAACATGAAAAAGTGTTCAGAGTCTTTACTGTGCTAGATTAGATGCATATACAGACCATAAAATGGCGCATGGATTGTGAATTGCTAAGAGTTGAAAGCAGCTTCTAAATAGAGATAAAATATAATGCAAAGAAGATAGAATCACATTCAAAGACAAGTTTGCTTGGAAGAGTTCCCCATGCAACTTCTCTCCCACCTGGAAATCCCCTTCAAGATCTAGAGGTTTTATTGAAAAATCATTGAGTTCAATGGCATGAATCTAAGTGTGTTGCACGGCAAACAATTTCTAAGGATATATAGTTTTTGAGAAGGTGGCCCAAAAAGGTCACACTTCATTATAGAAAGCAGAGAAATACATAAAAAGATAGGGTAAGGTGCTAGCAAGGTGGTAGGAGTAGGACCCACCTGCAAAGACAAACCCCAAGACCCAAAGACCCCAAAAAAACCTCCAACCCGATTTTTTTTAAGTAACCTCCAACCCTTTTTTTTTAAGTAACCTCCAACAGGCCAATGAACATTTCTTTGAAATATTTGCAGTGGGGGAGTTGGGGAGGCATGTGGGGAGGTATGCTTCTCCCTCACCCTTCATTCTGTTCAGGATGGTTGTCTAGGACTTTTCTAGTGTGTATGGGCCGCAGGGGAGGGAGGAGGAGAAGGCCCTGTGGACACAGTTACTTGACTGTCGCTCCCATTCAAGGAGACCCTAGTGCTTGGGAGGGGATTTCAATACGACAGTGGCCTCGGAGGAGATAGCATAATGGTCTTTCTATGTGGGATCTTCCAAGAGTTCGTCCATCCAGCCACCCTCATCGATTTGCAGATGTCCAATGCTTTCTCTACCAAGTCCAATATTACGGCTCTTCCCACTTGCTCTAGGTTGGACAATTCCTTGTATCGCCCGACTGCAAGGATCACTTTCTATATGTTCAAGCATCACGCCTCTAGTGCCCAATGTCTGACCATAGGCCTATCTTGCTTAGATGCAATGCTAGATTCGCAATAACCGCTCTTTTCATTTCGAAAAAAATTGGCTTACAGGAGGATAGATTTATGGACATAGACAGGCATGGAAAATGTGCTCTCAAGGAGCTCTGCATTGCTACGCTGGTCAAGAACCTCAAAGCCATGGCTTATGACCCATCTAGGTGGGGGGACTCTAGGAGACTGCCTAGGAGAGAGAGCAACAAGAGGGTTTTGGACCAACTCCTCAGGCAGGATGCTCTGGAGGAGGGAAGCTTGTTGGATGAGGCAAATAGACATATGAGAGACAAGCTTAAGGCAGAGTATATGGACATTCTTCTAAAGGAGAAGGTTTACTTGAAGCAACAATCGAGGGACAGATGAATTAAGAAAGGGGCACATACTCCCAAAGGCTGGCATCTGGCAAAAGGATGGTGAATCATTTTTGCAACCTTAGGAGTCGGTCAGGTCATATCATGGAGGGAGGACCTAGATAGCCGCATTACAGATGATGGGGCAGAATCCGATTCGGCCCATTAGCAGCGCATTAAACAGCCCAACAACAATAGCAACAGTAAATAGAGGCCCACTGGCAGCCTTCGGCCCATCAGCGGCCCAGCAGCCCTCGGCCCATCAGCAGCCCAGTGGCCCTCGGCCCATCAGCGGCCCAGCAGCATTCGGCCCATCAGCAGCCCTCAGCCCAATTGGCTTCAGCCCACTAGCGGCATTCGGCCCAACAGTGGCCCCCATCCTTCGGCCCAGTAGCCGTATCCGGCCCACTCCGGTGGGAGGGTTAGACGCTATGGCGGTTTACCAGTAAACTAAAATATAGTCCTATATCGGCTGCCACGACCAAGTAACATCTATCCTCCGTTATAAATACACGGCTATTTACTACCAAAGGTATGTTTTCTTGACCAAGGACAACAGTCCAAAAACATTAAAGCTACCTTTTCTTCCTTCCCTTCTAAATCGAATCTTCTTCAGAAGCTGACTTAGCCGTCGGAAGGGGTTCTCTTGGGCCGAAGCCCGGGACCCTCACTGACTGGTTCTTCTCCTTCTTGCAGGGGCATCGGTTTAAATCTTCGCCGACCTCTCCGAGTCGGCCTCAGCCACCGACTCCAGTCTTCTTCCTCCGGTCTCGGCGTCGCCCTTCGCCGGTTGGGTCCCCTTCGACCCTGCGGAGTCCGCTTCGCCCTCGGCCTCGCTCTTTGCCGGGTGGATCCTCCTCAGCCGAAGGAGTCTCGGCTTCGCTCCTGGCACGTCTTCGCCCGGGTGCATCTCGGCTACGGAGCCTCGGCCCCGCGCTTCGCCCTCGTCTCGGTCTGGATCCATGTCGGTCTTCTTCTTCGATCTTCTGTCTCGGATTCTAGTCTCGGAATCCGACCGTGATAGCTTCGGCTACATCAACAGATTCTACACCGACCTCCTCAAGGAAGAAAGAATGGTCAGCCTTCCTTGGCATAGGGGCTTCTTCCATACTTACAAAGGCTGAAAGGCAAGCCCTTATGGCCCCTTTTTATGTGGATGAAGTTAGGTCAGTAGTTTTCACCTTGTCTAGTGACAAAGCAACAAAATCGGATGACTTTCCTCTGCTGTTCTACCAACGTTACTAGAGAGGTGGTTAAAGACCCTTTATGTCAAGCCACATTAGAATTTTAGGAGGGCAAAGTGCATCTCAGAGCCATCAATAAGACTTTTAATGTCCTCATCCTTAAGAAGACCAGGCCAAACTCAGTATCTGACTTTAAACCCATCAGCTTATTTAACGGGTTCTATAAGATCATCTCCAAGTTACCGACAGAGGGCTGTTGGTAGGCTAATCAACTACCACCATGGTTCTTTCATCATGAACAGGTATATCCATAACTTCTTGGTGGTTCATGAATGCCTACATGGTCTGAAGTAGAAGAGGAGAAGCAGAGTGGTGTTAAAGCTTGATATTAAGAAGGCATATGACAGAGTCAACTAGGGTTGCCTCTTCCAGGCTCTAAACAGATGGGATATAGTAATTGGTGGGATAGCTAGATTAGAGCATGCATCTATATTCCTTTTCTATTCTTATGAATGTACAACCTTCCCCTATCTTCTACAACGTAGGGGAATCCAGCCAAGGGGCCCCTTGTTTCCCCTTCTTTTTGTCCTTATTGGCAACATCCTCAGTAGATTGTTGGGGCGAGGTGAAGACATTGGTTTTGTTGCAAGCTTTCTAGAGACCCTTGGGGGAGGTAAATTACCCACCTCTGACATCCTCTTTCTTGTTAGGTGGAGCAACAACTATTCTTGGCCAGATTTATCTTGAAGCTTATCAAGGAGGTTAGTGGATTGAGGATCAATTAACTACCTCAAAAGCCATGATATTGGGGTGAACTTGTGTGATAGTGACTTGTGCAGGGAAGCATCTACTCTAAGGTGCCAACTTGGGTCCTTTCCTATCACTTGTTTGAGGCTTCCCCTCGCTTTAGGTCTCCTGCCTGGCAATTGGTAATCGATGGTCAACAAGTTCGAAACTCGATAGACCAAGTGGAAAAGCAAGCTCCTACATCGTTGTCATGGCGTCCAAGGAGATCAAGGCAGTGGCCTACTGCCTCATTGCTTAGGCAACAAGGCGAGGCGCCTAGGCGAAGCCTAGTTTATATCTTAAAATGTTTCAAGAGAATTACTATCTACATTTTCCACCATATAAAATTCTATTTTCATTTGCATACAAAAGGTCACAATTTTCAATATATATTTATAGTGTAAAAAGAAAAAATAGCATAAATGACAAATACGGACAAATGAATAAGGAAAAAAAACAATGAGAACTTTGAAATATGTCAATCAAGATGAAGCAAAAACAACCCAACTGAAATTTACTAGTTAGATAATCATGCCATGTAAAGAAAGAGACAAATATAAGATATATTTAAATAAACAATAAGCAAACCAACATACTAATGCCATAGTTCTCCACTAAATCAATTGTTTGTCTAAATGTGAGAGGAGGAAAGGAAAGGAAACCCCCTGGTAGAAGAATCCCATGCAAAGTGGGAAGTTTGATCATCTATTTCCCATTTTTGACGTAAATATGGTCAATTATACTAAAATATCATTTAACTTTTTCTAATGACGAAAATAGACATAAATAAAAGAGGGCTAGTTATTTCTGCAACAAGACAGGCTAGGGGGCCTTAAGTGGGCTGGGTGCCCCTAGACAGCATAGGCAAGCACCTTAATGGGATGCTCGCCTAGGCATCGGGTTGCCTTCAGCACAAGGGAGTGCCGCCTTGAAAACAATGGGCTCTATTTTATACTAGATAAGTCTATACTGGGCAGGCCCCCGATTTATTTCTCTCTATTTTCAGGATCTCATAGATGGCAACTAGGCAGCTAGAATCTATTCATAGCAGACTTTTCAGGAGGGGGCTTAAGAAAGGTAGCTAAGGGTAGAAGGCATGATTACAACTGGAGTAGAATATGCAGAATCAAGGAGAATGGGGACTTAGGGTTAAAGGAAATTTCTACATTCAACCTTGGTGTTCTAACTAAATGACCATGGAAGCTTCTCACTACTAATTCAGGCAGTCTATGGCTCAAGGTGGTCAGGGAGAAGTACTACTCCAGGTCTAGGTGCAGGGATGTGACTCCTCAAGTGTTGTATGATGTCGCTTATGTCTGGAAAGGGATCCTACTTGCTTCAGATGTTATCCATACCGCCATTTTTGTCAAGATTACTTATGGCTATAGAGGTCTTTTTTTGGTTGGATAAAGTGGTTGCTTCTCATCCAAAGGGAGGTATTTGCATCCCAAGTTTCAAAAGGGGCTTGAGGGAGGAGTTCTTTCAAGATCTAGGTGAACTCTTAGTGTTGCTGCAAGACTACAGGATCGACACCTCTGCACCTGATGAGTGGATTTGGGGCGGATATGCTTTATGGATGTTCTCTATCAGTTCATCCCAGCACCACATTGCAGATGGAAGTACTAGGACTCCATTCCTAAAGCATGTGGGTGCCCAGGTCCCCTTTAAAGGTCAAAGTCCTTGCATGGATGATTTCCATTGGCAGGCTTCCCACTGGTCACTGGCTGTCTTGCTTTGGTTGTGATGTGCCTTCTGCCTGTTCTTTACATAGGGAGGAAGAAAAGACACTTGCTCATCTCTTCCTAAGCTGCTATTTTGCTATTGAAGTTTGACAGGCTAGAGAAGTAGGAGGCTAGGTGACAAGGTGGAATCTGTCCTTCACTGGTGACCTTCAGACGACCACCAAGTATGGTGGCTGGCCCTGCATGCCACTTTTTTGCCTGATTTGGGGCAAAAGAAATAGGAGGATCTTCAAGAGTGAGGCCTTTATGTCCGAAGAGAGTTGCAGCTTTTGTATGTGACAAATAAGGGAATGGACTAGATTGCTTCGTAAGTGGAAGTTATCTCTTCCCCCTTTTTGCTTCGTGGGGGGGGGGGGAGGGAGGGAGTCACCATCGTGGTGCTTTTGTATGAAGGGGTTGATTTTTGTGAGCTTTTTCTACTATTCTTTGTATAAAGGGGGGGAGAGAGTAAGGGAAGTCATCATTTTATAAAGATAAATGGCCAGATTTTAGAGGACTACCTTGAATAAAATCCATTTTCCACCCAATTGAGACAAGATTTCCTTTCCATGTTGCTAAGCAATCCTCAAACCTTTTCACAATACAATTCTAATCCGAACAACTAGTCTTTATATCCGAGCAAGGCTAAGTTTTCCCTCCTCAAACATATTCTTAACAATTAGTTCACTTTTAAGAAACTTAATCTCGAACCCAGTTGCCTCAAGGAGTTGTAAAAGCACTTCCCAGTTAAGAACTTCCTTATCACCTACTATGGGAAATAAAATGGCCTCATATGCACATTCTAAACGGGCAGTCTCCTTCGCTTCTTTGCCTACATTGATTTCCCTTGTCAAATTAAGGAGTCTTGCCATCTCCTACATCATTCTTAATACCTGTCTCAAAATAACAAATAAAAGACAGGAGAGGGGGTCCCCATGTCTGATCCCTTTAAAGCTACCCAAGAACCTCTTAGGCATCCATTCACTTATTTGATGCAACATCTCATCTATAGGATCCACCTTTCTGGAAAATCCAACAACTGCATTCCCTGTATAAACAAATCCAGGTAACTCTGTCATAAGGTTTCTCAAAATCAATCTTGAACAAGGAATAAATGATCAGCCAAGATTGGATAGGATCGGACAATCCAATTGGATTTTTCCCATTCTGACGCAATCCTGATACCTGGTTCGCCACGCTGGAGAAGGGATTGGCCAGATCGGGATGAATCGGTAATGTGGACAGCTACCGTATGATGACCCAACTAAAGGAAAATACCCAAGATCAGCAAGACATCATAAATGAACGGCTAATAGATGATAAACATCCAAAATGTCCAGGAGAAATAATACATGATAATAATAAGAAACCACACTACAGAAGCTATCCCTTACAGTCAGAAACAATGGACCGAACGATAGGTAGGACTACCATGACCTAGGATATCAATCCCACAATCAAATATCTGAAATCGGAACCACCAGACAGGTTCCTCACTAGCACACAACTGGCAAGAAATACTATGATAGCTGGCTAGATATCCTATCTCACATATACAGCGACAAATATGACCAAATACTAGAAAAGCAGGAACGGGGGAGTCATCAAGCGCTAACCTTCTCGCTGAATAGCAAGGCACACATAAATTGGGGTTGCTGGAATTCCATGCGCTAGTAGGCTCTCTGATGGGGCCAGAACTGGCTCTGATGCGCCTGAATAGGAACTAGGCCTCTGTTGAAAGGCGGGCGCTATGGATAGGCTCGAACAACGAAGCCCAGGCAAGCAAATGCAGGCTGCGAGCCGCATGTCCTGGCCGTAGAGCGAGAGCCATACCCCGGCGGACACGACGAGGTTGGAGACGAGTGATGCTGGGATGAACGGCACATGGCATGCTGAGGCAGGCGATGGGCTCAAGCGATGAGGGCAAGCGGTGGCCAGGAGGGACAGCGTCTCGGTGTGCCGCTTGGCACATTCAGGTATTTTGCCTGGCACGGTGATGGCCTCTTGCACCATCGCTCCATGAGGGAGGAAGGCCTCAGGCTGATGGCCTCTAGCCAGATACAGTAGTGAGAACAAGCACAAAGCCATGCTTGAACAGTTTTTCCATATCGACTTCATCAACCCTAATCAGGTCTTCCTCTTTTTATTCATAAAGTGATCACACAACTGATGTCTACGAGGGGAAGCCTTGGGGCAACATTAAGGTTACTCCGTTGTGATCCAAAGGTCATGGGTTTGAATCTGGAAAGAGCCTCTTTGAAGAAAGCTACAATAAGACTAAGTACAATTAACCCTCCCCAGACCCCATAGCAGCAGGAACTGTGCCCCTGTCTTTATACGACTGGAATCTGGATCATACTATGTTTCTGACTTTAATAGGAGTATAAATCCTAACGGGTTCAGGAAAACAAAGCATTAAACTGATCTAAACACCTGTAAACAATGAGTAAATACCTACTACATCCAGAGACTCCAGACACTGTCAAACACACGTCTCTGGCTCTGAACTTACCTCCTCTGCTGCCATGTCACACAGCTAGATGTTCCAAACAGCCTAGGAATAAAGGGAGAAGAAGGAAATGAGAGAGAATGGGAAGGAAAAAGAGGGAAAAGGAAGAAGATGCAGGAAAGAAGAGGAAAGAAAATGAGGGCAAGACCAAAAAAAAGGAAAAATGAATCACTAAAAATAAACCCCTGAAATTATAGCATATTTACAAAAAGGCCCTGTAATACAATTATTTATGAATAAGCCCTCACAATCCCCCATTAATTGGTGTAAGGCCTCTAAGTGTTACAAAAAAGCCCCTGAAAGTGGCACCAAAAAGGTTCTCAAAAGGGCTCTTTTTTAAGAAAGTTGAGATTGCTGGGACTTATTTGTAAATAGTGAGATTAGAAGGAGTTATTTGTCATATCAAAGTGTTGGAGGGCTGAGAAGGATTCATCAAGGCTATGCTCCATTTTTTTATTGCAAGAGTATAAATCAGTCTGTCTCTAAATTTAGTTTCCTTATACTTTGATTAACATACTGTTAGGGTTAATTAAGTTTGATTGAGAATAAATTATGAAAATATCTAATTTGTGCCATAGTTAAGATTCAAAACTGAGGCTTTTCTCTAATAAAGTACAGTTGACCTTCAGTCATATTTATTTGCAATTAATTGTGTGCACTAAGTGCCAATTGACAGAGCAAAAAAAAAAGTTCGGAGATCTGATGTGATCATGTCGATCATATCCAATACTCGTTCACAAATTGGGGCTTTTCCCAAATTACCCTAATTAGGGTCTATATGACATCTGATTGCATGTGATTCCAGTCAATTCTATGCAATGGGTGTTAATTGACATCTTAATTGTTTTGAAGAGAAACCCAATTTAAGCAGTAATTGGAGTTAAAAGTTTTGAGGTTTTCCCCTAACTTCCCTGATTAAAGTCTAAATGGCCTGGAAAATTGCCACCAGTTGTACATAACGGGTGCCAATTGGCACTTTAATTCAGTAAAAACCATGGAAAACCCAAAATTCACCCTAAATATGATTGAAAATTTGGGCTTCATGTAACTGCAGAAGCACTAGTTAGAAAAGAAGCAGAAACAGAAAGAATCTTGAGATAAGAGGATAGTGGATATCTTTGGTTAACACCTCATATTTATATGGAAATGGGAAGCATGGATCATTTACGAATCACTAAATGACAATGACCGAATCTCATTCATAAGGCATAAGCAATGTCCCAGAAGAACCCTCAGTTCATTCACTTTTATAATAAGATTACAGGAAGCGACATACATATCACAACATACATATATAATAGCTGTCTGAATCATTGCATGAGGCCAAAATCAGCAAGATGAAAAAATAGAGCTTACAGAATAAGAATTGGTGATATAAAGAAAAATCTATATACAGTACCTGACCACCAGCCAGAAGCAAGACAGACAATTTCCCTTCTGAAATGGCCTTCAGCCCTATTTTCCACCACCTCTCTCTTTCATCAAGTGTTCGTTCTTCAACAATGGAGACACTACTTTCTGGCACAGGCTCAACTGTAGGTGCTGGAAGCCCTATTTTCAGAGCCCAAAAACATAATGAACATTACAGTTAATCAAAATATTCACTATTCATCAATAGTGCACTGATAATTTTAGCTGGAAGCCTCCAATTTGTGCATCAGATTTCACAGAATGGTTTCAAACCTGGTTGCTGCAGAACAAACACAGGAATGAAGCCATTTGTGTGACAACGCTCATTGTAAATATACATGCATTTTAAATACAATCAAGAAAAAAAAATAATGCAGTTGGAGAAACACATCCAAGCAAACCATGTAAGACATCAGTCATTAGGTCATTAACATGTTAATGGTGTGTTGTCTCACGAATTTGTACCTCCTTCCTCTATCTCCTTCCTCTGCTAATCTGTCCATCAGTTGTTTTACTTTAAACACCATAAAAGATAATTGAAGGATCCTATCATGCTACTGAATATACTCTCCAAACTCTTTCCTAGTCTTCATGTTCATGGTACCGGATTATTTGGCAAATTACCCTATCTTTCCCATGATCCCATCTAATCATTCCCATGGATCTATTATTCTCCCACTTCAAGAAACATATCTTTCTTAGGAGTTGTTCGCTGATTTCTAGTCTCAATCCAACAAAGATGCAACACTATCCATTTGTCACTCACGACTCACTCATCCAACATTGGACAGCACCTAGTGATGGACTCCAAAGGTGGCCCGGCGCAGCCATAAATTTGTCTTTTTTCTGATTTTCTTTTCTTTGTTTTTACTTTTCTCCATTTCTTTCTTTTGAATCCCTTTGATCTTCTGTGAAAAGAACAATCCACCCCTTCTTTTATCATGCATAAGAAGAGTGAGATGACTTTTTCCTCCTCCCTTGGGAAATCTGATTCACCAAAATTCCCCCACAAATTGTCCACCATCATGGTGTAGAGGCTCGTGCAGATGTCACTGAGGTTATGAAACCTGCCACACATTCCCCAAAAAAAAAAAAAAAAGATACCCGCCACTCTCCCAAAGGCTATAAAAAAAATGGGCACATATTTTTCATTCATATGAAGATTTGAGAAGACCATCTTCAAGAATGTGGATTGATGATTGGCATGCGGTGGTGGAATCAGTTAGTGATAGAGGAAACGTTCCTAGAATTCTCAAATTACCCCAACCAAGGTTTCCAAGGGAAATTTTTAACATGAACAATGGGGCCGTGAGCATGTGGTGCACTTAACCATCCTTGTAGCTTCTGGCAATTCCCCCGCCGTTGCTTTATAGTGACTTAGTGGTTTCATCAATTTTAGTTTGATCGAGTCTCTTTCCACTGTCAAGGTTTTCAGGGACGTGAATGATTCCATAGTTTGGAACACGAATAATGGTAACTTTTCTGTCAATGCACTGTATACTTTGATTGACAGGAAAGTTCCTGATTACAGTAAGTTTAATGCTCTGTGGAGAGTTCCTGATTACGGTAAGTTTAATGCTCCGTGGACAGTTTCTGATTACAGTAAATTCAATGTTCTGTCGAGAGTTTAGTCCCCCCCTTAAAGTCAAAGCATATATGTGGTTGGTCTTTGAGAAACAAATAGTCACAAAGATGTACCACCAAAAGTGGAGGCTGGATAGAGACACTATGTCGTTTTTGCCATATGGATAGAGAGAGAGAAGAAAAAAAAAGAGTAAGAAAGAAAAAATTCAGAGAGATAAGGATGTTAGAGAGAGAATGTGTTATAGAAAGATAACTTACTAAACAAAGCACCTTGAAGAATCCATTTGATCATTGTAGAGTAGAGTGTCACTTCACATTTCACAAGGCCAACTTAGAGAGCTTAGAAAGAGGGAAGAGAGTTTAAAGTTTAAACTATGGAGAGAAAAAACCTATGGAGAGATAGAGAGATCATGAGAGTGATAAAAAGTTAGAAACTTAAAAATAAAATTTTAAAAATAAGAATAGAAACAAGAGAATTTTAAAGAGAGAGTTAGAACTTAGAAATGGAAATAAAGAGGAGAATTTATAAGAATAGAGAGAGTTAGAAGTAAGATTGATGAGGATGGGAGATGCGCTTGGGAGGTTTATATAGGCCCCCAAGCATGGATGGCAATATCGGCCGATACCAATACGTATCGGCTGATATGTAACGGTATCGGCCGGGTCCAATATCGATACGGGGGGTTATCCCCCGATACCAGCCCCAAATTATTTAAAAAAAAAAAAGAGTACTGTACCAGCCAGTCTTGGGCCGACTTCAGGTGTATAGGCCCATATCGGTCCGATACCCCTGAAACTGGACCGGTACTGGCTGAATCACGTGAAGCCCCTTAAAAGGGAGGCTTTCACTGCAGCCTCTCACAGAAACGAGATCTGTGAAAGGCTCGCAGTTGCGCCAAAGAGGAAAGGATCTGGGGAGGAGGGGAAGCTTGCTGCTGCTGCTGCCGCCGCCGCCTGCCACCACCGGCTTGCTGCCATTGCAGCACACTGCCATCATCGGCATCGGCGAAGAAGTTTTGGGTGGAAAAAAAAGAAGAATAGAAGGAAACGAAAATCCTAGAAAGTATAATTTATTTTTTCTTTATATTTTTGTTATGTTTGGGTTCTTAAGAGTTCTTAGATTGTCTCTATTTCTCTTCTGATTAAGTTGGACAAAAACCCTCAATTTCGACCCTAATTAGCGGTTAACAATTGGGGCTTTTATATAATTTTTTCCGAAAAGAACGTGGATTGTACCAGCAATTTTATTATGAAATACATAGAGGGAGTACAATCAAGGATAGGAGAGGCTCCTATCCACTCAAAGAAAATCGAACTAGACATTATTAATTGAATGCCTTGATCCAAGACTCAGGAGAAATACCAATAATATGACACGACCAGGAATACAAAAAAATCAAACTCCTAAAGCAAATATTCTCAACGTATAAATTACTTCCCCAGAACAGCACTTCATATCACTCTCTCCACAAGCTCCAGCAGATTGCATGTGGTAAAATACCCATAATATTGTGCAGCTCTCTTGTATGAATTGACCTTCTTTTTTGTTTGAAGAATTCCCACATCTCCAACACCGAGTGGAACAGAGGGGAGAATTTCAGCAGATCGCCAAATACTTTCCACATGGCTTGACTGACATGGCAGGATACAAATAAATGAGATGGTTGGGCATAATAAGACAGGACTTGACCTTCCTAGGTTCAACTACAAATATGGCATCGGATAGATTAAAATGGCGTAAAAGAAGATTTATGTAGTTGATCTCAAGTAATGGGACAAGCCTCTGATGATGATGATGACAACAGCCTCACATACACAAGGTATTAATAACAGGATTGTGGAACCAGATTGACCCTAGCTAGTTCTGATTATCATTCCCACTCCAGCAACTGTGTCTCAATAAACAATAAAGGTAACATTAGGATGAGATTAAAGAATGGCAAGGCCAATTCTGCCTCAGGACAGCACCATGTGGCGGCCACTAAGTTCTTTTTCCACATTAGTGAAACATCACCCTAGATCACAATCAAGTAATAAACTTGGAGATCCAACCCTGTCTTTCTTCAAAAGAAAAAAGGAAGGATTAGAAAAAGAATGAGGAAAAGAAGACAGAGAAGTTTTGTTACCATGTTAATCCGCTATAAGTAGTGTTGGCACCATAATATTTTGCAATCAAGGGCATATTTGGTAACAATTTTCCAGATGTTCTTTCTCGAAATTAGAGGGAAACATGTTTCTTTTCTAGTTTTTCAGGATCCTCCTTAAGCATCCTCGTGAAAATTTTACGGGTTTTTGGTAAATAACCCCAACCTCATATATGCAAAAAAAAAAACCTGTAAAATCTGCATATGCAAGGTCACTCGGTTGCCGACAAATTCAGTTTATTTCAGAATAAAAAGAAAGTTTCGGGGATCACTCAGATCACTGACAACTTAGGTTTATTTCAGAATAAGAAGAAAGCTTAGGTTTTTTTCACATGTATGCATGATACAGGTTTTTTTTTTTTGGCATGTACGAGATTCTTTAGGGGACTATTGCTAAAAACCCAGATTTTAAATATTTAATGGGGTGAGGAAGATTTATGGCACTATGAAGTGGAAATCATGAACTTACTGGGTGGATTTGGGGCGGGGGGATGGGGGCACATCACATTCTAGGTTTCTCAGGCACTTATTAACATCCCAGGTGTATTGTTATATGTATCTAAAATCTAAAGCATGTTCCTATAACAAGTACAACACCATTGCATATATTCAAAGCATGTTGATTAGCTGAGCCCAAGTATCAAACTGATATATTTAGCATGTTTCTAAGATGATCTGCTTATTTTTCTGGAAAAGCGTGTGTAACTAATGGGATAACATTAAGTCAATTTCTCTTGAATCAAGTTCAATGTTTCATAGCACTAATATCTATTTTAAGAAAAAAAAAAATAATGATCTTTTATTTGGAGAGGGAACACAAGAAAAGTGGAAAAAGACAACATTCATTGTGTTGCGGTAAGATGAGCACTATCATCACTGCTGAACATCCCTGCACCATGTACAAGAACAAAAGTTCTATCGACTATAGACCCTCCAGCTAAGAAGGCTTCATAATGAAATAAAGTAACCAAGAGAAATGCTATTATACCACACTTTTTTGCTGCCCTTTCAATGGTTCAGAGACATGGAATCATTTGATCAGAAGGCTTTTATTAGATATAAGAATTCTATAAAAAGATGTGTCAAAAGTGCCTTTAAAAGAAACATATGATTGCTTGAACAGATGGCCATGAATGTGGTAAGAAGGGTGGCAAAAGATGTGATATATAACATTCCTCAACATCCAATAAGGATGATAAATGTGACAAGAAGCTTGCAAATATAACATGATGCGGAACGATCGGAGGCATCCCACCCCTCGATCCTTGGGCGTCTCATCCGGCCCCGTCGCAAGGCTCTTGCGATCCCGTCTGAGGGTCGTCTTCTCCATTTCAAAGAGGAACATCAAGAAATAACTCAAAATCCACAATACAATTCATCCATAAATTAAAAGAGATTATATGTCTGCTTATAGTGTTTAGGGAACTTTTCGACTCCAAATCGACTACCCAACTCCAAGATGGACCAAGACACTCCTTACTAGATAATTATTGCGAAAATTCGCACTAAAAATCTCTAAAAAATAAAAAAATCATGCCTAAAATTCAAAAAAAAAAAGAAAACATGCTCCAAATATGCCAAATAAAATCTCTATGACTCCTCTAAAAATAAACTACGCTTCAAACAAGCCCTAACAAGCCTCCAAGCCACAACAAAGATAGAACAGCCCCTTTAACGGCGATCAATGCACTCTATCATGGTGCATTGGTCCTAGATCCCCATCATTCTCCCCTTATTAGACAAAATCCATCCTTGAGTTTTGAAATGTGGCAATATCCACGAGGAGATGAGGAGAGCAACAAAGCAAAGAAGAACGGCTGATGCCACTGAGATCACCGTCCAGAGGAAAGTTTCAACTCGAGGTGAAAAGTATGCCTCAACACCGCATTATATATAGTAGTTGACTGATGGTGTCCTAAATGATCTTTTATTGATTGATCACATCTTTGATTGTCTCCTTCTACCTCAGCTCATTTTGCTCAGCCATGAACGTGGAAACGGCCTCAAAATGGAATTTGGAAATCACGTCTAGCGTTTGTTGAACAAGGAGGATGTCATCACATGCTTCAAACATCTTGGAATTGATCCCTTCAAAATACCCATATGCAAGTGCTAGATCGACTTCATGATATATCTCTTTTATTTGACTTTCATACTCCTCAATCAACGCTTGGTCGGTCTCGTAAACTACCTCTTTTCATTTGGGCATTCTGGCACAATAGCTCTCAATATTATTCTTTAACTTGATCCATCCCATGTCATCCTTTAATGCAACCCAACCCATGCTCGAAGATCCTAGCAATGAACCCTACGGCGTTGTCTCAAGAAGCATGCTAAAGTGGCATGCAAAATGAGGCAATCTTACCCTTGCTACAAAGATGACACTGACGCAATCGACGTGCAAAACAGAGCACGGGGGCACCCTTGATGCCTGATGGGGGCCTCGAACGCGAGCAAACAACACGAGGTGTGGTCGAGGAAATAGCATATAGAACGAGGTCGGCCTCACTAAGAGGAAGCCAACGGTACGATCAGTGCATGAATTAGAGTCTAGATGTCCTCAAATGGCATATAGGAGCGACATGCAAAATGATACACCGATGACAGATGAGGTGCTAGGTGAGGTCGACCTCATTGGGAGGAAGCCAACAATGTGAATGGCATGTGAAATGGAGTCTGAATACACTCGTATCGTTGCCGTTGCAATAATAACTCCAAGTGCACCGCCTATGCACTATAGCAGCCTTCAAAGAGGGGAACGGGTATTGTAGTGAGCCTCAAAAAGACCCATTCGAAAGTGTGACTCATCGCAATCTTCTTACAGACAATACATCCCAAAAGATAAGTATCAAACTCAAAGATATACTTAACCGCAGTACGACTCCCCTAGGTGAGGCTCTGCCACCTATCAATGAGACGATGACGGTATGTGGCAGGAAGGTACTTCTTACAAAGTTTCACCTTCATCTCATCCCAAGCCTCTATAGACTCCTGATATCTTTGCATGAGGAAGGCTTCAACTTTAAATCAAAAAATCTTAGCTTGGCCCAGCAACTTTATATTGGCAAATCGGACCCATCGACCATCAGACATCTCGTGCCAATCAAAATAATGGTTCATGCCAACCTCCTAGTCCAAATAGATATGAGGATCCAGGAATCCATCAAAGGTAGGTGCTTCCACTTTTGCATTCTTAATAGCTTGGTAGTCTAGATCCTCATGATCATGGTAGGGCCTATGCTCATACTCATGCTCACGGGCATGCCTAAAATCAGGTCGAGGACCTCTCAACGTGGACGAGACTCTCCAAAATCCATCCCCATCTGCCTCAAATGGATCATCCTCGTAATCAAGTTGGTGACCCCTCCTATCATCAAATCTAGTGGCACAAACTACCGGGGGGGGGGGGGGGGCTTGTTGCTCAACAACTCTCACGGGCTTTGGAGGACCCAACTCTCATGGGCTCTTGTTCTATGGCTCTCATAGGCTCTAGATGACCTTGAGGAGCTCTTTCTAGGCAGTGACTCGATCAGCTACACCCGAGATCGAACGGTCAATCTAGGTTATCCTATCCTGAACGGTCAATCTAGGTTATCCTATCCTGAACGGTCTTAAGTGAACCCTCAACCTGATCAAAGCGCAAGACGGACTAAGACACTCCCTACTAGATAATTATTACTAAAATTTGCATTAAAGGTCTATAAAAAAATAGAAAATAACACCTAACATTTAGAAAAAATAAAAAATATGCTAAACAGATTCCGAATGGGCTGAATAAAACATCTATGGACTCCCCTAAAAATAAACTATGCTTCAAACAAGCTTTGACAAGCCTCCAAGCCAAATGAACCTAGAATGGCCCCTCTAACGGGGATAAACACACTCCATCATGGTGTTGGTCCTGGATCCCCATCATAATAGCAACCATGGAGATGTAATAATTAGTTATATGCATATATTTCATATTACCTTTTAATTCCACTATGTTGTATTCATTCATTATGTATACTACTATAACAACATTCCAAAACGATTGAGGAAACATTCACCAAGTTATTCTTTTTCCTTTCCCTTTTATCCTTCCCACATACACATTCAAAATAGCACGCATGATATCATTACCTTGCGACCTGAGGGAACATCGAATGATCCTATCAACCCTTGGAAGGTCCAAGCCCTGAGAAACAGCAACACGTAATAAGAACCAAGTAAAAGTCGAAGATAAAGAAATTATCAACATGCTTGGAGGAAATGAAATAACTGTTCCGTTATCCACATGTATTACGCGTAGATGATTGTTTGTTGCTTCACTAATCAATCGCATTATCATCAACCTTCAAAAAGGAAAACTTCCATAACGAACCCTCTAGCTCAGGAAACATTGTCTTCAGCTGAACGTGTTTGAAACAAGAAGCAAACTTATTCTCCATATATTCACAAAGAAAAAAAGACGGTCGCCAAGATAATCTCCTCCATTTCACGCATCAGAAGGGAAAAACACTCTGAATGATACACCAAACTGCATTGTCCACACCGCCCAGCTGCCAAGTAATAAGGGCATTCTTTTTGAAGCGGGAAAAAAATTAAAAATAAAAACTTCAAATTCTTAAACGACTTAAAAGATTTACGGGAGCACAAAAATGAAGAGAACAAGCAAGCGCTTGATGATTTTAATAAAACTAATAAGCCATCCACAGAGTTCTTAGTTCTTGGTAAGCAACCGATTCCATAACTCACGCATCTGCCTGAACGAATGCGAACAAACAAAGCGCACCATTCCCAAGAAGGGACTCAAATTGTCTTAAAAGACGAGCACATTGCTCGGAACAGACGCATCTCACCCACGATATCACACGACCCCATCAAGAAAACATCGAGCTCATACGAGATTAGACAGAAGAGGAAAAATGGCGTGGTATATATTGAGAGAGAGGGGAGGTAGACCTGGATGTCCTTGATGAGGAGGTCGCGCTCGTCGGGAGAGAGCTCGTCCCAGAAGGCGAAGGCGTCCTCCTGGCCGTAGTCCTTGAGGCGTTCCACCAACGCCTGCGGCGGCCGGGAGCCCCGGACGGAGGCCCCCGGCAGCGGGAGCGGGATCAGCGGGGGCGACCCCTCCCCCGACGACGACGAGGAGACGCCGCTGAGGCCGCCGCCTCCACCCTCTCTCTTGCCCCCGATCAGCACCAGGCTGCGCTCCACCACCGCGTCCTCAGATCCCTCCACCACCGCCATCTCTTTCATCTCTCTCCCACCTCCCCACTTCACTCTCACCCTTTGCTTCCTCTCCCCTTTCTCTCTCTATATATATGTGTGTCCGTCTCCTCTGTCTTTCTCTAGCAGAGTGGTAGACCGAGGGAAGAGTCAGAAGACAGCGCGAGAGGCTGGAGACCGAGGGAGGAAGCCAAGCCGGGAAGGAGGGCGGGACCCAGCGGTCCCCCCCCCAACCCAAACTGTTACGCAACCGAAGCGTCGCTGCTGCGTCGCCACGATCCCCTCGCCCAACCCTTTTTACCGTCTTGAGATAAGTAAAAATGTATAATGAAATAAAATTCACCAAAGTTGTTGCACTTGAATTATCTCATTCCGATTTCAAGTTAAAATTCTGTATTTTTTATCGTATTTTCACAACCAGTCATCATACAAGACGGACTGAACTAAGACAAATTTAGATCAAAATTTTTCTCATAATTTAATCTGATAAAAATTATATCCAAATAATTCTAGTAAAATAATTCTGCATTTAAACTTTATAATACTAACGAATTCTTTTAGTTTCATTTTGTTTGTATAATAAGTTATTAAGTGAGGTCCACTGGCAGAATAACGTATATTAAAATAAAGAGTGGGATGACTTATTCTCTTTATTATGCGGATACACTATTATGTACGATATAAGTCATTCCGTTTGTCAAAACAAAATTAATCTTATTCTTTCTTTATTCGTCCTTATTCTTCTCCTATTCTCCAATCAAAGTGACGCTTAAAGTCCAAAGTGGACCGACGTCCACATGGCGAGGTCTATCTCTTATTGTACGGTGAGTGATAGTTTTTTAACAAATAGTCTTTTGCACTGGACCTAGTTAAATGATTTTTTCTACCAAATATTTTTTTTTCTTGACAGGATATAAAATATATTCTCTTCATAAATAGTGGTCGATCTCACGTGAATAAGGATTTTTAGGTGGTCTCTAAAATGTCTTAGACGTTTATACAGGTTGATCGGTTGTGTCAAAAAATTAAAAAAAATTCAAAAATTATACTCAAATAAACAGTTTTGCTGTGCATTGGAGCTCGACTTTTAGTATTCATTAGAGATTGATTTTTAAATTTTTAATTTTTAAAAATATTTGATTGATGATTAACCTGTACAGAAGTCTAAAACACCTCGAAAATTACTTAAAAAAATTAACTCACTGTAATACCTGTGCGTGCAATAACAAGGCAAGTATTACTCGTAATAAAATGTGGACTTAACTTTGTTGTGGTCTAATCGAGATAGTGGACTGCACGGAGTTCAAGTTGAGATCAGGAAACCGACGTCTACGTACTGTTCGGCCACCGACAGCCACAGGTAAGTGATGTCTTTCGACGACAGCCGGCGCGGAAGCGCGCCGCGCCTAAACTAATCGGGGTTGGTTTCTTTTTGCCTTTTTGTCTTTTACCCCAGAGTTTAGTTAATTACCTCCGAGGACCCACCGCATATTCCCCCGAATTTTTCATTAATGCTTGATTCCACTAGTTGGTCTAGTGTACAATTCAAGCTTAATTACCTCAGTTAAGCACTTGATCATCATTAAACACCGGTTATGAAGCACCATTGTCACTAGCATAATGAAATAAACTTTTCATACTTTTAGTTCCTTTGTCCATATACGTCCAAATGAGCAAAAGAATTACACAAATGGATGACGTCCTTGGAAAACAACTCAATTCCCCAAGAGGGGTGGAGAGGCAAAATGTAGCTTTTATGAGGGGGTGGTGATCAGAAAACTTCATTGATGAAGAGTGAAGTTAGTGGTTGGTCCGGGGGTCTAATCATTGCTCTCGATTAGGTTCGGTTGTTGGGGATTCCTTTTTGGTATGGACCCGGTCTCAACAACCAACACTCTCTCTTTCCCCACCCCCGAGCAAAGTCCTAAGCCCTAATCTTATCGTAAGCATTTGTGCTAAAGCCCGAAATATATTTCCTTCCCTTAGAATCAAACACTCGAAGCATGATGGGGATCATATTTTCATCTCCTACTTTCTATGATCGGTTCAGGTAGTTTAGTTGCTACCTCATGGTTTGTTTGCCGGGAAAGTTATAAGTTTAAGTCTCACTAAGTGCATGTACTCTAGATAGAAGACCTTAGTGTGTGAAATTTTTTTGGTAGTGCATTTGACTTAGCGTAGTCACTTAATTAGATAGAATAATTACGTTTGGAATAAAAATATCTCAGATATGAGACACTTTGTGAGATTCAAACCTCTCTTACGTAGGAGACACTATAAATATTTGACGTTGAACCAGTGTCAAAAAGAAAAAGGTTCAACTAGTACTTCTTCTCTCCTCAAAAATGGAACAAAGTAAAGGCACTTTTTTATATCTTACTTGAATTTTATACTAGCTATTATGAAAAGTTGTTAGATACATATGTACCATAAGATGTGGGATTATCTGAGAAGATTCCTCTCTACCTGTATGTAGTCTCCTTGTTAGAATATGTTCGAAATTCGTTGTCCAGTTTTGCGTGGACACGGAATTAGATATTATATGCCCAACTAAGAGGGCTAATGATTCCCATGCATGCAAGCAAGAGGCATGTATATATACGATTCTTCTTTAACATGGCGTGCGATTGTACACGTTAGTTCCAACAAATTAAGGAGTATTTCTATTCTCGTCAGTCAAAGTTGAAGTACATCTTGTAAAATTACCAAGTGAGGATAAAAGGATGTTGAAGTGGATTCTATAAGGAGTGGGTTTGATTGCAATGCATTCAAGTGTTAAAGAAGTGATCGCCATTAATCATAATTAAAGATTGTAGTCATCTGACATATATATTTGGTTACCAATAAGACAGATGGGCGCCGCAAGGACGAACACCCTTGTAAAAGCCAAGTTATTCTATTCATCAAACATGAGCAGTCAGATATCTAAGCCCGTGCAAAAAACCCAAACACAGGAGCCCCCCCGTATGGGTCTAATAAAGACAGTCAAAGGTATCCTCTAATAAAAATTTTTAGGATTTTTTACTTTTCGATGTTCCATGTTAATCCTTACAATTTTCATATTTACTTTCAACGTCCTACAATCTTTGAATTCTTTCTAACTCCAGTTTAAAACCTTTAAAAAAACATACTAGAAATATTCATAAATAGTTTTAATATATTCCAATATAAATATGGTACATAGAAAGAATATTTCGTGAATACTTTTTTTACCATTATTTGTAAGGATCTAGCGAGACCTCGAAGAACACAACGGAAATAGGAAACAAAAATTCGATTCCCACCATTCTAGATCCATTTCGAAGAATAAAATAAGAACGTGGTGATTGAATATCACCTTGCGCACATTCGAATCTGTGACCATTTGGTTCCAACAGAACGACGCCGCTAATTGTGCAGATGCTCAACTTCTAGCGATGTCCACACGATCCTCCTTTTGATGTATCATCCACACTCTCTCGCTTGGTTTAATATGTGCAGTAGCGTTCTTTCTTCGCGATGGTACCCGTGACATGCGGACAGACACCTCCGACAAGCGGGAAGCGGAAGCGATGGTGGAGAACCGAAGAGGGGCATCCTTTGCAAGGGGGAACTGGCCATAGACAAAGAGGGGGAGCCAAAGAGGGGGTTGGAGCTTGGCCCATGGTTTCTCTCTCGGGGTATATTTATATTAATTTAGAGTGACTTTTTACAAAAGTCCCAGAATTAATATAAATCCCACTTTTTGTTCATCGATCGAGAATTTTTGTGCACGTGACCCTCCAGGCCCAAGTACTAGTCTGATTTTCAACCCATTAAGTCTAGCAACTCCTTACCGTAAGGATCGCACGGGGAGAATGAACAATATATATTACAAAACGATAATGCATCGGAAACTAAAACTCTCGAGTGATATCCCTGTAAGGTTCTCGTGTTCCTCGGAATCGCGAACGCAGCGGAATAAAAATAATAATAATACCAGCGATCCCTGTCCATTTTGATAACAAAAAACAAAATCCGGTGATCGGTTATCACCTTGCGCGGATTCGAATCTGCATTCAAACGGTTCCATTGGTGTGACACCGTCAGCCGCGCAGACGTCCGGCCTCTAGCAAAGTCCATACGATTCTCCTCGCGACGGATATCTTCACGTTCCTCGCAGCCCACGAACGATTCGCCATTCGCCGCAACGACCACCGCAACGCGCAGTCGAAATCCCGTCTCACGGGAGTCGGAGAAGACAGCGAAGCAAACCTCAGAGAGAGGGGGGGGGGGAGGCAGCCAGGGCCGCCAGAGAGAGAGAGGGAGAGAGAAGGGGGTTGCAAGGGCTAAGCAACAGCTTGGCCTACTCAACCCACTCACTATATTTTATACTTACCGCGCGATTTTCATAAAAATCCCGGAAAAGTATAAAGTTCACTTTTAATCTATCGCCTGGAGAATCTTTTGTGTGTGACCCTCTAGGCTCAACTACCAGTCTAGTTAATGGCCCAATAAGTCTAGTGACTCCTCACTGACTTAATTAATCAATTAATAACTCATTAATTAATTAATCAACCGAATTAATGTCGCACATTCAATTCGATCGGGCCTTCGATCACGTTGGATGCCAAGCAATACCGCGTGAACCCGGAAGGTATTGGGGTTAAGCAATCCACTTTTGGATCCTTTCCGCTGACAGTTACCACGTGGATATAATCCTTCATTCGCACAATGCTCTCGAGTCAACTCAAGGTATGGTTTACCGTGAAACCCTAACCAGTCGACTCACTTAGATCGGATGCTGCCGTATAATATCGGAAAACTCATTTCCCGATATTATTATCCGCTCTGGCCAGGGACTACCACGCATCCTTCCTAGAGCATTCTCTCTCTAAGTACCGAGAGCGAATGATTCCTTATTGACACTCAATTCCCTTCGACGGTATTCCATTGTATCCAATCCTTGGTTGTTTAGAATCTCATGAATAGAGACCCGTAAACCAAAGTCAAAGTACAGAAGTCCACCGACAAAGTGTTTTTGGTGTCTCAGGTCTAAGGACCATCCACACAACTGCGACAAAAGAATCAAGTTGGTTGACAGTTAGGTACATTACGATCCAGCGATTCAGATGGATCAATTCAGTGAACTCATTCTCTAATGAGTACTTATAGGTTTGCCTTAGTGTTTCCACACAAGTGACTATGAGATCAATCACTCTCATCATATGAGCATGAGTAATATATACTAGTCTAACCGGATATCTGATGTCCTTCTCAGATATCTTCTGACTATGAACAATTAAGAATATGTATGTATAAGTAATCAGTCTCATTAATATGATCTCATCATAATTTGATCACTATTACACATATTCACGGACTTCATTATGAGACGATAATAAAACGAATTACACATAATGAAATAATGTCATATTATTAATAAATGAACGAGATTATACAAAGTCATATTGGCTTGTAGGCCACTTAAGACTAACAATCACGATTTGTTTCTGAGAGCTAGAAGGAGGGAATAACAATTATTTACCTTGCGCAGAGTCGAATATGTGACCAAAGCTTGATTCGTCTGAGCGATGACACTAGCCGCGCAGATGCTCGACCTTCAGCAACATCCACGAAGTTCTCCTATTAAGGGATTGTCTTCGCTTCATTTTCAAAGGGATCCACCTGATCCCTTGCCCTTGTTCTTGTCACAGGTGCACGCAGCATCTAAGCGATGCCTCGATCTATGTAAGAGCAGGGGCAGAAGAGAGAGAGGAAGGGGCGCCCTTCTCCAAGGGGGCCATCCAAGAGAAAGAGAGGAGGGGGACGGCCAGATCTGGGGATACCCTAGAGCTTGGCCCAAGGTTCCCCAATGACGTATATTTATATTAATTTCTGATGACTTTTCATAAAAGTCTCTGAGTTAATATAAATTCTCACTTATATTCATCGACTGTGAACCTTGTGTGTGACCCTAAAGGTCCAAGTGTCAGTCTAGTTTTCAGCCTAATAAATCCAATAACTCCTTACTGACTTAAAGTAATTCATTTAATATGTCATATTAAATAATTACTTAATCGATCTATCATCTCATGATAATTAATTGGGTTTTCGATCAAGTTGGGTACCAAGCAACACTGTGTGATCCTAAAAGACATTGGGTTCAGCAACCCACTCAAGAAACTTTTCCATGATCTATTACTGTATAGTTATAATCCTTCATTTATACAATGCTCTCGAGTCAACCTAGGGTATGGTCAATTGTCAAATCCTAACTAGTCAATTCACTTGGATTAGATGTTGACGTACAATATCAGAAAACTTCTTTTCCGACATAGTGTCTGCCCTAGTTAGAGACTCCCGTGCATCTTACCTAGAGCATTATTTAGCTGATTACCATGAGCAAATGATCCCGTATCAAACATTCAATCACCTTCGAAGGTATTCCGTCGGACCCGATCACTTGACTGATTAGGACCCCATGATTACAGATCCATTAGCCAAAGTCAAAGCTCAGAAGTTCATCGATAAGGTGTCTTTGGTGTCTCAGGTCCAAGGACTAACCATGCAATTATGACATTGAATCAAACTAGTTGACAGTCAAGTAACTTACCATCCAACGATTCAAGTCGATTTAGTTCAGTGAACTCATTCAAGAATGACCACCTATAAGTTCTCCTCAATGTCTCCACACGAGTGACTATGAGGCCAATTATCCTCATCAAATGAGCAAGAGTAACATATACTAGTCCCACCAGATATTTGATGTCCTTCTCAAATATCTTCTGACTAGGAATACTTAAGAATGTGTGTTTATAAGTTGTCAATCTCATTATTATGTTATCATCATAATTTGATAACTATTGCATATATTCATGGACTTCATTATAAAATGATTGAATAAAAAGCCATTTACACGTAATGAATATAACATCATTATTATTGAAATAATTGACAAGATAGCATAACGTATATGATTAGATTATAGGCCGTACACAATACCAACAATCTCCCACTTGGACTAAAGTCAATCACCTCTATGATATATCCCCATACACTCGAGGTGATGCTCAAATACAACCTGAGACAAAGGCTTCGTTAGTGGATTTGCTATATTGTCAGATGACAAAACTCTTTCCACCATAACATCTTCTCTAGCGATGATCTCTCTGATCAAGTGAAAGCACTTCAGAATGTACCCCATTATTGTCATACAACAACGGACGAGATCCAAGATGCTCGGCACTATACCAAGGTCAGACTTCGTTATCCAAACTGCTTTCTTAGCGGCTTCAGCTGCAGCAATATACTCAGCCTTTGTCGTCGAATCTACAATGGTTTCCTGCTTGGAACTCTTCCAGCTCACTGCAATACCATTCAAGGTGAACACGAATCCGATGATAGACTTACTATCATCCGGATCTGTTATGCCCAACACTTTTACAACCTGTTAATAAATTTAATTAATTTAAATTGGACCAATTAACTAATTATAAGAGTCTATTAGTGAGTTTAAGTAATTTGATTTAGTCCAATTAACTTTATTATGAAAGTCCATTAGTCCAATTACACTACTAAGAACAATCCATATTTTAGTTAACATTTTAGTTTAGGTGCATTAGACAACAATATACTAAAATAATGATATCTTTTTTATAACAAATTCAGATTAAGGTATAGTTGGTATTATTGGAAAGAATATGAAAAGATATATAAATTTTGTAGAAGATAATTTTTACTAATTCATATGTTTTAGAATAAAAAATATCAATAATTAGTTTTAGGAAGAGCTACTAATGAGAAACAAGTCCTAATAGAATTAGGGTTTAAATTAAGAAATAAGAGAAGGTATAATAAAGTTAACCATGACCTGGAAAGTTATGTATGGCATATTTCACTTAGTTTAAAATTAGAACATAATAAATTTGAGTATGATTAAAATTATAATTAGTAGGTAGAAAGTCATAATGGGAATCTTACTTGACTTAGGATTTTGTACACAGATTTACTTGACACGGTCATGGTGTTTTAAGTATAATTTTGTATATAAAATTTCAAATTAAGTAAGATAACTCCCATTAGAAAAATAATTCAAAACTCTAGAAGTTGTATGAATATCATATGTTTTAAAATAAGTCGTTTAGTAATTGGAATCATGATATCTTTGAACAGAAAGGAAATCTATCAGATTTTCGGATGTAGAGTACCGAGGATAGCAGGTCAGTAAAATAGGGATAGATTCTTTGTACAAACATTTAAAAATAGTGAAATTAATGGCATTGAAAAGATAATAAAAAATTCTACAACTTTGTAGAAGATAGTGTTTTCAAATTCAGACATTTAAGAGGTCAGATTTAACAATCCTTAGAAAAGAAAACTGCAGGTTGCGTGAACAGAGTCTGATTGGCACTAGAAAGTGACTTTGACTTGTAGATTATGTCATGAATTAGAGTTTGACTGCAGCATAGAAAGGGGTGTTAATGGTAGTATTAGAAACAGAAATAAGTATAGATAGAGTCTTAGGATCGTCTATAAGTCTCCTTACATGCAACTCCAATTTAATGTAAGAAAATGTTATTCTTTAGAGAGAAAGATGATGTTTCTTGATTTATTCTTTTGGGAATTTGATTTTGATCAATGTTTTGTATTATTGGAGGCTTAGAAAATATGAAAAATAACCTATATAATAAGAAAAATATCTTAGAAGAGAAAGAAACTATGGATAGATAGTAAAGAAGCTATAGGAGAAGTAAGAATTGGTCTTTTTTAAAGAGGTAGACGGATAACCCTAAGCATGATATATTTTATATTAAAAATTATATTATTTTTAAAGATTTTTCAAAAGTCATCAATTAGTAAGAATTTTGATCTATATGTCTAATTCATGATCACCAAATTTTATATTTTTATATTTTTATGATCTTATTTACTATTTATTCAATGATTATTATCTCTGCATATGTAATCTGTGTTGGGTTCGCTGTGTCAGCATTCGACCGAAAATGCAGCGGAAATAAAATATTCGGGATCGGATCCGTCCCGTTTTGGTTAACAAAACTAAAGCGAAGTAAATCATATTTACCTTGCGCGGATTCGAATCCGCGTTCGTTTTCTAGTTCCGTCAGAGCGATGTCGCAAGCCGCGCAGGTGCCCGGCCTCTAACGGTATCCACGCGGTTCTCCTCGCGATGGATCATCCTCACCTCCTCGCTCGATGCGGCGTTCGTGGATCCCGTTTGGCTGCATGTAATCCGCCGCGACATGCAGATTCGGAATCTCCCGTCGGACGGAAGGCAGGGCAGTCGAGAGCCGAAGTGGAGCCTCCAGATGGCCACCTCGTGTCGTGCACCCAGTGGAGAGGAGAGAGAAAGAAGGCGGTGGCTAGATTAAGGTTGCTGTCCCCCGACCTAGCATTCGTTCTTTTATAATAAGCCTATTTGCAGTTTTTCATAAAAACCCAGACCTATCTGAAATCCTGTCGAATTGTCCATGGACTTGAAAACCTTTTCGTGTGACCCTCTAGGCCCAAATACCAGTCCAGTTAATGGCCCATTAAGCCCGGTAACTCTTTACGGACCCACTGAATTAATTAATATCCTTATATTAATTAATCAGTCGAATTTAATGTCCCACAGTAAATTCGGACGAGCTTCCGATCACATTGGATGCCAAGCAACATCGCGTGATCTTGGATGTCATTGGGGTTATCGCAACCCTCTACTGGAACCTTTCCATCAACGGTTACCGCGCGGATATAATGCTTCATCCGTGCAATGTTCCCGAATCGACCTAGGGTATGGTTTACTGTTAAATCCTAGCCGGTCGATTCACTTGAATAAGATGTCGCTAATCTGTATCCGATAACTCCTTATCAGATACAGAGTCCGCCCTGGCCAGAGACTTTCAGCGCATCATTCTTGGAACATTCTCTCTCTTATTACCAAGAGCGGATGATCCTGTATTGAATACACAATTACCTTCGAAGGCATTTCCCTGAACCCGATCACTTGACTTATCAATAACCCATGGTTAGGTATTCTTTAGTCAAGGTTAAATCTCATAGACATACCAATAAGATATCTTTGGCGTCTTAGGTCCAAGGATCATCTACGCAATCGTGACAAAAGAATCGAGCTGGCTAACAGTGAGGTGTTTACCATTCAACGATTCATAGTCGGATCAGTTCAGTGAACTCATTCGTCAATGAGCACCTATAGGTCCAGCATAATGTCTCCACACAAGTGACTTATAGGATTAGTCACCCTCATTATATAAGCTGAAGAAACCTATACTAGTCTATCTGGATGTTCGATGTCCTTCTCAAACATCCTATGACTAGGAACAATTAAGAACATGTGTTTATAAACTTTCGGTCCCGTAATTATGATCTCATCATAATCTGAAGATTAATGCACATGTTCATGGATTTCATCATGATTCGATAAGCAATGCTCAAGTAAGATACACAATGAAAAATGCCATTATATTGATAATATGAACATAATACAGTGTCGAATTGGCTTATACGCCATCCAATACTAATAATCTCCCACTTGGACTAAAGCTAATCACTTTTATACAGAATACCCATATTCTCTAAGTGATGCTTAAATACAATTTGAGACAAAGGCTTTGTCACTGGATTTGCTATGTTGTCGGCTGAGGGAACTCTTTCCACAACGACGTCTCCTCGAGCTATAATCTCTCTCATCAAATGAAAGCGCCGCAGAATGTGTGCTTCGACTTCTGATGAGACTTCGGCTCTTTCGCTTGAGCAATTACCCCATTGTTGTCACACAGCAGTGGGACGGGACCAGATATGCTTTCCACCACACCAAGATCACCAATGAATTTCTTCATCCATACAGCTTCCTTGACGGCTTCAGCAGCAGCAATATATTCGGCTTCCGTTGTCGAATCAGCAGTGGTTTCCTGTTTGGAACTTTTCCAGCTCACTGCTCCCCCGTTGAGTGTAAATACAAAACCTGATGTTGACTTGCTGTCATCAGGATTAGACTGAAAACTCGAGTCAGTGTATCCTTGCAGCTTTAAGTCTCCTCCTCCATAGGCTAGAAATAGATCCTTAGTTCTTCTCAAGTACTTAAGGATACATTTCACTGCCTTCCAGTGTTCATCACCTGGATTTGCCTGATGTCTGCTCATAACACTTAGAGCATATGCTACATCAGGTCTTGTACATAACATGGCATTCATGATGGAACCTATGGCAGAAGCATAGGGGACCTTATCCATCACAACTCTCTCTTTAAGTGACTTGGGAGACTAACCTTTAGAAAGTAAAATTCCATGTCTCATTGGTATGAGACCTCTCTTGGAATTTTCCATGCCAAACCTTTTGACAATAGTTTCTATGTACATGGATTGGGTTAAAGCAAGCATCTTCTTTGATCTATCTCTATGGATCTGTATTCCTAATACGTAAGATGCTTCTCCCAAATCCTTCATGTAGAAGTTCTTTGACAGCCAAATCTTCACCGATGACATCATTTCCACATCATTCCCAATGAGTAGGATGTCGTCAACGTAAAGAATCAGAAATGTGATTGCGCTCCCATTATTTTTCTTGTACACACATGGCTCATCTTCATTTTTAATGAAGCCATAAGATTTGATCGCCTCATCAAATCTTATGTTCCAGCTTCGGGAAGCTTGCTTCAGTCCATAAATGGACCTCTGCAACTTGCACACCATGTCTGGAGATTCTTTTGATGTGAATCCTTCTGATTGTATCATATACACCTCCTCCTCAAGGTTTCCATTAAGGAAGGCAGTCTTCACATCCATCAGCCAGATTTCATAATCATGGTAGGCAGCAATGGCGAGAAGAATTCTGATAGACTTAACCATGGCAACGGGTGAAGAAGTTTCGCCATAGTCAACACCTTGTCTGTGACGATAGCCTTTCGCCACTAATCTTACTTTATAAGTCTCAATACGTCCATCTGCACCGATCTTTCTTTTAAAGATCAATTTGCAGCCGATAGGTACTATACCATCGGATAAATCTTCTAAGTTCCAAACTTGGTTGATGTACATGAACTGTATTTCAGAATTCATGACTTCTCGCCATTTTCCGGCCTTTGGACTTTCAATGGCCTCCTGGTAAGCTTTAGGATCATCATCCTCATTATAGAGTATTCTTGAACCATCCAAATTAATATGTCCCACATATCTTTCTGGTGGCTTAGGTACTCTTTCAGATCTACGAGGTTCCTGTATATTATTTTGAACACGTTCAGAAATTGACAGTTCATCTGATGAACCATTACCAGTTTGTGGGTCTGGAATTTCTTCCAGAGTTACTTTACTCTCACTGTCCTTCTGGAGAATATAATCTTCTTCCAGAAAGACAATTCTCCTGACCACAAACACCTTTTGTTCGCCAGGATGATAAAAGTAATATCCATAAGTTTCCTTTGGATATCCCACAAATCTGCATTTGTCAGTTCTGGACTCCAGCTTATCTGTGTCATGTCTTTTAACATGAGCATGATATCTCCAGACTTTAATATGTTTAAGGTCTTGTTTCCTTCCATTCCATATCTCATATGGAGTGGTTTCAACATATTTGCTGGGTACCTTGTTCAGGATATACATAGCCGAGCTTAGTGCATATCCCCATAAGGACACTGGTAATTTGGACATGCTCATCATAGATCGCACCATTTCCATTAATGTGCGATTTCTCCTTTCTGATACACCATTCATTTGAGGTGTATAAGGAGGTGTAAGCTGAGAAAGGATACCATTATCCTTTAAGTATTTAATGAACTATGTACTCAAGTATTCACCACTCCGATCGAATCAGATGGTTTTTATACTCTTTCCAGTTTGTTTCTCTACTTCATTCTTAAATTCTCTGAATTTATCAAAGGCTTCAGATTTATATTTCAATAAGTATATGTATCCAAACCTTGAGTGATCATCAGTGAATGTAATGAAGTATGAGAAACCACCAATGGCTTGGGTAGACATAGGACCACATACATCTGAATGTATAAGTTCCAATATATCTTTGACTCGTTCTCCAGTTCCACTAAATGGAGACAACCATTTTACCCATTAAATATGACTCACAGGTTACATATGATTCATAATTAAATGGATCTAAGTATCCATCTTTATGTATCCTTTGGAGTCTGTTTTCACCAATGTGTCCAAGCCTACAATGCCTTAAGTAGGCTTTGTTCATTTCATACTTACTTCTTTTAATTAAAGAACCGATGTGTAAATTTTTGTGAGACCAATTTAATAGATACAAACTATTGGACAAAATAGTAGAAGTTATTAATTTATTTCCAAAATAAATTGAACAACTATTGTCCATAAAATTTAAGTTGTATCCAATTCTATCTAAGTATGAAATAGAAATAATATTTCTTATTATACTAGGTACATAATAACATTCATCTAATAAAAAAGTGTCTCCGGATGGTAGTTTGAGCTTCACTGTCCCCACAACGATCGCCGCAACTTTTAAGCCGTTACCTAGCCTCAGCTCCACCTCGCCGGTCCTCAACTTATGTCTTCTTGTCAGTGCCTGCACAGAATTGCAGATATGAGATACACATCCAATATCTAATACCCATGATGTAAATCTCTTATTGACAAGTTTACATCTATCATATAGATACTTGGAGCGTCCTGCAGCTTCATGGTTCCATAAGCCTTGTCCTTGACGTATTCTTTGCAATTCCTCTTTCAGTGGTCCTTTTGATGACAGTAGAAGTAATCACCCTTCTTAGTACTCTTGCTTTTGTCCTTCTTGACAATCTTTGACTTTCTTTAAACTTTGTTTTTACCTTTCCTAAAGGCTTGGACTGCAAGCCTCTTCCTATTGGTCTTACCAACCATGAGGATTTGGGGTTTATCCTTCACAAGGTTCCCTACCGCAGTCTTCAACATGTTCAATAGTTTAGCTAAGGTGGCCTGGATGTTGTTCATGTTAAAATTAACAATGAATTAAGCATATGATTGTGGAAGAGAAGATAATACGAGGTCTATATGCATCTCCTTGGGAAGTGTAACCCCAAGAGCATCTAATCTCTCCACCCATTCAATCATCTTTAGTACATGAGTCTGTACTGAAGATCCCTCTGCCATCTGAGCCTTGAACAGATTCTTAGATATCTCATATCTCTCGATTCTGCTCTACTCACCAAATAGCTCATTCAAATGGAGCATGATGGATCTTACATCTATCTCCTCATGTTGCCTCTGCAACTCATTGCTCATAGAGGCTAACATGTAGCATTGGGTCATAATGGAGTCTTCCTTCCACTTTTCATATGCTATCATTTCCTCCTCTGGGGCATCTAATGCTTGTTCAGTAGGAAGTTCATTATCCAAGACATAGGCAATCTGCTCAGACTTGAAGATAATCTTCAGGTTCCTGAGCCAGTCTGAGTAGTTGGTGCCTGTCAAACGGTTGGCATTGAGTATGCCTCACAACGGGTTATTGTGTGACATTCTAGCCTACAGGAGATAATCAAATTATAATTAGCAGGTATTCAGATTAATTAAAACAAGATATGGTCTTTTGTTATCTAGTTTTATTCCCACTAATTTTCGTTGGACTGTATAACCTTCAGATATACAGAACGGGAGATGCCGACTGTCTCCTAGTGGGGATCATAATCTCCAAGCATCACAGTATGACTTCGAGTAAACACATAGTATCATACTGTTATCTCAGAGCAATCAACTCATGATAATTGCAACTCCTTGCAATATCCGATCATATTTCAGCTCCCAGGTTATTAATGGTCCCGAGTAAATACAGTAGACTATTATCTCCGATCTAAGCTTTACCATCAATACGTGACAGGATAGAGTAGAAATATAGATCCCGGGTAAACATGTGGATAACTATATCGTTCCTTCATTCTTATCCAATGACATCTAATGCCATGATTAATAGTTCTCTCAACAGACAATGGCAAACCTTGGGTAAACACATAGTATTTGCCACTACTGAATTAAGTTCTATTAATCATATTGATGGAGAGCCATGCGGTGCATTCTAAATGACTCGTGCTACGGCTTAGATTTTAATACGAAGGTTTTATATTAATTAGTTTGGTCTCATTCTAGGCGATAACATTAAATATATCGAATATATATTTATACTAATAACCTAGATAATATGATTCATAATCAAAAGAAAAACACACATGCATCACATACATGTCTAGGTGTGGTCACGGATAGCACAATGGTTTGACTTGAGCCATACAGTCAAACGTACACACACACATAATATAATGTTTATATCATGAGCCTGCAAACTCATAGGCTTAAGGAACTCTTTCTTATCCTTCTTGGTTGCAGTTGTGGATCATCCTCGCTCTATGCTAAGCCGACTCGATCAAATTACATCATAAATTCATAATTACATGATAATTTAAAAGAAGAAGCCTTATGGCGAATACATCAGGGAGGGAGGTAGAAAGACAATAAAATATGAGATGGAGAGGTTCGCAGACCTCTATTTATTATTAAACAATAAACCACGCAATCATATCCATCAACCACCATCCACAAGCTAAATATTAAGTGCTCATCTATGACCACCAATAAGTTTTAATTAAACAAACCACACATGTAGTGCACATCACATGGCTTGATAAAATTTTTCAAAAATAAATAATATTTTGGTTTCATAAACCAGGAACCAAACAAAATTTGAAGAATTTATAATTTTCGAAAAAAATTATCAGTTTAAATCATGCTAATTAAAACAAATTCAAATTAGCAATAATGACACATCAAATGTGCACAAACAATCCAAAAAGATCAAATCCTTTTAATATTCCATGCCACAAACACAATGTGAAATTAATGTAATTAATTCAACATTTAAATTAATATACATTAACATCATCTTATCTAACAATTAGATAAAAATTAATTAACAACCAATTTGTTAATTAATTAGATTCTATATTTAAATGGGCTCAATAATATAAAAGATAGAATTTTATTTCATTTTAAAAACAATTTTAAATTTTAAATTTTAAATTCTGTCAAAAACAATTTTTCTATACATTAATTGGGCCCAAATAATAAAAAAAATAGAGCTGGTCCAATGGACCATCCGGGTCCAGCCCCTGCTGGACCCGGGTCCGGTCACTGGCTCGAGCCCAGCCAGCAGCTGGGCTCGGACCCAAACCAGCCTTAAAAGGGCGGATCTGGTTCGGCTCGTTGCTGGGCTGGCTCGGGTCCAGGACCCGGCCTGGCCCAGCAAGGGGGGGCCCGTCCCCCTTGTCCGCGCACAGCTAGGAAACCCTAGCTGTGCGCAACAAGGGGGGCGCCGCCGCCGGCCAGGGTCCCGGCGGCGGCGGCGGTGCCGAAGCCACCCCCCCCCCTTTATTTTTCCTTAGCTCGGACCGAAGGAAGGAGAGAAGGAGAAGAAAAGGTATAGCAGGCCGGCGGTCCCTTCCAGTGTCGGTTGGCGAACCAGCGACGTCCGGCGACCCTCGGGGGGGATGTTCCAAGGTTTAGGCCAATAAACCCCAAACTTTGGGGCATCCTGGAGAATCAAAATACCCATTTGTTCTTCGTCTCACGAAGAACTTGAAAAACCCCAAAAAATTAAATTTTCATGTTAGAAAATAAAAATTTAATTTTGTTAGTTCATCGCATGAACAGTATTCTAACAATGAAAATAATTAATCAGGATTTTACAGCATGGAATATAATTAAAGGACGATTGATTTGGGATCCGAAACGACAATGAACACAGTGGAACCTGGCTCTGATACCACTGTTGGGTTCGCTGTGTCGGGGTCTGACCGAAAATGCAGCGGAAATAAAATATTTGGGATCAGATCCGTCCCGTTTCGATTAAGAAAACCAAACCGAAGTAAATTAGATTTACCTTGTGTGGATTCGAATCCGCGTTCGTTTTCCGGTTCCGTCGGAGCGATGCCGCAAGCCGCGCAGGTGCCCGACCTCTAACGGTATTCACGCGGTTCTCCTCACGATGGATCGTCCTCGCCTCCTCGCTCGATGCACCGTTCGTGGATCCCGTCTGGCTGCGCGTAATCCGCGGCGACATGCAGATTCGGAATCTACCGTCGGACGGAAGGCGGGGCAGTCGGTAGCCGAAGCGGAGCCTCCAGATGGCCGCCTCGTGTCGTGCGCCCAATAGAGAGGAGAGAGAAAGACGGTGGCGGCTAGATTAGGGTTGCTGGCCCCCGACCTAGCATCCGTTCTTTTATAATAAGTCTATTTGCAGTTTTTCATAAAAACCCAGACTTATCCAACATCCTGTCGGATTTTCCATCGACTTGAAAACCTTTTCGTGGGACCCTCTAGGCCCAAATACCAATCCAGTTAATGGCCTATTAAGCCCGGTAACTCTTTATGGACCCACTGAATTAATTAATATCCTTATATTAATTAATCAGCCAAATTTAATGTCCCACAGTAAATTCGGACGAGCTTCCGATCACGTTGGATGCCAAGCAACATCGCGTAATCCTGGATGGCATTGGGGTTATCGCAGCCCTCTATTGGAACCTTTTCATCAACGATTACCACGCGGATATAATCTTTCATCCGTGCAATGTTCCCGAATCAACCAGGGTATGGTTTACTGTTAAACCCTAGCTGGTCGATTCACTTGAATAAGATGCCGCTAATCTATATCGAGTAACTCTTTATCTGATACAGAGTCCGCCCTGGCCAGAGACTTAAGCGCATCATTCCTGGAACATTCTCTCCCAAACTACCAAGAGCGGATGATCTCGTATTGAACACACAATTACCTTCGAGGGCATTTCCCTGAACCTGATCACTTGACTTATTGATAACCCATTAGTGATTCGTTAGTCAAGGTCAAAGTTCAGAAACCTACCAACAAGATATCTTTGGCATCTTAGGTCCAAGGATCATCTACGCAACAATGACAAAAGAATTGAACTGGCTAACAGTGAGGTGTTTACCATCCAACGATTCATAGTTGGATCAGTTCAGTGAACTCATTCGCCAATGAGCACCTACATGTCCAGCATAGTGTCTCCACACAAGTGACTTATAGGATCAGTCACCCTCATCATATGAGCTGAAGAAACCTATACTAGTGTATCTGGATGTTCGATGTCTTTCTCAAGCATCCTATGACTAGGAACAATTAAGAACATATGTTTATAAACTTTCGGTCCCGTAATTATGATCTCATCATAATCCGAAGATTAATGCACATGTTTATGGACTTCATCATGATTCGATAAGCAGTGCTCAAGTAAGATACACAATGAAAAATGCCATTATATTGATAATCTGAACATAATACAATGTCGAATTAGCTTATAAGCCATCCAATACTAACAATCTCCCACTTGGACTAAAGCCAATCACTTTTATACAGAATACCCATATTCTCTAAGTGATGCTCAAATACAATTTAAGACAAAGGCTTTGTCAGTGGATCTGCTATGTTGTCGGCTAAGGGAACTCTTTCCACAACGACGTCTCCTCGAGCTATAATTTCTCTGATCAAATGAAAGCGCCATAGACTGTGCTTCGACTTCTGATGCGACCTTGGTTCTTTCGCTTGAGCGATCGCCCTATTGTTGTCACACAGCAGTGGGATGGGACCAGATATGCTTTCCACCACACCAAGATCACTGATGAATTTCTTCATCCATACAGCTTCCTTGGCAGCTTCAGCAGTAGCAATATATTCGGCTTCCGTTGTCAAATCAGCAGTGGTTTCCTATTTGGAACTTTTCCAGCTCACTGCTCCCCCGTTTCCTGTGTGGAACTTTTCCAGCTCACTTTTCCAGCAGTGATTTGATATGTTTGATTGACACATAAATATGAAATCTCTATTATGATGTGTTCATTTGAATTGAACTTAATCATATGAATCTTTTGATCGTCCTGATTAGCTATTTTTTTAGAATCATATGAATATGTCATAATCTTATAATCCATGATATGAATCTGATTTGATAAATTACTACGTTTTGATATTTACTATTTGATATGAGATATACTCAGGAGACGACGATATATAATATCCTGACAATTTAATATGTGATATGTTCTGATCATGGCTAGTAGAATTTGATATGTCTAATATAAGTTCGATCATGCCAGATATATACTATATGTTAGTTGATCCATTCATAGTAATATAAAATGCATTTGATTTGATAAACATATGTCTGACCATATTTTGTATCATATTTTTATTTGAGCTACATGTAGAACTATGTACGATCATATTTAGTATAGTTATATAATATGATTTGTAAAATTTATTATATATTAAGTCGTGTGGATAATTTGAAACCTACTGAGTAGTTGTACTCATAAATCCTACTAATATTTTCAAAGCCTGAGAAAGAGAATCTAAAATTTGAAGAGACTTTTGATTGAGGCATTTGACATTTTTCGGTGGTTATCTAGATTTAGATTTATAGCTTTCTTAAATTTGATATAGTAGAGATAATGAGAGATTGATGTATTTTTCTTTATTTAGCGATATTGAAAAATCTATATACAAATTGATGGATATTGTAATTTGTGAACTTTGGTATTTGTTATGTTTAGATATTTTGGACTAGTTGATGATTATGACATTTATTTAAATCACCTTGTGATTGTTTAGCTCTTGTACATGTTTGTTATAATGGGATTTATTCTGAGATTACGCAGTTGGAGTCTGAGTTAAACAAATGACTTGGATCCAAAGCGTAACATGATCTAATTGGAAGCTCGAGTCAGTGTACCATCGCAGTTTCAAGTCACTTTCTCTATGGACCAGAAACATATTTTTAGTCATTCTCAAGTACTTAAGGATATATTTTACTATCTTTTAGTGTGCATCATCTGGATCTCTTGATATCTGCTTGTTACACTTAGAACATATGCTACGTCATGCCTTGTACATAGCATGACATACATAATAGTTCCTATGGCAGAGGCATAAGGTACTTTTTCCATTAATGCTCTCTTGTTAGGAGTCTCAGGTGACTGTTCTTTAGAGAGATAAATTTCATGTCTCATCGGTATGAGACCTTTCTTAAGTTTTTCATGCCAAACTTTTTGACAATGATGTCTATATACATAGATTGAGTTAAGCCAAGCTTCCTCTTTGGTCTATCTCTATAGATCTATATTCTTAATAAATAGGATGCTTCTCCCAAATCATTCATAGAGAATTTCTTTGACAGCCATATCTTTACCGATCATGACATCACTACATCATTCCCAATGAGTAGGATGTCATCAACATAAAGTACCAAAAAAGTAATAGCATTCTCGCTAGTCTTCTTATATACAAAAGGTTCATCTTTATTCTCAAGAAAGTCATAAGACTTGACCAAATCTTGTGTTCTAGCTTTGGATTGCGTACTTCAGTCTATAGATAGATTTCTGAAGTTAGCTCACTTTATCTAAAAATTCCTTAGATGTGTAACCGTGGGTTGTATCATATATACCTCTTCTTCAATATTTCTATTGAGGAAGGTAATCTTTAATATCCATCTATCATATCTCAAAATCATAGTGTGCTATAATAGCGAGTAGGACTCCGATTGACTTTATCATGGCAACTAGTGAGAAAGCCTCGTCATAGTCAATGATTTGCCTTTAACGATATTCCTTTGTCACTAACGTTGCCTTATAAGTGTCAATTCATCCATTTGTATTGATTTTTCTTTTATAGATCTACTTACAACTGATGGATATAGTACCCTCAGGCAAGTCCTCCAAGTTCTAGACTTAGTTAGCGTACATGGACTGTATCCTAGAATTCATGGCTTCTCGCTGTTTCTCACCTATGGGCTCTTAATGGCATGCTGGTTTGTCTTCAGATCATCATTCTCATTATAGTACATACTTGAGTCACCCTCACTGATATGTCCAACATATCTTTCGGGTTGTCTCAGTATCCTAGAAGACCTTTGTGGTTCCTTTGTGTACTCTTAAACTAGTTTAGAAACCTATGGCTCATCCAATGAGCCAGGTACAATTTGTGGATCTAGAATCTATTTTAGAGCTACTTTACTCCCACTATCCTCCTGGAGAAGGTATTCATCTTATAAGAAGACATCTCTTCTAGTGACAAATACTTTTTGTCCACAAGGATGGTAAAAGTAGTATTCAAAAGTCTCTTTTCGGTATCCTACATATATGCAGCTTTCAGTTCGTGATTCTAGCTTTTCCGGATCATGTCTCTTCATATAGGCAGGACAACGTTAGGCTTTAACATGCTTAAAGTCAAGCTTCTTATCGTTCCATATCTAATATAGAGTGGAAGTAATAGATTTGTTGGGAATCCTATTCAATAGATATGCGACCGACTCTAACGCATGTCCCCAAAGAGGTAACTGTGAAAAGCTATGTCCAACATGGTGTGATTCTTCTTTTCTAATACACCATTTGTAAGGATTGAGGTTTTGGATCCGGTTACCGGGTTAGTTTTGGGGTCGAATCCCTTAGTTTGGGCCTTGGTGGGGCTAAGACTTAGTTTCTTTTTCGCGTCGAGCTTGTGAGACGCGGTTCAAACGACGTCCAGCAATGTGGACGCGTTTTAGGCTGTGCTATGTGGGTGCCACGTGGGCTGGCCTTGGGGTGCGAGAGTACGTCCCCGGTCATATCGTCTGAATGGCGTCTTGGATGGACGACGCCATTTAGAGTACGACCCTAGGTTGTCAGTGTACGGCCCGGTCTTGTCATCTGAATAACGTCGGCCTTGCACGACGCGTTTTATCCAGCTTCTGTTTAACCCTGTGAACCCTCCTTCCTTTCCCTCATTCTCTCCTTTCCTCTCTCTCTCCTCTTCCCCCTCTGAGCTCCGGCGAACCACCTCCCCTTCTCTTTGCTTTCCTCCCTCCATTCCATCTCTCCCTCCACTCCATCAACCTCCTAACTCCCACCACTACCACCACCATCTCCTCCGCGGCGTTTTTCTCTTCGGACGGCGGCCGACGTCCCGGTGGAGTAACGACGTCCACGGCGGTACCGGCGGCGGCGTGTAGCGAAGCGGGTTGGCGGCTTGGAGCTAGGAGGAGTTCGAGTAACCGGTAGGATGACGATGCCTGTTGTATTTCGTTTAAAAATCATATTTTTCCCGCTTTGGAGTATGTTTAGGGGTTTTCTTGGGGTGAAAATATTAATTGTATGTAATGAGAATTTGGGCGTTCTAATGGGTATCTAGGTTCTTCTCCTCCTTCTCCACTTTGTTCGTATTAGTACATGATTTGGGGGAGGAAATTCCACCCCGTGGATTGGGGGAAGGCGGAGGGATAACCTGTCTGTGAAGGTTGAATGGCGTCGGGAGACAGCGACGCCTTTTAGAAAGGCGGCTACCACCCGCGACGCGATTTAGCCCAGATAATAGACTCTGTCTCTGGAACTGAATGGCGTCTAGGGACAGCGACGCCATTTTAGTAGCGTCCTCCGTGAACGACGCCTTTTAGGCCAGTTTTTCCATTGAACCAGTTTAGGGGTCTTGAATGACGTCGGCCTTGGGCGACGCGATTCAAGCCAGAATTCCATTAATCCATGCAATTAACACATGTTTACACTGTTAGATAGTTTAGTTAATTGCATGTGTAGAAATGTACTCGATGGCATTGGATTCTATGTGATCGGATTGCACCGTGTTGTGTTTTGTGCAATCGTGGGCCTAGATTGACAGTTGTTAGCGCTTAGGCACCCTGTGTCGGTGTGGGAGTGACACGACGCCGGTGTGAGAGTGGCGGGGTGACGCCTAGAGAGAGGGTCACCTGGTGTACCCCGGGGTATAGCTAGTACCGATGTGGGAGTGGTACATTCGGAGTGTCACTCGTGCTAGGGGAAGCAGAAACCACTTGGAGTCTGTACTCAAGTATTCTTCACCTCGATTCGATCGAAGAGTTTTAATACTCTTTCTAGTTTGCTTCTCCACTTTATTCTTAAATTCTTTAAATTTGTCAAAAACTTCCGACTTGTACTTCATTAAGTATACATAGCCGAATCTAGAAAAGTCATTTAGACACGTGATGAAGTATGAGAAACCAACTTTGGCTTAGATAGACATTGGATCACATACATCAGAATGTATTAGTTCTAATAAGTTTTTGGCATTTTCTCTATGTTCTATAAATAGAGACTTAGCCAACTTATCCATCAAACATGACTTACATGTTGCAAATAATTCATAATAAAATAGATTCAAATATCCATTTTTATGCAACTTCTGGAGTATGTTCTCACCAATGTGCCCAAAACTACAATACCACAGATAAGCTTCATTCACATCATTCTTGCTCCTCTTATGAGCTATGTCAAGGTGAAGAGAATCATAGCAAACATCCAATAGATACAATCTATTAACCAAATTTGCTAAAGTAATAAATTTATTTCTATAATAAAATGAACAACGATCGTTCTCAAAGGTTAATTTATATCCTATTATGTCCAAACAAGAAATAGAAATAATGTTATTTATTATGCTAAGAACATAATAATAGTAAGATAATATGATTCTCTGTTTGGATGGAAGCTTAAGGTCCACTGTCCCATAGCAAGCATCGTAACCTTTGCGTCGTTTCCTAGCCTCAAGTCCACCTCATCCTTGCTCAGATTCCTCTTACTTGTTAGTACCTGTGTTAGTATTAGGTGGCCTACAAGCCAATCAGATACTTTGTATTATTCAGTTATTAATAAAATGACATAATTTCATTGTGTGTTTAATTTGATCCTTGTTTACCATCTCACGATGAAGTCCATGAACATGTGCAATGGTCTTCGTATTATGATGAGATCATAATTATGGGACTGAAGACTTAGGATTTGGGCTATTTGGTTTGGATGCTCTGGGAGCGGGTTCTGAACTATTCCCATATACGGTGGAGGTGGCGCCTGCTGAACAGGTGCCCTTTGTATCTGTTGTTGTTGTTGTTCGAGAGGTCTCTTTGCTTTCAAAGCGGTAATATACTTCCGCATCTCCTCCCAGTCAATACCTTGATCGTTGAGATCATGAATGTAATCCCGAAATTGAAAGCAAACGTCCATAGTGTGTCCAGGCTGACAGTGGAACACACAATAATGGGATGTGTCGGTGTTCTAGGGCCAGATAGTCCTTTCCTTAGGCAGTGACAAAGCGTTAGCTACCATGAGAGCATTGAATATGTCAGAGAGTGACTTTGACAGTGGTGGGTATGACGCTCTCCTATGACCTGGAGGTTTCCTTTGCTGGGAGTAATATGTGGGTGGCGGAACTTGATTTTAACCCGGCTATTGTCGGGGTTGATTGTAGGTTGACTGATGAAATTGCTGTGGTGGCCTGACACCTTGCTGGTTCTGTGGTCTCTGTCCATTATACTATGGTGGCTGATTTCTCATAAATTGAGCTTGATTATTATTTATGGTACTAATCTGCTCATGAGATAGAGTGCCCTCAGTAGTTGGACCCATTGTGTAAGGGCTAAGAACATTAGGCTTCTTTGGCAGATGCCTGTTGGGTCTTTGAGGATCGAACACACTAGAGAATGTGGAATCCTTGAAGGCATTCTTGGCATAGTGCGCCCTTTCATATAGGTCAACCATATTGGTCAAATTGTTTAGGGTTAAGACCAACTTGTATTGTGGTGTGGCATTAGCTATCATCATTTTCACCTGCTTTGACTCGGACAGGTGGTCCTTTACTTTCTCAACCATGGCTCACCATCTGTCGGCAAAGGCTACAAAATCCTCATCGGACTTCATCTTCTCAGCCACTAAGTCAGTAATGGATAAGGATGGAGCAACTCTGTCCTTATATCTTTGCAACAACTTCCTAGATACTGTATCGAAGTCCTCAACATTAGTAGGATCTAGGGAGAAAAACCATTCGAGGACTAATCCCTCCAACGACCTTCTGAATAGGAAGGCCAATGATATTTTATCGTTCTGCCAGAACGAGGACTCATACAAGAATTCCTTCAAATGGATAAACAGATTACCTGTGCCATTGTATTTTTTGTAGACTGGCATCTCAGATGGTAAGAGGTGGAAAACCGGCAGAGTTGGGACAGAGATCTCAGGAGCAACTTTGGTGTCAATCATCCTTCTACAGTCTTTAAACTGCTCGTCCATTTGATTTATTTTGGTGAACAGAGCTTGAGTGACTGGCTCGGTCGCCTGAGGTAGGGGTGCTTGGAATGTCTGCCTCCTAGAATAGTTGGGACAAGAAGGATAGTACGGTTGTGATCTGGCAGCATTTCTGCCGTGCCCGATGGCATTTTGATGAGTAGGGGTATGTGGCATGGTCGGGTACCGAAAGGTGGATTGCTGAGGTCCTGTTTGTCGGGGGGTAGAAATACGAAGGCCTTCCATGGCTTGGGTAGGAACTTGATGAAGAACAGGGGGAACCGAAATGATCGGTTTAGAGGAACGCAGAGGGATCTTCCCTTTCAGTATGGACTGGATTGCCTCAAGGTGTTGAGGATCCACGTGGGTAGCAAGAGCTCCTAGAACGGTAACCAGATCAGGGGAGGTATGGACGAAGGCTCAGCTTGATTTTGAGCTTCTTCGAAAGTAGGATTAGATCCAGATCCTACGACATGAACATAAGAATGATCACCAGCATTGGGGTTATACTGTTCATAAGGAAAACAGAGATGGCTTTGAGGGGCATAAGCATCTCCTTCATGTCTAGTTTGGAATTGATTAGGATTGTGAAAGGCATAAGCATCTCCCTCGTCTTCAGAATAAGACTGAGCATAATTTTGAGGGGCATGAGCATCTCCCTCATACTCAAACAAGTTATCATGCTCGTAGGCTGCCATGCCGACAGTCCTACCTGAGCGTTAACATCATGATGTCTAATCAATCAAGGATTCAAACAAGTTTGCACAAAGATTATCAATCAAGTAGATGTTTACGTTGTTTAAGAATTCCTTGTTAAGTTTAGATGAATTTTAAGGACCAATTCACTCGATGGGTAGGATCCTAATTTCAATGTGATTTTTCGCCGTTATTCTCTATGTCTCCACTCACAACGATCTCAATGACTACTTGATACATCAATGGTACAACCAGCCCGATGAGCATCCTTCGCTTTTAGTGACTTACGGAGGTCCAGACACAAACCACTCTAGTCTAACCGAGGGATCAACCCCAGTCAGAGAGAGGTGAGAGTGCTGAGAAGAATGTTTCCTAAAAAAGGGTAATGAACTCCCAATGAGGATGTCCTGGGGCCGGGATGGCCTCTAATGCAATAAGTAGTAAATATAATAGCAAATATGGACAAGAATCCGAGGATTGATGACCGGAAGGAATCCTACTTGAATCGCGTCGTCTGGTGTCGATGCTATTCAAGACAGTAAACCCACTGTCAATAGTGCCTCAGGCAGCAGGGTAGACAAGCTAAAAGGCGTCGGGCCTGGGCAATGTCTTTTAAAAGGCGTCGTCTGGGCTCGACGCTATTTGAAGCCCTTAAACAGTAAAACAGAAGACTCAACAGGGGCACTCCCCTCTCAAGCAAACAAGGTGTAAAAGAGATCAATTATCATGCGAAACTTCACTCAAACTAGCAGGTTATCATGCAAACACTAAAGATACTAAATAAAGCAATCATGCTTATTATTCCACAATTCTTAGGCAATCAAGGGAGGGCAAAATATTGCCACTAGGGGTGTGCACGAGGTGCACGTGGGGAGAAATCAATTCAATCAAATCATGAATCGTGCCCGAGGGACACAAAAGGGTGCACACGACGGTGCCAAAGGATGTACACGAGGGTGGTAAATGGTGCACACGAGGGTGCCCAATAGAAAAACGAGAGTAAAGTAAAAAAGAGATGGGAACACAAGTTCCACCGTGATCGCTAAAAAGTTGTGAGTGCTCAAAGATATCATGCTCTCATTAAATTTCTAGTGTTAACCATAATAAACAATTAAGATGAAACGTGATCGCCAGAGATTGAGAATCTCGAAGGAAATTGATCGCTACTTACCTTGTCAATTATGGAGAATTGGCGGTTCTTTTGTTTCCTTCTCTTTTTATGGTTTTCTTCTTTTCTTCAAGTCTTCCAAACCTTGCAAAATAATCAAAAAAAGATAAAAGAAAGAGATGATCAGAGCTAATGGTATAATGTAGTATCTATTATATTTAACAAACTAGGCGTGCAATTTAACTAGAAAACTCACTTGCTTTGTGTTCTTTCAAACCCCTAACTCATAGGAAATATGGATATAAATGTGGTGCGTGTGTGTAACATGGAGTGATGATGATGAGATCTAATGAAAGACAATGAAAAAGTATGCTAGAAAACTAGAAAGGAGTAGGGAAGGGGAAGAAGATGGTTAGCCCCTCCCTAGCCTAGTGTCTTCAAAGCTCCGATGGAAGAAGAAAGAAGAGGAAGAAGAAGCTCCAAGCCTTGTCCATGGTTTTCACAAAGAAGGCTTCCTTTCACCTTGATGGGAGCATCAAATCCTTTAAATGTCAACCTCTTTTGAAGGCCAAAGGAGGTATGTATATATAAGGGTTAGTTTGAGAGCAATTTGGCCTTCAAAGCGCTCTCCCACGGATTCGGATTGCCTTGGATAGACTTCCAAGAGTTAGAGACCCTTCCAACCATGGAGACCAGATAATCTCGTCCTAAGCACGCTTATCAAGAAATCCTTAAAATTGTGTCACTCATCCTCGACGTCGTTTGGCTAATAAGAGGGGCCAAAGTAGAAAGAAAATCCAGAAGGAAACCGTAGAAAATTAGAAAACTTAAAAGGCGTTGTCCATAAAAGACGTCATTTAGATAATTAGAAAATTAACTCGAATTTAACTTGGAAATCGCGACGGATTAAGAAACCTAAATGGCGTCGTCTATGGGCAATGTCATTCAGTTAAATCTATCTTGATTAAGGAATTTAATTTCGAATTGATTTCGACTAGAAATCTAAATGACGTCGGCCATAGTTGACGTTAATAAGCAAATTTCGAGAAAAATCAATAAAAATTAATTAATGATTAAAAATTAGACTATTTCGGGACATTATAATTGTGACATGAAATTTGTTGAGTGTGAGGTCAAAATTAGCGTGTCTACACCTACATTCAAATTCAAACTTAAAACCCCAACAGCCATGGGCGCCAACCCAAACATGCAACATCGCTAGACCGAATGCGCAAATCATTTCAAAGTAAGAAGTATATGAGGGCTGCAAACCTTTTTAACTAGCCAATATAGGACTAATGCGACAAAGCAACCAATCAGCCTACCTGCCTATAGGGGGTGAGCTGCTGCTTTGGGACGTCAGTTCCGTATCGAAAGTTGGAAGTTTTCTTTTTGCTCAGCCTTCTATAAATAAAGTTGCAACCCACTTGCTCTACTATACTTTCCACTAGTGACTTTGGGTCAAGGATTTGAATTGTGTGGGCCAAAAAGAGTTTTAGTGGGCTTGCTTTTTTTAGTAAGGGCTTGGGCCAATTAAATTTTATAAAGGGTTTGGGCCCATAAAATAAATGGGTTGATTGGCGGGCCGGACAACCGAGTGAGCCGGGCTCGGGCTAGGCTTGAGTTCGGTTCTCCTGCCTCGAGCTTGAGCTCGAGGTTTTTTCTTGGCATGAAGCTTGAGCTAAAAAATTTAGTGTTAAGCCAAGCTAAAGCTTGCCAAAGCTAGGCTTGGCTCATTGCCAGCCCTAGTTGGACCCCTTTACCTTTTGGGGTCATATGGTGTTGCTTGGCACCCAACATGATCGGAGGCCCGTCCGATTAATGTGTATGTAGAAATTAATTAGTTGATATGGGTTATTAACTTAATTGATTAAGTCAGTTACTGGTTTTAATGGGTCATTCTAATACTTGGGCCTAGAGGGTCACACACACAAAGATGCTCAGTTTGGGGTCATTAAGTGGGTTTTATATTAAATTGTGGACTTTTATGAAACGTTGCTTGCATTGAATATAAATAAATGCATGAGGGAACCCTGGCCCAAGCTCTAGGGTTCCCCCCAGTCTAGCCTTCCCCTCTCTCTCCTCTCTATGATGTGTGTCCCGTTAGGGGAGCCCCCTATTATTATGCTCTACGCTTCCACTTCCCAATTGTTAAGAGCTTCACCCACCATCGCGGCACCACCGCCAAGAGGCAGCTGCTGTGATTGTGCTGCATCCAATGAGAAGAGATGAGGACGAACCCTTGACGTGGATCTCATGGATATTTCTGGAGGCCGGGCACATGTACAGTTGGTGGCATCACTCTATCGGAACCACTCGGATGCATATCCAAACCCATGTAAGGTGATGTGTGATCACCCTGTTTATTTTGTTTTGTCCGAAACAGATCACGAATGGGTGGGATTAGTTTTTGGTACTATTTTCGCTATGTTCTTCGTCATCCCGCCCCGATCCTTATAGAAAGTCTCGTCGTAGTCATTCACTTACCTTTAAAGATATCCCTTTGCCACTAACCTTGCCTTATAGGTGTCGGTCCTTCCATCTTCACTTGCAATTGATAGGTAAAATACCTTCAGGCAAGTCTTCCATGTTCTAAACTGGTTTGGTGTACCTGGACTGTATTTCATAATTCATAGCTTCTCGCCATTTCCCAGCTTCAAGACTTTCAATGGCCTCCTAGTAGGTCTTCAGATCACCATCCTTATTATAGGGTATGCTTGAGTTACCTTCACTAATATGTCCTACATACCTTTCGAGTTTTCTCGGTACCTTAGCAGACCTATGTAGTTTGTGTGTGCATTCTTGAACGGGTTCAGAAACCGATGGCTCATTTATTGAGGGCGGTATAGTCCGTGGATCTAGAACCTCTTTTAGAACTACCTTACTCCACTTTCCTCTTAGAGGAGGTATTCCTCTTCCAAGAATATAGTTCTCTTGAGAACAAACACCTTTTGTTTACCAAGATGTTAAAAGTATTACTTAAAAGTCTCCTTTGGGTAGCCCATAAACCTACACATGGGAAAGATAGCCCAAGAGTTTAACATGCTTAAAGTCAGACTGTCTATCTTTTTATATCTTATATGGAGTGGAATACACAGACTTGCTGAGAATCCTGTTCAATAGATATACTGTTGACTCTAGTATATATCCCTTAAGAGATACTAGTAACTGTGAAAAGCTCATCATCCATCGCACCATGTCCAACAAGGTGATATTCTTCCTTTAGATACACTGTTCATCTACAGTGTATAAAGAGGTGTTCACTGAGAAAGGATACCATTATCATTTAAGAATTGTGTGATAAAGTATTCGCCTCCATGATCTGATCATAAAGTTTTAATCTCTTTCTGGTTTGCTTCTCCACTTTATTCTACACTCCTTGAACTTTTCAAAGACTTCCAACTTTACGTCATTATGTATACATAATCGAATCATGTGGAGTCGTCATTAAAGATAATGAAGTAAAAAAAGCCATCTTTAGCTTGAGTTGATATTGAACCACATACATCAGAATGTACTAGATCTAATAAGTCCTTGGCCCTTTCTCCATGTCCAGTAAATGGAGACTTACCCATCAAATAAGACTCACAAGTTTCAAACGATTCAAAATCAAATGAATCCAGGTATTTATCTTTATGCAACTTTTGTAGTCTATTTTCACCAATATGTCCAAGCCTACAATGCCATAGGTAAGCTTGGTTCACACCATTCCTTCTCCTCTTTGGAGCTCTATCAAGGTAGAGAATATCATATAAAACATCCAAAAGATACATCCATTAACCAAATGTGCAAAAGTAACTAATTTATTATTCAAATAAGTAGAACAACCATTGTTCGCTATGGTTAACTTGTATCCATTACTATGCAAATAATAGACATAAATTATGTCTTTAACGATTCTAGGAACATAATAACATTCATCTAATATGATCCTATCTCCAGAACGTAGCTTGTGGTCTACTGATTGTTAGTATTGGATGGCCCGCAAGCCAATCCGACACTATGTAATATTCAGATTAGTATAAATATGGCATATATTCATTGTGTATTTATCCGATCAATGCTTATCGTATCACGATGAAGTCCATGAACATGTGCATTAATCTTCGGATTACGATGAGATCATAATTACGGGACCGAATGTTTATATAAACATGTTCTTAATTGTTCTTAGTCATAGGATGTTTGAGAAGGACATCAAATATCCGAATAGACTAGTACAGGTTTCTTCAGCTCATATGATGAGGGTGACTGATCCTATAAGTCACTTGTGTGGAGACGCTATGCTGGACCTGTAGGTGCTCATTGGCGAATGAGTTCACTGAACTGATCCGACTTAGAATCGCTGTATGGTAAACACCTCACTATTAACCAGCTCGATTCATAGGTCACGATTGCGTAGATGATCCTTGGACCTAAGACGCCAAAGATATCTTATTGGTATGTCTCTGAGCTTTGACCTTGACTAAAGAATCCCTAACCATGGGTTATTGATAAGTCAAGTGATCGGGTTCAGGGAAATGCCTTCGAAGGTAATTGTGTGTTCAATACATGATCATTCGTTCTCAGTAATAAGAGAGAGAATGTTCCAAGAATGATGCGCTTAAAGTCCCTGGCTAGGGCGGACTCTGTATCTGATAAGGAGTTATCGGATACAGATCAGCGGCATCTGATTCAAGTGAATCGACCGGCTAGGATTTAATAATAAACCATACCCTAGGTCGATTCGGGAATATTACACGAATGAAGGATTATATCTACGCGATAATTGCTGACGAAAAGGTTCCTATAGTGGGTTGCATAAAACCCGATGCCTTCCGAGATCACGCAGTGTTGCTTGGCACCCAACATGATCGGAAGCCCGTTCGAATTTATTGTGGGACATTAAATTCGGTTGATTAATTAATATAAGGATATTAATGAATTCAGTGGGTCAGTAAAAGGTTACCAGACTTAATGGGCCATTAACTGGATTGGTATTTGGACCTAGAGGGTCACATGCAAATGGTTTTCAAATTGGTGGACTTTTTGACAGGGTTTTAGATAAATGCGAGTTTTTTCTGAAAGACCGCGAAAGCATTTATTATAAAAGACAGGGGCTGGGTCAGGGGCTAGCAACCCTGACCTAGTCGCCCCCCCCACCTCTCTCTCCTCTCTTTGGCGCCAGTCCCCTCTGGCCGGCCCCGCGAGAGTCTACTTTGTCTCTCGTGCTCCGTCTTCCCGTCCGACAGGAAATCAAATCCGCATGTCGCGGAGAATCACACGAAGCCAAACGGGATCTGCGGACTCTGCTGCGAGCGAGGAAGCGAGGACGATCCACCAAGAGGAAGACCGTGTGGATACCGCTAGAGGCCGTGCACCTGCGCGGCTTGCGGGATCACACGGTCGGAACCGAATGAACGTGGATATGAATCCGCACAAGGTAAATAAGATTTGCCGGTTTGTTTTTGATGATCGACATAGGATAGATCCAATCTTGAATTATTTATTTCCGCTGCGTTTTTCGGTCGGATCTCGACACAGCGAACCCTACAGGGGTATCAGAGCCAGGTTTCACTGTGTTTTTGCCGTTTTGATCTCCGTATTGATATTTTTATAATTAATTCCATGCGTACTTTAGATTTTAATAGCATGTGATGTGTTCATGAGATGAGCACAGTGAATTTACAGTAAATTACTGCATTAAAATCAGATTTGTTTTCATGCATATTTTGTTTTCTTCATTTGACAAAGAACGGTATGCATCGGCATGTTCATGGGCATCCCAATCGTTGGGATGGGCTTGCTGGAGCATGAGTATCCTCCCACGGTGTCGTCGGTCGTCGGTGAACCCTTGGCCAGCGTCCCTGGCCATTGGTTGGGGGGGGGGGGGGGGGGGGCTTATGACGCCGGGCCCCGTTGGCCGGCACCTGCGGGGCAAGTTGTCGGCGGCGGGGGCGCCGCCTCCCGCACCCTACGCAGCTAGGGTGTCGTAGCTGTGTCGGGTGGGTGAAGGGGGCGGGACAACTAAGCGGGCCGGGCCTTGGCCCGGGCGAGCCCAACGCCTGACCCGAACCGGGGCTGCCTCTTGGGGTAGGCTTTGGCCCAACCCAGCCACCGGCTGGGCCCGGTCCAAGGGGCTGGACCGGGCTCAACTGGCTGGGCCCATTAGCCCAATCCATTTCCCTCTTTCTTTTTGGCCCATTAACCCCATATTAGTCTATTTAATGCCAATTTTAATTACAAAAATTTAGTTTAAATTTAAATGAGATTTTTTAATTAAATTATATTATGTTTTTAATTGTTAATGGCCTGTAAATAGATTTTGGGGTTATTTTAACAAATGTTGTTGACTACTTATTTAATCTAATTGTTGGATTGAAGGACATTAAAAGGGAGTTAATTTAATTTTTAAATTAATTTTTATTGTCTATAAATTTTACTAGCCTGGAATATTATAAATTTGTCAATTTGGAGTTATTGTGCATTTATTTTGATGTGCATATGATTGCTTATTTAAATTCGATTTAAATTAGCATGCTTAAGATTAAATGAAAATATTTCAAAAATTCAAATTCAAATTTTTTTTGGTCCTTGGTTTATGTAACCGAAATTAAATATTTTCGAAAAATTTTATTTAGCCATGTGAGATGCATTCACTGTATGGTTTGTTTAATTAAAAACTGCACGAGGGTCATGGATTAGCACTTGAAATTTTGTGGATGTAGATCAATTATGAATGTAATTTTGTTGTTTATAAATAAAAGTCTGCGAACCTCTCCCTCTCATATTCTATTTTATCTCTACCTCCCTTCTTAATGTATTCGCCCTAAGGCTTCCTCTTTTAAATTATCATGTAATTATGAATTTATGATGTAATTTGATCGATGCGGCTGATTATGGAGCGAGGATGATCCACAACTGCAACCAAGAAGGATAAGAAAGAGTTCCTTAAGCCTATGAGTTTGCAGACTCATGATATAAATGTTGTATTATGTGTGTGTGTTTGACTATCTGGCTCAAGTCAAACTACAGTGCTGTCCATGACCACACCATGACATGTATATGATGCGTGTTTGTTTTTCTTTAATTATGAATCAAATTAACTAGGTTATTAGTATATAATATATTTGATATATGTAATACTATCACCTAGGATGAAAACAAAACAACTAAAATAAAACCTTCCTCTTAAAGTCAAAGCCATAGTGTGAGTTATTTAGAATGCACCGCGTGGCTCTCCGTCAATATAGTTATTAGATCTCAATTCAATGGTGGCATATTCTATGTGTTTACCCGAGATTTGCCATCATATGATGAGAGGCCTATTGACTATGGCATTAGATGCCTTGAGATTGGAATAGAGGAACAATATAGCTATCCATGTGATTACTCGGGGGCTATATTCCTACTCTACTCCATCACGTATTGATGGTAATACTTAGAACATATTTAATGGTCTACTGTGTTTACTCGAGACCATTAATGATCTGGAGCCGAAATAAGATCCGATATTGCAAAGAGTTGTAATTATAATGAGATGATTGCTCTAATATAACGGTATGATACTACGTGTTTACCCGAGGTCATACTCTGATGCTTGGAGATTCTGATCCCCACTAGGAGACAGTCGGCGTCTCCCGTTCTGTATATCTGAAGGTTATATAGTCCGACGAAAATTAGTGGGAGTAAAACTATATAATAAAAGATCATATCTTGTTTTAATTAATAATCTAAATATCTGCTAATTACAATTTGATTATCTCATGTAGGCTAAAATGTCGCACCACAACCCGTTGCGTGGCATACTCGATGCTAACCGTTTGACAGGCACCAATTACTCAGATTGGCTCAAAAACCTGAAGATTGTCCTCAGGTCTGAGCAAATTGCATGTCTTGGATAATGAACCTCCTATTGAACCGGCATTAGATGCCCCAGAGGACGACATGATAATATATGAAAAATAGAAAGAAGATTCCACCATGGCCCAATGCTACATGTTAGCCTCTATGAGAAATGAGTTGCAGAGGCAATATAAGGAGATGGATGCAAGATCCATCATGTTCCATTTGAAGGAGGTATTTGGTGAGCAAAGCAAAATCGAGAGATATGAGATATCTAAGAATATGTTCAAGGTTCAGATGGCAGAGGGATCTTCAGTACAGACTCATGTACTAAAGATGATTGAATGGGTGGAGAGACTGGATGCTCTTGGGGTTACACTTTCCAAAGAGATGCATATAGACCTCGTGTTATCTTCTCTTCCACAATCATATGCTCAGTTCATTGTTAATTTTAACAAGAACAAAATCCAGGCCCCCTTAGCTAAACTATTGAACATGTTGAAGATTGCGGTGGGGAACCTTGTGAAGGATAAACCCCAAATCCTCATGGTTGGTAAGACCAACAGGAAGAGGCTTGCAATCCAAGCCTTTAGGAAAGGTAAAAACAAAGTTCAAAGAAAGCCAAAGGTTGTCAAGAAGGACAAAAGCAAGAGTCCTAAGAAGGGTGATTGCTTCTACTGTCATCAAAAGGACTACTGAAAGAGGAATTGCAAAGAATACGTCAATGACAAGGCTTATGGAACTGTGAAGCTGCAGGACGCTTCAGGTATCTATATGATAGATGTAAACTTGTTAATAAGAGGTTGTACATCGTGGGTATCAGATACTAGATGTGTGTTTCATATGTGCAATTCTGTGCAGGCACTGACAAGAAGACACAAGCTAAGGACCGGTGAGGTGGAGCTGAGGTTAGGTAACGGTGCAAGAGTTGCGGCGATCGCTGTGGGGATATTGAAGCTCAAGCTACCATCCAGAGACACATTTTCATTGGATGAATGTTATTATATACCTAGCATAATAAGGAATATTATTTCTATTTCATGTCTAGATAGAATATGATACAATTTACATGTTGGGAACAATTGTTGTTCAATTTATTTTAAAGATAAATTAATAGCCTCTGCTATATTGTCCAATGGATTGTATCTTTTAAATGTGTCTCATGAGAATTTAAACATCGGTTCTTTAACTAAAAGAAAAAAGTATGAAATGAATAAAGCCTACTTATGGCATTGTAGGCTTGGTCACATTGGTGAAAACAGATTCCAAATGATACATAAAGATGGATACTTACATCCATTTGATTATGAATCATATGCGACCTGTGAGTCATGTTTAATAAGTAAAATGACTAAATCTCCATTTGCTGGAATTGGAAAACGAGTCAAAGACATATTGGAACTTATACATTCAGAGGTATGTGGTCCTATGTCTACCCAAGCCATTAGTGGTTTCTCATATTTTATTATATTCACTGATGATTACTCATGGTTTGGATGCATATATTTTTTAAAGTATAAATTTGAAGCCTTTGAGAAATTCAAAGAATTTAAGAATGAAGTAGAGAAGCAAACTGGAAAGAGTATAAAAGCTATTCGATCTGATCGTGGTGGTGACTACTTGAGTACAGAGTTCATTAAATACTTAAAGGATAATGGCATCATTTATCAGCTTACACCTCCTTATACACCTCAGATGAATGGTGTATTAAAAAGGAGAAATTGCACATTAATGGAAATAGTGCGATCTATGATGAGCATGTCTAAATTACCAATGTCCTTATGGGGATATGCACTTAGCTCGGCTATGTATATCATGAACAAGGTACACAACAAATCTATTGAAACCACTTTATATGTGATATGAAATGTAAGGAAATCAGACCTTAAACATGTTAAAGTCTAGAGATGTCTTACTCATGTTAAAAGACATGATGCAGATAAGCTGGAGTCTAGAACTGACAAATGCAGATTTGTGGGATATCCAAGGGAAACTTATGGATATTACTTTTATCATTCTGGTGAACAAAATGTGTTTGTAGCCAGGAGAGCTGTCTTTCTGGAAGAAGATTATATTCTCCCGAAGGACAGTAGGAGTAAAGTAATCCTGGAAGAAATTCTAAACCCCAAAATTGGTAATGGTTCATTTGATGAACTGTCAGTTTCTAAACCTGTTCAAATAAGTACCTAAACCACCAGAAAGATATGCGAGACATATTAATTTGAATGGTTCTAGGATACCCTATAATGAGGATGATGATCCTAAGACTTACTAAGAGGCTATTGAAAGTCTAGAGGCCGCGAAATGGCAGGAAGCCCTGAATTTTGAAATGCAGTCCATGTACATCAACCAAGTTTGGACTTGGAAGATTTCCCCGAGGGATAGTACCCGTCGGCTGCAAATGGATCTTTAAAAGAAATATTGGTGCAGATGGACGTATTGAGACTTATAAGGCAATATTAGTGGCGAAAGACTATCGTCAAAGACAAGGTGTTGACTATGACGAAACCTTCTCACCCGTTGCCATGATTAAGTCTATCGGAATTCTTCTCGCCATTGCTGCCTTGCATGACAATAAAATCTGCCAGATGGATGTGAAGACTGCCTTACTTAATGGAAACCTTGAGAAGGAGGTGTATATGATACAACCAGAAGGATTCACATCTATGAAATCTCTAGACATAGTATGTAAGTGGCAAAGGTACATTTATGAACTGAAGCAAGCTTCCCGAAGCTGGAACATAAGAAATGAAGATGAGCCTTGTGTGTATAAGAAAAACAGTGGGAGCGCAATCACATTTCTAGTTCTTTACATTGACGACATCCTACTCATTAGAAATGATGTCATCTATAAAGATTTGGTTGTTAAAGAACTTATCCATGAAGGATTTGGGATAAGCATCTTATGTATAGGGAATACGGATCTATAGAGATAGATGAAAGAAGATGCTTGCCTTAACCCAATCAATGTACATAGAAACGATTATCAAAAGGTTTGGCATGGAAAATTTAAAGAGAGGTATCATACCGATGAGGCGTGGAATTTCTCTGTCTAAAGGTCAGTCTCCCACGACACCTGAGGAGAGGCAATGATGGATAATGTTTCCTATGCTTCAGCCATAGGCTCCATCATGTATGCCATGCTATGTACAAGACCTGATGTAGCATATGCTCTAAGTGTTACAAGCAGACATCAGGCGGATCAAGGTGATGAACACTGGAAAGCTGTGAAATGCATCCTTAAGTACTTAAGAAGAACTAAGGATCTATTTCTAGTTTATGGAGGAGGAGACTGAAAGCTGCAAGGATACACTGACTCAAGTTTTCTGTCTGATCATGATGACATCAAGTCAACATCAGGTTTTGTCTTCACACTCAACAGGAGAGCAGTGGGCTGGAAAAGTTCTAAGCAGGAAACCACTGCTGATTCGACAACGAAAGTCGAGTATATTGCTGCTGCTGAAGCCACCAAGGAAGCAGTCAGGATGAAGAAATTCATCGGCGATCTTGGTATGGTGGGAAACACAACGACAATGGGGCGATTGCTCAAGCGAAAGAGCCGAGGTCTCATTAGAAGTCGAAGCACATTCTACGGCGCTTTCATCTGATCAGAGAGATTATAGCTCGAGGAGATGTGGTTGTGGAAAGAGTTCCCACAACCGACAACATAGCAGATCCACTGACCAAGCCTTTGTCTCAAAATGTATTTGAGTGTCACTTAGAGAATATGGGTATTTTGCGTAAAAGTGATTGGCTTTAGTCCAAGTGGGAGATTGTTAGTATTAGATAGCCCTTAAGCCAATCCGACACTATGTAATATTCAGATTAATGTAAATATGGCATATATTTATTGTGTTTTTATCCGATCAATGCTTATTGTATTACGATGAAGTCCATGAACATGTGCATTAATCTTAGAATTATGATGAGATCATAATTACGGGACCGAAGGTTTATAAACACACGTTCTTAATTGTTCCTAGTCATAGGATGTTTGAGAAAGACATCAAACACCCGGATAGACTATTACATGTTTCTTCAGCTCATATGATGAGGGTGACTGATCCTATAAGTCACTTGTGTGGAGACGCTATGTGGGACCTGTTGGATTCTCGGTTTCTCCGGATCTCCCGCGCAGCGGAAATAAAAATAAAAACGGAGACCCGTTCCGTTTCGAAAAATCTAAAGTTACGATAATCGGATTATTGAAGTCTTACCGTGTGCGGATTCGAATCCGCAACCGTTCGGTTCCGTCGGTGCGACACCGTAAGCCGCGCAAGCGCCCGGCCTCTAGCGGAGTCCACGCGATCCTCCTCGCGACGGATATCCTCACGTTCCTCGTTCTTCGCAGCCATGAGACCTCCGCCGATCGCCGCAACGTTCGCCGCAACGCGTGGACGATTTCCTGTCGAACGGGAGTCAGAGAAGCGGCGGAGCAGATCGGGGGATCCGGATCTGGCCTGGGACGCCAGAGAGGGAGAGAAACAGAGGAGGGGGCAGCTAGGGTTAGCAGCAACTTGGCCTGCTCAGCCCGTTCGCTATGTTTTATACTAACTGCGTGGTTTTTCATAAAAACCCCCCGGTTTGTATAAAACCCACTTATTTATCCATCGCCTTGAGAATCATTTGCGTGTGACCCTCTAGGCCCAAGTACCAGTCCAGTTAATGGCCCAACAAGCCTAGTGACTCCTTACTGGCTTTATTAATCAATTAATAACCTTTTATTAATTAATTAATCAATCGAATTGATGTCGCACATCGAATTCGATCGGGCCTCCATTCACGTTGGGTGCCAAGCAACACCAGGTGAACCCGGAAGGTATTGGGGTTAAGTAACCCACTCTTGGAACCTTTTCGCTGAGAGTTACCGCGTGGATATAATCCTTCATTCGTACAATGCTCTCGAGTCAACTCAGGGTATGGCGAGCTGTCAAATCCTAACCGGTCGACTCACTTGGATTGGATGCCGCTGATGAATATCGGAAAACTCTTTTCCCGATATTATCATCCGCCCTAGCCAGGGACTTCCGCGCATCCTTCCTAGAGCATTCTCCCTCTAAGTGCTGAGAGAGAATGATTCCTTATTGACACACAATTCCCTTCGACGGTATTCCACTGTACCCAATCCTTGGCTGTTTAGAATCCCGTGGTTAGAGATTCATAAACCAAGGTCAAAGCACAGAAGTCCACCGACAAGGTGTCCTTGGTGTCTCAGGTCTGAGGACCATCCACGCAACTGCGACAATAGAATCAAGTTGGTTGACAGTGAGGTACAAGACCATCCAGCGATTCAGTTCAGTGAACTCATTTTCCAATGAGCACCTACAGATTCGCCTTAGTGTCTCCACACAAGTGACTTATGAGATCAGTCACCCTCATCTTATGAGCAGGAGTAATCTGTACTAGTCTAACTGGATATCCGATGTCCTTCTTGGATATCCTCCGGCTAGGAACGATTAAGAATATGCGTGTTTATGTGATCAGTCTCATTAGTATGATCTCATCATAATTTGATAACTATCGCACATATTCACGAACTTCATTATGAGACGATAATTAATACGATTTACACACAATGAATATTATGCCATTATTTTAATAGATATGAACGAGATTATAAAGTCATATTGGCTTGTAGGCCACCTAAGACTAACAATCTCCCACTTGGACTAAAACCAATTACCTTTATATAGTATGCCTATAGACTCTAGGTGACGCTCAAACACAATTTGAGCCAACGGCTTTGTCAGTGGATCTGCTATATTGTCGACGGATGGAAATCTTTCCACCATTACATCTCCTCCGGATATGATCTCTCTGATAAGTCAAAAGCGTCTCAGAATATCTTTCGATTTCTGATGAGATCGCGACTCTTTCACTTGTGCATTATTCCCATTGTTGTCGCACAACAGCGGAACATGATCAAAGATGCAGGGAACTATGTCAAGGTCAGTGATGAACTTCTTCAACCACACTACTTCCTTGAAAGCTTCAGATGTAGCGATGTGCTCAGCTTCAGTCGTCGAATTTGCAGTGGTTGCTTGCTTGGAACTCTTCCAGCACACTGCTCCTCCGTTTAAAGTAAACACAAATCCAGATGTAGACTTACTATCATCTGGATCTGACTGGAAACTCGAGTCAGTAAAGCCTCGCAGTTTCAAGTCACCTCCTCTATAGACAAGAAACATATCCTTAGTTCTTCTCAAGTACTTAAGGATACATTTCGCTGCTTTCCAGTGCTCTTCGCTTGGATCTGCCTGAAATCTTCTCGTAACACTAAGAGCAAATGCTACATCAGGCCGTGTACATAGCATGGCATACATAATAGATCCTATGGCAGACGCATAGGGTATTCTATCCATGAGTGCCCTCTCATCAGGAGTCTTAGGAGACTGCTCCTTTGAGAGACTAATTCCATGTCTTATCGGTATGAGACCTCTCTTGAAATTTTCCATGCCAAACCTTTTGACTATGGTATCTATGTACAAGGATTGGGTCATTCCAAGCATCCTCTTTGATCTATCTCTATAGATCCATATTCCCAATACGTAGGATGCTTCTCCCAAATCCTTTATGGAGAAGTTTCTTGACAGCCAGATCTTTACTGATGACATCATAGCTACATCATTCCTAATGAGTAGTATGTCATCTACGTAAAGAACCAAGAAGGTGACTACGCTCCCACTGGTCTTCTTATACACACAAGGCTCATCTTCATTCTTAATGAAGTTATAAGACTTGACAGCCTCGTCAAATCTTATGTTCCAGCTCCGAGAAGCTTGCTTCTGTCCATAAATGGACCTCTGAAGTTTGCACACTTTATCTGAAGATTCTTTGGATGTGAAACCTTATGGTTGTATCATATATACTTCTTCCTCAAGGTTACCGTTGAGGAAGACAGTCTTCACATCCATCTGCCAGATATCATAATCAAAGTGTGCAGAAATGGTGAGTAGAACTCTGATCGACTTTATCATGGCAACTAGTGAGAAAGTCTCGTCATAGTCAATTCCTTGCCTTTAACGATATCCCTTTGCCCCAACCTTGCCTTATAAGTGTCGATCCGTCCATCAGCACCGATCTTTCTCTTAAAGATCCACTTGCAACCGATGGGTACAATACCCTCGGACAAGTCCTCTAAGTTCCAAATTTGGTTGGTGTACATGGACTGGATTTCTGAGTTCATGGCTTCTCGCCATTTCCCTGCTTCTGGGCCTTCTATGGCCTCCTAGTAGGTTTTAGGATCATCATCCTCATTATATTCTACCTTAGACTCACCTTCAGCGATATGTCCCACATATCGTTCGGGAAGTCTAGGTAATCTACCAGATCTACGAGGCTCATGTGTGTGTACCTGAACAGATTCAGGAACTGATATCTCATCTGAGGATAATGCAGCTGTTTGGGGATCTGGAACCTCTTCCAGTACTATTTTACTCCCACTGTTCTCCTGGAGAAGGTATTCATCTTCCAGGAAGATAGCTTTCCTGGCGACAAACACCTTTTGTTCACCAAGATTGTAAAAATAGTATCCAAAGGTTTCCTTATGAGTTCATGGCGACAAACCTGCATTTATCAGTTCGTGATTCCAGCTTGTCTGGATCATGCTTCTTTACATGAGCAGGGCAACCCCAGACTTTAACATGTTTAAATTCTGGTTTCCTGACTGTCCATATCTCATATGGAGTAGAGGCTACAGACTTGCTGGGTACTCTGTTCAGTAGGTATGCTGCTGACTCTAGAGCATACTCCCAGAGGGACACTGGTAATCCTGAAAAGCTCATCATAGATCGCACTATGTCCAACAAGGTGCGATTCCTCCTTTTCGATACACCATTCATCTGTGGTGTATATGGAGAGGTTAGCTAAGAAAGGATACCATTATCCTTTAAGAATTGTGTGAAATTAGTACTCAAGTATTCTCTTCCTCGATCTGATCAAAGAGCTTTAATACTCTTTCCTAACTGCTTCTCTACCTCATTCTTGAATTCCTTGAACTTCTCAAATGCTTCCGACTTGTACTTCATTAAGTATACATAGCCGAATCTTGAGAAGTCATTGGTGAACGTAATGAAGTATGAAAATCCACCTTTGGCATGGGTGGACATGGGACCACATACATCCGAATGTATTAGTTCCAGAATGTCCTTGGCACGTTCTTCATGTCCAGTAAATGGAGATTTTGACATCTTTCCCATAAGACAGGATTCACATGTCGCAAACGATTCGTAATCGAATGCAGTTAAGTAACCATGCTTGTGCAACTTTTGCAACCTGCTTTCGCCAATGTGCCCAAGTCTACAATGCCACATGTAGGCTTGGTTCACACAATTCTTGCTCTTCTTAACAGCATTATCAATTTGAAGATTGTAATAAGAAACATTTAAGAGATATAGACCGTTGACCAAAGATGCCGAAGCTATTGATTTATTACCATAATAAATCGAACAACTTCTATTCTCAATAGTCAACCTATATCCTATCTTGTCCAAACAAGATATTGATATGATGTTCTTTATTATACTAGGAACATAATAACAATCTTCTAATAGTAAGGCATCTCCTGATGGAAACCTGAGGTTTACTGTCCTAACAGCAATCGCCGCCACTTTTGCGCCGTTTCCTAGCCTCAATTCCATCTCGCCTTGTCTCAGGTTGCGCTTACTTGTCAGCATCTGCGCATCATGACATATATGAGAAGCACATCCGGTATCCAATACCCAAAATGTAGAATCTCTTACTGACAAGTTGATATCTTTCATATAGATATCTGAAGCTTCATATAGCTTCACCTTTCCATGAGCTTTATCGTTAAAGAACTCCTTGCAGTTCCTCTTCCACCTCGCCTTGTCTCAGCTTGCGCTTACTTGTCAACATCTGTGCATCATGAAAGATATGAGAAGCGCATCCGGTATCTAATACCCAAGATGTGGAGTCTCCAACTGACAAGTTGATATCTATCATATAGATATCTGAAGTTTCAGACAGCTTCACCTTTCCGTGAGTTTTATCGTGAAGGAACTCCTTACAGTTCCTCTTCTAGTGACCATTCTGCTTACAGTAGAAGCAGTCACCCTTTACTACTCTTTTGCCTTCGTCATTCGATCTTTTATCGTTAGCTATCATCTCTGCTTCAGGGGCATCCAATGCCGATTCAGCAGGAGGATCAACTTCATAGACAAAGTAAATGTGCTCAGATCTGATGACATTCTTCTGGTTTATGAACCAATCCGAGTAGATCAGGTAAGTCAAAAGGGCATCAAGTATGCCGCGGAGTGGGTAATTCGACGACATAATTACCTACAGGAGATAAGTAAAATATATTTAGCAGATGTTTAATTGTTAAAAATAAAACAAGACATGGTCTTTTGTTCAAGTTTAACTCCCACTAATTTTCGATGGACTGTATAACCCTCAGTTATACAGAACGGGAGACGCCGACAGTCTCCTAGTGGGGATCAGAATCTCAATGACTTGCAGTATATCCTTGTAGATAGCACAACAAACTGTAATACAATCAAAGAGCGCCCAACTCATGGGACTTGCAACTCCTTGCAATATCTGATCATAGCTTCGGTCCCCAGAGATTTAATGGTCTTATGGATAGCACAACAAACCACTAATTCTGGTCTAAGCTAACCATCGTTACGCGACGAGCATAGATTTGTATGCAGCCCTTGTGGATAGCACAACAAAGCTACATAGTTCCTCTACCCCGATCATATAAGCATCTAATGCCATAGCCATAATTTCTCCTCCCAATTAAACAGGCCTTGTGGATAGCACAACAAACTTGCCTAAAGTGATTCCAATCCTATGACTATAACGATGGTGGACCACGCGGTAAGTTCTTAACTACTCACGTTACGGCTTAGAGTTTATCTGAGGGTATTTAGATAACTTTTATCTTGGTCTCTCCTAGGTGATAGTATATAAATATATCGTATATATTTACTAAATACTATACCTGCTTTGGTTCATAATTAAAAGAAAACAATGCATCACATACATGTCTAGTGTGGTCATGGATAGCACAGTAGGTTTAACTGGAGCCAACAGTCAAACGCACACACAATCTAACATAACATTTATATTAGATGAACCTGCAAACACATAGGCAAGAGATCTCCATCATACCGCCTTTCTGGTTGCATTTGTGGATCGTCCTCGCTCCTTCCTCGGTTGTCTCGATCAGATTACAATAATTCTAGAATTACATGTAATTAGAAGAGAGCCTTATGGCGAGTACAAGAGAGAGGGAGGTAGAAATACATCGGAGAATGAGAGAGAGAGAGATACGCAGATCTCTATTTTTTAGCAATTTAATAAACATCCATCATTCATCCACGATCCACATAAACACATCATTCATCACAAGAATAATTAAATAAGTGCATATCCATGACCATGGTGTGTTTTAAACATCCCACACATGATTCAGTATATCACGTGGCTAAAATAAAAGAGTTTTCAAAATATATAATTTTGGCTTTCAAAACTAGTTTCCAATCAAAATTGGTATTTTGAATTTCGAAAACACTTTTTAATCAAATTTAACATGCAATCAAATCTAATTTAAAAGCATATAAAGCACACATCACATGTGCACATACTCCAAATTAATAATTCCAGATTATTCCATGCAAATAGAACATTTCTATTAATTAATCTAACAATTAGATTAAAACCCCATTAATAATCTAACAATTAGACTATTAAAACTAATCTAACTCTTAGACTAGTCCAATAAAGTTAATTAATAATTTAACACTTAAATTAATAATCAACTATAATTAGTTATTAACTACTAACCTAACATTTAGATTAGTCATTTAATGTTAATTTTTAATTTAACTCTTAAACAAATAATTAACACTAAGTAATTAATAACTAATTAATCTAACTCTTAGATTAGATAATTAAAGTTATCATTAATTTAACTATTAAATTAATGACTAACAATAATTAATTAAGGACTACTAATTTAACGTTTAAATTTGCCATTTAGAATTAATTATTAGCTTAACACTTAAATTAATAACTTACTTTAACTAATTAACAATTAGATCCATTAATAACTAATAATCTAACATTTAGATTAATAATTATTAACCTCTAATTTTAACTCTTAAAATTAGACAACTTACGTTAATTATTAAATTAACACTTAAGTTAGTAATTAATCCTAATTTGTTAAGAAATAATTGTTAACTAAAATGATTCAAAATCATAATAAGCCCAGTTAAATAAAATAATTGAATAATAATTTTAAATTTCAAAACAGTTTTTGAATTTTAAAACTTAATTCCAATTTCATTTTTATTTTAAATGGGCATTAGGATTTCTAGTGTTATCTTGGGGTTTGATGGGAATTAAGAAGGAAATGGGCCTAGCCCATTCGGATTTCCTGGCTCGAGCCAGGCTCGAGCCCTGGCCCGAACTAGGCTCGGGCCTGGCTGCACCCGTGGCTGCCTGGTCCAGTGCTGGAGCGGGCTGGTTGAACCAGCGCGGGGCCTGGCCCGGAGTCTTTCTTCCCCAGCCGCTAGGGCTGTCAACGGAAACCCGATTATCCGATTTTCCAATCCGTTACCGAAAAAAAATATCCGTTTCCGATAAAAAATATCCGTCCGATAGCTATCGGAATCGGAATCGGATATTTCCGATAAGCTATCGGAATCGGAAACAGAAACTCTTGTTTCCGTATCCACTTTCCGATTTCCGATTCCGATTGTTCTTAAATTTATTATTATGAATAACATTAACCTTAGGATTGTTTTAATCTTATTAATCATTATCTAATATAATTAATTATTATTTAATATACTAAAATGTATTGGTTATATTTAGGTTTCATTTTATATGTTTTAAACAAATAAATCAGGAAATCAGTAATTTTCGAAAATTATCGGAAATAATATCTGATTCCGATATCGGAATCGGAAACGGAAAATAGACTTTCCGATTTTATCGGAAACGGAAACGGATAATGCACTTTCCGATCTTATCGGAATCGGAAACAGAAACAGGCTATCCTTATCGGAATCGGAAAACGGAAACACCTGTTTCTGTATCCGTATCCTACCCGTTTACAGCCCTACCAGCCGCAGCATCCCGAAACCCTAACACCCTGCAACAATTACAGGCGGGCATGGCGGCGGCCGGGGTTCATGGCGCCGCCCGGCGGCCACCCACGGCGTCGCCCGGCCTCCGCCGGCGAATCCCCCAGCGCTGTCGAGGGCCTCGGCGCCGCCAACCCCTTGGCGTAGCCCCAAACGACTGCTGGACGAGCCCTCATGACTGCCCTAACCTGATGCCCACCTCGTTCCTAGCAGCAACAACAGTTGCATGTTGCAGGATGTAGATGGAAGAGGTCTAGGTAGAAAGAGCCAGCGGTGGCCGGCGGTGATCCCATTCACCCAAGGGTGAGCCAACCGCATGTATAACCCCTTTAAAATCTGGTTTTTCTCAAAAACAAAAGGAGTAAGTATAGCCCTCTTTTCGGCCACCTCGAGTGGCATCTTCGGCGCCAACGACCAGTGCCAGCAGCGACCGGTGGAGTCCTTGGTCATACTAGGACCCCTTGGCCACCCCCAAAACGATGCTGCCAAATCTCGCCGTTCTTCCTCCCACGAAGAACACGAAAACCCCAAAATAATAATCCGATTTTTTTTTTAAATAATCTAATTATTCTTATAATCAGTGTTCATCACATGAACACAGATCCAACAACAAAGACGAACTAGTGCATGGAATAAGTCATGAAAAATTAATTTCGGAGACCGAAACGGGACGAGAAACAGTGGAACCTGGCTCTGATACCACTGTTGGATTCTTGGGTTTCTCTGGATCTTCCGCGCAGTGGAAATAAAAATAAAAAAAATAGAGATCCGTTCTCGTTTCGAAAAATCTAAAATTACGATAATCGGATTATCGAAGTCTTACCGTGTGCGGATTCGAATCCGCAACCGTTCGGTTCCGTCGGTGCGACACTGCAAGCCGCGCAAGCGCCCGGCCTCTAGCGGAGTCCACGCGATCCTCCTCGCAACGGATATCCTCACGTTCCTCGTTCTTCGTAGCTACGAGATCTCCGCCAATCGCCGCAACGTTCACCGCAACGCGCGGACGATTTCCCGTCGAACGGGAGTCCGAGAAGCGGCGGAGCAAATCTGGGGATCCGGATCTGGCCTGGGACGTCAGAGAGAGAGAAAGAAACAGAGGAGGGGACGGCTAGGGTTAGCAGTAGCTTGGCCTACTCAGCCCGTTCGCTACATTTTATACTAACCGCGCGGTTTTTCGTGAAAACCCCCAGTTTGTATAAAACCCACTTATTTATCCATCGCCTTGAGAATCGTTTGCGTGTGACCTTCTAGGCCTAATTACTAGTCCGGTTAATAGCCCAATAAGCCCAGTAACTCCTTACTGGTTTTATTAATCAATCAATAATTCTTTATTAATTAATTAATCAATCGAATTGATGTCTCACATCGAATTCGACTGGGCTTCCGATCACGTTGGGTGCTAAGCAACACCGCGTGAACCCGGAAGGTATCGGGGTTAAGTAACCGACTCTTGGAACCTTTACGCCGAGAGTTACCGCGTGGATATAATCCTTCTTTCGTACAATGCTCTCGAGTCAACTTAGGGTATGGCGTGCTGTCAAACCCTAACCGGTCGACTCACTTGGATTGGACGCCGCTGATGAATATCGGAAAGCTCCTTTCCCGATATTATCGTCCGCCTTGGCCAGGGACTTCCGTGCATCCTTCCTAGAGCATTATCTCTCTAAGTATCGAGAGCGAATGATTCTTTATTGACACACAATTCCCTTCGACGGTATTTTGCTGTACCAAATCCTTGACTATTTAGAATCCCGTGGTTAGAGATTCATAAACCAAGGTCAAAGCATATAAGTCCACCGACAAGGTGTCTTTGGTGTCTCAGGTCCGAGGACCATCCACGCAACTGCGACAATAGAATCAAGTTGGTTGACAGTGAGGTACAATACCATCCAGCGATTCAGTCGGATCAGTTCAGTGAACTCATTCTCCAATGAGCACCTACAGATTCGCCTTAGTGTCTCCACACAAGTGACTTATGAGATCAGTCACCCTCATCATATGAGCAGGAGTAATATGTACTAGTCTAACTGGATATCCGATGTCCTTCTCGGATATCCTCCGACTATGAACGATTAAGAATATGTGTGTTTAAGTGATCAGTCTCATTAGTATGATCTCATCATAATTTGATCAGTATCGCACATATTCACGAACTTCATTATGAGACGATAATTAATACGATTTACACACAATGAATATTATGCCATTATTTTAATAAATATGAATGAGATTATAAAGTCATATTGGTTTGTAGGCCACCTAAGACTAACAGGACTTGTAGGTGCTCATTGGCGAATGAGTTCACTGAACTGATCCAACTTAGAATCGTTGGATGGTAAACACCTCACTGTCACCCAGCTCGATTCATATGTCACGGCTGTGTAGATGATCCTTGGACCTGAGACGCCAAGGATTTCTTGTTGGTATGTCTCTGAGCTTTGAGCTTGACTAAAGAATCCCTAACCATGGGTTATCGATAAGTCAAGTGATCGGGTTGAGGGAAATGCCCTCGAAGGTAATTGTGTGTTCAATACGGGATCATCCGCTCTCGGTAATAAGAGAGAGAATGTTCCAAGAATGATGCACTTAAAGTCCCTGGTTAGGGCGGACTCTGTATCTGATAAGGAGTTATTAGATACAGATTAGCGGCATCTGATTCAAGTGAATCGACCGGCTAGGGTTTAACAGTAAACCATATCCTAGGTCGATTCGGGAACATTGCACGGATAAAGGATTATATCCGCGCAATAACTGTTGACGGAAAGGGTCCCATAGTGGGTTGCTTAAACCCCAATGCCTTCCGGGATCACGCAGTGTTGCTTGGCACCCAACGTGATCTAAAGCCCGTCTGAATTTATTGTGGGACATTAAATTCAGCTGAATAATTAATATAAAGATATTAATTAATTCAGTAGGTCAGTAAAAGGTTACTGGACTTAATAGGCCATTAACTAGGCTGGTATTTGGGCTTAGAGTGTCATACACAAATGGTTTTCAAGTTGGTGGACTTTTTGACATAGTTTTAGATAAATGTGGGTTTTTTCTGAAAAACTACGAAAGCATTTATTATAAAAGACAGGGGCTAGGTCAGGGGCCAACAACCCTGACCTAGCTGCCCCCCTACCTCTCTCTCCTCTCTCTCTCTAGCGCTAGTCCCCTCTAGCCGGCCCAGCGAGAGTCTGCTTTGTCTCTCGTGGTCCGTCTTCCCGTCTGACGCGAAATCAAATCCACATGTCACGGAGAATCATGCGAAGCCAGACGGGATCTTCGCACACTGCTCCGAGCGAGGAAGCGAGGAGGATCCACCAAGAGGAAGACCGCGTGGATACCTCTAGAGGCCGGGCACCTACGTGACTTGCGGGAACCGAACGAATGCGTATTGGAATCCGCGGAAGGTAAATAAGATTTGCCGGTTTGTTTTTGATGATCGAAACGGGATAAATCCGATCCCGAATTATTTATTTCCGCTGTGTTTTTCGGTCATATCTCGACACAGCGAACCCTACGGATCCAACAGCAAGCGCTGCAACTTTTGCACAATTTTCCAACCTCAAGGCCAGCTCACCTTTGCTTCGCTTCCACTTGTCAGCACTTCCTAACCATTGTAGACATGAGAAGCACATACAATATCTAATGCCCATGATGTAAAATTTTAAAAAAAGAAGTGTATGGTTATCATATAGATACCTAAAACTTTTCTAAGCTTTGTCTTTTCCTAAGCTTTCTCTTTGAGGTACTCCTTGTAGTTTCTCTTCCAATGTCCCTTCTAGTGGCAGTGGAAGCATTTGTCGTTTATGAACCCTTGCCTTTGTCCTTCTTCTCTGCTAGCTTCTGTTTGGTCTACTTCTTTGCCTTGCCTTTTTTAAAGGCTTGGACTTCTCTTATCTTCCTGTTGTTCTTGCCAACCGTGAGAATACTAGGCTTTTCCTTCTGAAAGTTGCTCTCAGCGATCTTCAGCATGTTAAGTAGCTTAGTCAGTGTAATTGAAATCTTGTTCATGTTAAAATTAATATTGAACAGGGAATATGATTCGGATAGGGATTGGAGGTCAAGGTCGTTGCTCATCTCTTTAGGGAGTTCAATCGTGAGCACAACCAACCTTTCAATTCACTGTATCATCTTCAGTACATGGGTTTGCGTTGATGGCCCCTCTGTCATCTAAGCCCTAAACAGGTTCTTGGATTTGTCATATCACTTAGGCCTGCTCTGCTCCTCAAGCAGCTCCTTTAGATGGAGCAAGATGGATTTGGCATCGTCTTCTTATGCTGCCTCTGCAACTCATTACTCATAGAGGTGCGCATGTTGCATTGGGCCAGAGTGGAATTGCAACGACCCGCCACCCTATAATTAGGGATCCGATTACTAAATGGGTACCTAATCATTAAAATTTGGAGCCAAACCATGATCTCGATAAGTCTGGAAAATAAATGATAAACTAAGCTAAACATTCCACATCACATCGAATTGTAAAGGAAGTACATGAATTAAAAATTATTACAATTCGACTAGACTCAGCAAATAATTACATATCCCAACTGAAAAGAAGTGATTAAGCATACATGTCTGAAAGGAAAATAACAACTACATCGGGGCATACCCCGGGACAGTGGCTGCTGGCGTGCAATCCGAGACAACATCGTCCACGCTACACTTGCCTGGAACCCTCACCTGAAAGCCATAGGGGTGAGTCTCATCGAAATAGACTCAGTAGGGATCCTTCGATCCCCACTACCCACTCACGCACCCACAAGTGCAATAACACAAATATAGGTAAATAAATAAAGCAGTAAATACAACTCCCAAAGATTCCCAAATTTCAATATGAAACGCATGCATTCATAAATGTAACATGCACAACTCTGAAACCATTCCACCACAGAGTCCACAACCAGCGTCTCGGCTAAACACACAAACCACACGGCCGAACGCGGAAAACACTGACCCGTTGGGACCAAAGAACAATCCCTTGGATAGCACGTTGGCTACTCCGGCCTGTCTAGCTCTAGGTGGTTCTGCTTCCCCCAGCATGAGTGACACTCTGAATGTACCACTCCCACACCGGTACTAGCTATACCTTGGGGTACACCAGGTGACCCTCTCTCTAGGTGTCACCCCACCACTCCCACACCGGCGCCGTGTCACTCCCACATCGACACAGGGTGCCTAAGTGCTAACAACTGTCACTCTAAGTTCACGGTCGTACGAAACACAACACAGTACGATCCAATCACGTAAAAATTCTCGTTCTTAAGTACGTTTTCAAGCATGCATTTAACCACACTATCTAACAAAGTAAAGACATGTTATATGCATAAATTAATGAGGTCTGTCTTGAATCGCGTCGCCCGTGGACGACGTCATTCAAGACCCCTAAACTGGTTCATACGAAAGCTGGCCTCGGAATATGGCTTAAATCGCGTCGCCCTTGACAGCCGCCATTTAAAATGGCGTCGCTGTCCTCAGACGCTATTCAAGACAGAGATAGAATCCCCTGATCTGGGCTAAATTGCGTCTCGGGTGGAAGCCGCCATTTAAAATAGCGTCGCTGTCCCTAGACGCCATTTAACACTCACAGACAGGTTCCCCTTCTGGCCTCCCTCGAGTTACAAAGTGGGATTTCTCCCCCAAATTGCACAAAAACGTCAAAAAAAATGGAGAAAGTAGGGGAGAAGCCTAATTATTTTCATAAAGAACCCCTTAGAACATGGTTTTTACCCCAGAAGCACCCATACACATTTCATGCTTTCAAAGCGTGAAAAATCATGATTTTAAACAAAACACTGCGAGGATCGTCACCCTACCGGTTACTTGAATTCCTCCGTGCTCTTAGCCGCCAAACCGCCATGCCACAAGCCACCGCCGTAGACGCCGTCACTCCACCGGGACGTCGGCCGCCGTCCGGAGAGAGATGCGCCGCAGAGGAGATGGTGGTGGTAGTGGTGGAAGTTAGGAGGTTGATGGAGTGGAGGGAGAGGAGGAATGGGGAGATGAAAGGAAGGAGAAGGGGAAGGGGGAGTGGATGGGTCGGAGAGAGAAGAGAATGAGAGAAATGAGGGAAAGGAGGGAGGGTTCGCGGGGTCAAACCGAAACTAGCTAAAACGCGTAGTCCAAGATCAATGTCAATCATACGACAAGACAGGGTCGTACACTGACAGATTAGAATGGCGTCGACCATGCAAGACTCCATTCAGATGATAAGACTGGGGCCATACTCTCGCGGCCCAAAACCAGCCCACGTGGCACATTCTAAAATGTGTCCCCCCAACCGGACGCCGTTTGAAGTGCGTCGAGCTTGCCCCTCCAAACCAAGGGGTCCGACTCCGAAACTGACCCGAAACCTCAATCCTTACAAGAATCCTCCTTCCACTCCTCATATGCGATCATATCCTCTTTAGGCGCCTGATCCTTAGGGACATAGGCGATTTGCTTTGACTAGAGGACAATCTTCACGTTCCTGAGCCAATTTAAGTAATTGGGGCCTATTAGTTTTTTGGCATCCAATATGCTGCGGAGTGGGTTGTTCGATGACATTTTTGCCTACAAATGAGATGTAAATAAAATCAACAGATGTTCAATTATTATTTAAATCAAGATATGAACTTTAATCTAGATAGACTCCTAATTTTTGACGGACTATATGATCCTCATGTTTATAGAATGGGAGACGCCGACGATCTCCATGTGGAGATTAGAATCTCATTGACTCATATTGTGATCTTATGGATAGCATAACAAATCACATAGAGCCAACTCTTGTCACTTGCAACTCCTTGCAATATCTGATTGTGTTTTAGCTCTACAGTATTAATAGCCTTGTGAATAGCACAACAAGCTATTAAGTCTGGGTTAAGTAGTACTTTCATTACTTAACATATATAGATTAAGATGTAGCTTTTTTGGATAGTACAATAAGGCTACACTGTGCCTCTACCCCGTTTAAGGCATCATCATTCCATAGATTTAGTCTGTTCATAGAATTTGACAGGTCTTGTAGATAGCACAACAAACCTGCCGGATCTAATTTCAGTCCTAAAACTATAATGATAGAGAGCCACGAGATGCATTTTCATTGACTCGCGTTGTGACTAAAACTTTAATAACAGGGGATTTTATCTAAAATTTTATCTTGGTCTCATCCTAAGTGATAGTAAATAAATATATTGGATATATTTAACTATTTACTATACCTAGATAATAACATTTGACTCAGAATCAAATAAAGTGTATGCATCAAATATACATGCCATTTAATGTGGTCATGGACAATACGGTGATTAAACTGGAGCCATATTATTTATCACCACATTATTAATATATTAATTATATCAATATTGAATGCAATCACATAGGCTAGTGATCTCATCTCCTGGTTGCCTTCCTAGTTGCAGTTGTTGATCATCCTCACTCCTCCTCGACCATCGCGATCAATTACAAAAATAGAAATTTGATACCATATCAAATGTACTTTTGCATAAAAGAAAGCCTTATAGATGAACACGTATAAGGAGGGAGGTAGAATACATTGGAGTCAGAGACAGGGAGGAACACATGTGTCAATAACTAACACTTAATTATCATCAAACCATTTCAAAATAATCCACAATCATACCCACAACATCACATGACATGACATTTTAAGTGATTGTCCATGACCACAAGCAATTTTAATCATCTACACATGATAGAACGCATCACATGAGGGCTAAAGTTTTTGAAAATAATTTTGATTTTATAAAAATTTAGGTTCCAATTAAAATTTGATAATTTTTTTTTTTGAATTTCAATTTCTATGATTGCTTTTAAAACTAATTTTAGATCAGGAACATATCAACATGTGCATAAAAATATGAAATTATTTTTAAGAGTGATCCCATGTATAAACATTTAGATGTCTTCTAAATCACATTAATCTAACACATAGATTAATGTTAACAAATTTCTAAAACAACATTTGTTCATAGAAATTTTAAATTAAAAGATCTTCAATGTGGGCCAAGCAAAAATAAAATTTTATTACAGAAACTTTAAAATAATTTTAAAATTGAATAAAATTAAATTTCAAATTTTAGTGGCCCTAGGGTAGGGACCAAAAAAGGTGTCAGCCTACCTGAGCCTAGCCCAGCCTGGTCAGGATGCCCAGCCTGAGCCTGAGCAAGGCCAGGACCTAAAAAGGGGTCAGCTCGCCTGAGCTCGGCTCGGCCTGGCAGGGCTCTACCCAAGCCCAGGCCAGCTGCAAAGGGGCGGCCTGGCCGAGCTTAGGTTGGGCCCAGCCCAGCCAAGAGGGGCGTAGGCGGCTAGGGAAACCCTAGCCACTGCCCCCTCCACCCCCCGCCACTAGGTCTCACCGGAAGCATCCGGCGGTGCCTCCGCCCTCTCCCTCTCCTTCTCCTTCATCTCATGAAGGTAAGAAGGAAGAGGAGGGGGGTGCAGCACCGCCCCCTCTACCCGCACCCTTCGGGGCCAGCAAATTACTGGCAATGGTCACAACACCACCGACGAGGCTGGGGTTGCCAGCGGCAGCCACAATAAATACCCCATCCACATGAAACATTAAATTTAATCAAAAAATAATTTAGAACTAGTTTCTTAACCGTTCTATGCTAAAAAAAGTTGAAATTATTTCGATTCTTCATTATGAATCTAAAACAATTAAAGATAGAAACCTTAGCATGGAATCAATCTAGAAAAATATTTCAAACAATCGAAACGGATCAGGTGGCAACCTAGCTTTTATACCACTGTAAAGATCCGAGCATGATGATGAAGAATGCAGTAGAAATGAGAAATAAAATTAAATCCTGCTATTTGCGATCCATTTCAAAAAATCTACGTTATAGCAGTGATCGAATATCACCTTGCGCGGAGTCGAATCCAAAACCGTATGGTTCTGTCGATGTGATGTTGCTAGCTATGTAAGTGCCTAGCCTCTAGTGGTATCTACACAATCCTCATGTTGATGGTTCGTCCTGGCTCCCTCGTTAGGTTTGGCATGATTGCAGACAAAGCTCCCAACACTTGGGAAACATCAGAGCGGAGGAGAGAGAAGAGAGGGGGATGGCTTGGTGTAAGGGGAAGCTTGAAGCTTGGCCAAAGTTTCCCTCTCAGTGCTTATTTATATTAAGTTCGAGTGACTTTTCACGAAAGTGCCAAATTAATATAAAATCCACTTAAATACCATTGACCGAGAATCTTGTGCGTATGATCCTCTAGGCTCAAGTACCAATCTAATTTTCGGCCCAACAAGTCTAGTAACCCTTTATTGGATTAAAGTAATTAATTTAATATCTCATATTAAAATTACTTAACCGAAATATTATCCCATATAATTCGGTCGGACTTCTGATCATGTTGATTAGCAAGCAACAACGCATGATCCTAGAAGGTAATGGGGTTTAGAAACCCACTTAAGGAACCTTTTCATCACCGGTTACTGTGTAGCTATAATCCTTCAATCGTTCTAATGCTGTCAAGTCAACCTAGGGTATGGTCAATTGTTAAACCCTCATTAGTCAACTCATTTGGATTAGATGTCACTGCATGATATTAAAAAATATCTTTTCTAATATAATGTCTGTCTTAGTCAGGGATTCCCATGCATCATTACTAGAGTATTCTCTTTCTAATTATTGAGAACGAATGATCCCGTATTGAAGACTCAATCACCATCGAAAGTATTCCATTGAACCCGATCACTTGACTGATTAGGATCCCATGGTTAGAGATCCATTAGTCAAGGTCAAAACTTAGAAGTTCATCGACAAGATATCTTTGGTGCCTCAGGTCTAAGGACCAGCCACACAATTATGACATTGAATAAAGCTGACTAACAATTAGGTAATTTAGCATCCAACGATTCGAGTTGGATTAGTTCAGTGAACTCATTCACCTATGAGCACCTACATGTTCGCCTTATTGTTTCTACAGGTGACTATGAGATCACTCACCCTCATTAAATGAGTAGGAGTAACCTATAATAGTCTCATCGGATATTTGATGACCTTGTTAAATATCCTCCGACTAGGAACATTTAATAATGTGTAATTAAAAGGTGTCAATCTCATTATTATAATCTCATCATAATTTGACAATTGTTGCACACATTCATGAACTTCACTATGAAACAGTTAAACGATTTACACATAATGAATATAATGCCAATATTACTATTAAATGAACAAGATATACAAAGTATGTGATTGGCTTAAGGGACACATGCAATACTAACAAGTATACCCATAATGTTGCAGATTGTAACCAAGAAAAACACAAAGAATTGTACGATAGTTGAGTTTTTGGTGGTGATAGGCACATACAAGAGGTTAAGTTTGGCATCCAAATATTTTGAGAAAATGGTATTGAGGTGGTTGCTTGAATATGATTTCGGAGGGAGATATAACTCTAGCGCTAGAGCAAGGAAGCCAGTTTATAACGAAAATGGCTGAGGTAAAAGCAACTGGCTAGTTTTTTTGTGGAATAGAGGCATGGTCCAAGAATAAAAGTGTAATACCTTTAAATCATTAAGAGGTAGAGTTTGAAACTTTATAAAATAGTTATGTGTTCTTAGATTTTTAATAGAGTATTGAAGGAAAAATTTACTTTGATTTCAGTAAATCTTTGGTATAAGTAAGTTGTTGATAAGTTTTACTAAATAAGCATAATTTTGAAAAAAAAGGCATATTTGCATCCTTAAAAAGTATAAAGACAATTATTTAAAGCTAAAAGATAAAAATGTGATTGATAATTTTTATAGACTCTAAACTTAAATATTCTAAGATACTAAAAGTACTTTCAAATAACCAAAAAGAGTTGACTTCGACTTACTTGATGAAGAAGTTATTGAATAAGAGTATTAATCTAATTATTAAAATTATAGGGTATAAAATACAATAAGTACATACTATTGATAAAGGACAAGGATATAGATAAATACTATTGATAAAGGGTAATGATATTGGTTGATGTTAACGGTCAAAATAAAGGACACTAGTAACGATTGATGGTTAGTATAAATGATACAGGTTAAAGGGTAATCCTATATAGACAAGGGACACTTGTCCCAAATCTAACTAATCCTTATCCATATAGACACCCTATTTTGGATGAACACAGATCGAAGACCCAATAGATGTCCATCTAGAAAGAGTTAAATGTTGAAAATTCATATAGACATATCCAAGACTTGCAAGCCCATTTGAATATCACAAATGCAAAAAGTCCAGCATATCTAAGTAAATTATTCCATCCACCATAGCCTAATAGCCCAATGGCCTCATGGCTCAATTGTGGACCAATGACCCAATGGTTTTATGGTCCAACCGTGGTCCAATAACCCAATGGCCCTATAGCCTAATAGTAGCCCAATGGCCCATCTACAACTCCATCAAGTCATGATAAAATGAAACATGTGATATGTTGGACTTTTCTTTCTCTTCTTTTAAAGAACCAATGAAAAATCACATAATCTTCCATCCAAGTCAAAAGTTAAACATGCCTAACCCCTTCCATACATTTAACCGAAGTACAAACCTATAACCTCTGTTAAGACTTAGCCTTGGAGTCAAATTTGTTATTATATTCTTCTAAATTTTTTAGGTTCCCGAACTCCTTATTTGGGTGGCGACTCTCAAAATCCATTTTTAGTAATCCAAACTTTTGAGTTGCTACAGCTGGCGACTCTACTGGGGAGCTTCAACTTGAGAATCCACCCATCTTTTTTTTATTTTATTTAGAGATTCTCTACTAGAAATTTGAAGGCGAGTGGGAAACCACTTGAGAGGGCATAAATACCCTTGGACTTTATCCTTGTTTAACTAAAAGTGAAATCTAAAAAAAAAAAACACAAAAAGAAATAACTTTTGCTTTCTTTTCTTGCATTGTGAATTTACATTTTTATATTTTTATTCTCACTTATCTGCATCCACTTTACTGTTATTTTCTTTTTGTCATCTTTTCTATTTTGCAGTTAATCTAACCATTTGTGTCACTTGTCTCCACGTCAATCACACACTTCACTCGCATATTTTCATTTATGCAATCTGCACTTTATGTTTCCTAGTGTAATTTCTTACTTTCTTATATTTCCTTTCTCATAATTTATATTTTCGCATCTTTTTAATCATTTCTCACTTGTGAACACACACTACACTTGTATATTACTTTATGTTGTCATCTTTCGCATTCCTCTTTGCATCATTAATTTCCAATCCAATCACACACGTCACTTATATATTTGCATTCTTCTTTTATATTAGCATTTTGTTATTCACTATTGTGATAGTTGTTAACAATATTCATTCTTTGCATAATCTTTTCTTGTGAACTTGAACTTTTTACTTTGTGTAACCCATGTCATTCTCGTTCCCTTTATCCTCTATACTTATTTGACTTCTATTTTGACACTTTTTTCTCTCTGTTCTCATAACCCATCTTACATCCTTAGTTAGAGTAAATTCTTGTATTTCGTCATTTGAGCCCATACGGGTTGTTCATTGAGAACCTCTGCCCGGCGTCCCCTCATTGTGAGTTCAATTCAAACTCGATCTCGAGCATGAATGGCTCAGCAAAGCACTTTTGTCCCAAAATATATTGAAGAAGATCTAGTAGGTGCACAACCTATTGAGGAAGGTGGGTCATCAAATGTTGCAAATAATGGCCAACAATTGAGGGAAATGTTTCGTCAAACCATGCAAGCAATCCAAACCATAATGGCGATGATAACTCAATCTCAACTACCTCAACTAAGGGTACCATTGGCACGATCCAATCCTCCATAGGCTCACGTGCTCCCTCTAAATGACCCACCAATCTCATACCCATTTCCTCAACCTACGAGAGTTGCCAATGATAGGTATGAAGAAGAAGTGAGAGAAAATGCTACTCCTCAAAAGTCACATCAGCATGTTATAGGAGGGATGACATCAACTCTTCCTTTTAGCTTCTGGGAAAATCTCCCACTACCTCCAACAATTGGTCTAGTCCAAACAAGGTTAGAGAAAACGGAAGAAGAAATGACAGAACTTCGGGGAAGAGATTTTCAAAACATTTGTTTCAAAATCTATGTCCATTACCTGATGCTCAACTCCCTAAAAAATTCAAACTACATGAGCTTGAAAAGTATGATGGCAATGGATGCCCAATCTCTCATCTCTGTGCTTATTGTGGAGACATGGCTCCACTTAAGACAAATGAGCAATTGCTCTTGTTACTTCCAAAAGAGTCTGATTGGTCTAGCCCTTCAGCGGTACATCTCCCTTGATCTATCCAAGATAACATCTTTCGACCAATTATCTCGACTCTTTGTTAATCAACACTCTTATAACTTGGACATGGAACCCCGTAGAGAAGACCTTGAGGCCTTGTCCTAAAAACGAAATGAATCGTTTGGCACCTATGTTGGGAGGTGGAGAGCAATGACTTTACGTTTGGCACTTATCATTAGGACTTCTCTTCAATCTTTGTCTAGACTTTTAGCAATCCAAAGCCACCAGAACTTTGCCGCTCTCATTAAAGCAGGTGGAAGATTGGAAACTGCCTTCAGGCGTGGCCAAATACAAACTCTTGGAGGATCTCAAGGATCATCTTCTCCCAACATCCTCTCAATCAAAAAAGGCAAAAGCGATTAGAAAACTATCGTACAAGGAACCTCACCAAAATCAACTGAAGCTGTCAACGCCACTTTCCAACACGTGACAAAGGCGTATCCCCAAGTTTCTTACCTATCGAATGCAAGACATCCTCATCCATTGGTACAAACTTCAAAGCCAACCCAAGCTACATTTCAATCTGAACCAGTTGCTATAAGTGCACCCAATCTCCTCCAAACTCATCCCCTACTCCTAACCCCACTCTCACTCCTCAAACACAACCATAAGCTGCTCGTTCATTTCGAAATTTCACTCCTCTTAGTGAACCCTTGAGCTGCATACTACCTCGCCTCCTAGAGAATGGTGACATTACATTACCTCCTCATTGACAAGTAAATCCGCATTCAAAAGGATACGATGCATCAACCTATTGTGACTTCCATCAAAACAATGGACACGTCACTGATCGGTGCTTCAACTTGAAGCATCTAATCCAAGACCTCATTCATCAAGAAGTCATAGTAGTCAAAACACTTGAGACCGAGACATCCAACATAGTCCACAATCCATTGCCAGTCCATAACTCTGATGGAGCAAGTACCTCACAGTCTGTCAACGTCATTGATGGATATACTTCATCATATGATCCCTCTGAGTGCATCTTCATGAGCAACCCTTCCTCTCCACTTCATAATATTCAATCTCACTTTGCACTAAAGAATAAGGAGGCTACAGTCAACGCCCTCGCTTCTACATGGGGAGCTCCTCAATGTTCTAGACAACCAGTGGTAGTGATGGGCCCTCTTCGAGCATCCAAAAAGCCTCTAAAAGTTCTAGGTGTGGGTGCTCAAATTAGGTATGTGATGTTTATGATTTTGTGTTGCTTATATGAATAGTAAAAACGATTTAAATTAAAGAAAACGTGACCGCCAGAAACTGTAAAAATTTCAAAAGAATCGCTTACCTTTTCAAATTTGGGAGATGTTGAATCCTTAATTCTCTTCCTTCGGCCGGCCAAAGAAAGAGAGCCCTTTTATCAATATATCTTGATTTTATTTTCTTGATGGTTATTCCTTTGAACTTCCTTCTTTCTTCTTTTTTGTACCTTGTAAAATCAAACAAAGAAAGAATCTAATTAGAACTAGAGTAGAGTAGTATCTATTATAATAAGAAATTTAAACATGCAACTAAACTAATCTACTCACTTTATTGTTGTTCTTTAAACCCCTAACATGCATGTGGGTATGAAAATATGAGTGTGTGTGTGAACATGAAGTGATGATGATGATGGGCTATGGAAAACAAGGGTTAAACTATATGAAATTAATGAAAAGCTAGAAATGAATTAGGGAAAGAAGATGGTTGGTTGGCTCTTCCATAGCCTTTGTCTTCAAAAGCTTCTAAAGACGAAGATGATGAAGAGAAGAAACCTTGGATAAAGTTCTTTTTGTTGTCCACGTTTTTCTCCTCTAGAGCCTTCAAACACCTTGCTTCAAGTTTCAAAATCACCAATGGCCAACCTTTTTCAAAGATCCAAAGGGTGTTGTATTTATAAGAATAGGTTTAGGGATGTTTAGGGCTTCAAAAGGACTCTCTCTCGCAGTCGAACTTACCTTAGACGAGTATGGATGAGTTAGCAACCTTCTCAACTTCGGAAACCGGATTATCTCGGTCAAATTATGTTTAGCAGGAAACTGCTAAATCGCGTTGTCTAACTGGAATGGCATTTGGCTAATTAAAGTGGCTAAAATAAAAACAAAATCCGAAAAGGAAACCGAAATATATTAGGAAACCTAAATTACGTATCCCAGGGATGACGTTCTTTAGATAATCTAGAAAATTAATTCGGATTAACATCGTAAACCCAGACGGATTATGACCTAAATGGCGTCTCCGACGGGCGACGATATTCAGTTAAATCTATCTGAATTTGAAAATTTAATTCCGAACTGATTTTGACTAGGAATCTAAATAGCGTCATGCTTAGGCGACGCTAATTAACAAATTCCGAGAAAAATCAATAAAAATTAATTAATGATTAAACATCAGACCATTTTGGTGCATTATAATTGTGACATGAAATTTACTCAATATGAAGTCAAAATTAGCGTGTCTACAGCTGTGGGTGCTCAAATTAGGTGTGTGATGTTCATGATTTTGTGTTACTTATATGAATAGTAAAATCGATTTAAATTAAAGAAAACGTGATCGTCAGAAACTGTAAAAGTTTTAAAAGAAAGATTGATTGCTTATGTTTTCAAATTTGGGAGATGTTGAATCCTTGATTCTCTTCTTTCAGTCGGCCAAAGAAAGAGAGCCCTTTTATTAATGTGTTCTTGCTTTTGTATTCTTGATGGTTATTCCTTTGAACTTCCTTCTTTATTCTTCTTTGTACTTTGTAAAATGAAACGAAGAAAGAATTTAATTAGAAGTAGAGTAGAGTAGTATCTATTCTAATAAGAAATTTAAACATGCAACTAAACTAATCTACTCACTTGATTGTTGTTCTTTAAACCCCTAACATGCATGTGGGTATGAAAATATGAGTGTGCGTGTGTGAACATGAAGTGATGATGATGATGGGCTATGGAAAACAATGGTTAAGCTATATGAAATTAATGAAAAGCTAGAAAGGAATTAGGAAAAGAAGATGGTAGGTTGTCTCCTACATAGCCTTTGTCTTAAAAAGCTTCTAAAAACGAAGAGGATAAAGAAGAAGAAACTTTGGATAAAGTTCTTTTTGTTGTCCACGTTTTTCTCCTTTAGAGCCTTCAAACACCTTGCTTCAAGCTTTAAAATCACTAATGGCCAACCTTTTTCAAAGGTCCTAAGAGTGTTGTATTTATAAGAATAGGTCTAGGGGTGTTTAGGACTTCAAAAGGATTCTCTCACGCAGTCGGACTTACCTTGGACGAGCATAGAGGAGTTAGTAACCTTTCCAACTTTGAAAACTGGATTATCTCGGCCAAATCATGTTTATCAGGAAACTACTAAATCACGTCGTCCAACCGGGACGCCATTTGGTTAATTAAAGTGGCCAAAGTAGAAACAAAATTCGAAAAGGAAACTAAAATATATTAGGAAACCTAAATCGCGTCTCCCAGGGGCGACGTGCTTTAGATAATCTAGAAAATTAATTCGGATTAAAATCGTAAACCCAGACGGATTAGGACTTAAATGACGTGTCCGACGGGTGACGCTATTCAGTTAAATCTATTTGAATTTGAAAATTTAATTCCGAACTGATTTCGGCTAGAAATATAAATAGTGTCGTGGTTGGGCGGCGCTATTTAAAAAGTTTCGAGAAAAATCAATAAAAATTAATTAATGATTAAACATCAGACTATTTTGGTACATTATAATTGTGACATGAAATTTACTCAGTATGAAGTCAAAATTAGCGTGTTTACAGCTGCCCCACCTTAGCATTGACTTTGTAAGGGAGTGAAATTGTAATGTACGGAAAATGTGATGCCAAGGTGTGATGAGACACGTTCTCAACATCATATGATGAGAATTTTCTCAAAATAATCAATGAAGTAATTCAAAGAGATCAATGAAATCAATCATGTTTGGATGAAAGAGAGAAAGAAATAAAATAAGGATGATCAACTTCCACGATAGGGAAGTACCCTAGGTCACAAACCCTGCAGGTTTCATCATGGAGAGCGGTTATTAGCCAATGTGGACGTACTACAACCATGATAGATCTTAAAAGGAAACAAGAAGGAATTCCAAAGATATCTTTAAAAAAATCTCAAAGGCAATTGAGTGATCAATTCAAAATGGAATATTTCATATCACGTTGTGATTTATTTGATCAATGGTCTGAAATTTAATCAATAACTAATTTCAGAATGGAATTATCACTGTTTTTGTTGAAGGGGTACTCAAACTCCATTTTCATCAAATTCATAAGGTCCTTGATATATCTAATAAATATTTATCATATAGTAATGCTAATGCAAATCAATTATATAAAGGAATACATGGATAGAGATAACCGTCTTTTTAGTCACGGTTGGGACTCATGAACTCCCATAGTGAGACCTTTTTTTGGAAATTCTCAGCTTCATTTTCATTTCCTTGAATTTTTTACACTCAAATTTCATCAGTAACTTCAAGCAAATAGATTATCAACATTAAATAGCAGCAATTATGTATTTTTGGAAAAATTACAGAAATTCTGAAAGCTCATTGAATGGCGTCGCTATTCTCAAACGTCATTTAAATGACGTCGCCCCGTCCAGACGCCATTTAACTTACAGAAACTGTTCCATGTTTTGATTCCAATTCGAACTCTGCTTGCCTTAATGCACACCCTTCTTCCAATTCGGAAAGGTGCTCCTCAATCTCGCAAATCACTCTATAAAACTTTCCTCTCTTCATATCAAAACATTACAACAAATAAGAAAGAGGGAAAGCTAGAGAATTCTCTTCAAAACTCAAGAGAAAGAGGGGAAGAACAAGAAGAAATCAAGGTGGAAAGATGGAGAATTTTTCAAACAAAAGGATGAGGAAGTCTATTGAAAAGCTCTCTGAAGTGAAAGATCATCTAAGTGGGCGAGATCCTAACTTACAAGTAAGCTAATCTCTCCTCTAATCAATTTCCCTTCTATGTTCTTCAATTCTCTTTACTTGTTTTTCCAACTTCTCAATTCTTCAATAAGCAAGGTGGAACTATTCCAATTTCTTTTCTTTATCTAGGGATATCATTTCTTCCCCGGTCCAAGAAGATTTTCTTCACTTCCTTGGGTCCAAAAGCTAGTTAACAAGATTAATCTCTCTATGCAATCTTATATATCCAAGTGGCATATTCAAGGATTGGTTATTCATGTCAAACGTTACAAGAGCACAAGCATGGATTGGGCTGCAATGGGTGCTTTGGTCAAACTATGGCATCCACAAACTCATACTTTCCTTTTTGCCACGTTCGAAGCCACTATCCTCTTAGAAGATGCCGAACTCGTATTTGGCCTTCCTAAGCTTAAAATCAACAATGATGAACTTGATTTGAGTGACATGATGTTCATGAGGAAAAAAATCACGGGTCAACAACTGTTAGAAAGGATCATGAAGGGGCCAAAGGAAATTCAAGGCTGTCTTACTAAGAAGGGATTCAACCTTGTCAAATTAGCTGAATGGACTCTGAAGAAGATAGAAGACCTCAAGGATGTAGATACATAGAACGTGATGAAGGCGTTCACCATATGCTTAGCTGGAGCTCTACTATTCCCTGCCCAAGATAATGTTCTAGGAGATGATCAAATCAGCGCAATCAATGGGATTTTTGAAGGGAGCAAATTAGCACAGCAGTTCTAGCCTACCTCTACAGTGGGCTCTCTACAGCTTCTACGGGTCAACTTCCTTATGGCAGCATGCTTCTCTTAGCTCTATGGGTGGAGTTCCACTTCAAGTTCAACCATAATGAAGAAGGAGTTCCAAGCATATCCCAGGCATATCAGCGTAGCCCTATCTTCCACATCTCAAATATCGTGAAGTTCAACGACAACATGATCAATCGAGTGCCCAACCTCAAGACTTGAACTGACTGGCGCGCTTACTTCAAGATTATGCCTAGAACTGGATTTGAATATGCGCCACTTGCTCTCATGGAAAAGGCGGTTCGAGTGCGCTCTGGTACTGGCACAGAACTCCGACTAATCGGGGCGACCGAGTTCATTCTTTATAATCCACATCACTGTTATCCTCAACTTGGTATGCCTCGCTACGAATTTCCAAAATTATCTTCTCTTTCTTTAATTAAGAAGCGGGCTTTGGGAACTGACGAAGACTTTGATGAGACAAAACTCATTGCGACTCTGTGGAACATCAGCTTCACCCGTTGTGTGAAAACTCCTCATGAAGACAATAAAGAATTATGGAAAACATATGTAAAAGAGCTTAAGAAAATCCAACTTTGAAAGTTCTTCATCCTTATCTTCCGATTTGATGTATTTTGATTTTATTTTCTCAATGAAGAAAACATTCCTTAATAAAGATCATCTTTAATGTTTTACTATCTTTCTAGGACTTTTCCTTGACTGAAACTGTGATTTTTCCTTAAAATATGAACTTTCGAGTTCAGTTAATTCAAATCGCGCCGGCTTAGAGAGATGCTTTTCAATGTTAATCAATTTCCAAAATTCAAGATTGATTCTTTAAAAGAACCCGAACAGCATCTTGACTGGGCGACGCCTTTCGATTCTCTCTCTTATTTGTCTAGGATTTCCAATAATTAATCTATTAACACGCGTCGCGTCAGGGGGACGCGTATAACTAACTCCCGTGGTACGGCCCTGACCAAAAGAGGCGGTAAACTCCAAAAGGCGTTGCTATAAGTGGACGCGTTTAAGACTTTTCAAAAAGAATCCTCTTGTCGCCTCAGATAAATAGTGTCGCTATTCAACCCGAGCTCCATCTCCTCCAATCTTATGTCCATCTCACCTACCATGGAGTCCGATGGGAGCTTGAGTGGCTATGGGAAACGCCGGCGACTTGCCCCACTAGCGGCGAGGGTTGAGGCGCCCGAAGAAGCTACTCCCGCAGCGATGGTTCTAGCGGAGGTGGCGGCCTTTTTAGATGCCGAAGAAGCTCCACCCGCGGCGGTGGGTGAGGAAGAAGCGGCGGAGGCCGGCCCTCCCCTGGTAAGCTCCTTGATTTGATGTCATTTGCTTGAGAAATGAGCTAGGAAGAGGACTTCACAGATGCTTGGACCTGTGGGTAAATGGCGTCAAGACCAGGTGACGTCTTTCAAAGGGCGTCGACTTGGTCCGATGCCATTCAAAAAAAGAAGGATTCAATTCAAAAAAATATTTTGAAAGTTAATTTTAAATGCTTATTATCTGATGTTATTCTTGAATTATTTGCAGGGGACGATGATGGCCCGAATTTCATGGGACTTGGTCATCGGCACCTATCGGGGTTTGCCCGACTTCCAGAAGGCGCAACTATACCGGATGGGGTTCGGCGAGATCCTAGACATCGAGCCATTTTGGCTCGATTAGGTGTTGCTATAGGCTCTACGAGAGAGATGGGATGCTGAGACCAGGGCATTTCTAATGCCATGGGGACATATGGTCCCTAGTCTAGAGGACATAGCGAGGATTACCGGCCTCCGCGTGAAGGGCCAGGCAGTGAGTGGGGTTACATACCTCGATTACTTTGGGCTATCGGAGAGTCTCCTCGGCATCGAGGTTTTCAGTTTAAATAGAGAGTCTGGGACCATGCCCAGAGTAGAGGTAAAGAGGGCATTAGGATTAGTGGACCCTAGATGACATTCAGATGAGTCCTGGAAGGCCTTCCGAGATAGATTAGCTAGATTAGCTTCCGAGGTATGCTGCAGAGATGAGAGTCAGGAGGAGGAGGTAGACAGACAGTTCCGAGTCTTCATGGTCTTCTTCTTTGGTCGGTTACTCTTCGGTATGAAGGGTGACCACATTCACTGTAGATTCCTGAGTTTGCTGGACGACCTGAGTCATCTTCATGAGTATGCTTGGGGTGCGGCCCTGCTGGCCCATCTCTTTGCTGATCTTTCTGCGGTCACACCAGACCGTGAGACTACAATCAACGGTTTTTCGCCGTTTCTCCAGGTACAAAACATTTTAATTGTTATTGGTGTAAATGCACGCTTATGATGTTTTTTCTAACTTTTATGCATGTATGCAGGTGTGGAGTTACTTTTACTTCCCTCTCGGCCGTGTGAAGGCCGTGAGACCCGATGACGTCCCATTGGTCCGCCGTTGGTAGCCGATCGTGGACACCGCTCCGCAGCACCACCAGTTGATGGCCCTCCGCAGTCAATTCCTTGATTATTCGAAACTTCTGGTAAATACAATTTTCTTGCTTGTTTGATCTTGTTTTTATTAAATGCAATCTTTCATCGATTAAATGCAATTTATTATTATGAATGCATCTACTCTATATGTATGTAGGTGATATGGTGCCCGTATCTGGGCATGGGAGAAGCAGGTCAACCTTGGGTGACTGCCAGTAGAGGGCGATATGGACGCCAGGTGTGGGTCCACTGCCCCAATGAAGTTGAGCTGCTTCGCCTACAGCTGGTTATGCACACTTTGGGTCTCCACCAGGAGTGGGTGGATGAAGAGGTCCCAAAGGGGATTGGACGGTCGATGCGGGGGAAGCAGGCCCACACTGACTGGCGTGTCAAATTCCGTGACCAATATGATGACTGGCACCGAGGGGGCGTCCTGGTATAGTAAAACGCAGAGAGTAGCGACGCCTACCTCCAGCAGTACCGAGCCCATTACGCCGACCAGCTACGGCTCTTCCGTCCTCTTGATGTAAGTATGCTTTCATGCTTCTTTCATTTTGATTATTATTTTCATTTAGATTTGTGAATGAATGAATATCATGTATGGATATGCAGGATGCACGTGACGCCACCATCATCACACTCCGGGCCTGACTCAATGATGCGGAGGCCCAACTCGAGCAAGTGCAGAAGGAGCTTTTCGATCTGGTATGTATGTATGAATTATGCATATTCATTTTATTAATTACATTGTTCTAGCGTTCATCCGCTAGTGGTTATTCTCTTGGTACAACGAGCTGTTTACACCCAGGCTACTCCTCCTTCTGCTTATGTTGGAGCTTCATCATCTGGCACAGCTGCTCACGAGGTCCTCGTGACCGACTTGCGGGGCCAACTGGCTCAGGCCATCCGATGGGCCACCCAGGCTGAGGAGGATCGTATTGCCCAGGTACTTCCTCATTATTGGCTTATTCCTTTCTTGTGTTTACTTGGCGAGCTTTATTTCTGACTTGAATAACAATGCTTTTCTTTCTGTAGGTTGATGCTCTCGGTGCAGCTCTTCATCAAGCTCAGGCAGAGTTGGAACAAGCTCAAGAGATGACAACCCAGGCACCAGCAGATGCCGCTCGCATTCGAGCTTTGGAGGAGCAGTTGTCTCGACTCTCCAAGGACGATCTCCCTCGCGAGCTCTCACGACTCCAAGTTCGACTGGAATTTCTAACTGAAGAAAGGGATCGAGACCGGGCTCAGATAGAGAGTCTTCAAGGCCGACTCTCAGTGGCAGAGTATGAGCGCCAGAGCATCGAGGCGCGCTATCAGCGTGCTCGATAGCGGACGCTGGATTGGGGCTAGACGAGCGCTTTCACTGCCAGTATTGCTGTATCTTCTGGCCAGGTAGGGCCAAGTGTTATGGGACCGCCGCCACCTCCAGCACGGGGACCCGACGTCCAGGATGAGGTGCAGAGCCAACTGGATGAGGGTGCAAGAGAGAGCCAGCCCTGATGGCTGCGCTTATGTATCTTCCTTTGTTTTGTTGTATCTTGCTTTTATTTTGAGGTCCTATAGATGGACTTACACTTGTACATGAACACTTTTGACATATATAAAAGGAGTTTCTTCATACTTGAGTCGCTTTTGTACTTTCCTCTATTGACGTTTTCTTCATACCTACACGCGGCTTGAACAAACAAATTAAATATCTGTTTAGACTTAGCCCCTTGCCCAGTTAACTAACCGGCTAATTGATCCTATCCTTGGTATAAGGGTCAAGAGGCAAAGCCTTTATTTAATGAAGACAAATAAAGATAACTAAAGGGAAATAGACGGTAAAAATGCAACATACAAGCATGCAAATGCTCATTGAAAATAAAAGAGTGCAACACTCATGACTTAATCAGACAAATACTAATTGAAATATTTTTTTCTTTTGCAATTACAATTTTCGAAATATTCAATTTTTTTGAGTTTTGAAATATTCAATTTTTTTTTTGTAATTTTGCAATATTCGATTTTTTGGTGGTTTTGAAATATTCAATTTTTTTGTGGTTTTGCAATATTCAATTTTTTTGTGGTTTTGCAATATTCTTTTTTTATTTATTTTGAAATATTCAATTTTTCTGTGGTTTTGCAATATTCAAATTTTTTTGATTTTGAAATATTCAATTTTTTTGTAGTTTTGCAATATTCAATTTTTTTATTTTGAAATATTCATTTTTTTTTTTTTTGAAATATTCAACTAACCTAAGGACCAACATGGTACTTGGGTCAAATGGGTATCTTCATTTATTAACTTAATTCCTAGATCATTCTTTAATAGCGTAATCTAGATTAATTGTGCTTGAAATATGTTTGTAATCGTGATCCCATTCGATGGTCCGACCTTTGGTCAACCTTGGCCGTTCCTTAAATTTGGAGTACACCCCTCTAGGATGAAGGGAAGAATTGATTTAGAAAGCCTGCAAGAAGGTGTCAGAGACTTAGAAAGATGTCCCTCCTTTACCTTATTATCTGTTGGGGTTCGGTTATTTTCACTTTTACGGGGTATTTAACGACCTTGTGCTCTCTTTTCATCTGATTTTGTGGCCTTTTGATGTAACGTTTGTAATGTTGAGTGGCCTTTTGATTTTGTTGGCTCTTTGCCTTTGCTTTTTCTTTTGCTTTTTGTGGGGCGGATCTCCCCCCCCTTTTTTTATGACGGCCTCCTACTAAGATGGCAGGTATTTTCAGTTGTCTATTCTAAGCTTCGTTCCGACATCGTGGGCCAAGAGTAAAACAAAAGTTTTGTTGAAAAGAATGAGTTGTACTTTTTCTACTTTTAGTCAGACTTTCGGTATTCTTTGGACTTCACATTTCTTGTTACTCACGAACTAAACGTGTTTGTGTGCGATAATGCGTTTGAATTAGATTATCAAAGATTAATAAGGAAATTTGAGTTTTCAAATTTTCAGACCCCACTGGTCCTTGAACCATGCTGATCGACTCATTAAACTAAGGGTAGTACTTCTTAAGATAGAGACCATTCCAGGGATGAGTTAGTTCTTGCCCTTCTGCATTAACTAAGTGATAGACGTTACCAGGAAAAGCATGCGAGATAACATAAGGTCCTTCCCAATTAGGTTGGAGCTTAGAACACGGACCACTAGGTTTTACAAAGATTCTTTTGACGACTATTTCACCAACTTTGAATTTTCGTTCAATGACTTTCTTTTGATAAAAACGTGCTAATCTATTTTGATATACTCGTGCATGATTAGTGGCTGACCATCTCTTCTCGTCTAAAAGTTCCAATTAAGCTAAGAGTGTTGAGCGGTGCTCATCAATGAAAAACTTTTTATTCAATTGTACTCTTAAGGACGGGATGAGGACTTCATATGGAACTACCGCCTCCATTCCGAATCATAAGAAATATGGAGCTTGCCCAGTGGGCGTGCAAATTGAAGTTCGGTATGCTCATAAAGTGTCCATTAATTTCTCTGGTCAATTGGAGAACTTATTAGATTTACACATTTTCTTGATGATTTTTATCGAAGTCTTATTAGTTGCCTCTGCTTGGCCATTGCCTCGCGGATAATATGGAGACGAATGATGCAATGCAACCTTATACCTGTTGCAGAGGTCCTTTAGCTCTTGTGATATGAACTGTGGTCCATTGTCGGTGACGATGGTGCTTAGAGTTCCGAATCTTATGATGATTTCTTCATGATAAACTTGTAGACTGTTGACGCTTTGACTTCCATGTAAGCTTCGGCTTTTGCCCACTTGGTGAAGTATTCCGTTGCCGTGAGAATGAAAGATTTCTGCTTAATATCGAAATTGGGATCACCAAGAGGTCCAATGATGTCGAAAGCCCACATGGAGAAAGGCTATGGGGAGGAAACATGATGGAGTGAAGATGTAGGAGAATGGATCTTGTCGGTATGAAGTTGACACTTAACACACCTACGGACTTACCCTACACAGTCTTCTTCCATAGTTGGCTAATAGAATCCCTGTCTAAGGATCTTCTTTGATAACATCTGTCCATTGACGTGGCCACCACACACTCCAGTGTGAGCTCCTTCTATAACCTTCCAAAGCTCATCTTCATCCAAGCATCTCAGAAGAACACTGTCAAAACCTCGTTTATAAAGTGTTCTTCCAACTAGAGTGTATCTCTGAGCAACTCTTCTGATAGCCCCTTTCTCCTCAGCTGTGGCTTCTTTAGGGTAGGATTGATCTTCACAGTATTTGGCAATCTCAAAATACCATGGTTTCTCTTCATCATCTATCTTTTCTTGCAACTATAATAGCATGATTTCTTGCTTCTCCATGATATCTCCATCTCTAACCTTTTTCAGCAACTTCTCTTTAGTCCTAAGGAATGAAGAGTCTTTTACGGCGGGTGAAACACGCCTATGGACGATGATAGATTCGGATTGCTTGCTGATCGAAAAATTCAGGGAAGATGCGAGAGAAGCTAAAGTGTCGACTAAGATGTTCTGATTTCAAGGAACATGGACGAAGATCAATTTAGTGAAAAGTTTAACATAAACAGAAGTGAGCTCCTGATAAGGCTTGAGTTTAGGATCAAGGGTGTGATATTTGTTAAGTATTTGGCAAAGGATTAGCTGACTATCACCTACAATCCTGAATTTGGTGGCACTATGTAAATGAGCGGTCTTAAGACCGGCTAGAAGAGCCTCATATTCAACAATATTGTTGGTGACAGGACTGAAAGGCTTGTGGGATGGTGACAGCTTCAGGTGATAACAGAACAATGCCGATACTCTTACCATGAGAGTTCAGAGCTCCGTCAAAATGTAGAGTCCACATATCGTCATTGATTCTATCTATGAACATCAGTTTCTCATCTGGAAACTCTGATCGGACTGGATCAAAACGAGGAAGAGGGTGATGAGCAAGATATTCTACGATAGCATAGCCTTTGATCGCTTTCTGCTGAATATAGATGATATCGAATTGAGATAGAAAGCTTTGCCATCGTGCTAATCAATCGGTGATAACAGATTTCTCAAGAAGGAACTTGATCGGATTCTTCTTAGTGATGAGATGGACTTCATAAGCTAGAAAATAATACTTCAATTTCTGAACTACCCAGACTAATACAACACATGTTTTCTCCATCACTGTATATCTCTGTTCTGCGTGGTTAAGAAGTTTAGAGAGATAGTAGGCTGCCCTCTCTTTCCCTTCTTCATCCTCTTATGCTAGGACATCCCTCACCACGTCATCTGGGACAGAAATATAAAGAACTAAAGGTTTGTTCAGAGATGGTGGTCTCAAGACAGGAGGACTTGCTAGATATGTCTTCAATCTATTGAACGCCTCCTGACACTTATCATCCCAATCAAACTTGACTCCCGGCTTAGTAAGGTCGTAAAACGGCTTACACCTTTGTGAGTGCTGGGAGACAAAGCGACGAATAAATTGCAACCTCCTGATCAATCCTCTTAATTCTTTCAAATTTCGTGGAAGTGGCTTCTCTCTAATAGCCTTGGCTTTGTTGGGATCGATCTCAATGCCCCGTTTGCTCACGATGAATCCTAACAACTTTCCTGATGATACGCCAAATACACACTTTTTAGGATTCATCTTCAATTGATATTCTCTTAATCTTTCCAAAACTCGCCAATACTTTGGCATGCTCAGCCTTAGTCTTGGATTTTACTAATAGATCATCCACATACACTTCTAAATTAAGATGCATCATGTCGTGGAATATAGCCATCATAGCCCTTTGATAGGTGGCTCTAGCATTCTTCAATCCGAATGGCATAACGACATAACAATAAGTGCCCCAAGGTGTAGTGAACGACGTCTTCTCTTGGTCCTCTTCTGCCAAGTGAATCTAATTATACCCTGAGAATCCATGTATGAATGGCAATGTTTCATAACCAGCTGTGTTGTCAATGAGTACGTCAATGTGAGGCAATGGAAAATCATCTTTAGGACATGCCCGGTTCAAATCTCGAAAGTCAATGCATATCCTGAACTTCCCATCCTTTTTTATGATCGGGACTATATTTGCCACCCATTGCGGATAGATGACAACTTTCATAAATTTGGCTTTATGCAATTTATCGACCTCTTCCTTCATCTTTAAAGCTATTTGAGGGTGGAATCACCTTAATTTCTGTTTAACCGAGCTAGCTCCGTCCTTCAATGTTAATCGATACTCCACTAGGGAAGAATCTAACCTCGGCATATCTTCATAGCTCCAAGCGAAAGTATCCTTATAGTATATGAGAACTTGGACCACTGCCTCCTCGTCTGCTGCTGAAAGACTTTTACTGACGAGGACAACCTTAGGTTCGTCTTTAGTGCCTAGATTAGTCTCTTTGGTAGGCTCTTCTACAGCAGTTGATGGTTCATCAAATCTCTTCGCTCCACTGGCATATGCCTCCGCTGCGTCCTCGTCATCTTCCTCATTTTCAGTAATGGGGTCTTTCTCGTGTAGCAATTCATGCACCTCATATCCATCATCGACTAACTCATCTATTTCACATTCTTCTGGCATCTGAATGGGATTCTCTAAAACCTGAGGGATTTGAGAGCAAGAAAGGCATCTTAAAACTAGATCCTGGAGGTATCTATTCGGAATTCATCTATCCTTAGACTTCCTAGACTTCCTAATCTGACTAACCTGCTTAGAACTAGACTCACTATCCTGACCTAATGAGGACGAATAAGGATAAAAATCGAGGGGTACATAAGAGACTACAGGTGAATCCTCTCGAGAGGAGGGGCATAGTAGATCTAAAAGGGAATCTTGCCCGAGTGACCCGCGCGATGGGGTATAATCGGACAAGTTGTATGAAGTCTCTTCAACGAGGATGTGTGAGGAAGAGGTTGCCAAATTGATGTTTTTTTTGTTGATGATTTTGAGTATTAATCATGGAACATGAATGAATATGAAGACGTGGAGGATGAGAAGATGGAGGTAACAACACCAAGGCCAAAGGATTAGGAGGATCATATAACAATATGTCCCAGATCAGATCATCGATCCTCTCAAGGTCGAGAGGAATATGAGAAACTAGTTCCCGGGAGGACAAAGTAATAATGATGGGCGGAGCTCGTGGAATATCTTCAGCGATGACCCTAAACCAAGTCGGGGTCAAGAGTAGAGTACGGAACAATGTATGGAAGGTAAAAACATGACGGGGATAGGTTCCCCTCCAGAGAAGCTCAGTGGTGAATCCAGGCTGATAAGGATCATCTGGCTCTCTTTCGTCTGTCTCTTCACTTAGCAGGATTCTCTTGTCAAAAAGAGCTCCAGGCCCTTCAAACAACTCATCAATCAATAGGGGCCACTTTGGTTATGAGGGATCAAGGAATAGCCTGTTTAGTGCAATGTATAGGTCCCAAGTGTCAAACCAGCGGTACCACTCGCACTCTGGGTCTTGGATCTTCCTCCTCTTCATTGGCCGTAGAGCCTCCAAGGATCGATATGTCAGCAACTCAGAATAGTGTCTAGCTAGGTCCCTACCATAAATATCATGTAGGTCAAAGTGGGAAGTGATTAGCACCGTGTTATCATGGTCATGATTAATCACGGGTCCTTTGATGAAGTGTGTATATAGGGTCCAAGTTAAAGGATCCCGATTTTATTTACACGGGGTGGTCATTGTTTTTTAGACTTTCTGACCATCTTTGTCTTCATACTACTGAACAATTTGCTGTTTTACCTTCACTGGCCTATAGCCCAAACCATTACCAGGTATCCTTCTATTGTCTTTGATAGGCTTGGTTCTGCCCTGCAGTTGTGTACCCAGGCCTTTTCCCGGTTTGTAACCACCTTTCATTATAATGTCTCAGCCAGGGGTACTCACGCACTTCCCCCTTTTTATGGCATCGACTGGACAAGGAACGAGCATTGTGGCTTTCAAAGGATCAACCAAAGGAGAATGGACCTGTAAAACTGACAGAATGGGTTGTCGGCCAAGGTGAGGATCTGGCTTAATGTTAAAGCAGTGAGCAACAACAAGAATTGACTTGCTCGTCACCTTAATGATCCATCTTTTGTATGGAAACTTGAGGCATTGATGGTTTGTAGATGGAATTTCCTCAAGGGATTTGATGTAAGGACGTCCAAGGATACCTTTCAAAGAGGGGTCGATCTCCAAGATGTGGAACTCGACTTCGGCATGACACACAGGGCCTAATTCCACTTTTAAATAGACTATTCCCAGAGGGGAACGTGTAGACTTGTCGTAAGTAGTAACAGATATGGGAGAAGGCAACCACTTCTTTCTGGGTACACCGCAGAATTCTAAGGTCTTTGGTGACAACACATTGATGGAAGCCCCTGCATCAACCAGACATGCATTCACAACCTTCTTGCAGATGTTGATTGTAATGCTCAGTGCCATGCTCCTGGCTGCTGGTGGTGCTAGCTCAGATGCATGGAATGAAATGGAGGGTTGATCCCTCTGTGGAACTAATAGTGCAGTTACCTTCTCTACCGGCACATCCTCATTGACCATAACCCTTTTGAAGTACTCCATTAAAGCTTCTTGGTGGGTTTTAGATCTTTTGATCAATTCTAGCACTGAGATGCATGCCGGTGTTCTGTCTAGGTGTTTCAATAGATCATATGGAGTACCAGGTGCACTCTCTTCATTCTGTACTTCCTCTGGTGGCTGTGGTGGGCCGTCTCTAACTGTGGATTGAGGAAAGACTTTGTTGAAAATTCTCCCGCTCCGGAGCACATGCTGATCATCATTGGAAGGTGATATTTTGAGTACCGCTGAGTTAATGAGGGGTTTGGAGAGGGTAATGGGTTTATATATGGACGATGGTGGGTTGTTTGGTGGAGGTGTTAGAACGCGGATGAGTGGTTTGTAAGGTTGTATGGTACTGGGGTAGGTGATTGGCTTAGGTGATGTGGGAAATGGTATGTGAAGCAATGGTTTGGATGGCAGGAGGGGTTCGTGATTGTGCTGCGGAGGGTTATTTGGTGGATATAAGGTAGTGGAGTGAGTGATGGGTTTAAGGAAGGTTGGCGGTGGAGTGGGTCTACGGTAGGCGGGTGTTGGTATGTGGGTGATGGTTATGGTTTATGGCTTGGGTATGCGTAGAATGCGGCGAAGTGGTTGCTCGATGGTACTCGGGATATGGCCTGTTGAGTAAACAGAGGATGATTCCTCTACCTTCCATTGTTGCCCCCTGTTAGCCTTAGACTGGCTATTAATAAGAATTGGGGCGATTTGGTTTTGATGTTCTGGCAACGGGTTCTACACTATACCCAGATTTGGTGGTGCTACTGCCTGTGCTGGTGCTCTTTGCATCTGCTGTTGTTGCTGCTGTGGTTGTTGTTGCTGCTGTGGTTGTTGTTGCTACTGTTACTGCTGTGGTCATTTCGCCTTCAAGGCTGCTATATATTATGTCATCTCCTCCCAGTCAATACCCCCTTTCTCATTCAGATCATAGATGTAGTCCCTGAATTGGAAACATGCATCTACTGTATGCCCAGGTTGTCTATGAAAGACATAGTACCTGGAGGCATCAGCATTCTGGGGTTAAATTGTTTTCTCCTTTGGCAAAACCAAAGTATTGGCTGCCATAAGGGCATTGAATATGTCTAATAAAGATTCTGGGAGTGGAGGATAAGATGCCGTCTTTGGGCTTGGAGGTTTTCTCTGTTGGTGGTAGTCACCCGGTGGAGGTATATTGTGATATGCGGGCTGCTGACGTGACTGATTGAATGTCTGTTGATACTGCTGTTGAGGCTGATTGTAGGCTGGTTGGTATAGTTGCTGAGGTGGCCTGAAACCCTGCTGTGGCAGTCTCTGCCCTGTATACTATGGCTGTCACTGTTGGTTTCTCATGGACTGCGGTTGCTTGTTGTTTACAATGCTGATTTGTTCATGAGAGAGTGTGCCTTCAGTAGTGCAACCCATACTAGAAGAATTTAGCATTGCAGGCTTCCGTGGTGGAGGTTTGCTGGGTCTATGGGGGTAAAAAACACTAGCAAAAGTAGAATCTTTGAATGCGTTTTGAGCATAACGCGCCCTCTCGTACAGATTTGCCATGGTGGTCAGATTATTCAGTGTCAATACCAATTTATACTGGAGAGTGACGTGGCAACCATCATCTTCACTAGTTCTTGTTCAGACAAGTGATCTCTTATTTTCTCAGCCATTCCTCGCCATCTGTTGGCGAACACTATTGAAGTCTTCATCATGCTTCATCTTCTCGTTGAATAAATCAGTAATGGATAAGGTAGGTGCCACCCTGTCTTTGTATCTATGCAGGAACTTCTTTGACACAATGTCGAAGTTCTCTACCTCACTCGGGTCCAAAGAGAAAAACCATTCCAAAGCTGACCCTTCCAATGACCTCATGAAGAGGAAGGCCAATTCTCTCTTATCATACTGCCAGAACGATGATCCATATAGAAATTCCTTGATATGAAGGAAAGGATTGCCTGTGCTGTTGTACTTTCTACAGATTGGCATTTCGGAAGGCAGGAGATGGAAGACTGGCAAATTAGGAACAGAGAGTTCGGGAGCAGTTTTACTATCCATCTTCTTCTCGAAACTCTTGAACTGCTCATCCATCTGAGAAATTTTGTTAAGTAGAAGTTGAGTGACAGAATTTGTTGGTGGAGGTGCGGGTTGTAGAAAAGACTGCCTTCTGAAATAAGCAGGGATGGGAGGACAGTAAGGTTGTGGACTAGCAGTATTTCCATCCTGCTCGAAAGCATTCTGATAAACCGGAGTTTGCGGCCTGACATGATGCTGCGAACTAGATTGTTGATGACCCGTGGGCCGAGGGGTAGAAATATGGAGGCCTTCCATGGCCCGAGTAGAAGCTTGATAAACAGAGGGGTGAACCGAGGGATTTGGTTCAGGTGACTGTAAAGGGGTTTTCCCTTTCAGAATAGATTGGATGGCGTCAAACTGACGAGGATCCACATGATTAGAAGAGGGTCCGGCTTGGTCTTGGACTCCGTCGAAGACGGGGTTGGAAATTGTTAGTCTTAGGTGGCCTACAAGCCAATATGACTTTGTAATCTCGTTCATTTATTAATATATAATGGCATTATATTCATTATGTATAATTCGTTATTATCGTCTCATAATGAAGTCCGTGAATATGTGCGATAGTGATCAGATTATGATGAGATCATACTAGTGAGACTGATCACTTAAACACACATATTCTTAATAGTTCCTAGTCGGAGGATATCCGAGAAGGACATCGGATATCCGGATAGACTAGTACAGATTACTCCCGCTCATAAGATGAGGATGATTGATCTCATAGTCACTTGTGTGGAGACACTAATGTGAATTTGTAGATGCTCATTAGAGACTGAGTTCACTGAACTGATCCGACTGAATCGTTGGATGGTACTGTACCTCACTGTCAACTAGCTTGATTCTATTGTCGCAGTTGCGTGAATGGTCCTCGGACCTGAGACACCAAGGACACCTTGTCAGTGGACTTCTGTGCTTTGACTTTGGTTTATGAATCTCTAACCACGGGATTCTAAACAGCCAAGAATCGGGTACAGCGAAATACTGTCGAAGGGAATTGAGTGTCAATAAGGAATCATTCGCTCTCGGTACTTAGAGAGAGAATGCTCTAGGAAGGATGCACAGAAGTCCCTGGTCAGGGCGGACGATAATAACGGGAAAAGAGTTTTCTGGTATTATTCGGCAACATCCGATCTAAGTGAGTTGACCGGTTAGGGTTTGACAGTACACCATACCATGAGTTGACTCGAGAGCATTGTACGAATGAAGGACTATATTCACGCGGTAACTGTCGGCGGAAAGATTCCAAGAGTGGGTTACTTAACCCCGATACCTTCTGGGTTTATGCGGTGTTGCTTGGCACCCAACGTGATTGGAGTCCCGATCGAATTTGATGTGCGACATTGATTCGATTGATTATTTAATTAATATGAGTTATTAATTGATTAATTAGGCCAGTGAGGAGTCATTGGCCTTATTGGGCCATTAACCGGACTGGTTATTGGGCCTAGAGGGACACATGCAAATGATTCTCAAGGCGACGGATAATAAGTGGGTTTTATATTAACCGGGGGTTTTTATGAAAAATTGCGCGGTTAGTATAAAATATAGAGAATGGGTTGAGCAGGCCAAGCTGTTGCTAACCCTAGCTGTCCCTTCCTCTCTTCCTCTCTTTCTTTGGCGCCCCAGACGAGTTCGGATTCCCAGATCTACTCCGCCGCTTCTTCGACTCCCGTTCGGCGGGAAATCGTCCGCGCGATGCAGCGAACGGCAGAGGCTTCATGGGCTGTGAAGAACGAGAGGATATCCACCACGAGGAGGATCGCGTGGACTCCACTAGAGGCCGGGCGCTTGCGCGGCTTGCGGTGTCACACCGACGGAATCGAACGGTTGCGGATTCGAATCCGTACGCGGTAAGAATTCGATAATCTGATCATCATTTTTGTTATTCGAAACGGGAACGGAGCGCAGTATTTTAATCTTTATTTTCCGCTGTGTTTTGCGATCCGGAGAAACGCCGAGAAACTTACAACAATATTAGAGCCAGGTTCCACTATTTCTTGTCTCGTTTCGATCTCCGATTTGATTTTTTCATAAATTATTCCATGCATGAATACGGCTTATTTGATGGATATGTGTTCATAACATGAACACATAATAATTGGATTATTAATTTTCTGCAAAAATCAGATTTTTGGAGATTTTTTTGGAGTTCTTCATGTAGTGAAGAACGGGGTAAATGGTGGCTTTGTTCGTGGCCTCCCAAGTGTTGGGAAGGGTTGGCCAGCACCTCGAATCCTTGGAGAAGGATCACCGGTCATCCCTGGAGTCATAGCCGACGCCGGAGTAGTCATGAGGGGCTACAAATAAGGGCTCTCTCTTCTTCTTCTTCAAAGTTTTATGAAAACTAGAATGCAAAAGGGGAGGCTAAAAGGGGCTCGGGCTGTTGCATGGGGGCACTGCCGGCGGCACTGCCGGCATGGGGCATCTCCGGCCGGGTCCAGGCGGCGCCGGCCGCCGGCCACCGGGCGGCCTGCAACGCCCCCCCGCTGCCATCTTTCCCACCTGTTGTTAGGGTTCGGATGTTTGGGGCGCTGGGTTGAAGACGGCTACAGGCCGGTCCCGAGCCGGTCCGACCGGCTGGGCCGGGTCGGGCCGGGCCGGGCTGGCTGGATCCGAGCCTTATGCCAGGGCTTTAGCCAAAATCCCTCCCCGGTTCGAACCATGGCTAGGACCTTATGGGCTGAGCCCATTTATATAAATCCCTTACCCTATTAAATCCCAACTTAAACCCCAATTATCCCATTAAATTAAAACTAGATTTTAACTTTAAAGTTCAAAACTATTTTGAAATTTATATTTATTATTCAATTTTATTTAATAGGACTTATTAATGATTTTGAGTCATAATTAACAATTAGTTATTATCTAATTAGAGTTGATTATTAGATTAAAAGTTGAGCTAATAATTAACTTTAATTAACTAATTTAATTGTTAGATTAGTGATTATTAATTAATAGTTTATTGTTATATTATTAATTATTAATATATCTAATTGTTAATTAATAATTAGAGTTAGTTATTAATTTAATTATTAAATTAATAATTGATTTTAATTGACTAATTTAAGTGTTAAATTAGTAGTTATTAGTTAATTAGAGTTAATTGTTAATTTAAGTGTTAAATTAATGATTGATTTTAAATTAACTAATCTAAGAGTTAGATTAAAAGTTATTAATTAATTAATGTTAATTATTGATTTAAGAGTTAAATTAATAATTAGTATTAATTAACTAATCTAAGTGTTAGGTCAGTGGTTAATAACTTATTAGAGGTGATTATTAATTTAAATGTTAAATTAGTAATTAACTTTAATGGACTAGTCTAAGAGTTGGATTAGTTATTAGTAGTTTAATTGTTATATTATTAATGTAGTTTAATCTAAGCGTTAGATTGTTTAATTATTAGAAATGTTCTAATTTGCATGGAATAATCTGGAATTATTAATTAGGAGTGTGTACACATGTGATGTGTGTTTTGATGTTTTTAAATTTGATTTAATTACATGTTGAATTAATTAAATGGTCTTTTTTTTTCAAAATTCAAATACCAATTTTGATTGGATCCAAATTTTAGAAAGCCAAAACTTATTTATTTTGAAAAACTCTTTTGAATTAGCCATGTGATGCGCTTATCATGTGTGGAATGTTTAATACACACCGTGGTCATGGATATGCACCTTTAAATTATTCATGTGATGAATGGATTGTGTGGATCGTAGATGTTTGAATTATGGACATTTATTAATTAATAATAAATAGAGGTCTGCGTACGTCTCCCTCTCTCATACTCCGATGTATTTCTACCTCCCTCTCTCCTGTACTCGCCATAAGGCCTTCTTCAACTTACATGTAATTCTAGAATTATTGTAATCTGATCGAGACAACCGAGGAAGGAGCGAAGACGATCCACAGCTGCAACCAGGAACGCGATTCGATAAAGATCATTTTGCCTATGTGTTTGCAGGGTTATCTAATATAATTCTTTTATGTTAGATTGTATGTGCGTTTGACTGTTGGCTCCAGTCAAACCCACTGTGCTATCCATGACCACACTTGACATGTATGTGATACATTGTTTTATGTTTGATTGTGAATCAAAGTAGGTATAGTATTTAGTAAATATATACGATATATTTATATACTATCACGTAGGAGAGACCAAGATAAAAGTTATCCAAATATCCTCGTATAAATTCTAAGCTGTAACGTGAGTAGTTAAGAACTTACCGCGTGGTCTACCATCGTTATAGTCATAGGATTCGAATCACTTTAGACAAGTTTGTTGTGTTACCACAAGGCCTGTTTAATTGAAAGGAGAGACTGTTGCTATGGCATTAGATACCTATATGATCGGAGTAGAGGAACCATGTAGTTTTGTTGTGCTATTCACAAGGGTTGCATACAAATCTATGCTTGTCGCGTAACGATGGTTAGCTTAGACTAGAATTAGTAGTTTGTTGTGCTATCCACAAGACCATTAAATCTCTGGAGACCGAAGATATGATCGAATATTGCAAGGAGTTGCAAGTCCCATGAGATGGGTGCTCTTTGATTGTTTTACAACTTTCTTATGCTATCCACAAGGTTGTACTGCAAGTAATTGAGATTCTGATCCCCACTAAGAGACTGTCGGTGTCTCCCGTTCTATATAGCTGAGGGTTATACAGTCCGTCGAAAATTAGTGGGAGTTAAAACTTGTTCAAAAGACCATGTCTTGTTTTATATTTAATAATTGAACATCTGCTAAAGTAGATTTTATCTCCTGTAGGGAAATATGTTGTCGAATAACCCACTCCGTAGTATACTTGATGCCAAACGTTTGGCTAGCCTGAACTACTCGGATTGGCTCAGAAACCTGAAGAATGTCTTCAGATCTGAGCACATTGACTATGTCTTTGGAGCTGATCCTCCTGCTGAACTGGTATTGGATGCCCTTGACCCAGAGATGATAGCTAACGATAAAAGATCGAAGGACAAAGGCAAAAGAGTAGTTAAAGGTGACTGCTTCTACTGTAAGCAGAATGGTCACTGGAAGAGGAACTGCAGGGAGTTACTTAACGATAAAGCTCATGGAAAGGTGAAGCTATCAGAAACTTCAGATATCTATATGATAGATATCAACTTGTCAGTTAGAGATTCCACATCTTGGGTATTAGATATCGGATGTGCTTCTCATATCTATCATGATGTGCAGATGCTGACAAGTAAGCGCAAGCTGAGAAAAGGCGAGGTGGAAATAAGGCTAGGAAATGGTGCAAAAGTTGCGACAGTTGCAGTTGGGACAGCAAACCTCAAGCTTCCATCGGGAGACGTCTTATCATTGGAAGATTGTTATTATGTTCCTAGCATAATAAAGAACATCATATCAGTATCTTGTTTGGACAAGATGGGATATAGGTTGTCTATTGAGAATAGAAGTTGTTCGATTTATTATGGTAATAAATCAATAGCTTCGGCATCTTTAGTCAACGGTCTATATCTGTTAGATGTTTCTTATTACAATCTTCACATTGATAATGCTCTTAAGAAGAGTAAGAATTGTGTGAACCAAGCCTACATGTGGCATTGTAGACTTGGGCATATTGGTGAAAGCAGGTTGCAAAGGTTGCACAGGTTTGGTTATTTAACATCATTCGATTATGAATCGTTTGCAACATGTGAATCCTGCCTTATGGGAAAGATGGCGAAATCTCCATTTACTGGACATGGAGAACGTGCCAAGGACATTCTGGGATTAATACATTCAGATGTATATAATCCTATGTCCACCCAAGACAAAGGTGGCTTCTCGTACTTCATCACGTTCACCGACTACTTCTCAAGATTCGGCTATGTGTACTTAATGAAGTATAAGTCGGAAGCATTTGAAAAGTTCAAAGAGTTCAAGAATGAGATAGAGATGCAGTTAGGAAAGAGTATTAAAGCACTTCGATCAGATTGAGGAGGAGAATACTTGAGTACTAATTTCACACAATTCTTAAAAGATAATGGTATCCTTTCTCAGCTGACCCCTCCATATACACTACAGATGAATGGTGTATCTGAAAGGAGGAATCGCATCTTGTTAGACATAGTACGATCCATAATGAGCTTTTCGAAATTACCAGTGTCCCTCTAGGGGCATGCTCTAGAGTCAGCAGTATACCTACTGAACAGAGTACCCAGCAAGTCTGTGGCCTCTACTCCTTATGAGATATGGAAAGGTAGGAAACCAGAATTTAAACATGTTAAAGTCTAGGGTTGTCCTGCTCATGTAAAGAGACATGATCCAGACAAGTTGGAATCACGAACTGATAAATATAGATTTGTGGGATATCCAAAGGAAGCCTTTGGATACTACTTTTACCATCTTGGTGAACAAAAGGTGTTTGTCTCCAGGAAAGCTGTCTTCCTGGAAGAGGAATACTTTCTCCAGGAGGACAGTGGGAGTAAAATAGTACTGAAAGAGGTTCCAGATCCCCAAACAACTTCAATGTCATCGGATGAGATATCAGTTCCTGAATCTGTTCAGGTACACGCAGATGAGCCTCGTAGATTTGGTAGAACACCTAGACTACCCGAACGATATGTGAGACATATCGTTGAAGGAGAGTCTACGGTAGAATATAATGAGGATGATGATCCTAAAACCTACCAGGAGGCCATAGAAGGCCTAGAAATCGGAAAATGGCGAGAAGCCATGAACTCAAAAATCCAGTCCATGTACACCAACCAAGTTTGGAACTTGGAGGACTTGCCTGAAGGTATTGTACCCATCGGATGCAAGTGTATCTTTAAGAGAAAGATCGGTGCTGATGGACGGATCGATACTTATAAGGGAAGGTTGGTGGCAAAGGGATATCGTTAAAGGCAATGAATTGACTATGACGAGACTTTCTCAACAGTTTCCATGATAAAGTCGATCAGAGTTCTACTCGCCATAGCTGCACATTACGATTACGAGATCTGACAGATAGATGTGAAGACTTCCCTCCTCAATGGTAATCTTGAGGAAGAGGTGTATATGATACAACCAGAAGGTTTCACATCCAAGGAATCTCCAGATAAAGTGTGCAAGCTTCAAAGGTCTATTTATGGAGTGAAGCAAGCTTCTCGGAGCTGGAACATAAGATTTGACGAGGCTGTCAAGTCTTATAACTTCATTAAGAATGAAGATGAGCCTTGTATGTACAAGAAGACCAGTGGGAGCGTAGTCACCATCTTAGTTCTTTACGTAGACGACATACTACTCATTGGGAATGATATAGCTATGATGTCATCGGTAAAGATCTGGCTGTCGAAAAACTTTCCTATGAAGGATTTGGGAGAAGCATCCTACGTATTGGGAATACGGATCTATAGAGATAGATCAAAGAGGATGCTTGGAATGACCCAATCCTTGTACATAGATACCATAGTCAAAAGGTTTGGCATGGAAAATTCCAAGAGAGGTCTCATACTGATGAGACATGGAATTAATCTCTCAAAGGAGCAGTCTCCAAAGACTCCTGATGAGAAGGCATTCATAGATAGAGTACCCTATGTCTCTGCCATAGGATCTATCATATATGCCATGCTATGTACACGGCCTGATGTTCCATATGCTCTAAGTGTTACGAGTAGATTTCAGGCTGACCCAAGCGAAGAGCACTGGAAGGCAGTGAAATGCATCCTTAAATACTTAAGAAGAATTAAGGATATGTTTATGGTCTATGGAGGAGATGACTTGAAACTACGAGGCTTTACTGACTCGAGTTTCTAGTCAGATCCAGGTGATAGCAAGTCTACATCTAGATTTGTGTTTACTTTGAACGGAGGCATAGTGTGTTGGAAGAGTTCCAAGCAAGCAACCACTGTAGATTCGACGACTGAAGCTGAGTACATCGCTGTAGCTGAAGCCGCCAAGGAAGCAGTGTGGTTGAAGAAATTCATCACCGACCTCGGCGTAGTTTCCAATATCTCTGAACCTGTTACGCTATTGTGCGACAACAATGGAGGCATTGCACAAGCGAAAGAGCCGCGATCTCATTAGAAATCGAAGCATATTCTGAGGCGCTTTCATCTAATCAGAGAGATCATATCCAGAGGAGATGTATTGGTGGAAAGAGTTCCATTTGTTGACAATGTAGCAGATCCACTAACAAAGCCGTTAGCTCAAAATGTGTTTGAGCGTCACCTAGAGTCTATAGGTTTAGTGCATAAAGGTGATTGGCTTTAGTCCAAGTGGGAGATTGTTAGTCTTAGGTGGCCTACAAGCCAATATGACTTTGTAATCTCGTTCATTTTCTTAATAAAATGGCATTATTCATTATGTGTAAATTCGTATTATTATCGTTTCATAATGAAGTCCGTGAATATGTGTGATAGTGATCAGATTATGATGAGATCATACTAGTGAGACTGATCACTTAAACACACATATTCTTAATAGTTCATAGTTGGAGGATATCCGAGAAGGACATTGGATATCCGGATAGACTAGTACATATTACTCCCACTCATAAGATGAGGGTTACTGATCTCATAGTCACTTGTGTGGAGACACTAAGGTGAATATGTAGGTGCTCATTAGAGAATGAGTTCACTGAACTGATTCGACTGAAACGTTGGATGGTGCTGTACCTCACTATCAACCTGTTTGATTTTATTGTCGCAGTTGTGTGGATGGTCCTCGGATCTGAGACACCAATGACACCTTGTCAGTGGACTTCTGTGCTTTGACCTTGGTTTATGAATCTCTAACCACGGGATTCTAAACAGCCAAGGATCGGGTACAACGGAATACCGTCGAAGGGAATTGAGTGTCAATAAGAAATCATTCGTTCTCGGTACTTAGAGAGAGAATGCTCTAGGAAGGATGCGCAGAAGTCTCTAGCCAGGGCGGGTGATAATATCGGGAAAAGAGTTTTCTAATATTTTTCGGCAGCATCCGATCTAAGTGAGTTGACCGGTTAGGGTTTGACAGTACACCATACCATGAGTTGACTCGAGAGCATAGTACGAATGAAGGACTGTATTCACGTAGTAACTGTTGGCGGAAACGTTCTAAGAGTGGGTTACTTACTCCGATACCTTCCGGGTTTATGCGGTGTTGCTTGGCACCCAACGTTATCGAAGGCCCGATTGAATTTGATGTGCGACATTGATTCGATTGATTAATTAATTAATATAAGTTATTAATTGATTAATCAAGCCAGTGAGGAGTCGCTGGGCTTATTGGGACATTAACCAGACTGATTATTGGGCTTAGAGGGTCACACGCAAATGATACTTAAGGCGATAGATAATAAGTGGGTTTTATATTAACTGGGGGTTTTTATGGAAAACCGTGCAGTTAGTATAAAATATAGCGAACGGGCTGAGCAGGCCAGGCTGCTGCTAACCCTAGCCGCCCCTTCCTCTCTTCCTCTCTCTCTCTGGCGCCCCAGACGAGTTCGAATTCTCGGATATGCTCCGCCGCTTCTTCCACTCCCGTTTGACGGGAAATCGTCCGCGCAATGCGGTGATCGTTGCGGCGAACGGCAGAGTCTACGTGGGCTGTGAAGAACGAGGAACGTAAGGATATCCACCGCGAGGAGGATTGCGTGGACTCCGCTATAGGCCGGGTGCTTGCGCGGCTTGCGGTGTCACACTGACGGAACCGAACGGTTGCGCATTCGAATCCGCACGCGGTAAGAATTCGATAATCCGATTATCGTTTTTGTTATTCGAAACGGGAACGGATCGCAGTATTTTAATCTTTATTTTCTGCTGCGTTTAGCGATCTGGAGAAACGCCGAAAAACCTACAGAAATGACATGAACATGGGAATGATCGCCCATATCCTGATTATATTGATCATAAGTTGAATCCATATGCAATTGAGGGGCATGAGCATCTCCCTCGTGTTAAGTTTGGAATTGATTGGAATTATAAGCATCTCTCTTGTCTTTTGAATAAGATAAATCATAAACCCGAGGGGCATGAGCATCTCCCTCGTACTCCACCACATCTTCTTGTTCGAAGGCAACCATGCCGAGAGTTCTACCGGATCGGAGCATAAGATATTTATTTTTTTTTGACAAAGATTCAAATATGTTGTGCAGAGGATTAGCAAACAAGTGGATGGTTACGTTATCTTAAGATTCCTTGTTGAATCATTTGGATTGTTAAACACAAATTCACTCAATTGGTAGGTTCCTAGTTTCAGCTTAGTTTTTCCACTGTTATACTTTATGGTTCTCTTATAATGGTATGAATGACTAACCAGGACTTCAATTGGTACAACCAGCCCGATGAACAAGGAGGAATACCTTGCTTTTGGGGACTTACGGAGGTCTTAACACCAACCACTCTAATCTGACCGAGGGATCGACCCAGTCAGAGAGAGGTGAAGATGCTAAGAAAAGTGTTCCTATGGGGGGGGGGGAGGGGGTGAGCCCCAATGCAGATGACCTACGGCCTGGATGGCCTCTAATGTAGTATAAGATAGATATAGTTAACAAAGAGATCAAAGATCCGAGGACTGATAAGCAAAAGAAGAAACTACTTGAATCGCGTCCCTGTTCATAGACGCTATTCAAAACAGTACCTTCTTCTGTTCACAGAAGCTCGAGCAGCGGTGCAGCAGGAATATGAGGCTGAATTGCTTCTTGCCACAGGGACGCAGTTTGAATCGCGTCTCCCTGTCTAGACACTATTTAGAGCTTGAAAGTAGTAACAGAGAGCAATTTCGAGGACAATCCTCTCTCAAATTATCAAGATAAACATGAATCTAACTGATCATGCAAATTTAATTTAATCAGGTTTACTATCATGCAAACAACATAAACTCACTCAACCACACACTTCCTATCACACTCACAACTTTCAATCAATCAAGGGAGGGCAAGATCTTGCCGCAAAGGGATGTGCACGTAATGCACGTAGGGATAAAAGTAACAAAACTCACCAATTGGTGAAAGGAGTGCCCGAGGGACATAAGTGGTGCACCGTGGGTGCCCGATGATAAAAGCAAGAATAAATATTAAAAGACGGCGAGACCAAGTCCCACTTTGATTGCCAAAAGGTTGTGGGTGCTCAAATTACGTGTGTGATGTTCATGATTTTGTGTTGCTTATATGAATAGTAAAAATGATTTAAATTAAAGAAAACGTGATCGCCAGAAACTGTAAAAGTTTCAAAAGAAAGATTGATCACTTACCTTTTCAAATTTGGGAGATGTTGAGTCCTTGATTCTCTTCCTTCGGCCGGCCAAAGAAAGATAGCCCTTTTATCAATGTGTTTTTGCTTTTGTTTTCTTGATGGTTATTCCTTTGAACTTTCTTCTTTCTTCTTCTTTGTACCTTGTAAAATCAAACAAAGAAAGAATCTAATTAGAACTAGAGTAGAGTAGTATCTATTCTAATAAGAAATTTAAACATGCAACTAAACTAATCTACTCACTTGATTGTTGTTCTTTAAACCCCTAATATGCATGTGGGTATGAAAATATGAGTGTGCGTGTGTTAACATGAAGTGATGATGATGATGGGTTATGAAAAACAATGGTTAAACTATATGAAATTAATGAAAAGCTAGAAAGGAATTAGGGAAAGAAGATGGTTGGTTGGCTCCTCCGTAGCCTTTGTCTTCAAAAGTTTCTAAGGACGAAGATGATGATGAAGAAGAAGCCTTGGATAAAGTTCTTTTTGCTGCCCACGTTTGTCTCCTCTAGAGCCTTCAAACACTTTGCTTCAAGCTTCAAAATCACCAATGGCCAACCTTTTTCAAAGGTCCAAAGGGTGTTGTATTTATAAGAATAGGTTTAGGGGTGTTTAGGGCTTCAAAAGGACTCTCTCCCGCAGTCGGACTTACCTTAGATGAGCGTGGAGGAGTTAGCAACCTTCCCAACTTCGGAGACTGGATTATCTCGGCCAAATCATGTTTATCAGGAAACTGCTAAATCGCGTCGTCCAACCGGGACGTCATTTGGCTAATTAAAGCAGCCAAAATAGAAACAAAATCCGAAAAGGAAACCGAAATATATTAGGAAACCTAAATCGCGTCTCCCAGGGACGACGTGCTTTAGATAATCTAGAAAATTAATTCGGATTAAAATCGTAAACCCAGATGGATTAGGACTTAAATGGCGTCTCCGACGGGCGACGCTATTCAGTTAAATCTATCTGAATTTGAAAATTTGATTCCAAACTGATTTCGGCTAGGAATCTAAATAGCGTCGTGCTTGGGCGACGCTAATTAACAAATTTTGAGAAAATCCAATAAAAATTAATTAATGATTAAACATCAGACCATTTTGGTGCATTATAATTGTGACATGAAATTTATTCAATATGAAGTCAAAATTAGCGTGTCTACACTAGGAGTTCCAACAAAGTTTAGAAGACCAATCGAGGTGATGGATTTGTCCACAACTCCCACTATGAGTGAAAATCTCATTAAGAGGAAGCTTGTAGAGGTACTAGGAAAAAGGCCCATAGAGTTGACTACTAAACTTGATCTTCACAAGGTCCCATATGTGTATAGGCGAAGCTTCACGCCATCTATATGTGCCGAAGTGGGAAACATGACAAGGTTAGGGAGGATATTCAAATCTACCTATCTCAGAGCTGACAATCCCACAAAATCTAATCTATAAGGCTGATGTGACATTGAAGTCATATTCAAAAGAGGAGTACAAAGTTTTGATGTCATTTCCCAGCTCAAACAGACAAAAGCCGACATCTCTGTCTGGGAATTGTTAAATAACTCCTCCTCATAGGCAACCCCTGATTAGGGTCCTTCAATCAGCTAATGTGTCCAATGACATTGAGCCTTCAGCATTAGAGAACATGATCGGCCAAGTCATGGCACTTGATGTGATTGCATTTTCTGATGATGAACTTCCTACGGAAGGTGCCAACCACAACCGCTCAATAGGCATTACAGTCCAATATGATGACCACAAGATAACTCTAGTAGTGTAGACAATGGGTCTGCACTTAATGTTTGTCCACTTAAGACCTCCACAAAATTAGAAGTTGACCCATTGAGTCTTAGAAAATCCAATCAAGGGGTCAGAGCATTTGATAACACAAAGAGAGATGTCATTGGAGAAGTGGATCTAGAGCTACTCATTGGCCCTGTCAAATTCAAAGTCACTTTTCAAGTAGTTGATATCAAGTCAACTTTCAACTTGCTTCTAGGTCGACCTTGGATTCACCCACATAAGATCATCCCTTCTAGTGTGCATCAAAAACTCAAATTTCGTCATGATAATAAAATTATTGTCATCCTCTCTGAACCATACATAATGGTCCCTACAGAGGTAAACATCATTCATGATTTTCAACAATTCCAAATGCTTGATATCACCCATTCACCTTCTGATATTGCTTACCACAATTTCCAATTTGAGACAATGAATGTTGTACCCAATGAGGGTTCTCCTGTTGTTAAGTCACCCACTCATGATTCCAACGGGATGATAGCTCAATTGTGTAAACAATGGAACTTTCATTTAGGACGTCAAGGGTTGGGAAAAGTAAACCAAGGTCAATTAGAACATGTTCAAGCGAATGGACACTATGGAACATGGGGTTTAGGTTATAAACCCACTAGAAAAGAGAAAAACCTTGTTGCTCTAATCAAACAAGTGCAAAAGAAGATGATTGAAGAAGGAGAAAGCATCCCTTATCAACTTAAGCCAATACCTCCACACATTAGTGAAACTTATGTTTCTAGGTGCCAAGAGGGTAATAAGGAGACGAGTGACCAAGAAGATATGTCTGAAGGGATTGCTTCCTTATTTGGCTAAATGAATGAAAGAGATGGTCTGTCATACCACAAAGAGATGACACATGAATCAGAAGGAGTCAATGCAATTGAGGATGATCCTAAAGGCCCTCCACCAGATACTCTAATCACCAAAATGGATCCTGGCCCTTCTACCTCAAGACCAATTCATATTGATGACACAACAAAAGAAGGTCGAGATGCACAATTAGGAGAAAATCAAGAGGTTAGAAAACTCTTGATACAAACTCTTGAAGCATTTCATGTAGTTAAGGCAATGTTATACCATGCTTATCGTATGCAAGTCACCTCATCCACAACTCAATCATCCAAACATTCTCATCCTACTAACTGACCTGAAGACATTAGGTTCGGTCATATGCATTTCCAATCCCAACTAGAGCCTTCACCAGCATCCATCTCTACCCAATCCAAACTAGAAGCAATGCAAAAAGCCTTAGAAAGATTCAAAACAAGGAGTGCATCGAAAAGATCAGTTCAAGATCCAAATCAACCTCCACACCTTGAAATGCTTAATCTTGAAAAATTTGATGGTCATGGATGTCCAATAGCCCACCTTGACAAGTACACTAGTCAAATGCTTCCTCTCAAAGGTGGAGAGCAATTGCTCACCCATTTATTCCAAAATGGTCTTTCAGGAGCAACATTACATTGGTTTCTGTCTCTTGATCCTAAGAAAATGACATCATGGAAAGAGTTATCCAAACTCTTCATCAGGCAATTCTCATACAATTAGGACATTAGGCCAAAAAGGGAGCACCTTGAAGCTATGGTGCAAAGCCCGGATGAGAAGCTCAAAGCCTTTGTTCAGAGGTGGTTGAAAGTGGATGTGCAAATAGAGCAACCACCTAGCAAAACCGAAAAAATGTACCCCGCCACCTTTATCAGAATTAAACATCCAAACACTTGATGAACTGATTGGATTATGGACTAGGGTAGAAAGCTTTATCTGGATCCCCCGTCCTGAGGTGCGTTCTTCTAGTGACAAGAAGGGAAACCATGAAAAGGCTCAATCAGGACATGCCAATAAGGTCTTTCTTGACCTGACCTTAGGACTTCCATCTCAACAGAAAATCAATCCAAGAATACCCTCAAGAACTATTCTAAGGGGGCAACCAGTGGGAAGACTTGAACAATCGAAGGGAACCCCTAGTTCAATCCTTTCTCATCTCATAAAAAAGGGAAAGATGATTTTACCTGCACCTCCAAATCCTTTACTCCCTTTTCGAGTTGATTATGATCCAAAATATTTTTGTGAATACCATCAGCGGGCTGGTTATTCAACTAATCGGTGCCAAAGTTTGAGGAATGCAATCCAAGGAATGATTGATAGAGGAACCTTATATGTCAACACTCGTTCTTCAGAATCAATGAACTACCCCTGTCAAAAGGATGATCCCACTGGTGGAGGAAATATCAATCACATCAACTATAGTGAGAGAGATGTTGATCCATCTCGTTCCATTAGAATACCTTTATCCTCTAACAGACCAAAAAAAGTCAACCCTCACTCTGTACCAAGTCTACTTGAAAATGACTCAACATCTCATGCTAGCACTCTAATTAACCTTCATCCCTTTGACAAACTCTTAGATTCTGAGAATGATTATCTCAACTCTGATTACATGAAAGGTTACGACCGAAATTGGCAACCATACATAAACAAAAAAATGAGAAAAAGGATAGCCATGAAAGAGAGGATCAAGTTAGTGAAATGTCAGCCACCCAAGCAACTGCAGGAATGGAGGCTAGTTCCACCCATAAACCAGACTCCTAAGTATAAGATGTTGAGAAAGGTAATGCCCATTCAAAAGGTCGGAGAATTCGTCTGACAAATGGAAGGAAAAAAATCTCTTCCACTTTAGGAGAAAGGAAAAGAGGTCACTAATGTGTCTGATTCAGACACAATCCATGTCATTAGTAATGATGAAGAATAAATTTATCTAGACAGATGCATTGTAAAGGTAACTTCTTCCTTTGAAAAGACATTAAATTGGTTTGCTATTCCACTAATCTTCAGAGGGAACCATAAAGATGATCTTGCCACCAAAAAAAAAGTCCTACTAAGCGTAAAAACTTAAATTGGTAGATGCCCTTCCAAAATCTTTGTACAAACTGTTTATCAGAAACTTCCCACTGATAATCAAAATATCCAAAAAAATGAAAAATCACAAAACTCGAAAAAAGAAAATATATCAAATTTTCAAAAAATAAAAAACTAGAAAACTAAAAAAATAGAAAATTTAGAAAACTCTAAAAATATAGAAAGCAAAAAATATATTAAAAAATCAAACATTATAAAAAAACAAAGAAACCCCTTTTGATTCAAATAATACTATGCGTGATGGACCAATTCATGAGCCTCCCTTTTCTATTTGAACTCGATGTACATAACTTTGACTATGAGTTAAGCTTCGAGCTCATGGATATGGAGAATGATGATGAACTTGAGGACGAACTCACAACTTCAGGGTTGTCTAATCTCCCTAACTAGTATGAAAACAAGTCTCTATCTATTCAAGTAGAAGGTAAAGAGGTGAATGTAGACATCCGATTTTGGACACCTTCTGGTCCTAAATTCCCCATTATCATAACCCCATCGCCTTTCAACCCATCACCTTAACCCATTCCTATCCAGCCCATTAGTAGTCAAGCCCATTAACCAACGTCTCTTTTACTTTTTTGGGGAAGGCCAACTTGGTGGCCTTCCACCTTCCCCAAAGGCCAGCTGCTCTACCTTCCACCTTTTGACGGAAGGCCAACTCGGTGGCCTTCCACCTTCCCCGAAGGCCAGCTGCTTTGCCTTCCACCTTTTCGTAGAAGGCCTACTTGGTGGCCTTCCACCTTCCTCGAAGGCCAGCTGCTCCGCCTTTTACTTTTTTCGTGGAAGGCCAACTCGGTGGCCTTCCACCTTCCCTGAGGGCCAGCTATTCCGCTTTCCACCTTTTTGCGGAAGGCCAACTTGATGGCCTTCCACATTCTGTGAAGGCCAGCTGCTCCGCCTTCCACCTTTTCATGGAAAGCCAACTTGGTGGCCTTCCACGAAAGAGGAAGGCAAATGAGTTGGCCGCCCATCCTCCTACGTTTAGCTTGACTTCGTCTTCCCACGATCTCCTCCACTGGAGACCCTCACCTCCCACTACTCTGACCACTCCCCACTCCGGCGATTGTTGCGCGCACAACCTCCGACCCTTGACCATTTCCTATTGACTCCTTGATGATTAACGGGGATTTAGACCATGAATTTTCCCTATTTTCTTCTCCCCTATTTAAACCCTCTTACTCCTCTCGGAGAGGGGGTTGGAGCTTGCAGAGATTGGCCGGTCTGAAGGTTGTGGGCAGCAGAGTGGTAGCACCAAGAATCCTTCTTCCATGGGCTTGTTCTTCTAACTCTTCCCTTCTTTCTTTTCTACTTTACTGCATTCACCACTTTACCACATTTCATAACCCCTTTCTTTAAAACCCATCTATTTACTCATCATGGCACACACGCACACTTCATTGCATGCTTCTTAGGATGACCTAGCACCCACTCTAACAGAGGTTTCAAACAAAAAAACGGGAGGTAGGTGGCCATAACATATGGTCACCTTCCCTCCCCAAACACCCATCCGGTGCGTCCCCTTCCAATTTTAGTTTATTTATATATATGCATGAACGGATTCTACATGTCTCAGTTCTAATTGGTTTTCTATATTTTGTTTTGTCTTTTTCTCGTAGGGGCTCTTACTACATTTTGCGCGTGGACTACCGAGCTCTCCTCCTTCGGACAGCCGGAGGCAGAGAAGAGGAACCCACTATCCCCCGCTCCAACAAGACGTGATCATTTTCATCATCCTGGGAGCACAGGGACCCTAAGGTAATGCTCCTGGCGATCACACACTTCGATTCCTAACACCCTATTATCGTCCCAACTGCATGACGGACGGAGACCTCCTGGCGGAGAGCGGGAACACTCCGGGCATCCACAGTGAACTTGGGAGCAGATGGTGAAACTAAGTGCATTAGCATCTTTGCTTGCTAATGCAAGTCAAATCCTTGTTGATTTTCTGAGAGAGTACATTGATGTGTTTGCATGGTCATATGAGGATATGCCTAGTCTTAATGCTGATATCATAGTACATTGTCTCCCACTCAAAGTAGGGGCAAAACCGGTCAAGCAGAGACTTCAAAGACTAAGGCCATAATTGATTTTGAAGATTAAGGAAGAAATTGTCAAACAATATAATGTTGGATTTCTAAAGGTGGTACTTTACCCAGAATGGCTTGCCAACATTGTTCCTGTGCCAAACAAAGATGGAAAGGTACGGATGTGTGGGGACTATAGGGATCTCAACAAAGCCAGCCCAAAAGATGACTTTCCCCTACCTCATATTGATGTTCTTGTCGACAACACTGCTGGCCATGGGATGCCATCTTTCATGGATGGTTTCTCTGGGTACAACCAAATCCGCATGGCAGAGGAGGATATGGATAAGACTTCATTTATCACACTATGAGGAGTCTTTTGTTACACAACAATGCCATTTGGCTTGAAGAATGTTAGGGCAACTTATCAAAGGGAAAAGACAACAACATTTTATGACATGAACCATAAGGAGATAGAAGTTTATGTTGATGATATGATTGTTAAGTCTCGACATTCGGAAGATCACTTGGTAAATCTCAAAAAACTCTTCGACCGCCTTCGAAAATATAAACTACGGCTCAATCTTGCAAAGTGTGTTTTTGGTACTACTTCAGGAAAGGTGTTAGGATTCATTGTTAGTTGAAGATATATTGAGATAGACCCAAGTAAAGTAAAAGCCATCATTAAGATGTTGTCACCAAACACAGAGAAAGAAGTATGTGGATTACTGGGTCGCTTACAATACATCAGCTGATTCATAGCCCAACTTACCCCAATCTGTAAACCCATTTTCAAGCTTTTGAAGAAAAATGCACCTTATGGTTGGAATGATGAATGTTAGCATGCTTTTGAAAAGATCAAAGCTTATCTTGCAAATCCACTAGTGCTTATCCCTCCCAAACTTGGAAAACCACTTCTCATCTATCTTTCAACTACTGAGACGTCAATGGAATGTGTCTTGGGACAACATGATGATACTGGTAGAAAGGAACATGCAATATATTACCTTAATAAGAAGTTCACAGAGTATGAAGTCCGGTACTCATCTATTGAAAAGACTTATTTATCCTTAGTGTGGGCTACACAACGGCTTCGCCATTATATGATATCATATCCTGTCCTTCTTTTAGCCCGACTTGACCCATTGAAAGATTTCTTTGAGAAACCAGCACTTATTGGGCGTACTGCCAAGTGGCAACTTTTGTTGAGTGAATTTGATATCACCTATGTCACCCAAAAATCAATCAAGGGGTAGGCGATTGCTGACCATTTGACTGAGTTACTTGTTGGTGATTATGAACCTCTTTGAACTGATTTTCCTGATGAAGAGGTTTTGCTTATGGTAAATGAGCATTCGTCTGAAAAGGTGAAAAGCTTGCATAGAAAGTTTACTTTGATGGAGCAGTAAACATGCATGGAAGAGGAATAGGGGTAATCCTAGAATCCCCGCAAGGTGATCAATATCCAACATCAATTAAACTCTTCTTTGAATGCACAAACAACATGACTGAATATGAAGCATGCATATTAGGATTAACTATGGCCCTTGATCGAGGAGTTAATCATCTTCAAGTATTTGGTGATTCTCTTCTCATCATAAGTCAAGTTAAAGGAGAATGGAAAGCACGAGATGAAAAGCTTGTTAGTCTTAGGTGGCCTACAAGCCAATCTGACTATATAAATCTTGTTCATTTACTAAATAAAATGGTATTATTTCATTATGTATAATTCGTATTAATTATCGTCTCATAATGAAATCCGTGAATATGTGCGATGGTGATCAGATTATGATGAGATCATACTAATGAGATTGATCATTTAAACACATATATTCTTAATAGTTCATAGTCGGATAGCACAACAAACTATAATATAATCAAAGAGCACCCATCTCATGTGACTTGCAACTCCTTACAATATCAGATCACATCTTCGGTCCTCAGAGATTTAATGGCCTTGTGGATAGCACAACAAGCCACTAATTCTGGTCTAAGCTAGCCATCGTTACGAGACGAGCATAGATTTGCATGCAACCCTTATGGATAGCACAACAAAGCTACATGGTTCCTCTACCCTGATCAATAGGTATCTAATGCCATAGCCACAATCTCTCCTTATAATTAAACAGGCCTTGTGGATAGCACAACAAACCTGCTTAAAGTAATTCGAATCCTATGACTATAACGATGGTGGACCACGTATTAAGTTCTTAACTACTCATGTTACGGTTTAGAATTTAGACGAGGGTTTTTAGATAATTTTTATCTTGGTCTCTCCTAGGTGATAACATAAATACTATACCTGCTTTGATTCACAATCAAACATAAATAATACATTTCATACGTCTTTAGTGTGGTCATGGATAGCATAATAGGTTTGACTAGAGCCAACAGTCAAACACACACAAAACTCTAACATAACTATTACATTAGACAATCTTGCAAACACATAGGCAAAAGATCTTTATCGAATCGCATTCCTAGTTGAAGCTGTGGATCGTCCTCGCTCCTTGCTCGGTTGTCTCGTTCATATTTCAACAAATTCAAAATTTATATGTAAATATAAGAAGGCCTTATGGCGAGTATAAGAGAGAGGGAGGTAGAAGTACATCAGAGTATGAGAGAGAGAAAGGTACGCAGATCTCTATTTATTAACAATTTAATAAAAATCCATTCAACCACACATCCACGATCCACACACATCATTCATCACATGAATAATTAAATAAGCGCATATCCATGACCACGGTGTGTTTTAAACATTCCACACATGATAAGCACATCACATGACTAAAATAAAATAGTTACAAAATTAAATAATTTTGACTTTCAAAACTAGGTTCCAATCAAAATTGGCATTTGAATTTCAAAAGCTCTTTAATAACTTAACATGCAATTAAATCAAATTTAAAAGCATATAAAACACACATCTCATGTGCACACATTCCAAATTAATAATTTCCAGATTATTCCATGCCATTAGAACATTTCTAATAATTAAAACAATCTAACAATTAGATTAAACAATATTAATAATCTAAAAATTAGACTATTAATAATTAATTATTAATCTAACTCTTAGATTAGTCCACTAAAGTTAATTATTAATTTAACACTTAAATTTTTAATCAACTCTAATTAATTATTAACTACTAATCTAATTCTTAGATTAGTTAATTAATGTTAATCACTAATTTAATACTTAAATGAATAATTAACACTGATATTTAATAACTATTAATCTAACTCTTAGATTAGTTAATTAAAATTAATCATTAACTTAACACTTAAATTAACAATTAACACTAATTAACTAAAAAGTACTAATCTAACTCTTAGATTAGTTAATTAATGTTAATTATTAATTTAACTCTTAAAATAATAATTAACACTAATTAATTAATAAGTACTAATTTAATATTTAAATTAGTCAATTAAATTAATTATTAATTTAATACTTAAATTAATAACTAACCCTAATTAGTTAACAATTAGATGATTTAATAATTAATAATCTAACACTTAGACTAATAATTATTAAACACTAATCTAACACTTAAATTAGTCAATTAAAATTAATTATTAACTTAACACTTAAATTAATAATTAACTCTAATCATTAACTAATGATCATGTTAATTGTAATAAACAATTAATAATAACATAATCATTAATGCCCAATTAAATAAATTTGAATAATAAATTTAAATTTCAAAATAATTTTGAATTTTAAAATTAAAATCAAATTTAAATTGTTAAATAAGCAATTGGGGTTTAAGTATTTAAATGAAAAGTTTAATGTAAGAGGGCTCAACCCCATTGCTGGGCCATGGTTCAACCCAATTGTTGAGTCATGGCTTGGCCAGGGTTCGAGCTAGGCTCGGGCGCCCCCTGGCTTGGCCCGGCCCGGGCTAGTCGGTCGGACCAGCTCACGGCCCGGTCTGACTAGCTCGTTCGGCCGCTCCATAGGACCCGACGCCCCCCCTTTTTTTGCAGAAAACCCTAGCCCCCTTATGCAGGTGGAGACCCGGCGACAGGGCCGCCTGGCGCCGCCGGGCCTGCCGGCGTCGCCCCAGTGCTGGCGACGCCGCCGACACCGGCAGGTCCGCCAGTGGCCCCTTTGAAAGCACTCGGCCGGCCCCTTTTACTCCCCAAATAATCTGGTTTTCGTTGTTTTCTTGGTTCAAAACCAAAGCGGAAGAAGAAGACCGGCCACCTTCTGGGGCCTCTTCGACGTCGGCTACGGGTCCAGGGATGACCGGCGATCCTTCCCCCAGGATCCGGGGTGATGGCCAACCCTCCCCAGCACTTAGGGAAGCCCGAATAAAATCGAAACACCCATTGTTCTTCGTCTCACGAAGAACACAAAAAAACCCCAAATTAAATTTTGAAAATTGCAGAAAAATAATCCAATTAACTGCGCTTATCGTATGAACATAGATCCTACAATTAGTCGAACATATTGCATGGAATAAAGCATGGAAAATTAATTCGGAGATCGAAACAGGACAAGAAACAGTGGAACCTGGCTATGATACCACTGTTGGGTTCTCGGGTTTCTCCAGATCGCAAACACAACGGAAATTAAAATTGAAACCAGCGATCCGTTTTCCCGTTTTGAAAAAACTAAAACTCGGAATAACCATTAATCGGATTATTACCTTCATGTGGATTCGAATCTGCGACCGATTGGTTCCGTCGGTGTGACACCACCAGCTGTGCAGATGCTTGGCCTCTAGCAAAGTGCACGCGATCCTCCTCGCGGTGGATATCCTCACGTTCCTCACTCGTCGTAGCCCACGAACCCTTCACCATTCGCCGCAATGATCGCCACGACGTACAGTCGATTTCCCATCAGACGGGAGTCGGAGAAGCGGCAGAGCAGACACGGAGAACAGAGCCGGCCGGGGGCGCCAGAGAGAGCGAGGAAGAGAGGAGGGGGTGGCTAGGGTTAGCAGCAGCTTGGCTTGCTCAGCCTGTTCACTATCTTTTATATTAATCGTGTGGCTCTTCATAAAAACCCCCGGTTTAATATAAAACCCACTTATAATTCATCGCCTTGATAATCATTTGTGTGTGACCCTCTAGGCCCAATAACCAGTCCGATTAGTGGCCCAATAACCCCAGCGACTCCTCACTGGCCTGATTAATTAATTAATAACTCATTATTAATTTATTAAACAATCGAATTAATATCGCATATTAAATTCGATCGGGCCTCGATCACATTGGGTGCCAGGCAACACCGCGTGAACCCGGAAGGTATCGGGGTTAAGTAACCCACTCTTGGAACCTTTCCGCCAACAGTTACCGTGTGGATATAATCCTTCATTCTTACAATGTTCTCAAGTCAACTCAGGATATGGTGTACTGTCAAAACCTAACCGGTCGACTTACTTGGATCGGATGCTGCCGTATAATATCGAAAAACTCCTTTCCTGATATTATCGTCCACCCTGGCCAGGGACTTCCGCGCATCCTTCCTAGAGCATTCTCTCTCTAAATACCAAGAGCGAATGATTCCTTATTGACACTCAATTCCCTTCAATGGTATTCCGATGTACCCGATCATTAGCTGTTTAGAATATCGTGGATAGAGATTTATGCACAGAAGTCCACCGGCAAGGTGTCCTTGGTGTCTTAGGTCGAGGACTATCTATGCAACTGCGACAATAGAATCTAGCTGGTTGATAGTGAGGTACTATACCATCCAGCGATTCAGTTGGATCAGTTCAGTGAAATCATTCTCTAATGAGCACCTATAGATTTGCCTTAGGGTCTCCACATAAGTGACTATGAGATCACTCACCCTCATCGTATGAGCAGGAGTAATATGTACTAGTCCAACCGGATATCCGATGTCCTTTTCGGATATCCTCCGACTAGGAACTATTAAGAATGTGTGCGTTTAAGTAATTGGTCTCATTAGTATGAACTCATCACAATCTGATCACTATCGCACATATTCACGGACTTCATTATGAGACGATATGTAAGGATTGAGGTTTCGGATCCGGTTATCAGGTCGATTTTGGAGTCGAACCCCTTGGTTTGGGCCCTTGTAGGGCTGGGGCAAGCTCGACGCGGTTCAAACGACGTCAGGTTCGGGGGACGCTTTTTCGAATGTGCCACGTGGACCAATTTTGGGCCGCGAGAGTACGGCTCCAGTCTTATCATTTGAATGGCGTCTTGCATGGTCGACGCCATTCAGAGATCTGTTAGTGTACGACCCTGTCGTGTCGTCTGATTGACGTCGGTCCTGGACGACGTGTTTTAGCAAAGTTTCGGTTGACACTCCGAAGCCCTCTTTCCCTTCCCTCATTTCTCTCATTCTCTTCTTTCTCTTCCCTCTCTCCGATCCATCCACTCCCCCTTCCCCCCTTCTCCTTCCTTTCCTCTCCCCATTCCTCTTCTCCCTCCACTCCATCAACCCCCTAACTTCCACCACTACCACCACCATCTCCTCCGCGGTGCATCTCTCTCCGGACAGCAGCCGACATCCCGGTGGAGTGACGGCGTCCACGGCGGTACCGGCGGAGGCTTGTGGCATGGCGGTTTGGCGGCTAGGAGCACGGAGGAGTTCAAGTAACCGGTAAGGTGACGATCCTCGCGGTGTTTTGTTTAAAACCATAATTTTCCCACTTTGAAACATACAATATGTGTGGATGCTTCTGGGGTAGAAAGCATGCTTTAAGGGGTTCCTTATGAAATAATTAGGTTTCTCCTCTACTTTCTCCATTTTTGACATTTTTGTGCGATTGGGGGGGGGGGGGGGGGGAAATCCCACTTTGTGACTCAGGGGAGGCCGGAGGGGAACCTGTTTACGTGTGCTAAATGGCGTCTGGAGACAGTGACACCATTTTAAATGGCGGCTGCCAGGGGCGACACGATTTAGCCCAGCTTGTTCCAAGGCCAATTCAGGTGATTCTGTCTCTGTATTGAATAGCGTCTGGGGATAGTAACGCCATTTTAAATGGCGGCTGCCAAGGGCGACGTGATTTAGGCCATCCTCTGAGGCCAGTTTCAGTATGAACCAGTTTAGGGGTCTTGAATGATGTCCGCCACGGGCGACGTGATTCAAGATAGAATCTCATTAATTCATGCAATTAACATGTATTTACCTTGTTAGATAGTTTGATTAAATGCATACTTAAAAACGTACTTCGAGGACGAGGATTTCTACGTGACCAGATTGCACTGTTTTGTGTTTTGTGCGATCATGGACCTAGAGTGACAGTTGTTAGCACTTAGGCACCCCGTGTCGGTGTGGGAGTGACACGGCGCCGGTATAGCTAGTACCGGTGTAGGAGTGGTACATTCGGAGTGTCGCTCGTGCTGGGGGAAGCAGAACCACCTAGAGCTAGACAGGCCGGAGTAGCCAGCGCGCTATCCGAGGGGTTGCTGTTTGGTCCCGGTGAGTCGGTGTTTTCCGCATTCGGCCGCGTGGTTTATGTGTTTAGCCGAGACGCTGGTTGTGAACTCCGTAGTGGAGCGGTTTCAGAGTGGTGCATGTTGCATTTACGAATGCATGTGTTTTATATCAGAATTTGTGAATTTTTGGGAGTTGTGTTTACTGCTTTATTTATTTAAATTGCCTATATTTGTGTTGTTGCACTTGTGGGTGGTGGGGATCGAAGGATCCCTACTGAGTCCATTTCGATGAGACTCACCCCTGTGGTTTTCAGGTGAGGGTTCCAGACAGGCGTAGCGTAGAGGGTGTTGTCTCGAGTTGCGCGCTAGCAGTCATTGTTATGAGGTATGCCCCGATATAGTTGTTATTTTCCTTTCAGGCCTGTATGCTTAATTATTTCTTTTTAGTTGGAATATGTAATTATTTGCTGAGTCAGGTCGAATTATAATAATTTTTAATTCATGCTCTTCCTTTACAATTCGATGTGATGCGGGATGTTTAGCTTAGTTTATCATATATTTCCTAGACTTATCGAGATCCTGATTTGGCTCCAAATTTTAATGATTCGGTACCCATTTAGTAATCAGGTCCCTGATTATAGGGTGGCGAGTCGTTACAGTTGGTATAAGAGCATTCGGTCTGGCAAATAGATGAATAACTAGGTTAAATATCGTAATGTCGGCAAATAATTACATTATCCCGTACATGCACGGTGGTAGTGTAGGTTTTGGGTTATAATTAGGAATTTTAGATTCTTGTGACTGTAGGCGATTAAATGGTTCCTAGGAAGAGAGTTCTAGTTATTAGGGAGCATGGAGATGTTCCTAGTGGGTCTGAGGCTGGTAGGCCGAATATAGGGCGTTTTATGGAGGCTATGATGGACATGATGACTAGATATTAGACTCGAGACCTTAGTGAGAGTTCTAGTACTCGGGGAGGGCCTTCAGCTGCTCTAGAGAGATTCCTGAAACTGAAGTCACCTCATTTTACCGGCCGTCCCAACCCTGATGAGGCCGTTCATTGGCTGAAGGAGTTAGAAAAGACTTTCGATACCATAGATTGTGCGGCAGTTGAGAGGACTCCGTTGGCTACCTTCATGTTGAATGATGATGCCTATGACTGGTAGACGACTTTGAAGAGCTTGTCTTATGTAGATAGGAATCTCTAAGAGATTCCATAGGAGACATTTTTGAAGGAGTTCAATATGCAGTACTTCCCTAGGCATGCCCAAAAGGCCAAGGAGAGGGAATTTATGGAATTGACCCAAGGGAGCATGACAGTGCTCGAGTACCAGATGAAATTTGTTTCGCTTGGGAGGTTTGTGTCCTTCATTTCAGAAGACGAAGAGCGTCGGGCCGAGACGTTCGTGGACGGACTGAGGTCCAACTTGAGGAGTTTTGTGGTGTCCCACTGTTGTATGGACTTGGCATCGGTGGCTAAGTGTTCCACGGCAGTAGAGGCACTATAAGGATTGAGGTTTCGGATCTGGTTATCAGGTCAATTTCGATGTCGGACCCCTTGGTTTGGGCCATTGTGGGGCTGGGGCATGGGTTCTTTTTCTCCTCGAGCTTGCGAGATGGAGTTCAAACGACGTCTAGTTATGGGGACGCGTTTTAGAATGTGCCACGTGGGCTGGTTTTGGGCCGCGGGAGTACGGCCCTGGTCTTATTGTTTGAATGGCGTCTTACATGGTTGACGCCATTTAGAGATCTGTCAGTCTACGACCACGTCTTGTCATCTGATTGGTGTCGGTCTTGGACGACACGTTTTAACTAGTTTCGGTTTGACCCCGTGAACCCTCCCTCGTTTCCCTCATTTCTCTCATTCTCTTCTCTCTCCTCCCTCTCTCCGATCCATCTACTTCCCCTTCCCCTTCTCCTTCGTTTGCTCTCCCCATTCCTCCTCTCCCTCCACTCCATCAACCTCTTAACTTCCACCACTACCACCACCATCTCCTCCGGGGCGCATTTCTCTTCGGACGGCGGTTGACGTCCAGATGGAGTGACGACGTCCACGGCGGTACCGATGGCGGCTTGTGACGTGGCGGTTCGGCGGCTTGGAGCTCGAAGGAGTTCAAGTAACTGATAGGGTGACGATCCTCGCGGTGTTTTGTTTAAAACCATGATTTTTCCTGCTTTGAAGCAAGCAATATGTGTGGGTGCTTCTGGGGTAGAAAGCATGTTCTAAGGGGTTCTTTATAAAAATAATTAGGCTTCTCCCCTACCTCCTCCATTTTTGATGTTTTGTGTGATTTGGGGGAGAAATCCCACTTTGTGACTCAGGGAAGGCTAGAGGGGAAGCTATTTGCAGGTGCTAAATGGCGTCTGAGGACAGCGACGCTATTTTAAATGCCGGCTGCCACCCTAGACGCAATTTAGCCCAGCTTGTTTCGAGGCCAGTTCTGGGGATTCTGTCTCTGTATTAAATAGCATTTGGGGACAGCGACGCCATTTTAAATGGTGGCTGCCAAGGGCGACGCGATTTAGGCCATCTTTCGAAGCCAGTTTTCGTGTGAACTAGTTTAGGGGTCTTGAATGACGTCGGCCACGGGCGACGCGATTCAAGACAGAACCCTATTAATTCATGTAATTAACATGTGTTTACATTGTTAGATAGTTTGGTTAAATGCATGCTTGAAAACGTACTTCAAGGACGATGATTTCAATGTGATCGGATCGCACTGTGTTGTGTTTTGTACGATTGTGGACCTAGAGTGACAGTTGTTAGTACTTAGGCACCCTGTGTCGGTGTGGGAGTGACACGGCGCCGGTGTAGGAGTGGTGGGGTAATGCTTAGAGAGAAGGTCACCTGGTGTACCCCGGGGTATAGCTAGTACTGGTGTAGGAGTGGTACATTCGGAGTGTCACTCGTGCTGGGATAAGTAGAACCACCTAGAGCTAGACAAGCCGTAGTAGCCAGCGCTTTATCCGAGGGGTTGCTGTTTGGTCCTAGCGGGTCGGTGTTTTCTGCGTTCGGCCATGTGGTTTGTATGTTTAGCTGAGACGCTGGTTGTGGACTCCGTAGTGGAGTGGTTTCGGAGTTGTGCATGTTGCATTTACGAATGCATGTGTTTTATATCGGAATTTGTGAATCTTTGGGAGTTGTGTTTACTGCTTTATTTATTTAAATTGACTATACTTGTGTTTTTGCACTTGTGGGTGCGTGAGTGAGTGGTGGGGATCAAAGGATCCCTACTGAGTCTATTTCGATGAGACTCACTCCTGCGGTTTTCAGGTGAGGGTTCCAGGCAAGCGTAGCGTGGAGGGTTTTGTCTCGGATTGCGTGCCAGCAGCCACCGTTCCGGGGTATGCCTCGATGTAGTTGTCATTTTCCTTTTAGGCCTGTATGCTTAATTATTTCTTTTTTAGTTGGAATATGTAATGATTTGCTGAGTCGAGTCAAATTGTAATAATTTTTAATTCTTGCACTTCCTTTACAATTCGATGTGATGTGGAATGTTTAGCTTAGTTTATCATTTATTTTCCAGACTTATCGAGATCCTGGTGTGGCTCCAAATTTTAATGATTCGGTACCCATTTAGTAATCGGATCCTCGATTATAGGGTGACGGGTCGTTACAGGCACAACACGATCAGTCAGCTCGGGAGAGGGGACTGGCTACTCAGGGGCCGGCTTATGGCAAGGAAAAGACAGCAGTAGCAGCAGCTCCTTCGTCTGGATCAGGATCGTCTTCACCCGGCTCCCAATTCAGGAGGTTCTTTCGAGGTGGTAACGGCAGCAACGACAGTAGTGGTAGTAGCAGACCCAGCAAAGTCAGTCGGTGTCCAGTGCTCAGCAGGAGGTAGCTCAGAGACTTCCAGTAGCTTGTCGTTATTATAGTGGGACTCAATGTCCCGCATTTTCTAGGAGGTGTTATACTTGTGGCCAGCAGGGCCATTTGGCGAGGTATTGCCCGCAGGGGCAGGGTCAGGGGTAGGGACCGGGAGATCATAAGAAGTCGAGGACCCAGGGGAGAGTTCTCGCTATCACCAAGAAGGAAGCTCGTACGTCCAACTTGGTGGAAGGTACACTTTCTGTCCTTGGGAACTCCGCGCATGTGTTGATTGATTCGGGTGCTTCGTATTCCTTTATTTTTTAACAGTTCGTAGATATTCTTTTTGCACCCCGTTGATGAGTTATTTGATGGACTGATGGTTGAGGTTCCTTCTGGGGATTTCATGTTGACTTATAGCTGTTTGAGTGAGGTTCCCCTGACCATTAAGGGTCATCAGTTACCTGCCCAGTTAGTTATGCTTGTCATTCGTGACTTTGATGTCATCTTGGGCATGGATTGGTTGGAGGCTTATTATGCCGAGGTGGACTGTCACAGGAAAAGGGTGCGCTTCTCCATCCCGGGTATCCCAGCCTTCTACTTCCAAGGTATTAGGCTCTCTTCTCATGGTATTCTTATTTCTGCTTTTAAGGCCTAGAGGTTACTTGTTGGTGGTTGTGAGGCTTTCCTTGCCTCGGTAGTTGTAGCTGGTATTAGTAGTGGCTCCAGTCTTTGGGAGGTGCATGTAGTATGTGACTTTGTTGATGTGTTTCCTAAGGAGTTGCCTGGCCTTCCTCCTCAGCGGGAGGTCGAGTTCACCATTGAGTTTGCACCAGGTACGGCGCCCTTGTCTAAGGCCCCGTATCAAATGGCTCCGACCGAACTCACTGAGTTAAAGGCGCAGTTGCAGGAATTGCTGGATAAGGATTTTATCCGTCCCAATACTTCTCCGTGGGGTGCTCCAGTTCTGTTTGTTAGGAAGAAGGATGGTTCTCTAAGGCTGTGCATTGATTATAGACAGCTGAACCAGGTAACAGTAAAGAATAAGTACCCACTTCAAAGAATTGATGATCTGATGGATCAGTTGCAGTCTGTCAAGGTATTCTTGAAGATTGACTTAAGGTCAGGGTATTACCAGATGAGAATCCGTGAGGTTGATGTGAGTAAGACGACTTTTAGGACTCAGTATGGACATTATGAGTTTTTGGTTATGCCTTTCGGCTTGACCAATGCTCCGGCAGATTTTATGGATTTGATGAACCGGGTCTTCATGGCCTACTTGGATCAGTTTGTGGTAGTGTTTGTAGATGATATTTTGGTATATTCTTCTTCTGAGGAAGTGGATGCCATGCATCTTCAAGTGGTGTTGCGAGTTTTGAGAGAGCACCAACTCTATACCAAGTTTAGCAAGTGTGAATTCTGGCTAGATAAAGTGCACTTCCTAGGGCATGTCATTTCTGGTGACGGCAATACTGTAGATCCAGCCAAGATTTTTCTTCAATAACGACCTCCTTGTCGAGATTGACTCGTAAGGGAGTTCGTTTTGTGTGGACCGAGGAGTGTGAGCAGAGCTTCACTGAGTTGAAGACTCATCTCACTTCGGCTCCAATCCTAATGCAAATGGACATCGGATATCCAGTTAGACTAGTGTAGATTACTCCTGCTTATATGATGAGGGTGACTAATCTCATAGTCACTTGTGTGGAGACAGTAAGGCGAATATGTAGGTACTCATTAGAGAATGAGTTCACTAAATTGATCTGACTGAATCGCTAGATGGTATAGTACCTCTCTGTCAACCAGCTTGATTCTATTGTCGCAGTTGGGTGGATGGTCTTTGGAGTTGAGACACTAAGGACACCTTGTCGGTGGACTTATGTACTTTGACCTTGGTTTACAGATCTTTATTCACGGAATTCTAAATAGCCAAGGATCGGGTACTGCGGAATACCGTCGAAGGGAATTAAGTGTCAATGAGGAATCATTCGCTCTCAGTACTTAGAGAGAGAATGCTCTTGGAAGGATGCGCGAAAGTCCTTGGCCAAGGCGGACAATAATATCAGGAAATGAGTTTTCCGATATTATTCAATAACATCCAATCTAAGTGAGTTGACCGATTAGAATTTGACGGTACACCATACTTTGAGTTGACTCGAGAGCATTATACGAATGAAAGATTATATCCCCGTGGTAATTATTGGTGGAAAGGTTCCAAGAGTGGGTTGCTTAACCCCAATACCTTCCGGGTTCACGCGGTGTTACTTGGCACCCAATGTGATCGGAGATCCGAGCGAATTTAATGTGCGATATTGATTCGATTGATAAATTAATTAATATAAGTTATTAATTAATTAATATAAGTCTGAAGAAGAGTGTGTTATTTCTTATGAGTTCTACTTTAGGTACATGTATGTAAATACACCTTTGCTAATTTACTTTCATTTTTAGAGTCATTTCAAATGTTTTTCTTTTGTAGTACCTTAGACTAAAAAAAATAATAATAATAAAAAATAAAAACAAAAAATAAAAAACAAAAAACAGAAAAAGAGAACAAGAAAAAGAAGAAAATCTCCAAAAGATGAAGAAAAAACCTAAAAAATAAATAAAAATAAAATAAACAAACTGTTACGTCCCTAATCCGGTTCAGTCATTCAGACTCACTTCGGGTTTAAGTTGCGTAACTATGGAATCAAATAACATACAAATCGAAGATGAATGATGAGAGACAAATAACCAAGCAATAAACATGCCATTTATCCTCATTAAATATAAATATTATATTCTATTACCATATTCAGGATCCTTAAATTTCATCAAACATGCAGCGGAAATAAAATCTTTTAACTCACCAAAGAAATATAAAAGTACATATACTCTCTCAAGTTGCTACTACAACAAATATAAGAAAACAGTAAATTTAATCCTAGATAACCTCCAAATGAGTCTGATATCCAATTCCTTAAGCAAAGTCCTGTCCCCCAGCTAACTCTTCCTCCTCAGTCTCTGAAAATGTTACTAGGATTTATGAGTACAACTACTCACTAGGCAAATCAAACCCAAGAAATGCTAACAATATAATAATTGAAAAGGGATAATATCAAATATATATACGATTCACAATTCTACATATAACTCAAATAAGATCATGATACAAAATATAATCAAATATAAATTACCAAATCACATGTATTTTTTAATAGCAAGAATAAATTGAATTAATATATAGCATATAAGACTTGATTAGATTCTGATTTAACTGAACAAGTCTATTATCCATGATCAAAACATATCACATATCAAACTGAACATATTGAATTGAACATATAGCAAATTTGTCATGTTATGGTAGTTTATTAAATTAAAGTTCATATTGTCAGAATAACTAATCAGAATGAATATGAATTCTTAATTAAATAAGCTGAGATCAAAATAATTGAGCATAGATATAAAAAAAGTAAATAGAATAGATTATAAGTAAAATCAAATAGATCTAAACAACAAATAATGTTTCATAATTATGTGTCAAACAAATTAAAACCAAACGTATCAAATAGACATGCATACAACCACCATATTAGGAGCTAAATAAACAGATATCAAAGCATATATGTAAGTATGCTAAGATCATGACACATAACCAGGGAGTATATGGTCCCTCCTCGGATAACTGCAAACAAAACACAATCACCAGGATTTTCCTAATGCCCACAGGTAGAATTCATCAACGGACGCTTATGGAATGAGCCCCAATCTCCTTAAGATGGCAATGCCTAAATATATATCAAAAAAATATGGCACAAATATATTTTCATACATTTCATAATGATAATAGATTTATAAATTAATTTAGCATAATAAGACTTACATATAAGAGTTAAAATATATACTTTTATATACAAAATAAGTAGTTAAAGAGTCAACATGGTCATATAGATAAATAATCAGAGTAAAACTGATCAAAATAGGTTACTGAATAGAATCGTATGCTATTGAAATTTTCTTAGTTTTTTCGGACAAAGAATCATAATTTCTGGCTAATAAAACTAATTTTTAGAGATAAAAATGAACAAATAAGCTCGAAAATAACAAACAGATTTAGAAAATTATCAAATTTGGTGAACATATCCAATAGGTCAAAGTAATTATAAGGACAAAGTTTCATGTGATTCCGACATCAAAAAAATGATTTAGTGCATTAAATAACATATAAATAACTTAAGTCAAATTGGGCCAATCGAATAAATAGTAGAATAATAGGCACGTAAAACCTAAAATTTATGAGATTTTACCAAAAGGTATAACATGTCAAAATCAAAGTGTGTTTGAAATTTCTAGTCAATCGGCTAAGGAACAAATGAATTATGATCAATTTAAGTTCAACCTGAAAATTTGTCACAACTTTTGAACACTGTAGGTATAGGTGTTGAAAAATGTAGCTATAGGTCCTGAATATTCAGAATATAAGATTTTGCAAATTTGATCAAAATTTCATAGATCAAAGTGGAATCTAAAGTCATGGATTGATAGATTATGGTTCTAGAAAGTATGTCTGACTACTTTTGAAAATCGAAACAAAGTTTTTATATTACTACAAAATATCATTCAATGGGTTATCATCACCTACTTCAAGAACACGAAGAACACTCCCCTCTAATGCCTTTCAATCACCTTCTAGCACTCCAAGTTCTATTTTCTTGTTATCTAAGACTTCTCCCACGACCTCTAAACCTCAAAGAACAACAATCCATCTATTATAATCAATTTCCAAAAAGAATTAAATCAAAACACTTCTCTTTCTCATGAAGAACACCATGTTCTTATCTCTTATCTTGGGGCTGCGTGAAGGAGGCCTTATGCACGACTCCAGGGCCTCATATATACTATTTTGGCTTACTAATACTATCAAGATTAAGCCCCCAAAGTTTCCAAGTCGAACTCAAACTGTAGTTTTCTTAACCAACAAGTTAATATGTTCCGATTCAAACTAGGAACCCTGATTTTCGTGCAGAATGGGTTTTCTTCTATAAACCACCTCAGATTAGACCCATTCAATGTCAAAATTAGCTCTTAGTTCTTTCGATAAGTGTTAGTATTTTATATTCTCTTTCCAATCATATACGCCACATCATTTTTAGATTTTTGTGCGCGAAGTTATTGCGTTTGCAATACAACGTTTTCTCATAATTTTTAGACTCGAAAATTTGACTAAGTGTTGGAAACTAACTAGTTTCTTAATTGGGTTACTAATAGGTTTATTAGGCATGTTTTAACTTAACTAATGACTTACCCATTCTAAACTTATTATTATATTATTAAATAAATATTAAATAGATTTAAATCATTTTAGCCTGTTAATTGATTTAATTAGGCTTATTTAAATCTAGTTAGGCTTAATTAACCATGGCCCATTAATAAACTAATGGGCTTGAGATCCAAGATATAACATCTTCTCCCCCTTAAAGGAATTTCATCATCAAAATTAGCATAACTTACCAAATAAATATGGATACTTCTTCTTCATATCTTCCTCTGTCTCCCAGGTTGCTTCATTTGTAGAGTAGTTCCGCCATAAAACCTTCACTAGACGAATCACCTTGTTTCGGAGTACTTGTTCTGTATGATCTAATATGCGAATTGGCTTTTCTTCATAAGACAAGTCTAGTTGTATATCTAACGGCTCATACTTGATCACGTGAGATCGATCTGATAGGTATTTCCTGAGTATAGAGACGTGAAACACTGGATGTACATTGGCCGATGCAGGTGGTAATGCCAACTTATATGCCACCTTACCAACTCGCTGTAAAATCTCAAACGGCTTAATGAATCTTGTACTCAATTTGCCCTTTTTGCTGAAGCGCATGACACCCTTAGTTGGAGACACCTTCAGAAAAACATGATCTCCCACTTCAAATGTTAGCTCTCGCTTTTTATTATCTGCATAACTCTTCTGTCGGCTCTGAGCAGTGAGCAACTGCTTCCTGATGCTATCAATCTTCTCAAAACAATCTTGCACAATTTGCGGTCCAATCAAGCTTCTTTCACCAACTTTAGACCAACAAATCGGTGATCTGCATGGTCTGTCTTAAAGTGCCTCATATGGAGCCATCCCAATGCTAGAATGATAACTATTATTGTATGCAGACTCAATAAGAGGCAACTGATCATCCCAACTACCATGCCACTCTAGACTGCATGCTCTTAACATGTCCTTGAGCGTTTGTATAGTCCTCTCAGATTGACCATCGATATGTGGATGAAAAGTAGAGCTAAACTTCAGTTGTGTATCCAATGCTTCTTGTAGACTCTTCCAGAATTGTGCAGTGAATCTGGAATTCCTGTCTGATATGATAGAAACTGGCACACCATGCAATCGGACTATCTCATCAATGTACAATCTAGTCAACTCTTCTAAGGACTGGATCTTGTTAATAGCCAGAAAATGAGCAGACTTAGTTAACCGATCTACAATCACCCATATCATATCATGTTTCTTCCTTATTTTAGGCAAGCCAGTAATGAAGTCCATAGTGATATGCTTCCACTTCCATTGAGGTATTTCCATTTACTACAATGGACCAGCAGGTCTTTGGTGTTCAACCTTCACTTGCTGACATGTCAAACACCTAGAAACAAAATCTGCAATGTCTTTCTTCATGCCTGACCACCAGAAATTCTTCTTCAAATCTCGGTACATCTTTGTACCTCCTAGATATAAAGAGAATTTTGATATATGAGCTTCAATCAACAATTCTCTCCTTAGCTCGTCATCATTCGGTACACAACCTATTGCCATGCCAAATGCCTCAATATGTACCTTTTACTACATCAAGTTTACCTTCCATAGTAAGAATAGCCTGATCCTTCTCTTGAGCCTGAATAATTCTGTCAGTAAGAGTAGACCAAACAGTCAGCTGCATCAGATACGACCTCTCACCATGTACCTGAGGTGTGGCTTCAATAGCATCTTCCATGTCTTTCCACTTTAAGTGCAATTGTAAAGTCATAAGCTTTCTGCTCAACGCATCAGCTACCACAGTTGCCTTGCCTGGATGATAGTTCAAAGTGAAGTCATAATCTTTTAGGAACTCCACCCAGCGCCTCTGTCATAGATTGAGATCCTTATGTGAAAAGATATACTTTAGGATTTTGTGATCAGTGAATACCTCAAACTGCGCCCCATAAAGATAACGCTGCCAAATCCTCAAAGCATGAACCATAGCAGCCATCTCTAGATCATGAGTAGGGTAATTTTGTTCATAGTCTTTCAATTGTCTCGATGCATATGCTATAACATTGTCATGTTGCATAAGCACACATCTGAGACCTTTGCATGAAGCATCAGTATATACAACAAAATTATCAATCTCAGTTGGCAAAGTGAGTATCAGAGTTGTGGTTAGTCTTCTCTTCAATTCTTGAAAACTTTACTCATATTCTATTGACTAAACAAATTTTGCACCCTTCCGTGTCAGTTTGGTCATTGGAGCGGCTAAGGTAGAAAACCCCTCTATGAACCTCCTGTAGTATCCAACCAAACTAAGGAAACTCCTTATTTCAACAACGGTCTTTGGAGCTTCCCATTTCATAACAACTTCTACCTTTGTCGGATCTGTAGAAACTCTATCTTTGGAAATAATGTGCCCCAAAAACTGGACCTGCTTGAGCCAGAACTCACATTTGCTGAATTTGGCATATAACTGACTACTCTGAGAATCTCCAACACAATCTTCAAATGATTCCTATGTGCTTCCGCACTTGGAGAGTAAATAAGCACATCATCGATAAAAATCACCACAAATTGGTCAAGATATGGCTGAAAGATTCTATTCATTAGATCCATAAACGCAGCAGTAGCATTGGTTAGCCAAAAAGGCATAACCAAGAACTCATAATGACCATACCCGATATGGAAAGCCGTTTTTGAAATGTCTTTATCCTTGATCCGCAACTGATGGTAACCGGATCGAAGATCAACCTTGGAGAAGCCCTTGGTTGACTGCAACTGATTAAACAAATCTTCGATCCATGGCAAAGGATACTTGTTTTTTATGGCAACTTGATTGATCTTGCGATAATTAATGCACAACCACATTGACCCATCCTTCTTTCGGATGAATAGCATTGGTGCACCCTATGGTGACACACTTGGACGTATGAAGCCTTTATCTAAAGGTTCCTGCAATTGCTTCTTTAACTCTGCCAACTCAGCAGGAGCCATTTGGTATGGTGTTTTCGAAATAAGTGCTGTCCCTGGCGTAAGATCAATAGTGAAATCGATCTCCTATGATGGTGGCAAACTGGGCAGATCATCAGGGAAGACATCGGGAAAGTCTTGAATCATCTCAATATCCTGTACTGTCTTGGCTGTATTATTATCAATCACCACACTAGCCAAAAATGCCTCACAGCCCTGGCAGACTAATTTCACGGCTTTTATCATGGAGACGAACACTCTCCCAAAATTATTCTTTGGACATTGAAAGTAGAAAGTATCCTCTGACTGAGGACCCTGAAAGATGACTCTTTTCTTCTTGAAATCTAGAAGTGCATCATGTTCTTCTAGGAAACTCATGCCCAATATAATATTAAAGTCCACCATGTTAATAACATAGGGCCATGCAAATAAATCTTGATCCGCTATACTAACATGAAGACTCGACACCATAAGGGTGGAAATGAAGGTCTCACCGGTAGCTGTGGTAATAGTCAAGGGTGGTACCTTTAAAAGCTCAATACTCTCTAGAGAGTCGACAAATCTAGTGGAAACAAAACTATATGTAGCACCATAATCAAACATAACTAGGGCACATACACTCTTAACTAGAATAGTACCTGTGGCCCTATTGGTGTCGTCACCCGCTTCAACTGCTTCACTGGTAAGCACATAGACTCGCGCCTTTCCTCTCGCAGGTGCTCCAAGCGCAAATTTGCCCATAGGCATTAGGCAATCGCGAATCATATGGCCTGGTTCACCGCAACTGAAGCACTTGCCAACTACATGCCAACACTCTGAGCCTGAGTGCGGTCGCCCACACTGAGCACAAACTGGATGTGCCACCTTCTTAGCTGCCGATGCCGCCACCTGGAAGTCCTTTCTCTTCTTCTTGTCAAATTCACAGCAGAAAGGTGGAGCTTGAGTAATCTTACCTCCTGGACCCTTTCTTGCATTTACAAAAGCAATATGCTCCCTCTCTGCAATGTAAGCTGCTGCCAACGCTTCCTTCATAACAATATGCCTAAACAGAGCTACTCTACTACGAATAGCCCCAGTCAGTCCTTTGTCAAACCTCTTGACTCGTTCCTCTTCTACAGTGAAGAAATTAGGTGCAAAGCACTCCAATTCAACAAACTTGGCCTCATACTCAGCCACTGTCATCGTCCCTTGTGTTAGAGTAAGGAAATTAGCAACTCTAACATCTCTGATATGAACTGGAAAATACTGCTCCTTAAAAGTAGTCAGGAAGTCCTTCCGCATGATTGGCCCATCTTTGTAACGACCCGCCACCCTATAATCGGGGATCCGATTATTAAATGGGTACCGAATCATTAAATTTGGAGTCAAACCAGGATCTCGATAAGTTTGAGAAATAAATGATAAACTAAGCTAAACATCCACATCACAATGAATTGTGAAAGAAGTGCAGAAATTAAAAATTATTACAATTCGACTTGACTCAGCAATTAATTACATATTCCAACAGAAAAGAAATAATTAAGTGTATAGCTAGAAAAGAAAATAACAACTACATCGGTGTAGGCGCCCGGAACGTTCCCCGTCGCTCTTGTGGGTTTCGAGCGAGGGCTTCTCCGTTCATCTCAACACTGCGGCGATTTGGAAGGGTTAGAAATTAAGGTGTGTGATCGCCAGGAGCATTACCTTACGGTCCCTGTGCTCCGCAGGATGGTGAGAGTGATCGCGTTCCGAGGGAGCGGGAGACGGCGGTTTCCCCTTCTCTTTCTCCGGCCAGCCAGAGGAGGAGAACTTGGCAGTCTGCACGCAAAAATGCGGTAAGGGTCCCTGAAAGGAAAAGACAAGACAAAAGAAGAAGATAACCCGATTAGAACTGTGATATGTAGAATATATCCATGAAAATATAAAAATTAACTAGAATTGGAGGGAGACGTACTGGATGGGTGTTTGGGGAGGGAAGGTGACCATATGTTATGGCTACCCACATCCCGTTTTTTGTTTTAAAACCTCTGGGGGAGTAAGGGTTGCCAGGTTATCCTAACATGCACGCATGCAGATGGGGGTGCTCGTATGTGAAAAGTGAAGTGAAGTGTTGAAAGAGGAAAAAAGAGTGAGAGAAGGAAATGTTACGGAATGGATGGAGAGTGGGAATGCAATGAAGTGAAAAGGAGAAAAGTAAAGAGAGGGTTAAGAAGACAAGTCCATTTGGAGTGCGAAGGATTCCTCTTGAAGTTCCTCCTGAAGCTCTCTGACTCCTTGCCCGCTCGACTCCTCAAAGCCAACCCACTTGCCAACCTCCCAAAACCAAAAAAAAACCCCTCTTGCTCAAGGAGACATGGGGGGTTTAAATAGGTGAAGGGTAAATAGGAGGAAATAGGGGTCTAAATCCCCGTAAATCATCAAAGAGCCAATGGGAAGTGGTCAAGGATCGGAGGTAGTGCGCGCGGCAGCCGCCGGAGTGGGGGATGATCGGAGTAGTGGAGGTGAGGGTGGCGGGTAGAGGAGATCGTGGGAAGACGAGGTCAAGGTGGGAGTTAGGGGAGTGGGCGGCCATCCAACTTGCCTTCCAATCCCGTGGAAGGCCAGGTAGCTGGCCTTCCACGAAGAGGTAGAAGGCGGCCCGGTTGGCCTTCGAAGGGTGGTAGAAGGCGAGGGGTGGCCTTCGAAGGATGGTGGAAGGCGGACAGGCTGGCCTTCGAAGGGTGGTGGAAGGCGGGCTGGTTGGCCTTCTACGAAAAAGGTGGCGAAAGTCGAGATTGGTTAATGGGCCTGATTTTTTTTAGTGGGTTGAATTATGTGAGAAAATCTGATGGGCTAAATGAAATGGATAAAATGATGGGGTTACGACCAAAAGGGGGGTCCAAAATCGGTGTCTACAATCGGGGCATATCCCGGAACAGCGGCTGTTGGCGCGCAACCCAAGGCAACACTCTCCTCGCTACGCCTGCCTGGAACCTTCACCTGAAAACTACAGGGGGTGAGTCTCATCGAAATGGACTCAGTAGGGATCCTTCGATCCCCACCACCCACTCATACACCCACAAGTGCAATAACGTAAATATAGGCAATTTAAATAAATAAAATAGTAAACACATGCATTCATAACAATAACATGCATGACTCTGAAACGACTCCACCACGAAGTCCACAACTAGCGTCTCGGCTAAACACACAAACCACGCAACCGAATGCAGAAACAGCAACCCGTTGAGACCAAACAGCAACTCCTCGGATAGCGCACTGGCTACTCCGGCCTAATAGGCTCCAGGTGGTTCTGCTTCTCCCAGCACGAGTGACACTCCGAATGTACTACTCCCACACTAGTACTAGCTATACCCCGGGGTACACCAGGTGACCCTCTCTCTAGGCGTCACCCCACCACTCCTACACCGGTGCCGTGTCACTCCCACACCTACACAGGATGCCTAAGCGCTAACAACTGTCACTCTAGGCCCATGATCGCACAAAATGCTACACGGTGCTATCCGATCATGTAGAAATCATCGTCTTCGAGTATGTTTTCAAACATGCACTTATCCAAACTATCTAACAATGTAAACACATGTTAATTGCATGCTTTAATGAGATTTTGTCTTGAATCGCGTCGCCCAAGGCCGACGTCATTCAAGACCCCTAAACAGGTTCATGTGAAAACTGGCATCGGAAGATGGCCTAAAACGCGTCGTGCAAAGTAGTCATCTTTTAAAAGGCGTCGCTGTCCCTAGTCGCCTAATAGCGACATAAACAGAATAAGGCCTCGGGGTGATTAACTAAATCGCGTCGTTCAAAGGAGTAGCCATTTGAATGGTGTCGTTGTCCCTGGACGCTATGCAATCTAGAGACAGAGTCTGTTATCTGGGATAAATCGCGTCGTAGGTGGAAGCCGCCTTTTAAATGGCGTCGCTGTCCCCAGACGCCATTTAACCCTCACAGACAGGTTTTCTCTCCTCCTTCCCCCAATTCACAAGGGGGGATTTTCTCCTCCAAATTGCACAAAAACGTCAAAAAATAGGGGACTAGGACGACAACCCAAATACCCAATAAAAACCCACCATCCACATTCTATAAGATTAACATTTCACCCTATAAATCCCCTAAACATGCTCCTAAGCGGGAAAAACATGGTTCTAAACAAAAAATTACGAGGATCGTCACCCTACCGGTTACTCGAACTCCTCCGAACTCCAAGCCGCCGAATCGCCACGCCACGAGCCGCCGCCGGTACCGCCGTGGACGCCGTTACTCCACCGGGACGTCGGCCGCCGTTCGGAGAGAAATGCGCCGCAGAGGAAATGGTGGTGGTAGTGGTGTAAGTTATGAGGTTGATGGAGTAGAGGGAGAGGAGGAATGGGGAGAGGAAACGAAGGAGAAGGGGGACAAGGGCGCCGGAGGTTCGGAGAGAAAGAGGAGGAGCGAGAAAGGAGTGGAGAGAATGAGGGAAAGGAGGGAGGGTTTGCGGGGTCAAACTGAAACTAGATAAAACGCGTCGTCTAAGACCGACTTCATTCAGACGACAAGACGGGTCGTACACTGACATACCGGGGTCGTACCTTAAATAGCGTCGTCTATACAAGACGCCAGTCAGACGATAAGTCCGGGGCCATACTCCCACGGCCCAACACCAGCCCAAGTGGCGTCCACGTGGCACAATCTAAAACGTGTCCACCTTACCGGATGCCGTTTGAACCGTGTCGAGCAAGCTCGATGCAAAAAAATAATACAAGCCCTAGCCCCACAAGTGCCCAAACCAAGGGATCCGACCCCAAAACTGACCCGATAACCGGATCCGAAACCTCAATCCTTACATTCTTCCCCCCTTAAAAGAATTTCATCCCCGAAATTGTCGCTATAACATAACAAGATTGCATAGGTAAAAAGGAGAACTTACGGGAAAAGGTAGGGAAACTGTTCCCGCATCTCATCCTCGCGCTCCTAGGTCGCCTCGCCTCCTGAGCGATGCTGCCAAATGACCTTAACTAGAGGAACGACCTTGTTCCGAAGGACCTGTTCCTTGCGATGCTCAATACGTACTGGAAATTCCGAAAAGGACAAGTCCTCAGCGACTTCCAACTCTGAAAAGTCCAAAACATGAGATGTATCTTGAACATATTTCCTCAACAAGGAAACATGGAACACATTGTGCACTTCTGCAAGACTGGATGGCAAGGCTAGCTGATATGTTGTTTCCCCAATTCGAATAAGAATGGGAAAATGCCTAATATATCGCGGACTCAGCTTACCTCGCTTCCTAAATCTCATCACACCCTTGGAGGGTGAGATTCGGAGAAACGTGTGGTCCCCAACATCGAACTCAAGTGGTCTCCTACGGATATATGCATAACTCTTCTGCCTGCTCTGAGTTGTAGTCAATCTCTGCTGCACCACTTTGGAAACCTCAGCACACTGCTGTACCAGCTCTGGCCCTGCTATCTGCCTCTCGCTAATCTCAAACCAATTCACAGGAGATCGACACGACCGCCCGTACAATGCCTCATATGGCACCATGCCAATACTAGAATGATAACTGTTGTTGTAAGCAAACTCTACTATAGACAAGTGCTGCTCCCAAGAACCTCCCTAGTCTAGGCAACATGCCCTGAGCATATCCTCCAGTGTCTGAATGGTCCTCTCCGACTGCCCATCAGTCTCAGGATGATAAGCCGAGCTGAAGGCTAACTGCGTACCCAAGGCCTTCTGAAAACTCTTCCAGAACATAGAAGTAAATCTCGGATCTCGGTTTGACACGATGGATAAGGGCACGCCGTGCAGAGAGATGATCCGATCCACAAATAACTTAGCCAACTTACCGACTGACCAATCCTTCCTAATAGCCAGAAAGTGTGCCGACTTGGTCAATCGATCAACAATGACCCAGATCGCGTCTCTTCTACCAGGGGACACAGGTAATTTCATCACAAAGTCCATAGTCACGTGTTCCCATTTCCATTCTGGGATCGGTAACGGGTACAACAACCTTCCTGGTCTCTGGTGTTCTGCCTTAACCTGCTGACAAGTCAGGCACCTTGCCACATAATCAGCCACGTCATTCTTCATACCAGGCCACCAAAAGTGACTCTTCAAACAATGATACATCTTAGTCGTTCCAGGATGCACTACATATCTAGAAAGGTGTGCCTCATCCAGGACACTCCGACGCACATCATCCTCAGCTGGAACATAGAGTCTGCCTCTAAATCTGACCGTGCCATCATCCCACAACTCTACCTCTGATATCTGGAGAATCTGCGGCAGCTCTGCATCTGCCCTCTAAGCCTCGATCACTGCATGGTACATTGCTGGCCTCACAGTTAAGCTGACCAACACGGCTCTGTCGACCTCTCGAGGAATCCTAAAGGAAGATTCCACATCCTGCTTATATAACCTCCATTCTTGAACCATAAGATATGATACGACCGTCTTCCGACTCAAGGCGTCTGCTACCACGTTTTCCTTGCCCGGATGATAAGAAAGGTCGAGATCATAATCCTTGATAAACTCCATCCACCTGTGCTGCCTCAAGTTCAGATCCTTCTGTGTGAATACATACTTCAGGCTCTTATGATCGGTAAAAACCTGAAACTTTTCTCTATATAAATAGTGCCTCCAGTTCTTCAGTGCAAATACTACAGCTGCCAACTTTATGTCATGAGTGGGATACTTCTCCTCATGCTTCTTCAGCTGCCTAGAAGCATAGGCCACAACCTTACTATGCTGCATCAGAACCGCACCCAAACCTCGACGAGATGCATCTGAGTAAACCACGAATCCACCTGAACCTGATGGAAGCACCAGAACTGGAGCCAAAGTGAGACGAGCCTTCAACTCAGAAAAGCTCTGCTCACACTCCTCGGTCCACACAAAACGAACTCCCTTACCCGTCAACCTCGACAAGGGGTCGCTACCGAAGAAAAATCCTAGACGAACTGTCTGTAATACCCTGCTAACCTCAGGAAGCTCCTGATCTCAGTTACTGATGTCGGTCTGTCCCAATCCATCACTGCCTTAATCTTGGCTGGATTCACTGGAATGCCATCTCTAAAAATAAAATGCCCCAGGAAGTGCACCTTATCTAGCCAGAATGCACACTTGTTAAACTTGGCATAGAGTTGGTGCTCTCTCAGAACCTGCAACACCACCTGAAGATGCGTGGCATGCTCTTCCTTAGAAGAAGAATATACCAAAATATCATCCACAAACACTACTACGAACTGATCCAGGTAGGCCCTGAAGACCCGGTTCATCAAATCCATAAAAGCCGCCGGAGCATTGGTTAAGCCGAAAGGCATAACCAAAAACTCATAATGTCCGTAGCAAGTCCTAAAAGCCGTCTTACTCACATCAACCTCACGGATCCTCATCTGGTAATACCCTGATCTCAAGTCAATCTTTGAAAACACCTTCGCAGACTACAACTGATCCATCAGATCATCGATCCTCGAAAGTGGGTACTTGTTCTTTATTGTTACCTGGTTCAGCTGTCTATAATCAATGCACAGCCTCAGAGAACCATCCTTCTTCCTAACAAACAGAACTGGAGCACCCCACGGAGAAGTACTGGGACGGATAAAACCCTTATCCAGTAGTTCCTGCAACTGCGCTTTCAAGTTAGCGAGTTCGGCCGGAGCCATCCGATACGGGGCCTTAGACAAGGGTGTCGTACCTGGTGCAAGCTCAATAGTGAACTCAACCTCTCACTAAGGAGGAAGGCCAGGCAACTCCTCAGAAAACACATCAACAAAGTGACAAACTACATGCACCTCCTAAGGACTGGAACCACTACCAACACCAGCTATAACAACAGAGGCAAGGAAAGCCTTACAGCCACCAAGAAGCAACCTCTGGGCCTTAAAAGCAAAAATAAGAATTCCACGAGAAGAGAGCCTAATACCTTGGAAGTAGAAGGTCGGGATGCCCGGAATAGAGAAACGCACCCTCTTCCTGTGGCAGTCCACCTCGGCATAATAAGCCTCCAACCAATTCATGCCCAAGATGACATCAAAGTCGCGAATGGCAAGCACAACTAATTGGGCGGGTAACTGATGACCCTCAATGGTCAAGGGAACCTCACTCAAGCAGCTATAAGTCAACATGAAATCACCAGAAGGAACCTCAACCATCAGTCCATCAGATAACTCATCAACGGGTGTAGAAAGAATATCTATGAACTGCTCAGAAATAAAAGAATGCGAAGCACCCGAATCAATCAACATATGCGCGGAGTTCCCAAGGACAGAAAGTGTACCTTCCACCAAATTGGACGCACGCCTCTCCTTCCTGGTGATAGCAAGAACTCTCCCCTGGGTCCTCGGTTTCTTCTGATCACTTGGTCCTTGCCCCTGACCATGCCCCTGTGGGCAATACCTCGCCAAATGGCCCTGCTGGCTACAAGTGTAACACCTCCCAGAAAATGCAGGACACTGAGTCCTACCATGAGTACCACCGTAATGACGACAAGCTGCCGGAAGCCTCTGAGCTGTCTCCTGTTGAGCACTGGATATCGACTAACTCTGCTGGCTCTACCTGGGTCTGCTACTACCGCTACTGCCATTGCTGCCGCCATCGCCTCGAAAGAACCTCCTGAATCTGGAGCCGAGTGAAGACGATCCTGATCCAGACGAAGGAGCTGCTGCTGCTGCTGTCTTTCCCTTGCCAAAAGCTGGCCCCTGAGTAGTCAGTCCCCTCTCCCGAGCCGGCTGATCATGCTGTGCCTCTACTGCCGCGACACACCTAACCGTCGATGCCAAGTCCGTACAGCAGTGGGACGCCACCAAAACTCCTCAAATTGGACCTTAGTCTATCCACAAACCTCTCAGTCCGACGCTCTTCGTCTCCTTAAATAAAGGGCACAAATCTCTTAAGCGAAACAAACTTCATCTGGTACTCAAGCACTGTCATGCTTCCTTAGGTCAACTCCATAAATTCCCTCTCCTTGGCCTTCTGGACATGCCTAGGGAAGTATTGTGCATTGAATTCCTTCACAAATGTCTCCCATGGAATCTCCCTGAGATTCCTATCTGCATAAGATAAGCTCTTCAAAGTGGTCCACCAGTCGTAGGCATCATCTTTCAACATGTAGGTAGCCAACGAAGTCCTCTCAACTGCTGCACGATCCATAGTATCGAAAGTCTTTTCCAACTCCCTCAGCCAATGAACGACCTTATCAAGGTTGGGACGACTGGTAAAAATGAGGCGGCTCCAGCTTTAGGAATCTCTCCAGAGCAGCTAAAGGCCCTCCCTGAGTACTAGAATTCTTATTAGGGTCTCGAGTCTGGTATCTAGCCATCGTGTCCATCATAGCCTCCATAAAACGCTCCATGTTCGGCCTACTGGCCTCAGATCCACTAGGAACATCTCCCCACTCCTTAATAACTGGCACTCTCTTTCTAGGAGCCATCTAATCGCCTACAATCACAAAAATCGAAAAATTCTAATTAGAATCCTAAAACCTACACCACTGCCGTGCCTGTACAGGATAATGTAATTATTTGACGAAATTACAATATTTAACCTAGTTACTCATCTATTTGCCAGACCGAAGGCTCTGATACCAACTGTAACGACCCGCCACCCTATAATCGGGGATCCGATTACTAAATGGGTACTGAATCATTAAATTTGGAGTCAAACAAAGATCTCGATAAGTCTGAGAAATAAATGATAAACTAAGCTAAACATCCACATCACATCGAATTGTGAAAGGAGTGCAAAAATTAAAAATTATTACAATTTGACTTGACTCAGCAATTAATTACATATCTCAACAGAAAAGAAATAATTAAGTGTACAAGCTAGAAAATAAAATAACAACTACATTGGGGCATACCCCGTAACAGCGGCTGCTTGCGCGAAACTCAAGGCAACACTCTCCTCGCTACGCCTGCCTGGAACCCTCACCTAAAAACCACAGGGGGTGAGTCTCATCGAAATGGATTCAGGAGGGATCCATCGATCCCCACCACCCACTCACTCACCCACAAGTGCAATAACACAAATATAGGCAATTTAAATAAATAAAATAGTGAACACATGCATTCATAACAGTAACACGCACGACTCTGAAACGACTCCACCACGGAGTCTACAACTAGCGTTTCGGCTAAACACACAAACCATGCGGCCGAACGCGGAAAACACCGATCCGTTGAGACCAAACAGCAACCCCTCGGATAGCGCGCTGGCTACTCCGGCCAGACAGGCTCCAGGTGGTTCTGCTTCCCTCAGCACGAGTGACACTCCGATTGTATCACTCCCACACCGGTACTAGCTATACCCCGGAGTACATCAGGTGACCCTCTCTCTAGGCGTCACCCTACCACTCCCACACCGGCACCGTGTCACTCCCACACCGACACAGGGTGCCTAAGCGCTAACAATTGTCACTCTAGGCCCACGATCGCACAAAACGCTACACGGTGCGATCTGATCATGTAGAAATCATCGTCCTCGAGTATGTTTTCAAACATGCATTTATCCAAACTATCTAACAATGTAAACACATGTTAATTGCATGCTTTAATGATATATTGTCTTGAATCGCGTCGCCCAAGGCCGACATCATTCAAGACCCCTAAACTGGTTCATGTAAAAACTGGCCTCAGAAGATGGCCTAAAACGCGTCGTGCAAGGTAGTCATCTTTTAAAAGGCGTCACTGTCACTAGTCGCCTAATAGCGACAGAAACAGAATCAGGCCTCGGGGTGATTAACTAAATCGCGTCGTTCAAAGGAGTCGCCATTTGAATGGCGTCGCTGTCCCTGGACGCTATGCAATCCAGATACAGAGTCTGTTATCTGGCATAAATCGCATCGTGGGTGGAAGTCGCCTTTTAAATGGCGTCGCTGTCCCCAAACGTCATTTAACCCTCACAGACAAGTTTTCCCTACGCCTTCCCCCAATTCACAAGGGGGGATTTTCTCCTCCAAATTGCAAAAAAACGTCGAAAATAGGGGAGTAGGAGGAGAGCCCAAATACCCAATAAAAACTCACCATTCCACATTCTATAAGATTAACATTTCACCCCAGAAATCCCCTAAACATGCTCCAAAGCAGAAAAAACATAGTTCTAAACAAAACATTGCGAGGATCGTCACCCTACCAGTTACTCGAACAACTCCGAGCTCCAAGCCGCCGAACCTCCACGCCACGAGCCGCCGCTGGTACCGCCGTGGACGTCGTTACTCTACCGGGACGTCGGCCGCCGTCCGGAGACAAATGCGCTGCAGAAGAAATGGTGGTGGTAGTGGTGGAAGTTAGGAGGCAGATGGAGTAGAGGGAGAGGGGGAATGGGGAGAGGAAACGAAGGAGAAGGGGGAAAAGCGCGCCAGAGGTTCGGAGAGAAAGAGGAGGAGAGAGAAAGGAGTGGAGAGAATGAGCAAAAGGAGGGAGGGTTTGCGGGGTCAAACTGAAACTAGATAAAACACGTCGTCCAAGACCGACGTCATTCAGACGACAAGACAGGTGGTACACTGACATACCAGGGTCGTACCATAAATGGCGTCGTCCATACAGGATGCCATTCAGACGATAAGTATGGGGCCATACTCCCGCGGTGCAACACCAGCCCACGTGGCGTCCACGTGCCACAACCTCTATATTCTCCTGTAGACACGCTAATTTTGACATCATTTTGAGTAAATTGCATATCATATAATAATGCCTCAGAATGGTCTAATAATTAATCATTGATTAATTTTTATTGATTTTTTAAGCTAATTATCTAAAAAGTGTCGGGTCAGACAGATATGTTTAAGTTAATCAATTGAATTGATTTGAATTCAAATTTCAGTTAAAATATGAAGAAGTCTAAAAGACGTCTACTTGTGTGGACACCATTTAGAGTTTATTCTTATTTTAATGTTTAAATTTGAATTTTAATCAGTTTATTAATTAGCTAAAAGACGTCTGCCAGGCACGACGCGGTTTAGGTTTCCTAAGTTGTTTCTACTTCTCTTCCGGATGTTTATCCTTATCTTAATTAATGTAAACGGCGTCTTCCATAGACGACGCGTTTTATCTAATACAGATAAAGATAAGTTTTTCCCGGATGTTTATCTTTATCCTAATCAGTCTGAAAGGCGTCTTCAATGGGCGACGCGTTTTAGATACTTACAGATAAAGATGAATTAATCTGTATTTATCTGTTGGTTAAGATGGATAAATCCCAAATTTCTCCATGTAAATCCGCGGACGCAGAAGAAGTCTATAAATACCCTCCTCTTGAATGGGTGACAGAGTTGGTGATTAGTTAGTGATTGAAGAGTTAATGATTGAAGCGATATCGAATTGAAGATCGAAGCAACGACGTCCAAACGCCGAAGTGCTGCTGTTTCCAGAAGTCGGCGTCCGTTCTTCATCCAATCTTCATCCATTCAAGACCAAGGCTTTCCATTCTTCATCCATTCGGCATAAGTCTTTCAATTCATTTCTGCATTCTCTTCATTTCTGCATTCTTTTCATATTCACATGTTCATTAATCTTACATTCTTCATCACTCCATGCAACGCACACAACACTAGCATTATTTTCAAAACCAATTTGATAAAGGGGTTTCAAAGACCAACCCAACAAGTGAGTTCTCATGTTTAGTTGCATGTTTAAAACTCTGTTTAGAATGGATACTACTTTTGCTTAAGTTCTCATTGTTTCTTCATTTCTCTTTCTATTTTCTTGTAAAGAATCAAAGGGAGAGAATCAACAAGCAAATCACAAGGACTCTGGACGATCCTCAACTTCAACAGCAATCAAAGCAAGAACGAAGACAAGAAATGGCTCTCTTTCTTCAGCCGGCTGAAGGAAGGGAACCAAGAGCTCAATATCTTCCACGTCCAAACAGGTAAGCGATCAAACTCTTTCTTTTGGAACTTTTAAGTCAAAAGTTTTTGGCGATCACTTCACTTAGTTTCCTTTTAATAGGTTTATTTTTGCACTTAAACAGCATAAATTTTTTATGATAATCACACACTCATTTTAAGCACTTAGCTTTTTTGGCGATCACGGTGGGACTTTGTCTCGCCATCTTTTAGTTCTTTTGTTCTTACTGTTATCAATAGGGCACCCACGGTGCAACACTTGTGTCTCTCGACACGTCCTCACTAATTGGTGAGTGTTTTTAGTTTAGTTAATTTCCTACGTGCACCACGTGCACACCCCTGCAGCAATATCTTGCCCTCCCCGTTGGTTAGTTGAAAAGCTGTTTTTTGTGATGAAATGTTGTGTGATTGACTGATATCTTAGTTGTTTAGTTGATAAAATCATCCTGTTAAAACCTGAAACTAAAAAAAAATCTTGCATGAGCTGATTATTTATCGTTTTTATCCTGTTTGAGGAGGAATCAATCCAGAAATTCCTCCTGGAAAATTGAACCTGCGACTTGAAAAGCGTCCAGGAGCACTGACGCGTTTCAAATTGCGTCGGTTATCCCAGACGCCTTTCAGTCTAATTTCTCTGCTGTCTGCTATCTGAGCCTCTGCGAAAAATTAAGGTTCTGTTTGAAAGGCGTCGACCACCATCGACGCTATTCAGGCAGTTTCTTACCTTTTCTTTAGTTCTCAGATTTTTGTGATATGTGTGCTAATTACCCATTATGTATTAAGCATTAGAGGCCATCCAGGCTACAGGTCATACGCATTGAGGCTAACACCCTCCTTTTCTTAGGAACACTCTTCTTGACGTCATCAACTCTCTCTGATTGGGTCGGTCCCTCGATCAGACTAGAGTAGTTGGCGTTAAGGCCTCCGTAAGTCCCCAAAATTAAGGTACTCCTCCTTGATCATCGGGCTGGTTGTACCAGTTGAAGTCCCGGTTAGATTCCATAAACGTTGTGAGAGAAAGCCATAGAATATAACGGTGGACATTGAATTGAAACTAGGATCCCATCCCTTGAGCGAATTTGTGGTTTAATTAAATCCAAATAACTCAACAAGGAATCTTAAAATCACGCTAAACATCCACTTGTTTGTTTAAATCTCTGTACAACTTGTTTGCCAATCCTTGAAAAAGAATCTAACATCACGCTGCTCCGATCAGGCAGAGACTTGAGCGTGGCTCCAGATGCTATGATCAACTACGAGGGAGATGCTAATGCCCCTCGCGATTCTGATTACAATTTTGAGAGCGGGAGAGATGCTGATGCCTCCCGTAATTCTGTCCCTGTTCCAGTTCGACATGATGGGAATGTCCGAACCCCTCTTTTTCATCCTCATGAGCAATATTCTGATCCTCCCCCGCATGAGTATGCGGTTCCCAATCCCATTTTCGAGGGAGACATGAATCAGAATGATCCCTCGTCTTCTGATCCTTCGGATCTTGTAAATGCTTTGGGAGTTCTTGCCTCCTGCCTGGATCCTCAGCAGTTCTAGGCGATCCAGTCCATTCTGAAGGAAGGCACCCATACAGCTTGCCGAACCGAACCCTGCAGCTCCCCCTGCCATCCCTCAGCAACCTCCTCATCATCCTCCTTACATCCATCAGGCCATGGAAGGCCTCCATATCACTTCTCGGCCAGCTGGGCCGCAACTTTCATCTTCCAGGCAACCGGCCAGACCGCTGACGCCCGCTTATCAAAATGCCCTCGGGCATGGCGGAAGCTCTGCCGGACCTCCCCTTTACTGCCCTCCTTGTCCGACGTACTCTAGGCAACAGGCCTATCAAGTACCTCCCCCTCCCCCTCCTCCCCAGGCTGATCCGACCATGCAAGCGTTGCTGGCCAAGATGGAGCGCATGGACGAACAATTCAACAACCTCCAGAAGATGATGGGGGTCAAAGCTGCACCAGAAATCAACTTACCAAGCCTGCTAGTGTTCCACCTGCCACCCTCCGAAATGCCAGTGTATCGGAAGTACAACGGTACTGGTAACCCCTTCACCCACTTGAAGGAGTTCATGTACGAATCATCCTTCTGGCAAAATGACAAGAGGTCGTTGGCCTTTTTGTTCAGGAGATCTTTAGAGGGACCAACCCTCGAGTGGTTCTTTTCCTTGGAACCCTCCGAAGTAGAGGACTATGGTATCGTTTCCCGAAAATTCATTCAACGATACCAGGACCGAGTCGCTCCCTCCCTGTCCATCACCGATCTAATAGCAGAGAAGATGAAACCCGATGAGGAGTTCGTCAGTTTTGCCGACAGATGGCGAGGCTTGGCCGAGAAAGTGAAAGATCACTTGTCCGAGTCGGAGCAAGTGAAGATGCTGATTTTCAATGCCACGCCCCAGTTTAAACTAGTCTTATCCCTGAACAATCTGACCAGCATGGCAGAGCTCTATGAAAGAGCGCGGTACTGTCAGAATGCCTTCAAGGACGCTAAGTTCTCTAGCGTCTTTGATCCTCACAGACCTAGCAGGCCTCCACCTCGGAAGCTTGCAGTGCCGAATTCTACCAGCACAGGTCCAACTACTGAGGGCACGCTCTCTCATGAGCAAGTCAGTAGTATGAACAACAACTCGCCCCAGTTCGTAAGGAGTCAACAACAGTACCAGAGGCCACCACAGCCGAACCAGCAGAGGTACATGCAGCAACCAAACCCTCAGTATCAGCGGCCCCAGCAGCCGAACCAGCAACAACAACAGCCACAGCAGCCGCCGCAACGGTAGTTACAGTACCAGCAGCCACAACAACAACAGTATCAGCAACATCAGCAGTATCAGCCGCGCGCACCGCCGGCATATCATAATATCCCTCCTCCTGCTGACTACAATCAGCAGAGAAGACCTCCAGGCCCTAAGAGGGCAGAATACCCAGTCCTCCTAGAGTCCTTGGCAGACATTTTCAGTGCTCTAATGGCAGCTAATGCCTTAGTCCTGCCAAGAGAAAAGGCGACCTGGCCCCAGAATGCCGACACGTCTAGGTATTGCTATTTCTATAGGCAACCTGGGCACACTATTGACACCTGCTTCCAATTTAGAGATTACATTCATGATCTCAACGAGCAGGGCGGCATAGACTGGGAGGAGATGAAAAAGTACATATCAGCCTTAAAAGCAAGAAGACCACAGCAGCAGCAGCAACAGCAGCAAGTGAGAGCACCAGCACAAGCAGCAGCACCACCGAACATGGGCATAGTGCAGAACCCGCTTCCGGAGCACCAAAATCAAAACCAAGTTACCCCTATTCTGACAAACAGCCGGTCTGAGGCTGACCGTGGGCAACAGTGGAGGATAGAGGACTCTTCCTCTATCTATTCAACGGGTCACATTCCGAGTACCGCAGAACAACCACCACGCCGTACTATCCATATACCCAGACCACATCCCATTACCATTACCCCTATATCAACACTCGCATATTACTCACCCGCACTTGCTAACCCACTACCACCACCCGCTTTCCTCAAGCCCATTACGCCCCACGCTACTACACCTCCACTAAATAACCCCCCGCAAACCAACTACGCGCCCCTCCTACCATCCAGACCACTACTACGCATACCATTCCCTACTTCACCCGCTACCACTACTGCTTACCCAGATACCATCCAGACCACTACTACGCGTACCATTCCCCACTTCGCCCGCCACACCAACCACTTACCCATCCACCATCCAACCGTCCAGACTTTTAATCCGCACCACGCCACCACCACCTAACCCCACGCCATCACCTACATACCAACACTCCACCCCATCCGCACCATCTAACCCTGCGGTACTCAAAGTATCACCCGGATCTTCCACGGTTGAGGAACATGCGCTCCGGAGTGGAAGGATTTTCAACAAAGTCTTTCCTCAGTCAACAGTTAGAGACGCCCATCACAGCCAACAGAGGAAGCACACAATGAAGAGAGTGCACCAGGCACTCAGTATGATTTGTTGAAACATCTGGACCGAACACCGGCACGGATCTCCGTGCTTGAACTGATCTAAAGATCGAAGAGTCACCAAGAAGCTCTGATGGAATATTTGCAGAAGGTGATGGTCAACAAGGACGTGCCGGTGGAAAAGATTGCAGCACTATTAGTTCCTCAGGGGGATCAACCCTCCATTACATTTCATACATCGGAACTAGCACCGCCAGTAGCCAGAAGCATGGCTTTGAGCATCACGGTCAACATCTGCAAGAAGGCCGTGGACGCATGCCTGGTAGACACTGGGGCTTCAATCAATGTTTTACCTCCAAAGACCCTAGAATTGTGTGGTGTGCCCATGGAGAAATGGTTGCCTAGCCCCATCTCCATTACAGCATATGATAACTCCACCCGTTCCCCTCTGGGAATAGTTTATTTGAAAGTAGAGCTAGGCCCTGTAAGTCATGCTGAGGTCGAGTTTCACATTCTGGAAATCGACCCTTCTTTAAACGCCATTTTGGGTCGTCCTTACATAAAAACTCTCGAGGCGATTCCCTCCACGAATCATCAATGCCTCAAATTCCCCTTTAAAGGACGAATCGTTAAGGTTACGAGCATGCCGATCCTTGCTACTGCTCATACTTTGAATGTCAAATCCAGTTCTTTACCTGGCCGACAACCTTTTCTGTCGGTATTACAGGTTTACCATCCAGCGGCTGATCCTCTGAAAACTGCCACTATTACTCCTTTCCCGTTAAATGCCATAAAAAGGGGGAAGTGCATGAGTACTCCAGGATGGAGAATAATGATGAAGAACGGCTATCAGCCTGGAAGGGGCCTAGGCACACAGTTGCAAGGCAGGACCACTCCTGTCAAAGACCACCGAGGAGCACCTGGAAGCGGCCTGGGCTATAGGCCGAGAAAACTGAAACAGGACATTGTTCAGCAAGCAGAGAATGAAGGCGGCCAGAAAGTCTGGGAGACAATGTCTACACCGCACAAGGAAGGTCGGGATCCCCTAACATGGACTCTATACACTCATTTTGTAAAGGGGCCCATAATAAGCCATGACAACACGGTGGTCATTACTTCATGTTTTGACCTCCATGATATATATGGGAGAGACTTGGCCTGGCACTGCTCAGAACTACTCACGTACCAGTCCTTGGAGGCTCTGCGACCTATGAAGAGGAGAAAATTTCAAGATCCTGAATGTGAATGGTACAGGTGGTTTGATCTAAGAGACCTCTACATCGCACTTAACAGACTGTTTCTAGATCCTGCAGAACTCAAGTGGCCGCCACAGATCGATGAGCTGATTGAAGGTCCTGGCGCTATTTTCGACAAGAGGATACTGCTGTAAGAAGAGACTGATGAAGGGGAGTCAGATGACCCCTATGAAGCTGGCTACACCACAGATTTGCTTTGGAGGGGGACATATCCTTGTCATGTTTTCATGCTCCACACCTTGTTTCGCACATTGCTCCTGACCCCGACTTGGTCGCGGGTCATTATTGAAGACATTCCACGGGCCCCGCCCGTTATGATTACTCTGTCCCCTCGGGACCTCATTCCACCACCTCCTCTCGATCTAGAGAGGATGTATGATTTAATCTGGGACATACTGCTGTATGATCCCCCTAATCCTTTGGCCTTGGTGCCACTTCCTCCATCTAATTCTTCTTCTATTCATGTTCATTCCTGTTTTATGCTTAACTCCTCTATTGTTAAAAAAAAACGCCAATTTGACAACAAATTCTTCCCAGATCCTCATTGAGGAAACCTCTTACTTGTCCGATTACACCCCATTGCGCGGGTCTTTCGGTCAAGATTCTCTTCTAAATCTACTCTGCCCCTCCCCTCGGGAGGATTCTCCTGTATTTCTATCTGTATCCCATGATTTTCATTCTGCTTCATCTTCATTAGGTCAGAATAGGGAGTTTGGTGAAGTTAGACAGTCTAGCTCTAGGCATGTTAGTCAGGTTAGGAAGTCTAGGAAGTCTAAGGGTAGACGAATTCCAGATAGATACCTCCAGGACTTAGCTAATAGATGCTTTTCTTCCTCTTTAATCCCTCAGTTATTAGAAAATCCAATTCAGATGCCAGAAAATTGTATGGACGATGAGTTTGTCAATGATGGGTATGGGGTGTATGAGTTGATATATGAAAAAGTCTCCATTATTGAAGATGAGGAAGATGACGAGGACGCAGCTGAGGCGTATGCCAGTGGAGTGAAGCGATTCGATGAACCCTCGGCTGCCGTAGAAGAGCCCACCGAAGAAATCAATTTAGGGACTGAAGACGAACCTAAGGTTGTCCTCGTCAGCAAGAATCTTTCTGTAGGAGATGAGAAGGCAATGGTGCAAGTTCTTAAAGACTATAAGGACACTTTCGCCTGGAGTTATGAAGATATGCCGGGGTTAGACTCGTCATTAGTGGAACACATATTGACATTGAAGGATGGAGCTAGCCCTGTCAAGCAGAAGTTAAGGCGATTCCATCCGCAAATGGCTCTAAAGATGAAGGAAGAGGTCGACAAATTACATAAAGCCAAATTTATTAGAGTTGTCCTTTATCCACAATGGGTGGCCAACATAGTCCCGGTCATGAAGAAAGATGGGAAGGTCAGGATTTACATCGACTTCCGAGATTTAAACCGGACGTGTCCTAAGGATGATTTTCCATTGCCTCATATTAACGTACTCATTGATAACACTGCTGGCTATGAGACTCTATCATTTATGGATGGGTTTTCAGGATACAATCAGATCAAATTGGCAGAAGAAGATAAGGAGAAGACATCATTCTCAATTTGATATCACTTACATTCAGCAGAAAGCGATCTAAGACTATGACATAGCAGAACATCTCGCTCATTATCCCCTTCCTCGTTTTGATCCAGTCCAATCAGAGTTTTCGGATGAGGAACTGATGTCCATAGACCAAATCAGAGATGATATGTGGACTCTGCATTTTGACGGAGCTCTGAATTCCCATGGAAAGGGTATTGGCATTGTTCTGTTATCACCCGAAGGTATCACCATTCCACAAGCCTTTCAGCTTGACTTTCCAGTCACCAACAATATAGCTGAATCCGAGGCGCTCCTTGCTGGCCTCGAGGCTGCTCATTCCCATGGTGTTACCAAACTCAGGATTGTGGGTGATAGCCAATCGATTCTCCGCCAAGTCTTAACCAAGTATCGAACCCTTGATCCCAAACTCAAGCCTTATCAGAAACTTACTTCTGCTTATTCAAAGCTTTTCACTAAATTGATCTTTGTCCATGTCCCTAGGAATCAGAACATCTTAGCTGACATTCTAGCCTCACTTGCATCTTCTCTTGATTTTCCGATCAGCAGGCAATCTGAATCAATCATAGTTCATAGGCGTCTTTCACCCGCCGTGAAAGACCCTTCATTTCTTAGAACTAAGGAGAAGTTGCTGAAGAAAGTCAGAGATGGAGATATCGTGGAAAAAAGAGAAATCAAGTTGATGGAGCTGTTAGAAGAGATGGATGATGAACAGAAGCTATGGTACTATGAAATCGCCAAATATTGTGAAGATCAATCGTATCCTGAAGAAGCCACAGCTGAGGAGAAAAGGGCTATCAGGAGAGTTGCTCAACGATACACCCTAGTTGGGGGAGCACTGTACAAAAGTGGTTTTGATAGAGTTCTTCTGAGATGTCTGGACGAAGATGAGCTTTGGAAGGTTATGGAAGGAGCTCACACTGGAGTTTGTGGTGGCCATGTTAATGGACAAATGCTAGCAAAGAAGATCCTTAGACAAGGATTTTATTGGCCAACCATGGAAGAAGACTGTGTAGGATATGTCCGTAGGTGTGCTAAGTGCCAACTTCACGCCGACAAAATTCATTCTCCTGCATCTTCACTCCATCCTGTTTCTTCCCCATGGCCTTTCTCCATGTGGGCTTTCGACATCATTGGACCCCTTGGCAATCCCGATTCCGGCATCAAGCAAAAATCTTTCATCCTCACGGCAACGGAATACTTCACCAAGTAGGCAGAAGCTGAAGCATATACGGAAGTCAAAGCATAAACCGTCTGCAAGTTCATCATGAGGAGCATCATCACCAGATTTGGAATCCCAAGCACCATCGTCACCGACAACGGACCGCAGTTCATGTCACAAGAATTGAAAGACCTCTGCAACAGGTACAAAATTGCATTGCATCATTCGTCTCCTTATTATCCGCAAGGCAATGGCCAAGTGGAGGCAACTAACAAGACTTTGATAAAAATCATCAAAAAGACGTGAAAATCTAACAAGTTCACAGACTGGCCAGAAAAATTAGTTAAGGCTCTATGGGCCTACCGAACTTCAATCCGCACGCCCACTAGGCAGACTCCTTATTCCTTAACATTTGGAATGGAGGCGGTGGTTCCATACGAGATCCTCATACCGTCATTAAGAGTACAATTGAATAAGGAATTTTCTATTGATGAACACCGTTCAACACTCCTTGCTCAATTGGAACTCTTAGACGAGAGAAGATGGTCAGCTGCTAATCATGCAAGAGTTTATCAAAATAGACTAGCACGTTTTTATCAAAAGAAAGTCATTGAACGTAAGTTCAAAGTTGGTGAAATGGTTGTTAAAAGGATTTTTGTAAAACCTGGTGGTCCACGTTCTAAGCTCCAACCCAACTGGGAAGGACCTTATGTCATATCACATGCTTTTCCTGGTAACGCTTATCGTCTTGTTAACGCAGAAGGAGAAGAGCTAACTCACCCCTGGAACGGTTTGCATCTGAAGAAATACTACCCTTAGGTTAAAGAGTCGATCAGCATGGCACAAAGACCAGTGGAATCAGAAAATTTATAAACTCAAATTTCCTTATCAGTCTGGATAATTTAATTCCAAACACATTACTACACACACTGACACGTTTGATTCGTGCGTAACAAGAGATGCCAAGTCCTAAGGAATACCGAAAGCTTGACTAAAAGTGTAAAGTACAAATCATTCCTTTTTAAGCAAAATTCTATTTTTACACTTGGCCCATGATGTCGGAACGAGGCCTAGAATAGACTACCAAAAATACCCGCCATCTTCATAGGAGGCCGTCATAAAAAAAAAGGGGGAGATCCGTCCCAAAGAAAAGAAAAGAAAAGCAAAGCAAAAGGCAAAAGCCGAACGTCAAATCAAAAGGCCATTACATTACAAACGTTACATCAAGGCCATTAAATGAAACAAAAGGGAACGCAAGGTCGATAAATACCTTGGAAAGAAAATGACCGAACCCCAACAGATATTAGGGTAGGAAAGGAACATCTTTTTAGGTCTCCGGAACCTTCTCATGGGCTTTCTAAACCTATTCTTCTTTTCTTTCTAAAGAGGCGTACTCCAAACTTAAGGAATGGCCTAGATTGACTGAAGGTCAAATCATCAAATGGGATCACGAATGGAAACACAAGTTTAAGCACAATGGGTTTAAGTTAAATTATTAAAGAACAATTTGGGAATTAAGTTAATAAATGAATATGATCTTTTGATCTGAGTACCATGCTGGTCTTTTAGTTCACATACATATGTCAAAAATCTAAAAAAAATACATATGTCAAAATCCAAAAAAAATACATATGTCAAAAATCCAAAAAAAATACATATGTCAAAATCCAAAAAAATACATATGTCAAAGTCAAAAAAAAATACATATGTCAAAGTCAAAAAAAAATATACATATGTCAAAATCAAAAAAAGATACATACTTCAAAATCCAAAAAAAATACATATGTTGAAATCCAAAAAAAGGGTATATGTTTCAAAAGCCAAAGCAAAAATATACATATTTCAAAACCCAAAAAAAAAAATATTTCAAAACAACAAAAGTATTTCAATTAGCATCTGCTTATTGCATCTAGCATGCTTCATTCCTTTTATTTTTAGTAAGCATATGTCTGCTTGTATGTTGCATTTTGCTATTCATATTACCTTTGTTAATAAAGGCTATGCCCCTTGACTCTCCACTAAGAAAGAAATCGATCGACCGTTCACTCGGTCAGGCAAGGGGCTAAGCCTAAATAGATACTTAACCTATTTGTTAAGTGACATGCAGGACACAAGGCAAGCACATGGAATGCAAGGTTGGAAGTCAAAAGTTTCATGTATATCATCAAAAGGTGTTTTGTACATGATACAAAAAAAAAAAAAAAAAGACAAAAAAAAAAACATGAGCCCTCAAGGCTGGCTCTCCTCTCCGCACTCATCAAGCTAACTCTGTGCCTCGTCGGGTGCATCCGGTGCTGGTCCTCGGCTAGGAAGTGGAGGTGGTCCCATCGCGCTCGGCCCTGCCTGGCCGGATGACATGGCGACGCTAGCAGTGAAAGCGCTCGTCAAACCACGCTCCTGAGCACGCTGTCGAGCACGCCTGTACCTCTCCTCCACACTCCGGCGCTCGTGCTCAGCAATGCCCAACTGAACTCAGAGGGAGGCCATCTCCGAATCCATCTTTTGCCGCTCCAGCCGCTCTCTCTCCCTCTCCTCGGTAATGAACCCCAGTCGGGACTGGAGGTGCGAAAGCTCTCGAGGAAGATCCCCGGTGGAGAGGCGAGCCACCTGCTCCTCTAGCTCACGAACCCGAGCCACTTGCTCCTCGAGAACGCGAACGCGAGCTGCATCCACTTCAGCCCTCTGAAGGGCTTCATGAAGCTCAGCAACCTGTAGGGGAAGCCATCATTAGTCCAAGGCAATCAACCAATCAAAATCAGATTCAGAAATCAAAGGAAATGACAAGACTTACCTGAGCAGCACGGTCCTCCTCCGCAAGGGAAGCTCGGTGGATGGCGGAGGCAAGCTGGCTCTGGAGGTCAGCCAGAGCAGCCTCATGGGTAGTAGAAGAAGAGGATGATGATGCTCCATGTGTAGGGGGAGCCGCTTGGGTGTAGACGGCTCGCTGCACCAAAAGATAACCATCAGTCGTTAATCGCCAAAACAATTAATTAATCAAAACATTCATTCATAAACATGCATACATACCAGATCGAAGAGCTCCTTCTGGACCTGCTCCAGCTGGGCCTCCGCATCATGTAGACGGGCCCGGAGGTCGATGATGACCGCATCACATGCATCCTGCATATCACACATACATACATTCATTCACAAATATAAATCAAGATAATAATAAAATGAAAGACGCATAAATGTATACTTACATCGAGTGGTCGGAGGAGCCGAAGCTGATCGGCGTAGTGGGCCCGGTACTGCTGGAGGTAGGCCTTGCTACTCTCCGCACGGGACTCCACCTGAATGCCTCGGCGGTGCCAATCCTCGTATTGCTCCGGGAACTTGACACGCCAATCGGTGAGGGATTGCCTACCCCTCATGCTCCTCCCGACATCCTCCGGGACCTCCTCGTCGATCCATTCTTGGTGGAGGCCCAGGGTCCTCATCACGAGCCGGAGGCGGAGGGGCTCGATCTCGTTCAGACAGTGCAGCCACATCTGCCTGCCGAACCTCCTCCTGCCAGCCGTCACCCACGGCTGACCCTCCTCGCCCATACCAAGGTACGGGCGCCAGATCACCTGCATATAAGTTAGATGCATTCATATAAATAATCTTGCATTTAGGAAAGATTGCATTTAATAAATAAAATTGAAACTTACCAGCAACTCGGGATAGTCGAGGAACTGACGGCGGAGGACCATCAGCTGGTGGTGTTGTGGCGCCGTGTCCACAATTGGCTGCCAACGGCATGCCAACGGGACAGCACCCGGTCTCGTGATCCTCGCTCTGCCGAGCGGAAAGTAATGGTAGCTCCATACTTGCATACATGGACATATAGGTTAGTAAAGCATCATATCACATCGCATTACATAAACAAATAACAAAACAACTTAATACCTGAAGGAACGGCGAGAAGCCGCTGACGGTGGTCTCACGGTCCGGCGTGACCGCAGAAAGATCAGCAAAGAGGTGGGCCAGAAGGGCCGCACCCCAGGCATACTCCCCTAGACTCTCTAAGTCATCTAACAGATACAAGAATCTATAGTGGATATGGTCACCCTTCGTGCCGAAGAGTAACCGACCGAAGAAGAAAACTAAGAAGACTCTCAACTGCCTATCTACCTCCTCCCCCTGACTCGGGTCGGTACAGTATGCAAGGGAGGGAGGATGACTCAGCTAACCTATCTCTGAACTCTGCCCGGGACTCATCAGATCGACGCCGGGGTTCCTCCAGTCCTAGGGCGGCCTCTACCTCTACCCTGGGGACCATCCTAGACTCCCTACCTAGGTTAGATACCTCTATACCTAGTAGGGCCTCTGCTAATCCCTGGTAGTTGGGGTAAGTCACCCCACTTACCGGTCGGCCCTCTACCCTGAGGCCAGTGATCCTGGCCACGTCCTCTAGAGTGGGGATCATGTGTCCCCAGGACATTAGGAATGCCCGACTCTCCGCGTGCCAACGCTCCCTGAGCGCCTGCAGCAGGACTAGATCGAGCTAGAATGGCTCGATATCTAGGACCTCGCCGAATCCCATCTGGCGCAGGCGCGCTTTCTGGAAATCCAGGAGTCCCCGGTACGCCCCTACCACTAGGTCCCAGCTGATTCTGGACCTCATCCCCCCCCTGCAGATGAAGAACAAAGAATTAGGGTCAGTAATAATAAAAAAAGAGTTAAAATATTTCTGGTTTGAAAGGCGTCAAGACATCTGGACGTCTTTCAAAATGCGTCCATATGTCCTGACGCAATTCAGACTTATTTTTCTACCTGATAAAAAATGGGAATTTAGCCTTGAAAGGCGTCGGACCAGGGTGACGCCTTTTGAAAGGCGTCACCTGGTCTGGACGCCTTTCAAGACCTGATTCCGTGTTCTTGAAGAACCCCATTTTTTCCCTCCTTTTCCTCACTCCATTCATTCATAGAAGACTCACCGTGTGGAGGTCGCCCTCCTCTTCTTCTTCCATGGCCATGGGCGCCGGAGGAGCCTCTTCCTCCTCCAAAAATGCCACCGCCTCGGCGAGTGCGGCCGGCATCTCTTCGGGGGCTTCCTCTTCCACGGCCGCCGTTCGCCGCCTCTTGGCTAGGGCCTTAGTCTTGCGGGAGCCTTCACCACGTTCCATGGAGCTTGGAAGAGAGGGTTTTGAGAGAGAAGGAGAGAGATCGTCGGAGGTCGCCGGAGCTCGAGGAGAGAGAAAGCAAGGGGGAAAGTGATGAAGAAAGGGGGCCTTCGCGGGTCTGTAAACGAAAAATTAAAAGGCGTCGACCCAGGTAGACGCGTTTTAGGGCGTATAAGTTGAGGCGGCAAGGCCAACTGTTTAAAATTGAGTGAACGGCGTCTACGTGGTCTGACGCGTTTCAGGTTACCGCCAATTCTGGTCAGAACCGTACGCAGCATGATGATGAAAGGCGTCTTCACATACAAACGCGTTTTAGGGGATTAATCACAGAATTAATGATAGAGTCCTGAAAAGTAGGAGAGAGAGAATTTAAAGGCGTCTGGTATGGTAGACGCATTTTAAGCTTTAATTGAGATTTTGAGGATTAATTGAATTTCTGGAAAACGAATTATCTTTTAAAGGCGTCTTTCTGAGTGGACGCGTTTTGGATTTAACAAACCCGAACTGTTGTATTTTAAGGAAAAATCCAGTTTTTGCTAAGGGAAAAATCATGAACACATCACAGGAAGTTGATGAAAGATTCCAAGGCATGAAAAATGATTCTTTATTCAATGAAATCTTCTATTACATCAAAAAGAAAAAGAAAAGAAAAGAGGATATTTGAGGAAGAATTTCATGAAGTCCTTGAATGTATAGAAATTTCAGTCCTCTATCTCTATCTTTAGAGGATTTTACATGATAACTGAAGCCAAGGTTCCACAAAGTGGTAATAAGTTCTGTGGCTTCATAATCTTCATCGGATTCCAAGGCACGCCTCTTGATCGGGGATGTAAGGGAGAACTCAGGGAATTCATGACGGTTCAAGCTAAGTTGAGTAAGGCACCGATGATGATTGTATAACACGAACTCGGTGGCCCCAATCAACTTAAGTTCTGCTCCCGCTGCACGGCGTACTCTAATAGGTTTCCCAATGAGAGCGAGTGGAGAAGAGTCAAACATGTTAGATGTCATACATCTCAGATGCTCCCTCCAGTCGGCACGGGTCTTGAGCTTTGGGACTTTATTGACCATGCGCTCGTTGAACTTCACAATGTTGGCGATGCAGTGGATTGGACTATTCATGTAAATTTGGGACGGTCTTGGAGACATCCTCATGCAATACTCGAATTTGAAGTGTAGTTCAACCCATAGAGCAAAGAGTAACATGCACCCGTAAGGAGGTCGACCCGTGGACGCCGCAGAGAGACCGCTGTAAAGGTAGGCCAAGAGCGCAGTACTAATGGATTTCCCTTCAAAGATCGTGCAGATAGTACTAACCTGATCATCTTCCAAGATGTTGTCTTGCGCAGGGAAAAATAGAGCACCGGCAAGGCATGTGACGAAAGCTTTCGTCACATCTTCAGATTCATCCTCCCTTAGATCGTCAATCTCGTACAGAGTCCACTCAGCGAGCTTTGTGAGGTTGATCCCTTTATTGGTAAGGCATCCTTTAGCTTCTGAAGGATCCTTCATGATTGACGTCAACAGTTGTTGACCAGTGATCCGCTATCTCATCAAAGCCATATTGTCCTTGGTCTTTGGGAGACCCAATAGGAGCTCCGCTTCCTCCAAAAGGATGGTGCACTCAAAGTCTTGGAAGAAGAATGTATGGGTTTGGGGATGCCAACGCTCGATCAAAGCACCCATAGCCGCCCAGTCTACGTTTGGGCTCTTATAGTGTTTGGCAAGCACCACTAGTCCTTGAAGGTTCCACTTGGAGATGAAAACTTGCATGGAAAGTTTAACACTTTTTGCAAGTTTGTGAATCCAAGGGAGAGAGGTGAATCTCCTTGGGCCGGGAAACATGGGGTAAGTCTGAAAACAAAAGGAAGGATTGAAGAGTTTGAAGAACAAGATCAATTGAAGAACACGAAGAACATGAAGGAATAAGAAGAAGAATTGAAGAGAAGTTAATTCAACTTACTTGAAGATCGGGATCCCTTCCAGTAAGGTGATTCTCCACGTCAGAGATCTTCTCCAGCGTCCTCTTCATCCTCTTGTTTGAAGAACTCATCCTCTTTTTCGGATTTCTTCCTCCTTGAAGCTTGAAAACCTTGAAGACTTTGGAAAACCTTGAAACCTTAAAGGAAAACTCAACCTTAGATCTTTAGATTATGGTAGGATTGCTTGGGAACAACTTAATGGTGTTTATATAGAAGGAATTGCGATCCTAGGAAGATTTTTCTGAATTGGAAAAGGGATGTGCATTTGAAGAGTTGGAATCCGAGTAGAGAACAGCTAGAAACCTGTTTCTGTGAGTAAAAGGTGTCGAGGAAAACCGCCGCGTTTTAAAGATTGAATGGCGTCGGCGCGACATGACGCATTTCAGCCTTTCTGTTATTTACCCTAAGTTCTGTGGTTTTTGATGCTTAAATTAAATGTTTGTTTGGAATTATTAATGATTTTGATTGCAGAAAAATCAGAAAATTCAAATAAAGCTGGAAAATATCAAGAAGATCCCATTATGGGAGTTTATAAGTCTTGACCATGGCTAAAAAGACGGTTATTTCTACCCTTATACTCCTTTCATGTGATTAGTTTGCATCATCATAATTACTATATGTTAAATATTTACTAGATCATATCAAGGGCCTTGTGGTTTTGATGAAACTGGAATTTGATTTCCCCTACAACAAAAACAGTGATAATTCCAGAGGATTCTTCATCGCACGGATAGGCCGTTGGATTGTTAATTAGCGGGGATGATGGTTCCACTTTTGTGAAACAGTGCGTGGATAAACGAGCTTCGGCTTAGCACTGAATTACAAGAATTGGTATCTTGACTCATTAATGACAATTTGACAATATTATCCTTGATTAATTTATATTTTGTTTGACTTTATATTTTTCTTTTAGCCCAGCATGCATCATGTAGGACTTTGAAATCATTGTGATAAGGATTAATTACTGATTAAGTTTCAGACCATTAAATCAAATAATTCCAACATGATATGAAATATTCCATTCCGAATTGAGTATCTTGATTATCTTTGAGGTTCGCTTAAAGATATCCTTGGAATTCTATGCTTTCTTGGATTCTTTATCCAATATTTCTTGTTTTATTTTAAGATCCATCATGGCTGCAGTACGTCCACATTGGCTGGCAAACACTCCCCATGATGAAACCTATAGTGTCTACGACCTGGAGTACTTCCCACTCCGTGGAGGTTGATCGACCTTATTTTATTTCCTTGTCTACCTCATCCAGCTAGGATTGATTCTATTGATCTCTTTGAACTATCTTCATTGATGATTTTGAGAAAAATTCCAATCATGTGATGTTAAGAGCGTGTCTCATCACACCTTGGCATCACCTTTTCAGTACATTCCATTTCATTTCACTCCCTTGCAAAGACGATGCCAAGGTGAGGCAGCTGTAGACACGCTAATTTTGACATCATTTTGAGTAAATTTCATATGATATAATAATGCCTCAGAATGGTCTAATAATTAATCATTGATTAATTTTTATTGATTTTTTAAGTTAATTATCTAAAAAGTGTCGGGTCAGACAGATATGTTTAAGTTAATCAATTGAATTGATTTTAACTCAAATTTCAGTTAAAATATGAAGAAGTCTAAAAGACGTCTACTTGTGTGGACGCCATTTAGAGTTTATTCTTATTTTAATATTTAAATTTGAATTTTAATCAGTTGATTAATTAGCTAAAAGACGTCTGCCAGGCACGACGCGGTTTAGGTTTCCTAAGTTGTTTCTACTTCTCTTCTGGATGTTTATCCTTATCTTAATTAATGTAAACGGCGTCTTCCATAGACGACGCGTTTTATCTAATACAGATAAAGATAAGTTTTTCCCGGATGTTTATCTTTATCCTAATCAGTCTGAAAGGCGTCCTCAATAGGCGACGCGTTTTAGATAATTATAGATAAAGATGAATTAATCTGTATTTATCTATTGGTTAAGATGGATAAATCCCAAATTTCTCCATGTAAATCCGCGGACGCAGAAGAAGTCTATAAATACCCTCCTCTTGAATGGGTGACAGAGTTGGTGATTAGTTAGTGATTGAAGAGTTAATGATTGAAGCGATATCGAATTGAAGATCGAAGCAACGACGTCCAAACGCCGAAGTGCTGCTGTTTCCAGAAGTCGGCGTCCGTTCTTCATCCAATCTTCATCCAGTCAAGACCAAGGCTTTCCATTCTTCATCCATTCGGCATAAGTCTTTCAATTCATTTTTGCATTCTCTTCATTTCTGCATTCTTTTCATATTCACATCTTCATTAATCTTACATTCTTCATCACTCCATGCAACACACACAACACTAGCATTATTTTCAAAACCAATTTGATAAAGGGGTTTCAAAGACCAACCCAACAAGTGAGTTCTCATGTTTAGTTGCATGTTTAAAACTCTGTTTAGAATGGATACTACTTTTGCTTAAGTTCTCATTGTTTCTTCATTTCTCTTTCTATTTTCTTGCAAAGAATCAAAGGGAGAGAATCAACAAGCAAATCACAAGGACTTTGGACGATCCTCAACTTCAACAGCAATCAAAGCAAGAATGAAGACAAGAAAGGGCTCTCTTTCTTCAGCCGGCTGAAGGAAGGGAACCAAGAGCTCAATATCTCCCATGTCCAAACAGGTAGGCGATCAAACTCTTTCTTTTGGAACTTTTAGGTCAAAAGTTTCTGGCGATCACTTCACTTAGTTTCCTTTTAATAGGTTTATTTTGCACTTAAACAACATAGATTTTTCATGATAATCACACACTCATTTTAAGCACTCACATCTCCCAGTTTGCAAGGTTAGTAAGCGATCACTTTTCCTTTGAAACCCTCGGTTTCTGGCGATTACAATCCTTTTCATATTATTAATCATAGTAAACACATCATAACATGATGAACATACACTCTTTTTGAGCACTACAGCTTTTTGGCGATCACGGTGGAACTTGTCTTTCCGTTTCTCTCTTTTTTACTCTTGTTAATTCCATTGGGCACCCTCGGTGCACTGCTTGTGTCCCTCGGACACATTTGATGGTTTGCTGGTTGGTTATTTGACTTTTATCCCTACATGCACCTCGTGCACACCCCCTTGTGGCAAAATTTTGCCCTCCCTTGATTGCCTTGAGAAGTGGTATTAGAAAGTGTGTTTGTTCAGATTGATATCCATGTGTTGCATGATTGGTCTATATGTTCAAATTGCCGTCGCATGAGTAGTTGATTTCTTGGTCATCTTGTTGTTTGAAGAGTGGATTGCCCATGATCTTACTTCTTATTTGCTGCTTTTGGGACCTAAAGCGTATCTGCACAGGGAGACGCGTTTCGTTAAGCGCGTCGCCCTCTCAAGACGCGATTTAGTGCCCCCTTTATCTTCCCTGCTGTCCGAGCTTCTGTGAACAAGAGGGATTACTGTTTTGAATAGCGTCGGTGAACAGCGACGTGATTCAAGCTCTCATCTCTGTTGGTCATTAGCACTCGGATCATTGATCTTCTTGCTACTTATATTTATTTATTTTACATTAGAGGCCATCCAGACCACAGGTCATTTGCATCGGGGCTCACCCCCCTCCTCTAGGAACACCTCTCTTGGCATCCTCACCTCTCTCTGACTGGGTCGGTCCCTCGGTCAGACTAGAGTGGTCGGTGTTAAGACCTCCGTAAGTCCCCAAAAGCAAAGAATTCCTCTTTGTTCATTGGGCCGGTTGTACCATTTGAATTCCCGAGTAGTTGATCATATCGTTGTGAGTGAAGCCGTAGAGCATAACGGTGGAAATTGAATTGTAACTAGGATGTCACCCATTGAGAGAATTTGAGTCAAAAAATTGAATTAAGCCAACAAGTAACTCTCAAAACAACATAAGCATCCACTTGATTATTAATCTGTGCAAACTTGATTGTAGTAATTGTCATCTCAACACAATGATGCTACGTTCAGGTAGAATTGTCGGCATGGTTGCCTTTGAACAAGAAGATCTGGTCGAGTACGAGGGAGATGCCTATGCCCCTCAGGTTCATGGTACATCCTATTTTGAAGATGAAAGGGACGCTTATATCTTCGACTATCACGATCAATTCCAATATGTTCACGAGGGAGATGCTTATGCCCCTCAGTATCATGATAATCCGATCTACGGTCAATATCACCCGGATTTAGGCAATCATTCACGTATTCATGTCATCTCTAATCCTACTGTTGAAAGAGCCCAAGACCAGACTGGGCCCTCTGTCGATCATCCTTCTGATCTTGTTACTCTCATGGGAGCTTTGTCTAATCACGTGGATCCCCGTCAATTTGACGACATTCAACCAATCTTAAAAGGGAAAGCTCCTCTGCATCCTTCCGAGCCAAGCCCTGTGGTTCACCCTGCTACTTATCAAGCTCCTACTCAGGCCATGGAAAGCCTCCGTATTTCCACTCCACGGCACTGAAGCCCTCAACAGTTTGGTTCATGGCATCCTATCAGGCAGCAAACCCCAATCTATCAGAATGCCTTCGGGCACGGCGGGAATGCCGCCAGTTCACAACCTCACTGTCCCCGCATCCCTACTTATTCGCGGAGGCTGTCTTTTCAACAACCACCACCTCCACCAGCAGATTCTACTACCCAACTCCTACTTAAAAAGTTGTCCCAGATGAACGAGTGGTTCAAGAATCTTGAAAAGAATATGGACAGCAAGGCCGCCCCTGAACTCTCTGTTCCTGATTTGCCAGTATTCCATCTCTTACCCTCTGAAATGCCGATTTACCGAAAGTACAACGGCACAGGCAATCGTTTCCTTCACATCAAAGAATTTATGTTCGAATCATCATTTTGGCAGCATGATAAAAAAGCACTAGCATTCCTCTTCAGAAGGTCGTTGGAAGGATCGGCCTTGGAGTGGTTCTTCTCTTTAGACCCAAGTGAGGTAGAGAACTTCGACATAGTGTCGAAGAGGTTCCTGCAAAGGTACAAAGATAGGGTGGCACCTATCTTATCTATCATTGAGTTATTCAATGAGAAGATGAAGCTGGATGAAGACTTCATAGTGTTCGCCGATAGGTGGCGAGGGATGGCTGAAAAGTTAAGAGACTATCTGTCCGAACAAGAATTGGTAAAGATGATGGTTGCCAACCCCACTCCACAATACAAGCTGGTGCTGACCCTGAATAACTTGACTACCATGGCAGATCTATATGAGAGAGCACGTTATCTTCAGAATGCGTTCAAGGATTCCACCTTTGCTAGTGTCTTCGATCCTCATTGACCCAATAGACCTCCACCCTGGAAGTCTATTATCCCCAATTCTTCTGTGGGTCCAACAACTGAGGGTACATTGTATCTTAAACAGGTCAGTACAATGAACAATAATCAACATCAGTTTATGAGAAATCAACATCAATATTAGTCACCTAGGCCTCAAAACCAGCAGGGTTATAGGCCTCCTACTTAGCAGCTTCAGTCGGCACCGCAGCATTCTCACTAGCAAGTATACAATCAACCTCGGCAGCCGCCGAATTACACTCATGTTCCTCCTCCTAATGACTATACACAGCAGAGAAAACCTCCTGGTCCCAGAAGGTCAGTATACCCCAAATTACCAGAATTCCTCACATATATATTCAATGCCCTCATGGTGGCCAACACCTTAGTGTTGTCGAAGGAAAGGACCGTCTGGCCATCAAATGTCGACATGTCCCGCTACTGCGTGTTTCATCGTCAACCGGGACACACAGTGGATGCTTGTTTTCATTTTCGGGATTATATTCCTGACCTTAATGATCAAGGAGGGATTGATTGGGAAGATATGAAACAGTACATAGCTGCCTTGAAGGTGAAAAGACCACAGCAGCAACAACAGCCACAGCCACCACAACAACAACAGCCGGTTCAAAGGGCCCCGGTACAACGAGCAGCACCACAGAATATGGGCACAGTGCAGAACCCATTGCCAGAACATCAAAACGAAATTTCCCCCATTTTGACAGGTAGCCAGTCTGAGGCTAGTAGAGGGCAACAATGGAAAGTGGAGGATTCATCCTCTATCTATTCAGCAAGTCATATGTCAAGCACTGCCGAGCAACCGCCTCGACGCATTCTCCGCATACCTAAACCACAACCTATCACCATTAAACCCATTACCCTCCACCACCACATCCTCACCAAACAACCCTCCGCAAACCAACTATACACCCGTCATGCCATCCAGACCATTACTCCGTATGCCATTCCCTACATCACCTACAACAACCACTCATCCTTACAATACCCCTACCAAATAGCCCATCACCGTCGCTTGCTCAACCCCAACCCTCCAAACCACTCATCCGAGTTCCCTTACCTCCACCAACATCCCCTCACCAAGCCATTATGCCTTCCAAACCACTCCTCAACATGGCAGTGCTTAAGATAACACTTGGAGCTTCCGCTATTGAAGAACATACGCTCCGAAGCGGCCAAATATTCAACAAAGTGTTCCCTTAATCTACAGTGCGAGATGGCTCGCTACAGCCAGTAGAAGAGTCCAGAATGAAGAGAGTATACCTGGTACCCATTATGATTTGTTGAAACAGTTGGATAGAACACCGGCACACATCTCCATATTAGAGCTGATCAAGAGATTTAAGGTCCATCAAAAAGCCATAATGGAATACCTACAACAGGTAATGGTCAGCGAAGATGTGCCAGTGGAAAAAATCACCGCATTATTGGTACCCCAGGGGGATCAGCCCTCTATATCTTTACATACTTCTGAACTGGCACCGCTAGCAGCAAGGAGCATGGCATTAAGTATAACTGTCAACATATGTAAAAAAGTTGTGGATACCTGTTTAGTAGACACCGGGGCATCTATCAATGTGTTGCCATCGAGAACCCTAGAGCTTTGTGGGGTCCCGAAAGAAAAATGGCTGCCCTCTCCCATTTCCGTTACTGCTTATGACAACTCTACCCGTTCCCCTCTGGGGATGGTCTATTTGAAGGTAGAGTTAGGTCCTGCTTGCCATGCTGAAGTCGAATTTCATATTCTTGAAATCGACCCTTCACTGAAAGGCATACTCAGTCGTCCATACATCAAGTCACTTGAGGCGATTCCATCGACGAACCATCAATACCTCAAGTTCCCCCACAAAGGATGTATCATCAAAGTTACTAGCATGCCTATCCTTACTGCAACCCACTCACTGAATGTGAATCCTAACCCGGCCCCTCAAGGGCTAGTCATCTCCTTATGCTAGACCCACACCCTTTTGGCAGATCCTTTTGAGCATACTGTACTTACATCTTACCCGGTCAATGCTATAAAGCGGAAGAAGTTCATGAATACTCCAGGCTGGAACATCATGTTGAAAGTGGGATATCAACCTGGAAAGGGTCTGGGTACCCGACTGCAAGGAAGAATTAAACCAGTGACAGATGAGAGAAGGGTACCTGGTAGCGACCTAGGCTACAGGCCAGAGAAGGTGAGGCATAGTATTATGGAACAACAAGAAGGTGAAGATGGTCAGAAAACATGGAAAACCATGATTACCCTTTGCAAAGAGAATTGGGATCCCTTGACTTGGACCTTGTCTACTCATTTTGTTAAAGGGCTCGTTATTCAACATGACCACAACAACACAGTAGTGATCACCTCTCATTTTGACCTACATGACGTATATGGGAAGGACTTGGCTAGACATTGTTCTCCACTGCTGACATACCAGTCTCTAAAGGCTCTGCGGCCCATGAAAAAGCGGAAGACACAAGGTCCAAAATGTGAATGGTACCGTTGGTTTGACATGTGGGACTTGTATATTGCACTGAGCAGACTATTCTTGAACCCATTAGAACCAAAGTGGCCGCCACTGGTAGATGAACTGAACGAGAGGCCCAGGGCCATCTTCGACAAAAGGATTTTGCTAGCAGAAGAAACAGATGAAGGGGAGCCAGATGACCCTTATGAAGCTAGTTATACCACTGATCTCCTATGGAGGGGAACCTATCCCTCTCATATTTTCACACTCCATACCTTGTTCCGCACTCTACTCCTAACCCCGACTTGGTCACGGGTTATTACTGAAGACATTCCACGGGCTCCGCCCATTTCTATTGCTATATCCCCTTAAGATCTCATCCCTTAGATTCCTCTTAATTTTGAGAGGATCTATGATTTGGGACATACTATTGTATGATCCCCCTAATCCTTGGGCATTGGTGCCGGTACCTCCATCATTTCCTTCTCCCCTCATCTACATCCATTCTTGCTATATGTTAAACTCAAATAATTCACAAAAAAAAACGTCAATTTGGCAACTTCTTCCTCCCAAATCCTCGTCGAGGAAACATCCTATTTGTCTAACTGTACCCCATCTTGTGGGTCATTTGGGCAAGATTCCCTTCTAGATCTGCTCTGCCCCTCCCTGCGGGAGGATTCACCTGTGCTCTCCCCTGTATCCCCTGATTTTTATCCTTTTTCGTCCTTATTAGGTCAGGATAGGGAATTTAGTGAAGTTAGAGAGTCTAATTCTAGGCAGGTTAGTCAGGTTAATCAGGTTAGAAAGTTTAGGAAGTCTAAGGGTAGACGAGTCTCAGATAGATACCTCCAGGAGTTAGCTTTAAGATGCCTTTCTTGCTCTCAGATCCCTCAGTTATTAGAAAATCAAATCCAGATGCCAGAAGAATGTGGAGCCGATGAGTTTGTCGATGATGGATACGGGGTATATGAGCTGTTGCATGAGAAAGACCCCATTAATGAAGAAGGAGAAGACGACGAGGACACAACTGAGGCATATGCCAGTGGAGTGAAGAGATTTGATGAACCCTCAGCTGCTGTAGAAGAGCCTACCAAAGAGATCAATCTAGGAACTGAAGATGAACCTAAGGTTGTCCTCGTCAGCAAGAATATGTCTGAAGTAGATGAAGAGGCAGTGGTCCGAGTTCTCAAAGATTATAAGGACACCTTCGCCTAGAGTTACGAGGATATGCTAGGGCTAGACTCATCGCTAGTGGAACATAGATTAAGATTGAAAGAGGGAGCTAGCCCAGTAAAACAAAAGTTAAGGCGATTCCACCCTCAAATGGCTTTGAAAATGAAAGAAGAGGTCGATAAGCTGCATAAAGACAAATTCATTAGAGTTGTCCTCTATCCGCAATGGGTGGCCAATATAGTCCCGGTTATGAAAAAGGATGGGAAGGTCAGAATCTGTATTGACTTCCGAGAAATGAACCTGGCATGTCTTAAAGACGATTTCCCACTGCCTCACATAGATAGGGGTGTGCACGGTTCGGTTCGGTTCGGTTTTGGAGGAAATTTCTTCAACCCGAACCGAACAGAACTGACATTTGCAACCGAACTGAACCGAACCGAAATGTTTCGGTTCGGCTCGGTTCAAATCGAAATTTCATATTTTATTGATATTAAATGTATATATATGTATTTAACATTAAAATTAAATTTAAAAAATACTTATTTATACATAAATATGTATATGATATTAAAATATTAAAACATTTATATGCATAATGTTAATATATATACCTATTTACTTAAAAAAATCGATTTATTCGGTTTTTCGGTTTGGTTCGGTTTCACAACTTTGTGAAACCGAACCGAACCGAACCTGACTCCAAACCGAACCGAACCGAACCGAACCGAATCACTCGGTTCGGTTCGGTTTTTCAGTTTGAACCGTATTATGCACAGCCCTACACATAGATGTACTCATTGATAACATTGCTGGCTATGAAACTCTGTCATTTATGGATGGGTTCTCGGGGTATAATCAGATTAAGTTGGCAGAAGATGATCAAGAGAAAACATCATTCACCATACCTTGGGGAACTTACTGCTATGTCGTTATGCCATTTGGATTAAAAAATGCTGGAGCCACTTATCAGAGAGCCATGATGGCGATATTCCACGACATGATGCACATTAACTTAGAGGTATATGTGGATGATATGCTAGTGAAATCTAAGACAAAAGCTGAGCATGCTGAAGTTCTAGCAAAGGTTCTGGAGAGGTCGAGAGAATATTAGTTGAAGATGAACCCCAAGAAATGTGTATTCGGGGTATCCTCAGTGAAGTTACTTGGATTCATTGTTTGTAAGCGGGGCATTGAGATCGATCCCAATAAGGCCAAGGCTATCAGAGAGATGCTGCCTCCAAAGAATTTGAAGGAATTAAGAGGATTAATCGGGAGGTTGCAATTTATTCGCCGATTTGTCTCCCAACACTCGCAGATGTGTAAGCCGTTCTACGAGCTTACTAAACCGGGAGTCAAATTCGATTGGGATGATAAGTGTCAGGAGGTATTTGATGGATTGAAGAATTATTTAACAAGTCCTCATGTTCTGAGACCACCATCTCCGGACATACCTTTAATTATATATATTTATGTCCTAGATGATGCAGTCGGGGCTGTCCTGGCACAAGAAGATGAAGAAGGAAAGGAGAGGGCAGCCTATTATCTCTCAAAACTTCTCAACCCCTCTGAACAGAGATATACAACGATGGAGAAAACATGTGCAACACTTGTATGGGTGGTCCAGAAGTTGAAGCATTATTTCTTGGCCCATGAAGTTCATCTCATCGCTAGGATGAATCCCATTAAGTTCCTTCTTGAGAAATCCGTCCTCACTGATAGGTTAGCACGATGGCAGAGCTTTCTTTCCCAACTCGATATCATTTACATTCAACAGAAAGCGATTAAAGGCTATGCCATAGCAGAACATCTTGCTCATCACCCTCTTCCTCGATTCGATCCAGTCCGATCAGAGTTTTCGAATGAGGAACTGATGTCCATAAACAAAATCAATGATAATATGTGGACTCTGCATTTTGATGGAGCTCTTAACTCTCACGGTAAGCGTATCGACATTGTTCTCCTATCACCTGAAGGTGTCACCATTCCACAAGTCTTTCAGCTTGACTTCTATGTCACTAACAACATAGCTGAGTATGAGGCTCTCCTTGCCGGTCTCGAGGCCGCTCATCTCCATGGTGCCACCAAACTGAGAATTGTGGGTGATAGTCAGCTAATTCTTCGCCAAGTGCTTACCAAATATCGCACTCTTGACCCTAAACTCAAGTCCTATCAGGAACTCACTTTAGCCTATGCCAAACTTTTCACCAAACTGATCTTTGTCCATGTTCCTCGGAATGAGAATATTCTAGCTGACGCTTTGGCTTCTCTCGCATCTTCCCTAAATTTCTCGATTAACAGACAATCTGAGTCCATTACTGTCTATAGGCGTCTTTCTCCTGCCGTGAAAGATCCTTCTTTCCTTAAAGTTAAAGAGAAGTTGCTGAAGAAGGTTAGAGATGGGGATATTGTGGAGAAAAGAGAAATCCTGCTGCTAGACTGGCAACAAGAAATGGAAGACGAGGATAAACCATGGTATTATGAAATTGCCAAGTACTGTGAAGATCAGTCATGCCCCGAAGAGTCCACTATTGAGAAGAAGAGAGCTATTCGGAGAGTTGCTCAGAGGTACACCTTAGTTGGAGGAACTTTATACAAACGTGGATTTGATGGTGTTTTCTTAAGATGTCTAGATGAAGATGAGCTTTGGAAAGTCATGGAGGGAGCTCATGTTGGAGTTTGTGGTGGCCATGTTAACAGACAGATGCTATCGAAGAAAATCCTTAGACAAGGATGTTATTGGCCAACCATAGAAGAATATTGCGTAGGATATGTCCGTAGGTGTGCTAAGTGTCAGCTTCATGCCGATAAGATCCATTCCCCCGCATCTTCACTCCATCCTGTTTCATCCCCATGGCCTTTTTCCATGTGGGCATTTGATATCATTGGTCTCCTTGGTAATCCTGATATTGCCACCAAGCATAAATTTTTCATCCTCACGGCAACATAATATTTCACCAAGTGGGCGGAAGCCGAAGCATACACGGAGATCAAAGCATCAACAGTTTGCAAGTTCATCATGAGGAACATCATCACCAGATTTGGAATCCCAAGCACCATCGTCACCGACAATGGACCACAGTTCATATCACAAGAGCTGAAGGACCTCTGCAACAGGTATAAAATTGCATCGCACCATTCATCTCCTTATTATCCGCAAGGCAGTGGCCAAGCAGAGGCAGTCAATAAAACTTTGATAAAAATTATCAAGAAAACGTGTAAGTCTAATAAGTTTTCGGATTGGCCAGAGAAATTAGTTGAGGCTCTATGGGCATACCGAACTTCAATCCGCACTCCCACTGGGCAAACTCCTTATTCCCTAACATTTGGAATGGAGGCGGTAGTTCCGTACGAAGTCCTCATCCCATCATTAAGAGTACAATTGAGTAAGGAATTTTTCATTGATGAGCTTCGCTCCGCACTCCTTGCTCAACTGGAACTCTTAGATGAGAAAAGATGGTCAGCCGCCAATTATGCAAGAGTATATCAGAACATATTAGCACGTTTTTACCAAAAGAAGGTCATTGAATGAAAGTTTAAAGTTGGTGAGATGGTTGTGAAAAGACTTTTTGTAAAACCTGCTGGACCACGTTCTAAGATCCAACCCAACTGGGAAGGACCGTATGTCATATCACATGCTTTTCCTGGTAACGCTTATCGCTTAGTCAATGCAGAAGGACAAGAGTTAACTCACCCCTGGAATGGTCTGTATCTTAAGAAATACTACTCTTAGTGTAATTGATCAGCATGGTACAAGGATCAGTGGAGTTGAAAAATTCGAAAACTCAAATTCCCATATTAATCTTTGGTAATCTAATCCAAACGTATTATCGCACACAAACACGTTTGATTCGTGAATAACAAGAGATGCGAAGCCCAAGGAACACCGAAAGCTTGACTAATAGTGGAAAAGTACAACTCATTCTTTTCAAAACAAAACTCATATTTTTACTCTCGGCCAGCGACGATGGAACGAGGCTTAGAATAGACTATTGACAATACCCGCCATCCTAGTAAGAGGCCGTCATAAAAAAAAGAGGGGGAGATCCGCCCTGCAAAAGCAAAGGCAAAAGCCAAACCAAATCAAAAGGCCACTCAATATTGCGAATGTTATTACAAAAGGCCACAAAATCAAATGAAAAGGAAGCGCAAGGTAGTTAAATACCCCGCAAAAATAAAAATGACCGAACTCCAACGGATAATAGAGTAAAGAAATGACATCTTTCTGAGTCTCCGGAACCTGTTCGCGGGCTCTCTAAACCAATTCTTCCCTTCATTCTAAAGAGGTGTGCCCCAAACTTGAGGAATAGCTAAGGTTGACTAATGGTCGGACCATCGAATGGGATCACGATTCCAACCATAATTCAAGCATGATAAGTCTGGATTAGGTCATTAAAAATTGATGTGGGAATTAAGTTGACGAATGGATACACTCTTTTGATCCAAGTTCCATGTTGATCTTTAGTTTACTCAGTTAATTGAATATTTCAAAACCCGAAAAATTGAATATTTCAAAACCCAAAAAAATTGAATATGGCAAAACTTCGAAAATTGGATATTTCTAAATATGCAATTGCAAAACAAAAATATTTCAATTAGCATTTATTTGTCGCATCACGCGCGTGTTGCATTCTTTTACCTTCAGTGAGCATTTGCATGCTTGTATGTTGTATTTTACTTCCTTTTAATTATCTATATTCACCTTTGTTAAATAATGGCTTCGCCCCTTGACCCTTCTACCAAGGATAGGATTAACTAGCTACTTAACTGGGCAAGGGGCTAAGCCTGAACATACATTTAATTTGTTCGTTGAGCCATGTGTAGGAAATATCAAGAGGTGAAAATAAAGCTGACAATTCCACTAAGGTCCCACTGTGGGAGTTTATGAGTCCCAGCCGTAACTAAAAAGACGGTTATCTCTACTATGTACTCTCTTATGTAATTGATTTGCATTCGCATTACTATATGATAAATATTTATTAGATATATCAAAGACCTTGTGGTTTTGATGAAATTGGAATTTGAGTTCCCCTATAACAAAAATAATGATAATTCCAGAGAATTCTTAATCGCACAGATAGGCCGTTAGATTGTTAATTAATGGAGACAATGGTTCCATTTTTGTGAAACAGTGCGCAGATAAACGAGCTTCGGCTTAGCACTGAATTACAAGAATCGGTATCTTGACTCGTTAATGACAATTTAACAATATTATCCTTCATTTATTTATATTTTATTATATTTTATATTTTTCTTTTAGCCCAGCATGCATCATGTAGGACTTTGATATAATTGAGATAAAGATTAATTCCTGATTAAATTTTAGACCATTGATCTAATAAATCTCAACGTGATATGAAATATTCCATTCTGAATTGAGTATCTTGATTATCTTTGAGGTTCGCTTGAAGGTATCTTTGAAATTCTATCCTTTCTTGAATTTCTCACTCAACATTTCTTATTTTCTTTTAAGATCCGTCATGATTGCAACACTTCCACATTGGCTGATAACCGCTCTTCATGACGAAACTTGCAAGATTTGTGACCTAAGGTACTTCCCAATCGCGGAAGTTGATCGATCTTTTGTTTCCTTATTTCCCTCATCCAGATAAGATCGAGTCCATTGATCTCTTGAGTTATCTTCATTGATTGTTCTGAGAAAGATTCCCATCATATGATGTTAAGAGCATGTCACATCACACATTGGCATCACCTTTTCAGTACATTTCACTCCCTTGCAAAGTCAATGCCAAGGTGGGGCAGCTGTAGACACGCTAATTTTTACATCATATTGAGTAAATTTCATGTCACAATGATAATGCCCCAGAATGGTCTGATGTTTAATCATTAATTAATTTTTATATATTTTCTCAAAATTTGTTGAATCACGTCACGCATGCACGACGCCATTTAGATTCTTATTAGAAATCAATTCGGAATTGTAACTTGTAAATTTAAGAGGATTTAGCTGAATAGCGTCGCCCTTACACGACACCGTTTAAGTCCTAATCCGCTTAGATTTACTATTTCTAATTCTGGTTAATTTTCTAATTTATCTAAAGCACGTCGCGTGTACACGATGCCTTTCATGTTTCCTAAATATTTTCAGTTTCCCTTTCTAGGTTTATTTCTATTTTGACTGCATTAATGAACTAAAAGGCGTCCCCCTTGAGTGACGCGTTTTGAGAATTTCCTGATAAGTAAGATTTGGCCGAGATAATCATGTTCCAAAGGTTGGAAGGGTTTCTGATAAGTTGATAATTTGACCATTTATGAGCAATCATATGCATCACACTCACGTTTTTAGTTGAAAAATAGCATGAAATGATAGATAATTGCGTACCAATTCCAACGGTACCAATTTCGTCAAATTTCGATTTAAAAACATCGTCATTTCATGTGATTAATAGAGTATAGCGCATTTGCGGTTTTTCGACAAAATCGAGATGAAATAAATAAATAAATATAATGATTTTATGATAATATGCTAATTTACATTTATTCTATGTGAACAGGATATGCCGATGATGCAGTGCAGTTGGTGGAGTTTCTGAAAATTTGTGGGAGGTCCAGTGTTCGAATCTCAACAAAATTCGACCTCATTTAGGCTAAAAGGCTAAAGCAGGGGCGAAATGGTCTTTTAAAATTCTCAGGAAGATTGCCCTAATTCTTACCCTAAGAGAGGCCAGCCGTCACCTCTTTTCCCTCCTTTCTCTATTTTGAAAATCCCCCCCCCCTTTTTTAAAGACATATCTTCCCCTCTTTGGGGACAATTTAATTTTCTCTCTCCCTCAAAACTCTCCCTTACGCATCTCTGCTATCTCTCTTCCTTTTCTTCCTTCCTTTCTCACCCGTTTTCTCTCCCTCTTTCTCTTTTCTATTTTGTCTTCTTATTCTTCGTCCTTTTCTTCCTCCCTCTCTTCTTCCCTCTCTTCTTCCCTCTCTACCTTTTCTCTTCCTCTCTCTCACCCTTTTTTTTTCCCTTTCTCTCTCACGCATCCCTGACAGATCCCCTCTCCCTTTTCTTCCTCTATGTCTCTCTCTCTTCCTTTTTATCCCTCCTCCCTCTTCTCTCCTCTACCTCAGCCAATACCAGCAGCCATCGTACGCCTCGGTGCCCACGCGTGAGCGGGAAGCTCGCACCAGCAACAACGCCGCCGCCCACGTGTCGCCCGCGCGAAAGCTGCGAAGCAAGGCATCGTCGCCCGTGCCCGCGAGGGAGCCCGCCGCCGTCAGCTGCAGCACACGCGGTAGCCCCACGTACACCCCGCGCGGAGGGCATCGTCGCCCGTGCCCGCGAGCGAAGCCCGCCGCCCATCCGTGCAGCGCGTTGGCGCAGTGTGCCCGCACTAAGCTCGCCCCCCTCCGCGCCTGCCATGCACCCCCCGCGGTCAACTGCACCACCCTACACGCAGAAGCCTCCCCTGAGCTTTTGCTTGCTGCATTGTTTTTTTTTTATTTTTTTATTCTTGTTATTAGATAGTTATTTGCTTATGTTTAGTGATTGGTTAGGATATTAAAGTAGAAAATTCTGTAATTTTATTTCTTCTTTTAGCTTATTGATGGAATTTTGTTAAATATTAATGTTTTTTTTTTATTTAGATGTTCCCCCTTTTAGATTCTACCAAGGATTTGTTTGTTTTCTCCAAAGTTGCTTAATTAGTTAGATTTTAATTTTAATAAGTTTGACTAATTGATTTGTTGGTTAGATAGGCGATTAATTACTTAATTCAAACAATCAATCCTCTTTTAAATAGCCAAAAATCCAAAATTTTTAAAGTTAAGAATTTACTTCCCTGAGGATTCGACCCGATCTCACCTAAGTGCTACATTCTTATTGTTGTTGAGAATCGGACTTTAAGGTTGATGGTTTTGTGCTTTAACAATGGCAATTAACAAAGCATCAATTTTTGGCGCCGTTGCCAGGAAATTAAATTTTTAATTTTGATTATTTTGGATTTAGTGTAATTATTGTTTATCTAACATCCTTTTGCCTATTTGTGTAGGTGCATAAAAAAAAAAGAGAGGAAAGCGAAATCATGGTAAGTATGTTCTAACTTTCTATGTTTCAATTTCCTCATTTTAGTCAGTTTTCTTTTTGTAGTCGCTAATTTAGATAGGTTGCCATTAACATAAAAGTGGAAAGAAAAAATCAAATTTAAAAATTGTCATTCCAAGATTAGAAACCATCCATGTTAGGCATTCATCATTTTAGGAAAGCATGCATTAGTTTCTATTTTTAGTCATTTCCATGAATTGTTGAAGATCGTGGGGGAAAGGTACGTGTTTCAATTATAGCAAGTCATTCATGATTGCATCAATACACCCTGCGTTGATTTGCTTATTGCCTTACATTGCATTCAAAAAGACTTTAAGGGCAACAACTTTAACCACATAAGGTAGGGATTTGATCACCCTTCCTTAGCCCACAAATCACCTTCCTTACATTGGTATTTCCTAATCCAATTAAAAGCAAGTCGAAAGAGAATCTAGGGTTTACACCGTGAGTGGTTTAAATTTCGGGTTGCCTCCACTTTTGTTAACGGTGTCTAGGCTAGATGTTAAAAAGGCAAACGCCTAAGCGGGAAAGTGGTTCTCTAATTAGGTCCCTACGAAAGTAGGGGCAGCCTCCCACTACCCCACCTCTTACCTGGCCGTTGATTGATAAGTGGACCCCATTCACCTTGTAAGAAAATTCACATAGAGAGTCTAGGTCAACATTAGATCATTAGGGTAATTTGATTGCCAAAATTGTTTACATTTATAGAAAAAAAAAAAAAAAACAAGAAATAGAAAACAAAATTCAAATCCATCTTCTCTCTCTCAGTCCAAGTGTATGCAAGGTAGGAGATCTCAAAATCCTAACCTTCTAGGACCATTTGCTGAAATCGAGAGAATCCTACACCAAGGTAACCCACCACACGATCAAATGGCTGATAATCATGATCCACCGAAACAAATGAAGGACTATTTCATTCCAAATCAATATCAACCTTCATCCTGTATTCGTCTTCCTTAGAATCCAGCCAATCAATATGAAATTAAATCTAGCACCACTCAGATGCTCCCATCCTTTTATGGGAACACGAACGAAGATCCTTATAAGCATATGGATGAATTTCTAGAAATATGTTCCACGGTGAAAATCCAGAATTTCACCAATGATGGCCTTAAGCTGACCTTATTTCCTTTCTCATTAAAGGATAAGGCTAAATATTGGTTGGGTACTATAGGTAGGCCCATTAGGACATGGGAAGAAATGCAAAAAGAATTTCTGAAGAAGTTCTATCCCATAGGGCGGACTAATACCATGAGAAGGGCTATCACGAGTTTTACCCAAACTCCTGGTAAAATGATTCATGAATCTTGGGAAAGACTAAAAGAATTGCTTAGGAAATGCCCTCATCATGGACTTTGAAAATGGCAAATTGTCCAAGCATTCTATGAAGGATTGTCTAAATAGTTCAGACAAATGGTGGATGACTCATGTGGAGGAGCGTTTATGATGAAAAATGAAGATGAGGCTTATGATCTTTTTGAGATGTTAAGCAAAAATTCCATCAATCATGTCTCATTATCATCTTATGAGAGGTCTGTTGGGCCATCTAAATGGGCTGGAATGTATGAACTTAAGACCCGCGGGGAGCCTGAATCCAGAATGGACATAAATCTGATTAATCAGAAATTGGATAAGGTAGACATCTTGGCCCAAAAATTAGACCAACTCTTGGCCTTAAACAAGCAAGAGCCTACTTACCTAACACAATCTAGTCCATATGAAGGCCCATCTTCTGTCAATCATGACATTTGTGCCTTATGCGCAAGTCTGACCCATCAAGTGAATGAATGCCCAACCGCGGCCCAACTTCCACCATTCATTCAAGAACAAGTTCAGGCTGCCCAGGGATTCTCCAGGCCCAATAATGATCCTTTCTCAAATACTTACAATCCTGGCTGGAGAAACCACCCTAATTTTTCTTGGAAGAATCAGTAGGCCCCATTACCATTGTCCAATCCTCCCATGCATCAAGCCCAAAAGCCACAGAATTCATTTCAACATCAATCTAATTTCTACGGAAATATTCAGGCTAGGGGATCCCAGGCCCAATTCTCTCAACCAACCCACTACCAATCATTCCAATCAGGACAACCAACCCACTACCATCCTCCACCCACTTACCAACAACCTCCTCAGCCCAACTTTGATGACAAATTCACTCAACTCCAACAGCTAATTTTGACCCAGCAACAATCCATGTCTAAATTGGAAAGTCAAATGGGCCAACTAGCAAAAGCTACGATGAGAAGAGAAGTGGGTCAACTTCCTAGTCAACCCATTGCCAATCCAAGGAATTAACCTCCGGGGTTTTCACAGCAATTGGGCCTTTTACCTCAGCCTGGCCCGTTACCACAACCTAAAGGGCCGCAATTTGAGAATGCTAAAGCCATTTCAGCCCTTAGGAGTGGGAAGAGTTTAGAAAACCCGCATGCAGATGGAGAGTTAGCCGAAGGTTCCACTGATAGGCTTCATGAAATTGAAAGTGAGAGTGAGGCTGAAGCCAACATGGAGAAGTTGGAGGAGGATCCGAAAGGAAAAGGGAAGATAGATGAAGGCCCAAGTTCTTATCAACCTAGGGTGCCATTTCCAAATGCTTTGTTAGCTAAGCCCAATGCCAGGAAGAAACTGGCCCAAAATGAGGAGTTGTTGGACTTATTCAAACAAGTTTAGATTAATATTCCACTCCTCGATGACATCAAGCATGTGCCAGCTTATGCTAAGTTCCTCAAGGAATTATGTACTCCACGAAGAGAATCTAGAATGGCACCCGAAAAGGTTCGGCTTTCAGAAGATGTTAGTGCAATTGTGATGAATCATCTTCCCAAGAAGTTGAAGGATCCTGGAGCACCTTTGATCTCATGTGACTTAGGTGGAGTTACATTTGATAGAGCTTTATTGGATTTAGGTGTTAGTGTGAACCTCTTGCCAACAACCATCTATGAGAAATTTGATATTGGGGAATTAAAGCCCACGTCCATCATCTTGCAGTTGGCTGATAGGTCTGTAAAGTCTCCACGGGGATTAATTGAGGATGTTATCGTAAAAGTCCATGATTGTTATTTTCTCGTGGATTTTCTTATTCTGTATATGGCATCGCCTGAAGAAATCATTCACACCCCAATCATCCTAGGACGTCTATTTTTAGCCACTGCCAAAGCTAATATAAATTCTGAAACCGGCATGATGGACATATCCTTTGGGGGTCAAAAAGTCAAGATTAATGTCTTCAAAGCATCCCAATATCGAGATCATGAAAAAGAATGCCATACTATCGATATCTTGGATAACTTGGTTGAAGAAAATGGGATGTCCACGCATGACCTTTTATAGGAAGCCAATGCCTTAAAAGATTCTCCTGGCCCATTAACATCTTGGCCCAAGGTTGAACCTTTACCAGCTTTACAATCTGAGCCCACTTTGCCATCCTTAGAGGACCCTCCTGAGCTTGAACTCAAGCCATTACCTGAGTCTCTCAAGTATATCTTCTTCGGCCCAGACCAAACTCTCTCGGTCATCATTGCGGCAAATCTCACATTGCCGCAGGAGGCCCAATTAACCGAGGTCCTCAAAGACCACAAGGGTGCCATTGGATGGTCGGTAGCCGATTTAAAGGGAATTAGCCCGTCCATTTACATGCATCACATCTATATGGAAGAGAATTCTAAGCCCAGTCGGGAGATGCAAAGGCGGCTTAACCCAAATATGAAAGAGGTGGTTAAAAAAGAGGTTGTGAAATGGCTGGATGCGGGTATCATTTACTCCATATCGGATAGCAAATGGGTCAGCCCAACTCAAGTGGTACCAAAGAAGTCCGGATTGACGGTTGTCAAGAATGATCAGGGGGAAGAGGTACCTACTAGGCCCACCACGGGATGGAGAGTGTGCATTGATTACCGAAAGCTGAATCTCATGACTAAGAAGGATCACTTTCCACTCCCATTCATGGATCAGATTCTGAAAAAGTTATCGGGCTAGAAGTACTTTTGCTTCTTAGATGGGTACTCCGGGTACAATCAAGTGGCTATTTACCCGGAAGATCAAGAAAAGACCACCTTTACGTGCCCTTATGGCACGTTTGTTTTTAAGAGAATGCCATTTGGATTATGCAACGCACCAGCCACATTTCAACGGTGTATGATGGCTATATTCTCCGATATGGTGGGAGAATTCCTCGAAGTTTTCATAGATGATTTCTCAATCTTCGGGGATTTTTTTGAAAATTGCTTGGAAAATCTTAAACAACTGCTAGCTAGGTGCATTGCAACCAACCTGATACTTAGTTGGGAGAAGAGTCATTTTATGGTTCGATAGGGCATTGTTCTAGGCCACATTGTATCTGAAGGAGGGATAGAGGTAGATAAAGCTAAGATCGATCTCATATCTAATCTTCCTCCTCCCACCTCGGTCAGACAAATCCGTTCATTCCTTGGCCATGCCGGTTTCTATCGCCGGTTTATCCACAATTTCTCTCAAATTGCCCGGCCTCTAACTCTTTTCCTAGCTAAGGATGTTCCCTTCCAAATGGATGAATCTTGCATCAAGACATTCAATTCTCTGAAGGAATCTTTGACCAAAGCTCCGATTCTTCAATCTCCAGATTGGTGTTTGCCCTTCGAAATCATGTGCGATGCCTCTGACTATGCTATCGGTGCGGTATTGGGACAAAGAATCAACAAGTGTCCCGTGGTGATCTATTATGCAAGTCGCACCCTTGCAGATGCTCAAATTAATTATACCACCACAGAAAAGGAATTATTAGTTGTGGTTTTTGCCCTAGAAAAATTCAGATCGTATCTTTAAGGGGCAAAAGTCATAATCTATTCCAATCACTCAACTTTGAACTATCTTTTGACCAAGAAGGATGCGAAGTCCAGACTTATCAGATGGATCTTACTCCTTCAGGAATTTGATTTGGAAATTCGGGATAAGAAGGGTTCTGAGAATGTGGTAGCTGAACACCTATCTAGAATTCTAATTTCCGAGAGTGCACTAATAACTGATTCATTTCCTGATCAGCATCTGCTGGCCATTTCTCACACTGTTACACCTTGTTATGCTCATCTTGTCAATTACAAGGTGACCAATCAACTTTCAGAAGGATGGACTAAAACTGCGAAGGACAGATTCTTTTCCCAAGAGAAGTATTATTTCTGTGAGGATCCGGAACTATTCAAATTTTATCATGATCAAATCATTAGGCGATGTGTTCTTGAAGAAGAACAACTGAGTGTTCTCAACTTTTGCTATAATCTGGCTTGTGGGGGCCGTTTCTCGGGAAAGAAAACTGCAGCCAAGGTCCTGCAAAGTGGTTTTTACTGGCCCACACTTTTCAAAGATGCCCATGAGTTCAGCAAAACTTGCCTCCGATGTCAGGCTGTAGGAAATATGGCGAAAAGGGATATGATGCCACTCAACCCAATCTTAGTGGTTGAAGTTTTTGATGTTTGGGGGATTGACTTTATGGGACCTTTTCTACCTTCTATTGGACATACATATATCCTGGTAGCGGTGGATTATGTCTCTAAGTGGATTGAAGTAGTAGCCACCCGAACCAATGATCATAAAGTGGTCATTAAATTTGTCCATAAAAATATCTTTTCTCGGTTCGGGTGGCCTAAAGCTATCATAAGTGATGGGGGAACGCATTTCACGAATTACCAGTTTCGAGCTTTGCTTAAGAAATATGGGATTAATCACAAGATGGCTACCCCTTATCATCCCCAAACCAATGGCCATGTGGAAGTTTCCAATAGAGAGATTAAGAATATTATGCAAAAGTCCGTTAAGCCCGATAGAAAAGATTGGTCTGAAAGATTGGATGATGCCTTATGGGCCTATCGGACCGCTTACAAAACTCCTATTGGCATGTCTCCTTATCGCCTAGTTTTTGGAAAAGCGTGCCACCTTCCGGTGGAATTGGAACATAGGGCATATTGGGCCATTAAACAAGTCAATATGGACCTAGCCCAAGCTGGTTTCCACTGAACCTTACAACTAAGTGAGCTGGAAGAGTTGCGCAACGAGGCCTATGAAAATTCAAAGATTTATAAAGCCAAAACTAAAGATTTCCATGATAAACATATTGTGAGAAAATCTTTTCTTCCAAATCAGAAAGTTTGGCTATTTAATTTTAGGCTTCGCCTATTTCCAGGAAAACCAAAATCCAGATGGGATGGACCATTCGTGGTCGTTAAAGCCTTCAATCATGGGGCTGTTAAAATTCTGAATCCTAAGAGTAGGAACACTTTCACCGTTAATGGTCAACGGTTGAAACCATTTATTGAAAACCTTCAAAATGAGCCACCAGAATCCATAGAACTGTGTGATCCTCAATAACCGAACTTTCGTCTGGCTGAAGACGATAAACTTATCGCTTGTCGGGAGGCAACCCAATATCTTTAGTTCAACTTTTGTTTTTCTTTTCATTCTTTTTAGGTTTGTAAGCAGCAATCGGCTTTGATAAAGTTGCATCCTCATCATTATAGGTTGTTTCTCTCCTTCACAATTTTCTTCTGGCTAGCATGTTTTTCATATCTTTTGTCATTGAGGACAATGTCAATCAAGTTGGGGGGGACAATCAATTTGATATGTATTTATTTGAAAATCTTTTGAAGAAAACTGATATCTTTCACTGAAAAATAGTCAAAATTTTAAAATTTCTTTTAAAAACTTCTTTTCACATCCTATGAAAATTACATGAAATCATGTTTCATTAAGTAAATCTTAAACAAATTAGTTTTTTGTTAGTCACATTGGTTAAAGAGCCTTCAAAGTTTAAATATCCCACTTCATAAAAATCCACGGCAGGATAATTTTCACATACACACGGCAACTTAGAATAAATGAAAGATCTTAAAAGTATAGAATTGCTAGAATTAGCCTCAAGGATAGGACTACTTATTCCAATTTTTCTTTTTGGGTTGAACGAAAAGAATGTTAGGATTCGTAATAGCGGACTGTGCTACTCAGCACTCTAAAGAGGCGGTCATTTAAAATGGACAGCTGTAAACACTAAAGACAATAGAAGGTGTTAAAAGAGCTAAAGGAAGGTAGGTGGCAAAAAGTATACACCTCCCCTCAAGCAAAGTAATGAGAGTAACAAAAAGTAAGTACTCTCAAAGGAAATTGCGTAATTAAATGAAAAAAAAGCCGCGCTAAAAAGTCTATCATACCAGAAATATGACCAAGTCGTGAAAAGTGCTGAGTAGGGGCGGGAGCTGAAAAACGGTCCTCGCTGACTGATCGGAAAATCTTTTATTCTCTTCTCTTCCCCAGGTAGTCTTATCTAGAGGGTAGTAAAAGTAAGAATATAACAGAAAGGTCGGAAACGACTTCTAAGCGTGTCAATTTGCATGCACAATCACCTGTCGCGAATCAAAATATTGTGGGATATGAAAACTTTAGCTTAACCAATCAGCTGCCACTTAAATTATTTGTGAGAAATAACTAAAAATGAAGCATGATAATTCATTGTTTGTCTTATTTTTTCTTTATTTGCATTGCTAAGGGACTAGCAATAAGTAAGTTTGGGGGTGTGATAAGTTGATAATTTGATCATTTATGAGCAATCATATGCATCACACTCACATTTTTAGTTGAAAAATAGCATGAAATGGTAGATAGTTGCGTACGAATTCCAACGGTACCAATTTCATCAAATTCCGACTTAAAAACATCGTCATTTCATGTGATTAATGGAGTATAGCGCATTTGCGATTTTTCGACAAAACCGAGATGGAATAAATAAATAAATATAATGATTTTTATGATAATATGCTAATTTACATTTATTCTATGTGAACAGGACATGCCGATGATGCAGTGCAGTTGGTGGAGTTTCTGAAAATTTGTAGAAGGTCCAGTGTTCGAATCTCAACAAAACTCGACTTCATTTTGGCTAAAAGGCTAAAGCAGGGGCGAAATGGTCTTTTAAAATTCTCAGGAAGATTGTCCTAATTATTACCCTAAGAGAGGCCAGCCGTCACCTCTTTTCCCTACTTTCTCTATTTTGAAAACCCCCCCCCCCTTTTTTAAAGATATCTCTTCCCCTCTTTGGGGACAATTTAATTTTCTCTCTCCCTCAAAACTCTCCCTCACGCATCTCTGCTATCTCTCTTCCTTTTCTTCCTTCCTCTCTCACCCGTTTTCTCTCCCTCTTTCTCTTTTTTGTTTTGTCTTCTTCTTCTTCGTCCTTTTCTTCCTCCCTCTCTTCTTCCCTCTCTACCTTTTCTCTTCCTCTCTCTCACCCTTTTTTTCCCTTTCCCTCTCACCCATCCCTGACAGATCCCCTCTCCCTTTTCTTCCTCTACGTCTCTCTCTCTTCCTTTTTATCCCTCCTCCCTCTTCTCTCCTCTACCTCAGCCAATACCAGCAGCCACCGTACGCCTCGGTGCCCACGCGTGAGCGGGAAGCTCGCACCAGCAGCAGCGTCGCCGCCCACGTGTCACCCGTGCAAAAGCTGCGAACCAGGGCATCGTCGCCCGTGCCCGCGAGGGAGCCCGCCGCCGTCAGCCGCAGCACACGCGGCAGCCCCACGTACACCCCGCACGGAGGGCATCGTTGCCCATGCCCACGAGCGAAGCCCGCCGCAAAGCTCGCCCCCCTCCGCACCTGCCACGCGCCCCCCGCGGTCCACTGCACCACCCTACACGCAGAAGCCTCCCCCGAGCCCTTGCTTGCTGCATTGTTATTTTTTTTTTTATTCTTGTTATTAGATAGTTATTTGCTTAGGTTTAGTGATTCCTTAGGATATTAAAGTAGAAAATTCTATAATTTTATTTCTTCTTTTAGCTTATTGATGGAATTTTGTTCAATATTAATGTTTTTTTTTATTATTTAGATGTTCCCCCTTTTAGATTCTACCAAGGATTTGTTTGTTTTCTCCAAAGTTGCTTAATTAGTTAGATTTTAATTTTAATAAGTTTGACTAATTGATTTGTTGGTTAGATAGGCGATTAATTACTTAATTCAAACAATCAATCCTCTTTTAAATAGCCAAAAATCCAAAGTTTTTGAAGTTAAGAATTTACTTTCCTGAGGATTCGACCCGATCTCACCTAAGTGCTACATTCTTATTGTTGTTGAGAATCGGACTTTAAGGTTGATGGTTTGTGCTTTAACGACGGCAATTAACAATGCATCAGTTTCCAATTCCCATTGTGATCGTCCAAAGCAAGTCCGAGCTGCGGGAGAGTCTTTTTGAAGGTCAAATACCCTAAAGTCACTTCTTATAAATATATATGGACATTGACCTTTGAAAAAGGTTGGTATTTGGAGAATTCGGAGTTCTCTACAAGGTGTTTGAAGGTCCTCAAAGGAGAAAAACGTGGATAACAAGGAGTTCATGTTTATTCATCATCTTCCAACATTAAAGCTCAAGAAGATCAAGGCTTTCAAGGGGCCAAACCAACCGATTTCCTTTCTAGTTTCTTTTTCATATGGTTTTTCATTGCATCAATTCATCGCACACACTCACTTCATGATTTCCAAACCTACACTCCTTAAGGGGGTTTAAAAGAACACAAAAAGTGAGTTCTTTTCGTTTCGTTGCATGTTTAGATTCTTAATTAGGATAGACACTACACTACTTTAATTCTAATCATAGTTTTATTGCTTATTTGATTCTCTTTGTGCAAGGTACAAAATAAGAGCAAGAGTAAAGAAAGAGAAGGCTCTTTTCTTTTGGCCGGCCAGAAGAGAAGAATAAAAGAACCCCCATATTCTCCAAGTTTGCATGGTTAGTAAGCGATCACTTTTCCATTAAAACCCTCGGTTTCTGGCGATCACAATCCTTTTTGTTAGTATTAGATGGTCTCAAAGCCAATCCGATACTATGTACTTATTCAGATTATTAATAAATGGCAATAATTCATTGTGTGTAATTAATTCGATCTGTGTTTATCGTATCACGATGAAGTCCATGAACATGTGCAATAGTCTTCGGATTATGATGAGATGATAATTACGGGACCGAAGACTTATAAACATATGTTCTTAATTGTTCCTAGTCATAGGATGTTTGAGAGAGGACATCAAACATCCGGATAGACTAGTATAGGTTACTTCAGCTCATATGATGAGGGTGACTGATCCTATAAGTCACTTGTGTGGAGACACTATGCTGGACCTATAGGTGCTCATTGGCGAATGAGTTCACTGAACTGATCCGACTATGAATCGCTGGATGGTAATCACCTCACTGTTAACCAGCTCGATTCATTTGTCACGGTTGCGTGGATGATCCTTAGACCTGAGACTCCAAAGATATCTTGTTGGTAGGTTTCTGAACTTTGACCTTGACTAACGAATCCCTAACCATGGGTTATCAATAAGTCAAGCGATCGGGTTCAGAGAAATGCCCTCGAAGGTAATTATGTGTTCAATACGGGATCATTCGCTCTCGGTAGTTTGAGAGAGAATGTTCCGGGAATGATGCGCTTAAAGTTCCTGGCCTGGGCGGACACTGTAATCGATAAGGAGTTATCGGATTCAGATTAGCGGCATATGATTAAAGTGAATCGACCAAATAGGGTTTAACAGTAAACCATGCCCTAGGTCGTTTCGGGAACATTGTATGGATGAAGGATTATATCCGCACGCTAACCGATGACAGAAAGGTTCCAATAGAGGGTTGCGATAACCCCAGTGCCATCCAGGATCATGCGATGTTGCTTGGCATCCAACGTGATCGGCAGTCCGTCCGAATTTATCGTGGGACATTAAATTTGGCTGATTAATTGAATATAAGGCTATTAATTAATTCAGTGGGTCAGTAAAAGGTTACTGGACTTAATGGGATATTAACTGCACTGGTATTTGGGCCTAGAGGGTCACACGCAAATGGTTTTCAAATCGATGGATAATCCGACAGGAATTAGGATAAGTCTGGGTTTTTATGAAAAACCACAAACTGACTTATTATAAAAGAACGGATTCTACGTCGGGGGCCAACAACCCTGACCTAGCTGTCATTCGTTCTTTCTCTCTTTCTCTCTCTTCTGGTCGTGCGATTCTCGACTGCTCTGCCTTCCGTCCGACGGGAGAATCAGAATCCGCATGTCGCGGCGGATTACGCGCAGCCAGACGGGATCTACGAACGCCGCAGCGAGCGAGGAAACGGGGACGATCCATCGCGAGGAGAACCGTGTGGATACCGCTAAAGGTCGGACATCTGCGCGACTTGCGGCATCGCTCGGACGGAACCGGAAAACGAACGCGGATTCGAATCCGCGCAAGGTAAATCCTATTTACTCCGGTATTGTTTGGTTCATCGGAACGGGATGGATCCGATCCCGAATATTTTATTCCGCTGCGTTTTTTGGTTGGATCCCGACACAGCGATCCCAACAGTGGTATCAGAGCCAGGTTCCACTGTGTTTTTGCCGTTTCGGTCTCTAAAAATTATGGTTTTTGAATTTATTCCATACTTAAATTTATTTTCTTGAAAGATTTATATTCATTAGATGATTATTGCGATAAGATCGCGATTTAAATCTGAAGAAAAAATTATTTTTGGGGGTTTTTCGTCGTGTTCTTCGTTGGACGAAGAACGGGGTATTTTTGATAGAATCGGATCCATAAGATGGATCTTTGGGGGCTTTGATCGTTGTGATCGATGCCGGCAGCATGGGGAGCCAGGAACTGCTGGCCATGGCCTTCCTTCTTCTTCCTCTTGCGTTTTTGAAACCGTTGTATAAAGGGGATCGAGGAAAAAAAAAAATTTGGAAGGAAAGAGGCCACCGGAGCCCTTCACAGGCCTGCCCCGGCCGCTGGACGGCGCCGGCGACGTCGCCGGAACCGGCGGACGGTCGCCGGTGGCCGGAAGGCGCCGGTGCCGGCGCCGGAAGGGAACCCCGTCGGGGTTGCCGCTGTCTGGTTCCCTACACAGCAGGGAACTGTCGGGCGGCCCCCTGTCGGCGGCTAGGGGAAACCCTAGCCGCTCGACAGGGTCCAGCCCGACTGGACCCTGGCCCGAGCCAGGCGGCTCGAGCCAGGGCCCGGACCAGGCCTGCGGGCCTGGGTCCGAGCCCTGGCTCGGCCCTGGCCCGAGCCAGGGGTTCAGCCGGGCTGAGCCCCTTTTTCAAAACCCCATTTATTTTATATTTTATTATTAGTGGCCCTGTTAAATTTGATTTAATTTTATTTTATTATTAAAATTTGATTTTGATAATAAAATTTTAATTTTTTGGGGTTCTAATAATAAAATATGAGTTTTTCATTGTCATATTAACAAATGTTGTTAATACTAATTATTAATCTAAGGTGTTAGATTAATTGTTGTATTTAATTGTTAAATACCTCATAATTATTTGAATTGTTCAAATTGAGCATGGAATATTTTTAAAGCCATTATTTTTGGGTTTTATGCACATTTGATGTGTAGTAATTGGTTATTTAAAATTTGATTGGTTTGCTTGTTTAAATAATGATTTAGATTAGCATGCTTAAAATTAATGAAATCTGTTTTCGAAAATTTCTAAACCCAATTTTGATTGGCTCCTGGTTTTCTGAAATCAAAATTATTATTATTTTCGAAAGATTTCTTTAGCCATTTGATGTGCTATTTCATGTGTAGTTTGTTTAAATAAACCACATGGTGGTCATGGACGTGCATTATTTGTGGATATGGAATGTGATTGTGTGGTTTATTATTTATTAATAAATAGAGGTCTGCGAACCTCTCCCTCTCATATTCCATTGTACTTCTACCTTCGTCCTTGATGTAATCGCCATAAGACTTCCTCATTTAAATTATCATGTAATTGAGAATTACGATGTAATTTGATCGAGGCGGCTGCGCGCGGAGCGAGGATGATCCACAACTGCTGACCTGATGAAAATGAAGGAGTTCATTGAATCCATGGGTTTGTAGACTCATGATATAAGTTGTTATGTTGTGTATGTGTGTGCGTTTGACTGTCTGGCTCTAGTCAAACCGCAGTGTCGTCCATGACCACACTAATGACATGTATGTGATGCGTGTGCTTTATATTTGCTAGGTTATTAGTATTTATAATATATTCGATATATCTAATACTATCACCTAGGATGAGACCAAACTAAATAAGTAAAACCTTCGTAACAAACTCTAAGCCGCAACGCGAGTCATTGAGAATGCACCGCGTGGCTCTCCATCAATATGATCAATAGAACTTAATTCAGTCATGTTAGATACTATGTGTTTACCCGAGGTCTGCTATTGTCTGTTGAGAGAACTATTGATCATGGCATTAGATGCCTTTAGATAAGAGTAGAGGAACGATATAGTTATCCACGTGTTTACCCGGGAACTATATTTCTACTTTACTCTGTCACGTATTGATGGTAAAACTTAGACCAAGGATAATGGTCTACTGTGTTTACCCGGGACCATTAAACTTGGGAGCCAAAATATGATCAGATATTGCAAGGAGTTGCAATTATCATGAGATGATTGCTCTAAGATAGCGGTGTGATACTACGTGTTTACCCGAGGTCATACTGTGATGCTTGGAGATTCTGATCCCCACTAGGAGACAGTCGGCGTCTCCCGTTCTGTATATCTGAAGGTTATACAGTCCGTCGAAAATTAGTGGGAGTAAAACTAGATAATAAAAGACCATATCTTGTTTTAGTTATCTGAATATTTGCTAATTATTAATTGATTATCTCCTGTAGGCGAGAATGTCGCACCATAACCTGTTGCGAGGCATACTTGATGCCAACCGTTTGACAGGCACCAATTACTCAGACTGGCTCAGAAACCTGAAGATAGTCCTCAGGTCTGAGCAGATTGCCTACGTCTTGGATAATGAACCTCCTGCTGAACTAGCATTAGATGCTCCAGAGGAGGAAATGATAGCGTATGAAAAATGAAAGGAAGATTCCACCATGGCCCAATGCTACATGTTAGCCTCTATGAGCAATGAGTTGCAGAGGCAACATGAAGAGATGGATGCTAGATCCATCATGCTCCATTTGAAGGAGCTATTTGGTGAGCAGAGCAGAATCGAACGATATGAGATATCGAAGAATCTGTTCAAGGCTCAGATGGCAGAGGGAACTTCAGTACAGAATCACGTGCTGAAGATGATTGAGTGGGTGGAGAGGCTGGATGCTCTTGGGATTACACTTCCCAAGGAGATGCACACAGACCTCGTGTTGTCTTCACTTCCACCGTCATATGCTCAGTTCATCGTTAATTTTAACATGAACAAGATCCAGGCCACTTTAGCTGAACTGCTAAACATGTTAAAAACTGCTGAGGGGAACCTTGTGAAGGATAAACCCCAAGTTCTCATGGTTAGTAAGACCAACAGAAAAAGGCTTGCAGTCCAAGCTTTTCGAAAGAATAAGAACAAGGTTCAGAAAAAGGCAAAGGTTGTCAAGAAAGACAAAGGTAAAAGTGCTGAGAAAGGTGATTGCTTCTACTGTCATCAGAAAGGCCATTGGAAGAAGAATTGCAAAGAATACCTCAAGGACAAGGCTCAAGGAACTGTGAAGCGGTAGGATGCTTCATGTATCTATATGATAGATGTAAACTTGTCAATAAGAGATTGTACATCATGGGTATTAGATACTTGATGTGTATCTCATATCTGCAATTCTGTGCAAGCACTGACAAGAAGGCGTAAGCTGATGACCGGCGAGGTGGAGCTGAGACTAGGTAACGGCACAAGAGTTGCGGCGATCGCTGTGGGGACAGTGAAGCTCAAACTACCATCCGGAGACATATTTTTATTCGATGAATGTTATTATGTACCTAGCATAATAAGGAACATCATTTCTATTTCTTGCTTAGATAGAATTGGATACAATTTAAATTTTGGGAACAATAGTTGTTCAATTTATTACGGAAGTAAATTAAAAGCTTCTGCTATTTTGTCCAATGGTTTGTATCTATTGAATGTGTCTCATGATAATTTACACATCGGTTCTTCAATTAAAGGGAGTAAGTATGAAATGAACAAAGCCTACTTGTGGCATTGTAGGCTTGGACACATTGGTGAAAACAGACTCCAAAGGATGCATAAAGATGGATACTTGGATCCATTTGATTATGAATCATATGCAACCTGTGAGTCATGTTTAATGGGTAAAATGGCTAAGTCTCCATTTAGTGGAACTGGAGAACGAGCCAAAGACATATTATAACTCATACATTCAGATGTATGTGGTCCTATGTCAACCCAAGCCATTGGTGGTTTCTCATACTTCATTACATTCACTGATGATTACTCAAGGTTTGGATATATATACTTATTGAAGTATAAATATGATGCCTTTGAGAAATTCAGAGAATTTAAGAATGAAGTAGAAAAACAAACAGGAAAGAATATAAAAATCATCCGATCTGATCGAGGTGGTGAATACTTGAGTACAGAGTTCATTAAATACTTAAAGGATAATTGTATCCTTTCTCAGCTTACACTTCCTTATACACTTCAGATGAATGGTGTATTAGAAAGGAGAAATCGCACATTAATGGAAATGGTGCGAACCACGATGAGCATGTCCAAATTACCAGTGTCTTTATAGGGATATGCACTTAGCTCGGCTATGTATATCCTGAACAAGGTACCCAGCAAATATGTTGAGACCACTCCATATGAGATATGGAATGGAAGGAAACCAGACCTTAAACATGTTTAAGTCTGTGGATGTCCTACTCATGTTAAAAGACATGATGCAGATAAGCTGGAATCCAGAACTGACAAATGCAGATTTGTGGGATATCCAAAGGAAACTTATGGATATTACTTTTATGTTCCTGGCAAACAAAAGGTGTTTATGACCAGGAGAGCTGTCTTTCTGGAAGAAGATTATATTCTCCAGAAGGACAGTGGGAGTAAAGTAACACTGGAAGAAATTCAAGACCTACAAACTGGCAATGGTTCATCAGATGAACCGTTAGTTTCTGAACCTATTCAAAATGATACACAGGAACCTCGTAGGTCTGAAAGAGTACCTAAACCACCAGAAAGATATGTGGGACATATTAATTTGGATGGTTCAAGGATACTCTATAAGGAGGAGGATGATCCTAAGACTTACCAGGAGGCCATTGAAAGTCCAGAGGCCGGGAAATGGCGGGAAGCCATGAATTCTGAAATACAGTCCATGTACATCAACCAAGTTTGGAACTTGGTAGATTTACCCGATGGTATAGTACCTATCGGCTGCAAATGGATCTTTAAAAGAAAGATCGGTGCAGATGGACGTATTGAGACTTATAAAACAAGATTAGTGGCAAAAGGCTATCGTCAAAGACAAGGTGTTGACTATGACGAAACCTTTTCACCCGTTGCTATGATTAAGTCTATCAGAATTCTTCTCGCCATTGCTGCCTACCATGATTATGAAATCTGGCAGATGGATGTGAAGACTGCCTTCCTCAATGGAAACCTTGAGGAGGAGGTGTATATGATACAACCAGAAGGATTCACATCCAAAGAATCTCCAGACATGGTATGCAAGTTGCAGAGGTCCATTTATGGACTGAAGCAAGCATCCCGAAGCTGGAACATAAGATTTGATTCATTAAGAATGAAGATGAGCCCTGTGTATACAAGAAAAACAGTGGGAGTGCAATCACATTTCTGGTTCTTTAAGTTGACGACATGCTACTCATTGGGAATGATGTAGGAATGATGTCATCAGTAAAGATATGGCTGTCAAAGAACTTCTCCATGAAGGATTTGGGAGAAGCATCTTACATATTGGGAATACGGATCTATAGAGATAGATCAAAGAAGATGCTAGCTTTAACTCAATCTATGTACATAGAAGCCATTGTCAAAAGGTTTGGCATGAAAAATTCCAAGAGAGGTCTCATACCGATGAGACATGAATTTCACTCTCTAAAGGTCAGTCTCCCAAGACACCTGAAGAGAGGACTGTGATAGATAAAGTCCCCTATGCTTCTGCCATAGGGTCCATCATGTATGCCATGCTATGTACCAGACCTGATGTAGCATATGCTCTAAGTGTTACGAGCAGACATCAGGCAGATCCAGGTGATGAACACTGGAAGGCTGTGAAATGCATCCTTAAGTACTTGAGAAGGACTAAGGATCTATTTCTAGTCTATGGAGGAGGGGACTTAAAGCTGCAAGGATACACTGACTCGAGTTTTCAGTCTGATCCTGACGACGACAAGTCAACATCAGGTTTTGTTTTTACACTCAACGGGGGAGCAGTAAGCTGGAAAAGTTCCAAGCAGGAAACCACTGCAGATTCGACAATGGAAGCCGAGTATATTGCTGCTGCTGAGGCCGCCAAGGAAGCTGTATGGATGAAGAAATTCATCGGCGATCTTGGTGTGGTGGAAAGCATATTTGGTTCAGTCCCACTGCTGTGTGATAACAATGGGGCGATTGCTCAAGTGAAAGAGTCGAGGTCTCGTCAAAAGTCGAAGCACATTCTGCGGCGCTTTCATTTGATCAGAGAAATTATAGCTCGAGGAGATGTCGTGGTGGAAAGAGTTCCCTCAGCCGACAACATAGCAGATCCACTTACAAAGCCTTTGTCTCAAAATGTTTTTGAGCGTCGCTTAGAGAATATGGGTATTCTGTATAAAAGTGATTGGCTTTAGTCCAAGTAGGAGATTGTTAGTATTAGATGGTCTCAAAGACAATCCGATACTATGTACTTATTCAGATTATTAATAAATGACAATAATTCATTATGTGTAATTGACGTGGATCCCCGTCAATTTGATGCCATTCAATCAATCTTAAAAGGGAAAGCTCCTCTGCATCCTTCCGAGCCAAGTCCTGTGGTTCACCCTACTTCTTATCAAGCTCCTACTCAGGCCATGGAAGGCCTCCGTATTTCCACTCCACGGCACCGAAGCCCTCAATAGTTTCGTTCACGGCATCCTGTCAGGCCGCAAAACCCAATCTATCAGAATGCCTTCGGGCACGGCGGGAACGCCGCCAGTTCGCAACCTCACTGTCCCTGCATCCCTACTTATTCATGCAGGCAGTCTTTTCAACAACCACCACCTCCTAGACTTGCAAGCCCATTCGAATAGCCCAAATGCAAAAGCCCTGTATATCCAAGTAAACTATTCCATCCACTATAGCCCAATAGTGTTGGGTTCTCGGGTTTCTCCAGATCTCCCGCGCAGCGGAAATAAAATAAAAATAGTGATCCGTTCTCGTTTTGAAAAATCTAAAATTACGATAATCGGATTATCGAAGTCTTACCATGTGCGGATTCGAATCAGCAACCGTTCGGTTCCGTCGGTGCGACACCGCAAGCCGCGCAAGCGCTCGGCCTCAAGTGGAGTCTATGTGATCTCATCATAATCTGATCACTATCGTACATATTCACAGACTTCATTATGATACGATAATTAATACGATTTACACACAATGAATATTATGCCATTATATTAATAAATGAATGAGATTTACATAGTCAGATTGGCTTGTAGGCCACCTAAGACTAACAATCTCCCACTTGGACTAAAGCCAATCACCTTTATGCAGTAAGCCTATAGACTCTAGGTAACGCTCAAACACAATTTGAGCCAACGGCTTTGTCAGTGATCTGCTACATTGTCGACAGATAAAACTCTTTCCACCATTGCAACTCCTCTGGATATGATTTATCTGATAAGTTGAAAGCGCCTTAGAATATCTTTCGATTTCTGATGAGACCACGACTCTTTCACTTGTGCAACAGTCCTATTGTTGTCGCACAACAGCAGAATATGATCAAGGATGCAGGGAACTATGTCAAGGTCGGTGATGAACTTCTTCAACCACACTACTTCCTTGAAAGCTTCAGTTGCAGTGATGTGCTCAGTTTCAGTCGTCGAATCTACAGTGGTTGCTTGCTCGGAACTCTTCCAGCACATTGCTCCTCCGTTTAAAGTAAATACAAATCTAGATGTAGGCTTGCTATCATCTAGATCTGACTGGAAACTCGAGTTATAAAAGCCTCGCAGTTTCAAGTCACCTCCTCCACAGACAAGAAACATATCCTTAGTTCTTATCAAGTACGTAAGGATACATTTCACTGCCTTTCAGTGCTCTTCGCCTGGATCAGCCTGAAATATGCTCGTAGCACTTAGAGCATATGCAACATCAGGCCGTGTACATAGTATGGCATACATGATAGATCTATGGAAGTGGCATAGGGAACTCTATCCATGAATGCCCTCTCATTAAGAGTCTTAGGAGACTGCTCCTTTGAGAGATTAATTCCATGTCTCATCGGTATGAGACATCTCTTGGAATTTTCCATGCCAAACCTTTTGACTATGGTATTTATATACAAAGATTGGGTCATTCCAAGCATCTTCTTTGATCTATCTCTATAGATCAGTATTACCAATACGTAGGATGCTTCTCCCAAATCCTTCATGGAGAAGTTTTTCGACAACCAGATCTTTACTGATGACATCATAGCTACATCATTCACAATGAGTAGTATGTCATCTACGCAAAGAAGTAAGAAGGTAACTGCGCTCCCACTGGTCTTCTTGTACACATAAGACTCATCTTCATTCTTAGTGAAGTCATAAGACTTGACAGCCTCGTCAAATCTTATGTTCCAGCACCGGAAAGCTTGCTTCAGTGACCTCTGTAGCTTGCACACTTTATTTGGATATTCTTTAGATGTGAAACCTTCTGGTTGTATCATATACACCTCTTCCTCAAGATTACCATTAAGGAAGGCAGTTTTCACATCCATCTACCAGATTTCGTAATTGTAGTGTGCAGCTATGGCGAGCAGAACTCTGATCGACTTTATCATGTCAATTGATGAGAAAGTCTCGTCATAGTCAATTCCTTGCCTTTGACGATATCCCTTTGCCACCAACCTTGCCTTATAAGTATCGATCCGTCCATCAGCACTGATCTTTCTCTTAAAGATCCACTTGTATCCGATGGGTACAATACCCTCGGGCAAGTCCTCCAAGTTCCAAACTAGGTTGGTGTACATGGACTGAATTTCTGAATTCACGGCTTCTCGCCATTTCTCGGTTTATGGGCGTTCTATGGCCTCCTGGTAGGTTTTAGGATCATCATCCTCATTATATTCTACCTTAGACTCACCTTCAGCGATATGTCCCACATATTGTTCGGGTAGTCTAGGTAATCTACCACATCTACGAGGCTCATGTGTGTGTACCTGAACAGATTCAGGAACTGATATCTCATCTGATGATAATGCAGTTGTTTGAGGATCTGGAACCTCTTCTAGTATTATTTTACTCCAACTGTCTCATGGAGAAGGTACTCATCTTCCAGGAAGACAGCTTTCCTTGTGACAAACACTTTTTGTTCACCAGGATGGTAAAAATAGTATCCAAAGGTTCCCTTTGGATATCCTACAAACCGGCATTTATCAGTTCATGATTCCAGCTTGTCTGGATCATGCCTCTTTACATGAGCAAGACAACCCCATACTTTAACATGTTTAAATTTTAGTTTCCTGCCTTTCCATATCTCATATGGAGTAGAGGCCACAGACTTGCTGGGTATTCTGTTCAGTAGGTATGCTGCTGACCCTAGAGCATACCCCCAAAGGGACACTGGTAATCCCGAAAAGCTCATCATGGATCGCACTATGTCCAACAAAGTGCGATTCCTCTTTTCTAATACACCATTCATTTGTGGTGTATATGGAGGGGTCAACTGAGAAAGGATACCATTATCCTTTAAGAATTGTGTGAAATTAGTACTCAAGTATTCTCCTCCTCAATTTGATCGAAGAGCTTTAATACTCTTTCCTAATTGCTTCTTTACCTCATGTCCAACAAAGTGCGATTCCTCCTTTCTAATACACCATTCATATGTGGTGTATATGGAGGGGTCAGTTGAGAAAGGATACCATTATCCTTTAAGAATTGTGTGAAATTAGTACTCAAGTATTCTCCACCTCGATCTGATCGAAGAGCTTTAATACTCTTTCCTAATTGGTTCTCTACCTCATTCTTGAACTCCTTGAACTTCTCAAATGCTTCCGACTTGTACTTCATTAAATACACATAGCCGAATCTTGAGAAGTCATCGGTGAACGTGATGAAGTATGAAAAGCTACCTTTGGCTTGGGTGGACATGGGACCACATACATCCGAATGTATTAGTTCCAAAATGTCCTTGGCACGTTTTCCATGTCCAGTAAATGGAGATTTTGTTATTTTTCCCATAAGGTAGGATTCACATGTCGCAAACGATTCATAATCGAATGCATTTAAATAACCATGCTTGTGCAACCTTTGCAACCTACTTTCGCCAATATGCCCAAGTCTACAATGCCACATGTAGGCTTGGTTCACACAATTCTTCCTCTTCTTAAGAGCATTATCAATATGAAGATTATAATAAGAAATATCTAAGAGATATAGTCCGTTGACTAAAGATGCTGAAGCTATCAATTTATTACCATAATAAATCGAACAACTTCTATTATCAATAGACAACCTATATCCTATCTTGTCCAAACAAGATACTGATATGATGTTCTTTATTATGCTAGGAACATAATAACAATCTTCTAAAAGTAAGGTGTCTCCCGATGGAAGCTTGAGGTTTGTTTTCCCAACAACAATCGCCGCAACTTTTGCGCTATTTCCTAGCCTCAATTCCACCTCACCTTTTCTCAGCTTACATTTACTTGTCAGCATCTGCACATCTTAGCAGATATGAGAAGCACATCCGGTATCTAATACCTAAGATGTGGAATCTCTAACTGACAAGTTGATATCTATCATATAGATATCTGAAGCTTCAGACAGCTTCACCTTTCCATGAGCTTTATCACTGAGGAACTCCTTGCAGTTCCTCTTCCAGTGACCATTCTGCTTACAGTAGAAGTAGTCATCTTTACTACTCATTTACCTTTGTCCTTTGATCTTTTATCATTAGCTATCATCTCTGCGTCAAGGGCATCCAATGCCAGTTCAACAGGAGGATCAACTCCAGGGACATAGTTAATGTGCTCAGATCTGAAGACATTATTCAGGTTTCTGAACCAATCCGAGTAGTTCAGGCTAGTCAAACATTTTGCATCAAGTATGCCACGGAGTGGGTTATTCGACGACATAATTCCCTACACGAGATGAATAAGATTTATTCAGCAGATGTTCAATTACTAACTTTTAAAACAAGACATGGTCTTTTGTTCAAGTTTTAACTCCCACTAATTTTCGACGGACTGTATAACCCTCAATTATATAGAACGGGAGACGCCGACAGTCTCCTAGTCGGGATCAGAATCTCAATGACTTGCAATACAACCTTGTGGATAACACAACAAACTGTAATACAATCAAAGAGCACCCATATCATGGGACTTGCAACTACTTAGAATATCTGATCATAGCTTCGGTCCCCAGAGATTTAATGGTCTTGTGGATAGCACAACAAACTACTAATTCTGGTCTAAGCTAGCCATCGTTAGACGACGAGTATAGATTTGTATGCAGCCTTTATGGATAGCACAACAAAGCTACATGGTTCCTCTACCCCGATCATATAGGCATCTAATGCCATAGCCACAGTTTCTCCTCACAATTAAACAGGCCTTGTGGATAGCACAACAAACCTGCCTAAAGTGATTTGAATCATATGACTATAATGATGGTGGACCACGCGGTAAGTTCTTAACTACTCGTGTTACAGCTTAGAGTTTAGATGAGGGTATTTAGATAACTTTTATCTTGGTCTCTCCTAGGTGATAGTATATAAACTTATCGTATATATTTACTAAATACTATACCTACTTTGATTCACAATCAAACATTAAAAACAATGCATCACATACATGTCTAGTGTGGTCATGGATAGCACAGTGGGTTTGACTGGAGCTAACAGTCAAACGCACATACAATATAACATAACATTTATATCAGATAAACCTGCAAACACATAGGCAAAGGATCTTCATCAAATCGCCTTCCTAGTTGCAGCTGTGGATTGTCCTTGCTCCTTCCTCAGTTGCCTTGATCAGATAACAATAATTCTAGAATTATAAGTAAATTGAAGAAGGCCTTATGACGAGTACAAGAGAGAGGAAGGTAGAAGTACAACGGAGAATGAGAGACGGAGAGATACGTAAATCTCTATTTATTAACAATTTAATAAACATCCATCATTCATCCACGATCCACAAAAACACATCATTCATCAAATGAATAATTAAATAAGTGCATATCCATGACCACGGTGTATTTTAAATATTCCACATAAGATTCAGCGCATCACATGGCTAAAACAAATGAGTTTTCAAAATAAATAATTTTGGCTTTCAAAAAGCTGGGTTCCAATCAAAATTGGCTTTTGAAATTCGAAAACACTTTTAATTAACTTCACATGCAATTAAATCAGATTCAAAAGCATATAAAATACACATCATATGTGCGCACACTCCAAATTAATAATTTCATAATATTCCATGTAAATTAGAACATTTCTAATAATTAAAAATCTAACACTTAGATTGAATCAAATTAATAATCTAATAATTAGAATATTAAAATTAATTACTAATCTAACTCTTAGATAAGTAAATAAAATTAATTACTAATTGAACATTTAAATTAATAATCAACTCTAATTAGTTATTAATTATTAATCTAACTCTTAGACTAATAGATTAATTAATGTTAATAACTAATTTAAGTTTTAAACTAGTAATTAACACAAATTAATTATTTAACCGGTAATCTAACTCTTAGACTATTGGATAAATATTAATTATTAATTTAACTCTTAAATCAATAATTAATAACTCCTTATTAAACCATTATATTAATTAATTAAAATTAATCATCAATTTAACAATTAAACTAACAATTAATTATAATTAACTAATAATAAGTAATTTAATATTTAAATTACTCTATTAAAATTAATTATTAATTTAACCTTTAAATTAATAACCAATTTCAATTAATTAACAACTACTTGTTAATTTAATGATTCCAAAATCATTAATGGTCAATTAACTAAAATTAGATAATTTTTTTTTTAATTTCAAAACACTTTGAAATTCTTAATTTAAAATCTAATTAGAATTTAATTGGGTCAATAGGGGTTTAATTATGAATTTAGGGGTTTTATTAAATAGGGGTTAAAAGGTTTATAAGGCTCAGCCCATTAGGGTCGGGCTGGCTCGGGCCCTGCAGGGCCTGGGCTCGAGCCAGGCGCGCTTGTGTCCGAGCCAGGCGCGCCTAGGCTCAGGCCCGGTCCAGCCAGTGCCCCTGCCCTGGCCTGGACTGGCTCGCCTATCCTTGGACCGGCTCCCCCCCGCACCCGACGCCCATCATCTCTTACGGAAACCCTAGGTGGAGGCCGATGGCTAGAGGCGCGGCAGCGCCGGCGGAGGCCGGTGCCCAACGTCGCCCGGCGCCGGATGGCGATGTCCCCGGTGCCAGTGGGCTCCCCAGCGCCGGCATGCCCTCCGGTGGGCCTCTCAAAAGCCGGAATCTGAGCCCCAAATTCCCCAAATTTCTGGTTTTACACAGGTTTTCTCAAAACCGTGAGGATGAAAGAGATGGGTATTTCTCCGGCCTCTTCCGGCCACCTCCTGCGCCGGCTATGGGTTCGGTGAGGACCGACGATTCATCCTTATAGATCCGGAGTCCTGGCCCTCCATCCCAACACTTGGGAACCCTGAACAAAGGCACCCTAAATTCGCCGTTCTTCATCTCACGAAGAACACAAAACCCCCAAAAAAATAAATTTCGAATTTTCGCAGAATAATAATAATTAAAATTATTATATAATCTATGTTCATTGCATGAACATGGATCCAACAGATAAAATCGAACCGTCGCATGGAATAGCTCACGAAAATATTAAATCGGAGACCGAAACGGGACGAGAAACAGTGGAACCTGGCTCTGATACCACTGTTGGGTTCTCGGGTTTCTCCGGATCTCCCGCACAACGGAAATAAAATAAAAACGGCGATCCGTTCCCGTTTCAAAAAATCTAAAATTACGATAATCGGATTACCGAAGTCATAACGTGTGCGGATTCGAATCCGCAACCGTTCGGTTTCGTCGGTGCGACACCGCAAGCTGCGCAAGCGCTCGACCTCTAGCGGAGTCCACGCGATCCTCCTTGCGGTGTATATCCTCATGTTCCTTGTTCTTCGCAGCCACGAAACCTCCGCCGGTCGCCGCAACAATCGCCGCAACGTACGGACGATTTCCCGTCGAACGGGAGTCGAAAAAACGGCAGAGCAGATCCGGGGATCCGGATCTGACCTGGGAAGCCAGAGAGAGAGAGAAACAAAGGAGGAGATGGCTAGGGTTAGCAACAGCTTGGCCTGCTCAGCACGTTCGCTACATTTTATACTAACCGCCAGTTTTTCATAAAAACCTCCGGTTTATATAAAACCCACTTATTTATCCATCGCCTTGAGAATCATTTGTGTATGACCCTCTAGGCCCAATTACCAGTCCGATTAATGGCCCAATAAGCCCAGTAACTCCTTACTGGATTTATTAATCAATTAATAACTCTTTATTAATTAATTAATCAACCGAATTAATGTCGCACATCAAATTCGGTCGGGCCTCCGATCACGATGGGTGCCAAGCAACACCGCGTGAACCCGGAAGGTATCGGGGTTAAGTAACCCACTCTTGGAACCTTTCCGCCGATAGTTACCGCATGGATATAATCCTTCATTCGTACAATGCTCTTGAGTCAACTTAGGGTATGGCGTGCTGTCAAACCCTAACCGGTCGACTCACTTGGATTGGATGCCGCTGATGAATATCAGAAAACTCCTTTCCCGATATTATCGTCCGCCCTGGCCAGGGACTTCTGCGCATCCTTCCTAGAGCATTCTCTCTCTAAGTACCGAGAGCGAATGATTCCTTATTGACACACAATTCCCTTCGACGGTATTCCGCTGTACCCGATCCTTGGCTGTTTAGAATCCCGTGGTTAGAGATTCATAAACCAAGGTCAAAGTACAGAAGTCCACCGACAAGGTGTCCTTGGTGTCTCAGGTCTGAGGACCATTCACGTAACTGCGACAATAGAATCTAGCTAGTTGACATTGAGGTACAATACCATCCAGTGATTCAGTCGGTTCAGTTCAGTGAACTCATTCTCTAATGAGCACCTACAGATTCACCTTAGTGTCTCCACACAAGTGACTTATGAGATCAGTCATCCTCATCACATGAGCATGAGTAATCTGTATTAGTCTAACCGGATATTCGATGTCCTTCTCGGATATCCTCCGACTAGGAACGATTAAGAATATGTGTGTTTAAGTGATCAGTCTCATTAGTATGATCTCATCATAATCTGATCACTATCGCACATATTCACGGACTTCATTATGAGACGATAATTAATATGATTTACACACAATGAATATTATGCCATTATATTAATAAATGAACGAGATTTACATAGTCAGATTGGCTTGTAGGCCACCTAAGACTAACAAATAGCTCAATGGCCTCATGGCTCAATTGTGGCCCAATTGCCCAATAGTTTTATGGTCCAACCGTAGCCCAATAACTATTGGCCCCATGGCCTAATTGTAACGACCCGTCACCCTATCATCGGAGATCCGATTACTAAATGGGTACCGAATCATTAATTTGGAGCCAAACCAGGATCTAGAAAAGTCTGGGAAATAAATAATAAGCTAAGCTAAACATTCACATCGCATTAAATTAGAAAGGAAATGCAGGAATTTAAAATTTATTACAATGTGACTCGACTCAGCAAATAATTACATACTCCAACAGAAAGGAAATAATTAAGCATACAGGCCAGAAAATAAAATGACAACTACATCGGGCATAACCCGGAACAACGGCTGCTAACGCGCGACCCAAAGCAACACTCCCCTCGCTACGCCTTCCTGGAACCCTCACCTGAAAACCGCAGGGGTGAATCTCATCGAAAAGACTCAGTAGGGATCCTTCGATCCCCACCGCCCACTCACGCACCCATAAGTATAACAACACAAATATAGACAATTTAAGCAATTAAAGCAGTAAATACATTTTCCAATTTTGTTATGAAATGCATGCATTCAAACGGTAACATGCATAATTCTAAAAACCACTCCGTCACAAGTCCACAACCCGCGTCTCGGCGAAACACACAAGTCACATGGCCGAACGCAGAAAACACCAACCCGCTGAGACCAAACAGCAACCCCTCGGATAGCGCGTTGGGTAATCTGGCCCGACAGGCTCCAAGTGGTTTCTGCTTCCCCCAGCACGAGTGACACTCCGAATGTACCACTCCCACACCGGTACTAGCTTTACCCCAGGGTACACCAGGTGACCCTCTCTCTTGGCGTCACCCCGCCACTCCCACACTGGCGCTGCGTCCCTCCCACACCGACACAGGGTGGCTAAGCGCTACAACTGTCACTTTAGGTCCACGGTCGCACGAAACACAACACAGTGCGATTCGATCATGTAGAATTCAATATCACCGAGTACATTTCTACACATGCAATTAACTAAACTATCTAACAGTGTAAACATGTGTTAATTGCATGGATTAATGGAATTCTGGCTTGAATCGCGTCGCCCAAGGCCGACGTCATTCAAGACTCCTAAACTGGTTCATGTGAAATATGGTCTCGGAAGATGGCCTAAAATGCGTCGTTCACGGATGACGCCATTCAAATGGCGTCGCTGTTCCTGGACGCCATTCAATTCCAGAGACAAAGTCTGTTACCTGGGTCAAATCGCGTCATAGGTGGAAGCCGCCTTTTTAAAAGATGTCGCTGTCCCCCGACGCTGTAGGTGCTGAAAAATTGCTCGTGTGATTAATGTGATAAACTTTGTTGTTTAGGGTAAATTAACCTATTAAAAAAAAATGCAACTAAGGTGCTGTGATCGCCAGAAACTTTTAACTAAAAAGTTTCAAAAGAGTTTGATCGCCTACCTGTTCAAACGCGGAAGAATGAATCATTGGTTCCCCTCCTTCAGCCGGCTGAAGAAAGAGAGCCTCTTCTTGTTCTTTTGCTCTTGCTGTTGAATGTTGAGGATCGTCCAGAAGTTCTCCTGGCTTCGTGCTTGATTTCCCTCTTTTTGATTTCTTGTTATTCAGTTGTTGGATGCAGCAGACAGAAACACAGAAAAATAAAGAGGAAATAGTGATGAGAATCTAAATAGAAATAATAAAGTTAACTATGATTAGAAACATGTTTAAACAGCAACTCACTTGTTTTAAATGACTTTGAAACCCCTTAAGAACAGATGGGTTTTGGAGAATTAATGAGGTGGTGTGTGTTGCATGCAGTGAATATGAGAGAATGAAACTAAAGAATGTAAATGAAATTCTAATATGAAAAACTTATGCCCAGTTGGAGAAGCCTTGAAGGATGAAGATCTTGAAGAAGGATGCCGACTTCTGGAAATGGCAGCGCTCCGGCGTGGTTGCTTCGATCTCCAAATCGCTATAGCGCTGAGGCTCAATAATTCTCTCTTTTTTTTTTTTTTTTTAACTCCTTGATAGGCAAGGTATTTATAGGCATTTTCTGCGTTCGCGATTAACATAGAAAAATCTCGGATTTATCCACCTTAATCGACAGATAATCACTGATTAATTCATCTTTATCTGTAATTATCTAAAACGCGTCCACCATGGCTGACGCCTTTCAGATTAATTAAGATAAGGATAAATATCCGGGAAAACTTATCTTTATCTTTATTAGATAAAACGCGTCCACTTGTGTAGACGTCTTTTACCTTAATTAAGATAAGGATAAACATCCGGAAAAGAAGTTAAAACAACTTAGGAAACCTAAAACGCGTCGACCTTAACAGACGCCTTTTAGCTAATAAATCAATTAATTAAAATTCAAATTTAAACGTTAAAACAGGAATAAACTCTAAATGGCGTCCACATGGGCCGACGCCTTTTAGGATTCTTCATATTTTAACTGAAATTTGAGCTAAAATCAATTCAATTGATTAACTTAAACATGTCTGTTAAACCCGACACTTAAAAAGATCAATAAAAATTAATCAATGATTAATTATCAGACCATTCTGAGGCATTATTATATGATATGAAATTTACTCAAAATGACGTCAAAATTAGCGTGTCTACAGCTGCCTCACCTTGGCATCGTCTTTGCAAGGGAGTGAAATGAAATGGAATGTACTGAAAAGGTGATGCCAAGGTGTGATGAGACACGCTCTTAACATCACATGATTGGAATTTTTCTCAAAATCATCAATGAAGATAGCTCAATGAAATCAATGGAATCAATCCTATCTGGATGAGGTAGACAAGGAAATAAAATAAAGTCGATCAACCTCCTCGGAGTGGGAAGTACCCCAGGTCATAGACACTGTAGGTTTCATCATAGGGAGCGTTTGCCAGCCAATGTGGACATGCTGCAGCCATGATGGATCTTTAAAAGAAAACAAGAATATTGGTAAAGAATCCAAAAAAGGATAGAATTCCAAAGATATCTTCAAGCGAACCTCAAAGATAATCAAGATACTCAATTCAGAATGGAATATTTCATATCATGTTTTGAGTTATTTAATTTAATGGTCTGAAACTTAATCAATAATTAATTCTTATTACAATGATTTCAAAGTCCTACATGATGCATGCTGGGCTAAAAGAAAAATATAAAGTTAAATAAAATATAAATTAATCAAGGATAATATTGTTAAATTGTCATTAATGAGTCAAGATACTAATTCTTGTAATTCAGTGCTAAGCCGAAGCTCGTTTATCCACGCACCGTTTCACAAAAGTGGAACCATCGTCCTCACTAATTAACAATCCAACGGCCTATCCGTGCGATTAAGAATTCTCTGGAATTATCATTGTTTTTGTTGTAGGGGAACTCAAATTCCAGTTTCATCAAAAACACAAGGTCCTTGATATACTCTAATAAATAATTAATATATAGTAATGCGAATGATTTACATGGAATAGTACAAGGGTAGAAATAACCGTCTTTTTAGCCACGGTTAGGACTTCTTGACTCTCACAGTGGGATTTTCTTGATATTTCCAGCTTTACTCAGGTTTTTTTCTTGAATTTCAGAAACAGGTTTCTGATTGTTCTTCTACTCGAATTCCAACTCTCTTCATGCCTTGTGTCCTGTATATGACTTGAACAAACATGTTAAGCATCTGTTTAGGCTTAGCCCCTTGCCTGGCCAAATGAATGGTCAATTGATCTTTTCCTTCAATAAATAGTCAAGGGGCATAGCCTTTATTAACAAAGATAATGAGAATAATCATACTTAAGCAAAAATGCAACATACAAGCAAACAGATGCTCACTGAATATAAAAGGAATGAGACACACCAAGTGCAACAAGCAGATGCTAATTGAAATATTTTTGTTGTTGTTTTGAAATATTCATTTTTTGTTCGGGTTTTGAAATATATGTTTTTTTTTGAATTTTTGACATATGTATTTTTTTTTGAATTTTGAAATATATGTATTTTTTTTTGATTTTTTGAAACATATGTATTTTTTTTGGACTTTTTGAAACATATGTATTTTTTCTGAAATTTTTTTTGACTTATGTATTTTTTTGAATTTTTGAAACATATGTATATTTTTTTGAATTTTTGAAACATATGTATATTTTTTTGGATTTTTTTGACTATACGATCAGCATGGTGCTTGGATCAAAAGATCATATTCATTTATTAACTTAATTTCCAAATTATTCTTTAACAACTTAACTTAAACCCATCGTGTTTGAACTTGTGTTTCCATTCGTGATCCCATTTGATGATTTGACCCTTAGTCAATCTAAACCATTCCTTAAGTTTGGAGTACATTTCTTTAGAAAGAAAAGAAGAATAAGTTTAGAAAGCCCATAAGAAGGTTCCGGAGACTTAAAAAGATGTCCCTTTCCTACCCTAATATCCATTGGGGTTCGGTCATTTCTTTCCGGAGTATTTATCGACCTTGCGTTCCCTTTTGTTTCATTTCATGGCCTTCATGTAACGTTTGTAATGTAATGGCCTTTCGATTTGACATTTGGCTTTTTGCCTTTTGTTTTTTCTTTTCTTTCTTTTCTGCTTCTTTTGGGACGGATCTCCCCCTTTTTTTATGACGGCCTCCTACTAAGATGGCGGGTATTCTTGGTAATCTATTCTAAGTCTCGTTCCGACATCATGGGCCGAATTCAAAACAGAATTTTGCTTCAAAAAGAATGATTTGGACTTCGCACTTGTGGTCAAGCTTTCGATATTCTTTAGGACTTGTCATCTCTTGTTTCTCACGAATCAAACGTGTCAGTGTGTGCAGTAATGGGCTTAAAGTTAAGTTATCTAGACTGATAAAGAAATTTGAGTTTATAAATTTTCTGATTCCACTGGTCTTTGTACCATACTGATCGACTCTTTAACCTAAGGGTAGTATTTCTTAAGATGTAAACCATTCCAGGGACGTTTTAACTCTTCTCCTTCTGCATTAACAAGACGATAAGCATTACCAGGAAAAGCGTGAGATACAACATAAGGTCCTTCCCAGTTGGGTTGGAGCTTAGAACGCGGACCACCAGGTTTTATAAAAATTCTTTTGACAACCATTTCACCGACTTTGAACTTACGTTCAATGACTTTCTTTTGATAAAAACGTGCTAGTCTATTTTGATAAACTTTTGCATGATTAGCAGCTGACCATCTTTTCTCGTCTAAAAGTTCCAATTGAGCAAGGAGTGCTGAACGATGTTCATCAATAGAAAATTCCTTATTCAACTGTACTCTTAATGACGGTATAAGGATTTCATATGGAACTACCGCCTCCATTCCAAATGTTAAGGAATAAGGAGTTTGTCCAGTAGGCGTGCGGATTGAAGTTCGGTAGGCCCATAGAGCCTCAACCAATTTTTCTGGCCAATCTGCGAACTTATTAGATTTACACGTCTTTTTGATGATTTTTATCAAAGTCTTATTTGTTGCCTCTACTTGGCCATTGCCTTGCGGATAATAAGGAGACGAATGATGCAATGCAATTTTATACCTGTTACAGAGATCCTTCAATTCCTGTGACACGAACTGCGGTCCGTTGTCGGTGACGATGGTGCTTGGAATTCCAAATCGTGTGATGATGTTCTTCATGATGAACTTGCAGACGGTTGATGCTTTGATCTCCACGTTCGCTTCAGCTTCTGCCCACTTGGTGAAGTATTCCGTTGCCGTGAGAATGAAAGATTTTTGCTTGATGCCGGAATCTGGATTACCAAGAGGTCCAATAATGTCGAAAGCCCACATGGAGAAAGGCCATGGGGAAGAAATAGGATGGAGTGAAGATGCAGGAGAATGAATTTTGTCGGCACGAAGTTGACACTTAGCACACCTACGGACATATCCTACACAGTCTTCTTCCATGGTTGGCCAATAAAATCCTTGTCTAAGGATCTTCTTTGCTAGCATCTGTCCATTGACATGACCACCACAAACTCCACTATGAGCTCCTTCCATAACCTTCCAAAGCTCATCTTCGTCTAGACATCTCAGAAGAACTCCATCAAAACCTCTCTTATACAATGATCCCCCAACTAGGGTGTATCTTTGAGAAACTCTCCTGATAGCTCTCTTCTCTTCAGTTGTAGCTTCCTCAGGATACGATTGATCTTCACAATATTTTGCAATTTCATAATACCATGGCTTCTGTTCATCATCCATCTCTTCTAACAGCTCCATTAACATGATTTCTCATTTCTCAATGATATCTCCGTCTCTGACTTTCTTCAGCAACTTCTCCTTAGTTTTAAGAAATGAAGGATCTTTCACGGCAGGTGAAAGACGCCTATGAACTATGATCGATTCAGATTGTTTGCTGATTGGAAAATCCAGAGAAGATGCGAGTGAAGCTAGAGCGTCAGCTAAGATGTTCTGATTCCTAGGGACATGGACAAAGATCAATTTCGTGAAAAGCTTTGAATAAGCAGAAGTAAGTTCTTGATAAGGCTTGAGTTTGGGATAGAGAGTTCGATACTTGGTCAGCACTTGGCGAAGAATTAGTTGGCTATCACCCACAATCCTGAGTTTGGTAACACCATGGAAATGAGCAGCCTCGAGACCAGCAAGGAGTGCCTCGTATTCAGCTATATTATTTGTAACTGGAAAATCAAGCTGAAAGGCTTGTGGAATGGTGATACCTTCAGGTGATAACAGAACAATACCGATCCCTTTTCTATGAGAATTCAAAGCTCCGTCAAAATGCAGAGTCCACATATCATCTCTGATTTGATTTACGGACATCAGTTCCTCATCCGGAAACTCTGATCGCACTGGATCAAAACGAGGAAGGGGATGATGAGCTAGATGTTCTGCTATGGCATAGCCCTTGATCGCTTTCTGCTGAATGTAAATGATGTCGAATTGAGATAGAAAGTTTTGCCATCGTGCTAACCTATCAGTAAGAACAGATTTCTCCAGAAGGAATTTGATCGGATTCATCCTAGCGATGAGATGGACTTCATGGGCCATAAAATAATGCTTTAATTTCTGCACAACCCAGACCAATGCTGCACATGTTTTCTCCATCGCCGTATATCTCTGTTCAGCAGGGTTGAGAAGTTTAGAGAGATAGTAGGCTGCCCTCTCTTTTCCTTCTTCATCCTCTTGTGCTAAAACAGCCCCCACTGCATCATCCAGGACTGAAATGTAAAGTATCAATGGTTTGCCTAGAGATGGTGGTCTCAAAACAGGAGGATTTGCTAAATAATTCTTTAATCCATCAAACGCCTCCTGACACTTATCGTCCCAATCGAATTTGACTCCCGGCTTGGTAAGCTCGTAAAACGGCTTACACCTTTGTGAGTGCTGGGAGACAAAACGGCGAATAAATTGCAACCTTCCGATTAATCCTCTCAACTCTTTCAAGTTTTTAGGAGGTGGCATTTCTCTAATAGCCTTTGCCTTGTTAGGATCGATCTCAATTCCCCGTTTACTGACGATAAATCCAAGCAATTTCCCTGAAGATACCCCGAATACACATTTCTTGGGGTTCATCTTTAACTGATATTCTCTCGATCTTTCTAATACTCTTGCCAAAACTTTAGCATGCTCAGCCTTTGTTTTCGATTTAACTAATAAGTCATCCACATACACTTCCAAGTCTATGTGCATCATGTCATGAAATATTGCCATCATGGCCCTTTGATAAGTGGCTCCAGCATTCTTTAATCCAAATGGCATGACAACATAACAGTATGTTCCCCAAGGTGTAGTGAATGATGTTTTCTCTTGATCTTCTTCTGCCAGCTTAATCTGATTATATCCTAAAAATCCGTCCATGAATGATAAAGTCTCATAGCCAGCGGTGTTATCGATGAGTACATCAATATGAGGCAATGGAAAATCGTCTTTAGGACACGCCCGGTTCAAATCGCGGAAGTCAATGCAAATTCTGACCTTCCCGTCCTTCTTCATAACCGGGACTATGTTGGCCACCCATTGTGGATAAAGGACAACTCTAATAAATTTGGCTTTATGCAACTTATCGACCTCTTCCTTCATCTTTAGAGCCATTTGTGGGTGGAATCGCCTTAATTTCTGTTTGACAGGGCTAACTCCGTCTTTTAATGTCAACCTGTGTTCAACTAAAGACGAGTCTAACCCCGGCATATCCTCATAACTCCAGGCGAAAGTGTCCTTATAGTCCTTGAGTACTTGTATCATTGCGTTTTCATCCTCTGTAGAAAGATTTTTACTGACGAGGACAACCTTAGGTTCGTCTTCAGTCCCTAAATTAATTTCTTTGGTGGGCTCTTCTACGGCAGCTGAGGGTTCATCGAATCTCTTCACTCCACTAGCATATGCCTCAGCCGCGTCCTCGTCATCTTCCTCAATGGGATCCTTTTCATGTACTAATTCATATACCCCGTACCCATCATTGACTGACTCATCATCCATGCAATCTTCTGGCATCTGAATCGGATTTTCTAAAAGCTGAGGGATCAAAGAACAAGAAGAGCACTTATCAGCTAAGTCCTGGAGGTATCTATCTGGAATTTGCCTACCCTTAGGCTTCCTAGACTTCCTAACCTGACTAGACTGCCTAAAACTAGACTGCCTAACTTCACTAAACTCACTATCATAGCCTAACGAAGACGAAGCAGGATGAAAATCCTGGGATACAAGTGGGAATACAAGAGAATCCTCCCGAGAGGAGGGACAGAGTAAATCTAGGAGAGAGTCTTGACCGAAGGACCCGCATGGCGGGGTGCAATCGGACAAGTAAGATGTTTCCTCAATGAGGATTTGGGAAGAATTTGTTGCCAAATTGGCGTTTTTTTTTGGAAAGTGAAAGAATTAAACATAAAGCAAGAATGAATAAAAATGGGAGGAGAATCAGACGGAGTAAGAGGCACCAAGGCCAGAGGATTGGGGGGATCATATAGTAATATGTCCCAGATCAGATCATACAACCTCTCTAGATCGAGAGGAGGTTGTGGTATAATGTCCCGAAGGGACAGAGTAATCATGACGGGCGGAGCCCGTGGAATATCTTCAGTTACGACCCGCGACCAAGTCGGGGTCAAAAGCAATGTGCGGAAAAGAGTATGGAGCGTGAAGACATGTGAAGGATATGTTCCTCTCCAGAGCAGATCTGTTGTATAACCAGCTTCATAGGGGTCATCTGGCTCCCCTTCATCAGTCTCTTCGGACAGCAGTATCCGCATGTCAAATATAGCACCAGGGCTTTCAATCAATTCATCAATTTGCGGCGGCCACTTAGGTTCTGCAGGATCCAGAAATAGTCTGTTCAGTGCAATATACAGGTCCCTCAGATCGAACCACCTGTACCATTCACATTCAGGGTCATCAAATCTCCTCCTTTTCATAGGCCGCAGAGCCTCCAAGGATTGGTACGTAAGTAGTTCGGAGCAATGTCTGACCAAGTCCCTCCCATATATATCATGGAAGTCAAAACAGGAAGTAATGACTACCGTATTATCATAGCTGAGTATGGGCCCTTTCACAAAGTGCGTACACAGGGTCCATGTTAAGGGATCTCGGCCTTCTTTAGGTGGTGTAGACATTGCCTGCCAGATCTTCGGGCCTTCTTTGATCTCTGCTTTCTGAACCGGATCTTGCTTCAGTTTTATTGGCCTATAGCCCAGACCACTTCCAGGTGCTGCTCGATGATTTCTGACAGGAGTGGTCCTGCCTTGCAACTGCGTGCCCAGACCTTTCCCAGGCTCGTAGCCGTTCTTCATCATGATCCTCCATCCTGGGGTACTCATGCACTTCCCCCTTTTGATAGCATTTAATGGATATGGAGAAATAGTAGCGGCTTTCAGAGGATCAGCCACTGGACGGTAGACCTGTAATACCGACAGAAAAGGTTGTCGGCCAGGTAAGACAGCAGATTTGATGTTCAAGGAATGAGCAGCAGCAAGGATCGGCATGCTCGTTACTTTAATTATTCGTCCTTTGTAAGGAAATTTGAGGCATTGATGATTCGTAGATGGAATCGCCTCGAGAGTTTTAATATAAGGACGACCTAAAATGACATTTATGGAAGGGTCGATTTCCAAGATGTGAAATTCGACCTCTGCATGACTTACAGGGCCCAGCTCCACCTTTAAATAGACCATTCCCCGAGGGGAACGGGTAGAATTGTCATATGCTGTTACTGATATGGGGCTGGGCAGCCATTTCTCTTTGGGCACACCGCATAACTCCAGGGTTTTCGGAGGTAGAACATTAATCGAAGCTCCTGTGTCGACCAAGCATGCATCCACGGCCTTCTTACAGATGTTAACCGTGATGCTCAGAGCCATGCTTCTGGCTGCTGGCGGTGCTAGTTCCGATGTATGAAATGTTATAGAGGGCTGATCCCCCTGAGGAACTAGCAGTGCTGCAATCTTCTCTACCGGCACGTCTTCATTGACCATCACCTTCTGCAGATATTCCATCAGAGTTTCTTGGTGACTCTTGGATCTTTTGATCAGTTCGAGTATAGTGATCCGTGCCGGTGTCCGATCCAGGTGTTTCAACAGGTCATATTGAGTGCCTGGTGCACTCTCTTCATTGTGGGCTTCCTCAGTAGGCTGTGATGGGCCGTCTCTGACTGTGGACTGAGGGAAGACCTTGTTGAAAATCCTTCCACTTCGGAGCGCGTGTTCCTCAACCGTGGAGGATCCGGGTGACACTTTAAGTATCGCAGAGTTGGATGGTGCGGATGGCGTAGGGGGTTGGTATGTAGGTGATGGCGTGGGGCTAGGTGGTGATGGCGCGGTGCGGATTAAAGGCCTAGAGGGTTGGATGGTGGATGGGTAAGCGGTTGGTGAAGTGGGGAATGGTACGCGTAATAGCGGTCTTGATGGTAAAGGCATATCTGGATAGGCGGTAGTGGTAGCGGGTGAAGTAGGAAACGGTATGCGTAATAGTGGCCTAGATGGTAGGAGGGGTGCGTTATTGGTTTGCGGGGGGTTATATGATGGAGGCGTAGTGGTGCGGGGCGTAATGGGTCGAAGGAAGGTGGGTAGTGGTAATGGGTTATTGGGTGTGGGCGAGTGATATGTAGGTGTGGGTATGGGGGTGATGGTAACAGGTTGTGGCCTTGGTATGTGGATGGTGCGGCGTGGTGGTCGCTCTGCGGTACTTTGAACGTGACCCGTTGAATAAAGAGAAGAAGAGTCCTCTACTCTCCACTGCTGCCCACGACCAGCCTCAGACTGGCTGTTCGTCAAGATGGGAGCAACCTGGTTTTGGTTCTGGTGCTCCGGGAGTGGATTTTGCACTATTCCCATGTTGGGTGGTGCTACTGCCTGTGCCGGTGGTCTTGCTTGCTGCTGCTGCTGCTGCGGTCTCCTTGCCTTCAGGGCTGTTATGTATTTCTTCATTTCCTCCCAGTCTATGCCGCCCTGCTCATTGAGATCATGGATATAATCTCTGAATTGGAAGCAGGTGTCAATGGTATGCCCAGGTTGTCTGTGGAAATAGCAATACCTAGACGTATCGGCATTTTGAGGCCAGACGGCCTTCTCCCTTGGCAAAACTAAGGCATTGGCTGCCATTAAAGCGCTGAAAATATCCGCCAAGGATTCTGGGAGGGCTGGGTACTCTGCCCTTTTCGGGCCTGGAGGTCTCCTTTGTTGGTTGTAGTCACCAGGAGGAGGGACATTGTGGTACGCCGGCGGTGCACGCGGCTGGTACTGTGGCTGTTGCTGTTGCTGCTGATGTGGCTGCTGATACTGCTGTTGCCGTTGCGGCTGTTGCTGTAGCTGGTTCTGATTCGGCTGCTGGGGCCGCTGGTACTGCTGTTGGTAATGGGGGTTCTGCTGCTGCCTGTACCCCTGCTGGCTCGGGTGTGGCGGCCTCTGGTACTGCTGATTCCTCACAAATTGGGGCGAATTATTGTTCATGGTACTGACCTGCTCGTGAGAGAGCGTGCCCTCAGTAGTTGGACTTGAGCTAGGAGAATTTGGCACTGCAGGCTTCCGAGGTGGAGGCCTGTTAGGTCTGTGAGGATCAAAGACGCTAGAGAACGTAGCGTCCTTGAAAGCATTCTGGCAGTACCGTGCCCTTTCATAGAGCTCTGCCATGTTCGTCAAGTTGTTCAAGGAGAGGACTAGCTTGAACTGGGGCGTGGCGTTGGAAATCAACATTTTCACTTGTTCGGATTCGGACAAGTGATCTTTCACTTTTTCAGCCAGGCCCCGCCACCTGTCAGCAAAACTGACAAACTCCTCGTCCGGTTTCATCTTTTCTGCAATAAGATCCGTGATAGACAAGGAGGGTGCAACTCTGTCCTGGTATCGTTGGATAAATTTGCGTGAAACGATACCGTAATCCTCTACTTCGGAGGGTTCCAGAGAAAAGAACCACTCGAGGGCTGGTCCCTCTAGGGATCTCCTGAACAAGAAAGCCAATGACCTCTTATCATTCTGCCAAAAGGAGGATTCGTACATGAACTCCTTCAGGTGCGTGAAGGGGTTACCAGTACCGTTATACTTTCGATATACTGGCATTTCAGAGGGTGGCAGGTGGAATACTGGCAGGCTCGGTAAGTTAATTTCTGGCACAGCTTTAACCCCCATCATTTTCTGAAGATTGTTGAACTGCTCGTCCATGCGCTCCATCTTGGCCAGCAATGTCTGCGTGGTCAGATCTGCCTGGGGAGGAGGAGGAGGAGGAAGTACTTGATAGGCCTGCTGCCTAGAGTACGTTGGACAAGGAGGATAATAAGGATGAGGTCCGGCAGAGCTTCCGCCATGCCCGAGGGCATTTTGATAAATGGGCGTCTGCGGTCTAGCCGGTTGCCTGGACGATGAAAGTTGCGGCCCAGTTGGCCGAGAAGTAAGATGAAGGCCTTCCATGGCCTGTTGGATATAAGGAGGAGGAGGTTGTTGAGGAACAACGGGGGGAGCCACAGGGTTCGGCTCAGCAGGCTGCATGGGTGCCTTCCCCTTCAAAATGGACTGGATCGCCTCGAACTGCTGAGGGTCTAGTCGGGAGGCGAGAACTCCCAGAGCATTGACAACATCCATAGGATCGGAGGATGAAGGATCATGCTGATTCATGTCCCCCTCAAAGTCAGGATTGGGAATCGCATATTCATGCGGAGGAAGATCATGATATTGATCGTGCGGATTAAAAAGAGGAGTTCGGACATTCCCGTCATGCCGAACTGGAATGGGGACAGAATTACGAGAGGCATCAGCATCTCTCCCGTTCTCGTAGTTGAAATCAGAATTGCGAGGGGCATTAGCATCTCCCTCGTAGTTGATAATGGCGTCTTGGGCCATACTCAAATCTCTGCCTGATCGCAGCAACATTATATTAGATTCTCTTTTCAAAAAAAAAAATTAATCAAACAAGTTGTGCAGAGATTAATCAAACAAGTGGATGCTTAACGTGATTTCAGGATTCCTTATTGAGTTATTTGAATTGGATTAAACCACAATTTCGCTCAGGGAAGGATCCTAGTTTCAGTTTGATTTCCACCGTTATTCTCTAAGGTTTTTCTCTCACAACGCTCTCGGAATCTAGCCGGGACTTCAATTGGTACAACCAGCCCGATGATCAAGGAGGAATACCTTGATTTTGGGGACTTATGGAGGTCTCAACGTCAACTTCTCTAGTCTGATCAAGGGACCAACCCAATCAGAGAGAGTTGCTAACGTCGAGTAATGTGTTCCTAAGAAAAGGAGGGTTTTAGCCTCAATGCATATGCCCTGCGACCTGGATGGCCTCTAATGCTTAATAGAGTAATGTGTAGCTAGCACTCAACACAGAAATCTGGAAACTGAAAAATAATTAAGAAACTGTCTGAATAGCGTCTATGATAGTCGACGCTATTCAGAACAGAACTTAATTCTTTCGCAGAGAACAGATGCAAACAGCAGAGAAAACCTGGAAAATAACTAAAAACTGTCTGAATCGCGTCGATTATGGTCGACGCTATTCAACACAGAGCTTAATTATTTCACAGAAACAGATGCGAACGACAGAGATAATATGGAGGCTAAAAGGCGTCCAGGTGTACTGACGCGGTTTTAAAACGCGTCGCTGTTCCTGGACGCTTTTTAGTTCGCAGAAACAGATTTCCAGAAGGATTTTCTGGGTCGAATCCTCCTTAAACAGGGAAAAATGCAATAAATAATCGACTCATGCAAAGATTTTTAGTTTCAGATTTTAAACAGGATGGTTTACTATCTAAACAACTAAGAAATCACTCAAACACACAACATTTTATCACCAAAAACAGCTTTTTTTAAACTAATCAAAGGGGAGGCAAGATCTTGCCACTGGGGTGTGCACGTGGTGCACGAGGGAAATTAAACAAACTAAACACTCACCAATTGGTGAGGACATGTCAAAAGACACAAGTGGTGCACCGTGGGTGCCCGGTATGATAATAGCAAGAACAAAAGAAATTAAAAGATGGCGAGACCAAGTCCCACCGTGATCGCCAAAAGAGCTGTAGGTGCTGAAAAATTGCTCGTGTGATTAATGTGATAAACTTTGTTGTTTAGGGTAAATTAACCTATTAAAAAAAAATGCAACTAAGGTGCTGTGATCGCCAGAAACTTTTAACTAAAAAGCTTCAAAAGAGTTTGATCGCCTACCTGTTCAAACGCGGAAGAATGAATCCTTGGTTCCCCTCCTTCAGCCGGCTGAAGAAAGAGAGCCTCTTCTTGTTCTTTTGCTCTTGCTGTTGAATGTTGAGGATCGTCCAGAAGTTCTCCTGGCTTCGTGCTTGATTTCCCTCTTTTTGATTTCTTGTTATTCAGTTGTTGGATGCAGCAGACAGAAACACAGAAAAATAAAGAGGAAATAGTGATGAGAATCTAAATAGAAATAATAAAGTTAACTATGATTAGAAACATGTTTAAACAGCAACTCACTTGTTTTAAATGACTTTGAAACCCCTTAAGAACAGATGGGTTTTGGAGAATTAATGAGGTGGTGTGTGTTGCATGCAGTGAATATGAGAGAATGAAACTAAAGAATGTAAATGAAATTCTAATATGAAAAACTTATGCCCAGTTGGAGAAGCCTTGAAGGATGAAGATCTTGAAGAAGGATGCCGACTTCTGGAAATGGCAGCGCTCCGGCGTGGTTGCTTCGATCTCCAAATCGCTATAGCGCTGAGGCTCAATAATTCTCTCTCTTTTTTTTTTTTTTTAACTCCTTGATAGGCAAGGTATTTATAGGCATTTTCTGCGTTCGCGATTAACATAGAAAAATCTCGGATTTATCCACCTTAATCGACAGATAATCACTGATTAATTCATCTTTATCTGTAATTATCTAAAACGCGTCCACCATGGCTGACGCCTTTCAGATTAATTAAGATAAGGATAAATATCCGGGAAAACTTATCTTTATCTTTATTAGATAAAACGCGTCCACTTGTGTAGATGTCTTTTACCTTAATTAAGATAAGGATAAACATCCGGAAAAGAAGTTAAAACAACTTAGGAAACCTAAAACGCGTCGACCTTAACAGACGCCTTTTAGCTAATAAATCAATTAATTAAAATTCAAATTTAAACGTTAAAACAGGAATAAACTCTAAATGGCGTCCACATGGGCCGACGCCTTTTAGGATTCTTCATATTTTAACTGAAATTTGAGCTAAAATCAATTCAATTGATTAACTTAAACATGTCTGTTAAACCCGACACTTAAAAAGATCAATAAAAATTAATCAATGATTAATTATCAGACCATTCTGAGGCATTATTATATGATATGAAATTTACTCAAAATGACGTCAAAATTAGCGTGTCTACAGACGCCATTCAACCTTCACAGACAGGTTCTCCCTCCGCTTTCCCCCAATCTACGGGGTGGAATTTCCTCCCCCAAATCGTGTAAAAATACGAATAAAGTGGAGAAGGAGGAGAAGAACCTAAATACCCATTAAAACACCCAATTTCTCATTACATGTATTTAATATTTTCACCCCAAGAAAATCCCTAACATACTCCAAAGTAGGAAAAACATGATTTTTAAACGAAATACAACGGTGATCGTCACCCTACCGGTTACTCGAACTCCTCCTAGTTCCAAGCCGCCAACCCGCCTCGCCACACGCCGCCGCCGGTACCGCCGTGGACGCCGTTACTCCACCGGGACGTCGGCCGCCGTCCGGAGAGAAAAACGCCGCGGAGGAGATGGTGGTGGTAGTGGTGGGAGTTAGGAGGTTGATGGAGTGGAGGGAGAGATGGAATGGAGGGAGGAAATCAAGGAGAAGGGGAGGTGGTTTGCCGGAGCTCGGAAGGGGAAGAGGAGAGAGAGAGGAAAGCAGAGAATGAGGGAAAGGAAGGAGGGTTCGCGAGGTCAAACAGAAGTTGGGTAAAACGCGTCGTGCAAGCCCGACGTCATTCAGATGACAAGACCGGGCCGTACACTGACACCCCACGGTCGTACTCTAAATGGCGTCGTCCATCCAAGACGCCATTCAGACGATATGACCGGGGCCATACTCTCGCGTCCCAAGGTCAGCCCGCGTGGCGCCGACGTGGCACAGCCTAAAACACGTCCACATTGTTGGACGCTGTTTTGCTCGACGCGAAAAAGAAACTAAGTCTCAGCCCCATCAGGGCCCAAACTAAGGGATCCGATACCGAAACTGACCCGGTAACAGGATCCGAAACCTCAATCCTTACACTAATAGTAGTCCAATGACCCGTCTACAACTCCATCAAATCATGACAGAATGAAACATGTGATATGTTGGACTTTTCTTTCACATCTTTTAAAGAACCAATGAATAATTACATCATATTCCATCCAAGTCAAAAGTTAAACATACCTAACCCCTTCTATACACTTAACCGAAGCACAAACCCATAACCCCTGTTAAGACTTAACCTTGGAGTCAAATTTGTTATCATATTCTTCCAAATGTTTTAGGTTCCCGAACCCCTTAATCGGGTGGCGACTTCCAAAATCTATTTTTAGTGATCCAAACTTTTGAGTTGCTACAATCTACAAGGGACACTTGTCCCAAATCTAACTAATCTTATCAACAAGGACACTTGTCCCACATCTAAGAGGGGACACTTGTCACCAGTCCAAATGATGATTATCTATAGGGGATAGTTGTCCCACATCTATGAAGGGACGCTTGTCCCCATCCTAAGGCTTATCCACCATTATAAATAGGAGGGCTTTCCTCCCATTCTACCTCATTCCATGCCATCTGAAGAAGAAGAAGAAGAAGGAACAAAGAGAAGGAGAGATAAAGAGAGAGAGAGAGAGAAAGTAAGAGATAAGAGAGAAAGAGAGAGAGAGAGAAGCAGGAGAAGAGAATCACAGTTCTATGAGGGCGCTTACAACGCCAAAGGTGCTTGCTGTTCTGTTAGGAGGTCTAGTGGCATTGACAGCGTCTACGTTCTCTCTAAGAACTAGTCGAAGTTGTGGAATAAGAAAGGTTTTAATTAACTGAGGTAGGCTTCGTCACATGAGGTGGGCAGATAATTACCCTGCGCATGACTTAGTTTGTAAATCTATATTTTTCTTTGTTTTAAGATTTTTCAAAAGTAAAATATGATTCATTTGGATTATGTTTGATCATCTTTTGATTTCAGAATCCCTCATAGGTATCTAATTTACCTCTTAGTTTTGATTTTGGAATCCTTTCTAGATATAAACTAATCTATATTATCATCTGATTTTGGAATCCATCATGAATATCTCATTTTTATATTAGCTTCTGATTTGAAATCCTTTGTCTATATTCGATTTTGCGTTTGCTTCCAATTTGAAAACTGATAAAGTGTTAAATTGATCATTTAAGGGCAATCATATGCATCATACTCATGTTTTTATCTGCAAAATAGCATGAAATTATAGATAATTGCGTACCAAGTCCAACGGTACCAATTTCGTCAAATTCTGACTTAAAAACATCGTCATTTCATGTGATTAATGGAGTATAGCGCATTTGTGGTTTTTCGACAAAATCGAGGCGAAATAAATAAATATAATGATATTTTTATGATGATATGCTAATTTGAATTTATTTTATGTGAACAGGGCATGAAGGAAGCCGTGATGCAATGGTTCAGACTTTGCGGGCTTGTGGGAGGTCCGGGGTTCAAATCTCAGTGTCCATCTTTTTGAAAAATAAAAGGACGTAGGGGCAAACTGGTAATTTGCTCCTCCTATTAGGGTTACCCTAACCCTTTACCAAGAAAACCCTAATTCTTAGCCGCCGCCCTTCCCTTCTTTCCTTCTTATTTATCTATTTCTATTTTCTCTCCTTTATTTCCAAAATTCTCCCACACCTCTCTTCGTTTCCTAGCCGGTTCCTTCTCCCTTTCCAAAAAAACTCTCCCACACGCTCTCTCTCTCTCTCTTTCCTCCCATATATTCTAGCCTCCACAACCCTCTCGGGTCGGTTTTTGTTTTCGGCAGATCCCTCTCCTTCTCCAAATCCCTCCGCAGCCTCTCTTCTCTTTCTCCTACGGTTTTCTCTCCTCCTTCTTGACTTTTCCCAGTAACCTCTCCCTCTAATTCCGACTCTCTCTTCCTCTCTATAACTTCCTCCCACGATCCTCTCCCTCTCTTATTCTTTCTCTCTCTCTTCTATTCCTCTCTCCCGCAACCTCTCTCCAGCAGCCTCTTACTCTCCAATTCTCTCTCTCTCTCTCGGATTCCCTCCTCCTTCACCGATTCCCAGCAACCCCCTCCACAGCTCCTCCCTCTCAGACTCTCTCTCTCTCTCGGCCTCTCCGTTTGTTTCTCTCGGTTTTCCCTTTCTCTTCTATTTCCTCTCCCTCTCCACGGTTCTCTCTCTCCCCAGCGAGCTCTCCACCAACGGCCAGCACCTGTCCATGCCGCCAGCCGGTCTCCACGCACACCAGCGCCAGCAAAGCTCCCCTGCATGTGCGTTGAACCACCAACAGACCGATGAAGCTACTCCTCCACGTGCTGCACCCGCCCACGCATGCATGCACGCGTTCACACCCGAGCATCAACCTGCAAGTCAAGCTCCTCCAGCAACCTCCTTCACGGCCCCCACGCGGCAACCGCCGCTCGTACAGGTCGCTTGAAGCCTCCATCCTCCAGCTCCACGCGGCGGTGTACCAGCAGCAGCTTCAAGCTTCCTCCTACTAGCAAGCTGCCCTAGCTCCATGCAATAGCCATCAAGCGAACCTCCTTCCCTGCCTGCCGGCCAGCAGCCGGTTGAAGCCTAGCCGGTCTCCACGTTGAAGCCTCTTTCCAGCGCATGCACCTCTTCCACGCGCCAGCCACATAATCTGCCGGCAGCTGCTCTAACGCATCTCCAACTCCCAGCCTCAAGTTCACCGGCGGTCTACTGCGCCACCCTCCTCTCCTTCGTGGTCCACTGCACCAGCCGGCAGCACCCACAGATTACTATTGTTTTGTTCTTTCTTTCCCCCTTTAGTATAGTATTAACTTAATTGTTTAGGATTAGTTAGTTATTATTTGATGCTTTGATTATTTAAGTTTAATGATAGTGAACCATAAAATTTGTAATTGGTTTCATGATTTTTAGTTAATTAATAATTTATACAGTTAAATAACAGTTTCTTTGTTATCTTTTTTAGTTGTGCTTGTTTTCCTTATATGCTTGTGTTTAATTTTTGAAAAAGAAAAAAAAAAAGAATTTGTTTAGTTTACGCAATTATATTTTTAAGTAGCATTAGTTAATTGAGTTTTAGTTTAATTAAGTAATTAGTTCACTCAAATTCTCAACTTTTTAGACTAACTAAATTCCAAAGTTTTCAATGTTAAAATTTTAACTCCCTGTGGATCGACTCGGACTCACCACTATTAATTTTCAAAATCTGATTTGAGTGAGCCATATAAATTTAGATTGAACGTTTTCATGAGTGTTTAACGACGCACAATTTGGAACGATCAATTTTTGGCGCCGTTGCCGGGGAATTAGATTTTTAATTTTGATTATCTTGGATTTAGTGTAATTAATCTTTAGCTAACTTTATTTTTCTTATTTTTGGAGGTATATTGAAAAAAAAAAAAAAAGGAAAGCGAAATCATGGTAAGTGTGTTCCAACTTTCTATGTTTCAATTTCCTTACTTTAGTTAGTTTCCATTTTTGTAGTTTCTAGTTTAGATAGGTTTCCATTAACTAAAAAAAGAAACAAAAAGAAGAACATCTAAAGTTAAAAAAATTTCATCTCCAAGATTAGAAACCTTCCATGCTAGGCATTCATCATTCTAGGAAAGCATGAGCTAGTTTCCTTGCACAGTTATTTCCATAACTTGTTGAAGATTGCGGGGGAAAGGTACGTGTTTCAATTTTAGCAAGTCATTCATGATTGCATCAACACACCTTGCATTGATTTGTTTGTTGCCTTGTATTGCATTCAAAAAGACTTTAAGGGCAGCAACTTTAACCACATAAGGTAGGGATTTGATCACCCTTCCTTAGCCCACAAATCACCTTCCTTGCATTGGCATTTCCTAATCCAATTAAAAGCAAGTCGAAAGAGAATCTAGGGTTTACACCGTGAGTGGTTTAAATCTCGGGTTGCCTCCATTTTTGGCAACGGTGTCTAGGCTAGAGGTTAAAAAGGCAAACGTCTAAGCGGGAAAGTGGTTCTCTAATTAGGTCCCTACGAAAGTAGGGGGAGCCTCCCACTACCCCACCTCTTACCTGGCCGTTGACTGATTGTGGTTGTGACTCGAGGTGGACTCCATTCACCTTGTAAGAAAATTCACATAGAGAGTCAAGGTTAACATTAGATCATTAGGATAATTTGCTTGTCAAAATTGTTTGCATTTAAAAAAAAGAAAAAAACAAGAAATAGAAAACAAAATTCAAATCCATCCTCTCTCTATCAATCCTAGTGCATGCAAGGTAGGAGATCTCAAAATCCTAACCTTCTAGGACCACTTGCTGAAATAGAAAGAATCCTACATCAAAGAAATCCACCACAAGATCCAATGGCTGATAATCAGGACCCACCAAAGCAAATGAAGGACTATTTCATTCCAAATCGATATCAACCTTCATCATGTATTCATCTTCCACAGAATTCAGCCAATCAATATGAAATTAAATCGAGCACCATTCAGATGCTCCCATTCTTTTATGGGAATACTAATGAAGATCTTTATAAGCATCTGGATGAATTTCTAGAAATCTGTTCCACGGTGAAGATCCAGAATTTCACCGATGATGGCCTTAAGTTGACCTTATTTCCCTTTTCATTATAGGACAAGGCTAAATATTGGTTGGGAACTATAGGAAGGCCCATTAGGACATGGGAAGAAATGTAGAAAGAATTTCTCAAGAAGTTCTATCCCATAGGGCGGACCAATACCATGCGAAGGGCCATCACGAGTTTTATCCAAACTCTTGGGGAATTGATCCACGAATCTTGGGAAAGACTAAAAGAATTGCTTAGGAAATGCCCTCATCATGGGCTTTCAAAATGGCAAATTGTGCAAACATTCTATGAAGGATTGTCTGAACAGTTCAGACAGATGGTGGATGCCTCATGTGGAGGGGCATTTATGATGAAAAATGAAGATGAGGCGTATGATCTTTTTGAGATGTTAAGTGAAAATTCCATCAATCATGCCTCATTATCATCTTATGAGAGGTCTGTTGGGCCATCTAAACGGACTGGAATGTATGAACTCAAGGCCCGTGGAGAGCCCGAATCCAGAATGGATATAAATCTGATTAATCAAAAATTGGATAAGGTAGACATCTTGGCCCAGAAACTAGACCAACTCTTGGCCTTAAACAAGCAAGAGCCTACTTACCCAACACAATCTAGTCCATATGAAGGCCCATCTTTTGCTAATCATGACATTTGTGCCTTATGCGCAAGTCCAACCCATCAAGTGAATGAATGCCCAACTGCGGCCCAACTTCCACCATTCATTCAAGAATAAGTTCAGGCGGCCCAGGGATTCTCCAGGCCCAATAATGACCCATTCTCAAATACTTACAATCCTGGCTGGAGAAACCACCCTAATTTCTCTTGGAAGAATCAGCAGGCCCCATTATCAATGTCTAATCCTCCCATGCACCAAGCCTAAAAGGCACAGAATTCATTTCAACAGCAATCTAATTTATATGGAAATGTTCAGGCTAGGGGATCTCAAGCCCAATTTTCTCAACCGGCCCAGTATCAATCAGGTCAACTGGCCCCGTATCAATCAGGTCAACCAGCCCAGTATCAATCAGGTCAACCGGCCCATTATCAATCATTCCAATCAGGTCAACCGGCTCACTACCACTCATTCCAATCAGGACAACCAACCCAATACCATCCTCCACCCACTTATCAACAACCTCCTCAGCCCAACTTTGATGACAAATTCACTCAACTCCAACAACTGATTTTGACCCAGCAACAATCCATTGCTAAGTTGAAAAGTCAAATGGGCCAACTAGCTGAGGCTACGATGAGAAGAGAAGTGGGCCAACTTCCTAGTCAACCCATTGCCAATCCAAGGAATCAACCTCCGGGTTTTCCACAGCAATCGGGTCTTTTACCTCAGCCTGGCCCGTTACCACAACCTAAAGGGCCACAATTGGAGAATGCTAAAGCCATTTCAGCCCTTAGGAGTGGGAGAAGTTTAGAAAAACCACATGTAGATGGAGAGTTAGCCAAAGGTTCCACTGATGGGCCTCATGAAATTGAAAGTGAGAGTGAAGCTGAACTCATCATGGAGAAGTTGGAGGAGGATCTGAAAGGAAAAGGGAAGATAGATGGAGGCCCAAGTTCGTATCAACCTCGGGTGCGATTTCCAAATGCCTTGTTAGCTAAGCCCAATGCCAGGAAGAAACTGGCCCAGAACGAGGAATTGTTGGATTTATTCAAACAAGTCCAAATTAATATTCCACTCCTCGATGCCATCAAGCATGTGCCAGCTTATGCTAAGTTTCTCAAGGAATTATGTACTCCACGAAGAGAATCTAGAATGGCACCCGAAAAGGTTCGGCTTTCCGAGGATGTTAGTGCAATTGTGATGAATAATTTACCCAAGAAGTTAAAGGATCCTGGAGCACCTCTAATTTCATGTGACTTAGCTGGAGTTACATTTGATAGAGCTTTATTGGATCTAGGTGCTAGTGTGAATCTATTGCCAACAGCCATTTATGAGAAATTTGATATTGGAGAATTAAAACCCACACCCATCATCTTGCAGTTGGCTGATAGGTCTGTGAAAATTCCACGGGGATTAATTGAGGATGTTATTGTGAAGGTTCATGATTGTTATTTTTCCGTGGATTTTCTTATTCTAGATATGACATTACCTGAGGAACTCATTCACACTCTGATCATCCTAGGTCGTCCATTCTTAGCCACTGCCAAAGCTAATATAAATTGTGAAACTGTCATAATGGACATTTCATTTGGGGGTCAAAAGGTCCAGATTAATGTCTTCAAAGCATCTCAATACCCAGATCATGAAAAAGAATGCCATACTATTGATGTCTTGGATAATCTGGGTGAAGAAAATGAGATGTCCACATATGACCTTTTGGAGGAAGCCAACACTTTAAAGGACTCTCCTGGCCCATTAACATCTTGGCCCAAGGTTGAACCTTTACCAGCCTTACAGTCTGAGCCCGCTTTGCCATCTTTAGAGGACCCTCCTGAGCTTGAACTCAAACCATTACCTGAGTCTCTCAAGTATATCTTTTTGGGCCTGGACCAAACTCTCCCGGTCATCATTGCGGCAAATCTCACATCACCGCAGGAGGCCCAATTAACCGAGGTCTTCAAAGACCACAAGGATGCTATTGGATGGTCGGTGGCAGATTTAAAGGGAATTAGCCCGTCCATTTGCATGCATTACATCTATATGGAAGAGAATTCTAAGCCCAGTCGGAAGATGCAAAGGCAGCTTAATCCCAATATGAAAGAAGTGGTGAAGAAGGAAGTTGTGAAATGGCTGGATGCGAGTGTCATTTACCCCATATCAGACAGTAAATGGGTCAGTCCAACTCAAGTGGTACCCAAGAAATCTGGATTAACAGTTATCATGAATGATCATGGAGAAGAGGTACCCACTAGGCTCACCACGGGTTGGAGAGTGTGCATTGATTACCGAAAGCTAAATCTAATGACTAAGAAGGATCACTTTCCACTCCCATTCATGGATCAGATTCTGGAAAACTTATCGGGCCAGAAGTACTTTTGCTTCTTAGATGGGTACTCCGGGTACAATCAAGTGGCTATTTATCCGGAAGATCAAGAAAAGACCACCTTTACGTGCCCTTATGACACGTTTGCTCTTAGGAGAATGCCATTTGGATTATGCAACGCACCAGCCACATTTCAACGGTGCATGATGGTTATATTCTCCGATATGGTGGGAGAATTCCTCGAAGTTTTCATGGATGATTTCTCAATCTTCGGGGATTCTTTTGAAAATTGCTTAGAAAATCTTAAACAAGTGCTAGCAAGATGCATTGACACCAATCTGATACTTAGCTGGGAAAAGAGCCATTTCATGGTTCGAGAGGGCATTGTTCTATGCCATATTGTCTCTGAAAGGGGGATAGAAGTAGATAAGGCTAAGATCGACCTCATATCCATTCTCCCTCCTCCTACCTCGGTCAGACAGATCCGTTCATTCCTTGGCCATGCCGGTTTCTATCATCGGTTTATCCACAATTTCTCTCAAATTGCCCGGCCTCTAACTCTTCTCCTAGCTAAGGATATCCCTTTCCAAATGGATGAATCTTGCATCAAGGCATTTAATTCTCTGAAGGAATCTTTGACCAAAGCTCCGATTCTTCAATCTCCATATTGGTCTTTGCCCTTCGAAATCATGTGCGATGCCTCTGATTATGCTATCGGTGCGGTTTTGGGACAAAGAATCAACAAGTGTCCCGTGGTGATATGTTATGCAAGTCGCACCCTTGCCGATGCTCAAATGAATTATACCACCACTGAAAAGGAATTGTTAGCCGTGGTTTTTGCTCTAGAAAAATTCAGATCTTATCTTTTAGGGGCAAAAATCATAATCTATTATGATCACTCAGCTTTGAAATACCTGTTGACCAAGAAGGATGCAAAGCCTAGGCTTATTAGATGGATCTTACTCCTTCAGGAATTTGATTTGGAAATTCGGGATAAGAAGGGTTCTGAGAATGTGGTAGCTGACCATCTATCTCGAATTACGATCTCTGAAAGTACACCAATCACTGATTCCTTTCCTGATGAGCATCTGCTGACCATTTCTCACACTGTTGCACCTTGGTATGCTCATATTGTCAATTACAAGGTGACTAATCAGCTTCCGGAAGGATGGACTAAAAGTGAAAAGGACAAATTCTTTTCTCAGGAAAAATATTATTTCTGGGAGGATCCTGAATTATTCAAATTCTGTCCTGATCAAATCATTAGGCGATGTGTTCATGAAGAAGAACAACAAAGTGTTCTCAACTTATGCCATAATCTAGCTTGTGGGGGCCATTTCTCAGGAAAGAAAACTGCAACCAAAGTCCTGTAAAGTGGGTTTTACTGGCCCACACTTTTCAAAGATGCCCATGAATTTAGCAAAACTTGCCTCCGATGTCAGACTGTAGGGAATATGGCGAAAAGGGATATGATGCCACTCAACCCAATCTTGGTGGTTGAAGTCTTTGATGTTTGGGGAATTGACTTTATGGAACCTTTTCCACCCTCTTTTGGACATACATATATTCTGGTAGCGGTGGATTATGTCTCAAAATGGATTGAAGCAGTAGCCATCCGAACCAATGATCATAAAGTGGTCATTAAATTCGTTCAGAAGAATATCTTTTCTCGGTTCGGGTGGCCTAAAGCTATCATAAGTGATGGGGGAACGCACTTCACGAATTACCAGTTTCGGGCTTTGCTTAAGAAATATAGGATTAATCACAAAGTAGCTACCCCTCATCATCCCCAAACCAGTGGCCAAGTGGAAGTTTCTAATAGAGAGATTAAAAATATTCTGCAAAAGTCCGTTAGGCCCGATAGAAAAGATTGGTCTGAAAGATTGGATGATGCTTTATAGGCCCATCGGACCGCTTACAAAACTCCTATTGGCATGTCTCCTTATCACCTGGTTTTTGGAAAAGCGTGCCACCTTCCGGTGGAATTGGAACATAGGGCTTACTGGGCCATCAAACAAGTCAATCTGGACCTAGCCCAAGCTGGTTCCCACTGAACCTTACAACTGAGTGAGCTAGAAGAGTTGGGCAACGAGGCCTATGAGAATTCAAACATTTATAAAGCCAAAACTAAAGCTTTTCATGATAAACATATTGTGAGAAAATCCTTTCTTCCAAATCAGAAAGTTTGGCTATTTAATTCTAGGCTTCGCCTATTTCCTGGAAAACTGAAATCCAGATGGGCTGGACCATTCGTGGTCGTTAAAGCTCTCGATCATGGAGCCGTTAAAATTCTGAATCCCAAGAGTGGGACCACTTTTACTGTTAATGGTCAACGGTTGAAACCATTCATTGAAAATCTTCAAAATGAGCCACCTGAATCTATAGAATTGAGTGATCCACATTAACTGAACTTCCGTCTGGCTGAAGACGATAAACTTAGCGCTTGTTGGGAGGCAACCCAATATTTTACATCAGTTTTTGTATTTCTTTTCCTTTTAGGTCCCTGAGCAGCAATCGTCGTAGGTATGTCGCATCCTCTTCATTACAGGTTGTTTCGCTCATTCACAAATTCTCTTCTGGCTGACATGTTTTTCATATCTTTTATGCCATTGAGGACAATGTCAATCAAGTTGGGGGGTGGGACAATCAATTTGATATGAATTTATTGAAATTTTTTTGAAGAAAGCTGATATCTTTCACTGAAAAATGGTCAAATTTTTAAAATTTTCTTTTCACATCCTAGGAAAATTGCATGAAAATCATGTTTCATTAAGTAAATCTTAAACAAATCAGTTTTCTTTGGTTGTCACATTGGTTAAAGAACCTTCAAAGTTTAAATATCCCACTTTACAAAAATCCACGGCAGGATGATTTTCACACATACACGGCAACTTAGAATAAATGAAAGATCTTAAAAGTATAGAATTGCTGGAATTAACCTCAAGGATAAGACTACTTATTCTAATTTTTCTTTTGGGTTGAACGAAAGGAATGTGTAGGATCCGTAATAGGGGACTGTCCCACTCAGCACTCTAAAAGAGGCGGTCATTTAAAATGGACAGCTGTAAACACTAAAGGCAATAGAAGGCGTTAAAAGAGCTAAAGGAAGGTAGGTGGCAAAAAGTACGCACCTCCCCTCAGGCAATTCAAAGAGAGTGGCAAAAAGTACGCACTCTCAAAAGCAAAAGTACAATAAAATGAAAGAAAAATGCCACGCTAAAAAGTCCATCGTACTAGAAATATGACCAAGCTGTGAAAAGTGCTGAGTTGGGACGGGAACTGAAAAATGGTCCTCACTGACTGATCGGGAAATCTTTTATTCTCTTCTCCTCCCCAGCTAGTCTTATCTAAAGGGTAGTAAAGGCAAGAATATACCAGAAAGGTCGGAAACGAGTTCTAAGCGTGCCAATTTTCATGCATAATCACCTGTCGTGAATCAAAATATTGTGGGATATGAAAACTTTAGCTTAACCAATTGGCTACCACTTAAATTTTTTGTAATAGATACTACAAATTAAGCATGATAATTCATTGTCTGTCCTAACTTTTCCTTATTTGCATTGCTAAGGGACTAGCAATGAGTAAGTTGGGGGGTGTGATAAAGTGTTAAATTGATCATTTAAGGGCAATCATATGCATCATAATCATATTTTTATCTGCAAAATAGCATGAAATGATAGATAATTGCGTACCAAGTCCAACAGTACTAATTTCGTCAAATTCTGACTTAAAAACATCGTCATTTCATGTGATTAATGGAGTATAGCGCATTTGTGGTTTTTCGACAAAACCGAGACGAAATAAATAAATATAATGATATTTTTATGATGATATGATAATTTGAATTTATTTTATGTGAACATGGCATGAAGGAAGCCGTGATGCAATGGTTCAGACTTTGCGGGCTTGTGGGAGGTCCGGGGTTCAAATCTCAGCAGAATTGTCCATCTTTTTGAAAAATAAAAGGACGTAAGGGCAAACTGGTAATTTGCTCCTCCTATTAGGGTTACCCTAACCCTTTACCAAGAAAACCCTAATTCTTAGCCGCCACCCTTCCCTTCTTTCCTTCTTATTTATCTATTTCTATTTTCTCTCCTTTATTTCCAAAATTCTCCCACACCTCTCTTCGTTTCCTAGCCGGTTCCTTCTCCCTTTCCAAAAAAACTCTCCCACACGCTCTCTCTCTCTCTTTCCTCCCATATATTCTAACCTCCACAACCCTCTCGGGTCGGTTTTGTTTTCGGCAGATCCCTCTCCTTCTCCAACTCCCTCCGCAGCCTCTCTTCTCTTTCTCCTACGGTTTTCTCTCCTCCTTCTTGACTTTTCCCAGTAACCTCTCCCTCTAATTCCGACTCTCTCTTCCTCTCTATAACTTCCTCCCACGATCCTCTCCCTCTCTTATTCTTTCTCTCTCTCTTCTATTCCTCTCTCCCGCAACCTCTCTCCAGCAGCCTCTTACTCTCCAATTCTCTCTCTCTCTCTCGGATTCCCTCCTCCTTCACCGATTCCCAGCAACCCCCTCCACAGCTCCTCCCTCTCAGACTCTCTCTCTCTCTCGGCCTCTCCGTTTGTTTCTCTCGGTTTTCCCTCTCTCTTCTATTTCCTCTCCCTCTCCACGGTTCTCTCTCTCCCCAGCGAGCTCTCCACCAACGGCCAGCACCTGTCCATGCCGCCAGCCGGTCTCCACGCACACCAGCGCCAGCAAAGCTCCCCTGCATGTGCGTTGAACCACCAACAGACCGATGAAGCTGCTCCTCCACGTGCTGCACCCGCCCACGCATGCATGCACGCGTTCACACCCGAGCATCAACCTGCAAGTCAAGCTCCTCCAGCAACCTCCTTCACGGCCCCCACGCGGCAACCGCCGCTCGTGCACGTCGCTTGAAGCCTCCATCCTCCAGCTCCACGCGGCGGTGTACCAGCAGCAGCTTCAAGCTTCCTCCTGCCAGCAAGCTGCCCGAGCTCCATGCAACAGCCATCAAGCGAACCTCCTTCCCTGCCTGCCGGCCAGCAGCCGGTTGAAGCCTAGCCGGTCTCCACGTTGAAGCCTCTTTCCAGCGCATGCACCTCTTCCACGCGCCAGCCACATAATCTGCCGGCAGCTGCTCTAACGCATCTCCAACTCCCAGCCTCAAGTTCACCGGCGGTCTACTGCGCCACCCTCCTCTCCTTCGTGGTCCACTGCACCAGCCGGCAGCACCCACAGATTACTATTGTTTTGTTCTTTCTTTCCCCCTTTAGTATAGTATTAACTTAATTTTTTAGGATTAGTTAGTTATTATTTGATGCTTTGATTATTTAAGTTTAATGATAGTGAACCATAAAATTTGTAATTAGTTTCATGATTTTTAGTTAATTAATAATTTACACAGTTAAATAACAGTTTCTTTGTTATCTTTTTTAGTTGTGCTTGTTTTCCTTATATGCTTGTGTTTAATTTTTGAAAAAGAAAAAAAAAAGAATTTGTTTAATTTACGCAATTATATTTTTAAGTAGAATTAGTTAATTGAGTTTTAGTTTAATTAAGTAATTAGTTCACTCAAATTCTCAACTTTTTAGACTAACTAAATTCCAAAGTTTTCAAAGTTAAAATTTTAACTCCCTGTGGATTGACTCGGACTCACCACTATTAATTTTCAAAATCTGATTTGAGTGAACCATATAAATTTAGATTGAACGTTTTCATGATTGTTTAACGACGCACAATTTGGAACGATCAAAAACCCTTCTAGATATACAATGTCGTGTCAGTTTCCAATTTTGGAATCCCTTGTGAATATCTAATTTTGTGTTAGCATATGATTTCAGAATCTGTTTAGAATAATTAATTTTGTGTTAACTTCTGATTTTAGAATCCCTTTTAGATATTTGATTTCATGTCAGCTTCTGAGTTTAGAATCCCTTAGGGATGTCCAAATTTGATAGTTTGAAGTTTGAATCTTTTGATCTATGCTCATAAATATGGGTTGATCTTCTAATACCGATTTCACATGATTTGCACATTTGAATCATGATGTACATAAGTATGGCACTTTATATGACTCTATATGATTAAGAGAAATATGAATTATTTGACCGTATTTGTCTATTGTGATTTCAGCTCATTTCTTGAAATATGAACCATTGTTCAACACTCGTATCATATGATTTCCATAAACCAATTGTATTTTGATTCAACTTGAAGTTTGATCTTGTCTTTGATTTATGACTTATGACCTTATTCACAACTATGTTTCTATGATCTGATATTTCTAATGACTTTCGCTATCTTCCTTTCGTGAATCTATGGACTGCATGCTTTGTGGACAGTCCCATCTGATATTATATGTCCCGATTATGATAAAAGCATCCTATCGGATAGGGTATGAATGAAGATTAGAGGGCAACGGGATAAAATCCACAAAGCTAGACTACAGTCTAGTGTAGTGTGTAGGGTAGGTGACCCCTGGTTCCGCAGTAGCCAAGACCATGGCACTATTTGCCTAGGTGCCTGGTATATGTATTTATGGCCCCTTATGCTGTGGTTTGGGTGCATATCCAGATGAGCATGTTGTCTGTTATCAATATCCTACGTAATCAAACTTAGTTCCTATAGTTGATCCATACTCGAGATTCACATAAATATTTATTCACATCATCTTTGAATGTCATATAATTAGCAACATTCTTTAAGCTTATGTCATTGGTTTCAAGTGCGATCTTGATTTACATCATGTAAGTTATATGACGAATGATACATGTATCTTTAGATGAGTATGAAATCATCTGCATGCTATGTAACTTACATGTCTAAACATTTTGCTATGTTTGATTATGCTTATGTCCATATGATCATCCGATGAATTCCTGTTAAAATCTGAAAATATCGTCATAAGGTATTTTTGAACTAGATCAGACTTTTACCATATAATATATGTAAGACATCATGGGTTATTTTGGATCATGTCATATTCTCATATGAAGTTTGCAAATTTATATTATATAGTCAGCCATGCATGTGGGTTACGATGTCTATTAAGTTTATACTCATTAAGTTGTTAACTTATTTTTTTTAGGAAAGTGAATAATGAGTTAGAATATCAGGCTTTGGAGAAGTAAGGTACTGGGACTAGAGTTGCAATGTTAGAAGATGTAGATATGATGGAATAGGTATTAAGCAATGTAAATTTGAAGCAGGGTAAATTTGAGAGTTGTGAGTATATATGTTTTGTAAAAGCTAGTAAGCTTGTTGTAAACTTTTGAGGACCTGTTATGGCTATGAATTTGATTGTTTTGTACAATGGTTGATCTATTGGATCTTGAACTTGTGGTTATCTTTTACTCTCATATTCGTTATGTATGAATCATTGTACCGTTTCTAGGATATGCTAAATATGGGTTGACATTTGATCGCGTGATCCGAGGGACGTTACAGAACTTGGTATCAGAGCAACTATGAGTGTTTTAAAGATCCACACTGTTGGATTTCATGAGCCATAGTATGAGATTATAAGATTTAGAGAAAGTAGGCTAGCTAGTTGTGAGTGTGATCCTTAAGAAGATTTAATACTTGATCTAACTTATGATTTGGATCTATTAGTTAGATTGGGACTTTAGAGCTGATTTGGGCTTTCATAGAATCTTAGGAGATGCCGAGGAGAGGTCGTCCTGCCACAGTCCCTATTGTGCAACCTCCATCTTTGGAGGGTACACTACTGCCGAATGGTTCCACATCATCCTAAGGCCAGGGTGTGGTTAATGCTTCGCTGGCCAATGTGGACTTTGCTGGTTTTATGCACACTTTCTAGGGTTTCGTTCAGGTACTTCAAACTGAAGCTCTGGATCATGAGTCTAATCATAAGTTGATCATGGAGAAATTTAGCTGTTTGAAGCCTCCTTCTTTTAAGGGAGAAAATCATCTTGAGAATTGCAGAATCCTAGCTTAATGAGATGGAAAAGATATTTGGTGTTCTGCATTGTCCGAAAGAAGAGAAAGTATGTTTAGCAACCTTTATGCTATGCTGCAGGAAAAGGCTGATATTTGGTGGAAGTCCATGAAGAGGACTATCTTTGTTAACCAAGAGAGTATCACTTGCAGTGAATTACTTGTGGTATTATGGGAGAAATTCTTTCCTAAGCATATTCAAGATAAGAAAGAAATGCAATTCCTGGCATTAGTATAAGGCACCATGTCTGTAGTAGATTATGAGGCCAAGTTCTTCGAGTTGGGGAGATATGTCCCTTATATTTATGATGATGAGAGAAGAAAACTGAAGAAATTTATCCAGGGGATTGTAATCACATCAGAAGATCTGTGGTGTCCTAGGACCCTAGAACTTTTTCTACAGCCCTAAGGACTACTCACAATATGGAGCATGAGCATGAGGACCACACAGTACAACGAAGGAGATTGAATAAGAGAAGTGTGCCTGTTGATAACATTAGGTGCAAGGATAAGAAGAAGATGTGGCCATTTCAAGAAAAAAGACAAGGCTCCAACTCAAAAGATAGGAACTCCCACTTCCCCTTAGTGTGGAAATTGTCACGGAGGCTCATAGTGTTGGAAAGCCTTAGGTAATTGTTTTGCTTGTGGAGAAATTGGTCATATGGTGAAAGATTGCCCTAGACCAAAGGCTAGGAATGCATTGAAGTTGAAGAAGGTGAAGACTCAAGCCAGAGTCGATGCTCTTACCAAGGCTGATGTTGAGGAGACCCTGACTACTACAAAAGGTATAATTCTTATTGATGATATGCATGCTAGAATGTATTTGATATTGGTGCTACTTGCTCATTTGTATTTACAAAATTTGCTAAGTCATTAAAGGACCGACCTATAGTTGTTACTGATCCTATCACTATTTGCATTGGTATGGGAGCATTATCACCAATAGTCATGCTATTCCCACTTTAGACGTATGTATTCAAGATAGGATGATGTTTGTTATATCCTATGTTATAGACACGAAGGATTTTGATACTATCTTGGGAATGGATTGGCTAGATCAGCATCATGCCCTCTTCGAGTGTCATCGTAAGAGGCTTATTTTCCAAAAAACTAGGAGAGGTAGAGTTTATTTTTCAGTATCCAAAGTGTAGGTCTAAGAGGATAATAGTGTCTACCATAAAGGCTATCATCATGATTCAGAAAGGTTGTGATGCATACCTGGCTATTGTCACCCTTTCTAGTACCACTTCTAAGACTATAGCTAATATTGATGTTGTTATATAGGATATAAGAAAACATGATCTCTGAAGGTCGTTCTTTTATATCCCATTGACAATTGTCCACAGGTCTTGTTGCTCCAAAAAGAATTCAATCTTGTACTTCCATTGTGCATAGTACCATTCAACCTGTCCCCGACATTGAGTGTGGTCACTGACGTCATTGGTATGATGGGTGTAGTCGAGAAGTTCAGGGGAAGTTCCATATCTTTGACCCATGTCGAGACGGTCTCAGAGGATAATAGTGTCTACCATAAAGGCTATCATCATGATTCAGAAAGGTTGTGATGCATACCTGGCTATTGTCACCCTTTCTAGTACCACTTCTAAGACTGTAGCTGATATTGATGTTGTTATGTAGGATATAAGAAAACATGATCTCTGAAGGTCCTTCTTTTCTGTCCCATTGACAATTGTCCATAGGTCCTGTTGCTCCAAAAACAATTCAATCTTGTACTTCCATTGTGCATAGTACCATTCAACCTGTCCCCGACATTGAGTATGGTCACTGACGTCATTGGTATGATGGGTGTAGTCGAGAAGTTCGGGGGAAAGTTCCATATCTCTGACCCATCTCGAGACGGTCTCATTTCCTACTGAGTAGTTGTATACATAAATCCTATTAATATTTTCAGAGTCTCCTGAGGAGGAGGAGTTGGACCCTTGATTGGTGAGAATCTTTAGATCAGAAAACTTTCGTTGTTAATATAAGGAGATTTGCTTATTTGTTTAGTAGATTGATGTAGTAAGGATAGAGAAAGAGATATGTGTTGGGTTCACTATATCCATTTTTATGTAGCCTTTGGAGTCTGTTTTCACCAATGTGGCCAAGCCTACAATACCATAAGTAGGCTTTGTTCACTTCATACTTATTTCTTTTAATTAAAAAACCAATATTTTAAATTATCGTGAGACACATTCAACAAGTACAATCCATTGGATAATAAAGTAGAAGCTATTAATTTATTTCTGAAATAAATTGAACAACAATTGTTTCCAACAGATAATTGTAGACACCGATTTTGGACCACCCTTTTGGTCATGAACCCCCATCCTTCATTCGCCCATCATCACCAAATCCCTCATCTTAGCCATCTCAGCCCACTAATAACTAGGCCCATTAACCAATCCTGACTCTAGCCACCTTTTCGTGGAAGGCCAGCCAGTCCGCCTTCCACCACCCTTCAAAGGCCGGCCAGCCCGCCTTCCACCATCCTTCGAAGGCCAGCTAGTCCGCCTTCCACCACCCTTCGAAAGTCAGCCAGTCCGCCTTCCACCATCCTTCGAAGGCCACTCCTTGCCTTCCACCACCCTTCGAAGGCCACCCCTTGCCTACCACCCCCTTCGAAGGCCAACCGGGCCGCCTTCCACCACTTCGTGGAAGGCCAGCGACTTGGCCTTCCACGGGATTGGAAGGCATGTTGGCTGGCCGTCCACACCCCTAACTACCACCTTGACCTCGTCTTCCCCACGATCTTCTCCACTCGCCACCCTCGTCCCCACTACTCCGATCACTCCCCACTCCGGCGGCTGCGCGCACCACCTCCAATCTTTGACCACTTCCCATTGGCTCCAGGATGATTTACGGGGATTTAGACCCCTATTTTCTCCTATTCTCCCTTCACCTATTTAAACCCCCCATGTCCTCTCGAGCAAGGGGGGGTTAAGGAGTTTTTTTGGGTGGAGAGATTCAGAGGAGGTTGGCAAGTGAGTCGGCTTTGAGGAGTTGAGCGGGCAAGGAGTCAGAGAGCTTCAGGAGGAACTTCAAGAGGAATCCTTCGCACTCCAAATGGACTTGTCTTCTTAACCCTCTTTTACTTTTATCCTTTTCACCACATTGCATTCCCACTTTTCATCCATGCCGTAACATTCTCCCTCTCTCACTCTTCTTTCCACTCTTAACATATCACTTCACTTTTCACACACGAGCATGCATGCATGTTAGGATAACCTAGCAACCCTTACTCCCCCAAAGGTTTCAAACAAAACACGGGAGGTGGGTGGCCATAACATATGGTCACCTTCCCTCCCAAAACACCCATCCGGTGTGTCTCCCTCCAATTCTAGTTAGTTTTTATATTTTTATGGATAGATTCTACATATCACAGTTCAAATCGGGCTATTTGGTTTCTTTGTTTGTCTTCTCTTTTCAGGGGCTCTTATCAGATTCTGCGTGCGGACTACCGATCTCTCCCCCTTCGGTCGGCCGGAGGAAGAGAAGAGGAAACCACCATCTCCCCGCTCCATCAGAACGCGATCATTCTCACCATCCTGCGGAGCACAGGGACCGTAAGGTAATGTTCTTGGCGATCACACCTTAATTTCTAACCCTCCTAAATCGCCGCAGTGCTAAGACGAACGGAGAAACCCTCGATCCGAAGCCCGCAGCAGCGGCGGGGGACGTTCCGGACGCCTACAATAATGTGTACCAAATTCTATCTAAATATGAAATAGGAATAATATTCCTTATTATGCTAGGTACATAATTACATTCATCTAATGAAAATATATCTCCGGATGGTAGCTTGAGCTTCACTATCCCTACAACGATTGCCACAACTCTTGCGCCGTTACCTAGCCTCAGCTCCACCTCGCCAGTCCTTAGCTTACACCTTCTTGTCAGTGTCTGCACAGAATTGCAGATATGAGAAACACTTCCGGTATCTAATACCCATGATGTATAATCTCTAATTGAAAAGTTTACATCTATCATATGTTGGGATCCGGGCGGGACGCGAAGAACGCAGCGGAAATGACGAACAAAAATTTATCCCGCCCGATGCCCGCTGATGTGAGTGCTTAAAATGATCGTGTGATTAACATGAAAAATCTATGTTGTTTAGGTGCAAAATAAACCTATTAAAAACAGAAACTACGTGAAGTGATCGCCAGAAACTTTTGACTTAAAAGTTCCAAAAGAAGGTTTTGATCGCCTACCTGTTTGAACGCGGAAGATGTTAAGCCCTTGATTCCCCTCCTTCAGCCGGCTGAAGAAAGAGAGCCCTTTCTTTGTTCTTTGTTCTTGCTGTTGAGTTTGAAGTTGAGGATCGTCCAGAAATCCTTGTGACTTGCTTGTTTTCCCCTTTGACTCTCTTGTTGAGCCCAATGGTTGAATTCTTGAATGGATGAAGAATCTTGAAAGGATGCCGACTTCTGGAAATGGCAGCGCTTCGGCGTTCCGACGTTGTTGCTTCGATCTTCAACTCGCTATTGCTCAATGATAATCAACTCAAGATTACGCTTAACATTTTTTTTAACTCTTCAAGATGTAAGGTATTTATAGACCTCTTCTGCGTTCGCGGATTAACATAGAAAAACTTCGGATTTATCTATCTTAACCGACAGATAAATACAGATTAATTCATCTTTATCTGTAATTATCTAAAACGCGTCCACATTGGCTGACGCCTTTCAGATTAATTAAAGATAAGGATAAATATCCGGGAAACTTATCTTTATCTTTATTAGCTAAAAAGCGTCTACATGTGCAGACGTCTTTTAAACTAATTAAGATAAGGATAAACATCCGGAAGATAAGTAGAAATAGCTTAGGAAACCTAAAACGCGTCAGGACTGACAGACGCCTTTTAGTTAAATAATCAACTGATTAAAATTCAAATTTAAACGTTAAAACAGGAATAAACTCTAAATCGCGTCCACACAGGTTGACGTCTTTTAGACTTCTAAATAGCGTCCACACAGGTTGACGTCTTTTAGAATTCTGCATATTTTAACTGAAATTTGAGCTAAAATCAATTCAATTGATTAACTTAAACATGTCTGTTAAACCCGACACTTAAAAAGATCAATAAAAATTAACCAATGGTTAAATATCAGACCATTTTGAGGCATTATTATATGATATGAAATTTACTCAAAATGACATCAAAATTAGCGTGTCTACAGCTGCCTCACCTTGGTATCGTCTTTGCAAGGGAGTGAAATGGAATGGAATGTACTGAAAAGGTGATGCCAAGGTGTGATGAGACACGCTCTTAACATCACAAGATTGGAATTTTTCTCAAAATCATCAATGAAGATAGTTCAAGGAGATCAATAGAATCAATCATGTCTGGATGAAGTAGACAAGGAAATAAAGTCGATCAACCTCCTCGGAGTGGGAAGTACCCCAGGTTATAGACACTGTAGGTTTCATCATGGGGAGCGTTTGCCAGCCAATGTGGACGTGCTGCGGCCATGATGGATCTTAAAAGAAAAACAAGAAATATTGGATAAAGAATCCAAGAAAGGATAGAATTCTAAAGATATCTTCAAGTGAACCTCAAAGATAATCAAGATACTCAATTCAGAATGGAATATTTCATATCATGTTTGAAATTATTTGATTTAATGGTCTGAAACTTAATCAACAATTAATCCTTATCACAATGATTTCAAAATCCTATATGATGCATGCTGGGCTAAAAGAAAAATATAAAGTTAAATAAAATATAAATTAATCAAGGATAATATTGTTAAATTGTCATTAATGAGTCAAGACACCAATCCTTGTAATTCAGTGCTAAGCCGAAGCTCGTTTTTCCACGCACCGTTTCACAAAAGTGGAACCATCGTCCTCACTAATTAACAATCCAACGGCCTATCCGTGCGATTAAGAATCCTCTGGAATTATCACTGTTTTTTTTTGTTGAAGGGGAACTCAAATTCCAGTTTCATCAAAACCACAAGGTCCTTGATATACTCTAATAAATATTTATCATATAGTAATGCGAATGCAAAATAATTACATGGAATAATACAAGGGTAGAAATAATCGTCTTTTTAGCCACGGTTAGGACTTCTTGACTTCCACAGTGGGATATTCTTGATATTTTCAGCTTCATTTGAGTTTTCTTTAATTTCCTTCTAAAATGCGGCGGTGTTTCACGACGCCTTTTAAGAAACAGATTCTGGCTGTCTTCAATCCGTATTCCAATTCTCTTCATGCCTTGTGTCCTGTATATGACTTGAACAAACCGGTTAAGCGTCTATTCAGGCTTAGCCCCTTGCCTGACCAAATAAATGGTCAATTAATTTTTCCTTCAATAAATGGTCAAGGGGCATAGCCTTTATTAACAAAGATAATGAGAATAATCAAACTTAAGCAAAATGCAACATGCAAGCAGACAGATGCTCACTGAAAACAAAAGAATGAAACATACTGAGTGCAACAAGCAAATGCTAATTGAGATATTTTTGTTGTTTTGAAATATTCATTTTTGTTTGGGTTTTGAAATATATGCTTGTTTTTTGAATTTTGACATATGTATTTTTTTTGGATTTTTGACATATATTTTTTTTGGATTTTTGACATATGTATTTTTTTTTGGCTTTTTGACATATGTATTTTTTGATTTTTGACATATGTATTTTTTCTAGGATTTTTGACGTATGTTTTTTTTTTTTTTTTGACATATGTATTTTTTTTTTTTTTTGACTAAAAGATCAGCATGGTACTTAGATCAAAAGATCATATTCATTTATTAACTTAATTTCCAAATTGTTCTTTAACAACTTAACTTAAAACCCATCATGTTTGAATTTGTGTTTCCATTCGTGATCCCATTTGATGATTTGACCCTTAGTCAATCTAAGCCATTCCTTAAGTTTGGAGTACGCCTCTTTAGAAAGAAAGGAAGAATAAGTTTAGAAAGTCCATAAGAAGGTTCCGGAGACTTAAAAAGATGTTCCTTTGTTACCCTAGTATCCGTTGGGGGTCGGTCATTTTCTTTCCGGGGTATTTATCGACCTTGCGTTCCCTTTTGTTTCATTTCATGGCCTTGATGTAACGTTTGTAGTGTGATGGCCTTTTGATTTGATATTTGGATTTTGCCTTTTGCTTTTGTTTTTTCTATTCTTTTCTTTGGGACAGATCTCCCCCTTTTTTTTTATGACGACCTCCTACTAAAATGGTGGGTATTCTTGGTAGTCTATTATAAGTCTTGTTCCGACATCATGGGCCGAGTATAAAACATAATTGTTGCTTTAAAATGAATGATTTGTACTTTACACTTTCAGTCAAGCTTTTGATATTCTTTAGGACTTGGCATCTCTTGTTACTCACGAATCACACGCGTCAGTGTGTATAGTAATGGGCTTGAGTTAACTTATCCAGACTTACAAGGAAATTTGAGTTTATAAACTTTCTGATTCCACTGGTCTTTGTACCATACTGATCGACTCTTTAACCTATGGGTAGTATTTCTTAAGATGTAAGCCATTCCAGGGATGATTTAACTCTTCTCCTTCTGCATTAACAAGACGATAAGCATTACCAGGAAAAGCGTGCGATACAACATATGGTCCCTCCCAGTTGGGTTGGAGCTTAGAACGCGGACCACCAGGTTTTACAAAAATCCTTTTGACGACCACTTCACCGACTTTGAACTTACGTTCAATGACTTTCTTTTGATAAAAACATGCTAGTCTATTTTGATAAACTTTTGTATGATTAGCAGCTGACCATCTTTTCTCGTCTAAAAGTTACAATTGAGCAAGGAGTGCTGAACGATGTTCATCAATGGAAAATTCCTTATTCAATTGTACTTTTAGTGATGGTATGAGGATCTCATATGGAACTACCGCCTCCATTCCAAATGTTAAGGAATAAGGAGTTTGCCCAGTGGGCGTGCGGATTGAAGTTCGGTAGGCCCATAGAGCCTCAACCAATTTTTCTGGCCAATCTGCGAATTTATTAGATTTGCACGTCTTTTTGATAATTTTTATCAAAGTCTTATTTGTTGCCTCTGCTTGGCCATTGCCTTGCGGATAATAAGGAGACGAATGATGCAATGCAATTCTGTACCTGTTGCAGAGGTCCTTCAATTCTTGTGACACGAACTGCGGTCCGTTGTCGGTGACGATGGTGCTTGGAATTCCAAATCGGGTGATGATGTTCTTCATGATGAACTTGCAGACGGTTAATGCTTTGATCTCCACGTATGCTTCAGCTTCTGCCCACTTGGTGAAGTATTCCGTTGCCGTGAGAATGAAAGATTTTTGCTTGATGCCGGAATCTGGATTACCAAGGGGTCCAATAATGTCGAAAGCCCACATGGAGAAAGGCCATGGGGAGGAAACAGGATGGAGTGAAGATGCAGGAGAATAAATTTTGTCGGCATGAAGTTGACATTTAGCACACCTACGGACATATCCTACACAGTCTTCTTCCATGGTTGGCCAATAAAATCCTTGTCTAAGGATCTTCTTTGCTAGCATCTGTCCATTGACATGGCCACCACAAACTCCACTATGGGCTCTTTCCATAACATTCCAAAGCTCATCTTCGTCTAGACATCTCAGAAGAACTCCATCAAAACCTCTCTTATACAATGCTCCCCCAACTAGGGTGTATCGTTGAGCAACTCTCATGATAGCTCTCTTCTCCTCAGTTGTAGCTTCCTCAAGATACGATTGATCTTCACAATATTTGGCAATTTCATAATACCATGGCTTCTGTTCATCATCCATCTCTTCTAACAGCTCTATTAACATGATTTCTCTTTTTTCCACAATATCTCCGTCTCTGACTTTCTTCAGCAACTTCTCCTTAGTTCTAAGGAATGAAGGGTCTTTCACGGCAGGTGAAAGACGCCTATGAACTATGATTGATTCGGATTGCTTGCTGATTGGAAAATCCACTGAAGATGTAAGTGAAGCTAGAGCGTCAGCTAAGATGTTTTGCTTCCTAGGGACATGGACAAAGATCAATTTTGTGAAAAGCTTTGAGTAAGCAGAAGTAAGTTCTTGATAAGGCTTGAGTTTGGGATCAAGAGTTCGATACTTGGTCAGCACATGGCGAAGAATCAGTTGGCTATCACCCACAATCTTGAGTTTGGTGGCACCATGGAAATGAGCAGCCTCGAGGCCAGCAAGGAGTGCCTCGTATTCAGCTATATTGTTGGTGACTGGAAAATCGAACTGAAAGGCTTGTAGAATGGTGATACCTTCAGGTGATAACAGAACGATACCGATCCCCTTTCCATGAGAATTCAGAGCTCCGTCGAAATGCAGAGTCCACATATCATCTCTGATTTGATTTACGGACATCAGTTCCTCATCCGGAAACTCTGATCGCACTGGATCAAATCGAGGAAGGGGATGATGAGCGAGATGTTCTGCTAGGGCATAGCCCTTGATCGCTTTCTGCTGAATATAAGTGATATCGAATTGAGATAGAAAGCTTTGCCATAGCGCTAACCTATCAGTAAGAACATATTTCTCCAGAAGGAATTTGATCGGATTCATCCTAGCGATGAGATGGACGTCATGGGCCAGAAAATGATGTTTCAATTTCTGCACAACCCAGACCAATGCTGCACATGTTTTCTCCATCGCCGTATATCTCTGTTCAGCGGGGTTGAGAAGTTTAGAGAGATAGTAGGCTGCCCTTTCTTTTCCTTCTTCATCCTCTTGTGCTAGAACAGCCCCCACTGCATCATCCTGGACTGAAATGTAAAGTATCAATGGTTTGCCTGGAGATGGTGGTCTCAAAACAGGAGGACTTGCTAAATAGTTCTTTAATCCATCGAATGCCTCCTGACACTTATCGTCCCAATCGAATTTGACTCCCGGCTTGGTAAGCTCGTAAAACGGCTTACACCTTTGTGAGTGCTGGGAGACAAAACGGCGAATAAACTGTAACCTCCCGATTAATCCTCTCAACTCTTTCAAGTTTTTGGGAGGTGGCATTTCTCTGATAGCCTTCGCCTTATTGGGATCGATCTCAATTCCCCGTTTGCTGACGATAAATCCAAGCAATTTTCCTGAAGATACCCCGAATACACATTTCTTGGGGTTCATCTTTTACTCATATTCTCTCGATCTCTCTAATACCCTTGCCAAAACCTTGGCATGCTCAGCCTTTGTCTTAGATTTAACCAATAAGTCATCCACATACACTTCCAAATCTATGTGCATCATGTCATGAAATATTGCCATCATAGCCCTCTGATAAGTGGCTCCAGCATTCTTTAATCCAAATGGCATGACGACATAACAATATGTTCCCCAGGGTGTAGTGAAGGACGTTTTCTCTTGATCCTCTTCTGCCAGCTTAATCTGATTGTATCATGAAAATCCGTCCATAAACGATAAAGTTTCATAGCCAGCGGTATTATCAATGAGTACATCAATATGAGGCAATGGAAAATCATCTTTAGGACACGCCCTGTTCAAATCGCGGAAGTCAATGCAAATTCTGACCTTCCCGTCCTTCTTCATAACCGGGACTATGTTGGCTACCCATTGTGGATAAAGAACAACTCTAATAAATTTGGCTTTATGCAATTTGTCGACCTCTTCCTTCATCTTTAGAGCCATTTGTGGGTGGAATCGCCTTAATTTCTGCTTGACAGGGCTAACTCCTTCCTTCAACGTCAATCTGTGTTCAACTAAAGATGAGTCTAACCCTGGCATATCTTCATAACTCCAGGCGAAAGTGTCCTTGTAGTCCTTAAGTACTTGTACCATTGCCTTCTCATCCTATGTAGAAAGATTTTTGCTGACGAGGACAACCTTAGGTTCATCTTCAGTCCCTAAGTCGATTTCTTTGGTGGGCTCTTCTACGGCAGCTGAGGGTTCATCGAATCTCTTCACTCCACTGGCATATGCCTCAGCTGCGTCCTCGTCATCTTCCTCATTTTCAATAAGGGGGTCCTTTTCATGCACTAACTCATATACCCCATACCCATCATTGACTGACTCATCATTCATACAGTCTTCTGGCATCTGAATTGGATTTTCTAAAAACTGAAGGATTAAAGAGCAAGAAAAGCATTTATCAGCTAAGTCCTGGAGGTATCTATCTGGAATTCGCCTACCCTTAGGCTTCCTAGACTTCCTAACCTGACTAACCTGCCTAAAACTAGACTGCCTAACTTCACTAAACTCCCTATTATAACCTAATGAAGATGAAGCAGGATAGAAATCCTGGGATACAAGTGGGAATACAGGAGAATCCTCCCGAGGGGAGGGACATAGTAGATTTAAGAGAGAATCTTGACCGAAGGACCCGCGTGACGGGGTGCGATCGGACAAGTAAGAAGTTTCCTCAATAAGGATCTGAGAAGAATTTGTTGTAAAATTGGCGTTTTTTTTTGGATATCAGAGGAATTAAACATGAAACATGAATGAATACAAATAGAAGGAGAATCAGATGGAGGAAGTGGCACCAAGGCCAGAGGATTAGGGGGATCATAAAGCAATATGTCCCAGATCAAATCATACATCATCTCTAGATCGAGAGGAGGTTGTGGAATAAGGTCCCGAGGGGACAGAGTAATCATAACGGGCGGAGCCCGTGGAATATCTTCAATAATGACCCGCGACCAAGTCGGGGTCAAGAGCAATGTACGAAAAAGAGTATGGTGCATGAAGACATGGGAAGGATATGTCCCCCTCCAGAGCAGATCTGTAGTGTAACCAGCTTCATAAGGGTCATCTGGCTCCCCTTCATCGGTCTCTTCAGACAGCAATATCCGCTTATCAAAGATGGCACCAGGGCTTTCAATCAGCCCATCAATCTGCGGCGGCCACTTGGGTTCTGCAGGATCTAGGAACAGTCTGTTCAGTGCAATATAGAGGTCTCTCAGATCGAACCACCTGTACCATTCACATTCGGGATCATGAAATTTTCTCCTTTTCATAGGCCGCAGAGCCTCCAAGGATTGGTACGTAAGTAGTTCAGAGCAATGTCTGGCCAAATCCCTCCCATATATATCATGGAAGTCAAAACACGAAGTAATGACCACCGTGTTGTCATAGCTAAGTATGGGCCCTTTCACAAAGTGCGTACACAGGGTCCATGTTAAGGGATCTCGGCCTTCTTTGGGTGGTGTAGACATTGCCTCCCAGATTTTCGGACCTTCTTCGATCTCTGCTTGATGAACCAGATCTTGTTTCAGTTTTCTTGGCCTATAGCCCAGACCACTTCCAGGTACTGCTCGATGATTTCTAACAGGAGTGGTCCTGCCTTGCAACTGTGTGCCCAGACCTCTTCCAGGCTCGTAGCCGTTCTTCATCATAATTCTCCATCCTGGGGTACTCATGCACTTCCCCCTTTTGATCGCATCTAACGGGTATGGAGAAATAGTGGCGGCTTTTAGAGGATCAGCCACTGGACGGTAGACCTGTAATACCGACAGAAAAGGTTGTCGGCCAGGTAAAGCAGCATATTTAATATTGAAAGTATGAGCAGCAGCAAGGATCGACATGCTCGTCACTTTAATAATTCGTCCTTTGAAAGGGAATTTGAGGCATTGGTGATTCGTAGAGGGAATCGCCTCAAGAGTTTTAATATAAGGACGACCCAAAATGGCATTTATAGAAGGGTCGATTTCTAGGATGTGAAATTCGACCTCCGCATGACTTACAGGGCCTAGCTCCACCTTCAAATAAACCATTCCCAGAGGGGAACAGGTAGAATTGTCATATGCTGTCACAGAGATGGGGCTAGGCAGCCATTTTTCTTTGGGCACACCGCACAGCTCCAGGGTCTTCGGAGGTAAAACATTGATCGAGGCCCCTGCATCTACCAGGCATGCATCCATGGCCTTCTTACAGATGTTGACCGTGATGCTCAGAGCCATGCTTCTGGCTGCTGGCGATGCTAGTTCCGATGTGTGAAATGTAATGGAGGGCTGATCCCCCTGAGGAACTAGTAGTGCTGCAATTTTTTCTACCGGTACGTCCTCGTTGACCATCACCTTTTGTAGATATTCCATTAAGGCTTCTTGGTGACTCTTCGACCTTTTGATCAGTTCAAGTACGGTGATCCGTGCCGGTGTTCTGTCCAGATGTTTCAACAAATCATATTGAGTGCCTGGTGCACTCTCTTCATTATGGGCTTCCTCAGTCGGCTGCGATGGGCCGTCTCTAACTGTGGACTGAGGAAAGACTTTGTTGAAAATCCTTCCACTTCGGAGCGCATGTTCCTCGACCGTGGAAGATCCGGGTGACACCTTAAGTACCGCAGGGTTGGATGGTGCGGATGATGTAGGTGATGGCATAGGGTTAGATGGTGATGGCGATGTGCGGATTAAAGGCCTAGAGGGTTGGATGGTGGATGGGTAAGTGGTTGGTGAAGTGGGGAATGGCACGCGTAATAGCGGTCTGGATGGTAAGGGGGTATCTGGGTAGGTGGTAGTGGTAGCGGGTGAAGTAGGAAATGGTACGCGTAATAGCGGTCTGGATGGTAAGGGGGGCGCGTAGTTGGTTTGAGGTGGGTTATATGATGGAGGCGTAGGAGTGTGGGGCGTAATGGGCTTAAGGAAGGTGGGTGGTGGTAATGGGTTATTGGGTGCGGGTGAGTGATATGTAGGTGTCGGTAGAGGGGTGATGGTTGGCCTAGGTATGTGGATGGTGCGGCGTGGTGGTCGTTCTGCGGTACTTGGAATATGACCCGTCGAATAAAGAGAGGAAGAGTCCTCTATTCTCCACTGTTGCCCACGGTTAGTCTCAGACTGGCTGCTTGTCAAGATAGGGGCAACTTGGTTTTGGTTCTGGTGCTCTGGGAGTGGATTCTGCACTATGCCCATGTTGGGTGGTGGTGCTGCTTGTGCTGGTGGTCTTGCTTGTTGCTGCTGCTGCTGTGGTCTTCTCGCCTTCAGGGCTGATATATACTTTTTCATCTCCTCCCAGTCTATGCCGCCCTGCTCATTGAGATTATGAATATAATCTCTGAATTGGAAGCAGGTGTCGATAGTATGCCCAGGTTGCCTATGGAAATAGCAATACCTGGACGTGTCGGCATTTTGAGGCCAGACGGCCTTTTCCCTTGGCAAAACTAAAGCATTAGCTGCCATTACAGCACTGAAGATATCTGCCAAGGATTCTGGGAGGGCCGGGTATTCTGCCCTTTTAGGGCCTGGAGGTCTTCTCTGCTGATTATAGTCAGCAGGAGGAGGGACATTATGGTATGCCTGCGGTGCGCGCGGCTGATATTGCTGTTGTTGGGGCTGCTGGTACTGTTGTTGCCGTTGCGGCGGCTGCTGTAGCTGTTGCTGTTGCTGGTTCTGGTTCGGCTGCTGGGTCCGCTGATACTGTTGCTGATAATGGGGGTTCTGCTGCTGCCTGTACCCTTGCTGGTTTGGCTGCGGTGGCCTCTGATACTGCTGCTGGTTCCTCATGAACTGGGGCGAATTATTATTCATGCTATTGACTTGCTCGTGAGAGAGCGTGCCCTCAGTAGTCGGACCTGTGCTGGGAGAGTTTGGCACTGCAGGCTTCCGAGGTGGAGGCCTACTAGGTCTGTGAGGATCAAAGACGTTAGAGAACGTAGCGTCCTTGAAGGCATTCTAGCAGTACCGCGCTCTTTCATAGAGCTCTGCCATGTTGGTCAGATTATTCAAGGAGAGGACTAGCTTGAACGGGGGCGTGGCGTTGGAAATTAACATCTTCACTTGCTCATATTCGGACAAGTGATCCTTCACCTTTTCGGCCAGGCCCCGCCACCTGTCAGCAAAACTGACAAACTCCTCATCAGGTTTCATCTTTTCTGCTATGAGGTCAGTGATGGACAAGGAGGGTGCAACTCTGTCTTGGTACCGTTGAATAAATTTCCGTGAAACGATACCGTAGTCCTCTACTTCGGAGGGTTCCAAGGAAAAGAACCACTCGAGGGCTGGTCCCTCTAGAGATCTCCTGAACAAAATGGCCAACGACCTCTTATCGTTTTGCCAGAAAGGCGATTCGTACATAAACTCCTTCAGATGTGTGAAGGGGTTACCAGTACCGTTGTACTTCCGGTACACTGGCATCTCAGAGGGTGGTAGGTGGAATACCGGCAGACTCGGCAAATTGATCTCTGGCGCAGCTTTGACCCCCATCATCTTCTGGAGGTTGTTAAACTGCTCATCCATGCGCTCCATCTTGGCTAACAACGCTTGCGTGGTCAGATCTGCCTGGGGAGGAGGAGGAGGTGGAGGTACTTGATAGGCCTGCTGCCTAGAGTACGTTGGACAGGGGGGACAATAAAGGGGAGGTCCAGCAGAGCTTCCGCCATGCCCGAGGGCATTTTGATAAGCAGGCGGTTGCGGTCTAGCCGGTTGCCTAGAGGATGAAAGCTGCGGCCCAGCTGGCCGAGAAGTAATATGGAGGCCTTCCATGGCCTGATGGATGTAAGGAGGATGAAGAGGAGGTTGTTGAGTAACAACAGGGGGAGCCACAGGGTTCGGCTCAGCAGGCTGCGTGGGTGCCTTCCCCTTCAGAATAGACTGGATCGCCTCGAACTACTGAGGGTCCAGTCGGGAGGCAAGAACTCCCAAAGCGTTGACGAGATCCGAAGGATCAGAGGATGAGGGATCATTATGATTCATGTCCCCCTCAAGATTGGGATTAGGAATCGCATATTCATGTGGGGGAAGATCAGGATATCGATCATGGGGATGAAAGAGAGGTGTCCGGACATTCCCATCTTGTCGATAGGGAATGGGGACATAATTACGGGAGGCATCAGCATCTCTCCCGTTCTCATAGTTGTAGTCCGAATCGCGAGGGGCATTAGCATCTCCCTTATAGTTGATGATGGCGTCTTGAGCCATACTCAAGTCCCTGCCTGATCGCAGCAGCATGATGTTAGATTCTTTTTTCAAAGATTTGACAAACAAGTTGCACAGTGATTAATCAATCAAGTGGATGCTTAACGTGATTTTGAGATTCCTTGTTGAGTTATTTGGATTTAATTAAACCACAAATTCGCTCAGGGAAAGGATCCTAGCTTCAGTTCAATATCCATCGTTATTCTCTACGGCTTTCTCTCACAACGCTTTATGGAATCTAACCGGGACTTCAACTGGTACAACCAGCCCGATGATCAAGGAGGAGTACCTTGATTTTGGGGACTTATGGAGGTCTTAACGTCAACTTCTCTAGTCTGATCAAGGGACCAACCCAATCAGAGAGAGTTGCTGACATTAAGTAAGGTGTTCCTAAGAAAAGGAGGGTATTCGCCTCAATGCGTATGTCCTATGGTCTGGATGGCCTCTAATGCTTAATAATAATGGGTAGTAGCACTCAAGTCACAAAAATCTGAGAACTGAAAATTAACTAAGAAACTGCCTGAATCGCGTCGAGTCTAGTTGACGCTATTCAAACAAAATCTTAATTTTTTCGCAGAAACTCAGATGCAGACAGCAGAGAGGAAATGACTAAAAGGCGTCTAGGTGTATTGACGCGGTTTAAAATGATCGTGTGATTAACATGAAAAATCTATGTTGTTTAGGTGCAAAATAAACCTATTAAAAACAGAAACTATGTGAAGTGATCGCCAGAAACTTTTGACTTAAAAGTTCCAAAAGAAGGTTTTGATCGCCCACCTATTTGAACGCGGAAGATGTTAAGCCCTTGATTCCCCTCCTTCAGCCGGCTGAAGAAAGAGAGCCCTTTCTTTGTTCTTTGTTCTTGCTGTTGAGTTTGAAGTTGAGGATCGTCCAGAAATCCTTGTGACTTGCGTGTTTTCCCCTTTGACTCTCTTGTTGAGTGCAGCAGAAATAGAGGGAAAAGAAATAAAGAAAACAATGATGAGAACTTTAAGCAAAAATAGTATCTATTCTAATCATGATGTTAAACATGCAATTAAACAGCAAACTTACTTGTTGTGTGGCTTTTGAAACCCCTTAATCAGATAGGTTTTGAAAGAAATGAATGTGTTGTGTGTTGCATGAAGTGAATGATGAAGAATGTAGAACTAAATGAAATGAATGCAGAGAATAAAGACTTATGCCCAATGGTTGAATTCTTGAATGGATGAAGAATCTTGAAAGGACGCCGACTTCTGGAAATGGCAGCGCTTCGGCGTTCCGACGTTGTTGCTTCGATCTTCAACTCGCTATTGCTCAATGATAATCAACTCAAGATTACGCTTAACATTTTTTTTAACTCTTCAAGATGTAAGGTATTTATAGACCTCTTCTGCGTTCGCGGATTAACATAGAAAAACTTCGGATTTATCTATCTTAACCGACAGAAAAATACATATTAATTCATCTTTATCTGTAATTATCTAAAACGCGTCCACATTGGCTAACGCCTTTCAGATTAATTAAGGATAAGGATAAATATCCGGGAAACTTATCTTTATCTTTATTAGCTAAAAAACGTCTACATGTGCAGACGTCTTTTAAACTAATTAAGATAATGATAAACATCCGGAAGAGAAGTAGAAATAGCTTAGGAAACCTAAAACACGTCCGGACTGACAGACGCCTTTTAGTTAAATAATCAACTGATTAAAATTCAAATTTAAACGTTAAAACAGGAATAAACTCTAAATCGCGTCCACACAGGTTGACGTCTTTTAGACTTCTAAATAGCGTCCACACAGGTTGACGTCTTTTAGAATTCTGCATATTTTAACTGAAATTTGAGCTAAAATCAATTCAATTGATTAACTTAAACATGTCTGTTAAACCCGACACTTAAAAAGATCAATAAAAATTAACCAATGGTTAAATATCAGACCATTCTGAGGTATTATTATATGATATGAAATTTACTCAAAATGATGTCAAAATTAGCGTGTCTACATCTGATCCGATTCGGAACGAAAACTAAAACCAAAAACTAACGGGAAGTAATCAGATTACCGTGCGCGAATTTGAATCCGCTTCCGTCTTGGTTCTGTCGAGGCAATGCCGCGAGCCGCACAAGCGTCCGGCCTCCAGCGGTATCCACGCGATCCTCCGCGGTGGTTCGTCCTCGTTTCCTCGTCCGTATTAGCTCGCTCGCTAAAGATCCGTCGCCGCAACGATGTCCAAAAACCCGCGGACGGGAATTCCCGACTTTGGGAATCGCGTGCAGCGAAGACGGAGACTATTCCGGCACCTCGAACGGAGCGCCCAGAGGAGGAGAGAGAAAGGGGGGATAACGGCCAGCATGGGAAAACTCTGGAGCTTGGCCCAAGGTTTCTCAACAACGCGTATATATATTAAGTCGGCGCGACTTTTCACAAAAGTCCCCGAGTTAATATAAATCCCACTTATGTACCACCGAGTGAGAATCTTATTGCATGTGACCCTCTAGGCCCATTTACTAGTCTGATTTTCAGCCTGTTGAGTTCAATAACTAGTTATTGACTTATTGTAATTAATTAATATCTAGATATTAACTGACTACTCAGTAGAATTAACATCGCATGTAAATTCGGTCGGACTTTTGATCAAGTTGGGTGTCAAGCAACACCGCATGATCCCGGAAGGTAATGGAGTTTATCAACTCACTCATGGAACCTGTCCGTCCATAGTTACTGCGTGGCTATAATCCTTCGTTCGCACAATGCTCTCAAGTTAACCTAGGGTATGGTTAACTGTCAAACCCTAGATGGTCAACTCACTTGAATCAGACTCCGCTGTACAATATCCGAAAACATCTTTTCTTATATTGTTTCTGCTCTGGCCAGAGACTCCTGTAGGTGCTGAAAATGCTCGTGTGATTAACATGAAAAATCTATGTTGTTTAGTGTAAACTAACCTATTAAAAATAGCAACTAAGTGCAGTGATCGCCAGAAACTTTTGACTTAAAAGTTTCAAAAGAGAGTTTTGATCGCCTACCTGTTTGAACGCGGAAGATATCGAGTCCTTGATTCCCCTCCTTCAGCCGGCTGAAGAAAGAGAGCCCTTTCTTTGTTCTTTTGTTCTTGCTGTTGAGTTTGAGGTTGAGGATCGTCCAGAAGTCCTTCTGGCTTTGTGCTTGATTTCCCCTTTTGATTCTCTTGTTGTTGTTGAGTGCAGTAGAAACAGAGAAACAAAAAAATAAAGAAAAAATGATGATGAGAATTTTAAGTAGAAGCAATATCTAAATTGATCATGATTTTAAGCATATAATTGAACAGCAAACTTACTTGTTTAAATGGCTTTGAAAACCCCTTAAATCAAATAGGTTTTGAAAGATGATGCTGTGGTGTGTGTTGCATGAAGTGAATATGAAAAATAAAAGATTAATGAAATGAAAATGTAGAAATGAAACACTTATGCCCAATGAAATGAAGCCTTGAAAGGATGAAGATTCTTGAAAGGACGCCGACTTCTGGAAATGGCAGCGCTCCGGCGTTGTTGCTCCAATCTTCAACTCGCTATCGCTCAATTAACTCAAGATTACGCTTCACACTCTCTTTTTTACTCTTCGAGATGCAAGGTATTTATAGACCTTTTCTGCATTCGCGATTAACATAGAAAAATCTAGGATTTATCCATCTTAACTGACAAATAAATACTGATTAATTCATCTGTATCTGTAATTATCTAAAACGCGTCCACCATGGCTGACGCCTTTCAGATTAATTAAGATAAGGATAAATATCCGGGAAAACTTATCTTTATCTTTATCAGCTAAAACGCGTCCACGTGTGTAGACGTCTTTTACACTAATTAAGATAAGGATAAACATCCGGAAGAGAAGTAGAAATAGCCTAGGAAACCTAAAACGCGTCAGCCTTCACAGACGCCTTTTAGCTAATTAATCAATTGATTAAAATTCAAATTTAAACGCTAAAACAGGAATAAACTCTAAATAGCGTCCACAGAGGTCGACGTCTTTTAGACCTCTTCATATTTTAACTGAAATTTGAGCTAAAATCAATTCAATTAATTAACTTAAACATGTCTGTTAAACCCGACACTCAAAAAGATCAATAAAAATTAATCAAGGATTAAATATCAGACCATTATGAGGCATTATTATATGATATGAAATTTACTCGAAATGACGTCAAAATTAGCGTGTCTACAGCTGCCTCACCTTGGCATCGTCTTTGCAAGGGAGTGAAATGAAATGGAATGTACTGAAAAGGTGATGCCAAGGTGTGATGAGACACGCTCTTAACATCACATGATTGGAATTTTTCTCAAAATCATTAATGAAGATAACTCAAGGAAATCAATGGAATCAATCCTGTCTGGATGAGGTAGACAAGGAAATAAAATAAAGTCGATCAACCTCCTCGGAGTGGGAAGTACCCCAGGTCATAGACATTGTAGGTTTCATCATGGGGAGCGTTTGCCAGCCAATGTGGACGTGCTGCAGCCATAATGGATCTTAAAAGAAAACAAGAAATATTGGGATAAAGAATCCAAGAAAGGATAGAATTCCAAAGATATCTGTAAGCGAACCTCAAAGATAATCAAGATACTCAATTCAGAATGGAATATTTCATATCATGTTGAAATTGTTTGATTAAATGGTCTGAAACTTAATCAATAATTAATCCTTATTACAATGATTTCAAAGTTCTACATGATGCATGCTGGGCTAAAAGAAAAATATAAAGTCAAATAAAATATAAATTAATCAAGGATAATATTGTTAAATTGTCATTAATGAGTCAAGATACCAATTCTTGTAATCCAGTGCTAAGCCGAAACTCGTTTATCCATGCACCGTTTCACAAAAGTGGAACCGTCGTCCTCACCAATTAACAATCCAACGGCCTATCCGTGCAATTAAGAATCCTCTGGAATTATCACTGTTTTTGTTGTAGGGGAACTCAAATTCCAGTTTTATCAAAACCACAAGGTCTTTGATATGCTCTAATAAATACTTATCATATAGTAATGCGAATGCAAAATAATTACATGAAAGGAGTACATGGGTAGAAATAACCGTCTTTTTAGCCACGGTCAGGACTTCTTGACTCCCACAGTAGGATCTTCTCGACATTTTCCAGCTTTACTCAGGTTTTCTTTGAATTTCCTGCAATCAAAATTATTAGTTCCAAACAAATATTCAATTTAATCATCAAAATCCACAGAATTTCGGGTAAATCACAGAAAGGATGAAACGCGTCGTGTCGCGCAGACGCCATTTAACATTGAAACGCGTCAGTGCTCCTCGACCCCTTTTACTCACAGAAACTGATTTCTGGCTGTTCTCTATTCGAATTCCAACTCTATCAATGCACATCCCTTCTCCAATCCGGAAAAGTCTTCCTAGGATCGCAATCCCTTCTATATAAACACCCTTAGGTTGTTCCCAAGCAATCCTATCACAATCCAAAGATCCAAAGTTGAGTTTTCTTCAAGGTTTCTTCAAAGTTCCAAGGTTTCCAAGCTTCAAGAAGGAGGAACTCCGAAAAAGGGAGGATGAATTCTTCAAGTAAGAAGATGAAGATGTCTTTGGAGAAGTTTTATGATGTGGAGAATCACCTCAATGGAAGGAATCCCAATCTTCAAGTAAGTTCAATCAACTTCCCTTCAATTCTTCTTCATGTTCTTCATGTTCTTCACGTTCCTCATCATGTTCTTTTGGTTTTCAGAACTATCCCATGTTTCCTGGCCCAAGGAAGTTTACCTCCTTACCTTGGATTCGTAAACTTGCAAAAAGTATCAAGCTTTCCATGCAAGTGTTCATATCTAAGTGGAATCTTCAAGGTCTTGTGGTACTTGCCAAACATTACAAAAGTGCGAACGTAGATTGGGCGGCTATGGGTGCCTTGATCGAGTGGTGGCATCCCCAAACTCATACGTTCTTCTTCCAAGACTTCGAGTGCACGATCCTTTTGGAGGAGGCGGAGCTTCTTTTAGGTCTCCCAAAGACCAAAGAGAATAAAGAGAAGATAGCTTTGACGAAAGAGAGAATCACCGGTCAACAATTGTTGACTTCGATTATGAAAGATCCTTCAGAAGCTAAAGGATGCCTCACTAAAAAGGGGATCAATCTCACAAAGCTAGCCGAGTGGACGCTATATGAAATTGATGATCTAAGGGAGGATGAAGCGGAGGATGTAACAAAAGCTTTAGTTACATACCTTACCGGTGCCTTGTTCTTCTCTGCGCAGGATAACATCTTAGAAGATGACCAAGTCAGTGCCATATGCGCAATCTTCGAAGATAAATCCATTAGCACTGCACTCTTGGCATATCTTTATAGTGGGCTTTCTGCGGCGTCTGTGGGCCGTCCTCCTTATGGATGCATGCTACTCTTTGCCTTGTGGGTTGAACTTCACTTCAAGTTTGAGCATAGCAAGAAAAGGCCTCTGAATCCATCTCAGATCTACTTGAATAGCCCAATTCATTGCATTGCTAATATTGTAAAGTTCAATGAGCACATGGTTAACAAGGTTCCAAAACTCAAGACCCGAGCCGACTGGAGAGAGTATTTGAAGCTCATGACGGCCGACATATTCGACTCGTCTCCACTTGCTCTTGTTGGAAAACCTATTTGGGTGCGCCGTGCAGCAGGAGCAGATCTCAAGTTGATTGGAGCCACCGAGTTCGTGTTATACAATCCACATCGGTGCCTTACTCAACTTAGGTTGGGCCGTCGTGAATTTCCTGAGTTCTCTCCCACACTTCCAATCAAGAAGCGCGACTTGGAATCCGACGAAGATTATGAAGCCGTACAAATCATCACTACTCTATGGAATCTTGGCTTCAGTTACCGTGTAAAATCCTCTAAAGATAGAGATAGAGGATTGAAAGCTCCTTACCTTAAAAGTCTTCATGAAATTCTTCCTTAAATGTCCTCTTTCTCTTTGTTCATGATGTAATAAAGAATTTTATTGAATAAAGAAGTTTTTCATGCTTCGAAACCTTTCCTCAACTTCCTGTGATGTGCACATGATTTTTCCTTTAGTAAAAACTTGATTTTTCCTGAAAATTCAACAGTTCGGATTCTGTTAAATGTAAAACGCGTCCATTCAGACAGACGCCTTTCAACTATAATTCTTTTTCCAGAAATTCAACTTAATCCTCAAAAACCTGATTTAAGCCTTAAACCGCGTCTGCATATGTTGATGCCTTTCAACTCTCTCTCCTACTTTTTCCAGGATTCTGTCATTAATTCCATGATTAATTGCCTGAAACGCGTCAACACACTAAGACGCCTTTCATCATTTCCTTTGTACGGCTCTGACCAGAAACTTGAAACGCGTCCACCTGGGTGGACGTCTTTCAGTCAAATTCAAACAGCTGTCATTGCCGCCTCAACTTTTGCGCCATAAAATGCGTCTGTCTGAGTCGACGCCTTTCAATCTTTTTGTTAACAGACCCGCGAAGGCCCCTTTTCTTCTTCACTTTTCCAAAAATCTTTTTTTCTCCCCTCTCTCCGGCGACGATCTCCGGCGATCTCTCCCTCAAAATATCCTCTATTCGAGCTATGGAGCGTGGTGAAGGATCCAGGAAGACTAAGACCCTAGCCAAGAGACGGCGAAGGCAAGAAGAAGAAGCCCCCGAGGAGGTTCCGGCTATGCTAGCCGAGGCGGCAGCCTTCTTGGAGGAAGAACTACCTCCACCGGCCCCTATGGCGATGGAAGAAGAAGAGGAGGGCGACCTCCACACGGTAAGCTCCCTGTGGGTGTGAATAGATGAAGAAAAGATGGAAAACGGGGTTCTTGAAAGAACCCGGAATCTGGACTTGAAAGGCGTCCAAACCAGGTGACGCCATTCAAAAGGCGTCATCATGGGCTGACGTCTTTTAAGATAAATTCTGGATTTTTTAATTAGGAATAAACATTTTGAATTGCGTCAAGGCATGTTGACGTGTTTTAAAAGACGTCCATATGGGCTGACGCCTTTCAAAACAGAACTAATTTTCCTGTTTTTTTTTAATTACTGACCTTTATTTTTATATTTTTATTTGCAGGGAGTGATGAGGGCTAGAATCAGCTGGGACCTAGTGATAGGGGCATATAGAGGGCTCCCGGATTTCCAGAAGGCGCGCCTGCGTCGGATGGGATTCGGCGAGGTACTGGACATCGAGCCATTTTGGCTTGATTTAGTCCTCCTGCAGGTGCTGCGGGAGAGGTGGCATGCGGAAAGCCGTGCTTTCCTAATGCCGTGGGGGCATATGGTCCCTACCCTAGAGGATGTGGCCATGATCACTAGCCTCAGGGTAGAGGGCCGACCTGTGAGTGGGGTTACTTACCCCAACTATCAGGGATTAGCAGAGGCTCTATTAGGGATAGAGGTGTCTAGCCTAGGCAGAGAGTCTAGGATGGTCCCCAGGGTAGAAGTAGAGGCTGCTTTAGGATTAGATGAGCCCCGGCGTCGGTCTGACGAGACCCGGGAGGAGTTTAGGGATAGACTAGCAGAGTCATCTTCCTCAGCCTACTGTAGTGACCCTAGTCAGGTAGAGGAGGTAGATAGACAGCTTAGGGTCTTCTTAGTTTTCTTTTTTGGTCGCTTGCTCTTCGGTACGAAGGGCGACCACATCCATTGTAGATTTCTTTATTTGCTAGATGACCTCGATAGCTTAGGAGAGTATGCCTGGGGTGCAGCCCTTCTGGCCCATCTCTTCGCCGATCTATCCGCGGTCACGCCGGACCGTGAGACCACTATCAGCGGCTTCTCGCCGTTTCTTCAGGTATTAACTTGTTTAATTATTTGCTATATACAGTGCAATATGATATGATGCTTTTTCTAACCTATATGTTCATGAATGCAGGTGTGGAGTTACTACTACTTCCCGCTCAGCAGAGCGCGGATTGCTCGACCAGACGCCGTCCCATTTGCCTGCCGTTGGCAGCCGATTGTGGACACGGCTCCACAGCACCACCAGCTGAGGGCCCTCCGCCGTCAGTTCCTGGATTATCCCGAGCTCCTGGTAAGTTTTTAACTTGTTTAATTTCATTAAATGCAATTCTTTTTTTCATTAAACGCAATTTATTTATGAATGTATCTAACCTATATGCAGGTGATCTGGCACCCGTACTTGGGCATGAACGGGGAGGGTCAGCCGTGGGTGACGGCTGGCAGGAGGAGGTTCGGGAGGCAGATGTGGGTGCATTGCCTCAACGAGATCGAGCCCCTCCGCCTCCGGCTCGTGATGAGGACGCTGGGTCTCCACCAGGAGTGGATAGACGAGGAAGTCCCGGAGGGTGTGGGGAGGAGCATGAGGGGGAAGCAAGCCCTCACCGACTGGCGCGCCAAGTTCCCTGAGCAATACGAAGACTGGCACCGTCGGGGCGTACGGGTGGAGTCTCGTGCGGAGAGTAGCGAGGGCTACCTCCAGCAGTACCGGGCCCACTACGCCGATCAACTTCGGCTCCTTCGACCACTCGATGTAAGTATGCATCCATGCGTCTTTAATTTTATTATTATCTTGATTTATATTTGTGAATGAATGTATGTATGACATGCAGGATGCACGTGATGCGGTCATCGTCAACCTCCGGGCCCGCCTACATGATGCGGAGGCCCAGCTAGAACAAGTCCAGAAGGAGTTATATGACCTGGTATGTATGAATATGAATGCATGTTTTAATTAATTAATTTTTTTTTGCGATTAATCACTGACAGTTGTCTTTTGGTGCAGCGAGCCGTCTACACCCAGGCGGCTCCTCCTACTTTCGGGGCTTCATCTTCTTCATCATCTGCCCATGATGCTGCCCTGGCTGACCTCCAGAGTCAGCTCGCCTCCGCCATCCACCGGGCTTCTCTCGCGGAGGAGGACCGTGCTGCTCGGGTAAATTCTTCAACTTTTGACTTCTGAATTTGATTTTAATTACTTGATTGCCTTGAACTAACAATGACTTCCTTTCAGGTTTCTGAGCTTCAGGAAGCCCTTCAGAGGGCTGAAGCAGAGCTGGATCATTCTTGTGCCGCAGCGGCTCGTGCCGAGGCTGATGCTGCGCGGATTCAGTCTCTAGAGGAGCAGGTGGCCCGACTCTCGACTGGAGATCTTGCGCGCCTCCAGATTCGCCTGGAGATCATCAACGAGGAGCGAGAGCGGGATAGGCAGGAGCGGCAGAAGATGGATGCTGAGATATCCGCTCTTCGGGTCCAGCTAGGGATTGCTGAGCACGAGCGCCGGAGTGTGGAGGAGAGGTACAGGCGTGCTCGACAGCGTGCACAGGAGCGCGGTTTGACGAGTGCCTTCACCGCCAGCGTTGCTGTATCTTCCGGCCAGGCAGGGCCGAGCGCGATGGGGCCACCTCCACCTCCCAGTCGAGGGCCAGCACCGGATGCACCTGACGAGGCCCAGAGCCAGTTGGACGAGGGCGGAGGGGAGAGCCAGCCTTGAGGGCTCATGTATCTTCTTTTTCTTCATGTATCATGTACAGACAATCTTTTGATAATATACATGAAACTTTTGGGCTCCAATCTTGTGTTCCTGTGCTTGTCTTGCATCTTGTACACACTTAACAAACAGGTTAAGTATCTATTTAGGCTTAGCCCCTTGCCTGACCAAATAAATGGTCAATCAATCTTTTCTTCAATAAATGGTCAAGGGGCATAGCCTTTATTAACAAAGGTAATGAGAATAATCAAACTTAAGCAAAATGCAACATACAAGCAGACAGATGCTCGCTTGAAAATAAAAGGAATGAAACACATCAATTGCAACAAGCAGATGCTAACTGAAATATTTTTTTTGTTTTGAAATATTCATTTTTTTGTTTGGAGTTTTGAAATATATGCCTTTTTTTTTAATTTTGATATATTTATTTTTTTTGAATTTTTGACATATGTATTTTTTTTTTTGAATTTTTGATTTATGTATTTTTTTGGGTTTTTGATATATGTATTTTTTTTGAATTTTTGACTAAAAGATCAGCATGGTACTTAGATCAAAAGATCATATTCATTTATTAACTTAATTTCCAAATCATTCTTCAACAATTTAACTTAAACCCATCGTGTTTGAACTTGTGTTTCTATCCGTGATCCCCTTTGATGATTTGACCCTTAGTCAATGTAAGTCATTCTTTAAGTTTGGAGTACATCTCTTTAGAAAGAAAAGATGAATAAGTTTAGAAAACCCATGAGAAGGTTCCGGAGACTTAAAAAGATGTCCCTTTCCTACCCTAATATCCATTGGGGTTCGGCCATTTTCTTTCCGGGGTATTTATCGACCTTGCGTTCCCTTTTATTTCATTTCATGGCCTTGATGTAACGTTTGTAATGTAACGGCCTTTTTGATTTGACATTTGGCTTTTGCCTTTTGGCTTTTTCTTTTCTTTTGCTCTGGGACGGATCTCCCCCTTTTTTTTATGACGGCCTCTTACTAAGATGGCGGGTATTCTTGGTAGTCTATTCTAAGCTTCGTTCCGACATCATGGGCCGAGTTTAAAACATAATTTTTTGTTTTAAAACGAATGATCTGTACTTTACAGTTTCGGTCAAGCTTTCGATATTCTTTAGGCCTTGTCATCTCTTGTTACTCACGAATCAAACGTGTCAGTGTGTGCAATAATGGGCTTGAAATTAAGTTATCCAGACTAATAAGGAAATTTGAGTTTATAAATTTTCTGATTCCACTGGTCTTTGTACCATACTGATCGACTATTTAACCTAAGGGTAGTATTTCTTAAGATGTAAACCATTCCAGGGATGATTTAGCTCTTCTCCTTCTGCATTAATAAGACGATAAGCATTACCAGGAAAAGCGTGCGATACAACATAAGGTCCTTCCCAGTTGGGTTGGAGCTTAGAACGCGGACCACCAGGTTTTACAAAAATTCTTTTGACGACCATTTCACCGACTTTGAACTTACGTTCAATGACTTTCTTTTGATAAAAACGTGCTAGTCTATTTTGATAAACTTTTGCATGATTAGCAGCTGACCATCTTTTCTCGTCTAAAAGTTCCAATTGAGCAAGGAGTGTTGAACGATGTTCATCAATGGAAAATTCCTTATTCAATTGTACCCTTAATGACGGTATGAGGATCTCATATGGAACTACCGCCTCCATTCCAAATGTTAAGGAATAAGGAGTTTGTCCAGTAGGTGTGCGGATTGAAGTTCGGTAGGCCCATAGAGCCTCAACCAATTTTTCTGGCCAATCTGCGAATTTGTTAGATGTGCACGTCTTTTTGATGATTTTTATCAAAGTCTTATTTGTTGCCTCTGCTTGGCCATTGCCTTGCGGATAATAAGGAGATGAATGATGCAATGTAATTTTATACCTGTTACAGAGGTCCTTCAATTCCTGTGACACGAACTGCGGTCCGTTGTCGGTGACGATGGTGCTTGGAATTCCAAATCGGGTGATGATGTTCTTCATGATGAACTTGCAGACAGTTGATGCTTTGATTTCCACGTATGCTTCAGCTTCTGCCCACTTGGTGAAGTATTCCGTTGCCGTGAGAATGAAAGATTTTTGCTTGATGCCGGAATCGGGGTTACCAAGAGGTCCAATAATGTCGAAAGCCCACATGGAGAAAGGCCATGGGGAGGAAACAGGATGGAGTGAAGATGCAGGAGAATGAATTTTGTCGGCGTGAAGTTGACACTTAGCACACCTACGAACATATCCTACACAGTCTTCTTCCATGGTTGGCCAATAAAATCCTTGTCTAAGGATCTTCTTTGCTAACATCTGTCCATTGACATGGCCACCACAAACTCCACTATGAGCTCCTTCCATAACCTTCCAAAGCTCATCTTCGTCTAGACATCTCAGAAGAACTCCATCAAAACCTCTCTTATATAATGCTCCTCCAACTAGGGTGTATCTTTGAGCAACTCTCCTGATAGCTCTCTTCTCCTCAGTTGTAGCTTCCTCAGGATACGATTGATCTTCACAATATTTTGCGATTTCATAATACCATGGCTTCTGTTCATCATCCATCTCTTCTAACAGCTCCATTAACATGATTTCTCTTTTCTCAATGATATCTCCGTCTCTGACTTTCTTCAGCAACTTCTCCTTAGTTCTAAGGAATGAAGGATCTTTCACGGCGGGTGAAAGACGCCTATGAACTATGATTGATTCAGATTGTTTGCTGATTGGAAAATCAAGAGAAGATGCGAGTGAAGCTAGAGCGTCAGCTAAGATGTTTTGATTCCTAGGGACATGGACAAAGATCAATTTCGTGAAAAGCTTTGAGTAAGCAGAAGTAAGCTCCTGATAAGGCTTGAGCTTGGGATCGAGAGTTCGATACTTGGTCAGCACTTGGCGAAGAATCAGTTGGCTATCACCTACAATCCTGAGTTTGGTGGCACCATGGAAATGAGCAGCCTCGAGGCCAGCAAGGAGTGCCTCGTATTCAGCTATATTGTTTGTGACTGGAAAGTCAAGCTGAAAGGCTTGTGGAATGGTGATACCTTCAGGTGAAAACAGAACGATACCTATCCCTTTTCCATGAGAATTCAGAGTTCCGTCAAAATGCAGAGTCCACATATCATCTCTGATTTGATTTACGGACATCAGTTCCTCATCCGGAAACTCTGATCGCACTGGATCGAATCTAGGAAGGGGATGATGAGCGAGATGTTCTGCTATGGCATAGCCCTTGATCGCTTTCTGCTGAATATAAGTGATATCAAATTGAGATAGAAAGCTTTGCCATCGTGCTAACCTATCAGTAAGAACAGATTTATCCAGAAGGAATTTGATCGGATTCATCCTAGCGATGAGATGGACTTCATGAGCCAGAAAATAATGTTTCAATTTCTGCACAACCCAGACCAATGCTGCACATGTTTTCTCCATCGCCGTATATCTCTATTCAGCGGGGTTGAGAAGTTTAGAGAGATAATAGGCTGCCCTCTCTTTTCCTTCCTCATCTTCTTGTGCTAGGACAGCCCCCACTGCATCATCCAGGACTGAAATATAAAGTATCAATGGTTTGTCTGGAGATGGTGGTCTCAAAACAGGAGGACTTGCTAAATAGTTCTTTAATCTATCGAATACCTCATGACACTTATCGTCCCAATCGAATTTGACTCCCGGCTTGGTAAGCTCATAAAACGGCTTACACCTTTGTGAGTGCTGGGAGACAAAGCGGCGAATAAATTGTAATCTCCCGATTAATCCTCTTATCTCTTTCAAGTTTTTGGGAGGTGACATTTATCTGATAGCCTTCGCCTTGTTAGGATCGATCTCAATTCCCCGTTTGCTGACGATAAATCCAAGCAATTTCCCTGAAGATACCCCGAATACACATTTCTTGGGGTTCATCTTTAACTGATATTCTCTCGATCTCTCTAATACCCTTGCCAAAACTTTAGCGTGCTCAGCCTTTGTTCTAGATTTAACCAATAAGTCATCCACGTACACTTCCAGATCTATGTGCATCATGTCATGAAATATTGCCATCATAGCCCTCTGATAAGTGGCTCCAGCATTCTTCAATCCAAATGGCATGACAACATAACATTATGTTCCCCAAGGTGTAGTGAATGACGTTTTCTCTTGATCCTCTTCTGCCAGCTTAATCTGATTATATCCTGAAAATCCGTCCATAAATGATAACGTCTCATAGCCAGCAGTGTTATCGATGAGTACATCAATATGAGGCAATGGAAAATCATCTTTAGGACACGCCCGGTTCAGATCGCAGAAGTCAATGCAAATTCTGACATTCCCGTCCTTCTTCATAACCGGGGCTATATTAGCCACCCATTGTGGATAAATGACAACTCTAATAAATTTGGCTTTATGCAACTTGTCGACCTCTTCCTTCATCTTTAAAGCCATTTGTGGGTGGAATCGCCTTAACTTCTGCTTGACAGGGCTAGCTCCATCCCTTAATGTCAATCTGTGTTCAACTAAAGATGAGTCTAACCCCGGCATATCTTCATAACTCCAGGCGAAAGTGTCCTTATAGTCCTTAAGTACTTGTACCATTGCCTTCTCATCCTCTGTAGAAAGATTTTTACTGACGAGGACAACCTTAGGTTCGTCTTCAGTCCCTAAATTGATTTCTTTGGTGGGCTCTTCTACGGCAGCTGAGGGTTCATCAAATCTCTTCACTCCACTGGCATATGCCTCGGCTGCGTCCTCGTCATCTTCCTCATTTTCAACAATGGGGTCCTTTTCATGCACTAATTCATATACCCCGTACCCATCATTGACGGACTCATCATCCATGCAATCTTCTGGCATCTGAATTGGATTTTCTAAAAATTGAGGGATTAAAGAACAAGAAAAGCACTTATCAGCTAAGTCCTGGAGGTATCTATCTGGAATTCGCCTACCCTTAGGCTTCCTAGACTTCCTAACCTGACTAATCTGGCTAAAACTAGACTGCCTATTATAACCTAATGAAGATGAACAGGATGAAAATCCTGGGATACAAGTGGAAATACAAGAGAATCCTCCCGAGGGGAGGGACAGAGTAAATCTAAGAGAGAATCTTGACCGAAGGACCCGCGCGACGGGGTGCAATCGGACAAGTAAGATGTTTCCTCGATGAGGATCTGGGAAGAATTTATTGCCAAATTGGCGTTTTTTTTTGGACAATGAAAGAATTAAACATAAAGCAGGAATGAATACAAATGGGAGGAGAATCAGACGGAGGAAGTGGCACCAAGGCCAGGGGATTAGGGGGATCATATAGCAATATGTCCCAGATCAAATTATACATCCTCTCTAGATCGAGAGGAGGTTGTGGAATAAGGTCCCGAGGGGACAGAGTAATCATGACGGGCGGAGCCAATGGAATATCTTCAATAATGACCCGCGACCAAGTCGGGGTCAAGAGCAGTGTACGAAAAAGAGTATGGAGCATGAAGACATGTGAAGGATATGTCCCCCTCCAGAGCAGATCTATAGTGTAACCAGCTTCATAGGGGTCATCTGGCTCCCCTTCATCAGTCTCTTCAGACAGCAATATCCGCTTGTCAAATATGGCACCAGGGCTTTCAATCAGCTCATCAATCTGCGGCGGCCACTTAGGTTCTGCAGGATCCAGGAATAGTCTGTTCAGTGCAATATAGAGGTCTCTCAGATCGAACCACCTGTACCATTCACATTCGGGATCATGAAATTTTCTCCTTTTCATAGGCCGCAGAGCCTCCAAGGATTGGTACGTAAGTAGTTCAGAGCAATGTCTGGCCAAATCCCTCCCATATATATCATGGAAGTCAAAACACGAAGTAATGACCACCGTGTTGTCATAGCTAAGTATGGGCCCTTTCACAAAGTGCGTACACAGGGTCCATGTTAAGGGATCTCGGCCTTCTTTGGGTGGTGTAGACATTGCCTCCCAGATTTTCGGACCTTCTTCGATCTCTGCTTGCTGAACCAGATCTTGTTTCAGTTTTCTTGGCCTATAGCCCAGACCACTTCCAGGTACTGCTCGATGATTTCTAACAGGAGTGGTCCTGCCTTGCAACTGTGTGCCCAGACCTCTTCCAGGCTCGTAGCCGTTCTTCATCATAATTCTCCATCCTGGGGTACTCATGCACTTCCCCCTTTTGATAGCATCTAACGGGTATGGAGAAATAGTGGCGGCTTTTAGAGGATCAGCCACTGGACGGTAGACCTGTAATACCGACAGAAAAGGTTGTCGGCCAGGTAAAACAGCAGATTTAATGTTCAAGGTATGAGCAGCAGCAAGGATCGGCATGCTCGTCACTTTAATAATTCGTCCTTTGTAAGGGAATTTGAGGCATTGGTGATTCGTAGAGGGAATCGCCTCAAGAGTTTTAATATAAGGACGACCCAAAATGGCATTTATAGAAGGGTCGATTTCCAGGATGTGAAATTCGACCTCTGCATGACTTACAGGGCCCAGCTCCACTTTCAAATAGACCATTCCCAGAGGGGAACGGGTAGAATTGTCATATGCTGTCACTGAGATGGGGCTGGGCAGCCATTTTTCTTTGGGCACACCGCACAGCTCCAGGGTCTTCGGAGGTAAAACATTGATCGAAGCCCCTGTGTCGACCAGGCATGCATCCACGGCCTTCTTACATATGTTGACCGTGATGCTCAGAGGCATGCTTCTGGCTGCCGGCGGTGCTAGTTCCGATGTATGAAATGTAATGGAGGGCTGATCCCCCTGAGGAACTAGTAGTGCTGCAATTTTCTCTACCGGCACGTCCTCATTGACCATCACCTTCTGTAGATATTCCATTAAGGCTTCTTGGTGAGTCTTGGACCTTTTGATCAGTTCGAGTATAGTGATCCGTGGGTAAGCGGTTGGTGAAGTGAGGAATGGTACGCGTAATAGCGGTCTGGATGGTAAGGGGATATCTGGGTAGGTAGTAGTGGTAGCGGGTGAAGTAGGAAATGGTACGCGTAGTAATGGCCTAGATGGTAGGAGAGGCGCGTTATTGGTTTGCGGGGGGTTACATGATGGAGGCGTAGGAGTGCGGGGCGTAATGGGTCTAAGGAAGGCCGGTAGTGGTAATGGGTTATTGGGTGCGGGTGAGTGATATGTGGGTGTGGGTAGAGGGGTGATGGTAATGGGTTGTGGTCTGGGTATGTTGATGGTGCGGCGTGGTGGTCGCTCTGCGGTACTTGGAACGTGACCCATTGAACAAAGAGAGGAAGAGTCCTCTATTCTCCACTGCTGCCCACGACCAGCCTCAGACTGGCTGTTCGTCAGAATGGGAGAAACTTGGTTTTGGTTCTGGTGCTCCGGGAGTGTATTCTGCACTATGCCCATGTTAGGTGGTGCTGCTGCTTGTGCCGGTGGTCTTGCTTGCTGCTGCTGCTGCTGCTGTGGTCTTCTCGCCTTCAGGGCTGATATGTACTTTTTCATCTCCTCCCAGTCTATGCCGCCCTGCTCATTGAGATCATGAATATAATCTCTGAACTGGAAGCAGGTGTCAATGGTATGCCCAGGTTGCCTATGGAAGTAGCAATACCTGGACGTGTCGGCATTTTGAGGCCAGACGGCCTTTTCCCTTGGCAAAACTAAGGCATTAGCTGCCATTAAAGCACTGAATATATCTGCCAAGGATTCTGGGAGGGCCGGGTATTCTGCCCTCTTCGGGCCTGGAGGTCTTCTCTGCTGGTTGTAGTCACCAGGAGGAGGGACATTGTGGTACGCCGACGGTGCGCGCGGCTGATACTGTAGCTGTTGCTGCTGCTGATATTGCTGTTGGGGCTGCTGGTACTGCTGTTGCCGTTGCGGCTGTTGTTGTAGCTGTTGCTGTTGCTGGTTCTGATTCGGCTGCTGGGGCCGCTGATACTGCTGTTGATAATGGGGGTTCTGCTGCTGCCTATACCCTTGTTGGTTCGGCTGCGGTGGCCTCTGGTACTGCTGCTGGTTCCTCACGAACTGGGGCGAATTATTGTTCATGGTACTGACTTGCTCGTGAGAGAGCATGCCCTCAGTAGTCGGACCTGTGCTGGGAGAATTTGGCACTGCAGGCTTCCGAGGTGGAGGCCTGCTAGGTGTGTGAGGATCAAAGACGCTAGAGAACGTAGCGTCCTTGAAGGCGTTTTGGCAGTACCGTGCTCTTTCATAGAGCTCTGCCATGTTAGTCAAATTGTTCAAGGAGAGGACTAGCTTGAACTGGGGCGTGGCGTTAGAAATTAACATTTTCACTTGCTCAGATTCGGACAAGTGATCCTTCACCTTTTCAGCCAGGCCCCGCCACCTGTCAGCAAAACTGACAAACTCCTCATCAGGTTTCATCTTTTCTACAATGAGGTCCGTGATAGACAAGGAGGGTGCAACTCTGTCCTGGTATCGTTGGATAAATTTGCGTGAAACGATACCGTAATCCTCTACTTCGGAGGTTCCAGAGAAAAGAACCACTCGAGGGCTGGTCCCTCTAGAGATCTCCTGAACAAAAAGGCCAATGACCTCTTGTCGTTCTGCCAGAAAGATGATTCGTACATGAATTCCTTCAGATGTGTGAAGGGGTTACCAGTACCGTTATACTTCCGATACACTGGCATCTCAGAGGGTGGCAGATGGAATACTGGCAGGCTCGGTAAACTGATTTCTGGCACAGCTTTAACCCCCATCATCTTCTGGAGGTTGTTGAACTGTTCATCCATGCGCTCCATCTTGGCCAGCAACGCTTGCGTGGTCAGATCTGCCTGGGGAGGAGGAGGAGGTGGAAGTACTTGATAGGCCTGCTGCCTAGAGTACGTTGGACAGGGAGGACAATAAAGAGGAGGTCCGGCAGAGCTTCCGCCATGCCCGAGGACATTTTGATAAATAGGCGTTTGCGGTCTAGCCGGTTGCCTAGATGATGAAAGTTGTGGCCCAGTTGGCCAAGAAGTGAGGTGAAGGCCTTCCATGGCCTGATGGATATAAGGAGGAGGAAGAGGAGGTTGTTGAGTAACAACAGGGGGAGCCATAGGGTTCGGCTCAGCAGGCTGCACGGGTGCCTTCCCCTTCAGAATAGACTGGATGACCTCGAACTGCTGAGGGTCCAGTCGGGAGGCAAGAACTCCCAAGGCGTTAACGAGATCCGAAGGATCAGAGGGTGAGGGATCATTCTGATTCATGTCCCCCTCTAGATCGGGATTAGGGATCGCATATTCATGCGGGGGAAGATCAAGATATCGATCCTGTGGATGAAAAAGTGGAGTCCGGACATTCCCATCTTGTCGATATGGAATGGGGGCAGAATTACGGGAGGCATCAGCATCTCTCCCGTTCTCATAGTTGTAGTCCGAATCGCGAGGGGCATTAGCATCTCCCTCGTAGTTGATGATGGCGTCTTGAGCCATACTCAAGTCCCTGCCTGATCGCAGCAACATGATGTTAGATTCCCTTTTCAAAGATTTAACAAACAAGTTGTACAGAGATTAATCAAACAAGTGGATGTTTTAACGTGATTTTAAGGTTCCTTGTTGAGTTATTTGAATTGGATTAAACCACAATTTCGCTCAGGGAAAGGATCCTAGTTTCAGTTCAATTTCCACCGTTATTCTCTAGGGCTTTCTCTCACAACGCTTTCGGAATATAGCCGGGACTTCAATTGGTACAACCAGCCCGATGATCAAGGAGGAATACCTTGATTTTGGGGACTTATGGAGGTCTCAACGTCAACTTCTCTAGTCTGATCAAGGGACCAACCCAATCAGAGAGAGTTGCTGACGTCGAGTAGTGTGTTCCTAAGAAAAGGAGGGTATTCGCCTCAATGCGTATGCCCTACGGCCTGAATGGCCTCTAATGCTTAATAAATAATGGGTAGCTAGCACTCAAACCACAGAAATCTGGAAACTGAAAAATAATTAAGAAACTGTCTGAATCGCGTCGATGATAGTCGACGCTATTCAACACAGAACTTTATTTTTTTGCAGAAACAGATGCAGACAGCAGAGAAACTGTGAAGACTGAAAGGCGTCTAGGGGTGTTGACGCGTTTTTGAAACGCGTCAGTGCTCCTGGACGCTTTTCAGTTCGCAGAAACAGTTTTGCAGGAGGATTTTCTGGGTTGAATCCTCCTCAAACAGGATAAAAAGCAGTAAACAATCGACTCATGCAAATTTTTTTTAGTTCCAGATTTTAAACAGGATGATTTACTAACTAAACAACTAGGAAATCTGTCAATCACACATCATTTTTATCACAAAAACAGCTTTTTGAACTAATCAAGGGGAGGGCAAGATCTTGCCACTGGGGTGTGCACGTAGTGCACGAGGGAAATTAATTAAACTAAAACACTCACCAATTGGTGATGACGTGTCGAGAGACACAAGTGGTGCACCATGGGTGCCCGATATGATGATAGTAAGAACAAAAAGAAACTAAAAGATGGCGAGACCAAGTCCCATCGTGATCGCCAAAAGAGTTGTAGGTGCTGAAAATGCTCGTGTGATTAACATGAAAAATCTATGTTGTTTAGTGTAAACTAACCTATTAAAAATAACAACTAAGTGTAGTGATCGCCAGAAACTTTTGACTTAAAAGTTTCAAAAGAGAGTTTTGATCGCCTACCTGTTTGAACGCGGAAGATATCGAGTCCTTGATTCCCCTCCTTCAGCCGGCTGAAGAAAGAGAGCCCTTTCTTTGTTCTTTTGTTCTTGCTGTTGAGTTTGAGGTTGAGGATCGTCCAAAAGTCCTTCTGGCTTTGTGCTTGATTTCCCCTTTTGATTCTCTTGTTGTTGTTGAGTACAGTAGAAACAGAGAAACAAAAAAATAAAGAAAAAATGATGATGAGAATTTTAAGTAGAAGCAATATCTAAACTGATCATGATTTTAAGCATATAATTGAACATCAAACTTACTTGTTTAAATGACTTTGAAAATCCCTTAAATCAAATAGGTTTTGAAAGATGATGCTGTGGTGTGTGTTGCATGAAGTGAATATGAAAAATGAAAGATTAATGAAATGAAAATGCAGAAATGAAACACTTATGCCCAATGAAATGAAGCCTTGAAAGGATGAAGATTCTTGAAAGGACGCCGACTTCTGGAAATGGCAGTGCTCCGGCGTTGTTGCTCCAATCTTCAACTCGCTATCGCTCAATTAACTCAAGATTACGCTTCACACTCTCTTTTTTACTCTTCGAGATGCAAGGTATTTATAGACCTTTTCTGCGTTCGCGATTAACATAGAAAAATCTAGGATTTATCCATCTTAACTGACAGATAAATACTGATTAATTCATCTTTATCTGTAATTATCTAAAACGCGTCCACCATGGCTGACGCCTTTCAGATTAATTAAGATAAGGATAAATATCTGGGAAAACTTATCTTTATCTTTATCAGCTAAAACGTGTCTACGTGTGTAGACGTCTTTTACACTAATTAAGATAAGGATAAACATCCGGAAGAGAAGTAGAAATAGCCTAGGAAACCTAAAACGCGTCAGCCTTCACAGACGCCTTTTAGCTAATTAATCAATTGATTAAAATTCAAATTTAAACGCTAAAACATGAATAAACTCTAAATAGCGTCCACAGAGGTCGACGTCTTTTAGACCTCTTCATATTTTAACTGAAATTTGAGCTAAAATCAATTCAATTAATTAACTTAAACATGTCTGTTAAACCCGACACTCAAAAAGATCAATAAAAATTAATCAAGGATTAAATATCAGACCATTATGAGGCATTATTATATGATATGAAATTTACTCGAAATGACATCAAAATTAGCGTGTCTACAACTCCTGCGGATCTATTCTAGAGCATTCTCTCTCTAGTTACCTAAGAGAGAACGATCCTTTATTGAACACACAATCACCTTCGAAGGTCTTCCGCTGGACCAGATCCTTGACTATTAGAGATCCCGTGGACAGGGATTCGTAGGTCAAGGTCAAAGTCCATAAGTCCACCGTCAAAGTGTCTTTGGTGTCTCAAGTTCAAGGATCAACTACTTCACTGTGACGATGAATCAAGCCGATTGACAGTCAGGTAAATTACCATTCGGCAATTCATGTCGGATCAGTTCAGTGAACTCATTGCCCAATGAGTACCTACAGGTTTACCATTGTGTCTCCACACGAGTAACTAACGAGATCAGTCACCCTCATCATATGAGTTAGAATAACCTGTACTAGTCTTACCGGATGTTTGATGTCCTTCTCAAACATCCTGCGACTAGGAACAATTAAGAATATGTGTTTATAAGTCATCAGTCTCATTATTATGATCTCATCATAATTTGATGACTATTGCACATATTTATGGACTTCATTATGAGCAATTACAAATATGTCAATCTACATAATGAATTTAATGCCATTGATTAGTGAACTAGATTGAAATAGGTGCCATATGATTGGCTTAGAGGACATTAGATCCATCATCATATAGATACCTGAAGCGTCCTGCTGCTTCATAGTTCTTTGAGCCTTGTCCTTGAGGTATTCCTTGCAATTCCTCTTCTAGTGGCCCTTCTGATGACAGTAGAAGCATTCACCCTTCTCAGCACTCTTGCCTTTGTCCTTTTTGACAACTTTCGGCTTCTTCTGATTCTTGCTTTGCCTTTCCTAAAGGCTTAGACTGCTAGTCTTTTCCAGTTGGTCATACCAACCATAAGGACTTGGGGTTTATCTTTCACAAGGTTCCCCTCCATAGTCTTCAGCATATTCAGTAATTCAGCCAAAGTTGTCTGGATCTTCATGTTGAAGTTGACTATGAACCGAGCATATGATTGTGGAAGTGAAGATAATACAAGGTTTGTATGCATCTTCTTAGGGAGTGGGACCCCAAGAGCATCCATCCTCTCCACCCATTCATTCATCTTCAGCACATGATTTTGTAATGAAGATCTTTCTGTCATCTGAGCCTTGAATAGATTCTTAGATACCTCATATCTTTTGATTCTACTCTACTCACCAAATAGCTTCTTCAAATGGAACATGATTGATTTAGCATCCATCACCTTATGCTGCCTCTGCAACTCATTGCTCATGGAAGCTAACATATAGCATTGGACCATAGTGGAATCCTCCTTCCATTTCTCAATGTCAGCATGCCCTTCTTTAGGGCATCTCATGCTGGTTCAGTAGGAGGTTCTTCATCCAGAACATAAGCAATGTGCTCAGACCTGAGGACAACCTTCAGGTTTTTGAGCCAGTTTGAGTGGTTATGGCTTGTCAAACGATTGGCATTCAGTATGCCACGCAACGGGTTATGATGAGACATTTTAGCCTACAAGAGATAATCAAATTACAATTAGCACATATTCAGTTATTAATTAAAACAAGATATAGTCTTTGTTTATCTAATTTTCCTCTCACTAATTTTCGTCGGACTCTATAACCTTCAGATATACAGAACGGAGACGCCGACAGTCACCTAGCGGGGATCAGAATCTCCAAAAATCACAGTATAATCTCGGGTAAACACATAGTATTATACTGTTATCATAGAGCAACCATCTCATGGTAATTGCAACTCCTGGTAATATCTGATCTTATTTCGGCACCCAGTTTATTAATGATCTCGGGTAAACACAGTAGACTATTATCCCCGGTCTAAGTTTTACCATCAATACGTGATAGAGTAGAGTAGGAATATAACTCCTGGGTAAACACGTGGATAGCTATATCATTCCTCTATTATAATCCAGGGGCATTTAATGTCATAATTAATAGTCCCCTTATTAGATGATGGTAAATCTCGAGTAAACACATAGAAGATACCACCATCGATTTAGGTTCTATTAACTATATTGATGAGCCACGCAGTGCATTCTCAATGACTCACGCTCTGACTTAGATTTTGTTACGAAGGCTTTATTTTATTTATTTTGGTCTCATCCTAGGTGATAGTATTAAATATATCGAATATATTATATATACCAATAACCTAGGAAATTTGATTCACAATCAAAAGAAAAATACACGCATCGCATACATGTCATTAGTGTGGTCATTAATAGCACTGTGGTTTGATTTGAGCTAGACAATCAAACACATACAAACAATATAACAGTTTATATCATGAGTCTGCAAACTCATAGGCTTGAATGAACTTCTTCATTTCTTTCTTGGTTGTAGTTGTGGATTATCCTCGCTCCATGCACAGCCGGCTCGATCAAATTACATCATAAATTCTCAATTACATGATAATTTTAAAGAGAAAGCCTTATGGCGAGTACATCAAGGAGGAAAGTAGAGATATAGTGGAAAATGAGAGAGGGAGAGGTAAGCAGACCTCTATTTATTACCAATTAATAATCCTTACACATACCATCTATCCATATCCACGCATCATCACATGAATAATATTGCGTGCTTATCCATGACCACCGTGTAATTTTATTCAAACAAACCACACATAATTGAGCGCATCAAATGGTTAATAAAATTTTCAAAAATAAATAATATTTTGGTTTCATAAACCATGGACCAAACAAAATTTAGATTTGAATTTTTGAAAAAGATTTAATTTTTTGTTAATCAAGCATGTAAATCATATTTAAATGCATTAAACACACATCACATGTGCAAATATTCCAAAACATAAATTTCTAGAATATTCCATGCAAAATAAAATTAATCTAATGTTTAGATTAGTCTTAAATTCGTTATCTAACAATAAGATTAATTATCATCTTATATGAATCTAACACTTAGATTATATAGTTAAGATTAATTATCAATTTAACATTTAAATTAATAATTAACCATAACAAATAACAACATTTTTTAATTAAGATAATAAAAGAAATTATTTTGTGTCCCATTAAAGGTAAATTGAATAAAATCTTAATTTCAAACAATTTTTGAAAATTTTAAAAAAAATAGTTTAATTTAAATCGAGGTTAAAAATAACCCCAGGTGGTCCAGCCACCCCTGGCCGAACCATGGTTCAGCCCAGCTGAGCCATGAGCTCGGACCAGAGGGGCCCGGGTCGGACCGTGCGGGTAGGGTTTCCTAGCTGTACGTGCTCGAACCACCCCCCCCCCCCCCCCCCCCAACCCCCAACCCCGGTGGCGCATGCATGCAGGAACCGGGGGGGCGGTGGCTGATAGAATTGGATGGCCTCAAAGCCAATCATTGTACATTCTAGTTCAGATTATTAATAAAGGCAATTATTTCTTCATTTACAGTTCTTGCAAATTAACTATCGTAATGAAGGTCCGTAGACAAATGTATGGGATATTAAATCATGATAAGATCATGATAGTGAGATCAATATCCTTAGTCACTTGTCTTAAACAGTTCTCGATCATAGGATATTTGAGATGGACATTAAATATCCGATAAGATCGACACAAGTTATGTCTGCTCATGTGAAGAGGGTGAATGATCTCATATTCACTCGTGTGGTGACACTAAGACAAACTTGTGGGTGCTCATTAGAGAATGAGTTCACTGAACAGACTCAAACAAGAATTCCTGGATGGTAATCATACCTATTAGTCAACCAGGGAATTCAATCGTTGCAGTAACACAGTTGGTCCTTTGACCTGAGTCACCAATGATACCTTGTTTGTAGACCATTGTGTCTTGATTCTCTAACTTGTGGACTTTAACCATTAAGCCCACGATACTCAGTTTCTCAGATACGGTGGAAAGCTTGCGAAGGTAATTGAATGAGCAACAAGGGATCACTCACTCTTGGTATAAGACTGGAGAGATAATGTCCTATGGATGTGTACACAGAAATCCCTAGCCAGGGTCAAATGAAAGAGATGTCTTTCTAGAAATTAACTGAGCACTGGAATCCATCTAAATAATGCGATAGAGGGTTTGACTATAAAACCATACCCTTGCGTTATTGGGACATTGGATGAGTGAAGGATTTTATCTGTGCGGTATCTGCAGACGGAAAGGCTCAAATAAAGAGAACAGTGTCCCTTATATCTTCTGGGATCATGAGGTAGTGTTTGATACCGTTCATGATTAGAAGGCCAAGTGAATTAATCATCAGATGATAAACCACTTGTTTATTAAATTAATCATTTAACATATGATGCTTAAATGTTAATTAATAAATATTAAACTTTAGAATTAGTTCTAAGTTTAATGGGCCTGAAACCGGACTAATATATGGGCCTAGAGGGTCACACACATAAGAGTTCTCGTCAGACGGTGAGAGACGTTAAATTTCATGCTTATCTGGGTTTTTATGAAAAGCCGCAGGATAAACATGAATATTTAATGGAGATTTATCCAAGGCCAAACTCTTGGAGAGATCTTTCTCTTTCCGCGCATGGTGGATTTGAGATCTGGTCGGAGCACTCAAGTCGAGGAGGAAAACGCGTCTCCAGCGGGAGCTCGTGTGGATACCTCTAGAGATCGTGCGCGTGCGCGATTACCGAGTCGGAATCATCCACGGGAGATTCGAAACCCCGCAAAAGTGAAGAACCGTTCTTCCCACGTTTATTTCATTGTCCGTTTTATTATCCCAGCAACCGATACATAGGAATCGATTTTATTTTCCGCTACGTTCTACGCGATTCCTTACAGTGGTATCAGAGCCAGGTTGCTGGTTCGATCGTAAAACGGCATCGTTTTGCGTGATTTTTCTCGTTATGCGTGAAGAACCTGTATTGTACATGTTCTTGGGTTAAAATATATTTGAATATGTGGGAATCGTTCCCAAATTTTTTGAATGTCATATTGCGATTTGATCCCAGAATTAAAAGGGGTATATTGTTTTCAATGTTATTCATGATGATCGATGAACATGCAGGTAGAAAAATTAGGGCTGGTTATTATTTTTATCTCTTGATAAGAACCCTCCATCTGCACGTCAAAACTAGATCCAGGATTGTCCTGGCTCTTGTGATTATGCATGAAGTTTTGATGGTGCTTGTTCTTTAAGCATAAAAATTAATTTTCATGTTTATCCTTGCCTCTGTTATGAACAGATTTTAGGGAGTATTGCACGGGGTTAAGGATAGTCGGAGGGATAGTCCCTGGATTTCTTCGACCCTCTGGTTTGACCAGGGATATCTCCGACGATGACTGGAGATTAATATACCGGCTGTTCTTATGTTCCGATTGCTGTGTACTGTAATGTACAGAACCGGCTATTACCAGGGATACCCCACGCATGCAGGGTTTAAACAGACGTCTGGAATGCCGCCGGTGACCACCGCCGGCATCAACGGCGCCCTCCGACGCCGCCTCGGCTCTGCCATGGCCGGCCGTGGGCCTCCCCACACTGCCTTACCCACGAACCGCCAGAGCATGCGATGAGATCGCATGCATGCTAACAGGTGGTGTCCGGGGCGCCGCCGGCGACGTTCGACGCCGTCGACGACGTCCACCGGCGCCGTGGGAGCCGGCCGGAGCCCCGCCGCCCTTCGGCTGGGCCGGCGGCGACCTGCCCCCGCCGTTCGGGGAGCGAACCAGGCGCGCCGCCTTACCCCAAACCCTAACGGGCGGTGGGGGTGAAGCGGCGCGTGGGCCAGCGGGCCGGCCCGCCCGGACCCGCTGACCCGCGCCAGATCCGGACCGGGTCCGGACCTGGCCGACCCGGCTGCCTACCCGAGCCCCATTAAACCCCCTCATTAACCCCTTTTTAGCCCCATTTTAAACCCTTTTTAGCCCATTTTAAAATACAAAAATTATAGGGATAATTAATAACTGTTATTAATTATTCTTATTATTATTAACAGATTATTAAACTGTTTAATAACTGGTAATTCATTTAAAGGGTTTTATTGATTATAGGGTATTGGTTAATTATTTAAAATTGTTTTAGATAATTAACTTCCCTATTAAATCAATTAAGTTTAAAATTGTTTTAAACTTAGTTTTTGCATAACTTGATTTTATTTATCTGTTCAAAATGTTTGAATAAGTATTTAGATTAACTGAATGGTTTAGTTATCTTATTAGTCAATAATGTTTTGAATATTATTGATAATATTGAAATAAATGTTATTTCGAAAAGTTATTGGTATTATAATTTTATATTTATAAAATTTAATACCAACAGTAATTATGTGATAATTATGATGCATGTGATGTGTTTTATGGTGGGATGATCATGGACTTAGTTTTATCATGTGATGATTGATGTGAATGAATGCGATGCATATTTCATTTGGTATTTTAAATAGGACCTGCGTGTCCTCCTCTCTCTTAATCCAAATGTACTCTCTATCTTCCTATAAGATTGTACTCCCCTTGATAAGATCAAGGTTTCTTATTGTTTAAATATATATTTATGGACCTTCGAGTCCTTAATTTCATATTTAAATGTTACGGATTAAGTTTAGAGGACGGGATCTTCTGAAGACACCTCTGGAGGAAGGACTCGCATCAAATGGAATCGGTGTTGCTGTTTTCACATTAGGATTCTATTATAGATCATCGTTTGGCTCCGATGATTCCATAGTAGCTTAAGCAGTCCATGATCATCCCTATTTATTTTTCTGCATATATGTGATATTTGTGGACCATGCTATCATATATATATATATATTTCTATTAAGTATTATGATACTTCAAATCGAAATACTACTGATAGCACGATTTTTTATAAATCAACTTAAAAAACCCTCTTTTAAAATTTAAGTTGTAAACGTGAGATATTCAGAATAATCCACGTAACCCACCATCATTATAGATCCAAAGATAATTTTTATTTGAAATGGATTTGTTGTGCTACCACAAGGTCTATTTGATTTAGAAATTAACCTAGGTTTACGACATGTGATGTCATTAAGATAAATGGACAAATAGTGTAGTTTTGTTGTACTACCACAAGGATTGCACTATGAATTCATGTTATCTGAGTAATGATGGATAAACTTAACTGAATCATTTGATTTGTTGTGCTACCACAAGGTCATTTTGATTCAGGGGTTAAATTGATCGGATATTGCAAATGTTGCAATTGTCAAGAGTTGACTGCCTAAGGGACTTGATGTGATTTGTTGTGCTACCACAAGATCACGTGCATGATGCCCGAAGGATTCTGATCCCCACTAGGAGATCACCGGAATCTCCCGTTCTGTATATTAGAGGGTCATACAAATCGCCGAAAAATAGTGGGAGCCTAAATCTAGATTAAAAGTCCTAAATCTGATTTTAAGAACTATCTGCTTATTTTTTATATTTCCTTGTAGGTCGTTATGTCGTCACCTAACCCCCCTTCGTTGCATACTTGATGCAAACAAACTCACGGGACCTAATTACATTGACTGGTTACGCAACCTAAAGATTGTCCTCAGGTGTGAAAAGCTAGCCTATGTCTTGGATCAACCAGATCCAGAACAACCCGGTGAAAATGCTAACGAGGATGAATTAATGATGTTTGAAAACTGGAAGGAGGACTCTGTCAAAGTCCAGTGTTATATGCTTAGTTCAATGAACAATGAACTATAACGACAGCATGATAACATGGAACCTAAGTCCATTCTGAATCACCTACAAGAGTTGTTTGGTGAACAATCCAGAACAGAAAGATATGAGATATCTAAGAAATTGTTCAGGACCAGAATGAGCGAGGGCACATCTGTGCAAACTCATGTGCTCAAGATGATAGAATGGATTGAGAGGCTTGCAGTGCTTGGCTTTGTTATGAACAATGACCTAAGCATCGACTTAATCCTACAGTCCCTTCCAGATTCATTTTCACAATTTATTATCAACTTCAATATGAACAAAATTGAAGTTACACTGGCTGAGCTGCTTAACATGTTGAAGACAGCAGAAGGCACTATCCAGAAAGATAAGCCACATATAATGCTTGTTGGTAAGACCAATAAGAAAAGAAAAGCTGGACAGACCTTTAAGAAAGGTAAGCCTAAGAAGCTAGTGAAAAGCAAACCGGCGGTTCAAAAGGACAAAGCTAAAGTCAATGATAAAGGTCAGTGTTTCCACTGCCATAAAGAAGGTCACTGGAAGAGAAACTGCAAGATTTATCTAGCAGAAAAAGCAAAGGAGAAGCTTGGTGAAGCTTCAGGTATACTCATGATCGATCTTAACTTGTCTTATAGAGAAACAACATCTTGGGTATTAGATACTGGATATGTTTCTCATATCTATAATAACTTGCAGGTACTAACAAGTAAAAGAAGATTGAACCGCAGAGACGTCGATCTGAGACTTGGGAATGGAGCAAAAGTTGCTGCGTTAGCTGTGGGGACTGCAAGACTTCAGATGCCGTCAGGAGACTCATTGGAACTAATAGATTGTTATTATGTTCTAACCATTATTAGGAATATCATATCTATTTCGTGTTTAGATAAACAAGGATATTCTATGAAACTTGAGAATAAAGGTTGTTCCATTTATCAAGGAGACAAATTGTTTGCTTCTGGATATTTATTGAATGGATTATATTTACTTGATATTTCATATGATGTTTGTCTAGTAAATAAGTCTCTTGAACGAGTAGATAAGGATGTGAATAAATCATACCTATGGCATTGTAGGCTCGGTCATATAAATGAGAACAGGATCATTAGATTGCAAAAGAATGGATATCTTGATCCATTTGATTATGAATCATTTGCAACTTGTGAAGCTTGTCTCATGGGAAAAATGACCAAGATTCCATTTTCAGGACATGGAGAAAGAGCTAAGGACTTATTGGAACTAATACATAGTGATGTATGTGGTCCAATGTCCACTCATGCTATGGGTGGTTACTCATACTTCGTTTCATTTACAGATGATTTCTCAAGATATGGCTACATATATTAAATGAAATATAAGTTAGAAGTCTTTGAGAAATTTAAAGAGTTTAAAAATGAAGTTGAAAACCAGACTAGAAAGAGTATCAAAACTCTTCGATCAGATCGAGGGGGTGAATACTTAAGTACAAAATTCACACAATATCTTAAGAATAATAGTATTTTGTCTCAGTGGACTCCTCCCTAAACACCACAATTAAATGGTGTATCAGAAAGGAGAAATCGTACTCTATTAGATATGGTACGGTCAATGATGAGTTATGTTAAACTTCCAATCTCTTTATGGGGATATGCACTATTGACTGCTGCATATCTGTTGAACAAAGTTTCCAGTAAGTCAATATCTTCCACTCCATATGAGATATGGAAAGGAAAGAAACCAGATTTTAAGCATGTTAGAGTCTGGGGTTGTCCTGCACATGTCAAAAGACATGATCCAGACAAACTAGATTCCAGGATAGAAAAATGTAGATTTGTGGGATATCCAAAAGAGAATTTTGAATATTATTTCTATCAGCCCAGCGATCAAAGGGTGTTTGTCGCAAAAAGAGCTGTCTTCTTAGAGAAAGAATATCTTTCAAAAGAAGACAGTGGGAGCAAGATAGAACTGGAAGAAATTCTAGACTCACAAATTAACACTAGTTCATCTACTGAACCATTGACTCAAGAACTTGTTCAAGATGATACACAAAAAGTTCGCAGATCAGGTAGAGTGCCTAAGCAGCCTGAAAGATATGTTGGACATATCGATGATGGCAAACCAAAAGTGCACTTAAATGAGGATGATGATCCTCAAACCTACCAAGAAGCCATGAATAGTCAAGAATCAAAGAAATGGCAAGAGGCAATGAATTCTGAAATTCAGTCCATGTATGCCAACCAAGTTTGGAACTTGGTTAATCTACCAGAAGATATAGTACCTATTGGCAGTAAATGGATCTTTAAAAGAAAGATCGGGACAGATGGACAGATTGACACATACAAGGCAAGGCTGGTAGCAAAAGGATATCGTCAAAGGCAAGGCATTGACTATGACGAAACCTTTTCTCTAGTTGCCATGATTAAGTCAATCAGAATACTTCTTGCTATCGCCGCATTCTATGATTATGAAATATGGCAAATGGATGTGAAAACAACATTCCTTAACGGGAACCTTCAAGAAGAGGTGTATATGATACAACATGAAGGATTCACTTCCAAAGAGCATTCGAGCAAGGTATGCAAGCTGCAAAGATCCATTTATGGATTAAAGCAGGCATCCCGAACTTGGAACTTAAGATTTGATGAAGCAATCAAATCTTATGACTTCATTAAGAATGAAGATGAACCTTGTGTATACAAAAAGACTAGTGGGAGCGCAGTTACCTTTTTAGTACTTTATGTTGATGACATTCTACTCATTGGGAATGATGTAAGAATGTTGTCATCAGTAAAGACTTGGTTATCCAAAAACTTCTCCATGAAAGATTTGGGAGAAGCATCCTATATTCTGGGAATAAGGATCTATAGAGATAGGTCCAAAAGGATGCTTGGCTTATCCCAATCTATGTACATAGATACCATAGTCAAAAGGTTTGGCATAGAAAATTCCAAGAGAGGTCTCGTTCCAATGAGGCATGGAATTTATCTCTCTAAAGGAATGTCTCCCAAGACACCTGAAGAGAAAGCATACATGGATAGAGTTCCTTATGCCTCGGCAATAGGATCTATCATGTATGCAATGCTATGTACTAGGCCTGATGTGGCACACCCACTAAGTGTCACTAGTAGATATCAGGCTGATCCAGGTGAAGAACACTGGAAGGCGGTGAAATGTATCCTTAGGTACTTAAGAAGGACTAAGGATCTATTTCTCGTCTATGGAGGAAACGACTTGGAACTTTGAGGGTATACTGACTTGAGTTTCCAATCGGATATGGATGATAGCAAATCCATGTCTGGATTTGTGTTCATGTTAAATTGAGGTGCAGTAAGTTGGAAAAGTTCCAAACAAGAAACACCTGCAGATTCGACGACCGAAGCAGAATACATTGCTGCAGCTGAAGCGGCCAAGGAGGCGGTTTGGATGAAGAAGTTCATCTCTGCACTTGGAGTAGTTCCAAACATTTCAGATCATGTTCCATTATTGTGTGACAACAATGGAGCTATAGCTCAAGCGAAGGAGCCAAGATCACATCAGAAGTCAAAGCACATTCTGAGACGATTTCATTTGATTCGTGAGATTATCGCCCGAGGAGATATAGTAGTTGAGAAAGTCTCATCTTAAGATAATGTAGCAGATCCCTTGACTAAGCTATTATCTCAAAATAATTTAGAACGTCACCTTAAGTCTATGGGGCTTAGACACATGTGTGATTGGCTATAGTCCAAGTGGGAGAATGATAGAATTGGATGGCCTCAAAGCCAATCATTGTACATTCTAGTTCAGATTATTAATAAAGGCAATTATTTCTTCATTTACAGTTCTTGCAAATTAACTATCGTAATGAAGGTCCGTAGACAAATGTATGGGATATTGAATCATGATGAGATCATGATAGTGAGATGAATATCCTTAGTCACTTGTCTTAAACAGTTCTCGATCATAAGATATTTGAGATGGACATTAAATATCCGATAAGATCGACACAAGTTATGTCTGCTCATGTGAAGAGGGTGAATGATCTCATATTCACTCGTGTGGTGACACTAAGACAAACTTGTGGGTGCTCATTAGAGAATGAGTTCACTGAACAGACTCAAACAAGAATTCCTGGATGGTAATCATACCTATTAGTCAACCAGGGAATTCAATCGTTTCAGTAGCACAGTTGGTCATTTGACCTGAGTCACCAATGATACCTTGTTTGTAGACCATTGTGTCTTGATTCTCTGACTTGTGGACTTTAACCATTAAGCCCACGATACTCAGTTTCTCAGATACGGTGGAAAGCTTGCGAAAGTAATTGAGTGAGCAACAAGGGATCACTCACTCTTGGTATAAGACTGGAGAGAGAATGTCCTATGGATGTGTACACAGAAATCCCTGGCCAGGGTCAAATGAAAGAGATGTTTTTCTAGAAATTAACTGAGTATTGGAATCCATCTAAATAATGCGATAGAGGGCTTGACTATAAAACCATACCCTTGCGTTATTGGGACATTGGATGAGTGAAGGATTTTATCTGTGCGGTATCTGCAGACGGAAAGGCTCAAATAAAGGGAACAGTGTCCCTTATATCTTTTGGGATCATGAGGTAGTGTTTGGTACCGTTCATGATCAGAAGGCCAAGTGAATTAATCATCAGATGATAAACCACTTGTTTATTAAATTAATCATTTAACATATGATGTTTAAATGTTAATTAATAAATATTAAACTTTAGAATTAGTTCTAAGTTTAATGGGCCTGAAACCGGACTGATATATGGGCCTAGAGGGTCACACACATAAGAGTTCTCGTCAGACAGTGAGAGATGTTAAATTTCATGCTTATCTGGGTTTTTATGAAAAGCCGCAGGATAAACATGAATATTTAATGGAGATTTATCAAAGGCCAAACTCTTGGATAATCATGAGGATTAATCCTTGTGCTTATCCTTATTTCTTATATAAGGAGGTCAAGGGGAGGGGTAAAAGTAGTTGGACGAATTACACACCCCAAGATTCTCTATCTCCTCTCTCTCTCTCCTTCTCTCTCTTGGAGTAGATCTTTCTCTTTCCGCACGTGGTGGATTTGAGATTTGGTCGGAGCACTCAAGTCGAGGAGGAAAACGCGTCTGCAGCGGTAGCTCGTGTGGATACCTCTAGAGATCGTGCGCATGCGCGATTACCAAGTCAGAATCATCCACGGGAGATTCGAAACCCCGCAAAGGTGAAGAACCGTTCTTCCCACGTTTATTTTATTGTCCGTTTTATGATCCCAGAAACAGATACATAGGAATCGATTTTATTTTCCGCTGCGTTCTACGCGATTCCTTACAGTGGCTGACGACCATCCCGGCGCCGTGGGGGCACCGGACTATCGCTGGTCAACCGAGGGGAACCGAGGGAAGGGGGAGGCCACTACCGGCCGGTTACGGCCAGCCACGCCTTACCAGCACTTGGGGAGATGTCGGCGGTGGCCGGTAAGGTCTTTGGTCTCACCAAGGGCCTCCCCGGATTCTTCCCAACTCCTTGGGATAATTCGAACATAACCCTGGGAATGTCGTTCTTCGTCCCACGAAGAACACGGGAAACCCCAAAAAAAAATTTCGTTTCTTACAGAAATAAAATTAATCCAATTAATTTAATTCATCCTATGAACATTATTCCTTAAACATAATCGAATAACATGCATGGAATATTACTAGAAAAATAAATTTCGAAAGTCGAAACGGCGAAGAACACAGTGGAACCTGGCTCTAATACCACTGTTGGGTTCGCTGTGTCGGATCCGACCAAAATGCAGCGGATAAAATTTAAAGTTGGGATCGGATCCGTCCTATTTCGATCAACAAAACTAAACAGTAAACTGAATTTACCTTGCAGGGATTCGAATCCGCATTTGTCCGGTTCCGTCAGTGTGATGTCGCAAGCTGCGCAGGTGTCCGGCCTATAGCGATATCCACGCGGTCTTCTTCTAGGTGGATCATCCTCGGTTCCTCGCTCAAAGCAACATCTACAGATCCCATCTGGCTTCGTGTAACCGTCCGCGACATGCGGATACAGATTCCAGTTGGACGGGAAGACGGAGTAGGCGGGAGTCAAAACAAAGTATCTCGGGGCCGGCCTAAGGTGGGGGGGCACTAGAGACAGAGAGGAAAGAGAGAGGGGGGCGGCTAGGTCAGGGTTGCTGGCCCCTGACCTAGCCCCAGTCTTTTATAATAAGTGCGTTGTGGTTTTTCAAAAAAACCCACACTTATCCGTAATCCTGTCGAAATATCCACCGACTTGAAAATCTTTTGTGTGTGACCCTCTAAGCCCAAATACTAGTCCAGTCAACAGCCCATTAAGCCCAGTAACTCTTTACGGACCTACTGAATCAATTAATATGCTTATATTAATTAATCAGCTGAATTTAATGTCACACAATAAATTTAGATGGGCTTTCGATCACGTTAGGTGCCAAGCAACACCGCGTGATCCCGGAAGGCATTGGGGTTTATGCAACCCACTATGGGAACTTTCCGTCAACGGTTACCATATAGATTTAATCCTTCATCCGTGCAATGTTCCCGAATCGACCTAGGGTATGGTTTACTATTAAACCTTAGTCGGTCGATTCACTTGAATCAGATGTCGCTAATCTATATCAAATAACTCTTTATTTGATATAGAGTCCTCCTTGGCCAGAGACTTAAGCGCATCATTCCTGGAACATTCTCTCTCCAAATACCGAGAGCGGACGATCCCGTATTGAACACACAATTACCTTCGAGGGCATTTCCTTGAACCCAATCATTTGACTTATTGATAACCCATGGTTAGGGATTCGTTAGTCAAGGTCAAAGCTCAAAGACCTACCAACAAGATATCTTTGGTGTCTCAGGTCCAAGGATCATCTACGCAACCGTGACAAAAGAATCTAGCTGGTTAACAGTGAGGTATATATACCATCCAACGATTCATGGTCGGATCAGTTCAGTGAACTCATTCGCCAATGAGCACCTACAGGTCCAACAAAGTGTCTCCACACAAGTGACTTATAGGATCAGTCATCCTCATCATATGAGCTGAAGAAACATGTACTAGTCTATCCGGATGTTTGATGTCCTTCTCAAACATCTTCCGATTAGGAACAATTAAGAACATGTGTTTATAAGTCTTCGGTCCCATAATTATGATCTCATCATAATCCGAAGACTGTTGCGCATGTTCGTAGACTTCATCGTGATTCGATAAACATAGATCGAATTAATTACATATAATGAATTTTATGCCATTATATATCAATAAACTGAATAATACATAATATCGGATTAGCTTTCGGGCCACCTAATACTAACAATAGGTATATTTGAAGATCTTGGTATTGATATTATACATTTGTGAAATTATGGTATTAGTATTAAAAAAATTTCTTAGATTATTTTGATGATAAATAACATATTTATTACTTTAGTTATTTGTCTCTCATCATTCATGTCGGATTTGTATGCTATTTGGATCCGTAGTTACTTAACTTAAATCTGAAGTGAGTCTAAATGACTGAACCGGATCAGAGGCATAAAAATTATAGGTCTAGAGAACGTAGGAAAGAGCTTAGAAAATGTGAAAAAGAACTTAGAAGAGGAAAAAACTATAGTTAGATAGCAAGGAAGTCATAGGGGAACCAAGAACCGATCTTTCTTTAAGAGGTAGGTGGATAAATCTAAGTATGATCTATCTTGTATTAAAAATTATATAATTTTTAAAAAATTTCAAAAGCTAAAAAATTGATAAGAAGTTTGATCTATATGTAAACTTCATGATCATAAAGTTTCATATTTTTATGATCTTCTTTAATATTTATTCCACGATTATTATCTCAACATATACAATTTGTCTATTCAATCTGTGTTGTTTTCAATTATGATCACCAGAATTACACATATTTGTTCTCTCTTTTCCGATGTCCAATTGCTTTGAACTTTTGAAAAAATTCTATTTTACATGTTATGTTTATGTCCAATAAACTTCATAATATTATGAGTTTTTTTTTATATTTATTCCACAATTTCCTTCTCATACTATATAATATGTCCTAACAGTTTTAAAATCCCAACTTGTGTATCTTTTATATAACTTGATTCATGTCCAAATCATACAAAATTTTGTGTAGATCTTTGTTAAATTGTTCTTGATAACTATATAATGTTTGATAATTTTTTGATCTCGTTTACTATTTATTTTGCCATCTGTTTTGATTTGTTGAATTCTATTTTAAGTCAGATTTTCATTAACGAAGTGGGAGTCCAAAATCATATCAAACCTATCCAAAAAATGATGAAAGTTTGTCCACACTTTACATATAACCTATTTGACATGTTTCCAGTTTGTTAATCTTTTTAAATATGTTTAATATTATTCGGCCTATTTGTTGATTTTTCAGCTTGGAAAATTAGTTTTAATAGCAAAAAATATTTTGTTATTCCGAAAACTCTGAGAAAATTCTCTTGGTTATATTTTATATTTATTAACTTATTTTTGTCAGCTTTACTCTGAGTTTTCATATATATGACCATGATGACTCTTTAAGTGGCTATTTTGTATATAAAAATATGTATTTTGACTTATACTTATTTGTAGCACTTTGTTAATCAAAATTTTAGATCTATATTTATTATTTGTCATCATTTGACCTCTATTAATCTGATTGTGTTATAATTATTTGACTTTGTATGGACATTGCCATCTTAAAGAGATATTTGGCCCAATCCTATTATAAGCATCCATATTGGATAGGGTATTTTGTTTGCAACGTAGGGTAAATGGGTAGAATCCTAATTTTTGGTTAGATAAACTATGGGAATATGATACATAATGTTCTGCCAGTTTATAGTTGGGTGAGACTTTTTTTTTTTTTAAGCCCAGAACTTATCTAGGACCCTGGGCAGGCCCTTGGATTTTTATTAAATGAATCAAATAAACATACATGGGGGGGACATGCCACCTTACCCCTGGGAGATACAGCAAATAAGAAAGTAAAGAAGAACTCCCCAGGTACAAAAACCAATCAAAAGCGAAAATGAGGAACACCTGAGTTGTCCATAGCCAATTCTCCTCTAACAGGAGGAGGTAAAGCAGCATATGAAGAAAAAGTACGAGAAGTATAAGAAGAACATGAGAAGTTTGCCAATGCGTCTGCAGCCTTGTTACATTCTCTGACCACATGTTGGAATTGAATAAGCATAGAGTTCTTCAGAGAGCATAATTGATCCCACCAAGGATGAAGAATCCAAGGAATCTTCTAGCCATCAGAGTGAAGAAGCATAATTAAGACTTGACAATCAGATTCTATAATAAGAGAAGAAATCCCCATCTGAAGACACATCTGCTATCCAATAAGCATAGCCCTGATCTCTGAAATAAGACTGCATGTGATACCAAAAAAGCCACAACAAGAAGAAATAAAGGATCCCTTATCATCTCTGAGAATAGCAGCACCTGCAGATATACCTGGATTACCTTTACAACAGTCATCCGTGTTAAGTTTAACATGAAATCTGGGGGGAGGAATCCAATAGACAAGGGAAGGGGGTGCATGAGAAAAGATATCAGTCAAACCCAAAGCCTGCAAAGATACTCTCTCAATATAGGAAGAAGCCCTCTTATGATGAAATAAAGAAGTAATCTCAGTGATAAGAATAATAGCTTGCCTCAAAATATGCTCTTTACTACAAACAAAATTGTCAAACCTGGCAGTGCACCTAGCTTTCCAAAGCGTCCAAGCAACAATAGAGGGAGTGATACCCATGCAGAAGCCATAGAGAGAAGTGTTGGATGCCTTGGCAGTGAATGCAGAGAACATATAATGAAAAGAAGTCCCTTGAGCATGAATCTGGAAAATGTTCTTAAAAAAACTCCAACAATGTCTAGCAATATCACCCAAAGCAAGAATATAGTCCATAGTTTTATTATAAGGAGATCTACAGCAATAACACTTAGAAGCCAAAGAAATCCCATATCTCTGAATAATTGAGTCAAAGGGCAATCTGTCAATAAGAGCTCTGTAAATAAAAAGGGAGATCTTTTTAGGCAAGAGTGTGTGCCAAATCCATTTGGTGATAGGAAGCTTATGCCCAGTATGTCTGACAGTGTTCCAGGCAGATTTAGTAGTAAAATAACCATGAGTATCAGGCTGCTAAATAGGTTTATCAGGGCCATTAGTATGAGATAAACAAATAGCAATATCATTGATAACATGGAGGATATCCATAGGGAGCATATGTAGAAAGTCATGTCTATGAGCCAAAAAATCATGAACAAACCAATTATGAGTATGAGCAACAGAAAACCATTGATCAGAAGATATGAACTCCCTGAGAGGTCCATGACCAGTCCAATTATCATTCCAAAAAGAAAGCCTACCAGTCCCAACCTGCCAGCAAGTATGGTCCAAGACCCATTGTCTATGACCAAGAACCATTTTCCAGTGGGGAGAACCAGTCAAGGGGCAAGAGGATAGATGTTGACCCTACCAATAGGTGCAATGGATATACTCACTCCAAACTCCCTTATGGGAGTAAATCTTCCAGCAAAGTTTCACTTTCAAAGCGGTACTCTCAAATCAAAGAGAGATCTAATTCCAATCCCTTCTTCATCAATAGGTCTAGCCATGTGTTTCCAAGCAATCCAGTTGGGTGAGACTTAGACTCCTTGGTTCTATGCAGTAACTAAGACCTTTGCATTATTATCTAGATGCATTGGTATACATGTAGGGTCCTTATGTTGTGGTTTGAATATATGTCTGTTATAATATAATTTAATTGGCACATAAATATGAAATCTTTACTCTATATGTTCATTTGAATTTAGTTTAGTCATTTGAATCTTTTGATCATTTTGATTAACTATTTTTTAAGAATCATATGAATCTGTCCTATTCCTGTGATCCGTGATATGAATCTGATTATAAGATACTATGCCATAATATTTGCTATTTGATATGAGGTATGTTTAGGAGACGACGATATGTAACACTCTGACAATTTAATATGTTATGTTCAATATATGATACATTCTGATCATAGCTAGTAAAATTTAATTTGTTTGATATGAGTTCGATCATACCATATATGCTATATGTTAGTTGATCTATTCATGCTATTAGAAAACACATTTGATTTAATAAGCTTATATCTGACCATGTTATGTATTATGTTTCTTATTTGAACTATATGTAGAATTGTGTAAAATCATGTTTAATATAATTGTATAATATGATTTGTAAAATTTACTATATATTAAGTCATGTGGATAGTTTAAAGCCTACTAAGTGGTTGTACTCATAAACCCTGTTAACATTTTCAGTGTCTGAGAAATAGAATTTGAAATTTGAGGAGACATCTGATTAAGACATTTGACATCTTTTAGGAGGATATCAAGATTTAAATGTACAATTTTCTTAAATTTGATGTAGTAGGATAATGAGAGATTGACGTATTTTTTTTTATTTGGTGAGATTGAGATTTATATATAAATTAATAGATATTGTAATTTGTGAACTTTGGTATTGGCTATGTTTTAGAGATTTTTGATTAATTAATGGTTATGACATTTATTTAAATCACCTTGTAGTTGTTTATCCTTCGTAGCTATTTATTATGATGAGATTTATCTCGAGATTATGCAGTCATAATCCAAGTTGAAAAAAAAAAATGAATCGGATTTGAGGTGTAACATAGAATTCGTTTTCTAATGACTGAGGCATAGGTCTGGGAGGGTATTATTCTCTACCACAAAGGTTGTCAACTTGATTCAAAAAGATTATGATGCATACTTATCTAGTGTTGTTCTTTCTGACAACAATTTTAAGAATGCGACGATATATTAATATCATTAAGCAGTTCCCTGAAGTCTTTTCTGATGATCTACTTGGCATACCACCATCACGGGAGGTCGATTTTGATATTGACCTTATGCCAAGGACATCTTCTATTTTTAAGACCCCGTATCCTATAGCTCTAATAGAATTGGCAGAGTTGAAGAAATAATTGTAAGAGTTGCTTGATAAGAGTTTCATTTGTCCTAGTGTGTCTCCATAGGGAGCCCTGATACTTTTTCTATGCAAAAATGGTAGGTCTGTGAGATTGTACATAGACTATTAAAAGCTTCACTAAATGTCTACAAAAACATATATCATTTGCCTAGGATCGATGAGTTTTTTGATCAATTATAGTCAGCCAAGGTTTTTTCTAAAATTGACCTAACGGTCAGGGTATCATCAGTTGCAGATCAAGGAGGATGATATACCTAAGATTACTTTTCGAACCAAGTATAGGTACTACGAATGTTTTTTATGGCTTTTGGTATGACAAATGCACCTACTACTTTCATGGACTTGATGAATAGGATATTCCAACCACATTTGGATCAATTTATGGTGTTTATTAATGATCCTAGATCTGTTCACCTACCATTGAGGCACATTGGGAACATTTAATGATCATTTTGAAGCTTCTTAAGTAAAATCAATTGTATGTCAAGTTTAGTAAGTGAATTTTGGCTTGATAATATAGTATTTCCTGGACATGATTTTTAAGGATGAAATTTCTACATATCTAGCTAAGGTTAAGGTTGTATTATCATGGGAAACTCCTAAGAATGCATCAAAGATTAGGAGCTTCTTAAGCCAAGTTGCTATTACATGTTTTTTATTGAGGGGTTCTCTACTTTATGACTAAGCTTGCTAGAAAAGGGTTGAAGTTTGTCTGGTCAAGTAAGTATGAGGCCAATTTTTAAGAATTGAAGAAGAGACTCATTACAAGACCTATTTTGAATTTGCCTAATGGACCTAATGGTTTTGTAATTTATATTGATGCTTCCAGGAAGGGTTTGGACTGTGTATTAATGGAACATGGTAAAGTAGTTGCTTATGCGTCAAGGCAATTGAAGGATGATGGTAAGAACAACTATTTGACCCATGATCTGCTGTAGTTGGTCACTGTTGTTCATGTACTCATAATTAAGTGACATTATCTTTATGGGGTATGCTTTAAGATTTTTATAGATCATCAGAGTTTAAAATATATTTTCTTTAAAGATGAGCTGAATTTGAGACATAAGAAAGGAGTTGAATTTCTCAAGGATTATGAATTCTACCTAAATTATCACCCTAATAAGGCTAACATAGTTGCTAATGCTCTTAGCAAGAAGCTCATGATACTATCTTTACATAGAAATTAAGGGATGATTGAGGATGCTATTAGTTGTGCACCTGTAGCCCAAGGTGAGTGTTGTTTCTTGACCCAGATGTTAGTAGGTCCTATTATTTTGGAAAAGATTATAGAAGCTCAAAAGGAAAATGCTAAAATTCAAGGGATGATTAGTAAGTTTGATGTCTGACAAGGTAACAATAGTGCAATCAAGTTCATGGGAAGGATATGTGTACCACATGATGACGAACTTAAATGTAAACTAATGAATGAAGCCCACAAGTCAAAGTTTTTTATTCATCCAGGGAGTACAAAAATGCACCAAGATTTGAAGATGAATTTTTGGTGTTTGTATCTAAGTGCCTTACCTAGCAATAAGTCAAGATTGAACATCAGAGACTGAGATGACCAACACAAGCTATAAAAATTCCAAAATGGAAATGAGAGCATATCATTATGTATTTTTTGACAGGTTTACTGATGACTCAGAGGAAGCATGATCTATTTGAGTGATTGTGGACATATTGACTCAGTTGCACCTGACTATGCACAGGATTTTTAGAGAAGCTGACTCGGATGTACATCCATGAGATAGTTAGACTTTGTGGTATGCCTATGTCTATCATATCTCACCGAAATCTTCATTTCACAGCAAGATTTTGGAAGAATTTGCAAGAAGCATTAAGTACACAATTGAAGTTTAGTTTCACTTTTCATCCACAGATTGATAGATGGTTGGAGAGGACTACTTAAACTTTGGAGGATATGTTACAAGTTTGCAATTTATAATGGAGATAAATCTCTCCATAAAATAAGGATGTCAATATATTTATCCGACAAAGAGAAGGAAATAAAGGAGCACCACCAACAAGAAGCACCATGCATTTTTTTCATATATTTTTTTTTCCTTTAAGATTAAGCTATACACCCATGACGTAGTGATGATTCCAAGCACTCAAGATTCAAACAATCAGCCTCATGAACTCACTGGTGAGATAAGTTAATTTTCCTCCTTGCACAATCATAAGAAGAAAAAATTGAGTCCTAGATACATTAGCCCATTTGAGATAATAAAATGTGTTGGAGAACTGGCATAAAAGCTTGATTTGCCACTAGATTTGTGCAACGTTCATCCAGTTTTTCATGTTCAATGTTGAGAAAGCATATTGCAGATCCATCACATGTGATTGATTATGTGCCTTTGGAAATGCAACCGGACTTATCTTATGAAGAGCAACCCATTCGCATATTAGGTCGGAGGAGCAAGTCTTCTGGACTAAGACAATTCCACTAATCAAAATTCTATGGAAGCATTATTTAATGGAAGAGGCGAGGAAGACATAAAGAAGAAGTACCTACATCTATTTGGTATGTAGTCTTTTGCTTAAACTTTGCATTTTAAAAATTTTAAAGACGAAATTTCTCTGAGGGGGAGGAGATATTATACCGAAAGATTTGACCCCCAGACCTCTTCTATATATTAGCCACATGGTAAGGGAGATATAATACGTATGCTCTTACAACTACAAAAAAAATTCTTGCAGAATGCATGAAATAAATATATCAGCGAATATTAATTGATTGCAAGAGAGCATATATCAAGTCAATCAACATATTCGTGGAGAGCAAACAACCAAACGATTACCAGCTTTTGAAAAGAATGGGAGATCTATTAGTACAGCCAAGGATGGGATTCAGGTATTGAGAGGAGAATCTTCAAAAAGGTCCCTCAGGCCAAGCTTCAGGATTGACCAAATCTTATCCTTACTAGAAGGATCTAGATTCTTCTGAAAAATGTTTGCTATTTGCTTTATCTCGATCACATTTGCCGCGACCAATGGTCGTTGTTAATTGCAGTATTCTACTAATTACATAGCGTGTGGAACTCAAAGAAGCAACTGAACTCGTCAAATGACGTAGAGGTTTTGAACTATTAATTACATTCTATACTTGACACAGTCCCCTCGTGGGGAAGAACAACCTAAGGGAAGGGACGGTGTGACACTGTGATGCATCGGATATCAGAAGAACATATAGTTCTGAAATTGCAATACAGACAGCTAAAGCACCATGGCGGCGGATGACATGCACGTCGTGCATGGGAAGATAGCACGTTGGAAGACGGGGCAAAGACGCCCAAGAAGGCGATCTCGTTGGGGTAGAGCAGATAGACGATCCAAGCCGTTGAGAGATCTGATTCTCCAAAAGCATTCAGAATCCACACTTGTATCGTAGTGTGGTGCACGTATAAAGGAATAAGACCACGGTATCTACCCAAAGGATAGAGCAATCCAACCAGCTGGGAGAAGGCCATTAATGCCTCTGTTGTAATCTCTCTGCTTATAAATAACCAGGAAAGACGCCCCTTGAGCAGTGGGAACAATCCGCAACTGTCTTCTTCTCCCTTTCCTTTCCTCTCCATCGGCAGCCTAAAGATAGTCTTCCTTGTGCCTGCCCGCCCCCCGTCCTATGGAGCGCAAGATGCCTGCTGCCCATCTCTGCCTGCTGCTGCTGCTTCTTCTGGCACCCGGTGAGAAGCTTCGCCTGATCTCTTCCGTGATCTAGTTTCTCTTCCACATCGTCCACCCAAAGACATATATATATATATATATATATATATATATATTGCTGACTAATTAACGGTGGTCTCCTCTTGTGGGCATGCATACAGAGCCAGCGGTGCTCGTGCAAGGGAGGGACTGCATGTCGAGGAGCCGCCTGTTTAAGGGCACCTGCTACTCCTGGCGTAACTGCCGCTATGTCTGTTACAACGAGGGCTTCCCCTCTGGCAAGTGTGCCGGATTCATACGCCGGTGCTACTGCGTCAAGCCCTGCTCTGAGAACTCAGCAAGGCGGCTCCTCGCTGGCTCTTAGGCCCGATGGGAGTGTAACATATATGCATACAATAGAGAAACTGATCTTATTATGAATAAACATCAAGCTCTTATTGTCTTCCCATGCTTGAACTAACAGATATGAATGGAAGCGTCGTGTAGTACGACGTCCTCAAGTACGTGTGCGTGCAATGATCACAAAATGCATGTTTTTGGAACACAAAATTCGGGAACTGGTTCAAAAGTAAATTAGGAACTCCTGCACACTGCAAGAAAATCAAGAATTGCGTCCGCTCAAAGCCGTTTTTAAAAGTCATAAAGTTGTCTCTAAGGATTTGTTTGGCAAAACTTTTACTTTTGACTTCCACTTCTTATTTAGAATGAATCGAAGGAGAGAGATTATAATTAATTTTAATTTGTTACTAAAGTCAACTCTTTCATAATAATCTAAATTTTTCTCCAATCTTAGAAATCTCTTCTCGTAGTTTTTGGTTGGAAGTCAAAATATAAGAAAAATATCACATAAATGACTTTCAAGATCTAATGACTTCTATAAAAAATATATAAATAAAAATACAAAAATACTTTCAATTGAAAACTGCACCAAACACGTCCTAATATAATTAGAGACACGACTTTTTAGTTGCCCCTAAGGTCGTCCCGAATAACTTATAAGATTTTTGGACGTCTCAATAAAAAGACTCATTAGTAACAACGTTTTATCTGTCTCTTATTAAAAGTATTTGGGATGGATGCAACCATCTCCAAAAATAATTATTAGCTAGGATCAATGGATCCACCGTTACTTAAAAATCTTTTAGGGACAACACAACATCTATCCTTAAAAGAGGCACCTTAAAAATCTTTTAGTGACAACTCAACATCGGTCCCTAATAATCTTAGATAGAGATCCCAGAGACATATATTTGAGATATCTCATAGCCGTCCCTACAAATTGAAACCTTATCTAACGAACCATAGCATTGGTTCTACCCGTCCCTAATGATTACAACGGACCTTACGAACCATCTCTAATTATCTGAAGGAACAGTTTCCTCATGTAATTACGAGATCTTTTAGAGACAATTAATTACAACCATCTCTAATAATCTTTCAAGAATAAAAGAATATATTAGAAAGAATTATTTTTCACATCAGTTTAACCTGTATAACAAGAACATGGTCATATTTTAACCTATATAACAAAGGCATAGCCATCTAAAAAAATTGAGAGATACATGCCTAAATCCATAAACATACACCTTGCAATCCATAATGATAGGAAAAATTTTAAAAAGATAAATGTTATCCTTACCTTGTCTTTTACAATGCATACACAATTCTCTGCCTACTAGAAATATAAATAGGTTACATATATTCACCAACATGGTAACATCTAACGATACAAAAAATGAAAATAAGCACCTCAAGTGACAAACTATGCTTCAAATTTGCGGCTGGGGGCTGCAGGCGGCGTGCTTCATTGCGATGTCTCGGGCCCACAGGTGGCTTGTGGTGCTGGATATATAGAGAAAGAGAAGAGATTCTCTCAGTATATGTTTGGACCGGAGTCCCACAGTACTCAGATTCTCTCAGTATACAAGATTCTCTCAGTATATTTTAGGATTATATGAAGGATTTTTTGCAATATTGACCCCTTTTCCTCCTCTCAATATTGCTGGACTCCTATCCAAATGTGTACGGAGTTCTTCCTAGCCAATCAGATAGTAAAGCTTGCCCCTTTCTTAGAGTTTGTTGAATTTCTTACGCATCTTCTATGGAATCTAAAGGCTATAAAGCCACATTGCATCAGATTAGAAAGTAAAGGATTATAGTAAGTGTTAAGCAATAATACACACGCTTCACGACATAAAAACTAAGCAAAACAAATTCAATGGATTTCTTCAAACCGTTAACACAAAGGGACAGCAAAAGCTAGTGTGCTGGATATAGTTTAATCAAATTAACATTGAATGTGTTAAATCAAACTCATGCCTAATATGTTATAAAAGTATGTTATATGAAAGAGAAATGCTTGCTGCACAACCGGATGTGCAGCAACGCCCAGTCACAACGCACAACCGGGTGCGGTTGGACCACGTGGCGTCGAAGGCCAGTTGGGAATGCTGACATCGGCACGTCTGCTGCGCCAACGCTGACATCGGCACGTCCGCTGTGCCAATCGGCTGCCCCGACCCGCCCCCGTCAAATCCCGCACCGTAAGCGCCAGGTAATGAGTACCCCGTCCTATCCGTTTGAAATTTACGGAGCGTTTGAACATTTTGTACCCAAAATGCCATTTTCCCACCCATCGCCATCATGCGGGAAACAACAAAGCCAAAGGAGAGTAGAGGAGGGACGCTGGAAGCGGAAGAGAGAGGAGGAGAGCGGAGGTGAAGTGGCGGCGGACGTGAACCTGCGGCGCTGAAGCAGTCACGTTTTACGTCCCCTCTGCTCCTTGCTCGTGCCATTTCTCCCACATCCATGTGCGCTTGTGAAAGTAGCTGGGCGACCGCACCTAGGCGCGTGTGAAGTTGCCAGTCCTCCCACGTCCATGTCTGCATGGATATTATTCGCCTCCTGCCTCCACGCCTGTCCCTATTCCTGGTTGTTCGTGCCGGTTCTCCCGCCATCCTCCTCACTTGCCCACCTCCACGCAAGCCCTGTTCTGAAGGTAGCAAGGTGGTCGCGATCGTAGGTAGCCGACCCTGTGGAAATTACTCGCCTCCTGCATCCACGGCGGTCCCTATTCCTTGCTGGTTCGTATTAGTCCTCCCGCCATCCACGCCGATCCCTGTTCCTGCTCGCTTGTTTGTCATTCGTCCACCTCCACGCAGGTTACGAGAGACTGTGGAAATTACTCGCCTCCTACATCCACGGCGGTCCCTGTTCCCTACTGGTTCGTATTAGTCCTCCCACCATCCACGCCGATCCATGTTCCTGCTCGCTTGTTTGTCAATCGCCCACCTCCACGCAGGTTGCGAGAGCTAGCTAGACAAGTCCTGTTCTTCACATTCCACACCTCCACTTTGCACATATCTCTTATAGGGGAAAGGAGACTGGACCACTCTTCTCCTACAAGGGAGAATGGAAGAGCAAAGACGTTCTTGCTGAGCAGCGAGATCGAACGACATTGAGTGCAGCTGACCAATAGTTTGCAGATGTACATGTCCAACCCAATTGTTCACATGCAGTTTTCAACCCCCCTTGTACATATGTGAAGGCCTATCTTTCGGTGGCACATGCCAGCGTCCACTTCTATGATACCAAACGCTGTGCTACCGACAGTTGTGCAAATGCAAGTTCCTACTCCTGTGTACTTACCTTTTATGCCATCAACAGAGCTAAGCATACAGAACTTACAACTTACAGCATTATCTGAAGAAACTGGTTTGTATATGTACTGTGTTTATTATTAAATTTGTTAACATCAATGCAACCTTGTATTTCAGATTTTTTTTTTTTTAATTTCTTATTATTTGTCAGTACATTCAATGGAAAACACAACAGAAGTGGAGAATAAGATTCCTGTAAAAACAAGGGAGGGTCAATTGACAACGGAGGCTAGTGCAAGCACGCAAGTCGTCGCTACAGATTTACTAGAGGATCTTGGTTACACATTTACTGAAATTGATGTTCATTATAATTGAAACTTTCATATTTTTCTCTACACATGCAATATCTGGAGTGGCAAATGGATGACGATATTGACAAATAGAAGTTTGGATTGTGAAATAAATTTAATTTTGATTGTAGAAGGTAAGATTTATAAATACAGCTTCAAGATTGATAAACGCAATGTCATAATCACAATGACAGGATGAGATTAACAAATATAAAATAACATTGATAAATATAGTTATCATTGATAAATAACTAGTTTCTATGGACAACTATAGAATGTGATTGAAAAATATAATTTTGAATTGATATATACAGGGTAACAAAAATAAATACAGGTTATCATTGACTATACATACTAAGATATATAAGTAAATGTTTGGGTTGACAAATATAGGATATCGCTGATAAATATAACTTACGTTATCAAGTGTAAGTTTGATTCTATAGAGTAAGATTGACAAACAAAGTTATAAATTGACCTAAGGTAGTACTAATAAATACAGGTTATGACGAGTATACGACAGCGGATTGACTTAAGGTAGTACTAATAAATACAGGTTATGACAACTATTACAAGTATATAATTCGATTTGAGAAATATAACTTCAGATTGACGTATACAAGTTTTGATTGTGAAACATAGGCTAACGTAGATTATATAGGGTAAAAGTACAAATAAATTATGGTTGACAAACACATAGTAAGGTTGACAAATAGGTATTTAGATTAAGAATAATTGTTTGAGATTAACAAATATAGGATGATAGTAACACGTAAGAATTAAAATATTTGATGGACACATTTCAATTCAAATATGTATTTGTCAATGATGTGAGACCCATGCCTCATTGGGAACTTGTATTGTTCAATGTAACTTTCAATTTTATATTTTTAATTATTGCTTTCTATTTATTTTCAGAATTATTCTCGTATAGTAAGACTCCTACAAAGGAGAAAAATGATGATGGGCATGCCAATATTGTAGAACCATGCAATGGCATGAAATTTGATACGACTAAAGATGAGAGATGTTTTTATAATACCTATGCTAGACATGTAGGATTTGGTATATCTACTGTCCATAGCAAGTTTACACGTGGGTCTTGTACGTACAAGATGTTTGGTTGCTGGAAGAATGGACAGAGTAGGAGAGACCCAAAAGCTTTATGTCACCGAGATAGTGTAAAAGTTGATTGCAAAGTAAGTATGAAAGTGAAGCTAGATAAAAGTAGTGGAAAGTGGATTGCATATCATGTTCTACTTGAGCATAATCATACATTGTCTCCAATGGCTGCTGAATACTTACGGTCACACCAAAGGATATGCACGCCTGAAAAGGTAGAAATAAAGAATATACATAGTGTGAGAATGTCAACATCAAACATAGTGTCCTGTATTGCGAGAAGAAAGGGTGGTGTTTGACAGTTATAATTTACTGAAAAGGATTGTAGAAACTTCCTAGATAGAGAACGACAAAGTCAATTGAAGGAAGGTGATGCCAAGATAATGATAACCCATTTTCTACAAATGCAGAGTAAGAGTCCGTCATTCTTTTATGTCATAGATTTGAATGACAACTAACAACTAAAGAATGTATTTTGGATTGATGGAAGGGTAAGGACCGCATGCACATATTTTGGAGATGTCATATGTTTTGATACTACTTTTTTCACAAATACCTATGAAATGTCTTTTGAACCATTTGTCGGAATAAATTATCATGGGAAATCCATCTTACTTGGATGTGCCTTACTATCAAATGAGAAAGTGCAATATTTCATATGGATTTTTAGTTGTTGGTTACAAGCCAACGATGGTGTTGCACCAAAGGCAATCATCACTGATCAAGATAAGGCCATTGAAGCAGCGATTGTTGAGATCTTCCCTGATGGACGACATCGATTTTTCCTATGACATATTTTGCAAAAGATACCTAAAAAGATTGGTCATATATGCACTACTCATCCTAATTTTATGGAAGACTTTGATAAATGTATATACGATTCTCTTTCTACTCATGAATTTGAAGAACGGTGGGACCAATTATTGTGTAAGTATGAAGCATGCAAAAATAATGGCTTGTTCAATAGATTGTACGAAAGTCGTGCGAAGTGGGTTCTAGTGTTCTTAAAATATACATTCTTCGCAGGAATATTTTATTACTTCATCATTATTTTACAAATCATGATAACTTTTCATTATTTATAGTTATCAATGTTCATATGGAGTTGTCAGTCTGAACCTGTATATGTATTTTTTAAGAATACTCTGTGTTTGTCAATTTGATGAGCATTTCTTAACTTATATATGTCAATGAAAATATATATTTGGCAAGGTGAACATGTGTTAGTCACTCCAATCATATATCAATGTTAATTTATGGTTACCAATTTTAAGCTGCATTTGTTTTGCCTTAACCTGTATTTTGAATCTGATAAATAGACTGGACATGATATGATTGTACAGGAATGTCAACCTCGCAACGTAGTGAGAGCATTAATAATTTCTTTAATGGATTTGTACACTCAAAGACCACACTTGCTGAGTTCATTGAAAAGTATACAATTGCAATTGATAGAAAATATGATGCAGAGAATCAAGCGGATGTTAAATCCATAGAAACGATAGCTTACTTAACAACAACCTCGCCTTTTGAGAAGCAAGCTACCAACATTTACATGAGACAAATTTTCAAAAAATTTCAACAAGAGGTTATAGATGTTGCTGCTTGTCATCCTACCATTATTCAACTTGACGAATGTACATGTGTCTTGAGGGTGAAGTCATTTGAACGGGTGAAAGTTAAAGATAGACTTAAGAAAATTGTGAAGGAGTACACCATATCATGTGATCGAAAAGAAGGAACCGTATCATGTCCTTGCCGTTGTTTCCAATTCAAAGGATATTTATGTAGGCATGCATTGATGGCATTTCTTTTTTGCGGCATCAATATGATTCCCGAAAGATATTTTATGCAGCGGTGGACAAAAGAGATGAGGTATCGTTCAGCAATTGATGACTCTAATATTCAGAATGACTTGCAAAATTCAAACTCTGCAAGATACGGCAATTTAATTCACCGTCTCATGAAGGTTGCAGAGGCTGGCTCTCTATCGAAACTTAGATTTGATGTGGTTGTGGATGAAATTCCCAAACTGATGAATAAGTTAATAGTTGCCACCAAAGCAGACAAATCCATGCTCACTGTCGTAGACAAAAATGGATCTATTAAAGATCCTCTAAGACCAGTTACCAAAGGTCGGAAAAGGGAAAAAAGGATTCAGAGCTCTCTTGAGAAACTTAGGAAAAAATGTAAAAGGGCATGTCAGACTAACAAGGCTACTGTTGACAGCAATATCCAGATGATGGAAACAACGAACACTGATGTTGCGGAAGAGACAATGCAGCAACATATAAATTGATGGTTGTCCATAAGCCTTTTTGGTGGCGCATGTTTATATGCCTTGCAGCTATGTATTTTGTGAAAGATGATGTGGAGATGGACATACATTATCTATATGGCTGTATAGGGAAAAAGTTGTGTGTGAGTGTATGTATGTGATGTGAAAATTTAATACAAGTTTTGTATGTGAATGTACATTTCTCAAGCAATGTATATAGGTTCTTGACTTGTATGTAATACATCTTTGTATGTGAATGTGAAATTTTAAGTAATATAACGAAAAGTTGACATATGTGTTTTCTATTCATGAATGTAAAATTTTTGTGTTTCAAGTCTGAATTAAAATCTAATTTTTTCCATTGTTTTATAGACTTTTAAGGATATGCAACCTCATTATACAAGTTACAGCCGTACCTATACTCAGTTGAGGGCATGCATACACATTCACGTAGTGTTCATAAATACTGCAACCTATAGACACCAATACAGGAGAATATTAACAAATGCATGGTAATATTGACAAAAGCAGAGTAATATTGATAATTTTAGTAAGCCTTACAGTGGCAATTATTATTGATAAATACGGTGTTTATGTTGATAAATAGAGATTAATGGTGACAAATTTCAGGTAAGATTGACAAACACAAATTAAGATCGATTAGTACAGACTAACATTGACAAATGCAGGTTAAGCTTGACCAAAACAGACTAGCATTGACAAACAGAGTCTGACACTGACAAACTTTTACATTTATAAATGCAGAGTATGATTTACAAATATGAAATTCTATTGTCAAATACGGACTAATATTGATAAGTAAAGGATAATTTTAGCAAGCCTTACAGTAGCAACTAAGATTGATAAATAACGTGTTTATGTTGATAAATAAAGAGTAATGTTGACAAATTCCAGATAATATCGACTAGTGCAGACTAACATTCACAAACGCAAAGTAATATTGATAAACATAGACTATCAGTGACAAATAAAGACTGACATCGAGAAATATTTACATTTATCAATGCAGTGTACCATTGACAAATAAGGTATTCTATTGACAAATACGGAGTAATATTAACAAGTAATATTGATAATTAGCAACCCTTACAGTGGCAACTAAGATTGATAAATACGGCATTTATATTGATAAATAGAAAGTAATGGGGTAATGGTGACAAATTTTAGGTAAGATCGACAAACACAAACTAAGATCGACTAGTACAGGCTAACATTGACAACTACATGTTAATCTTGACTAAAATAGACTAGCATTGACAAATAGAGTCTGACACTGAGAGACGTTGGCATTTACAAATGCAACTTATGACTGATGAATATGGTATTCCATCGACAAATACTGACTAATGTTGACAAGTATACGATAATTTTAACAAGCCTTACAGTGGCAACTACGATTGATAAATAACACGTTTTGGTTGATAAATATAGACTAATTGTGACAAATTCCAGATAAAATCGACAAACACAAAATAAGATCAACTAGTAGAGACTAACATTGACAAATGAAAGTTAATGTTCACTAAAGTCGACTAGTATTGATAAATATAGTCTGACACTGACAAAGGTTTACATTTACAAATCTATCTTATGATTGACAAATATAAGTTTCCATTGACCAATACGGACTAATATTGAAAAATAAAGGATAATATCCGCAATCTTTAAATTGGCAATGAATATTGACAAATATGACGTTTATATTGATAAATAAAGATTAATACTTACAAATTTAGGGTAAGATTGACAAACGCAAACTAATATCGACTAGTACTGACTCACATTGACAACTGCATAGTGATCTTGACAAACTTACGGTAGAAATGACAAACATTTACATTTACAAATGCAGCCTATGATTGACAAATATGAGATTACATTGATAAATATGGGATAATATTGATAAATAAAGGATAATATTGACAACCTTTATATTCACAACTAACATTGACAAATATGGCATTTCTATTGATAAATAGAGACTAATAATGACAAACACAAAGTAAGATCGAGTAGTACATACTAACATTGACCAATGCAGGTTAATCTTGACTAACATAGACTAGCATTGACAAAATTTAAATTTACAAATACTATGTATAATTGACAAATATTGTATTACATTGATAAATACTAATTTTCATATGCACAAGGATAATATTGGCAACCTTTACATTGATAAATGCCTTGTTTTTATTTGTAAATAGAGAGTAAAAGTGACAAATGGTAGGTAAGATTGACAAAGACAAACTAACATTCACTCGTATAGAATGACATTGACAAATCCGGGTAGGATTGACAAACACAAAGTAACATTGAATAGTAGATGATAACATTGATAAATACGGGTCTGTATTCATAAATAGAGAGTAACCCGGACAAATGCTGCCAGATATTGACAAACACATACTAACATTATTTTGATTTACATTGACAAATACAGATTATTACTGACAAATGCAAGATGAAATTGACAATCACGAAGTAACATTGACAAGTAAAGGGTCATAGTGATTAATGCCTTAGTTCACATTTGACAGTGTAAACGTGTATTTGTCAATGTTATCTTCTCAATGTGTACATTAATTTGTAATTCTTACTCGGCATTTGTAAATATCTACCTGTAATTTTCAATACTAACGTGTATTTGTAATCTTATCATCTCAATGCTTATATTAATTTGTCAATCTTACTCAGTATTTGTGAATATAGAGCTGCATTTTTCTATGTTAACATGTATTTGTCAAAATTATCCTCTGGGTGCATACATTAATTTATCAATGTTACTTTTATATTTGAGAATGCTTACCTGTAATTTTCAATGTTAACCTATATTTGTCAATTGTAATCTGGATCACAGAGACATAAAAAAGTATCTGTAACATCACAGACACAGGTTTCTTTTTACAGAAACTAATCACAGACACAAACTTGCAAGACCCATGAGCAACCTGTATTTATCAATGTTAACCTGCAATTTTCAATGTTAACCTTCACTTGTCAATTGTAATATGGATCACAGAGACATAAAAAAGTATCTGTAACATCACAGACACAGGTTTTTTTTTACAGAAACTAATCACAAACACAAGCTTGCAAGACCCATGAGCAACCTGTATTTATTAATGTTAACATGTAATTTTCAATGTTAACCTGTACTTGTCAATTGTAACCTGAATTACAGAGACATAAAAAATATCTGGTAACATCATAGACATAGGTTTTTTTTCACATAAACTACTCACAGACAGAAGCTTGCAAGATCCATGAGCAACACAACAACACAAGGTAGAAAATATTAAAGTGAATCATTTACAAGGTCACATCGATGCATACTCCTGAAAATATCACGTTACCGGGGCATACCCCTAAAAATATAACGTCATCGGGACATACCCCTAAAATATAACAACATCACTGGGGCATACCCTTAAGGATAATACAAGTCTGAGTGACAACATGCTGTACAAAGTTCTTACAAGATAACCAATCCAAATACATCCGATTGAAGGCTGTTCATTGAGCGCCCATGGTCACCATGTCGACTGCCAACTGTCCCCTCAATCGTGCAATATCGTCTGCAGTGATGTCCATCTGAGGCATTGTACTCCTTACTGTCAATGCCTCTATGAACTTCACCACATACATCGCACAATCCAAACTATCAGGGGGCTGAGATGCGCATGATTCGTCAAACTCCAATTTTCAATTTTTTATTTCACTTTGCACAATAGAGAGTTGGAAGTACTTTTTGATGATGAGAACCTGCAAAGACAATCAAGGAAATGTCATACAAATAATAGTAAAAAGAAATATAGTCACAGATTAATAAGTCAAACACTTCGTTACCTAAGACCGTGTTGTGCCATTATGTAACACATCTCCCTTGATAGAATTATATGATGTAAAACACTTCCTCTGTATATCAAGGGTAAGCAGATGCCAATGGTTTGAGGAGTGCAGCACAAAGAAAACAATGTCAACTTTTCCTAAGGCCTCATCCGTACTGAACTCCTTAAATAGCTTCATGAGGCATTCTGCTTTGGCGGCCGTGTTCTTTTTAACAATATCTACCTTGTTTAGATGAATGGTAGACAAATAGCCCCATGCTTTGTAATTATCAGGAGATTATAATTGCCTCTGTTTGATCCTATGCACAACATAATCGATCACCTGCAAAGGTTTATATATACGTGTGTTTACATGAATGAATCTAATATTAATTTACTACCAATTGTCAATGTTAACATACAATACTTACATCATCGTGTGTCATTTGTCCAGATGATAAATGGCACACGTGTAGTCTTGTCAAATTCGCACCCCATGTAGTGCTCAAGACAACATGTTCACTGACAACATGAAGGCAGAATGTAAACACATACCTATACATAAAAGACATGCAATGGAAAATGGATCAATATCTAAAGCATGTTTTTACTCTCCTACTTGAAATGAAAGGGAAATTTCAGTAAGTTACAGCTCTAGTGAAGGAAGTTTCAAACTACTAATTCTCATATGCAATGGGAAATAGACACAAAATGAGTCCGTTGTGTTTGGTAGATGACTGAGTGGGCCTAGATGTCTCAGGAATAGAGGGATAAATGATTATCCTCCAGGGATAATGCTGAAAATATCAGAACGTCCATGTATGAAGCTATGAAGCTTTGAACTGACATAGGTGTACTAAAAGAAAACTGTAATTTTTCAAAGACAAAGACCACAAAACAGGATGAGATGCAAGCTTTCCTCTATAAAAAAGCTGATGGATATGAAGAGTAAAAAGTAAAAAAATAATCAAAAGCAGTAAGGAAGACAATTTGAAAATATAGTAACACAGTACATTCTTATAGAACTTCATAACCTCCATTAAGGAAAACAACATTAAACTTTCGAATATAAACATCTTTCCAAAATAGCTACCACCCATTTTCTGGTATTCTCTTTCACAAACCATTTTCATCTCCATAGTTGACAAAAAAAGGTTAACATTGTCTAATGAAACAGCCTATGCAAAAAAACAAAAAAAAAAACTTGTATGACACTCGTAGAACAAAATTTGTATAGAAATTTCATACTACAAGCACTGACATTAAAAGGGAGAAGCAAGAGGCCCTTTTTCTGAATCAGACAATGTAGTAAAAAAAACACAGTGTCAACCACCATTAACAGTATTTATGATGCCCTTTTTTTTTTCTCCCTTTACCACTTTAACCTACACCAACAGTAAGCATAATAAATGGGGGAGGAGGACAAGAGGAAATAATCAAAAGGGTAGGCAAAGTGTTTAAAATTCCTGAAGTCTTCTTAATCTCTTCCCTTCCCCTTTCCATTTTCCTTTTTGTCTGAATGGGGTGTTGATTCTATGAAACAGAGATAGAAGAAAAGGGAAAAAAGCCCACGCATGTGTTCGGGGAACCCCTTCTAGATTTTGAATGCTCTATGTTCTTGCTCCTTTTTGTTAAATTCCCACAAAAGTGCAAATCTCCTCTCAGAGCTGCAAAAAAGTTTCTAAATGTTGCTGAATCTCTAGAATTTCCACCTTTTTTTCCTCCCTTCCTTTTTTTTTTCCCCCCCCAAAACTAGTTCAACATGCAAGCCTGTGGGTTTCTGCTTCTGGCATACGTACATCTATCACTATGGAAGCCCATATCCCACTATGCAGCACTATTCCTAGACAAGAAGAGGCGGTGGAGGGACGGCTCCGGCCTCTCTAAATAAGAAGACATGAGTAATCTTTTGTGACTCCTAAAGTTCCCCTAGAGTTTTGTAGAGAATATACATGAAACGTGAAAAAGAGATTTCCTTCCATACTTTTTTTTTCATCTTTATCATTTTTTTTTCTCTTGTCACTACTAAACTTTTCCTCAAGTGTTCACTTTTTTTTCCAAAGTGGATGAATGTAGTAAACGTATAGAAATTTACTTACTCAGTCATGTTCGATGATAAGAAAGTGTGAATGACCGCCTCATCGTTCACTCCTAAAAGACCCTTCTCACAAAATTCATATTCCTCCTTCTTCAGAGATGCCTGCATTAGAGTACACATGAATCACAATAAGAAGAAAATGAGTAAACTAACATTCTAACAGTCCACTTACCATTGTCCCTTCAGAAATAACCCTATTGGGTCCAGCAGTCCTCTTCTTCTTAAACATACGCAAAGCTTTAGTCTTTCCCTTATGCTCAACCTTAGCAGATGCTTCCAACTGTTCATGAAGGTGCTCTCCTGATTCCGTACCAACGCATGCAGCCCCGTCGTGGAGGTCTCCTTCCTCTTCAAGTCCATGTACCCCTGCATGCTCTCCCTCCTCCTCAACTGCAGCACCCATTGTAGCCACCTCCCCCTGCCCATGTTCATGACCCAAAGCCCTTGTGCCAAAAGAGCATCAACTTTGCTCTCCAAACGATCAAATCGGGCATCTATTTGTTTTCGAACCTCCATCAACTCCCTTGCATGCTTGTCATCCAAACATTTGACCATGTCAACAAGCGCAGTAACTTGGCGTGTCAATGTCTCGATGGCGTTAGAGGTGGTTGGCTCCTCCCTTCTGCTTTCTTCCCCCATCCCAAGGAGCCACCTTTCAGCGGGCTCCACCTCTAGTTTCTCAACAACCTGTTTGAAAGTATTTAGATCACGTTGTTACTAAGAAAAAAGATAACATCAATGCACATGGATTTGGTCACATTTCATGGGTGAATATTACCTGATTTGTTTTCAAGGTGGCTGTTGTCCACGTAAATTTTCGTACATTCATGGATGGCCTCCGAAATAAACGGCGAAATGCAGACCTGTTTAGTGGCTGCCAGATGTGGGTATACTCTAGAAACCACACCTACAAATACGTGCAAAATGAGTTAAAAATATATTATATGATATGTAAAATGACACAACATCAAATACAAAGAATAGTAAAACGAATAGAATACATATCGCTAAGGCAGCTGAGCAACCATACAAGAATATATTCCCTGTTGGTTCACCTCCCCCACAACTTCTCTTTCCTACAGTTTTTCTGCCACTCCTCTTGTCCTTTACTGCACGTACCAGGACATCAAATTTGTGCTTGATGAGTTGATGAAATGACACTGCCCAGGAGTATTTACTAAGTGACTATAGGTCATCCAAATAATGCAGTAGCTGACGGGGGCATCTATGCTGAGTTACTGGACATAAAAATGTAGAGAAAAGTAGGAGTATCCACAGCCGAACTGTGTCGGCTACATTTACCTCATCATATGATCTTTCTCTCGAACACTGTCTTCTAGCCGAAATGTTCCCGAAGTCGGGAAGGCTGATCCTTTGAACCGTAATGGTGAACTTCAACGCCTGTGCATGGTACTCCCAAAATCAAAGTGACATCTTGGGGGGAGAATGTGACCACCGTTGTACCAAGGACAAAGTCACACCCTCCCTGAAAGGCATCTATTATTTCCTCTAGGAAAGAGAAAGGGAACGATGTGGGAGGCTGGTTGTCCATGAATGGCACAAATGGAGTTTGGTACATCAAACTCCTGTGGCAATCTCTAAAGCCCAATGCATCGCGGTCATCCACATATGCTGTTAAGGAGCATCGGGCTAGCAAAATTTGTCCTCGTTCACCTGTGTTACCAATGAACAAATAATTAGTCCTAAATATTATGAATGAAATACTATAAGGAAACAACAAAAATTACTTTATAAATAGAGAACTTAAATGACAAATAGTAGATTTGCTTCATAGAGTTGGGATCAGTTGACAAATCTCAGTTTTCACTCACAAATACGGGATAAGATTGACAAATAAATGTTGTTGTGGACGATTGCAAGTTGACAATTATAAGTTTGTGAACGGAATTAGAACTTAGAACCATGTTCACTGGCTGTTAACTAAGTGCAACATCCCTTCCACGTGCACAATCATGTTTTTAAAAAAATGAACTATGCAACAATTTGAGAACCAAATGAAAATACAAAAAACTACAAAGATGTGATGAAAAGAATACGACAATTTATGAGGCACTGAACTGTATAAAAAAAGAAAGTGTAAAATTATTTACTGTGGCCTAAAACCGACTGTCGGTGTACAATATGATTGTGCAGCAAATCATAGTCAATGGAAGAAGGTGTATCTGCACATAGGGTGGAACGATAGTACATGACCAGTTATCCAAAGAAAGTAATGGTAATCACAAGAGTGTGTTGATTAGTTCCTTCCCATGTCATTCCACCATTGAGCAAAATAAGAGTATTGGAAGTGTGCCATAGAAATGCAAAGGACAGATTAATTTTCCCATGTCCTTCCTATGTGTAGCCTTTGTTCAAGGTAAACAAATTAATCTTTCTTTAGAATCTCATTGTTTATCACGCACTCTACCAATATGGCAAGCAGTAGCCATGAGAAAGAGAATAAAAGGAAATGTTGAAATCAAAAGTCATCCTTACATTTTACCCATAAACCAGCTGTCCAAAGATGGCACAACACTGCTATAATCTCCTATACCACTGACTACCTAAAGAATGAATGTTGAAATTGCTTTCTACCAATTCTTTTTGGCCCAAAGAATGTCCATGTTCTCTCCTAAAATTTTTTGGGTACAACATAGTATAAATAACATCATTTTCCCACTCGCCTTGTTGAAGGAATATGGCCTCAGGTTAAAAACTATTCTAAACTTAATGGCATCATTGAAGGTGCACATTCAACATACACGAGAAATGGCCAAGATTGATGACCAATTTAAGAGGGGGTGTATAGTTGAAATAAAATTGGCAGTCTAATCCACAACATTGTGAGCAAGCTACCTTTTTTGATATAAAGTATGCAAGTTGTTTTCAACATTGATGCTTATCCTTTGTTAACTTGTTCATAGGTATTATCTTGCCCACATGATTTGTGAGCCATGGACATGGATATTTTGTGTTTATACAAACATGTAACTGGGTACAACATAATTTTGGAAAGAAAACATCACAATACAAGAGATATACAAAGTTGAATATATTTGTATGTACACATCCATCTAGAAGAATATGATCAATTGAAACTTGTCCAAAACATAGAAATGATGAGTATGATATTAATAAGTTTATTGAATCTTACTTAATGTTTAAACAAGTGTTTGAAAAAAATGAAGTGGTCATCTAAAATTGTAAATGGAGCATGAACATGTATATTCAAGACTTGTGTTGTGTCCTAGTGTCCAATATGGCACAGGGTGGTTTGCAAAGAATAAATTTTTTGGTTCTTGGGTGATAGGTATCTCACCTATCAATTTTTTATTATTAAAAAAAAAAAAATAATGTGAAATTAAATTAGGGGGAGGGACAAGTAATATGCTTATCATAGGTGGGTACAGGGTAAGTTGGAAATAACACATATAATTTTTATCTTGGGGGATAGGTATATGACCTATCATTTTTGGATTATTAAAAAGAAAAAAAAACCTCTTCACCATGTGGTTGTCAGGAATATTAGATAATGTGAAATTAAATCAAGGGAAGTGGCATCTAATATGCCTATGATAGGTGGCCACAGGGTGGGTTGGACAAAATAGATGTAATATTTTATTTCTTAGGTGATAGGTCTCTCACGGATCATTTCTTTATTCTTAAATTAAAAAAAATTAAAAAAATTCTTTACCATGTGGTTATCAGGAATGTTAGACAATGTGAAATTAAATCAAGGAGAGAGGCAAGTAATATGTTTATGATAGGTGACTACGGGGTGGGTTGGACACAGATAATGTCAACATCCACAAATTAAGATTGACAAATAAAGGATATGATGGACAAATAGAAGTTAATGTTCACACAGACAGAATGTAAAAATTATCAAAAAATTGTTGACATGTTAACATTGACAAATCCAAGTTAATATTGACAAACTCAAGTTTAGTTCACAAATACATGTTAACATTAACAAATAAAGGTTTCTATGAACAAATACAGGTAAACATTCACACATGCAGATTAAGATTGACAATTACAGATTTTCATTGACATATCCAAGTTAAGATCCACAAATACATATTAAGAATGACAAGTTTAGGTTGACATTGACAATCGTCAAACAACGTAGAAGAAATAAAAAAGTTTATAGTACCACATTGTAAGTTAAACAATAGGAGGCCTGTATTGTAGTCAAGGTCTTTATTAGCATCAGGCAGAGTCATGTAATGTGAGGTGGGGAGGATGTTGACTGGATGAGGTTTAAGGGGAAAGAAAGGTAGGTCTGGTGATGTGCAGGAGAGAGATGATGAGTCATGTAAGATGCACAAGCATTTATTAGGAATGGTGATCACAAGTTCTGAGACCAAAGTTGACTTATGAGGACATGAATATTCTTAGTAAACTCTGCCTTTTGCGGTAAATTGATCATACATTGGAGAGCTTGTCTAAGTTAGATGTGTCCTGAGGCTCAGTTCGTATGTCATTGGAAAATGTATAAGATTTTCTGTCAACTTGTATATCCTATTTGTTCTTTCTTTTTTTCCCTTTTAACAAAGGTTTACTTTTTATTTTACTGTCTACTTTGTAACTCAATGGGCTTCCCTAATGCTAACTTCTGGAACAGTGACAAGAAGAAAGTAAAATGTGGAAGTGGATGAGCGGATCTATTGAAAACGAAGGAACATGCGGAGAGGTAGACTTAGGAGATCTAGGAGTAAAAAATTACAAAGAATAATGTACAAAAAAATCGAAGAACAAAATGTGTCTTCAAAATGATACCAGTAGAAGGCATAATGGCATTTGAGATGAAATTTACCAAGTTGCAAGAAGGGAGAAAAAAAAAAAATTCAGTTCCTACCTGATGTGGTGGATGTGGACTTTGGTCCGCTAGCCTCAGGGGTGGCCATCCTCTGCTCGGTAATAGCCTTCTTGCGATCGACTTTCTTCCCCTTTAGAGGGATCACCATTGTTCCCTTATTTTTTGCCATACTTGCTATGAAATGTTCTACAAAACAGTGACACATGAGGAAGACCAATGATTGACAAAAACTAAATATGATTAAGGAACATTGACATTGCCACTCACCCTGATTCGTGCTCTGGTGGGATCCTTCTTGCAAGCTTCTTGCAGGTATACAGGAGAGAGACTAGGTAATCGGATTGGTTCTCTTGGTCGTCGCTACTGAAGCCCCTGCTTGCAGGTTGCTGCTCAAACCACAGACCAGAAGATGGGGTTGCCGCTTTACGACCAACACGAGATAGGAGGGGGGACCTCGCGCGAACAAATGAAATTCTCTGAGGACAGTGGCCGTTGGAAGGAAATCCAGTATGGGAGAAAAAGATGACAGAGGAAGAAGGGGCATGACAGAGAGGAGGTTGGGAAGATGGCACAAGAGAGATAGGAAAGAAAGGAAAAAAAGTGAAGGAGAAATACCCGGTCGTTACCGTCACTCGCTTCACCTCCGCTTCTAGCCGCCCCTCCGCTTCCGGCCGCCCGCTTCACCTCTGCTCTCCTTTGCTCTCCTCCACTCTCCTCCGCTTGGGGCCGTTTCAACGCTGCAGGTTCATGTCTGCCTGCTTCACCGCCGCTCCGCTTCGGGCCGGGCCGCTTTAGCGCCGCAGGTTCACGTCCGCCGCCGCTTCACCTCCGCTCTCCTCCGCTCTCTTCCGCGTCCGGCCACGTCCCTCCTCCACTCTCTTCTGGATTCGTTGTTTCCCGCATGGATGGCGATGGGTGGGAAAATGGCATTTTGGGTACAAAATGTTCAAACGCTCCGTAAATTTCAAACGGACAGGACGGGGTACTCATTACCTGGCGCTTACGGTGCGGGATTTGACGGGGGCGGGTCGGGGCAGCCGATTGGCGCAGCGGACGTGCCGATGTCAGCGTTGGCACAGCAGACGTGCCGATGTCAGCATTCCCAGCTGGCCTTCAACGCCACGTGGTCCAACCGCACCCGGTTGTGCGTTGTGACTGGGCGTTGCTGCACACCCAGTTGTGCAGCAAGCATTTATCTATATGAAAATACCATGCATACCTTTTACAGTAGATATATAAGATGGTGGCATCCTTGCGCTCATCAGAGAGAGGAGGAAAAGAGAGAAGAAAACTGCATGCCTCAGTCAAACTAATAGAGACAACTTCAAAAATCAAAATATTGTTCATGAGTCACAACATGCTAAATCAGTGAGCATTACCCTCTTCTTTTGATAATACCCTAACTTCATGACCTTGGCTTCAACAATATTATTCAAATAGCACGTTGTTCACAAGCAATCTTCTAGAGCAACAAAGATCGATCATGTAGGGGAAAAGGGAAACACTAGTAAAGGTTAGAGATCATTCAACTCCGAAAAAAAAGATAAATGCCTCTATCATGAAAAAAATTAAGATCCCATTGTGTCAAATAAAGTTACAATGCACACTGTTAGTATTTCTTATCCTAGAGTTTAATTTCGTGTGACATTACTAAAGGGTGTCAGAAACACCCCTTTCCTTATCATCCTCGTTCAATACAAATAGAAGCTAGGACTATTTATGTGGAGTTGTAACCTAGGATGTAGAAGCATGTGGTCCTTTCCACCACCTTCATTCTCAACATAGAACAACTAGAGAGCTTCCTCAACTGCCAACTTGTGGCCTGCATCACCCATAACACTACAACATCTAGAAAAAAGATAGAATGACTTTCCTTTCCTACCGTCAGTGGAGGCAAGTGGAGGAAATATGGAAGGGCAAGGTATAAGGGAAGAACCTAAGAATCATTAGGCTCTTTTGGGAAGGTAAGAATCATTAGGATTGAGAAAGGTTGAATGAAGTTTCCTTCTTTTGTCAATGGAGGGGGGAAATGGTTGATATCTATGGGTATCAGGTTATGTGAGTTCTTACGATTTAACTCATCGAAAGATTGGAAATCTCTGGGATTAGATTTGTCCAAAACCTATCTAGGTTGTCATTCCTCATTTGACAGTTGATCCTTGAACAATAAAGACTACTGCTCCAGTAATAACACTGCCTGGCCCTGCCATTCTCAACACAGCCAAAGCATGCATGCATCACATTATTGTATTGCCCATTGCCCACTACTGCCTCTATCTATGGTTTGTCATCTTACTTCTCAATGTCATCTTGAGAGATACACTGTAAAAGGCTATAAAAAGATAAATACTTTGCGTAGTTACTAGGAAAACATGAAGAAAACAAAAACTAACTAAAGCGCTTTCTATGTTAGACATGCTTTTCAAAGCTCTCTCATTAATCCTCCAAGTTCAAGTTCAAGTTCAAGAATTGGAGATGGAAGCCTTGTTCATCAAGTCCATGAAAGTTGCTGGTGTATTGATTAAACCAAAGGGCATCACTAAAAATTCACAATCCCCATATCTTGTTCTAAAGGCAGTTTTGGCACATCCTCCTTTTTAATCCTTAGCTGATGGTACCCTGATCTGAGATCAATCTTAGAGAATACCTTGGCTGCCTGAAACTGATTAAATAAGTCATCTATTCTAGACACTGGGTACCTATTTTTCACTATCATCTGGTTCAATGCCTTATAATGAATGCACAATCTAAGGGACCCATCTTTCTTCCTCACACATAATACAGGTGCTCCCTGTGGAGACACACTAGACCTGATGAATCCCTTTTCTAATAATTCTTGCAACTTGAACCTTCAATTCAGCTAGTTTTGTTTTGAGAATCCTATATGATGCCTTTGAAATGTGCAAAGTACTAGGCATCAACTCAATGATAAATTCTACTTCTTTGTGGGGTGGAAGTCCTAGAATATCATCTAGAAAAACATATGGAAACTCCTTCACCACGTCAATGTCATCCACTTTCAACTTGCCCCCATCTGAAGAAACAGCCACTACACTAGCTAAATAACCAAGCATCCTTTCCTCGACCATCTCACTGCCTTCATAGCTGAAACTATAATTCTACCGCCTTGGGATCTACGATAATGATAAGAAAATGACTGCTCTCCTAGCTTTTGAAAAATCACCTTCTTCGTCTTATAGTCAAGAAGTGCAAAATGCTCCTCTGGCTAGTCCATTCTTAGGATTACATCAAAGTCACTCATATTTAATAGGTGTACACAAGCTAGCTACTCCTACCCTAAATTTTCACATCTATACTAGGAATGACATACTTAGTCCTAGCTACAACCCTACTGGAGTGCCAATGGTCAACTCTCCAATATGAACCAACTATCTATCATTTAAGGATGCAACAAAACTTAAAGAAATGAATGAATTTGTTGAACCTGAATCAAATAGCATTATAGCATGAATATTGTCAACAAGGAGTGCACCTTTAGCCACTTGATTACTGTCTTGGGCATCTCCTCTGGTCAGGGCATAAGCTTTGGCTTGACCTCTCTGCTGTGCTCGTTGCTGTGGCCTTTGCTACTGGTGCTGATGCTGCTACTGTTTATGTCTAGGATTTCCATAGTCCTTGACCATGTGCCGTTTCTATCCACAATTAAAACACCTCCCTAAGATTCTCCAACACTCACCTCCATGTGGCCTTCCATACTAATGGCACACTGGGGCAAGACCTTTGACTACTAGTTGCACCATCTCTGGAGGTGCCATCCTCTTCCTCTTGTCCTCTTTTCAATAACAATGGGATTACCCCTCTTATTTTGGCACATCCTCTTCTCCTTCAAAACTTCCTTATACTCAGCCTCAGCACTGTAGGCTATCCTTGGTGCTGTAGCCATAGTTTGATGGTCCAGCATAGCCACTTTGCTCTTGAGACCACTTCTCAACCCCTTACAAATTTCTTCACGCTCCTAGGCTCATATGCAAACTTCTCCAGTTTTATGAACTTGGCTTCCTAGTCTGCTACTATCATGCTCCCTTGGGTCAAGTTTAGAAACTCCTCTTCTTTCCTAAATCATTACATGTTGAGGATGAATTTGGCGTGAAAGGTCTCAAGGAATTCTCCAGAACTGATGTCAACATTTCTCCCCTTGAATGTAGTCCTCAAGGGTGATCTCCACCATTCATCAACCCCCTCTTGAAGCATAAATGTAACCAACACTACCTTATCTTGCCTAGAACATCTAATGGCATGAAAAACTTTCTCCAACTCCCTTACCCAACTTTCTACCCTCTCAGGTTGGCTATCCCTTAAAGGAAGGAGGACCCATCTTCTTAAACTTTTCCATGAGAGTTGCTTTAGCTATTCTGTCCTGCTATGTCTGCATTTGTGTTTGTAATTGGCTTGCAATCCAACCTATACTTGAGCCTATAACTGCATTGCCTATACTAATCCTTGAAAGGACTGCATGAATCCTCCCATATCTGCTGGTGGTGATGCCATTGATGCAGTAACTACTCCCTGAATAGCCCCTCTAGTAGCTCCATCAGATGTGCCATCTGAAAGCACATTCTCTCCCTGGGTAGGGCTCACCACCTGTTTATCACTCCCAACCATAGCCTGAAGTCAAGAACTAACCTAAATTAGTATACTTCTAAGTCTACCCCTTTAAGCTACCATTTTTTTTTTATAATCATCTCTGTGTAACAAAGAGAGAGTGCACCCCTGTAAGGAATCGCCAAGAACGCAGCGGAAATAAAAATGATTTCATTGTATCGGTTGCTGGGGTCGTAAAACGGACATTAAAATCTAAGCGGGAAGAACAGTTCTTCACCTTTGCGGGGTTTCGAATCTCCCGTGGATGATGTCGACTCGGTAATCGCGCACGCGCACGATCTCTAGAGGTATCCACACGAGTCCCCGCAGCAGACGCGATTTCCTCCTCGACTTGAGTGCTCCGACCAGATCTCAAATCCACCATGCGCGGAGAGAGACAGATCCACTCCAAGAGAGAGAGAAGGAGAGAGAGAGAGGAGAGAGAGAATCTGGGGAGTAAAATTCGTCCAACCAACTTTTTACCACTCCCCCTTGGCCCTCCTTATATAGAAATAAAGATAAGCACAACAGTTAATCCTCATGATTATCAAAGAGTTTGGCCTTGGATAATTCTCCATTAAATCTTCATGTTTATCCTGCAGCTTTTCACAAAAACCCAGATAAGCATAAAATTTAACATCTCTCACCGTCTGACGAGAACTCTTATGTGTGTGACCCTCTAGGCCCATATATCAGTCCGGTTGCAGGCCCATTAAACTTAGAACTGTTTCTTGATTTTAATATTTATTAATTAACATTTAACCATCATATGTTAAATGATTAATTTAATAAACAAGTAAATTATCATCCAATGATTAATTCACTTGGCCTTCTGATCATGAACAACACCAAACACTACCTCATGATCCCAGAAGATATAAGGGATACTATTCCCTTCAATTGAACCTTTCCGTCTGCAGAAGCCGCACAGATATAGTCCTTCACTCATGCAATGTCCCGATAATGCAAGGGTATGGTTTTATAGTCAAACCCTCTATCGCATTATCTAGATGGATTCTAGTACACAATTAATATCTAGAAAGACATCTCTTTCATTTGACCCTGTCCAGGGATTTCTGTGTACACATCCATGGGACATTCTCTCTCCAGTCTTATACCAAGAGTGAGTGATCCCTTGTTGTTCACTCAATTACCTTCGCAAGCTTTCCACTGTATCTGAAAGACCGATTATGGTAGACTTAATGGTTAAAGTCCACGAGTCAGAGAATCAAGATACAATGGTCCACAAACAAGGTATCATTGGTGACTCAGGTCAAAGGACCAACTGTGCTACTGCAACGTTTGAATTCCCTGGTTGACTAATAGGTATAATTACCATCTAGGAATTCTTATTTGGGTCTGTTCAGTGAACTCATTCTCTAATAAGCACCCACTTGTTTGTCTTAGTGTCACCACACGAGTGAATGTGAGATCATTCACCCTCATCATATGAGCATACATAACTTGTGTCGATCTTATTGGATATTTAATGTCCATCTCAAATATCCTATGATCGAGAACTATTTAAGACAATTGCCTTAGGATATTGATCTTACTATCATGATCTCATCATGATTCAATATCCCATACATTTGTCTATGGACCTTCATTACGATAGTCGTTTGCGAGAACTACTAAATGAAGAAATAAATGCCTTTATTAATAATCTGAACTAGAATGTACAATGATTGGCTTTGAGGCCACCCAATTCTAACATTCTCCCACTTGGACTATAGCCAATCACCCATGTGTCTAAGTCCCATAGACTTAAGGTGACGTTCTAAATTGTTTTGAGACAATGGCTTAGTCAAGGGATCTGCTACATTATTTTCAGATGAGACTTTCTCAACTACTATATCTCCTCGGGCGATGATCTCACGAATCAGGTGAAATCGTCTCAGAATGTGCTTTGACTTCTGATGTGATCTGGACTCCTTCGCTTGAGCTATTGCCCCATTGTTGTCACACAATAATGGAACAGGATCTGAAATGCTTGGAACTACTCCAAGCGCCGAGATGAACTTCTTCATCCAAACCGCCTCATTGGCCGCTTCAGCTGCAGCAATGTATTCTGCTTCGGTCGTCGAATCTGCAGTAGTTTCCTGTTTGGAACTCTTCCAACTTACTGCACCTTCATTTAACATGAACACAAATCCAGACATGGATTTGCTGTCATCCATATCCGACTGGAAACTCGAGTCAGTAAATCCTCGAAGTTCCAAGTCGTCTCCTCCATAAACGAGAAATAGATCCTTAGTCCTTCTCAAGTATCTAAGGATACATTTCACCGCCTTCCAGTGTTCCTCACCTGGATCAGCCTGATATCTACTAGTGACACTTAATGGATGTGCCACATCAAGCCTAGTACATAGCATTGCATACATAATAGATCCTATTGCCGAGGCATAAGGAACTCTATCCATGTACGCTCTCTCTTCAGGTGTCTTGGGAGACATTTCTTTAGAGAGATAAATTCCATGCCTCAAAGGAACGAGGCCTCTCTTGGAATTTTCCATGCCAAACCTTTTGACTATGGTATCTATGTACATAGATTGGGACAAGCCAAGCATCCTTTTGGACCTATCTCGATAGATCCTTATTCCCAGAATATAGGATGCTTCTCCCAAATCTTTTATGGAGAAGTTTTTGGATAACCATGCCTTTACTGATAACAACATTCCTACATCATTCCCAATGAGTAGAATGTCATCAACGTAAAGTACCAAAAAGGTAAATGCGCTCCCACTAGCCTTTTTGTATACACAAGGTTCATCTTCATTCTTAATGAAGTCATAAGATTTGATTGCTTCATCAAATCTTAAGTTCCAAGTTCGGGATGTCTGCTTTAATCCATAGATGGATCTTTGCAGCTTGCATACCTTGCTTGAATGCTCTTTGGAAGTGAACCCTTCAGGTTGTATCATATACACCTCTTCTTGAAGGTTCCCGTTAAGGAATGATATTTTCACATCCATTTGCCATATTTCATAATCATAGAATGCAGCGATTGCAAGAAGTATTCTGATTGACTTAATCATGGCAACTGGAGAAAAGGTTTCGTCATAGTCAACACCTTGCCTTTGACGATATCCTTTTGCTACAAGCCTTGCCTTGTATGTGTCAATTTGTCCATCTGCCCCGATCTTTCTTTTAAAGATCCATTTACTGCCAATAGGTACCATACCTTCTGGCAGATCAACCAAGTTCCAAACTTGGTTGGCATACATGGACTGAATTTCAGAATCCATTGCCTCTTGCCATTTTTCTGATTCATGACTATTTATGGCTTCAAGGTAGGTTTGAGGATCATCATCCTCATTTCAGTGCACTTTTGCTTTGCCATCATCGATATGTCCAACATATCTTTCAGGCTGCTTAGGCACTCTACCTGATCTGCGAACCTTTTGTGTATCATCTTGAACAAGTTCTTGAGTCAATGGTTCAGTAGATGAACCAGTGTTGATTTGTGAGTCTAGAATTTCTTCCAGTTCTATCTTGCTTCCACTGTCTTCTTTTGAGAGATATTCTTTCTCTAAGAAGACAGCTCTTTTTGCGACAAACACCCTTTGATCGCTTGGCTGATAGAAGTAATATCCAAAAGTCTCTTTTGGATATCCCACAAATCTACATTTCTCTGTCCTGGAATCCAGTTTGTCTGGATCATGTCTTTTGACATGTGCAGGACAACCCCAGACTCTAACATGCTTAAAGTCTGGTTTCTTTCCTTTTCATATCTCATATGGAGTGGAAGGTAATGACTTACTGGGAACTTTGTTCAACAGATATGCAGCAGTCAACAGTGCATATCCCCATAAAGAGATTGGAAGTTTGGCATAACTCATCATGGATCGTACCATATCTAATAGAGTACGATTTCTCCTTTCCGATACACTATTTAACTGAGGTGTATAGGGAGGAGTCCACTGAGACAAAAGACCATTATCCTTAAGATATTTTGTGAATTATGTACTTAAGTATTCACCCCCTCGATCTGATCGAAGAGTTTTAATATTCTTTCCAGTCTGGTTCTCAACTTCGTTTTTAAACTCTTTAAATTTCTCAAAGACTTCTAACTTATTTTTCATTAAATATATGTAGCTATATCTTGAGAAATCATCTGTAAATGAAACAAAGTATGAGTAACCACCCATAGCATAAGTGGACATTGGACCACATACATCACTATGTATTAGTTCCAATAAGTCCTTAGCTCTTTCTCCATGTCCTGAGAATGGAGCTTTGGTCATCTTTCCCATGAGACAAGCTTCACAGGTTGCAAATGATTCATAATCAAATGGATCAAGATATCTATTCTTTTGCAACCTTATGATCATGTTCTCATTTATATGACCTAGCCTACAATGCCATAGGTACGATTTATTCACATCCTTATCTAAGCGTTCAAGAGAATTATTTACCAGACAAACATCATATGAAATATCAAGTAAATATAATCCATTCAATAAATATCCGGAAGCAAACAATTTGTCTCCTTGATAAATTGAACAACCTTTATTCTCTAGCTTCATAGAATATCCTTGTCTATCTAAACATGAAATAGATATGATATTCCTAATAATGGTTGGAACATAATAACAATCTATCAGTTCCAAAGAGTCTCCTGACGGCATCTGAAGTCTTGCTGTCCCCACAGCTAACGCAGCAACTTTTGCTCCATTCCCGAGCCTCAGATCCACGTCTCCGCGGTTCAATCTTCTTTTACTTGTTAACACCTGAAGCTTCACCAAGCTTCTCCTTGGCTTTGTCTACAAGATAAATTTTGCAGTTTCTCTTCCAATGACCTTCTTTATGGCAGTGGAAACACTGACCTTTATCATTGACTTTAGCTTTGTCCTTTTGTGCCGCCGGTTTGCTTTTCACTAGCTTCTTAGGCTTACCTTTCTTAAAGGTCTGTCTAGTTTTTCTTTTCTTGTTGGTCTTACCAACAAGCATTACATTTGGCTTATCTTTCTGGATAGTGCCTTCTGCTGTCTTCAACATGTTGAGCAGCTCAGCCAGTGAGACTTCAATCTTATTCATATTGAAGTTGATAATGAATTGTGAAAATGAATCTGGAAGGGACTGTAGGATTAAGTCGATGCTTAGGTCATTGTTCATAACAAAGCCGAGCACAGCAAGCCTCTCAATCCACTCTATCATTTTGAGCACATGAGTTTGTACAGATGTGCCCTCGCTCATTCTGGTCCTGAACAATTTCTTAGATATCTCATATCTTTCTGTTCTGGATTGTTCACCAAACAACTCTTGTAGGTGATTCAGAATGGTCTTAGGTTCCATGTTATCATGTTGTCGCTGCAGTTCATTGTTCATTGAACCAAGCATATAACACTGGACCTTGACTGAGTCCTCCTTCCAATTTTCATACATCATTAATTCATCTTCGTTAGCATTATCACCGGGTTGCACTGGATCTGGTTGATCCAGGACATAGGCTAGCTTTTCACACCTGAGGACAATCTTCAGATTGCGTAACCAGTCAATGTAATTTGGTCCCGTGAGTTTGTTTGCATCAAGTATGCAACGGAGGGGGTTAGGTGACGACATAGCGACCTACATGGAAATATATAAAATGAGCAGATAGTTCTTAAAATCAGATTTAGGACTTTTAATCTAGATTTATGCTCCTACTATTTTTCGGCGATCTGTATGACCCTCTAAGATACAGAACGGGAGATTCCGGTGATCTCCTAGTGGGGATCAGAATCCTTCGGGCAACATGCATGTGACCTTGTGGTAGCACAACAAATCACATCAAGTCCCTTAGGCAGTCAACTCTTGACAGTTGCAACGTTTGCAATATCCGATCGATTTAACCCCTGAATCAGAATGACCTTGTGGTAGCACAACAAATCAATTTGATTCAGTTAAGTTTATCTATCATTACTTAGATGACATGAATTCATAGTGCAATCCTTGTGGTAGCACAACAAAACTACACTATTTGTCCATTCATCTTAATGACATCACATGTCGTAGACCTAGCTTAATTTCTAAATCAAACAGACCTTGTGGTAGCACAACAAATCCGTTTGAGATAAGAATTATCCTAAGATCTATAATGATGGTGGGTTACGTGGATTATTCTTAATATCTCATGTTTACAACTTAAGTTTTAAAAGAGGATTTTTGATTTTGATTTGTAAAAATCGTGCTATCAATAGTATTTCGATTTGAAGTATCAATATACTTAATAGAAATATATATATGATAGCAAGATCCGCAAACATCACATATATGCAGAAAAATTAAATGGGGATGATCATGGACTGCTAAAGCTACTATGGAATAATCGGAGCCAAACAATGATCCATAATAGGATCCTAATGTGAAAACAGCAACACTGGTTCCATTTGATGCGAGTCCTCCCTCCAGAGGTGTCTTCAGAAGATCCCGTCCTCTAAACTTAATCCGATACATTTAAATACAAAATTCAGGACTCACAGGTCCACAAATGTACATTTAAACAATTAGAAACCTTGATCTTATCAAGGGGAGTACAATCTTATAGGAAGGTAGAAAGTACACTTGGATTAAGAGAGAGGAGGACACGTAGGTCCTATTTTAAAATCCCAAATGAAATAAGCATCGCATCCATTCACATCATTCATCACATGAAAATACTAAGTCCATGATCATCCCACCATAAAACACATCACATGTATCACATTCATCACATAATTGCTGTTTGATATTAAATTTTATAAATATAAAATTATAATACCAATTAGTTTTCGAAATAACATTTATTTCAGCATAATCAATAATATTCAAAATATTATTGACAAATAAACTAACTAAACTATTCAGTTAATCTAAATACTAATTCAAACACTTTGAACAGAGAAATGTAATCAAGTTATGCATAAAATTAGTTTAACATACGGGCATCTAATATGCCTATTAAATAATTAACTATCACCCTATTAAAAACAAAGCCTTTTAAGTAAATAACAGTTATTAAACACTTTAATAACCTGTTAATAATCATAAAAAATAATTAATAACAATTATTAATTATTTATATAATTTTTCTGTTTTAAAATAATTTTAAAACGGGCTTAAATGGGCTAATAATGGGTTTAATGGGGTTAAACAGATATTAAAAACCAATTTTTTAAAATCAGAAAATGGGCCTAGCCCATTAGGGCCCAAACGGCCCTGGCTCGGCCAGGGGTCGAGCCCTGGCTCAGCCAGGGTCGAACCCTGGTCGAGCCAAGCACCGGACCTGGCCCAGCCAGGTCCAGGCCCAAGCCGGGTCCGGTCCGAACCGGCTCGGGACCGGCCGACTCGGCAGATTCCTGCAACCCTAACCCTTTTGCAGAAGCTTCGGCTGGGAGGATCCGGCGCCGCTGCCGGCGAGCCCCGGCCGCCGTTGTCCCCGGCGCCGGCGACGTGCCCGGCGCCGGCAGGGCCGCCGGTGACCGGCGTTGGGGAGGAAATCGAGCCCCAAAAATCCCAAAAAAAAATCTGTTTTTCAGGTTTAAAAATCCGAGTTCGGGCTCGATTTTTAGCACCTCCAAGGGCACTCCGGTGCCGATCTTCATGCCCAATGTGAAGTGGTGACTATCACCAATAGATCCAGACATCCGGGCCGCCATCCCAACAGTTGGAATGCACGTACGAAGCCGCCGAAGTACCCCAGTTCATCATCACATGAAGAACTCCGAAAAACCCAAATAAAAATCTGAAAAATACAGAAAAATAATCAAATTGATCGTGATCATCATATGAACACTAATCTGTCATTTTTAATCGGATTAAACACAAGAACACGTACAATACGGGTTCTTCACGCATAACGAGAAAAACATGCAAAACGGTGCCGTTTTACAACCGAACCAGCGAACCTGGCTCTGATACCACTGTAAGGAATCGCCAAGAACGCAGCGGAAATAAAAATGATTCCATTGTATCGGTTGCTGGGGTCGTAAAACGGACATTAAATTCTAAGCGGGAAGAACAGTTCTTCACCTTTGCGGGGTTTCGAATCTCCCGTGGATGATGCCGACTCGGTAATCGCGCACGCGCACGATCTCTAGAGGTATCCACACGAGTCCCCGCAGCAGACGCGATTTCCTCCTCGACTTGAGTGCTCCGACCAGATCTCAAATCCACCATGCGCGGAGAGAGACAGATCCACTCCAAGAGAGAGAGAAGGAGAGAGAGAGAGGAGAGAGAGAATCTGGGGAGTAAAATTCGTCCAACCAACTTTTTACCACTCTCCCTTGGCCCTCCTTATATAGAAATAAGGATAAGCACAACAGTTAATCCTCATGATTATCCAAGAGTTTGGCCTTGGATAATTCTCCATTAAATCTTCATGTTTATCCTGCAGCTTTTCACAAAAACCCAGATAAGCATGAAATTTAACATCTCTCACCGTCTGACGAGAACTCTTATGTGTGTGACCTTCTAGGCCCATATATCAGTCTGGTTGCAGGCCCATTAAACTTAGAACTGTTTCTTGATTTTAATATTTATTAATTAACATTTAAACATCATATGTTAAATGATTAATTTAATAAACAAGTAAATTATCATCCAATGATTAATTCACTTGGCCTTCTGATCATGAACAGCACCAAACACTACCTCATGATCCCATAAGATATAAGGGATACTGTTCCCTTCAATTGAACCTTTCCGTCTGCAGATGCCGCACATATATAGTCATTCACTCATGCAATGTCCCGATAACGCAAGGGTATAGTTTTATAGTCAAACCCTCTATCGCATTATCCAGATGGATTCTAGTACACAGTTAATATCTAGAAAGACATCTCTTTCATTTGACCCTGTCCAGGGATTTCTGTGTACACATCCATGGGACATTCTTTCTCCAGTCTTATACCAAGAGTGAGTGATCCCTTGTTGTTCACTCAATTACCTTCGCAAGCTTTCCACTGTATCTGAAAGACCGATTATAGTGGACTTAATGGTTAAAGTCCACGAGTCAGAGAATCAAGATACAATGGTCCACAAACAAGGTATCATTGGTGACTCAGGTCAAAGGACCAACTGTGCTACTGCAACGTTTGAATTCCCTGGTTGACTAATAGGTATAATTACCATCCAGGAATTCTTATTTGGGTCTGTTCAGTGAACTCATTCTCTAATGAGTACCCACTTGTTTGTCTTAGTGTCACCACACGAGTGAATGTGAGATCATTCACCCTCATCATATGAGCAGACATAACTTGTGTCGATCTTATTGGATATTTAATGTCCATCTCAAATATCCTATGATCGAGAACTATTTAAGACAATTGCCTTAGGATATTGATCTCACTATCATGATCTCATCATGATTCAATATCCCATACATTTGTCTATGGACCTTCATTACGATAGTCGTTTGCGAGAACTATTAAATGAAGAAATAAATGCCTTTATTAATAATCTGAACTAGAATGTACAATGATTGGCTTTGAGGCCACCCAATTCTAACATTTATAGAGGAAGGGAATGTTCCCACTTCACCTTTGTTATCACATAGATTCTATTTTTATTCACAAAAATAACTATACATGATCATTGGGGCATACCCCTGAGTTTACAAAGATACATAGTAATAAAAAATAAGAGTGTATCTACAGCATCTCACACCCCCCAGCAATGGAAATCACATCAACATTTGATAGATGGCAACCCAGCCGCATCAAACCACAGCACAACTGCGGGCTTTATGAGGCATGGCCCTCCAATGACTAAAAATGGAGTTGCATTGAACAGTGCATGCACAAGAAGCTAGAGCGTCAACAACTTGATTATTTTCCTTACATATGTGAAGTATGGGACACCCAATCTTCTTGACCATCTGAAGAAGCTCCTCCCACTAGAGGAATACCTTTCATGGAGGTTGTTTCTTAGTATACAACAAGGTAACCAAAACTTGAGAATTTGTGTAAATATTTGCCAGATGGAAATGATTCACTGCACCAGACGGAGACCATCAAGAAGAGCACGAGCCTCTACTACCAAATTATCACCTATGCCATAATAGTTTACAAAAGCTCTAAAGACATGTCCACTATTATCTCTGATACATCCCCCACCACCACTTGGTCCAGGATTATCCTCACAAGCTCCATCAGCATTGAGAGTTAAAAGATGCTGGTGGACACCAAAGAGAGAAGATTAGCTATTTAAGCTTAAACTTGGGGAAGAGACCAAAATCATGCATAATACGATGCTGCTCTGCTGAAGGAGCAACAACAAAGATGCGGTTATCAAGAATGGTATTTTCCATGAATTTGATAGAAGCAATTGTTCAGATATAAACAAAGAACTTCCACCCTACTTACGCTGGGGTTGAGATCGTCTACTCCATTTCTTTTACATCACTTGTACTCCACTCATGAGTTTTCTCTTTTTTGGATTCTATTTTCCTTCCACTACAATAATTGAACCAATAACATGAAGTGGAGTACAAGTGGCGTGGAAGAAATGGAGTACACGATCTCAAGCAAAAGAAGGCCTCCTCTCTCAGGGTTGGCCAATCCAAAACACCAGTGGCCGAAATGCTGGTTCCCTCAGGCCGCTAGAGCCCCCAGCAGCTGCATTTTTTTTTTGCTTTCTCTTCTTCTCTTCCAGAGGAGGGACTGTTCTTAATGATCTCTTGAACGAGGTTACTGGGCGACTTTTGAAACAGCTGCCCAGCAGGTCACACAAATGGATTGTTATTCTTCTCTTCAATTTGGTTGCATATCTGGCTTTCCACATCTCCCAAATTATCAGCAAAACAATATACAAAGATGCAAACCCATGAGGATTATCAATTATGGATTGTTTAATTACATTCCAAATCCTGACATTTATGTTGTTATCTAGAGCAATTCTATAATAAAAAAATCCCCTGAACCTCATCCAAAGAGCATTGGCGATATCACCTGTGATAAATAGATGGTTCATATCCTCGGACAAGGGAGAGGCATAGCAAGGACATCGAGATTTAGTTTGGACACCATACTCCTTAATGCGTGCATCTATAGGCACCGCTAGATTTAAATCTCCCACAAAATATAGATGCCCTGGGCATAATATTTGAAGACCAAATTTTGTTAAGACCAGGTCTAGCAGTACCCTTGTCCCAAATCAAACTGTAAGCTCACTTAAGAGTAAAAAATCCGTCCACAGCAGGAGCCCAGATGTGAATATCTTCCCCTTATTTAACATACATGTTCTATAGATCGATTTTCAACTGCAGAGGTAAACCATGAACTCTATTCTAGACCTCATTACTGCGATCCAAAATTGCATCTCTGACTGAAATATCAGACTTTGGACTTGAATAGTAATCACTTGATGTGGCATTGCCGATCCAGATATTCTTTCAGGAAATTAACTTGGCTACCATCATGAAGTATCCACCTACTGTTAGAGCATAGGCATCGTCTAGCTTGGTAGAAAGCAATTTTTCTAGTACCCCCTGGGAAAACATTATTCGAGTCCACAACATGTTCTCGAACATATTTTCTACGGATGGATTTTGCTCACAGTGTGTCTTCATGTACTGCTCGCCAAAGTTGTTTTGTGAGCATAGCTAGTTGTACACTACTCAGATTATGAATGCGAAGACATCCTTCATTTAACGGCATGGAAACTTTGTCCCAGGAAATCCAATGCTGACGCCAATTCCCATCATCACCTTCCCAAAGAAAATTAGCACATATCTTGGATATGTGATTTATAATCATCTTTGGAGGACATGTAGCAATGCAAGATGCAAGGGGATTGGATTAATAACTTAATATCAAGGCTATTCTACCAGCTTGGGACAAATGTTTAGCTTGCCAAGCCTCCAATTTCTTGGTAATTCTATCCAGTAGAGGTTTATAAAGGCTTATGTGTCAGCGACCTGCTGCAAGAGGAACCCCATAATTAATAGTGTTGTGTCTATGCTAAAAACCTGTTAAAGCACAAATCTTATAGATATCAGTAGGTGATGCCTTCTTGGACATAATAAAACTACTCTTCTGAGGATTGACCTTCTGACCTAATGAAGTTTCATACATGACAATGAAATTCAATAACTTTTTAATGTTCCTAACACACCTATTCATAAAGATCAAGGTCTTATAAGCATAGAACAAATGAGATATGGACATGCAATGTCTTGGACCATAATAATATTAAAGCCAACCAGATTGAAATAACGAAAAATGCCTCTGCTTAGTGCTTCTTCAGCAATAATAAAAAGAGTTGGTGCCAAGGGGTCTCTCTGCCCCTACCCCATTGGAGATTTGAATTGACCTTCAATTTGTCCATTAAAGAGTATGGAAAACTAGCAATTGCTTACCAACATGCCCACTAATGAGATAATCCTATTGGAGAAATCGAAACATCTCATGACAGCAAAAATAAAATCCCATTCTAAATGATCATAAGCCCTAGCCATGTCTAGCTTGAGAATTAAATTATCTCCTTTGACCTTTCTATCAATATCCTGAACCAACTCACTGGAAAGAGAGACATTATCAATGATAATTCTGCCCTTACCAAAGGCACTATGCTGTTCTGAAATAAGACAAGGCAACATGTGCACCAATCTCTCACATATGATTCTTGAAACAATCTTGTAGCTGAAATTGCAAAGATTTACTGGGTGAAAGTCTACATAAGAGACAGGAGAACTTGCTTTCGGGATCAATGTAATCAATGAGGAAGTGACATCTTGTAGAAGTGGAAATCCTTTAAAGAAACATTTCACAACCTGAATAATATCAGAGGCGATAATATCCCAGGTAGAAGTATGGAAATACCCTGAGAAACCATCAGGTCTAGGGGCACTGCTTGCAGATACAGAATCAACAGATCTCTTGATTTCATTATCAAAAGGTATTTCACATAGAGTGAGATTCATATCATCTGTGACAAGATTGGGAATATTTTCAAGAACTGGATTCAGAATTTGATGTTCCTCTATAGAAAGTATATTCTTAAAATAGGAGACTGCCTGTTCCTTAAGTACACCTTGATCTTCACACCAATAAACACCATTGACTTTAAGCCTACTAATGAAATTCCTCCTCCTCTTACACTGCACCTGTAGATGATAGAAGGGTATTGCGATCCCCGTGGTGAAGCCACTCAACTCTAGACTTCTGACTCAAGAAAACTTCTTGCTGATGTATAGCAAACCTCATGTCAGCATGTGTTGCATTTGATAAAGCCCTGTTCATTTCATTCAGATCCCTACCAAAATTAAATTGTACTGCAAACACATTATCCTCATATTTAGATACATTCTGCGCCACATCACCAAAATGATCTTTATTCCACGTTCTCAAAGCCTACTTCATAGCTTTAAGTTTTCTCTGCACAACATAGAAGTAATTAGGATGATCTTTAGAGAGACTATTCCAGGCCTGGAAAACCACAGAGAGAAAATCTTGGTGAGAAATCCACATATCATGTAAGCAAAACCGAGCAGGAGTGGTAGGGACACCGAGCAGTAGAGGAGCATATGCCGAGCACGTACTACGCACACATCATTGTTGCTTGGCGACGAGCTCCATATCTAGGATAGAGTCTAGTGAGTCTAGTCATTATTATGTATTTTCTTTCAGTTTAGCCTTTAATGAGATCTTAAGGGCTTTTCTGTCCTTTCCTATCCGTAGGACATGTTTGGTATTTTTCTTAAATATATAGTCCTTTTTTTGTCTTGACAAAGAGATACCCTTTCCTACATAAAGGGGTCATCTCCTCCCTTGTAAGCATGTTAGATTGAATGAAAACTTCTCTTGTTATGCTGTCCCCTTTTCTAAGTGTGAGGATGAGAGCCCTTCCCTCCAAGGAGGTCACCTGAGAGAGGTTCCGGTGGGAGGCCGTAGGCATGAGGCCCGTGTTAACACTGCCAACTCCACGTCAATCCGTCGTCGTGCGTCCCGTTCCTCGTCAAATTGGTATCAGAGCAGGCCTTGAGGATGTCCTCACGACCTTGAGATCCTTGATCATGTGCATTGCCCAATCGTCCGCCGACGTGCACCAGTAGCACCACCACCAGCGGCGGCAAAGCAAGCCGACCACTTCCTCTTCGTGCACAGCCTGTTGGGTTCTCTTGTTTCACCGGATTGCAAAACGTAGTGGAAAATAAAGATTAAAACATGAAATCCGTTTTGAATAACTAAAATTGATAATTGGATTATCGAATTCTTACCGCGTGCGGATTCGAATCCGCAACCGTTCGGTTCCGTTGGTGTGACACCGCAAGCCGCACAAGCGCCCGGCCTCTAGCGGAGTCCACGCGATCCTCCTCACGACGGATATCCTCACGTTCCTCGTTCTTCGTAGCCCACGAAGCCTTCGTTGTTCGCCACAACGATCACCGCAACGCGCGGACGATTTCTCGTCGGACGAAAGTCCGAGAAGCGGCGGAGCAGACCCGGGGATCCAGATTCGTCTGGGGTGCCAGAGAGAGAGAGGAAGAGAGGAGGGGGCGGCTAGGGTTAGCAGCAGCCTTGGCCTGCTCAGCCGTTCGCTATATTTTATATCAACCGCACGATTTTTCATAAAAACCCCCGGTTTATATAAAACCCACTTATTAATCCATCGCCTTGAGAATCATTTGCGTGTAACCCTCTAGGCCCAATAACTAGTCCGATTAATAGCCCAATAAGCCCAGTGACTCCTCACTGGCTTGATTAATCAATTAATAACTCATATTAATTAATTAATCAATCGAATCAATGTCGAACATCAAATTCGATCGGGCCTCCGATCACATTGGGTGCCAAGCAACACTGCGTGAACCTGGAAGGTATCGGGGTTAAGTAACCCACTCTTGGAACCTTTCCTCCGACAGTTACCACGTGGATATAATCCTTCATTCGTACAATGCTCTCGAGTCAACTCAGGGTATGGTATACTGTCAAACCCTAACCGGTCGACTCACTTGGATCGGATGCTACCGAATAATATCGGAAAATTCTTTTCCTGATATTATCGTCTGCCCTGGCCAGGGATTTCCGCGCATCTTTCCTAGAACATTTTTCTCTCTAAGTACCAAGAGCGAATGATTCCTTATTAATACTCAATTCCCTTCGACGGTATTCCACTGTACCCGATCCTTGGCTATTTAGAATCTCATGGTTAGAGATTCATAAACCAAGGTCAAAGTACAGAAGTCCACCGACAAGGTGTCCTTGGTGTCTCAGGTCGAGGACCATCTACGCAACTGCGACAATAGAATCTAGCTAGTTGACAGTGAGGTACAATACTATCCAGCGATTCAGTCGGATCAGTTCAGTGAACTCATTCTCTAATGAGCACCTACAAATTCACCTTAGTGTCTCCACACAAGTGACTATGAGATCAGTCACCCTCATCTTATGAGCGGGAGTAATCTGTACTAGTCTATCCAGATATCCGATGTCCTTCTCGGATATCTTCTGACTAGGAACTATTAAGAATATGTGTGTTTAAGTTATCAGTCTCACTAATATGATCTCATCATAATCTGATCACTATCGCACATATTCACGGACTTCATTATGAGACGATAATAATACGAATTTACACATAATGAATAATGCCATTTTATTAACAAAATGAACGAGATTACAAAGTCATATTGGCTTGTAGGCCACCTAAGACTAACAATCTCCCACTTGGACTAAAGCCAATCACCTTTATACAGTAAGCCTATAGACTCTAGGTGACGCTCAAACACAATTTGAGACAACGGCTTTGTCAGTGGATCTACTACATTGTCGACAGATGGAACTCTTTCCACCACTACATCTCCTCTTGATATAATCTCTTTGATAATATGAAAGCGCCTCAGAATATGCTTCGATTTCTGATGAGACCGCGGCTCTTTCGCTTACGCAATGGCTCCATTGTTGTTGCACAACAGCAGAACATGTTAAGAGATGCCGGGAACTACGCCGAGGTCAATGATGAATTTCTTCAACCACACTGCTTCCTTGGCGGCTTCAGCTGCAGCGATGTACTCAGCTTCAGTCATCGAATCTGCAGTGGTTGTTTGTTTGGAACTCTTCTAGCACACTGCGCCTCCGTTCAAAGTAAACACAAATCCAGATATAGACTTGCTATCATCTGGATCTAACTGGAAACTCGAGTCTGTAAAGCCTCACAGTTTCAAGTCATCTCCTCCGTATACCAGAAACATATCCTTAGTTCTTCTTAAGTACTTAAGGATACATTTTACTGCCTTCCAGTGCTCTTCGCTTGGATCAGCCTGAAATCTGCTCGTATTAGGAGACTGCTTCTTTGAGAGATTAATTCTATATCACATCGGTATAAGACATCTCTTGGAATTGTTCATGCCAAACCTTTTGACTATGGTATCTATGTACAAGGATTGGGTCATTCCAAGCATCCTCTTTGATCTATCTCTATAGATCCGTATTACCAATACGTATGATGCTTCTCTCAAATCCTTTATGGAGAAGTTTTTCGATAGCCAGATCTTTACCGATGACATCATAGCTACATCATTCCCAATGAGTAGTATGTCGTCTACGTAAAGAATTAGGAAAGTGATTGCACTCCCACTAGTCTTCTTATACACACAAGGTTCATCTTCATTCTTAATGAAGTCATAAGACTTGACAGCCTCGTCAAATCTTATGTTCCAACTCCGGGAAGCATGCTTCAGTCCATAAATGGACCTTTGAAGCTTGCACACTTTATCTGGAGATTCCTTGGATGTGAAACCTTCTAGTTGTATCATATACACCTCTTCCTCAAGGTTACCGTTGAGTAAGGCAGTCTTCACATCCATCTGCCAGATCTCGTAATTGTAGTGTGCAGCTATGGCGAGTAGAACTCTGATCGACTTTATCATGGCAACTGGCGAGAAAGTTTCATCATAGTCAATTCCTTGCCTTTGACGATATCCCTTTGCCACCAATCTTACCTTATAAGTGTCGATCCATCTATCAGCACCGATATTTCTCTTAAAGATCTACTTGCATCCGATGGGTACAATACCCTCGGGCAAGTCCTCCAAGTTCTAAACTTAGTTGGTATACATGGACTGGATTTCTGAGTTTATGGCTTCTCGCCATTTCCCGGCTTCTGGGCCTTCTATGGCTTCCTGGTAGCTTTTAGGATCATCATCCTCATTATATTCTACCTTAGACTCTCTTTCAGCGATATGTCCCACATATCGTTCGGGTAGTCTTGGTACTCTACCAGATCTACGAGGCTCATTTGTGTGTACCTGAACAAATTCAGGAATTGATATCTCATCCGATGATATTGCAGCTGTTTGAGGATCTGGAACCTCTTCTAGTACTATTTTACTCCCACTGTCCTTTTGGAGAAGGTATTCCTCTTCCAAGAAGATAGCCTTCCTGGCGACAAACACCTTTTGTTCACTAGGATGGTAAAAGTAGTATCCAAAGGTTTCCTTTGGATATCCCACAATCCTACATTTATCAGTTCGTGATTCCAGCTTGTCTGGATCATGTCTCTTTACATGATCAGGACAACCCCAGACTTTAACATGTTTAAATTCTTGTTTCTTGCCTTTTCATATCTCATATGGAGTAGAGGCCACAGACTTGTTGGGTACTCTGTTCAGTAGGTATGCTGCTGACTCTAGACCATACCCCCAAAGGGACACTAGTAATTCCGAAAAACTCATCATGGATCGCACCATGTCCAACAAGCTGTGATTCCTCCTTTCTGATATACCATTCATCTGTAGTGTATATGGAGGGGTCAGCTGAGAAATGATACAATTATCCTTTAAGAATTGTGTGAAATTAGTACTCAAGTATTCTTCTCCCCGATCTGATCGAAGAGCTTTAATACTCTTTCCTAACTGCTTCTCTACCTTATTCTTGAACTCTTTGAACTTCTTAAATGCTTCCGACTTGTACTTCATTAAGTACACATAGCCGAATCTTGAGAAGTCGTCGGTGAACGTGATGAAGTACGAGAAGCCACCTTTGGCTTGGGTGGACATGGGACCACATACATTTGAATGTATTAATCCTAGAATGTCCTTGGCACGTTCTCCATGTCCAGTAAGTGGAGATTTTGCCATCTTTCCCATAAGGCAGGACTCACATGTTGCCAACGATTCATAATCGAATGCATTCAAATATCCATGTTTGTGTAACTTTTGCAGCCTGCTTTCACCAATATGTCTAAGTCTACAATGCCATATGTAGGCTTAGTTCACACAATTCTTGCTCTTCTTAAGAGCATTATCAATGTGAAGATTGTAATAAGAAACATCTAAAAGATATAGACCGTTGACTAAAGATGCCGAAGCTATTGATTTATTACCATAATAAATCGAACACCTACTATTCTCAATAGACAACTTATATCCTATCTTGTCCAAACAAGATATTGATATGATGTTCTTTATTATGCTAGGAACATAATAAGAATCTTCCAATGATAAGGCATCTCCCGATGGATGCCTGAGGTTTGTTGTTCCAACAGCAACTGCCGCAACTTTTGCACCGTTTCCTAGCCTCAGTTTCAGCTCGCCTTTTCTCAGCTTGTGCTTACTTATCAGCATCTGTACATCATGGCAAATGTGAGAAGCACATCCAGTATCTAATACCCAAGATGTGGAATCTCTAACTGACAAGTTGTTATCTATCATATATATATATATCTGAAGCTTCTAATAGCTTCACCTTTCCATGAGCTTTATTGTTGAGGAAGTCCTTGCAGTTTCTCTTCCAGTGACCCTGCTGCTTATAGTAGAAGCAGTCACCTTTACTACTCGTTTGCCTTTGTCCTTCGATCTTTTATCGTTAGCTACTATCTCTGCGTCAAGGGCATCCAATGCCGGTTCAACAGGAGGATCAGCTTCAAGGACGTAGGTAATGTGCTCAGATCTGAAGACACTCTTCAGGTTTCTGAGCCAAACCGAGTAGTTCGGGCTAGTCAAAAGGGCATCAAGTATGCTACGGAGTGGGTTATTTGATGACATAATTCCCTACAGGAGAAGAATAAAATTTATTTACCAGATGTTTAATTTATTAAAATTTAAAACAAGACATAGTCTTATGTTCAAGTTTTAATTCCCACTAATTTTCGACGTACTATATAACCCTTAGCTATATAGAACGGGAGACGTCGACAGTCTCCTAGTAGGGATCAAAATATCAATGACTTGCAGTATAACCTTGTGGATAGCACAAGAAAACTGTAAAACAATCAAAGAGCACCCATCTTATGGGACTTGCAACTCCTTGCAATATTCGATCATAGCTTCGGTCCCCAGAGATTTAATGGCCTTGTGAATAGCACAACAAGCCCCTAATTCTGGTTTAAGCTAACCATCGTTACACGACGAGCATAGATTTGCATGCAGCCCTTGTGGATAGCACAACAAAGCTACATGGTTCCTCTACCCCGATCATATAGGCATCTAATGCCATAGCCACAGTCTCTCCTCACAATTAAACAAGCTTTGTGGTAGTACAACAAACCTGCCTAAAATGATTCGAATCCTATGACTATAACGATGGTGGACCACGCAGTAAGTTCTTAACTACTCACGTAACGGCTTAGAGTTTAGACGAGGGTAGTTAGATAACTTTTACCTTAGTCTCTATCCTAGGTGATAGTACATAAATATATCGTATATATTTACTAAATACTATACCTGCTTTGATTCATAATCAAACATAAAAACATTGTATCACATACATGTCTAATGTAGTCATGGATAGCACAGTGGCTTTGACTGGAGCCATCAGTCAAATGCACATACAATCTAACATAACATTTACATTAGACTACCCTGTAAATACATAGGCAAAGGATCTCCATCACATCACCTTCCTGGTTGCATATGTGGATCGTCCTCGCTCTTTCCTCGGTTGCCTCGATCAGATTACATTTTAATCTAAATTTACATGTAAACAGAAGAAGGTCTTATGGTGAGTATAAGAGAGAGGGAGGTAGAATCACATCGAAGTATGTAGAGAGAGAGAGAGGTGCGCAGACCTCTATTTATTAACAATTAATAAATAACCAACATACATCTACAATCCACGCAATCATTCATCACATGAATAATTAAATAAGTGCATATCAATGACCACGGTGTGTTTTATATCATTCCACACATGATAAGCGCATCACATGGCTAAAATAAAAGAATTTCAAAATTAAATAATTTTGACTTTCAAAAAGTAGGTTCCAATCAAAATTGACTTTTGAATTTCGAAAACTCTTTTAATTAACTTAATGTGTAATTAAATCATATTTAAAAGTACAAAAACACCCATTACATGTGCACACACTCCAAATTAATAATTCCATATTATTCCATGCAAATTAGAACATTTCTAATAATTAAACAATCTAACATTTAGATTAAAACATATTAATAATCTAACAATTAGATAATTAATAACTAATCTAACTATTAGATTAGTCCAATAGAGTTAATTATTAATTTAACACTTAAATTATTAATCAACTCTAATAAGTTATTAACTACTAATCTAACTCTTAGACTAGTTAATTAATGTTAATCATTAATTTAACTCTTAAAATAATAATTAACACTAATTAATTAATAACTACTAATATAACACTTTAAATTAGTAATAGAATTAATTATTAATTTAACGCTTAAATTAATAACTAACTATCATTAATTAACAATTAGAAAATTAATAATTAATAATCTAACACTTAGATTAATAATTATTAACCACTAATCTAACTTTTAAATTAGTTAAATTAAGATTAATTATTAATCTAACATTTAAACTAATAATTAACACTTAATTCATTAACAATTAATTGTTAATCTTAAAGATTCAAAATCACTTATAACTCAATTAAATAAAATTAGATAATGATTTAATTTCAATACACTTTGAAAATTTAAATTTAAAATCTAATTGTATTTTAATTGAGTTATTGGGGATTAATCTGGAAGAGGAATCTGGGGTTTAATAGGTAGACTGGCTAAGCCAGCTGGGCTCTCCTGGCCCGAGCCCCTAGCTCGGCCAGGGTCGTGCCATGGCTCGAACCAGCCTCGGACCTAGGCGACCCAGACTGCCCAAACCGCCCGGCCAGCCCAATCCGCCCCCCCCCCCCCCCAGAACCGGCCCACCCCCTTTCCCCGAACCCAACGCCCCTTGCTGCAAAACCCTAACAGCAATGGCGGCGGGGGGGTGCAGCAGGGGGAGGCCGACGGCGGCACCCCACTGGCGGCCGGAAGCCAAGCGCCGTCCGGTTCGGCCGATGACTTCTCCGGCGCCGGTGGGCCCGCCGGTGAAGCCCGAATTCGTGTGGAGGCCGAGCCTCTTCCTTCTTGGATTTTCTGGTTTTCATAAAACCGAAAATAATAGGAACAAGAACTACATTTATGCAGCCCCTCATGGCCTCTCTGACGCCGGCTCTGATGCCCGGTGGATAGTGGTGACTATCCCCTAAGGATCCGGGGTCTCTGTCCTCCATCCTAACACTTGGGAAACCCGAATGAAACCGCAATAACCCCTGTTCTTCATCACATGAAGAACTCCGAAAAACCCCAAACAAAGTATTAATTTTACATAAAATTGAGCGATCAATCGCAGTAATCATCTCATGATTATCAATCTTGCATAAATATTAAAACAAAGCATGGAATAACGAGTGGAAATATTAAATCGGACACCGAAACGGGACAAGAAACAGTGGAACCTGGCTCTGATACCACTGTTGGGTTCTCTTGTTTCTCCGGATCGCAAAATGCAGCGAAAAATAAAGATTAAAACATGCAATCCATTCCCGTTTCGAATAACTAAAATCGATAATCGGATTATCGAATTCTTACCGCGTGCGGATTCGAATCCGCAATCATTCGGTTCCGTCGATGGGACACCGCAAGCCGCGCAAGCACCCGGCCTCTAGCGGAGTCCACGCGATCCTCCTCACGATGGATATCCTCACGTTCCTCGTTCTTCGCAGCCCATGAAACCTTCGCCGTTCGCCGTAATGCGCAAACGATTTCCCTTCGGACGAGAGTCGAAGAAGCGGCAGAGCAGACCCAGGGATCCAGATTCGTATGGGGTGCCAGAGAGAGAGAGGAAGAGAGGAAGGGACGGCTAGGGTTAGCAGCAGCCTTGGCCTGCTCAGCCTGTTCGCTATATTTTATATCAACCGCGCAATTTTTCATAAAAACCCCCGGTTTATATAAAACCCACTTATTAATCCATCGCCTTGAGAATCATTTGCGTGTGACCCTCTAGGCCCAATAACCAGTCCGGTTAATGGCTCAATAAGCCCAATGACTCCTCACTGGCATGATTAATCAATTAATAACTCATATTAATTAATTAATCATTCGAATCAATGTCGAACATCAAATTCGATCGGGCCTCTGATCACGTTGGGTGCCAAGCAACACCGCGTGAACCCAGAAGGTATCGGGGTTAAGTAACCCACTCTTGGAACCTTTCCACCGACAGTTACCGCGTGGATATAATCCTTCATTCGTACAATGCTCTCGACTCAACTCAGGGTATGGTATATTGTCAAACCAGTTAGCCTGCTGCCACAATCTATCACCTTTTCTCTCTCATCCTCGCACCACCGCCAAAACCAGCATCAGCGACAACTGCCCCACTCGTTGTGAACACCCCACCACCTTTCATCTCTCTTTCACCACCACCCACTCTCTCTCCTATCTCCCTCTTCCTCTTTTGTTGCCCTCCTTAGCAACAAGGACGCCTAGGGCCGCCACAAACCGGGTGACCACTACCACAATAACCATGGCATCGACCTGAGCTACTGATCGAGGCTCGTGCGCTCGTCGTTGACGTGCCCGGTTGCCCATCTCCTCTTATCCTCCCGCCACTTTTTCTCTCTCTACCCCCCCTTTCTCCTCTATCGTCCTTCTCTCCGCCGTTTCTCACCTACTGCCGTGGCTAGTGTTGGGAGGAAACTATAGCAACAGACAGTCTCCTTCCTCGCTCGACCGCGACCACGACGGCACCAAGCCCACCATCAACGATCCCGCTCGAACCAAACCGCGCGATCCCGGCGAGGCCTGTCACCGGCACCATCTCCTTCTCTCTCTCCCTCTCTCCAGCGTCTCTCTCCCACTGCCTAGTGTGTGCTTGCAGGCAGCACTCCGTCGCTGCCTAGTGGCCGACCCCATTGTCTCCCCCTCTCTCCCGTGTGTTGATTCGGCCAGCACTTGCAGCACCAGGCCCACGACCCAGTGCACGGGCTAGAATGAACTGGGGCACCAGTAGCTACCACCAGCAGCACCCCACCGTCCTTCAGCAACCATCGAGCCGGCCCACCCATCGCCAACGGTGGGCTGGCGTCCGCCCCCACTCCGCCGCCCACTGTCACCACCCTCGAAGCAACCGCGCGCGAAGGAGACCCGGCGTGATAGCCACGTACCCACACGCCCCCTTCCAACGGGCCTACGTGAACCCCAGAGCCTTCTAGTAAGCCCGGTGCAGTGCGCCACACCGAAAGCAGTTGCCCAAATAAGTAGGGCCTTCCCCTACCGACCATCCTGGGACCAACGCTAGTCCAGGCCTGTATGTACAGCACCAGAACTTGAGCGCCGCACCCTGCTCAAGTGTAGCCTACCTGGGTAGGCTCCTCCCCAGCACGCTCTGCACGAGGACCTGTACGTGTTGGAAGTCTCGGCAGGTTACGTAGAAGATCTTCTCACTGCACCCTGCATGTCCCGAGGAAATCTTGGTGAGGCTTACAAAAGGGTCTGCCGTGGCCAAGAGATTCGCATGATATTTTAGACAGATTATTCTCCCTATGTGGAGATTTGTGATTGATTTTTCCCTTGCATGGGGAATAGGAATCTGGAATGTAATTAATTATTTCCCTCCTGCATAAGGTGTAAGGTGAATGTACACAGGTCCCGAAGCGACACCACCACTGCATGGGAGCCGCACGCATCCCCGCTCACCCTCATCTCTGATCAGAGTCGGTCTTGCAGGCTAGCTAGGTGAGTGTTGGAATCCGCTCCAGTATTATCTGATCACTTAGTATTCGTATCGATTGCAGAGCACCGGAGTGAGAGAGCATTCCACCACACTTGAGTGATTATTGCTGTGGCGGTGAGAGAGTGACTGCAAAACCCAGCTCCAATTAGCGCAAGGTCGGCGCACCAAGTGCGGACAGGCCTCACATCTGTCGGTAGCTCCACAGCTACCTTGATTCGTCCCACTCACTTAGTGGGCTGAAGCCGCAGGTGCTCAACACCCTTTCACCACTACGGTTCCCATCTTGAGCTTCCCGCTCATTGAGTGAGGACGTCGATCTTGTTGTCAATTTGCTTGCTAATTCTTAGAGTCTAGGATCTCTGCATTTTGCAAAATCCGTCAAGCCTTGCATGTCTAACCATAGAAATCACTCGTCCCGTCTCGCATCTCAGTACAATCCCGTCATAGATCCCACACTTGTAGACACCATAGAGATCCTCTTGGGCAAATCTTTGCAAGACATAACCGATCAGTTTGGGCGACTAACCCAACATGTGGACGAGAGGCTCACTACCTTGGGGGAGTCCATGACAGTCGTGGTGGGAAGAGTGAATAATCTAGAGAACCCTCTAGATAGACCCCAAGAGGCAGAGGAACGTGCAGGAGTGCGTGACCACTTGGAGAACCATCGTGGAGAGCGAGTTAAGGCCCCCAATCCACTCCAAGGCTAAGAGGATGTTCTTGACCATGAGTCCAATCGCGCACCTCCAGTTAAAGCGCCGTGAAGGAGAGTTGAGTTTGACGATGGGTTAGCCCAGGAACGTTATCCCGACCCACTTCAGGATCGGATGGGTATCCACGGCCGTGGACAAGATGGTATGCCACGCGAGAGAGTTCCCCGAGGCTATGGCGACTATGATGAATACGACCCATTCACCGACCCACCACGGGTACGAGGGGAGGCCTACGGCTGTGGTAGGGACCGTGCACCCTTTTCAAGAGGTCCACGGTATTACTTTGATGGACATGAACGGGTTCCCGACCCTTACAGGGTTCAAGGGGATGTGCCCTCCGTGGGCGAGATCTCGGGCACTTTGAGAGGGCTTTGCATAGGTATGGGGGTGAGAGATACGAGCATGATATCCCCTACCCACCACGGGTAAGGAATGCCTATGAGCGCGGGCGAGAGCGCATACCCTTTAAGAGATGGCCTATGGATTACCCCGACATTGATGATCACATCCTTTGAAGTGTGAGGGTAGATGCTCCGACTTTTGATGGTACCCTAGACCCCAAGGCCTATCTTGATTGGGAGGCGGGGATGAGCCAGTACTTTTCCTGGTATGCCATGAGTGAAGAGAGGAAGGTGAACCTTACTTCTATGAGGCTTGTGGGTCGAGCCAAAACCTACTAGCTCAACGCGGAGCATCTTCTTGTTGCAAGGCGGCTGAGACCTATCTCCACATGGGAGGAAATGAGAGAAAATTGTGGGAAAAATACGTGCCTCCATCTTATGAGCAGTGCCTTCTTGACCAGTGGCAGAGGATGGCTCAAGATGGCCGTACGGTGTCTGAGTACATCGCCGAATTTGATGACTATTGCCTTAGGTGTGGCGTTGGCAAAGATAGTTGGGTCATCTTATCGAGGTTTCGGGTAGGGTTGCATGAGAACATCCAATGCGAGCTATTCCTACGTGAGGTGATTACACTAGAACAGGCCTACCAGATCGCCTTAGATGTGGAACGGTTTCAAAAGCCCTCTGGGCCCCCCATTTTTCGGCAACACGACTCCCAAAGTGCAACCAATTGCCCCACACATTTCTCCGAGCTGTCCGAAACTACTCCCATCACCTCTGCGAGGGTCCCTACTGCCACCACCCCAAGCCCTTCCTCACCCCTACCTCCAACCACCCCATCTCAAGCGTCCACCATCCCCCAGGCTGAGAGGAGAGACGATAGAGGGACAGGATTAGCTAGTAGGGATAGCCAATAGGGAGGAGGCTCTCGTAATCACTACTTTTGGTGCCATGGGGTTGGCCACTATGCCAGTCAGTGTCCCACCAGGGCCCTTCTAATCGAACCCTCCACTCACGAAGAGGAGGAGAACGACATACCTGACCCATCCTTAGCTGAGGAATTTGAAGAGAATGGTGCCACCCTAGGGTGTGTACATAGGGAGTACACCAGAGTCGAGGACATTGTGAACTTACACGGGAAAATTAGGCTTGGTGTGGTGAGATACATTCTCATACAGACCAAAGAGGAGGACTGGCGTCGAATCTCCATCTTGCACACCTACACTAGGATAGCCGACCAGCCATGCAAGATCATCATTGATAGCGGAAGTTGTATCAACGCAATCCCTACTGATTGTGTCTCTCGTTTAGGGCTGGATCCTAAGACTCACCCTGAGCCATATCAAATCTCGTAGATTAATACCTCATCATTACCTATCAGGACCCGCTGCTTGGTACCCCTTGAGTTTCAATCCTATCAGAAGCCAATTTGGTGTGATATCCTTCCCATGGAAGTAGGAATCATCATCTTGGGTGGACCATGGATCTATGATGAGGATACTACCCTACTTGGCAAGACCAACATTTGTGTTTTCAAACACAATGGTAGGAAGATTCTCTTATATCCCTCCCCACCTAAGAACCCCGCCAAAGGGGAGATCCCATCGCGAGAAAAATTATCTTCCACATCCTCACCTTTACCTAGCCCCTCCCCACTCAATCCTTCCCCATCCAACCCACCCGACCAATAACTAGACATGAAGTCAAAAGTGAGGGTGTCTCTTCACATAATCAAAGCAAGTGCAATCGAGGGAGAGGTTGCCGAGGGAGCCCCAGTGTGGGCTGTCGTGATGAGTGAGCCATCTGAGAATTATCCCATCTCACAGGTTGAGATAGTGAAGGCTATCGTAGACAAGTATCACGATGTATTTCCCGAGGATCTTCCGAATCAACTGCCACCTATGCGTGACATATAACACACCATTGATTTCATCCCCGGGTCCACTTTACCTAACTTGCCTCACTATCGCTTGAATCCCACTGAGCATGCAGAGTTACAGAGGTAGGTCAAAGAGCTCATCAGGAAGGGCTTTTTGAGGATCAGTACTAGCCCCTGTGCTGTGCCAGCTCTCCTGACCCCCAAAAAGGATGGCACCTGGGGGATGTGTGTTGACAGCCGCGCCATCAACAAGATCACCGTGAGATATAGGTTCCCCATTCCTTGACTAGATGACATGCTTGACATGATGGTAGGAGCCACTATCTTCTCCAAGATTGACCTAAAGAGTGGGTACCATCAGGTCCGAATCCGATCAGGGAATGAGTGGAAGACAACTTTTAAGACCAAGGATGGTCTTTACGAGTGACTCATCATGCCTTTTGGGCTATCAAATGCCCTCAGCACCTTCATGAGGTTGATGACTCAGGTCCTCCAACCCTTCATAGGCTCCTTTGTTGTTGTCTACTTCGATGACATTCTTATTTACAATAGGACAAGGAGGACCACTTGGGCCACCTCTGTCAAGTTTGCAAACTGCTGAGAAAAGAGAGCTTGTATGCAAATCCAAAGAAGTGTGCATTTCTCACTGACCAAGTGACCTTCTTGGACTTCATAGTATCACATAGGGGAGTTTCCGCCGACCCCGAAAAGGTCAAGGCGATCGTTGAGTGGCCCTAGCCTATAAGCATTCATGATGTTCGCAACTTCCATGGACTAACATCTTTCTATAGGCGATTCATTAGGGGATTTAGCACTGTGATGGCCCTAATCACAAATTGCATCCGTAAGGAGCCTTTTGGGTTGACAAAGGCTGCTTCTAAAGCCTTTGCGGAGGTCAAAAGTCGAATCACTCAAGCCCCCATACTTCGCCTCCTCAATTTCTCCAAAGTTTTTGAGGTTTCCTGTAACGCCTCTAGGGTAAGTATAGGAGGAGTGTTAAGTCAAAAAGGGCACCCTATGGCATATTTCAGTGAGAAGCTAGTTGATGCTAAACTGAGATATTCAACTTATGATAAAGAGTTTTATGCCGTGGTTCAGGCTCTTCGCTATTGGTGGCATTACTTGTTGCCACAAGAATTTGTCTTGTACTCCGATCATGAGGCACTCCGCTTCCTCAGCTCCCAAAAAAAGTTGAATTCCAGGCATGGTCGATCGGTAGAGTTCTTGCAGGCTTATACTTTTGTGCTGAAGCACAAGGCGGGAGTTGAGAATAGGGTAGCCGATGCCCTCAGTCAACGAGTGTCCTTATTTCCATCAAGAGTGTTGAGGTGACGGGGTTTGATAAACTCAAGGAGTTGTTTGAGGCATGTCCTGATTTTCAAGAGATCTACACCAGGCTTAAAGCTGGACCATCTAGGGGTTTGAGTGAGTATCTCTTGCAAAATAGATACCTATTTAGGGGTCAGCAACTTTGTGTGCCACGCACCTCTGTTCGTGAATTTTTTATTTGGGCGGTACATGCGAGCGGCCTAGGTAGGCACTTTGGCCGAAACAAAACCATTGAGGCCGTTGAAGGCCGATTCTATTGGCCAAGCCTAAAGCGTGACGTAGCTCGTTTAGTGGCCCAGTGCTGCACTTGCGCTACTGCCATGCAAACATGCTAGAATACTGGCCTCTACACTCCCCTTCCCATCCCTGATCGTCCTTGGCAGGATGTGAGTATGGATTTTGTGCTTGGACTACCTTAGACCCCTCATAAGTATGACTCCATCGTTGTAGTGGTTGATCGGTTCTCGAAAATGGCCCACTTCATCTCTTGCTCTAAAACCTCAGATGCATCTAAGTTGGCTTGTCTTTTCTTTGATGAGGTCGTATGTTTACATAGTCTTCCCAAGACCATAGTCTCATATATGGATGTGAGATTTACCAGCTACTTTTGAAAATCTTTTAGCACAGAGTAGGCACTCTACTCAAGTTTTCTACTGCCTACCACCCTCAAACTGATGGCCAAACCGAGGTGGTCAATAGAAGCCTAGGGAACCTTTTGAGGTGCTTAGTAGGAGAACACACAGGGATGTGGGATTCGATCTTGCCTCGAGTTGAGTTCGCCTATAATAGTTCAGTCAATAGAACTATTGGGATGAGTCCATTTGAAGTCGTGCATGGTTAAAAACCTAATAAGCCATTAGATCTCATTCCCCTTCCATTACATGCTCGCATCTCTGAGTCGGCCGAGTCATTTGCCCAACATATCCAGAGCCTACACAAGCACATTAGCAAGCAAATTGATGAGAGCAATCAGCTCTACAAAAGATTGACTGATGCATACAGACGAGTGTAGGAGTTTCGAGAGAGTGACCTTGTTATGGTTAGGATGCGGCCCAACAATTCCCCTCTGAGATCGTTAAAAAGTTGCAAGCACGCAGTGCTGGCTCATTCAGGATCCTAAAGAGGATCGGGTCGAATGCTTATGTTGTGGAGTTACTGACAGATTATGGGATTAGTTCCACATTTTGGCAAACCTTGTGGCTTACAAGGAGCCCACAACAATTCCCAGTAATTCGTTTAGGCCTTTGCCATCCATTAAGAGTGACTTACCTACGGAGTGTCCACCAGCCCCACTCCCAGTATGGCGCGAGCAAATTGAGCGAATATTAGATAAACAGGTAATCACCACTAGGAGCAAGGAGTATCAGGGCTTCCTTGTTCGTTGGCGGGATCGGCCACCATCCGACGACACATGGATCAGCCGAGAGGACTTGTAGCTCCTTGATCCGGATCTTCTCGAGCGCTACCAGAGCTGCGTGGACCCTTACTCGACGGGGTTGAGTTCTCAGCACCCCGGGAGAGTTGGTGGGGACACTGAGTAGCAGAGAAGCAGATGTCGAGTACGTACTACGCACAGATCTTTGTGGCTTGGCAATGAGCTCCATATCTAAGATAGAGTTTAGTGAGTCTAGTCTTTATTATGTATTTTCTTTTAGTTTAGTCTTTAGTGTGATCTTAAGGGTTTTTTTGTCCTTTCCTATCCGTAGGACATATTTGGTATTTTTCTTAAATATAGTCATTTTTTTGTCTTGACAAAGAGATACCCTTCCCTATATAAAGGGGTCATCTCCTCCCTTGTAAGCATGTTAGATTGAATGAAAACTTCTCTTGTTATGTTGTCCCCTTTTCTAAGTGTGAGGATGAGAGCCCTTCCCTCCAAGGAGGTCGCCTGAGAGAGGTTCCGACGGGAGGCCGTGGGCGTGAGGCCCGTGTTAACACCGCCAACTCCACGTCGATCCGTCGTCGCGCGTCCCGTTCCTCGTCAAGGAGAAGGAGAGGACTGCTGCAAGATATTAACAAAGGGGCATATGATTCGATGGGTCTCTAATCAAATGCTTTACAGAAATGGTAGGCATACTTAAGGACCAAGTTGAATTGAAAAGAATTATATCCAGTCTTGCCTTAATATTATGAATTCCATGTTGCTTGTTATTCCAAGTAAAGGCACTCGCAGTTTAGCCAGCATCAATAAGACTCGTAGCAGACACAAAAGCTTGGAAATCAGTCATGGAATTAAAGTAAGACATAGCACCTCCAACCTTTTCAAAAGGATTAAGTATGGTATTGAAATCTCCTCCCAACAGCCAAGGATAACTAAAGTTATCAGAGAACTGGATAAAAGATCTTTGAATCATATATACAACTGTCTCCTGGCAGCATAATCACAAGATGCATATATCACAAAAATAAAGCATTTTATATTTCCCTGCTCTTTGATTGCCATAGTGATACTGCATAACATCCACAGAAACAGTCGACCTCCAACAAAAAACAAATTTTGGAATCTTCATTTGCATTTCCAATAACGTTATCAAAACCACATTGATGTCAAATAATATCAACTCTGCTGAAAGGAACCTTTGGCTTAATGACAGCTGCAAAGATGCATCTATATCTACGAACATATTTCCTAAAAGTTCTCTGAGAGCTCTTATTCACAATTCCCCTAATATTCCAAAGAATAGAAGATTCAATCACTGAGATTTATCAATAACAGATGACTTGGATTTGGGGCGAGTCACCCTAGCAGGCAAGTGCGTTTCAAACACTGACCTAACGTCAATATGTTCATCTTTCCTTACCAATTAGACCTCCTGCATTAGTCATGAATATGTTTTTCTCATGTGCCTGCATAGCGACCTACAAGGAAGGATCATCTTCAATGGAAGAAGCGAGGAAGACATAAAGAAGAAGTACCTACATCTATTTGATATGTAGTCTTTTGCTTAAACTTTGCATTTTAAAAGTTTTAAACGAAATTTCTTTTAAGAAGAGGGGATGTTATACCGGAAGGATTTGAGCCCCAGACCTCTTCTATATATTAGCCACATGGTAAGGGAGATATAACACGTATGCTCTTACAACTACAAAAAAAAATTGTTGCAGAATGCATGAAATAAATATATCAGCGAATATTAATTGATTGCAAGAGAGCATATATCAAGTCAATCAACATATTCGTGGAGAGCAAACAACCAAACGATTACCAGCTTTTGAAAAGAATGGGAGATCTATTAGTACAGCCAAGGATGGGATTCAGGTATTGAGAGGAGAATCTTCAAAAAGGTCCCTCAGGCCAAGCTTCAGGATTGACCAAATCTTATCCTTACTAGAAGGATCTAGATTCTTCTGAAAAATGTTTGCTATTTGCTTTATCTCGATCACATTTGCCGCGACCAATGGTCGTTGTTAATTGCAGTATTCTACTAATTACATAGCGTGTGGAACTCAAAGAAGCAACTGAACTCGTCAAATGACGTAGAGGTTTTGAACTATTAATTACATTCTATACTTGACACAGTCCCCTCGTGGGGAAGAACAACCTAAGGGAAGGGACGGTGTGACACTGTGATGCATCGGATATCAGAAGAACATATAGTTCTGAAATCGCAATACAGACAGCTAAAGCACCATGGCGGCGGATGACATGCACGTCGTGCATGGGAAGATAGCACGTTGGAAGACGGGGCAAAGACGCCCAAGAAGGCGATCTCGTTGGGGTAGAGCAGATAGACGATCCAAGCCGTTGAGAGATCTGATTCTCCAAAAGCATTCAGAATCCACACTTGTATCGTAGTGTGGTGCACGTATAAAGGAATAAGACCACGGTATCTACCCAAAGGATAGAGCAATCCAACCAGCTGGGAGAAGGCCATTAATGCCTCTGTTGTAATCTCTCTGCTTATAAATAACCAGGAAAGACGCCCCTTGAGCAGTGGGAACAATCCGCAACTGTCTTCTTCTCCCTTTCCTTTCCTCTCCATCGGCAGCCTAAAGATAGTCTTCCTTGTGCCTGCCCGCCCCCCGTCCTATGGAGCGCAAGATGCCTGCTGCCCATCTCTGCCTGCTGCTGCTGCTTCTTCTGGCACCCGGTGAGAAGCTTCGCCTGATCTCTTCCGTGATCTAGTTTCTCTTCCACATCGTCCACCCAAAGACATATATATATATATATATATATATATTGCTGACTAATTAACGGTGGTCTCCTCTTGTGGGCATGCATACAGAGCCAGCGGTGCTCGTGCAAGGGAGGGACTGCATGTCGAGGAGCCGCCTGTTTAAGGGCACCTGCTACTCCTGGCGTAACTGCCGCTATGTCTGTTACAACGAGGGCTTCCCCTCTGGCAAGTGTGCCGGATTCATACGCCGGTGCTACTGCGTCAAGCCCTGCTCTGAGAACTCAGCAAGGCGGCTCCTCGCTGGCTCTTAGGCCCGATGGGAGTGTAACATATATGCATACAATAGAGAAACTGATCTTATTATGAATAAACATCAAGCTCTTATTGTCTTCCCATGCTTGAACTAACAGATATGAATGGAAGCGTCGTGTAGTACGACGTCCTCAAGTACGTGTGCGTGCAATGATCACAAAATGCATGTTTTTGGAACACAAAATTCGGGAATGGTTCAAAAGTTATGTTGCCGTAGTACTTGGGAACTCGTTGACCCCACACACTACAAGAAAACCAAGAGTTGCGTCCGCGCCCTCAAAGCCGTTTTTAAAAGCCATAAAGTTGTCTCTAATATAATAATTAAGGACACGGCTTTTTAGCTGTCCCGCATAATTTGTAGGCCGTGTTTGCCGTAGTTTTTAATTAGAAGTATTTTTATATTTCAATTTAATTATTTTTATAGTAATCATTGGATCTTTAAAATTATTTATAAAATATTTTATTTATGTTTTAACTTCCGATCAAAAGTTACAAAGATGAAGTTTTAAAAAATTAGAGAAAAAATGAGATTGCTATGGAAGAGTTGACTTTTGTAACAAATCAAAATAATTATAACATCTCTCCTTCAACTCAATTCATGTGAAAAGTAAAAATCAAAAGTGACTTTCAAATATAAATTTTACCAAACATGCTCATAAGACTTTTTTGGTCGTCTCAATAAAAAGACTCATTAGTAACAGCGTTTTATCCGTCTCTTATTAAAAATATTTGAGATGGATACAACCATCTCAAAAAATAATTATTAGGGTCAATGGACCCACCATTACTTAAAAATCTTTTAGGGACAACTCAACATCTATCCTTAAAAGAGGCACCTTAAAATTCTTTTAGTGACAACTCAACATCTGTCCCTAATAATCTTAGATAGAGATCCCAAAGACATATATTTAAGACATCTCATAGCCATCCCTACAAATTGAAATCTCATCCAACGAACAATAGCATTGGTTTTACCCGTCCCTAATGATTACAACGGACCTTACGAACCATCTCAAATTATCTGAAGGAACAGTTATAGCCGTCCCTCATGTTATTAATTACCAGATCTTGTAGAGACAATTACAACCATCTCTATAATCTTTCAAAAATAAAAGAATATATTATAAATAATTATTTTTCACATCAGTTTAACCTGTGTATAACAAGAAAATAATCATACTTTAACCTATATAACAAGGCCATAATCATCCAAAAAATTTGAGAGATACATGCCTAAATCCATAAACATACATGTTACAGTCCCTAATGATAGGAAATTTTTTAAAAAAGATAAATGTTATCCTTACTTTGTCTCTTTCGACTTCTTTTACAATGCATCCACAATTCTCTCTATCGCGCCTACTAGAAATTTGAATGGGTTATATATATTCACCAACATGGCAATTCTCTCTATCGCGCCTACTAGAAATTTAAATAGGTTATATATATTCAACAACATGGTAACATCTAACGATACAAAAAGCAAGAATAAGCTTCTCAAGTGACAAACTATGCTTCAAATTTGCGGCTGGGGGCTGCAGGCGGAGTTCTCCATTGTGATGTCTCGGGTCCACAGGTGGCTTGTGGAGTTGGATATATAGAGAAAGGGTCGAAGGTGGTAACGACGGATATTGTCTCCTTCATGAAGTACTTCAAGTCTATTTTCTTCCTGGCCAATCAGAATGTAAAGCTTGCCCCTTTCTTAGAGTTTGTTGAGTTTCTTACCCATCTTCTATGGAATCTAAAGGCCATAAAGCCACACTGCATCAGATTAGAAAGTGAAGGATTATAGAAGTGTTAAGCAATAATACACATGCTTCACAACAAAAAAACTAAGCAAAACAAATTACAAGGGATTTCTTCAAACAGTTAACACAAAGGGACAGCAAAAGCTAGTGTGCTGGATGTAGTTTAATCAAATGAACATTGAATGTGTTAAATCAAACTCATGCCTAATATGTTATAAAAATATGTTATAAGAAAATATCATGTGCAGTGGTCGGAAGCTGGTTGAACTACGGTGACCGTCCACTACACGATTGACGCCGTCTGTGAAAAACGCGCAAAATGCCATAGCAAGAGGCAACAAGAATAACCGTCGTTGCGGAGTGACATCACAGATCAATGAAGCCGGAGTCGACGCCGACGTAAACTGGTCGCAGAGCGCAACCTCCAGGCCGTCAAGGAACGGCAATGACCCCATGGGGATAGTCGCCTAGCAACTGGGCGCCCTGCTTACCCTGATGCAGTAATGCCTCCCTGCCCCACCGGCTGTTCCGGAGCCCCGCCTGGGGGCCTCCCCCCAGGATGGGCCCCAAAGGGAGGCCCGGAACCCTCTGGCCGGCGTAGGGAGGTGCGAAGGCATTCAGAGTGCTGGTGGTCGGTTCCTTATCCTTAATGGGGAAATTCGACGCAACAACCTTTAGCCTGCAGCCTCCTAAGTCACTGGCTCGAACTGTTCCTCCCCAGGGAAGAAGAGCAGTCGGAAGGACCAGCCTCTCTGATCTCGAGTCTCAAGGTCTCAATCTCCTCAAGAAGGTCCCGCCGTGGACCGGCGGATTGACGAGTTAGAGAGAAGGCTCGACGAACGGGAACTCTGCCTGGAGCGCGAGGAAAGGTGCATCGAGAGCCTCTTTCAGAAGAGATGATCTCTCTCACTCTCTAACGAGGAGAGAGATAACTCTCCTTTCGCTGTCGAGATTCTAGACGTCCCAGTCCCTAAGAAGCTGCCCATTAATAACCTCAACACCTACAACGGGCAGGGGGATCCAGAGATACACTTCCACAACTTCTAGTCTCACATGAGGCTGCACGGAGTCCATGGGGCCATTCGCTGCTGCACATTCGCCACCACCCTGGTGGGAACAGTTCAAATCTGTTTTCACTACCTTGGCGTCGGGATCGATCCACTCTTTTGGTCAGCTCGGAAAGCTTTTCCGAGATCATTTTGATGGTGGCAAAAGGTCGTCGGCCAACTTGGTTGCCATCAAGCAGAAGCGCGGCGAGTCCCTCTAAGAATATATCTCCAGCTTTCACCACGAGGCCCTTCGGGTCCCAAAGCTTGAAGTATCCTCTGCCGTGACCACCCTAGCTGAAGGCAATCGGGATGATTCTCTCCGAAGAGCCATCATCCTCCATGCGCCAAGAACCCTATTCGACCTCACCAACCTGGCGTGCCAACACGCCGACTGCGATGAAGTGATAACCGCCTATCACTTCCGCGGGGAAGAAGGCGATTGCAAGCGTCAAGGCGAAAGATCCCTTCTAGGGAAGAAGAAGTCTTGGCGCTTTGAGGGAGACTCCAAGGGTCCTCCATCTTCTGGGTTGTACATGCCACTGACTACTCCTGTATTCGAAATCTTACAAGACATCGAAAACAAGGAATATGTCAGCTAGCCCCAGAAGATGAAGACCGATCCCAAGCACCGGGACCAAAGGAAATTCAGCCACTTCCACAAAGATCACGACCACACAACTGAGGAGTGTCTGCAGCTGCGGGACAAGATAGAGTCCCTGATATGTCGAGGGTATCTCGGAAAGTATATGGCGAAGCCCGACTAGGAGCGCGAAGTGCCGCAGATCGAGAATCGCCCCAACGGCACCGAGATCCACATGATTTTCGGTGGCCTCATGTCAGGAGTGTTAGTCTTAGGTGGCCTACAAGACAATCCAACTATGTAAATCTCGTTCATTTATTAATAAAATGGCATTATTTCATTGTGTGCAATTCGTTCTATTACCGTCTCATAATGAAGTCTATGAATATGTACGATAGTGATTAGATTATGATGAGATAATACTAATAAGACTGATCACTTAAACACACATATTCTTAATAGTTCCTAGTCAGAGGATAACCGAGAAGGACATCGGATTATCCGGTTAGACTAGTACAGATTACTCCTGCTCATATGATGAGGGTGACCGATCGTATAGTCACTTGTGTGGAGACACTAAGGTGAATCTGTAAGTGTTCATTAGAGAATGAGTTCACTGAACTGATCTGACTGAATCGCTGGATGGTATAGTACCTCACTGTCAACCAGTTTGATTATATTACCGCAGTTGTGTGAATGGTCTTCGGACCTGAGACACTAAGGATACCTTGTCAGTAGACTTTTCTTTGCTTTGACCTTGGTTTAAGGATCTCTATTCATGGGATTCTAAACAGCTAAGGATCGGGTACAGCAGAATACCGACGAAGGGAATTAAGTGTCAATTAGGAATCATTCGCTCTCGGTACCTAGAGAGAGAATGCTCTAGGAAGGATGTGCGGAAGTCTCTAGTTAGGGCAGATAATAATATCGGGAAAGGGGTTTTCTAATATTATTTAGCAGCATCCAATCTAAGTGAGTTGACCGATTAGGGTTTGACGATACACCATACCCTGAGTTGACTTGAGAGCATTGTACGAATGAAGGATTATATCCGCGCCATAACTATTGGCGGAAGGGTTCCAAGAGTGGGTTACTTAACCCCAAATACCTTCCGAGTTTACGCGGTATTTCTTGGCATCTAACGTGATTAGAGGCCCGATCGAATTTAATGTGCAACATTAATTCGGTTAATTAATTAATTAATGAGTTATTAATTAATTAATCAAGTCAGTGAGGGGGCACTGGGCTTAATGGGCCATTAACCGGACTGGTTATTAGGCCTAGAGGGTCATACGCAAATGATTCTCAAGGCGATGGATTTTAAGTGGGTTTTATATCAACCGGAGATTTTTATGAAAAATCGCGTGATTAATATATAATATAACGAACGGGCTGAGCAGGCCAAGATGTGGCTCAGCCCTAGCCGTCCCCCCTCTCTCTCTTTTCTCTCTGGCGCCCCACCACTCTCCACTCTCTGGAGACTGCTCCGCCGCTTCTCCGACTCCCGTCCAATGGGAAATCGTCCGTGTGTTGTGGCGATCATTGCGGCGAATGGCGAACGATTCGTAGGCTGCGAAGAATGAGGAACGTGAGCAAATCTACCGCGAGAAGGATCGCGTGGACTTCGCTAGAGGTCAGGCGTTTACGCGGCTCGTAGTGTCACAACGACGGAACTGATCGGTCGCAGATTCGAATCCGCGCAAGATAATAATTCGATTATCCAATAATCGATTTTAAATATTCGAAACGGGAAACGGATCGCTGTTATTAAATTATTTATTTCCGCTGCGTGAGCAATCTGGAGAAACGAGAGAACCTTACAGTGGTATCAGAGCTGTGATGAAGAACGGGGTTTATTGTAGCTTCGTTCGGGATTCCTAAGCGTTGGGATAGAGGACCAGGACCCCGGATCATCTGGGGAAAGTCTCTGGTCATGATTGGGCTCCTGGCCGACACAGAAGAGGCCGTTGAAGGTGGCCGAAAATCTCCTTCTTCCTCGATTTTAAGAAAACCAGAAAAACATGTTTTGAAGGGGGCTAAAGGGCTCGAGCCAGCAAGCTTGGGGGGCCGCCGGCGAGCCCTGCCAGTGCCGGGGTCGTCGCCGAGGTTGGGGCGGCACCGACGGGGCCAAGTGGTGCCGGCCGGCGGCACTGCTACTCCTCCCACTGCCGGCCTCCACCAGAAGGTTAGGGTTTCTGTTGTAAAGGAAGGGGGGGGCAAACCAGGTGTTGAGTGTGAAGGGGGCCGGTCCCGAGCCAATCTGACTGGCTAGACCGGGCCAAGCCGGGGCCCGCTGAACCCTGGTTTCCCCTTTTCCCTTTAAACCCCAACTAAACCCAAAAGCCCAATTAAAATTTTATTTGATTTTACTTTTAAATTATTTTTTTTTGAAAAAATAAATTATTATTCAATTTCTTTTAATTGGATATTAATGATTTTGGAATCATTATTATTAACATATTGTTGATAATTAATTAAAGTTAGTTATTAATTTAAGTGTTAAATTAATAATTAATTTTAATTGACTAATTTAAGTATTAAATTAATAGTTATTAGTTAATCAGAGTTAATTGTTAATTTAAGTGTTAAATTAATAACTAATTTTAATTAACTAATCTAAAAGTTAGATTAGAAGTTTTTAATTAATTGGTGTTAATTATTAGTTTAAATGTTAAATTAGTGATTAACATTAATTAACTACTCTAAGAGTTGGATTAATAGTTAATAAATAATTAGAGTTAGTTATTAATTTAAGTGTTAAATTAATAATTAATTTTAATTGACTAATTTAAGTGTTAAATTAGTTGTTATTAGTTAATTGGAGTTAATTGTTAATTTAAGTGTTAAATTAATAATTAATTTTAATTAACTAATCTAAGGGTTAAATTAGAAGACATTAATTTACTAATCTAAGAGTTGGATTAGTAATTTTTAATCAATTAGAGTTGATTATTAATTTAAGTGTTAAATTAGTAATTAACTTTAGTAGACTAATTTAGGAGTTAGATTAGTCATTAATTATTAATAGTTTAATTGTTAGATTATTAATATTATTTAATCTAATTGTTAGATTTTTTTAATTATTAGAAATGTTCTAATGGCATGGAATATTATGGAATTATTAATTTGGAGTGTGCGCACATGTGATGTGTGTTTTATATACTTTTAAATTTGATTTAATTGTATGATAAGATAATAAAATGAGTTTTCGAAATTCAAATGCCAATTTGATTGGAATCAACTTTTTGAAAGCTAAAATTATTAATTTTTGAAACTCTTTTATTTTAGCCATGTGATGTGCATATCATGTGTGGAATGGTTAAAACACACCGTGATCATGGATATGCACTTTTAAATTATTCATGTGATGAATAATGTATCTGGATCGTTGATGTATGTTTGTATATTTATTAATTGTTAATAAATAGAGGTCTGTGTACCTCTCCCTCTCTCATACTCCGATGCACTTTTACCTTCCTCTCTCTTGTACTCGCCATAAGGACTTCTTCAATTCATATGTAATTTATGAATTTATTGTAATATGATCGAAGCAACCGAGGAAGGAGCGAGGACGATGGATATCCTTTTGCCTTTATGTTTGCAGGATTATCTAATATAATTGTTATGTTAGATTGTGTGTGTGTTTGATTGTTGGCTACAGTCAAACTCACTATGCTATCTGTGACCACATTTGACATGTATGAGATGCATTGTTTTATTTTTTATTATGAATCAAAGCAGGTATAGTATGTAGTAAATATATATGATATATTTATATACTATCACCTAAGTGAGACCAAGATAAAAGTTATCTAAAAATCATCGCTAAATTCTAAGCCGTAACTTGAGTAATTAAGAATTTACCGTGTGATCCTTCATCGTTATAGTCATAGGATTCAAATTACCTTAGGCAGGTTTGTTGTGCTATCCACAAGGCATGTCTAATTATAAGGAGAGACTATGGCTATAGCATAAGATGCCTATAGATTGGGATAGAAGAACCATGTAGTCTTGTTGTGCTATCCACAAGGGTTGTATGCAAATCTATGCTCGTCACGTAATGATGGTAATACTTAGACCATAATTAATGGTTTGTTGTGCTATCCACAAGGCCATTAAATCTCTGGGGACCGAAGATATGATCGGATATTGCAACGAGTTGCAAGTCCCATGAGATGGGTGCTCTTTGATTGCATGACAGTTTGTTATGCTATCGATAAGGTTGTACTACAAGTCATTGAGATTCTGATCCCCACTAGGAGACTGTCAGCGTCTCCCGTTCTGTATAAATGAGGGTTATGCAGTCCGTCGAAAATTAGTGGGAGTTAAAACTTGATTAAAAGACTATATCTTGTTTTAAATTTTAATAATTGAATATCTGCTAGATATATTTAATTTATCTCCTGTAGAAAATTATGTCGTCGAATAACCTACTCCGTGGCATACTTAATATCAATCTTTTGACTGGCCTGAACTACTCGGATTAGCTCAGAAACCTAAAGAATGTCTTCAGATCTGAGCACAATGCCCTTGAGGCAGTAATGATCGCATATGATAAAAGGAAGGACAATGGCAAAGGACTAGTAAAGGGTGACTGCTTCTACTGTAAGCAGAATGGTCACAGGAAGAGGAACTGCAAGAAGTTCATCAACGATAAAGCTCATGGAAAAGTGAAGTTGTCAGAAGCTTCAGATATCTATATGATAAATATCAACTTGTTAGTTAGAGATTCCACATCTTGGATATTAGATACTGGATGTGCTTCTCATATCCGCCACGATGTGCAGATGCTGACAAGTAAGCGCAAGCTGAGAAAAGGCAAGGTGGAACTGATGCTAGGAAACGGCACAAACGTTGCGGCGGTTGTTGTAGGGACAGCAAACCTCATGCTTTCATCAAGAGACGTTTTATCATTGAAAGATTGTTATCATGTTCCTAGCATAATAAATAATATCATATCAGTATCTTATTTAGACAAGATAGGATATAGGTTGACTAATAAGAACAAAAGTTGTTCGATTTGTTATGATAAAAAATCAATAGCTTCGGCACCTTTAATCAATGGTCTATATCTTTTAGATGTTTCTTACTACAATCTTCACATGGATAATGTTCTTAAGAAGATCAAGAATTGTATGCGTTATATCCTAGATCTCAAGCCCATTAATTTGTAAATGGGCCAAGCTTAATTAAGCCTGATTAGATTTAAATAAGCCTAATTAAGTCAATTAATGGGATAAAATGATTTAAATATGTTTAATATTTTTTTAATAATATAATAATAGATTTAAAATAAATAAGTCATTATTTAAGTCAAAACAAGCCCAATAAACCCATTAGTGACTCAATTAGGAAACTAGTTAGATTCCAACACTTGGTCAAATTTTCGAATCTGAAAATTGTGAGAACACGCTGTTTTGCGAATGCAATAACTTTGTAACCAAAAGACCAAAAATGATATGGCATATATGGTTGGAAAGAGAATATAAAAGACTACAACTTTGTCAAAAGAATCATAAGCTAATTTCGACATTTAATAGATCGAATCGGAGGGGGTTTATGGGAGGAAACCCATTCTGCACTAAAATCTGTGTTCCTAGTTGAAATCGGAACACTTTAGTTTGTTGGTTAAAGAAGTTATGGTTTGACTTCGACTTGGAAACTTTGGAGGCTTAATTTGAGTAGTATTAGGAAGCCAAAATAGTTTATATGAGGTCTTGAGGTCGTGCATGATGTCTTCTCCACGCAACCCCAAAATAAGAGGTAAGAACATGTTGTTCTTCATGAGAAAGAGAAGTATTTTGATTTAAATCTCTTTGGAAATTGATTCTGATGGATGGATTGTTGTTCTTTGAGGTTTAGACATCGTGGGAGAAGCCTTAGATTACAAGAAAACCGAGATTGGAGTGCTATAAGGTGATTGAAAGCCATTAGAGGGGAGTATTCTTTGTGTTTTTGAGGTAGGTGATGATAACCTATTGAATGATATTTTGTATTAATATAAAAACTTTATTTTGATTTTCAAAAGTGGTCAAACATGATTTCTAGAACTATAATCTACCAACCTATGACTTTAGATTCCACTTTGATCGATGAATATTTGATCAAATTCGCAAAATCTTATATTCTGGAAATTCATGACCTATAGCTACGTTTTTCAGGACCTATATCTACAGTTTTTAGAAGTTGTGACAAATTTTCAACTTGAACTTAAATTGATCATAACTCTTTTGTTTCTTGGCCGATTGACTTAAATTTTTGAACACACTTTGATTTCAACCTATTATACCTTCTGGTAAAATCTTATAAATTTTAGATTTCATTTGCCTATTATTCTACTATTTATTCGATTGACCCAATTTGACTTAAGTTATTTTTATGTTATTTGATACTCTAAATCATTCGTTTGATGTCGGACTTACATGAAACTTTGTCCTTATGATTACTTTGACTTCTTGGGAATGTTAACCAAGTTTGATAATTTTATGATTTTTTTTGCTATTTTCGGATTTATTTGTTTATTTTTCGTCTCTGAAAATTAGTTTCATTAGCCGAAAATTATAATTATTTATCTGAAAAATCTCAGAAAATTTCAATAGCATACGCTTTTGTCCATAAACCTATTTTGATCAACTTTACTATGATTATCTATCTATATGACCATGTCGACTCTTTAAGTGATTATTTTGTTATAAAAATATGTATTTTAACTCTTATATGTAAGTATCACTTTGCCAAATTAATTTTCAGATCTATGAATATTATGAAATATATGAAAATATATTTATGTCATATTTGTTTGAGATATGTTTGGACATTGCCATCTTAAGGAGATATTTGGCCCAATTCTATTATATGCATCCATATTGGATAGGATATTTTGTTTGGAATCCGAGGGCAAACGGGTGGAATCCTAATTTCCAGGTGGCTAAAATCAAGAGACGGCGATACGTAACACCCTGGCAGTTTGTAGATGGGTGGGACTTAGACTCCCCGGTTCTGCGCAGTGACCAAGACCTTTGCATCATTTTCCTAAATGCTTTGGTATTTGTTTTGTTTGGCTCATTATGTTGTGGTTTATGTGCATGTCCGTTATGATATGATTTGATGTGTTTGATTGGCATATAAATTTAAAATCTTTGTTCCATATGTTCATTTGAATTCAGCTTAGCCATTTGAATCTTTTGATCATCTTGTTTAGTTATTCCTTTACAATCATATGAATTTGTTTTAACTATATGATCCATGATATGAATCTGATTTGATAAGCTACTACGCCATGATATTTGCTATTTGATATGAGATGTTCTCAAGGGACGGCGGTACGTAACACCCTAACAATCTAACAATTTGATATGTTATGTTCGATATACGATATATTTTGATCATGGCTTGTAGATTCATTCAGTTAAATCAGAATCTGATCAGGCTTTATATGTTATATATTAGTTCCATTCGTTATGCTATTAGAAAATACATATGATTTGGTAATTTATATTTGACCATATTTTGTATCATGATCTTATTTGAGTTATATGTAGAATTATGAATTGTATATATATTTGACATTATCTCTTTTCAATTATTATATTGTTAGTATTTGGTGGATTTGATTTGCCTACTGAGTGGTTGTATTCATAAACTCTATTAACATTTTCAGAGACTGAGGAGGAAAAGTTAGCTGAGGAACAGGACTTTGCTTAAGGAATTGATTTCAGACTTATTTGGAGGTTATCTAGGATTAGATTTACTGTTTTATTAGATTTGATGTAGTAAGAACTTGAGAGAGTATATGTACTTTTATATTTCTTTAGTGAGTTGGAAAATTTTATTTCCGCTGCATATTTGGTGAAATTTGAGGATCCTGGTTATGGCAATATAATAGAATATTTAGATTTAATGGTGGTAAATAGCATGTTTATTGCTTGGTTATTTGTCTCTCATCATTCATCTTCGATTTGTATGTTATTTGATTCTGTAGTTACGTAACTTCAATCCGAAGTGAGTCTGAATAACTGAACTGGATTAGAGACGTAACGGTGTGAACCAAGCCTACATGTAGCATTGTAGACTTGGACAGATTGGTGAAAGCAAGTTGCAAAAGTTGCACAAATATGGATATTTAAATGCATTCGATTATGAATTGTTTGCGACATGTGAGTCATGTCTTATGGGAAGGATGACAAAATCTCCATTTACTGGACATGGAGAACGTACCAAAGACGTTTTAGAATTAATACATTCAGATGTATGTGGTCCAATGTTCACCCAAGCCAAATGTGATTTTTCGTACTTCAACATGTTCACCGATGACTTCTCAAGATTCCGCTATGTGTACTTAATGAAGTACAAGTCGAAAGCGTTTGAGAAGTTCAGGGAGTTCAAGAATAAGATAGAGAAGCAGTCAGGAAAGAATATTATAACTCTTCAATCAGATCGAGGAGAAGAATACTTGAGTATTAATTTCACACAATTCTTAAAAGAATAATAGTATCCTTTCTCAGCTAACCCCTCAATATACACCACAGATGAATGGTATATCTGAAAGGAGGAATCGTACTTCATTAGACATGGTGCAATCCATAATGAGCTTTTCGGATTTACCAGTATCCCTCTGGGGTTATACTCTAGAGTCAGCAACATACCTACTGAACAGAGTACCCATCAAGTTTGTAACCTCTACTCCATATGAGATATGGAAAAGCAGAAAATCAGAATTTAAACATTTTAAAGTCTGAGGTTATCCTGCTCATGTAAAGAGGTATGATCCAGATAAGCTGGAATCACGAACTGATAAATACAGGTTTGTGGGATATCCAAAGGAGACCTTTGAATACTACTTTTACCATCCTGGTGAACAAAAGGTGTTTGTCGCCAGGAAAGCTGTCTTCCTGGAAGAGGAATACCTTCTCCAGGAGGACAATAGGAGTAAAATAGTACTGAAAATGGTTTTATATCCCCGAACAGATGCAATAACATCAGATGAACTATCAATTCCTAAATATGTTCAAGTACACACAGATGAGTCTCGCAGATCTGGTAGAGTACCTAGACCACCCGAACGATATGTGGGACATATCAATGAAGGTGAGTCTAAGGTTGAATATAATGAGGATAATGATCCTAAAACCTACCAGGAGGCGATAGAAGGTCCAGAAGCCAGGAAATGGCAAGAAGCCATGAACTCAAAAATCCAGTCCATGTACACCAACCCAGTTTGAAACTTGGAGGACTTGTCCGAGGGTATTGTACTCATCGGGTGCAAGTGGATCTTTAAGAAAAAGATCGGTGCTAATGGACGGATCGACACTTATAAGGTAAGGTTGGTGGCAAAAGGATATCGTCAAATGCAAGAAATTGACTATGACGAGACTTTCTCACCAATTGCCATGATAAGGTCGATCAGAGTTCTACTCGTCATTGCTGCACACTTTGATTATGAGATTTGGCAGATGGATGTGAAGAATGTCTTCCTCAACGGTAACCTTGAGGAAGAGGTGTACATGATACAACCTGAAGGTTTCACATACAAAGAGTTTCCGGATATAGTGTGCAAGCTTCAGAGGTCTATTTATGGACTGAAGCAGGCTTCTCGGAGCTAGAACATAAGATTTGACGAGGCTGTAAAATCTTAACTTTATTAAGAATGAAGATAAGCTTTGTGCATATAAGAAGGCCAGTGGGACTGCAGTCACCTTCTTAGTTCTTTACGTAGATGACATACTACTCATTAGGAATGATGTAGCTATGATGTCATCGATAAAGATCTGGTTGTCGAAAAACTTCTCCATGAAAGATTTGGGAGAAGCATTCTACGTATTGGGAATACGGACTATAGAGATAGATCAAAGAGGATGCTCGGAATGACCCAATCCTTGTACATAGATACCATTGTCAAAAGGTTTGACATGGAAAATTCCAAGAGAGGTCTCATACCGATGAGACATAGAATTAATCTCTCAAATGAGCAGTCTCCTACGACTCTTAATGAGAGGGCATTCATGGATAGAGTACCCTATGCATCTACCATAGGATGTATCACGTATGCCATGCTATATATAAGGCCTGATGTCGTATATGCTCTAAGTGTTACGAGCATATTTCAGGGTGATCCAGACGAAGAGTACTGGAAGGCAGTGAAATGTATCTAAGTATTTGAGAAGAACTAAGGATATGTTTCTTGTATATGGAGGAGGTGACTTGAAATTGCGAGGCTTTACTGACTCGAGTTTCCAGTCATACCTAGATAATAGTAGGTCTACATCTGAATTTGTGTTTACTTTGAACGGAGGCGTAGTGTATGTGAGTGCTTAAATTAGTGATGTGATTATCATGAAAATTTATGTTGATTAAGTGACAAATAAACCTATTAAAAACTAAGTGAATGTGATCGCCAGAAGCTTTTAACTTAAAAGTTCCAAAAGACAAAGATTGATCGCCTACCTGTTTCAGAATTGGGAGATGTTGGAGTTCTTGATTCCCCTCCTTTAGTCGGATGAAGAAAGAGAGTCCTTCTGACTTTGTTCTTGCTTTGAACGCTTATGGGGCTTTGAGGATCATTCAGATTTCCTTGTTGTTGATTCTCTCCTCTTTATCTCCTTTTGTACCTTGCAACAAACAAAGATAAAAGAAAATAATAAGAACTCAAGCAGTGGTAGTATCTATTCTAATGAAGATTCTGATCATGCAACTTAAATGAAGAACTCACTTGTTTGATAGTCTTTTAAACCCCTTTAAACATGGATTGGAATTATGCTAGTGTGTGTTGCATGGAATGATGTGATGAAAATATGATGCTAATGTGATGAAAGTATGAGAAGGATGTGAAAATTAATTAAGAACTAAGTTTGATGGCCCCTGAAAAGCCTTGGTCTTGAATGGATCTTGAAAGGATGAAGAAGCGACGAATAAAGGATGTAGACTCCGAGAAGTAGCAGCGCTTCGATCCTTCAGCATTTGGACGTCGTCGCCAAGATTCTTTACTCAATTTTCACTCAATTATCGCTATCATCACTAACTTTTTAATGACCAAGGGGTTGGGTATTTATAGGCTTAAGTTCACGCATCTGCGGTTACTTAAAGATTAACATGAAAGAGTTTGAAGTTTATCTAACTAACAAACAGATAAATACAGCATAATTCATATTTATCTGTAATTGTCTAAAACGCGTCGCCCATTGGAGACGTCTTTTAGACTAATTAAGATAAGGGTAAACATCGGGAAGAAAAGATAGAAACAGCTTAGGAAACCTAAATGGCGTCGTGCCTGGCAGACGTCTTTTAGTTTATTAATAAATTAATTAAAAATTAGATTAATAATCAAAATAAGAATTAAATCTAAATGGCGTCTTTATAGGTTGACGTCTTTTATAATTCTTCAAATTTGATTAAAACTCTCAGTTAAAATGAATTTCTTTAATAAACTTAAATTATGTATGTCTGACCGATGTCATTTAGATAATTAATCTAGAAAAATAATAAAAATTAACTAATGATTAAATATCAGACCATTTTGAGGCATTATTATATGATATGAAATTTACTCAAAATGATGTCAAAATTAGCATGTCTACAGCTGCCTCACCTTGGCATCGTCTTTGCAAGGGAATGAAATGGAATGTACTGAAAAGATGATGCCAAGGTGTGATGAGACACGCTCTCAACATCGCATGATTGGAATTTTTCTCAAAATCATTAATGAAGATAACTCGAATAGATCAATGAAATCAATCATGTTTGGATGAGATAGACAAGGAAATAAAATAAGGTCGATCAACCTCTACGGATTGGGAAGCACCCCAGGTTATAGACATTGCAGGTTTCATCATGGGGAGCGATTGCCAGCCAATGTGGACGTGCTGCAACCATGATAGATCTTTAAAAGAAAATAAGAAATGTTGGATAAAGAGTCCAAGAAAGGATAGAATTCCAAGGATATCTTCAAGCGAACCTCAAAGATAATCAAGATACTCAATTCAGATTGGAATATTTCATATCATGTTTGAATTATTTGATCAATAGTCTGAAACTTAATCAATAATTAATTCTTATTACAATGATATCAAAGTCCTACATGATGCATGCTGGACTAAAAAGAAAAATATAAAATCAAATAAAATATAAATTAATCAAGGATAATATTGTTAAATTGTCATTAATGAGTCAAGATATTAATTCTTGCAAACCAGTGCTAAGCCGAAGCTCGTTTATCCACGCACCGTTTTACAAAAGCGGAACCATCGTCCTTACTAATTAACAATCCCACGGCCTATTCGTGCGATTAAGAATTCTCTGGAATTATCATTGTTTTTGTTAAAGGGGAACTCAAATTCCAGTTTCATCAAAACCACAAGGTCCTTGATATAGTCTAATAAATATTTAACATGTAGTAATGATGATGCAAATTAATCACATGAAATAATACAAAGGATAGAGATAACCGTCTTTTTAGCCACGGTCGGGACTCATAAACTCCCATAGTGGGATGTTCTTGAGATTCTCAGCTTCATTTGGATTTTCTTGAATTTCCTGCACTCAAAAATTCATCAATAACTTCAAGCAAACATTTAATTAAGTATCAAAATATAGATAAACAGTGAATTTCGGGCAAATAACAGAAAAGTCTAAAACGCGTCGTGTCGCGCCGACGCCATTAAGATTAACCAAAACGCGTCGCTGTTCAACGACGCCTTTTCAGTCGCAGAAACAGGGTCTGGCTAACTTCTACCCGGATTCCAACTCTTCCCATGCTTATCTCTTCTCCAATCCGGAAAAGCCTTCCTAGAATCGCAATTCTCTCTATATAAACTTCATTAACTTGTATTAAGGCAACCCTAACACAATCTAGAGATCAAAGTTAGAGATTCTCTTCAAAGTTCAAAGATTTTCAAGGTTCCAAGAAGGAAAAACTCAAGAACAAGATGGATTCTTCAAGCAAACGGGTGAAGAAAACGCTAGAGAAACTCTCTAACGTGAAAGATCATCTAAGTGGAAGAGATCATAACCTCCAAGTAAGTTAAATCCTATTTTCCTTCAATCCTTCTTCTTCCATTTCCTCTTTTTTGTCTTCATGTTCTTCAAGTTCTTCATAGCAATTTCCCCTTCTATTTTCTAGGCATCTCCTTTGTTTCCCAGCCCGAGAAAATTCACATCTCTCCCTTAGATTCGAAAGCTTGCTAAAAGTATTACTATTTCTATGCAATCTTTTGTTTCCAAGTGGAACATCCAAGGTCTAGTAGTCCATGCAAAGTACTACAAGAGTCCAAACGTAGACTAGGCGGCTATGGGTGCTTTGATTGAGTTGTGGCATCCTCAAACCCATACTTTTCTTTTTCCTGAATTTGAATGCACTATTCTTCTAGAAGAGGTTGAACTTCTATTGGGCCTTCCCAAAATCAAGTTGAACAACAATAATGAAGTGATCCAGAATAAGATGGCTCTGATGAGGGAAAAGATCAAAGGTCAACAATTATTGATGAAGATCATGAAGGACCCAAAATAAGTTAAAGGATGCCTCACCAAGAAAGGAATCAATCTTGCTAAGCTAGCAGAGTGGACTTTGTACGAGATTGAAGATCTTAGAGAGGATGATACTGAGAACGTGATGAAAGCATTCACCACGTGCCTAGTTGGAGCTTTGTTCTTTCCTGCACAAGATAACACACTTGAAGATGATCAAGTCAGTGCAATTTACGAGATCTTTGAGGGAAGACAGATTGGCACAGCGATTCTAGCCTATCTCTACAGTGGGCTCTCTACAGTGGGCTCTCTACAGCGTCTATAGGTCAGCCTCCTTATGGTTGCATGCTACTCTTCGCTCTGTGGGTTGAGTTGCACTTCAAATTTGAATATCACACTAGAAATTCAGTAAGACCATCTCAAATCTATCAGAATAGCCCGATCTTCCATATTTCCAACATTGTGAAATTCAATGAAAAGATGATCAATCGAGTGCCAAAACTCAAGACTTGAGCTGACTGGAGAGATTGCCAACATATGGATTTGATTCCTCGCCACTTGCACTCATAGGAAAGCCAATTCAAGTACGTCGTGTAGCGGGTGCAGAGCTTAAACTGATCGGGGCTACTGAGTTCGTGTTGTACAATCCTCATCACTATTATACTCAACTCAGCCTGCCTCGTCATGAATTTCCTGAGTTTTCCCATACATCTCCAATCAAGAAGCGTGCCTTGGAATCCGATGAAGATTATGAAGCCACTGAACTTATAATCACCCTATGGAATATTAGCCTCAATCATCGTGTGAAATCCTCTCAGAATGCTCATAAAGGCTTAACCTATCCATATGTAATGGGACTTCAGGAAATTCGTCTTTGAATGTTCTCTTTTTCTTTTCCTTTTATGATGTAATAAAGAATTTATTTCAATAAAGAATTGTTCCTTTATATCTTGAAATTCATCCTTAATCTTCTGTGACTTGTCCAAGATTTTTCCTTGAGTAAAAATTTGATTTTTCCTTAAAATATGACAATTCAGGTTTACTTAATGCAAAACGCGTCCACTCAGAAAGACGCCTTTTAACCATAATTTATTTTCCAAAATTTAGAGATAATTTTCCAAAAATCAAAGATTAATTCTGAAAACCCCCATTTATCCATAAAACACGTCCATTAATGTAGACGTCTTTAAGCCAAAAATAAGTTTCCAAAAATCAGAGATTAATCCTTAAAAGCCCGAATTATGCTAAAAAAGCGTCCACATATGTAGACGCCTTTCAATTCTCTCTCTTGCTTTTCCACAGAATTCTGCCATTAATTCTATGATTAATCCACTTAAATGCGTCGTGTTACCTGGACGCGTTTAATCATCATGCCTTGTACTGTTCTGACCAGAATTGGCTGTTTAAACTAAAACCCGTCGCTTTGTGAAGACGCCTTTTTATCAATTTCAAACTTCTGTACTTTGCCGCCTCAGTTTATGCACCCTGAATGGCGTCGTTGTACCCCAACGTGTTTCAATCTTCTCTAATAGAACCCGCACATGCCCTCCTTTCTTCCTCATTCTTCCCAAAACTTCTCTTTCTCATCTCCGGCGACCTCCTCGACGATCACCGTCTTTCTCTCCACCACCGACATCATTCTTTTCGGCGATCCTCACCTCTCCAGCCATCTTTCTCTTAGCACCGGCGATCAAGCTCCACCTCTTCATTCTCCGGAGCTCTCTCTCTCTCTTTCTCAAACTCTCTCTTTCTCTCTCATTCTTCTCCCCTTGGAAACCCATGGAGCAAGGAGAAGGATCACGAGGGAAACGCCGCCGTGCCGTGCGCGTAGTAAGGAGGGAGGAGCACGAGCCGGCTCTTCCTGAGGAGGCTATGGCCTTAGAGGCGGCATCGGCTATCCTAGAAGAGGAGATCCTTCCATCGGCGGCGATCGAGGGAGGAGAGAAGAAGAGGCTCTTCATTTGGTAAGCTCCCTATATGATGAATTTTTGATTGAATGGAGTATGGGAAAGGGGAGAAAAAGGGGTTCTTTGGAGGAACCCGAAACTGGATTTGAATGGCATCCAGACCAGGTGACGCCTTTCAAAGGGTGTCGCCATGGTCCGACGCCATTCAGTCCAAAATTTGATTTTTAAATAGATTAAAAAATGACTTTAAATGGCATCAAGGGTGGTTGACGCGTTTCAATGGGCGTCCATCTTGCTCGACGCCTTTCAATTATAGCATTTTTATTAATTTTTTATGTCCACTAACTGATGGAATTTCTTATTTTTATTTGCAGGGAACAATGAGGGTCAGAATTTCCTGGGACTTGGTAGTAGGGACGTACCAGGGACTCCCCGACTTCCAGAAGGCGCGCCTGCGCCGGATGGGATTTGGCGAGATTCTCGAGATCGAGCCATTTTGGCTCAATTTGGTCCTCCTGCAGGCGCTGCGGGAGAGGTGGCATGCAGAAAGCAGGGCTTTCCTAATGCCTTGGGGCCACATGGTCCCGACTTTAGAGGACGTGGCCATGATCACTGGCCTCAGAGTAGATGGTAGGCTGGTGAGCAGGGTGACCTACCCCGACTACCGAGGGTTGGCAGAGGCCCTATTAGGTATAGAGGTGTCCACCCTAGATAGAGAGTCTAGGACAGTCCCTATAGTGGAGGTAGAGGCCGCTCTAGGTTTAGTAGAGCCACGACGTCAGTCTGACGAGACCCCGAAGGAGTTTAGGAGTAGGCTAGCTGAGTCCTCCTCCTCTGTATACTGTAGTGACCCTAGCCAGGCAGATGAGGTAGATAGACAGTTGAGAGTCTTTTTAGTTTTCTTCTTTGGTCGGTTACTCTTTGGTACGAAGGGGGACCATATCCATTGTAGGTTTCTTTATTTGTTAGACGACCTAGAGACCCTCCACGAGTATGCCTGGGGTGCGGCCCTCTTGGCCCACCTGTTTGCAGTTCTGTCCGCGGTCACGCGGGACCGCGAGACCACCGTCAGAGGCTTCTCGTCGTTTCTTCAGGTATAAGTTATTTTAATTGTTTGTTTATGCAATGAAATGCAGTGATATGATGCTTTTCTAATTTACATGTTTATGCATGCAGGTGTGGAGTTGCTATTACTTTCCGCTCGGCAGAGGGAGGATTGTGAGGCCGGACGTTGTCCCTTTGGCTCGCCGCTGGCAGCCCATCGTGGGCATGGCCCCACAGCACCATCAGCTAACGGCCCTTCGTCGTTAGTTCCTTGATTATCCGGAGCTTCTAGTAAGTTTTGATTTGTTCAATTTTATTTATTAAATACAATATATTTATATGAATGCATCTAACCTATATGCAGGTGATCTGGCGCCCGTATCTGGGCATGGGAGAGGAGGGCCAGCTGTGAGTGACGGCTGGCCGGAGACGGTTCGGGAGGCAAATGTGGCTCCACTACCTTAATGAAATCGAGCCGCTCCGCCTCCGCTTAGTGATGAGGACGCTGGGCTTCCATCAAGAATGGATCGAAGAGGAGGTCCCAGAGGGCGTTGGGAGGAGCATGACGGGCAAGCAAGCCCTCACTGATTGGCGGGCGAAATTCCCGGAGCAATACGAAGATTGGCATCGCCGGGGTGTCCGAGTGGAGTCTCAAGTGGAGAGTAGCGCAGCCTACCTCCAACAGTACCGGACACGTTACGCCGATCAGCTGCAACTTCTCCGTCCTCTCGACGTAAGTATGCATTTATGCTTCTTTCATTTTATTATTATATTGATTTATGTTTGTGAATGAATGTGTGTATGTATGGCATGCAGGATGCACGGGATGTTGTGATCATCGACCTCCGGGCCCGTCTCCAGGATGTCGAGGCCCAGCTGGAGCAGGTCTAGAAGGAGCTCTTTGATTTGGTATGTATGCATGTTATGTATGAATATTTGAATTAATTAATTTGTTTTGACAATTAGCCACTGACGGTTGTCTTTTGGTGCAGCGAGCCGTCTACACCCAGACGGCTCCCCCTACATATGGAGCCTCATCCTCTACCTTGCCTACTGCTTACGAGGCTGCCCTTGCTGACCTCCAGTGCCAGCTTGCCTCCGCCATCCATCGAGCTTCTCTCGCGGAGGAGGATCGGGCTGCTCGAGTCAGTTCCATCCCTGACTTTCTTTTCTGAATTTGATTTTGATTGCTTGATTGCCTCGGACTAACAATATCTTCTTTTGCAGGTTGCTGAGCTTCAGGAGGCCCTTCAGAGGGCTGAGATCAACGCAGCTCGAGTCCGTGAGCTTGAGGAGCAGGTGGCCCGTCTCTCCATCGGGGATCTCGCACGACTCCAGGTTCGCCTGGAGATCTTGACTGAGGAGAGAGATCGCGACCGTCTTCGGCTGGAGAGTCTTCAGGGTCGCCTCTCCGTAGCAGAGCACGAGCATCGGATGGTGAAGGAGAGATACCAACGAGCCCGCCAACGGGCTATCGATCGTGGTCAGGCGAGTGCTTTCATCGCCAGCATCGCCATATCGTCCGGCCAGGCAGGGCCGAGTGCGATGGGACCACCCCACCTCCTAGCCGAGGACCAACACCGGATGCTCCTGATGAGGCTCAGAGCCAATTTGATGAAGGGGCAGGGGAGAGTCAGCCATGAGGGCTGCATATGTATTTTCCTTTCTTTTGTGTATCATATACAAACACCTTTTTATATATATATGAAATTTTGCCTTCAGCTTTATGTCTCAGCATTTGTGTGATTTCCTTGGCTTTCATTCCTGTACCCTGTACATTACTTAACAAACAGGTTAAGTATCTATTTAGGCTTAGCCCCTTGCCCAGTCAATGTAACTGATCAATCAATCTTTTTCTTGATAAAAGGGTCAAAGGGCATAGCCTTTATTAACAAAGGTAACATGAATACTCAAACTGTAAGCAAAAATGCAACATGCAAGCAGACATATGCTCACTGAAAATAAAAAGAATGAAACACACTAGATGCGATAAGCAGATGCTAATTGAAACATTTTTGTTGTTTTGAAATATTCATTTTGTTTGGGTTTTGGAACATGTATTTTTTTTGGATTTTGGAATATGTATTTTTTTGGATTTTTGAAATATGTATTTTGTTTGGATTTTGAAATATGTATTTTTTTGGATTTTGAAATATGTATTTTTTTTATTTTGAAATATATTTTTTTTTTGGATTTTGAAATATGTATTTTTTTTGGATTTTGGAATATTGTGTTTTTTTTAGATTTTGGAATATTGTGCAAACTAAAAGACCAGCATGGTATTCAGATCAAAAGAAACATATTCATTTATTAACTTAATTCCCAAATTGTTCTTTAATAATCTAATTTAGACCCATCGTGCTTGAACTTGTGTTTCCATTCGTGATCCCATTTGATAATTTGATCCTTAATCAATCTAGGCCGTTTCTTAAGATTGGAGTACACCTCTTCAGAAAGAAAAGAAGAATTAGTTTAGAAACCCTACGAGAAGGTTCCGGAGACCTAAAAAGATGTTCCTTTCTTACCCTAATATCTGTTGGGGTTCGGTCATTTTCTTTTCCGGAGTATTTATCGACCTAGCGTTCCCTTTTATTTCACTTCATAGCCTTGATGTAACGTTTGTAGTATAAATGGCCTTTTGATTTGACATTTGGCTTTTGCTTTTTGTTTTTGCTTCTCTTTTCTTTTCTTTTCTTGGGACGGATCTCTCTCTTTTTTTTATGACGGCCTCCTGCTAAGATGGCGGGTATTCTTGGTAGTCTACTCTAAGCCTCGTTCCGACATCATGGGCCGAGTGTAAAAACAGAATTTTTGTTTTAAAAAGAATGATTTACACTTTACACTTTTAGTCAAGCTTTCGGTATTCCTTAGGATTTAGCATCTCTTGTTACTCACGAACCAAACGTGTCAGTGTGTGTAGTAATGTGTTTGAATTAAATTATTTAGACTGATAAGGGAATTTGAGTTTCTAAATTTTCTAATTCCACTAGTCTTTGGACCATGCTGATCGACTCTTTAACTTAAGGGTAGTATTTCTTAAGATACAGACCATTCCAGAGGTGAGTTAACTCTTTTCCCTCTGCATTAACTAGACGGTAAGCATTACCAAGAAAAGCATGCGATACAACATAAGGTCCTTCCCAATTGAGTTGGAGTTTAGAACGCGGACCACCAGGTATAACGACCCGCCATCCTATGACCGGAGACCCGGTCACTAAATGGATGTCGGCCCATTAACTACGGGTTCACACCCGAATCTCACACAACACGTCTGGAGGAGTAAGTGCTAAACAAGATTAAATATAACAAACACACGGACCACAAGGTAAGCAAGTGCGCAGGAAGGAGAATAACAATGTCCGTACACAGTCCAACAATAATTACATGTCCAACAATTAAATAAGTACAGGCAGAAGGAAGTACAACAACATCGGGGCATACCCCGGAAATTAAGACAGTTGCTGGTCCGCACACCAAGAAGACACCACGCTTCCGCTCGCCTCGAGGTCCACACCTGAAACCGCAGGGAGTGAGCCACACCAGAAATGGGCTCAGTAGGGATCATCCGATCCCCTGCCTCCCACTCATACACCCACAAGTGTAACAACAGGAATATATGGCAATTTAAGTAAAGCAGTAAACACAGCACCCAACTCTGGCATGAAACACACGGTAAGCAGTGTACAACGAACCATTCTAAGTAACCCGAAGAACCCAACACAGAGTCACGACTCACAGTCAAAGTCCACGAAGCGACTAAACCACACTGTCGACCGAAGTCGAACGTCGCCTCCCAACACTACCACCACTGCTCACGCCTGTCCACCCCTACAGCGTTCCGGGGCACTGTAGGGTGAGGCAGCGAGCTAAACTAGGACTAGCTGGACTCAGTGTACCGCCACTGCCAGCTACGTGTGCACACAAGCAGTCTAGACTACTGTCCTACCGTCCGGATTGCCTCCACGCTAGGCCTCAGCGCTTCAGGAGGACCCTGGGGACCGGCGAACCCCCATCAAGCCGAAGCTACAGGAACTACCCACAAACCCAACTCTCCCGGGCTGCGTCAGGCCAAGGGCTATAGGTACCACTCGTAACCTTGATCAAAGGTCACATCAGGCCCACTGGCTAAAGGGTAAACCAACTCCCACCAGAAACACCACCAGCTCCACAGCAAGAAACACGCCGGAAGCTGTCACGACAACCAAGGGAAACCCCGACCCACCGAGACCAAACACCAACCCCTCGGATAGCACACAGCTACTCCGGCCTGACGGGCTCAAGGTGGTTCTGCTTGTCTCAGCCAAGGGTGAAACACAACAAGCACCACTCCACAGACACCATGACCCTGTCCCCACCGGTCCATGGTGACATACGTAAACCACAGTTAACCCGGTCCACATTCGCATAACCCGAACACACATATAACATGATTCCAGTCGCACAGTAAACCTCCGTCTCAGTATATAGCTAAAGCACACATACACACACCTCGGTGATGTAATTCCACTCACACATAAGTCCTCGATCACAGTGTACCACATAAAACATGCCTCAGAACTTTTACTGTGAAACACATGTTAAAAACCAGCAATATAACACTTCTGGCTTGAATCGCGTCGACCGAGGTCGACGCCATTCAAGCCCCTCAGACAGGTTCAGTTAAACGTCAGATTATTGCTTAAAACGCGTCCACCGTTGAAGTCGCCTTTTAAAACGCGTCTGGGTGTCCCGACGCCTTTCAACCCAGAAAACCCGATTTGCAGAACCCTTAAACGGGGGCATTTCTTGCCTAAATGGCGTCATGATGGCCCGACGTCCTTCTGAAAGGCGTCGTCCATCCATGACGTCATTTAGCACAGAACCCCTAACTCAGGAAACCTCACACAGGGAGGTTTCTGCGCTAAAACGCGTCGTGCTGACCGGACGTCTTTCGGAAAAGCGTCGACCCAGCCCGACGCCATTTAGCGCCAGAAACCAGGTTTCCTGGTTCGACCCGAGGGCTTCACCCTTGAACCCCGGGCACCCCGAAAATCCCAAAATCAAAGTGGGAAGGAGAGAAGCTCAACCACACAATCATGCTACGAATCCACGATCAAAAACACCGTTATTCCCTCAAGGAAACCCCCTAAACATGCTCAATCTAGCCCCACACACGCGACATCACGCCGAAAGCAACGAGCACACATGCAAGGTTTCGTCCCCCTACCGGTTCTTGAAATCCTCCAAGCTCCTTGCCGCCGACCCGTCTCGCCCCACGCCGCCGCCGGTATCCTCGAGGACGTCGCCACTCCGCCGGGACGTCGGCCGCCGTCCGGAGAAGGGAACGCCGCGAGGAAGGTGGTGGAGGTAGAGGTGAGAGGTAGGGAAGCTATGGAGTAGTTGGAGGAAGAAGAAGAGGGAGGGAAGGGAGGAAGGAGGGCGGAGAGAGCGGAGAGGGCGAAGAGAGAGAGTGGAGAGGCGAAAGTGAGGGAAAGAAGGGGAGGCTCGCGGGGTCAACCAGAATTCTCCTAAAACGCGTCGATCGAGGCAGACGCCATTCAGTCTGACAGGACGGCCGTACCGACACCGGTCTGAAACGCGTCGCCCACCACGGACGCCGTTCAGATGACAAGACAGGCCGTACTGACAACGCTCTGGCGTCGCACCCTGACACCGCAGGTGTCGCAGTCTGAAACGCGTCGACCGAGGTGGACGCCGTTCAGACAAATCTGACAGGGGCCGTACTCTCGCGGCCCGAAACCCGCCCACGTGGCGCACACGTGACACAACAACCAGCAGACCTAAATGGCGTCTACACACCCTGACGCCTTTTGAAAGGCGTCGAGCACTGTTGACGCCATTCAGCAAGAAATCTCAGGACCCCTCCAGGGTCCAAACCAGGGGATCCGACCCGAACCCGACCCGAATACAGAACCCGAAATCTCAGTCATTACACCAGGTTTTACAAAGATTCTTTTGACGACCATTTCACCAACTTTGAACTTACGTTCAATGACTTTCTTTTGATAAAAACGTGCTAATCTATTCTGATAAACTCTTACATGATTAGCAGCTGACCATCTGTTCTCGTCTAAGTGTTCCAATTGAGCAAGGAGTGCTGAACGATGTTCATCAATGGAGAATTTCTTATTCAATTGTACTCTTAATGACGGTATAAGGATCTCGTATGGAACTACCGCCTCCATTCCAAATGTTAAGGAATAAGGAGTCTGCCCAATGGGTGTGCAGATTGAAGTTCGGTAGGCCCATAGAGCCTCAATCAATTTTTCTGGCCAGTCTGTGAATTTATTAGACTTGCACGTCTTTTTGATGATTTTTATCAAAGTCTTGTTAGTTGCTTCTACTTAGCCATTGCCTTGATGATAATAAGGGGATGAATGATGCAATGCAATTTTGTACCTGTTGCAGAGGTCTTTCAGTTCTTGTGACACGAACTGCGGTCCATTGTCGGTGACGATGGTGCTTGAAATTCCAAATCTCGTGATGATGTTCTTCATGATGAATTTGCAGACGGTTGATGCTTTGACTTCCTTGTACGCTTTAGCTTCCGCCCACTTGGTGAAGTATTCCGTTGCCGTGAGGATGAAGGACTTCTGCTTAATGCCGGAATCAGGATTGCCAAGGGGTCCAATGACATTGAAAGCCCACATGGAGAAAGGCCATGGGAAGGAGACAGGATGGAGTGAAGATGCAGGAGAATGACTCTTATCGGCGTGAAGTTGGCACTTGGCACACCTACGGACATATCCTACACAATCTTCTTCCATAGTTGGCCAATAGAATCCTTGTCTAAGGATTTTCTTTGCTAGCATATGTCCATTAATATGGCCACCACAAACTCCAGCATGAGCTCCTTCCATAACCTTCCAAAGCTCATCTTCGTCTAAACATCTTAGAAGAACTCCATCAAAACCTCTTTTGTATAATGCTCATCCAACTAGGGTGTATCTTTGAGCAACTCTCCTGATCGCCCTTTTCTCCTTAGCTGTGTCTTCTTCAGGATATGATTGATCTTCACAATATTTAGCAATTTCCTAGTACCATGGTTTCTCTTCATCATCCATCTCTTCTAACAGCTCCATTAACATAATCTCTCTCTTTTCCACAATATTTCCATCTTTGACCTTCTTCAGCAGCTTCTCCTTAGTCCTAAGGAATGAAGGGTCTTTCACGGAGGGTGAAAGACGCCTATGAATGATGATTTATTCGGATTGTCTACTGATTGGGAAATTGAAGGAAGATGCAAGTGAAGCTAGAGCGTCAGCTAAGATGTTCTTATTCCTAGGAATATGGATGAAGATCAATTTTGTGAAAAGCTTAGCAGAAGCAGAAGTGAGTTCTTGATAAGGCTTGAGCATGGGATCAAGAGTTCGATATTTGATTAACACCTGGCGAAGAATCAACTGGCTATCACCCACAATTCTGAGTTTGGTGACACCATGGAGATGAGCAGCCTCGAGGCCAGCAAGGAGTGCCTCGTATTCAGCTATATTGTTAGTGACTGGAAAGTCAAGCTGAAAGGCTTGTGAATGGTGACACCTTTAAGTGATAACAGAACAATGTCGATACCCTTTCCATGGGAATTCAGAGCTCCGTCAAAATGCAGAGTCCACATGTCATCTTTGATTCGGTCTATGGACATCAGTTCCTCATCCGGAAACTCCGATCGGACTGGATCAAAACGAGGAAGGGGGTGATGAGCAAGATGTTCTGCTATGGCATAGCCTTTGATTGCTTTCTGTTGAATGTAAATGATATCAAATTGAGATAGAAAGCTCTGCCATCGTGCTAACCTATCAATAAGCACAGATTTCTCAAGAAGAAACTTGATCGGATTCATTCTAGCGAAAAGATGGACTTCATGGGCAAGAAAGTAATACTTCAATTTCTGAACAACCCAGACAAGTGCTGCACATGTTTTCTCCATCGCTGTATATCTCTCTTCAGCGGGGTTGAGAAGTTTAGAGAGATAGTAGGCTGCCCTCTCCTTTCCTTCTTCATCCTCTTGTGCTAGGACAACCCCCACTGCATCATCTAGGACAGAAATATATAGTATCAACGGTTTGTCTAGAGATGGTGGTCTCAAAACAGGAGGACTTGCCAAATAATTCTTCAATCCATCAAACGCCTCCTGGCACTTATCGTCCCAATTGAATTTGACTCCCGACTTGTTAAGCTCGTAGAACGGCTTACACCTTTGTGAGTGTTGGGAGACAAATCGGCGAATAAATTGCAACCTCCCGATTAATCCTCTTAATTCTTTCAAGTTCTTGGGAGGTGGCATTTCTCTGATAGCCTTTGCCTTGTTGGGATCGATCTCAATTCCCCGTTTACTGACAATGAATCCAAGTAATTTTCCTGAGGATACCCCAAATACACATTTTTTAGGGTTCATTTTTAACTGATATTCTCTTTATCTTTTTAATACTCTTGCCAAAACTTTGGCATGCTTAGCCTTAGTCTTAGATTTCACCAACAAGTCATCCACATACACTTCTAGATCGATATGCATCATGTCGTGAAATATTGCCATCATTGCCCTCTGATAAGTGGCTCCAGCGCTCTTTAATCCAAAAGGCATGACGACATAACAGTATGTCCCCCAAGGTGTAGTGAATGATGTCTTTTCTTGATCTTCTTCTGCCAATTTGATCTGATTATATCCTGAAAATCCATCCATAAATGATAAAGTTTCATCGCCAGCTGTGTTATTGATGAGTACATCAACGTGAGGCAATGGAAAATCATCCTTAGGACACGCCCGGTTCAAATCTCGGAAGTCAATACAGATTCTGACCTTCCCATCTTTCTTCATAATCGGGACTATGTTGGCCACCCATTGTGGATAGAGGACAACTCTAATGAATACGGCTTTATGTAACTTATCGAGCTCTTCCTTCATTTTCAAAGCCATTTGTAGGTGGAATCGCCTTAACTTCTGTTTAACCGGACTAGATCCATCCTTTAATGTCAACCTGTGTTCCACTAGTGATGAGTCTAACCCCGGCATATCTTTATAACTCCAAGCGAAAGTGTCCTTATAATCCTTAAGAACTTGTACCATTACCTTCTCATCAACTTTGGAAAGATTCTTGCTAACGAGGACAACCTTAGGTTCATCTTCAGTCCCTAGATTGATCTCTTTAGTGGGTTCTTCTACGGCAGCTAAGGGTTCATCGAATCTTTTTACTCCACTGGCATATGCCTCAGCTGCGTCCTTGTCATCTTCCTCATCTTCAACAATAGGGTCTTTTTCGTGTATCAATTCATACACCCCATATCCATCATTAACTAACTCATCATCTACACAATCTTCTGTCATCTGAATAGGGTTCTCTAATAGCTGAGGGATCATAGAGCAAGAAAGGCACTTAAATGCTAAATCCTGGAGATATCTATCTGGAATTTGTTTTCCCTTAGATTTTCTAGACTTTCTAACCTGACTAACATGCCTAGAACTAGATTCCCTAACTTCACTAGACTCCCTATCCTGACCTAATGAGGATGAAGTATAATGAAATTTATAGGATACATGAGGAAATATAGGATAATCCTCCCCAGGGAAAGGGCAGAGTAGATCTAGAAGAGAATCTTGACCGAAAGACCCGCGCGATAGGGTACAATCGGACAAGTAGGAAGTTTCCTCAATGAGGATCTGAGAGAAATTTGTTGCCAAATTGACGTTTTTTTTGGAGAAAAGATGAATTAATCATAAAACAAGAATGAAGGTGAATAGGAGGAGAATGGGATGGTGGAAGTGGCACTAAGGCCAAAGGATTGGGGGGATCATACAGTAGTATGTCCCAGATTAAATCATAAATCTTCTCTGGATCGAGAGGAGGTTGGGGAATGAAGTCCCGTGGGGACAGGGTGATCATGATGGGCGGGGCCCTTGGAATATCTTCAATAATGACCCGCGACCAAGTCGGGGTCAGAAGCATAGTGCGGAAGAAGGTATAGAGTATGAAAATGTGAGAAGGATAAGTCCCCCTCCAAAGAAGATCCGTGGTATAACCAGCTTCGTAGGGGTCATCTGGCTCCCCTTCATCTGTTTCCTCAGACAGCAGAATTCTTTTGTCAAAAATGGTACCAGGCCCTTCAATCAGTTCATCTATCTGTGGTGGCCACTTTGGCTCTAAAGGATCAAGAAACAGTCTATTCAATGCAATATACAGATCCCTTAAGTCAAACCATTTGTACCATTCACACTTAGGGTCTTGGAACTTCCTCCTTTTCATTGGCCACAGAGCCTCCGAGGACTGGTACGTGAGTAATTCTGAATAATGTCTGGCTAGGTCCCTTCCATATATGTCATGGAGATCAAAACAGGAAGTAATGACTACTGTGTTATCATGACTGATCACGGGCCCCTTGACGAAATGTGTGTATAAGGTCCATGTTAAAGGGTCCCGACCTTCTTTGTATGGTATAGACATTGTCTCCCATATCTTCTGGCTGTCTTCATTTTCATCCTGCTGAATAATGTCATGCTTCACTTTTCTTGGCCTATAGCCCAGGCCATTTCCAGGTGTCCTTCGGTTGTCCTTGATGGGCGTGGTTCTGCCTTGTAATTATGTGCCTAGACCTTTTCCGGGCTAATAACCATCCTTCATCATTATTTTCCATGCAGGGGTACTCATGCACTTCCCCCGCTTTATGGCATCCAGTGGATAAGGAGTAAGAGTGGCGGCCTTTAAAGGATCAGCCACCGAACAGTAGACCTGTAATACCGACAGAAAAGGTTGTCGGCCAAGTGAAGAAGTTGGCTTGATATTCAAGGAGTGAGCAGCAACAATGATTGGCATGCTCGTAACTTTAATGATTTGTCCTTTGTAGGGAAATTTGAGGTATTGATGATTCGTAAAGGGAATCGCCTCAAGAGTTTTAATATAAGGACGACCCAAAATAGCATTCAAGGAAGGATCGATTTCCAAAATGTGAAATTCGACCTCGGCATGACATACAGGGCCTAACTACTTTTAAATAGACCATTCCCAGAGGGGAACGGGTGGAGTTATGATAAGCTGTTACAGAGATAGGGCTAGGCAACCATTTTTCTTTGGGTACACCACACATTTTTCAAGGGTTTTCGGAGGCAGGACATTAATTGAAGCCCCTGTGTCGACCAGACATGCATCTACGGCCTGCTTGCATATATTGACCGTAATACTCAGAGCCATACTCCTGGCTGCTAGTGGTGCTAGTTCTGAGGCATGAAATAAGATAGAGGGTTGATCCCCCTGAGGAACTAGTAGTGCGGCGATCTTCTCCACCAGCACATCTTCGTTGACCATCACTTTTTGTAGATATTCCATCAGAGCTTCCTGATGGGTCTTCAATCTCTTGATCAACTCCAGTACAGAGATTCATGCCGGTGTTCTATCCAGTTGCTTCAATAGGTCATATTGAGTGCCTGGTGCACTCTCATCATTATGCGCTTCCTCCAGCGGCTGTGATGGGCCGTCTCTGACTGTTGACTGAGGAAAGACCTTATTGAAGATCCTCCCACTCCGGAGTGCATGTTCTTCAGTAGTAGAAGGGCCGGGTGATAACTTGAGCACCGCAGGGTTAGTGGATGGCGTGGATGGTGCGGATGGTTGGTATACGGGTGATGGCGTGGGGTGAGTTGATGGTGGTATGGTACGGATGAGAGGCCTAGATGGTTGGATGGTGGAGGGGTAAGTTGTTGGTGTGGATGAAGTAGGGAATGGCATGCGGAGTAACGGATTAGACAGTTGTATGGTATTTGGGTAAGCGGTGGTGGTGGTAGGTGATGTAGGGAATGGTACGCGGAGCAGTGGTTTGGATGGCATGAGGGGTGCGTAATTAGCTTGCGGTAGGTTATTTGATGGAGGTGTAGTGGTGTGGGGGGTAACGAGTTTAAGGAAAGAGGGAGGTGGTGATGGGTTAATAGGTGCGGGTGAGTGATATGCGGGCGTTGGTATAGGCGTGATGGTAACGGATTGTGGTTTAAGTATATGGAGGGTGCGGCGTGGTGGTTGCTCAGTGGTGCTCGGAGTGTGACCCGTTGAATAAATAGAGGAAGAGTCCTCTATCTTCCACTGTTGCCCTCGATTAGCCTCAGATCGGCTATTTGTTAAAATGGGGGCAACTTAATTCTGGTTCTGGTGCTCCGGGAGTGGGTTTCGCACTATACCCATGTTTGGAGGTGTTGTCTCCTGTACCAGCACTTTTGGTTGTTGCTGCTGTTATTGTTGTTGTTGTGGTCTTCTCGCCTTCAAGGCGGATATATACTTGTTCATTTCTTCCCAATCAATGCCTCTCTGCTCGTTGAGATCATGAATATAATCTCGGAATTGTAAGCAGGTATCTATGGTGTGTCCAAGTTGTCGGTGAAAATAACAATACCTGGAAGTGTCGGCATTTTGGGGTCAAACTGTTTTTTCTCTTGGCAGGACCAAAGCATTGGCTGCCATTAAAGTACTGAAGATATATGACAAGGATTCTGGAAGGACTGGATATTCTACCCTCTTCGGGCCTGGAGGTTTTCTCTACTGGTTATAATCAGTAGGAGGAGGTACATTATGGTACGCCGGTGGCGCGCACGGCTGGTACTGTTGCTGTTGTGGGGGCTGGTATTGTAATTGCCGTTGTGGCTGCTATTGTGGTTGCTATTGTGATTGATGTTGTGGTTGCTGGTTCGGCTGCTGAGGCCGCTAGTACTGAGGCTGCTGATACTGTAGGTTCGGTTGCTGCTGTCTGTAACCCTGCTGGTTTGTCTGCTGCGGCCGCTGGTACTATGGTTGCTGATTCCTCACGAATTGGGGCTGATTGTTATTCATGGTACTAATCTGCTCATGGGAGAGCGTGCCCTCAGTGGTTGGACCCGTGCTAGGAGAATTTGGCACAGCAGGCTTCCGAGGTGGAGGCCTGCTAGGTCGGTGAGGATCAAAAACACTAAAGAATGTAGCGTCCTTGAAAGCGTTCTGACAATAACGCGCCCTTTCATAGAGCTCTACCATGCTGGTCAAGTTGTTCAGGGCAAGGACTAGTTTAAACTGAGGTGTAGCATTGGAAATCAACATCTTTACTTGCTCTGACTCAAACAGATGATCTTTCACTTTTTCTGCCATTCCCCTCCATCTATCAGCAAAACTGACGAATTCCTTATCGGGCTTTATTTTTTTTGCTATCAAATCAGTAATGGACAGAGAGGGGGCAACTCTATGCTGGTATCGTTGAATAAACTTTCGTGATACGATACCACAGTCCTCTACTTCGGATGGCTCTAAAGAAAAGAACCATTCGAGGGCTGGTCCCTCCAAGGATTTCCTGAACAAAAATGCTAACGACCTCTTGTCGTTCTGCCAGAAAGATGACTCATACATGAACTCCTTCAAATGAGTAAAGGGGTTACCAGTACTATTGTATTTTCGGTACACTGGCATTTCGGAGGGCGGCAAATGGAACACGGGCAGATTTGGCAGGTTAATCTCTGGTGCAGCTTTAACTCCCATCATTTTTTGAAAATTACTGAACTGTTCATCCATACGCTCCATCTTTGCAAGCAGAGCTTGAGTCGTCAGATCGACTGGAGGAGGGGGAGGTGGAGGTACATGATAGGCCTATTGCCTAGAGTATGTAGGGCATGGGGGACAATAAGGTTGAGGTCCGGCAGAGCTTCCGCCATGCCCGAGGGCATTTTGGTAAGTAGGCGTCAGCGGCCTGAACAGTTGCCTCGAGGAGGACAATTGTGGCCCAGCTGGCCGAGAGGTTGAAACCTGGAGGCCTTCCATGGCCTGGTGAATGAATGAAGCATGATGGGGAGGTGGTTGAGGAATAATAGGGGGAGCCACAGGATTCGGCTCGGCAGACTGCATGGGCGTCTTCTCCTTCAAAATAGACTGGAATTCCTCGAACTATCGAGGATCCAGACGGGAGGCAAGAACTCCCAAAGCGTTCACTAGATCCGAGGGACTGGAGGATGAGGGATCATTCGGGTTCATGCCCCCCTCGAAAATAGGATTAGAAACCGCATACACATGCGAAGGAAGATCATAATATTGATCATGAGCACAAGGAAGAGGGGTTTGGTGGTTTCCCTCATATCGAACTGGACAAGAATGGAGATTACGGGGGGCATCAGTATCTCCCCCGCTTTCAAAGTGGTAATCAGACTCAAGAGGGGCATTAGCATCTCCCTCGTAGTTGACTAGGGCATATGGAGCCATACTTAAATCCCTACCTGATCGAAGTAGCATGATATTAGATTTTTTTCAAAGATTTGCAGACGAGTTGCACAGAGATTAAGCAATCAAGTGGATGTTTAACGTTATTTCAGGATTCCTTGTTGGGTTATTTGAATTCAATTAATCACAAATTCACTCAATGGGTAGGATCCTAATTTCAGTTCAATTTCCACCGTTATACTCTATGGTTTTCTCTCACAACGTCATGAAAATCTAATCAGGACTTCAATTGGTACAACCAGCCCGATGAACAAGGAAGAATACCTTGATTTTGGGGACTTACGGAAGTCTTTAACGCCAACCACTCTAGTCTGATCGAGGGACCGACCCAATGAGAGAGAGGTGAAGACGTCAAGAAAGGTGTTCCTAAGAGAAAAGGGGGGTGTTAGCCCCAATGCGTATGACCTGTGGCCGGGATGGCCTCTAATGCTTATTACGTAATGTGTAGTAGCAAGCAGATCAGAAATCTGAGAACTGAAGAAAAACAAGAAATTGTCTTAATCGCGTCGTTGTTGGTCGACGCTATTCAAACAGAACCTTATTTTTTCGCAGAATCTCAGGCAGCAAACAGCAGAGAAAATTGCCTGAAAGGTGTCTAGGTTGGGCGACGCGGTATGAAACACGTCACTATTCTTGGACGCTTTTCAGGTCGCAGAATGAACAATTCAGGAGGAATTTCTGGATCGATTCCTCCTCAAACAAACAGAATAAAAGTAGTAAATAATTGGCTCATGCGAATCTTTTTTTATTTCAAATTTTTTTTAACAGGATGATTTATCATGTAAACAACAAAACATTCAATCAATCACACATGCTTCTTATCACAATCACAACTCTTCAATCAATCAAACGGAGAGGTCAAGATCTTGCCGCAAGGGTGTGCACGTGGGACACGTGGGAATAACGACTAAACTAAAAACTCACCGATCGGTGAGGGCGTGTCGAGAGACACAGGTGGTGCACCGTGGGTGCCCGATTGATGAAAAGCAAGAGCAAAGATTAAAAGATGGCAAAACCAAGTCCCACCGTGATCGCCAAAAAGCTGCGAGTGCTCAAATTAGTGATGTGATTATCATGAAAATTTATGTTGATTAAGTGACAAATAAACCTATTAAAAACTAAGTGAATGTGATCGCCAGAAACTTTTAACTTAAAAGTTCCAAAAGACAAAGATTGATCGCCTACCTGTTTCAAAATTGGGAGATGTTGGAGTTCTTGATTCCCCTCCTTCAGCCGGCTGAAGAAAGAGAGCCCTTCTGACTTTGTTCTTGCTTTGAACGCTTATGGGGCTTTGAGGATCATCCAGATTTCCTTGTTGTTAATTCTCTCATCTTTATCTCCTTTTGTACCTTGCAACAAACAAAGATAAAAGGAAATAATAAGAACTCAAACAGAGGTAGTATCTATTATAATGAAGATTATGATCATGCAACTTGAACGAAGAACTCACTTATTTGATAGTCTTTTAAACCCCTTTAAACATGGATTGGAATTATGCTAGTGTGTGTTGCATGGAGTGATATGATCAAAATATGATGCTAATGTGATGAAAGAATGAGAAAGATGTGGAAATTAATTAAGAACTAAGTTGGATGGCCCCTGAAAAGCCTTGGTCTTGAATGGATCTTAAAAGGACGAAGAAGCGACGAAGAAAGGATGCAGACTCCGGGAAGTAGCAGCGCTTCGATCCTTCAGCGTTTGGACGTCGTCGCCAAGATTCTTTGCTCAATTTTCACTCAATTATCGCTATCATCACTAACTTTTTAATGACCAAGGGGTTGGGTATTTATAGGCTTAAGTTCATGCATCCACGGTTACTTAAAGATTAACATGAAAGAGTTTGAAGTTTATCCAACTAACAAACAGATAAATACAGCCTAATTCATCTTTATCTATAATTGTCTAAAATGCGTCGCCCATTGGAGATGTCTTTTAGACTAATTAAGATAAGGATAAACATCGGAAAGAAGAGATAGAAACAGCTTAGGAAACCTAAATGGCGTCGTGCCTGGCAGACGTCTTTTAGTTTATTAATAAATTAATTAAAAATTAGATTAATAATCAAAATAAGAATTAACTCTAAATGGCGTCTTTATAGGTCGACGTCTTTTATAATTCTTCAAAATTATTTAAAAATCTGAGTTAAAATGAATTTCTTTAATAAACTTAAATTATGTCTGTCTGGCCGATGTCATTTAGATAATTAATCCATAAAAATAATAAAAATTAACTAATGATTAAATATCAGACTATTTTGAGGCATTATTATATGATATGAAATTTACTCAAAATGATGTCAAAATTAGTGTGTCTACAGTATACTAGAAGAGTTCCAAGTAAGAAACCACTGCAGATTCGACGACTGAAGCTGAGTACAGCGCTGCACCTGAAGTCGTCAAGGAAGCAGTGTGATTGAAGAATTTCAACACCGACCTCGGCATAGTTCCCAATGTCTCTGATCCTGTTCTGCTGTTGTGCAACAACAATAGAGCCATTTCACAAGCGAAAGAGCCGTGGTCTTCTCATCAGAGAGATTATTTCCAGAGGAGATGTAGTGATGGAAAGAGTTCCAGCAGCCGATAATGTAGCAGATCCACTGACAAAACCATTGGCTCAAAATGTGTTTGAGCGTCACCTAGAGTCTATAGGTTTATTGTATAAAGGTGATTGCCTTTAGTCCAAGTGGGAGATCGTTAGTCTTAGGTGGCTTACAAGCCAATTTGACTATGTAAATTTCGTTCGTTTATTAATAAAATGACATTATTTCATTGTGTGTAATTCGTTCTTTTACTGTCTTATAATGAAATCCGTGAATATGTGCGATAGTGATTAGATTATGATGAGATCATACTAAAGGGACTGATCACTTAAACACACATATTCTTAATAGTTCCTAGTCGGAGGATATCCAAGAAGGACATCCGATTATCCGGTTAGACTAGTACATATTACTTCTGCTCATATGATGAGGGTGACTGATCTTATAGTCACTTGTGTGGAGACACTAAGGCGAATCTGTAGGTGCTCATTAGAGAATGAGTTCACTAAACTGATCCGACTGAATCACTAGATGGTATAGTACCTCACTATCAATCAGCTTGATTCTATTGTCGCAGTTGCGTGGATGGTCCTCAGACCTGAGACACCAAGAACACCTTGTCAGTGGACTTCTGTGCTTTGACCTTGGTTTAAGGATCTCTATTCACAGGATTCTAAACAACCAAAGATCGGGAACAGTAGAATATCGACAAAGAGAATTGAGTGTCAATAAGGAATAATTCACTCTTGATACTTAGAGAGAGAATGTTTTAGGAAAGATGAGGAAGTCTCTGGTCAGGGCGGATAATAATATCGGGAAAAGAGTTTTCTGATATTATTTAGCAGCATCCAATCCAAGTGAGTTGACCGGTTTGGGTTTGACGGTACACCATACCTTGAATTGACTCGAGAGCATTGTACGAATGAAGGATTATATCTACGCGATAACTATTGGCGGAAGGGTTCCAAGAGTGGGTTACTTAACCCCAAATACCTTCCGGGTTCATGCGGTGTTGCTTGGCACCCAACGTGATCGGAGGCCCGATCGAATTTAATGTTCAACATTAATTCGGTTGATTAATTAATTAATATGAGTTATTAATTAATTAATCAAGTTAATGAGGAGTCCCCGGGCTTAATGGGCCATTGACTGGACTGGTTATTGGGCCAAGAGGGTCACACGCAAATGATTCTCAAGGCGATGGATTTTAAGTGGGTTTTATATTAACCGGATGTCTTTATGAAAAACCACACGATTAATATATAATATAGCGAACGGACTGAGCAGGCCAAGGTGTGGCTCAACCCCGGCCGTCCCCTCTCTCTGGTGCCCCACCTCTCTCCGCTCTCTGAAGACTACTCCATCGCTTCTTCGACTCCGGTCGGATGGGAAATCATCTGAACGTTGCGACGATCGTTGCAGCGAACGGCGAAGGATTCGTGCGCTACGAAGAACGTGGAACGTGAGGCAATCCACCGCGAGGAGGATCACGTGAACTTCGCTAGAAGCCGGGCGTTTGCACGGCTCGTAGTGTCACACCGACGAAACCGATCGGTCGAGGATTCGAATCCGCGCAAGGTAATAATTCGATTATCCGATAATTGATTTTAAATATTCGAAACGGGAAACGGATCGTTGTTATTAAATTATTTATTTCTGCTGCGTGAGCGATCCAGAGAAACAAGAGAACCTACCAGGGGGAGATAGTCGGTTGGGAAAGAAGCGCTACGCGCGCCAAGTGAGCCTTGTAACTCCTGATCCAAAGCGTCCCGAAGACAAGAAAACAACTGTAGGGGAGCCTCTGAAGAAACCCATCGTTTTCTCAAATGAGGAATTGATGGGAGTGACCGTTCCTCACGATGACGCCCTCGTCGTGACAACAACGGTCAACAAATGTAAAATTCACCGCATTTTAGTAGATAGAGGCAGCAGCCCCAACGTTATCAGTTACGACTGTTTTCTCCGAATGGGTGTCGATGTCCCGCCTACATGCCAAATGTGCACACCGCTATTTGGCTTTTCAGGCAACACGGAGTAGGGGTAGTAGTGCTAGTAGTGACTCTCGGGACCACACCACGAGAGGTCACCTTCGTCGCTGATTTTGTAATCATCTAAGAGATGTGCACCTACAATGTGATCATGGGTAGGGAAATTATCGGAGGAATTATTGGGGTCCCATCCTCCTATCACCAGAAGATGAAGTTCCCTACCCCCTTTGGGGTAAGGGAAGATAGAGGAAATCAATAAGCCCGATGATGCTACTGTTAGTCTTAGGTGACCTACAAGCCAATATGACTTTGTAATCTCGTTCATTTATTAATATAATGGCATGATATTCATTGTGTGTAAATCGTATTAATTATCGTCTCATAATGAAGTCCGTGAATATGTGCGATAGTGATCTGATTATGATGAGGTCATACTAGTGAGACTGATCACTTAAACACACATATTCTTAATTGTTCCTAGTCGGAGGATATCCGAGAAGGACATCGGATATCCGGTTAGACTAGTACAGATTACTCTTGCTCATGCGATGAGGGTGACTGATCTCATAAGTCACTTGTGTGGAGACACTAAGGCGAATCTGTAGGTGCTCATTAGAGAATGAGTTCATAAAAATGATCCGACTGAATCGCTAGATGGTATTGTACCTCACTGTCAACCAGCTTAATTCTATTGTCGCAGTTGTGTGGATGGTCCTCGGACCTGAGACACCAAGGACACCTTGTCGGTAGACATCTGTGCTTTGACCTTGGTTTATGAATCTCTAACTACGGGATTCTAAACAGCCAAGGATCGGGTACAGCAGAATACCGTCGAAGGGAATTGTGTGCCAATAAGGAATCATTCGCTCTCGGTACTTAGAGAGAGAATTCTCTAGGAAGGATGCGCGGAAGTCCCTGGACAGGGCGGATGATAATATCGGGAAAGGAGTTTTCTGATATTCATCAGCGGCATCCAATCCAAGTGAGTCGACTGGTTAGGGTTTGATAGCACGCCATACCCTGAGTTGACTCGAGAGCATTGTACGAATGAAGGATTTTATCAACGCGGTAACTGTCGGCGGAAAGGTTCCAAGAGTGGTTTACTTAACCCCGATACCTTCCGGGTTCACGCGGTTTTGCTTGGCACCCAACGTGATCGGAGGCCCAGTCGAATTCGATGTGCGACATCAATTCGATTGATTAATTAATTAATAAAGAGTTATTAATTGATTAATAAATCTAGTAAGGAGTTACTGGACTTATTAGGCTATTAACCTAACTGGTAATTGGGCCTAAAGGGTCACACGCAAATGATTCTCAAGGCGATGGATAAATAAGTGGGTTTACCGGGGGTTTTTATGAAAAACCGCGTGGTTAGTATAAAATGTAGCGGACGGGCTGAGCAGGCCAAGCTGCTGCTAACCCTAGCCGCCCCCTCCTTTGTTTCTCTCTCTCTCTCTGGTGCCCCAGGATAGATCCGGATCCCCGGATCTGCTCCACCGCTTCTCCGACTCCCGTTCGACGGGAAATCGTCCGCACGTTGCGGCGATCGTTGCGGCGACCGGCAGAGGTTTCGTGGCTGCGAAGAACGAGGAACGTGAGGATATCCGTCGCGAGGAGGATCGTGTGGACTTCGCTAGAGGCCGGGCGCTTGCGCGGCTTGCAGTGTCACACCGACGGAACCGAACGGTTGCGGATACGAATCCGCACACGGTAAGATCCGATTATCCGATAATCCAGTCTTTAGAATTTTTCGAAACGGGAACATATCTCCATTTTTATTTTATTTTCTGTTGCACGGGAGATCCGGAGAAACCTGAGAACCCAACAGCTACCTCATATCTTCCAAAGGACAAGTTAAGCCTGTAGCAGAACTCCCTCAAGATCCCGGGGAAGATCGGAAGTCAGCCTCCCCAGCCAAGGATCTTATGAATATCCAACTGGGTAAGGACCCTGCAGAAAGTCCAGCTTGGCTCAACCCTCACAATAGAACAAATAGAAGAGTATTAGACTTTCTTGGCTCGGTACTAAGATGTCTTTGCCTAGTCCGATGGGGATCTCTCGGGTATCTCCATCAAGTTCACAGCTCTCCACCTCAATCTGCTGGTAGATAAGAAGCCGTCCAGTAGAGACGGAGGAGGTGCATACCCAAGAGACAAAAAGTAGTCCGGCATCAAGTCACTAGGGGGCTGAAGACTAGCTTACTCAGGCCCATCCAGTACCCTCAATGGCTTGCCAATATGGTCCTTGTCCAGAAGGCCACGGTGTGGCTCATGTGTGTTGACTTCACCGACCTCAACAAAGCCACCCCGAAGGATTGCTACCCACTACCCAATATCGATCAGTTGATTGAGTCCACATCAGGGAATGTAATGCTGAGCTTTCTTGATGCATACTCCAGGTATCACCAAATCAGGATGAACCCCTCCGATGAAGAGAAGATGGCTTTCATCATGGATTTGGGCATCTACTGCTACATGCGGATGCCGCTCGGCCTAAAAAATGCTAGCGCAACCTATCTGCGCCTGGTCAACTCCATGTTCGAGGAGGTATAATATGAAACTCAACCCCTCTAAATCTGCGTTCGCGATCAATTTGGGCAAGTTCTTGGATTTCCTCATCACCCATAAGGAGATCGAGGCCAACCGGAGAAGCTTCAAGCCATACAGAATATGCAACGTCCCAACAGGATCTAGGACATCCAGTGCTTTACCGTAAAAGTAGCTGCGCTAAGTCACTTCCTGTCTAGAGCGGCGGAAAGGTGTCTGCCTTTCTTCAAAGTATTGTGAGGCATATAGAAGTAGGCAGGAAACAAAGGCAAGATTGAGTGGACCCAAGAATACAAAGACGTGCTCCAAGAGCTGAAGCGATATATGGCTTCCCCGCCGATATTATCAAAGCCGGTAGCTGGGGAACCCCTCTTCTTGTACCTGTCGGTCACCCATCACTCCCTAAGCTCGGTGCTAGTGAGAGACGACGGGATATAGAAGCCTGTCTATTACACTAGCAAGGTCCTACAAGGGCCCAAGCTAAGATACCCGATCGCCGAGAAGTTCGCGCTCGCCCTGATACACTCAGCTAGGCAACTATGCCCTTACTTCCAGGCTCACCCCATCGTGGTCTACACAAGCCAGCCATTGGGCAGGATCTTGCAAAACCCTGAAGCATCGGGATGCCTAGTCAAATGGGCGATCGAGATAGGGCAGTTTGACATCACCTACAAGCCTTGACCTGCCATTAAGGGACAGGCACTCGCCGACTTCGTGGCGGAATGCACGATCCCAGCGCAGTAGTCAAGCGGGACCAGTCTCCATCCTATTTGGGAGGTGTACGTCAACGGGTCCTCCTACGTAGCAGGCAGCGGTGCAAGGATATTCTTGATTTCCCTGAGGAATCGAGCTTCACTATGCATTGTGTTTCAAGTTCCCGACTTCCAACAAAATCGTAGAATACGAAGCCCTCCTATCGAGCATTCGCATGGCCTGAAGCATAAGGGCCACTAGAATAAGAATCTTCAGCGACTCCCAGTTAGTCGCCAACCAGATCCGTGGGAACTTCGAAGCCCGAGACCCAGGCATGAGTCGATACCTACAGGAGGTCAAGAACCAAGCCGAAGGGCTAAAGCTTCTGGAGGTGATCCAGAAACCAAGAGAAGAAAACATCAAGGCCAAATCTTTGTCTCAGCTTGCATCTTCGACCAGCTTGGTACCTACTCGGTCCGTCCTCATCAAAGAACTCGACCGACCAAGCTTCAAAAAGGAGGTCGTCCAAGCTATCAAGAGGAGCGAGTCCTGTATTGAGCCAATCACAGAGTTCCTAACGCTGGGCAAGTTTCCAGAGGATAAGCTAGAATGAGGAGAATTAGGAACCGTGCCATACGATTTACAATGGTAGGCAATTCCCTATATTAACGATCCTTCTCTTAGCCCCTTTTAAAATGCCTCCGCCCGGCGGAAGCTCTGAGGGTTGTCGAAGAAGTTTATGAAGGTATGTATGGAAGCCACCTGGGGGGTCGCTCGCTAGCTCGCGTATTACTGCAACAAGGATATTGGTGGCCAACCCTCTAGAAAGACGCTTTGGAGTACATCAAGAAATGCAATAAGTGCCAACGTTTCACGACAACTCCTCACCAACTAATGGTACCCATGACAAGCCTTCTGTAGCCATGTCCATTCGCAAGATGGGGAATCGACATATTAGGCCCTCTGCCCAAAGCCCAAGGACAGAAGAAGTTCATCATAGTAGTCATCGATTACTTCTCCAAGTGGATAGAAGCAGAACCCATGGCAAAGATTATAGAAAGAGTAGTATGAAACTTCGTCTGGAAGTCCATAATCTGTAGATTCGGAATACTGAGAGCGATAGTCTCGGATAATGTAAGGCAGTTTGTCAGCGCCTACTTCAGGGAGAAATGCGAGCAATTGAAGATCAATAATTGCTACACTTCGGTCGCCCATCTCCAGGTTAATGGCTTGGTAGAAAATCCTAATTGAACCTTACTCTACAAAGTTAAGACTTGATTAGAGGGGGCTCCAGGTCTTGGATAGAAGAGCTACCCAGCATCCTATGGCCGCACAGAACAACAGCCTAGGCGGCTACAGGAGTGAACCCCTTTCACTTTGTCTATGGGGCAAACGCCTTAATTTGTTAAGCCCCTATTTGTTTACAGAATAGGTTATCCGGAATTACTTATCCGGAATAGCGTATACTAGAATAAGGGATGCTTAGCTTTGATAGTTCTATGTAACCCACTGGCGGAATAGGAAGGATAAGCAATTCTTGGGTCTAGGGTCGAATTGCTTATTATCCTTATTCTAGTATAAGCACTTCAAATGCGGTATAAGCCATTCCGCCCATCAAATTAGAATTAACCTTATTCTAAGAATAAGAAGCCTTATTTTTCTCCTATTCTCCAATCAAAGTGGCGCTTATAGATTGGGAGCTCCTCGCTACAAGTAGAAGCCACGGAAACAGAAAGTCACCAATAGCTAAGGGAGAACCTCGACATGCTACTAGAAGTCCGAGAAAGCGCTAGGATCTGAATGATGGAATACCAATAGAGGATGGCCAAATATTACAACTTAAGGGTCAGAGAAAGGCAGTTCTTCCCAGAAGATTTAGTCCTATAGAGAACTGGAGCCTCAGCACCACAGTTAGCTGCGGGAAAACTGACCCCCAATTGGGAGGGACCGTATTGGGTCTTAGAAGCCCTCGGAAAGGGCTCCTACAGACTCTCCATGCTCGACGAAAGAGAGGTACCCCGCACTTGGAACACCAAAAACCTTTGAGCTTATTATTATTAGACCCGTAATCTTTTATACTTAACGGCCAAAGAATGAAAAAAATTTTATCCTCCAAGTTTCTATAGCGCCATCTCATTCCCCGAGTGCTCACACTCAAGAAGGGCAGATAAAGCCATCTCATTCCCCGAGTGCTCACACGCGAGAAGGGCACATAAATCCATCTCATTCCCTGAGTGCTCACACTCGGAAAGGACACATAAAGCCACCTCGTTTCCCGAGTGGTCACACTCGAGAAGGGCACAAAAAAGCCACCTCATTGTCCGAGTGCTCACACTCGAGAAGAGCATCTGCAGCCATCTTATTCCTTCGGGTACTTACACCCAGAAAGGGCTCTCTAACCACGATCAAGCAAGACCATGCAAGAAGAATACTCGGTAGGCCACATCGCATTTTTGACAGAAAGGCAATGGATAACATTCTTTCAGTTGAGGAATGAATACTTGAGTTCCATCCAAAAGTCAAAACCCCATTCAAACACCCTCGGCGTTAGCGCCGACCCCCTCTTCTGCCTCGACGCCCTCTTCCTCTGACAAGGAGTAGAGTTTCAACGAGCATTGACGCTTCAGTAGGGTCACTTGAAGATGGAGCAAGGCCAGACCCTTCCAACACGTGATCGGAAATGAAGATGCCGACGTCATGGGAGACATCCGCACGAAGGTCCATCACTAGCCGATTCCCCTCATCAGAAAGCCCTTGTAGAAGCCTTCCATAAGGGGATCGGCGACAAAATCCCTCAAAGTCGTGGGGAACGGCCACTCCTCGCCGGCCGGACAGTTGACCCAAAAGAAAACCTCCTTCCACCCATGTGGAGAGAGGTCGGGAGGTACAAAGAGGGGCCCTTGGTTGCCGCGGCAGACAAACTGAAGGAAGCCACACGCACCAGGGATCACACAGTGGCGGACAGTGGCGATATGATAGAAGACGTTGGGCAAGGCCTCGGCATGGTAATAGAGCCGCATCAGAATGTTGAAGGCTATGGCCACACACCATAAATTCGAAAGGATTTGTGCAGGGGCCACTACAAAAAACTGTAGCAACTCTATGACGAAGGTAGACATCAGTAACCTGAAGCCAGCCTCAAATATGGCCTCTATGGCCATGAAGGAGAAAAGACTACCTAAGTAGAGGCGGTCGCTGGTTGATGGCATGTGCAGCCCAAACTTGGCAGGAATTCAGAACCCACCCCCTATCCGATCGAGCGAGCCAACGTCAATCGTGGTAGCTTGAGAGAGGCCTGATTAGCCAACACTCCGCGTGCACAACCTGAAGCCATCGCAGCTAGATGATAGGAGAAGGAGCTACGAGGAGGAAGATTACTCAAGTAATTACCATTCAGCTCCTTCCCATGCTACCCTTTTTATGGGCATGAAGCGGAGCGCCTCCTATCTGTAACTACTCGGCAGTAAAGGCAAGAAAGTTGTTACCAACTTTGACCAACTCCAGAAACGGAATGAGTCAAAGATACCCTCTGGAAGAAGAAGTACAAGTAGCAAAATGTTGTTATACTCAACCTGGATGACCGGTGGTGTAACTAAGGTACATAATAAAGGCCTCGACGAGCCAAAAAAAAAAAAAAGTGTTGAGCCTAAGGCATACAGGCCATCTCATCCCCTAACGGGTCCCGAGTTACAAAGTGTGCTGGGCCGGGATAACTCAGATGGAGGGATTTTTGAATATTTTATTTGACAAGGCACCCCGAATGCCTTGTCAGTTACAACTTCCACCTGGTCAGGATCCGGAGAAGAATCTCAAGAACCAGCAGGGGTCGTAGCACCAACAACTGAACTTCCAGCAGTAGGCTCAGAGGAGTCAGTCGGAGAGTTGACGAGGTGACCAGCCCCAGAGGCCTCGCACCCCTCGGCACCTTCCCCCAACTCTTCGACGTCAGAGCGGTAGGCGAGGTCACCCTACTCCAACCGCGACAGGTTCTCAGCAAGCACGCATAGGTCCCTAGCACGTGCAATTGCCGCCCGGAAGCCAGCCGAGAACCCCTTGGCAGTATCCTTGTCATACCCGACGGTGTATTTCTCAAGGCTGAACTCGATCTTCTCGTCGAGAAACTCGGGAGAAGATATGAACCGAGTCAAGGCCTCAGCGGCTGCTACCTCCAACGACCGAGCTTTGGTGTAGGCAATCTCGAGATCGTCCTCCACCTTCTTCTTGCATTCCTCCGACTCAACTACCTAGGCTAGGGTGGCCTTGAGTTTGCCGCCCAAATCTTCCTTCGCCTTAGACGCCTCCGCCAAGGCCCGCTGCAGCTCGGCGCGCTCCTCCTCCGCTTGTCACCGATCATTCTCCATCCCGATGAGTCGCTCGGCGAGATAGTACATTTGGGCGAGCGTCTGCAGGCTGGACTGCAATGCCCGATGCAGAGCTTCGAGTTGTTCCTCCACTCCTCTCGCTCGCGTTCCATCAGGATGCACGTGGCCAGGGCCAGATCGTGCACTACATTGCCATCGGTGAAGCTACTATCAGGATACACCCTCCACATTGGAGGCCGCCACGGCACCGACTTCTTTGGAGGAGGGGAGCTCACTAGCAGCTCCGATTCAGTCGGGGCATCTCAGCCGCGACCGTTTTCTTGCGGCAGAGCGCAAGGGCCTTCCCCGTGTCCGTCCGACGTTTGCGTCGGCGCGTGCTGACACTCGCAAATCCCTTTGGTCTCCGGGGGGGGATCATCAGTAGCTCTCTTTTTCTGGCGCATCTCTTCGAGATGGGTCGAGACATCTGCGCCGCCGGCCATGACCCCCATCAGCGGAACGCCCTTGGGGGCATTAAGCAAGACGCATCGAGGTCGACGTCCAGCACGAGAGCCTCAGTGGAAGGCAGACCTACGGGCGCTCCCTCATCAACTTCCACCTCATCTTGAGCTACAGATGCTCCTCCTTCAATCTCTGCATCCCTCCGAGTGGCCTCTTCCACGAGTGATGCCCGAACGATCATCTTGGCTGAGAAAGTCCAATTAGAGAAATCATAGTACCATCAGAGAGCAGTGACATAAACCAAGGCAGCCAGGAGAATCACCCTCTTTAGCTCCACATCAGGAAGAATCCAACAAGGCAAAGGGTCCTCCCTCATGGGGGTAAGGTTGATGACCGAATGGAAATCCCAAGGAGGAATGACTTTGGGATCTCGACTGACGAAGAAGAAGTGGTTGTTCTACGCTTTGTGACTCAAGGCAGAAGAACTCAACCGAAGGAACAAATTATGAGGTCGGGCCTTCACGAAGAAGAACCCATCATCGATCAAGGTGTGGGGAAGGTGCTGGAACATATAGCGGAACAGCACGGCCAAAGGCTCGACATGTCGCTCATCGCAAACAAGGAGGAAGGCATAAATATAAAACCAAGCATTCGGTGTCAGCTGTGCCGGCACCATACGATACTGGACTAGGAGGCTACACACAAAATGAGGCACCGGGAGTCAGAAACTGGCCAATAACATCTCCTGGTACATTACGAACGAATCAAGAGCCTCAGAAGAAAGTCGGTCGTCGGGACCGGCCGCAACAAGACGGAACCCATAGGGCACCTTGTATTCCTCCATCATCCGCCTCAGCTCGTCTTGCTTGATTAGGCTACTACTATGACGAGTCAAGGAGGGAGCCCTCCTCTCGGAGTAGCCAGGAAAGCTAGAGGCTTCCTTGAAAGCCATTAAGAAGGAGGAGGGTCAGTCAGTGCGAGAGGACAACCTACTAGGTGAAGCAAGAACCAAAGGAAGAGAAACCCCTGGGGAGTCCGAGGAGTCAAGGGAATCGGGTGCCAAGATGAACTCACCAGGAAAAGCAGCTAAGTGCCAAACAGCGTGAAGAACTCTCCCTCCATAGAGCGGGCGAAGAAGAATTCAAGGGCAGGCACAGAAAACACGCTTGCCGCTCCTCTTGCACTCCTAACTTTATAGGGGGAGGGCAGCGATTTTGTCCGCTCCACTCCCTCCTAGGGCCTCGAGCGATGCCAAGACAGCCCATCATTATGGCGGCTTGAGCAATGAACCCAAAGAAGAAGAGACGGGCTTTACAGGGAGGGCCTATGGATATCGAATCATGCATGTGGGAGCGCCACGTGGACAAACTGACTCCCTGCGGGACATCTGGGGATCGCAAATGAGAAGCGACACCATCATTCCCCATAAAGGGGTGTTGTCTTAGAATATAACTGATATCCCCGGAGATCACTCGGGGATTACAAAGCAACACAAGGCAAGCGTCCTGCCGGATGATAGCCCGTGCTATACGTCTCATACCCGTTGGCGAAGATGACCTTTCGTGGGGCCTCCCTCACAATTTCACTCCCATATTCGAAATTCGAATAAGGGAGTGAGGGGGCCAATGGCGAGGAGTGATCAGGTTTGGCCCAATCAGGCCCATTTAGCCTACGGGCCCAAAGGCCTACGGCCCATTGAACTAGTGCAAGGGGACACGTGGCATACTGTACCCTGACCCCCGTAAGAAAGGTAGGATTTCGGAACCACTAAGTCTGGATCTCCAGCCCTCGTGCTCGGTAGCCAGTCTCGGATCTCCAATGCTACCAATCTAACTATTGTTGGACATCTATACAAAAAGATATGCCTATTTTACTAATCTACTGTCCTGAGTACTTCGAACCCAGCAATCTCACATATTTTCTTCCCGTCCAAACATGTCTTGATTCTGACTAGTAAACGACTTATTTTAAATATATGATCTTCATAAAACTTATAGAATTTTGAGTCATCGTTCTAATGAGAGTTGTCTTATTTAATTTATAATTTTATACATAGAGTTATACTTCTAACACCAGGATTGTATTAAATAAATCAGTGCACATAATCCTAGTTTAAGTAGGATTCCTATTATGACTTTCTAAAATAGTTAGATAAGATAGATAGGTAGATATATAGATAACAATGTCCACCCCTCTAAAACACATACCAACTATATCTTAAATATATGTAAATGGCTAACGAAACCGTCGACATATAGTCCTATTGTAGACGGTCTACTTTTGGCCATCGACTTATGCTTCCTCTATCGAATACTCCTAAACCGCCGACATATATTCGCTGACAAATCCCATCTTCCTTGTAGTGTTGGATAGAAAGGAATGTAAAAGGACACAAGAAATTAATGTGGCAGAGGTCTTGACCGTACGAAACAATGATGTTAACTTCTTCCTTTGATCCACACACTAGCTAATCCAAAACCCACCACAAAACTTGTCAACACAATAACTATGACGTTTAAAAAGAAAATCCGTCTTCGAGCAATTCATCACTCTTGGAAATTATGTGGAGACAACATCCATAAATAGTATGAACGAAAGGTTTACAGACAATTCCAAACAATAGAAGCCAAAAATCTAGGGAAAAAAATAAATTGATCTATCTGTAAAATCGAGTTTGTGAGATAGGCAAACCATAGAGATCTTAGATGTATATAAGAGCCCTTTATCAAAGACCAAATACATAACCTGACGTAGCACATTTCTTCAATGCTAGCAAGTAGCAACCACAAACGTTTTCTACCCACAACCCACAATCAAAAAATGCGAAGAAGAATCAAAGATAACCCATGAACGGTAACAGAATCAGGACACCCAATACAAACCACCACTCCCGACTGCCCCAAAAATGCAGCCCCAAAAATAAAATCCTACCATGATTAAGCCATAAAACTTTCAATTTCACCACAAAAGCCGACACCCAGAACACAGAATCCAGTAAGCAACAAGAAAGTTGCCCCCTATTTCACGCCCAACCAGCCCCTCACCCAAAACACGAAAACCGCCGACAAGATCAAAGGAGGAAGGAGGAGGATGGTGTTAGTTTTTAGGTGTCCTACATACCATTTATGGGCCGTGTAGGCCTAATGTGTTGTACAATCTTGTTCAATATAATTAAGTAGTAATTAGAGCGTAAACTTGTAATCTGTGGATTGCTTTGCGTTGTCCCTAGGATATGTGATTGTAAAGTCAATTTCAAGATGAGATCTCGAATGTGAGTTTGACTGTATATGGACACATACCCTAAATTGTTCCTAATTAGAGAGTAATCACTCTGGGATATTGATTACTTGCAAATCAGCACACATGATGTGTAGATGACCATTCCCACGGTCATAGGTACGGGGCACCAGCACGTATGTGTGGGTGTTCATCCTGGGAGGATGTTCACTGAACTAATCCACTAATGGATTTTCAGATGGTTAATTATACCTAATGTCAACTGAAGATACATCTGTCTAAGTAGTATCGTTGATCCTTTGACTTGAGACATTAATGAGGTCTTGCGTGAGAACTGGTGTGGTTTAATGTTTGGTTAAGTGACTTTAACCATAAGTCATGAAACAACGAATTATTAGCCACATCGGGATACATACGAAGACCGTTAATGGTCAAGAGGGGATCGCTCACTATTAGATATATCACAGACAGTTAATGAGTTATGACATAGACGCTCCACTAAATCCCCGGCCAGGGTGGTATCAATTCATTTGGAACGAACATGAAATTATTATAGAGGTCATGATCAGATGACACGATCACTAGTGGTTTGGCGAAACCATACCACAGGTCGGATCGGACTCATAGAATGTGCAAGGGATTATAGCGATACGGTAACTGAAGACTTACTAGTGCCAGACAGGGTGAAGATGAATCCGGCATCCTCTGGGATCATACAGATTTGCTTGACCCAACGTGATCAAAAAGGTCCGGAACAAATTAAACGGTTATTGGTAATAACCAGTTTAATTTACTTCTAATTAAATTAGAAGTTAATGGATCTTTAAAACAGAGTGATAATGGGCCTAGAGGATCACACACAAATAACGCTTACATAATGGAATATTATTGAATGAAAAAATATACTAAAGTATAAAATTCTTTTGAAAAAAGAATTTATAAATGACTTAAAAGTATATATACAATAATATAAAGGACATATAAATAATATATGTATTATTAGGCTTATTTGATAAATAAGCTAATAATAATATATTGATATATAAAATGTCATCAGGTTTATTTTAGCCGCAGTTGCTTTTAGCCGAGGCGGTTAAAGACGGGGATTAGTTAAAAGGGTCGGTTCAAGCTGCCGCCTAATCAATCCTATACATAACCCTTTATTCTCCCAAAACCCGCAACGAAGGCCATTCCAACCTTTCACCCAAACCTTGCGTCAAGCATTGGAAGAGTTAGACTCTTCCCAGAAGCGTTGAAGGAAGGTTTCTTTTATGCGGGTTTGGAGAAGTCGATCTCCATTGCTGCGAGAGTCAGTGTGGATTAAGCTCTAGAGGCCGAACGTCTGTGCGGCTCAAAGCTTCGAGGAGTTTGGCATCGATCACTGTAGAACAACGTGTTCTACGCAAGGTGAAAATCTCGTATGAATTATTTTGATCGTTTTTATTGTATCAATCGGAGCCCGAACTGGTTTGGGAAATCATTTTAATTTTGTTCTTCCGCTGTTGTGATTTCCCAGGGGTTATGACCGAACCCAACAGAAGGAGGTTTCACTCACAAAGCAGTCGTCGTCCATGGTGAAAATGTACTTCTTCTTGGAGACCAAGTAGCCGAAGCAGTGGCAGGCCAACGGGAACGGCGGACGACAAGGGGCCGAGCAGGAGGTCAGTAGCAGCGGCGGTGACGGCAGCGGCGGGAGCGGCAGACGGCAGCGGCGGGAGCGGCAGACGGCGAGCGGGAGGCCGGCGGCGGTGATGGGAGCGACAAATGATGGCGCCCTGAGAAGTAGGAGGGGGGAAGGCAATTAGAGCACGAAAGGGCGAAAAGAGGGAGAGAGGGGAAGGGAAGGGGGCAGGGGGTTTTGGTGTCTTTTTTATCCACGGCTCCAAGCATAGCTGTAGACATATATAAGATATGTCAACAGCTAAACTTGTAGCCATTGACATATTAAAGATTTTTTTATCATTTATTTTTATTTTCTTATTTTTATCATATGTCGACAGCTAAATCTTTAGCCGTTGACATATACTACATATGTCAACGGCGACAATTTTAGTCGTTGACATATCTTAGATATATGTAAATGCTTATACTAGCTGTAGACATATAGTTTTATTGTAAATGGTCGACTCTTGGCTGTCGACTAATGTTTCCTTTATTGACGAATATTCCTAGCCATCGACATATATTCATTGACAAATCCCCCATTCCTTGTAGTGTTGGTTAAGTGACCATTTCCCAAAAGCTCATTGAAACTGATAAAGTCCAAATGTCTCAAATACACATGATAGACAAATAGATCTTTCCTCCTCAAACGTGATCATGCACCAGCTTTCAAAAATAGCATATATCTCTCTCATAGCTATGATGGTGCATGCATATGAGTAATATCTATGTATCAGTCAATCCCCAAGAAAAAAAGGCAATAGACAGTAGCATAGACTGAGCCCATCAACCAAAGAGAACAGAAGAAAACATATAGTAATATCCATGTTTCAGTTTAAAATAGTTCAAAGCATCTCAGACTATTTCAGTTTGTTCATTATGATTATTTCAGCTTAATATTGACCATTTTAGATCAATTTGAATGCTCAATTCAATTAATAACTCAGTTCAGACTTATTCTGCTTAAGGGATTTCGTTAATTCAGCATAATTACTACGATTTGATTCATTTTAATTCAGATTTTATGCTGAGAATTTTATTTGAATAGTCCATGCTTTAGTGGTATCATTTGATAAGATTTTAATCACTTAGAAGTTCTGATATAAACTGATAATCGATGAGAAACCCACTTTGTAATCTATTATATCTAGCCTTATATCAGTTTATTGTCCACCTTTGTTCAACTAATCACATAGACTTTTGATTAGTTAATCACTCGGCATTTTATCTTGTTAATTTATTAAGTCTTTATACTGCTAATTGATTCCCTTATAGTAGTTAATCGATGTTGTATCAGTTAATCGATTGGACTTTTGTTCTATTAATCAATAAGCCCTTTAAATGGTAGGTCGATTAGTCCTTTGTTTTTGATAGTCGATTTACCTTCTTATTCTGTTAATCAATTAATCTTATGTTCAATTAATCAATTGACCTTTAAATTGTGAATCGATTAATGATTGTGTTTAATAAATCGATTACTCTCTATCCTTGTAATCGATTATAGTCTTTCTAATAACTAATTATTGTTCACTTTGATAATCGATTATGGTTTGTTTGTTAATTGATTAAGTCCTAAAATTTGATAATCGATTATACCTTTGGGATTCTAATAGTCTTTAGTCTGATAATTGATTATGTCTATGTCCCGTATATAGATTACCTTTATTCTAGTAATCGATCGGACCGTACGTTTGATAATTGATTATGACTCTTATCTCTAATAGACATACCTCTGCATGATGAGTCGATTAGTCGATGATCTATTAATCGATTTGGTGTTCTTCTAGCTTCGATTAAATTTTGCTTCAATTTTCGATTACTAGACTATGCAATAATCGATTAAACTCTATGTTCTAATAATCGACATTCATCAGTTTAGCTCTGGATCTGTTATCGATTACATGGCAATTAGTAATCGATTATACCGAATCGATTAAGCCTTATATTTGTTAAATCAATTACCCTTTAAGCAATCTGATTATCTATTTAATATGTTGTGGTACTGTGTTTAGTTATAATTTCTTTGCAGTTAAATATATGTTTATTCCAACTCATTTCTCAATTAAATATTATTTGTCTTTTCAATTATTATACGTTTAGCTTGTGTAGGATTTGAAACCTACTGAGTTGTACTCACTAAAAACTATTATTGTTTTTAGATCTTCACTACGAGGAAGAAGGGATTTGTTAGCGAATATATGTCAATGGCTAGGGATATTCGTCAACAAAGAAACTATTAGTCGACGACCAATAGTCGATCATGCACAATATAACATATGTCGTCGGCTATATAAGGCATTCACATATACGTAATATATGTCAATGGCTAAATTATTAGCCATTGACATATGTAGTATATGACAACAGATAAAGTGTTAGCCATCGATATATGATAAAAATAAGAAAAAAGTGACAGGGAAAAAATAAATGCGTCAACGGCTCTAAGATAGCCATTGATGTATAGATTATATGTCAACGGCTATGCTTAGAGCCGTTGACAAAAACTTCACAAAAAACCGTCCCCGCCCCCTTCCCTTTCCCTATCTCCCTCTTTTCCACCTCCCGTGCCTTAATCGCCGGCCGTCTCTCGTCGCTCGGCCTGTCGTCGTCCGCTACGATCGTCACCGCCACTCGGCTGCCATCATCCACTGCTCGGCCCACCGTCATCCACTACTCGCCCGCCGCTCCTGTCGTCGGCGCCCTCCCCCCAGCCTTTACTACGTGCATTGGTTGTGATCCCTTCCCCCCCCCCCCCCACCTTTGCTACTGCCAGCCTTCATCGCTACTCCTTGAAGAGAACTGCCATCGGCCAGCACCGCCATGCTCCTCGTTCTCCATCCTTAGATCGACGCCGAGAAGGGCTCGATGCCTCAGATGCTCCAACAGCTCGGTGATAGCGGCACAGCAACAACTCTTCCTCCTCCTTGGTCACCTCCAGTAAAGGGGCAGCTCCTCTCCTCTAATCTTCTCCCCTCTCGTTACAGTGCTAACTCCTCCCAGGTCAAGTTTTCTGGCTTTTTTCAGTGGACATCCTCCCTATTTTTCGGTGGAAAGGCATAGGTTCAACCTATGGAACTGAGGCACCTTCAGAGAAGGAATGCCATCTGAGATCTCATAGTAACATCCCTATATTTAAGTGAGCTTTCGAGCATGAAGAATAATTTGGTAGGTTTGATCCAAGATGTGAATCATACAATTTAGCCTTTTAACATAAGATTAGAGAATCTATGTTGCTTGTGTGAGGATCTTACAAAATATTTGCCATAGATTAGTCATAGCTTACAAGTGTTATCTTTTCTTTTCGTTTTCTAGGGCTACGTGTGAGTGCGAGACGAGAAAGGTCAAGTTGCGTTAATGGCCGTTGTAGAGACCATGCACAGGTTGCTTTCACGAGGATTCTAAAGGGGTGCTTGTCCTATGAAAATGGGGACAATGGAGTTTAGCCATGCACAACCTTGTACGGTGCAGCATCACTCACATCACCTAAAACCATGCGGCAAAGAGGCATACATAACCCTAGTGGCAGGTCACAACATGTTGGAGCAGGTATGGAAGCATGAATGCTTGGTGTTCTACCCTCACTTAACACTAACATGGGTCCAGATTATCTCATGTTATAGTAGCTCTCTATATGATGGCATTAAAAAAGTTTTGATCTACTAATCAAAACTAAAAATCAGCTTATTGACTTAATTTCAAATATCAAATAATTTACTTGAACCTGCTTACCATGTAGTGACTGTATGCCGAAGCTGTTGGGAAGAAATGAAAGATGAAAAAGATAATTTTATAGCTTTATGGTTTTTAGGACAATTTTGATGTAAAATGTACACATAGACATCAAGAACATAGAATTAATTGTCACTCGAATAATTTTTTAACATTAAGGATTGTAATTATTGACTATTCAGTTAGTCTTTAGGTAGATGATGTCACACATGTTTAAACCAAATTTTAGTCACTCTAGAGCTTTTGGTCCAATTCAAAAGTTTTCTAGGACATATAAGTACTTGCTTCTGCAAATACTAATTACCATTTTTAAATGCCTCGTCGAACACAAGCTAATCATTGAACACAAAACTAACATTTTTACATGCCTCAAGGAAAACAAACATGTATTAAACCCAATAAGATTGATGGGTAACTGGAACGGGTCTTAGATCTACTCTTTAATTTCTTAATGTTAAAAAATTAATGGATCTAAGAGAAAATCTAGTTATCTTAAACTTTAATATACTTGAAGAATAGGTACATGCTTTAGTCCTATATTCACAGAAATCTGATCACAAATTTATGTAAAATATACTAATATAATTATAATTGGCTTAATGGTATATATGTATCCGAACTTAACGGATCCATGAACGGGTCTAGATCCGTTTGGATAACCAAACTGTTAGAATTGGGTGGCCTCAAAGCCAATCATTGTACATTCTAGTTCAGATTATTAATAAAGACAATTATTTCTTCATTTAATAGTTCTCGCAAACGACTATCGTAATGAAGGTCCATAGACAAATGTATGGGATATTGAATCATGATGAGATCGTGATAGTGAGATCAATATCCTAAGGCAATTGTCTTAAATAGTTCTCGATCGTAGGATATTTGAGATGGACATTAAATATCCGATAAGATCGACACAAGTTATGTCTGCTCATATGCTGAGGGTGAATGATCTCACATTCACTCGTGTGGTGACACTAAGACAAACAAGTGGGTGCTCATTAGAGAATGAGTTCACTGAACATACACAAATAAGAATTCCTGGATGGTAATTATACCTATTAGTCAACCAGGGAATTCAATCGTTGCAGTAGCACAGTTGGTCCTTTGACCTGAGTCACCAATGATACCTTGTTTGTGGACCATTGTATCTTGATTCTCTGACTCGTGGACTTTAACCATTAAGTCCACCATAATCGGTCTTTCAGATACAGTGGAAAGCTTGCGAAGGTAATTGAGTGAACAACAAGGGATCACTCACTCTTGATATAAGACTGGAGAGAGAATGTCCTATGGATGTGTACACAGAAATCCCTGGCCATGGTCAAATGAAAGAGATGTCTTTCTAGATATTAATTGTGTACTGGAATCCATCTGGATAATGCGATAGAGGGTTTGACTATAAAACCATACCCTTACGTTATCGGGACATTGCATGAGTGAAGGATTATATCTGTGCGGCATGTGCAGACGGAAAGGTTCAATTGAAGGGAACATTATCCCTTATATCTTCTGGGATCATGAGGTAGTGTTTGGTGCTGTTCATGATCAGAAGGCCAAGTGAATTAATCATCGGATGATAATTTACTTGTTTATTAAATTAATCATTTAACATATGATGTTTAAATGTTAATTAATAAATATTAAACTCAAGAAACAGTTCTAAGTTTAATGGGCCTGCAACCGGACTGATATATGGGCCTAGAGGGTCACACACATAAGAGTTCTCGTAAGACGGTGAGAGATGTTAAATTTCATGCTTATCTGGGTTTTTGTGAAAAGCTGCAGGATAAACATGAAGATTTAATGGAGAATTATCCAAGGCCAAACTCTTGGATAATCATGAGGATTAACTGTTGTGCTTATCCTTATTTCTATATAAGGAGGGCCAAGGGAGAGTGGTAAAAAGTTAGTTGGACGAATTTTACTCCCCAGATTCTCTCTCTCCTCTCTCTCTCTCCTTCTCTCTCTCTTGGAGTGGATCTGTCTCTCTCTGCGCATGGTGGATTTGAGATCTGGTCGGAGCACTCAAGTCGAGGAGGAAATCGTGTCTGCTGTGGGAACTCGTGTGGATACCTCTTGAGATCGTACGCGTGCGCGATTACCGAGTCGGCATCATCCACGGGAGATTCGAAACCCCGCAAAGGTGAAGAATTGTTCTTCCCGCATTAGTTTTAATGTCCGTTTTACAACCCCAGCAACCGATACAATGGAATCATTTTTATTTCCGCTGCGTTCTTGGCGATTCCTAACAGTGGTATCAGAGCCAGGTTCGCTGGTTCGGTTGTAAAACGGCACCGTTTTGTGTGTTTTCTCGTTATGCGTGAAGAACCCGTATTGTACGTGTTCTTGTGTTTAATCTGATTAAAAATGACAGATTAGTGTTCATATGATGATCACGATCAATTTGATTATTTTTCTGTATTTTTCGGATTTTTATTTGGGTTTTTCGGAGTTCGTCATGTGATGATGAACCGGGGTACTTCGGCGGCTTCGTATGTGCATCCCAAGCGTTGGGATGGCCTGAAGAATCCCTAGATCTCTTGGTGATAGTCACCACTTCGCATTGGGCATGAAGATCGGGGCCGGAGTGCCCTTGGAGGTCCTAAAAATCAAGTCCAAACTCGGTTGTTTAACCCTGCAAAATCAGATTTTTGGGTTTTCCGGGGGCTTGTTTTGCTCTCCATCGCCGGGGGTGGCCGGAGGTCGGCGGCGGCGCCGCCGGTGGCTAACCCTAGGGTTTATGCAGGTTTCTGTAAAAGAGGTAAGGGGCCGGTCGAATCGCAGCCTAGCGGGCTGAACCGCCCGGTCCCGACCCGGTCGGACCGGGCGGCGCCCTGGCCGAGCCAGGGTGCGGCCCTGGCCGAGCCATGGCTCGACCCTGGCCGAGCCAGGGTTCGACCCTGGCCGAGCCAGGGCCCTGGGCCCGGGCCGTTTGGGCCCTAATGGGCTAGGCCCATTTTCTGGTTTTTAGAATTTGATTTTAAATGCCTGATTAACCCCCTTTAAACCCAATTTTAGACCATTTAAGCCTGTTTTAAAATTGTTTTAAAACAGAATAATTGTAAGAATAATTAATAAGTGTTATTAATTATTTTTTATGATTATTAACAGTTTATTAAAGTGTTTAATAATTGTTAGTCTATTAAAGGGCTTTATAATTAATGGGTGTTAGTTAATTATTTAAAATTGTTTTAGATAATTAATTTCCCTGTTAATTTAATTAGTTTAAAACTGTTTTAAACTAATTTCATGCATAACTTGATTACTCTTAATGTTCAAATTGTTTGAATTTGGATTTAGATTAACTGAATAGTTTAGTTAGTTTATTTGTCAATAATGTTTTGAATATTATTGATTATGCTGAAATAAATGTTATTTCGAAAACTAATTGGTATTATAATTTTATATTTATAAAATTTAATACCAAACAGCAATTATGTGATGATTGTGATGCATGTGATGTGTTTTATGGGGGGATGATCATGGACTTAGAATTTTCATGTGATGAATGATGTGAATGGATGCGATACTTATTTCATTTGGTATTTTAAAATAGGACCTGCGTGTCCTCCTCTCCCTTAATCCAAGTGTACTTTCTACCTTCCTATAAGATTGTACTCCCCTTGATAAGATCAAGGTTTCTAATTGTTTAAATGTACATTTGTGGACCTGCGAGTCCTAAATTTTGTATTTACATGTATCGGATTAAGTTTAGAGGACGGGATCTTCTGAAGACACCTCTGGAGGGAGGACTCGCATCAAATGGAACCAGTGTTGTTGTTTTCACATTATGATCCTATTATGGATCATCGTTTGGCTGCGATGATTCCATAGTAGCTTTAGCAGTCCATGATCATCCCCATTTAATTTTTCTGCATATATGTGATATTTGTGGACTATGCTATCATATATATATTTCTATTTAGTATATTGATACTTCAAATTGAAATACTATTGATAGCACGATTTTTTCAAATCAAAATAAAAACCCTCTTTTAAAACTTAAGTTGTAAACGTGAGATATTCAGAATAATCCACGTAACCCACCATCATTATAGATCTTAGGATAATTCTTATCTCAAACGGATTTGTTGTGCTACCACAAGGTCTGTTTGATTTAGAAATTAAACTAGGTCTACGACATGTGATGTCATTAAGATGAATGGACAAATAGTGTAGTTTTGTTGTGCTATCACAAGGATTGCACTATGAATTCATGTCATCCAAGTAATGATGGATAAACTTAACTAAATCAAATTGATTTGTTGTGCTACCACAAGGTCATTCTGATTCAGGGGTTAAATCGATCGGATATTGCAATCGTTGCAACTGTCAAGAGTTGACTGCCTAAGGGACTTGATGTGATTTGTTGTGCTACCACAAGGTCACATGCATGTTGCCCGAAGGATTCTGATCCCCACTAGGAGATCACCGGAATCTCCCGTTCTGTATCTTAGAGGGTAATACAGATCGCCGAAAAATAGTGGGAGCATAAATCTAGATTAAAACTCCTAAATCTGATTTTAAGAACTATCTGCTCATTTTATATATTTCCATGTAGGTCGCTATGTCGTCACCTAATCCCCTCCGTTGCATACTCGATGCTAACAAACTCACGGGACCAAATTACATTGACTGGTTACGCAACCTGAAGATTGTCCTCAGGTGTGAAAAGCTAGCCTATGTCCTGGATCAACCAGATCCAGTGCAACCCGGTGATAATGCTAACGAAGATGAATTAATGATGTATGAAAATTGGAAGGAGGACTCAGTCAAGGTCCAGTGTTATATGCTCGGTTCAATGAACAATGAACTGCAACGACAACATGATAACATGGAACCTAAGACCATTCTGAATCACCTACAAGAGTTGTTTGGTGAACAATCCAGAACAGAAAGATATGAGATATCTAAGAAATTGTTCAGGACCAGAATGAGCGAGGGCACATCTGTGCAAACTCATGTGCTCAAGATGATAGAGTGGATTGAGAGGCTTGCTGTGCTCGGCTTTGTTATGAACAATGACCTAAGCATCGACTTAATCCTACAGTCCCTTCCAGATTCATTTTCACAATTCATTATCAACTTCAATATGAACAAGATTGAAGTCTCACTGGCTGAGCTGCTCAACATGTTGAAGACAGCAGAAGGCACTATCCAGAAAGATAAGCCAAATGTAATGCTTATTGGTAAGACCAACAAGAAAAGAAAAACTGGACAGACCTTTAAGAAAGGTAAGCCTAAGAAGCTAGTGAAAAGCAAACCGGCAGCACAAAAGGACAAAGCTAAAGTCAATGATAAAGGTCAGTGTTTCCACTGCCATAAAGAAGGTCATTGGAAGAGAAACTACAAGATTTATCTTGCAGACAAAGCCAAGGAGAAGCTTGGTGAAGCTTCAGGTATTCTCATGATCGATCTTAACTTGTCTTATAGAGAATCAACATTCTGGGTATTAGATACTGGATGTGTTTCTCATATCTGCAATAACTTGCAGGTGTTAACAAGTAAAAGAAGATTGAACCGCGGAGACATGGATCTGAGGCTCGGGAATGGAGCAAAAGTTGATGCGTTAGCTGTGGGGACAACAAGACTTCAGATGCCGTCAGGAGACTCTTTGGAACTGATAGATTGTTATTATGTTCCAACCATTATTAGGAATATCATATCTATTTCATGTTTAGATAGACAAGGATATTCTATGAAGCTAGAGAATAAAGGTTGTTCAATTTATCAAGGAGACAAATTGTTTGCTTCCGGGTATTTATTGAATGGATTATATTTACTTGATATTTCATATGATGTTTGTCTGGTAAATAATTCTCTTGAACGCTTAGATAAGGATGTGAATAAATCGTACCTATGGCATTGTAGGCTAGGTCATATAAATGAGAACAGGATCATAAGGTTGCAAAAGAATGGATATCTTGATCCATTTGATTATGAATCATTTGCAACCTGTGAAGCTTGTCTCATGGGAAAGATGACCTAAGCTCCTTTCTCAGGACATGGAGAAAGAGCTAAGGACTTATTGGAACTAATACATAGTGATGTATGTGGTCCAATGTCCACTCATGCTATGGGTGGTTACTCATACTTTGTTTCATTTACTGATGATTTCTCAAGATATGGCTACATATATTTAATGAAATATAAGTCAGAAGTCTTTGAGAAATTTAAAGAGTTTAAAAACGAAGTTGAGAACCAGACTGGAAAGAGTATTAAAACTCTTCGATCAGATCGAGGGGGTGAATACTTAAGTACAGAATTCACAGAATATCTTAAGGATAATAGTATTTTGTCTCAGTGGACTCCTCCCTATACACCTCAGTTAAATGGTGTATCGGAAAGGAGAAATCATACTCTATTAGATATGGTACGATCCATGATGAGTTATGCCAAACTTCCAATCTCTTTATAGGGATATGCACTGTTGACTGCTGCATATCTGTTGAACAAAGTTCCCAGTAAGTCGGTACCTTCCACTCCATATGAGATATGGAAAGGAAAGAAACCAAACTTTAAGCATGTTAGAGTCTGGGGTTGTCCTGCACATGTCAAAAGACATGATCCAGACAAATTGGATTCCAGGACAGAGAAATGTAGATTTGTGGGATATCCAAAAGAAAGTTTTGGATATTACTTCCATCAGCCCAGCGATCAAAGGGTGTTTGTCGCAAAAAGAGCTGTCTTCTTAGAGAAAGAATATCTTTCAAAAGAAGACAGTGGGAGCAAGATAGAACTGGAAGAAATTCTAGACTCACAAATCAACACTGGTTCATCTACTGAACCATTGACTCAAGAACTTGTTCAAGATGATACACAAAAGGTTCGTAGATCAGGTAGAGTGCCTAAGCAGCCTGAAAGATATGTTGGACATATCGATGATGGCAAACCAAAAGTGCACTTAAATGAGGATGATGATCCTCAAACCTACCTTGAAGCCATAAATAGTCATGAATCAGAAAAATGGCAAGAGGCAATGGATTCTGAAATTCAGTCCATGTATGCCAACCAAGTTTGGAACTTGGTTGATCTGCCAGAAGGTATGGTACCTATTGGCAGTAAATGGATCTTTAAAAGAAAGATCGGGGCAGATGGACAAATTGACACATACAAGGCAAGGCTTGTAGCAAAAGGATATCGTCAAAGGCAAGGTGTTGACTATGACGAAACCTTTTCTCCAGTTGCCATGATTAAGTCAATCAGAATACTTCTTGCTATCGCTGCATTCTATGATTATGAAATATGGCAAATGGATGTGAAAACAGCATTCCTTAACGGGAACCTTCAAGAAGAGGTGTATATGATACAACCTGAAGGATTCACTTCCAAAGAACATTCAAGCAAGGTATGCAAGCTGCAAAGATCCATCTATGGATTAAAACAGGCATCCCGAACTTGGAACTTAAGATTTGATGAAGCAATCAAATCTTATGACTTCATTAAGAATGAAGATGAACCTTGTATATATAAAAAGGCTAGTGGGAGCGCAGTTACTTTTTTGGTACTTTACGTTGATGACATTCTACTCATTGGGAATGATGTAGGAATGTTATCATCGGTAAAGACTTAGTTATCCAAAAACTTCTCCATGAAAGATTTGGGAGAAGCATCCTATATTCTGGGAATAAGGATCTATCGAGATAGGTCCAAAAGGATGCTTGGCTTGTCCCAATCTATGTACATAGATACCGTAGTCAAAAGGTTTGGCATGGAAAATTCCAAGAGAGGCCTCGTTCCTATGAGGCATGGAATTTATCTCTCTAAAGAAATGTCTCCCAAGACACCTGAAGAGAGAGCGTACATGGATAGAGTTCCTTATGCCTCGGCAATAGGATCTATTATGTATGCAATGCTATGTACTAGGCTTGATGTGTCACATCCACTAAGTGTCACCAGTAGATATCAGGCTGATCCAGGTGAGGAACACTGGAAGGCGGTGAAATGTATCCTTAGATACTTGAGAATGACTAAGGATCTATTTCTCGTTTATGGAGGAGACGACTTGGAACTTCGAGGATTTACTGACTCGAGTTTCCAGTCGGATATGGATGACAGCAAATCCATGTCTGGATTTGTGTTCATGTTAAATGGAGGTGCAGTAAGTTGGAAGAGTTCCAAACAGGAAACTACTGCAGATTCGACGACCGAAGCAGAATACATTGCTGCAGCTGAAGCGGCCAAGGAGGCGGTTTGGATGAAGAAGTTCATCTCGGCGCTTGGAGTCGTTCCAAGCATTTCAGATCCTGTTCCATTATTGTGTGACAACAATGGGGCAATAGCTCAAGTGAAGGAGCCCAGATCACATCAGAAGTCAAAGCACATTCTGAGACGATTTCACCTGATTCGTGAGATCATCGCCCGACGAGATATAGTAGTTGAGAAAGTCTCATCTGAAGATAATGTAACAGATCCCTTGACTAAGCCATTGTCTCAAAACAATTTAGAACGTCACCTTAAGTCTATGGGACTTAGACACATGGGTGATTGGCTATAGTCCAAGTGGGAGAATGTTAGAATTGGGTGGCCTCAAAGCCAATCATTGTACATTCTAGTTCAGATTATTAATAAAGGCAATTATTTCTTCATTTAATAGTTCTCGCAAACGACTATCGTAATGAAGGTCCATAGACAAATGTATGGGATATTGAATCATGATGAGATCGTGATAGTGAGATCAATATCCTAAGGCAATTGTCTTAAATAGTTCTCGATCGTAGGATATTTGAGATGGACATTAAATATCCGATAAGATCGACACAAGTTATGTCTGCTCATATGATGAGGGTGAATGATCTCACATTCACTCGTGTGGTGACACTAAGACAAACAAGTGGGTGATCATTAGAGAATGAGTTCACTGAACAGACCCAAATAAGAATTCCTTAATGGTAATTATACCTATTAGTCAACCAGGGAATTCAATCGTTGCAGTAGCACAGTTGGTCCTTTGACCTGAGTCACCAATGATACCTTGTTTGTGGACCATTGTATCTTGATTCTCTGACTCGTGGACTTTAACCATTAAGTCCACCATAATCGGTCTTTCAGATACAGTGGAAAGCTTGCGAAGGTAATTGAGTGAACAACAAGGGATCACTCACTCTTGGTATAAGACTGGAGAGAGAATGTCCTATGGATGTGTACACAGAAATCCCTGGCCAGGGTCAAATGAAAGAGATGTCTTTCTAGATATTAACTGTGTACTGGAATCCATCTGGATAATGCGATAGAGGGTTTGACTATAAAACCATACCCTTGCGTTATCGGGACATTGCATAAGTGAAGGATTATATCTGTGCGGCATCTGCAGACGGAAAGGTTCAATTGAAGGGAACATTATCCCTTATATCTTCTGGGATCATGAGGTAGTGTTTGGTGCTGTTCATGATCAGAAGGCCAAGTGAATTAATCATCGAATGATAATTTACTTGTTTATTAAATTAATCATTTAACATATGATGTTTAAATGTTAATTAATAAATATTAAACTCAAGAAACAGTTCTAAGTTTAATGGGTCTGCAACCGGACTAATATATGGGCCTAGAGGGTCACACACATAAGAGTTCTCGTAAGACGGTGAGAGATGTTAAATTTCATGCTTATCTGGGTTTTTGTGAAAAGCTGCAGGATAAACATGAAGATTTAATGGAGAATTATCCAAGGCCAAACTCTTGGATAATCATGAGGATTAACTGTTGTGCTTATCCTTATTTCTATATAAGGAGGGCCAAGGGAGAGTGGTAAAAAGTTAGTTGGACGAATTTTACTCCCCATATTCTCTCTCTCCTCTCTCTCTCTCTTGGAGTGGATCTGTCTCTCTCTGCGCATGGTGGATTTGAGATCTGGTCGGAGCACTCAAGTCGAGGAGGAAATCGCGTCTGCTGCGGGAACTTGTGTTGATACCTCTAGAGATCGTACGCGTGCGCGATTACCGAGTCGGCATCATCCACAGGAGATTCGAAACCCCGCAAAGGTGAAGAACTGTTCTTCCCGCATTAGTTTTAATGTCCGTTTTACAACCCCAACAACTGATACAATGGAATCATTTTTATTTCCGCTGCGTTCTTGGCGATTCCTAACACTAACTAAGTAGGCCGACCTAATCACAGGTTGACATGCGTAGGCCAATTTGCTTGTGCCGTCCAGATAGCGCCGCCCTGGTTTGGCCGTCCTAGTCAAACCGATCTAAGTGGGCGGACCTACATGGAATGATTGTTAAAAGGCTGAATTGAGGGTTAGAGCAGGACTAACGTAAAGAAAGAAGGATGATTCTTGCCCCTTTAAACCTCAAGGTAATCTCTATCAACCATATGACTTAATCAATCTCTATTAGGCATATGAGATCTCAGATGGCATTCCTTCTCTATAGATGTAATTAGACTTTCATGCAGATATATATGTGGATGTGGGTGTGGATGTACATGTGATTTTTTTCTACATGTAGATTTCTTTTTGTCATATTATATTACTGCTTTGGTATATCAAACTGGCAACCTCAGTGCATAAAGGTTTACCTCCGCCTAGTACCAAAGGGTAATATATAAGTAGATTGATATATACTTGTAGATGCACATGTGAATTGGAAAATAATCTTTGTACCGTGTGTGTCGACGTAGATGTGAGTGTGTGTATGTGGATGTGACTTGATATTTACATGTAGATACAAATTTTCTTACAGGTACGGATGAGGATGTGGATGTCTATGTCTATGTGTATGTGGATGTGGCTGTGCACATATAAATGCAGTTCTGGGTGTGGATTGCCCTTTTTTATTTTTTGCACATTCAAGAGTTTTGTTATGATATATGTTTTTACTGTCTTTGATAGTAATGACCTATATTGATCATAAAGTCTTGAATTGTCCTGTTGGACAATCTGTGGATATTTGATCATCTAATGTACTTTATTATATGTGCTTCATGATTATCTTAAATTTTCGACATATTCTTCTCACTCTTCTCCAATATACATATTAATTTTGACTACTCTCTTTGTCATTTGTATTTCATACAAGTGACTATTTGAGAAAAGTTAAGATTAGTACATAATAGTGGTATATTGGAGAAGTGTGAGGAGATGCTATTGAAATTTTAAGATAATTATGAAGCATATATAATAAAGTACATTAGATGATCAAATATCCATGGATGGGCATGTTATATGATGTAGGTAATCTTTTTTATGAGATTGTATGAAATCAAACAGATGTACATATGTGGAAAATGTATAACTTTCAGGGGAGATGCTGTCAAAAAGTTTTTAGAAATGTGTATATTTATGTCTATAAATCAATCAACTTATCTATTTATATATCTTTCTATCTATCTATCTAGCTAGCTAACTAATTGTATATCTAGTTTATCTATCTACCTATTTATATAGTTAAATATGTACCGATTTACTTATCTATGTATATATCTAGCTATCTTGTTATCTATATATCTACTTATCTACTTATCTATCTTATCTAACTATTTATCTATGTATCTGTCTATATATTTACCTATCTCCCTATCTAACTGTATATCTATCTATGTATCTTTGCTATATATATATATATATATATATATATATATATATATATATATATATACTAGCTATCTATCTACCTATGTATCCTATCTATGTAACTAGCTACTATCTAGCTAGCTAGCTAGCTAACCTATCTATCTATCTATCTATCTACCTATCTATCCTATCTATATAACTATCTTATATATATACCTACATATCTATTTATGTATGTAATTATCTTATTTATTTACCTATCTAGTTACCAACCTATCTATCTATCTTGCGATCTATGTACGTATTTATCTATTTATGCATATATCAATCTAGCTAACTAGCCACCTATTTATCTATCCAATTTTATTTATGTAGATATAGATTTCTTTTAGTCAGACTATATTACTACTTTGGTATATCAAACTAGCAATCCCAGTGCATAGAGGTTTACCTCCACCTAGTACTAAGGAGTAATATACAAGTAGATGGATATATCCTTATAGATGCGCAGGTAAATTGGAATAAATCTCTGACCGTATATGTGGATGTGGATGCGAGACGTGTGAATATGGATGTGACTTGATATTTACATGTGGATACAAGTAAGTTTTCTTGCAGGTATGAATGAGTATATGGATGTGTTTGTGAATGTTATGTGATGTAGGTACTATTTTTTAAGGAGATTATATGAAATCAGAGAGGTGTACAAATGTGAAAAAAGTACTACTTTCAGGAGAGATGCTAACATTTTTTTAAAAAGAAATGTGTATATCTATGTCTATGAATCTATTTATATATCTTTCAATTTATTTACCTAACTATCTACATATCTAGTTTATCTATCTATCTAGCTAACTAATATATCTAGTCTATCTATATATCTAGTTTATCGATCTATCTAACTAGATATATATATATATGTCTATTTAATTATGTATATCTATCTAACTATCTATTGTGAGTGCTCAATTTGAGTGTGTGATTATCATGAATCATGTATTGTTTAATGACAATAAAACAATTAAAAATTGACATATGATCGCCATAAACTTTTGACTAAAAAATTTCAAAAGAAAGATTGATCGCTTACCTGTTTGAAACAAGAGAGATATGCGTATTCTTGATTCCCTCTCCTTAGCCGGCTGAAGAAAGAGACTCATTTTTGCTCTTGCTCTTGCTTGATTTGGGGATCTTCCTTTTTACTCCAGAATTCTTTCTTTTCTTAATCTCCACTTGATCTTTTGATGCTCCTTTTGATGTTCCTTGCAAGGAAGTGAAGAAAGGAAAGAGAAAAGCTAATTAGAACTAATAGAATGTAGAATCTATCCTGAAAAAATCATTAATCATGCAACCAAAACAAGAAACTCACTTGTTTGATGTTGTTTAAACCCCTATAACATGTATGGGATTTGAAAACACTATGTGAGTGAGTGTATGAATATGAAGTTGAATGAATATAATGATGAATAAGAAATTAATGAAACAAAAGTTTTAGATGGCTCCTTGAAGCCTTGGGTCTTGAATGAATCTTGAATGATGAAGAATGAAGAGAATGAAGCTTCTTACAATAATTTTTCCACACTTTCTAACTTGACTCCTTAACTTTTTTTAATGACCAAGGGCTTGGGTTTATATAGAAGTAGTGTCAAAGCTCTCACGCGCCTCTGCGGCCGCTTATGGATTAACTTGAAAGAGTTTTAAGCCAATCCAACCAAGAGAAGAAGATAATCTCAGCCAAATCATCATTATCTGTAATTAACTAAATCGCGTCGCCCAAGGGAGACGTCTTTTAGTTAAATTAAATCTAATGATAATCTGGAAAAAGAAACCGAAACAAGTATGAAACCTAAATGACGTCAGGAATACAAGACGTGTTTCAGTTAATTATAAAATTAATTATAAATCAAATTAGAAATCGAAATGAACTAGGAGACCTAAACTGCGTCCACAATTGGCGACGTTATTTATCAAAATTTCATATTTCGAATAAAAATTTGAGTTAAAATCAATTTCATTTAATAACTAAAAGGCGTTGTAACTGGAAGACGTCAATTAGACAGTTAATCTAGAAAATTAATCAATTAAGGATTAAAAAATATATCATTTTGGGGTATTATTATATGATGTGGAATTTACTCAATATGATGTCAAACTTAGCGTGTCTACAGCTGCCCCACCTTGGCATTGACTTTGCAAGAGAGTGAAATAAAATGGAATGTACTGAAAAGATGATGCCAAGGTGTGATGAGACACACTCTCAACATCACATGATAAAAATTTTCCTCAAAATGATTAATAAAGATAATTCAAAGAGATCAATCGAATCAATCATGTTTGGATGAAGTAGGCAAGGAAACAAAATAAGGTCGATCAAACTCCACGATTTGGAAGTATCTTAGGTCACAAACCCTGCAGGTTTCATCATTGGGAGCGGTTACCAACCAATGTGGACATGCTGCAGCCATGATAGATCTTAAAAGAAACAAGAAAAATTTGGGATAAAGAGTCCAAGAAAGGATAAAATTCCAAGGATACCTTCAAGCGAATCTCAAAGATAATCAAGATGCTCAATTCAGAATGGAATATTTCATATCATGTAGGGATTTATTTAGATCAATGGTCGAAAATTTAATCAATAATTAATTCTTATCACAATGATTTCAAAGTCCTACATGATGCATGCTGGGCTAAAAGAAAAATATAAAATAAAATAAAATATAAATTAATCAAAGATAATATTGTTAAATTGTCATTAATGAGTCAAAACACCGATTTTATAATTCAGTACTAAGCCGAAGCTCGTTTGTCCACGCACCGTCTTACAAAAGCGGAACCATCGTCCCCACCAATTAACAATCCAACGACCTATCTATGCAGTTAACAATCTTCTGAAATTATCATAGTTTTTGTTTGAAGGAGAACTCAAATTCCAGTTTCATCAAAACCACAAGGTCTTTGATATAGTCTAATAAATATTTAACATATAGTAAATGCCAATGCAAATCAATTACATAATGGAATACAGGGATAGAGATAATTGTCTTATTAGCCACGGTCGGGACTCATTAACTCCCACAGTGTGACCTTCTTGAGATTTTCAGCTTTATTGTCATTTCTTTGAATTTCCTTCACTCAAAAATTGTAACGACCCGCCATCCTATGACCGGAGACCCGGTCACTAAATGGATGTCGGCCCATTAACTGTAGGTTCATACCCGGATCTTATACACACATCTGGAGGAGTAAGCATTAAACAAGATTAAATACAACATTCACACGGACTACAAGGGGTACAGTGCGCAAGAAGTAAAATAATAATGTCCGTACACAGTCCAACAATAATTACATGTCCAACAAATTAATTAAGTACAGGCAGAAATAAGGTACAACAACGTCGGGGCATACCCCGGAAACTAAGATAGCTGCTGGTCCGCACACCAAGGAGAACGCCACGCGCCGCCACACGCCACAAGGACCACACCTGAAAACGCAGGGAGTGAGCCACACCAGAATTGGGCTCAGTAGGGATCATCCGATCCCCCGCCTCCCACACACACACCCACAAGTGCAGTAACAAAGGTACAGGTAAAAAGGCAAGTAAAGCTGTAGCACACTACTCCTAAAATCTCAATATGAACCATACGCATTCGAAATGTAACATGCATACTTCTAAAATCATTCTATCAAGAAGCCTACAACTCACTTCTCGGCAAAACACGCCAACCACTCCTCCGGAAGTGGGAAACACACCAATCACACAGCCGTAAGTAGGAAACACCGTACACACAACCGAAAGTGGGAAACACCGACCCGCTGAGACCAAACAGTAACCCCTCGGATAGCAGGCTGGCTACTCCGGCCCAACTGGCTCAGGTGGTTACTCCTTCCCTCAGCATGAGTGACTCTCCGAATGTACCACTCCGACACCGGTACTAGCTGACCCCGGGGTTCACCAGGTGACCCTCTCTCACTAGGCGTCACCCCGCCCACGCCCCCACCGGCGCTTGCTCACGCCCCCACCAGCACAGGGTGATAAAGCGCTACAATGTCACTCCAGGTCCACAGTAACACAAAACCACCAAAACCCGGCACAGTACGATCCGGTCACGTGAAAAGCTCGCGATCGCACGGCACACAACGCAGTGCCATCCGGTCCCGAAGAATCCATGTACACTAAAGCATGCACTAACCGAATATCTAGCAGTATAAACACATTTTACTGGCATGAATTAGTGTTGTTCTGTCCTGAATCGCGTCGCCCAAGGCCGACGCCATTCAAGTTCCCTAAACTGGTTCATAAAACAGAGGCCACGGGAATCTGGCCTAAAAGGCGTCGACACCAGCGGTCGCCTTTTTGAAAGGCGTCGACATCCTCCGACGCCATTCAGCTGATAAATCCAGAATTTCAGGAAAACATTACCCAGGGGATTTTTGCCTTAAAATGCGTCATGGTTACCCGACGCCATTCAAATCGAGTCGTCCACCCATGACGTCTTTTAGTCCCAGAATCCCGAGTTGACGGACCCTCAGTCGGGGTGATTTCCTGCCTAAATGGCGTCATGATGGCCCGATGTCCTTTTGAAAGGCGTCGCCCATCCATGACGTCATTTAGCGCCAGAACCCCTAACTCGTGAAACCTCGAACGGGGAGGTTTCTGCCCTAAAACGCGTCGTACTGCCCTGACGTCCTTTTGAAAGGCGTCGACCAGGCACGACGCCGTTTAGCGCCAGAAACCTGGTTCCCTGGTTCGAACCGAGGGTTCCTCCCTTAATCCCCAAATGCCCCGAAAAGCCCCAAAACGGAAAGGGGGAGGAAGAGAAGTTGATTCACCACAAACATACTACGAAACCCCATTCACGAACGTGGCCATATCCACGAGAACACCCCCTAGACATGCTTAATCTAGCCCAAAACACATCACGTAATGCTTAAGAAAACACGAGCAACGCATACAAGGTTCGTCCCCCTACCGAATACTTGAACTCCTCCTGGCTCCGTGTTGCCGAACCGCCGCACCGCAGACCGCCGCCAGTACCCTCGAGGACGCCGCCACTCCGCCGGGACGTCGGCCGCCGTCCGGAGAATGGAACGCCGCGAAGGACGTGGTGGTGGCAGAGGTGAGAGGTAGGGAGGCGTTGGAGTGATGGAAGAGGAAGAAGAGGAAGGGAAAGGGGAAGAGTGGGATCGGAGGCGGCGGAGAGGGAGAGGAGAGAGAGTGAAGGGTGAGAAATGAGGGAAAGAAAGGAGGGCTCGCGGGGTCAATCAAGAACTGCCTAAAACGCGTCGAGCGAGAAGGACGCCTATAAGATGACAAGACGGGCCGTACTGACAGCTGTCTGAAACGTGTCGACCACCACGGACGCCGTTCAGCTGACATGTCAGGCACCGTATACTGACACAGCAGGGTGGCAGTCTGAATCGCGTCGTCCATCATGGACGTCGTTCAGACGACGAGACAGGGGCCGTACTCTCGCGGCCCGAAACTCGCCCACGTGGCGCCCACGTGGCGCAACAGCAAAACGTCTAAATGGCGTCCACCTATCAAGACGCCGTTTGAAAGGCGTCGTGTAGTGTAGACGTCATTCAGAAGAAACTCTCCAGACCCCTCAAGGTCCGACTCAGGGGATCCGGTCCGAAACCGACCCGAAAACTTAACCCGAAACCTCAGTCCTTACATTCTCCCCCCCTTAAAAGAATTTCGTCCTCGAAATTGCAACTTCTCACACGATAATCACGGCTAACCAACCTATGCCGGCAACACAGATCACAACAATCATTCTCACCAATCACACACACAGGGATCCACATAACTAGCATGCTATAAGTAACGAGGGCGAAATGCCTCTACTGCCTACCCGCATGGGAACTTACCAGAAAAGGTAAGGAACTGCTTCCCAGCATCTCAATTACGCGCCCCCAGGTCGCCTCGCTGCCGGAGCGATACTGTCAACACACCCAACCCAAGGATACAACTCTGTTTCGGAGGACCTGTCACTAGTGATTCTCAAAACGCATTTAGGCACACTGGAAAGGACAAGTCCTCAGCGACTTCAAGTCCTGAAGATTCCAACACCTGGGGCGGATCCAGAACATTCCTCTGCCACGAAACACGAAGCGCATCGTGTACTCCCGCAAGATTAAACGGCAAGGCTGGCTGGCGATCTTCCCCAATTCAGACTCAATCGGTCTCTCACCGATAATAGCACAACTATGGCAACCTAAGCACACCGCTATACCAACCCTGACCCTACTAACTGTCTCTTGCCAATCTCAGACTAGATCACAAAGAATCGACACAGCCATCTAAACAATACCTCATAAGGCGCCATGCCAACGCTAGAGTGGCAACTGATATGGTACACATAACCCCACTGAAACCAATGCTGCTCCCAAAAAAAAAACTTCCTCAGTCTGGGCAACATGCCACGAGCAAAACTTCCGAAATCCGAATGGCTCCCCTCTGACCGCCCATCAGCCTCGGGATGATAGGCCGGGCTGAAGGTTAACCGCTTACTCAAAGTCTTCCAAAGACTCTTCCCACGATTAAGAAGTAAATCTCAAAGCCCAATCCGACATGATGGATAAGGGCACATCGAGCAGAAAGAGATGATCCGACTCATAAATAACTCAGCCAACTAACCGACTGACCAGTCCTCCCTGATAGCTAGGAAGTGTGCTGACGTAGTCAGTTGCTCAATGGTAATCCAGATCACGTCCCCTCCACCAGGGAATAAAACAATCCTAATACACGCCTCAAGTCGCAAGCTCCCGTCTCCACACCGGAATCGGCAAGGACTGCCACCACGCTACCGCTGCGCCACTCTGATATCCACCCTAACCTGCCGACAGTTCAAGCGTTCAATTACAAAATCAACTCTGTCCTCTTTCCTACTAGACCACTTTAACAATGATACGTCTTACTTGATCTGGGAAGCATCATTTATCAAGAACAGTGTGCCTTCAAAAGGGACACCTGCGCACGTCCTTCACGGTCAAATCATAAAGTCTACCTCTAACCTGACTGTACTACTGCCCCACAATTCCACCTCTGAACTCTAGAGAATCTGCGGTAACTCTGCATCTGTCCTCTAAGTCTTAATTACGGTATGGTACACTGCTGACCAACCTGGCTTCATCAGCCTCACGTGGAATCCAAAAGGGAGATTCCACAGTCTGCTCAAATAATCCCCATACAAACAAAGCCTCTAGATCTATAGTGCAAACACCACAGCGGCCAACTCTGAGTCATAGATGGATAGTTATCCTCAAGCTTCTTCAACTGCCTATAGGCCACAATCTTACCAAGTTGCATCAGAAACGGACCCAAACCTCGATGTGATGTAACTGAATACCCCACAAATCCCCCAGAACCTAATAGAAGTACCAACACTGGAGCCCAAGTGAGGCGAGTCTTCAACTTAATAAAACTCCGCTCACACTCCTCAGTCCACGTGAGACGAACTCCCCTACGAGTCAACCTCAACAAGGGGGGGTTGCTATCGAAGAAAACCCCTGGACCAACCATCGGTAAAATCCTACTAACGCCCTCACCGATCACACTCTTACACGGGGCTCCCCACACACAATCGGTCAAACAGCTCAATACCAAATTAAACATGTTTCATGATTCCACCAACATTGATAAACCAACATCATTATATAATCACCTTACAAAGTACACATTACAATACCAAATCATCACCACAACCCAAAATGCGTAAAGAGTGCCATAAGAGTTCATAACTACTACCTCATAAGACAAGATAAGAGTGTCCATCTATCTCCGCATCTCGAGTCTCCACAGAAAGAACACACAACGCTATATAAGGTACCGACTCCTACTGACCACTCGGCCCCTGACTTACCTTATTCTTCTGGGGACAGTTCCTCGCGAGATGTCCCCTCCTGCTACAGCCAAAACAGCTACCCGCGACCAATGGACACACCCGGTTGCCGTGATACCTACCACAACGGGGACAATAATCTGTCCCATCATGTCTCTTTCCCTGCTGCCTGCTAGCCTCAGTCTGCATCTGTTGGGCCGAACCGTCCTCATCTTCATCACGTGACGTCCCTTGGGACCCGAACTCAAAGGAACTCGAACCGCCTGACGAAGGGACCGTTGATTTGCTCTTGCCTTGCTGCTTCCCTCGTACCGAACGCTCCAACTCTTTTGCCATTTGCTGAAATTGAGTCTCCACTGCTGCCGCGCATCGAACCGCTGACGCCAGATCTCTACAACACTGAGGTACCACCATTGTCTTTAGATCATATCGGAGTCCATCTACAAATCTCTCGGTTCTATATCTCTCTTGCTCAAATAAGTGTGGAACGAATCCTCCAAGAGCCACAAACTTCGCATGATAATCTAGAACCGACATGTCATTCTGCACCAATTCCATAAATTCTCTTTCCTTGGCCTCCTGGACGAGCCTCGGAAAGTACTGTCTACTGAACTCTCTCACAAATACCTCCCAAGGGATCTCTCTCAAAGATCTATTTGTAAACATCCTTGTCTTGACGGTAACCCACCACTCGTATGCATTATCCTTCAACAAATAGGTTGCCAACAAGGTTTTATCATTCTCAGCACATTCAAGAACGTCAAACGCCTTCTCCACTTCCTTAATCCAACGAGCTGCCTGGTCTGGGACTGGTCGACCTGTGAAAGAAGGGGTCTCCAACCTCAAAAACCGCTCTAATACCGTGAACTGGTCACCTCGGGAATTGGATCCCTCGCTACCATCTCCCTGCTGGTATCTACCCATAGCTCCAATCATAGCCTCCACGAAACGGTCCACATTGTGTCCTTCTGCCCCCGAACTACCATCGTCTGATCTCGTACAACGAGCCAACAAAACTCTCTTCCTCGGCGCCATCACTACCTCACGAACGCAAAAAGATCAACAAAAACACGTCAAAACCTATCACTCTACACCAGCAGCCATCGCCTGTACAGACTCGTACTTATTGTTGGACTACGATACCTAACCAAGTTTACCACTTACTCGACCAGACTGAGCTCTGATACCAACTGTAACGACCCGCCATCCTATGACCGGAGACCCGGTCACTAAATGGATGTCGGCCCATTAACTGTAGGTTCATACCCGGATCTTATACACACATCTGGAGGAGTAAGCATTAAACAAGATTAAATACAACATTCACACGGACTACAAGGGGTACAGTGCGCAGGAAGTAAAATAATAATGTCCGTACACAGTCCAACAATAATTACATGTCCAACAAATTAATTAAGTACAGGCAGAAATAAGGTACAACAACGTCGGGGCATACCCCGGAAACTAAGATAGCTGCTGGTCCGCACACCAAGGAGAACGCCACGCGCCGCCACACGCCACAAGGACCACACCTGAAAACGCAGGGAGTGAGACACACCAGAATTGGGCTCAGTAGGGATCATCCGATCCCCCGCCTCCCACACACACACCCACAAGTGCAGTAACAAAGGTACAGGTAAAAAGGCAAGTAAAGCTGTAGCACACTACTCCTAAAATCTCAATATGAACCAAACGCATTCGAAATGTAACATGCATACTTCTAAAATCATTCTATCAAGAAGCCTACAACTCACTTCTCGGCAAAACACGCCAACCACTCCTCCGGAAGTGGGAAACACACCAATCACACAGCCGTAAGTAGGAAACACCGTCCACACAACCGAAAGTGGGAAACACCGACCCGCTGAGACCAAACAGTAACCCCTCGGATAGCACGCTGGCTACTCCGGCCCAACTGGCTCAGGTGGTTACTCCTTCCCTCAGCATGAGTGACTCTCCGAATGTACCACTCCGACACCGGTACTAGCTGACCCCGGGGTTCACCAGGTGACCCTCTCTCACTAGGCGTCACCCCGCCCACGCCCCCACCGGCGCTGTGCTCACGCCCCCACCAGCACAGGGTGATAAAGCGCTACAATGTCACTCCAGGTCCACAGTAACACAAAACCACCAAAACCCGGCACAGTACGATCCGGTCACGTGAAAAGCTCGCGATCGCACGGCACACAACACAGTGCCATCCGGTCCCGAAGAATCCATGTACACTAAAGCATGCACTAACCGAATATCTAGCAGTATAAACACATTTTACTGGCATGAATTAGTGTTGTTCTGTCCTGAATCGCGTCGCCCAAGGCCGACGCCATTCAAGTTCCCTAAACTGATTCATAAAACAGAGGCCACGGGAATCTGGCCTAAAAGGCATCGACACCAGCGGTCGCCTTTTTGAAAGGCGTCGACATCCTCCGACGCCATTCAGCTGATAAATCCAGAATTTCAGGAAAACATTACCCAGGGGATTTTTGCCTTAAAAGGCGTCATGGTTACCCGACGCCATTCAAATCGAGTCGTCCACCCATGACGTCTTTTAGTCCCAGAATCCCGAGTTGACGGACCCTCAGTCGGGGTGATTTCCTGCCTAAATGGCGTCATGATGGCCCGACGTCCTTTTGAAAGGCGTCGCCCATCCATGACGTCATTTAGCGCCAGAACCCCTAACTCGTGAAACCACGAACGGGGAGATTTCTGCCCTAAAACGCGTCGTACTACCCTGACGTCCTTTTGAAAGGCGTCGACCAGGCACGACGCCGTTTAGCGCCAGAAACCTGGTTCCCTGGTTCGAACCGAGGGTTCCTCCCTTAATCCCCAAATGCCCCGAAAAGCCCCAAAACAGAAAGGGGGAGGAAGAGAAGTTGATTCACCACAAACATACTACGAAACCCCATTCACGAACGCGGCCATATCCACGAGAACACCCCCTAGACATGCTTAATCTAGCCCAAAACACATCACGTAATGCTTAAGAAAACACGAGCAATGCATACAAGGTTCGTCCCCCTACCGGATACTTGAACTCCTCCTGGCTCCGTGTCGCCGAACCGCCGCACCGCAGACCGCCGCCGGTACCCTCGAGGACGCCGCCACTCCGCCGGGACGTCGGCCGCCGTCCGGAGAATGGAACGCCGCGAAGGAGGTGGTGGTGGCAGAGGTGAGAGGTAGGGAGGCGTTGGAGTGATGGAAGAGGAAGAAGAGGAAGGGAAAGGGGAAGAGTGGGATCGGAGGAGGCGGAGAGGGAGAGGAGAGAGAGTGAAGGGTGAGAAATGAGGGAAAGAAATGAGGGCTCGCGGGGTCAATCAAGAACTGCCTAAAACGCGTCGAGCGAGAAGGACGCCTATAAGATGACAGGACGGGCCGTACTGACAGCTGTCTGAAACGCGTCGACCACCACGGACGCCGTTCAGCTGACATGTCAGGCACCGTATACTGACACCGCAGGGTGGCAGTTTGAATCGCGTCGTCCATCATAGACGCCGTTCAGACGACGAGACAGGGGCCGTACTCTCGCGGCCCGAAACTCGCCCACGTGGCGCCCACGTGGCACAACAGCAAAACGTCTAAATGGCGTCCACCTATCAAGACGCCGTTTGAAAGGCGTCTTGTAGTGTAGACGTCATTCAGAAGAAACTCTCCAGACCCCTCAAGGTCCGACTCAGGGGATCCGGTCCGAAACCGACCCGAAAACTTAACCCGAAACCTCAGTCCTTACAAAAATCATCAATAATTTCAAGCAAATATTCAATTAAGCATTAAACATGAAATTTCAGGCAAATAACAAGAAAACCCTAAAACGCGTTGTGTCGCGCCGACGCCATTAGAATGAATCAAATATTCAATTATGCATCAACTATGGATAAACATGGAATTTCGAGCGAATAACAGAAGGACCATGAAACGCGTCGTGTCGAGCCGACATCGTTTGAATGACGTCGCTGTCCCTAGACGCCTTTTAAGTCGCAGAAACAAGTTTCCTTATGGTCAATCTAGACTCCAATTCTCTTCAATGCATATCCTTTCTCCAATTCGAAAAAGACTTTTCAATCTCGCAAACCTCTATACATAAACTCCTTTAACTTGTATCAAGGCAAATCCAAACACAATCTAGAGATCAAAGTAAGGGATTCTTTCCAAAAACTCAAGAACAATCAAGATTTTAAGAGGAAAAAGCTCAAAGTTGAGGAAAGAGATGGATTCTTCAAATAAGAGGATGAGAAAAATACTTTAGAAGATTTCTGATGTGAAAGATCATCTTAACGGGAGAGATCCTAACCTATAAGTAAGCTAATCCCTCTAATCAAATCCTCTTCCATGTTCTTCACGTAAAGATTAGAACAAATTATTCTTTTCTATTCATCTTAGGGATATCATTTCTTCCCTGGTCCAAGAAGATCTTATTCACTTCCTTGGATCCAAAAGCTTGTAAACAAGATCAATATATCCATGCAATCATATATTTCCAAATGGCATATCCAAGGATTAGTGTAAGGATTGAAGTTTCATATCTAGTTATTGGGTGAGTTTCGGTGTCGGACCCCTTAATTTGGGCCCTTGTGGGGCTGGGGGCATAGGTTCTTTATCGCGTTGAGCTTGCTCGACGCGGTTCAAACGACGTCTTGTTAGAGGGACGTGTTTTAGAGTATGCCACGTGGGTGCCACGTGGGCAGTTTCGGGCCGCGAGAGTACCGCCCTAGTCTTGTCACTTGAATGGCGTCGGTGTTGGGCGATGCGTTTTAGCTATGTTCAGTTTAAACCCACGAACCCTCCCTCCCTTCTCTCATTTCTCTCATTTTCTTCTCTCTCCTCCCTCTCTTCGATCTCTTCGCTCTCCCTACCCCTTCTCCTTTCTTTCCTCTCCCTCCACTCCATCAAACCCTCCCTAACTTCCACCACTACCACCACCATTACCTCCGCGGCGTGTTGCTCTCCGGATGGCGGCCGACGTCCCAATGGAGTAACGGTGTCTACGGCGGTACCGGCGGCGGCTTGTGGCATGGCAGTTCAGCGGGTTGGAGCTCGGAGGAGTTCAAGTAACCGGTAAGGTGACGATCTCCGTTGTGTTTTGATTAAAATCACATTTTTCCTGCTTTGGAGCATGTTTAGGAGATTTTCGGGAAGAAATTCCACTTTTTGTACTTGGAAGGCTGGGGGAAACCTGTTAGCGAACGCTAATGGTGTCTTGGGACAGCGACGTCATTTTGAATGGCGGCTGCCTCCCACGACGCGATTTAGTTCAGATCACCCCGAGGCCTGATTCTGTTTCTATCGTGATTAGGCGACTAAGGGACAGCGACACCTTTTAAAAGGTGAATACCTTACACGACACGATTTAGGCCATTCTGAGGCCAGGTTTTATATGAACTAGTTTATGAGTCTTGAATGACGTCGGCCATGGGCGACACAATTCAAGACAGAACTTCATTAATCCATGTAATTAACACGTGTTTACATTATTAGATAGTTCGGTTAAAATGCATGCTTAAAATCATACTTCATAGTCAAGGATTTCTACGTGATCGGATCACACTATGACGTGTTTTGTGTGATCGTGAACCTAGAGTGACAGTTGTTAGCGCTTAGGCACCCTGTGTCGGTGTAGGAGTGACACGGCGCCGGTGTGGGAGTGGTGGGGTGACACCTAGAGAGAGGGTCACCTGGTGTACCCAGGGGTATAGCTAGTACCGATGTGGGAGTGGTACATCCGGAGTGTCACTCGTGCTGGGAGAAGCAGAACCACCTTGAGCCAGGTCAGGCCGGAGTAGCCAGCGCGCTATCCGAGGGGTTGCTGTTTAGTCTCAGCGGGTCGGTGTTTTCCGCATTCGGCTGCGTAGTTTGCGTGTTTAGCCGAGATGTTGGTTGTGGACTCTGTGGTGGAGTGGTTTCATAGTTGTGTTTGCTGCATTATTTATTTAAATTGTCTTTATTCGTGTTGTTGCACTTGTGGGTGCGTGAGTGGGTGGTGGGGATCAAAGGATCCCTACTGAGTCTATTTCGTTGAGACTCACCCCCTGCGGTTTTCAGGTGAGGGTTCTAGGCAGGCGTAGCAAGGAGGGTTTTGTCTCGAGTTGCGCACCAGCAGCCATCGTTCCGGAGTATGCCCCGATGTAGCTGTTATTTCTTTTCAGGCCTATACGCTTAATTACTTCTTTTCAGTTGGAATATGTAATTATTTGCTGAGTTAAGTTGAATTGTAATAATTTTTAATTCCTGCACTTCCTTTACAATTCAATATGATGTGAATGTTTAGCTTAGTTTATCGTTTATTTCTCAGACTTATCGAGATCCTGGTTTGACTCCAAATTTTAATGATTCGGTACCCCATTTAGTAATCGGATCCCCGATTATAAGGTGGCGGGTCGTTACAATTAGTCGTCCATGCCAAACACTACAAGATCGCAAACATGGATTGGGTGGCTATGGGGGCTTTGGTTGAGTTGTGGTATCCACAAACTCATACCTTTCTTTTCCCCATTTTTGAAGCCACTATCCTTCTTGAAAAAGCCGAATTCTTATTGGGTCTTCCTAAACTCAAGATGAACAGTGATGAACCATATTTGAATGATATGATGCTTATGCTTATGAGGGACATAATCACTGGTCAACAATTACTAGAAAAGATTATAAAGAATCCAAAGGAAATTCAAGCCTCTCTCATGAAGAAAAGAATTAATCTTGCAAAGTTAGTTGAATAGACCTTGAAAAAGATTGAAGATCTCAAAGATGAAAAAATAGAAAACATGATGAAAGTGTTCACCACATGCTTAGCTGGAGCTTTACTATTCCCTTCCCAAGATAATATCCTAAAAGATGATCAAGTGAATGCAATAAATGGAATCTTTGAGGGAAAGCCAATCAGCACGGCGGTCCTAGCTTACCTCTACAGTAGGCTTTCTGCAGCTTCTATAGGTCAGTCTCCTTACGGCTGTATATTACTTTTTGCACTGTGGGTTGAATTTCACTTCAAATTCCATCACAATGAGAGAACCGTTCCAAGGATATCTCAAATATATGAACAAAGTCCCATCTTTCACATCTCCAACATTGTAAAGTTCAATGACAAGATGATCAATCGTATGCCCAATCTCAAGACTCGAGCTGACTTGCGTGCTGATTTGAAGAAAATGCCAAAGTACGGATTCGAATATTCACCACTTGCTCACATAAAGAAGATGGTTCGCATGCGCCGTAGTACTGGTACAGAACTCCGACTGATCGGGGCTACTGAGTTTGTTCTATATAATCCTCATCGTTGTCATCTACAAGTTGGCATGCCATGCCATTAATTCCCTGAGTTTTCCAACCTCTCTCCAACAAAGAAGCGAGCGTTGGAAACTGACGAAGATTATGAGGTAACTGAGCTCATTGCTACTCTATGGAACATCGGGTTCTCCCGTTGTGTAAAATCTTCTCGTAAAGCCAATAGAGGACTGTCGGAAATATATGTAAAGGAGCTTCAGAAAATTCATCCTTGAAAACTCTCCCTTATATTCCATTTGATGTTATTTCAATTTTATTTTCAATAAAGAATTCATCCTTTATACAATAGAAATCATCCCTTAATGTTCTGTGATTTATTCAGGATTTTTCCTTTACTAAAACCATAATTTTTCCTTAAAACATCAAGTTTCGGATTTACTTAATGTAAATCGCATCCACTCAGGAAGACGCCTTTCAACCTTCATCAATTTCCGAAATTGCAATGATTAAATCCTTAAAATGCCATATTATGCCTAAAACGCGTCTGCCATTAATCCTGTAATTAATCCACTGAAATGCGTCATATTGTGCAGACGCGTTTAATCATTGCGTCTGGTACGGCTCTGACCAGAATTGGCGGTTTAATCTGAAACACGTCGTGATATTTGGATGCGGTTCACACAATTTCAAAATTTCGAATTGCCGCCTCAGTTTATGTGCTTTGAAAGGCGTCGTTGTTCCTCGACACGTTTCAAACTTCCCAAACAGAACCTGCGCGAGCCCCTCCTTCTTCCTCATTCTCTCTTACTTTTTCTCTCTCTTCACTCGAGCTCCCTCTCCGACGATCACCGAGCTTCCCTCTCTCTCTCTCTCTCTCTCTCTCTCTCTCTCTCTCTCTCTCTCGCTTCTCTCTCTTTAAGCCATGGAAAGAGGGCAATCAAGCAAGGTCGTCGTGAAACGATGACGGACCTCGATCGTGGTAGCGGAGGAGGTTCCCGAAGCAGTGCCGGCCGACCTTGCGGTGGTAGCGGCATTTTTGGAAGAGGAGGTTCCACCCGCGGCAGTGGGCGAAGAAGAAGAAGCGAAAGACGGCCCCCACCTGGTAAGCTCTCTATGGATGTGTTTGTATGATGAATGAGCAAAGGAAGGGACCTTACAAAGGTTCGGAATCTGTGTTGAATGGCGTCGAGACAAGTTGACGCCTTTCAAAGGGCGTCGACTTGTCCCGACGCCATTCAAGGTAGATATTTATTTATTCGATAAATGAGTAAGAAAAATGAAGATGAATGGCGTCAAGACATGTGGACACCTTTCAAAGGGCGTCTTCCATGTCCGACGCCATTCAAACAGAGTATTTATTCTTAAAGAAATTGATTTTTAATGCCTATTTAACTGATGAAATTTGTTGAATTATTTGCAGGGGACGATGAGAGCCAGGATATCATGGGACCTGGTCATCAATGCTTACTGTGGCCTGCCGGACTTCCAGAAGGTGCGACTGCGCCAGATGGGGTTCGGGGAGATCCTTGATATCGAGCCATTCTGACTCGACCTGGTGCTGCTACAGGCTCTGTGGGAGAGGTGGCATGCAGAGAGCAGGGCATTCCTAATGCCCTGGGGACATATGGTCCTGAGTTTGGAGGACGTAGCGAGGATCACCGGTCTCCGCGTGGAGGGCCGGACAGTGAGTGGGGTGACCTACCCCTATTACCGTGGACTGGTAAAGAGCCTTTTAGGTATAGAGGTATCTAGCTTAGATAGGGAGTCTAGGACCGTACCTAGGGTAGAGGTAGAGGCAGCTTTAGCGTTAGTTGAGCCTATGCAGCAATCTGACGAGACCCGCGAGGCCTTTAGGGATAGATTAGCTAGGTCAGCCTCCGCCGTCTATTATAGTGACCCTAGTCAGGAGGAGGAGGTAGATAGGCAACTTAAGGTCTTCTTAGTCTTTTTCTTTGGTCGGTTGCTCTTAGGCACGAAGGGTGACCATATTCACTGTAGATTCTTGAGTCTGTTAGACGACTTAGACCACTTGCACGAGCATGCCTAGGGTGCGGCCCTCCTGGCCCATCTATTTGCAGATCTTTCCGCGGTCACGCCGGACCGCGAGACCACTATCAGCGGCTTTTCGCCGTTTCTCTAGGTATAGATCATTTTAATTATTGTTTATTCATGCAGATGAATGATATGATATGATGATTTCTAACTCATGTGTGCATGTATGCAGGTGTGGAGTTACTACTACTTCTTGCTCGGTCACGCGAGGATTGTACGATCGAGCGTTGTCCCGTTGGCTCACCATTGGCAGCCAATCGTGGACACAGCTCTCCAGCATCATCAACTGACGGCCCTCCGCCGTCAATTCCTCGACTATCCCGAGTTACTGGTGAGTTTTAATTTAATTGTTTATTTATTCAAAGCAATCTTTCATTTGTTAAATGCAATTTATTTATTATGAATGCATCTAATCTGTATGACGGAGATCTGGCGCCCGTACATGGGCATGGGTGAGGCAAACCAGCCGTGGATGACGGCTGGTCGGAGGAGGTTCAGACAGTAGATGTGGGTCCACTGCCTCAACGAAATTGAGCCGCTCCACCTCCGCCTCATGATGCGAACCCTGGGCCTCCACCAGGAGTGGGTGGAAGAGGAGGCACCCGAGGGAGTTGGACGTTCGATGAGGGGGAAGCAAGCCCTCACCGACTAGCGGGCAAAATTTCCGGAGCAGTACGAGGATTGGCACTGCCGAGGCGTTCCGGTGAAGTCAAACGCAGAGAGTAGCGAGGTCTAGCTCCAGCAATACAAGACGCACTATGCCGATCAGTTGCGGCTCCTCCGTCCACTCAATGTAAGTATGCTTTATGCATCTTTCGTTTTAATTATCATCCTTATTTAAATTTGTGAATGAATGTATGTATGTATTGTTGGGTTTCTCGGTTTCTCCGGATCGCTCACGCAGCGGAAAATAAAATAAAACAGCGATCCGTTTTCCCGTTTCGAAAAACAAAAAATTACGATTATCGGACAATCGAAGTTCTCACCGTGTGCGGATTCGAATCTGCAACCGTTCGGTTCTGTCGGTGCGACACCGCAAGCCGCGCAAGTGCCCGGCCTTTAGCGAAGTCCACGCGATCCTCCCTGCGATGGATATCCTCACGTTCCTCGTTCTTTGCAGCCCACGAAACCTCCGCCGGTCGCCGCAACGATCGCCGCAACGCGCGGACGATTTCACGTCGAACGGGATTCGGAGAAGCGGCAGAGCAGATCTGGATCTGTCTGGACACCAGAGAGAGAGAGAAACAGAGGAGGGGCGGCTAGGGTTAGCAGCAGCTTGGCCTGCTCAGCCCGTTCGCTATGTTTTATACTAACCGCGCAATTTTTCACAAAAACCCCCGGTTTATATAAAACCCACTTATTTATCCATCGCCTTGAGAATCATTTGCGTGTGACACTCTAGGCCCAAGTACCAGTCTAGTTAATGGCCCAACAAGCCCAGTGACTCCTCACTGGCTTTATTAATCAATTAATAACCTTTCATTAATTAATTAATCCATCGAATTGATGTCGCACATCGAATTCGATCGGGCCTCCGATCACGTTGGGTGCCAAGCAACACCGCGTGAACCTAGAAGGTATTGGGGTTAAGTAACCCACTCTTGGAACCTTTCCGCCGACAGTTACCGCGTGGATATAATCCTTCATTCGTACAATGCTCTCGAGTCAACTCAGGGTATGGCGAGCTGACAAACCCTAACCGGTCGACTCACTTGGATTGGATGCCGCTGATGAATATCGGAAAACTCCTTTCCCGATATTATCGTCTGCCCTGGCCAGGGACTTCCGCGCATCCTTCCTAGAGCATTCTCTCTCTAAGTACCGAGAGCGAATGATTCCTTATTGACACACAATTCCCTTCGACGGTATTCCGCTGTACCCAATCCTTGGCGTATTAGAATCCCGTGGCTAGAGATTCGTAAACCAAGGTCAAAGCATAGAAGTCCACCGACAAGGTGTCCTTGGTGTCTCAGGTCCGAGGACCATCCACGCAACTGCGACAATAGAATTAAGCTGGTTGACAATAAGGTACAATACCATCCAGCGATTCAGTCGGATCAATTCAGTGAACTCATTCTCCAATGAGCACCTACAGATTCGCCTTAGTGTCTCCACACAAGTGACTTATGAGATCAGTCACCCTCATCTTATGAGCAGGAGTAATCTGTACTAGTCTAACCGGATATCTGATGTCCTTCTCGGATATCCTCCGACTATGAACGATTAAGAATATGTGTGTTTAAGTGATCAGTCTCATTAGTATGATCTCATCATAATCTGATCACTATAGCACATATTCACAGACTTCATTATGAAACGATAATTAATGCGATTTACAGATAATGAATATTATGCCATTATATTAACAAATGAACGAGATTTACATAGTCAGATTGGCATGTAGGCAACCTAAAACTAACAATCTCCCACTTGGACTAAAGCCAATCACCTTTATACAATAAGCCTATAGACTCTAGGTGACGCTCAAACACAATTTGAGCCAACGGCTTTGTCAATGGATCTGCTACATTGTCGACGGATGGAACTCTTTCCACTACTACATCTCCTCTGGATATGATCTCTCTGATAAGATGAAAGCGCCTCAGAATATGCTTCGATTTCTAATGAGACCGCGGCTTTTTCGCTTGAGCAATCGCTCCATTGTTGTCGCACAACAGTGGAACAGGCTAAGAGATGCTGGGAACTACGCCGAGGTCGGTGATGAATTTCTTCAACCACACTGCTTCCTTGGCGGCTTCAGCTGCAGCGATGTACTCAGCTTCAGTCGTCGAATCAGTAGTGGTTACTTGCTTGGAACTCTTCCAGCACACTGCGCCTCCGTTCAACGTAAACACGAATCCAGATGTAGACTTGCTATCACCTGGATCTGACTGGAAACTCAAGTCAGTAAAGCCTCGTAGTTTCAAGTCACCTCCTCCATAGACAAGAAACATATCCTTAGTTCTTCTCAAGTACTTAAGGATACATTTCACTACCTTCCAGTGCTCTTCGCCTGGATCAGCCTGAAATCTACTCGTAACACTTAGAGCAAATGCAACATCATGCCGTGTACATAGCATGGCATACATGATAGATCCTATAGCAGAGGCATAGGGTATTCTATCCATGAATGCCCTCTCATTAGGAGTCTTAGGAGACTGCTCCTTTGAGAGATTAATTCTATGTCTCATCGGTATGAGACATCTCTTGTAATTTTCCATGCCAAACCTTTTGACTATGGTATCTATGTACAAGGATTGGGTCATTCCAAGCATCCTCTTTGATCTATCTCTATAGATCCATATTCCCAATACGTAGGATGCTTCTCCCAAATCCTTCATGGAGAAGTTTTTCGACAGCCAGATCTTTACTGATGACATCATAGCTACATCATTCCCAATGAGTAGTATGTCATCTACGTAAAGAACTAGAAAAATGACTGCACTCCCACTGGTCTTCTTGTACACACAAGGCTCATCTTCACTCTTAATGAAGTCATAAGACTTGACAACCTCGTCAAATCTTATATTCCAGCTCCGGGAAGCCTGCTTCAGACCATAAATGGACCTCTGAAGCTTGCACACTTTATCTGGAAATTCTTTGGATGTGAAACCTTCTGGTTGTATCATATACACCTCTTCCTCAAGCTTACCATTGAGGAAGGTAGTCTTCACATCCATCTGCCAGATATCATAATCAAAATGTGCAGCAATGGCGAGTAGAACTCTGATCGACTTTATCATGGCAACTGGTGAGAAAGTCTCGTCATAGTCGATTCCTTGCCTTTGACGATATCCCTTTGCTACCAACCTTGCCTTATAAGTGTCGATCCGTCCATCAGTACCGATCTTTCTCTTAAAGATCCACTTGCAACCGATGGGTACAATACCCTCGGGCAGGTCCTCCAAATTCCAAACTTGGTTGGTGTACATGGACTGGATTTTTAAGTTCATGGCTTCTCGCCATTTCCCGGATTCTGGGCCTTCTATGGCCTCCTGGTAGGTTTTAGGATCATCATCCTCATTGTATTGTACCTTAGACTCACCTTCAGCAATATGTCCCACATATCGTTCGGGTAGTCTAGGTACTCTACCAGATCTACGAGGCTCATCTGTGTGTACCTGAACAGATTCAGGAACTGATATCTCATCTGATGATAATGTAGCTGTTTGGGGATCTAGAACCTCTTCCAGTACTATTTTACTCCCACTGTCTTCCTGGAGAAGGTATTCCTCTTCCAGAAAGACAGCTTTCCTAGCGACAAACACCTTTTGTTCACCAGGATGGTAAAAATAGTATCCAAAGGTTTCCTTTGGATATCCCACAAACCTGCATTTATCAGTTCGTGATTCCAACTTGTCTGGATCATGCCTCTTTACATGAGCAGGACAACCTCAGACTTTAACATGTTTAAATTCTGGTTTCCTGCCTTTCCATATCTCATATGGAGTAGAGGCCACATACTTGCTGGGTACTCTGTTTAGTAGGTATGCTGCTGACTCTAGAACATACCCCCAGAGGGACACTGGTAATCCCGAAAAGCTCATCATGGATCGCACCATGTCCAACAAGGTGCGATTCCTCCTTTCTGATACACCATTCATCTGTGGTGTATATGGAAGGGTTAGCTGAGAAAGGATACCATTATCCTTTAAGAATTGTGTGAAATTAGTACTCAAGTATTCTCCTCCTCGATCTGATCGAAGAGCTTTAATACTCTTTCCTAACTGCTTCTCTACCTCATTCTTGAACTCCTTGAACTTCTCAAATGCTTCCGACTTGTACTTCATTAAGTACACATAGCCGAATCTTAAGAAGTCATCGGTGAACGTGATGAAGTAAGAAAAGCCACATTTGGCTTGGGTGGACATTGGACCACATACATCTGAATGTATTAGTTCAAAAATGTCCTTGGCACGTTTTCCATGTCCAGTAAATGGAAATTTTGCCATCTTTCCCATAAGGCGGGATTCACATGTTGCAAACGATTCATAATCAAATGTTGTTAAATAACCATACTTATGCTACTTTTGCAACCTACTTTCGCCAATGTGCCCAAGTCTACAATGCCACATGTAGGATTGGTTCACACAATTCTTGCTCTTCTTAAGAGCATTATCAATTTGAAGATTGTAATAAGAAATATCTAAGAGATATAGACCGTTGACTAAAGATGTCGAAGCTATTTATTTATTACCATAATAAATCGAACAACTTCTATAATAGACAACCTATATCCCATCTTGTCCAAACAAGATACTGATATGATGTTCTTTATTATGCTAGAAACATAATAACAATCTTCTAATACTAAGGCGTCTCCTGATAGAAGCCTGAGGTTTGCTGTTCCAACAGCAATCGCCGCAACTTTTGCGCCGTTTCCTAGCCTCAATTCCACCTCGCCATGTCTCAGCTTGCGCTTATTTGTCAGCATCTGTACATCATGACAGATATGAGAAGCACATCCGGTATCCAATACCCAAGACGTGGAATCTCTAACTGATAAGTTGATATCTATCATATAGATATCTGAAGCTTCAAACAGCTTCACTCTTCCATGAGCTTTATCATTAAGGAACTCCTTGCAGTTCCTCTTCCAGTGACCATACTACTTATAGTAGAAGCAGTCACCCTTAACTATTCTTCTGCCTTTGTCCTTCGATCTTTTATCGTTAGCTATCATTTCTGCTTCAGGGGCATCCAATGCCGATTCAGCAGGAGGATCAACTCCAAGGACAAATTCAATGTGCTCAGATCTGAAGACATTCTTCAGGTTTCTGAACCAATCCGAGTAGATCAGGTAAGTCAAAAGGGCATCAAGTATTCCACGGAGTGGGTTATTCGACGACATAATTCCCTACAGGAGATAAGTAAAATCTATTTAGCGGATGTTCAATTATTAAAATTTTAAACAAGACATGGTCTTTTGTTCAAGTTTAACTCCCACTAATTTTCGACGGACTGTATAACCCTCAGTTATACAGAACGGGAGACGCCGACAGTCTCCTAGTGGGGATCAGAATCTCAATGACTTGCACTATAGCCTTGTGGATAGCACAACAAACTGTAATACAATCAAAGAGCACCCAACTCATGGGACTTGCAACTCCTTGCAATATCTGATCATAGCTTCGGTCCCCAGAGATTTAATGGCATTGTGGATAGCACAACAAACCACTAATTCTGGTCTAAGCTAACCATCGTTACGCGATGAGCATAGATTTGCATGCAGCCCTTGTGGATAGCACAACAAAGCTACATGGTTTCTATACCCCGATCATATAGGCATCTAATGCCATAGCCACAGTTTCTCCTCCCAATTACGCAGGCCTTGTAGATAGCACAACAAACCTGCCTAAAGTGATTCGAATCCTATGACTATAACGATGGTGGACCACGCGATAGGTTCTCAACTACTCGCGTTACGGCTTAGAGTTTATCTGAGGGTATTTAGATAACTTTTATCTTGGTCTCTCCTAGGTGATAGTATATAAATATATCGTATATATTTAGTAACTACTATACCTGCTTTGATTCATAACTAAAAGAAAACAATGCATCTCATACATGTCATTAGTGTGGTCATAGATAGCACAGTGGATTTGACTGGAGCCAACAGTCAAACGCACACACAATCTAACACAACAATTATATTAGATATCCTGCAAACACATAGGCAAGAGATCTCCATCTTTTTGCCTTCTTGGTTGCAGCTGTGGATCGTCCTCGCTCCTTCCTCGGTTGCCTCGATCATATTACATTAATTCTAGAATTACATGTAATTAGAAGAGAGCCTTATGGCGAGTACAAGAGAGAGGGAGGTAGAAATACATCAGAGATTGAGAGAGGGAGAGATACGCAGATCTCTATTTATTAACAATTAATAAACATCCATCATTCATCCACAATCCACACAAACACATCATTCATCACATGAACAATTAAATAAGTGCATATCCATGACCACGGTGTGTTTTAAACATCCACACAAGATATAGCGCATCACATGGCAAAAAATAAAAGAGTTTTCAAAATAAATAATTTTGGCTTTTAAAAAGCTGGGATCCAATCAAAATTGGTATTTGAATTTTGAAAAACTCATTTATTATCTTAACATGCAATTAGATCAAAATTTAAAAGCAATAAACACACATCACATGTGCACACACTCCGAATTAATAATTCCATATTATTCCATGCAAATTAGAACATTTCTAATAATCTAACACTTAGATTAAACCCCATTAATAATCTAACAATTAGACTATTTAAAGACTAATCTAACTCTTAGATTAATCAAACTAAGTTAATTAATAATTTAACATTTAAATTAATAATCAACTATGATTAATTATTAACTACTAATCTAACACTTAGATTAGCCAATTAATGTTAATTATTAATTTAACTCTTAAACCAATAATTAACACTAACTAATTAATAATTAATTAATCTAACTCTTAGATTAGACAATTAAAGTTATCATCAATTTAACTATTAAATCAATGACTAACAGTAATTAATTAAGAACTACTAATTTAACATTTAAATTAGTCATTTAAGTTAATTATTAATTTAACAATTAAATTAATAACTAACTCAAATATTAATTAACAATTAGCTGAGATAATAGTTAATAATCTAACAATTAGACTAATAACTATTAATAACTAATTTAGTAACTAATTTAACATTTAAATTAGTTAAATTGAGGTTAATAATCAATTTAACATTTAAATTAATATTAACCCCAACTAATTAACAACTAATTGCTAGTTAATAAAAAATCCTTAATTAACATAATGATTCTAAATCATTAATTAAATAATTAACTAAATTAGAATTCTAATTTAAAATTTAAAACGATTTCAAATTTTAAATTCAAATCTAATTTAATTAATAACAGGGTAATAGGGGTTTAAATTGTTAACCAGGACCCACCAATTGGGCAACTGGTTCAGACCCAGGTTCGAGCCCTGGCTCGATTAGGGGCTCGGCCTGGGTCAGGAGCCCTGGCTCGCCTGGGTCCAGACCAGGCGCCAGCCAGGGCTCGGTCCTGGCCCGCTAGGACCAGTCCGGCCTGAGCCCGGTCGAACCGGTTCAGGGGCTGGGCCGGCCTCCTCCTTCCCCAATCACCCGACGCCCTAACCCTAACAGTTGATGCAGGTTGCAGGTGGCGATGGGGAGGGGCATGGCTGAGCCCCCCGGCGGCCGGCGGCCACCGCCGCCTGGCCCCGTCGGCGTCGGCCCAACGCCGACAATGACTCCGGCGCCGGCTGGGAAGCCAGCAATGCCCATCACACTTGGCCGACACTTGGGAGGCCTGAACAAAATCGAGACGCCCGCCGTTCTTCGTCCCACGAAGAACACCATAAACCCCAATAAAATTCCGAAAATAACAGAATAAAATAATCTAATTATTTTTCAGTTCATCATATGAACAGGGATCCATTTATTAACGGATTCCAAGCATGGAATAAATTTAAGGAAAAATCAATTCGGAGACCGAAACGGGACGAGAAATAGTGGAACCTGGCTCTGATACCACTGTTGGGTTTCTCGGTTTCTCCTTATCGCTCACGCAGCGGAAAATAAAATAAAACAGCGATCCGTTTTCCCGTTTCGAAAAACAAAAATTTACGATTATCGGAGAATCGAAGTTCTCACCGTGTGCGGATTCGAATCCGCAACCATTCGGTTCCGTCGGTGCGACACCGCAAGCCACGCAAGTGTCCGGCCTCTAGCGAAGTCCACGCGATTCTCCCTGCGACGGATATCCTCGCGTTCCTCGTTCTTCGCAGCCCATGAAACCTCCGTCGGTCGCCACAACGATCGCCGCAACGCGTGGACGATTTCTCGTCGAACGGGATTCGGAGAAGCAGCGGAGCAGATCTGGATCTGTCTGGACGCCAGAGAGAGAGAGAAACAGAGGAGGGGCGGCTAGGGTTAGCAGCAGCTTGGCCTACTCAGTCTGTTCGCTATGTTTTATACTAACCGCGCGGTTTTTCACAATCCATCGCCTTGAGAATCATTTGCGTGTGACCCTCTAGGCCCAAGCACCAGTCTAGTTAATGGCCCAACAAGCCCAGTGACTCCTCACTGGCTTTATTAATCAATTAATAACCCTTTATTAATTAATTAATCAATCGAATTGATGTCGCACATCGAATTCGACCGGGCCTCCGATTACGTTGGGTGCCAAGCAACACCGCGTGAACCAGGAAGCTATTGGGGTTAAGTAACCCACTCTTGGAACCTTTCCGCCGACAGTTACCGCGTGGATATAATCCTTCATTCGTACAATGCTCTCGAGTCAACTCAGGGTATGGCGAGCTGTCAAACCCTAACCGGTCAACTCACTTGGATTAGATGCCGCTGATGAATATCAGAAAACTCCTTTCCCGATATTATCGTCCCCCCCTGGCCAGGGACTTCTGCGCATCCTTCCTAGAGCATTCTCTCTCTAAGTACCGAGAGCGAATGATTCCTTATTGACACACAATTCCCTTCGATGGTATTCTGTTGTACCCAATCCTTGGCATATTAGAATCCCGTGGCTAGAGATTCGTAAACTAAGGTCAAAGCACAGAAGTCCACCGACAAGGTGTCCTTAGTGTCTCAAGTCCGAGGACCATCCACGCAATTGCGACAATAGAATCAAGCTGGTTGACAGTGAGGTACAATACCATCCAGCGATTCAGTCGGATCAATTCAGTGAACTCATTCTCCAATGAGCACCTACAGGTTCGCCTTAGTGTCTCCACACAAGTGACTTATGAGATCAGTCACCCTCATCATATGAGCAGGAGTAATCTGTACTAGTCTAACCGGATATCCGATGTCCTTCTCGGATATCCTCCGACTAGGAACGATTAAGAATATGTGTGTTTAAGTGATCAGTCTCATTAGTATGATCTCATCATAATCTGATCACTATAGCACATATTCACGGACTTCATTATGAAACGATAATTAATGCGATTTACACATAATGAATATTATGCCATTATATTAATAAATGAACGAGATTTACATAGTCAGATTGGCTTGTAGGCCACCTAAAACTAACATGTATGTTATGCAGGATGCGCGTGATGCAACCATCATCGACCTCCGGGCCCGCCTACAGGATGCGGTGGCGCAGCTCAAGCAAGTCCAGAGAGACCGTGGCCAGGCAAGTGCCTTTACTGCCAGTATCGCCATATCGTCTGGCCAGGCGGGGCCAAGCGCCATGGGACCGCCACTGCCTCCGACCCATGGACCAGAGGGACCTGATGAGGCGACAAGCCATTATGAAGGTGCTGGAGAGAGTCAGCCTTGATGGTTGTATCATCTATTTTCTTTTCTTTTGTGAGTCCTGATGTTGATGGACTTATACACGTATACAAAACACCTTTTGATTATATACGTGAAACTTTTGTCTTCATATTTGTGCTTTATGAGGATCTTTCTTTAATTATGCCCTGTACATCTCTTAACAAACAGGTTAAGCATCTGTTTAGGCTTAACCCCTTGTCCGGTTGAGTAACCGACTACTTGATTCTATCCTTGATAGAAGGGTCAAGGGGCGAAGCCTTTATTAATGAAGGTAAGGAAATAATAATAAAGCAAAATGCAACATGCAAGCAGGCAGATGCTTACTGGAAATAAAAGAAATGCAACATACATAATGTGACAAACAAATACTAATTGAAATATTTTTGTTTTTGCAATTCCAATTTTTTTCGGGGGATTTTGCCACATTCATTTTTTTGTAGTTTTGCAATGAAATATTCAATTTCTTTGTAGTTTTGAAATATTTCTTTTTAGTGCTTTTGAAATATTCTTTTTTTTTGTGCTTTTGAAATATTCATTTTTTTTTTTTTGAAATAAGACATAAACTAAAAGATCAGCATGGTACTTAGATCAAAAGAGCATATTCATTTATTAACTTAATTCCCAAATTGTTCTTCAATAATCTAACTTAAACTTCTCGTGTTTGAGTTGTGTTCTCATTCGTGATCCCATTCGATGGTCTGACCCTTAGTCAACCTAGGCCATTCTTTAAGTTTTGGAGTACGCCTCTTTAGCAAGAAGAGAAGAATTTGTCTAGAAAGCCCACAAGAGGGTTCTGGAGATCTAAAAAGATGTCCCTCTTTTATCCTAATATCCGTTGGGGTTTGGTCATTTTTACTTTATGGGGTATTTATCGACCTTGCGCTTCTCTTTTGATTTTCTGGCCTTTTGGTGTAACGTTTGTAATGTGGTGACCTTTGACCTTGTATTGGCTTTTGCCTCTTTTCTTTTGCTTTTGTGGAGCGGATCTCTCCCCCCCCCCCCCCCCGTTTTTTTTTTTTTTAATGACGGCCTCCTACTAAGATGACGGGTATTTTTGGTAGTCTATTCTAAGCCTTGTTCCAACATTGTAGGCCGAGAGTAAAACAGAAGTTTTATTTAAAGAGAGCGAGTTTATACTTTTACACTCTTAGTTAAGCTTTTGGTATTCCTTCGGACTTCACATCTTTTGTTACTCACGAATCAAACGTGTCAGTGTGTGCAGTAATGCGTTTGAATTAAATTATCCAGATTGATAAGGGAATTCGAATTTCCAAATTTTCTGACTCCACTGGTCCTTGCACCATGATGATCGACTTTCTAACCTAAGGATAGTATTTCTTAAGATACAAACCATTCCAGGGGTAAGTTAACTCTTGCCCTTCTGCATTAACTAAGAGATAAGCGTTACCAGAAAAAGCATGCGATATAACATAAGGTCCTTTCCAATTTGGTTGGAGTTTAGAATGCGGACCACCAGGTTTTACAAATATTCTTTTACCAACTATTTCACCAACTTTAAACTTTCGTTTAATGACTTTCTTTTGATAAAAACGTACTAATCTATTCTGATATACTCGTGCATGATTGGCTGTTGACCATCTTTTCTTGTCTAAAAGTTCTAATTGAGCTAGGAGTGCTGAGCGACGCTCATCAATAGAGAGTTCCTTGTTCAACTGTACTCTTAATGACGGGATGAGGATTTCGTATAAAACTACCCCCTCCAGTCCAAATGTTAAGGAATACGGAGTCTACCCAGTGGGCATACGGATTGAAGTTTGGTATGCCCATAGAGCCTCAATCAGTTTCTTTGGCCAGTCTGTGAATTTATTAGATTTGTACATCTTCTTGATGATTTTTATCAAAGTCTTATTAGTTGCCTCTGCGTGGCCATTGCCTTGCGGATAATATGGAGACGAATGATGCAATGCAATTTTATACCTGTTATAAAGATCCTTCAACTCTTGTGATACAAACTGTGGTCCATTGTCGGTGACGATGATGCTTGAAATTCCGAATCTTGTGATGATGTTCTTCATAATGAATTTGCATACTGTAGATGCTTTGACTTCCGTGTAAGCTTCGGCTTCTGCCAACTTGGTGAAGTATTCCGTTTCCGTGAGAATGAAGGATTTCTATTTAATGCCAGAATCAGGATTATCAAAGGGTCCAATAATGTCGAAAGCCCACATGGAGAATGGCCACGGGGAGGAAACAGGATGGAGTGAAGATGCAGGAGAATGGATCTTGTCGGCATGAAGTTGACACTTGGCACACCTACGAACATACCCTACACAATCTTCTTCTATGGTTGGCCAATAGAATCCTTATCTAAGGATCTTCTTTGATAACACTTATCCATTAACATGACCACCACAAACTCCAATATGAGCTCCTTCCATGATCTTCCAAAGCTCATCCTCGTCTAAGCATCTTAAGAGAATTCCATCAAAACCTTGTTTATAAAGCACTCCTCCAACTATAGTGTATCTCTGAGCAACTCTTCTGATAGCCATTTTCTCCTCAGCTGTGGCTTCTTTAGAATATGATTGATCTTCACAGTATTTAGCAATCTCAAAATACCATGGTTTCTCTTCATCATCCATCTCTTCCTGCAATTCCAACAGCATAATTTCTCGCTTCTCCACAATATCTCCGTCTTTGACCTTCTTCAGCAATTTTTCTTTAGTCCTTAGGAAGGAAGGGTCTTTCACGGCGGGTAAAAGACGCCTGTGAACAATGATTGACTCAGAGTTTTTACTGATCGGGAAATCGAGAGATGATGCAAGGGAAGCTAGAGCATTAGATAAAATGTTTTGATTTCGAGGAATATGGATGAAGATCAATTTGGTGAAAAGCTTGGCTTAGGCAGAAGTAAGTTATTGATAAGGCTTAAACTTGGGATAAAGAGTTCAATATTTAGTGAGCACTTGGCAAAGGATCAATTGACTATCACCTACAATTCTGAGTTTGGTGGCACCATGTAAATGAACGGCCTCAAGACCGGCTAGAAGAGCCTCATATTCAGCAATATTGTTGGTGACAGGAAAGTCAAGCTGAAAGGCTTGTGGAATAGTGACACCTTCAGGCGATAGCAGAACAATGCCGATACCCTTACCGGAGAGTTCAGAGCTCCGTCAAAATGCAGAGTCCACATATCATCTTAGATTTTATCTATGGACATCAGTTCCTCATCCGGAAACTCCGATCGGACTTGATCAAAACGAGGAAGTGGGTGATGAGCAAGATGTTCTGCAATGGCATAGCCCTTAATTGCTTTATGCTGAATGTAGGTGATGTCGAATTAAGATAGAAAGCTTGACCAACGTGCTAACCTATCAGTGAGGATGGATTTCTCAAGGAGAAACTTAATGGGATTCATTCTAGCGATGAGATGGACTTCGTGGGCCAGAAAATAATACTTCAGTTTCTGAACTACCCATACAAGCGATGCACATGTTTTCTCCATCGCCATGTATCTTTGTTCTGCAGGATTGAGAAGTTTGGAGAGATAATAGGCTGCCCTCTCCTTTCCTTCTTCATCTTCTTGTGCTAAGACATCCCCCACCGCATCATCCAGGACAGAAATATATAGAATCAAAGGTTTGTCTGAAGATGGTGGTCTCAAGACAGGAGGACTTGCCAAATATGTCTTTAGTCCATCAAATGCCTCCTGACACTTATCGTCCCAATCAAACTTGACTCCTGGCTTAGTAAGCTCGTAAAACGACTTACATCTTTATGAGTGCTGGGAGACAAATCGACGAATAAATTGCAACCTCCCGATCAGTCCTCTTAACTCTTTCAAGTTCTTGGGATAGCCTTTGCCTTGTTGGAATCGATCTCAATGCCCCGCTTACTGACAATGAATTCTAATAATTTTCCTGATGATATCCCGAATACACATTTCTTGGGATTCATCTTCAACTGATATTCTCTTGATCTCTCCAGAACTCTTACCAAAACTTTGGCATGTTTAGCCTTAGTTTTAGATTTTACTAACAGGTCATCCACATACACTTCTAAATCAATGTGCATCATGTCATGAAATATTGCCATCATAGCCCTTTGATAAGTGGCTCCAGCATTCTTCAGTCCAAAAGGCATGACGACATAACAATATGTTCCCCAAGGTGTAGTGAATGACGTCTTCTCTTGATCCTCTTCTGCCAATTTAATCTGATTATACCCTGAGAATCCATCCACAAATGACAATGTTTCATAGCCAGCCGTATTGTCAATGAATACGTCAATATGAGGCAATGGGAAATCATCCTTAGGACATGCCCGGTTCAAATCTCGAAAGTCAATACATATTCTAACTTTCCCATCTTTTTTTATGACCGGAACTATGTTGGCTACCCATTGCGGATAGAGAACAACTCTAATAAATTTGGCTTTATGCAATTTATCGACCTCTTCCTTCATTTTCAAAGCCATATGAGGGTGGAATCGCCTTAATTTATGTTTAACCAGGCTAGTTCCATCTTTCAATGTCAATCGATGTTCTACTAAATAAGAATCTAATCCCGGCATATCTTCATAACTCCAGGCGAAAGTGTCCTTATAATCTTTAAGAACTTAGACCACTGCCTCTTCATCTGCTTTAGAAAGATTTTTACTGACGATGACAACTTTAGGTTCGTCTTAAGTTCCCAAATTAATTTCTTTGGTAGGCTCTTCTACAATAGCTGAGGGTTCATCGAATCTTTTCACTCCACTGGCATACGCCTCAGCTGTGTCCTCATCATCATCCTCATCTTCAGTAATTGGGTATTTCTCATATATCAATTCATACACCCCATATCCATCATTGACTGACTCATTAACTTCATATTCTTCTAGCATCTGAATGAGATTTTCTAATAGCTGAGGGATCTGAGAACAAGAAAGGCATCTTAAAGCTAGATCTTGGAGGTATCTACCCGGAATTCGCCTACCCTTAGGCTTTCTAGACTTCCTAACCTGACTAACCTACCTAGACTCCCTACAACTAGACTCCCTATCCTGACCTAGTGAGGACGAAGAAGGATAAAAATTATGGGATACATGTGGTGATATAGGTGAATCCTCCTGAGGGAAGGGACAAAGCAAATCTAGGAGAGAATCTTGCCTGAATGACCCATACAGTGGGGCACTATCGGACAAATATGAAGTTTCCTCAATGAGGATTTGGGAGGAATAAAGTGCCAAATTGGCGTTTTTTTTTGTGAATTATTTAAGTTTATCATAAAGTAGGAATAGATATGAATAGGGGGAGAATGAAATGATGGAGGTAATGGCACCAGTGCTAAGGGATTGGAGAGATCATACAACAGTATGTCCCAGAACAGATCATAAATCATCTCCAGATTGAGAGAATGCTGAGGAATAAGATCCCGAGGGGACAGAGTAACAATAATGGGCGGAGCCCGTGGGATGTCTTCAGTGATGACCCGCGACCAAGTCGAGGTCAAGAGTAGGGTGCAGAACAAAGTGTGGAGGGTAAAAACATGAGAGGGATTTGTTCCCCTCCAGAGAAGATCAGTGGTGAATCCGATTTTATAAGGGTCATCCGGCTCCCTTCATCAGTTTCTTCATGTAGCAGAATTATCTTATCAAATATAGCCCTAGGGCTCTCTATCAACTCGTCTATCAGTGGCGGCCACTTCGGCTCCGAGGGGTCAAGGAATAATGTAAGGATTGAGGTTTTGGATCCAGTTATTGGGTCAATTTCGGTGTCAAACCCCTTGGTTTGGGCCCTTGTGGGGTTGGAGCATAGGTTCTTTATCGCGTCGAGCTTGCTCGACATGGTTCAAACGGCGTCCTGTTAAGTAGACGCATTTTAAAGTGTGCCACGTGGGTGCCACATGGGCGCCACGTGGGCCAGTTTCGGGCCGCGAGAGTAAGGCATCGGTCTTGTCTTCTGAGTGGTGTCGGTATTAGGCGACGGGTTTTAGCTAGTTTCGGTTTAACCCCACGAACCCTCCCTCCTTTCCCTCATTTCTCTCATCTTCTTCTCTCTCCTCCCTCTCTCCGATCTCTTTGCTCTCCCTTCTCCTTCGTTTCCTCTTACTCCACTCCATCAACCCCCCCCCCCTAACTTCCACCACTACCACCACCATTTCCTCCGCGGCATATTGCTCTCTAGACGGCGGCTGACATCCCGGTGGAGTAACGGCGTCCACAGTGGTACCGATGGCGGCTTATGGTGTGGCGGTTCGGCGACTTGGAGCTCGGAGAAGTTCGAGTAACCGGGTAGGGTGACGATCTCCATTGTGTTTTGATTAAAACCATGTTTTTCCTGCTTTGGAGCATGTTTACGGGATTTTCGGGATGAAAATGGTCACTTTATAAATTGGGGAATGGTAGGTTTTAAAGGGTATTTGGATTCTCCTCCTCCTTCCTTATTTTGGTACATTTTTATGCAATTTGGGAGAAGAAATTCCACTTTTAATACTCAGGAAGACTGAGGGGAACCAGTTTACGAATGTTAAATGGTGTCTTGCGACAGCGATGCCATTCTAAATGGCAGCTGCCTCCCAAGACGCGATTTAGCCCAGTTCATCCCGAGCCTTGATTCTGTTTCTATCGTGAATGGTGACTAGAGATAGCGACGCCTTTTAAAATGTGACTATCTTGCACGACACGACTTAGGCCATCTTCTGAGGCCAGGTTTTACATGAACCATTTTAGGAGTTTTGAATGACGTCGGCCACGGGCGACGCGATTCAAAACAGAACTTCATTAATTCATGTAATTAACACGTGTTTACATTGTTAGATAGTTTGGTTAAAATGCATGCTTAAAACCATACTTCGAAGTCAAGGATTTCTACGTGATCGGATCGCACTGTGACGTGTTTTGTGCGATCGTGGACCTAGAGTGACAGTTGTTAGCGCTTAGGCACCCTGTGTCGGTGTGGGAGTGACACAGCGTTGGTGTGGGAGTGGTGGGGTGACGTCTAAAGAGAGGGTCACCTGGTGTACCCTGGGGTATAGCTAGTACCGGTGTGAGAGTGGTACATTCAGAGTGTCACTCGTGCTAGAGGAAGTAGAACCACCTAGAGCCGGTCAGGCCGGAGTAGCCAGCGCGCTATCCGAGGGGTTGTTGTTTGGTCTCAGCGGGTCGGTGTTTTTCACGTTCGGCCGCGTGGTTTGCGTGTTTAGTCGAGACGCTGGTTGTGGACTCCGTGGTGGAGTGGTTTTAGAGTTATGTTTACTGCTTTATTTATTTTAAATTGCCTATATTCATGTTGTTGCACTTGTGGGTGCGTGAGTAGGTGGTGGGGATCGAAAGATCCCTACTGAGTCCATTTCGATGAGACTCACCTCCTGTGATTTTTCGGTGAGGGTTCCAGGCAGGCGTAGAGTGGAGGGTGTTGTCTCGGGTTGCGCGCCAGCAACCACTGTCCCGGGATATGTCCTGATGTAGTTGGTATTTACCTTTCAGGCCTGTACACTTAATTACTTCTTTTCAGTTGGAATATGTAATTATTTGCTGAGTCAAGTTGAATTGTAGTAATTTTTAATTCATGCACTTCCTATACAACTCAATGTGATGTGGATGTTTAGCTTAGTTTATCATTTATTTCCCAAACTTATCGAGATCCTAGTTTGGCTCTAAATTTTAATGATTCGGTACCCATTTAGTAATCGGATCACTGATTATAGGGTGGCGGGTCGTTACAAATAATCTGTTCAGTGTTATGTACAGATCTCTCAGGTCGAACTACCGATACCATTCACATTCCATGTCTTGAAATTTTCTTCTTTTCATCGGCCGCAGAGCCTCCAAGGACTGGTATGTCAGCAATTCAGAACTGTGTCTGGCCAGATTTCTCCCATAAATATCATGTAAGTCAAAATGGGCGGTGATCACCACCTTGTTGTCATCATTATGGTTGATCACGGGTCCTTTGATGAAATGTGTATAGAGAGTCCAAGTCAAGGGATCCCAATTTTCTTTGTATGGGGTGGCCATTGCCTCCCATATCTTCTGTCCATTTTCATCTTCATGCTGCTGGACGATGTCATGCCTTACTCTTCTTGGCCTATAGCCCAGGCTGTTACTGGATGCTCTTCGGTTATCTTTAATGGGCATAGTTATGCCCTATAGTTGTGTGCCCAGACCTCTTCCAGGTTGATAACCGCCTTTCATCATGATGTTCCAGCCAGGGGTACTCATGCACTTCCCCCGCTTTACAACATCAACTGGATACGGATCAAGTGTTGTGGCTCTTAAAGAATCAGCCAAGGGAGAATAGACCTGTAATACCGACAGACTGGGCTATCGGCCAAGTGAGGAAATTGGCCTGATATTCAAGGAATGAGCAGCAGCGAGGATTGGCATGCTCGTGACTTTAATGATTCGTCTCTTGTATGGGAATTTGAGGCATTAATGGTTTGTAGAAGGTATAGCCTCAAGGGACTTAATGTATGGGCGACCAAGGATGCCTTTTAATGAAGGGTCGATTTCCAAGATGTGGAATTCGACCTCAGCATGACAAATGGGACCTAACTCCACCTTCAAATAGACCATTCCCAGAGGGGCACGACTAGAGTTGTCATAGGCCGTAACAGAGATAGGAGAAGGCAACCACTTTTCTCTGGGTATGCCACAAGATTCTAGAGTTTTTAGTGACAATACATTTATGGAAGCTCCAGTATCAACTAGACAAGCATCTATAGCCTTTTTGCATATATTAACCGTAATGCTCAAGGCCATGCCTCTGGCTGCAGGTGGTGCTAGTTCCGATGTATGAAATGTTATAGAGGGCTGATTCCCCTGTGGAGTTAGCAGTGTAGTTATTTTATCTATCGGCACGTCTTCTTTGACCATTACTTTTTGCAAATACTCCATCAGGGCTTCTTGATGGGTTTTTGACCTTTTGATCAGTTCGAGCACAGATATCCGTGCCGGTGTCCTGTCTAGCTGCTTCAATAAGTTGTATTGAGTGCCTGGTGCACTCTCTTCGTTCTGTGCTTCCTATAGTGGCTGTGATGGGCCGTCTCGGACTGTGGATTGAGGAAAAACCTTGTTGAAGATTCTCCCACTCTGGAGCGTGTGTTGCTCAATAGTGAAAGGTTCAGGTGTTATCTTGAGCACCGCCGAGTTGATGAGTGGTCTGAAGGGTGTAATGGGTTGGTAAACAGGTGTTGGTAGGGTATTTGGTGGAGGTACCGGACGGTTGTAGGCTAGGTGGGGAATGGTATACATAACAATGGTTTAGATGGCATGAGGGGTGTATAGTTGGTTTGCAGAGGGTTGTTTGGCAAAAGTGTGGTGGAGGAAGAGGTAATGGGTTTAATGGTGATGAGTTGTGGTTTGGGTATGCGGAGGATGCTGCGAGGCGGTTGCTTGGCGGTGCTTGGCATATGACCTGTTGAATAGACAGAGGAAAAGTCCTCTACCTTCCACTGTGGTCCACTGTTAGCCTCAGACTGGCTATTTGTCAAGATAGGAGCGATCTGGTTCTGATGCTGGTGCTCCGGCAGCGGGTTCTGTACTATTCCCATATTTGGTGGTGCTACTGCCTGTGCTAGTGCTTTCTATTGTTGTTGTTGTTGTTGCTGCGGGTGTTGTTGAGGATGATGTTGTTGCTGTTGTTGTTGCTGGGGTCTCCTCGCCTTCAAAGCAGCTATATATTTTCTCATCTCTTCCCAGTCAATGCCCCCTTGTTCATTGTGGTCATGGATGTAGTCCCAGAATTGGAAACATACATCCACCGTATGTCCAGGTTGTCTGTGGAAGACACAATACCTAGAGGCATCGGCATTCTGGGGCTATACAGTTTTCTCCCTAGGCAGAACCAATGCATTGGCTGCCATAAGGGCATTGAAGATGTCTAGGAGAGACTCTGGGAGAGCAGGGTATGATGCCCACTTCGGGCCTAGAGGCTTTCTCTGCTGATTGTTGTCACCCGGAGGAGGTACATTGTGATATGCTGGAGGTGGACGATGTTGATACTGCTGCTGTGGCAGGTATTGCTGTTGTGGCTGATTGTAGGTTGGTTGGTACTGCTACTGAGGTGGCCTGTAGCCCTACTAGTTCGGAGATCTCTGCCTTGCGTGCTGCGGTTGCTGCTGATTTCTCATGAAGTGAGGCTGGTTGTTGTTTACAGTGCTGATTTGCTCGTGGGAGAGCATGCCCTCAATTGTTGGACCCATGCTGGGAGAGTTTGGCATAGCAGGCTTCCGAGGTGGAGGTATGTTGGGTCTGTGAGGAACAAAGATGCTAGAGAAAGTAGCATCCTTGAAGGCGTTTTGGCAATAACGTGCCCTCTCGTAGAGTTTGGCCATACTAGTCAGGTTGTTCAGTGTAAGGATTAGCTTGTACTGGAGAGTAGCATTAGAGATCATCATCTTCACTTGTTTGGACTCGGATAGGTGATCTTTGATTTTCTCCGCCATTCCCCTCCATCTATCTGTTAGTCTTAGGTGGCCTACAAGCCAATCTGACTATATAAATCTCGTTCACATTTATTAATATAATGGCATAATATTCATTATGTGTAAATCGCATTAATTATTGTCTCATAATGAAGTCTGTGAATATATGCGATGGTGATCAGATTATGATGAGATCATACTAATGAGACTGATCACTTAAACACACGTATTCTTAATCGTTCCTAATCGAAGGATATTCGAGAAGGACATCGGATATCCGGTTAGACTAGTACAGATTACTCCTGCTTATATGATGAGGGTGATTGATCTCATAAGTCACTTATGTGGAGACACTAAGGCGAATCTGTAGGTGCTCATTGGAGAATGAGTTCACTGAGCTGATCCGACTGAATCGCTGGATGGTATTGTACCTCACTGTCAACCAGCTTGATTCTATTGTCGCAGTTGCGTGGATGGTCCTCGGACTTGAGACACCAAGGACACCTTGTCGGTGGACTTCTGTGCTTTGATCTTGGTTTACGAATCTCTAGCCACAAGATTCCAATCAGCCAAGGATAGGGTACAACAGAATATCGTCGAAGGGAATTGTGTGTCAATAAGGAATCATTCGCTCTCGGTACTTAGAGAGAGAATGCTCTAGGAAGGATGCGCAGAAGTCCCTGGCCAGGGCGGATGATAATATCGGGAAAAGAGTTTTCCGATATTCATCAGCGGCATCCAATCCAAGTAAGTCGACCGGTTAGGATTTGACAGCACGCCATACCCTGAGTTAACTTGAGAGCATTGTACGAATGAAGGATTATATCCACGCGGTAACTGTCGGCGGAAAGGTTCCAATAGTGGGTTACTTAACCCCGATACCTTCCGGATTCACACGGTGTTGCTTGGCACCCAACGTGATCGGAGGCTCGGTCGATTTCGATGTGCGACATCAATTCGATTGATTAATTAATTAATAAAGAGTTATTAATTGATTAATAAAGCCAGTGAGGAGTCACTGGGCTTATTGGGCTATTAACCGGACTGGTAATTAGGCCTAGAGGGTCAGACGCAAATGATTCTCAAGGCGATGGATAAATAAGTGGATTTTATACAAACCGGGGGTTTTTATGAAAAATCGCGTGGTTAGTATAAAATATAGCGAACGGGCTGAGCAGGCCAAGCTGCTGCTAACCCTAGCCGTCCCTCCTCTGTTTCTCTCTCTCTTTGGCATCCCAGACAGACCCGGATCTGCTCCGTCGCTTCTCCGACTCCCGTTTGACGGGAAATCGTCTGCGCGTTGCGGCGATCGGTGGAGGTTTCGTGGGCTGCGAAGAACGAGGAAGGTGAGGATATCCGTCGCGAGGAGGATGGCGTGGACTTCGCTAGTGGTCGGAGGCTTGCGCGGCTTGCGGTGTCGCACCGACGGAACCGAACGGTTGCGGATTCGAATCCGCACACGGTAAAACCTTGATAATATGATTATAGGTTTTATTTATTAGAAACGGGAAAAACGGATCGTTGTTTTTATTTTATTTTCTGCTGTGTGAGCGATCCGGAGAAACCCGAGAACCCAACAGTGGTATCAGAGCCAGGTTCCCCTGTTTCTCGTCACGTTTCGATCTCCGAAATTAATTTTTCTTTCATTTATTCCGTACTTTAAAACTCGAATTTTTGTTGAATTTGTGTTAATGAGATGAACACAAATAATCGGTTTATTATTCTGCAATTTTCGGATTTTATTTTGGGGTTTTTTGTGTTCTTTGTGGGACGAAGAACGGGGAGTTTTCGGCGGCTTCGTACAGGCTTCCCAAGCGTTGGGATGGCGGGCCGGATCTCCGGATCTCAAGGTGATAGTCATCTCTGTCCACCGGGTATGATTGTCGGCGCAGGAGTGCCCTTGGAGGGCTGCAAAATCAAGCCCCAAGTTCGGTTTTTGAAACCCTGAAAAAACCAGATTTTATAAGGAGTTTTTTGGGGCTTGGACTACTCCCCAACCGGAGGCCACCGGCGACCTTGCCGGCGCCGGGCGTGTCGCCGGAGCTGGGGCGACGCCGGCGAGGGCCTAGCGGCGGCTCTGGAAGCCCCATAACCACAACCTGCAAACCTACAACTGGCTAGGGTTTCGAGTGGGGGCGACGGGTTGAGGGCCGGTTCATGCACCTGGCGAGCCGGTCTGGCCAAGCAAGGCCCCTGGCTGGGCCGGGACCAAGCACAGGCGCACCTGGCCCTGCTGGGCCCGGGCCAGCTTGGCCCTAATGGGCTGGGCCCAATTTTTTAAAAAAATCCTGCAATTTAATTTAAATCCATGTTTCTATTAAACCTCAGCCCATAAAAATTTTAATTGAGAATTGTATTTTAATTCTAAAATTCAAAAATAGTTTTGGAATATGAATTTATTATTCAATTCTTAAATTTTAATTGGGCTATAATGATTATGAATCATTTTAATTAGCAAATGTTGTTAATATTTAAAGTTAGTTATTAATTTAAATGTTAAATTAATAATTAATTTTAAATGATTGATTAAGAGTTAAATTAATGCTTATTAGTTAAATAAAATTAATTGTTATTTTAAATATTAAATTGACAATTAATTTTAACTAACTAATAATGGTTTAATTAAGATTTATTAGTTATTAGTTTAAGAGTTAAACTAATAATTAATTTTAATCCAATAATCTAAAAGTTAGATTAGTGGTTAATTGTTAATTAGTGTTAATTATTAGTTTAAGAGTTAAATTGATAATTAACATTAATTAATTAACTAGTCTAAGAGTTAGATTAGTAAATAATAACATATTAGAGTTAATTATTAATTTAAGTGTTAAATTAATGATTAATTTTGATCTACTGATCTAAGAGTTATATTAGTAAATAAGTTTAATATTCTAATTGTTAGATTATTAATTTGATTGATTTAATTATTAGAAGTGTTCTAATTTGCATGGAATAATCTGGAATCATTAATTTGGAGTGTGTGCACATGTGATGTGTGTTTTATTGCTTTTAAATTTTGATTTAATTGCATGTTAAGTTAATTAAAAGAGTTTTCAAAATTCTAATGCCAATTTCGATTGGATCCCAGCTTTTTGAAAGCCAAAATTATTTAATTTTGAAACTCTTTTATTTTAGCCATGTGATGCGCTGAATCATGTGTGGGATGTTTAAAACACACTATGGTCATAGATATGCACTTATTTAATTATTCATGAAATGAATGATGTGTTTGTGTGGATCGTGGATGAATGATGGATGTTTATTAAATTGTTAATAAATAGAGATCTGCGTATCTCTCCCTCTCTCATACTCCGATGTATTTCTACCTCCCTCTCTCTTGTACTCGCCATAAGACTCTTCCAATTACATGTAATTCTAGAATTTATTGTAATATGATCAAGGCAACTGAGGAAGGAGCGAGGACGATCCACAGATGCAACCAGGAAGGCGATATGATGGAGATCTCTTGCCTATGAGTTTGCAGGTTTATCTACTGTAAATGTTATGTTAGATTGTGTATGCGTTTGACTGTTGGCTCCAGTCAAACCCACTGTGCGATCCATGACCACACAAGACATATATAAGATGCATTGTTTTCGTTCGATTATGAATCAAAGCAGGTATAGTATTTATTAAATATATATGATATATTTATATATTATCACCTATGAGAGACCAAGATAAAAATTATCTAAATACCCTCGTCTAAATTCTAAGCCGTAACTTGAGTAGTTTAGAACTTACCACGTGGTCCACCATCGTTATAGTCACAGGATTCGAATCACTTTAGGCAGGTTTGTCGTGCTACCACAAGGCCTATTTAATTGTGAGGAGAGACTGTGGCTATGACATTAGATGTTTATTTGATCGGAGTAGAGGAACCATATAGCTTTGTTGTGCTTTTCACAAGGGCTGCATGCAAATCTATGCTTGTCTCGTAACGATGGTTAGCTTAGACCAGAATTAATGGTTTGTTGTGCTATCCACAAGGCCATTAAATCTCTGGGGACTGAAGCTATGATCGGATATTGCAAGGAGTTGCAAGTCCCATGAGTTGGGTGCTCTTTGATTGTTTTACAGCTTTCTTGTGCTATCCACAAGGTTGTACTGCAAGTCATTGAGATTATGATCCCCAATAGGAGACTATCAGCGTCTCCAGTTCTGTATAGCTGAGGGTTATACAGTCCGTCGAAAATTAGTTGGAGTTAAAACTTGAACATAAAGACCATGTCTTGTTTTAAATTTTAATAATTGAACATCTGCTAAATAGATTTACTTATCTCCTCTATGGAATTATGTTATCGAATAACCCACTCCGTGGCGTACTTGATGTCAAACGTTTGACTAGCCTGAACTACTTAGATTGGTCCAGAAACCTGAAGAATGTCTTCAGATCTGAACACATTGACTGTGTCCTTGGAGCTGATCCTCTTGTTGAACCGGCATTAGATGCCATTGACGCAGAGATGATAGCTAACGATAAAAGATCGAAGGACAAAGACAAAGAAGTAGTAAAACGTGACTACTTCTACAATAAGCAGTATGGTAATTGGAAGAGGAACTACAAGGAGTTCCTCAACGATAAAACTCATGGAAAGGTGAAGCTGTCTGAAGCTTCAAATATCTATATGATAGATATCAACTTGTCAGTAAGAGATTCCACATCTTGAGTATTAGATACCTGATGTGCTTCTCATATCTACCATAATGTACAGATGCTGACAATTAAGCGCAAGCTGAGAAAAGGCGAGGTGGAATTGAGGCTAGGAAATGGCGCAAAAGTTACGGCGGTTGTTGTAGGGACAGCAAACCTCAAACTTCCATCGAGAAACGTCTTACTATTAGAAGATTGTTATTACGTTCCTAGCATAATAAAGAACATCATATCAGTATCTTGTTTGGACAAGATAGGATATAGGTTGTCTATTGAGAATAGAAGTTGTTCGATTTGCTATGGTAATAAATCGATAGCTTCGGCGTCTTTAGTCAACGGCCTATATCCTTTAAATGTTTCTTATTACAATCTTCACATTGATAATGCTTTTAAGAACAGCAAGAATTGTATGAACCAAGTCTACATCTGGCATTGTAGACTTGGGCATATTGGTAAAAGCAGGTTGCAAAGGTTGCACAAGTATGGTTATTTAACTGCATTCGATTATGAATCGTTTGCGACATGTGAATTATGTCTTATGGGAAAGATGGCAAAATCTCCATTTACTGGACATGGAGAACGTGCCAAGGATATTTTGGAACTAATACATTCGGATGTAAGTGGTCTAGTGTCTACCCAAGCCATAGGTGGCTTTTCATACTTCATCCCGTTCACCGATGACTTCTCAAGATTCGGTTATGTGTACTTAATGAAGTACAAGTCGGAAGTATTTAAGAAGTTCAAGGAGTTCAAGAATGAAATAGAGAAGCAATTAGGAAAGAGTATTAAAGCTCTTCGATCAGATCGAGGAGGAGAATATTGAGTACTAATTTCACACAATTCTTAAAGGATAATAGTATCCTTTCTCAGCTAACCCCTCTATATACACCACAAATGAATGGTGTATCAGAAAGGAGGAATCGCACCTTGTTGGACATGGTGCAATCCATGATGAGCTTTTCGGGATTACCAGTGTCCCTCTGGAGGTATGCTCTAGAGTCAACAGCATACCTACTGAACAGAGTACCCAGCAAGTCTGTGGCCTCTACTCCATATGAGATATGGAAAGGCAGGAAACCATAATTTAAACATGTTAAAGTTTGGAGTTGTCTTGCTCATGTCAAGAGGCATGATCCAAACAAGCTGGAATCACGAACTGTTAAATCTAGGTTTGTGGGATATCCAAAGGAAACCTTTGGATACTATTTTTACCATCCTAGCGAACGGAAGGTATTTGTCGCTAGGAAAGCTGTCTTCCTGGAAGAGGAATACCTTCTCCAGGAGGACAGTGGGAGTAAAATAGTACTGGAAGAGGTTCCAGATCCCCAAACAGTTGCATTATCATCAGATGAGATATCAGTTCATGAATCTGTTCAGGTACACACAAATAAGCCTCGTAGATGTGGTAGATTACCTAGACTGCTCGAACGATATGTAGGACATATCGCTGAAGGTGAGTCTAAGGTAGAATATAATGAGGATGATGATCCTAAAACCTACTAGGAAGCCATAGAAGGCCCAGAAGCAAGGAAACGGCGAGAAGCCATGAATTCAGAAATCTAGTCTATGTACACTAACCAAGTTTGGAACTTGGAGGACTTGCCCGAGGGTATTATACCCATCGGTTGCAAATGGATCTTTAAGAGAAAGATCAGTACTGATGGACGGATCGACACTTATAAGGCAAGGTTGGTGGCAAAGGGATATCGTCAAAGGAAAGGAATTGACTATAACGAGACTTTCTCACCAGTTGCCATGATAAAGTCGATCAGAGTTCTACTCGCCATTGCTGCACATTATGATTATGAGATCTGGCAGATAGCTGTGAAGACTGCCTTCCTCAACGGTAAACTTGAGGATGAGGAGTATATGATACAACCGGAAAGCTTCACATCCAAAGAATCTCCAGATAAAGTGTGTAAGCTTCAGAAGTCCATTTATGGACTAAAACAAGCTTCCCGGAGCTGGAATATAAGATTTGATGAGGCAGTCAAGTCTTATAACTTCATTAAGAATGAAGATGAGCCTTGTGTGTACAAGAAGACCAGTGGGAGTGCAGTCACCTTATTAGTTCTTTACGTAGATGACATACTACTCATTGAGAATGATGTAGCTATGATGTCATCAGTAAAGATCTGGCTGTCGAAAAATTTCTCGATGAAGGATTTGGGAGAAGCATCCTACGTATTGGGAATACGGATCTATAGAGATAGATCAAAGAGGATGCTTGGAATGACCCAATCCTTGTACATAGATACCATAGTCAAAAGGTTTGGCATGAAAAATTCCAAGAGAGGTCTCATACCGATGAGACATGGAATTAGTCTCTCAAATGAGCAGTCTCCTAAGACTCCTGATAAGAGGGCATTCATGGATAGAATACCCTATGCCTCTGCCATAAGATCTATCATGTATGCCATGCTATGTACACGGCCTGATGTAGCATTTGCTCTAAGTGTTACGAATAGATTTCAGGCTGATCCAGGCGAAGAGCACTGGAAGGCAGTGAAATGTATCTTGTCTATGGAGGAGGTGACTTAAAACTGCGAGGCTTTACTGACTCGAGTTTCCAGTCAGATCCAGATGATAGCAAGTCTTCATCTGAATTCGTATTTACTTTGAACGGAGGTGCAATGTGCTGGAAGAGTTCCAAGCAAGCAACCACTATAGATTCGACAACTAAGGCTGAGTACATCGCTGCAGCTGAAGCCGCCAAGGAAGCAGTGTGGTTGAAGAAATTCATCACCGACCTCGGCGTAGTTCCCAGCATCTCTGAGCCTGTTCTGTTGTTGTGCGACAACAATGGAGCAATTGTGCAAGTGAAAGAGCAGCGGTCTCATCGAAAATCGAAACATATTCTGAGGCGTTTTCATCTTATCAGAGAGATCATATCCAGAAGAGATGTAGTAGTTGAAGGAGTTCCATCCGTCGACAATGTAGCAGATCCACTGACAAAGCCGTTAGCTCAAATTGTGTTTGAGCGTCACCTAGAGTCTATAGGCTTACTGTATAAAGGTGATTGGCTTTAGTCCAAGTGGGAGATTGTTAGTCTTAGGTGGCCTACAAGCCAATCTGACTATGTAAATCTCGTTCATATTTATTAATATAATGGCATAATATTCATTGTGTAAATCGCATTAATTATCGTCTCATAATGAAGTCTATGAATATGTGCGATGGTAATCAGATTATGATGAGATCATACTAATGAGAATGATCACTTAAACACACATATTCTTAATCGTTCCTAGTCGGAGGATATTCGAGAAGGACATCGGATATCCTGTTAGACTAGTACAGATTACTCCTACTCATATGATGAGGGTGACTGATCTCATAAGTCACTTGTGTGGAGACACTATGGCGAATCTGTAGGTGCTCATTGGAGAATGCTTTCACTGAACTAATCCGACTGAATCGCTGGATGGTATTGTACCTCACTGTCAACCAACTTGATTCTATTGTCGCAGTTGCGTGGATGGTCCTCAGACCTGAGACACCAAGGACACCTTGTCGGTGGACTTCTATGCTTTGATCTTGGTTTACGAATCTCTAGCCACAGGATTCCAATCAGCCAAGGATTTGGTACAACGGAATATCGTCGAAGGGAATTGTGTGTCAATAAGGATCATTCGCTCTCGGTACTTAGAGAGAGAATGCTCTAGAAATGATGCGCAGAAGTCCCTGGCCAGGGCGGACGATAATATCGGGAAAGGAGTTTTCCGATATTCATCAGCGGCATCCAATCCAAGTGAGTCGACCAGTTAGGGTTTGATAGCACGCCATACCCTGAGTTGACTTGAGAGCATTGTACAAATGAAAGATTATATCCACGCGGTAACTGTTGGCAGAAAGGTTCCAATAGTGGGTTACTTAACCCCGATACCTTCCGGATTCACGCGGTGTTGCTTGGCACCCAATGTGATCGGAGGCCCGGTCGAATTCGATGTGCGACATCAATTCGATTGATTAATTAATTAATAAAGAGTTATTAATTGATTAATAAAGCCAGTGAGGAGTCACTGGGCTTATTGGGCTATTAACCGGACTGCTAATTGAGCCTAGAGGGTCACACGCAAATGATTCTCAAGGCGATGGATAAATAAGTGGGTTTTATACAAACCGGGGGTTTTTCTGAAAAATCGGGCGATTAGTATAAAATATAGCGAACGGGCTGAGCAGGCCAAGCTGCTGCTAACCCTATCCGCCCCTCCTCTGTTTCTCTCTCTCTCTAGCGTCCCAAACAGATCCGGATATGCTCCGCCGCTTCTCCGACTCCCGTTCGACGGGAAATCATCCGCACGTTGCGGCGACCGGCGGAGGTTTCGTGGGCTGCGAAGAACGAGGAACGTGAGGATATCCGTCGCGAGGAGGATCGCGTGGACTTCCCTATAGGCCGGGCACTTGCACGGCTTGCGGTGTCGCACCGACGGAATCGAACGGTTGCATATTCGAATCCACAGACGGTAAGACCTTGATAATATGATCATCGGTTTTATTTATTCGAAACGGGAAAAATGGATCGTTGTTTTTATTTTATTTTCTGCTGCGTGAGCGATCCAGAGAAACCCGAGAACCCAACACTCTCAGCAAAATTAATGAAGTCCTCATCAGGCTTCATCTTCTCAGCCATTAAGTCTGATATGGACAAGGAAGGTGCAACTCGGTCCTGGTATCTTTGGATAAATTTTCTTGACACGATACCATAGTCTTCCACCTCAGACGGCTTCAAAGAGAAGAACCACTCGAGGTCTGGTCCCTCTAATGATCTTCTGAATAAAAATGCCAGTGACTTCATTTCATTCTGCCAGAAGGAAGATTCATACATGAACTCCTTCATGTGGGTGAAGGGGTTACCAGAACCGTTGTACTTCCTATACACTGGCATCTCAGAAGGTGGCAAGTGAAATATTGGCAGACTGGGAAGAGTGATTTTGGGTACTGCCTTGACTCCCATCATCTTCTTGAAGCTGCTGAACTGCTCGTCCATTCGGTCCATCTTTGCGAGCAGAGCTTGAGTTACCGGATCAACTTGGGGAGGAGGTGGTGGTGGATCATGATAAGCTTGTTGCCTGGAATAGGTGGGGCAAGGTGGATAATAAGGCTGCGGCCCGGCAACGCATCCGCCATGCCCGAAGGCATTTTGGTAAGTCGACGTTGGCGATCTGGCCGGATGCCTTGAAGAAGATAACTGTGGCCCAAATGGTCGGGAGGTTGAAACATGAAGGCCTTCCATGGCCTGATGAATAGAAGGAGCATGGTAAGGAGGAGGAACTTGAAGAACAACTGGGGGAACCACAAGGTTCAGTTTGGTAGACTGCACGGGCGTCTTCCCCTTGAGGATAGATTGGATCGCCTTAAGTTGCTGAGGATCCACATGGGCAGCCAGAGCTCCCAGGACAGTAATCAGATCAGGAGGATTGGTAGGTAAGGGCTTAGCTGGATCTGGAGCTCTCTCAAAAGTGGGATTGGAGATTACATGGATATGAGGATGATCAGTACTAGGGTTGTACTGGTCGTGAGGAAAATGGGCCTGACCTTGAGGGGCGTGAGTGTCTCCCACATACTCAGGATGATAGGAATCAGTATTATGGAGGGCATTAGTGTAATGACCTGCCACCCTATAATCGAGGATCCGATAATTAAATAGGTACCGAATCATTAAATTTGGCGCCAAACCAGGATCTCGATAAGTCTGGGAAATAAATGATAAAGTAAATTAAACATCCACATCACATCGAATTGTAAAAGAAGTGCAGACATTAAAAGTTATTACAATTCGACTCAACTCAGTAAATAATTATATACTCCAACTGAAAAATAAATAATTAAGCGTACAGGCCATAAATGGAAATAACAACTACATCGGGTTATACCCCGGAACAGCAGCTGCTGTCGCGCACCTCAAGGCAGCACTCTCCTCGCTACGCCTACCTAGAACCCTCACCTAAGAACCGCAGGGGGTGAGTCTCATCGAAAAAGACTCAGTAGGGATCCTTCGATCCCCACCACCCACTCATACACCCACAAGTGCAGTACACAAATAAAGGCAATTTAACTAAATAAAGCAGTAACACAATTTCGATATAAAACGCACACATTTATAACAGTAACATGTACGATTCTGAAACTACCACGGAGTCTACAACTAGTGTCTCGGCTAAGCACACAAGTCACACGGCCGAACGCGGAAAACACCGACCCGCTGAGACCAAACAACAACCCCTCAGATAGCACACAGCCTACTCCTGCCTGACACGACTCAAGGTGGTCCTGCTTCCCCCAGCACGAGTGACACTCCGAATGTACCACTCCCACACCGGTACTAGCTATACCCCGGGATACACCAGGTCTCTCTAGGCGTCACCCCAACACTCCCACACCGGCGCCGTGTCCCTCCCACACCGACACAGGGTGCCTAAGTGTAACAACCCACCACCCTATATATAAGGATCGAGACTTTCGGATCCGGTTTTCGGGGTCGGACCCTGTAGTTCTGACCTTAGTGGGGGCTGAGATTCTGTAACGATTCGCGTCAGGACATCGAGACGCGTTTTGAACGGCATCCACCGTCGCAGACGCGTTTCAGGTTCTGCCACGTGGGTGCCACGTGGGCTGGCTTTGGGTCGCGAGAGTACGGCCCTATCGTGTCGCCTGAACGGCGTCCACGTGTGACGACGCCTTTCAGACTGCAACTCTGAGATTGTCAGAGTACGGCCCTGACATGTCGTCTAAACGGCGTCTGCTTTGAACGACGCGTTTCAGAGTCTTGTCAGAGCGGCCGTCACATCACCTGATAGGCGTCCGTGGATGTCGACGCGTTTCAGCTAGTCTCTGGTTAACCCCGCGAGCCCTCCTTCTATCCCTCATTTCTCTTCCTTCTCTCTTTCTCTCCTTCCTTCCGGCGACTCCGGCGACGACCCTTCCTCCTCCCTCTTTTCCTTCCTCCACTTCGTCCTTCCCTCCACTCCAACACCTCCTTACCTCTCACCTCTACCACCACCACTTCCTTCGCGGCGTTCCATTCTCCGGACGGCGGCCGACGTCCCGGCGGAGTGGCGGCGTCCTCGAGGGTACCGGCGGCGGTTTGCGATGCGGCGGGTCGGCGGCACGGAGCTTGGAGGAGTTCAAGAACCAGTAGGGTGACGGTTCCCACAGTGTTGTGTTCTAAACCATATTTTTCCCCGTTTAAAGCATGTTATGGATCGATGGTTTTGGGGTAGAATGAGCATGTTAGGGGGTTTTTCCTTGATGGGAATGGGAGTTCTGTGGATGTGGATTCTTGATACCTTGGTTTACCCTCTTTCTCCTCTGTTTTTGGGGTTTTGAGGGGTTGGAAAGGGAGCCTTCGGGCAGGGGACAGAGCCTGGTTTCTGGCGCTAAAAGACGTCGTGCATGGACGACGCCTTTCAGAAGGGCGTCGAGCCATCATGACGCCTTTAGACAGAAATCGTCCCACTGAGGCTCTGTCGGTTCAGGGATTCTGGCACTGAAAGACGTCATGGGTGGGAGACGCGGTTTGGAATAGCGTCGAGCCACCATGACGCCTTTTAAGGCAGAAATCCCTCGATTAAGGTTTTCTGGTAATTCCGGATTTCTGCGCTAAACGGCGTCTGAGGATGTTGACGCCTTTTAAAAGGCGACCACTGGTGTCGACGCCTTTTAGGCCAGATTCTGAGGCCAGTATTTCATGAACCATTTTAGGGTGCTTGAATGGCGTTGGCCTTGGGCGACGCGATTCAAGACAGAACCACACTAATCCATGCCAGTAAAATGTGTTTACACTGCTAGATAGTCGGTTAATGCATGCTGTTAGTATACTCGATGTGATGAACTCTTCGTGACCGGATGGCACTGCGTTGTGTGTCGTGCGACCGTGGACTTCTTCCGTGACCGGATCGCACCGTGCCGTGTTTTCTGTTTCGGTGGACCTAGAGTGACAGTTGTAGCGTTCTACACCCTGTGTCGGTGCGGAGGGACACAGCGCTGACGGGAGCAGTGGCGGGGTGACGCCTAGTGGAGAGGGTCACCTGGTGAACCCCGGGGTTAGCTAGCTTGTACCGGTGTAGGAGAGGTACCTTTGGAGTGTCACTCGTGCTGGGGGAAGGAATAACCACCTGAGCCAGTTGGGCCGGAGTAGCCAACGCGCTATCCGAGGGGTTACTGTTTAGTCTCAGCGGGTCGGTGTTTGCTGAGGGAAGGAGTGACCGCCGAGGTGGCCAGCGTGCTATCCAAGGGGTCACTGTTTGGTCTCAGCGGGTCGATGTCTTTCCCACTTTCGTTGTGTAGTTGACGTGTTTTAAGGATACGCCGAATTACAGGTTCCTTGATAAAATGGAATTATGCTTGATAGTTATACTTCGAATGCATGTGATTCGTATTGAGATGTAGGCATGGCAATCACTATCTTTCATGATTAATATACCTCTGCTGTACTTTTTACTTGTGGGTGTGTGCGTGGGCAGTGGGGATCGAAGGATCCCTACTGAGTCTTTTCGTTGAGACTCACCCCTGCGGCTTTCAGGTGAGGACTCCAGGCAGACCTAGCGTGGGTTGTGCGGCTGAGTGCTGTGCGTCGTCGACTGTTGTTCCGGGGTATGCCCCCACGTAGTTGTTATCTTTATTTCTGGCCTGTATGTATAATCATTTCTTTTCTGTTGGAGTATGTAATTATTTGCTGTATCGAGTCGCATTGTAATAACTTTTAATTTCTGCATTTTCCCCTTCAATTCAATGCGATGTGAATGTTTAGCTTAGTTGATTATTAATTTCCCATACTTACTTAGATCCTGGTTTGGTTCCAAATTAATGATTCGGTACCCATTTAGTAATCGGATCCCCGATTATAGGGTGGCGGGTCGTTACAATTGGTATCAGAGCATTCGGTCTGGCAAATAAATGAATAACTAGGTTAAATGTCATGAGTCCGGCAAATAATTACATTATCCCATACAAGCACGACGGTAGTATAGGCTTTAGGATTCTAACTAGAACTTTTCGATTTTGTGTTTGTAGGCGATTAGATGGCTCCTAGGAAGAGGGTGTCAGTTATTCGAGAGCGGGGAGATGTCCCTAGTGGTTCTGAGGCCGGTAGGCCGAGTGTAGAGCAGTTCATGGAGGCTATGATGGATACAATGGCTAGATATCAGACCCGAGACCCTAGTGAGAGTTCTAGTGCTCGGGGAGGGCCTACGGCTACACTGGAAAAATTCCTGAAGCTGAGGCCACCTCACTTCACCGGTCGTCCCGACCCTGATAAGGCCGTTTACTAGCTTAGGGAGATGGAGAAGACTTTCGATACCATGGATTGTGCAGCAGTTGAGAAGACTCCGTTAGCTACCTTCATGTTGAAGGATAGCGCTTATGATTGGTGGACCTCCTTGAAGAGTTTGTCTTATGAGGATAGGAGTCTCAGGGAGATTTCTTGGGAGACTTTTGTGAAGGAATTCAATGCGCAGTATTTTCCTAGACATGTCCAGAGGGCCAAGGAGAGGGAATTTATGGAGCTGACTCAGGGGAGTATGACAGTACTCGAGTACCAGGCGAAGTTTGTCTCGCTTGGGAGGTTTGTGCCCTTCATCTCGGGGGACGAGGTGCGTCGTACTGAGAGGTTTGTGGATGGACTGAGGCTCAGTTTGAGGAACTTCGTGGTGTCCCACTGTTGTACAGATTTGGCATCAGCGGTTAGGTGTGCAGCAGCAGTGGAGGCTCAGTAGAACCAGTCAGCCCGGGAGAGAGGACTGACTGCTCAGGGACCAGCTCGTGGCAGGGGTAAGGCATCGGCAGCAGTCCCTTCGTCCGGATCGGGATCGTCGTCACTTGGCTCCCGATTCAGGAGATTCTTCCGAGGCGGTGGCAGCAGTAGTGGCAGCAGTGGTAGTAGCAGACCCAGGTAGGATCAGCAGAGCCAGTCGGTGTCCAGCGCCCAACAGGAGCCAGCTCAGAGGCTTCCAGCAGTTTGTCAGCACTGTGGTGGTACTCATGGAGGGACTCAGTGTCCTGCTTTCTCTAGGAGATGCTATACTTGTGGCCAACAGGGCCACGTTGCGAGGTCTTGCCCGCAGGGGCGTGGCCAGAGGCAAGGGCCAGCTGATCAGAAGAAGCCGAGGACCCAAGGGAGAGTGCTGGCTATCACCAGGAAGGAGGCTCGCACGTCCAACTTGGTGGAAGGTACACTCTCTGTCCTTGGGAACTCTGCACATGTGTTGATTGATTCGGGTGCTTCGCATTCTTTCATTTCTGAGCAGTTCATAGATATTCTTTCTGCACCCATTGATGAGCTAGCTGATGGATTGATGGTAGAGGTTCCTTCTGGGGATTTCATGTTATCTTATAATTGTTTGAGGGATGTTCCATTGACCATTGAGGGCCATAAGTTACCTGCCCAGTTGGTTGTGCTTGCCATTCGTGATTTTGATATCATCCTGGGCATGGATTGGTTGGAAGCTTACTATGTTGAGGTGGACTGCCACAGGAACAGGGTGCGTTTCTCTATTCCGGACATCCCGACCTTCTACTTCCAAGGTATTAGGCTCTCTTCTCGAGGTATTCTTATTTCTGCCTTTAAGGCTCAGAGGTTGCTTGCTGGTGGTTGTGAGGCCTTCCTTACCTCTGTTGTTGTTTCCGATGTCCGTGACTGTCCCAGTCCTTAGGAGGTTCCTGAAGTGTGTGACTTCATAGATGTGTTTCCTGAGGAGCTGCCTGGCCTCCCTCCTCAGCGAGAGGTCGAGTTTACCATCGAGCTTGCACCAGGTACGGCGCCCTTGTCTAAGGCCCCGTATCGGATGGCGCCAGCCGAACTCGCTGAGTTGAAGGCGCAGTTGCAGGAGTTGCTGGATAAGGGTTTCATTCGTCCCAGTACATCTCCATGGGGTGCTCCAGTTCTGTTTGTTAGAAAGAAGGATGGTTCTCTGAGATTGTGCATCGATTATAGGCAGCTGAACCAGGTGACAATAAAGAATAAGTACCCGCTTCCAAGGATCGATGATTTGATGGATCAGCTGCAGTCTGCGAAGGTGTTTTCCAAGATCGACCTGAGATAGGGATATTATCAGATGAGGATCCGGGATCTTGATGTTAGTAAGACGGCCTTCAGGACTCGGTATGGACATTACGAGTTTTTGGTTATGCCATTCGGCTTGACCAATACTCCGGCGGCCTTTATGGATCTGATGAACCGAGTCTTTAGGGCCTATCTGGATCAGTTTGTGGTGGTATTCGTCGATGATATTTTGATATATTCTTCTTCTGACGAAGAGCACGCCACTCATCTTCGAGCGGTGCTGCAGGTCCTAAGGGAGCACCAACTCTATGCCAAGTTCAGCAAGTGCGAATTCTGGCTAGACAAGGTGCACTTCCTCGGGCATGTCATTTCTGGCGAGGGCATCGCAGTGGATCCAGCCAAGATTGAGGCAGTGATGGAATGGAGCAGGCCAACTTCAGTGACTGAGATCAAGAGCTTCTTGGGGCTTGCCGGTTATTACAGACGGTTTGTTCATGGGTTTTCTTCGATAGCGGCCCCCTTATCGAGGTTGACTCGAAAGGGAGTTCGTTTTGTCTGGACCGAGGAATGTGAACAGAGTTTCACTGAGTTAAAGACTCGCCTCACTTCGGCCCCTGTGTTAGTGCTTCCATCTGGGTCAGGTGGGTTTGTGGTTTACTCGGACGCATCCCGTCGAGGTTTGGGCGCAGTTCTAATGCAGCATGGCAGGGTAGTGGCTTAAGCTTCTCGACAGCTGAAGAAGCATGAAGAGAACTATCCTACCCATGATTTGGAGCTGGCAGCTGTAGTATTTGCACTTAAGATTTGGAGACATTACTTGTATGGTGAGAAATTTCAGGCTTTCACCGATCACAAAAGCCTGAAATATGTGTTCACTCAGAGAGACCTGAATTTGAGGCAGCGGAGGTAGATGGAGTTCATTAAGGATTATGACTTCGACCTTTCTTATCATCCGGGCAAGGCGAATGTGGTGGCAGACGCTTTGAGTCAGAAGACGGTCATGTCATACCTTATGATTCAAGAATGGAAATTGTTCGAGCAGGTTGTGGAATCTTCCTTTAGAGTTCCACGTGAAGATGACAGAGCTGTATAGTCAGGTTGACTGTGAGACCAGCTGTGTATCATGCTGTGATTGAGGCGCAGAGGGCAGATGCTGAGTTACCACAGATTCTCCAGAGGTCAGAGGTGGAATTATGGGATGACGATACTGTCAGGTTCAGAGGCAGACTTTATGTCCCGACTGAGGAGGACGTGCGCAGGTGTGTACTTGATGAGGCTCACCGTTCGAGATATGCAGTGCATCCTGGGACAACAAAGATGTATCATTGTTTGAGGAGGCACTTCTGGTGGCCCGGTATGAAGAAAGATGTGGCTGAATATGTGGCTAGATGTATGACTTGTAAGCAGGTTAAAGCCGAGCATCAGAGACCTGGGGGGTTGCTACAGCCCTTGCCGATTCCATAATGGAAATGGGAGCATGTGACGATGGACTTTGTGATGGGATTACCTTCATCCCCTAGCAGGAGAGATGCTATCTGGGTCATCATTGATCGGCTGACCAAGTCGGCACACTTCCTAGCCATTAGGAAGGACTGGTCAGTCGGCAAGCTGGCAAAGTTGTTTGTAGACCGGATCATCTCTCTGCACGGGGTACCCTTGTCCATTGTATCAGATCGAGATCCGAGGTTTACTTCCAGGTTCTGGAAGAGCTTTCAGAAGGCATTGGGCACTCAGTTGGCTTTCAGCTCGGCCTACCATCCCGAGACTGACGGGCAGTCGGAGAGGACCATTCAGACCTTGGAGGATATGCTCAGGGCATGTTGCCTAGACTGGGGAGGTTCTTGGGAGCAGCATTTGTCCACAGTGGAATTTGCCTACAACAACAGTTATCATTCCAGTATCGGCATGGCACCTTACGAGGCTTTGTACGGGCGACCATGTCGATCTCCTCTGTGTTGGTCCGAGATTGGTGAGAGGCAAGATGCAGGGCCTGAGTTAGTTCAGTAGTGTACTGAGGTTGCCAGGATGGTACGGCAGAGGTTGACCGCAGCTCAGAGCAGACAGAAAAGTTATGCTGACGTCCGACGGAGACCACTTGAGTTTGAGGTTGGGGACCACGTGTTTCTCCGAGTCTCACCCTCCAAGGGTGTGATGAGATTCAGGAAGCGAGGCAAGCTGAGTCCGCGATATATTGGGCCTTTTCCCATCCTTGCTCGAATTGGGGAGACCGTGTATCAGCTGGCCTTTCCGCCCAGTCTTGCAGGGGTGCACGATGTGTTCCATGTTTCCTTACTGTGAAAGTATGTTCATGATCCGTCCCATGTTTTGGATTTTTCAGAGTTAGAGGTCGCTGAGGACCTGTCCTTTCCAGAGTATCCTGTTCGTATTGAGGATCGCAAAGAACAGATCCTGCGGAACAAGATTGTACCGTTGGTCAAAGTGATTTGGCAGTACCGCTCCGGAGGTGAAGCAACCTGGGAGCGAGAGGATGAGATGCGGGAGCAGTTCCCTTACCTCTTTTCGTAAGTTTACTTGTGAACTTGTATCCCTGTTTTGACCTTGTTAATTCTAGCAGTCAATTTCGGGGGCGAAATTCTTTTAAGGGGGGGAGATTGTAAGGATCGAGACTTTCAGATCCGGTTTTCGGGGTCGGACCCTATAATTCTGACTTTAGTGGGGGCTGAGATTCTGTAACGATTCGCGTCAGGACATCGAGACGCGTTTTGAACGGCGTCCACCATCGCAGACGCGTTTCAGGTTCTGCCACGTGGGCTGGCTTTGGGCCGCGAGAGTACGGCCCTGTCGTGTCGCCTGAACGGCATCCACGTGTGACGACGCCTTTCAGACTGCAACTCTGAGATTGTCAGAGTACGGCCCTGACATGTCGTCTGAACGGCGTCTGCTTTGAACGACGCGTTTCAGAGTCTTGTCAGAGCAGCCGTCACATCACCTGATAGGCGTCCGTGAATGTCGACGCGTTTCAGCCAGTCTCTGGTTAACCCTGCGAGCCCTCCTTCTTTCCCTCATTTCTCTTCCTTCTCTCTTTCTCTCCTTCCTTCCGGCGACTCCGGCGACGACCCTTCCTCCTCCCTCTTTTCCTTCCTCCACTTCGTCCTTCCCTCCACTCCAACACCTCCTTACCTCTCACCTCTACCACCACCACTTCCTTCGCGGCGTTCCATTCTCCGGACGGCGGCCGACGTCCCGGCGGAGTGGCGGCGTCATCGAGGGTACCGGCGGCGGTTTGCGGTGCGGCGGGTCGGCGGCACGGAGCTTGGAGGAGTTCAAGAACTGGTAGGGTGACGGTTCCCACAGTGTTGTGTTCTAAACCATGTTTTTCCCCGTTTAAAGCATGTTATGGTTCGATGGTTTTGGGGTAGAATGAGCATGTTAGGGGGTTTTTCCTTGATGGGAATGGGAGTTTTGTGGATGTGGATTCTTGATACCTTGGTTTACCCTCTTTCTCCTCTGTTTTTTGGGTTTTGAGGGGTTGGAAAGGGAGCCTTCGGGCAGGGGACAGAGCCTGGTTTCTGGCTCTAAAAGACGTCGTGCATGGACGACGCCTTTCAGAAGGGCGTCGAGCCATCATGACGCCTTTTAGACAGAAATCGTCCCACTGAGGCTCTGTCGGTTCAGGGATTCTGGCACTGAAAGACGTCATGGGTGGGAGACGCGGTTTGGAATAGCGTCGAGCCACCATGACGCCTTTTAAGGCATAAATCCCTCGATTAAGGTTTTCTGGTAATTCCGGATTTCTGCGCTAAACGGCGTCTGAGGATGTTGACGCCTTTTAAAAGGCGACCACTGGTGTCAACGCCTTTTAGGCCAGATTCTGAGGCCGGTATTTCATGAACCAGTTTAGGGTGCTTGAATGGCGTCGGCCTTGGGCGACGCGATTCAAGACAGAACCACACTAATCCATGCCAGTAAAATGTGTTTACACTGCTAGATAGTCGGTTAATGCATGCTGTTAGTATACTCGATGTGATGAACTCTTCGTGACCGGATGGCACTGCGTTGTGTGTCGTGCGACCGTGGACTTCTTCCGTGACCGGATCGCACCGTGCCGTGTTTTCTGTTTCGGTGGACCTAGAGTGACAGTTGTAGCATTCTACACCCTGTGTCGGTGCGGAGGGACACAGTGCTGACGGGAGCAGTGGCGGGGTGACGCCTAGTGGAGAGGGTCACCTGGTGAACCCCGGGGTTAGCTAGCTTGTACCGGTGTCGGAGAGGTACCTTTGGAGTGTCACTCGTGCTAGGGGAAGGAGTAACCACCTGAGCCAGTTGGGCCGGAGTAGCCAGCGCGCTATCCGAGGGGTTACTGTTTGGTCTCAGCGGGTCGGTGTTTGCTGAGGGAAGGAGTGACCGCCGAGGTGGCCAGCATGCTATCCAAGGGGTCACTGTTTGGTCTCAGCGGGTCGATGTCTTTCCCACTTTCGTTGTGTAGTTGACGTGTTTTAAGGATACGCCGAATTACGGGTTCCTTGATAAAATGGAATTATGCTTGATAGTTATACTTCGAATGCATGTGATTCGTATTGAGATGTAGGCATGGCAATCACTATCTTTCATGATTAATATACCTCTGCTGTACTTTTTACTTGTGGGTGTGTGCGTGGGCAGTGGGGATCGAAGGATCCCTACTGAGTCTTTTCGTTGAGACTCACCCCTGCGGCTTTCAGGTGAGGACTCCAGGCAGACCTAGCGTGGGTTGTGCGGCTGAGTGCTGTGCGTCGTCGACTGTTGTTCCGGGGTATGCCCCGACGTAGTTGTTATCTTTATTTCTGGCATGTATGTATAATCATTTCTTTTCTGTTGGAGTATGTAATTATTTGCTGTATCGAGTCGCATTGTAATAACTTTTAATTTCTGCATTTTTCCCTTCAATTCAATGCGATGTGAATGTTTAGCTTAGTTGATTATTTATTTCCCAGACTTACTTAGATCCTGGTTTGGTTCCAAATTAATGATTCGGTACCCATTTAGTAATCGGATCCCCGATTATAGGGTGGCGGGTCATTACACTATAATCGGGGAAACGATTACTAAATGGGTACCGAATCATTAATTTGGAGCCAAACCAGGATCTAGATAAATCTGGGAAATAAATAATAAACTAAGCTAAACATTCACATCGCATTGAATTGAAAAGGAAGTGTAAGAATTAAAAGGTATTACAATGCGACTCGAGACAGCAAATAATTACATACTCCAACTGAAAAGAAATAATTAAGTGTACAGGCCAAAAAATAAAATAACAACTACGTCGGAGCATACCTCGGAACGACGGCTGCTGGCTCGCAACCCAGAGCAGCACTCTCCTCGCTAAGCCTGCCTGGAACCCTCACCTGAAAACTGCACGGGTGAGTCTCAACAAAAAGACTCAGTAGGGATCCTTCGATCCCCACCGCCCACTCACACACCCACAAGTGCAGCAACACAAATATAGGTAAAATAAGCAAGCAAAGCTGTAACACAATTCCTAAATTTCGATATAAAACACCTGCATTCGAAATGTAACATGCACAACTCTGAAACCATTGTACCAGGGGGCCTACAACCAGCGTCTCGGCAAAACATGTCAACCACACAGCCGAACGCGGGAAACACAGACCCGTTGAGACCAAATAGTAACCCCTCGGATAGCACGCTACCTACTCCGGCCCAACTGGCTCTAGGTGGTTCTTGCTTCCCCCAGCGCGAGTGACACTCCACAGGTACCACTCCTACACCGGTACTAGCTAACCCCGGGGTACACCAGGTGACCCTCTCTCTAGGCGTCCCCCCACCACTCCCACATCAGCGTTGTATCCCTCCCACACCGACACAGGGTGACAAAGCGATACAACTGTCACTCTAGGTCCACGGTCACACGATACATAACACAGTACGATCCGATCACGTAAAAATCCTTATCCTCGAGTACGATTTCAAACATGCAATTAACCAAACTATCTAATAGTGTGAAGATATGTTAACAACATGAATTAATGTGGTCCTGTCTTGAATCGCATCGCCCAAGGCCGACGCCATTCAAGCCTCCTAAACTGGTTCATGTAAAATATGGCCTCGGAAATGGCCTAAAACGCGTCGTTCATGCAAGTTGCCTTTTGAAAAGACGTCATTGTCCCTGGACGCTCATCAATCCATAGACAGAGTCTGTTATTGGGCTAAATCGCGTCGTGGGTGGAAGCCGCCTTTCTAAAAGGTGTCGCTGTCCCCCGACGCCATTTAACCCTCACAGACAGGTTCTTTCTCCGCCATCTCCCGATCCACGGGGTGGGATTTCCTCCCAAAAATCGTGTAGAAACACGAAAAACATGGAGAATGGGGAGAAGAACCTAACTACCCATTAAGACACCTAATTTCTCATCACATGCATTTAGTATTTTCACCCCAAGAACACCCCTAAACATGCTCCAAAGCGGGAAAACATGGTTTTTAAATGAAAATACCACGGGAATCGTCACCCTACCTGTTACTCGAACTCCTCCAAGCTCCAAGTCGCCAACCCGCCTCACCCCACGCCGCCGCCGGTACTGCCGTGGACGCCGTTACTCCACCGGGACGTCGGCCACCGTCCGGAGAGAAAAACGCCACGGAGGAAATGGTGGTGGTGGTGGGAGTTGGGAGGTTAATGGAGTGGAGGGAGAGGAAGAATGGAGAAAGGAAAGGAAGGAGGGGGGAAAAGGGCCGTCGGTTCGCCAGAGGAAGAGAGGAAAGAGAAGAGGGAGGAGGAAATGAGGAAAAGGAAGGAGGGTTCGCGGGGTCAACCAGAAGCTGGGTAAAACGCGTCGTGCACGCCCGACGTCTATCAGATGACAAGATCGGGCCGTACACTGACAAACTAGGGTCGTACTCTGAAAGGCGTCGTCCATCCAAGACGCCATTCATTCCAAATGACCGGGGACGTACTCTCGCGACCCAAGGCCAGCCCACGTGGCACAGCCTAGAACGCGTCTACATTGTTGGACGCTGTTTAAACCGCATCGAGCAAGCTCGACGCGAAACAAAACTGAGTCTCAGCCCCATCAGGGCCCAAACTAAGGGATCCGACCCTGAAACTGACTCGATAACCGGATCCGAAACCTCAATCCTTACACTAAGCGCTAACAACTGTCACTCTAGGCCCACGATCGCACAAAACGCAACACAGTGTGATCCGATCATGTAGAATTCATCGTCCTCGAGTATGATTTCAAAACATGCATTTATCCAACTATCTAACAATGTAGACACATGTTAATTACACGCTTTAATGAGATTCTGTCTTGAATCGTATCGTCCAAGGCCGACGTCATTCAAAACCCCTAAACTGATTCATGTGAAAATAGGCCTCGAAATATGGCCTAAATCGCGTCGTTCAAAGGGGTCGCCATTTAAAAGGCGTCGCTGTCCCTAGTCGCCTAATAACGACAGAAACAGAAATAGGCCTCAGGGTGATCTAAACTTAAAACGCGTTGTGAGCGGAAGTCGCTGTTCAAAAGGCGTCGCTGTCCTTGGACGCTCATCAGTCCAGAGACAGAGTCTGTTATCTGGGCTAAATCGCGTCGCGGATGGAAGCCGCCTTTTGAAAATGCGTCGCTGTCCCCCGACACCGTTTAACCCTCATAGACAAGTTCTCCTTCCCCCATCCCCCAAGTCATAAGGCGGGATTTCTCCCCCAAATCGTACAAAAAACACCCCAAAGTAGAGGGGGAGGAGGAGAACCTAAATACCCATTTAAAGACCCCAAATTTCTCATTACATGCAATTAGTGTTTTCACCCTAAAAACCCTCTAAACATGCTCCAAAGCGAAAAAAACATGGTTTTAAACGAAGTACAACGAGGATCGTCACCCTACCGGTTACTCGAACTCCTCCTATCTCCAAGCCGCCAACCCGCCTCGCCACACGCCGCCGCCGGTACCGCCATGGACGCCGTTACTCCACCGGGACGTCGGCCGCCGTCCGGAGAGAAATGCGCCGCGGAGGAAGTGGTGGTGGTAGTGGAGGAAGTTAGGAGGTTAAGGGAGTGGAGGGAGAGGAGGAATGGGGAGAGGAAAGCAAGGAGAGGGGGAAAGGAGCGCTGGGGAGTCGGAGGGAAGAGAGGAGATAGAAGAGAAAGGAGAGAATGAGGGAAAGGAGGAAGGGTTCGCGGGGTCAAACAGAAACTGGGGAAAACGCATCGTCCAAGCCCGACGTCATTCAGACGACAAGACCGGACCGTACTCTGACAAACCAGGGTCGTACTCTAAATGGCGTCGTCCATACAATACGTCATTCAGACGATAAGACCGGGGCCGTACTCTCGAGCCCCAAGGCCAGCCCACGTGGCACCCACGTGGCACAGCCTAAAATATGTCCACAATGCTGGACGCCGTTTGAACCGCGTCGAGCAAGCTTGACGCGAAAATGAAACTAAGTCTCAACCCCACCAAGGCCCAAACTAAGGGATCCGACCCCGAAACTGACCCGATAACCGGATCCGAAACCTCAATCCTTACAATTAGCATCTCCTCCGTTCTTAGAGTAGCAATCAAATTCTTGAGGGGTATTAGCATCTCCCTCGTATTCGACGATGGCATCATGCTCGTAAGCAGCCATACCCAAAAATTTACTTGATCGAAGCATCATGGTATTAGATTTTTTTTTTTAACAATCAACTTCAAACAAGTTGTGCAAGAGATTAATCAAACAAGTGGATGTTTACGTTGTTTTATGATTCCTTGTTCTTACTCGGAATTTTACACCAATTCTCTCAATAGGTAGGATCATAATTTCAGTTCAATTTTCACCGTTATACTCTATAGTTCTTTCTCACAACAATATGAATATCTAACCAGGACTTCAATTGGTACAACCAGTCCGATGAACAAGAAGGAATTCCTTGCTTTTGGGGACTTACGGAGGTCTTAACACCAACCACTATAGTTTGATCGAGGGACCGACCCAATCAGAGAGAGGTGAGGATGTCAAGAAGGTGTTCCTACGAGAGGGGGGGGATTAGCCCCAGTGCAAATGACCTACGGCCTGGATGGCCTCTAATGTATGATAAGATGATATAAGTAGCAATCAAACCAAGGATCCGAGGGCTAATGACCAAAAGAAGAAAGAGCTTGAATCGCGTCGCTATTCAACAACGCTCTTTAAGATAGAGACTTTCACTATTCACGGAATCTCCGGCAGCAAATAGATAAGAAACATTAATAAATGGCGTCTTTGTATAGTGACGCAGTTATGAAACACGTCGCTGTCCCAAGACGCTATTCAGGTCGTAGAAACAGTAAACATAAAGCAAAAATCGAGGGCAATCCCTCCCAGGTTCTCAAGGTAAAGCAGTAACTAACAGATCATGCAAATTCAGTTTTTAACAGGGTTATTTATCATGCAAACAAACAAAGTCCAATCAACCACACACCCTCCTATTACGATCACAACTCTTTAAACAATCAAACGGGGGGTAAAATCTTGCCAGAAGGGATATGCACGTAGTGCACGTTGGGATGAACGTAACCAAACTCACCAATTGATGAAAAACGTGCCCGAGGGACAAATTGGTGCACCGTGGGTGCCCGATGATAAAAGCAAGAACAAAATATTTAAAAGACGGCAAGACCAAATACCACCGTAATCGCCAAAAAGCTGTGATTGCTCAATTTGAGTGTGTGATTGTCATGAATCATGTATTGTTAATGACAATAAAATAATTAAAAATTAACATGTAATCGCCAGAAACTTTTGACTAAAAAGTTTCAAAAGAAAGATTGATCACTTACCTGTTTGAAACGAGGGAGATATGCGTGTTCTTGATTTCTTCTCTTCAGCCGGCTGAAGAAAGAGAGCCATTTTTGCTCTTGTTCTTGCTTGATTTGGAGATCTTCCTTTTTACTCCAGAATTCCTTCTTTTCTTGATCTCTACTTAATCCTTTGATGCTCCTTTTGATGTTCCTTGCAAGAAAGTAAAGAAAGGAAAGAGAAAAGCTAATTAGAACTAATGGAATGTAGAATCTATCATGACAAAATCATTAATCATGCAACCAAAACAAGAAACTCATTTGTTTGATGTTGTTTAAACCTCTATAGCATGTATGGGATTTAAAAAGACTATGTAAGTGAGTGTGTGAATATGAAGTGGAATGAATATAATGATGAATAAGAAATTAATGAAAGAAAAGCTTTAGATGGCTCCTTGAAGCCTTGGGTCTTGAATAAATCTTGAATGATGAAGAATGAAGAGAATGAAGCTTCTTCAATGATTTTTCCACACTTTTTAACTTGACTCCTTAACCTTTTTAATGACCAAGGGCTTGGGCTTATATAAAAGTAGTGTCAACGCTCTCACGCACCTCTGCGGCCGCTTATGGATTAACTTGAAAGAGTTTTAAGCCAATCCAACCAAGAGAAGAAGATAATCTCGGCCAAATATCATTTTCTGTAATTAACTAAATCGCGTCGCCCGAGGGAGACGTCTTTTAGCTAAATTAAATCTAATAATAATCCGGAGAAAGAAACTGAAACAAGTATGAAACTTAAATGGCGTCGGGAATACAAGACGTTTTTCAGTTAATTATAAAATTAATTAAAAATCAAATTAGAAATCGAAATGAACTAGGAGACCTAAACGGCGTCCACAATTAGAGACGTTATTTATCAAAATTTCATATTTCGATTAAAAATCAAAGTTAAAATCAATTTCATTTAATAACTAAAAGGCGTCGTGACTGGACGATGTCATTCAGACAGTTAATCCAGAAAATTAATCAATTAAGGATTAAAAATTAGACCATTTTAGGGCATTATTGTATGATATGGAATTTACTCAATATGATGTCAAAATTAGCGTGTCTACATCTATCTAGCTATGTATGTAGCAATCTATATATCTATCTAACTATCTAGCTATCTAACTATCTATTTAGCTATCTAACTAACTATATATGTATCTAACTATCTATTTACCTATTTAACTATCTAATTAAACATTGGTAGGGCTTTACCCTGGGATAGAGAGAGCCTTTACAGAAATGTACACACGGCTCGGGTTTAGGGGCCGGCGAGGGCGTTTGGAAATAGTTTTCAACCAGCAATAGACGTGACTCAATTATAATCTCACTGTCTGCGTCATTGCCCCAAATCTCATCTATGTTAGAGCACGACCTCGAGATTACTATAATATGCAGGGTGAAGCAGCTGAAGATGATGCATTACATTTTGAAGAAACTTATCAAGAAAACTTAATTGATATTCATGTTAGGGGACAAACAATTGATGTGGATATTAGTGAAGGAATTAGCGTAAGAGTAGGCAAATACATTGAGATTTAGGTGATGGTAAGTTTTAACGAAGTCCATTTTTTATTTATTTTTACTTGTAACTTTAATATGATATGATAGCTTTTGAACAGATGGTTTCAGATAGTGGCTCTCATGCCTCAGGTGGTGACTTTAGACTATGAAAGAAGCGGAATGTTTTTTAGCACTCTATCCCTGAACTTCCCACCTCTCAGGCCATTGCATCTCATCATCTTATCCCTGAGCTTCCCACATCTCAGGCTATTGCCTCTCAGCACCTTATCCCTGAGCTTCCCACCTTTCAGGCCCTTATCTCTTAGTCTGTTGCCTCTCAGGCTGCTACGGCTCAGGCATCTACAATTGTATCCACATCTTCATCTACAGTAGGTATGAATTTTGATTTTAGTCACTCAATGAATTGATATTCTTATGTTTATAATCTAACATAAATGTCTTTATTATGTGTGTTTAAATAGGCCAATCTTCTACGCCAGCTTAAGGTCGGGGACATGGCCATCGGGGCCCAACCAGAGGTATCACCGATGGAAGATTGAAGTAGGGTCAACGATGGAACGTGCAGGTGATTGGCGGTTACGGCATTGGAGAGAAGGAGAGCAATTTTATATCTCGCGTGAGCACTGTTGCAAAGCTTCATTGCAAGATATGGCAAAAAAAAATTCTTACTCTTCCTGCAGCGAAGTAAACTGCAATGTTTAGATATCTCAAGGTAATGATATTTAAAGTTAACTATATATTTGTGAAATATTTTAACTAATTAAGTTAACGATAATGTGCAGCTGATATATCAGTGGGACCGAACTCCTAAGACAAATAAAGAGATGCTTATGCACATGACCTCAATGCATCGCAGCTGGCGCAGGATTTTGAAGAAAAAAGTAACTTAATATTTTTTTTATGTTCATTTATAATATATTTTTGTATGATTTTTTCTTATGTTCATATATAATGAAGTCAAAATCAAATCATAGCCTAGTTTTATATAGGAAAGACTTTGGATGATGCAATTGCTTCCGTGCCGGCCGGTGTTGATTCAAATTTGACAACTAATATTTTTTTATGTCGAAAATTATTGATCGTAATAGGAAAAATCGTTCCCATCAGTCTATGCCATATAAGCGGGGCCGGACGAGTCATTATCAATTAAAAGATGATTTCATAAGATTTTCATTTTATTATTAGTCTTCCTATATTATTAAGTTTTTATTACTTATTTTTTTAACATAATTTGAACAATATCGTCTTCATCAACGTGATCTTAAGTGTCTTGAGATTTTCAAGATGGGTAGATGTAAGGATCTTCCATACGGTAGTGAGCAGTGGGTAGATGAGGAGAGTACGAGTTTGATATGTAAGTCTTTTTATCTTTTGAGTTATTATTTTTTCAAAAATTCTTATTAAAATTAATTTATATCACTAATAAGAACTTTGTTTATTTTATTTTATTTTGTAGGAGAGGATGACCCAATTGATCACTCCTTCTTTGGAGAGTGATGTTGGAAGTACCCCCCTTTTTGTTGAGGAGGCTTTCATTTCAGTTATGGGAAAAGACTGATATGGCCGTATTCGTTGTGCGGACAGTCGAGATACGCTACGTACATGGTATGGCCGAGAGAAGGGTCGAACTCTTCCATGTATCAACAACAAGTTGAGGAGCAAGTTGAGGAACTGCTGACCATGAAAGAAAAACTCCAAGCACAATGGGAGGAGATGGAGAAGATGCGCAAACAAATGGCAAAGATAAGCTCATTTATGAAGCGATTTCAAGCAATGCAGAGCTCCACTCAACCTCGGATAGCTGTTGTGGATGAGGGCGACACTAAAGGCGAAATGGACGACGAGGGAGATGATTTTGATGGTGATAATGAGTGAGCCAAGGATTATTGATACATTTCTCTGTAGATCTGTATTGTGAATTTTTTGTGGATGTGTTTTTTATTTTTATGTAAATCTATTTATTTGTACATACGGATGTATTTATTTTAAAAGTAAATGTGTTTATTTGTGTGTGGATGTGCTTATTTGTGTATGCAGTGTCAATGAATGCTATCTACAAGTTTTTGTGCATTATTTAATATTTTAAAATATTTTTTTATTTATTAAGAATTGTCAGTGGCTTAAACCGTTGACAAAACTTTCTGTTAAACATATGTCAACGTCTAAGACAGTCGTTGACATATGATACATATTTGTCAGCGGCTACAGTCGTTAACATATGTAGAACATATGTCAACGGCTACAGTTGTTCACAAATGCTTAATATTTGTCAGTGGTTGCAGCTGTTGACATTTGCTATATATGTCAACTATATGTCCACGGCTGTCAACCGTTGACATATGAATTCATATGTCCACAGATGCAGCAATTGACATATGGCTCATTTGTCCATGGCTGCTAGCCGTGGACATATGTTGCATATGTCAACAGTTCGAGTTTACCCGTCGACAAATATTTGCCAATGGGCTTTTTGTCCACGAGTTTGTCGAGGCCATGTAGCCGTTGACATAAGCATTAGTCTACGGTTGTGCTATCTTTGTCAACAGCTCCTAGCCGCTGAAAAATCCCCTCTCCCTTGTAGTGCTTGTGGCTGAAGAGGGTTAAGAGCCTAGAACGAAGGCTTTTAGCTATTCAACCGAAATTGTCAGGTGGTTATTTAAGATAATTTGTGTAATTTGAAATTTTGGTATTTTATAGAGCATGTATAGGCTTTCAACTGTGAGAACTCGGATGAATTTTAGGTTTAGTTTTGAGAGTTTTTCTGGGACACTTGGAACTTTTTGGCCTGTAATAACTTTGAGGATGTGTGTCATGGCATGGATGTTCCTTAAGCTTTTGATTATATGTTTCTCACGATATTATGTTCTGTTTAGATAGGTTGTTCCCACTATCACATGTTTTTGGCTCCAAAGTGTAGGTGCTTAAAATGCTCGTGTGATTAACATGAAAAATCTATGTTGTTTAGTGTAAACTAACCTATTAAAAACAGCAACTAAGTGCAGTGATCGCCAGAAACTTTTGACTTAAAAGTTTCAAAAGAGAGTTTTGATCGCCTACCTGTTTGAACGCAGAAGATATCGAGTCCTTGATTCCCCTCCTTCAGCCGGCTGAAGAAAGAGAGCCCTCTCTTTGTTCTTTTGTTCTTGCTGTTGAGTTTGAGGTTGAGGATCGTCCAGAAGTCCTTCTGGCTTTGTGCTTGATTTCCCCTTTTGTTCTCTTGTTCTTGTTGAGTGCAGCAGAAATAGAGAGAAAGGAAATGAAGAAACAATGATGATGAGAACTTTAAGTGGAAGCAATATCCAAACTAATCATGATTTTAAGCATGCGATTGAACAGCAAACTTACTTGTTTAAATGGTTTTGAAAACACCTTAATCAAATAGGCTTTGAAAAATGATGCTGTGGTGTGTGTTGCATGAAGTGATTATGAAGAATGAAAGGATTAATGAAGATGTAGAATGAAAATGCAGAAATGAAACACTTATGCCCAATGGTTGAAGCCTTGAATTGATGAAGATTCTTGAAAGGACGCCGACTTCTGGAAATGGCAGCGCTTCGGCGTTCCGACGTTGTTACTTCGATCTTCAACTCGCTATAATAACCTTAATGGCTTTCAACTCTCTCTCTTTCAATGGGGTTCAACATTTTTTACTCTCCAAGATGTAAGGTATTTATAGGCTTCTTCTGCGTTCGCGATTAACATAGAAAAATCTAGGATTTATCTATCTTAACCGACAGATAAATACTAATTAATTCATCTTTATCTGTAATTGTCTAAAACGCGTCCACCATGGCTGACGCCTTTCAGATTAATTAAGATAAGGATAAATATCCGGGAAAACTTATCTTTATCTTTATTAGCTAAAACGCGTCTACATGTGTAGACGTCTTTTACACTAATTAAGATAAGGATAAACATCCGGAAGAGAAGTTAAAATAGCCTAGGAAACCTAAAACGCGTCAGCCTTTACAGACGCCTTTTAGCTAATTAATCAACTGATTAAAAATTCAAATTTAAACGTTAAAATAGGAATAAACTCTAAATCGCGTCCACATGGGTCGACGTCTTTTAGACATCTTCATATTTTAACTGAAATTTGAGCTAAAATCAATTTAATTGATTAACTTAAACATGTCTGTTAAACCCGACACTTAAAAAGATCAATAAAAATTAATCAATGATTAAATATCAGACCATTATGAGGCATTATTATATAATATAAAATTTACTCAAAATGATGTCAAAATTAGCGTGTCTACAACTGCCTCACCTTGGCATCGTCTTTGCAAGGAAGTGAAATGGAATGGAATGTACTGAAAAGGTGATGCCAAGGTGTGATGAGACACGCTCATAACATCACATGATTGGAATTTTTCTCAAAATCATCAATGAAGATAGTTCAAAGAAATCAATGGAATTAATCCTGTCTGGATGAGGTAGACAAGGAAATAAAATAAAGTCGATCAACCTCCTCGGAGTGGGAAATACCCCAGGTCGTAGACACTGTAGGTTTCATCATGGGGAGCGTTTGCCAGCCAATGTGGACGTGCTGCAGCCATGATGGATCTTAAAAGAAAATAAGAAATATTAGATAAAGAACCCAAGAAAGGATAGAATTCCAATGATATCTTCAAGCGAACCTCAAAGATAATCAAGATACTCAATTCAGAATGGAATATTTCATATCATGTTTGAAATTATTTGATTAAATGGTCTGAAACTTAATCAATGATTAATTCCACAATGATTTCAAAGTCCTACATGATGCATGCTGGGCTAAAAGAAAAATATAAAGTTAAATAAAATATAAATTAATCAAGGATAATATTGTTAAATTGTCATTAATGAGTCAAGATACCAACTATTGTAATCCAGTGCTAAGCCGAAGCTCGTTTATCCACACACCGTTTCACAAAAGTGGAATCATCGTCCTCACTAATTAACAATCCAACGGCATATCCGTGCGATTAAGAATTCTCTGGAATTATCACTGTTTTTTTTTTAGGGGAACTCAAATTCCAGTTTTATCAAAACCACAAGGTCCTTGATATGATCCAATAAATACTTATCATATATTAATGCGAATGCAAAATAATTACATGAAAGAGTACAAAGGTAGAAATAACCGTCTTTTTAGCCACGGTCAGGACTTCTTGACTCCCACAGTGAGATCTTCTCGACATTTCCTCAGGTTTACTCAGACTTTCTTTGAATTTTAGAAACAGGTTTCTGGTTGTTCTCTACTCGGATTCCAACTCTACCAATGCCTTGTGTCCTGTATACAACTTGAACAAACATGTTAAGTATCTGTTTAAGCTTAGTCCCTTGCATGGTTAAGTAACCGACTACTTGATCCTATCCTTGATAGAAGGGTCAAGGGGCATAGCCTTTGTTAACAAAGGTAATGAGAATAATCAAACTTAAGCAAAATGCAACATGCAAGCAGACAAATGCTCACTGAAAATAAAAGGAATGAGACATACTAAATGCAACAAGCAAGTGCTATTTGAAATATTTTTGCTGTTTTGAAATATTCATTTTTGTTTGGGTTTTGAAATATATGCCTTTTTTGAATTTTGACATATGTATTTTTTTGGGTTTTTGACATATGTATTTTTTGAATTTTGATATATGTATTTTTTTTATTTTTGATATATATATTTTTTTTGTTTTTTTTTTTGACATATGTATTTTTTTTTGAATTTTTGACATATGTATTTTTTTTTTGAATTTTTGATATATGTATTTTTTTTGAATTTTGACATATGTATTTTTTTTGGTTTTTTTTGACATATGTATTTTTTTTTGAATTTTTGACTAAAAGATCAGCATGGTACTTAGATCAAAAGATCATATTCATTTATTCACTTAATTCCCAAATTGTTCTTTAACAACTTAACTTAAAACCCATCGTGTTTGAACTTGTGTTTCCATTCGTGATCCCATTTGATGATTTGATCCCTAGTCAATCTAAGCCATTCCTTAAGTTTGGAGTACAGCTCTTTAGAAAGAACAGATGAATAAGTTTAGAAAGCCCATGAGAAGGTTCCGGAGACTTAAAAAGATATCCCTTTCCTATCCTAATATCCGTTGGGGTTCGGTCATTTTCTTTCCGGGGTATTTATCGACCTTGCGTTCCCTTTTATTTCATTTCATGGCCTTGATATAACGTTTGTAATGTAATGGCCTTTTGATTTGACATTTGGCTTTTGTCTTTTTGCTTTTGCTTTTCTTTTCTTTTCTTCTCTTTGGGACGGATCTCCCCCATTTTTTTATGATGGCCTCTTACTAAGATGGCGGATATTCTTGGTAGTCTATTCTAAGTCTCGTTCCGACATCATGGGCCGAGTATAAAATAGAATTTTTGCTTTTAAAAACGAATGATTTGTACTTTACACTTTCGGTCAAGCTTCCGATATTCTTTAGGACTTGTCATCTCTTGTTACTCACGAATCAAACGTGTCAGTGTGTATAGTAATGTATTTGAAATTAAGTTATCCAGACTGATAAGGAAATTTGAGTTTATAAATTTTCTGATTCCACTGGTCTTTGTACCATACTGATCGACTCTTTAACCTAAGGGTAATATTTCTTAAGATGTAAGCCATTCCATGGATGATTTAGCTCTTCTCCTTCTGCATTAACAAGACGATAAGCATTACCAGGAAAAGCGTGCGATACAACATAAGGTCCTTCCCAGTTGGGTTGGAGCTTAGAACGCGGACCACCAGGTTTTACAAAAATCCTTTTGACGACCATTTCACCGACTTTGAACTTACGTTCAATGACTTTCTTTTGATAAAAACGTGCTAGTCTATTTTGATAAACTTTTGCATGATTAGCAGCTGACCATCTTTTTTCATCTAAAAGTTCCAATTGAGCAAGGAGTGCTGAACGATGTTTATCAATGGAAAATTCCTTATTCAATTGTACTCTTAATGACGGTATGAGGATCTCATATGGAACTACCGCCTCCATTCCAAATGTTAAGGAATAAAGAGTTTGCCCAGTGGGTGCGCGGATTGAAGTTCGGTAGGCCCATAGAGCCTCAACCAATTTTTCTGCCCAGTCTGCGAATTTATTAGATTTGCACGTCTTTTTGATGATTTTTATCAAAGTCTTATTTGTTGCCTCTGCTTGGCCATTGCCTTGCGGATAATAAGGAGACGAATGATGCAATGCAATTTTATACCTGTTACAGAGGTCCTTCAATTCCTGTGACATGAACTGTGGTCCGTAGTCGGTGACGATGGTGCTTGGAATTCCAAATCGGGTGATGATGTTCTTCATGATGAACTTGCAGACGGTTGATGCTTTGATCTCCACGTACGCTTCAGCTTCTGCCCACTTGGTGAAGTATTCCGTTGCCGTGAGAATGAAAGATTTTTGCTTGATGCCGGAATCTGGGTTACCAAGGGGTCCAATGATGTCGAAAGCCCATATGGAGAAAGGCCATGGGGAAGAAACAGGATGGAGTGAAGATGCAGGAGAATGAATTTTGTCGGTGTGAAGTTGACACTTAGCACACCTACGGACATATCCTACACAGTCTTCTTCCATGGTTGGCCAATAAAATCCTTGTCTAAGGATCTTCTTTGCTAACATCTGTCCATTGACATGGCCACTGCAAACTCCACTATGAGCTCCTTCCATAACCTTCCAAAGCTCATCTTCGTCTAGACATCTCAGAAGAACTCCATCAAAACCTCTCTTGTACAATGCTCCTCCAACTAGGGTGTATCGTTGAGCAACTCTCCTGATAGCTATCTTCTCCTCAGTTGTAGCTTCCTCAGGATACGATTGATCTTCACAATATTTTGCAATCTCATAATACCATGGCTTCTGTTCATCATCCATCTCTTCTAACAGCTCCATCAACATGATTTCTCTTTTCTCAATGATATCTCTGTCTCTGACTTTCTTCAGCAATTTCTCCTTAGTTCTAAGAAATGAAGGATTTTTCACGGCGGGTGAAAGACGCCTATGAACTATGATTGATTCGGTTTGTTTGCTGATTGGAAAATCAAGAGAAGATGCAAGTGAAGCTAGAGCGTCAGCTAAGATGTTTTGATTCCTAAGGACATGGACAAAGATCAATTTCGTGAAAAGCTTTGAGTAAGCAGAAGTAAGTTCCTGATAAGGCTTGAGCTTGGGATCAAGAGTTCGATACTTGGTCAGTACTTGGCGAAGAATCAGTTGGCTATCACCCACAATCCTGAGTTTGGTGGCACCATGGAAATGAGCGGCCTCGACACCAGCAAGGAGTGCCTCGTATTCAGCTATATTGTTTGTGACTGGAAAATCAAGCTAAAAGGCTTGTGGAATGGTGATACCTTCAGGTGATAACAAAACGATACCGATCCCTTTTCCATGAGAATTCAGAGCTCCGTCAAAATGCAGAGTCCACATATCATCTCTAATTTGACTTACGGACATCAGTTCCTCATCCGGAAACTCTGATCGCACTGGATCAAATCTAGGAAGGGGATGATGAGCTAGATGTTCTGCTATGGCATAGCCCTTGATCGCTTTCTGCTGAATATAAATGATGTCAAACTGAGATAGAAAGCTTTGCCATCGCGCTAACCTATCAGTAAGAACAGATTTCTCCAGAAGGAATTTGATCGGATTCATCCTAGCGATGAGATGGACTTCATGGGCCAGAAAATAATGCTTTAATTTCTGCACAACCCAGACCAATGCTGCACATGTTTTCTCCATCGCCGTATATCTCTGTTCAGCGGGGTTGAGAAGTTTAGAGAGATAGTAGGCTGCCCTCTCTTTATCTTCTTCATCCTCTTGTGCTAGGACAGCCCCCACTGCTTCATCCAGGACTGAAATGTAAAGTATCAATGGTTTGCCTGGAGATGGTGGTCTCAAAACAGGAGGACTTGCTAAATAGTTCTTTAATCCATCGAATGCCTCCTAGCACTTATTGTCCCAATCGAATTTGACTCCCGACTTGGTAAGCTCGTAAAACGGCTTACACCTTTGCGAGTACTGGGAGACAAAACGGCGAATAAATTGTAACCTCCCGATTAATCCTCTCAACTCTTTCAAGTTTTTAGGAGGTGGCATTTCTCTGATAGCCTTCGCCTTATTGGGATCGATCTCAATTCCCCGTTTGCTGATAATGAATCCAAGTAATTTTCCTAAAGATACCCCGAATACACATTTCTTGGGGTTCATCTTTAACTGATATTCTCTTGATCTCTCTAATACCCTTGCCAAAACTTTGGCGTGCTCAGCCTTTGTTTTAGATTTAACCAACAAGTCATCCACATACACTTCGAGATCTATGTGCATCATGTCATGAAATATTGCCATCATAGCCCTCTGATAGGTGGCTCCAGCATTCTTTAATCCAAATGGCATGACAACATAGCAGTATGTTCCCCAAGGTGTAGTGAATGACGTTTTCTCTTGATCCTCTTCTGCCAGCTTAATCTGATTGTATCCTGAAAATCCGTCCATAAACGATAGGGTCTCATAGCCAGCAGTATTATCAATGAGTACATCAATATGAGGCAATGGAAAATCATCTTTAGGACATGCCCGATTCAAATCGCGGAAGTCAATGCAAATTCTGACCTTCCCGTCCTTCTTCATAACCGGAACTATGTTGGCCACCCATTGTGGATAAAGGACAACTCTAATAAATTTGGCTTTATGCAGTTTGTCGACCTCTTCCTTCATCTTTATAGCCATTTGTGGGTGGAATCGCCTTAATTTCTGCTTGACAGGGCTAGCTCCTTCTTTCAACGTCAACCTGTGTTCAACTAAAGATGAGTCTAACCCTGGCATATCTTCATAACTCCAGGCGAAAGTGTCCTTATAGTCCTTAAGTACTTGTACCATTGCCTTCTCATCCTCTGTAGAAAGATTTTTGCTGACGAGGACAACCTTAGGTTCGTCTTCAGTCCCTAAATTGATTTCTTTGGTGGGCTCTTCTACGGCAGCTGAGTGTTCATCGAATCTCTTCACTCCACTGGCATATGCCTCAGCTGCGTCCTCGTCATCTTCCTCATTTTCACCAATGGGGTCTTTTTCATGCACTAATTCATATACCCCATTGTTAGTATTAGATGGTCTCAAAGCCAATCCGATACTGTGTACATATTCAGATTATTAATAAATGGCAATAATTCATTGTGTGTAATTAATTCGATCTGTGTTTATCGTATCACGATGAAGTCCATGAACATGTGCAATAGTCTTTGGATTATGATGAGATCATAATTACGGGACCGAAGACTTATAAACACATGTTCTTAATTGTTCCTAGTCATAGGATGTTTGAGATAGGACATCGAACATCCGGATAGACTAGTATAGGTTACTTCAGCTCATATGATGAGGGTGACTGATCCCATAAGTCACTTGTGTGGAGACACTATGCTGAACCTATAGGTGCTCATTGGTGAATGAGTTCACTGAACTGATCCGACTATGAATCGCTGGATGGTAATCACCTCACTGTTAACCAGCTCGATTCAATTGTCACGGTTGCGTGGATGATCCTTGGACCTGAGACTCCAAGGATACCTTGTTGGTAGGTTTCTGAGCTTTGACCTTGACAAACGAATCCCTAACCATGGGATATCAATAAGTTAAGCGATCGGGTTCAGGGAGATGCCCTCGAAGGTAATTGTGTGTTCAATACGGGATCATCCGCTCTCGGTTGTATGAGAGAGAATGTTCCGGGAATGATGCGCTTAAAGTCCCTGGCCAGGGCGGACTCTGTAATCGATAAGGAGTTATCGGATTCAGAATAGCAGCATCTGATTCAAGTGAATCGACCAAATAGGGTTTAACAGTAAACCATGCCCTAAGTCGATTCGGGAACATTGTACGGATGAAGGATTATATCCGCGTGCTAACCGATGACAGAAAGGTTCCAATAGAGGGTTGCGATAACCCCAGTGCCATCCAGGATCACGCGATGTTGCTTGGCATCCAACGTGATCGGCAGTCCGTCCGAATTTATTGTGGGACATTAAATTCGGCTGATTAATTGAATATAAGGATATTAATTAATACAGTGGGTCAGTAAAGGGTTACTGGACTTAATGGGCTATTAACTGGACTGGTATTTGGGCCTAGAGGGTCATACGCAAATGGTTTTCAAGTCGATGGATAATCCGACAGGATTTCGGATAAGTCTGGGTTTTTGTGAAAAACTGCAAACTGACTTTTTATAAAAGAACGGATTCTACGTCCGGGGCCAGCAACCCTGACCTAGCCGTCATTCGTTCTTCCCACTTTCTCTCTCCTCTGGGCGTGTCGTTCCCAACTGCTCCACTTCCCGTTCGACGGGGAATCTGGATCCGCATGTCGCGGCGGATCACGCGCAGTCAGAAGGGATCTTCGAGCGCCGCAGCGAGCGAGGAAGCGAGGACGATCCATCGCGAGGAGAACCGCGTGGATACCGCTAGAGGTCGGGCATCTGCGCGACTTGCGGCATCGCTCCGAAGGAACCGAAAAACGGACGCGGATTCGATTCCGCGCAAGGTAAATCGATCTACATCGGTTTTTGTTTTAACGACCGAAACGGGACAGATCCGATCCCGAACTCCTTTATTCCGCTGCGTTTTAGGATCGGATCCCGACACAGCGATCCCAACAGTGGTATCAGAGCCAGGTTCCACTGTGTTTTCGCCGTTTCGGTCTCTAAAATTTATGGTTTTTGAATTTATTCCATGCTTAGATTTATGTTCTTGAAAGATTTATAATCATTAGATGATTACTGCGATGAGATCGTGATTTAAATCTGAAGAAAAATTTATTTTTGGGGGTTTTTCGTCGTGTTCTTCGTTGGACGAAGAACGGGGCGTTTTTGATGTGGTCGGATCCATAGAGAAGGATTTTAAGGGGTTCTAATCGCTGTAGATCATGCCCAATGACCCTGGTCGAGTTGTTGGTGGCATGGGAAGCCGTGGAAGAGCGGCCATGGACCTTCTTCTTCCTCCCCACGGGTTTGAGAAACCTGCAAAACCAGATTTTTTGGAGGAAATAAGGGGGCGAATAAATCCCTTTCCGGATGACCTCCAGGGCCACCGCCGGTCACCGGACCTCGCGGGAGCTAAGGGGTTCGCCGGCGGCATGGTGCGGTGCCCTGCCGACGCCGGGATCGGCGCCGGAGAAGACCCCAAAGAGGGGGCGGCGCCGTCGGGTTCCCTGCGTTGCAGGGAACCTCGGGCGGTTCGGCCGGGCGGCTAGGGTTTCCCTAGCCGCCGACCGGACCGGGCCCGGCTGGGCCCTGGCTCGTGCCAGGCGGCCCGAGCCAGGGCGCAGCAGGGCTGAGCCCTTTAGGGGGCCCAGTTGATTAAAATTTTTTTTTGGTTTTAAAATTTTAATTATAAAATTGGTTTAATAATTATCTGTAAAATAGGATTTTACTGTTTTTATTAAATTCAATTTTGATTGGGCCCTTATTAAGGTTTATTATGTTAATTAATTAACAAAAGGTTGTTAATTGAATTAATTCTAAATGTTAGATTAAACCTTATGCAATCTAATTGTTAGATTAACCCCATAAATATTTGAATTGTTCAAATTGAGCATGGAATATTTCTGAAGCCGTTAATTTTAGATTTTAATGCATTTTTGATGTGTTATTGATTTACTTGTTTAAATTGGATTTAAATTAGCATGCTTGCAATAAATACTAAAGTTTTTCGAAAAATTCCAAATAATCCAATTTTGATTGGTCCCTGGTTTTATGAAACCAAAATTATAAGTTATTTTCGAAAATTTTATTTAGCCATTTGATGCGCAATTCATGTGTGGTTTGTTTAATAAAACACATGGTGGTCATGGACGAGCATTAATTGTGGATGTGGAATGTGATTGTGTGGTTTATTGTGTATTAATAAATAGAGGTCTGCGAACCTCTCCCTCTCATATTCCATTGTACTTCTATCTTCCACCTCGATGTAATCGCCATAAGGCTTCCTCATTTAAATTATCATGTAATTGAGAATTACGATGTAATTTGATCGAGGCGGATGCGCGCGGAGCGAGGATGATCCACAACTGCTGACCAGATGAAAATGAAGGAGTTCATTGCATTCATGGGTTTGCAGACTCATGATATAAGATGTTATATTGTGTGAATGTGTGCGTTTGACTGTCTGGCTCAAGTCAAACCGCAGTGCCGTCCATGACCACACTAATGACATGTATGTGATGCGTGTGCTTTATATTTGCTAGGTTATTAGTATTAATAAATATATTCGATATATTTAATACTATCACCTAGGATGAGACCAAATTAAATAAGTAAAACCTTCGTTACAAACTCTAAGCCGTAGCGCGAGTCATTGAGAATGTACCGCGTGGCTCTCCATCAATATGATTGATAGAACTTAATTCGGTGGTGGCAGATACTATGTGTTTACCCGAGGTCTGTCATTAACTGATGAGAGGACTGTTGATCATGGCATTAGATGCCTTTGGATAAGAGTAGAGGAACGATATAGTCATCCACGTGTTTACCCGGGAACTATGTTTCTACTTTACTCAGTCACGTATTGATGGTAAAGCTTAGACCGGGGATAATGGTCTACTGTGTTTACCCGGGACCATTAAACTTGGGAGCCGAAGTACGATCGGATATTGCAAGGAGTTGCAATTATCATGAGATGATTGCTCTGAGATAGCAGTATGATACTATGTGTTTACCCGAGGTCATACTGTGATGCTTGGAGATTCTGATCCCCACTAGGAGACAGTCGGCGTCTCCCGTTCTGTATATCTGAAGGTTATACAGTCCGTCGAAAATTAGTGGGAGTAAAACTAGATAATAAAAGACCATATCTTGTTTTAGTTAATCTGAATATCTGCTAATTATCGATTGATTATCTCCTGTAGGCGAGAATGTCTCACCATAACCCGTTGAGAGGCATACTTGATGCCAACCGTTTGACAGGCACCAATTACTCAGATTGGCTCAGAAACTTGAAGATAGTCCTCAGGTCTGAGCAGATTGCCTACGTCTTGGATACTGAACCTCCTGCTGAACCAGCATTAGATGCTCCAGAGGAGGAAATGATAGCGTATGAAAAATGGAAGGAGGATTCCACCATGGCCCAATGCTATATGTTAGCCTCTATGAGCAATGAGTTGCAGAGGCAACATGAAGAGATGGATGCTAGATCCATCATGCTCCATTTGAAGGAGCTCTTTGGTGAGCAGAGCAGAATCGAACGATATGAGATATCGAAGAATCTGTTCAAAGCTCAGATGGCAGAGGGAACTTCAGTACAGAATCATGTGCTGAAGATGATTGAGTGGGTGGAGAGGCTGGATGCTCTTGGGATTACACTTCCCAAGGAGATGCACACAGACCTTGTGTTGTCTTCACTTCCACCTTCATATGCTCAGTTCATCGTCAATTTCAACATGAACAAGATCCAGGCGACCTTAGCTGAACTGCTGAACATGTTAAAGACTGCTGAGGGGAACCTTGTGAAGGACAAACCCCAAGTCCTAATGGTTGGTAAGACCAACAGAAAAAGACTTGCAGTCCAAGCTTTTCGAAAGAATAAGAACAAGGTTCAGAGAAAGGCAAAGGTTGTCAAGAAAGACAAGGGTAAAAATGCTGAGAAAGGTGATTGCTTCTACTGTCACCAGAAAGGGCATTGGAAGAGGAATTGCAAGGAATACCTCAAGGACAAGGCTCAAGGAACTGTGAAGCAGCAGGACGCTTCAGGTATCTATATGATAGATGTAAACTTGTCAATAAGAGATTGTACATCATGGGTATTAGATACTGGATGTGTATCTCATATCTGCAATTCTGTACAGGCACTGACAAGAAGACGTAAGCTGAGGACCGGAGAGGTGGAGCTGAGGCTAGGTAACGGCGCAAGGGTTGCGGCGATCGCTGTGGGGACAGTGAAGCTCAAGCTACCATCCGGAGACACATTTTTATTAGATGATTGTTATTATGTACCTAGCATAATAAGGAACATCATTTCTATTTCATGTTTAGATAGAATTGGATACAATTTAAATTTTGGGAACAATAGTTGTTCAATTTATTTCAGAAATAAATTAATAGCTTCAGCTATTTTGTCCAATGGATTGTATCTATTGAATGTGTCTCATGATAATTTACATATCGGTTCTTCGATTAAAAGAAGTAAGTATGAAATGAACAAAGCCTACTTATGGCATTGTAGGCTTGGACACATTGGTGAAAACAGACTCCAAAGGTTGCATAAAGATGGATATTTGGATCCATTTGATTATGAATCATATGCAACCTGTGAGTCATGTTTAATGGGTAAAATGGCTAAGTCTCCATTTAGTGGAACTGGAGAACGAGCCAAAGGCATATTAGAACTCATACATTCAGATGTATGTGGTCCTATGTCAACCCAAGCCATTGGTGGTTTCTCATACTTCATTACATTCACTGATGATTACTCAAGGTTTGGATATATATACTTATTGAAGTATAAATCTGAAGCCTTTGAGAAATTCAGAGAATTTAAGAATGAAGTAGAAAAACAAACAGGAAAGAGTATAAAAACCATCCGATCTGATCGGGGTGGTGAATACTTGAGTACTGAGTTCATTAAATACTTAAAGGATAATGGTATCCTTTCTCAGCTTACACCTCCTTATACACCTCAAATGAATGGTGTATCAGAAAGGAGAAATCGCACATTAATGGAAATGGTGCGATCCATGATGAGCATGTCCAAATTACCAGTGTCCTTATGGGGATATGCACTTAGCTCGGCTATGTATATCCTGAATAAGGTACCCAGCAAATCTGTTGAGAACACTCCATATGAAATATGGAATGGAAGGAAACCAGACCTTAAACATGTTAAAATCTGGGGATGTCCTGCTCATGTTAAAAGACATGACGCAGATAAGCTGGAATCCAGAACTGACAAATGCAGATTTGTGGGATATCCAAAGGAAACTTATGGATATTACTTCTATCATCCTGGCGAACAAAAGGTGTTTGTGGCCAGGAGAGCTGTCTTTTTGGAAGAAGATTATATTCTCCAGAAGGACAGTGGGAGTAAAGTAATTCTGGAAGAAGTTCCAGACTCACAAACTGGCAATGGTTCATTAGATGAACCATCAGTTTCTGAACCTGTTCAAATTGATACACAGAAACCTCGTAGGTCTGAAAGAGTACCTAAACCACCAGAAAGATATGTGGGACATATTAATTTGGATGGTTCAAGGATATTCTATAATGAGGATGATGATCCCAAGACTTACCAGGAGGCCATTGAAAGTTCAGAGGCCGGGAAATGGCGGGAAGCCATGAATTCTGAAATACAGTCCATGTACATCAACCAAGTTTGGAACTTGGTAGATTTACCCGATGGTATAGTACCTATCGGCTGCAAATGGATCTTTAAAAGAAAGATCGGTGCAGATGGACGTATTGAGACTTATAAGGCAAGATTAGTGGCAAAAGGCTATCGTCAAAGACAAGGCGTTGACTATGACGAAACTTTTTCACCCGTTGCTATGATTAAGTCCATCAGAATTCTTCTTGCCATTGCTGCCTACCATGATTATGAAATCTGGCAGATGGATGTGAAGACTGCCTTCCTCAATGGAAACCTTGAGGAGGAGGTGTATATGATACAACCAGAAGGATTCACATCCAAAGAATCTCCAGACATGGTATGCAAGTTGCAGAGGTCCATTTATGGACTGAAGCAAGCATCCCGAAGCTGGAACATAAGATTTGATGAGGCGATCAAATCTTATGGCTTCATTAAGAATGAAGATGAGCCCTGTGTATACAAGAAAAATAGTGGGAGCGCAATCACATTTCTGGTTCTTTACGTTGACGACATCCTACTCATTGGGAATGATGTAGGAATGATGTCATCCGTAAAGATATGGCTGTCAAAGAACTTCTCCATGAAGGATTTGGGAGAAGCATCTTACGTATTAGGAATACGGATCTATAGGGATAGATCAAAGAAGATGCTGGCTTTAACCCAATCCATGTACATAGAAACCATTGTCAAAAGGTTTGGCATGGAAAATTCCAAGAGAGGTCTCATACCGATGAGACATGGAATTTCACTCTCTAAAGGTCAGTCTCCCAAGACATCTGAAGAGAGGGCAGTGATGGATAAAGTCCCCTATGCTTCTGCCATAGGGTCCATCATGTATGCCATGCTATGTACCAGACCTGATGTAGCATATGCTCTAAGTGTTACGAGCAGACATCAGGCAGATCCAGGTGATGAACACTGGAAGGCTGTGAAATGCATCCTTAAGTACTTGAGAAGGACTAAGGATCTATTTCTAGTCTATGGAGGAGGAGACTTAAAGCTGCAAGGATATACTGACTCGAGTTTTCAGTCTGATCCTGACGACAGCAAGTCAACATCAGGTTTTATTTTCACACTCAACGGGGGAGCAGTGAGCTGGAAAAGTTCCAAGCATGAAACCACTGCTGATTCGACAACAGAAGCCGAGTATATTGCTGCTGCTGAAGCCGCCAAGGAAGCTGTGTGGATGAAGAAATTCATCAGCGATCTTGGTGTGGTGGAAAGCATATCTGGTCCCGTCCCACTGCTGTGTGACAACAATGGGGCGATTGCTCAAGTGAAAGAGCCGAGGTCTCATCAGAAGTCGAAGCACATTCTGCGGCGCTTTCATCTGATCAGAGAGATTATAGCTCGAGGAGATGTCGTGGTGGAAAGAGTTCCCTCAGCCGACAATATAGCAGATCCACTTACAAAGCCTTTGTCTCAAAATGTTTTTGAGCGTCACTTAGAGAATATGGGTATTCTGTATAAAAGTGATTGGCTTTAGCCCAAGTGGGAGATTGTTAGTATTAGATGGTCTCAAAGCCAATCCGATACTGTGTACATATTCAGATTATTAATAAATGGCAATAATTCATTGTGTGTAATTAATTCGATCTGTGTTTATCGTATCACGATGAAGTCCATGAACATGTGCAATAGTCTTTGGATTATGATGAGATCATAATTACGGGACCGAAGACTTATAAACACATGTTCTTAATTGTTCCTAGTCATAGGATGTTTGAGATAGGACATCGAACATCCGGATAGACTAGTATAGGTTACTTCAGCTCATATGATGAGGGTGACTGATCCCATAAGTCACTTGTGTGGAGACACTATGCTGAACCTATAGGTGCTCATTGGTGAATGAGTTCACTGAACTGATCCGACTATGAATCGCTGGATGGTAATCACCTCACTGTTAACCAGCTCGATTCAATTGTCACGGTTGCGTGGATGATCCTTGGACCTGAGACTCCAAGGATACCTTGTTGGTAGGTTTCTGAGCTTTGACCTTGACAAACGAATCCCTAACCATGGGATATCAATAAGTTAAGCGATCGGGTTCAGGGAGATGCCCTCGAAGGTAATTGTGTGTTCAATACGGGATCATCCGCTCTCGGTTGTATGAGAGAGAATGTTCCGGGAATGATGCGCTTAAAGTCCCTGGCCAGGGCGGACTCTGTAATCGATAAGGAGTTATCGGATTCAGAATAGCAGCATCTGATTCAAGTGAATCGACCAAATAGGGTTTAACAGTAAACCATGCCCTAAGTCGATTCGGGAACATTGTACGGATGAAGGATTATATCCGCGCGCTAACCGATGACAGAAAGGTTCCAATAGAGGGTTGCGATAACCCCAGTGCCATCCAGGATCACGCGATGTTGCTTGGCATCCAACGTGATCGGCAGTCCGTCCGAATTTATTGTGGGACATTAAATTCGGCTGATTAATTGAATATAAGGATATTAATTAATACAGTGGGTCAGTAAAGGGTTACTGGACTTAATGGGCTATTAACTGGACTGGTATTTGGGCCTAGAGGGTCACACGCAAATGGTTTTCAAGTCGATGGATAATTCGACAGGATTTCGGATAAGTCTGGGTTTTTGTGAAAAACTGCAAACTGACTTTTTATAAAAGAACGGATTCTACGTCCGGGGCCAGCAACCCTGACCTAGCCGTCATTCGTTCTTCCCACTTTCTCTCTCCTCTGGGCGTGCCGTTCCCAACTGCTCCACTTCCCGTTCGACGGGGAATCTGGATCCGCATGTCGCGGCGGATCACGCGCAGTCAGAAGGGATCTTCGAGCGCCGCAGCGAGCGAGGAAGCGAGGACGATCCATCGCGAGGAGAACCGCGTGGATACCGCTAGAGGTCGGGCATCTGCGCGACTTGCGGCATCGCTCCGAAGGAACCGAAAAACGGACGCGGATTCGATTCCGCGCAAGGTAAATCGATCTACATCGGTTTTTGTTTTAACGACCGAAACGGGACAGATCCGATCCCGAACTCCTTTATTCCGCTGCGTTTTAGGATCGGATCCCGACACAGCGATCCCAACACCCATACCCATCATTGACTGACTCATCGTCCATACCGTCTTCTGGCATCTGAATTGGATTTTCTAAAAACTGAGGGATTAAAGAACAAGAAGAGCATTTATCAGCTAAGTCCTGGAGGTATCTATCTGGAATTCGCCTACCCTTAGGCTTCCTAGACTTCCTATCCTGACTAACCTGCCTAAAACTAGACTGCCTAACTTCACTAAACTCCCTATTATAACCTAATGAAGATGAAGCAGGATAGAAATCCTGGGGTACAAGTGGAAATACAAGAGAATCCTCCCGAGGGGAAGGACAGAGTAGATCTAAGAGAAAATCTTGACCGAAGGACCCGCGCGACGGGGTGCGATCGGACAAGTAAGATGTTTCCTCGATAAAGATTTGAGAAGAATTTGTTGTAAAATTGGCGTTTTTTTTTTTTTTTGATATCAGAGGAATTAAACATGAAGCAGGAGTGAATACAAATGGGAGGAGAAACAGACGGAGGAAGTGGCACCAGGGCCAGAGGGTTAGGGGGATCAGATAGCAATATGTCCCAGATCAAATTATACATCCTCTCTAGATTGAGAGGAGGTTGTGGAATAAGGTCCCGAGGGGACAGAGTGATCATGACGAGCGGAGCCCGTGGGATATCTTCAGTAATGACCCGCGACCAAGTCAGGGTCAAGAGCAGTGTACGAAATAGAGTATGGAGCATGAAGACATGTGAAGGATATGTCCCCCTCTAGAGCAGATCTGTAGTGTAACCAACTTCATAGGGGTCATCTGGCTCCCCTTCGTCGGTTTCTTCAGACAGCAATATCCGCTTGTCAAATATGGCACTAGGGCTTTCAATCAGCTCATCAATCTGCGGCGGCCACTTGGGTTCTGCAGGATCTAGGAACAATCTGTTCAGTGCAATGTAAATGTCTCTAAGATCGAACCACCTGTACCATTCACATTCAGGATCATGGAATTTTTTCCTTTTCATAGGCCGCAGAGCCTCCAAGGATTGGTATGTAAGTAGTTCAGAGCAATGTCTGGCCAAATCCCTCCCATATATATCATGGAACTCAAAACACGAAGTAATGACCACCGTGTTGTCGTAGCTAAGTATGGGCCCTTTCACAAAGTGCGTATACTATGTTAGGGGATCTCGGCCTTCTTTGGGTGGTGTAGACATTGCCTCCCAGATTTTCGGACCTTCTTCGATCTTTGCTTGCTGAACCAGATCTTGCTTCAGTCTTCTTGACCTATAGCCCAGACCACTTCCAGGTGTTGCTCGATGATTTTTAACAGGAGTAGTCCTGCCTTGCAACTGTGTGCCCAGACCTCTTCCAGGCTCGTAGCCGTTCTTCATCATAATTCTCCATCCTGGGGTACTCATGCACTTCCCCCTTTTGATGGCATCTAACGGGTAAGGAGAAATAGTGGCGGCTTTTAGAGGATCAGCCACTGGACGGTAGACCTGTAATACCGACAGAAAAGGTTGTCGGCCAGGTAAAACAGCAGATTTAATATTCAAGGTATGAGCAGCAGCAAGAATCGGCATGCTCGTCACTTTAATAATTCGTCCTTTGAAAGGGAATTTGAGGCATTGGTGATTCGTAGAGGGAATCGCCTCAAGAGTTTTGATATAAGGACCACCCAAAATGGCATTTATAGAAGGGTCGATTTCTAGGATGTGAAATTCGACCTCTGCATGACTTACAGGGCCTAGCTCCACCTTCAAATAAACCATTCCCAGAGGGGAACGGGTAGAATTGTCATATGCCGTCACTGAGATGGGGCTGGGCAGCCATTTTTCTTTGGGTACACCGCACAGCTCCAGGGTCTTCGGAGGTAAAACATTGATCGAAGCCCCTGTATCTACCAGGCATGCATCCACAGCCTTCTTACAGATGTTGACCGTGATGCTCAGAGCCATGCTTCTGGCTGCTGGCGGTGCTAGTTCCGATGTATGAAATGTAATGGAGGGCTGATCCCCCTGAGGAACTAGTAGTGCTGCAATTTTTTCTACCGGCACGTCCTCATTGACCATCACCTTCTGTAGATATTCCATTAAAGCTTCTTGGTGAATCTTGGATCTTTTGATCAATTCAAGTACAGTGATCCGTGCCGGTGTCCTGTCTATATGTTTCAACAAGTCATATTGAGTGCCTGGTGCACTCTCTTCATTATGGGCTTCCTCAGTCGGCTGTGATGGGCCGTCTCTAACTGTGGACTGAGGAAAGACTTTGTTGAAAATCCTTCCACTCCGGAGCGCGTGTTCCTCAACCGTGGAGGATCCGGGTGACACCTTAAGTACCGCAGGGTTGGATGGTGCGGATGGCGTAGAGGGTTGGTATGTAGGTGATGGCGTAGGGTTAGGTGGTGATGGCGCGGTGCGGATTAGAGGCCTAGAGGGTTGGATGGTGGATGGGTAAGTGGTTGGTGAAGTGGGGAATGGTACGCGTAATAGCGATTTGGATGCTAAGGGGATATCTGGGTAGATGGTACTGGTAGCGGGTGAAGTAGGAAATGGTACACGTAGTAATGGCCTAGATGGTAGGAGGGGCGCGTGATTGGTTTGCGGGGGGTTATATGATGGAGGCGTAGGAGTGCGGGGTGTGATGGGCTTGAAGAAGGCGGGTAGGGGTAACGGGTTATTGGGTGCGGGTGAGTGATATGTGGGTGTCGGTAGAGGGGTGATGGTAATGGGTTGCGGCCTAGGTATGTGGATGGTGCGGCGTGGTGGTCGCTCTGCGGTACTTGGAACGTGACCCATTGAACAAAGAGAGGAAGAGTCCTCTTTCTCCACTGCTGCCCACGAACAGCCTCAGACTGGCTGTTCGTCAAAATGGGAGCAACTTGGTTTTGATTCTGGTGCTCCGGGAGTGGATTCTGCACTATGCCCATGTTGGGTGGTGCTGCTGCTTGTGCCGGTGGTCTTGCTTGCTGCTGCTGTGGTCTTCTCGCCTTCAGGGCTGATATGTACTTTTTCATCTCCTCCTAGTCTATGCCGCCCTGCTCATTGAGATCATAAATATAATCTCTGAACTGGAAGCAAGTGTCAATGGTATGCCCAGGTTGCCTATGGAAGTAGCAATACATGGACGTGTCGGCATTTTGAGGCCAGACGGCCTTTTCCCTTGGCAAAACTAAGGCATTAGCTGCCATTAGAGCACTGAAGATATCTGCCAAGGATTCTGGGAGGGCCGGGTATTCTGCCCTCTTCGGGCCTGGAGGTCTTCTCTGCTAGTTGTAGTCACCAAGAGGAGGGACATTATGGTACGCCGGTGGTGCGCGCGGCTGATAGTGCTGCTGTTGCTGTTGCTGATATTGCTGCTGTTATGCTGCTGGTACTGCTGTTGCCGTTGCGGCGGCTGTAACTGTTGTTGTTGCTGGTTCTGATTCGGCTGCTGGGGCCGCTGATACTGCTGTTGATAATGGGGGTTCTGCTGCTGCCTATACCCTTGTTGGTTCGGCTGCGGTGGCCTCTGGTACTGCTGCTGGTTCCTCACGAACTGGGGCGAGTTATTATTCATGCTACTTACTTGCTCGTGAGAGAGCGTGCCCTCAGTAGTCGGACCTATACTGGGAGAATTTGGCACTGCAGGCTTCCGAGGTGGAGGCCTGCTAGGTCTGTGACGATCAAAGACGCTAGAGAACGTAGCGTCCTTGAAGGCATTTTGGCAGTACCGTGCTCTTTCATAGAGCTCTGCCATGTTAGTCAAATTGTTCAAGGAGAGGACTAGCTTGAACTGGGGCGTGGCGTTGGAAATTAACATCTTCACTTGCTCAGACTCGGACAAGCGATCTTTCACCTTTTCAGCCAGGCCCCGCCACCTGTCAGCAAAACTGACAAACTCCTCATCAGGTTTCATCTTTTTTGCAATGAGGTCAGTGATGGACAAAGAGGGTGCAACTCTGTCCTGGTATCGCTGGATAAATTTGCGTGAAACGATACCGTAATCCTCTACTTCGGAGGGTTCCAGAGAAAAGAACCACTCGAGGGCTGGTCCCTCTAGAGATCTCCTGAACAAAAAGGCCAACGACCTCTTATCGTTCTGCCAGAAAGATGATTCGTACATAAACTCCTTCATATGCGTGAAGGGGTTACCAGTACCGTTATACTTCCGGTACACTGGCATCTCAGAGGGTGGCAGATGGAATACTGGCAGGCTCGGTAAACTGATCTCTGGCACAGCTTTAACCCCCATAATCTTTTGGAGGTTGTTGAACTGCTCATCCATGCGCTCCATCTTGGCCAGCAACGCTTGCGTGGTCAGATCTGCCTGGGGAGGAGGAGGAGGTGGAAGTACTTGATAGGCCTGCTGCCTAGAGTACGTTGGATAGGGAGGACAATAAAGAGGAGGTCCGGCAGAGCTTCCGCCATGCCCGAGGGCATTTTGATAAGCAGGCGTTTGCGGTCTAGCCGGTTGCCTAGATGATGAAAGTTGTGGCCCAACTGGCCGAGAAGTAATATGAAGGCCTTCCATGGCCTGATGGATATAAGGAGGAGGAAGAGGAGGTTGTTGAGTAACAACAGGGGGAGCCATAGGGTTCGACTCAGCAGGCTGTACGGGTGCCTTCCCCTTCAGGATAGACTGGATCGTCTCGAATTGCTGAGGGTCCAGTCGGGAGGCAAGAACTCCCAGGGCGTTGACGAGATCCAAAGGATCAGAGGGTGAGGGATCATTCTAATTCATGTCCCCCTCAAGGTCGGGATTAGGAATCGCATATTCATGCGGGGGAAGATTAGGATATCGATCCTGTGGATGAAAGAGAGGGGTCCGGACATTCCCATCTTGTCGATATGGAATGGGGACGGAATTACGGGAGGCATCAGCATCTCTCCCGTTCTCATAGTTGTAGTCCGAATCGCGAGGGGCATTAGCATCTCCCTCGTAGTTGATGATGGCGTCTTGAGCCATACTCAAGTCCCTGCCTGATCGCAGCAGCATGATGTTAGATTCCCTTTTCAAAGATTTGACAAACAAGTTGCACAGAGATTAATCAAACAAGTGGATGTTTAATGTGATTTTAAGGTTCCTTGTTGAGTTATTTGAATTGGATTAAACCACAGATTCGCTCAGGGAAAGGATCCTAGTTTCAGTTCGATTTCCACCGTTATTCTCTAGGGTTTTCTCTCACAACGCTTTTGGAATCTAGCCGGGACTTTAACTGGTACAACCAGCCCGATGATCAAGGAGGAATACCTTGATTTTGGGGACTTATGGAGGTCTCAACGTCAACTTCTCTAGTCTGATCAAGGGACCAACCCAATCAGAGAGAGTTGCTGACGTCGAGTAGTGTGTTCCTAAAAAAAGGAGGGTATTCGCCTCAATGCGTATGCCCTACGGCCTGGATGGCCTCTAATGCTTAATAATAATGGGTAGCTAGCACTCAAACCACAGAAATCTGGGAACTGAAAAATAATTAAGAAACTGTCTGAATCGCGTCGATGGTAGTCGACGCTATTCAAAACATAACTTAATTTTTTCGCAGAAACAGATCTGAAAAATAACTAAGAAACTGTTTGAATCGCGTCGATGTTAGTCGACGCTATTCAACACAGAACTTAATTTTTTCGCAGATGCAGACAGCAGAGAAGATATGAAGACTGAAAGGCGTCTGGGGGTGTTGACGCGGTTTTGAAACGCGTCAGTGCTCCTGGACGCTTTTCAGTTCGCAGAAACAATTTTGCAGGAGGATTTTCTGGGTTGAATCCTCCTCAAACAGGATAAAAAGCAGTAAACAATCAACTCATGCAGATTTTTTTAGTTCTAGATTTTAACAGGATGATTTACTAACTAAACAACTAGGAAATCAATCAATCACACATCATTTTCATCACAAAAACAGCTTTTTGAACTAATCAAGGGGAGGGCAAGATCTTGCCACTGGGGTGTGCACGTGGTGCACGAGGGAAATTAACTAAGCTAAAACACTCACCAATTGGTGAGGACGTGTCGAGAGACACAAATGGTGCACCGTGGGTGCCCGATTGATGATAGCAAGAACAAAAAGAAACTAAAAGATGGCGAGACCAAGTCCCACCGTGATCGCCAAAAAAGCTGTAGGTGCTTAAAATGCTCGTGTGATTAACATGAAAAATCTATGTTGTTTAGTGTAAACTAACCTATTAAAAACAGCAACTAAGTGCAGTGATCGCCAGAAACTTTTGACTTAAAAGTTTCAAAAGAGAGTTTTGATCGCCTACCTGTTTGAACGCGGAAGATATCGAGTCCTTGATTCCCCTCCTTCAGCCGGCTGAAGAAAGAGAGCCCTCTCTTTGTTCTTTTGTTCTTGCTGTTGAGTTTGAGGTTGAGGATCGTCCAGAAGTCCTTCTGGCTTTGTGCTTGATTTCTCCTTTTGTTCTCTTGTTGTTGTTGAGTGCAGCAGAAATAGAGAGAAAGGAAATGAAGAAACAATGATGATGAGAACTTTAAGTGGAAGCAATATCCAAACTAATCATGATTTTAAGCATGCGATTGAACAACAAACTTACTTGTTTAAATGGTTTTGAAAACCCCTTAATCAAATAGGTTTTGAAAGATGATGCTGTGGTGTGTGTTGCATGAAGTGATTATGAAGAATGAAAGGATTAATAAAGATGTAGAATGAAAATGCAGAAATGAAACACTTATGCCCAATGGTTGAAGCCTTGAATTGATGAAGATTCTTGAAAGGACGCCGACTTCTGGAAATGGCAGCGCTCCGGCGTTCCGACGTTGTTGCTTCGATCTTCAACTCGCTATAATAACCTTAATGGCTTTCAACTCTCTCTCTTTCAATGGGGTTCAACATTTTTTACTCTTCAAGATGTAAGGTATTTATAGGTTTCTTCTGCGTTTGCGATTAACATAAAAAAATCTAGGATTTATCTATCTTAACCGACAGATAAATACTAATTAATTCATCTTTATCTGTAATTGTCTAAAACGCGTCCACCATGGCTGACGCCTTTCAGATTAATTAAGATAAGGATAAATATCCGGGAAAACTTATCTTTATCTTTATTAGCTAAAACGCGTCTACATGTGTAGACGTCTTTTACACTAATTTAGATAAGGATAAACATCCGGAAGAGAAGTTAAAATAGCCTAGGAAACCTAAAACGCGTCAGCCTTTATAGACGCCTTTTAGCTAATTAATCAACTGATTAAAAATTCAAATTTAAACGGTAAAATAGGAATAAACTGTAAATCGCGTCCACATGGGTCGACGTCTTTTAGACCTCTTCATATTTTAACTGAAATTTGAGATAAAATCAATTTAATTGATTAACTTAAACATGTCTGTTAAACCCGACACTTAAAAAGATCAATAAAAATTAATCAATGATTAAATATCAGACCATTATGAGGCATTATTATATAATATAAAATTTACTTAAAATGATGTCAAAATTAGCGTGTCTACACAAAGTAGCCTGTGATCTGAAATGGATGTTCACGGGTGTGACAACTAAGATTTGATAAAGCTTACATTTATTGACCGCCGAGACGACCAACACGTCGTCATGAGGGACAGTCGCTCCCTCCAAGTCCTCGCCCCAAAAGGTGTTAGGATCCTTCATCCGGTCTCTTACATTGGGTTTCTCAAGAGCGGGGCACTTGGACTCAGGAGATATATGGTTAACTTGACAAGCATTGCGTTTTTTGCCTTGACATCTATCTCCTCCAAACGTTGGGCCTCCCGAGGTCATATGGATCTCTATCTAGTTGGGGTGATTCTCGATCTGAGGGCGCTCCAGTCCTGCCCAAACTTTGCCATGTACTTCCTGAGATAACCACGTCGGATCAACAACTCGATCTCGTCTTGGAGTTGTCGGCACTCTTTAATGGTGTGGTCGTGATCTTTGTGGAAGTGACAGTACTTCCTCTTGTCTCAATGTTTTGGTTCTGACCTCATTTTTTGTGGTCGGTTGACATACTCCTTATTCTTGATATCTTAGAAGATCTCAAAGACAAGAGTGGTCAGCGAAGTCTACAGGTAGTAGGCTGCCAGATTCTTGGCCTCCCCTCTAAAGCACCGATTATTCTTATTTTTGGGGAGAGGGGGGAACTCATTGGTGTGCTTACAGTTATTCTCCTCTCCTTAGGAGTGGTATGCGGCCACCACCTCCTCGCAGTCGGCGTGTTGGTGTGTAAGGGTGATGAGTGTGTTTAGGGTCTTTTAGCACCTGAAGGACGATCGCCTTCCTGAACGCGTCAGTGATGGCCATGACGATCGAGGACACCTTGAGTTTGGGCACTCAGAGGGCTTCTGCATGGAATCGGGCGATGTAGTCCCTAAGAGACTTGCCTCGCCTCTTCTTGATCAGCACCAGACTAGCCAACGATGTAACACCTCGGTTCAAATGACACTGAAACTGTTACGCCCTGGATCCAGTTCATTTTTTATATATATATTTTTAAAAAATTTGAAATCCGACTACGTAATCTCAGAATAAATTCCACCATAACAAATAGATATGATAGCTAAACAACTACAAGGCAATTTAAATAAATGTCATAACCATCAATTAATCCAAAGTATCCAAATATAGCTAATACTAAAGTTCACAAATTACAATATCCATCAATTTGTAAATAAATTCTCAATCTCACCAATAAATAAAATTACATCAATCTCTCATTATCCCTACTACATCAAATCTAAGAAAGCTGTAAAATTTAAATCTAAATAACCTCTTGAAGATGTCAAATGCCTCAATCAGAAGTCTCCTCAAATTCCAAATTCGCTTTCTCAGATCTAAAAATGTTAATAAGGTTTATGAGTATAACCACTCAGTAGGTTTCAAACAATCTATATGACTTAACCATATAGTAAATTTTATAAATCACATTATATAATTATAATAAATATGATCTTATACAGTTCTACATATATCTCAAATAAGAACATTATACAAAACATGATCAAATATAAACTTATCAAATCAAATGTGTTTTCTAATAGCATAAATAGATTAATTAATATATAGCATATATGGCATAATCGAACTCATATCAGACATATCAAATTCTACTAACCATGATCAGAACGTATCACATAACATATCAAATTATCAGGACGTTACGTATCCCCATCCCCTGAGCTCATGTCATATCAAATAGCAAATATCATGGCGTAGTAGCTTACCAAATCCGATTCATATCATAGATCATATAGTTAAGATAGATTCATATGATTGCAAAGGGATAGCTGAACAAGATGATCAAAAGATTCAAATGACTAAGCTGAATTCAAATGAACATATGGAGTAAGGATTACAGATTTATGTGTCAATCAAACAAATCAAATCATATCATAACGGACATATACCCAAACCACAACATAAGGACCCAAACAAAACAAATGCCAAAGCATCTAGACAAATGATGCAAAGGTCTTGGTCACTACGCAGAATCGGGGAGTCTAAGTCCCACCCAACTCCAAACTGCCAGGGTGTTACGTATTGCCGTCCCTTGATTTTAGCTGACCGGAAATCAAGATTCTACCCGTTTGCCATCGGATTCCAAACAAAATACCTTATCCAATATAGATGCTTATAATGGAATCGAGCCAAATATCTCCTTAAGATGGCAATGTCCAAACAAAGTCAAATAATTATGACACAATCAGATTAACAGAGATCAAATGATGACAAAAGATGAGCATAGATCTAAAAATTTAATTATCAAATTAATACGTACATATAAGAGTTAAAATACATAATTTTATATACAAAATAGCCACTTAGAAAGTCATCATAGTCATATATATGGAAAATCGGAGTAAAACTGATCAGAATAGGTTGCTGGACAGAAAAGATAGTCAAATGAATTTTCTTAAAATTTTCAGAATAACAAACATATTTTTCAACTATCAAAACTTATTTTCAGATCTAACAAATTAACAAATAGGCCGAATAATATCAAACATATTCATAAAATTATCAAACTTGGAGGACATGTCAAAAATATCATAGTAAAATGTATATAAAGTTTCATTAATTTATGGATTTATTTGATATGATTTTAGATTCTCACTTTAATTCGGAGAATCTGACTTAAATCGAAGTCCAGCAAATCAAAACAGAGGACAAACGGAATCATAATATTTTCAAACTTTTCATATCAGTCAAGGCTATTACAAAAAAGGTCTCTATAAAATTTTCTATGATTTGTACATGAATCAATTGAGATATGGGATTCACAAGTTGAGATTTCAAAACTGTCATGACAGATTATATAGTCCGAGAAGAATATTACGGAATAAATATCAAACGAACTCTAAAAATTATGCAATTTATTGGGCATGAATATAACATGCAAAATAAATGTCTGTCCAAATTTTAGCTCGATTGAGCATCAGAAAAAAGAGAATAAACATCTGCGACTCGTGTGATCATAATTAGAAATAGAACATATTGAACAGACAGATTACATAGGCTGAGATAATAATCATGGAATAAATAGAAAAGAAGATCACAAAAATATGAAATTTTAATATCATTAAGTAGACATTAAGATAAAAGTTTTTACCAATTGATTTACCTCTAAAAACTTTCGAAAATAACATAGTTTTGTAATATAAAATAGCTTATGTGTACAGTTATCCACCTACCTCTTGAAGAAAGACTAGTTCTTTATTCTCCTATGGGTTCCTTGCTATCTATCAATGATTTCTTCTTCCTCTAAACTCTTTTCCACATTCTCTAAGTTCTTCCCCACGTTCTCTAAGCCTCCAATAATACAAAACATTGATTAGAATCAAATTCTCAAAAGAAATAACCATGAACAACTCTATTCTCTCAAGAATACTACATGAACTTATCCCTTAGAAGAGAGCTACACGCTATAGAGGTTGAGCATGACCCAACGCTCTATTTATGCTTATTTATCCTCCTAATATAACCATCAACACCTCCTTTATTTGCTGGAGTCGAACTCCCAATCCCCATAACTTAATCTCCAAGTCAAAGTCACTTCCTAGTCCAAATCGAATTCTGCTCACACTACCTACAGTTTCTTTTTCTGAAGACCTTCCAATTTAGCCCCTTAAACGTCTGAAAAGTTTCATAACTCTTTATTATCTTTACAATGCCACCAATATCATTATTTGTGGTCATTTATACAAAAAGATATGCCTATTTTACTGACCTGCTGTCCTGAGTATTTTGAACTCAAAAATCTGGCTGATTTCCTTCATGTTTAAAGATGTCCTTATTTTGATTAAGAAACGACTTATTTTAAATATGTGTTTTTCATAAAACATATACAATTTTGAGTTATAGTTCTAATGAGAGTTGTCTTACTTAATTATGAATTTTATACACGAAGTTATGCTTAAAATACTAAGACTATGTCAAGTAAATCTGTGTACAGAATTCTAGTATAAGTAGGATTCCAATTATGACTTTCTATCTATTAATTAGAATCTTGATTATATTCAAATTTATTATGTTTTACTTATAATCTAAGTCAAATATGTTATACATAACTTTTTAGGCCATGGTTAACATTAATTATACCATCTTTTGTTTCATAATTCAAATCATAATCCGATTAAGACTTATTCTCTATGGGTAGCCCTTTCTAAAACTGATCTTTAATATGTTTGACCTCTAAAACATCTTAATTAATAAAAATGGTCTTCTATAAAGTTATAGATATTTTTATTCTCTTTCCAAAGATATCAATTATGCCTTAATCTGAATTTTCTATAGAAAGGTATCATTATTTTACTATGTTGATGTCTAATACATTAACTCATAATTTGAACTAAATTAGTGAGCTATTCTTAGTAGTATAATTGGGTTATTGGGTTTTCATAATTGGGTTAATTGGACTAAATTAAGTTACTTAAACTCAGTCACGGATTCTTATAATTAGTTAATTGATCCAATTTAAATTAATTAAATTTATTAATAGTTGTAAAAGTGCGGGATATAATAGAAACACTCTAGGTTAGTTCACTTGACTCAGCATGTTACCGAGTCGAGACCTGTCGTAATCATTTCATACCATTCGGGATGATAAGTTAGAATTAGAAATGATAGAATTAGATACACATTAATACGATATAGTTCATACACGTGACCATTTCAGACATGTCCAGAATAGTAAAATGAAATTCAAGGTTCAACATAGATTATTGCATAGCCTTAGAGTTCCATAGAAGAAAAGATAATTGTCGGAATCTCCCGTCGGCGAGCACTCTAGCAAAAAGGACACCACACAATTCAGTCGAGCCACCAAACCTCAAGGCTCCTTTGGCAACTCCGATCTTGAAAATACAGCGGACTGAGTCTCCACAAAGAGCACTCAATAGGGATCCCGTGCCCATGATGGACCGCAAAATCTCTAATGAACTAGAAAATCATAAATAATTCCTCTCATAAAAATTAAGCATTTCTAGGAATCAAAAATTTAATTCAAATTCAGCATTTAATCATGAATCAATTTTATAATTAATCATCATGGGTCACTCATCATTTTCAATCATTTGTCATAATATCAATTATCATAATTCGTATCAATTAGAAGTCATCAAGAACATACCAGTCATCTAATTATTGGTATGACAAGGATTAACAATCACTGGCTAGCATCAATCATCTACATCTTAGAATCAATAATCCCATCGGATTCCATATCCATCTAATGCCGCTCAACCCTTCTAGGACTTTCAGAAATTCCTGAAGGTGTGGCAAAGTAACGCCATCTGAGGGACACAGTACATTATTACAATGCCTAAAGTCCTTAGCCGAGGTGCGCACACAAGTGGATCAATCACCTATGATTGTCTATGGTCAGAAATCTATAATCACAAGAGTGTCGGGTCTTGGACATCTAGACTATATCATATGACAAGCCGAGATATGACTTAACCCCATCATATGGCTAAAAATCCCACTCCCTCCCTAAGGAGTGCATCACATGGGCAGTTACAAGCTAGTAAAGTTAGTCACTTAATTTCACAAGGAGCATAATTAATTTAACATAAATTTTCACAATTAAATATTCATGATGGAAGGAAAGCATAACCATACAGAAATCAAATGTCATAAATTTTAATCGTACCCATGAGGATCCAAAAGAGCTAATTAACAATGCACAATGAAACATGGTCATACAATCATCCCTTCTTAAATCACCATTCAGAGGCCAAATGGTCGACCGTTTGGTTGAAACCAAACAAAACCCTATTCCAAATCGGTTGAACGTTTCTTTCAAATAGATGAACCGTTTGTTCTAGAGAAACCAAATAGAAACAATGCCGACCGTTTTCTGCCGGAAACTCAAAATTGAAAACGGTCTTCTAAGAATCCCACTTTTCGATCTTCACCATTCACACCACATACACGAACAACCTAAAAATCCTTCATGGGCATTGGAGAACACTATAATAACTACATCAAATATGAAAATTAAATTAAAGAAAGTACCAATTAGGCTGCACTAATTCAATATAACCTCACCGCCTGTTTTCGAACAAATTTTATGTATTCACAAGAATGGAATGGATCTCCTACAAATTAAGTCCAGAAAATGTGAAATTCAAACCACAACATTAAAACACATAGTTCTTCCAATATCTATGACATGCATGACAAATCACTCACTATAAAGAATATTGAAAGTATAACAACTTAGAGAATCATTCATTCCCAGAATATCCTCTTCCCACGATGAAAACTAAAATGTTTCCTATCTAAATCACAATCTTTTGAAACGAATAAGAGTCTCACGGGAAGAATCATCATGAAGAACACAATTTACACACATGCAAAATAATTAGAGCTCAAAAACTCAACATGCACATAAGAATTCAATGAAGAACATAACATGGCATCACCTTACCTTCAAATAGAATTTCACCACTCAAGTGGATCTCTAAGAACCAATCCAAATTTCTAAAAGAGAAGAAGAAGGGAAATCCAAACTCTTCCACTAGAATCCTTCACAAAGAAGATAATTCTTCTCAAGGAACTCCGAGAAGAAGTAGAACTAAGGCTTCCGAGCACCAAGATCAACCAAAGAACCCCTCCAAGCACAAGATTTCTCACATGCAACAAGAGATCACCATCAAAATTATGAGAGTGAGATGAAGAGAAAGAAGAGCATGGAGTGAAATGAAAAAGAATAGCTTCGGATTCTCTCTCCACCCCATGTATAAACTATGGCCAAATAACAATTAGCCTCTCAAACCTTCTAAAAATGTCCTCATATCCTTATACACACATTGGGCTCTCTTAAAAATCACATATTAAAGCCCAATAGCTCTAAATGGATCCAACTCTAGCCCACTAAACCAAACGATACCAATTTAACCAAATCCACACATCTAAATAGGTTAAAACATAACTAAATCATAGTTAACCATTTTACTTGAATTAAAATGATATAAATTAACATTAACCTTAGATAACTCGGTAACTTGGTTCGAAAATCATGAATCGAAGAGTCGAGGTATTACAAACGATTTCTTATGGTGGGCGCCTACAAAGTGATCTTGGAATAGCCTCTCGAACTATAGGAAGGAGTGTATACATCCGGGGGCTAGGAAGGCGAGCCGCGCCTGTGTTGTCTTCACCAAGGTGGTAGCGAAGGCGCAACAATGGACGAAGTTCATGACTGATGTAGTCTCATATGAGATTGAAAGTTGTTGAAATAGGTCTCAGGGTCATCTTGTCCGTCATAGGTGTTGAAGTTGTTGACGAGCAAGTTCTTGGGGACTAGACCATTTAATATCTCCTTGTAGAAAGGAGACAGGCCTTCTTCTTCATCGATGGGGTAGGAAGAATGCCTCTCTCAGAGAAGATTCTCGAGGCACCTCTTTCGCTAGTCCAGATGTCATCCTTGCTTGTCGAGCCACCTTTCCAACTCACAAATGCGGCAGATGATAGTTGGATCCACTCGGAAAGAGTGGGATCGGGCTGGCACATTGGAGCGATGGCTTTGCCTCTTATTGCCCCCTCTCTGCCTGGGGGAGAAGCGATTCAATCTGGCGATCCCTAACCTGGCAGACCAGAGGTCGTTGTGGTAGATCTCACTGTTGAGGGTGGTGAAGGGTATGTCGGCTCTCTGGACTCCTTACCACCCTCTGGCAGCGGCCGACTGAGTAGGTTGCTGCAATCCACCTTGGGGGGCTTGCTTGAGGTGTAGGTAAATGCTCCTGCACCAAGGTGATTAGAGCATCCAGTTGCTGAGCCACTACCCCCAAAAGGTCATTGTTGTTTTGCGACAGTGCCAATGAAGCACTTTGGAAGGCATGATGGCCGTCACCGCCTTCGACAGCATCTTGCTGAGAGGGTGCCCAAACACCACGGCTGTTCTTGTTGTCTCTAGCCATGACTTCTTGTGTGATTTCTACAAACGGCACCAATCGTGTAGTGGTTGAAAATTGGTTCGGTGCTGACGATCATTCGATCCAATCTCCGGCTACGCTACAGAATTTGTATTGGAAGAGAACACTGTACTAGATGAGGACCTATAGACAAATAAAAGCCGTCAGGGGTCCCTCGCCTAGGTGGGGGAAAGTCCCTCCGATGCCTAAGTCATATCCTTCGAAGGAAGTTGACTGGCTAGGATTTTCTTCGGTGTGAGTATGCTTACCTTTTCTTGAGGGAGAATGTCCCTTTATATAAGACCCGTATGAGGATAGTGGAGGATCCTCCATAATGGCCCCTTGACATGCACGATCTAGGCCCATTGATGGCAGGTGATCGTGGCCCACCTTCCCCACTTTGCCAAGAGGCAGGAATTATGGGTCCCCTTGATATGGGCGGTTATTGGCAGCAATTCTCACCTGAAGGCAGGAAAGATGATTTGAATGATCCTGAAAGTCGTGCCCTCTCGGGATGTCAGGGTCCTAGGAAGGGTCATGGCCCCCAGCCTATCGGTGGGGGCCTTTACCCATTACGCGTGTATAAGACTAGTGCGTGGCTCCCCGAGTGCTGAGATATCTTGGGAAGTTAGGAGCTCGGTCGAGTACAAAGGACCGCGGGTCCGCCAAGTCGCTACAAAGGACCCACGGGGAGTCATGTAGGCTATCTCTTGCCGATTGGACCCCGAGCCTATTGGGTTGTTCACTATTGGGCCCTTCTGAGCCGAAGCCAAGTTCGCCCTCTTCAGTATCTAAATCTAAAAATTGACAACAATTTAGTTGTTCCTATATGGCCAGACCTTCAAATTGGCTTGTCATTTTCATTATATCTGTTCATTCTTAAATTACCCAAGAATATAACTAATCTAATAGTATTTTAATAACGTCAGCATGGCCTAAAGGTCCATAAACTAATAGTATAATTCATCATTGGCTAATTTATTTTAATTATTTATAAAATTCTAGATGTTACGTTATGGGTGCGGTTACGTGTGGTGGCTTCTCCATGTGCCTATGCTGGTTGAGATAAAGTATCTCATAATCTATTGTTTCTAGATATGTGTTAATAATCTAGTCTTTGCATCTGACTTACTAACATCCCATGCCAGATGCATCATCTATTTTAATTCCACCAACGCATCAACTTGGTAAGTTTCTCCACCATTTCCAGACTACTACCCCGCATCCTTGCAACCCCCATTTAGGGAAACTAGGGTTACACGCTAACCTCTAGTGATAATTTAAAAATTAACTTACCTAGGTAATATGATGAATTCCTATGTCCTCAGGTGAGGTTACCGATTAGGTGAATACTTTTGTTACTTCTTGATTAATTCACGACGCGCAGGTCTTACACAATAAATATTGGTAGAGCTTAGGGAAAAATGTAACTTTGGGGCACATACATAGCCGTCACCATCCCCTGTGTCGTAAATGTGATTAACAAGGGAAAAGATGTCTCAAGATTTGGTCGTGAGTATTTTAAATAATCACAATTGGATTTTAGAGACACCTGTGATTTATTAGACCATCCTGATGATTTTTGAAATGTAAAACTACATTGAATATGCTATATTTTTATTTCAAGACCGAATATGTCATAATGAGTTTAAAAGTTATTTTTGGTTCATAGATGACTTCCTTTCTAAATGTGCCATTTTTAAAAAAAAATGCATAAATGTGGACTTCTTTCTCGGCAATTTTAATAATTCTTTATCTTGAAGAGGCGTCTATCATTCATAATTTCTATTGCTTTTGTTTTTGTCCATGCCAATAACCAACACAGAGATATAATATAAACATAGGGAACAGATCAAATGAGCCTCGGGGCTCATTTAACTTAGATAACCCCATTAAAATTCTCTTTTCTTCATATTTAAAATAATAATAAAATTTATCAATGATTATTAAGTATTCAGATAGGCCTCTTAGGGTTGTTCTTCTCCCTGGGGCTTCAGTTTTTATCGTTCGATCTTGACGATCAATCTTAGTCGTCCGATTAAATAGTCAAAATAAAAAATTTATCAGATTAGTCCTTAGCGTTGATCTCATCCCTTAGTTTTTTAACTTTAATCCTCAAACAACGTCATATTTGATTAGACGGCTATGATTATGTTTTAGACCCAATGGTAAAGATAAATCTCAAGATGTCGAAACCAACATAGATAGAGTATTTGAATATTCTAAAATTTTTGATGATTTGTTTTTATGTTTTTAAGATGAAAAAGTTAAGAGTTTTGAGGGGGGTCATCTAAGTTAGATTAGCTCGGGACTCATTATAGCCGGCCCCATAAATATATTAAACAATTTATCATGGAGCAAAAACATTAAAAGATACAATATTCTGATTACTATTGAGAGCATAAAAAAAAGTTTCACTTTAAAAATAAAACAAAGCAATGCAAAGGCTTAATAAATATTATAAAAAGGAAAGGCTTTGAAATGGAACCACATCAAGCCGCACTAGTAATTTTTTTTGGTTTTCTTTAGGTTAAGTAGTTCTCTAAACGCATTGACTATAGTCAATGACTGGCACCAGGACCACCTAACGTCTATTTGAAAACTAATTATTTTTCATCACGGGGGCCAGAATAAATGTCCATTTACAAGGTTCGACAGAGTTCATGTTCCATCATACTTGCCAGCTTTTGTTACAACAATTTTTTAGATGTTCAAATCAAGAAATCTTTTGGCCCCACATAGAATATTCCACTGAGAACCATAATCACAGCCAGTGCCATCCTTAAATGATGTATTTTCTTTACTCATTTTTCTACTTGGAAAATGATTTTATTATTGTACCCAACTATATAATTGTCTATCCGAGTGGACTCGCTTCGAACATGAACTTTTAAGAAGGTTTGAAAATGTTACTATATGACAAGAATGTCAGAGATACAGTTTTCCCATTGTTCTTATCTGATTTTTAGTATCATCTCATTTACTCTAATAACACTTGTTGATAGTTTGATTTAACCTATCAATTGAAATGTCACAAAATAAATTTAAAATCTATTTCACATGTTGGATAAAAATTATCATCCTTGTCATATATAAAATTTGTTGCTTCAACTGAAGAAGTGGTGGGCTCCTATATTATGTTTGTTTAAAGTATTTGATTTTGAGAAATGCTTGCTACGGTAGGGCATTGTAGTAGTGGGGACATTGCAACATTGTAGCAATGTCCGATCAACTTTGATTAGAAGTAGCAACAAATATCTTTTTTTATTTTTTATTTTCTTAAAACATAGATAAGTGGGGGCAACCTTAAGAGAGACATCCTTAAGATTCGATATTTGATAGAACAATCCAATTAAATTTTTTTGGGGCCATCCAATGAAAGATAGAATGGTGCAAATTGCTCCCCTAGGATAGACCCCACTCTCCTAGATTTTAAAAAATATACAAAAAAAAGTATGCATGTTGCAGTGGTCCAATCAAAGTTGATCAGATGACCGTTGAACAACATTGCATCAAACATTTCTCTTTGGTTTTTGATGTAGACTGGATCTATCACGACCGGATTCCATAGATGGAATCCGAAAAGAAGGGGATCCAGAGCTGGGTCGGATCGGTGTTCGAGAGGGGCCCGACGGGGATCCGGAAGGCGAAGGACGCAGAGGCGGAGCCCGGGGGTCCGATGCCGGAGGCGACTCGGGGCGGGCCTTCTGATGGGGAGCGAGCCTGGAGGCTCCTTCAGCGCGAGACCGGGTCTCCTGCCGCCCTTTTGGAGCGGGCTTTCTCTTGTATGGTGAGCCCGAAGGCTCCTTCAGTGCGAGACCGAGTCTCCTGGCTTGGATAGTGAGCCCGAAGGCTCCTTCGGCGCGAGACCGGATCTCCTGGGAAGGAGCGGCGGGGATGAGCTTCCTTCCCTCTACTCGCCGACAGACGGCGGAGCCGAAGCCGAAGGTCCGAGGCCGGGAGCGACTCGGAGCGGGCTTGCTCTTGGATAGTGAGCCCGAAGGCTCCTTCAGCGCGAGACCGAGTCTCCTGTCTTGGGGCAGCCGGCGTTCGGCGTCGAGACCAGGGAGAGGAATCCGAGGTCGGCGGCCGAGACCGACCCGGAGAGGTCGGCGATGATTCGAACCGAGCCCCTGCAGGAAGGAAAGAAGAAGAAGAACCAGTCAGCAGGAGTCCCGGGCGTCAGTCCTGGGGAACCCCCTCCGACGGTCAAGTTAGCTCCTGAAGAAGATTCGATTCAGAAGGAAGGAAAGAGCAGCTTGAATGCTATTCGGACAGAAGTCCTTTAAGGGTTTCGGAAGCTTGGGGAGGCATCCGTTTTTCCACCTCCCTCTTGGCCATACATAGCGGGATATTTATAGCAGAGGATAGCGGATGGTTAACGGTGGCAGCCGATATAGGACTAAATGAAGGTTTACTGATAAACCGCCATAGCGCCCGATCCGCCACCGGAGTGGGCCGGATTCAGCTACCGGGCCGAAGGGGGTTGAGCCGCTGACGGGCCGAAGCCTGTTGGGCCCTGGGCTGCCGCGTTGCTCCCGGGCCGTAGGCTAGTGGGCCGCTGACGGGCTGAAGCCTGTTGGGCCGGGAGCGACGGTGCCGCTTATGGGCCGAAGGCTACTGGTGGGCCGCTGGCGGGCCGAAGGCTCCCTGAGGGCCTGGTACTGCTACTGTTGGGCTGAACGGGGTTGGGCTTGTTTCAATGGGCCGAATCGGATTCTGCCTCATCACATAGCCCCCCACTCTTGTCTTCCTCAGTTCTGAGATGGCGAGAGTATAGCCCGAAGCTGTCAGAAGAATTTTGTGACAGGTGCTTTACCCGAAGGTCCGTTTCTCTTTCTCGTCGCTGGGAAGAGGGTGCCCTCGGTCGGCCGAGGGCTACGCGGTTGCTCCGTCTTCGCTCGGAGTGGCGACGAAGGCTCAGAGCCCAGAAGCCGAAGGGCTGAGCCTTCTGACTCGTGTCAGGCTTCATTAAATGGACGGGATGGCGCGTCGCCTCGCGAGGAAGCACGGGACACGCGTCGCGCATCCAGCCGCTCTGTCAAAAACACAAACGGATCCTAACCGCCCGCGGGTCGCGGATCGCCCCGGCTCTCTGCCCGAGGCTCCACTCGGATTGCCGCTGTTCCCTTCGTCCTACGCGGATCGGGACACGTGGCGACATCCGAGTGATCAGCCGAAGGGTCGGAGCGCTCTCGGCCGTTGATCGCTCTGCTTCAAGTCCCGGAGCCGGCCCGTCATCATTGCCGAAGGACGGCGCACGTGGCGGGCATCCGGGAGGAGCGAGGGGACGAGCGGGATGATCTCGGCCGCTGGCTTCGGCGGGAGGCGTTTCGAATGGGCTTATAAATACAGGCCCTCAGCAGGGCACTGTTCTTCTTCTTGCTGCTGCGCTTGCGTTTCCCTTGCAACCATCCGAGCTCTTCTTCCTTCTCCAGCGAAAGGCCAGCTTCCTGAAGGCTTCGTCCGAGCTCGTCGGCTACCGTGGGAGGTTCTTCGTCCCTCAGAGTGCATCGCCGGTGGAGCTTGGAGGCTTGAAGTTGCGTTTGGCTCAAGAGAGACTTCCTCCCCCTCTTCGCGAGTAAGCTTTGACCTCCTTCTTCCCCCTCGCGGCCTTATGGTCCGGAGCTCTTCCAGCGAGATTACTCCTTCGGACGAGGAGTATACTCCTCCCCATTCTCCTAAGTCTTCCCTGTCAGATCCTCTCGCCTCGGGTTCCCTTGCTTCCGCAATGTCTGGGGAGTCTGAAAACTCCGGGACCGAGGGGTCCGAGACTTCTGCAGCGGAGGTCTCCGAGGCCGAGATTTCTGGGGCCGAGGCTTCCGGGGCCGGGGCTTCTGAGGCCGAGGCTTCGGGTGCCGAGGCTTCCGAGGCCAAGGCCACCCAGGAAGTCCGGGACCCAGGCCAGGCTTCCACCTCGGGACGCCGTCCTCCGGACATTGTTTCGGGTGCATCCTGCGCCCTCTCGGACGTAGAGGTGAGGAACCTAGTTTCTTACTTCCAACTTCCTTCCTGGACGACCCCCCATCGGCTCGATTCCGCCACCAGGGCAAATACTGTTCGCCCGGGCTCCTTCTCCATCTATGTTGATATCTTCGAGGCGGGCTTCCGTCTCCCTCTTCCCACCTTCGTCATTAATCTCCTTAGCTTCTACGGGCTGGCCCCGTCTCAGTTCTTTCCCAATTCTTGGCGTACTGTGTACGGATTTCTGAGCGTCTTTGCTCATATAAAAATCCGCCCCTCCATCAATGCCTTCCGCTATCTCTTCAAAATCCAGAGGCAGGGGAAGTCCGAGTGGTACTGCTTCGTCCCTCGGGTCGGCCGAAGCATCTTCTCCGGGAAGCCCTCGTCCATCCACGACTGGAAGAGGAAGTTCATCTTCGTCTCTCTGCCGGAGAACGAGAAGGGCGCGTGGCCCTTCCCCACCGAATGGGCGCCGCTGGCTGCAGGCCTCTCGGGACCTCCTGCTCTTACCCCTGTTCAGAGCACTATCGTGGGCCACGTCCAGGTTAAGGCCCCATACGACGTCTCGGGGCTTCTTGCCGACGCGGAGCGGCTGATAAATGCCGGGGTTTGGCCGGACCCCAAGTTTGATCTGGAGCGGGCCTTCCCTTACCTTCCTCCCGGGGAGACTCCACGGGGCCGCGGGGGAAGGACTGCCGCTCCTCCGGCTGAAGCTCCTCCGGCTGAGGAGGCTGATGAAGTTTCGGCCGAGGGTAAGTCGGCTTTGTATTTGCATTTGACCACTGTCTCGTTACTAACGCGTCACTCTTGCTTGCAGCAATGGCCGATCTTGACGACCTCCTCGACCTGATATCCGACCAGCGCGGTTCAGGCCGGGCGCCGGTCCCGCAAGCAGCAGGCAGGTCTGGCCGAGGCGCTGGAGCTCCGAGGACCCGAGGCGGGGTCCCAAGGACTGCGGCCTCCGCCGAGGGTCGCGCTGCCGCCGCTGCTCTCGAGAGGGAGCAGAAGACAAAGTTCGCCGCTCGAAGGGGCGGCCGAGCGTCGAAGCGCCCCCGGAAAGAGGAGGCCGAAGAGGTGGAGATGGCTCCGCTGGTCAGGAGGAGCACCGGGACCCGAAGGGCCGCAAGGCTGGCGTCTCCCGAGGCGTCGAGGGGCGACTCCCCTCCGGCCGTATCGGCAGGGGCCGGTGACGGAGGCTCTGGGTCGCGGGCGCCCCGGGCGCAGCGTGAATGATGGCACCCCGTGCCGGGGGTGTACAAAGACGAAAGTATGCAGGACCCGCAGACGTGCCTTCGTCTGCTCAGCAGCCTCACTCTCCCTTCAGCTTTCGAAGAGCTGAAGGAGCATTCGATTATCGACATGGCGGCGATGAGCGCCCGGTGTGCGGTCCAGGTAGGAAGTCCGAAAATTTTTCAACCTATCCTCCCTTGGCTATATGGATTTTCTAACCCTTGTCTGCTCTCGGCTCGCAGGCTGCGATGACGGGCAGCATCCTAATGCATCAACAGGAGCTGCTCCGGCTCAAGCTTCTCGAGGCCGAGGGGGATTCGGGCGGTTCTGGCGAAGGAACCTCGGCGGCGCACTGCATCGAGCCCTTGATCGATAGGCTCGCAACCGCGAGCGGTCGGGCACGGGCGCAGCTAGAGGAAAGGGCAGCAGAGGCCCGGGCTGCTGCCGAGGCCAAGGCGAAGGCCGACCGGGAGAAGGCGAAGGCCGAGGGCGAGCTTGCTGCGGCTCAGACCGAGATCCGGACCCTCAAAGCCCAGATCCAGGACAAGGAATCCCGGCGGGCTTCGGAGAAGCGCCGCCACGCCGAGGAGGTCGCGGCCCTGAGGCAGGAACTGGAGGAGGCGGCGGAGTCAGCCATCGCCGATTACAAGGCCGGGCGTGAGTACGCCCAAGAGATCCTCCGAGCCCAGCTGCTGGCGTCTTCTTCGGTCTTCGACCTCGGACTGGCTGTCGCCCAGAGGGCCTGCCCGAGCGTCGATCTGACCGGAGAAGATCTGCCGAGGGGCGAGGAAGCCAGGGAGCTCCTATCCTGGTGGAAGGGCCTCATGGCCGAAAGGGCCTCGCCTCCAGTTGCTGAGGATGGAGTCGAGACCGCCGAGGAGGCTCCTGCCGAGGAGGCTCCCGCAGAAGACGCTCCCGCCGAGGAGGCTCCCGCCGAGGAGGCTGCTCCTGAAGCGGTGCAGATCGTTGACTCCCCCTCTCCCTCTCCTGGCCGAAATGTCGTCGAGGCGGAGGAGGAGAGGTGTTAGTTTAGGTGGCCTACAAGCCAATCTAACAATGTAAATCTCGTTCAATATTAATAAAATGGCATAATATTCATTATGTGTAAATCGCGTTAATTATCGTTTCATAATGAAGTCCGTGAATATGTGCTATGGTGATCAGATTATGATGAGATCATACTAATGAGACTGATCACTTAAACACACATATTCTTAATCGTTCCTAGTCGGAGGATATCCGAGAAGGACATCGGATATCCGGTTAGACTAGTACAGATTACTCCTGCTCATATGATGAGGGTGACTGGTCTCATAAGTCACTTGTGTGGAGACACTAAGGCGAATCTGTAGGTGCTCATTGGAGAATGAGTTCACTGAACTGATCCGACTGAATCGCTGGATGGTATTGTACCTCACTGTCAACCAGCTTGATTCTATTGTCGCAGTTGCGTGGATGGTCCTCGGACCTGAGACACCAAGGACACCTTGGCGGTGGACTTCTGTACTTTGACCTTGGTCTACGAATCTCTAGCCACGGGATTCTAATACGCCAAGGATTGGGTACAGCGGAATACCGTCGAAGGGAATTGTGTGTCAATAAGGAATCATTCGCTCTCGGTACTTAGAGAGAGAATGCTCTAGGAAGGATGCGCGAAAGTCCCTGGCCAGGGCGGACGATAATATCGGGAAAGGAGTTTTCCGATATTCATCAGCGGCATCCAATTCAAGTGAGTCGACCGGTTGGGGTTTGACAGCTAGCCATACCCTGAGTTGACTCGAGAGCATTGTACGAATGAAGGATTATATCCACGCGGTAACTGTCGGCGGAAAGGTTCCAAGAGTGGGTTACTTAACCCCAAATACCTTCCGGGTTCACGCGGTGTTGCTTGGCACCCAACGTGATCGGAGGCCCAGTCGAATTCGATGTGCGACATCAATTCGATTGATTAATTGATTAATAAAGGGTTATTAATTAATTAATAAAGCCAGTGAGGAGTCACTGGGCTTGTTGGGCCATTAACTGGACTGGTACTTGGGCCTAGAGGGTCACACGCACATGATTCTCAAGGCGATGGATAAATAAGTGGGTTTTATACAAACCGTGGGTTTTTGTGAAAAACCGCGCGGTTAGTATAAAACATAGCGAACGGGCTGAGCAGGCCAAGCTGCTGCTAACCCTAGCCGCCCCTCCTCGTTTTCTGTCTTCCTCTGGAGTCCAGGCAGATCCAGATCTGCCCCGCCGCTTCTCCGAATCCCGTTCGACGGGAAATCGTCCGCGCACTGCGGCGATCATTGCGGCGACCAGCGGAGGCTTCGCGGGCTGCGAAGAACAATGAACTCGAGGATATCTGTCGCGGGGAGGATCGCGTGGACTTCGCTAGAGGCCGGGCGCTTGCGCGGCTTGCGGTGTCACACCGACGGAACCGAACGGCTGCGGATTCGAATCCGCACACGGTGAGAACTTCGATAATTAGATTATCGTATTTTAGTCTCCGAAACGGGAACGGATCGCTGTAAATAATTTTATTTTTCCGCTGCGTGAGCGATCCGGAGAAACCGAGTAAACCCAACAAGAGGGTCGTCGAGGATTGATACGAGGGTTCCCCTCGGTTTTTGCTTTTCCGCTTTTGTAAGCTTTCGGCCAGGCATACGGCCGAGCTTGTACTTCCTTCTGTTTAAGAATACAAGGAATGTTTCTGGGCTTTACCTTATTGTTTTCTGCATGACGAGTGGATCTGGCCTTTCCGAAATCTGAGATCTTTTCATCGTTCGCTATAGCCTGCGAAGTCGAGACCCGATGTAAGTTCGGATAGGTCGTTGACAGAATCTCGTCAGCAGATAAGGCTGCTTTAGATGCGGCTTCTGTGGCCGAAGCCGCTCCCGCTTTGTCTCACGCAGACTTAGAAAATAGCCCGCCGCGTGCCGATCCGGATTACATGGCCGAAGCCATTCGTCGGATCGAAGGACTCGCGGATTTTAAGAGGACCGTGCCGCCCCCGGTACGGTTTGCATGGCCGAAGCCACTCCCGATACGGTTTACACGGACTTAGAGAAATCCATGCCGTGTCCTGATTCGGATTACATGGCCGAAGTCATTCGTCGGATCGAAGGACTTACGGACTTTAAGAGAACCATGCCGCTCCCGGTACGGTTTGCATGGCCGAAGCCACTCCCGATACGGTTTACACGGACTTAGAGAAATCCATGCCGTGTCCTGATTCGGATTACATGGCCGAAGCCATTCGTCGGATCGAAGGACTTACGGACTTTAAGAGAACCATGCCGTTCCCGGTACGGTTTGCATGGCCGAAGCCACTCCCGATACGGTTTACACGGACTTAGAGAAATCCATGCCGTGTCCTGATCCGGATTACATGGCCGAAGCCATTCGTCGGATCGAAGGACTTACGGACTTTAAGAGAACCATGCCGCTCCCGGTACGGTTTGCATGGCTGAAGCCACTCCCGATACGGTTTACACGGACTTAGAGAAATCCATGCCGTGTCCTGATCCGGATTACATGGCCGAAGCCATTCGTCGGATCGAAGGACTTACGGACTTTAAGAGAACCATGCCGCTCCCGGTACGGTTTGCATGGCCGAAGCCACTCCCGATACGGTTTACACGGACTTAGAGAAATCCATGCCGTGTCCTGATCCGGATTACATGGCCGAAGCCATTCGTCGGATCGAAGGACTTACGGACTTTAAGAGAACCATGCCGCTCCCGGTACGGTTTGTATGGCCGAAGCCACTCCCGATACGGTTTACACGGACTTAGAGAAATCCATGCCGTGTCCTGATCCGGATTACATGGCCGAAGCCATTCGTCGGGTCGAAGGACTTACGGACTTTAAGAGAACCATGCCGCTCCCGGTACAGTTTGTATGGCCGAAGCCACTCCCGATACGGTTTACACGGACTTAGAGAAATCCATGCCGTGTCCTGATCCGGATTACATGGCCGAAGCCATTCGTCGGATCGAAGGACTTACGGACTTTAAGAGAACCATGCCGCTCCCGGTACGGTTTGCATGGCCGAAGCCACTCCCGATACGGTTTACACAGACTTAGAGAAAACCATAACAAGTTTCCTGAACAAAAGAGTTCTTTATTTATACCCTCCGGCTGAAAGCCTGGGGAGAGGTGACTTACATATAATAACGCCGAAGGCGCTCTACATTCCATGTGCGAGGAAGGGGTTGGCCCGAAAGGGTCTCCAACCGGTAAGCTCCACGCCTGATCACCTCCCTGACCCGATAGGGCCCCTCCCAGTTGGGGGCGAGCTTTCCTGAGGCTTCGGCTGGCTTGGAAGCATGAGCATTCATCAACACGAGGCTCCCTACTTCAAAGCTTCGGGGCTTTACTCGAGTGTTGTGATACTTGGCCATGCGTTGTTGATAAGCCGCCAGCCGGATACGAGCTTTATCTCGGGTCTCTTCAATGAGGTCCAAGTGGTCTTTCAAACCTTCCTCGTTGGCCTCCGGACTGTAAGCAACGACCCTGGGAGAAGGAAGGCCGATTTCCACCGGAATAACGGCCTCTATCCCATAGGCCATGCGAAAAGGAGTTTCGCCGGTGGGGGTTCGGCTCGTCGTCCGATAAGCCCACAGAACGCTTGGCAGCTCCTCTACCCATCGGCCTTTAGCCTCACCGAGGCGGGTTTTCAATCCCTGCAGGAGGCTTCGGTTTGTGACTTCGGCTTGGCCGTTTGCTTGAGGATGCGCCACCGAAGTGAACTTCTGAAGTATGCCGAAGCTCGCGCAGTTGTCGCTGAACCGTCGGCTGTCAAATTGCTTCCCATTGTCAGAGATGATGGCCCGAGGGATGCCGAACCGGCAAATGATGGACTTCCACACGAAGTTCCAAGCATTGTTGTCGGTTATTGACGCGAGGGGTTTGGCTTCGACCCACTTGGTGAAGTAATCGACCGCCACGATGAGGAATTTTCTCTGGCCGGTGGCGACGGGAAAAGGTCCCAGGAGGTCGATCCCCCATTGGGCGAAAGGCCAGGGATCGGATAAGGGGGTCAGGAGGGTGGCTGCCTGATGAATGAGGGAGCTGAACCTCTGGCACTGGTCGCAGCGCCGTACGAGGGCTAGAGCGTCCTCTCGGAGTGTTGGCCACCAGTAGCCTTGCCTCAGGAGCTTGTGAGTCAGGGCTCTTCCTCCCGCATGCGCCCCGCACACCCCTTCATGGACCTCTCTTGCGGCATAGTCGGCTTCAGCCGGGCCGAGGCACCGTAGCAGTGGTCGGCCGAAAGATTTCTTGTACAACACCCCGTCCAAAAGGAGAAAGTGGGATGAGCGCTGCCGAATGCGCTTCGCCTCCTTTGGATCTGGCGGGACTTCTCCTTGGAGAAGGAAAGCGACGAGGGGGGTCATCCACGTCTCAACCTCGACCTCAGTGACTTGCATGGCTTCGGTTTCGCCGAGGCTTGGTTCGGCGAGCTCCTCGACGAGGATCATTCGGCCTCCACCCCCGTCTTGGGTTGACGCTAGCCGGGAAAGAGCGTCGGCTCGGGTGTTCTCGGCTCTCGGGATCCTCACGATTTCACAAGAATCGAATTGAGTGAGGATCTTGCGAGTTACCTGGAGATAAGACGCCATCACCGCGTCCCGAGCCTCGTACTCCCCGGAGATGTGGCCGGCGATCAACTGGGAATCGCTGAAGGCTTTCAGGTTCCGGGCGCCCAGCTTCTTCGCGGCCCGGAGGCCGGAGATGAGGGCTTCGTACTCGGCGGCGTTGTTGGTTGCTGGGAAGGAAAAACGCAGGGCGTACTCCGTGACGACCCCTTCGGGTGACGCCAGGATCCACCCGGCGCCGCTGCCTGTGGAGCATGCGGAGCCGTCCACGAAGAGTCGCCATTCGTCCACCGGCGTATCAGCCGAAGTAATCTCGGCTTCGACCGCGTCGGGTGCCGGCTGAGGCGCCGTGGGGGCGCCGGGGGTAAGTTCGGCGATGAAGTCTGCCAACGCCTGGGCTTTTATTGCTACCCGGGGGGCGTAGGAGATGTCGAACTCCCCCAGCTCAATTGCCCACTTTGCCAGCCTGCCGGACACCTCCGGCCGGGAAAGAATCTGCCTTAGGGGTTGGTCGGTGAGGACCTTCATGGGATGAGCTAGAAAGTAGGGCCGGAGCCTCCTTGCCGACGAGACGAGGGCCAGAGCCAGCTTCTCCAGGGCAAGGTACCGGAATTCCGCTCCTTGAAGGGCTCGGCTGGTGTAGTAAACCGGCTTCTGAATGCCCTCCTGCTCTCGGACGAGGACGGCGCTGAGAGCCGTCTCAGAGACTACAAGGTACAAGCTTAGAGGTTCCCCGGGAACCGGTTTGGACAAGATGGGGACTTTGGAGAGGTAGGCCTTCAGCTGATTGAAGGTTATCTGGCACTCTTTCGTCCAATCGAAGTTGTTGGCCTTCTTCAGTAGCTTGAAGAAGGGGAAACAGTAGTCGGCCGCCCTTGACATGAAGCGGCTGAGGGCCGCGATCCTCCCGTTCAATCTCTGTACTTCTCGGAGGCTTGCCAGAGGTCGCATCTGCATGATGGCCGAAACCTTCTCGGGATTGGCCTCCACCCCCCGGTGAGTGACCATGTAGCCGAGGAACTTGCCGGAGGCCACCCCGAAGGCGCACTTGGCCGGGTTTAGCTTCATCTTGTACCGCCTGAGGGCGGAGAAAGTTTCGGTCAAGTCGGCCAGATGCTCTGCAGCAAGGCGGCTCTTGACCAACATGTCGTCTACATAGACCTCCATGTTTCGGCCGAGCTGTGTGGCGAATACCTTGTTGACCAGGCGCTGATATGTCGCGCCGGCGTTCTTCAGACCGAAAGGCATTCGGGTGTAGCAGTACAAGCCCAAGTCGGTCGTGAAGCTGGTCTTGCTTTCGTCGTCCGGATGCATCCGGATCTGGTGGTAGCCTGAATAGGCATCGAGGAAGCTTAAAAGCTCATGGCCGGAAGTCGCGTCCACCACCTGGTCTATCCGAGGCAGCGGAAAGCTGTCCATCGGACAGGCCTTGTTGAGGTTGGTGAAGTCCACGCACATACGCCATTTGCCATCTTTCTTTGGCACCATGACCACGTTAGCGATCCAGTCCGGATGGTGCACCTCTCGGAGGTGTCCGGCGTCCAGTCCCTTCTGTACTTCAGCTTGGATGGCGGCCCTCCTTTCCTGATTGAATGTGCGCCGCTTCTGCTTTACCGGAGGCTGGTCGGGATCGGTATGGAGTCGGTGCTCTGCTACCTCCGGGTCAACCCCGGGCATGTCTGTCGGAGACCAGGCGAAGACGTCGAGATTCTTTTTCAAGAACTCGGTAAGCTTTTCTGCTTCACCCCTCTCCAGGCCGGAGCCTATCATCAAGACTCGTCCTTCGCCTCCTGGAACAGGGACGGCGAGGAGTGCTTCTCCCGGAGATGCCTCGGCCGATGACTCGATCGTTAGGGTTTCAGTTGCGGTCTTCCCTTTGACCGAAATCATGTAGCACTGCCGGGCTGCTTCTTGGTTCCCTTTAGCCTCGCCTATTCCATGGCTGGTATAAAATTTCAGCTTGTGATGGAAGGATGAAGGCACGGCTCCGATTCCGCCGATGAGTCTTCGGCCGAATATGGCATTGTAGGCTGACTCGATCTTTACAACGGCAAAGTCCGTCTCGACGGTTAATTGCCGGGGGGCGGAGCCTAAGGTTACAGGAAGTCGGACAATGCCCTCTGTAAGGAATCGCCAAGAACGCAGCGGAAATAAAAAATGATTCCATTGTATCGGTTGCTGGGGTTGTAAAACAGACATTTAAAATCTAAGCGGGAAGAACAGTTCTTCACCTTTGCGGGGTTTCGAATCTCCCGTGGATGTTGCCGACTCGTTAATCGCGCACGCGCACGATCTCTGGAGGTATCCACACGAGTTCCCGCAGCAGACGCGATTTCCTCCTCGACTTGAGTGCTGCGACCAGATCTCAGATCCACCATGCGCGGAGAGAGACAGATCCACTCCGAGAAGGAGAGAGAGAGAGGAGAGAGAGAATCTGGGGAGTAAAAATTCGTCCAACTAACTTTTTACCACTCCCCCTTGGCCCTCCTTATATAGAAATAAGGATAAGCACAAGAGTTAATCCTCGTGATTATCCAAGAGTTTGGCCTTGGATAATTCTCCATTAAATCTTCATGTTTATCCTGCAGCTTTTCACAAAAACCCAGATAAGCATGAAATTTAACATCTCTCACCGTCTGACGAGAACTCTTATGTGTGTGACCCTCCAGGCCCATATATCAGTCCGGTTGCAGGCCTATTAAACTTAGAACTGTTTCTTGAGTTTAATATTTATTAATTAACATTTAAACATCACATGTTAAATGATTAATTTAATAAACAAGTAAATTATCATCCGATGATAAATTCACTTGGCCTTCTGATCATGAACAGCACCAAACACTACCTCATGATCCCAGAAGATATAAGGGATACTAATCCCTTCAATTGAACCTTTCCGTCTGCAGATGCCGCACAGATATAATCCTTCACTCATGCAATGTCCCGATAACGCAAGGGTATGGTTTTATAGTCAAACCCTCTATCGCATTATCCAGATGGATTCTAGTACACAGTTAATATCTAGAAAGACATCTCTTTCATTTGACCCTGGCCAGGGATTTCTGTGTACACATCTATAGGACATTCTCTCTCCAGTCTTATACCAAAAGTGAGTGATCCCTTGTTGTTCACTCAATTACCTTCGCAAGCTTTCCACTGTATCTGAAAGACCGATTATGGTGGACTTAATGGTTAAAGCCCACGAGTCAGAGAATCAAGATACAATGGTCCACAAACAAGGTATCATTGGTGACTCAAGTCTAAGGACCAACTGTGCTACTGCAACGATTGAATTCCCTGGTTGACTAATAGGTATAATTACCATCCAGGAATTCTTATTTGGGTCTGTTCAGTGAACTCATTCTCTAATGAGCACCCACTTGTTTGTCTTAGTGTCACCACACGAGTGAATGTGAGATCATTCACCCTCATCACATGAGCAGACATAACTTGTGTCGATCTTATCGGATATTTAATGTCCATCTCAAATATCCTATGATCGGGAACTGTTTAAGACAATTGCCTTAGGATATTGATCTCACTATCATGATCTCATCATGATTCAATATCCCATACATTTGTCTATGGACCTTCATTACGATAGTCGTTTGCGAGAACTATTAAATGAAGTAATAAATGCCTTTATTAATAATCTGAACTAGAATGTACAATGATTGGCTATGAGGCCACCCAATTCTAACATTCTCCCACTTGGACTATAGCCAATCACCCATGTGTCTAAGTCCCATAGACTTAAGGTGACGTTCTAAATTGTTTTGAGACAATGGCTTAGTCAAGGGATCTGCTACATTATCTTCAGATGAGACTTTCTCAACTACTATATCTCCTCGGGCGATGATCTCACGAATCAGATGAAATCGTCTCAGAATGTGCTTTGACTTCTGATGTGATCTTGGCTCCTTCGCTTGAGCTATTGCCCCATTGTTGTCACACAATAATGGAACAGGATCTGAAATGCTTGGAACGACTCCAAGCGCCGAGATGAACTTCTTCATCCAAACCGCCTCCTTGGCCGCTTCAGCTGCAGCAATGTATTCTGCTTCGGTCGTCGAATCTGCAGTAGTTTCCTGTTTGGAACTCTTCCAACTTACTGCACCTCCATTTAACATGAACACAAATCCAGACATGGATTTGCTGTCATCCATATCCGACTGGAAACTCGAGTCAGTAAATCCTCGAAGTTCCAAGTCGTTTCCTCCATAAACGAGAAATAGATCCTTAGTCCTTCTCAAGTATCTAAGGATACATTTCACCGCCTTCCAGTGTTCCTCACCTAGATCAGCCTGATATCTACTAGTGACACTTAATGGATGTGCCACATCAAGCCTAGTACATAGCATTGCATACATGATAGATCCTATTGCCGAGGCATAAGGAACTCTATCCATGTATGCTCTCTCTTCAGGTGTCTTGGGAGACATTTTTTTAGAGAGATGAATTCCATGCCTCATAGGAACGAGGCCTCTTTTGGAATTTTCCATGCCAAACCTTTTGACTATGGTATCTATGTACATAGATTGGGATAATCCAAGCATCCTTTTGGACCTATCTCTATAGATCCTTATTCCCAGAATATAGGATGCTTCTCCCAAATCTTTCATGGAGAAGTTTTTGGATAACCAAGCCTTTACCGATGACAACATTCCTACATCATTCCCAATGAGTAGAATGTCATCAACGTAAAGTACCAAAAAGGTAATTGCGCTCCCACTGACCTTTTTGTATACACAAGGTTCATCTTCATTCTTAATGAAGTCATAAGATTTGATTGCTTCATCAAATCTTAAGTTCCAAGTTCGGGATGCCTGCTTTAATCAATAGATGGATCTTTGCAGCTTGCATACCTTGCTTGAATGTTCTTTGGAAGTGAATCCTTCAGGTTGTATCATATACACCTCTTCTTAAAGGTTCCCGTTAAGGAATGCTGTTTTCACATCCATTTGCCATATTTCATAATCATAGAATGCAGCGATAGCAAGAAGTATTCTGATTGACTTAATCATGGCAACTGGAGAAAATGTTTCGTCATAGTCAACACCTTGCCTTTGACGATATCCTTTTGCTACAAGCCTTGCCTTGTATGTGTCAATTTGTCCATCTGCCCCGATCTTTCTTTTAAAGATCCATTTACTGCCAATAGGTACCATACCTTCTGGCAGATCAACCAAGTTCCAAACTTGGTTGGCATACATGGACTGAATTTCAGAATCCATTGACTCTTGCCATTTTTCTGATTCATGACTATTTATGGCTTCAAGGTAGGTTTGAGGATCATCATCCTCATTTAAGTGCACTTTTGGTTTGCCTTCATCGATATGTCCAACATATCTTTCAGGCTGCTTAGGCACTCTACCTGATCTGCGAACCTTTTGTGTATCATCTTGAACAAGTTCTTGAGTCGATGGTTCAGTAGATGAACCAGTGTTGACTTGTGAGTCTAGAATTTCTTCCAGTTCTATCTTGCTCCCACTGTCTTCTTTTGAAAGATATTCTTTCTCTAGGAAGACAGCTCTTTTTGCGACAAACACCCTTTGATCGCTGGGCTGATAGAAGTAATATCCAAAACTTTCTTTTGGATATCCCACAAATCTACATTTCTCTGTCCTGGAATCCAGTTTGTCTGGATCATGTCTTTTGACATGTGCAGGACATCCCCAGACTCTAACATGCTTAAAGTCTGGTTTCTTTCCTTTCCATATCTCATATGGAGTGGAAGGTACTGATTTACTCGGAACTTTGTTCAACAGATATGCAGCAGTCAACAGTGCATATCCCCATAAAGAGATTGAAAGTTTGGCATAACTCATCATGGATCGCACCATATCTAATAGAGTACGATTTCTCCTTTCCGATACACCATTTAACTGAGGTGTATAGGGAGGAGTCCACTGAGACAAAATACCATTATCCTTAAGATATTCTGTGAATTCTGTACTTAAGTATTCACCCCCTCGATCTGATCGAAGAGTTTTAATACTCTTTCCAGTCTGGTTCTCAACTTCGTTTTTAAACTCTTTAAATTTCTCAAAGACTTCTGACTTATATTTCATTAAATATATGTAGCCATATCTTGAGAAATCATCTATAAATGAAACAAAGTATGAGTAACCGCCCATAGCATGAGTGGACATTGGACCACATACATCACTATGTATTAGTTCCAATAAGTCTTTAGCTCTTTCTCCATGTCCTGAGAATAGAGCTTTGGTCATCTTTCCCATGAGACAAGCTTCACAGGTTGCAAATGATTCATAATCAAATGGATCAAGATATCCATTCTTTTGCAACCTTATGATCCTTTTCTCATTTATATGACCTAGCCTACAATGCCATAGGTACGATTTATTCACATCCTTATCTAAGCGTTCAAGAGAATTATTTACCAGACAAACATCATATGAAATATCAAGTAAATATAATCCATTCAATAAATACCCGGAAGCAAACAATTTGTCTCCTTGATAAATTGAACAACCTTTATTCTCTAGCTTCATAGAATATCCTTGTCTATCTAAACATGAAATAGATATGATATTCCTAATAATGGTTGGAACATAATAACAATCTATCAGTTCCAAGGAGTCTCCTGACGGCATCTGAAGTCTTGCTGTCCCCACAGCTAACGCAGCAACTTTTGCTCCGTTCCCGAGCCTCAGATCCACGTCTCCGCGGTTCAATCTTCTCTTACTTGTTAACACCTGCAAGTTATTGCAGATATGAGAAACACATCCAGTATCTAATACCCAGGATGTTGATTCTCTATAAGACAAGTTAAGATCGATCATGAGAATACATGAAGCTTCACCAAGCTTCTCCTTTGCTTTTTCTACAAGGTAAATCTTGCAGTTTCTCTTCCAATGACCTTCTTTATGGCAGTGGAAACAGTGACCTTTATCATTGACTTTAGCTTTGTCCTTTTGTGCCGCCGGTTTACTTTTCACTAGCTTCTTAGGCTTACCTTTCTTAAAGGTCTGTCCAGCTTTTCTTTTCTTGTTGGTCTTACCAACAAGCATTACATTTGGCTTATCTTTCTGGATAGTGCCTTCAGCTGTCTTCAACATGTTGAGCAGCTCAGCTAGTGAAACTTCAATTTTGTTCATATTGAAGTTGATAATGAATTGTGAAAATGAATCTGGAAGGGACTGTAGGATTAAGTCAATGCTTAGGTCATTGTTCATAACAAAGCCCAGCACAGCAAGCCTCTCAATCCACTCTATCATCTTGAGCACATGAGTTTGCACAGATGTGCCATCGCTCATTCTGGTCCTGAACAGTTTCTTAGATATCTCATATCTTTCTGTTCTGGATTGTTCACCAAACAACTCTTGTAGGTGATTCAGAATGGTCTTAGGTTCCATGTTATCATGCTGTCGCTGCAGTTCATTATTCATTGGACCGAGCATATAACACTGGACCTTGACAGAGTCCTCCTTCCAACTTTCATACATCATTAATTCATCTTCGTTAGCATTATCACCGGGTTGCACTAGATCTGGTTGATCCAGGACATAGGCTAGTTTTTCGCACCTGAGGACAATCTTCAGGTTGCGTAACCAGTCAATGTAATTTGGTCCCGTGAGTTTATTTGCATCAAGTATGCAACGGAGGGGGTTAGGTGACGACATAGCGACCTACATGGAAATATATAAAATGAGCAGATAGTTCTTAAAATCAGATTTAGGACTTTTAATCTAGATTTATGCTCCCACTATTTTTCGGCGATCTGTATTACCCTCTAAGATACAGAACGTGAGATTCCGGTGATCTCCTAGTAGGGATCAGAATCCTTCGGGCAACATGCATGTGACCTTGTGGTAGCACAACAAATCACATCAAGTCCCTTAGGCAGTCAACTCTTGACAGTTGCAACGATTGCAATATCCGATCGATTTAACCCCTGAATCAGAACGACCTTGTGGTAGCACAACAAATCAATTTGATTCAGTTAAGTATATCCATCATTACTTAGATGACATGAATTCATAGTGCAATCCTTGTGGTAGCACAACAAAACTACACTATTTGTCCATTCATCTTAATGACATCACATGTCGTAGACCTAGTTTAATTTCTAAATCAAACAGACCTTGTGGTAGCACAACAAATCCGTTTGAGATAAGAATTATCCTAAGATCTATAATGATGGTGGGTTACGTGGATTATTCTTAATATCTCACGTTTACAACTTAAGTTTTAAAAGAGGGTTTTTGATTTTTGATTTGTAAAAATCGTACTATCAATAGTATTTCAATTTGAAGTATCAATATACTTAATAGAAATATATATATGATAGCATAGTCTACAAATATCACATATGTGCAGAAAAGATAAATGGGGATGATCATGGACTGCTTAAACTACTATGGAATCATCGGAGCCAAACGATGATCCATAATAGGATCCTAATGTGAAAACAGTAACACTGGTTCCATTTCATGCGAGTCCTCCCTCCAGAGGTGTCTTCAGAAGATCCCGTCCTCTAAACTTAATCCGATACATTTAAATACAAAATTCAGGACTCGCAGGTCCACAAATGTACATTTAAACAATTAGAAACCTTGATCTTATCAAGGGGAGTACAATCTTATAGGAAGGTAGAAAGTACACTTGGATTAAGAGAGAGGAGGACATGCAGGTCCTATTTAAAATACCAAATGAATTATGCATCACATCCATTCACATCATTCATCACATGAAAATTCTAAGTCCATGATTATCCCACCATAAAACACATCACATGCATCACAATCATCACATAATTGCTGTTTGGTATTAAATTTTATAAATATAAAATTATAATACCAATTAATTTTCGAAATAACATTTATTTCAGCATTATCAATAATATTCAAAACATTATTGACAAATAAACTAACTAAACTATTCAGTTAATCTAAATACAAATTCAAACAATTTGAACATTAAGAGTAATCAAGTTATGCATGAAATCAGTTTAAAACAGTTTTAAACTAATTAATATAATAGGAAAATTAATTATCTAAAACAATTTTAAATAATTAACTAACACCCTATTGAAAACAAAGCCCTTTAAGTAAATAACAGTTATTAAACACTTTAATAAGCTGTTAATAATCATAAAAATAATTAATAACAATTATTAATTATTTCTACAATTTTTATGTTTTAAAACAATTTTAAAACGGGCTTAAATGGGCTAATAATGGGTTTAATGGGGTTAAACAGATATTAAAAAACAATTTTTTAAAAAACCAGAAAATGGGCCCAGCCCATTAGGGCCCACTGGCCCGGACCCAGGGCCCTGGCTCGGCCAGGGTCGAGCCCTGGCTCAGCCAGGGTCGAGCCCTGGCTCGGCCAGGGGGTCTGGCTCAGCCAGACCCGAGCCCTGGCTCGGCCAGGGTCGAACCCTGGTCGAGCCAGGCACCGGACCTGGCCCAGTCAGGTCCAGGCCCAAGCCGGGTCCGGTCCGAACCGGTCCGAACCGGCTCGGGACCGGCCGGCTCAGCAGATTCCTGCAACCCTAACCCTTGCCTTTCTGCAGAACCAGCGGCTAGAAGGAAGGGTGGCAGCGCCGCCGCCGGCCGGCGACCGGCGCCGCCAGGACCCTGCCGGCGTTGCCCCGGCGCCGGCGACGTGCCCGGCGCCGGCAGGGCCGCCGGCGGCCTCCGGTGAGGTGAAAAAATTAAGCCCAAAACCCCTCCAAAATCTGATTTTGTAGGGTTTTAAATCCGACTTTGGGCTCGATTTTTGGGACCTCCAAGCGCACTCCGGTGCCGATCTTCATACCCAATGTGAAGTGGTGACTATCACCAATAGATCCAGACATCCGGGCCGCCATCCCAACACTTGGAATGCCCGTACGAAGCCGCCGAAGTACCCCGTTTCATCATCACATGACGAACTCCGAAAAACCCAAATAAAAATCCGAAAAATACAGAAAAATAATCAAATCGATCGTGATCATCATATGAACACTAATCTGTCATTTTTAATCGGATTATACTCAAGAACACGTACAATACGGGTTCTTCACGCATAACGAGAAAACACACAAAACGGTGCCGTTTTACAACCGAACCAACGAACCTGGCTCTGATACCACTGTAAGGAATCGCCAAGAACGCAGCGGAAATAAAAAATGATTCCATTGTATCGGTTGCTGGGGTTGTAAAACAGACATTTAAAATCTAAGCGGGAAGAACAGTTCTTCACCTTTGCGGGGTTTCGAATCTCCCGTGGATGTTGCCGACTCGTTAATCGCGCACGCGCACGATCTCTGGAGGTATCCACACGAGTTCCCGCAGCAGACGCGATTTCCTCCTCGACTTGAGTGCTGCGACCAGATCTCAGATCCACCATGCGCGGAGAGAGACAGATCCACTCCGAGAAGGAGAGAGAGAGAGGAGAGAGAGAATCTGGGGAGTAAAAATTCGTCCAACTAACTTTTTACCACTCCCCCTTGGCCCTCCTTATATAGAAATAAGGATAAGCACAAGAGTTAATCCTCGTGATTATCCAAGAGTTTGGCCTTGGATAATTCTCCATTAAATCTTCATGTTTATCCTGCAGCTTTTCACAAAAACCCAGATAAGCATGAAATTTAACATCTCTCACCGTCTGACGAGAACTCTTATGTGTGTGACCCTCCAGGCCCATATATCAGTCCGGTTGCAGGCCTATTAAACTTAGAACTGTTTCTTGAGTTTAATATTTATTAATTAACATTTAAACATCACATGTTAAATGATTAATTTAATAAACAAGTAAATTATCATCCGATGATAAATTCACTTGGCCTTCTGATCATGAACAGCACCAAACACTACCTCATGATCCCAGAAGATATAAGGGATACTAATCCCTTCAATTGAACCTTTCCGTCTGCAGATGCCGCACAGATATAATCCTTCACTCATGCAATGTCCCGATAACGCAAGGGTATGGTTTTATAGTCAAACCCTCTATCGCATTATCCAGATGGATTCTAGTACACAGTTAATATCTAGAAAGACATCTCTTTCATTTGACCCTGGCCAGGGATTTCTGTGTACACATCCATAGGACATTCTCTCTCCAGTCTTATACCAAAAGTGAGTGATCCCTTGTTGTTCACTCAATTACCTTCGCAAGCTTTCCACTGTATCTAAAAGACCGATTATGGTGGACTTAATGGTTAAAGCCCACGAGTCAGAGAATCAAGATACAATGGTCTACAAACAAGGTATCATTGGTGACTCAGGTCTAAGGACCAACTGTGCTACTGCAACGATTGAATTCCCTGGTTGACTAATAGGTATAATTACCATCCAGGAATTCTTATTTGGGTCTGTTCAGTGAACTCATTCTCTAATGAGCACCCACTTGTTTGTCTTAGTGTCACCACACGAGTGAATGTGAGATCATTCACCCTCATCACATGAGCAGACATAACTTGTGTCGATCTTATCGGATATTTAATGTCCATCTCAAATATCCTATGATCGAGAACTGTTTAAGACAATTGCCTTAGGATATTGATCTCACTATCATGATCTCATCATGATTCAATATCCCATACATTTGTCTATGGACCTTCATTACGATAGTCGTTTGCGAGAACTATTAAATGAAGTAATAAATGCCTTTATTAATAATCTGAACTAGAATGTACAATGATTGGCTATGAGGCCACCCAATTCTAACACCCTCTACTCGGCAGGGCGAGCCGTTAAAACCGTAGAGGGGGCCCCGGTGAGACTTCATATTAGCCTCACTCAATCCCAATTTTTCAAAACAGTCGTAAAACAAGATGTTTGGGGCACTTCCATTATCCACAAAGATCCTATGTACATCGTAGTTATTTATTACAGCATTAACGACGAGAGCGTCGTCATGAGGGACCTGAACATTAGTCAGGTCCTCGGCGCCGAAGGTGATGTCTTCCAGACGAGGCTTCTTCGGTTCGCCTTCAACCGCTGCCACTGTGTTGTGCTGCCGCGGCCTGGACCCTTCCCCCGGCCCTCCGGATATCATCATTATAGACCCAGAACTTGGTCTTTGATGGGACGTTTCTACCGGGGCCGAGGCGGCTTTTGGCGGAGGGGCGGCTTCTATTGCTGGGGGCTGCTGTTGCCTGGGCGCTGCAGGGACGTACCGGTTTTGTTGCGGTGGCTGCTCCCAGCGGTACTGCGGCAGTCTTCCCTCCCGGATGATGCGGTCGATCTCCTCCCGGAGCTGTCGGCACTCATCCGTCGTGTGGCCGATCTCCCGGTGGTATTCACAGTACCTGCCGGGATCCCTTCGGCGAGGATCGGTCTTGATGCGATCAGGCCGCCGGAGCATGCCTTTTACCTCCATGAGCATTCGGGAAGGGGGAGCAGGTAAGGGTAGGTACCGCGGCTGCGGGTCCCGTCGCCTCTCCCTGTCCCAATCCTCCCTGCGATAGCGCTTTCGGGAGGGCTCTTGGTCCTCCGGCCGAGGCCGGACCACCTGGGGAGCAGGTGCCGAGATGGCTTCGGCTGCGCCTCTACCTCTGGACAGCATCAGGGCCTCCCGGTTGATGTACTTATGGGCCCGGGCCACGAGGTCCTGGAAGGTCAGGGGATGGCGCTTCCCAATGGAACCGAGGAGCCCCTCGTCCCGGCACCCGCTGATCACGGCCGAAACCGCGATCGAGCTGTCAAGGTTCGGGATCTGGGCGGCCTCGGTCCGGAACCTGGTGAAGTACTCCTGGAGAGTCTCGGCAGGGCCTTGCCGGATAGCCAGCAAGCTGGCGGAGGTCTTGCTCTGCCGGGTGGCATCATAGAACTGGTCGATGAACAATTGGCCCAACTGGACTAGGGAGTGGATGGAGTTGGGGGCCAACGTCTCGAACCAGGTGAGGGCGATTTTTTCAAGGGTGAGGGGGAAGAGACGGCAGCGGACTGCCTCGGAGATCCCCCGGACCCGGAGGTAGGTGTTGAACCTCTGGAAATGACAGAACGGATCTGTCATCCCGTCATAGAGAGGGCCCTTCGGTAGCTTGAAGTTGGGGGGCACCTCGGTGGCTAGGAGCTCCGCCGTGAGCGGGGTCTGCTCCAGGATGCTGCTGGCGAGGGGCGCCCCGTGAGGCCGGGACACCATCTGCTGCATCTCTTTGCGCATCGCCGTCAGCCGCCGGTCCAGGTCCAGGTCCGGGGCGGTCGAGGTGGCGACGGATTGTCCTCCGGTCCGGGCCGGACGGTACTCCGACGAAGCATAATCCTGCTCCGTCAGACGATCGGCGCGGGGAGCTCGGGCAGGCAACGCCGAGGGCTCGCTGCGCGCCGCCGCGGTCTCGTCGAGAGAGACTGGCGCAGGCACCGGCCGGAACCGGACGTCTTGTACTGGGTAGAGTGGGGGGAGTGGCGCCTGCTGGGGAAGCTGCCCCGTCAGTCCCATGCGCTGGGCGATGGCGGACACCATCTCCTGAAGAGGCGCCAGGGACGTGACGGCAGCGGCCAGCGTTGCCACTTGCTGCTGGAGTACCCCCACTCGGTCTTCCGAACCGAAAGACTCCGGTATGGTTGGCAGAGGTGGGTTCGGCGGGGCAGACGGTGCGCCTTCGGAAGGCAGCATCTGCGCCGAGGCCTCCCGCGCTTCTGCTTCGCTTTGCCCGGATCGTCGGGTCACAGGTCGCTGAGACATGACTTGTTTTGTTAGTTTCCCACAGACTGTGCCACGTGATGTAGACTGGATCTATCACGACCGGATTCCGCAGATGGAATCCGAAAAGAAGGGGATCCGGAGCTGGGTCGGATCGGTGTTCGAGAGGGGCCCGACGGGGATCCGGAAGGCGAAGGACGCAGAGGCGGAGCCCGGGGGTCCGATGCCGGAGGCGACTCGGGGCGGGCCTTCTGCTGGGGAGCGAGCCCGGAGGCTCCTTCAGCGCGAGACCGGGTCTCCTGCCGCCCTTTTGGAGCGGGCTTTCTCTTGTATGGTGAGCCCGAAGGCTCCTTCAGCGCGAGACCGAGTCTCCTGGCTTGGATAGTGAGCCCGAAGGCTCCTTCGGCGCGAGACCGGGTCTCCTGGGAAGGAGCGGCGGGGATGAGCTTCCTTCCCTCTGCTCGCCGACAAACGGCGGAGCCGAAGCCGAAGGTCCGAGGCCGGGGGCGACTCGGAGCGGGCTTGCTCTTGGATAGTGAGCCCGAAGGCTCCTTCAGCGCGAGACCGAGTCTCCTGTCTTGGGGCAGCCGGCGTTCGGCGTCGAGACCAGGGAGAGGAATCCGAGGTCGGCGGCCGAGACCGACCCGGAGAGGTCGGCGATGATTCGAACCGAGCCCCTGCAGGAAGGAAAGAAGAAGAAGAACCAGTCAGCAGGAGTCCCGGGCGTCAGCCCTGGGGAACCCCCTCCGACGGTCAAGTTAGCTCCTGAAGAAGATTCGATTCAGAAGGAAGGAAAGAGCAGCTTGAATGCTATTCGGACAGAAGTCCTTTAAGGGTTTCGGAAGCTTGGGGAGGCATCCGTTTTTCCACCTCCCTCTTGGCCATACATAGCGGGATATTTATAGCAGAGGATAGCGGATGGTTAACGGTAGCAGCCGATATAAGACTAAATGAAGGTTTACTGATAAACCGCCATAGCGCCCGATCCGCCACCGGAGTGGGCCGGATTCGGCTACCGGACCGAAGGGGGTTGGGCCGCTGACGGACCGAAGCCTGTTGGGCCCTGGGCTGCCGCGTTGCTCCCGGGCCGTAGGCCAGTGGGCCGCTGACGGGCTGAAGCCTGTTGGGCCGGGAGCGACGGTGCCGCTTATGGGCCGAAGGCTACTGGTGGGCCGCTGGCGGGCCGAAGGCTCCCGGAGGGCCTGGTACTGCTGCTGTTGGGCTGAACGGGGTTGGGCTTGTTTCAATGGGCCGAATCGGATTCTGCCTCATCAGTTTTTATCATTTAACTTTGATTTTTTTCCCTAAAAGTGAAAGAACTACATTGATGAGTGTTTTTACGAGCCTTTATAAATTTTCATATTACATGGTATAGAGGTGGTATCTAGGAAGGCATAGAATTTAGCTTATTAGAGACATGTTATAGATTCAATTAGGCAATAACATTTGATTGAGATAGAAGCTCTAAGTAGGCATTTCAATAGGGGGTAGGTAAATAACATATTGGATAGGCCCCGGCCTTCGATGAGTTAAACTCCTGTAGGTCATGTGTTCGAGTCCCAACGCCACCCTAGAGTAGTTTACCCAATACATTGTCTTCCCTCATGTGTAGACACAATTTAGATATTTGGCCTGAAAACTACCCTCGAACTCCAGCTGCAGTATGAGTTAAGTGTTGGCCTAGGAGCTACCTCAAACTCTAGTCGGGGTTTCTCGTGAGTGCTACCTCTACTAAAAAAGGTAGTCTTTTCATTAAATTTTAAGATGATCATAACTGAGCTTCATCTGTGAAAGCTTTAAACATGAAGTAGGTTCCTTTTCACTGTTTGCAATTACCTTTGTACCAAATGAGTAGGAATGAGTTGATCATTAGCTTGGAAGGCTAAGGTTGATAATTAATGTTAATTGATCATATTTAACATCTCAAATTCAGAACAAATATGAGATCTTTGTTTCATTCATCTTCATTAGGTAAGATGTCGTGTTTCTAGATCTAAGGCATGCAAGAAGAAAGGTCATAAAAGGAAAAAGTATAAAAAATTATGTCCAATTTTCTACAGTACTCTGTAGTAATGCAAATTTTCAGGCACTTAAAGCATTTTTTCTCACTCTATTTGATAGAAATATATTTTTTTAGTTTCCCCATCTAAAGCATGAGAATGGTCAAGCACAAAACTTTTAAGATATATTCTCCATTTTTCTTTATTTACTTAGTAGGTTTTAGCATATGTTGCTTTCCTTATTACACATTGTAACCATTATTTTATTATGGAGTTATGATCTTAAAATTCATCATACCATGTTAGGACGATGATCCTTTGTCAACTTTCTTTTTGGTCATTACCTGAGCCCAGACTTGAGCAGAACTTTGATAAGAGTTCACTTCAACCTCAAACTCCTCGGTCATTTAAGTCATGATCACTCTAATCTTAGACTTATGTGCACATAAATGTAAATACATGTGCAACTAAGAACACATTTTTGAAAATGTAAAGATCTTAGACTAAGCTGATAACAGTCCACATTTCAAAAAGGAAAAAGAGACCAGATAGGATAAACAAAAATCAAACAAACATTAGGTCCTGTATAAGAGACTGCAAATGCATCTTCTTTTGTTGACTAATGCTTGCTGCATTGCACACAATGTAGCATCAGATTGCATGCATGTGTACTCCCTTTTTTTCATTTTTTTTTTCTGACAGTCCAATAAAAAAACGAACAGTATGAAGGCCGAGCTAAGATGGATTTTCAGCTTAACAATTTTTCTTTTTTAAATGCATATTGGTGCATGGTTGTCAGATCAAAGTGATCAAAGGCATGAATATAGCTTCAAGCATGTACTCAATTTATTATAACATAACTTTCTTCTACTGTAAGAACATCGAATATTGATTGCCATTAATAGCAATATCAAAATTGTCATCGATATAAGCATTTAAGTATACTCCTACTCATGTTCCAAATGAACATTTTTTATGGTGGTCATACATAATTGGGTGGGGCAAAGGTTGGGTTTTGTGGACTAATATCAGTGAAAACATTTAATTCCCTTTCAATTTTCAACTATCTTGATAAACTTTCTTTCAATTATAGCACAACAAACTGTTTGAAAGTAATGCAATTGTTGTGGTTGTCTCAGATTCTTGAAATTGTCATGGTTGAGTTGTTAAACTGTAGATCTCAATCTCATCTCATTCCGCATCCTATTTTATTATCAAAATAGGAGTTTTCAATGTTCTAAAGAATTCTTGCATCTTGTCTCAATTTTTTTGTATGTATATTCCAAAATTATAGAATACGCATATATAACATCAAAACACATGAAAATGACAAAAGAATAATGCATTAGAAATGTTTGAAATAGGTTTTTGGGTTTATAAAGAAATAATTGATCAAATGAATTCCTCTAAATAAACTTACAAAGAGTTTAAAGAGTTTAGAAGATCTCTGGTCAGAACATAAAATTTTGGCCAGGACTAGGATAGCAGAGAAAATTGAGAGAGTGGGATGCCTAGGATGCTCACCGGAACAGACTCCTAATTGCTCCATCTTGACAGGATCGACCATTACGTGTGGAATATTATTTTTATTGTTATTTTAGAGGAGTGTATTTTTTTCTCATGTTGTTTTGTGCAAGTGCATTAGTTAAAAGATTGTCTACAAGTTACATGAGAATCACTAACTTGATTTTGTTTTGATTTACATAAGCATTCTCCACATCCAACGTCAAAAGTGAACAAATAATTTTCTTGTGAACATGCACGCACGATAGCACATTTATTCAACTAGTCAAAATTAGATATGAAAAGTAATAAAAAAGGAATTTGTGTCAAAGACTCTGTTGACTCAGTCAAATTTCAGATCGAGTCATTTTGAGCTAAATTTTATACGGAAATAGATTAGGGTCAACAAATTTGTCTCAATCCTGCTTCAACCCATCCGATCTGTAATCTTTTTCCTTGATCTATCTTGACCTATCCTGAGCTACTTTGGCCATGATCAAGACATAAGTCACGTAGGACTGATCTAAAATTGAGACAGATGAATTAAGGTTAAACAACTTTTGAGTGTGTTAGGAGTTTATGAAATCTTTTTATTCTTTAAGAAAGGAAAATTTTCTTCCCAGATTAAAATTATTTTGAGAAACAAATAAAAGTTCTATACTTAAAGGTAATTAATTAGAACAAGTCGAATGTTGCGCAGATAAATGCCAAATCTCAATTGTTGTTAGAGATGGAGAGAGAGATCTATAACGAGCGGCAAAAAGATCTTTTTCTTCCTTAGAAATTTTTCCTAGATCTAAAGGTAGGAAAAATTTCAAATAATTTTCAACTCAAGGAACAGAAAGTTTTTTGCAATCATTTATTTTTCTAAATCTTTAATCCAAAACAGTTTTTCTTTTTCAAAAGGTAAACTTATTGTTTTTTCCTCTTACTTTTGTTAATTCCTAATCCATCCTTTGTTAATCTCCTCTAAATAATCCAACCCAACTCTGACGTATGCCCACAATGACGCCAACGCCCCGCTTTCTGTTGGCAGCCTGACCAACTCGCTACCGCGGTTACGAAAATGTAGGAATTTTCCTATATATATATATAACACTCTTGGAAACTAGCATATTTATATTCATAGCTCTAACTGCCATGTATTGTGGTTACGCCCGCTCTGTCAAAATATTATGAGTTGTAACTGAATATACTAAAAAGATTCTAAATATTATATACATATATATATATATATATATATATATATATATATATATGTGCTTAAATTTGCTAGAATTTTGTATATATAGTCCTAATTTTATTAGAATTATGGAATCTTTTCAACATATTCGATTGGAGATTACTGTATTTAACAAATGAATGTAGCCACGAGATTTCAAGAGTTTTTGAGATATTTAATACAAGGGCTATTTGGATATTGATCCGGATAAACATAACGAAAGCGAAATAAATTCCTATATCTTGCGTATTTTGGTATAAGTTCTTATAAACATAATATGATTTAGTACTAAATCTTTCCAATTAAGAACAATTTAGAATGTCCATAGAATATTCTTCAAACTAATGTTAAAATGGACGAGAATACTTAGAATGATTAAAAAAATAAAAAAAGAGCCTTAATAAACAGGAAAAATGGCCTTAATGGGTCAAGTTTAATAATATTTTTTATTTTTTAAAATTTTTATCATCTGATCGGAGATCGGATTGTGCAAAAATATGAGATATATTAGAGATGACCTAATTTTTTTTTATTTTATTTTGAATGTACTGACTATTGATGCAATAGGGAAAACTCAAAATTTAAGTATGAGTATAAGTAACGTTTTTAGAGTGAGTTAAATCTAAACTCGTGTTTAACTATGATAGAGTTAAAAAAAAACTAACATATGTAAATGATAGAGATTAAAAACTAAAATGTTTAAGTGTATAAGGAATACGATCAACACATACAAAATACTGAGATTTATTTACTGTAAACTATTTATAGGGATTGATATGGATTTTTTTTTACATAATATAATATGAGAATTGCGGATATAATTATAAATACGTCGTCAGTTTTGAGTAGTATATATACATATATATATACCAAAATTCCACTGAAAAGCCTCACCTCACCGAACCATCCAGTCCTGCGGTTCCTGCGCTGCTCTCCCCCCCTCCCCCCAACACACGACCTACGGCTATTACTACTACAAGTATTATTGCAAAAGAATAGACGGACATCTTTGAGAGCGACGGTCACCGCGTCGCCGTCAGCGGGGTGGTGATCTCTTTGTAAATTTTTGCTTAGCGGGCAAGGCATGTGAAAATGGCGGCGGATGGCAGTGGCGCCCTTCCTTCTCCTTCTCCTCCTCGTCGTCTACGGTCGGTCAGGTGGGGCTACGTCCGGATAATCGCGGGCACCATCCTCGGCGGCGCGCTGGGCTTCTATGTCATGCACCGCGTCGAGAATTCCTACAAGGCAAACTCCGCTTACCCCACTCACTCACAGTGTCTAATTCATTTCATTTCCCTGTCCGATCTGGATGCTGGAATCTCGGATCCGATCATCCGAGAGCTGCGTGTTCTCTCTCTCTCTCTATCTGATTATTCCTCGTTTTTTTGTTTCTTTTGGTTGGCGTGTGGATGGATCACGGATGCTGCAGGAGAAGGTGAAGGAGAGGCTGGCCAAGTACGAGAAGGAGATGATGATGAAGCAGCAGCAGAACCACAGCGGGCAGCCGCGCTCGCCCTAGCTTAGTGCCTTCCTCCTCCGAGACCACCGCACCGCACCACCCCCCAACGAAAAAATAAAAAAAAGGAAAATAGACAACCCAGAAAAAGAAAGATTAGGACTAGAGAATAAAATCCATACTGTGTACCTTGTCCCCCCTGCCCCCCTTTTTTGGTTTCACCTTTTTTTTCTCTTTTTTTTTGGGTTTTAAAACCCCCTCTTGACCTGGAAGGAATTTCCTTGCTGTACCTGGTCCAAGGAAGGAAGGAAGGAAGGATGCTGCTGCGATTTCAAGATCCAGCGAAGCTCAGAACGAAGAGGGTGAGTCTGCTGATTGAGTTGGTTATTAGTTTTTGTCCACAACCTTATAGCCTCTCTATGAAAAAGTAGAGGTAAAGGCTATGCACAAATTGGCCCTCCAATATCCTGTAGTGGTGAGAGCCTTCTTCTGGCGTTGAGCTGCCTTTGAACCATCTTATCATTGCTTCTCTTTTTCTATAAGATAGATCACCTTTCCTTTGGTTGCTTGGATGCCTTCAAAGCATATTTTCTTTCATTAGCCAACTTGAATTAGTGCCATCGCGTTGTATAGCATAACTTTTCATGCTCATTGCACGTATATGCCCCACCCACACACACAACTTGGGTGTTCAGGGTTTTGGAAGAGTCTGTAGACTGTTTGGTCTGTTTGCCACTAGTAGCTCAAAAATACCAGTGTTGGCAGATTGTCTTTGAAGATGTCTTTCTTGCGCGTGATTCTGGTACACTAGAGCAGTTGAAAGAACTAAGCTCTAGAAGGAAAGTTATCGAAGAATCTGTCAACCAGAGCAGCTTCATTACAGAGGCAATTGCTCGGGAGATGGCTGGAGGGTTGACGTCTAGAATTCAACAGGTTCCTTGCACTTTTTAGTTTTTGTCTACCTCTTGTTCCTCTTTTTTGTATTCATGTTTTTTGGACGTGGCTGTTTCAGGATCTAAGAAAGCTGGAAAGTTACATACCTTTGCTAGAAAACTTTGTGATGCATTGCGAGTTGTTTCAGAGTAGCCCTAAGGTGCTCCAATGGATATCAGACCTTAAGATACAATGGTCAAGTGCTTTGAATGCATCTTCTATCTTCAATCTTGGAGGGCCAAAGTTTTTTCGTGTTGATAACTTGCATTTTGAACTGGCAATGACCCTTTTTCTTTATGGCGCACACCTGCGTGAGAGGGCGTTTGAAATTTTACCGGACGGTAATGGAGCATAGTTTTCTATTGTTGCACAATCCGTCATATACTCCGTACCTGAGAATATGATATTCTCTTGTTTTCACCTTTTCTCCAAGACAATCCTAATATGTCCTTGTTATCATGTCATATATACATGTTACTACAGATTTAGTGCAGTCAACGACCCTTTATAGGCAAGCTGCTGGAGTTTATAACTATCTGGCTAATGTGGTCCTTCCTCCTCTTCAACCTGCATTGACAAAGGAAAGGCCTGTGGAAGCAACTATAATGATGTCCTCTATTATGAGCCTAATATGCTTGGCTGATGCTCAGGTTTAGCATTTCTTTCTCCCTCCCATTTCCAATACGTGTGTAACCTTATGTACATGGATGATTTCATATTTCTGAGCAGGCATGCATGAAACAGGTACTCTTTATATGTATAATATCTTCTGCAAACCTTTGATATGGATTAGCAAAAGAACTGACAACTGATCATAGAGAGGGCATTCCCACCTAAAAGGAAATTATTAATTGCTTGTCATCCAGTATGAACCAAGTATCATAGCATGTTATTGTAGCATATGGTGTATTGCTTGGCTATTGATCTATTTATTGTTTGAAAAGAAAAGCCAATGCTCTGTCCTCAAAGGAGATAGTCTTATGTATAAGGGAGTTATTTTTGCTTGAATATCAGCTGCCTTTCACATTCCTTTCTATATCCAATATTGTAGTGTTATTATATTTATTAGATTCTAGACTCTTTGGATAGATAACTTATTGCAAAAAAAAACCCCTCTTTGGCTAGATAATCCTCTTTGGCTAGATAATTGCCCTAGAGAAAAGAGGCTAGATCCTAGCAGTTCGCCTTATGGGACTTCTACCTATCATATACATTATCATCTTTCTAGGTCCAAAGGGTTGATATCAAGCGGGATTTTCACTACTACATGAATCAGAGGTAGATTATGTTCGCACTTTCTTCTTGTTGACTTGGAAACTTCATTGCTGTCTCTTTCTTTCAGCAGGCTTTGTAGCTCCTGCTGTCCTTCCAGCACTGGTTTGATTGCAGAATCAGGGGGAAGAGGATGGCTTATTCTAGAATAAGAGCAACTAAGCATTTCGAGTAAAATACTTGAATTGCTTATTCTACCTGGAATAAACATTAATGACACTTCCTTTATCACATTTTAATTTTTCATTTATTTTACCTGATTAAAATGACTTATTCTAGGTAGAGCTACGACACAATTACCAAAAAAGAGCCTTGTTCCAGTACAAGTACTGAATTGCTTATACCGGAACAAGCAATCTGGGTCAAACCAGCCACCAGTGCTTTCATCCTTCCATGATCTATGAAACTGCCCAGCCTCGTTTATTTGAGGACCAAGTGCTAGCTTTGTGAATGAGTTCTTCATTGTTCCATTCAGCAAGAAAATTTGAAGAGTTACAAATATTGTCTTGCACTGTTGCAATACTGCATGAGGTGGTGACCTCTTTCCTGTCCTGCCTGGGCTTTCAGTGTGCTGCAGATTTGAAGTGCCCAAATTGATGCCATCCACAACATCCATGTTACTACCTCTGCGGATTTCTTTCCAGAGTTGTAGAACAATACCATGATCCCCATTTTCTACGAGATCAGCAGCACCTGCTCCTGAAAGGACCTTCCATAGATGCGAAGAATCCTTGCATCCTTATTGCCGCTAAACACACCTTTCATTTGATTCATATTTGGGGAATGCAATACTAAGTCTGGCAAGGGATCTGACAAAGGTTCTGATAGGCAAGTCAATTTCAAATACCTGCAATCTTGCAGAGCTGCATCCCAAGATTGACCTTCACCAAAAGAGACTCTCCTGCTTGAGAAAATACCTTGTGTGGAGCGTCATCAAGAGAACATCGTCATCAGCCTTCTTAGCATTTTGAAGGCACACAATATGTTTCAGAACACATCTACGGTCCATAGCTGCACAGGAATACTGAAGAACGGGTAACAAACATGAGGGTCTGGCAAGGTAGTTGACACTCCTAGTTGATCATCCCACTCAGACCCATCAGACAACAAAAGCTTTCAGTTGAATAAGTGGGTTAAAAAGTATTTGTGATTTGATTATAACATTGGAAAAGAAAACAAGAAGACTCTTTTGTCTGCCCCACTAATCTTCCAATTACTTTCTGCATTCCAAGATCGCTTTAAAGCTTTGTGAATCTCCTCCTTGTCCAATGAACCACTCGAGACATAAGCTATGAGACAACCTCATAGGGTTTGAATGTTCTTACGGAACTGAGCAACCACAGCGCTTCCACAACGAACATCTCCTCATGTCCGTCTTCCTTTTGAGAACTGGGATTCTGTAGCGAAGTTGGGTTTCAATCTTCTTTCCCATTATCTATATGCTCATCTTCTCCCTGCATAGAAAAGTGCTGTGCCCTTCAGATTTACATTTCCAAGATACCAGTGGATTCTGGCATGAGGCGTGTCCTTTGCCCATACATCGAAAATAGCGGTTGCTTCTCGAAATCTTTTGGACTTTAAGGGTCGAAAGTGTTTTGTGTGTGTGACTATAGTTCAAAGCCCCTTGACATTCAATCCTCTGTGTTGCTGCATTGTTGACGATGCATTGCAGAGGATCCTCCTGTATCTTTTTTTGAGGGGACTCCCCTGTTTTTGCATTGCTGCTGGTCCCCTCCTTCCTACTCCCCATCTGTTTGTCTGACCCCCTTGTTCTCACCCTCACTCTTGCTGACTCTTACATTCTCTCTCTCCTTTGCTCTCGCTCTCTGACTTATTGCACTCCTTTATTCAGAAAAGATAATCTCATTACTATATAGGACTGCTTCGTGAAACAGACTTGAAAATGCATCCAGAGTCTTATATGGTGTCGAACCCCAAATCTTGGTCAGTTTTGAGCTCAACTGCAAGAGGCGAGATAAGTATGTATTACTGCATCAATTCAATGATAACTGTCAGAGTGGTGACATAAATGTGCATTAATCCTGTAAGTGACAAACTAATTGATAAGATTAAATATCTTAGTCCACGGTAATCTGTTCATCAGAATTTAAAGACTGTATTTAATGAGCATAGCTAAACTATACAAATGGAAGGGCGGGCCTGGAGCAATGGTTAAGTTGCCTTGTTTTTGACCTTGAGGTCACGGGTTCGAACCAAGGAAACAGTCTCTCTACTTAGAAGGGGTAAGGCTGCTAACATCGTCCCTTCCCTAGACCCCCACAAATGGTGGGAGCCTCGTGCACTGGGTACGCCCTTTTTAGCTAAACTATACAAATGAGTGGAGCTCAAGGTTTATCACTCTTTATCATAGTCATTGTTACGGTCTCTGGCACTAGGGCTTCAATCCCATCTCCCACCCCCTCCTGCAAAAAAAAAAAAAAAAAAACCAGAGAATAGGTGAGAAAATTGGCTGGGCGATTCACACTTTTGAATTCAAAATTAGCGATGGAATGAGTAAATAGTTGTATCACTTGCCAAATATGAAAGAACATTATGCAGTTCATGCATCTGCTTTATGCAAAACGAAAAAGGGCATACTTGAGCAAATTGCTTGCAATTCACACTTTTGAGTTTCAAATTGGTGATGGACCTAGAACATGCTGTATGACTTGCAAAGTATCAATATGCAGGCCATGCACTTACTTTATATGCAGCATCATTTTCATCATCATCAACATGATCAGCAGTGAAACCCTTGTAACCAATCTAATGTTGGTTAAATCTAGTGAAGGATACAAGGATTTGGGCAAAGTCTTCTTGCTGTTTGTCTATGGAAGATCAGTCAATTGCAAGCTGGAACTGTGCAATGTAATTTCAGACAGGAGAGGGTTATGTTTGAAGTCCCACAAGCCCAGTTGATGAGTAACTGCATTCTTGGTTGCACAGTCAATCTTGGACAACTAGTCAACAGCTTAAACAGAGAGGGAAAGAGACAAGTTCAAGATGGAAGTTACCTGATCTTCTTGAGGCAACCTTACTGCCAAAAAGTAAATTGAAGTACAACCAATAGGATGAAATTTGGTCTAGGTGGATCATTATATTTAGTTGGTATGTGCCTTAAAGCCTACCTCGCTAGCCATTGTCAATGGACACATCACCAATCAACAGTCTTTATTAGGGGTGTAAACGTAAATCCGTTTTCCAACCTTCCGACCTGTTTCTGAGTCTTAATAGTCGGAATCGGAGTGATATATTTTTTCCGAATTTACTTTGAAATCGGAATCAGATAATTTTTGATAAAATTTGGAAACGGAATCGGAAAGTGTTGTTTCTGTATCCGATTTACTATATTTCCATAAGTTTGTGGGCAGTTGGAGACGGAGCCCCTGGTCTCTTCTATAGGGTGCTTCTCTTTCCTGCTTCCCATGGAATTCCGATGTAGGACCTTTTGCAGAGAGCAACCAAAACGGCTGCCTCCATGCCCACTTCTGCACTTCTGCGCCATCCGCCTGTCCCATGAGCTTCTCCTCTAGGTGTGGAACAAGTCCCCTTCTCACGGCGCCCTGTCCTTCATCTCTGGTCGGCATTTTCAACAAGGCCAAGGATATCCAACTCCTTTGGGTCATTTACTGTGAGGCATCTTCCACACTGGGCCTGGAGAAGGCTAAGAATGTCCTACATCTGTGCGTGGCCAGACAAGCCTTCGCCAAGGTGAGGCAGATTGAGAACCACACCGGATTCTTCCACCTTCTCAGCACCTGTGTCAAGTCCCTCTGCATCATGGGCAAGCGCACACATGGTAGCCAAGCTCTGTGCTAACCAGGTTCATGGCAGCGCCAAGCTGAACGGGTTGATCCTGCGGCGGGATTCCTGCCAACTACACCATGTACCATTGTCTACTGGTTGTTGGTTTTTCCAAAATAGTCCAACATCGGGGGCATAAGGAAACAACATGGAGGAGCTTTCACTATAGGAAACACCCAGCCACTCAATTGGCATTGGACATGGTAAGCATATTTGCCAAGGGCCCAGAAGCCCAATAACCTTTTGAGGCTCAATGCCCAAGTCAATAAAGTTCTTTTTTATCTGATTTCTGATTCTATATTTGATTAAAACTATTAAGTGGAAGCGGAAATGTAAACGAAATGTAAGCGGATATACCTGTTTCCATTTTTGTATTCGATAAATTCCAATAATTATTATCAGAAATGTAAACGGATATACCTGTTTTCATTTCCGTATCCTACCTGTTTACAGCCCTAGTCTTTATATCTCTAAAAATGTACATTTTCCCCCTCCTAGTAGCATTTGTTCGTGCATGTTTGGGGGAAATCCCCTGTGAGACACATATTGTGTGTTTTACTAAACCTTGTCATCTTAATGTTTGTGAGCTTCTTCTCAGATTAGATCTCTACTATCATTGGCATATAGTAAGTTGATAACAATTCGTTTTCTCTTGGGTCAGCATCTTTTAGTCATTTGCTTGCCTATAGCGAGAATTCGATTCTTTATCCTGTGTAATAATACGAAAACACTAAGAATTTTATAAGAGTAATCGTTGTTATATCATAAAGCCAAATAATTTAGTTTGATAGACTTCCAAAATGATTAAGATAGGAGTACACAATATAGGCATCATAGCTCTTGTTTCTTGTTGATCAACATTAATTGGTCACTAATTATAGGTGGCATAGAAGCTTTTGTTTCTCATTGATTAATATTTGATGATGATTCTGATGGTCAGATCTTTTCTTAGACAGTGGCAATTAATTCTCTTAAACAAATAATATCTATATGTTCAATACGACAGGATTTTAGACATTATTTTGTATAGTGAATAGAAACCTCTTCTTAGACTAGTGATGTTAGATTCCTGGTAGATTGCTGCAGTGAATTACAAATGACACCTACGACATGATCCAACTTTCATTTGTGCCTTCCTGAATATACTCAGAATACTATCTTGACTAATGTAATGTTGGTGATCAAATATGATTATCAGTTCACCTGATCTTCCAATGGCAGTTGTGTAGTGGCAAATTGGGAAATAGGTATAGCACAAGCATGGAAGGCATACAAAGTAGCAAAGGACGAAATGCAATTGAGGGATCTACAAGCATACTTGGGTCACCCATTTTCATCATATGGTTTCTGTTATTGGTGTAAGAAATCCTGCTGTGCTCATCTGATTGGCATAGCGCATTATTGATCTTACAATTCACATTTCTTGATATATTTTGCCTCTAGGGTTGTTCCATTATCAAAAAAGCAGAATCCTAGGAAGACTCGAGATGGCCACTTCCCCGTTCGCATTGGCGGCAAACCATCTTACCCTTGGGAATGGTCTCCGGAGAGATTCTTTCTTCGCTTGCTAGATCTCAGGGATCTTGGAGGGGGAGTGCTACAAGTGCCTTGAGAAGGGTCACCTAGCGAGGACCTGTAAGAAGCCAGTTGGTGCCTTAGATGTAGGGGGAAGGCCATGTGTGGAGGGTATCCCAAGTCCAACATGGGAAGGGGAAGAATGGGCCGGCCAAGCGGACATATGCAGAGGTCCTCCACGGAGTCAGTCCGGATGGTAGGGATCCTCTCATTCTACCCGTGAAGTGTCCCTTAATAGAGACCATCTTGCCTCGCTTGCAATGGGCAGTGAGATGCCTTTGCTTCTCCCTCATTGAATGAAGGTCAGATGCCGCTTCCATCAAGTAGTTGCTAGATAGAAGGATAGAGTAGGGGAGATCTTGGATGTGGATAAAGGAGACTTCTTGGCCATTAGACTATCGGAGATGGATGTCAGGAGGTTGGGAGCGGAGGACTTTCTTATTATTGAAGGGATGGCTTTCAGGGTATCGCCTTAGGGCTTGTTCGTGGAACTTTCCTGTACTCTAGAGCCTGCAGTGCTCGCATCCAACTGATGGGAGTCCCATTGGTCCTCTGTGACCTTCATGGTTTCTGACTCTTGGTGAGGAAATTCGGCAGGGTGAAGGAAGAAACAGTTAGGGTCTTCAGTGCCGATGGGCTCCTGGACTTGGAGGGGGTCATCATGGTTGGCTGCCTCGCCTCCATTCCATCAGCACTGGAGCTGTCCTCGAAGGAAGGAGAAACCCTGTTCGAGTCCTCTAGAGCCCCCTTCCTAGTTGGCCAGTGCACAAGGAAGCACTAGGGCTTTATAAGGCACGTCGGGAGCTTGAAGAAGATGTGCGGCTTGGTTAGGGAAAGTCGGATTTAAAATTCAAATCGCCAGCCTCAATGGCCGTTTCAACTCAGAGCATGGGCCGGGTGCTACAGACAGGGTACCGGTTTGCATTTCGGGTCGCATGGGTGGGACCCATGACTTACCCGATATGGGGGTTTGTCGCGTGTCCACATTGTACCAGGGAGGATTGTCTTCCCTGCTTAATCCTGCCAGGTCTGCCCCTCCTTGTTGCAGGTCCCCAGCTATTGTCTATGTGGTAGCCGGCTGTGGTGATTCGTGGTCCGAGCAGTCCTGCACCACCGCCAGCAGCCAACAGAGAGCCCTACCAACTCCTCTAGCCTCCTATTGCTCTCCGAAGACCGGCCCCTCCATTTGCGTTGCTTCCCCCTCTTTAGGATCAATGCAATTGGGCTTTAGTTGAGCATTCCCAAGAGCAGTTGCAGTCGGGTCCACCTATTGAGTAGCAGGGAGCTCGGCGGGAGCCCTAAATCAGCTAGATGCTAATGGGTCCGAGCCAGATTGCTAAGCTGGGTCGTTGGCTCTCTGGGTGCCTCCTGACGTCCTAGTAGACCTTGTCAACTATGATCGGCACCTTCATTGTGAGGAGTCAGATTTGGAGGTTGTCCCCTCCACTTTTGTGCAGTGACAGTGGGGCCCCGCATAGGAAGAGGAGACGCAGGTAATGGAGGAAGGTGGTGAGGAGAATGAGGGGAGGGGGGGTAAGGAGGATGTTAAAGACTCTCTCGCTAGAGTGAAAAAAATTACAAAAAGCCAAGCTCAAAAAGTGGCGGAAAAAGTAGGTGTGTCGTTCAAGGAGGTGGAGAAAGACATTCGCGGGGGCATACCATAAGATTTTGAATAGGTGGCAACTCAATCTAGCAAGGAATGCTAGAGTGAAGAAAGGAGCGAAGGAAGGAGGGAAAGCAGATAAAAAAGGGCAAGGGGGAGGGGGAGAGAGGGAGTCCTTTACTTTCTCAATAAAGCTGATGTTATGGAACATTAGAGGAGTAGGTGGGAAGGAGAAATAGGTGGCTCTTAGGGAGACGATTTGGACTTGTAAGATGAATATCCTCTGTATTCAAGAAACAAAATGTGGGGGGGGGGGGGGTAAGAGGCAGTCATGAGGGAGATCGGCATATGCAGTGGAAACAAACCTTGGTGCCAGTGGATTAAGAGGATCACTTTCCTCACTTGCAGGCTCTCTGTCTCCTACGACCGACTTTTGACCACAAGCCCATTCTTCTCAAGACCACCCAAGGGGGATGAAAGGAGGAAGATGTTCATAAAAAATATTATGAAAATTCACACTAAAAATCTCTAAAAAATGAGAAAATACACCTAAAATTCAGAAAAAAATAGAAAACATACTAAATGGGCTCCAAATGGGTCAAACAAATTATCTACAGATTCAACTAAAGTATCCTGTCCATCAAACAAGCTCTAGCGAGTCTCCAAGCCACAATGTAGTTGGAACGGCTCTTTAACGGGGATAAACGCACTCCATCATGGTGTGTTGGTCTTGGATCCCTGTTAAAATGGCTATGGAGGTGATTAGATATGATAGACCATTGATAGTAATGGTTAGGGAGTTTCACAAGATAATGTTGGATATCCTTAATCATAGCCAATGATATCTTTGAGGAGAGGTAGCACTAGAGAGGAGGGTGGGGGATGTTTCTAATCGTTGTCTCGCATGATTTTGTCCCCAAAATGTGCTTTAAGTTTGGATTCAGACCCACTAGTGGCCCAATAACTTTTCTCCCTTTCTGCCGTGAGACTATTCAATTCATTCTTGCCTATGTTTCCATTCTCAATGATGGTCTATCCTTGGCATTATACCAACCTACATATATCTAATCTCTGGCCATGAGTAGGCCATTATAAGTCCTATCTTCTGCCTAGTTTGTCTCTAGACCAACAACATTATATTTCAAGGGCTCTACTCTAATAAAATGACCTGATTCCACATTTATGTGGTGACCCAGTCACGAGCCTAGTAGGAGAAAAGGGCTACCTGTAAAAGAAAGCTGCGTATGGGATGACAGTACGTAATGCTACGGTGTGGAGCTACCGTTGTGTGGGGCCACCACTATGTCTCAAGGTTGGGGCAGGGATGAACTGAATTAGTTCAACATCGAAAAATAGAAAAAGTTGCTTGGCTACTTGTAAGACATCTTTTGGAGAAAAAATCATGTGGGCTTGGCCCAAAGCAGATAATATCTCACAAGGGTTCGGGTCATTATAACATAGTATCAGAACGGGATCCATACAGTATGATTTGGATTGGGTTAGGGACGAACCATGCTGAAGCTGGTGGGCCTGCAGTGACCCAGTCCAGTCACAAGTCTGGTAGAAGAAAAGGGATATCCGTAGGAGAGGGTTATCCGTGGGATGGCTACATGTAATGCCCTGGTGTGGAGTTACCACAGTGTGGAGCTACCACTATGTCTAGGGGTTGAGGTAGGATGAACCGGATTAGTTTAACATCAGAAAACGAAAAAAGTTGTCGAGCCATATGTGTGGGATTTGGATTCATAACTTATGAGGCATCTTTTAGGGACAAAACCATGTGGGTCTGGCCCAAAATGGATAATAGTTCAAAAGGTTAGATTGCGACGTTGTAAAGTATATCTGCTTTGTGACTCGACCACGATTGTCAAAGGAACAAGGTGATTGAAGGAGCCAAGTCTCAGATCATTCTCTTTCAGATCTCCTAAAGTAAAATCTCTCCATCCTTACACCCAGTAGCTTTATTTAAAGTAGTACTGGTTATGCAATCAGAAAAGTTATGGCATCACATCCCAGCATCTTTGCCTCATCATCTACCTTTATATATATATTTATTTGCGGAACTAACAACCTATACTGTAGCATAATACGGGTTGCATGAGATTAAATTCATACCTTTGATTGAAGCTAAGGTCCCTCCTGGCCTTTAGAAGGCTTGTACGTCCTATTTCCTCTTCCAACAGCGCACCTTTGATCTTTGGCCTCTTTTTATATCCCTCATCTAAAGCATCTCTTAGAGGCACTGCTGCAGTTGAGGATCACAGGTGCTAACATTCTTCTTTATAGGAGAACCATTTTTCTTTCATCTCTCTAGAGCTCTTCATGCATAAGAGCTTTGGGATTGTTTGTGGACAACAGTTATGCTGAGAATTAAATTCTAGCCATGGAAGATCCTTGGAGAATTTCCAGTCCTGTTGACTTTCTGTTCAAATCCAATCCAACTCTTTTTAAATACAACCTTCTGCTTCAAATTGGGGTTCTGTTATCATTTGAAGGGAAATACCCATGGCTTCCATTTACTGATTACAGAAGTCGTATATATGTTCGTAGACTGCTATTTTGGTCTGACTTAATGGTAAATCAAGTTTCTCAAAATGTCTAATTTGTAGAAGGCGTGCAATCACAATTCAATTACATGGCAATTTGTGCTGCTTTACACTTAAAACAGATCCACAGGCGTAGTCTCTTAAGATGCACAGATAGCAAAACATTTTGCCAGTCTGGCTGTCCAGGTAGGAATAAGAGACTTGTATCATAGTAGCCAACCAAATAGCAGGCTTTCTGCCGTCAAAAGACATGGATAGTGGGAACTCTTGCTGTTTAACCCCCATACGGATGACGTCAAGTTGCTGCCATTCAAAGGACATGAATTGCATTTACTATGCTGTGTGCATAGGGAACTTCAAAGTCAAAGTTCAGACTTGTATTTTACTAGCTACTCATCTACATGCATGTTATTTATGCATATGATTTCATTTGCTAAAAGTGTGGCATTTAGACATAGGACTGCGCCATTTGAATTTTTCAGTTGAAGTGTCTAAAAAAAGATCAAATATTTTAACAAGAAACAATCAGCTGTCCATTTGAACACAGTGGCCTTTTCAGGTTCAGGTCAATTCGGATTATTAAGTGGCTTATCATTCCCAAATCTTATAGGCCTAAAAACAGTCATTTCTATTGGTTAGAACTCAGATTACAGTGAGGAAAGTCAAGTATCTTTCGGGGCCAGTATTTAGGATTATTTTAGCAACAGAACTTAGTTGGCATGTCTGTAGTGGTGGGCTCAAAAGTCAAAACTGCTGGTGGCCAAGGGACCATGGGTATTATATGTATCATGCCACAAGCATGAATAACTTTGCATAAGAATTGGAACAGGGATTGGCCTTGTAGTGCAGACAAAAGTGTGGTGGGTTAACCCAAATCCACATGCCATTTTGTGGGTGTAAGGATGGAATGTAACTACTGGGCGTTTAGGAGGATTGAATGATGGAGAAAAGAGCTATCAGAAAGAAAATTGGGGTGAAAATTAGGAAATTTACCTAGATGTTGGGGTGGCTACTCTTCCATTCATGAGTAGTGTAGCCTTTTTGGGCATGCAAATGAGTTCTACGAGGGGTGCTATACTTTGTACCTAACTTTGATTTCCTCTAGCAAGGAGTATGTTCTGTCAACCACTTCCTAAAAAAGTGCACTTGTAAACTTTCTTAACAAATTATGCCAACCACTTTCTAAATTGTACATGCCATCCACTTTCTAAATTGTACTTGCAAGTTCAAATGTTCTCTCATCCTTTTTTCTAATTCTTGTGACATTAATGTATCAACTTATTAAAATTGTATATTATTGCTCAGCATAGTCTCCATAAATAGGTTATATTATTCTTTGTGACTTTAATTCATTACTGATTCCATTGGGTGCTATTGACTAGGCTTTAACGATCAGAAAAGCTGAGGAGCGGAAAGGAAGTGCTAATCTTTTGGTGAAGTTGCATTTCGGTGTAACTCAGATGCTCGATGATGCAGCTTCCATCCTAAGGTCCAAGGCAGGAGAATGGGATGATATCTCAGCAACAATTGTGGTATTTGCATGCCTTCTACCCAGAGAATATTGGAGTCCATTCCATGTGATCTCTTTCTTAGTTTTGTTACGTTGCTTCATTTTTTAAGGATGATATTTTCGACTGTTTCTGCACATTTTCTATCCAGTATTAAGATAATTCTCATATTATGCCTGCTGTCTTCTTGATTACTAGCCAAGTGACCAGTAGTTAGTGAACTTCTGTTTTAACAAAGTCAAGTTTGTTAATCAGTCTCTAAAGTCCAAGTGATATTGGGTCACCTTTTTATTGAGATCTGCTTGTTGTACTACTCAGATTATAGATCTTGAATCCTCTACCTTGCACAAAGTATGAGGTCTATAAGATATCCATTTTACTGTTTGAACAGATTTGTATCAAAGTATCATTACTGATGTGAAATATATATAAGCTTGGTGTTCCATTCTGTTTCACATTCAGTGCTTCTTTGAGATAACTTAGTATCTTTCTTTCCAACGGTAACATGTTGTTTTCTTTGAAGATGTGGACTGCACCTCCTACCCTGGTTGCAAACATTCCCTGAGGAAGTACCTTGTTGTAATGGACCCAAAAGGACTCCCAATCTTTACACAAACAAATTCCTTCATCATCACCCCAATAATTACCAACGAAAGAGAATGGCTACAGACTTTTATCCAGTTGGCCCTTCAGAATGGACAGAGAGCCAGATGATTTCTGGTATGTGAAAAGTGATTCATCGAGCGTGCCATCTCTCCTGCCCTCTCCCTTTGACAGCGGTTGCAGATTAACATGGTCCACCATTTGCTTCATGTCTGAGCCAAACAGCCCCTCCAAATTTATCCTGGTTATCCCAGCTGGGGACTTTAATCTCCAGCCTTTACCTTCCTATGTCCTCAGCCTCCATGGAGGTGCAAAGACCTCTGAATCCTTGGACCCATAGGGTGAAGGCTTCTCGAGATGAGGGATCATTAGCTCCAACTTCAGATCCTGCCAAAAGGAAGAGGGAGTGTCATCATGGCCAAACAGGTGCCTTTCCCTCCTCACTGCGATCCAATTCTGAAACCTCTCGAGGCATGGTTTTGATCCTCCTCCTCAATGCAAGCCTGACTGAACACATGCCTTGGCTGCTATATATCCTTTCTGGGTCTGCCAACGAGAGGAGATGACAGAGCTGATTTTGTTGCACCCTTCTATGGTGAGGGAGGCCCACCAGGACCCAAGAGTAGGAGAGCTTGCTGCTGCCAACAAGTGCTGAATCATCGATCTGGAACCGCTGCCACCGTTAGCCCTGCTACAGATGATGGAGATGCCTCTGCCTTCTCCACGACCTGTCTGGCTGCTGCCATACCAGGCTACAATCTGCAACCGTTGGCTCCTCTGGCACAGTAAATAGAGATGCTGCTGATCTGCTCCCATCTGCAATCGCTGGAGAAACCTTAGGACAGGGTAACAAGTCCCTCATCAAACTGCAGCACCTCTATCTGACAGGGGTAGCTTAATGATGAGATTTGATATAGTTAGATCAGGGTCCTTGGCAAATACCTGACACCTTTTTGAGAAGAGACCCGCACAGAAACTGGCGATTCAAATGACACTTTCAAACGAATGTCTCCACCTGCTTTCCAGCACCTGGTTTAGTGGCTCTACTTTGACTGAGGATGGTCCAGGCTGCATTGTCTTCTTCTGTGAGCACGAGACAGCTAGGTTTCCATGCACTTGACAGCCCATCATGTCCCCTTTGGTCCCCTGCTCTAGGAGGCCCATCCATGATCAGATCCTATGCCTGAGTTTTCCTGTTCCCATCTCCAACAGTCTCAGGCCCAGACCTTGAATTCAAAGCCCCAATTGCAGAGGCAAATCTTGACAGGAAGGTCGAACTCCTCCATAGTCATCAACAATCAAGCACGCATGAGTTGCATCCTTTAATCCACTCTCTCCTACTCTGCCAATGCAACCCGTAATCTGTGTTACCCTGATCACCACCTCCCTTCTCCACAATGCAGCGTAATCTCCTTATATCAATCCAGACCAGCCTTGGTTCCTTCAGCACTCTGGTACCTGCATCAGCCATGAGAAGCATCTCCCAACATCAAATTATTTACACTCGATCGTAATCCTATATATAGGCTTGGAGAGCCTCATGCCATCCAGTTAGGAAACTTGATCAAAGTCTGCTCAGTGCTCAGGCACCAGGTCCACACTCTGTCCATCCTGGAGATTGAGCAAAACTACTTGTGATCTGCATGTGCAAGTCCCAACCTGGCACTGATGAACAACCAAATGGGAGGTGAACACATCCCATCTCTCCATGTTGTTTCTAGAAACCAAATGCTACTTTCAGTCTTCTATTCAAAGGAATGTCAATGACCAAGGAAACTGCAGTTTATTTTCTTTTGCACTCTAATGATGTTGCTAGATCTTGGCCTCTTAGCTGACCAGTGTAAAATCTCAAAGATTGCATTGTATGCTTGTTTTCAGGAGTTCATTTTTTCATGTAGTGCCCTACATCAGCTGAGGAGTCGGAGGCACCTTGCAGAGGGGTTAACCTCCAGTGGTGAAGATCAGACTATCATGCGTCAAGTTGGGGTAGCCATTGGAGTTCTTCGCTATGCCATTACCAAAGTGAACAGTGTTAAAGCACCAAAAGATGAGTCTTGGCGACTGGTCTTCAATCAGGAGATAGTTGATGTTGCTGAGCTTCTCAGGAAGTTGGAATATGAGAATGAACATGTCTGCCATGAGAAGATTCCTGATGTTGACGGGTTGCCAGTGCTACAAGGATTGAGAATTGTGGAGGCTATACCTTTCGAGCCTCAGAGATGGGAGAGAGGACTTGTCTTCAGGACTTGAATACAATCATACATATTACAAATAAATGGTCAGTACACAATCTTGCACGTCGCTCTCATGGTGAAAAATGAAGCAAATGACATTTGAAAGGATTGATCAAAGCATGCCTGCCCTCTGTACTCGAGCATGGGACAGACACCCCCAGCAAGAGGCATTTTCATTTGCAAAGCGGACATAGAACTAAAGCTGTGTGCAAGTTAGCAGATTCTGCTTGCCGAATTGTGAGTTATGGTTCCCTGTACATTTCTCATCCATACTAATGCTTCGCGTATTTTGGATGCCTCACTCTGTGATCGTGTTTCATTGATTTGAGGTGCCCCTTTTGGGCGGTGATCACGGCAGTGCGCGCGGGATGGCCTTGCTCTGGCATGAGCATGTGATAGACTGGTGAGCGTTTGTCTGGGTTGGCCTGGGATATTATGTAAATTCTTTTCCTGGCCATGCCTGCCCTCCAAATCACCCTTTATTAGGCCATCCCCGCCCTCCAAATCACGGTTTAGAAGCGTAGAAGCAAAATCTTGGTCGTCCAGTCTTTCTTACTGATGTCCAGCCCACCCTCCAAATCATCGGTTTATCAAGTTAAATCTTTTCCTGGCCATCCCTGCCCTCCAAACACGGTCTATTAGGCCATCCTTGCCCTCCAAAATGTGATTTATTAGATAATTCTTGTTACTGAGTTTGGTTCCTCTTGTACTAACTAAGGTGGACTGAATTCATCAGCACTGGCAAGAAAGTTTTGCATGGATGGATTTTTCGAACACAATTTTTTGACATGCTTAGGTGGCATGTACACGTTGGAGAGAAGTGTTAGTGTTTCACATCTTTGACAATTAAACTTTTTAATGTGTCATTTAGGTTGTATCAGCAAGTTGTGTTAGGAAACGATGTCATTATATCATCTTCCTTTTCTGTTTAAGTATTCTTCTCAGTACTAATGGATTTCGATCCACGTCAGTACTGAGATGAGCCGAATTCTTCGTTTCAGATTCTATCCAGTCTATTAAAATCCCTATTCCGGCACCCTTTCTGGTTTTCCGTTGAACTTCCAAATGCACCTTGGGGCTTTAGAGGCGTATGGGCTGGTCGTGAACCTCGTGCCCAGCTCAGCTTTGTTCGTTAATTTTATCTGGCCAACGTCGAAGCTCATAAAGTAATCCTAGCTACCATGCTATTCATATATATGTATATATAATATACTCGTCTTCCACCATGAACACCTGTGTACATATTTTTAGTACAGTAGTCTTGAAATTGGATGTTTCTTATTATGAAAATATTTTTTTACAAGGCAATCTAATTGAATTCACATTTCAGCATCAGTTATTTTCTGAAAATTTTAGTTTCTTTTTGTAATTTTTAATTTTAAGCGCATTCTTCTACTCTTTTATTAGGTGTTATTATAGTTCACTCTTTTCTTTTTTCTTAGGTAAATAAAAAGAAACTACATGGTCAGTTGTCTTAAAGATGATATTATACATATATATTATTGTTTTATTATTTTTAAATTCTATTTGATTTACTTTTTCCACACGACTTCAATTATTACAGCCAAGAAATTAAAATAAAATTTTCAATTATTGCGGGTCATGATGCAATCAAGTTCACAAGATTTGATTTTCTATTTTGTAGTCTATACTCATTTATTTGAGAAGATTTTGAAGATTATATTCTATGGCCAAACTTGCATAATGGTCATCGTAGTAACATGCATAACATTGTTTGTATTGAATATCTGCACAATACATTCAAACAATCTTTAAATTCATATATTGTTAAATTTAGCCACTAAACAAAGCAAAAACAAAATGTAGATTTGCTACGAAAATATATTAATGTTCTGACTTAAGATTTTGATTTTTAATTTTTCATGAAAAATTTTCTTTAGATAATATGTCATTGAATAATCAAATATTTTCTCCAAAAAAACAACATGGCATATTTATAGGTTAAAGCTAGGCAATCCTTTTTCTTCTCTCTTTTCTTTTTTTCCCTTAAGATGACTCCTAGCTTTGCAAAATCGAGGCAGATTCAATACGATCTGAGTCCTCATCTATAAAGAATCTGATCCATTTTCTTATGCATAGGCCCGAGTCAGAATTGAAATAGGGACTGTGATTCAGATAGATTTGACCAGGAAAAGGAGATGTGGAAACTCTGTATGACTTCCCCCCTGATGCCAAATGACACCAACATTTGCAAAAGCTTCGCAAACACTTGGACAACTTCACAAACATCCCAGCTCTCCCTGGACACCTTCACAAACACCATCAAGGCATCAAAGACCTTTGAGCTTCGAGATCTTTCCTGCCGCCACCACATCTTCTTCTTGCTGCAGCTGTTCCATCCCATGGGCGAGAGCTTGAACACACCCGACAGCCTCCTTCTAGCAACATATTCCTTCCGCTTGCCCATTGGCGACGTTGCCGGTAGCTCAACAACACTATGATCGCTGGCTTCTTGGCTTCCTGGTTGCCCGACCATCCTATGGTGGCAAGGGTGCCCTTGTCATCAAAATTCTTGGCCGGTGGCTACAGTGGAAGTTGTGGCCCCTCGACACAGACATGAATTAGAGGAAGATTGAATGGTATAGGTCAGCTCTTTAGGGTTGTCCCCTCCCCCCTGGACTTTAAAAAATTTAAAAAATACACTTGGCGCAACAGCCATCTGATAAAAAATGGTTGCCGGCCCGCATTGCTCATTGCAGCAAGTACTATTCCAGTTTATTTCATTTAAACAATTTTGTCAACATTCAGCCCAAAGGCCCAATATGGCAATGAAGATGAAGGCAAGTAGAATGGGGTACAGGGAGAGGTCAAATCAAAGGAGTTGTTTAGATTTGAGTTTTGTTCGTTTGGGTGGGTACTTAGTTGTTGTTAGATGGGTCTTCCTATGAATACTACTTGAGAATTAAAATGCTTGAACCAGAACAAAGAGGTGTATATGCGAAGGCAACCCTTGGAAACCTTTGATGTATTCCTAGAACCATTTATTTTCTAAAGTCTAAACCAATGGAGCACAGTGTTGAGCTCCACAATTATACTCTTCTTTAAAGGAGACGAGATTAGGAGCTAATGCCAAAATCTATATTGGGAAAAACCACTACATGGACCTAGAGTTGATAGTTCCCCATCAAATGTGACAAAAAATAGGACCTAGAGTTGATAGTTCCGCATTAATTGTGATAGAAAATATGTGTTTATATGTGACACTAGTAGGCAATTTCTATTATATTAAATCTAAAATAGTAAAGAAAAATTTGTTCAGAAAGATCAAATAGAATTGAGACATGTAGATGCTATCTTTAGAGTAGTTTTGCCCCTAATATGGTCTCCCAAGATACAATGACCAAAGTTGACGACGTGAAAGTGTTCTTCGAGTCACGATGTCAGGGCAAACACGACTATAAACCACCGCAAGCTCTTGTAGAGAGTAAAGGAAGTGTAGGAATCTAAAGAAACAAAGAGAGAGAGTCTATATCTCATGTAAAAAAAATGAAGAAAGGAGTCCAAATATATAACAATTGATATGTTACATTACAGCTCACAAACAGTTGTGTGCATTCTATAATGGATGCACAAACGAAATACAAAGTGTTCAAAAAATAAATGAAGTAAAATTAGAATTCCAAGTGGCAAAACCAAGGCGCACGCACTTGCATGTGACCCCCCTAGTGGTAGGGATTTGCACCCCCACATGCAAATATCTAAGTTGATCAATGCATTCACTATCATTTTTCTTAAGTTTGATATTTGGATTGAAAGGAGTATTCATAGGTTTGCAATCATAAAGATCAAACATTCTCAATATTTTTCTCAACATAGTAAGAATGGTATATAACATATCTACTAAGTGATTTAAGAAGCTTAAGCCCCAATATCACCTCTACCTCTCCTAGGTCCTTCATGTCAAACTTACTACTTAGAAATTGCTTAATTTCATTAATCAACATCATGTCACTACTCAATATCAAGATGTCATCAACATAAAGACATAAAATAATGCATATATTATTTATTACTTTAAAATATAAGTATTTATCACATTCACACATTGTAAAACCATGAGAAGTAACAACATTATCAAATTTAGCGTGTCATTGTTTAAGGGCTTGTTTCAGTCTATACAAGGACTTTACTAATTTGCACACTTTGTGCTCGTCCTAGCACTACAAATCTTCTGACTGGTCCATATATATCTCTTTTTAAGTTCCCCATTGAGGAAGCAACCTTGGCATCCATTTTATGGACTTTCAGTTAATATAAGGAAGCCAATGCAACAAGCACACAAATATTGCTCATCTTAGCCACAAGGAAATATGTATAAAAAAAGTATATTCCATCTTTTTGTCTATACCCCTTAGCTATAACTTTAACTTTATATTTATCAATGGGACCATCAAGTTTCAATTTCCTTTTAAAGATCCATTTATAGCCAATGGCTTTACAACCAGATGGAAGATTTACTAACTCCCATGTATTATTACATGCTATAACATCAATTTCAGATTTAATTGTTTATTTCTAAAAAGCAAAATCAATAGAAGACATAGCATCGTAACATGTAATAAGATCTTCTTCCACAAGATAAATAATAAAATCATCACCAAATGATTTTTCATCTCTGGATCTTTTACTTCTTTTAAGTTCTATGTTATCATGTTGTAAAGATTTAGCACCACTAGAAGAACGTATAGATAACGGATTCAATTGCATATTAAATTTATTCTTGAAAGGAAAAATATTCTTATTGAAAATAGTTGCACCAAATTCACAAATTGTATTTTTTAGAAATATCAAGTTTTCATATTTAATAATAAGAAATCCATATGCAACACTATTTTTAGAATAGCTAATGAAAATCCCATCAACAAGTTTAGAACCAATTTTCCTTTTCTTAATTTTTGGAATTTCAACTTTAGCAAAATAACCCCAAATTGTCAACATTTTGTAGTTTGTTTCTGGTAAACTATAATTCAAATGGAGATTTATCTTTGACTTGTGAAGAACAAGCTTTAGGACAAAACAAACAATAAGTAAGGCCTCTCCCCACATATATTGGGGCAAACCTAATCCACGAGGCATGGAATTTACCACATCCATCAAAGGCTTATTTTTCCTCTCAGCTATGCCATTTGATTCAGGAAAACAAAGTGTTGTTAGCTCATGGACAATGCCATTCTTTTCATAAAATTCATGCAAGTTATTAGATGTATATTCACTACCTCTATAAGATCTCAATCTTATACGTATATTTTTAGTTTGATTTTCAGCTAATGCTTTAAAAGCCATAAGTGTATTAGAGCCTCATCTTTAGTTTTAATTAAATAAAGCTTGTAATATCTATATGAATCATCAATAAATGTAATGAAATGTCTTCCACCTTTAGTTAAAGAACTGGTTCCCTCACAAATATCAGAATGAATTAAATCAAGAATTGGTGTATTTCTTTCAATGGACTTAAGATAATATCGATGAAAGATACTTCTTGTCTTAAATTTATCCATATCCCATGGTCTTGTAGGTTCATTTACTTCCTCATATGGAGGACTATTCTCAATGACACAAAATAGTGCCAAAGATGTAAGCCAATAGCACATCTTCTATTGCCATCTCCTGAAGATCAATTGCTCAGAGAACTTCTCAAGATGGGCAAAAATCTCAAGTTCCATATGCTATGTAATCTAATAGAAATCAAATCGATAGAGAGTGATAAAAAAAGGAATCCGAGAGTGATAGAGAAAGAAACAAAGAGAAAGAGAGTTTTTATATCTCGTGTAAAAAATGAAGAAAGGAGTCCAAATATATAGATCTCCAACTAATACATTACGTTAGGATCACTCATGAACAGTCGTGTGTGGCTCTGTAATGGATGCACAAACATAATCCAAAGCAGTAAAAAATAAATGAAATAAAATCATAAATTTAAGTGACAAACCAAGCTGTGTGCACCTATATGTGCCCCCCCTCTCCCAACAGCAAGGATTTGCACTCCCTTTGTGCATGATAATCATATGCAATGTGTCCAATCAACTGGTTTTCCCGTCTGCCACCCTTGTAGCCCCATGATTTGGGTTCGGTCCACACGTGTAAAGCCTCATAAGAGAAGTAAATGCAAGAAATGTCTCCACACATATAAACTAAGAAACTTTTTCTCAACTTCCAATATGGACTAAAAACCTTATAGAGAACAAAAAAACCCACATAAGATGCAAGGTCGCTTTTTCGTTGCACTTTTATGAGACAGCCCCTAGCAAAGCCTCAAGTAACAATGATAAGCTTTTAAAACTGAAAACTTACAACCCCAACATTCCACCACTAGAAAAAAAAATGTAACATTTAGCTAGTAGAATAGAAACATACAAGAGGTGAAGGGTGTCTTTCGAACTTGAACCTTCACATAGTGTAACATGTCCACATTTGGAGATCAAAGTGAACTGCATCTTGAACTTAGACCCTTATGCAAATGGTTCCAAGATACACACATAGTACAAGTCATAAGTAGATTACCACAGGGTAGTGCGTTTAGGTTGTGCACATTGTATCTTGTTTCATGAGAGCCCCAGAGATTTAGCCCAACATCTCATAAGTTGCGGTCCCACGAGCACACTCACATAGGTGAGTCCTCCAAGGTGCACTCAAACATACCTACACCTTACCACATTAGCCTTTGGATTCATTAAGTGCATACTGTTCTAGATATAGCACCTTACCAAAAGGAGGAAGAAGAGACATAGTCTTCAAGTGGTGCTCTCCACTAGTCACCCAATCAACTTGGTTACCCATTGAACCTACATATTGGGATCTCTAGTCAGTTGGTTAGGTTGCCATATTGCGGTGTCTAAAAAATGGGCTTATGCCCCATCCCCTTCGACAAATCTTCAACCAACTTTTCATTTTAATTCTTCGATCAAAATGTTGACTTATCTCTTGTGATTATCTGTTTTGTTAAATTATTTCTTGTGATTATATATTTAATCTCTATGTTTTGGTGATAACACATTTTGAAAATGACAAATATTTGTAATTGATTACCTAAGGTAAGCTATAGAATTAATCGATTATCTGTTCTAGATAGTACTATTCAATCTAAGACTTAGTCATCTCTCAATAGACCTTTTGATCCTTCCAATTAAAGGCCTACTGAGAAATCGATTAACCCTCGATTGATGATCAATTAATAGTGTTAGAACCTCAAAACCCCTTAGACTTATTATCGATTATAGGAACACTCATTTTTCAAAAAATAATCTCTATTGCTAATCGATTAAGCCTTCTTTCAGGTTAAATCGATCAGAGGTATCGATTACTCACTTGTCGCTAATCGATTAAGAATTGTTCTGATAATCGCTATCACTATCAATTATAACCACTCAGTTAATCAATTAAGTTTATCGATTACTACTAGAAAAATCAAATTCTTTGTTCTGATCAATTCCTCGTGCTTAAATATCAATCGACTAATCGCTGAGGTTTAATCAATTATTTGCACTAATCAATTACCATATCGGTACTTGGTTCGATTGCTGATAATATGTAATCGATTATTAGTTGATTCTGTTGGTTTCTCGGGTTTCTTCAGATCTCCCGCGCAGCGGAAAATAAAATAAAAACAGAGATCCGTTCCCGTTTCGAAAAATCTAAAAATCAGATTATCGGATAATCAGTTCTTACCGTGTGCGGATTCGAATATGCAACCGTTCGGTTCTGTCGATGCGACACCACAAGCCGCACAAGTGACCGGCCTCTAGTGGAGTCCACGCGATCCTCCTCGCGACAGATATCCTCACGTTCCTCGTTCTTCGCAGCCACGAAACCTCTGCCGGTCGCCGCAACGATCGCCGCAACGCGCGGACAATTTCCCGTCGAACGGGAGTCGGAGAAGCGGCGGAGTAGATCCGGGGATCCAGATCTGGCCTGGGGCGCCAGAGAGAGAGAAACAGAGGAGGGGGCGGCTAGGGTTAGCAGCAACTTGGCCTGTTCATCCCGTTCGCTATATTCTATACTAACCGCGCGATTTTTCATAAAAACTCCCGGTTTGTATAAAACCCACTTATTTATCCATCGCCTTGAGAATCATTTGCGTATGACCCTCTAAGCCCAATTACCAGTCCGGTTAATAGCCCAATAAGCCCAGTGACTCATCACTGGCTTTATTAATCAATTAATAATCCTTTATTAATTAATTAATCAATCGAATTGATGTCGCATATCAAATTCGATCGGACCTCCGATCACGTTGGGTGCCAAGCAACACCGTGTGAACCCGGAAGGTATCGGGATTAAGTAACCCACTCTTGGAACCTTTCCGCCGACAGTTACCGTGTGGATATAATCCTTCATTCGTATAATGCTCTCAAGTCAACTCAGGGCATGGCGAGCTGTCAAATCATAACCGGTCGACTCACTTGGATCGTATGCCGCTGATGAATATCGGAAAACTTCTTTTCCGATATTATCGTCCGCCCTGACCAGAGACTTCCGCGCATCCTTCCTAGAGCATTCTCTCTCACCGTACTGAGAGCGAATGATTCCTTATTAACACTCAATTCTCTTCGACGGTATTCCGTTGTACCCGATCTTTGGTTGTTTAGAATCCCGTGGCTAGATATTCATAAACTAAGGTCAAAGCACAGAAGTCCACCGTCAAGGTGTCCTTGGTGACTCAGGTCCGAGGACCATCCATGCAACTGCGACAATAGAATCAAGCTGGTTGACAGTGAGGTACAGTACCATCCAACGATTTAGTCGGATCAGTTCAGTGAACTCATTTTCCAATGAGCACCTACAGATTCGCCTTAGTGTCTCCACACAAGTGACTTATGAAATCAATCACCCTCATCATATGAGCAGGAGTAATCTGTACTAGTCTAACCGGATATCCGATGTCCTTCTCGGATATCCTTCGACTAGGAACGATTAAGAATATGTGTGTTTAAGTGATCAGTCTCATTAGTATGATCTCATCATAATCTGATCACTATCGCACATATTCATGGACTTCATTATGAGACGATAATTAATACAATTTACACATAACGAATATTATGCCATTATATTAATAAATGAACGAGATTTACATAGTTAGATTGGCTTGTAGGCCACCTAAGACTAACAATCTCCCACTTGGACTAAAGTCAATCATCTTTATGCAGTAAGCCTATAGATTCTAGGTGACGCTCAAACACAATTTGAGCCAACGACTTTATTAGTAGATCTGCTACATTGTCGACAAATGGAACTCTTTCCACCATTACATCTCCTCTATATATGATCTCTCTGATAACATGAAAGCGCCTCAGAATATCTTTCGATTTTTGATGATACCGCGACTCTTTCACTTGTGCAATAGTCCCATTGTTGTCGCACAACAGCGGAACATGATCAAAGATGCAGGGAATTATGTCAAGGTCAGTGATGAACTTCTTCAACCGCACTACTTCCTTGAAAGCTTCAGCTGCAGTGATGTGCTCAGCTTCAGTCGTCGAATCTGCAGTGGTTGCTTGCTTGGAACTCTTCCAGCACACTGCTCCTCCGTTCAAAGTAAACACGAATCCAGATGTAGACTTGTTTTCATCTGAATCTAACTGGGAACTCGAGTCAGTAAAGCCTCGCAGTTTCAATTTACCTTCTCCATAGACAAGAAACATATCCTTAGTTCTTCTTAAGTACTTAAGGATACATTTCATTGCTTTCCAGTGCGGATCAGCCTGAAATCTGCTCGTAACACTTAGAGCAAATGCAACAACAGGCCGTGTACATAGCATAGCATACATGACAGATCCTATGGTAGAGGCATAGGTAACTCTATCCATGAGTGCCCTCTCATCAGGAGTCTTAAGAGACTGCTTCTTTGAGAGACTAATTCCATGTCTCATCAGTATGAGACCTCTCTTGGAAGTTTTCATGTCAAACCTTTTGACTATGGTATCTATGTACAAGGATTGGGTCATTCCAAGCATCCTCTTTGATCTATCTCTATAGATCCGTATTCCCAATACGTAGGATGCTTCTCCCAAATCCTTCATGGAGAAGTTTTTCGACAGCCAGATCTTTACCGATGACATCAAAGCTACATCATTCCCAATGAGTAGTATATCATCTACGTAAAGAACTAAGAAGGTGACTGCACTCCCACTGCTCTTCTTGTACACACAAGACTCGTCTTAATTCTTAATGAAGTTATAAGAATTGACAGTCTCGTCAAATCTTATATTCCAGCTCCGGGAAGCTTGCTTCAGTCTATAAATAGAGCTCAGAAGCTTGCACACTTTATTTGGAGATTCTTTAGATGTGAAACCTTATGGTTGTATCATATACACCTCTTCTTCAAGATTACCGTTGAGGAAGGCAATCTTCACATCCATCTGCCAGATCTCGTAATCGAGGTGTGTAGCAATGGCGAGTAGAACTCTGATTGATTTTATTATAGCAACTGGTGAGAAAGTCTCGTCATAGTCAATTCCTTGCCTTTGACAATATCCCTTTGCCACCAACCTTGCCTTATAAGTATCGATCCATCCATCAGCACCGATCTTTCTCTTAAAGATCCACTTGCATCCGATGGGTACAATACCCTCGGGCAAGTCCTCCAAGTTCCAAACTTGGTTGGTGTATATGGACTGGATTTCTGAGTTCATCGCTTCTCGCCATTTCCCGGCTTCTAGGCCTTCTACGGCCTCCTGGTAGGTTTTAGGATCATCATCCTCATTATATTCAACCTTAGACTCACCTTCAGCGATATGTCCCACATATCGTTCGGGCAGTCTAGGTACTCTACCAGATCTACGAGGCTCATCTGTGTGTACCTGAACAGATTCAGGAACTGATATCTCATATAATGATAATGCAGCTGTTTGGAGATCTGGAAACCTCTTCCAGTACTATTTTACTCCCACTGTCTTCCTGGAGAAGGTATTCCTCTTCCAGGAATACAACTTTCCTGGCGACAAACACCTTTTATTCACCAGGATGGTAAAAATAGGATCCAAAGATTTCCATTGGATATCCCACAAATCTGCATTGATCAGTTTGTGATTCCAGCTTGTCTGGATCATGCCTCTTTACATGAGCAGGACAACCCCAGACTTTTACATGTTTAAATTCTGGTTTCCTGCCTTTCCATATCTCATATGGAGTAGAGGCCACAGACTTGCTGGGTACTCTGTTCAGTAGGTATGCTGCTGACTCTAGAGCATACCCCCAAAGGGACATTGGTAATCCCGAAAAGCTCATCATGGATTGCACCATGTCCAATAAGGTGCGATTCCTCCTTTCTAATACACCATTCATCTGTGGTGTATATGGAGGGGTAAGCTGAGAAAAGATACCATTATCCTTTAAGAATTGTGTGAAATTAGTACTCAAGTATTCTCCTCCTCGATTTGATCGAAGAGCTTTAATACTCTTTCCTAATTACTTTTCTACCTCATTCTTGAACTCCTTAAATTTCTCAAACGCTTCCGACTTGTACTTCATTAAGTACACATAGTCGAATCTTGAGAAGTCATCGGTGAACGTGATGAAGTATGAAAAGCCACTTTTGGCTTGGGTAGACATGGGACCACATACATCCGAATGTATTAGTTCCAAAATGTCTTTGGCATGTTCTCCATGTCTAGTAAATGGAGATTTTGCCATCTTTCTCATAAGGCAGGATTCACATGTCGCAAACGATTCATAATCGAATGCTGTTAAATAACCATGCTTATGCAACCTTTGCAACCTGCTTTCACCAATATGTCCAAGTCTACAATGCCACATGTAGGCTTGGTTCACACAATTTTTGCTCTTCTTAAGAGCATTATCAATATGAAGATTGTAATAAGAAACATCTAAGAGATATAGTCCGTTGACTAAAGATACCGAAGGTATCGATTTATTACCATAATAAATCGAACAACTTCTATTTTCAATAGTCAACCTATATACTATCTTGTCCAAACAAGATATTGATATGATGTTCTTTATTATGTTAGGAACATAATAACAATATTCTAATAGTAAGACGTCTCCCGATGGAAGTTTGAGGTTTGCTGTCCCTACAGCAACCGCCGCAACTTTTGCGTCATTCCTTAGCCTCAATTCCACCTCACCTTTTCTCAGCTTTCGCTTACTTGTCAGCATCTGCACATCATGGCAGATATGAGAAGCTTATCCGGTATCTAATACCCAAGATGTGGAATCTCTAACTGACAAGTTGATATCTATCGTATAGATATCTGAAGCTTCAGACAACTTCACCTTTCCATGAGCTTTATCGTTGAGGAACTCCTTGCAGTTCCTCTTCTAGTGACCATTCTGCTTACAGCAGAAGCAGTCATCCTTTACTACTCTTTTGTCTTTGTCCTTCGATCTACTATCTTAGCTATCATCTTTGCGTCAAGGGCATCCAATGCCGGTTCAGCAGAAGGATCAACTCTAAGGACATAGTCAATGTGCTCAGATCTGAAGACATTCTTCAAGTTTCTGAACCAATCCGAGTAGTTCAGGCTAGTCAAACGTTTGATATCAAGTATGCTACGGAATGGGTTATTCGACAACATAATTTCTTATAGGAGATAAGTTCTATTTTAGCAGATGTTCAAATATTAAATATAAACAAGACATGGTCTTTTGTTCAAGTTTTAACTCCCATAATTTTCGACGGACTGTATAACCCTCAGTTATACAGAACAGGAGACGCCGACAGTCTTCTAGTGGGGATCAGAATCTCAGTGACTTGCAGTACAACCTTGTGGATAGCACAACAAACTGTAATACAATCAAAGAGCACCCAACTCATGGGACTTGCAACTCCTTGCAATATTTGATCATAGCTTCGGTCCCCAGAGATTTAATGGCCTTGTGGATAGCACAACAAACCACTAATTCTGGTCTAAGCTAATCATCGTTACGCGACGAGCATAGATTTGCATGCAGCCCTTGTGAATAGCATAACAAAGCTATATGGTTCCTCTACTCTGATCATATAGGCATCTAATGCCATAGCCACAGTTTCTCCTCCCAATTAAACAGGCCTTGTGGATAGCACAACAAACCCGCTTAAAGTGATTCGAATCCTATGACTATAACGATGGTGGACCACGTGGTAAGTTCTTAACTACTCGCGTTATGACTTAGAATTTACACGAGGGTATTTAGATAGCTTTTATCTTGGTCTCTCCTAGGTGATACTATAAATATATCGTATATATTTAACTTTGATTCATAATCAAAAGAAAACAATGCATCTTATACATGTCATTAGTGTGGTCATGGATAGTACAGTAGGTTTGACTGGAGCCAACAGTCAAACGCACACACAATCTAACATAACAATTATATCAGATAATCCTGCAAACATAAAGGCAAAAGATCTCCATCGTATCGCCTTCCTGATTGCAGCTGTGGATCGTCCTCGCTCTTTCCTCGGTTGCCTCGATCATATTACATTTAAATCTAAATTTACATGTAAAGAGAAGAAGGCCTTATGGCGAGTACAAGAGAGAGAGAGGTAGAAATACATCGGAGTATGAGAGAGAGAGAGAGGTACGCAGATATCTATTTATTAACAATTAATAAATAACTAACATACATCCACGATCCACACAATCCATTCATTATATGAATAATTAAAAGTGCTTATCCATGACTACGGTGTGTTTTATACAATCCACACAAGATTCAGCGCATCACATAGCTAAAATAAAAGAATTTTTCAAAAATAGATAACTTTGGCTTTCAAAAAGCTGAGATCCAATCAAAATTGGTATTTGAATTTTGAAAACACTTTTAATTAGCTTAATATGTAATTAAATCAAATTTAAAAACATTTAAACACACATCACATGTGCACACATTCCAAATTAATAAATTTCAGATTATTCCATGTCATTTGAACATTTCAAATAATTAAACAATCTAACACTTAGATTAAACCACATTAATAATCTAACAATTAGACTATTAATGACTAATCTAACTCTTAGACTAGTCTAACAAAGTTAATTAATAATTTAACACTTAAATTAATAATCAACTAAAATCAATTATTAACTACTAACCTAACACTTAGATTAGTCAATTAATCTTAATTATTAATTTAACTCTTAAACTAATAATTAACATTAACTAATTAATAACCAATTAATCTAACTCTTAGATTAGTTAATTAATATTAACATTAATTTAACTATTAAATTAATGACTAAGAATAATTAATTAAGGACTACTAATTTAACACTTAAATTAGTTAATTAAAATTAATTATTAATTTAACAATTAAATTAATAATGAATTCTAATTATCAATTAACAATTAGGTATGTTAATAATTAATAATTTAACAATTAAACTATTAATGATTAATCACTAATCTAACAATTAAATTAGTTAATTAAAGTTGATTATTAGGTTAACTTTTAATCTAATAATCAACTCTAATTATATGATAACTAATTGTTAATAATGATTCAAAATCATTAATTAAGCCCAATTAATTAACATTGAATAATAATTTTAAACCTCAAAACTATTTTGAAATTAAGTTATGATCCAATCAAGTTTTAATTTTAATTTGGGCTTTGGGTTTAAGGGGAAAAATGGGGTTTTAATATGGCAATTGGGCTCAGCCCAACAGGACCCTGGCTCTGATACCACTGTTGGTTTCTCGGGTTTCTCCAGATCTCTCGCGCAGCGAAAAATAAAATAAAAATGGAGAACCGTTCATGTTTCAAAAAATCTAAAAACCAGATTATCGGGTAATCAATTCTTACCGTGTGCGGATTCTAATCCGCAACCGTTCGGTTCCATCGGTGCGACACCGCAAGCCGCGCAAGTGCCCGGCCTCTAGCGGAGTCCACGCGATCCTCCTCGCGATGGATATCCTCACGTTCCTCGTTCTTCGCAGCCACGAAACCTCTGCCGGTCGCCGCAACGATCGCCGCAACGTGCGGACGATTTCCCGTCGAACGGGAGTCGGAGAAGCGGCGGAGTAGATCCGGGGATCCGGATCTGGCCTGGGGCACCAGAGGAAGAGAGAAACAGAGGAGGGGGCGGCTAGGGTTAGTAGCAACTTGGCCTGCTCAGCTCGTTCGTTATATTTTATACTAACCGTGCAGTTTTTCATAAAAACCCCCGGTTTGTATAAAACCCACTTATTTATCCATCGCCTTGAGAATCATTTGCGTATAACCCTTTAGGCCCAATTACCAGTCCGGTTAATAGCCCAATAAGTCCAGTGACTCCTCATTGGCTTTATTAATCAATTAATAATCCTTTATTAATTAATTAATCAATAGAATTGATGTCGCACATCGAATTCAATCGGGCCTCCGATCACGTTGGGTGCCAAAGCAACACCGCGTGAACCCGAAAGGTATCGGGGTTAAGTAACCCACTCTTGGAACCTTTCCGCCGACAGTTACCGCGTGGATATAATCGTTCATTCGTACAATACTCTCGAGTCAACTCAGGGCATGGCGAGTTGTCAAACCCTAACCGGTCGACTCACTTAGATCGGATACCGCTGATGAATATCGGAAAACTCCTTCCCGATATTATCGTCCGCCCTGGCCAGGGACTTCCGCGCATCCTTCCTACAACATTCTCTCTCACCGTACCAAGAGCGAATGATTCCTTATTGACACTTAATTCCCTTCGACGGTATTCCGCTGTACCCGATCTTTGGTTGTTTAGAATCCCGTGGCTAGAGATTCATAAACCAAGGTCAAAGCACAGAAGTCCACCGTCAAGGTGTCCTTGGTGCCTCAGGTCCGAGGACCAACCATGCAACTGCGACAATAGAATCAAGCTGGTTGACAGTGAGGTACAGTACCATCTAGCGATTCAGTCGGATCAGTTCAGTGAACTCATTCTCCAATGAGCACCTACAGATTCGCCTTAGTGTCTCCACACAAGTGACTTATGAGATCAGTCACCCTCATCATATGAGCAAGAGTAATCTGTACTAGTCTAACCGGATATCCGATGTCCTTCTCGGATATCCTCCGACTAGGAACGATTAAGAATATGTGTGTTTAAGTGATCAGTCTCATTAGTATGATCTCATCATAATCTAATCACTATCACACATATTCATGGACTTCATTATGAGACGATAATTAATACGATTTACACATAATTAATGTTATACCATTATATTAATAAATGAGCGAGATTTACATAGTCAGATTGGCTTGTAGGCCACCTAAGACTAACAGATTCATGAATCAATTAATGTTCTCTTTCTATAAACGATTACTTGCAATTTTTAGATCGATTACCCATTAGATCGCCAACAATTATCAGCTTATCGTCTGAGTCGATTACCCATTAATCGATTAACAGACCAAACATCACTCCAGTTACACCTGTGTCTACCAAATCAATTAACTATTTTTCTCACTTCCGATTATTGAATAGTCATTTAATCAAGTAACTCTTTTTTTGGATCGATTAATAGGACATTTGTTACCTACTTATGTTCACCTCTATGATTGTTTATCCATTGTTTATTTAACCGATTAACTGCTTTGTCTCTTTAACAATTATCTGCACAATTTTTAACTTGATTGATTGCCTTATCTCCCTATCTATTAAGCGATTATCTGTGAACCTTGAGGCTCAGATCGATTTAAATTCTTAATCATTATTTGACACTTACTGTGAATAGATTAACTTCAAATGTTTTATCTAATCCTGTTAAACATTTTTCTACACTGACACCTAATATGACTGCAACGTATCAGATCTACATTTGCGCTCTAGCTGACGTACCTTTTACAGAACTTACATGTCCTCTAGTTGATCAATCATATGGAAACTTTCTATTCTTAGATTGTCAACTGGTTTGGGAAGATATAGAAAGACAAATTTAGAGTCTGATTAAGACAACTCGATGATCTTTTCAAATCAACAACGTTGTACATGCAAACTCTCTCTTAACTGGACAAAAGTTGTTTAACGTTAAGACTTATCAAGTTAAATGTTAAACATAAGATGAGAGATGAAAATTCAAATTGGTAAGTCTTTGAATCCTTGTATATATATAAGACTTCTCCATAAATATAAGTAGAACCAACTCTTACAAAAAAAAAAAGACAGGGGTTGAACACATAAGAGCTTGAACCTTCTTCCTCCTGCGCAGAGACAGAGAGTTAGAGCTTCACTCAGGTGTATTGAAGCTCTCAGGCCTTCTACAACGATATCAAGACCTATGTTCTTCAATCTTATCTTTGTGTCTTGATTCATTAGGGTTTCACTGTGATATCTACCTATTATAGAGGCATTTTTATAAATCTTCATTACAATTGTGCTATTATTTCCCTTTGGTTTGGAAGGAAAAACATGTCTAGTGTGCAGGGTATTGTTTCCCTTTTGTTTAGAAGGGAAGGCCTGCCTAGTGTACAAGGTGTTGTTCCCCTTCAATTTGGAAGGAAAGACTTACTGCTTTGCAGGGTGATTGTTTGTAACCTTACAACGGGTTTCAACCTTGTGTTAGTAGAAATCCCAAGAGGTTGCTTGGGGACTAGACGTAGGTCTAGATAGACCGAACCAGTATAGATCTTTGTGTGCTTCCTATGATTGATTCATTATTCTCTCACCTTTTGTACATTTAAATTTTAATTCCACAATTATTATTTCATTTATCTATGTTTGAACCCATTCACCCCCCTCTGGATTCCTCATAGCCCGATCAACACAAAGGATCAGCAAAGCTATTTACTAATTTCACATAATCCAAATATAATTCCCTTGGATATGTATTTCCTCACAAATTTCAGCCTACGCCTTATGAGTTCTTACTTTATTATTTATTTTCTCACTCTTAGCCTTGGATATGGTAGCTTGGCTATCACAAGGAATGGAGATTACAAGAATTGGCTCACCTAACTAAGGGAGCTCCACCATGAGGTCTTTTAGCCAATCTACCTCTTTGCTAGTCACCTCGAGTGCTACTAACTCAGCCTCCATGGTAGACCAAGTCAAAATATGTTTTGTGGACTTCTAGACCATTGTCCTACACCTAACATAAACACTAAGTCAGTGGTACCCTTTACTTGGGCTTTTCTAGCCACCCAACTGGCATCACTACCCTTCTAGTATAGTTGGAAATTTACTACAATGCAATGCATACGTCAAGATACCTTTTAGATATTTGCAAATTCTTTCAAGTGCATTCCAATGTAATCTATTAGGAGGTTGAGTACATCTACACAATCTATTCACAACAAAAGAAATGTCAGAGCTACTGTAATTAGATAAATACATTAAACTACCAATAAGTTGTGAATATCTAAGTTGATTAATGCATTCACAATCATTTTTCTTAAGTTTGACAGTTAGATCAAAAGGTATTCACAGGTTTCGTAACACCTCAGGAGGTTTCGTAACACCTCAGGATCAACAACATGATCGAACCTGATCTAATGCCCTTGTCTTGAACTGCTACCAGATTACGATTAGATTCAAAATTAATATTTGGGGGCTAATTAGTGCAAATTATAGATATTATAAAAGTAGAGTACATTACCAACAATAAGTAATTTGGACCATTCATACACAATTCTAAATAACCAATTAATTACAATGAATCAAAATATCACATAGCTACAAATCTAATAAAGACACGTGTAAAAATAAATCTCAAATATAAATTATACCATTTTATTCAAAACACTGGCCATCACCCTACCACTATGTCTCTGATCCACTGAAGAGAATCACCTGCACCCATGAAAGGGCTAAGTCTTAAAAAGAGAACTCAATAGGGATCCCATGCCCATAAAGGCCCACAAAAACTACTACTAAGGAAATTAACACAATATAATCATAATGAAAAGAAATATGACAAGTAGGCCATAGATATCTATCTATCATAAATCATCCATCTAAAGCCATCCATAGATCATGTTGTCATATCTCATGGAAGTGATCATTAAGGCAAACTTTACTTGTTCCACTCCATAGATCTATCATGTCATTTCCCATGGTAATCACACATTCTTGACAAGGTAGAAAATATCCATATCATATATGGTAAGCTGATCTATTCACATAATCTATTCCAGGACCAACATATTTCAGTCATTCTATTAATCCAAGCTAGGGTCAGTTCTCAAGTAATATCATGACCATTCAATCAATAATGTTAACAATATTTAAGAATGGTGGGGAACACAATGCAAGCATCAATCCATGGTTCTCTATCATCACATCATCATCATCTTTAGGGGTTGGAACATTCTGAAAGATTCTTTACCCGATGAATGTCATTCTATCCTTCTTGGATCTCTAGAAATATGCAAAAGTGTGGTAAAGAAGTAAGCCTAATTGAGGTACATGATCACCATGACGTGTACAAACCCCAACCAAGGTGCAGCACAAGTGGTCTCTCCCACCACCCTTGGTCAGACAAGTAGCACAAGTGGAACATCTAGACCTAATCTATAAGGCTAAAGCCAACTCCTGACTTGACCCAATCTATGTGGCTAAATCTCTATCCCCTCCCCAAAGAATATATCAATATCATGTGTCATGCTAGTGGAGTGGTTATCCTAGCCGAATCATAATAACATCACTCAACTCATCTGAAATTCTTAAAGAGAATACCACATGAAGGCATGTCAATCTAAGCAAAAACATCATAATCATTCACAATTAGACTATATATAATTATCAGATACAATTCTAATGTCATTGGCTAGGGTTCATAGGCCAAAATCTCACCCTTTAGCCTCAAAACAAGGCATTCTAAGTAAACCAGTTGACTGTTTGATTCGAATCGGTCGACCGTTTTCACATGGAACTCCTACACTGCACTCTGTGCAATTTTTTATACGATCCAACATAATCACCCAAATTTCTAGAGGTAAAACGCATATAAAACGAATTACATATTTAATGAAATTCTATGGGTACTTAGCCACATATGTCATCATATCCAAATTTCAGCGAAAAATATTAAGAATTAAGTCCACAGCAAATCAAGCATTATCACCCTATCAAGAAACTTGTGAATGGCCCATCACCTATGAAGATGAGACTTATATCCATGATTTCTAAACAAAATATTGTGAAAATTGGTGGGGACATGTATGACCAAGGATTTACACATAAAAATTTCAAAGCATTTCCTAATGGGAATCTTATGCACCAACTCAATGTTTATTGGCTATCTCATAGAGCAATGCTGAGTTCAGTTTGTTGAGATCTAATTCTAATTTCACACTTATGGCGTTCAAAATCTATTCATCCAACTTAAAAACTATTCATGGGTACTGATCTATATGTTCGCTACCATATATCAAACATGCAAGCTAATCTATACGTCTATTAAGCCGTAATGACCAAGAAACTCGTTGACCATCTAGACTTTGAAGTCAACTCCACATATATGAAGGTGAGCGTGGATCTCACTCAATCTTCCACCAACATCTCATATAATTTAAAGTAGTGCAACTAAACATACTAATGTACAAATTCTATAACATGCATGGCATTCTATAAAGTTATTGAGAACATGCCAATCAATCTAGTTGAAATTACAGGTGCAAACTACACATAGTCGTACTAGCTAACCATGTCAAAACACATAAAATTCTTACTCCCATGGAAGTTTGAGCATTCAAACTACAAGATCATCATGCCAATCACCAACTCAAGTCCCTTCATGCTCAAAGAAACACTTTAGACCCACATGCAAAGTACACATCATGGACATCACCCTATGCAATGTTGATTCATAGTTGTACTTTCCTCCTCCTTAAGTGAAGGAGAAGAGGTCCTTTGTACTTTCTTACTATTGGTTATTGGTGTTTGCCAAGCGAATCCATGACATTTATTTACATTTTTATTCTTATTTAATTAATAAAATACATCATATTCATTATGTGTAATGAATTCTTTATGTTTCATAATTAGAAGATATATGCAGTGAGGATCGAATCATGATGAGATCAGTCTTATTTAAATATATATTCTAAATTATTCCTAGTCAGAAGATATTAGAGAAGAACATCATATATCCAGTAAGACTAGTACAAGTTACTCTTACTCACGAGATGAGGATGAGTGGTCGTAGAGTCACTTGTGTGGAGACACTAAGGTGAACCAATACGTGCTCATTGATGTCTGAGTTCACTAAATTGATCTAACTTTAAATCCCCATATGGTCATTATGCCTAGCACTCAACCAAAGGATTATGGCCACAGTGGCATAGTTGGTCTTTAGATTTGAGGCACTAAAGACATCTTGTTAGTGCACTCTAGTGTTTTGACCTTGACTTAAAGGTCTCTAACCATAGGATCTTAAAAAGTTAAGTAAATAGATTCAGTGGGACATTTTTTAAGGTGCTTGTATGGTCAACAAGGAATCATTCACTCCCGACATTAAAAGAAAGAATGCTATATGTAATGATATCCGGAAAGTCCCTAGCAAGGGCTAGACTACATATCAAAAAAGGAGTTTTCTAAAGATGCATATAGTCAACATATAATCTACATGGACAAACACGATTAAGGTTTAACGGTCAAACCATATCCTAGGTTTGCTTGAGAACATTGTGTGAATGAAGAACTATAACCTTACAGTAACTGATGGTTGAAAGGTTCATGAATGGGTTACTTAATCCCAATGCCTTCTAAGATCATAAGGTATTGCTTGGCCCTCACTATGATCAAAAGTCCCATTGATTTATTTATATGGTGATTAAATCAATATGGTATTATGTCCTTTGGAGTTACGTCCTTAGGTTCAAAACTATGTAATCGATTAGGTGCCTACAGTATAATCGATTAGATGTGTTATATTTTGGTTTAGAGCTATGTAATCAATTTAGTTCAAAGATACAATTGATTAAAGGCCATTTGAGTAATCGATTAGATGAGTCAACTTGTTATGATCCTTGATAGAGTTGTGTAATCGATTATACATTGTTTTGTGTAATCGATTAGAGGATGCTTTGTGTTATCGATTAGAGGATGTTATGTGTAATCGATTAGAAGTGTGTTTTAGAACAATAATCAATTAAGGGCTATTCTCCTATAATTAATTAGATGATAGGCAGGTAGTTAAACAATTAGTTAATTAGTTTGTTAGTTAATTATTAGTTAGTTATTAATTAAAGTGATTAGTTAATTGGTTAGTAATTAATTCAGGTGAGTATCTATCCATTAGCATTAATTTTGTTAGCTGTTTGCCCAGATGGTTAGTAATGGTTAAGCTATCAGATATTTTTACCTAGGCTATTAGTAATAGTTTGAGTTGGCAGACCAGGTTGTTAGGGGCGCTCATAAATACAAGATTTTGTTCTAGAGACTATTAGGAGGTGTAGTGCTGTAATAGAATTGGGATCAAACTTTTGGCAGGGGCACTAGGATATGTAAGCCTATAAATTGACCCCTTGAGCTTCATAGCCATCAATTTTGTTGGGACTTTTCTTGGAGGCCTATGGTTGATGGTGAGAGAGTGAGAGGCCTAGCTTGGGGATTTAGAGAGGAAAGCCTACTATGAGAGATAGGTTGATCTACCAAAGTAAGAAATATTATTTTGATAATTTAAATATGTTCTTGGTATCTGCATCATTTCTTAATCTAAAATTATTCTTGATCTGATCATTTTAATCTACATTTGTTTTTGAATTCGAATATGATCTATTCCACTTCCCCTTTAGCTATTTTAATGTACATATTACACTAATTTCAAATCTGGAATTCAAATATGAATGATCTATTCTTTCATCTGCTCTTCATCTATTTTAATTCTGAAATTTAGTTCTGATCAGTTCTATCACGTTGTATTACTTCCAAACTTGTTTAGATTTGATCCCTGATAATTTTTTTGCTTTGATCTATCAATTTATGCTCAGTTCTTTGATAATTTGTGGATTCATAACCTCTTGCTTGAATTCTAAAGTCTGTGTAATTTATATGAAGAACTATGATTCAGACATTGCCATTACATGTATACGAAACTTGTGGGCAACAAGTAAAATCATGAATCCGTGTATATATGAATGGATGAAGGTGGGACTAGAGACCTCCCACTAAGACCTCAACATTATATTGCCTAGGTGCTCTAGTATCAGTAGTTAGTAGGGTTTTGGAATGTCTAATGCATGTTTAATAGTTCTTATTTGTGAATTCTTATTTGATATGTAATATATATTTGGTAAGGTTGGGTGGGATACGTTAGCCCAGGCTAAGGCTGGGTGAGCTCGTTTACTCTATTTTTAATACAGATAGATCTATCCCGCAATCATACCACAAAACGGGCTAACTTGAGGATAATCCGGAATATTTGAGGGCTATCCCGCAATCAAACATGGCTTCAAGGTTTCCCCCTCGCCCTATATTTTCAAAAATTAAGAAATATATACCTACTGCAGCAGCCATCTAACCAACAGCTGGGCGGCACTGCAATGCCCTTGTTGCAGCAAGTATTACTCCAAAAGTGTAGGTAACAGTTGGCTTGAGCTGAACTTGGATTTGATTCTTAAAAAAATAGGTTTGATTCAAGAGTAGACCTGATGTTTGTTAATGGGCTTATATTTTGTTTTTGGGCCCATCGACAAGCCCAAATTTTAAGATATATCTCAATGGAGCATGGTACACTTGAAACCGCAAACTAAGATGGAAAGCTTTAGCATCTAAAAGGGCCAAAGGATCAGATTCAGAGGAGACAAGTCATCCTCCAGGCTTCTTCACGCAGCAATTACGTAGTTTGGATCTCTAGAATTGCAAATAAACCAGCAAATTAATGTGTTAATTAGATCTTCCGCAGGAATTACCTGGCGGGTGTCAGAAAAGGATATTCTATCATACAGGATACATGAATATATATATATATACCGCTTTTCTCTTTCAAAATTAAAATTAAAATAAAATGAGGAAAAAGCTGTTTGATAAGATCTCTTATATTTTATAGGAATGCATCTCATCTTTATAAATCTTTCTAAAAAATAAAACAATTCATGAGTTTTTTTTTATTTCAAGGAAACATCTCTCTCCCCCTCCAGTTTTCTCTCTCCCGCCAACAACTCCCTCTCTCTCCATGTTTCTCTTTATCCCACCTCCATTCTTTTTTCTCCCTCCCTCTTTTGCCTCCCTCCAAACTCTCTTTAAAATAATAATAAATTTATCGAACAGGAAAGTAATCAAACTGTAGTAATTTTAAAAATCAAAGCAAAACATTTGATGGAATAAATTTCAAGTACAAAATAACATCAGAAGAAAATAAAAAAATGCTCCAAACACCCTATAGATTCTGATATGGATGTAATTGCTGGGGATATATGAAAATATGCCTCCACCCTGGGTTCCTAAAACGTATTTATCCATCTTTTGACAGAAGAAAAAATGGCTAACGATACAAAGATAATTTACCTCCTAGACTTTTTGAAGGATATTTCAGTCGATAAAGATTTCACTATCGTGGAGGGGAGAAGCACAATTTGCATGCAAGAAAGTTAGCACGTCCATCTCCACAAATCAGCAGTCACATTTCTTCATGTGAAGTACCATAAGGCTACAAAAGTAGCAAGTGTACATAAACCGGCCGACCTGAAATTTCCACCTTCAGCATTACTCAAAAAAACCCACCCAAGAATAAATAGAGACATGATCCAGGGATTGGTTGGATATAAGATTTATGAGTCCGAAGCTAAAAGAAACCCCCTTCTGATGCAGGTTACGCATACAGATTTCAGTTCAAAGGAAAACTGAAAAAGTAAAAAAAAAAAAAATACTTTTCAGTTATAAAAAGTGCAACACAAGTTTATATTATATAACATATAAACAAGAGTTTCATAAGAAACCAGCATCGTTTGAAAGTACATGATAAACGGTGAGACATTTATAACGCCTTTCCAAATTCATTTATCTGTAAAAAGAGGGAAAATGTGACTAAAATTATAATTTCCATTCTTTCAGAAAGTCGCAAGTTCGTTTGCAACATCCTCCCACACACGAGACAACAGTCGGATTCGATGCAAATCCATGGTGGATCCGTGACCTTTCTCTTATGGTACCAATTTAGAAAGATGCTCTTTTTGACTTACCTAAAAACTAATAATCGAACAGATCATCAAATTCTCAGTATACCATATGCATTCAGTTTAGAAGATATTCATATCCCTCACCTTATCTATTATACATATCAGTATAGAAAGATTACCTGTTACCCGACTTATAAGCCTAAAATGGTTGAATAATTATCCGTTACCATTTGCAAAATCCTAGTCCCGCAGCCACTTCCTTGGCTAATAAAGAGAAGTTGAATGTGGTTTGAACCCACAGGATTTCCACTTAGCTGTTTACTTCACTCCCAATGCTGAGAAGCGCTCGCTTCACCCCCCATTGATTTCCTTGTGTACCCTTTACGAATGTTGTTTCTTCGATTTGCAGGGTGTAGAAGCAAACACAGAAAGAAAATATTGCATCGAATACGGACCATTTTTTCCCTTGTGTCACAGGAATTGGGACTCCAAATTACAAAAGGTAGAAGAGTACGGTTGTGACTTGCACAAAATCTAGCAGAATTTGCCACCATTCTCCCCACTAGCTTCCTTATTGTTGTAGAATTCCACGATCTTCTGGTCCAATTCATAGTAATAACCCATCTTTTTTAGAGGCTTCATGTCGTGGTCAATAAAATATGCCTGCAGGAAGTTTAAAAGAGAAGGTGAAACGATCCAAAACAGAAACATGTTCACTTACACAAAAGAAGAAAGCAACTAGTAGCAACCGGTTGTGCAGTAAATATCCCCAATAAAAATATCATCTATGCCAGAATCAAAAATTAATTAAAAAAGAACTGATACATGGATCAAGCATTTCAAGTAAGATTTGATCTTACAAAAAAAAGATGCCCAAACACAAATACCTAAAAGCTTAGACAGATCAACCCCAAACTCTGAATAGAACCACCAATGTGTGCTCAACAAGAGACCTTGTACTTGCAGATGTCTTCTGGAGACATCTTGGCCCATAGACGCAATGGCAGGAGAAGTAGGACACTAAAAGCATGCGTTTGTATCCTGATGAAGTCAGAATATAGGACCTTGAACTTGCAGATGAGGCAATAGCAGGAGTAATAGGACACTAACAAGCGTGTTTATACACCAGTAAGTCAGTCGAGAATGCCTGCACCCTCAATTGCATGCCAACTTACATGAGGGGAACAAGCTGCGTTGTTGCATGCCACACCCCCAAGCCCCCACACTGTGTGCCAGACAGAAGAGGAGTTAGCATCCAGCAAGTTGGTATGGATGGTGGCATTGTTCAAAGGTAAGGTATACAAAAAGGTAAAGATGGCCTAGGGAGACATTCTAGTTGAAAGTTAGAAATGAACAGTGGTTCTTATCCTCTGGTTGCGTTCAGTAAATTATGTCTAATAACCACCACCATTGTTCTTGTCATGTCAATCTGGGTTTGTCCTGACTGACACCAATCCAATAAGACCATCTGGTTGCATAGTTTTAAGATAATGAAACTTGGGAGAACCCACAAATATTTCTCCTAATATATGATCTTATCTTGGTTTACCACATTTTAAGGGGAAGCATTCGTGCAACAGTATGGCTGATCCATTATGACCTGGAGATCATGGGTTCAAATATGGAAACAGCCTCTTCGCAATAAGGATAAGGCTGCACACAATCGACCCTCCCCAGACCCCACAATGGCAGGAGCCTTGTGGCACTAGGCTGCCCATTTTTCTTGGTTTACCACTCTTTCAGTATGTTATTTTTAGATACTATTGACAAACATATCAAAATAGTCTATATAAAATAGTGTATCTTTTCTAATATGTCAGACATAACATGGTCACATAGTTTTCCCATGAAAGACCAGTCACTACATCAAAGAGAAAGGGAAAAAAAAAAAGGTCTTTCAAGCAATTGAAGGAAGAAAATATATACCTTATAATCAAAAAATTGACTAGTTGACTCAAGAAACACAGAGCCAAAATCAGATCCAACATTCCCATCCCTTGGTCTAAAGCTGATCATTAGACTACAGTCCTTGGCAGTAGCAGCTATCAGATATGCCTTCACAATTTTCAAGCTCTCCTCCGGTGTTAAAGAATGCAACGATGAACATCTATTCACAAGCTCGACATCATTCAAGTTCTTGCAAACCAAACATGGCTGTGAAATGATATTGTAGTAGGCATGAATTGCCCCCTCGATGTCAAAGAGATCAAGCTTCTGAACCTCCAGGAGACGAGCCATTATCCCTGAACTGAAAATCACCTCTCCGACAAGCTCCTGGAAGCTCCCCAGACACTGCTCATGCTCTGCCTGGATGACTGCCATGAGTGAATCTTCAAAGGCCTCATTTCTCTTATGAGTTTCATCACTTACGATTTCACTTTTGTCCATCCCGCCTCCTAAAGCCCCAAAAACAAGAGAACCGTTGAAAAACACACGGAAATTGTTTTGAGGGCAGTGAAACAGTCCCATGATGGCCCGTTTTATTCTATCTTTGGACCCAGAGAAAAGATCAAGAGGGTCATACTCACTTATCCTCGATATCTGAACATGAATTGGAAGGAAGAGTCGATGAGAACAAGCATGGAATGTTAAACTCATTATAAAAAATAATTTGAGATATAATTTAGTGAGATTCGTTGCTTGCCTACAAAATTAGATAGATATATAAAACTTTAGATTTGGGGACAAGAAACAAAAGGCAGTTTAGAAGATACCTGTCCTTCATGAAGTTTCAGAGCCTGATGCATTTTGAAACGTGTCACAGAGGTCTTAACAACATTTTCCCTTCTTATGAATTTTGAGGATGGCAGAAATCCACACTTTGGCTGACTCCTTAAACATGGAAGAACAGAAGAGGAAAAAAGAAAAAAAGAAGCAGATAAGCCAAAGGCCAACTGTGTACCTTTCAATTCGAGGTAAGATAGTTCAATAAGGTCACCTTTATTTCAATTGCAATGCAGTGATTCTCTTTCAGACCACCTAAAACAGTGCAGCAAATAGCCATAGGCATGACGTTATTAATGTTTGCATTAACTTCTTATATCATCAGGACCATATAAAATGAACCATTCATTTTTGTGGCATGTAAAAATGAAATGATCCAATGTACAAATATCACATGCAATGAAACGTTCATCTGAACTAGAATACTTAATATCCAGAAAAATAAAGATTTTATACCACTATGATATAGAGTACTTTGTTCAAATTCACAAATGATTTGTCATCAGAAAGCCTTAACCCATCAACTTGGCTTGACTAAATTCATAAATGATCGATAAATGGGATACTTGAAATTGAGACAAACATTACAAGAATCAAATATAAACACAGCAGGGCAACCTCCAAATACCCCACCCCCCATCCCCCCCAAAAAAAAGAAAAAAAGAGCTCTTTCCATCCCACATCATCCATTTCCTGCTTCTTTCCTCCTTGGATCTGGAGAACATGTTCCCCATCCGAGCAAAATAAAAAGAAGCGAGTACCAAATGATGAAGAATGAATGAATTTGCTTCTATAGTATGTTACATTAATTGAACAAGAATAGGATAAATGGTAGCATAATGGTCATCATATATAAACTTTTTCAAAGTTGCAGTTGCTGTGTAAACGCCATGTTCGGCTATTAATCTGTCCATCCCTCTCCTTGTCTATGTACACAAAATTCATTCCTTTGAATTAATTGTTCATGGAACGAGGATAATGTCCTTCAAACACTTCGTCTACATTGATCCCTCATGGATAAGTGGGAATCAGCTTTCGAAATTGCTAACAAGACCAGTCATTAATCCCGTAGACAGCTACAATACACTTCAACTACTTAGTAAGATTGATTGAAAATTCCTCTACACTGATTTCCTTGAATATCTGCAAGTTAATGCCTCTACGCAGAGGTGGAGAGGAGGGGGGGCATGCCCCAAACTTTCCCAAATTGTGTAAACGCTGTGTTGTTAAGAAGGCTCTCGGCCCCTCCTCGCCGTAGATAATTAGAAGGTAATTGGGTGTCTCATCTGAATATTAAATTAAGAAGTACATGAGGGGAAACTATAGATAAATCCCACATCACTACCGCCCATCAAGTACCATAAAACGGAATAGCATATCTGATATGCCCATCCACCAATTTAAATCTTTTAACCTCATTTGCTAAACCCTATTATTCAAGTAAACTCACTTTCCTGTAGTTGTGTGGCTCTGCACCAATTTGCCCTTGGCTCATGTTCTCATTTCTTCATCAATTCTTCTAATAAGATTAGTTGTTAAGTTGGAACTTATTTTCTGATTTTTTGCTTCAAAAATATATGAAATGTAATCTCTCAACTGTCTTGAGACCTTTTCTTACTCTTTTTTATATGATTATTATTATCTTATTCCCCATTTGTCAATGATCATCTAGACTGTGATTTTGTTATTTTATAGTTAATTTCTTTTTGACATGGGTCACACAATACTCATCTTTGATCTTCGGCATCGACCTTCTACAGAAGTTAGTCCTTTCACATATTTGAAACATTTCTTATATTTATCTTATTTTCAAATAGTCATCCGAAACATCATTTTCTTCCTCTTTCATAATTAATATTTCATACTTGATATTATTATAGTAAAGAAATAAGGAAGGCATATCCATGTCTTGTTTTGTGTTTTATCTTATGATCATTTTTTTCATTATATTCTAGCCCTATGATTCTTAAGATAACAATGTATTCCTTAAATAGAAAAAATATGAGGAATCAATAGAAACGTGTTTATTCTATTACAACACTTGATGGACTTTGAATGATCTGAATTTGCTAGTTTGATGATTATTAAATATCTCTTGTTTTCTGTTTTGCATGTTGTTCAGGACATGTACACTAAAAAGATTAGGGCAAAATTCAAGTATTATGTACCAAATAAAGACATGTTTTACCATTCCATTATTTTTTAATTATTTTATCAAAATATATAATTTTATTTTAATTACTTTATTTATCATTCTATCTTTTTTTTACCAAGATTTATCATTCTATCTGAAATTGATCCTTATGTGCATTGATAATCATTGCTATTGTTATATCTAATATGAATGCTGATGATTTAATTTTATACTTTGTTTATTTATTACTTTAAAATTTAACTTGACTTATTATAAATATTTTTAATTTTAATGATGGCATCCAAAGATATTTTTTAGCTCTGCCACTGCCCCCACATAGGTTGGTATGATCTCTAATGCTCATCATATGGTCAAAATCTCAACCGATATAATATTGGCATCTACAAAATGGCATATCAAAACTGAAAAATTTAAGATCGTCTCCAACTTGAATTCTCTCACCATGTTGAAAGCAAGTTTCAATAACTAAAAATGACCAATTGCCCTTGACCTTGTTAACTTACTAGAAAAGGCAATTCATAACAAAGAAGGGCTCCCGACAACTGCAAACTGATCATAGGGGCACTTCATTTGACACCATTACCTTCTCTGTGGATTAACTACAACGGCCCAGTTAGACTTTTGGGCCATGTTAAGGCTTCCTAAATCTATTTTTTTTCAAAAGCCCAAAGCAATTCCTTTTACGGGAGATGAAAAGCACTCTCTAATGTAGATCATAAGTAATACTTGCTGCATCGATATTTAACCAGGTTGTACCACGTGTCCATCCTCTTACCACTTTTTTTACTGTAGAAAAGAGAATAGGCTGGCTTTCTGACATCATTTATTCCATGTCCCATCTCCTCACCTCCTTTCGAAAAAGGCATCGTTTCGTCCAAAAAATGGCTTTTCCCTTTGACAATGGTTAAACAAGAAGTGATAAAATTGCGAAGGAAGTGATAAAATTTGAAGGAAGTGATTAAAAAAAATCATATAAAAAGCGATGAAAATGAACAGAAAGTGATAACACGTGTAGGAAGTGATAACAAACTATATATGAAGTGATAAAAATGAACATAAAGTCATAAAATTACATAGGAAGTGATAAAATTACGTAAGAAGTGATAAAACTTTATAAAAAGAGATAAAATTGTGTAAGAAGTAGTAACAAACTGCATATGAAGTGATAAAAATGAACAGGAAGTGATATAAATTATATAGGAACTAGAAAGTGATAACAATGACTAGGAAGTAATAAAATTACGTAGGGAGTAATAAAAGTATGTACGAAGTGATAAAAATGAACAAGAAGTGATAAAACCAAGGTTTGAAAACCCAACGCGGATCGGCACGGATCGGTCAATTCGGATTGGATTTCCGATGACCGTGCCGATCCCAAGTCACCCAGTTGACTCCAGGTGTCGACTAGCCATTGGCTTTCAAACTAGCCGTTTGCTGGCCATTTGGAAAGCCAACGGCTAGTCGACACCTGGAGTCGACTGGGTGACCCGGGATCGGCACGGTCGGCCGAAATCCGATCCGGATTGACTGATTCGTGTCGATCCAAGCCGAGGGCTTTGGAGGTCTATTTAAACCCCCTAAGGCCCTCCTAAGCCTCTACAAGTGCCTCTCTCACTCTCTAACTCTTGCACACTCTCGCTATTTCTCACACTCTCTCGATCGTGGAATTCTCTCTCAGTCTCTCCCACGACTATAAGCTCGACGATCTTTACAAGACTTCATAATGCACGCTCTCTCTTTCTTTCTCTCATCTTCTTCTAAACTCTTGTACTTTTGTTTATCAAAAATTTCATTTTATATTATTGTTCTCAGCATCTCTTACCCTCTAGCAGTCGAGGTGTTGTGAACTGCTCAACTGACTAAAGAATGGCATCTTAAAGTGCTACTGAGCAGTCCTCTAGGAATCTTCCTAGCACTGATCATATTTGGACTCGTTGCACGCTGGTGGGTAAAGGCCAGAGAAAGGTACAATGTAAATATTGCAACCGGATCATCTCTGACGAGGTTCAATGATTCAAACAACATCTTGCTAGAATAAAAGGTGAAGTTGCATCATGTGTTCAAGTTCCTTCAGAGATTCAGATCCAGTTTCGAAACTACATGAAAGAGAAAAGCAAGTACTACCAAAAGAAAACAGGGAATTCGAGAGGAGTTATCTGTACCAACGTAAAGGTCCATTGTTGGAGTTCGGCTTAGTGGAAGCAATCAACCTAAAAATGTGGATGATTGGGATACGAGTAAATTTGTTATTTAACTTATTTTCATGTTCTTCAATTAACGCTTTCAGACAAAAAGTTACAATAGATTAATTTTTTCCTTTTACATTTAACGATGAATTGTGACGTACAATAGAAATAGGCCAATGGTCCTTTGCAGATGAGGACTTATTCGGCATCCTGAAAGATATGTAGGACAAGGAAGTGGCTCCGCACCTTCTGAACAAGGAAGCATCAGTGCCAGCATGAGCACTAATGTATGTGATACTTTACATCAAGAGTTCACTAGAGATGGAGATTCTAGAGTAGGTCCAATAGATCTCTTCCTTATCAAAAAGAAGGATAAACAACCTTCCAATGATGTTGCATTCAAGAACTTAAAGCTTTATAAGGAGAAGATATGGAGAGCTACATCTAAATGGTTTTTCTATAACAGTATCTCTGTTAACACTGCCAATGGGCTATATTATGACTCAATGATCGAAACTTTCTAAGAAGTTGGCAAAGGGGTTGAGGGACCTACCCCATACAAGGCATACAACAAGTACTTGAACTTAGAAGTTGACGACATCCAGACATATATTATATCTTTTGAAAGGATATAGGATGAGTATGGATGTAAATTAATGTGTGATAGATGAACATGTATGTAAGCTTCATCTTCTTCATGCTTTTATTTCTTAAGCATGAATGCGTCTCTTTCTGATTTCTTATCACATATAGAACTTCACAGGGATAACAAGAAGTATGATCAACTTTTTAATTTACTACAACGCTAGAACTGTATTTTGGAAGTCCATGATGCATCTAAAAAGGTGAAGAATTTTTCGTACTTATTCCAATTAATGGATCAAATGGTGAAAGATGTAAGAAAAAAAAGATTGTCCAAGTGGTCACTGACAATGCAACGAAGATCAAGTTAGCTGGTCAAATCTTGATGGAGAAGAGACAACATTTATACTAGGTTCTCTGTTCTGCTCATTATATTGACTTGATATTAGAAAACATTTGCTCTAATCCAATGGTGGATGGAGTAATCAAAAGCGCTCAATTTATCATTACATTCATCTACAATTATAACAACATTTTGAATATCATGCGTAAACATACTCATGAAAGAGAGTTGCTTAGTCCAGGAGCCGCCAAGTTTACATCTCAATATATCTCTCTATATAGTTTAAGTTAACAAAAGAACAACTTGATTAGGATGGTGACATCTGAAGATTGGGAGAATCACATGTTGCAGCGTGCACCAACTAAGGTCAGAAAGAAGGGTAAGAAAGTGTCTGATCTAATTCAGTTTAGGCCCTTCTAGAGCGGAGTGCAAGCGGTGTTAAATGTTATAGAACCGCTTGTCCATGTCTTGCGATCTTGTGATAGAGAAAGAAGATCATATATGGTATAACTTAACAATCCAACAACCTATGTGAAGTGGTGGGAGATAATAGGCAAACATCGGGAACATATTTTACATCATGATCTTCATGCAGTTGATAAGCAAATAACTTTATGCATTTATTCATTTGTATACACATTTTATCATAAATAATTACTAACTTTCACTTCTCTACTTAGATTATTTTTTCAACCCTCAGTACATGTATAAAACTGGTGGGAAGAAAGATAACTATGACAACAGCTCAGAAGTATTGATTGGAATAAGAATATTATTAAGCACATGTTTAAAGATGAGGTCAAAGCAAAAATGGCATGTCAATAAATACATGACTATAGACTCATGTTATACCACTTTAAGACAAATACTGCTCAAAGAGCTACAAAAATTTTGAATCCAAGTTTGAAAACTATTAATCAGATATTCTACTTAAGTTTTAATTGTAGCTTGCACATTGCTGATATATAAAAAATTTTATTTACAGTTGACTAGTAGTGGGATCATAAAAAAATATATATGAGTATGAAAATCTAGCCTATATAGCAATTTAGGTCATAAGTCAAACAACCTCTACATCAGGTTGTGAGAGAAACTGGAGTACCATTAGCTTGATTCACACCAAATAAAAAAATAGATTGAAGTCGACCCATCTAGAAAATTGATGCTCTACTATTATGACATGAGGTTAAAGATAAAAAAGTCTCGAGCTTACACAGAACCTTCAGAGGCAGAAAAATGAGAGAATTTTCGGGCAAAGCACAGAGGGGACAAGTGCAGAAGAACCTATAGACTTGGATGAGGTGTTCAACAAGCAACATGTACTAAAGGCATGGGTTGATGTAAGTACTTCAATTGAGTCTGAATTTGACTCAAATGATCGGGAATGGGCAGAAGGTGAGTTAGATGGTATGCCACTACTTGTTGATTTTCAACATATTCCTTCAAAACGTTAGAAAAAGAGTAAAAAATGACCAAGTAAAAGGAAGAGTGTTACTGAACTTGACATTGCTGATCTGGACACTATCGATGAGGAGGATGAAACGTCAGAACCAAATGATGAGGTACAATATCAAACTTCAAATGACTCGACATCAAAGACGAGCACTGACAGTTCTGACCATAGAAATGCTATCAGTGCCCCACTAATTGTATTCACTAAAGAACAAGATTATACATATACTATTCAAGATGAACATCATTGTAGCAGAGCAGAACGAGAAGAAACTATAACTCAAACATTCATCAGATCAAAGAAAAAGAGAAAAGGAAAAGCACTTCAGTGTGCAGAACAACTCAGAAAGGAGAGAGAATATTATAAGTAACTATCAGATGCATCATCCTATGCTCCATACAAAGGGTATAGTCATCCTACTGGATATATAGTTTACCCTTAACACTCTGATATATCTGACTACTCAAGGAGTTATCTATAATATCCACAAATTTCAAAGCCATCCTCTCAATTCCATCAGTTACATAGCTCATATCAAGTGCCAGATATCCTTGGATATACACCGCTTACAATCATCTATACCAATACAGATGACTATAACCGATATGTGATGCAATATGAGCAATACTACAAGAACTATATGTCATGGTCTGAGTATGTAAACCATATGTTCAATTAATATAATGTACATCTAGAATAAATGTAAGTTTATATAAATTTATTCAAGTTTTTTTTGTCCAATAGCATCTTACGTACTTCAAATCAATGTAATTCAACACAACTATGTATTTGACTTATTTTTTATATTTTTTTTAATTTTTATATTTTTTTAATTTTTTTCTACTGCCCGATCTAGCCAACACTGGCTCAGCCAGGATAGGCTCGGATCGGATCGAATCTAATCGGGATCGGCCGATCCAATTAGTTTTGGGCCAACTGATCTGGGACCCGGTCTTGGGTTTCCTAACTTTGGATGAAACTACAAAGGAAGTGATAAAAATTATGTAGGAATCAAAAAGTGACAAAAAAGAATAGGAAGTGACAAAACTACGTGGAAAGTGATAAAACTGTGTAGGAAGTGAGAACAAACTATGTACAAAGTAATAGAAATGAATAATAAGTGATAGAATTGCATAGTGATAAACTGGTAGGTGGCAAGGCTGAGGCGGGAAAGGGTATTTTTAAGATGAAATGATGCCTTTTTCAAAGGGAGGTGAGGGGATGGGATCGACAAAAAATGCTATCAAAAAGCCAACCCATTCTCTTTTTTACAGTAAAAAGGATGGTAAGAGGGCGGACACATGGTACAACCTGGTTAAATGTTTGCAATCTATGTCAGCTTTACTGCGCTGCATGCAGTGCAACAAATATTACTCGTAGATCACTATACACATAATTTTCACCACCTTGTGACCGTGCTTTGAATGCCAACACCTAGTATTGGAGAATTTCCACTTCGGACTTAATTGGATCAGATCTATATGAAATGGTGCAGGGGTCATAGACGAGTTATCTCACCTATGAAGATGCACACAACATCTTCTTAAATTTGTGGCATGTTTTATCACTCTCATCAAAATAAAATTTGTTACATATCTTCAAGGAACCTATGCAGATATTTCTCGCACAAAAACACTTTACAAATGTTAAGATGAACTTTAACAAGACCTAGAACATGCCAGCTGTATCTGAAATGACCTTTCATAAAACCAATTCATTCATTAAAAATTCTATAAAACTCATCAAGGGAATAGGTTATCAAATACACTGTTATACAACTCGTGAAGACCATTCCACCTAGAGAACATTAGGTAATATAGCCCTATAAGTTGAATTTAGAGAACCTTGAAGAGAACAAAGGGACTGCTGATTACATCTATTTGGAAAATATGCATCTTACAACATTCTTCGAACTTACCTCTTCAGCAGCCAAGGTTTAAACATCAAAGAACTATAGATGTCTTCAGGGAAATTGATTTATAGATTTCCACAAGCAGAATCAATGATTGAAGGTAGAGAGAATTCGACCACCTCAAAATGCATTTATAGAGCAGAAGCTATTCAAGAAAAATGTACACATCATATCGACAAAAATGCTAGTCAATTAAGAATGTTATGTAACCATACACATCAAATATGGGGTTTACCATGTGGGAAGAATGAATGATCAGACATAAGAAGTGCAGAATCACACGAAGTGTTGACCTTGGCAGCATCTACACGCCAACTAGGCCGTTGGTCAAGAATATTCTTTTCAACAGACTGCAAAAATTCCTCAGAGACTAAGACATGTGCCTGCAAGCAGACAATAAAAGAGATACCAAATGTCACGTTTGTCATCACACAAGGGGAAAAGAAGAAGAAAAGATCAGGCCTTTCCTATGAAGTACCATTTTATGCCCATGACAACATGTGATTGGAATGCCTTGGAAATCAAACCCTACTAGGGAATTTGACTGCGTTATAATTTTTTACATAATTTCATAATAAAAAGAGTATACAAGAAGAGAAAGATTGTGATCATTTAAAAAAAAAATTGTCACATTTCATTTTTCTGAGAAACAGAGTGTGTGATTGTGCACCAATTTTATTGCATAATAACATGTCTGATTATTGTATTTGTCGAAAATCTTATAATTTTAAAACATTATGACAACCCCTTTGGTATTGCTTCTAAATTAGATAGCATGAGTTTAAAAAACAATCAAAAGGATAAAAAGTTCATAAATGCAGGAAAACAACATCTCACCAAGACAAAAGCAAATAAAATAATGTGAGTACCACATAATAAATTTTCTAATTCATTACACAACATCCAAAATAATAAAAAAGTACCAATGGCCACATTGGCTAGCATAATCCCCCACATGTGTTGCTAGGCTATCTCAAAGTTGCTTCCCAAGTTGACATTGCTCATTTGTACTTGAAGACCTTCTAACAGTTCATTCCCAAGTCAGATAACAGCTCTTGCTTTGAAGGTTAACACTGATGCTCCTTGCCTTTGCACTCTTTTATGGTTATGAGACAAGCTTGGACGATGAGGTGACGGCTCTTCTAGATAGACTCTAGTACTACAAGGCACTATGCTTTAAGGGAATCGAAATAGAATCCAATAGCACAAAGTACGTACTAATATCTAGTGATTGTTAATAGGCATCTAATATGGGCAAGTACTTGTACATTCAAGATCCAATGGCACATTTGAATCACAAGTTCATCTGAATTTTCCACTAGAATAACCTGATTGAGCAATTCAGTAACAAACAGTCGAATAACTAGGTTCACAATTTAACATATAAATTTAGACAACAATAAAAATTAAATATGCCCGTGGAAGTTGTTTAACTTGCTTCTCTAACAGAAATGTGCAGTTTGACAGATAAATAGTCAAGAAATGCATGAATTCCCATGGAATGGAAAACAAAAAGTAGGAACTCAGAAAAGAGCAGTTAAACTTGTTAAAATGTTAGGATAAAATGATCAAAAGAAAGTGCACCTCCCAACAGTGAATACAGAGAAACAACAGCACTAAGCTTGGCACTTAACTTTGGCAAGTACCTAGAAGGCACCTCCTGCAAGTTCTGTATCATATACAAGAATTCATTCAAGGATAATTGCAAGTCCAAATACCCAATGAGAAAATGATCAAACCATCGCAGAAGACTATAATACATTGTGGCTTGTAACTTTTACATATTCAGAAGAAACAAGAAGCATATTTTCCAAGTTAGAATCTATGTGAGTTTGGTGTAAATCATGCATATCTACCTTAAGCACAGAGACAACAAAAGAAAACAATGTCAAGCTCTTTAAAACAGGTCAAGAAGATTATCAGCCGTGGGAATTTACACATATAAGATTCCTTATGGGGTTATGCATTAAAGAGGCAGATTGAAAACTAATCTACATAACTAACTTCAGCCTTAGTCATCTTGCCCGATACTTCTTTTTGATGCCGTCGATGACATTTGCCAAAAGATGTTAGTGTTCACAAATTGGATCCCAAATCTTATATTGTTCTTTCATGTGAGACTCACATGCTATCTTATGTGAGATTTTTTGGGAGAAAAGCTTGGCAGAGTTCTTAGTTTGGGGAGGATATATACCATCAGTAGTTTTCAGTAGAGCAAATACTTGAATATAGAAAGATCTTACATAATTATATTTTGTGCTGCATATAACATCAAAATAATGTAGTTTGGCTACACTGCTGCTTATTTCTTTCCTTCTTTACATTCTATACCAAGGTGTGCCGGATCGGCACGGATCGGATTGGATCCGATCAGATCTGAAAGCTGAAATCAGTACTCTTCATTCCAACAAAACATGGGATTTGGTACCTAGACCACCTGATGTGATGCTAATGTAGTTGGATGCAAATGGGTATTTAAACCCAAACTTAAAGCCGATGGCACTCTAGAGAGACTAAAGACCCATCTTCTTGCAAAAGGTTATCATCAAATTGCTGGAATTGATTTTTTTTAGAAACTTTTTCACCTCTCATTAAACCATGAAGTATTCGCACTATTTCGCTGTTGCAACAGTTCATGGTTGGTCCAGCCAATGATTAGATGTTCAAAATGCCTATTTGCATATTCTTAACCTGTCTATATGGAACAGCCACCTAGATTCTTAGATCCAGCTCATTCATCTTATGTATGCAATCTCAAGAAGGCATTGTATGGATTAAAGCAGGGCCCAAGAGCATGGATTGATAGATTCAGCTCATACCTATTAGTTTCTGGGTTCTTTTGCAATGTTGCTGATCCATCTCTCTTCATTCAGCATTCATATGAAGGAATGCAAGTCTCTCTTCTTTATGTTGACGATATGATCATCATGGGTTGTGATCCATCATTGTTGAATTCCTTTATTTTCCATCTCAGTGAGGAGTTTACTATCAAAGATATGGGAGCACTTCACTATTTCCTTAGCATTGAGGTTCATCAATTTCATGGAGGTCTCTTTTTATGCCAAAGTCGATATGCCACTGAATTATTGTAAGGGGCACAAATGAAAGATGGTAAACCAACTCACACACCTATGGCTATCAAGTCTCGTGCCTTCATTTCTTTGAGACCATATCCCGATCCATCTTTTTATCGAAGTCTTGTTGGTGCTTTACAATATCTCACTTTTACTAGACCTGACCTTAGTTATAGTGTGAAGTAGGTATGTCAGTTCATGAATAGCCCAACAATTAATCATTTTCAGCCAGTCAAGTGCATTTTACGGTATATCAGTGGCACTCTTCGTCATAGGCTTAGAATTCTTGCCCAATCAACACTTGACTTATATGCCTTTTCTGATGCTGATTGGGTTGGCTGCCCACTTACTCGACGGTCCACAACAGTCTATTGTACATTTCTTGGCATTAAATGTATCTCTTGGAGTTCTAAGGAGCAGAGTACTACTGCTCGCTCAAGTGCCAAAGACAAATATTGCTCTATGGTTTTACACTGGAAGAATTTACATGGATATCCTTCATTTTTACTAGATATTAATGTCCCTCTGCATCAACCGCCAACACTATTTCGTGACAACTTTAGTGCTCCATGTATGACAGTTAATTAAGTCTTTCATTCCCGCACAAAACATATAGAGCTTGGTTATCATGCCGTCTGTGAGAAAGTCGCCCTTGGTACTCTTGTGACTAGATTTGTTGCTTCTACCAATCAGCTATCCGATGTGTTCAAACCTCGTGCTTCATTCAATTAAATCTGTGTCGGACTGGGTCTTTGTCTTCAACCACAGCCCAGTTTACCATGTCTTCCGACTGTGGAAGTTCTTCTCATGTACCTGTAATTGATTAATAACCACTTGGGTGGTTATCTGTAATGTAACTGTATACTTGTCAATTCTATAAATAAAACAGAGCAGACTCAATCAGTTACGAGATTGAGCATTTAACAATTTAGTCTTGTCTTCATCTTATCTTTTCTTCGGATAGAACCCTCACGTTTCTTCTCCCACCTTAGATAGCTCACCCTCAGTCTCTCTGCATGACTTTCCACCAGTTCTGAGTAGCTCAATTTCTCGCAAACAAATATGAGAAAAAGAACCATAATCCAAAGGAAACGAAGGCAGGCACATACCAAGCCAAAATTAGAAACCTCCGCAAACCAAAAGTAGCATCCATGCAGGAGCCGGAGATTCCAAAGTACATATCAGCAGCAAAGAATTTAAGGAACCACACATAATACAAGTACGCCCTACCTAGATCTCCCTCCGACAGATCCGTCCGCATTTAACGGAAATTTTCGCCCCATGAAAGCCCGATTTGGTTTGCCTTGGATATCTTTACCTCGATTCAAGTCCCGTTAAGCTACGTTGGGTAGGTCTCCTCTATTCCAAACTATGGACGGTTTCTTTCTCACTTGCAGGTTGCCGAGAGGCCATTCCCTCCGGCATTTCTACTTTGGTCTCATCAGACAACAGAAAAATGTAAAAGGGAGGAACTAAGCAATTAGGAAGAAGCAGCAGGCATCAGCACAAACACACACACGCAGAGAGAGAGAGAGAGAGAGCATTTGAACACATATATACAGATATATACATACCCCGGGGTCGACATGCTGGGGCCCCAACAGGGAGCTCATCACGTGAAGCACGAACAGCTGCCCGGCGATCTCCTTCGACGTGCACTCCGCCAGCCCGGCCACATCCCCCCACAGCAGCCGCTCCTGCGCGGAGAGCACTGGCGCCCCCTCCTCCTCCGCCCCGCCCCCCTCGGCCGTCCTCGGGGCCTTGCGCACCCGCAGCACCTTCCCCACCTTCGTCATCAGCAGCAGCACAACTCATTCTATCAGACAGAAGAAGAGGTGGTGGTGGTGGCGGAGGTGGTGGTGCCAAAAGAGAGAGAGAGAGAGAGAGAGAGAGAGAGAGAGAGAGAGAGAGAGAGAGAGAGTGCATTAATTAATTAATTAATTACCAAGGAAGGAGAAGATCCGGCGTAGCCGAGGACGACGTTGGCCGCGCCCTCGCCCCTGTAGATCCAGTCTCCCGCTTCCTCCGCCCCCCGCAGCCTCAGCGCCATCATCTGATCTGATTCCGATCTCCCCACTCCAGTCAGTCCCTGCTATCCTACCCCTCCCTCCCTCCCCTCGTCTTGTTGGTTTGTCTTCCTCCTCGTGTTCTTCCCTTCTCTGCGCGCCACCAGCCGGAATCGCCGGCGTACTCTTGTCTGCCTGCCACGTTCAATTTTTAAGTAAAAGCCCCCGTTTGCCAGCAGAATAAATCTGGGGAAGAATATTATTTGTCAAATTTTTATTTAATTAAAAAATAAATATTTTTAATAAAAAATTAAATATTATATTTATTTTTTTATTTTTTTAAGAAAAACTCTAAATAAAAATCACTCAATAAATATTTCATTTTTAATTATCAAATAATACTTTAACACAAATAGTAAAATAACTTTCCATTTCACTCACTTATATTCCATTACCAAACAGGATCTAAGGATATTTCCGGTCAACAAACTCCGGAGAAGAAGAGGAATCGTAACATGAAACGCCACTCCAGCGCAGGGTGGCAAAAAGGAAAGGAATGCGGTTCTTTCCCATAATTAATTCCCAAGTTTGAATGGCACTGGGTAAATATAATAGGCAAAAGACTCCGGACAATGCCCGGAAGGGATTTGATGCATATAATTTCTCAAATTAAGGAGTTGGAGAAATAAAATTGTATGAAAAGATCTTTCTGTAAATGTAAATAAAAATATATTAAAATATCTTTTATAAATATGCCCACTTTTACTTATAGATGCTATCTCCTGCGTGTTTAAAAATATCAGTTAGCATCCAGTATTTAACCTCTCCTTGTCCAAATACCAATCGTCACTGCTTCACTACTTCTAACTTGGATGATGTTTTCGACAGTAGTAGTATTTTTCGAAAAGTAGCACTAAGTAATTAACATTACGTACAATTATCATTCTTTCTAATTAGAAAAATAATATAATATTACAATTGATATTTATAAAGTTTTTTTAAAATAGTAATTCAGGTATAAATCTAATATCTTTTGTAAAGTTTTACTTCCAATTTGGATTACTTTCAAATTATGTTTCGTTTACGTAATTGTTTATTTCTAACTTTCTATGTGCCAAGTAGGAAGACGTTGGTTTAGGTTATTCACTTATATTATTTTTGTTACATATTACAATTTTGTATATTAATATTTAATAGTCAAAATGGATATGATACGAAAAAAAATAAAACTAGTTCCATTGTTGATTACATTAGTAAAACTCAACTTTAAATTTTAATTTTAGTATAATTGGATAATTCTATTTTTATCTGAATTTTGTTTTGGATAGTAATATGGACAGTAGCTTAATTTCACACAAAACATCTCTAAGGATTCAAGGTAATGTAGAATTATCATCTATTTAAGAATTATATACAAATACTATATTTTCCTAAATTATTCTAAAAATTTAATTGGAAGTGAGGTTTATCATACAAAATGTTAGTTCCAGAGCCTATCCTAATATCTTATCGAAAAGTTTCATTCCCAATTTGTACAATTAACACATCTCCTTTATGTAAGGTTTTTTATTGTTAAAAGAATTATCATTAGAAATTAGACAACTGCATTTCTATGATTATGAACGATCATTGTTTGACAAAAAATGTACAAATACTATCATTGTTCTCTTTTTTTTAACATGCTAGAAAGTAATAATTAAAATAATTAAAATCATAGTTCTAGTATTCGATTGTGATGACTTATTGGTAGGTAGATTTCATTTGCAATGCATATATCCGATTCCTTTATGCCTTATGCAAGTATGACTATAACATTTCTTCATGTTACCTTCTTTTTGAACAACAAAGAGCGATTAATCAAGTCCGACAACTGAGTTTTCCAACAAGCCTTACAAGAAGCTCTAGGTACTCTGAATAATTGTTTGAATAGTGTCTTACTGATGGATAAAAAAATAAAAGAAGATGTAAGTTTGATATAAGCAGACTTAGGACATGTGAAAAACATTTAATCAAAAAGAGTAGTGAGAGAGAAAGGAGCGAGAGATGCAGGCAGAAGTACAGGAGCTAATTCTAATATAGGGAATCACACTTAATTTTGGGGTTAGACACGGGTAGGATTTGCTGATATACTTGCGCCATTAGATGTATAGGTAAGTGAGGGGTTACGCAAAAAACAGTAGAAAAAAGAGATTATTATAATAATTAATCAGGTGCGTGAGGGGCTACATAAAAAAAGTAGATGAAGACATTATTTATAATAGCTGTTAATTTCTATCATTATCTATAATTATTCAGAAAATCATATCCCTTTGTTTCTTATCAAAGTGAGATCCACAACCTACCAATGAAAAGAACTCAACGAGATCTACGCCCTCCATGAAGACATGAAATCCAACTTCAGAAGTTAGGATAGTCAAGGATTTTGAGTTCTAAAAAAGGTTAGAAATCAAAAGAAAATTAGAATAATTTTGTAAAAAAGAATCATAATTAGATCTAGCAAGATCAAATAAAGATGATATTTCTACCCAAACAATGTGTTTGAAGTCTTCTATAAGTATGGTGTATTGAAATTTTTTTGATTTGGACATTCGATAAGTCGTATTAAAGTTTAAAAGTAAAATAATAGAGAAATAGTGACTATTCAGTGGCAAAATTATTACTTTAGTAAAACCTCATGGGCATTTGTTAAGAGTGGCATAGGTGAAATTTTGACCAACTTTCAAGAGTAAAATGATCATTTTTCATAAATATATTAGAATTTTTTTTGGAATTTTTAGGTGTCAATTTGAGAAAGTTTCAAAAATTAGGCGATTGAGCCCTTAAACCATGCTTAATGGGCCATCTTTAATGGGCCTTCTAAAAAGTGGACACCCCAGGGGGTTGTTGGAAATAGGTGTCCATCATAAGGCACTTATGTACATTCTGGTTCACTAATAAATATCAATTAATTCATTATGAAGATTGGCGTTTAACTGATTGCGTATAATGAAGTCCATGCGATTATGTGGGAATATTGAATCACACCCACATTGAATCACAACAAGATTGTGATAATGAGACCAATACTTCTAACCATAATTCTTAAATTGTTCCCAGTCAAAGGATATTAGAGACAGGACATCTTATATCCGGATAAACTAGTGTGTATTATGCCTGCTCCTAAGATGAGCGAGATTGGTCTCATAGTCACACGTGTGGGGACACTAGGGAAAGCACATAGGTGTTCATTGGAGAATGAGTTCACCGAACTAATTCGACTTGAATTGCTAGATGGTAATTTACCTTACTATTAGCCAACTTGATTTAATGTCACAGTTGTGTAGTTGGTTCTTAGAGATAAGACACAAGAGACACTTTACCGGTGGACGTCTAGGCTTTAAACTTAGCTCACGGATCTCTAACCATGTGGTCCTAATTAATCAAGCAATCGGGTTCGGCAGAATATCTTCGAAGGTGATTGAGTATTCAATACAGAATCATTCACTCTTGGTAATGAGAGAGAATGCTCTAGGAATGATGCATGGGAGTCTCTGGCTAGGGCGAATGCTATATCCGAAAAGGGAGTTTTCTGATATAGTACAGTGACATCTAATCCTAGTGAGTTGACTGGATAGGGATTGACAGTTAACTATGCCCTAGTTTAACTCGAAAGCATTGTTCGGATGAAGGGTTAAATCTACGCGGTAACTGTTGACGGAAATGTTCTATGAGCGGATTGCTAGACCCCATTATCTTCGGGGATCATGTAGTATTGTTTGGCACCCAACATGATCGGAGGCTCGACCGACTAATGTGTATGACATTATTTCAGTGGATTAATTAGTTGATATGAGATATTAATAAAAGGATCGGGACGGGACGGGATGACAAAGAACATAGCGAAAATGAACAAAAATCGATCCCGCCCGTCCCCCGATCCGTTTTGGACAAAACAAACTGTTGGGTCACAAACTCGTCTGATCTTGATCGTACAGCCAGAATCTTCCCACACCACGGAAGCCTCTTTACCGCTTCCTGCAAGAAAGACCCTAGGTCAGAGGAGACCCCAGTTCCGATCCCGAGGAGCCCCCTCTGATGCCTAAGTCAAGATCGAATATAGATAATGGTTGCAGGGAGTTTAGGAATTGTTCTAAGCATACCTTATGAGGTTACCGGAGGGTCCTTCTTATACGAAAGGTTGGAAAGTCCGAGGGCAAGACGTAATGGGGTAAGCCCAATCCCAATCCTGGGCGGGACAGGATTTCGAGGATTTCAGCCTCCTCATTCAGTACGGATTTCCTCCATTAGAGGATCGGAGCGGGATTAGGAAAGGACTTTCCTAAGGGGGGCGAATTGCTCCAAGCCCCCCAGAGTCCGTTACGAATTCGAACGAACTACGGACGGGAAAACGGTCATAACGCCCACAGGGGGCCCAGTGGATTCAAGAGGTGTCTTTGGCGCCTCCTAACGGACCGACCCACTTGGTAAATGGGCCGAACCTAAATAGGCCCTCTCACTAGCCCCCCTACTCTGAAGGGCGGTGCACGGCTTTCGAAACAGTCGAGTGCCAGGTGGGCCGTGTCTGCTCAAAGCAAATATCTTTTTACCGACCGATGAAAGCGAAGGGCTCCTCTTGATCAGGCGTCTCTAGAAGTCACCAGGCAAGGATATATATCGTCCCTCAGACCAGAGGGAACAAACTTTTCAGGCAATACTTCCCAGACGCCGCTATTCAGGCCCGCTCTTCTCCCTTCCATTCCTTCTCTGTTTTCCTATCGTTCATCTCCCGATGAGTTGTCGCGCAGCACTACCGTCAAGAGATATGTCCTACACCAAGTTGGTTGAAGAAGAACGGGAGGCGATGCAGCCTTCCACCTGTTCAGAAGGCCATCTGGAAGAGATCCAGACGAAGTTCTAGATCCTGGCGGAATATCGGCTGAGTGTTCTGCAGCCTCGGGAGCATATCTTTAGTAGGAGGATGGGATCGTTCATGGCCTACGAAGCCATGTTTGATGCGGGCTTCCGTTTGCTGGTCTTCGCGTGAGTGGAGCGGCTGCTCAATTATCTTCAACTGGCGCCAGGGCAGATTATGCCCAACTCTTGGTGCCTTATAATGGCATTTTTCGTACGGGCAACGGAGCTCGGGTGTGCTGATCCATCGCCGGCGATGCTACACCTCACTTTCCAGCCGAAGAGGGGGGCGAAAGCTAGCAATCGTGGTTTCGTTCAGCTTGAAGCCCGGGGAAAGGCATTGTTCTCCCTCGCCAAATTCAATAAAGTAGCCCATTGGAAGGATCGTTATTTCTGCGTCAGTGAACGAAAAGGGGGACGTTGGCAGTTCCCTATCGTTTTTAGGGACCTCACTAGCGGTCCCTCTCTTGATCACGCGCTGCCACCGATCCCTCCAAAGGATGCTGAGAAGGTGGCGACTCTTTGGGATGATCCTCTGGTAGATATTAGTGAGGTGTTGACGGAGAGCCGATTGGAGTTAGCGGGCTTGAGTGGCCTGGCGGTCCCAGGTGTGTATTTTTCAGCTAGACCTTACACTACTCTATCGTTCTTCTCTGTCATGGGATGTTTAGTAATTATGCTCTTGTTTCAAGAATTGCCGCCTGGCCTCCCCAGCATGTGAGGTGGGTGGCTCCTGCTGCGGCGTCGCCCCAGGGCTCTGGCTGAGCTCTTGAGGTGACGATAGCCGAGCCTAGTAAGGCACACGAGTTTATCCGTTCGAACATGGAGAGGCGGTCCAAGCAGAGGGGTGGCCGGCTAATCTTGACTGTTTCCGACCCTGTTCTGTATCATGAATCCCCTGTTTTGTATCGTGAATCCCCTACGCCCTCCATGAAGACATGAAATCCAACTTCAGAAGTTAGGATAGTCAAGGATTTTGAGTTCTAAAAAAGGTTAGAAATCAAAAGAAAATTAGAATAATTTTGTAAAAAAGAATCATAATTAGATCTAGCAAGATCAAATAAAGATGATATTTCTACCCAAACAATGTGTTTGAAGTCTTCTATAAGTATGGTGTATTGAAATTTTTTTGATTTGGACATTCGATAAGTCGTATTAAAGTTTAAAAGTAAAATAATAGAGAAATAGTGACTATTCAGTGGCAAAATTATTACTTTAGTAAAACCTCATGGGCATTTGTTAAGAGTGGCATAGGTGAAATTTTGACCAACTTTCAAGAGTAAAATGATCATTTTTCATAAATATATTAGAATTTTTTTTGGAATTTTTAGGTGTCAATTTGAGAAAGTTTCAAAAATTAGGCGATTGAGCCCTTAAACCATGCTTAATGGGCCATCTTTAATGGGCCTTCTAAAAAGTGGACACCCCAGGGGGTTGTTGGAAATAGGTGTCCATCATAAGGCACTTATGTACATTCTGGTTCACTAATAAATAGCAATTAATTCATTATGAAGATTGGCGTTTAACTGATTGCGTATAATGAAGTCCATGCGATTATGTGGGAATATTGAATCACACCCACATTGAATCACAACGAGATTGTGATAATGAGACATTGTCGCTTTCAGTAAAGTTCTTCGCTTTTCACTATGATGTGTATAATGATGATACTCTAAATAGGACAGGTCACTACGTAGAGAAAGGGCTCTCCATCCAAAGATGTGATAAAATTCAGTCGGTCTACTATCTCTGTTGAATCTCGTCTCGCAGAGAAGGGTCTCTCCACTCGAAGATGGGATAAAACTCAATCGGTCTACTATCTCTGCCAAGCCTCACCTACCCTCGCAGAGAAGGGGCTCCCCACCTGAAGATGGGATAAAACTCGATCGGTCTACTACTTTTGTCAAGCTTCACCTTGCAGAGAAGAGACTCACCACCCAAAGATGAGATAAAATTCGGTCTGTCTACTATCTTTGCCAAGCCTCATCTTGCCTTGCAGAGAAGGGGCTCCCACCCTAAGATAAGATAAAACTCGGTCGGTCTACTACTTCTACTGAATGTCTTCTCACAAAGAAGGGACTCCCCACCCAAAGATGGGTTAAAACTCAGGCAGTTTACTACCTCTACCGAGCCTAGCTGAGCCTCGCAGAGAAATGGCTCCTTACTCGAAGATGGGATGAAACTCGATCGATCAGCTACCTCTGGCGAGCCCCGCCCCGTAGAGAAGAAAATTGGCAACTAAACCCACTCTCAGATGTTGAATCCATAGGATTCTTAATCGCATGGTTAAGCCGTTAGATTATTAATTGATAGGGATGATGGTTTCACTTTTGTAAGGCGGTGCATGGACAAACGAGCTTCAACTTAATATTGGATTGCAGAACTGGTATCTTGACTCATCGATAACAGTTTAACAATATTATCTTTGATTAATTTATATTTTATTTTATTTTAATTTTTCTTTTAGCCCAGCATGTATTCATATTGAATTTTGAAACATTGTGTTAAGAATCAGTTAATGATTAAATTTCAGACTATTGATCTAATAAGTCCCAACGTAACATGAAATATTTCATTCTGAATTGATCTCTTAATTATGTTCATGGTTTCTTGAAGATATTTTTGGAATTCTTTCTTGCTTGTATCTTTATCTCATATTTCTTATTTCCTTTTAAAGATCCATCATAGTTGAAGCACGTCTATGTTGACTTGTAATCGCTCTCCATAGTAAAATCTGTAAGGTTTGTGACCTAGGGTACTTCTTCTCATGGAGGTTGATTGACTTTATTTTGTTTCCTTTGTCTATCTCATCCAGACATGATTCATTCCATTGATTTCTTTGAGTCACTTCACTGGTCATTTTGAGAAAAATTCTCATCATGTGATGTTAAAAGTGTGTCTCATCACACCTTGGCATCACATTTTCAGTCAATTCCGCTTTATTTCATTCACTGTCATTCATTCTATGTCACTTAATTCCCTTGCAAAGTTTATGCCAAGGCAGGGCAGCTGTAGACATGCTAATTTTTACCTCACACTGAGTAAATTTTATGTCATATTTATGATGCCCCGAAATGGTCTGATTTTTAATCATTAATTAATTTTTACTAATTTTTTTTGAGAATTTGGTGGAGATGGACTTCATGGGCTAGAAAATAATGCTTCAATTTCTGAACAACCCAAACCAATGTTGCACATGTTTTCTCCATCGCTGTATATCTCTGTTCAGCGGGGTTGAGAAGTTTAGAGAGATAGTAAGCTGCCCTCTCCTTTCCTTCTTCATCCTCTTGTGCTAGGACAACCCCCACTGCATCATCCATGATAGAAATGTAAAGTATCAATGGTTTGCCTGGAGATGGTGGTCTCAAAACAGGAGGACTTGCCAAATAATTCTTTAATCCATCGAATGCCTCCTGACACTTATCGTCCCAATCGAATTTGACTCTCAGCTTGGTAAGCTCGTAGAACGGCTTACACTTTTGTGAGTGCTGGGAGACAAAACGGTGAATAAATTGCAACCTCCCGATTAATCTTCTTAACTCCTTCAAGTTCTTGGGAGGTGGCATCTCTCTGATAGCCTTCGCCTTGTTGGGATCGATCTCAATTCCCCGTTTGCTGACAATGAATCCAAGTAATTTCCCTGAAGATACTCCGAATACACATTTCTTGGGATTCATCTTTAACTGATACTCCCTTGATCTCTCTAACACTCTTGCCAGAACTTTGGCATGCTCCGCCTTCGTCTTAGATTTAACCAACAAGTCATCCACACACACTTCTAGATCTATGTGCATCATGTCCTGAAATATTGCCATCATAGCCCTCTGATAAGTGGCTCCAGCATTCTTTAATCCAAATGGCATGACGACATAGCAGTACGTTCCCCAAGGTGTAGTGAATGATGTCTTCTCCTGATCTTCTTCTGCCAATTTAATCTGATTGTATCCTGAAAACCCATCCATAAATGATAAAGTTTCATAGCCAGCAGTGTTATCAATGAGTACGTCAATATGAGGCAATGGAAAATCATCTTTAGGACAAGCCCGGTTTAAATCTCGGAAGTCAATGCAAATCCTGACCTTCTCGTCCTTCTTCATAACCAGGACTATGTTGGCCACCCATTGTGGGTAGAGGACAACTCTAATAAATTTGGCTTTATGTAATTTGTCAACCTCCTCAGGAATTTAACACTGGCAAGAGGTGAAGCACGGTGATAGTTTGAAATAGTCTTATCGCAAAAGCAGAAGGGAGGGGGGAGGCATTCCGAAACATACAAAAGTAGGCCATCCATTATCACTTATTTCAAACTTAACATAGTTTGAAATAGGGAACCACTTTTGTCTTAGGAGTATAAAAATGATAAATGGCAGAGCTAGAGTTCCTGCTGGTTCCCTATGTCACTATCCGTATAAACCCCTTAATTATATCTGATGTAATAGTTAGTGGAGTCGTGTTAGATGTGCTTCTAAACCTAGTCTCTAATGTTTGGGGTACACAAGTAATTAAGTTGGCCTAGATGTATAGGAGGCTTGGTTAAGTTATGTACCAATATGATGTTTAATTAGTTTGTGCTATGTAAGAAATCTTGGCTTAGTGCAAACGTGCTGGTTTTTGCTAATTTTCACAAGATATAATAAAATATGTTCAACAACTTAGAGAAGAAATTGAAATTCCTATGTGTCCATTTAAGGAAAAAAAAAACCTGGAACCTTATTCCCAACAAGATTAGAAAATTTTAATTTTAGCTAGAGAATATTTCTTATTTTTAATAACCTTTAATTGTAAGTAGTTTGTTCTATGCATGCAGAAGTGTATAAGGTTACAACCCTTACTGTATACTCTAATTAGTGAATCAGCCTTCGCTTTCCTTGGCCAATTCCCCTAAGGCAGAGTTGATTGCGTACGATAAAGGATCGAAGGACAAAGGCAAAGGAGTAGTAAAAGGTGACTGCTTCTATTGTAAGCATAATGGTCACTGGAAGAGGAACTGTAAGGAGTTCCTCAACGATAAAGTTCATGGAAAAGTGAAGCTATCAGAAGTTTCAGATATCTATATGATAGATATCAACTTGTAAGTTAGAGATTCCACATCTTGGGTATTAGATACTGAATTGCTTCTCATATCTGCTATGATGTGCAGATGCTGACAAGTAAGCGCAAGCTAAGAAAAGGCGAGGTGGAACTGAGGCTAGGAAACGGTACAAAAGTTGCAGCGATTGCTATTGGGATAGTAAACCTCAGGCTTCCATCAGGAGATGTCTTATTATTGGAAGATTATTATTATGTTCCTAGTATAATAAAAAACATCATCTCAGTATCTTGCTTGGATAAGATAGGATATAGGTTGACTATTGAGAATAGAAGTTGTTCGATTTATTATGGTAATAAATCAACAACTTCGACATATTTAGTCAACGGTCTATATCTTTTAGATGTTTCTTATTACAATCTTCATATTGATAATGCTTTTAGGAAGGGCAAGAATTGTGTGAACCAAGCCTACATGTGGCATTGTAGACTTGGACACATCGATGAAAGTAGGTTGCAAAAGTTACACAAGCATAGATATTTGAATGTATTCGATTATAAATCGTTTGCGATATGTGAGTCCTGCCTTATGGGAAAGATGGCAAAATCTTCATTTACTAGACATGGAGAACGTGCCAAGGACATTTTGGAACTAATACATTCGGATGTATGTGGTCCCATGTCTACCCTAGCTAAAGGTGGCTTCTCATACTTTATTACGTTCACCGACGACTTCTTGAGATTCGGCTATATGTACTTAATGAAATACAAGTCGGAAGCATTTCATTTCTATGGTATCCTCTCGCAAGCGAAGGATCTGCCCCGAAAAATATTTCCAGTGGCTAAATTTAGGAAATGTACTCAGATCTGAAGCTGCCCGGATTGAGTGAACCATTATCTCTTCTACAAGGTGGGATATCTAATAAATCCCAACGGCCCCGAAATCAGTTCAAGCACGATCTCTGGCAGTCACCCATTACACCCCACGCCACTACACCTCCACTAAATAACCCCCCGCAAACCAACTACGCACCCCTCCTACTATCCAGGCCATTACTCCGCGTACCATTCCCTACTTCACCCGCTACCACTACCGCTTACCCAGATACCATCCAACCTTCTAAACCGCTATTACGCATACCATTCCCCACTTCATCCTCCATCCAACCATCTAGGCCTCTAATCCGCACCACGCCGCCACCTACTAACCCCACGTCATCGCCCACATACCAACACTCCACGCCATCCGCACCATCCAACCCTACGGTACTCAAAGTATCACCCGGACCTTCCACGGCTGAGGAACATGCGCTCCGGAGTGGGAGGATTTTCAACAAAGTCTTTCCTCAGTCGATAGTTAGAGACGGCCCATCACAGCCGACAGAGGAAACACACAATGAAGAGAGTGCACCAGGCACTCAATATGATTTGTTGAAGCACCTTGACCGGACACCGGCACGGATCTCCGTGCTTGAACTGATTCGAACCTCCCGGTGCGATCTGTGCCAAGGAATACGAACACGGATCGGCCCGCGCGTCCGACCCGCTCCGAGCGGGGAGGCACGCGGCGCCCGTCGTATCACTACGAGTCTGAACGACTCCCGGCAACGGATATCTAGGCTCTCGCATCGATGAAGAACGTAGCGAAATGCGATACATGGTGTGAATTGCAGAATCCCACGAACCATCGAATCTTTGAACGCAAGTTGCGCCTGAGGCCACTAGGCCGAGGGCACGCCTGCCTGGGCGTCACGCCCCGCGTCGCTCCCCCACCCCGCGCGAGACACCTCGCCGGGGCGGGGGACGCGGAGATTGGCCCACCGCGCTCGCGCACGGCGGGCCGAAGAGCTTGGCCCTCCCTCCCGCCGGGGGCGAGCACGGCGAGTGGTGGACTCGGTACGGCGGCCGCAGGTCCGCTCGTGCTCATCGTCGTCGTGCCCGCCGCCGGTAATAAGGAAGAGGAGGACGCAATCGAAGAGAGAACCCAGCCGCAGGCGGCGGACGTCCGTCCGTCGCTTCGACCGCGTCCCCAGGTCAGGCGGGACCACCCGCCGAATTTAAGCATATAAATAAGCGGAGGAAAAGAAACTTACGAGGATTCCCCTAGTAACGGCGAGCGAACCGGGAAAGCTCTTAAATAATAAGAACTTTAATGTTGGCTACCCTCATATATATCTTATATTTTTCCAACGTCTATCTTGAGAGGGCTGAACTTCTAACAATAGATACACGGGATCAGAGGAGCTCGGTTGGTTTCACTCCTTGGGTCCTGTGTTCAAATTCGTTGGAAGTTTAAAAACTCTTCTTGCTTCTCGATTAAGATGGTTCTGAGAATATTTCTCTTGTAAGTTGTTTTTTTTATTCAGAGATCTGCTTAGACTCAAAATTGTCGGAGTGCAGAATTATCTCCTTTTGGAGAGAAAATTTGAGCTTCGTCCAAAATCGTAGAATGATTATATATATATATATATGTATATATATATATGTATATATATATATGTATATATATATATATATATGTATTTATATATATATATGTATATATATATATATATGTATGTATATATATATATGTATATATGTATGTATATATATATATGTATATATATATATATATATATATATATATATATATATATATATATATATATATATATATATATATATATCATCCGGCCAACTGAACCACCATCTCAAAAAAAAAAGAATAGATTTATCAGATTGGAGATGTGCCAAAATGATTTACAGAAGTTCTCCTAGCCTGAGCTGAACATTTAAACTTAATTTGAAGGTGTTGCTGCAATAAAGGGTGTTAGTATTGAGCTGAGAAAGGATACCATTATCCTTTAAGAGTTTGACGTCTTGCGGGGTAAACATAGCAAAACAAGTTTTTCGGCCATGACTCTTTTAAGATACCGCGGCCAGGCGTATGGCCTACTTTTGTACTTGTTCATATATGTAAGTATTTTGCTTTACTTGTTTTTGTCTCAGTGTCTGAATGAATAACCGAGTCTGGTTCTCTTTGTGGCCGAAGCCGTGCCGCTCCCGATACGGTTTGCATGGCCGAAGCCACTCCTGGTATGGTTTGTGCGGACTTATAAGAATAATGCCGTTCCTGATACGGTTTACATGGCCGAAGCCGGAGCCGGTACGGTTTGCACGAACTTAGAAGAATAATGCCGCTCCCGATACGGTTTACATGGCCGAAGCCACTTCCGGCACGGTTTGCACGAACTTAGAAGAATAATGCCGCTCCCGATACGGTTTGCATGGCCGAAGCCACTCTCGGTACGGTTTGCACGGACTTAAAAGAATAATGCCGCTCCCGATACGGTTTGCATGGTGATAGCAATGCATGGAACTTCGTCAGAACCCACTAATTCTCCCCATACTGGAAGAGAAATATCTTTTATTGCTACATGGTCACCCGCCGAGGAGTGGAGGCAAATCCTGCGAACGTTGCGGCCATTATCCAAATGCGCCCTCCGGCCAACGTCCGAGAGGTTCAGAAGCTAAGTAGAAGGATTGCCGCATTAAGCCGCTTTATGTCAAGAACGGCGGATCACTGTTTCCCCTTCTTCAAACTGTTGAAGAAGACTAGCAACTTCTCCTGGAAGGACGAGTGTCAATCGGCCTTCGATCAGCTGAAAGCTTATCTCTCCGATGTTCCCGTATAGTCTAAACCGGTCCAAGGAGATCAGTTGTTCGTTTATCTTGCCGCATCTTAAGCAGCTATCAGTGTCGTCCTCGTCCGAGAAGAAGATGGCGTACAGAAGCCAATTTATTATATAAGCCGAGCCCTCCACGGAGTAGAGTCTCGATATCCAGCTCTTGAAAAGCTGGCTTTAGCCCTTGTTGCTTCCGCGAGGAGGCTCCGGCCCTATTTCCTCGCGCATTCTATAAAGGTCTTTACAAATCAACCTTTGAAGCCTCTCTCGGCCGAAAGTGTCCGGGAGGCTGGCGAAATGGGTGATCGAACTGGGAGAGTTCGACATCTCTTATGGGCCTCGGACAGCAATAAAAGCTCAAGCTTTGGCCGACTTCATTGCCGAGCTTACTCCCGAAGCATCCTCGGCCCCTCAGCCAGAAGTCAGAGCAAACCCTGAAGCCGAAGTCGCTTCGGTTCCCTCGTCCTCTGCGGATGAATGGCAACTATACATTGACGGGTCCGCATGCTCTTCGGGCAGTGGTGCCAGGTGGATATTGGCATCTCCAGAAGGGGTCATCACGGAGTATGCGCTGCGCTTCTCCTTCCCGGCTACCAACAATGCCGCTGAGTATGAAGCCCTTATATTAGGCCTTCGGGCCACCAGAAGGCTCGGCGCGCAAAGAATAAGAGCATTCGGCGACTCTCAGCTTATCACTAACCAAGTCATCGGGGAGTACAAGGCTCGGGACGCATTGATGACGTCCTACCTCCAGTTAACCCGCAAAATCCTAGCTGAATTTATTTATTTTGAGATTGTGCGAATCCTTCGGGCCGAAAATGCTCGAGCCGATGCTCTTTCCCGGCTAGCATCGACTCAGGATGGGAGGAGAGGTTAGATGGTCTTAGTAGAAGAACTGTCTGAGCCGAGTATCGGCGAATCCGAGGTCATGCAAGTGAATGAATCCGAAGCAGAGACCTGGATGACTCCCCTAGTCGCTTTTCTCCTTCGAGACGAGGTCCCGTCCGATCCAAAGGAAGCAAGGCGCGTCCGACAGCGCTCTTCCCATTTTCTAGTTCTGGAGGGTATGCTATATAAGAAGTCCTTCGGCCGGCCACTCCTTCGATGTCTCGGCCCGACCGAAGCTGATTATGCCCTTTGGGAAGTACATGAAGGAATCTGCGGAGCACACGCAGGAGGAAGGGCCTTGACCCATAAACTCTTGAGGCAAGGGTACTGGTGGCCGACACTCCGAGGGGATACCGCTGCTCTCGTCCGCTGCTGTGACCAGTGCCAGAGGTTCAGCTCCCTCATTCACCAGTCGGCAACCCTCCTGACACCTCTGTCAGATCCTTGGCTACAATTTCATCCATAATAGCTCTGCAGCTATTAGGGATGCTTCGGGCGAAGATTAAGTGGAACTTACAATTTCATCCATAATAGCTCTGTAGCTCTACGGTGGATAGTCTAATCTTGAAGATTAAGTGATTGATGAAGGGTGATTCATATCCGGCTTAATTAGGCCCATTTAGCTAAGAAGCTCAAGGGCATGCAGTCCGCATGAATTTGTACGAGGAGAGGGTAGCACGTGAGTTCTCTCGGTATCCCGATTAACAAGTCGAAGGCAAAAACCTAGAATGTACGGGCTTAAGTCTCAGGAATGTCAAGCCTAGAAGATTGACATAGCAATCGGTAAGTCTTGAGACACTACAGTGTCTCAGTTACGTCTACCGAGTACCTAGAAGAGTCTACCCTCTCAATTAACCAAAAGTTTGCTACTCGTCTGAGGGGAGGCCAGGAGCTTGGATTCAAAGGCCGCCTCCTCTCGACTGTCCGAGAGATTGAAGGTCCTCTATAGTCGATCCATAACTCTTCATCGCCCTTAGGTGGGTCTTACATATTAACGGTATAACCGTCCACTTAAGATAGGTCTACATGATCTGCTCTCCCGATCACGAGGAAATCTCTCCTTATCCAGTATCCCACAATCCCCTCAATCAAAAGGAGTGGATCATAGACCAATTAACTCTCCCTAAGGTAAACGGCTCCCAGGATGCTGCATCAATTAACTTATCAGGATTATAATAATCCTTGACTATCCATAACAAAAATTGATCCCGCCCGTCCCCCGATCCGTTTTGGACAAAACAAACTGTTGGGTCACAAACTCGTCTGATCTTGATCGTACAGCCAGAATCTTCCCACACCACGGAAGCCTCTTCACCGCTTCCTGCAAGAAAGACCCTAGGTCAGAGGAGACCCCAGTTCCGATCCCGAGGAGCCCCCTCTGAGGCCTAAATCAGGATCGAATATAGATAATGGTTGCAGGGAGTTTAGGAATTGTTCTAAGCATACCTTATGAGGTTACCGGAGGGTCCTTCTTATACGAAAGGTTGGAAAGTTCGAGGGCAAGACGTAATGGGGTAAGCCCAATCCCAATCCTGGGCGGGACAGGATTTCGAGGATTTCGGCCTCCTCATTCAGTACGGATTTCCTCCATTAGAGGATCGGAGCGGGATTAGGAAAGGACTTTCCTAAGGGGGGCGAATTGCTCCAAGCCCCCCAGAGTCCGTTATGAATTCGAACGAACTACGGACGGGAAAACGGTCATAACGCCCACAGGGGGCCCAGTGGATTCAAGAGGTGTCTTTGGCGCCTCCTAACGGACCGACCCACTTGGTAAATGGGCCGAACCTAAATAGGCCCTCTCACTAGCCCCCCTACTCTAAAGGGCGGTGCACGGCTTTCGAAACAGTCGAGTGCCAGGTGGGCCGTATCTGCTCAAAGCAAATGTCTTTTTACCAACCGATGAAAGCGAAGGGCTCCTCTTGATCAGGCGTCTCTAGAAGTCACCAGGCAAGGATATATATCGTCCCTCAGACCAGAGGGAACAAACTTTTCAGGCAATACTTCCCAGACGCCGCTATTCAGGCCCGCTCTTCTCCCTTCCATTCCTTCTCTGTTTTCCTATCGTTCATCTCCCGATGAGTTGTCGCGCAGCACTACCGTCAAGAGATATGTCCTACACCAAGTTGGTTGAAGAAGAACGGGAGGCGATGCAGCCTTCCACCTGTTCAGAAGGCCATCTGGAGGAGATCCAGACGAAGTTCTAGATCCTGGCGGAATATCGGCTGAGTGTTCTGCAGCCTCGGGAGCATATCTTTAGTAGGAGGATGGGATCGTTCATGGCCTACGAAGCCATGTTTGATGCGGGCTTCCGTTTGCTGGTCTTCGCGTGTGTGGAGCGGCTGCTCAATTATCTTCAACTGGCGCCAGGGCAGATTATGCCCAACTCTTGGTGCCTTATAATGGCATTTTTCGTACGGGCAACGGAGCTCGGGTGTGCTGATCCATCGCCGGCGATGCTACACCTCACTTTCCAGCCGAAGAGGGGGGCGAAAGCTAGCAATCGAGGTTTCGTTCAGCTTGAAGCCCGGGGAAAGGCATTGTTCTCCCTCGCCAAATTCAATAAAGTAGCCCATTGGAAGGATCGTTATTTCTGCGTCAGTGAACGAAAAGGGGGACGTTGGCAGTTCCCTATCGTTTTTAGGGACCTCACTAGCGGTCCCTCTCTTGATCACGCGCTGCCACCGATCCCTCCAGAGGATGCTGAGAAGGTGGCGACTCTTTGGGATGATCCTCTGGTAGATATTAGTGAGGTGTTGACGGAGAGCCGATTGGAGTTAGCGGGCTTGAGTGGCCTGGCGGTCCCAGGTGTGTATTTTTCAGCTAGACCTTACACTACTCTATCGTTCTTCTCTGTCATGGGATGTTTAGTAATTATGCTCTTGTTTCAAGAATTGCCGCCTGGCATCCCCAGCATGTGAGGTGGGTGGCTCCTGCTGCGGCGTCGCCCCAGGGCTCTGGCTGAGCTCTTGAGGTGACGATAGCCGAGCCCAGTAAGGCACACGAGTTTATCCGTCCGAACATGGAGAGGCGGTCCAAGCAAAGGGGTGACCGGCCAATCTCGACTGTTTCTGACCCTGTTCTGTATCGTGAATCCCCAGGGCCAGGTTACGAAAAGGTGCACATAGCAGGGGCCGGCTCGGACGAGCTGCGCTGGCGCTAGAGGGAAAGCAAACAGGACGTTGCCACCATCCTGGCAGGGTCTCAAGTGGACCCTCGAGGAGCAGAGGGTTCCCCCTCTAGCACAAGTATTCCGGGGGAGAACCGCCTTCCGCGACGAGGGGGCGAGTGGCCCAGATGAAGCGGGCTCCCATGCATTAGGGGATTCGGTATCCATAATGGAGTTGAGCGGGGAAGGAGAGAGCGACGAAGTGGTCTCTATCGTCAGTGGAGGTGAAGGAGAGAGCGCTAGTGAGGGCGTCGAGGAGAACACCGAAGAGTGCGTCGGTGAGGGCGCTGGCGAGATCGCCGGAGAAAGCGTTGAGGAGGGCACCAGAGTCTGATATCTAGTCATCGTATCCATCATAGCCTCCATAAAACGTTCCATATTCGGCCTACCGGCCTCAGACCCGCTAGGAACATCTCCCTGCTTCCTAATAACTGGCACTCTCTTCCTAGGAGCCATCTAATCGCCCACAGTCACAAGAATCGAAAATTTCTAATTAGAACCCAAAACCTACACTACCGCCGTGCCTGTACGGGATAATATAATTATTTGCTGAAATTACAATATTTAACCTAGTTATTCATCTATTTGGCAGACCAAATGCTCTTATACCAACTGTAACAACCCGCCACCCTATAATCGGAGATCTGATTACTAAATGGGTACCGAATCATTAAAATTTGGAGCCAAACCAGGATCTCGATAAGTCTAGGAAATAAATGATAAACTAAGCTAAACATTCCATATCACATCGAATTGTAAAGGAAGTGCATGAATTAAAAATTATTACAATTCGACTCGACTCAGCAAATAATTATATATTCCAACTGAAAAGAAATAATTAAGTGTACATACCTGAAAGAAAAACAACAACTACATCGGGGCATACCCCGGAACAGTGGCTGCTGGTGCTCAACCCGAGACAACATCCTCCACACTACGCCTTCCTAGAACCCTTACCTGAAAACCGCAGAGTCTTATCGAAATGGACTCAGTAGGGATCCTTCGATCCCCACCACCCACTCACGCACTCACAAGTGCAACAACACAAATATAGGCAATTTAAATAAATAAAGCAGTAAACACAACTCCCAAAGATTCTCAAATTTCGATATAAAACACATGTATTCGTAAATGCAACATGCACAACTCTAAAACCACTCCACCACGGAGTCCACAACCAGCGTCTCGGCTAAACACACAAACTACGCGGCCGAACGCGGAAAACACCGACCTGTTGGGACCAAACAGCAACCCCTCGGATAGCACGCTGGCTACTCCGGCCTATCTAGCTCTAGGTGGTTTTGCTTCCCCCAGCACGAGTGACACTCCGAATGTACCACTCCCACACCGGTACTAGCTATACCCCGGGGTACACCAGGTGACCCTCTCACTAGACGTCACCCCACCACTCCCACACCGGCGCCGTGTCACTCCTACACTGACACAGGATGCCTAAGCGCTAACAACTGTCACTCTAGGTCCACGGCCACACAAAACACAACACTGCGATCCGATCACGTAGAAATCATCGTCCTCGAAGTACATTTTCAAGCATGCATTTAACCAAACTATCTAACAATGTAAACGCATGTTAATTGCATGAATTAATGAGGTTCTGTCTTGAATCGCGTCACCCGTGGCGGACGTCATTCAAGACCCCTAAACTGGTTCACACGTAAACTGGCCTAGGAAGATGTCCTAAATCATGTCGCCCCTGGCAGACACCATTTAAAATGGCGTCGATGTCCCCAAACGCTATTCAAGACAGAGACAGAATCCCACTGATCTGGCCTCGAAACAAGCTGGGTTAAATCGCGTCTCGGGTGGCAGCCGCCATTTAAAATGGCGTCGCTGTCGCCAGACGCCATTTAGCACTCGCAGACAGGTTCCCCCTCCGGCCTCCCTAGAGTCACAACGTGGGATTTCTTCCCCAAATCGCACAAAACACCAAAAATGGAGAAGGTAGGGGAGAAGCCTAATCATTTTCATAAAGAACCCCTTAGAACATGCTTTCTACCCCAGAAGCTTCACACATATTGCGTGCTTTCAAAGCGGGAAAATCATGGTTTTAAACAAAACACTGCGAGGATCGTCACCCTACCGGTTACTTGAGCACCTCCATGCTCCTAGCCGCCGGTCCAAAACACCGCAAGCCACCGCCGGTATCACCGTGGACGCCGTTACTCCGCCAGGACATCGGCCGCTGTCCGGAGAGAAATGCGCCGCGGAGGAGATGGTGGTAGTAGTGGTGAGGGGTAGGTGGTTGATGGAGTGGAGGAAGAGGAGGAATGGGGAGAGGAAGGGAAGGAGAAGGGGAAGGGGGCGTCGGAGGTTCAGAGGGGAAGGGGAGGAGAGAGAGAGGAATAGAGAGAATGAGGGAAAGGAAGGAGGGCTTCGGAGAGTCAACCGAAACTGCACCAAATCACGTCGTCTAAGACCGACGTCAATCAGACGACTCGACAAGGTCATACACTGACAGATCTTTGAATGGCGTCGACCATGCAAAACGTTATTCAGACGATAAGACCGGGACCGTACTCTCACGGCCCAAAATTGGTCCACGTGGCACATTCTAAAAAGCGTCCCCTTAACCCAACGCTGTTTGAACCGCATCTTGCAAGCTCGACGCAAAAAAGAGCTCATGCCCCAGCCCCACAAGGGCCCAAACTAAGGGGTCCGACAACGAAGTCGACCCGATAACCAGATTTGAAACCTCAATCCTTACAAATTCTCCCTTTGCTTCATGATCATGTCTCTTTTATCCCTGCTTTCTAGAGCAATGATCGGCGAGGAGCTCGAGGTGAGGATGATCGGACTCTCGGCGACGGGGTCCAAGGTATCGACAAGTGTCAGTGAGGGAACATCGGATGTTGCCACGAGACTGGCCGACGTCGCTGATGATAGAATTGAGTGGGCTAAAAGTCAATCATAAACTCATTTTGTACATTCTAGTTCTAAATATTAATAAATGCAATCTTTTTCATTATGTAGTTCTCGAATATTTAACTATCGTAATGAATGTCCATAGACTTATGTAGAGGATATTGAATCATGATGAGATTATGATAGTGAGATCAATATTCTGTAAACATTTATCTTAAATGATTCTTGATCATAGGATATTTGAGAAGGACATCAAATATCCGATAAGATTGACACAAGTTATTTTTGCTCATGTAATGAGGGTGAATGATCTCACATTCACTTATGTGGTGACACTAAGACAAACTTGTGGGTGCTCATTAGAGAATGAGTTCACTGAATAGATCCGAATAAGAATCCTGGATGGTTATTATACCTAATAGTCAACCAGGGTATTCAGATGTTGCAGTAGCGCAGTTGGTCCTTTGTCCTGAGTCACCAAAGATACCTTACCTGTAGACTATTGTGTCTTGATTTTCTGGCTTATGGATTTTAGCCATTAAGTCCATGATAGTTAGTCTTTCAGACACAGTGGAAAGCTTGCGAAGGAAATTGAGTGAACAACAAGGAATCACTTACTCTTGGTATACCACTGGAAAGAGAATGCCCTCTGGACATGTACTTAGAAATCCCTGGCCAGGGTCAACTGAAAGAGTTGTCTTTCTAGAAGTTAACTGAGTACTGGAATCTATCTGGACAACGCTTTAAAGGTTTGACGTAGAAACCATACTTTTGCGTTGTTGAGGCATTAGATGAGTGGAGGATTTTACCTATGCGGTATCTGCAGACAGAAAGGTTCAACAAAAGGAATGGCATCCCTTATATCTTATGGGATCATTAGGTAGTGCTTGGTGCCATTTATGGTCAGAAGATCTAATGAATTAATCATAAGATGATAATTCACTTATTTATTGAATTAATTATTTAACATATGATGTTTAAATAATAAATTAATAATTAATAAATACTAAACTTTAGAAATAGTTCTAAGTTTAGTAGGCCTAAAACCAGACTGATATATAGGTCTAGTGGATCACACACATAAGAGTTCTCGAAAGACGGGGAGAGATTTTAAATATTATATTATCTGGATTTTTATGAAAAGCCGCAAGATAATTATGCAATATTTTGAGACTTATACAAGGCCAAATTCTTGGATAATTATGAGATAAAACCTTGGCTTTATCTCTTATTCTAATAAGAGAGATAAAAGGAGGCCTAAGGGTGGTGTAAGTACACCACAAGGGGTTGGGATTTTCTCTCTCCTAAATCTCTCTCTCTCTCTCTCTTGAAGAAGACACCCATCCTCTCTCTCTCCTCTTCAACTGTATGGTGGAGGTTCTGAGATCGGACCGACATCTTCAAGCCGAGGAGGAAAATTCGTCTACGTCGGGAGCTCGTGTGGACACCTCTGGAGATTGTGCGCCTGCACAATTAGCGAATCAGAACTTCGCCCGGCAGATTCGAAACCCCGCAAAGGTGAAGAACGGTTCTTTCAGTATTAATTAACTCGTCCGTTTTTCGATCCCAGCAACGTGATACAGGGAATCGGTTTATTTTCCACTACGTGTTCTCCGATTCCTTACAACTGAGGGCTCGATATACGCCGAGGAAGGACTGGTAACATGTGCAATCGAGCCATCGGTTCTTCCTCTCAGGGACCCAGCAACACATGAGCCTGAACCTTGGGATCCGAAAATATCCCCGAGGGATTCGGCGAGGCCCCGAGTCGTGGCGGACTCCCGATGTAAGGACTGAGATTTCGGGTTCAGTATTCGGGTCGGATCCCCTGGTTTGGACCCTGTAGGGGGTCTTGAGATTCCTGGCTGAATGGCGTCAGCACTGCTCGACGCCTTTCAAAAGGCGTCAGGTTGTGTGGACGCCATTTAGGTCTGCTGGTTGTTGTGCCACGTGTGCGCCACGTGGGCGGGTTTCGGGCCACGAGAGTATGGCCCCGGTCACATCGTCTGAACGGCGTCCAGGTTGGCCGACGCGATTCAGACTGTGACCTCTGAGATGTCAGGGTGCGGCGCCAGAGCGTTGACAGTACGGCCTGTCCTGTCGTCTGAACGGCGTCCACGATGGGCGACGCGTTTCAGACTGCTGTCAGTACGGCCCGTCCTGTCAGACTGATAGGCGTCTACCTCGATCGACGCGTTTTAGCAGGATTCAGATTGACTTCGCGAGCCTCTCCTTCTTCCCTCATTTTCGCCTTCACTCTCTCTCTTCGCCCTCTCCGCCCTCTCCGACTCTCTTCTTCCCCTTCCCTTCCTCTTCTTCCTCTTCCAATCACTCCATAGCCTCCTTACCACTCACCTCTACCTCCACCACCTCCTTCGCGGCGTTCCCTTCTCCGGACGGCGGCCGACGTCCCGGCGGAGTGGCGGCGTCCTCGAAGGTACCGGCGGCAGTCTGCGGTGCGGCGGGACGACGGCGAGGAGCTTGGAGGAGTTCAAGAACCGGTAGGGGGACGAACCTTGCATGTGTTTGCTTGTATGTTCCTTGGCGTGACATGATGTGTTTGGGCTAGATTGAGCATGTTTAGGGGGTTTCCTTGTGGGAATGGCCGTGCTCGTGATCGCGGTTTCGTAGTATGCCTGTGATAGATGAATTCTTCTTCCTCCCCTTCTTGTTTTGGGGCTTTTCGGGGTGTTTGGGGTTAAAGGAGAAACCCTCGGGAAACCTGGTTTCTGGCGCTAAACGGCGTTGTGCCTGGTCGACGCCTTTTCAAAGGACGTCAGGGCAGTACAACGCCTTTTAGGGCAGAATCCTCCCGGTTTGAGGTTTCCGGTGTTAGGGGTTCTGGCGCTAAATGACGTCATGAGTGGACGACGCCTTTCAGAAGGGCGTCGGGACATCATGACGCCATTTAGACAGGAAAATCACCCCGAGTGAGGGTCTGTAAATCTGGAATTTATGTGTGAATGGCGTCTGTGGACCTGGACGCGTTTTAGATAGGCGACTCCCTATGACGACGCGTTTCAGGGAATATTCTGTCTGTTAAATGAACCTGTCTGAGGGACTTGAATGGCGTCGACCTCGGTCGACGCGATTCAAGACAGAGATGTGTAATCCTGATTTACACCATGTGCTTCACCGTGGGATGATTTCAATTGCATGCTTCACGTTGTACGTTGAGACTGAGGACTCCTGTGTGAATGGAATCATGTTGTGCGTGTGTGTGCTTATGCGAATATGGAATCGGAATGACTGTGGTTTACGTTTGTCACCATGGACCGATGGGGACAGGGTCATGGTGTCTGTGAGCTGTACCGGTGGGAGAAGGGGTACATGTTGTGTTTTACCTTTGGCTGAGGAAAGCAGGATCGCCTTGAGCCCGACGGGCCGGAGTAGCCGGTGTGCTATCCGAGGGGTCGCTGTTTGTCCTCAGCGGGTCGGGGTTTCCCTGTTTGTCGTGACAGCTTCCGGCGCGTTTCTTGCTGTGGAGCTGGTTGTGGTACTGTTGGAGTTGGCTTACCCTTTAGCCACTGGGCCTGATGTGACCTTTGATCAAGGTTACGAGTGGTACCCTTAGCCCTTTGGCCTGACGCAGCCCGGGAGATTTGGGTTTGTGGGTAGTTCTTGTAGCTTCGGCTTGACGGGGGTTCGCCGGTCCCCAGGGCCCTCCTGAAGCGCTGAGGCCTAGCGTGGAGGCAATCCGGACGGTAGGACAGTAGTCTAGACTGCTTGTGTGCACACGTAGCTGGCAGTGGCGGTACACTGGTTCTAGCTAGTCCTAGTTTGACTCACTGCCTCACCCTACAGTGCCCCGGAACACTGTAGGGGTGGACAGGCGTGAGCTGTGGTGGTAGTGTTGGGAGGCGACGTTTGACTTCGGTCGACAGTGTGGTTCAGTCGCTTCGTGGACTTTGGCTGTGAGACGTTACTCTGTGTTGGGTTCTTCGGGTTGCTTAGAATGGTTCTTGCTACACTGCTTATCGTGCGTTTCATATCAGAGTTAGGTGCTATGTTTACTGCTTTACTTAATTGCCATATATTCCTGTTGTTACACTTGTGGGTGTGTGAGTGGGAGGCAGGGGATCGGATGATCCCTACTGAGCCCATTTCTGGTGTGGCTCACTCCCTGCGGTTTCAGGTGTGGACCTCGAGGCGAGCGGTAGCGTGGTGTCTCCTTGGTGTGCGGACCAACAGCTGTCTTAGTTCCGGGGTATGCCCCGATGTTGTTGTACTTCCTTCTGCATGTACTTATTTAATTGTGGGACATGTAATTATTGTTGGACTGTATACGGACATTATTATTTTCCTTCCTGCGCACTTGCTTACCTTGTAGTCCGTGTGATTGTTATATTTAGCCTTGTTTAGCACTTACTCCTCCAGATGTGTTGTGTGAGATCCGGGTGTGAACCCGCAGTTAATGGGTCGACATCCATTTAGTGACCGGGTCTCCGGTCATAGGATGGCGGGTCGTTACACCCGACCACCTCCCCCGCCTGTGGAAAACAGAGGGGATCCTCTCTCCATGGTTGCCACGGTTAAGTTGCTGGCAGCGGATTTTTGCCTAGAACGGCTCCGACACCTCCAAGTGCCCAAACTGGTCCGGTCGGCAGTCTCGTCTTCACCGAAGAGGCCAGTATCATCTTTTGAAGGCCCTTTCCTTCCGTAGGGGACTTCGACGGTAGATACCTCAGCCCCCGATGCCAGGGAGGGGTTGGCTGCGGGGACGGCGCCGAGAATCCATCCGAAATACGCCTACGGTACCTCGCCTACGGGGGGCGATGTCAGTCATGCCAGAATTCCCGCGCTTCTGGCCCAGGCCGACCTTCATTGGACGGCCTTGCGCGAACTCTGGGAGAAGGAGGCCTGCCGATCGGATACCTTGCAACGGGAGTTGTCAGACTCCTCGGTGGAGATTGTCCGCCTTCGTGGTAGTTTGTCCGAGGCTGAAATTTCAACGGAGCGGATGAAGGAGGAGATGGCGAATCTTCGTCAGGATCTAGTCGCCGCTCGCTGGGTGGTTGAAGCTGCTCGTGAGGAAGATTGTGTTGCCTAGGTTACAATTTTCAAGGCTTCAGAGGAGTTTCGCCAGGAGCTGGAGAGATACGCCCGCCGTGCCTATATTGAAAGTTCTTCCCTTGCTTACCGCAAGGGGTATGAAAGGGGGGTAGCCGATGTCGAAGAGGCTTTGGCTGGTTGGTCCGACGAACCTCCCGGAGGCAACGTGGCTTAGTGACCATTGTACTTCTTATTTTGGTTACCTTTTTTGGCTTATAGGGAGCCTCTTTTTGTAATTCATGATGACGATTTTAACCAGTCAAACGATAAACATATGAAAGGTCGCATCAGTACTTACCTGTATGTTTTCGTACTTCGCCGTTTGGGCTATCATCATTCCTTGCTTTTTGACCGACGAAAGGTAGCTTGGCCGTTCCGTATCTACTGTGGTGGCATCGGGGAGGTACCCTGCATTAACTGCAGTGGAATTGAAAGTGCGGGGCATGTTGTTTACACCTTATAAATGGGGAGGTGGAGAAGGGAACTGGCCATCCAACATATGCTTTCTTCTTCTTCTCTAAATCTCTTTGCTTTGAATCGCTTTTGAGATGGATCCCAACTACGCAAACGGTGCGGCTTATGATCGAGCTGCTCTTAGGGCGTCTATGATCGCCGAAGGCGACCTGGCTAGGATTAGGGAGCGATTTTGGATATCTTGTGAGTTTGGCCTGCGAGTGCCTGCGGCGGAGGACTGTCTATACTGCGGGACCTCCAACTCTTTTATGGCGACTGAAGCCATGTTTGAGGCCGGGTTTCGCCTGCCAATCTCTCCTTTTGTCGTGGACCTACTGCGGCTCTTCTCTGTTGCACCTTCCTAGGTCCTACTGAACTCCTGGAGTCTGGCCATTGCTTTTATCGCCCAAGTGCATGCTTTCAAGCATGCTGGACCTTTGGTCGATGTGTTCTGCCATCTCGTCTACGTCTGCCGCTGCCTGATTCCTAGTGCCCGTGGCTTCCTCCAGTTTTGGGGCGGCGGCGACCGCTGCCCTTTCGCCGTTTCCTCCGATTTTCCTCCGCAAGGCTGGAAGGATGCCTTGTTCTGGGTCGACTGTCCGGCCAACGAGGAGTGGCCATTTCCGACAGTGTGGCGGGATCTTACTGAAGACCCCATTCCTGACGGATTCTGGGAAGGGCTCTCTGAGGCTGGCGCCAGGTTGGTGCTGGATCTCTAGGAGTAAGGTCCTTATGAAGTGGACCTCCTAGTGTCTGACGCCATATTGCAAGTGACCGGGCTCTCTCCCTCCTCGCGTCTCCCCCGCGAGCCACCACTTACTGTTAGAAGAGGCCGTGGTAGAGAGGGAGGGAGAGGTGGCCGACGTGCAGACAGGTGGGAGAGGGGGAGGTAGAGGTTGGTGGCGACCACGACCCACTTGACGGTCTTGCAAACCTCCACCCTAGCGAACCTCATCCGCTCCAGGTGGTCGTCGGTGATGTTCGTTTGCATCAGTCGCGCCTAAGTTTGCTTCTAAGGTGTTGTCGTAATGAAGGTGCGGCTCGGTGATGGAGCCTTCTTCGAACGTTTGTAGTTTTGCTTGATTTCGGGAATATAATATGAACTTTGTAGTCCCAGTTTTGTGAATGAAACATACTAGTTTTTGTGATTCCATGATGTTATGATCTCTCCCCTTCTCCCCCTGATCGGGTAGGAGAAATCTGTGCTCACTGGTTTAGGCTGAGTCGATGTATTTGTTGACTGTTGAATCTCGCCTTTTCACCGTGGCTCAGACCTTTAAAGGTATTCGAACGAATTTTATACCTTATTTGGGTGGGTAGCCCTTTCTTTGTGGTTCGGACCGACAGAGATATTCAGACGAGTTTTATCCCTTCTTTGGGTGGGGAGCCCTTTCTCTGTGGTTCGGACCGACGGAGGTATTCCGACAAATTTTATCCCTTCTTTGGGTGGGGACCCCTTTCTCTGTGGTTCGAACCAACATAGGTATTCTGATGAGTTTTATCCCTTCTTTGGGTGGGGAGCCCCTTCTTTGTGGTTCAGACCGATAGAGATATTCTGATGACTTTTAATTCTTCTTTGGGTGGGGAGCCCTTTCTCTGTGGTTCGGACTGACAGAGGTATTCCGACGTATCCTTCTTTGGGTGGGGAGCCCTTTATCTGTGGTTTGGATTGACAGATGTATTCAGTTGAAGAATTACGCCACACCTTGGTATAAACACCCAATTTTGGCCCATTCCATAAACCGATTTGAGCTTTATTTGTTAACGGGCCTTTGTGTTGATCTTTTTCTCGTTTCCCGCTCATTTGGATTCCTTGAAATTTAATTTCTTTTGGTCAAAAAAAAAATGTTGTCACAAAACGTTCATTTTTCAAACAAAAAAAAGGGTGTATGATTTCAAAACTTTTTCATTTTTTGCATTTGGATTTTAAAAATATTTATTTTTTAAAAAGTTTTGTCAAGTCCACAGGTGGCCAGAGTGTTGGCCGTCTGATCCTTCAGACGGCTAGACTAGTGGCCGTTTGAAGTTCAGACGACCAGAAAGATGGCCATCTGAACATCCTTCAGACGGCCACCTTCCTGGCCTTCTAAGTTCAGACGGCCACCTTCCTGGTCTTTTGAGATCAGATGGCCAGGTTGTTGGCCTTCTGAGTTAAGACGGTCACCTTCCTGGCCTTTTGAGTTTAGACGGTCAATTTGCTGGCCTTCTGAGTTTAGACGGCCACCTTCTTGGCCTTCTGAGTTCAGATGGCCAGGTTGCTGGCCTTCTGAGTTCAGACGGCCAGGTTTCTGGCTGTCTGATCCTTCAGACGGCCACCTCTTTAGCCTTCTGATTGGTTGGTTTTCCGTGATTATCTTAACCTTTTTTTGCACCTCTCTCTCAGGTTTTTTACCATATGTTCCGCATTTTTTCACTCTAATGGATTAAGATGAAGGTGATTTAGAGCTTAGGTGTCAATTTTTTATTGGTTTTGGTTTAGATTTTGTTGAAGAAATCTCTATCCAACCTTCTTTATCCTCATCCATTGGCCCACGAAATGGGGGCTTTCTAGAGTTTTAACTCGATTTCCTTTGCCTATTTAAGCTCTCCTTCACCTTGGGAATGCCCCCAAGGAGGTTCACTAGGGTGAGGGTACAATTTTGCATCAAAAGAGAGAGAAAAGAGTGATTTCAAAGTCTAACATTAGACCTCTTCTCTGGAGCTCGTGGGAAGGAAACAACTATGGAGTCTTGGAGGCTCTAAGAAGGAAGAATGTGCTGTCAATTTTATGCCCACGCGACACTCTCTTCAATGTCGAAAAGGGAACCCTACTCTCTTCTCTCATTTATCGTTCTCTTCATAGTACCATACATGCATGCACAAGTTTATGATTTTGTCTATGTTTAGATCCCATTTGCACGTACATGCACTCATGATTAGGTACCTTAGATCCTTGCTAAGGGGTTTGTTTTGATCCAAAACACCAAAAAACGGGAAGGTGGGTGGCCATAACACTTGGTCACTCATCCTTCTCACCCACATATTCGGTAAGCTCACCTCTAATTGATATATCTATTTTGCTTAATGAACGGATGCTATGCTAATTAAGAGTCTAATGGGTGTTTTAATTCATGATTAATTTGCAGGAAATCAAAGCGTGAGGCCCCGTCTTCTTGGTCGGCCGAGGAGAAGGGAGTATGGACTACAACTTCTGCTGCGCATGGAGGTCTCGGAGTATCATTCGCGATCAAGGTAGTCCCTCTGGGTCGAGGTAAAACACCCTAGCGATCACCATTTTAGTTCTTGGTGTTTTAGTTCATCAAGTCATTTGTTCTTTATTCTGGGTTCGTAGCCACGGAGGTCGGTCTCCGCTCACCAGTTGAGCGCGGGGTCATTTCCGGCGCCTACAACCTTTTGACGATCACGGTGGGACCACTTGTGCCTATCACGCTATTTTCTTTATTTATTTCCTGCAAATATTTTATTTTTTAAGATTTTTTTTTAGTTATATTAAGAGCCATCAGAAGGCCAAACTGCTGGCCTTCTGAAGGTTCAGACGGCCAAACTGCTGGCCTTCTGAAGCAATAGATGGCCAGGGGGGTGGTTGCCTGATCTGTCAGATGGCCAAGTAAGTGGCCTTCTGATCTGTCAAACGACCAGGTAAGTGGCCTTCTGATATGTCAGACGGCCATCGATTTGGCTGCTAGGTAGGTCCTGTTCAGAATTGTTTTTAGTGATATTTTTCTTGATCCTTAATGTTTTGAGGTTCATTTTTGATGTGATTTACATTTAATACTCCTTTTGGGGGGTTGGTGGAAGAGCCTCTGCACATTCTTTTAGGAAAGACTCTCTTTTGGATTAACTCTCTGTTTGGGGATTCCCGCCTGAGCAGAAAAGTAGTTCAAATAGAGAACCTCTGTTAGTCTCCGTACTCCATGAATTCCTGCACGGTGACCGAGCTGGTTGTACCTTGAGTGAGTCCTATTAGAACCTTGGGATTGAGACGAGTGTATATTTTAGTCTGAAATTGAACATTCAATAGGAAATCTTTTTTAAGTCTCAAAACACAAAGTACACAGGCCTGAACTCTAAATTAACATTTTTTGCCTGTTCAACTTGTTTGCAAAACAAAGGAAAATGAACAACGTGTTTTCAAATCCCATGTTCCAAGGTGAATTTCCTTTTGAGACAGAAGACATGAGAGCCAGTACATATGTAGGTATGCTCAACACACATCAAGGGAATGCCTTACGTCATGAGGATCCAGACGAGGTCTCCTCCCATGGAGGGGATGAACCAGTTAGTCTCAAAGTTGGAAGGTCGGCGACACAGAATCCTAGTGATGATGCTGACTTAATCAGGGTGCTGGCAAGGTACACACCTGAGCAACTTATCCAGATCGCCTCAAAAGGCAAGACTTCAATAAGTCATCCCGCCTTTCCAGATCTATCCCGCACACCTTATCAAGCATCTTCAAACAGAGCTCCCTACAAGACTCAATTGGAAACTAATCCAAATGCTTCAGTGCCACCCATTTTTCCCATTGCAGCCACACCCTGCCAACCAATCTCTCTAATTCCAACTGCATCAAAACCAGTTGGACCTCCAGAGTATATTTCTAAGCAGGAAATGGAGCCTTACCTCAGAAAATTGCTTGCTGAATCATTAACAATTTCTAAGCCGTATTCCTTAGTTGAATACTGCAAACTTCCCCCAACATATTTTCCACCTGGATTTAAGGCTCTGAAGTACCGAAAGTATGATGGAAGTACTGACCCACATCACCATCTATCGGGTTTTCTTATGGATTCACACCAATGGCTATATGACAAAGTGTTGTTGGTCCACCTCTTTCAGAAATCTTTAGAAGGAGAAGCTCTGCGTTAGTTTACCTCACTTCCATCTTCAGATCTGCTCAATTTCGACACTATTTCTGAAAAATTCATTAGTCATTTTAGTCATATGACTAATCTGGCTCCTACCCTTTTTGATCTAGTGTTGGAGAAAATGAAACCGGATGAAGATTTCACCCAATTTGCCAATAGATGGAGGGTGATGGCATCAAGAGCTGAAGTTATCATTCTAGAAGCTCAGACAGTTACCATGATTGTGAATAATGCAACACCTCAGCTCAAAACCATTCTAATGCTCAGTGAACTCCACACCTTTGCTCAATTGTACAACAGAGCTAGAGTGATACAGACTCAGATCAGATATTCCACTCTCCCTTCCTTCCTTGACATCCGCCCTCGAAATTGGAAGGCAACACCTATGCCAACCACTGAGGGGGTTACTACCAATGAAAACATCAACACCTTTAATCAGCCAACTAAAGGGCGACCCATCAATCCTAGTCCTACCACCACTCCTGCCAACAATCCTCGGCAGTACTTTGTCGTTCCTCCACCAAACAATTATGGTAGGCCTGCTCCAAAGAGAACTTCCTACCCCCCACTTCCAGAATCTTTGGGTGATATCTTCTTTGCTCTTATGGCTTGCAAACCCATTCAACTTCCACCTCAGAAGGAAGGGATTTCTCCCAATGTGGTTACCTCCAAATATTGTCCTTATCACAGAGCTCCTGGGCATGTCATTCACAATTGCTTTGCATTTAGAGATTGGGTTTATGACATGAACGATGAGGGGCGTATTAATTGGGAAGATGTCAGAATTACTGTCTCTAATTTGAAAGGAAGGAATCGGGACCTTGGCATAGTTCAGAACCCTCTCCCAGATCATCAAAAGGTTATAGACCCATCTACATCAGGACAGGAACAAGAAGAGAAAGTCAACACCTTCACAGTTGGCCAAAAATCTCGAGTAATCCAAAAAGAACAATTTTGGGGGTATGAAGGAGGACCACTAGTCCGAGAATATGGGGAACATGAAGAAGATCATTATGAAAAGATGGAAATGAGTGTGGGAGTTATCCAGGAAGTAGGAAGGCCTTTAGTGTTCCTCTGGCCTAAGAAAGAACATGTTCCAACCACACCATCAGGTCATAATCCTTCACTGAATTTCTTGACTCAAACCACATCCTCACTCATGACTCCTAATCACTCCCGTCCATTTCAATTGATCACACAAAGTCCTAAAGAAGTCGGTACTCCCATTGAAAACACCATGAATATTTCACTCAGGAATAGGATAATCCCACGACCTTCCAGGATGCCTAAGACTCAAGAGGAGTCCAACACTCAATCAAGCTCCACGTCTACTGAATATGACATTCTCCAACATCTTGAGAAGACCCCATCAAGGATCTCAATTTTGGAGTTAATTAAAAGATCTCCCTCACACCAGGAAACACTTCTCAAATTCCTCCAAAAGGTCATGGTGAGTGAGGATCTTCCAGCTAATGATGTCTCCCACGCTATTCTTTCTGTCACTCAGGGGCAACCAATGATCACTTTCTCCAATGAAGATTTGACTGCTCTTGAACACCATTCTTTACCTTTACTACTTACCATTACACTAAATGGGGTAACGGTAGATTCTACTCTGATTGACACTGGGGCATCCATCAATGTGTGCCCGATGAAGACATTGACACAAATTGGAGTAAAGGAAGAAGAGTTGGTAAGGGTTTCAACCACCATTTCAGCCTATGACAACTCCAAACGGACTTCCCCTGGAAAAATCATTCTCCAAGTCAGAGTTGGGCCGATAATCATGCCTTCAGAGTTCTTCATTTTAGATGTTGAACTAACCTACAAGCTAATTTTGGGAAGACCTTGGATAGAGCAGACTGTGGGAATCCCGTCTATAACACATCAATGTTACAAATTCCCATTTAAAGGAAAGATAGTGAAGATCAAAAGCACCCCTATAGTGGAAATGTTGGAGACGATAACCACAAAACAACTTCCCTCCATGACTGTCATTGAGAGAAAAAATGAAGAGACTTTGTCCACAGTTAATTCGGCTCAGTTTGAAAAAGAAGTTGGGACAACTATTGCTTCATTACCACTCAGGAAGGAGACTAAAGTGGACAGAGAAAGAAAAGGTTGGCAAATGATGATAAATATGGGATATTATCTGGGAAAAGGATTAGGAAAGGAAGAGCAAGGAATGAGACATCCCATCAAGGATGAAAAAAATTCAATGGAGTAGGATTGGGGTATATGCACAGAGATTAATATTGGCAACCCTTGGATTGGATGCTCTGGGAACACTTTGCTTTAGGAGCCACTGAATTTCAAGAAGAAGAGAAGACGTCAAGTGAGGGACAATCCATCTGATGAGAGTGATAAAGAAGAAGTGGAAGAAGAACTAGGACTCCAGGCATTATTCTATCTACATATTCTAGAGGAGGGATCTCCCTTACGGCTAGGAATAGGAATATTCTTAGCCCATCAACATCATAGCCCCCTCACTTTCATTCCATTCTTGTTTCACCCTCCAGTCCCTCCACTCATCACTCTTCCAATACCAGAATCTCCCTAACATTGTTTCTCATTCATCACTTCTGATTATGAAAAAAAAACGTCCATTTTAAAAGGAGAGAATGCCAAATCAGTCTAGAAGAACCTTCATACTGGGAGAATGAATGTACAGAGAGCTTCCTTGTTCAAGGGACCTCTCTTTCCCATTAGCTGAATTCATCAATCATCCACCTGCTTGTACATAGTAATTTAGGAATAGGAATAGGTTCAGAAGGTACCTCTTCAGGTCCACACCACAGGAAAAGGAAAGGAAAAAAAGTTCATAGACGCTTTGTTTTAGAGTTGGCACATAGATGTGGAAGTTTAATAAAAGAATCCGCTTTCTCACAAGAAGATTGCATCAATATAATTGAAAATGAGAAAGTTCCCGAATGTTTGGAATCTGATGGACTTGGAGTGTGTCTGTTAGAAGTGGGAGAAATTAATGAGCAAGAAGAATCTGAGGATGAAGAGGATTTGATAACTCCTTATGTAAGTGGGACAAAGAGATTTGATGAGCCAACAACTGCAGTTGATGAGCCAACCAAGGAAGTTAATCTTGGCATAGAAGAAGATCCTAAGATAATCCTCATTAGTGCAAATTTGAGTGCCAAAGAAGAAACTGAGATAACAACTGTGTTAAAGGAATATCCGGATGGTTTCGCTTGGTCTTATAAGGATATGCCAGGACTAGATACGTCCTTAGTGGAGCACCGACTAGTCCTAAAATCTGATGCTAAGCCTGTTAAACAAAAATTGAGAAGACTCCATCCAAAATTGGCTCTGAAAGTCAAAGAGGAAGTTGATAAACTCCACAAAGCAAAATTCATCAGAGTTGTTCTCTATCCTCAGTGGGTAGCAAACATCGTCCCAGTGATGAAAAAGGACGGTAAGGTCAAGGTTTGCATAGATTTTAGAGATTTGAACCAAGCCTGTCCCAAGGATGATTTCCCAATCCCACACATAGATGTCCTGATAGATAATACCGCGGGCTACGAGATGCTTTCATTTATGGATGGCTTTTCAAGATACAACCAGATCAGATTAGCTGAGGAAGATCAAGAGAAGACATCTTTCACCACTCCATGGGGAACTTATTGTTATGTCGTGATGCCTTTTGGGTTGAAGAACGCAGGGGCAACATATCAAAGGGCTCTGATGGCCATTTTTCACGACATGATGCATGTGGATATGGAGGTGTATGTAGATGATGTCTTGATAAAATCAAGGACTCGAGAAGATCACTCTAAAATCTTGAGAAAGGTCTTGCAAAGGTCAAGGGAACACCAACTGAAAATGAATCCTAAGAAATGTGTGTTCGGAGTATCATCGAAAAAGCTATTAGGATTCATTGAAAGCAAGAGAGGAATAGAGATAGATCCTAACAAGACCAAAGCCATTTCTGAAATGCCACCTCCCAAGAATATCAAACAAGTTCGAGGACTTATTGGAAGATTGCAGTTCATTCGGAGGTTTATTTCGCAACATTCACAGAGGTGCAAGCCATTCTACGAACTGCTGAAGGGAGGGGCAAAATTTGATTGGAATGTGAAATGTCAGAAGGCTTTTGATGAATTAAAAAGCTATTTACAAAGTTCCCCGGTCCTGATGCCCCCTAGTGGTGGGACGTCTCCTACTGCTCTATATTTCTGCTACTGACGATTCTGCTGGAGTAATGTTGGCCCAATATGACGACGAGAAGAAAGAAAGGGCGGTGTATTATCTCTCTAAATTATTCAATGAAGCAGAAAAGAAATACACTGCCATGGGAAGGACGTGTGCAACTCTCGTCTGGGTAGCTCAGAAGCTCAAGCATTATTTTCTTGCTTATGAGGTAAAGCTTCTGGCTAGGATGGACCCGATTAAATATCTCTTGGAAAAGCCAGTATTGACGGATCGTTTGGTTAGATGGCAAAGTTTTTTGAATCAATTTGATTTAACATATGTGAATCAGAAAGCCATCAAGGGACAAGCCATTTCAGAACATCTGGCACATCACCCCTTACCAATCTTTTCTCTTGTCGAAACTGAGTTTCCCGATGAAGAATTGAGATCTTTAGTGGATGATAGTCCATCTTGGGTTCTCTATTTCGATGGTGCTTTCAACTCTAAAAGTAAGGGAATAGGAGCAGTCTTATTGTCACCTGAAGGAGTGAGCAATCCTCAGACTCGACAATTAAAATTTCCTGCTACCAACAATATAGCAGAATATGAAGCACTCTTAACAGGACTGAAGACGGCAGTAATACTTGGAGTCAAAGAGTTGCGCATCATTAGTGATTCTCAGCTAATCTTTAGACAAGTTCTTAACAAGTACAGAACTAAAGATCCCAAGTTGAAGCCATATCAAGAGTTGGTGAAAAGTGTAGCCTGTCAGTTTAGAAGACTCACCTATGTTCATACTCCAAGATCCCAAAACATTCTAGCGGATGCCCTTGCTTCGCTATCTTCTTCTTTAGAATTCCCACCAGGCAAATCATCTGAAACAATCCTGATCCAGAAAATAGACTTTCCCTCTCTTTCTGACCCTTGGTTCCTGCAATTCCTTAAGCCTCCTGATGAAGAAGTCTCGATACTAGAGGTGTCCTATGTAGAGCCAGTGGTGGAGTTTGATGATGGGAACCCTTGGTATTTTGATATTGAGAATTACTGTAAGGATGCGTCTTTCCCAAAATATGCCACATCTCATGATCGAAAGGCAATCCGTCGGGTGGCACAGAGATACAGAATTCTAGGAGGTGTGCTACATAAGAAGTAACTTAGCGGAGTATTTCTTCGCTGCTTGAATGAAATAGAGGCTAAACAAGTGATCGAAGCTGCTCACGCTAGTGAATGTGGTGGCCATGTCAATGGCCGCTCACTAGCTCAAAAACTCCTCAAATTCTATTACTGGCCCACCATGGAGGAAGACTGTAACATCTTCGTTCGGGATTATGTGAAGTGTCAGCTTCATGCCGACAAAATTCATGCTCCCTCCTCGTCTCTTCACCCAATGATCGCTCCGTGGCCCTTTGCCATGTGGGCATTTGATGTTGTTGGACCCTTAGAAGACAGAACTGGAGAAATCAAGAAGAAGTCCTTCATCCTCACTGCTACATAATACTTCACCAAATGGGCTGAAGCAGAAGCCTTCTCTGAGATCAAGGCCTCAACAGTGATCAAGTTCATCAGGCGCAACATTTTGGCCAAGTTCGGAACCCCAAGGGACATTGTCACCGACAATGGACCACAATTCGTCACCCAGAAATTTCAGGAAATGTGCAGTAAGTTCGGCATTCAATTATATCATTTATCTCCATATTATCCACAAGGTAATGTCTAGGCAGAAGCAACAAACAAAACTCTCATCATAATCATAAAGAAAACTTGCAAATCACATAATTTCGCAGATTGGCCAGAACGTTTAGTGGATGCTCTATGGGCATATCGGACCTCAATCCGAACTCCTACCGGTCAAACCCCTTTTGCTCTCACATTCGGATCAGAGGCGGTACTTCCATACGAGATCCTTATCCCCTCATTAAGAGTACAACTGGGTCAAGACTTAGATTCCGATAGACATCGGGAAGCTTTGTTGACCCAATTAGAGCTCTTAGATGAAAAGCGAATGATTGCTGCCGATCACGCTAAAGTTTATCGTCAAAGAATTGCAAGATTTTATGCCAAAAAGGTAATTGAACGTAAATTTGAAGTGGGAGAGATAGTCCTAAAACGAAAATTCATAAAATCTTTTGGACCAAGAAATAAGTTGCTTGAAAATTAGGAAGGGCCATTTGTGGTTAAAGAGGTGTATCTTGGGAACGCATATAAGTTGGTAAATGAGCAGGGGCAAGAGTTATCTCATCCATGGAATGGTGTTTATTTGAAGAAGTTCTACCCTTAGGTCACTTATCTTTTGTTTCAAATAGGAATAGGATAGTCGGCATGGTGCTATGACCAGTGGGGCTCAAGGTTAGATTTTCATAAACTGGCTCTATTTCTTTTAGATATTTGGAAGGAGAATGAAAACCAAGCTTAGAAGGAGATAGAACACTTTTTTTCCCTCTAATTCGGTCAAAGTCAGGGAACCGTGGCCTCACGGGAGGACTCTCGAGTCCGTCTGCCGCCTTAGTAGGAGGAAGTCAAATAAAGAAATTAAAAGCAAAAGCCACATCAAACGCAAAAAGAAGCAAAAGCCTCCAGACCAAATGTCAAGTCGATAAAAGGAGGCAAATGAAGAAAAGGCCTACAAAGTCAAATCTCAAAACAAGGCCACAAAGAAAAGAAAAAAAAAAGAAAAGAGATCGAATCCCAACATGCAATAAGGTGGAGGAAGGATAATCCTTGAGGTCACCTAACCCTCTCAAACGGCTTATCTATTCATTCTTTTTATTTTGGGTGTTCTCTCTTCTTCTTAGTGAGGTTGAAGTGAACCAAGATTCAAAAGTTAAATGGAATTAATGAGATGGCAAATTTAACTGTCACACTTCCCCAAACCAAACCCTTTTAGAAAAGAAAAAATGTGTGAAGTCTAGTCGAAAGTTCTTTTGATCTGTGTACCATGCCGATTTTAGAGTCTGTCAATTTTCCTTGAGACTTCGGGCTTAGGTCGATGCAAGCGGTTTACCGAATGGTACGACGCCGCTAATTCCGGGTTAGTGTCGCGCGGTTGGCTATTAGGGTTCCAGGGTGGTCCATCATTTACTACCTAAGTTGTGAGGAAAGAGACCCGGGTTGGGCAAATCATTTACCGTTGATATGTTTTTTAGAAGAATCTGTTGGTCATGAGCAGTTGGGAGCCAGAGCATGGCATGACAGTATTGTCATCAGTATAAGACTTAACCGGGTGGGTTCTGGTCGATGACTATTAACGACCCAAATCGGCTTAGGTATGGGCATAGGACGCTTGGGGAGTTCAACAAGGGACATTTCAAAAAAAAAAAAAAAAAAAAGCACATATTTCAAAATTTTAAAAAGATTTTTTTTTTTTACATATTTCAAAATCCAATTTTTTTTTTTACATATTTCAAAATAAAAAAAAAATCACATATTCAGAAATCCAAAAAAAAAATACATATTTCAAAATAAAAAAAAAAATCACATATCTCAAAAAAAAAAAAATCACATATCTCAAAATCCAATTTTTTACATATTTTAAAATAAAAAAAAATCACATATTTCAAAATCCAAAAAAAAAACACACGCACACACACACATTCATCTATATGAATGCTTGTCATTTTGTACATACAAATTACATATGCATGATTGCATGCCGCATATTTCTTTATTTCCTTATGTCTGTTTAATAAGATAAGGCCCCTTGACTCGTCGCCAAGGCTAGAATGGTATTCATCTTTTTGAGCAAGGGGCTAAAATAAACTATAAAAATAATATTCTTTCTTAGTAGTGTTGTGCAGGAACAGGCAATGAAGAAAAGCAAGTTCAGTGGCAATCACAAAAGTCATGAATACAACATCATCATCAAGGGCATACCCCTGCATCCAACAACATCATCGGGGACATACCCCTGCATCCAACATCATCATCAGGGGCATACCTGCCCACAAGCCACATGATTGTTAAGATAACCCTCAATCTCGGTCAAAACATCGAGCGTGCGAAGCATGAAGCCCAAAGGTAGCCTTTTGGAGGAAGAAGAGGACGCCGTGAGAGATTGGAAGGGTCCCATCCAAGCTTTCTCGCATTTATTTTATACCAAAATGCGGATAGAGATGTACTCCCATACGCTGGAGTCCCACAATAAAAGAAAAAGTAAAGGGACAACATAAAACCTTCAGACGGCCAGGTCGATGGCCTTCTGATGCTTCAGACGGCCACCAGTCTGGCCTTCTGATGGAACCTTCAGACGGCCAGATAGATGGCCTTCTGACGCTTCAGACGGCCACTAGTCTGGCCCTCTGATGGAACCTTCAGACAGCCAGATAGATGGCCTTCTGATGCTTCAGAAGGCCACTAATCTGGCTTTCTGATGGAACCTTCAGACAGCCAGATAGATGGCATTCTGATGCTTCAGACGGCCACTAGCTTGGCCTTTTGACAAAATATTTCAGAAAAATTATAAAAAAATCTAAAAATTTGAAAAAAAAAAAGAAAAAAAATTAGAAAAATGTGTGTTTCTTACTTTATTGCTAATTCTAACATCTGATTTTGCAGGAAGAAGAAGATTGAAGAGTCTGCATTAGTTTAGAAAAATTAGGCTAATAACTTAAGGCACATAAATCCGGAGTTCCCCTTTAACAAAAATGATGATGGATTTATAAGGTTTAAGTTATTTGAACAGCCTAGAATAAATCCTCTAGTGTCTTGCATTAGATAGGTTTTTTATTTTAAATCCAGCATGTATCATCCATTCCTTCAGCATATCATTATAGAGGAGAGTAGGCCCATGTCGCCCTGAACTTTAATCATCCAATGTTGGAATCTTCTATCGTCTGCGCAATGTTTTGATCAAGTCTTGGAATACACATTCCGCACCTTTAATTGTCATCCTTTAAACTCCTAAGACCGGATAGGCGTCCCATAGTGTGTCGGAGACTCACGGCAATTGCTAGAGGACCTCTTGGGTTGTAGTTTATGGGTACACAACTCTTTCCTCCTTCATCATTCTTAGCTTGCATCACCATTGTTGTCAGACTTTTAGCAGGTTCCACATCGGCTGGAGTGGTCCAAAACAGGGTGTAGTGTCCGTACCATTCACTTATCAGTCCGCCGTGCTCCCCTGCAAAGAGGATGCCACAGAGAGACAGCTGTAGACACCCAATTTTGGCCCATTCCATAGACCTATTTGAGCTTTATTGTGTTAACGGGCCTTTCTGTTGATCTTTTTGTTGTTTCTCGCTCATTTGGATTCCTTGAAATTTAATTTCTTTTTGTCAAAAAAAAAATGTTGTCACAAAACGTTCATTTTTCAAAAAAAAGGGTGTATGATTTTAAAACTTTTTTCATTTTTTGCATTTGGATTTTAAAAATATTCATTTTTTAAAAAGTTTTGTCAAGTCCACAGGTGGCCAGAGTGCTGGCCATCTGATCCTTCAGATGGCTAGACTAGTGGTTGTCCAAAGTTCAGACGGCCAGATAGCTGGCCATCTGAACATTCAGACGGCCAGAAAGATGGCCGTCTAAACATCCTTCAGACGGCCACCTTTCTGGCATTATGAGTTCAGACGGCGACCTTCCTGGCCTTCTGAGATCAGATGGCCAGGTTGCTGGCCTTCTGAGATCAGATGGCTAGGTTGCTGGCCTTCTGAGTTAAGACGGCCACCTTCCTGGCCTTTTAAGTTCAGACGGTCAATTTGCTGGCCTTCTGAGTTTAGACGGCCACCTTCCTGGCCTTCTGAGTTCAGACGGCCAGGTTTCTGGCTGTCTGATCCTTCAGACGGCCACCTCTTTAGCCTTCTGATTGGTTGGTTTTCCGTGATTATCTTAACCTTTTTTTGTACCTTTCTCTCAGGTTTTTACCCATATCTTCCGCATTTTTTCACTCTAATGGATTAAGATGAAGGTGATTTAGAGCTTAGGTGTCAATTTTTTATTGGTTTTGGTTTAGATTTTGTTGAAGAAATCTCTATCCAACCTTCTTTATCCTCATCCATTGGCCCACGAAATGGGGGCTTTCTAGAGTTTTAACTCGATTTCCTTTGCCTATTTAAGCTCTCCTTCATCTTGGGAATGCCCCCAAGGAGGTTCACTAGGGTGAGGGTACAATTTTGCATCAAAAGAGAGAGAAAAAAGTGATTTCAAAGTCTAACATTAGACCTCTTCTCTGGAGCTCGTGGGAAGGAAACAACTATGGAGTCTTGGAGGCTCTAAGAAGGAAGAATGTGCTGTCAATTTTATGCCCATGCGACACTCTCTTCAACGTCGAAAAGGGAACCCTGCTCTCCTCTCTCATTTATCGTTCTCTTCATAGTACCATACATGCATGCACAAGTTTAAGATTTTGTCTATGTTTAGATCCCATTTGCACGTACATGCACTCATGATTAGGTACCTTAGATCCTTGCTAAGGGGTTTGTTTCGATTCAAAACACCAAAAAACGGGAAGGTGGGTGGCCATAACACTTGGTCACTCATCCTTCTCACCCACATATTCGGTAAGCTCACCTCTAATTGATATATCTCTTTTGCTTAATGAACGGATGCTATGCTAATTAAGAGTCTAATAGGTGTTTTAATTCATGATTAATTTGTAGGAAATCAAAGCGTGAGGCTCCGTCTTCTTGGCCTGCCGAGGAGAAGGGAGTATGGACTACAACTTCTGCTGTGCATGGAGGTCTTGGAGTGTTATTCGCGATCAAGGTAGTCCCTCTGGGTCGAGGTAAAACACCCTGGCGATCACCATTTTAGTTCTTGGTGTTTTAGTTCATCAAGTCATTTGTTCTTTATTCTGGGTTCGTAGCCACGGAGGTCGGTCTCCGCACACCAGTTGAGCGCGGGGTCATTTCCGCCACCTACACTTGGTCGGTTGATGCTAGATGATTGAAAAGAAATGTGAGGAAAAATAACTATTTATTAATGAATCACAATCATGTCAACAATTATCTAACTGAAAAAAGGGCACAGCTATGCGTTCCACTTATTCTCTATTAGCTGACCGTCAAGGCGAGCAAGCCTGTGTGCTCCATTCCTATAACATTTTTCAATTTTGTATGGGCCTTCCCAGTTGGGGGATAGCTTCCTTCCCGCTTCGAGTGGTCGAGATGCTTGCATACTTCGTATAACTAAGTCCCCAGGGTGGAAAATTCTCGGTCGCACTTTGGAGTTGTACCAGCGTGCAACCATTCACTGGTAGTTGATTGCCCATACCCGAGCTGCTTCCCTTGCTTCTTCTATGAGGTTGAGATTCTCTCTTAGCTTCTGGTTGTTAGTGGCTTCATCAAGTTCTTCTGACCTGGCGGCCGGCAAGCTGATCTCTAGAGGGATTAGAGCGTCAGAACCGTAGGCCAGATGGTACGGGGTTTCCCCTGTGGCTGTTCTAGTCGTGGTTCGGAAAGATCACAAGATTTTGGGGAGTGCTTCTAGCCAATTCCCACCTTTAAGAAGGTATGTCTTGATACCCTTCATGATAGTTCTGTTGGCGTTTTCCACGAGTCCGTTGGCTTGTGAGTGGGCTACGAAAGAAAACTTGTGTTGTATGCTAAAATCCTTACAGTGGTCGGCAAACCAATGACTAGTGAATTGTGGACCGTTGTCCATCACCAGCACCTTTGGGATGCCGAACCTGTAAATAACATTATGTAAAAAGAATTTTCATACCGTATCATCCCTTATATTAGCCAGAGGCTGACCTTCTGGTCATTTAGTGAAGTAGTTGATGGCGACTACTACAAATTGCCGTTGGTTGGTGGTTTTGGGAAATGGTCCCAGGATGTCGACTCCCCACATAGTGGACGGGCAAGGCTCAACAATACTTTGTTACTCGTTTGCTGGTAGCCTGGGGAGAGGGGCATTGATTTGGTAGCCGAGACACCTTCTGGTGTATTCCGTACAATCCTATGCAATGGTCAACAGTATCTGTGGCGAAGGAGGGTGCATGCTAAAGCGCGCGGCCCGATGTGACTGTCACATATCCCTTCATGGACCTCTGCAATGGCTCTGGATGCTTCGTTTGGTGCTAAGCAACGAAGGAGGGGATTGGTTACAGATCTTCGGTAGAGACTCTCCCCAATCATTGTAAACTTGCATGCTTGGTACTTGATCCTCCTTGCATCTGCTTGGTCCATGGGTAGACGGCCACTTTCGAGGTATTCAACTATGGGAGTCATCCATGTATCTTTTTGGCCCACTTGGGACACCTCTACAGAGTCAGCAGGGTGAATGTCGGGCTTCAGTAGTTCTTCGACAAAGACTGATCGTCCAATCATCTGGGAAGAGGAGGCCAGTTTGGCCAACTCGTCTGCTCTCTGGTTTTGCTCCCTTGGTATATGAAGGATCTCAAATCCTTCAACTATCGAGACCATCTGAAGGACCATGTCCTTGTATTTCTTCATAGGAGGTTCTTTGGCTTCGTACCCCCCTTTGACTTGTTTCACCAGTAGTAGGGAATCAGAGAAAGTTTGAATTTGGGTTGCTCCCAACCGTTTGGCCATTCGGATCCCTGAGATAAGGGCTTCGTATTCTGCCTCATTATTCATGGCTGGAAATTGAAATTTCAACGAGAATTGGAGGCCATCTGCTTCCCGAGAACCAGGAGGGACCAGGATCAGACCGGCCCCATAGCCTATGGCTCGGGCCGATCCGTCTGTAAAAACCTGCCATGTGAGCCCTTCGCCGAGTTCGCCACTCAATTCTTCTGTCGGGAGCATGCACTCAGCAACAAAGTCAACAAGAGCTTGTCCCTTCATAGCCGTTCGGGGTTGATAAGTGATCTCAAACTCTGACAATTCGATTTCCCATTTGATCATTCGGGCAGAAGCATCCGATCGCTGCAATAGTTGCTGAAGCGGCCTATCGGTGACGACCTCTATTGGGTGAGCCTGGAAGTAAGGACGTAGCTTTCTTGCGGCTGTCACCAAGGCAAGGGCCATTTTTTTCACCACTTGATATTGAGCTTCTGGCCCTTAAAGGACCTAGCTGACAAAGTAGATGGGCCTTTGTGTTCCTCTGACTCCCCTGATAAGAATAGAGCTAAGTGTGGAGAGGGTTACAGATAGGTAGATCAGTAGTTGTTCACCTGTGAGTGGCTTGGAAAGTACTGGGGGTTGTGTCAGATACTCCTTGAGCTCCTCGAACGCCGCCTTGCATTCCAGTGACCAAGCGATGCGGCCTAACTTGTCTGGCGGGTTCTCCTTCACCCTCAGTAATTTGAAGAAGGGGAAGTAGTGCTCGGCTGCCCCTGAGAGGAACCTGCTCAGTGCCGCCAGCCTTCCTATTAGCCTCTGGACATCATTGAGGCGGGTCGGAGGATGCATAGAGAGGATGGCCGATATTTTGTCAGGGTTGACCTCAATCCCTCATTGGGTCACCATGAAGCCCAGAAACTTTCCTGTTGTGACCTCGAAGGCGCACTTGGCGAGGTTCAACTTCATACAATATCTTCTTAGCGTGTCAAAGGTTTCCGCAAGGTCTTCCAAGTGATCGGCGACCTTAGTAGAGTTCACCAGCATGTCGTCTACATATACCTCCATTTTTCAACCGATTAGTTGGTTAAACTCAATCCTGCCTCGGTGACGAACGCCGTATGCTCTTTGTCGGGCTTACTCATCTGTATCTGGTGATACCCTGAGAAGGAGTCGAGGAAGCTCAGACGCTCGTGACCCACAGTGGCGTCGATCAGCTGATCTACATTCGACAATGGAAAGCAATATTTGGGAGTGGCTTTATTGAGGTCGGTAAAGTCGACGCACATGCACCACTTCCCATTGGCCTTCTTTACCAACACAACGTTGGCGACCCAGACAAGGTACTGGATGTGTCTGATCACGCCCGTTTCCAGGAGCAGGTTGACTTGTTCTTTTACAACTTATTGTCAATCAGGGGCAAGCCGCCTCTTCCTCTGTTGTACGGGAGGATGGGCCGGGTCCAAATTCAAGGAATGTGTAGCAACCTCCGGGGGAACCCCTGGTAGAGGGGTACCTTCCGACAGGAACATTTGATATTGTAGCCTCTATTGCTTGGGTAGGGAGGCCCCCACCTTTAACTCTTGGTCCGCATTTGGTCCTACCTTAATGGTAACCAACTCTTCTAACGGTTGCGCATTTCTCACCGGATCTTTTATCACTTCTATGACGATCATCACCGGCTTCTTGAGTTGGGCGTTGGTAGAAGCCAACTAAGTCTGTCGGGAGGTGTTTTGATTCCCTCGCTCCTTGCCAATCCCGTCGGGGGTTGAAAATTTGAGCTTTTGGTGTAAAGATGAGGGAACGACGAACTTACCCAAGGATTTCCTTCCCAGGATGTCGTTGTACGCTGAAGGTACGTTGACCACCGTAAACTCAATCTCTCGAGTTATGGCTGGCAGCGGCGTCCCCAGTGTCAAGGGGAAAGTGATTATGCCTTCCGCCATAACGAGCTGGCCACTGAAGCTGTATATTGGAGTCCGGACCCTCCTCAGCTCCTTCATGTCCGGATCTATCTGCTTAAAACAATGAAGGAAAATAATGTCGAGAGAGCTGCCATTGTCGACAAACACTCTCTTTACCTTGAAGTCCGCAATCTTTGGCTCTATCACCAGGGCATCATTGTGGGGTAGCACCAGTCCTTCCAGATCGGCCTCTGTGAAAGTGATCGACTCCCAAGTTAATGTCCAGTGGGAGGTTGAGGCTACTTCCCGAGCTGCCCTCTGGGTCTCAGAGGCGTAGCTCCGTCTTCTTTTGTTGTTATCTCCACCGCCAGCCAACCCTCCATAGATGACATGGATCACTCGTTCAGCCTGGGATGGTCGGGCGCGCTCGGCAACAGGGGGAGTCTGATCACGACGTGGTCGGTCGAGCTCCGGGTTGGCAACGTCCTTGTACTAGATTTTGCACTTTCTTCCTCTTCGGTCTTTTGCTCAGCCTCTAAGATTGCTAATTGAAAAAGTCACGAAAAGGAAACATAGCCATATCAGATCAAGATTTCTCTAAAATAAAGCATATTGCTTTTGTAGTGGAAAAGATTTTGGATGTGTTAGGTATATCACCTCATCAAGAACTGGCTTGAGCTCCTTAACTCGAGCCTCGGCAAGATCAAACCATCTTTACAGAGATCCTGAGTTTGTAGACAAATATAAGACATGTTGTCATTGGCGATCCTCTCTCCAAGTAAAACAAGAAAACAATACAGTGCTGTTTTCGCAAGGAAAATTCGATAATGAGCAAGGTCTCACACTTTGATTACTATAGAATCAGAGATCAATAGATATATTTTTTATTCACAGACATCAATCATGTACCACAACTGATCATTGTCAGTTTCTGGGTCTTGCACATGCATATTTCAAGGTCATAAGTATTGAAAAATGTGATAAATCAGCAGGAGAAACCTTAACAGGTCCGGAGATGGCAAAGTTTCCTTTAACCCCGCTGGACTCTCTTCCCAAAGCATAATCATAAGAAACACTGATCATGCAACAGTGTTATTTTCTTCCATAAGGAGAAGATGAATTGATTATAATATGCCAATTTGAAGCACGAACCAATCAATTGGGTCCTAGACAAGCTAAAAATCAATAACCCAACATGAACGTCCTTGTTTCTACTCTTTCTAGGTCAATTTTGAACAATAAACTATGCTGGAAGATTGGATGAACAGACAACCAAAAAATGAATAGCCCATAACGAGGACATAATGCTTTGTCACTCTGTACTTACGGTGCAGCCATCTCTGGGTTTCTTTCTCACTCAAGAAAATATGTTTAAACCCATGACAGCACTAATGTGCATATTTTGAGTCCTCAGGACATGGTGTGTAGTTCTGCACAGATATTATTCCTTATATTCTATGGCGCTTCCATCCATGTCCACAGAAAAAAAGAAAGAGAACCAGTTTCTAATAACTTATAAGGACTTATAAGGATAAATTCAGTGGTCTAGAAGCTCTTATTTTACTCTGATTCTCCCAGTACAAGCATTCATTCTTTTTTAATACTAATCTGATTTAGGTATTTGATAGTGAAGCAGGCAATTTGGTTTATTTTCTTTTAAGAACTTTTTCTAGACTTAAGACCCCTCACCTGCCTTGACCCTGTTCAATGATCATCATAGAAAGAGTTGTTTTCCTCTTTTTGATGTCCTCCTTGTTTGGCACTGGCATTAGTGTGTATGGTTACCCTCTTTTTGTTCCGGTTGTTGCTTTTGCAGTTTTCATATATGTTATCCATCTATTCAGGTCCGCTTCTTCCACCCTTTTTATCAAATAGATGTATTTGCAGGTGGTGAAAACGAATGAATAAACTTTGAATGAGGAGGAAAAGAAGTGACCATTGTCACCGCACAAAAGGCTGATGGGTCTGTTGATGAGTGCACTACTCATCTTAAGAAATCAACCTTCATACAGTTCTGCTGATGACTGCACAACTAAACATGCACCCCAAGGAGAAAGGGAAGTACACCTAATAAGATCTTCTGTCAGATCAAAGGAAAAGTTCCAAACATCAAACACAAATACCCTTTAACTTACAACTTGCATACAAAACTACAGTCCATAAACTCGTACAAAGAGTTCATGAATGGGATCAGGATATGAATTCCAACACAATACTAGCAAGTCATTAAAAAAGGGTTAGCAGACCTTTCCAGTATGCTACTTGTGTTCATGTGCAGAAATTTGCCAATATAAATTGGTTCTTTTGTAGAAGTCCTTCAGAGTTGCTCCAGGTTGTGGGGAACATAGCTAGGAGACAAATTAAAAAGGAAAATGAATGCAATATGATTAACACCTGCACATATGGATCATCATAAGTGTAAATTTTAAACAATAAAACAAGCATAACCCCACAATTGAACCACCATGGTTAAAACTTCATTGTTGATATAACAGGAAATGTACTGGATTATGATCATTTGATTATATGCTATAGTTATTCCTTGCATAACTAGTTTATTTGCACAAATTAAACCCAGAAAGGAAACAGTATATCATATGAAAAGAAGTGAATTGAATTACAACTCAAAGCCATGTCAATCTGGGCAAGGCTCAAGATTGGATAGTCAGAAAAAAAAAATGTTGTCCAATCCATACATAGAAAGATACAGTGAACTAAAAATATACTCAGTCCAACATGGCATTCTAGTGGGAAAAACTTATCCAAAGGAACACTCTTTTGACAATGAACCCCTTCAGTGGTGTCATCCAGATTGGACTTAATTGGACATCTTAGTGTTTATTACCAGCTTTGGCTGGAAGAAAAGACGATACCATAAACCATCAATGATGCTTTGAGCAAACAAGTTCCAGTAAAAGTCCACATCACTAACCCACTTTCAAGAATGAATATCTATCCTAGTGATATGCATGGGCAGAGAGAAGCAAGTCAATAGCCACTGCCATCTGAACAAGGAAAAATATCAGTGTGACATGAAGAGAGAAAAGGTGTGCAGTTATTTATGCCTTCATATGTACTTATGTAAAGTATCTAAATTTTGATGGATATAAAATGATGAAACAAAGTACTAACCAGATAAAATTTAACATTGAAACAACTAGTTTACGGTACCTTTATGTGACTGTAAAGTGGAGTCATTACACAGAAATGCTCAAACAAATCTTGTTTATAGTGACTGGAAGTCCCTACTGAATCGAACTGGCCAAATCCAAGCATACTTGCTGATTCAACTATGAACAATGTGGATGCTACACTCCTGCCATATAGTTGACCTCTTCCTCATACATTCAAACAAAACATAACTTGGACCACCAAAACAACGTCACACTAATAAATCTGTTTCTAGAATTTAAGATCCAGCAGAATCTGTTTAAAATTCTAGAGTAGTGGAAGAAGAGTGCTACCACATATTCTGAATATAAGATCGATCCAGAAACAAAAGGAGAAAAGTTATACGTTGGTCATAGAAAATTTCACCCAACTGAAAACATAGTAGTCAAGGAGGATGCCTGGGCGCTGCCTACGTGTCACCTCGGTGCCAAGGCGGATTTCCATCTGCTAGGCACTGGGCCGCCCTTCTATGGACCCAAAAGGCACCCAAGGCACCCGTATCAGACCTGCTGACCCATTTCGAGTGCTCTCACTCTCTCATTGTATATTTCATCCAATTAGCATTGTATTACTATGAAACTTCATTTTTTGTTGGTGATAATATTTTTTATGGTGTTTTACATTATTGCACAATATATATTGTTGTTGTGAGCATTATGTTGCAGAGTTCGGAAGAATAAGTCGACAAGCATCTGGTTAGTGTTGTTTTATTATTAAATATTTTATAATTAGTTTTCAGTCACATATTTAACTTTGATACTTCAATCCAATAGACTACTTATTAGTTTTCATCATATTAGTCTTATTTTCTTGTATTTTTATGTTAATGTCATAATAGTGTAATATTAAATATATTATAAACTAGGAGCCTAGCCTGGTCCCAAGCCACCAAATGTAAACCTTTCTTTTTTTTCTTACCCCCAGCCCAGAAAGAAGACCTCCTCCATGCTTCTATCATTCTTTCCACAGTCTTTTGAATTTTGAAAATAGAAAGATGATAGTTTTCCATTGAAGATAAGACAGTTTTTAATAGAATCCATCTGCCTCCCGCTGCTGAAAAATCGGTCTTCCATCCTTCTAACCTCTGATCAAATTTTTTTTAATCAAACCATTCCACTGTGTTATCCTTACTGGACCACTGGTCAAAGGAGGTCCCAGGTACTTAATAGGACATTGGGTCCATGTGCAATTCAAAAGTCTCAGCCAAACTTTTCACTGTATTCTCCTCCATATTAGTTCTGACCACTTCAGTTTTTTCCAGGTCAATCTTCTGTCAATAACAGCAAAATTCTTCAAATTTCTTTAACTTATTTTCTTGCCCAATAACTTCTGTCAATAACGGCAAATTCTTCAAATTTCTTAGCTTATTTTCTTGCCCTGAAGTAAACAATAGTGTGTCATCTGCAAACTGCAGATGACATAGCTGCAGACCATTCCTACTAATACAAAAGCCATCCACCAAATCTTTCCCTTTAGCTGTCCCAGAGAGAACTCATTACCTGTCCCACCATAAGAAAAATTAGAGGTGATATAGGATGCGCTGTCTCAATCCTCTCGAGCTGTTGAAGTAAGTGCAAGGCTCTCCATTGAACAAGATAGAGAAGCTGAGAGTAATAATACAACTCATGATCCAATCAATCCGTTTTTATTTGAAACCCATGTGTCCTAAGGTCTTATTGACACAGTATCATATGCCTTCTCAAAATCTAATGTTTGGGTTTCTCTTTGTATCTTCCCTTTTATCTGCTGGACAAACGCTTTTTAGGAGCAGTTTTCTGTTCTAGGGGCCTCTATGCTTCTTTTTTTTTCCTTCCTTTCCTTTTTGTACATTCTGTTATTTCCATGAAATGTGACTTTGGTCCCCCCCCCCCCAAAAAAAAAATAAAAAATAAATAAAAATAAATAAATAACATAGGTGCCTAAGGGCTTAGGTGCTTGGGGACCCCAAGTACACCTTGCGTTCACTTACAGCCTTGACAACTATGCCTGAAAAGGGGCTCAGTAGTGAGTTACACCTCAAGCATCAATGATGTGAGTTTTGCCCCCTCTCCTTACCTTACAATCAAGGCATTTATCCACCAATATCAAAGATAAGAATGGTCACTGCACTATTATTTTTATAAGAAATAACCTTTAGGGAAGGAGCAAGTGTGAAATCTCCCCAAGCTATCTCTGGATGTACCTCTACACTTTAGCACCTCGCTTTGTACCTTGAAAATAATAAAGACCATTTTTGCCTAAAATCCCATGGCTTGGAGAAATAGTAATGTAAAGCCCCTCAAATCCCCAACTTAGTATCCTTAAGACCCCATATAAACACACCCATAATAGTAATCAATAACCCCTGTAAAGTCCCCACATTAAACCCATGAAACATACATACTTAAAAGCTTTAAAAGTACGTGTAAAAACCGTTAATGAAAATTACAAAATACAAGTTTAATAAAGTTCAAGACATAGAACCAAATAATAAAAATGTAAGGGATTATTAGAAAAGATATCTAAAGAGCTTCTAGTTCAAAAGATTACCACTAACAACTGTTGTACTGGGTTATTTTTAGACACTTTACACAATAATTGCTACTTGCTAGGTTTAACTAGCCTGGATATACCTCTAATTTGGCTAAACCCTGTCACTAGGACAGTGAGCCTCCTAGAAAGTACCTTGCAGCCTTGACTTATTTTACCAGATCTTTGAGTTTTTAACATAGAAGATGGGCAACTCATTTATGAGATTTTTATGTTAATTAGAGAAAGACATTTTATAGGTTAACTGAACATGGGTGTTTTATTGGGAATTGTCAGAAACATGATTTTTCTTCTTGGAAGGGAGAGTTGACTCTTTATCGGTTAAAATAATGACTTTTCTGTGTGATTGGATCCAAATTGGATGTACTTCCTTAATTTACATGTAATATATTTAAGTAAATGAAACATGCATCACCTAGAGATCCACTTTTGACGTTCAGAGGAAATTTGTCCTCAAGCAGAAATTTCCTGACCATCCCTCATTTCTGAAGAAGGTTGAACCCGCTTTCAAACTTAACATGAATACCTCCTCCTGTCCTAGACGCCCTGAGAATACCTTTCCAAACTGGTGACAGTTGAGTCATGCTCTATTTGGAGGCAAAATTTCTGACGTGTTCTGTGGTGCTCTGCAATAATCAACTTTTTTATACACTCCTCATCATTTAAAGCTCCCAAAGCCAATTTCCCAAAAGTGCCAGGTTCAACCTCAGGTTCTTCACTCTCAAGCCTCGTTTATAAGCCAACCTGCACAAAATCTCCCATTTGAGCACACAATCTCCCGTTTGACAATGGAATACCACCAGCTTTGTCATTAGTACATCCCCACAAGAAACATCTCCTAATCTGGTCCAGTTTCTTATAGTCTGACACATGCAAAAAAGTGCAGAGAGATAGTGTTGTGGAATCCCTGAACAATACTGAGTTGGGATGTGTGATCCTCCCCCAAGGGATAAGTTCATAGATTTTCCAGAGTTAACTTCTACATTTGGATGACTATTGGATTCCACTCTGTACTACAGATCAACAAACAATGAAGTGACAAACCCACATCAGTGATAGACGTTAGACAACTTCTCCGCATTGCAACCCATGCTCCTATCACACCAGCAGATCAATATGATGATGAACTGATATTCCACATAAGATTCCATGTAGTGAACTCGCATTCAATACTTGCTTATTTGACAATAACTGCTAAGAGTATGAGTATGAATATCAGCAATCAGTTAGATCATAGTTCACTAACCACAAAATAACTACACTTTACAGGATTTTTTACGAGATTCATGTTTAATGGAGTCTTGATAGATACAAACATAGGCAACAAGTTCACACATACACTTGAAAACATCAATGCGCTGAAAGTCAGTGGGCATTCTACTTAGATATACAAAGGTTTTACTGTTCACAATGAACATAAGTTCATGCATATTAAAAAAAACCATGGGAAAGAGAAACTATATGATTTACAAGAATCAAGATTCACATTCCAAGAACTAATTTTCTTACCTAAAGAACAGGGAGATGCGATGCAAACATATGAACTCCAATCAAGAACCAACTTCCAAAGGTGGGAAATGTCACTCAAAACACAACAGAAGTGATATGTAACTAAGGAACCCTTTCATTTCTCCAAAGATAAAGGCAACAAATTGGACACACCAAGTGACATTTGAAAGTCACAAATACAAGAATGATGCAGAAGTGATTGATAACAAAGGAAAGACATTTGAGGTTGCAAATGTTGCAGAATACGCTAAAATTGTCCAAGAAAAGAAAAAAATAAAATCTTTCCTTTTCAGCATTTCCAAGTCGGAAATCCTAGCTATGATGAATCGTGTACAGGAAAAAAACCACAAGTACGAAATAGGAAAATTATGCAATGGCCTGTGATCTGCGTGGGTGGCGAGGGCTTCTCCGCCTTCTTGGGACGTCTGCAGCCCACCACTGTGGCTGCTCTTCCTCCTCTCTCACGGACACCACCAGCACCAGCCTTCTTCTCCCTTCCTCCTCCTCCGCCGCTTGCCCTGGTCCACCTTCTTTCTCGCTGGTTCTTGTGCCTTATAATGGCGACAGGCCGCGCACGCGGAAGCTGAAGACCTCTACCACGTCCCCTCTCCTCAGCGTGTTGCAGGCGAGCACGCGCTTCCAGACACGGCCGCCGGTTACCACATACCATTTTTTGGCCCATTGATTGAGGGTGCCGCCGTCGTACTCTCGTCCCCACCTGTCGAGCACCGTGACGGGCATCCCGGCGTCGCTTTGCACAGCCTGGATCTCGGCCGGGGAAAGCTCGTCGAGAAGCAGCTGTCACTCCGCCCCTGGATGGGTCACCTGGGCGAGCGGAGGGAAGAAGGAGGCGGCCGTAGTAGGGGTTCACGTCGGTGTTGGTCATCTCCTTCGTCACTACCAGCCCGGGGCGAGTCCCGTCCATGCGCACCAGCTTGTCCACCCACCCCATCCGCACCAAGTGGCTTGTCTCATTCTTCTTGTAGGGCCGGCTGCTCTTGGCGGCAGAGAAGGTGGTCGAGGTGCTCTGTGGTGCCTTCCGTTTCCTGCACGCCCTCTCGTAGACAAGGGTACAGCATCGCTTCCTCTCCCCATCGGCGTCCTTGGCCGCGCTGCTGCTGCTGCTGCACGACGAACCCAGGTCCAAGAAACACACCACATTTTCCTTCCCCTCCCTCTTCCTCTGTTGCCTGTCCTCCCCGCCGACGTCGATGGCAGCGCTGCTGGTGCTGCAAGACGAACCCAGATCCAAAAGAGGCACCGCCTTTCCCATCCTGCGTTGCCTCTCCTCCCCGTTGGCATCCGTGGCTGCGGTGTCGGTGCTGCACGATGAACCCAGATGGAAAAAGGACACCGCCTTTCCTATCCCCTTCCTCTGTTTCCTCGCCTCCCACTCGGCGCCCCGCCTCGCGCTGCTGGTGCTGCACGACGAACCCACATCGAAGAGAACCACCGCCTTTCCCTTCCCTTTCATCTGTTGCCTCGCCTCCCCCTGGGCTTCCCGGGCCGTGTTGCGGCTGCTACCCGACGAACCCAGATCAAAGAAAGCTAGAGCCTTTCCCATCCTCCGTCGCCTCTCCTCGCTGTCGGCGTCGTTGCTGGTGCTGCTCGAAGAACCCTGATTGAAGTAAGCCGGAGCCTTTCCCTTTTTCTTCCTCTCCGCCGCCGCCTCCTCCTCGGCGAGCCAGCACGCCAGAGTCGCCAGCTTCCACAGACGCCCGCTTTTCAACTCCTCCATCGCCTCATCTCTGTCCTCCTCGGGACCCAGACCCAGAACCCTCCTTTTCTTGGCACATGATCCCCAGGTTGGTGCTGCTGTGCGTCCGTCTTGGGGTTCCAGAGCAAAGCGCACAGAGGAGAAGAGAGAGGGAGAACGAGAAAGGGAAAGAAATGAGACCAGGGATGATGGGCTGGTATTGAGATTAGAGAGAAAGAGAGAGAGAGGGTTCTTCCTTAGCGCAGTGAGAGAGAGAAGAAGAAGTAGAAGCCGTTGGGGCAACGGTCGAATGCAATTGGGGCGGCATAGATATCTAACAGGAAGAGCCTGTCGGCGATCTCATTAACCCGGTGAGGTGATACGTCGGAGGCGAGGAGGGTTTCCAATTCCCCTCCGACCTCCCCCTTCCGCCCAAACCCAACGGTCGACAACCGCGCGGGCGCGCCATTTCGGATCCGATAACACGTGCGGACGGGCAAGCTAACGCTCCGACCCATTTTCAAATCCCCTCGTCAAGGACTCGTTTTGTTAACTCGGGAATCCGTGAACGGGTGAGACGGAGCTCAGATTCGTTATCCGATCCTAGTAGGTGTTCTCGGATCTGGGCCCCAGGGTACTCAGATTTGCCCAAATGAGTATAATACTTGCTGCAATGCAAGTGGCCTGCACTGTCTAATTATTTTCTTTACTTTTAAAAAATGGATCTGCAAAGATTACTCATGAAATCAAAGCATATTGTAATATTCTTGATTCAGTTTTTTCCCATTTTTTAATAGTAGCCCCTTTGCAAAGACATCCCTTGGCATGCAAAGATGTGAAAGCTTATGTAATCTATGGGTATTTTAAGTGGTGTGCCCTGCTTGTGGTTCCTCTAGCTAACCTCACAAATATTTCCTACCGACCTTGAACCTCCCATCATCCAGCATCATTATGAATGTTGTTGGGAACTTAAAAGGGTTCTTTATATTTCAGTCCATGTGAAGATAATGAATTATTATTAAGTTTTTTATTTATATTATTTAAATTTTAATCTTCATATATTTCGACTTTTTTATTTGTAATCCGTACTATTCACTAATTATGTAACATTCTAATGTAATTGTGCTTAAACATGAGCAAATGGTAACTAAAGTTAGTAAACAACCACTGTATCCCCTTTCTCTCCCACAGTTCACTTTTGATGGACCCATGTACATGGGTGATGAACGACGGACCAGGCTAGAATAGTAGACAAAGCTCGGATGCTCTTTATCCTTTTTCCTTTTAGTTCTTTATTATTATAGAGGGTAATTAGTCTATTTTACATTTGATGCTAATATTTATGGAGTTAAATCTTTTAGCTCTTTATTATCATATACAGTAATTAGGCTATTTTACATATATTTAATTATTTAATGTTAATATTTAGAACTAAGATAGTTGTAAATAGGAGGGACTTATTATTAAAAAAATATTGACTTTTAAGGAACTAACATCTAAATATGTGAAATAGAGGTATTTATTCATAATTTTGTTATTTATAGGTATAAAAATCTAAATATAAAAAATTACATTTAGATGTGCGGGCAGTACATAAACGCACAGAAGCCTCACATATTGTAGTGGATAATGTGCCACATTTTTTAATTCCCTTGTTCTCTCAAACGCCGGATGGGTCTTGGATGGCCTGCCCTCTAAAAAATGAGAGTATCCGATACATCTCCATGATCTTATTCTTATTCCTTTTTACTTGTCAGCTTCATAGTACACGTAATGCAGCTATACCACATTCAATGGAACTTTCAACAAACATTCACAAATACATTACTATGAGGAAGTTACTTAGTATCTATCTTTACCGAATTCATTTCTTCATTGTTCATGTCACTTTGTTACTACTAAGAAATTCTTATGTTATACATTATCATAATGATCTATAAAATTTTAATTAATTATTGTTTCTTCACAATAATATAAAATTTCCTACTTCAAAATTATAAAAAATTCAATGGTTAACTTTTCATATGTGCAAAGGGTACTTTTTGGGACAGAAAACTAGCAACTGATGCCTAAAGTCGTCTCTGGGACGGACATGTAAAGTTGTTCGGAAAAAGAAATTATTTGCGATGAACGGTGATAGCCGTTCCAAATAGTCACTACTTCCAACGGCTGCAACTTAGTCATCACCGATGTAAGACATTTTTGGACGAGTCTAACGGTGTGCCTGAAATAGGTCATCCGGTGAAGTTTTTGGGATGACTGGGATGTCCGTCTCAAAAGTTTAACTTTTTAGGATGACTAAGATTTTTTTTGGAACGAGGATTAAGAATTCTTTTTTCGACAATTGCAATAGTTGTTGCAATAAATTGAGAAGAATTCTTTAAACTCATATAAAATAATTTGCGACACACAGCATTGCTGTCTCATAAGGTTATACTTTTTGGGATGAGTTTTATTTTTTTGCGACGAGTGAAGAAAAATCTCTTGCGCCCTTATGTTCGGTCGTCCCAAATAGCTGTACATAAAGAATCTAATATAATTAATATGCATAGTTAATGATGATATAAAATTACATCATGTAATAAATGATGCTTATTAATAAATAATACTTATCTTTGAATAATATATATTTTTAGAGTATTATTTTTGTACATAATATTTTTTCATAAATATATTAAATACGTTATGTTTTAAATTTTATCAATAATTTAAGTTTTAAAATTTACAACTATAATGATAGTAATAAAAATCTTAAATAAATAAAAATAAAAATAAAAACTTAATAATCACTCTGCTTATATATATTAAATTAGTATATGTCTATAAAACTAAAAATAATATAAACATGATTAATATGCACAGTTAATGATGATATAAAATGACATCATGTAATAAATGATGCTCATTACTAAATAATAGTGATCTTTGAATGATATATATTTTTAGAATATTATTTTTATACACAATATTTTTTCATAAATATATTGAATATGTTATTATTTAAATTTTAATCAATAATTTATGTTTTAAATTTTAGAACTATAATTATAATAATATAAATCAATATAAATAGAAGTAAAAATTTTAATAATTAGTATGCTTATATATATTAAACTAGTATATGCATATATAACTAAAAATAATATAAACATAATTAATATATGCATAGTTAACGATGATGTAAAATTACGTCATGTAATCAATGATGCTTATTACTAAATAATATTGATCTTTGAATTTTTAGAATATTATTTTTATACATAATATTTTTTCATAAATATATTGAATATGTTATGTGGCCAATTTTATCCATAATTTATGTTTTAAATTTTACAACTATAATTATAATAATAAAAATCTTCATAAATGCAAATAAAAATAAAAACTTAATAATTACTATGCTTATATATATTAAAATAGTATGTCCATATATAACTAAAAAATAATATATTTTCATTAGAACTATACATACTAATAAAAATGTATCTAAATACAAACTTTAATTACTATGATTGAGAAAAGGTCAAAGTCATCTCTCCCTATGTGTCTATATGTACGTACGTACGGAATTAGTATGCTTATATATATTAAACTAGTATGTGCATATATAAGTAAACTTAATATATTTTCATTAGAACTATACATACTAATAAAAATATATCTAAACACAAAGTTTAATTACTAAGATTGAGAAATAGTCAAAGTCATCTCTCTGTCTGTCTTTACGTATGTACGTGCGTACGTACGTATGTTTATGCCAGTGGACCTCATGCCAATGTCAAAGTGAAACCTCCCTTATTCTGGTATAAGCAATCTGATATAGGTAATTCCGGATAGCCCATTCAGCTATCAAAATGGGACATAACGTCTCTCCCTTGAAATTATGTATGTAATTGATCGTACGTGTGCAAAGTAGCTATTTATCTATATTTTTGACAATCTAATTCTCTCTCTCTCTCTCTTGTCTCTCTCTCTCTCTCCCCCTCTCCCTCTCTCTCTCTCTCTCTATACCAGGAGCCATTTTTCTATATTCAAAGGATTTAATGGATTAAAAACTAAAAAACTATTAAAGGCATAGTTCTAAAATACTACCTTAAATGAGATAAGCTTAATTTAAGTGTCTTTAATTTTCTTAATGAATGATTTTTTTCTCATGATTAATAGTATTATTTTCCTTTTTGCTAAAATTCACTTGAAAGATGAGAACAATGGTAAATTAAATCTCTCTCTCTCTCTCTCCTTACAATCTATGAACTTCGAACTTTAAAATCTATGAGTTATGCTTGCTGCACTAAGGGTCAGTGTAGTGGATAAAAAAAATTATTTTTTGAAATTTTTGTGGTGGACCTCGAGATGCCTACACGTCCGTACATGTCGATTTATGATCAGACGACCCAAAAAATGTGAAAAATAAAAAAGTGAGCCCCAAAGTAAAAAATGTACGGACGTGTAGGATACCTCAAGGCCCACCTAAAAAATCAAAAAAAGAATTTATATGATACTTAAGTAGTAAATTTTTTAATTTTATACACAATATTCTATGATATTTAAGTAGTGAAAAATTTATTTTAAATTGTATATTAAACAAAAAGTATTAAACGTTTTATGTTATATGTGAATCGGTGTGGTTTACAAAGTACCCTAATTAATTATAGAGTAATGCTTGCTGCACAACCGGGTGTGCAGCAACGCCCAGTTACAACGCACAACCGGGTGCGGTTGGACCACGTGGCGTTGAAGGCCAGCTGGGAACGTTGACATCGGCACGTCCGCTGCGCCAACGCTGACATCGGCACGTCCGCTGCGCCAATTGGCTGCCCTGACTCGCCCCCGTCAAATCCCGCACCGTAATGAGTACCCCGTCCTGTCCGTTTGAAATTTACGCTCCATTTGAACATTTTCTACCCAAAATGCCATTTTCCCACCCAACGCCATCCACGCGGGAAACAACGAAGCCAGAGGAGGGATGCGGCCAGAAGCGGAAGAGAGCGGAGGAAGCGGAGGTGAAGCGGCGGCGGACGTGAACCTAAGAGAAGACATAGCAGTCACGTTTCGCGTCCCCTCTACTCCTTGCTCGTGCCATTCCTCCCACGTCCATGTGCGCTTGTGAAGGTAGATGGGCGACCGCAGCTAGGCGCGTGTGAAGTTGCCAGTCCTCCCACGTCCATGTCCGCTTGGATATTACTCGCCTCCTACCTCCACGCCTGTCCCTATTCCTGGTTGTTCGTGCCGGTTCTCCCGCCATCCTCCTCACTTGCCCACCTCCACGCAAGCCCTATTCTGAAGGTAGCAAGGTGATCGCGATCGTAGGTAGCCGACCATGTGGAAATTACTCACCTCCTACATCCACGGCGGTCCCTATTCCCTGCTGGTTCGTATTAGTCCTCCCACCATCCACGCTGATCCCTGTTCTTGCTCGCTTGTTTGTCAGTCACCCACCTCCACGCAGGTTGCGAGAGACTGTGGAAATTACTCACCTCCTGCATCTACGGCGGTCCCTGTTCCCTGTTGGTTCGTATTAGTTCTCCCGCCATCCACGCCGATCCCTGTTCCTGCTCGCTTGTTTGTCAGTCACCCACCTCCATGCAGGTTGCGAGAGCTAGCTAGGCAAGCCCTGTTCTTCACATTCCACACCTCCACTTTTCACATACCTTTTATGGGGGAAAGGAGACCGGACCACCCTTCTCTTACAAAGGAGAATGGAAGAGAAGAGACGTTCTTGCTGAACAGTGAGATAGAACGACATGGAGTGCATCCGACCAATAGTTTGCAAATGTACATGTCCAACCCAATTGTTCACATGCAGTTTCCACCCCCCCTTGTACATATGCAACAGCCCATCTTTCGGTGGCACATGCCAGCATCCACTTCTATGATGCCAAACGCTGTGCTACCGACAGTTGTGCAAATGCAAGTTCTTACTCCTGTGTACTTGCCTTTTATGTCATTAGCAGAGCCAAGCATACAGAACTTACAACTTACAACATTATCCGAAGAAACTAGAGAAACTGGTTAATATATGTACTGTGTTTATTATTAAATTTGTTAACATCAATGCAACCTTGTATATCTATTTTTTTTTTTTAATTTCTTATCGTTTGTCAGCACATTCAATGGAAAACACAATAGAAGTGGAGAATAAGACTCCTGCAAAAACAAGGGAGGGTCGATTGACAACGGAGGCTAGTACAAGCACGCAAGTCGTCGCTATAGATTTACTCGAGGATCTTGGTTACACATTTGCTGAAATTGATGTTCATTATAATTGAAACGTTCATATTTTTCTCCACACATGCAATATCTGGAGTGACAAATGGATGACGGTATTGACAAATAGAAGTTTGAATTGTGAAATAAATTCAATTTTGATTGTAGAAAGTAAGATTTACAAATACCGCTTCAAGATTGAAAAAACGCAATGTCATATTCACAATGACAGGATGAGATTAACAAATATAAAATAACATTGATAAATATAGTTATCATTAATAAATAACTATTTTCTATAGACAACTATAGAATGTGATTGAGAAATATAATTTTGGATTGACATATACAGGATAAGAAAAATAAATACAGGTTATCATTGACTATACATGCTAGGATATATAAGTAAATGTTCAGGTTGACAAATATATGATATCGCTGATAAATATAATTTACGTTATCAAGTGTAAGTTTGATTGTATAGAGTAAGATTGACAAACAAAGTTATAGATTGACCTAAAGTAGTACTAATAAATACAGGTTGTGACGAGTATACGACAGCGGATTGACCTAAGATAGTACTAATAAATACAGGTTATGACAACTATTACAAGTATAGAATTCAATTTGAGAAATATAACTTCAAATTGACATATACAAGTTTTGATTGTGAAACATAGGCTAACGTAGATTATATAGGGTAAAAGTACAAATAAATTAAGGTTAACAAACACATAGTAAGGTTGACAAATAGGTATTTGGATTAAGAATAATTGTTTAAGATTAATAAATATAGGGTGTTAGTGACACGTAAGAATTAAAATTTTTAATGGACACATTTCAATTCAAAAATGTATTTGTCAATGATGTGAGACCCATGCCTCATTGGGAACTTGTATTGTTCAATCTAACCTTCAATTTTATATTTTTAATTATTTCTTTGTATTTATTTTCAGAATTATCCTCACATAGTAAGACTCCTACAAAGGAGAAAAATGATAATGGGCATGTCAATATTGTAGAACAATGCAATGGCATGAACTTTGATACGGCTGAAGATGCGAGATGTTTTTATAACACCTATGCTAGACATGTAGGATTTGGTATATCTATTGTCCATAGCAAGTTTACACGTGGGTCTTGTATGCACAAGATGTTTGGTTGCTGGAAGAATGGACAGAGTAGGAGAGACCCAAAAACTTTATGTCATCGAGATAGTGCAAAAGTTGATTGCAAAACATGTATGAAAGTGAAGTTAGATAAAGGTAGCGGAAAGTGGATTGCATATCATGTTCTACTTGAGCATAATCATAGATTGTCTCCAATGGCTGCTGTATACTTGGGGTCACACCGAAGGATATGCACGCCTGAAAAAGTAGAAATAAAGAATATGCATAGTGTGAGAATATCAACATCAAACATAGTGTCCTATATTGCGAGAAGAAAGAGTGGTATTCGACAGTTACAATTTACTGAAAAAGATTGTAGAAACTTCCTAGATAGAGAACGACAAAGTCAATTAAAGGAAGGTGATGGCAAGATAATGATGACCCATTTTCTACAAATGCAGAGTAAGAGTCCGTCATTCTTTTATGTCATAGATTTGAATGACAACCAACAATTAAGGAATGTATTTTGGATTGATGGAAGGGCAAGGACCGCATACACATATTTTTGGAGATGTCATATGTTTTGATACTACTTTTCTCACAAATACTTATGAAATGTCTTTTGCACCATTCGTCGGAGTAAATCATCATGGGCAATCCATCATACTTGGATGTGCCTTACTATCAAATAAGAAAGTGCAATCTTTCATATGGATTTTTAGTTGTTGGTTTCAAGGCAATGGTGGTGTTGCACCAAAGGCAATCATCACTGATCAAGATAAGGCCATTGAAGCAGTGATTGTTGAGGTCTTCCCTGATGCATGACATCGATTTTGCCTAGGCATATTTTGCAAAAAATACTTAAAAAGATTGGTCATATATGCACTACTCATCCTAATTTTATGGAAGACTTTGATAAATGCATATATGATTCTCTTTCTACTCATGAATTTGAAGAACGGTGGGACCAAATGTTGTGTAAGTATGAAGCATGTAAAAATAATAGCTGGTTCAATGGATTGTACGAAAGTCGTGCGAAGTGGGTTCTAGTGTTCTTAAAAGATACATTCTTCGCAGGTATATTTCATTACTTTATCATTATTTTATAAATCATGATAACTTTTCATTATTTATAGTTATCAATGTTCATATGGAGTTGTCAGTCTGAACCTGTATATGTATTTTTCAACAATACTCTGTGTTTGTCAATTTGATGAGCATTTCTTAACTTATGTATGTCAATGAAAATATATATTTGGCAAGGTGAACATGTGTTAGTCACTCTAATCATGTATCAATGTTAATTTATGGTTGCCAATTTTAAGCTGCATTTGTTTTGCCTTAACCTGTATTTTGAATCTGATAAATGGATTGGACATGATATGATTGTACAGGAATGTCAACCTCGCAACGTAGTGAGAGCATTAATCATTTCTTTGATGGATTTGTGCACTCAAAGACCACATTTGCAAAGTTCATTGAAAGTATACAATTGCAATTGACAGAAGATATGATGCAGAGAATCAAGCGGATGTTAAATCCATAGAAACGATAGCTTACTTAACAACATCCTCGCCTTTTGAGAAGCAAGCTGCCAACATTTACACGAGGCAAATTCAAAAAATTTCAGTAAGAGGTTATAGATGTTGCTGCTTGTCATCCTACCATTATTCAACTTGACGAATGTACATGTGTCTTGAGGGTGAAATCATTTGAACGGGTGAAAGTTAAAGACAAAGTTAAAGAAATTGTGAAGGAGTACACCGTATCATGTGATTGGAAAGAAGGAACCGTATCATGTATTTCCCGTTGTTTTCAATTCAAAGGATATTTATGTAGGCATGCATTGATGGCATTTCTTCTTTGCGGCATCAATATGATTCCCGAAAGATATTTTATGCAGCGGTGGACAAAAGAGATGAGATATCGTTTATCAATTGATGACTCTAATGTTCAGAATGACTTACAAAATTCAAACTCTGTAAGGTACGGCAATTTAATTCACCGTCTCATGAAGGTTGCTGAGGCTGGGTCTCTGTCAAAATTGATGAATAAGTTGATAGCTGCCATCAAAGCAGACAAATCCATGCTCACTGTCGTGGACAAAAATGGACCTATTAAAAATCCTCCAAGATCAGTTACCAAAGGTCAGAAAAGGGAAAAAAGGATTCAGAGCTCTCTTGAGAAACTTAGGAAAAAATGTAAAAGGGCATCTTAGACTAACAAGGCTACTGTTGAGAGCAATATCTAGATGATGGAAACAACGAACACTGATGTTGCGGAAGAGACAATGCAACAACATATAAATTGATGGTTGTCCATAAGCCTTTTTGGTGGCGCATGTTTATATGCCTTGCAGCTATATATTTTGTGAAAGATGATGTTGAGATGGACATACATTATCTATATGGCTGCATAGGGAAAAAGTTGTGTAAGTGTATGTATGTGATGTGAAAATTTAATACAAGTTTTATATGTGAATGTACATTTCTCAAGCAATGTACATAGGTTCTTGACTTGTATGTAATACATCTTTATATGTGAATGTGAAATTTTAAGTAATATATGTTAACCTGTATTTGTCAAAATTATCCTCTGGGTGCATACATTAATTTATCAATGTTACCTCTGTATTTGAGAATGCTTACCTATAATTTTCAATGTTAACCTATATTTGTCAACTATAATATGGATCACAGAGACATAAAAAAGTATATGTAACATCACAGACACAGGTTTCCTTTTACAGAAACTAATCACAGACACAAGCTTGCAAGACCCATGAGCAACCTATATTTATCAATGTTAACCTGTAATTTTCAATATTAACCTGTACTTGTCAATTGTAACCTGAATCACAGAGACATAAAAAGTATCTGGTAACATCACATACACAAGTTTCTTTTCACATAAACTACTTACAGACAGAAGCTTGCAAGATCCATGAGCAACACAACAACACAAGGTAGAAAATATTAAAGTGAATCATTTAGAAGGTCACACCGATGCATACCCCTGAAAATATCACGTCATCGGGGAATTCCCCTGAAAATATAACAACATCACTGGGGCATACCCTTGAGAATAACACAAGTGTGAGTGACAACATGCTGTACAAAGTTCTTACAAGATAACCAATCCAAATACATCCGATTGAAGGTTGTGTTAGTTTTAGGTGGCTTACAAGCCAATCTGACTATGTAAATCTCGTTCATTTATTAATATAATGGCATAATATTCATTATATGTAAATCGCATTAATTATCGTTTCATAATGAAGTCCGTGAATATGTGCTATAGTGATCAGATTATGATGAGATCATACTAATGAGACTGATCACTTAAACACACATATTCTTAATCGTTCCTAGTCGGAGGATATCCGAGAAGGACATCGGATATCCAGTTAGACTAGTACAGATTACTCCTGCTCATATGATGAGGGTGACTGATCTCATAAGTCACTTGTGTGGAGACACTAAGGCGAATATGTAGGTGCTCATTGGAGAATGAGTTCACTGAACTGATCCGACTGAATCGTTGGATGGTATTGTACCTCACTGTCAACCAGCTTGGTTCTATTGTCGCAGTTGCGTGGATGGTCCTCGGACCTGAGACACCTTGTCGGTGGACTTCTGTGCTTTGACCTTGGTTTACAAATCTCTAGCCACGGGATTCTAAAACACCAAGGATTGGATACAGCGAAATACCGTCGAAGGGAATTGCGTGTCAATAATGAATCATTCGCTCTCGGTACTTAGAGAGAGAATGCTCTAGGAAGGATGCGCGGAAGTCCTTGGCCAGGGCGGACGATAATATCGGGAAAGGAGTTTTCCAATATTTATCAGCGACATCCAATCCAAGTGAGTCGACTGGTTAGGGTTTGACAGCACGCCATACCTTGAGTTGACTCGAGAGCACTATACGAATGAAGGATTATATCTACGCGGTAACTGTCGGCAGAAAGGTTCCAAGAGTGGGTTGCTTAACCCCGATACCTTTCGGGTTCACGCAGTGTTGCTTGGCACCCAACGTGATCGGAGGCCCAGTCAAATTCGATGTGCGACATCAATTCGATTGATTAATTAATTAATAAAGAGTTATTAATTGATTAATAAAGCCAATGAGGAGTCACTGGGCTTATTGGGCTATTAACCGGACTGGTAATTGGGCCTAGAGGGTCACACGCAAATGATTCTCAAGGCGATGGATAAATAAGTGGGTTTTATATAGGGGTTTTTATGAAAAATCGCGCAGTTAGTATAAAACATAGCGAACGGGCTGAACAGGCCAAGCTGCTGCTAACCCTAGCCGCCCCTCCTCTGTTTCTCTCTCTCTCTGGCGTCCTAGACAGATCCAGATCTGCTCCTCCGCTTCTCCGACTCCCGTTCGACGGGAAATCGTCCGTGCATTGCGGCGATCGTTGCGGCGACCGGCGGAGGTTTCGTGGGCTGCGAAGAACGAGGAATGTGAGGATATCCGTCGCGAAGAGGATCGCGTGGACTTCGCTAGAAGCCGGGCGCTTGTGCGTCTTGCGGTGTCGCACCGACGGAACCGAACGGTTGCGAATTCGAATCCGCACACGGTAAGAACTGATTATCCGATAATATGGTTTTTCCGTTTCGGGTTCCGAAATTAATTTTTCCAAGTTTTATTCCATGCCGTATGTTTGATTATTTGTAAGATCTGTGTTCATACGATGAACACATATTAATATGATTAATATTCTGCAATTTTTGAAATTATTTATGGGGTTTATTTGTGTTCTTCGTTGGATGAAGAACATGGTGTTTTCGATGGCTTCGTTCGGGCTTCCCAAGTGTTGGGATGGAGGACCGGTCCCCGGATCGTCTCGGGAACGTCACCAGGCCATTACTGGGCTCCTCACCGGCGCCGGAGTGGGTGGCCTGGCAGTGAACGGCCGGCCCCTACTTCTCCCTGCTATATAGGTTTTTAAAAAACCAGAAATAAAGGGGTTAATGGGGTCGGGGAGCTGTTTGGGTGCCTCTCCGGCGAGCCCGCCGGCACCGGCAGGTTCGTACAGCACCGGGAAGCCGGCCGCCGGGTCGGGGACCACCGCCGGGGGCCCTTGCTGCCCCCCCCCCCCCCCCCCTTGCCGCCGGCCTGCACCTGCAAACGCTGTGTGCGTTTATGGTTTCGGGTGGGGGAAGGGGGCGGCCAAGCGGCCCACCCGGTCTTGGACCAATCGGACCGGACCGAGCCACAGCAGTCCTGTGGCGGGCCAGAACCGAGCCTGGTTCGACCAAGGTCTCGGACCTGAACCTGCCTTGGGCTCGAGCCAGGCCCAGATGGCTCAGCCCATTCTTAAGTTTGAAACCCCCATTTCAATTAAACCCTATGCCCACTTAATAAAATTAAAATCTGATTTTGATTTGAAATTGAAAATTGTTTTGATATTCAAATTTATTATTCAATTTTAATTATTTGGACATTAATGATTTTGAATCATTTTAATATTAACAATAAGATTGATTAATTAAGGGTTAAATATTAATTTAATGGTTAAATTAATAATTAACCTTAATTTAACTAATTTAAATGTTAAATTAGTTATTTATAGTTATTAGTCTAATTGTTAGATTATTACTATTATTTCATCTAATTGTTAATTAAATATTTGAATTAGTTATTAATTTAATTGGTAAATTAATAATTAATTTAAATGACTAATTTAAGTGTTAAATAAGTAGTCTTTAATAATTATTGTTAATTATTAATTTAAGGGTTAAATTAATTATTAACATTAATCATCTAATCTAATTGTTAGATTAGTAATTATTAATTAATTAAAGTTAATTGTTAATTTAAGTGTTAAGTTAATAATTAATTTTAAATTAACTAATCCAATTGTTAGATTGTAATTATTAATTAATTAATGTTTATTAATAATTTAAGTGTTAAATTACTAATTAACATTAATTAACTAATCTAAGAGTTAGATTAGTAGTTAATTAATAATTAGAGTTAATTAATAATTTAAGTGTTAAATTTTTAATTAACTTTGTTGGACTAGTCTAAGAGTTAGATTAGTTATTAATAGTCTAATTGTTAGATTATTAATAAGATTTAATCTAAGTGTTAGATTATTAGAATTGTTCTAATTTGCATAGAATAATATGGAATTATCAATTTAGAGTGTGTGCACATGTGATGTGTGTTTTAATATTTTTAAATTAGATTTGATTGCATGTTAAGTTAATTAAAAGTATTTTCGAAATTCAAATACCAATTTTGATTGGATCCCAGTTTTTTGAAAACCAAAATTAAATATTTTGAAAACTCTTTTATTTTAGCCATGTGATGCGCTATATCATGTGTGGAATGTTTAAAACATACAGTGGTCATGGATATGCACTTATTTTAAATTATTCATGTGATGAATGATGTGTTTGTGTGGATCGTGGATGAATGATGGATGTTTATTAAATTGTTAATAAATGGAGATCTGCGTATCTCTCCCTCTCTCATTCTCCGATGTACTTCTACCTCCCTCTTTCTTGTACTCGCCATAAGGCTTCTTCAATCTACACGTAATTATAGAATTATTGTAATCTGATCGAGGCAACCAAAGAAGGAGCGAGGACGATCCACAGTTGCAACCAGGAAGGCGAAAAGATGGAGATCTCTTGCCTATGTTTTGCAGGTTTTCTAATGTAAATGTTATGCTAGATTGTGTGTGCGTTTGACTATTGGCTCCAGTCAAACCCACTGTGCTATCCATGACCACACTAGACATGTATGTAATGCATTGTTTTTATTTGATTATGAATCAAAGCAGGTATAGTATTTAGCAAATATATACGACATATTTATATACTATCACTTAGGAGAGACCAAGATAAAAGTTGTCTAAATACCCTCAGATAAACTCTAAGCCGTAACGTGAGTAGTTAAGAACTTATCGCGTGGTCCACCATCGTTATAGTCATAGGATTTGAATCACTTTAGGCAGGTTTGTTGTACAATCCACAAGGCCTGTTTAATTGGGAGGAGAAACTATGGCTATGGCATTAGATGCCTATATGATTGGGGTAGAGGAACCATGTAGCTTTGTTGTGCTATCTACAAGGGCTGCATGCAAATCTATGCTCGTCGCGTAACGATGGTTAGCTTAGACCAGAATTAGTGGTTTGTTGTGCTATCCACAAGGCCGTTAAATCTTTGGGGACCGAAGTTATGATCAGATATTGCAAGGAGTTGCAAATCCTATAAGTTGGGTGCTCTTTGATTGTATTACAGTTTGTTGTGCTATCCACAAGGCTGTACTGCAAGTCATTGAGATTCTGATCCCCACTAGGAGACTGTTGGCGTCTCCCGTTCTGTATAACTGAGGGTTATACAGTCCGTCGAAAATTAGTGGGAGTTAAAACTTGAACAAAAGACCATGTCTTGTTTTATATTTAATAATTGAACATCTGCTTAAAAGATTTTACTTATCTCCTGTACGGAATTATGTCATCGAATAACCCACTCCGTGGCATACTTGATGCCCTTTTGACTTACATGATCTACTCAGATTGGTTCAGAAACCTGAAGAATGTCTTCAGATATGAGCACATTGACATTGTCCTTGGAGCTGATCCTCCTGCTGAATTGGCATTGGATCCCCCTGAAGCATAGATGATAGCTAACGATAAAAGATCGGAGGACAAAGGCAAAAGAGTAGTAAAGGGTGACTGCTTCTACTGTAAGCAGAATGATCACTGGAAGAGGAACTACAAGGAGTTCCTCAATGATAAAGATCATGGAAAGGTGAAGCTGTCTGAAGCTTCAGATATTTATATGATAGATATCAACTTATCAGTAAGAGATTCCACATCTTAGGTATTAGATACCGGATGTACTTCTCATATCTGCTATGATGTGCAGATGCTGACAAGTAAGCGTAAGCTGAGAAAAGGCGAGATGGAATTGAGGTTAGGAAACGGCGCAAAAGTTGCGGCGATTGCTGTAGGGATAGCAAACCTCAGGGTTCCATCGGGAGACGTTTTATCATTGGAAGATTGTTATTATGTTCCTAGCATAATAAAGAACATCATATCAGTATCTTGTTTGGACAAGATGGGATATAGGTTGTCTATTGAGAATAGAAGTTGTTCGATTTATTATGGTAATAAATCAATAGCTTCGGCATCTTTAGTCAATGGTCTATATCTGTTAGATGTTTCTTATTACAATCTTCACATTGATAATATTCTTAAGAAGAGTAAGAATTGTGTGAACCAAGTCTACATGTGGCGTTGTAGACTTGGGCATATTGGTGAAAGCAGGTTGCAAAGGTTGCACAAGTATGGTTATTTAACAGCATTCGATTATGAATCGTTTGCAACATGTGAATCCTGCCTTATGGGAAAGATGGCGAAATCTCCATTTACTGGACATGGAGAACGTGCCAATGACATTTTAGACCTAATACATTCGGATGTATGTGGTCCTATGTCCACCCAAGCCAAAGGTGGCTTTTCTTACTTCATCACGTTCACTGATGATTTCTCAAGATTCGGCTATGTGTACTTAATGAAGTACATGTCAGAAGCATTTGAAAAGTTCAAAGAGTTCAAGAATGAGGTAGAGAAGCAGTTAGGAAAGAGTATTAAAGCTCTTGGATCAGATCGAGGAGGAGAATACTTGAGTACTAATTTCACACAATTCTTAAAGGATAATGGTATCCTTTCTCAGCTAACCCCTCCGTAGACACCACAGATGAATGGTGTATCAGAAAGGAGGAATCGCACCCTGTTGGATATGGTGCGATCCATGATGAGCTTTTCGGGATTACCAGTGTCCCTTTGAGGGTATGCTCTAGAGTCAGCAGCATACCTACTGAACAGAGTATCCAGTAAGTCTGTGGCCTCTACTCCATATGAGATATGGAAAGGTAGGAAACCAGAATTTAAACATGTTAAAGTCTGGGGTTGTCCTGCTTATGTAAAGAGGGATGATCCAGACAAACTGGTATCACGAACTGATAAATGCAGGTTTGTGGGATATCCAAAGGAAACCTTTGGATACTATTTTTACCATCCTGATGAACAAAAGGTGTTTGTCGCCAGGAAAGCTGTCTTCCTGAAAGAGGAATACTTTCTCCAGGAGGACAGTGGGAGTAAAATAGTATTGGAAGAGGTTCCAGATCCCCAAACAGTTGCGTTATCATCAGATGAGATATCAGTTCATGAATATGTTCAGGTACGCACAGATGAGCTTCGTAGATCTAGTAGATTACCTAGACCACCCGAACGATATGTGGGACATATCGCTGAGGATGAGTCTAAGGTAAAATATAATGATGATGATGATCCTAAAACCTACCAAGAGTCCATAGAAGGCCCAGAAGCCGGGAAATGGCGAGAAGCCATGAACTCAGAAATCCAGTCCATGTATACCAACCAAGTTTAGAACTTGGAGGACTTGTCCGAGGGTATTGTACCCATCGGATGCAAGTGGATCTTTAAGAGAAAGATCGGTGCTGATGGACGGATCGATACTTATAAGGCAAGGTTGGTGGCAAAGGGATATCGTCAAAGGCAAGGAATTGACTATGACGAGACTTTCTCACCAGTTACCATGATAAAATCGATCAGAGTTCTACTCGCTATTGATGCACATTTTGATTATGAGATATGGCAGATGGATGTGAAGACTGCCTTCCTCAACGGCAACCTTGAGGAAGAGGTGTATATGATACAACCAGAAGGTTTCACATCCAAAGAATCTCCAGATAAAGTGTGCAAGCTTCAGAGGTCCATTTATGGACTGAAGCAAGCTTCCCGGAGCTGGAACATAAGATTTGATGAGGTTGTTAAGTTTTATGACTTCATTAAGAATGAAGATGAGCCTTGTGTGTACAAGAAGACCAGTAGGAGCGCAATCACCTTCTTAGTTCTTTACGTAAATGACATACTACTCATTGGGAATGATGTAGCTATGATGTCATCAGTAAAGATCTGGCTGTCGAAAAACTTTTCCATGAAAGATTTGGGAGAAGCATCCTACGTATTAGGAATACAGATCTATAGAGATAGATCAAAGAGGATGCTTGGAATGACCCAATCCTTGTACATAGATACCATAGTCAAAAGGTTTGGCATGAAAAATTCCAAGAGAGGTCTCATACCGATGAGACATGGAATTAATCTCTCAAATGAACAGTCTCCTAAGACTCCTAATGAGAGGGCATTCATGGATAGAATACCTATGCCTCTGCCATAAGATCTATTATGTATGCCATGCTATGTACACGGCTTGATGTTGCATTTGCTCTGAGTGTTACGAGTAGATTTCAGGCTGATCCAGGCGAAGAGCACTGGAAGGCAGTGAAATATATCCTTAAGTACTTGAGAAGAACTAAGGATATGTTTCTTGTCTATGAAAGAGGTGACTTGAAACTGTGAGGCTTTATTGACTCGAGTTTCCAGTCAGATCCATATGATAGCAAGTCTACATCTGGATTCGTGTTTATTATGAACGGAGGCGCAATATGCTGGAAGAGTTCCGAGTAAGCAACTAATGCAGATTCGACGACTGAAGCTGAGCACATCGCTGCAGCTGAATCTTTCATGGAAATAGTGTGATTGAAGAAGTTCATCACCGACCTTGACATAGTTCCCTGCATCTTTGATCATGTTTCGTTGTTGTGCGACAACAATGGGACTATTGCACAAGTGAAAGTGCCGTGGTCTCATCAGAAATCGAAAGATATTCTGAGGCGCTTTCAACTTATCAGAGAGATCATATCCAGAGGAGATGTAGTAGTGGAAAGAGTTCCATCCGTCGACAATATAGCAGATCCACTAACAAAGCCGTTGGCACAAATTGTGTTTGAGCGTCACCTAGAGTCTATAGGCTTACTATATAAAGGTGATTGACTTTAGTCCAAGTGGGAGATTGTTAGTTTTAGGTGGCTTACAAGCCAATCTGACTATGTAAATCTCGTTCATTTATTAATATAATGGCATGATATTCATTATGTGTAAATCGCATTAATTATCGTTTCATAATGAGTCCGTGAATAGGTGCTATAGTGATCAGATTATGATGAGATCATACTAATGAGACTGATCACTTAAACACACATATTCTTAATCGTTCCTAGTCGGAGGATATCCGAGAAGGACATCGGATATCCGGTTAGATAAGTACAGATTACTCCTGCTCATATAATGAGGGTGATTGATCTCATAAGTCACTTGTGTGGAGACACTAAGGCGAATCTGTAAATGCTCATTGGAGAATGAGTTCACTGAACTGATCCGACTGAATCGCTGGATGGTATTGTACCTCACTGTCAACCAGCTTGATTCTATTGTCGCAGTTGCATGGATGGTCCTCGGACCTGAGACACCAAGGACACGTTGTCGGTGGACTTCTGTGCTTTGACCTTGGTTTACGAATCTCTAGCCACGGGATTCTAAAACGCCAAGGATTGGGTACAACGAAATACCGTCGAAGGGAATTGTGTGTCAATAAGGAATCATTCGCTCTCGGTACTTAGAGAGAGAATGCTCTAGGAAGGATGCGTGGAAGTCCATGGCCAGGGCGGACGATAATATCGGGAAAGGAGTTTTCCAATATTTATCAGCGGCATCCAATTGAAGTGAGTCGACCGGTTAGGGTTTGACAGCATGTCATACCCTGAGTTGACTCGAGAGCATTGTACGAATGAAGGATTATATCCACGCGATAACTGTCGGCAGAAAGGTTCCAAAAGTGGGTTGCTTAACCCCGATACCTTCCGAGTTCACGCAATGTTGCTTGGCACCGAACGTGATCGGAGGCCCAGTCGAATTCGATGTGCGAGACAACAATTCGATTGATTAATTAATTAATAAAGAGTTATTAATTGATTAATAAAGCCAATGAGGAGTCACTGGGCTTATTGGGCTATTAACCGGACTGGTTATTGGGCCTAGAGGGTCACACGCAAATGATTCTCAAGGCGATGGATAAATAAGTGTGTTTTATATAAATCGGGGGTTTTTATGAAAAATCGTGCGGTTAGTATAAAACGTAGCGAACGGGCAGAGCTGGCCAAGCTGCTACTAACCCTAGCCGCCCCTCCTCTGTTTCTCTCTTTCTCTGGCGTCTCAGACAGATCCAGATCTGCTCCGCTGCTTCTCCGACTCCCGTTCGACTGTAAAATCGTCCGCGCATTGCGGCGATCGTTGCGGCGACCGGCGGAGGTTTTGTAGGCTGCGAAGAACGAGGAACGTGAGGATATCCGTCACGAGGAGGATCGCGTAGACTTCGCTAGAGGCCGGGCGCTTGCGCGGCTTGCGGTGTCGCACCGACGGAACCGAACGGTTGCGGATTCGAATCCGCACACGGTAAGAACTGATTATCCGATAATCTGGTTTTTCCAATTTTCAAAACGGAAACGGATCTCCGATTTTATTTTATTTTCTGCTGCGCATGAGATCCGGAGAAACCCGAGAACCTAACAGGTTGTTCATTGAGCGCCCATGGTCACCATGTCGACTGCCAACTGTCCCCTCAATCGTGCAATATCGTCTGCAGTGATGTCCATCTGAGGCATTGTACTCCTTACTGTCAATGCCTCTATGAACTTCACCACATACATAGTGCAATCCAAACTATCAGGGGGCTGAGATGCGCATGATTCGTCAAACTCCAATTTCCAATTTTTTATTTCACTTTGCACACCAGCGATTTGTAAGTACTTTTTGATGATGAGAACCTGCAAAGACAATCAAGGAAATATCATACAAATAATAGTAAAAAGGAATATAGTCACAGATTAATAAGTTAAACACTTCATTACCCAAGACCGTGTTGTGCCATTATGTAACACATCTCCCTTGATAGAATTATATGATGTAAAGCACTTCCTCTGCGTATCAAGGGTAAGCAGATGCCAATGGTTTGAGGAGTGCAGCACAAATAAAACAAAGTCAACTTTTCCTAAGGCCTCATCCGTACTGAACTCCTTAAATAGCTTCATGAGGCATTCTGCTTTGGCGGCCGTGTCCTTTTTAACAATATCTACCTTATTTCGATGAATGGTAGACAAATAGCCCCATGCTTTGTAACTATCAGGAGATTGTAATTGCCTCTGTTTGATCCTATGCACAACATAATCAATCACCTGCAAAAGTTTATATGTACATGTGTTTACATGAATGAATCTAATATTAATTTACTACCAATGGTCAATGTTAACATACAATACTTACATCATCGTGTGTCATTTGTCCAGATAATAAATGGCACACATGTAGTCTTGTCAAATTCACACCCCATGTAGTGCTCAAGACAACATGTTCACTGACAACATGAAGGCAGAATGTAAACACATACCCATACATAAAAGACATGCAATAGAAAATGGATCAATATCTAAAACTTGTTTTTACTCTCCTACTTGAAATGAAAGGGAAATTTCAGTAAGTTACAGCTCTAGTGAAGGAAGTTTCAAACTACTAATTCTCATATGCAATGGGAAATGGACACAAAATGAGTCCGTTGTGTTTGGTAGATGACTGAGCAGGCCTAGATGTCTCAGGAATGGAAGGATAAATGATTATCCTCCAGGGATAATGTTGAAAATATCAGAACGTCCATGTATGAAGCTATGAAGCTTTGAACTGACATAGGTGTACTAAAAGAAAACTGTAATTTTTCAAAGACAAAGACTACAGAACAGGATGAGATGCAACCTTTCCTCTATAAAAAAGCTGATGAATATGAAGGGTAAAAGTAAAAAAATAATCAAAAGTAGTAAGGAAGACAATTTAAAAATGTAGTAACACAGTAAGGAAGACAACATTAAACTTTCGAATATAAACATCTTTCCAAAACAGCTGCCACCCATTTTCTAGTATTCTCTTTCACAAACCATTTTCATCTCCATACTTGACAAAAAAATGTTAACATTCTCTAATGAAACAGCTTATGCAAAAAAAAAAAAAAACTTGTATGACACTCGTACAACAAAATTCGTATAGAAATTTCATATTACAAGCACTGACGTTAAAAGGGAGAAGCAAGATGCCCCTTTTCTGAATCAGACAATGTAGTAAAAAAACACAGAGTCAACCACCATTAACGGTATTTATGATGTCCTTTGTTTTTCTCCCTTTACCACTTAAACCTGCACCAACACCAAGCATAATAAATGGGGGAGGAGGGCAAGAGGAAATAATCAAAAGGGTAGGCAAAGTGTTTAAAATTCCTGAAGTCTTCTTAATCCCTTCCCTTCCCCTTTCCATTTTCCTTTTTGTCTGAATGGGGTGTTGATTCTATGAAATAGAGAGAGAAGAAAAGGGAAAAAAGCCCACGCATGTGTTCGGGGAACCCCTTCTAGATTTTGAATGCTCCATGTTCTTACTCCTTTTTGTTAAATTCCCACAAAAGTGCAAATCTCCTCTCAGAGCTGCAAAAAAGTTTCTAAATGTTGCTGAATCTATAGGATTTCCACCTTTTTTTCCTCCCTTTTTTTTTTTTTCCCCCCAAAACCAGTTCAACATGCAAGCCTATATCCCAATATACGGGTTTCTGCTTCCGGCATACATGCATCTATCACTATGGAAGCCCATATCCCACTATGCAACACTATTCCTAGACAAGAAGAGGCGGTGGAGGGACCGCTCCGACCTCTCTAAGTAAGAAGACATGAGTAATCTTTTGTGGCTCCTAAAGTTTCCCTAGAGTTTTGTAGAGAATATACATGAAACGTAAAAAAGAGATTTCCTTCCATGCTTTTTTTTCATCTTTATCATTTTTTTTTCTCTTGTCACTACTAAACTTTTCCTCAAGTGTTCACTTTTTTTTCCAAAGTGGATGAATGTAGTAAACGCATAGAAATTTACTTACTCAGTCATGTTCGATGATAAGAAAGTGTGAATGATTGCCTCGTCGTTCACTCCTAGAAGACCCTTCCCACAAAATTCATATTCCTCCTTCTTCAGAGATACCTGCATTAGAGTACACATGAATCACAATAAGAAGAAAATGAGTAAACTAACTTTCTAACAGTCCACTTACCATTGTCCCTTCAGAAATAACCCTCTTGGGTCCAGCAGTCCTCTTGTTCTTAAACATACACAAAGATTTAGTCTTTCCCTTATCCTCAACCTTAACAGATGCTTCCAACTGTTCATGAAGGTGCTCTCCCGATTCCGTACCAACGCATGCAGCCCCGTCATGGAGGTCCCCTTCCTCTTCAAGTCCATGTATCCCTGCATGCTCTCCCTCCTCCTCAACTGCAGCACCCATTGTAGGCACCTCCCCCTTCCCATGTTCATGACCTAAAGCCCTTACTTGTGCGAAAAGAGCATCAACTTTGCTCTCCAAACGATCAAATCAGGCATCTATTTGTTTTCGAACCTCCATCAACTCCCTTGCATGCTTGTCATCTAGACATTTGACCATGTCAACAAGCGCAGTAACTTGGCGTGTCAATGTCTCGATGGCGTTAGAGGTGGCTGGCTCCTCCCTTCTGCTTTCTTCCCCCATCCCAAGGAGCCACCTTTCAGCGGGCTCCACCTCCAGTTTCTCAACAACCTATTTGAAAGTATTTAGATCACATTGTTACTAAGAAAAAAGATAACATCAATGCACGTGGATTTAGTCACATTTCATGGGTGAATATTACCTGATTTGTTCTCAAGGTGGTTGCTGTCCACGCAAATTTTCGAACATTCATGGATGGCCACCGAAATAAACGGGGAAATGCAGACCTGTTTAGTGGCTGCCGGATGTAGGTATGCTCCAGAAACCACACATACAAATACGTGCAAAATGAGTTAAAAATATATTATTGATATGTAAAATGACACAACATCAAATACAAAGAATAGTAAAACGAATAGAATACATACCGCTAAGGCAGCTGAGCAACCATACAAGAATATATTCTCTGTTGGTTCACCACCCCCACGACTTCTCTTTGCTACAGTTTTTCTGCCACTCCTCTTGTCCTTTACTGCATGTACCAGGATATCAAATTTGTGCATGATGAGTTGATGAGATGCCACTGCCCAGGAGTATTTACTAAGTGACTGTAGGTCATCCAAATAATGCAGTAGCTGACGGGGGCATCTATGCTGAGTTATTGGACACAAAAATGTAGAGAAAAGTAGGAGTATCCACAGCCGAACTGTGTCGGCTACATTTACCTCATCATCGGAGCCTACAAGACTGTGAATTAGCTTCCATATGATCTTTCTCTCGAACACTACCTTCTCGTTGAAACGTTCCCGAAGTCGGGAAGGCTGATCCTTTGAACCGTAATGGTGCACTTCAACGCCTGTGCATGGTACTCCCAAAATCAAAGCGGCATCTTGGGGGGAGAATGTGACCATCGTTGTACCAAGGACAAAGTCACACCCTCCCTGAAAGGCATCTATTATTTCCTTTAGGAAATAGAAAGGGAACGATGTGGGAGGCCGGTTGTCCATGAATGGCGCAAATGGAGTTTGGCACATCAAACTCCTGTGGCAATCTCTAAAGCCCAATGCATCGCGGTCATCCACATATGATGTTAAAGAGCATCGGGCTAGCAAAATTTGTCCTCGTCCACCTGTGTTACCAATGAACAAATAATTAGTCCTAAATATCATGAATGACATACTATAAGGAAGCAACAACAATTACTTTACAAATAGAGAACTTAAATGACAAATAGCAGATTCTGCATAGAGTTTGGGATCAGTCGACAAATCTCAGTTTTCACTCACAAATACGGGATAAGATTGACAAATAAATATTGCTGTGGAGGATTACAAGTTAAAAATTACAAGTTCGTGAACGGAATTAGAACTTAGAACCATATTCACTGGCTGTTAACTAAGTGCAACATCCATTCCACGTACACAATCATGTTTTAAACAAAATGAACTATGCAAGAATTTGAGAACCAAATGAAAATAAAGAAAACTACAAACACGTGATTAAAAGAATATGACAATTTATGAGGCACTGAACTTTATAAAAAATAAACTGTAAAATCATTTACTGTGGCCTAAAACCGACTGCCGGTGTACAACATGATTGTGCAGCAAATCATAGTCAATGGAAGAAGGTGTGTCTGCATATAGGGTGGAACGATAGTACATGACCAGTTGTCCAAAGAAAGTAATGGTAATCACAAGGGTGTATTGATTAGTTCCTTCCCATGTCATTCCACCATTGAGCAAAATAAGAGTATTGGAAGTGTGCCATATAAATGCAAAGGACAGATTAATTTTCCCATGTCCTTCCTATGTGTAGCCTTTGTTCAAGGTAAAAAAATTAATCTTTTTTCAGAATCTCATAGTTTATCATGCACTGTACCAATATGGCAAGCAGTAGCCATGAGAAAGAGAATAAAAGGAAATGTTGAAATCAAAAGTCATCCTTACATCTTACCCATAAACCAACTGTCCAAAGATGACAAAACAGTGCTATAATCTCCTATACCATTGACTACCTAAAGAATGCTTGCTGAAATTGCTTTCTACCAATTCTTTTTGGCCCAAAGAATGTGCATGCTCTCTCCTAAAATTTTTGGGGTACAACATAGTATAAATAACATCATTTTCCCACTCGTCTTGTTGAAGGAATATGGCCTCAGGTTAAATACCATTCTAAACTTAATGGCATCTATGAAGGTGCACATTCAACATACACGAGAAATGGCCAAGATTAATGACCAATTTAAGAGGGGGTGTATTGTTGAAATAAAACTGGCAGTGCAATCCATAACATTGTGAGCAAGCTATCTTTTTTTATATAAAGTATGCAAGCTATTTTCAACATTGCTGCTTATCCTTTGTTAAGTTTTTCATAGGTATTACCTTGCCCACATGATTTGTGAGCCATGGACATGGATGTTTTGTGTTTATACAAACATGTAACTGGGTACAACATAATTTTGGAAAGAAAACATCACAATACAAGAGATATACAAAGTTGAATATATTGTATGTACACATCCATCTAGAAGAATATGATCAATTGAAACTTGTCCAAAACATAGAAATGATGAGTATGATATTAATAAGTTTATTGAATCTTACTTAATGTTTAAACAAGTGTTTGAAAAAAATGAAGTGGTCATCTAAAATCGTAAATGGAGCATGAACATGTATATTCAAGACTTGTGTTGTGTCCTAGTGTCCAATATGGCATAGGGTGGTTTGCAAAGAATAAATTTTTTGTTTCTTGGGTAATAGGTATCTCACCTATCAATTTTTTATTATTAAAAAAAAACCAATGTGAAATTAAATTAGCAGGAGGGACAAGTAATTGTAAGGAATCGCCATGAACACAGCGGAAATAAAAAAATGATTCCATTGTATCGGTTGCTGGGGTCGTAAAACGGACATTAAAATAAATGCGGGAAGAACAGTTCTTCACCTTTGCGGGGTTTCGAATCTCCTGTGGATGATGCCGACTCGGTAATCGCGCACGCGTACGATCTCTAGAGGTATCCACACGAGTTCCCGCAGCAGATGCAATTTCCTCCTCGACTTGAGTGCTCCGACCAGATCTCAAATCCACCATGCGCGGAGAGAGACAGATCCACTCCAAGAGAGAGAGAAAGAGAGAGAGAGAGAGAGGAGAGAGAGAATCTGGGGTGAAAAATCGTCCAACTAACTTTTTACCCCTCCCCCTTGGCTCTCCTTATATATAAATAAGGATAAGCACAAGAGTTAATCCTCATGATTATCCAAGAGTTTGGCCTTGGATAATTCTCCATTAAATCTTCATGTTTATCCTGCACCTTTTCATAAAAACCCAGATAAGCATGAAATTTAACATCTCTCACTGTCTAACAAGAACTCTTATGTGTGTGACCCTCTAGGCCCATATATCAGTCCGGTTGCAGGCCCATTAAACTTAGAACTGTTTCTTGAGTTTAATATTTATTAATTAACATTTAAATATCATATGTTAAATGATTAATTTAATAAACAAGTAAATTATCATCCGATGATTAATTCACTTGGCCTTCTGATCATGAACAGCACCAAACACTACCTCATGATCCCAGAAGATATAAGGGATACTGTTCCCTTCAATTGAACCTTTCCGTCTGCAGATGCCGCACAGATATAATCCTTCACTCATGCAATGTCCCGATAACGCAAGGGTATGGTTTTATAGTCAAACCCTCGATCGCATTATCCAGATGGATTCCAGTACACAGTTAATATCTAGAAAGACATCTCTTTCATTTGACCCTGGCCAGGGATTTCTGTGTACACATCCATGGGACATTCTCTCTCCAGTCTTATACCAAGAGTGAGTGATCCCTTGTTGTTCACTCAATTACCTTCGCAAGCTTTCCACTGTATCTGAAAGACCGATTATGGTGGACTTAATGGTTAAAGTCCACGAGTCAGAGAATCAAGATACAATGGTCCACAAACAAGATATCATTGGTGACTCAGGCCAAAGGACCAACTGTGCTACTGCAACGATTGAATTCCCTGGTTAACTAATAGGTATAATTACCATCCAGGAATTCTTATTTGGGTCTGTTCAGTGAACTCATTCTCTAATGAGCACCCACTTGTTTGTCTTAGTGTCACCACACGAGTGAATGTGAGATCATTCACCCTCATCACATGAGCAGACATAACTTGTGTCGATCTTATCGGATATTTAATGTCCATCTCAAATATCATATGATCGAGAACTATTTAAGACAATTGCGTTAGGATATTGATCTCACTATCATGATCTCATCATGATTCAATATCCTATACATTTGTCTATGGACCTTCATTACGATAGTCGTTTGCGAGAACTATTAAATGAAGAAATAATTGCCTTTATTAATAATCTGAACTAGAATGTACAATGATTGGCTTTGAGGCCACCCAATTCTAACAGTAATATGCTTATAATAGGTGGGTACAAGGTAAGTTGGAAATAACACATGTAATTTTTTCTTTCTTGGGGGATAGGTATTTGACCTATCATTTTTGGATTATTAAAAAAGAAAAATTTAAACCTCTTCACCATGTGGTTGTCAGGAATATTAGATAATGTGAAATTAAATCAAGGGAAGAGGCATCTAATATGCTTATGATAGGTGGCCACAGGGTGGGTTGGACAAAATAGATGTAATATTTTCTTTTTTAGGTGATAGGTCTCTCACGGATCATTTGTTTATTCTTCATTTAAAAAAAAAAAAAAACTTCACCTTGTGGTTACCAGGAATGTTAGACAATGTGAAATCAAATCAGGGAGAGAGGCAAGTAATATGTTTATGATAGGTGACCACGGGGTGGGTTGGACACAGATAATGTCAATATCCACAAATTAAGATTGACAAATAAAGGATATGATGGACAAATAGAAGTTAATGTTCACACAGACAGAATGTAAAAATTATCAAAAAATTGTTGACATGTTAACATTGACAAATCCAAGTTAATATTGACAAACTCAAGTTTAATTCACAAATACATGTTAATATTAACAAATAAAGGTCTCTATGAACAAATACAAGTAAACATTCACACATGCAAATTAAGATTGACAATTACAGATTTTCATTGACATATCCAAATTAAGATCCACAAATACATATTAAGAATGACAAGTTCAGGTTGACATTGACAATCGTCAGACAACGTAGAAGAAATTAAAAAGTTTACAGTATCACATTGTAAGTTAAACAAGAGGAGGCATGTATTGTAGTCAAGCTCTTTATTACTATCAGGCATAGTCATGTAAGGTGAGGTGGGGAGGATGTTGACTGGTGGAGGTTTGAGGGGAAAGAGAGGCAGGTCAAGTGATGCACAGGAGAGAGACGATGAGTCATGTAGGATGCACAAACATTTATTAGGAATGGTGATTACAAGTTCTGAGACCAAAGTTGACTTATAAGGACATGAATATCCTTAGTAAACTCTGCCTTTTGCGGTAAATTGATCATACATTGGAGAGCTTGTCTAAGTTAGATGTGTCCTGAGGCTCAGTTCGTATGTCATTAGAAAATGTATAAGATTTTCTATCAACTTGTATGTCCTATTTGTTCTTTCTTCTTTTTTTCCCTTTTAACAAAGTTTTACTTTTTATTTTACTGTCTACTTTGTAACTCAATGGGCTTCCCTAATGCTAACTTTTGGAACAGTGACAAGAAGAAAGGAAAATGTGGAAGTGGAAGTAGATGAGTGGATCTATTGAAAACGAAGGAACATACGGAGAGGTGGACTTAGGAGATCTAGGAGTAAAAAATTACAAAGAATAATGTACAGAAAAATCAAAGAACAAAATGTGTCTTCAAATGATACTAGTAGAAGACATAATGGCATTTGAGATGAAATTTACCAAGTTGCAAGAAGGGAGAAAAAAAAAATTCAGTTCCTACCTGACGTGGTGGATGTGGACTCTGGTCGGCTAGCCTCAGGGGTGGCCATCCTCTGCTCGGTAATAGCCTTCTTGCGATCGACTTTCTTCTCCTTTGGAGGGATCACCGCTGTCCCCTTCTTTTTTGCCATACTTGCTATAAAATGTTCTGCAAAACAGTGACACATGAGGAAGACCAATGATTGACAAAAACTAAATATGATTGAGGAACATTGACATTGCCACTCACCCTGATTCGTGCTCCGGTAGGATCCTTCTTGCAAGCTTCTTGCAGGTATATAGGAGAGAGACTAGGTAATCGGATTGGTTCTCTTGGTCGTCGCTATTGAAGCCCCTGCTTGCAGGTTGCTGCTCAAACCACCGACCAGAAGATGGGGTTGCTACTTCACGACCAACACGAGATAGGAGGGGGGACCTCGCGCGAACAAATGAAATTCTTTGAGGACAGTGGCCGTTGGAAGGAAATCCATTGTAGGAGAAAAAAATGACAGAGGAAGAAGGGGCATGACAGAGAGGACGTTGGGAAGATGGCACAAGAGAGATAGGAAAGAAAGGAAAAAAAGTGAAGGAGAAATACCCGGTCGTTACCGCCACTCGCTTTACCTCCACTTCCAGCCGCCCCTCCGCTTCCGGCCGCCCGCTTCACCTCTGCTCTCCTCCGCTCTCCTCCGCTTCAGGCCATTTCAACGCCGTAGGTTCACATCCGCCCGCTTCACCGCCGCTCTGCTTCGGGCTGGGCCACTTCAGCGCCGTAGGTTCACGTCCGCCGCCACTTCACCTCCGCTCTCCTCCGCTCTCTTCCACTTCCGGCTGCGTCCCTCCTCCACTCTCCTCTGGCTTCGTTGTTTCCCGCGTGGATGGCGATGGGTGGGAAAATGGCATTTTGGGTACAAAATGTTCAAACGCTCCGTAAATTTCAAACGGACAGGACGGGGTACTCATTACCTGGCGCTTACGGTGCGGGATTTGACGGGGGCGGGTCGGGGCAGCCAATTGGCGCAGCGGGCGTCTCGATGTCAGCGTTGGCGTAACGGACGTGCCGATGTCAGCATTTCCAGCTGGCCTTCAACGCCACGTGGTCCAACCGCACCCGGTTGGACGTTGTGACTGGGCGTTGCTGCACACTCGGTTGTGCAGCAAGCATTACTATTAATTATATGCTGATAATACTAGATTTAACTATATGCTGTCTCCCTTTATTTTTTTTAAAGAAAAAAAATGAAAAAAGATGCTCCAGCAGCCCTCCGATGAAAAGTGATCAAACGGCTGCTGGGGATTTCTTCAAACCACAGCCCCGTTTTCCCCCCTCCTTCCCAGCTTCTGCCCTTTTCCTCAACCCTAGCACCTGACAGCTAGGATTTTCCTCAAACCAGAGCACCGGTAGTTGGCCAGCTGGGCATTTCTTCAAACGGCTGCTGGGCATTATTCCTCAAACCGCAGCCCCGTTTTCCCCTCCTCCCCAGCTTCTGCCCTTTCCACTCAACTCTAGCAACTGACGAGCGGCATTTCTTCAAACCAGAGCACCGGTCGCTTGATCTCCAGCCTATTGCCGGAGACTGGCAACCACCCAACCGCCATCCTCGGTTTGAGGGAACCGCACAACCCAAACCGCAAATAGTCACCTTTGGGCCTATTCCCAGATTACACACATGCATCTAGAGTAGCATATGAAAAAATAAGCTAACTGCATAAATTAAAGATCTAAAGAGTATAGGTATAAGAAAGGAAATAATAATCTAATTTAAGGACAGTCCTAACAATAAAATACATATTTCACAAAAGTAAATGGGTACAGGGCAAAGAAATATACAATTATACCAAAAAGAGACAATTTCGGGCACGAGTACTTACCGAGAAAAGCTCCGCCCACTTAAGTATGCGGGGAGCAGCCAATATCTTAAAAAAATTAGGGAATGAGCCACTATTAAATGGACTTAGTAGGAATCTCGCGATTCCCAATTCCTATGCACACACACAATTATATGCATGTAAAAGAAGGAAACTAAGTGCAACCAAGCTGAGGTACTAAAAATGGAAAAAAATAAAGTAGCGAGACTAGTAACGAGACTACTACCATTAGAAATAAAATGTGAGTAAAAATTGCTATAGTAAAGGCAAATACACCATACCTACAAAATCATAGTGACCCCGATGAGATGGCACTTAAGGACTCCTCAGTCGGCCTCAATGCCATGTTTGCCATTGCACAACCACTGGGTGTCCAACCCTCTCCTCAGCTATACTACTGATACTCTAATAGGGGCATATGACCACTAGTGCTAACTCTCCACTCCACCAAATAGCTCTAACAACCTTAGCAGTCACCTAAGTGGCAACTCACTACTCGGCTTGGGTCTCAAGGCCAACCGCCTATACAATGCTCTGAAACCTCTACGAGTGCCCCCATTGGCAACTGACTACTAACTCTCTCTCTCTCTCTCACACACACACACGCGCACACATTGTCCCAATATATTGGTATTTAAGGGATAAGGACAATGTTTTATATCTTATTCTATACTCTCACATTTTATATATTGTTACATATGTTTCCACAATAAATAATATTATTTCTCTCTAATTTTAGTATTGTCAACATTGAAGAAATGCTATATTAAAAACATAGTTGACATATAGAATTTAAGATTTGAGAGGTGTACAATAAATATGAAAGTTTTTAAAGATACGTCGATTTTCATCTTAATTGAGTGAGGAGGTTAAACAATAGTAGGCTAATCTTTTTTCTCTTTTAACCTGTCTATGGTTAGGATAAATAAATGGTAGATGACAGTGGGACCATTGATGCTAGATACAATTTATTATGACAGTGGGCATATATGACAACATGAAGATGTACTATACAATATGATGAATTCTGAAGATATACATGTAATTATCCCACACAAAATATTTAGTTACAAAGTGACGACATTCATCTAATATTCTAATTTGTTGCTGATGTGATGGAATATGTCGCTATCAACATAGAGAAAGACTAGTGGACCTGTAATTTTATGGAGTTAAAATTATATTTAGGCCTTATTTGATGTATTTTTTAAATAGAAGTGTTTTTTAGATTTCTACATTTTGAGGGGAGGATTCTAATTTGCTATCAAAACTATTTATATAGTCATGTGATAATTTTTTTTTCTTCTAACAAAAAAAAAAAAAATGCAATCTAGAGCTTTTTAGATTGCAGGATAAAAATAGAATTTTATATGAAATTTGAAGTGAGTTAATACCCATTCAAGTATATCAGCTTTTACTTAAGGATGTAAAAGGATATCTAGTGTTCTGGATAGTAGCCCTAACATTATCCTTGTCCTTTAAGGAAATGGTATGTTTTGATCCTTATCCTCACCTTCATGTATCATTTATAAATCTTCATTTTTTTAGAATTCTTGTCAGGAATTAATGTATATATAGGTTAAGTTAAAGTTAGCAATCACCACTATATGTTAATGTAATCTTCTCGTTATGTTATTTCTCGGGGTAAACACAGAGAAAAATATACCCTAAAGTTATAACCATATATGAGTCCTTTCAAACTAATAGTCCACCTAATTTCTCCTTATTGAATATGTACATGTGCAAAAATGAGCTTGGTAAATGAGTGAAAGAGAAATGAGAGTTAAAAGAGTGATGCAGACAATCAGACAGCAGTAAGTTGGTTATGTGATTGAGATTTTGTTTAAAAACATCTGAGAAAAGAAAGTAATGCATGAGATGTTGTAAACAGACTAGTTAAGCAAAACAAAAAGGACAAGTGATCAAATGTGAAAACAAATAATCCTTATCCTTATTTGAAATTATCCAAATACCAGTAGTACCTTGTCCTATAACCCTTAAAACATGTTACACTTTAGGCTTTCAAATAGATGGATAAAAAGATATTTGGGTGCCAAGCATCCTTTCTATATATAAAGAGTAGGACCCATAGAACTCTCCTGACAATAGGATCCTCAAGTCTGAAATATTTGTCCCAAAGATAAAATCATGGCGATCTATGTAGGAAAATTCTTCTACTGGAGGCTTCTAGAAGAAACTTGTTTTTAGATTCTCTCTATAAAGAACTATAAATATTTTGCCACTGATCTTAAATGAAGGTACAAAAAGAGCATCCCCTGTCCAGAAATCTCTCCTAGGAATTTCGTCCATGCTTCCTACTGGATTCAAAATTTGTTGTTTGCTACAACTAAGTTCCCATAAGAACTTGGAATTCTCATGATATTGTGCAACAAAAGGATTTATAGACTCTTCTATACTTATACGTATTACTTTCTAAAAGTTGGTTAGCAATAAATGACTTTTTCTTTGAAACTTAGAATTTAAAAACAATCATGGCACATCAATTTCAGAATGTGGCGATTTTTCTTACAGATTTTTGCAAATAAATCCCTAGGAGATTTCACATTTGAGGATACCACCTACATGTTTCATACTTGCATAGAACTTAAAGACATATAACAACTAGCCCCTAAAAGATTCTATATTTGCAAATGACCCCTGCATGATATGTATTTGTATATATCTCCTTAACTATGATATATATGACATTATTCAAACACCTCACAAGAAAAATGGATACACATCCATCCGTAAGCCTACTATAATTGAATTTTACAAATATGTTTAGCATCCAAAGAAAACCTTTCAATTCACAAATGTGCGTTGTTCAAAAGGTGTTTGTATTTTAACTGTTAATATTATTTATATTCTCATTTAACAGCCTTCACATATTGTATCTAAGGTGACAATATTTTTATCCCAATAAAATTTGAAATAAACACAAAGTTAAGGGGTTTATATGCAAATAAGAAACAAGGAAGGGACTATCTACAAGTATCTAATTTTTGTGGAGGCTATTTGCAAAAACCCTTTCTTAATAACAATACCTAATAACCAGGTGTTGAATCATTCTCCACTTGCTCCTAGAAAGAAGTCTTCACGAACTTTTCTCTGCACCCTGTTCTTCGGGGAAAGTCATGTCTGCCTATGTGTTCGAATGAGGTGAATCTCCTTTAAGAAATACTTGGTGCAAACCAGGTGTTAGTGCACGCCTTTGGTGTACACCAAGTTTTTCTCTTTGATCATATAGTACAGTGGTTAAAGGGTCCTCAACTATAAGAAGGAAGATTCAGGATAGGTAGAGGGTTCTAATTCCTTTAAACAACTTTCTAGATATTTTCTATGGATGGAACTTCATTCAATCAATATGGCTAGAACTCCACCCAATCAGTATGTCCAGGTGAAAATGAGGATTGCATGAAGTGGCACTAAAAGAAAAAGTAGTACTAGCGACAAGTTATTCGCGACGTCTTATAAAAGGGTCAACTAGTAGCTCTTTGTCAGTAGTGTTTGGGAGGTTCTTGGTAACAATGAAACATCCGTCTATCACATTTTATAACATAGTTTGGAAATTACCAACTTTTTTCTTTATGCTCTTGGTAGTCTCTCGGATGGAAATTGCTCACCTGTGAAGATCTAAAGAGAAAGGGTATGATCGTGGCAAGTCTTTGTTTTGTATGCCATGCAGCAACATAAGAAGAGAACCACTTGTTTCTTTTCGTATACTACTCATGCTTTCATATTGCTGAAGCCTTAAGCTGAACTTGTTTCAGGAAGGGGAAGCTGCTTCATTCACATATGATTCTTTCTTATTTCAACATTTGAAGGTTGCACCTAGGTCAATGTTATGTTTTGCCTGATCTAGTAAAGTGTGTTGAGGATCTCAATGACGTAGGAATACATGATCCTAAAAAGAGGCTAGACAAAAATGGGAAAAGGCCAACAGGCAGATGGAATGGAGGAAGAGGGAGGTCAACAGTGAGGGAAAAAAGTCTGGTTGTGAGATGGAATCTAAAGTGAGATGGAAAAATTATCACATGCTACCACAGATCAATATAACAAACATATACTGACAATTCACTAATAATTAAAGAATCAACTACCCCCCTCCCTTAAATTATAACCAAGTGTGGTGAATAATAATTAAACAAAAAAATATAGGCAGATAGCCAGTGTCCCGGTTAGTCAAAGCATATTGACAGTCATTACCACTTCATCAGAGACATTATTGCGCGAGGGTTGGTGGTCCTTAGATATATCTCTACTAGTGAGGTGTTTGCATGTACTTTCACTAAACCTCTTGTGAGAATTTCATTTCTCAAACATGTTAGAGGTTTAGGATTGAGAAGGGTCTAATTGTTTTTTGTTATGGACACTATTTTATGCAATAAACTACAAGTATTTTCTTTGCATTATTAGTGCACTTATATTTGTAAATGTGAATGTGTTTGCCACCAGGCTGTGATCGTCTACTTACACAGACGATTGCCATGTCTCTATAAGAGTCAAAATGATGCAATAGACTCTGTAGACTTTGCGCTCAGTGGGAGTGTATATTTCACATTAAGTGGGAGTGTGATAAGAGTCATAATCGCCTTAGCAGACGGTTAAAATGAGACTGATTGTAAACAGTCGGACATGGACTCTTTCATATAGCCTATTGATAGTCAAATCTGATGAGAACCATGTGGGCAACCTGGATGCGCTTAGTGAAGCGTAGGGTTACAGATTCGCATGGTGTCTGAGCGTGGCAATTCCTGCTTTTAGCTCCACCATAACAAACTAGTCATACAATATGTGCTATTTTTTCGACCTTCAGAGGAGTGATTGAATGGCTCCCTGCTTCATAACTGTGTGAAGCCTCTACCCTTTTTCATTATACCCTTTGCGACTATGCACCTTGTTATGAAGTGGACACTTGATGATGCTACTTTAGCATGCTTTCCAAGGACTATGAAGCATGTGGTCTAGCGGAGGATGTCTAAGAAAGCAGTCAAGTCTAAGCAGATTGACATATGTGACGTAGGAAAAATCGACTTGCATCACACCTATGTTGTTCTAACTCATTGTTGGCTAGTGGTTATGATGGATGTGTCCAACATAATCATGGGTGTAGAAACATAGTTTGAGAAGTTAAGGAAGAGATATCAGAGGGATCATATCGACTTAACCTAATGTGAGCTTGTGGTTTGCAGTATAAGATGAGATTTGGAGTTGTAGAGTTATGTTAGTTTGGTGATGACCTAATATAATATTCCTCACTTATATATTCTTCTTGTTCGGTTGCACACGCCATTTCCCTGTATGAAAGGAAGAGTTATAAGAGAAGAGACAAATGTGATATGTCCAATGTGTTTGAGTGGAAGATGTAATACCATGACCAGGGTCATGTATATGTATTAACATCCACATTGGATTATGTTGAGGAGTCCCATGTTGGTGTGAACTCTTGGGGAGATAATACTCTTGTGGACTATAATAAATATGACAATATGCCATTGAGAAATACATGCGTATGTGAACTCTCCTCCCCTCTCTATCTCCCACCTCCTCTCTCTCTCTCCCTTGGAGGAATAACCTGTGCCTTCGGATCTTGGCATGTGGACTCTGTGGGCAGCTCTGATAGTCGCACCGCATGCCGATGACGAGGGAACCCCATCTGCTTCTGCACGACGCGAGGGTTGTGCGTGCGTTTAGGTAATCTTCGTAACCCAGCACCCACATCTCTCGAATAGAAGTGAAAGTAAGTGGCACTTGGATGATTTGATAACATATTGCCCAAACCTCTCGAGCTACTGGACAACTAACAAACATATGTTTTGCATCTTTATCTTTAGCACTACATAAAGAACAAATTGTATCATTACCTCTTTCCATTTTGCTTCTGCAAATTTTTGTGATAAAGTCTTTGCTGAAACAAGAACCACATGAAAGCGTTATCTTCAACGAGGATTTAACCTCCTATTCCTCATGGAACCTTTGGTTTGTCACGAGATTTCCTTCAATAAATTGGTACACGGATTTGACTGAGAATCTGTCACCATATTGTAACCAGATGAATGATCCCACACTCCGTTCTGAATGTTAAACTGTCTCTAGTAACTGCATCAACTATAGGTACTCAGTTCATTATCCTTCAAACCTCTTCTTGTGTAGACAGACCACTGAACCTGGTTATTCACTCTAACCAAATGATCAGAAACTGTGAACCATTTATTATCAACTAAACAATTCGGGGGAATTTGTCCTTGATATAGAAATCCCTCACCCATCTATTCAACCAGAACTAACAGTTCAATCCCCATCTCCAATTGATACCACATGAGAATCAACAATTTTTTGTAGCTACTTATATCATCTCCTCCCATGCCAAGATGCATGTCCAAACTAAGCATCAAGTGATCTTAAACTGCACCAGGATCAAATCCAAATTAGGCAGGACCAGTGGATTCCAGAAAATTCTGAGTGCAACTCTCATTCAAGCCCACAGTAGAACTGGTCAATCCTGTCTGATTCTAGTGGCCGACCAAACTCCCACCCCACCTAACCAAGAAAAAAGGAAAAACCCATGATCCCTCTTTGATCCAGCTGGTCTTTTACTCAATTTAACAAGCATAAAAATATAAACGATAGCTTCAAATTGAAAAATAAAGGGAAAAGAACATTAGCTCAGCTAGCATGATTAGATCCCCCATAGCAATAGCTCATGAGCTTATTCACTAATTTAGTTGCAACTTTCGTTCATAGCAAATAGCATGGATTATTTCCAAATCCTTATGCTTATAATACTAGTTGGCTAGATGTTAATTACCGCACATTACTTCTCCTTTAATTGTTTCAACCCTATAGTCCCCTATACAGTAATAAATGTTGATGCATAGTTAAGTTTATGGTTGCTTTGCCCTTTGTGTGGTTGATACTCTTCCTATGAAAATTACAGAAGATATTTTGCTCATGTTGTTGATTCTTTATAGTATAGGATCATATACATCATGCAATGAAGAGAATCCTTTGCAAAACTTAATAAATGCTTTGGTGGCAATATACAACAAGCTGGAGGCTACACAAAGAGTTCCACAATGGGATATCCCTTTTTCCATGAGAAAAATGTGATCAACAACAAATTTTTCAAATACATGCCTAACATATCAACATCATAAAGAGAGATTCCACATACGATTCCATACAGTGAACTAACATCTAATAGTTACTTATCTAGCACGAAATCTAACAGTTAAATTAATTGTGAGTTTGAATATCAGTTAGATCAAAGTTCAGTGTCCGCTAGGTATTTATAAGATTCTCTATGAGATTCATGTTTAACGGAGTCTTGATATTAGATACAGACATATGCACAGAAGTTCACACATGCACACAAATCTGCAGACCACCCATCTATGCACCCATACATACACACACACACTTGCCCAGACCTGCCAACCTACACACCCACAATCACTTTTAATAATTTTTGGTCTTCCCTTCCTTCACAACTGATGACACATTTCCCTTCCAAAGTTCACCAATTTTTAACATCACTAATCTTTTATTTTGCTGAACCGTCAAAATATCTCCTCTCACTTCTATTCCCTCCAAACACATAGATAAACTCAACAAAAAACCACTCGAGTATAAGAGGTTGGAAGAGAGGGAAAAAAGAGGAAACCTAAAGTTGTAGATGGCGAGAGCCTAATTGCATAAAAACATGAATGCCCAAGGACAAGAATTCAGTGGGCATGGTCCTTAGATACCCGAAGATTTCATTATTTTCACAATGAACATACATTCATCCATAATTAGAAAAAGCTAAGGGAAAGAGGAAGTATATGGTTTGTTTTGAACTCATAATATTTTAATTCATATGCTTATGTCTAAGAACATTTTCTTTTAACATTAAAGTTGTTACTGTTCAAATATGAAAAATGCTTGTCAATGCAAACTGCATTTTTCTTATTCTCATTAGAGGCATTTTATGCTTCTAGTATTTGTACATAGTATCCACTTTCGAAGAGAAAAAAATCACATGATTCCTTGCAATTTGTTTAACCAGATAACCCCAAAGTCTTCTTGGGAGGGGAGGGGATTATATTGGAGCCAACTTCAATTGCAACTTGTTTCTCATTAAGAAAGAGACTCCCAGCTAAGAATTGCTCATATGTATGGGATGAATGTGAATATCCAAAGATCAGACATAGAGATTACAACTTATGATGGAAAATTGAGGGCATAGATTAGGTAGCATTCTAAACTTAAGACTTCTTGAAAGATAAAGTGTCTCCATAAAATCAGTCAAAAAATCAAGATTCACATTCCCAGAGCCAATTTTCCAACTTAAAAACAGGGGAGATGCCATGCAAACAAGAACCAACTTCTCAAACGTAGTCAAGAATAACTATTATCAGGCGACTGTTTAGGGTTCGCTAAGAGGCCAACAATATCGCTCAAAACACAACAGGTCTAGTTTGAAACTAAGCAACCCTTTCATTTCTTTAAAGTCAAAGGCAAATAATTGGACATCCCAAATGACATTAGAGGGTTAAAAACAACAATGACGAAGAAGTGATTGCTAACAAGAAAGAAAGAAATTCTAGTTTGCAAATGTTTCAACCAAAGAGATAATAATTTGTTGCTACCTCAAAGACCGGGGTGTTAGTATTAGGTGGTCTGAAAGCCAATCCAATACTATGTATCGTTTAGTTTATTAATATGATGGCATTAATTCATTGTGTGTAATTAGTTTGATCTATGATTATCGTATCACGATGAAGTCCATGAACATGTGCAATAATCTTTGGATTATGGTGAGATCATAATTACGGGACCGAAGACTTATAAACATATGTTTTTAATTATTCATAGTTGGAGGATGTTTGAGATGGACATCAAACATCCGGATAGACTAGTACAGGTTTCTTCAGCTCATATGATGAGGGTGATTGATCCTATAAGTCACTTGTGTGGAGACACTATGCTGGACCTGTAGGTGCTTATTGGAGAATGAGTTCACTGAATTGATCCGACCTAGAATCTCTAGATGGTATATACCTTACTGTTAAGTAGCTCGATTCTTTTGTCTCGGTTGCGTAGATGATCCTTGGACCTGAGACACCAAAGATACCTTGATGGTATGTCTCTGAGCTTTGACTTTGACTAACGAATCTCTAACCATGGGTTATCAATAAGTCAAATGATCGGGTTCAGAGAAATGCCATCGAAGGTAATTGTGTGTTCAATATGGGATCATCCGCTCTCGGTATTATGAGAGAGAATGTTCTGGGAATGATGCGCTTAAGTCCCTGGCTAGGGCGGACACTATATCAGATAAAGAGTTATGCGATATAGATTAGCGGCATCTGATTCAAGTGAATCGACTGGCTAGGATTTAACAGTAAACCATACCCTGGGCCGATTCGGGAACATTGCACAGATGAAGGATTAAATCCACACGCTAACCGATGACAGAAAAGTTCCAATAGAGGGTTGCGATAACCCCAATGCCATCCAGGATCACGCGATGTTGCTTGGCATCCAACGTGATCGGAAGCCCGTCCGAATTTACCGTGGGACAGTAAATTTGGCTGATGGGCTTAATAGGCCATTAACTGGACTGGTATTTGGGTCTAGAGGGTCACACGCAAAAGGTTCTCAAGTCGATGGATATTTAGACGAGGTTTCGGATAAGTATGGGTTATAATGAAAAACCAAAAACATACTTATTATAAAAGAACGGCTGCTAGGTCGGGGGGCTAGCAACCCTAACCCTAGCCGCCGCCCTCTCTCTCTCCTCTCTCCTAGGCGCACATCTCGAGGCCGGCCCTCTAGAGGCTCCGTTTCGGCTCCCGACTGCTCCGCCTTCCGTTCGACGGGAGTTTCCGAATCCGCATGTCGTGACGGATTACGCGTAGCCAGATGGGATCCACAAACGCTGCATCGAGCGAGGAGGCGAGGACGATCCATCGCGAGGAGAACTGCATGGATACCTCTAGAGGTCGGGCACCTACGCGGCTTGCGGCATCGCTTCGATGGAACCGGAGAACGAACGTGGATTCGAATCCACGCAAGGTAAATTAGATTTCTCGATTTATTTTGTTGATTGAAACAGGACGGATCTGATCCCGAATAATTATTTCCGCTGCGTTTTTTGGTCGGATCTCGACACAACGAACCTAATAGTGGTATCATAGACAAGTTCCACTGTGTGTTTGCCGTTTTGACTTCTGAAATTATGATTTTTTTTAATTAAATACATGCTTATGATTATTTTCTTGTTAGATTGATGCTCATGAGATGATCATTGTGATAAGATCGCAATTTTAAATTGAAGAAAATAATTATTTTGGGGTTTTTTTCGTCGTGTTCTTCATTGGACGAAGAACGCTTCATTATTAGCGCTCTAAACGGATCCAATGGTTGGTTCCCCATGATGTGAGATCTTCCACTGCTGCATCAATGGTTGCTGGCGGCAGATGGGGCGTTGGACGGCCGGCCATGGTGCTCTTCCTCTTCGTTTTTGTGTTTTGGAAACCAGAAACTCGGAAGGAAAGGGGAGGGGAAAAACCCTTTTTTCGGAGCCTTTCTCGGGCCCACACCAGTCGCTGGATGTCGCCGTTGCCGACGGTCGGGGCCGGCTACCCGCACGTCCCCGACGCCGGAGAAGACCCCAGCAAGGGGGGGGGGGGGGGGGGGGGGGGGGGGCGTCAGGTTCCCTGCTGTAGGCCGACCTTATCGGGCAGCTAGGGTTTGCCTAGTTGTTGATAGAGTCCAGCCCTGCTGGACCCTGGCCCGAGCCAGGACCCGCCAGGGCTCAGACCAGGCCTGCGGGCCTGGGTCCAAGCCCCTGGTTGAGCCCTGGCTCGAGCTAAGGGCTCAGCTAGGTTGAGCCGTTATAGGCCCCCCATAATTAGGCCCACTTTTTTATTAATTTGATTAATTAATTTTTTTATTGGATTTGTATTATTTGTAAAATATGATTTTACTAATTAATATTCAATTCAATTGGGTCCTTATTAAGGTTTATTTATTTTAATTAATTAATTGACAAAAGTTGTTAATTTAATTAATTAATTCTAAATTGTTAGATTAACCTTAATTGATCTAATTATTAGATTAATCCCATTTATTTGAAGTGTTCATATGCTGCATGGAATATTCTTAAATCATTATTTTCATATTTAGTACACATATGATGTGATACTATGATTCATTTAAATTGATGTGTTATATATTACTTGTTTAAATTCTGATTTAAATTAGCATGCTTAATTAAAATTTTTCAAAAAATAAATTCAATATCCAATTTTGATTGGTTCCTAGTTTTATGAAATTAAAAATATCTATTTTCGAAAATTTTATCAAGCCCTTTGATGTGCTATTTCATATGTGGTTTGTTTTAAAAACTGCTCAGTGGTCATAGACTAGCACTTTACATTTTGTGGATGTGAATCGATTATGGATGCGATTGTGTGGTTTATTGTCCATTAATAAATAGAGGTCTGCGAACCTCTCCCTCTCATCTTCCATTGTATTTCTATCTCCCTCCCTTTGTATTCGCCTTAAGACTTCTTCCTTTAAATTATTGATGTAATTTGATCGAGGTGGCTGAGCGTGGAGCGAGGATGATCCGTAATTGCAACCAAGAAGAACATGAAGGAATTCATTTACCCTATGAGTTTGCAAACTCATACTATTAGTTGTTACATTGTGAGTGCGAGTTTGACTGTCTGGCTCAAGTCAAACCGTTGTGCTATCCATGACCACACTAATGACATGTATGTGATGTGTGTGTTTTATTTTGATTATGAATCAATTAACCTAGGTTATAAGTATATGTAATATATTCGATATATTTAATACTATCACCTAGGATGAGACCAAGGTAAATAAATAAAACTTTTGTTACAAAATCTAAGCCGAAGCGCGAGTCATTGAGAATGCACTGCATGACTCTTCATCAATATAATTAATAGAACTTAATTCAGTAGTGGCATATTCTATGTGTTTTACCCGAAATTTGCCATCATCTGTTGAAAGGACTATTAATCATGACATTAGATGTCTTTGGATAAGAATAGAGGAATGATATAGTTATCTACGTGTTTACCCGGAAACTATATTTCTACTCTACTCTATCATGTATTGATGGTAATGCTTAGACCAGGGATAATAGACTACTGTGTTTACCCGGGACCATTAATAACCTAGGAGCCGAAATATGATCGGATATTGCAAGGAGTTGCAATTATCATGAGATGATTGCTCTGAGATAGCGGTATGATACTATGTGTTTACCCGAGGTCATACTGTGATGCTTAGATATTCTGATCCCCACTAAGAGACTGTCGGCGTCTCCCGTTTTGTATATCCGAAGATTATACAGTCTGACGAAAATTAGTGAGAGTAAAACTAGATAAACAAAGTCCAAGTCTTTTTTTAAAAAAATTAATTAACTGAATATCTGCTAATTGTAATCTGATTATCTTCCGTAGGCTAACATGTCGCACCATAACCCGTTGCGTGGCATACTTGATGCCAATCGTTTGACAGGTCTGAATTACTCCAACTGGCTCAGAAACCTTAAGATTGTCCTCAGGTCTGAGCAAATTGCTTATCAACTGGTGTCGTACATTTTTTAGGGAAAAATGCACTTGATCTTGATTTTTTGATTTTTGATTTTAGATTTGTTATTTGTGCGCTTTACCTGACTCAATCAGATGAATGTGCAGTTCTTCGACCCGATCCCGCTACCCATAAATGGAATAACGTTAATTACATCCTCCTAAGAGGAAAACCCTTGATTAATCATCGGAAGAATAGAGTAACACCCTTTAAAATGATATAAGTAAGATATACCAGATTGCATTCGAAAAAATGAATGAATTTCAGTTTTTATTTGAGAAGAAAATTCATTTTTTAGTTTAAAGTTGAGTATGCGCAAGACCTGATTTATTGATTCTTATTGATGGATAATGATTAGAGACATTTTTTAGTCTTTTTGAATTGATTTATATGGATGCATTGAAGATTTGTTGCATTTTTATGTTTGGGAGTGAAGGTGAGGATGCGCACACTCAAGTCTGAACTGAGAATTTCTTGTTTATGAGTTGTTTTATTGGATTTTTGGTGGGATAACTTGATTTTATGTTTTGTTTGGTGATGATTTACAGATTTGGAGCTACGGGTATGATTTAGGGGCCAAGAGATGAGGTTTTGGCCTTGAGATTGATGCGCATACTCAAGTTTATAGAGGATTTTGAGCAAGATTCTTAACAAGATGGAATCTCCTGAGGTTGAGGAGAATTCCAAGATTTTCAAAATGCTGGGGAGCTTCAAAGATCAAGGAGACAAGAAAATGGGTTTGAGTCTGCGCAAGGGGTGCGCATACTCAGCTGAACTTGTTATTTTTGTTTATTTTTGAAGGGATTTGGATCCTTTTTGTAAATGGATGTTTATTTGAATGAAATGGGGTGTTTGATATATGATTGCAAGTTATTTGAGAAATTTGATTTATTGTTTAGTTGATTTTTTCATTTGAAATGAACTTATGAAACGTGTGCAGACTCAACTTAAGTTTGGAATTTTGTGTTTATTTAACTTAGAAGATGGCTATCTTAAACCTTTTTTTTAATGAATTAACTTTAATTATTTGAGTTATTTGAACCATAAATGAGGCTATCAGTCCATGCAAGGCATCTTTGATAATCTTGAGTTGAGTCTGCACAAGGGTGCGCAGACTCAGAACAGTGGCGCAGACTCAAGTCTGAAAATTGATTTTTTGAGTTTCCTGCACAGTTCAAGCTGCGATTAAATCCATCAAAGGGTTAGTTTCAACCATTAAAGTTAGAATATGAAATCCGGAGTCGAGGAAAACAGATTGTATCCCATTTCTAATTAAATTTCCATGGTTATAGGTGCGCAGACTCAAAATCTGAGCATAATTTCAGGTTTATACCTCTTTCAACTTGAAGTGATCCAAGAATCACCACAAATTTGGGGAGGATAACACTGAGAAATCTCAGAAGTTGAGTATGGCTACATAAAGCATTTTCAAGGAGTGGTTCTTATGTGGATTTCTTCAAATGACATGATTTCTTCATGTTTATCCCATTCTTCTTGGATCATTTTATAAAGCATTGAAAATAATTAATATAATGATTCCAAGTTGAATTTCAACCTTTCATTAGGAAAACCCAATCAAAGGTTTAGGTGTTGGGATCCGGGTGGGACGCGAAGAACGCAGCGGAAACGAAGAACAAAAATAAAACCCGCCCAATGCCGGCTGATCCGATTCGGAACGAAAAACTCAAACCGAAAACTACGAGAAGTAATCCGATTACCGTGCACGGATTCGAATCCGCTTCCGTTTCGGTTCCGTCGAGGCGATGCCGCAAGCCGCACAAGCGTCCGGCCTCCAGTGGTATCCACGCGATCCTCCGCGGTGGTTCGTCCTCGATCCCTCGTCCGTTACAGCTCGCTCGCTGAAGATCCGTCGCCGCAACGGTTGCGGAAATCCCGCCGACGGGAATTCCCGACTTTCGGGAATCATATGCGGCGGAGACGGAAGCTGTTCTGGCGCGCCGAACGGGACGCCCAGAGGTGGAGAGAGAAAGGGGGGGTGACGGCCAGCAAGGGAAATCCTGGAGCTTGGCCCAGGGTTTCTCAACAGCGTGTGTATATATATATTAAGTCGGCGCGACTTTTCACAAAAGTCCCCGAGTTAATATAAATCCCACTTATGTACCACCGACTGAGAATCTTATTGCGTGTGACCCTCTAGGCCCATTTACCAGTCCGGTTTTCAGCCCGTTAAGTCCAATAACTGGTTATTGACTTATAGTAATTAATTAATATCTAGATATTAACTAATTACTTAACCGAATTGACATCGTATGTGAATTCGGTCGGACTTCTGATCAAGTTGGGTGCCAAGCAACACCGCATGATCCCGGAAGGTAATGGGGTTCAGCAACCCACTCATGGAACCTATCCGTCCACAGTTACCACGTGGCTATAATCCTTCGTTCGCACAATGCTCTCGAGTTAACCTAGGGTATGGTCAACTGTCAAATCCTAGATGGTCAACTCACTTCAATCAGACTCCGCTGTACAATATCCGAAAACCACTTTTCTGATATTGTTTCTGCTCTGGCCAAAGACTCCTGCGGATCTACTCTAGAGCATTCTCTCTCCAGTTACCTGAGAGCGAACGATCCTCTATTGAACATACAATCACCTTCGAAGGTCTTCTGCTGGACCCGATCCTTGACTATTAGAGATCCCGTGGATAGGGATTCGTAGGTCAAGGTCAAAGTCCAGAAGTCCACCGACAAGGTGTCTTTGGTGTCTCAAGTCCAAGGATCAACCACGCTACTGTGACGATGAATCAAGCCGATTGACAGTCAGGTAAATTACCATTCGGCGATTCATGTCGGATCAGTTCAGTGAACTCATTCTCCAATGAGCACCTACAGGTTTACCATTGTGTCTCCACACTAGTAACTAACGAGATCAGTCATCCTCATCATATGAGCTGGAATAACCTGTACTAGTCTAACCGGATGTTTGATGTCTTTCTCAAACATCCTACGACTAGGAACAATTGAGAATATGTGTTTATAAGTCATCAGTCTCATTATTATGATCTCATCATAATCTGATGACTATTGCACATATTCATGGACTTCATTATGCGCAATTATAAATATGCCAATCTACATAATGAATTTAATGTCATTTATTAGTGAACCAGATTGAAATAGATGTCTTATGATTGGCTTAGAGGACACCTATATCCATCAATCTCCCACTTGGACTCAAGCCAATCACTTTCGCATTTGATCTCCATCAAATCTAGGTGATGCTCACAGAAAGTCTGTGACTAAGACTTGGTCAGGGATCTGCTAAATTATCTACAGATGGAATATTTCAATTACGTTATTTCCTCTTAATCCTTTGTCTTTGAACCTGTGAAAGAGCCTCAGAATGTTCTGTAACTTCTGAAGAGACCATGGCTCGATCATACAACTGATTGCTCCCACTGTTGTCCTACAACGATAGGATGGTATCAGAGACCTTTTAGAACTACATCTAGTTCATGGATGAACCTTTTCATCCATACTATTCCAATAACAGTATCACTTATTTATGTCGTCACCTTAACATCGAGTTCTGGATTGGAACTCTTCCAATCCATTCCTTTCTACTAGAAGGTTGAATTCATTATTTGACTTGAAATTTGAGTCAGTGTGACCTCATAGTTTCAAATCATCCTCTCCATTTACGTGAATGTATCATTAACACTTCTCAAGCGCTTAATGATGCATTTCACTCCTGTATCCTTTTAATGAACCATTTCTTTAAATGAATAAATTTCATATCTCAACAATTGAGACTTGTTATGAAATTTATGCCATACATCTTGACATACAGGTCAATATAATATCCCCACCGATCTATCTTAATAGATTCGTATTTCCAATACGTGGGAAATTATAACTAAACTTATTATGGAGGAAAATATGGTTAATAATGCTTTCACTAATAGTAACATCTTGAAGTCATTCTCAATGACTTTGATGTTATTATCATAAAGCATTACTAAAGCGACCGTACTCCCACTGTCCTTTCTGAACACACACAATCCGTGATCATTCTTAACGATCACATAATATTTGACCATTAAGTCAAAGCTTTTACTACAACTTAGGAAGTTTCAGTTTGATTCAAAATAATTTTGAAATCATAACTTGCTTCCTGGATATTCTAAAAGCTTTAAAGGTGTATCATATACATCTTTACCTCAATCACATTGAGTGGACGCTTTTAATATCCAACTGTCATCATCTCATGATAGGCAGTATTGACAAGTAGAATTCTGATAAACTTATCAATCTTAAAGTTGTAATGACATAGAGCATCATTATCATAGATTTTAGATCATAATCTATTTTGAGTTCCTCTCACCTTGCTAAATCAGATATGTCAAACATATCCTTCTAGTCACTGAGAGAATCTCAAAAATCTATGAAGCTCTTTGTATGTGTGTCATGACCGGTTCCAAACAACTAAAGATTATCTAATAATCTTATGTTAACTTGTGAATCTAGAACATCTTCTAGTTTTATCAGCTCCCACTGTCTTCTTTGAGGACATATTCCTCTTCACAGAAGACAGTTTTTCAGGACGACAATTATTTCATTATCGCCTGGCCAATAATTGTAATGTCTAAACTCTTTGGACATTTACAAATTCACGCCACGGTAATACCTGACTTTTAAATCAGGTTTGTTCATAATTCACATCTCATATGAATTATTTGGTTTCCATATCTTATATGGACACACACTGACTTATTTGAAACCATCCTTAAAGTATGGACATCTAATATTCATACTTATGTTCAAAAGGACAAGAATTAGGCAAATCTTATTATGTATTACACCATATCTTAATAAGGTGCAATTCCTCATTCTATCATATTGCTATGATGCACAATGAGGACCAATCGAGCGATGATACAATTATCCTCTTAATGATTTATGTGAATCATATACCTAAGTACTAGTTTCTTTGATCAAATCAAAAATTCTAATACTTCATATTGATCTTATACCTTAATCTCTCAGATGCATTCAACTTGTACTTCAATAAGTACATACAGTCGAATCATTCAAAGAGTAAACTATAAGGTAAGTCAACAGTAGTGATTATCTTTTGGCCTTTGAGCTGTTTACATCAATATGCATCAGCATCAATGATTTCTTATTGTACAACCCTGTGTACAATACCATAGATAATCAGGACTCACATAGTTCATTTCTATAGGAGACTAGTGAACATTCATCACATGAAATGTCACTTCAAGAATCTATAATGCATTGACTGATTTGAACAACTATTATTCTTTTCAATCAATGTTATTCTTGATTTCTTATGCAACTAAATAACAATTATTTAGTTTTATATTTGACTCCTATAGATATACAAAGATTTACTGTCTAACAGTAATCTATGAATATCATGAACAATAGTTGAGTCTAACTCAACACTTACATTTTCTCGATTTCCTTTTACTTGTCTAAGTCTGCACACTATCGCAGCTCTGAGAATCATTTCCAATATCTCATATTGGATATGTTAATTCTCTAATAGACATGCAAAAGACGATAATGAGAATACATGAAACTTCTTTCAAGTTCTATATTCTTTTTGCCTTTACCAATATCTTATATTGGTAGCAGTGGGAGAACTGCTACTTCTCTATCTCAGCTGACTTTCCTTTATCCTTTTTCAGGTGTGGATTCGATCGTTTAAAATCTTACCACTTGCCTTTCTCAAAGGCACATCATAAATATCTCTTCATCTTGGTCTATCCAAATAAGAGATTTCATGATAATCATTGCCTTTCTATAAGGCATACCATGAGCACCTCTTCACCTTAGTCTATCCAAGTAAGAGGATTCATGATATCTGATTAGGATAGTGACTTTCACTTGGCCCTGAAGACATTCTTCAGAGTTGTCTAGTCAGTCTGAGTATGAGAAGTATCGGCATCCAACATGCCAAAATCTCGAATAGACGACACATTAGTGATCGAAGGAAACAACACGATTTAAGCAGATAGTTCTGATAATTCAATTATGGTCTTTTGTCTTGAATTATTTCCCACTATTTTTCGACGGACTGTATAACCTTCAGGTATACAGAACGGAAGACTCCGACGGTCTTCTAGTGAGGATCAGAATCTCCAAGAATCACAGTATGACTTCGGGTAAACACATAGTATCATACCATTATCTTAGAGCAACCATCTCATGGTAATTGCAACTCCTTGCAATATCCGATCTTACTTCGGCTCCCAGGTCTTTAATGGTCCCGGGTAAACACAGTAGACCATTATACCTGGTCTAAGCTTTACCATCAATACACGACAGAGTAGAGTAAGAATGCAGCTCCCGGGTAAACGCGAGGATAGCTACACCGTTCCTCTATTCCAATCTCAAGGCATCATAATGCCATAGTTAATAGTCCTTTCATCAGATGGTGGCAGATCTCGGGTAAACACGTAGTATCTGTCATCACTTAATCAAGTTCTAAGAACTATATTGATGGAGAGCTACGCGGTACATTCTCAATGACTCGCGCTCCGGCTTAGACTTTATGTTGAAGGTTTTTGTTTATATTAAGTTGGTCTCATCCTAGGTGATAGTTTATAAATATATCGTATATATTTAACTATACCTAGATATTAGCAATCGATTCATAATCAATAACTAAAAGCATGCATCATCCATACATGTTCATTATGTGGTCATGGACAGCACGGTGATTAACTGGAGCCAAACAATTAATCACCAAAACTATATAACACTTATATAATCTAAACATGTAAACACATAGCCACTGGTGATCTCATCTCCTGTCGCCTTCCTGGTTGCATTTGTGGATCATCCTCGCCTCTCCTCGGCCGGCTCGATCAATTACAAATATTATATATTTTGAAACAATTTCAAATACAAATAGATTGTAAGAGAAAGCCTTATGGCCGAGTACAGTAACAGAGGGAGATAGAATTACAATGGAATGGAGAGAGGGAGGCACACAAGCCTCATTAATTAACACTTAATTAATGTACATCACATTCCACAACAATCCATAAAATCACACACCATCACATGATATGAAAAATTAACTAAGTGCATGTCCATGACCTCCACAAACATTTGAAGGCTAAAATTTTGAAAATATAATAATTTTGGCTTTCTTAAAACCTGGGTTCCAATCAAAATTGGATAATTTGAATTTTCGAAAATCTTACTTTCTAATATGCAATAAATCTAATTTAAAGCAGTAAACACATCAACATGCGCATATAAAGCTAAAATTAAAATTCTAAAATATTCCATGCATAATTTAGAACATTTCTAAATTAATTAATCTAACACTTAGATTAATTTTAAATCACATTAATAACAATTATTAATGCGAAACAATCTAACATTTAGATAGACTTAAAAATTTCTAAATAACATTTATAAAAGAATTTTCAAGTCAAATTATTAACCCCTTAACAACTCCTTGTTAATAAACCCCTTTATTTAAATCATATTTCTCAATAACTATTATTAAGAAAAATAATTAGAATATTTCTAATTAAAATAGTCTAACATCTTAGACTTAATTTAATCCTTTAATAACATTGATAAAAGATTAAATTCCAAGTAGATTAGATCATTAAAACCAATAATTAAGAGATTCAAGAGTAAACTAATTAATCATCTTAATAACTATTATTAAGACTTAATTAATACTTAATAACTTTTATTAAGATTCATTACTCAAGAATTAATTAACTTAATTATAACATTTATAAAAGGTTAATTAATCACTTAACAACTATTATTAAGTGTCTCCAAATTATTAAAATAATTCTCTAACAACAATTGCTAAAGAATTATCTAATTGGTTAATTAAAATAAAGTTAACAACATTTGTCAATTAATTTTAAAACCATGACAATGATCTAATCCCTCAAATAATTAACAACGTTTGTTAAATAATTTTAAGATCCCATCTTAAATATAAGTTAACAACATTTGTTAATTATCACTTAAGATCATATCTTATTTAACTCCTCTATTAAACAATTAAAAGTAATTAACAACTCTTGTTAATTAAAATATTAAGATCATATCTCAAAATTAACTTTTAATTATTTAATTAAAAGGATTTAACAACAATTGTTAATTAATTAAGATCACATCTTAATTGTAAGTCCCTTTTAACTTAAAATAACTAATTTAATGTTTAAAACAATTTTAAACATTATTAATTTCAATTTCAAGTTAAATAGGATGGGGTTTTTAATTAAATAAGGGGTTTTTGGGGTTAATTGGGCCAAAATTGACTTAATTGGGCCCAATCAGGGCTTAATGGGCCCCCTTGGCTCGAGCCAATGCAGCCAGGGCCGAACCTGTTTCGTCTGGCTCGAGCCAGGGGGCACCTGGCTCGGGCCAGATGACCCTGGGCTCAGCCAGGTGGGCTGGGGAGGCCAGGCCCAGCCGCTGGTCCGGTCTGGGTCGAGCCAGGAAGAGCCCTGGCTCGGGCGACCTGGCCGAGCCAGGTCCGGCGCCTGGCGCGCCCGGGCCAGGCCCAGGCCGCCCGGCCGAACCGGCTCGGGGCCGGCCGGTTCAGGCCCTTCTCCAGCAGGTTCGACCAGCTGGTTTTTAGGGTTTTTGGCCCTGTTTGCAGCCTGTTTTGGACGCCGCCGTCGCCGCCTCCGGCCGCGAGGGTGGCCGGAATTTGAAGAGGGATGTCACCACTTCAATTTACCCCGCCGGTGGTGGCCGGAAGACGAATCTTTCGCCTCCGGTGAACCTCCAAAGTTGGAGATTTGTGCATTTTCGCAGATTTCAGCTTTTCCACAATTCCTTTTCAACTCTTGAAAATTATGGGAAGAAAAGGTCCACCGGCCGTCATGGAAATTTTCCGGGGATGGCGAGGGGTAGCTGGTCATACCAGCAAACCCACAGAGATGGTCCAACCATCATTAATCCCCTTTTGAAGCCCACAAATCCGGTTCTTCATCACCATGAAGAACGCAATGAAACCCCAAAAAATTTCGTTTTTCACACAGAAAAATTAAATTCGAAATTCTAAGTTCATCCCATGAACAATATCTATGAGGAAAAACGAATTTATGCATGAAATAATTTAGAATAATAATTTTATCGTTCTGGGGAGGATCAGAGCGGAACCTAGCTCTGATACCACTGTTGGGAAAAACTCAAACCGAAAACTACGAGAAGTAATCCGATTACCGTGCGCGGATTCGAATCCGCTTCCGTTTCGGTTCCGTCGAGGCGATGCCGCAAGCCGCACAAGCGTCCGGCCTCCAGCGGTATCCACGCGATCCTCCGCGGTGGTTCGTCCTCGATCCCTCGTCCGTTACAGCTCGCTTGCTGAAGATCCGTCGCCGCAACGGTTGCAGAAATCCCGCCGACGGGAATTCCCGACTTTCGGGAATCATATGCGGCGGAGACGGAAGCTGTTCTGGCGCCGAACGGGACGCCCAGAGGTGGAGAGAGAAAGGGGGGGTGACGGCCAGCAAGGGAAATCCTGGAGCTTGGCCCAGGGTTTCTCAACAGCGTGTGTATATATATATTAAGTCGGCGCGACTTTTCACAAACGTCTCCGAGTTAATATAAATCCTACTTATGTACCACCGACTGAGAATCTTATTGCGTGTGACCCTCTAGGCCCATTTACCAGTCCGGTTTTTAGCCTGTTAAGTCCAATAACTAGTTATTGACTTATAGTAATTAATTAATATCTAGATATTAACTAATTACTTACCCGAATTGACATCGCATGTGAATTCGGTCGGACTTCTGATCAAGTTGGGTGCCAAGCAACACCGCATGATCCCGGAAGGTAATGGGGTTCAGCAACCCACTCATGGAACCTATCCGTCCACAGTTACCACGTGGCTATAATCCTTCGTTCGCACAATGCTCTCGAGTTAACCTAAGGTATGGTCAACTGTCAAACCCTAGATGGTCAACTCACTTGAATCAGACTCCGCTATACAATATCCGAAAACCACTTTTCTGATATTGTTTCTGCTCTGGCCAGAGACTCCTGCGGATCTACTCTAGAGCATTCTCTCTCCAGTTACCTGAGAGCGAACGATCCTCTATTGAACATACAATCACCTTCGAAGGTCTTCCGCTGGACCCGATCCTTGACTATTAGAGATCCCGTGGATAGAGATTCGTAGGTCAAGGTCAAAGTCCAGAAGTCCACCGACAAGGTGTCTTTGGTGTCTCAAGTCTAAGGATCAACCACGCTACTGTGACGATGAATCAAGCCGATTGACAGTCAGGTAAATTACCATTCGGCGATTCATGTCGGATCAGTTCAGTGAACTCATTCTCCAATGAGCACCTACAAGTTTACCATTGTGTCTCCACACTAGTAACTAACGAGATCAGTCACCCTCATCATATGAGCTGGAATAACCTGTACTAGTCTAACCGGATGTTTGATGTCCTTCTCAAACATCCTACGACTAGGAACAATTGAGAATATGTGTTTATAAGTCATCAGTCTCATTATTATGATCTCATCATAATCTGATGATTATTGCACATATTCATGGACTTCATTATACGCAATTATAAATATGCCAATCTACATAATGAATTTAATGTCATTTATTAGTGAACCAGATTGAAATAGATGCCTTATGAATGGCTTAGAGGACACCTATATCCATCATTAGGATCTTCATGAAGGATCATGGCATGAAAGGACCCGAAGGACCAACTCCCTTAAAGGGATATGTAATGGCTAATGGACCATAGGGATGGTTGTAAAGGGGGGCGTGCCGAGCATCCAACCACTCACGCAAAGGGTGCCCTTAATGCCTTCAAGATGTAAGAAAAACCCACAAGGGGTAATCCAAAGCATCTCTACATTTGGGGAGCAAGGAACTCCACCAATTTTCCTAAAGGATCACATGTAGCCATGAACCATAGAGGTGGCTATAAAGGGGGGCGTGTTGAGCATCCAACCACTCACCCAAAGGGTGCCCTTAATGCCTTCAAAATGAAAGGGTTATCCACAGGGAATCACTCATTCCATTTCTACATTTGGAGAGCAAGGAACTCCACCAACCCATTGGGACTTCGAGACATATCATCTAAATGAACCCATAGAAATGGAAACACAAGAATGATATTTTTTGTGTGAGGGCCCTTGATGGGTTACCCAACATTGGATTGTTGGCACCCTTAGATTGGGACATCCTTGAGAAACATCGGAAGAAACTTAAAATCTTAAAACATATGGCAAAATTTCGGTTTGAAACATTAAGAGATTAACAACCCAAAGTCCAAGACATTTAGGACCTTCATTGGGCCTCAAAAGGACAGCCCTAAGTCCAAGGAACCTTTGGACAACTTGGGGGAGGATCAAAGAATCACCTCAAGCCCAAAAACCAAGTTGAAAGAGGCGCAGACTCAAAAACCTGCAACTGGCGCTGAGTCTGCGCAGGGAGGTGCAGACTCATGAACAGTAGCCGCAAACTCAACACTGTAGCACTGCAGACTGCAGACTCAAGCTAAAATCTGGATTTTTTGTGAAAAATGGGTTTAAATATAACTCAAATGATGGAAAATAAAGTATAAAAGATACAAGGCCTAAAATATTTATTTAAAATATATTTTATATGCATTTCTTTAGGAAAATATCATGAAAACTTGAATATGAACATATGAGAAACTTAGATATATTTTTTATCTTTTCCATGGATCTCTCCTTCTTGGCTCCATCTTAGAGGGTTTATACCCAAAGAATCTCATCCTCAACTAGTGAGGGAACCTCCTTGAGAACCTCTAGGGCCTAAACCCTTAGCCATTAAAGGAAAAAATCCAAACAAAACCCATTCAGTTCCAACATGAAAACAGAAACTCAAACTTTAATATATATGAAACTTAGGGGATTTCTCTTGATATTTGGCCTTGGGGGAACATCATCCATGGAGGGGATGTGCTCCTAAGGGCCATGGAAAGCCAAGCCACCTTGAAAAACCCCAAAACCAAAGACAAACAAATCAAAAAATCAGTTTTCAGGAAATCTGGACAGCAAAAAACATTTCGGGTCATATCTCCATATTTAGGGGGTTTCAAGGCTTGAGGAGACCATTTATATAAACTAGAAAGGCCCCTCTACCATCCCCACATAAGAAACATATACCTTATGAAGGAAGAAATAACATAGAAGCAAGATAACCAGCAAACTCACAAAACAGACTCAGAAAATCGAAACATTACGTTTCATTGCTTTCAATCACCATGGATGAACATCAAGGAGGAGATAGAAGTTTCTAATAACATCAAAATGAAAGAAAAAATATTATAAGAAAGTAAGAAAACAGAATTAAACCCCTTCTTCACCCCCACTCTACCTTGGAGAGGGGATGAGAAGGGAGAATGGCTCTTGAAGCCTACAATATTGCTCTCTTCTTCTCTAGCACTCTTCCTTTCTTTTTCTCTTCTTTCTTCCTTCTTTTTTCTCTCTTGGGATGCAGGAAATTGAGGGGAAGGAGGAGGGAGACGTGTTCCTCCAAGCTCTCTCACTTTCTTTTTTTTCTTTTCTCTTTTTTGGGGTTTTTGTCTCCAGATTTTTCTTGTAGAAGATGGGGGTTCTTTTATAGATAAAGTTGGATTACTTTTGGGGGGTAGATTAGGCATCCATTAGCCTTGGATTAGGGATAAGAAACCCCGCTTAAGAGCCCTCCAATGAGGACACAACACTTGGAGAATCATGATTGGTTTCTCTTTTTGCTTTTCACCTACCCTCTTCTAGAAGAATCTTGAGGGGAGGACGACTTGCTTTTCTTCTTATCCTCCTTTGGGTAGATTTGAACATGGGCCAAAGGGGTAAGAATAGGCCATGGGGGGGACCATTTGGGGCCCTTTAGAGGCTACCACAAAATTGGGCTTTGGCCTTTACTTTTTGGGCCCAAATTGGCCCTATTGGGCTTCTTTTGCTTGAGATAATGGGGCCGGGCCTGCCCCATTGGATTTCTTTATCATTTGGGCTGAAAGTAACCCCTTTTTGACTTTTTTGGGCTTGCAAGAATGGACATGACTGCCGTCCATTAACTTTTCTTCACTTGAGCCTTCTTTAAAAAATTGCTTGGACCTCCTTTGCTTGAGATAATGGGCCCGATTGTGCCATTAGATTTCTTCACCATTTGGGCTGAAAGTAACCCCTTTTTTACTTCTTTGGGCTTGCAAGAATGGGCATAACTGCTGTCCATTAACTTTTCTTCACTTGGGCCTTCTTTGAAAAATTACTTGGACCTCCTTTTCTTGAGATAATGGGTCCGGTTGTGCCATTGGATTTCTTCACCATTTGGGTCCGAGAGTGGCCTCTTTTTTATTCATTTGACTTGCAAAATAGGCATGACTGTTGTCCATTAATCTTCTCTTTACTTGGAAAAAATTGTTTGAATTTTTATCTTTGCTCATTTTTTGGTGACAACACCTGGATGATGAATTTCTTACTGAACCAGCATTAGATGCCCCATAGGAGGACATGCTGACATATGAAAAATAGAAAGAAGATTCCACCATGGCCCAATGCTACATGTTGGCCTCTATGAGCAATGAGTTGCAGAGGCAACATAAGGAGATGGATGCTAGATCCATCATGCTCTATTTGAAGGAGCTGTTTGGTGAGCAAAGCAGGATCGAGAGATATGAGATATCTAAGAATCTGTTCAAGGCTCAAATGGCAGAGAGATCTTCAATACAGACTCATGTGCTGAAGGTGATATAATAGGTGGAGAGGCTAGATGCTCTTGGGGTTCCACCCTCCAAGGAGATGCATACCGACCTTGTGTTATCTTCACTTCCACAATCATATGTACAGTTCATTGTTAACTTTAACATGAACAAAATCCAGACCACTTTAGCTAAATTACTAAACATGTTGAAGACTGCAGAGGGGAACCTTGTGAAGGGTAAACCTCATGTTCTTATGGTTGGTAAGACTGGCAGGAAAAGACTAGCTGTCCAAGTCTTGAGGAAAGGCAAAAGTAAGAATCAGAAGAAGCCGAAAGTTGTCAAGAAGGACAAAGGCAAGAGTGCTGAGAAAGGTGATTGCTTATATTGTCATCAAAAGTGCCACTAGAAGAGGAATTGCAAAGAATACCTCAAGGACAAGGCTCAAGGAACTGTGACAGCAGGACGCTTCAGGTATCTATATGATAGATGTAAACTTGTAAATAAGAGATTGTACATCATTGGTATTAGATACTAGATGTGTATCTCACATATGCAATTTTGTGCAGGCATTGACAAGAAGATGTAAGCTGAGGACCGGTGAGGTGGAGTTGAGGCTAGGTAACGGCGCAAGAGTTGCGGCGATCGCTGTGGGGATAGTGAAGCTTAAGCTACCATATGGGGACACATTTTCATTAGATGAGTGTTATTATGTACCTAGCATAATAAGAAACATTATTTCTATTTCATGTTTAGATAGAATATGATACAATTTAATTGTTTGGAACAATTGTTGTTCAATTTATTTTAGAAATAAATTAATAGCTTCCACTATCTTGCCAAATGGATTGTACTTTTTAAATGTGTCTCATGAGAATTTAAATAACGGTACTTTAACCAAAAGAAAAACAAGTATGAAATGAACAAAGCCTACTTATGGCATTGTAAGCTTGGTCACATTGGAGAAAACAGACTCCAAAGGTTGCATAAAGATGGATACTTAGATCCATTTGATTATCAATCATATGCGACCTATGAGTCATGTTTGATTGGTAAAATGGCTAAATCTCCATTATCTGAAACTGAAGAATGAGCCAAAGGCGTACTGGAACTAATATACTCTGATGTATGTGGTCCTATGTCTACCCAAGCCATTGGTGGTTTCTCGTACTTCATCACATTCACTGATGATTACTCAAGATTCGGATTCATATACTTACTGAAGTATAAATCTGAAGCCTTATAGAAATTCAGAGAATTTAAGAATGAAGTAGAAAAACAAACTGGAAAAAGCATAAAAGCCATCCGATCTGATCGTGGTAGTGAATACTTGAGTACAGAGTTCATTAAATACCTAAATGATAATGGTATCCTATCTCAGCTTACACTTTCTTATACACCTCAGATGAATGGTGTATCAGAAAGGAGGAATCGCACATTAATGGAAATGGTACGATCCATGATGAACATGTCCAAATTACCAGTGTCCTTATGGGGATATGCACTTAGCTTGGCTATGTATATCCTGAACAAGGTTCTCAGCAAATCTGTTGAAACCACTCCATATGAGATATGGAATGGAAAGAAACCATACCTTAAACATGTTAAAGTCTGGAGATGTCCTGCTCATGTTAAAAGACATGATGCAAATAAGCTAGAGTCCAGAACTGACAAATGCAGATTTGTAGGATATCCAAAGGAAACTTATGGATATTACTTTTATCATCTTAGCGAACAAAAGGTGTTTGTAGCCAGGAGAGCTGTCTTTCTAGAAGAAGATTATATTCTCCAGAAGGACAGTGGGAGTAAAATAACTCTGGAAGAAATTCCAAACCCATAAATTGGTAATGGTTCATCTGATGAATTGTCAGTTCTGAACCTGTTCAAATAAGTACACGAGAAACTCGTAGGTCAGAAAGAGTATCTAAGCCACCATAAATATATGTGGGACATATTAATTTGTATGGTTCTAGGATACTCTATAATGAGGATGATGATCTTAAGACTTACCAGGAGGCCATTGAAAGTCCAGAGGCCAGGAAATGGCGAGAAGCCATGAATTCTGAGATTCAGTCAATGCACATCAACCAAGTCTGGAACATGGTTGACTTGCCTGAAAGTATAGTACCTATCGACTGCAAATAGATCTTTAAAAGAAAAATCAATGCAGATGGACGAATAGAGCTTTATAAGGCAAGACTAGTGGCGAAAGGGTATCGTCAAAGGCAAGGAATTGACTATGACGAAACCTTCTCACCTGTTGCTATGATTAAGTCTATCAGAATTCTTTTCGTCATTGTTGCATACCATGATTACGAGATCTGGCAGATGGATGTGAAGACGGCTTTCCTCAAATCTTATAGTTGAGGCAATCAAATCTTATAGTTTCATTAAGAATGAAGATAAGCCTTGTGTATACAAGAAAAACAATGGAAGCGCAATCACATTCCTAGTTCTTTACGTTGACGACATCCTACTCATTGGGAATGATGTAGGGATGATGTCATCAGTAAAGATCTGGCTATCCAAGAACTTCTCCATGAAGGATTTGGGAGAAGCATCTTACGTATTGGGAAAATACGGATCTATAGAGATAAATCAAAGAAGATGCTAGCCTTAACCCAATCCATATATATAGAAACCATTGTCAAAAGGTTTGGCATGAAAAATTCCAAGAGAGGTCTCATACCGATGAGACATAGAATTTATCTTTCTAAAGGTCAGTCTCCCAAGACTTCTGAGGAGAGGACAATGATGGATAAGATTCTATATGCTTCAGCCATAGGTTCCATCATGTATGACATGCTAGGTACTAGACCTAATGTTGCATATGCTCTAAGCGTTACGAGCAGACATCAGCCAGATCCAGGTGATGAACATTGGAAGGCTGTGAAATGCATCCTTAAGTACTTGAGAAGAACTAAGGATATATTTCTAGTCTATGGAGGAGGAGACTTAAAGCTGCCAGGATACACTAATTCAAATTTTCAGTTTGATCCTGATGACAGCAAGTCAACATTAGGTTTTGTCTTCACACTCAACGGAGGAGCAGTGAGTTAGAAAAGTTTCAAGCAGGAAACCACTGCTGATTCGACAATGGAAGCTGAATACATTGATGTTGTTGAAGCCGCCAAGGAAACTGTCCGGATGAAGAAATTCATTGACGATCTTGGTGTGGTTGAAAGCATCTCTGGTCCCGTCCCACTGCTATGTGGCAACAATGGGACAATTTCTCAAGCGAAAGAGCCGAGGTCTCATCAGAAGTCGAAGCACATTCTGCGGCACTTTCATCTGATCAGAGAGATTATAGCTCGATGAGATGTCGTAGTGGAGAGAGTTCCTTCAGCCGACAACATAGCAGATCCATTGACAAAGCCTTTCTCTCAAAATATCTTTGAGCGTTACTTAGATAATATGGGTATTCTGTATAAAAGTAATCGGCTTTAGTCCAAGTGGGAGATTGTTAGTATTAGATGGTCTGAAAGCCAATCCAATACTATGTATCATTCAGTTTATTAAGATGATGGCATTAATTCATTGTATGTAATTAGTTCGATCTATGATTATCGTATCACGATGAAGTCCATGAACATGTGTAACAATCTTCTGATTATGATGAGATCATAATTACGGGACTGAAGACTTATAAACATATGTTTTGAATTATTCCTAGTTGGAGGATGTTTGAGATAGACATCAAACATCCGGATAGACTAGTACAGGTTTCTTCAGCTCATATGATGAGGGTAATTGATCCTATAAGTCACTTGTGTGGAGATACTATGCTGGACCTGTAGGTGCTTATTGGAGAATGAGTTCACTGAATTGATCCGACCTAGAATCTCTAGATGGTATATACCTTACTGTTAAGTAGCTCGATTCTTTTGTCTCGGTTGCGTAGATGATCCTTGGACCTGAGACACCAAAGATACCTTGATGGTATGTCTCTGAGCTTTGACTTTGACTAACGAATCTCTAACCATGGGTTATCAATAAGTCAAATGATCGGGTTCAGAGAAATGCCATCGAAGGTAATTGTGTGTTCAATATGGGATCATCCGCTCTCGGTATTATGAGAGAGAATGTTCCGGGAATGATGCGCTTAAGTCCCTGGCTAGGGCGGACACTATATCAGATAAAGAGTTATGTGATATAGATTAGCGGCATCTGATTCAAGTGAATCGACCGGCTAGGGTTTAACAGTAAACCATACCCTCGGCCGATTCGGGAACATTGCACGGATGAAGGATTAAATCCGCACGCTAACCGATGACAGAAAAGTTCCAATAGAGGGTTGCGATAACCCCAATGCCATCCAGGATCACGCGATGTTGCTTGGCATCCAACGTGATCGGAAGCCCGTCCGAATTTACTGTGGGACAGTAAATTTGGCTAATTAATCAATATAAGGATATTAATTAATTCAGTGGGTCCGTAAAGAGTTACTGGGCTTAATGGGCTATTAACTGGACTGGTATTTAGGTCTAGAGGGTCACACGCAAAAGGTTCTCAAGTCGATGGATATTTAGACGAGGTTTCAGATAAGTATGGGTTATAATGAAAAACCGAAAACATACTTATTATAAAAGAACGGCTGCTAGGTCGGGGGGCTAGCAACCCTAACCCTAGCCGCCGCCCTCTCTCTCTCCTCTCTCCTAGGCGCACATCCCGAGGCCGGCCCTCTAGAGGCTCCGTTTCGGCTCCCGACTGCTCTGTCTTCCGTTCGACGAGAGTTTCTGAATACGCATGTCGCGGCAAATTACGCGTAGCCAGACGGGATCCACGAACGCCGCATAGAGCGAGGAGGCGAGGACGATCCATCGTGAACCGCGTGGATACTGCTAGAGGCCGGACACCTGCGCCGCTTGCGGCATCGCTCCGACTGAACCGGAGAACGAACGTGGATTCGAATCCGCGCAAAATAAATTAGATTTCCTGGTTTATTTTGTTGATCGAAACAGGACGTATCCGATCCCGAATAATTATTTCCGCTGCATTTTTCGGTCGGATCTCGACACAGCGAACCAACACGGGGGTCACGGCCTTCGGTCTTTAACCTTATCTTCTCTCCGAACCCTTGATTTCCTAGGACTGACCACACTGGGGCCCTTCTTTTCCCCTGTTTTGTCCCAGCAAATGTGCGAGCATGCCAACAAACTCATCCCCCTTAAAATAGTTATTTTTAGGTTGTTATTGATTCTTTATAACATTAAATATCGTTCATCATGTAATAAAGTACATCTTTCAAAAATCTTAATAAAGCCATTGGTCATCTGTATACCTTTAGAAACCTTAATAAAGGCCATATTGGCAGTATATACGAAATTGGAGTGTGTACCAACAGTTTCAACATGAAAATTTTTCATTTTCTTTTATAAGCAAAACTTGTTTTTAGCAAGAGGTTTGTCAAAACACAACCTAAATAAAACAGGCATCACCCATTCACCACGCCTCTAGTAGGAGGCAAATAGATCAATATCATGATCAAAAGACAACTCCATATATTACATCACATTTAACAGTTGTTTGCTTGACAAGAAACTCGAGTGTAATTTGTGAATGTGGACATCAATTAGAACACAATTCGTAATAGTTGATGCTTCAAAAATACCTAGGGAGACTGCCCCGTTGGCAAGCCAGACACCTCATTAATAAGGCAATGTTCGTGCACCATTTGGTCTAACCAAATGAATTTTTGTTTCTAATGACATTGCAGAATTTTGCCAATACATTAATCATAAAGAGGGAACAATTATGCCCTTTTTCACTTTTGAAATGAAGTCTAATAGGTATAAGATACCGCATAACTAAATACGAAGATCAAGAACAGTAGTTGTTTAGGTATGAGGCTACTAGAAAATATTCTTACATGAAGAATAGTTGTTTAGGTATGAGGCTATTAGAAAATATTCTTAAATGTCACTAATTATGTGTGTAACGTGACATAAGAAATGTTAGAACCATACATTAAGATTAAGAACAGAAGAACTACAATTATTTTATACGAGATATCTGTAGGTTGGACCTATATATATGAGAAAAAGAACATACAACCTTGAAGTGGAAAAAGGTGTTATGTGGTTTACATTAATCAGTACTGAATCCAACAAGGAGGGATGAAGATACCGTGCAATTTATCCCTTAGTTATTAATGTAAACTTAGTGTGGCCTCTTTTCTGTTATCATAAATTTAACCATGAATAAACATCAAACAATAAAGAAAGTCTGAAATCTATAGAAAGATCTTAATATTGTTATTTTAAGTTTTCAAGTCCTACCCAACATCTACAAATACAACACATCGCATAATGTATTACCAAGAACATTTAGGTAATTACACATTTATATGAAGGGAACAACTGTTGAGGCAGAACTGTCAAGTCAAGGCTGAGGCAGAAACCTTCAAGGAAGCCAACCCATCCAAGGTGCCTAGGCAAGCTGCCTAATTGATAAAGTGTTAAATTAATCATTTAAGGGCAATCATATGCATCATACTCATGTTTTTATCTGCAAAATAGTATGAAATGATAGATAATTGTGTAACAAGTCCAACGGTACCAATTTCATCAAATTCTGACTTAAAAACATCGTCATTTCATGTGATTAAAGGAGTATAGCGCATTTGCGGTTTTTCGACAAAACCGAGACGAAATGAATAAATATGATGATATTTTTATGATAATGCGCTAAATTATATTTATTTGATGTGAACAGGACACGTCGATGATGCAGTGCAGCTGGAGGAGTTTCCGGAAATTTGGGGGAGGTCCAGTGTGCGGATTTCAACTGAAACAGGGATAAAAATGCAATTTGATTCCTTTCTCCGCTGGAGTTTCCCAAAACCCACTATTTCCTTTCGTCTCTCCAATTTCCTAAACACATTCCTTCCTTTATTTTAAAAATCCTCTCTCTCTCTCGTTTTAGAAAGTTGAATCCTCTTTCTTTTCTAGTTTCCTTTTTCTCTCCAATTTTCCAATCCCAGTCCGACTTCTTCTCCAGTTTCCTTCCCACGCCTATCTTCCTCTCTATATTAATCTCCTCTCTTCTCTTTCTCCGGGGCTCTCTCTCTCAGATTTCCTCTCCCACGGTTTCTCTTTCTCCCCCTCTGTGTCTTCTCTCTCTCCGACGGTTCCTTCTCCACTCTCCGCAGCCCTCTCCTCTTCTCTTTCTCTTCCTCCTTCACCCGCCTCTTCTCTCTCGTTTTTATCTTCCCGCAGCTTCTTCCTCCTCTTTTACGGTTCTCCTTCTTCCGCACCGTTTCCCAGCTTTTCTCTCTCTTTCTCCCACGCATAGTTCTCTCTCTCCCGGTTTTCTCTTTTCCCAAACTCTTTCTCGCAACCCTCCTCCTCCTCTCTTTCGAGTTATTCTCTCTCTCTGTCTCCGTAATCTCTCTCCCACGCAGCTCCTTCCTCTCTTTCTCTCTCTCTATTCTCTCTCTCTCTCGGGTTTTCTCCTCCTCTTCTCCTTACCACCGTTGCCTGGCATCCCTCTCTCTCCCGTTCTCTCTTTCTCTTTCTCTCCCTCCAACAAGTTCCAGCAACCTCTGCGCCCCACGCGTAGCCAACAACTCCTCCCAGCGGTGCGTGCAGCAACATCTCCAGCGGCAGCAACCGGCTCCCACGCCCTCCCGGAGCACCTGTGCGTTCCCAGCGCTCCCACGAGCAGCATCCCGCAGCCGGCTGAAGCTCCTCCACTCCTGCATGCCAGCGAGGCCACCTGCACCTCCGCGGCAACCACCTCCTGCAGCTGCCATCCATCCACGCCGACGGACCCCTCCAGCAGCAGCTTCTTCCTCAAGCAGCACCGACAGCACCTCAAGCTCCTGCCATCCACGTGCCGCAGCAACCGCCCACACCAGCAGCTGCACTCCAACGCCTGCAAGCACCCCTTCCACCAGCTTCAAGCAGCTCCTCCTGCACCTCCACGTGGTGAAACCAGCACCTGCATGCGAGTACCCAGCGGTGAAGCCCTTCCACCAGCCGGCCTGCAGCTAGCTGATCTCCTCTCCTTCACGCACCAGCCAGCAACATCCTCACGGCCCAGCAACCCTCCACGCAGCAGCCGGCAAGCTCCCATGCGCAGCAAATCCCAACGCTGCCACCAGCTGGGTCTCTCCTCCTCCATGCATGCAGCAAGTTCACGCTGCACCTGAAGCACCTCCATGCTGCAACCATCTCCAGCAGTATCCTCCTCCAGCAAGCCCAGCCAGCTGCATCTGAAGCACCGCCAGCAGCTGCACCAGCCCCCTCCTGCTCTCCACGTGCCTACCGTCCAGCAGCTCCACCTCCAGCGGCAACAACTCCTTCCAGCAGCTCCTCCTGCAGCCACGCATAGCAGCGGCTTCTTTCTCCACCTGCATGCATTGAAGCCAGCAAAACCAGCAACTTCCACGCAGCAGCTTCCCAGCAACTTCCACGTAGCCAGCACCCCTTCAAGTTCCTGCACAAACCAGCCGGCAGTTCCCACAGAACACTGTTGCTTTGTTTTTTTTTCCTCTCTCTCTCCATTAATATAGTTAGTTAATTAAAGATTAGTTGTTTACCATTTAATGTTTAGTTTTAGGATATTAAGCTGCAGTATTTGTAATTTAATCCATGACTTTCAGATAATTATTAAAATTCTCTTAATTTTGCAAGATTCAAATAGTGGTATGTATGTTTAACTTAGATTTTTCATATAGTTCATAAAAGTTACCTCAAATAATTAGTTTTTCTTTGTTATTTCTTTAGGTAGCTTAATTAATCAAATTGTTACTTTAAGTAGAAAATTAACTAATCATTCATATTTTTCATCTTTTTAGATTAACAAAACTCCAAAGTTTTCAAAATTAAAATTCTATCTCCCTGTGGATCGACTCGGACTCACCACTATTAAATTTCCAAATTTTGATTTGAGTGAGCCGGATAAATTTAGATTGAACGTTTTCATGTGTTTAACGACGCACAATTCGAAACGATCAATTTTTGGCGCCGTTGCCGGAGAGTTAGATTTTTAATTTTGATTACCTTGGATTTAGTGTAATTATTCTTTAGCTAACCTTCTTTTTCTTATTTTTGCAGATAAATTGAAAAAAAAAAAAGAGGAAAGCGAAATCATGGTAAGTGTGTTCCAACTTTCTATATTTCAATTTCCTGACTTTAGTTAGTTTCTATTTTTGTAGTTTCTAATTTAGATAGGTTTCCATTAACTAAAAAAAGGAACAAAAAGAAAAACATCCAAATTTAAAAATCTCCATTTCCAAGATTAGAAACCTTCCATGTTAGGTCATGCATCATGTAGGACTGCATTTTTAGACTGTTTCCTTTCTTGTAAATTTCCATTTTGTTGAAGATTGCGGGGGACAAGGTAAGATCTCTACCTTCCTTAAATACCATGTTCATGCATTTCCATGATTGCATAGAACCCCTTGTTTGATTTGGTTGTGCACTTCACATAAAAATATCTTAAGGGCAAGTCCATTAACAAAATAAGGTGGGGATTTGACTACCCTTCCTTGGCCCAAAAACAACCATCCCTTGCACTCTTTCACTAACCCAAGCCCATTAAAAGTGAGTAGGAATTCAATTTAGGGTTCACAATGAGATTTGGGTCTAGCTTGAGCCCACTATCACTTTTGGAAACCGGTGTCTAAGGCTAGAGGTCAATGGCAAACGCTTAAGTGGGTCGGTGGTTCTTTAATTAGGTCCCTACGAAAGTAGGGGGAGCCTCCCACCACCCCACCTCTTACCTGGCCGATTGATAATTGTGAGGGTGGATTTGAATTAAACCTAGATTAATTTGTGAGAAACACATCATGTAGGCTAGTTTAACCATAGTTGTCTTAGGAATAATTGTGTGATAACTTGTTTGCTTCATTAATAAAAAAATAAAAATAAAAAATAAAAAGATTTTTAGCATGGAGTGGACTCAAATGAACCAATTTCTTGGCCCATGTCTTAATACCATCACACCTTTCCCTCCACCACCTAATATGGATTTGGCTCACAGATTAGCTAAGCTAGACAAGTTGGCCCACACAATTGATCAATTTCTAGCTTTGGGCCCAGAACCGTCCTCATATCCCACACAATCATATACCTATCAAGAAAGATGTCCCGTTTGGGCCAATCAGGACCATTATGATACCCCACCTGCTCTTCAATTTCCACCTCACCAGGCCCAAGCTCCAAGTCTAGCTATCCAAGACTTCTCGGATTGGCCCCAATTCCAAGTCTACTATGGTGGTTTGGCCCACAATCATGGACACTCCGATTATCCATTGTCCACAAGCTCTTGTCCACCTTGCTTCCAATCAAATTATTCGACATATTCTTCGCAGTCTGATTATCAGCCCAGTTATCCGCATTCTCAAGATGATCAATTCATGCAACTTGAACAAATAGTCTTGGCCCAACAACAAACCATTGGTAGAATGCAGGCCTTAGTTGACTGTTTGACTGAAACTAATCTAAGGATGGATTTAGAAGAAGTGCTTAGCAAGCCCATTGAAAATCTGCAATCTTTTTCACCTGATTTTGATCAACAAATCAACTCACAAATTCAACTTGACATCGTTCAATCCGGCAATGGTCACATCATGCCTGATCTCGAAAACGGAGAGAATCTTACGGAGTCGCATCAGGTGAGAATAGAGAATGCTAGCATGAATCAATCTATGAAAAATCCTGAGACTGGTCAACAAGATGCCTCCATGATCATACCTGTCTGTCCTGAGGAAAGCTTAAGTGATAGAAAAGGAGAAGGGGAAGTGAGTGATCTTTTAGAGGTTAATCCGGATTTTGAACACTTCATATTCCCCACAGTGGAAGTCGATATGCATGCTAGTCCGAACCTCGAATATTTTTTCTTCCCAATAGAGAAAGTGGATATTCTAGAAGATATATACCCGGTGGATAGAGAGAAGATGGAAAACCCTCAGACTGACCAGCAAAGTGAAGTCACGATCACACCTATCTCTCTTGAGGTGAGCTTGAAGGAAAAAGGAGAAGGAGAAATGAGTGATTTGCTGGATATTGAGCTGGACTTTGAACACTTTCTATTTCCCACAGAAGAATTAAATACACATGATGGTCCGGATCTTGAATATTTCTTCTTCCCAATGGATCAGAAAGTGGATAATCTTGAGGAATTGCATCAAGAGAAAACTGAAGCCATAGACTTAGCTAATCATGAAGAAGAGCCCATTGAGGGTAAGTTGGGGGGAGATGAAGGAGACGAGAAGGATTCTAGTGAGAGCCCGGATATTCACCTACCTATGATCTGTTTCCCGAGTGTTAGGGAATCTAAGCCCAATAGCTTCCAAAAGCTGGCCCGACTCAAGGAGGTGATGGAATTATTGGGCCAAGTCCACATCAACAGCCATTTTCTCAAAGAAACTCATTGTGTTGCCCAACTCAATTCTTACAATATCGATAACATCAATCTTTACTGGATTTTATTGAAATTTGAGGCCAAACCGAACCTGTTCTCAGTCTCTATCTTTGAGAAATTTGGAATCCACAAATTAAAGTACACGTCGGTTGCTTTGCAGTCAATTGATCATTTCATTAAGCAGCCACATGACATGATCCAAGATACTCTTATTCAGATGGATAGGAGCCACATATTTGCTGATTTCCCCATCTTCGACATTGGGTCATCCCCTACATTGAATCAATGGTCCATCATTCTGGGAACTTTTGATCTTTTTATCGAGGATCAAGTCCTTCAATTTAGTCAAGGACAAGAAGCAGGATACGTAGTTGACATGGCCTATGAATCAAGTAGAACTAATATTCTATTGACCATGTTGAAAAATTATTTTCTCTGGAACCTCAATGATAACATTCTGACTCATCAGCTACATGCAATGTTGGGTGCACTCCAACCAACAAATTTTAAAATGCATGCACTGAAATTTGTGCTAGTAGGCATTGGATAGTGTGTACATTCCGTCTGGCTGAAGACGATAAACTTAGCGCTTGTTGGGAGGCAACCCAATATTTTACTTCAGTTTTTGTATTTCTTTTCATTTTTAGGTCCTTGAGCAGCAGTCGTCGTGGGCATGTCGCATCCTCTTCATTACAGGTTGTTTCGCTCCTTCACAATTCGCTTCTGGCTGACATGTTTTTCATATCTTTTATGCCATTGAGGACAATGTCAATCAAGTTGGGGGGTGGGACAATCAATTTGATATGCATTTATTGGAAAATCTTTTGAAGAAAACTGATATCTTTCACTGAAAAATAGTCAAATTTTTAAAATTTCTTTTCACATCCTATGAAAATTGCATGAAAATCATGTTTCATTAAGTAAATCTTAAACAAAACAGTTTCTTTTGGTTGTCGCATTGGTTAAAGAACCTTCAAAGTTTAAATATCCCACTTTACAAAAGTCCACGGCAAGATGATTTTCACACACACACGGCAACTTAGAATAAATGAAAGATCTTAAAAGTATAGAATTGCTGGAATTAACCTCAAGGATAAGACTACTTATTCTAATTTTTCTTTTGGGTTGAACGAAAGGAATGTGTAGGATCCGTAATAGGGGATTGTCCCACTCAGCACTCTAAAAGAGACGGTCATTTAAAATGGACATCTGTAAACATTAAAGGCAATAGAAGGCATTAAAAGAGCTAAAGGAAGGTAGGTGGCAAAAAGTACGCACCTCCCCTCAGGCAATTCAAAGAGAGTGGCAAAAAGTACGCACTCTCAAAAGCAAAAGTATAATAAAATGAAAAAAATGCCACGCTAAAAAGTCCATCGTACCAAAAATATGACCAAGTCGTGAAAAGTACTGAGTTGGGACGGGAACTGAAAAACGGTCCTCACTGACTGATCGGGAAATCTTTTATTCTCTTCTCCTCCCCAGGTAGTCTTATCTAAAGGATAGTAAAGGCAAGAATATACCAAAAAGGTCGGAAACAAGTTCTAAGTGTGTCAAATTTCATGCACAATCACCTGTCGTGAATCAAAATATTGTGGGACATGAAAACTTTTAGCTTAACCAATCGGCTACCACTTAAATTGATTGTGAAAGATACTACAAATGAAGCATGATAATTCATTGTTTGTCCTAACTTTTCCTTATTTGCATTGCTAAGGGACTAGCAATGAGTAAGTTGGGGGGTGTGATAAAGTGTTAAATTAATCATTTAAGGGCAATCATATGCATCATACTCATGTTTTTATCTGCAAAATAGTATGAAATGATAGATAATTGTGTAACAAGTCCAACGGTACCAATTTCATCAAATTCTGACTTAAAAACATCGTCATTTCATGTGATTAAAGGAGTATAGCGCATTTGCGGTTTTTCGACAAAACCGAGACGAAATGAATAAATATGATGATATTTTTATGATAATGCGCTAAATTATATTTATTTGATGTGAACAGGACACGTCGATGATGCAGTGCAGCTGGAGGAGTTTCCGGAAATTTGGGGGAGGTCCAGTGTGCGGATTTCAACTGAAACAGGGGTAAAAATGCAATTTGATTCCTTTCTCCGCTGGAGTTTCCCAAAACCCACTATTTCCTTTCGTCTCTCCAATTTCCTAAACACATTCCTTCCTTTATTTTAAAAATCCTCTCTCTCTCTCTCTCTCAGATTTCCTCTCCCACGGTTTCTCTTTCTCCCCCTCTGTGTCTTCTCTCTCTCCGACGGTTCCTTCTCCACTCTCCGCAGCCCTCTCCTCTTCTCTTTCTCTTCCTCCTTCACCCGCCTCTTCTCTCTCGTTTTTATCTTCCCGCAGCTTCTTCCTCCTCTTTTACGGTTCTCCTTCTTCCGCACCGTTTCCCAGCTTTTCTCTCTCTTTCTCCCACGCATAGTTCTCTCTCTCCCGGTTTTCTCTTTTCCCAAACTCTTTCTCGCAACCCTCCTCCTCCTCTCTTTCGAGTTATTCTCTCTCTCTGTCTCCGTAATCTCTCTCCCACGCAGCTCCTTCCTCTCTTTCTCTCTCTCTATTCTCTCTCTCTCTCGGGTTTTCTCCTCCTCTTCTCCTTACCACCGTTGCCTGGCATCCCTCTCTCTCCCGTTCTCTCTTTCTCTTTCTCTCCCTCCAACAAGTTCCAGCAACCTCTGCGCCCCACGCGTAGCCAACAACTCCTCCCAGCGGTGCGTGCAGCAACATCTCCAGCGGCAGCAACCGGCTCCCACGCCCTCCCGGAGCACCTGTGCGTTCCCAGCGCTCCCACGAGCAGCATCCCGCAGCCGGCTGAAGCTCCTCCACTCCTGCATGCCAGCGAGGCCACCTGCACCTCCGTGGCAACCACCTCCTGCAGCTGCCATCCATCCACGCCGACGGACCCCTCCAGCAGCAGCTTCTTCCTCAAGCAGCACCGACAGCACCTCAAGCTCCTGCCATCCACGTGCCGCAGCAACCGCCCACACCAGCAGCTGCACTCCAACGCCTGCAAGCACCCCTTCCACCAGCTTCAAGCAGCTCCTCCTGCACCTCCACGTGGTGAAACCAGCACCTGCATGCGAGTACCCAGCGGTGAAGCCCTTCCACCAGCCGGCCTGCAGCTAGCTGATCTCCTCTCCTTCACGCACCAGCCAGCAACATCCTCACGGCCCAGCAACCCTCCACGCAGCAGCCGGCAAGCTCCCATGCGCAACAAATCCCAACGCTGCCACCAGCTGGGTCTCTCCTCCTCCATGCATGCAGCAAGTTCACGCTGCACCTGAAGCACCTCCATGCTGCAACCATCTCCAGCAGTATCCTCCTCCAGCAAGCCCAGCCAGCTGCGTCTGAAGCACCGCCAGCAGCTGCACCAGCCCCCTCCTGCTCTCCACGTGCCTACCGTCCAGCAGCTCCACCTCCAGCGGCAACAACTCCTTCCAGCAGCTCCTCCTGCAGCCACGCATAGCAGCGGCTTCTTTCTCCACCTGCATGCATTGAAGCCAGCAAAACCAGCAACTTCCACGCAGCAGCTTCCCAGCAACTTCCACGTAGCCAGCACCCCTTCAAGTTCCTGCACAAACCAGCCGACAGTTCCCACAGAACACTGTTGCTTTGTTTTTTTTTCCTCTCTCTCTCCGTTAATATAGTTAGTTAATTAAAGATTAGTTGTTTACCATTTAATGTTTAGTTTTAGGATATTAAGCTGCAGTATTTGTAATTTAATCCATGACTTTCAGATAATTATTAAAATTCTCTTAATTTTGCAAGATTCAAATAGTGGTATGTATGTTTAACTTAGATTTTTCATATAGTTCATAAAAGTTACCTCAAATAATTAGTTTTTCTTTGTTATTTCTTTAGGTAGCTTAATTAATCAAATTGTTACTTTAAGTAGAAAATTAACTAATCATTCATATTTTTCATCTTTTTAGATTAACAAAACTCCAAAGTTTTCAAAATTAAAATTCTATCTCCCTGTGGATCGACTCGGACTCACCACTATTAAATTTCCAAATTTTGATTTGAGTGAGCCGGATAAATTTAGATTGAACGTTTTCATGTGTTTAACGACGCACAATTCGAAACGATCACTAATCATCTAGGCGGCTGCTTTTTTAGTAAGTAATGGAAACTATACAAGATTTTTTAAGCACACACATGCAAGCCCACAAGAAAACGACCTTGCATCCACACGTCCACCTATCCATGCACATTCGCCCAGGCCCACCTACACATGCATGCACCATCTGCAGTCTGCACATCCATCCATTTGCACATGGACATATGCATTTCAATTCTTATGCACATGAAAGCTCGACCATGCAGAGCAGCCCCTACCCCAGAAAGGAAAATCCTGTTGACCCCTCTCTGATCTAGCTGGTTTTTTACTTGATGTAGCATGCACGAATGCATAAATGATATCACATTCAGATTGAAAATAAAGAGAAAAAGAACACTAGTTCAGCTAGCAAATAATATCCTCCGTATTTACAATTCATGAGCTTATTCACTACTTTATTTGCAACATTAGTAACATTTTGTGTGCTTGATATTCTTCCTATATAGTTAAAGTTCATGATTGCTTTGCCCTTTGTGCAATTGATATTCTTCCTATACAAATCACAAATGATATTTTACTCCTCTTGTTGATTCCGTAAAGCATTAGATCTTATACATTAGGTAGTGAAGAATGTCCTTCATAAAACTATGTAAGGATTGAACAAACTGGAGCGTACACTGACAATTCCAACATATGGCATCTCTTTTTTTCATGAGAAAGAATGTGAGCACCAAAAGGTTTGTCAAACGTAAAGCCACATAAGAAGGGGCATCAACAGTTCACATCACATCTACAACAAACCTAACAGATCAACATTACAATTTGTTTTTTGGGAGACTGGAAGTATGATATGTACCACCAATTTTGTTGAGAATAAAGAGAGGCAGTACAAACAAAGAGGAAGAGGAGGGATTCCTCTTCCACTCAGAATCCCTAATTATAAAAGAAAATTACAGCTATTTAATCAATTCCTCTCGACAGGCTACCCACCAGTGATCGGTTGGCATGATCAGTGGGCCCACTTTATGGATGGTCTGCCCACTGTTTGCTGCCTTCGTGGAGAAGAGAATGAGTCACTAGATCATGTTGTTCTGACATGCACATACACTTGTACATTCCTCCATTTTCCGCATTTAGTATAGTTTGTGGCACCATCCATGTTCAAACCTAAAAGAAAAAAAATTCTCTCCAAGTAGAGACAAGTTTATTGAGAATGAATCTACTCCAATGCAAAGGGAAAAAGGAACTGTAAATCAAATGTTTTCACATAAATTTTACTCCCATGGAAGGCTGCATCTTCGTGCACCTGTCCCCAATATGAGAATGAGTGATCCGTTCCCCTACAGATCATTTCCATATGCTCCAGCATAGAGCATGACAGCATGTGGAATCATGTTGAGAAACTTGTTCTTGATGCCTCTCTTGGTTTGCTGCCTTAGACCGTCGAAATACTTCCATATATCTTGTTTCTTATGAAACTTATCATTCAAGCCCACTATTCTAGCAAATACACACCAGGGCTCTTGTTGATCACACACAATGAAAAAGTGGTCAATATCTTCCAAGCCCGATCCACAAATGTACAGAGAGTATCCCTACCATTACACCACTTTCTTATGTAAACCTTAGTGACTAATCTCTTTTCAAACAACAACCGCATGAAGCTAGCTTTGATAGGGAACTTTACTTTCCAGACTTCATCACATTTCATATATTTAGGACAATTCCCCTCCATCTCCATGTACATGTTCCCAGTTGAAATGGATCAATTAAGATTACTCCATGTGATCTGGTTGTGTCTATCAGACAAATAGATGGTATCCAACAGCTGGAACAAAGCAATTTTTGACTACTCTCCCTTTAGCCCCCTCCTAAGCACTATATTCCAGCTACTACCATTATGATCACTAGAGGCATCACCCAGAGATCTAGTTTTAAAATTCAGAGGAAATTTGTCCTCAAGCAGAAATTTCCTGACCATCCCTCCATTACGAAGAAGGTTGAACCCGCTTTCAAGCTTAACATGAAATCTCCTCCTGTCCACCTAGCCACCTTGAGAATACCTCTCCAAACTGGTCACTATTGGGTCATGCTCTATTTGGAGGTAAAAATTTGGACGTGTTCTGTGGTGCTCTGCAAAAACCAACTTTTTTATACACTCCTCATCATTTAAAGCTCCCAAAGCCAATTTCCCAAAAGTGCCAGGTTCAACCTCAGATTCTTCACTTCCGAGCCTCGTTTATAAGCCGACCTGCACAAAATCTCCCATTTGAGCACAAAATATCTCATTTGACATTGGAATACCACCAGCTTTGTCATTAGTACATCCCCACAAGAAACATCTCCTAATTTGGTCCAGTTTCTTATAGTCTGACACATGAAAAACAGTGCAGAGAGATAGTGTTGTGGAATCCCTGAATAATACTGAGTTGAGAAGTGTGATCCTCCCTCCAAGGGATAAGTTCGTAGACTTCCTAGAGTTAACTTCTACATTTGGATGACTATCGAATTCCGGTATGTACTACACATTAGCAAGCAATGAAGTGACAAACCCACATCAGTGATAGACATTAGACCACTTCTACGCATTGCATCCCATGCTCCTATCACACCAGTAGATCAATATGTTGATAAACAAATATTCCACATAAGATTCCATGTAGTGAACTCTCATTTAATAGTTGCTTGTGTGACAAGAACTGTTGAGAGTATATGAGTATGAATATCAGCAATCAGTTAGATCATAGTTCACTAACCACAAGATAACTATATTTTACAAGATTTTTTTACGAGATTCATGTTTAATGGAGTCTAGATAGATACAGACAAAGGCGATAAGTTCACACGTACACATGAAAACATCAATGCGCTGAAAGTCAGTGGGCATTCTACTTAGATATACAAAGGCTTTATTGTTCACAATGAACTTAAGTTCATGCATACTAAAAAAACCATAGTTCCAAGAATTTTATCGCCTAAAAACTCAGCTAAGAGAATATCACGTGTCACTTTCTCTTGTACCCTCTCTCTGTCTCTCTCTCTTTCAATCTTTATCATATATGCGCTTTTGCTCTCCTCTTTTATTTGATTTCCTACATTCATTACTTTCTCTTTTTTTTTTTAATCTCTCTCCCTACTTTCTCTCTCTCTCTCTCTCTCTCTCTCTTTCTCGATTTGAAATTTAAAATTTGAAAAGCTTTGAGGAAGTGGCATGGAGATGGAGATTGGGTTCCTGGACTTGCCTCTACACATATGTTTCACTACACGATCTTCTTTAATTGCTATGTTCAGTATATGCTAACGCAATAGAAAAATCAAGCATAAAGCGTAAATGTTTTTATCCTTTTTCATAGGTTTAATAATTTCTTTATCTTTTGAAGAAATATTTCGTATATAAGAAATTAAATTATTCTATTATTTCAATGTCCAAGATAATTTTAAGTATATTTTCGTAGAAGTATATTTTGCACTCTTCTATCATCGACATCAATAATGTTTGTCTCATTCTTTCAAGTCGAAAGTTTTTTTAACGGTATTTACTTTATATCCATTATTTACTTATAGAAAAGCTCTTTTCCTCTCTGATCATCAATTTTCATTTTTATTTGACAAGATTATTCTTTTAATCTTTCTTCTTCTACACATTGAGCGGGGTCTCAAGATGGCATGGCTTATTTCGTGAAGAGACCATCATTGATGTATTGTTCAACTTTTAGTTTGTTAAACTAATCAAATGAGATAATTGAATTGCCATTTATTTGATACATTCTTATTTGAAAGACATATTCAACGGCCTTTGTGTCGGATCGCCATATTGAAACTCCTTCCCCACCTCCCTTCTCTCTCTCTCTCTCGCTCCCTCTCTTCTCATATATCATCTTCTTTATTGTGAGACAACTTATTTTTTTCTTTTGCATTTGTGTTTTTTAATTATTTGTTAATTGTTATGTTTGATGATGATGATAATAATAATAAAGTTTAAAAATAAATTATTATTTTTTATTTATTAGTTATTATTATTTAATAATTATAAAAATATATTAACTAAACAAAATTGATCATTCACCGTGCGTCGCACGGGTGTGAAACTAGTTAGATGATATTTGCGTCTGCCTGGCTCCGACTATCTCGAAATTCGAATATTTTTGTTGAGTAGAAACGAAGGGAAGGAGGGTTTTAGGTAACGGTCACCAATTCAACAGAATAAGAGGGAGGGCATCGCCCTTCTTCTCTCATCCTCGCCTGGTTCGTGTTCGTGTTGGTCCTCCTCCCCAAAACCCCAATTGGCAATTGGTACGGGTACGCCCTCTCCTCTCCTCCGTTCCATTCGCCTTCTACTTCTTCGCCCTCCCCCCGCCTGGTTCGTGTTCGGGTTCGTCCGCCGTCTCCGCCGGCAGCATGGCCCAGCGCGGCGGCAGGGGCCTCGACCCCCGAGATCTCGCCTCCCTGCCGGAATCCCCTCACCGTCCTTTCCTGGGCAGACGGGAAGGACGCTCGCCCTTGCGCCGTGTGCCTCAGCCTCTTCGAGAGGGGCGACCAGGTGCGGATGCTCCCCGGCTGCAACTCCATGTTCCACGAGGACTGCATCGACCCCTGGCTCCTCCTAAATGCCACCTCCCCTGGCTCCCCCCGCCTGGTTCGTGTTCGGGTTCGTCCGCCGTCTCCGCCGGCAGCATGGCCCAGCGCGGCGGCAGGGGCCTCGACCCCCGAGATCTCGCCTCCCTGCCGGTGTACCTTTCCTGGGCAGACGGGAATGACGCTCGCCCTTGCGCCGTGTGCCTCAGCCTCTTCGAGAGGGGCGACCAGGTGCTGATGCTCCCCGGCTGCAACCCCATGTTCCACGAGGACTGCATCGACCCCTGGCTCCTCCTAAATGCCACCTCCCCGTTGTGCCGGAATCCCCTCACCGTCGCTTTGAGGCCTCCATCCTGCCGCCGGAGTCATCCTCGCCACCCGTCCTCGCCCACCCCGCCGCCAGAGTCGCCGCCGTCCTCCCCCACCACGCCGCCGACGCAGCCGTCCGGGTTTGACTTTGAACCTTCTTCCTCGCAGGGGAGCGACGAGTTTGGCAGTGAGGAGGCGGGGATGGATCGCTTCTTCCATTCTTGATCCCTCCCTGCGACCAGCCCCTCCTCCTCCCCTCCCCCTTCTGCCCACCTCCCCCAACCCCCCTCCGGCATTCCCCTCCCCCGGCGTCCTCCTCTCTGCCGGCCACGCCCTTCCCCTCCTTCTGTTAACGGGGGATTCTTGTTCCCTCCCTGCGACCAGTAGCCCCTTCTCCTCCTCCTCGCAGCCCTCAACCCCTTTCACCGTCCACCTCCAAACCACCCCCCCCACGCCCCCCCCCCCCCCCCCAGCGTTCACCTCCCCCTCCGGCGCCCTCCTCCCCGCCGGCCGCGCCCTTCCCCTCCTGCTAATGGGGGAGAAGGGTGCGGCCGGCAGGGAGGAGGGCGCCGGAGGGGGAGGGGGACGCCGGGGGGCGGGTGGGGGGGGGGGGGGGCGAAGATGGGGGTAGGAAAGAAGGGGGGATCACAATTTGAATTATAAAATTGATGTTGGCACCGTCTCTCTCTCTGTGCTAGATGCAGTGGAGAAAGAGAGCCGTAGTCTTTTCCCCCAGAAGAGTCGTTGGGTTTGCACTTGTTGCATGCCTAGCTACGGAGCGGTCGTTTGACATGCCTATGTGGCAGGTGACTACTTCTGTAGTTACTTCGCTGGTGATTATATATATATATATATATATATATTTATATTTGATTATTTAAATCAATGTTTCTAATAAGATTCTGGTTTACCCATCTTCAAGAAACTCCTGGTGCTTTTGTCTATTTTCTGTTGACTTTTGCTAATCCCTATCTTGTCTTCATTCTTTTCCAGACCAAAGTCAGATGAATTCCTCTAGTGATAATGACATCAGATGACAATCGTGTGTCCACTGTACAGCTTTTGGAGTTGAATTCTTATTTTTGGCATGGAGAAGTCCACACCAGTGAAACTTCTTAAGCAGTGCCAGGTATCTATTTATTTAATGTTCATTTAAGTTTTGTGGTACCACAATTCCTTGATAAAATGCAAAGTAAAAGACTGCAAGTGGTTGTATGACAAAATATTTCCATAATATCCTCATACCAAGTCTGTTAGGGTTGGCAAAATGTAAGACTTGTCTGCCAAATGGTTGTGCTTGCACAATTGTTGAAATCAAGTGTGCAAAATTGCCTGGTTGAAAACTTTGCAGCAATCTAGAGACAATGCTTTTTAATGTTTTCTGGTTGACGAGGACTTTGCACCTTTGTGAATTACATGGATCCATAGGCTGCTGAACCCACATGGTCTTCTATCAGTATGTAGAAATCTCAGTTTCTCTCAAAAGGTATGTAATGATGATGTCTCAATTGTTGGTGTAAACAACTTTTTTATTTTTTCAACCTACTTTTTTTAAAGTGGTTTTTTCAGCCTATTGAACCAGTTAGTATTTCTCGGGATTTGTCCATAAACATCAGGTGTCAATTTCTATCCTTACATTAAGGAACTAGTTTCTTTCATCTGTTGGTACACTAAGAATTTGAATAGCTTATATCATTATTCTTTGTGGAATAGCTTCTGTCCTGTGTACACATAAACAATTGATTTACCATAGAAAGTTATCAGATAGGTCAACAGTAATATCCTTTACAATATAGCTTCTATGAATTCCAACTTTGTGACTTAAATGAAATTCTTGCACCATCAGCTTTTTTGGGGGGAAAAAACCTTCTCTAGTTAGAAAATAGTGAAACATGTGATGTTGAGTAGGATTGCTTATTGGAATTGCTTGCTGATAACTATTTACTGGATGGCTGAACATGGATGATAGAAATAGTTCAGGATTATGCAGCTACTTTATCAATTGTGCATGGATCCATTGACTGGTGCATGCACAGATCTTTTGTACAAAGAAATAATGTTGGTTAGTGCTTTTATTTGCCTTATTAGTCTTCATCTCAATGTTATTTTTCAGCATGTGAAAACAGTTGGCATTTCTCCAGTTGCCAAGAAGTCTAGCTCTAGAGCACTTAGGATTGGTTAATTATGTGCCATAGATACCAAATTCCTTGGGTTTTTGCTTCATGAAGTTTTGTCTCTAAGCTCTTAATTGGTGTCAAACTTATGTTGCATTTGTGCATTGAACTAATATTGTCTGTACTAGTTGAGATTATTATCCTTTGTGAAATAGGCTTTGTGGTAGAAAGAGAGGTTTAAATGAAGAAAATTGTTTATCATGACTACTTACTCAGAGAAGTTCACTTGTTTCAGAAAAGTGCCAATTGATAATAATATTTCGTCTTTTGTTTTTTAATGGAATTGTGGTATCCTCCACTCTTAGGGGGAAAAATTGTATGATTGGCAGAGAGTGAGATGTGTGTTATGAAACTCAGACATTGTATACCGTGGAATTCTATGTTGCTCTCTGGAAAATTAAGCGCATTGATTTCTATAGTTTTCAAGTGCATGTAGTAATGCATCCCTGACTAAAAAGTCTATATTCTGTGACACCCAAGGGATAAAAGCATTAAAGTGAGGGAGGTTGGAAGCTGTGAGTTGGACCATAACCTATTTAATTGTCAATTCTAAGTAAGCAACACAGAAAATATTTATAAGAAGTTTCTTTGCTTGCATAACAAAGTATTATTTAATCCAGTGCATCGAGAATTATGGGGTTCAAACTGTCTGAGTTGCATAGATTAAAGACTTGCAAATCAGTTTTATCATAGGCTCATAGCCTACCTATGTCATTGAAATTTATCATTCTGGATGGCCACTGATGTCAAACTATCTTAAGACCATAATCAGGTTGTTGCTTTGATACCATAATCAGTTTTATCATCATAGCCTACCAACGTCATTGAAATTTATTACTCTGGATGGCAACTGGTGTCTAATTTTCCCTTTGGATGTCAAGCTATCTTGAGACCATAATCAGCCAGGTGATACCATAATCAGTTTTATCATAGTCTACCAATGTCATCAAAATTTACCACTCTGGATGGCTACTGATGTTTCATTCTGCCTTTGGATGTCAAACTATCTTGAGACCACTCAGGTTGTTGCTTTTCTGGAGTGTGTTCAATATGATTTCTCACCTTAAGTTCAGCAGTGTCATGAGTACTCTGGGGGAGATAAACTCTTGTCTTGTGAAAGCATTTTCATCAAAATTGGTTAATGTTTACATGACTTACTTCCAGTACTCTTGCTAGATTCTATGTTCTTGGGTCTTATAATTCTGTTTCCTTGAAGTCTAATGATCAGTGTGCTTGTGACATGGGTGAGGACTAGGAATGCAAATGGGTCGGATTTTGTGCGGACGTAAGGTAGATCCGTGATTGTATCTGGAATGTTATCAGTTTAGAAAGCTACCTGTTAACTGTCCTATAAGGTAATAATCAATTGGATAATCGGATCTTTAGTGTACCATGTTTATCCGTCAAAAAATAAAAAATAAAAAAATCTGCTACCTCATACGCTATACATATTGGTTTAAAACAGCTATGCAGTATCTAACCTATAAGCTCATTATCGGTCAAATAATCAGGTTATTGGTTACCAGCATCTCTAGTGAGGACTCAAGGCTTTGTTAAGGTTTACAGAACTAGGACTGGAAGTTCTGGCTCAAACTGGGTTGGAACTGGTTGAACCAGCCAAAACTGGCTCAACGATGACTTTAAGTGGTTTCCGCCTCTATTGATATTTTATTTGTAAAGTGCCTTCAATCTTTCAAAAAAAAGAAAAAAAAAACTATGGATACATCTTCAATTTCTTGTAGGTAACATTACTCATCCAACACCCAATGTCACGTTTGACTCTTAAATTTGACATCAACATTCACTTTAAAAAATTTGACATGAATACTCACTTTAAAAAAATTGACATGAAACCATGGAATTTCGGGTCGGATCGGGTCCCCGAATCGGGACCCGGCGATCCCGATCCGACCCGGATCGGATCGGCCGAGTCGGCCGATCCAGATGAAGTCTAGCCGATCCGACTCGGCCGGATTAAAAAAAAAAGAAAAAAATAATAAAAAATCAGGAAAAAAATCAGGAAAAAAATCAGAAAAAAGTGTATACATATTATTCAATGAATGTACAATAAAAACGAATACAATTCATGTACATCCATAAAAATATACATTAAAGACAACTAAGTCACTAATAATTATTGTTGTGCACTAATTAAAAAAGACATTATAAAGTATTTCACATGAAATTAATGAAAAATACCTTAGAAAGATCACATTTGTGATCCTTCATCATCCGGCTCATAAGTTTAAGTTGGCAGTCCATAATTTGCCTACATGTGTGCTGGATATCCATAGCCAAACAAGGAGCTAACGAGGTCTTCGAATCCTCTTTGAATACCTCGAGGTGTGTAAGTTTATTGGCTTGAACTTTCCCCTGATTGTGCTGGAGGGACGTAAATGCCATACTGTATAGGTGGAGGTCCAGAGTACCCCTCAGTAGTGTTGCTGATGTTTGAATACGGCAGTGTAGGGGGGTGAAAAATAGGCGGATAAGAAGGTGCATCTTCCAATGGGGGCCAATCATATCCTGCCTGTCTCTGTTGGCCTTCAAATCTCCATTGTTGTCTTTGTCTTTGGCCTTGAGTTCCTTTAGAATGACTCGAAGGTGCGGAGTAATCTTCGCATCCTGTGTAACTGCTCTCAAATGCAGAACCTCCTGATAGTCCAACAGCAGTAGCAGCACCATCACCATCACCATCTCCATCATCATCATCATCATCATCATCCTCAGTGGAGTCATCACTCCCCACTTGACTTGTTTTTCTCAACTGCCTTCTTCTATGCATGTAGGTTTGTCTCTCTGCCTCGTACATGCTGGTCAAGTGAGGTGGTAAACCTGGGGTGTCCTCAAATGTCTCTCTAGTCTGCTGAACTCTCCCTTGTTCTTCTTCCGATGGGTCTAGTCGTTGTTTAAACTTTCCTTTTGATTGTTTTTTCTTTTTGCTGCTAAATGACTGCAGTAAAGGTCTCATTGGCTCTTTCTCCTTTCTTCTTTGTGGATCCACCTGAGTAGCTAATCTCTTGAGTGCTAGCTGAGAGGCAGAAGTTCTAGTAGTGCTGACTTTTGCTTTCGCAGCCCGCCCAACCGTCGGCACCACCATTGCCGTTCGCCCCAACCGCCTGCGGTACCCCCTCGGTAGCCCTCGCTACAGTTCTCCCGCAGCCGCTACTGCCGACGCCGAAGCAGCCGCTGCCCGCCGCCGGCGCTGTTGCCGCCCACCGGCGTTGTCCGCCCCGTCATCGCACCCACCGACGCAGGAGTCCCCCGAACCCTCGCAGCCCCTTTCTGGTTCGGTAAAGAAGGGGAAGGAAGATAAAAGGGCTCGTGCCCTTTTGTTGGAGTGAACCGGTCAAACCGGTTTGACCCGGTTCGGACTGGATCGGGTCACCGGTCCAAATCGGTTGACTCGGTCCGGTCCGAACCGGTTGATCCAGTCCACCCAAGCCCCCTTTGCACTGGTCCATGCTATCTCCAGCTTGGTCCGAGCCATTTGCAGTGAACCAGCACACTGGGTCTAGTTAGTGGTATGCTACAGTGTACACAAGTGGTGCACTAGAGACCCTATTACACCGCCCTTGTTCCGGATTCATCGGTGCTGTGATTTGCTAGTCGCTTACGCCGTTTGTATCGAGGAGGCCGACCTCTTTGTACGTTCCGTTCGACAGTAGTGCCTCGTTTTGCGTGCCGCACTTGCTCGCTTTACGATGACACTTGTCCATTCGAGGTCGTCTCGGACTCCGATTTGAGTGTTATCAACGCCATCGGTCTCATCACTACAAGACTGACCCAATTTTAGTGTGCCACTGTGCTTGCGCACTGCCGCAGCTGCAACACTTGTACGTCACCTCCGACAACATTTCAAACTCGTGGGTGAGTTTTCTCCTATCGGAGGAGAATTGATGGGAATAAGTTCATGGTTATAGTCGTTCAGAGCTGCAGCAGACCTGATGGAGGACCACCATTCTCTCCTATCCGTTCATCTTTCTCGGCAAGCGATGCAAAAGATCAAAATTGAAGCACAATAAAGAATGTGGTCTTCAAAGTCATTAATAGGTGACTTTTATTATTCCAAGAGTCTTAAATAAAAAGTGTGGGTCATTAGGTGAATGTCATTACGTATTCTTATGAAGCCTCAATTAGGTGTCCCTATGTTTGGCTAGAGATGTCTTTATTAGGTGATTTTGGTTTACCTCTTGCTTTCTATTTAAAGGGACATGTACTTCACTTTTTTTTTAAAAAGAAGGAAGAATGGAAGAAGTTATCTAATTTTTGGAAGTCTAGCTTTGTTCTTGTAAGATCCTTGAGATGGGGAGGCTGAGAAGCCCCGAGTGAGATGCGCACTCGTTTTGGACGGGTCGGATTTTGAGGGCCTACGTAAAAGGAGAGCCCTACGATGGGGTAAGGTGAGATGCCTTGGGTGAGATGCCTGTTCCGATCACATTTGTTCTTTTAAATTTTGACTCGTCCCGCATCACAAAGCTTACATTACATTCATGTAAAATTGGGGTTTTAGCCTAGGTGAAAGATTAGCAAAGATGGCCATGTGGCATCCATGCATGATAGGCATACAATGGGACATGAAAGAGGTTGGGGTTTACCTCTCAAAGCTCGAAAACGCCAACAAAAGGGTGTATCTACAAGAAGCCCAAGGCGATGCCATGCTAACACCGAAATCAATAACTCCAACAATGAAAGGAGTCAACGACAACAAACGTAGACTCCCTTGTTTGGGACAAAACAGAGCACAAACAACAACAATAATAAGGGCAAAAACAGCACCAATAGCCGGCAGTTGTAGTAGCAAGCCCCGTTGGGGCCTGTGGTCCCCTGTTTTGACTAGAATAGGGGCAACGATGGGTGGAGAAGGGTGCAGGGACAACAACGACAAAGAGAAGATGCATTGGTAGCAAGAGAACCATGAAAAGGAGAGAGAGGGGTGTGCGGCTATGGCTGAGAGAGAGAGAGAGAGAGAGGAACCGATAGGGGGGAACCCACCGATCATCCCCTACCCCCCCACTCCACTAGTTTCCTTTAAAGACCCTTACTGATGGGCGAAGGGTCTTAAGAAAAAAAGGAAGACAGGAAAAAGAGAAAAAAGAAGAAGAAAAATGAAAGAAGAGAGAGAGAGAGAGAGGTGGGACTGGTGGGGGATACCGGCCCCCTCCCTTCCTTTCTCTCACTCTTGCAAGCTCTCTCTCTCTCATGTCTCTCTGTCTCCCTCAAATTAAATTTAAAAAAATTGCGGGTATCCATTGGTGGGGGGTACTAATGGTGCATTCCTCCCTACCCCCCAACCTTCGGTGGACTCCTCCTTCACTATAAATACCCCTAAGGGGGGCTGCTGCGGGGGACGAACAAGAGAGGCCTAGAGAGACTCTGCAAGTTGTTTTTATCTAAAGATCCTTCAAATTTTAAAGCAAAAAGCTCAAAAAGGATTCTCTATATATTTTTAGACTAGGAGGATGCCTTCATAATGTTTGAAGGATTTATGGATGTACTCATAATAGTTGAGTAATCCTTATGCATACTCATATATGTTTGAATATTATATTTTTATTCAATGACTCAAACACATTAGAGTTATGAATATTATTTATTTTGATTAAATGAAGACATGTCTTACTAATTAAATGATACATTATTGTATGTTGTACAATAACATCATGAAGATAATATGTAAACTTGATATTTTATTTGATGATCATGACTAAGTCAGTAATGTTATTAAATCATCAATCCATATCTTCATAAAGTATTGTGTGATTGAACCAATTTAAGCTAAATCCTTAATGAAATCTTAATGGATCTTAAGTGAACCTATAAAGACCCATTAGCCTAAATGACATTTGATCAAGGATGGCTAAATCCATTTTGTCCCAGTACTGGGCCAGTATCGGCCGGTATCGGTCCACTCAATATGGTATCGGTACCCACCGATACCGTTATATGTCGGCCGATATGTATCGGTATCGGCCGATACTGCCAACCGTGCATTTAATGGGTCATAAAAATGGTTCACTAATACCCCTTAAAGAAAGTGTGCCAAAAAGAGCACCCAATTGAATCAATTGGGTTTTAACAAATCTAATTCAAAGGATGGTTGGGGCTAAATGATACTCTCTCAAAGGACAACACTCTTAGTACATTAATGTCAAGTAAAAAGGACATTCACTATGAGGATGTTTCATTTTAGGTATCCTTTTGGATATTTGAGGGACAAAAGAATTTAATATGTATCCTTTAAGGATATAAGGAAAGACATTCCAAATAAAGTTCCCTTCCACAATAAGTCAAAGTTTGACTTTTTAAATTAGATTCATTAGTGCACCATTCTATTTAAAGGACATCAAATTGGATGGTTAACCAAAGGTAGTCAATCAATTGATTGACGTAATTAACACTGACCTAGGTCACTAGGGAGAGGTCGAATTAATGGATCCATTTGTTTGATCCGAAGTCTAGACTCCATGAGGGCTCATCCTAAGTTCTCAAAGTCGAACTAAAATAAAAAAATAAAACATGAAAAATGAAACAAACCCACAGATGGCACGCCCTGAGGGACCTCTCCTTCCTTTCATCTCTCCATCTGATGATGCCCTCATTATAGCATTATTAACTCTGCCTTGTTTTGTGCAGGTGTACGTGTTTCTAAAGGCCATCAATGTCTGCCAAAGTGACCTGTGGTCCACTTGTGGTCGCTACCCATACCTGTTACGGCTACCTGACGATGCAGACATGCTTCAGTAATTTCCCCTTCGTTATCGGATCTCCATATTTCCTAAGGGTCATCCTAGTACTGGAGTCCGCTCTGGAATTGAAGAAGCGGCATGCATCTTGCGCTAAGAAACGTCCACTTGAAGAAAATGTGGGTGACTAAGGAAGCGCAAAATCTACCGACCTAAGGCCTCCTTAGCAAAGCACCAACCCTCCGAGCCAGAGGGGAAAATGATCAACTCAACTATTCGACCTCGGTCTCCACAGGGTTAGAAAAGAAAAAGTGCCTATAAGACGAAATAGCAGGTCCAACAGAGAACTTTCGTTTTTAAGCAGTTGGGTGCACTTTCCCACCAGACTCAAAAAAGAAGAGGAGTCACCAAGATGACAGGTGATGACATCAGGGTATACCTCGATGAACCTCTGTTCAAGTAAGGTAATACATTCTTGCTTCTCCTTTGGTTTCTAGCTTTAACATAGATAAGATTTACAGTTTTTTAGTAAGTAATTGGAACCATCAAATTGGGGGTACCTCGACAAAATGTTAACAGTAACTTGGACTTTGATGAATCTCCATTCAGGTAAGTGATACATTCCTACTCCTTTGCTTTTGAGTTGTCTGATTGGTTAGTAGATCAAGGAATTATCTTCTAATCAATTTAGATGTTAGTTTAATCGTGATTTTTATAATCAACTAGAATGATTAGATTGTTTGCTTAAAATTTAAATGTAAAAGTAGATTGATAGTTTTTGCGGGCCTAGAATATATATGCAATAAGGTTGATTGTATTTTTGCGTAAGATAAACATAAGTTTGTCAGATTAAAATTGTAATCCTCGTGTCTTTACATTTTAAGGCTATGATAACGATAAATGACATACACATACGGGTTAAGAATCAATAAGATGAAGAGAAAGTCTTGACAGAATTGGGTCACATTAAGAATTGCTTGATATATGTTATCCTTATTAAAGGTTGATTGTCTAGAAATGATAAACACCGGATCCTTTGTTGTTTGAATACTCTTATTATGAAACTCTTTTGAAGCTATAATTAGTTTTATTCAAAATACTGGTCATATTGTATGACTAGACCTTTGATTTCTGTGAGGGAAAAGTACCAGTGTTTTTGGTTTTAGGCAGAGGTAAGACTTGTTGTTCTTGGTAAGCGGTTGCCAGCCGAGGCTGCGCTCTAAGTTTGCACATCAAGTGTTGTTGATTGATTGACTATAGGAGTTTTATTACATTAGTTGACTATTTGTGCTTCTCGATGTGCCGTAGTATCGACTTAAAAGAAAGGAGGGCATGAATGACATAATAGAACCAATGTGTTCGTAAGTTAGTGTGTCCTAAGAGCAATACCATAAGTTAAATAAACAAATACATATGAAGGCAACTACAATTCATACAGTGACTTGTAAAGCGAAGTATATGATCTTTTGATGACTGATTGAGAAGTTGAATTCACAAGAATACCGAGATGAGGTAAGGAAAGAAAGAGATTAGGAGAGGAAGGAAAGCTTAGGGGAAAGGGATTATTGAATGTTTAGCTTATTGCGTTTGAAAATGAAAAACAAAATACATTTATGGTAATGGTTCATCATACAAGGTTCTTTATTTGAAGTATAATTAAGTTTGATTGAAAGTCTAATATAAAAGTAAAGTGATAGCTTAACTTTTTGCTTTTAAGCAATATACTAGAATATTATCTATTTCCAAATGAAAAACAAAATACATTTAAAGTAATAGTTCATCATGCAAGGTGCCTTATTTGAGGTCAGAGTAACTCTTCAATTAAAACTTTAATATAAGAGTAGAATGATATTTAACAATGTAGATAATTGATATTCTAAGTTTCAAATATAGTAGCCTCATTCTGTGACTAAGCCCCTCTATGGTTTTGTTTAGGAAGAAGTATAAATGTTTCTGACTTTAACATAGATAAGATTTGCAGTTCTTACTTGACAATATCATAGCAATGGCTCGGACTTCAGTGAATCTCTTTTCATGTAAGATGACATGTTCAAACTCCTCTTTTGGTTTCTAACTTTAACATAAGATTTGTAGTTCCTCGTAAGCAGAAGGCATCAAATTGCGGGTAGTTCGACAATATCTTCTTAGTAGCAACTTGAACTTCGATGAATCTTCTTTCAAGTAAGGTGATACATTCTTTCTTTTCCTTTGGTTTCTATCTTTAACCTAGATAAAATTTGTAGTTTTTAGTAGGTAGTTGTAGGCACAAAATAGGGGTAGCTCGGCAATATCTTAGCAATAGCTTGGATTTTGATGAGTCTCTTTTTAGGCAAGGTAGGATACATTCCTGTTTCTTATTTTGGTTCTAACTTTAGCATAAGATTTGTAGTTTCTAATAAGTACGAAGCGTCAAATTGGGGGTAGCTCATCTCAGTAGCACCTCGGACTTTGATAAATCTCCTTTCAGGTAAGGTGATACATTCCTTCTCCTCTTTTGATTTCCAACTTTAACATAAGATTTGTAGTTCCTAGTATGAAGAAGGCGTCAAAATGGGTGCAACTCGACAATTTGTCAACAACAACTTGGACTTTCGTAAATCTCTTTTCAACTTTCAAGTAAGGTGATACATTCTTACTCCTCTAGTTTCTAATTTTAACATACACAACATTTGTGATTTTTAGTAAGTGGTTGGAGCTAGGGAGGCTACGAGCTGAGCTGCTCGCGAGTTACTTGAGCTCTTCTCAAGTCAGGCTTGACTCATTTAATCAATCATACCAACCCTGAGCTCTAATTTAGGCTCGTTTAAGCCAACAAGTCAAGCTCGAGTTTGACCCAACTCGATCAGCCGGCTCGCTAGCTAACTTGAAGTAGAAGTTTCTAGTTAATTTATATATTCTATGTCAAACTTCTATAGACAAAGGTAAACCAACCCTCATAAGCCCACGATGCCAACACCGCCTCACAGGCCCCAACCTACTAAACATTTACATAAGGTTTGAGCAAGATTATTATGAGCACCGATAAAACAATCAGGCCTTCGATCTTGAACTATACTTATGGAACTCCAGTTTCCTAGCGTGTACGTAGGAGGAACTCCCAGGTGTACTGTGAGGGGCCACACTAGAACCCCCACTTTCGGTTATATCGATTTGGGAATCTGTACGAGTGAAGGATATGATAGTAGAAGATAAATAGTGATAAAAATCCTCAGGATTTCACACATAACATATATATCCATTGATTCCATTGTATTGTACATAGCTGGTCCAAAGTACATATCCAAAAAATGAGAGACTATTTCACAACAAGTACAACTATAATACTGACAGTAGTGTCTCGATGGCCAATTGCTTCCCACGACTCTAGCTGCCACCATCACGTGCACCTCGTGACCCTGCCACCTACATAAAACAAAACAAATACGAAAAAGGGCGACAGTGAATCACTTGGCTCATATAGGATCCTTCATAAATCCATCCTTCCTCTACGAATAAAAAATGCATGACTAGACTCAATATACATGATCTACTTATGAAGTGAACTATAAACTGTATCAATATGGACATGAAGAGCTATGAAACATAATATAGCTTAAACACTTAAATCACTTAACATACAATCTCGTTTTCTCAACAGTAAACATGCTAAAATCGATAGGCTAACCAACACCACAAGTACAGTCGTACACCTTAGAAGGGTGAAGCTCAACCAAGCACCTTCCTGTCAGCCCTATAGGGTGCTAGCTCCACAATAGGTGAGGCAAGTTGGTAGGACTAATCGGCCTCGACGGCTTGCGAAACCGTGATGTCCAAAGATCGACTATGTGTGCACACAAGCGAGTATCTCTCACTGCCATAGTTAGGTAAGCTGAGACTTGACTTGAATCTCCCAGTTATAGGGCTGTATGAGGTCTTGACATACCTCTAGATCTTATAATTGGGCAAACTCTCTGATCCTTACCCTGAAGGTCCCAGTTATAAAGGGGAAACATAACTAGTGCGAGGTGTCTCTTTGTCTTGAATAACCACAACATACGCACAGTACAGTTTAACAGTCTTATAGTCATACGGTCGTACAATCATATAGTCTTACAGTTAAGACAGTAGCACAGTCATATACTCATGTAAATAAGTCAGTTGTACAGTTATACAAAGAAATGATTGTAATAGTACGGTTATACAGTTGCCAGTTATATTGTACTGTTCACATGGCATAAGGAACAATTATAAACAACCCACAATTAGACACTAGACAAGCATGTATCATGCAAGAACACCCTTATCCACAAAGTATGTAACAGTACGTTAAACCCTATACTCATCATGACATATATCCAGAGTAATAAATGCACATGACTATCACACCTTCTTTATGTTCATTTGATAAATGCCATACATGCAGTGCACTTAGGTATTACACTACATATTTATAACTTAAGCAATTAGCCATTAGACACATATGGCATAAACTCAGCCACACAAGGTAAACATGCTCAAAAATCTGATCACTACTTTCATAAACACATCCTGGACAGAAATAAATATAAATAAAGTCATTGGGCCGACTCCCTTTGTGTTTTTAAACTAATCATGGGCAACACAGTGCAGTTCAAGCAGTACAGTGCAGTTCAGGAACTAAACTTACACACGTCTGACAATTCTTTACACCTCCACAGTCAAACCCTTATAATTACATCCTCTCACACACACACATCTTCACAGCCACACCATTATACGTGCACACATCCTCACAATCACACCCTTACACATACAGATCCTCACAGTCACATTTAGAGTATAACACTGCATATACGTGTACACGACAATCCCCAACTTAAGTAATCGATTAAATGTTGGCACAATAGAAATTAAATCTTCTCAGACACATCCATCTATGCACAGTATGCAGCCCAATGAAGTTCAAAAAATGCACCCCAAGATATTCTTACAAACCCTCATAGTTATAGACAACGCATGGTCCCACTTCAAGCCTCAATTAGAGGGTATAATACCCTTATAGTTTCAGGTAAGGTGATACATTCCTTATCCTCCTTTGGTTTCTATCTTTAACATAGATAAGATTTGTAGTTTTTAGTAACTAGCTGGAGACATCAAATTGGGGGTAGCTTGGTAATATCTTAGCAGCAACTTGGATTTCGATGAATCTCTTTTTAGGTAAGCTAATATATTCCTGCTTTTCCTTTGGTTTCTAACTTTAACATAAGATTTGTAGTTCCTAATAAGTTGGAAGCATTAAATTGGAGGCAACTCGACAATATCTCAACGGCAACGTGGATTCTGATGAATCTCCCTTCAGGTTAGGTCATTCCTTCTCCTCCTTTAGTTTCTAATCTTAAATGCTAGTAAGTAGAAGGCATAAAATTGGGGGCATCTCGACAATAGCTCCACAACAACTTGGACTTAAATAAATCTCTTTTCAGGTAAGGTGATAAATTCCTACTCTTCCTCTAGTTTCTAACTTTAACATATATAATATTTGCAGTTTTTAATGAGTAGTTGGATCTAAGGATGGCCACGAGCCGAGTTGCTCATGAGCTACTCGAGCTCGGCTCGAATCAAGCTCGGCCCAGCTTAGCTCAATTGAACCAAGCCCAGACTGTAATTTAGGCTTGTGTGATCAAACGAGCCAAAGCTCGAGCTTGAGCCAGCTTTGCTCAACTGGATCGCTAGTTGGCTCGAGGTAAAAATATTTAATTAATTTGTATATTTATGTCAAACTTCTATTGCCGAAGGGACCAACCTTGATAAGCCTACCATACCAACACCGCTTGATAGGCCCCAACATTCATGTAAGGTGATACATTTATGGTCCTCCTTTGGTTTCTAACATAATAAGATTTGTAGTTCCTAGTAAGTTAGAGGCACCAATTTGGCGGTAGCTCGATAATATCTCAACAATAACTCAGACTTCGAAGGATCTCTTTTCAAGTAAAGCGATACATTCTTTCTCCTCCTTAGGTTTCTAACTTTAACGTGAATAAGATTCGCAGGCTTTAGTAAGTAGTTAGAGGCATCAAATTGGGGCAGTTCGACAATATCTCAGCAACAACTTAGACTTCGATGAATCTCCTTTCGGTAAGGTGACACATTTCTGCTCCTTTGATTTCTAATCCTTTGTGTATCCGAGTACGGACGATGCCACCTTAGGAGTCCAGTGCGTTCAAATCATACGAGCATCCTTATGAGTCGGACATTAAGCTAAAAGATGCATGAAACCCGAGGAAGGCTTTCCCTCAAGTGTTCCTTTGCTTTATCTATGGTCTCATATAAATATCCCATGTCATTTTTGTCATCTCCATCAACTAACTTCAGAACATGTACCAGATGCTCAACAACTTTCAGATAGCGAGAAATTTTATCCCAAAAACTTCTCTCCCCAACTAGCGATTGCACTGCTAGGGCAACTTTTCTAGCATCGGCCCTCAGTGTCCCTATATGTGCTAGAAACTCGTCAGAGTGGACTAACTGAGCCAACTGATACTTGTATTTACTCAGGCTCTCTAAAGAGATGAAGTTGGATGCAAATCTGATAGGGCCAGCACGAAGAAGATCCCGTCCACTTGTATGCTCTCTCATCATATGTAGGATCATGTTGTGACTATAAATAAATCTCGTGATCATCTGACCATGATGTACCACCTCAGCAACAAAAGGGTCTTTGCCTATATCCTCCATCATCAAGTCAACGGAATGTGCTGCACAGGGCATCAGTACAAATGGTGCCACTTCTGCATCAACAATTTACCAGCTGCTTAGTAGCTTGCTTCGTTGTCAATGACTATCTGCACAACATTTTCTTCACCAATTTTCTCTACCACGTCATCCATTAGCCTGTACAAATAATAAGCATTCTTTATTCTGTTTGAGGCATCCACATACTTTAAAAAAATAGTGCCCTCACTGTAATACATAAGAAAATTAATCATCGATCTCCTTGTGGTCCCTGTCCAACCATCACACATGATGGTACAACCACGTTACCTTCCACACATTTTTGAAGTTGTCGACCCATACCTTCAAGTCATATACTCCTCTTCGAGCCCAACATCATAAATGTAGCGAGGTGTGGGAGCCTTTACACTGGGCCCAGCATCTGTAATTACATCCACCATCGTCTAAAAATAGGGACTAGATGTTGTATGTGCTGGCACACCTGCATGTAAAAACCATTTCACAATTCCTTTCGAGACATTTTTTGCTGAGGCCTTAGCTCCTTTCAATGCTTGCTTGATTCCAGGCTGTCTGGCAGACCTTGATCTGTACAAAAATTGGTCTATAGGACCGTGTGCCACATCTGACGTCTGTCCACAACCTAACATAGAACTAGCAGTCTTGCGACCAGAAGAGCCCTTAGGAACGAATCTCCCAGGCTGAGAAGCAATAGGCACTGATCCGCCTGATGATCCTATGCTTCTTCGCCGGTCCGCATCTTCTTTATTTGTCCGCAAACTGGCACGAACAGCTATGGTGTATTCTGCATCAGGGTCATTTGGATCCTCCTTATCCTCCTCTTCCTCCTCATCATCATCTAAATTGATTGGCCGTTGAATATGTAGACTGTAATCTCTTTGTCTTTAGCGCCCTGATATATCATCTTACAAATCTATGTGTTGTTGAGATGATAAATCTTTCTGTGCCTTTTTACCCATCATATAAGTCCTCATTTCCTTCTTCACGTCTAGCGGGACTGACTCACATCTGCTGACGTCTCCTAATATGCCAGCAAGATGGTTTTTTAGGCGATACACGCCACCACCCATCTCCTTTCCACACCAGTTGCATTTGACCCTCCTCCTAACACTGTCCACTAGTGTGCAATGATGCCAACCAGGATCAACACCCTACTGCTCCACATCCTGTTCATGATGTCCTTGGTCTACCATATTCATGCATAACATAAAAATACAAAAATGCAATCAGATTGTAATAAGTTCAATTGAGTGTTTGGCACACTCAATTGAACTCTAATTACACTAATCATACAAAAGTCCTAAATATTAACTCTTAATTAAGGTTAATTTTGAGAAATTAGTACTAATGATGAACAATTAATGCAAAAAATTATACAATTAGGTTCTAATTGTTCAATTAAGTGTTTGGCACACTCAATTGAACCCTAATTACACTAATTATACAAAAATCTCAATTTTTAACCCTTAATTAGGGTTAATTTTATCAAATCAATGCTAATAACATGCAATTAATGAAAAAAATTATGCAATCAGATTGTAATAAGTTCAATTGAGTGTTTGGCACACTCAAATGAACTCTAATCACATAAAAGCCCTAATTTTTAACTCCTAATTAGGGTTAATTTTATCAAATTAACGCTAATTACATGCAATTAATGCAAAAAACTATGCAATCAGATTGTAATAATTTCAATTGAGTGTTTGGCACACTCAATTGAACTCTAATTACACTAATCATACAAAAGTCTTAATTTTTAACCCCTAATTAGGTTAATTTTACCAAATTAACGCTAATAATATGCAATTAATGCAAAAAACTATCCAATCAAATTGTAATAAGTTCAATTGAGTGTTTGGAACACTCAATTGAATTGTAATTACACTAATCATACAAAAGCCCTAACTTTTAACCCTTAATTAAGGTTAATTTTAACTAATTAACATTAATAACACGCAATTAATGTAAAAAAATGTACAATTAGGTTCTAATAAGTTCAATTGAGTGTTTGACACACTCGATTGAACCTTAATTACACTAATCATGCAAAAGCTCAAATTTTTAACCCCTAATTAGGGTTAATTTTAGGGATTTTGTCTAATCAACATGCTAAATTTTTTTTGTACCTAAATATTAATAGATCTACATAATGTACACAATCATACATCATTTCTAAGTTTTTGAGAATTTAAAAAAAAAAAATAGATCGAAATATACCTAAACTCAGATCGAGATGCGGAAATAAAATCCGACGTCGACGGCGGCGGTGACGACGACAACAGTGGCGGCGGTGGCTCCCGGCCGGCCGGCCGATGATGACGGTGTGAAAACCCCCTTCTTTCGGTTGAGATCTCAAAGAAAAAGAGTGAGAGAGAGAGAGAGAGAGAGAGAGAGAGAGAGAGAGAGAGGAGAGAAGAAGATGGCGGTGGACGGCCGACGGGGGGACCAACAGCGAGTGGCAGCGGTGGCCGGGGGAGGGGGAGGGGTTGGGGGAAGGGCAGCAGCCAGCAGCAGAAACGTTGCTGGCTATTGGCTCCCGATCTCCCCTTAAAGGGGGATTCGGGAGCACCCGATTCTGATCGGAATCGGCCGATTTGGCAATCCATGCCACATGCACCTTGTGACCTTGCCACCCACATAAAACAAACCAAACACGAAAAAGGGCGGCAGTGAATCACTTGGCTCTTATAAGATCCTCCTTGAATCCTTCCTTTCTCTATGAATAAAAAATGCATGACTAGACTCAATATTACATGATCTACTTATGAAGTGAACTACGAACTGTATCAGTATGGACGTCAACAGTCATGAAACATAATATAGTTAAAACACTTAACATATAGTCTTGTTTTCTCAACAGTAAACATGTTAAAATCGATAGGGTCACTAACACCACTAGTACAGTCGTACGCATTGGAAGAGTAAGGTGATACATTCTTTCTTTTCCTTTGGTTTCTGTCTTTAACATAGATAAAATTTGTAGTTTTTAGTAGGTAGTTGTAGGCATCAAAATGGGGGAGCTCAGCAATATCTTAGCAATAGCTCGGATTTTGATGAATCTCCTTTTAGGCAAGGTAAGATACATCCCTGCTTCTTATTTTGTTTCTAACTTTAACATAAGATTTGTAGTTTCTAATAAGTACGAAGCATCAAATTGGGGGCAACTCATCTCAGTAGCACCTTGCTTTCAGTTAAGGTGATACATTCTTTCTTTTCCTTTGGTTTCTATCTTTAACATAGAGAAAATTTGTAGTTTTTAGTAGGTAGTTGTAGGCATCATAATAGGGGTAGCTCGGTAATATCTTAGCAATCGCTTGGATTTTAATGAACCTCCTTTTAGGCAAGGTGAGATACATTCCTGCTTCTTATTTTGTTTGTAACTTTAGCATAAGATTTGTAGTTTCTTTAAGTACGAAGCATCAAATTGGGGGAAGCTCATCTCAGTAGCACTTCGGACTTTGATGAATCTCCTTTCAGGTATGATGATACGTTCCTTCTCCTCTTTTGGTTTTCAACTTTAACATAAGATTTGTAGTTCCTAGTAAGTAGAAGGCGTCAAAATGGGGGCAACTTGACAATATGTCAACAACAACTTGGACTTCAGTAAATCTCCTATCAACTTTCAAGTAAGGTGATATATTCCTGCTCTTTTGGTTTCTAACTTTAACATAGATAACATTTGCGATTTTTAATACGTAGTTAGAGCTAGGGAGGCCACGAGCCGAGCTGCTCGCGAGTTATTCGAGCCCTGCTCGACTCAGGCTCGACTCATTTAATCAATCGTACCAAGCCTGAGCTCTAATCTAGGCTTGTCTAATCAAACGAGACAAGCTTGAGCTTGACCCAACTCGGCTCGGCTGGCTCGCGAGCTGTCTCAAAGTAAAAATATCTAATTAATTTATATATTCTATGCTAAACTTCTACTGCCTAAGGTAAAGCATCCCTCATAAGCTCACCATGCCAACACCCCCTCATAGGCCCTAACCTACTAAACATTTACATAAGGTTTCAACAAGATTACTATGAGCACCGATAAAACAATCAGGCTTCCGATCTTGAAGTAAACTTATAGAACTCCAGGTTCCTATCGTGTACGCCGGAGGAACTCACAGGTGTACTGTGAGGGCCGACACTAGAACACCCACTAATGGTTATATCGGTTTGGAAATCTGTACAAATAGAGTGAAGGATATAACCGTACAAGATAAATAGTAATTAAAAAGGGCGACAGTGAGTCACTTGACTCGTATAGGATCCTCCCTAAATCCATCCTTTCTCTACGATTAAAAAATGCATAACTAGTCTTGTTTTTTTAACAGTAACCATGCTAAAAGTAATAGGGTCACCAACACCATTAGTACAGTTTGTACGCATTGGAAGAGTAAGGTGATAGATTCTTTCTTTTCCTTTGGTTTCTATCTTTAACATAGATAAAGTTAACCAGCCGGTAGCTTGAGAACTAAGTGCCACGCAGGTTGTGATGAGAGGAAAATGCTACTTATAGAAAGTGCTACCTTTAGAGGTGAAGCCACTATAGTGTGGAGCCACCCCTTGAACTTGTGGGGGCCACCTCTATAATCTTTTGTCTATCTAGTTACGGACAGTGCCACTTTAGGAGTCTATACATCCAAATCATATAAGCATCCTTATGAGTCGGACATTAAGTTAAAATACACATGAAATCCTAGGCAAATAGGTAAAATCTTGCATACGTCTTTTTCGGTCCATGTGTGATGGGTGGGTTTGCTACAGAGTGGAAGCGTCAATAGACATTTGCCTTACCACTGGCTCCATATTAGGTTAAACACGATACTTCTCATGTGGTTTGGATGCATGTCCGTTAAATGAGTGATAACATGGTGATATGTGTTGTCATGTTCAGTTAAGCATGTTAAGAAGTATGATGCATGATGGCATGTTAAGAAGTAAGATAGATGATATATTAAGTTCATGATAGAGGCATGTTATGTTAAGATGCATGCTAGGCTTATGATGTTTAACGTTCATGTGTAGGTTTAAGTCATATTTAGTTGCTCATGATAAGATTTGATGCTAAAGAATAGGTTTATGGCATAATCATGTATATACGATATTATGATGCATGTTATTTAGATATTTATCGTGTCTTTTTCCTTTATGATATATTGTATGAAAAACCTATGATTTTGTAGGTTATGAACTTGCTAAATCAGTTGAGACTTACCCTTGCTCACTAACTATTAAGTAAGGTAATCTAATGCACTCTAGGGATTTGTAAGTTGATGCTTACTTAAGAAGACTAAAGTACTAAAATTCATTTATGTTTCTTAGCGAAAGTTACTTAGCGAAACTATAGTAAGTGAATTATATGGTAGTTGCAGATGCTGTATAACTAGCTTATCTATGGAAGAATGGAAGTATCCTGGTTGTTTGGTTATCTTGAAATTCGAGGACGAATTTTGTTTAAGGGGGTAGGATATAAGGACCCACAAATAAATTATATTTACATGAAAAGTTTACTTATAATTTCAGGAACATTATTGTATAATTAGATGGTAATAAGTTTTACCAAAATATACACAATTATAAAAAATGGTATATTTATAAATACTAAAAAGAATAAATATAATTAGGTAAAGCAACCCTCATAAGCCCACCATGCCAACACCCCCTCACAGGCCGCAACCTACTAAACATTTACATAAGGTTTCAACAAGATTACTATGAGTACCGATAAAACAATCAGGCTTCCGATCTTGAAGTAAACTTATGGAACTCCAGGTTCCTAGCGTATACGCCGGAGGAACTCATAAGTGTACTGTAAGGGCCCACACTAGAACACCCACTAACGGTTATGTCAGTTTGGAAATCTGTACAAGTAGAGTGAAGGATATAACCGTACAAGATAAATAGTAATTAAAAAGGGCGACAGTGAGTCACTTGACTCGTATAGGATCCTCCCTAAATCCATCCTTTCTCTACGATTAAAAGATGCATGACTAGTTTTGTTTTCTTAACAGTAAACATGCTAAAAGTAATAGGCTTACCAACACCATTAGTACAGTTTGTACGCATTGGAAGAGTAAGGTGATAGATTCTTTCTTTTCATTTGGTTTCTATCTTTAACATAGATAAAGTTTGTAGTTTTTAGTAGGTAGTTATAAGCATTAAAATGGGGGGAGCTCTGCAATATCTTAGCAATAGCTCGGATTTTGATGAATCTCCTTTTAGGCATGGTGAGAATCGTGAGATACATTCCTGCTTCTTATTTTGTTTCTAACTTTAGCAGAAGATTTGTAGTTTCTAGTAAGTACGAAGCATCAAATTGGGGGCAGCTCATCTCAGTAGCACCTCGCTTTCAGGTAAGGTGATACATTCTTTTTTTTCCTTTGGTTTCTATCTTTAACATAGATAAAATTTGTAGTTTTTAGTAGGTAGTTGTAGGCATCAAAATGGGGGTAGCTCGAAAATATCTTAGCAATAGCTTGGATTTTGATGAATCTCCTTTTAGGCAATGTGAGATACATTCCTGCTTCTTATTTTGTTTCTAACTTTAACATAAGATTTGTAGTTTTTAGTAAGTACGAAGCATCAAATTGGGGATAACTCATCTCAGTAGCACCTCAGACTTTGATGAATCTCTTTTCAGGTAAAGTGATACATTCATTCTCCTCTTCTGATTTCCAACTTTAACGTAAGATTTATAGTTCCTAGTATGAAGAAGGCATCAAAATGGGGGCAGCTCGACAATATGTCAACAATAACTTGCACTTTAGTAAATCTCTTGTCAACTTTCAATTAAGGTGTACATTCTTGCTCCTCCTCTGGTTTCTAACTTTAATATATATAACATTTTCAATTTTTAATAAGTAGTTGGAGCTAAGGAGGCCACGAGCCGAGCTGCTCGCGAGTTACTCTAGCTCTGCTCGAGTCAGGCTCTACTAATTTAATCAATCGTACCAAGCCTGAGCTCTTATTTAAGCTCGTCTAATCAAACGAGCCAAGCTTGAGCTTGACCCAACTCTGCTCAGTCGGCTCGCGAGTTGACTCGAAGTAGAAGAATCTAATTAATTTATATATTCTATGTCAAACTTCTACAGCCAAAGGTAAACCAGCCCTCATAAGCCCACCATGCATGGATGGCAGTACCGGTACCGGTCCCGGTCGGTACTGGTACGTACCGGTACCGATATCGGCCGGTACGACCGGTACGAGCTTAAAGGGGCCCAAAAAAATCAGAAAAAATGTAAACAATTAATTAGCTATGTGTTGGGTGTGATAAAAGTGGGTTAAGACAAAGAAGTACACATAACGCATACAAAATGACTATTTTCATATAGATTAAACATGAAAAATATTATGTTAATGTACTAAATATTTACAACAATGCTACTGGGTGGAATCGGTGGATGGAATTGAAAGCCTTCATACTCTACTTGATCTCCCCAGCTATACATGCCTGCTTCTTGTTGGCCACCTCCATAACCTGACTGCTGTCCATGCTGACTTTGTGAATCATAATCTCCTTGACTTTCATGTTGTCCTCTTCCTGTGTCAATATGTAAGGAGAAAGAAGGTGCATACACTCCGCCCCCGGTAGTAGCACCTGCAGCTGCACCAGCATCATCACTAGGAGACTCTGTCCCATCATCATCATCATCATCTTGATCATAATCAACAATTAACTTTCTTTTGACATTACTTGATTTTTTATTTTGTGATGCCTGTTTTTGCTGGCTTTCTTTTCTTTCTAGATCCTTTTGCAAGTTCAATCGATTCAATAATCCTTTTCCTCGTGGTGTATGCCTCACATAAATTTGCTTCATCTCATTAATGGTAGGATCGTCTCTGGCAGCCAGATTAGTCCTCTCCAATGTAGATGTACTCCTTTTCAAGAATGATGGTGGCCTTACCATTCTAGAAGTGACTGACCTACTATCTGATTCTGAGTGTCTAGTAGGCTCAAACTCAGTATCAGGTGCAAATAAAGGCACATGCTCAGTCTGACTCTGATGCTCATGTGAAGGAGGAGGTGAATTTTCTTTTTGCCTTTTCGATGTTCTTAATTCTGGATCTCTAGCAACAACTCCATCTAGTATGCCTTCTGCCCATTCTGTATCATCAGGATCAAAAACTGGCTCATCGACAGTTGCTCGTGTCTCAACCCAAGTCTGCAAGGGATTATCATCATCAAATAACTCTTCCACATCAATTTGGCTAACAACATCTTCTGCGTACCCTGCAGCTCGTTTCTCCCTCAATTGTTGTCTCAACCGGATGTTTTTGATCCTCAATCTCATATTGTAATGGCAGTACACCAATTTGTCCAATCGTTCAGCCTTTAACTTGTTACGAATTTTTGAGTGTATAAGGCTGAACGTGCTCCAGTTTCTTTCACATTGGCTTGCCGACGTCGTCTGACTCAAAACCCTCACTGCAACGAAAGCCAATGGATTATAACACCTATCTCTGTTGTATACCATTATCCACCACTCAGTTGTGCCATCATTAAAAGAAACCAAAAAATTAATCAATGTATGTTCTCGTTTCTTATGCACATATGACAACAATGCAATGACTAAGTATACCTGGGCTCACTTTCTCTACGGCAATTTGCACAGAATCTTCATTATATGTCTCCAGCCTTAGCCTATAAGCCTCCATCTACAAAGATGGAATTAACAATTAATAGAATTCATAGGCTCTTCAAATTACAAGTAATTGGATAAATCTTAAAGTCAGATCTTCACTAAGTATACCTGTCTCTCTACCTCAATCCTATCTTCTATTATCCTCGACAAACGTGCAATCACATTTAGTGTGCCTTGAATCACCTCTCCATCAATATGCACTTGACGACTGTACATTACGCGATGATTTAAAAAATAACCTGCATTTAGGTGAAAAATTACTAATGTCAATTTAATAAATAATCTCTTATGTAACAGTATAAGACTTCACTTACTAGGTGCATGCAAGTCGTGATGTAATGTGCTTTCCCATCTGACATCAATAAGGTCCCACCACTTCATATAAGTGTTGGGAAATGCGTTCTTGATGTGCACCTTAGCAATGTCAATTGCCTCGTACAAATATCTCATGTAATTCTTATCATCCCCATCCACCAATTTTAACACCTGTACGAGAGGTTCCACCAACTTCAGATAAGTCTCCATATTACTCCAAAAAATTTTATTCTCTATGATTTTTCTCACTTCCAAATGTTCAGATTTAGATTCATTGGAGGTGGTCCGCATATACTCCAAGAACTCCTTATTAAACATAAAACCCTTGATCTCATTCTTGAATTTGTGCAAAGATTCTAAAGAAATAAAATTAGATGCAAATCGTGTAGGCCCCGCACGGATGAGATCTCGACCTCCATATGCTTTTTCTCTGAACATATTCAAGATCCTGGGATGACCATAAATAAATTGGATAATTCTTTGGGCTCTCTTTACTGTCTTGCTGATAGTCGGATCCTTACCAATGTCTTCAAGCATCAAGTCCAGACTATGCGCTACACATGGGACCTAATAAAGGTTTGCGCTTGTCCATTAACTTCTTCCCTGCAGCTTTATAACTTGGTTCATTATCGGTGACCACCTGGACAACATTTTCCTCTCCAATTTCTTGCACCATCTGATCCATCAAACCAAATAAATATTTTGCATTCTTTGAATAGTTTGATGCATCAACAGATTTCATAAAAACTGTCCCTTCTGTGCAATAAATAAGAAAATTAATCATGGACTTCTGTGTGGTACCAGTCCAGCCATCGCACATAATTGTGCATCCTCTCTCCTTCCATACTGCCTTAAAACTTTCAACCCACTGTTGAAGTTCCTCGTATTCTCCATCAAACCCCCGTCCATATATGTCTCGACGTGTGGGGGCTTTGAACCCACGACCATGATCTGCTATCGCATCAATCATAGGCTGAAAATAAGGAGACTGAGCAGCATGTGAGGGTACACGTGCATGCAAAAATTATTTGCAGATGCTTTTAAAAGTATGTCCTGCCGCTTCAACTGACTTTTTTACTCTTCTCATTGCTTGCTTGATTTTTGGCTGAGTAGAACTCTGTCTTCTAAAAAGATAACTGTCCATAGGACCCACTTGGCCTGTAGGTTGACTTGTGCCTCTTATTGATGGTCCATCACCTCTCCTTCAGGCTTCGTCTTCTTGTTGATGCCACAAACTCTCTCTTTTAGCTGCAGCCATCTCAGGATCATCATCATCATCATCACTAGAATCTACAATTTGTTCAGCCCTTTGCCTCTCACGTATAGAAATGCCACTGGCCGCAGTATACATCCCTTTGCCTTTTGTATTATGTCTACTTGAAATTTCGCCTTGGAGTTCAACCTCATCTTCATTCTTTTGTTCTTTTTGTGCTTTTCGGCTACGCCACAATTCACGCATCTCGTTGGCAACTTGTCGGGGACAGACAGTACACCTTGTCACCTGTCCTGTCATCCCTGTTAAATGTTCTTTCCCTCGAGTGATTCCACCACTCATCTCTTTGCCACAATATTTGCATTTCACTCTCCTCTTTGCAGTATTAACTAAGGTGATATGGGCCCACCCTGGGTCTTGCTCTTGCTGTTCAGCCATGTTCTTACAACACATAAAAAAAAAAGTAGAAACAAATATAAGAACATTTGGCATTATGCTCCTAGTTTAAAACATGTAATGAAGTTTAATTAGGTTCCAATTGATGTTTAATTTAAGTAATTAGACAAAAGTCCCAATTTTTAATCGCTAATTATGGCCAAAATTGGGGATTTTTCCTAATTAACCGTCGATCAACACAATTGACAGCACACTCCTATTTTAAAACATGTAATGAAGTTTAATTAGACTCCAATTGATGTTTAATTTAAGTAATTAGACAAAAGCCCCAATTTTTAACCGCTAATTAGGGCCAAAATCGGGGATTTCCCCTAATTAACCGTCAATCAACATAATTGACAGCACACTCCTATTTTAAAACATGCAATGAAGCTTAATTAGGCTCCAATTGATGTTTAATTTAAGTAATTAGACAAAAGTCTTAATTTTTAACCGCTAATTAGGGCCAAAATTGGGGATTTCCCATAATTAACTGTCGATCAACACAATTGACAGCACACTCCTATTTTAAAACATGCAATGAAGCTTAATTAGGCTCCAATTGATGTTTAATTTAAGTAATTAGACAAAAGCCCCATTTTTTAACTGCTAATTAGGGCTAAAATTGTGGATTTTCCCTAATTAACCGTCGATCAACGTAATTGACAGCACACTCCTAGTTTAAAACATGCAATGAAGCTTAATTATGCTCCAATTGATGTTTAATTTAAGTAATTAGACAAAAGTCCCAATTTTTAACCGCTAATTAGGGCCAAAATTGGGGATTTCCCCTAATTAACTGTCGATCAACGTAATTGACAGCACACTCCTAGTTTAAAACATGCAATGAAGCTTAATTAGACTCCAATTGATGTTTAATTTAAGTAATTAGACAAAAGCTCCAATTTTTAACCACTAATTAGGGCCAAAATCGGGAGTTGTCTATTTTATCAAGAAAATGAACTTAAATAATCTAAGAAATATGTAACAAACTAAAAAATAATCACTACATTAAAATATAAATCATACCTTCTTTTTTTCTTCCACCCAAAATGGTGAAAACATCTCCGGAAAAGGGTGAAACGTCTCCGGCGGCGGTGGCGGGCGGCGGGTGGCGGCGGCGGTTCTTTCCCCTCCTTCCCCTCCTCCTTCCCCTCCTTCCCTTCCCCTCCCACTGCAAAAATCAGAATCCCCTCTCACATATCTGTTTCTGTAAGGGGTGTTTCACGGGCGTACTGGCCCGGTACCGGCCCGATACAGTCATTTTTCTTTTTTTTTTTCTTTTTTTTACGGTACCGGCCCTAAATGGGGGTACCGATACCGGTCCGGTACGTACCGGTACCGGCCGAAACTGCCATCCATGCCACCATGCCAACACCCTCTCACATGCCCCAGCCTATTAAATATTTACATAAGGTTTGAACATGATTATTATGTGCCCTTATAAAACAATCAGGCTTCCGATCTTGAACTAAACTTATGGAACTCCAGGCTCCTAGCGTGTGCGTGGGAGGAACTCTCAGGTGTACTATGAGGGGCCACACTAGAACCCCCACTTACGATTTTGTCGATTTGGGAATATGTATAAGTAGAGTGAAGCATATAACCTTACAAGATAAATAGTAATTAAAATGCCCAGGATTTCACACATAACATATATATCCATTGATTCCATTTTATTGTACATAGCTGGTCCAAGTACATATCCCAAAAATGAGAGACTATTTCACAAGTACAACTATAATGCTGACAGTAGGGTCCCGATGGCCAATTGCTTCCCATGACCCTAGCTGCCACCACCACCTGCACCTCGTGACCCTGCTACCCACATAAAACAAAACAAACACGAAAAAGGGCGGCAGTAAGTCACTTGGCTCATATAGGATCTTCCCTGAATCCATCCTTTCTCTATGAATCAAAAATACATGACTAGACTCAATTTACATGATCTACTTATGAAGTGAACTATGAACTGTATCAGCATGGACATGGACAGTCATGCAACATAATATAGCTAAAACACTTAACATACAATCTTCTTTTCTCAACAGTAAATAGGCTAAAAGCGACAGGGTCACCAACACCACTAGTACAGTTGTATGCCTTGGAAGAGTCAAGCTCAACAAGGCATCTGCCTGCCAACCCTATAGGGTACTAGCTCCATAATAGGTGAGATAAGTTGGTAGGACTAATCGGCCTCGACGGCTCGCAAAATTGTGAAGTCTAGAGACCAACTATGTATGTACACAAGCGAGTATCTCTTACTGTCATAGTCAGGTAAGCTGAGACTGGACTCATATGTCCCGGTTATAAGGTTGTCCGAGGTCCTGGCATACCTCCCAGTCTTATAATTGGGCAAATGCTCCGATCCTTACCCTGACAAGGATCCCAGTCATAAAGGGGAAACACAACTAGTGCGAGGTGTCACTTTGTCCTAAAATACCACAACCTACACACAATACAGTTCTCACAGCCTTATAGTCATAAAGTCGTACAGTTATATAGTCTTACAATTAAGACAGTCGCACAGTCATATACTCATTTAAATAAGATAGATGTACAATTATATGGTCAAACGATTGTATCAGTTGTACGATTATACAGTTGCCAGTTATATTGTATTGTTCACATGGCATAAGGAACAATTATAAACAACCCACAATTAGATATTAGACATACATGTATCATGCAAGTACACCCTTATCCACACAGTATGTAACAGTCCCTTAAACCCTATACTTATCATGGCATACATCCGGAGTAATAAATGCACATTGACTATCATACTTTCTCTATGTTCATTTGATAAATGCCATACATGCAGTGCACTTAGGTTTTACACTGCATATTTGTAACTTAAGCAATTAGACATTAGACACATATGGCATAAACTCAGCCATACAAGATAAACATGCTCAAAAATCTGATTATTACTTTCATAAATACATCTTGGACAGAAATAAATATAAATAAAATTATTGGACTGACTCCTTTTTTGTTTTTAAAATAATCATGGGCAGCACAGTGCAGTTCAGGAACTAAACTTACGCGCTTGACAATTCTTTACACCCCCACAGTCAAACCCTTATCATTACATCCTCACACACACACGCATACATCTTCACAGCCATACCTTTATGCACACACACATCCTCACAATCACACCCTCACATATACACATCCTCACAGTGACACTAAGAGTATAACACTGCATGTATGTGTACACGACAATCCCTAACTAAAGTAATCAATTAAATGTTGACACATATGACATGGACTGTTCAGCCATGAACTATAAAAACAAAAATTAAATCTTCTCAGACACATCGATCTCTGCACAGTATGCAACCCAATAAAGTTCAGAAAATGCACCCCAAGATACTCTTACAAACCCTCACAGTTATAGACAACGCATGGTCCCACTTCAAGCCTCAATTAGAGGGTATAATGCCACTTGAAAACCTGCACCCAGATGATATGCAAACCTGTCCATAAATAATATGTAAACCTGCCCATAATTCATACAAAAATCCATTCACAAAACTGTCCAATAGAGGGGATAATGTCACCCACAAACCAGACTCTAAAGGACATGAGAACTGTCCACAGTTAACATAAAAAATCTATGAACCAATGCATTAGAGAAACCTCCCATCAAACATGCATAGACTCTAACTACACAGGTGATCACTTCACCTTCATTCAAGTACTCATAACACACTAAATGGCATCCCTTACACGAAGAAAATTGGACAACATCCCCCCCGTTTATCCCACCTAAACGTGGGAGAAAAATAACTAAAACATAAAATAATCGAGGTACATAGAGAAGGGCAAGGTTTAAGTCTCCTACCTTCTCTTTGTACCCCAAAAAAGATCCTAAAACCACCACCTATAGCTTGTTGTAGCACGTTCTATTGTAGCATGCACTGTACGTTACTGTCGCAAGCCTCCCCCCCCCCCCCCTCTCTCTTTTTCCCATTGTAGCAGGTCCCCCTCTCTCTTTCTTTCTCTTTCTTCCTCTCTCTCTCTCCTCCTGTAGCTGGACATTTGGCACGTTCAGCCCCTGTGGGGCTTTGTTTTAAGCTCCATCTCCTTTAAAGAGGCGGGAAGCTTCAAGAAAGGGGACATATATGTGCCCCTCGATGTTTGAGAAAGGTGGGAAGCTTCTTGGTAAGTGGTTGGCCGCACTCTAAGTTTGCACATCAAGTCTTGCCGATCAATTGACTTACTATAGAAGTTTTATTTCATTAGTTGACTATTTGTGCTTTCTCAGTGTGCCGCAGTATGCAATCTTAAAAAGAAAATAAGGCATGAATGACATAACATAACCAATGTGTTCATAAGTTAGTGTTTCCTAAAAGCAAAACCATAATTTAAATAAATAAGTACACATTAAGGCAACTAAAATTCATGCAGTGACCTATAAGCGAAGTATAGGTTTTTTTGATGACTGATTGAGAAGTTGAATTCACGAGAATACCTAGATGACGCAAGGAAAGTAAGATATTAGGAGAGGAAGGAAAGCTTAAGGAAATGGATTATTGAATGTTTAGCTTACTGTGTTTGAAAATGAAAAATAAAATACATTTAAGGTAATGGTTCATCATATAAGGTGCTTTTTTTTGAAGCATAATTAAGTTTGATTGAAATTCTAATATAAAAGTAAAGTGATAGTTTAACTTTTTGTTTTTTGGCGATATACTAGAATATTATATGTTTCCAAATGAAAAAACAAAATACATTTAAAGTAATAGTTCATTATGTAAGGTGCCTTATTTGAGGTCTTAGTAACTCTTCGATTAAAACTCTAATATAAGAGTAGGGTGATATTTAACAATGTAGATAATTGATATTCTAAGTTTAGAATATAGTACTCTCATTATTTGAGTAAGCCCCTCTATGGTTTTGTTTAGGAAGAAGCATCGATGTTTCTAACTTTAATATAAATAAGATTTATAGTTCTTAGTACATAGTTAGAGGCATCAAATCGAGGGCAACTTGATAATATCTTAGCAATAGCTCGGACTTCGATGAATCTCTTTTCATGTAAGGTCACACGTTCAAGCTCCTCCGTCGGTTTCAAACTTTAGCATGAGATTTGTAGTTCCTCGTAAGTAGAAGGTATTAAATTGCGGGCGGTTCGACAATATCTTCCTCACAGCAACTTGAATTTTGATGAATCTTCTTTCAGCTAAAGTGATGCATTCTTTCTCCTCCTTTGGTTCTATCCTTAACATGATAAGATTTGTAGTTTTTAGTAGGTAGTTGTAACCATCAAAATAGGGATAGCTCAGTAATATCTTAGCAATAGCTCGGATTTTGATGAATCTCCTTTTAGGCAAGGTGAGATACATTCCTGCTTCTTCTTTGGTTTCTAACTTTAGCATAAGATTTGTAGTTCCTTGTAAGTAAGAAGCATCAAATGAAGGGCAACTCATCTTAGTAGCAACTCAGATTTTGATGAATCTCCTTTCAGTTAGGTGATGCATTCCTTCTCCTCTTTTGGTTTCTAACTTTAACATAAGATTTGTAGTTCCTGGTAAAAAGAATGCGTCAAAATGGGGGCAGCTCGACAATATCTCAACAGCAACTTGGACTTCAATAAACCTCCTTTCAACTTTCAAGTAAGGTGATACATTCCTACTCCTCCTCTGGTTTCTAACCTTAATACAGATAACATTCGCAGTTTTTGATAAGTAGTTGGAGCTAGGGTGGCGACGAGCCGAGCTGCTCGCGAGTTACTAGAGCTCTGCTCGAGTCACGCTCGGCTTGGCTTGACTTATTTAATCAATCATACCAAGACTGAGCTCTAAATTAGGCTCGTCTGATCAAACGAGCCAAGCTCGAGCTTGACCCAACTCGACTTAATCAGCTCGCTGGCTCGAAGTAAAAATATCTAATTAATTTATATTTCTATGTCAAGCTTTTACAACCAAAGGTAAACCAACCCTCATAAGCCCACCATGCCAACACCCCCTCATAGTCCCCAACCTAGTAAACATTTACACAAGTTTTGAACAAGACTATTATGAGCACCGATAAAATAATCATGCTACCATTCTTGAACAAAACTTATGGAACTCCAGGTTCCTAGCGTGTTGTAAGGACCTACAAATAAATTATATTTACATAAAAAGTTTACTTATAATTTTAGAAACTTTATGGTATAATTAGATGGTAATAAGTTTTGCCAAAAGATACACAATTATGAAAAAAAGGTATATTTACAAATACTTAAAAAGTATAAATATAATTAAAAATTTATGTCTTATGATACAATAGATGATTTTATAAGGTCTTAAGTGAAATTTTTAAAGTTCCTAAAAGTATCCTAAAATAGCCAAAAAGGGTTGATTCCAGCTTACTTTGTGAAGAAGTTATTAAATGAGGGTATAAAATTAATTATAAAAAATGTAGAGTTATTGGTAAAGGATAAGGATACAGATAAATACTATTAGTAAGGTAAAGGATAAAATATTGGTTTGGTTGCTTGACACTTAGTCAACAAGTTACCTAGTTAACTTACCCCTTAAATTAACTTGCCCCTTAAGTTAACTTGAGGCTTATCTCCTTTTTTCTCCTCCTATAAATAGGAGGATACCTTTCCCCTCCTAATACAACTTAAGAGGCATAGAAGTAAAGAGAGAGAGAGAGAGAGAGAGAGAGAGAGAATAGAAGCAACTCCTTTCATTCCCTTTCCTTGACCTCCACTTTACCTCTTGTCTCAGTTGTTGATGGCTTCCTTTCTTTTGTTTCAGACAATGGGATAGCCCAGCCTACTCCCAGTCTCTGACTAGATAATGTTCTTTATGTTTCACAATGTCCTATTAGCCTTCTTTCCATTAGTTCTATCACTCGTTCTTTATCTTGTTCTGTGACATTTTTCCCTTCTTACTGTGTTTTTAGGACCTCCAAATGAGGAAGATGATTGGTGGCAGTCATGAATTAGGAGGGCTCTACTATTTGGCTGTAGATAGTCCTTCTGCTCGCACAGCACATCTCTCCACTCAGGACTATGTGTTCTTGTTGCATTGTCGACTTGGTTATTCTCCGGTTTCGGTTGTCCACAATATCATTTCCTTTCCAGCTCCAACCTCTCGTGTTCAGCGTGAGGCTTGTAAACTTGGCAAGCATTCTTATGTGTCTTTTCCTTCCAGAGTCAGTCCTAGGTGTTCAGCCCATTTTCTTTAGTCCATTCAGATGTATGGGGGCCTAGTCGTGTTGCCACTTTGTCTGATCACCAGTATTATGTTCTTTTTGTTGATGAAGCATCGCTCTCAAGTGTCTGATGTAATAATTTTCTTTTGCAATAAAATAAAGACTCAAGTTTCCACCTCTATTAAGGTTCTTCACACAAATAATGGTTTGGAGTATATGAACTCTATTGTCTCCTCCTTTTGTTCTTCATCGGGGATTAGTCATCAGACTATCAGTTCTTACACTTCTCAGTAGATTGGTATTGCTAAGTGAACATAGTCATCTCCTGGATATGTCTCATACTCTCCTTCTTTAGATGTATGTCCCTCAGATTTTTTGGCGGGATGCCATTCTTACTGCCTGCTATCTCATTAATAGGTTGCCCTCTTCTGATCTTGGTGGTAAATCTCCATTCTCTATTCTACATCCGCACCAATCATTGTTTGCCTTAACCCTTTGCATTTTTAATGTCTCCTTTGTTCATTCTCTTGGTCATGGCCACCACAAGCTCTCTTCTCGCTCTGTCAAGTTTATCTTCCTCGTACTCTTAGACTCAAAAGGGTTATCATTGTTATGACCATGTCTTTAAGAAACACTTTACTTTAAGTGATGTGTCCTTCTTTGAGTTAACACCTTTCTACTCTCGACCACACCCTACTACTTTGGACAATTCTCCTTATGTTCCTTTACCCCCTGTCACTACAGTGGACCCAGTTCCAACATCTAGAGATGCTCCTTTACAAGTTTATCGGCGTCAACGTGTACAGCCTCATCTTGATTCATCATCGTCGCCAACGCCTCCACCAGCTAGAGTGTCCTCTCCTGATCCTTCTTTGGATGTCCCTATTGCTCTTCGCAAAGGTACATGCACTCGTCACCTATACACTATTTTTGACTATATCTCCTTTGACCGTCTTAGGCATACCTTTCGTTCTCCTTTGTTCTTTCTCTTTCTTTTGTCTCTATTCCTAGGAATTACTAGGAGGCTCTATTAGATCCTTCATGGAAGGTAGCAATGGATGATGAGATGTCGACTCTTCTCGTAGTACCTGAGAGTTGGTGACTCCACCATCTGGCGTTGCTCTTGTTTCCTATCAATGGGTGTTCACCATCAAATATCTTCATAATGGTTCCATTGACACGTACAAAGCTCGCCTTGTCACCAAAGGCATAGTTGTCAAGGCGCCAAGGCGACCTAAGGCGTTCTTGGGGAGCCTAAGTGCTTAGGCGCTAAGGCGACCGCTTAAGCGGCGACTTAGGCGCCTTATTAAAACATATATGAAATATATATTATTATTAATCATCAGTTCATAAATATAAAAAAAATAACAATCAAATCAATTTTAATGTAAAAATTGAAAGCAATTAATTTACTATGACATAATTGACTTGAACATATAGGAAACAAAGATATGTAAGACTGTCTGCATTTGTGTGTGGAGAGTTGGGATTGGGGACAGAGGGGCTGTGTGTGTGTGTGTGTATGTGTGAGAGAGAGAGAGAGAGAGAGAGAGTGGAGTGTGTGAGTGCGACAGAGGGCTTCAGGCCTGTGTGCACTGTGTGAGAGAGAGAGAGAGACAGAGGGCATCGGCCCTGTGTGCACTGTCTCTGTGTATGTGTGTCAGTGATAGAGACAGATAGTGGAGCGTGTGAGACTGTGAGTTAGACAGAGAGTGGAGTGTGCAACTGTGTGTGGCAGTGTGCAGTGAGACTGTGAAAGAGAGAGAGAGTGTGCAAGTGAGACAGAGGGACTGGGGAGTGGGGACAGATGACTGCCTCTCTCCATGTGTGTGTGTGTGTGTGTGTGAGAGAGAGAGAGAGAGAGAGGAGTGTGTGAGTGAAAACAGAGGGCTAGGTCGGTGGATGGAGTGGACTGTGTATGTGTGTTTGTGTGTGAGAGAGAGAGAGAGAGGGATGGACCGCGTGAGATGTGGCAAGTGTGCAGTGAGAGAGAGAGAGAGAGCGAGACAGAGAGGACTCACCTGCGTTGATCGGCGGCGTCGACGGCGCCAGGCGATCACTACAACGACGGAAGGGGGCGGAGGAGCCTAGTGCAGCGCAGTCGAGGTTGGGGGACGATGGCGGCAGGCTCCAGCGAGGTGGCGGCGACTGTGGCAGGCGTTGATCGGCGGCGGCAGGCGACAGGCGTTGATCGGCGATGTCGACGGCGGCCAGAGTGGAGGGGGGCGAACCCTACCTCGCGGAGATAGGGGGTGAGGGAGGAAGGGGGCGGGCATCGAGGGGTCGGGGGGGTGCTCGGGCACGAATCGGCTTGTAAGGGGCTTAACGGGTTGGGCCGGGCAGGTTAACGGGTTAAGTTATGGGTGGGGGTTAATGGGCGGGCGGTAACGGGCCGGACCGGGCTAGGCGGCCAGGCACCCTGAGTGGGGCGCCTGGTCCGCCTAAGCGGGCGCCTGGGCCGCCTTTCATAGGCCCATGAAAGGCGTCAGGCGCCTTGCTCCAGTAACGACGCCTTTACGCCAAGGCGCCGCTTAGGCGTACGCCTAAGCGGCGCCTTGACAACTATGGCCAAAGGGTTCACGCAGATTTATGGTGTTGAACTTTGAGACCTTCTCTCCCATGGCTCACCTCAACTCTATTTGGGTTCTTTTTGCCTTGGTTGTTAATAAAGGTTGGCCTATGCTGTCAAGAATGCTTTCTTGTATGGAGATCTTCAAAGGAAAGTCTACATGGAGCAACCACTTGGGTATGTTGCCCAAGGGGAGAATTTGGTATGTGGACTCAAGGAAGCCATTTATGGGTTGAAACAGAGTCCTCAAGCATGGTTTAAAAAATGCAATGAAGTTATTTTTGCAGTTGACATGAAAAGGAGATCTTCTAATCACTCTACCTTTTACAGGCACACTCAAGCATGTAATGTCATCCTTGCTGTGTAAGTAGATGACATTATTCTTACTGGCAGTGATAGTACAGGTGTTGCTAAGGTCAAGGAGTACTTACAGTGTCACTTTGTTACTAAGGATCTTGGTACACCTAAGTACTTTCTTTGTAATACCTGGCCCATTAGAGTCTTAGTTAGAGCCCATTAGTAGCCTAGATAGGCCCATTAGTCGGTTAGAGTGAGGCTTTTAGAGGGTCTGGCTGAGAGAGCTTATTCGCATCATACCCCCTTGATACCAATAAGAGGGTGTTCTAGAAGGCATCATATTGTCCTGACGTAGTAAAGAAGTATGATTCCAGTGCGAACTGTCTTCAGTTCTTTCCTTCCAAAGAGTTTGATTCTACTTAGACTTTGAACTAGAGGCTATTTATAGATCATTTGAGGCCGAGAGAGAGGGTTCCTATGTTCAAAACCCTAGAATAGCAGTAAGAGAGAGATTGGAGGCAGGTCCCGACGTAGGAAGCGGTGTTCTTCGCATTCTTCATGCGTAAGGAGCGATGCAACAGCGCAGCAGCGTTGCTGTACATGAGCGAAGTTGGTTGCCTTGCCTAGGCAACCTTGGTGTGTTTATTTTGCTTCAAAGAGACAAGTGATGACGAATTTTGTTTATGCACTTGATGCAGCCAAGGCAATCGCGGATGGTGCTGGGGCGCGAGATCCGAGAACCCACAGAGGATCCGAAGCCGAGAGGAGGGTCCAAAGCCGAGAAGGATCTGAAGACAGGGAGAAGTTGCCTGCGGGAAGAAGAAATTCTGTCAGTGAGGGTCCCAAGTCTCGGCCCTGGGGAGCCCTCTCCGACGCTCAAGTTAATGTCTAATTAAGGTACTATGATGATGTACTAAGAGGGAAGTGAAGGCTTAATTCCTTACCTTTTCTAATGTAAATAATGTTCCATTTATAGTGAGTAGGTGAGGGAACTTTTCCCATGGCAGGCGATGTGGGACTATTCATAGAGATAAGAATATAAGTCACAAAAAATATCAAGGTCCTCCTTCATACTTGATGGGCCGAAGGCCCATATCTTAGCCATCCCTAGGCTGGCCCGAAGATGATTGGGCCTTAGGTAAGCGAGATGCTGGGAGTATTGCTACAAACCTAATCCTTCAATGAGACGATTGACTGATAATGGATATGCATGTCCAAGGGGACATATCTGAAGTCACAGACCAAAGGTGCTGCCGTACATATCCGAGAGAATGTGACTAATGTTCGCGAACTGAGGATAACTGTCGTCCGGAGCCGAGAGGTAACCGGAATAGATAGGCTGTCGTCTTGAGCCGAGAGAATGTGACCGATGTTCGCGGACTGAGCGTAACTGCCGTTCGGAGCTGAGAGGTAATTGGAACAGATAGACTGTCGTCTTGAGCCAAGAGAATGTGACCAATGGTCGCAGACTGAGGATAACTGTCGTCCAGAGCCGAGAGGTAATCGGAACAGATAGGTTGTCGTCTTGAGCCGAGAGAATGTGACCAACGTTCGCGGACTGAGGATAACTGACGTTCGGAGTCAAGAGGTAATCAGAATACCAACCGTCATTTTGAAAAACGGGATGCCAAATCAGGGCGCAAAAGATTTTGAATCTCCTGCGAACCGGTTCGCCGCACGAAGGTTTGGGAGACGTGGCATCCGTCCAAAATGGTATTCGAAAGGTCTCATAATCATGGTCGCTAATCGTCCTAATTTGAATATGCCGCCAACCGGCACGCCATACGAAAGGCCAGGACACGTGGCGCCCATCCAAGATGGTAGCCGAAAGGCCTGATAATCCTTCTCGTCAATCGTCTCGTCTCGAATTTGACGCTCCTCGATATACGAAGGGCCGAGACACGTGGCGCCCATCCGAGGTGGCAGTCGAAAGGTCCTACGATCCCGGCCGTTGATCACTCATCAGGCCCCCCTGAGCGCCCCCATAGTTGGTAGGCTCAATTTTTTGGCCATGACTGATCCAAACTGTTCTATTTGTTACATTTTCTAGGTATAAAGGATAATGAGCAGAGCATCAAGTTGACATACAGATTTGGGGGTTATTGGAAAACCTTGCACTCTGGGAAACTTGCATATATGTTAGGTCAAAGGAAGAGTGTCCATGTTCTTATTGATTATGTCAACATGTGGACAATCACTGAAGATGTGGTGAATATCTCAAAATGGGCATCTGGGCGTGCACTTACTTTCCACTATGAGGTGAAGAGCTAACATTAGATGCTCAAATATATGAGTTGATGCAAAGATGCTTGAGTATGCGTAAACCAAATATGACATTATATGTCTCAGCTCAAGATGTGGAGCGGCTTCAGGTCATTGACCCCATAAAAGAAGCAAGCAAGTCAAGGCATGCACATGTGGAGGTAGTGGAAAGGTTAGAATGCAGACAAGAAGATGTAGACGTAGATGCAGGTTATCAGGTGGAAACATATGTGTAGAGAGAAGAGGCAAATACATAGGATAGTGATTCAGATTATGTGCAGGTAAGTGATGATGATGATTTGGATGGTTCTGATGATCATGGATGTGATTCTGATGAGGTTCACACAGAAGATAGCTATCATTCCATGCCTAATGCCTCAGAAGCATCTGATGAGTCAGATTTGTCAAACATTGATGGAGACTTACTGGAATCTGACAAAGAAGAGCCAAAAATACAAGTTGGGGCACAATTTCAAAATGCACCAGAATACAGGATTGCATTAAGACACTTTGCAATTAAAAATCAATTTAAGTTTTTCCTTGTTAAGAAGGACACAAAAATAACAAGGATTGCAGATGGAGGGTACATGCCTCCAGATTGCAAGATCGGGTGACGTCTGAGATTAAAACTATGCAGGACGAGCACACTTGCAGTGCCATTAGCATGTCACAAAATAGAATGGCATCAAGTGAGTGGATTGCACAGAGGTGACTGAAAAAGTGAAGGAAAATCTCAACATTCCTCCAAGGAAACTAATGCTTGATTTGCAAAAAGAGTATAATATTCAAGTACCTTATCACCGTGTTTGGCTGGCTAGGGAGGCTACTAAAGAGAAGGCATTTGGGAAGGTTGGAGAATCATATCAACAGTTGCCAAAATCGATAAATGAGCTAAGAAAGAATAATCTTGGGTCTATTGTGGAGTATTTGGCTGAGATGGCAGGTCCATTCAGAGACTTTTGGTTGCATTGGGGGGATGTATCACGGGTTTCTATTGTCCAATTGTGGGGATAGATACATGTCACTTGAAGGGAACATATCAAAGTGTGCTGGTTTTTGCTGTGTCAATTGATGGGAATAGTGGCTTGTTCCTTATTGCATATGGTGTTGTGGAAGGAGTGAGTCTACAGACATGGGAGTGGTTCTTGGAGAGGCTCAAGAAGACAATCGGTCAGCCAGATGGACTTACCTTCATATCCGACTTGGACAAGGGCATTGAATCAATTGTCCCTAAGGTTTTTGAGAATGTTGAACACAGGTAATCGTCATTAGTTAATGTAAATAGATTCTTTTATATGTTTTTCACAATTTAACTTCTTTTGTTTTTTCTTTGGACAAGTTTTGTGTAAGGCATATGTATAAGAATTTCAAAAAGAAGTGGCCAGGGCCATCATTTGAACTGCACACTTGGACAGCTACACGAGCATATACTTTACGAGGTTATCAAGCAGAACTGTTTGAGATAGACAAATTAAATGCATCTGCTGCAGATTATTTGGAGAGGTTAGCTCATATATGGTCAAGATGTCAATTCTCAGACAAAGCTAAATGCCATTATGTGACAAATACTTTGGCTGAGTCATTCAATAACTTTGTTGGAGATTATAGAGGGTTGCCGATAATTGATATGATTGACTTTATTCGCCAAAAAATCATGGTGAAGATGGATTCGAGACGTAGGCATGCACAAAGGTGGAAAGGTGGCTTAGTTCCACATGCGGCTGGTCATATATGTCGTGCCCCAGCCCGGTAATCCATAATATACAAGATAATTACAGAGATGGTCAAAGCGCAACAGGGGGAAAAGACCCCTCAAAACAGATAATTGGAAGGATACTATGTTTCAAATGGAAATGTAGTATAAAAATTTGTAAGAGAAATCTAAATACTAAGGAAGTTCCACCATTCTCAACATTATACCAAAGCGTTGCATAGTGGATTGTCATTTTTTCATGTCAGGATCTTCATTGTACATTCCAACAAAAACAAAAGCATAAGTATATACATGGTTCAATCCTTTAGGCTCTCCCAAAAAGAGATATCGTCTTATGTGAACCCTGAATGACCTCACTTCAAACTCACTCTGCTTCTTCGTCTGTCCGATCACCTGAAAAATAGGCATGAGTACCAAACAAATGGTAACTCAGTACGCAGATGAGGCTGCCTTCATAAAAATTTGCCAACCAAATAATCGAAGCAGAATATGTACATTGTGTAAGAACATTAAACATAACAGAAAACAAAACTATCACATAATACATATGTGCATTAGAATTGTATGCCAATAAGGAAATTGAGATACATGATTCATAATATCATGCCAACTCTAAACAAAGCTACACAAGCTTGTCAATATATGAATAGGGCCAGAATACATAACATAATACAGAACTTAAGATTATTAAGTTGATTTACTGAAATGACATATAGCTTGCAAGATATAAAATTTATTTTTCAGACCATAGGTTCCCACTTATTATAAAAGTGCATGGACACACATCCAACCGCCACTATGAGCCAAAAACATAATACATAAACTAAGCTCTTAGGGACGTACAGAACCAAGTCATGGGCGTAGCACTACTCCGAGGGTCGTCACCCCACCTTAACAAAGGATTTCTACTCGCGGCCTTCGGGTAACAGAGCTAATGGGTTCTGGAGGTGGCTCCCATCTTTTTAGGTGTAGCACGCAGCCCCAAAATAAATAGGTCCTGGTGGGGATGTTGCCACCATTTCCCCAGAACTATTCTCATATAGCGGCTATGTCCGATCGCAGGCTTCATTAACATTATGAGAATAAACTTAATGTTTAGTGATTTTATTTCAGGAGTTCATAAACTAAGAATAGCTCGAAATCATAATTTAAAAGGTAAATAAATCATGTTCTAAACTGAATTTAAATACAACTTGTTATAAACTCAGACAACACATATAAGTAATCACAAATCTCCTATAGAAGTAATCTGCTCACATTTAAAACACTGATTTTATTAATATAGAAAAGTACATCCAGAAATCCTGAAAATTTCACATATTATACTAATTCACAATAGGTATATCCTGTAAAAATGTGGGCTCAAATGACCCTCCACAAAGATAGTAGAAAATCAAACATCAGGGTACTATTCTTGAGTTACTGAAATGTCAGAGTTGAATATGAACCCTGCTACACACACTAGGAACCGTTATCATATGAATATTAAAATTCTTGAAACTCTTTTTATAGATATGTATAATAATGAAAATATTATGTCATAAAAAATTTAGATCATTCTATAAAACATATAAATTACTAAAATTCACGTTCTAACATGCTATCAAATGAACTTTGAAAATTGTATCTACAAATTATACCATGTTACCTGACATGGAAGCATCACCATAGGAATATAAAAATTCATGAAATGTTTTTCAAAAATGTATATTAGTATAAGTATTATGCCATAAAAATTTCAGATTATTTTTTGAAATATATAAATTACTAAAATTCCCGTACTAACATGCTATCAAATGAAGTCCGAAAACTGTAACTACAAATTGTACCATGTTACCTGACGTGAAAGCATTATCATATGAATATTAAAATTTATGCAGATTTTTCTGGAGATGCCCAATCATGTAATAGTTATGTCATAAAAATTTCATAAGTTTTCCATACAAAATAAAATCATAAAAATTTTAAAGTTACCCTGCTGTCAAAAGAGTTACAGAAAAATCTGGGTTGCAGAAATTTAACTTCTAGTATGCTTAATCTATTTTAGGCTTTTAAAAATTTAAATTCCTACATCATTCAACTACTTCACACGTAAGAACTTTACAAGAATATATAATTTGAAGATATAAAAAAAAAATATTAAAGAGTTACTTATTTACTATGATTAACTAAGCTAAACTCTTACGAAACTAGCACCCAGGCAACCTACCTTCTTCAAGAACACCAAGAACCCTCAAGGATGGCCTTCTAAATCCTTCCCTTGCTGCTCCCCATGTTTTGCTGCAGAGAAGATGCCAAACCAAGGCCAAAACCCAAGTTAAGGTCCTTTAAATAGGATGAGTTTAGTTAGTCTTACCATAGTTACTTAGATGAGTTAAAAATAAATTATTTTAACCATCCCACTAACTTTAACCAAAGTTAACCATCCCACTCACTTTAACCAAGGTTAACCGTCCCACTAACCTTAACTAAGGTTAATACTAACTTTGACCATCCCACTAACTAATAAAATACTAATATTTCTAGGATAAGCACTAATTAATAAAAGACAAATTTCTAACTATAGATTTTATTTTTATACTATATAAATTAATTATTCATCAAATGATCATCCTACTTTTAATAATTGATTATGATTTACACTAAGTTTTCTATCACAATTGATCATATCTAATTATTTTATGGGATTTAACCAACCAAGTTTAATCTTTATGTATATCTTAACTTGCATAATGTATTAGCTCAAAATTAATTAGTAACATAATTATGCTATTTACATGCTAATAATCAAATGTTACATATTCTCTCATCCTTAAAATAATTTTGTCCTCAAAATTGAAATATTCTCACCTGAATAGTTTTGGATACTTTGCCTGCATCTTCTCTTCCAATTCCCAGGTAGCCTCTTCCATTGAATGATGACGCCATAATACCTTGACCATGGGAATGCTCTTTGACCTTAATTCTTGCACATTTAAACCCATAATACAAATAGGTTCTTCTTCAAATGTCCAATCTGCTTTAATTTCCAATGCAGTGTGATCAATAACATAAGCTGGGTCATACACATACTTTCTCAACATTGATACATGAAAAACATTATAAACTCCAGCAAACTCAGGTGGCAACGCTAACTAGTAAGCTACTCTGCCCACCCGAGCCAAAATCTGAAATGGCCCGATGTAACGTGGGTTCAGCTTCCCACATTTACCAAACCATATCACACCTCTAGTAGGAGAGACTTTTAAGAATACATGATCACCCTTTGCAAACTCTAGATCTCTCCTCCGGTTATTAGCATATTGCATTTATCGATTCTGAGCTACTAATAATCGATGCCTGGTGGTCTTGATCTTCTCAGTGCAATCCTGAATCGCTTCTGGCCCCACCAATCTATCATCATTGTCCTCATGCCAACATAGTGGGGATCTACAAGGTCAACCATACAGTGCCTCAAATGAAACCATACATATACTGGAATGATAACTATTATTATAGGCGAATTCTACCAAAGCTAAGTGCCAGTCCCAACTGTCCTTCCAATCAAGATTGCATGCTCTAAGCATATCTTCCAATGTTTGAATGGCCCGTTTTGACTGACCATCCGTTTGAGGATGAAATGCCGAACTAAATCTCAAGTGAGTTTTCAAAGCTGATTGAATACTCTTCCAAACTCGTGATGTAAATCTTGAATCCCTATCAGATACAATGGTCTTGGGAATTCCATAGAGCTTTACAATATCATCAATGTACAACTGTGCTAAGCTCTCTACAGGCTGGGACTGTTTAATCGGTAGAAAATAAGTTGATTTAGTAAGTCGATCAATCACTACCCAACATCATGTTGCCTTCTAGTTCGTGGCATACCTACAACAAAGTCCATAGTCAAGTCCTCCCACTTCTACTGTGGGATCTCCAAAGACTGCAAATAACCTGCTGGCTTTTGATGCTCAGCCTTAACTTGCTGGCATGTAAGACATCTGGAGACAAATTCTACTACATCCCTCTTTATGCCAACCCACCAGAAACTGCTCTTTAACTCTTGGTGCATCTTGGTACTACCAATGTGAATAGTGTACTTAGATCTGTGAACCTCGTCTAGTACTTCATGCCTCAACATAGTTGGAACTATCATTTTGCCCTTGAAAATCACTGCCCCATCAGCTCTTTGAGTGACATTTGGCTTCCCAATCAAATCCTGTATTTGTTGATCATTTTTATATGCTGCTACAATTCGATCCACAAGAGCTAAATGAATGGCCAACTGACCCACAAATATGTTGGACCTGCCTTGCATCATTCTTGGATCAAATCTTGCCACCTCCGCCAGATTCCTTCACATCCTTCTCAACTGTACTGACATCAATTTCTTCTTACTAAGGGCATCTGCCACCACATTTGCTTTACCTGGATAATATATGAAGGGAGAACTCATAGTCTTTAAGGAACTCTAATCAGCTTCTCTGCCTTAAATTTAGCTCTTTCTGAGAGAAAAGGTACTTCAAACTTCGGTGATTTGTAAAAACTTCAAAAGATTCTCCATATAAGTAATGCTGCCAAATCTTCAGAGCATGGACTATCACTGCAAGTTTCAAATCATGTGTGGGGTAGTTCAACTCATTCTCTTTTAGCTGACGGGAACCATAGGCTATGACCTTCCCGTTCTGCATCAATACGCACCCAAGTCCTTGTTGAGATGCATCAGTATAGACAACATAGCCACCTGTCCCCTTAGGCAATGTAAGGACTGGAGCACATGTCAACTTCCTCTTCAACTATTGGAAGCTACTCTCACAAGTATCGGTCCATACAAACTTAACCCCTTTTCTTGTCAACTTAGTCATTGGTGCCGTAATCTTGGAAAATCCCTCAATGAACTTGCTATAATAACCTGCCAAACCAAGAAAGCTTCTCATTTCTGTTGGGGTTCTTAGAGTTTCCCAGTCAAGTACAGCCTTCACCTTCTCAGGATCAATTGCAATACCATCTTTAGAAATCACATGTCCTAAAAACTTAACCTTGTCAAGCCAAAATTCACATTTACTAAACTTTACAAATAATTGGTGCTCTCGAAGAGTTTGGAGAACTACCCTCAAATGTTCCTTGTGAGCTTCTATACTTAAAGAATACATTAGCACATCATCTATAAACACAACAACAAACTCATCAAGATAGGGCTTAAAAATACAATTCATCATATCCAGAAAGGTTGCTGGTGCATTAGTGAGTCCGAAAGGCATCACTAAAAACTCATAGTGTCCATATCTCGTCCTAAAGGCTATCTTTGGTACATCCTCATTCCGAATCCTTAGCTGATGATATCCTATCCGAAGGTCAATTTTAAAGAAAACTTGAGCCAATTGCAGCTGGTCAAATAGATCATCTATCCTTGGTAATGGATATTTAGTCTTGACCGTAACTTGATTGAGCTTCCTGTAATCAACAGACAACCTTAAGGTACCATCCTTCTTCCTGACAAATAAAATCGGGGCTCCCCATGGAGACACACTCGAACGAATGAAACCCTTTGCCAATAAGTCTTACAATTACTTCTTCAACTCAATCAATTCAGCCGGTGCCATCCTATAGGAAGCCTTAGAGATGGGTTATGTGCCAAGCATCAGTTCAATAGTGAACTCGGTCTCTAGAGAAGGAGGTAATCCTGCAAGTTCATCTGGGAAGACATCAGAAAACTCATGAACCACCTCAATATCAGCAATAGTTCTTGATGCCTCTGACTTTGGTGAGTCATCACACTAATGAGATAACCCTGACAACCTCGGATCAACCACTTCTCAATTTTAATTGCCGACACAACAATCTTAGTAAGTGCATGTTTAGGGCGTTGAAAACAAAACTCTCTATCCTGGAATATGAAATACTACTTTCTTAGACTGACAATCCATCATAGTATAATAATGTTCGAGCCAATCCATCCCTAAAATAACATCAAAGTCATTCATATCTAGGAGGTAGAGATTGGTTGACATGCATCTATTCTAAATCACCACATCTACATCAGGTATGATTTGAGAAGTACTGCCCTCACCCATAGGGGTACTAACAGGTAAAGACTCCACATCATAAATAGGATAAAACTTATGTAGAACAATAGCAAATCTTCTAGATATAAAAGAATCTGTAGCACCCAGATCACATAAAACGCGAGCATATGAATCTGCAATCAAAACTGTACCTCCTGCTACTGCTCCAGAATTTTCTACATCGTTTGTGGTGAGATTATAAACTCTAACTGGCACCCTTGGCCCATCAGCTCTCATTGGCTTTGGACAATTCTTCACCATATGGTCTGCAGCTCCACAACGGAAAGACTTGCCTGACATCTTCCTGCAAAGTCCATCATGTCTGACGCCACAATAACAACCTATCGGGAGATCCCTTCGTGGAATGGCTGGAATAGGTGGCACTGCTCTTAGGGCAATCTTAAACTTCTTCTTCTGATCGCTTTGGAATCTCCATAGTTGCTCCTTGCCGTGCTAATGCACCCTCTGATTCTTTTGCATAGCTTCAATGTTGCCTTTTGCAATGCATGCAACACGATAGGCGGCTGCAATAGTCTCATGATCAAACAAAGACACAAGATCTCAAATAGGACTTCGAAGCCCGCGAACGAACTTCTTGGTACTCCTCTTCTCATTTGTGCATAAGTGAGGTGCATACTTGGCTAACTCAGTAATGCATGCTTCATATTGTGCCACTACCATCGAACCTTTCTGCAAATTCAAAAATTCCAGCTCCATCTGATCTTGCACATGTTCAGGAAAGAACTTTGCCCTAAACACCTTAAGAAAATCTTCCCAACCAATATCAGCTTGTCCTACAAATAATGTCTTCTTAGTTGCCTGCGACCACTCGTCTGCTCGCTCTTGGAGCATGAATGTACCAAGGACAATCTTGTCTTCATCATCACACTGAATGGCATCAAGGATTTTTCCCATTTCTCTTATCCACCTCTCGGCTGCCTCAGGTTGACTCTCCCCCTTAAAGGAGGGTGGATTCATACGACGGAATGTCTCCATCAAAGTAGCACCCGCCAATCTATCTGAATGCTCTGTTGGGCTGCAGCCATCACCTGCGACTGCTCCTGCATTTGAGTCTGCATCTGAGCCTGGGTCCTGGCCTGGGCCTACATGGCCTATGTCAAACATTGAAAAGTCTGTAGGAAATCTCCATATCCTCTAGTTGCTGCACCCAATGGGTCACCGCCTCCAGATCCCTGAGCCTCTCCATTCCCATCCACGGGATTCATCCTAGTGGGTCGCTTGTTATTTTGCCTTGACTCTCTTCCAGCCATGTATCTATAATACCTAAGCACACATTGAAACTAAACTCGGACCATTTATTGTCACTTTTCATGTAAAGATCCTGAGGTATAATCTCTAAATGGTGGGTGAAACACAGTAGAATCCCAATTAAGCTCTAATAGAATAACCTGTCATGTCCCGGCCCGGTAATCCATAATATACAAGGTAATTACAGAGATGGCCAAAGCACAACAAAGAGAAAAGACCCCTCAAAACAAATAATTGGGAGGATACTATGTTTCAAATGGAAGCGTAGTATTAAAATTTGTAAGAGAAATCTAAATACTAAGGAAGTTCCACAATTCACAACATTATACCAAAGCGCTACATAGTAGATTGTCATTTTTACATGTCAGGATCTTCATTGTACATTCTAATAAAAACAAAAGCATAAGCATATACATGGTTCAATCCTTTAGACTCTCCCAAAAAGAGATATCGTCTTATGCGAACCCTGAATGACCCCACTTCAAACTCACTCTACTTCTCCGTCTATCCGATCACCTAAAAAATAGGTGTGAGTACCAAAGAAATGGTAACTCAGTAAGCAGATAAGGCTGTCTTCATAAGAATTTGCCAACCAAATAATTGAAGCAGAATATGTACATTGCATAAGAACATTAAACATAACATAAAATAAAATTATCACATAATACATATGTGCATCAGAATTGTATGCCAATAAGGAAATTGAGATACACGATTCATAATATCATGCCAACTCTAAACAAAGCTACACAAGCTTGTCAATATATGAATAGGGCCAGAATATAGAACATAATACAGAACTTAAGATTATTAAGTTGATTTACTGAAATAACATATAGATTACAAGATATAAAATTTATTTTTCAGACCATAGGTTCCCACTTATCATAGAAGTGCCTGGACACACATCTAACCGCCACTATGAACCAGAAACATAATACAAAAACTAAGCTCCTAGGGGCGTACAAAACCAAGTCATGGGCATAGCACTACTTCGAGGGTCGTCACCCCACCTTAACAAAGAATTTCTACTTGCGGCCTTCGGGTAACAGAGTTAATGGGTTCTAGAGATGGCTCCCACCTTTTTAGGTGTAGCATGCAGCCCCAAAATAAATAGGTCCTGGGGGGGATGTTGCCACCATTTCTCCATAACTTTTCTCATATAACGGCTATATCCAATCGGCAGGCTTCATTAACATTATGAGAATAAACTTAATGTTTATATAACTACAACAATATATACATACGAAAATGACTAAACACTTTAGTGATTTTCTTTCAAGAGTTCATAAACTAAGAATAGCTCGAAATCATAATTTGAAGTGTAAATAAATCATATTTTAAGCTGAATTTAAAGACAACTTGTTATAAACTCAGACAACACATATAAGTAATCACAAATCTCCTACATAAGTAATATGCCCATATTTAAAACACTGATTTTATTAATTCAGAAAAGTACTTCCAAAAATCCTGAAAATTTCACATATTATACTAATTCACATTAGGTATATCCTGTAAAAATGTGGGCTCAAATGACCCTCCAAAAAGATAGTAGAAAATCAAACATCAGGGTACTATTCTTGAGTTACTGAAATGTCAGAGTTGAATATGAACCCTGCTACACACACTAGGGACCATTATCATATGAATATTAAAATTCTTGAAACTCATTTTATAGAGATGTATAATAATGAAACTATTATGTCATAAAAATTTTAGATCATTCTGTAAAACATATAAGTTATTAAAATTCACGTTCTAACATGTTATCAAATGAAATTGGAAATATGTATCTACAAATTATACCATGTTACCCGCCATGGAAGCATCACCATAGAAATATAAAAATTCATGAAACTTTTTTTTAAAATGTATATTAGTATGAGTATTATGCCATAAAAAGTTCAGATTATTTTGTGAAATATATAAATTACTAAAATTCTCGTACTAACATGCTATCAAATGAAGTCCGAAAACTGTAACTACAAATTGTACCATGTTACCTGACCTGGAAGCATCATCATATAAACATGAAAATTTATGCAGATTTTTCTAAAGATGCCCATTCATGTAATAGTTGTGTCATAAAAATTTCATAAGTTTTATGTACAAAATAAAATCATAAATATTTGAAGGTTACCTTGCTATCAAAAGAGTTACAGAAAAATCTGGATTGCAGAAATTTAACTTCTACTATGCTTAATCTATTTTAGGCTTTTAAAAAATTAAATCCCTACATCATTCAACTATTTCACACCTAAGAAATTCACAAGAACAAATAATTTGAAGATATAAAAAAAATATATTAAAGATTTACTTATTTCATATGATTAACTAAGCTAAACTCTTATGAAACTAGCACCCATGCAACCTATCTTCTTCAAGAACACCAAGAATACTCCAAGAACCCTCAAGGATGGCCTTCTAAATCCTTTCGTTGCTTCTCCCCACGTTTTGTTGCAGAGAAGATGCCAAACCAAGGCCAAAACCCAAGTTAACGTCCTTTAAATAGATGGATTTAATTAGTCTTAGCATAGTTACTTAGATGAGTTAAAAATAAATTATTTCTAACCATCCCACTAACTTTAACAAAGGTTAACCATCCTACTATCTTTAACCGAGGTTGACCATCCCACTAACTTTAACCAAGGTTAACCCTCCCACTAACCTTAACTAAGGTTAATACTAACTTTGACCATCCCACTAGTTAATAAAATACTAATATTTCTAGGATAAGCACTAATTAAATAAAAGATAAATTTCTAACTATAGATTTTAGTTCTATACTATATAAATTAATTATTCATCAAATGATCATTCTACCTTTAATAATTGCATACTTACCCTTAATCTAAAAATAATCATTCTAATCTAAATCCGATTATGATTTACACTAAGTTTTCTATCACAATTGATCATATATGATTATTATATGGGATTTAACTAACCAAGTTTAATCTTTATGCATATCTTAACTTACATAATGTATTAGCTCAAAATTAATTAGTAACATAATTATGCTAATTACATGTTAATAATCGAATGTTACAATATACGTGAGATTTCTAGAAAGTTGGAGAAGTTTATTGATAGATTTTCATCAGATCATAGGGCTGAAGTAGAAGGGCCCTATGATAGGACTGATGTAAGGTTAGATGAGAGAACATGTACTTGTAGAAAATGGCAGGTGACTGGTTTGCCATGTCAGCATGGTGCAACAAAAGTAGATAATCGTAGAAGATTACGACTCTCAGACTTTGTTGATAAGTGTTATCATATTGATACTTTTACAAAAAGGCATATGCTGATCCTATATATCCAATGCCCGACAAGTCATTGTGGGAGGATGTTGAGTGTGATGAAGTCCTTCCTCTACGTGGTCGTAGACGATGAGGTCGTCCGAGAAAGAAGAGAATCCGAGGTCCAGATAAGAAGCATCAAAAGAGACTCCACAAGTGCACTAAATGTCATAATTATGGACACCACAAGAACACATGTAAAGAACCCCTCCCAAGACCAAGACCTACATCAAGACTATCAAAACTTGCAAAAGGATCAGCCTATATAGCCTGAAAGTAAGCATTTCTCCTTTGATCGTATGGTACAACAATTTATGATTTTACCAATGAATTTAAAGTGTCATAATATAATCGCTATAATCCCAATGTTAAATGTAGGCAATGCCCCAAAAGGCCTCCTACATTCATTCAAACATCCAGGATGGGCAGGCGGTAGAGGTGGTATAGGAGAAAAGGGAGAAGTGGCATCATCAAGTGCCACCCAAGGTTGTACTAAATTATGAAACTTGCAATCGGATTTAATATGCCATACTATTGTACATTAATATGCTTGTTCTCTATAGGTCGGACTCAAAGAGTACAAGCTCGTGGTAGAGGAAATCGTCGCGGAAGTCATATGACATCTACTTCAGGGGTTTCAGAGGCACCAACAGCATAAGGACAAGGTAATAATAATCACTCAGAACATGTAATGCTTATGTTACTAGTATCTTAATCACAACATTATGAATATACAGGAGTTGAAAGTCAAGGAGGTAGGAGTGGAGGAGCGGGAGATATCCATGTACACACTATCATTAATATGGACAATCAATCTTCTATCCAAATTGATACTCAATCAGTACTTAACATTGGCACAAGCTCCTTTACCTTTCCATCACCAACATGTAAGTAAATTTTCTTACTATCCATCAAAATGTTTGAGCCTCATAACTATCAATTTACTTATGAGCTTCTTTTTTCATGTGCAGAGATAGTGATCTAACCATGCAGTGGAACACGATGGACTTGTTCTGTTACTGTTAGATTTTGATGTAATTTGATGTATCTTATTGTGATGTTCTCGGGTATGTCGAGAACTGTTGGATACTTTACTTCGGATGTATTTTATCGGATTTTGGCAAACATTTTGATACATGTTATCGAATGTCATATTAAGGGATGTTGTCAAACATTTTAATGGATATTAGCGGATGTCATGTTATTAGATGATATTATGTTGTGGGTTTATAATGTTGAAATACGATATATAGGCTACGGCAAATCATAGTTAAACAATTTTTGTAGGGTATACTTTTGTAAGACGATGACAGCAAAGGAAGCTACATTTTCAAGGGTAGCATTGGCAAAATCTTCAGCGAACACAGAGAATATAAGCTTCGAAAATAGTTAACTAGATTTCAATTACAAAATCATATAAAAGATCATACAGCTTGTATATCATTTGCATAGCCAAAACACAGCAAAAATGATAATTCAGACAATTAGAACTACTTTTAAGCCCTTCAATTGCTTCTCAACTATTTCAAACTTCTTTGTAAATTGATCTTCCATTGTTTTCATTTGATATTTCAAGTCCACAGTACCATATCTCGTATTTCAACCCACGAAAAAAAAAACCACAATCATGTTCGACGATTGTGATTTGGACACCGATAAAATCGTCTTCCCTTTAATAATTCACGTTGTGAAGTGAACACTCGACAGATGTCCACTCCGTAGCGACATTCAAGTGTTGGCATGCATAATGAAAAGCCTCCAGATGCATTTGATGATGACTGCACAGAAGAACAAGAATATGCATTATTTCGTTATTTTTTCGTACAAATAAGACAAAGTAAAAAATTAGAACTCCTTCTAAAAACCTCCATATGTGATATCCGTTTGATGTTGCGGGTAAGGGTTAGCAGGGGGAGAGGACTTCCCACTATAGCAGACGAGGGACTTGATACGTGGGCGGCCTGGAGGCAACTGGGTGGTGGCCAACAGGAAGCTGTTGTGGATGAGGCAGCGGGCCGGTGGAGGTGCGATGCTGGCGTGGACGAAGAAGCCCAAACAGAGAGTCCCGCCGTGGGAGGGGGAGATGGGAGGACTAGGCGTAGTGACCCCCGCCGTGGAGGAGGGAGCCCTAGCAGCGATGGAGTTGGGAGGACGGTGCCGGCGTGTAGCATCGCCAGCGGAGGAGACTGTGAAAGCGGGCCGGTGACAGAGGAGACTATAAAAGTGGGCCGGTGACGGAGAGAGCTGGCCGGTGACTGAGGGAGCTGAGCTGGGCGGTCGTGTGCCGGAACGGAGCTCTCCGATTTGCGGGGGACGACGGAGGAGGAGTTGGGGCTCGGCGGACGGTGGCAGTGGAGGGAGTTGGAGCGGGGCCGGCTGAGGATGGAGCTGGCCAAGTAGGGCTTTTTCTTCTTAAAACATGAGAGAAGGATATTTTGGTCCAAGTAGTTCAAACGGTGTTGCTAAGAAGAATATTCTTTGGAATATGCTCCATTTCAAATGGTTCTTAACTACATGGGTCTTCTTTAAAAAACGGGGGAGATTATAGGGGTGTTTTACAAAATACTTAGATTAGAGGGGGTTTTATGTAAATTAGAAAGAAGATAGGGGCTTATATTAAAAAAACATTAATTTCAAACAATGATGTATTAATAACTTTTCTATAATTAACGTGTAATATTTAGATTTAATATGGATGTATGTTCAAATATTCTCCTAAATGAAAATGTGTGACCTTGTAGGATGGAGCTAGAGTTGTGCAACTTGTATTTATTCTAATAGCTCCACTTTGTTTGCATAATTAGAGAAGAATAGACCTTGCATTCATATAATAAATCTAATTTTGATTTGATTGGAGGAATCGGTTATTTTGCATTAAAATTACTTATTTATGAAATTAGGTAAATAATTAATTCCACTTTACACCCAAGAATTTAGTGTTTTGCCTCATTATTACGGTGAAACACCTTATTTTGGAATAAGCAATTCAAAATAACTAATCCTAATGCATAAAATCTGGAGAGTGAAGCACGGTACATATCAAGGTAAAGACGTGTGGATTAAAAATCAAAGAATTTTTTTTTTTGCTCGAATGGGTAAAGCAGTGAATGAGTGAAGTACAAGCTACACGCAGCGCATGTAAGGTGGATGAGGTAAAAGAAAATTACTAAATCAATTGGGACAAATAACTACACGGGACATCAACACTTAAGGGGCGTTTGTGTTTGCTAAAACTTATCTCGGAAATATTTTTCCAACTAACTTTTACGTGTTTTGCAAATACGAGTGAAAATTGGTTGAAAATTATTTCTCATGTTCTCGAAATATTCCTTTTTTCTCCAGCATCTGTTTCCCCATCCCTCCCCATGGAAAAATATTTTCATGGAAAATATTTACCATTCTCTCTTTCCACATCAGATTTTCACGTCGCATTATTTTCACATTTTTTATTTTTTCATGAGATTTGCAAACATATGTTTTTATTTTATAAAAAAATACTTCCCATGATTTTTTACTCTCCGAAAAATACTTCCTGTGATTCTTTACTTTCTGGAGAAATTTAAGAATGCAAACGCCCCCGTAAATGATAAGAAACGGTGAAGGTTGACCCGTACGACAAAGAACCGAAGTATTTTCTTTAGCAGTGTAGCGGTCGAAAACTAATTAGGCGAATGACGGCCATCCAATCCATTCTCTGGCTACGCAATAGAATTTGTATCCGTGGAAAAGCTCAAGGTAGGAGCCTGCAAGAAGAAAGAAAAGCCGTTAAGGGGCCCCGCCGTCTAGGTGGAGTGAAAAACCTTCCACTGCCTAAGTTAGATCATTATGAGAGGAGATTGTAAGGCTAGGGTTTTCTAGCTACAAGATTGCACACCTCCTTCCGGAGGCTGAAGGGTCCCCTATATAGGACCAATAGGTGGCATTGGAGGATCTTCCTGTAACAGTCAGTTGGTGGCCCACGATTTGGGTCCCTGATTACGGGATTTGTGGGCCTCCCGGCTAGTAGGCATGGTCCATCTTCGAAAGAGGTGTAGGGGGGGGATCATGGGGCCCTACCTTTAGTGGGCAGTTTGCCTTTTGTGGACTCAGACTTCTTGCTTTGGTGGCAGGAAGTTTGAAACTCTGTGGGAGAGTTCTCTACAAAGGGGGATGATCCCAATTGTCCACGTAGGATGAGATTCTCTCGAGATCCAGCTCCTCTCAGGAAACCAATTCTCTTTAAGATATATTGAGTGGTTCCTCTGGGTCCAGCGTGGCGTTGAAAAATTGGAATTCTTGCCGACGTCCCTCCTCTTCAAGAAGTAGGGAGTTGATCGGTACTTGTACCCCGAGAGGCGATGACCTCCTAAGTGGCCGCCTTCTCTCACAAGTCGGCACTCGGCCAAGTGCCAAGTACCCCCCCAAGAGGGCCTAGTAGTCGGGCGGCCCACGTGGGCCTGTGACCTAGGTTTGTTGTTAGGCTTGGTCCGCTTGCCTCTTTCTGGGTTGTGGAACGTTGGGCCATCACTATTGGACTGCGTGTGGGCTTAAGCCAATTAAGGTTATAAATTAATGTCAGACTTGGATTAGGTTGAGTTAACTGATCCTCAACCTAACTTAATCCATCCATTGTCTGATTGAAAAATCCCTCAACCTTAATCCTAACTAGCTTGGATTCAACCTGACCCAATGATCAAGTTGACATGCTTATATTCGAGTTGATCCACCCCATGTTCCAGCCCTGTTAATAACTACCAATAGGTGGTTTAAGTCGACTGAGTCGGGTTGCATCCATCAGATGATGACGATCCCCCATCATATGGTGATCGTGACATGCGAAATAGCACGATCACATTGCAGGACTTTTAGTCTTAGAGTAATACTTGTTGTATTGAGGGTCAATACAGCAAGCTGAGTCATCTTGCAATGCAAGATGCCATTGGTCCAACTAGGTAGGGGGCACATGGGTTAGGCAACTTTTTCAACAAATGGGCCACACAAGTATTAAATACAAGTGTAGGGTTCTAAACATGACAAATGTGTGTACGCTATTTGTCATGCCAACGAAGTATTTGTTATATCTAAAAAATATTTATCATGCCGATAAATCTATACACATGTGTAGTGATGATAACTACTTTTTAGGCATGAGAAATACTTCGTAGGTGATGGGGTAATCCGACTGGGCCCAACAAAGAGATCAAGAGCCAATCCGGAAGTGAACCGAGAGGCACCCAGCAAGTATGCGGCCCAGCAACCTACTGGGCCGAGAGTGGCCGAAGCCCAATCATTTTTGGGCCAGCCCAGGGATGGCCAAGATATGGGCCTTCAACCCATCAAGTATGAAGGAGGCCCTTGATATTTTTTGTGACTTATATTCTTATCTCTATAAATAGTCCCACATCGCCTGCTATGGGAAAAGTTACCTCACCTACTCACTATAAATGGAACACTATTTGCATTAGAAAAGGTAAGGAATTAAGCCTTCACTCCCCTCTTAGTATATCATCGAGACCCGAGACCCTCGCTGATAGAATTTCTTCTCCCGCAGGCAGCTTCTCCCTGCCTTCGGATCCTTCTCGGCTTCGAATCCTCTGTGGGTTCTCGGATCTCGCGCCCCAGCACCATCCTCGATTGTCTCGGCTACATCACTTGGTGCCATTTGTGGGAAACGACGCAACCATGGGTCATCGATCGCTGACAAGAGGACGATCCGGACAGGAGGAGCCGGAGACGAGGGTGACTCATGCCCAATCACTCGGACACGGCGAAGGGGTATCCGCCAACCTACAATAAGGGCCAACCCTCCCGGCGGCACTAGATCCTACTCTTCCCAGGGAAGACAGGATAAAGGAGCTCTCCCAACAAGTAGCAACTCTCACTGCTACTGTTATGTCCTTTGCTCCGCTGCGCGACATGGTTTCGGCCATCGCTCAGCACATGGGCTTGTTAAACCCGCCAGTAAGACCGGCCTCACCGCAGCCTCAATATTGCCCGCCCGATCAATTTTCGACTGGGCGGTTGGGACAATCCCGAGTTTTTCCCCCCGACGTGGTCTCGGCTCGTAGTAAACCATACGGACCACAAGGCCATATTCCACGTATTAGTCATCTGCCGACCAAGCCGGATATTGCTTCGTCCGGCACGCATCCTACGAGAACCAAGGGACGCTCGGCTGCAACTACAACAACGACTCTGGAGCTTGATCGGAGGCTGACAGAGATGCAATAGGTGGTTTCTCGGCCATATGGCGCCCCCCTACCAAGCGTCATCCTAGAACAATCTCCCTTCTCCCATGAGATTTTCGCAATGGATGTGCCGCGAAACTTCAAGTTGTCGAAGGGACCACTTTATGATGGGATGACGGATCCGGTCAGCCATTTCTAGAGGTTTAATTCATATCTCTCGGTCCGAGGGGTCCCCGAAGCAGTCCGTTGTCTGCTCTTCCCCCTCACTCTTGAAGAAATAGCTTCCACTTAGTTTGAAACCTTAGCTCCTAACTTTATTCACTCTTTAGTACAGCTAGGTCAATTGTTCATTGACCAATTTTATGATGCCACTCGACAGTGTAAGACCTCGGCCAATCTACTTGCTATTCGGCAAGAGCTGGCCGAGACTCTCCGAGACTATTTTGTCAGGTTCCGCACCGAGGCAGCATAGATTCCAAACCTGGATAGCTCCATTGCAGTTTCGGCCATCATCAGCGGTTGCACGGATGAGGGGTTGCTCAATTCGATAGAGAAGAGGCACCCCCCAACATTCCAAGACCTCATGGCCCGGGCACACAAGTATATTAACCGACAGGCGTTGATGATGACCAAAGACAAAAAGCGACCAGGCCTATCTCAGTGGTTGCCCTACCTACGACCCGCCAGCACACCAAAGACTTCAATCCCTCCCGGAAGAGATTCCGGAGGGAAAACGATTGGGACCGAAAGCGTCGTCGGCCTCCTCAACATCAACACTTGCCCTTGCCAGCTCCTCCCTCACAGCTGCTCATGGAGGTCAAGGGCATGCTTCGCTGGCCGGAATGCATCAAAACAAATCCTAGGAGAAGAGATTCCTGAAAGTACTGTGAGTACCACCGAGAGACGGGCCACTCCACATATGAGTGCAGCCACCTTCGGCAGGAGATAGAACGCCTTATCCGAGAGGGGCGCCTGCCTCAATACGGCCGTGACAAGCTGCCGCAATAGCCACAAAGCCGAGACCCTCAAACAGCACCCAAGCAGCATTAGCACCCATCTAACGACGGGCCTCCACCGAAGGTCGCCCCTGTAGCAGAAGCATCTCATCAACGGTCGAGCGCAGGGTCCATCATGGTCATATCTGGGGGGGCGGATGAGGTACCCCGTAGGCACTGTCGAGACGAGGCATCGTCGGTCGTAGTAGTGGTTGACAATGAGCCAAAACGCTTTCGACGGGAGGACATCACATTCACTGAAGCAGATCTTGAAGAAGTCCAGGTCCCACACGACGATGCTCTCGTCGTCAGTGCTGTAATGAAAAATTATGATGTCCATCGAATCTTTGTTGATAATGGGAGTGCACCTAATGTGCTTTTCTACAACTGTTTTCTGAAACTCGGCCTGACTGAGGCCGATGTGAAGGCCCATCGCGGCCCCTTATTTCGCTTTAATAGAGCCCCCTCCCGAGTGGAAGGCATCGTCTGATTGCCTGTAGCCATTGGTACAGCCCTAAAGCAATTAGCGGTTGAGACTGACTTTGCAATAGTAAAAGTAGACTCAGCCTACAACGTCATCTTTGGCCGATGCCTGATCGGACGCATTGGAGTTGTACCATCGTCCTATCACTAGAAGCTGAAATTTCATACCAACTTTGGAGTCGGCGAAGCTAAAGGAAACCAAGAATCGGCCCGCTAGTCTTACATGATCTTAGTAAAAGGCAAAGCTGCGGCCGAGTCACTCTCGATCGAGTCTTCGGCCGATGCCTCCCCCGATGAAGAACTGATCACATTCCTATCCCGGGAGGTGATGGCCGATCATTGAAGATAGGCTCCGGTCTTCCAACGGCCGAAGCCGAAGCCAAAGGGTTGATCAAATTTCTGAAAGAAAATCATGACATCTTCGCATGGTCGCCATCGGACATGTCGGGAGTCGACCCGAAAGTAGCTGTGCAACATCTACATGTGGATCCGAACCACCCTTCGGTCAAGCAGAAACGCCAAAGCTTCAACCATGAAAGACGAATGACGATCCAAGCCGAGGTGCAGAAAGGTTTAAACACCAGACATCTCCAAAAGGCCCATCATCCTGAATGGGTCACCAACATTGTAATGGTACCCAAGAAGGACAGTAAGTGGCGGATGTGTGTTGATTTCACTAACCTCAACAAAGCTTGCCCGATGAACAGTTTCCCCCTACCTCGCATAGACCAGATGGTGGACACCACCTCCGGCCATGAACCGCTTAGCTTCATCGATGCCTACTCGGGGTATCATCAAATCCAAATGCATCCGAAGGATGAAGACAAGACCAGCTTCACTACTGATCTCGACCTGTATTGTTATACCCGAATGCCGTTCGGCTTGAAGAATACCGAAGCAACTTATCAGCGTCTCGTTAACAAAATGTTTCCTCCCCAGCTTAGCCAAAACATGGAGGTGTACATTGATGACACGCTTGTAAAGAGCCGAGTCACCTCTAATCATTTGGCCAATCTGGCCAAGACCTTTTCTGCTTTGCGCAGGTATCACATGAAGCTAAATCCAACGAAGTGTGCCTTCGATGTAGCTTCCAAAAAATTCCTTGGCTATCTAGTAACTCGTCGGGGGGTGGAGGCAAATCCCGCGAAGGTAGCGGCCATCCTCCATTCCCCCCCCCCCCGGCAAACGTCTGAGAAGTACAGTGGCAGCTCTAAGCCGCTTCATGCCAAGGGCGGCAGATCGTTGTTTCCCATTCTTCAAACTGCTAAAGAAGACATGAGATTTCCTCTGGACGGACGAGTGTCAACTGGCCTTTGATCAGCTCAAGGGTTGTCTATCTGAAGTTCCTGTCCTAGCAAAACCTGTCGAAGGAGAGCAACTTTTTGTATACCTCGCCGCATTCAAAGCAGCATTAAGGGTTGTCCTTGTCCGAGAGGAAGACAGCGTACAAAAGCCCGTCTACTATACAAGTTGGGCACATCACGGATCTGAACGGTACCTAGCTTTGGAGAAGCTAGCGCTGGCCTTAGTTGCGTCCACAAGAAGACTTCGGCCTTATTTCCTCGCACACCCAGTAAAGGTACTCACTGATCAACCTTTGCGGCAGGTTCTCTCTCGTCCAAAAATATTCGGGAGATTAGCCAAATGGGCCATAGAGCTAGGAGAATTCAACATCAGCGATGGGCCTCGAACCACGATAAAGGCACAGGCTCTGGCCGATTTTATCGTAGAATTGACCCCAGGAGGACATTCGGCCCATAAGCCGGCTGGCGATGAAGCACCTAGCTCCCTCGGTCATGCTCTTTAGCCGATAGCCCTTCGGCTGAACCACCCGGTTCAACCAACAGCTGGCGATTGTTTGTGGACGGGTCCGCCTGCTCTTCAGGCAACAGCGCCGGGTGGATCCTGACGTCTCCAGACGGAGTGGTCGCCGAGTATGATCTCCGATTCACCTTCTCTGCCACCAATAATGCGACGGAGTACAAAGCCCTAATATCAAGCCTTCGAGCCGCAAGGAGACTCGGTGCGCTGGAGTTGGATGCATTCAGTGACTCCCAGCTGATCGTCAGTCAGATAACCGAACAAATATTGGTAGGTTCTCGGAGTTTCTCGGCATCGCAAATGCAGCGGAAAAATAAAATTAATAACCGCAACCTCTGTCTGTTTCAAATAAACAAAAACGATTAACCGGTAATCGTTTATTACCTCGCGCGGATACGAGTCCGCGTCCAAACGGTTCCATCGGTGTGACACCGCCAGTCGCTAAACGTCCGGCCTCTAGCGAATTCCACGCGATCCTCCTCACAGTGGATTTTCTCACGTTCCTTGTTCCTCGCAACCCATGAGTGATTCACCATTCACCACGACGATCGCCACAATGCGCAGTCGATTTCTTATTGAACGAGAGTCGGAGAAGACGGCGCAGCTGTATCCAGAGAGGGGAGAGAGCAGGGGTGCCAGAGAGAGAGGGAGAGAGGAGGGGGCGGCTAGGGCTGAGCAACAGCGTGGCCTGCTCAGCCCATTCGCTATCTTTTATATTAACCGTGCGATTTTTCATAAAAACCCCCGAAACAATATAAAATCCACTTTTAATCTATCGCCTTGAGAATCTTTTGCGTGTGACCCTCTAGGCCCAACTACCAGTCCGATTAATGGCCCAATAAGCCCAATGATTCCTCATTGACTTAAATTCCATCAGGCCTCCGATCACATTGGGTGCCAAGCAACACCGCAGTAAATAATCAATTCATGGAGCTTTTTTTTAGTTCCAGATTTTAACAAGATGATTTACTAACTAAATAACTAGAAAATCAATCAATCACACATCATTTTCATCACAAAAACAGCTTTTTTTTAAACTAATCAAGGGGAGGGCAAGATCTTGCCATTGGGGTATGCACGTGGTGCACGAGGAAAATTAACTAAACTAAAACACTCACCAATTGGTGAGGACGTGTCGAGAGACACAAATGGTGCACCGTGGGTGCCCGATTGTTAGTAGCAAGAACAAAAAACTAAAAGATGGCGAGACCAAGTCCCACCGTGATCGCCAAAAAAGCAGTGAGTGCTTAGAATGATCGTGTGATTCACATGAAAAATCTATGTTGTTTAGTGCAAAAATAAACCTATTAAAAAACAGGAACTACGTGAAGTGATCGCCAGAAACTTTTGACTTAAAAGTTCCAAAGAAAGTTTTGATCGCCTACCTGTTTGAATGCGGAAGATGTTAAGCTCTTGATTCCCCTCCTTCAGCCGGCTGAAGAAAGAGAGCCCTTCTCGTTCTTTGTTCTTGCTGTTGAATTTGAAGTTGAGGATTTGAGGATCGTCCAGAAATTCTTGTGACTTGTGCTTGATTTACTCTTTTTTATTCTCCTTTTGTTGAGTGCAGCAGAAATAGAAAGAAAATAGATGAAGAAACAATGATGAGAACTTTAAGCAAGAATAGTATCTATTCTAATCATGATGTTAAACATGCAATTAAACATCAAACTTACTTGTTTAATGGCTTTTGAAACCCCTTAATCAAATAGGTTTTGAAAAGAATGAATGTGTTGTGTGTGTTGCATGGAGTGAATGATGAAGAATGTAGAACTAAATGAAATGAATGCAGAAAATAAAAGACTTATGCCTAATGGTTGAATTCTTGAATGGATGAAGAATCTTGAAAGGACGCCGACTTCTGGAAATGGCAGCGCTTCGGCGTTCCGACATTGTTGCTTCGATCTTCAACTCACTATTGCTCAATGATAATCAACTCAAGATTACGCTTAACTTTTTTTTCTTCAAGATGCAAGGTATTTATAGGCTTCTTCTGCGTTCGCAGATTAACATAGAAAAACTTCGGATTTATCTATCTTAACCGACAGATAAATACTGATTAATTCATCTTTATCTGTAATTATCTAAAACGCGTCCACATTTGCTGACGCCTTTCAGATTAATTAAGATAAGGATAAATATCTGAGAAAACTTATCTTTATCTTTATTAGCTAAAATGCGTCGACAGGTGCAGACGTCTTTTACACTAATTAAGATAAGGATAAACATCCGGAAGAGAAGTAGAAATAGCTTAGGAAACCTAAAACGCGTCAGCACTCACAGACGCCTTTTAGCTAATTAATCAACTAATTAAAATTCAAATTTAAACGTTAAAATAAGAATAAACTATAAATCGCGTCCACACAGGTTGACGTCTTTTAGAATTCTGCATATTTTAACTGAAATTTGAGTTAAAATCAATTCAATTGATTAACTTAAACATGTCTGTTAAACCCGACACTTAAAAAGATCAATAAAAATTAATCAATGGTTAAATATCAGACCATTCTGAGGCATTATTATATGATATGAAATTTACTCGAAATGACGTCAAAATTAGCGTGTCTACAGCTGCCTCACCTTGGCATCGTCTTTGCAAGGGAGTGAAATGAAATGGAATGTACTGAAAAGGTGATGCCAAGGTGTGATGAGACACGCTCTTAACATCACATGATTGGAATTTTTCTCAAAATTATCAATGAAGATAGCTCAAAGAGATCAATAGAATCAATCCTGTCTGGATGAAGTAGACAAGGAAATAAAATAAAGTCGATCAACCTCTTCGGAATGGGAAGTACCCTAGGTCAGAGACACTGTAGGTTTCATCATGGGGAGCGTTTGCCAGCCAATGTGGACGTGATGCAGCCATAATGGATCTTAAAAAAAAACAAGAATATTGGATAAAGAATCCAAGAAAGGATAGAATTCCAAGGATATCTTCAAGCGAACCTCAAAGATAATCAAGATACTCAATTCAGAATGGAATATTTCATATCATGTTTGAATTGTTTTATTTATGGTCTGAAACTTAATCAATAATTAATTCTTATCACAATGATTTCAAAGTCCTACATGATGCATGCTGGGCTAAAAGAAAAATATAAAGTCAAATAAAATATAAATTAATCAAGGATAATATTGTTAAATTGCCATTAATGAGTCAAGACACCAATTTTTGTAATCCAGTGCTAAGCCGAAACTCGTTTATCCGCGCACCGTTTCACAAAAGTGGAACCATCGTCCTCACTAATTAACAATCCAACGGCCTATCCATACGATTAAAAATTCTCTGGAATTATCACTGTTTTTGTTGAAGGGGAACTCAAATTCCAGTTTCATCAAAACCACAAGGTCCTTGACATGCTCTAATAAATATTTAATATATAGTAATGCAAATTAACTACATGAAATAATACAAAGGTAGAAATAACCATCTTTTTAGCCACGGTCGGGACTTCTTGACTCCCACAGTGGGATCTTCCTGATATTTCCAGCTTCATTTGGGTTTTCTTTAATTTCCCTCTAAAATGCGGCGATGTTTCACGACGCCTTTTAAGAAACAGATTCTGGTTGTCTTCAATCTGTATTCCAACTCTCTTCATGCCTTGTGTCCTGTATATGACTTGAACAAACCGGTTAAACGTCTATTCAGGCTTAGCCCCTTGCCTGACCAAATAAATGGTCAATTAATTTTTCCTTCAATAAATGGTCAAGTGGCATAGCCTTTATTAACAAAGGTAATGAGAATAATCAAACTTAAGCAAAATGCAACATGCAAGCAAACAGATGCTTACTGAAAATGAAAGGAATGAAACATACTTAGTGCAACAAGCAAATGCTGATTAAGATATTTTTGTTGTTTTGAAATATTCATTTTTGTTTGGGTTTTGAAATATATGCTTTTTTTTAATTTTGAAATATGTATTTTTTTGAATTTTTGACATATGCATTTTTTTTTATTTTTGACATATGTATTTTTTTTTTGACTTTTTTACTAAAAGATCAGCATGGTACTTAGATCAAAAGATCATATTCATTTATTAACTTAATTCCCAAATTGTTCTTTAACAACTTAACTTAAACCCATCGTGTTTGAACTTGTGTTTCCATTCGTGATCCCATTTGATGATTTGACCCTTAGTCAATCTAAGCCATTCCTTAAGTTTGGAGTACGCCTCTTTAGAAAGAAAGGAAGAATAAGTTTTTAGAAAGCCCATGAGAAGGTTCCGGAGACCTAAAAAGATGTTCATTTCCTACCCTAATATCCGTTGGGGTTCGGTCATTTCTTTCCGAGGTATTTATCGACCTTGTGTTCCCTTTCGTTTCATTTCATGGCCTTGATGTAATGTTTGTAATGTAATGGCCTTTTGATTTGACATTTGGCTTTTGCCTTTTTGCTTTTCAATTCTTTTCTTTTGGACGGATCTCCCCCTTTTTTTTATGACGGCCTCCTACTAAGATGGCGGGTATTCTTGGTAGTCTATTCTAAGCCTCGTTCCGACATCATGGGCCGAGTGTAAAACAGAATTTTGCTTTAAAAAGAATGATTTGTACTTTACCCTTTCGGTCAAGCTTCGGTATCCTTTAGGACTTGGCATCTCTTGTTACTCACGAATCAAACGTGTCAGTGTGTGTAGTAATGTATTTAAAGTTAAGTTATTCAGACTAACAAAGAAATTCGAGTTTATAAATTTTCTAATTCCACTGGTCTTTGTATCATGCTGATCGACTCTTTAACCTAAGGGTAGTATTTCTTAAGATGTAAGCCATTCTAGGGATGATTTAGCTCTTCTCCTTCTGCATTAACAAGACGATAAGCATTACCAGGAAAAGCGTGAGATACAACATAAGGCCCTTCCCAGTTGGGTTGGAGCTTAGAACACGGACCACCAGGTTTTACAAAAATCCTTTTGACGACCATTTCACCAACTTTGAACTTACGTTCAATGACTTTCTTTTGATAAAAACGTGCTAGTCTGTTTTGATAAACTTTTGCATGATTAGCAGCTGACCATCTTTTCTCGTCTAAAAGTTCCAATTGAGCAAGGAGTGCTGAACGATGTTCATCAATGGAAAATTCTTTATTCAATTGTACTCTTAATGACGGTATGAGGATCTCATATGGAACTACCGCCTCCATTCCAAATGTTAAGGAATAAGGAGTTTGCCCAGTGGGCGTACGGATTGAAGTTCGGTAGGCCCATAGAGCCTCAACTAATTTTTCTGGCCAGTCTGCAAATTTATTAGATTTGCACGTCTTCTTGATGATTTTTATCAAAGTCTTATTTGTTGCCTATGCTTGGCCATTGCCTTGCGGATAATAAGGAGATGAATGATACAATGCAATTTTGTACCTGTTACAGTGGTCCTTCAATTCTTGTGACACGAACTGCGGTCCGTTGTCGGTGACGATGGTGCTTGGAATTCCAAATCGGGTGATGATGTTCTTCATGATGAACTTGCAGACGGTTGATGCTTTGATCTCCACGTACGCTTCAGCTTCTGCCCACTTGGTGAAGTATTCCGTTGCCGTGAGAATGAAAGATTTTTGCTTGATGCCGGAATTTGGATTACCAAGGGGTCCAATAATGTCGAAAGCCCACATGGAGAAAGGCCATGGGGAGGAAACAGGATGGAGTGAAGATGCAGGAGAATGAATTTTGTCGGCATGAAGTTGACACTTAGCACACCTACAGACATATCCTACACAGTCTTCTTCCATGGTTGGCCAATCAAATCTTTGTCTAAGGATCTTCTTTGCTAGCATCTGTCCATTGACATGGCCACCACAAACTCCACTATGAGCTCCTTCCATAACCTTCCAAAGCTCATCTTCGTCTAGACATCTCAGAAGAACTCCATCAAAACCTCTCTTATACAATGCTCCCCCAACTAGAGTGTATCGTTGAGCAACTTTCCTGATAGCTCTTTTCTCCTCAGTTGTAGCTTCCTCAGGATACGATTGATCTTCACAATATTTTGCAATTTCATAATACCATGGCTTCTGTTCATCATCCATCTCTTCTAATAGCTCTATTAACATGATTTCTCTCTTTTCCACAATATCTCCGTCTCTGACTTTCTTCAGCAACTTCTCCTTAATTTTAAGAAATGAAGGGTCTTTCACGATAGGTGAAAGACGCCTATGAACTATGATTGATTCGGATTACTTGCTAATTGGAAAATCAAGAGAAGATGCAAGTGAAGCTAGAGCGTCAGCTAAGATGTTCTGATTCCTAGGGACATGGACAAAGATCAATTTTGTGAAAAGCTTTGAGTAAGCAGAAGTAAGTTCCTTATAAAGCTTGAGCTTGGGATCAAGAGTTCGATACTTGGTCAGCACTTGGCGAAGAATCAGTTGGCTATCACCCACAATCCTGAGTTTGGTGGCACCATGGAAATGAGCGGCCTCGAGGCCAGCAAGGAGTGTCTCGTATTCAGCTATATTGTTTGTGACTGGAAAATCAAGCTGAAAGGCTTGTGGAATGGTGACACCTTCAGGTGATAACAGAACGATACTGATCCCCTTTCCATGAGAATTCAGAGCTCCGTCAAAATGCAGAGTCCACATATCATCTCTGATTTGATTTACGGACATCAGTTCCTCATCCGGAAACTCTGATCGCACTGGATCAAATCGAGGAAGGGGATGATGAGCGAGATGTTCTGCTATGGTATAGCCCTTGATCGCTTTCTGCTGAATATAAGTGATATCGAATTGAGATAGAAAGCTTTGCCATCGCGCTAACCTATCAGTAAGAACAGATTTCTCCAGAAGGAATTTGATCGAATTCATCCTAGCGATGAGATGGACTTCATGGGCCAGAAAATAATGCTTCAATTTCTGCACAACCCAGACCAATGCTGCACATGTTTACTCCATCGCCGTATATCTCTGTTCAGCGGGGTTGAGAAGTTTAGAGAGATAGTAGGCTGCCCTCTCTTTTCCTTCTTCATCCTCTTGTGCTAGGACAGCCCCCACTGCATCATCCAGGACTGAAATGTAAAGTATCAATGGTTTGCCTGGAGATGGTGGTCTCAAAACAGGAGGACTTGCTAAATAGTTCTTTAATCCATCGAATGCCTCCTGACACTTATCGTCCCAATCGAATTTGACTCCCGGCTTGGTAAGCTCGTAAAACGGCTTACACCTTTGTGAGTGTTGGGAGACAAAACGGCGAATAAATTGTAACCTCCCGATTAATCCTCTTAATTCTTTCAAGTTTTTGGGAGGTGGCATTTCTCTAATAGCCTTCGCCTTATTGGGATCGATCTCAATTCCCCGTTTGCTGACGATAAATCTAAGCAATTTTCCTGAAGATACCCCGAATACACATTTCTTGGGGTTCATCTTTAACTGATATTCTCTCGATCTCTCTAATACCCTTGCCAAAACTTTGGCGTGCTCAGCCTTTGTCTTAGATTTAACCAATAGATCATCCACATACACTTCCAGATCTATGTGCATCATGTCATGAAATATTGCCATCATAGCCCTCTGATAAGTGGCTCCAGAATTCTTTAATCCAAATGGCATGACGGCATAACAGTATTTTCCCCAAGGTGTAGTGAATGACGTTTTCTCTTGATCCTCTTCTTCCAGCTTAATCTGATTGTATCCTGAAAATCCGTCCATAAACGATAAAGTTTCATAGCCAGCAGTATTATCAATGAGTACATCAATATGAGGCAATGGAAAATCATCTTTAGGACACGCCCGGTTCAAATCGCGGAAGTCAAGGCAAATTCTGACCTTCCCGTCCTTCTTCATAACCGGAACTATGTTGGCCACCCATTGTGGATAAAGGACAACTCTAATAAATTTGGCTTTATGCAATTTATCGACCTCTTCCTTCATCTTTAGAGCCATTTGTGGGTGGAATCGCCTTAATTTCTGTTTGACGGGGCTAGCTCCTTCCTTCAACGTCAATCTGTGTTCAACTAAAGATGAGTCTAACCCTGGCATATCTTCATAACTCCAGGGGAAAGTGTCCTTGTAGTCCTTAAGTACTTGTACCATTGCCTTCTCATCCTCTGTAGAAAGATTTTTGCTGACGAGGACAACCTTAGGTTCATCTTCAGTCCCTAAATTGATTTTCTTTGGTGGGCTCTTCTACGGCAGCTGAGGGTTCATCAAATCTCTTCACCCCACTGGCATATGCCTCGGCTGCATCCTCGTCATCTTCCTCATTTTCAATAATGGGGTCCTTTTCATGCACTAACTCATATACCCCATACCCATCATTAACTGACTCATCATTCATGCAATCTTCTGGCATCCGAATTGGATTTTCTAAAAACTGAGGGATCAAAGAGCAAGAAAAGCATCTATCAGCTAAGTCTTGGAGGTATCTATCTGGAATTCGCCTACCCTTAGGCTTCCTAGGCTTCCTAGGCTTCCTAGACTTCCTAACCTGACTAACCTGCCTAAAACTAGACTGCCTAACTTCACTAAACTCCCTATTATAACCTAATGAAGATGAAGCAGGATAGAAATCCTGGGATACAAGTGGTAATACAGGAGAATCCTCCCGAGGGGAGGGGCAGAGTAGATTTAAGAGAGAATCTTGACCGAAGGACCCGAGCGACGGGGTGCGATCGGACAAGTAAGATGTTTCCTCGATAAGGATCTGAGAAGAATTTGTTGTAAAATTGGCGTTTTTTTTTTTATATCAGAGGAATTAAACATGAAACATGAATGAATACAAATAGAAGGAGAATCAGATGGAGGAAGTGGCACCAAGGCCAGAGGATTAGGGGGATCATATAGCAATATGTCCCAGATCAAATCATACATCATCTCTAGATCGAGAGGAGGTTGTGGAATAAGGTCCCGAGGGGACAGAGTAATCATAACGTGGAATATCTTCAATAATGACCCGCGACCAAGTCGGGGTCAAGAGCAATGTGCGAAACAGAGTATGGAGCATGAAGACATGGGAATGATATGTCCCCCTCCAGAGCAGATCTGTAGTGTAACCAGCTTCATAGGGGTCATCTGGCTCCCCTTCGTCGGTCTCTTCAGACAGCAATATCCGCTTATCAAAGATGGCACAAGGGCTTTCAATCAGCTCATCAATCTGCAGCGGCCAGTTGGGTTCTTCAGGATCTAGGAATAATCTATTCAGTGCAATGTAAAGGTCTCTCAGATCGAACCGCCTGTACCATTCGCATTTAGGATCATGGAATTTTCTCCTTTTCATAGGCCGCAGAGCCTCCAAGGATTGGTACGTAAGTAGTTCTGAGCAATGCCTAGCCAAGTCCCTCCCATATATGTCATGGAAGTCAAAACACGAAGTAATGACCACCGTGTTGTCGTGGCTAAGTATGGGCCCCTTCACAAAGTGTGTATACAGGGTCCATGTTAGGGGATCTCGGCCTTCTTTGGGTGGTGTAGACATTGTCTCCCAGATTTTCCGACCTTCTTCAATCTCTGCTTGCTGAACTAGATCTTACTTCAGTCTTCTTGGCCTATAGCCCAGACCACTTCCAGGTGCTGCTCGATGATCTTTAACAGGAGTGGTCCTGCCTTGCAACTGTGTGCCCAGACCTCTCCCAGGCTTATAGCCACTCTTCATCATAATTCTCCATCCAGGGGTACTCATGCACTTCCCCCTTTTTATGGCATCTAACGGGTAAGGAGAAATAGTGGCGGCTTTTAGAGGATCAACCACTGGACGGTAGACCTGTAATACCGACAGAAAATGTTGTCGGCCAGGTAAAGCAGCATATTTAACATTCAAGGTATGAGCAGCAGTAAGGATCGGCATGCTCGTCACTTTAATAATTCGTCCTTTGAAAGGGAATTTGAGGCATTGGTGATTCGTAGAGGGAATCGCCTCAAGAGTTTTAATGTAAGGACGACCCAAAATGGCATTTATAGAAGGGTCGATTTCTAGGATGTGAAATTCGACCTCTGCATGACTCACAGGGCCTAGCTCCACCTTCAAATAAACCATTCCCAGAGGGGAACGGGTAGAATTGTCATATGTTGTCACAGAGATGGGGCTAGGCAGCCATTTTTCTTTGGGCACACCGCACAGCTCCAGGGTCTTCGGAGGTAAAACATTGATCGAAGCCCCTGTATCTACCAGGCATGCATCCATGGCCTTCTTACAGATGTTGACCGTGATGCTCAGAGCTATGCTTCTGGCTGCTGGCGGTGCTAGTTCCGATGTGTGAAATGTAATGGAGGGCTGATCCCCCTGAGGAACTAGTAGTGCTGCAATTTTTTCTACCGGCACGTCCTCGTTGACCATCACCTTCTGTAGATATTCCATTAAGGCTTCTTGGTGACTCTTCGACCTTTTGATCAGTTCAAGTACGGTGATCCGTGCCGGTGTTCTGTCCAGATGTTTCAACAAATCATATTGAGTGCCTGGTGCACTCTCTTCATTGTGGGCTTCCTCAGTCGGCTGTGATGGGCCGTCTCTAACTGTGGACTGAGGAAAGACTTTGTTGAAAATCCTTCCACTTCGGAGCGCATGTTCCTCGACCGTGGAGGATCCGGGTGACACCTTAAGTACCGCAGGGTTGGATGGTGCGAATGATGTAGAGGGCTGGTATGTAGGTGATGGCGTAGGGTTAGATGGTGATGGCGAGGTGCGGATTAAAGGCCTAGATGGTTGGATGGTGGATGGGTAAGTGGTTGGTGAAGTAGGAAATGGCACGCGTAATAGCGGTCTGGATGGTAAGGGGGTATCTGGGTAGGTGGTAGTGTTAGCGGGTGAAGTAGGAAATGGTACGCGTAATAGCGGTCTGGATGGTAGGAGGGGCGCGTAGTTGGTTTGAGGTGGGTTATATGATGGAGGCGTAGGAGTGTGGAGCATAATGGGCTTAAGAAACGCGGGTAGTGGTAATGGGTTATTGGGTGCGGGTGAGTGATATGTGGGTGTCGGTAGAGGGGTGATGGTAATGGGTTGTGGCCTAGGTATGTGGATGGTGCGGCGTGGTGGTCGTTCTGCGGTACTTGGAATATGACCCGTCGAATAGAGAGAGGAAGAGTCCTCCATTCTCCATTGTTGCCCACGGTCAGCCTCAGACTGGCTGCTTGTCAAGATAGGGGCAACTTGGTTTTGGTTCTGGTGCTCTGGGAGTGGATTCTGCACTATGCCCATGTTGGGTTGTGCTGCTGCTTGCGCTGGTGGTCTTGCTTGCTGCTGCTGCTGCTGCGGTTGTGGTTTTCTCGCCTTCAGGGCTGATATATACTTTTTCATCTCCTCCCAGTCTATGCCGCCCTACTCATTGAGATCATGAATATAATCTCTGAATTGGAAGCATGTGTCGATGGTATGCCCAGGTTGCCTATGGAAATAGCAATACCTGGACGTGTCGGCATTTTGAGGCCAGACGGCCTTTTCCCTTGGCAAAACTAAGGCATTAGCTGCCATTAGAGCACTGAAGATATCTGCCAAGGATTCGGGGAGGGCCAGGTATTCTGCCCTTTTAAGGCCTGGAGGTCTTCTCTGCTGATTATAGTCAGTAGGAGGAGGGACATTATGGTATGCCGGCGGTGCGCGCGGCTGATATTGCTGCTGTTGCTGATATTGCTGTTGTTGAGGTTGCTGGTACTATTGTTGCCGTTGCGGCGGCTGCTGTAGCTGTTGCTGTTGCTGGTTCTGGTTCGACTGCTGAGGCCGCTGATACTTTTGCTAATAATGGGGGTTCTGCTGCTCCCTGTACCCCTACTGGTTTGGCTGCGGTGGCCTCTGGTACTGCTGTTGGTTCCTCACGAACTGGGGTGAATTATTATTCATGCTACTGACTTACTCGTGAGAGAGCGTTCCCTCAGTAGTCGGACCTGTGCTAGGAGCATTTGGCGCTGCAGGCTTCCGAGGTGGAGGCCTACTAGGTCTGTGAGGATCAAAGACGCTAGAGAACGTAGCGTCCTTGAAGGCATTCTGGCAGTACCGTGCTCTTTCATAGAGCTCTGCCATGTTGGTCAGATTGTTCAAGGAGAGGACTAGCTTGAACTAGGGCGTGGCGTTGGAAATTAACATCTTCACTTGCTCAGATTCGGACAAGTGATCCTTCACTTTTTCGGCCAGGCCCCGCCACCTGTCAGCAAAACTGACAAACTCCTCATCAGGTTTCATCTTTTCTGCTATGAGGTCAGTGATGGACAAGGAGGGTGCAACTCTGTCTTGGTACCGTTGAATGAATTTACGAGAGACGATACCGTAGTCCTCTACTTCGGAGGGTTCCAAGGAAAAGAACCACTCGAGGGCTGGTCCCTCTAGAGATCTCCTGAACAAAAAGGCCAACGACCTCTTGTCAGCGGGAGGAGGGACATTATGGTAAGCCGGCGGTGCACGCGGCTGATACTGTAGCTGTTGCTGTTGCTGATATTGCTGTTGTTGGGGCTGCTGGTACTGCTGCTGCCGTTGCGGCGGCTGTTGTAGCTGTTGCTGTTGCTGGTTCTGATTCGGCTGCTGGGGCCGTTGATACTGTTGCTGATAATGGGGGTTCTGCTATTGCCTATACCCCTGCTGGTTTGGCTGCGGTGGCCTCTGGTACTGCTGCTGGTTCCTCACGAACTGGGGCGAATTATTATTCATGCTACTAACCTGGTCATGAGAGAGCGTGCCCTCAGTAGTCGGACCTGTGCTGGGAGAGTTTGGCACTGCAGGCTTCCGAGGTGGAGGCCTGCTAGGTCTGTGAGGATCAAAGACGCTAGAGAACGTAGCGTCCTTGAAGGCATTCTGGCAGTACCGTGCTCTTTCATAGAGCTCTGCCATGTTGGTCAGATTGTTCAGGGAGAGGACTAACTTGAATTGGGGCGTGGCGTTGGAAATTAACATCTTCACTTGCTCGGACTCGGACAAGTGATCTTTCACCTTTTCAGCCAGGCCCCGCCACCTGTCGGCAAAACTGACAAACTCTTCATCAGGTTTCATCTTTTCTGCAATGAGGTCAGTGATGGATAAGGAGGGTGCAACTATGTCCTGGTATCGTTGGATAAATTTGCGTGAAACGATACCGTAATCCTCTACTTCGGAGGGTTCCAGAGAAAAGAACCACTCGAGGGCTGGTCCCTCTAGAGATCTCCTGAACAAAAAGGCCAACGACCTCTTGCCGTTCTACCAGAAAGAGGATTCCTACATAAACTCCTTCAGATGTGTGAAGGGGTTACCAGTACCGTTATACTTCCGGTACACTGGCATCTCAGAGGGTGGCAGGTGGAATACCGGCAGGCTCGGCAAATTGATCTCTGGCGCAGCTTTAACCCCCATCATCTTCTGGAGGTTGTTAAACTGCTCATCCATGCACTTCATCTTGGCCAGCAACGCTTGCGTGGTCAGATCTGCCTGGGGGGGAGGAGGAGGTGGAGGTACTTGATAGGCCTGCTGTCTAGAGTACGTTGGACAGGGGGGACAATAAAGGGGAGGTCCGGCAGAGCTTCCGCCATGCCCGAGGGTATTTTGATAAGCAGGCGTTTGCGGTCTAGCCGGTTGCCTAGAGGATGAAAGTTGCGGCCCAGCTGGCCGAGAAGTGACATGAAGGCCTTCCATGGCCGGATGGATGTAAGGAGGGTGAAGAGGAGGTTGTTGGGTAACAACAGGGGGAGCCACAGGGTTCGGCTCAGCAGGCTGTACGGGTGCCTTCCCCTTCAAAATAGACTGGATCGCCTCGAACTGCTGAGGGTCCAGTCGGGAGGCAAGAACTCCCAAAGCGTTGACGAGATCCACAGGATCAGAGGATGAGGGATCATTCTGATTCATGTCCCCCTCAAGATTGGAATTAGGAACCGCATATTCATGCGGGGGAAGATCAGGATATCGATCATGGGGATGAAAGAGAGGTGTCCGGACATTCCCATCTTGTCGATAGGGAATGGGGACAGAATTACGGGAGGCATCAGCATCTCTCCCGTTCTCATAGTTGTAGTCCAAATCGCAAGGGGCATTAGCATCTCCCTCGTAGTTGATGATGGCGTCTTAAGCCATACTCAAGTCCCTGCCTGATCGCAGCAGCATGATGTTAGATTCTTTTTTTCAAAGATTTGATAAACAAGTTGCACAGAGATTAATCAATCAAGTTGATGCTTAATGTGATTTTAAGATTCTTTGTTGAGTTATTTGGATTTAATTAAACCACAAATTCGCTCAGGGAAAGGATCCTAGTTTCAGTTCAATATCCACCGTTATTCTCTATGGCTTTCTCTCACAACGCTTTTGGAATCTAACCGGGACTTCAATTGGTACAACCAGCCCGATGATCAAGGAGGAATACCTTGATTTTGGGGACTTATGGAGGCCTTAACGTCAACTTCTCTTGTCTGATCAAGGGACCAACCCAATCAGAGAAAGTTGCTGACGTCAAGTAAGGTGTTCCTAAGAAAAGGAGGGTATTCGCCTCAATGCGTATGTCCTATGGCCTGGATGGCCTCTAATGCTTAATAATAATGGGTAGCTAGCACTCAAGCCACAAAAATCTGAGAACTGAGAAATAACTAAGAAACTGTCTGAATCGCGTCGATGGTAGTCGACGCTATTCAAAACAGAACCTTAATTTTTTCGCAGATTCAGATGCAGATAGCAGAGAAAATATGAAAACTGAAAGGCGTCTGGGTGTATTGACGCGGTTTGAAACGCGTCAGTGCTCCTAGACGCTTTTCGAGTCACAGAAACAGTTTTGCAGGAGGATTTTCTGGGTTGAATCCTCCTCAAACAGGATAAAAGCAGTAAATAATCAATTCATGCAGTTTTTTTTTAGTTCCAGATTTTAACAGGATGATTTACTAACTAAACAACTAGAAAATCAATCAATCACACATCATTTTCATCACAAAAACAGCTTTTTTTTAAACTAATCAAGGGGAGGGCAAGATCTTGCCACTGGGGTATGCACGTGGTGCACGAGGAAAATTAACTAAACTAAAACACTCACCAATTGGTGAGGACGTGTCGAGAGACACAAATGGTGCTCTATACATAGCATGGCATACATGATAGATCCTATGGCAGAGGCATAGGGTACTCTATCCATGAATCTCCTCTCATCAAGACTCTTAGGAGACTGATCCTTTGAAAGATAAATTACATGTCTCATCGGTATGAGACATCTCTTGTAATTTTCCATGCCAAACCTTTTGACAATGGTATCTATATACATGGATTAGGTAATTCCGAGCATCCTCTTTGATCTATCTCAATGATCCGTATTCCCAATACATAGGATGCTTCTCCCAAATCTTTCATGGAGAAGTTTTTCGACAGCCAAACCTTTACCGATGACGTCATGGCTACATCATTCTCAATGAGTAGTATGTCATCTACGTAACTAAGAAGGTGACTGGACTCCCGCTAGTCTTCTTATACACACAAGGCTCATCTTCATTATTAATAAAGTCATAAGACTTGACAACCTCGTCAAATCTTATGTTCCAGCTCCGTGAAGCCTGCTTCAGTCCATAAATGGACTTATGAAGCTTACACACTTTATCTGGAAACTCCTTGGATGTGAAATCTTATGGTTGTATCATATACACATCTTCCTTAAGGTTACCCTTGAGGAAGATAGTCTTCACATCTATCTACTAGATCTCGTAATCAAAGTGTACAGCTATGGCGAGTAGAACTCGGATCGACTTTATCATGGCAATTGGTGAGAAAGTCTCGTTACAGTCAATTCCTTGCCTTTGACAATATCCCTCTGCCACCAACCTTGCCTTATAAGTGTCGATCTGTCCATCTGCACTGATCTTTCTCTTAAAGATCCACTTGCACCCAATGGGTACAATACCTTCGGGCAAGTCCTCCAAGTTCCAAACTTGGTTGGTGTATATGGACTGGATTTCAGAGTTCATGGCTTCTCGCCATTTCTCGGCTTCTGGGCCTTCTATGACCTCCTGGTAGGATTTAGGATCATCATCCATATTATTTTCGACCTTAGACTCACCTTCAGCGATATGTCCCACATATCGCTCAGGTGGTTGAGGTACTCTACCAGATCTACGAAGCTCATCTGTGTGTACCTAAACATTTCAGGAACTGATATCTCATCTAATGATATCGCAGCTGTTTGGGGATCTAGAACCTCTTCCAGTACTATTTTACTCCCACTGTCCTCTTGGAGAAGGTATTCATCTTCTAGGAAGATAGCTTTCCTGGGACAAACACATTTTGTTCACCAGGATGGTAAAAATAGTATCTAAAAGTCTCCTTTGGATATCCCACAAACCTGTATTTATCAGTTCGTGATTCCAGCTTGTCTAAATCATGCATCTGTACATGAGCAAGACAACCCCAGACTTTAATATGTTTAAATTCTGATTTTCTGCCTTTCCATATCTCATATGGAGTAGAGGTCACATACTTGCTGGATACTCTTTTCAGTAGGTATGCCACTGACTCTAGAGCATACCCCTAGAGGGATGGTAATTCTGAAAAACTCATCAGGGATAGCACAATGCCCAACAAGGTGCAATTCCTCCTTTCTGATACATCATTCATCTGTGGTGTATATGGAGGGGTCAGCTGAGAAAGGATATCATTATCCTTTAAGAATTATATGAACTAGTACTCAAGTATTCTCCTCATCGATCTAATCGAAGAGCTTTAATATTCTTTCTTGTCTACTTCTCTACCTCATTCTTGAACTCTCTAAACTTTTCAAATGCTTCCGACTTGTACTTCTTTAAGTACACATAGCCGAATCTTGAGAAGTCGTTGGTGAACGTGATGAAGTATGAGAAGCCACCTTTGGCTTGGGTGGATATGGGACCGCATACATCTGAATGTATTAGTTCCAAAATGTCCTTGGCACGTTCTCCATGTCCAGTAAATTGAGATTTGTCATTTTTCCCATAAGGCAGGACTCACATGTCGCAAACGATTCATAATCGAATGCATTTAAATAACCATGTTTGTGCAACTTTTACAGCCTGCTTTCACCAATGTGTCCAAGTCTGCAATGCCACAAATGCTTAGTTCACACAGTTCTTGCTCTTCTTAAGAACATTATCAATGTGAAGATTGTAATAAGAAATATCTAACAGATATAGACCGTTGACTAAAGGTGCCGAAGCTATTGATTTATTACCATAATAAATCGAACAACTTTTGTTCTCAATAGTCAACCTTATCATATCTTGTCCAAACAAGATACTGAAATGATGTGATTTATTATGCTATGAATGTAATAACAATCTTCCAATGATAAGACGTCTCCCGATGGAAGCTTGAGGTTTGTTGTCCCTAAAGCAACCGCTGCAACCGTTGCGCCGTTTCCTAGCCTCAGTTCCACCTCGCCTTTTCTCAGCTTGCACTTACTTGTCAGCATCTGCACATCATGGCAGATGTAAGCAGCACATCTAGTATCTAATACCTAAGATGTTGAATCTCTAACTAACAAGTTGATATCTATCATATAGATATCTGAAGCTTGTGACAACTTTATCTTTCCATAAGCTTTATCGTTGAGGAACTCCTTGCAGTTCCTCTTCCAGTAACCATTCTGTTTACAGTGGAAGTAGTCACCTTTTTTTACTCATTTGCCATTGTCCTTCTTAAACGCAGACTTCAGCTTCTTGCTTTTACCTTTCTCAAAGGCAACTGCAACTTTCCTCCTTTTATTAGTCTCACCAATTAAGAGGATATTGGGCTTTTCCTTCACAAGGGTGCCCTTTGCAGTCATTAGCATATCCAAAAGCTCACTCATGGAAATATGTATCTTGTTCATGTTGTGATCAACTATGAACAGTGCATACGATGCAGGTAGTGAGGCAAGTATGAGGTCAGTGTGCATCTCATTGGGCAAAGGAATCCCAATATCTTCTAAAATCTTCCTCTTCCATTTATTATATGTGATCATCTCTGCCTCAAGGGCATCCAATGCCAGTTCAACAAGATGATCATCTCCTAGGACGTAGGCAATATGGTCAGACCTGAAGACATTCTTCAGGTTTCCGAGTAAATCTGAGTAGTTCAGGCCTGTCAAAAGACTGGCATCAAGTATGCCACGGAGTGGGCTATTCGACGACAATATTTTCCTACAGGAGATAAATTAAATATACTTTAGCAGATGTTCAGTTATTAAATATAAAACAAGACATAGCCTTTTAATCAAGTTTTAACTCCCACTAATTTTCGATGGACTATATAACCCTCAAATATACAGAACAGGAGACACCGACAATCTCCTAGTGGGGATCATAATTTCAATAACTTGTAGCATAGCCTTGTGGATAGCACAACAAGCTGTAATATAATCAAAGAGCACCCATCTCATGGGACTTGCAACTCCTTGCAATATCCGATCATGTCTTCGGTCCCAGAGGCTTAATGGCCTTGTGGATAGCACAACAAATCATTATTATGGTCTAAGCTTTACCATCCTTACGAGACGAGCATAGATTTGCATGGTTCCTCTACTCCGATCAATAGGCATTTTATGCCATAGCTATAGTTTCTCCTTACAATTAAACAGGCCTTGTATATAGCACAACAAACCTACCTAAAGTAATCTGAATCCTATGACTATAACGATGGAGGACTATGCGGTACATTGTCAACTACTCACACTACAGCTTAGATTTTAGCGAGGGTTTTTTAGATAGCTTTTATCTTGGTCTCACCTAGGTGATAACATATAAATATAACGAATATATTTACTACATACTACACCTGCTTTGATTCATAATCAAAATTAAAAATAATGCATCTCATACATGTCAAGTGTGGTCATGGATAGCACAGTGATTTGACTAGAGCCTAACAGTCAAACGCACACATAATCTAATATAACATTTATATTAAACTACTAACAAATACAAGCAAAAGATCTTCATCATATCGCCTTCCTGGTTGCATCTGTGGATCGTCCTCGCTCCTTCTTTGGTTGCCTCGATCATATTATAATAAATTCAAAATTTATATGGAAATTGAAGAAGGCCTTATGGCGAGTACAAGAGAGAGGGAGGTAGAAGTACATCGGAGTATGAGAGAGAGAGGTACGCAGACCTCTATTTATTAACAATTAATAAACATACAAATATACATCCACGATCCACACACATCATCACATGAAGTATTAAAACGTGCATATTCATGACCACGGTGTGTTTTAACTATTCCTCACATGACAAGCGCATCACATGGCTAAAATAAAAGAGCTTCAAAATTAAATAATTTTGGCTTTTAAAAAGCTTGGTTCCAACCAAAAAATTGGTATTTGAATTTCGAAAACTCATTTTATTATCTTAAGATGCAATTAAATCAAATTTAAAAGGATATAACACACATCACATGTGCACACACTCCAAATTAATCATTCTAGAATATTCCATGCAAATTAGAATATTTCTAAAAATTAAAACAACCTAACATTTAGATTAGTTAATATTAATAATCTAACAATTAGACTATTAATAATTAATTACTAATCTAACTCTTAGATTAGTTAGTTAAAGTTAATCATTAATTTAACACTTAAATTAATAATCAACTCTAATTAATTATTAATAACTAATCTAACTCTTAGATTAGTCAATTAATGTGAATTATTAATTTAACTCTTAAACTAATAATTAACACTAATTAATTAATAACTTCTAATCTAATCCTTATATTAGTTAATTAAAATTAATTATTAATTTAACACTTAAATTAACAATTAACTTCAATTAACTAATAACTACTAATTTAACACTTTAATTAGTCAACAAAAATTAATTAATAATTTAACACTTAAACTAATAAGTAACTTTAATTAATTAACAACAATTTGTTAATAATAATGATTCCAAAATCATTAATGCCTAATTAAATTAAAGTTGAATAACAATTTAAAATTTCAAAACACTTTTGAATTTTAAATTTAAAATCCAATTATATTTTAATGGGTAATTGTGGTTTTAGGGAGTTAAAGTTAATCATTAATTTAACACTTAAATTAATAATCAACTCTAATTAATTATTAATAACTAATCTAACTCGTAGATTAGTCAATTAATGTGAATTATTAATTTAACTCTTAAACTAATAATTAACACTAATTAATTAATAACTTCTAATCTAATCCTTATATTAGTTAATTAAAATTAATTATTAATTTAACACTTAAATTAACAATTAACTTCAATTAACTAATAACTACTAATTTAACACTTAAATTAGTCAACAAAAATTAATTAATAATTTAACACTTAAACTAATAAGTAACTTTAATTAATTAACAACAATTTGTTAATAATAATGATTCCAAAATCATTAATGCCTAATTAAATTAAAGTTGAATAACAATTTAAATTTTCAAAACACTTTTGAATTTTAAATTTAAAATCCAATTATATTTTAATGGGTAATTGTGGTTTTAGGGTTTAATTTGGGTTTTGGGAAATAAGGGGGAAAACGGGTTCAACCCACTGGCCCGAGCCAGGGCTCGAACCCTGCTGAGCCCAGGCTCGGACTAGGTGCCCAACTGTTGGGCGCCAGGGCTCAGGCCCAGTCCAGCAAGGACCGGTGCTGGACCGGCCTATCCGACCGGCCGCCCAACGCCTGGTTCACCCCCCCCCCCCTCCTTATACCCGAAAACATAAACTAGTTGCAGGTGGTTATGGCGGCAGGGAAGAGCTGCAGGGGTCCGGCGGTCGGCATTGCCTGGCCCCGCTGGCGATGCCTTCGGCGCCGGCGGGCACGCCGGTGAAGCCCAAAACTTGCTCGCCGAGCCCCCTTTTATTCCGCTTTTTCTAGTTTCTTTAAACCGATGGAAGACAAAGAAAGGCTCCCCTTATCCGGCCACCTCCAGTGGGCTCTTCGGCGTCGGCTACCGGTGTCATTGATGACTGGAGGGGTCCCTAGCCATACCAGGATATCCGACCACCTCCTCATCGCATGGGGACACCCAATGGAAGCCGTCATGAACCCCCGTTCTTCGTCCAACGAAGAACAAAAATAAACTCGAGAAAAATTCAAAAATTGTAGAATTAAAATAATCTAATTATTTTGTGTTCATCATATGAAAACGGTCCTAGCAATATAATCGAATTCGCACATGGAATAAATCATGGAAAAATCAATTTTGGAACCCAAAACAGATGAGAAAGAGTGGAACCTAGCTCTGATACCATTGTTAGGCTCTTGGGTTTCTCGGGATCGCAAAGGCAACGGAAAAATAAAATTAATAACCGCGATCCCTTTTCATTTCGAATAAACAAAACCGATTAACCAGTAATCGTTTATTACCGCGTGTGGATTCAAATCAGCGTCCGAATGGTTCCATCGGTGTGACACCGCCAGCCGCACAAACACCCGGCCTCTAGCGAAGTCCATGCCATCCTCATTGCGGTGGATTTTCTCACGTTCCTCGTTCCTCGCAGCCCACGTGCGACTCATCGTTCGCCGCAATGATCGTCGCAATGCACGGTCAATTTCCCGTTGAACGGGAGTCGGAGAAAACGGTAGAGCTGTCTCTAGAGAGGGGAGAGAGCAGGGGCACCAGAGAGAGAGAGAGGGAGAGAGGAGGGGGCGGCTAGGGCTAAGCAACAGCGTGGCCAGCTCAGCCCATTCGCTATCTTTTATATAACCGCACGGTTTTTCATAAAAACCCCCAGAATAATATAAAACCCACTTTTAATCCATCGCCTTGAGAATCTTTTGCGTATGACCCTCTAGGCCCAATTACCAATCCGATTAATAGCCCAATAAGCCCAGTGATTCATCACTGACTTAATTAATCAATAAATAACTCATATTAATTAATTAATTGCTCGAATTAATGTCGCACAATAAATTCGGTCGGGACTCTGATCACGTTGGGTGCCAAGCAATACCGTGTGAACCTGGAAGGTATTGGGGTTAAGCAACCCATTTTTAGAACCTTCCCGTCGACAGTTACCACGTGGATATAATCCTTCATTCGTATAATGCTCTCGAGTCAACTCAAGGTATGGTTAACCGTCAAACCCTAATCAGTCAACTCACTTAGATTAGATGCTGCCGAATAATATCGGGAAACTCTTTTCCCGATATTATTGTCTGCCCTGGCCAGGCACTCCGGCACTTCCTACCTAGAGCATTCTCTCTCTGATTATCGAGAGCGAATGCTTCCTTATTAACACTCAATTCCCTTCGATGGTATTCCGCAATACCCGATCCTTGTCTATTTAGAATCCCGTGAATAGAGATCCGTAAACCATGGTCAGAGTACAGAAATCCACCGACAAGGTGTCCTTGGTGTCTCAAGTCCGAATACCATCCATACAACTGCGACAATAGAATCAGGCTGGTTGATAATCAGGTACATTACCATCCAATGATTCAATCGGATCAATTCAATGACCTCATTCTCTAATCAGTTACAAATTCGTCTTAGTGTTTCCACACAAGTGACTATGAGATCAGTCACCCTCATCATATGAGCAGAAGTAATCTATACTACCCTAACCGGATATCTGATGTCCTCGGATATCCTCCGACTAGGAACAGTTAAGAATATGTGTATATAAGTGATTAGTCTCAGTAGTATGATCTCGTCATAATCTGATCACTATTGCACAAATTCACGGACTTCATTATGAAACGATAATAAAACGAATTACACATAATGAAATAATGCCATATTATTAATAAATGAATGAGATTATACAAAGTCATAGTGGCTTGTAGGCCACCTAAGACTAACAATCTCCACTTGGACTAAAGCTAACCACCTTTTTGCAATATACCTATAGCCTCTAGGTGACACTTAAACCCAATTTGAGACAATGGTTTTGTTAGTAGATCTGCTACGTTATCGGCGGATGGAACTCTTTCCACCACTACAATTGTTAGGTTATTCATGTTTGTCGGAATCGCAAACGCAGCGAAAAATATAATATTTAATTCTATGATCCCAGCCATTTCGATAAACTAAAACCGGATTAGAATGTCTAATTGAACCTTACCACGCGCGGATTCGAATCCGCGACCGATCGGTTCCATCGGTGTGACACCACGAGCCGCGCAAATGTCCGGCCTCTAGCGAAGTCCACGCAATCCTCCTCGCAATGGATTTCCGCACGTTCCTCGTTCTTCGCAGGCCACGAGTCCTTCGTCGTTCACCGCAATGATCGCCGCAACGTGTGGATGATTTTCTGTCGGACGGGAGTTGGAGAAGCGACGGAGCAATCTCCAGAGCGAGAGAGAGATGGGGCGCCAGAGCGAGAGGAGAGCGAAGTGGGACATCCAGGGTTTTGCAGTAGCTTGGCCTGCTCAACCCGCTCGCTGTATTTTATATTAACCACGCGGTTTTTCATAAAAACCCCTGGTTAAATATAAAATCCACTTTCAATCCATCCCCTTTAGAATCTTTTGCGTGTGACCTTCTAGGCCCAATTACCAATCCAGTTAATGGCCCAATAAGCCCAGTGACTCCTCACTGACTTAATTAATTAATTAATAACTCATATTAATTAATTAATTGACCGAATTAATGTCGCACATTGAATTCGATCGAGCCTCCAATTACGTTGGGTGCCAAGCACCACCGCATGAACCAGGAAGGTATTGGGGTTAAGTAACCCACTCTTGGAACCTTTCCGTCGAATGTTATCGCGTGGATATAATCCTTCATTCGTACAACGCTCTCGAGTCAACTCAGGGTATGGTGTACTTTCAAACCCTAACCGGTTGACTCACTAGGATATGATGTTGCCGTATAATATCGGAAAACACCTTTTCCGATATTATCGTCCGCCCTGGCCAGGGACTTCCGCACATCCTCCCTAGAGCATTCTCTCTCTAAGTACCGAGAGCGAATGATTCCTTATTGACACTCAATTCCCTTCAACGGTATTCCGCTGTACCTGATCTTTAGCTGTTTAGAATCCCGTAGTTAGAGATTCGTAGACCAAGGTCAAAGTATAGAAGTCCACCGACAAGGTGTCCTTGGTGTCTCAGGTCCGAAGACCATCTACGCAACTGCGACAATAGAATTAAGCTGGTTGACAGTGAGGTACTATACCATCCAGCGATTCAGTCGGATCAGCTCAATGAACTCATTCTCTAATGAGCACCTACAGATTCGCCTTAGTGTCTCCACACAAGTGGCTATGTGATCAGTCACCCTCATTGTATGAGCAGGAGTAATCTGTACTAGTCTAACGGGATATTCGATGTCCTTCTCAGATATCCTCCGACTAGGAACTATTAAGAATATGTGTGTTTAAGTGATCAGTCCCACTAGTATGATCTCATCATAATCTGATCACTATCGCACATATTTCACAAACTTCATTATGAGACGATAACAATACGAATTATATATAATGAAATAAAGCCATTTTATTAATAAATGAACGAGATTTACATACTCAGATTGGCTTGTAGGCCATCTAACACAAACAATCTCCCACTTGGACTAAAGTCAATCACCTTTATGCATTAAACCTATAGACTCAAGGTGACGCTCAAACACATTTTGAGCTAGTGGCTTTGTAAGTGGATCTACTACATTATAGGTGAATGGAACTCTTTCAACTATTACATCTCCTGTAGAAATCATCTCTCTGATTAGATGAAAGCACCTCAGAATATGCTTCGATTTCTTATGAAACCGCGGCTCTTTCGCTTGTGCAATGGCTCCATTGTTGTGACACAATAGCAGAACAGGTTCAGAGATGCTGGGAACTACGCCGAGGTCGGTGATGAATTCCTTCAACTACACTGCTTCCTTAGCGGCTTCAGCTACAGTGATGTACTCAGCTTCAGTCGTCGAATCTGCAGTGGTTTCTTGCTTGGAACTCTTGTAGCACACTGCACCTCCGTTCAAAGTAAACACAAATCCATATGTAGACTTGCTATCATCTGGATCTGACTAGAAACTCGAGTCAATAAAGCCTCGCAATTTCAAGTCACCTCCTCCATAGACAAGAAACATATCCTTAGTTCTTCTTAAGTACTTAAGGATATATTTCACTGCCCTCCAGTGCTCTTCGCCTAGATCAGGGTGAAATCTGCTCGTAACGCTTAGAGCATATGCTACATCAGGCCGCATACATACCATGGCATACCTAATAGATCTTATGGTAGAGGCATAGGGTATTCTATCTATAAATGCCCTCTCATCAGGAGTCTTAGGAGAATGATCCTTTGAAAGATAAATTCCATATCTCATCGATATGAGACATCTCTTGTAATTTTCCATGCCAAACCTTTTGACAATGGTATCTATGTACATGGATTAGGTCATTCCGAGCATCCTCTTTGATCTATCTATATAGATCTGTATTCCCAATACATAGGATGCTTCTCCCAAATCCTTCATAGATAAGTTTTTCCACAGCTAGATCTTTACTGATGACATCATAGCTACATCATTCCCAATGAGTAGGATGTCATCTACTTAAAGAACTAATAAGGTGACTGCACTCCCACTGATCTTCTTGTACATACAAAACTCATCTTTATTCTTAATGAAGTCATAAGACTTGACAGCCTCGTCAAATCTTATGTTCCAGCTTCGGAAGTTTGCTTCAATCCAAAACTAGACCTCTAAAGCTTGCACACTCTATCTGGAGATTCTTTGGATGTGAAACTTTTAGGTTGTATCATATACACCTCTTGCTTAAGGTTACCGTTGAGGAAGGCAGTGTTCACATCCATCTGCCAGATCTCGTAATCGAAGTGTGCAGTTATAGCAAATAGAACTCTGATCAACTTTATCATAGGAACTGGTGAGAAAGTCCCGTCATAGTCAATTCCTTACCTTTGACGATATCCCTTTGTCACCAACCTTGCCTTATAAGTGTCGATCCGTTCATCAGCGCCGATATTTTATCCACTTGCACCCAATGGGTACAATACCCTCGGACAAGTCTTTCAAGTTCCAAACTTGGTTGGTGTACATGGACTGGATTTCAAAGTTCATGGCTTCTCGCCATTTCCCGGCTTCTAGGCCTTCTATGGCCTCCTAGTAGGTTTTAGGATTATCATCCTCATTATATTCAAACTTAGACTCACCTTCAGCGATATGTCCCACATATCGTTCGGGTAGTCTAGGTACTCTACCAGATCTGCGAGGCTCATCTGTGTGTACCTAAACAGATTCAAAAATCGATATCTCATCAGATGATATTGCAGCTGTTTGGGGATCAGGAACCACTTCTAGTACTATTTTACTCCTACTGTCCTCCTGGAGAAAGTATTCCTCATCTAGGAAGACAGCTTTCCTGGAGACAAATAGCTTTTATTCACCAGGATGGTAAAAGTAGTATCCAAAGGTCTCCTTTGGATATCCCACGAACCTGCATTTATCAGTTCGTAATTCCAACTTGTTTAGATCATGCCTCTTTACATGAGCAGGACAACCCCATACTTTAATATGTATCAATTATGGTTTCTTGCCTTTCCATATCTTATATGAAGTAGAGGTCACAGACTTGCTAGGTAGTCTGTTCAGTAGGTATGCTGCTAATTCTAGAGCATACCCCTAGAGGGACACTGGTAAACTCGAAAAGTTCATCATAGAGCACACCATGTCCAACTAGGTGTGATTTCTCCTTTCATATACACCATTCATCTGTGGTGTATATGGAGGGGTCAGCTGAGAAAGTGTACCATTATCCTTTAAGAATTGTGTGAAATTAGTACTCAAGTATTCTTCTCTCCGATCTGATCAAAGAGTTTTAATACTCTTTCATGTTTGCTACTCTACCTCATTCTTGAACTTCTCAAATGCTTCCGACTTGTACTTCATTAAGTACACATAACTGAATCTCGAGAAGTTGTCGGTGAACGTGATGAAGTATAAGAAGTCACCTTTGGGTTGGGTGGATATAGGACCACATACATCCGAATGTATTAGTTCCAAAATGTCTTTGGCACGTTTCCCGTGTCCAGAATGAAGACTTTACCATCTTTCCCATAAGGCAGGACTCACATGTCGTAAACGATTCATAATTGAATACATTCAAATATCCATGTTTATGCAACTTTTGCAACCTGTTTTCACCAATGTGCCCAAGTTTACAATGCCACAAGTAAGCTTAGTTCACAAAATTCTTGCTCTTCTTCAAAGCATTATTAATATGAAGATTGTAATAAGAAACATCTAAAAGATATAGACTGTTGACTAAAGAAGACGAAGGTATTGATTTATTACCATAACAAATCGAACAACTTCTATTCTCAATAGACAACGTATATCCTACCTTGTCCAAACAAGATACTGATATGATGTTCTTTATTATGCTAGGAACATAATAACAATCTTCTAATGATAAGACGTCTCCCGATGGAAGCTTGAGGTTTGTTGTCCCTAAAGCAACCGCTGCAACCTTTGCGCCGTTTCCTAGCCTCAGTTCCACCTCGCCTTTTCTCCGCTTGCACTTACTTGTCAGCATTTGCACATCATGGCAGATGTAAGCAGCACATCTAGTATCTAATACCTAAGATGTGGAATCTCTTACTAACAAGTTGATATCTATCATATAGATATCTGAAGCTTGTGACAACTTTATCTTTCCATAAGCTTTATCGATGAAGAATTCCTTGCAGTTCATCTTCCAGTGACCATTCTGCTTGCACTAGAAGCAGTTTCCCCTTACAACTACTTTGCCTTTGTCCTTCGACCTTTTATCGTACGTGATCATCTCTGCCTCAGGGACATCTAATGCCGGTCCACCAGGCGGATTAACTCCGAGGACGTAGGCAATGTGCTCATATATGAACACATTCTTTAGGTTTTTGAGCCAATCTGAGCAGTTTAGGCTAGTCAAAAGATTGGCATCAAGTATGCCACAGAGTGGGTTATTCAACGACAAAATTCCCTACAGGAGATGAATAAATTTTATTTTAGCAGATGTTCAATTATTAAATTTTAAAACTAGACATGGTCTTTTAATCAAGTTTTAACTCCCACTAATTTTCGACAGACTGAGCTATACAGAATGGGAGACGCCGACAGTCTCCTAGTGGGAATCAAAATCTCAATGACTTGCAGTATAGCCTTGTGGATAGTACAACAAATTATAATACAATCAAAGAGCACCCATCTCATGGGACTTGCAACTCCTTGCAATATCCGATCATATCTTCGGTCCCCAGAGATTTAATGGCCTTGTGGATAGCATAACAAGCCATTAATTCTAGTATAAGCTAACCATCGTTACGAGACGAGTATAGATTTACATGCAGTCCTTGTGGATAGCACATCAAAACTACATGGTTCCTCTATCTCGATCAAATAGGCATCTAATGCCATAGCCACAGTCTCTCCTCACAATTAGACAGGCCTTGTGGATAGCACAACAAACTTGCCTAAAGTAATTCGAATCCTATGACTATAATGATGGTGGAACACGCGGTAAGCTCTTAACTACTCACGTTACGGCTTAGAATTTAGACGAAGATTTTTAGATAACTTTTATCTTGGTCTCTCCTAGGTGATAATATATAAGTATATCGTATATATTTACTAAATACTATACATGCTTTGATTCATAATCAAAAAATAAAAACCACATACATGTCAAGTGTGGTCATGGATAGCATAATGGGTTTGACTTGAGCCAACAGTAAAACGCACGCAAAATCTAACATGACTATTACTAGACCATCATGCAAACATAAAGGCAAAGGATCTCTATCGAATCGCTTTCCGAGTTGCAACTGTGGCTCACTCTCGCTCCTTCCTCGGTTGCCTCAATCAGATTACAATAAATTCAAAATTTACATATAAATAAAAGAAGTCCTTATGGCGAGTATAAGAGAAAGGGAGGTAGAAGTACATCGAAGCATAAGAGAGGGAGAGGTACGCAGACCTCTATTTATTAATAATTTAATAAATATCCATCATTCACCCACGATCCATATAAGTCATTCATCACATGAATAATTTAAAAGTGCAAATCCATGACCACGGTGTGTTTTAACCATTCCACACATGATAAGCGCATCACATGGCTAAAACAAAAGTGTTTTCAAAATAAATAATTTTAGCTCTCAAAAAGCTAGGTTCCAATCAAAATTGGTATTTGAATTTCGAAAACTCTTTTAATTAATTTAATCATCCAATTAAATCAAATTTAAAAGCATAAAAAATACACATCACATGTGCACACACTCCAAATTAATAATTTCCATATTATTCCATGCAATTTAGAACATTTCTAAAATAAAATAATCTAACATTTAGATTAATCAATATTAATAATCTAACAATTAGACTATTAATAACTAATTACTAATATAACATTTAGATTAGTCAAATAAATTTAATTACTAATTTAACACTTAAATTAATAATCAACTCTAATTAATTAACAGTTACTAATCTAACTCTTAGATTAGTTAATTTAAAATTAATCATTAACTTAACATTTAAATTAACAATTAACTCTAATTAACTAAAAAGTGCTAATCTAATTCTTAGATTAGTTAATTAATGTTAATTATTAATTTAACTCTTAAAGTAATAATTAACACTAATTAATTAATAACTTCTAATTTAAACCATTAGATTAGTTAATTAAAATTAATTATTAATTTAACACTTAAATTAACAATCAACTCCAATTAACTAATAACTACTAATTTAACACTTAAATTAGTCAATTAAAATAATTATTAATTTAACATTTAAATTAATAACTAATTCTAATTTATTAACAACACTTTATTAATATTAATGATTCATAATCATTAATGCCCAAATAAATAAAATTGAATATTAAATTTAAAATTTTCAAAAACAATTTAAAATTAAAATTAATATCCAATTTAATTATTCAATGGGCTATAGGGGTTTAAATATTTTGATGGGAAAAAGTGGGAAAAAAGGGCTCAGCCATTTGTTGAGCCAGGGCTCGGCCAAGGGGTTGAGCCAGGGCCCTTGGTTTGAGCCAGGGCCAAGCCAAGGCCCCTGGTTCGAGCCAGGGCTTGGATCCCTGGTCCAACCACGGACCCGGTCGGTCTGACCGGGTCGGATTAGACTAGGGCACCCCAACCCGTGGCCCCTTTCTCCCCAACCCGCAACAGTAGCAGCAGGAACCTTGGCAGCGCCGGCGGCGGCTGACTGCCCAGCGCTGCCCGGGCATGCCGACGACATCTCCAGCGCCGGCGGGCCTGCCGTTGGAGCACAGTCCATACAGGCCGAGCCCCCTTCTCTCCTTCCTTTTTTTTTGTTCGTTCTCCCCCCCGAAACCCTAAGCAAATTGAGGAGGAAGAAGAAGGTAGAGGAAGCCAGCTGCCGCCATGCTGCCCTCTCGGGTGCCGGTGACTAGTGCCGGCGGTGAATGGGAGATCCCTGGTCATACCAGGACCCCGGGCCACCTCCCCATCGCATGGGGACACCAGATTGAAGCCTCCAACAACCCCGTTCTTCATCACATGAAGAACACGAAAAACTCAAAATTAAAAAACTAATTTTTGCAGAATATATTAATCTAAAAATATTCTTATAATCTGTATTCATCGCATGAACGCGGATTTAGTAAAAAGATTGAATTTACGCATGGAATAATACATGGAAATATTAAATCGGAGATCGAAACGGAACGAGAAATAGTGGAACCTGGCTCTGATACCACTGTTAGGTTTTTCGTGTTTCGCGGGATCGCAAACGCCGCGGAAAATATAATATTTAATTATAAGATCCCAGTCCATTTCGATAAACTAAAACTAGATTAGAACGGGTAATCGAACATTACTGCGAGCGGATTCGAATCTATGACCGATCAGTTCCGTCGGTGTGACACCGCGAGCCGCGCAAATGCCCGGCCTCTAGCGAAGTCCACGCGATCCTCCGTACGGTGGATTTCCACACGTTCCTCGTTCTTCGCAGCCTACAAGTCCTTCGCCATTCACCGCAATGATCACCGCAACACGCGAACGATTTTCCGTCGGACGGGAGTCGGAGAAGCGGCAAAGCAGTCTTCAGAGAGAGAGTTGGGACAGCCAGGGTTTTGCAGCAGCTTGTCCTGCTCAACCCGGTCGTTATATTTTATATTAACTGCGCTGTTTTTCATAAAAACCCCTGATTAAATATAAACTCCACTTCTATCCATCGCCTTGAGAATCTTTTGCATGTGACCCTCTAGGCCCAATTACCAGTTCGGTTAATGGCCCAATAAGCCCAGTGACGCCTCACTGACTTAATTAATCAATTAATAACTCATATTAATTAATATTGACCGAATTAATGTCGCACATTGAACTTGATCGAGCCTCCAATCACGTTGGGTGCCAAGCAATACCACGTGAACCCGGAAGGTATTAAGGTTAAGTAACCCACTCTTGGAACATTTCCGTCGATAGTTACCGTATAGATATAATCCTTCATTCGTACAATGCTCTAAAGTCAACTCAGGATATGGTGTATCGTCAAATCCTAACCGGTCGACTCACTTGGATCGGATGCTGCTGTATAATATCGAAAAACTCCTTTCTCGATATTATCGTCCGCCCTGGCCAAGGGCTTCCGCGTATCCTCCCTAGAGCATTCTCTCTCTAAGTACCAAGTGCGAATGATTCGCATCCTTGGCTGTTTAGAATCCCATAGATAGAGATTCGTAAACCAAGGTTAAAGTACAGAAGTCCACCGACAAGGTGTCCTTAGTGTGTTAGGTCCGAGGACCATCCACGCAACTGCGACAATAGAATTAAGCTGGTTGATAGTGAGGTACTATACCATCCATTCAAGCGGATCAATTCAATGAACTCGTTCTATAATGAGCACCTACAGATTCGTCTTAGTGTCTTCACATAAGTGACTATGAGATCAGTCACCCTCATCGTATGAGCAGAAATAATCTGTACTAGTCTAATAGGATATCCGATGTCCTTTTCGGATATCCTCCGACTATGAACTATTAAGAATATGTGTGTTTAAGTGATCAGTTTCACTAGTATGATCTCATCATATCTGATTACTATCGCACATATTCACGGACTTCATTATGAGATGATAACAATACGGATTACACATAATGAAATAAAGCCATTTTATTTATGAACGAGATTTACATAGTCAGATTGGCTTGTAGGCCATCTAAGACTAACAACATCTACTATGGAAATAATCTCTCTGATAAGATGAAAGCGCTTCGAAATATGCTTCGATTTCTTATGAGACCGTAGCTCTTTCGCTTGAGCAATTTCCCTATTGTTGTCGCACAACAACGGAATATGATCAGAGATGCTGGGAACTACGCCGAGGTCGGTAATGAACTTCTTCAACTACACTATTTCATTGGCGGCTTCAGCTACAGCGATGTACTCAGCTTCTGTCGTTGAATCTACACTGATTTTCTACTTGGAACTCTTCCAGCACACTGCGCCTCCGTTCCGAGTAAAGACAAAACTAGATGTAGACTTGCTATCATCTGGACCTAACTGGAAACTCGAGTCAATAAATCCTCACAGTTTCAAGTCACCTCCTCCATAGACAAGAAACATATCCTTAGTTCTTCTCAAATACTTAAGGATACATTTCACTGCCTTCTAATTCTCTTCACCTCGATCAGCCTGAAATATGCTCATAACACTTAGAGCATATGCTACATCAAGCCGTGTATATAGCATGGCATACATGATAGATCCTATAGCAGAGGCATAGAGTACTCTATCCATGAATGCCCTCTCATAATGAGTCTTAGGAGACTGATCCTTTGAGAGATAAATTTCATGTCTCATCGATAGAGACCTTTCTCTGAATTTTCCATGTCAAACCTTTTGACAATGGTATCTATGTACATGGATTGGGTCATTCCAAGTATCCTCTTTAATCTATCTCTAAAGATCTGTATTCCCAATACGAAGGATGCTTCTCCCAAATCCTTTATGGAGAAGTTTTTCGACACCGATACCTTTACCTATGACATTATGGCTACATCATTCCCAATGAGTAGTATGTCATCTACGTAAAGGACTAAGAAGGTGACTGCACTCCCACTGGTCTTCTTGTACACACAAGGCTCATCTTCATTCTTAATGAAGTTATAAGACTTGACAGCCTCATCAAATCTTATATTCCAGCTCCGGAAAGCCTGCTTCAGTCCATAAATGGACCTTTAAAGCTTGCACACTTTATCTGGAAACTCTTTGGATGTGAAACCTTCTGGTTGTATCATATACACCTCTTCCTCAAGGTTACCGTTGAGGAAGATAGTCTTCACATCCATCTGCCATATCTCATAATCGAAGTGTACAGCTATGGCGAGAAGGACTCTAATCGACTTTATCATGGCAACTGGTGAGAAATTCTCGTCATGGTCAATTTAAGTTAATATTAATAATCTAATCCACTCAATTTCTTATTTTAGAAGGGATAATATAAAAGGTCTTTCGGCCGACCACTTCTCCAATGCCTCGACCCCCTGAGGCCGATTATGCCCTTCAGGAAGTCCTCGAAGGTGTCTGCGGAGGGCACACCAAAGGCCGAGCCCTGGCCCACAAGCTTCTTAGGCAGCGCTACTGGTGGCCAACCCTTCGGCAGGACGCAGCCAGCCTCGTCCGGCATTGTGACCAATGCCAGCGGTTCAGTTCACTCATCCACCAGTCGGCCACTATGCTGACACCATTATCAGATCCATGGAGTTTAACCCAGTGGGGTGTAGACATTCTCGGCCCTTTCCCTATGGCCACCGGCCAGAGGAAATTTCTCATTGTTGTTGTTCATTATTTTACCAAATGGGTCGAGGTCGATCTCCTTGCGTCCATCACTTATAGTAATGCCTAGAATTTTGTATGGAAATCAATTATTTATCGATACGGAGTCCTTCTTGCTATTATATCAGACAACGGCAAGCATTTTGATAGCAGCCAGTTCAAGGGAAACTGTGAAAGCTTCGGTATTTTACACAAATGCACCTTAGTAGCCCATCCTCAGACGAATGGGTAGGCCGCAGTCACTAATCGCAGCATTCTACAAGGATTGAAGACTCGTCTCTGCGAAGCCAAAGGCCGATGGATAGACGAGTTGCCAAGCGTGTTGTGGGCCTATCGGACCACCAGCTGAGCCCCTACCGAGATAACCCATTTTCAGATGGCTTACGGAGTCGAAGCAGTCATCCCGGTTGAAATCAGCATTTCTTCCCCAAGGGACCTCGCCTACAACTCGGCCAACAATGATCAAGCAATGAGAGATCAATTGGACCTTGTCGAAGAGACGAGAGACCTGGCCCGCATCCGGCTTGCAACGTATCAACACAGCATGGCCAAGTATCATAACGCCTGAGTGAAACCTCGGAGTTTCGAAGCTGGGGACCTGGTGCTTCGGAACGCTCATGCCTCCAAACCCACCAAGGCCTCTGGGAAGCAAGCTCCCAAATGGGAAGGGTCGTACCGAGTGAAGGAAGTCGTCCGACGAGCAGCACACCGACTGGAGACCCTGGCTATTTCATGTAATACCCTCTTGGCTTTGTCCGACGTTAAGCATTTTAATTCAATACAAAAGCCACAGTTAAAAGCAAATCCGAGGCACTGCGTCATTATCCTAAGACCGTGTAGACCGTACTGGGAGCGACTTCGGCCGTGCAAACTGTATCGGGAGTAGCAAGACCGTGTAAACAGTACCGAGAGCGGCTTCGGCCGTGTAAACCGTATCAAGAGCGGCACTATAAGTCTGTGTAAACTGTACCGGGAGTGGCTTCATCCGTGTAAACCATATCGGGAGCGGTGCTACCCTAAGTCTGTAAACCATACCGGGAGCAGCTTCGGCCCTAAAAACCATATCGAGAGAGGCAAATGCAAGCCTTGTATGAAACAAGGACATTTCTGAATCCACTCAAGTCCATGTGGGTCAAGCCGAATGTGACCTCGGCCAAGCAGTACCATATCGAAGGCAGTTTTAATAAGTCCGAAGACTATGAAAGAAGCCTCGGATGCTACCCGATTCCACAAAAACGCATGAAGGAATCCTGGACGAGGCATGCTCGAACAAACTTGGGAACAACATTAAGATTTATCAAAAAAGTTTTTCATATATTCAAAAGACAGGAGTTGAAGGTCTCGGGTTACAAAAGCTATCGGCTGTGCAAAAAGAGAGTCGAGGCACGCCCCGGCTCGCCGATTAAAAAAAAAAAAAAAACAAAGAGAAGAAGAAAATATATTGTTGGGTTCTCGAGTTTCTCCGGATCTCACGCGCAGCGAAAATAAAAATAAAACGGAGATCCGTTCCCGTTTCGACAAATCAAAAATCCCGATAATCGGATTATCGAATCTTACCGTGTACGGATTCGAATCCGCAACCATTCGGTTCCATCGGTACGACACCGCAAGCTGCGCAAGCGCCCGGCCTCTAATGGAGTCCACGCGATCTTCCTCGCGATGGATATCCTTGTTGGGATTCCTTGGGTTTCTCCGGATCGCTCACGCAGCAGAAAATAAAATAAAACTGCGATCCGTTTTCCCGTTTCGAAAAACTAAAATCGATTATCGGATAATCGAAGTTCTCACCGTGTGCGGATTCGAATCCGCAACCGTTCGGTTCCGTCGGTGCGACACCGCAAGCCCCGCAAGCGCCCAGCCTCTAGCGAAATCCACGCGATCCTCCTCGCGACGGATATCCTCACGTTCCTCGTTCTTCGCAGCCCACGAAACCTCCGCCGGTCGACGCAACGATCGCCGCAACGCGCGGACGATTTCCCGTCGAACGGGATTCGGAGAAGCGGTGGAGCAGATCTGGATCTGTTTGGACGCCAGAGAGAGAGAGAAGCAGAGGAGGGGCGGCTAGGGTTAGCAACAGTTTGGCCTGCTCAGCCCGTTCGCTATGTTTTATACTAACCGCGCGGTTTTTCATAAAAACCCCCGGTTTATATAAAACCCACTTATTTATCCATCGCCTTGAGAATCATTTGCGTATGACCCTCTAGGCCCAAGTACCAGTCCAGTTAATGGCCCAACAAGCCCAGCGACTCCTCACTGGCTTTATTAAATAATTAATAACCCTTTATTAATTAATTAATCAATCAAATTTATGTCGCACATCAAATTCGACCGGGCCTCCGATCACGTTGGGTGCCAAGCAACACCGCGTGAACGCAGAAGGTATTGGGGTTAAGTAACCCACTCTTGGAACCTTTCCGCCGACAGTTACCGCGTGGATATAATCCTTCATTCGTACAATGCTCTCGAGTCAACTCAGGGCATGGAGAGCTGTCAAGCCCTAACCGGTCGACTCACTTGGTTTGGATGCCGCTGATGAATATCGGAAAACTCCTTTCCCGATATTATCGTCCGCCCTGGCCAGGGACTTCCGCGCATCCTTCCTAGAGCATTCTCTCTCTAAGTACTGAGAGCGAATGATTCCTTATTGACACACAATTCCCTTCGACGGTATTCCGCTGTACCCAATCCTTGCCGTATTAGAATCCCGTGGCTAGAGATTCGTAAACCAAGGTCAAAGCACAGAAGTCCACCGACAAGGTGTCCTTGGTGTCTCATGTCCGAGGACCATCCACGCAACTGCGACAATAGAATCAAGCTGGTTGACAGTGAGGTACAATACCATCCAGCGATTCATTCGGATCAGTTCAGTGAACACATTCTCCAATGAGCACCTACATATTCGCCTTAGTGTCTCCACACAAATGACTTATGAGATCAGTCACCCTCATCATATGAGCAGGAGTAATCTGTACTAGTCTAACCGGATATCCGATGTCCTTCTCGGATATCCTCCGACTAGGAACGATTAAGAATATGTGTGTTTAAGTGATCAGTCTCATTAGTATGATCTCATCATAATCTGATCACTATAGCACATATTCACGGACTTCATTATGAAACGATAATTAATGTGATTTACACATAATGAATATTATGCCATTTTATTAATAAATGAACGAGATTTACATAGTCAGATTGGCTTGTAGGCCACCTAAAACTAACAATCCTCACGTTCCTCATTCTTCGCAGCCCACGAAGCCTCCATCGTTCGCTACAACGTGTGGACGATTTCCCGTCGAACGGGAGTCAGAGAAGCGACGGAGTAGATCCGGGGATCCTGATTCTTCTGGGGCACCAGAGAGAGAGAGAGAAAGAGAGGAGGGGGCGGCTAGGGTTAGCAGCAGCCTTGGCCTGCTCAGCCCGTTCGCTACATTTTACGCTGTTTTTCATAAAAACCCCCGATTTATATATAACCCACTTATTTATCCATCGCCTTGAGAATCATTTGCGTGTGACCCTCTAGGCCCAATAACTAGTCCGGTTAATGACCCAATACGCCAAGTGACTCCTCACTGGCCTGACTAATCAATTAATAACTCATATTAATTAATTAATCAATTGAATCAATGTCGCACATCGAATTCGATCGGGCCTCCGATCACGTTGGGTGCCAAGCAACACCGCGTGAACCCGGAAGGTATCGGGGTTAAGTAACCCACTATTGGAACCTTTCCGCCGACAGTTACCACGTGGATATAATCCTTCATTCGTACAATGATCTCGAGTCAACTCAGGCTATAGCGTGCTGTCAAACCCTAACCGGTCGACTCACTTGGATCGAATGCTGTCGAATAATATCGGAAAACTCTTTTCTCGATATTATCATCCGCCCTGGACAGGGACTTCCGCGCATCTTTCCTAAAGCATTATCCCTCTAAGTACCAAAGCGAATGATTCCTTATTGACACTCAATTCCCTTCGACGGTATTCTGTTGTACCTGATCCTTGGCTGTTTAGAATTCCGTGATTAGAGATTCATAAACCAAGGTCAAAGCACAGAAGTCCACCAACAAGGTGTCCTTAGTGTCTCAGGTCTGAGGACCATCCACGCAACTGCGACAATAGAATCAAGCTGGTTGACAATGAGGTACAATACCATCAAGCGATTCAGTCGGATCAGTTCAGTGAACTCATTCTCTAATCCGCACCTACAGATTCGTCTTAGTGTCTCCACACAAATGACTTATGAGATCAGTCACCCTCATCATATGAGCAGGAGTAATATGTACTAGTCTAACCGGATATCCGATGTCCTTCTCGGATATCCTCCGACTAGGAACGATTAAGAATATGTGTTTAAGTGATCAGTCTCACTAGTATGATCTCATTATAATCTGATCACTATCGCACATATTCACGGACTTCATTATGAGATGATAATTAGTACGAATTACACACAATGAATATTATGCCATTATCTTAATAAATGAACGAGATTACAAAGTCATATTGGCTTGTAGGCCTCCTAACACTAACATATACAAGGTAGCATATTCGGCTAACTCCTCCCCGTCCGAGCTGAGGAGTGAGTTACCCCGAGTCGGGGGAGTCGTGCCGCACTCCGGAGTAGTAGCGGCCTCCTCAGGAGCTGCTGGGAGTCTCTCGGCTTTAAGCGTTTCCCACCACTACAACAGCTGGGAGCCCTCCGGCTCCTCCGGGAGGACGAACCCCATCATGTCCGTCCCAGGGCAGGACGTTTGCGCAACGGCCAGGACCTGGTCAAAGATTGTTGCAGCAGCGTTGGCCCCGGCCTCGAGAAGGGCCTCGATGAATTCCGGCCCGGCCTTGAATGCTTCAACGGCTGAGTGCATGCCGTCCTCAGCCTGCCTCGCGATCTCTTCAATCTTGGCCTTGGTGGCCGCGAGGGTGTCGGCGTGATGTTCACGCTCTTCATCGTGCTCTTTCTAAAGCCGAGTAAGGGCTTCATCCTTTTGGGCGAGCTGCACTTAGAGTCCTTCTGACTCCCCGCAGAGTTCCGCCATTCCCTCTCGGCCCTCTCTTGGGCCTCGGCCACCAGATGGGCCGCCTCCTTTTGTTTTGTGAGCTCGGCCCCGAGTCGAGCGTTCATGTCGAGGAGGGCATCGATATTGCCCTCTAGGTCCCTCTTCACCGAGGCCACCTTCCCGGCAGCCAGAGGGTCCATGGCCTTGTCCACGTCCTTGAGCTTTTCTTGGACGTGGGCATACCGTCGAGCGAGGGGCCCGTATATAGTCGCAGTTTGAAGAACAAGAAAAGAGAAGGTTATAGCCAGAGTAAGAAAGAAGGCCAAAAGAGATGTTAGGCCAAGACTTGCTCACCTGAACCGCGTGGCGCATACACTGCGCAGTGAGGCCCTCAGTAGAGAGGGTCCTCATTCATCATAATCCAAGGGGAGAGTGATCCCCTGAGCCAGCCTCATACAAGTGCTGGAGTCGTCTAGAGAGTCGTACGCGAAGACACCCATCTTTGGGCGCCAAGGTTTGTGCCCGTACTCCCGGGACATGTGCGTCCTAGCCGGGCCGAAGGGAAAGGACAATGATGTCCCCTCGGCCGAGACGGACCCCGGTTGCATTTGCGACGGCGATGAAGGAGACGAGAGCGGCACGTCCTGTACCGCTCCCTTCTTCCTGGCGATAGGAGTCGCCTCCCGGTCGGCTTTTCTCTTCCTCCTCTCGGATCGATCGCTCCCGTGGGCAGCCGCGTTGCCCTTGTCCGCCTTCTCCCGTTTCAAGGCGACATTGGTGGCGCGACCTTCCAGAGAGGTGGCGCCATTGAGGCCGCGCTCTTGCGCCGAATCCTATCCATGAGGGAGTCAAGGTCGGTCGACATATCTGCGAGTAAGAAATAAAACAATAAGCCAAAAGAATCAGTATTACTAGGAAGCAGAAGTGACCCGAGACCGACTTACCCTCAGCATCGGCGGCAGTGTCCTCGTCACTAGACACTTCGTGGATCTCAGTCGAGTCATCGGGCACATGCACTGCGCCTGGTGCCGAGGCGGTCCTGGGGGCCTCGGCCTCGACTGCTACTCACGGGGTTCGGTCAGGAGGTAGGTAGGGAGCTGCTCGGACGGCATATCCTCCGGGTCCGGCCATGCTCCCATGCCAATCAATCTCCACTTGTCTTTCAGGAGTTCGTTTTCATCTATAGGAGAATCATCGATTATCTGTCGGGCCTCCGAGAGCTGCTCGGCGGTAAGTTTGGGGGCCTCTGAGACCCCTTCGGCCAAAGGCCTCCACTCGGTGGGAAAGGGCCATACGCTATCTTCCCCTTCGGGGAGGCAGACGAAGAAGAAGTCCTCTTTCTAATGATGAATGGACGAAGGCTTCCCAGAGAATATCCCTGGCCGACCGAGTGGTAAAACAGTACTAAGACGACTTCCCTTGGAGTTTTACCTTGAAAACATAGCAGAAAATGTCTACCGAATGGACGAGACCTAAGGTAGTGCTAAGGGCAAGGTACCCATATACTGTCCGCCAGAAGTTCGGCTCAGGTTGCTAGGTCCTGGTGGGTTCGAAGGCAACGGGGATCGAAGCAGCATCATCTGCCATGACCGATGCAAATGAGTTTATCGAGAAAGGGAACGAGAGGGAAGGACAAGGAGGAAATGGCTTAGAAGAAGAGCAGGACGAGTTGCTCAAGAAGAGAGAAGAACTACTGGACATGAAACAAGAAGGATGAGACTAAGTCGGAGGCTTACCCTCGAACTGGAAGGTTTCCTCGTGCTTGACAAGACGCTCTCGGATCCCCTAGGTTGACAAGGTGCTCTCAGGACCACTCAAGAAAAGCTCTGCCGTCGAGACCTCATGGAAAAAAGGATAAAATGAGAGTTCTCTGTAGCGCAGGGGCAAGTATTTATAGGGGCTCTCAAGGGGGCCTGATGAGCGATCAACGGCCAGGATTGCAGGACCTTTCGGTTGCCGCCTCGGATGGGCGCCACGTGTCCCGGCCCTTCGTATACCGAGGGGCGCCAAATTCGAGACAGGACGATTGATGGTAAGGATTATCAGACCTTTCGGCTACCATCTCGGATGGGCGCCATGTGTCCCGGCCATTCGTATGGTGTACCGATTGGCGGCAAATTCAAATTTAGACGATTAATGGCCAAGATTATCATACCTTTCGGCTACCACTTTATATGGATGTCACGTGTCCCGGTCCTTCGTGTGGCAAGCCGGTTGGCAGGAGATTCAAAATCTATTGCCGCCCTAATTTGGCGTCCCGTTTTTCAAAATGACGGTTGGTATTCCGATTACCTCTCGGCTCTGGATGATAGTTATCCTTAGTCCGCTAACATCGGTCACATTCTCTCAGCTCAAGACGACAGCCTATCTGTTCTAATTACCTCTTGGTTCCAGACGACAGTTATCCCCAGTTCGCGAACATCGGTCACATTCTCTCGGCTCAATACGACAGCTTATCTTTTCCGATTACCTCTTGACTCCAGACGACAGTTATCCTCAGTCCGCGAACATCGGTCACATTCTCTTAGCTCAAGATGACAGCCTATTTGTTCCGGTTACCTCTCGGCTTCGAACGATAGTTATCCTCAGTCCGCGAGCATCGGTCACATTCTCTTGGATATGTACGGCACCACCTTCGGTCTGTGACTTCATATATGTCTCCTTGGACATGCATATCCATTATCCTTCAACCGTCTCATTGAAGGATCAGGTTTGTAACGTTACTCCCGGCATCTCACCTACCCAAGCCATGCTGAGAGTAGGGGGCCTGTGATGGGGTAATCCGACTGCGCCCAACAAAGAGACCAAGAGCCAATACGGAAGTGGGCCGAGAGGCACTCGGCAGGTACGTGGCCTAGCAGCCTATTGGGCCGAGAGTGGCTGAAGCCCAATCATCATCGGGCCAGCCTAGGGATGGCCAAGATATGGGCCTTCGGCCCATTAGGTATAAAGGAGGCCCTTGATATTTTTTGTGACTTATATTATTATCTCTATGAATAGTCCCACATCACCTACCATGGGAAAAGTTCCCTCACCTACTCACTATAAATTGAACACTATTTGCATAAGAAAAGGTAAGGAGTTAAGTCTTCACTCCTCTCTTAGTACATCATCATAGTCCCTTAATTAGACACTAACTTGACCATCGGAGAGGGCTCCTTAGGGCTGAGATCCAGGACCCCTCGCGGACTGAATTTCTTCTTCCCGCAGGCAGCTTCTCCCTGCCTTCGGATCCTTCTGGGCTTCGGATCCTCCTCTCAGCTTCGGATCCTCTGTGGGTTCTCGGATCTTACGCACCAGCACCATCCGCGATTGCCTCGGCTGTAACAAATATTATTTGTCATGCCTACGAATTGGTTGTCATGTCTGTAAAAATATTTGTCATGTCAAAAAAATTGTACATAAGTACGTAGAGATGCCAAATAATTTTTAAGTATGACAAATACTTCATTAGTATAACAGACACTTCGTGGGCATGAAAAATAGTATTTATTATGTCTACGAAATATTTGTCAAGTGTACACATATTGTCACGCTCAAAATCCTGCACTCGCATTTAACCTTGTGTGATCTATCCTTTAAAAAAATTGTCCAACCTATATGCCCCTTGTTAGTCTTAGGTGGCCTACAAGCCAATCTGACTATGTAAATCTCGTTCGTTTATTAATATAAATGGCATAATATTCATTATGTGTAATTCGTATTGTTGTCGTCTCACAATGAAGTCAGTGAATATGTGCGATAGTGATCAGATTATGATGAGATCATACTAGTGGGACTGATCACTTAAACACACATATTCTTAATAGTTCCTAGTCGGAGGATATCCGAGAAAGACATCGGATATCCAGTTAGACTAGTACATATTATTCCTGCTCATGCGATGAGGGTGACTGATCTCATAGTCACTTGTGTGGAGACACTAAGGTGAATCTATAGGTGCTTATTAGAGAATGAGTTCAATGAACTGATACAACTGAATCGCTGGATGATATAGTACCTCACTGTCAACCAGCTTGATTCTATTATTGCAGTTGCGTGGATGGTCCTCGGACCTGAGACACCAAAAATACCTTGTTCGTGGATTTCTGTGCTTTGACCTTGGTTTATGAATCTCTATCCACGGGATTCTAAACAACCAAGGATCGCGTACAACATAATACCGTCAAAGGGAATTGAGCGTCAATAAGGAATCATTAGCTCTCGGTACTTAGAGAGAGAATGCTCTAGGAAGAATGCATGGAGTCCCTGGCCAGGGCGGACGATAATATCGGGAAAGGAGTTTTCCGATATAATACGGCATCACACAATCCAAGTGAGTCGACCGGTTAGGGTTTGACGGTACACCATACCCAAAGTTGACTCGAGAGCATTGTACGAATGAAGGATTATATTCACGCTGTAATTGTCGGCAGAGAGGTTCTAAGAGTGAGTTACTTAACCCCAAATACCTTCCGGGTTCACGCGGTGTTGCTTGGCACCCAACGTGATTAGAGGCCCGATCGATTTTAATGTGCGACATTAATTCGCTTGATTAATTGATTAATATGAGTTATTAATTGATTAATCAAATTCAGTGAGGAGTCACTAGGCTTAATGGGCCGTTAACCGGACTGGTAATTGGGCCTAGAGGGTCACACGCAAATGATTCTCAAGGCGATGACTAATAAGTGGGTTTTATATTAACCGGAGGTTTTTATGAAAAACCGCGTGGTTAGTATAAAATGTAGCGAACGAGCTGAGTAGGACAGGTTGCTGCTCAACTCTGGCCGTGCCTCCTCTCTTCCTCTCTCTCTCTCTGGCACCCCAGGCCGAACACGTTCTCTAGGTCTGCTCCGCCGCTTCTCTGACTCCTGTCCAACGGGAAATCGTCCGTGGGTTGCAGCAATCGTTGCGGCGAACGGCGAAAGTTTCGTGGACTGTGAAGAACGAGGAACCGTGAGGATATCCACCACAAGGTTTTGTGGGCGCTTGCACGGCTTGCGGTGTCATATCGACGAAACCGATTGGTCGCGGATTCGAATCCGCACACGGTAAGAAACGATTATCCGATAATCGATTTACATATTCGAAACAGGAAATGGATCACTTGTTTTAATTTTATTTTCCGCTGCATAAGCGATTTGGAGAAACTCGAGAACCCAACACCCCTCACTTAACTGGATCAGTGACATCTTACATTATCAGATGCAAGCAAGTATTCCACTTAGGGTCCGTTTAATAACCCTTAATGAACCTCTAATGTCTGAAGCGGTCAGAAGTTAGGAATTTTTGACCGTTTGATTCAATGACTAAATCGATGTCTGATTGGATATCTTAAATCTGAAACTCCTCTGAATTTTTAAGTAATCGAAGGGACACTTTTTATTTTTCAGATACTGTGTTGCCTTGGCCCCTGGCGCTTCTCACGAGGCCACTGCAGCACCATGCACTCCTCTCGTCTGCTCGGTGCGCAACTCCATGCGCTCCTTTCGTCTGCTCCAGTGCGCTGTTACCATCCAAACAACGCCGCCGCATCTCCTCGTAGCAACACTGCCGCATCTCTCGTCTACTCGGCCTGTAAGTGCTCGGTGCGCTACTCCTCTCTTCTCTCCTCTGCTCGGCAAGCGGGCTGCCTCGGCGAGCAGCTGTCGTGCTCCACTCCTCTCTTCCCTGCTCGTCACGCAAGCTGCATTGGCGCGATCTCCTTCCCCTTCTTCCGGTGACGTGATCTAGGTAATGCATCTCTCTCTCTCCCTTGATCTTGATCTAGTTTTCATAGTTCCTCACTGCACAGGATCTCTAAGATCTCTCTCTCTCTCTCTCTTTGTAGGTGTATGTTGATCTAGATCTAGAAGATCGAGATCTAGATCTACCTAAGATTTACATGTCACTCTCTTTGCTCCTCTTTTAACCTCCGCAGGGGTAGATTAGTTATGTTTGTATGTTCTTTGTACATAAAAAATTCAATCTTTTAAGTGATTGTGTAAGATAGATTTTTTTCCTCTTTTAAGTGGCAGTACGATAGCCTTTGAAGTTCCATCTTTATCAGAAATTTGTTTAGGTTGGCATCTGGGTTTTGTTTCTACTAGATGGTTCCTTGTTGTTGTTGTTGTTGTTGTTGTTGTTGTTGTTGTTCCATACTCTTCTGTTGTTGACGATGCCCATCTCCTGTTTGTTGTTTTGTCTCTGACGCCATTTTGGATGGTGGTTTGATAGAATGGGATGGAAACCAATGTGGGTGGGGTGGGGGGTTGGTGCAGATTAGATAATTAGGGTCATCTAATCTTCAAGGTTACTGGATAAATGGTTGAAAAGAAAAATATAAATGTCAATTTTAGGATTGTATCATGTGACTTCTTGAGAAAACTCACAAACTACAAACATAACAATCTTTCTTATGTTGATTCGGTTTTCAGCTTTTGGTCTGGATATATATTTCATGAAACTGAATCAAAGTAAAATCATTTCAAAGGAAAATTAAGTGATCGGACAACTAATGTGCATCAATAAATATTGTGGATTGGATCCTAGAATTAAGCTTAGAGCAAGACTAGCTAGTAACCGGAATGTGAATGAGACTACACCTGAAATATTATTTTTTTCATGCTATGGAAGTTTCTGAAGGAATGGGGACGGGCATTGAAAGTGGGTACACTTGAAATATTATTGTTTTTCATGCTATGGAAGTTTATGAAGAAATGGAGACGGGGATTGAAACTTCAGTGCACAGGAAGATGATACGCACACTGGGTATTTACAAGCTTCTATCAGTCTTCTTAAGTAGGCTTGTTATTTCTGTCAATGGGATACTGATTTTTTTTTTTTTTGGATTTCCTTAACGATGATAGAAAAATGCTTGGTACGATCATGATAACTTCTTAATCAAATAAGAAGGTCTGCGGCATCTACCTTGTAAGTGGCACCACATACTTCTTCCTCCGGTGCAGGGATAGGAGTCACCTTGTGTTTGGGCTACTCGTAGCTTTTCAGCCCTCCTTGGCTTGTTGTATAGAAGCACCCTGAGATTAACAGGTACAATTTTAGAAGAAAGAGGAAAGAATAGTGAATGCACTGACAATCGCAGGTTCTTGAGTAGTGCCATTAATAACTGTAGTCTGTACATTGTCTTCCCATCTGTTGGCAAGTTGAAATGACTAAATAACTAAACTCTATGTTAGCAAAATTTTGTTTATGCTTCCAACAAGAAGAGAAAGAATTTGGAAAGAAATAACAAGCATATCAACCACCATATGTTCTATAATATGGCTTTTCCTGGTAAAAGGGTATATTTTCAAGGCTTCCTGGGGGTCTTAATGCAATGGCATAACATTTATGATTAGTTTTTGTTTTCCTTTCCTAAGGAAAGGAAGCAATAACCAATGCAAAGTTACCAAAGAGCTGATTCATAAGAAGCTACAACAACTCACCATCAAATCAATTAGACTGAGAACTAAACTACTGCATGGCAGGAGAGGGAACTAATGATGGAGGACGACTGTGACTACACTCTTTTATGACAATGCAATTGCATGTATCCTGCACTCTTTAGCCCGCGACAATTAGTCATGGATGTAATAAATCAACAAAATTAGTTATGGATGTATGTCATTGGAGCAAAATTACCTCTTTGTTGTAAAGAGCCCCTTTTAACTTTGCAATTTGCTCAATGATTGGAGCAAAATTACTTCTATGGATAGATGAAATATCACAAATCTTTTGATTAGTGTGTTAGAAAAGTATTCTCTCAAATCTTTGTTTCTACTTGGTACTATTAAATTAGGTTTTATTACTTGGTGCTACTTATTCATTATTTATAATACTAATTATGCATGTATTAGGATGTCGCAATCAGAAGGAACTGGTAATGTGAAAAGTAGCACGGTTAGAACCAGTTGGAAGGATCAAGAGAGAGTTAAGTTCTTTTTGGATTGTTGCATTGGTGAGGTGGCAAGAGTCGGAAGGTCAGGAACATCTCTAAGAAAAGAATCATGGGAAAGAGTGACAAAATAGTTAAAGGAGAGGTATAATATGAAGGTCACGCAGAAGCAAATAAAAAATCAATTTGATTATTTAAGGAGCATGTATGTTGAGTGGTCCAATCTCGTGAACAAGAACACATGGCATAGTTATAATCCTATTACCAAAACAATGGATTGGACACCCGAAAAATGGGAAGAGTATTTGAAGGAGAGTAACTTATTAGTTATATCATGTTATGATTCCTATATTAAAAATATTAAACTTCTTTTATTTTTGATACAGGCACATCCAAAAGTATCAGCATTTAGGGTGAGTGGCTTTAGGTGGGAAGATGAAGGTAAAGCTCTGTTTAAAGGTGTTTTAGCTACATGAAGTATAAGATGGGGTCCAGCAAGCAAGTGCCCTAGACCTTCTAGTACTTCATCTTTTAATGTACATGAAGTCGAAGATGATCATATTGACGTTGACGAGAATTTGCCTAATCCTATGCATGCCACAGACGTTTCCAATGTTGAGCATCTTTTAGAATCTGATGCTATGGATGTGGAACCTTCAAGGAAAAAGAAGAAGGTTGATGTTGAAAGGAAGTTTGATAAGTTACTTGAATTATTCATGATCGACGCTGTGAATGTTAAGAATGGTGAACCTAGTGTCATTTGTGCATCTAGTCTAGTTGATTGTTGCAAGAAGTTAAATGAGATGTCATTAAGCCCGACCAATTTGCTTTATGCGCAAGCAGCTGTTCTCTTTTCAAATGAGAAGATGCGGGAGCAGTGGATTCAATTGTGTCACATTACTGAAGACTCGAGTGCTAGGATGAATTGGTTGAGGAGCATGTTGAAAATGAATAATTTTATTTGATTGATGTTAGATGTTATGTATTTAAAGACTGATCTTTGACTTTAGGTGTTATATATTTGGAAACTATATTTAGGTATTATGTTTTTGGATTATGTATTTTGATACTATGTTTGAATATTGTGTTTAGTACTATGCATTTGGATATTATGTATTTAACACTATGCATTTGGATATTGTATGTTTGGTGTTATGTGTTTGGATGTTATGTATTTAAAATTTGACTTCTTGTGTTTAATTCTTAGATATCTAAATAGAAATGCTTCCTCAAAGTATGAGAAGACGGTTTAAGATCCTTTGTCTTCTTTATTTTTAGTGGAAAATGATAAAACAAAGAAAAAGAAATAAAGATTTAACTTCTCAATATACTGGTGCTGCCCATATAATGGAATTGTTAACTGGAAATGATGGACAATGTGAAGACTTGATGTGGATGCCACGTGATACATACATCAAATTATGTCACCATTTTAGAGAAAAAGAATAGTTGAAATATAGTCGATATGTTTCTGTTGAGAAAAAAGTTGCAATGTTTTTTAACATTATTAGTTATGGAAAATGTGTGAGATTGATTAAACGAAGATTTCAACACTCAACATAAACAGTGTATCACTATTTTCATCAAGTACTTGGAGCAATGATAGAATTTTCAAAAGAGATGTTGTTTCTACGACATTTGATCCAGATCCAAATATTCCTGGTTATCACAAAAGAATACGATCAATTTTTAAGGTGAGTTTTATAGTATAAATGTCAAATTTGAATATCTATGTTCTTAGTTGACTTTTCATTTGAGAGTATTTATATTTTTTTGTAGGGTGATGTTGGTGCATTAGATGGTACTCTTGTGCATGCTAGGGTTCCCGTTGAAAAGCAAACTCCTTATAGAAGTCGAGGGCGAGATACATGTTTTCAAAATATTCTAACAGTCTGTAATTTTAATATGATGTTTACGTTTGTTTTTGCCGGATGGGAGGGGGATGCACATGATTCAAGAATTCTACAAAAAGTTGCATATGATCCAGTTCATTGCTTTCCATTTCCTCCTCCATGTATGATTTTTTAATTAATTATATTTGTTCTTTATGTTTTTATATTGTGATTGCAAATATAAATTTTGTTTTTGATATGTGCAGATAAATATTATCTTTGTGATGCTGCATATGTGCATACTCAGCATTTTATGACCCCTTATCGAAACACACGATATTGAATAAATGATTTTCATCATGGAGTACGTGCACAAGGTAAAGAAGAGATTTTCAATTAAGCACATGCAAAACTTAGAAATGTGATTGAACGAACATTTGGTGTTTTAAAGGCTCATTATCATATTCTAGATAGGATGCTACCATACTTTTTAACGACTTAGAGAAATATTGTGATTGTTTGTTGTGCATTACATAATTTTTTTAGAAGATAGAAGGTCAAAGATCAGTTATTTACTTATTTTGAAGATCCAAATGCATTTGTTTCGGCATCTTCTCAAGTAGAGATAAATATAGACGAACCGAAAAATCTTACTATATGAGAGTCATCGAGACAAGGTGACCATGAATTTATGACTCAATTACGTGAGCAAGTTGCAGTTGACTTGATGTCAAATAGGAGGGCATGAATGCAAAGACAACATCATACTTGATAGTAAGTCATTTCTGTAGATTTAGATTCTGCAATTAATACATAATTTTTTATGTTTCTTTTCTTATTCTGCTTTATTCTTTATTGTATACGGTGTCATCCATGAACTTCTCAACAACAGGACACAAAAGTTGATTAGAAATCAAGAGAGCCTCATAACACTCCCAAAGCAACTATGGTGTTCATTATCATAGTTATCTAGTTTACGTAAGGTAATGGGATCCTAAAGCAACAAAATCATTACCAAGTTTTGTTTGCTTTCAAGGCATGCACCCATATATATTTTGGTTTATTTGGATCCGAAACACTTTTTTTAACCACGAGCAGATTTTAACTGTTAACCATGCATCATTTGTGGTTGTGGCCATACATATCCAACTTTCTAGAGAACAAATTTTCATTGCAAAACAGTCAGCCGACCCACAACGAGGCCATGGCAGCTTCTCGACATTCTAGTCCTAAATTTGATGGTAGGAAGTCCTCTCCAAAAATGTCATCTGGAAGCTATAGCATTGTGCACGTCACCAAAGTCGGAAAATGTTTTGAAGTATATTTTGAAGTTTACATCTGCATTCACCCTCATGCTTAAAGATATCTACAAAATAGTTTTTACACTTTTTCTCTCTTATTTAGAAAACAATTTACACTGGCATGCTCTACCTTCCAACCAGTCTTGATCTATCCATTATCATGCTTAAAAATAGCTGCAAACATAGCCAACATATGCGTCATCTGGATCAGTTTTACAATGGGCACATTTCAATAACCTGTTTCCTTTTGCCTGCAGGAGATACCAATTGGGCACAAAGCTACAATTTTGGGAGATGTGTAGTGTAAGTTATGCTTACAATTTGGTTGTAAAAGCTGCCTTACTGTAAATATTTTAGATATTGTAAACAGTAAAAGTTGTGAACTTATATACCATTTATACTAGAGCATAATCATGACAACATGGTGGCTGGCACATATTGTCCAACCTGATATCTTCACAATATTTTTCCCTTCAATCTTACATAGAATAGAGGTTATTTGGATTGCTCGAAATTTTATTATGTGAATGGTCTCACTTGAATCTTGAAGCTTAACCCAACATATTTATTTTGGCCATCAGTATGACATTTTGAATGGATCCCCTGAAAATAACCCTGAAGTCAGTAGTGGGTAGCTCAATCAGCATGAGAAGCTTTCCAAGATACAAGCAGGTACTTAAGGTCTTGAGCATAATTTATAACCAGTAAATTGATTACTTCTTGTGACTTATCATTGGTGGCAGCGATGGTAGATGCTTTGATTGCCAAAACTATAGCATGGGAAAGGGAAAAAGGCATCAAGTTCACATATGATGGCGTAACCACTGACCTTGATAGATGGTTTTCAGATTTTGTACAATGTGGTTGCAAAGTTGAGTTTGTTGATCTTCCACCAAATAATGTAGGTTAGGCTCCCCTCAATGTTTGAAGAGTGCACAATCCTAAGGCAAGATAAATAGCAAGAGCATCGGAGGCAACATGTATCCCATTTTTAACGATGAGGAATTCCACTGGCCTCCAAAGTGTATCTGAGTAGGCACCAATATTGAAATTTTTTTTTTATCTTGGTTTAATGCAGGATCAGAAAAGGCTCCAAGGTCAACTGATAGCAGAGCAGGAGGCACTTTTTGGGACTAAATCGAGCCCTTCAAAAACGCATGGTGCAAAAAAGTCCCAAGTTTTTCAACTGGACCAGGCAGTAGAAGATTATCTCGCGGTGGAGCAATGTTACAACCTGCCAAACATGATCTACCCCTTGCAAAGCCTATGCGCTCAATCAGAGTGGCAGACGATGCTGCAATGTACTATTTTGCGTAGGTTGCAGGAAGCAGAGCAAGACACAGAGATGTCCCTTTTGGTAGTGTAGGTTCTATTATACATGTTATTTTTAACATTTTGAAGTTACTTTAGCTAAACGGGGCCCACTGGGCTTGATCGGGCCAGCCTAATCCCAGAGCAGGTGGGGCTTTGGTAGCATGGGCCCAAGCCAAGTTCGTTAATCCACTATTTTTACTAATTATAATAGAAAATGTAATTTGATAAAAGAAATCCACATTCAGACGTGATGTTAGATTTGTTTACCACACAAAAAAGGATCTTAACTCTTAATTATTTTCAGCACTTTTTTTCTACGAGATAAGACACTAGACATGAAAAAAAGATTTTAGACAACAGATTTTAGAGTTACCAAACGGACCCTTAGTCTTACCGACGCCTCTGTGCGTGAACAGAGAGCTCACCTAAAACCCAACACGCACGCGCGCGCGCGCACACAAAAAAAGAAAAAAGAAAAAAAGAGAGAGAATAAAAAAAGGCCGATAGAAAGCAAGCAGCCGAAAAATACATCGGGAAGTAGACATCCGGAAGTATGGTGGACGCGCGAATCCGCGCCGTGGTGGAAGCCATCCACGCCAGCCCCACCCAGGCGGTCATCTACCTCGCCGGCGGCGCTTCTCAGGTTCTGTCTCATGATCCTCTGCTGGTGTGGTGCCTAGTACAACTGAGGAGCGGGCGAGAAGATTTGATTTTTTCTTTTTCTGACGGCGTGCCCTTCCCTTCCCTTCAGGCGCTCGGGTGGCTGCTGTCCGTCCCAGGTGCTTCCAACACCGTCCTCGAGGCGACGGTCCCCTACTCCAGGATCTCCATGTCCCAACTCCTCGGCAGGGTCAGCCCGCGCGCTCCCTTCATCACCACGCATTTCATTCATTCGCATGATCGATCATCATCCTGCCACATCTTGCATTTCGTGGTTCGTTTCAAGATAAAGTAACAAAAAGGAGTCATCATATATAGTTAAGCTTTACGATCTCCAATCATGCAACACAATCGGCTTCCACGCGATGAATAATAATAATACTCAACTCAACTCAACCAAGCCTTAATTCCAAATAATTAGGGTCGGCTATATGAATTTTCTCTGTCCACTTTAAACGATTTTGAACTATCTTTTCTGAAAGATTTAATAATAATAATAATAATAATAATAGTTCCGAGTCAATTCCAACTGCTGAATAACAATGCCATATGCCGCAGGGTGGGACTGGGCCTTCCAGAAATGATGGCGGGAGACAATATGTTTCCTTTGCCGTGGATGTAGACATAAGTTACAATGCCATAATATGCTGCGAGGCTACTCCAAGAAGTGATGACCCCAGATCCATTAGTACAATGAGAAAAAAAAACCCGGCAGGAATCTCAAATTCGTAACCTATTACTTGCTGCGGACTATGTTTGATGATTCAATTATCAACATCTTTACGATTAGCCTTTCCCTGAATGTGGGGTTGGTGGTTGTACACAGCGATTGAATCCAACGTTTTGGGAATCTCTTCCAACAGGCTGTCTTCCTTGACATCTACCTCTTTCAAAGTGACATCATAAGTCTCCTTGCTGATGCAAATTTGGCAAGAGAGAAGCTCGCCGAAAGGTCTTTCAAACAAGTTGGAGGGACACCGGACACCTACCTTTTTGGTTGCACGTTTGGAACTCATTCAACCAGGGGCAAACTCACACGTGAACCATTCCCCTGGAATCTAATTACTAGATTCTGCTGCATGTTGGTGATGCTTTCTGTAAAACCTGGAGCTGCTTGGGCATCCCCGGTGTCTGTCCCAGAGTCCTCCTGGATTCAAGTGACACTCTCAGCTTGTGGTATTGACAGTTTGACAAATTCATGCAGTTTGTTCTTGTATTTTGCCACCTGTGGGGTTTGGTCCTCCAAGGCCTGTTAGACCTTGCATGGAACTAGATTTCTAAGATATTAGTTGTCCCTTTCCTCCTGCCAATTCTCCTTTGAAGCCTGCCAATAGTCCATTAAAATTTTAAACTTACTATCTCTGTTCCTTTGGTGGAAGCTTTAAATATAACAATAGGAAAGAAGTAATTCCACAATTAATGATCCTTGTCCTTGCTGCCACATCCTCCAGGTCACATTCTGTCCTCGCTCCTCGCTTGACACTAGTTGGCCACCTAAGGAAAACTAGGACACAAGGCTTTGGAAATCAGTCAGGATTGACATGGATTGGGCAATCTGGATCAGTTTTTGGGCAACTGTGCTGATTGACATGGATCAGTCAGAATCAAGATGGATTGGTTGCCCCGATCCCGTGCTACCTTCCCAACATTGTGTGTCCGGGTTGGCCAATCTAGCAATGACATGGCCTGGATCAGCTGAATCAGGCTGATCTCCTGTGCAATGGTGAGTTCGACTAGCTGTTTGGCAGTGAAACTAGCAGCTTAATAGAGGGTAAGAGAGAGAGTGAGACATGGGTGGCATGATGGGGAGTGTCCCATCCCACCTTTTCTTAATTTTAATCACTCCTGACTTCACCTTTTCTTAATTTGGAACATAGGGGACAAGTTAAGACAGACTGGGATGGTGGGGAGTGTCCCATCCCATTTTCTCATTGGGATCGGACATCTTGGCCTACTTTGGCAGGGTTGAAACGGGACTGACAAATGTGCTCCATGTCCTTTTCAAGTGATGTCCTGACTTGACTTTTGGGGTATCAAATGATTGGTGAAAGCACCTTTTCCATTTTGAGGTTTGTGAGAAATTCAATAAACGAGGCTGGGCCCTTTTCTAGCCTTTCTTCACTATTGTGAGTAAGCAGAAACTCCCTTTCACAAATTTCATTCGTGCATTTGGAAATGGCTGGAAATTGATCAGTCTTCATGGTATTCTATTCATCCCTCCAAAACATACCCATGGTGCATGGCTAGGATCCCTAGCTGATCCCTTGCCACATTGTGAGCTTTTCTAAAGACTGCCATCCCCTCTCTTTGAGATAATTTCAGTAGCTGTTTCAGTGGCTTCTCTCTTGACGTTTTCTGGCATAAGGTGGGTAAGCATTTTGGAGCACAAGCAAGAACATGGGTAAGAGTTGCGGTCCATCATCTGGAAGAGGCAGCAGTGCTGTGAAGCTTGCCTCCTTGGCCACAAAGAACACATCTGGAGGAACGAGGGATAGCGGAGTGATGGTGAGAATGAGAGCAGAAGGGAAAAAAGATGGGGAGCGCTCATAGTTTAAAAGGTCTTGAGGCAGTTGTGAGGTGCTCTTCAAGAGCCTTACTAGGCGTAAGCCTTGAGGCGTAAGCCTCACTATTTTAAGGAAACGATGTAAAAACTATCAAATAAAATTAAATAATGTTGACTTGGCATTGATAAAACTATCTTTACTTAATAGTAGGCCCATACAAATGAACTATATGGCAAAATTCATGGACTATTAGTTTTACATTGAACCATGAACTACCATAGTTACTACCCTCTTTGTTGGTGTTGGAAGTAGAAGAGTTGGGTTGAGTTTCAATCCTTTTATTTTGTTTGTCTAATAGGATTGTCATCATTGACAATAAAGGTGATATAAGAGAAGGCGGGCCTGGAGCAACGGTTAAGTTGCCCCGTTTATGATCTGGAGGTTACGGGTTCGAACCAAGGAAATAGCCTCTCTGCTTAGCACGGGTAAGGCTGCGTACATCGTCCCTTCCCTAGACCCCACAAATGGTGGGAGCCTCGTGCACGGGTGCACCCTTTTTAAAGGTGATATAAGCATAGGTCTACCTTAACGCATCTCATTGCCTTACCGTTCTTGAGGTGTAAGCCTCAAGTAAATGGCATAAGGCGTATGCCTAAACTAACAAAAGGCATAAGCCTCTAGTAAACAGCATGAGGCGTGTGCCTCATGACGTTTTCTAGTGCCTTGCCTCAAGGTGTATGCCCGAGTGCCTCGAGGCACTGCCAACATCAAACAGGGGATATCGTGTGGAAGGGTATCTCAAGCAAGCTCATATCCATTGCAGCGGAGGTGTCTCATATAAGTGTCAGCCACATGGTGATGGTGGTTCTGCACAGGAGCAGTCAGGCAGACATGAGTGTTCAAGCAACACTTTCTTTGTGGAAGCCCCATGGTGTCCTCAATACGAGAAGAGTATTCAATTTCTTCAAGGTTGCCTTGTGGGTTACATTCAAAGAGGTTATTTGCATGCATAGGAGCTTAGGAAACTATCCAAAAATGATGACCGAATGAAAAAGGGTGGAAGATTGGTCCACTTGACGATAGATGTTGCTTAGTCTACTTCGCTAATATGAACATCAAGTATCGGATTACTGGAGCATACACCTGCAAGTGACCCCCATTGTTCTGAAACTTTGTTACAAATCGACAAGAGAATCCCTGATGAGAACATTAAACTCTTTTGAAAGATAAAACCAAGAGAGACAAATGTCCTATCTGCAGATGAGGCCTGGAGAGAGGCGATCAAGAAGCTGGCATCCTAAGTTGTTGACAGTCTTCGCAAGAGCCAGTGAAGCAAACATCCTTGCTTCCCCCTTTACTACGTGTACAGAAGGAGATTGCGGTGTGCTATGGGGCAGTCCAATAATTTCAAAAATTCTCAATTGTTGGAAGATCAGCGGGATCTTAGGGATTCCCCTTGAAAGATAAGGTCCAGAGCATACGGAAGATAAAGCCGCATTCTGTCTAATGTAGTTCTGGACCTGAGTTGTAAAAAGAAGAAACGTTGTCATTGGGAACATAACAATGGAATGATTTCAAATTGGACCGATGAAGAGCTAGCTAGAAATGCGCAAATTTTGGGGTTTCAAGTCACTCAAAGTCAAGCAGATCAACTCTGCAAGGTATTGGGGGTTGCTCAGACAGACTTTGGTACTATGAGTAAATCTACAAAAGGAGCTAGAGAGCTTCAAAGTTTGTTAAGGATAATAAATGTATACAATTAGGGAATAAAACCTCAAGATCAAGTGTATCAAGAAAGGAACGTGAAGCATGTTACCAGCTGTAGAAATGATTGTTTTGAGGCGTGAGTGCAGTATAAGCAGTTGGGTGCTATTTATGAAACACACATACTTTGTATTTTCTTCCTGAATTTTTCTAAGTAGGCTTGCAGTCTTGTAGTTTTTATGGATGGGGAATCTCTCAACGTTCCTTTTTGATTGTACTACCTCTTTTTATTATGTAATAAAATTGGCGTAATCCACAATTTCTTTTGAAAAAAAATCCACCTTATGCCTCATTCTATTTCTGATGTTGTTCTGAATCTTCTGATTTTCACCAAATCAAATATTATCATGCTTTACGGTCTTGTTCATTCATTTAAATGAAGGTATTAACACAGTTTCTATTAGTTCGTTTAAGATTGTAAACAAAATGCAAAGAGAAGGCCACTGCTATGACTACTCACGTAAACATTCAAAATAATATAACAAAAGATCTTGCTAATACAGAGGCTAATTGTTCTGCTGATCTAGAAATCTTGATTAACATGCTGTTTTTATTGGTGTATATATCTCTCTTTTCCATAGCTCTTATCACAATAAATGCCTAAAAGTACCATACTGAAATTTTAGTTGCTACTCCCATTTACTGCTGTTTCTTTCCTAAAAGCTGTAAAGATAGGTAAGATAGAGTGGTCATTAGGACCAGTTCTAGGGAGAGTCATGAGAGAGAGAGGGAGCGTCAAGAGGGAGAGCGACATGAGGGAGAGCGCAGGAGAGGGTGGATGGACTTTGGTTAGTAGGAGCAGGGGGAAGACGGTCTCAAAGCTCACTGCTTCTCCGTCTGCATCCTCTCTTCCGATGGAGAGGGATGTTTGCATTAGATGTCTCCGCAGAGGTCACCGGGCGAATGTTTGCACTGAGAATGTTAGATGTTCGGAGTGTGGGGGAGAAGGTCATAGGAGAAGATCCTGTAAGAAGAAGGTCTCCCAACTGGGGATCGGATATGCTCCTGTTTTAGAACATAACCCTGCCCCCGCCTGGTGGAGAAGAAGGAGGGGTGGTTCCCCTCTTCGTTGCACCAGAGTCATGAGCCTATTGCCATCCCTTGGTTGAGGGAAGCTGCCGAGGCCAAGCTATTTATGGAAGGCTGTGTGGTCATCTCGTTTTCTGAGGCCTTCTCTTCTAAGGGCTGTAAAGAAGTCCCCGACAATAGCTTGATGCAGGTTCTTCACCGACGTTGGCCTCTGGTGAAAGATTGGTGGTGCCAGGAACTTTTTCCCGAGTCTTTTCTAGTTTGAGTAAAAGACTCTGCCTGGAAGAAGGAGGTCATCGCCCTCAAAGAAATCACTACTGAAGATTTGAAGTTCCGGTGTTCTGAATGGAGCCTGGAGGTGGCGTCGGAACCAGTACAACAGGGGAAACTCCTCTAGGTCAAATTAAAAGGGATCCCTTTGCATCTTTGGAATGCTTTTTCTTTTCAAACAATAGTTTCCAAGTTTGCTATTCTTAGAAAGGTAGATGCAAGCTCCATGGGAGGGAGGCAGTTCAAATCTGCCAGAATCTTGATTGAAGTCGACTGCCTATCGGTTGTCCCTTCCAGAGTCAAAATCTTGGTGGAAGGTAAATTCTTTTGGGTGTTGATTCAGCCAGAAGAGGAGTCTAGGCACTTGTTGGCTGCTGAGTATCCAACATCTAACTGGACTTAGGCTCAGGTGGTGGCGGAATACAAAAATTACAAAGCAGGTAGAGCTGAGTTAACTCATTCGTTACATAGGGATGGAGGAGAGAGGGTCTCTCTTTCAACTGAAGGCACCTCTGAATCCTCTCAAGACCATCTTAAAGGGGGGAGGGTCTTTGCCAAATCAGATTCTTCCCCATGCAACAGGGCGGCTTCCAATGCTCAGGGGAAAAGAATTTGCTCTGAACTGGTGATAACAGGGGAGGTAAAGGCCTGTGATCAGGGTTCTGTTGGGGTGATGTCTACCCTGAGCTTGACTCAGGGTGCTCTTGCGAGTTCGATATCTCAAACTCGGAATATCAGGAGTGATTCAAAGGAGACCTGTCTTGAAGACTACCCACGATATTCTATTTTGGGGGCCGCCCCTGTTATTGAAGATTATGGGTCATTGTGTATGGATGGCAGTCTTCTCGAGGATGTGGCGTTGCTCGAGGCAAAGGTGGCAGGTTGGATATACGATGGTTTGCATCTCTACGTGGAAGATGAATGCTCTCATTGGAGGAGGTGGGCAGTAGGCAAGGCGCCCATATCGGGCAGGGAAGATGAACAGGCTCGGTCTGTTCAGATTCTGCGGGTTCGCTTTCGAGCCCCACAATCAAGTGCATAGCAAGTAAGTCATTCGGGTCCTGATCTTGGGTCGTATCGGGTATATCAGTTGGGCCTCTATTTAGGTTCGTATCGGGTAAGTCTCTCACCTGATCAAGACCCGTCCGGACCCTTCTTCTTCACCCGTTACGTCCATGTCGGGTCCGCTGGCTGGCGGTTTTGAGCCGGTGTCACTGAGGACTTCTTCTTCCCTCTTTCTTTCCGCTGGAAGCTCCCCAACCGAAATGGAGAGTGCGGTCCGGTGCACAGGTTCTTCCTCGCAGCTCCTCCCGACTGATAGTGTTTGTTGCAGAGGTACGGCGGCTGATCAGTTCCAGAGGGGATCTTCTTCTGGGATCCTTGTCAACCTCTCTAATGCCCTGGAACACTCACAACTGCTTAATAATGGCCTGGCTCTTACAGTATTTGATCAAGACTTAACCGCGGAACACTCAGCAGCCCTGAACAAGATCCCGGAAGAAGGATTCTCAGCTTATGTGGTAGGATCTACTCCTTCAGATGAGTCTTACCCTCTTGCAATCATTAATCCTAGGGAGAACTTAGAGTGGTCTGATGACACTATTAAAATGATTGGGGGTTTGGTCGGTATCTCCTTCTCTGGTAAAGAGGATGTGGTTAGAAAATTCCTGCGGAAAATTAGAAGACATATGAACCTCTCCATTAGATCGAGTAGAAGAGGCAATAACTCTGGAGTGAAGATAGGCAACATGGAATTAATGTTTCTTCAAAATAATGTGCAACTGGAAGGTCTAAGGCCTAGAAAAGGCAGTGAGAAGGGTAAAAAGTCTAACTTCTCATGAACATTGTCAGCTGGAATGTTCGAGGCCTGAACGGTTCTGTAAAAGGTAGGGAAGTTAGAACACTGATACAATGTTACAAGGTTCAGATTGTGTCTGCAAGAAACAAAAGGGGCAGAGAAAGATGAAGAACTTATTAAAAGACTATGAGGTAATAGACTCACAGGATGGGCAGCTAAACCAGCTAATGGCTAGCGAGGGGGTATCTTAATTCTATGGGATGAGAATGTACTTCAATGGTGCAACTCTAGAGTGGGCAATTACTGTATCTCCATTGATTTCAAAATGAAAAGGAATAATATTTTCTGGACATTCATAGGTGTTTATGGCCCTCAGGATTCGCAAGCTAAATTGAATTTTTTTGGCGAATTAAGAGACCTGCAACTTACAAGTGCAGAGGCTCGGTGTGTGGGAGGGGATTTTAATGCTGTCAGATTCCAGGAGAAAGAGAAAATCAACTGGCTTGGAATTCTGAAATGGAAGCCTTCGGAGATTGGGTGAATACTTGCAGTCTTATTGAAGTGGACTCTACATCAGTGTCTTATACTTGGTCTAATGTCAGGACCAAGTCAAAAATCGACAGATTTTTCATTACTCCTCAGTGGCAGCAGAATTTTAACTCTTTCTCTCTGAAAGGGCTACCTAGAGTTCTCTCGGACCATACCCCTTTATTACTCTCTGTTGGAAAGAACAACAGGTGTAGAGACAGACTATTTAGATTTGAATTGGCCTGGCTGAAACATGAAGATTATTTTTGAGCTCGTCTCTACATGGTGGAAGGAAGCCCCTATGCATTCAAATGCTTGCTATAATCTGGCATCTAAACTTAAATGGCTGAAACAGAAGCTGATCAAATGGAATGATTTAACTTTCGGAGCAACATCTAGAATCCGGAATGAACTTCTCAAGGACATTGAAACTTACCAAGCCAAATTTGACCATGATTTGTTATCTAGAGAGGAAATCCAACACTGGGACAGTCTAAAACAACAATATCTTGATTGGTCCTTAAGGGAAGAAATCAAATGGAAGCAGAGATCTAAGGAACTGTGGTTAAAAGAAGGGGACAAAAACACTTCCTACTTTCATGCGATGGCCAGTGGTAAAAAAAAAAGAGAATCTTGATAGAGTCCTTGAAGGTTGACAATCATAATTTACTTGAGGAACAAGAGAAGGGAGCAGCTGCAGTAAACTTCTTTGAGAAGCTGTTTAAGGAAGAGGAGGTGTGGAGACCTTGGATCAGCTCTTACATGCTCAAGCAAATCTCAGAACAGGAGGCTTGCAGTCTCATTAGACCATTTTCTGAGGAAGAAATTAAGGTTGCAGTTTTTAGCATGGATGTCCATAAATCTCCAGGACTAGATGGATTCTCAATTGGGTTCTACCAACATTTCTGGGAAGTTATTAAGGTAGATATTATGGCAGTTGTTAGAGAGTTTGAAAGGAGGCCTTGGAAAATTAAATCTCTTAACTCTACATTCATAGTCCTTATTCCTAAGAAGGACATTGCAAAAGAGCTAGGGGATTTCAGGCCCATAAGTTTACTTAATGGCAGCTACAAGATCATCTCAAAAGCTTTGGCAAATAGACTCAAGCTAGTGATCAACAGTGTGGTGGATTCTAATCAAGCTACTTTCATTCAAGGTCGTTTCATTCTTGATAATTTTCTGGCTGCTTATGAATGTATCTATGATTAGAAGAGCAGAAAAAAGGAGGCTGTTGTGTGTAAAATTGATTTCGAAAAGGCGTTTGACAAAATAAACTTGAACTGCTTGTCAAAAGTTATGAAACTGATGGGATTCAAAAGGAAATGGAGAGAATGGATAAAAAGCTGCATAGGGACATCAAAATTTTCCATTTTAATCAATGGAGCCCCATTTGGCTACTTTGATAGCTCGAGAGGACTCAGACAAGGTGACCCCCTATCACCTCTTCTCTTCATTATAGTGGGACAAGTTATTAGCTCCATGTGGAATAAAGCAAGAGAATGTCAAATTATTGAGGGTATCAAAGTTAGAAGAATGGAAGAGGAGGTTACCCACCTTCAATATGCTGATGACACGATTTTATTCTCATCTACAAAGGAAGATAAGATGGTCAATTTGAAGATTCTGTTGAAGATTCTTGAAGCGGTGACTGGACTTAAAATCAATTTCACTAATAGTGTCATAGTGGGTATCAATGTTCCAGAAGACAAGATGGCGGTTCTATCAAATTTGATCAATGTGCAGCCAGTTACCTTCCCTATTTCTTATCTGGGATTACCACTTTCTAACAGGAGGCTTACCAATTGTGATTGGAACCCTTTGATTAGGAAATTTGAAAGTAAACTTCAAGGCTGGAAAGGTTCCCTTCTTTCTGCAGGAGGAAGATGGGTTCTGTCCAAATCAGTGCTCTCTTCTTTGGCTATTTATTACTTATCCATTTTTGAAGTACCTAAGATGGTATGTAAGAAACTGGAGTTTATAAGAGTAGCTTTCTTTTGGAAAGGTAAACTATTGGATGTTAAGGGTGGGCATCACATTGGTTGGAAATTTGTGTGCAGAAGTACAGAGGAAGGGGGAGCTGGTATAACACCTATTCAAAACTTCAATAAAGCTCTTTTGATAAAATGGATTTGGAGATTTGCTAAGGATGTTCAATCTATATGGGTTAGAATCATCAGAAGTAAATATTTTTCTCATAATGATCTTTAGATTAGTAGCTTCCAGATTACTGGCTCTGTTTCTTATGTTTGGAAGAGTATCCTTCATAACTTGGATCTCTACAATTGCTCAACTTCCATAACTGTGGGTAAAGGCCGAACTGCAAAATTCTGGGATGATGCTTGAAAAGAGGGAAGGGCTTTCAAATATAAATTTCCAAATATGTACAGCATTTCAGAGGATAAGAATTCTACTATCAGAGATGTCCGAGCTTCCACATCTCAAGGACTTGAGTGGGATTTCAGATTTTGCAGAAATTTTCACTTTGTAGAAGAGAGGGAGTTCCTTCAACTCAATTTGCTGCTTCAAGACTTTCAAGAGATGAATGAGAGCGACGATGTCAAATACTGGAGATGGGATCCATGTGGTAAGTTTTCTGTCAAATCTGCAACCAAATTGCTAAACTCAGGAGGGATTAAGGTCAGTTGGGAATCTCAGGTGTGGAATAAATCTCTTCCCATAAAGATTAGGATCTTTATGTGGAAAATAGCATGGGGCAGATTGCCTACTGGGGACAAGCTTAGGTTCCTTACTCTAGACAAAAGAATATGCTCATTTTGTGGGATGTTTGAAGAAACAGTGGACCATCTTTTTATTAATTGCGGTATAGTGGATGTTATATGGAAGGCTTTTTTCAGAGTCTTAGGCAATCATCCAAGCTGCTTCAATTCGGTTGGTAGCCTTATGGCTAACTGGAATCGGATGTGTCCTTACCAGCAGGAATTACGTTTATGGGAAACCCTTCTGCCAGCTATGCTATGGGCCGTTTGGAGAGAAAGAAACCTCAGAATCTTAAGCAACCAATATTCTTGCCCAACAGGGATTTTCGGACATTGTATCCACTTCATACAAGAATGGTCTTTCAGAAGATTTGGGCACAAGATCTCAGATTCTGCAACTTTATCAAAATTTGCTCATTGGAAAAGTGTCTTTCTTTGAGGGTTCTGGTGTAAGATGTAATGGGTTTTAATTCATGGGAAGGGTGTTGTCTGTGGTTCCTGGGTCTCTTGTAATGTCTACTGTCTTGGTAGACAAGTTCTTTGTTTTCCTTCCCCTCTCTTTTTCCCTTGTAATCTCTTCTCGATTATCTCAATGAATGAATGCGGCTGTTGCTGCCTTCCAAAAAAAATAGGTAAGATAGATGCAAATCATAGACTCCATTATTCCATGTATTCAGTCACTAAATTTGGTCATTTACATAGGTAATATGGGACACTAAAACATGTATTTGTTTTAGCATTATTCATTTGTCTTATATGGTACTATATAAGTGTTGACAGGGTAAGCTACATTTTTCTTACAATTAGTGGTTTTATTGTCTATATGCTGAACCAGATTCCTGCACATTTCACAAACCAACATATTGCAGAAGAAATGGCAATTTCGGCATATAATCGTGCATTGAAGCTATCTAGACCAGGTTTATTTCTGGTGGTTCTCTAGAAAAGCTAAATTTCTCACAGCTCTCATGGTATAAGCACCACAGTTGTATTCCATGCTGCATTATCCAAGTTTTGGAAATTTTGCTGCATCCATAAAATTTCTCAATTGTGTCTTTTAATTTAAATCAGGCATGGTAGTGGTATCATTTGTACTTATCCAATACTTTCTTGGGATAATTCATTATTGGTTACTTCTCCCTTTGCTTCCAACTTTAGAATTTAACCGTCTATGCACTCAAAAATTAGTTTTATGTGGGTAGCATTGTCTTTCCATCCATGGACAAGCTTTTTTATTCTGGTAAGAAGAATAGAAGCACTCCATTCCCATTGTCTCAAGCTGGTTTTATCTTGAATTACCCTCTTTTGTCATCATTGTCTTCTTTTATTTTTGTTGTTGTCTTGTTGAAATCAGTGTTCCCATTTGGATGTCTAGGAGGGGAGGATTATGAATGGGATATAGACTATAGAGAACATGGCTTCAGAGATGCTAGAGTATAGTTGCATGGAGCGGTAATAAGAACGAGATGGGAGTGAGGGGTCTTCTAGTTTACCATTCGAATTTCCTTTGGGAGTAAGAGGGGGAACGGGGAGCGGGAGTGCTTTTGGGAATGGAAAAGATGGCAAAATGAGTGAATCCTCCAACTAAGTGCTCGAGTTTACTACTCTCAAGAATGCTGATGTCCATGCTAACATCTAACCATGAAGTTCATGGTGAATTTGATTGGGAAAAGACTCATGCACAATACTTGGTACTACAACATTGTGATCCTCTTTTGATAATAAAAAGAATAACATATAAAGCCAGGAGATGCAGCTGACATCTAACTATCCATACATTTTACGCAAAGTTGGTATCAGTGCATACTGGCTTTTATTTAGTTTGGACCTGGTTTGTGACATAAACGTAGCAATCATGTCTAGCTTTGCTTCACGTTCAACTTGTTCCTAGGCCTATTTGACCCAAAATAAGCAGGGAAAGCTGGGGTTTTCTTGTGACTTTTTGGATTAGGGCAATAATATGAAGTTGCTTACACTAGCAAATAATTCATTTCTTAGGATAATTTTATGGGCAATTGCTTTTGGGATTTTGGTATAAATAAGGAACATTCCGAGGGGAAATAAGGCAAGACATAGGATCCATCTTTGCAGCCAACAAAAAAGGTAAATGAAAATAAACTGAGATTCAATAAAAAGAAGAAACTGATAGTGAAGGAAATGATAACAGACAGAAGCCTAAATTCTTAACTTGATGGGCTATCAAAAGAGCATTGGTGGACTGACAACACCAGAAAAGAAAAGTACTGTCATATAATCACAAGGAATCATATCTCATAGGCCTTAGGTATCCTATGGAAAAGGAACTTTACATGTTCCATCTGATATTTCATTACTTTGTGGCCACTTCACTGGGAAGACATTGACTTAAACTTGCAATTCTTGTATGTCTAGGATTCTGAAGTGCTCAGCTAATATGGAAAGAATTTTGATGCATAGTAGAAAAAGAATCCATAGTGGGTCATTGATTAGGTCATTTGTTTGTTAGACCTGTATCTAAGCTTACTGGTGACAGCCTGTTTGGGCATGATAATGCCAAGGATATCCACAGTTTGGCATGCTCTGAGGTTTACTTGAATGGCTGGTCTTCCTTCTCAGGGTTGCTGGACTTTCTTATCGTAAACATTGGAAATGGGAAAAAAAACTAGAGCTGTAATAAGGAGCTGTTAGATGGTGATAGTGGAGCTGATCAACACCTTCATTTGGCTTTCTGTCTTGAGAATTGAACCCTTGCAGAAATTGATATGTTAGATTGCAATAGCTGACCACATGATTATGTTGGGATCTAGAACAACAGATTAGATGAGTTGTTACCACCCTTAATGAATGAATTGCAAAGTTTTTTTGGAAAGTGACATTAAGTCACAAATCATTATGAAATTGTTGAGTACAAAGGAAACAACAAGTGAGCCTAAACACTGGGAGACCCAAAAAAACACAGCAGAAATTCCAATTACAAAAAGAGTGAGAACTCAGCAATCGGGGTCCAAATCGACCCAAAGGGATACACAAGATGTTTTATCAAGAAGATAAACAGAATAAAGCAGAAAATACAGTATGACACCCAGAAATTCTTCCATGGGTTAGCTCTACTCAGCAGTTGAACATAAGACTGTTAAATTCTTCCATGGGTTAGCTCTACTCAGCAGTTGAACATAAGACTGTTGACTGCGATCCACTGAAAGGCTCCACTGTTCAACTGAGGTAATAGTTCTTCTCAAGATATTAGAAACACTATTAAATCTAAATTTCCTTCTGTTTCTTTCATACCAGATTGCCCACAGCATAGCAGGGCCGAACAAAGACCACACCTCTTTCTGTTCAGGACATGTGCACAACTCATTCCAATGTACTGAGTGGACCACCTGATTCCCAAACCTTTGCATAAGGTCAACCACAACACATTAATGATGCCACATTGACTAAACAAATTATTTTGGTCTTCCACAAAAACTGCACAAAAGACACATTTAACTCCTTGAATATGGAACATCTTTTGAACCCTTTTACTGGTAGGCAGTCTCTCCCAAGCAATTTTCCATAGGAAAATCTTGATTTTGTTTGGAAGAAGTTTAGACCAGACCAAACTTTTCTACCACACCCTACATCCTCCATCATCCATCAATCTAATCAGAGAGTTGACAGTGAATTTCCTGTTAGTGTTCCATCTCCATCTCCATCTTCTCTTATCCAGCTCATTAAGGGATGCACGCATTTGTTGTATAAGAATAAGCAGTCCACTCAACTCTTCAAATTCTCCATCTGTAAGCTCCCTCCTGAATATCAGGTTCCACTGATCATTCTGGAAGTGACTCAAAACTTGCACCACTGAAGCTTTTTTGTTGGTAACTGTGTGGTACAGATTGACAAAATGCTCTGCCAGAATCAAATCAGAAAACCATATATCCTTCCAGAAACTAAAAGTTTCCTCATTCCCAAGATGAAGGGAGGTGGATATAGAGATTAAATCTGCAAGTTTGACAATATGCCTCCATAAAGGGGACAGATTATAGGAAGAAGAAGGAACTAGTTTCCACTTACTACTGCGGCAAAAATACTTCTAACTATAAGTGCCCATAAAGAATCAGGTTCTTCCCCCAAGCTCCATAACCACTTGGCTAGCAAAGCATTATTGAAAGTCTCCAGTTTAGTAAGACCAGCCCGTCCTTGCTCAATACTCTTGTAAACATTATCCCATTTAATCAAGTGTAATCCTTTCTTATCTCTTTTCCCCCTGGACCAGAAAAAAGACTTTTGAGCTCCTTCTATCTTCCTTAATATTAGCTTTGGTACTTTAAAGATAGAAGCATAGTAAGTGGCCAAAGAGGACAGCAGAGTCTTAGATAAAATCCATCTTCCCCCTGCAGAGAGCAGTTTCCCTTTCCATCCCTCCAGTCTGGACTCAAACTTCTTAAGAACATCCTCCCAATTGCTCACCTTAACAGCCCCATCAGACAAGGGGAGGCCCAAATATTTAATAGGAAAGTGAGCCATAGAGCATCCTAAAATTTCTGCAATGTTCTCCACTCTGCACTGTGGCAGATTAATCTTAAGGCCCCACCAAATGAGCAATTTGTTGATATTAAGTAAGCAATCCTCCTTCTCAGCTGAAAAAACCAATGTGTCATCCGCGAACTGTAAGTGAGTTAGATGAATTCTGCTTCTTCCAATATAGAACCCTTCAACAAGACCCAATGTAGCTGCTTTTTCCCACAAAGAACTGAGAATCTGCCCAAGTAATAAGAAGAGCAATGGAGATATAGGGTCCCCTTGTCTCAAACCTCTAGAGCTATTGAAAAAACCGCAAGGTTCTCCATTCACCAGAATTGAAAACCTTGGTGAAGAAATGCAAAACATCACCCAATCTATCCATTTCTGATTGAACCCCATTAAGTGGAGAGTTTTTTCTACACACTGCCAGCTGATTCGATCATATGCCTTCTCTCAAAATCTAACTTCAAAAGCACCCTTGTCTTGTTTCTGTATTTTTGATAATGAATAGCCTCATAAGCTGCCATATAATTGTCCAATATAAACCTTCCTTCCATAAAGGTTGACTGATTCCTATCTACCAGCTGAACATGAACCTTTTTTAGTCTAGTTGCCAACACTTTAGCGATGATTTTGTAGCAGCCATTCAGCAGACTTATGGGCCTAAATTCTGACACTCTGTCAGCTCCTTCTATCTTAGGGATCAACACAATATAAGTAGAGTTGAGGCACCTCACTGAATCTGGTCCGTCCTGGAATTCTGACAACACAGCCATCAGATCATCCTTAATCACATCCCAAAAGAACTGATAAAAGCCTAGTGACAAACCATCGGGTCCCGGCGATTTATTAGGATTCATATTGAAGACTGCCTCTTTTACTTCTAACTCTTCAAAGGGTATGATCAGAAGATCAGCTTCATCAGCACCAATCTTTGGAAGAATATCTCCCTCAATGTGTGGTCTCCAACCACAATTTTCTTTGAACAAATCTTCATAAAAACTGAAAAACCTGTCCTGAATTTCCTTCTTGTCTTCAATTATCTCCTCGTCTTCCTTAACATGCTCTATTTTTAAAGATCTTTTTCTAGCACTAGCCACTGCATGAAAGAGGCTGAGTTTTTGTTCTTTGAGCCAATGTTCTTTGGCTCTTTGCTTCCATTTGATTTCCTCCATAAGCAGCACTTCATTGTATTCATACTTGTAGTCCTTCAGCAATTGCTTCTCTGCTAAAGACAAATTCATTTGATCACTTTTTACTTCCAGGGCCTCAATATTACTAAGAAGTTGATGCTTCTTTTCAGAAACTGTTTAAGAATTATTTTTCAGCCAGATTTTGATACACTTTCTGATCCATTTGGTCACGAATGAAAGGGAAGCATAACCTGCCAACGGTGCTTCCTTCCACCAGAGAGTGACAAGTTCCTTGAATCCTTCCTGCTTGTGCCACATCAATTCATATCTGAATAAATGAATCTTCTTCTCTTTCTCATTTGTCACCAACCTCAGGGGAATATGATCAGAGACAGTTCTATTCAAACCATTAACGTGTGCCTTTGCTAAACCAATCTGTGGAGATCAAAATTCTGTCAATCCTAGACTGAGTGCTGTTCCTTTGAAGATTCGACCATGTGAACATCCTACTGGGGATTTCCATATCAATCAAGCCACAGTCTCTGATCCAATCATTCAAACCAACCATCTCTTTTTTCCATTTATTAGAGCTGGATCTCTCCCAAGTATATCTCACACAGTTAAAATCATCAACAATACACCAAGCTCAGAAGAGATAGCACGTAACCTGTACAACTCTTGAAAGAAGCACTCCCTTTGTGTATCATCATGTGGTCCATAGACAGATGTAACCACCCATGTCTCCCCACTGTTGGTGCAGTCAAATCGAACTGAAACACTAAATCCACCTACATCACAGATGGTTCCTTTCAATTTGAGCAATAATTTTATAAGACCCATTAAGCAAGCGTATATGTCTGAAATCTTTCGACTGCAGGACATTCTCCTTCTTAGGAAGTAGAACCAAATAAGTGTGATTAAGAGATTCGCATCCTGCTCCTCCATTAATGTAATGAGCCGCAGCTTTAATTACATCCGATTTGATTAACTCCCAGAATTTACAACTGTTTGGTAAGTTATCTGGGTAGAGGGGCTTCGGATACTTCTTCTATTCGGGTAAGTCACGGGCTTGGCTCGTTGGCTTACCCGAATATGGAGTAATGGAGCCTTCGTCCTTACCTGTTTCATCTTCGATCAGGCTACAGCAGCGGCTGCTCATCTTGGAAGCTCCTTCACTTGATGCCTCAGTGGTTTCTCACCAACGGGACTCACCTGAGATATTCCCAGGGGCGACGGTTCAATGATACATGGTAGATAGTGACGGGCGTCAACATAGTTTGTATTCGGGACTGGGGATTAGGAAGAGACTTCCGGTTTTTTCAGATACATATGCTCTAGTATCAGATGACACAGTAATCTATCAGCTTGAGAATTCTTAGTTCAACCTGTTGATGTGGCTGAGGATGTTGGCAACGTTAGTAAAGATTCTTTCTGGGGAAGGAGTATGAGTAAGCAAGTTCCGGTTTCATCACTGCTATTATCCCATTCTCGGGGAGCTCCAGTCCACTTGCTCTGTCGGAATCTGGATTGAAGAGATTATCCAATTTGGACAATTGATTGGTGTCTCCTTTCAAGGAAGGGTTGACATCGTGAGAAGCTTTATTAAGAAGTTGAGAAGGTCAGATATCCTTCAAAATTCTCCTAAGAAGAAAGGCCCAGGAGGTGGGTTGAAGATTGGAAAAAGAGAGCTCAACTATGTGAAGAATAATGAAATTGTGGACTGTCTGAGGGAGAAGAGAAAGGGTGAGAGGAACGTGATCTCTTAAATCCAAATATTGACTTGGAATATCAGAGGTCTGAATGGGGAGGCCAAGAACAGGGCAATTAGGAATCTGATGACTGCACACAAGATTGACTGCATCTGTCTTCAGGAAACTAAGGTGGACTCTGTGGACTGTGATCTTATCAAAAGAATTGGGGGATCTGGTGTGACAGAATGTGTATCTTTTCCAGCTGAAGGGATTAGTGAACAAATTTATCATGTGGAATAATCTTTTGGGAGGTGAAAGTGTGATGTTTGAGATTTCAGCATTTCAGTGAAGTTTTCTTTGAAGGTTGACAAAAAAAGAATGGATACTTTCCTCTATTTATGGGCCTAATAATCACATTTCCAGAAAATTACTTTTTATGGAACTGTACAGATTACATTCTTTTTAATGTCAGTTGGTGTGTCATGGGAGATTTTAACTGCATCAGATACCCTGGGGAGAGAACAGGTAATTTCAACTGCGAAAAGGACATGGAAGCATTTGGGGAATGGATTAGAATCTGCGGTATGGTAGATTTGGAAATGCCTAACAGGTAATTCACTTGGTCAAATTTTCAGTTTAAAAACATTCAGTCCAGAATTGACAGGGTGTTGGTTTCCACAGAATGGTTGAACCTATTTCCTTTATCTGAGATAAAAGGTCTGAATAGGTTGGCATCTGATCACGTTCCTATTATCTAGAACACTAAGGATTCATGGAGAATAAGGAGAGTTTTCAAGTGTGAATTGGCTTGGCATTCAATTATGGGATTTAAGGAATTGATTATCAAAGTATGGAAGGAAGGTCTGACCAAGGTTAAGAAACCCGGGATCGGGTCTCGGATCGGCCGGTCCCAAACCGATCGGATCAGCCGATTCCGATCCGAGTCAGTCCGATCCCGGCCGATCCTGGCTGAGTCAGGCTCGGCTGGTTCGGATAGCAGAAAAAAATAGAAAAAAATATGAAAAAATGTGGAAAAAATATAAAACACAAGTCTATTGCATAATTGTGTTGAAATACATTGATTTGAAGTACATAAGATGTTGTTGGACAAAAAAACCTTGAATAAACTTACATATATGATTATGAACTTACATTTATTCCAAACGTACATTATACTGAATGAACATATGGCTAACATACTCAGCCCATGACATATAGCTCTGGTAGTATTGTTCATACTGCATCACATACCGGCTATAGTCATCCGTATTGGTATAAATGACTGAAAATTGTGGATATTCTAGACAACTTCCTGAATAGTCGGATGTATCAGAATGTTGAGGAGGGTAAACTACATATCCAGTAGGCTGACTATATGATGATGCATCTGATAGTTGCTCCTGATATTCCTGAGGAGCTTTACCTTTGTCCTTCCTCCTTGATCTGCTGAATGTTTGAATGGAAGATTCTTCACGTCCTCCTCTGCTACCATGATGTTCATCTTGGGTAGCATGTGTGAATTCTTCTTCTCCAGTGAATTGAATTGGTGGAGCTGGGGCTGGGGCACTGGTAGCATCTCCGCCATCCTCAGAACTGTCGGAGCTCGTCTTTGATGTCGAGTCATTTGAGGTTTGATATTGGACCTCATCACTTGGTTCTGGCGTTTCATCATCTTCCTCGATAGTCTCCAGATCAGCAATTTGAATTCCAGTACCACTCTTCCTTTTGCTTGGTACTTGTTTTTTGCTCTTCTTCTGACGTTTTGGAGAAGGAGGTTGAAAATCAGTAAGTAATGGAACATTATCTAACTCACCTTCCGCCCATTCCCGATCATTTGGGTTGAATTTAGGCTCATTTGAGGTGCTTGCATCAACCCATGCATTTAGTGGATGTTGCTCCTCGAACAGCTCATCCAAGTCTATGGGTTCTTCTGCATGTGTCGTCTCTGTGGCTTGTCCGGAAATTCTCTCTTTCTCCTGCCTTTGAAGGTTCCTTATGAGCTCCAGATTCTTTAGCTTCAACCTCATGCTATAATGACAGAATACTAGCTTCTCTAGACGGCTCGACTTCAATCTATTCCTTTGCTTGGTGTGAATCAAGCCAAAGGTGCTCCAGTTTCTCTCACAGCCTGATGAAGAGGTTGTTTGACTTAAGACCCGAATTGCAACATAGGCTAGATCTTCATATCCATATGTTTTTCCATGATCTAGCCACCAGTCAGCTGTAAATAGAAAATTGGCAATGTCAACAATGTGCAAGCTATAATTAAAATTTAAGTAGAACATCTAGTTAATAATTTTCAAACTTGGACTCAAAATTTTGGCAGCTCTTTGAGCAGTACTTGTCCCAAAGTGGTATAACATCATTCTGTAATCATGCATTTGTTTGTATGCCAATATTGCTCTGTTCTCATCTGCAAGCATACGCTTAATAACAGACTTAGCCCCCATCAACACTTCCGAACAACTATCATAGCTATCCTTCTTCCCATCAGTTCTAAACATGTACTGAGGGTTGAAAAAATAACCTAAATAAATAAGTCGAAGTTAGTTATTACTTAAGAAAAATGTGTATACAAATAATACATATAGAAAGTTAGTAGCTTACCAGCTGCATGAAGATCGTGATGTAAAGTGTGTTCCCAACGTCTGTCTATTATGTCCCACCACTTCACAAAGGTTGTTGGGTTGTTCAGTTGAATGAGCTCCTTAGCTCTGTCCATAGCTTCATATAAAAAACCTATATCCGATCTTCTTTCTCCATCACAAGATCGCAAGACACGGACAAGCGGTTCTACAACATTTAACACCGCTTGCACCCCCCTCAAAAAGGGTCTAGACTGAATTAGATCAGCCACTTTCTTACCTTTCTCTCTGACCTTAGTTGGTACATGCCGCAATATGTGATTCTCTCAATCTTCCGATGCCACCATCCTAATCAAGTTGTTCTTTTGTTGACTTAAACTATCTAGAGAGATATATTAAGATGCAAACCTGGTGGCTCCCGGACGAAGCAACTCTCTTCCATGAGTATGTGTGCGCATGATATCCAGAATGTTGTTGTGATTGTAGATGAATGTGGTAATAAATCGACCACTCTTGACCACTCCATCTACCATCGGATCAGAGCAAATGTCTTCCAACATCAAGTCAATACAATGAGCAGAACAGGGAACCCAGTATAAATGTTCTCTCTTCTACATCAACATTTGTCCAGCTAACTTGAACGCCGCTGCATTGTCCGTAACCACTTGGACAATCCTTTTTTCGCCCACTTCTTCCACCATTTGATCCATTAATTCACACAGGTACTGGGCATTCTTTATTTTTCCAGATGCATCAATGGACTTCCAAAATACGGTTCCAGCTTTACAGTAAATTAAGAAGTTGATCATACTTCTTCTTGTTATCCCTGTAAAATTCCAAACGTGATAAGAAATCAGAAAGAGACCCATTCTGATTAAGAAAAAATGAAGATAAGATAAGAAAATGAATATAAGATTTATGTACCTGTCCATCCATCGCACATTAAAGTGCATCCATACTCATCCCAGATCCTTTCAAATGATTTAATGTATGTTCGGATGTCATCAACTTCCATATCCAAGTACTTGTTGTATATCTCATATGGAGAAGGTCCTTCAACCCCTTTGCCAACTTCTTGTATGGTCTCGATCATGGACTCATAATATGGCCCCTTGGCCGCATTAGCAGGGATACTGTTATAGAAAAACCACCTAGATGTAGCTCTCCCTATCTTCTCCTTACAAAGTTTTAAGTTCTTGAATGCAGCACTAATAGAAGGTTGTTTATCCCTCTTCTTGGTGAGCAAGGGATCTATTGGACCTACTCTAAGATCTCCAGCTCTAGTGAACTCCTGAGGCAGCTCCTCGCATACATTAGTGCTCATGCCGGCGCTAGTGCTCCCTTGTGCAGAAGGTGTGGAGCCACTTCCTTGTCCTCCATATCTTCCAGTGTGCCGAAATAAGTCCTCATCTGCAAAGGACCGCCGGCTTGCTTCCATTGCACGTCGCAATTTAGCTTTAAATGTAAAAGAAAAAAAATTAATCTACTATAACTATTTGTCTGAAAACGTTAAATGAAGAACATGAAAATAAGTTAAATAAGAAACTTACTTGTATCCTAATCATCAACATTTATAAGTTGATTACTTCCACCAAGCCGGACTCCAGCATCAGACCTTCGCACTGGTTCAGTCAATTCCTCTCGAATTTCCTGTCTTCTTCTGGCAGTACTTGCTTTGCTTGATTCCTTCTCCTTCATGTAAGTTCGAAATTGGATCCTAATCTCTGAAGGAACTCGAGCACATGCTGCAACTTCACCTTTTATTCCAGCAAGATGTTGTTTGAATCGGTAGACCCCGCCAGAGACAACCCGGTTGCAATATTTGCATTGTACCTTTCTTTGGCCCATGTCCACCGGTGTGCAATGACCCCAAGCAGGATCAGCACTAGGAGGATTCCCAGATGACCGCTCAGCAGCACCTTGAGATGCCATTCCTTCACAGCACAAGAAGATGAGAGATCGCGGAGCTTGTAGTAGACTAGAAGTGACCTCGTGGGAGAGATGGAGAGAGAATTCTATGAGGGAGAGAGAGCAAGAATGTTAGGAGGCTCAAAGGGCAATTGTGGAGCCTTAGGAGGGTCTTGGGGGGGTTTAAATAGACCCCCAAGGCCCAAACTAGCCGTTGCTGGCCGTTTGGGAACGGCCAGCAACGGCTAGTTTGACCTCAAACTAGCCGTTGGGGGCCGGGTCGGGCCGATCCGAGCCGACCCGGCCCGATCCGGTCCCGGATCGCCCGATCCGGCTCAGACCGGCCGATCCGAGTCCTGGACTCGGCCAGGTTACTCGGGATCGGCACGGTCGGCCAAAAACCTGTCCGACTTGGCCGATCCGTGCCGATCCGAGCCGAGTTTTTGAACCTTGGGTCTGACTGCAAATTTTGCATGTGTGACATTTGCTAAGAAGCTCAAATGGGTTAAATCCTGTATTATCAAATGGAGCTCTGAAAAATCCGAGGCTGTCAGCTAACACCAAGGACTACTGCAGAAAATTGAAGAATTAAGAAGCTATAGCTGATAATCAGGTTTTGCAAGCTGAAGAGTTCAATAAGAGATTGAAAAAGGAGTTCCTTGATTGCTTGTATGTAGCCACTAGTACTTGCTCATTCATATTTATCTTTTAACACTTATATGTACTTAGTAGATATCCTCTTGCACTCCAACACCGACCACAAGACATCTCTTGGGACTTTATCATAGGTCTTTTCCAAATCGATGAACACTAGATCTTTCTTCATATCTTTATATTTCTCCATCAAGCTCCTAATGAGGAAAATTGCTTCTATAGTTGATGGACCGGACATAAAGCCGAATTGGTTGGTCGAGATAGTTGAATCACAACATAAATGATGTTCCACAACTCTCTCCCACAACTTCATAGTATGACTCATGAGCTTAATTCTTCTATAGTTTGAGTAACTTTAGATGTCTCATTTGTTTTGAAAAATAGGCACACGAGTGCTCTTTCTCCATTCATCTGACATTTTCTTAGAGACTAAGATCTTGTTAAACAGTCGAGTTAACCATTCCACTCTTACATCTTCCAAACATTTTCACACTTCAATAGGAACTCCATCAGAGCTCCAAGTTTTCCCTACTTTCATAATCTTCAATGCTTTCTTGACTTCCGAAAATCTAATCCTCATGATATTGTTCACATTATGCTCTAGTATACATTCTATGCCTACTATGTTTCCACTATGACTATCATAAGAAAGATTGTCAAAGTAGCTTCTCTGCCTTTCTCTGGTGTCCTCATCTTTTACCGAAACCTTTCCTTCCCTATCCTTGATGCACCTAACTTAGTTAAGATCCCGACATTTTCTTTCTCTCATCCTTGTCAATCTATAAATATCTTTTTCCCCTTTTTTGGTTCCAAGTTTCTCATACATCTTTTCAAAGTCCTGAGCTCTTACTTGGCTAGCGACTTTTTTTACTATCTTGTATTCATAAGCTTCATTATTATCACACTTTGGCAATCTTTTATACTATTCTCTTTTACTCTTCACCGTCTTATAAACCTCCTCATTCCACCACCACCTCTCCTTCGCTTGTGGGCCATGTCACTTAGACTCTCTAAGTACTTTTTTAGCTATTTTTTAAATCTTTGAGGCCATATCTATCCACATAGTATTGGCCTCCATATCCGACTTTCAATCTCCAATCTTGAGAAGTTCATTCTTAGATATCACTTGTTTTGTCTCTTTTAATTTTCACCATCTTGTTCTAACTGCAGTCTTCTTTCTAAACGTACCCGACCGCCTGTTGATCTTAATATCTAAGACTATTAACCTATATTGACTTGTTAAGGCCTCTTCAGGGATAACTTTGCAATCCTTGCATAGAGCATGTTTTGTCTTTCTTATGAGAAATAAGTAAATTTGACTTCTATTTTGCCTACTTTTAAAGGTCACTAAATGAAATTATCGTTTTATAAAGTGGGTATTTGCTAATATAAGGTCGTATGTTATAGCAAAATCGAGGATGCTCTTCCCCTCCTCATTTATGGTCCTAAAGTTAAAACTTCTATGAACCTTCTCATAACCCTGACGTTCACTTCCTACATGCCTATTGAGATCTTCACCAATAAAAATATTATCTTCATTTGGTATGCTCTATATAAGGTCATCCATATCCTCCCCAAACCTCCGTTTACTTCTACTATATAATCCAACTTGTGGAGCATATGCACTAATTACATTAATCGTATCTCCCTCTATAATTAACTGCATTAGGATAATCCTATCTCTTACTCTCCTCACGGCTACCACTTCATCCTTCAATGTCTAATCAATAATAATACCTTATCCCATTCATATTTGTCTCATTTCCCATATACCACAATTTGTAGCCTATATGTCCTACTTCTTTATTTTTCTCTCCTACCTATTTAGTCTCTTGAATGCAAGTAAAAGTGACTTTTCTTCTCTCTATGGTGTCAACAAGTGGCATCAATTTTCCTGTAAGAGACCTGATATTCCAAGTACTTACTCTAATCCTCCTCTCAACCCACTCTTTCCTAGAATTCTTTCTATAGTAAGGTCTATTATTCTCTAAACTTGTCTTATGTCCTATTCTTTGTTTAGTTTTATGGATTAGCTTCTTTACCCACACCCGTCCATGATGTGGGAACCTTTGCTTAATTAACACCACATCCGGACGCTGACGTGGCACGTTGCTTGCGGGGAACGCCCTCCACCCTTGCCTATTTCTCACTACACTCGGGCTTCAATGAAAGCGCGTCGTAAGTAGAGAACGCCCCAACATTAATTTCGATAGAATCCATATCATGAGATGTGACAAGATTTTTATGTTGGTTGTCACTTACCGCAACCCTCCTCCTTTATTCGAGTTTGGGACCGCTAAGCACGAGAGGCTCATACTTGGGCGGATTTGGCAAATTATCATCTCTCTATTTTTAAAATTCCAAGGAAGGTGGAAAGAATAATAGAGGCAAGAAGAAGCTGGTTCTTCTGCACAGGTGGCAAGAGGGACAAGAAAGGCTTACATTTGGTGGCTTGGGATCAAGTGTGCAGAAGTAAAGAACAAGGTGGGGTGGGTCTTATGAAAGTGGCAATGTTCAATAAAGCTTTATTAGCTAAGTGGTTGTGGAGATTGGAGGAAGAAGTGGATTCCTTATGGGTTCAGATTGTTTGACAGAAATATTATTCTCATGGTTCTAGATGAAATCTTTCACCAATCTCCCATTTGGAGGAGTATAGCCAAGATGGAAGACTTCATCTCAACATCTGTTCAGTTCTGTGTAGGAAATGGAGAGCTGTAGATGGAAAAGTTTTCTGTTATGATCCCAGATTCCTTGAGGCATTTCTGTTAGCCTCTATTTTATTTTCTGAATAAAATAGAAGCCTAGGGTTGCCTCACTTTGTTTGATGTGGGTTTGGGGGGTGGCTTTCAGCAATGATGTTTGGCTTTTGGCCTTGGCCTTTGGCCTCCATTGTATCTTCTTTTTCTTCAATGAAATGTGACTATATGTCACCTTCCAAAAAAAAAAAAAATGGAGAGCTGTCATTAGCAACACAATTTTGCAACTTGTACTAGATTGTGGACAAAGATAACTTTGTTGCTCAGGTTTATTCCTATGATGATATTCCTCATTGGAGTCTCTCTGTCAGAAGGGAACCTCCAGATATTGAATTTCAAGAATTACAGGATATGTGGAGACTCATTGATGGGGTTGAGTTGAACAGAAATCAGAAAGATAGGAGAATTTGGGTCTGGAGCAATAAAGGTAAGTTTTCTGTCAATGTGTTAACTAGGATACTTCAAGATGGGGGACTAAGAGTGTGGTGGAGAAATTTAGTTTGGTCCAAACATCTTCCTAACAAAATTAATCTGTTTTTATGGAAAATTGCATTGGGAAGACTGCCAACTAGTTGAAGGCTCAAAAGAATATTTCATCTTCAGAATTCCCATGTATTTTCTCTTGTTCCTTTGAGGAAGATCTGGAGCATGTGTTTTGTCAGTGTGGAATTATTTCTGTGCAGTTGCAGACTTTGTGCCAAGCTTCGAATGTTCAATGGAGACAACATATCAGTGTGCTTCAGGTGATGCAGTGGTGGACTGATCTTTGTCCTGATAACAGAAAAAGATGTTTGGTCTTTGATTGTTCCAGCTATGTTATGGGCTGTGTGGTATGAGAGGAATAGGAGGATATTTTCTTTTCATTTCAGCAGTTCTTTTGACATCCTTGAGAGAGCTGCCAAGTGGGTCATGGAATGGGGAAAACCTGTGAGGATTGGGTATGATGGGGAGTCTCCTATAATTGATAGATCTTGAAAATGGAAGAATTTCCTGAGCTGATACTCTCTGTTTTGTTTTTATTGTAGTCCTCATTTATCCTCTGGATAAAATCTTTGAGGGGGTTGTTTTTCCTATTGTATTGGAGGTTGTGAGGTTTTCCCGTCGTCTTCTCAACTGCAGTAGCTTTGTTTTTCTATTAATGACATGTGGCCTTGGTCACCTTCCAGAAAAAATGGCACTTGATAGATTAACATGACAGGACATCTGATTATCCATAGGTTCTCTCTGTGGTGCAACTTTCGATCACATTATCAACTAAACTAATAACTAGGTGAACATGTGTAGTGCTTGCATCTTTATTTTCTCATTTATCATTGCAGTTTTACTTCCACACAATGTTCTTTTAGTGTATCCAAGTTAGTGAGTTACACAACACTTCTTTTTAATAGGGTTTCCAGTTGTGGGTGTGGGCTTTACAGGCTCTTTGGCTAGTGCGACTCCAAAATGTGGCGACCATAGGTATGCCATTTTATATACTGAAGACCATACTCGTAGTCGGAGATGTTTATCAGTTTCTTAGGTATTAAATCCTTGTTATGCAGATATTTTAGTGTTGGAAGCTTGTATCTTGGGAAACCTTTTTATGATGCATCTGAAACAAAAATAGGATCTAGTTTAAATGCTGCTTGATGAATTTTTATGTATTTGATCATCCAATAGTTTCTGTGCAATAAATTTAAATATCCTATTCTGAGATTCTTTACCGATAGAGCACCAAGTTTTATATTACAAGCTATCTTATTGGTTGTATGTTTGACATCAATATACTGCTGCTAAAAGAGGAGAGAAGATGTTTGTGGATGAAATAATCAGAATAATTAGTTGTTGTGTGAAATTCAAGATACTTCAAAAAGTGCCAGACTTGTACACCCAAGGTTGTAAAAAGGACATCAGTATTTAAGCATTATGTTTATGCTATGTAATCTTAGAATCATAGTTAGCAATGACAACCATGGTGAGCTTGTTGGGAGCACCTTGATGCTTAGAAAACAATGTGGTGGGGCCAGAACAAAGTCCATATTCATGTCCAACTAAGAAAAGGCTCTATCTGGATCTGACCCATATATGAGTACCAGGGTAGGGGATAACCAATCTAGATATATTCGCTACTTGCTTATACAATTAAAAAGTCAAGAAAACCTAGCCTCCCAGAATTTGAGATACAATGGAGAGCTTGTATAAATACTGCAAAGTCTGAATACGAAATGCTAACCTTTAGTCATTTGTTTCAATGTTACTATTACAAAAATGACTACAAAGTTGACTGCTTTCAGCATAATTATAGACATGCTGGCAGACAAATGTTGGACCTCCCAGACGAGAACTCGAGAAATGATATAATGATTCTAGATGGAAAACATTTGTCAGACAGTTCTCTAAGAGCCAAAGAGCAATATTAAGAGGAAAATGGATAAAGTATATGATATAATCTGGAAGTAAGATATTTATTCTGTTGTAAAGCAAAGAAGCTGCCAATTGGGGCTCAATCTGTCATGGAGTTGAGGAGAGGGTGGCCTCCTGCATTTGGTGCAAACAGGGTTCCCCTGGGGGGAGGCTTCTCCCAAGCTCCTCCATTGCCACTGGTGTGCTGGAACTGTGGGGGAGTGGGTCATCTCTGGCAGACTTGCCCTCCCGGCAGGCGATGCTCCTTTGCAGAGGTGGTGCAAAGATCGCCTCCGGCAACAATGAGGTGCCCTTCTTTCCCCAGTCCACCTGTATCCAGATGTTCCTGGATGAGCATAGATGTCCTTCCCTCCAGGAAGCTGGAGTTTATGCAGGGGTGTTGAGGAGGTGTGTGAGAGGGAGGCTGCTGGAGGGCAGATCCCATGACGCCAGACCAGTGGCTGCTTTTGGAGCGCAGTGGAGGAAGCGTTTGTTTGGCAGTTTCACTGGGTTTCCCCGAGGGACCTGCTGGTAATTTGCTCGACAGTGGAGGAGGCAAGAGTGGCTGTGGGAGTGGGAACCATGGAATGGCAGGGCCTCTGCATTGAGCTTCTGCCTTGGGAGCCCTCCTCCTTGCCTGTCTGGACCCTCGGGGATTTGTGGTTAGGATTGGGGTGGTTGGGGTCCCGCTGCCCTTCTTCAACGAAGAACTGTTCTCCTCCTTAGTAGACAGGTTTGCATCCTTTGTCCAGGTAGATGAATGGTTTGCCGGAGTGGAGCGGGTTCTCGCTGTGGAGGCTTCGGTGAGGGTCCGGCAGCTGGAGGATATCTTGGAGGTTATGGAGGTAAAGCCCCAGCATGGTATTTTCCCTCTCCAGGTCTTCATCTTGCCCTCTCATGCCATTGCACAGTGGCGGTGCTGGCAGGACTTGGGGCATTCAGGGTAAAGTCTGGAGTAGGGGACAAGGCCCTCGCATGTGGACATCACGTGCTGGACCTGAGACGGGTGGGTTCAAAATTTGAACCACCTGCCAAGATGCTGGTTCATGTTTGGGGCAACGTCTGCAGAGAGGACCCCTTCTCTTCAGGCCTGAACAGACCTAGCAACTTACCTGATATCTAGATAGGCCCTCTTACAGTTCCCAAAGGTCCCGTTTCGCTCCTTCCTTCCACTCGATACTGCTGGGGTTCCCTGTCTCCTCTCTAGGTGGACATCAGTCCCTTTGACTTCCAGTGTCTTTACACTGTTGCAAAGGGAATTCACGGCCCTGAGTGTACTCCTTCCTTACCTTCTCTAGCCCTTCTGATAGAGCTATGACCTCTTTGGGGGTCCCATATCCAAGGCAAATCTTGGGAACTGTTCTTTGGCAGAATAGCATGGGTGCGATCCCTCTTGTTCATCCTCTTGAGTCCTTGGGCAGCATACTTCCACCTCTGGAGGGGGAGAGGAGTCAAGCGCAGCTGGCAGAACTCCGAGGGGGTCCTCTGGCCCTGGGTACAGTCACGCCTCCTGAGGGGCTTGGCTGTCTGACAGCGAGAGCCTTGTTTACTGATGAAGGTGGAGCCGCGGGGCCTGTGCTTTCCCCTGCAGGTAAGCAAATGCTCGACAGTATTCCTGAGGCTTCTCCTGCTATCTTGGTGTTTGGAGGACGATTTCATTTGGGACTTTACGGGGGTGTTGGGTTGCAGGCTAGAGAGGAGAAGAAGGCACCATGGGGGAAGTCCTTGCATGGCATTCCCAGACGAAAAGGCCGTAGTGTGTTGCGGGGGATTTCAATGATTTATCAGTGATGCCTTCATTGATGCTCATACAGAGAATGGTGGGTAACATGGTCTAATTTTAGAATTCACCCCATTTGCTCTAGATTGGACATATTCCTCGTGTCTGTTGATTAGGCAGATCACTTCCCACGCCTTCAAGCCTCTTGCCTTTAACACATAGTGTCAGATCACAAAACCATCATGATGAACACTAATTTCAAGGCATATCTTTAGGTTGGAGAAATTTTGGTTGTATAAGGAAGGTTTCATGGATATTGTCAGATAGGAATGGATGACTGAGTTGACCCACAATTCTGCCATGTCTACTTTGGTTAAGAATCTCCACTCCTTGGCTCGTGCTTTCCACACTTGGGGCTCTTCCAAGAGCATACTAGGTGGAGGCACTTGACATGTTGGAGGAAGCTGGCTTAATGGAAGAGGAAGATAAAGGGAAGAGAGACAATCTGAAGGCAAAATATAATGAAATTCTACTTAAGGGGGAGAGTTTTTGAGGATAGAGATCCAGAGACGATGCATTAAGGAGGGGGATAAGAACAATGCTTATTTTTAGAGACTAGCTTCAAGTAGAAGAAGGGTGAATTGAATTGGCGGATCAAGGTCGACAATCAAGTGGGAAGAGATTATGAGACACATCTTTCACTTCTAGTCTTACCTTTTCTTCAAGGAGGATTTTGTCCATCCTAAGGTTGCAGCAGACTTACTCCCTACTTTGATAGATGAGGAGAGGGGAGTTGTGTCTGGCCCTTTCACTTCAGAGGAATTGAGGGCTGCAGTGTTTGCCTTGCTAGGGGATAAGGCTCTAGGACCAGATGGTTTTTCTCTATTCTTCTATCAGCATTGTTGATGGGTCATTCACGAGATTCTCCTTATGACAGTCTTGGAGTTTCATGAGGGAAGGGTTCACCTCAAGAGGCATCAATGAAACTTTTTTGGTTCTTTTTCCCAAGAGAGAGGGGGCAGATACAGTGTCTGATTTTTGGCCCATCAATCTTCTCAATGGGGTTCACAAGATAATTGCTAAGATGTTAGCTTCTAGATTGGAGATTGCCACTGGGGGTTATGAGTTAGTATCAAACTGCCTATCCACGAGGGCTTTATGATTGCACATGAGTGTCTCCATGGTATGAAATTGCTCAGGGGGCAAGGGGTGGTTCAAAAGGCAATTCTGGGAAGGCATATGATAGGGTCAATTGGGAACATCTATTTCACATTATGAGTCTGATGGGGTTTGGTGACAAGTGGGTGACATGGATTAGGACTTGCATCTCCTCAGCTTCATTTGCCATTCTCCTAAATGGAGAATTGCGTCCCTTCTTCCATAGTAGCAGAGCGTCCAGGGTGGCCCTTTCTCTCCTCTGTTGTTTGTCTTGGTTGCTCATATTATTAGCAAGATGTGGACTAAGGCCGAGCTGGCTGGCCGAATCTCTGGGTTTCAGGTGGGCTCTTACGGGAGACAGATATCACACCTACAGTATGCAGACAACATTATTATTTTCATCTCTGGGGAGGAGGAGCAGATGTTGTGGGTTAGACTGATGCTGAGGATTATTGATCAAGTTAGTGGGCTGAGGGTGAACTATTAGAAAAGCCAGACCCTTGGGGTCAATATGGAGAATAGAGAGATGAGAAAAGCTGCTCTTATTTTAGGGTGTCAGAGAGGATCAGTCCTTATTTCTTACCTGGGCCTTCCTTTATCTCTGGGCCCCATCAAGTGTAGCCTGTGATTCAGAAATTTCACTCTCGGTTAGCAGGGTGGAAAGGCCGGCTACTTTCCTATGCAAGATAGTTGGTGTTGTGCAAGTCTGTTTTAGGCGGTCTACCCTGTTTATTATCTATCTATTTTTAGGACACCTAAGACGGTAGCTAGGCAGTTGGAAGTTATTCGGAGTTGGTTCTTTTAGAGGGGAAGTGATGATAATTCTTGAGGGGGACATGATGTATCTTGGGGCAAGCTCTGTTGAAGTAAGGAGAATGGGGGTCTAGGGATCAAGAATATCTGAGATTTCAACTTGGCCCTTCTCTCCAAATGGCTATGGAAGCTGGGCACTGTGCACTCAGATCTATGGTTTGAGGTTGTGAGAGACCAATATTACTTTAGGAGCAAGGTTTGGGATATATAGCTGTAGGTGGTGTACAACGTCTCTCATGTTTGGAGGGGTATCATCTAGGCTGTTGATATTATTGCTGATGTTACTCATGTTTCTATTGAAGATGGTGAACAGTGCTTGTTTTGGCTGGATAAGTGGTGTGGAACTACTACGCCACTTTTCTACTAGATTTCGTAGGCTATTTGCTATTTCTTCTAATCCGCAGGTAGTTGTTTCTCAAGGGTGTGATCAACAATCATAGTTGGGGGAGGGTGGCTTCCACAGTTAAGGAGGGCTCTTAGAGAGGAGGAGATTCAAGACCTTGCTGATTTGCTGTTGCTCTTGGGGGAAAATACTGTTGACATTAATGCCAAGGATTCGTGGTCGTGATTGGAGTACTTTGGGGAAATTCTCTGTCAGCTCTGTATATCATGTTATTGCAGACGGTGGCACAAGGTTTCCACATTTCCAATAGGTTTGGGAACCTCAATCACCCTTAAAGGCGAAGATCTTGGTTTAGAGAATAGTTGTTGGCAGACTTCCTACTTGTGATAGGCTCATTATGTTCCCTCTCTCTATTGCTTGTGTGGAGAGGAGGATGAGACATTGAACCATCTGTTTGTGGGTTGTGCTTTTGTGAAGGATGTCTGGCATACCATACTTTTTAAACGTGGGTAGAGAAGGAGATGGGCACACAAAGTGTACGAACTATTTCAGACTTGGACCTCTATTTTGGTTTGCAAGGAAGAGCGCATAATGTGGTGGTTGATCCTTCATGCCATGCTTTGGTCCATTTGGGGTGAGAGGAACAACATGATCTTCAAAAAGGAAGTGTGGGAGACTGAGAATGTGGTCATTTTTTTTTGTAATAGAGTGAAAGATTGGGCCAGGGTGCTTTTGTAATCTCAGCTCAAACACTTCCTCCTTTTTTGATGTTTGTAAGGGTTTGTAAGAATCACCAACTTGGTGTGTTTGAGTTCTTTGGGAACAGGTTTTTTGGGGGGATGTTTTCGTTTACGTACTTGTAAATTCTTTTTCACATTTATGAAACTGTGTTACCACCCACTTTCCAAAAAAAAGAGAAAAAAGAATCTGGAAGTAAGATTTCTTCCATGGATTATATTTATCCAGTGAAGTATGTGCTGTTGTGACAAAGTAGAAATCAGATAAGTATGGAGAATCTTCCACCTGTAAAAGGCCTCAAGATCGAAGGTAAGTCCTGTACCCAACCTAGGGCAGGTGAAGACGTGAAGTAGGCCCAAGGGAAGACTCCGGCAAGAAAGACAATTGTTCTCTCCACTCTTGCCATTAGTAAAATTCTTCTTCCAATTCACTCTCAGACTCTACATAAAGTTACAAGAACAGAAAGTGAAGAGAGTGAAACTTACAGCACAACTGAAGAAGATGCACAGACGAGGGATCTTTACGTTCTATTCATCTTACTGAATCCAACATATTAGGTAGGTACTAACTGTAGTCAAGATGAATGGAAGTAAGATCTTCAGTCTACTCATCTTCCCTAAATCAACATATTAGATAGGCACCAGCTTACTCCAATATCAGATGGGGATTTTCGAGAAAATCTAGAAAGGCTATACCAGAAAAAAAGCAACCTGCTTTTGAAAATGGAAATAGTACAACCAGCATTATACCCAAATTGATTACAAAAATCAAGGTCTAAATAAGGGGGTAGCTGACCTTAACTGTCCTAGGACGGTATGTGATCCATCCAAAATACTGGATGAGGGTACACTATACTGACTACATTATGATGGATGGGGACAAGTTAAGAAAGTGCATGTTTGCTTCACAAACATGTAAATGATTTTGCTTTGTCCTCATCAATGGCATGACTAGTGAAGAAGTTTTGGAAATGCCCTTCCTAGAAATATGACCAATAATAATTGATAGAGGTAAATTTAAGGGAATGATGAATGGCAGATAGATAATTTTTACATTCTTTGATCCAACTAAGATCTCTCAGGTAAATAATGTCAATAATAAATTAGATCCACACATTTTTTGTTTCTTGTCCTATTGGTTAGTAATGGAGTGCTTGTCTGCAATGCTCTATGCTTTGCTCATTGACGGAAGGTTAAAAGTTTATTTGATGAGTTTCATTGTGGATTTTGCCGTTATTTTGTTGTTGTATCATAATAGATCATGCTGACTCATGTGAGTCAACTCGTATTTGGACGAGTCTAATTTGTTGGGATGCATGGACTCGCAGTTACGCATCTGACTCAAGCTGACTTGATGCGACTCGGACGACTTGTGCCAGCTTGATGTAACTCGCATATGACTTGTACTAACTTGTGCAATGTGCTGCGATCTGGCACGGGTCACTGCAATCTGGTTCGAGTCTAGTCGATGCGATTTGATGTGACTTGTGTCTTATTAAGTAGATTTTTTTTCTCCAATTGGTAAATAATTGGACTTACTTTTCTCTAATTGGTAAATAATTGGACGTCTTTTCCAAATTAATACGTAATCTTTAGTCCATCGTTGAGTTAGGGAGTCGAGTCGGAGTCAAAAAGGACACTACATATATATATGAATGTATGGTCTCTGTTTAATTTACGGATGATTAGGTTAGCAAATTTTGTGAATTTTCTTGTGTTCCTCTCTGCGATGGAGAAGACGACCCTGGGACGAGGTTAGAAAAACCTTGCGACAGGGCTGGGTCAGACGCCCGAGGATTATGAAGTGGGACGCCTCCTATTCGCATCAGCTTTGTATCAAAGCCCAACTTCAATCTCCACCACACTGCTTCTCACCACTTGCCGCGCATCACCGCTCATCCCCATAACTGCCCAGCCGCTCATGGCCCTTCTTTTCTCTCTCCCTCAGGTTACTGTTCACAGGAATAGTAACCAAGCAAGAGAGGGGCCCTTCCCTACCGTCTTGTTCTCTCTTTTTTCTCCGGTAATCACTATCTCTGCTTCATGCCTTTCCATCTCTCTCTCTCTCTCCATTCCTATCTCTCTCATAGCCCATCTCTTTCCCTATTATTATTCATCTGAACAATGCCAAAAACAAAGGAAAAAAAAAAAAACCTACTGCTGCACCATTTCTCTCTCCCTCCCTCTCAATATCTTTCTCACCCGTTGTCTCCTTCTCTTTCTGTATTTCTCTCATTCTCTCCTTACGATAAAACAAGAAGGAAGAAGACGTATGAGGGATGGGTGAACCATCCCCTGCCCCCTTCACGTCCTGCCCATGCGAGCGGGGCAGAGCAGGATCCCGCCGCAGGCCACGCGGGCCCAAGTGTGAGCCTGCCCAAGTGGACCCCTCCACCCACCACTCGTGGGTATTTCTCCACCCGAGCCAGGGCCGCACGGCCCAAGCTGCTATGCCAGGGGGGCTGCGTCCTCCCTCTTGTGCTATCCGGACCCCATGGGTCCATCGTCTGCAACAGGGTCCAAGCCCTATTCTCTTACTTGGTTCGACTAGGACCCGGTGGTCCGAACAACCTGCTACTAGGTTCAAACTAGGGCCCCTTTGCTTCGAGCCATGTGGCCCAATTAGTGAATCATGCACCACCATCCTCAAGAGTACGTTTGTGCTCCGATTCGCATGCCATTCGTGCCATTGGATTCATCTTAGAGGCCTACCTTGTTCTACGTCCCGCTGCTCCAATGACACCTCGTTTTATGTGCTGCCGTTGCACGCTTTTTGGGGACACTTTCGCTCCATTTTGCGAGTCGATTGCACCATTGGCTTCCTTACGTCGAGGCTGACCTCGTGCAGCACCCCGTTTGCAAGTGTTGTCTCATTTTACGTGCCCACCTCCGAGGCCCACTCTAGACATCGAGGGTGCCGCCATGCTCCATTTTGCGTGCCGATCGCGTCGGTGGCATCCTTACAGCAAGACGGATCACATCTAGCAGTCTTCCGCCAATGGTGCATCATTTTGCGTGCTACACTTGTATGCACCTTGTAGATGTCCATTCACGCATCTCGAGGTCCGCGTCAGCCGCCTCGATTTGTGTGCCGACTCTCAGATGACTTGAACTATGTGGCATGTTTCTCGAGACGGTGACCACAAGCTATTCGAGCATGGATTGGGTTCCATTGAGGGATGACCCAGAGTGGATTGCCTTGGTGAATGGCATTTTGAGCCTACTTTCCAAAATGGAACAACCAAAGGACGATGTTTACAAGGCCGACCCAACATTGTTCGAGGAGTATGACAACTGAATAGAAGGGGTATATTATGAAGCCAAGAGGAGGGAGTATATTATGAAGCCAATCTAGCACTAGCAAACAAGTATTTTGAAGAGGTCAAGTCCAAGATGTTATGTAGTGACATTCTCCTTACTGAACCAATGCTAGACGTGATTTTTGAAGTCCATTTTGAGGTTGGTTCCACATTCATGACTGAGCAAAATAAATTGAGAAAGGAAGAGGCAATCAGAGATGTGGTCAATCAGTGGAAGATCATTTAAGATACCAATTGCCAGCATGATTTTGGTCTCATATGGTGTGATATTGAGGCGCACTTTCCATTAAACCATTGAAGTTCAAATGGATGCTTACTCGATTATTGATATGATTTGTTAAGGATCCATTCAGAAGACAATGGCTATTGGACTCTTAACTTATTTTCACAAATGGTTTCTATGCATCCTCTACGAAATTTTAAAAGCTCACACATTCAATCTTATCTTAAAAAAATGTATCCCTTAAAGGCCTCTGAGCTCTTTACCGAGAATGTTGAACATCAATAGAGCAGAGGAGTGATGAGCGAAGACAGTAGGAGAGGGAACCCCGGGGGAGGGAGCAGGGGAGGGAACTCCGGGGGAGACTCTACTGGGAAAATGGAAGGATGGGTGGTAGTGCAAAGCAAGAACCGGCGAAACTCTGTTCTCCGGAGGCATCAGGTTGAAGGCGGGTTTCCGGTAGATAGAGATGTGTGCATTCGCTGCTTGGGGAAGGGCCACCATGCGGTTGTGTGTAGAGATCCTGTCCGGTGCCTCCATTGCAGAGAAGCAGGCCATAGAAGGTGACACTGTCCTCTTCTTCGGCAGCCGATTAGCAAATCAGAAGGGAGCGTCAGACAGGACCAGTTGGCTGGTGGCCAGACTGTTGCTTTTGGTGGAACGAATAGACTGAAGATCCTTCCTGGAGTGGTGGAAATTCCGTGGTCAGCCGAGGTTGAACCAGCTAAAAGATTGTTAGAAAGCTATGTCGTTATTTCATTCCGAGAGAACAACAAGGAGGAAGCTGTAACTGATGAAGTAGTGAAGATAAGGCTGCAGGAAATCTGGCCGGAGGTCAATTCTTGGTGCATTCGTAGGATTGATATTGGCTCTTTCCTGGTAAGAACGGATTCAGAGTCGTGGAGAAGCTTTGTTTGCTCCACTGGGAGGTTCGAGGTGAAGGAAGGTGTTTCTGCATTCGCTTCACCGTGGAAGGTCGAGGTTGGCACTGACCCGGCAGAGGACGGTATCGAAGTGTGGTGTAAACTCTTTGGAGTGCCCCTCCACCTCTGGAATGTTAATTCGTTCCAAGCTATCTGCTCCAAGTTTGGGAGACTTAGAGAAGTAGATGGTAAGTGGCTCAGAGGGGATAATCTCTCTTTTGCTCGGGTTAAACTCTCTGTGGATCATACTGAAGGTATCCCGGATAAAATCAAGATTTCAGCGATGGGTGCTGCATTCTGGGTACGTGTTGAGAAGGAAAACCCTGGTTTGACTAAACAGCCTGAGCGAGACTGGTCCTGGGCAGATGTGGTGAGCGAGTACAGAATATACAGACAAAGAAGAGATGGCAATGCTGGAACAGGGGAGCCGGGCTGCGGTACAAAGCTGGAATAGGGGAGCGGCTTCTATCCTGTTCTTGAGGGAGCTGGGATTGAGTCTGAGAATGCTCCCAACTTGACGAACTCAGTTGAGCTGAGTCAATTGGAAGCGAAGAGTCAGACAGGATTCAAAATGAGCATTCATGGTGGCAGCGGTCCTAGGCCCCATGAGGGTAAAGGAGTTCTTGGAAAGGGCCCAGATCCCTCGAGCGGCGGAACTGAACAGACTTTTGCTTTTGGAGATGGTGCAAGCCTCTTAAATGGTCTGGAGGAAGCCCAATATGGTGGTCATGTGATGAATTCGACGAAGTCCATCCAAGAGCGTGACGGTTGTGGGGTGTCGGGCGAGGAAGATGAACAGGTTCGGGGTCGGATTCTGGATCCGGGTTTAGACGGGGTCCATTATGACCCGTTCGGTTTGGATCCTGACTTAACTACGAACCGGGCTTGTTCTGGACCGGTCCGGGAGTATGTTGTTAACCCGGCTCTGAGCCGTCGTCTTCTTCCCCGAGCGTCTGCAAATGGAACCCGATGAGGAAAACAGAGTATCGGGCGGGAGGTTCCTCCGAATCACAGAGCGACGACTTCTCCCTCAAATGCTCTGGTTTGCATTGAATCTCCATTGGGGATAGAACAGGCGGAGAATGTAGAGTTGCGTGTTGACTATTTGGAGGAAGCCAGACAGATCAATGAGGAGTCATTTACATCGACTGGCAGACAGGTTGGTATGAAAGAAGAGTGCTTGAATGGGGAGAGGAATACAGGGAAGCTGCAGGAAGTTATACTGAATGCTCAGATTGTGCCCTATATTCCGAGTGAGGTGCCGCTGGCAGTACAGAAAGCTTCTGATGAAGATGTTTGGATGAATGAAATTATCCTGTTGGGCCAACGCATTGGTGTGTCCTTTGTTGGCAGGGAGGTTATGATCTTAAGCTTTCTGAAGAAACTGAGAAGGTATGATGCTCTACTCCATTCAAATAAGAGGAAGGGAGCGGGTGGAGGAATAAAAATAGGGAAGAGGAAAGCTAATTTTGTGAAGAACAATGAAATTGTGGATACTCTGAGAGGGAAGAAGCTCAAGGAGGAGGGGAGGATCACTACTTTACCATGAACCTGGTTTCATGGAATGTCAGAGGTTTCAATGGGAAGAGCAAGGTGAGAGCAGTGAGGGACCTGGCGCTATCTCTCCAGTTGGACTGCATTTGCCTACAAGAGACTAAAATGCCTAGCTTGGACAAGGGCATCTCAGACAGGTTGAGTGGGACGAAACTGAACCAGGCGGCTGTCCTCCCTGCAGATGGAGCTAAAGGAGGCCAGGTGATATTATGGAATGGGGATAAATTTGAAGGGAATATATGTGATATGGGCACTTATAGCATCTCGGTGTCTTTCTCATGCAAGAATAAAAGAACAAATAATGAAAGGTGGATTATTACTTCAGTGTATGGGCCTCATACTGAACAACAGAGGGTGTCCTTTTTTGAAGAGTTGTACAGACTGCACTCCTTGTTTGCTGAAGCATGGTGCATCATGGGGGATTTCAACTGTGTTAGGTATCCCTGGGAAAGGTCTGGGAGGCAGAAATGGAGCAAGGATATGGAACTCATCAACCAATGGATAAGGGAGGTCAAGCTAATGGACATGGAAATACCGAACAGGAAATTTACATGGTCTAACCTACAACAAGCCAGCATACAGTCAAGAATAGATAGAGTATTAATTTCTGCAGAATGGTTCAGGAGATTCCCTTTGACAAATGTTAAGGGGCTCTGTAGATCGGTCTCTGATCACATCCCTCTGCACCTCAGGATGGAGGACAAGAAGGTAGGGTTCAGAACTTTCAGATACGAGCTGAAGTGGCAGAAGGAAGCTGAATTCAGAGATTTGGTGAGGGATTGGTGGATTCAGGCACCAAAGGCAGGTTCTGCAATTCAGAGTTTCCAGGAGAAACTTAAATGGACTAGGAGATGTATGAAACAATGGGCAAAGAAGAAATTTGGAAGGGTTTCAGCAGAGAGGCAGACTATGATAAGTAAAATTGAAAAGCTGGAGCTGAAAAGTGAGTCTGGTGATTTATCCACACAGGAACTGCAATCCTTGAAGGATCTCAAAAAGGCTTATAATGAAGAACTCTTGAAAGAAGAAATCAGTTGGAAACAGAGGGCAAAGGAACACTGGCTAAAGGAAGGAGATAAAAACACTTCCTTTTTCCATGTTGTGGCTAGTGCCAAGAAGAGATTTTTGACCATTGAGCATATCAAGGAAAATGGAGCAGTCATTGAAGAACCTGAGGAAATCAAGACAAGGTTTGTTGCCTTTTACAAGAACCTTTTTTCAGAAGACCACCCTCTCAGGCCCCATCTACAAGAAGGGGTGCTCCCTGTGCTAGAAGCTGTTGATGCTGAACAGATGTGTGAACCTTTTTAAGAAGAAGAAGTCAAAACGGCAATATTTAGTATGGATCCCAACAAAGCTCCAGGCCCTGATGGTTTTTGCCTTGGTTTCTACCAATTTTGTTGGGATATTATCAAGACAGATGTGGTAAACTTTGTCCAAGAGTTCCACGAAAGGCCGGAAGGGATTAAACTTGTTAACTCCACACATATTGTCCTGATCCCGAAAACAGAGGGAGCTGATAGAATGGCTGATTTTCGACCCATTAGCCTTCTCAATGGATGTTACAAAATCATTACTAAGATCCTAACAAACCGGCTGAAGAGGGTCATCCATAAGCTAGTGGGGATCAACCAGTCAGCCTTTGTGCAAGGAAGATTCATCCTGGACAATTTTATGGCTGCTCAGGAAGCCATTCACCACTACAAGATCAGACACAAGCAAGGGGTGTTGGTTAAGCTTGATTTTGAGAAGGCCTATGACACAATCAACTGGAACTGTCTATTCAAGACTATAGAGATCATGGGATTCAATACTAAATGGATAAGATGGGTAAGATGTTGTATTTCCTCCTCCAGATTCTCGGTGCTGATCAACAGAGAGCCATGTGGATTTTTTAATAGCTCAAGAGGATTAAGACAGGGAGATCCTCTCTCTCCCTTTCTTTTTCTGCTTATTGGACAGATTTTGAGCACCCTTTGGGATAATGCAGCTCAACAAGGTTTGGTGGAAGGATTCAGGATTGGTAGAAGCCATATCCACTTATCTCATCTTCAATTTGCAGATGACACTCTCCTGTTCACACCTGGTAGCATTGAGGACATCAAAAATATAAAGAGTCTGCTAATTTTGGTGGAAATAATCACGGGATTGAAAATCAATTATGAGAAATCTGAAATTGTTGGGCTAAACATGACTCAGCAAAGGGTACAGGATATTGCAAACTCCCTAAAGTGCAAAGTAAGCAACTTTCCTATCAAATATTTGGGGCTGCCCCTATCGAATGGTGTCACTAGGGTCAGGGACTGGGATGGTCTCATTAAGAAATTTGAGAATAGGCTGGAAGGATGGAAGAATAACTTTCTGTCTGGAGGAGGGAGATTGATCCTATCCAAGTCGGTTCTTTCTTCATTGGCCTTATACTACGCTTCTGTTTTGAAAATCCCTTGAACCGTGGAAAAGATTATTGAATCAGCTAGGAGCTCCTTCTTTTGGGCAGGAGGGAAAAGGGAAAAGAGAGGTATGCACTTGATCGCTTGGAAGAATGTGTGTAAGAGCAAGGAGCAAGGAGGCATTGGGCTTTGTGGGATTGCCATCTTCAACAAAGCCTTGTTAGCTAAATGGTTGTGGAGAAGAGGAGAGTATCCGGATGCTCTTTGGGCTGTAATTGTCAATGACTTGTACTTTCATGGTGAGAGTAAATGGAGTTTCTCCCATTCATCAAGATATAATTTATCTCCCATATGGAGGAATATCCTTAAGTGTGCTGATTTCATGGTCACCTCTTGCGAAGCCCAAGTGGGTAATGGCAGGGACATACGGTTTTGGAAGGACAAATGGTGCTCCAATCTGGATTTGACTGTGGTTTTCAGCAATCTTTTCAGCATTGCCCAGAATAAGGATGCTTCGGTTGAAGAGGTTCTGTCTCATAGCAGTACAGGTCAGTTTACCCTAATGCTTAGAAGGAATCCTACCGATGTGGAAGCAGAGGAACTGATTGCCTTGCTTAACTTAATCAGTGGTGTTAGGATACGCAGTGAGGTGCAAGATAAGAGGGCTTGGAGATGGACTAATAATGGGCTGTTTTCGGTCAAATCCCTGGTTCAGTTTTTGAATGATGGTGGTACTAGGGTGTGGTGGAAGGACCTAATTTGGTCTAACCAACTTCCTAATAAAATAAGGGTGTTTCTTTGGAAGCTCGCATGGAATAGAAGTCTTACGGGAATGAGGGCGAAGAGACTTAAACTTCCCGGGAGATCCTTATGTATGTTCTGTGCACTCTTCGAGGAAGACCAAATCCACTTATTCTGCAAATGTGGCATTATCTCCATCCAATGGAAGAGCATGTGCAGGATATTTGGAATTGGTTGGGTGGAGCACTCCTCTGTGCTGAATCTGCTGAAATGGTGGACCACTGTTTCTCCGTCAAAGGAATTCATACATGTATGGCCTCTACTTTGCCCGGCCATGCTGTGGACTATATGGTGTGAAAGGAATAGAAGGAAATTTAGCGACCAATTCAGCAGTGCGAATGAACTCTTGAAGATGACATTCAGATGGGTGGAAGAGTGGGGACGGGCAGCTGGTATCCTGAATGTTGGCAGCTCTGTTATTTCTGACAAAATCAAATTGTGGAGGCAGCTGATTTCTTAACGTTATCTCCTTTGTTACCCTGTAACCTGTTTTATCTTCTTGATAAAACAGCTTTTGTTAGGATCTTTTAAATCTTTTGGGACTTGGATGGGGGTCTGTCCTATCCAAGGGTGTGCCCTCTTGGGCTTTCCTGTACCTCTCTCACTTATTTCAATGGAATTGTGACTCTTGTCACCTTCTAAAAAAAAAAATGTATCCCTTAAAAGTCCAAAAGGAATCTTACAAAGATTCTATACATATCCTTTAAGTTTAGTCATCATTAATCATACTAATGACTTACAAAGATTCAACACTTGACATTAATTTATGTCCCTTAAAGGATTCACCATTATCCTTTAAGAAGGGCACAATAATTAATGATGACCACACTTAAGTGTGTGTATCTTTGTCACTTAAATGCATCATTTAAGGACTCTAAAAAGGATACAAATGAACCATGCCATGGTTTCCCGTCCTTCTAAAGTTGACACATCAAAATTCAAAAATTTGCATGAGTCGTGGTCCCATTGATAGATTTAAAACATGATGTGCATTTGTATTTGTGCAAAAACTTGTTTGAAGGGAATCACTTTATGACAGTTAATTAAGGGTCCTCAATTATTTGATTGATATAATTAACATTGACTAAGGTCAGTGGGGAGAGGTTGACATTAGTGGATCAACATGCTTGGTCCAACACTTCAGATCTCTTGAGGACCCATGCCACAAGATCTATCGAAATTAACAAATAAAACTAAAATAATATCAAAGCGTGAGGGTTTGATCACCATAAGAAAAGGATGCATGAGCCCGTAAGAAAAGCATGTATCTGAAGGAGTTGTCTTCTGTGGTTGAACTTGTGCTTTGACAACTGATGTTGATAATGGTTGTAGAACTAACTCTTATGTTGGAAAGCTCATCATCGACTTAGGATATTGTGAGCAACATAGTGACCTCTCATTCCATGCATCACATGTGTGGATGATAAGAACAAATACAAAAGTGTAGAGGTGTATATTTTCAGTGGTCCTGTGTACTGTATACTAGATATGTATTTAATTTAATTTTGTTATAAAAGGTTTGTAGTTTAGTATATGTACAGATTTAATTTAGTTTTTGTTATAAAAGGTTTGTAGTTTAGTATATGTACATGTATAACATATTGGGCTTTGTATCTTACTGAATGGTACTAGCCTTTAATTCTGAAACTTTTGCGGGCTTTCCCAACCTAAATTCAGGTTTCTGAATTTGGTTTGGATTTGGTCTGACGCACTGGGTTTGCATTCAACCATGGCAAAGTTGGGTTTATCTTCAATTTGCATTTCCCTGGATTGACCAGCTCTTTGCCTGATGCAAATGCCCATGCTAGTCATGATTTGCCACCTGTTTCTATATGATTAGGAAACTTGACAAGCTTGTGGATATCTAGTGCTCACGTCTTCTCAATGATTATGTTCTTCTCCTTTTGAATCTTTATTCTGGTGCCACCTGAACTTAATAGTCCTCTTCTATATTGTAGTAGTTCGGTGCAAGGAAGGCAGGATCGGCATGGATCAGATTGGATTGGGCGATCTGATCGTGTTGACCTGAGCTGGTCCAATTCCGATCTGCAATCCATCGGTCTTGGCCAGGATCGGATGGATTGATCTGGATCGGCCGGGATCGGTCCAGGATCAGACCATTTTTTTTCTAAATAATTTAAAAAATAAATTGGGGACTGGTCCTGATTGGCCTGGGATCAATTTGGATTGGATTGGATTGCCGATCCGATCTGTGCCTGATCCTCGATTCTTCCTACCTTGGTTCCATACATTCTCTCCCATTCAATCATTTTGGGGACTCTACAGTCACTTTTCCTAGTCTGGTTCTGTTAAAATGACTCGATGTTCATTCAGTCCTACTCCCGGTTCCAACTTCCCTAAGGTATGCCAATTCCCCACTTATCACATCCTGCACCAATCATTCATTTTGTATCCAGGAGGCTTTCCGATTCTTCTGGATCCTTGTTTATGTACATGGGCAGATATATTGATAGATTATTTGAACATCTCAAGATAGTTTCCTTAAGATGCAAGTTCTCTTCCATATGAAATTTGATTCATGTATACTCTATGGTTCACCTAAATGCAAACTCTTAACACGCTGGTATTTATTGTTACCTTCCTTGTATATAAAGACCAATTGCATTGACTTTATCTTCATTTACAAATTAGACCAAAAATATATTCGGTGGAAAGTGATTTCACTTTCGTCTTCCATCCATGAATTCTCTGTACTAAGCCTTTTCTTATCACATGCAGATTTTTCTTGTCAACAAGGACCTCAAATCGGTTGTGGGTATCAAATGTTACCTTAAGTAAGGTACTCAATTCATTACCCTTGCTGATATGCTGGTTTTATAATAGATGCCTTGTAATCTTTTGGATGACAATTATTCCCTTAGGGCCTGCGAACTCGTGAAGAAGAAGACAAGGTTTCTAGCAATCTGTTGCTCAAGGTATGAGTTCCATGTTGGATATACTGATTTACTTTGGCATACTTCTTGTATGTGTTGTGTAGCTTTTGTAATTCTACGTGGGTGGCAGCCAAGACTGCCTGTTTCATTTCATTTTATTTCTTACATGCCCAATTCATCCAAGGTTTCACGGCCACACACTTGCATAATTGCACTGGACAAGTAATAAGCAAGTTTAACTTTATCTGGGGCAAAGGGTGGAGGGGATGATGGGTTGGCTCACAGCTCAAAGCCCACCTACATTTGATAAGATTTCTTTAGGACAAGTAATATACTTTTTTCACCCTTTTAAGTTTTTAATTTATGATATGATTTTTCAAAAGGCATCAACTTAGCTTTCCTAGTTATTTTATTATTATTTTGACAATTTTGTATTTTTCTGAGGTTCGGTAATTTTTATACTTTTGCCATGTTTTAAAGAGTAATTCTTTGATAGCTTTTTGACTTTCGTTACTCTACAACCAAGTCTCTTTTCTTTATATCTTTTTACCTTTGGATTCACCTAAATTCTTTTTACTTGATTCTTTTTATACAGTTTGCCACTTTCACTGCACATTGTGTTTTTCCCCTCTCCTTTAAAATTTCATATTTATTCTTTTCATAGATAATTTTAGATGCATCTAAATTTCTTTTCTTCAAATTCCATCAATTAATCTCAGGGAAGCTACTTATTATGCACTTTTGAACGTAAGTATACATTACTATAATTCTATGGTTGGGGGAGGGGGTGTAAACTCTCTCCAAGTGGGGATAGTGGCTCTATCCTTATCCACATCCTTTAAGTGTCTATCCTTATCTTCATATATCCTTATCCTTTAAAATTATTGAAAATTATCAATAATGAATATATATTGGTTAACTTGCCAGATAATGCTATGTGTGAGCATAGACTTCTTCTTATGTTGTTTTTGTGGGAAAAAGGTAATAATATTTTTAAGACATATGTACAAGTACTTTCTAAGTAGTCGTCTATTCAAGTCCTTTCTAAGTAGTCCTTAAAATTTCTATGAAACATGTGATGTGTGGAGATGAGCTTTGTAAACTAGTGTAATAAGGAAGGAGGGCTACTATTTCTTCCATACTCTATAAGATGGATATTGTCGATATACATGACGATTGTGATCGAAGTGATGGAACTGATACACAGACTTACGATAATGTTTTCTCGGGAGCCCTACAGGAAGCTGAAGGCTTAACGATGGGGAATGGAAGGCAGGAAGAAGGGAGAAACTGCTCTTCTAAAGAGATTGTCCTCTATACAGGCTGTACTGAGCCACTTTCTGTTACTCTTCCAGAAGCTCCGGATGAATGACATAGGAGATTCTTCAATTTGGCAGGAATATTGGGGTTTCCCTTCGAAGACATTGTCAGAAGCTTCATCAAGAAAATGAGACGGAGTGATGCTTTACAGAGTTCTTTGAAAAGAAAAGGACAGGGGAGGGGGAGGAGTCAAGACTGGTATAAGGGAATTTAACTTTCTCAAAAATAATGAAGTGGTTAACTGTCTAAAGAAGATAAGTGATGGGAAGAAATTGGTGCAAAAATGAATGTCATCTCATGGAACATTAGAGGTCTTAATGGGGAATTCAAAATGAGAGCAGTCAGGGATGTGAACTCAGATTGGATTGTATTTTTTTGCAGGAAAGTAAACTGAATAATGTGGATGAACAAATTGTCAAAAGGATAGGAGGAGCAAGGATGTCTGCTTGGGCTTTTAAGCCAGCTGTGTGATCCAGTGGGGGCCAAATAATCATGTGGAATGCTAACAGGTTGAACGGTCTATATGTGATGTTGGTGAGTACAGTATCTCTGTTAGTTTCTCTTTAAAGGAGAAAAGATCTCAATGGGTGATCACATCTATGTTTGGGCCTCATAATCAGCTTCAAGATCTGAATTTTTCAAGAGCGTCACAGATTACATGCCACATTTTTTGAAGAGTGGTTTGTTTTGGGAGATTTTAATTGTGTTGGATATCATTGGGAGAGATTCGGAAGCCAAAATTGGAATAAGGAAATGTTGCTTTTTGGTCAGTGGATAAGAGATACTCAAATGGTGGATTTGGACATTCCTAATAGGAAATATACATGGTTTAACCTACAACAGAACTGTATTCAATCTAGGATTGACGGAGTGTTAATTTCAACTCACTGGTTGAAGACTTTGCCAGTATCCAATGTTAAGGGATTGAATAGAACAGTGTCTGATCACATACCCCTTCTTCTTTCATTGGGTGACAGTGGTAAAATTCAGTGGATGTTCAGATATGGGTTGGAGTGGCAGAGACAAGAGGGATTCAGGGACATGGGTTCTAAATGGTGGAAAAAAACTCCTGCTTCCAATTTTGCTGGGGTAACATTTTCTAACAAGCTCAAAAGGGTCAGATATTGCTTAAAAAGGTGGAGCTCTCAAGTATATGGGAAGACAGCTAAGACTAGACAACAATTGTTACAGAAAATTGAAGATTTGGAAAGTAAGGAAGATTCACAACATTTATCTCTTGAAGATTATCAATGCCTTAAGAACTACAAGAAGGAATATAATGAATCGGTTCTTAGAGAAGAAATAAAGTGGAAGAAAAGGTCCAAAGAGCAGTGGTTGAGGGAAGTGGATAAGAACACATCATTTTTTCATGCAGCAGCAAGTGCTAAAAAGAGAGCTTTGAGAATTGATTATGTGAAGCTTGAAAATAAGGTTTGTAAAAATAAAAGAAGAGATTCAGGAAGCTTTCATCAAATTTTACAAAGATCTTTTTACAAAACATTGTCTTTGGAGACCTCATTTGGAGGATGGGGTACTGCCGAAGTTAAAGGGTGATCAGGCTGAGGGGTTGTGCATCCCATTTCAGGAATGACTACTTAAGCAGGCTGTTTTTACCATGAATCTGAACAAATCTCCGGGTCTAGACGGATTCTTGTTAGGTTTCTATCAATTCTTTTGGGATATTATAAAGGGTGATTGGATGAATGTGTTGAGAGAATTTCAGGACAGACATCTTAGTACAAGTGGCTTCAATGCAACCTACATAGTCCTTATCCCGAAAAGAGGAGCAGAAAAGTATCGGGATATGGACCTATCGGTCCCTTAAATGGATGTTACAAGATCATTACAAAAATGCTGACAAATAGATTGACAAAGGTGCTTGGATCACTCATTGGAGGTACTCGATCGGCTTTTATGGAAGGCAGATTCATTTTGGACAACTTCTCAGCAGCCTATGAAGTCATACACAATAAAAAAGTAAACAATAAAGAAGGAGAAGTTCCTAAACTTAATTTTGGGAAAGCTTATAATAGAGTAAGTTGGCAATGTGTGAATCAGTGAATGAGACTTTTGGAATTATGGACTTCAAAGAAAAGTGGATTGATTGGATTATGTCTACCCTGAAGTTCTCTATTTTGGTTAATGGAGAACCTTGTGGATACTTCCAAAGTTCCAGAGGACTGAGACAAGGTGACCCAATATCACCTCTTATCTTTCTAATTATGGGTCAGATGTTCAGTTCTCTATGGGATAGAGCAGTAGGTCAAGGACTGGTTGATGGCTTTAATGTGGAAGGAATGGCCTTCAGATATCTCACCTTTAGTTTGCAAATGACACCGTACTATTCGCATCTGGCTGTGAAGATAAGGTTGTCAATATGAAAATTTTGTTGACTTTGATTGTATCAAAATTTGAAACGTTAAAATACTATTTGCCTTTCTAACAGCGTGCCAGTTGGAAAATGGTTGCAGAGTCCAATACATGGCACTCTGAAGTCTGACCCATCTATACCCAATTTTGAGATGTCTCTCGTACACAAGGGAAAAGACTTATTTCATTACCAGCGGTGATGCACTGTAGGTGGCAGTTGTTGGATTGGACTACAAATGATCTAAACTATCAGATCATGTATGATATCAGATCGTATAAACTACAAAATAATCAAGGTTGATAGCTCAGACATGGTCTGAACGAATTATCCAACAGCACTGAACATGGCCCCGACAAATTTCTTCTATAAGAAACCTTTTTTCTAGATGGTTCCATCTAAAAATCCCCACCTTAAGGCCCTGACCAAAAAAACTTATATAAATATGTAATCGATATTTAATCATTCGTTCACACATTGTAATTCATGTCAGATTGCGATGAGAGTGCTGTTTCAGATTATAAAAAAGAAATTAGATGCCCACGTGATCCGTATTTCAGCATAATCTGACCCGCTTATACCTTGCCCATCACCCATTTGGTTTAAAATCAATTTTGAAAAGTCAGAGATTGTGGGGGTTAATTTGGCTACGAATAGAGTGATGAATGTTGCAAGGATTATGGAGTGCAAAAGGTCAGAATTTCCCATTAAGTATTTAGGGTTACCCCTGATTAATGGGACCTAATAGTAAAGGATTGGGATCCATTAGTTAAGAAATTTGATCAAGGACTGGAAGGTTGGAAGGCCAAGTTGTTATCAGCAGGAGGCAGGTGGATATTGTCTATGTCGGTGCTCTCTTCATTGGCTAATTATCTGATGTCTATCTTTAAAATCCCGCGGGCAATTGAGAGATTGATTGAATCAATGTGAAACTCATTTTTCTGGGCTGGAGGCAAGAGAGAGTAGCAATTATTCATTTGATTGCATGGGATGAAGTATGTAAAAGTAAAAAGCAAGAGGGATGTCGCCTGGTCAAGATGCATGTTTTCAATAGGGCCTTATTGGCTAAGTGGTTGTGGAGGCTTGGAGAAGAAGAAAATTTGATTTTGGGTGAAGAGTATCAAGGAAAAGTATTATGGGAACTCTTTAATTGGTCCATTCTTCCATCTAGGACTATTCTGTCATCCATTTGGAGGAACATCTTATCCACAGGGGACCTCATTGCTCCGGCTGTTAGTCTTCAAGTAGGAAAATGGGAAAGGATTAGGCTTTGGGAAGATAAGTAGTATTCTTATAAACCATTTGCTTCTCAGTTCTATAATCTGTATTCAATTGCAGAAGATAAAGGGAAGTTCATAGTTCTTCTGTATTCTCATGAAGATTCCTTCCAATGGAATATTAGACTTTGTAGAGATCCGACTGAGGCTGAGTTTTTTTTTTTAGAAGGTGACTGATAGTCACAATTCTATTGATAAAGAGAATGTGAGATACAAGGGAGACCCCAAAACACCCAATGAGCTTGGCGGGACATACCCCCAACCAAGTCGAACTCTAAACAGAACATAAATTACAAGAAAACATGTTTTATATAGATAATAAAACAGAATACAAAGTGAGAAGCATTAGATGAAGTGACCCCTCCATAACTCGGCCTTCTGCAGAATAACAGGATCCCCATCTTTCAGGATTACTGCAGCATATCCCCACTCTTTCACCCATTTAAAAGTGTTCTTCAATAACTCAGTAACACTGCTGAACTGATCATTGAATTTTCTCTTATTTCTCTCACACCAAATAGTCCACAACAAGGCTGGACAGATGATGAACCACAGAGATTTCTGGTCTGGAAAAGGACAGACTCTGGACCACCAGTTTAAAAGATCCAAAACAGAGGAAGGATCCACCCACTCAATTCCAAATAATTTGCACAAGATCTTCCAAAGAATAATAACAACTCCACAGCCCAAAAATAGATGTTCCTGATCTTCTTCAAACAAGGCACAGAAGACACATGAATATTTCCCTGGGATATGAAGTAATTTGGCCCTTCTGCCTGTAAGAAGTCTAGACCAAGCAATCTTCCAAAGAAAAATCTTAATTTTATTAGGCAGGTAGTTGGACCAAACTAGATCCTTCCACCGAACCCTATAACCACCATCGTTTAGAATGTGGGCAACAGATTTAACTGAAAACTTCCCATTAGTACTCCATTTCCAACCTCTAATATCAAGTATCTCATCACATAACCTGACATTGGTGATAAGATTAAGCATTCTCAAGAACTCCTCTATTTCCACTTGAGTGAGATCCCTTCTCAGATGCAGATTTATGATACCTGAATCATTTTCAGCCAATACTTCTGCCACTGAAGCATCTTGATTCTAGGTAATGTTAAAAAGATTGCTGAAAAGAGAGGAGAAAGTCAACCTAGAACACCATTTATCCTTCCAAAAAAGTATGTTGCAGCCATTACCATTCTTGAATTCACAGGATAAAGTCATAAATTCAGCATTATTCACAATGTTCCTCTAAATCGGCGACAAGTTATACAAAGTAGACGGAACAAGACACCATTTGTTTGTAGCTGAATAATATAAATCCTTGATAATAACAGCCCAAAGTGCTTCTGAACACTCACCCCTTCTCCACAACCATTTCATTAACAAGGCTTTGTTGAAGGTAGCTACTCCACAAAGTCCAATACCTCCTTGTTCCTTACTTTTGCACACATTATTCCAATTGATTAGATGAAGTCCTCGCTTGCCCTTTTTACCACCTGACCAAAAAAAGGAACTCCTAGCAGATTCAAAAATCTTCTTTACAGTTCTTGGGACTTTGAAGATAGAAATATAGTAAATGGCCAATGAAGAGAGAACCGTTTTAGACAAAATCAATCTCCCTCCATCAGAAAGAAATCTACTCTTCCATCCTTCCAGCCTATCTTCAAACTTCTTAATCAACTAATTCCAATCCCTGACCCTAATGACTCCATCTGATAATGGTAGTCCGAGATATTTAATAGGAAAAGATTTAACTCTGCACTGCAATGAATTAGCCATATCCTGTAAACTGTTATGATCCACATTTACACCAACAATTTCAGACTTCTTATAGTTGATTCTCAAGCCAGTTATAACCTCTACCAGGACCAACAACCTCTTAATGTTTAGGATATCCTTACTGCTTCCTGGTGTAAACAGAAGGGTATCATCTGCAAACTGGAGGTGCGATAATAGGACGTTACTTCTTCCAATAGAAAACCCTTCAATCAGCCCCTGTTGGACTGTCCTGTCCCAAAGTGTACTCAAAATCTGACCAATTAGCAGAAAAAGGAATGGAGACAAAGGATCCTCCTATCTTAAACCTTTGGAGCTCTTAAAATATCCTCATGGTTCTCCATTCACCAAAACAGAAAAGGTAGCTGAGGAAATGCAACTCATCACCCACCTTATCCATCTATCATTAAAGCCCATAAGCTCCATGGTTTTATGAAGACAGCTCCAACTAATTCTGTCATAGGCCTTCTCAAAATCAAGCTTTAGAATAACACCTTTCTTTCTCCTGTTCTTGTAATGATGGATAGCTTCATATGCTGCCATATAATTATCCAAAATGAATCTCCCCTGTAAAAAAGCTGATTGGTTAAATCCTACAATTTTAGCAATAACTCTCTTGAGCCGGGTAGCCAAAATCTTGGTAATAATTTTGTAGCACCCATTCAGTAAACTAATTGGACGAAAATCAGTCAATCTTTCAGCACCTTCTATCTTGGGAATGAGGGCAATAAGAGTAGAATTGAACACTTTAATCATATCAGGGTTATGATAGAATTCTTGGATGAAATTGAGCAAATCTTCTTTAATGATTTCCCAAGATAATTGAAAAAAACCCATAGACATCCCATCGGGACCTGGAGCCTTATTAGAATCTATGCTAAAAACGGCCTCTTTGATTTCATTTTCTGAAAAGGGCACAGTCAACTCTTCAGCATCACAGGCATCCAACTTAGGAAGTAATCCATCCTCCAAATGAGTTCTCAATGGAAAATCCTCCAAGAAAAGATTCTGAAAAAAATCAACAAACCTTTTCTTGATTTCATTAGGTTCTTCAATCACAACCTCATGATCCTTAATATGATCAATAGATAAAAATCTCTTCTTAGCACTAGCCACCGCACGAAAAAATGATGTATTTTTGTCGCCTTCCTTAAGCCAATGTTCCTTGGCTCTCTGTCTCCATCTAATTTCCTCCTTCAGCAGCTCCTCATTCAACATCTTCTTTAGTTCTGAGTGACTGCATTTCAATAAAGGAGAGATCCATACTCTCACTTTTTAGTTCCAAAGCTTCAATCTTTTCTTTCAAAGACTGCCTCTCCTCAGCTGTCCTTACATATTTCTGTTTTGCCCATTGCTTCAAACCTATTCTGATCCTTTTTATTTTACACTGAAAGTTGAATATAGCTGAATTAGTCCCAGTATTTCCAGCCACCATTCATTAATCATATCTTTGAAGCCTTCTTCTCTCTGCCACTTCAACTCATATCTGAAGATTCTGGAATTCTTTTTCTTGTCCTCCATCAAAAGATGCAATGGGATATGGTCCGAAACAGCTCTGCTCAACCCTTTAATATGTGACGAGGGAAATTTGTTAAACCAGCCTATAGAAATCAGCACTCTGTCAATCCTTGACTGAGTACTATCTTGTTGAAGATTAGACCATGTAAACTTCCTATTGGGAATAGCCAAATCCATAAGATTAGCTTCCCTAATCCATTGGTTAAGGATGACCATCTCTTTACTCCATCTCTGAGCACCAGACCTTTCCCATGGGAATCTAACACAGTTAAAATCCCCCACAATACACCATGCCTCCGGTAAAAGAAAATGCAACCTATAGAGCTCTTGAAAGAACAACTCTCTCTGTTGGTCATTGTGCGGACCATACACTGATGAGATGACCCAATTGATGCTGGTAGATCTTTTGCACCTCCGTTTGAAAGCAACCGATATACTGAATCTGCCCACATCACACACCTCTCCATCAAACTTATTACCATTCCACATAATTAGTTGTCCACCTTTGAAGCCATCAGCCGGAAAAACAGCAATTTTATCTAGCAAAATCCCACCCAATCTTTGTAAGGAAAAATTATCAAAGCTGGACATTTTAGTCTCTTGAAGGCATATGCTGTCAAGATGAAGGGATGTAACAAGATCTTTCACCGCTCTTACTTTAACAGTACCATTAAGATCCCTAATGTTCCATGATAGCAGATTCATTAAGAGATGATATGAATCCCCCCTCCTTAATCTTCTTTCCTTTTAGACTGTCAAGAAGGATATTGTTCTTGACAAAATCTGCTTCTCTCTTTCCTATTTTGATTCCTCCTCCGGTACCCTTTCTTTTAGCCGATTGTTGCAGGGCATCATACCTTTTCAGCTTCTTAAGAAATTTCAACACCATATCCTCTCTGCCTAGAAAAGAGACACCTATCCGCTGACCAAACTGTAGAATCTCCTCTGTCCACGTCTGATCCTCAGATACAATCTTCACTGCCAAAGGCTCCATAACACTATCGAAGGGAATAATCTGAGTGTCTGGACTTCCATTGTGATCAGGTACCAGATCCCCCGCCTTAGAAAAGTTACCTTCCCTCCTGTCAACAGAATCCATACCATCCACAACACCATCGAGACTGAGTATTCTTTGGCCTCTGAACTTCCCCGGAGAATCATCCTCAGATCGTACTTGAGGGTTACGGAAGGAGGAAGAACTTTCATTAACATCCGGAAGGCTCATGACTGAGAACTTGCCGTAGCAGACGCCCGAACCAGTTCCTCGAGGAAGAAGACAACGGTTCGCGAGCGGTCCACCATCGGACAACTGAACTGGAGGAGAGGAAGTCATTAACAACTGAACCGGCTCAGCAGAACTCCGGTTTAGGTTTAAGTCAGGATCCGAAACCACCGGATCCTACCTCATCGGGTCCCCACCACATATCGGGTCCTCCTCTGCTTGCCAAACCCGGCACTGTTCATCTCTCCCACCCGATAGCTCTTTCCCAACCTTCGCCTTTTCGCATTCTGTCGGAACCACCTTGAGAATCACCAGCACGGTCTTCAGAGTTCTTCAGAGAGAACACTTACTCTTCCCACTCCCCAAAGCGATCTTCTGCTTGCCCTTCGAGGCCTTTGGGTATTCCCCAAAGAGTTCTTTCTCGTCATTCGACCTCATAAAAACCAGGTCATTAGTGCAATTGCCCGCAGAAAAACCATCCTGCCCTTTCATCTCCCCCTGACTCAGTCCTTCCAAATTTACAGACCTGCGGCCCTGGCCAGACTCAGAACCAGACTCACCCTGCACAGACATGATGGAATCTTCTGGCACCCCTGTTTCAGGGCCTTTTGCTCTGTATTCCTTGAGCTTCTTGTACTCAGCGGCAACTTCAGCCTACGACCAATCCTGTCTAGAATGAACCTCCTTAACAACTTCTTCCACCATGATTGAGACCCAGAACACACCCCCTCCTGTAGAAATTTTCAGCTTGTCTGGAATTTCTTCCACCCTGTCAATGGCTATTTTAACACGGGCAGCTGAGATGTCAAATCCTCTGATCCCTTTGCCCTCCACCTCTCTGAGTCTCCCAAACCTAGAACAAATGGCTTGAAAGACTGTCACATTCCATAGGTGGAGAGGGATCCCCCTCAGGGAACACCAAACTTCAATCTCATCCTTCACCGGATTAGTCCCAACCTCTATCCTCCATGGTGAAAACTGAACGACAGTATCTTCTTTAATCACTGCACTGCCCCTAGAGCAGGCCAGGTTCCTCCACGAATCTAAGTCGGCATGAACAAGGAAGCACAACTGACTCAATCTGCTGATACACCAGCTAAAACCTTCCAGCCAGAGAGCCTGCAAACAACCCTTCAACACCTCACAGTCCACTTCATGCCGAGACGTATTCTCTTGGAACGAGACCACAACACCTTGTTCCAAATAAGCTTTTGCAGCACCAACCTCTGGAGACCAAGGTACCTCCAACACTCCAGGAAGAATCTTAGAGTTGGGCCGAACAACAGGATCAACAATCTTGCCAACAAACACCTGGCTACCAGCCTGCAAAGGATACGAGATAGGGAACCGGGATGCTGGACAGTTGGAGCGTCTATGCCCAACACCTCTGCAGTTGAGGCATCTCACCGGTTCTCTGCAACTCACCGCATAATGCCCCTTACCTAGACATCGAATGCAGACATCCCTGTCCACTGGCAATCCAGCCGATGCCTTCTTATGAGGGACACAGTTTGCATCCTTCTCCCGGGCCGGCAACCATCCCCTCCCTCCACCTGATCCAGCTCTAAAACTCACAGGTCCACTCCTCTCACCTAACTCACCCTCTCCTCTCCGAGCCATTGCATGAGTTGACTGAGGCTGAGTTGGTAGATCTTATAACCCTTTTGAATTCCATTAGATCTATTCATTTGAAGAGTAATGAAGACATAAGATTTTGGTGGGATAAGAAAGGCAGATTTTCAGTCAATGCTTTTGTGATAATTATAGATGACAGAGGGTGTAGGGTGTCGTGGAAATTAATTGTTTGGTCAAACCTAGTACCAAACAAGATCAAGTTTTTTCTGTGGAAAGTGGCTTGGAGAAGACTTACTAGTTCCTACTAAAAAAATTATGCACATTCAGAATTCAAAGTGTATTTAATTTGAATAAACTATAGACCATCTCTTCTGTCAGTGTGGAATAATCATCGTTCTGTGGATTACTCTATGTATGCAGTTTCGGATTCAATGGTTTGAACCTTCATCAGTCCTGGAACTAATGCAAGGGTGGGTGCAGAAAGGAAATTGCTGTCCAATTAAAGATATATGGTTCTTGCTTTTACCGGCCACACTATGGGCTATTTGGTAGTAGAGAAATAAGAGAAGATGCACCAAAGACTTCATCAGTATTTTTGACATTTTCAGAAAAGTTCTCTATTGGTCTTAGAAGTGGGGAAGATCAAGGGTTGTTCTGATGAATAAGGATTTCTACAAACCTGTTCAGTGAAGATTTTTCCTGCAGGCAGGAGTGGATCAAGTGCTGGGTTTTTCTCTTTATTGATCCTTGTTGTCTTTTTTTTTTTCCACTTTTTCTCTGCCTATGGTTTTATTTTCTTGATAAAACTGTGGTATGTGTTTTTAGCCTCTTGGCTCTGGGGATTGGCTTTGCTATTGTATCCCTTTGGGTTTTCTGTTTTTTCTGTGTAAGTTTCTCTGTCTGAAATGAATTATGACTCCGGTCATTTTCCAAAAAAAAAAAGGGAAGGAGGCTAAAAGAAAGATTGGTGTGCATAATGAGACATGCAATGAAATAGGTATGTGGTTGGGATTTTGTTTATAATGGAGTGAGAAATGAGAATTTTAAGAAAAAAATTGATATAGCTAAAAGAAGCAAAAGAAAAATGGACGGATAATTAGACTTGGAAATGAGAGTACCCTTGTCCTTGTTTGAAATTACTCGGATATACATGGTTTCCTTATCCTTTAAGTTGTATCCTTGTATCCTTTAAGCTTCAAAATCAGAAGGATACATGGATATTCGGATACCATTGACATCCTTATCTCTAGGTGTAACTTTATAATGATCTCCTAATAAGAAAATAGTTTGACTTTTATGTGTTCCACTTTTATAAGTATTAAGTGATTGTCTCTTGTTTCAAGGAAGGCATTTGTGATTGTGAGATCATAGGCAATACCAGAGTTAAGATTGGCATCACCCCTCTCATTTTGGTCACCAAAGCTAAAGCCTCCAGGAACCCTTTTGCAGCCTCTATTGTCCATGTTTACATGCCTGTTTAAGCCGCCTTCAACAAATTGCCTCTCTCTACTAGGAATATCTTATCCCATCAGAAAATTTTCAATTTTTCAATATTCTTTCTACTCCTATATGTAGTGCATAAGCACTAATTATGTTTAAGATTTCTTCACCTAGCACAAGTTTAACTAGTATAAGTCTACCCCCTTCCCTCTTGATTTGTCCAACTTTGTCTTTTAGATATTTATCTGTACTAATAGCTAAACTATCTCTATTATTATTTTTGCATAAATATATAGTCATTTTTTTTTGCTTTAGGTTCCTTCAACTTATTTTCTTATGAACATGCTATGTCGACCCTCCTATCTCTCATAACTTTTATTAACTCTATATTCCTATGTTGACCCGAAAATTTTCATGCATGATGGAATTATCTAATATGCACATGCACATAATTATGCAATGAAAATAATCATACATGACGTATGCTCGCACTTATATGAGCCTATGTTGATGAAAACAAAAAAAACGAACATGCACTCATGAGGGTTCATGTCAAGAAAGAAATTCTATCCTATATGTATGTGAACATATGAATATATGTGCATGCATTAAAGGATACAAAGGGGCGGAGATATACCTAGGCAAGAGCGCCTTGAAGTGGCTCTTATAAGCTGTTCAAAACAGCCCAAAGTAGCCCTTAGGTGCTGCCCAAAACAACTCCAAAAATCTGCAATATTTTGCTTCGCAAATGGCTTGATAGCCTCACCAAACGGGCCCAATAAGAAGCCCAAAAGTACTGCAGCAAATAGTCCGAACAGCAGCAAAAAGGGGGTCCTAAAACAGCCCAAATATCCCCAATAGATGGCCCAAAACACCTTCAAAGGAGGCACAATGTTAGGCCCAAAGCATCCCAATAAGAAGTCCAATAGGGGCCCTATATGAAAGCCCAATATAAGTGATAAATGGGCCTAAAATATCAGTCCAAGCAAGGACCAAAATCTACAACCTAAAGAGAGGAAAAATCCACAAGTCCACAGCGAGTGAAGAAGAAAAATTGCCCAAGTGGTCCCCTCTCTCTCTCTCTCTCTATCTCTCTCTTCCCTTTGTTTAAATAATAAAAGGGAGGGGAGAGAGCGAGAGGAGGAACCGGTGTGGGGGGGGGACCGGTTGGTGGGCCCCCACCGGTTCCCTCTAAGGGAGGAACCGGTGGGGGCCCCTCTCTCCCTCTCTTCTCCATCTTTTATAAAATTTAAAAAAAAGGGAGGGGAGAGATTAATTAGGTGGAAGGTTATTAATGGGTTCTTAAACAACCCCCTAGTTAGTGGAGTCTCCACTAAGTCCCCATTAATTCTCCACTAAAAGAGAACTCACCCCCATTCACACTTAACAAAAGGGGGGTAATTAAATGAGGAAGCCTCATTAAATGCAAAAAAAAGAAGAAAGAAAGGGGGAGAAGGGGAGCACCCCCACTTGTTGCCCTAAAACCAGTGGGGGGACCCCCGGCGCCGGTTCCCAACCGGTGCGCCCCCCGCCCCCCCCTAAACCAGTGGGGGTGGCCACTAGATCCCCCCTCTCACACTCTCTCCTCTCTCCCCCACCATTCTCTACCAAAAAAAAGAAAGGAAAAAAAAAAGGGGGGGGGGGGAAGGAAATGGTGGGTACCCCCACTGCAAAACTCCCCGGTGGCACCCCCCATCGGGCCTAATTTTGGGCCTAAGGGAAGCTCGAGACAGACACGGAGAAGGCATACAAGCCCACCCCTTCTAAGTGGAAGTGCTGTCCGTTTGAAGACCAAACTCAGTGTTGTTGCATGGGTTTGCTGCGTGCGGAGGAGACTTCGTCCCGGGGGGCTTTTTCCTAAGGTTTTCCTAGGGGAAGCTCTACCAAATTATGGTTGTAAATCGCCTTCTTCATAAGGTGAAATTCTGCCGAAATAATGAATGAATTATTCTTGTGCAAAAATGTGTGTATGTGTGTGCTCACAAATTTAATAATTAATTAACATTATGTATTCTTTTTGGAATATACATAATTACTTTCCTAGTAACCCTAAAACCTGATTAAAATACATAAACACTTAATTAATCACTCTTGGCCTCACCCCTACACATGACTAAACATGAAATTGATAATTGAATCTTAATGATGATACATAAATATTTAAACAACATAATTAAGTGAAAATAGCTTAAGTAAAAAAATTTATTAATCATTAAAATCTGTGATAATAAATAAAAATCAGTAAATAAAATCTGAAAACACAATAAAAATCCGTAATACTCAGTAAAAATCAGAAAACTAAAGTATGAAAATTACATAAACCCAAAAACATGACTTAAATATTCTTCATATATTCAATTAATTAATCAAAACCAGTAAAATTAATAAAAAACCAGTAAAATTCAGTAAAAAGTCTGTAAAAAATAGAGAACCAAATCTGAAAACACACAAAATTTCCGAAATGACCAAAATGCCCCCAGAACTTAATGAAATTACAAAAATACCCTCACCCATGATAAAAATCTGTAAAAATCACAGAAAATTCATAAAAAATATCGAAACCCCTCCTACATTCAAAATACCCTCCAAACCCTAATAAAGATGGATAAAATGACCAAAAGTACCCTCAATATGATAAAAATAAGTAAAAAATCCCAGAAAATATAAAATAGACTCTGATTTTAATAAACCTGATTTGAGGTAATATTACCAAAATACCCCTAGGGGTTTTAAACACTTGGAACTAATCCTAATTGATCGGGAATCAATCCCAAAACATTTAATAATGAATCTTAGCATTTAAAAATCCAAAAACACCTTTATACCTTGGAATAAATCCAAACTCCCTAAGATACCTTGGAATAAATCCAAATACCCTAAAAACTTGGAGAGGCCAAAGATTTAAAAGTTGCTTTCACTTTCATTGCACGCTGCGTGGTAGTATAGGTGATTTAAAGGGCATCATTCGGACGGTTAATCAAGGGTTGTTGACCGGTTGCTCGACGTAATTAACACTGATCGAGGTCAGTAGAGAGATGTCATATATTCGGATCTTCTCCTGATCCGAAGTCTCGGATTCCCTGAAGGCTAATCCCAAGCTCTCATAGTCCAAGAAATAAAATAAATAAAACTGGTCTATATTTCTCCAAATAAAACCAAAGCCCCAAAAAACAAAGAAAAAAATATAAAATAACATATAGGATAATAAAGGAGAGAGATCTAGGTCAAGTTTCAAACATCCTACTAGTTAAGATTCATATATTTCATGTAACTAAATGATTTCTTTTTTCCCTTTTGTACTATCTTCTTATTCATGTTCGTCCAACATACAAGAAACCTTTGCCAATTTGTCACTGCAGTCCGGTGCCATCTTAGTGTGTCTCTTCTATAGGATGCCCTAGGAAACCCTTGCTCACTTACCATTACATCGCTATTGGGAGATGCCCTAACATTAGCTAGGAAATTTGATTTAGGATTCATGATTGGGATGTGACAAACTTTATCACTTGCTGGATGTCAACCTAACATGCCCCTTCGCATCCAGGCTTGGGTTCAGCCATATCAAAGTTAAACCATCCTAATCCTAAAAGTAAAAAATTATTACTATTAGGTGTAATCAAATCTTTTATGACACCCCTTGGAAGGACGACAAGTGGTTGGTACTTGGTGATGCGAAGAAAAAACAATGCAGATGGCAAACCTAAGTTGCCTGGGATTCCCCCTGGAAACACTATGAATCTCAAGTAAGCATAGGGCATGCTATCCTCGAGGCTGAAGCCATTAGGGTGCTGCTAGATCTCCAAGGGATTGGAATAGGTCCAGGCACAATGTCAGCAGCATATCCCTCTGGAAAAGTCTCCCAGTATGTCCCCTCTCTCTAGGGTTGCTCTATGTCATGAATGAGGACGGGAAAATTACTGTGGTGTGATTCTCCAAGGGATAAGCTCGACAGGGAATGGGCCCATCCAGCTAAAGGGCTTGCTTAGGCCGTAAGAGAGCATTGGGTAACTCTAATCCGTGGATCCTCACTTCCACAAAAACCTAATTGTAGAGTTTGAATGTTTGAGGGATCGGAAGAATGTGTTCCCAAATGGTTTAGGACTCTTTGCTGTTAGCATTCCTTAGATGGCTGTCTAGATGACTGTTAAAGTCAATGAACAGTCATCTACATGACCATGTATCAGCATGGATGGCCATCTACATGGCTGTTTAGGAACTTAAATGACCATGTTAATGGCTGTTGATGCCCGACCTGCCAGCCATCTCAGTGGCCATATAATTGATTGGATGGCTCTCTAGATGGATGTTAAAACATTGGATAGCCATCTAGATGGTCATTTATCAAATTGGATCCACATTACCTCTGGGACACCCAGAGAAAAACAAGGATCACTTGTAGAGGCTCATACTAGTGACACGAAAGTGGTTTGGCAGAACGAGAAAATTGGAAATCTATGGCTCTACATACATCTCTCCATCGATTGCCTTAATACATAGCTTTTGTGGGGAGTTTACTTTGATAAACCCAAACTGATTTTTTGAAACACTAGTCATAAGACTAAGACACTTCTCAATTATTCTCTCCCCATGTTCCACAGTATGACCCATGGGTATTTCATGATAATTATTACAACTCTGAATATCTCCTTTGTTTTTAAATAAAAGACACCATGATATTTCCCCTCAAATTGTTTAACATTCTTCTCTCTTTGTGAATTTATTAAAAGGTTGCCAGTGAACATTTAATAAATTGTATCACATCCCTCTAAACTCTATTTGTTAAGTAATAAAGTTGGTGACATATGCCACCATCTTCTTTTGAGCTTGTGATCTTGATGCTAATATTGACTTAGATAATAAGGATAACTTCCTATGTTGGACTTGATTTGCATATTCATCTGGATTCTGCCAGGCTTGCTGTATGTAGAGGATTTTCCTCTTGGCACTAGGGAAAACCATGGGTAGGGAAGGACACCTGACCAACTTAATATTTCAATGCTAGTCTAGTTTGAACCTTTCTTACCAAGATAGCAAACAAAAGCAACAAGCAGAGTGTGAGGCAAAAGCAAGAAACACTTTCTTCATTAACATTCTAAATTACAGGTTGGATGAGACAAATGCTAGAAAGGGTAGCAAAGTTTGTTATTTATAAATCAGTTTCCGGGTAATCACAGTTGCACACAACCTATGCTTATCTGAGTGGTATGAGTAAACAAGCCAGGGAATCTGGGTTGGATGATCCTACTTTCTTGTTATATTGTAATATAATGTTTGGTAGCATACAATTTTATGAAAATAATCCCCGAAATCACACACCGGTTTCCAGGATGTTAGGATATTGACTCATACTTCTAGAACTTCATGGAATTGGGCTTTGTGGTTCTGCTGATGTTTGATCATGACAACAGGTTAAGCTGTGCACAATGCATCTTCATAACAATCTTTCTTTTTGTACATTATGTTCAAGGCTATTGCGGATGCCTGTAAAGTTTGTGCTACTTTTGACCCAGAATTAAGTGAAAAGGAAGTGGCAGTTGAGTTTGAAAAGCTATTTGATGAAGATCAAGAGTTACAGCAACTTGTGGATGGAGAAATATGCATGAAAATCTATACATTTGGTAATGATTCTCTAGATTTGGTTCATCCCTGGCTAAAAATTATTGTTATCTTTTCCTTTACTGGGCATGGATTTTCTTATTCTGAGATATGTACTTGCAGATTCTCCTGGACCAAATACAAATGGAAAGGTTATACTATCGGGATCATTTAATCCATTGCATGATGGTCATCTAAAACTTTTGGAAATTGCATCAAGGTCAATTAATAAGAAATTTATTCTGCAATTTTTCATATACGAATTCAAATCTCCGTTTTCTGGTGGTTCAGTAATCTGCTTGTGTCTTGGCTTATTCAGCTTGATTGTGTAACTGGGTAATATTTATTTGAATAACTTTGGTTAGGTTCTATAGCTTTGATTGAGACTATCAAACTTGTGATGGTTATCAAAAGCAATGCCCATCTTATTTTAATTGATGATATATCAAAGTTTTCTTTTGCTCCAATATGTTTAGCGCATATGTTTGTTCCAGGAAAGAAGAACCAGATCTATACAATCTGGGTCACTGTCACTTCAATAGATAGAAATCTAGTGGACTAGCACTTATGTCAATTAAAATTGGCAGAGGACCTCCACAATCCAAGTTTCCCTCTTTGTATTCTTGTCACTCTTGGTTACAGAAAAAATGCGATTTAATATTGGCAGAGGCTACCATTCTGATTATCAGTAAAGTCTATTTATTTGTTCATGTTTTAATTCTTCATGTTCCACTTTCAGTCGCTGAAACAGGGATTTTACGAACACACTTGCCACTGAAATTCCACAAAGTCTATCATTGGGTTCTTCCACGTTTCATTCTAGTTAACCCTTTGGAGGAATATTAGGAGTCAGAAAAGCCTGACCTACATTTTCCCCAACTTTCCTACTCATTTCTTTGTGTCTGAATTTCCAAGTTTGGTAGTCTAGCTGTGGTGGGAATGAAATATCATATTTCTTAGAAAGACATCAGTTTCGTGGACCATTATTGAAGGATGTTACCAGATGAGATCAGCGTCCACGGTTTGTAGCAAGGTAAGCGATCGGATTGGATCAGGTTATCCGATCGGTTTTGGGCCGTTCTGATCTGACTCCGTGCCCTGAGCCCTTGATCTGGGCCGAGGATCGGATGGATTGGATGATCCGGGCCCCGATCAGGCTGGATAGGTCTGGATCGGACCGATCTGTTGCCAACAGCTAGTTTGGGTAGCCATCTGGGATGGTTCCCAACAGCTAGTTTGGGGTTGGGACTTGGGAGTGCCTTGGGGGTCTATATAAACCCCCCCAGGCCACTCGCCACCCCATCTAAGGCATCCAACTCCCTCTCTCTCACCTCTTCTTTCTCTCTAAGATCTTTCTCTCTTTAAGCTCTCTCCCTTTCTAAACTCTCTCTCTCTAAGTTCTCTCCCTCTGTAAGCTTTCTCTCTATATGATTCTTGTATTCTTCAAAGCTCTCATTTGTACTTCGAGTTGGCTCTGGGAAGTGGCGCTCTACATTGATTGGATTGACTCTTCACCATGCTTTTTTTAAGTTGTCTTTCTATAACACACCCTCTCTCTAACACACCCTCTCTCTAACATCTTTATCTCTTTAAAATTTTTCTCTCTTTTGCCCTGTAACTCTATTAATTCATTGTAATCTTTTTCTTCTCATAAATACGTTAGCATTGCTGGTGCTAATGTATCTATGAGAAGAAAAAAAGCGGTGCTAATGTATTTATGAGAAGAAAAAGATTACAATGAATTAATAGAGTTAGAGAGCAAGAGGGAGAAAATTTTAGAGAGGCAAAGATAGGGAGAGAGAGTGAAAAATAGACTTAGAGAGCAACCTTGAGTGAAGAAATAAAGGTTCGGCAAAGAAAATGTTTTTACCATGTTTTAGATATTTTTTCACTTTTTTTGATTTTTTGGGGCACTTAAAAAATAAAAAAAGGGAGAGGGAGGATCGGACTGGATTGGATTGGCCGATCCATGTCCAATTCCTGATCCTTCCTTGGTTTGTAGTATTTGTATTTTGACTTGTTTATAAGCAAAGATACATTTGACTTGTAGCTAAAACAGTGATATTGGTCATAGGGGGACACCTTCTGAAGCTCTAAATCATTTGTGTTAACACATCTACAGTTGGATGCATGTGATGTGTCCTATGACTTTGAATAAAACATTTACCAGGTCTGAGATCATCAAGCTTGCTAACATGTTGCAAGTGCAAGATCTGAAACTTTGTACTACAAATCCATGGTCACCTTCTATATCAATCTTGGACACAGTTTAATTGCTTCTATTCTGGCATATTTATGAGTAGGTGCATGTGTGTGTAGCCTTTTTGTGTCTTCATGTCTTATAGTTGAATATTTGCCATTCCCAACAAGTGTGTCTGCAACACAAAGATTATAGGAAAAACAGTGTATTCCTTAATTGTCCATCACTAGCCCACCTGTTTTATGTTTGATTTTACACTAATTTTCTATTTTTAACACATTTTCTCTTTTCCCTGTAGTATGTATAATGATAGGCATCCATGCTTTGAGATTTCTGCTATCAATGCGGACAAACCCCCATTGTCAATAGCTCAAATCAAAGATCGAGTCAAGCAATTTGAGAAAGTTGGTATGTGCTTTTGGTTTCTCCAATTATTTCGTCAGTCCAACAGTTCGGATTTTGTTCTAGAATCATTAGAGGCTTGGTGTTCCTCCAGATTTTAATTGATTTTGCAATCTCTTTTCCAAAAGTGTAGGGCCCTCTAAGGTCATGTGGTGTTCTTGGTTTCTAGCATAGAGGTATTCTGAATCTCTCTTTCTCTCTCTCTCTCAGAGAAAGTGGATTGTCCCACCACTTTTATTGATAGAGGTAATTCAATTCTTGACATTGTCAATATGAAATGCTGATGCTGTACAGGAATGACCAATCCTACTATTTAAATGTCATAAAAATTGAAATGTAAAATACAAGACAAGTATGAAGTTGCCAGAAAATTCAAACGCATAAAAAAATAAAGAAAATGTATTTAGTTTAAAACAAAACTAGAAAGTGAATGGTACCAGAAACATGTTTCACGGTTGGAAATTTACAACTACTTATCTGAAAGCTTTGGAGAGAAGTCAAATTGGAATCCGACGGCATCAAACTCACATGATGCACAAATCATGCTAAGAACTTATTATTTTACAAGTTCAGCCTATTCTTTTCTAGGCTTTTGAGTTTGATGGAGTCGAGATGTAGAGGGAATGATACTGGAGAGGCTGGAGAAATTATGGAGTGGGAAAGAGATGATTGGAGGACTTGGGTCAGCTTCTCCTGACCAGTTCTGGGGTCTGCCATGGGGTTGCTACTTTTTTACAGTGGATTAAGGTAGACAGGGGATGTTCATTGGAGGCGGAAAAGAAGGGGAATGGAGGTTGTGCTTGCTTAAGAGGGAGGAGGGTAAATGAGAGAGTCAGGGAGGATCATGCATGGCACTCAGGCAGCTTGCTCAAGTGCTGTGAAATGTGAATGGCACCTTTGCCCCTGTAGTTTTTACTGTTCATGGGTAAAGTAGTCATTTGGAGAGTGTGCAACCCACTTGTTTGCACCATGGGTCTCATTCAATCCTTTATATGCGTAGACCGAAATAGGGTGTTTTCTGTAATTGTTGTTAGTTATTAGTCTCTTTTCTATTATCCTTGTGACTAATATTTGTTATAGTCACTGTTAGGCGGTATTTTAAACATTTGTATGGTATCATTCTTTGCCCTAATAGGGTATAAATAAAGAGTTGATGGGGACGGTCTGTTGCATTGACCGATCCCCTGTTTTAGGTTTCCAAAGCATCCATGGTCTCTTCCTCTCTCTCTTGTCTCTTTTATATTTTTTCTACATGGTATCAGAGCAGGGGAAGCAGCGGAGGAGGTGAAGGCTGTCTTTTCATTGCCTACAAGCCATCCATCACCCTTCTTTTCCCTGTCCGGTACCCTATTTTTAGGGTTTCTTTTTTCTTGTGCGGACAGGAGAAGGGTTTGTTGGCTGTGCTGTCTGGTCTCTCTCTTCTCTCTTCCAGCGGTTGCGGTTGTGTGGGTCATCGGGGGGGGGGGGGGGGGGGGGGGAGTCCCTCATCCTGCGGCTGGCCCAGAAACCTCCCCCCTTCCTTTCTTATGTCCGGCGGCCCTACAAGCCACTGCCATTAACTTCTCTTCTATCTGGTGCTCTATCTTTATCAGTGAATGCCACTGTGGCTTCATATACTTAATTAATACTTAAAAAGATACAAATTTGGATGATAAGTTTAAAGCATTCATTAAAATTCTTAAAGGACACTTACAAGGATGTGTATTGATGTGATGGGTCTATACATTCCCTTTTAAGATCCTTGAAGGTTACTTAGAGGATACACCTTGACTTAACATGTCAAAGAAGTTTCCTTAAAGAGTATCCTTCAGGGTAGAACCTTTTAATGGAGCCCCAATATCTTATTAAGTATCCTTTCCTACTTAAGAGGATAGTGATATGTCCATTCGAGACATAAGGGCTTTGATATCCTTTTAAATAGAATGACCCTTCAAGAGTCCTAATGAACTATGTCAATTATCTTATATACATGCAAGGGATAATGACAAGTTCAACTAAGATTTATTGGGGTCCGTTAGGGTTCAAGAACAATGTAGCTCACTAAAGGTCCATTACAGACTTGATTTATTGAACACGCATACATTACAAGTCCAAACAACCCCCCCCCCCCCGGTGGCCACTCCCTCCCTTTTTATTTGAATTTTATTTGAGAGGGGAGAGAGTAGAGAGAGATGAGTGAGCGTGTGTGTAAGAAAGAGAGGTGGCCAGTGGCACCCCCCAGCGGTGGGGGGTGGGGGGGAACGGGCCCCCACCGGTCTTCCTCCCTTCCTCTTCCTTTCCTTTTTCTCCTTTCCTTTTTCCTTCCTCTTTTTTTCTTCTTCTTCTCTTTCTTCCCCCTCTTTTTTTTGCTTGGGACCCCTCACCGGTGGTTCCCCTCTCTTTTCTTTTTCTTATTTTTTCTTCTTTCTCCTTCCTTCCCTTTTTCCTTTTTTGTTACTTATTAAAACATCCCCCACCGACTGCTGGGAGGTATAGAGAGTGTAGTCATGGGTAATTTTGTCTAGTATGTTTTTATTCTCTTTCTTCTTCTTTGTGTGTGGGTTTATGGGGTTTTTTATATATTCTATTGGAGCAAAGGGTATTCTTGTCCTTGCCCAATATTTTTAATCCTTTTAACTCATACTTTAAAAGAGGGAGAGCAGCGGTCTGTGGCTGGTCACCGCTGCCTCTAGTTCTACCCTATCTCTCTCCTATTTATTCTTCATGGTATCATAGCAGGTCGGTCCTCCTAGGGCTTCCTATGCCCTGTTCGGTCCTCTTTGGGGCCTCCTTCTGCAGGCCGGTCATCTCCCCTGTCCTGTCCGGTGTCTCTAGGGCACCCAAGACGCCGGTCATCTCCCCTGGCCTGTTCGGTGTCTCTAGGGCACCCAAGGCCTGGCCGGTTATCTCTTGTGCTCTTCTTTGGTGATTCTAGGGCACCCAAAGCCTGGCCGACTATCTCTCCTGCCCTGGTTGTTGATTCTAGGGCATCAAAAGCCTGGCCAGTTCTCTTCTATGCCTAGCGGGTACTTATTAGTGGTCCGAAGGTACCCAAGAGCAGGCCGGTACCTCCTCTTACCCTCCTTTGACCTGTTGGTGATCCGAGGTCACCTAAAAGCAGGTCGGTTCCTCCTCTTGCCCTGTCTGGTAGTTCTAGGGTTACCTAGGCCAGCGTGCTCTATTTTTTTCCCTTCTTGGGTGATCTATTTGGTGTTGAGAAGGGACCGCCCCTCTCCTACTGTTGGTCTGGCCAACCTTGTGCAAACGAGGACAAATCGGTGCTCTATTTGGAGCTTGAGAAGGGGGCTGTCCCCTCCCTTCAGTTGGTTCGATCCTCCCTGTGCATGTAGGGGTTAGGCTGGGTGTCTATTTCGGGTGTAAGGGCCCTTATCGCAGCCTTCCACAGTACATTGTTGATGTGGGACAGCTAACAGACTCACTGGCGTTGATAGAATTTTAGCAATAAGTATTTAAATGTTAGACAACTGCAGTCTAGTCATACAATAGTCCAGTTAGATAACCACGCCTATAAGTAGAAATAGCTGAAAAGCCGTCCCTCTCGCGATGAGGAAGCGTGGGACTGTTTGGTAGTTGAGAAACTACCACAAGTCTAGGAATTAGACCCACCCAAAGTTCTGTCGGAACTCGGGATCGGTATAGTGCACTCACAGCCAACAGTGATGAAGAATCACGGGCTAGAACCTATCTCTCGATTCGGCGGCAGATAAAAGCACATACGAGACAAGTAAATCGAAATGAGAGGGTAAGCACGTACCTCTATGCTGGTGCGTGGGAGAAGATTATCCGGTGCTTGTGTACCACCCTCTAAATACAACAAAATGATGGCCCACTCCTCGCAGGGAGGTAAAAGGCTACAATATACACAATAATATGATCTCGGGTGGTAAAAACAGCAGTTGGCGGGTCAGCGGCCGCGCAAAAGTTGCCCGCGAAAGTGTGCAACAATATCAGCACTCCAGGATACCGACATGCAAATCGAGGCGGCTAGTACGGGCCTCGGGATGCTCGATCGGAGTCCTCAGTATGCATGCAACAGTGGCACGCAAAACGAGGCAGATCGGATGCTGGTTGCTACGAGATCGGTGTGCCGAGAGGTCGGCATGCAAATTGAGACGGTTGATGCGAGCCTCGAGATGCGCGATCGTAGTCCTCAGTATGTGTGGAGAAGAGGCACGCAAAACGAGGCAGCTGGGGATGCAGCGCACTGAATCTAGAATGGTCTCGTCGAGAAGAGTCCAACGGCACAGACGGCGCGCGAATCGGAATCCAGACGAGCTCGGAGCTGGGGCGGTGCACTAGCAACTCCAAATGCACCACCCGGTTCCCGGTATCAGACTGGGAAGGCTGGCTCGGACCTGGCCGCACCCTGGTTTGAGCCATGTGACTCGAACCACCAAATGTCTTTGAATCAAGTCAAGCCAGATAACAAAATAGGACCCAGGCCCTTGTTAAAGGAAATGGCTCGAACTAACGAGACTTGGGCTCGAACCAGCTGGGAAGTGGGCTCAGATCGAACCGGGTCAAACCCGGTTTGACTGGGCCAGGTCAAAAAGGGCACAAGCCCTTCTTCTCTTCCTTGTTTCTTCTTCTCTTCCTTGCCCTAGCTCGAATAGACCGAGCTGCCGACGGCCCGGGCGACGGCGAGGACAGGCAGGGCGACGGCGTGGGGCGGCGACGGGGTAGGCGTGGGGCGGCGCCCCCGGTGCCCGGGGAGGGGACGATGGGGCAGTGGGACTGTGGCGTTGGCGGGGCAAGGCGGCGGCGAGAGTTTCGGCGATGGCGTGGCAAGGCGGTGATGGCTTCGGCGATGGCGGGGCAAGGCGGCGATGACTCGGGGCTGCAGCGAACGCCAGGGAAGGAGGAAAAGAGTGGGAACTGGGGAAGGGAACTGGCCGGCGTCGCACCGGCGGGCGATCCTCCGGCGTCACACCGGAGCAGGGGGGATCTCTCGGCGTCGCACCGAGGAAGAGGGGGTGGGGGTCTCTCTCTCACAGAGAATAACACGCACAATAGGTATTTTCCTTCAATCATTCATCATCTTCCATTATTCTGTTAACAACATATATATATAGGGAGATCTGTAACCCCCGTCCCTTGAAATTCCTGTTAGATTCTTAGACTCCCCCTTCCATTTACGTTTCTGTAACCCTTAGGAAATATCAAAGTACATGATGGACCATAAAGGGTCCTAATAAAAGCTAATAAATAGTGTCTCATGCCTCAAACTCATCTCCAAGCCACAAGGACGCCGGACGGACCCTCCGACGGCGGTAAACAAGATCTAAATGGAACCGGACTGTAGCCCTCGTGTCCTCACCAATTGTGCTCCTATCTTTCCCTAGGAGCAGGCTGGTGCCTTGGTGGAGATCTTGCTAGATGTTTGGGAGTCACTTACACTTTCTATCTTGTGTGTGGCTGTCATGGAGTCTTTTACAATTAGCGATGCTGATCAAGAAGTTAATTCCTCCCTGATGCGCCTTACTGGCTCTTCATCTATTGAGCACCACTTGTTTGCTATGCAAATGACTACAGTGAAACTTACAGAGACTAATTATCGTCTATGGTCTGTCTCTGCCCGTATTTTCCTTGGAGGACGAGGAAAAACATGTTATATTGATAGAGGACGAGGAAAACAACTTGGTTATGGGATGGACTCTCAACTCTGAAGTCCAGAGATCCAGCAGCTGATCATGATGAAGAGGATAGTAAGGGAGATGTGGGACATTTTGAACTTGATATATGGCAAAGCAAGATGTCTCTCGCATATATTAGTTGACAATTGATATACAGGAGTTGAAATAAGGTAGTACTAGTATTACCACTAACTTTGATTTGTTAAAAAGTAAGTGGGAGGCGTTAGACTACTATTTTGCATATAGTTGGGCTTGTACTGAAGATCAGAGGATCTATTTGCAACATGTGGAGCGGAACTGCATCTTTAAGTTTCTTTCTGGTCTCACTTCAGAATATGAGAGTTTAAAAGCTAACATGCTTAGTATTGATCCTCTGCCATCCCTTGAACAAGTGTATCATAAGGTGTTGGGACAGGAGGGGCAAAAGAAGGCAATGAGTGGTGGTATTGTCATAGTCGATAATCGAGACGTAGTTGAGTCGTCTGCACTTGCTAGTGCCTCTTCCAACCCTGTAAAGAGTGATAGTGGTCAGGGAAGGAAAGACAGGAAGACACTGCTCACACTGTGGGAAGGACAACCACAATGTTGACAAGTGCTGGGACCTTTACCCTGATAAGAAGCCGCTGAAAATTCAGAAATTCTAAGAGTGGACAATAACCAAAGAGCAATATAGCCTTCAATCAAAGTCCAGATGACCCTTCCAGACCCTCTCTAGATGGTGGGTTCACTACTCCTCAAGTGTTTGCTATCTCCTTTGGTGATATTCTGCACTTTCAGTGGATCCTCTTTCAGCTTTGCACGTCTTCATCCACTACCTCTACACTAGGTACTGCTGGGACAACCTTAACTGTGACTCACTCTGCTTCTCCTAATAACCCTTAGGTCATTGACTCAGGTGCCACAGATCACATGACTGATACTTCTCTCTTTACTTCATATTCCTTGAGTTCTGGATATGAGAAGGTCATCATTGCAGATGGTGCTCGTGCTACAGTAGCGGGTAAAGGTTCAATAAATCTCAGTGATGACCTATCTCTATCCTCTATACTTCATGTTCATGTCCTACCTATTAATCTTTTATCTGTTAGCAGCTTTACCAAATCACTTCAATGTTCAGTAACCTTTTTTTCCTATACATTGTGTTTTTCATGACCTGAAATACAAGTAGACGATTGGGACTGGTCGTGAAGTGGGAGGCCTATAACATTTGGAGCCTAGTGGTAAAGCTGTATTTCAATCCAATATTGGTGGGGATATGGAAAAGGAACATGAAGTGATCTATTTGTGGCACTGTCGTTTAGGGCACTTATCTTTTAAGTCTTTAAAGGTTTGGTTTCTTTTATTATTCAAGTCAATAAAAGTCGACACTCTTCAGTATCAAGTATGTCAACTTGTCAAACATTATGGAACCAATTGTCAAGTTTCTATGAATAAGAGTGTTTTTCATTTCCAACTTGTTCACTGTGATGTTTGGAGCCCATCTCTTGTTCCCTCTATAAATGGTCACCGTTATTTCATTAGTTTTATTGATGATTTTTCCCATTGTTGTTGAGTTTATCTTATGAAATTCCCTGAAGAGGTATCTCGGATTATTCAAGTGTTCTGCAAAATAGTTGAGAACCAATTTGAACGGCGGGTTAAGATGTTCAGATTTGACAATGTGAAGGAATATTTTGAGTGGATCCTTAATATTTTTATGGAAAATGAAGGTATCATTCATGAATCCTCTTGTACTTACTCGTCCTAACCAAATGGGGTGGCTGAAAGGAAGAATAGACATTTACTTGAGACCTCTTGAGCACTCATTTTGCAACGTCAGTTGCCCAATAAATTCTGGGCAGAAGCTGTCCTAATTGCCTGATATGTTATCAACCGTATGCCTTCTCGAACACGTGACTTTGTGTCCCATATCTAGGTACTATGTCCTGACCATCCCCTGTTTGTTCTAGAGCCTCAGGTCTTTGGTTGTGTTTGACTCCAGGGTCTACAAACTGGATCCTCAGGCCGTCCGTGACATTTTTTTGGATTACTCTCCCATTCAGAAAGAGTATAAATGTTTTGACCTCAAAAGAGGGAAAAAGTATGTCCTTAAAGATGTCACCTTTTTTAAGTCAGAGCCATTTTTTGTCCCTCAGACCTTTGGTAAAGGGGAGGATGTTCCTGGTTCTTGTTATGATCTTCCTCCTGAATCAGTTCCTCCTCTACCTCTTGTTACCGACACGGCTAGTGTTGCATCTGGATTGCCTAACAAGTCCCCAGTGGATACTTTCACTTACTCCAGGTATACATGGCACAAGCATAGGCCTCCCATGGATCTACCATCTTATGAAGCTACTGAAATTTCAGGTCATTCTTTGACCCCCTCACCTACAACTCCTGCAGATTTGGACTTGCCTATTGTCGTCCGGAAAGGGACAAGAATGTGTACCAAGCATCCTATTTCTCACTACATCTCCTATTCTCGTCTCTCACCATCCTATTGTTCTTTTTTGTTTGCTATTTCCACCTATCATGTTCCCAAGTCTTTTGCAGAAGTTGATAAGGACCCAAAGTAGGTGTAAGCCATAGAGGAAGAGATGCAAGATCTTGACAAAAATAATATATGGCAGTTAATGACTTTGCCTCCACGGAAGAGTTTGGTTAGATCCAGATGAGTGTACACTATTAAATATCTTTCTGATAGAACTGTTCAAAGGTATAAAGTTAGATTTGTTGCCAAAGGTTTTACTCAGACTTATGGTATGGATTATCTGGAACCATTTGCCCTTGTAGCCAAGTTAAAATATGTTAGAGTTCTGTTCTTCCTTGCTGTCCAGTTTTCTTGGGAACTTCATTAGTTAGATGTTAAGAATGTTTCTCTTAATGGTAATCCGCAAGAAGAGGTGTACATGCAGTCCCCTCCTTGATAGGAAAACAGGGGGAGAGTATGTCGGCTCACGAAGGCGTTGTATGGTTTGAAACAGTCTCCAAAAGTTTGGTTTGACAGGTTCAGATCTACCATGGTACAATTTGGCTACCAATAGGGTAATTATGATCATACTCTCTTTACCAAATGGGTGGATGGTCGTGTGGTAGTACTTTTTATGTATGTGGATGATATGATTATCATTGGAGATCATACCACAGAGATACAGAAGCTCAAAGATAGTTTTGACATGAGTTTGACATTAAGGATCTTGGGGAGCTGAAGTATTTTTTTGGCATTAGGGTGGCCAAGTCTCATCAGGTCTCTATGTTTGTCAAGGAAAATATGCTCTTGATATGCTTTAAGAAACTGGGAAGTTGGGATGTAAACCAGCTCCTACCTCCATAGAGACTAATCATGGATTGTCTGAGTCAGGTGGGGAGCCCTTGTCTGAGTCTAATACAGGTTCCTATCAACACCTTGTCGAGAAACTCTTGTACTTATCTCTCACCTGGCTAGACATTGTCTATACTGTTAGCATTGTCAGTCAGTTTATGCATGCTCTTCGGACTCTACATATACGGGCCGTGGAGAGAATTCTGCATTACATCAAGTCTTGTCCAAGTAGAGGCTTGCTATACAATCAGTGTAAGGATTGAGGTTTCGGATCCGGTTATCAGGTCGATTTCGGTGTCGGACCCTTTAGGTTGGGCCCTTATGGAGATGGGGCATGTGTTCTTTTTCGTGTCGAGCTTGCGAGACGTAGTTCAAACGGCGTCTGGTTAGGGAGACGCTTTTTAGAATGTGCCACGTGGGCCGATTTTGGGCCGCGAGAGTACGGCTCCGGTCTTATCACTTGAATGGCGTCTTGCATAGTCGACGCCATTCAGAGATCTGTCAGTGTACGACCTCGTCTTGTCGTCTGATTGGCGTCGGTCTTGGACGACGCGATTTAGACATGTTTCGGTTGACGCTCCGAAGCTCTCATTCCTTTCCCTCATTCTCTTCATTCCTCTCTCTCATCCCCCCTTCTCTCTGAACCCCCGACGCCCCCTTCCCCTTCTCCTTCCTTTCCTCTCCCTCTACTCCATCAACCTCCTAACTTCCACTACTACCACCACTATCTCCTCCGCGGCGCATTTTTTTTCTGGACAACGGCCGACGTCTCGGTGTAGTGACGATGTCCACGGCGGTAACGGCGGCGCCTTGTGGCGTGGCGGTTTGACGGCTAGGAGTTCAAGTAACCGGTAGGATGACGATCGTCGCGGTGTTTTGTTTTAACCATGATTTTTCCGCTTTGAAAGTATGCAATATGTGTGGATGCTTCTGGGGTAGAAAGCATGCTCTAAGGGGATTTTTTATGCAAATAGTTAGGCTTCTCCCCTACCTTCTCCATTTTTGTGTTTTGTGCGATTTGGGAGAGAAATCCCACTTTGTGATTCGGGGGAGGCCGGAGGAGGAATCTATCTGCGAGTGCTAAATGACGTCTGGCGACAACGACGCCATTTTAAATGGTGGCTGCCACCCGAGACGCGATTTAGCTCAACTTGTTCCGAGGCTAGACCAGTTAGATTCTGTCTCTGTATTGAATAGCGTCTGGGGACAGCGACGCCATTTTAAAAGGCGGCTGCCAGGGGCGACGCGATTTAGGCCATCTTCCGAGGCCAATTTCCGTGTGAACCAATTTAGGGGTCTTGAATGACGTTGGCCACGGGTGACGCGATTCAAGACAGAATCTCATTAATTCATACAATTAACATGTATTCACATTGTTAGATAGTTTGGTTTAATGCATGTTTGAAAACGTACTTCGAGGACGAGGATTTCTACGTGATCGGATCACACTGTGTTGTGTTTTGTGCGATCGTGGACCTAGAGTGACAGTTGTTAGCATTTAGGCACCCTGTGTCAGTATGGGAGTGACACGGCGCCGGTGTGGGAGTGGTAGGGTGACGCTTAGAGAGAGGGTCACCTGGTGTACCGCGGAGTATAACTAGTACCAATGTGGGAGTGGTACATTCGGAGTGTCACTCGTGCTGGGGGAAGCAGAACTACTTAGAGCTAGACAGGCCGAAGTAGTCAGCGCGCTATTCGAGGGGTTACTGTTTGGTCCCAGTGGGTCGGTGTTTTCCGCGTACAGCCGCGTGGTTTGTGTGTTTAGCCGAGACGCTAGTTGTGGACTCCGTGGTAGAGGGATTTCAGAGTTGTATATGTTGCATTTACGAATGCATGTGTTTTATATCGGAATTTGAGAATCATTGTAAGTTGTGTTTACTGTTTTATTTATTTAAATTGTCTATATTTGTGTTGCTACACTTGTGGGTGCGTGAGTGGGTGGTGGGGATCGGAGGATTCCTACTGAGTCCATTTTGACGAGACTCACTCTTACGGTTTTCAGGTGAGGGTTCCAAGCAGGTATAACGTGGAGGGTGTTGTCTCGGGTTGCGCGCCAGCAGTCACTGTTCTGGGTATGTCCCGATATAGTTGTTATTTTCCTTTCAGGCTTGTATGCTTAATTATTTCTTTTCAGTTGGAATATATAATTATTTGCTGAGTCGAGTCGAATTATAATAATTTTTAATTCCTGCACTTCCTTTACAATTCGATGTGATATTGAATGTTTAGTTTAGTTTATCATTTATTTTTCAGACTTATCGAGATCTTTGCTTAGCTCTAGTTTTTAATGATTCGGTACCCATTTAGTAATCGGATCTCCGATTATAGGGTGGCGGGTCGTTACAGTTGGTATCAGAGCATTCGGTCTGGCAAATAAATGAATAACTAGGTTAAATATCGTAATTTCAACAAATAAATACATTATCCCGTACAGGCACGGCGGTAGTGTAGGTTTTGGATTCTAATTAGAAATTTTCAATTCTTGTGACTGTAGGCGATTAGATGGCTCCTAGGAAGAGAGTGCCAATTATTAGGGAGCAAGGAGATGTTCCTAGTGGGTCTGTGGCCAGTAGGCCGAATATGGAGCGTTTTATGGAGGTTATGATGGACACGATGACTAGATATCAGACTCGAGACCTTAGTGAGAGTTCTAGTACTCGGGGAGGGCCTTCCGCTACTCTGGAGAGATTTCTGAAGTTGAAGCCGCTTCATTTCACCGGTCGTCCCAATCCTGATGAGGCTGTTTATTGGCTGAAGGAGTTAGATAAGACTTTCGATACCATGGACTGTGCGGCAATTGAGAGGACTCCGTTGGCTACCTTCATGTTGAAGGATGATGTCTATGACTGGTGGACGACTTTGAAGAGCTTGTCTTATGCAGATAGGAATCTCAAGGAGATTCCGTAGGAGACATTTGTGAAGGAGTTCTATGCGCAGTACTTCCCTAGGCATGTCCAGAAGGCCAAGGAAAGGAAATTTATGGAATTGACCTAAGGGAGCATGACGGTGCTTGAGTACCAGATGAAATTTGTTTCGCTTGGGAGGTTTGTGCCCTTCATTTCAAGAGACGAAGAGCATCGGGCTGAGAGGTTCGTGGACGAACTGAGGTCCAACTTGAGGAGTTTTGTGGCGTCCCACTGTTGTACGGACTTGGCATCGGCGGTTAAGTGTGCCGCAGTAGTAGAGGCACAGCACGATCAGTCGGCTCGGGAAAGAGGACTGGCTACTCAGGGGCCAGCTTACGGCAAGGGGAAGACAGCAGCAGTAGCTCCATCGTCTGGATCAGGATCGTCTTCACTCGGCTCCAGATTCAGGAGGTTCTTTCGAGGTGGTGGCGGCAACAGTGGCAGTAGTGGTCGTAGCAGACCCAAACAGACTTAGCAAAGTCAGTAGGTGTCTAGCTCAGAGACTTCCAGCAGCTTGCCGTCATTGTGGTGGTACTCACGGTGGGACTCAAGTGTCCCGTATATTCTGGGAGGTGTTATACTTGTGGCCAGTAGGGCCATTTGGCAAGGTATTACCCGCAGGGGCATGGTTAGGGGCAGGGACCAGGAGATCAGAATAAGCCAAGGACCCAGGGGAGAGTTCTCGCTATTATCAGTAAGGAGGCTCGTACATCCAACTTGGTGGAAGGTACACTTTTTGTCATTGGGAACTCCGCACATGTGTTGATTGATTCGGGTGCTTCACATTTTTTTATTTCTGAACAGTTCGTAGATGTTCTTTCTGCACCTGTTGATGAGTTATCTGATGGACTGATGGTTGAGGTTCCTTCTGGGGATTTCATGTTGACCTATAACTGTTTGAGTGAGGTTCCCTTGACCATTGAGGGTCATCAGTTACCTGCCTAGTTAGTTGTGCTTGCCATTCGTGACTTTGATGTCATCTTGGGCATGGACTGGTTGGAGGCTTATTATGTCGAGGTGGACTGCCACAGGAAGATGGTGCGTTTCTCCATTTCGGGCATTCCGGCCTTCTACTTCCAAGATATTGGGCTCTCTTCTTGTGGTATTCTTATTTCTGCTTTTAAGGCCCAGAGGTTACTTGTTGGTGGCTGTGAGGCTTTCCTTGCCTCGGTAGTTGTAGTTGGTGTTAGTAGTAGTTCCAGTCCTTACGAGGTGCCTGTAGTATGTGACTTTGTTGATGTGTTTTCTGAGGAGTTGCCTGGCCTTCCTCTTCAGCGGGAGGTTGATTTCACTATTGAGCTTGCACCGGGTACGGCGCTCTTGTCTAAGGCCCCGTATCGGATGGCTCCGGCCGAACTCGCTGAGTTGAAGGCGCAGTTGTAGGAACTGCTGGATAAGGGTTTTATTCGTCCCAGTATTTCTCCGTGGGGTGCTCCAGTTCTGTTTGTTAGGAAGAAGGATGGCTCTCTAAGGTTATGCATTGACTTAAGGTCAGGGTATTATCAGATGAGGATCCTTGAGGTTGATGTGAGTAAGACGGTTTTTAGGACTCGGTACGGATATTATGAGTTTTTAGTTGTGCCTTTCGGTTTGACCAATGCTCCGGCAGCTTTTATGGATTTGATGAACCGGGTCTTCAGGGCCTCTACCTGGATCAGTCTGTGGTGGTGTTTGTAAATGATATTTTGGTATATTCTTCTTCTGAGGAAGAGCATACCACGCATCTTCAGGTGGTATTGCAGGTTCTAAGAGAGCACCAACTCTATGACAAGTGTGAATTCTGGCTAGATAAGGTGCTCTTCTTGGGACATGTCATTTCTGGAGATGGCATTGCAGTGGATCCAGTCAAGATTGAGGCAGTGATGGACTGGGGCAGACCGACGACTGTGACTGAGATCAGGAACCTCCTGGGGTTAGCAGGGTATTACAGACGGTTTGTCCATGATTTTTCTTCAATAGCGACCCCCTTATCGAGGTTGACTCGTAAGGGAGTTCGTTTTGTGTGGACCGAGGAGTGTGAGCGGAGTTTCACTGAGTTGAAGACTTGTCTCACTTCGGCTCCAATTCTTGTGCTTCCGTCTGGTTCTGGTAGATTTGTGGTTTACTCAGATGCATCTCGTCGAGGTTTGGGTGCGGTTCTGATGCAGCATGATAAGATTGTGGCCTATGCTTCTAGGCAGTTGAAGAAGCATGAGGAGAACTATCCCACTCATGACTGAGAGTTGGCAGCTGTTGTATTTGCACTGAAGATCTGGCAGAATTATTTATATGGAGAGAAGTTTCAGGTTTTTACTGATCACAAGAGCCTGAAGTACGTATTCACGCAGAAGGATCTGAACTTGAGGCAGTGCAGGTGGACGGAGTTTATCAAGGATTGTGATCTCGACATTTCTTATCATCCGGGTAAGGCAAACCTGGTGGTAGACGCCTTGAGTCGGAAGACGGTCGTATCACATCTTATGATTCAGGAATAGAAGTTATATGAACAGGTTGTGGAATCTTCCTTTAAGATTCCTCGAGAGACTGATAGAGCCGTGTTGATTAGCTTGACTGTGAGGCCAACAGTGTACCATACAGTGATCGAGGCTTAGAGGGCGGATGCAGAGTTACCGCAGATTTTTCAGATATCAGAGGTTGAGTTGTGAGATGATGGTACGGTCAGATTTAGAGGTAGACTCTATGTTTCAGCTGAGGAAGAGGTGCGCATGAGACGCACTGTTCTAGATATGTAGTGCATCTTGGAACGACTAAGATGTATCATTGTTTGAGGAGGCACTTTTGGTGGCGTGGTATGAAAAAGGACGTGGCTGAATATGTGGTAGGGTGCCTAACTTGTCAGCAGGTTAAGGCAGAGCACCAGAGACCAGGAGAGTTGTTACAGTCGTTATCGATCCCGGAGTGGAAATGGGAACACGTGACTATGGACTTTATGATGGGATTGTCCGTGTCACCCGGCATGAGGGACGCGATCTGGGTCATTGTTGATCGAATGACCAAGTCTGCGCAATTTTTTACTATTAGGAAGGACTGATCAGTCGGGTAAATTGGCTAAAGTTATTTGTGGACCGGATCATCTCTCTGCATGGGGTGCCCTTGTCCATCGTATCAGATCGGGATCCGAGATTTACTTTTAAGTTCTAGAGGAGTTTTCAGAAGGCCTTGGGTATGCAGTTAGCCTTCAGCTCAGCTTACCATCTCGAGACTGATAGGCAGTCAGAGAGGACCATTCAGACACTAAAGGATATGCTCAGGGCTTGTTGCCTAGATTGGGGAGGTTCTTGGGAACATCACTTGTCTACAGTGGAGTTTGCTTACAACAACAGTTATCATTCTAGTATCGGCATGGCGCCATATGAGGCATTGTACGGGCAGCCATGTCGATCTCCTGTGAATTGGTCTGAGATTGGCGAGAGACAGATAACATGGTTAGAGTTGGTATAACAGTGTGATGAGGTTGTCAGAGTAGTGCAGCAGAGGTTAACTACAGCTCAGAGTAGGCAGAAGAGTTATGCAAATATCCGTAGGAGACCACTTGAGTTCGAGGTTGGAGACCATGTATTTTTCCGAGTCTCATCCTCAAAGGGTGTGATGAGATTCGGGAAGCGGTGTAAGATGAGTCCGAGATATATTGGGTCTTTTCCCATTCTTGCTTGAATTGGGAAAACGGCGTATCAGCTAGCCTTATTACCCAGTCTCGCAGGAGTTCACGACGTGTTCTATGTTTCTTTATTGAAGAAGTATGTTCAGGATCCGTTTCATGTCTTGGACTTTTCGGAATTGGAAGTCGTTGATGATTGGTCTTTTCTGGAATTTCCAGTACGTATTGAGGATAGCAGGGAGCAGGTCCCTCGGAACAAGGTTGTTCTTCTGGTTAAGGTAATTTGACAGCATCGCTCCGGAGGCGAGATATATTGGGTCTTTTCCCATTCTTACTTGAATTGGGGAAACGGCGTATCAGCTAGCCTTATCACCCAATCTCGCAGGAGTTCACGACGTGTTCTATGTTTCTTTATTGAAGAAGTATGTTCAGGATCCGTTTCATGTCTTGGACTTTTCGAAATTGGAAGTCGTTGAGGATTTGTCTTTTCTGGAATTTCCAGTGTGTATTGAGGATAGCAGGGAGCAGGTCCCTCGGAACAAGGTTGTTTTTCTGGTTAAGGTGATTTGGCAGCATCGCTCCGGAGGCGAGGTTACCTGGGAGTGAGAGGATAAGATGTGAGAACAGTTTCCCTACATTTTCTTATAAGTTCTCTTGTGACCTTGTACCATCATTTTCGTTCTTCTTATTTTTATAGCAGCAATTTCGGAGATGAAATTCTTTTAAGGGAGGGAGAATGTAAGAATTGAAGTTTCGGATCCGGTTATCGGGTCGATTTCGTTGTCAGACCCCTTGGGTTGGGCCTTTATAGGGCTAGGGCATGGGTTCTTTTTTGCGTCGAGCTTGCGAGACGCGGTTTAAATGGCGTCTGGTTAAGGAGACGCTTTTTAGAATGTGCCACGTGGGCTGGTTTTGGACCGCGAGAGTACGGCCCCGGTCTTATCACTTGAATGACGTCTTGCATGGTCGACGTCATTCAGAGATTTGTCAGTGTACGACCTCGTCTTGTCGTCTGATTGACGTCGGTCTTGGACGACGCGATTTAGGCCTGTTTCGGTTGACGCTCCTAAGCTCTCCTTTTTTTTCCTCATTCTCTTCATTCCTCTCTCTCTCATCCGCCCTTCTCTCCGAACCCCAGACGCCCCCTTCCCCTTCTTCTTCCTTTCCTCTCCTCATTCCTCCACTCCCTCCACTCCATCAACCTCCTAACTTCCACCACTACTACTACCATCTCTTCCGCGGCGCATTTCTCTCCGGACGGCGGCTGACATCCCGGTAGAGTGACGGCGTCCACGGCGGTATCAGCGGCGGCTTGTGGCGTGGCTGTTCGGCGGCTAGGAGCTCGGAGGAGTTCAAGTAACTGGTAGGGTGACGATCCTCGCGGTGTTTTGTTTAAAATCATGATTTTCCCGCTTTGAAAGTATGCAATATGTGCGGATGCTTCTGGGGTAGAAAGCATGCTCTAAGGGGATTTTTTATGAAAATAGTTTGGCTTCTCCCCTACCTTCTCCATTTTTGTGTTTTGTGCGATTTGGGAGAGAAATCCCACTTTGTGATTCGGGGGAGGCCGGAGGAGGAATCTATCTGCGAGTGCTAAATGACGTCTGGCGACAACGACGCCATTTTAAATGGTGGCTGCCACCCGAGACGCGATTTAGCTCAACTTGTTCCGAGGCCAGACCAGTTGGATTCTGTCTCTGTATTGAATAGCGTCTGGGGACAGCGACGCCATTTTAAAAGGCGGCTGCCAGGGGCGACGCGATTTAGGCCATCTTCCGAGGCCAATTTCCGTGTGAACCAATTTAGGGGTCTTGAATGACGTCGGCCACGGGTGACGCGATTCAAGACAGAATCTCATTAATTCATACAATTAACATGTATTCACATTGTTAGATAGTTTGGTTTAATGCATGTTTGAAAACGTACTTCGAGGACGAGGATTTTTACGTGATCGGATCACACTGTGTTGTGTTTTGTGCGATCGTGGACCTAGAGTGACAGTTGTTAGCGTTTAGGCACTCTGTGTCAGTATGGGAGTGACACGGCGCCGGTGTGGGAGTGGTAGGGTGACGCTTAGAGAGAGGGTCACCTGGTGTACCGCGGGGTATAACTAGTACCAGTGTGGGAGTGGTACATTCGGAGTGTCACTCGGGCTGGGGGAAGCAGAACTACTTAGAGCTAGACAGGCCGAAGTAGTCAGTGCGCTATCCGAGGGGTTACTGTTTGGTCCCAGTGGGTCGGTGTTTTCCGCGTACAGCCGCGTGGTTTGTGTGTTTAGCCGAGACGCTAGTTGTGGACTCCGTGGTAGAGGGATTTTAGAGTTGTGTATGTTGCATTTACGAATGCATGTGTTTTATATCGGAATTTGAGAATCATTGTAAGTTGTGTTTACTGTTTTATTTATTTAAATTGTCTATATTTGTGTTGCTACACTTGTGGGTGCGTGAGTGGGTGGTGGGGATCGGAGGATCCCTACTGAGTCCATTTCGATGAGACTCACCGCTGCGGTTTTCAGGTGAGGGTTCCAGGCAGACGTAGCGTGGAGAGTGTTGTCTCGGGTTGCGCGCCAATGGCCACTGTTCCGAGGTATGTCCCGATGTAGTTGTTATTTTTCTTTTAGGCCTGTATGCTTAATTATTTCTTTTCAGTTGGAATATGTAATTATTTGCTGAGTCGAGTCGAATTGTAATAATTTTTAATTCATGCACTTCCCTTACAATTCGATATGATGTGGTATGTTTAGTTTAGTTTATCATTTATTTTCCAGACTTATCAAGATCCTGGCTTGGCTCCAGTTTTTAATGATTCGGTACCCATTTAGTAATCAGATCTCCGATTATAGGATGGCTGGTCGTTACAGGCTCCACATGTGAACATTGATGTTTATACTGATGTGGTTTGGGTAGGTTCTCGTGATGATAGGAGATCAACCACTGGTTATTGTTTGTTTTTGGTGGAAACCTTGTTATTTGGCGTAGTAAGAAACAAATTGTTTGTGTTCACTCTAGTGCAGAAGTTGAATATCGGACTACGACACATGGTGTTACAGAGATGTTATGGGTTAAACTCTTTCTTCAAGATCCTGGTGTTCAAGTTCACACACCTATACGTCTATATTGTGTAACAAAGTTGTCATCAACATTGGTAATAATCCGGTTCAGCATGATCGCACCAAGCATATTGAGATTGACCGTCACTTCATTCGCGAGAAGTTGGATAGGGGGGAAATCTGTCTCTCTTATGTTCGCTCAATGGATCAATTGTTAGATGCTTTTATTGAAGGGTTGTCTAAGGAAGTTTTTCTCTCTTTTGTCTAAACTATGCATTTTTGACATGTATGCTTAGTTTGAGGGGGAGTGTGGTCAGGGGTAATTATGTCTAGTATGTTTTTATTCTCTTTTTTCTTCTTTATGTGTGGGCTTATGGGGTTTATTATGTGTTCTATTAGAGTAAGGGGTATTCTTGTCCTTACCCAATATTCTTAACCCTTTTAACTCATACTATAAAAGAGGGAGAGCAGCGGTCTGTGGCTGGTCACTGCTGCCTCCAATTCTGCTTTATCTCTCCCCTGTTTATTCTTCAGAGAGAACCAGTGGGGGGAAGGGGGCTGGTGGGACCTCCCCACTGGTTTCTCTCTCTCTCTCTCTCTCTCTCTCTCTCTCGCACAGCTCCCTTCTCTCTCCCTTATTATTTTTCTTTTGCCAAAAACCCCAACTGGTGGGTCTCTCTCTCCCTTCTTGGCCTTCTCTTTCTGCCGTTGCATCTCCTCTCTCTTTTTCTCACAGTTTCATCAAAACAGGGGACCACAGGCTCCCTTCTTTGCTGCGGCTGCTGCTTGGTGTTGCTGTTGCTGTCGTTGAAGTTGTCGCTGGGTGCTCTTGTTCTTGTTGGAGTTGCTGCAACTGTCTTTGTCCAGCCTCCACTGCAGTCCTAATTTTGAGGAGAAAAGGGAACCGCAGGTCCCTCTTGGCCTGCAGCTGCTGTCCCTGTTATTGTAGGCTGCTGCGGCTGTGCTTTTATTGGCTTTTGCTGCTGCCTTTCCTCTTGGTCTTGGGAAGACAACCAAAAGGCAATATTTTTTTCTTCTTTGTATGCATTCAACACATACATTCATGTCTATGATGCATCATGATTTAAATAGATAAAACTTGCTTCAAACCCATGCTCAATTGATGTTTAATTGCGGCAATTAATAAAAACTCTAATTTTAAAACTCTAATTAGGGTGAAATTGGGCATTTCATCTAAAATTCCAAATTTCATGCATATGAATGTTAAATCATGTATTTTACTACAATCAATCAAATAATTTAGTTACACAATCTATCTACTTTTCATTTTACTTTAATTTTTAGAAACAAAAATGATTTTTTTTACCTTGAATCTTGGAGAGAGAGAGAGATCCACAAGAAGTCCCCTTGAAAACCACTCTTATTGGCCTCTTCCTCTTTTTTTTTTTTCCCCTCTGCTTTCTCCCTCTCTCTTTTTTTTTCCTCCTTTTTTCATGGAAAAACAGAGACCCTGGCTGGATTCTGGCGGCCAGGGGTGGCAGACAGCAGCAGCGAGCAGCGGGTACCAGCGGTGGCAGGCTGAGGGTGGTGGCACCCGTTCTCCTTCCGTTTGCTGTGGAAACACAGCCGATAGCAGGAAAAGCAGGGCTTACACCCCCCTCCCCCTCAGTGCAGATCATTATATCAAGCCCATATTGTGTCAGATCAGGTGATTGGCCTGATTCTGGCTGTTTTTTTGTTTTTGTTTTAATTGTTGGGTACTTTGCCCTCTAGAATCAGTTCGGTTATTGCTGATCTTGATCTGAATCTGCCAATTCTTATCTGGATCAGTTGATTCTACATTTCATGGAACTTGCAATGGTTGAATTTGTGCAAGCATGTGTACCCACATGCCTTACTAACATTTTGGTGAGCAAAATTGGCTCAGTGGCAACGGAATTGGAGACTGAATAGAGGGGAGAAAGGGTGACCTTTCTTGACATGTTTGACACATCAAGGATCTTCTCACACATGCGTAGAACAATGGCAGCGGAGGGCACTTGGCAAGGACCATAGAGCTGCAGGGCCTTTAATAGTGACAGAGAGAGGAACTTGCAGATGTTACCGACTTTGAAGTAGATGAGACTGGACTCTGGAGCTGGCAATGCCAATGTGGATGACCAGAATGGGGGACTTCTGGATGGAGAGTTGGACACTGCACCTATCTGGCTATTGTGGTCTGCGGATCTCATTTTCTTACTGAATGCTGCTGGAGAATTGTGTGACGGTGATGGGCCAGGCATGGTTGTTGACAGGCGGCAAAGGGCTTGGCAGCACCAGTGACGATGAGCTTATCAAGACCAACCACAATGGGCTTGTAGGGGATTGCCGCTGTTGGGCTATGTGGGTCTTAGGGGAGTGGGCTTCTTACTGGGATGGTTCAGGGATGGGCTGAATGAAAGCGTGTGTATATGTTGCCATATAATAAGTTTGACATAGAATATGTGTGATATGTTACAGGTTAAAAGAAAATGCTTATTAAACCACTCCCTTCAGAAGAAGGCAGCAAATCGAAGTACAATGCTTTTTAAGCACGTGTGTATCATACATGCATGACATGAATTTGCTAGCTTAGATGCATCCCTTGTTCTTCAGGCTACTTGAATCAAGGAATTCCGGCTCGGGTCGGGACCGGGAATCGGGACCCGGCGATCCCGACCCGAGCCGATCTGGTCCAGGCTCAGTCCGGCCGGTCCGACTCGGCCGGAATTTTTTTTTAAAAAAAAAATCATAAAAAATAGAAAAAAATAGAAAAAAATAAGGAAAAAATTAAAAAAAATCAGAAAAAATTACATACATATTATTCAATTGATGTACAATAAGAACGAATGCAATTCATGTACATCCATAAAAAATAAACATTAAAGACAACTAACTAACTAATAATTTTTGTTGTGCATTAATTAAAAAAGATATTGTTGTTGAAAAATACCTTAGAAAGATCACATTTGTGATCCTTCATCATCCGGTTCATAAGTTTGAGCAGGCGGGCCATAATCTGCCGGTGCATATCCATAGCCAAACAAGGAACTAGCGAGGTCTTCGAATCCTCTTTGAATACCTCTAGGTGTGTAAGCTTGTTGGCTTGAACTTTCTCCTGATTGTATTGGAGGGACAAAAATGCCGTACTGTAAAGGTGGAGGTCCAGAGTACCCTTCAGTAGTGCTGCTGATGTCTGAATATGGCAGTGTAGGGGGATGAAAAATGGGCGGATAAGAAGGTGCATCTTCCCATGGTGGCCAATCACATCCTGCCTGTCGCTGTTGGCCTTCAAATCCCCTTTCTTGTCCTTGTCTCTGACTTTGAGTTCCTTCAGAATGACTCGGAGGTGCGGAGTAATCATCGTATCCTGTGTAACTGCTCCCAAGTGCAGAACCTCCTGATAGTCCAGCAGCAGCAGCGCCATCACCATCACCATCTCCATCATCATCATCATCATCATCATCATCAGTGGAGTCATCACTCTGCACTTGGCTTGTTTTCCTCAATCGCCTTCTTCTACGCCTGTAGGTTTGTCTTTATGCCTCGTACATGCTGGCCAAGTGAGGTGGTAAAGCTGGGGTGTCCTCAGGTGTCTCTCCAGTCTGCTGAATTGTCCCTTCTCCTTTTGATGGGTCCACTCGTTCTTTAGACTTTCCTTTTGATTGTTTTCTCTTCTTGCTGCTCGATGACTGCAATGAAGGTCTCGCTGGCTCTTTCTCCTTTCTTCTTTGTGGATCCACTTGAGTAGTTGATCTCCTGAGTGCTGGCTGAGAGGCAGAAGTTCTAGCAGTGTCTTCTAGTGTGGCTGACTTTCGGCGCCTCTGCAGAACTAGTGCACCTCCTTCTTGTGTTGTCTGAAATTCAGGATCTCGAGCAACTACTGCATCTAATTCACCTTCTGCCCAACTCCGATCCTGAGGATCAAACTCAGGCTGTGCATCTCTGGCTGCTCTGCTCTCCACTCAAGAATGCAGTGGGTGTTCTTCATCTAACAGTTCATCAACATCAATCTGATGTACAGGCTCATCAACTGGTCTGCCAGCAAACTCCATGAATCTCTGTCTTTCAAGCCTCCGTCTTTCCTGAATATGCCTGATTTTTAGACGCATGTTGTAGTGACAGTACACCAACTTCTCCAGCCTAGAAACCCCCAATCTGTTACGAACCTTCGTGTGAATGAGACTGAATGTACTCCAGTTTCTTTCACATTGACTGGAAGAAGTGGTTTGACTGAGTACTCGCACTGCAACATACGCCAAAGGATTTGTGGCAGCTTGTCTGTAATTAATCTGGATCCACCATTCAGCTGTTCAAAAAAAAAGAAGACGACGATATCAATAATCATAAATGCCAATCATTAAATTTAATATTTGACTATTTATTATGTAATTCACTTGGAGTTGTCCTCGTTACTGCAGCCCTGACGTCATCATCTCTATAAATGCCAATCTTCAATTTAAATCTCTCCATCTACAAAATAAATATAAATAACATAAGTTAATGATAGACGCATGCATTTTCATAAACTCCTACTTTGTACGGTACCTCTGCTAAGGCATCTATCCTTTCGTTCGTATTCCTTGATATTCTAGTAATCACACTAGTTGTGCCTCGAAGGACCTCTCCGTCATTATGCACGCTCTCACTATACTGATGCCTTGGGTTGAAAAAATATCCTGCATATAAATTGAATTTTAATTAGTTATAAAATTAAATGTGAACAAAATTAATAATATAAAATCAACTTAAATAGATGAAGAATTAACCAGCAGCATGAAGATCATGATGAAGAGTCGACTCCCATCTATTATCGATGATCCTCCACCATTTGTCATGAGAAGTAGGAAGGCTTTCGCTCAATTGCTCCTTTGCTCTATCCATGGCCTCATACAAATATCCCATGTCATTTTTGTCATCTCCATCAACTAACCTCAGAACACGTACCAGAGGCTCAACCACTTTCAGATAGCGAGAAACCTTATCCCAAAAACTTCTCTCCCCAACTAGCGATTGCACTGCCAAGGCAACTTCTCTAGCATTGGCTCTCAGTGTCCCTATATGTGCCAGAAACTCGTCAGAGTGGACTAACTGGGCCAACTGATGCTTGTATTTACTCAGTCTCTCTAAAGAAATGAAGTTGGATGCAAATCTAGTAGGGCCAGCACGAAGAAGATCCCGTCCACCTGTATGTTCTCTCATCATATGTAAGATCCTGTTGTGACTATAAATAAATCCCGTGATCATCTGAGCTTGTTGTACCACCTCAGCAACAAAAGGATCTCTACCTATGTCCTCCATCATCAAGTCAATAGAATGTGCTGCACAAGGCACCCAGTACAAATGGTGTCTCTTCTGCATCAACAATTTACCGGCTGCTTTATAGCTTGCTTCGTTGTCAGTGACTATCTGCACAACATTTTCTTCACCAATTTCCTCTACCACGTCATCCATTAGCCTGTACAAATAATTAGCATTCTTTATTCTGTTTGAGGCATCCACAGACTTCAAAAAAATGGTGCCCTCGCTGCAATACACAAGAAAATTAATCATGGATCTTCTTGTGGTCCCTGTCCAACCATCACACATGATGGTACAACCACGCTCCCTCCACACATTTTTGAAGTTGTCGACCCATACCTTCAAGTCATTATACTCTTCTTCAAGCCCAACATCATAAATGTAGCGAGCTGTGGGGGCCTTTACACCAGGTCCAGCATCTGCAATTGCATCCACCATCGTCTGAAAATATGGACTAGATGCGGCATGTGCTGGCACACCTGCATGTAAAAACCATTTCACAATTCCTTTCAAGACATTTTTTGCTGATGCCTTGACTCCTTTTAATGCTTGCTTGATTCCAGGCTGTCTGGCAGACCTTGATCTATACAAAAATTGGTCCATAGGACCGCGTGCCACATCTGATGTCCGTCCACAACTCAGTATAGAACTAGCAGTCCTGCGACCAGAAGAACCCCTAGGAACGAATATCCCAGGCTGAGAAACAGCAGGCATTGATCCACCTGATGATCCTATGCCTCTTCGCCGGTCCTCATCTTCTCTATTTGTCCGCAAACTGGCACGAACAGCTCTGGTGTACTCTGCATCAGGGTCATCTGGATCCTCCTCATCCTCCTCCTCCTCATCATCATCATCTAAATTGATCGGGCGCTGAACAGGTAGACTGTAATCCCTTCGTCTTTGGTGCCCTGATATCTCATCTTACAAATCCATGTGTTGTTGAGATGATAAATCTTTGTGTGCCTTTTTACCCATCATATAAGCTCTCATTTCCTTCTTCAAGGCTAGCGGGACTGACTCACATCTACTGACATCGCCTGATATGCCAGCAAGATGATTTTTTAGGCGATAGATGCCACCACCCATCTCCTTTCCACACCAGTTGCATTTGACCCTCCTCCTAACACTGTCCACTAGTGTGCAATGCTGCCAACCAGGATCAGCACCATGTTGCTCCACATCCTGTTCTGTCATATTCCTGCATAACATAAAAACACAAAAATGTAATCAGGTTCTAACAAGTTCAATTGAGTGGTTGGCAGACTCAATTGAACCTTAATCACACTAATCATACAAAAGCCTCAATTGTTAACACTTAATTAAGGTTAATTTTAACTAATTAACGCTAATAACAGGCAATTAATACAAAAAAATGCACATTTATGTCCTAACAAGTTCAATTGAGTGTTTGCCACACTCAATTGAACCTTAATCACGCTAATCATATAAAAGCCCTAATTTTTAACCCCTAATTAGGGTTAATTTTAACTAATTAACGCTAATAACATGCAATTAATACAAAAAAATGCACATTTATGTCCTAACAAGTTCAATTGAGTGGTTGTCACACTCAATTGAACCTTAATCAGGCTAATTAACGCTAATAACATGCAATTAATACAAAAAAATGCACATTTATGTCCTAACAAGTTCAATTGAGTGGTTGTCACACTCAATTGAACCTTAATCACGCTAATCATATAAAAGTCCCAATTTTTAACCCCTAATTAGGGTTAATTTTAACTAATTAACGCTAATAACATGCAATTAATGCAAAAAAATACACATTTATGTCCTAACAAGTTCAATTGAGTGGTTGGCACACTCAATTGAATCTTAATCATACTAATCATACAAAAGCCCCAATTTTTAACCCCTAATTAGGGCTAATTTTAACTAATTAACGCTAATAACATACAATTAATGTAAAAAAATACACATTTATGTCCTAACAAGTTCAATTGAGTGGTTGGCACACTCAATTGAACCTTAATCACACTAATCATACAAAAGCCCCAATTTTTAACTCCTAATTAGGGCTAATTTTGATAATTTTGTCTAATCAACATGCTAAATTTTTTTTCAACCTAAATATTAAGAGATCTACACAATAAACACAATCATACATCATTTCTAATTTTTTTAGAATTTTAAAAAATTAATTCGAAATATACTTAAACTCGGATCGGAATGCGAACAAAAAATCCGACGTCGAGGGCGGCGGTGACGGCGACCACAGCGGCGGCGGCGGCTCCCGGACGGCCGGCCGACGATGACGGGATGAAAATCCCCTCCTTTTGCTCGATATCTCAAAAAAAAATAGAAAAGAGAGAGAAAAAGAGAGAGAGAGAGAGAGAGAGAGGGCCGGCGGCGGCGGGCTGGCGGCGGCGGGCCGGCGGCGGACGGCCGGCGGCGGCGGGGGGGCCGGCGGCGAGTGGCGGCGAGCTGGGGAGGGGCTGGGGGCTGGGGAAGGGCCGGGCGCCAGCAGCAGAAACGCTGCTGGCGTCTGGTTCCCGATCCCCCCTTAAGGGGGAGATCGGGACCGGCCCGAACCGGACCAGATCGGGTCCGGACCGGCCGATCTGGCCGGTCCGGACCCGATTTTGTCCGGTTCGGGCCGATTTCTGCCGTTTTTTTTTTTTTTTTTTAAATCGGTGGGGGGGAACAGTAATTTCCCCCCCAACTTGGCTCGGAACCCGCCGATTCCGATCCGAATCGACCGATTCGGATCGGAATCGGCCGATTCCGCAATCCATGACTTGAATAGTTCATGTAAGTGACTCAGGATGTAATGGTTCATGGAATTTTCTTTTTGTTTTGGCAGATACACCAACTTCAAAGGTTATCAATTTTAATAGTCGTTGTTTGTAGAATTTAAAGCTTCATTGGGTGTATGCAGGTTTTCATCCTGTTATGCTGGTTCTTTGTCTTTATGCAGGAAAGACTCTGGTTATATCAAATCAACCATATTTTTACAAGAAAGCTGAGCTTTTTCCTGGGAGTGCATTTGTGATTGGTGCAGACACTGCTGCAAGGCTCATTGATGTAAGAAGCCTCATTTGTTGAGCATGGTTATTTAGCAATATTAATATAATGTGCATGAATATTTCTGTGTGATATATATTGGCTTGTATATATTTAAGGGGTCACGGGTTCGAACCAAGGAAACAGCCTCTATGCCTTTATGCATGAACATCGTCCCTTCCCCCGACCCCACAAATGGTGGGAGCCTCGTGCATTGGGTACACCCTTTTTATATATTTATGGGGTTTGTGGACATTGTTACCATGTTGACATCTTCATACTCCAGACTTAGAATGGATTTATTTTTGAGAAGAACGTGGATTCTACTATCAATTTTATTAAAATAATTAGAAGAAGTACAATCGCAAGGATAGGAGAGGTTCCTATCCAAGAAAATAAAAAAAAGAAAGAAAAGAGCATAAAGTTGCTTGAAGACCTTATAGCCTAGGAGTCAAAGGAGATACCCAAAGTGTTACGTTGCCAATTATGCAAACAAGATAACACCTTAGAGAAATAATTTCAGCATAAATTCTACTTCCCCCGAACGCAACGTCATTTCTCTCTTTCCAAATGTTCCAGCATACATGTGTGTGGGAGAACACCGAGGACTTTGTAGTACACTGCAGCATGCCTTCACGTATCCACTTGAAGAATGTCCACATATCCTGTCCAGACCTGAAAATCTCCATAAAAATGGAGAACCCCAAAGCTCCGCCACACAGATTGGCTCACTGGACACCTAACCAGAAGATGATCCACATCCTCACTGTCAATGCTGCATAAAGGACACAGAATATCATTGTTATTACACCATTTGCTCTGGTAGACTTCAATAAGTATCCTTTTTTTCAAAAATCAGCCACATGAAGCATGGAATTCCGGGTCCCACCGATCCCGATCCGAATCGGCCGATCCGGATCAGGATCGGCTGATTCTGCATTCCATGACACGAAGGCCCTCAACCAGACATCATCATATCAAGTACTTAGGAAGGTCAGCTTTCAGCAAAGAATAATAAGACCAAAGTGAAAACTGTCCTTTACTCCTTCCCCAAGAAGCTTATGTGGTTCACCAGGGTCAATAGACACCCTATAGAGCATGTTCAGCAGAGCTGTCTAATCCTCAATTTCATCATCCTTCAAATTTCTGTGCAGTTGCATAATCCATTATCTCCCCTTTCTATAGAAAAGAATCCTTAACAAGGCACTATTATTAACTGTCAAAATGTACAGTCTAGGAAAAGCATCCTTGAGACAAAGTTTGGGCCACCTCTCTTTCCAAAACAACGTGCATTCTCCATTGCCCACCTTGAAAAAGATGTGTTTCTCAAACTAATGCCCAGCCTTAATAATGCCTCTTCACAATGAGGGCATCCAGGAGACATTAACAGCTTTAAGAATTTTCTGATGGGGCTGATAATGTATATGGAGGATAATTTGCTTCCATGAACTTTAATCTGTACTTAACAATTCCATAGCCAATTGCACAAAAGAGCCAAGTTCATGATCTTAAAATTCTTAACACCAAACCACCCTTGTGTTTAGGTGTACGAACCCCATCACATTTCATCAGCGGAATAGACATCGCCTTATCATTTGTACGTCCCCATAGGAAGTTCCTTCAATTGTGATCAATGCACTTGCGCACTGTGCTGGGTAGCAAGAAATCAGCTAAGAGATGTTGAAAGATGCTTGTAAGAACCGAGTCCAATGGGGTGATTCTTCCTCCCAGGAAAAGGTTCCTCACTTTCCGGACAGATAATCTCCTCTGAATTTTCTGGATAGGGGATTCCAGTCAGACAGTTTGAACTTCCTGTAACGTAAGGGAATGCCCTAGTATGTTGCTTGTAATTTCCTTCACTGTACACCAGCACACTTGCAAACTGAGTACAAAGACCCCAGTACACCTGCAAACTGAGTACAAGTAGTACAGGCAATATTGATATCAATAATGGAACTCTTATCATGGTTGATCTTGAGCCATGAACAAGCTCCAAAGCTTTTCAAGATGGAAGTTATATTTCTCAAAGTTTCCAAACCTCCTTCAAAGAAAAACATTGTATCGTCAGCGAACTGTAGGTGAGAAATTCCCATTGGACCTCTGCAAATCTGCATCATCAGTCTCTCAGTTCTCTACACATTCTACCTAAAATATTTGCAACAATAACAAACAATAACGGGGACAGAGGACCCTGTCTATGGCCTCTAGAACTAGAAAAGGACGTACATATATTAATATTACTAATGATGGAAAATTTGGCAGTAGTCACACAGCTTTTGACTGCTTTCATCCACTGTGTTGGGAATTGGGGAGCCTCCAAGATATTCCACTTGCAGCTCCATGCAACACTGTCATAGGCCTTGTTAAGGCCAACTTTTTAAGCAGCTCTCATGGAACCTTTCTATGTAATAGAACTCAACACTTCATGTGCCAAGAAAAACTTATCTTTGTGGTTTCTACGTTATATGAAGGCAGACTGGTTACTCTCCACAATTTTGTTAAGAACTCTGCTCAGTCTTGAAGCAACGATTTTAGCAATAATCTTGTAAGATCCGTTGAGCAGGCTGATAGGTTGAAAGCCCTTTAGTTCTAATACAAGGAAGGAATGTTATTTAGACCAACATGGCTCGAGCAAAGGTCTGCATTTGTGCCCTATGGTGCCTAGGTGCATAAGCTTTGTATGTCACTCAAGTTTGTATATGGTGCAAATCTTTGAACTTGGAGATTGGGTAGTTTTGGAGGTATCTTGCTAGCGAAAATATAAGCTTTGCTTTGGTAAATGGGGTGCAGTAGAGTGGCACACAGTTGCTATGATGGGTTAGCATGGGCATATTAATGGCTTGGAGCTAAGGTATAGGATGCTTCAATGGTCAGGACTATACTATATCGAGTGTTGTAAGAAATAAATGGTTTTTTGAGTGATATGCCTGAAGTGCAGGACTAGGATTTGCATGTTGTGGCTCAGGTGCATCCTTTGTATGGCAGCCGAGTCTTGGAAGTGCATAGCACAAACTTTGAGCATTGCATATCCTAGGAGATACCCTGATGGTGAGAATAGTCCTAATGTCTCTGCATTGAGGAAGGTGGCAGTATGTACATCGACCAGAGTACAAATAGCTAAAATGGCCAAAAGCTGGACAAGGTGCAGAGATACTGTAGGTGCAAAAGTGGTCAGGCAAAGTCCAGTAAGGACTCTGTTGAAATGCTCAGTTGAAGCTCCAAATAAAGACAAGGTCTGATCCACTACAATCAGCATGCTGGAAAACTACTGGTGGACACAGCAAAAATAACCCCGAAGCAATGGACAGTGAAATGGGATCCAATACTTCAAAACAGTGTACCAGATGGGAAAACAGACATCACAACCCCTGAAGACGTATGTAATAAGTTGATGCGTGGAAAACAGCAGTTAGATTGCCAAACAGCTCTAGAACCTCACAAACTGAGAGACAAGGTAACAGATCACACGGTTGCAATTAGAACTCTGAAAAAATCCCTAAGTTGGTCTGGTAAGACGGCGAAGCTGAGCAAGGCTGATGGGTGTGAAATGAGATCTTAAATAGGGCTGAATTGTTTGAACACCTTACCATCCTCGCTCTTAATACATCTAATATGATCAAAATCCTTGCTCCTTTTGTCTCTTAGTTTAGCAAGTTTAAGTACATTTTTTTCACCTTCTCGAGTTCTCAACTTATGATACAGTTCCTCAAAAGCATTTAAATTAGTTTCACTAACTATTTTCTTAGTGTTTATTTTTACAATTTTATAGTCTTTTAAGGTTTGATCATTTTTACTCCTTGGCCACACTTTAAAGCATACTCGTTTATTGTTGGTAGACTTTTGAATTTCATTATTCCACCATCATATCTCTTTTCTAAGAACCTTTGTACCTTTAGATTCACTTAAGGTTTCTTTTGCTACTCTTTTTATACAATTAGCCATTCAATTTCATATTATGTTAATTTCTCCTCAGAATCCCATATATATATTTTTAATATACACTTTTTAAAGACATTTAAATTATCTCTTTTAAAGGCATTTAAATTCTCTCATTTTAAGTTCCACCATTTAATTTTAGGACAACTATTCACTACACCTTTTCTTTTCCACTTATGGATGTAAACATCCATTACTAAAATCCTATATTAAGGGGTTATACTCTCCCCAAGTATGACTTTACAATCTTTACATAATGATCGATTGACTTTTTTAATAAGAAAATAGTCTATTTGACTTTATGTATTTCACTTTTATAAGTTATTAAATATTTATCTCTCTTTTCCAAATAAGTATTTGCAATTATTAGTTCATATGCAATAGTGAAGTCAAGAATGACATCACCCATGCCATTTTTATCACCAAAGCCAAAGCCTCCGTGGACCCTTTCATAGCTTCTACCTTTCCTACATGGCCATTTAAATCTCTCCCGATAAAAATCTTTTCGTCATTTGGGATATCTTAGATTATCTTATCAAAATTCTCCCATAATTCTTTTTAAACACTCTCTTCTAATCCTACTTGAGGTGCATAAACACTAATTATATTTAAAACTTCTTCACCTACTATAAGTTTAACTAGTATGAGTTTGTCCTCCTCCCTTCTAACTTCTACAACTTTGTCATCTTTATCTATAATAATAGCTACACTATTTTTGTTATTACTCTTACCTACATACCAAGGAAAGCTTCAATTTCTTTAGCTTTAGAGCCTATCCACCTAATTTATTGTAGACAAGCTATGTTGAACCCTCTATCTCTCATTAGTTTAACTATTTACCGGTTAGGGTTCCTTTGTTCCATGTAGCTAAATGAATTTTTTTTCTTATTCTTATGGACTAACTTCTTTACTCATGTCCGTCCAATACACGAGAACCTTTGCCTATTTGCCATTGCAACCGGACACCAGGTGTGTCGCTTCTGGGGAACGCGCTAGCAACCCCTTCCTCCTCATTACACTCGAGGGCCGATGTAACGTGTTACTTCTAGGGAACGCCTTAGCGCACCAAATATTGGTTCAAGATTCATGATTGGGTTGTGACAAACTTTATTAAGAGCTGGCTGTCAACCTAAAATGCACACCCTTCTTTCTCACCCAGGCTTGGGACTGGCAATGGTGGAGTTATTGAGACAATCTTTTGTAGTGACATAAAATAATGAAGGTGCTGAGATGGAGATAGAAGAGGTCAGGCTAAAGCAAAGCTAGGTTGTCAACATCTGTGAAGTTTCAATCCACGGATGACATTTGCATGAGTTGGAACTGATGCGGTGTCAATGTCTTGAAGTGTGTACAATCTCAATATCATCATCTCCGCTATTCGGTATCCTATTTGATTGTGGTATGCTGGCGCCTACATTACTGTTGTCCTTGATGTTAATCCAGTTCACTTATCAACTGTGGATGTATATGTTATATTGCATGATCTGATCCTGCTATATAACCATTTGAGTTTGACACTGCAGCAACTTTTTTGTTAGTGTTATATTACACTGCTACACTTCCATTTTTCTGAATCATGTTCCCTGTAAACATTACAAATCTAAAAGATTAATCTCATGGCTAACTCCTTTAATTTTCACACGCATGGTTTAACTTTCAATTTCTTTTAACTTTCTCTTGTCAGCCAAAATATTATGGGGATGACTATCACCAAATGCTTGAAATACTAAAGAAGTGCAAAAGAACTGGTTGTGCATTCCTCGTTGCTGGTCGAAAAATTGATGGGGTTTTTAAGGTGGGTCATATAGTACATATACTTCACCTGTAACTTTTATGAAATCACTGTTACTAAAAGCCTGATGCGGTGTTTATATACCAGGTTCTTGAAGATTTTGCTATTCCAGAAGAATTGAAGGACATGTTTGTGTCAATACCACAGGGGAGGTTTCGAATGGATATATCATCAACACAGATAAGAAGCAGCCTTGGAACTCAGGTGCATACCACTGGCTAACGTTAATTGTATATGCTTCCGCAATACGATGATAGAAATCATGCTGTTGACTTAGTTATAAGATTTGTTTGGTTGCATGTTTGACTTGTTCCACGATTTCTGTATATTGTGTGGCTGTAATATGATTTACATTTCAGATGTGAAGTCCTTTGAGCCAGTTCTATAGACAATGATGCCTCTGAGCTTGCGTGTCTGAGAATTGAACTGTTTCCCATCAAAGAGGGGAAGGTAAGAAAAATGCAGAGAATGCAAGGCGTCTGAAGTATACGAGGCCACCACCCTCATCCCCTGAAAGAATAAAGGGACTAATAGAAGTACTTGCTCTGCCGTGTAAGCTTAACATGTGATGGTGGTCGATAAAATGACATGATACGTTTTTGTCATTTTTTGTGATTCTACAATTGCATGATGTTTTTTCTCACTTAATGTGATATAGCAACATATCCTCAGCTAGTTACCTTTGAAAACTCAGGGTGTTTGTAAGTTCTTGATCAAATCCTTGCTTAAGAATGTAAACAAGCATGAAGTGCTTGCAAGGCTGACATCTTTGATAGTTGTTCGCAGCTTATTGATTTGTGTTATGATGACCATATACTCTAGATAGCACAAAGATAGCTCTGGACTCCGTATGTCTCTTCCATTTACATTTGGTTTACTGTTGCAACGTTTCTCGACATAGAAGCTGTTGGACACAAGAAGCATCTCAGTTGTGTTCATTAAATTATATTATTATTCCTTTTAACCCTGTTCTGAAAACTTACAAGTCAGTCTATTATAGTTTATCGGAATGTTTTCAAAATTACGGATTTCTTGGTTTAGTTCTATCATAGCATCCGGTTACATTGTGGACGACAAATGACTTGTGGACTTGCTAAAGTATTGTTTGGAGTACAAAATGTAGAAATAAAATTTCGAAGATTATCTTCAATCCTTAAACATTTTTAAAGTGCATCTTTGGGTCCGTTTAGTTTCGTGTAAAACATGCTGCAAGGAAGGTTTTTTTCCCCAAAAAGTGTAGTACAATAACTTATTAGGAATTCGAAAAATTCTAGTGAAAAAAACCATTTATTTCTTGATTGGACCCTTTTCTTGATTTACAGGATGCTCTTTTTCAGAACAGTTAAAAATATTTTTATAAGTATCAAATGACAAATTTTATCTTTATTTTTCTTGTAAATTAATTTTCTTCTGCGTAGAACCAAACGCAGATCAAACATTTCTCTTCGTTTTGTGCGGTATATTCCATTGGGTTATTGTTACCTCGAATTCTGGTAGAAGAGTACGACAACATAAGATGCCATATGATAACAGGTGACGTGTTTGCATATGTTTGGATGGTCTCTGCTGCTTGTTGAAATTGCGAGGATTAACGAGCTGTGTGCCCTAAGGCCTAGTTGTTCTCTGAACCCTGTACGTAAGTTTACATTTGTTACGATGCTCTTGCCTCTTGCGTCAAACAAGATATCCTTTATCGGTAGACGTTATTACATATGTCTGGACATTTATTGCATCATTATTCTTGTATATTTATGTATCATTCCTACAATGTATATTTCATTTCCATATTATATATCATTTTCTCTCTCTCTCTCTCTCTCTCTCTCTTTCTATATATATATATATGCTAGAATGTTGTTCGCTATAGTGTGTGCAGTTTAATCGCACGCACTGCTTATGATCCCATTTATATATTTTAAAAAAATTGAATATTCAGTAACCATCCTTAAGATTGTTTAATTCCCTTGGGAGTTTATTTTGATCATCCAATTATGTCTGCTTTTGAAATTCAATCTTAGCCATCTATCGGATGCATGCAAATCTTGATTTCAAAAAACTCATGCAAAAATAGTCAACAAAGAAAAAATTCACCCGATTAGCTTCTAAGGTTGTTTCCATCCCTTGGAGTTTTAATATTTATCACTAATTTACGCATGTAAAATTGGATGGCTAAGATTGAATGCCTCATGATCCAATAGTGAAAATTAACTCTAAAGGGATGAAAACAACTTTAAGAGGGAGAATTGAATATTTAAAAATTTATCATGATTTGTATTTTTACTTTTAACATGAGGATGGGGTCGAAACAGTGAACTGCATGCACTATAGCAATCGAACCATAGCTCTCCTCTCTCTCTCTCTCTCTCGCGCGCGCGCGTGTGCGCACGCGCACTGAATGCTATGGTGCATTTGCTACAGTGTGGTGCACGCACGTACTGGTTAAATTTCTAAATATTCAACTCTCTCCTCAAAATAAATTTTACTCCTTTTGACTTAATTTTCACTATTGGATCCCGAGGCATTCAACTTAAGCCGTCTAATTCTACATGTGTAAGTTGGTGATGAATACTAAATCCCAAGGGATGGGAACACCCTAGAGGCTAGTATGATGAATTTATTATTTTTTTACTATTTTTATAATTTTTAAAAATAAGGATTTGCTTGTGCCTGATTGATCGCTAAAATCGACTTTCAAGATCGGACTATGATCGGACAATTAAAACTTTAGAGAAGAAACAATCTTGGGGGGGTTATTGAAAATTTAAAAATTTATGAAAATTATTATCTTTTCTAAATACACAGATGCAGTCTAAAACAGTGTGTGCGATTTAACCACACACACTGTAGCAAACCTCATTCTATCATTACTCTCTCTCTCTCTCTCTCTCTATATATATATATATATATATTACAATATATATTATTCACACATAAAGTAATTCATTCCTAAGATGTTTTCTTTCCTACATAGTGGGAGTTCATTCCTTTATTCCTTTGATATATCTTCCAGCGGCATTTCTTTTTTACTTTATTCCTTTGATATATCTTCCAGCACGTCATTTATTTTGTCAACAATGTGATCTACATTAAATGTTTGAAGCGATGCAATAATGATCATTAGTGAAGGAGATATCCTTTGATGAAAAAGTTGGGTCAATTGCTATGTCATGCATGTGCTGTGCGGATCAATGAAATAGCTGCATTGTAATATGATGGGTTTTTGCATATATACCCCTCAAATACACCGTATTTGAATGTATACCCTCAACTCACATATTAGTATTAATACTCTTAAAATCTTTAAAAAGTTGCACTTATACCCCTCAATCTAATGATTTATATAAATACCCTTACATTCACTAATAGCTTGTATATATACTCCTCAATTCACTAAAATCTTGCATTATGCACCCTCACACCTCCGATGATATCATGATTTATGTAATATTTTTGACATATTTTGTTAAACTTCACTTAAGTTTGATGGGAATGGTATAAATGCAACATTTTGAAGATTTCAGGAGTATTGATGATATGTGAGAGTTGGGGGAATACATGCAAATACGATGTTTTTAAGAGGTATATATACAAAAAATCATAATATGATTTGGCACAACTGCAAAGTCTTTCTTTTCCTGCATTTAGATCTCCAATGTGGTATCACATCGTTATGTTGCAAACTGCTCTGGCTACGTCCTATTGACATAGGCTTTTCATTTTTAGGGGGGATATTTAATTGTTCAACCTTTTTGTAATGGAAGGAATGGATAGATTTGAATAGAGTCATATAACATTTGTGTAATTAAATGTAACAAGTAGAAGGATGGGGATCCTCTCAATAGATTTGAAAAACTCGCTCCGTCCTGTTGGTAATGACCGGAGTTTACTTGGCCGCACCTCACAAAAGCAAGATATCCAGCCTACCTGAGGAAACCAAATGCTTTTACTTGGCCGTCAAGTGTTCAAAAACTAACGGCTAAGCTTCCTGACGTAGGAAAAGTCACCTCATAGTAGTGGAGGCAACAACGGCGGCGGAAAGGGTTCAAGCTTCGGGAGTAATCGTTGTGCGCACAATGTAACAACAAAGTTTAGAAGTCCTTATAATCTCTTAATATTTGAAGAAGAATAACATTGTTTGGCCCGAAAAAGTAGTGGGCCGGCCTGATAGCCCTTATCATGGATTATCCAGTACACCTATGAAAGAGGGTCCATACCCCATAGGGGATGCTAAAGCCACTTTGTTCGGGACCTGGCCCAGACCTCATCGAGGAAAAACCTTGGAAGCCAGATCCCCTAGCAGTCTCAACAGAGAATAGGGGACCTACAGAGTGTGACTCGACCCCCTATCCGTATATCAAGGCCTACTTGGTCTGACCAAAAGTCTTACCGCACTAGAAAGGCAACTCAGACTAGAAGGCCTCGCCCCTCCTAGCACCAATCCGACCACGACTCACGGCGGGTCAGGGTATACCTGAGGATCTGACTCAAGATAGACCTTCTAAAGACAATCCTTTCCGAACCGGAATCGTTCCCAGTACCCCGCCTTCCTAGAAGTGGTTGGACTCTTGCTAGGCTTTGCACTACTATATAAGGATCCCCCCTTCTTAACATGCCAAGGTATGCACGAATCAGCTAAATCTCTCTCTATTTCTTTCCAACACCCCCGAGCTCTCTAATTTAAGCATCAGAAGGAGATCCCCCAGATCACCACCGGAGGCCCTTAATGGTATTCTCTTTTACAGGAAGTAGTTGAATCCTGACCCTCCAATTACCAACAGAGGATCTTGATCGCGGTGGACGAGATTTTGATCCACATCTTTTGACGCCGTCTATGGAAAATTGATCTGCGAAAAGGATGGCTAAAAGACGTCATACTACCTGGAACGGCCACAAACAAGCTACTCCAATCAGACAAACTGCTTGCGCAGTTCAGGATGATGACCGAAAAAGAAAGTGCACTTCTAGCTCTAGGACTCGAGACACCGGTCGAAAAACTCTTGTCAATGACCGATCGTTGCTTACTGAGGAGACCATCACCGACGAGGACCTATGAGGTATAATAATCCCCAATAAAGACGCCCTAGTAATTAAAGCTGACGTTGTAGGACATCACATTGCAAGGGTCTTCATCGACAATGGAAGTCCCCTAAATATCCTCTTTCGGGACCATTTCTAACAACTCGGCTCCATCCGTATGAACACAAGAGAAGAGAAATCACATGCATATGGGTTCAGTGGCCAGCCAATAGCTATCGAGGGATAAGTAACTCTCCCAATAACTCTGGGGACTCCTCCCTTGTCCATAACTCTAGAGGTCAAGTTCTTCGTGATCGATACTCCATCGCGTTACAGCATGATCTTGGGGATAGAGTCCTTAGGTCGGTTTTGGGCCGTCCCATTTAGCCTCCACCATAAACTCAAATTCCCAATCGTTAGAGGAATAAGAGAAGCTTGCAAGAATCAGAACACCTTTGGCAAATATACCTAGTGTTGGTTGATGCTCAAACAAAGAAGCCCGCGGTACCAGCCCGTGAAGCATTGGAAAGATCCAAGGAAACCGTCGAGCCATCCAAAGAGCTGGTCACCGTCAAGATTGCTCCCAACTAGGGTTGTAAATGGGTAGGATACGGATACGTATATAGGTGTTTCCGTTTTCCGATTTTGATAACGATAATTTATTTCATTTCCGATTCCGATAAGATAGGAAAGTGCATTTTCCATTTCCGTTTCTGATAAAATCGGAAAGTCCATTTTCCGTTTCCGATTCTGATATTGAAATCAGATATTATTTCCGATAATTACCGAAAATTGCTAATTTCTTAATTAATTTATTTAAAACATATAGAATGAGACCTAAATATAACCAATACGCCTTAGTATAATAGATAATGATTAATAAGATTAGAACACAATGAGTGTAACCAAGTATCCATAAAGTTACAGTTTAAAACCTTTAATAATAATCGGAATCGAAAATCGAAAAGCGGATACGGAAACAGGTGTTTCGGTTTCCGATTTCGATAGCTTATCGGAAATATTTGTTTCCGATTCCGATAACTATCGGGCGGATATTTTTTATCGAAAATGGATATTTTTTTCAGTAACGGCTCGAAAAATTGGATAATCGGGTTTTCATTGACAGCCCTACTCCCAACTGACCATGAATTAAAGGTAGGAGCTCTTATGTCCGAGCAAAGGTGGGAGGAGTATCGGGAATTCCTCTCCACCTACCTAGACATGTTCGCCTGGGCCGATGCCCTACTCTCGGAAGTACTTGAGCATTTAGTAACACACTTCCTTAACCTTGATCTAAGGTTCTGTAAGGAATCAGGTGGGAAATCGAGGACGTAGTGGAATTAAAAATTAAATTTAAATGATTCCTGCTTGATCGGTCTAGTTTGAAGAATAGAAATAAAACACGGTGATCAAGTATCACCTTGTGCGGATTCGAATATGCAAGCGCTCTGTTCCAATGGAGCGACTCTGTCAGCCGCATAGGTGCATGGCCTCTAGAAGTATCTATGCAGTTCTCCTGCTGTGGGATCGTCCTCCCTCTCTTGTCTGCGTCACCATTCTCGCCGGTGTTTTTGTGTCGCGATGGTGTTTGCGGTGTTAGGTTGACGTGTGTCGGGATCAATAAAATGTAGCGGAAAATAAATTTCGGATCTCGTGCCATTTCGAATAAACAAATCAGATCATATGTGAAAATAATTTTCACCTTGCGTGGATTCGAATCTACGTTCGTCTGGTTCTGTCGGTGCGATGCCGCAAGCCACGCAGGTGCCAGGCCTCTAGCGGTATCCATGCGGTCTTTCTCTCGATAGATCGTCCTCGCTTCCTTGCTCGGTGTGGCGCCTGAGAATCTCTTCTGGCTGCGCGTAACTCTCCGCGTCATGTGGAATTAGTGTTCCCGTTTGACGGGAATCGGAGCCGATGAGAGGCGAAGCAGAGCCTCTAGGGGGGCGCTGATCGTTTCGAATTGTGCATCGTTAAACACTCATGAAAACGTTCAATCTTAATTTATCCGGCTCACTCAAATCAAATTACAAGAAATTAATAGCGGTGAGTCCGAGTCGAACCACAGGGAGTTAAGATTTTAATTTCGAAATTTTAGATTTTAATTATCTAGAAAAATTGGGAATTTGAATTGATTAATTAACTATCTAATTAAATTAAACTAAATTTACAAATTAAACTAACCTAATTTTAAAATATATATATATATAACTATATTTAAAATTGAGAAGAGAGATTAACAACATGTTGAAAAAAATAGCAAAACTTCTAATTTAAACTAATTGAATTTTATGCAACAAGAAATAATTAAACACTAACAACTTAATTAACTAAACTAAAAGAAACTAAAGCAAATTAACAGATTATGCAGCAGCTCCAGTAGAACTACGAAGTTCAGAGGGTCTCCGGCGCATTGGACCGGTGCTGGAATAGCTTGGAAAAGGCCAGATGCTAGAATGCTGCTGGTGAGATGTTGCCACTGGATTGCTGCCGCTGGATTGTTGGGACTTGCTGCTGGCACGCAGACAGTGGGGCTGTTGGAGGAAAGCTTCACCAAGCATGCACGTGGGCGAGTAAGAGGCTGGCTTCACCGTGGACAGCTGCTGGAAGCTCGGGACTTGGCTGCATGCAGGTTAGCGCGTGGAGCTGCTGGATGGTGGAGGTGTTGCTGGCGGCTGGGCAACGCGTGGAAGTGGAGGATGCTAGAGCGTTGCCGGCGCGTGGATGGCTTGCAGGTGTGCGTTGGCGCGGCGGGTATGTGCTGGTGCACGGCTGCTGGAGTGCTGCTAGGGGTAGCCGGCAACGTGTGGTGGTGCAGCTGCTGCTGGCTGGGTACTTGCCGGTGGTGCGTGGAGGGCTTCAGCTCACATGCATGCAGGTGCCTGGGTCGACGATGCTGGAGAAGATGCAGCCGGGAGCTCGTGGCAGCGCAGCGGAGGATGCTGGGAGTGCGCTGGTGGGCTTGCTGGAATCGCTTGGAGTAGGTGGAGAAAGAGAGACCGAGAGAAAGAGAAAGAGAGAACGAGAGAAAGAGAAAGAGAGAACGAGAGGGAAGGAGGGCTACGGGCAGCCGCTGAGAAGAAGAGAGACCGGAGAGAGGGAGAGACTAAGCGGAGGAGGAGAAAACGGGGAGATCAAAGAGAGGGAGGAGTGACCGAGAGAAAGAGAACTGTGGAGGGAGGAAGATTGCGGCTGCTGTGAAAACAAACGGAAACAGAGAGAGAGAAGAGATGTGCAGAGGCTGCGGGAGAGGGGAAACGTAACAGGGAGAGAGAGGAGGAGGGAGAACAGGAAACCGGAGAGGAAGGAAATCTGAGAGAGAGATCCGAGAAAGAGCGAAACCGAGAAAGAGATAACCGGGGTGGAGGAGGAAGAGAAAGAGGAGAGGAGAGATTTATAGAGAGGAGAAGGAGTAGCCGGCTGGAGAGGAGGAGAGGCTGCCGGGTTTGAGTTGGAAAAGGAGGAGGATATGCCGAAAAAACGTGGGAGACTTGGATAAGGGACAGGATTTGGATCTGGAGAGGAAGAGGAAACTAGAAAGGAGATAGGATTCGTCTTTCTAAAACGAGAAAGAGAGAGAGAGAGATGATTTTTTAAAATAAAGGAAGGGATGTGTTTAGGAAATTGGAGAGACGGAAGGAAATAGTGGGTTTTAGGAAACTCCAGCGAAGGAAGGAATCAAATTGCATTTTTACCCCTGTTTTAGTTGAAATCCGCACACTGGACCTCCCCCAAATTTCCGGAAACTCCTACAGCTGCACTGCATCATCGGCATGTCCTGTTCACATCAAATAAATATAATTTAGCGCATTATCATAAAAATATCATCATATTTATTCATTTCGTCTCGGTTTTGTCAAAAAACCGCAAATGCGCTACACTCCTTTGATCACATGAAATGACGATGTTTTTAAGTCAGAATTTGATGAAATTGGTACCGTTGGACTTGTTACACAATTATCTATCATTTCATGCTATTTTGCAGATAAAAATATGAGTATGATGCATATGGTTGCCCTTAAATGATCAATTTACCACTTTATCACACCCCCCAACTTACCCATTGCTAGTCCCTTAGCAATGCAAATAAGGAAATGTTAGGACAAATAATGAATTATCATGCTTCATTTGTAGTATCTTTCACAATCAATTTAAGTGGTAGCCGTTTGGTTGAGCTAAAAAATTTTTCATATCCCACAATATTTTGATTCAGACAGGTGATTGTGCATGAAATTTGACACACTTAGAACTCGTTTCCAACCTTTCTGGTATATTCTTGCCTTTACTACCCTTTAGATAAGACTACTTGGGGAGGGGAAGAGAATAAAAGATTTCCCGATCAGTCAGTGAGGACCGTTTTTCAGTTCCCGTCCCAACTCAGCACTTTTCACGACTTGGTCATATTTTTGGTACGATGGACTTTTTAGCGTGGCGTTTCTTCATTTTATTGTACTTTTGCTTTTGAGAGTGCGTACTTTTTGCCACTCTCTTTGAATTGCCTGAGGGGAGGTGCGTACTTTTTGCCACCTACCTTCCTTTAGCTCTTTTATCGCCTCCACTTGCCTTTAATGTTTACAGCTATCCATTTTAGATGACCGCCTCTTTTAGAGTGCTGAGTGGGACAGTCCCCTATTACGGATCCTACACATTCCTTTCGTTCAACCCAAAAGAAAAATTAGAATAAGTAGTCTTATCCTTGAGGATAATTCCAGCAATTCTATACTTTTAAGATCTTTCATTTATTCTAAGTTGCCGTGTGTGTGTGAAAATCATCCTGCCGTGGATTTTTGTAAAGTGGGATATTTAAATTTTACAGGCTCTTTAACCAATGTGACTAACAGAAAACTGATTTGTTTAAGATTTACTTAATGAAACATGATTTTCATGCAATTTTTCTAGGATGTGAAAAGAAGTTTTTGAAAAAATTTGACCATTTTTCAGTGAAAGATATCAGTTTTCTTCAAAAGATTTTCAATAAATGCATATGATTGTCCCACCCCCCAACTTGATTGACATTGTCCTCAATGGCATAAAAGATATGAAAAACATGCAGCCAGAAGAGAATTTGTGAAGGAGCGAAACAACCTGTAAGGACGAGGCGGCGACATACCCACGGCGACTGCTGCTCAGGGACCTAAAAGGAAAGAAATACACAGGCTGAAGTAAAATATTGGGTTGCCTCCCAACAAGCGCTAAGTTTATTGTCTTCAGCCAGACGGAAGTTCAGTTAGTGGGGGTCACTCAGTTCTATGGATTCAGGTGGCTCATTTTGAAGATTTTCAATGAATGGTTTCAACCGTTGACCATTAACAGTAAAAGTGTTCCCGCTCTTAGAATTCAGAATTTTAACGGCTCCATGATCGAAGGCTTTAACGACCACGAAGGGTCCATCCCATCTGGATTTCAGTTTTCCAGGAAATAGGCGAAGCCTAGAATTAAATAGCCAAACTTTCTGATTTGGAAGAAATGATTTTCTGACAATATGTTTATCATGAAAAGCTTTAGTTTTGGCTTTATAGATCTTTGAATTTTCATAGGCCTCGTTACGCAACTCTTCCAGCTCACTCAGTTGTAAGGTTCGGTGGGAACCAGCTTGGGCTAGGTCCAGATTGACTTGTTTGATGGCCCAATAATCCCTATGTTCCAATTCCACCGGAAGGTGGCACGCTTTTTCGAAAACTAGGCGATAAGGAGACATGCCAATAGGAGTTTTGTAAGCGGTCCGATAGGCCCATAAAGCATCATCCAATCTTTCAGACCAATCTTTTCTATCGGGCCTAACGGACTTTTGCAGAATGTTCTTAATCTCTCTATTGGAAACTTCTACTTGGCCACTAGTTTGGGGATGATAGGGGGTGGCTACCTTGTGATTAATCCCATATTTCTTAAGCAAAGTCCGAAACTGGTAATTCGTGAAGTGCGTTCCCCCATTACTAATGATAGCTTTAGGCCACCCGAACCGGGAAAAGATATTCTTCTGAACGAATTTAATGACCACTTTATGATCATTGGTTCGGGTGGCTACTGCTTAAATCCATTTTGAGACATAATCCACCGCTACCAGAATATATGTATGTCCAAAAGAGGGTGGAAAAGGTGCCATAAAGTCAATTCCCCAGACATCAAAGACTTCAACCACCAAGATTGGGTTGAGTGGCATCATATCTCTTTTCACCATATTTCCTACGGCCTGACATCGGAGGCAAGTTTTGCTAAATTCATGGGCATCTTTGAAAAGTGTGGGCCAGTAAAAACCACTTTGTAGGACTTTGGCTGCAGTTTTCTTTCCTGAGAAGTGGCCCCCACAGGCCAGATTATGGCAGAAGTTAAGAACACTCTGTTGTTCTTCTTCGGGAACACATCGCCTAATGATTTGATCAGGACAAAATTTGAATAAGTCAGGATCCTCCCAGAAATAATATTTTTCCTGAGAAAAGAATTTGTCCTTTTCACTTTTAGTCCATCCTTCCGGAAGCTGATTAGTCACCTTGTAATTGACAATATGAGCATACCAAGGTGCAACATTGTGAGAAATGGTCAGTAGATGCTCATCAGGAAAGGAATCAGTGATTGGTGTACTTTCAGATATCGGAATTCGGGATAGGTGGTCAGCTACCACATTCTCAGAACCCTTCTTATCCCGAATTTCCAAATCGAATTCCTGAAGGAGTAAGATCCATCTAATAAGCCTAGGCTTTGCATCATTCTTGGTCAACAGGTATTTCAGAGCTGAGTGATCAGAATAGATTATGACTTTTGCCCCTAAAAGATAAGATCTAAATTTTTCTAGGGCAAAAACCACAGCCAACAATTCCTTTTCTGTGGTGGTATAATTCATTTGAGCATCTGCAAGGGTGCGACTTGCATAATATATCACCACGGGACATTTGTTGATTCTTTGTCCCAAAACTGCACCGATAGCATAATCAGAGGCATCGCACATGATTTCGAAGGGTAAAGACCAATCTGGAGATTGAAGAATCGGGGCTTTGGTCAAAGATTCCTTTAGAGAATTAAATGCCTTGATGCAAGATTCATCCATTTGGAAGGGAACGTCCTTAGCTAGAAGAAGAGTTAGGGGCCGGGCAATTTGAGAGAAATTGTGGATAAACCGACGATAGAAACCGGCATGGCCAAGGAATGAACGAATCTGTCTGACCGAAGTGGGCGGAGGGAGATTGGATATGAGATCGATCTTAGCTTTATCTACCTCTATCCCTCTTTCAGACACAATGTGGCCTAGAACAATGCCCTCTCGAACCATGAAGTGGCTCTTTTCCCAGCTAAGTATCACGTTGGTGTCTATGCATCTTGCTAGCACCTTTTTAAGATTTTCTAAGCAATTTTCAAAAGAGTCCCCAAAGATTGAGAAATCATCCATGAAAACTTCGAGGAATTCTCCCACCATATCGGAGAAGATAGCCATCATGCACCGTTGAAATGTGGCCGGTGCGTTGCATAATCCGAATGGCATTCTCCTAAAAGCAAACGTGCCATAAGGGCACGTGAAGGTGGTCTTTTCTTGATCTTCCGGGTAAATAGCCACTTGATTGTACCCGGAGTATCCATCTAAGAAGCAGAAGTACTTCTGGCCCGATAACTTTTCCAGAATCTGATCTATGAATGGGAGTGGAAAGTGGTCCTTCTTAGTCATTAGATTCAGCTTTCGGTAATCAATGCACACTCTCCATCCCGTGGTAAGCCTAGTGGGTACCTCTTCTCCATGATCATTCTTGATAACTGTTAATCCAGATTTCTTGGGTACCACCTGAGTTGGGCTGACCCATTTACTGTCTGATATTGGGTAAATAATACCCGCATCCAGCCATTTCACAACTTCCTTCTTCACCACTTCTTTCATATTGGGGTTAAGCCGCCTTTGCATCTCCCGACTGGGCTTAGAATTCTCTTCCATATAGATGTGATGCATGCAAATGGACGCGCTAATTCCCTTTAAATCGGCCACCGACCAACCAATTGCACCCTTGTGGTCTTTGAGGACCTCGGTTAACTGGGCCTCCTGCGGCGATGTGAGATTTGCCGCAATGATGACTGGGAGAGTTTGGTCCGGGCCCAAAAAGATATACTTGAGAGACTCAGGTAATGGTTTGAGTTCAAGCTCAGGAAGGTCCTCTAAAGATGGCAAAGCGGGCTCAGACTGTAAGGCTGGTAAAGGTTCAACCTTGGGCCAAGATGTTAATGGGCCAGGAGAGTCCGTTAAAGTGTTGGCTTCCTCTAAAAGGTCATATGTGGACATCTCATTTTCTTCAACCAGATTATCCAATATATCAATAGTGTGGCATTCTTTTTCATGATCTGGGTATTGAGATGCTTTGAAGACATTAATCTGGACCTTTTGACCCCCAAATGAAATGTCCACTATGCCAGTTTCACAGTTTATATTAGCTTTGGCAGTGGCTAAGAATGGACGACCTAAGATGATCGGGGTGTGAATGAGTTCCTCAGGTAATGCCATATCCAGAATAAGAAAATCCACGGGAAAATAACAATCATGAACTTTCACAATAACATCTTCAATTAATCCCCGTGGAGTTTTCACAGACCTATCAGCCAACTGCAAGATGATGGATGTGGGCTTTAATTCTCCAATATCAAATTTCTCATAAATGGCTGTTGGCAATAGATTTACACTCGCACCTAGATCCAATAACGCTCTATCAAATGTAACTCCAGCTAAGTCACATGAAATTAGAGGTGCTCCAGGATCCTTTTAACTTCTTGGGTAAATGATTCATCACAATTGCACTAACATCCTCAGAAAGCCGAACCTTTTCGGGTGCCATTCTAGATTCTCTTCGTGGAGTACATAATTCCTTGAGAAACTTAGCATAAGCTGGCACATGCTTGATGGCATCGAGGAGTGGAATATTAATTTGGACTTGTTTGAACAAATCCAACAACTCCTCATTCAGGGCCAGTTTCTTCCTGGTATTGGGCTTAGCTAACAAGGCATTAGGAAATGGCACCCTAGGTTTATAAGAACTTGGGCCTTCATCAATCTTCCCTTTTCCTTTCAGATCCTCCTCCAACTTCTCTATGATGGGTTCATCTTCACTCTCACTTTCAATTTCCTGAGGCCCATCAGTGGAACCTTTAGCTAACTCTCCATCTGCATGTGGTTTTTCTAAACTTCTCCCACTCCTAAGGGCTGAAATGGCTTTAGCATTCTCAAATTGTGGCCCTTTAGGTTGTGGTACCGGACCAGGCTGAGGTAAAAGGCCCGATTGCTGTGGAAAACCCGGAGGTTGATTCCTTGGATTGGCAACGGGTTGACTAGGAAGTTGGCCTACTTCTCTTATCATTGCGGCCTCAGCTAGTTGGCCCATTTGACTTTCCAACTTAGCAATGGATTGTTGCTGGGTCAAAATCAGTTGTTGGAGTTGAGTGAATTTATCATCAAAGTTGGGCTGAGGAGGTTGCTGGTAAGTGGGTGGAGGATGGTATTGGGTTGGCTGTCCAGATTGGAATGAATGATAGTGGGCCGGTTGACCCGATTGGAATGATTGATAAGGGGCCGGTTGGCCTGATGGATAGTGGGCCGGTTGAGAAAACTGGGCTTGGGATCCCCTAGTCTGAACATTTCCATAGAAATTAGATTGTTGTTGAAATGAATTATGTGGCTTTTGGGCTTGATGCATGGGAGTATTGGACATCGGTAATGGGGCTTGCTGATTCTTCCAAGAGAAATTAGGGTGATTTCTCCAGCCAGGATTGTAAGTATTTGAGAATGGATCATTATTAGGCCTGGAGAATCCTTGAGCAGCCTGAACTTGTTCTTGAATGAATGGTGGAAGTTGGGCCGCAGTTGGGCATTCATTCACTTGATGGGTTGGACTTGCGCATAAGGCACAAATATCATGATTGGCAGAAGATGGGCCTTCATATGGACTAGATTGTGTTGGGTAAGTAGGCTCTTGCTTGTTTAAGGCCAAGAGTTTGTCTAGTTTCTGGGCCAAGATGTCTACCTTATCCAATTTCTGATTAATCAGATTTATGTCCATTCTAGATTCGGGCTCTCCGCGGGCCTTAAGTTCATACATTCCAGTCCGTTTAGATGGCCCAACAGACCTTTCATAAGATGATAATGAGGCATGATTGATGGAATTTTCACTTAACATCTCAAACAGATCATAGGCCTCATCTTCATTTTTCATCATAAATGCCCCTCCACATGAGGCATCCACCATCTGTCTGAACTGTTCAGACAATCCTTCATAGAATGCTTGGACAATTTGCCATTTTGAAAGCCCATGATGAGGGCATTTTCTAAGCAATTCTTTCAATCTTTCCCAAGATTCATGGATCAATTCCCCGGGAGTTTGGGTAAAACTGGTGATGGCCCGTCTCATGGTATTGGTCCGCCCGATGGGATAGAACTTCTTGAGAAATTCTTTCTGCATTTCTTCCCATGTCCTAATGGGCCTTCCTATGGTTCCCAACCAATATTTAGCCTTGTCCTTTAATGAAAAGGGAAATAAGGTCAATTTAAGGCCATCATCGGTGAAATTCTGGATTTTCACCGTGGAACAAATTTCAAGAAATTCATCCAGATGCTTATAAGGATCTTCATTAGTATTCCCATAAAAGGATGGGAGCATCTGAATGGTGCTAGATTTGATTTCATATTGAATGGCTGGATTTTGAGGAAGATGAATACATGATGAAGGTTGATATCGATTTGGAATGAAATAGTCCTTCATTTGCTTTGGTGGGTCCTGATTATCAGCCATTGGATCTTGTGGTGGATTTCTTTGATGTAGGATTCTTTCTATTTCGGCAAATGGTCCTAGAAGGTTAGGATTTTGAGATCTCCTACCTTGCATGCACTAGGACTGATGGAGAGAGGATTTTGTTTTCTATTTCTTGTTTTTTTTAAATGCAATCAATGTTGACAAACAAATTATCCTAATGATCTAATGTTAACTTAGACTCTCTATGTGAATTTTCTTACAAGGTGAATGGAGTCCACCTCGAGTCACAACCACAATCAGTCAACAGCCAGGTAAGAGGTGGGGTAGTGGGAGGCTCCCCCTACTTTCGTAGGGACCTAATTAGAGAACCACTTTCCCGCTTAGACGTTTGCCTTTTTACCTCTAGCCTAGACACTGTTGCCAAAAATAGAGGCAACCCGAGATTTAAACCACTCACGGTGTAAACCCTAGATTCTCTTTCGACCTGCTTTTAATTGGATTAGGAAATGTCAATGCAAGGAAGGTGATTTGTGGGCTAAGGAAGGATGATCAAATCCCTACCTTATGTGGTTAAAGTTGCTACCCTTAGAGTCTTTTTGAATGCAATACAAGACAACAAATCAATGCAAGGTGTGTTGATGCAATCATGAATGACTTGCTAAAATTGAAACACGTACCTTTCCCCCGCAATCTTCAACAATTTATGGAAATAACTGTGAAAGGAAACTAACTCATGCTTTCCTAGGATGATGAATGCCTAGCATGAAAAGTTTCTAATCTTGGCAATGAAGATTTTTAAATTTGGATGTTCCTCTTTTTGTTTTTTTTTTTTAGTTAATGGAAACCTATCTAAACTAGAAACTACAAAAAAGGAAACTAACTAAAGTAAGGAAATTGAAACATAGAAAGTTGGAACACACTGACCATGATTTCGCTTTCCTTTTTTTTTTTTGTTTTTTTTTTTTTTCAATTTACCTGCAAAAATAAGAAAAATAAGGTTAGTTAGAGACTAATTACACTAAATCCAAGATAATCAAAATTAAAAATCTAACTCCCCGGCAACGGCGCCAAAAATTGATCGTTTCGAATTGTGCGTCGTTAAACACTCATAAAAACGTTCAATCTTAATTTATCCGGCTCACTCAAATCAAATTACAAGAAATTAATAGCGGTGAGTCCGAGTCGAACCACAGGGAGTTAAGATTTTAATTTCGAAAATTTTAGATTTTAATTATCTGGAAAAATTGGGAATTTGAATTAATTAATTAACTATCTAATTAAATTAAACTAAATTTACAAATTAAACTAACCTAATTTTAAAAAATATATATATATATAACTATATTTAAAATTGAGAAGAGAGATTAACAACATGTTGAAAAAAATAGCAAAACTTCTAATTTAAACTAATTGAATTTTATGCAACAAGAAATAATTAAACACTAACAACTTAATTAACTAAACTAAAAGAAACTAAAGCAAATTAACAGATTATGCAGCAGCTCCAGTAGAACTACGAAGTTCAGCGGGTCTCCGGCGCATTGGACCGGTGCTGGAATAGCTTGGAAAAGGCCAGATGCTAGAATGCTGCTGGTGAGATGCTGCCACTGGATTGCTGCCGCTGGATTGCTGGGACTTGCTGCTGGCACGCAGACAGTGGGGCTGTTGGAGGAAAGCTTCACCAAGCATGCACGTGGGCGAGTAAGAGGCTGGCTTCACCGTGGACAGCTGCTGGAAGCTCGGGACTTGGCTGCATGCAGGTTAGCGCGTGGAGCTGCTGGATGGTGGAGGTGTTGCTGGCGGCTGGGCAACGCGTGGAAGTGGAGGATGCTAGAGCGTTGCCGGCGCATGGATGGCTTGCAGGTGTGCGTTGGCGCGGCGGGTATGTGCTGGTGCATGGCTGCTGGAGTGCTGCTGGGGGTAGCCGGCAACGTGTGGTGGTGCAGCTGCTGCTGGCTGGGTACTTTCCGGTGGTGCGTGGAGGGCTTCAGCTCACATGCATGCAGGTGCCTGGGTCGACGATGCTGGAGAAGATGCAGCCGGGAGCTCGTGGCAGCACAGCGGAGGATGCTGGGAGTGCGCTGGTGGGCTTGCTGGAATCGCTTGGAGTAGGTGGAGAAAGAGAGACCGAGAGAAAGAGAAAGAGAGAACGAGAGAAAGAGAAAGAGAGAACGAGAGGGAAGGAGGGCTACGGGCAGCCACTGAGAAGAAGAGAGACCGGAGAGAGGGAGAGACTAAGCGGAGGAGGAGAAAATGGGGAGATCAAAGAGAGGGAGGAGTGACCGAGAGAAAGAGAACTGTGGAGGGAGGAAGATTGCGGCTGCTGTGAAAACAAACGGAAACAGAGAGAGAGAAGAGATGTGCAGAGGCTGCGGGAGAGGGGAAACGTAACAGGGAGAGAGAGGAGGAGGGAGAACGGGAAACCGGAGAGGAAGGAAATCTGAGAGAGAGATCCGAGAAAGAGCGAAACCGAGAAAGAGATAACCGGGGTGGAGGAGGAAGAGAAAGAGGAGAGGAGAGATTTATAGAGAGGAGAAGGAGTAGCCGGCTGGAGAGGAGGAGAGGCTGCCGGGTTTGAGTTGGAAAAGGAGGAGGATATGCCGAAAAAACGTGGGAGACTTGGAGAAGGGACAGGATTTAGATCTGGAGAGGAAGAAGAAACTGGAAAGGAAATAGGATTCGTCTTTCTAAAACGAGAAAGAGAGAGAGAGAGATGATTTTTTAAAATAAAGGAAGGGATGTGTTTAGGAAATTGGAGAGACGGAAGGAAATAGTGGGTTTTAGGAAACTCCAGCGAAGGAAAGAATCAAATTGCATTTTTACCCCTGTTTTAGTTGAAATCCGCACACTGGACCTCCCCCAAATTTCCGGAAACTCCTCCAGCTGCACTGCATCATCGGCATGTCCTGTTCACATCAAATAAATATAATTTAGCGCATTATCATAAAAATATCATCATATTTATTCATTTCGTCTCGGTTTTGTCGAAAAACCGCAAATGCGCTACACTCCTTTGATCACATGAAATGACGATGTTTTTAAGTCAAAATTTGATGAAATTGGTACCGTTGGACTTGTTACACAATTATCTATCATTTCATGCTATTTTGCAGATAAAAACATGAGTATGATGCATATGGTTGCCCTTAAATGATCAATTTAACACTTTATCAGGCGCCCTTTGACGGGGGGCGGCGAGAGAGAGAGGAGAGAGAGAGAGGGGGGCGGCTAGTACAGGTCAGAGTTGCTTGCCTCTGACCTAGCAACGGTTCTCTTATAATAAGTGTGTTTGCGATTTTTCAGAAAAACCCACCCTTATCATAAAATCTGTTAAATAACCCATTGACTGAAGACCTTTTGCATGTGACCCTCTAGGCCGAAATACCAGTCCAGTTAATGGCCGATTAAGGTCAGTAACTCCTTACTGACTTAGTAAATTAATTAATATCCATATATCAATTAGTTAGCCGAATTCAATATCCCACATTAAATTTGGACGGATCTCCGATCACGTTGGGTGCCAAGCAACACTGCGTGAATGTAGAAGGCATTGGGGTTCTGCAATCCACTAATGGAACCTTTCCATCATCGGTTACCGCATGGATATAATCCTTCATCCGTACAATGTTCTCGAATCGACCTAGGGCATGGTTAAATGTTAAACCCTAGTCGGTCGATTCACTTGAATCAGATGTTGTTAAACTATATCAGATAACTCCTTATCTAATAAAGTGTTCGCATTGGCCAAGGACTTAAGTGCATCATTCCCAGAACATTCTCTCTCCTATTATTGAGAGTAGATAATCTCTTGTTGACCACACAATTACCTTCGAGGGCATCTTCCTGAACCCGATCACTTAACTTATTAATATCGCATTGTTAGGGATTCGTTAGCCAAGGTCAAAGCTTAGAAACCTACCAAAAAGGTATCCTTGGTGTCTCAAGTCTAAGGACCAACCACGCAACTGTGACAAAGAATCAAGCTAGTTATCAGTTAGGTAGAAACCATCTTGCGATTCATGGTCGGATCAGTTCTGTGAACTCATTCGCCAATGAGCACCTACAGGTCCAACATAGTGTCTCCATACAAGTGACTTATAAGATCAGTCACTCTCGTCAAATGAGCTGAAGAAACCTATACTAGTCTAATCGGATGCTTGATGTCCTTCTCAAATCTTTCGACTAGGAATAATTAAGAACATGTGTTTACAAGTCTTTAGTCCTATAATTATAATCTCATCATAATTCAAAAACCATTGCATATGTTCATGGACTTCATCGTGATACGATAAACAAAGATCGATTTAATTACACAATGAATTTATGCCATTATATTAATAAACTGAATATTACAAAGTATCAGATTGGATTGTAGGCCACCTAATACTAACAATCTCTCACTTGGACTAAAGTCAATCACTCTTATACAAATACCCATATTCTCTAAGTGACGCTCAAATACATTTTGAGACAATGGCTTCATCAGTGGATCTGCTATATTGTCGGCTGAGGGAACTCTTTCCACCACGACATCTCCTCGAGCTATAATCTCTCTGATCAGATGAAAACGCCGTAGAATGTGCTTCGACTTCTGATGAAACCTCGGCTCTTTCGCTTGAGCAATCGCTCTGTTGTTGTCACACAACAGTGGGACGGGACCAGAGATGCTATCCACCACACCAAGATCGCCGATGAATTTCTTCATCCAGATTTCTTCCTTGGCGGCTTCAGCAGCAGCAATGTACTCAGCTTTTGTTGTCGAATCAGCAGTGGTTTCTTATTTGGAACTTTTTCAGCTCATTGCTCTCCCGTTAAGTGTAAAGACAAATCCTGATGTTGATTTGTTGTCATCCGGATCAGACTGAAAATTCGAGTCAGTATATCCTTGCAGCTTTAAGTCTCCTCCTCCATAGGTCAGAAATATATCCTTAGTTCTTCTCAAGTACTTAATGATACATTTCATAACTTTATTCATTAATACCCTCTCTTCGGGGGTCTTAGGAGACTGACCTTTAGAGAGATAAATTTCATGTCTCATCAGTATGAGACCTCTCTAAGAATTTTTCATGCCAAACCTTTTGACAATAGATTATATGTACATAGATTGGGTTAAAGCAAGCATCTTCTTTGATCTATCTCTATAGATCCATATTCCCAATATATAAGATGCTTCTCCTAAATACTTTACTGACGATATCATCCCTACATCATTCCCAATGAGTAGGATGTCGTCCACATAAAAGACTAAGAAGATAATTGTGCTCCCACTATTTTTCTTGTACACATATGTCTCATCTTCATTCTTAATGAAGCCATAAGATTTGATCGCCTCATCAAACCTTATATTCCAGCTTCGGGAAGCTTGCTTTAGTCTATAAATGGACCTTTGCAATTTGCATACTATATCTGGAGATTCTTTTGAAGTGAAGCCCTCTGGTTGAATCATATACAACTCTTCCTCAAGATTTTCATTGAGGAAGGCTGTCTTCACATCCATTTGTCAGATCTTATAATCATGATATGCAGCAATGGCGAGAAGGATTTTGATAGACTTAATCATGGCAACAAGTGAGAAGGTCTCATCATAGTCAACACCTTGTCTTTGACAATAACGCTTCGCCATTAATCTTGCCTTATAAGTCTCAATTCATCCATCTGCATCGATCTTTCTCTTAAAGATCTACTTGTATCCAATGGGTACTATACCCTAGGACAAGTCTACCAAGTTCCAAAGTTGGTTGGTGTACATGGACTGAATTTTAGAATTTGTGACTTCTCGCCATTTTCCGGCCTCTGGACTCTCAATGACCTCCTAGTAAGTCTTGGGATCATCATCCTCATTATAGAGTGTCCTAGAATCATCTCCAATGATATGCCCCACATATCTTTCGGGTAGTTTAGGCAGTCTAATAGACATATGAGGTTCTTGTGTGTTTTCTTGAATAGGTTCACAAACCGACGGTTCGTCTGATGAACCTATGATAGCCTGTCGGTCTGGAACTTCTTCTAGAGTTACTTTACTCACACTGTCCTTTTGGAGAATATAATTTTCTTCCAAGAAAATAGCTCTCCTGGCGACAAACACTTTTTGTTCGCTAGGACGATAAAAGTAGTAGTCGTAGGTTTCCCTCGGATATCCCAAAAATCTATATTTGTCAATTCTGTACTCCAGCTTATCTGTATTATATCTTTTAACATGAGCATGACATCCCTAGACTTTAACCTGTTTAAGGTCTGGTTTCCTTCCTTTCCATATCTCATATAGAGTGGATTCAACAGATTTACTAAGCACTATGTTTAGGATATACATAGCAGAACTAAGTGCATATCACCATAGGGACACTGGTAATTTAGACATGCTCATCATGGATCGTACAATTTCCATCAATGTGCGATTTCTCCTTTCGGATACACCATTCATCTGATATGTATAATGAGGTGTAAGTTGAGAAATGATACCATTATCCTTTTATTCCCCACTACAATCAGATCGGATGGTTTTGACATTCTTTCCAGTTTTTTTTTTTACTTCATTCTTAAATTCTCTGAATTTTTCGAAGGCTTCTGATTTGTACTTCATTAAGTACACAAAGCCATACCATGAGAAATCATCAGCGAATGTAATGAAATAGGAGACACCACCAATGGCCTAGGTAGACATGGGACCACATACATCAGAATGTATTAGTTCCAATATGTCTTTGGCTCGTTATCCACTTCCAGTAAATGGGGATTTAGCCATTTTACCTATTAGACATGACTCACAAGTTGCATATTATTCAAAATCAAATGGATCTAAAAATCCATCTTTATGCAATCTTTAGAGTCTGTTTTATTCAATATGACCAACCCTACAATGCCATCGGTAGGCTTTATTCACTTCATACTTGCTCTTTTTAAGAGCATTATCGACATGAAGACTATCATGAGATACATTCATCAAGTATAATCCATTACATAAAGAAGCAAAACCAACTATTTTATTTCCAAAATAAATAGAATAACATTTGTTCCCAATGGATATAGTGTACCAAATACTATCTAAATAAGAAATAGATATAATGTTTCTTATTATGCTAGGTACATAATAACAATAATCTAATGATAAATAGTCTCCAGATGGTAGTTTAAGATTTATTGTCCCTACAGCGATCACCGCAACTCTTGCGTCGTTACCTAGCCTTAACTCCACCTCGCCGGTCAGCTTACGCATTCTTGTCAGCACCTGCACATTATTGTAGATATGAGAAATATATCCAGTATCTAATACCCATGATGTATAATCTCTTACTGACAAATTAATATCTATCATATAGATCCCTAAAGCGTCCTGCTGCTTCACCTTTCCTTGAGCCTTGTCTTTGAGGTATTCCTTGCAATTCTTCTTCCAGTGGCCCTTCCAATGTGAGTAGAAACAATTACCCTTCTTAGCTATCTTGTCTTTATCCTTCTTAGCAATCTTTGACTTTTCCTGTTTCTTGCCCTTGCCTTTCTTAAAGGCTTGAACAGTTTTTCTCTTTTTGTTGGTCTTATCAACTATGAGGATTTGGAAATTTTCCTTCACAAGGTTCCGCTCTGCAGTCTTCAGCATGTTCAGTAACTTAGCCAGAGATGCTTGGATCTTGTTCATGTTAAAGTTAACAATGAACTGTGCATACAATTGTGGAAGAGAAGCAAGAACAAGATCAGTATGCATCTTCTTGGGAAGTAGAACCCCAAAAGCATCCAGTCTTTCCACCCACTTAATCATTTTCAGCACATGGGTCTGCACTGAAGATCCCTCTGCCATTTGAGTCTTGAATAGATTCTTAGATATCTCATATCTTTCGATTCTGCTCTGCTCACCAAACAGCTCATTCAGATGGAACATGATGGATTTTGCATCCATCTCCTAATGCTGCCTTTGCAACTCATTGCTCATCGAGGCAAGCATGTAGCATTGGGCTGTGATGGTGTCTTCCTTTCATTTCTCATATGATAAGATATCCGCCTCTTAGGCATCCAATGTTGGTTCAGTAGGAGGATCATCTTCCAGGGCATATGCAATCTGCTCAGATATGAGGATAGTCTTCAGGTTCTTGAGTTAGTCAGAGTAATTTGGGCCTATCATTTAGTTGGCATCCAGTATGCCTCGCAACAAGTTATGGTGTGATATTTTAGCCTACAGGAGATAAAATTCTAATTAGCAGATAATTCAGTTATTAACTTTAAAAATAAGATATGGACTTTTATCTAGTTTTACTCCCACTAATTTTCGTCGGACTATGTAACTTTTAGATATACAGAATGGGAGACGTCGATAGTCTCCTAGCAGGGATTAGAATTTCTAAGACTCATAGCATGACCTTAGGGAAACATGAGTATTATACTATGATTTTAGAGCAACCATTTCATATTAATTGCAACTTCTTGCAATATCTGATTATTCTTTGGCTCCTAGGTCTATAATGGTCTTGGGAAAACACAATAAACCATTATTCCTGCTTTAAGCTTTACCATTATTACGTGACGGAATAGATTAGGTGCAGCTCCTGGGGAAACGCAAGGATAGTTGCATCGTCCTCTACCCAATCTTAAGGCATCATGATTCCATAGCTTTTAGTTCTTTCATCGGACGGTGACAGATCTCGGCGAAACACAAGAAACTGCCATCACTGAATTGAGTCCTAAAACTATAATGATGGAGAGCCACGTGATACATTCTCAATGACTCACGCTCCGGCTTAGATTTTAAGTTTAAAGTTTTGTTTATTTTATCTTGGTCTCATCCTAGGTAATAGTATATAAATATATCACATATATTTAATATATACACATAACGCAGACATTTGATTCATAATCAAATTAAAAGCATGCATCACATACATGTTAAGATGTGGTCATGGCTAGCACAGTGGTTTGACTTGAGCCATACAATCAAACTCACTCACATTCAATATAATAATTATATCAAAAAGTCTACCAATACATAGTCTATATTAACTCCTTTATTTTCCTTCATGATTGCAGTTGTGGATCATCCTCGCTTCTTCTTTCATTGCTTCGATCAAATTACATAATATTCCCAATCTACGTGTAAATTTAAAGAAGGCCTTATGGCGAGTATATAAGGGAGGGAAGTAGAAGTACATTGGAGTATGAGAGAGGGAGATGTTTGCAAATCTCTATTTATTAACAATTAATAAAAAAATCACACATACAAAATTCACATCCATATATCATCACATGAAGTATATTTAAGTGCATATCCATAACCATAATGTGTTTTATTAATCAAACCACACAAGAAATAGCATATCACATGGCTAATAAAAGTTTTCGAAAATAAATAATTTTGATTTTTAGAAACCAAGGACCAATCAAAATTGGGTAATTAGATTTTTCGAAAGATGTTTTATTTTGTTAAACATGAAATTAAATCATATTTAAAAGCTTTAACAACACATAACATGTGCAAAACACTAAAATTAATAGTTTAAGAATATTCCATACTATATTTGAACATTTTAAATAATAGGGCAATCTAAAATTAGATTATAAAAGAATCAATTATTAATCTAACAACTTAGATCAATTAATTAAATTAACAACTTTTGACAATTTATTAAAAAAAATCATAGTCTCTTAGATGGACCTAATAAAATAAAAAACTTGAATTTGATTTAATTTTCAAAAGCATATTTTAAAATTAAAACGAAAAAAAAAATTGGCCCAAATGGGGGGCTTAATTGGGTTCAGCTCGGTTGAGCCCCTGGCTCAACGAGGACCGAGCCAGGCCCAACAATGGGCTCGGACCCAGGCCTGCTTGGTTGGGCAGGCCTAGTCCGAGCCCTATTGAGACCTAGCTCGGACCACCTAGCCCGAGCCAGGGCTTTACCCTATCGGCAGCTAGGCAAACCCTAGCCGCCTGACAAGGCCAACTCGAGAGCTCCCTGCAGCATAGGGAGCCCGACGCCCCCCCGTGACCTCTTCTGGTGTCGGCACCAGGGCCAGGCGGGCATTGGCGCCCATCCTCCCACAGTGGCAACGACGCTGACGCTGTCCGACGATCGGTGGAGGCCCAGTAAGGGCTCCGATGGGCATTACTCATCCCTTTTAAAACCTTCCCCTTCTCTCTCTTAAATCTGCAAGAAGAAGAAGAAGAAGGGGATGGCCGGCCGGTCGGCAACCCCAAGCCGCCGGGCAACCAACCCAGTGCTTGTAGAGGAAGCCAACGGTGACCGGCCAAGAAGCATCCGTCCCATGGATCCATATGCCCCTTCATAAATGAAGCATTCTTTATCTGACGAAGAACACCACGAATCTCAAGAAAAAATATTTTTCTGTAGAATAAAATTGTGATCTCATCTTTGTGTTCATCCGATAAACACAAAATGAATAGAAAAATAAACTCTAGCATGGAACAAAATTCAAAACCTATAAATTTTAGAGATCGAAATGACGAAGAACATAGTGGAACCTAGCTTTGATACCACTGTTAGGTTCGTTGTGTTGGGATCGATAAAACAGAGCGGAAAATAAATTTTGGATCCTATGCCATTTCGATTAAACAAATCAGATCATATGTGAAAACAATTTTCCCCCTGCACGGATTCGAATCCGCGTTTGTCTGGTTCCGTTTGTGCGATGCTGCAAGCCCCACAGGTGCTCGATCTCTAGCAGTATCCACGCGGTCTTCCTCTCGACGGATCGTCCTCGCTTCCTCACTTGGTGCGGCGTCTGTGGATCTCGTCTGACTGTGCTTAACTGTCCGCAACATGCGGAACTAGTGTTACCGTCTGACGGGAAGCGGAGCCAACGGGAGGCAGAGCAGAGCCTCTAGGGGGGCGCCCTCTGAGGGGAGTGGCTAGAGAGAGAGGAGAGAGAGGGGGCGCCTATCACGGGTCAGAGTTGCTGGCCTCTGACCTAGCAACATTTCTTTTATAATAAGTGTGTTTGTGATTTTTCAGGAAACCTGCACTTATCATAAAACCGGTTAAATAACCCATTGACTGAATATCTATTGCGTGTAACCCTCTAGGCCCAAATACCAGTCCAGTTAATGACCCATTGAGCTCAGTAATTCCTTACTGACTCAATAAATTAATTAATATCCATATATCAATTAATTAGTCGAATTCAATGTCCCACATTAAATTCGGACGGACCTCCGATCACGTTGGGTGCCAAGCAAGACTGCGTGCACCAGGAAGGCATTGCGGTTCTGTAACTCACTAATGGAACATTTTCATCATCGGTTATCGCGCAGATATAATCCTTCATCCATGCAATGTTCCAGAATCGACCTAGGGTATGGTAATTATTAAACCCTAGCCGGTCGATTCACTTGAATCAGATTCCACTAAACTATATTAGATAACTCCTAAAGTGTCTGCCCTGGCAAGGGACTTAAGCACGTCGTTCCCGGAACATTCTCTCTCCTAGCTGATGATCCCTTGTTGACCACACCATTACCTTCAAGGGCATCTCCCTGAACCCAATCACTTAACTTATTGATATTTGATGCGTATTTAAATGTCGTCGTTAAAACACAAATAACATCAATCTTAATTTCCAAATCTCAATAAAAATAACAAAGTAGTACTTGGTTGAGATCGGGTCGATCCACGGAGAAATAAAATTTTAACTTTAAAAACTTTGGGTTTTGTTTGAGATCTTGATATAATGTTCTAGTTGAAAACTTCCATTTTAAGCACTTGAACAAAATTAATTACAGAATTTTAAATGCCTTCAAAAATCTCCAATCAACACCTAGAACCTACCACTAAAATATGATTAACTAATTATTGAGATTGATCAAAGCATATGAGTCCAACTAAATAGTATTAGTCTAAGAAAACAATAAAAATATCCACTAGGTTTAAAAGGAAAATAACATGATCACTATTATTGCAATAAGAAAGATTACAATGGTTCTAAAAAAAGTTTAATAACAGAGATGCTAACTAGTTTCTTAACAACTAAAATAAACTAACTAAGAGGGATAACGGGGAAAACACAGTAAAAGTGCTGCCTCGGGTGGTTCAATGTGCCGCTAGTGGAGGCGTTGTGAAGCTCGAGCGTAGTGAGGCAAGAGTAGGGCGCTGGGAGGCTCGGCGGCGCAGTGGACCGCGAGCAGGGGAGTGGTTTGCGGACGGCTACTGCTGACGCAATCACACGGTGCCGTGTGGTGCTAACGGGCCCCAGGCGCTGGGCGGGAACAGGCCTCGTGCAGCCATGTGGCAGACGCAGTCGTGCCTCGCGGCACGGTCGACGATGGAGCGGCGGCCGAATTGGGGTGTGCCGACGCTTAGCGTCGGTGATTGTTGCGTCGGTGGCTGTTGCAGGCGGGCGGGCGATGACGTGTGGCTGGCGGCGGCGGCTGCTTCGAGCGGGAGCGCGCGGGAGCACTCCACATGGCTCTGGTGGGGCCTGACGAGGTGCAGTGGTGGGCGTGGGCTGTAGAGAGGAGAAGAAAGAGATAGAGTGGGGGAATAGGAGAGAGACGCAGGGAGAGAAAGAAAGAGAGCGCAGAAGGAGAGAGAGAAGACTGACAGAGAATAGAAGAGAGAGAGATGCATAGGGAGAGAGATTTGAAAGAGAGAGAGAGAGAGAGAGAATGTAGGGTGAAAAAAAAATGCAAAAGGGCTTTTTTTAAAAAAATTCAAAGAGAGGGAGAGAGAAGAGATTCGGCTAGGGGAGGTTGTGGAGAGTTTAACAAAATTCAAGAAGTCCCTTTTTCCTCTCCCTTCCATGGTTTTATAGAAGAGAACCCCAAATTTTGAATTTCAAAAAAGTAATAAATAGGCCATTATTTGCATTAAGTTCTCCCTTGATTAATGGATTCTTTTTAAAGATAATAATGGACTATTTTGAAATTTGAATTTAGAGATGGATATCAAATTTTGAATTTCAAAATTTGAATTTTGGATAATAAATGTTATTTTCGAAAATTAAAATTAAAATAAAAAAACAATAAGTATTTGAATTTCGAGGTTCCCTCCTCTCTCTCTCTTAGTTGGCATGTAAGCACTTTTGAAAACCAAAAAAATAGAATCTTGTTCCTTCCAAGATTCAAACCCTGGTCACTTCATTGAAATTCAGGTGGGTTAACCACTATGCCATCTGCTTGCTCATGTCCTGAATTCACATAAAATAATAGGTAAGTTCATGTGGCAATCAATAAATTATTCAAATGCAGATTAAATAATTGCCGAGAAGCTCTTATTTGAGAATGAAATTGTTACAACACTTAATCCATGAAATGATGATATTTGAAATTCGAATTTCACAAAATTAGTATTTTTGAAAACATAATTGATTTATTTATCATTCCATGCGATTTTGTACATAAAAATGATAGTATTGTGTGTAAATTTTATCTATTATTTATCTAAAAATGTGCACTTATCACATCGCCCAACTTAATCATTGCTAGTCCCTTAGTAATGAAATCATCAAAAAAATTGAGACTACCATGACTAGTAAGAAGAATCAAACTTCATTTTAAAGGATGTCTATTGCAAATAGTAGGCAATTTGAATTAAAGTTTTTCATTTTCCCGCCCACAATAGTTAGAATCAGGACAGGTGATTGTGCATATCATTTGAGGTGTTTGGAGTTCATTTCTATCATGTTTGGTATATCGTTGCCTTCGTTGACCTTTGGTGAAGAACTACCTAGGGGAGAGAAAAGAAAAAGAGATCTCCGGATTAGTTGGCTAGGCCCGCTTTTCAGTTCTCGCACCAACTCAACATTTTTTTAAGATTTGGTCTTATTTTGTTGTGAAGGACTTTTTGATTTAGCGCGATTGTTTTTTTTTCCATTTGGTTGCGCTTTGAGAGTGCGTACTTTTTACCACCCTTTTTACTTTGCTTGAGGGGATGGTGCGTACTTTTTGCCACTATCCTTCCTTTGGCTCTTTTGAAGCATATTTATTTGATTTTCATACTTCTGATTGTCCTTTTTTCGAGATGACCGCCTCCTTAAAGTGCTAAGCGGATTGGTCTCCTATTACGAATCATAACTTCCCTTTCGTTTTGACCTAAAAATAAAAATAGAATGGGTAATCCTACACTTCGGGTCAACTCCAGCAACTCTACATTTTCAGGATTTTCTATTGTTTCCAAGTTACCGTGTATGTGTGAAAATCATCATGTCGTGACTCTTTGTGGAGAGGGGGGTTAATTCAAACTTTTACTCAACTTCCTAACTCAATATTGATTTGTTTAAGACATCCTAAATGAAGTATGATAGACAAGAATCTATGTTGGAGTGTGAAAATGAAGAAATTTTTGAAAAATTTTGGTCATTTTCTTAAAAGATTGTTCAACATGCACAATGATTCTCCCCCCCCCCAACTTGAATGACATTGTCCTTACTGGCATGGTAATGGAAAGAATTATTTAACATAAAATCCATAATGATGAAAAGTACAACTTGAGGTATGGGAGAGGCTTCTCCATGTACACCAATGTAGATGATCTCAGTTTCCTAAAAAGGAAATAAAAGAATTATAATAAAAATGAGGAGATTAGGTTGCCTCCCAATAAGTGCTAAGTTTAACGTCTTCAGCCAGACGGAAGTATATTTATTGTGGATCATTCAGCTGCATGGATTCCAATGGACAATTTTGAAGGTTTTCAATGTAAGGTTTTAAATGTTGTACATTAACAGTAAAGGTCTATCCATTTTTTGGATCCATGATCTTGACCGCACTATGGTCAAAAGCTTTAATTACCAAAAATGACTCATCCCATCTTGATTTCAATTTCCTAAGAAACAAATGTAGTCTAGAGTTAAATAACCAGACTTTTTGGTTATGATGGAAAGATTTCCTCACAATGTGTTTGTCATGAAAAGCTTTAGTCTTGGCTTTATAGATTTTTGAATTCTCATAGGCTTCATTGCGTATTTCATCTAATTCACTCAATTGTAAGGTTCTATGTGAACCGGCTTGGCTAGGTCAAGGTTGACTTGTTTGATAGCCCAATATGCTCTGTGTTCTAATTCCACTGGGAGATGCAGGCTTTTCTAAAAACTAACCTATATGGTGACATGACAATAGGAGATTTGTATGTACTCCGATAGGCCCACAAAGTATTGTCTAACCTTTCGGATCAATCTTTTCTATCGGGCCTAACAGACTTTTGCAAGATATTTTTTATTTCTCTACTGGATATTTTCACTTGGCCATTAGTTTGGGGATGGTGGAGTAATCCCATATCTTATGAGCAATGCTCGAAATTGGGAATGAGTGAAGTGCGAACCCCCATCACTAATGATTGCCTTGGGCCATCCGAACCTTGAAAATATGTTCTTCTGAATAAATTTCATTACCACCTTATGATCGTTGGTCCGGGTGGCTATTGCTTCAATCTATTTAGAAACATAATCTACTGCCACCAAGATGTATTCGTATCCAAAGGATGGTAGAAAAGGGCTCATGAAATCTATTCCCCAAACATCAAAAATTTCTACCACTAGGATTGGATTGAGTGGCATCATATCTCTTTTGGCCATATTCCCAACAGCTTAACATCTTAAGCACGTTTTACTAAACTCATATGCATCTTTGAAAAGTGTGGGCCAATAGAAACTGCTTTGTAAAACTTTTGCTGCGGTTTTCTTTCTTGAGAAATGGCCTCCACAAGCAAGGTTGTGGCAAAAGGTTAAGACACTTTGTTGTTCTTCTTCAGGGACACATCTACGGATGATTTGATCTGGACAAATTTTAAAGAGTTCAAGGTCTTCCCAGAAATAATACTTCTCTCGAGAGAAGAATTTATCTTTTTCATTTCTTGTCCATCCTTGAGAAAGTTGGCCGGTCACCTTAAAATTCACAATATGTGCATACCATGGTGGTGAAGTGTAAGAAATGGCCAATAGATGTTCATCAGGGAATGAATCTTTCATTGGTTCATTATCTGAAATCATGATTCGGGAGAGATGGTCAGCTACCACATTCTCGGATCCCTTTTTGTCCCGAATCTCCAAATCAAATTCTTGGAGGAGTAGGATCCACCTGATTAATCTTGGTTTGGCATCTTTCTTTGTTAACAAATATTTCAATGCTGAGTGATCAGAATAGATTATCACTTTTGCCTCCAGTAGGTAGGAATGAAATTTTTCCAAGGCAAAAACGACAGCTAACAATTCCTTGTTTGTAGTGGTATAGTTCATCTGAGCATCTACAAGTGTACGACTTGCATAATAAATCACCGCGGGCTTTTTATTGATTCTTTGTCCCAGTACTGCCCCCGTAGTATAATCAAAAGCATCGCACATTATTTCAAAGGGCAAAGACCAATCAGGAGATTGAAGAATGGGAGCCTTGGTCTGAGCCTCCTTTAAAGATTTGAATGCCTTTAAGCATCGTTCATGAAGATGGAATGGGACATCTTTGGCTAAGAGAATGGTTAATGGTTGAGCAATTTGAGAGAAGTTTTGAATGAACTGACGATAGAAGCCGGCATGGCCTATAAAGGATCGAAGTTGCTTTACCGAGGTAGGTGGAGGAAGATTGGAAATTAGGCTAACCTTGGCTTTGTCCACCTCATTACCTCTTACAGAAACTATGTGACCCAGAACTATGCCCTCTTTTACCAAAAAATGACTCTTCTCCCAACTTAGAATCAAATTCGTCTCTATGCATCTTCCAAGTACTTTTTTCAAAATTTTCAGACAAATCTCAAATGAGTCCCCAAATATTGAAAAATCATCCATAAATACTTCGAGGAACTCTCCCACCATGTTCGAAAAGATTGCCAACATGTATCGTTGGAAAGTTGTTGGTACATTACATAGTCCAAATGGCATTCTTCGGAAAGCAAATGTGCCATATGGGCAGGTGAATGTAGTCTTTTATTGATCTTCTGGGTAAATAACCACTTGATTGTAGCCTGAATACAGAACTAAAAAGCAAAAATATTTCTGACCCGTTAGTTTTTCCAAAATCTGATCAATAAACGGGAGTGGGAAATGATCTTTCTTTGTCATTATATTCAATTTTCTGTAATCGATGCAAACTCTCTACCCTGTAGTCAGCCTAATGGGCATTTCTTCACCTTTATCATTTCTCACCACAGTTAATCCAAACTTCTTTGGTACCACTTGGGTTGGGCTTATCCACTTACTATCAGATATTGGGTATATAATACCCGCATCTAACCATTTCACCACTTCTTTCTTGACCACTTCCATCATGATGGGATTCAATTTTCTTTGCATCTCTCTACTAGGCTTAGCATTATCCTCTAGATAGATGTGATGCATACATGTGGTTGGACTTATTCCTTTCAAATCAGCTACAGACCACCCTATGGCTTCTTTGTGAGTTCAGAGGACTTCAATAAGTTGTTCCTCCTAAGAAGAGTTAAGATCAGCTGCTATGATCACAGGCAGGGTTTCGGACGGGCCTAAAAAGACATATTTGAGGGAGTCCAGTAAAGGTTTAAGTTCCAACTGAGGAGGGACTTAGAGAGATGAGGAAGTAGGTTTTGGATTGAGTTCAGGTAGAGGTTCAACCTTATTGGGCCGCCAGGCCTTTTTACTCCAATCAGATGTGGATGTTTCTAAGATCACAGGCATTAGCTCCTCTACTTCTTCAAATTAGGTCAAAGGGAATGTTTCTAAGATGTTATCAATTACATCAATTGCAAAGCAATCTTCCCCATCTTGCATATGTCCAGATGCTTTGAAAATATTAAGGGATATTTTGTGATTCCCAAAGAAAATATTCATCAACCCCGACTTGCAGTTAATGATAGCATTAGTAGTAGCCAGAAAAGGACGGCCCAATATAATCGGGCTATTTTTCAAATGTTGAACGGGCTCTATATCAAGGATGACAAAATCAACTGGGAAGTAACAAGAGTCGATCCTGACAATGACATCTTCCACCATTCCTCCCGATGTCCTAAGAGATCTATCAGCAAGTTGCAGGATCACCGGAGTCGGTTTCAATTCTCCTATCTCAAATTTTTTATAAACTGAAGTGGGCAATAGAGTCACACTTGCCCCAAGGTCCAATAGTACTTTATCAAAGGTGGTTCCTTCAATCACACAAGAGATAAGTAGAGCCCCAAGATCTTTCATCTTTTTGGGCAATTGGTTGAGCAAAATGGCACTCACCTCTTCAGGCAAAAAGATTTTCTTAGGAACTATTTTGGGCTCTCTCTTATGAGTACAAAGTTCCTTCAGAAATTTGGCGTAGGCCGATACATGTTGGATGGCATCTACCAGAGGTATGTTGATGTGGACTTGTTTAAATAAGTCCATTAACTCTTCTTGCGAGTTTGGATTTAATGCTTCCTTCTTTCTTTACCCGTTTATAAAGCTTGTGGAAAAGAGATTTTGGGCTTATAATTCTCAGGAGATTCTTCAATTCTTTGTTTACTTTTTTCCTGAATGATATTGGGTTCTTCACTCTCCTCTTCTTCTTCTTCAATTTGCTCATGATTTGCCTGATTAGATCCTTGATTTGGGTAAGGATCTAGCAAAATTTTACCACTTCTTAAGGCCAAAATTACTTTCGCATTTTCTAATTGTGGGCCTCTTGGTGGATTTTGGCCCATTTGAGGTTGGGCCTGAGGAATAGGCAGAAGTGGTTGTTATGGGAAACCCGGAGGATAGTTTCATGGGTTTGCAATGGGTTGGCTGGGTAATGGGCCTACTTCCCTCCTCATAGTTGTATCAGCCATTGGGCTCAATTGGGCTTCTTATTTTGAAATGGATTGTTGTTGGGAGATGACCAATTGTTACAATTGTCGCTGTTGTTGTTGGTTCATGAGTAATTGTTGCAGCATATTGAACTTTTCATCATTTTGATTTGGTGGCTGAGAATGTGGAATTTAATATGAAGGTTGAGAGAACATATTTTGATTGTTATTGGGCTGAAAATAAGGAGATTGGGATTGGATATATTGATCCTTATTGAAGGTTTGATTTGGATAATAATTCTGTTGGTGGGCCCCATTCTGAAAGTTTTGTGTTTGTGGGTTTGGAGCTTAGGCTTGTTAAGGTTTCCATGAGAAATTTGGGTGATTTTTCCAGCCCGGGTTGTAGGTGTTAGAATATGGATCATGATTGGGCCTTGATTAACCTTGGGATGCTTGGACTTGTTCTTGAATGAAAGGTGGTAATTGGGCTGCCGTAGGACACTTACTGACATAGTGAGTTGGGCTAGCACAAAGACTACAAACTTCCTGATAAGATGGAGAAGGTTCTGAATATGATCTTGATGGTGATTGGATATTAGATCCTTGATTGTTCGAAGCTAGAAACTGGTCTAACTTTTGAGCCATTAGATCCATTTTACTCATTTGTTGGGTTAGAAGGTCCACTTTTTCCAGCTTTTGGTCTAGTGCATTGATATCCATTCTAGAATCAAATTCTCCTCGGTTTCTGATTTCATAAACTCTAGTCCGTTTGGATGCTCCCACTGATCTTTCATATGATGAAAGTGAGGCATGATTTATTGAATTCTCACTTAGCATTTCAAACAGATCATATGCTTTTTCCTCACTTTTGCTCATGAATGCTCCTCCACAAGATGCATCCACCATTTGCCTATATTGTGCATCCAAACCTTCATAAAATGCATGCACAGTTTGTCATCTAGATAGTCCATGATGTGGACATTTCCTAAGCAATTCTTTCAGCCTTTCACATGACTCATGGATTTGTTCACCGGGTAATTGTGAAAACCCGGTTATGGCCCGTCTCGTAATATTGGTTCTTCCTATATGATAGAATTTCTTCAAGAACTCTTGTTGCATTTCAGGTCAGGTTCTAATGGGCTTCCTTATTGTACCAAGCTAGTATTTGGGCTTGTCCTTAAGAGAGAAAGGGAATAGGGTTAGACGAAGGGCATCTTTCGTGAAATCTTGGATTTTCACGGTAGAACAAATCTCAAAGAACTCATCCAAATGTTTATATGGATCTTCATTGATATTCCCATAGAACGATGGGAGCATTTGGATGGTACTGGGCTTGATCTCAAAATAGCTTGCATGGGTATTGTGCAATTGAACACAAGATGAATTGTTATAGTCTTGAGGAATGAAATATTCCTTCATCTGCTTAGGCATTTGATTTTGAAGATGACTTTGATGACGTAGATATCTCTCAATTTCTTGAATGAGATTGATAATTTCTGAATTTTGATATCTTCTACCTAGCATACACTGGACGAAGAGAGAGAAGAGGATTTGTTTTTGTTTTTATATTTTTTTAAATTTTTTATGTAAAGACAAACAAGTTGAAAACAATTAACCTAATGACCTAAGTGCAACCTAGACCTAAATATGATTTTTCTCACAAAGTAACTAGAATTCGTTGTGAATCACACCCACAAAGGATCAACGGCCAGGTAAGAGGTGGGGTAGTGGGAGGCTCCCCCTACTTTCGTAGGGACCTAATTAAATAACTACTTTTTTGCTTAGGCGTTTGCCTATGTAACTTCTAGCCTAGACACCAGTGTCCAAAGTAGAAGCAAATTCACAACTTGGACCAAGCACAGTGTGAATCCTAGGTTCAATAGCTAATTGATTTTATTGGGATTGGGAAATGCAAGATGAAGTGTTGGTGGTTTGTGGGTAGGGCTGTCAATGGAAATCCAATTATCCGATTTTTCGATCCGTTATCGAAAAAAAATATCTGTTTTCGATAAAAAATATCCGTCCGATAACTATCAGAATCGGATATTTCCGATAAGCTATCGAAATAGGAAACAGAAACTCTTGTTTCTGTATCCGCTTTCCGATTTCCGATTCCGATTGTTATTAAATTTATTATTAAGAATAATATTAACCTTAGGATTGTTTTAATCTTATTAATCATTATCTAATATAAGTAATCATTATCTAATTTATTAAGACGTATTGGTAATATTTAGGTTTCATTTTATATGTTTTAAACAAATAAATCAAGAAATCGGTAATTTTTTATAATTATCAAAAATAATATCCAATTCCGATATCAGAATTGGAAACAAATCGGAAACGGAAAAAAGACTTTCTGATTTTATCGGAAACGGAAACGAATAATGCACTTTCTGATCTTATCGGAATCGAAAACGGAAACAAGCTATTCTTATCGGAATCGGAAAACGGAAACACTTGTTTCCGTATTCGTATCCTACCCGTTTACAGCCCTATTTGTGGGCTAAGGGAGGGTGATGAAATCCCCACCTTATCTTGTTATGAAGATGCCCTTAAAGTATTTTAGCAATGAGATGCTCACCACAATTCAAACAAGTTTGTTTTATGCAAAAATAAAATGACAATGCATGAACATGTTATTGGCACAATTGAGAGAAACTCACCTTGCTTCCTGCACTCTTCAACATAAAGTAAAATGATAAAAAATTTAAAAGCTAATGCCCTCCTAAATGATGCATGCCGTAAAACATGATGGTTTGATTTTCAATATTGAAATGATTTTTTAAAAAAAAATTAGTTTTAAATTTTTTTTTATTATTAATGGATTCTAACAAAATCTGAAAATAAAAATTAAATAAATGATAAGTCGGAACAAACTCACAAACTAGGAGTTTTCCTTTCCTTTTTTCATTTTTTTTAAAGCACCTGCAAGAAAAGAAAATCAATGTGAGTATGGATATAAACAAATGGACCCAAAATATCAAAATTAAGAATCAACTTCCCTGGTAATGGCGTCAAAAATTGATGCGTATTTGAATGCCGTTGTTAAAACACAAATAACATCAATCTTAATTTCCAAATCTCAATAAAAATAACAAAGTCGTACTTGGTTGAGATCGGGTCGATCCACGGAGAAATAAAATTTTAACTTTAAAAACTTTGGGTTTTGTTTGAGATCTTGATATAATGTTCTAGTTGAAAACTTCCATTTTAAGCACTTGAACAAAATTAATTACAGAATTTTAAATGCCTTCAAAAATCTCCAATCAACACCTAGAACCTACCACTAAAATATGATTAACTAATTATTGAGATTGATCAAAGCATATGAGTCCAACTAAATAGTATTAGTCTAAGAAAATAATAAAAATATCCACTAGCTTTAAAAGGAAAATAACATGATCACTATTATTGCAATAAGAAAGATTACAATGGTTCTAAAAAAAGTTTAATAACAGAGATGCTAACTAGTTTCTTAACAACTAAAATAAACTAACTAAGAGGAATAATGGGGAAAACACAAGTAAAAGTGCTACCTCGGGCGGTTCAATGCTCCGCTAGTGGAGGCGCTGTGAAGCTCGAGCGTAGTGAGCCACGAGTAGGGCGCTGGGAGGCTCGGCGGCGCAGTGGACCGCGAGTAAAGGCGTGGCTAGCGGATAGCTACTGCTGGCGCAATTGCACGGCGTCGCGTGGTGCTAACAGGCCCTAGGCGCTGGGCGGGAACACGCCCTGTGTGGCCGCGTGATAGACACGGTCGTGCCTCGCGGCACGGTCGACGATGGAGTGGCGGCCGAATTGGGGTGTGCCGACACGTGGCGTCGGTGGCTGTTGCAAGCGGGCAGGTGATGACGCGTGGCTGGCAGTGGCGGTTGCCTCAAGCGAGAGCACACAGGAGCACTCCACGTGGCTCTAGTGGGGCCTAACGAGGTGCGGTGGCGGGTGTGGGCTACAGAGAGGAGAAGAAAGAGATAGAGAGGGGGAATAGGAGAGAGACGCAGGGAGAGAAAGAGAGAGAGCGCATAAGGAGAGAGAAATAGAAGGAGAGAGAGAAGACTGACGGAGAATAGAAGAGAGAGATGTGTAGGGAAAGAAAGAGAAGGAGAGAGAGATTTGAAAGAGAGAGAGAGAGAAGGTAGGGTAAAAAAAAATATAAAAGGGCTTTTTTAAAAAAAAATCAAAGAGGGGGAGAGAGAAGAGATTCGGCTAGGGGAGGTTGTGGAGAGTTTAACAAAATTCAAAAAGTCCCTTTTTCCTCCCCCCTTCTTTGGTTTTATAGAGGAGTGCCCCAAATTTGAATTTCAAAAAAGTAATAAATAGGCCATTGTTTGCATTAAGTTCTCCCTTGATTAAGGGATTCTTTTTAAAGATAATAATGGACTATTTTGAAATTTGAATTTAGAGAGGGATATCAAATTTTTTATTTCGAAATTTGAATTTTGAGATTCCCTCCTCTCTCTCTCTTAGTTGGCATGTAAGCTCATTTTGAAAACCAAAATAATACAATCTTGCTCCTTCGAGATTCCCTCCTCTCTCTCTCTTAGTTGGCATGTAAGCTCATTTTGAAAACCAAAATAATACAATCTTGCTCCTTCTAGGATTCGAACCCTAGTCACTCTATTGAAACTTAGGTGGGCTAACCACTATGCCATTTGATTGCTCATGTCCTGAATTCACATAAAATAATAGGTAAGTTCATGCGACAATCAATAAATTTTTCAAATGCAGATTAAATAATTATCGAGAAGCTCTTATTTGAGAATGAAATTGTTACACTCACTTAATCTATGAAATAATGATATTTGAAATTCGAATTTCACAAAATTAGTATTTTTGAAAGCATAATTGATTTATTTATCATTCCATGTGATTTTATACATAAAAATGACAGTATAGTATGTAAATTTTATCTATTATTTATCTAAAAATGTGTACTTATCATATCCCATGGTTAGGGATTCGTTAGTCAAAGTCGAAGCTCAGAAACCTACCAACAAGATATGCTTGGTGTCTCAGGTCCAAAGACCAACCACGCAACTGTGACAAAGAATCAAGCTGGTAAACAGTTAGGTAGATACCATCGAGTGATTCATGTCAGATCAATTCAATGAACTCATTCGCCAATGAGCACCTACAGGCCCAGCATAGTGTCTTTACACAAGTGATTTATAGGATCAGTTACCCTCATTAATGAGCTGAAGAAACTTGTAATAATCTAACCGGATGCTTAATGTCCTTCTGAAACACCCCACAACTAAGAACAATTAAGAACATGTATTTACAAGTCTTCAGTCCTATATTTATGATTTCATCATAATCCAAAGACTATTGCACATGTTCATAGACTTCATCGTGAAATGATAAACAATATCGAATTACATACACAATGAATTTAAGATATTTTATTAATAACTGAGTAATACAAAGTATTTGGTTGGCTTGGAGGACACCTAATACTAACATGCGGCATGCAGGCGGCAGAGTTTCCAAACGACGGGAATTAGAGACGGCGCAGAGGTGGCGACCCGGGGCACATGGGACGGAAGGAGAGAGGGGGGTGACTAGAAGAGAGCAGAACCCTGGAGCTTGGCCCAGGGTTCTCTCACGGCTATTGACTGCCTGGAACTTTTCATGAAAGTCCATGGTTAAATATAAATCCCACTAAAATATCTCGAACTGAGGACCTTTGTGCATATGACCATCCATGCCCAAGTAGCAGTCCAGTTAACGGCCCATTAAGTACAATAACAATTTACTTACTTATTTAATTAAGTTAATATCTTATATTAACTAATTAATCAATCACATTAATGTCGTACACATGAATCGGTCGGGCCTCTGATCACGTTAGGTGCAAGCAACACCGCATGATCCCGGAAGGTCATGGGGTTCAGAAACCCATTAAGGAACCTTTTCGTCATCAGTTATCATGTAGATATAATCTTTCACTCATACAATACTTCTACGTCGATCTAGAGTATGGTAAACTGTCAAACCCTAACCGATTAATTCACTCGGTCTTGATGCGTCTTATGTACATTGAACAACTCCTTCTCCGAGTCAGTGTCCGCCTTGGCGAGGGACTTTATGTGCTTCATACTTGGAGCATTCTCTCTCTAATTATCGAGATCGAATTATTCCTTATTGGACATAGAATCACTTTCGAAGGACTTCCGCTGAACCTGATCCTTGACTATTTGGAATCCCATGTTTAGGGATTCCTAAGACAAGGTCAAAGCTTTGAAGTCCACCGACAATGTGTCTTTATTGTCCTAGGTCCAAGGAGCATATATGCCACTGTAATGTTGGATCAAGCTAGTTGACAATTAGGTAACTTACCATCTAGCGATTCAAGTCAGACCCGTTCAGTGAACTCATTCACCAATGAGCACCTACAGGTTCAACATAGTATCTCCACACGAGTGACTATGAGATCAGTCACCATCATCATATGAGTTGAGGTAACATGCACTAGTCTTACTAGATATCTAATATCCTTCTTAGATATCCTCCGACTAGGAACAATTTAGAATGAGTGTTTATAAGTTGTCAGTCTCAATATTATGATTACAATGTAATCTGACAACTATTGCACACATTTATGGAGTTCATTATGATAGAAAGAATAACAATTATAAATAAAACTCGATTTACATATAATGAATATATAATGCCATTTATTAATAATTGAATAAGATTGTCTATGATTGGCTTATAGGTTATACATAAAACTAACAATTTCTCACTTGGACTAAAGCCAATCCTCTATACTGTATCCCCATACCCTGTAAGTGACACTCAAAGATAATCTGGGACAACAGCTTCGTCAGTGAATCTACTATGTTATCGGCCGATGGAATGCTTTCCACCATGACATCTCCTTGGACAATAATCTTTCTCATTAAGTGAAAGTGCCTCAGAATGTGGTTTGGCTTCTAATGAGACCGCATCTTTTTCGCCTGTGCAATGTCTCCATTGTTGTTGAATAGCAACGGGACAGGATTAGAGATGCTCAGAACTATTCTAAGGTCGGTGATGAACTTATTCATCTAGACTGCCTCTTCGGCGGCTTTTAGCTACAACAATGTACTCGGCTTCTATTGTAGAATCTGCAGTGGTTTCTTACTTGGAAAATTTTTAGCTCACCGCACCCCCGTCTAAGGTAAACACAAACTCGGAAGTAGATTTATTGTCATCCAGATATGACTGGAACTCGAGTCAATGTATCCTCCTAGCTTCAACTCTACTTCTCCAAGACTAAAAACATATCATTAGTTCTTCTCAAGTACTTAATGATACATTTCACAGCCTTCCAGTACTCTTCACCTGGATCTGCCTGATATCTGCATGTAACACTTAGAGCAAGTGCTACATCAGATCTAGTAAATATCATGGCATATACAATAGAGCCTATGGCTAATGCATAAGGAACTTTGTCCATCAATGCTTTCTCTTTAGGAATCTTTGGTGATTGATTCTTAGAGAGAATAATTCTATGTCTCAGCGGTATGAGACATCTCTTGGAATTCTTCATGTCAAATCTTTCGACAATGATATATATATATAAAGATTGGGTCATTCCAAGTATCATTTTTGATCTATCTCTATAGATTTGTATTCTCAATACATAGGATACTTCTCTCAAATCATTCATGGAGAAGTTTTTAGATAGTCTGACTTTAACAAATGACTACATCACTACATCATTCTCAATGAGCAGGATCTTGTCAATGTAAAGTATTAGGAATGTTACTGCACTTTCACTAGTTTTCTTGTACACACAAAGTTCATCTTCATTCTTAATAAAGTTATAAAATTTTACAAGATCGTCAAATTTTTGAATTCATAAATTGATCTTTGAAGCTTCTACACTTTATCTAAGAACTCCTTGGATATGAAACCTTCAAGTTATATCATATATACCTTTTCTTCAAGGTTTCCATTAAGGAAGACGGTTTTCACATCCATTTGCCTGATTTCATAGTCATAGTGTGCTATAATGGTGATGAGGATTATGATTGACTTTATCATCAACTGGTGAAAATGTTTCGTCATAGTCAATTCCTTATCTTTGATGATATTCCTTTGCTACCAACCTTGCTTTATTAGTGTCGATTCATCCATCTACACCAGTCTTTCTTTTAAAGACCCATTTGCATCCAATAGGTACAAACCTTCGGACATGTCCTTCAAATTCCAAACTTGGTTGGTGTACATGGACTATACCTTGCCTCCTTTCATTTGCCTGCATCGAAATTTTCAATAGCTTTCTCGTAGGTTTTGGGATGATCATCCTCACTGTAAGATGTCCCAATCGCACCTTCACTAAAAAAGGGGGGAAGCCTATGGGCTAGCACAGCTGGCTAGCTCGGCCCGCCAAGGCTCGAGCCTAGGCCCTTGGCCTGAGCAAGGCCCAGGGCTAGGCCTGGCTCGGGCCAGCCTGGCCTTGCGGGCGGGACCGGCCCTAGCCTGTGCGCAAGGAACCGCTGCCCCTCCATAGCCCGCACCTTGTCGCACAAGGCGACGATGCAGGGGAAGTGTGCGGTGATGTCGGGCATTCCCGACGACCCCTTCTAATGTTGTCGATCTAACCGGCGGCTGCCTGAAGGGCCCCGGCCCTCCTCCCCTTCCTTCCTCTTCCACAGTTAAAGAGAGGTAGGGGGAGGGGGATCCTGGCGCCGCCAGTCACTAACCACCCCAGGGAGGGGTATAGTGGTGATCGGTGGCCACCACCAGCACTACAAGCCCCTTGAGTGCCGGTCACCCCCAAACTAGCCCATAATATGTAGGAGAAAAAAAATGAAAAATCTAATTTTTCATAGAAATTTTTCATAGATTTGGGGTTGATTTAGTCCAGATTCATCAAAAGGAACTCTTTGATTGAAAAAAAAAATGAATCTTTCGAAAGGAATCCCTCTAGAAAATTCAAATTTAGATGATCGAAATGGACATAGTGAACTTGGTTCTGATACCACCGTAAGAAATCAAGCGGAAAATTGAAGAACATAGTGGAATTAAAAATTAAATTTAAACGATTCCCGCGTGACAGATCTATTTCAAAGAACAGAAATAAAATGGAGAGCATCATCTTGCGTGGATTCGAATCCGCAACTGCTTAATTCCAATGGAGCGACGCCGCCAGCCACGTAGGTGTCCAACCTCTAGTGGCATCTATGTAGTTCTCGCTCTCTCGTCTACTTCAGCACGCTCGTCGATGTTTCTACACTGCAACGGTGCCCACAGCATGCAGGCAGTGGATTTTTCGAACAAAGGGAATTAGAGACAGCAAAGAGGTAGCGACCCAGGGCGCTAGGTACAGGGTGCACGAGATGGGAGGAGAGAGAGGGGGGCGGCCTAAAGAGAGCAGAACCCTGGAGCTTGGCCCAAGTTCTCTCACGACCATTATTTATATTAAGCACCTAGAACTCTTCATAAAAGTCTCCGGTCATATATGAATCCCATTAAAATATCTCGAACTGAGAACCTTTGTGTATGTGACCCTCTAGACCCAAATACTAGTCCAGTTAATGGCCTATGAAGCCTCTTTAGAAAGCGAGAGGAATATCTCTCTACAGTTTCTAGAGAGAGAAGCTCTCTTTGTCTTCTTCCTTGGCGGCGGCCATGGCTACCCCTTCGGGGGGGCCTCTGCCCCCCCTTTTGGCTTTTGATCTCCCCTCTTCTTCTATGCAGAATAAATCTAATCATGGCAACGTCCCTACACAGCTAGAGTCAAGATCTTTGCACCCCCCGTTAACGAAAAGCTATGCGAAGGTTTTATCAGAAAACCCGATTTTCCCATCTGTTTCTCTTCCTATTCACCCACCGGCGTTCACAGATACAGGAGAACCCGCTTCTCTATTGATGAGATCAAGGTTACGTTGCGGCCGTTCCAGCATGCTCTTGTTGCCAAAACCCCATATGGCCGGCCTCCTTTTCAGGAAATCAAACAACTGCTCTCGCAGCGTCTTGGGCTTGCCCACGAGTTTGTCATCGCCGCTCTTGATAACCGGCACTTGCTCCTTCGATGTACTGCCGAGGATGACTGTCTCCGTATCCTTCTCCGAGAACAACTTCTTATCAAAGGATACCTTTTCAGATTTCTGAAGTGGACGGTAGACTTCGAGTGCGGCAAGGAACCTCCTGTTGCTCCGGTTTGGATGGAGATGCCTGCCTTGAAACCCAACCTGTTCCATGATGCGTGTGTTCGCTCCATCGCCGGAAATATAGGTAGAGTTCTCCAAGTGGCTTTGCGTACCTCTCAAATCACCAACGCTACCTCGGCTCACGCCTGTATTGAATTAAATCTCCTTCAAAGTCCACTTTCTCGCGTCTGGATTGGTCTTGGTGTAGATGGCTACTGGCAAGAGATTCGGTATCACCGAATCCCTGAATACTGTTCTTCCTGTTACCTTATGGGCCACGATGCCACTTCCTGTCGCCGAACTCGCAAAAATCCCCCTGATCAGAATATTGATACCTCTCGGTCGGCTCAACAGCAGGTCCCTTCTTCGATCCTCCAAGCTCCGACTATGCAAATTCCCAAGCCTGCTCGAAGAACTTCTCGACACTGGGTTTCTAAAAATTCCAAAAACAAAGAACCGGTACCTGTTTCCAACCCTTTCGAGCCCCTTCCTGCCTCTGATGAGGACCCTATTTTGCAGCCGAGTGGTAACGTAGTTGCTAACGTCCGGGCCCCTGTTTCTCCTAATAAATCTCATCCCGGTGACCATGCTGAAGATTTACATAATAATATATGTCTAGTACAACTGGCCAGGGATGCCCATGCGCTGTCACGCCCTTCTCGGTTCTCCCACCAGGGTATGGCGCCTGATGTCGAGCTGTTAACGTCCACGGGCTCGGCTGTGATTCACCTCCCCACGACGTCCATGCATAGTTCAAGCCTGGTGGCAACAGATCCTGCCCCCGTGCAACAGGGCTCTCACCTTGCGACAGTTCACGACGATATTATGCATGCCTCGGAAGCCGAGCCGATGTCCGTCTGCGCCTCTTTGAAGAAGGTCATCACCGAGGATGCCCTACCGTCGTTAAAACCCGTCGCCGTGGATGCTTCAGTTCTGCCGCATGGGCCTTCGTCGTCCAGTAATGAGTCTGCTAGAGTTCATGGGCCCAGTCCCTCACCTTCATGGGAACGTTCTCTTGGTGTGCTGTCGCTTAGTTCTGCTGTGCAGATGCCGCCTTCACAAGGCCACACAATACACTTGGCGTCGTCTGAAGCCCCTGCCAATGTTATGTTGAGGCCGTCTTCGCAGGTCCCAGCTGTACGTGTATTGCCGCCCTCCTCATTGCATGGGCAGATAGATTCATCTTTGGTGCCTGCGACAGGTGTCGGGGTGCATAACCATGAAGTGCAGTTGCACGAGGCTCCAAGCCCCCGACACCAACAAACCTCGGTGAGAGTTTCTGATGGTTCTATTGTTCAATATGTATTGCCAAGTTCTTTATGCTCTAACCTGCATAATAATGACACAAATATGTTGGTCGAACAAGCATCGAATATCTCCAAGGCCATGGTGATGCTGAATACACCTGCTGATCCCTTGTTGCATCCCCAAGCCCAACTAGCGCAAGGAATGAGGCCCAATGCAGATGCTGCATATACCATTATTTCTAGGCCTAACCTGGTTAGCCAGATACCAACTTCTCCTTGACAGACTATTGGTGCTGGGGGACAAAATCTTGATATGCACGTGCATTCTGCTCCAAGACCCCAGCACCAATAGTCGTAGGTGAGCAATTCTAACACCCATCTTCTTAATACTTGTGTGTCTTCCCCAGTTGCTGAGCCTAATTCAATTGTTACTTCCATGGTGAACCGAGACTTGGATTCTATCTTACGAGCTGCTGTTGAAGATATTAAAGTTGCCACGCGCATGGAAGTTTCAGCGTCTATAAATGTCGATAATCAGGTGCTATCTACTCATACCTATCCATGCACGCTCAACTTGGAGGACAATATGCTTCCCACTCCTGATAATCCACCTTTAAATATTATGGAGCATCCTGTAAATAAACTTGCTTTGGTTGATAGTTTTCTTACGGATGATCAAAAGACACTAGAAGAGGACAAGGATCACCATGAGCATTTGGAAGTTAAAACATCTTTTAGCGTCGATAATCAGGTGATGTCCTCCTCTATTTTGTCCATTGCGAAGGATTGTCATGATGTTATTCAGTTAGATCCTCAAGGGGCATGCCATGTTCCCGACGTAGAGGCTTTATATTTAGATAAGCCTGCTCTAAAAGTGGATAACCAACAAATGCTTGAGGTTCATAAGTTTAAACAAGCATTCTCTCACAATACTGATATGCATACTCAGGATATTATGCCTTTGGTTCAGCAGAAGAGCAAAAGGCCCACCTGTTCCCAAAAAAACAAAGTCAAATTTAACGATTAGCTCTCTTGTGTGGAACATTAGAGGTGTTGGGAACACCTCCTCTCTTCGTAGATTGATTTCCCTGTGCAAATCCCACAAGATTAAAATGGCTGCCATCCTTGATCCTATGATTCATTCATCTTCTATGCAGCGTATTTCATTACAGTTGGGTCTTCATAACTTTGTGGCTTCGAATATGGATCATGGGAAAATCTGGGTTTTTTGGCATTCCTCTTTGAATATTGATATTGTTCGCATTCATGATCACTATATCACTCTTAAAATAAAGGATGTTGTGGAGCACATGATTATTGTTATTTATGTTAGCTGTCATCTACAGGATAGAATCCCAACCTGGGATACTATTGCCTCTTTTTTTGCTTTTGTTAATACCCCATGGATGATGATTGGTGACTTCAACTCGGTATTATATTCCAATATGAAATATGGTTGCAATGCCCCTCTTCCTACCTCTGTTCATGCATTCCACTCTTTTGTGCATAACTGTAGTATTGTTGATCTTGGTTTCAATGGCTCCAGTTACACTTGGCGCAATGGACAGCAAAGACCTAGTTGTATTAAAGCTAGATTGGATAGAGGTTTGACTAACACACATTGGTTGGATGCATTTTCTACTTCAATTACTCACCTGCATCATAGTTGTTCTGATCACAACCCTCTGCTTGTCACTTATGATCCAAACAATACCACTTATCATGTTCATTTCAAGTTTTTAAAAGTTTGGACCAGACACCAGAATTTCACTCAGGTAGTGAAGGAGTGCTGGAATAGACCCCTTTATGCTTTCCCTCCATACAAACTCAGTGCCAAATTGAAGAGGCTTAGGGGTACTCTAAAATACTGGAACAAGAATTCTTTTGGTAATGTCTTTGACGCTGTCTTAAGGGCTGAAAATGAGGTGGTCAATTTGCAATCCATTGCTGACAATATTCCTTCAACAGATGCCACTAATGATCTTATTGCTGCTAAAAAGAATCTTAATGAGTTGTTACTTAGATAGGAAATTTTTTGGAGGCAGAAAGCCCATTTCAGATGGCTCAAGGAAGGGGATCAAAACACTGCTTTCTTTCATTCCATTGTTACTGAGAGACGCAGAAGGAACTTCATTCATTCTCTCTCTGATATTAATGGCAATTTGATTACTGATCAAAATATGCTTCTCTCTATGGCAGTTGATTATTACAAGGATTTGTTCACCTCACAACCTTCTTCCATGAACAACACTGGTATGTTGCAGTATATTCCAACTCTTGTCACTGATGTGGATAATATTGATTTGATGTCCATCCCCACCTCAGATAAGGTTAAAGAAGCTACTTTCTCTCTCTGTACGGATAGTGCCCTAGGTCCAGATGATTTTTCTGGAGATTTTTTTACTTCTTGCTGGGATATAGTTGCTAATGATATATTTGCTGCAGTCATTGACTTCTTTAATGGAGGAGTATTACCCAAGGCTTACACTTCCACTCATTTGGTTTTGATTCCTAAGTGCGATACTCTACTTCTTTCAAGGAGTTTAGACCCATTAGCTTATGCAACTTCACTTATAAAATTCTTTCTCTAATTGTGTGTAAGAGGCTTTCTATTATATTGCATAGGCTTCCAAGGTGCTTTTGTGAAAGGAAGGGATATTAGTGATAACATCTGTCTAGCTCAAGAGATGGTGCACAACATATCTTAAAGAAACAAAGGTCATAATGTTATCCTTAAATTAGATATGATGAAGGCTTATAATAGACTGGAATGGAACTTTCTATTTGATGTGCTCTCTAAATTTGGTTTTTCTGATGCTTGGATCAATTTGATCAAGAATTTGTTCACTCATTGCTGGTTTTCAGTTATCTTTAATGGAAAGCTTGGTGGCTATTTCAGTTCCTCCAGAGGACTTAGACAAGGTGATCCTTTAGCCCCCAGTTTATTCATTTTAGCTGAGGAAGCTTTCAGCAGAGGTTTGCACAACTTATTCTCTAGAGTCTTGGTTACTCCCTTCTCCACATTCAAGGATGGTCTAGTCATTTAACACTTGTTATTTGCTGATGACACTATTATTTTCACTAATGGCTCTCAAGTTTCTCTTCACAGACTGTTTGCTCTTATTAGTATTTATGAGAGGTGTTCTGGTCAGCTGGTTAATAAAGACAAAAGCTCCTTTTATGTGGCACCTTCCACAATTACTCAAAGGATCAATCAGATTGCTACAGCTACTCAGATTCCACATAAGAGATTTCCAATTCTATACCTTGGGGCCCCTTTGTACAAGGGCATTGCTAAAGCCATTTACTTCCAGCCTTTGCTTGACAAGGTGAGAAAAAAGTTGATTAATTGGAAAACTAAACTCTTATCTCGTGGTGGTAGATTGGTCTTGATAAAGCATGTTTTATCTTCCATTCCTATTCATATCCTTGTTGCCCTTTCCCCCCCTAAGAGCATTCTTGAGGCTATAGAAAAGACTTTTGCTGCTTTCTTTTGGGGATCTTCCAGTGTTGGTCAAAGGAAGCATTGGATTGCATGGAAACACTTGGCCAGGCCTATTGATGAATAAGGAATTGGGATTAGATCTTTATTTGATCTGAGTATCACTTTGAAAGTGAAATTATGTTGGAAAATTTATTCTCATAAGAGTGTTTGGAGTGAGTATATTCATAAGACTTACATGCATGATCAACATCTCTCTTATTGTTCTTTGACTAAGTCTCCACATTGGAGAATGATTCTTAGACACAGGCATTGAGTTTTGGACAATACTTGTTGGCAGGTTGGGACTGGTAGTATTTCCTTTTGGCATGACAATTGGACTGGACATGGTCCTCTTAGGGATTTTATTTCTACTGATCAATGGTGTGCTCTATTGCTCATACTCATCATTGGACTGTTCAGAGATTTATTTATTACAGAGAGGACTTTCTGCAGATGCTCCCTATGGATGTTTCCTATGTCATTAAGAATATTGCTTATTGCTTATCTAACATTCAAGGACCTGATATATCTATTTGGAAGCCTGATACTCATGGATATTTCACCACTAAATCTGCCTGGAACACTGTCAGACATAGCAGGCCTGAACTTTCCATTACTAAATGGATATGGCACTTTCTCTTACCCAAGAAAATATCACTCCTTGTTTATAGAGCCCTTATTGACATACTACCTTTTGACTCAGTCATTCAGAGATATGGGATTTCTATGGTTTCTAGATGTGCTTGTTGCAGATACCCTTCTACTGAAACAAGGAATCATGTTCTTGCTATGGGTGATATTGCTAATCATTGTTGGTCTTTTTTCATGACTAACTTTCAGATTCAGGTCCATATGAATTCCATTGAATATATTTTCTCTGTCTTTACTTCCAAAGCTTCCAGCACTACTCTGTATGGATTCTGCATCGGTATTATACCTTCCATTGTTGCTTGGACTATATGGAAGGCTAGATGTTCTACTAGATTTGACCAATCTTCTTGCAGCAAAGATCATATTTTAAGACAGGCCATTCTTCTCATCAGAGACATTGTCTCTTTGTTTCATCCTAAGAGGGCATCATCAACGACTGAGAGAGCCTCTCTGTAGGCCTTGGGCTTAACGGATAAGTTTTCTCTTGCTCCTCCCTCTCTTGTTTATTGGACGCCTCCACCCAGATTCTATATTAAGCTTAATACTGATGGTTGCTGTAGAGGCAATCCAGGTTTATCTGCAGGTGCTGCTATTCTCAGGGATGATAGAGGTTCTTTCATTTCAGCTTGCAGTGGCTATTTTGGTATTACTTGTAGTCTTATTTCAGAGATCAGGACTATACTTATTGGTTTACAGATGTGCTGTCAGTTGGGGTTTTCTTCTATCATACTGGAGTCTGATTGCAAGGTTTTGATTACGCTCCTTCTTTCTAATGGAAGGACTATTCCATGAATTCTTCATCCTTGGTGGGACATTCTCTGCTCATTAAAGGACTCTATGCATATACAATTCCAACATGTGGTCAGAGAGTGTAACAAGGCAGCTAATGCATTGGCCAACTTCTCATGCTCCTCTCATACTTCTCAGACATTTTCTTCAGTAACTAATTTGATACTTGGGGGATTTTCTTTTCTTTCTTTATTATTGTATCTCCCTGGGGTAAGGTGGTATATCCCCCCTATATATTTTGAATTGATTCAATCAATAAAATTTCAAGGGCCTGCCCAGGGTCCTAGATAAGGTTCTGAGCCTAAAAAAAATAAAATAAAAAATTATTGACTTATTTAATTAAGTTAATATCTCATATTAACTAATTAATCAATCTCATTAATGTCGCACACATTATCGGCTAGGCCTTCGATCAAGCTGGATACCAAGCAACCCCGCATGATCCCAAAAGGTAATGGGGTTCAACAACCCACTCGAGGAACCTTTTATCATCAGTTACCGTGTAGATATAATTCTTCACTCGTACAATGCCCCAGACTCTATTTAGTATGCGGTAAACTGTCAAATCCTAACTGATCAACTCACTCAGTCTTGATGCGTCTCATCTACATCGAAAAACTCCTTCTTCGACTCAGTGTCTACCCTGACCAAGGACTTTCTGCACATCATGTTGGAGCATTCTCTTTCTAATTACTGAGAGCGAATGATTCCTTATTGAACACACAATCACCTATGATGGTCTTCTATTGAACCTGATCCTTGACTGTTTGGAACTCAATGTTAGGGATTCCTAAGACAAGGTCAAAGCTCAGAAGTTCACCGACAAGGTATCTTTGTTGTCTCAGGTTCAAGGACCATCTACGCCACTGTGATGTTGGATCAAGCTGGTTAACATTTAGGTATTTTACCATCCAGTGATTCAAGTCGAATCGGTTCAATGAACTCATTCACTATTGAGCACCTACAAGTTCAACATACTGTCTCCGTACGAGTAACCATAAAATCAGTCACCCTCGTCATATGAGCTGAGGTAACCTATACTAGTCTCACCGGATAACTAATGTCCTTCTCAAATATCCTCCAACTATGAACAACTAAGAATGAGTGTTTATAAGTTGTCAGTCTCAATATTATGATCACATCATAATCTAACAACTATTGCACACATTCATGGACTTCACTATGATACGAAGAATAACAATCATAAACAAAACTCGATTTACATATAATGAATATATAATGCCATTTATTAATAATTGAATAAGATGGTATGTGATTAGCTCGTAGGTCACACATAACTCCAATCTAGCAACGAAAGCGGCGCTTTGCCACAAAGTAATAGGACACCATCAGGAAATAGGTAACTTCCTTGTTAAACATAGAAGTAATATGGGACGTTCAATACCTTGTGTGGGTAGTCAACGTCGTCCTAGTAAAGAAGGCCTCGAAGAAGTGACGTATGTGTGTGGGCTTCACTGAGTTCAACAAGGCCACTCCTAAGGATTGTTTTCCTCTGCTCAATGTCGATCAACTGATCGACGCAATGGTGTGACACAAGCAACTCAACTTCCTTGATGCTTTCTCAGGCTATCACCAGATATGAATTAATCTAGCCGATGAGGAGCACACCACCTTCATCACTAACATGGGGCTATATTGCTATACTCGGATGCTGTCCAGATTAAAAAATGTCAAGATGAGCTACCAAAGGCTTGTCAAGAACATGTTTGATTGGCAAACTAGGTAAAACCTGGAAGTATATATTGACAACATGCTAATTAAATCTAAGCACACCGCCAATCACTTTGAAGACCTCTTGGAGACGTTCAACAACTTGAGGCAGAACAGTATGAAACTAAACCGTCCAAATGTGCCTTTAAAGTCACGGTTGGGAAGTTTGTAGGCTTCCTTGTCATGCATCGAGGAATTGAGGCCAACCTGGATAAGATTGTGGCTATATTGAGTATGAAGTCGCAAACGTGACTTGATGATCTTTAGAGGCTAACTGGACACCTTGCTGCACTCAGCCAGTTCCTATCAAGGCTGCTGAGTGATGCCTTCCTTTTTATGGCTATTGTAGGTGAACGATAACCCACCTGATGCCCAAGGACATATCAATTGGACACTGGAGTGCCAATAAGCATTCAAAGATTTCACCCCGTCAGTCCTTTCCAAACCGCGCCTGTGTGAGTCCCTCTTCCTTTACCTGTCTATATCCCCTCACACCTTAAGTTTAGTCTTTTTTAGGAAATAAGGGAGTATTCATAAATCGGTCTATTGTATGAGTCGGGTCCTCCACGGGGCAAAACTTCGCTATCCGATCGTAGTGAAATTTGGCATAGCTTTAGTCATGGTTGCGTGAGAATTGTGACCTTACTTCTAAGCACACCTGATCGAGGTAGTTACTAGCCGTCCTCTATGACAGCTCCTACAACACCTGGATGCCTTAGGATGGATGGTGAAGTGGGCCATCAAACTATCAGAGTTCAACATCTCCTACTGGCCATGAAGTGCCATAAAAGCACAGGCCCAGGCAAACTTCGTAGCAAAATGCACTCTTCCCTTAAAAGAGTAGGCGATCGAGATCGGACCTGGACCGACTTGGTTGATCTACACCGATGGATCCTCGCGAACCACTAGCTATGGGGCTAGGCTCATTCTAATATCCCCTGAAGCATAGGAGAGCAAAGGATTGCAGTTCTCCCTAAGGTTTCAATTTCGGGCCACCAACAACATGGCAAAGTACGAGGTGCTCCTCATAGAGATCTGGGTGGCCCGCCACTTAGGGCTGACTTAAGTCTGGGCCTTCTCTGATTCTTAGCTTGTCGTCCATTATTTAAAGGGTGAGTATGAGGCCAAAGATCTTACTATCAAACAATATATGGAGTCGGTCATACAAATGACCACTGCCTTGGAGGGGTTTGAAATCCTACACATCCCGAGGGAAGAAAATCAGAAGGTGGATGAGCTAGCTAAGCTCGCCTTTTCGGCGGTGCCAACCTCATAGACAGTATTTGTAGAAGATGTACTGGCACCCATCCAACAAACAGAGGTGGACCAGCTAGACACCGAACTGACATGGATGGACCCAATCCTTGTCTTCCTACGGGACGGATAGCTCCACCCGATAGGATTGAAGCTAGGCGAATCAAATATTAGGCAGTTAAATTTACTCTAGTCTAAGATGAATTATATCGCCGATCGCCGATCTCTGACTCTTCCTCTGCTAAAATGTCTTACTCCAAGAGAAGTAGACGAGGCCATTATAGAAGTCCACGAAAGAGTTTGTGGGAGCCATGTTGGGCAGCGGGCCTTGGAAAGGACCATGTTGGCCCATGTTGGCACGGTGCATTAACTACTTCAAGAAGTGTGTAAGCTACTAGGTGCATGAGCCAATCCGTCGAATTTCTACTGAAGAACTCCACCATTTTCGAACCATGTCCCTTTGCGATGTGGGGGATTGACATCATGGGACATTTTCCCAAGACTACAGCGCTGAAATAGTTTGTGCTGGTCGCCATCGATTATTTTACGAAATGGCCAAAAGCCGAAGCCACGACAAACATCAGGGAAGACACGGTATAGAAGTTCTTCCTCTCCCATGTTATATATCAATTTAGGATACCTCGCAGACTCATCTCCGACAACGGATAGTAGTTTACTAGCCAGTGGTTCACAGACCGGTGCTAGCATTTTAACATTAAGCATCGCATTTCATCAGTAGCCCACCTCTAAACAAACGGCCTAGTAGAAAATGCCAACCAGGCTATAATAAGGGGGATCAAGACTCGGCTATGAGAAGAAAGGAACTAGATTGAGTAGATTCCGAAAGTCCTGTGGTCCTTTCAGACCACTACACAAACGGCCATAGGAGAAACTCCCTATCACTTAGCCTATAGGACCAACACGGTGATCCCGTTGGAGGTTGGCCTACCTTCCACCCAAGTCCGAGAATTCGATGAAAAGGCTAATAATTGAAGGTTATGAGAAAACCTAGACCTAATTGATGAAACTAGGGAGGAAGCCAAGATCTGTATGGTCAACTATCAAAAAATGGAGGCATAGTTGTACAACAAGAGGGTACGGCCAAGAAGCTTTCCCCTAGGGGACTTCGTCCTACGGAGCATGTATGCCTCCCTACCACCCGAAGCAGGCTGCAAGTTAGCCTCCAAGTAGGAAGGTCCATACAGAATTATGAAGAAGTATGACAATGAAGCATATCGTCTTGTTTAGTTAGACAGAAGATTACTAGACAATAAATGGAATACAGAGCATCTGCGCCCTTTTTATCAGTAACTAAAAATTAACTCTTGTTTCTTTATGATAAGATTGCTCACTTTTCTTGACTGATGCAATGGTATGGAATTATCCTTATTTGCCCTTTTTGAGCTATGTCAGATAAGTGCTATACAAACGGCACAAGCGTAAGTGATCTCGACCAACATCGACCTGATCAATGCCAAACCATGCAAGCGTTGATCAAACACCGACTGGGACCAACATCTTTCCCTTGCTGAGTCTCACCCTTATAGGGAAGGGACTCCCTACCCTCAAATGGGACTAACTCGTTTGAATTTCCTCTTACTAAGCCTCACCTCATAGGGAAAGGGACTCCCAACCCTTAAGTGGGACTAAACTTGTTCATATTTTCTCCTCTCGAGCTTCCCCTCGCTGGGAAGGGCTCCCCACCCTCATATAGGACCAAACTCGTTCAGATTTCCCCCTATCGAGTCTCGTCTTGTGGGGAAGGGACGCCCCACCCTCAAATGGGACAAAACTCGTTCATATTTCCCCCTGTCGAGTCTTACCTCATAAGGAAGGGACTCCCCACCCTTACATGGGATTAAACGCATTAAGAGTTTCCTCTATCTAACCTCGCCTCATAGGGAAGGGGCTCAACACCCTCAAACCGGACTAAACTTGTTCGCATTTTCCAACTTTAGTACATAACGTTAAATTTGCCTTGACAAAAAAAACCCACAACCAAAAACAAAAAAAACAGCCTAAGTCCCTATCAAAGACTTAGCCTGCTTGGTCGGGGGGGAGGGGGGAAGGTGGAGGTAATGGGTCTTTAAAAACCACATCAAAGCTCCAAGAGAGGTAGAAGATGACCTCTAAGCTTCACTCCATGAATTCCTCCTCCAAGGAATGATCTCCATCAAGGTAGCTTCAAGAACACCTTCTCCAAGAATTCAAAAGGGGCCTCCTAGCTTTAAAGATCACCAAGCTAACCTTCCATGAACCTCTCCTCCAACATGTATAAGAGGGATCACCCAAGAAGCCAAGAGAGTGATAGAGGGAGTTGAAAGAGAGTGGGAGGAGAAGAGAGAATGGAGGGGTCGGATTCCACACACACCCCCCCATATAAAGCCTAAAGAAAATGTAATGTTACCCCCAATCTTTATAAAATTGACTTTCTAACCTATATAGACCTAATGGGCCATCTAAAACTCATCTAATGGGGCCCAATAAGGGCCCTATTCTACATCCAATAACTTGAGTCACTCAAATGAGTTATAATTCTCTGATTTGGCCAAGTCCACTAAAAAACAAAGACCGCATCTAAAATCCAATAAGTCAAAATTAACACATCTAGTTAAGAAAAATTTACACAAAATTCATTACAAAAGTCATTTAACTCAAAATAAATCATATTCATAGAAATTAAGTCAATTCACATGGTCAAACTCAGTCAAAGCTAGTAAATCAGTTCGAAAATCATGAACTGGAGCATCAAGGTGTTACATGTTTATAATCTGAAAATTTTCGAGAATTTCAAATAAAACCACTTTTTGATGAAGCCCAGGTTTTATGAACATCAAATTATATTATTTTCAAAACTAAACTCTAATTGGATGTATTATATCATTAGTGGTTGTGTATAAAAGTTAATCGGATGGTCATGGACATGCACTTCAAATATTCATGTCATGTGATGGTGTGAATGGTTATGTGGATGTGGGTTGTGATTTGTAAGGATCTCTCTGGGCAGGAATGGGCAACACAGTGGAAAAAGTAAAATTAACCCATTCTTGGTTCGTTTCAAACAACGAAAATCTAACAATATGGTGAACAAATTTCACCTTGCGCGGAGTTGAATTTGCGTTCGTGTGGTTCCAATGGTGTGACACCGCAAGCCACGCAATCACCTGGCCTCTAGCGGTATCCACACGATCCTCCTCACGATAGGTCTCCCTTGGTTCCTCACTCTGTGCAGTGCTCACAGTGGTTGCTCATCTTCGTGAAAGTGCTTGCAGCATGCGGACGATGTCTTGATGATCGGGAGCTAGAGACGGTGGAATGGCGGTGCTCGGAAGAGGGCGCCCCTTTGGTGCCAGAGAAATAGAGAGGAGAGAGAGGGGGACGGCTAGGGCAGCCTGTAAGGATTGAGGTTTTCGGATCCGGTTATCGGGTCAGTTTTCAGGGTCGGATCCCTTAGTTCGGGTCCTGATGGGGCTTAGACTCAGTTCTGTTTCGCGTCGAGCCTACTCGACGCGGTTTAAACGGCGTCCAGCAATGTAGACGTGTTTTAGGCTGTGCCACGTAGGCGCCACGTGGGCTGGCCTTGGGTCGCGAGAGTACGGCGCCGGTCATATCGTCTGAATGGCGTCTTGGATGGACGACGCCTTTCAGAGTACAACCCTGGCTTGTCAGTGTACGGCCCGGTCTTGTCGTCTGAAAGACGTCGGGCGTGCACAACACGTTTTACCTAGCTTCTGGTTGACCCCGCGAACCCTCCTTCCTTCCCCTCATTTCCTCCTCCTTCTTCTCTCTCCTCTCTTCCTCCGACGAGCCGACGGCTCTTTTTCCCCTTCCTTCCTTTTTCTCCCACCATTTCATCTCTCCCTCTACTCCATCGACCTCCTAACTCCCACCACTACCACCACCATCTCCTTCGCGGCGTTTTTCTCTTCGGACGGCGGCCGACGTCCCGGTGGAGTAACGGCGTCCACGCGGTACCGGCAGCTGCGTGGGGCGAGGCGGGTAGGCGGCTTGGAGCTTGGAGGAGTTCAAGTAACCGGTAGGGTGACGATTCCCGTAGTATTTCATTTAAAAACCATGTTTTCCCGCTTTTGAGCATGTTTGGGGGTGTTCTTGGGGTAAAAATACTAAATGCATGAAATGAGAAATTTGGTGTTTTAAATGGGTAGTTAGGTTCTTCTCTCCATTTCTCCATGTTTTTTGTGTTTTTACACGATTTTGAGGAGGAAATCCCACCCCGTGGACCGGGAGATGGAGGAGGGAGAACCTATCTGTGAGGGTTAAATGGTGTCGGGAGACAGCAACGCTTTTTTGAAAGGTGGCCTCCACCTGCGACGCGATTTAGCCCAAATACCAGACTCTGTCTCTGTAACTGAATGGCGTCCAAGGACAGCGACGCCTTTCAAAAGGCGACTTGCTTGGGCGACGCGTTTTAGGCCATTTCCGAGGCCAGATTTCACATGAACCAGTTTATGAGGCTTGAATGGCATCGGCCTTGGGCGATGCGATTCAAGGCAGAATCACATTAATTCATGCTATTAACATATCTTCACACTGTTAGATAGTTTGGTTAATTGCATGTTTGAAATCGTACTCGAAGATGAGGATTTTTACTTGATCGGATCGCACTGTGTTGTGTTTCGTGCGACTGTGGACCTAGAGTGACAGTTGTAGTGCTTGCCACCCTGTGTTGGTGTGGGAGGGACACAGCGCCGGTGTAGGAGTGGTGGGGTGACGCCTAAAGAGAGGGTCACCTGGTGTACCCCGGGGTCAGCTAGTACCGGTGTAGGAGTGGTACCTGTGGAGTGTCACTCGTGCTGGAGGAAGCAGAAACCACCTAGAGCCAGTTGGGCTGGAGTAGCTAGCGTGCTATCCGAGGGGTTACTGTTTGGTCTCAGCGGGTCGGTGTTTCCCGCGTTTGGCTGAGTGGTTGGCGTGTTTTGCCGAGACGCTGGTTGTAGGTTCCCTGGTAGAATGGTTTCAGAGTTGTATATGTTATATCTCGAATGCATGTGTTTTATATCGAAATTTAAGAATTGTGTTACATCTTTACTTGCTTATTCTACCTGTATCTTGTAATGATTGTTGGTCGGACCAACAAGAAAAGTAAGGCCACCCAGACACCCAATAACAAGAAGGGAAAGAAACCGACTAAAGATAATAAGATCACCAAGGCAGGCAAGGGCAAGGGTAAGAAAAATGAAAAAGACAGCAAATGCTTTCGGTGTGGACAGACAGGTCACTGGGAAAGGAATTGCAAGGCAATTCTAAATGAAGGTATTTTTGTCATTGACTTAAATTTGTCTCTTATGAGATCCACATCATGGGTATTGCATACTGGATGCGCATCTCATATCTGCAATTCTTTGCAGGTACTAACAAATAAAAGAAGACTTGACAAAAGAGAAATCCAACTAAGGATGGGCAATGGAGCTATAGTTGCTGCTAAAGCTGTGGGGACTACTCATCTTAGTTTACCTTCTGGGATAATTTTGGAGTTAACAGAGTGTTATTTTTTTCCAGAAATTATTAGAAATATTGTATCTATTTCTTGCTTAAACATTGTTGGTTAGTGAAAGAGTGCAAGGGATGGTTGTTTTTGGGCTAAGGAAGGGTAATCAAATCCCCAACTTATTTTGTTAATGGACTTGCCCTTAAGATATTTTTATGTGAAGTGCACAACCAATTCAAACAAGGGTTTATATGCAATCATGGAAATGCATGAACATGGTGTTTAAGGAAGGTAGAAATCTCACCTTGTCCGCCGCAATCTTCAACAAAATGGAAATTTACACGAAAGGAAACAGTCTAAAAATGCAGTCCTAAATGACACATGACCTAAATATAGACAATTTCTAATCTTAGAATGAAGATTTTTATTTATTTGGATTACTTATAAATTTTTTTTTAATTAATGGAAAGTTAACTATGCTAGGAAACTAACTAAAAAGGAAATTAAAAAGAAAGGCAAGTTGGAACAAACTCACCAGGGGGGGAAGATTTTTATTTCCCTTTTTTTTCTTCAATTCTCACCCTTTTTTTTTTTTGATACCTACAAAAGAAAAAGAAAAAGTGTTAGCACGGATATTTACAATGAATCCAAAATTATCAAAACTAAAAATCTAATTCCCCAGTAACGGCATCAAAAATTGATAGCTTAAGATTGTGTCGTTAAAAATCAAAGCTAACAATCTAAATTAATCGGCTCATTCAAATTAAATTTTTAACAATAGCAATGGTGAGTCCGAGTCAAATCCACAGGAAAATAGATTTTTAAAGTTGAAAACCTTAGATTTTTTTAGAGGGAAAACAGAGAAGAAAGAAGATGGAGCATGATGATTTAATAAATAACAATTGAAATTAATCGGACTTACTATGAACTCACAAAAGGATGACCACTAAACGAGCATAATCAAACCATAAACTGAATTAGGACTACCTCTAAAATACTAATTAAAAGTAAAATATAAAGTTTGCGTAGTGTCAACAGAAGAAAAACTATAAGTTGTAGAGCAAAAAGAGGGAGAAAAGATTATATTTTTCAAAGAAGCTACTATCATTTGTTAATATAACTATATGAAATTTTACAAAGACATTTAAAATAAAAAAACAACATGACTTTTATAAGGAAAAGTTTACATAAAATATTCGAAATACAGTGTAACATGAAGAACTCAAAAACTAGAGAGAGAGGCGATGGAGAGAGAAAACTAGTGCTTGGAACCGTCGTCGCCCTTCGTGTAGATCATTGGCGGCCCTGAACTCCTTCTATTGGTCAGTTGCAGTGCCTCAAGTCCACCTTCAGCCCCTAGCAGTCGCTGATTTGAAAGAGATGTAGAGAGAGAGAGAGAATGAAAGCTAGAGAGAGAGATTGAAAGCAAGAGAGAGAGGGGGAGAGGTTGCTACAGTACCGTGGTACTGTAGCTACTACAAGAGAGGGAGAGAAAAGTGGAAGAAGAAGGAGGAGAGAAGAAGCAGTTAAAAAAATATAGAAGGGTCGGATCTTTTAAAAAGAGAAGGAGAGAGAGAAAAGGAAAGGGTAAAAGAAGGTCGGCGGCTGCTCCTTGTGGCTTCCTTGGAGAAAAAGTTAGGACATCCTTCTTAATGATTTTCTTACCCAAAATGCTCTTACATTTATCCCGTGCATAAAAATAAACGTCATTCCTGAGATTTGAACTCGGGTCACTCCAACGAGCACCAACTAATCCAACCAACTGCACCACATGTTCTTTATATCATGTTCACACAAAATAATTTAAACTTATATTTCTGTGGTGAACAGAATAACAATTATGTCCAAATAAAATTATTACATATCTCGGCTTTGCCGAAAACCCACAAATACGCTACACTCAGTTTTTTACATGAAATGACGATGTTTTTTACTCGGAATTCAACAAAATTGGTGTTGTTGGAAAGTGTACAAAATTATCTATCATCACATGTAGTTTTACACATAAAATCATGAGTGTAATGTATAATTTTAATTAATTAATGCTAAAAAATATGTAATTATCACACTCCCCAACTTAATCATTGCTAGTCCCTTAGCAATGCAAAAAATGAAACATTAAGACTACAATGATCTTTAGAAAGTCATGCTTCATTTAAAGGTTATATGTCACAAATAATTATATGATAGTCATTTAGTTAAGTTAAAGTTCTCATTTTTCTCACTACATTTGGGGTTCCGACAAATGATTGTGCATAAAAATTGGCATGATTTAAAGTTCATTTCCACCCTTTTTAGTATATCATCGCCTTTACTGACCCTTACTGTAAAACTACCTAGAGGAGGGAAGAGAAAAAGAAGTTTCCTGATCAGATGGTAAGGATCGTTTTTCAGTTCTCGTCCCAACTCAACACTTTCAGGACATGGTCTTAATTTGATATGAGGGACTTTTAAATTAGCGCGGCTTTTTTATTTATTTAATTGCACTCTTTGCCTTTGAGAGTGCGTACTTTTTACCACTCTCTTTAATTTGTCCGAGTGGAGGTGCATACTTTTTTCCACCTGCCTTCCTTTGGCTCTTTCAAAGCATTTTTGCTATTTGTCCTTTAGTTTATATGCTTACAATTGTCCATTTTTGCTGACCGCCTCCTTAAGTGTTAAGTGGTTTGGTCCTCTATTACGAATCCCGACCTTTTTTTCGTTCAACCCAAAGAAAAAAACAGAATAGGTAGTCCTACCCTTTAGGTTAAGTCCAGCAATTTTACACTTTCAAGGTCTTCCACTTACCTTAATTTGTCGTGGGTGTGTGAAAATCATCCCTGTCGTGGCTCCTTATGGAGTGGGGATATTTCGAACTTCTTAAGCTTTGTCTAACTGACTAACACAAAATTAATTTGTTTAAAGATCACTTAATCAAGCATGATTTTATGAAAGATTAAGTGGGGTGTGAAAAGGAATTTTTGAAAACTTTTGAGCATTTTTATCTATGAAAAACATAAGCTTTCTTCAAAAGATTTAACAATCATGCACAAAATAGTTGTTCCCCCCAACTTAAATGACATTGTCCTCAATGGCATAAGAAATATGAAAGAGTTACAGTCAAAAGAAGTCAGGGAAGGAGAGATACAACCTGGCGTATCAACGATTTTTCATCTACTTTACGCTCAAGACAACTGCCACCTGAATTATTAAACCTATAAAGAAAATAAAAAAAATGACTTATTAAATAAACCTAACAACGTTGGGTTGCCTTCCAATAAGCGCTAAGTTTAACGTCTTCAACCAGACACAGTGTGCACACTATCCAATGCCTACTAGTACAAATTTCAGTGCATGCATTTTGAAGTTGATTGGTTGGAGTGCACTCAGCATTGCATGTAGCTGATGACTCAGAGTGTTATCATTGAGGTTCCAGAGAAAAGAATTTTTCAACATGGTCAATGGGATATTGGTTCTACCTGATTCATAGGCCATGTCAACCACGTACCCCGCTTCTTTTCCTTGACTAAATTGAAGGACTTGATCCTCGATAAAAAGATCAAAAGTTCCCATAATGATGGGGCATTGATTCAATGTAGGGGATGATCCAATGTCGAAGATGGGGAAATCAGCAAATATGTGGCTCCTATCCACCTGAATAAGAGTATCTTGGATCATGTCATGTGGCTGCTTAATGAAATGATCAATTGATTGCAAAGCAACCGACGTGCGCTTTAATTTGTAGATTCCAAATTTCTCAAAGATAGAGAGTGAGAACAGGTTCAGTTTGGCCTCAAATTTCAATAAAATCCAGTACAGATTGATGTTATCGATATTGTAAGAACTGAGTTGGGCAACACATTGAGTTTCTTTGAGAAAATGACTGTTGATGTGGACTTGGCCCAATAATTCCATCATCTCTTTGAGTCGGGCCAGCTTTTGGAGGCTATTGGGCTTAGATTCTCTAACACTCGGGGAGAGAATTATGGGTAGGCACATGCTCAGGTTCTCACTAGACTCCTTCTCATCCCAGTCATCTCCCCCCAACTTACCCTCCATAGGCTCTACCTGATGATTATCTGGGTCTATGGATTGAGTTTCCTCCTGATACAACTCCTCGAAATTATCCACTTTCTCCACTGGGAAGAAGAAATATTTAAAATCCAGACTAATGTGTGTATTTAATTCCTCTATGAAAAGTAGAAAGTGTTCAAAGTCTGGATCAATATCACGCAAATCACTCACTTCTCCTTTTCTTTTTTCCTTCAAGCTCTTCTCAGGAGAAATGGGTGTGATCGTAGATTCGCCTTGTTGGTCAGTCTGAGGGTTCTCCATATTCTCTCTTTGCACTTGGTATAACTCTTCCAAATTATCCACCTTCTCTATTGGGAAGAAAAAATATTCGAGGTTCGGACTAGTATGTGTATTTACTTCCGTTGTGGAGAACATAAAGTGATCAAGGTCCGAATTAACCTCTAAAAGATCACTCACTTCCCCTTCTCCTTTTCTATCACTTAAGCTTTCCTCAGGACAAACAGGTATGATCATGGATGCATCTTGTTGACCAGTCTCAGGATTTTTCATGGATTGATTCATGCTAGCATTCCCTATTCTCACCTGATACAACTCCTTAAGATTCTCTCCGTTTTCAAGATCAAGCATGATGTGGCCATTTCTGGGTTAAGCGATTTCAAGTTGAATTTGTGAGTTGATTTGTTGGTTAAGATCAGGTGAAAAAGATTGTAGATTTTCAATGGGCTTGCTAAGCACTTCTTCTAAATCCATCCTTAGATTAGTTTCAGTCAAACAGTCAACTAGGGCCTGCATTCTACCAATGGTCTTTGTTAGGCCAAGACTATTTGTTCAAGTTGCATAAATTGATCATCCTGAGGATGTGGATAACTAGGCTGATAATCAGACTGCGAAGAATAAGAATATGTTGAATAATATGATTGGAAGCAAGGTGGACAAGAGCTTGTGGACAATGGATAATCAGAGTATCCATGATTGTGGGCCAAACCACTAGAGTAGAGTTGGAATTGGGTCCAATCTGAGAAGTCTTGGATAGCTAGACTTGGAGCTTGACTTAAATTCTAAATGAAGGTATTTTTGTCATTGACTTAAATTTGTCTCTTATGAGATCCACATCATGGGTATTAGATACTGGATGCGCGTCTCATATCTGCAATTCTTTGCAAGTACTGACAAATAAAAGAAGACTTGACAAAAGAGAAATCCAACTAAGGATAGGCAATGGAGCTATAGTTGCTGCTAAAGCTGTGGGGAATGCTCATCTTAGTTTATCTTCTGGGATAAATTTGGAGTTAACAAAGTGTTATTTTTTTCCAAAAATTATCAGAAATATTGTATCTATTTCCTGCTTGAACAATGTTGGTTACTCTTTGACGATAACTAGCACTGGGTGCTCTATTATCAATAATGGTTTGATTATAGCTAATGGTTATTTGTTCATTGGGTTATATGTATTAGATACATGTAATGATGTAATGCAGGTTTCCAGTGATAAGACAAAAGAAGTGAATCCTGCATGTCTTTGGCATTGCAAGCTTGGTCGTATAGGAGAGAAGAGGATTTCTCACCTATGTTCAAATGGATACTTGAATTCATTCGAATTCAAATCATTTGATACCTGTGAGTCGTGTCTCATGGGGAAGATGACCAAAGCTCATTTTAGTGGACATGGTGAAAGGATTGTTGAGCTTTTGGAACTCATACACACGGATGTATGTGGACCCATGTCAATAGAAGCTAAAAGAGGATATATCTATTTCATTTCTTTTATTGATGACTTCTCCAGGTATGGCTATGTGTATTTAATGAGATATAAATCACAAGCTTTTGAGAAGTTTAGGGAATATAAGAATGAAGTAGAGAAGCAGACTGGTAAAAGTATTAAAACTCTTCGATGTGGCTTTATTATGTACAAAGCCTGATGTCGCTTTTGCTCTATGCGTTACGAGTAGGTTTTAGGCTGATCCCAGTGTAGAACACTACAAAGCTGTAAAATATATCTTTAAGTACTTAAAAAGAACTAAAGATATGGTTTAGCTTATAGAGGAGGTAACTTGAAACTGCGAAGCTTCACTGACTCGAGTTCACAGTCGGATCCAGATGATAGCAAGTTTATATCTGGATTTGTGTTCACTCTGAATCGGGGTGCAGTGTGTTGGAAGAGTTCCAAGTAAGAAACCACTGCAGATTCGATGACAGAAGCTGAGTACTTCGTTGTTGTTGAAGCCGCCAAGGAAGCTATGTGGTTGAAGAAGTTCATCACCGACCTTATCGTAATTCCTAATATCTTGGATCCCCTCCCGCTACAGTGTGACAACAATGGTGTGATAGCTCAAGCGAAGGAGTTGTGGTCTTCTGAGGCGCTTTCACCTGATCAGTGAAATCATTGCCCGTAGAGATGTAGTGGTGGAAAAGTTTCCATCCGCCAACAATGTAGCAAATTAATTGTATAATGCAATCAATGAGCACCCATCATTAATTCCGGTCTAAGCATTACCATCTTCAGTCCCAGAGATTTAATGGTCTTGTGGATAGCACAACAAACCATTAATTCTGGTCTAAGTATTACCATCATTACGTGACGGGCATAGATTTGTATGCAGTCCTTGTGGATAGCACAACAAGACTACATGGTTCCTCTACTCCGATCTATTGGCATCTTATGCCATAGTCATAGTCTCTCCTTACAATTAAACAGGACTTGTGGATTGTATAACAAACCTGCCTAAGGTAATTTGAATCCTATGACTATAATGATGGAGGACCACATAGTAAGTTCTTAACTACTCACATTACGGCTTAGAATTTAGTGAGGGTTTTTAGATAACTTTTATCTTGGTCTCTCCAAGGTGACAGTATATAAATATATCGTATATATTTAGTACTTAATATACCTGCTTTGATTCATAATAAAAAAATAAAATAATGCATGTCATACATGTCAAGTGTGGTCATAGATAGCACAATGGGTTTGACTGGAACCAGCAGTTAAACGCACACACAATATAACATAACAATTATATTAGATAATCTTGTAAACATAAAGGCAAAGGATCTACATCGAATCGCCTTCCTGGTTACAGCTGTGGATCGTTCTCGCTCCTTCCTCGGTTGCCTCGATCATATTACAAAAAATTCAAAATTTACATGTAAAATAGAAGAAGGCCTTATGGCGAGTACCAAAGAGAGCGAGGTAGAAGCACATCGGAATATGAGAGAGGGAGAGGTACGCAGACCTCTATTTATTAACAATTAATAAATATACAAACATACATCCATGATCCACATACATCATTCATCACATGAATAATTTAAAAATGCATATCCATGACCACGGTGTGTTTTAACCATTCCACACATAATTCGCACATCACATGGCTAAAACAAAAGAGTTTTCAAAATAAATAACTTTGGCTTTCAAAAACTAGGTTCCAATCAAAATTGATATTTGAATTTTGAAAACTCATTTTGTTATCTTTACATGCAATTAAATCAAATTTAAAAGCGTCTAAAACACACATCACATGTGCACACACTCCAAATTGATAATTCCATAATATTCCATGTCATTAGAACATTTCTAATGATTCAAAATAATCTAACAATTAGACTATTCATAATTAATTACTAATCTAACTCTTAGATTAGTCTACTAAAGTTAATTATTAATTTAACACTAAAATTATTAATTAACTCTAATTAATTATTAACTACTAATCCAACACTTAGATTAGTCAATTAATGTTAACTGTACATTTAACTCTTAAACCAATAATTAACACTAATTAATTAACAACTTCTAATCTAACTCTAAGATTAGTTAAAATTAATCATTAACTTAACACTTAAATTAACAATTAACTCTAATTAACTAAAAAGTGCTAATCTAACTCTTAAATTAGTCAATTAATGTTAATCATGAATTTAACTCTTAAAATAATAATTAACACTAATTAATTAACAACTTCTAATCTAACTCTAAGATTAGTTAAAATTAATCATTAACTTAACACTTAAATTAACAATTAACTCTAATTAACTAAAAAGTGCTAATCTAACTCTTAAATTAGTTAATTAATGTTAATCATGAATTTAAATCTTAAAATAATAATTAACACTAATTAATTAATAACTACTAATTTAACACTTAAATTAGTCAATTATATTAATTATTAATTTAACACTTAAATTAATAACTAACTCTAATTAATTAATAATTAATAATCTAACATTTAAACTAATAATCATTAACCACTATCTAACTCTTAAATTAGTCAAATTAAGGTTAATTATTAATTTAACACTTAAACTAATAATTAATTGTAATTATTTAACAACTAATTGTTAATTAGATAATGATTCAAAATCATTAAAGTCCAATTAAAAGAAATTGAATTATAATTTAATTTTTCAAAACAAATTTAAATTTTAAAATTAAAATCCAATTATATATTAATTGGGCAATAGGGGTATTGGGGTTTAATTTGGGAAATTGGGGTTGGCGATGGGGCGGAGGTTGCAAGGGCTCCGATGGCCGGCGCTGTCCGGCCCCACCGCCAACACCCCCCGCATCGGCGGTGCCCTCGGCGCCGGCAGGCCCCCTGGAGGAGTCCTTACAAAGGCAAGCCTAGCCCTCCTTCATTCCCTTTTTTCTTGTTTTATGGTTTCACCAAATCGAGGAGGAAGAAGGAGGTGGGGTGGCCAGCCGCCGCTACCCTGCCCGTTCCCGGTGCTGCAGCATGCCCCTAGAGGACCGACGACCCTTCCCCAATGATCCGGGGTCTTGGCCCTCGTCCCCAACAATTGGGAAGCTCGTACGAAGCCTCTATTATCCCCGTTCTTCATCACATGAAGAACTCTGAAAATCCCAAAATAAAATTTAATTTTGCATAAAGATGAATGATCTAATCGCAGTTATCATCTCATAATTATCATCCTTACTAAAAATTAAAATTGAAGCATGGAATAATTCATGGAAATATTAAATCGAAGATCAAAACGAACGAGAAACAGTGGAACCTGGCTCTGATACCACTGTAAGGTTCTCTCGTTTCTCCATATTGCTCATACAGCCGAAATAAATAATTTAATAACAGCGATCCGTTTCCCATTTCAAATATTTAAAATCGATTATCGGATAATTGAATTATTACCTTGCGTGGATTCGAATTCGCGATCAATCGGTTCCGTCGGTGTGACAGCGCTAGTCGCACAAACGCCCGGCCTCTAGCAAAGTCCACGTAATCCTCCACGCCATGGATTTTCTCACGTTCCTCGTTCTTCACAGGCCACGAATTCTTCGTCGTTCGCTGCGACGATCGTCGCAACGCGCGGACGATTTCCCATCGGACAGGAGTCGGAGAAGCGGCGGAGCAGTCTCCAGAGAGGAGGGCTAGCCTAGGGCGCCAGAGAGAGAGGGAGAGAGGAAGGGCGGCTAGGGTTGAGCAGCAGCCTGGCCTGCTCAGCCCGTTTGCTACAATTTATATTAACTGCACAGTTTTTCAATAAAAACTCGTGGTTTAATATAAAACCCACTTTTATCGCCTTGAGAATCTTTTCTGTGTGACCCTCTAGGCCCAATTACCAGTCTGTTTAATGGCCCGTTAAGCCCAGTGACCCCTCACTGAATCAATTAATCAATTAATGACTCATATTAATTAATTAATCAACCGAATCAATATCGCACATTAAATTCGGTCGGCCTCCGATCACCTTGGGTGCCAAGCAACACTGCGTGAACCCGGAAGATATTAGGGTTAAGCAACGCACTATTAGAACCTTCACGTCGACGGTTACCGCGGGATATAATCCTTCATTCGCACAATGCTATCGAGTCAACTCAGGATATAGTGTATAGTCAAACCCTAATCGGTTGACTCACTTGGATCGGATGTTGCCGTATAATATCGGAAACTCATTTCCGATATTATCGTCTGCCCTAGCAAAGGACTCCTACGCATCATTCCTAGAGCATTCTCTCTCTAAGTACCAAGAGCAAATGATTCCTTATTGACACTCAATTCCTTTCGACGGTATTCTGTTGCACCCGATCCTTGGCTGTTTAGAATCCCATGAATAGAGATCCGTAAACCAAGGTCAAAGCACAGAAGTCCACCGACAAGGTGTCCTTGGTGTTTCAGTCTGAGGACCATCCGCGCAACTGCGACAATAGAATCAAGCTGGTTGACAGTGAGGTACTATACCATCCAGCGATTCAGTCAAATCAGTTCAATGAACTCATTCTCTAATGAGCACCAACAGATTCGCCTTAGTGTCTCCACACAAATGACTATGAGATCAATCACCCTCATCGTAAAGCAAGAGTAATCTATACTAGTCTAATCGGATATCCGATGTCCTTCTCGGATATCCTCCAACTAGGAACTATTAAGAATATGTGTGTTTAAGTGATCAATCTCATTAGTATGGTCTCATCATAATCTGATCACTATCGCACATATTCACGGACTTTATTATGAGACGATAACAATATGAATTACACATAATGAAATAAAGTCATTTTATTAATAAATGAACGAGATTTACATAGTCAGATTGGCTTGTAGGCCACCTAAGACAAACATTTGTAAATGCAACAGGCACAGTTCTAGAACAACTCACCTCAACACTGCAGTATACAACCAACGTTTTGGCTAAACACACAAATTATACAGCTGAACGCGGAAAACACCGACCCGTTGAGATGGAACAGCAACCCCTCGGATAACGCGCTGGCTACTCCGACTTGTCTAGCTCTAGGTAGTTATGATGGATATAGGTGTCCTCTAAGCAAATCGTAAGTCACCTATTTCAATCTGGTTCACTAAAAAATGGCATTTATTTCATTATGTAGATTAGCATATTATAATTACGCATAATGAAGTCCATGAATGTGTGCAATAGTCATCGGATTATGATGAGATCATAATAATGAGACTGATGACTCATAAACACATATTCTTAATTATTCCTAGTCATAGGATGTTTGAGAATGACATCAAACATCCGGAAAGACTAGTACAGGTCATTCCAACTCATATGATGAGGGTGACTGATCTCGTTAGTCACTTGTGTGGAGACACAACGGTAAACCTGTAGGTGCTCATTGGGGAATGAGTTCACTGAATTGATCTGACATGAATCGCCGAATGGTAATTTACCTGACTGTCACCCGGCTTGATTCATCGTCATAATGGTGTGGTTGATCCTTGGACTTGAGACACCAAAGACACCTTGTCGGTGGACTTCTGGACTTTGACCTTGACCTATGAATCCTTATACACAAGATCTCTAATAGTCAAGGATCGGGTCCAGCGGAAGACCTTCAAAAGTGATTGTGTGTTCAATAAAGGATCGTTCGCTCTCGGGTAACTGGAGAGAGAATGCTCTATAATATATCCGCAGGAGTCTCTGGCCAGAGCAGGAACAATATCAGAAAAGGTGTTTTCGGATATTGTATAGCGGAGTCTGATTCAAGTGAGTGACCATCTAGGATTTGACAGTTGACCATACCCTAGGTTAACCCGCGAGCATTGTGCGAACGAAGGATTATAGTCATGCGGTAACTGTAGACGGATAGGTTCCATAAGTGGGTTGCTGAACCCCATTACCTTCCGAGATCATGCGGCGTTGCTTGGCACCCAACTTGATCCGAAGTTCGATCGAATTGATATGAGATGTTAATTCAATTAAGAAATTAATTAAATATTAGATATTAATTAATTACAGTAAGTCAATAAAATGTTATTGGACTTAACGGGTTAAAAACTGGACTGGTTAATGGGCCTAGAGGGTCACACGCAAAAAGATTCTCAGTCAGTGGTGTTTTTGTGGGATTTATATTAAGTCAGAGACTTTTGTGAAAAGTCATGCCGACTTAATATATACGCGCTGTTGAGAAACCCTGAGCCAACCTCCATGGTCTCCCAATGCTAGCCATCCCCCTCCCCTCTCTCTCCTCCTCCTCTGGGCGCCCCTTTCAAGGCGCCGGGACTGTTCCCATCTCCACCGCGTGCAATTTTCGTCCGCAGGTTTTTCGGACGTCGTTGTGGCGACGGATCTTCAGCGAGCGAGTTGATCTGGACGAGGGAGTGAGGGTGAACTACTGCGGTAGATCGCGTGGATACTGTTGGAGTCCGGACGTTTGTGCGGCTCATTGCATTGCCTCGACAGAACCGACACGGTCGCGGATTAGAATCCGCGCACAGTAATCTAATTACACTCCGATTTTTGGTTTATTGTTTTCGTCCTGAATCGGATCAGCGGGCATCGAGCGGGATATTTTTTGTTGTTTCCGCTGCGTTCGTCGCGTCTCGCTTGGATCTCAATAGGTTCTGCCTCCTCCCAGCCACGAGTGACACTCCGAAGTGTATCACTCCCACACCGGTACTAGCTATTACACCGGGGTACACCAGGTGACCCATGCCTACTAGGTGTCACCTTGTCACACCCACGTTGACATTGAGTCACTCCCACACCGACACAGGGTGTCAAGCGCTAACAACTGTCACTCTAGGTCCACGATCGCATAAACACAACACAATGCGATCCGATTATATGAAAATCCCCATCCCCGATGTATGATTTCAAACATGCATTTAATAGGATTGACTAACGATATACACACATGTTAATTGCATGAAATTAAGGGGCTCTGGCTTGAATCGCATCGCCCATAGCCGGCATCATTCAAAGCCCTAAAACTGGTTCCCACAGAAATTGGCCTCGGGAAATGAGGGACTTGGGCCTAAATCGCGTCGCCTATGGTCGACACTATTTAAATGGTGTCACCTGGTCGTAATACCCGAAAACCAAACTGCCCTCTGGCACCTGGGCCTAAGTCGCGTCGCCCATGGTCGACATCATTTGCAAATGATGTTGCCCTGGCCCGATGCCATTTAGCACCCGAGATAGGATTTCCCTCCGGCCTCCCTTTAGCCACAACATGGGACTTCCTCCCCCAAATTGCCCCAAAATGCCAAAGTAGAAAAAGTAGGGAAGAATCCAAATAACAATAATGAAAACACACCAATCCCCATTTCATAAAAACGAGTATTTCCATCAAAAACCCCCTAAACATGCTCATTCTACTCAAAATCCTCACACCTTCATAACATGCTCCAAAGCAGAAAATCATGGTTTAAATCAAATGAATCACGTGCAAGGATCGTCACCCTACTGGCTACTTGAACTCCTCCTAGCTCCTTGCCGCCGCCGGTACCACTATGAACACCGTCACTCCACCGGAACGTTAGTCGCCATTCGGAGAGCAAGGTGCCACGGAGGATATAGTGATGGTAGTGGTGAGAGGTGGGAGGGTCTTGGAGTGGTGGAAGAGGAAGAATGGGAAGAGGAAGAGGAAGAGGAGGGAAAGAGGAAGAGTGGCAGAGGGGTTAGGAGAGAGGGAGGAGAGAGAGAGGAAAGGAGAGAATGAGAGAAAGGAGGGAGGGCTCGGGGCGTCAAACCGAAACACGCTAAATCACGTCGTTCCCAGACGATGCCATTCAGACGACAGGATGGGGTCGTATACTGGCAGATCTCTAAATTGCGTTGACCACGTGCGACGCCATTCAGACGATGAGGCCGGGGTCGTACACATGCGCCCTAACGCCCGCCCACGCGGCACACCTGCAAGGCTTCTAAATGGCATCCCCATAGGCCGACACCATTCAAAATCATGTCGAGCTTAAGAGGCCATGCCACAAACCCACAAAGGCCCAAACCAAGGAGTCCGACACCAAAACCGATCCAATAACTAGATCCGAAACCTCAGTCCTTACAAACTGACAAAGCCATTGTCTCAAATTGTATTTGAGCGTTACTTAGAAGCTATAGGTATTTAGCATAAAGGTGATTGACCTTACTCCAAGTAGGAGATTGTTAGTCATAAGTGGCCTACAAGCCAATCAGACATTATGGAATCTCGTTCAGTTGTTAATAAAATGATCTTTTATATTCATTATGTGTAATTTGTTTGTATTTCTCTCATAATGAAGTCTATGAATATGTGAAATAAGCACATATTTTGATGAGATCATACTAATGAAACTAATCGCTAATAAGCACATATTTTTAATTGTTCCTAGTCAAAAGATATATGAGATGGACATCAGATATTCGGTTAGACTAGTACAAATTACTTATGCTTGTATGATGAGGGTGACTAATCTTATAGTCACTTGTGTGGAGACACTAAGGTGAATTTGTAGATACTAATTGGAAAATGAGTTCACTAAACTGATCCAACTTGAATCACTGGATAATAATGTACCTAACTGTCAACTAGCTTGATTTAATTGTCGCAGTTACGTGGATGGTCCTCATACCTGAGACACCAAGGACACCTTGTCGGTGGACTTCTGTGCTTTGACCTTGGCTGACAGATCTCTAAACATAGGATTCTAAATAGTCAAGGATCGGGTAAAACATAGTATCCTTGAAGGGAATTGAGTGTTCAATATAGGATCATTCACTCTCGATATTTGGAGAGAGAATACTCTAAGAAGGATGCGCAGAAGTCCTTGACCAGGGTGGACGTTATATCAACAAAGGAGTTTGTTGATATTATATAGTGGCATTCGAACCAAGTCAGTCGATCGATTAGGATTTGACAGTGGACCATGCCTTGAGTTGACTCGAGAGCATTACACGAATAAAAGATTAAATCCACGTAGTAACTATCGACAGAAAATTTCCATAAGTAGGTTACTTAACCTGAATACCTTCCGGGTTCACGTGGTGTTGCTTGGCACCCAACGTGATTGGAGAATAAGCCGAATTAGATATGTGATATTAAGTCGGTTAATGAATTAGTTAACATGTGATATTAATTAATTAATTAAGTCAGTAAAGAATTACTTGACTTAATGGGCTATTAACTGGAATGGTACTGGGTCTAGAGGATCACACACAAAAGATTTTCGAGTGGCGGATCGAAAACGCGATTAATAGTAAGTCAGGAGTTTTTGTGAAAAACCACCGGCAATTTTATATATATATATATATATATATATATATATATCCACTGAGAGGGCAGCCCTGGCCAAGCTGCAGAACTCCCCTGGCTGTCCCCCTCCTTCTCTCCTCTCTCTCTTTGTGGCACCAAGAGGGATGCCTCCTTCCGTGCTCCACTTCGTCGTCTTCTCCGACTCCTGATCGTCGAGAATATGTCCGCATGCTGCGGAGATCTTTACAGGGACAGGCGGCCTCCTCGAGCGCTACTACAAGCAAGGAACCAGGAGAGATCCGTCACGAGGAGGATCGCATGGATATTACAAGAGGCCAAACGACTGCGCGGCTTGTGGTGTCACACCCTCGGAACTAAATGAGTGTAGATCTAATTCCGCGCAAGGTGACAGTCAATCATCGCTTTTGTGCTTTTATTCATCGAAATGGATCGATATTGATTTATTTTAATTATTTTTTGTTTTCACTACGTCATCGATCCTGCTGAGGAGATCCCGACAATGCCTTCTCTATGCCCTTGCTCCATAAATAGAGTAACTGGCGCTTAACTCTCTTCATCTACAACCCTTCTCTCCAAGCTTGATAGAAATCCAAATGAGATGAAGCCACAAACTCCTCTCTCTCTCTCTCTATCTATCTCTCTCTCTCTCTCTATCTTTCTCTTTGATATTTTTTTAGAGTTATACTATATCAAGATCAGCAATAGTAATCTCCTTATCTCTACTTCCAGAAGTCTTCCCTCAAGCAACCATAATCTCCTTCTGTGTCTCTGGTTGTCGATCGAGTGGTGTTATGTTGAAGACAGGAAGAGGAGGAGCTTAAATTTATCTCAATCAACTATGGACAACCTCATCCACAGCTAGTGAAGCTCTTTCCTATGTCTCTGCTTCTCCAAACACCATCAAGACACTCTCTCCACCCCACCAACTCTAGAGAGTTCCTCCAAACACAATCCTGACACTCGCTGGAGGAACTCATGTATCTCACTCTAATGGGCATGGTGCGGGAGACACCTGCCATCGCCACCTTCCTGTAATGATGGTTTGGGTGAGTGTTGCACCTTTGCTTATTCCATGCAAGAGTGTCACTACCTACAAAGTGGAAACCTTCGGTGACCTCCACAATAAGGCAAGAGCACACCTTCTAGGCACCAGCTCCAACAGACAATCTTTTACCATGGGAGCCGCATGCCTTTTAGTTCCTCTCCCTTACTATCAAAGAGGGATTGAAAGGAAAGAGGAGATATAAGTTTTTTTAATTTATTTTCATTTCTATTGTACCTTGCTGTACTCACTTTCTTCAATAGAAATAGAATAAATATATTTTCTTCATTGAACAGCCTACATCCCCCTTAGGATTATTTTTTCATGTTAGAGGAAGCATACATTAAGGGGGAGCATATAATTCAAAACGAGCCATGTATATCTTTGCATTCTGTAACGACCCACCACCCCATAATCGGGGATCCGATTACTAAATAGGTACCGAATCATTAAATTTGGAGTCAAACCAGGATCTCGATAAGTCTGGGAAATAAATGATAAACTAGGCTAAACATCCACATCACATCGAATTGTAAAGGAAGTGTAGAAAATAAAAATTATTACAATTCGACTTGACTTAGCAATTAATTACATACTCCAACAGAAAAGAAATAATTAAGCGTACAGGCCAGAAAAGGAAATAACAACTATATTGGGGCATACCCCGGAATAGCGGCTGCTGGCGCGCAACCCAAGGCAATATTCTCCTCGCTACACATGCCTGGAACCCTCACCTGAAAACCGCAGGGGGTGAGTCTCATCGAAAAAGACTCAGTAGGGATCCTTCGATCCCCACCACCCACTCACACACCCACAAGTGCAATACACAAATATAGGTAATTTAACTAAATAAAGCAGTAACACAATTTCTAAATTTCGATATAAAACGCACACATTTATACAGTAACATGCACGATTCTGAAACCACACTACTACGGAGTTCACAACTAGCGTCTCGGCTAAACACACAAGTCACACGGCCGAACGCGGAAAACAAGGGATCCGACCCCGAAACTGACCCGATAATCGAATCCGAAACCTCAATCCTTACATTCTCCCCCCCTTAAAAGAATTTCGTCCCCGAAATTGCTGCTATAAAATAACAAGATTGCACAGGTAAAAAAAGAAGAACTTACGAGAAAAGGTATGGAAACTGTTCCCGCATCTCATCCTCGCGCTCCCAGGTCGCCTCGCCTCCGGAGCGATGCTGCCAAATCACCTTAAATAGAGGAACAATCTTGTTTCGGAGAACCTGTTCCCTGCGATCCTCAATATGCACTGGAAATTCCGTAAAGGACAAGTCCTCGGCGACTTCCAACCCCAAAAAGTCCAAAACATGAGATGGATCCTGAACATATTTCCTCAGCAAAGAAACATGGAATATATCGTGCACTCCTGCAAAACTGGGCGGTAAGGCTAGCTGATACGCCGTTTCCCCAATTCGAGCAAGAATGGAAAAATGCCCAACATATCGCGGACTCAGCTTACTTCGCTTCCCGAATCTCATCACACCCTTGGAGGGTGAGACTCGGAGAAACACGTGGTCCCTAACCTCAAACTCAAGCGGTCTCCTACGGATATATGCATAACTCTTCTGCCTACTCTAAGCTGTAGTCAACCTCTGTTGCACTACTCTAGCAACCTCAGCACACTGTTGCACCAACTCTGGCCCTGCTATCTGCCTCTCGCCAATCTCAGACCAATTCACAGGAGATCGACACGACCGCCCGTACAATGCCTCATATGGCGCTATGCCGATACTAGAATGATAACTGTTGTTGTAAGCAAACTCCACTGTAGACAAGTGCTGCTCCCAAGAACCTCCCCAGTCTAGGCAACAAGCCCTGAGCATATCCTCCAGTGTTTGAATGGTCCTCTCCGACTGCCCATCAGTCTCGGGATGATAAGCCGAGCTGAAGGCTAATTACGTATCCAAGGCCTTCTAAAAACTCTTCCATAACCTAGAAGTAAATCTCGGATCCCGGTTTGACACGATGGATAATGGCACCCCGTGCAGAGAAATGATCCGATCCACTAACAACTTAGCCAACTTACCGACTGACCAGTCCTTCCTAATAGCTAGAAAGTGTGCCGACTTGGTCAATCGATCAACAATGACCCAGATCGCGTCTCTTCTGCCAGGGGACACAGGTAATCCCATCACAAAGTCCATAGTCACGTGCTCCCATTTCCATTCCGGGATCGGTAACGGTTGCAACAATCCTCCTGGTCTCTGGTGTTCTGCCTTAACCTGCTGACAAGTCAGGCACCTTGCCACAGAATCAGCCACGTCTTTCTTCATACCAAGCCACCAAAAATGCTTCATCAAACAATGATACATCTTAGTCGTTCCGGAATGTACTACATATCTAGAACGGTGCGCCTCATCCAGGACACACCTGTGCACATCTTCCTCAGCTGGAACATAGAGCCTGCCTCTAAATCTGACCGTGTCATCATCCCACAACTCTACCTCTAAAATATGGAGAATCTGCGGTAGCTCTGCATCTGCCCTTTGAGCCTCGATTACTGCATGGTACACTGATGGCCTCATAGTTAAGCTGGCCAACAGGGCTCTGTCAGCCACTCGCGGAATCCTAAAGGAAGATTCCACAACCTGCTCAAATAACCTCTATTCTTGAACCATAAGATATGATACGACTGTCTTCCGACTCAAGACATCCGCCACCACGTTTGCCTTGCCCAGATGAAAAGAAAGGTCAAGATCATAATCCTTGATAAATTCCATCCACCTGCGCTGTCTCAAGTTCATATCCTTCTGCGTGAATACATACTTCAGGCTCTTGTGATCGGTAAAAACCTGAAACTTCTCTCCATATAAATAGTGCCGCCAGATCTTCAGTGCAAATACTACAGCTGCCAATTCTAAGTCATGAGTGGGATAATTCTCCTTATGCTTCTTCAGTTGCCTAGAAGTATAAGCCACGACCTTACCATGTTGCATCAGAACCGCACCCAAACCTCGACGAGATGCATCTGAGTAAACCACAAATCCACCGGAACCTGATGGAAGCACCAACACTGGAGCCGAAGTGAGACGAGTCTTCAACTCAATGAAGCTCTGCTCACACTCCTCGGTCCATACGAAGCGAACTCCCTTACGAGTCAACCTCGACAAGGGAGTCGCTATCGAAGAAAAATCTTGGACGAACCGTCTGTAATACCCTGCTAACCCCAGGAAGATCCTGATCTCAGTTACTATCGTCGGTCTGCTCCAATCCATCACTACCTCAATCTTGGCTGGATCCACTGCAATGCCATCTCCAGAAATGACATGCCCTAGGAAGTGCACCTTATCTATCTAGAATTCACACTTGCTAAACTTGGCATAGAGTTGGTGCTCTCTCAGAACCTGCAACACCACTTGAAGATGAGTGGCATGCTCTTCCTAGAAGAAGAATATACCAAAATATCATCTACAAATACCACCACAAACTGATCCAAGTAGGCCCTGAAGACCCGGTTCATCAAATCCATAAAAGCTGCCGGAGCATTGGTCAAGCCAAAAGGCATAACCAAAAACTCATAATGTCCATACCGAGTCCTAAAAGCTGTATTACTCACATCTGCCTCATGGATCATCATCTGATAATACCCTGACCTCAAATCAATCTTCGAAAACACCTTCGCAGACTGCAACTGATCCATCAGATCATCGATCCTCAGAAGTGGGTACTTGTTCTTTATTGTTACCTAGTTCAGTTGTCTATAATCAATGCACAGTCTCAGAGAACCATCCTTCTTCCTAACAAACAGAACCGAAGCACCCCACGGAGAAGTACTGGGATGAATAAAACCCTTATCCAGCAATTCCTGCAACTGCGTCTTCAACTCAGCGAGTTCGACTGGAGACATCCGATATGGGGCCTTAGACAAGGGCGTCGTACCTGGTGCAAGCTCAATAGTGAACTCAACCTCCCGCTGAGGAGGAAGACCAGGCAACTCCTCAGGAAATACATCAACAAAGTCACAAACTACAGGCACCTCCCAAGGATTGGAACTACTACTAACACCAGCTAAAACAACAGAGGCAAGGAAAGTCTCACAGCCACCAACAAGCAATCTCTGGGCCTTAAAGGTAGAAATAAGAATACTACGAGAAGAGAGCCTAATACCTTGGAAGTAGAAGGTCGGAATGTCCGGAATAGAGAAACACACCCTCTTCCTGTGGCAGTCCACCTCGGCATAATAAGCCTCCAACCAGTCCATGCCCAAGATGACATCAAAGTCGCGAATGGCAAGCACAACTAACTGGGCAGGTAACTCATGACCCTCAATGGTCAAGGGAACCTCACTCAAACAGTTATAAGACAACATGAAATCCCCAGAAGGAACCTCTACCAACAGTCCATCATATATCTCATCAACGGGTGCAGAAAGAATATCTACGAACTGCTCAAAAATAAAAGAATGCGAAGCACCCGAATCAATCAACACATGCGCAGAGTTCCCAAGGACAGAAAGTGTACCTTCCACCAAGTTGGACGCACGAGCCTCCTTCCTGGTGATAGCTAGAACTCTCCCCTGGGTCCTCGGCTTCTTTTGATCACATGGTCCCTGCCCCTGACCATGCCCCTGGGGGCAATACCTCGCAAAATGGCCCCGCTGGCCACAAGTGTAACACCTCCCAGAAAATGCAGGACACTGAGTTCCACCGTGAGTACCACCGCCATGACGACAAGCTGTCGGAAGCCTCTGAGTTGTCTCCTGCTGAGCACTGGATACTGACTGACTCTGCTGGGTCTGCTACTACCGCTGTTGCCACTGCTACTGCCACCGCCTCGAAAGAACCTCCTGAATCTGGTGCCGAGTGAAGACGATCCTGATCCGGACGAAGGAGCTATTGCTGCTGTTGTCTTTCCCTTGCCATAAGCTGGCCCTTGAGTAGTTAGTCTCCTCTCCCGAGCTGACTGATCATGCTATGCCTCTACTGCCGCGGCACACCTAACCGTCGATGCCAAGTTCGTACAATAGTGGGATGCCACAAAACTCCTCAAATTGGACCTTAGTCCATCCGCAAACCTCTCAGTCCGACGCTCCTCGTCTCTGTGAGTGCTTAAAATGAGTGTGTGATTATCATGAAAAAACTATGTTGTTTAAGTGCAAAATAAGCCTATTAAAAAGAAACTAAGTGCTGTGATCGCTAGAAACTTTTGACTTAAAAGTTTCAAAAGAAAGGGTTTGATCGCCTACCTATTTGGATGTGGGAGATATTGAGCTCTTGGTTTCCCCTCCTTCAGCCGGCTGAAGAAAGAGAGCCCTTTCTTGTCTTTGTTTTTACTTTGATTGCTGTTGAATTCTTGAGGATCGTCCAGATTCCTTGTTGTTCGCAGCTGATTTCCTTCCGTTTGATTCTCCTTTGTACTTTGCAAGAAATAGAAAGAAGTGAAGAATAATGATGAGAACTTAGGAAAAGGTAGTATCCATTCCAAACAAAGTTTTAAACATGCAACTAAGCAGAAAATTCACTTAACCTAGTTATTTATTTATTTGCCAGACCGTATGCTCTGATACCAACTGTAACGACCCGCCACCCTATAATCGGGGATCCGATTACTAAATGGGTACCGAATCATTAATTTGTAACCAAACCAGGATCTAATCAAGTCTGGGAGATAAATAATAAACTAAGCTAAACATTCACATCGCATTGAACTGAAATAAAAGTGCAGGAATTAAAAATTATTACAATGCGACTCAATACAGCAAATAATTACATACTCCAACAGAAAGGAAATAATTAAACGTACAGGCCAGAAATAAAATAACAACTACGTCGGGGCATACCCCGGAACAACTGCTGACGGTGCTCAACTCACGGCCGCACTCTCCTCGCTAGGTCTGCTGAGAGTCATCACCTAAAAACCGCAGGAGGGGTGAGTCTCAAAGACAAGACTCAGTAGGGATCCTTCGATCCCCACTGCCCACGCACACACCCACAAGTGCAAGGTACAGCCAACGGAAAGGTGATAAGCACAAGAGGTACAATTCCTAATTCTTAACGTGAAATCACATGCAATCGTAATATAATAAACATGCATATATTAAACCAGCCGGCTAGGAAACCCACAACTGTCGTCTCGATAGAACTCGCTAACCACACAACAACGGTGGAAAAACCTCGACCCGCTGAGACCAAACAGTAACCCCTCAGATAACACACTAGCTACTCCGGCCCAACCGGCTCAGGTGGCTACTCCTTCCCTCAGCATGAGTGACTCTCCGAATGTACCACTCCGACACCGGTACTAGCTGACCCCGGGGTTCACCAGGTGACCCTCTCTCACTAGGCGTCACCCCGCCCACGCCCCCACCGGCGCTGTGCTCACGCCCTCACCAGCACAGGGTGATAAAGCGCTACAATGTCACTCCAGGTCCACAGTAACACAAAACCCAACAAGTACGATCCGGTCACGTGAAAAGTCCGCGATCGTATAACATACATGTAGCATCGTCCGGTCATGAAGAATCTATCTCTACCGGGTACACTAAAACATGCACTAACCATCCGTCTAACAGTATGAACACATTTTACTGGCATGAATTAGTGATGTTCTGTCTTGAATCGCGTCTCCCAAGGTCGACGCCATTCAAGCTCCATGTACAGGTTTATGTAAAACAGTCTTCAGAATCAGGCCCTAAAAGGCGTCGACACCAGTGGTCGCCTTTTAAAAGGCGTCGACATCCTCAGACGTCATTCAGCACAGAAATCCAGAAATTCCAAAGAAACCACCCAGGGGATTTCTGCCTTAAAAGGCGTCATGGCCTCCCGACGCCATTCAAAAACGCGTCGTTGTCCCATGACGTCTTTTAACCCCAGAATCCCGAACTGGCAACTCCTCAGTAAGGCGATTCTTGTCTTAAAAGGCATCGTGATGGTCCGACGCCCTTCAAAAAGGCGTCGTCCATGCACGACGTCTTTTAACCCCAGGAAACAGAATTGTCATGAGCCCGAGGGCTCCCTATTCAACTCAAATAACCCCAAAATTACTCAAAAACGGAGGAGAAAGAGGGGCAACACAATTCATAGGGAATCACATACATAGCAAGACCCCCATATCATCAAAAGAACACCTAAACATGCTCGTTCTACCCCCCGAAACCAAAGATCCAAACAATCTTAAACGGGGGTAACCATTGCTTAAAACACGATGCTTATGGGAACCGTCACCCTACCGGATACTTGAACGCCTCCGAGCTTCAAGCCGTCCACCCGACTCGCCCCACGCCGCCGCCGGTACCGCCGTGGTCGTCCTTGCTCCTCCGTGACGTCGGCCGCCGTCCGGATAGTAGAACGCCGCAGTGGAAGTGGAGGTGGTAGTGGTAGGAGCTAGGTAGAGGATGGAGTGGAGGGAGAGATGAAACGATGGGAGGAAAAGAGGGAGGAGGAGGGATCGCCGCCGAGATCGTCGGAAGGGAAAGAGAGGAAGAGAGGGGAGAATGAGGGAAAGAAGTAGGGCTCGCGGGGTTAACCAGAGACTGGTTAAAACGCGTCGACATCCACGGACGCCATTCAGTTGATGTGACGGCTACTCTGACAAGACTCTGAAACGCGTCGTTCAAGGCAGACGCCGTTCAGACGACATGTCAGGGCCGTACTCTGACAAACTCATAGTCGCAGTCTCATAGGCGTCGACACACGTGGACGCCGTTCAGGCGACAAGACAGGGCCGTACCCTCGCGGCCCGAAACTAGCCTACGTGGCACCCACGTGGCAGAACTTGAAATGCGTCTGCGACGGTGGACGCCGTTCAAAACGCGTCTTGATGTCCTGACGCGAATCAACTCAGAACCTCCGCCCTTACTAAGGTCAGAACTACAAGGTCCGATCCCGAAAACCGGATCCGAAGGTCACGATCCTTACAATAAACATCCAGAAGAGAGGCAGAAACAACTTATGAAACCTAAATGGCGTCGTGTCTAGCAGACGTCTTTTAGTTAATTAATCAATTGATTAAAATTCAAATTTAAACATCAAAATAAGAATGAACTCTAAATAGCGTCTACACATGTCGACGTCTTTTAGACTTCTTCATATTTTAATTGAAATTTGAGCTAAAATCAATTTAATTAATTAACTTAAATCATATCTGTCTGACCCAACACTATTTAGATAATTAACTTTAAAAAAATCAATAAAAACTAACCAATAATTAAATATCAGACCATTCTGAGGCATTATTATATGATATGAAATTTACTCGAAATGATGTCAAAATTAGCGTGTCTACAGTCTCCTGAAATAAAATGCACGAACCTCCAAAGCGAAACAAACTTCATCTAGTACTCAAGCATTGTCAAGCTTCCTTGGGTCAACTCCATAAATTCCCTTTCCTTGGCTTTCTGGACATGCCTAGGGAAGTACTGTGCATTGAATTCCTTCACAAATGTCTCCCATGAAATCTCCCTGAGACTCCTATCCGCATAAGACAAACTCTTCAAAGTGGTCCATCAGTCATAGGCATCATCCTTCAACATGAAGGTAGCCAACGAAGTCATCTCAACTGCTGCACAATCCATGGTATCAAAAGTCTTCTCCAACTCTCTCAACTAATGAACGGCCTCATCAGGGTCGGGACGACCGGTAAAATGAGGCGGCTTCATCTTCAAGAATCTCTCCAGAGCAGCTGAAGTCCCTCCCCGAGTATTAGAACTCTCACTAGGGTCTCGAGTCTGATATCTAGCCATCGTGTCCATCATAGCCTCCATGAAATACTCCATATTCGGCCTACCGGCCTAAGATCCACTAGGGACATCTCCCCGCTCCCTAATAACTGGCACCCTCTGTAAGGACTGAGGTTTCGGGTTCTGTTTTCGGGTCGGGTTCGGGCCGGATCCCCTGGTTTGGACCCTGTAGGGTCTTGAGATTTCTGACTGAATGGCGTCAGCATTGCTCGACGCCTTTCAAAAGGCGTCAGGTTGTGTAGAAGCCATTTAGGTCTGCTGGTTGTTGTGCCACGTGGGCGGGTTTCGGGCCGCGAGAGTACGGCCCCGGTCACATCGTCTGAACGGCGTCCAGGTTGGCAGACGCGATTCAGACTGTGACCTCTGCGATGTCAGGGTGCGACGCCAGAGCGTTGTCAGTACGGCCTGTCCTGTCGTCTGAACGGCGTCCACGGTGGGCGACGCGTTTCAGACCGCTGTCAGTACGGCCGTCCTGTCAGACTGATAGGCGTCTGCCTCGATCGACGCATTTTAGCGAGATTCAGGTTGACTCCGCGAGCCTCCCCTTCCTTCCCTCATTCTCGCCTTCACTCTCTCTCTCTTCGCCCTCTCCGCCCCCTCCGACTCTCTTCTTCCCCTTCCCTTCCTCTTCTTCCTCTTCCAATCACTCCATAGCCTCCTTACCTCTCACCTCTACCTCCACCACCTCCTTCACGGCGTTCCCTTCTCCGGACGGCGGCCGACGTCCCGGCGGAGTGGCGGCGTCCTCGAGGGTACCGGCGGCGGTCTGCGGTGCGGCGTACCGGCGGCGAGGAGCTTGGAGGAGTTCAAGAACCGGTAGGGGGACGAACCTTGCATGTGTTGCTCGTGATTTTCCTTGGCATGGCATAATATGTTTTGGGCTAGATTGAGCATGTTTAGGGGGTGTCCTTGTGGGTATGGCCGTACTTGTGAACGTGGATTTGTAGCATGCTTGCGGTGGTTGAATTCCTCTTCCTTCCCCTTCTGTTTTGGGGCTTTTCGGGGTGTTTGGGGTTAAGGGAGAAACCCTCGGTTCGAACCAGGAAACCAGGTTTCTGGCGCTAAACAGCGTCGTGCCTGGTCGACGCCTTTCAGAAGGGCGTCAGGGCAGTACGACGCCTTTTAGGGCAGAAACCTCCATGTTCGAGGTTTCGCGAAATAGGGGTTATGGCGCTAAATGACGTCATGGATGGACGACGCCTTTCAGAAGGGCGTCGGGACATCATGACGCCATTTAGACAGGAAATCACCCCGAGTGAGGGTCTGTAAATCTGGAATTTAAGTGTGAATGGCGTCTGTGGACCTGGACGCGTTTTAGATAGGCGACTCCCTATGACGACGCGTTTCAGGAAATTATCTGGCTTCAATAAACCTGTCTGAGGGGCTTGAATGGCGTCGACCTCGGTCGACGCGATTCAAGACAGAAATGTGTAAATCCTGATTTTATCATGTGGTTCACTGTGGGACGATTTCTAATGCATGCTTTACGTTGTATACTGAGACTGAGGACTCCTGTGTGAATGGAATCATGTTGTGTGTGTGTGTGCTTATGCGAGTATGGAATCGGAATAACTGTGGTTTACGTTTGTCACCATGGACCGATGGGGACAGGGTCATGGTGTCTGTGAGGCATTGTGCCGTACCGGTGGGAGAAGTGGTACATGTTGTGTTTTACCTTTGGCTGAGGGAAACAGGATCGCCTTGAGCCTGACGGGCCGGAGTAGCCGGTGTGCTATCCGATGGGTCGCTGTTCGTCCTCAGCGGGTCGGGGTTTTCCTGTTTGTCGTGACACCTTCCGGCGCGTTTCTTGCTGTGGAGCTGGTTGTGGTACTGTTGGAGTTGGCTTACCCTTTAGCCACTGGGCCTGATGTGACCTTTGATCAAGGTTACGAGTGGTACCCTTAGCCCTTTGGCCTGACGCAGCCCGGGAGATTTGGGTTTGTGGGTAGTTCCTGTAGCTTCGGCTTGACGGGGGTTCGCCGGTCCCTAGGGCCCTCCTGAAGCGCTGAGGCCTAGCGTGGAGGCAATCCGGACGGTAGGACAGTAGTCTAGACTGCTTGTGTGCACACGTAGCTGGCAGTGGCGGTACACTGGTTCCAGCTAGTCCTAGTTTGACTCACTGCCTCACCCTACAGTGCCCCGGAACACTGTAGAGGTGGACAGGCGTGAGCTGTGGTGGTAGTGTTGGGAGGCGACGATTGACTTCGGTCGACAGTGTGGTTCAGTCGCTTCGTGGACTTTAGCTGTGAGACGTGACTCTGTGTTGGGTTCTTCGGGTTGCTAGAATGGTTCTTGCTACACTGCTTATCGTACGTTTCATATCAGAGCTGGGTGCTGTGTTTACTGCTTTACTTAATCGCCATATATTCCTGTTGTTACACTTGTGGGTGTGTGAGTGGGAGGCAGGGGATCGGATGATCCCTACTGAGCCCATTTCTGGTGTGGCTCACTCCCTGCGGTTTCAGGTGTGGACCTCGTGGCGAGCGGAAGCGTGGTGTTTTCTTGGTGTGCGGACCAGCAGCTGTCTTAGTTCCGGGGTATGCCCCGATGTTGTTGTACTTCCTTCTGCCTGTACTTATTTTATTATTGGACATGTAATTATTGTTGGACTGTATACGGACATTGTTATTTTCCTTCCTGCGCACTTGCTTATCTTTGTAGTCCGTGAGATTGTTATATTTAACCTTGTTTAGCACTTACTCCTCCAGATGTATTGTGTGAGATCCGGGTGTGAACCCGCAGTTAATGGGCCGACATCCATTTAGTGACCGGGTCTCCGGTCATAGGATGACGGGTCGTTACACCCTCTTCCTAGGAGCCATCTAATCGCCTATAATCACAAAAATTGAAAAATTCTAATTAGAATCCCAAAACCTACACTACCGCCGTGCATGTACGGGATAATGTAATTATTTGCCGAAATTACAATATTTAACCTAGTTACTCATCTATTTGCCAGACCGAATGCTCTGATACCAACTGTAACGACCCGCCATCTTATAATCGGGGATCCGCTTACTAAATGGATACCGAATCATTAAATTTGGAGCCAAACCAAGATCTCGATAAGTCTGGGAAATAAATGATAAACTAAGCTAAACATCCACATCACATCGAATTGTAAAGGAAGTGTAGAAAATAAAAATTATTACAATTCGATTTGACTCAGCAATTAATTACATACTCAAATAGAAAAGAAATAATTAAGCGTACAGGCCAAAAAAGGAAATAACAATTACATCGGGGCATACTCCGGAACAACGGCTGTTGGCGCGCAACCCAAGGCAATACTCTCCTCGCTACACCTGCCTGGAACCCTCACCTGAAAACCGTAGGGGGTGAGTCTCATTGAAAAAGACTCACTAGGGATCCTTCGATCTCCACTACCCACTCACACACCCACAAGTGCAATACACAAATATAGACAATTTAACTAAATAAAACAGTAACACAATTCTTAAATTTCGATATAAAACACACGCATTTATACAGTAACATGCACGATTATCAAAACACACTACCACGGAGTCCACAACTAGCGTCTCGGCTAAACACACAAGTCACACCGCCGAACGCGGAAAACACCGACCCGCTGAAACCAAGCAGCAACCCCTCAGATAGCACACTAGCTACTCCGGCCTGACACAGCTCAAGGTGGTCTTGCTTCCCCCAGCACGAGTGACACTCCGAATGTACTACTCACACACCGGTACTAGCTATACCCCGGGGTACACCAGGTGACCCTCTCTCTAGGCGTCACCCCACCACTCCCACACCGGCGCCGTGTCACTCTCACACCGAACAGGATGCCTAAGAGCTAACAACTCACTCTAGGTCCACGATCGCACAAAACGTAACACGGTGCGATCCGATCACGTAGAAATCATTGTCCTCAAGTATATTCTCAAACATGCAATTAATCAAACTATCTATCAACGTAAACACATGTTAATGGCAGGAATTAATAAGATTTTGTCTTTAATCGCATCGCCCAAGGCCGACGTCATTCAAGACTCCTAAACTGGTTCATGTGAAATCTGGCCTCGGAAGAAGGCCTAAAACACGTCGTTCGAACGGGTCGCCGTTTAAAAGGCGTCGCTATTCCTAGTCGCTTAATAACGACAGAAACAGAGATAGGCCTAGGGGTGATTTGAACTTAAAACGCGTCATGCACGGAAGTCGCCGTTTAAAAGACGTCGCTGTCTCTGGACGCTATTCAATCTAGAGACCAAGTCTGTTATCTGGGGTTAAATGGCGTCATGGGTGGAAGCCACCTTTTAAATGGCGTCGTTGTCCCCAGTTGCCTTTTAACCCTAACAGACAGGTTCTCCCTCTGCCTTCCCCCAAGTCACAAGGTGGGATTTCTCCCCCAAATCGCACAAAAAAACACACAAAATAGAGGAGGAGGAGGAGAACCTAAATACCCATTAAAAACCCACAATTCCTCATTATATGCAATTAGTATTTTCACCCCAAAAATCTCCTAAACATGCTCCAAAAGCGGGAAAAAACATGGTTTTAAACAAAATACAACGGGGATCATCACCCTACCAATTACTCGAACTCCTCCGAGCTCCAAGCCGCCGACCCACCTCGCCACACGCTGCCGCCGATACCGCCGTAGATGCCGTTACTCTACCGGAACGTCGGCCGCCATCCGGAGAGAAATGCGCCGTGGAGGAAGTGATGGTGGTAGTGGAGGAAGTTAGGAGGTTGATAGAGTGAAGAGAGAGGAAGAATGGGGAGAGGAAAGGAAGGAGAAGGGGGAAAGGGAGCCTGAGGTTCGGAGGGAAGAGAGGAGAGAGAAGAGAAAGGAGAGAATGGGGGAAAGGAGGGAGGGTTCGCGGGGTCAAACTGAAGCCGGTTAAAACGCGTCGTCCAAAACCGACGTCATTCAGACAACAAGTCTGGGTCGTACACTGACATACCAGGGTCGTACTCTAAATGGCGTCGTCTATGCAAGACGTCATTCAGTCGATAAGACCAGGGCCGTACTCTCGCGGCCCAAAATCAACCCACGTGGCACAACCTAAAACGCGACCACCTCTACGGACGCCGTTTGGACTGCGTCTCGCAAGCTCGATGCGATAAAGAATACAAGTCCCAGCCCCACAAAGGTCCAAACCAAGGGATCCGACCCCGAAACTGACCCGATAATCGGATCTGAAACCTCAATCCTTACACATTCAATCTTCCAACATTTCTCCATCTCGCATCCACTGTTTAAAACGAGATCTTTTCCAGAATTTTTCATGCAGTTCTTGTGATTTTTACCTGTCCTTATTCTCCTTTTTAAGTGATTAACAAAAAGGGAGAGAAACAGTGTATCCAAACATTTTCTTTAAATAGTCTATCCAAACATTCCATTTAGTCATTAATTAAATTTTAGCAGATAGAACTTTTGCTTGTTAGGCCTTTGTGATATGTTATTATGCCTGCATTTTCAAAAGTTTTGTCATCACCAAAAAGGGGAAGATTGTTGAGAAATTTGTGCATTCATTTAACTCCCATATTTTAGTGATAACAAACAATAAAAATGTTAGTAATAAGCACTAATTAAATTTCTACTAATAACTGAACTTATTTGTTTCATATGATGTCAGTTTCACTGATTATATGCTTAGTTTTAGAATTAGTCGAATTCAGAAGATCTATGGTCATATCGACTATAAACTCAACTGAAAAATCGATTAAGTACTTATCGCTCAATGATTAACAAGTTTTATGTGTGTTCTGACTTTGTTAATCGATTCATTCTCCATATTGATTACATAACTTCATTCGATTAACGATATAGCCTTAATTGACTACTTGTTATGATTAACATTGTATCACTAATCGATTATCATTTCGAATGTTCCATTCGATTGACGATTTCGATCAATGTTGAAATGCTAATTTATGACGGCCTTATTGTTGCACTTCGATTATCGATATATCGTAAATCGATTAAGCGTTCGAGTGTTTCACTTCGACTATCAATATATCGTAAATCGATTAAGTGTTCAAGTCTTTCACTTTGATTATCGATAAAACTCTAATCGATTTATTTTATTTTATTATTGATATTGGTTTAATCGATTATTGTTACAGTTTATCACTTCGATTATAGTTTCATGACCAATCAATTACTGTGTTAAGCTTAATCGATTCTGAGATTCAAATTGAACTCCGACTATCCTTATGTTCTCAAATCAAACCTTCACTTATGGCTTTGATTATTTGCTATTTTCAAATCAATTAATGAGCATCTTCGGTAGCATCTTTAACTTCGATTATCAGTGGTTGTTGAATATATTTTTTCTAGTCATTACTGATTACATTTAAGCTTTTGTACGATGCAAAATTCCTCTACATATGTTAATCAATTTGGTGCCTTACCAATTTATTTACTTCTATATTCTTGATCTTCATGACCTGACTGTCTAGCCTTATATCAGTTTTTTTTTATTAGTCAATGTATTTGTATTCTTTTCCGTCATATCTCTAGCATGCCTGATTTATATTAAACATTTTGCTAGAGAGATTTTCTTACAGCATTGACTGACAACTTTTTAGATTTTTTCATGAGTTCTCATACCTCTATACTGTTATATTATTATGGAAATCTATTATGCTGACACACAGGGTAGAAAAAGTATGGTTGTCCTATTCATATATTCTTCTATTTCAGGACACTGATAGAAGATCTGACCAACTTGTCCAAGGTCGTACTTGAGTTCCCTTAGGCCGCAAGCACCCGGTTGCTTGTGAAGTTTCTATGTCAGCAGACTCTCTCTCTTTCTCTTTGAAGATTCAAATATTAGACACACCAGGAAGCCACTCTCTCCAATGTTTTTCTTCTTCAGTCTAACGAGCAGATTTTTGAAGGCTGGATATAAAGCCTGAAGCTCTTATTCAAACACATATATACACTATAGAGACATACACCAGAGAGATAGACTCCAGAGTCAAAAAGAAAAATATGAGCCTCTCTATGCCTGAAAGAAAGCCAGTAAGAAAGAGAGGGCAATGGAGAAGTCTTCTAGAGCACAAGTACTACATTGCACACACTGAAGCTCTGGGAAACTATATGAAGATCAAGAATCGAGTTTTTAATTTTATAGTTGTCTAAATTATTGATCTTGTTTGTGTTCACTTCTAAACACTTGTCTTTTCTAAGACACCATTGTATTCGCTTTATCAAATAGTTTTTATCTTGTGTTTCTCTTCCTGGTTGTCGGAAGAAAGGACCTGTCGTGTACAGGAGGTTGTTTTTCTTCCTTGTTGTTGGAAGAGAGGGTCGGTCATGTACAAGAGGTTGTTTTCCTCTTCCTAATTGTTGGAAGAGAGGGTCTGTTGCGTACATGAGGTTGTTTCTGTAGACACCGATTTTGGACCACCCTTTTGGTCATGAGTCCCCTCCATCGTTAGCCCTTTACCACTACAATTCCCTCATTTAGCCATTTCAGCCCACTAACAACCAAGCCTATTAACCAAATCCCGACTCTAGCCAACCTTTTCGTGGAAGGCCAGCCAGTTCGCCTTCCACCCCCTTCGAAGGCCACACCTTGCCTTCTACCCCCTTGGAAGGCCAGCCACCTTGCCTTCCACCCTTTTGCCACATTTTTCACTTTTCACCACCTTTTCGTAGAAGGCCAGCCAGTCCGCCTTCCACCCCCTTCGAAGGCCACCCTTGCCTTCTACACCCTTGGAAGGCCAGCTACCTTGCCTTCCACCCTTTTAGACACCCTTTTTCACTTTTTCCCACCTTTTCGTAGAAGGCCAGCCCCCTTGCCTTCCACCTCCTTCAAAGGCCACCCCTCGCCTTTTACCCCCTTCGAAGGCCAGCCACCTTGCTTTCCACCCTTTTAGCCACCTTTTTCACTTTTTTCCACCTTTTCGTGGAAGGCCAGCCTCCTTGCCTTCCACCTCCTTCGAAGGCCACCCCTTGCCTTCCGCCTCCTTCGAAGGCCACCCCTTGCCTTCCACTCCCTTCGAAGGCCAGCCGGGCCGCCTTCCACCACAAGAATGGAAGGCATGTTACCTGGCCGTCCACTCCTTAACCACCCCCTTGACTCCGTCTTCCCCACGATCTCCTCTACTCGTCGCCCTCGTCCCCCACTACTCCGACCACTCCCCACTCCGGCCACTGCCGCGTCCACTACCTCCGACCCTTGACCACTCCCTATTGGTTGAAGGTTGATTTACGGGGATTTAGACCCTTATTTTCTCCCTTTTTTCCCTCACCTATTTAAACCCCCCATATCCTCTCGAGCAGGGGGGTTAAGAGGTGGCTTCTTGGAGGGAAGGCTCAGAGGAGGTTGGCAAGCGGTCATGAGGAGTCTCAGAAGAATCCTTCGCACTCCAAATGGGCTTGTTTTCTTAACCCTCTTCTGTTTTCTTTTTTTTCACTTTCAACATATCATTTCACCTTTCACACACGAGCACCCTATCTGCATGCATGCATCTTAGGATGACTTATCACCTTTTACCCCCAGAAGTTTTAAACAAAAAACGGGAGGTGGGTGGCCATAACATATGGTCACCTTCCCTCCCAAACACCCATCCGGTGCGTCTCCCTCCAATTATAGTTAGTTTTTATATTTTTATGGATAGATTCTGCACATTTCGGTTCTAATCGGGTTATTCTTTGTTTGGTCTTTTCTTTTCAGGGATCCTTACCACATTCACGTGTGCTGGGGGCTATATGTTTAGTATAAAACCTGCAAGGGGTTAGTACCTAGCCGTAGTGGAACTTCCAAAAAGTTTGTTTGGGGATTAGATGTAAGTCTAGACAGATCGAACTAGTACATATCCTTGTGTTACTATGTGTTTGCTCATTCTTCTTCCTCCTTTTGTCTAGATTAACTTTTCCTTTTTCGCAATATGTTTTAATTAATTTTTTTATAATCCATTCACACCCCCCCCCTTTGGGTTCTACATAGCCATGCAACATATATTCTAAGTCACATTGATTGATCTTTAGACTGGAAACATCAAGGATAGCTTGTGTGTAGATCATTTAATTTTGATACTTGACTTGTGGAAAAGTTTAGCACAATCTGATTTTTGTATTCAATATAATCATTAACTCGATATAAATTGAGAGTGAATATCATATAGCAAAATGCATGGGAAAATCCTTAGTTTGGGTTAGATATCTTACTAGAAAAGAACTTCTTGTGTGATTGTCATGAACATAGGAACTATCAGATCAAATACAAGGAGCTTGATAGTATAACTTTGACCAACGGCAATTTATGAATGAAGAGTTATAATCACAAGGTATTTGTAGATTGAAAAAGTTCTAATTGGATTTCAAATCCTTGTATCATACGGGGTTATGATGTGTTGCTTGTTGCGAACTATGAATCGTGAGCATGCTTAAATTAATTATGAGATAATTATTTTGTGCTATTACACAAATCAATATTGAGATAATAATTATGATAATTATGCAAATTAAAAGTTAATTCAAAATATTAGAAGAAGTTTTAATATTATTGAGCTCATTGCTAACTTGATATCGGGCCTAGAGGATCGCATATATAAGAGCTTTTAAGAAGAGTAAAACGTAGAAGAATATAGAGAAAATATCATATTTTTGTGAAAAATCGCAATGAGACTACATATAGAAGACAAGAGGGAAATCATGGCCAAGCATCGGAGTTTCCCTAGTCATCCCTCCTGGCCTCTCTCCCTCTCTCCACCCAGAGATCAAAGGAAGACAAGAGGGAAATCATGGCCAAGCATCGGAGTTTCCCTAGTCATCCCTCCTGGCCTCTCTCCCTCTCTCCACCCAGAGATCAAAGGAGGAGATCACTTCCTTTTTGTTAGGAGATTCCGCATGACTGTCTCGGGGTCTCAGTGAGGAATTTGATCCTCTTCGATCACTTATGTGGAGATCGCTGGAGGCAGGAGCTACTTGTACGACTTGTCGGATCCGAGAGTTCGAAGGAATGCTCTGTATCAAATTTTGGAGATCCACAATCTTAGATCTCCACAAGATATAGATTGGATCTATGCCATTTTTGTTTGATTCTGATTTCGTCAAATCTGAACCGATCTACGCAAGGAACTCTATTTTTTTTAAAAAATAATTTTTGCAGCATTTCATAAACTATGATTTTCTTACATCAACATATAGCAAAAATGAGTGTAAGAAGAATTCTTATGTGTTTTAATTGAAATGATAAAAAGGATAAATATCAAACTCCAACTATGACAATAGATAATATGGAATTAACCCTATTGATATTTACAAAAGTAACTTTCTTAAAATTGTAATTGCATATTTATCTATCTTACATTCATATGATTATAAATAACTTCATGACATGATATTGCTTGCAAAAATGCCCCTACCATTTGTGTATTAGTATTCCGTTAAAAGTTTCTTATTTATCTTTGACCAATTTTGAATTAAGTTTTAAAAAGTCTAAACTATCCTTATTCTCTGGTCAACTCTGTTCCTCTCTCTTTCCATCTATCTCCTTTTTTGTCTTTTTGACATACATGCCAATCTAAATAACTGTTTTTTATATACGTATTTTTGTCCAAACATTATATTTAACAATTAAAAAAGAATATCCACTGCACCTTAACTGAGATTTAAGGGTAACAAATCTATAATTAAAACTGTGACAGGAATTGCTTTTACAAAAAATCCCTAACCCTCGAGTACGTTCAATGATCGTCGCACACAGCCCGTCTATTTTGGGGGGTTAAAAAAGAACAGACGTGAATTTTATTATTTTTCTCTTTCAAGTGCGAACCCACAGGTTTCCTATTTAATTAGTTGACATAATTATGTCTGTACCCACGTGACATCCATGACAGTTTTTTTTTTTTTTTTTTTTTTCTTTTTAGACAACATCCATGAGGTAAACCTTAAATACAAAGGACTTCTCTCCACGCAAACGGGCGGTCCATGTTTGCGGTTACGAGCAAAATGCACGTAAGACGTAGCAAAACTTTTCTTACGGGTGAACCGACTCGTCTTTAATAATCAATTAATTAATTAATTGAGACATTTACTTATCCACCCACGCAACCGATGCCACACGCACGCTGGTGTAACTCGGCCTCCCGCGTTCCTCTTCGCCTCTCCTCTCCGTTGGGACGCTTCATATCGCTGTCAAACACCCCCCTGTTTCCATCCCCACCCCGCTCTTTCCAGAGGGGGACCAGGCAAGAGAGGGGGGAGGGATGACGAGAAAGTGACAGCATCCTTCCCCCACAATGACGAGGAGGTGATGCCACTGCCATGTGGCATTTGCCATGCCATCTCCCCCCCCCCTCCCGTCCAACCCCGCCTTTACCTGTACGGGACCGTCCACTCGCACGCCTCCGCCTCCTTCTTCTCCTTCCGGCCCCTGCCTGTTGTGCCTGGTCTCCTCTGATAGGCACAGACGCAGAGCCAGGGGGAAGAGGAAGAGAGGCTCGAGATGGATGAAGGGGAGGTGGAGCGGCTGCCGGTGGACCTGCTCGCCCACATCTTCACCCTGATGCCCTCCTTCCGCGACCTGGCGCGGTACGTCCCCTCTCTCTCTCTCATCTCTTCTTTGTTTTTTGTTTTTTTTGGGGATTTTTTTCCTTTTCCCCTTCTCATGGATCATCATGCGGATGGATGGAACGGGCTTTCTTTAGCTGACGTTGATAACCATATTTCTTGTTTTGTTTTGTGGGAGCGGAGCAGGGCGAGCGGGGTGTGCAGGAAGTGGAGGGAGGGGGCCGTGCGTTCCCTGGCGGGGAGGAAGCGCCTCAGCTTCGCCGGCTACAAGATGGACGACCACTCCACCGCCCGCCTTGTCCGCTACGCCTACAGCCTCCGCGACCTCGACATGTTTGTTTCTCTCCCTTTCTTTTTCATCCATTTCTTTCTTTTCTGGTGATTATGATGATGATGGTGATGATCGTGTGTAAAAACACTCCGAAGCCGTGGAAATTTGTGGTGATGTTATTTATTATTTCGGGAAATGTATTGGGAATTCGCAAGGGAACTTTTTTTTTTTTTTTTTTGGTTAGGGGCTCTGTTGGATGCAGGTATCAGCTGAATTGACTAGTGAGTACCTTTGATGAACAACAATTGCCCTTTGTGCGTGCCTCAGCGAAGGGCAAGATCGGGCGTTTGCACGTATGTAGTTTAGAAGCAGGGAGTCTAGTAAATATAATGTTTGATGACATCTGGGACAGATTGTTTGGGTGGGTAGGACAATCTACTCATCCAATGAATGCTGGGCGACCTAACATTCTTCTTTGGTCTCGAAGGGGTAGGCCCTTGCAGGACATCCTCAAATGTTTGGTGGCACTACTCTTGGATTTGCTTTATGACTTGTGTCTTCACATTTCTTGTCATCTGCTAACGTTATTACGGAAGCAAGTCCAGCAGTGGGACTTGTTGCTTTGCACATAAAATAAAACCTTCATCTTGAAAGAAGACTATGCAAGTGCTAACTTCAGAACAGTGAATACCGAAAAGAAGAGACATTACTCACTCTGCGACCTTCCATGCATCAAAAGATTATTCAGGGCTGAGTTATCAATAAGGCTATCAACCAACCCTTCCCTCTCCCCTTGTTTTTGTGTGCTTAAAGGATCATCCTTGCTTTCCAAAAAAAAAACAGAAGGGTTGGGGGGTGGAAAGGAGCATCCTTTTTATTTTAGCTCATTAACTGGTCTTCGCAGTAACTTAGGTATCTTTATCATTGCCCTCTGTTGTCAACAATGCAGTGTCAGACTGATGTAGATGTGGATTTCGCCTAAACTGAAAAATCAGCTATAGCAGTTCACTGAATCTTCTGGTGTCTGTTGTAATATTAAGCCATGCAAGAGCCCCTTTTTTTGGTTGATTGGTAGCTGAGCATATCTCTTCTTTGCTGTCGAAATTGATTATGTGAGCTTAATGTCAGGTATCAATTGCTATTCTTTTTATGCACTTCCAACATCCTTGAATCAAATATTAACAATCTCAGTTGGCTGTTTCTGATCATACCAAACTTGGCCTGTACAATGAAATTTTGTGGTACATGTTTTATGATTATGCTCATAAATGGTCATGCTGTTACTCTAGAACTTAGTTTAGCTGCTATGGCTAAGTTCTTGAAATGCCAACAGAATAAGCTAAATGATGGCTTATTTTGAAATTTTATCTTTATCTTTTATGAACTAAGTAATTAGGATCTTCGAAAATTAGTCCAAATTGACCACAAACATATTTAGATTAAGCATCTTCTGAACATATTTAGTTTAGCCGGATCGTACCAGATTGGCCGATCCAGGCTCCCAAAGGCTAGTTCTGAACTAGCCATTGGCTAGCCGTTGGGAACAGCTAGAAGGGGCTTCTAAGCCCCTTCAATAGCCTATAAACCCCCCCCCCCCCCCACCCTTGCTCTCCCTCATTCACACAAACTCTCACTTCTCTCTCTCTAAAATCTCATTCTCTCTCTATAATCTCTCTCTCTAAGATATCATGTATACTCTTTCAAACTCAAAGCTCTCTTGCTCTCCAACGCTCTCTAAGGGGCGGACATACGGACTACATCGACTTTTTTTCATCATTTTTTCTCTCTAATATTTCTCTCTCTATTATTTTCCCTCTCTCTCTCTAAGATTTTAATATCTTTTTAACATACCTCTCTCTCTACTTTTTTGTCTCTCTACCATTCTTTCTCATTCTCTCTAACATATTTCTCTCTCTTTTAAACTTTTTCATCTCTAATTTTCTTTCTCTCTATCCTTTTTTCTCTTTACCTATTTTTTTTGTATCTATTCAAGCTTTTTTCAAGTCAATAAAATTCCAAGGGCTTACCCGAGGTGCTAGATAAGTTTTGGGTAAATATATAACTTTATGATTTTTTTGTAAAAATTTCTGATGTTTATACCTTTTTTTTCCTATTTTTCTTCTATTTTTCTCTTTTTTTTAATTGGCTTGGCTGGACCGGACCGGATCGGCCCAAATCGTTCTGGAATCCGATTGGATCGGCTGAGCCGCTCGGTGGGGACTGGACCAATCCTAGTCCGATCCTTGTGTTGGCCTTCCTTGCTTTCAATATCCCCTATATGCGTCAGAAAATTGGATTGCATTTTTGGAACTGAAACCATGGATATTTGCTTCTAATTTTTATAAAATGATTGCTTTGTCCAATGATAATGTGATTTCTCTCCATGTCAAAAATAGCATTTCTGCCGAGCATTGCCCATATCTTCCAATATATGATCTAAGATGTACAATCCAAGACCGCGAGACAAAATGATCCATGATTCTAACATATGTTCCAAAAGACAAATTTAACTTAAAATCATCCAACTTCTAAAGTTACCAAAGGTGCCCTAAAATCCAAAATACCTATCACAAATCAATACTGATCTATAACTTCTTGAGTGAACATAGTTGTCAATCCCGTCCCAGTCCCTGTCCCGTTTTTTTACTGGGATGGGACGTCCCAGTTTTCCGGACAATCCCGGTGTCCCGTCCCGCAATTTTTTTTCATAGATATGCCAACAAATATGAGACATGTGCAAACATATAAATAACACAAAATTAATGCAATAGAAACATTGAGTATAGATTTATGGGTTTATAGATGAGAATATTCATCAAATATGAATAATATGAAAATAAATATATAAACATATAAATGACACAAAATTAATGCAATAGAAACATTGAGGATAGATTTATGGGTTTATAGATGAGTATATTCATCAAATGAATCCCCCAAAATAAGTTTAAAAGGAGCTTGAAGAATCTCACGTAAAAATACAAATTCTGGTTGGGAAAGACCGGGATAGGAAGGGCCGGGACAGACCGGGATAGGCTGGGACGGGCCGGGATAGACCGGGACAGGTATTGAAACAAACCAGAAACTGTCCTGTCCCGTGTTCTCACTGGGACAGGACGTCACGGCCGAGACAGGCCGGGACGGGGATTGACAACTATGTGAGTGAGTGATGGTTCAATATCAATCCTGGTGACGTTGTTTCTCTCATTTATTTTTACTGCTTTGAGTTTGAATGAAAAATAAGCTGCAAAAAATGGACACTTTGGGGAATATTCTTGCAAAATTCAAAGCAAGGATATGAACAAAAGTTTGAGCAACAAACAAGTTCACCATTAAACAAGGTAGTGATAGCTTATGTTAAATACAGTTTTGCGAATAGCATGTTTTTGCTTCCACATTCAATTTACTTTAAGTTGCTTACATACAAAACACAAATATATTTATGAAGCATTCTGAACTTTAAAAGCATCTTATTCAACTATTAAAACATTCTGCTTCTTTCTGTCATTATCCTTTGATGTCTTTTGGCTTGTGTGGAGAAGTAAATATATATGGGGATTTGACAATTCTTGTACGAAGTGTTTTGAGTCAAATATCTATCAACTTTTGACATTATGAGTAAATTAAATGTTTCTTAACTTGTTCTATTCATTAACTGGATTTCTTTCCTGTAATATAGGTCTCATTACACATTTAATCTATTCCAAGAAGTCCTTGTTCTTTTTGTTGATCTATATCATTTGTTTCTTTTTCTTTTACTATTGGAAACTTCATGAAAGATGACTTGTCAATATTTTCAAGATCCTGACTTTAGCTTTAGATGATTTTCTTCACTAGGACTATTTTGAAACAGAATGCCTTGTCTACTTCTTTCACTTGAAGGAAATGAAATCAGTTACAATCTGAGTAAATAGTGAAGGTCAAGAAATAGTTGGCATCAGTTTACTACCAATGCTCTATCATTTGGGGAAGTTCTGCGGTAGTTTTTATCACCCTTTTTCCAGTGTTGCGTCGTGTACATTGATTTAATTCTGCACTATTCCAGTTCCCGGAGCTGTTGGGGTTGCCAGATTACAGACAATGGACTCTACAAAATATCTCTGGCAAGGTGTATTGGCAATTTGACATCTATATCCTTGTGGGGTATGGCAGGGATCACCGACAAGGGTGTAATTCAGCTGGTATGTAAATAGTGCCACATTGGACCAATGAGCATTTTTTTTAAAGGAACCTGCTCTGAAATTTGATTTACATCCTGATTGTTGAAAAAAAGTACAAAACATTTCACCTTGCACATGCCTTTCTTCTTTAGAGCAAAAATGTATTTCCTCATGATGGGTTGTTTTTTCTCATTTAATCCTCAATGATACTTTTAGCTTCATTCTGTAAGGAAATGGGTGTTGCTGATATTGCCCCTTGTGGTACATATGAGAGGCATATACAAGAGGGAATTAAGTCAATCATTCACAGTGATCACTTTACGACCTTGAAATTTAATGCTGACCGGTTCATTGAAGACTTGAAGATCAGTTCTTTTGATTTCAGCTCAGTGTACATGTTTTCTAATACTGGGCTTTTATTGATGATGGTGTCTTTTCTTTTTATTCGGAAGACAGTCAGAAGACCACAATTCATTCATAGATAAGGAAATAAAAGAGTACAAGCCCACAATTCATTCCTAGGATAAGGAAATAAAAGAGCACTGTCTCCGGGGCTGAACTACATGTTAGTTCATATTGGTAGTACATTTTATGTGTCCTGGATTATGTAATATAAAAGTGCTAGCAATATATCTGTTTTGAGGGAGACCCTTGGTTTAAGGACCATAAGGTTGCTCCATCGTGATTGAACTCTGGAGGTCACGGGTTCAAAACTGGAAATAGCCTCTTGCAAAAAAGCAGGGTAAGGCTGTGTACATTTGACACTTCCCAGACCCCACAGTGGTGGGAGCCTCATGGCACTAAGCTGCCCTTTTTAGCAATATATCTGTTTCATTTAAGTTTTCATTCTCTCATGTTGCAGAGGATTTTCAAGTTTGGTTTCAGCTTCTTGTGCCCTGCCTGAGAGTCATAGAGTAATTACATTGTCCATATAAGTTTGCTTCTCGGACTGCTCCATTTGATCAAGAGCCACCTTTCTTTTCCAGTCTCTTGCCATGAAAGAAAAGAAATGCATCTCATAAATCAAATTTCCTCTTACTCGTCAAGGGTTTTTAAACATTGATAAGATTTTTTTTTACCTATGTGAAGGCTTATTAAAAATTGATTTAGAGTATTCAACATTCTAGTTACCTCCAGAAAAGGCAGCCCAGTGCCGCGAGGCGTCCACCACTGCGGAGTCTGGAGAGGGTAAATCAAGGAATTCTGGGTCGGGTCGGGACCTAGAATCGAGACCCGGCGATCCCGACCCGATCCAATCTGGATCGGCCGGGTCGGCCGATCCAGATGAAGTGGCCGGATTAAAAAAAAATAAAAAAATCAGAAAAATTTAAAAAATCAGAAAAAATTACATACATATTATTCAATTGATGTACAATAAGAATGAATGCAATTCCTGTACATCCATAAAGACAACTAACTAACTAATATTTTTTGTTGTGCATTAATTAAAAAAGACATTGTTGTTGAAAAATACCTTAGAAAGATCACATTTGTGATCCTTCATCATTTGGTTCATAAGTTTGAGTAGGCGGGCCATGATCTGCCGGCATGTATGGTGCATATCCATAGCTAAACAAGGAACTAGCGAGGTCTTCGAATCTTCTTTGAATACCTCTAGGTGTGTAAGCTTGTTAGTTTGAACTTTTTCCTAATTGTATTGGAGGGACAAAAATGCCATACTGTATAGGTGGAGGTCCAGAGTACCCTTCAATAGTGCTGTTGATGTCTGAATATGGCAGTGTAGGGGGGTGAAAAATGGGCGGATAAGAAGGTGTATCTTCCCATGGTGGCCAATCACATCCTGCCTGTCTCTGTTGGCCTTCAAATCCCCTTTGTTGTCCTTGTCTCTGGCCCTAAGTTCCTTTAGAATGACTCGGAGGTGCAAAGTAATCTTCGTATCCTGTGTAACTGCTCCGAATAGTCCACCAGCAGCAGCAGAAACGCTATCTTCTTCTTCAGTGGAGTCATCACTCCGCACTTGGCTTGTTTTCCTCAACCGCCTTCTTCTATGCCTGTAGGTTTGTCTTTCTGCCTCGTACATGCTGGCTAAGTGAGATGGTAAACTTGTGGTGTCCTCAAGTGTCTCTCCAGTCTGCTGAACTCCCCCTTCTTCTCCTTCCGATGGGTCCACTCGTTGTTTAGACTTTCTTTTTGATTGTTTTCTCTTTTTGTTGCTCGATGACTGCAATGAAGGTCTCGCTGGCTCTTTCTCCTTTCTTTTTTGTGGATCCACCTGAGTAGCTGATCTCCTAAGTGCTGGTTGAGAGGCAGAAGTTCTAGCAATGTCTTCTAGTGTGGCTGACTTTCGGCGCCTCTGACGAATAAGTGTACCTCCTTGTGTTGTCTAAAATTCAGGATATCGAGCAATTACTGCATCTAATTCACCTTCTGCCCAACTCCGATCCTGAGGATCAAACTCAGGCTGTGTATCTCTGGCTGCTCTGCTCTCCACTCAAGAATGCAGTGGGTGTTCTTCATCTAACAGTTCATCAATATCAATTTGATGTACATGCTCATCAACTGGTCTGCCAGCAAACTCAATGAATCTCTGTCTTTCAAGCCTCTGTCTTTCCTGAATCTGCCTGATTTTTAGACGCATGTTGTAGTGACAGTACACCAACTTCTCCAGCCTAGAAACCCCCAATATGTTACGAACCTTCGTGTGAATTAGACTGAATGTACTTCAGTTTCTTTCACATTGACTGGAAGAAGTGGTTTGACTGAGTACTTGCACTGCAACATACGTCAAAGGGTTTGTGGTAGCTTGTCTGTAATTAATATGGATCCACCATTTAGCTGTTGAGAAAAAAAAGAAGACGACGATATTAATAATCATATGTAGAGTCTACATTGTAGACTGGTAGCATCATTAAATTTAGTATTTGACTATTTATTATATAATTCACCTAGAGTTGTCCTCGTTACTACAGTCCTGACGTCATCATCTCCATAAATGCCAATCTTCAATTTAAATATCTCCATTTACAAAATAACTATAAATAACATAAGTTAATGATAGACGCATGCATTTTCATAAACTCCTACTTTGTATGTTACCTCTGCTAAGGCATCTGTCCTTTCATTCGAATTCCTTGATATTCTAGTAATCACGTTAGTTGTGCCTTGAAGGACCTCTCCGTCATTATGCACACTCTCACTATACTGATACCTTGAGTTGAAAAAATATCCTGCATATAAATTGAATATTAATTAGTTATAAAATTAAATGTAAAAAAAATTAATAACTTAAAATCAACTTAAATAGATGAAGAATTAACCAGCAACATGGAGATCATGATGAAGAGTCGACTCCCATCTATCATCGATGATCCTCTACCATTTATCATGAGAAGTAGGAAGGCTTTCGCTCAATTGCTCCTTTGCTCTATCCATGGCCTCATACAAATATCTCATGTCATTTTTGTCATCTCCATCAACTAACCTCAAAATACGTACCAGAGGCTCAACCACTTTCAGATAGCGAGAAACCTTATTCCAAAAACTTCTCTCCCCAACTAGCGATTGCACTGCCAACGCAACTTCTCTAGCATCGGCGCTCAGTGTCCCTATATGTGTCAGAAACTCGTCAGAGTGGACTAACTGGGCCAACTAATGCTTGTATTTACTCAGGCTCTCTAAAGAAATGAAGTTGGATGCAAATCTAGTAGGACCAGTACGAAGAAGATTCCGTCCACCTGTATGTTCTCTCATCATATGTAAGATCCTGTTGTGACTATAAATAAGTCCCGTGATCATCTGAGCATGTTGTACCACCTCAGCAACAAAAGGATCTTTACCTATGTCCTCCATCATCAAGTCAATAGAATGTGCTGCACAAGGCACACAGTACAAATGGTGCCTCTTTTGCATCAACAATTTATCGGCTGCTTTGTAGCTTGCTTTGTTGTCAGTGACTATCTGCACAATATTTTCTTCACCAATTTCCTCTACCACGTCATCTATTAGCCTGTACAAATAATCAGCATTCTTTATTCTGTTTGAGGCATCCACAGACTTCAAAAAAACAGTGCCCTCGCTGCAATACACAAGGAAATTAATCATAGATCTTCTTGTGATCCATGTCCAACCATCACACATGATGGTACAACCACGCTCCCTCCACACATTTTTGAAGTTGTCGACCCATACCTTCAAGTCATTATACTCTTCTTCGAGCCCAACATCATAAATGTAGCGAGGTGTGGGGACCTTTACACCAGGCCCATCATCTGCAATTGCATCCACCATCGTCTGAAAATATGGACTAGATGCTGTATGTGCTGGCACACCTGCATGTAAAAACTATTTCACAATTCCTTTCAAGGCATTTTTTGCTGATGCCTTGACTCCTTTTAATGCTTGCTTGATTCCAGGCTGTCTGGCAGACCTTGATATGTACAAAAATTAGTCCATAGGACCACGTGCCATATCTGATGTCCGTCCATAACTCAATATAGAACTAGCAGTCCTGCGACTAGAAGAACCCCTAGGAACGAATCTCCCAGACTTAGAAGCAGCAGACACTTATCCACCTGATGATCTTATGCCTCTTCGCCGGTTCTCATCTTCTCTATTTGTCCGCAAACTGGCACGAACAACTCTGGTGTACTCTGCATCAGGGTCATCTGGATTCCCCTCATCCTCCTTCTCCTCCTCCTCATCATCATCTAAATTGATCGGACGCTGAACAGGTAGACTGTAATCCCTTCGTCTCTGGCGCCCTGATATCTCATCTTGCAAATCCATGTGTTATTGAGATGATAAATCTTTGTGTGCCTTTTTACCCATCATATAAGTCCTCATTTCCTTCTTCAAGTCCAGCGAGACTGACTCACATCTACTGACGTCTCCTGATATGCGAGCAAGATGATTTTTTAAGTGATAGACGTCACCACCCATCTCCTTTCCACACCAGTTGCATTTGACCCTCCTCCTAACACTGTCCACTAGTGTGCAATGCTGCCAACCAGGATGAGCACCATGTTGCTCCACATCTTGTTCATGAAGTCCTTGCTCTGCCATATTCCTGCATAACATAAAAACACAAAAATACAATCAGGTTCTAACAAGTTCAATTGAGTGGTTGGCACACTCAATTAAACCTTAATCACACTAATCATACAAAAGCCCTAATTTTTAACTCTTAATTAGGGTTAATTTTAACTAATTAATACTAATAACAGGTAATTAATGCAAAAAAATACACATTTATGTCCTAACAAGTTCAATTGAGTGGTTGACACACTCAATCATGGAATGCAGAATCGGCCGATCCCGATCCGGATCGGCCGATTCGGATCGGGATCGGCAGGTCTCGATTCAGCCGATTCCGGCCGATTCTGGCCGATCCAGGCCGATTCCGGCCGATCCGATCCCGATTCGGATCGGGATCGGCGGGTCCCGATTCAGGGATCCGATCCGATCCGGAATTCCTTGTACTCAATTGAACCTTAATCACACTAATTATACAAAAACTCTAATTTTTAACCCTTAATTAGGGTTAATTTTAACTAATTATTGCTAATAACATACAATTAATGCAAACAAATGTACATTTATGTCCTAACAAGTTCAATTGAGTGGTTGGCACACTCAATTGAACCTTAATCACACTAATCATACAAAAGTCCTAATTTTTAACCCATAATTAGAGTTAATTTTAACTAATTAACGCTAATAACATGCAATTAATGCAAAAAAATGTACATTTATGTCCTAACAAGTTCAATTGAGTGGTTGACACACTCAATTGAACCTTAATTATACTAATCATACAAAAGCCCTAATTTTTAACCCATAATTAGGGCTAATTTTGGGAATTTTGTCTAATCAACATGCTAATTTTTTTTTAAAACTTAAATATTAATAGATCTACACAATATACACAATCATACATCATTTCTAATTTTTTTAGAATTTTTAAAAAATAATTCGAAATATACCTAAATTCGGATCAGGATGCGAAAAGAAAATCCGACGTCGACGGCGGCGGTGACGGCAACCACAACAGCGGCAGCGGCTCCCAGACGGCTGGCCGACGATGACGGGATGAAGACCCCCTACTTTTGGTCGAGATCTCAAAGAAAACTAGAAAAGAGAGAGAAAGAGAGAGAGAGAGGCGGACGGCCGGCGGCGGCGGGGGGGGGGGGGGGGGGGGCGACGGCGAGCGGCGGCGGTGGCTGGGGGAGGGGGAGCCGAGGAGGGGCTGGGGGAAGGGGGGCGCCAGCAGCAGAAACGCTGCTGGCGGCTGGCTCCCGATCCCCCCTTAAGGGGGGATCGGGAGCGGCCCGAACCGGACCATCGGGACCCGCCGATTCCGATTCGAATCGGAATCGGCTGATTCCGCAATCCATGGGGTAAATTGTATGCAGCCTTATCTTTGCTTCTTGCAAAGAGGCTGTTTCCAGATTTGAACTCATGATCTTCGGGTCATAATGGAGCATTGTTATTGTTGCACCAATTTCCAGCTACCTCCAGCTGGTGATAAACTTTTCACTCCAAAAACTATTTCCACTTTTTTAAGGAAGGACTGCTTGAAACTCCATCAGTTGCAAGAATGAGGACAGTAAGATAGAAAGAATTGCATGTGCTTTCCTTTTTTTGTTGGGGAGGTGGAGGATAGAAAGATGCATATGGAATATTTTGAAGGAAGCACTTGGGTATCCAGATTTAATGTACAAGTTAGGAACTGAAAAAGAACCACAGGAATACACCAATATGGGCTACTAATCTGGGTTCTGATGTCTCATCTGCTTGGACAGAATTGCATTTTTTCTCTTAGACCATTAACATACAGAAAAGCAGTGCAAAGTCAACATTCAAAAGGAAGATTGGGTGTGTTGCTGTCTGAGTTTTCTGTGTGACTTCCATAACAACTATATTTCAAAATTTCACATTGGTGCAAGTTGGTTAATATTTTCCTGTCTGAAAATTCAAGAATATGACTTACATGCGCAATTATGATCTGGGTATTGTCCATGGTTGTCAATCCCGTCCCGGTCCCTGTCCCATTTTTCTACTAAGATGGGACATCTCGGTGTCCTCCGTTCTGGTGTCCCGTCCCGGAATTTTTTCCATACATGTTTCAACAAATATAAAACATATGTATACAGTAACTAATATAAAAATAAACATATAAACATGAAATAACATAAAATAAATATAATAAAAGCATTTAGGATGAGATTTGTGAGTTTATAGAGGAGTATATTCATCAAATGAACCCCCCAAAATAAATTTACAAGGAGCTTAAGCGGTTAGGAAAATCTCATGTTAAAATACAAATTCTGGTTGGTATAGGTTGGGACAAGCCGGGACGGGCCGGAATAGATCGGGACAGGCTGGGACGAACCGCAACAGGCCGAGACGACTACTGGGACAGAGAAGAAACTGTTCCGTCCCATTTTCTCACTGGGATGGGACATCCCGGCAGGGACAGGCCGGAACAAGACGAGATTGACTACTATGGTCCTGTCTGATGTCAAGCAAAAGAGCAAGGTAGTGACTATAGAAAAAGAGCAGTGAAAAGGGAAAAATGGGATGATATCATCATTAGTATGTCATTCACTTGATATCTGATGATGTGTTTGAGGCAGGTTCATTGCTGACAGTTACTACACGAATGCGCGACATCCACCTCCTCTACTACTTTGCTGTCTGTCCCGCATCACTAGGGCATGCAACTCCTGCTCACATTCCCCCTCTACCTTACCACTCCTGTCCTGCTATGCGTTTCCCTAATCCTTCTTTTGCTTAAGGGAGGAGTTTGTATGCCCCTTGCTATATCTCTACAGCTACCGTGGCTTAGAGCTACCACTATGTTTGGAGGCTAGGTAAGGATGAACTAGATTAGTCTCACATCGGAAATGGGAAAAAGTTACTAGGCTATATATGAAGGACTTGAATTCATAACTTATGAGGCACACTTGTGGGGACAAACTAAGCAGGCTTACAAGGGTCAAAGTGGACAATACCTTGCAAGGGGCAGATTGGGTTGTTAGAGTCACGATAGCAGGTACGGATGCCTTAGCTTCTCTAGATCAAGGGAGATATGTGTGTATTTTGATAATTTTGATCACCTGTTAAGGATTCAGGTATGGTTAATTTAGAGAGGTTGTAATTTTGACAGATTTGCATATATTGTCACATGAGAATGGTATCCATGCGAATTCATTTCTTGCAGTGTCAAAGCGTGCAATTTAATGTCTCAGTTGTATATACACAAAAGGACCCAATACAATAGAAAGTGTTTATCTCATTAGAGATTTCCAAGGAATGCATTTTAGGTGAAAATGATTCTTTAATCATAATGCCCTGATTTCCTTGTAATGTGGGGCAGCATAAGGTCTGCATCAATTTGATTACCTTAATTTTTCTTAATTTTTATTTCCTATATGTCAACCAATGTCTTTTTTTGGTGTGAGCCTTTCCCTCATTGATTCGCTCCTTTTGAAATTTGAAACATAACATCATTTCTCTTTATCTCGTGTTTTATCTGACATATCCAACAATCCTTAGGAGCTTTATTAATTGAATTTCATATTACAGGTTACAAAAGCAAAATCTTTACGGCACCTGAATGTTGGCGGTACATTTATTACTGATGAATCCCTATTAGCAATTGCAAGTAGTTGTCCACATTTAAAGGTAAAGGTTCTATGCTCTTGAGTTGTGCACTTTCTTTGCTTTATTTGACATCCATTCATGTGATCTTTGTTAAATACTTGATCTCTTTAGTTGATTTTTAAGATAATAACTGGCAAATCTTGGAGAGTTAAAATATCTCTTCAGTTTGTGTAGATAGATTGCTTATTCTCAGCTTGCTTTTTTTTGTGACATCTTTACCATTTTTGATCAGATGGTACCTAAAGTGGTTGCTTATAATAACCCTCTTCCACGGTGAATCATGTTCGGAAGCAAGTTCCCACAACCATTTTCCTATCAGAGCAAGATTCAATTGATGTTACCTCTTAACTCTTAAACCTGACTTGTTCTTGGGGCTGCACACTATATCCCATTCCAAGAAAGGAATGCCTCTTCCCTTTTCAGACAAGTCTGAGTTCAACAATGTTATCCTACCTCTCAGGGATAAGTTACTTGCCTTTACATAGCATCAACCTCCTTTGCATCTTATGGATTACAAGTTACCATTCAAACAATCTTGAAATCACTTGAACCCTCCCTGAATCTGATTGTGAAATATGGATATGGAAGTGACCTCTGACCAATGGTTGTAAAGTCTTGAGCCACTCAGCCATAGTCTCACGGGGCGTAAGCCTCAAAGTGTACCAAGGCGTAAGCCTCACTATATATATATATATATATATATATACAGAAAAATAAAAAAACTGTCTTTATTTACAAAAACATGCAGTCTGCAGAAGTCACGGCCTCATGGCCTGAGAGCAAACTTCGCTCAAAACGGAGCTCCTTACCCCAACAACACACACACACACACTCACACACAAAAGGCAAAAACAACCAAGAAAGGAGGAAAAAAAACAACCACAAACTTACTAGGTTTGGAGCCTCAATCTTGGGAGTTTAGAAGAAATAGAAACAGGAGGGAGGGGAAAAGTCTGACAGGAGCCTCAAATTTGAAAGAGTGGCTTCTCAGAAGAAATAGAAACAGGGGGAGAAGCATTGCTGGAGGAGAAGAAACTGTCACAGGATGACCTTGTCGTCATCCTCGATCGTTGCCGAAGAAGAAGAAGAAGAAGAAGCATTGCCAGAGGAGAAGAAACTGTCACAGGATGACCTTGTCATCGTGCTCGATCATTGCCGAAGAAGAAGGGTGCCACCATGCCAGGCACACCACCGGGGGAGCTCGTCGCATGAGCCCCTTCGTCTCCCTGACCCTGCAGGTTTCCTGCTGGCATCTTTTCGTTTTTGTGGCAGGGGGACGAGAGATACGAGAGGTAGGGTCCAATGGGGAAAACCCTTATTTTATTGTTTGTAATATGCTGGCCCGATGCAATCGTGGCCATTGAGATAGAGTCCACATGAGGTGCACGCCTTCTACTCGCCACACCACCTCGCTGCCTCAACATGCCTCAATGAGAAAAAATGTAAGCCGCACCTTCTCCAACTGAGGCGGACGCCTTGAGGCACTTTTGGGCCGCCTCGCCTCAAGGCGTGTGCCTCAATGCCTCAAGGCGGTGCCTTTAAAACAATGCCTCTTACATTAATTATTTCATGTGAGCTTAATCTTAGCTGTCCATCTCTCTGCTACCTTGAAATTTCTATGACCAGTTTAGTACTTAACGTCCTGTTTGGTTTTGGTATTAGAGTCCAATATTACTCACTTTTAATATTGATAGTAATAGAGTTTTTTTTAAGTGTTTGGCTGGGTTGTATTAATTTTAAAATTCATTCACAATTAAGGCCCCTAACTCTATCCAATTTAATATAACCTTATGCCTGTATTGAACTTGATACGGAGGAGTAATACTTGTTGCAGCCGGTTTTCTATTTTTTTGATTTTTTGTTTGGATTTTTTAATTTTTTTTGGAGCGTTTGATAAAAAATTGGACGATACAACCGGGTTGCTCAGGTCGGCGCCGACCAAACTGTATATTTTTTTTTAATTTTTTTTTAATTTTTTACACGTAAATCGAGGTTTGTACCAACTTTTTTTTTTGAGTATACAGTCGGGTGGGGGTCGACCCGAGCAACCCGGGTGTACCGTCTGATTTTTGATCGGACGCTACAAAACAAATTTAAAAGTCCGAACAGAAAATTTTAAAAAATGAAAAACCGGCCCCCCAAATCCAGACGGGCTACACAGCAGCCCGATCCAATTAGATCGGACGGCTGCTGTCCCATACATTGCAATCCACATGGATTGCAATTCATGAGCATTGCAGCAAGTATTACTCTATAGCGAATTATAGTAAGAGTCATCCAAACAACCTCTTGTATCACTTTTGATATTGCTATTACTTCAACCAAACACCAAAATATTGTATCATATCAATTTTAATATTTATATTCATTATCATAAGAATATCAATATCAAAATTGATACTATACTAAATTTGATACTCCAACCAAACAGGGCGTAAACTCTTGATTTTTGATCAAGGAATTTCATAATTGCTCTCATATCTACATTGAGAAATTGAATGATTTCATGTCATCTTAGGAGGAGCATTTATGAAAAAGGAACTATTGTAATATATAACTAGGGAAACACTCGCTGCACTGCACGCGTGCAGCCGGCAGCAGCAGGAGCAACTTTTTTTTTTTATTTTTTTTAAATTTTTTTAGGTCAGCTCCATCACGTCTGACAATTCTTGTATGGGCCGAGATCGGACGATCCAAAAAAATCTGAAAAACAAAAAACCGAGCCCAATGAACAGTGATTTCGTCCGATCGGAGATCGGATTATATGGGCATGTAGAGCATGATGGGGCCCATCATAAAAAAAATTCAAAAAAAAAAAAAAAATGGCCGCACCCCTTGCGGTGCAGCAAGTATTACTCATAACTATGGAAAATACCATTTTTTGTCACTATCATCATAAGGCTTATCCTGATAAGGATCAGATCCAACTAAAGGACCCACAGATTTGGCAAGGTATTATGACTGCTTCCTGCAATGTATCGTCATTCATGGTGCCAACTTCTCAGTACCTGGCGATGGTGTCTTTAGACAGGATAAGGAATGTTGACTATGAGGTCTGTTGTGTAATTTAAGCTTGTGCAACCTGGGAGCAACCTTCAATGAATCCTTTTTAACTATATCTAAACTAGTGGTATGTAATTGGCTAATTTGATAGATGTGTTCGTCTGTACGTTAATGTTTCTTGACACTAGGGCTATGCAGATCTTCAATTTGATAGACTGAAAATTGGCCTACCAATAGTTTTGGTATTTCAGACACCAAATATATGGTTAGATTCTTGAGCAAACGCCAGATGAGTTAGTATAATGTTATATCTCTCGTAGGATTTTAATGCTCTATATCAACTTGTTAACTGAAACTTCTAGTTGAATGGTAACACATGAATCCTACCATAAATTTCCACTCCCTCTTCCCGTGTGACTTCTCTCTTTGGATTTATGTCTGTAATTTATTTTCAAACTTTTATGTTGTTTTGCTATCTTTGTTCTAAAACTTGCCACGGAGTTGTTTATTCTGAACACTGACATTTATTACGTAGCCATCCAATGTGAATTAAAATTGTTCTCTTGGATCTCAAGCTCAGTTGGCACGTCCTGTGGCTGCTGATAATACTTATTTCCGTATCTCTACAGGCTGTTGTTTTATGGTGCTGTCGCCATGTAACTGAGACTGGACTATTTATGCTTGTGACGAAGTGCCGCAAACTTGAATCAATTAATGTTTGGGGGATGAGAGTACCGGTGGGCTGCTTTATAGACTTGCTTGCCATCAGCCCCGCACTGCAGATAAAGCCTATATCAGTTCACCTAAACGTTGGGGGTACTTGGCCAATTGCATAAGGCACAATTCATTTATTTGTTTACAAACTGTGCATAGCATATATATAAATGCTTACACATGGCCAATTTCACACAATCTGTTCATGTCTGTCTATATTGTGTACATAATATTTGTGTAAATAAGTCTACTGTGGGGTGAATTGGGCACTGTAAAACATACTTCATTTATTTGCGTAAATTGTGTAAATATTGTGTAGATAAATTGAATATCGTCCCAAGTGAGTTGGATTTTCTGATGAGTTTGTGTACATGAAGCATGTATGTGAGACATTTGTTCTGCAAAACCTACTTCTCTTAAATGCCTTCCCTAATACAGCTACGGATTGTGCTGGTTTTCTGGTACCACTTAGTCCTTTGGCATCCAAGGTCTGTGCCATTGTCTATAATCCAATCATTTTACCCAATGTTGTTGCCCTATTAAAATGTAGGGCTTATGCATCTTTTGAAAATCAGTTTTTATATTTATTTGTGAAAATGCAGTGAACTTCTGAGGCAAAACAATCATTCAATTGGAGGCAAATGTTGTACACTAATTTGGTCCACCTTAGGGTCCATTTGTTTCCATGTAAAATAGGCTGCATGAGAAGTTTTCTCAAAAAGTGTAGCACAATGAAAGCACAATGAGAGCGGTCAGTTTGGAATTTGGGTTTAGTTAAGACAAAACTAGCTTATACGGCATTTGAGAGCACATTTTTTGTCTGAGGCTATTTTGTACTAAGAAACTTACAAAGGAATATGCCTATGAATCTGCAGGAGTTGGCTTTCGTGATTTATGTATGGGTGAATCACTTATTTACTCGTAAAAGATAGGCCAAGTGACTACCTCACGCTTGGGTATTGTGAGTGACAGTCTATTCGGGTCCAAAGGACCTCATCTCTTTCCATTAAAAAAGGAAAAAGAAAAAGTATGAGGTGTTTCTTTTCCAGAAGAGATCTACAAAGGATCCGATTCTTCTCTAAAATTAGGAAATGTTCAACCAAACATGTTTCACTTATCCGTATCAAATTGTATCTTTCCAGTTATGAGATGATACGGATTCGACTTGGTCCGACTCATTCAGACTCGCATGAGTCCCACCAATTCATGTTAATAGGTTTGTCAATAGTAATGTGTTTTGAGTAAACTTTAAAAAATTTGGGTCCCGCACAGACATGTGCTAACGTCTCTTTTTTCCCATGAACTAGTGCACCTACTAACTAACTCTAAATAGTCAGTATCACCACCCAGCCCCTTTTCATTTTTTCGCAAGTTTCCGAACCCCACAGCACCCAACCCCGCTCCCAAGGCCCCGTCGTCTTCTCCCGTCGAAACCCACCCCGCTCCAAAGACACCCACACCGCGGCCGAGTCACCGCTCCTCCGTTCTCGGGCTCGATTCGTGGATGTCTTCCTCCTGCCGGGACTCTCTCTCGCTCGGCGGCGAGAAGGCCACCTCCTCCTGCTCGTGATTGCTCTGCCGCGCTCGATCCGACGGGGGACCTCTTCACTGGAGACCCAGCAAACGGACGGTTGCTTCTCCCCCCGCACCCATCTTGTTCCCCCCGCCCGACCTGCTCTGCTCCTGAAGCCAGCAGAGGAGACCCACTTCTCCATTTCTCTCTGCAAATAGGGTGTCTCCAACCCTTCAATCCCTCCTCGGCCCACTGCAGCAGCTCTGTTTTCTCTACCACTCTGCATGCAGAAAGAGCTCTCTCTCTCTCTCTCTCTCTCTCGCTCTCGGAGATGAACTGCTCATTGTCTGATCTGATTTATCTCTTGCTTTTTTCTTTTTTTTTACCTTCCCCCTCCCCCCTCGCACCTTCTGATTTCTTCGAGTTTACCATTATTCTTTGACTTGTGAAATTAGGTATAGGGTTGTTTGATGCGTGCCGCTTGGTTCTATAGAATGTAAAGGGCCGTTGTTTGAAATAGGCCTGTAATTCTATTGTCTGCTTCATTTTTTTTTTCTTCTTCTTTTGGAAGGTGAGGATTCCATACCTAGTTGACCAGCAGGAATCAGGTACCCCCATCCTAGATGGTCCTGTAAACCCAACTTGACAGAAAATTCCTTACTGGCCACTGCTATCCACCCTCCAAACCGAGGTGTCCATCTTGTTAAGGTCCTTGTGCTGCCGCCTTGAAGTAGATCTAGCATGTCCGCTTCCAAGGTAGTCATAGTAGTCCTATTTAGTCACGGTCAAATTTTACAAAATTTCTTTCTTATTTCTTTTATTTTTTGTACCATGTATTTTATGTTTGTTCACATTAGTTTGCTTCATCTTTGTATATGAGAGGACACCTTCATTTCAATGCAATACTACTTTGCAGGTTCTGGATGTGATGAAGCATTTTGTGGGGTTTACTGACAAGCCCAGGGCTTGGAGATTGGTGGCATATACCCAATTTGTAGACCAGAAACTTTTAGACTGGTATGCACTTGTCTGGCTATTATAGTAGTGTATTTAGTATTTTTGAATCTTATAATTCTCGTCAAAAGATTGTCAAAGCAAGATGTTTGTGATTTTCCTTGTAAATGCTTCCTTGAGGTTTACATTTATCTGGCTATTTGTCTGGAACTTTGTGGATGGTGTTGTTTTTTTTTCTTGTTTATTTTCCTTATTATTTTCTAATTTGAGGGGCCATTCTGTTATCCATCCTCTTTTGCAATAGTATGTTGTATCCATATTCATTTCTTGGACAGATTCTTCTATGCATAATTTTCACATTGTTTCTCTACTTGCCTGTTTTTGCCTCCAATGTTTTTTTGGAAATTTTAAGGCCACAATTTGTTAGATGTCAAAAAAGGATACATGAAATTAATCACGAGTTCACTCAGAGACAGATTTACACTTCACCCAATACCCGTTTGTTTAGTCAACAGAAATGCTCAAGCATCAATTAACCCCATTCTATAACTAAAGGCACAAGCATAGGAAGAAAACACCATCTCTATGTAGTCATATTTCTCCAATTCTTGATCTTCCACAGTGCAGTTGAATCTTCTGAATTCTTTCTAGCAATTATTTTTAGCCATGAGCCAATTTAACAGACTTTTTGGTCATAATCCTGTTGTTCCTTTCACACCATATTGTCCACAATATTGAAGTAGTAGTATCATGGAAGAAACATGCTTGGAAGGAACTTGCTTGGGCAGATTTCCGATGACTGACCAATTGAACGGGAAGATGCCCCATTTCCATGTTTTATTTAATGAAAACAGTGATCAATAACTTGTCGGGTGCAGAATAATAAGAGTTATCTGGGAAATCATACCCAAGTGCTAGCAACAATGTCTCGAAACTGATGGAAGTTGGAAGCTAAGATCCTAATCCAAAGTCCTGTTGGTTCCTTATCTATATATCAATCGATTGATCGATCTATCGATCTATTTATCTAACAATCTACCTACCTATCTATGTTGTTTCACTATCTAATTTATCGAGTTACTTATCTAGCCAGTTGTCTATCAGCCCATTTTCCTATCTTTCTACCCATATATCTACCTATCTTTCCTTTGCTATCTAGTGATCAATCTACCTATCTATCAACCTACCTTCCAAGCTATCTACCTATCACCTATTTGTCTACATATCAATCCATTTGTCTCCCCCACCTACCTACCTATATATCTATTTGTGTACCCAACTATCCATCTATTTATCAAAATATAAATCTATCTAATTGTCGATTTGCCTATCAATCTGTTCTTGCAGTGTAGCTATCAATCTATCTACTTAGCTAGCCATCTATCGAAGTATCTATCTACCTACCTATCTATCTTTTTTCGCAATCTATGAACCAATCCACTAGTACCCTACCTATGTACCTCCCTCCCTCCCTATCAATCTATCTACCTACTTATCTATCAAACTACCTAGGGTCCTAGCTAGCAATCTATCTATCTATTTATCTACCTACCTACATATTTTTAATAGATCCCTTTTTCCCCCCTATCAATCTACCTTTCTATTATCCTACCTATCTCATGCCTACCTACTAACAATCTATCTATCTAACCATCTAGCTATCTATTTTTGTGCCTACATACGTATATCCAACCATCTATCTATCGATCTACATATCTACCCATCCATCTAACAATCTACATTCCTCTCTGTCTATCTTATCTACCTACCAAGCTGTATGGTAGTCTATACATCTAGCTATCATCTATCTAGCTTCCTGTGCATCTATGTAGCTGTTTAGCTACCAAGTTATCTACCCATCTAGTTAACTATCTAGATACCAAGTTATCTATCTATCTAACTGTATGCCAAACTATCCATCTATTTAGCTATCTAGCTAGGTATGTAACTACCTACCTAGCTACGTATGTACCCACCTATCTAGCTGTGTATCTAGCTATCTACCTACTTGTATAGCTACTTATCTACATATTTATTCATTTATTCATCTAGCCATCTATCTATATATCTAACTACTAGCGACCTATTGATCTATCAAGCTTCCTATCTACATTAGTATCTAGTTGTCAATGATACCAATCTATTTATCTACCTATTGATCTTGTTAAATATCTATCAAACTATCAACCCACCTGTCTAGCTGTCTATCTACATATCGAACTATCAATGTTCATGACTGTTCATTTATGGTTCTATCTATCCATCCATTGATCTATCTAGTTGTCTATTAATTTACTTATCTATATTTACTATCTAGGTAGCTAACTAGTTGTCTATCTATCTCTATATTTTTCTACCCATATATCTACCTATTTGTTTGTTATCTAGTTATTGATCTATCTACCTATCTAGCTATCGATCTACCTACCTATCTAGTTATCTGGGATTCCACCTATCTATCTACATATCAATCTGTTTACCTTCCTACCTACAACATGCCTATCTATTATTTATCTACTTGACCAGTCTATCTAGTTACGAATCTTCCTATGATTCATTTTTTGCTGCCTACTATCTATTTACATACGTATCTAGTTGTCTATCTGATTGTCTATATAGATGTCTATCTACATGTATCCATCTATCTTTGTTGACACATAACTACCTATCTACTACCCAGTCTACCCTACTTACCTACCTACCTCTTGCCTACCTATTCATCTATCTATCTATCTACCGAGCTAGCAATCTAACCATCTACCTACCCATCTATTTATCTACCTACCTACATAACTACCTATCAAACCTATCCATCTAACCGCCTAAATTGAGAGCTAAAATTAACAGTGAGATCAATATGATGACAGATGCATAATCATGCTAAGACCCTAACAAAAGTTTGTGCATCAGAGAAACAAATTCTCACATGATCAAGCTATGCATCATATTGGAGGCCAAAAGAAAGGGATTAATGCTTGTTGACTTATAGTGAATAAAAAAAAAAGAAAGGCCAGGACACAACCATAGTCTAAAAGAACCCTGGTGCAAGACCCCCATAAAAAATTCAAGGGCATATATGTAAATTCCTAAAAAGTATAAACACAATTAGTAAAAATTTAGGGTTTATAGTGTCAAAGACTACTTTTATAGGGTCTTAAATGAAATTATATAAGGATCAAAAGGTATCTTTGAAAAGTTGAAAAAGGCCCATCATCAATTACTTAATAAAGAAATGAGGGCACATGTATAATTAATAAAAGATAAGGAGCTTAAATGCAAAATTATTCATTTAAATTTAATAGGTTTATTGGGCTTAAGCCATATTCTTAGTGGGCTCCATAAATGGGCCTAAATGGACCTTAAAAACAGACCTAAATGGGCCGTAAATAGAGGCCATAATGGGCCACCTTAACCAGGTCCAATGGGCTCTGGTTAATGGGCAATCTACTGTTTAGCTACCAAGTTATCTATCTATCTAGCTATCTAGATACCAAGTCATCTATCTATCTAACTATATGCCAAACTATCCATCTATTTAACTATCTCGCTAGGTATGTATCTACCTACCTAGCTGCGTATCTACCCATCTATCCAGCTGTGTATCTAGCTATCTACCTACCTACTTGTATAGCTACTTATCTCCATGTTTATTCATTTATCCATCTTATCATCTATCTATCTATCTAACTAGCTAGCCTCCTATTGATATATCAAGCTTCCTATCTACATTAATATCTTCTTGTCAACGATACCATTCTATCTATCTACCTGTTGATCTACTTAAATATCTATCGATCTGTCAACCCACCTGCCTATCTATCTATCTACATATCGAACTATGTATGTTCATGACTGTCTATTTCTCAATCTATCTTTCCATTCATTGTTCTATTTGTCTTTCAATCTATCCATTTATCTATTTATTTGCCTATGTGTGTGTGGAGTGGGGGTGTTGGGGGTTAGGGCGTGTGTGGGTGTGGTGGGTGGATCAGGTTAGGTGTGACATGGGTGGGTTTGGGTGGTGGGATTGAGGGCGGGATATCAAGGGTATATGGGTAGGGTGTAGGTGGGGGGTTGGGGTGTGTATGGGGTGTGGGGTGGGGGTGGGTGCGATGTGGATGGGTTTTCTAGGGAGAGGGGATATGGGTGGGTTGGAGTGGTTGCTTGGGAGGGAGGGGTCGGCATGGGTACACGGGTTGGAGTAGTGGGCATGCGTGGGTGGGTACATGGGTAGGGTGTAGGTGGGGGGCTGGGGTGGGTGTGTGTGTGTGTGTGGAGTGGGAGTGTTGGGGGTTAGGGTGTGTGGGTGTAGGGGTAGTCGGATGGGTTGGGTGTGATGTGGGTGGTAGTGGGCATTGGGGGGGGGGGGTGGCGGTTGAGGGTGGGATGTTTAGGGGTGTAAGTGGACATGGGTGGGTGTGGGGTTTGATGGATGGGGCTGGGTGCGACGTGGGTGGGTTTGAGTGGTGGGTATGTGGGGGTTGTCTGGGGGGGGAATATGGGTAGGTTAGAGGTGGTAGTGGGCATTGGGGGGGGGTGGCGGTTGAGGGTGGGATGTTTAGGGGTGTAAGTGGACATGGGTGGGTGTGGGGTTTGATGGATGGGGCTGGGTGCGACGTGGGTGGGTTTGAGTGGTGGGTATGTGGGGGTTGTCTGGGAGGGGAATATGGGTAGGTTAGAGTGGTTGCTTGGGGGGTAGCTATGTTCACAGGTTGGAGTATTGGGCGTGCGTGGGTGGGTATAGGTGTAGGGTATAGGTGGGGGGTTGTGGTAGCTTAAGTGGTTAGGCATGGGTACACGGGTTGGAGTATTGGGCATGCGTGGGTTGGGGTGTGTGGGTGTAGGGGTGGGGGTGGTCGGATGGGGCTGGGTGTGACGTGGGTTGTAGTGGGCATTGGGGGGGGGCGTGGGAGGTTGGCTAAGGGAGGGGGGATGTGGGTGGGTTGTTGTGGTGGCTTGGGGGGTGGTAGGCATGGGTTGGGTTGGTGGGCATGCATGGGTCGATATAGGGGTACGATGTGCATGTGTGTGGGGTGGGGGAATAGGGGGGTGTGGGTATGGGGCTGGGTGCGACGTGGTAGGCATGGGGGGGGGGAGGTTGGCTAGGGGAGGGAGGGTATGGGTGGGTTGGAGTGGTGGCTAGGGGGGGGGGTTGGCATGGGTAAACATGTTGGAGTATTGGGCATGTGTGGGTGGGAATAGGGGTAGGGTGTAGGTGGGGAGTTGTGGTAGCTTAAGGGGGTAGGCATGGGTACACGGGTTGTAGTATTGGGCATGCGTGGGTTGGGGTGTGTGGGTGTAGGGGTGGGGGTGGTCGGATGGGGCTGGGTGTGACGTGGGTGGTAGTGGGCATTGGGGGGGGGGCGTGGGAGGTTGGCTAAGGGAGGGGGGATGTGGGTGGGTTGTTGTGGTGGCTTGGGGGGTGGTAGGCATGGGTTGGGTTTGTGGGCATGCATGGGTCGATATAGGGGTACTATGTGCATGTGTGTGGGGTGGGGGGGTGGGGGAATAGGGGGGTGTGTGTGGGTATGGGGTTAGGTGCGACATGGTGGGCATGGGGGGGGAGGTTGGCTAGGGGAGGGAGGGTATGGGTGGGTTGGAGTGGTGGCTTGGGGGGGGGGGTTGGCATGGGTAAACGGGTTGGAGTATTGGGCATGCATGGGTGGGTATAGGGGTAGGGTGTAAGTGGGGAGTTGGGGTGTGTGTGTGGCAGCGTCTACCAGGGAAAGCAACATTTTGTGGTGGTCTTAGGAGTTGCCGGTGGGGCGACTGTTGTTTGACTCTTCAGTTACTATTGCTAATAGGATATGAGTGGGAAGCAACATCGCATGGTGGCATTTTGGGGGGGGGGGGGGGCGACATTGGTTGGCTAGGGGAGGGAGGATATGAGTGGGTTGGAGTGGTGGCTTGGGGGGGTAGGCATAGGTACGTGGATTGGGGTGGTGGGCATGCATGGGTCTCTATAGGCTTAGGGTGTGCATAGGGAGTTGGGGTGTGTGTGGGGTAGCGGCGTATCGGGGGAAGCAATATCACGTGGTGGCCGGTGGGAGTCACCGGCGAGGTGACTGTTGTCTGACTCTTCAGTTACTATTACTAATAAGGGTGGATAAAAGAATATTCCCTTGATGTTGTGGCTCCTATAAAAGGTGTTTTTATTTTTGAATCCTCACCAATCATTTAATTTTCTGTATAAACTTCTGCAATCTTCATGTTTATTTTTAAAAAAAGTTCCTTCGACCTTTTATCCCTTATGAAACGGTTGTTCGTCAAAAAAGGAAGAAATATTTGCAGAATATTTGAAAGATTGTAACAACTGAAAGTAAAAAATTAAAAATGAATTTGAAATCAAAACTTTAAAAATTTGGGTTTTGCATTAACGAGTAACATCTCTTTTTCCCCATGAACGAAGTGCACCTACTAACTATAAATAGCCACCACCTATTTGAGGGGGCTATGTTGGGGGGGGGGGAAGGTTTCCAGATCACCATGTACTGTTACACCTGTATTGGACTCTATATGTAGGTTCTTCAATTTTCTCTGTCCCCTCTTTCTGAAGGTAGACACAATTGGATGACTCTCACCTTTATTACAAAGTTTCGGTAACTGCCCTATTTTGTCAAAAATTTGAACCCCAATAACGGTAGCTTTTTCTTGGATTTCCTCATTCCAATCACTCAAAAAAGGAAGTTTCCTATTAATGTCGTTCTCCTCCCTTTCTCGATGTTCCCTTCGAGATATATCAAAAGGCTGCACTTGAAGCTTGGCAATATACTGTTCCCTCGGTCGTCATTGGCGGTATATTGTTTCCTCGGTCGTTGTTGGCAATCTACTGTTTAGCTACCAAGTTATCTATCTATCTATCTAGCTACCTAGGTACCAAGTCATCTATCTATCTAACTATGTGCCAACCTGTCCATCTATTTAACTATCTATCCAGTTGTGTATCTAGCTATCTACCTAGCTACTTGTATAACTACTTATCTACATGTTTATTCATTTATCCATCTAGCCATCCATCTATCTATCTATCTAACTAGCTACCTCCTATTGATATATCAAGCTTCCTATCATTAATATCTACTTGTCAGCGATACCATTCTATCTATCTACCTATTGATCTATTTAAATATCTATCGATCTGTCGACCCACCTGTCTATCTATCTATCTATCTACATATCGAACTATGTATGTTCATGACTGTCTATTTCTCAATCTATCTTTCCATCCATTGTTCTATTTGTCTTTCAATCTATCTGTTTATCTATTTATCTTCCTATCTGTCCATCTAACTATCCATTTTTTTATTTACTTAATTACTGACCAATCTATTTAGTTACCAATCTACCTATCCATCATTTTTTTGCTGTCTACTATCTATTTACCTACGTATCTAGTTGTCTATCTAATTATATATATAGCTGTCTATCTACCTCTACCGATCAATCTTTTGTTCACACCTATCCACGTATCTACTACCCTCATGGCTCATGGTTTGCGAAATTGTATCGAATCATGCCAACTCATATCGCGACTTGTGTCTAGGTGAGTTTCATCGGCTGGCATGCATTGAGTCAGACCAGATCGTGCTGACTCTATACATGCATAATGGGTTGTTTAAAATTGAGTTTTCCTTATTTAATAAGTAAAAGGGGGGGGATTGGTTGGGGGGTGGGCATGGGTAGGTGGGTTGGGTGTTGGGTTGTGGGGGCTGAGGGCGGGATGTTGAGGGGTGTAGGGTGGTAGGGTGAGGGCGGGACATCAAGGCTATAGGTGGAGAGGGGGATTGGTTGGGGGGTGGGCATGGGTAGGTGGGTTGGGTGTTGGGTTGTGGGGGCTGAGGGCGGGATGTTGAGGGGTGTAGGGTGGTAGGGTGAGGGCGGGACATCAAGGCTATAGGTGGAGAGGGATGGGTGTACGGGTGGCTGGGGCTTGGGGTTGGGCCTGGATAGGTTGGCATGGGTAGGTGGGTTGTGTGTTGGTTTGAGGTTGTCGGGTGCGTGTAGGTAGATTGATTAAGGTGTTGGGCATGGGTAGGTGGATGTGGTAGGGGGTTGGGTGGGCATAGATGGGTGGGTAGGGTAGCGGGGGTGTGGGTGGGATGTTGATGGGGTATGGTGGTGGGGGCTGAGGGCGGGATGTTGAGGGGTGTAGGGTGGACATGGGTGGGTGTGGGTGGGATGTTGATGTGTGTAAGGTGGTGGGGGCTGAGGGCGGGATGTTAAGGGATGTAGGGTAGTCATGGGTGGGTTGATGGGGCTAGGTGCGACGTGGGTAGGTTCGGGTGGTGGGCTTGGGGGGGGGGGTTGTCTAAGGAGGGTGGGATATGGATGGGTTTGGAGTGGGCATAAATGGGTGGGTAGGTTAGTGGGGGTATGGGTGGGATGTTGATGGGTGTAAGGTGGTGGGGGTTGAGGGCAGGATGTTGATGGGGGTAGGGTGGTGGGTGCTGAGGGCGGGATGTTGAGGGGTGTAGGGTGGACATGGGTGGGTGTGGGTGGGATGATGATGGGTGTAAGGTGGTGGGGGTTGAGGGCAGGATGTGGAGGGATGTAGGGTGGTCATGGGTGGGTGGATGGGGTTGGGTGCGACATGGGTAGGTTCGGGTGGTGAGCTTGGGGCGGGGGGGTTGTCTAGGGACGGTGAGATATGGATGGGTTAGAGTGGGCATAAATGGGTGGGTAGGATAGTGGGGGTATGGGTGGGATGTTGACGGGTGTAAGGTGGTGGGGGCTGAGGGTGGGATGTTGAGGGGTGTGAGGTGGTGGGGGGCTGAGGGCGGGATGTTGAGGGGTGTGGGGTGGACATGGGTGGTCATGGGTGGGTGGATGGGACTGGGTGCGACATGGGTAGGTTCGAGTGGTGGGCTTGGGTGGGGGGGTTGTCTAGGGAGGGTGGGATATGGATGGGTTAGAGTGGGCATAGATGGGTTGGTAGGATAGTGGGGGTATGGGTGGGATGTTGATGGGTGTAAGGTGGTGGGGGTTGAGGGCGGGATGTTGAGGGGTGTGAGGTGGTGGGGGTTGAGGGCGGGATGTTGAGGGGTGTGGGGGGGACATGGGTGGGTGTGGGTGGGATGTTGATGGGTGTAAGGTGGTGGGGTTGGGTGGGCATAGATGGGTGGGTAGGGTAGTGGGGGTGTGGGTAGGATGTTGATGGGTGTAAGTGGTGGGGGTTGAGGGCGGGATGTTGAGGGGTGTGGGGTGGACATGGGTGGGTGTGGGTGGGATGTTGATAGGTGTAAGGTGGTGGGGTTGGGTGTGCATTGATGGGTGGGTAGGGTAGTGGGGGTGTGGGTAGGATGTTGATGGGGGTAGGGTGGTGGGGGCTGAGGGCGGGATGTTAAGGGGGTTGGGTGGACATGGGTGGGTGTGGGTGGGATGTTGATGGGTGTGTAACGTGGTGGGGGTTGAGGGCCGGATGTTGAGGGATGTGGGGTGGACATGGGTGGGTGGATGGGGCTGGGTGCAACGTGGGTATGTTCTGGTGGTGGGCTTGGGGTGGTGGGTTGTCTAGGGAGGGTGGGATATGGATGGGTTGGAGTGGGCATAGATGGGTGCATAGGGTAGTGGGGGTGTGGGTGGGATGTTGATGGGTGTATGGTGGTGGTGGCTGAGGGCGGGATGTTGACGGGTGTGGGGTGGACATGGGTGCGTGTGGGTGGGATGTTGATGGGTGTAAGGTGATGGGGGCGGAGGGCGGGATGTTGAAGGGTGTAGGGTGGACATGGGTGGGTGGATGGGGCTGGGTGCGACATGGGTGGGTTTGGGTGGTAGGAATGAGGGTACGGGGGTTGTCTAGGGGGGGGGGTATGGGTGGGTTGGATTGGTTGCTTAGGGGGGTAGGCATGGGTACACGAGTTGGAGTAGTGGGCATGCGTGTGTGGGTATAGGGGTAGGGTGTAGGTGGGGGGTTGGTTTGTGTGTGGGTGGGCAGGGAGGGGGTGTTGGGGGTTGGGGTGTGTATGGGTGTGGGGTTGGGTGCGATGTGGATGGGTTGTCTAGGGCGGGGGGGATATGGGTGGGTTGGAGTGGTTGCTTGGGGGTGGGGGGATAGTCTGCAATCATAGTAATAATCGTCGTCATAGTCATACAGTCAATTAGTGGAATAATTATGTAGTCATACAGTTATGACTACAGTTGATACTTATCTGAAATATATAATAATGCTCAACAGTTATATGTAATGTATGTCATTGTATCAAGTATGCTGACATATTCTACAGTTAGAAAGATAAGACATGTTTGTGCATCAACACAATTTGTGCCTTATGGCATGCGCTTAATAAAAGAATGAAATAAGGAACAACAGTTTATGAACCCACTTTAATAGACAAGATGTTATGTATTACTCTTTGGTACGAGGCGGAGGTAAACCTCTACACACTAGGAATACCAGTCTGATATTTCAAAAGAATGTTAGGCCTAAATCATCTAAAACGACTATTGGAAACAACAGTCTATGGACTATACATATACACTTCTTCACAAATGCACACACTAGCATATCTACCATACGTACAAATATGCACTACTACTCAGACACAAACACATGCACAATCACCCTTACACCTTCACAGTTGAACACACACACACAAACACTTTTCACACACTCCATTACAGTTGTTCACCCGTCTATACAGCGACACATACACACCATTACCGTTGCTCACCCATGCCTCCACAATCACATACACACACATTTAAACACCTCTTAAACACGCACACACCCCTCCACATAGCTGCACACACATACTTCACAAACACATCCATATCCTCTCTACACAGCTGCACACACATATACAAATACCCACACACCCACTACTGCACATACACACACACACACACACACACACACACACACTCCCTGCTGCACACATACATACGCACACACACACACCCCCTGCTGCATACACACACACACACACACACACTCTGCTGCACGTATTCATACACAGACGGACACCCTGCTGCACATACATACACATACACACACCCTGCTGCACATATACATACGCACATGCATATACACATGCACGCACCCTACTGCACATATACATACACATACGCACTTCATATAGCCTCACCATACCCTACACCGTTACAACTGCCACCATACATCTCACAACAACACACACACACACCCCTACACACACAGCAGCCACACGGTTGCGCACACACCTCTTACATACACACAGTCACACACGAACCCATGTGCCCACACACCCTCACATATGCCCCCACAGCCACGTACACCTCCTGCACATGTACACACATACATACACATGCTCTCATAGCTATAACCTCATCCACTCACCTTCATACAATTTTGATAGCATGCTCCCTATTTAGGGAGGTAAAATCCTAGTAATAAGATCCCTATTTGGGGCCAGTAAAAGGCTTCAAGAGGAGGTAGAGAAGGTTCAAGAAAAAGGATATGTGTCTCCCCTTCTATTGGGCTTGGGATGTCCCATTAAGAGACCCACTAATAGGCCCAATAAGTGATTAAAACCTCACTTATAACAGGGCATTTAAAACCCCTATCCTACAGCCCACTAATCCATGTCCAATTGTCATCGTAAAATTACATAAAAGTCCACACTTTTCTATCAAATCTTACACCCTATAAAAGTTTATTTGTGTATATATACTTTATCACCATTTACATATATACCCTTAACACTCTTTATGGGCATATCAATAAACTTTCTTTAAGGGATTTTTAGTAGGACTTCTAGGGCATATCAACATTGAAAACTTACCTAATTAGTAGTAAACGAATGTGGGAGTTGTTCTCTCATCTCATCTTTACGCTCCCATGTTGCCTCAGCTCTTGAATGATGCTTCCAGATAACCATGACCATTGGAATTACTCTGGATCTCAATACTTGTTCTTTTCGGTCAATGTTCTGAACTGGTCGTTCTGGCACAGACAAGTCAGGTTTCACTTCCAAAGGAGCATAATCCACAATATGAGAGGGATCATACACATATTTCCTCAACATGGAAACATGAAACACATTATAGACATCCGCCAATGTTGGAGGCAAGGGTAACCAATAAGCTACATTACCAATCTTTTTAGAATTTCAAGTGATCCAATAAATCTAGGGCTCAATTTTCCTTTTCTGTCAAATCTCATCACACCTTTTGTTGGTGAAACCTTCAAGAAGACTTTATCTCCCTCTTGAAATTCCAAGGGTCTACGCTTGGCATCTGCATAACTTTTCTGCCTATCTTGTGCTGCTTTCTTTTCAGCTTAGTCATTTGTACTTGAGCCGCACATTCTTGCAGTAGATCAGCCCAGTAGTTTCCTTTCACCCACTTCATCCCAACATATAGGAGATTGGCATGGTCTGCCATACCTCACTTCATAAGGTGCCATACCAATATTGCTATGAAGTTATTATTATAGGCAAATTCAATCAAAGACAGATGTTCATCCCAATTACCTTTCCATTCCAAACTACATGCTCTCAATATGTCTTCTAAAATTTGGATGGTTCTTTCTGACTGTCCATTTGATTCTGGATGAAAAGCAGAACTGAATGCAAAATTCGTACCCATTTGCCTTTTGAAAACTCTGCAAAAAACTGGAAGTAAACTTAGGGTCTCTATCTGAGACAATAGATATATGAATCCCATACAATGCCACAATCTTATTAATATATAGCGGAACCAATCTATCCAGGGACCATGTCTTGTTGAAAGGAAGAAAATGTACCGTCTTGGTAAGCTGATCCACCACAACTCAAATTGCATCATGTTGTCTTCAGGTTTTAGGTAGTCCAATTACAAAGTCTGTTGTGATATGGTCCCATTTCCATTCTAGAACTTCTAGAGGCTGGAGTAAACCTCCTAGGCGTTGATGCTCGGCCTTGACTTGCTGACAGGTCAAACACTTTGCTACATATCAGCAACTACTTTCTTCATTACTGGCCACCAAAACTACCTTTTCAGGGTCTGGTACATTTTAGTGCTACCAGGATGAATGGCATACTTAGATTTATGTGTTGCTGTCAACAATTCCTTCTTCAAGTCAATCTCATTAGGGACATGAAGACAATTCCCACATTTCACAACTCTTTCATTAATCACCAACCCTGAATGCATAAGAATATGAGGAAGCCTCTCATCTGTTCTTTGAGCTTCCACAATCTTATCATAAAGGATAGGTTTCACAGTAATATAGACAACAATTGCATTATGATCTTCTTGAGGAATTTGAAAGTCTACTTCTGCAGCTTCTTGCATTAACTTCCACTCTTTCACTAGTATATTTGTTAGAAGTACCTTCCTACTCGATGCACCTACGACTACATTTCCTTTGCCAGGATGATAAGAAATATTGAAGTCATAGTCCTTCAAATATTCTAACCACCTACGCTGCCTCAAATTCAAGTCCCTGTGTGTAAAAATGTACTTCAAACTTTGGTGGTCTGTATGCACTTCATATGTAGCCCCATACAAATAGTGTCGCCACATCTATAAAGCAAACACTACTGCTGCTAATTTCAAATCATGAGTAGGGTAACTTTCTTCATGTCTCTTCAATTGACACGATGTGCAACCACTCGACCATTTTGCATCAATATTGCTTTTAATCCCTTCCTAGAAGCATCTGTCTAAACAGAAAATCTTTCTACACTAGATGGCAACACTAACACGCATATGCCATTCTTCTTTTCAATTCTTGAAAACTTTTTTCACAATTTTAACTCCACACATATTTCACACCCTTACGGGTCAGCCTAGTCAGAAGAGTAGCTAGGGTAGAAAACCCTTTAATAAATCTCCTATAATAGCCTGCAAGACCTAGAAAACTTCTGATTTTTGTAACAGATTTTGGCCTCTCCCAATACAGTTCTGCCTCAACCTAGGCTGGGTCTGTGGTTATGCCTTCAGCTGAGATGACATGCCCCAAAAAATGAACCTTGTCTAACCAAAAGGCGCATTTGCTAAATTTAGCGTAAAGCTGATGTTCTCTCAATTTTTGTAACACCATGCTTAAATGTCTTTCATGCTCCTCATAACTTGGAGAATATATCAGAATGTCATCTATAAACACAATGACAAATTGATCCAGATAATCCTTAAACACCATGTTTATTAGGTTGATGAAGGTTGCTGGTGCGTTTGTTAACCCAAATGGCATCACTAAGAATTCATAGTGACCATATCGGGTCCTGAAAGCTTTCTTGCTAATGTCCTCCTCCTTAACTCTCAACTGATAATATCTTGAGCTCAAGTCTATCTTTGAAAATACCTTGGCTGACTGCAACTGATCAAATAAATCATCTATCCATGGAAATGGATACTTATTCTTAATTGTGATACACAGTCTTAAAGTTCCATCTTTCTTCTTTACAAATAGTACATGAGCTCCCTAGGGTGAAAGATTAGGTCGTATAAAACCTTTATATGATAGCTCCTATAATTGAGTCTTTAATTCCTTCAATTTTGCAGGAGCCATTCGATAAGGTGCTTTGGAGATAGTAGGTACTAAATCAATACTAAAATCAACTTCTCCATGGGAGGCAATCCAGGCAACTCATTAGGAAATACATCTCTAAAGTCTTTAACCACAGAAACATCGGAAACTGCCATCTGCTTGTCTTTATCCCTCTCATACTCAGGTATAGACACATTTGATGCTAATGACATCCAGACTCAATCAATTGTTTAGCTTGAAAAGCAAAAATAAGAGCTTTCTTGTCAGTCAAGAGGGTACCTTGGAAAATAAATCGCTCCTTCCCAGGCCTACAAAAATATATCTTCTTTTTATGACAATCAATATGTGCATAATGTGTCCTTAACCAGTCCATCCCAAGGATCACATCAAAGTCGTGCATATCTAATAAGTGCAAATCAAACTGGCAATGAATAACCTGCCACTACTACATTTGCGGCCTCCAACAGCTGAGAAGACAATACGAACTCGCCTGCTAGTGTCTCAACTAAAAGTGAGGATTTTACAAGTGGCATGGATCTATCTAAATTGGCCATAAAGTCTTCAGATATAAAGGAATGAGATGCTCCAGTATCAAACAAAACATAGGCTTAATGATAGAGAACATTAATAGTACCTTCCATCACTCCATCTCTGGTAGTTTGAGCTTCTGTTCTTGTCAGTGCAAATACTCTCTCCTGTGGACGTCCTCTGCCTAAACTTAGTATGCTTCCTAAAGATTCTTCCTTGAGTTACCAGCTTCAGCATTACGTGGAGCTGTGCCACTCGATGCTGGGGGTGGCAATGGACACTCTCTAACTAGATGTCCTGGCTGCCCACATCTGAAGCAAGCTCATGACACAAGATAACAAGACCTCCCAGGATGAATATTGTTGCATCTTTTGCACCTGATGTCCCCCTGATTTGTCATATTCACACTCTGGGACACAAATGGCTGAGTGAAGGACCTAGACATCTGTGATCCCTGTCCTCCACTTCTTCAACCTCTTTGCTGAAATTTTTGAAAATTGGCTTCTTACATGAATCACCCCCAAAGGAGTCACCCTGCTTTCCTCTTCCCAATGCTCTCTGCTTATTGGACCACCTTCCGTACTCTTCTTCTATGGTACATGCATCCTGTAAGGCTTCTGCTAATGTTTTGGCCCTTAAAGGTGTGATCCTCATTCTGATGGGATCCTTTAAACCTAAATTGAATTTCTTGAGTCTTCTTTTCTCATCTTCAACAATATGTTGAGCAAATATGTCTAAGTCAGTGAATTTTCTTTCATATTCTTGAACTGATACATTGCCCCATACAAGATCCATAAATTCATTTCCTCTTCGTTGTTGAACATGGAATGAAAAATAGTGTTCATTAAAGGCTTCAACAAAACCATTTCACGTCATTAAACTGAGTGCCATATCTTTAAATGCAACCCTACTTGCTGTTTGCCACCATTTGTTTACTTTGTCCTAGAGTTTAAAAGTTGCTAGCTTCACCCTCTCAGACCAAGGATAATCTAACACTGTAAAAATCTTCTGCATCTCTTTTAACCAAAATTCTGCTTCTTTATGACCGCTAGAACCTTTAAATGCAGGCGGCTTGAGCTTCAAGAATCGCATCCATAAATGACGCTTAACCTGCTCCTGCTCTTCCACCAATATTCTACGTTGATAAGCTATTCTGAACCGGACTTCTATGTCTACCTCTCTTCTTCTTGGTGGTTGATTTCTACATCCTCTACGAACTGACTGAAGATCTTCCTCTTCTTCTTCTTCTTCTTCTTCTTCCAACTCCTCCATTTCCTCTTCCTCCTCTTCTTTCTCTACTTCTTCCTCTTCCTCCAGCTCTGGCTACACATTCTCCTCCGATGGTTCATGCTCCACTGCTTGCCTGGCATACTGAGTCCTAGCTCTCTTATTAGCTTTTCTTGCCATTTGCATTTCATGTAGGAGTTAGGGAGTTAGAGCCAACACAAACATCCAAATCAGGGACATATAGCTATGTACAATTTCGAATCTTGGTGGGGCTTATCACCCAACACTCGATCGTACAGATCAGTTAAACCTTGCTCTACTGTAAGGTCCCATACAAGCGCTCTCACCTATAGTTATGTTTGTTTAGGGAATCTGTACGAATGAAATGAAGAAAATAACCACACAAGACGAATAATAAGTGTCTATGATTTCACTCACAATGACTGTATTCATTTCGTCCACAGTAATGTACATAGCTTTCCAAAATGCATGTCCCGAAAAGTGAGATTATCAAACAAAAATACAACTATAATACTAATAGTGATCTCTCAATGGCCAAGTACCGCCACGCCTCTAGTAGTCACCACCTTCTACTTGTGACCCTGCCACCTACATGAAACAAAATGAACAAGAAAAAGGGCAGTAGTGAGTCACGTGGTTCATATAAGATTCTCCCTACTCTATGGCATTCTATACAGTTGTGACCATAGTTAATGCTTATCTGAAATATACAGTAATGCTCAACAGTTATATGCAATTTATTCCATTATATCAAGCATGCATACATACTCTACAGTTATAAAGATAAGCCACACGTCTGTGGGCATCAATGCAATCTTTAATAGGCAAGACCTTATGTATTACTCTTTAGTGTGAGGCGGAGGTAAACCTCTACGTATTGGAGATACCAGTTTAACATACCAAAGGAATATTAGTTCCAAATAATCTAAAACAACCATTAGAAACAACAGTCCATGCATTGCACATGTACACTTCTTCACAAATGCACACACTAGTATAGCAACCATCTCAAAGGAATATTAGCTTCAAATCATCTAAAACAACAATTAGAAAGAATAGTCCATGCACTGCACATATACACTTCTTCACAAATGCACACACTAGTATAGTGACCATAAATACAAATATGCACTACCACTCACACACAAACACCTGCACAACCACCCTTACACCTTCACAGCTGATCACACATACACACACATACATAGACACTTTCATACACACCATTTTAGTCACTCACCCTCCTATACATAGAGATATACATACTTACACTTGTACAACTTCAATGCCACACCCACTCTTACACCTCCACAACTGCGTACACATACTCGCACACCTCTTAAACACACACTTACACACACACCCCTTGCTATACATATACATACACCACCCCCCCCCCCCCTCTGCTGCACATGTACATACACATAGACACACCTTGCTACACATATATATACACACACACACACCCTGCTGCACATATACATACACATACACACTTCACACTTCACACAGCCACACCATACCCTACACCTTTACAACCACCACCACAGATCTCACGAATAACACACACACACACCTACACACACAACAACCATTGATGGAGGACAGAAGAGGATGAAGGGGATGGGAGAGACTACTGGCGTCGCACCAGCAGTGGAGAGTCCTCCGACATTGCACCGACAGCTTGGGCATTACACCCGGTCCTTTCACAGGGCAAATTCAATCCCGTCGCATGGTCGTCTTTTCCGTCGCAGAGAGGAACTCTATAAAATAACTTAAAATTCGCAGTAAATATTTGTTGGAAAAAAAGTTTTACAAGAGTATTTAAATAGAAAACAAATCCTAATGATTCCCTAAATTTTATTCTGGACCAAAATACCCTTGACATGAAAACATGTAAGAACAACACTGCAAATCTAGAACTGATAACTGCATCGAAGTGTGTAGAGTATTGCTCTGCATGATTAAGAAATTCGCACCACGCGCGATCAAAGGTACACGTGCTAGAGGTAAGGTTCTTATATGTGAGGATGGTCGGCTGAGCGTACTTATCCATCGGCTCTGCAAATAGAGAATCCTCTCCCAAATGAAGATCAACTTCAACTCTGATAGTCTGATCCCATGCAAGTGGGTTAGATGGAGGTAGATGGGCAACTACAACTGATGCGACAAGGGGCACGTCAAGGTCTGACCTCATAGAAGATAAGGATAGAGATCGTGATGATGCACTATTGATGGTGTCCAAAGAACTTGCATTTACTGGGATGGCTGTCGAGTCAGCCTTATACTTCGTGACCTTGCTTGCATCTTCAGGTTGAGACATTGCCATACTTGAAGGGTACTTGATTGGAGAAATAAACTTCCCTTCTAAGTGAGGCGGCTGGATGATGCATCTCTGTCGCTTGTGATCTACGGTGGCATGTCGTTTCTTCATCCAATCGCTGTCAACTCTAATATACGGCCCTGGCTTGGGAACGGTACACCATACCCCATCGACATGAGAAACACCCTTGAAAGGCCCATAAAACTCTACAAATGCTCGGTCACCATCGAGTACAATTTCTCTTATCTTAGAGAGTCAATCAACAATTGTCTGTGAAATAAAGTTCTCATCCAGTCCACTATTAAACAAAAGGGCGACATGTGCCTTGTTGGGCAACATAACCCTAATGTAGAAGACTGAGGAAGTTACAAGAAGGTCGACGACAAAGATTGTCTGCGGCAGTAGCAACGACAGTGGTAGAAGTAGAGGGCGGTTGTAGCACGCGGCAATGATAGTTGCAGCGGTGCCAGCTCGAGCTTGTTTGAGTGGCGGTGACAGGGACGTAGATAGTGGAGTTGTTGGCGGCGATGCAAGGCGCTGGGGTTGCCGATGAAAGGTGGTTCCTCTTTCCCTCTTCTTTTTTTTTGCACTTTTTTTTCGCGTTACAAAACAAAGACCGTGAGAGAAAATGAAGGAGAGGGATGGTGTGAACAGTACCGTGGTATTGGTCACGTGAAAGTAATTGTTGATACTATTTACGTGAACAGTAATCACGGTTATTGTTCACCGTGAACAGTAATCACATATACTGTTCACTGTGAACAGTAATCACTGATACTGTTCACAATGAACAATAATTGCGGGTACTGCTTATCATGAACAGTAACCTCTTTGTCCCTTTTCTTGTGTGGTTCCGGTGAAAGAGCCGCCGAGAAAAAAACAATATGGGGAGAAGAAAGAGGAGGAAAAAGGGTGTAGTGGTAGTAGCGGACGAAGCTATTGTAGCGGGGAAACGGTGGTGAAGACAGGATGTAATAGAGGCGTGGTAGGGATCGAAGTTTGCTTTAATACCAAATTTGATGGGGGACAGAGGAGGATGAAGGGGATGAGAGAGCTACCGGTGTCGTACTGGCAGTGGAGAGTTCTCCGAGATCACACTGACAGCTTAGGCATCACACTCGGCCCTGTCGCAGGGCAGATTCAACCCCGTCGCAGGGTCGTCTTCTCTCTCGCAGAGAGGAATTCTAGGAAATAACTCAAAATTTATAGCAAATATTCATTAAAAAATAAAAATATGTCGTACAAAAGTATTTATAGAGAAAACAAACCCTAATGACTCCCTAAACTTTACTCTAGACTAAAATACCTTGACATGAAAAAATAGTGTGAAAATCGTACAAAAAATTCTTAAAAAAGAGAAAAGGACCTAAACGAGTCTTAAATGGGCTAAACAAAATATCTACGGACTTGTCTTAACAATAATTTTTTTTCTAGCCGCAATGAAGTTGGAACGACTCTCCAACGGCGGTAGACGCATTCCATCATGTATAATGCAGTGGTATGCTGGTCTTGGATTCCCATCAGCCACACAACTGCACACACACCTCTTACATGCACATACACAATCACACACGCACCCACACACCCTCACATATGCCCCCACAGCTATGCACTCCTGCTGCACATGTTCACACATACACACACATGCTCTCACAGCCACAACCTCACACACTCACTTTCATAAATTTTTGGCAGCATGCTCTCTATTTAGGGAGTCCTAGTAACAAGATCCGAAAAAATAAAGAAAACCATGGATGTAGAGAAGGGCAAGAAGGAGATCTCCTATCTTCTTAACAGACCCAAAAGAGCCCTCAAAGCCACTGCTATAAGCCTAAAAAAAAACAGCCGTCACACTGTATACGTACTGTAGCGAACTGTAGTAGGTCCCTCTTTCTCTTCCCCCCTACAGCTGGCTCGCCGCTTTTGCTTTTTCTCGTTTTTTCTCTCCTTCTCTCTGCCTTTGTTCCCACTTTCTGCTCCTTTGGGGCTAGAAAAAGGCTTCAAGAGGAGGTGGAGAAGGTTTAAAAAGAAGGACAAGTGTCTCCCCTTCTATTAGGCTTAGGCTAGCCCACTAAGTGACCCACTAACATGCTCAATAAGTGATTAAAGCCTCACTTATAACAGGGCATTTAAAACCCCTATCTTACAGCCCACTAATGCATGTCCAATTGGCATCATAAACTTACATAAAAATCTACACTTTTCGATCAACTATTTTTACACCTTATAAAGTTATATTTGTGTATATACTTTATCACTATTTACATATATACCCTTAACACTCTTTATGGGCATATCAATGAACTTTCTTTAAGGGGTTTTTAGTAGGACTTCTAAGGTCTTACACTTAGTGTAGGCAACTAATCGTACATACAGTTAATTAAATTCTCAAAGCTTCAAAGCGAGTCCCAGACATTGTGCTTAATAGTAATCCTGTTAAAAAGGTTATGATTCCTCCAAAATCCTTCCACATTTACTCTTCAGTTGCATACATATTCACGTTGACCTTAATTCTGTCTATATACCACTAATCCATTAATTAATTAAGGGTTTCAAGCACCTCATCTCTCTCTTTAGCTGACCTACAACTCTTTATCTGCTTATCCATTTGACTATATATTTAAACCCATATATGATTTTCATATTCTTTCACCAACACGTATTTAGCCTAACCTACGAGCTTCAATGCAAAGGCTTTAATTAGCATATCTAAATATGGAATTAAAATCCCCTCTAATTAGCTCCTACTACTGACTTCCGATCTAGATCTTATGATAGTGATGGGAGTGGGTCCTTAAACTTTAGCACATTTTATCTTACCCCTTTTATAATTTGTCCTTAGATTATTTGATAAGCTAGTTAAATAATTAGTTAAATAATCTTCCTAACCTATACAGTACAATTTACGGACTATTACAAATCCACATGACCATTCACGATCATACCATTTCGGATGGCTCTTCAATTTGTGACCTATCATCAATGACTTTCACTCCTGATTCATACACATTCAGAAAATTTTAATAGATTTCCTCCTTGCAGCATAACTATCACAAGATCAACGCCAAAAGATCACTCCCTTAGTCCACATACCTTGAGTCATCTAAAATGGTGTATTTTAGGTAATTTTACATTTTTTATGATTTTAGGGTGTTGAGTGTATTTAGGGTGTGTTAGGTGGTTTTTACAATTTTTAGGATTTTCTATGATTTTTATATATTTTTATAGTTGTAGGGGCATTTTGGATTGGTTCTAAGGGTTAATAGGTCATTTAGGGTTGCAAGGGTATAAGCATTAGGCCTTTTATTTACATCAAGGATATTAAGGGGTGGTTGTATGTTTGGTTAACTTATTGCTTATTCTAGGATAAGGATATCTTGGAACTTAAATGAGTTTAGTTAAGAGAGCATAAAGTCTTTTGGGCAACAGACTAATGCAGTTTTAGACCATGGCCAGCTTATTGGGCTTCAACAGATTATGACAATTTGTGTTAAGCTTGATAAAATTTGTACAAGCCCACTAAAGGATACTCTTATGATTAAAGGTACGTAGAGGTCATAGACCTATTATAGATCCATCAATATTATATCCTTTAATTTGATTACATACATCAGATATTGTGCACTTGTTCAAGTTTGTCTAAATAGACTAGAAGATAACCTTAATGAATATTGATTCAGGACAAGAAAAGGCCTTAAACCTATTATATATTTATTAGGATTATATCCTTTAGTGAACTTTAGGTGGATCTAGTTAAAGAGTATGCCTTAAAGGATAAAGGATAAAGATCCACTAGCAAAGAAGATAACGGGCAAATGTCTCCCTCCGCCTCACCTTCGTCCTCGGGCTCGATTCGTGGATATCTTCCTCCCGCTGGGACTCTCTCTCTCTCTCTCTCGGCAGCGTGGTGAGGAGGCCACCTCCTTCTGCTCGTGTTGACTTTGTTGCACTTGATTTAACGGGGGACCTCTTCACCGCAGAACCAGCAAATGGACGGTTGCTTCCCCCCGCCCGACCTGCTCTTCTCTATTTCCAATCTCTCCTCAGTCCATTGAAGTAGCTCTAGTTTCACTTATCCTCTGCACACAGAAAGAATACACTCTCTCGCTCGCTCGCGAAGATGAAGTACTAATTGTTTGTCTTTAGAGCAGAAGAATGCCGATTTGTGATGTTTCTACTGTTTACATTAAATGGTTGATATCTTGTAGAGACTTGCCGTTCTTATTTTAACCTCGTCTCCGCATCTGGTTTGCCATCCTTTTCTTCGGCACTGTGATTCCTTATCGGTTGCCAGGTCTAATTTGTCTTTTGCTGCTTCTTTTTTTTTTCCCTTTCCTTCCCTCTCCCCCTCCCCCAAATTCTGATTTCTTCAAGTTTACCATTATTATTTGATTTGTGAAATTAGGTATGGAGTTATTTGATATGCCTCTCTTGTTTCTATAGAGTGTAAACTGTAAAGTGCCATTATTTGAAATAGACATTTAATTCTATTGTCTATTCCTTTCCCCTTTAGAAGGTGTAAATCGAATTTTTTACTAAGTACTTTCATGATGACATCTCTTGGTGTATGTTATTTGCAGATGATATTTTTTTGATTGATGAGGACATTAAGAATTTTAATGATAAATTGGAGCACTGGAGAACTGCTTTGGAATCCAAAGGCTTTAGGATTAGTTGGGCTAAAACAGAATAACTGAAATGTAATTTCAGTAATAGAAATATTGATCAAATAGCTTTAGTCACTATCGAAGGTCAAGTTATTCTTAAAGGTAGCACCTTTCGATATTTAGGAACTATTGTTCAAGACAATGGAGAGATCTAAGAAGATGTTACTCATAGAGTTAAGGTAGGTTGGTTGAAGTGGAGAAGTTCATCTGCAGTCCTTTGTGATCGGTGGGTCCGCTTAAAACTCAAAGGTAAGTTTTATAGGACAGTTGTGAGACCTGCTATGTTATATGGTTCTGAGTGTTGGGCTGCGAGAAAGGGTCATGTGCAAAAGTTATGTGTTACTGCTATAAGGATATTAACGTGGCTGTGTTGTAAGACTAGAAAAGGTAAATTAGAAATGAATATATACGTAAGGATTTAGGTATTGCTCCTATTGACGTTAAGCTTAGGGAGAATATGTTGCGGTGATTTGGTCATACATATCGTCGTCCAAGTATAGTACCAGTTAAGAGGTGTGATAGAATTAGAGTGGACGAGGGTAGAGGACATCAAGGAAGACCTAAGATGAGATGGTTAGATGTTGTTAAAAAGGACATGACATTGCTACATTTTACTTTAAGTTTGACATTTGATAGATTAAGATGGCGGGACATGATTCATATAGCCGACCCCAAATAGATGAGATAAGGCTTTGATGATGATGATGTGTAAATCATATTTTATTTCATATCATGATTAATTATCATATTCGTATCATAGTAAAGTCTGTAGATGTGTGCAATAGTTGTCAGATTATGATGAGATCATAATAATGAGATTGATAACTTATATATATACATTCTTAATAGTTCTTAGTCGGAGGGTATCTAAGGACATCATATATTCGATGAGACTAGTACATGTTACTCCAGCTTATATGATGAGGGTGATTGATCTCATAGTCACTTGTGTGGAGACATTATGTTGAACTTGTTAGTGCTCATTTATGAATGAGTTCACTGAATTGATCTGACTTGGATCGCTGGATGGTAAGTTACATAGTTGTCAACCAACTTGATCTAACGTCACAGTTGCGTGGATTGTCCTTATACTTGTGACACCAAAGGCACCTTATCGGTGGACTTCTAGAACTGACGTTGGCTAATGAATCTCTAACTATGGGATCCTAGTTAGTCAAGTGATCAGATTCAGTGTAAGACTTTCGAAGGTGGTTATGTGTTCAATAATGGATCATTCGCTCTTGGTAATTAGAGAGAGTGCTCCAGTTAAGATGCGTGGGAGTCTCTGGCTAGGGAAGACAATAAATCCAAAAAGGAGTTTTTTGATATTATACAGACATATCGAGTCCAAGTGAGTTGATCGGTTAGGATTTGATAGTTGACCATGTCCTTGGTTGACTCGAGAATATTGTACGAATAAAAGATTATATCCATGCGGTAACTGTGGATGAAAAGGCTCGTTAAACGAGTTGTTGAACCCCAACGCTTTCTAGAATCATGCGGTGTTGCTTGGCACCCAACTAGATCAGATGCTCGATCTATTATTATGACATGATAAATCGATTTAGTAATTGTTTAATATAAGATATTAAATGAATTACTTTAAGTCAGTAAGGCGTTATTGGGCTAAAAATTAAACTAGCATTTGGACGTAGAGGGTCACATGTACAACGTTCTCTGTTGATGGATATTAAGTGGGAATTTATATTAAGTCAGAGACTTTTGTGAAACGTTGCCAGAGATTAATATAAATATACGTCAGAAGGGAACCCTGGGCCAAGTTCTAGGATTTCTGCAGTGTTGGTCGTCCCCCCCCCCCCCCCCCTCTCTCTCTCTCTCTCCCCCCTCTTGCCGCCCCCCTTAGACAAGGGCGCCCCCCTCCTCTCTCTCTTCTGCCTCCTCTTCGAGGCACCGTTCGTATGTCGTTGGCACCCGTGACGAGAAGAAGGACAAGGGGTCAGGAAAATTCCTCTGGAAACGAAGCGAGGACGATTCCTCAACTGGAGAACCACGTTGATACCGGCTGGAGGTCAGGTTGAAAATGGCAGCACTACCAACGAAATAAAACCACGACCAGAAACCATTAAATCATACACGGAAATGGAATGGGTATCAAAGCTAAAGAAACAAAACAACACAAATGAAAATGGCAGCACTACCAACTCGATAAGATGTGCAATTTTTAGTAAGTAGTTGGAGGCATCAAATTGGGCGGCACTCAAGAATATCTCAGCAGCAGCTCGAATTTCGTTGAATCTCTTTTTAGGTAGGGTGATACAGTCATGCTCTTCCTTTGGTTTCTAACTTTAATATAAAGATTTATGGTTATTTGTAGGTTGGTGGCATCAAATTAGGGATAGCTCGATGATCTCTCAGCAGTAACTCGGACTTCGATGAATCACCGTTTCGGTAAGGTAATACATTCTTTCTCTTCCTTTGGTTTCTAACATTAACATAAGATTTGTAGTTATTAGTAAGTAGAAGGCATCATCAAATCTTAGCAACAACTCTTAACTTTGATGAATCTCCTTTCAGATAAGGTGATACATTCCTGCTCCTTTGATTTTGAGTTTTCTGTTAGTTAGAAGATGGATGAATTATCTTCTTATCAATTTTGATATTAACTTTTATAAAATAAACTAGAATGAGTTTATTGTTTAATTAAAGTTTAAATATAAAAGTAGATTGGTAGAGAATTAATATTGTGGACCTAAAGCATATAATGGTACAAGGTTAATTGGGTTTTGCGAGGGATCTAAATAAGTTTGTGAGATTAAAATTGTAATTCTCTTTTTTTTTTTTTTTGATGAAAAGTGGACTATACCACCAATTTTATTAAAACAATAAGTAGAGATAGTGCAATTCTTTCACCCAAGCCTTAGCAAAAATGCCAAGAATATGGCGAATGTAGTTGTAAATAAAAGAAATGACAAGTAATCGAATATACTCTAATAGATAGCATGCAACAGGATTTGAAGGATTGTTTTGCGATTTCTCCTTTGAAAGCACTTTCACTTATCCTGCATATTCTGGAATGAGAGATAAAATTCAAATAATCTGCCTATACTAATCCAAATTTCTTTACTGAGTGGGCGTGCGATAAACAAGTGGTCAATTTCTTCCTTGTCAGTTCTACGCATAATACAAGCTTCATCGCCAATAGTGCACCATTTACTCTTTTTAAACTTTAGTAATATTGCATTCTTGTGTACCAGCTAGATAAAACTTCTATCTTTCAATGGTGACTTTGCTTTCCATTTGACCTCAAAATGCTTGAAAGCTGTAAGACTTCCTTCCGTTAATTTATAGGACTTTGCAGAAAACATACTATTATTATTCTTTTAAAAGTTGATCGGATTTGAACAAGTTTTAGTTTCAGTTTCAATGAAACACTGCAATGACATATAAATGATGTGTAGTCGGCCAACGCATGATGTGCTGATAAAGTTAATTATCCTTGTAAGTCTAGTTAATTTTTATGAATCTGACCCGCCTTATATTAAACTAGATTAATTACATGTATGCAAACGACATGTGACATGATATCAAACACACTAGCTCATCATAATAAGATGATCTAGTAGAGTTTTATAAATAACATACGTGTATCACCAATATTAATTCATAATAACATACGTATCCTACGTGTGTCACCAGTATACATCTTGCATTGTAGTGGTATGTAGCATGCATGTAGTGTACGTCCACACATGGATCTTGGGCTCCCTTCCGTTAATTTATAGAAGGACATTACAGAAAGCATACCATTGTTATCAGCCCAAAGAATTTGATCATGACCATCCACCTAAATTTGTGCTCTACCAAAGTATGCAATAGAGAAATGTATTCCACCTCTTCAGCCTTTTTAAGATCCCTCCTTAGCTGAATTTGCCACTGAAAAGTGCCATTATGTGTCGAATATGCATCTTTAATGTGGATAAATTTATAAAAGGCCAATTGAAAAATCTACCTTGATTTGATTGAATTTCTCAAAGATACTTGTTGTTTTAAGTATATTTTCTACACTGGTGCCGACCTAGTGTCATTCTCTACGTTCAGATAAAATCTTCAAGATGATTTGTCATGTGTTAGCTAAGTAACAACTCAGATTTTGATGACTCCTTTAAGGTAAGGTGATACTTTCATGTTATTGCTTAGCTAACTTTAACATAAGATTTACAGTTCCCAGTAAGGAAGAGGCATGAAATTGAGGACAAGTTGATAATAACTAAGTAACAACTTTGATTTCAATGAATCTCCTTTCAAGTAAAGTGATACATTCCTTCTCCTCTTTTGGTTTCTAACTTTAACATAAAATTTGTCTTAGTAAGTAGAACGCATCAAATTGGTGGCAGTTCAGCAATGCTTAGACTTTAATGAATCTCCTTTCAGGTAATTTGCTACTACTCCTTTGCTTTCTAAGTTTAACATAGATAATATTTGCTATTTTAAATAAATAGTTGAAGCGATCAAATTAGAGGGCAGCTCGACAATATTTCAGTAGTAAGTTGGACTTCGATTTCAAGTAAGGTGATACGTTCCTCTTGCTCCTTATTCTAACTATAACATAAGATTCATAGTTCCTAGTAGTATGTGGATTGAGGGCAGCTCCACAATATCTCAGCGGCAACTTAGACTTCGAAGAATCTCCTTTTAGGTATGATGATACATTATGCTCCTCCTTTGGTTTCTAACTTTAATGTAGATAAGATTTACAGTTTTTAGTAAGTAGTTGTAGTCATCAAATTAGGGGGCAACTCGACAAAATCTCAATAGCAACTCAGACTTCGATGAATCTCCATTCAGGTAAAAGTTGATACATTCTTGCTTCTCCTTTGATTTCTAACTTTAAGAGAAGATTTGTAGCTCGTAGTAAGTAGGAGGCATCAAGTTGGACTCTAACTTCTAAGAATCTTCTTTCAGGTAGGGTGACATTCGTACTCTTTTGGTTTCTAACGTTTACATAAAAAAAGATTTGTAGTTTCTTTAACATATCAAATTTGGGGACTGCTCGACAATATTTCAGCAGCATCTTAGATTGCGATGAATCTCCTTTCAAATAAGGTGATACATTCATGCTCCTCCTTTGGTTTCTTTAACATAAAATTAGTTTTTAGTAAGTAGAAGGCATCAAATTAGGGGCAACTCGATAATATCTCAGTAGCAACTTGGACTTCGATGAATCTTCGTTCTAGTAAGGTGATACATTCCTTCTCCTCCTTTGGTTTCTATTTTAACATAATATTTGTAGTTCTTAGTAAGTACAAGGCATCATTAAATCTCAGCAGTAACTCATACTTTGATGAATCTCCTTTCAATTAAAGTGATTCATTCCTAGTCCTTCGATTTTGAGTTTCTGATTAGTTAAAAGATCAATGAATTATCTTCCTATCAATTTTGACATTAATTGTTATAATAAACTAGAATGACTAGATTGCTTAATTAATTTTAAACGTTAAAGTAGACCGATAGGGAATTAATATTGTAGGCCTAGAATATATAATGTAATGAGATTTATTAGGTTTCGCGAAGGATATAAATAATTTTGCGAGATTAAATTGTAATGCTCATAACTTTACATTTTAAGACTATGATGATGATAAATGACATCACATATATGCGAGATAAGAATCAACAAGATGAAGAGAAGGTCAACACTGGATCCTATATTGTTTGAGTTTTCTTATTATAGAACCCCTTTGAAGCCATAATTAGTTTTGTTCATAGTACTGGCTGAACTGTCTGGCTAGGCTCTTTATGATTTCTTTGAGGGTAGTATAAGTATTTCTTGTTTTAGGCGGAGATGAGATTTTTGGTTTTTGGTAAGTGATTGCCTGTTGGAACTACGCATTAAGTTTGCACTTCAACTCATGTTAATCAGTTGATTTACAATAGAAGTTTTAGCACACTAGTTGACATTAGGCTGTTAATGCATACCTGAGTTCCGATTATCCGCTCTGTTTTCGTTTTTATTCATGGATAGGGAACTCCGTTAAAGATCCTCCATTAATTTATAGGAAACGGAAATGGATTTCTGATAATTATAAGAATAAAAAATAGAAGCACTCATTTTCACATCCTCTAACCCATTTTCGATTCCGAATGATCATGTACCTTATATATATATGTATACATATATATGTATATATATATATATATGTAGTGAGAATATCTCTTGACACTTTGATAAAAGTAAGACCACAGTAAGAGGTTAGAAACTTCTCAAAATTTTAATATGATTCTATCGCATACGTTTGGGTACATTCATATGTAAATTTTAATCGACATAGTAGATTTCAAAATTCAAAATTCATAGATTGTTAATTTTTTCATATATCAAAACTTTATAGGTTTAAAATTTTAAATTACTAAAAGAAAGTTTATCGAAAAGTGAATAGTAACAATGATTTTAAGTAGTTTTTTTAATAATGATGGCGAAAACTGCCGTTTTGGTTTTCGATTTCCAATTTAAAAGCGGAAATGGATGCGAAAGCGGAAACACTCTGTCTCCACTTCCATCTCCAATAAAACTTAAAGGAAACTGAAGTGAAAGGTGCCATTTCCCTTTCCGTCTCCAGTCGTTAACAATTCTAATTGACATAATAGAGAGCCAGTGTGTTCATATCTTTTTGTTTTACTAAGCAATATCATAATTTTAGCTTAGCAACAACTCAGATTTTGATGACTCCTTTAAGGTAAGGTGATACATTCATGTTATTCCTTATCTAACTTTAACATAAGATTTATAGTTCCTAGTAAGTAAGGCATGAAATTGAGGACAAGTTGATAATAACTGTGTAACAACTTAGACTTCAATGAATCTTCTTTCAAGTAAAGTGATACATTCCTTCTCCTCCTTTGGTTTCTAACTTTAATATAAAATTTGTCCTAGTAAGTAGAACGCGTCAAATTGGTGGCAGTTCAACAATGCTCAGTCTGTAATGAATCTCCTTTCAGGTAATTTGCTATTACTCCTTTGCTTTCTAACTTTTAACATTGATAATTTTTGCTATTTTTAATAAGTAGTTGAAGGCATCAAATTGGAGGGTAGCTCGACAATATCTCAGTAGTATGTTGGACAAAAACCTTCAGAATTTCCTCTATACATAAAGTACTGAAGTGGTGCAATGCTCAATCTACTCCCAAAAGAACAAAAAAAGAAGAAGAATGAAGAATTCACATTACAAAGTCAGATCCCCACTCCCTAACCTTCTGACAAACAAAAGAGGCAAGACACCTAAGAATCAATGCTTCATGCTTGAAAAATCCTCATGTTCCTTTCGCCCCATCTTGCCCACAGAGTCACATGTAGAATCAGCTACCACATCTTCATATCCTCCTGGGCCATATAATGGATACTCCAGGCGAGGAGAAGGCTGTCCCTTGTATCAATCGAAGACAAGAACCCCTCTGATACTATGTTTATCTAATTGCAGCTGCCACATCTCCTGAGCGAATGGATATAACCAAAGCAAATGATCGAGGGATTCATCCTCCTCCTGATATAAAGCTCGAGTCCAAGAGATAGCTCATTCATGTAAACGAATCGAGCTCGAGTTCGACTGAGCTCGGCTCGGGCAACTCGCGAGTCGACTCGTGCTAAAACAAATTATTACATATTTTGAAACGACCTCAATGATGGATATAGGTGTCCTCAAAGCCAATCTTAAGGCATCTATTACAATCTGGTTAACTAATAAATGACATTTATTTCATTATGTAGCTTGGCATATTAATAGTTGCACATAATGAAGTCTATGAATGTGTACAATAGTCATCGGATTATGATGAGATCATAATAATGAGACTGATGACTTATAAACACATTCTTAATTATTCTTAGTCGTATGATGTTTGAGAAGGACATCAAACATCCGATAAGACTAGTACATGTTATTCCAACTCATTTAATGAGGGTGATTGATCTCATTAGTCACTTGTGCGGAGACACTATGGTAAACCTGTAGGTGCTCATTGGGGAATGAGTTCACTGAACTGATCCAATATGAACACCGAATGGTAATTTACCTGATTGTCAACCGGCTTGATTTATCGTCACAGTGGCGTGGTTGATCCTTGGACTTGAGACGCCAAAGGCAACTTGTCGGTGGACTTCTGGACTTTGATTTAGGCTTATGAATCCCTATCAATGGGATTTCTAATAGTCAAGGATCGGGTCCAGCGGAAGACCTTCGAAGGTGATTGTGTTCAATAGGGGATCATTCACTCTCAGGTAACTGGATAGAGAATGTTCTAGAATAGATCCGCAGGAGTCTCTGGCCAGAGCTTGCAAAATATGAGGAAAGGTGTTTTCTTATATTGAACAGTGGAATCTGATCCAAGTGAGCTGACCGTCTAGGATTTGACAGTTGACCGTACCTTAGGTCGACTCGAGAGCATTGTGCGAATGAAAGATTATAGCTACACGGTAACTGTAGACGGATAGGTTCCATGAGTGGGTTGTTGAACCCTATTATCTTTCGGGATCATGCGGTGTTACTTGCCACCCAACTTGATCGTAAGTCCGGTCGAATTTATATGAGATATTAATTCGGTTAAGTAATGAATTAAATATTAGATATTAATTAATTATAATAAGTCAATAAGATGTTATTGGACTTAACGGTCTGAAAATCGGACTGGTTAATGGGCCTAGAGGGTATTCTCAGTCGGTGGTATTAAAGTGGGATTTATATGAAAAGTCGCACTGACTTAATATAAATTCAATGTTAAGAAATCCTGGGCCATTCTCCAGGAGCTCTCAAGGCTGGCTGCCCCCCTCTCTCTCTCCTCTTCGTCTGGGCGCCCCTCTCAGGGCGTTGGGTGTCTTCCCGTCTTCGCCGCACGCAAATCCCGAAAGTCTGGAATTCCCATTCGCGCGTTCCGAACGCTGTTGCGGCGAAGATTCCTCTAAGAGCGTGCTGATCTGGACGAGGGAGTGAGGATGAACTATCGCAGAGGATCGCGTAGATATCGTTAGAGGCTAGACGCTTCTGTGGCTAGTGGCATTGCCTCGATAGAACCGACACGGTCGCAGATTTTAATCTACGCATGGTGATGTGATCACAATCCGATTTTTCGATTTTCCGCTTTGTTTCGAAACGGATCTAAGGGCATCGGACGTGATAATTCATAATTGTCTCTACTACGTTCTTCGTATCCTGCCCGGATCCGAACACCCAAGACGTCCGCTCACTGTGTCGTGTCCGCACGTTTTGACAACTCAGAAGAAGATAATGGCCCTAAACTTTTTTTAATACTCGATACTAGACTAAAGCTCTTCAAGACAAAGCTGCCAGCTGTTACACCCGTGAAGGCAGTTGGATGGGTGCAACTCTCACGAGTTTAGTCCGATATCGGCTAGTAGCTTTTATACACCCCTCCAGTTTTCCTATAAATTAACCCTACCTCACTGCCACTTTCTGTTACCTTATTGCCACGCTCTTGGCCTAGCCAAAGTTAATGGGTTTGGGCTGTCCAAAGTGGGTGGGCTCTTTTAGTTAAAATGTTATTTGGGTTGACCAAATCATTGGCTCTATAATAACTTAAACTTAAATTAAGCATGTCAAGCTGGCTGAGGGCCCATCTCAAATGAGCTGGGCTCGGGCTCGGCTCGAGTTCGATGGGGTTTCATTCGAGCTTGAGCTTGAGATTAGTTGGAGATTGAAGTGAGGCTCGGGCTCGGCTCGAGATCAAGAATTTTTTAATGAGCCGAGCTCGAGTGCAACAAATCTCAGCTCGGCTCAATTCATTGCCAACCCTATGGGCAACCTCTGATGATAAATTATCCAATGAAGAACCTTGACCCTAAGAGAACTTTTAGGAGACCAAACATGCGCGTAGAATAGATGCTAGGTGCCCCACATGTAAGGACCTTGTAAGTATATCTGATTAAAAAAGATCGAGGAGCTTCCCTCCTATTGTTGTGACACCCAGATGTAGAGACTGGTGGATGTGCAAGAACCCTTTGCCACTGTTGTCGGGGTCCCATTTTAGGAACTTTGTTTAGAAGTATTACTCTATTCAACCAGAGTATCATTATATAATGTGCCACTGTGTTTTGAGTGGTTTCTCTAATGTACATATTCTACCAATCAAGATATGTAGATCTGCTTATTTCTGCAAGATTTTTGAAGATTATGCCTGTGATCTCTAAGTTTGTTTCCTCTTTTCTTGATAATGATCCTATAAGCTTCATGGGGGCGTTGCGCTATGCAATTCTCTTCAACCTGTTGATGACCAACCAATTCAAAAGTCTGAAATTTTATGACTTAGGAACTATTTGATGTTTTATGTCAAAAGAATGCCCTGCAAGGGAGCTTAAACTTTAGCGTACATCACAACTGTTGAGTGCAATGGGGAGGTGAATGGGTGATTCTATGGTAGTGCTTACTGCTTAGGCCATGATCAGCATGCCTAACCATTATGTGGGAATAATTTGAACTCATATTCTTTATGACACAAAATTGAACTGTATTTTGTTTTTAATTGGATACTCTAGTGGTAGCTAATATGTAGTTATATGTACTAATGCATTTTTTTTGTCCAGGTTCATACGGGGAGGTCTACCGTGCAGATTGGCATGGCACTGTTAAGTCATTTAATTGTACATGCAAAGCGACTAGGTTCCTACTTTTAATCTAAGGTTACTATTTTCTAAAATTTGCACTTTATTTGGCTTAATAAATTTTCCAAGTTGTTCCATGTCCGTTCCTCCTCGACTCCCCAACACACACGCATGACACATTCGTTAATGTGAGCATGGTTCGAGTTGGCTCATATTTGGGCGAGCTTGTGCTGCAGATATGCATCGACTCGTTGATGTTTTATGTCAAAAGAATGCCTTGCAAAGGAGCTTAAGCTTTAGCGTACATCGCAACTGTTGAGTGCAATGGGGAGGTGAATGGGTGATTCTATGGTGGTGCTTACTGCTTAGGCCATGATCTGCATGCCTAAACATTATGTGGGAATAATTTGAACTCATATTCTTTATGACACAAAATTGAACTATATTTTGTTTTTAATTGGGTACTATAGTAGTAGCTAATATGTAGTTATATGTACTAATGCATTTTTTTTGTCCAGATTCATACGGGGAGGTCTACCGTGCAGATTGGCATGGCACTGTAAGTCATTTAATTGTACATGCAAAGAGACTAGTGTTCCTACTTTGAATCTAAGGTTACTGTTTTCTAAAATTTGCACATTATTTGGCTTAATAAATTTTCCAAGTTGTTCAATGTCCATTCCTCCCCGACTTCCCAATACACGCATGATGCATTTGTTCATGTCAGCATGGTTCGAGTCGGCTTATATATGGGCGAGCTTAAGTAGATATGCATTGGCTCGTTGAGTCACATTTGACTCATCGCAACTCAATGCAACTCACATCGTATTGGACGAGCTAGGTGCAGTTCGTTGTGATCCGGACCGATTCAGATGGGTTTTGAGTTTTGTTCTATATTTCACTACTGTAGTTTCAATTACATTTATAATGACTTGTTTTTTATGAGTTTTCATCTAAATGCGTATTAAGTAAATATTTCTTCTAATTTGGTAAATAGTTAGAAATTTTATCCATTTGGTAAGTAATTGATCTTTTTTCTCCAATTTGATTGGTAATTTACACATTTATGTTGTTTAATATGGTATATTTGTCCTAAATATGGCTTAAAGTCATTGTTATTAACAAACCACTGGAGTTAAAAGTTTATTTGTCATATATATTCATAAAGTTAGAAGATCTGAAAAAAGCATAAATTGGCCTGAATCGGCCTGAACCTGCGAGTCGAACTGAGTCGGTCTGATACAACTTGTATATGGGAGGATGGGTCAGTAGTTGGTGAACCTAAGTTTGGCTTAAAGTCAATGTTATTAGCAAAGCACTAGCGTTAAAAGTTTAGTTGTCATATTTATTCATAAAATTAAAAGATCTGAAAAAAATCATAAATTGGCCTGAATCGGCCTGAACCTGTAAGTCGGACCGAGTCGGTCTGGTACAACTTTTATTTGGGAGGATAAGTCGGTTGTTGGTGAACCTTGTATATCAGTAGGAATCTAGGTTTGAAATTTATCATCACTCAATGATTTAGAAATTTGCATGTGAAGTATGCAGAAGATAGTGGAGTAAATACGTTCTAAGTGAGAATCCACTCATGATTTGCAGACTAATCTTTTTTGCTTCCGAAGTTGTAAGAAGCTAGTATACATGGTTTTGTTGGTTGGCTTGCTTTTAAGGCACAAAAGCTGAGTTCTCTTCTAGATAGAAAAGAAATCAATTGCATCAATGCATCAAATTAACATGAGAATGAAACCCTCTATACTCCATCTTTTATATATAAGTGGACGTATGATGGTATTCGCCAAAACTCTCTGCAGGCATGGAACAATCTACTGCTTGGCTGTTGGTATCAAAAGATCTGACAGATGTGAATGGGGCGGAAGAGGACCCAGATGATGCTATTTTCTTCCTTTTTCCTTTTTGTTAGTTTTTAGCCTTTTATGTTTTTAAGCAACTGATTTGGAAAAGTTTTCCCCAAGTACCTAATTTGGCAGACAGTAAAGATCGGGATCAGTTAGTTGCCTTTCAGATTTGGATTTCAATTGATGGGCATAGTTGTGCATCCAATGCTCTCAGACAGTCAAGATTGGGATCAGTTAGCTGCCACTAATTTGGATTTCAGGGCATGGTCATGCATCCAATGTAGTAATCGAGTCCAATAAAATATGAGATATGATGGAACATAATAAAATATGAGATGCAATGGAAGCATTTCTCAGGAACAAACCGGCATATATTCATTTAGCATGAAGAACAAAAACACAACTTGATCGTTATACAATCACTGTATATCATCTTCTCCTCAAAATGAACTTGTGCCTAGTGTCATGCTTCCCCATCTGCTACCCTCATAAAAAAGGAGTGGCACACTGGTAGTGAGTATAAAACCCGTGTAGAGCTTATTCTCTCTCTCTCTCTCTCTCTCTTTATGTGGGTGTGCGTGTTTGTGTGTACTGGCAGCATATAGTATCAGAGACTATTAGATCTTAAGCATCGGGTTTATGTTTTAAAACAAGTAACAAAAAACGAGAACAAACATGAGCTGGCGTACACGTGGAGAAACTGCCTCACACACTATCCGCTCGGATGAAATGCAGGACGGTTCCATATTTCAGATAATGTGATAAATTTCGGCTCCTTTGCTTTTGATTTTCTAATTAGTTTATATGTTAATTTTTATTGTGAGTTAGAATAATTAGATTGTTTGATTAAAATTTAAATGAAAAAGTAGACTGATCGTTTAACAATATAGGGAATTAATATTATAGGCCTTGATATATAATGCAAGGTTGATTGTGTTTTTGTGTAGGATATACGTAAGTTTGGTAGATTAAAATTGTAATTCTCATGTCCTTACATTCTAATGCAATACGGTGATAAATGCATACGAGTTAAGAATCAAGAAGATACAGAGAAAGTCCTGAAAAAATTGAGCGACATAAAGAACTGTTTAATAAATGTTATCCTTGTGAAAGAATGATTGCCTTGAAATGATGACATTAGATCTCATATTATTCGAATATTCTTATTATGGAATCCTTTTGAAGCCATAATTAGTTTAGTTCACGGTGTTGACCTTTAAGGCTCCGAACCAACTTGGAGTGGGTTGATGATGTGTGGGCCTTAAATTGGGGGTAATTTGAGACTATCTTAGCATCAACTCGAACTTCAATGAATCTCCTTTAGGTAAGGTAATACATGCCTTCTCCTCCTTTGGTTTGTATCTTTAACATAGATTAGATTTGCAATTTTTAGAAGGTAGTTGGAGGCATCAAAGTGGGAGTAGCTCGGCAATATCTTAGTAGCAGTTCGGATTTCGATGGATCTCCTTTTAGGTAAGATGATACATTCTTGCTTCTCTTTCGGTTTCTAGCTTTAACATAAGATTGTAGTTCCTAGTAAGTAGGAGGCATCAAATTGGAGGCGGGTTGACAATATCTCAACAGCAACTCGGACTTGGATGAATCTCTTATCAGATAAGGTGATACATTCATGCTTCTCTTTTGGTTTCCAACTTGAACATATGATTTGTAATTCCTAGTAAGTAGAAGGCCTCCAATTGGGACAATTCGACAATATCCCAGTAGCACCTCTGATTTTGGTGGATATCCTTTCCGGTAAAGTGATACATTCCTACACCTCATTCGGCTTCTAACTTTAACGTAATAAGATTTGTAGATCCTAGTTAGTAGGAGGCATCAAATTGGTGGCAACTCGGCAATATCTTAGCGTCAACTTGGACTTCGATGAATCTCCTCTTAGAAATGTGATATAGTTCCTCCTTTGGTTTCTTTAATTTTGCCGTAAGATTTGTAGTTCCTAGTAAGTGGAAGACTTCATATTTGGGGCAGCTCAAGAATATCTCAAGAAGAACTCGAACTTCAATGAATCTCCTTTCAAGCAAAGTCTTAGATTCCTACTTCTCCTTTACTTTCTAACTCAAATAGATAATATTTGTAGTCTTTAATAATTAGTTGGATCCATCATATTAGGGGACAACTCAAGAATATCTTGACAGTAAATTGGTATTCGATGAATCTACTTTTAAGTAAAGTAATACATTCCTGCTCTTCCTTTGCTTTCTAACTTTAACATAAAAGATTTGTAATTTTCAATAAATAGTTGGTGGCATCAAATCGGGGGCAACTTGACAATATCTAAGCAGCACCTCAAATTTTGATGATTCTCCTTTTGGGTAAGATAATACATTTTTGCTCCACTTTTGATTTCTAACTTTAACATAAGATTTAGTCCTTGTAAGTAGGAGGCATCAAATTGAGAGCAACTTAACAAAAGCTCAGTAACAATTCGAACTTAAATGAATTTCCTTTCAGATAAGATGATGCATTCATTCTCCTCCTTTAGGTTCTAACTTTAGCATAGATAAGATTTGCAGTTTTTAATAAGTAGTTGGAGATATCAAATCGTAAGCACATCGACAATATCTCTGTCGCCAGTTAAATTTCGATGAATCTTATTTCAAGTAAGCTAATACGTTTTTGCTCCTTTGATTTCTAGTAAGCAGGAGGCATTGAATTAGGAGCAACTCGATAATATCTCAGTAACAATAGAGACTTCGATGAATCACCTTTTAGGTAAGATGATACATTCTTGCTCCTCCTTTTGTATCTAACTTTAACATATATAAGATTTACACCTTTTAATAAGTAGTTGCAATCATTAAATCGGACGCAACTCGATATTCGAACTTCAATAATCCCCTTTCGAATAAGATCATACATTTATGCTTCTTTGGTTTCTTCTAACTTTAGAAAGTAATTGCAATCATCAGATTGGGTGCAACTCAGCAAAATATTAGTTACAAGTTGAACTTCGATGAATCTCCTTTCGGGCAAGGTGATACATTCTTACTCCTCTTTTGATTTCTAACTTTAGCAAAAGATTTGTAGCTGCTAGTAGGTAGGAGGCATTAAATTGGGAGCAATTTTGACAAAATCTAAGTAACAACTCAAACTTCGAAGAATTTCCTTTCAAGTAAGGTGATAGATTCCTGCTTTTTCTTTGGTTTCTAACATTTGCATAGATAATAAGATTTGTAGTTTTTATTAAGCACTTGGAGGCATCAAATCGGGGTAGCTCGATGATATCTCAGTAGGAACTCGGATTTGGATGAATCTCCTTTCAAGCAAGGTGATACTGTCTTGTTCCTCCTTTGATTTCTAATTAAACGTAAATATTTATAGTTCTTAGTAAGTAGGCGCCATAAAATTACGGGTAGCTCAACGATATCCCAGTAGCAGGTTAGACTTTTAAAGAAATGAAATGGCAGCACTACCGACTAAATAAAACCACTACCAGAAGCAATTCAGTCATACACGGAAATGAAATGAGTATCAAAGCTAAAGAAACAAAAAAACACAATTAAAATTGTTAGAACTGAAACAAGTGTACAATTTATTTCTTCTATATGCAAATGTAGTTAAATAAAAATGTTGGATAGTTTATTTCTCCTAATTTTTGTCAGTCACATAAAAAGATGATCACATACATAGAACAAATGAAAGAGAGGCACTAAGATAGGAGAATGCAATGAGATAGATATTATTGGATTTCAAAATTGATTTACAAAGTGTGTTTGAGAAGATACAATAGTGTAGTATAGGAAATAAAAAATAATGCGGAGAGGGTACAATGACTCAGAATTGAAAGAATTTGTCTAGACATGTCAGAGCAAAGGTTGTGACTATCTCCCAGGTCTTCTGCTCAATGACCTCTGATTTGGCAATGTATTCCTGGAGAGTCATCTTGTCTCGTTGTCCTTGCTCTATCTTCTTCTGGTAGTACTGAGCATAACCTTATTGCATCCTAGTCATGTACACTTCACTAGACACTTTATGCCTTAGGCATCTAGGTACTATATTCTTCACATAGAGAATGAAACCATGTATCTTAAAGGGAGAAATCAGGCCTTCATTCCTAGCTGGAGAAATTGTATGGATAACCACAACAATTGAGATTTGGTTCCAAGTTTAACATAAACAATATTTGCAGTTTTATAATAAGTAGTTGAAGCCATCAAATTGGGGGGCAACTTGACAATATGTCAACAGTAAATCGGACTTCAATGAATCTCCTTTTATGTAAGGTGACGCATTCCTACTCCTTTGGTCTTTAACTTTAATATAAGTTTTGGAATTCCTAATAAGTAAGAGGGAGTCATCAAATTTGGGCAGAGGGGGCAGCTCGATAATATCCTAGTAGTAACTCACACTTCAATGAATCTCTTTTCTGGTAAGGTGATGCATTCCTCCTCCTCCTTTGGTTTCTAACTTTAATATAAACTAGATTGTAGTTTTTAGTAAGTAGTTGGAGGCATCAAATCGAGAATAGTTTGACAATATCTTAGTAATAACTCGGATTTCCATGAATCTCCTTTCTAGTAAGGCGATATGTTCCAACTCCTCATTTGATTTCTAATTTAACATAAGATTTATAGTTCCAAGTACGTAAGAGGCATGAAATTAGTGGCAACTTGACAATATCTTAGTAGTAACTCAGACTTCAATGAATCCCCTTTCAGACAAGATAATATATATTTATGCTCCTCCTTTGCTTTCTAACTTTTAACATCGATAAGATTTGCAATTTTTTGCTAGCAGTTGAAGGCACCAAATTGTGGGCAGCCCTAGAAGATATCAACAATAGTTTAGTTTTTGATGAATCTCCTTTCAGGTAAACAGATACATGCATACTCGTCCTTTACTTTCTAACAATAATTTGTACTTCTTAGTAAGTAGGAGGCATCAAATTGGGGGTCATTTGACAAAATCTCAGCAACAACTCGAACTTTGATGAATCTCCTTTCAGGTAAGGGATACATTCCTTGTCCTCCCTTGGTTTCTAACAGTAACATATGATTTTAGTTTTTAGTAAGTAAAAGGCATTGAATTGGGGGCAGCTCGACTATATCATAGCAGCCAGTTGGACTTCGATGAATGTCCTTTCAGGTACGATGATACATTCCTGCTCCTCCTTTAGTTTCTAACTTTATATAAGAATTGTAGTTTGTAGTAAGTAGGCGACATCAAATTAAGAGCAGCCCGACAATATCTCTGTAGCAACTTAGGCTTCTAGGAATCTCCTTTCAGGTAAGGTGATGCATTCCCGCTCCTCCTTTGGTTTCTATCAAACCTTTACATCGATAAGTTGTGTAATTTTTAACAAGTAGTTGGAGGGGCATCAAATTGGGTGGCGCTCAAGAATATCTCAGCGGCAACTCGAATTTCGTTGAATCTCCTTTCAGGTAAGGTGATACAGTCCTGCTCCTCCTTTGGTTTCTAACTTTAATATAAAGATTTATGGTTATTAGTAAGTTGGAGGCATTAGATTAGGGATAACTCGATGATATCTCAGTAGTAACTCGGACTTCGATGAATTGCCTTTTTTGTAAGGTAATACATTCTTTCTCCTCTTTTGGTTTCTACCATTAACATAAGATTTGTAGTTCTTAGTAAGTAGAAGGTTTCATCAAATCTTAGCAACAACTCTAACTTTGATGAATCTCCTTTCAGATAAGGTGATACATTCCTGCTCCTTTGATTTTGAGTTTCTGGTTAGTTAGAAGATGAATGAATTATCTTCTTATCAATTTAGATAGTAACTTATATAATTAACTAGATTGATTTATTGTTTAATTAAAGTTTAAACATAAAAGTAGACTAGTAGGGAATATTGTGGGCCTAAAGTATATAATGGTACAAGGTTGATTCGGTTTTGCGTGGGATATAAATAAGTTTGCGAGATTAAAATTGTAATTCTTTTATTTTTTCTGATGAAAGGTGGACTATACCACCAACTTTATTAAAACAATAAATAGAGAGTGCAATTCTTTCACCCAAGCCTTAGTAGAAATGCCAAGAATATCTCAGCAGCAACTCGGACTTCGTTGAATCTTCGCTCAAGTAAGGTGATACATTCTTTCTCCTCTTTTAGTTTTTATTTTAACATAAGATTTGTAGTTCCTAGTAAGTAGAAGGCATCATCAAATCTCAACAGTAACTCATACTTTGATGAATCTCCTTTCAGTTAAAGTGATTCATTCCTAGTCCTTTGATTTTGAGTTTCTGATTAGTTAAACGATCAATGAGTTATCTTCCTATCAATTTAGACATTAATTGTTATAATAAACTAGAATGACTAGATTGCTTAATTAAAGTTTAAACGTTAAAGTAGACTGATAGGGAATTAATATTATGGGTCTAGAATATATAACGCGATGAGATTGATTATGTTTTGCGAATGATATAAATAATTTTGCGAGATGAAAGTTGTAATGCTCATAACTTTACATTTTAAGACTATGATGATGATAAATGACATCACATATATGCGAGATAAGAATCAACAAGATGAAGAGAAGGTCTTGAAAAAATTGAGTCATGTAGACATCTTCTTGATATGTGTTATCCTTATAAAAGTATGATTGCCTTAAAATGATCAACATTGGATCCTATATTGTTCGAGTTTTCTTATTATAGAACCCCTTTGAAGCCATAATTAGTTTTGCTCACAGTACTGGCCATACTGTGTGGCTAGGCTCTTTATGATTTCTTTAAAGGTAGTATAAGTGTTTCTTGTTTTAGGCAGAGATGAGATTTTTGATTCTTGGTAAGTGATTGTCGGTTGGAACTTCTCATTAAGTTTGCACTTCAATTCATGTTAATCAGTTGATTTACAATAGAAGTTTTAGCACACTAGTTGAGATTAGGGCTGTTAATGGATAGCCGAGCTCCGATTATTTGCTATGTTTTTGTTTTCATCAATGGATAAGGAACTCTGTTAAAGACCATCCATTAATTTGTAGGAAACGAAAATGGATTTCCGATAATTATAAGAATAAAAAATAGAAACACTCATTTTCACATCCTCTAACCCGTTTCCAATTCTGAATGATCATGTACCTTATACATCCATCGACACACACACACCACATATATATATATATATATATATATATATATATATCTATATATATATATTTCTATATATATATATATATATATATATATATAGATATATATATATCTATATATATATATTGAGAATATCTCAACAGTTTGATAAAAGTAAGACCACAGTAAGAGGTTAGAAACTTCTCAAAATTTTCATATGATTCTATGGCACATGTTTGGGTATATTCATATGTAAATTTAGATCGACATAGTAGATTTCAAAATTCAAAGTTTATAGATTGTTAGTTTTTACATATATCAAAACTTTGTAGGTTAAATAGGTTAAAATTTTTAAATTACTAGAAGAAAATTTATTGAAAAGTGAATAGTAACAATGATTTTAAATAGTTTTTTTTTTAATAATGATAGCGAAAACTTTCGTTTTCGTTTCCGTTTCCGATTTAAAAGCGGAAATGGATGCGAAAGCGGAAACACTCACTTCGTCTCTGCTTCCATCTCCGATCAAACTTATAGGAAACAGAAGTGAAAGGTGTCATTTCCATTTCCGTCTCCAAGTCGTTGATAGTCCTAGTTGACATAATAGAGAGCCAATGTGTTCATATCTTTCTTTTTACTAAGCAATATCATAATTTAAATAAATAAATATACATTAAGGCAACTAAATTCATATGGTGACCTAAAAGCAAAATATATAAGTTTATGATCGCCGATCGAGAAGTTGATTTGTTAGAATACTTAGACAAAATAGGCAAAGAAAGTGTAATATCTGGCATTTTGGAGCATGTTATTAGGTTCGGATCCCGTTTATAGGGCCATGGATAGGTTTCAATCATGTTAAGGTGCCATTTTAGGGCCACACTTTTATTTTAGTTAAATGTCTGGTTGATTGGACGTTTTATAGTAAAACATCCAATAAATTGGACATTTTTCTCTATCAATATACAAACTAGCATGCGCTCTGCGTGATGCTCTCGCACGCCTGTTTAAGATCCCTCCTTAGTTCTGTTTGCCACTGGAAAGTGCCATTATATGTCGAATATGCATCTTTAATGTTGATAAATTTACAAAATACCAATTCAAAAATCTACCTTGATTTGATTGAATTTCTCAAAGATACTTGTTGTTTAAAGTATATTTTCCTCAATGGTGCCGACCTGGTGTCATTCTCTAGATGCACATAAAATCTTCAAGATGATCTGTCATATTTTAGCTCAGTAGCAACTCATATTTTGATGACTCTCCTTTAAGGTAAGGTGATACATTCATGTTATTCCTTATCTAACTTTAACATAAGATTTATAGTTCCCGGTAAGTAAGAGACATCAAATTGAGGACAAGTTGATAGTAACTGAGTAACAACTTAGACTAAAATGAATCTCCTTTCAAATAAAGTGATACATTCCTTCTCTACCTTTGGTTTCTAACTTCAACATAAAATTTGTCCTAGTAAGTAGAACGCATCAAATTGGTGGCAGTTCAGCAATGCTCAGACTTTAATGAATCTCCTTTTAGGTAATTTGCTACTACTACTTTGCTTTCTAAGTTTCACATAGATAATGTTCGTTGTTTTTAATAAGTAGTTGAAGCCATCAAATTGGAGGGCAGTTCGACAATATCTCAGTTGCTAGTTGGACAAAAACCTTCAGAATTCCCTCTATACATAAAGTACTGGAGTGGTGCAGCGCTCAATATCCCAAAAGAACAAAAAAGGAAGAAGAATTCACATTACAAAGTCAGATCCCCACTCCCTAACCTTCCGACAAACAAAAGAGGCAAGACACCTTAGAATCAATGCTTCATGCTTGAAAAATCCTCCTGTTCCTTTCGCCCCATCTTGCCCACAGAGTCACATGTAGAATCAGCTACCACATCTTCATATCCTCCTGGGCCATATAATGCATAGTTCAGGCGAGGAGGAGGCTGTCGCTTGTATCAATCGAAGACAAGAACCCCTCTGAATACTAAGCTTATCTAATAACAGTTGCCACATCTCTTGAGCGCATGGACACAACCAAAGCAAATGATCGAGGGATTCATCCTGCTCCCCACAACCAAAGCAAATCTCTTCAACCTGTTGATGACCAACCAATTCAAACGTCTGAAATTTTATGACTTAGGAACTATTTGATGTTTTATGTCAAGAGAATGCGCTGTAAAGGAGCTTAAGCTTTAGCGTTCATCACAACTGTTGAGTGCAATGGGGAGGTGAATGGATGATTCTATGGTAGTGCTTACTGCTTTGGCCATGATCATCATGCCTAACCATTATATGGGAATAATTTGAACTGATATTCTTTATGACACAAAATTGAACTGTATTTTTTTTTTAATTGGGTACTCTAGTGGTAGCTAATATGTAGTTATATGTACTAATGCATTTTTTTTTGTCTAGGTTCATACGGGGAGGTCTACCGTGCAAATTGGCATGGCACTGTAAGTCATTTAATTGGACATTTAAAGAGACTAGTGTTCCTGCTTTGAATCCAAGGTTTCTATTTTCTAAAATTTGCACATTATTTGGCTTAATAAATTTTCCAAGTTGTTCAAAGTCCATTCCTCCCCAACTCTCCAACACACATGCAAGACGCATTCGTTCGTATGAGCATGGTTCGAGTCGGCTCATATCTGGGCAATCTTGATCTGCAGATATGCATTGACTCATTGAGTCACATTTGACTCATCGCAACTCGATACAACTCACATCGTATTGGACGAGCCAAGTGCAGTTCGCTGTGATGCAGCCCGATTCAGATGGGTTTTGGGTTTTGTTCTATATTTCACTACTATAGGTTCATTTACATTTATAATGACTTGTTTTTTATGAGTTTTCATCTAAATGCGTTTTATGTAAATATTAGAATTCTCATCCCATAATATTAGAATTCCCCCACGCAGACCATCAGCTGGTTTTGTTGCACATCCTGTAAGTTTGTTACCTCCTATTCTTTTAATAAGTTCTACATCTTTTTCTGCTCCCTTTGTTTCTTGCAAACACATAATCTGTACCTTGTTAAATTGTATCATTGTTCTAACTTCCCTGCCTTTCACATTTCCATTCAGACCTCTAACATTCCAGCTGACAATGTTCATGAATAATGAGAATTCTTACCCTTCTCACTGCCTTTTCTTGGCCTAAGACCTTCACGTTGTCAATTCCCTGTTACCTATCTTCACTCCACTGCTATTGCCTCTTCTGATCAATCTAATAGAGTGATTTAGATCTCTTCGGATCTTCCGTAGGAATTTCCTGACCACATCCTCTTTACCAGAGAAAGAGATACCAACCAAACCCTCGATTATTTTAATAGTATCATCAGACCACTCCAAGTTCTCCTTAGGATTTAAGACTGCGAGGGGAAAAGAATGATCTGAGGGAACTGTTCCAACCACTAAAGTTGTATTTCCATCTGCCAGGACCTTATTCAGAGTCTCTGAATGTCTCGACATAGTATCTTGGCCAAAAACTGTCAGTGCTAGCCCTTTTTTCTTGTGTTGTTCCTGCTCCAAGTCTTCTGTCAAGTTTTCTAAGGTCCCTGAAATAGAACTCCTCGGATACCGACCAGCCACCGATCCTCTGCAACCCGCAATACCGGCCGGAGGAAGCTGCAAAGAAGAGCCAATACACCAAACCGCTCCCTCCTTTCCGACTGGGGAGCTTCCAGCCGAAGCGAAGATGGATGGGAGGAGAGTAGACCGTGCTGCAATCCTCAGAGACACCGGCTCAAAACCGCCAACTAGCGAACCAGAAACGAGCGTATTGGGTGAGGAAGAAGGGTCCGATTGGGTCATAATCGGGTGCGACTTACCCGATATGACCCTTGATTGAGGCTCGTCTGACTTATCCGATATGACCCTGGATGGAGGCCCATCTGACTTACCCACTACGATCTCTCCTAAGAGACCCAAAAGCATACCCACTAGGACCGAACTAGCCCGAGCATGTTCATCTTCCCAGCCCGACAGTGACGCCTTTCTTGTCGGCCTCCTCCTCCAATGAGAGCTTCCTTCCTCCGCGTGGAGGAGCAAATCATCCATTGCCCAACCTGCCACCCTTGCCTCGTCTTCAAGATAGATCTCCCTAGTATCTCTCCTAGTACACTGAGTCTAAACCCCTGAGCTTGCGAGAACACCTTGAGTCAAACTCGGGATGGACTTCTCACTAGAGAGATCCTGATCAATGGCCTTCACCTCCCCAGTTCTCTCCTGTTCAGAGCGATTTCCCTTCCCTTGTACTTCGGAAACCCTGTTGCATAGGGAATTGTCGGGCTTGACGGTGACCCTCCTCCCTTTAAGTTGAGCCTGAGATGATTTAGTGGTGTCTACCACCGTTAAACCCCTTGAATCCCTCTCTTCTCCCTCCCTGTATAACGGTTGAGTTAACTCGGCTCTACCTACTCTATTCCGCCGCCACCTCTGCCCAAGTCCATTCTGATGATGAATTTTCTGAAGCCAACAAATGCTCTGAATCCTCCTCTTCTAGTAGAACAATCACCCAAAAGAATTTACCTTCCACCAAGATTTTGACTTTGGAAGGGACTTCCAACATGCAGTCAACTTCGATCAAAATTCTGGCGAATCTAAACTACTTCCCTCCCCTAGAACCGACATCTACTTTTCTAAGAATGGCAAATTTAGAAACTATTGCTTGAAAAGAAGTGGCGTTCCAAAGATGCAGAGGGATTCACAATAACCTGACCCAGAGTAGTTTCCCCTGTTGAGCTGGTTCCAACGCCACCTCCAGGCTCCATTCAAAACATCGGATCTTCAGGTCTTCTATAATGAATTCTTTGAGGGCAATGACCTCCTTCCAAGCAAACTTCAACTCGGACCAGAAAAGACTTGTGCGAAAATTCCTTGCACCACCAATCTTTCACCAGAGGCCAACGACGGTGAAGAAGCTGAATCAAGCTATTAACGGAGACTTCATCACGAACCTTACTAAAGGAAGCTTCTAACAGAGAGAGGACTACATAGCCTTCTTGGAATTTCTTGGCTTTGGCAGCTTCCCATGACCAAGGAATGGCAATAGGTTCTTGACCTAGATACATCGAAGAAGGAGACCACACCTTCTTCTCAACCGGGTGAGGAGCAGGATCCTGCTTCTTAACTGGGTAAAAAACAATCCCCTGTTTTGGGACCTTCCTCTTACAATATCTTTTTCTATGACCCTCTCCCCCACATTCTAAACACCTGACATTCTCCTTACAATCACTCGCCCAGTGGCCTTTACTCAGACATCTGATGCAGACATCCCTCTCCACCGGGAGAGATGGTGGAGATGAATTAGCAGAAGGCATCAAAGGCAGCTTCCCCCTTCTCCTTCTAACCTGAGTCCATCCATCCTCTACTTCGCTCTCCCTCCTTTCGCTCATCTTACCAGAGCAATACAACATTTTCTGACAACTTTCTGGCCAGTTCTATGTCAAGGTAGTCTTTATTCTCAGACAGGACATAAAAACATCAAAATTGGACCAGAACAGATTAATCCTAATATGATTCCACTTGTTATGTTTTGGACTTGACAGATTTTTAGCTAAAGTTGATTATTATTATTATTATTATTTTATTTTTTTTAGCGGCTAAAAGCCACTATTCATTTCAGAAAAAAGATTATTACATAAACCAAAAAGGTGGGATAGGAATCTACCAAGATAGTAGAGACCTGAGAAAGGTCACACAAGGGAAAAAGAAGAAAACAACTGATCCCAGATACAGACCAGAACACATGCAAAATCCCCATCTCTTCAAGGAGACAAAAAAGAGAAAACAATGACTCCCCAATTACAAACAGAATTCGCCCCACCCATTAAGCATGTCAATTAGCTTTGAATGTCTGAGAGATGTATCTGAATTCTGAAAAGCCCATTCCATCAGAAAGTGTATAGCATTGGCAATGATTTCATCTTATTTTTTAAACTTATTGTTGAATATTCTGTTGTTCCTTGCTTTCCAAATTGCCCAGAGCATGGTCGGTAGAATCATATTCTATATCTTGAGTTCTTGCTCAATTGGACATAACAAAGCCCATTTCTCAATAAGGTTCTGAATGGTATGGAAGTATTCCTGCTGCATAAGAAAAGCTCTAAAGAAAATCTTCCACGAGTATTGAATGATGCCGCATTCCACAAAAAGATGGTCCATTGTTTCCTGAAACAGTCCACAAAAACTGCAGGAATCTCTTATATTTCCCCTTATCCATTTTAATTTGTCACATGTAGACATCTACCCCATGCCATCTTCCACATAAAAATTCTGATTTTCATAGGTCAATTCTTATTCCAAACATGAGTACTCCAACTGACTTTTCTACCTCCTGTATTAAGTACCTGTGCAGCAGTTTTAACTGTGAAGATTCCATGTGAATCCCATTTCCAGATTCCGATATCTTTCTCCTCTGCATGCAGTTGAGTCTCAAATCAAGAAAATCTTTTATCTCACCTCCTGCAAATTTCTGTAAAAAGTAATATCCCACAATATTCCTGATTCTGCTTGAATTCTGAGCTCACTGATTTTTCATTTGCTGTGGCAGAAATATTCTACAATGCTGAAACTTCTCTTTAAGAGGCGAATGATCAATCCAAGAATCCTCCAAAAATCCAATCCAAGAATCCTCCAAAAATCTAGTTACTTGTCCATTACCAATCTTGACGTAGGTTGAGCACTTGAAGAAATCCAAATTGCTAATAATGCCTTATTGGGGACACCGATCTATTGTGATGACCATCAACAATCCAAGTACCATCCTCCAAAGAATACTTCTTCCTAATGATATTTGCCCACAAAGTCTGGTCTTCCCTGTCTAGCCTCCACATCCATTTAGTCAGTAGTGCCTTATTGAAAACCTGGATTGGTAATAGGTCTACTCCTCCCTCTTCTTTTGACCTGAATACATGTCTCCATTGGATATTATGTATCCCTTTCTCTTTTGTACCCTTCCCTTTCCAGATGAATGCTTCTCTGATAGATTCTATCTTTTTGGAAATTGTAACTGGTATTTTAAAATTAGAAAGGTAATATGTGGCTAAGCTAGACAGCACAACTTTAGAGAGGATCCATCTACCTCCCGCTGACAGAAGCTTACCCTTCCACCCTTCTAATCTGTCTTCAAACTTCTTAACCAGAAAATTCCATGTAGAGCTCTTAAGGTTCCCATCAGATAAGGGAAGACCTCGATATCTCATAGGAAAATACGTCCTCTTCACTCCCGGTAGCTGAGCAATCGCAGGTTTCCTCTCCTCTGGCGCATTCAAAGCTACTAGTCACTCTTAGAGAAAATGATCTTGAGACCAGTGACAGCTTCTAACATCTTAAGGATAATCTTCAGACATTATTTTCTACACCTTGGCTGATGAGAACAGGATTGTATCATCTGCATATTGCAGATGAGTCACCTCCTCCTCCATTCTTCTCACCTTAACTCCTTCAATGATTCCACTTGTTGTAGCTTTTCCCCACATCATACTAAGAACCTGCCCAACAAGGAGGAAGAGAAGAGGAGATAGGGGATCTTTTTGCCTTAGTCCTCTCGTGCTGCCAAAGAAGTCATATGGAGATCCATTGATCAAAATAGAAAACCTTGCCGTCTCCAAGCAGTTCTGAACCCACTTAATCCACTTATCTCTGAACCTTATTAGCTCCATTACTCTGTAAAGGCACCTCCAATTAATTCGGTTATGTGCTTTCTCAAAATCAATCTTTAAAACCAGACATTCCTTTGCTGAGATTTTTGGTCATGAATACACTCAAAGGTTGCCATAAAATTGTCATGAATAAGCCTTGAATAAAGGCTGATTGATTATTGTCCACCACGTCACATATGACTTCTTCAAGTTTACAGGCCAAAGCTTTTGTAATAATCTTGAAGCTGCCATTTAAAAGACTGATGAGCCTGTAATCGGAGATGGATTCTGCCTCTTTTTTCTTCGGAATGAACACAATGAAGGTGGAATTGAAGTACCTGATATCCCAAGGTCTATCTTCAAAATCTTTCACTGCTGCTATCAGATCCTCCTTTATCATTTCCCAAAAAAGTTGATAAAAACCCATAGAGAATCCATCCAGTCTCGGGGATTTGTTAGGTTCCATGCTAAATTGCTTTTTAAATTTCTTCTTCTGTGTAAGGCCTGACAAGACGATTTGCTTGATGCTCAGAGATCTGTTTAAAAAGTTACCTGCAGCCATAGGCCTCCACTCGTTCATCCTGTCTCTGACCCATTTGAGCTTCATAGAAAAATTAAAGCAGGCATTATTGTGCTGAGGACCTCCATTCCACCACTCCTTGACTAATTCTTGAAAACCCTCATGCCTAAGCCATGCAAGTTCACATCTTAAAATTATGTCTCTTCTTCTTCTATCACTTCCTGAATATAATAGCAGAGGATTATGATCTGAAAGAACTCTAGCAAGGCTTTTAGCTCCAAAGCTGCCAAATTTCTGTTGCCATTCCACAGTTACAAAAAATATGTCCAGTTTAGATTTGTCTATCCTATTAGTCCAGGTGAATGAAAGATTAGAAAGTTCCACCTCAATCAGCTGAGAATAATTAACCGTCTCCAAAAATATCCATTTCCAGTGACCACCACTTCTGATTAGATCTTTCTCCTGGATATCGGATAACATTGAAATCTCTTCTTATGCACCAGATATCTGAACTTTCATTTTTAAGTGTTGTTAATTCTTCAAAAAAAATGTTTTTTCTCTTCCAGATCTTGTGGTCCATAAACACCAGTAAAATTCCACATAAACTTTTTCTCCGTATGCTTGAATTCAATAGAAACACAATAGTGCTGACACACTGGAGAATATTTATATCCCAAAGTGTCAAAATACCTCCCTTCTACTGGCTTAGCAATCCACCCCTTCAGTTTGTTGCCACCCAGTTTTGAAATATCTTCTGAGCTAAAGTTTGTGACCTTAGTTTTTGGATGCAAAATAAATCCACTTATTTCTCTGAGCAATATATTTAATTTTCCCAACTTTATTGAGACCCTTCAATCCTCTAACATTCTAAGATACAATATTCATCTGGACAGCGAAGATTTCCCCTTCTCCATTAACTTCCTAGGCCTCAAACCCTCCAGCTGTAAATTATTCTGAAGATAGGCTAATTCCCTGTTACCAATCTTGATTCCACCTCCACTGCCTCTTTTAGTTGAACTGCGAGCAAGACTAAGATCCCATCTGATTTTTCTCAGAAATTTTCTGACAGTCTCTTCTTTCCCACTAAAAGAAATATCAACCATATTGCCAACAACTCTGATAATATAATCAGACCAAAATCCAACTTCCTTTGAATTTATGACTGCCACCGCCATTATTCCTTGACCATTGTAATCCTGTGAGCTCTCGTCTTTATTCCTATCCGTCACTTCCATCCGCTCAACCCCAGTCCCTTCAAGAACTTGATTAAGATGCTTCAGATCTCCGGTAGCTCCGATGATCCCCATCTGCCAAGGGATGATACACATCTGATCATCTAGATCAAGGGATACCCAAGGCCTATAGGGTACCATCTCTCCACCGACATAGTTGGAGCTAGCCAGAAGCAACAACTTCCTCATACCATTAACATTAGCAAGTCTGGATTCCCCAGAACATGTTGCAGATCTTATCGACTAGTGAAACTTGTCTTCTAGAGGGCTCAACGACTTTTCGATGTCATTAGGAGGCCAACGAACCAAGCTTTTTTCTTCTTGGGAAGTGACCACACTCCAACAGACTCCCGTCCACGCCCCGAATCAAGCGGACCGTGGAAGAGTCGGATATATTGGGCGAAGACGACGACTCCATCGGGCAACTGGTAACAGGTAAGGTCTCCAAACTGGGAAACCCAGATGACTTATCGGATACCCCAAAAAGGACGATCGAAGTAGAATCCGGCACCGGTCTGAGTGAAATAGTGTTGGATCTGAATGACTTACCCGAACTATGGGCTGTCGAATCTAACCGAGAGTTCTCCGGACCAGTCGAGGACCGAGACTGTTGATCTTCTCGACCCGAACCTCGAGCCACCCTGATCAAACGAAATTGCCGCTACGCAATTAGATGACAGGCTCGAAGAAGATGATATACTTGGGAAGTGTCCCCTTCATCTGACCATCTCACTGCCCCCACCTCGACCAAAGCCGCATCAGCCTCGAGACACTTCATCTAACATGAAGAAATCATACCCTTACCTTGGAACCCTACCTCTATAATCAGGCTTCCCCCAAAATCACTAGATAAAGAATCATCCGAACAATGAATCGGTTTTCCCCGACCCACCCACTTCAATTGCGACCGAACCTTATGAACTGAGTCATGAAAACCCGAAGTCCGTGATCTCACCGAAATTGTCAACTCGGGTGAATTCTTTTGGCTTTTTGAAACTCTGCTGCTTATTATTCATGTACTTAGCTTCCATTTCCGCCCAAGACCAATCCATCATCTTGGGCATCTCTGAAGAAGACACTGCTGGAACTTCTCTCTCAATGCTCACCCTGTAACAAAGACCTCCCACTCTGATAATGGTACTGCCAAGAACTGCATCAACATTCTCAACCTCAACTTGAACCCAAGCATAACACAACATCTGCATATCAAGTGCCCTAGCATCCCTGTAGCAGAGGTATCGCATCAACGACCCAGTGTCGGATCTATCGTGGTGATTTCCGAGGGGTCAGGTGAAACGCTCCGCCGGCATCATCGTGCCGAGATGTCCTCGAACGTAGCAACAGTTGGTGGTGGGCCAAAGCGCTCCCGGCGGGAGGATATCACATTCAATGAGGCTGATGTCGAAAATATCCCAGTACCGCACGATGATGCCCTCGTCGTAAGCGCTGTAATGAAAAATTACGATGTTCATCATATCTTTGTTGATAATAGGAGTGCACCGAATGTACTTTTTTATGATTTTTTTCTAAGGTTCGGCCTGATCAAGGCCGATATAAAGGCCAATCGTGGCCCCCCGTTTGGTTTCAATGGAGCCCCTGCCGCATGGAAGGAATCGTTCGATTGCTTGTCACCCTCAGTATAGCTCCGAAACAGCTAACAATGGAAAGTAACTTTGCAGTTGTAAAGGTAGATTCGGCCTACAATGCCATCTTCGACTGACAATTGATCGGAGGAATAGGAGTTGTACCTTCGTCCTATCATCAGAAGTTGAAATTCCACACCAGCCATGGAGTCGGCAAAGCCAAAGAGAACCAAGAGTCGGCCCGCCAATGTTACATGAACTCGATGAAAGGCAAGGCTGCAGCCGAGTCACTTTCATTCGAGTCTTCGGCTGACGCTTCACCGGGTGAGGAACTGGTTACCGTCCCCATCCTAGGAGGTGAAGGCCGAACATTACTGATAGGCTCCGAACTTGCAAAAGCCGAAGCCGAAGGGTTGATTGATTTTATGAAGGATAATCTCGACGTCTTCGCGTGGTCCCCTTCGAACATACCGGGAGTCGATCCGGAGGTGGCTGAGCATCACCTGTACGTTGACCCGAGCTACCCTCCGGTCAAACAGAAGCGGCGAACCTTCAACCAGGAACGACGAATGGCAATTCAAGTCGAGGTATAGAAGGGCCTAGAAGCTGTACATCTCTGAGAGGCTCATCATCCTGAATGGGTCGCCAACGTAGTGATGGTGCCCAAGAAGGACGGTAAGTGGTGAATGTGCGTAGATTTCACTAACCTTAATAAAGCTTGTCCGATGGACAGTTTTACCTTGCCTCGGATAGACCAAATGGTGGATGCCACCTCCAGTCACGAGCTGTTGAGCTTCCTCGACGCCTATTCAGGGTATCATCAGATCCGGATGAATCCGGAGGATAAGGACAAGATCAGCTTCACCACTGATCTCGGCCTATATTACTTCACCCGAATGTCGTTCGGCCTGAAGAATGCGGGAGAAACTTATAAGCGTTTCGTCAACAAAATGTTTGCCCCCTAGCTAGGCCGAAACATAGAGGTGATGACATGCTTGTGAAAAGCCGAGTCGCCTCTGATCATTTGGCCGATTTGGCCGAAACCTTCTATGCGCTGCACAGGTACCGCATAAAGCTGAATACAGCAAAGTGCGCCTTCGGTGTGGCTTCCGGAAAGTTCTTCGGCTACCTGGTCACTTGTCGAGGGGTGGAGGCGAATCCCGCAAAGGTATCGGCCATCTTGTAAATGCGTCCCCCTGCAAACGTCCGAGAAGTACAAAGACTAAGCGGACGAGTAGCATCTTTAAGCCGCTTCATGTCAAGGGTTGCGGATTGTTGTTTTCCCTTCTTTAAGCTGCTGAAGAAGACAGGCAACTTCCTATGGACGGACGAGTGCCAATCGGCCTTCGACCAACTTAAGGCATATCTCTCTGAAGTTCCCATCCTGATGAAGCCCGTCGAAGGAGAGCAATTGTTCCTATACATTGCCATATCCGAAGTAGCTTTAAGCGCAGTTCTTGTCCGGGAGGAAGGCAGTATGCAAAAGCCCATCTACTACATCAGTCGAGCACTTCACGGAGCAAAGCTTCGATACCTAGCTTTAGAGAAGCTGGTCTTGACCTTGGTCGCATCCGCAAGAAGGCTTCGGCCTTACTTCCTCGCACATCCGGTAAAGGTACTTACTGATCAACCTTTGGGGCAGGTTCTCTCTCGGCCAGAAGTATCTGGAAGATTAGCCAAATGGGCTATAGAGCTGGGGGAATTCAAATCACCTATGGGCCTCAGATTGTAATCAAAGCACAGGCACTGGCCGATTTCATTGTGGAGCTGACTTCCGAAGAACCTTGGGCTCCTTTGGCAAAGGGGAAAGAAAACAAGGCATCTGTCCTCACACAGACAGGTTCAGCAGCCGCAAGTACTTCGGCTCCAGTGCCTGACTCAAACAGCAAATGGCGATTGTTCATGGATGGATCCGCCTGTTCTTCAGGCAATGGTGTCGGATGGATCCTAACATCCCCGGACGGAGTAGTTGCGGAATATGCTCTTCGCTTCGCCTTCCTAGCCACCAACAACGCGGCCGAGTATGAAGCCTTAATATCAGGCCTTCGGGCTGCAAGAAGGCTCATCGTGCTCGAGTTGGAAGCATTCAGCGACTCACAACTAATCGTCAGCCAGATTACTGGGGAGTATGAGGCCCGGGACGCCTTGATGGCATCCTATCTGCAGGTAACAAAGAATATCATAACTGAATTTAATTCTTTCAGTATTATGCGGATCCCTCGATCCGAGAATACTCGGGCCGATGCCCTCTTTCGGCTGGCATCCACTCATGATGGAGGGGGATGCCGAATGGTTCTCGTAGAAGAACTCTTAGTGCCAAGCATCCATTGGTCCGAGGAGGTTATGCAAGTTGATATCTCGGAAGAGGAGACATGGATGACTCCTATACTGGCCTATATTTTCCGGGGGGAGCTCCCGTCCGAAGAAAGAGAGGCGAGGCGTATTCGGCTACGTGCTTCCCAATTCCTCATGCTGGAAGGAATTTTATACAAAAGGTCTTTCGGCTGACCACTTCTCCGATGTCTCGACCATGTTGAAGCCGATTACACCCTTCAGGAAGTTCATGAAGGGGTCTACGGAGCATACGCAAGGGGCCGAGCCTTAGTCCACAAGCCCTTAAGGCAAGGCTACTGGTGGTCGACCCTCTGGTAGGACGCAGCTAGTCTCGTCCACCGCTGTGACCAATGCCAACGGTTCAGCTCCCTCATCTATCAGTCAACTACTATATTGACGCCTGTGTCAGACCCATGGCTTTTCGCTTAATGGGAAATTGACATTCTCGGCCCATTTCCTATGGCCACTGGCCAGAGGAAATTTCTTATTGATGTTGTTGATTATTTCACCAAGTGGGTAGAAGCCAAGCCCCTTGCGTCTATAACTGACAATAATGCCTGGAATTTTGTATGGAAATCTATCATTTGTTGTTATGGAATCCCTCGAGTTATCATATCAGACAACGGCAAGCAATTTGATAGTAATCGGTTTAAGGACAACTGCAAAAGCTTCGGCATCTTACATAAGTTCACCTCGATAGCCCATCTCCGGACGAATGGTCAAGCCGAAGTCACTAATCGCAGCATTTTACAAGGGTTAAAAACTCGTCTCGGCAAAGCCAAAGGTCAATGGGTAAAAGAATTGCCGTGTTATGGGCCTATCGGACAACGAGTCAGCCCCAACCGAGGAAAACCCTTTTCGAATGACCTACGGAGTCGAAGTAGTCACCCCGGTCAAGATTGTCCTACCTTCTCCGAAGGTCCTCGCATACAATCCGGATCGCAACGATGAAGCAATGAAAGATCATCTTGATCTCGTCGAAGAGACAAGGGACCTTGCCTGCATTCGGCTTGCAGCATATCAACAGCGCATGGCTAGATATCATAATGCCCGAGTGAAGTCTCGAAACTTTGAAATCGAGGACCTAGTGCTACGGAATGCTCACGCCTCAAAACCTTGCCGAAGCGGCATGGAAGCTAGCCCCTAACTGGGAAGAGCCATACTGAGTGAAGGAAGCCGTCCGATGAGGGGCATATCGGCTGGAGACTCTCTCGGGTCAACCTCTTCCTCGCACTTGGAATGCAGAACGCCTTCGTCGTTACTTCATGTGAAGTTCCCTCTCAGATTTTGTCTAAATATAAACCATGATTAATGCAAAAGCATCAGTTGAGCAAATAAATATGAAGCATTGTGTCTGGCACTATCCTAAGTCCATGTAAACCGTATCGGGAGCGGCGTAATCTTAAGTCCGTATAAACCGTACTGGGAGTGGCTTTGGCCATGTAAATCGTATCAGGAGCGGCGAAATCTTAAGTCCGCGTAAACCGTACCGGAAGTGGCTTTGGCCATGTAAACCGTATCGGGAGCGGTGCAATCTTAAGTCCGTGTAAACTGTACTGGTAGTGGCTTTGGTCATGCAAACCATATCGGGAGCGGCACAATCCTAAGTCTGCGTAAACCGTACCGAGAGTGGCTTCGGCCATGCAAACCATATTGAAGCGGCATTGTCCAAATTTCACGTAAGGAAATTATCCGAAACCACTCGAAGTCCTAGCGGCTTCACCCGATTGTGGCCTCAGCCAGGCTATGCCGTATTAAAAGCAATTTGTTACGAAGGACAGGCGTCAAGCAATGTAAAATCCTTCGAAAATATACGGGAAGGATTCTACGACGAGCTGGACTCGGACAAAGAGGTAACACAAAGTTTTTCATATATTCAACAAAAAGAGGAACTAAACAGTCCCAAGTTACAAAAGTTATCGGCCGTGCCAAAAGAAGCAAAGCCGGGACATGCCCCGGCTCGCCAAAATACAAGAAGGAAGAAAGCGGCCTACTCTACCAACTCCTCCCCATCCGAACCCAATAGCGAGTTGCCCGAGCTTGCCGGAGTCGAAGGAGTCGAGCCACGCTCCGGAGTGGCCTCGGCATCTTGAGGAGCCGCTGGGAGCTTCTCCGCTTTCAGCGCTTTCCACCATTCCAGCAATCGGTCGCCGTCTGACTCTTCTGGGAAGACGAACTTTGTGAAGTCTGTCTCCGGGCAGGCCTTTTGAGCCATAGCCAAGCCTAAGTCGAACAACGTCGATGCTGCGTTGGCCCCGGCATCAAAGAGGGCCTCGACATATTCAAGCCCGGCCTTGAATGCTATGGCCGCCAAGCAAGCTTCGTCTTCGGCCTTCCTCGAAGCTTCCTCGAGCTTGGTCTCAAGGGTCGTAAGGGCGTCGACATGCTGCTGTTGTTCCTCCTCGCGCTCCTTCAGAAGCCGACCGAAGGCCTCGTCTTTAGCGGCAAACACTTCGTCCTTCTTCACCAATTGAGCGCGGAGCGAGTCGACCTCTTCGAGTGCATCGGTTAGCGCAGTCTCGGCTTTTTCTTGAGCTTCGGCCGCCTTGTGAACTTCTTCCTTTTGCTTCGTAAGCTCGACTCCCAGCCGAGCATTTACGCTAAGGAGGACATCAATGTTGCCCTCATATCCCTTTTGACCGAAGCCACCTTCCCGGCAGCCAGGTGGTCGACAGCTTCATCCACGTCCTTTAACTTCCCTTGGACATGGGCGTACCAACAATAGAGGGCCTCGCAGATGACCATAGTCTGGAAAGGCTAAGTTAGAAATGCAAGCCGAAGCAAAGAAGTGGAACAAGGTCACAGGGCCGAGTCCCTCTCATTTGAACTGCGTGGCGCAAACATTGTGTCGTGAGGCCCACGGTAGAAATAGACCTTAACTCGTCCTGGGCCATGGGGATGGAGATTCCCCTTGCCAGCCGGAGGCACATCGTAGAGTCATCCAGGTTGTCATCTACGTAAACGCCCGTCTCTAGACGCCATAGCTCATGTCCGTATTCACGGGACATGTGAGTCCCGGTTGGGCCGAAGGGAAAGGATGTAGAAGTCCCTCTGGCCGAGATAGACTCTAGCTGCCGCTGCTGGGTCGGAAAGGTCGATAGCGGTGCGCACCGAGCTGTTGCCTTCTTCTTTGTTTTCTCTTGCCAAACCACTACCCGTTCAGCCTTTCTTTTCCTCCTTTCGGAGGGTTTGCTCCATTCGACTGCAGCCTTGCCTTTTTCCGCCCGCTCCCGTTCCATGGCGGTGGCGGACCCTCGACCCTTCATAGAGGCCACGGTACGCTGGTCTGGGGCAGATCTCAGCGTCGATATTTCTTGAGCCGAAACCCTCTCGAAGGACCCCGAAGCCGGAGCCGGAGAAGCGGACGCTCGCTGCCGAATCCGATTCATGAGGGAGCCGAGGCCGGTCAACATTTCTGAAAATGAAGAAGAAAATAATAAGTCGATGGAAATATGTTATTAGAAGGAGAAGAACCCCGAAACCAACTTACCCACGGCGTCGGCGGCGATGCCCTCATTACTAGACACTTCGAGGATCTCGGCCGAGTCATCGGGCACATTCATAGCGCCCGGCACCGAGGAAGTCTCGGGGACCCCTCATTCGGCCTCACCGCTGGATCCTGACCGACAGGAAGATGCAGAGCCACCCAAGCTGGCATTTTCTTTAGGTCCGGCCACGCTCCCATGCCAATCATTTCATCCTCTTCTTCAAAAAGCTCATTTACATCTATAGGGGCTTCGTCTACTATTTTCCTGGCTTCTAAAGTTGATGAGAGCTAAGCTCTGGAGATTCCGAAGCCCCATCGGCCAACTGCCCCACTGGGTGGGGAAAGGCCAAACGCTGGCATTTCTCTCTAGGAGACTGACAAAGATGACGCCCTCCTTCCAATGATGGATGGATGAGGGCTTCTCGGAGAAAATTCTCCGGCGGAATCGGGTGGTGAAGCAGAGCCAAGAAGATTTTCCTTGGGGTTTTATTTTGAACTGGTAACGGAAGACGTCTGTGGAAGGGACGAGATCTAATTTGGTGCTAATGGCCAGGAACCCGTACACGGTCCGCCATGAATTAGGGAAGAGTTGAGACGGGGCCAGGTTATATATGCGAAGGAGTTTTATTATGAAGGGATGAAGGGTAGTCGAAACCCAGCTCGGAAGTTGTGATCGTAAATAGATAAACAACCAAGTCGAAGGGTGTTGGCTCTTGTATCTGTATGGACCTACAAGATTACAGTTACATGCCAACATATACAAAATTATAAAAAGGGTATGTTCGTAAATATCGAAAAAGTATAAACGCAATTTTGAAAAGTTTGAGGTTAATGATGCGATTGATGATTTTTAGAAGGGTCTTAAGTATAATTTTTAAGATTTTTAGAAGTATCTTTAAATCACCAAAAAGAAGTTAAATTCGGTGAAGAAGTACTGAATGAGGGTAGAAAGTCAATTACGAAAGATACAGGGACTTAAACGAAAAAGTTTTAAAGGATACTGCTAAAGGATATTGGTAAGGTAGCTTGGCCCCCAAGAAAACCCTTGCCACCTCACCATACCACTTGTCACCACCCAAGCTATCCTTATCTCTTGGGACACATGTCCCAATCCCAAGAGATCTAAAAAGGAACACTTGTCCCCATCTTAGGCCAAGACCACCCCTATAAACAAGGGTTAGCCCTTCCCTTTCCCCCCATCCTTCCCCTTCTTCTTAGCCACGTCCAAGAGGGTAAGAAAGAGAAAGAGAGAGAGAGAGAGAAAGAGAGAGATTTTTAGAGCAAGAACGGGAGCTATTCGCGGGGTTTCTTCGCACGTGTAGGAGGAGGAGGAGGTTCCTGCTATGTTCAAGAGAGCTTCTAGTTTAAAGGCAAATACATGATTCTTTTTCCATGATTATTTTCCTATTCGCAAATGGCCTATTTTCAAATACGTATTTTCCTACAAATCTAAGTAAATGCTATTAAGCCGAAATATTGCCAGAATGATGTAAGAACTTAAATAGACTACTAACCCATGCCTAAATCCCATGCCATAAGTCTCCCATGTATATGTTAAGATGATTAATCAACCGGTAGCTTTGGAACTAAGTGCCACACCTGTTATAATAGGAGGAAAGGGCTACCTATGGAAAGGGCTACCCGTAAAGGTGGAGCCGCCATAGCGTGGAGCCACCCCTTGAACTTGTGGGGGCTACCTCTAAAATCCTTTGTCTACCCGATTACGGACAGTGCCACCTTAGGAGCTCACGCGTCTGAATCATACAAGCATCTATGTGAGACGGGCATTAATTAAAAGACGCAACCCGAGGCAAACGGGTAAAATCCTGACTACGGTTCTCCCGATCCACGGGGGACGGATAGATCCCCCTGCTGTGCAGTGGAAGCTCTAGTGGGCATTTGCCTTATCGCTGGCTGCACGTTAAACCCCCTCATGTTGTGGTTTGGATGCATGTCCGTTAAACAAGTGATAAGATTCATGTTATGCCTATGCTATATTACATATATTTGATCTTTCAACCATGCCATACTATACTATGATCTTTATGATACATGCCATGCTATGATGCTACGCTAAGTTGACATAGCACGATTTTTGTGCCATGATTCTATGTCCTTATTATGCTTGTACTTATGCCATGCCCTAATGCTATGCCATGATCTTTATGTTATACTCACGTCATGCCATGCTACACCATGATCTTTTGACCATGCCATGAATCGTAATGATCCCTATGATAGCTGAAGTTTATATATTATATTCTATCATGCCATGATGATGTAGTAATATTATATTGTCTTTTTACGTTTATATATATGATAAACCATGTAGTGGTATCATGTGCTTACTGAGTCGGTAAACCTACCCACACTATTTAACCCCCTTTCAGGAAAGGACCATCTTGGACAAACGAGGAATCTCTACGATCTTAGTTTAGTTGAGCTGAGGTTGTTTTTGTAAGTCCAGTCCTTATGTAACTTACAAGTTGTATTCCTGGACTCGATGTACTGTAATGCACTGTGTATGACATCTATATGAAGTGTTTTGTTTATTTACATGCAAAGTGCTCAACCTTAACTATAAGAAATGTTCGGGTTGTTCTCGCTGTTAACGGATCCCTACGGGTCATAGTACATCGGTATGACTGAACTGGCCGATAGGGGGTCGTTACAGTTTGTGGTATCAGAGCAAGGTTAAGGATGAGTACTAAAAGCATGTACAACAAGTCCAGGAGAAGTAGAATTAGGAGGCCAAACTTAGGTAAACCCAGACTAACCTATGAGTTGTCCTATAGGTCATGGCGACTAACGGACGAGGGAGGATGCCTAGGGTCAGAAGGGGCAGTCCAGAGCCCCAGAATGCTACATATGTTCCTTCATCACCATCCCTAGATAGGGAGCCATTGTGATTTCTTCATGCTGCCCAACAACAGTAGAACACTGTAGACCAGGGAGGTCAGGCAGGAGCCATCGCTATGGAGCGGTTTAAGAAGATGAGGCCTCCTATTTTTAAGGGGGAGAGCGACCCCCTGATAGCTGAAAGTTGGATACAGGAGATCGAAAAGATCTTTCGTGCCATTTGTTGTCCAGATACTGATAAAGTAAATCTGGGGAGTTACATGCTACAGAATTGGGCAGACACTTGGTGGTCTTCTACTCTCCACACAAAGTTTGCTGGAAGAGAAGGAGAGGTAACGTAGGAAGAATTTTTGACAACTTTCAGGACTAAGTTCATTCCACAACATATCCAAGATAAAATGATGCAGGAGTTCTTATCCCTGACCCAAGGCACTAAGTCAGTTATGGAGTATGAAGCTAGATTTTCTGAGTTGACCAAATTCGCATCCCATATGTGCCTTGATGAACGTTGGAAATTACAAAAATTTCTGATGGGACTAAAACCCATATTACGCACTAAGCTGGTCGCGCACAAATTTAGCTCCATGGAAGAGGTAGTTGAAGCTGCATGTAGGCAAGAAGCTGAGCACGAGATTTATTTAGAAGAATGTAAGGCATACCTTAAGAGGCAGGCATCTTCCTCTATGCAGAAGCAAGCATCTTCATCTGTACTCAAGAAGAGGCAGACTGAGTCTCTGAAGATGCCAGTAATGACTCCTACTCCATCTGCTTGAGTTCTTCCTTACCCTCTATATCATAAATGTGGAAAAAGGTATGAAGGTACTGAATGTATGAAGGGATTCGATCATTGTTTTGGTTGCGGGGAGACAAGACATATTAGGAAGGACTGTCCCAAGATTAGATCCATTCCTATGCCAGCACCAGTGCAGCCAACAATTCCCACTAAAGTACGAACACCAGCTTGTGTTTTTGCCTTGACTCGAGAAGATATGGGGGTTGTTTAGAACCTCACTGAAGGTACAGTTCTTATAGCCAATACTTATGCTCGAGTTCTTTTTGATACTGGTGCTACGCATTCCTTCGTTTCAGAAGAATTCATACAGTCATTATCTAATAAGATAGATTTAGTTGAAACTCTAGTCCTTATGACTGTTTTCACTCATGGGGGAGTTCTCCAATCCCAAAAGTGCGTTACCTCTCTTAAAGTAGAGATCGAGAGTAGGAAACTCTCTACACAATTATATGTACTTAAGATGAAAGACTTTGATGCCATACTAGGGATGGACTAGTTAGAACAACACCATGCTATGTTAGATTGCCGAAAGAAAAAGATTCTTTTTAGAATCCCAAGGGAAGAAGAGTTCTTTCTTAAACTCTCCAAACTTGGAAAACAAATCATCCCAGCACTTAAGGCACGACACTACATTGACAAGGGTTGTACTGCTTACCTAGTCAGTGTAGTTTCTATTCCAAAAGAAAAGAAAGCCCTCTCTATCTCTGATATTGAAGTAGTTAGAAAATATCCAGATGTCTTTCCTGATGAATTGCCAGGCCTACCGCTAGTAAGGGAGATCGAATTCTCAATTGAGCTTCTCCCAGACATAGTACCCATTTCTAAGGTTCCCTATCGTATGGCACTTGCTGAGTTGGCAGAATTAAAGAAGCATCTTCAAGAACTATTAGACAAGGGATTTATTCGTCCTAGTGTCTTTCTATGGGGTGCTCCTGCTTTATTTGTTAGGAAGAAGGATGGATCTCTGCGGCTCTGTGTGGATTATTGGAAACTGAATCAAGTTACTATCAGGAATCGGTATCCACTGCCGCGAATTGATGATCTATTTGATCAATTACAAGGAGCCACTGTATTTTCAAAGATAGATCTTCGATCAGGATATCATCAATTAAGGATTAAAGAAGAAGATATTCCCAAAACAACATTTCGAACCAGGTACGGACACTATGAATTTCTAGTCATGCCTTTTGGTTTAACTAATGTCCCTGTAGCTTTTATGGATTTAATGAACCGGGTATTCAAACTATACTTGAATCATTTTGTAGTAGTATTTAGAGATGATGTCCTGATATATTCTCCTACTGAGGAAGCACATAAGGAGTATCTGAAGATTCTTCTGGAAACTCTTAGAACAAACAAACTATATGTCAAATTCATCAAGTGTGAGTTCTTGTTACAACAAATTCAATTTCTTGGCCATATTATTTCTAAAGAAGGTGTAGCTGTTGATCCGGCCAAGATTCAAGCTGTACTTAATTGGGAAGCACCCAAGACTCCAATTGAAGTTCGGAGTTTTCTGGGTCTAGCAGGATATTACCGACGCTTTATAAAAGGGTTTGCTATTTTATCAGCCCCTCTTACTAAACTAACCCGGAAAGGGGTGAGATTTTTGTGGACAGAAGAATGTGAAAGGAGTTTCTAGGAGTTAAAGAAAAGATTAACTACAGCTCCAGTCCTTGCCCTGCCTAGTGGAACTGAAGGTTTTGTCATTTATAATGATGCCTCAAGACAAAGTATTGGTTGTGTGCTCATGCAGCATAGTAGGGTAATTGCTTATACATCCCGTCAACTAAAGGATCATAAGCTAAATTATCTTATCCATGATCTTGAATTAGCAGCAGTAGTTCATGCACTGAAAATATGGAGGCATTATTTATATGGAGTGCAATTTCAAGTCTTCACAGACCATCAGAGCCTTAAATATATTTTCTCTTAGAAGGAGTTCAATCTTAGACAGAGGCGTTGGATTGAATTCTTAAAAGATTATGATTTTGAATTGAATTATCATCTAGGCAAGGCAAATATTGCGGCTGATGATGATCAGAGATTGAAAGATGATTGGGGAAGTTATTGCCTCCTTATCTCAGTTATCCATTCAATCTACAATCGTAGAGAAAATCTCTGCATCCTAGTGGAATGACCCTAAGTTGCAAGAATTGACTGATAAGTCTGGATTTCAAACAAATGATCGTGGGGTGATATATTTCCAAGGTAGATTATGTGTCCCAGAAGACCAAGAATTAAGAAAGGAACTTTTGATCGAAGCTCATAAGTCAAAGTTCACTATTCATCCTGGAAGTATCAAGATATTCCAAGACATGAAGCGTACTTTCTGGTGGCCAGGTATGAAGAAAGATATTGCTGATTTTGTTTCTAAATGCCTAGTATGTCAACAGGTTAAAGTAGAACATCAGAGGCCCTCTGGACTTCTACAAAAGATAGAAATTCCGGAGTGGAAATGGGAACATATCACCATGGACTTCATCGTGGGTCTTCCCCGAACAACACGAGGACATGATGCCATATGGGTAATCGTAGATAGATTCACAAAATCTGTCCATTTCTTGCCAATTAAGATTTCACAATCAGTAGAAAGTTTGATCAAGTTGAATATAGACAACATTATAAAGTTGCATGGGGTTCCCAAGTCAATTATCTTTGATAGAGACTTTAGATTTATCTCTAGAATATGGAAGAGTCTCCAGGAAGTTTTAGGCACTCAATTAAAATTTAATACTGTCTTTCATCGTCAAATCGACGGTCAATCAGAAAGAACTATCCAGACACTAGAAGATATGCTTAGAGCATGTAGTCTGGATTGGAAATGAAATTGGAGTAAAAACTTATCGTTGGTCGAGTTTGCCTATAACAATAGCTTTCGTGCCAGTATCAAAATGGCTCCTTTTGAAGCTCTATATGGGAGACCCTGTAGATCACCTATATGTTGGGAAGAGTCCGAAGAGAGACGAATGATATGACCAGATATTGTGCAGACTAGTACAGAGAACATCCAACTTATCCGTCAAAGGTTGATAGCTGCACATAATCAACAAAAGAGTTATGCCGATCAGAAAAGAAAAGACATTTCTTTTGAAGTCGGAGATCATGTTTTCTGAAAGGTTTCCCCATCAAAAAGAGTGGTCAGATTTGGAAAACGAAGCAAGCTGGCACCTCGCTATATTGGTCCAATTGAAATCTTGTAGAAGGTTGGAGATGCAGTATATCAGTTAGCCCTACCACTTGCTCTGGAAGGAGTTCACAACATCTTTCATGTCTCTATGCTTAAGAAATATCTTCATGATCCATCCCATATCATAGATTATGGTGAACTCCAGATCCAGCCAAATCTGAGTTATGAAGAACAGCATGTGCAAATCCTGGACTTCAAGACAAAGGAGCTCAGAAACAAGACAATTTCTTTAGTGAAAGTTTTATGGAAGAACCAGTCAACAGAAGAAGCAACCCGGGAAATGGAAGACGAAATGAGGAGAAAGTACCCACATCTTTTCGATAAGATCCTCACTATAATCAAATAATTTATTCAGGTAGACTTAAAATTCAAAGACGAATTTTGTTTAAGGGGGAGAGGATGTAAGGACCTATAAGATTACAGTTACATGCCGACATATACATAATTATAAAAAGGGTATATTCGTAAATACCAAAAAGTATAAACGCAATTATGAAAAGTTTGAGGTTAATGATGCGATTGATGATTTCTAGAAGGGTCTTAAGTATAATTTTTAAGGTTTCTAGAAGTGTCTTTAAATCACTAAAAAGAAATTAAATTCGGTGAAGAAGTACTGAATGAGGGTAGAACGTCAATTACGAAAGATACATGGACTTAAACGAAAAAGTGCTAAAGAATACTGCTAAAGGATATTGGTAAGGTAGCTTCGCCTATAAGAAAACCCTTGCCACCTCACCATACCACTTGTCACCACCTAAGCTATCCTTATCCCTTAGGAAACATGTCCCAACCCCAAGGGATCTAAAAAGGAACACTTGTCCCCATCCTAGGCCAAGACCACCCCTATAAATAGGGGGGTAGCCCTTCCCTTTCCCCCCATCCTTCCCCTTCTTCTTAGCCACGTCCAAGAGGGTGAGAGAGGGTGAGAGAGAGAAAGAGAGAGATTTTTAGAGTAGGAACGGGAGCTGTTCACGGGGTTTCTTCGCACGTGTAGGAGGAGGAGGAGGTTCTTGCTGTGTTCAAGAGAGCTTCTGGTTTAAAGACAAGTACATGATTCTTTTTCCATGATTATTTTCCTATTCGCAAATGGCATGTTCTTAAATACTTATTTTCCTACAAATCTAAGTAAATGCTATTAAGCCGAAATGTTGCCAGAATGATGTAAGAGCCTAAATGGACTTCTAACCCATGTCTAAATCCAATGCCATAAGTTTCCCATGTATATGTTAAGATGATTAATCAACCGGTAGCTTTGGAACTAAGTGCCACACATGTTGTGATAGGAGAAAAGGGCTACCTATGGAAAGGGCTACCCGTAGAGGTGGAGCCGCCATAGCGTGGAGCTACCCCTTGAACTTGTGGGGGCCACCTCTAGAGTCATTTGTCTACCTGGTTACGGACAGTGCCACTTTAGGAGCTCACGCGTCCGAATCATACAAGCATCCGTGTGAGACGGGCATTAATTAATAGACGCAACCCGAGGCAAACGGGTAAAATCCTGGTTACGGTTCTCCCGATCCAGGGGGGACGGGTGGGTCCCCCTACTGCGCAGCGGAAGCTCCAGTGGGCATTTGCCTTATCGCTGGCTGCACGTTAAACCTCCTCATGTTGTGGTTTGGATGCATGTCCGTTAAACAAGTGATAAGATTCATGTTATGCCTATGCTATATTACATATATTTGATCTTTCAACCATGCCATACTATACCATGATCTTTATGATACATGTCATGCTATGATGCTACGCTAAGTTGACATAGCACGATTTTTGTGCCATGATTCTATGTCCTTATTATGCTTGTACTTATGCCATGCCCTAATGCTATGCCATGATCAAGCCCAACCATGCCATGATCTTTATGTTATACTCACGTCATGCCATGTTACACCATGATCTTTTGGCCATGCCATGAATTGTAATGATCCCTATGATAGCTGAAGTTTAGTATATTATATTCTATCATGCCATGATTATGTAGTAATATCATATTGTCTTTTTACATTTATATATACGATAAACCATGTAGTGGTATCATGTGCTTGCTGAGTCGGTAAACTCACCCACACTATTTAACCCCCTTTCAAGAAAGGACCATCCTGGGACAAACGAGGAATATCTATGATCTTAGTTTAGTTGAGCAAAGGTTGTTTTTGTAAGTCCAGTCCCTATGTAACTTACAAGTTGCATTCCTGGACTTGATGTACTGTAATACACTGTGTATGACATCTATACAAAGTGCTCAACCTTAACTATAAGAAATGTAAGGGTTGTTCCCGCTGTTAACGGGTCCCTTCGGGTCATAGTACGTCTGTATGACCGAACCGGTCAATAAGGGGTCCTTACAATATCCGAGCAGGGTTTTATGAGACGAATCCATCTCGGAATATCATGGCGCCCCCACATCTCTTCTACTGCCTCGCGGCTAAGGAAGGAAGCCACGTTCGAGACCTGCTCGGCTGGTCTGCGGCTAGGCTCGGCCTTCTCGGCTCACTGAGTCTCGGCAGGTCCGCCGAAGCTGCTTCGTTTGCCATCTCGGAAGAAAATGAATTCACGGAGAAAGGGGATGAAAGAGACGGACGAAAGAGAACAGGCTTAGAAGAAGAGAATGATGAACTGCTCCAGGAGACGGAAGAGCTACTGGATGTAAAACAAACTTAAAGACGAGGCCGAGGCTAAGGCTTACCCTCGGACACAAAACACCCTTGGCGATTGACAAGATGCTCTTGGACGGGATAGACTAGACGCTCTGGAGATCACTCGAGAAAAGCTCTGCTGCTGAGACCTCAGGAAGGGAAAGGATCAGAGGGTTTCTATAGCAGGTGAACGAGTGTTTATAGCAGCCCTCGAGAGGGCCTGGTGGACAATTAACGGCCAAGATTACGAGACCTTTCGGCTCTCCCCTTCGGATGCGCGCCACGTGTCCCATCCTTTCGATGATGAGCCGAGTGACGGCAAATTCGAAATAAGATGATCGACGGACATGATTCCGAGACCTTTCGGCTATCCCCTCGGATGGATGCCACGTGTCCCAAATCTTCGTGCAGTGAGGCGAGTGGCGGGAATCTAGATAGGAATGATCAACGGCCATCGCAGGATCTTTCGGCTACCACCTTGGATGATCACCACGCGTCCCAGATCCTCACGCTCAAATCGAATAAATGTCAAGATCGATGTGGAATGATTGGTGGCCGAGATCGCAAGACCTTTCGGGTACCCTCTTCGGATGTGTGTCACGTATCCCGGATCTTCGTACCCCGAGCCGAGTGGCGGGAAATCAAAACTTTATTATTGCCCTGGTCTAGCACCCTGCCTTCTTTGAAAGACGGTTGGAATTTCGAATGCCTCTCAGTCTCGGACGAAAGCTATATATATAGGCCGAAGCAATCAGTCACAATCTCTCGGCTTACAACCGCTTCGCGTAGGCCGAGGCAATCGATCACTTTCTCTCGGTTGAGGGTTGCTTCCCTTTGAGGCCGAGACAACAAGTCATGCCCTCTCTGATTATCGATGTTTCTCCAAGTCCGAAGACTTCAGAGCACACTTTTTCATGCATACTCTCTCCGCAAGGTTTCCCTTATTGTACTCCTGGCATCTCATCTTTCTAAAGCATGTCGGAAGCAAAGGGCCATGTGATGGGGAAAATCTCGATAGACTATGTAACTGGGTCGAGGCCCACCCAAAGCCTGGGCCGAGCAGCATTCGTCAAATCCCAGCAGCCCAGGCGCCTATTGGGCCGAGACGGGACTGGCCCATTTAGCCGACGGAATATGGGCTATCGACCTATGGACGTATGGGGCATTCTTGGAATTTCATCTCAACTTCTATGAATAGTCCTACATCGCCTGCCACAGAAATAGCGTTCTCATCTATCTACTATAAAGGGAGTAATGCTCGCATCATAAAAGGTACACAAGATTAAGCCCACATCTCTCTCTCTCTTAGTGCAATAGAATTACCAACGATTTTGTCACTAACTTAACCATCGGAGAGGGAGGGTTCCCCTGGGCCAAGACCCAGGACCCTTCCTGACAGTTTCTTCTCCCTGTAGGAGTCTTTGCTCTCGTCCTCCGACTCCCTCTCGGATCCCCTCAGCATCGGATCATCTGCTGGTTCTCGGATTATGCATCCGAAGTTCGATTGCGATTGCCTTGGCTGCATCACTTTCTATTAATTTTGATCTTGTTATTTTTTTTTACTTTTTTTGTATTATTTTTGGGTTGGATTTGAATATCCTCCTTGTGAGGTTCCAATCCATGATCCTCGGTAGATCTCTAAACTTCCTATTGACTGGAATCTCGTATTGTGCCGGATTTTGAATTGTATGTAGCAGTATGATATTTATCTCAACGGTTCTATGTCTTTGATGATGGAAGGGGGCTCTCCCTCTGTAGGGAATAAGGGATCGGATTCGTGTATTTGACAGGTTCGACCGATCATCAGATACAGAGGGAAGTGCAGCGCGTGAATCATCCACAGCCCGAACCCACGCTTTTGGGATTGGTGAAGCCGGCATGAATCAAAATGGCAAGGTAGCTCAACCTACTCATCCTACCTTTTCTAGTAGTGTAAATCACGCCAACCCAATAAGGGGAGAAAGTCACATAGGAGACGCGGCTACGTGGTAGGGGAAAGGCAACAAGTCGCCACACAGACCCTGGATTAGCCAGGCAACACGAAAGCCCCCATTTTGTTTCGGGCTCCAAGCCCTAGGGCACCGGTTGAGGTTTTCAAAATACTGGAAAATCTTGACCCAGACGGAGTAGTTCTCGAAGTACGCACCCCAATCCCTACCGAGGCCCAACTGAATAATAAATCAGGGCTTGAAAATGATGAGCTTCGCCGTTCTTGAGAACAATTTAAAGAGCGGAGGTTCAAGTATCGATGACTATGACTGGGAAACTTTTAAAAACCAAGGCCAGCTAAACAACATAGATTAGGGATGACATCCTCCTTTTCTATGAGCGCATGGATGAACAATCCAAGGAGGGGTTATGATGACCTGATCGAGAGAGTACGAAACATCGGTGTAGAAGATTAAGTGGGATCAGTAAGGTTGCTTATAGTAAGGCCTGGCCTAAAGTGCGTGGCTTATGAAAAGTTCAGTTAGGTTGACTTTGCCTCCATTTTTGGCTTTTTCTGCATCGGAAGATAATTCCATTTTGATTCTCCGCGAGATTTCTCTTTCCCAGTTGGTTTCGTTCGGTCCTCTTCCCCATGATATGGTATATGAAGATGAAAACAGGTAGTTCTAGCATAATCAATCCTTCTATTCCTAAAGTAGAATAGGTCAAGTGAACTACATGTGTCCTGCCTCCGGCTTCCTATCGAATGAATGATTGAAGAAATAAATTCACTTTGTTCAACGTTCGTTTTTCGACACTAACGCTTGTAGTGGAGCATCAAAAATTAAAGCCCGCTATCTGTTGATTCTTTTTTGAGGGCACGCGCGATCAAGCTCCTATTTCATACTAAAGATATGCCTTACTAGAACCATTGAAAGTGCACGCCCACTTCCGTTTCCTTGCAATGTGCTTCCTCCAGGGGACATTCTCCATAAACTTAGTGTTTCCAGATATTGATTTTCTCTTGTTCCAGGAAGCATGATTGAATTAGATTCCATGTTTGAATCATTCCCATCCACCCAAAGACTCATCTCCTATTTTTTTAGCCTATATAGTAAATGGTTTATAGTCATTCTTCTAAAGGTTTTTCTCCACCATTATCTTTTTTATTTTCGCCTCTTTAAGCGATAGGGGTCGAAGAAGGAAAAGTTCTCCATAATAGTCATGCTCTGAGCATTCGGCTGACACTCCCACCGCCTACTCCCTCCTTTGCTTGCCCGCCTTCGATGAGAATCAGAAACTACCTCCACCCAACTTTGAGATCTACACTTCCCTATTCTCTAAAGCTAATTAGGGATTGGATTATGATCGAATTCGCCCACTAGCTATTACACTGGATAGTGAGAACGCCTCTTAGTCTTGTTCCTTTGCACCAAAACTGGAAGCAGCAGATCCTACTCTCGCACACACCTCTATGATCCCTTCTCTTCATATATCCCGCTCATGTGTTTCGTGACCTCCTTTCTTCTCGCATAATTTGGATATATAAATGAGTCTAGTCGTCCCTAATATGAAGTCACATTTCTTGCATAGGCGACCTTCCCAACAAGTTTGGTTGATGCTACTACCAATACCATGTACTGGGTGAATCACATCGAGCTCAGTCGCAAGCGCCTTGCTGTCGTATCGAAGCGATCAGGGAAAGGGGCTTCCCCAGACTGAGCAAGTGCTTTCACGAGCTGCTATTCCTGCTTCAAAGCATTTACGCACCTTACCGCCACTCAACTTGTAAAGCAGCCCTTACGAAAGTCAGAACTTTTGCCCTACCAGAAGGACCGAACTCAGTTCAACACAAGAGGGCCAAAATGCTAGATCGGGTAAGTGGAAAGGGAACTTTCAGCACGGTACCTTTCTCGCAGTGCTTTTCCACATTTCCGCGTTAAGAGCTGAAAGGCATTATTAATAGCGCACCAAAGCAAGGGTGGTAAGCGGGTCCATAAAAACTCATTCTATAGGTAGGAATTGAAATGAAGATGCGTGCAAGATCAAGTATCAAATAAAGAGGAAGAGGGTCATAAAGAAAAGAGTACCAATGGCTGTATTATTTTGAATTAAAGTAGTGCGCAGGCCTTTATAAAGGCAGTTTATTTAAACACAGGACACTTGACTTTCCTATTAACAATAGGCTTCGCCTTTTGAGAATGCCTGGTCACTGCAAAAGAAGAACGGGCCAGCCACAAAAAGATCCACTGATCCAGGGCTAGGATGGGGTAGGGGTAGGGTTTTAATTGGTATTGCCTCTTCTCCCGTTGAAAGAAGAAGAATTGTAAAGCCTTTCTCTAGCCCCGAACTACTGAACCTACCCTTTCTCATCCCGAGAAGTACTGAACTGAGCCCCCTTTCTCTAATGGTTCTTGTCCTCAAAACTAGAGACTAATCACTACAGTAGAGACCAAGGAAAAGGAACCATGCATAACACTGAAAAGGGAGCCACCGTGCAGCTAAGCGTAGCATGTTCAATGGAGATGCATAAGTTTGTTATGTCATACCTAGAATACAATCATCAAGTGGAAAGTCTTAGAGATTCCTAGAGGCATACCATCATCAAAGGCTTCTTTGATCAATTGGATAGATCAAGAAAATAGCAGTAGCAGCTGCAACAGAAGTAGAATATGCAAGATAAATCTAAGGTCGCACACCTAGACTCCAACTAAGCATACACTGTATACCCATATCACAAGCTCATAAGGACTGCCATTGTATAACCATTAATCAATATATGCTGCTTCCCATATCAAGTCAAAATGCAACCTATAGATGCAGAAGTAGGAATAATGGTACCAGAGATAATATATATTGTTTCCATAAAGTTGGTCTGGTTGGCTTGCTTGCCAATCAATGGACGAAAACGAGACTGTAGCTCTAGTTCCATGTCTCAGGGTCTTATTTAATCTGAAGAATGAAAAGGGGGTAGGCCGCCTAGCGCTTTTTTATGCGAAAGGGCTGGCTTCTATATTACCTGCTTGCTGGCTTGTGTACCAGAAACAGTTGCTTAGTCATGTTCCTAAACGAGTACTCTATATAGAAAGACTACATCCATCATATGCTTGTGTTCCAGTTGCCTTCCTTGACTTAGGTTGTTCCTCTTGGTAGTTCGATCGTCCTGGCGTTGGTTACTGTTCTTGTGTTCCGGGCCTGTTCTAGTTGCCGGTTCCTTAGGTGGTCATTCATGATTGGCTTAGTCAATCCGTTCACTTGCCTGAGGCCAATAGGCACCTTTTAGTAGTGCTTTAGTCATTCTCCAACCCCCAATTGCCTCTCCTTTGCTCTCCTCTGTCGAAGATGATATTCCAGAGTTTTATCACTCCAATAATCTGATCGTTAGACAACAACCCGTTCTCGTTCGAAAACCACTCTTGAAGAGCCTTCCGCTTCGGCAACTAATAACTATAGTTATTGGCTTTTGGTCCATAGTTAATGATCTCGAAACTCACGAACTAAAGATGTTACGTAACGCTTCATATACGGATATAAGGGGAAGGGTTGCACTGAACTGGCAAAGAGAATGAATGAGATTCTGGGGCTTCAATTCCATCAATTTTTACTTAAGAGAGAAAGGTTGCAAAAAGGGAAGAGATTGGATCCACTCAAACAATTGTGTTCGAAATAGAACTTAGGGAGGCAGTCCCTCGCGAGTGTGGCACGCTTTCTTTCGAAGCCCTTTTGGCGGGGCGATTCACTACTCAAATTGCTTGAAAGAAAGTGACAGTCGCTAAAGTTGTAACCAACAAGAAAAAAGTTTTGGTATGGATGAGGATTAAGAGTTCTTACGAGAAGATGATCTAACACCCGACTAACTAATAGAAAAGGTTTCCCTAAACTAAAGGTAGTCTATTGACTTGATTTGGTGGTAAGTTAGTCGTGAATGGAAAATCACTCTAATGGCTAAGCCAGGTATGCTTACCAACTTTGTCTTGAGCGTAGGAGAGTGCCTCGCTGTGCCCTGTACCGATGTGAACTGAATGAATGGACATCACATCTCCACTAGTTCGTTCTCCGAATCTATCAACTTCTACATGCCTTACTCCTTCCACCTCATCAAATATCAACAAATAATGATTTGTTTCTTCTTTACTGGTACAAGCTTATCTAGTTTTGGTTCTCTTCTACCGCGGGATTGATTTTCTTTCCAAATTCATTAAGGAAAACCTTCTTACTCACTTTTCTTTCTTAGTAGACAAAGAGGAGAGGTCTGGTGATAACAAGGAATTCCGGCTCGGGTCGGGATCGGGAATCGGGACCCGGCGTTCCCGACCCGACCCGATCTGGATCGGCCGAGTCCGGCCAGTCCGACTCGGCCGGAATTATTTTTTTTAAAAAAAAATCAGAAAAAATAGAAAAAATCAGAAAAAAATAAGGAAAAAATCAGAAAAAATTAAAAAAAATCAGAAAAAATTACATACATATTATTCAATTGATGTACAATAAGAACGAATGCAATTCATGTACATCCATAAAAAATAAACATTAAAGACAACTAACTAACTAATAATTTTTGTTGTGCATTAATTAAAAAAGATATTGTTGTTGAAAAATACCTTAGAAAGATCACATTTGTGATCCTTCATCATCCGGTTCATAAGTTTGAGCAGGCGGGCCATAATCTGCCGGTGCATAACCATAGCCAAACAAGGAACTAGCGAGGTCTTCGAATCCTCTTTGAATACCTCTAGGTGTGTAAGCTTGTTGGCTTGAACTTTCTCCTGATTGTATTGGAGGGACAAAAATGCCGTACTGTATAGGTGGAGGTCCAGAGTACCCTTTAGTAGTGCTGCTGATGTCTGAATATGGCAGTGTAGGGGGATGAAAAATGGGCGGATAAGAAGGTGCATCTTTCCATGGTGGCCAATCACATCCTGCATGTCTCTGTTGGCCTTCAAATCCCCTTTCTTGTCCTTGTCTCTGACCTTGAGTTCCTTCAGAATGACTCGGAGGTACGGAGTAATCATCGTATCCTGTGTAACTGCTCCCAAGTGCAGAACCTCCTGATAGTCCAGCAGCAGCAGCGCCATCACCATCACCATCTCCATCATCATCATCATCATCATCATCATCATCAGTGGAGTCATCACTCCGCACTTGGCTTGTTTTCCTCAATCGCCTTCTTCTACGCCTGTAGGTTTGTCTTTCTGCCTCGTACATGCTGGCCAAGTGAGGTGGTAAAGCTGGGGTGTCCTCATGTGTCTCTCCAGTCTGCTGAACTGTCCCTTCTTCTCGTTGTTTAGACTTTCCTTTTGATTGTTTTCTCTTTTTGCTGCTCGATGACTGCAATGAAGGTCCCGCTGGCTCTTTCTCCTTTCTTCTTTGTGGATCCACCTGAGTAGCTGATCTCCTGAGTGCTGGCTGAGAGGCAGAAGTTCTAGCAGTGTCTCCTAGTGTGGCTGACTTTCGGCGCCTCTGCAGAACTAGTGCACCTCCTTCTTGTGTTGTCTGAAATTCAGGATCTCGAGCAACTACTGCATCTAATTCACCTTCTGCCCAACTCCGATCCTGAGGATCAAACTCAGGCTGTGCATCTCTGGCTGCTCTGCTCTCCACCCAAGAATGCAGTGGGTGTTCTTCATCTAACAGTTCATCAATATCAATCTGATGTACAGGCTCATCAACTGGTCTGCCAGCAAACTCCATGAATCTGTCTTTCAAGCCTATGTCTTTCCTGAATCTGCCTGATTTTTAGACGCATGTTGTAGTGACAGTACACCAACTTCTCTAGCCTAGGAACCCCCAATCTGTTACGAACCTTCGTGTGAATGAGACTGAATGTACTCCAGTTTCTTTCACATTGACTGGAAGAAGTGGTTTGACTGAGTACTCGCACTGCAACATACGCCAAAGGATTTGTGGCAGCTTGTCTGTAATTAATCTGAATCCACCATTCAGCTGTTCAAAAAAAAAGAAGACGACGATATCAATAATCATAAATGCCAATCATTAAATTTAATATTTGACTATTTATTATGTAATTCACCTGGAGTTGTTCTCGTTACTGCAGTCCTGACGTCATCATCTCCATAAATGCCAGTCTTCAATTTAAATCTCTCCATCTACAAAATAAATATAAATAACATAAGTTAATGATAGACGCATGCATTTTCATAAACACCTACTTTGTACGGTACCTCTGCTAAGGCATCTATCCTTTCATTCACATTCCTTGATATTCTAGTAATCACATTAGTTGTGCCTCGAAGGACCTCTCCGTCATTATGCACGCTCTCACTATACTGATACCTTGGGTTGAAAAAATATCCTGCATATAAATTGAATTTTAATTAGTTATAAAATTAAATGTGAACAAAATTAATAACATAAAATCAACTTAAATAGATGAAGAATTAACCAGCAGCATAAAGATCATGATGAAGAGTCGACTCCCATCTATTATCGATGATCCTCCACCATTTGTCATGAGAAGTAGGAAGGCTTTCGCTCAATTGCTCCTTTGCTCTATCCATGGCCTCATACAAATATCCCATGTCATTTTTGTCATCTCCATCAACTAACCTCAGAACACGTATCAGAGGCTCAACCACTTTCAGATAGCGAGAAACCTTATCCCAAAAACTTCTCTCCCCAACTAGCGATTGCACTGCCAAGGCAACTTCTCTAGCATCGGCTCTCAGTGTCCCTATATGTGCCAGAAACTCGTCAGAGTGGACTAACTGGGCCAACTAATGCTTGTATTTACTCAGGCTCTCTAAAGAAATGAAGTTGGATGCAAATCTAGTAGGGCCAGCACGAAGAAGATCCCGTCCACCTGTATGTTCTCTCATCATATGTAAGATCCTGTTGTGACTATAAATAAATCCCGTGATCATCTGAGCTTGTTGTACCACCTCAGCAACAAAAGGATCTCTACCTATGTCCTCCATCATCAAGTCAATAGAATGTGCTGCACAAGGCACCTAGTACAAATGGTGTCTCTTCTGCATCAACAAATTACCGGCTGCTTTATAGCTTGCTTCGTTGTCAGTGACTATCTGCACAACATTTTCTTCACCAATTTCCTCCACCACGTCATCCATTAGCCTGTACAAATAATTAGCATTCTTTATTTTGTTTGAGGCATCCACAGACTTCAAAAAAATAGTGCCCTCGCTGCAATACACAAGAAAATTAATCATGGATCTTCTTGTGGTCCCTGTCCAACCATCACACATGATGGTACAACCACGCTCCCTCCACACATTCTTGAAGTTGTCGACCCATACCTTCAAGTCATTATACTCTTCTTCAAGCCCAACATCATAAATGTAGCGAGCTGTAGGGGCCTTTACACCAGGTCCAGCATCTGCAATTGCATCCACCATCGTCTGAAAATATGGACTAGATGCGGCATGTGCTGGCACACCTGCATGTAAAAACCATTTCACAATTCCTATCAAGGCATTTTTTGCTGATGCCTTGACTCCTTTTAATGCTTGCTTGATTCCAGGCTGTCTGGCAGACCTTGATCTGTACAAAAATTGGTCCATAGGACCGCGTGCCACATCTGATGTCCGTCCACAACTCAATATAGAACTAGCAGTGCTGCGACCAGAAGAACCCCTAGGAACGAATATCCCAGGCTGAGAAGCAGCAGGCATTGATCCACCTGATGATCCTATGCCTCTTCGCCGGTCCTCATCTTCTCTATTTGTCCGCAAACTGGCACGAACAGCTCTGGTGTACTCTGCATCAGGGTCATCTGGATCCTCCTCATCCTCCTCCTCCTCATCATCATCATCTAAATTGATCGGGCGCTGAACAGGTAGACTGTAATCCCTTCGTCTTTGGTGCCCTGATATCTCATCTTGCAAATCCATGTGTTGTTGAGATGATAAATCTTTGTGTGCCTTTTTACCCATCATATAAGCCCTCATTTCCTTCTTCAAGGCCAGCGGGACTGACTCACATCTACTGACATCTCCTGATATGCCAGCAAGATGATTTTTTAGGCGATAGATGCCACCACCCATCTCCTTTCCACACCAGTTGCATTTTACCCTCCTCCTAACACTGTCCACCAGTGTGCAATGCTGCCAACCAGGATCAGCACCATGTTGCTCCACATCCTGTTCTGCCATATTCCTGCATAACATAAAAACACAAAAATGCAATCAGGTTCTAACAAGTTCAATTGAGTGGTTGGCAGACTCAATTGAACCTTAATCACACTAATCATACAAAAGCCCCAATTTTTAACACTTAATTAAGGTTAATTTTAACTAATTAACGCTAATAACAGGTAATTAATACAAAAAAATGCACATTTATGTCCTAACAAGTTCAATTGAGTGGTTGACACACTCAATTGAACCTTAATCACGCTAATCATACAAAAGTCCCAATTTTTAACCCCTAATTAGGGTTAATTTTAACTAATTAACGCTAATAACATGCAATTAATGCAAAAAAATACACATTTCTGTCCTAACAAGTTCAATTGAGTGGTTGGCACACTCAATTGAACCTTAATCATGCTAATCATACAAAAGCCCCAATTTTTAACTCCTAATTAGGGTTAATTTTAACTAATTAACGCTAATAACATGCAATTAATGCAAAAAAATACACATTTATGTCCTAACAAGTTCAATTGAGTGGTTGGCACACTCAATTGAACCTTAATCACGCTAATCATACAAAAGCTCCAATTTTTAACCCCTAATTAGGGTTAATTTTAACTAATTAACGCTAATAACATGCAATTAATGCAAAAAAATACACATTTATGTCCTAACAAGTTCAATTGAGTGGTTGGCACACTCAATTGAACCTTAATCACACTAATCATACAAAAGTCCCAATTTTTAACCCCTAATTAGGGCTAATTTTGACAATTTTGTCTAATTAACATGCTAAAATTTTTTTCAACCTAAATATTAAGAGATCTACACAATAAACACAATCATACATCATTTCTAATTTTTTTAGAATTTTAAAAAATTAATTCGAAATATACCTAAACTCGGAGAGGGCCGAGAAAAGAGAGAGAAAAAGAGAGAGAGAGAGAGGGCCGGCGGCGGCGGGCTGGCGGCGGCGGCAGGCCGGCGGCGGGCTGGCGGCGGCGGCAGGCCGGCGGCGGACTGCCGACGGCGGGGGGGGGGGGGGGGGGGGGGGCGGCGGCGAGCCGGGGAGGGGCTGGGGAAGGGCCAGGCGCCAGCAGCAGAAACGCTGCTGGCGTCTGGTTCCCGATCCCCCCTTAAGGGGGAGATCGGGACCGGCCCGAACCGGACCAGATCGGGTCCGGACCGGCCGATCTGGCCGGTCCGGACCCGATTTTGTCCGGTTCGGGCCGATTTCTCCCGTTTTTTTTTTTTTTTTAAAATCGGTGGGGGGAACAGTAATTTCCCCCCAAACTCGGGTCGGAACCCGCCGATCCCGACTCGAATCGGCCGATTCGAGTCGGAATCGGCCGATTCCGCAATCCATGGGTGATAAGGTACGCCTACTTGATCTTAGATGTATGGGGAATCCACCTTGAATTGAGAGGAAGTCAAGTAGGAGCATCGTGCGTGTTAAGACAAGGGCAGTAGGTGGACAAGGTTAGACAAGTAAGTACGGAATCTTCGGAGTCAGGAAGACAGAATTGATGGCCTTTTATGTTGTTGTAAGGCTAAGCGAAAGGGTTTATACTTTCCAAATATAACATGTCAAAATGGGGCACAATGCTTAGGTTGATGCCCTCGTCAAATTAGCTGCCGCTTTAAAGTTGCCACCAGCAGGCGAGGCTGAAATTCTTGTGAAAAATAGGAGGCTCTTCCCAAGCTTCATAAATGAAGAGGACGGCTTAACAGTGTTCGAAGTCAATGTTGTTAAAGAAAATGAAGAAGAAGAAGACTGGCGGTTTCCCTTCATCGAAGTCAAGGATGGCTTCTAGATGACAAAGCTGAAAGGGTACGATTATTACGTAAGGCAGTCTCTTACAGGTTGATTGGCGAAGTCCTATATTGGCTGGTCTTCGAAAATAAAAATGTGGTCCTCTTAAGGTGCCTGTCACCAAAGGAGGTGAGAAAGATAATGAGGGAAGTTCACTCCGGAGTTTGCGGAGCACATCAATCCGGTTGGAAAATGAAGATCAACATCAACATCAAGAGATTCTTTTGGCCGACAATGTATGCAGATTGTGAGAAGATGGCCAAGAGCTTCCCTCAATGCCAAGCTATTAGGCCAATTCCCAGAAGCTTCCAAATCAGTTACATCCCAAAGCCCCTACGTGGCCTTTCGCCCATTGGGATATAGATGTGGTAGGTCCACTCCCACTTTCGTCAAGAGGGTGTAAGTATATTTTGGCCGCTACAGAATACTTCACGTGCTGGGCAGAAGCCGTCCCGCTGAAGAAAGTCACAGGTCAAATAGTGTTATGCTTTGTTCAACACAATATCATATACAGGTTCGAGACGCCCAATCAAATCACTTCAGACAATCGTACCCCATTCAAGAACCAGACAATCTACAAGATGGCAGCTAAATTCCACATTGAGTGGAATGCATCTTCTATCTACTACCCTCAAGCCAATGGCATGGTTGAAGCCTTCAACAAGACACTTTGCAAGCTGATGTGAAGATCAGTGAAGGGCAGAAGTAGAATTGAGATGAAAAGATGCATAAGGTACTATGGGCCAACCGTACAATCTACAAGATGGCGGCTAAATTCCACATTGAGTGGAATGCATCTTCTATCTACTACCCTCAAGCCAATGGCATGGTTGAAGCCTTCAACAAGACACTTTGCAAGCTGATGTGAAGATCAGTGAAGGGCAGAAGTAGAATTGAGATGAAAAGATGCATAAGGTACTATGGGCCAACCGTACAATCTACAAAACTCCAACGGGCTGCTCGCCATATTCCCTAGTGTATGGGGCAGAAATAGTGCCAATTGAAATTGAATTGGCTTCCTACCGTATAGCTTTGCATTATGAATGGCAAGAAAGCGACCTAAATGAAGCACAAAGGCACTACGAAGAGCTGGCATATCTCGAAGGCGAAAGATTGGTCGCTTACCAACGCCTGTAAGTCTGTCAGGCCCAGATGTCTAGGGCTTTTGACAAGTTGGTAAAAGAAAAGAGTGTTTAAGAAAGGTGACCTCGTCATGGTCAAGTAAAAGGATGTGATGGCATCCCATCCTAAAAACAAATTCAAGCCTAATTAGATAGGACCCTTTATAGTTAGCAAGGTATATGAAGGAGAAGCCTACAAATTACTTGATGAAAAAGGGAATGTGGCATTTCCCCTGTTGAACGGGCGCCACATGAAGTTGTATTATGTCACGGAGCATGAGTTGTCCGGAAATACACAACCAAAGAAGTCTTAAAAAAAAAATAGGGACTTAAAAATAAGGTGTCCCGACAGACTTAATTGGTCTTCTCATCAAAAAAAACAAAGAAGCCAGTTAAGGGTAAAAAGATCTTAAACCCGACTGAGGCAAAAACCCGTAAGGGCGCCTTAGGAAAAAATGGGAAACTCTATTCTGTGAAAACCTGCAAGGACGCACAGGCAAAAATAAAATGGGGCTAGCCCTGGCAAAAACCCATGAGGGCGCTACAGTTAGTTTAAAAAAAAAAAAAACTAAGGAGGATGTCAGAGTCGTCAATGACGAGAAAATGATTAGATCACTCCATAAGTAATGGGGTAACATTCGATAAAGGGTTATGACCGAGACGACGATAACAATGTCCTCCCGACTCGGTAAAGAAGTGTGAAAATCCGACATTCACCTTGGATAGGTTCAAAAAGTTCCTCCATCCCAAAGTTACTTGTCCCATCGAGCAAAACTAAAAAAAATAAAAATCAAATTGTCCAAAGTTTCCGGCCCAGGGAGCCGTTGTATCACAAAGCTTAAAATTTTCCAAAATTTCTGGCCTAGGGAGCAGTTGTATCCCAAAACCCAAAATTGTCCAAAATTTGCGGTCGAGGGAACCATTGTATCCTAAAACCTAAAGTTTTCCCAAGTTGTCAGTCTAAGGAGCCATTATATCTTAAAACCCAAAACTTTCAATCACAAAACCTTATAAACCCAAAATACCTCGTCCTACTGGAAAAATCTTCATCAATAAAACACAAAGTTCATGGCTGCTTAGAGCCTTTATCCCCTTAAAAACCCAAAATTCATAGCTATTTGGAGCCTTTATCTCCTTGAAAATCTAAAAATTCATGGCTATTTGGAGCATTTATCTCTTTAAAAAACCAAAAATTCATGGCTATTTGGAGTCTTTATCCCCTTGAAAATCCAAAAAACCATGGCTATTTGGAGCCTTTATCCCCTTGCAAGTCTCAAAGTGCATGGCTACTTGGAGCCTTTATCCCCTTGAAAACTCAAAGTTCATGGCTACTTGGAGCCTTTATCCCCTTGAAAACTCAAAGTTCATGGCTACTTGAAGTCTTTATCCCCTTGAAAACTCAAAGTGCATGGCTACTTGGACCCTTTATCCCCTTAAAAAATTCAAAATTCATGGCTATCTGGAGCCTTCATCCCCTTAAAAACTCAAAGTGCATGGGTACTTAGAGCCTTCATCTCCTTGAAAACCCAAAATTCATAGCTACTTGGAACCTTTATCCCCTTGAAATCCAAAATTCATGGCTACTTGAAGTCTTTATCTCCTTGAAAATCTAAAATCTATGGCTATTTGGAGCCTTTATCCCATCGAAAAAGCCCAAAAGGTCAACACACTATCTGGAACTTTCACTTTTCGAGAAAATCTCTAAATCCTCCATCCCACCGGAAAAGTTTTACCCAAAAGACAAGTCTCGGCTCGGGGAACCATTCGGTCCCCAAAGCTTCACAAACTTATAATTCCCAAGTCCCACTACTTTGGCCCACAGGGAAGCCACAAGTCCGTACCGAACAAAATTAAGAACTCTATCCAAAACTAGCCTATAGGGGAGCCATAATTCCCTACTGAAAAAAAAAAAAAAAAAAAAGAGTGAGAGAGAAAGAAAAAGAAGCTTAAAATGAAGGTGCTCCGATAGACTTAATTGTTTCCTCTAGAAAAAGAACAGTTAAGCGCCAAAAGGTCCAAAATCTGACTAAGGTGAAAATCCGAAAGGGCGTCTTAGGTAAAAATGGATAACCCTGCTGCATGAAAACCTGAAAGGGCGTGCAGGCAAAAGTAAGAAAGAGGCTAACTCTGGTGAAAACCTAAAAGGGTGTTGGCGTTGGCATTGAAAAAGAGAAAAAGAAGAAAGAAAAAGAAAATGAAGCATATGATATACTGAAATGTCGTAGGTGACCGAGACAAGCTCTCGGGGTACCCGAAGTAAAAAAAAAAAAAAAAAAAGAGCGGAACTAATGATGCCATCTAAGACAAGCCCTCAGAATGCCTCCAACAAGAAAAACGATTCAATCTCGAGCAGGTGACTCGGGAGGATCCACCATCAGGCGAAGAAGTCCGAGTTTGTGAAGGCACTCGACTTTTTCCCTACGAAGCTCAGCTAGGCGGTGGTCGTCTGCTGCGAGAAGATGAGAATCCTCCTCTATAGATTTCTCAACCTGCTTCATTTGAAGGCGTAAAGCAGCAAGATATGATTCTTTTTCATCCAAGCTCAAAAAAGTAACATCCTTCTGGCATTGTAGAACAGTAGACCCCTCGGGAATACCCACGGTTGAAAAGAAAGAAGTAAACAAGTTAGACAGTTGTCTAAAAAAGAAGCAATAATAAAAATAAATAGAAAGCCAATGATTGCTATGTACCCTTGTCAGGCGAGGAAATAGATACCCCTATCAGGGGGTCGATTGCAACGACCTCGGGAGCGGAAAGTGGTACACCTGGATAGCAAATAAACATCAAGCCAAAAAAACACCGGAAAGGTACCGACAAGAGATTAAGTAGTCATATAGGCATCAATAGTCCCATCGGTCGAAGGTTACGCCTTTAAGGTGACGATGAAACACCTTCTGAGAAGGGATCTTCGACTTTTAATCTCGCGTTCCTCTGCTACCAAAAAAAGAAAGCCGAGAAAGCAAATGGTCAAGTAAGTCAAAGTCAGACCTACTTCACCAAAAAGTTTTTGGGTGTCATCCAAGAACAACAAAGACAGGCCTCCTGCCTCGACCACGACACAAAGGAGGAAAGAAGCGGACTAAGTGCAAAAGGAAAGAAAGAACTAAGAGCAGTTCACTATCAAAAGGTGTGGAAGGACAAAGAAGCAAGATGAAAGCCTATGAATCATGGCAAAGTTACAAAATCCGGCTCATTACAGTTCAACGCTTCGGCCAATTAGGGTCACTTTCGCAACGTGCCCTAAAACACCAGAAAAGGGTTGTTCATACTCAAAGTTTAACTTATTAAAGTCAAAGCTTCGGCCAATTGGGGTTGCTTCTACAATGCGCCCTAAAATGCTAAAAGAGAAGATAAGCTGGTCAAAGTCAAAGCTCCGGCCAATTACAGTCACTTCCACTATGTGTACTAAAATGCCAGAAGAGGGTGATCTATACCCAAAGATTGGTTGCTCACAGTCAAAGCTTCGGTCAATTAGGGTCACTTTCACAATGTGCCCTAAAATGCTAAGAGTGCGTTATTCATACCCAAAGTTCGATTGATTACAGTCAAAGTGCCGACTAGTTAGGGTCGCTTCCACGGTGTGTCCTAAAATGCCAGAAGAGGGTTATCTATACCCAAACATCGGTTGGTCACAGTCAAAGCTTCGGTCAATTAGGGTCACTTTCATCATGTACCCTACAATGCCAGAAGAGGGCATCCATACCCAAAGATCGACTTGTTGCAGTCAAAGCTCTAGCTAGTTAGGATCACTTTCATTGTATACCCTAAAATGCCGAAAAGGGGTATTCATGTCCAAGTATTTTTGAAGAACTTGGCAAATGTCAGAAGTTGATAAAGGATTAATCTCCTAGCAGCTACAAGCTATCCTTGCTCAGAGGCAATAGGATCCTGGAGGATTAATACCAACAAGAATGGGTTTACTCCCAAAATCCTAAGACAAGGCCCACGAGTTTTCAGCAGAATGCAAGATGAGTGCATGAGATGAAGCCAATACAAGACCGCAATGCGGATACACAGGACATATGCCTCCGCCCCTACTTCCGCACATGTCCCTTGGGGGGCATTTGTTGAAACAATTTTTTCTTGAAAGAAAAATAAAAGAGAGAGAGAGAGAGAGAGAGAGAGAGAGAGAGAGAGAGAGGGAGAGGTTGCGGTGGCTAGTAAAACCGTAGGGGGAGAGAGAGAGGGCCAGCGGTGAAGAGAGGAGTCACCGTTGACCGCTTCCCCCACCCCCACCCTACCCCACCGGTACCCTCATTGACCCCCCAACCCCCCACCAGTGGTGGTGGGGTTAAAAAAAAGAAAACACAGGAGAAAAAAAAAAAGAGGAAAGAAAAAAGAGGCCACCATTTTGCCTATAAGAGGCCCCTCAAGGCTTCAACAAACACACACGCAGCGCAAAGAAAAAAGAGAAGAAGAGGCTCTGCTGGGAATTTTTCTGCAGAAAGAGAGGAACAAGGACCCCATTTGAAGCTTTGTGTGCGTGGACATAAAAGGACACAAGAAGGATTATTTTTTTTATTATCTTTGTAATATTGTAAATAAAAAATGCTAATGGGTTTATTTCTATTCGTGAAATAGCCTTTGTTTCTATTGGTTTACTCTTATTGGTAGAGTAACCATTATTTATTGGCTCATTCTTAATAGAATGACCATGTGGTTATCGGTTCTCTCTTATTGATAGAGCGGCCATATAACACATGAATCATTTTATTAAAGTGACCATTATTTGTTGATTTTTCTAAAGTTTTCTTGGTTTACTCTTATTGATAGAGTAACCATTATTTATTGGCTCATTCTTAATAGAATGGCCATGTGGTTATTGATTCTCTCTTGTTGGTAGAGCGGCCATATAACCCATGGGTCATTTTATTAAGGTGTCTTAAATTGTGTAATGTGATTCAATCAATGAAAATACAATATTATTGCCTCATGCTATAATATTTGTGGTTCGTTCATATTGGTTGAACGGCAACTTGTTTTGGTTCCTTCATACCGGTTGAAGGACCAGTAGGGAACATCCTCAAGTGTGTGGTGGCCTTTATGCCCCTTGTTAAGGATGTTCTTTATGTCCTTTATCCTCTTAAATGAATCTAAGAAGAGGGGATATATTGTCCGAAGATTTCATATCCTTTAAGGATACTTATTGCAATCCCAAACGAAATTGTCCTATAGCTTCTAACATTATTTGGAAACTATTTAGACGCACGGTATTGAATGAGATTTTAGCTTGATACATCTACCTAGCTATGTATTGGATGACCTTTTCTCGTACTTCCTTCCCATGCTTCTTGTCCTTGATATATTTGCCCATTGAATTTTCAGGATTAGGAGTACAAAATCGGACCTTTCATCCGAGGAGGCTTTGCAAGAATGTCATCAACTTGATTCACCTTAAAGGATGAATCTTTAGAAGTCAAATCTCTAAAAATATCATCTCGATTTTCTGCTTCCTTAATCAAACATTTCTTTTCAATCCCTGCTTATTTTGATTGCTCCATGTACTGTTTAATTTATTCTTTTGCCTTTGGTGTCACCTTCAAGCAAGCTGTCACATTTGTAGAAGTCCCAGCTAGGTGTTGTTTCAATCGGTGGATCGCTCCTTTACCATCTTTCTGAAAAAAATTGCATTTTATCTGGTCCCTATTGGATTCACTGAAATACCATATTTTCAGCCAGAGTTTTTATTTCTCCCTTTCCCTTTGGTAGGCCCTTGATTAGACAAATGAGACGAACCTCCTGCTTGTGTGGACATCTTAAATAAATAACATTGACAATAAAAATTTAATACAAAAATTAATACATAATGCTTAATAATCATTGATCTTAGATATAATTAAGAAAAAACATAATAATAGAAAGGACAAAAAGTAGAACTTTAGTCACAAAGATAAATCAATGTCATCCACACTCCACCTAGTAAATAAATCATTGTCCACTTGTAAAGAGAAAGACAGTTATGAAGATAGTGAGAGAGAGAGAGAGACAGAGGAAAAAAAGAGATCAAGAGTTAGATAGAGTGAGACAGACAGAGAGAGTCATAAGGTGGGGGTGAGAGAGAGACAGAGAGTGAGAGGGTCGGGGGAGGCACAGAGAGAGTGAGAGGATCGGGGGAGGGGAGCGATATAAAGAAAGTGACATACAGAGTGAGAGGGTCAGAGGAGGGGAGCGATAGAGAAAGAGAGAGAGAGACATAGAGAGTGAGAGGGTCGGGGGAGGGAGGGAGACAGGGAGGGAGACAGAGAGTGTGAGAGGGTCAGGGGAGGGGAACGATAGAGAGAGAGACACACACAGAGAGTAAGAGGGTCGGGGGAGGGGAGCGAGACGGGGAGAAAGACAGAGAGTGAGAGGGTCGGGGGAGGGGAGCGAAATAGGGAGAGAGATAGAGAGAGGGTCTGTGGAGCTGCCAACCACGTATGGCGACTGTGGAGGGGCGGAGGATGACGCATGGCACGGGACGGGGCGTTAGGGTTTCTATTGGGACGGGTTTGGGGGGTTAGCGGTTCACTTTTATAACTTGGGCATTGGGCCCTTTGGGCTGGGCAAATGGGCCGAGTTCAGGCTGAACTGACCGGCTGAGGTGGGCCTAGGCGACGGAGGCGCCAGAGGCGAGCGCCTCAACACTTGAGGCATTTTCAGCCTTCGCCTAGGCGAATCAGGCCAAAGCAAGGCAGGTTATGATCGCTTTGCCTCACCTCGTCGCCTAGGCGAGCGCGTCACTCTCCTTTGACTACATAGAACAACGGAAACAAATATCATTTAGTCAAAGTCACCTATATATTTTTAACAAATGAATGCATAGCAAAGAATTAGACAAAATTTCAAGAGTCAAAACTTCCAACAGCCAACTATTACAAGATTTCAAAACATCAAAACTTCCACATGGCAGCCGATTGCTTAGCTTGATTTTCTCAGGAATGGAAGGTATTATTAGATGGTATCCACCTTAGTTATCTTTTCCAAACACAATAATGCTGATTTCTGAGGCTAATCATATGTAATGTTATATGGAACTATGTAATAGGTTAATAAGTCCGAGAATGCCACAGCTAGAATTCATATATGGCAAGCATGTTTATAGGCTTCCCTAGCTTTGCTTTAGAAATGCATCCATTTCTTCAACATTGTTGCCTGATAGAAACCATGCAGAACCATGCATAAAGAATTACTATAGAGATTCAAATAACAGGTAATTGGATCTTATAGAATATTATCTTGAGGATATTATTTTCTTTCTTTCCTGATGAATGACAAGAGACTCCCCTCATGCCTGACTAGGATACCAGCCAATCCATTGAAGTAGGCAGGAAAAGTCCATGGACGTCTGGGGAATAACCCCAAAAGGCAAACAACTCTCTTAAAGGCTCATTTCTCCAAGCTTTTTATAGAACTGATGTGAGACTTGTTATATCTTACTGGATGCTGCACAACGAAGAAAAAATACACAAAAATCTGTGTTGCAGAGACGATGTTGAGATGGATGTGTAAAAAGATTTAAGTAGCATAAGACTCGGAAGGATCGTGTACATGCAGATTTCCAGTAGCTTCAATTAATTTTAAGTTGAGGGGAAATAGTCTTTGGTTTGGACATGTATTGCCATCCAAGTTCAGTGGTCGACTGAAAGTGTGATCAAACTCAAGTAGAAGATGGTAAAATGGCTTGAGGCGGTCTTAAAATGAGAGTTCAATACAGTAAGACAGGCTAGGACGTGACTTTTCTAGGTTTAATGACGAGCATGACACTTGATAAGTAGAACGGCACTACATGATTTATGCAGCCAACCCAAAATAAATGGGATACGGCTCTTCCTCTGATCAGCTTCAGATGGGGCATGTAATATTGCACTATGCTATAGAAAAAAATACGTGAATAAGTATTGCTTGGTGTGGTTAAACTGAAATGAGAGTCGGAATGGCACAGTAGGATTCATGCAGCCAGATAAATGGGATACAAGCAGGACATGTGGCTGAGAGTTGCTTCGTGTGATTAAAATGAAATCATTATTTCAGAAGCCATGCTACCACAGAACCCATAGGATTATATAGTTGTGCTGCAAGTTATTCTGTTTGCATATAACCAAGTCTTCATGTTATCTGCAGATGCGCTCTCAGGATAATATGAAGTTGAAATGCAAGTTTATCAAAAAGGCCACAAGGCAATAACCTTTTGTCCTTTAAGTGCAGTGGCATTTAGAAAACCATGTGATTCTTTGTCTACAGTCACATGGCTAAACATAAAGGCAATAGACTGCAAAATGATGACCAAAATCTTTACTTTCATGATTCCAAAAGGGTTTTAACTAGTTTACCTATAGATATCATAACTTTTCTCAAACCTTAGCACCCTTAACTAGCACCTTTAAAGGAGATCCATAAATTGATCCACTAGGAGTTTTGTCTGGTTTGACATTAGAATGTTGACAATTGATCCAATTAGGGTAGGTTTCTTTGGATAAGATATATACATTGTTGGGCCTATGTTGGTATGCTGGCTAACCTGGTATAGAAAAACATATCCTCCTTACTTATAAATTACCATCTCAAGTCTGGCCAACAATTTGAAAACTTTTTTTAACAAATGAAAAATATGTTGCCAAATTGTAATTGATTATAATCAAATCAGTGCTAAATATTAGGGATAGAAGATTTCCAATTGAGTTGCATGTGCACATTTATGTCCACTCTCCCCAACCCTATTAGTAAAAGTAACTTCGAATAAGTTCAAACAAATACCCAACATAGAGTAGCCTAGGAATCTTCATTGTGACAGAGATAAAAATACACTTGCTCTACATGCACCATCTGTCAAATCAGCATGCACAAGCATCGGTATCAACTGCCTAACTCAATACTACCAACGGCAGGTGGGGCACCAAGAATTTCTTTGACAAGTCTAGAATTAAATTGGAGCAACTACCTATAAATAACCTACTAACACCGTCCCCCCACCCCCCACCCCAAAATAGCCTTGACCTTCAAAAAACGGAATCAACTATGAGTGTTGTGAGTTTAAAATTTAATGAAATTGTTAAGTATGTCCTTTTGTAGGGAAAACATGGCATAGAGTTCCTTTCTATCCAAAAATGATAAAAACAAACACATGGAAGTAAACATTATTGAATAATAATAAGACAAACAAAAAACACATACAATTTCGAACACACAAACTGTGTAGAAATCTCCTTCAAAGGGAATGTTTGTGTGTTTGACTTGCTGGTTTTTCTTGGGTGAGGGTAGTGGAGAAACCCTGACCTAAAAGTCCCTACAGCTTGTTAGGGACCATTCAGAGTTTGTGATGTCAAGCTTATTTTCCAAACTTTTGCATCTAAAAGCATGACAAGAAGTTTCAATTAAATTGGAGAGAATACATGGACGGCGCACCCCATGTCCTAAGATTAATAGCATGAGCAACACTACCTTCCTCATTATACTAGCTATCATTGTAGATCTTATTTCGTTCCCAGAATTCTATTTTTTGATTCTTAAGATCAATTCTTGATGGAAGTGGGAATATGTTTCTCCATGATCATGTCTTAAGTTGGTTGTGTATTGTGAAGGCACAAGATCTTCACAGCTGGATGGAAGAAGAAAGCTCTTTAAGCTTCTACAAGTACCTTGCTCAAAGGCATTAACACTGAAATGATAAAACTACAGAGATCAGGAAAGATCATTATATAAATATTTTGACATATATCATGTCTACTCCTTATTTTCTCATGCCTTATTCTTTTCCAAAACAGAATTTCTCTCCACTTCTAGTTTCACCTATCCATATTTTGAATGATCCTCACCTTCAAATGTTTGCAAACATGCGAACAATCTCAGCATAGTATCAATTCAGTGAATCAATGATGTGACTATTTTACTTAAATATAGGCACAGTTATTTCTTTTAGCCTTAGGAACAGTAAGATAACTCTGATCATTAAAAATTGAAGTTACTTTGTCAATCATGTCTTGCCTTTTATATCCAGGAACAATATCACAAATTCAGTCTGTGATAGCTGATAAAAGAGATTGTTTCAACTTATTGTGTTGCCTTTTATCTTCCTTTCTATTATTTTCAACTTTTGTGGGTTTCAGTGAAATATGGTTTAAAGAATTCAGTGAGAGGGGTATTGATGCCAAGTTGTCATATTCATGAATAAGATCCCAAAAGATCCAATGCTTAATGAATAAGATCACAGCTTTTTTTTCCTTAAAGAAATATAATGCCCATTGAAAGAAGCTCGGGGAAATACCTGAAACACATCGACTCAAAACCTGTACTATGGTCAACCCAGCAGACCCCCCAATAAACAATTATTATATTTAGGCTTGTATGATTTAGGAATGACTTAAGTCTATTCCACCTAATACTTAGCTGTAACGGAAAACAAGTAGCAATACTCTTAATAGTGAGAACTTCCCCTCCCTACAGTACCATGATCGTAGAAACACATTTAAATTGAGACAATGTTGGTCACGTCCTTCGACCACAAGTAGGCTATTCTAATTATCCACCATCAAGGAATTTAGGATGGTCATATAAAGCAAGTAGATGATCATCTTATGCGTTTATACGTATCCTTGCTGCCTTTTTCATCCTTTGCTATATCAGGGAAGCTCATATTTCTGTTAATTTTGATAATACAGGTCAATACAGGGGTAAGCAACTCTGCTTTCAATACAGGGGTAAGCAGACATCATGCTGTAAGACAAGCTACTTCTAAATTTGGGGCACCACCCCAAAAGCATGCCAATTAAAGTTTGTTCACTGAATCAGTCTGCTAGACGAGTCTTTAAAATTGAACTGTAATGAAGCATTGAGAGGATCATCACGTTTTCTGGTTGCTGGCGAGGTTCAGAGACAATCAAGCATGCCATCTACTTTGCTTTGTATTCTTGGTGATAGTAACGGTTCCCTTGCAAAAACTCAGTCATCATCTATTGGCTTGAAGCTTTGTCAGCTTCATCAGATACGTACCACTCTGGTCAAATCAGAACCCTCTCGTTGAGGAGCTCTCAGATGGTGCTATAAAATGATGCGAAAGAGATAAAATGCTATAAAACTTGGATTTTAGAAATATTCTATTCCAACTAAAAAGCAGAATCGACAACATTTCTGAAAATGCATTCAGACTCCATTTCCCATTCTTGCATTTTTTATTAGAAAAAAAAAATTGAATGCCAGGAAGATGAGAGAGCAGGGGGCGACTTCAGCAGAGGAGCAGTTGGGAGTTGGCGGTAAGCGTGCGCATGACAGGCTCGGGACGTTAGGAGATTCACAGAAAAAAGTCCAAGACGTTAAAAAGAGAAAAAAAAACTGAAAGAGTTACTTAACTTCGAGAAAGTTTACATATATAGTCTGGATCCTCAAAATGATATGATTATTGAGGGAATTTAGACAGCAATTAGTCTAGGAATGACACGTACGAAGCAGCTTTCTTGGTCAATAGAGATATATTCCATTACAGCTAGTTATTTTTTCCTTTGTTCCAAGTTTTCCTAATTTTTAAATACAATCTAGAGTATCTTAAAGATAAGCTAGTTGTATTTTTTGTGAAGTAGGGTGTATTTACATGCACTCAGACGTATATTTATGTAGTGGTCTGAATTGTATTTAGGTATATTAAGATGTATTTTAAATTATGATTGAAGCTCTTGGTTGTAGCTAAGTGTTTTGAGTTGTATCAAAATATTGAAAACATTAAGAACAAAGAAAAAATAGCAGACTGCAATATGACACATCTCAATTGACGAATCTATTTCATAGGTGTCATCCCTAAGTTTGGTTACCGTCTAAGTCAGTAAGTTTACTAAGAGGAACCATAGTCCATTTGAATACAGTGTGTTTGAGGTGAGTCCACTCAATATAACCATCCCACAGGATGATATCTGTGTCCTGTCTCTGTTTCGGAATTATTTAATTCCTTAGAGGAGGAGAGAGATAGACTCAAATCCACCGAGGGATTCCTTCCTTCCTGTGAAATGCTGGCTGAGGTGAACTTTCTTCGAATTAAAATTACTTTTTGGGTTAAAATTCTTAGAGATGTGTAAAAACGCAAATTTTAAGTTTCTATTCCCATCTAATTTCCCAAGTGACATTTTAGAGAAATGTTTGCTGCACAACTGGGTGTGTAGCAACGCCCAGTCACAACGCACAACTGGGTGCGGTTGGACCACGTGGCGTTGAAGGCCAGTTGGGAATACTGACATCAGCACGTTCGCTGCATCAACGCTGACATTCGGACACCCGTTGCGCCAATCGTCTGCCTGGATCCGCCCCCGTCAAATCCCACACCGTAATGAGTACCCCGTCCTATCCGTTTGAAATTTACGGAGCGTTTGAATATTTTCTACTTAAAATGTCGTTTTCCCACCCATCGCCATCCACGTGGGAAACAACGAAGCCAGAGGAGGGACGCGGCCGGAAGCGGAAGAGAGCGGAGGAAGCGAAGGTGAAGCGGACCTGCGTCACGTGAACTTGCGTCGCTGACATACCCCAGCCCGTTTCGCGTCTCCTCTGCTCCGGCGGACTGCCATTACTCCTACGTCCATGTGTGCTTGTGAAGGTAGCTGGGCGACTGCAGCTAGGCGCGTGTGAAGTTGTCAGTCTTCCCATGTCCATGTCCGCTTGGATATTACTCGCCTCCTATCTCCACGCTTGTCCCTATTCCTGGTTGTTCGTGCCGGTTCTCCCGCCTCGCCATCTTCCTCACTTGCCCACCTCCACGCAAGCCCTGTTATGAAGGTAGCAAGGTGATCGCGATCGTAGGTAGCTGACCGTGTGGAAAATACTCGCCTCCTGCATCCACGTCGGTCCCTATTCCTTGCTGGTTCGTATTAGTCCTCCCGCCATCCACGCTGATCCCTGTTCTTGCTCGCTTGTTTGTCAGTCACCCACCTCTACGCATGTTGCGAGAGACTGTGGAAATTACTCACCTCCTGCATCCATGGCGGTCCCTGTTCCCTGCTAGTTTGTATTAGTCCTCCCGCCATCCACGCCGATCCATGTTCCTGCTCGCTTGTTTGTCAGTCGCCCACCTCCACGTAGGTTGCGAGAGCTAGCTAGGCAAGCCCTGTTCTTCACATTCCACACCTCCACTTTGCACATACCTCTTATCGGGGAAAGGAGACCGGACCACCCTTCTCCTACAAAGGAGAATGGAAGAGAAGAGACGTTGTTGCTGAGCAGCGAGATAGAAGGACATGGAGTGCAGTCGACCAATAGTTTGCAGATGTACATGTCCAACCCAATTGTTCACATGCAGTTTCCACCTGCCCTTGTACATATGCAGCGGCCCATCTTTCGGTGGCACATGCCAGCGTCCACTTCTATGATGCCAAACGCTGTATTACCGACAGTTGTGCAAATGCAAGTTCTTGCTCCTGTGTCCTTGCCTTTTATGTCATCAGCAGAGCCAAGCATACAGAACTTACAACTGACAGCATTATCCGAAGAAACTGGTTAGTATATGTACTGTGTTTTTTATTAAATTTGTTAACATCAATGCAACCTTGTATTTCTGATTTTTTTTATTATTATTATTTCTTATTGTTTGTCAGCACATTCAATGGAAAACACAACAGAAGTGAAGAATAAGACTCCTGCAAAAACAAGGGAGGGTCGATTGACAACGGAGGCTAGTGCAAGCACGCAAGTCGTCGCTACAGATTTACTCGAGGATCTTGGTTACACATTTACTGAAATTGATGTTCATTATAATTGAAACTTTCATATTTTTCTCCACACATGCAATATCTGGAGTGGCAAATGGATGACGATATTAACAAATAGAAGTTTGAATTGTGAAATAAATTCAATTTTGATTGTAGAAAGTAAGATTTACAAATACAGCTTCAAGATTGAAAAAACTCAATATCATATTCACAATGACAGGATGAGATTAAGAAATATAAAATAACATTGATAAATATAGTTATTATTGATAAATAACTAGTTTTTATGGACAACTATAGAATGTGATTGAGAAATATAATTTTGGATTGACATATACAGGATAAGAAAAATAAATACAAATTATCATTGACTATATATGCTAGGATATATAAGTAAATGTTCGGGTTGACAAGTATATGATATCGCTGATAAATATAATTTACATTATCAAGTGTAAGTTTGATTGTATAGAGTAAGATTGACAAACAAAGTTATAGATTGACCTAAGGTAGTACTAATAAATACAGGTTATGACGAGTATACGACAGCGGATTGACCTAAGGTAGTACTAATAAATACAAGTTATGACAATTATTACAAGTATACAATTCGATTTGAGAAATATAACTTCAGATTGACATATACAACTTTTGATTGTAAAACATAGGCTAACGTAGATTATATAGGGTAAAAGTACAAATAAATTAGGGTTAACAAACAAACACATAGTAAGGTTGACAAATAGGTATTTGGATTAAGAATAATTGTTTGAGATTAACAAATATAGGGTGATAGTGACACGTAAGAATTAAAATTTTTGATAGACATATTGCAATTCAAAAATGTATTTGTCAATGATGTGAGACCCATGCCTCATTGGGAACTTGTATTGTTCAATGTAACTTTCAATTTTATATTTTTAATTGTTTCTTTGTATTTTTTTTCAGAATTATCCTCGCATAGTAAGACTCTTACGAAGGAGAAAAATGATGATGGGCATGTCAATATTGTAGAACCATGCAATGGCATGAACTTTGATACAGCTGAAGATGCGAGATGCTTTTATAACACCTATGCTAGACATGTAGGATTTGGTATATCTATTGTCCATAGCAAGTTTACACGTGGGTCTTGTACGCACAAGATCTTTGGTTGCTGGAAGAATGGACAGAGTAGGAGAGATCCAAAAGTTTTATGTCATCGAGATAGTGCAAAAGTTGATTGCAAAGCAGGCATGAAAGTGAAGTTAGATAAAGGTAGCGGAAAGTGGATTGCATACCATGTTCTACTTGAGCATAATCATAAATTGTCTCCAATGGCTGTTGTATACTTGCAGTCACACCGAAGGATATGCACGCCTGAAAAGGTAGAAATAAAGAATATGCATAGTGTGGGAATATCAACATCAAGTGTCCTGTATTGCGAGAAGAAAGGGTGGTGTTCGACAGTTACAATTTACTGAAAAGGATTGTAAAAACTTCCTAGATAGAGAACGACAAAGTCAATTGAAGGAAGGTGATGCCAAGATAATGATGACCCATTTTCTACAAATGCAGAGTAAGAGTCCATCATTCTTTTATGTCATAGATTTGAATGACAACCAACAACTAAGGAATGTATTTTGGATTGATGGAAGGGCAAGGACCGTATGCGCATATTTTGGAGATGTCATATATTTTGATACTACTTTTCTCACAAATACCTATGAAATGCCTTTTGCACCATTCGTCGGAGTAAATCATCATGGGCAATCCATCTTACTTGGATGTGCCTTACTATCAAATGAGAAAGTGCAATCTTTCATATGGGTTTTTAGTAGTTGGTTACAAGCCAACGGTGGTGTTGCACCAAAGGCAATCATCACTGATCAAGATAAGGCCATTGAAGCAGCGATTTTTGAGGTCTTCTCTGATGCACGGCATCGATTTTGCCTATGGCATATTTTACAAAAGATACTTAAAAAGATTGGTCATATATGCACTACTCATCCTGATTATATGGAAGAATTTGATGAATGCATATACGATTCTCTTTCTACTCATGAATTTGAAGAACGGTAGGACCAATTGTTGTGTAAGTATGAAGCATGCAAAAATAATGGCTGGTTCAATAGATTGTACGAAAGTCGTGCGAAGTGGGTTCCAGTGTTCTTAAAAGATACATTCTTCGCAGGTATATTTCATTACTTCATCATTATTTTACAAATCATGATAATTTTTCATTATTTATAGTTATGAATGTTCATATGGACTTGTCAGTCTGAACTTGTATATGTATTTTTCAACAATACTCTCTGTTTGTCAATTTGATGAGCATTTCTTAGGTTATGTATGTCAATGAACATATATATTTGGCAAGGTGAACATGTGTTAGTCACTCCAATCATGTATCAATGTTAATTTATGGTTGCCAATTTTAAGTTGCATTTGTTTTGCCTTAACTTGTATTTTGAATCTGATAAATGGACTGGATATAATATGATTGTACAGGAATGTCAACCTGAGCATTAATTATTTTTTTGATGGATTTGTGCACTCAAAGACCACACTTGCTGAGTTCATTGAAAAGTATACAGTTGCAATTGACAGAAGATATGATGCAGAGAATCAAGCGGATGTTAAATCCATAGAAACGATAGCTTACTTAACAACATCCTCGCCTTTTGAAAAGCAAGCTGCCAACATTTACACGAGACAAATTTTCAAAAAATTTCAGCAAGAGGTTATATATGTTGCTGCTTGTCATCCTACCATTATTCCACTTGACGAATGTACATGTGTCTTGAGGGTGAAGTCATTTGAATGGGTGAAAGTTAAAGACAGAGTTAAGAAAATTGTGAAGGAGTACACCGTATCATGTGATCGGAAAGAAGGAACCGTATCATGCCTTTGCCGTTGTTTCCAATTCAAAGGATATTTATGTAGGCATGCATTGATGGCATTTCTTCTTTGCGGCATCAATATGATTCCCGAAAGATATTTTATGCAGCGGTGGACAAAAGAGATGAGGTATCGTTCAGCAATTGATGACTCTAATGTTCAGAATGACTTGCAAAATTCAAACTCTGTAAGGTACGACAATTTAATTCACCGTCTCATGAAGGTTGCCGAGGCTGGGTCTCTGTCAAAACTTAGATTTGATGTAGTTGTGGATGAAATTCCCAAACTAATGAATAAGTTGATAGCTGCCACCGAAGCAGACAAATCCATGCTCACTGTCGTGGACATAAATGGACCTATTAAAGATCCTCTAGGATGAGTTACCAAAGGTCGGAAAAGGGAAAAAAGGATTCAGAGCTCTCTTGAGAAACTTAGGAAAAAATGTAAAGGGCATCTCAGACTAACAACGCTACTGTTGAGAGCAATATCCAGATGATGGAAACAACGAACACTGATGTTGCGGAGGAGACAATGCAGCAACATATAAATTGATGGTTGTCCATAAGCCTTTTTGGTGGCGCATGTTTATATGCCTTGCAGCTATGTATTTTTGTGAAAGATGATGTTGAGATGGAAATACATTATCTATATGGCTGTATAGGGGAAAAGTTATGTGTGAGTGTATGTATGTGATGTGAAAATTTAATACAAGTTTTGTACGTGAATGTACATTTCTTAAGCAATGTACATAGGTTCTTGACTTGTATGTAATACATCTTTGTATGTGAATGTGAAACTTTAAGTAATATAACGAAAATTTGACATATGTGTTTTCTATTCATGAATGTTAAATTTTTGTGTTTCAAGTCTGAATTAAAATCAAATTTTTTCATTGTTTTATAGGCTTTTAAGGATATGCAACCTCGTTATACAGGTTACAGCCGTACCTATACTCAGTTGAGGGCATGCATACACATTCACGTAGTGTTCATAAATACTGCAACCTATAGACACCAATACAGGAGAGTATTGACAAATGCATAGTAATATTGACAAAAGCAGAGTAATATTGATAATTTTAGCAAGCCTTACAGTGACAATTATTATTGATAAATACAGCATTTATGTTGATAAATAGAGATTATTGATGACAAACTTTAGGTAAGATTGACAAACACAAACTAAGATCGATTAGTTCAAACTAACATTGACAAATGCAGGTTAAGTTTGATCAAAACAGACTAGCATTGACAGAGTATGACACTGACAAACTTTTACATTTATAAATACAGAGTATGATTTACAAATATGAAATTTTATTGTCAACTACACACTAATATTGACAAGTAAAGGATAATTTAGCAAGCCTTACAGTAGCACCTAAGATTGATAAATAACGTATTTATGTTGATAAATAAAAAGTTATGTTGACAAATTTCAGGTAATATCGACTAGTGTAGACTAACATTCACAAACGCAAAGAAAAATTGATAAACATAGACTATCATTGATAAATAAAAGATGACATCGAGAAATATTTACATTTACCAATGCAGTGTACCATTGACAAATAAGATATTCTATTGATAAATACGAAGTAATATTAACAAGTAATATTGATAATTAGCAACCCTTACAGTGGCAACTAAATGGCGTTTATATTGATAAATAGAAACTAATGGGGTAATGGTGACAAACTTCAGCTTAGATCGATAAACACAGACTAAGATCGACTAGCACAAACTAACATTGATAAATACATGTTAATCTTCACTAAAATGGACTAGTGTTGACAACTAGAGTCTGACACTGAGAGACGTTAGCATTTACAAATGCAGATTATGACTGACGAATATGGTATTCCATCGATAAATACTGACTACTGTTGATAAGTATACGATAATTTTAACAAGCCTTACAGTGGCAACTAACTACGATTGATAAATAACACGTTTAGGTTGATAAATATAGACTAATTGTGACAAATTCCAGATAAGATCGACAAACACAAAATAAGATCAAGTAGTAGAGACTAACATTGACAAATGAAAGTTAATGTTTACTAAAGTCGACGAGTATTGATAAATATAGTCTGACACTGACAAAAATTTACATTTACAAATCTATCGTATAATTAACAAATATAGGTTTCCATTGATGAATACGGACTAATATTGAAAAATAAAGGATAATATCCGCAATCTTTAAATTGGCAATGAATATTGACAAATATGACGTTTATATTAATAAATAAATATTAATACTTAAAAATTTAGGGTAACATTGACAAACGCAAACTAATATCGACTAGCACTGACTCGCATTGACAACTGCATAGTCATCTTGACAAACTTACGGTAGAAATAACAAACATTTAGATTTACAAATGCAGCATATGATTGACAAATATAAGATTACATTGATAAATACGGGATAATATTGATAAATAAAGAATAATATTGGCAACCTTTATAGTCACAACTAACATTGATAAATATGACATTTTTATTGATAAATAGAAACTAATAATGATAAACACAAGATCGAGTAGTACAGACTAGCATTGACCAATGCAAGTTAATCTTGACGAACATATACTAGCATTGATAAATTTTAAATTTACAAATACTACGTAAAATTGACACATATTGTATTACATTGATAAATACTAATTCTCATATGCAGAAGGATAATATTGACAACCTTTACATTAGCAACTAACATTGACAAATGCGCTGTTTTTATTTGTAAATAGAGAGTAAAAGTGACAAATGATAGGTAAGATTGACAAAGACAAACTAACATTCACTCGTATAGATTGACATTGACAAATCCAGGTAGGATTGACAAATACAAAGTAACATTGAATAGTAGAGGATAACATTCATAAATATGGGTCTGTGTTCATAAATAGATAGTAACCCGGACAAATGTTGTCGGATATTGACAAACACATAGTAACATTATTTTGATTTACATTGACAAATACATATTATTACTGACAAATACAAAATGATATTGACAATCCCGGAGTAACATTGACAAGTAAAGGGCCATAGTGATTAATGCCTTAGTTCACATTTGACAGTCTAAACGTTTATTTGTCAATGTTATCCTCTCAATGCATACATTAATTTGTCATTCTTACGCGATATTTGTAAATACCTATCTGTAATTTTCAATGCTAACGTGTATTTGTCAATCTTATCTTCTCAATGCCTATATCAATTTGTCAATCTTACTCGGTATTTGTGAATACATAGTTGTATTTTTCTATGTTAACCTGTATTTGTCAAAATTCTCATATACACAAGGATAATATTGGCAACTAACATTGACAAATGCGCTGTTTTTATTTGTAAATAGAGAGTAAAAGTGACAAATGATAGGTAAGATTGACAAAGACAAACTAACATTCACTCGTATAGATTGACATTGACAAATCCAGGTAGGATTGACAAACACAAAGTAACATTGAATAGTAGAGGATAACATTAATAAATATGGGTCTGTGTTCATAAATAGACAGTAACCCGGACAAATGTTGTCGGATATTGACAAACACATAGTAACATTATTTTGATTTATATTGACAAATACATATTATTACTGACAAATACAAAATGAAATTGACAATCCCGGAATAACATTGACAAGTAAAGGGCCATAGTGATTAATGCCTTAGTTCACATTTGACAGTCTAAACGTTTATTTGTCAATGTTATCCTCTCAATGCGTACATTAATTTGTCATTCTTACGCGGTATTTGTAAATACCTATCTGTAATTTTCAATGCTAACGTGTATTTGTCAATCTTATCTTCTCAATGTCTATATTAATTTGTCAATCTTACTCGGTATTTGTGAATACAGAGTTGTATTTTTCTATGTTAACCTGTATTTGTCAAAATTATCCTGTGGGTGCATACATTAATTTATCAATGTTACCTTTGTATTTGAGAATGCTTACCTGTAATTTTCAATGTTAACCTGTATTTGTCAACTGTAATCTGGATCACAGAGACAAAAAAGTATCTGTAACATCACAGACACATGTTTCTTTCTACATAAACTAATCACAGACACAAGCTTGCAAGACCCATAAGCAACCTGTATTTATCAATGTTAACCTGCAATTTTCAATGTTAACGTGTACTTGTCAATTGTAACCTGAATCACAGACATAAAAAGTATTTAGTAACATCACAACACTGGTTTCTTTTCACACAAACTACTCACAGACAGAAGCTTGCAAGATCTATGAGCAACACAACAACACAAGGTAGAAAATATTAAAGTGAATCATTTACAAGGTCACACCAGAAAATATTAAAGTGAATCATTTACAAGGTCACACCGATGCATACTCCTGAAAATATCACGTCACCGGGGCATACCCCTGAGAATAACACAAGTGTGAGTGACAACATGCTGTACAAAGTTCTTAGAAGATAATCAATCCAAATACATCCGATTGAAGGCTGTTCATTGAGCGCCCATGGTCACCATGTCGACTGCCAACTGTCCCCTCAATCGTGCAATATTGTCTGCAGTAATGTCCATCTGAGGCATTGTACTCCTTACTGTCAATGCCTCTATGAACTTCACCACATACATCGCGCAATCCAAACTATCAGGGGGTTGAGATGCGCATGATTCGTCAAACTCCAATTTCTAATTTTTTATTTCACTTTGCACCCCAGCGAGTTGGAAGTACTTTTTGATGATGAGAACCTGCAAAGATAATAAAGGAAATGTCATACAAATAATAATAAAAAGGAATATAGTCACAGATTAATAAGTCAAACACTTCATTACCCAAGACCGTGCTGTGGCATTATGTAATACATCTCCTTTGATAGAATTATATGATGTGAAGCACTTCCTCTGTGTATCAAGGGTAAGCAGATGCCAATGGTTTGAGGAGTGCAGCACAAAGAAAATAAAGTCAACTTTTCCTAACGCCTCATCTGTACTGAACTCCTTAAATAGCTTCATAAGGCATTCTGCTTTGGCGGTCGTGTTCTTTTTAACAATATCTACCTTGTTTCGATGAATGGTAGACAAATAGCCCCACGCTTTGTAACTATCAGGAGATTGTAATTGCCTCTGTTTGATCCTATGCACAGCATAATCAATCACCTGCAAAGGTGTATATGTACGTTGTGTTTACATGAATGAATCTAATATTAATTTACTAACAATTGTCAATGTTAACATACAATACTTACATCATCATGTGTCATTTGTCCAGATAATAAATGGGACACGTGTAGTCTTGTGAAATTCGCACCCCATGTAGTGCTCAAGACAACATGTTCACTGACAACATGAAGGCATAATGTAAACACATACCCATACATAAAAGACATGTAATGAAAAATGGATCAATATCTAAAACATGTTTTTACTCTCCTACTTGAAATGAAAGGGAAATTTCAGTAAGTTACAGCTCTAGTGAAGGAAGTTTCAAACTACTAATTCTCATATGCAATGGGAAATAGACACAAAATGAGTCCGTTGTGTTTGGTAGATGACTGAGTGGGCCTAAATGTCTAAGGAATGGAGAGATAAATGATTATCCTCTAAGGATAATGCTGAAAATATCAGAACGTCCATGTATGAAGATATGAAGCTTTGAACTGACATAGGTGTACTAAAAGAAAACTGTAATTTTTCAAAAGCAAAGACCACAGAACAGGATGAGATGCAAGCTTTCCTCTATAAAAAAGCTGATTAAGGAAGACAATTTAAAAATGTAGTAACACAGTGCATTTTTATAGAACTTCATAACTTCCATTAAGGAAGACAACATTAAACTTTCGAATATAAACATATTTCCAAAACAGTTGCCACCCATTTTCTGGTATTCTCTTTCACAAACTATTTTCATCTCCATACTTGACAAAAAAAGGTTAACATTCTCTAATGAAACAGCCTATGCAAAAAAAAAAAAAAAACTTGTATGACACTCGTACAACAAAATTCGTATAGAAACTTCATACTACAAGCACTGAAGCAAGAGGCCCCTTTTCTGAATCGGACAGTGTAGTAAAAAAAACACAAAGTCAACCACCATCAACGGTATTTATGATGCCCTTTTTTTTCCTCCTTTTACCACTTTAACCTGCACCAACACCAAGCATAATAAATGGGGGAGGAGGGCAAGAGGAAATAATCAAAAGGGTAGGCAAAGTGTTTAAAATTCCTAAAGTCTGCTTAATCTCTTCCCTTCCCTGTCCATTTTCTTTTTTGTCTGAATAGGGTGTTGATTCTATGAAACAGAGAGAGAAGAAAAGGGAAAAAAGCCCACGCATGTGTTCAGGGAACCCCTTCTAGATTTTGAATGCTCCATGTTCTTGCTCCGTTTTGTTAAATTCCCACAAAAGTGCAAATCGCCTCTCAGAGCTGCAAAAAAGTTTCTAAATGTTGCTGAATCTCTAGGATTTCCACTTTTTTTTCCTCCCTTCCTATTTTTTTTTTCCCCTAAAACCAGTTCAACATGCAAGCCTATATCCCAGTATGCGGGTTTCTGCTTTCGGCATACATGTATCTATCACTATGGAAGCCCATATCCCACTATACAGCACTATTCCTAGACAAGAAGAGGTGGTGGAGGGACGGCTCCGGCCTCTCTAAGTAAGAAGACATGAGTAATCTTTTGTGACTCCTAAAGTTCCACTAGAGTTTTGTAGAGAATATACATGAAACGTGAAAAAGAGATTTCCTTCCATGCTTTTTTTTCATCTTTATCATTTTTTTTTTCTCTTGTCACTGCTAAACTTTTCCTCAAGTGTTCACTTTTTTTCCCAAAGTGGATGAATGTAGTAAATGTATAGAAATTTACTTACTCGGTCATGTTAGATGATAAAAAAGTGTGAATGACCGCCTCATCGTTCACTCCTAGAAGACTCTTCCCAGAAAATTCATATTCCTTCTTCTTCAGAGATGCCTGCATTAGAGTACACATGAATCACAATAAGAAGAAAATAAGTAAACTAACTTTCTACAGTCCACTTACCATTGTCCCTTCAGAAATAACCCTCTTAGGTCCAGCAGTCCTCTTCTTCTTAAACATACGCAAAGATTTAGTCTTTCCCTTATGCTCAACCTTAGCAGATGCTTCCAACTGTTCATGAAGGTGCTCTCCCGATTCCGTACCAACGCATGCAGCCCCGTCGTGGAGGTCCCCTTCCTCTTCAAGTCCATGTATCCCTGCATGCTCTCCCTCCTCCTCAACTGCAGCACCCATTGTAAGCACCTCCCCCTTCCCATGTTCATGACCCAAAGCCCTTACTTGTGCGAAAAGAGCATCAACTTTGCTCTGCAAACGATCAAATCGGGCATCTATTTGTTTTCGAACCTCCATCAACTCCCTTGCATGCTTCTCATCTAGACATTTGACAATGTCAACAAGCGCCGTAACTTGGCGTGTCAATGTCTCGATGGCATTAGAGGTGGCTGGCTCCTCCCTTCTGCTTTCTTCCCCCATCCCAAGGAGCCACCTTTCAGCGGGCTCCACCTCCAATTTCTCAACAACCTGTTTGAAAGTATTTAGATCACGTTGTTACTAAGAAAAAAGATAACATCAATGCACGTGGATTTAGTCACATTTCATGGGTGAATATTACCTGATTTGTTCTCAAGGTGGCTGCTGTCCACGCAAATTTTCATACATTCATGGATGGCCACCGAAATAAACGGGGAAATGTAGACCTGTTTAGTGGTTGCCGGATGTAGGTATGCTCCAGAAACCACACCTACAAATACGTGCAAAATGAGTTAAACATATATTATATGATATGTAAAATGATACAACATCAAATACAAAGAATAGTAAAACTAATAGAATACATACCACTAAGGCAGCTGAGCAACCATACAAGAATATATTCCCTGTTGGTTCACCTCCCCCACGACTTCTCTTTCCTACAGTTTTCCTGCCACTCCTCTTGTCCTTTACTGCACGTACCAGGACATCAAATTTGTGCATGATGAGTTGATGAAATGCCACTACCCAGGAATATTTACTAAGTGACTGTAGGTCATCCAAATAATGCAGTAGCTGACGGGGGCATCTATGCTGAGTTACTGGACACAAAAATGTAGAGAACAGTAGGAGTATCCACAGCCGAACTGTGTCGGCTACATCTACCTCATCATTGGAGCCTACAAGACTGTGAATTAGCTCCCGTATGATCTTTCTCTCGAACACTACTTTCTCGCCAAAACGTTCCCGAAGTCGGGAAGGCTGATCCTTTGAGCCGTAATGGTGCACTTCAATGCCTGTGCATGGTACTCCCAAAATCAAAGCGACATCTTGGGGGGAGAATGTGACCACCGTTGTACCAAGGACAAAGTCACACCCTCCTTGAAAGGCATCTATTATTTGCTCTAGGAAATAGAAAGGGAACGATGTGGGAGGCCGGCTGTCCATGAATGGCACAAATGGAGTTTGGCACATCAAACTCCTGTGGCAATCTCTGAAGCCCAAGGCATCGCGGTCATCCACGTATGCTGTTAAAGAGCATCGGGCTAGCAAAATTTGTCCCCGTCCACCTGTGTTACCAATGAAGAAATAATTAGTCCTAAATATCATGAATGAAATACTATAAGGAAACAACAACAATTACTTTACAAATACAGAACTTAAATGACAAATAGCAGATTTGCTGCATAGAGTTTGGAATCAGTGGACAAATCTCAATTTTCACTCACAAATACGGGATAAGATTGACAAATAAATGTTGTTGTGGATGATTACAAGTTAACAATTACAAGTTCGGGAACAGAATTAGAACTTAGAACCATGTTCACTAGCTGTTAACTAAGTGCAACATCCATTCCACGTGCACAATCATGTTTTAAACAAAATGAACTATACAACAATTTGAGAACCAAATGAAAATACAGAAAACTACAAACATGTGATTAAAAGAATATGACAATTTATGAGGCACTGAACTGTATAAAAAATAAAGTGTAAAAATATTTACTGTGGCCTAAAACCGACTGCCGGTGTACAACATGATTGTGCAGCAAATCATAGTCAATGGAAGAAGGTGTGTCTGCACGTAGGGTGGAACGCTAGTACATGACCAGTTATCCAACGAATGTAATGGTAATCAGAAGGGTGTATTGATTAGTTCCTTCCCATGTCATTCCACCATTGAGCAAAATAAGAGTATTGGAAGTGTGCCATATAAATACAAATGACAGATTAATTTTCCCATGTCCTTCCTATGCGTAGCCTTTGTTCAAGTTAAAAAAATTAATCTTTCTTTAGAATCTCATAGTTTATCATGCACTGTACCAATATGGCAAGCAATAGGCATGAGAAAGAGAATAAAAGGAAATGTTGAAATCAAAAGTCATCCTTACATCTTACCCATAAACCAACTGTCCAAAGATGGCACAACAGTGCTATAATCTCCTATACCACTGACTACCTAAAGAATGAATGCTGAAATTGCTTTCTACCAATTCTTTTTGGCCCAAAGAATGTGCATGTTCTCTCCTAAATTTTTTGGGGTACAACATAGTATAAATAACATCATTTTCCCACTCGCCTTGTTGAAAGAATATGGCCTCAGGTTAAAAACCATTTTAAACTTAATGGCATCTATGAAGGTGCACATTCAACATACACGAGAAATGGCCAAGATTGATGACCAATTTAAGAGGGGGTGTATTGTTGAAATAAAATTGGCAGTGCAATCTATAACATTGTGAGCAAGCTACCTTTTTTTATATAAAGTATGCAAGCTGTTTTCAAGATTGCAGCTTATCCTTTGTTAAGTTGTTCATAGGTATTACCTTGCCCACATGATTTGTGAGCCATGGACATGGATGTTTTGTATTTATACAAACATGTAACTTAGTACAACATAATTTTGGAAAGAAAACATCACAATACAAGAGATATACAAAGTTAAATATATTTGTATGTACACATCCATGTAGAAGAATATGATCAATTGAAACTTGTCCAAAACATAGAAATGATGAGTATGATATTAATAAGTTTATTGAATCTTACTTAATGTTTAAACAAGTATTTGAAAAAGATGAAGTGGTCATCTAAAATCGTAAATGGAGCATGAACATGTATATTCAAGACTTGTGTTGTGTCCTAGTGTCTAATATGGCACAGGGTGATTTGCAAGGAACAAATTTTTTGTTTCTTGGGTGATAGGTATCTCACCTATCAATTTTTTATTATTAAAAAAAAAAACCAATGTGAAATTCAATCAGGGGGAGGGACAAGTAATATGCTTATAATAGGTGGGCACAATGTAAGTTGGAAATAACACATGTAATTTTTTCTTTCTTGGGGGATAGGTATCTGACCTATCATTTTTGGATTATTAAAAGAAAAAAAAAAAACGTCTTCACCATGTGGTTGTCAGAAAAATTAGATAATGTGAAATTAAATCAACGGAAGAGGCATCTAATATACTTATGATAGGTGGCCACAGGGTGGGTTGGACAAAATAGATGTAATATTTTCTTTCTTAGGTGATAGATCTCTCACGGATCATTTGTTTATTCATTATTTAAAAAAAAAAAAAATAACTTCACCATGTGGTTATCAGGAATGTTAGACAATGTGAAATCAAATCAGGGAGAGAGGCAAGTAATATGTTTGTGATAGGTGACCACGGGGTGGGTTGGACACAGATAATGTCAACATCCACAAATTAAGATTGACAAATAAAGGATATGATGGACAAACAAAAGTTAATGTTCATACAGACAGAATGTAAAAATTATCAAAAAATTGTTGACATGTTAACATTGACAAATCCAAGTTAATATTGACAAACTCAAGTTTAATTCACAAATACATGTTAACATTAACAAATAAAGGTCTCTATGAACGAATACAAGTAAACATTCACACATGCAGATTAAGATTGACAACTACAGATTTTCATTCACATATCCAAGTTAAGATCTACAAATACATATTGAGAATGGCAAGTTCAAGTTGACATTGACAACCATGAGACAACGTAGAAGAAATAAACAACTTTATAGTGCCACATTGTATGTTAAACAAGAGGAGGCCTGTATTGTAGTCAAGCTCTTTATTACCATCAGGTATACTCATGTAAGGTGAGGTGGGGAGGATGTTGACTGGTGGAAGTTTGAGGGGAAAGAGAGGCAGGTCAAGTGATGCGCAGGAGAGAGACGATGAGTCATGTAGGATGCACAAGCATTTATTAGGAATGGTGATCACAAGTTCTGAGACCAAAGTTGACTTATGAGGATATGAATATCCTTAGTAAACTTTGCCTTTTGCGGTAAATTGATCATACATTGGAGAGCTTGTCTAAGTTAGATGTGTCCTGAGGCTCAGTTTGTATGTCATTGGAAAATGTATAAGATTTTCTGTCAACTTGTATGTCCTATTTGTTCTTTCTTCTTTTTTTCCCTTTTAACAAAGGTTTACTTTTTATTTACTGTCTACTTTGTAACTTAATGGGCTTCCCTAATGCTAACTTCTGGAACGGTGACAAGAAGAAAGGAAAATGTGGAAGTGGATGAGCGGATCTATTGAAAACGACGGAACATGCGGAGAGGTGGACTTAGGAGATCTAGGAGTAAAAAATTACAAAGAATAATGTACAGAAAAATCAAAGAACAAAATGTGTCTTCAAAATGATACCAGTAGAAGACATAATGACATTTGAGATGAAATTTATCAAGTTGCAAGAAGGGAGAAAAAAAAAATTAGTTCCTACCTGATGTGGTGGATGTGGACTCTGGTCGGCTAGCCTCAGGGGTGGCCATCCTCTGCTCGGTAATAGGCTTCTTGCGATCGAATTTCTTCCCCTTTGGAGGGATCACCGTTGTCCCCTTCTTTTTTTCCATACTTCCTATGAAATGTTCTGCAAAACAGTGACACATGAGGAAGACCAATGATGACAAAAACTAAATATGATTGAGGAACATTGACATTGCCACTCACCCTGATTCGTGCTCCGGTGGGATCCTTCTTGCAAGCTTCTTGCAGGTATATAGGAGAGAGACTAGGTAATCGGATTGGTTCTCTTGGTCATCGCTACTGAAGCCCCTGCTTGCAAGTTGCTGATCAAACCACCGACCAGAAGATGGGGTTGCCGCTTCACGACCAGCACGAGATAGGAGGGGGGACCTCACGCGAACAAATGAAATTCTCTGAGGACAGTGGCCATTGGAAGGAAATACAGTGTGGGAGAAAAAGATGACAGAGGAAGAAGGGGCATGACAGAGAGGAGGTTGGGAAGATGGCACAAGAGAGATAGGAAAGAAAGGAAAAAAAGTGAAGGAGAAATACCCGGTCGTTACCGCCACTTGCTTCACCTCCGCTACCAGCCGCCCCTCCGCCTCCGGCCGCCCGCTTCACCTCTGCTCTCCTCCGCTTCGGACCGTTTCAATGCCGCAAGTTCACGTCCACCGGAGCAGAGGAGATGCGAAACGGGCCGGGGTATGTCAGCGACGCAGGTTCACGCGACGTAGGTCCGCTTCACCTTCGCTTCCTCCACTCTCTTCCGCTTCCGGCCACGTCCCTCCTCTGGCTTCGTTGTTTCCCGCGTGGATGGCGATGGGTGGGAAAATGGCATTTTGGGTAGAAAATATTCAAACGCTTTGTAAATTTCAAACGGACAGGACGGGGTACTCATTACGGTGCGGGATTTGACGGGGGTGGATCCGGGCAGACGATTGGCGCAGCGGGTGTCCGGATGTCAGCGTTGGCGCAGCGGACGTGCCGATGTCAGCATTCCCAGCTGGCCTTCAACGCCACGTGGTCCAACCGCACCCAGTTGTGCGTTGTGACTGGGCGTTGCTGCACACCCAGTTGTGCAGCAAGCATTTCTCGACATTTTAATGCTCTCTGACGCCAATGTTCAATCTAACAATTCTGACATCATTTTGCAAAATCAAATTCCTTCAGAAATTTGGCCCCAATGGCCATTTTCAAATGAGGCCCAATATTTATAAAACATTTAAGACTGTTTTATTTCTTGAGATTATTTCTCTTGATTTATTCATATGTACTAGGACATACTATACATTAACTATTCATCTGTGTCGAGTCATTCCCAATTAGGGAACTCCCATATATGGAACCTTGTAGGTGTTGGAAATGACCTCGTTCGACTTGTGAATGAAGATGGCCTCTAATGCCACATGATCCAATAGGAATGACGATAACAAAATTGAACAACAATGAAAAGGGCGATCACCCGGAGCATTCACTTCTACCTCAAAGGAAATGGTTTGACAACAGACATATAGCACTTGTGGATCTTGAAACGTCTTAATGGTATCATATATTATTATTCTTTTAATAAACTTTACGTAACACAAACAATCTACTAAATTAACATTAACAAAATTAGGAACATTCAATTAGTACAATATTTCAAAAAAAAATGGCAATCAAATTTTTACAACAAACTTTATTTATGAACAAACTTACACACACGTTAGTGTGTTTTTTTAACTAGTATAAGTAAATAGAAGTATTTATTTTCATGCAAATTACATCTTTAAAAAAATAAAATTTTAATAATATATTTAAAATATGTATTATCTTTAATAGTAATTTTATATATTAAAATTAATAGTTTCTCACTTTTTTATGTTTTCTTTAACCATAATATTTAATTATATATAAATGTATTTATATATACATAAATTATATATTAAAATATTTTAACCAGCTTTACTAGTATAACTATTATAATTATTTTTTTTGAAAGTCACTATTACAGTTATTCATTCAAGTATATATTCCTATATGTTTTTATATCGATTTCTGTCCAAAATGTTTGAAAGTCTTAAGTTCCCAATCACTCATTCCTCACTTTTGATTAAGAGCATGGCGACTTTTGATTTAGCGCATGACGACGAGGACGTTGCCTATATAAGAGGAGTAGAAGTCCTCAAATATAATGGATTTGTATCTTCAATCAACAAGACGCTTTAAGGGTGCCCATTTGATTCTAGCAAAGAACTTTGTCGTTAAACATGTTTAACTAGGAATAATTTAAGGATAAGTGACCTCTTGGGAAGTTTCCATTTTTAAAGTTGGTTGTTTTGAAAAATAATAAAAATACAAAAAAAAAATAATGATAATAATAAAAGGTGTTTATATATGGTGATATTTTAAATTTAGGTTATATATGAAAATAAAAAATATTATTAGCGACGGCTATGTTCCAAGCCGTTGCTAATATTATAACTTTAAAAAAATATATATATTAGCGACAAGTTCATAGAGAGCTGTCCTTAATAGTCCATTATTAGCAACGGCTTTTCTATTAGCCATCGCCAATAGTCTAATGAGTGCAATTTGGTTACATTTGTGGGTTATATACTAATGGGCAACCATAATTAAGCAACCTACTTCAGCATTATTTTCCTAAGGATCATCTAGAAATTATTTGGGTTATTGGGTCTTATAATGGGCCATTATGGTTAAACAATCCACTTTATTAACAACTCAACACTATTTTATGAAAGATAGCATCCAAAAGGTATTATCAAGAAGTCATTTCGAGTTTGGAGCCTTACAATTTACATAATCTCATACTTAATACACCCAAGAATTTAATACTTGTATATGCCCCTTTAACTTGTTTGGCTTATTTGGGTTGATTTGATTTATGAACAAAGAAAAATCAGACGGACCAAAATTGTTAATTTGATTTGGTTTCAATCAAAATTCAAATTTTTAAAAGCTTAGACTAAATTAGGTTTGACTTTTTGGTTTGAATCAAATAGCGAGCATGACTGCTACCTTTGAGTCCCCCATCTACCTAATGTTTCCATATTGTAGTTATGAACATGTCAATGTTTTCATATTTTTTTAGTTCTTATAGGTTCCTTTGTGATTGTAGATTTTGTCAAATAGGAGGCTATTTAATTTGGTGTTTTAATGTGAGGATACTATTGGTTATTTAACCAAATAAGGTAGGGTTTTTTTGGGTATCTCAATGTATTTAGACAGTAATTTACTAATCCTTCTCACAGGACATAACTTCCAGTTTTGAACGTGTTTGAGGCTTTTTGATGGCAGATGCACCCCTATACAATTACAATATGCATATAACCCTGTAATTAGTTATACCGCAAGTCATTCTTACATTGAACCTTTAGCTTTAGTTAATCTATCCTTAATGATGCCGTCGAGGCAATCGCGAGCGGTTCTCGGACCCGTGATCAGAGAGCCGAAGGGAGCTCTTAGGCCGAGAGGAAGATTCGAAACCGAGAAGAGACCAAGGGAATAGGAAATGCCTGCAAGGAGAAGATATTTCGTCAGTAATGGCCCCAGGTATCATTCCAAGGGAGCCCTCTCTGACGGTCAAGTCAGTAATGTGAAGGGGATAAGGGTGGTGTAGTAAGAGAGAAGCGAAGGCCTAGGTCACTTGGAACTTTGTTCACGGCAGTCGATGTGGGACTATTCATAGATATGGGAGCGTATATCCCCAAAATGCTATGAACCTCTTCTATATATGTCGAGCCGAAGGCCCATATCCCGGCCGCCATTGGACCAGGCCGAATCTGATAGGCCTCTCACCTCTCGGCCCAAATTGGCCTCTAGGCCATACTGACTTCTTGGTCGCCTTTTGGCCCAACTCTCGGTCCAAACTCTTGGCCTAATTGCTGGGCCCATTCGGATTCCCCCATCACAGGGCTCCCTACTCTCGGCCTATCTTAGAAGAATAAGATGCCGGGAGTAATAATCTTCTGAAGACTAACCAAGATGACAGGTAGGACGGTAAATCCGTTGTCCGGGAAGAGGTGACTGATGTACTTGGATTGAGGGAAGTTGTTGTCCTTAGCCGAGAGACCGTGACCGATGTACTTGGACTGAGGGAAGCTATCGTCCTTAGCCGAGAGAACGTGACCGATGTACTTGGACTGAGGGAAGCTATCGTCCTTAGCCGAGAGAACGTGACCGATGTACTTGGACTAAGGGAAGTTGTCATCCTTAGCCGACAGAACGTGACTGATACACCATCTGGATCAACATCATTACTGCATTCTTCCACCCATACAACTGTGCATTTTCTAGGAATTCAATTTTCCTTATTTTTAGTAAATAGATCACAAATGAAATAATAGGTTAAAATAATACAATAAAATAAAATATAAATGATATAAAGAAAGTATAATAACCCAAATCTCTCCTAATAGGTTTTCAACACCTGGTCAGGAACTGAGACCCTCTTGGAAGGCCAAAAACACAGTAATTTGCGAGGCTCAAACTCCTCGGAGCCTACGTCCTCTCCAACTAGCAGTCTGTTAGTACATGTCCAATTAATATTGGAAAATGAATAACATAACCTTTTGACATTCTTTGAAAGATAACAAAAATTTCTTCCTTCTATTACAACAAGCTAAATATCTAATTATTAGGTAGCGATTTCTTTTCTCCTCATCTGCCTAAATCTATCACTATATTAAATTTTTATTGTCCAAATTTAAGTCTGTTAATTTTTGTACAAGAGTTCATTTGATCTCATGCCATTGATAACTACGTTGACTCAAAAGCCTAGATTTAGTAATGGAATAAAAAGAACTAGAATAGGAGTACAAATCCAATGTACATACACGTTCTAATTTTTTTTGTAATTTTAATTTGGTAGGCAACATGTCATTATATGTTAAATAAGAATTCTTATTCTTCAATAATTAAATTTGCTCTCGATAAGAGATAGATAAAAATTAGGATAAGTACCTAAATCTTCGTAAATGCATTCTTGTTCTAGTATGATTGGGATATGTATTCATACACTTGTTGGAATATAGATTCAGACTTAACCCTACTTTAGGCTAAGGTGGAAAATTAAAAATTTTGGATTTTAGCAAACAAAAAGAGGTTTTATATTTGAGATAAACTACCGTATAATAATATTTGCATATAACTCTCTTAATTTGAAGAGATTTTAGCAATTAATCCCTTAAAAGATTTCTTATTTACAACTAACCTCCTATCTGATACATATTTGCATATAAGCTCTTAATAGTGTTTGGTTTTAATTTCATTTGAATTAAAACAGCTTTACTCCGTGTAGAATATTTTGTTACTGGGGAGGATTATTCAATGGAATACCAATAATACACTTATTTAAAGCACAAATGTCTTTTGAACAATAAGTTGTACTTTATAGCCAGAAAAATTTCTAAACCCTTGATATGATAAAATATTGAAAAGTTGTTGCATACAACTGGTTCACAAGTTACTTGATGAGGGATATCTTTGATATTTTATCATGTTCAGGTGTTTAAAGACTTTTTTTACAAGTATAAAGTATAACATGCTATTTGAAATGTATTTGTATTTTAAACGAAGATATCATTAGTATTTCATTTAAAAGCTCTTAAGTTTTCTATGCAGTGTAACAATGTTTTAACTCAGGCAAAATTTAAAATAAACCTTATAGTTAAAGGGTTAATTATATACAATACATATCATACATAGGTTATTTGCAAAGAAATTCTTAATGTATTAGGGTGCTCCCTATTAGAGCCTGGGTTCATAGGCCTACAGGTTTAAAGGCCCATCAGACTTTAGTAGCGGGCAAGGACATTTTTTAGCGGGCCCGCCCACCTAGCAAATGGGCCAGCAAAATTGGGCACTCTCACTAGCCTCCCTACTCCGAAGAGTGAAGGTGCGGCCTTCGGAACATGCTCTCCCTTCTCCACCCATGGCTCTCTCATTTCCCTTGAGTCATCCTCATCTTCGTTTTTTAAATATCAATTTTAATGTTAATATTATAATTTTCAATGATATTAGTGCCGACACTAGTATTCAAAGTTAATTGTCAACCAAGTGGGAAATAAGGTAATAGGCAGGTTGTGATATACACGTTTAGACATTTTTGTAAGTTCGGGGAGGATACGGTAACCTTTTTGGAGATGAAGGTACTAATTAGGACATGCGAGATGTTCCCAAACCAGCCTTCCTGCTGTCCCATTGCCGACGTGCATGCATCTCAAGTGTTTGATCAGCTGGAATGTTTAAGAGCTCCTGAATATGCCTTTACGTAACACAAACAATCTGCTAAATTAACATTAACAAAATTAGGAACATTCAATTAGTACAATATTTCAAAAAAATAGATGACAATCAAATTTTTACAACAAACTTTATTTATGAACGAACTTACACACACGTTAGTGTGTTTTTTTAACTAGTATAAGTAAATAGAAGTATTTATTTTCATGCAAATTACATCTTTAAAAACATAAAATCTTAATAATATATTTAAAATATGTATTATCTTTAATAGTAATTTTATATATTAAAATTAATAGTTTCTCACTTTTTTATGTTTTCTTTAACCATAATATTTAATTATATATAAATGTATTTATATATACATAAATTATATATTCAATTATATATTAAAATATTTTAACCAACTTTACTAGTATAACTATTATAATTATTTATGAGATCCTTCCACCAAATCATGAACCTTGTGAAAAACACAACAAATCTATGAGATAATGGCATTCAGTCACCCTATAATGGTGGAGGGCCACGGCGGCTCCTATAGCCACGTTTACAAATTTAACATTTGATAAAGAGGGAATTTTGCTTTTATCTTGGTCTCACCTTAAGTGGTAGAATAAATATATTCGAGCTATATATTTACTTACCTAGTAATTGCACAAAATAAATGCATCCAATGCAAATAAATAAGCCTGGGTGATCATGGACTGTAAATTAAAGCTACATTGATATCCAACCTACTTCCCAAGCAGCAAGATCATCCTCGCAGTTCGTCCTTCGTGCCTTTATGCTCTATCCACAACATTAATTACAAAAATTACATGGCTCACAGGCCGAAAAATGAATTGCATGCCAATAATTTCCAAAAGCCCTTAGGGCGAGTACATTCATCAGAGGAAGATAGAATTACATTGAAAATTAAATAAAGACAGAAGGGAGGCTCGCAGGCCTCAAACTAACTAAGCTAATTTCTAAGTCCATGATCACCCACTATTCCATACATAATCACATCAATCAAACAAGGGTTATTTTGAAAATAATCCTTACATTTGGATTGAAAACATAATCCTTTTTTCCTTTTTCTGACCTTTGGTAACTGATCTTGGAGGATCTTTAATAGGTCTATTTTTGTCCACAACAGTGAACGTGGATTTGTCTTCTTTGGTGATAGCTATTAACTTATTCTTCAGTTTGGAAATTTCATCCACAACCACATCAAATCTAAGTTACGACAAAGAACTAGTCTCAACAACCTTCATGAGATGGTGAATTAAATTGCCGTACCTTGCAGAGTTTGAACTTTGCAAGTCATTCTGAACATTAGAGTCGTCAATTGCTGAATAATACCTCATCTCTTTTATCCACCGCTGTATAAAATATCTTTCGGAAATCATATTGATACCGTAAAGAAGAAATGGCATCAATGCATGCCCACATAAATATCCTTTGAATTGAAAACAATGGCAAACATATGATATGGTTCCTTCTTTTCTATCACATGATACAGTGTACTCCTTCACAATTTTCTTAACTATGTCTTTAACTTTCACCCGTTCAAATGACTTCACCCTCAAGACACATGTACATTCGTCAAGTTGAATAATGGTAGGATGACAAGCAGCAACATCTATAACCTCTTATTGAAATTTTTTGAAAGTTTTCCACGTGTAAATGTTAGCGGCTTGCTTCTCAAAAGACGAGGATGTTGTTAAGTAAGCTATCGTTTCTATGGATTTAACATCCGCTTGATTCTCTGCATCATATCTTCTGTCAATTGCAATTATATACTTTTCAATGAACTCAGCAAGTGTGGTCCTTGAGTGCACAAATCCATCAAAGAAATGATTAATTTTCTCATTACGTTGCGAGGTTGACATTCCTATACAATCATATCATGTCCAATCTATTTATCAGATTCAAAATACAGGTTTAGACAAAAAAAATGCAGCTTAAAATTGACAACCATAAATTAACGTTGACACAGTATTGGAATGACTAACACATGTTCACCATGCCAAATATACATTTTCGTTGACATATATAAGCTAAGAAATACTCGTCAAATTGACAAACACAGAGTATTCTTAAAAAATACAAATACAGGTTCAGACTTCTTTTCTATCACATGATACAGAGTAATGAAATATACCTGCAAATAATGTATCTTTTAAGAACATTGGAACCCACTTCGCACGACTTTCGTACAATCCATTGAACCAGTCATTTTTTTTTGCATGCTTCATATTTACACAACAATTGGTCCCACCATTCTTCAAATTCATGAGTAGAAAGAGAATTGTATATGCATTCATCGAAGTCTTCCATAAACTTAGGATGAGCAGTGCATATATGACCAATCTTTTTAGATATCTTTTGCAAAATATGCCATAGGCAAAATTGATGTCGTGCATCAGGGAAGACCTCGACAATTGCTACTTCAATGGCCTTATCTTGATCAGTGATGATTGCCTTTGGTGCAACACTACCGTTGGCTTGCAACCAACAAGTAAAAATCCATATGAAAGACTGCACTTTCTCATTTAATAGTAAGGCATATCCAAGTAGGATGGATTGTCCATGATGATTTACTCCGACGAATGGTGCAAAAGGCATTTCATAGGTATTTGTAAGAAAAGTAGTATCAAAACATATGACATCTTCAAAATATGTGCATGTGGTCATTGCCCTTCCATCAATCCAAAATACATTCCTTAGTTGTTGGTTGTCACTCAAATCTATGACATAAAAGAATGACGGTCATCATTATCTTGGCATCATTTTCCTTCAATTGATTTTGTCATTCTCTATCTAGGAAGTTTCTACAATCCTTTTCAGTAAATTGTAACTGTCGAACACCACCCTTTCTTCTCGCAATACAGGACACTATGTTTGATGTTGATATTTTCGCACTATGCATATTTTTTATTTCTACCTTTTCAGGCGTGCATATCCTTTGGTGTGACCGCAAGTATACAGCAGTCATTGGAGACAATGTCTGATTATGTTCAAGTAGAACATGATATGCAATCCACTTTCCGATACCTTTATCCAACTTCACTTTCATACCTACTTTGCAACCAACTTTTGCACTATCTCGCTGACATAAAGCTTTTGGATCTCTCCTACTATGTCCATTCTGTTGGGTTCGCTGTGTCGAGATCCGACCGAAAAACGCAGCGGAATAAAATATTCGGGATCGGATCTGTCCCGTTTCGATGAACAAAATAATACCTGAGTAAATCATATTTACCTTGCGCGGATTCGAATCCGCTTTCGTTTTCCGGTTCCGTCGAAGCGATGCCGCATGTCGCGCAGATGCCCGACCTCTAGCGGTATCCACGCGGTTCTCATCGCGATGGATCGTCCTCGCTTCCTCGCTCGCTGCGGCGTTCGTAGATCCCGTCTGGCTGCGCATAATCCGCCGTGACATCCGGATTCTGAATCTCCCGTCGGACGGAAGGCAGAGCAGTCGGGAACAGCACGCCCAGAAGAGAAAGAGAAAGAGAGAAAGAATGAATGACGGCTAGGTCAGGGTTGCTGGCCCCCGACGTAGAATCCGTTCTTTTATAATAAGTCTGTTTACAGTTTTTCATAAAAACCCAGACTTATCCGAAATCCTATCGGATTATCCATCGACTTGAAAACCATTTGCGTGTGACCCTCTAGGCCCAAATACCAGTCCAGTTAATAGCCCATTAAGTCCAGTAACCATTTACTGACCCACTGAATAAATTAATATCCTTATATTCAATTAATCAGCCGAATTTAAAGTCCCACAATAAATTCGGACGGACTGCCGATCACGTTGGATGCCAAGCAACATCGCGTGATCCTGGATGGCACTGGGGTTATCGCAACCCTCTATTGGAACCTTTCTGTCATCGGTTAGCGCGCGGATATAATCCTTCATCCGTGCAATGTTCCCGAATCGACCTAGGGCATGGTTTACTGTTAAACCCTATTTGGTCGATTCACTTGAATCAGATGCCGCTAATCTGAATCCGATAACTCCTTATCGATTACAGAGTCCGCCATGGCCAGGGACTTTAAGCGCATCATTCTCGGAACATTCTCTCTCAAACTACCGAGAGTGGATGATCCCGTATTGAACACACAATTACCTTCGAGGGCATTTCCCTGAACCCGATCGCTTGACTTATTGATAACTCATGGTTAGGGATTCGTTAGTCAAGGTCAAAGTTCAGAAACCTACCAACAAGATATCTTTGGCGTCTCAGGTCCAAGGATCATCAACGCAACCGTGACAAAAGAATCGAGCTGGTTAACAGTAAGGTATTTACCATCCAGCGATTCATAGTCGGATCAGTTCAGTGAACTCATTCGCCAATGAGCACCTATAGGTCCAGCATAGTGTCTCCACACAAGTGACTTATAGGATCAGTCACCCTCATCATATGAGCTGAAGTAACCTATATCAGTCTATCCGGATGTTTGATGTCCTATCTCAAACATCCTATGACTAGGAACAATTAAGAACATGTGTTTATAAGTCTTCGGTCCCGTAATTATGATCTCATCATAATCCGAAGACTATTGCACATGTTCATGGACTTCATCGTGATACGATAAACACAGATCGAATTAATTACACACAATGAATTATTGCCATTTATTAATAATCTGAATAAGTACATAGTATCAGATTGACTTTGAGACCATATAATACTAACAATCTCCCACTTGGACTAAAGCCAATCACTTTTATACAGAATACCCATATTCTCTAAGTGACGCTCAAAAACATTTTGGGACAAAGGCTTTGTAAGTAGATTTGCTATGTTGTCGGCTGAGGGAACTCTTTCCACCACGACATCTCCTCGAGCTATGATCTCTCTGATCAAATGAAAGCGCCGCAAAATGTGCTTCGACTTCTGATGAGACCTCGGCTCTTTCGCTTGAGCAATCGCCCCATTGTTGTCACACAGCAGTGGGACGGGACCAGATATGTTTTCCACCACACCAAGATCGCCGATGAATTTCTTCATCCATACAGCTTCCTTGGCGGCTTCAGCAGCAGCAATATACTCGGCTTCCGTTGTCGAATCAGCAGTGGTTTCCTGCTTGGAACTTTTCCAGCTCACTGCTCCCCCGTTGAGTGTGAAAATAAAACCTGATGTTGACTTGCTGTCATCAGGATCAGACTGAAAACTCGAGTCAGTGTATCCTTGCAGCTTTAAGTCTCCTCCTACATAGACTAGAAATAGATCCTTAGTCCTTCTCAAGTACTTAAGGATGCATTTCACAGCCTTCCAGTGTTCATCACCTGGATCTGCCTGATGCCTGCTCGTAACACTTAGAGCATATGCTACATCAGGTCTAGTACATAGCATGGCATACATGATGGACCCTATGGCAGAAGCATAGAGGACTTTATCCATCACAGCCCTCTCTTCAGGTGTCTTGGGAGACTGACCTTTAGAGAGTGAAATTCCATGTCTCATCGGTATGAGACCTCTCTTGGAATTTTCTATGCCAAACCTTTTGACAATGGTTTCTATGTACATGGATTGGGTTAAAGCTAGCATCTTCTTTGATCTATCTCTATATATCCGTATTCCTAATAGGTAAGATAGTTCTCTCAAATCCTTCATGGAGAAGTTCTTTGACAGCCATATCTTTACTGATGACATCATTCCTACATCATTCCCAATGAGTAGGATGTCGTCAACGTAAAGAACTAGAAATGTGATTGCGCTCCCACTGTTTTTCTTGTATACACAGGGCTCATCTTCATTCTTAATGAAGCCATAAGATTTGATCACCTCATCATGAAGGTGTAGCTTGAGCTTCATTGTCCCCATAGCGATCGCTGCAACTCTTGCGTCGTTACCTAGCCTCAGCTCCACCTCACCAGTCCTCAGCTTACACCTTCTTGTCAGTGCCTGCACAGAATTGCAGATATGAGATACACATCCAGTATCTAATACCCATGATGTACAATCTCTTATTGACAAGTTTACATCTATCATATAGATAACCTGAAGCATCCTGCTGCTTCACAGTTCCTTGAGCCTTGTCCTTGAGGTATTCTTTGCAATTCCTCTTCCAATGGCCTTTCTGGTGACAGTAGAAGCAATCACCTTTCTTAGCACTTTTACCTTTGTCTTTCTTGACAACCTTTGCCTTTCTCTGAACCTTGTTCTTATTCTTTCGACAAGCTTGAACTGCAAGTCTTTTTCTGTTGGTCTTACCAACCATGAGGACTTGGGGTTTATCCTTCACAAGGTTCCCTTCAGTAGTCTTTAACATGTTCAGTAGTTCAGCTAAGGTGGCCTGGATCTTGTTCATGTTAAAATTAACGATGAACTGAGCATATGACGGTGGAAGTGAAGACAACATGAGGTCTGTGTGCATCTCCTTAGGAAGTGTAATCCCAAGAGCATCCAGCCTCTCCACCCACTCAATCATCTTCAGCACGTGATTCTGTACTGAAGTTCCCTCTGCCATCTGAGCCTTGAACAGATTCTTCGATACCTCATATCGTTCGATTCTGCTCTGCTCACCAAATAGCTCCTTCAAATGGAGCATGATGGATCTAGGATCCATCTCTTCATGTTGCCTCTGTAACTCATTGCTCATAGAGGCTAACATGTAGCATTGGGCCACGGTGGAATCTTCCTTCCAATTTTCATATGCTATCATTTCCTCCTCTGGGGCATCTAATGCTGGTTCAGCAGGAGGTTCATTATCCAAGACGTAGGCAATCTGCTCAGACCTGAGGACTATCTTCAGGTTTTTGAGCCAGTCTGAGTAATTGGTGTCTGTCAAACGGTTGGCATCAAGTATGCCTCGCAACGGATTATGGTGCGACATTCTCGCCTACATGAGATAATCAATTGATAATTAGCAGATATTCAGATTAACTAAAACAAGATATGGTCTTTTATTATCTAGTTTTACTCCCACTAATTTTCGACAGACTGTATAACCTTCAGATATACAGAACAGGAGACACCGACTGTCTCCTAGTGGGGATCAAAATCTCCAAGCATCACAGTATGAGCTCGGGTAAACACGTAGTATCACACCGCTATCTCCGAGCAATCATCTCATGATAATTGCAACTCCTTGCATTATCCGATCATATTTCGGCTCCCAAGTTTAATGGTCCCCGGTGAACACAGTAGACCATTATCTCCGGTCTAAGCTTTACCATCAATACGTGGCAGAGTAAAGTAGAAATATAGTTCCCGAGTAAACACGTGGATAACTATATCGTTCCTCTACTCTTATTTAAAGGCATCTAATGCCATGATCAACAGTCCTCTCAACAGACAATGGCAGACCTCGGATAAACACATAGTATCTGCCATCACTGAATTAAGTTCTATTGATCATATTGATGGAGAGCCACGCGGTGCATTCTCAATGACTCACGCTACGGCTTAGAGTTTGTTACGAAGGTTTTACTTATTTAGTTTGGTCTCATCCTAGGTGATAGTATTAAATATATCGAATATATTATCAATACTAATAACCTAGCAAATATTAAGCACACGCATCACATACATGTCATTAGTGTGGTCATGGACGACACTGTGGTTTGACTTGAGCCAGGCAGTCAAACGCACACACATACACAATAAAACAACTTATATCATGAGTTTGCAAACCCATGGATTCAATGAACTCCTTCATTTTCATCTGGTCGGCAGTTGTGGATCATCCTCGCTCCGCGCGCAGCCGCCTCGATCAAATTACATCATAATTCTCAATTACATAATAATTCAAAAGAGGAAGCCTTATGGTGATTACATCAAGGAGGAAGGTAGAAGTATAATGGAATATGAGAGGGAGAGGTTCGCAGACCTCTATTTATTAATAAACAATAAACCACACAATTGTTGGGTTTTCTCGGGTTTCTCCGGATCGCTCACGCAGCGGAAAGTAAAATAAAATAGCGATCCGCTTTCCCGTTTCGAAAAACTAAAAACTACGATTATCGGATAATCGATTCTCACCGTGTGCGGATTCGAATCCGCAACCGTTCGGTTCCGTCGGTGCGACACCGCAAGCCGCGCAAGTGCCCGGCCTCTAGAGAAGTCCACGCGATCCTCCCCGCGACGGATATGCTTGCGTTCCTCGTTCTTCGCAGCCCACAAAACCTCCACCGGTCGCCGCAACGTGCGGACGATTTCTCGTCGAACGGGATTCGGAGAAGCGGCGGAGCAGATATGGATCTTTCTGGACGCCAGAGAGAGAGAGAAACATAGGAGGGGCGGCTAGAGTTAGCAGCAGCTTGGCCTGCACAGCCCGTTCGCTATGTTTTATACTAACCGCGCAGTTTTTCATAAAAACCCCCCGGTTTGTGTAAAACCCACTTATTTATCCATCGCCTTGAGAATCATTTGCGTGTGACCCTCTAGGCCCAAGTACCAGTCCAGTTAATGGCCCAACAAGCCCAGCGACTCCTCACCGGATTTATTAATCAATTAATAACCCTTTATTAATTAATTAATCAATCGAATTGATGTCGCACATCGAATTCGATCGGGCCTCCGATCACGTTGGGTGCCAAGCAACACCGCGTGAACCCGGAAGGTATTGGGGTTAAGTAACCCACTCTTGGAACCTTTCCGCCGACAGTTACCGCGTGGATATAATCCTTCATTCGTACAATGCTCTCGAGTCAACTCAGGGTATGGCGAGCTGTCAAACCCTAACCGGTCGACTCACTTGGATTGGATGCCGCTGATGAATATCGGAAAACTCCTTTCCCGATATTATCGTCCGCCCTGGCCAGGGACTTCCGCGCATCCTTCTTAAGGCATTCTCCCTCTAAGTACCGAGAGCGAATGATTCCTTATTGACACATAATTCCCTGTGACGGTATTCCGCTGTACCCAATCCTTGGCGTATTAGAATCCCGTGGCTAGAGATTCGTAAACCAAGGTCAAAGCACAGAAGTCCACCGACAAGGTGTCCTTGGTGTCTCAGGTCTGAGGATCATCCACGCAACTGCGACAATACAATTAAGCTGGTTGATAGTGAGGTACAATACCATCCAGCGATTCAGTCGGATCAGTTCAGTGAACTCATTCTCTAATGAGAACCTACAGATTCGCCTTAGTGTCTCCACACAAGTGACTTATGAGATCAGTCACCCTCATCATATGAGCAGGAGTAATCTGTACTAGTCTAACCGGATATCTGATGTCCTTCTCGGATATCCTCCGACAATGAACGATTAAGAATATGTGTGTTTAAGTGATCAGTCTCATTAGTATGATCTCATCATAATCTGATCACTATAGCACATATTCACGGACTTCATTATGAAACGATAATTAATGTGATTTACACATAATGAATATTATGCCATTATATTAATAAATGAACGAGATTTACATAGTCATATTGGCTTGTAGACCACCTAAACTAACAATCTCCCACTTGGACTAAAGCCAATCACCTTTATACAATAAGCCTATAGACTCTAGGTGATGCTCAAACACAATTTGAGCCAACGGCTTTGTCAGTGGATCTGCTACATTGTCGACGGATAGAACTCTTTTCACTGCTACATCTCCTCTGGATATGATCTCTCTGATAAGATGAAAGCGCCTCAGAATATGCTTCGATTTCTGATGAGACCCCGGCTCTTTCGCTTGCGCAATCGCTCCATTGTTGTCGCACAACAGTAGAATAGGCTCAGAGATGCTGGGAACGACGCCGAGGTCGGCGATGAATTTCTTCAATAAAGTCTCGCAGTTTCAAGTCACCTCCTACATAAACAAGAAACATATCCTTAGTTCTTCTCAAGTACTTAAGGATACAATTCACTGCCTTCCAGTGCTCTTCGCCTGGATCAGCCTGAAATCTGCTCGTAACACTTAGAGCAAATGCAACATCAGGACGTGTACATAGCATGGCATACATGATAGATCCTATGACAGATGCATAGGGTATTCTATCCATGAATGCCCTCTCATTAGGAGTCTTAGGAGACTGCTCCTTTGGGAGACTAATTCCATGTCTCATCAGTATGAGACCTCTCTTAGAATTTTCCATGCCGAACCTTTTGACTATGGTATCTATGTACAAGGATTGGGTCATTCCAAGCATCCTCTTTGATCTATCACTATAGATCCGTATTCCCAATACGTAGGATGCTTCTCCCAAATCCTTCATGAAGAAGTTTTTCGACAACAAGATCTTTACTGATGACATCATAGCTACATCATTCCCAATGAGTAGTATGTCATCTACATAAAGATCTAAGAAGGTAACTGCGCTCCCACTGGTCTTCTTGTACACACAAGGCTCATCTTCATTCATAATGAAGTCATAAGACTTGACAGCCTCGTCAAATCTTATGTTCCAGCTCCGGGAAGCATGCTTCAGTCCATAAATGGACCTCTGAAGCTTGTACACTTTATCTGGAGATTCTTTGGATGTGAAACCTTCTGGTTGTATCATATACACCTCTTCCTCAAGGTTACCATTGAGGAAGGCAGTCTTCACATCCATCTGCCAGATTTCATAATCAAAATGTGCAGCAATGGCGAGCAGAACTCTGATCGACTTTATCATGGCAACTGGTGAGAAAGTCTCGTCATAGTCAATTCCTTGCCTTTGACGATATCCCTTTGGCACCAACCTTGCCTTATAAGTGTCGATCCGTCCATCAGCACCGATCTTTCTTTTAAAGATCTACTTGCAACCGATGGGTACAATACCCTCAAGCAAGTCCTCCAAGTTCCAAACTTGGTTGGTGTATATGGACTGGATTTCTGAGTTCATGGCTTCTCGCCATTTCCCGGCTTCTGGGCCTTCTATGGCCTCCTGGTAGGTTTTAGGATCATCATCCTCATTATATTCTACCTTAGACTCACCTTCAGCGATATGTCCCACATATCGTTCGGGTAGTCTAGGTACTCTACCAGATCTACGAGGCTCATCTATGTGTACCTGAAAAGATTCAGGAACTGATATCTCATCTGATGATAATGTAGCTGTTTGGGGATCTGGAACCTCTTCCAGTACTATTTTACTCCCACTGTTCTCCTGGAGAAGGTATTCCTCTTCCAGGAAGACAGCTTTCCTGGTGACAAACACCTTTTGTTCACCAGGATGGTAAAAATAGTATCCAAAGGTTTCCTTTGGATATCCCACAAAACTGCATTTATCAGTTCGTGATTCCAGCTTGTCTAGATCATGCCTCTTTACATGAGTAGGACAACCCCAGACTTTAACATGTTTAAATTCTGGTTTCCTGCCTTTCCATATGTCATATAGAGTAGAGGCCACAAACTTGCTGGGTACTCTATTCAGTAGGTATGTTGCTGACTCTAGAGCATACCCCCAGAGGGACACTGGTAATCCCGAAAAGCTAATCATGGATCGCACCATGTCTAACAAGGTGCGATTCCACCTTTTTGATACATCATCATTCTGTGGTGTATATGGAGGGGTTAGCTGAGAAAGGATACCATTATCCGTTAAGAATTGTGTGAAATTAGTACTCAAGTATTCTTCTCCTCGATCTGATCAAAGAGCTTTAATAATCTTTCCTAACTACTTCTCTACCTCATTCTTGAACTCGTTGAACTTCTCAAATGCTTCTGACTTGTACTTCATTAAGTACATATAGCCGAATCTTGCGAAGTCATCGGTGAACGTGATGAAGTAAGAAAAGCCATCTTTGGCTTGGGTTGACATTGGACCACATACATCCGAATGTATTAGTTCCAGAATGTCCTTGGCACGTTCTCCATGTCCAGTAAATGGAGATTTTGCCATCTTTCCCATAAGGCAGGATTCACATGTTGCAAACGATTCGTAATCGAATGCAGTTAAGTAACCATGCTTGTGCAACTTTTGCAACCTGCTTTCGCCAATGTGCCCAAGTCTACAATGACACATGTAGGCCTGGTCCACACAATTCTTGCTTTTCTTAAAAGCATTATCAATTTGAAGATTGTAATAAGAAACATCTAAGAGATATAAACCGTTGACTAAAGATGCCGAAGCTATTGATTTATTACCATAATAAATCGAACAACTTCTATTCTCAATAGTCAATCTATATCTTATCTTGTCCAAACAAGATATTGATATGATCTTCTTTATTATGCTAGGAACATAATAACAATCTTCTAATAGTAAGGCGTCTCCCGATGGAAGCCTAAGATTTGCTGTCCCAACAGCAATCGCAGCAACTCTTTCGCCGTTTCCTAGCCTCAATTCCACCTCGCCTTGTCTCAGCTTGCGCTTACTTGTCAGCATCTGTGCATCATGACAGATATGAGAAGCACATCCGGTATCTAATACCCAAGATGTGGAATCTCTAACTGACAAGTTGATATCTATCATATAGACATCTGAAGCTTCAGACAGCTTCACTCTTCCATGAGCTTTATCGTTAAGGAACTCCTTGCAGTTCCTCTTCCAGTGACCATACTGCTTATAGTAGAAGTAGTCACCCTTCACTACTCTTTTGCCTTTGTCCTTCGATCTTTTATCGTTAGCTATCATCTCTGCTTCAGAGGCATCCAATGCCGATTAAGCAGGAGGATCAGCTCCAGGGACAAAGTTATTGTGCTCGGATCTGAAGACATTCTTCAGGTTTCTGAACCAATCTGAGTAGATCAGGTAAGTCAAAAGGGCATCAAGTATGCCACGGAGTGGATTATTCAACGACATAATTCCCTACAGGAGATAAGTTCTATTTTAGCAGATGTTTAATTATTAAAATTTAAAACAAGACATGGTCTTTTGTTCAAGTTTAACTCCCACTAATTTTCGACGGACTATATAACCCTCAGTTATACAGAACGGGAGACGTCGACAGTCTCCTAGTGGGAATCAGAATCTCAATGACTTGCACTACAGCCTTGTGGATAGCACAACAAACTGTAATAAAATCAGAGAGCACCAAACTCATGGGACTTGCAACTCCTTACAATATCTGATCATAGCTTCGGTCCCCAGAGATTTAATGGTCTTGTGGATAGCACAACAAACCACTAATTCTGGTCTAAGCTAACCATCGTTACGCGACGAGCATAGATTTGCATGCAGCCCTTGTGGATAGCACAACAAAGCTACATGGTTCCTCTACCCCGATCATATAGGCATCTAATGCCATAGCCACAGTTTCTCCTCCCAATTAAGCAGGCCTTGTGGATAGCACAACAAACCTGCCTAAAGTGATTCGAATCCTATGACTATAACGATGGTGGACCACGCGGTAAGTTCTTAACTATTCGCGTTACGGCTTAGAGTTTGTCTGAAGGTATTTAGATAACTTTTATCTTGGTCTCTCCTAGGTGATAGTATATAAATATATTGTATATATTTAGTAAATACTATACCTGCTTTGATTCATAATCAAAAGAAAACAATGCATCTCATACATGTCATTAGTGTGGTCATGGATAGCACAGTGGGTTTGACTGGAGCCAACAGTCAAACGCACACACAATCTAACACAACAATTATATTAGATATCCTGCAAACACATAGGCAAGAGATCTCCATCTTTTCGCCTTCCTGGTTGCAGTTGTGGATCGTCCTCGCTCCTTCCTCGGTTGCCTCGATCATATTACAATAAATTCTAGAATTTACAGGTAAATTGAAGAAGGCCTTATGGCGAGTACAAGAGTGAGGGAGGTAGAAATACATCAGAGAATGAGAGAGGGAGAGATACGCAGATCTCTATTTATTAACAATTAATAAACATCCATTATTCATCCACGATCCACACAAACACATCATTCATCACATGAACAATTAAATAAGTGCATATCCATGACTACAGTGTGTTTTAAATATCCCACACATGATTCAGCGCATCACATGGCTAAAATGAAAGAGTTTTCAAAAATAGATAACTTTCGCTTTCAAAAAGCAGGGATCCAATCAAAATTGGTATTTGAATTTCGAAAACTCATTTTATTAACTTAACATGCAATTAGATCAAAATTTAAAAGCATTAAACACGCATCACATGTGCACACACTCCAAATTAATAATTCCAGATTATTCTATGCAAATAAGAACATTTCTAATAATCTAACACTTAGATTAAACTCCATTAATAATCTAACAATTAGACTATTAATAACTAATCTAACTCTTAGACCAGTCCAACAAAATTAATTAATAATTTAACACTTAAATTATTAATTAACTACTAATCTAACTCTTAGATTAGTTAATTAATGTTAATTAGTAATTTAACACTTAAATTATTAATTAACACTAATGAATTAATAACTATAATCTAACAATTAGATTAGTTATTTAAAATTAATTATTAATTTAACTCTTAAATTAACAATTAACTTTAATTAATTAATAATTATTAATCTAACAATTAGATTAGAAGATTAATGTTAATCATTAATTTAACCCTTAAATCAATAACTAACAATTAATCATTAAAGATTACTAATTTAACACTTAAATTAGTTATCTAAGTTAATTATTAATTTAACTCTTAAATTAACAATTAACTTACATATTAATTATAAATTAGTTGAAATAATAATTAGTAATATAACTATTAGACTAATAATTATTAGTTACTAATTTAACCATTAAATTAGTTTTATTAATATTAATTATTAGTTTAACCATTAAACTAACAATTAACATTAATCAAATTAACAACTAAATGTTAATCAAAATTGATTCAAAAATCATTAATAAGCCCAATAAATAAAAAATTGAATAATAAATTTAAATTTCAAAACAATTTTGAATTTTAAAATTTAATTCAAATTTTATTTGAATTTTAAATGGGCTCATTTGGGGTTTTAGGGGGTTTAAATGGGAAATATATTGGAGAAGTGGACCCTGCCGGTTCGAGCCAGGGAGGACCGGCCGGACCGGCCCGGTCGGACCGGCTCGAGACCGGCCGGCCCCCTTTCCTTTCTTCCCCACCTGCAACCCTAAACCGCAGCAGGTAGGCGGCGGTTGGGCTCGTTGCAGGCCGTCGCCGGCCGGCCTCCCGGTGCCACCGGCCCCGGCCGGCGATACCCCTGGCGCCGGCGACGTGCCCGGCGCCGGCAAGGGCTGCCGGCGGCCTCCGGATGGGGTGTAATCCAAGCCCAAAAATCCCCAAAAAATCTGATTTTTCACAGGTTAAAACCGATTTAGGGCTTGAATTTATAGCCCTCCAAGGGCACTCCGGCGCCGACCATCATGACCGATGGGCAGTGGTGACTATTACCAAAGGATCTGAAGATCTGGCCTGCCATCTCAACGCTTGGGAGGCATGTACGAAGCCGCCGAAAAACGCCTGTTCATCATCTCATGAAGAACTCTGAAAACCCCAAAATTAATTTCGAAAATTACAAAATATTAATCAAATTAATCGCGTTCATCGTATGAATACATATCCAACAATTAATCGAACTTAAAACATGGAATAAGTCATGAAAAAATTAATTTAGGAGATCGAAACGGGACGAGAAACAGTGGAACCTGACTCTGATACCACTGTTGGGTTTTCTCGGGTTTCTCCGGATCGCTCACGCAGCGGAAAGTAAAAAAAAATAGTGATCCGCTTTCCCGTTTCGAAAAATTAAAAACTACGATTATCGGATAATCGATTCTCACCGTGTGCGGATTCGAATACGCAACCGTTCGGTTCTGTCGGTGCGACACCGCAAGCCGCGCAAGTGCCCGGCCTCTAGCGAAGTCCACGCGATCCTCCCCGCGACAGATATTCTTGCGTTCCTCGTTCTTCGCAGCCCACAAAACCTCCGCCGGTCGCTTCAGCGATCGCCGCAACGTGCGGACGATTTCCCGTCGAACGGGATTCGGAGAAGCGGCGGAGCAGATCTGGATATGTCTGGACGCCAGAGAGAGAGAGAAACAAAGGAGGGGCGGCTAGGGTTAGCAGCAGCTTGGCCTGCTCAGCCCGTTCGCTATGTTTTATACTAACCGCGTGGTTTTTCATAAAAACCCCCCGGTTTGTATAAAACCCACTTATTTATCCATCGCCTTGAGAATCATTTGCGTATGACCCTCTAGGCCCAAGTACCAGTCCAGTTAATGGCCCAACAAGCCCAGTGACTCCTTACTGGCTTTATTAATCAATTAATAACCCTTTATTATTTAATTAATCAATCGAATTGATGTCGCACATCGAATTCGATCGGGCCTCCAATCACCTTGGGTGCCAAGCAACACCGCGTGAACCTGGAAGGTATTGGGGTTAAGTAACCCACTCTTGGAACCTTTCCGCCGACAGTTACCGCGTGGATATAATCCTTCATTCGTACAATGCTCTCGAATCAACTCAGGGTATGGCGAGCTGTCAAACCCTAACCGGTCGACTCACTTGGATTGGATGCCGCTGATGAATATCGGAAAACTCCTTTCCCGATATTATCGTCCGCCCTGGCCAGGGACTTCCGCGCATCCTTCCTAGAGCATTCTCCCTCTAAGTACCGAGAGCGAATGATTCCTTATTGACACACAATTCCCTTCAACGGTATTTCGCTGTACCCAATCCTTGGCGTATTAGAATCCCGTGGCTAGAGATTCGTAAACCAAGGTCAAAGCACAGAAGTCCACCGACAAGGTGTCCTTGGTGTCTCAGGTCCGAGGACCATCCATGCAACTGCGACAATAGAATCAAGCTGGTTGACAGTGAGGTACAATACCATCCAACAATTCAGTCGGATCAGTTCAGTGAACTCATTCTCCAATGAGCACCTACAAATTCGCCTTAGTGTCTCCACACAAGTGACTTATGAGATCAGTCACCCTCATCATATAAGCAGGAGTAATCTGTACTAGTCTAACCGGATATCCGATGTCCTTCTCGGATATCCTCCGACTAGGAACGATTAAGAATATGTGTGTTTAAGTGATCAGTCTCATTAGTATGATCTCATCATAATCTGATCACTATAGCACATATTCACGGACTTCATTATGAAACGATAATTAATGCGATTTACACATAATGAATATTATGCCATTATATTAATAAATGAACGAGATTTACATAGTCAGATTGGCTTGTAGGCCACCTAAACTAACAACAATCACATTCCATATCCACAAATAATGCTCGTCTATGACCACCATGTGTTTTAGTTAAACAAACCACACATGAATTGCACATCAAATGGCTAATTAAAATTTTCAAAAATAACTAATAATTTTGGTTTCATAAAATCAGGGACCAAACAAAATTTTGGAGAATTTAGAATTTTCGAAAACAATCTATGCATGCGTAACTTAAATCGAATTTAAACAAGCATTTAAATCACATCATATGTGCATAAACAATCCAAAACGATCCAATCCATTTAATATTCCATGCCACAAATATGATATGAAATTAATGTAATTAATTCAACATTTGAATTAATATACATTAACTTCATCTTATCTAACAATTAGATAAAAATTAATTAACAACCAATTTGTTAATTAAATTAGATTATTTATTTAAATGGGCTCAATAATATGAAAGACATAATTTAATTTCATTATAAAACAATTTTAAATTTTAAATTCTGTCAGAAAACAATTTTCTAATCATTAATGGACCCACAAATAAATGAGCTGGGTCCAACCCCTGTTGGACCCGGGTCTGGCACTGGGCCGATCCCAGCCTATAGCATGGTTCAGACCCAGACCGCCCATTAGGGTGGGCCTGGTCTGGCCCAGCTGCCGGGCTGGCTCGGGCCCCTGCCTGGCCCGGTCCAGCAAGGGGCCGGCCCGCCCCTTTCCTGCACGCAGCTAGGAAACCCTAGTTGCGTGCAAGAAACATGGTGGGGCGCCGCCGCCGGCCACCTGCCCGGCAGGGCCACGGCGGGGCACCCCCGGCGGCCAGGACCCCGGCGACGGCGCCGGCAGTCCCTGGTCGGCCGGCGATGCCCCCTTCCTTGCATCCGAAACCCCTCCATTCCTCCTTTGCTTCAACCCGCTTGAAGAAGGAGAAAAAGAGTGCAGGCTAGTGGCTTTCTCCGGCGCCGGTGGGTGGGCCAACAACCTCCGGTGACCCCCCCGGGGATGATCCTTGGACCAAGCCATTAAGCCCCAACCTTTTGGGGTATCCAGGAGATTCAAAAACACCCTTCCGTTCTTCGTCTTACGAAGAACACGAAAATCGCCAAAAAATTAAATTTTCATGTTAGAAAAAAAAATTAATTTTGTTAGTTCATCACATGAACAATATTCTAACAATGAAAATAATTAATCAGGATTATACTGCATGGAATATAATTAACGGACGACCGATTTGGGATCCGAAACGGCAACGAACATAGTGGAACCTAGCTCTGATACCACTGTTGGGTTCGCTGTGTCGAGATCTGACCGAAAAACGCAGCGGAATAAAATATTCGGGATTGGATCTGTCCCGTTTCAATGAACAAAATAATACCGGAGTAAATCAGATTTACCTTGCGCGGATTCGAATCGGCGTTCGTTTTCCGGTTCCGTCGGAGTGATGCCGCAAGTCGTGCAGATGCCCGACTTCTAGCGGTATCCACGCGGTTATCATCGCGATGGATCGTCCTCGCTTCCTCGCTCGCTGCGGCGTTCGTAGATCCCGTCTAGCTGCGCGTAATCCGCCGCGACATCCGGATTCTGAATCTCCCGTCGGATGGAAGGCGGAGCAGTCGGGAACCGCACGCCAAGAAGAGAAAGAGAAAGAGAGAAAGAACGAATGACGGCTAGGTCAGGGTTGTTGGCCCCCGACGTAGAATCCGTTCTTTTATAATAAGTCTGTTTGCGGTTTTTCATAAAAACCCAGACTTATCCGAAATCCTGTCAGATTATCCATCGACTTGAAAACCATTTGCGTGTGACCCTCTAGGCCCAAATACCAGTCCAGTTAATAGCCCATTAAGTTCAGTAACCGTTTACTGACCCACTGAATAAATTAATATCCTTATATTCAATTAATCAGCTGAATTTAAAGTCCCACAATAAATTCGGACGGACTGCCGATCACGTTGGATGCCAAGCAACATCGCGTGATCCTGGATGGCACTGGGGTTATCGCAACCCTCTATCAGAACCTTTCTGTCATCGGTTAGCGCGTGGATATAATCCTTCATCCGTGCAATGTTCTCGAATCGACCAAGGGCATGGTTTACTGTTAAACCCTATTTGGTCAATTCACTTGAATCAGATGCCGCTAATTTGAATCCGATAACTCCTTATCGATTACAGAGTCCGCCCTGGCCAGGGACTTTAAGCGCATCATTCCCGGAACATTCTCTCTCAAACTACCGAGAGCGGATGATCCTGTATTGAACACACAATTACCTTCGAGGGCATTTCCCTAAACCCAATCGCTTGACTTATTGATAACCCATGGTTAGGGATTCGTTAGTCAAGGTCAAAGTTCAAAAACCTACCAACAAGATATCTTTGGCGTCTTAGGTCCAAGGATCATCCACGCAACCATGACAAAAGAATCGAGATGGTTAACAGTGAGGTATTTACCATCCATCAATTCATAGCCGGATCAGTTCAGTGAACTCATTCGCCAATGAGCACCTATAGGTCCAGCATAGTATCTCCACACAAGTGACTTATAGGATCAGTCACCCTCATCATATGAGCTGAAGTAACCTATACTAGTCTATCCGGATGTTTGATGTCCTATCTCAAACATCCTATGACTAGGAACAATTAAGAACATGTGTTTATAAGTCTTCGGTCCCGTAATTATGATCTCATCATAATTCGAAGACTATTGCACATGTTCATGGACTTCATCGTGATACGATAAACACAGATCGAATTAATTACACACAATGAATTATTGTCATTTATTAATAATCTGAATAAGTACATAGTATCGGATTGGCTTTGAGACCATCTAATACTAACACATTCTTCCAGCAATCAAACATCTTGTGCGTACAAGACCCACGTGTAAACTTGCTATGGACAGTAGATATACCAAATCCTACATGTCTAGTATAGGTGTTATAAAAACATCTCACATCTTCAGCCGTATTAAATTTCATGCCATTACATGGTTCTACAATAATGGTATGGCCATCATCCTTTTATCCTTTTTCTCATTTGTAGGAGTCTTACTATGCGAGGATAATTCTGAAATAAATACAAAGAAACAATTAAAAATGTAAAATTAAAAGTTTGATTGAACAATACAAGTTCCCAGTAAGCATGGGTCTCTGAATGGAATTATATATGACATCATTGACAAACACATATTCGAATTGAAATGTGTCCATCAAAGATTTTAATTATTACGTGTCACTATCACCCTATATTTGTGAATCTCAAACAATTATTCTTAATCCAAATACCTATTTGTCAACCTTGCTATGTATTTGTCAACCCTAATTTATTTGTACTATTACCCTATATAATCTACGTTAACCTATGTTTCACAATCAAAACTTGTATATGTCAATCTGAAGTTATATTTCTCAAATCGAATTATATAGTTGTAATAGTTGTCATAACCTGTATTTATTAGTATTACCTTAGGTCAATCTGCTGTCGTATACTCGTCATAACCTGTATTTATTAGTACTACCTTAGGTCAATCTATACCTTTGTTTGTCAATCTTACTCTATAGAATCAAACTTACACTTGATAACATAAGTTATATTTATCAGCGATATCATATATTTGTCAATCCAAACATTTACTTATATATCTTAGCATATATAGTCAATGATAACCTGTATTTATTTTTGTTACCCTGTATATATCAATCTAAAATTATATTTCTCAATCGCATTCTATAGTTGTCCATCAAAACTGGTTATTTATCAATGATAACTATATTTATCAATGTTATTTTATATTTGTTAATCTCATCTTGTAATTGTGAATATGACATTGCGTTTATCAATCTTAAAGCTGTATTTGTAAATATTACCTTCTACAATCAAAATTGAATTTATTTCACAATCCAAACTTCTATTTGTCAATATCGTCATCCATTTTCCACTCTAGATATTGCATGTGTGGAGAAAAATATGAAAGTTTCAATTATAATAAACATCAATTTCAGTAAATGTGCAACCAAGATCCTCGAGTAAATCTATAGCGACGACTTGCGTGCTTGCACTAGCCTCCGTTGTCAATCGACCCTCCCTTGTTTTTGCAGGAATCTTATTCTCCACTTTTATTGTATTTTCCATTGAATGTGCTGACAAACAATAAGAAATATAAAAAAAAGTATGAAATACAAGGTTACATTGATGTTAACAAATTTAATAATAAACACAGTACATATACTAACTAGTTTCTCCAGTTTCTTCGGATAATACTGTAAGTTGTAAGTTCTGTATGCTTGGCTCTACTAATGGCATAAAAGGTAAGTACACAGGAGTAGGAACTTGCATTTGCACAATTGTTGGTAGCACAACGTTTGGCATCATAGGAGTGGACGTTGGCATGTGCTACCGAAAGGTGGACCGCTGCATATGTCCAAGGGGGGGTGGAAACTACATGTGAACAATTGGGTTGGGCATGTACATCTGCAAACTATTGGTCGACTGCACTCCGTGTCGTTCTATCTCGCTGCTCAGCAAGAACGTCTCTTCTCTTCAATTCTCCTTTGTAGGAGAAGGGTGGTCACGTCTCCTTTCCCCCATAAGAGGTATGTGCAAAGTGGTGGTGTGGAATGTGAATAACAGGGCTTGCCTAGCTAGCTCGCGCAACCGCATGGAGGTGGGCAACTAACAAACAAGCGAGCAGGAACAGGGATCAGCGTGGATGGCGGGAGGACTAACACGAACCAGCAGGGAACAAGGACTGCCGTGGATGCAGAAAGCGAGTAATTTCCACAAGTTTGGCTACCTGCGATTGCGATCACCTTGCTACCTTCATAACAGGGCTTGCATGAAGGTGGGCAAGTGAGGAGGATGGCAGGAGAGCCGGCACGAACAACTAGGAATAAGGACAGGCGTGGAGGCAGGAGGCGAGTAATATCCAAGTGGACATGGACGTGGGAGGACTGCCAACTTCACACGCGGCTAGCTACGATCGCCCACCTACCTTCACAAGCGCACATGGACGTGGGAGGACTGGCACGAGCAAGGAGCAACTAGAGCGCGAAACGTGACTGCTATGTCTTCTCTCCCATGGCGATGAGTGGGAAAATGGCATTTTGGGTAGAAAATGTTCAAATGGAACGCAAATTTCAAACGAACAGGACGGGGTACTCATTACCTGGCGCTTACGATACGGGATTTAACGGGGGTGGGTCAGGGCAGCCGATTGGCGCAGCGGACGTGCCGATGTCAGCGTTCCCAGATTGCCTTCAACGCCACATGGTCCAACCGCACCCAATTGTGCGTTGTGACTGGGCGTTGCTGCACACTCGGTTGTACAACAATCATTACTCTCTCAAAAAATACCGAGTTAAATGAGGTCATCCGCAACCTAGTGAGCCATTTGGGAATGGTAGCAGTGCTAGCCCAATGATTGGAGAATAGTACCCTGCCAACAATTTACTAGTCCACACGTCAGCATAGGGTAGAAGAGTAGGCCTCTTGTTACCTAGTCAAGGCACTGCCCTAGACGCAACCACTGCAGTAAACGGATGCTCCAATTGTTGTCGGCTCACCTATGAACAACCTGCACACGGAGGCCAACCAAGGGATGCCATTTGACACTACTCTTTATTAGTCTTTGGTGGCCTACAAGCCAATATGACTTTGTAATCTCGTTTATTTTATTAATATAATGGTAATATTTAATTATGTGTAAATTCGTATTATCGTCTCATAATGAAGTCCGTGAATATGTGCGATAGTGATCAGATTATGATGAGATCATACTAGTGAGACTGATCACTTAAACACACATATTCTTAATCGTTCCTAGTCGGAGGATATCTGAGAAGGACATCGGATATCCGGTTAGACTAGTACAGATTACTCCCGCTCATAAGATGAGGGTGACTGATCTCATAGTCACTTGTGTGAAGACACTAAGGCGAATCTGTAGGTACTCATTAGAGAATGAGTTCATTGAACTGATCCGACTGAATCGCTATATGGTATTGTACCTCACTGTCAACCAGCTTGATTCTATTGTCGCAGTTGGGTGGATGATCCTCGGACCTGAGACACCAAGGACACCTTGTCGATGGACTTCTGTGCTTTGACCTTGGTTTATGAATCTCTAATCACGGGATTCTAAACAGCCAAGGATCGGATACAGCGGAATAGCGTTGAAGGGAATTGAGTGTCAATAAGGAATCATTCGCTCTCGGTACTTAGAGAGAGAATGCACTAGGAAGGATGCGTGAAAGTCCCTGGCCAGGGCGGACGATAATATCGGGAAAAGAGTTTTCCGATATTCATCAACGGCATCCAATCCAAGTGAGTTGACTAGTTAGGGTTTGACAGTACGCCATACCCTGAGTTGACTCAAGAGCATTGTACGAATGAAGGATTATATCCACGCAGTAATTGTCGGTGAAAAGGTTCCAAGAGTAGGTTACTTAACCCCGATACTTTTCGGGTTCACGCGATGTTGCTTGGCACCCAACGTGATCGGAGGCTCAACTGAATTCGATGTGCGACATTGATTCAGTTGATTAATTAATTAATATGAGTTATTAAATGATTAATCAGGCCAGTGAGGAGTCACTGGGATTATTGGGCCATTAACCGGATTGGTTATTGGGCCTAGAGGGTCACACGCAAAAGATTCTCAAGGCGATGGATAAGTAAGTGGATTTTATATAAACCAGGGGTTTTTATGAAAAACCGCGCGGTTGATATAAAATATAGCGAACGGGCTGAGCAGGCCAAGCTGCTGCTAACCCTAGCCGCCCCCTCCTCTGTTTCTCTCTCTCTTTGGCGTCCCAAACATATCCGGATCTGCTCTGCCGCTTCTCCGACTCCCGTTCGACGAGAAATCGTCCACGCGTTGCGGCGATCGTTGCGGCGAACGGCGGAAACTTCGTGGGCTGCGAAGAACGAGGAACGTGAGGATATCCGTCACGAGGAGGATCGCGTGGACTCTGCTAGAGGCCGGGCGCTTGCACGGCTTGCGGTGTCACATCGACGGAACCGAACAGTTGCGGATTTGAATCCGCACACGGTAAGATTCGATAGTCCGATTATCGGGTTTTTAGTTTTTCGAAACGGGAACGGATCTCCATTTTTATTTTATTTCCACTGCGTTGGAGATCCGAAGGAACACGAAAACCCAACAGTGGTATCAGAGCCAGGTTCCACTGTTTCTCGTCCCGTTTCGGATTCCGAAATTAATTATTCTACGGTTTATTCCATGCTTAAAACTCGGTTATTTGCTAGATCTGTGTTCATACAATGAACACAAATTAATTTGATTAATATTCTGCAATTTTCGGAAATTAATTTTGGGGTTTTCGGAGTTCTTCATGAGATAATGATTGGGGGCTTTTTGGCAGTTTCTTACGAGATTCCCAAGCGTTGGGATGGCAGGCCGAGACCCCGGATGCCCAAGGGATAGTCACCACTGTCCACCAGGCATCATAGTCGGTGCCTGAGTGGCCTTGGAGGGGCTGCAAAATCAAGCCCTAATTCAGTTTTGGAAACTCTAAAAATCAGATTTTGGGAGTTAGAAGGGGCTCGCCCGGCTACTTGTTTGGCCACCGCCGGCAGCCCTGCTGGCGTCGGGCACGTCGCCGGCGCTGGGGGCATCGCCGGCCAGGGCCGGCGGCGTTTGGGGACTGGCCGGCGGCGGCCTGCAACAACCCCAACCACCGGATAAGCCTGTTGCAGGTTTAGGGTTCGGGTTTTAAGGGGGCGGCGGGTTGAGGGTGGCCCAGGCGGGCTGGTCCGACCAGGCTGGGCCCCTGGCCGGACCGGGCCCGAGCCCAGGCGCACTTGGCTCGAGCCCTAGCCCTGCAGGGCCCGGGCCAGCTTGGCCCTAATGGGTTGGACCCTATTGCCCTCTTAAAACCCATTTAATTAAACCCCTTAATATTTAATTAAACCCCTTAATATCTAATTAAACCCCTTTGACCCAATTAAATTATAATTAGATTTTAAATTAAGAATTTCAAAGTGTTTTTGAAATTAATTTTTTTTTTATCTAATTTTGTTTAATTGGGCCTTTAATGATTTTGGAATCACTATATTAACAAGTAGTTGTTAATTGATTAAAATTAGTTACTAATTTAAGTGTTAGATTAATAATTAATTTTAATAGACTAATTTAAATGTTAAATTAGTAGTTATTAGTTAATTTAAATTAATTATTAGTTTAATTGTTAAATTGATCATTAATTTTAATTAACTAATATAATGGTTTAATTAGATGTTATTAATTATTGATTTAAGAGTTAAATTAATAATTAATATTAATCCACTAATATAAGAGTTAGATTAGTAGTTAACTATTCATTTGTGTTAATTATTAGTTTAATAGCTAAATTAATTATTAATATTTATTAATTAACTAGTCTAATTATTAGATTAGTAATTAATAACTTATTAGAATTGATTATTAATTTAAGTATTAAATTAATGATTAAGTTTAATTTACTGATCTAAGAGTTAGATTAGTAATTAATTGTTAATAATCTAATTGTTAGATTATTAATATTATTTAATCTAAATGTTGGATTGTTTGATTTATTAGAAATGTTCTAATTTGCATGGAATAATCTGAAATTATTAATTTGGAGTGTGTGCACATGTGATGTGTATATTGATGCTTTTAAATTTAATTTAATTGCATGCCTATCTTATTTAAAGTATTTTTCTAAATTTAAATACCAATTTTGATTGGAAACTGGCTTTCTGAAATTCAAAATTATTTAATTTTAAAAAATTCTTTTTTTTAGCCATGTGATGCGGTTATCATGTGTGGAATGTTTAAAACACACCGTGGTCATGGATATGCACCTTTAATTATTCATGTGATAAATGTCTTGTGTAGATCGTGGATGAATGAAAGTTGGTTATTAATTGTTAATAAATAGAGGTTTGCGTACCTCTCTCTCTCTCATACTCCGATGTACTTCTACCTCCCTCTCTCTTGTACTCACCATAAGGCTTTCTTATGTTTATATGTAAATTTAGATTTAAATGTAATCTGATCGAGGCAACCGAGGAAGGAGTGAGAATGATCCACATATGCAACCAGGAAGGCGATGTGATAAAGATCCTTTGCCTATGTGTTTGCAGGGTAGTCTAATATAAATGTTATGTTAGATTGTGTTTGCGTTTGACTGATGGCTCCAGTCAAACCCACTGTGCTATCCATGACCACCCTTGACATGTATGAGATGCATTATTTTATTTTTTATTATGAATCATAGCAGGTATAGTATTTAGTAAATATATACGATATATTTGTGTACTATCACCTAGGTGAGACCAAGATAAAAGTTATATAAATACCCTCATCTAAACTCTAAGCCGTAACGTGAGTAGTTTAGAACTTACCGCGTGGTCCACCATCATTATAGTCATAAGATTCGAATCACTTTAGGCAGGTTTATTGTGTTACCACAAGGCCTGTCTAACTGTGAGGAGAGACTATGGCTATGGCATTAGATGCCTATTTGATCGGGGTAGAGGAACCATGTAGCTTTGTTGTGCTATCCACAAGCGCTGCATACAAATCTATGCTCATCTCATAATAATGGTTAGCTTAGACCAGAATTAGTGGCTTGTTGTGTTATCCACAAGGCCATTAAAACCTCTGGGGACTGAAGCTATGATCGGATATTGCAAGGAGTTGCAAGTCCCATGAGATGGGTGCTCTTTAATTGTTTTACAACTTTCTTGTGCTATCTACAAGGTTGTAGAGCAAGTCATTGAGATTTTGATCCCCACTAGGAGACTGTCAGCGTCTCCCGTTCTGTATAACTGAGGGTTATCTAGTCCGTCGAAAATTAGTGGGAGTTAAAACTTGAACAAAAGACCATGTCTTGTTTTAATATTTAATAATTGAACATCTGCTAAAAGGATTTTATTCATCTCCTGTAGGGAATAATGTCGTCGAATAACCCACTCCGTGGCATACTTGATGCCTTTCTTACTTACCTGATCTATTCGGATTGGCTCAGACACTTAAAGAATGTCTTCAAATCTGAGCAGATTGCCTACGCCCTTGATGTTGATCCTCCTGCGGAATCGGCATTAGATGCCCCTGAAGCAGAGATGATAACTAACGATAAAAGATCGAAGGACAAAGGCAAAAGAGTATTAAAGGGAGACTGCTTCTACTGTAAGCAGAATGGTCACTGGAATAGGAACTGTAAGGAGTTCCTCAACGATAAAGATCATGGAAAGGTGAAGCTGTATGAAGCTTCAGATATCTATATGATAGATATCAACTTGTTAGTTAGAGATTCAACATCTTAGGTATTAGAACCGGATGTGCTTCTCATATCTGCCATGATGTGCAGATACTGATAAATAAGCACAAGCTGAGAAAAGGCGAGGTGAAACTGAGGTTAGGAAATGGCGCAAAAGTTGCGGCGATTGCTGTTGGGACAGCAAACCTCAGGCTTCCATCAGGAGACGTCTTATCGTTAGAAAATTGTTATTATGTTCCTAGCATAATAAAGAACATCATATCAATATCTTGTTTGGAAAAGATAGGATATAGGTTAACTATTGAGAATAAAAGCTATTCGATTTATTATGGTAATAAATCAATAGCTTCGGCATCTTTAGTCAACGGACTATATCTTTTAGATGTTTCTTATTACAATCTTTATATTGACAATGCTCTTAAGAAGAGCAGGAATTGTGTGAACCAAGTCTACATGTGGCATTGTAGACTTGGAAACATTGGTGAAAGCAGGTTGCAAAAGTTGCACAAGCATGGTTATTTAAATGCATTTGATTATGAATCTTTTGCGACATGTGAATCCTGCCTTATAGGAAAAATGGCAAACTCTCCATTTACTGGACATGGAGAACGTGTCGAGGACATTTTGGAACTAATACATTCGGATGTATGTGGTCCCAAGTCCACCCAAGCCAAAGGTGGTTTTTCATATTTCATCACGTTCACCGATGACTTTTCAAGATTCGGCTATGTATACTTAATGAAGTACAAGTCAGAAGCATTTGAGAAGTTCAACGAGTTCAAGAATGAGGTAGAGAAGCAATTAGGAAAGAGTATTAAAGTTCTTCGATCAAATCGGGGAGGAGAATACTTGAGTACTAATTTTACACAATTCTTCAAGGATAATGGTATCCTTTCTCAGCTGACCCCTCCATATACACCACAAATGAATGGTGTATCCAAAAGGAGGAATCGCACCTTATTGGACATGGTGTGATCCATGATATGCTTTTCGGGATTACCAATGTCCCTCTTGGGGTATGCTCTAGAGTCAGCAACATACCTACTGAACAGAGTACCCAGCAAGTCTGTGGCCTCTACTCCATATGAGATATGGAAACATAGGAAACCAGAATTTAAACATGTTAAAGTCTGGAGTTGTCCTGCTCATGTAAAGAGGCATGATCCAGACAAGCTGGAATCACGAACTGATAAATGTAGGTTTGTGGGATATCAAAAGGAAACCTTTGGATACTATTTTTACCATCCTGGTGAAAAAAGGTGTTTATCGCTAGGAAAGTTGTCTTCCTAGAAGAGGAATACCTTCTCCAGGAGGACAGTGGGAGTAAAATAGTACTGGAAGAAGTTCTAGATCCTCAAACAGCTGCATTATCATCAGATGAGATATCAGTTCCTGAATCTGTTCAGGTACACACAGATGAGCCTCTTAGATCTGGTAGATCACCTAGATTACCCGAATGATATGTAGGACATATCACTGAAGATGAGTCTAAGGTAGACTATAATGAGGATGTTGATCCTAAAACCTACCAGGAGGCCATAGAAGGCCTAGAAGCCTGGAAATGGCGAGAAGCCATGAACTCAGAAATCCAGTCCATGTACACCAACCAAGTTTGGAACTTGGAAGACTTGCCCGAGGGTATTGTACCCATTGGATGTAAGTAAATCTTTAAGAGAAAGATCGGTGCTGATGGACAGATCAATACTTATAAGGCAAGGTTGGTGGCAAAGGGATATTGTCAAAGGCAAGGAATTGACTATGACGAGACTTTCTCACTAGTTGCCATGATAAAGTCAATCCTAGTTCTACTCGTCATAGCTGCACACTATGATTATGAAATCTGGTAGATGGATGTGAAGACTGCCTTCCTCAACGGTAATCTTGAGGAAGAGGTGTATATGATACAACTAGAAGGTTTGACATATATGGAGTCTCCAGATAAAGTGTGCAAGTTTCAGAGGTCCATTTATCGACTGAAGCAGGCTTTCCGGAGCTGGAACATAAGATTTGACGAGGCTGTCAAGTCTTATGACTTCATTAAGAATGAAGATGAGCCTTGTGTGTACAAGAAGACCAGTGGGAGCGTAGTTACCTTCTTAGTTCTTTACGTAGACGACATACTACTCATTGGGAATGATGAAGCTATGATGTGATCGGTAAGGATCTGGCTGTCGAAAAACTTCTCCATGAAGGATTTGGGAGAAGCATCTTACGTATTCGGAATACGGATCTATAGAGATAGATCAAAGAGGATGCTTGGAATGACCCAATCCTTGTACATAGATAACATAGTCAAAAGGTTTGGCATGAAAAATTCCAAGAGAGGTCTCATACCGATGAGACATGGAATTTATCTCTCAAAGGAGCAGTCTCCTAAGACTTCGAATGAGAGGGCATTCATGGATAGTGTACCCTATGCCTCTGCCATAGGATCTATCATGTATGCCATGCTATGTACATGACCTAATGTTGCATATGCTCTAAGTGTTACGAAAAAATTTCAGGCTGATCCAGGCGAAGAGTACTGGAAGGCAGTGAAATGTATCCTTAAGTACTTGAGAAGAATTAAGGATATGTTTCTGGTCTGTGGAGGAGATGACTTGAAACTGCGAGGCTTTACTGACTCGAGTTTCAGTCAGATCTAGATGATAGCAAGTCTACATCTGGATTTGTGTTTACTTTGAACGGAGGCGTAGTGTGCTGGAAGAGTTCCAAGCAAACAACCACTGCAGATTTGACGACAGAAGCTTAGTACATCGCTGCATCTGAAGCCACCAAGAAAGCAGTGTGGTTGAAGAAATTCATCACCGACCTCGGCGTAGTTCCCAGCATCTCTGAACCTGTTCCGCTATTGTGCGACAACAATGGAGCGATTGCTCAAGCGAAAGTGCCGCAGTCTCATCAGAAATCGAAGTATATTTTGAGGCGCTTTCATCTTATCAGAGAGATCATATTCAGAGGAGATGTAGTGGTGGAAAGAGTTCCATCTGTCGACAATGTAGCAGATCCACTGACAAAACCGTTCGCTCAAATTGTATTTGAGCATCACTTAGAGTCTATAGGCTTACTGTATAAAGGTGATTGACTTTAGTCCAAGTGGGAGATTGTTAGTCTTAGGTGGCCTATAAGCCAATATGACTTTGTAATCTCGTTCATTTTATTAATATAATGGCATTATTTCATTATGTGTAAATTCGTATTATCATCTCATAATGAAGTCCGTGAATATGTGCAATAATAATCAGATTATGATGAGATCATACTAGTGAGACTGTTCACTTAAACACACATATTCTTAATCGTTCCTAGTCAGAGGATATCCGAGAAGGACATCGGATATCCGGTTAAACTAGTACAGATTACTCCCGCTCATAAGATGAGGGTGACTGATCTTATAGTCACTTGTGTGAAGACACTAAGGCAAATCTGTAGGTACTCATTAGAGAATGAGTTCATTGAACTGATCCGACTGAATCGCTATATGGTATTGTACCTCACTGTCAATCAACTTGATTCTATTGTCGTAGATGCGTGGATGGTCCTCGGACCTGAGACACCAAGGACACCTTGTCGGTGGACTTCTGTGCTTTGACCTTGGTTTATGAATCTCTAATCACGGGATTCTAAACAGCCAAGGATCCAGTACAGCGGAATACCGTCGAAGGGAATTGAGTGTCAATAAGGAATCATTCGCTCTCGGTACTTAGAGAGAAAATGCTCTAGGAAGGATGCGCGGAAGTCCCTGGCCAGAGCGGACGATAATATCGGGAAAAGAGTTTTCCAATATTCATCAGTGGCATCTAATCCAAGTGAGTTGACTAGTTAGGGTTTGACAGTACGCCATACCCTGAGTTGACTCGAGAGCATTGTACGAATGAAGGATTATATCCACGCAGTAATTGTCGGTGGAAAAGTTCCAAGAGTGGGTTACTTAACCCCGATACCTTCTGGGTTCACGCAGTGTTGCTTGGCACCCAACGTGATAGGAAGCCCGACCGAATTCGATGTGCGACATTGATTCAGTTGATTAATTAATTAATATGTGTTATTAATTGATTAATCAGGCCAGTGAGGAGTCACTGGGCTTATTGGGCCATTAACCGGACTGGTTATTGGGCATAGAGGGTCATACGCAAAAGATTCTCAAGGCGATGGATAAATAAGTGGGTTTTATATAAACCGGAGGTTTTTATGAAAAACCGCGCGGTTGATATAAAATATAGTGAACGGGCTGAGCAGGCCAAACTGCTTCTAACCCTATCCGCCCCCTCCTCTGTTTCTCTCTCTCTCTCTAGCGTCCCAGACATATTCAGATCCCCGGATCTGCTCCGCCGCTTCCTTGACTCCCATTCGACGGGAAATCGTCCGCGCGTTGCCGCGATCGTTGCGGCGAACGACGGAGACTTCGTTAGCTGCGAAGACCGAGGAAAGTGAGGATATCCGTTGCGAGGAGGATCGCGTAGACTCCGCTAGAGGCCGGGCGCTTGCGCGGCTTGCGGTGTCACACCGACGGAACCGAACGGTTGCGGATTCGAATCCGCACTTGGTAAGATTCGATAATCTGATTATCGGATTTTTAGTTTTTCGAAATAGGAACGGATCTCCATTTTTATTTTATTTCGGCTGCGTGGGAGATCTGGAGGAACACGAGAACCCAACACTCTTAACTAATTGTGTTATATCTGGCTCCTTAAGCCCACTTAAAGACACTAGACTGGCCCATTAATCCCACTTATAATGGTCAAAACTTTGATAGGAATGTCTAAATGAGGTGAAATTAGGCCCTCTATAAAGATAATTTACTATAATTTCATGTTGAATACTTTTGCTAATACATCATTTACTAGGTCAAATATGGTCAACAATGAATGAAGGTCAATTTTAAAAACAATTTCAGAAATGGTGTCTATGCCTATGTTTTATTTCAAATTGAAAAGGTGAGGGAAAGCTCAATATGAGAGAGCATTGAATATGCGATGAATTTGATGTCAAATTGGGGCCACTAGGATGAGAATCCTCTAGAAATAAGCAATCAATTAATCCTCCGAGTCATTGGAATTTGAGAATTCTTCTTAGATTCCTTTCTTTCTCATTTTAGTTTGATCTTGGAGAGTTCATACTTCAAGAGGGTGAGCTTCTATCCTTGTAGCTTCCTCACTCTGTATCTTTCTTATCTCCTCTCACTTCTGTAGCCCTTTCTTTTTGGTTCTTGACAAAAAGGGGGAGAAAGATCTATCTTACATTTGGTTTATGAATACATTTGCACATTTTCATTTTATTCTTATATTGCTCTAATACTTTATCATTATTCATTTGATATTATGTTGTTATTTTGCTTTGCAACTTTAATGCTCATTATTGCGCTTATATTTCATTTTTCAGCTTTGATACACCATTTTCAGAAGTTTTGTCATCACTAAAAAGGGAGAAATTATTGGACTATTTATTTGATCCCCATGTGTTGGTGATAACACATAATGAAAATGAAGAAATCAGATTCTATCTAATTGAGTTGAAAGAGTGAATTAATCAATGTCAGGCTGACAGACTCACTATCCTCTGAACACTCTATTCTGAGACTTTGTCAATTTTAAGAAGTCCTCGAGTCCTAACTCAAATTGATTAAAGACTCACTAGAACTTCGACTAAGTTCCTATCGCTAATCGATTACAAGTGAGAAAGCTAGTTGCGAATAAAAAACCTCTAATCGATTAGAGTATCGATTAACTCTCACCTTTTGATCACTATTACTAACCAATTTCACCGTTAAGGCCTAGTTGATTGATTAGTTGTATCCCCCACGGTCGACGCCTTTCAAAAGCACGTCGAGCCAGCTCGACGCGATTAAGATCCCATGCACCAAGCTCACGGGGACCTAAACCAAGGGGTCCGACACCGAAACTGATCCGATAACCAAATCCGAAACCTCAGTCCTTACAAATCCCTTCAACATTCATCGTCTCTTTGACTTGAGAAAAGCATAAAAAAGGGAGGTTACCATTTTACGAGAGATTTAATGTCTATTAGTGTAAGAGGAGAGGATAAGGAGGAAACAAATAGTACAATTTTTCATGTCACACTCCTGAACACCATTTCAGGTCATAAGCTTACTCTGATGCCAACAATATGTGACAGTAAGAACAACCCAACAGAAAACATAATCCAATTCAAATATAACAATGCCACAAACCAACTCAGTTACAATTGCCCATGCCAAAATATCCAAAATACTAACTGTTAGGATCCGGGCGGGGCGCGACGAACGCAGCGGAAGCAACAAGAAAATACCCGCTGATCCGATTCGGAACGAAAACTCAAACCGAAAAATCAGGTTGTGATCTCAACACCTTGCGCGGAATCGAATCTGCGACCGTCTCGGTTCCGTCGAGGCGATGCCGCTAGCCTCACAAGCGTCCGGCCTCCAACGGTATCCACGCGATCCTCTGCGGTGGTTTGTCTTCGATCCCTCATCCAAATCAGCTCGCTCGCTGAAGATCTGTCGCCGCAATGTTGTCCGAAAAAATCGCGAACGGGAATTCCTGACTTTCGGGAATCGCACGCGGCGGAGATGGGAAGTCTTCCGCTGCCTCGAACGGGGTGCCCAGAGGAGGAGGAGAGAGAGAGGGGGCTGCCAACCTTGAAAACTCCTGGAGCTTGGCTCAGGGTTTCTCAACAGCGCGTATATATATTAAGTCGGTGCGACTTTTCACAAAAGTCCCCGAGTTAATATAAATTCCACTTAAGTACCACCGATTGAGAATCTGTTTGCATGTGACCCTCTAGGCCCATTAACCAATCCGGTTTTCAGCTCGTTAAGTCCAATAACTAGTTATTGACTTATTGTGATCAATTAATATCTAGATATTAATTAATTACTTAACCGAATTAACATCTCATGCAAAATTTGGTCGGACTTCCAATCAAGTTGGGTGCCAAGCAACACTGCATGATCCCGGAAGGTAATGGGGTTTAGCAACCCACTCATGGAATCTGTCTGTCCACAATTACCACGAGGCTATAATCCTTCGTTCACACAATGCTCTTGAGTTAACCTAGGGTATGGTTAATTGTCAAACCCTAGATGGTCAACTCACTTGAATCAGACTATGTTGTACAATATCCAAAAACACATTTTTCTGATATTGTGTCTGCTCTGACTAGAGACTCCTGTGGATCTATTCTAGAGCATTCTCTCTCTAGTTACCTGAGAGTGAACGATCCTCTATTGAACACACAATCACCTTCGAAGGTCTTCCGCTGGACCCGATCCTTGACTATTAGAAATCCCGTGGATAGAGATTCGTAAGCCAAGGTCAAAGCCCAGAAGTCCACCGACAAAGTGTCTTTGGTGTCTCAAGTCCAAGGACCAACCACGTCACTGTGACGATGAATCAAGCCAGTTGACAGTTAGGTAAATTATCATTCGGCGATTCATATCTAATCAGTTCAGTGAACTCATTCCCTAATGAGCACCTACAAGTTCACCTTTGTGTCTCCACACATGTGACTAACGAGATCAATCACCCTCATCATATGAGCTGGAGTAACCTGTACTAGTGTTACCGGATATTTGATATCTTCTTCAAACATCCTACGACTAGGAACAATTCAAAATATGTGTTTATAGGTCATCGGTCTCATTATTATGATCTCATCATAATCCGATGACCGTTGTACACATTCATGGACTTCATTATGCGACTTAATAATAAACACGCCAATCTACATAATGAAATATATATGCCAGTTATTATTGAACCAGATTGAAATAAGTGCATTGTGATTGGCTTAGACGCCACCTATATCTATCACTAACAAGGTCAAAGTCATTAGATTATTACAGAGCCAAATTTCTCAACAGTCCAAAATCTACTCAACTAAAGCAAAAATACGTCTGAGTTTCTCTCAACAAAAAACCTATACATCTTACTAAGTAAATCATAATAGAAAACTAAATTATCAAAATATCCACCTGAGCTCCTCAGCAAAACAGGTCCACAAAATACCCCAAGCTTTACTTGCTCAAGCCTCCTCAGCCTCAAAGTCTAAAAACATAAATCATTTTTAACGAGTACAACTCAGTAAGTTTTAACACCCTACCAACTTAAGTATATAATACTTGAAATGACAAATAATATGATTTTGAATAAAGAACTGAAACAATCATATATCTCTCTGCAAGAAAATTTATAACTAAGTATGGCCAAAAAGTTAAATAATCAAATATTTAGATGATCAGATAGTCAGATATTCAATCTCCCAAAGGATTGGAATACAAAATTGATTATCAGCTAGAAGAGATCATCAATCGGGAGCTAAATCGAAATAGATCATATTTTAATCGATTATATGAAATCAAATAATCACATTCCAAAGATGAGCTTAACTGAGATCAGTTAGTCTCATAATTTAGCAGAACATGATCGATTATCAAACTAGTTCATATTCAAGTTACAAAAAGAGCATAATTGCAGCTGAATAATCTTATAATTGATCTCAGAATAAGAACTAAATCGATTATAATTCAATAGATTAATCACAGTCTAAACTAGAGCTTAGTCGAATCCATAACCGATTTTAAGTATCATCGAAAATCAATTACAAGGTCATAAGTTCTTCAGATATTAGATTAAAGGATAATTGATTACAGGAACAAAGATAATCGATTACAGAGATATCAACAAATAGTGATAATTTGATGCATAATCAATTAACAAATACTTAACAGTTAATTATTGATTCAAAATAATTAATCGATTAACTAGGTTCGAGACAGATAGATTACTGAGTGTCGACTTAATCGATGACAGAATAATCGATTAACCCAAAGAATAGTAGCTAAGTCATAATTGATTATCAAAGGAAGATCCAATCGATTATTGGAACAAAGGTAATTGATCTACAAAGAAAAGACATAATCGATTGTCAGACTAAAGATTATTTGAGTCCCAAAGGCATAATCAATTTTTGAATTTCAGGACTTAATCGATTAACATCAAAGCATAATTGATTATCAAAGTAAACAATCGGTTATCAGAAAGACTATAATCGAAGTTGTAATCTATCTCAAAGACGGAGAATACTCGATTAACTGAGTACCAACATTAATCGATTAACAGAACAAATCGATTATCAGAACTAAGGCAAATCGATATTGATTACTAAATTGCAAATCATTATAGTAGTTGAATAAATAAGGCTCCATCAATTGAATAGCTGAATTCCAATCGATCAACAAAATAATTTCGAACTTATAGATGATCCTTAACTATGTGAACATTATCTCTAAATTAAAGGTCATAAACTGAATTTTTCTAGGATAAAAACTGATTTAAAGAACATCAAGTAATGCCATGTGAACAAAATGATTGAATTTTTAAAGCAAAAGTTATCTAAACTGAAATTTATCTATAAAATTGAACTGAACTACACTGAACTGTTAGAATTAAGCATTAAGGATGTATAGTAATTCAATTGAAAAGTATCGATCAATTTAGAAGGAAATATACTCCAATAGTAACAGATCTGAACTTGCAATTTGTACAAGGAAATAAACTGAACTGAATTAATATCATGTGAATTGAAATATTCTAAATGAATCTAAGTAAAGCATTCCCAATTGAAGTATTTCTTAAATGAAACAGTCATGGATATCTCCACGTAATAGATTTCAAAACGATCCTTATAGATCATCACATGAACAAATACATCCAAAACCAGCAAATATCTATGCCAATTCAAATCACACCATCCACACATGCATATCAACTCTCTCCTAAGGCCAAGCATATATCTAGCACCTGGCTCCAGTGTAAGTCTTGGCGTTTGCAGCACCGGAGAATCTAATGTCCTATCCTGTTGCCCGCAGGGTTCTGATCAGCAACACGTATGCTTATACTATTAGTCCAAAATCTCCTTAGTGAGAGCAATGTCTGCTTCTAAATCATCACATAAATTGTACAGAATCCTCAGAGTTTCAAACAAATAAGGTCAGAAGTAGAAGGTAGCAAGATTCAAATGACAACAACTAGTTTGGTTCATTCGAAGCAGAAGAATATGAGATTTCACAACTAGCATAAAAGATACAGTTCAAATCTAGATATAATTGAGGAAAAATTCAAGATATCCCAACATATTCACTTATCTGAATTGGATTCCATGACAGAAACAACTTTGAACCAAATCAATCGAATTAGAGCATCAGATCAACATGATTTCATAAGAACATATCATATTCAGACTGATGTAGATCATAACTGAGATAATTCCAAGAGGCATTTTCGAAATCACTAAAAATAATCAATTTTTTTTACAAAAGTTAACTTGTTCAAGTAAATCCACCTACCTTAAACACAAGAATACTAAGAACTCTAAGAACACCAAGCTCTCCCTCGACTCCCTGCTCCTACAGATGTAGCAGCCTACTCCAAAAAAAATGCCCAGCCAAAATAGGAGTTCTAAAGTGTTACGCCCTGGACCAGTTCATTTTTTTTTAACTCAGAGTTCGACTGCGTAATCTCAGAACAAATTCCACTATAACAAACAGATATGAGAGCTAAACAATCACAAGACGATTTAAATAAATGTTATAACCATCAACTACTCCAAAATATCCAAAGATAGCCAATACCAAGGTTCACAAATTACAATATCCATCAAGTTGTATATAAATTCTCAATCTCACTAAATAAAGAAAAATACATTAATATCTCATTATCTCTACTACATCAAATCTAACAAAGTTGTAAATTTAAATCAAGATAATCTCCTCAAGATGTCAAATGCCTCAATTAGAAGTCTCCTTAAATTTCATATTATCTTTCTCAAACTCTGAAAATGTTAATATGATTTATGAATTCAACTACTCAGTAGGCTTTAAACCATCCACATGACTTAACATATAGTAAATTTTGCAAATCATATTATACAATTATACTAAATATGATCTTACACGGTTTTACATATAGATCAAATAAGAACATGATACAAAATATGATCATATATAAACTTATCAAATCAAATATGTTTTCTAATAATATGAATGGATCGACTAACATATAACATATATGGTATAATCAGATTTTTATCTAATGAATAAGTCTACTAGCCATGATCAGAACATAGCATATATCAAACTGAACATATCGAACTGAACATATAGCAAAGTTATCATGGCATTGTAGTTTATCAAATCAGAATTTATATTGTCAGAACATCAAATCACAATGAACATAGATTCTTAATCAAATATGTTGAGATCAAAATCATTGAGCGTAGATGCCAAAAGAACAAATAGAGCGGATCATAAGCTAAATCAAATGGATCTAAATAGCAAATTATGTTTCATAATTATGTGCTAAGCAAATCAAATTCAAACATATCAAATAGACATGTATCCGACCACCATATAAGGAGTCAAATAAACAAATACCAGAGTACATAGGCAAGTATGCTAAGGTCATGGCATATGCATAGCCGGAGAGTCTATGGTCTCACCTTGGATAACTGCAAACAAAATACAATCATCGGGATTTTCCTGTTGCCCACAGGTAGAATTCATCTACGGACGCTTATGGAATGAGCCCCAATCTCCTTAATATGGCAATGTCCAAACATATATCAAACAAATATGACACAAACATATTTTCACAGATTTCATAATGATCATAGATCTGTAAATTAATTTGACAAAGTGATACTCACATATAAGAGTTAAAATACATATTTTTATATACAAAATAATCACTTAAAGAGTCAACATAGTCATATAGATGAATAATCAGAGTAAAGATAATGAATATAGGTTTTTGGACAGAAACGATAGTCAAAGAAATTTTCTTAGAATTTTTGGAATGACAAACATATTTTTCGGCTATCAAAACTAATTTTTAGAGCTAACAAATTAACAAATAGGCCGAATAATATCAAAAATATTTATAAAATTATAAAACTTTGATAACATGTCAAATAAGTCATATTTAAAGTTTATACAAAGTTTCATCAATTTATGGATTGGTTTGATATGCTTTTGGACTCCCACTTCGATTCCAAAAATCTGACTTAAATATAATTTTAGCAAATCCCAACAGAGGGCAAATTAAATAGAAAATGCTGTCATAAAATTATCAAACTTCATATATAAGTTAAGGATAATATAAAAAAAACCTCCATCAAATTTGACATTATTTGGATATGTATCAAGGGATATATAAGATTTACAAGTTGGGATCTTAAAACTGTTAGGACAGATTGTATAGTCTGCAAATAATATTATAGAATAAATACTTAAAGAATTCAGAAATTTATGAAATTTATTAGACATTAGGATGACATCAAAAATAGATTTTATTCCAAAGTTTAGATCAATTGGGAATCTTACTAAGGAGAACAAACATCTGTAACTCATGTGATCATAATTGGAAAAAAAATAGATTGAATGGACATATTGTATAAGCTGAGATAATAATCATGGAATAAATAGTAAAGAATATCACAAAAATATGAAACTTGATGATCATGAAGTAGACATATAAATAAAACTTTTCTATCAATTATTTATCTTTTTAAACTCTTTAAAAATAATATAATTTTTAATAAAAAATAGATCATGTGTAGAGTTATCCACCTACCTCTTGAAGAAAGATCGGCTCTTGCTTCCCCTATAGCTTCCTTGATATCTATCCATGGTTTCTTCTTCCTCTAAACTCTTTTTCACATCTTTTAAGCTCTTTCTCACATTCTTTGAGCCTCCAATAATACTAAACATTGATTAGAATCAAATTCCCAAAAGAAATAACCATGAATCAACTCTATTATCTCAAGAACACTACATGAATTTATCCTTGGAAGAGTGTTGCATGTAATAGAGCTTTGAGCATGACCCCAATGCTCTATTTATGCTTATTTTCCTTCTTAATACACCCACTAACACCCCTTTTCTTTGCTGGAGTTGAACTCCTACTCCTTATGACTTAATCTCTAAGTCAAAGCCACTTCCTAGTGTAAATCGGACTTTGTTTACGCCACCTGCAGTTTTCTTTTCTGAAAATGTAACGATCCGTCACCCTATAATCGGGGATCTGATTATTAAATGGGTACCGAATCACTAAAATGGAGCCACACCAAGATCTCGATAAGTCTGGAAAATAAATGATAAACTAAGCTAAACAATCCACAACACATCGAATTGTAACAGAAGTACATGAATTAAAAATTATTACAATTCGACTCGACTAAGCAAATAATTATATATTCCAATTGAAAAAGAAATAATTAAGCATACATGCCTAAAAATAAAATAACAACTACATCGGGGCATATCCTGGAACAATGGCTGCTGGCGCACAACCTAAGACGAGACCCCTCTACGCTACGACTGCCTGGAACCCTCACCTGAAAACCGCAGGGGTAAGTCTCATCGAAATGGACTCAATAGAGATCCTCCGATCCCTACCACCCACTCACGCACACACAAGTGCAACAACACGAATAGGCAATTAAGTAAGTAAAGTAGTAAACACAACTCCCAAAGATTCTTAAATTCCGATATAAAACACATGCATTTGTAAATGCAACATGCTCAACTCTGAAACCACTCCACTATGGAGTCCACAACCAGCGTCTCAGCTAAACATACAAACAGTAGTCCACTATGGAGAATGAGTTCACTGAACTGATCTGACTGAATTGTTGGATGGTATTGTACCTCACTGTCAACCAACTTGATTCTATTGTCGCAGTTGCGTGGATAGTCCTCGGACCTAAGACACCAAGGACACCTTGTCGGTAGACTTCTGTGCTTTGACCTTGGTTTACGAATCTCTAGCCACGGGATTCTAATACGCCAAGGATTGGATACAGCGGAATACCGTCGAAGGGAATTATGTGTTAATAAGGAATCATTCGCTCTCGGTACTTAGAGGGAGAATGCCTTAAGAAGGATGCGCGGAAGTCCCTGGCCAGGGCGGACGATAATATCGGGAAAGGAGTTTTCCAATATTCATCAGCGGCATCCAATCCAAGTGAGTCGACCGGTTAGGGTTTGACAGCTCGCCATACCCTGAGTTGACTCGAGAGCATTGTACGAATGAAGGATTATATCCACGCGGTAACTGTCGGTGGAAAGGTTCCAAGAGTGGGTTACTTAACCCCAATACCTTCCGGGTTCACGCGGTGTTGCTTGGCACCCAACGTGATCGGAGGCCCGATCGAATTCGATGTGCGACATCAATTCGATTGATTAATTAATTAATAAAGGGTTATTAATTGATTAATAAAGCCAGTGAGGAGTCGCTGGGCTTGTTGGGCTATTAACTGGACTGGTACTTGGGCCTAGAGGGTCACACGCAAATGATTCTCAAGGCGATGGATAAATAAGTGGGTTTTATACAAACCGGGGGGTTTTTATGAAAAACCGCGCGGTTAGTATAAAACATAGCGAACGGGCTGTGCAGGCCAAGTTGCTGCTAACCCTAGCCGCCCCTCCTCTGTTTCTCTCTCTCTCTGGCGTCCAGAAAGATCCAGATCTGCTCCACCGCTTCTCCGAATCCCGTTCGACGGGAAATCATCCGCGCGCTGCGGCGATCGTTGCGATGACCCGCGGAGGTTTCGTGGGCTGCGAAGAACGAGGAACGTGAGGATATCCGTCGCGAGGAGGATCGCGTGGACTTCGCTAGAGGCCGGGCACTTGCGCGGCTTGCGGTGTCGCACCGACGGAACCGAACGGTTGCGGATTCGAATCCGCACACGGTGAGAACTTCGATTATCCGATAATCGATTTTAGCATTGCGAAATGGGAAAATGGATAGGTGTTTTATTTTATTTTCCGCTGGGTAAGCGATCCGGAGAAACCCAAGAAAACCCAACAGTGGTATCAGAGCCAGGTTTCACTGTTTCTCGTCCCGTTTCGATCTCCAAATTAATTTTTTCATGTATTATTCCATGTGCGAATTCGATTGCTTTGCTGGATCCGTGTTTATTTGATAAACACAATAATAATTGAATTATTATTTCTACAAAATCGAATTTGTTAATTTAGGGTTTATTTGTGTTCTTCGTTGGACGAAGAATCGGCGTTAATGGCAGCCTCGTTCTGGATTCTCAAACGTTGGGTTGGAGGATCGGGTGCCCAGATCCTCAAGGATGGGTCGCTGGTCCTCCCTAGGGTTGCCGCCAGCGTCGGAAAGCCGTTGGTAGTGACCAGACATCTCCCCATATCTTTCTTCTCACGGTTTTGTAAACCATGAAAACCAGAAATTAAAGGGGACTTCATGGGCTCGGCCGGCACCTTAAACTGCACTGTCGGGAGGGGTCACCGGCGATGGCTGTCGGATCCAGGGCAGTGGGCCGTTGGGCGGCGCCGGAACCGTTGGAGCTCCCCTGCAAGAATAGGCTAGGGTTTCGGTGGGGGGCTGCGTCAGATTCGAGTGCTGGCATGGTTAGGGCGTTGGTTTTAGGGAAGAACGGAGCCTACTGGCGGCAGGAGCACCGCCGGCGCCGGTGGCATCGCCGGCAGGGCCAGGCGACTGCGGGGCCTGCCGCCGAGCAGCCTGCTTCAACCCTGCCGCCGACCGCCCCACCTGCAACTACTACATGAAGGCCGGTCCACGAACCAGCGTCTGGCACACCGGCCAGGCCGTCCGGTCAGACCGGACTGGGTCCGTGGAAGGACCGGGCCGGGTCACCTGCAGGTTCAAGCTAAACCATCCCCTTTTAGGTTGAGCCCATTCACTTGAAATCCCTAAAACCCCAATGGCCCATTTAATAAATAAAGACTGGATTTTAATTTAAATTTAAAATATGTTTTAAAATTTAAATTATTATTCAGTTTTATTTTATTTGGGCTTGATGATTTTGAATCATTATGTTAATTAAGGATTTTTTATTAACTAGCAATTAGTTGTTAATTAGTTGGGGTTAATATTAATTTAAATGTTAAATTGATTATTAACCTCAATTTAACAAATTTAAATGTTAAATTAGTTATTAATAGTTATTAGTCTAATTGTTAGATTATTAACTATTATCTCAGCTAATTGTTAATTAATATTTGAGTTAGTTATTAATTTAATTGTTAATTAATAATTAACTTAAATGACTAATTTAAATGTTAAATTAGTAGTTCTTAATTAATTACTGTTAGTCATTGATTTAATCGTTAAATTGATGATAACTTTAATTATCTAATCTAAGAGTTAGATTAATTAATTATTAATTAGTTAGTGTTAATTATTGGTTTAAGAGTTAAATTAATAATTAACATTAATTGGTTAATCTAAGTGTTAGATTAGTAGTTAATAATTAATCATAGTTTATTATTAATTTAAATGTTAAATTATTAATTAACTTAGTTGGATTAATCTAAGAGTTAGATTAGTCTTTAAATAGTCTAATTGTTAGATTATTAATGGGGTTTAATCTAAGTGTTAGATTATTAGAAATGTTCTAATTTGCATGGAATAATCTGGAATTATTAATTTGGAGTGTGTGCGCATGTGATGTGTGTTTAATGCTTTTAAATTTTGATTTAATTGCATGTTAAGTTAATAAAATGAGTTTTCGAAATTCAAATACCAATTTTGATTGGATCCCTGCTTTTTGAAAGCGAAAGTTATCTATTTTTGAAAACTCTTTCATTTTAGCCATGTGATGCGCTGAATCATGTGTGGGATGTTTAAAACACACTGTAGTCATGGATATGCACTTATTTAATTGTTCATGTGATGAATGATGTGTTTGTGTGGATCGTGGATGAATGATGGATGTTTATTAATTGTTAATAAATAGAGATCTGCGTATCTCTCCCTCTCTCATTCTCTGATGTATTTCTACCTCCCTCACTCTTGTACTCACCATAAGGCCTTCTTCAATTTACCTGTAAATTCTAGAATTTATTGTAATATGATCGAGACAACCGAGGAAGGAGCGAGGACGATCCACAGCTGCAAACAGGAAGGCGAAAAGATGGAGATCTCTTGCCTATGTGTTTGCAGGATATCTAATATAATTGTTGCGTTAGTTTGTGTGTGCGTTTGACTGTTGGCTCTAGTCAAACCCACTGTGCTATCCATGACCACACTAATGACATGTATGAGATGCATTGTTTTCTTTTGATTATGAATCAAAGCAGGTATAGTATTTACTAAATATATACAATATATTTATATACTATCACCTAGGAGAGACCAAGATAAAAGTTATCTAAATACCCTCAGATAAACTCTAAGCCGTAACGCGAGTAGTTAAGAACTTACCGCGTGGTCCACCATCGTTATAGTCATAGGATTCGAATCACTTTAGGCAGGTTTGTTGTGCTATCCACAAGGCCTGCTTAATTGGGAGGAGAAACTGTGGCTATGGCATTAGATGCCTATATGATCGGGGTAGAGGACCATGTAGCTTTGTTGTGCTATCCACAAGGGCTGCATGCAAATCTATGCTCGTCGCGTAACGATGGTTAGCTTAGACCAGAATTAGTGGTTTGTTGTGCTATCCACAAGACCATTAAATCTCTGGGGACCGAAGCTATGATCAGATATTGTAAGGAGTTGCAAGTCCCATGAGTTTGGTGCTCTCTGATTTTATTACAGTTTGTTGTGCTATCCACAAGGCTGTAGTGCAAGTCATTGAGATTCTGATCCCCACTAGGAGACTGTCGACGTCTCCCGTTCTGTATAACTGAGGGTTATATAGTCCGTCGAAAATTAGTGGGAGTTAAACTTGAACAAAAGACCATGTCTTGTTTTAAATTTTAATAATTGAACATCTGCTAAAATAGAACTTATCTCCTGTAGGGAATTATGTCGTTGAATAATCCACTTCGTGGCATACTTGATGCCCTTTTGACTTACCTGATCTACTCGGATTGGTTCAGAAACCTGAAGAATGTCTTTAGATTCGAGCACAATAACTTTGTCCCTGGAGTTGATCCTCCTGCTTAATCGGCATTGGATGCCCCTGAAGCAGAGATGATAGCTAATGATAAAAGATCGAAGGACAAAGGCAAAAGAGTAGTGAAGGGTGACTGCTTCTACTATAAGCAGTATGGTCACTGGAAGAGGAATTGCAAAGAGTTCCTTAACGATAAAGCTCATGGAAGAGTGAAGCTGTCTGAAGCTTCAGATGTCTATATGATAGATATCAACTTGTCAGTTAGAGATTCCACATCTTGGGTATTAGATACCGGATGTGCTTCTCATATCTGTCATGATGCACAGATGCTGACAAGTAAGCGCAAGCTGAGACAAGGCGACAAGTAAGCGCAAGCTGAGACAAGGCGAGGTGGAATTGAGGCTAGGAAACGGCGCAAAAGTTGCGGCGATTGCTGTTGGGACAGCAAACCTCAGGCTTCCATCAGGAGACGCCTTACTATTAGAAGATTGTTATTATGTTCCTAGTATAATAAAGAACATCATATCAATATCTTGTTTGGACAAGATAGGATATAGGTTGACTATTGAGAATAGAAGTTGTTCGATTTATTATGGTAATAAATCAATAGCTTCAGTATCTTTAGTCAACGGTCTATATCTATTAGATGTTTCTTATTACAATCTTCAAATTGATAATGCTCTTAAGAAGAGCAAGAATTGTGTGAACCAGGCCTACATGTGGCATTGTAGACTTGGGCACATTGGCGAAAGTAGGTTGCAAAAGTTGCACAAGTATGGTTACTTAACTGCATTCGATTATAAATCGTTTGCAACATGTGAATCCTGCCTTATGGGAAAGATGGTAAAATCTCCATTTACTGGACATGGAGAACGTGCCAAGGACATTATAGAACTAATACATTCAGATGTATGTGGTCCCATGTCCACCCAAGCCAAAGGTGGCTGCTCATACTTCATAACGTTCACCGATGACTTCTCAAGATTTAGCTATGTGTACTTAAAGAAGTACAAGTCGGAAGCATTTGAGAAGTTCAAGGAGTTCAAGAATGAGGTAGAGAAGCAGTTAGGAAAGATTATTAAAGCTCTTCGATCAGATCGAAGAGGAGAATACTTGAGTATTAATTTCACACAATTCTTAAAGGATAATGGTATCCTTTCTCAGCTAACCCCTCCATATACACCACAGATGAATGGTGTATCGGAAATGAGGAATCGCACCTTGTTGGACATGGTGCGATCCATGATGAGCTTTTCGGGATTACCAGTGTCCCTCTAGGGGTATGCTCTAGAGTCAGCAGCATACCTACTGAACATAGTACCCAGCAAGTCTGTGGCCTCTACTCCATATAAGATATGGAAAGACAGGAAACCAGAATTTAAACATGTTAAAGTCTGGGGTTGTCCTGCTCATGTAAAGAGGCATGATCCAGACAAGTTGGAATAACGAACTAATGTAAGTTTGTGGGATATCTAAAGGAAACCTTTGGATACTATTTTTTCCATCATGGTGAACAAAAAGTGTTTGTCGCCAGGAAAGCTGTCTTCCTGGAAGAGGAATACCTTGTCCAGGAGAACAGTGGGAGTAAAATAGTATTAGAAGAGGTTCTAGATCCACAAATAGCTGCATTATCATTAGATGAGATATCGGTTCCTGAATCTGTTTAGGTACACACACATGAGCCTCGTAGATATGGTAGATTACCTAGACTACTCGAACGATATGTGGGACATATCGCTGAAGGTGAGTCTAAGGTAGAATATAATGAGGATGATGATCTTAAAACCTATCAGGAGGCCATAAAAGGCCCAGAAGCCAGGAAATGACGAGAAGCCATGAACTGAGAAATCCAGTCTATGTACACCAACCAAGTTTGGAACTTGGAGGACTTGTCCGAGGGTATTGTACCCATCGGTTGCAAGTGGATCTTTAAGAGAAAGATCGGTGTTGATGGACGGATTGACACTTATAAGGCAAGGTTGGTGGCAAAGGGATATCGTCAAAGACAAGGAATTGACTATGACGAGACTTTCTCACCAGTTGCCATGATAAAGTCGATCAGAGTTTTGCTCGCCATTGCTGCACATTTTTATTATGAAATCTGGCAGATGGATGTAAAGACTGCCTTCCTCAATGGTAACCTTGAGGAAGAGGTGTATATGATACAACCAGAAGGTTTCACATCTAAAGAATCTCCAGATAAAGTGTGCAAGCTTCAGAGGTCCATTTATGGACTGAAGCAGGCTTCTTAGAGCTAGAACATAAGATTTGACGAGGCTGTCAAGTCTTATGAATTCATTAAGAATGAAGATGAGCCATGTGTGTACAAGAAGACCAGTGGGAGTACAGTCACTTTCCTAGTTCTTTACGTAGATGGCATACTACTCATTGGGAATGATGTAGTTATGATGTTATCAGTAAAGATCTAGCTGTCGAAAAAACTTCTCCATGAAGGATTTGGGAGAAGCATCCTACGTATTGGGAATACGGATCTATAGAGATAGATCAAAGAGGATGCTTGGAGTGACCCAATCATTGTACATAGATACCATAGTCAAAAGGTTTGGCATGGAAAATTTCAAGAGAGGTCTCATACCGATGAGACATGAAATTAGTCTCTCAAAGGAGTAGTCTCCTAAGACTCCTAATGAGAGGGCATTCATGGATAGAATACCCTATGCCTCTGCCATAGGATCTATCATGTATGCCATGCTATGTACACGACCTGATGTTGCATTTGTTCTAAGTGTTACGAGTAGATTTCAGGCTGATCCAGGTGAAGAGCACTGGAAGGCAGTGAAATGTATCCTTAAGTACTTGAGAAGAACTAATGATATGTTTCTTGTCTATGGAGGAGGTGACTTGAAACTGCGAGGCTTTACTGACTCGAGTTTCCAGTCGGATCCAGATGATAGCAAATCTACATCTGGATTCGTGTTTACTTTGAACGGAGGCGCAGTGTGCTGGAAGAGTTCCAAGCAAGTAACCACTACAGATTCGACGACTGAAGCTGAGTACATCGCTGCAGCTGAAGCCGCCAAGGAAGCAGTGTGGTTGAAGAAATTCATCACCGACCTCGGCGTAGTTCCCAGCATCTGAGCCTGTTCCACTGTTGTGCGACAACAATGGAGCAATTGCGCAAGCGAAAGAGCCGCGGTCTCATCAGAAATCGAAGCATATTCTGAGGCGCTTTCACCTTATCAGAGAGATCATATCCAGAGGAGATTTAGTAGTGGAAAGAGTTCCATCCGTCGACAATGTAGCGGATCTACTGACAAAGCCGTTGGCTCAAATTGTGTTTAAGCGTCACCTAAAGTCTATAGGCTTATTGTATAAAGGTGATTGGCTTTAGTCCAAGTGGGAGATTGTTAGTTTTAGGTGGCCTACAAGCCAATCTGACTATGTAAATCTCGTTCATTTATTAATATAATGGCATAATATTCATTATGTGTAAATCGCATTAATTATCCTTTCATAATGAAGTCCATGAATATGTGCTATAGTGATCAGATTATGATGAGATCATACTAATGAGACTGATCACCTAAACACACATATTCTTAATCGTTCCTAGTCGGAGAATATCCGAGAAGGACATCGGATATCCGGTTAGACTAGTACAGATTACTCCTGCTCATATGATGAGGGTGACTGATCTCATAAGTCACTTGTGTGGAGACACTAAGGCGAATCTGTAGGTGCTCATTGGAGAATGAGTTCACTGAACTGATCCGACTGAATTGTTGGATGGTATTGTACCTCACTGTCAACCAGCTTGATTCTATTGTCGCAGTTGCGTGGATGGTCCTCGGACCTGAGACACCAAGGACACCTTGTCGGTGGACTTCTGTGCTTTGACCTTGGTTTACGAATCTCTAGCCACGGGATTCTAATACGCCAAGGATTGGGTACAGCGGAATACCGTCGAAGGGAATTGTGTGTCAATAAGGAATCATTCGCTCTCGGTACTTAGAGAGAGAATGCTCTAGGAAGGATGCGCAGAAGTCCCTGGCCAGGGAGGACGATAATATCGGGAAAGGAGTTTTCCGATATTCATCAGCGGCAGTCAATTCAAGTGAGTCGACCGGTTAGGGTTTGACAGCTCGCCATACCCTGAGTTGACTCGAGAGCATTGTACGAATGAAGGATTATATCTACGCGGTAACTGTCTGCGGAAAGGTTCCAAGAGTGGGTTACTTAACCCCAATACCTTCCGGGTTCACGCGGTGTTGCTTGGCACCCAACGTGATCGGAGACTCGGTCGAATTCGATGTGCGACATCAATTCGATTGATTAATTAATTAATAAAGGGTTATTAATTGATTGACAAAGTCAGTGAGGAGTCACTGGGCTTGTTGGGCCATTAACTGGTCTGGTACTTGGGCCTAGAGGGTCACACGCAAATGATTCTCAAGGCGATGGATAAATAAGTGGGTTTTATACAAACCGGGGGTTTTTATGAAAAACCGTGCGGTTAGTATAAAACATAGCGAACGGGCTGAGCAGGCCAAGCTGCTGCTAACCCTAGGCGCCCCTCCTCTGTTTCTCTCTCTCTCTGGCGTCCAGACAGATCCAGATCTGCTTCGCCGCTTCTCTAAATCCCGTTCGATGGGAAATCGTCCGCGCGCTGCGGTGATCGTTGCGGCAACCGGCGGAGGTTTCGTGGGCTGCAAAGAACGAGGAACGTGAGGATATCTGTCGCGAGGAGGATCGCGTGTGTAAGGTTTGAGGTTTCAGATCCGGTTATCGGGTCAGTTTAAGGGTCGGACTCTGTAGTTTGGGCCCTAACGGGGCTGGGACCCTGTTCTGCTTCGCATCGAGCCTACGAGACGCGGTTTAAACGGCGTCCGGCATGGCAGACACATTTTATATTGTGCCACGCGGATGCCACGTGGGCTGGCCTTGGGTCGTAAGTGTACGGGCCGGTCGTGTCGTCTGAACGGCGTCCATGATGGTCGACGCGTTTCAGACTGCGACCCTGTGGTGTCAGAGTACGGTGCCGGTCTTGTCGTATGAATGGCGTCGGCCTTGGGCGACGCGTTTTAGACTTCTGTCAGAACGGCCTGTCATGTCATCTGATAGGCGTTTGTACATCTCGACGCGTTTTACCTAGTTTCTGGTTACCCCGCGAGCCTTCCCTCATTTCCCTCATTCTCACCCTCACACTCTCTCCCCTCACCCTCTCCACCCTCCGACTCTCCCCACTCTTCCCCTTCCTTTTTCCCCTCCTTCCTCTTCCACCTCTCCACCTCTCACCACTGCCACCACCACTTTCTTCGCGGCGTTCCATTCTCCGGACGGTGGCCGACGTCCCGGCAGAGTGGCGGCGTCCTCGGAGTACCGGCGGCGGTTTGCGGTGCGACGGTTTGGCGGCGGAGCTAGGAGGAGTTCAAGAATCGGTAGGGTGACGATTCCCGTAATGTTTAATTCTAAAACCATGTTCTCCCGCTTGAAGCATGCTATGGATCCGTGGTTTTTGGGTAGAATGAGCTTGTTAGGGGATTTTTCTGTGAATGCGGTTTGTGATGATTTAGATTGCCCCTCTTCCTCCTCCGTTTGGTTTGATTTTGGGGCATTTGGGGGTGAAAAGGGAGCCCTCGGGCTGGGGACAGAACTCGGCTTCTGGCGCTAAAAGACGTCATGTATGGACGACGCCTTTTCGAAGGACGTCGGGACATCATGACGCCTTTTAGGCAGAAATCGCTCCACCGAGTCTCTGTCAGTTCGGAGAATCTGGCGCTAAAAGACGTCATGTATGGACGACGCTTTTTAGAAGGACGTCGGGCCATCTTGACGCCTTTTAGGCAGAAATCACCCGATTAAGGTTTTCTGCAAATTCCGGATTTTAGTGTGAACGGCGTCTGAAGACGCAGACGCGTTTTTAAAAGGCGGCTAACTGTGACGACGCCTTTTAGGCCATATTCTGAGGCCGAGAATTCATGAACCAGTTTAGGAGACTTGAATGGCATCGTCCTTGGTCGACGCGATTCAAGGCAGAACCACACTAATCCATGCCAGTAAAATGTGTTTACACTGCTAGATAGTTGGTTAAAAGTATGCTTTTAGTACACTCGATGACGATGGACTCTTCATGACCGGATGGCACTACGTTGTGTGTTGTGCGACCGCGGACTTCTCACGTGACCGGATCGCACCATGCCGTGTTTTGTGTTACTGTGGACCTAGAGTGACAGTTGTAGCGCTTTATCACCCTGTGCTGGTGTGGGTGGAGCACAGCGCCGGTGTGGGTGTGGCGGGGTGACGCCTAGTGAGTGAGGGTCACCTGGTGGACCCCGGGGTTAGCTAGTACCGGTGTGGGAGTGGTACCTTTGGAGTGTCACTCGTGCTGAGGAAAGGAGTAACCACCTGAGCCAGTTAGGCCGGAGTAGCTAGAGTGCTATCCGAGGGGTTACTGTTTGGTCTCAACGGGTTGGTGTTTTCCCCACCTTCGTTTGTGTAGTTGACGTGTTTTACCGAGACGTTGGTTGTGGGTTCTCTGTAGACTAGTTTTCGAATTATGCATGTTAAATATATCTCAAATGCATGTGATTCATATCGAGATTTAGGAGTAGCAATTACTGCTTTATTTGTTCACTGGACCTTTAGCTGTGTTTTACACTTGTGGGCATGTGAGTGGGCAGTGGGGATCGAAGGATCCCTACTGAGTCTTTTCGTTGAGACTCACCCCTGCGATTTTCAGGTGAGGACTCCAGGCAGACTTAGCGAGGGGTGTGCTGCTGTGTGTCGCGCGCCGTCAGTTGTTGTTCCGGGGTATGCCCCGATGTAGTTGTTATCTTTATTTCTGGCCTGTATGTTTAATTATTTCTTTTCTGTTGGAGTATGTAATTATTTGCTGTATCGAGTCGCATTGTAATAACTTTTAATTCCTGCATTTTCCTTTCAATTCAATGCGATGTGGATGTTTAGCTTAGTTTATTATTTATTTCCCAGACTTACTCAGATCCTGGTTTGGTTCCAAATTAATGATTTGGTACCCATTTAGTAATCGGATCCCCGATTATAGGGTGGCGGGTCGTTACAGCGTGGACTTTGCTAGAGGTCGGGCACTTGCGCGGCTTGCGGTGTCGCACCGACGGAACCGAACGGTTGCGGATTCGAATCTGCACACGGTGAAAACTTCGATTATCCGATAATCGATTTTAGCGTTTCAAAACGGGAAAACAGATCGCTGTTTTATTTTATTTTCTGTTGCGTAAGCGATCCGGAGAAACCCGAGAAAACCCAACAGTCCCAACCCCACAAGGGCCTAAACCAAGGGGTCCGACACCGAAACCGACCTGATAATCGGATCCGAAACCTCAGTCCTTACAAAAAACCTTTAAATTCAACCCCTTAAACTTCAGAATTAGGAAATACTTTCTTTTATAAAGTTTTATAAAATTTTATTATATTTCTAATGACACCAATTTCACTATTTGTTAACATATATATAAAAAGTTAAGCCTATTTTACTAACCTTCTGTTCTTAGTACTCCGAACTCAGAAATCTGGTAGATTTCCTTCCCGTTCAAAGTTGTCATAATTCCAACTAGTAAACGACTTATTTTAAATATATAATCTTTTGAAACTTCTAGAATTTTGAGTCATCATTCTAATAGGAGTTGTCTTACTTAATTTAGATCTTTATATACGAATTTATGCTTAAAAGACCGAGACTGTGTCAAATAAATCTGTGTACAGAATCCTAATTCAAGTAGGATTTTAATTATGACTTTTTTATCCATTAATTAAAATCTTAATTATATACAAATTTATTATGTTGTACTTCTAATTCAAGTTAAATATGTCATATATAACTTTTCAGGTCGTAGTTAATTTTAATTACATCATCTTTTATTTCCTAATTCAAATCTTAGTCTAATAAGGACTTGTTATTTATGGGTAGCCCTTTCTAAAACTAATCATCGATATTTTTGACTTCTAAAACATATGCATTAATAAAAATGATCTTATACAAAGTTATAGATATTTTTATGCTCTTTACAATGATACCAACCATTCCTTAATCAGACTTTTCTACAGAAAGATGTCATTATTTTACTATATTTCTATCTAATGCATCAACCCAGAATTTGAACTAAATTAGTGGGCTATTCTTAGTGGTATCATTGGGATAATAGGCTTTCATAATTGGGTTAATTAGACTAAATCAATTTATTTAAAGTTACTAATAGACCTTCATAGTTAATTAATTGGTCTAATTTAAATTAATTAAATTCATTTATGGGTTGTAAAAGTGCGGAGTATAACATAAAGGCCTTAAATAGCCTTCTAATACCCCTAGCATGCCTAAAACCTAAGCATATATTTTCTAATTTCTCGCAAAGATCGGATTCCAAACTCATACTAAAACTTAATTGATCGAAGCCAACTAATTCCACTGCTCCACTACACTCACTGTTGACTTCTCTAACTAACCACACCACCAATAGTTGTCATGTGCCTAATCCAATCCGATTCCACCTACAAATCTGTCAGCTCAGCCACTACTAACAAAATGCATTAAATAACTATCAACAAAATAACTATCCTTTCCAACCGAATTCTACAGTCTTCTATATAAATCTCATGGCCAATTAAATTTCTAGATTAACTTTAAATCTATGCCAGTATTAATATTAGTTCCATGTAAACATTTAGCAGGTCATAACAGTTCATGCCCCTCCTTAAACCTCAAAGCATTTAAGTAACTATTACAGTCTTTAAAAGGGCTGCACCTTAAAGTCAAATTTTATGAAACATCGCTTTAATTGAGAAGAACGGATGGTTGAGATGAGAAGAGATGATCTATGGGCTGGTAATATCTTTGGAGGAAATATTCGCTCATTTGTATTTTATAGTATAGATTTAATACATACTTAAATTAATACTAAGTTTGAAGTTGAATAATGAATGATGGCATTGTTTAACATAATATTGCATGAATACAAATGGCATAATTATGTTTAATATATCCTAAATGGGAGTGTTAATGAAACAATCCTAATAAAAAGGGAGGAAAAAATCGCTAAGTCTTATTATTTTGTCATTATGTTTAACACATACTTAGAATAGTAGTATGCACAAAGTTGAGTAATAAAATGATGACATTACTACTAATAAGCATATTTAACATATCATTTTATGAATAAAAAATGACATAGTTGTATTTAATATTTTGTTGAATGTGAGGGTTATTATTTTATTATTAGTAATACATACTTTATTGATTATTATTAATATATACTTAGATTAGTACCACATACAATGTTGAAAATGACGGCATTACTACTAATAAGCATACTTAATATGTCATTTATATTAATAAAAGAAACCTAACAATGTTTGATGTATGATTAAATGGGAGGGCTAATCAAAGAGACGGTGCCACTACCAAATGATGGAAAAATTTCAAAATTCTATTATGAATTCCCATCCAAACAGAGATTAAGCATACTCTTCTTAACTTGACATAAGGAGGGTGGAAGGATCTTTTCCATTACTTATCCTAATCATTATCCATACTTTAATTAAACGAAGAATGGAATTAACTTTTCTCTTATCCCCTTATCATATCAAAGAGCAGAGATGGAGATAAGTTATACTAAGTTGAGTTATGCTTATTCTTCTCTCTCTCTTTTTTTTTTTTTTAATCTCGACACCAAACAGTCCCTAAAAAGAAATAATCTTAGGGATAAGGAGAAAATAATCTTGCAGGCCGCAGCACACCAAACCCGTTTAGATTTCCGGTAAGCCGGAATTAGAGACCCACCAAAGAGAGGCTAGTGGTGAAGCCAACCGCCGTAAACGGTTGGTTCGCCCACAACACAGTAGGCGGCTCACGAGAATATATTAAGGAAGACAAGAGACCCTCCCCTCGGCAACGCTATGTGCCCCCTCCTCCACCAGTCCTCCTACCCTTTCCTCGAGTTCATGGCTGCTCACGGCGGCTGCTCCTCCCTCTCCAACTATTCCATTTACACTCAGCATCGATCTTCGTTGCGCTGCCATAGCAGCAGGGGCGGCACCACACTCCACCCTCCAATCCTTGCCCTCAGCTTCATCCCTCGTTCTCACCATCCAGCTTGCTTCCGGCGCTGCAGGACGCTCAGGAATCTGCGTGCCCACAGGTAGCGGCAGCAGCAGCACAAGTTATAGTGGGAGTCGCTCAGGTCTCTTCTCGTCGTTGCCTTTGTCGTTTTAACTGTGGGGTTGTCGCATTTCTGGGTTGCAGCAGCTCCTCCGGGGAGAGCAGCAGTGCGCCTGTGATCACAGCGAAGCCTTCAGCGCAGCCGAACCCCACCGTCAGGCTCACTTATCTGGAGGTGCCCAATCTCTTCCACTGTGCTTATCTTTGGCTGACAAAAATCACAAATGAGTTCCATTCCCTTTTCTGATGGAAATGTTCTTGGGTTCTCAGGGTAACAGCTGGTTGTGGGACGTGGGAGGCCTCAACATCCTGGTGGATCCCATTTTGGTGGGTAACTTGGATTTCGGGATCCCTTGGCTTTACGATAGTGCAAAGAAGTTCTTGAAGAAATTTCGGGTAATTGTCAGATTGTTTATTGGCTTCCACACATTTCTAAAAGGGAAGGCAAGTTAAAAAGGACTAATCTTGAATTGCTTACACTGGGAATAAGTGGCCTGAGGGAGATCTCTTTTACTTTTTCTCTTTTTATTTTTCAATTTGGGCCAGCTTGAGGACCTTCCTGAACTCGATTGCTTGCTGATAACACAAAGCCTTGATGATCACTGCCATGTGAACACTCTGAAGCCACTCTCAAATATGCGCCCAGACCTGCGGGTGATTGCCACTCAGAATGCCGAGTACATCTTGAGTCCAATGTTTAGAAATGTAAGTAACTGGTTTTGGTGTACTTATTGTCATTGCTGTTGATTGCATCCTTATTATTGGTGTTGTGATCATCTCCACAACTGCAGCTCCTGTTATTGCTGTTAATTTTGTTGTTTCTAATTAAAAGGTCTGTCTAGTTGAACTTGGAAATTGACCCATTACAATGTATTCTGCCCTTTTAGGTTGATATGTTTGTCGGTGACTGACCACTTGGTGCTAGTCGGTCTAACTGGTAGGCCACTTAATGCAGTGACCATCATTAACCCAATGTCATATTGCAGTTAACTTGTAACAGACTATGAATTCTTCCAAGATCTTAGGACAATTTGGTGTCGGGTCTTTCATGTCTACATGGATGATCTGTTTATTCTACTTTCTTTAGACAGTGGTGCGTATGATTCCTGGCCATTTGCAAGGTTACATTTCTTCATTTTAAGTAACTTCCTCAACGGTGATTGTTTTTACAGTTAATATTGGAATGGTTTTTTGCACTATTTAAGTTTGGATGTCTAATGTTACTAGGTTGGCTGTCAAATAGAGTTGGCATCTTTGTCCCTGAAGGAATTGGCAAGTCCCATAGAGCATAGTAGGATCCCTCGATTGCCATAGAGATGATACTATTCCAATTGGAGGGATAACGGCAAAATTCTTTTTTGGAAATATCATAGGTAAACTAAGAATTTAAACTTCAATATCCATATTTTAAAGCAAATAAGAGAATCCAAAATTGCTATTCATTCCATTCTTTCTAATGAGTCACCATCTAAATGCATAGTAATGTTGATATACCTCATTTGTCTGTCTATATTTTAAACACCCTTTTTGTCTATTCCTTTGGTCTCTTGGTTTCTTCTTTGGTGACACCGAACGTACTTTTATCAATGAGTTTATTTGCACAGTACAAATGTTCTACTTTTATCAATGAGTTTATGACTATTTTGTCCTGAGTCTTCATGCCTACTTTGCTTGAAGACTTGAGTGAAATTGAGGCTTAATGCTATTGAACTAATAAGTTACTCAAAGGACTAAATCCATTCCTAATAAAAAAGGGCGTATCTAGTGCACAAGGCTCCCATCATTTGTGGGGTCTGGGGAAGGGACGATGTACATAGCCTTACCCCTGCTAAACAGATAGACTGTTTCCTTAGTTCGAACCCGTGACCTCCAAGTCACAAATGGGGCAACTTAACCGTTGCTCTAGGCCCGCCCTTCAACTAAATCCATTCATAATATTTTCTTTTATCGTTATGAGGCCACAAGACAGTGGTAAATTATCTCCAGAGGTTAATAACAAAGAGTTGTTTGTCTAGGTTGATGTCTAGAGTATTTTTGGCCACATCAATATGGAGATACCATTTCCACTTAGCTGCATCAACTATAAACCTATTTTAGTTTGAAAAGCCAAGGTATTTGAAGCCAGTAAACAAAACACAAATTAATTTAATGCGACTCATTTTTCTTATAAAATAAATAAAAGTTTTAATTTTGAATTATTTAAACTATGTCAATTCAGATTAGTCCAAGGCCTTATTATTACTTGTTTGTGGCACAAAAAAACTTTTTGAATGCCCTGTGGATACTGATTTAGCTAAAGAAAGAGCCTTTAGCGTGCAATTTCTTGAGTCGGTACATCTTCTTTAACCATCATTGCTTCTATGCCCAATAAGAAGCGTTCATTAGTTATTTACTAATAAAGAATTTCAAATGCGATAATGGGTTTGTCTTAATAAACACTTCTTTTAATGTTCCTGCTATTTCTTCTTGCTTCCGCATGTTTCTAGTGTATATCCAAAATATCGATACCTAAATGTATATACAAAATATCATACCTAAAAAATAACACATGTTTCTGTTGTTAAGGGATGTTTTGGTAGGAAAATAATAAAGGCTTTTTTATTGAACCATGAGGCAATGGCCAAATATATATGCAAGTGTACCAATGTCAACATAAGAATAGTGCCATGGTTGAATATCTGATTGTCAATCTACACTAACAAACACTAATTTATCAATGCTTGCTAAATAAACATCACAAGTGTCTAAATTTAAATATGTAAAGAGTTTACCATAGTAGAGAATATTTGAGCAGCCCCCCCCCCCCCCTTCGAGAGGTCATGAAGGAGAGCAGAGTGCGGAGTAGAGGGAGTTTGGACTCTCGTTCAAGGTAGAAGGGGTAGGCTTGCCCTGAGGGCTGAAGCATCAAAGGCTCCACCATTTGCTTTCCCGGTGGAGAAAGATGTCTGCATCCGTTGCCTAAGAAAAGGCCATTAGGTGAGGGACTGTAAGGCGAACTTAAGGTGCTTAGTATGTGGGGGAGAGGGGCACAAAAGGAGCTCCTGCAAGAGGAAGGTCCTGCTATCATCCCTGATGAGAAGATAGTGAGGTCTTCTTCTCCGTTGCAGGATTTTAGGAACCTTTTGGTGTTTGAACCTGTTACCATTCCTTGGTCACAGAAAGTTGCCGAAGCCAAGAATTTCCTGGAAGATTGTGTGGTCTTCTCCCTGACAGAGGAGGGCTTCTGTAATGATGGTAAGGTTGCTTTTGTTGATAGCCTGATTCAAGCTCGCCATCGACGATGGCCTTTGGTGCAAGACTGGTGGTACAGGGTAATATCTTCGAGGTCTCTTCTGGTTAGAGCTGAAGACTCTATTTGGAAGGAGGAGGCTATTGCCCTCCAATATTTCAACGTAGAAGACAGGAAGTTCAGTTGCTCTGGGTGGAGGGCGGAGGTGGCGACAGTACCAGCTCAACAGGGAAAGTTAATTTGGATTAGGTTGATGGGTATTCCTCTTCATCTTTGGCATGCTTCTACATTTCAAGCTTTAGTCTCTAAATTTGCAATCCTTAGAAGAGTAGATGTAGAATCCATGAATGTGAAGCATTTCAGATTCGCTAGGATCTTGATCGAAGTTGACTGTCATTTGGAAGTCCCTTCAAGAATTAGAATCCTGGTGGCAGGTAAGCTTTTCTGGGTAGCGAGTAAATCGGAGAAGGAGGAATCGAAGATTAATTTAGGCTCTGAACATTCTCCAATAGATTGGACTTGGGCCGAGGTGGTGGCAGAATACAAAAATCTCAAGTCTGTTAGAGCTGAGTCTTCGGTACAAAGCATGGATTGCGGAATCGGCCGATTCCGATCCGAATCGGCCGATTCGGATCGGAATCGGCGGGTTCTGATCCGATTCGGGGGGGATTTCACTGTTCCCCCCCACCGATTTGAAAAAAAAAAAAAAAACGGCCGAAATCGGCCCGAACCGGACCAGATCGGGGCCGGACCGGCCAGATCGGCCGGTCCGGCCCCGATTTGGTCCGGTTCGGGCCGGTCCCGATCCCCCCCTTAAGGTTTAAGGGTTTAGGGGTTTAGGGTTTAGGGTTTTAGGGTTTTAGGGTTTAGGGTTTAGGGTTTAGGGTTTTAGGGTTTTAGGGTTAAGGGTTAAGGGTTAAGGGTTAAGGGTTTAGGGTTTAGGGTTTAGGGTTTAGGGTTTTAGGGTTTAAGGGTTTAAGGGTTTAACGGTTTATGGGTTTAAGGGTTAAGGGTTAAGGGTTAAGGGTTTAGGCTTTAGGCTTTAGGGTTTAGGGTTTAGGGTTAGGGTTTTAGGGTTTAGGGTTTAGGGTTTTAGGGTTTTAGGGTTTTAGGGTTTAGGGTTTAGGGTTTTAGGGTTTTAGGGTTTAGGGTTTTTTATGGATGTACATGAATTGCATTCATTCTTATTGTACATCAATTGAATAATATGTATGTAATTTTTTCTGATTTTTTTTTATTTTTTCCTGATTTTTTTCTGATTTTTTTTTAATTTTTTATTATTTTTTAATCTGGCCGAGTCGGACTGGCCAGACTTCATCTGGATCGGCCGACTCGGCCGATCCGATCCGAGTCGGATCGGGATCGGCGGGTCCCGATTCGGGGACCCGATCCGATCTGGAATTCCTTGGTACAAAGGAATGTTTTGGCCCGGGTGATTCATAGGGAAGAAGAAGAGGGGGTAACAAGGGACTCTGTTGAGTCTACTCAGTTTCAATCCGGAGGGAGGCAAGCTAATGTGTTACTGGAAGGTTTGCTCAGTAACAGGGTATATGGAGAACAGGGGAAGGCACTTTGTTCCAAGATGGACAGATCAGAGGAGGAGACATTCAAATCTGAGTAGATAACCAAAGTTCGGGTTAGCTCAAGAGAACAATCCTTCCCAAGTTTGACTCAGGAGGTCTTCCAGAACTCGGGGTCTAAGACTCTCTGCACTGGGATCGTATCTGAGGAGAACTTTTGTGAAGATGATCTGTTTCAGTCTTCATTGGGGGCTGGTCTCACTAATGGAGAGTCTGGGACTCTGAGTAGGCCGGGCAGTTGTCTCGAGGATGTTGCTGCGCTCGAGGCAAGGGTGGCAGGTTGGGAAATGGAGAGGTATCATCTCCGCTCAGAAGGAAAAGGCTCTTATTGGAGGAGGACTTCGGCAAAAGAGAAGATGATGTCGGGCTGAGAAGATGAACAGTTTTGGGCTTCGTTGGCTTCATCGGGTAAATCCTCGGGCCTTGCTGTTAACAGTGTATCGGGTAAGTCAATCGGGTCCCCATCAAAGGACGTAACGGATAGTATTATAACCCCTTCGGACCTTTCTTCCTTACCTGTTTCTCTGCGATCGGGTTTTGTGTGGGGCGAACAGGTCAGAGAGCCTCGTTCCTTGAAGATAGTGGCTCGTCTTCCCTCCTCACTCTGTTTCCTCTCTGGAGGGGGACCCGCTGATTGAAACGGAGGTAGGAGGTAGATCTAATAGTGATCTTCCGCAGCAGCTATATGTCGGGAACAAGTTTTTCAGGGGATCAGTGATAGAACTGGGCAGGAGGTGCAGTCTTCCAGGGCCCACAGATTCTAAGTCAGCAGACATGGAACAGGACCAGCAGTATAATAATGGGATGGCACTGACAAAATTTGGTCAAGAAGGTCTGATGGGAAACTCAGAGCCTCACAATGTTCTGCGACAGGGACACGGTAAGGGGGCTGCTGGTGGTAAGGAAGCTATTGTGGCAGAAGTAGATTCCCCAGAGGATTGTTTGCCTCTTGCGGTTATAAATCCAGGGGAGGACGGGGAGTGGTCTGATGCCACTATAAAAAGCATTGGGAGTTTGGTTGGTATTTCTTTCTCTGGAAAAGAGGAAGTAGTCAGAAAATTCCTGAGAAAGATCCGAAGAGATTTGAACCTTTCTTTGGGATCGTGTAAGAAAGGTAGTGGCAATGGAGTGAAGATCGGCAGCAGGGAATTGACTTTCCTTCAAAGCAACATGCAACTTGAAGGTCTTAGGCCGAGAAAAAGCTGTGGTAAGGGCAAGAATGTTTATTATCCATGAACATAGTCAGCTGGAATGTCAGAGGTCTGAATGAGAATGTGAAAGGCAGGGAAGTCAGAAACATGGTACAAATTAACGAAGTACAGGTTATGTGATTGCAAGAAACAAAGGGTGTAGAGAAAGATGAAGAGCTTATCAGAAGAATAGGAGCTAACAGACTTAAAGGGTGGACAGTAAAACCAGCTGAAGGTATGAGTGGGGGAATTTTGATATTGTGGAATCAAGATGTGCTTCAGTGGTGCAATACTAGAGTGGGGACTTACTGTATTTCCATTGATTTCAAACTGAAAAGCAAAGATATCCTCTGGACATTCACAGGGGTGTATGGGCCTTAGGATATGCATGCAAAGATGGAGTTCTTTAATGAGTTAAGAGATTTGCAATATTATAGTGCGGAGGCATGGTGTGTAGGAGGAGATATTAATGCTGTAAGGTTCCCAGGAGAAAGAGAGAATCAATTGTGCTGGAATTCTGAGATGGACTCCTTTGGAGATTGGGTGCATGCTTGCAGCCTCATTGAAGTGGATTCCACAGCAGTGTCATATACTTGGGCTAATGCTAGGTCCAGATAAAAAATTGACAGATTTTTCATTACTCCACAGTGGCAGCAGAAGTTTTGCAATTTTTATTTGAAAGGTTTACCTAGAATTCTCTCAGATCATACTCCTCTTATGCTTTCTGTTGGAGAGAATAGAAGTAATAAAGATAGTGTTCAGATTTGAATTGGCTTGGCTGAAACATGAAGATTGTTTTGATCTATTATCAAAATGGTGGAATGAAGCACCTCTTCATTCAAATGCCTGCTATAATTTGGCTTCTAAACTTAAATGGGTGAAGAAGAAACTGAATAAGTGGAGTGAGAAAACCTTTGGAACAGCTGCAAGGGTTTGAAAGGATTTGCTTAAAGAGATTGAAGATTTTCAAGCCAAACATGATAATGATCTGATTACTACAGAAGAAATTCAGCTATGGGAAAATAAAAAACAGCAATATCTTGACTGGACATTAAGGGAGGAAATCAAGTGGAAGCAGAGATCAAAGGAACTTTGGCTAAAAGAGGGTGATAAAAATACTTCATATTTTCACGCAATGGCTAGTGGAAAGAACAGAATAATTTTGATAGAATCCCTGAAGGTTGAAAATCACGTTATATATGAGGAACAGGAAAAGGGAGCAACTGCAGTTAATTTTTTTGAGAAACTATTTAAGGAGAGGAGGAGTGGAGACCATGGATCAGTTCTAACATGTTCAAGTAAATTTCAGAATAGGAAGCAAATAATCTGATTCGACCATTCTCTGAGGAGGAAATTAAGGCTGCAGTTTTTAGCATGGATGTTCATAAATCCCCGGGACCGGATAGCTTCTCAATAGGGTTCTATCAGCATTTTCGGAAAGTTATTAAGATTGATATTATGGCAGCAGTTAAAGAATTTGAAAGTAGGCCTTGGAAAATTAAATCTCTTAATTCTACATTCATAGTCCTTATCCCTAAGAAGGACAGTGCAGAAGGATTAGGAGATTTCAGGCCTATTAGTTTACTAAATGGCAGTTACAAGATCATTACAAAAGCCTTGGCCACAAGACTCAAGCAAGTGATCAGCAAGGTGATAGATTCCAATCAAGCAGCCTTTATTTAGGGCAGATTTATTCTTGACAATTTTATGGCTACCTACGAATGCATTTATGATCAGAAGAGTAGAAAAAAGGAATGTATTGTGTATAAGATTGATTTTGAAAAGGCTTATGATAGAATAAACTGGAATTGTTTGTTGAGAGTTATGCAGCTGATGGGATTTAAAAGGAAATGGATAGAATGGATAGCTAATTGCATTGGGATAGCAAAATTCTCTATTTTAATCAATGGAGCTCCATTTGGTTACTTTGGAAGCTCGAGAGGTCTTAGGCAAGGTGATCCCCTATTACCTCTCCTCTTTTTAATAGTGGGACAAGTTATGAGCTCCATGTGGAATAAAGCAAGAGATTGTCACATCATTGAGGGTATCAAAGTTAGAAGGATGGAAGAGGAGGTTACTCACCTTCAATATGCTGATGATACGACTTCATTTTCATCAACAAACGAAGAAACAATGGTTAATTTGAAGATTTTGCTGAAGATTTTAGAAGCTATAACTGGACTAAAAATTAATTTTTTAAAAATGAAATGGTTGGTATTAGAGTACCTGAGGATAAGAAGGTTGTTTTATCAAATCTGATCAATGTGCGGTCAGTTTCCTTTCCTATTTCATATTGGGGACTTCCTCTGTTAGGTAGGAAGTTAAATAATTCTGATTGGAATCCTTTGATCAGAAAATTTGAGTTTAAACTTCAAGGATGGAAAGGTTCCCTTCTCACAGTAGGAGGAAGATGGGTCCTGTCTAAATCTGTGCTCTCCAGTTTGGCTACCTATTTCTTATCCATTTTTGCTGTGCCAAAAATGGTATGTAAGAAATTAGAGTCAATAAGAGCAGCTTTCTTTTGGAAAGGAAAAATTCATGATGTTAAGGGCGGTCATCACATAGGTTGGAAATTTGTATGCAGGAGTACAAAGGAAGGGGGAGCAGGTTTATCATCAATACAAAACATCAACAAAGCTCTTTTGGTCAAATGGATGTAGAGGATAGAAAAGGAAGATCAGTCTCTATGGGCAAAAATTACCAGGAATAAATATTTCTCCAATAATGAGATATGGATGGGAAGTTTTCAGATTAGTGGTTCAGTTTCAAATGTTTGGAAGAGTATTTTGCAGAACCGGGATTTCTATACTTGTTCAACTCACATAAAGGTGGGTAATGGCAGAACTGCTAAATTTTGGGAAGATGCATGGAAGGAGGGTAGAGCCCTAAAAGATGAATTTCCTAATCTGTACAGAATTACAGTGGATAGGAATTCTGCCATCAGTGATGTTCGGATTTTGTCATCTCAAGGTTTGATGTGGGACTTGCAATTCTACAGGAATTTCCATGCTGTAGAAGAGAGGGAGTTCATACAACTTAACTTGTTACTCCAAGATTTCCAAGGGCTGATTGATAGGGAAGATGAGAAAAGTTGGAGATGGGAACAAGGAGGGAAGTTTTCTGTCAGCTCTGCAACCAAGGTGCTGAACTCAGGAGGGATCAAGGTTAGCTGGGACTCTCAGGTGTGGAATAAGCACCTTCCTATTAAGATTAGAATTTTCATGTGGAAGGTAGCCTGGGGCAGATTACCAACGGGGGATAAGCTAAGGTTCTTAACCCCAGATAAAAGAATGAGTCCATTTTGTGGGACGTTTCAAGAGACTGTGGATCATCTGTTTATAAATTGTGGTATAGTGGATGCTATTTGGAAGGCTCTGTCTTGGGTTGTAATCAAGGTTGCTTCAATTTGGTAGGCAGACTTATGAAAAATAGGAAGCAGATGTGTCCTATTTATCAAGAGAAATGCATATGGGAACCTCTTCTGGCAGCAATGTTTTGGGCTATTTGGAGGGAAAGGAATTTCAGAATTTTCAGCAAACAGTTCTCGAGTCCGGCAAGAATTATTGTGAATTGTATTTTCTTCATTAAAGAATGGTCTTTCAGAAGAGGAGGGGACAAAATTTTAGATTCTATAATCTTATCAAGATGTGCTCAGTGGAAAACTGTATTTCTTTGAGGGTTTTTGAGGTGTGTTGTAGGATGTTTTCTGTTATCTAGAGAGGAGAGTTTTTGGGTTTCTTAGGGTTAATGTAATGTCTACTAGCTTGGTAGATTATTATAGTGTTTCTTTTTCTCCAACCCATGTACTCTGTCTCTATTTAGTGCAATGAATGATTGTGGCTTTTTGCTGCCTTCCAAAAAAAAAAAGTAGAGAATATTTGATGGTACATATTGAAAATTGGAGATCAAATCCTATGATTTTAGAGTAGGTGGTACTATTCTTATTTTGCCATCGGTGGCATAGAACCGTCCTCTCTCTCGATATATATATATATATATATATATATATATATATATATATATATATAAAGAGAGAGGGGGGTTAATATAGTACGCTCCCCTATTTATGCCTGTTGACAACATAATCCAAAATTTAGGGCATTGTGGTGCCTTGAGCACCTAAAATTTACGGAGGGTAAGGCCTAGCCAGGAGAAAATTTTTCCAAAAAGAAAGAAAGAAAGAAAGTAGACCATCCAATCAAGAAACGAAATCCTCCCTTACATGGTGTGTGCAAAGAGAAATTCTATGTACATGCATAGGGATAGGCATTCCTCGTAGAACATGGCATGCTCTATGTTTTGCAAGGTGTGCCTACCTACCCATGCGTAGGGGTCTAATCCTAATCAGTGGTCCATAATACAGTCTGCTGCTAGCGGGTTGAACCTTGGCAGCGATTTGTATCATCATCATCATCATCATCATCATCATCATCAAAGCCTTATGCCATTTATTTACGGTCAGCTACTTGAATCATGTCCCACCATCTTAATCTATCCAAGGTCATACTTGTGGTAACACAGAACAATGTCAAGCCCTTTTTAAGTATATTTAACCGCCTCAGTTTAGGTCTTCCTTGATGTCTTCTGCCCTCTTCCACTCTGATTTTTTCACATTTCTTAACTGGTGCTGAACTTGAATGACGATGTACATGACCAAACCATCACGGCCTATTCTTTGAAAGCTTAATGTCATTAGGAGCTACACCTAAGTCCATACGTATATATTCATTCATCATTTTATCTTTTCTAGTTTTATTACCCGTCCTTCTCAACATTCTCATCTCAGCAACATAGTTTTTGCACGTGATCTTTCTTGCAGCTCAACACTTGAACTATATAACATAATAAGTCTCACAACCATCCTATAAAATTTACCTTTGAGTTTTAAGGGGACTTGTCGATCACAAAAGACTCTAAATGCAGTTCTCCACTTTAGCCAACTTGCCCTAACTCTATGTGTAACATCTTCTTAGATTTCTCCATTCTCTTGAATAATATATCCTAAATATCAAAAGTTGTTACTTTTAGGAATAACTTGATCCTCTATTGTAACTAAATCTACCTGATCAACTTTTATGTTACTAAAATTACATTTCAACATTCTAATTTAGTTTGACTGATCCTAAAGCCTTTAGATTCCAAAGCGGACCTTTATTGTTGTAATTTATCATTCAAACTCTTAATATTCTCATCCATTAGAACCATATTATCTGCCAATAACATACACCAAGGGATGTCACCATGTAAGTGTTTAGTAACCTCATCTATAACTAGAGTAAAGATATAAGGACTTAATGCTAACCCTTGATGTAGTCCAATAGTAACAGGGAACTTAGACATTTTCTTAGCAATAGTCCTCACATTAGTATAAGCCTTCTCATGCATATCTCTAATCACATGGATGTATCCCTTAGATACTCTCTTCTTCTGTAGAATCCACCAATTAGCTGCCCAGGTACACAATCATATGCTCTCTCTAAGTAAATAAAAACTATGTATAAATCTTTTCTTATCTCTCTATATTTATACATCAATTGTCTCAATAGAAAAATAGCTTATGTAGTAGACCTACTCGCCATGAATCCAAATTGACTTCTTAAGACATTAGTTACACGCTTGAGATGCTTCTCTACTACTCTCTGCCAAAGTTTCATAGAATGGCTCATAAGTTTAATTCCACTGTAGTTATTGCAATTTTGAATATCCTCTTTATTTTTAAACAAGGGAACCACAATACTTCTTCTCTAATCATCCAACATCCTCCTCTTATTTAAAATCTTATTGAAAGTCTAGTCAGCCAACTAATGCCTATGTTATCTACACTTTTCAAAGTTTGGATAGGTATATTAGGCATGCATGCATGATTCTCTCTCCCACTCCCTTTCATATCATTAGCATGGCAACTGCATGAGAACAACTTCCTCATCGTTTACATAAAAACCATAGGTTCAGTCATGGCACGAAATAGAATTCATGAAAATATCATCTTCCACCTACCATGAATTCAAGAATTCAAACAGACATAACCTCCCCTATTTTGTAGCATGTTTCTAAAACCAAATCCCTCCCAAAAAACCAAGATGAGAGAGAGGAGGTGGGAGGTACGTATCACCTTATCTTTGGAGGGTGAGAGTCATCTTCCCTCAAAGACTTCTATGCTGTCCACTTGCAAGAGGTGCTTCTCGAACCGCCCCTCGTCTCCTTGCAACTTGAAGGTAGGTTCTTGGGCTTGCTCCTTCTTCTCTGAGGTTCACTTTGTTTGCGAATTGGTTATTCAAGGATGAGTTAGTTTTGGATTGGTTATGTCAGAATAAGAGATATTTTAGTTTGATAACCTTTTTAGCTTATTCCAGAATAAGGTGGAATAGGCAGTTTTGCCCTTTTAGCTAGAATAACTTATTCTACTTATTCTAGGAACAACTCATTCTCACATGGAATAAGGGATTCCTACAATCAAACTGGAATAGGAAACATAAGCGGAATAACTGAGCCTATTCTGGGCTAATTCCATAAACAAACTGAGTTCTAGGCTTTTCCTCTTTCTCCTCTTGTTGTTTTCTTCTCTTCTCTATTCTCCTTGCTTTCTCCCTCCCTTCCCACACTTTCTTTTCTCACTCCATCTCCCTCTTTCTCTTCCTCCATCAAGCAGGCTATGTGCTGGTCTAAGGGAAGATCAGACACTCCCCCCCCCCCCCCCCCCCCCCCTAAAAAAAAAACCCATAGGGAAAGAGGAGGTAGGAAGTTTCTGGAAGGGTTGAAGGTGGAGGAGGTGGGAACCTTCTGGAAGGACTATGGATAGAGGAGGTGACGAGTTTCCTGAAAGGCCCACTAAGTCAAGTCCATTTGGCCCAATTAGTCAGCCCATTAAGGGCCCAAAAATCCAGCCCATTAAGGGCCCAATAACAGTCTCTTACTGGACCAGTTTTATGGCCCAATAAGACTCATTAGTGGCCCACTAAATTCTGGAAAACTTTCATTAAACCTTCGTGTTTTAACCCCTTTGTTATTAAGTCTTAGGTTCTTGAACTTTCTGTTTTGGGATTAAGTTCAAGGCGAGACCTTACACACAGAGAGAGGTCAGTAGGGGTAGGGCCTATAAAAGCCCTTGCTGACTTGCATACAGTAGCAAGGATTCTTCTTGAGAGAGAGAGAGAGGGGTCAGTAGCTGACTTGCATAAATAGCAGGGATTCTTCTTGAGAGAGGGGGAGAGAGAGAGGGTCCAAATAAAAAAAAGGAAATAGAAGTCAGTGGGAGTGGGACACACAAAACTCTCACCAACTTGCACACCATAGCAAAGAGAGATTGGAAAGGGGAGAAAGAGAAAGGAGAGGAGAGGGAGCCAGACAGTTTGTGTGTTGTGCATGATTTGCCATCTCTTTTGATAACACTTTGATATCTCCCAAGAATCTTTCTTTTCGTAGTCCTGAGATGAAATATCTACCAAGATCAAGAATAAGAGGAGGACGGGGAAAGAGTAATGGGAAAGAGTTGAATTAAGGAGGAAAAGAAGAGTAGAGATGAGGATGATGATAAAGGAAGAGGAGCTTTCTAAAAACACTAAGGATGACAATAGAAAGTAATCCTTATATATGTGCAAATAATTTTTTGCATGTTCTTACTATTTTATTGTTAATGTAGAATCAAGGTGAGTGACTAAATGCATAAAATTTAAAGGTGATCTTAAGAAACATAAGAGATCATGAAGCCATTATTCATGAAAATGTTTCGGCATGCAGAGAGGCATCTGACTTTCTTACTGACTGAATCACGTTCTTCAGTTGAAGGAGGTTTCTATAGGAAGAGTCTTCAATCTCTTAGGATCTATTTTCTTCATCCTTCCAAGATGATGCTGAGATCGGAGATGGCATTGGTTGGTGCTGCACACATAGTTGAAAAAGAGGACGGAAGAGAGAGGGAAGAAGGGAAAGTTAAGAATAGGGAGAAGAGAAAGGCAAGTATGCCATCTAAATGGACCTACACCACATCGGTCAGCCCATGAGAAAAACAGAGTTTCCAGGCCTCATCAAACCCCTACCAGGTTTGCCAGTTGCTCTTCTCCACAAATACTCTACCGCCACTCATTTGCAACATACCCCTACTAGCATGGACAGCCACCTTTGCCCTATACGTGTTGTTGTATCCTACCCATCATCAATTTAAGAAGCTCCTACCAGATCATCCAAACTCCAAAGCTTGATGGTCAAGAGTTTTTATACAATTATGACAAGCGAAGTGGCAAATGATGAGTTCTATCTCCTCCAATACTCATACAGCATCTTTAACTAGTACTGTTTTCTACTGGTACTCAAGCTCCAAGCCTAATTCTATCACCCATTAACATGTCATGTAGAAGAGGCTTGTAGGAATGTTCCAGGCAGCAGAAAAAGAGATTTTTCTAGCGGCACTATTCACAGTTAGAAAGGAAGAAATGAATTAGCTATGGACTTTTTTTTTCTAAGGTGACACAATCTCAATATGAGATGCAGGAACAATTCTGGTCAAGAAGAAGTTTTCATTATGCGTAAGGCTAACTCAAACCAGAAGTTTGTTGAAAGTCAGTTAGACTCAACACTAAGACTTTTGCATGACTGACAAAGGCCATAGTTGGTATTAAGAAATTCTTCGAGCATTCTATGGCGATTTCTATGCCTTTAATTTTGTTGCTGAGAGGAGTATTAGTCATGAAGTACAAAAGATCCCCATACCCTTCACATACCCAACAAGCCGTACACCTATCCGCATCTTGGAAACAAAGATATGGCAGAAAGCCTAATGTCGAAGCTGAAGGATAAGAATAGTCCTCTGCTTTAGGAAAGTTGCAAAGGAAATCCTACTCCTTCAAGAAAGAGAAGACAAGAGAGTCATCTGAATGTGCGTTGGAAAATAGTTTAAGCCTAAAAGGCCTAAGAAAGCAACAATGATGAACTAGATAGTTTGTGTTCCATCCGCTGCTTGGTCATCACATCAAGGTCTGTAAAGTTTTCAAAAGCTTCATTCAAAAGAAGCTAGAGAGTCATGATTTGAACTTAAAGCCTTTTGGATCCCTTTCAACCATATGATTGGCTACCTTCTACAAGTCAGTGTTATGCATGTCAATATAGCAGGGTCATAATATGCCAGAAGTAAAGAGTGAAGAAGCAAGATCAATCTTCACAAATCAACAGGATGTCCACATTTCCTCCATGGGCCTTGAAGGAGACAGATCCAGATACACTCTGACACAATCTCCTGGGAGGTAATAACTATGAAAGCATCAGACTAACGCAGAGGGAGTCAGGTCAGTTCCACCAGCAACATTACCAAATGCCAACTAGTCAAAACCATGTAAGAACTAGAAAAGCAATTGTTGGCTGTTTTAAACGTGAAAAATGACAAGGGATGGCCATCTCAAGAAATTCCATCACTGATTGGCTTCTCAGAAAGTCTTGAGCTAGTGAATCTCATTGATTTTGACACATGGGACATCCCTTAGACGTCACTGGGCAACTTAAGCTGTGCTGAAGTCACTGTGGCTGAAGTCAAGATGCTCTTTGCAGACATCCCATCCTGCTAGATGGTAAAACAAAGACCACTAAGGAAAAGTCCTCCAACAGGAAAAAAGTCGACACACTCTACTTCATGGCAGTTGTGGAAGAGGCTGAGGACACACGGAGCTCAAAGCTCCAGTAGTCAAACCACCTAAAAAGATGAAAAGGCAGAGATGCTGATGGACTTCAGAAGCCTTATTCTTCTCTGTTAGATTCAAATTCCTCGGGCTGTGCCTCAAGGGTAGTCTGATCACTGTGCCAGAACCCAGAAGAACAGTATAGGCAGACAAAGGTCAATGAGCCCAACTATTATGTATATACTGTATATTGGGTCACACGGGGGAAGATTACTGTATCTTCAAGGATATTATGGAGAAGCTGATCAAATATGAAAGAATAAACATGAGGAAGCTGATCAAATACGAAAGGATATTATGGAGAAGCTGATCAAATATGAAAGAATAAACATGAGGAAACACCTGGTGGATCCACTGTAGCCCCATACAAGATCAAAGCAAACTTGCACTGTGAATCTCATGCACAAAGTTTGTGAAACTCCTCCATATCTGCAGCTGCCTTGAGAAGTTATTGAACAAGTCATTCAGGCGGCATTAATATTATCACTAGCTGAATGACAGGAGGGCCAGTGCATCAAAGGTTTCACAGAAGAGACATCCACTGCCAAGAATCCCTAAACGAAGGATCAAGTCCAGAAAGCCACATGCTGGAGGAATGGCCTCAGCAGGGTTTTGGAAAGATGACCGTGTGAGAACTGTTCCCATACAAGGATACACAAAAGTAATTCGAAATGGAAGAAAGAAGTACACGTCCTTTTGGGTTTTCTTTCCTACTTTCTTTATTAAGGTTTATATTCCAATGTTTGATGCCCATGTCAGTCCAAGTACATTAAGTACATGTTCCTAATCAAGTAAACAAATTTCAGGTTACATACTTGGAACCTGGTCAAACTTCAGAACTGGAAGGAAGAAATGGTATGAAACTGAACATCCGTGCTACTGCAGGACCAGTTTTAGGGCCTCCTTGGCAGCGGCCTGAGAATGGGTATTACTGAAGTTGTTCTAATTTTTCATTGGCATTGTTTGTTTTTGACCTTATCTTCTCCTACAATGTTATATCATTTTGTTGTTATTCTATCACTCCCATTGAGATTTTTCATTTATCTTGGATTAGTAAGGCTGATATGGAAATCTAATTATAGGTATATCATCGCATTTGGAGAAAGCCGTGACATTCTTTACTATGAACCACATTGTGTATACAACCCCTCTCTTCTGCAGAAGTATCAGGCAGATGTCATTATTACACCAGTTATAAAGCAACTGTTGCCTTCCTTTACCTTGGTTTCAGGACAAGAAGATGCTGTCAAGCTTGCAAAACTGCTTCAAGCCAAGTATATCACCGCAATCATGACATTTAACAGTCATAGTCTTTGCATATTATATTTTAATTCCTAGTTGTTTGTACTATGATTTTCAGGTTCATTGTCCCCATGAGAAATGGTGACCTAGACAGCAAGGGAATTCTTGCAGAAATCATTAAATCTGAAGGAACAGTAGAATCGTTCAAGGTCATTCCTTTAGCCACTGCTGGAAATTATTCAATGGTTATTCTAGTTATTATGTTTCTGAGGATGTGTTCTGATGTACACTTTTAACAGTGGAAGCACAACATTTTAAGGATCTTGTATTTCTTGTTCACCATTTTTTTGGTGCATTATCCTTATGGGAATATCAGATAATTTTTTAAAGATCATGAACTGAAACTTGGGCTCAAATGAGTTGGTTTGCATCATGAAGACAGCATGATCCACATGTAATTCCCCGATGTGTTCAGGATGCTTATGTCAAATATGGGACCAGCCAGTAATGTAGGCACATCCAATTGTTGCATACATTGTTGTTGCAGAGGGGATTTTATTACACTATGTAGAGGTACAATTTGGGTTTTGGGATTTGCCAAACTCAGTCCAGGCCAATAAAATTGTAAATGCACGAGCTTGGCTTTAGGATGCCTTTAGGGCAACTTCATATTGGGAAATGCTTTTGGGTTTGCATAAAGTTTTGACCTGCTTATCTTGAGGAAGTATATTAGACCGTCAAAGCCATCTATGTGGTTTTTGGCCTCCAATTGAATGCTTCAAATTGGGTTTCCTAGATTGAGGTTTGGAGGATGGATTGACTAGTATGGCTATCGAAAGTTAGTTAGATCCACTACCACCCAATATTTTTCATGCTGGAAGTGGAAACCAAAAGTGCTTCCTAACAGAAGTTTTGTCAAATGCACCCAAACTGCAGCATGAAGTCAATATAACCATAATTTAGATGTCCCAAATTCAGAATGGTTTAGATGTACCAAATTCACATCGAAGGGCTAGTATCCTTCACATTTCATTAAGATTCAAGTCTAATATGATGCATAAACAAACACTTCTGAGCATGTGTATTCTGTGTATAGATAATATTTTAATATATCCATTCTTAAATGTTATGGCCTTGCTAAGATGTGTTGGGTTAGACTGACTAACGAGCTGGTTTCAATTTACCAGCCTGATTCCATGTGCGGGATGGATTTCTTGGCCCAAGTCCAACCTTTTAGTCCTGGTTTGCAGAATCGGCTGATTCCAATCTTGACTGGGCGATCTGGATCAGAATTGATGGGTGCCAACCCAATTTGATGGGGGAAATTAGGACTGCAACTTTTGGTGGATCAACTCGAAACCAAGCGGGCCAACCCAATGATTGGGTCAGATTGAACCCAACCAAGTTAGACTTGGGTTGGGTTAAGGGTCTTTTAACCCAACCTCGGATGGGTTGGGTTGGGTTGAGGGTCGATCAACTCAACCTAATCTGAGGCCGACATTAATATACACATAGAAATAATATTTTAGTTCATTAGAATATATTTCATTTAATCCTATATCTTTAAACATAAATTTAGATTACAATACGAACAAAAATGTTCTCAAGTATGCTTGTAACTTCTTTTTTAAATTACTTTAATGAGGTAGATAGATAAATTCATTCATCTCTTTATGTATAGAATTTTGGTAGTGAGAAAGAAAAAGTTAAAAATATGAACTACTAAGAATATAACCCGACCCAACCTGACAAAGGTTGGGTTACATGGGTTGGGTTGGGTTAGGACATTGTTGCATGGTTCGGGCTAGGGTTGAGGAGGTTGGGTTTAGGGTTGTGTTGGGTTGAGGGGTGTTTGACATGGGTTAGGTTAGGGTTGACCCAAACCCAACCTAACCCGACCAAAGTTGCAGCCCTAGGGGAAATCCAATCCCCTAAAGGAAATTAAAAAATAATAATAGAAAGGGCCTGACGGAATCGGCCAGAGTGGGGCCATGTTAGCCTGGATCGGCCATGAATCAGGCTGATCCTGCCCCAATTGCCCATACAGACAATATGAACTAGTTGGGGTTTAAACCCCTGCCCAGACCTTGAAATTTTATCTTGTATCTATCTAATAATGTACTATCTATTGGATTTCTTATATGAAAGGGTATAATTGATGTTATTCCATTGTATGTTATTATGCCATTAAAATTGTGATCATTTATTCAAGTTGAGTTTAATCGTAAATTGCTAATTGACCAGTACCAACCCAACTCAATGTAATTATATTAGATTTGACTGTTAGTCTCATTTTTGTTCTAATTTTTTCTGATTTTTTCTTGATTTTCCTTTTTTTCAGTTTTTTTAATTAAAAAATGCAGGCTATCCAAGGATCAGCCTTTTTCCCAAGGATCGCCTGATTCTTTCGATCAATGCCGATCCAGATCTGATCAAGAGTGGATGATTCCCAATCCTATCCGATTCTACCTTTCCTGAACCGGGTGCCATACCTTAATACTTCCAACTGTAATTTGATTAGGTTGGGTTGAGTAGGTTCATAGGCTTGGACGGTTGAGGTTGCACCCTGATACTACTTGTGTGACACACTCTCTTCAGATCAAGGTAGATTATGTTCCTCAATGGTGAGGTAATTTTGGAGCATATCAGACTATTCTATATTGCTTTGATTATTGTAAAGGTTTGAGGGGGGGCATTAATGTGCCTAAGCAAAGTGAGCACAACTTTGGCCTAGGGGGGATTAAGGAATGAAGATAGATATGAGGAGAGCGTAAACAACCTCAAGAATGCAATCATGCTTCATCTCAGCATCAACACCATTCTACTTATAAGTGTGGGGACGGTGTTGTTGCGGAAGAATGCGAAGGGAGGAAAGGAGACCTCAAATGAAAGATACTCTTGAGCATACTCAGTATGAAGGACTTCAATAGTTAAATTTAGTAATGAAATTAGGTATAAATTATAGTAGTAAGTTGGTGATAGATGCAAGGGATCTCAGAACGGAGATACATCAAGTAGACCTAGGTAAACAGAGGAAATATATCAATGAAGCTGATAGAAGTGTATAGGATAAGTGTGTAGGATAATTCTTAATGTGTAATGTATGCACTGCGCACATGCAATGCTGGATCGCATGAGTGCATGATCCTTTTTAAAAAATAATAATAATTAAAACATCTGATCAAAGATCAGATGGAACAGATACCCCCCCCCCCCCCCCCCCCAGCTCGGCTATTTTTTTAGAAAAAAATTGCACTGCTCGCTGTGCCGATGCAGTGAAATCCACATGGATTGATGTGGTGCTGTAAATATTAATCATTCTTAATAGAAGTGGGACTAGGTCACACTAAATACTAATGTGAATAGGACACAAGTAATCTTAGTAATTGGAACTAGAACTGTAGCCCTAATCTGATTAGGACTCCTGATCCTAATCTAAATAGGACTGTTAATATATACATAATCTATGTAACATTCTTTTTCTTTGGATGGTGGGACGGGAATTGGGATCCAAGGTGGAATGGCGAATCTAAGGCTGATCCTTGGATGGATCAGTGAGTCTAGGATTCTAGGTTGATCTGGCCAAGGATCAGGAAGCCAGGGGGAGGAGTCAGATCAGACTGGGTAAAATCTTATTGGATCAACCGATCTCATTCTTAAATCCCTCATTTGACCTTGTTAAAATGTATGTAGATCCATAACTGGATCTACAGAAAAAAGGCAAGTGATAGGTTGATCCACACTTCTTTCTCCACAAAATTGATCACCAGATTGTGTCTTAATTGGATCAGATTGTAATTATGAGTTACCCAACAGCTTGCAGCCTTAGGAAAGCTTTTAACAGAACCCTTTCAATTTTAAAGGAATATCTGATTACTATGCCTGTGTATGTGCCTTCATTGAGGGGTCTTAACAAAAGCCTTTCTTTTTTGAGCATATAGATGTATCATATTCCATGCCAAAAGACCCTGTGCAGTAAATGTCATTTGTGCAGGATTGAGTAGAAAGACTACATTGTTTCTCAGAAAGTGAACAACACAAATGGACATGGCTAGATTCATTGAACATGAACTAGAAGAGAAGAATATCCTCTTTTTTTTGGACCCTAGAAGGTGCGAAAAAGAAGACCAGCTTATATAGATCCTGGGAATGGCAAAAATTTGCATCTTTAGGTGCAAACAAACTTCACATGCATGAAGAAAAGATAATTTGAAATGGTAACCAAAAAAAAATTCAAGATCAGTTGTTTTTGAAGAATCGACATTATAAAATGTCCAAGTGGTTACCTCAAGTAAGAAAAAATAATTATCAAGCTATCTGAGGCAACGTTTCAAAAGTTGGTCACATTGGACCATCCAGGTCAATTCTGTCTGATCTGTCCGTTGATCTGGCCTTACCCTTACCATCTGCAGAAGCAGACTGGTGTGCTTGGGATCACACAACCCACCCAGCACACCCCTCCTAGACATACACAAAAAGAAAAGGAAGAAGAAGAAACACCCAATTGGGCCAAAGCTATGTGGCTTGGTCTTATTTTTAACATGCATAGTCAAGATGAAAATTACCAATGAGTTGACTCAAACGACAAATCCAAAAATTTTACCTAATGTGTTTTAAATTATTGTAGAGTACCTAAAGGGTTTATCTCATCAATACTATGGTTTAGCTCTTTTTATCTTATCAATACTGGGCTTTACCTCTTTTGGATGGCATGTGACCTTATGCTCCTTTCCATGACACCCCCCCCCCCCCCCCCCCCCAAAAAAAAAAAACAGAAGAAAAAAGAAAAAAGAAAAAGTGCACAGATGCATGCATGTTTCATTACTCGTGCATCTTTCTTCTATGGCCACTGCTGATATCCAACCATGCCTTCACTGCAAACTTCTGCCCCCTTTTGCATGCTGCTTTCCACTTCTGATAGTTGTTGGTGCTGCCCAAATGACTACTCACTTTTGGTGCAAAGTGCATGAATTTTTTATGGCAACACAAAAAGCAACAAGAATGATAAAATACCTAATATGTTATAGTATTTTATGTTTCTTTTATTTTAAATTTTCTTACTCTAGTTGTATCCCATGTTTTTTGGGTTGGATAGGAGGAGCCATGGATAAGTGACCTGATCAATCTGGGATGACGGATCTTGGTCCAACTCCTACTATGTTTGGACAAGTGGGCTGAGTGGATCCAAGATTAACAATCTTGATCCCACTCGTGTGTTAACATTGATTAAAGTAATTTCACTTCGTTACTTCAAAAATGACTGACTGGGACAAAGGGATCGTGTGTGTTTAAACATGGATTGAAGTAATTTCACATTGTTACTTCAAAAAATGACAAACAGGTACCAAAAGATTCTTATAGATCCTTCCTTATTTGAACTATGTACCTTTAAAAAGTGAAGGATATAAAACTGCAAGATGTACCATGGGCCAAAGAAAATAAGATGAGAGAACATTTTTGTTGTTTGATAAATTCTATGATGTCCATGGCTGGATGAGTACTTGGTGTGGCCATCGTCCTCCTTACTCAGTCTTCTCTAGACTTTTTGTTATTGTTCGGGATCTCTCGTAATGTGGGATAGGTACGGAATTGACGGATTCAGAGATCAGTAACAAGGATATATAGGAAATAATAGATGCAACCTAATCACACCAAGTAAAGTAAGATAAACTATACTAAAAATAGAAGCTAGCCAAATAACTATTCCCCTTGGGATAAGGAAACATGAGACTATTTAGTAGTTGAGGAACTACTACAAGTCTAGGGAATTAGAACCACTCCAAAGTCCTGTCAGAAATGTTGGGATAGTTATAATGTACTCTCAAGCCCACGGTGAATTTGATTTCACTAGCTAGGAATCCTATCTCACAAATTGGTAGCAGATGAGAGCAAATACTAGAAAAGCAAGCTGTGGCGGAAGGATATAGCACGTACCTTCATTCTAGTGAATGGGAGAAGAATGTCCGATGCTCGTGTTCCACTCTTAAAGTACAACTAATAGAGGTCCACTCCTCGTAGGGAGATAACAAACAATAAAAAATAATAAAATAATAGGGATGAAAACTATGGCAGGTGACGGGTCCATGGACGATGCACGCGTTATTGGACTCCTCAAGAAGTGTACGACAAAGTCGAGCGGTGCTTGGAAGTTGCCATGTAAATCGAGGTGGTTGCCTCAGATGCGTACATCAATGTTGTCAGGGTATGTGTAGAGGCAACACACAAAATGAGGCACTATTAGAGTGGTGGCATGTTGGATGAAGTCGGCCTTGCTATGAGGAAGCCAGCAGAGTTTTTGCTCTGTACATAAATTGAAGTACAAATCGGCCTTGAAATGTAGACAATATACCATAGCTTCTATTGCACCGCTTAGTGCAATGTACCCTAGTGCATTGGAAGTGGTTCTGTGTGCACAGGAGGAATAGACCTATAGGGGGTCTTATCTGTGTACAATAGCCTCAGGTGGTCTAGGTCTTCGCAGACTAGGATTCAGACTCAGGTTGGACTTGGTCAAAGGGGCCAGGCCCCGTTAGAGCGGGCAGGCTCAGCCTGTTGGTGTAGACCTAGGTGGGGTCCTGGCACTAGAGGTGGAGCTTAACAGTGAGTAGGTAGCTGTGCCGCAGTGCGTTACGATTTGTGCCTGCTGGGCATGCCTACATAAGCGCTGGTTGTGTAATGGCCCGTACCCAAGATCGGATATCTGATAACTATTTGATGCGGGACAGCTAACAGACTTACTAACGGTGGTAGGAATCAGCAACAATCATTAAATTATTAGGTAGATGCAATCTAGTCGCATAATTGTTTAGTTAAATAACCACGCTAGCAAATAGAAGTAGCTGATTTAGCCGTCCATCTCGCGATGAGGAAGCGTAGGATCGTTTGGTAGTTGAGGAACTGCCACAAGTGTAGGAATTAAATCCACCCTAAGTCTTGTCGGAACCTGGGATCGGTATAACACACTCACAGCCAATAGTGATGGTAAATCATGGGCTAGGTCCTATCTCACGATTCGGCAGATAAAAGCAAATACGTGACAAGCAAATTGTAGGGAAAGAGCTAGAACGTACCTCCACGCTGGTGCGTGGGAGAAGATCACCCGGTGCTTGTATACCACCCTCCAAATACAATAAAATAATGGTCTACTCCTCGCAGGGAGGTAAAAGGCTACAATAAACACAATAAAATGATCTGGGGTGGTAAACACAGTAGCTGACGGGGCAGCGACGGTGCGTAGGTCGCTGGTAGGGTGCCTCGGGAAGCATGCAACAAAATCGGCTCGCCAGGATACTGGCACGCAAATCGAGGCGGCTAACATAGGCCTCGGAATGCACGATTAGAGTCCTCAGTATGCGTGCAGAAGTGGCACGCAAAACAAGATTGGTTGGGTCGCTGGCTGCTGCAAAATCAATGAGCTAGGAAGCTGGCATGCAAATCAAGGCGGATGACGCAAGCCTCAAGATGCGCAATTGGGGTCCTCGATATGCGTGCAGAAGTGACACGCAAAATGAGGTAGTCGGGGATGCAGTGCACTGGATATGGGATGGCCTCATCGAGACGAATCCAACGGCGCGCGAATCGGAGACCAGACGAGCTCGGAGCGTGGGCGGTGCGCTAACGGCTCCAATTGCACCACCCGATTCCCAGCAACGGGCTGGGATGGCTGGCTCGGACCTGGCCGCACCCTGGCTCGAACAAGGGCTGAACCAGGGGCAACCTAGTTGAACCAATAGGCTGGGTTGGGTCCTTTAAGGCTAAGTGGCTCAGGCCTGAGAATTGACTCAGATTACCTTTGAAATTGGCTCGAACCAAGTGATCGTGGCTGGGACCACGTTGCTATGGTTCGGTCCGAATTGGGTCAAACCCCTGTTTGACCGGGTTAGGGCTAAGAAGGGCCCGAGCCCTTTGTTCTTTTCCCCTTCCTCTCTTTCCTCTTTGTTGTCACAGAAGAAAAAGGGAGAGGGGTTTAGGGGGAGCGGCGGGTCGGGCGGCTCCGGTGGCCGGCAGGGTAGCGGCGACAGTGGGCAGGGCGCGACGGCAAGGCGGCGATGACGGCGGGGCGTGCTGCAGAGGTGGATGGCGCCGACGGGGCGTGCGGCAGAGGCGGCTGGCGCCGGCGGCTAGCGGGAAGTGGGAAAGGGCAGTGGCGGCCTGCGATGGCACCGGTCGTCTGGGCTGGCGGCAAGCTTGGTTCCGGTGGCGGTGGGAAGCGTGGGGACAGCGCCAGTACGGTGGTGACTTCGCCCCCTCCTCTTCTTCGTCTTCTCCTTCTATTCTTCACCTTGGCCGAGGGAAGCCGGGATGAAGGGGACAAGGGCAGAGCGGCTCTGGCGATGACGGCGGGGTGAAGACTTCGGCATCGCACCGAGGAAGGGGGAAGAACCTCGGCATCGCACCGAGGAAGGGATGGGGTCTCTCTCTCGCAGAGAACAATACGCACAAACAGGTAATTTTTTTTTTTCTTTCAATCATCATCCCCTTCTTCTCTGAAAAAAACATACATATATAGATATTTTTTGTAACTCTTGTCTCTAGAAATTCCTATCAGACTCTAGGACTTTCCCTCCCTTATTCACGTTTATATAACTCCTAGAAAATATAAACATACCTAATGGACCATAAATGATCATAATAAAAGCAAAATAATGATGTGTCCAAGCCTCACATAGGCTTTAGCTCGTCCTCAAGCGACAAGGACGCCGGAGGAACTCTCCGACGGCGGTAGACGAGATCCGGGCAGAACCAGACCGTAGCTCGGGTGTCCTTATCACTATTGGATCTGAATTGTTACATTTGGGCCTAGACTCAGGACTATAAGCATATACGTCTAGGTAAATATATAACAAGCTAAGCTAAATAAACAAGTGATGAACTATAATGCATGAAAATAAATAAAGTTAATAGTACAGTTTGACACTAGTCCAATAATAAATACATGTCCAACAAAAGGAATAATAATAGTACAGGCCCTAAGAATAATAAAATACAACTACATCAAAGCATACCTGAAACAACAGTGGCTGTTGACGCACACGAACACCAAGGACCCGCTTTTGCTGCTATTAACACCTGGAGTCCTCACCTGAAATGCAGGGGAGTAAGCTACACCAATATTGGGTTAAGTAGGGATCCCACGATCCCTACCTCTCTCATACACGCACCCACAGCTAGCAATTACAATAAAGCAGTAGATTATTGTAATAGGGAAAAATTTGTTAAAAGCAACATTAAACACAAACCTTCCAAGACAGGTCAAGAACCCCTTAGGCTGTCCAAGCCACTCCAGCCACACTGTTATAGGTGGTCCCACCCTGCCAAGTCACTAGAGTGGCAAGGACACTTACACCCACTAGTGCTAAAGCTTTGAAAAGCTAAACTCTATATAACTCCAAACTCCACAGCCTAAGTGCGTCTATTGACGTCTTACCTCGCGGCCAAAACCTCATGCCTAACCACCTATAAAGGCTCCAGACGCCTGCAAGGTGAGGCAGTGAGAAAACAAGACTAACTGGGGTCCGCGAGTCCATGCGACAATTCAGTTACTATTTTGAATCGCAACACATACTTATGACGCCTTTCAAATCACATTGCCATAGGCCGACGCCTTTCAACCAAACCCGTACGGGTTAATCGATTTATTTATTAAATCGATTAGTTTGAATCGCGTCAGCTAGGGGTGACGCCTTTCAGATTAATTGATTAGGTGGTAAATTGATTAATTGTACGGCTGAGGGGGTATCATGCTCGAATCAGGTCGCCCATCTCTGACATTTTTCGCAAATCGTGTCAACCATCGGTGACCGTATTCAGTCGCCTGAATCGCGTCGTTTGTGCCTGACACGATTCACAAATTGCGATAGGGACAAATGACACCTTTTAGGACCCAGCTGGGGCTTCGCCAAGCTCCTCATGGTAACCCCTAAAAACCCAAAAACTGGTGAAAAACAGGGAAGAAGAAGCCCCCAACACCCCCAAAACATGCTAACACTAAAACCCACTGAGAGAACCGCCAAAACAAGTTCCAAAACACAAATCCAAGCATGATTTCTAGGAGAATCCTAGGCACTAGAGGAGGATCATCATCCTAACTCAAACTTGAACTCCTCCCAACCCTACAAGGGCCCTTCTCACGTCGCCTCCTTGCTGCCCACGTCGCCGCCGCCTCGCTGCTGTCATGCCCTCGTCTCCTGTCGGCCATCGAGAGTTAGGTGGTGTGGTGGTTGAAGGAGGTGAGCTGGAGAGGTGGAGGAGAGGGAGGATGAAGAAGTACTTGAGAGGGAAGAGGAGGAGGGAGAGGGGATTGGCAGGTGGGGGAGGAAGAAATGGGGGAGATAATAAGAAAGAAATAAGAAAAAGGAAAGGGGAGACGTGCGTCGCCTCGGTGTGCGTGCCACTCAGACGGCTAGCACCACAAGGAGAAAAACTGACATACGGGGATAGTTTGAATTACATCATGATCAGATGTCGATCGCAAATCACGTCATGCACCAATGGCGTGAAGCAGAGGGCCTGACAAGATCCTGACAATTTGAAATTCGTCTGTACAAGGTGACGCCTTTCACAAATCGCGTTACGTCGAGCTAACGCGAATCAGATCTGTATAATAGGGCCTCCCATCATATCTCCCTCCACAGGAACAACAAATAGTTGTAGCTCTTTAAATGGTCTCTTGCTGGACATTGGCTATTGACTGAGTTTGCACAGGTCTATCTCTGCCCCTACCACTACTGCCTTAAAACAATCTCTTGAACTGGGTGCCGATGGACGAAGATCCCGATCCAGAAGATGAAGCTACTGCCTTGCCTTGGTCGTAACATGGATCTCCCCTGCCTACAGTTGCTCCTTGGCCGTCTGGTGGTGCAGAGCCTCAACTGTTGCTAGACACCTCACTACTAAAGCTAAATCGGTGTAATAATGGGATGCTACCGAACTTTTCAAGTTAAAACACAAACCATTAACAAACTTTTCTGTGCGGAATTCCTCATTCTTAGAAATATAAGGTGCAAATCTTCCCAAAGTCACAAACTTCATCTGATATTCTAGCACAAACATACCACCTTGTACCAACTCTATGAATTCTCTCTCCTTGCCCACCTGATGTGCTTTGAAAAATACTGGTTGTTGAACTCTTCTACAAAGGTCTTCCAAGGTATCTCTCTCAAGTCTTATCAACATAAGACATTCTCTTTAATGCCACCCACCAGTCGTAAGCATTATCCTTCAACAAGTTAGTGGGCAAGGGGGTCTTCTCACTAGTTACACAGTCTAAAGTGTCAAATGCCTTCTCTAATTCTTTAAGCCAATGAACAGCCTCATCGGGATTAGGCTGACCCGTGAAATTAGGCGGCTTAAGCCATAGAAAGCGCTTCACTAAGGTTGATGCCCCATCCCGTGAGTTGGAACCCTTACTCAAATCTCGAGATTAATATTGGGATATCGTCTCCATCATGGCCTCAAAGAATGTCTCCATGTTTTGCCTACCATGATCAGACCCACAAATGTCGTCTCCTGCCTCGTGAATCAGCGGAGCTCTCCTCTTATGAGCCATTTAAACCCTTCACACACAAACAACTGAGAAATGCGAACTAGGTCCCATTAATCTATGCCAGTTGCCACCGCCTGTATAGGACTGCATCTATTTATCAATGGAATGACTCATTTACCCTAGTTAGTCATATATTTATCCAGACCATGCTCTGATACCAACTGTAACGACCTATACTCAATATTAGATATCTGATAACTATTGGATCCGAATTGTCACATTTAGGCCTAGACCTGGGACCACAAGCGCATACATCTGGGTAAATATATGAAAAACTAAGTTAAATGAACAAGTGACGAACTACAGTGCAAGGAAATAAATAAAGTCAATAGTACAGTCCGACACAAGTCCAACAATAAATACATGTTCATCAAAAGGAATAATAATATAAGCCCAGAGAATAATAAAATACAACTACATTGGGCACCCACTCCTACTCCTACTAACTCCTAGAGTCCTCACTTGAAACGCAGGGGGTAGGCCACATTAGTGTTAGGTTCAGTAGGGATCCTACAATCCCTACCTCCCAACACATACACAACTAGCAAGTGTAGTAAAGTAAAATAGTAAAACTACTATAATAGGGAGCTAAAAGCAACATTAAACCACAAACCCGCTAAGATAGGTCAGGAACCCCTCAAGCAGTCCAAGCCGCTCCAGCCACACATGGCCACAGGTGGTCCCACCTACTAACTCACTAGAGTGACAAGGACACTCATACCCAACTAGTGCTAAGGCTCTAAAAGGCCAAACTCCATACAACTCCAAACTCTATAGCCCGAGTGCATCCACTGACGTCTTACATCGCGGCCAAAACCTCAAGCCTGACCACCCCTAAAGGTTTCGAACACCTGCAAGGGGAGGCAGTGAGAAAATAGGACTAACTGGGGTCTGTAAATCCACGCGATGTCCATGCCCCCAGTCACGTGTTCACACAATTAGTAAAAGCTATTGTCCCACGGTTAGTTTCCCCCACCTAGACTCAGGCTATAAACTAGGGGACCCTAGGAACCGGCTTGAAGCCACAACTGGGCTACCTCATGACCCGTGTCCTTATAAGTCACAACGTGTATGTAGGCACTGGGTGTACCCCTATGAATGACCACCCCCATGAATGACCCGAGCATGTAGGTGTATAAGAATGTATCTAACAGCTATATTGGAAAGTAAAATACATAACTTATCTTGGAATAACCTTATTTTATATTATTTCAAATAAATAACACAAGTTCAAGGGCAATTCAGCTACTATTCTGAATCGCGTCACTTGCTTATGATGCCTTTCAAATCGCATCACCACAAGCTGACACCTTTCAACTAAACCCATGCGGGTTAATCGATTTATTTATTAAATTGATTAGTCTGAATCGCGTCAGCTAGGGGTGACACCTTTTAGATTAATCGATTAGGTGGTAAATCGATTAACTGTACGGTTAAGGGGGTATCATGCTCAAATCAGGTTGCCCGTCTCTGACGCTTTTTGTAAATCATGTCAGCCAACGGTGACGGTATTCAGCCACTTGAATCGCGTTGTCTATGCCTGACGTGATTCACAAATTGCGTCAAGGACATATGACGCCTTTCAGGACCCGAGCTGGTGCTTCGCCAAGCTCCTCTTGGCACCCCCAAAACGGTGAAAAATGGGGAAGAAGAAGCCTCAACACCCCCAAAACATGCTAACACCGAAACACACCAAGAAAGCCGCCAAAAACAAGTTCCAAAACATAAATCCTAGCATAATTTCTAGGAGAATCCTACGCACTAAAGAAGGATCCTCACCCTACCTCAAATTTGAACTCCTCCCGACCCTACAAGGGCCCTTCTTATGCCGCCTACATCGCTGTCACCGCCGCCGCCTCGCCACTGCCATGCCTTCGTCTTCCGTCAGCCGCCAAGAGTGAGGTGGTATGGTGGAAGAAGGAGGTGAGGTGGAGAGGTTGAGGAGAGGAAGAAGAAAGAAGAAGAAGCTAGAAGGGAAGAGGAGGAGGGAGAGGGGATCTACAGGTGGGGGAGAAAGAAATGGGGGAGAAGATAAGAAGGAAAGAAGAAATATGGAAGGGGGATAGGGGAGAGGCATGTCGCCTCAGCGAGCGCGCCGCTCGGTTGGCGAGCGCTACGAAGAGAAAAAGTGGCATACGGGGATAGTTTGAATCACATCATGGTCAGATAATGCCAATCGCAAATCGCGTCACGCACTAATGACGTGAATCAGAGGGCCTGACAAGGTCCTGACAATTTGAAATGCATCCAATAGGGTGATGCCTTTCACAAATCGCGTCATGTCGAGCGGGCGCAAATCAAGTCTATACAACGGACCCCTAAAAGGCCTACTAAAGCCCGACCGAAACCCAATAATTGGATCCAAAAGCCCATGAATGTTACATCCTTCCCCCTTAAGAGAATTTTATCTTCGAAATTGCTAGTGTTAGAAGAATCCACTAAATAATCTTAAAAGTGTTAATTAAGGAAAAGGGGAAAGAACTTACTTGAATAGATATCATAACTACTCTTGCATTGCACCCTCGTGTTCTCAAGTCACCTCGCCTTCAGATCTATTCTACCGTATCACCTTCACTAGAGGGGTTCTCTTAGTTCGCCGAATCTGCTCTCTACGATCCACCACTTGAACTGGGTACTTTGGCATCGACAGGTCCTCTGCTATCTAGACGTAGAACACGTCATCTACTACCTGCTGAAAAAGCCTCCATTCTCTGACCATGAGATGAGACACTATAGTTTTCCTATTTAAGGCATTAACCACCACATTGGCTTTACCTGGATTGTAGGAAAGGTCGAAATCATAGTTCTTGATAAACTTCATCCACTTATGTTGCCTCAGATTTAGATCCTTCTAGGTGAAAACATACTTCAGGCTCTTATGATCAATGAACACCTCAAACTTATCACCATACAAATAATGTTGTTATATCTCCAAATCATACGTTAGGTAATTCTCCTCATGCTGCTTCAACTGTTTGGATGTATAGGCCACAACTTTGCCATGCTGCTTCAACTGTTTGGATGCATAGGCCGCAACTTTGCCATGCTGCATCAAAATTGCACCCAAATCTCTCCTGGAAGCATCAATGTAAGCAACAAACCTACCTGATGCAGATAGAAGGGCCAAGATTGGAGCAAAAGCAAGACGAGTCTTCAGCTCCAAGAAACTCCACTCTTACACTTCGGACTAGTCAAAGAAATCCCATTCCTAGTCAACCCCATCAAGAGGGGCGCAATAGCGGAGAAGTCTTGGATGAACCGTCTATAATAACTTGCCAAACCCAATAAGCTCCTAATCTCTGACACAATCCTCAATCTCTCCCACTGAACTACTGCCTGCATCTTAACTGGATCTACTGACACTCTATCACCTGAGATGACATGCCCCAAGAAGTGCACTTACTGTTAGTATTAGATGGTCTCAAAGCCAATTCGATACTATGTACTTATTCAGATTATTAATAAATGACAATAATTCATTGTGTGTAATTAATTCGATCTGTGTTTATCGTATCACGATGAAGTCTATGAACATGTGCAACAGTCTTCAGATTATGATGAGATCATAATTACAGGACCGAAGACTTATAAACACATGTTCTTAATTGTTCCTAGTCATAGGATGTTTGAGATAGGACATCGAACATCCGGATAGACTAGTATAGGTTACTTCAGCTCATATGATGAGGGTGACTGATCCCATAAGTCACTTGTGTGGAGACACTATGCTGGACCTATAGGTGCTCATTGGTGAATGAGTTCACTGAACTGATCCGACTATGAATCGCTGGATGGTAATCACCTTACTGTTAACCAGCTCGATTCATTTGTCACGGTTGCGTGGATGATCCTTGGACCTGAGACTCCAAAGATATCTTGTTGGTAGGTTTCTGAGCTTTGACCTTGACTAACGAATCCCTAACCATGGGTTATCAATAAGTCAAGCGATCAGGTTCAGGGAAATGCCCTCGAAGGTAATTGTGTGTTCAATATGGGATCATCCGCTCTCGGTAGTTTGAGAGAGAATGTTCCGGGAATGATGCGCTTAAAGTCCCTAGCCAGGGCGGACTCTGTAATCGATAAGGAGTTATTGGATTCAGATTAGTGGCATCTGATTCAAGTGAATCGACCAAATAGGGTTTAACAGTAAACTATGTCCTAGGTCGATTCGGGAACATTGTACAGATGAAGGATTATATCCGCGCGCTAACCGATGACAGAAAGGTTCCAATAGAGGGTTGCGATAACCCCAGTGCCATCCAGGATCATGCGATGTTGCTTGGCATCCAACGTGATCGGCAGTCCGTCCGAATTTATTGTGGGACATTAAATTCGGCTGATTAATTGAATATAAGGATATTAATTAATTCAGTGGGTCAATAAAGGGTTACTGGACTTAATGGGCTATTAACTGGACTGGTATTTAGGCCAGAGGGTCACACGCAAATGGTTTTCAAGTCGATGGATAATCTGACAGGATTTCGGATAAGTCTGGGTTTTTATGAAAAATCGCAAACTGACTTATTATAAAAGAATGGATTCTACGTCGGGGGCCAGCAACCCTGACCTAGCCGTCATTCTTTCTTTCTCTCTTTCTCTCTCTTTTGGGCGTGCGATTCTTGACTGCTCCACCTTCCGTCCGACGGGAGAATCAGAATCCGCATGTCGCGGCGGATTACGCGCAGCCAGACGGGATCTACGAACGCCGCAGCGAGCGAGGAAACGAGGACGATCCATCGCGAGGAGAACCGCGTGGATACCGCTAGAGGTCGGGCATCTGTGCGACTTGCGGCATCGCTCCGACGGAACCGAAAAACGAACGCGGATTCGAATCCACGCAAGGTAAATCTGATTTACTCCAGTATTGTTTTGTTCATCGAAACGGGACAGATCCGATTCCGAATATTTTATTCCGCTGCGTTTTTCGGTCGGATCCCGACACAGCGATCCCAACAGTAGTATCAGAGCCAGGTTCCACTGTGCTTTCGCCGTTTCGGTCTCTAAAATTATGGTTTTTGAATTTATTCCATGCTTAAATTTATTTTCTTACAAGATTTAAATTCATGAGATGTTCACTGCGATGAGATCGCGGTTTAAAATCTGAAGAAAATATTTTATTTTTGGGTTTTTTCGTTGTGTTCTTCGTTGGACGAAGCATGGACTATTTTTAAGAAAATTGGATCCATGAGATGGATCTTTGGGGGGTTTGATCGTTGTGATCGATGCCGGCAGCGTGGAGAGCCAGGAACCGCTGGCTATGGCCTTCCTTCTTCTTCCTCTTGCATTTTTGAAACCGCTGTGAAAAGGGGATCAAGGAAAAAAAAAATTTGGGAAGGAAAGAGGCCACCGGAGCCCTTCACGGGCCTGCCCCAGCCGCCGGACGGCGCTGGCGACGTCGCCGGAACCGGCGGACGGTCGCCGGTGGCGGGACGGCGCCGGAAGGGAACCCCGTCGGGGTTGCCGCCGTCTGGTTCCCTGCACAGCAGGGAACCGTCGGGCGGCCCCCTGTCGGCGGCTAGGGGAAACCCTAGCCGCTCGACAGGGTCCAACCTGACTGGACCCTGGCCCGAGCCAGGGCCCAGCAGGGCCTGGACCAGGCCTGCGGGCCTGGGTCCGAGCCCTGGCTGGGCCTTGGCTCGGCCTTGGCCCGAGCCAGGGGTTCAGCCAAGCTGAGCCCCTTTTCAAAACCCCATTTATTTTATATTTTATTATTAGTGGCCCTGTTAAATTTGATTTAATTTTATTTTATTATTAAAATTTGATTTTGATAATAAAATTTTAATTTTTGGGTCCTAATAATAAAATATGAGTTTTTCATTGTCATATTAACAAATGTTGTTAATACTAATTATTAATCTAAGATGTTAGATTAATTATTGTATTTAATTGTTAAATACCTCATAATTATTTGTATTGTTCAAATTGAGTATGGAATATTTCTAAAGTCATTATTTTTGGGTTTTATGCACATTTGATGTGTACTATTTGGTTATTTAAAATTTGATTGGTTTGCTTGTTTAAATAATGATTTAGATTAGCATGCTTAAAATTAATGAAATCTATTTTCGAAAATTTCTAAACCCAATTTTGATTGGCTCCTGGTTTTATGAAACCAAAATTATTATTATTTTCAAAAGATTTCTTTAGCCATTTGATGTGCTATTTCATGTGTGGTTTGTTTAAATAAAACACATGGTGGTCATGGACGTGCATTATTTGTGGATATGGAATGTGATTGTGTGGTTTATTATTTATTAATAAATAGAGGTCTGCGAACCTCTCCCTCTCATTTCCATTGTACTTCTACATTCCTCCTTGATGTAATCGCTATAAGGCTTCCTCATTTAAATTATCATGTAATTGAGAATTACGATGTAATTTGATCGAGGTGACTGCGCGCGGAGCGAGGATGATCCACAACTGCCGACCAGATGAAAATGAAGGAGTTCATTGAATCCATGGGTTTGCAGACTCATGATATAAGTTATTATATTGTGTATGTGTATGCGTTTGACTGTCTGACTCAAGTCAAACCGCAGTGTCGTCCATGACCACACTAATGACATGTATGTGATGCGTGTGCTTTATATTTGCTAGGTTATTAATATTTATAATATATTCAATATATTTAATACTATCACCTAGGATGAGACCAAACTAAATAAGTAAAACCTTCGTAACAAACTCTAAGCCGCAGTGCGAGTCATTGAGAATGCACCACGTGGCTCTCCATCAATATGATCAATAGAACTTAATTCAGTCATGGCAGATACTATGTGTTTAACCGAGGTCTGCCATTGTCTGTTGAGAGGACTGTTGATCATGGCATTAGATGCCTTTGGATAAGAGTAGAGGAACGATATAGTTATCCACGTGTTTACCCGGGAACTATATTTCTACTTTACTCTGTCACGTATTGATGGTAAAGCTTAGACCGGGGATAATGGTCTACTGTGTTTACCCGGGACCATTAAACTTGAGAGCCGAAATATGATCGGATATTGCAAGGAGTTGCAATTATCATAAGATGATTGCTCTGAGATAGCGGTGTGATACTACGTGTTTACCCGAGGTCATACTGTGATGCTTGGAGATTCTGATCCCCATTAGGAGACAGTCGGCGTCTCCCGTTCTGTATATCTGAAGGTTATACAGTCCGTCAAAAATTAGTGGGAGTAAAACTAGATAATAAAAGACCATATCTTATTTTAGTTAATCTGAATATCTGCTAATTATCAATTGATTATCTCCTGTAGGCGAGAATGTCGCACCATAATCCGTTGCGAGGCATACTTGATGCCAACCGTTTGACAGGCACCAATTACTCAGACTGGCTCAGAAACCTGAAGATAGTCCTCAGGTCTGAGCAGATTGCGTACGTCTTGGATAATGAACCTCCTGCTGAACTAGCATTAGATGCTCTAGAGGAGGAAATGATAGCGTATGAAAAATGGAAGGAAGATTCCACCATGGCCCAATGCTATATGTTAGCCTCTATGAGCAATGAGTTGCAGAGGCAACATGAAGAGATGGATGCTAGATCCATCATGCTCCATTTGAAGGAGCTATTTGGTGAGCAGAGCAGAATCGAACGATATGAGATATCGAAGAATCTGTTCAAGGCTTAGATGGCAGAGGGAACTTCAGTACAGAATCACGTGCTGAAGATGATTGAGTGGGTGGAGAGGCTAGATGCTCTTGGGATTACACTTCCCAGGGAGATGCACACAGACCTCGTGTTGTCTTCACTTCCACCGTCATATGCTCAGTTCATCGTTAATTTTAACATGAACAAGATCCAGGCCACCTTAGTTGAACTGCTGAACATGTTAAAGACTGCTGAGGGGAACCTTGTGAAGGATAAACCCCAAGTCCTCATGGTTGGTAAGACCAACAAAAAAAGACTTGCAGTCCAAACTTTTCGAAAGAATAAGAACAAGGTTTAGAGAAAGGCAAAGGTTGCCAAGAAAGACAAGGGTAAAAGTGCTGAGAAAGGTAATTGCTTCTACTGTCACCAGAAAGGGCATTGGAAGAGGAATTGCAAAGAATACCTTAAGGACAAGGCTCAAGGAACTGTGAAGCAGCAGGACGCTTCAGGTATCTATATGATAGATGTAAACTTGTCAATAAGAGATTGTACATCATGGGTATTAGATACTGGATGCGTATCTTATATCTGCAATTCTGTGCAGGCATTGACAAGAAGGCGTAAGTTGAAGACCGGCGAGGTGGAGCTGAGACTAGGTAACGGCGCAAGAGTTGCGGGGATTGCTATGGGGACAGTGAAGCTCAAGCTACCATCCAGAGACACATTTTTATTAGATGAATGTTATTATGTACCTAGCATAATAAGGAACATCATTTCTATTTCATGCTTAGATAGAATTGGATACAATTTAAATTTTGGGAACAATAGTTGTTCAATTTATTTCGGAAATAAATTAATAGCTTCTGCTATTTTGTCCAATGGTTTGTATCTATTAAATGTGTCTCATGATAATTTACACATCGGTTCTTCAATTAAAAGGAGTAAATATGAAATGAACAAAACCTACTTGTGGCATTGTAGGCTTGGACACATTGGTGAAAACAGATTCCAAAGGATGCATAAAGATAGATACTTTGATCCATTTGATTATGAATCATATGCAACCTGTGAGTCATGTTTAATGGGTAAAATGGCTAAGTCTCCATTTAGTGGAACTGAAGAACGAGCCAAAGACATTAGAACTCATACACTCAGATGTATGTGGTCCTATATCAACCCAAGCCATTGGTGGTTTCTCATACTTCATTATATTAACTGATGATTACTCAAGGTTTGGATATATATACTTATTGAAGTATAAATCTGAAGCCTTTGAGAAATTCAGAGAATTTAAAAATGAAGTAGAAAAACAAACAGGAAAGAGTATAAAAACTATCCGATCTGATCAAGGTGGTGAATACTTGAGTACAGAGTTCATTAAATACTTAAAGGATAATGGTATCCTTTTTCAGCTTACACCTCCTTATACACCTCAGATGAATGGTGTCTCAGAAAGGAGAAATCTTATATTAATGGAAATGGTGCGATCCATGATGAGCATATCCAAATTACCAGTGTCCTTATGGGGATATGTACTTAGCTCAGTTATGTATATCCTGAACAAGGTACCCAACAAATCTGTTGAGACCACTCCATATGAGATATGGAATGGAAGGAAACCAGACCTTAAACATGTTAAAGTCTGGGGATATCCTGCTTATGTTAAAAGACATGACGCAGATAAGCTGGAATCCAGAACTGACAAATGCATATTTGTGGGATATCCAAAGGAAACTTATGGATATTACTTTTATCTTCCTGGCGAACAAAAGGAGTTTGTGGCCAGGAGAGCTGTCTTTCTGGAAGAAGATTATATTCTCCAGAAGGACAGTGGGAGTAGAGTAACACTGGAAGAAATTCCAGACCCACAAACTGGCAATGGTTCATCAGATGAACCGTCAGTTTCTGAACCTGTTCAAAATGATACACAGGAACCTCGTAGGTTTGAAAGAGTACTTAAACCACCAGACAGATATGTGGGACATATTAATTTGGATGGTTCAAGGATACTCTATAATGAGGATGATGATCCTAAGACTTACTAGGAGGCCATTGAAAGTACAGAGGCCGGGAAATGGCGGGAAGCCATGAATTCTGAAATACAGTCAATGTACATCAACCAAGTTTGGAACTTGGTAGATTTACCCGATGGTATAGTAGCTATCGGCTGAAAAGGGATCTTTAAAAGAAAGATCGGTGTAGATAGACATATTGAGACTTATAAAGCAAGATTAGTGGTAAAAGGCTATCGTCAAAAACAAGGTGTTGACTATGACGAAACCTTTTCACCCGTTGCTATGATTAAGTCCATCAAAATTCTTCTCGCCATTGCTGCCTACTATGATTATGAAATCTGGCAGATGGATGTGAAGACTGCCTTTCTCAATGGAAACCTTGAGGAGGAGGTGTATATGATACAACCAGAAGGATTCACATCCAAAGAATCTCCAGACATGGTATGCAAGTTGCAGAGGTCCATTTATGGACTGAAGCAAGCATCCCGAAGCTGGAACATAAGATTTGATGAGGCAATCAAATCTTATGGCTTCATTAAGAATGAAGATGAGCCCTGTGTATACAAGAAAAACAGTGGGAGCACAATCATATTTCTGGTTCTTTACGTTGACGACATCCTACTACTCATTGGGAATGATGTAGGAATAATGTCATCAGTAAAGATATGGCTGTTAAAGAACTTCTCCATGAAGGATTTGGGAGAAGCATCTTACGTATTGGGAATACGGATCTATAGAGATAGATCAAAGAAGATGCTAGCTTTAACCCAATCCATGTACATAGAAACCATTGTCAAAAGGTTTGACATAGAAAATTCCAAGAGAGGTCTCATACCGATGAGACATGGAATTTCACTCTCTAAAGGTCAGTCTCCCAAGACACCTGAAGAGAGGGCAGTGATGGATAAAGTCCCCTATGCTTCTGCCATAGGGTCCATCATGTATGCCATGCTATGTACCAGACCTGATGTAGCATATGCTCTAAGTGTTACGAGCAGTCATCAGGCAGATCCAGGTGATGAATACTGAAAGGCTGTGAAATGCATCCTTAAGTACTTGAGAAGGACTAATGATCTATTTCTAGTCTATGGAGGAGGAGATTTAAAGCTGCAAGGATACACTGACTCGAGTTTTCAGTCTGATCCTGATGACAGCAAGTCAAAATCAGGTTTTATTTTCACACTCAACGGGGGAGCAGTGAGCTGGAAAAGTTCCAAGCAGGAAACCACTGCTGATTCGACAATGGAAGCCGAGTATATTGCTGTTGCTGAAGCCGCCAAGGAAGCTGTATAGATGAAGAAATTCATCGGCGATTTTAGTGTGGTGGAAAGCATATCTGGTCCCGTCCCACTGCTGTGTGACAACAATGGGGCGATTGCTCAAGCGAAAGAGCCGAGGTCTCATCAGAAGTCGAAGCACATTCTGCGGCGCTTTCATTTGATCAGAGAAATTATAGCTCGAGGAGATGTCGTGGTGGAAAGAGTTCCCTCAGCCGACAACATAGCAGATCCACTTACAAAGCCTTTGTCTCAAAATGTTTTTGAGCGTCGCTTAGAGAATATGGGTATTCTGTATAAAAGTGATTGGCTTTAGTCCAAGTGGGAGATTGTTAGTATTGGATGGTTTCAAAGCCAATCCGATACTATGTACTTATTCAGATTATTAATAAATGGCAATAATTCATTGTGTGTAATTAATTCGATCTGTGTTTATCGTATCACGATGAAGTCTATGAACATGTGCAACAATCTTCGGATTGTGATGAGATCATAATTACGGGACCAAAGACTTATAAACACATGTTCTTAATTGTTCCTAGTCATAGGATGTTTAAGATAGGACATCGAACATCCGGATAGACTAGTATAGGTTACTTCAGTTCATATGATGAGGGTGACTGATCCCATAAGTCACTTGTGTGGAGACACTATGCTGGACCTATAGGTGCTCATTGGTGAATGAGTTCACTGAACTGATCCGACTATGAATCGCTGGATGGTAATCACCTCACTATTAACCAGTTCGATTCATTTGTCACGGTTGCGTGGATGATCTTTGGACCTGAGACTCCAAAGATATCTTGTTGGTAGGTTTCTGAGCTTTGACCTTGACTAACGAACCCTTAACCATGGGTTATCAATAAGTCAAGCGATCGGGTTCAGGGAAATGCCTTCGAAGGTAATTGTGTGTTCAATACGGGATCATCCGCTCTCGGTAGTTTGAGAGAGAATGTTCCGGGAATGATGTGCTTAAAGTCCCTAGCCAGGGCGGACTCTGTAATCGATAAGGAGTTATCGGATTCAGATTAGCGGCATCTGATTCAAGTGAATCGACCGAATAGGGTTTAACAGTAAACCATACCCTAGGTCGATTCGGGAACATTGCACGAATGAAGGATTATATCCGCGCGCTAACCGATGACAGAAAGGTTCCAATAGAGGGTTGCGATAACCCCAGTGCCATCCAGGATCACGTGATGTTGCTTGGCATCCAACGTGATCGGCAGTCCGTCCGAATTTATTGTGGGACATTAAATTCGGCTGATTAATTGAATATAATGATATTAATTAATTCAGTGGGTCAGTAAAGGGTTACTGGACTTAATGGGCTATTAACTGGACTGGTATTTGGGCCTAGAGGGTCACACGCAAATGGTTTTCAAGTCGATGGATAATCCGACAGGATTTCGGATAAGTCTGGGTTTTTATAAAAAACCGCAAACTGACTTATTATAAAAGAACGGATTCTACGTCGGGGGCCAGCAACCCTGACCTAGCCGTCATTCGTTCTTTCTCTCTTTCTCTCTCTTCTGGGCGTGCGATTCTTGATTGCTCCGCCTTCCGTCCGACGGGAGAATCAGAATCCGCATGTCGCGGCGGATTACGTGCAGCCAGACGGGATCTACGAATGCCACAGCGAGCGAGGAAACGAGGACGATCCATCGCGAGGAGAACCGTGTGGATACTGCTAGAGGTCGGGCATCTGCACGACTTGCGGCATCGCTCCGACGGAACCGGAAAACGAACGCGGATTCGAATCCGCGCAAGGTAAATTTGATTTACTCCGGTATTGTTTTGTTCATCGAAACGGGACAGATCCGATTCTGAATATTTTATTCCGCTGCGTTTTTTGGTCGGATCCCGACACAGCGATCCCAACACTTACTCCAGTCAGAACTCATACTTGCTGAATTTGGTGTAGAGTTGGTGTCTTTTTAAGGTCTGCACCACCACCTGAAGATGATAAGTATGCTCCTCCACTGAAGAAGAATAAACCAAGATATCATCCAAGAAAACTATGACAAATTGATCCAAATACTCTCTGAATATCTCGTTCATCAAATCCATAAAGGCTGCAAGGGCGTTTGTCCAACCGAAAGGCATCACCAGAAACATAACTTATAATGACCGTAGTGGGTTCTAAAAGTTGTCTTACTAACATCTTATTATCTAATATCTTAATTGATGATACCCAGACCTCAGGTCAATCTTAGAAACACTATGGTAGACTGCAATTGGTTAAACAAGTCACCTGATTCAACTGCTTATAATCAATGCACAACCTTAAGGACTCATCCTTCTTCCTAACAAACAAAACAAGGGCACCCTACGGGGAAAAGCCGGGTTGGATTAAGCCCTTATCCAGCAATTCCTACAGTTGAAGATATCCGTACCATGCAAAAAATCAATAGTGAACTCAATCTCCTGTGGAAGGGGAAGACCTGGCAGTTCCTTGAGAAGAACATTAGGGAATTCACAAACTACAAGCACCTCATCTAGACTGGGAACACTGTCATCATCAATAATTACCACTGATGCTAAGAAAGCCTCACAACCACCAGCCAACAACCTTTGAGCTCTACAAGCAGAAATGAATAGTCTATGGGAAGAGAGTCTAATACCTAGGAAAAAGAAAGCTGGAACTCCAGGAAGGGATAAACACAGTCTTCCTCCGATAGTCCACCTCAACATAATTGGCCTCCAGTCAATCCATGCCTGGAATAACATCAAAATCCTTGATTTGCAGTAGGTGAAGTTGTATAGGCATTTGGTAACCTTTTATAACTAAGGGGACATCCTTCAGATAGAAGAAGTGAGCATATAATTCCGGATGAAACCTCTACAAGCAATTCATACGACAACTCTAAAAGAAGAATAGAAAAAGCATCTACGAACTCTTCGAGAATGAAAGAATGTGAAGCACCAAAATCTATCAGAACATGAGTTGTACTGTCAAGAATGGGGAGTGTACCTTCCGTCAGGTTGGAACCATGGGCCTCCCTCTTGGTGAGTACAAGAACTCGACCCTGCGTCCTTGGTCTCTTCTGCTCTCCTGGTGTTTGTCCCATCTTGTGCTTTTAGGGGTAGTTCTTCACCAGTTGGCCTAGCTGGCCACACATAAAGCACCTACCTGCAAAGTTGGGATAGGGCCTCCCATCATGTCTCCTTCCACAGGAATGACAAATAGTTGCAGCTCTATGAGTGATCTCTTGCGAAACACTGGCTATTGACTGAGTCTGCACGAGTCTATCTCTGCCCCTACCACTGTTGCCTCGAAACAATCTCTTGAACTTGGTGCCGATGGACGAAGATCCCAATCTAGAAGATGAAGCCGCTACCTTGCCCTTGCCATAAGCCTGTACCTGCCCTGCCTGTACTCGCTTCCTGGCCTTCTGTTGGTGTTGAGTCTCAATTGCTGCTGCACACCTCACTATTGAAGCCAAATCAGTTTAACAATGAGATGCAACCAAACTTCTCAAGTCAAAGCGCAAACCATCACCTCATTCTAAAAAATATAAGGTGCAAATCTTCCCAAAGCCACAAACTTCATTTGATATTCCAGCACAGACATACCACCCTTACCAGCTCTAAAACTCTCTTTTCTTTGCCTGCCTAATGTACTTTAAGAAATACTGGTTGTTGAACTCTTCTACAAAGGTCTCCCAAGGTATCTCTCTCAGGATCTTATCAATATAAGACATTCTTTTTAGTGCCATCCACTAGTCGTAAACGTCATTCTTCAGCAAGTAGGTGTCCAAGGGGGTCTTTTCACTAGTTGCGTAGTCTAGAGTGTCAAATGCCTTCTCCACTTTCTTAAGCTAATGAGTAGCCTCATTAGGGTTAGGCTGACCCGTGAAATGAGGCGGCTTAAGCCATAGGAAGCACTCCACTAAGGTCGATGGTCCACCCTGTGAGTTGGATCCCTCACTCGAATCACGAGATTGATATCAAGACATCATCTCCATCATGGCCTCAAAGAATCTCTCCATATTCTACTTACCCGGATCAAACCCACTAGTGTCGTCTCTTGCCTCGCGAATCAACAGAGCCCTCCTCTTAAGAGTCATCTAAACCCTTCACACATGAAAATCGAGAAATGCGAGTTAGGCCTATTAATCTATGCCAGCTGCCACTACCTGTATGGGACTACTTCTGTTTATCACTGCAATGACTCATTTACCCTAGTTAGATACATATTTAGCTAGACCATGCTCTAATATCAACTCTAACGACTTGTACCCAATATTTGATATCCAATAACGATTGGATGTGAATTGTCACATTTGGGCCTAGACCCGAGACCACAAGCATACACGTTTGGGTAAATATATGAAAAACTAAGGTAAATAAACAAGTGACAAACTACAGTGCAAGGAAATAATAAAGTCAATAGTGCAGTCCGGCACAAGTCCAGCAATACATGCATGCCAAGTAAAAGGAATAATAATAGTACATGCCTAGAGAATAATAAAATACAACTGCATTGGGGCATACCCCGGAACAACAGTGGTTGTTGGTGCGCATGAACACCAAGGACTTGCTCTTGCTCCTACTAATGCCTGGAGTCCTCACTTGAAATGCAGGGGAGTAAGCCATACCAGTATTGGGCTCAATAGGGATCTCGCAATCCCTACCTCCCCCCCCCACACCCACAGCTAACAAGTGCAGTAAAGTAAAGCAGTAAACTACTGTAGTGGGGAAAAACTCACTGAGAGCAACAGTAAACCACAGACCCACTAGGACAGGTCAGGAACCCCTCAAGCGGTCCAAGCTAGTCCAGTTACACACGGGCACAGGTGGGCCTACCCTGCCAAGTCACTACAGTGACAAGGACACTCGCACCTACTAGCGCTAAGGCTCTGAAAAGCCGAACTCCATACAACTCCAAACTCCACAGCCCGAGTGCGTCTACTGGCGTCTTATCTCGCGACCAAAACCTCATGCCTGACCACGTCTGAAGGCTCCGGACACTTGCACGGTGAGGCAATAAGAAAATAGGATTAACTGGGGTCCGGAGTTCTAACAACGTCCACGGCCCCAGTCACATGTGCACACAAGTAGTAAAAGTTGATGTCCTACGGTTGGTTTCTCCCACACCTGGATTAGGTTACAAATGTAGGGGCTCTGGGACCTAGCTCGAACCCACAACTGGGCTAACTCGTGACTCGTGTCCTTATAGGTCGCAACGTGTATGTAGGCATTGGGTGTACTACTAGTAGATGTTAATCAGTTTATTTATTAAATCGATTAGTATGAATCGCGTCAGCTAGGAGTGACACCTTTCAAATTAATCGATTAGATGGTAAACTGATTAACTATACAGTTAAAGAGGTGTCAGGCTTGAATCACGTCGCCCGTCTTTGACGCTTTTGAAAATCAAGTCAGCCACCGTTGACGGTATTCAGCCACCTGAATCGCGTTGTTTGTGCCTGACGCGATTCACAAATCACGTGAGGGACGAATGACGCCTTTCACGTTCTGCGTCGGTGCTTCACCAAGCTCCTCCCGGCATCCCTAAACTCCCCAAAAACTATGAAAAATGAGGAAGAAGAAGTCCCCAACACCCCCAAAACATGCTAACACCAAAATCCACTGAGAAAACCACCAAAAACAAGTTCCAAAATACAAATCCTATCATGATTTCTAGGAGAATCCTAGGCACTAGAGGAGGATCATCACCCTATCTCAAATTTGAACTCCTCCCGACACTGCAATGATCCTTCTCGCGCCGCCACTTCACCACCTACGTTGTTGCCGCCGCCACCACACCCTCGTCTCCTGTCAGCCGCCGAGAGTGAGGTGGTGGAAGGAGGTGAGGTGGAGAGATAAAGGAGAGGAAGGAGGAAGAAGAAGAAGCTGGGAGGAAAGAGGAGGAGGGAGAGGGGATCGGCAGGTGGGAGAGGAAGAAATGGGGGAGAAGAGAAGAAGGAAAGAAGAAAAAGGCAACAGGGAGAGGGGAGAGGCGCGTCACCTCGGAGCACGCGCTGCTCGGTCGATGAGTGCCACAAAAAGAAAAAAGTGGCATACAGGGATAGTTTGAATCGCATCATGGTTAGATGATGCCAATCGCGTCACACATCAATTATCAATGGATATCAGCTATGAAGGGATGAAGCCTGCAAATTAGATTGGGATCTCAGAAGATCCATCAAGCAGATCTGATTGGGATCTCAGAAGATCTGTCAACAGATCTTCACAAGATCTAAGCAGTCCTAAATGAGCATCCAGCTGGGGTCCTGTACGGTCACTATTTCCCCCCCATGGGGGCTTGCTTTATTTTCTGTTCTTGGGGCCCAAGTGTACACTGCTTTGCACTTTCATTGTATGCATGTACTTTCTATTTTTTGTACATATTCTGATCTATAAAAGGGACTCTTGTACCCAGATGGGGACAGAGCATCAAAAACCATTTCTCAGCCTTCTGTCTCTCTTGCTTCCTCTTGTCTTTCTCTTGGCATGGTATCAGAGCCAAACCCTACTGGATCTGGGGTCTCTTGGAGGGTGCTGCGCAAGAGGTATCTAGGTGTTCTTTTTCTTGCTACATTTTGGGATTTTGGAGTAGTGCTGCATCTGAGGACCTGCTTTTGGCATCTTTGTTCTGCGGTTTAACTACTCATAGGTTCGTATAATCTTGATTCATACAAGCTATTGGTTCATAGATTGATCCTTTGTTAATGGAACTCTTTTGTTGGTGATTTCTATTTTTGAGGACATCTTCATGGAGACCCAAGCCAAGACTCCAATCATTCTTGTTTGTTTCAATGGGAAAAGTTACTTCTTGTGGGATTTTTCCTTGAGGTTTTTCATCATGGGACAAGACCTTTGGGGTTATGTTGATGGGAGTGAACCACAACCCAAAGATGATCAAGAGAAAGAACTAAAAAACATGGAAGAAAAATATTGCTAAGGTCATGAGTTGGATTGTGAGTTCAGTAGAGTCACACAGGTATGAATCTGGGGGTTCATTCTAGTGCAGCAAGCATGTGGAGTTTTTTGAAGAAATCATATCATCAAGATAATGATTCGAGGAAGTATAATCTTGGGATTGAGATTAATGAGTATAGTCAAGGGACACAAAATGTTCAGGAGTACTATTCTTGTTTCATGAATTTGTGGCTTGTATATAAGTATATTGTCTATGAAAATCTTCCTATTGAGGCATTGGCAGCTGTTCAGGAACTACAAAGAAAAAATATGAGAGATCAATTTCTTATGAAACTTAGATCTGAGTTTGAAACTGTTCGAGAAAGTTTAATGAATCGGAAACCTGTCCCTGATCGAGATGAATGTTTTCAAGAGGTTCTTCGTGAAGAACAACAGATTATCTCTCAAGAAACTGTGGAAAACTTGAAAGCTGTAAGCAACACTGATGTTGCTTTCATGGCTAGGGACAGATCTAGAACTAGAGATACCATAAACATGCAATGTTATTTTTGCCAAATGTATGGACATCTTGCTCGAGATTGCAAAGAAAAATTCTGCAGATACTGCAAGAAAGAGCGGCATATTCTCACTGAATGTTGATGCCGACCTCAAAATAAAGGTGCCCAAGCCTATCACACTACTGTTGATTCAGCTGAAGTTTCTTCCTCAACATCTGTACCTGCCGGTAACAACTCCTTTCCAACTCCACCTGTCACTGATGAATCCATCCAAGCCATGATTCAGGCAGCCTTATCTGCCATGGGTTTCAGGTAAACCCTCTTTTATGACCTGGTTTTAGATTCCGGAGCCTCCAACCACATGACATCATGCTCAGAAAACTTTTCTTCTATATCCCCTTACCATGGCACATCCAAGGTCCATGTTGCCAATGGGAAAACCCTTCCTATCACTGGTGTAGGTAATATTCAGTCTATCTCTAATGTCTTTCTTGTCCCACAACTATCTACTAACCTGCTCTCTGTAGGACAGCTGGTAGATGGAAATTGCAATGTGACTTTTTCTCCTCCTGGTTGTACAATTCAGGACCTGAACACAGGGACAGTGATCGGAAAAGGGAGTAAGCATGGACGCCTCTTCGCTCTAGACCAAGTAGCTCCTGCACAATCTGCATTGTCAGTTTCCCATGAAGGTGTTTCAAATAAATGGCTTCTCTGGCATCATAGATTAGGTCACCCTAATGAAAATTTATGTTCAAAAGTGGATTACTTCATAGTTCAGTTGTTCCCAAAGAAGTCCCTTGTTTCAGTTGTTGTCAAGGAAAGAGTAAGACTCTTCCATTTCCTTCAAGTAATCATGTACCCAATGCTGCATCTGAGCTTATTCATTCAGATATTTGGGGTTTGGCACTAATTTTATCCTCATCTGGGCACAAATATTTTGTCACGTTTATTGATGACTTCAGTTGGTTCACTTGGGTGTACTTCTTGCGTACCAAATCTGATGTATTTGTTGTCTTCAAATCCTTTGTCAATATGGTTGAGACTCGGTCTGACACATTAAAATCCTAGTTCAGATTCAGGGGGAGAATATACTTCAAATGACTTTCAATCCTTTCTTCAACAAAATGGAATTATATCTCAAAAATATTGTCCTTATACTCCGCAGCAAAATGGAATTACAGAAAGAAACATTGTCATATACTTGACATCACTCGTACACTTCTTCTTGACGCTGCTGTTCCTCCAACCTTCTGGGATGAGGCAGTACATACTGCAGTTTTTTTTATCAATTGTCAAATATCTGCAAAGTTGGGGAATCACAGACCATATTTTCGTCTTTTTCAGAAGCAACCAGCTTACCGTACCCTTCATCCTTTTGGTTGTGTTTGTTTTGTTCATCTATCTCCTATTGAACGCCATAAGCTTTCTGCTCAAGCTGCCCAATGTGTTTTTTTGGGTTATGCAGTACACCAAGAAGGGTTCCGATGCTATGATCCTCAAAGGAAACGGATTCTTGTATTGTTGTCTTCTTTGACAACTACTTCTTTTATCATAATCATCAGTCCTTGTCTCCTCGTGTTTCTTCCTCCATTTAGCATTTATTCGATACACCTCCGGTACTTAACTCTTTTGGCAGATTTAAACCGAGCTTGGTCTATTAGAGAATAGAGAAGTCTGCAGGACCTGCAGTTCAGGGACATGAAATTTCCACTGCACTTGCACCTATTGGACATGCTGAACCTTTCCAACCAGCTACTGAACCTGGACACACTCCTGACCTTTATTCCCAAGTTCTGAGAAGATCTACCCGACCCACTAATCCACCTCATCTCTATGGCTTTCCCACCACCTCCTTGCTATCTACTTTAACAACAGTTCCTATACCGACTTCTTTTGCCCAGGCTATGAAACATGAGTGTTGGCGGCATGCTATGGATGAGGAGTTAGAAGCTTTAGCAAAAACCAACACATGGGATCTTGTTTCTTCTCCTCCTGGTATCAAACCCATTGGATGTAAATGGGTTTATACTGTTAAGTTGAAGTCCGATGGCTCGTTGGAGAGATATAAAGCTTGGCTGGTGGCATTAGGTAATCGGCAAGAATATGGTGTAGATTATCATGATATATTTGCCTGTTACTAAGATGACAACTGTTCGAACACTTGTTGCACTTACTACCTCTAGAACTTGGCCTATATTTCAAATGGATGTGAAAAACGCTTTTCTTAATGGTGATTTGGATGAGGAAATCTTTATGAAGCCACCACAGGGACTGTTCTTATCTTCTCCGAATTTGGTATGTAGATTGAAGAGGTCATTATATGGTCTTAAACAGGCACCCAGGCCCTGGTTTTCCAAACTGAGAGATACAATTACACAAACAGGATTTCAGCAGAGTAAATATGACTCATCCCTCTGTTGGCAACAGTCTTCTCATTGTCTCACTCTCCTTGTGGTTTATGTTGATGACATATTAATTACTGGCTATGATTCATCTGGTATACAACATACTAAAGATATGCTTCAACAGTCTTTTCACATGAAGGATCTTGGACAGTTCAGTTATACTTTGGGTGTAGAAGCACGTCGCTCATATGTAGGTATACATTTAAATCAGAGTAAGTACTTGCAAAATGTGATCTCCCTTGCTCAATTAGATCACAGCACCATAGCTGATATACCAATGGCAGTCAATCTCCAACTTCGGAGTGAGGATGGCACTCTTCTTGATGATCTTACTCATTATCGGCAACTTGTTGGCAGTCTCATTTATCTCAGTTTTACTAGACCTGATATCTCTTATGATGTGACTACAGTCAGTCAATTCATGAATGCTCCTCGACATTTACATCTTGCTTCTGTTCATCGCATTATGCACTACCTTAAAGGCACTTCTCATCATGGAATTTTCTTTCCCACTGGATCTCCTGTGTCCTTATCTGCGTGTGCTGATGCTGATTGGGGTGGTTGCCCTAATACCTGGAAATCCCTCACTGGTTGGTGTGTTTTTTTGGATCAGTGCCTGATATATTATGGAAATGTAAGAAACAAGATAGGGTTTCCAAGTCCTCTACTAAAGCTGAATACAGAGCTATGTCTACAGCATGTTCTGAGGTCACTTGGCTGAGAGGTTTGTTTACGGAATTGAGCTTCCCTCCTACTGGACCAACTCCTCTACATGTTGATAACACTAGTGCCATTCGAATTGCTGAAAATCCTGTATTTCATGAGCGCATAAAACACATTGAAATTGACTGTCACTACATTCGTGATGGTCTTGAAAGGAAGATCATTTCTCTTCTTACTTGTCCTCAAAGGATCAAACTGTAGACATCTTCACTAAGGCATTGCCTTCAGCTCGTCATCAGTTTCTTACTGACAAATTGCTGCTGAAAGATTTCCCAGCATCAATTTTAGGGGGAGTATCAATGGATATCAGCTATGAAGGGATGAAGCCAGCAGATTGGATTGGGATCTCCGAAGATTTCAAGCGTATCTGATTGGGATCTCAGAAGATCTGTCAACAGATCTGCACAAGATCTAAGCAGATCTAAATGAGGATCCAGTTGGCGTCTGTACAGTCACTATTTTCCTCCTATGGGGGAGGCTTGCTTTATTTTCTATTCTTGGGGCCCAAATGTACACTGCTTTGCCTCTTCATTGTATACATGTACTTTCTATTTTTTGTACATATTCTGATCTATAAAAGGCGCTCTTGTATCGTACTCGGGACAAAGCATTAAAAACTATTTCTCAACCTTCTGTCTCTCTTGCTTCGTCTTGTCTTTCTCTTGGCACCAATGACGTGAATTAGAGGGTCTGATAGGATCTTGACAATTTGAACATGTCTGTATAGGGTGACGCCTTTCACAAATCGCGTCACGTCGAACTGACACAAAGCAGGTCTATACTGCAAACCCCTAAAAGGCCCTAAAGTGCGACCGAAATCTGATAAGTGGATTTGAAAGCCTTGGAATGTTATAGGTTGCATGTGGCCAGGGGCATGCTAGCACGTGCATCCTCCTCCTCCTCTGCTTCATTAATAAAGAAAACCAGGAGAGAGATATTGGGAGAGAGAAAGTCTCAAAGAGAGAAGGAGAGAGAGAGAGAGATCATGAGAGAGAAAGAGGACAATGGAGAGAGAATAGCACAGTGGGAGAAAGGTGTTTGGTAGTGGTCGGACCCCTCGCCCCTTATCGTTATTATTTTGTGAACAGTAAATAGAGGAGAGAAAGAGAGAGCAGGGGAAAGAGAGATCTTACGAGAGAGAGGAGAGAGAGAGAGAAGAAGAAGAAGAGGGTGGCGGGGGGCAGCTGCAGCAAGGGGCATTTTAGGTAGTTTTCTATTTTTTCAGATTTTAGCTGAGATTTTTCTATTTTTTACTAGCAAGGGGCATTTTAGGTAGTTTTCTATTTTTTCAGATTTTAGCTGAGATTTTTCTATTTTTTACTCCCTAAATAGGTGTTTAGGGAGTAAACCGACTCCAAAACAACTCCCTAACCCAACTATGGACTAAAATGCCCCTAACTAGATAAATATTGTAAAAATTTGCACTAAAGATCCCTAAAAAATAGAAAAATCTCAGCTAAAATCTGAAAAAATAGAAAATCACCTAAATGGGCTCTAAATGGGCCAAACAAACTATCTACAGACTCGTAGTCCAAAATCCTATCCATCAGAGTGCTCTGGACTGTCTCCTAGCCAGAGGGACACACTGGTGCAGCTCTCCGTCAGCGATAGACCACGCTATGGATCAAATCTAACATGGGCTCTGGTGTCCTCACCACCTCGGCTTGCATTGGATAGTTGTATGAGGTGGATTGGCCCCATCATAGGTGGAGCCTTCTTTTAGAAGACAATTGTCAGATGAGGAGCTGAGCAACTTGTTACAAACATTAGAGTTATTGCAGAACTTCCAGCCCAATCTGGTATTGGAGGACGGTGGACTTGGAAATGGGACACAGTGGGAACTTTCTCTCTTAAGTCGACCTATGCCATGATTGCAGATGGAAGGATTAGATACCCAATTTCTCCAGACCTATGTCATTTTTCTCCTTTGGCGGTCCTCTTTGGACAGGCTTCCTACTTGTGACAGGCTTGCTCGATTTATGTCTAGTTTGACCATGACATGTAGCCTTTATGGCACGGAGGAGTCTAGGGACCACGTTCTTACGACGTGCTCCTTCGCCATTCACATCTGGGTCAGCTTTTTCTCAAGCTTCAGCATGCCTACAGTTCAGTGGAGGTTCTCATCAGCACTTGGGGCTCTCCATGTCCCCAGAAAAGAGAGTGCATTGTTTGATGGCTGATCATACAACAATCTGGGCCCTTTGGATGGAGCACAACCCTAGAATCTTTAGGAGAAAAGCTAATACCCCTGAGTCTTCTTTTATTTGAACCAAGGTTTTGGAGTGAGCACGGGTTTCTTGTAAGGGGGACCCTTGTAATTCCCACTTCTTTTGTCTTCTTGGAGAGAGTTGAGGGAGAGCTGCACCCCCCTTGGTGCTTTTGTATAGGGAGATTTTTGCTTTTCCTCTTTTATACATGCTCCGTTTTCTTTTATAATATACGTGGTACCATTCACCCTGAAAAAGTCTATAGCTGGATGAGATGGAGAAATTGCACTTGGTAGGGTAACATGATAGCCAAGATGGATATTGCTTCCTACACATGCTGAAACCAATAGCTTCTCTGTGAGAATAACTGAACTTGAATCATTTTTTTCCCTGAAAACTTGAGACAAATATATGGATCAATGGTGAATGCCTTGGTTAGCCAGGGATGTTACGGCTTTGTGATAAGATTATAAGCAGATAATGTGTATGCAGGTTTAGCAAGAGAACAATGCATAGATGTCCCTAATTGCCCATTCCTTGGGCTCATGATGGAAGAGCGCAGGAAGTGCCAAGAGGTTGGTGGATAAGCAATCTATGAATTATCTAGATTTGTTTAAAAGGGTTCTGGACCAATACGAGATGCCCCTATAAAGAGAAAATGTGGGTCATGCACGTGAGAATAATACAGAGGTATTATTTCTCTCAACTGACAGGTGATTTGTCACCTCGTAGACTCTGTGCATATGCACCAGAACATTGACCTGTTCCTAAAATTCAGAATGGATTAGTTGTTGAGCAATAAAGCTGGGGCAGTCTGGATTGTGAAAATCCTGTTTTGGTTTAGTAGCATGGGCATGTTGAATCACCAGGGAAATGTGGGATGCTGTAAATAAGTGGACTGTCAAATTAGTGGCTCATGACTTTTTAACTCCTTAAAAAACTTTTGGCTTGGGCCTTATATTTGAACTTGATATTTTTGTCGTGCCATTTTTTTTGTCTAGTAGGCATCAACTTGGGTGTGAAACTCCATGATTTTTTTTAACTTCTTATAATCTACAGTTAAAATAGATTTACTTAATCAAATCCTGGGCGGGATTCATGAGAATGGTTACTTGTTGCTAAATAGGTTTTAGCATTAGGTGTCTATAGACTTGGGTAATTTTTTTTATTCTGTTTTCCTATGATTCAATTGTTTGCTTCGATAGATACAGCGATCGCCAGGTTAACAGCTGACATTTAATTTGACGTCTCTTCATGCGCTTTTTACCAGTCTCCTACCTAATGTGCAGTTGGTAAGTAACTGGGATATTTACTTGGGCCCATATGTGCCAGAGTCCTAGTAACGTATGTATGTATTTTTTGTGTCATAAAGGGTACTTTAATGTGTTAACTGGAGATTCGTTAGACAGAGTTCATGGATGCAGTGATAAACATGTGGAAGCAAAAAACATATTAATAAAAGGGCAAAAGATAGAATAAGTCCAAGAAAAAGAAGTTCACCTGCAAGTTACAAGAATTGCATGACGCGGATGTAGAGCTTTCATAAACCTTGTAGCGGTGATAAGACTGTTAATGTCTCATGGTGAATTAATTCATGAATGGATGGTTTCCTCCTAAACAGAATGATAGAGACACTCTTTTGTGTAGCAACTGTGCTTCCCTTCACAAATAGATGATTATATTGGTTTTTCTATACACAGAAGAGTAAGAACTTCTCACCTGTCAGCTCTAGTGTGAGAAAAAATCTTTGAGGTTCTTTCCCCTTGCAGTGAACAGCTGAACTACTATGTTCTTCTGTTTGTTATGGTGTACAGATATGATGCTCTAATGGTGTAAAATATTGAACTCATCAGTCTTAACATTACTGCGAAAGCTGACTGATAACTGTCTGATATTTCCTTATTATTTGTGCACAAAGGAATGTGAACATAAAATTATATGTGGAGCAAACGATTCCATTTAGCTTCAATGGATATGGCTTAATGATCCAGTTTGAATGCTTGAATACAATGCTACTATCCTAGAAGTATTATATTCTTTTGTGCTGATCTAACTATTGCAGATTTTTGTATGCTATTCCTTTTAAACATCCTCAGCAATTCAAATAAGCAACCATGATGCTCTGTAACATTTGTTTTTTCTTTTTAAGGTAATACTGTAGAATTGATAGGTGAATTGTGGCTCCATGTCCCAATTGACTCGTTGGTTTGATTGTTAATTTTGTCATCTCTTGGTCAGGAACTCTTATCAAGGGAAGTACCTGATGCCCGCGTTTTGGAGCCAACACCTGGTGTGCCACTAGAGATCTCACTGCCTCCTAGTGTCTCATAGTATAAATAGCTTATATCAGATGACACAGGCCAGGCTGCCCTACAGAAATGTTTGTCGTTTGTTCAAATTTCAAATGTAGCATAAATATGGTCATTGTACAGATTCTACAGAAGCAAATGCTGTCATACTGCCAGTGGATTTAGTGGGAGATCCAAATGCACTCCATGAATGCGGCGCAACGTTATGATGCCTTTTTCATCAGGGACATGATGTGATCTGTACATGTGACCCCAGCTTCAAACCTTGTCCCTTTTTCTGGTTATATTGTGTTGCATTGCTTCCGTGTCACTATTCTAATTATTTTTGGTTCTAATCACTTGTAAATCCTTGCAGATGAGATCGATTAAACTTTTTATTTTTAAGATAGAGTTTTTTTATAATCTTTCTAAATTTATGTATTTCAAAATAAATCTTTGTATCTTGCGTATTTTGATATCGATCGTTATCTACTTAAGTTTTTCTTTTACCTTTTAATTCTTATTGTTTACTTTTGTCAGTTTTTCGTAATTATATCATGAGTGGGTTCAAGAAGAAGAGATTAAATGGTGGCCAAGGTCCAGAGTGATGTGGTTGTAGGAAGGTAATATGAACACAACATTCTTTCACAAGGTAGCTAATGGGAGGAGAAGAATGAATCATATCACAGTGCTTCAGGAAAGTGATGAATGGATCGAAGGTGAATGTAAAATTGTAAGAAATTAAAGTTTACGCTAGTCTATTCAAAGCTGAGGAGAGATGGTACCCAAGATGGATAGATCCAAACCCAGTAAAGATCACACGAGAGAAAATTAATTCCCCGTTATCTGATGTGACAGAAGATGAAGTTAAATAAGCTGTGTTCAGCTTGGGGAGTGAAAAGCAAGAGGGCCAAATGGATTTCCCTATCAAACATTTGGGACTTGCTCAGGTTTGATGTGATCAAGACTGTGAAGTTTTGTTTGAAGGAAGGGACGGATTGTGAGTATTTCAATAACACTTTCTTAGTCCTTGTGCCTAAGAAAGTGAAGCGACAGAGCTGAAGGATTTCAAATCCGTCAGTCTTCTCAATGGATCTTATAAAATAATAGCTAAAATTCTTGCTACTAGAATTTGTTGCTGTTTAGAAGACACCATTGAGTCAAATTAGTCAGCATTCATACCAGGTCGTAAACTCAAGCATGCTCTTTTGATTGCTCACGAACTACTTTATACAATGAAGACTAGCATAGGGAAAGGAGTGGCATGTAAATTAGATTTTAACGACGCATACGATAGAGTATCTTGGCAGTGCTTATGGAAGATTATGAAGAGTCAGAATTTCTTCGAACATTTGATAAAGATTTTGATGAATTTCCTCACTACAGCCAAATTCTCAATTATCGTTAACGGGAATGTTTATGGACAGTTTAATAGTTCAAGGGGATTAAGGCAGGGAGATCCCCTTTCATCTCTCATGTTTGTTATAGTTGCAATATGTTAAGCAAGCGATGTACAATTGCCAAGAATCAGGGATGGATTATAGCAGTTAAGTTGTGTGGGAAATCCATCAGCATTTCTCATTTGCAATATATTGATGACACTTAACTTTTCTTGGAAGGGGGGAAGAACAAATGAGGAACTTGATGTTCATTCTGACTGTTCTGGAAAATATATCAGAGCTAAAAATAAATTTTGAAAAAAACTCAATCATCGAAATTAATCTACATGAAAGAGAAATAGCAGAATTTTCAGAGATACTAGGGTGCAAGATAGAAAAATTACCAATAAAATATTTGGGCTTACCTCTCTACTTCAAATAAATCAGAATTTCAGATTGGCAACAGTTGCTAATGAAAATGCAAAGGAAGTTATTGTTGGATTTAGAACTATGAGCTACACCCTATAGAGGAGTGAATAAGGTGTTAAAAAAGTTTTCGCGAAATCTTTAATTAAGTCAGTGTACTTTTAAAATAATATCGTGGTATGATTATGATGCAATAGAGAACAAGCACAACCACATAAGAAGCACAAGATTTATAGTAGTTCAGTTCACTAAATGGTGATCTACGTCTACTCTCCAACTTCGTTGGGCCTTTCTACTACAAAATACTTCTACTACACTGCTAGTAGATAAGGTCCTAGCCAACCAAATAATTAGATGCCAAGCCTCTAGTAAAGCTCCCCTTAGACATAAGGCCTCTAATAAGGCACACCTCTAATCCCCGCAAGGATTGGTCCTCGTCTACTACGGAAGGAACACAACATCCACCCTTTGCAAAGGATGACCCTCTTCTACCAAGAAAGAAAAACAACCTCCAATCCTCTCAAAGATTGGCCCTCTTCCATACGGGAAGGCAAACAACCTCCAATCCTCTTAAGAATTGGTCATCTTCCACATAGGAAGACAAACAATAAGAAAGAGTAAGAAAATAGGAACCCTAACTTCCTATTCTACACTACACACATAAGATAATGTAGCTTTCTTAAATATTATAACAATGAGTAAAACAAAGAAAGTTCAAACTTTTGATTCACTGTTGTGGCGTCCTTGCTCTAGGTGTCAAGATGTAAAAGAAGCTCCTTTGATCCACCTAGCAGTCCTTTCTTGAAAAGCTCCATAAGATCTTCTCTTCAAAGGAAGAAGACGTTGTTAGCATCGAGGTAGCTTCTCATAGTCTTAGTCTTGATCAACAAGACAATAAAAATCCACCAAGCTAGCACATTCCTTTTTGACCTGCACACATAAGAGAATCACCTAAGAAACCTTCCTCCTAAGGGGTTAGAATATGAACCAAAGAGGAGGACAAGTTATGTCGAGAAACTCTCTCAAACTCTCAAGGATGTAAGGCACGTTTTGCTCTCCAAGACCCTTCTTTAAGACAGCCCACAACAACTTCTTTAATAGGCCCAAAGGAAATCCCTAACCGTTGGAAGGTAGGTGAGGAAAAGGTTACTATTTCCATCTAAAGAGGATTTTCCAAGGTTGATTTGAAATCTTCTTTCTTTTTGCTTCCTATGTACTGGCTAGTGAAACCATGCATGTGACGTCCCTTATTCTAAAAAGATCCTTTAAATGGTCACCTTGGAGTACTCATAGTGATAGGTAAAAAGATGATTGTGATGGATAGTATACAAATAGAAAAAGGAATCCTGCAAAAAGTACTTCTAGAGCTAAGAAATATTAAAACATAGTGTACTATCATAGGAAGAAACTGGCGTGTCAGTCCTTGACTCAAAAAGCAACCCATGTGACTGTCCTTCCACTGGACAAACCAAGGACACGTTAGTCTGCAGTGCAAATGGACTCCAGGATCACTCTAGTCGTCCAGGACTCAGAACTGGGCGCCTAGAAGTAGTGCAGGGGAGACAGGCCAAGACAAACTTTTACTGATTCTGGTCGACCAGGTCTGGACTTGGTTGACTAACACCCAAACATAGTAAAACTGTGTCCTATCTTTGGTCGACAAAATGTGAGTTGTTCGACCAACCAAGTTTACTTAGTTAAATTCAGAATTGCCTCTGGTCGACCGACACCCACCTAGTTGGATTTTGACCTTCCCGTTTAAAAGAGATTTTTGGGGGTCTTTTAGGGATCATTTTGCTCTTAAAAAAAACTTATTTGAAACTCCAAAAACTTATTGCACTCTTATCCAAAATATGAAGAATTTTGACAATACATCTTTTTTGAAAATCCTCCGACTTCCTTAATCACAACTAATAACATTCTTTTGTAATTTTAAGTGTTTTGTTTCATTAAAACCAAACCAAAAGGGGTTCAACAGTTGTCAACATGGAAGGCTAAACAGCTAGATTTGGGAGGTAGATTGACGTTATTACACTCGATTTTAAACTAAATTCCTCAACGATATATGTCAATTTTCATTATGCCTCAAGGGGTGAGAAAGGAGATGGACAAAATTAGAAGAGTATTTTTATGGGAAGTGTCTAATGAAAATACAAGAAGAATTTCATTAGTAAAATAGAATAAGGTGTGCTGACCTTCCAAGAATGGAGACTAGGGGTCAAAAAGTTACAATCTATGAACCTAGCTTTGATGGGTAGATGGCTACATAATCTACTATCTGAAGAAACCCCTCTTTGGAAGAGAATTATTAGTCAAAAACATTATGATCATAGGAAAATTCTATGTTCATACATACCATATATCAATTGATGTCTCCTCTATGGAAAGGAATACTTAAGACATCACAATATGTAGAGAAAGGCACTTTGTATAAGGTGGGCATTGGTTATAATGTCTTCTTTTGGTATGACAAATGGGCAAGTCCACAATTGTTGAGTGATAAACTACCTATTATTTTCATTTTGACAACAGACCAGTGGGCTTCAATCAAAGATTGTTACAAAAAGGAGGGTGCTCAGATTCAATGGATGATTGTTCTAAGAAAAGCGTTAAAAGAGAAGGTAACAGTGATGATCAAAGAGATCAAGTTATGTGGGCCAAAGAAGGAGGAATTTTTTTTTGTTAAATCTCTATATCAGAAAATTGAAGGTAGAAGAGAACCTTATCTCAAATATGGGCAAGTTTGAAAAATTAAAACTACTCTCAAGATCCATGCGTTTATATGGCTCATGTTTGAGAAAAGAATAATAACAAAAGTGTATAGAGCAAAGTGGGACCCAGTGCTGAAACAACTTGCTCTTTGTGGTCTTGTAGCAGAAGATGTAGATCATCTTTTTATTTAGTGCCAATTTAGCAGGGAAGTGTGGCACATTATTAAGAAAACATTGTCAATCTATTGCAATTTCCACAACATCGAACACATGTGCATCAACTATAGGAGGCTAAGAGCTTAGACCTCAAATAAAACCAAGAGAAAAGTCTTATATCTTATTCCACATGTCGTTTGTTGGAGAATCTGGAAGGAGCGCAATGATTCTATATTTCGTGGAAGTAAACCTTACATGGAGAATAGTTTCCTCAGAACAATTCACTTTATAGTTCATTAGAGTAGATTTTTGCTTAACATTTGTTTGGACAGTTTGAGAAGTGAATTAAATCTTTCCGCTGTATATATTTTAATTTTATTATATTCTTGAAAGGAGAGGTACCTCACCTATCCTAATCCTGATCGTACCCTTCTAATTATGCTTTAATAAAATTGGTGGCACCACCTACTATTTTCTTCTCCACCAACAAACCCATGTTGTCACTGGGTTTCATTATATCTATTGCCCCACAAACCTAGCATTAGAGGAGGACATCTTTCCTTCCCATTAGTCTGCTCATGTGTAATGCCTTGGAATCAAGGGTACGGTCAAACCTAAACTAATGCCCTTATCTATGATCATTATTGGGATTCAACTCGATCTACACATCTATGTTTGAGGGTAACTTGAGCAAATTAAAGGAAACAAGAGAGTCAACCTCAAGTAAAGTACATCCACAAGGAAAATAAGAAATGACTCATTCATACATAGTCCCAATTATACAATTCCATTGTGATGAACAGCCAGTTACAAGGGAAAAGAGTGGATTACATAGCCACTAGTATCTAGAAGACACGTCTACAATACAATTTCCAATTATAAAGTTATACTAGTTCCAAGCTCTGATATATCATGTTGACCACCACCCATAAGATCTCTGGCCTCCCCAAGTAAGTGCCACTTACACCTACAAGGACTGAATCTCTAAAAGAGAACTCAACAAGGATCCCATGCCCATGAAGGCCCATGAAAACCATTGTCAAATAAGTCATCATAATATAATTATAGTAAGAAAAGAAAGTGTACCAAGTAATTAACAATAAATCTTTCTTCTAATTATGAATTATTAATGTAAAGCCATCCATGGATCATATCAAGTCATCTTACATGAAATAATCAATAATATATTCTTTCTAACCACTTCATACCATGGATCCATTCATGTAATCACATGGTAGACAAGCATCATAGGATACCTAAAGAAGGAGAAAACCATCTATATCTTCCATTGATATCATTTTACCAAGTTAAGTAAATAGTCCACAATTAACATCATCACATCTGTACCATCTATTGTGTAATTCCATTTAGTCTCCATGAGAAGTCATAAGAATATATATAGTCAAGAAGGGTACAAGGTAAGACTCTTCGAATTTTGAGTGAGAATCATTTAATCGTCATCGCATCATTCCATCTACCATGCATTTGTTCATTCATTATTAGGTTTGGTCCATCTGTGAGCCACGCAAACAAGTAAGCAAACAATAGTCATCTATAGTATATTTAATCATATGCGTATAATCACATTGATCTATGTAAAAACATTGTGCATCTATCATATTGAATGATCAGTCCATCATTCTTTCTATTGATCCATCATAGGGCCACATCATTCATTTTAATAACTCATTTCAGGGTCAGTTCTCAATCAGTTTCATGTTCATCCATTCAATAGTTTCATTAGTGTTTAGGAATGATGAGGAATAACGCTAGCTTCTATATAGATCATCGTCATGATCATCATATCATGATCATGTTTGGGTTTGGAATGCCCTTAAGGGACTCTCTATCCTATCAATGTCACTCCACCCTTCTTGAATCTCCAAAAATCAATGAAGATGTAGCAAAGAAATAGAGTCAACTGGGTATGTAATCCCCATATCACATAGTCTAGTCTCCAGCCAAAATGCGCACTCAAGTAGATTCTTCCTCCCTTGCCCATTAGTCAATCAAGTATCACATGAGTCTTGGGTCCATACATCTAGACTCTATCTATGAGTTTAGTGCCCAAGATCCTACCTAGCCCTGGCTACGAGACTAAGCCCCTGCCTCCTCCCTGGAGGATAGATCATATCGTGTCATCCAAAACAAATCTTTAAAACATAACTCTATAATTATCAATTGATGAGAAAATAATGCACCAAAGTCAATTCTAACTAAATCATGCTCAATTATTCTCAACTAAAACTAAAGCATGTCTAGTTATTCTCAGTTAGACCATTTACAATCATACATTGAATTATGTAGCCAAAACATGAAGTCTAGGGGTCAAAACCTCTCATTGCCCCCTCTCATCATATTGTTTTGGGAAAAAATGGCAGTTAACTTTTTTTTTTGAGAATATGTCAACCTTTTAGTCTAACATAGCAAAGGTAGAACTTAGAAGAAAATGGTCAACTATTTCATTTGAAGTAGTCGACTATTCAGCTTGGCAAAGCAAACCTAAGAACTCCTTATAGCTAAATATTCTACACACCCATCTTAGAACTCATAGCATGCAAAATCTGCACAATGAAATCCAAATATGTTTTAGGGTATTAAAGATCTATCACATGCTAAAATTTCAAGCCAATTCATGCATCTAATAAGTTGCATTAGCCAAGAAACCTACTGTTTATTTGAAGTTAACTCCACAATCATGAAGATGAAGTCAAGCTTGGCCAATCCTTTACCAATTCTCATGAAATTTGAAATAGAGAAACTAGAAATGTCAATGTATGAAATCCATAACATGCATGCCATTTAGTAAAGCCATTGAACCACATTCATCAGCTCAATCAAGCTCAAAAATAATATGCTCGAATTGCACTCTCTATGCATGCTAAATCCCATAAGAACTCATTTAACTGTCATGCCCATGGCAACTTAGGACCTTAAACCTTGAGATTTATCATATTAGACATCAATTCAAGTCCATTCTAGTCCAAGAATTACCACAACCCAACATGCGCACAAGAATAATCAAGTTAATCTTCATGGACAATATCCTACCTCCACTTGAATTCTTCCAACTTGAATAAGGCTTAAATCCTCTAAGATCACCCAAGATATGGGGTAGGGGGAGAGAGGGTTGATGGATACCCATGCTCCTAGCTTCAAGGGCCCTCCTCCACAGGTTTTGCTCAATCTCCTCCAAGCATCTTAATTATGGTTATCGATCACCCTAGGATCATCCTAGGGAGCCTCCTCCACTATCATAGCCCCCATGCAACCCAAGGATCCTCTCCCCTAGTGGAAGAGAGGTGTAGAGTGCTAAAGAGAGTGTAAGGGAAGAATGGGGTCAAGCTCCCTCTCCTCCCACTTTATATAGCTATGCATAATTACACAAATTCCTCTTCTTACCTAAAAACCACTAAATGGGCCATCTAAACCATACTTAGACGGTCCCAATAGGCTTCCAATAAGCCTAGAACATCAACTCGAAATCCCACCTTCCAAATCTCATTATAACTTGACCCACAAATCTCACATAGCTCAAACCATTAACACCCAAGTAGTGCATCAAACATAAAAAGCCATTTATCTATAGTAAATCAAATTCAACGAAAACAAGCCAGTCTAAGGGTGGGCTAAACCATGGTCAAATCGAACAAACCTAGATAGAGAGTCGAGGTATTATTTTTAATGCTTTTATGTTAACTTTAACACTAATGTGGGAATATTCTCCTTTTTTAGACAAATGTTAACTAGAGGGACTTATTAATACTAGAAGTTAACTTTACAAAGGCTGAAAAGAGTAAACCTTGCTGCACCGGCAATTGGTTCTACACTGGATGCCAGTGTTTTTACTTTTAAAAAAAAATATTGTTTTTTGGGTCGGGTCCACCCCCCCCCTCCCACATGGTCATACAATCTAATCTTGGATCAGACAACCTAGAAAAAGATGAAAAAGAAAAAAATCGAACCCTAAATGAACAGTAAATGTTTTTTACTATTCGTTTGGGGTCTATTTTCAATTTTTCATCTTTTCTGGATCATCTGATCCAAGATCGGATTGTACAGCCATATAGGGCACTATGAGGCCAACCCAATTTTTTTTTTAAAAAAATAAAAACACTAGCAGCCATTGTAAAACCAAATACCAGCGTAAGTTGGACTCTTAGAAATATGGACTTATTTTTGGATTTGTATAAGGATCAAAATCCAAAAATCCCTTTAATATATATTTTTTTGTTAAAAGGAATAACTAACTTTTAGTGTCCCTTATTGTCCTTTCAAGTTTATAGATGCCTTTTGTGTTTAAGAATATATCACTTTTCCAAAGGCCACCTCAACATTGATTACATAGATAATCTTCTTCTTCCTTTTTGTCTCTCACTTTTGTCTCATTCAAAATCATTCTTGACACAAGTGGAGGGACTAAATTGACATATGAAAATTATTATGTCATGTCAAAGATTCTATTATTAGAATTTTTAATATAATAATTTATGAATGATACCTTTGACAAGTTAGCATATATATAAGTGCTCTAGTATTGAGTTTTAGGTTGTGAGTCTAACACCTAAGCTGATAGAACTCTATAATGATGATGATAAATTTTAAAGGTTCTTTTTCACACAATCAAGATTGTTAGATTGTTTATCTCTTAAATTACTCCAGAATTACAGTTGTCAATGGGCAAATCAAGCTGACCCTAGCTTGGTGTGGGTCCACCTCGCTCTTTGAGGCCCTAAATCTATCCCCACATGTGAAATCAAAGGATCGAATCACAATGGGCCTCAATCCTACAAGAATGAAAACATGGCGTGCTTATTTACATATTATCTTACATATCATGTAAATATATATAATATTTCAAAATTATCACTTTGATGGCATATGTTATGTATAAATGTTTCAAGCATGCCATTGAAATGACATATTTGATAGATATGTTATCTCGTAAAGGTATGTAGGATAATATGAAAATGAGCATGTATTTTTGAAATTTTACATACAAGAGTAGTTAATATGCAATTATCCCTTTTCCTACAAAGAAATGCTTAATGCAGTGCCCTTGGGCATTGTAGCAGAGCATGCGAAACTTGAATGCCGCGTGACATCTAGAGGATGGTATGGTCATTGCAGTTGCAATGCTCATGGGATATTGCAATAATTGTTTCTCTTTTTTATAATTATGAACCCATTCCAATGGGTAGTCTGAATCTAGTGAAAAGTTATTAGAAAAATGCATCTTCAATGTTCAAAATTAACTTGGTATTATAAGATATGAAATATACTCTAAATGTATATATTATAGTTTAAAGACCCATAAGCCTGTTTGACACAAGAACCCACAACCGAGCATAGCACACCCTTAAACGTTAGACTTACTCCTGACTTTCTAATCCACCAACCACAAACCATGGCCTAGACAAACATGAACATTATACCAGGCCGAAAGCATGGGTTGACATGACCCATTGATAATGTTGGACCTCCTCTGAGATTTTAGAGCCCTCGACGTAGTCACGCCAAAAATGTTCGATCTTGGCGTCTTTCTCCATCTGTCTCCTTCCCCTATTTCCTTCTCCTTTTCCCTCTCCAGTCTCCTTCCCTTTCTTTTTCCCATTCCCCTTGTCGATCTCCTCCACATGTTCCTGGTTCCCACTTTCCATAGTATTAACTACCCTAAGTGCTTTTCAAAGCTCATTGTAGATTCCCCTGTCTTAAGCAAACTTGTTCATTTCCTCACTTCCTACAGGCTTAAACTAGTAACATCTCCTTTCTTTGGATACTCCTATAAGCTCTCAATCTCTTCTTATCACCACCCGTACTTATAATAGAGGAGGAATGTGAAGCACCCTTTCTAAATGATATTGAGAATGAAGTGCTAGAGAGATTCAAGTAGTTGACAATGATAGAAAACTAGAAAGATAGTTACTCTTAGCAAAATAGAACTAGAAGCCAATGAAAAATGGAGACAGAGAGTAGTTCTCAGAGTTCATAAAACAAAAAAATATAATCCACAAGCCTTTGAGAATGGATTGAGAATATTTGGACTACAGGTAAGTGGCAGTTCTTAGACTACTCTGAAAATAAATTTTCTAGTTCGCCAACCTGATTTAGGAGAAGTAGATAAAGTTTGCCTAAAAACCCCTGAGATATGAAATAGAGATCTTATTATGATAGAGAGGGAATCCCAATACCTCTCTCTCAGAGTATCTCCTTCCTCAAGGGAAATTATGGATATGGGGATTTGACCTACCTAAATAATTTCACATAGATGAGATTGTGACTAAAATAGCCTCTAGATTGGCTATGTTTACCACCCCATTCCTGGTGGACGGCTAGAGTTATAGTTCTAGAAGGTTAGATCCAATGTTCCCAAGGTGCCCTATTAACCTGTGTTTCAGTTGAACTTGATGATGGGTCTCAAAGAACCTTTGGTTGCCTATGAATGTCTCCCCCATTTCTGTCATTACTATGGCACATTAGGCCATCTAGTATAAAGTTGCTCCAAATATGCCCAAGACAGAAGGCTGATCAAGGAAGATTATTCTCCCATTTTCAAGAAGAAAATGGAGCAAGCTATTGAACCCAAGTATGGGGACTGGTTAAATGCCTCTTTCTCGCAACAAGCTACATTTCAAATGTAAGAGGGTTACTGTCAAGAAACCGAAGCAAGCTAACTACAATTCCCCAGCTTTGGCCACTTTTTCAACATAGGATATTGTAGTCTCCAAAGCTCCCACCCAAAAGAAATTGGACTAGACTAATAGGATAGAAGACAAATCCTAAAAAACAGTTCAATAACCCTTATGAACTATTCCCAAAGCCCCATTTCCTAGCACCCCCTCCACTCTGCCCCTTTATAGCTATAGCAAACTGGCTAATCACCTACAACAATCGGATGAAACTTTTACATCAACCCATGTGTCTATCCAAGTTCTTACTGGAAATACTATATATAGGGAGCTTATAGCTCCATCCTCATCCTAAACCCTAAACCCTAAGCCCTAAACCCTAAACCCAAGAAACCACTCAATCAATTTTGCAAACCAATGTACCTATGCATGTCTCCCGACACCCTATGGATATTGAGATTGTCCAACAACTCCTTGTTATTGATAGTCACGAGCTCCCCAAACCCTTACCCACACTAAATATGAAACCCCAGAAAACCAGTATTGAAACAACCTGTGAGTGCACAATTAGTGTGCTATCATATCATGAATTAAATATCAACATGAAAACATGAAAAACAAGGATCATGATCGCCAGAGATGGAGGACCTCAATAGAGAAAAAAAAAGTGATCACTACTTACCTATCCAATATGGGAGATTTTGTGGAGTCTTTTATTTCCTCCTCTTTGGCCGACCGAAAAGAAAGAGCCTTCTTCTTGATTCACTCTCTTTTTGATTGATTTTACCTTGCTCCTTCAATTCCTTGCAAGAAAAAACAAAGAAAAGAAGACAAAAGGAAAATAGGATTAGAGCTATGAAAAGGTGTAGTATCTATTCTAATGATGATGAAATCATGCAACTCCAACAATGAAAACTCACTTGTTTGATGCTCTTTTGAAAACCCCTATGCAATATATAGATGTTAATGAAGTGTGTGTGTGAAGGTAATGATAAATGTTCTAATGAAAATAGTGAGAAGCTAATGAAAAACAATGATCTAATCAAGAAAATTAGAAAGAAAGAAAGAAGAAGGTTGATCCCTCCAAAGCCATCATCCTTCTACACTCCAAAGGGAAGAGCTTGAAGGAAGAAGATGGTGCTTCAATGCTTGTCCACGTTCTCAGTAGTAGGCTCCTCCTTTCACCTTGAGAAAAGCTCAAAATTATGCAATGGCCAACTTCTTTGAAGGCTCAAAGGGGTAATACATATATAGAGTGCTCTTTGAAGGAGTTTAAGTCCCAAAAGCCTCTACCTCGGCCCTCGAATTGCCGCAGATAATTACCATCAAATTAGAAACCTTTCCTCCATGAAAACTAGATAATCTCAGCTAAACCGTGCATATCAATATTTCTCTAAAATGCGTCGCTCCCAAGTGACACCAACTAGAAAGGTGTCGGCCTACCCGAACGTCTTTAGAAGGGCCAAAATAAGAAAGATACTCTCAAAAAAAGGGAAGATAATTATGAAATCTAAAATACGTCGATCACGAAAGAAGCGATTTAGATAAATAGGAAATTGATTGAGAGTCAAATTGACAATCGGACAGGATTAGGAAGCTAAATCACGTCGACCATGAACGACTCCATTCAACTTAATCCTTATCAATTAAGAATTTGAGTCAAAATTAATTTCGTGTATCAATCTAAATGATGTCGGACATGAGTGACGGTAATTAGGAAATTCTCAGAAAAATAGGTAAAAGTTAATCAATGATTAAAAATCATACCATTTCGAGGCATCATAAATGTGAAATGAAATTTATTCAATGTGAAGTCAAAATTAGCGTGTCGACAGCTGCCCCATCTTAGCATCGACTTTGCAAGGAAATGAATGAAATGAAATCAACGGTGATGAATGAAATGAACTGAAAAGATGATGCTAAGGTGTAATGAGACACGCGCTCAACATCACATGATGGGAATTTTTCTCAAAATAATCAATGAAGTGGCTCAAAGAAATCTATAGAATGAATTCTGTCTGGATGAGATAGACAAAGGAAATGAAAGAAAGTCTATCAACCTCTACGAGAAGAAGTACCTTAAGTCACAAACCTTACAGGTTTCACCATGGAGAGTGATTACCAGCTAATGTGGACGTGCTACAACCATGGAGGATCTTAAAAGAAAATAAAGAATATAGATAAGATCCAAATAAGAGAGAATTCTAAAGATATCTTCAAGAAATCTCAAAGATAATTGAGAGGTTAATTCATAATGGAATAGTTCATATCACGTTGAAACTTATTAGATCAATGATCTGAAATTTAATCATTAACTAATTCTTACCATAATGATTTCAAAATCCTATAGGAATGCATGCTGGGCTAGAAATTAAAATAAAAATAAAAAATATATAAATTAATCAAAAAATATTGATAAACTATTATTGATGAGTCAAAACACCAGTCCTGCAATTCAGTGCTAAGCTGAAGCCTGTTTGTCTGCGCACTGTTTTAATAAAAACGGAACCATCATCCCTATGAATTAACAATCCAACGGCCTATCCGTGCAATTAGGAATCCTCTAGAATTATCATTATAATTTTTTATAATGGGGAACTATAATTCCAGTTTCATCAGAACCATATAGTCTTTGATATAATCTAAGAACTATTTATCATATAGTAATGCGGATACAAATTAAATACATGAAAGAATACAGGTGAAGAGATAACTGTCACTTAATGATCATAGTGAGATTCAATTGCATTGTTTCTAATTCTTGCACTCAAAACTTGTCAGCAACATCATTCAAATAGATAATTATCATCAAGCATTCAATTTTCTGAAGTCAACAAAATCATCTCTAAAAGGCGTCGACCTAAGTCGACATCATTTGAAACACGTTGTGTCGAGGCGACGCAATTCAAGTTACCGAAACAACTCCTTTCTAACTCCGCTCTGAATACAAATTTCTTCTCTTTGGCTCCCTCTTGAAGTCGGAATGGGTCTTCAACAAAAGTAAATCCCTCTATATAACACCCCTCTCTTGGTTCAATCTAACACAATAAGCTTTAGAACGTAAAAGGCTAGGGGATTCTCAACAAGATCAAGAAGAGGAAAGGAAGAGAGAAAGCAAGGAAGAATGTCAAGCTTTTCAAGAGATTCTTATTCACACATGAAGGCGAAGAGGGAGATTGAAAGACTTTCTAGCATAGAGGGTCACCTAAGTGGGCGAGATCCAAATTTGAAGGTAAGTTCCTCTCTCTTTTCTCGTTCAAATTTTCTTCTTCTTCTACATCTTTTCTCCATGCTCCAAATTCTCCATAGTGATGAGACTTTTGTCAATTTCTCTTTTCTCCCAAGGGTTATCCTCTTTTTCCTGGCCCAAGGAGATTTACTCCACTTCCATGGATACCAAAACTCGTGGAGAAAATCAATCTTTCTATGCAATCTTATATTTCAAAATGGCATATCCAAGGCTTAGTAGTACATGCTAAGCATTATAAGAGTGTGTATATGGTTGAGCCGTGATGGGCACTCTTATAGAATTGTGGCATCTTCAAACACACACTTTTGTCTTTACTTCCTTCAAAGCTACCATTCTACTAGAAGAAGCCGAGTTACTCTTGGGACTTCCAAAACTCAAGATAAACAGTGAAGAACCTGATATGACTAACATTTTACGCATGCGGAAGAAAATCACCTCCCACAAGTTCTTGGAGAAAATCATGGAAAGCCCAAAAGAGATTCAGAGCGTCCTCACTTCCAAAGGAATCAACTTAGTAAAGCTGGCAGAATGAACTTTGAAGAAGATAGGAGATGCAAAGGAAGAAGACACAGAGACCACAATGATTGTATTCACTGTATGCTTGGCCAAAGCTCTCTTATTCGCTGCCCAAGACAATATATTACCAGAAGATCAATTCAGTGCTATTTTTGGGATATTCAGGAAAAAATAGATAAGTACGGCAGTCCTAGCCTATCTTTACAAGGGGCTCTTAGCGACTTCTATTGGTCAGCCTCCTTATGGTAGCATGCTACACTTTGCTCTATGGATCAATCTCTACTTTAAGTTCAACCACAATGAGAAACAAGTTCCCAAGATGTCCAAGATCTATCAGTGCAGTCCCATCTTTCACATAGCCAGCGCAGTGAATTTCAACAACATGACCAATCGAGTGCCCAACCTCAAAACTCGAATTGACTGGCGTAATTATCTCAGAACTATGCCGAGGACTGGCTTTGAATGTACACCACTTGCTCTTCAAGAAAAGGCAGTTCGAGTCCGCCGTTGGCAGGCACAAAGCTCCAATTGATAGGGGCGACCAAGTTCGTCTTATATAATCCGCATCACTGTCATCCTCAACTTGGCATGCCGCATTATGAATTCCCTGAAAGTTTCAATCTTTTTCCAATCAAGAAGCGGAATTTGGGAATTGAGGAAGACTTTGAGACGACAAAGCTCATTACAACCTTGTGGAACATCGATTTCACCCATTGTGTCAAACTCCCTCATGAAGCAAATCGAGAGCTCTGGAAAAACTATGTAAAAGAACTTCAAACAATTAGGTCCGAGAGTTCTCAACTTCCTCCCAAAGCTTGATGTACTTTCCAAATTTATTTTCAATAGAAATCATCCTTTAATGCGATGGAAATTCTTTCTTCTTATTGTACAATTTTATGGAATTTTTCCTTAAGCAAAACTGCTCATTTTCCTCAAAAATCACTGTTTCGGGTGCATTAATTCAAATCGCATCCACTCAGCGTGACGTCTTTCAGCCAAAATCAATTTCCAAAAATTCTGATATTATTCCTTGAATGTCTTTGAATCACGTCGGCTATGGTTGACGTCTTTAATGATTTCAGCCGTACTTTCTATCAATTTCAGTTCATTAATTCTTTGAATCACGTCGTCCGTGGTTGACGTCTTTCATGATTTCCATGATTTTTCGTGGTACGGACCTGACCAAGTAAGGCAGTAATCTTCTAAAATGCATCGTCCATGGTCGATGCCTTTCAACTAAATTCAAACTTTTCAAACCGTGCCTCAGTTTATGTGCCCCCTGAATCGCGTCCCCTGTGCTCGACGTGATTTACATTAACATGTTTCCCTCGTCCTTGCCCTCGCCCTCATTCTCTCATTCTCCTTCTCTCACTTCTTCTCTTCTTCTCCGGCGACTACAAGAATCTCCGGCAACTTCTTCGGCGGCTCTCTCACCTCTAGCCATCATCCCTTTCTTTCTGGCGACTCTCTTCTTTCCGACGAGCTTCTCCAACGAGCCTCTCATCCTCTCATCCCCTCATTTTCCCACTTTCTAACTCTCTCATTTACACCTACTCACTCTCCCATTTACGATGGAGTGTGGAGGGCCGAGCCAAAAATAGTAAAGGGTCGCCGTCGTGCCGATGGTTGAATTGGACGAGGGTGAGGGCATCGAGGCTTCGGTGGATATAGTTGACGAGGAGAGCATGCTAGTAGTGGCGGCGGCATTTATGGAGGAGGAGGAGGCTCCACCCGTAGCTCCAGCGGGCGAGCAGGTAGCGGCACTAGCCAAGGAAGCCAGACACCCCATGGTAAGCTTCCAAAAACCCGGCTTTTTATAGACATTGGTGAGCGGGGAGACCAAAAAGTGGGCTCTGATGGATCCACGGACCCTGGCTTGAAACGCGTCGGACCCAGTCGACGCCATTCAAAAGGCGTCGACCATCCCCGACGCCATTCACAGCAATGGTCAAAGGTCAACATAGGGTATAAAAATGGATTCTAGCTGACCTCCTGATGACTAATTGATTGATTTTCTTGGATAATTGCAAGGTCCCATAAGGGTAGGATTTCGTGGGATCTGGTCATAGCCGTCTACCGGGGTCTGCCAGACTTCCAGAAGGCATGACTACGACAAATGGGGTTTGGAGAGTTATTAGATATAGAGCCCTTCTGGCTAGACCTGGTGCTCCTTCAAGTGCTGAGAGAGAGGTGGGATGCCAAGAGCCGGGCATTCCTGGTGCCCTGGGAACATATAGTCCCCAGCCTGGAGGACGTGACTAGGATTATGGGGATGAAGGTGGATGGACGAGCAATCAGCGGTCATACCTTCCCTGACTACCGAGACATGGCAGATAGGCTATTGGGGTTGACGGTAGCCGCTCCTGGGAGGGAGTGGAGGACATTAGTTAGAGTAGAGATGATGGATGCCCTTGGGCTAGATGCCACGACAGAGAGTGGGTGAATCTCATGAGATGTTAATAGTGAGGTTGGCCCGGATAGCGGGTGCAGCGTATTGCTGGGACGAGGAGAACAAGGAGTGGATAGATAAGGACCTCAGGATATTCTTGGTCTTTCTATTCGGCAGATTGTTGTTTGGGACCAAGGGAGACGACATCCACTATTGTTTCCTTGAGATTTTGATTGATTTAGAGAGGATAGGTGAGTATGCCTGGGGAGCGGCCTTTCTAGTCCATCTCTTCACTGATCTTTCTACAGTTACGCCGGACCGTCAGTGTAAAGACCCGCCACCCTATAATCGGAGATCCGATTACTAAATGGGTACCAAATCATTAAAATTTGAAGCCAAACCAAGATCTCGATAAGTCTGGAAAATAGATGATAAACTAAGCTAACATCCCACATCACATCAAATTGTAAAGGAAGTGTAGGAATTAAAAATTATTACAATTCGACTCGCTCAGCAAATAATTATATATTCCAGCTGAAAAGAAATAATTAAGCATACAGACCTGAGAAAGAAATAACAACTACATCGGAGCATACCTCGAAAAAATGGTTCCTGGCACGCAACCTGAGATGAAACTCTCCACGCTACGCTTGCCTAGAACCCTCACCTGAAAACTGCAGGAGTGAGTCTCATCAAATAGACTCAATAGGGATCCTCTGATCCCCACCACCCACTCACGCACCCACAAGTGCAACAACACAAATATAGGCAATTTAAATAAGTAAAGTAGTAAACACAATTCCCAAAGATTCCCAAATTCCGATATAAAACACATGCATTTGTAAATGCAACAGGGACAACTCTAAAACCACTCTACCACGGAGTCCACAACCAGTGTTTCGGCTAAACACACAAACCACGCGGCCGAATGCAGAAAACACTGACCCACTGGGACCAAATAGCAACCCCTCGGATAGTGCGGTAGCTACTCCAGCCTGTCTAGCTCTAGGTGGTTCTACTTCCCCCTGCCACGAGTGACACTCCGAATGTACCACTCCCACACCGGTACTAGCTATGCCCCAGGGTACACCTGGTAACCCTCTCTCTAAACGTCACCCCACCATTCCCACACCGGCACCGTGTCACTCCCACACCGACACAGGGTGCCTAAGTGCTAACAACTGCCACTCTAAGTCCACGATCGCACAAAACGCAACATAGTGCGATCCGATCATGTAGAAATCCCCGTCCTCGAAGTACATTTTCAAGCATGCATTTAACCAAACTATCTAATAATGTAAACACATGTTAATTACATGAATTAATGGGGTTCTGTCTTGAATCGTGTCGCCTATGGCCAACGTCATTCAAGACCCCTAAACTGGTTCAAATTTCTAAGAGTAACTGGGGCCAGGAGTACTGGCCTGAATGGCGTCACCCATGGCCGACGCTATTCAGCTCTTTATCCCGCGTTGACCTCGGCAACCAGAAGAAATGGGCTGTAAATGGCGTCGACTCAGGTCGACACCTATATCAAATAGCGTCAGCCTGAGTGGACATGTTTTACGCCTGAAACTGAGCCAGGCCGAAGGGTCTCTCTTCTCCCCCAAGACGCTCAAAAACTCAAAAACACTAAGGAGACAAGGGGAGAAGTCTAGTACCCAATTAATCACCCAAAACCCCATTTATAAAAATGCCTATTTTCCTTAAAATCCTCTTTAACACGCTTTCTACCCCAAAATATCCACACACATTGCATGCTTCAAAGCGGGAAAATCATGATTTTAAACAAAAATATAACGGAGATCGTCACCCTATAAGTTAGTTGAACTCCTCGCTCCTAGCTGCCGAACCGCCATGCCATGAGCTGTCGCCGGTACCGCCGTAGACGCCGTTACTCCACCGGGACGTCGGCCGCCGTCCGGAGAGAAATGCGCCGCGGAGGAGATGGTGGTGGTAGTGGTGGAAGTTAGGAGGTTGATGGAGTGGAGGGAGAGGAGGAATGGGGAGAGGTAGGGAAGGAGAAGGGGAAGGGGGCGTCGGAGGATTCGGAGAGAGGGAGGAGAGAGAGAGAGAGAATGAGAGAAAGGAGAGAAAGGAGATAAAGGAGGGAAGGCTCGGGCGTCAAACCGAACCAGCATAAATCGCGTCGTTCGAGCAAGACGCCATTCAGACGACAAGATGGGGGTCGTACACTGGCAGATGTTTGAATCGCGTCGTCCATGCAAGATGCCATTCAGATGACACAATTGGGGCCGTACACACGCGCCCCCACGCCCGCCCACGCGGCACCCCTGCAAAGCTCCTAAATGGCATCCCCCTAGGCCGACGCCGTATAAAATTGCATCTCGTAAGCTCGACGCGAAAAAGAGCCCATGCCCCAGCCCTACAAGGGCCCAAACCAAAGGGTCCGACACCAAAACCGACCCGATAAACGAATCAGAAACCTCAGTCCTTACAGTGAGACCACCATCAGTGGCTTCATGCCGTTTCTTCAGGTATGATTATTTTATTTTATTTCATTAAGAATGACATGACATGATGACATGATGCATGATGATTATGATGTCCTAACCTAAATGCCTTTGTATGCAGATATGAAGTTACTATCATTTTTCCTTTGGGATGGGTGAGGCAGGTCCGTCCGGATGCCATCCCATTGGCCTGCAGGTGGCGGCCAATGATAGACACAGCACCACAGCATCACTAGCTGACTGCCATGTGCCAACAGTTTCTTGATTATCCTGAATTGTTGGTGAGTTCCTTTCTTTGTCTTAGTATTATTTTCTTATTTATTTAATTGGTTTAATTATGTTATGACTGACCTAAATGAATGCAATGTATGTTATCTGGAGGCCCTATCTAGGTATGGGAGATGAGAGGCAGCCGTAGGTGATGGCTGGGCACGCACGGTACGGGAGGCAGATGTGGGTGCACTGCCTCAACGAGATCGAGCTACTGCACCTCCGCCTGGGGATGAAGACCTTGGGCTTGCACCAAGAGTGGATAGAGGAGGAGGTCCCAGAGGAGATTAGGTGCACCATGAGAGGGAAATAGGCCTGAACCGACTCGTGGGTCAAATTCGCGGAGCAGTACGCTGATTGGGAGAGGTGTGGTATGGCGTTAGAGTCTCGTGTTGAGAGCAGTGAGGCCTACCTCCAACAGTATTAGGTGCAATATGCTGCCCACTTATAGCAGCTCGGACCCCTCGATGCAAATATGATGACATGCTTCTTGTGTCTTTTATTATTATTCTTTTCATATGCATTTCTATTTCATGACTAACGTGAATATGAAGGATGCACGTGACACCACAATCATCAACCTCCGGGCCCGCCTCCGGGACGCGGAGCAACAGCTTGACCAGGCCCAGATCGACCTCGACACCCTGGTATGAATGCACAATTTATCTTATTATGTATGAATGCTTTTATTTTATTATTTGTCATGGTGCTTAACCACTGATGGTGATTCTCTTGGTTACAACGTGCCGCTTACACCCAGGCTGCCCAGCTTCCCACTGACTCAGCAGGCGCTTTCTCATCTAGCACTTCATCAGCTGCAGCCCTCGCCTTGCTGCAGGAGCAGTTGGCCGGTGCCATCCTCTAGGCCTCCAAAGTGGAAGTTGACCAGGCTTGTCGGGTAAGCTTCTGACATCCATTCCTTTCTATCATGCATGACTTGAAACTGAATTGTAACTAAAACTGCTTCTCTTGATCAACAGGTTGCCGAGCTTCAGGAGGCTCTTTACAGGGCTGAGGAGGAGTGCGACTGCCCAGGCGCAGGTGGATGAGGCCTAGGTTTAGGAGCTGGCGGAAAGATTGGCGAGGCTCTCTAGCGGTGATCTCCCTCGTGATCTAACACGACTCCAGATGCGGTTGGAGGTCATAGTGGAGGAGAGGGACTGCGAGCGGGAGGAGCAGCGGAAGATCGATGCATAGAACACCTCCCTCTGGATTTAGCTGCCAGTGGCAGTGCACAAGAGGCGCAGCATGGAAGAGCGATATCAGTGCGCCTGCCCGTGAGGGAGATCATGCTAGCGTCTTCACTGCTAGCATTACCGTTTCTTCTACCCGTGTGGAGCCGAACGCCATGGGACCACCTCCACCACCAGCCCGGGGACCAGACGTCCATAATAAGGTACAGAGCCAACTAGATGAGGGCCATGGGGAAAGCCAGCCCTAATGTTGTTGTGATCTGATGCTGCTGTCTGTTCTTGTTAGCCGGTGAAACAGATCATGACGATGTACTTATATTTGCTGTTATGTTGCTGATAATCTGATGATGTACTTTTGAGTCTTGATCATGTAGAAATGATGGACTTTTTGACATATGTATGATGATACTCTCAGTGTATGTCCCTTGTGGATGTTTAATATATGGAACTTTTGTGAATCTTGAATGCTTTCCTTATCTTCAGTTTCTTGTGTACCTGTGCCCTGTGGATAACTTGAACAAACAAGTTAATGTATCTATTCTGCCTTAGCCCGTTGCCTCGTAAGTAACCAACTATCTTGAACTTATCCTTGGTAAAAGGGTGAAGGGGTAAGCCTTTATTTAATGAAGGCGAAGAATAAAAAAATGGTATATGTATTAATGCAACATGCAATCATACGAATGCTAACTGGAAATATAAAGTATTCAACATACATGATGTGACAAGCGGATGCAATTTTTTGTAGAATTTCAAGATATTCAATTTTTTTTTTTAGTTTTGAAATATGTATAATTTTTTCTTGGTTTTTGAAATGTCTATTTTTTTAATTTTGAAATATCCATTTTTTGTGATTTTGAAATAATCCATTTTTTGTGATTTTGAAATATTCAATTTTTTGTGATTTTGAAATATCTAATTTTTTTTTGGGATTTTGAAATATCCAATTTTTTTTATGATTTTGAAATATCCATTTTTTTGTGATTTTAAAATATCTATTTTTTTTGTGATTTTGAAATATTTGTCGTAGCCCGGCTAGCCCTTTCGAACAAAGACGCGTACACAGAAGGGAGTCTACTCCTACGATACCCATGATTTCCCAAGCATCCTAAGCGTACATCAATGTTGATTTGGGCCATTAGAGATCCTCGTCTAAACCTTGCTCGGCTATTACTTATACTGATGGCAAAGCCGCCATGCCACGCTCTAGCTCCCAGTTGCATCCAACCAATAAGTTCTAGCTAAAAATCTACCAACGGTGATTTGCCTGACCAGGGTCTCTTTCCTCACAACCAAGACGACATATAATGGATTACCTTGGAACTCTAATGGTCAACCGCACGACTCTAACCCGGAATTAACGCCGTAATACCGACTAATAAACTGCTTGCATTGACCTAAGTCCTGAGTCATAGGGTAAAGTGACCTAAAAATCAGCATGGTACTTGGATCAAAAGAGCTTGCTCGCTCGTTATCTTAATTCCCTAATCATTCTTCGGTAACCTAATAAGAGTCATAGTGCTTTTATTGTACTTGTGTTTATGATTCCATCCGATGATATGATCCTTAATCAACTTAGACCGTTCCTTAAGCTTGGGGTACGCCCCGTAGGGAGAAGGGAAAAAATGGTCTAGAAAGCTCATGAGAGGGTCCCGAAGATACAAGTAGATTTCCTTCCTTTTTCTTATTATCTGTTGGGGTTCGGTCATTTTCACTTTGTGGGGATTTTTCTACTTTGGTTTTGTGCCATTTTTCATTTGGATATTGGCCTTTTGATTTGACATTTGATTTTGTGGCCTTTTTCTTTTGCTTTGACTTTTTGCCTTTTGCTTTTGCTTTGGGGCGAGTATTTGATTTTTTCCTTTTTTTTATGATAGCCTTCTACTAAGACGGTGGATATTTTCAGTAGTCTATCCTAAGCCTCGTTCCCACATCATAAATCGAGAAAGAAAGAATAGGTTGCACCTTGCACTCTCAGTCAGGCTGTCAATATTCCTTGGACTTCACATCGTTTGTTATTCAAGAACCAAGCATGGGTGTGTGTATTATGTCTCTAAATTAGATTACCAAAGACTAAAGAGGGAATTTTGGAATTAAATTTTCTGACCCCACTGGTCGTTGCACCATGCCGGTTGACACACCTAACCTAAGGATAGTACTTCTTAAAGTGAAGATCATTCTAAGGGTGAGACAACTCCTGACCCTCTACATTAACCAGCCTATAAGCATTACCACGAAAAGCATCTACTATGACATATGGATCCTCCCAGTTGGGTTGAAGCTTAGAGCGAGGACCACCAAGTTTTATAAAAATTCTTTTCACTACTATATCACCAATTTTGAACTTCCTTTCAATAACTTTCTTTTGATAAAATTGTGCGAACCTATTTTGATACACTCGAGCGTGATTAGCAACTGCCCATCTCTTCTTATCTAAGAGTTGCAGGTGAGCAAGGAGTGCATAGCGATGCTCATCAAGAGGAAACTCCTTATTCAATTGTACTCTTAATGACGGAATGAGTATCTCGTATAGAATTGCCACCTCCATTCCAAATGTCAAGGAATATGAAGTTTGCCCAGTAGGAGTGCGGATTGAAGTTCGGTAAGCCCATAGAGCCTCAACTAGCTTTTCTAGCCAGTCTGCGTATTTAGTAGACTAACACGTTTTCTTGATAATCTTGATTAAGGTTTTATTAGTGGCCTCTGCTTGGCCATTGCATTGTGGATAATATGGAGAAGAATGATGCAATGCAATGTTATACATGTTGCAGAGATATCCTTCAGTTCTTGCGCGATGAGTTAAGGTCCATTGTTGGTGATGATGGTGCTTGAAATCTTGAATCTAGTGATGATGTTCTTCCTGATGAACTTGCAAAATGTTGACACTTTGATCTCCACGTAGGGTTTAGCTTCCGCCCATTTGGTGAAATACTCCATTGCTGTGAGGATAAATGACTTCTGTTTGACCGAGGAGTTGAGATCACCAAGGGAACCAATGATATCGAAAGCCCATGCGGAGAAAGGCCATGGGGAGGACAAAGGATGGAGTGAAGATAGTGGAATTCCTAAGTGATTTCTTGGGAACTGGATACAAGTCTGGATAAATCGAACCTATATAAATCCTCTGTGCATTTATTGTGTGATTGTTTTCTTGTTTCTATCTCCTTCTGTCCATTTATTAGCTTCCGCATTTAATTTCAGTCAGAGTAATTTTTAAAAACCCATTCACCTCCCTTTTGGATTAGTCTAGCCTTAGGCAACAATCAATTCCTAGACAGAGGTCATGGATACGGAAGACTCACCATGAGGTTGATGTCGCCATTTCTTTTGCAAAATACACATTGAAGAAAATAAGAAGTATAGTTATGACAATGACATGATTTTCCACCATTAATTACCAAAAGCAGCCTATAAACCCAGGGAATGGTATACACACCGCCAACATCCCAAACCAAAATAAAGCATGAGAGACTAGTACGCCACGCTCAAATCAGCATAAATCAATGCTCGAGGATTTTCATGGTCAAAAGTATTCTTAACTGGATCAGTGAAACAAATAGGATTACCTGCGGCAAACGTATCCAGCAACCTAGTCCTTGATCACAAAGGGCACGAGCTCCACACGGAATTCCTGCATACAATCCCGAACCAACAATGATCGATCTCAACATTCCCATCCCAAGAGAACACCTAAATGAACATCAGAAATGAAGAAATCGAAACGTCGATTTTTTTTTTTAACTGGATCAATGAAGCAAGGACCTGCGGTGGATGTATCGGTGACCGGCTCCTTGATCACAAGACAGTAGCCCCTCCAGTTCACAGCGGCTCGGGCAGCAAGAGAGATAAAAGGGGCACTAAATAGCATCTTCAAAGGGCGACGCGCTTAATGAAATGCGTCACTCTGTGCAGACGCGCTTTAGGTCCTGAAAACAACAAACAGACAGCAAAACCAGGGGCAATCCCCTCTCCAAATAATAGGGTGAATAATAGATCTACTTCTCATGCGACAACAGTTTAGATATATAGGCTAATCATGCAACATCATGGATATCAATTTGAACAAAACACACTTTCCAATACCACTTCTCAAGGCAATCAAGGGGGGGCATAATCTTGCCACAAAGGGAGGGGTGTGCACGAGGTGCACGTGGGGGATAAAAATCAAATACCCAACCAACAAACTATCAAACGTGCCCGAGGGACATAAGCGGTGCACCGAGGGTGCCCAATGGAAATAACAAGAGTAAATAAAAAGAAACAACAAGACAAAGTTCCACCGTGATCGCCAAAAAGCTATAGTGCTAAAAAAGAGTGTGTGTTCATCATGCTATCATATGTTTACTATGATTAACAATATGAAAGAAATTGTGATCGTCAGAAACCGAGGGTTTCAATGAAAAAGTGATCGCTTACTAACCTTGCAAATAGGGAGAATATGGGGGTTCTTTTGTTCCTCTCTCTCAGCCGGCCAAAAGAAAAAGAGCCTTGTCTTTCTTTTACTCTTGTTCTTGGAAGGTGTTTCTTCTTTCGCCTAAACTCCAAACTTTCTTCCTTTCTTTGTTCTTCCTTCGTACTTTGTGAAAGTTTAAACAAACAAGAAAAATTATGATTAGAACTAAAATAGTATAGTATCGATTCTAATTAAGAATCTAAATATGCAACTAAACTAAAAGAACTCACTTTTTGTGGTTTTCTTTTAAACCCCTAAAGGAGGTGTAGGTTTGGAAATTAGAAAGTGGGTGTGTGTGATGATGTGATGCGATGAAGAACTATATGAAAAAGAAACAAGAAAGAAACTAGAGAAGAAGATGGTTGGTTTGGCCCTTTGAAAGCCTTGGTCTTCTTGAGCTTCAATGAAAGAAAAGGATGAAGAAACAAGAACTCCCCTTGCTATCCACGTTTTCCCTCTTGAGAACCTTCAAACACCTTGCCTTAAACTTCAAAATTACCGATTGCCAACCTTTTCAAAAAGTCAATATCCATATGTATTTATAAGAATAGATTTTAGAGTATTTTGGCCTTCAAAAAGACTTTCCCACAGCTCGGACTTACCCTGGATGATCATAAAGGGAATTGGAAACCCTTCTAACCTCTGGAACTATACTATCTTCGCCAAATCAGGACACTCTTAAAACGCGTCGTCTAAGGGGGACGCCTTTTATTTAATTAATGCTGTCAGAATAGAAATAAATCCGAAAAAGGAAATCGAAAACAATTAGGAAACCTAAAAGGCGTCATTCACTAGCGACGTACTTTAGATAACTTAGGAAACTAACCATAATTGGAAATCGTAAACCAAGGTGGATTAGGACCTAAATGGCGTCGTTCTAAGGCGACGCTATTCAGTTAAATCTTCTTAAATTTACTAATTTTAATTCCAAATTGATTTTTGCTAAGAATCCAAATGGCGTCGCGCATGAGCGACGTGATTAAATAAATTTTGAGAGAAAATTAATAAAAATTAATTAATGATTAAACATCAGACCATTTTGGGGCATTATCATTGTGACATGAAATTTACTCAATATGATGTCAAAATTAGCGTGTCTATAGCTACCCCACCTTGGCATTGACTTTGCAAGGGAACGAAATGTACTGAAAAGATGATGCCAAGGTGTGATATGACCCGCTCTCAATATCATATGATGAGAATTTTTTTTCAAAACAATAAGTGAAGATAACTCGAAAATATCGATGGAATCAATTCTTTCTGGAGAAAGGAAACAAAAGAAACAAAAGGTCGATCAACCTCCGTGATTGGGAGGTACCTTAGGTCACAAACTCTGCAAGTTTCGTCATGAAGAGCGGTTACCAGCCAATTTGGAAGTGTTGCAATCATGACGGATCTTAAGAGGAAATAAGAAATGTCGGGGTGAGAAATCCAAGAAATGATAGAATTTTAAGGATATCTTCAAGCAAACCTCAAAGATAATCGAGATACTCAATTCAGAATGGAATATTTCATATCACGTTAGGATTTATTAGATCAATGGTCTGAAATTTAATCAGGAATTAATTCTCATCACAATTATATCAAAGTCCTACATGATGCATGCTGGGCTAAAAGAAAAATATAAAATCAAATAAAATATAAATTAATCAAGGATAATATTGTTAAATCATCATCAATGAGTTAAGATACCGATTCTTGCAATTCAGTACTAAGCCGAAGCTCGTTTATCTACGCATCGTTTCACAAAAGTGGAACCATCGTCCCTGTTAATCAACAACCTAACGGCCTATCCATGCGATTAAGAATTCTCTGGAATTATCACTATTTTTGTTAAAGGGGAACTCAAATTCCAGTTTCATCAAAACCACAAGGTCCTTGATATATCTAATAAATATTTATCATAGAGTAATGATAATGCAAATCAATTACATAAAAGAATACAAGATAGAGATAACTGTCTTTTTAGTCACGGCTGTGACTCAATGAACTCTCACAGTGGGACCTTAGTGAAATTATCAACTCCATTTTCACCTTTTTGATATTTCCTACACTCAGAATTTCAACAGTAACTTCAAGCAAATTAAACATCATGGATTTTCAGCAAGATAACAGTCATTCAGAAAACTTATCAAATAGCGTCGTTGTTCGTAGACGCCATTTACATGACGTCGCCCCGTCCAGACGCCATTTAAGTTATAGAAACTGTTCTCTGTTCTGTCTCCAATCCGAACTCTACTTGCCTTAATGCACATCCTTCTTCCAATTCGGAAAGGGTTTTCCAATCTCACAAATCACTCTATAAAATATCCCTTTCTTCATATCAAAGCATTACAACAAGCAATTAAGAGGGAAAGGTAGAGAATTCTCTTCAAGACTCAAGAGAAAGAGGTGAAGAACAAGAAGAAGTCAAGGGAATCAAATCAAGGAGGATAGATTTTACACAAGATTCTCCAAATAAGAGGATGAGAAAGGCGATTGAAAAGCTTTTTGAGGTAAAAGACCATCTAAGTGGGCGAGATCCTAACTTACAAGTAAGCTAATCTCTCATCTAATCAATTCTTTCTATGAAACTCTTTACAACGCTCTCCATATTCCAATTCTTTTCTAGGGATATCCTTTCTTTCTTGATCCAATAAGATTTTCTTCACTTCCATAGGTCCAAAAGCTAGTTAACAAGATCAATCTCTCCATGCAACCTTATATATCCAAATGGCATATCTAAGGATTGGTTATTCACGCCAAACATTACAAGAGCACATTGATGGATTGGGCTGCAATGGGCGCTTTGATTGAACTATAGCATCCACAAACTCATACTTTCCTCTTTGCCACGTTCGAAGCCACTATCCTCTTAGAAGAAGCAGAACTCTTATTGGGTCTTCCTAAACTTAAGGTCAACAATGATGAACCTGATTTGAGTGAGATGATATTCATGAGGCAAAGAATCACAGGTCAACAATTATTAGAAAAGATCATGAAGAATCCAAAGGAAATTCAAGGCTGTCTTACAAAGAAAGGAATCAACCTTGTTAAATTAGTTGAATGGACTTTGAAGAAGATAGAAGATCTCAAGGAAGAAGATACAGAGAACATGATAAAGGCATTCACCATGTGCTTAGCTGGAACTCTACTATTCCCTGCTCAAGATAACGTTCTAGAAGATGATCAAATCAGCGCAATCAATGGGATTTTCGAAGGGAAGCAGATTAGCACAGCGGTCCTATCATATATGTCATGCTATATACACGGCTTGATGCGGCATATACTATAAATGTTACGAGCAGATTTCAGGCAAATCTAAGCGAAGAGTACTGGAAGGCAGTGAAATGTATCCTTAAGTATTTGAGAAGAACTAAGGATATATTTCTTGTCTATAGAGGAGGTGACTTGAAATTACGAGGCTTTACTGACTCGAGTTTCCAGTCAGATCCAGATGATAGCAAGTCTACATCTGGATTTGTTGTTACTTTGAATGGAGGCGTAATGTGCTGGAAGAGTTTCAAGAAAGAAACCACTGTAGATTCGACAATTGAAGCTGAGTACATCACTGTAGCTGAAGTTGCCAAGGAAGTAGTGTGGTTGAAGAAATTCATCACCGACCTCGACGTAGTTCCCAGCATCTCTGAACCTATTCCACAGTTGTGCGACAACAATGGAGCCATTGTACAAGCGAAAGAGCTGCATTCTCATCAGAAATTGAAGCATATTCTGAGGCGCTTTCATCTTATTAAAGAGACTATTTCCAAAGGAGATGTAGTGGTGGAAAGAGTTCCATCAGTCGACAATGTAGTAGATCCACTGACAAAGCCGTTGTCTCAAATTGTTTTTTAGCGCCACCTAGAGTCTGTAGGTTTAGTGCATAAAGGTGATTGGCTTTAGTCCAAGTGGGAGATTGTTAGTCTTAGGTGGCCTACAAGCCAATCTGACTAAGTAAATCTCGTTCATTTATTAAATAAAGTGGCATTATGTCATTATGTATAATTCATTTTAATTATCATCTCATAATGAAGTTCGTGCATATATGCGATGGTGATCAGATTATGATGAGATCATATGAATGAGACTGATCACTTAAACACACATATTCTTAATAGTTCCTAGTCAGAGGATATTTGAGAAGGACATCGGATATCCGGTTAGACTAGTACATATTACTCTTGCTCATACAATGAGGGTGATTGATCTCATAGTCACTTGTGTGGAGACACTAAGGCGAATCTGTAGGTGCTCACTAGAGAATAAGTTCACTGAACTGATCCGACTGAATCGCTGGATGGTATAGTACCTCACTGTCAACCAGCTTGATTTTATTGTTGTAGTTGCGTGGATGGTCCTCGGACCTGAGACACCAAGGACACCTTGTCGGTGGACTTTTGTGCTTTGACCCTGGTTTACGGATCTCTATTTACGGGGTTTTAAATAGCTAAGGATCGGGTGCAGCGGAATACCGTCGAAGAAAACTGAGTGTCAATAAGGAATCATTCGCTCTCGATACTTAGAGAGAGAATGCTATAGGAAGGATGTGCGGGAGTCCCTGGCCAGGGCAGACGATAATATCGGGAAAGGAGTTTTTCGATATTATACTGTAGCATCCGATCCAAGTGAGTCGATCAGTTAGGGTTTGACAATACACCATACCGTGAGTTGACTCGAGAGCATTGTACGAATGAAGGATTATGTCTACGTGGTAACTATCGACGGGAAGGCTTCAAAAGTGGGTTGCTTTACCCCAAGACCTTCTGGGTTCATGCGGTGTTGTTTGGCATCCAACGTGATTGGAGGCCCAACCGAATTTAATGTGCGACATTGATTCGAGTTGATTAATTAATTAATATAAGTTATTAATTGATTAATTTAGTCAGTGAGGGGTCACTGGGCTTAATGAGCCATTAACTAGACTGGTAGTTAGGCCTAGAGGGTCACACGTAGATGATTCTCAAGGCTATAGATTAAAAGTGGGTTTTATATTAAACCGGGAGTTTTTATGAAAAACCGTGCGTTTAATATAAAAGATAGCGAATGGGATGAGCAAGCCAGGATGTTGCTCAACCCTAGCTGCCCCTCCTCTCTCCCTCTCTCTCTCTAGTGCCCCCTAGCCGACCCCCTTCTCTGGGTCTGCTCTGCCGTCTTCTCCGACTCCTGTCCGATGGGAATTCAACCACGCGTTGCAGCGGTCGTTGTGGCGATCGACGAACTGTTCATGGGCTACGAGGAACGAGAGGAAATCCACCGCGAAGAGGATTGCGTGGGCTTTGCTTGAGGTCGGGCGTTTGCGCGGCTGGTGGTGTTACACCGACGGAACCATTCGGACGAGTATTCGAATCCGCGCGCAGTAATGTCTGATTACCCGTTCTAATCGGTTTTAGATTATTCGAAATGGAAACAGATCGTAGATATTTTAATTTTAATTCCGTTGCGTTTGCGATCCCGAGAAACCCGAGAACTCAACACAGACTTATAAAAGCAGAGCTTTCCAATCGTCCGAATGGGAATAGTAGCAGGCTTGCAATCAAGAAGACCGGTTTCCTGTAACAGATCCATGGCATACTTCCTCTGTCAAAGAGAAACTCCAATTGCACTATAAGCAATCTCGATGACACAAATGTAATGCCCTCACCTCGCCGACCTAGTTTGGTCTTGCCGGCCTACAATGAACTAGTGGTGAAGGGACACCACAGTAGTATTAGTATTAGATGGTCTCAAAGTCAATCCGATACTATGTATTGATTCAGTTTATTAATAAATGTCATTAATTAATTGTGTGTAATTAATTCAATCCATGTTTATCGTATTACGATGAAGTCCATGAAAATGTGCAATAATCTTCGGATTATGATGAGATCATAATTACGGGACCGAAGACTTATAAACACATGTTCTTAATTGTTCCTAGTCATAGGATGTTTGAGAAAGACATCAAACATACGGATAGACTAGTATAGGGTACTTCAGCTCATATGATGAGGGTGACTGATCCTATAAGTCACTTGTGTGGAGACACTATGCTGGACCTGTAGGTGCTCATTGGCGAATGAGTTCACTGAACTGATCCGACTATGAATCGCTGGATGGTAAGCACCTCACTGTTAACCAGCTCGATTCTTTTGTCACAATTGCGTAGATGATCCTTGGACCTGAGACGCCAAAGATAGCTTGTTGGTAGGTTTCTGAACTTTGACCTTGACTAACAAATCCCTAACCATGGGTTATCAATAAGTCAAGTGATCGGGTTCAGGGAAATGCCCTCGAAGGTAATTGTGTGTTCAATACGGGATCATCCGCTCTCAGTAGTTTGAGAGAGAATGTTCCAGGAATGATGTGCTTAAGTCCCTGGCCAGGGAGGACTCTGTATCAGATAAAGAGTTATCTGATATAGATTAGCGACATCTGATTCAAGTGAATCGACCGGCTAGGGTTTAACAGTAAACCATATCCTAGGTTGATTCGGGAACATTGGACGGATGAAGGATTATATCCGCGCGGTAACTGTTGACGGAAAGGTTTCAATAGAGGGTTGCGATAACCCCCGTGCCATCCAGGATCACACGATGTTGCTTGGCATCCAACGTGATCGGAAGCCCGTCCGAATTTATTGTGGGACATTAAATTCGGCTAATTAATTAAATATAAGGATATTAATTAATTCAGTGGGTTCGTAAAGAGTTACTGGGCTTAATGGGTTATTAATTGGACTGGTAATTGGGCCTAGAGGGTCACACGCAAAAGGTTTTCAAGTCGATGGATAATCTGAAAAGGATTTCGGATAAGTCTGGGTTTTTACGAAAAACTGCAAACAGACTTATTATAAAAGAACGGATACTACGTCGGGGGCCAGCAACCCTAACTTAGCCGTCGTTCTTTCTCTCTCTCTCCTCTCTACTGGGCGTGCGACATGAGGCGGCCATCTGAAGGCTCCGCTTCGACTCCCGCCGGCTCCGCCTTTCGTCCGACGGGAGATTCCGAATCCACATGTCGCGGAGGATTACGCGTAGCCAGACAGGATCCACGAACGCCGCATCGAGCGAGGAGGTGAAGATGATCCATCGCGAGGAGAACCACATGGATACCGCTAGAGGCCGGGCACCTGCGCGGCTTGTGGCATCGCTCCGACGGAACCGAAAAACGAACGCGGATTCGAATCCGCACAAGGTAAATCCGATTTACTCCGATCTTGTTTTATTAATCGAAACGGGATGGATCCGATCCCGAAATATTTTATTCCGATGCATTTTTCGGTCGGATCCCGACACAGCGAACCCAACAGTGGTATCAGAGCCAGATTCCACTGTGTTTTCGTCGTTTAGGTCGACAAATAGATCATTCTTTAAAGATTAATATTCCATGCTATTTATTGCTGTTATTAATTTTTCTTTGCAGGAATATTGTTCATCCGATGAACTCTATAAAAAAGAATTTTTATTTTGCCAAGAAAAATTATTATGTGGGATATCTTGTGTTCTTCGTGGGACGAAGAATGGGGATGTGTTTTTTATCCCCACGAACGTCCCAAATCGTTATGGAGTGGCTCACCGGCGACACAAATCCTTCCCGGAGGGTCGCTGGAGATCGTCGGCTTGTTGACCGGCATCGGATTGAGCCGGAACCCATCCCACTCTCTCCATCTTCTTTGGTTAAGAACAAAAGGAGGGGGGGGGGAGGTTTCCGTTAATACAGCAAATAAGGGGAGGGGAGGGCACCGCTGGCTGACCAGGCACCACCAGCGCCGTTGCCGGGGCCCTAGCCGCCGGGCGGTGCCCCGGCGTGGCCCCGCCGCCTAGCCCTGCTGGGCAGGTGGCCGGCGGCGGTGCTACCCACCCCTTCCTGCACACAGCTAGGGTTTCCTAGCTGTGTGTAGGAAAGGGGCGGGCCGGCCCCTGTTGGGCCGGGCCGGGCAAGGGCCCGAGCCAGCCCAGCAACTGGCCCGGACCAGGCCGGCCACAGGGGCCGGTCTTGGTCCGAGCCTAGCTGCTGGCTGGGCTCGGCCCATTGCCGGACCTAGGTCCAGCAGAGGGCTGGGCCGGCCTGGTCCATTGGACCAAGCCTATTTTTTTTCCATTATTTTGGCCTAATTGAATCTAATTATTCTGAAAAAATTGTTTTTCCTAGAATTTAAATTTTGAATTTTTTTTTTTGATATTTATTGGGCCTATTTAGATCAAGAATCTATTGAGAATTGACAAGTTAGTTGTTGATTTTTTGCTTATCTAAATTGTTAGATATGATGTTGTTAATGCAAATTAATTTAAATGTTAAATTAATTACATTAATTTCACACTAAGTAATGGCATGGAATATTAAGAGGGATTTGATCTATTTGGTTAACATACACATCTGATGTGTTATTAATTGCTTGTTTAATTTTGTTTTAATGAGCATTACATTATTTTTCAAAAATTTCTAAATCTAATTTTGATTGGTTCCTGGTTTTATGAAACCAAAATATTTATTTTTGAAAATTTTAATTTAGCCATTTGATGTGCTATTTCATGTGTGGATTGTTTAATTAAAAACACATGGTGGTCATGGACGAGCATTTATTGTGGATGTGGAATGTGATTGTGTGGTTTATTATTTATTAATAATAGAGGTCTGCGAACCTCTCCCTCTCATATTCAATGTATTTCTACCTCCCTTCCTTTGTATTCGCCTTAAGGCTTCCTCCTTCTATAAATTATCTTGTAATTATGAATTATGATGTAATTTGATCGAGGCGGCTGCGCGTGGAGCGAGGATGATCCACAAATGCAACCAGATGAAGATGAAGGAGTTCATTAAATCTATGAGTTTGCAGACTCATGATATAAACTATTATATTGTGTGTGTGTGTGCGTGTTTGACTGTCTGGCTCAAGTCAAACCGTAGTGCCGTCCATGACCACACTAATGACATGTATGTGATGCGTGTGTTTTTATTTTGATTGTGAATCAAATTAGCTAGGTTATTAGTATAAATATATATTCGATATATCTAATACTATCATCTAGGATGAGACCAAACTAATTAAAATAAAACCTTTGTTTCAAATTCTAAGCGGTAACGCGAGTCATTAAGAATGCACCGCGTGGCTCTCCATCAATATGATTAATAGAACTTAATACATCAGTGGCAGATACTATGTGTTTACCCGAGGTTTGCCATTGTCTGTTGAGAGGACTGTTGATCATGGCATTAGATGCCTATGGATAAGAGTAGAGGAACGATATAGTTATCCATGTGTTTACCCGGGAACTATATTTCTACTCTACTCTGTCACGTATTGGTGGTAAAGCTTAGACTGGGAATAATAGTCTACTGTGTTTACCCGGGACAATTAAACCTGGGAGCCGAAGTATGATCGGATATTGTAAGGAGTTGCAATTATCATGAGATGATTGCTCTGAGATAACAGTATGATACTTTGTGTTTACCCGAGGTCATGCTGTGATGCTTGGAGATTCTGATCCCTACCAGGAGACAGTCGGCGTCTCCCGTTCTGTATATTTGAAGGTTATACAGTCCGACGAAAATTAGTCGGAATAAAACTAGATAAACAAAGTCCATATCTTGTTTTAAATAAACTGATAGTCTGCTAATTCTAATTTGATTATCTCCTGTAGGCTAAAATGTCGCACCACAACCCGTTGCGTGGCATACTTGATGCCAATTGTTTGACAGGCCCAAACTACTCGGATTCACTCAGGAACTTGAAGATTGTCCTCAGGTCTGAGCAGATTGCCTACGTCTTGGATAATGAACCTCCTACTGAACCAACATTAGATGCCCTAGAGAAGGAAATTATTGCATATGAAAAGTGGAAGGAAGACTCCACCATGACCCAATGCTACATGTTAGCCTCTATAAGTAATGAGTTGCAGAGGCAACATGAGGAGATGGATGCTAGATCCATCATGCTCCATTTGAAGGAGCTGTTTGGTGAGCAGAGTAGAATCGAATGATATGAGATATCTAAGAATCTGTTCAAGGCTCAATTGGCAGAGGGAACTTCAGTACAGACTCATGTACTGAAGATGATTGAATGAGTGGAGAGGCTGGATGCTCTTAGGGTTACACTTCCCAAGGAGATGCATACTGACCTCGTCTTATCTTCCCTTCCACAATCATATGCTCAGTTTATCGTTAACTTTAACATGAACAAGATCCAGACCACCTTAGCTGAACTACTGAACATGTTGAAGACTGTAGAGGGTAACCTTGTGAAGGATAAACGCCAAATCCTCATGGTTGGTAAGACCAACAGAAAGAGACTTGCAGTCCAAGCCTTTCGGAAAGGCAAGAACAAAGTTCAGAGAAAGCAAAAAGTTGTTAAGAAAGACAAATGTAAGAGTGCTGAGAAAGGTGATTGCTTCTATTGTCACCAAAAGGGCCACTGGAAGAGAAATTGCAAAGAATTCCTCAAAGACAAGGCTCAAGGAACTGTGAAGCAACATGACGCTTCAAGTATCTGTATGATAGATGTAAACTTGTCAATAAGATATTGTACATCATGGATATTAGATACTGGATGTGTATCTCATATCTGCAATTCTGTGCAGGCACTGATAAGAAGACGTAAGCTGAAGACTGGCGAAGTGGAGCTGAGGCTAGGTAACGGCGCAAGAGTTGCGGCGATTGCTATGGGGACAGTGAAGCTCAAGCTACCATCCAGAGACACATTTTTATTAGATGAATGTTATTATGTACCTAGCATAATAAAGAACATCATTTCTATTTCATACTTAGATAGAATTGGATACAATTTAAATTTTGGGAACAATAGTTGTTCAATTTATTTCGGAAATAAATTAATAGCTTCTGCTATTTTGTCCAATGGTTTGTATCTATTAAATGTGTCTCATGATAATTTACACATCGGTTCTTCAATTAAAAGGAGTAAGTATGAAATGAACAAAACCTACTTGTGGCATTGTAGGCTTGGACACATTGGTGAAAACAGATTCCAAAGGATGCATAAAGATAGATACTTTGATCCATTTGATTATGAATCATATGCAACCTGTGAGTCATGTTTAATGGGTAAAATGGCTAAGTCTCCATTTAGTGGAACTGGAGAACGAGCCAAAGACATATTAGAACTTATACATTCAGATGTATGTGGTTCTATGTCTAGCCAAGCCATTGGTGGTTTCTCATACTTCATTACATTCACTGATGATTACTCAAGGTTTGGATACATATACTTATTGAAGTATAAATTTGAAGCCTTTGAGAAATTCAGAGAATTTAAGAATGAAGTGGAGAAACAAACTAGAAAGAGTATAAAAATCATCCGATCTGATCGGGGTGGTGAATACTTGAGTACATAGTTCATTAAATACTTAAAGGATAATAGTATCCTTTCTCAGCTTACACTTTCTTATACACCTCAGATAAATGGTGTATCAGAAAGGAGAAATCGCACATTAATGGAAATGGTGCGATCCATGATAAAAATGTCCAAATTACCAGTGTCCTTATAGGGATATGCACTTAGCTCGGCTATGTATATCCTGAACAAGGTACCCAGCAAATCTGTTGAAACCACTCCATATGAGATATGGAATTGAAGGAAACTAGACCTTAAACATGTTAAAGTCTGGGGATGTCCTGCTCATGTTAAAAGACATGACGCAGATAAGCGGGAGTCTAAAACTGACAAATGCAGATTTGTGGGATATTCAAAGGAAACTTATGGATATTACTTTTATCATCCAGGCGAACAAAAGGTGTTTGTGGCTGGGAGAGCTGTCTTTCTAGGAGAAGATTATATTCTCCAGAAGGACAGTTGGAGTAAAGTAACTCTGGAAGAAATTTCAGACCCACAAACTGGTAATGCTTCATCAGATGAACTATCAGTTTCTGAACCTGTTCAAAATAATACACAGGAACCTCGTAGGTCTGAAAGAGTACCTAAACCACCAGAAATATATGTGAGACATATTAATTTGGATGGTTCAAGGATACTCTATAATGAGGATGATGATCCTAAGACTTACCAGGAGGCCATTGAAAGTCCAGAGGCCGGGAAATGGTGAGAAGACATGAATTCTGAAATACAGTCAATGTACATCAACTAAGTTTGGAACTTGGAAGATTTACCCGATGGTATAGTACCTATCGGCTACAAATGGATCTTTAAAAGAAAGATCGGCACAGATGGACGTATTGAGACTTATAAAGCAAGATTAGTGGCGAAAGGTTATCGTCAAATACAAGGTGTTGACTATGACGAAACCTTTTCACCCGTTGCCATAATTAAGTCTATCAGAATTCTTCTCGCCATTACTGCCTACCATGATTATGAAATCTGGCAGATGGATGTGAAGACTGCCTTCCTCAATGGAAACCTTGAGGAGGAGGTGTATATGACACAACCAGAAGGATTCACATCCAAATAATCTCCAAACATGGTATGCAAGTTACAGAGGTCAATTTATGGGCTGAAGCAAGCTTCCCGAACTTAGAACATAAGATTTGATGAGGCGATCAAATCTTATGGCTTCATTAAGAACGAAGATGAGCCCTGTGTGTATAAGAAAAACAGTGGGAGCACAATCACATTTCTGATTCTCTACATTGACGACATCCTACTCATTGGGAATGATGTCATCAGTAAAGATTTGGCTATCAAAGAACTTCTCCATAAAGGATTTGGGAGAAGCATCTTACGTATTAGGAATACGGATCTATAGAGATAGATCAACGAAGATGCTTGCTTTGACCAAATCCATGTACATAGAAACTATTGTCAAAAGGTTTGGCATGGAAAATTCCAAGAGAGGTCTCATACCGATGAGACATGGGATTTCACTTTCTAAAGGTCAGTCTCCCAAGAAACCTGAAGAGAGGGCTGTGATGGATAAGGTTCCCTATACTTCTGCCATAGGCTCCATCATATATGCCATGCTATGTATTAGACCTGATGTAGCATATGCTCTAAGTGTGATGAGTAGACATCAGGCGGATCCAGGTGATGAACACTGGAAGGCTATAAAATACATCCTTAAGTAGTTAAGAAGAACTAAGGATCTATTTCTAGTCTATGGAGAAGGAGACTTAAAAACTGCAAAGATACACTGACTCGAGTCTTTAGTCTGATCCTGATGACAGCAAGTCAACACCAGGTTTTGTTTTCACACTTAACGGGGGAGCAGTGAGCTGGAAAAGTTCCAAGCAGGAAACCACTACTGATTCGACAACAGAAGCTGAGTATATTGCTCCTGCTGAAGCTGCCAAGGAAGCTGTATGGATGAAGAAATTCATCGGCGATCTTAGTGCGGTGGAAAGCATATCTGGTCCCGTCCCACCGTTGTGTGACAACAATGGGATGATTGATCAAGTGAAAGAGTCGAGGTCTCATCAGAAGTCGAAGCACATTCTGCGGCATTTTCATCTGATCAGGGAGATTATAGCTCGAGGAGATGTCATGGTGAAAAGTGTTCCTTCAGCCGACAACATAGCAGATCCACTGACAAAGCCTTTGTCTCAAAATGTCTTTGAGCGTCACTTAGAGAATATGGGTATTCTGTATAAAAGTGATTGGCTTTGGTCCAAGTGGGAGATTGTTAGTATTAGATGGTCTCAAAGCCAATCCAATACTTTGTATTTATTCAGTTTATTAATAAATGACATTAATTCATTGTGTGTAATTAATTCGATCCATGTTTATCGTATCACGATGAAGTCCATGAACATGTGCAATAATCTTCGGATTATGATGAGATCATAATTACGGGATCGGAGATTTATAAACACATGTTCTTAATTGTTCCTAGTCATAGGATGTTTGAGAAGGACATCAAACATCCGAACAGACAAGTATAGGTTACTTCAGCTCATATGATGAGGGTGACTGATCCTATAAGTCACTTGTGTAGAGACACTATGTTGGACCTATAAGTGCTCATTGGTGAATGAGTTCACTGAACTGATCCGACTATGAATCGCTGGATGGTAAGCACCTCACTGTTAACCAGCTCGATTCTTTTGTCACGGTTGCATAGATGATCCTTGGACCTAAGACGCCAAAGATATCTTGTTGGTAGGTTTCTGAACCTTGACTTTGACTAACAAATCCCTAACCATGGGTTATCAATAAGTCAAGTGATCGGGTTCAGGGAAATGCCCTCGAAGGTAATTGTGTGTTCAATACGGGATCATCCGCTCTCGGTAGTTTGAGAGAGAATGTTCCGGGAATGATGTGCTTAAGTCCCTGGCCAGGGCGGACTCTGTATCAGATAAAGAGTTATCTGATATAGATTAGCGGCATCTGATTCAAGTGAATCGACCAGCTAGGGTTTAACAGTAAACCATACCCTAGGTCGATTCGGGAACATTGTGCGGATGAAGGATTATATCCACGCGGTAACCGTTGATGGAAAGGTTTCAATAGAGGGTTGCATCCAGGATCACGCGATGTTGTTTGGCATCCAACGTGATCGGAAGTCCGTCCGAATTTATTGTGGGACATTAAATTCGGTTGATTAATTAAATATAAGGATATTAATTAATTTAGTGGGTCCGTAAAGAGTTACTGGGCTTAATGGGTTATTAAATGGACTGGTAATAGGGCCTAGAGGGTCACACGCAAAAGGTTTTCAAGTCGATGAATAATCCGACAGGATTTTAGATAAATCTGGGTTTTTACGAAAAATCGCAAACAGACTTATTATAAAAGAATGGATAAAACGTCGGGGCCCAGCAACCCTAACCTAGCCGTCGTTCTTTCTCTCTCTCTCTCCTCTCTACTGGGCGTGCGACACGAGGCGGCCATCTGGAGGCTCTGCTTTGACTCTCGACTGCTCCGCCTTTCGTCTGACGGGAGATTACTAATCTGCATGTCGCGGCGGATTACGCGCAGCCAGATGGGATCCACGAACGCCGCATCGAGCGAGGAGGCGATGACGATCCATCGCGAGGAGAACCGCATGGATACCACTAGAGGCCGGGCACCTGCACGGCTTGCGGTATTACTCCGACGGAACCGGAAAACAAACGCAGATTCGAATCCGCGCAAGGTAAATCCGATTTACTCCGGTTTTGTTTTATTAATCGAAACGGGATGAATCCAATCCCGAAATATTTTATTCCACTGCGTTTTTTGGTCGGATCCCGACACAGCGAACCCAACAAGTAGGAGCAACCCAAAACATCTTATGAATTGTAGAGAAAGAGTATAAAGGAATGAGACCATAATCATCATGACACAACCATCACTACTGCAAGAAAATTTATTATTAATATTGCTGAAAATAAAATACAAAGTCTCCATGTCTAAGATCACTAAATATCTATAAAAGAGCATCTCATATGCTGAAAAATAAACCCGATTATGTCCTTTCTACCAAAACATGAAATAAAACCTACTACTAGATAACTAGCTTTAACTCAAGCTTTCGTGGCAACTTCTTCCATCTTACCCACCTCTACCAGGTCTCCCTCAATTGAAAAACAAGTTAGTATGTAAGGGTGAGTCACATAGAACTCAACAAGCTCAGAATACTAACAATTCACAGTTTTTCATAACTATAACATAAAGAAAAGACATGATAATTGAACATCTAAATAAGCTGCAATAATACCATATATGTAAGCATTCCTAAGTCCTAAACATGCTCTTTATGCATCCAAGTCAAGAATATGCACATAGTCTTCATCTCGGTCTACATGCATTAGGGTTTCTTTAGACAATTAGACATGGACCACTTATATGCATTGCATCACATAGCATAACATCATATTCATCATTCATCATCGTGCATCGTCTTTATCATTTTATAATAGGATATGCATCTAGCCACATCATTAGGAGTCACAGTTCATCTTATTCATCATCGTTGTCACCTAGTGGTAAGGCAAAGCCCATTAGATCTTCGGTGTAGTCGGGGGATCAACATATCTCACGCAGGGTCAGTATATCTGCAAGCAAGCACACTTTCAGGATTTTGACTCGTTGCCTCGAGCCTTTTCACATCTTATTCTTAGTCTTTCTCCACAATGATGCTGACATGGGTTGGACACTTAATCTCTCATGGTGTCATTGTCCATAACATTGTTCATCTTAAACATGCATGCAATATGCTCTATGACAGTGTCGATAACAATAGTGCATAAATAGAATTAAAACATGATGTGCATGACACAAATTCTATGCATCAGACCTGCAGCAAGCTTAATTGTGTCAGATATAGTTGATGCCAATATCAAATCACGTCAGGGCACTATGACGCCATTAAGATAGTCAAAATAGGTTTAAAAGAACTAAATGTCATAATTTCATAGTCTTAACCATGGATGGATTTCAAATCAAAACAATGCTACACAGGACATGCACAAAACTAATCATCCTACTTCATATATTGCCATGGATTTATGAATAAAAGATGGATTTTCATATGAAAATATCTATGAAATAACATTATAGCTATAGCTCATGTAAACAGTATAAGAATAGTAAACTTATAATTATGAGCATGACTAACAGAGTCTCAATCGCGTCATGATGCCCTAACGTGATTATTAAATCACGTCAAGGTACTTTGACGCATTTTTAAAATGCAGATTAGGGTTTTCACATGCAATCCTAGGTTCCACACACCAAACACGGGGATTGAGGAAAAAGGGATCATATAGAGGGAATTATATGCATCAACAGAACCATAAAACTTATTTTTTCATACTAGCATCACAGTAGTTAGAAAATACTTGAAATTATGATTTTCTTTACAGAAAAATACTATGAACGTCGAAATTCGTCATCACTTGTCTCTCTGAAGCAAAATAAACACACCAAGGTTGCCTAGGCAAGGCAACCAACTTCACTCACGTACAACAATGCCGCTGTGCTGTTGCATCTCTCCTTACGCATGAAGAATGCGAAGAACACCACTTTCTATGTTGGGACTTGCCTCCAATCTATCTCTTACTGCTGTTCTAGGGTTTTGAATACATGAACCCTCTCTCTTGGTCTCAAAGGATCTATAAATAGCCTCTAGTTCAAAGTCTATTAGAATCAAACTCTCTGAAAGGAAGAACTGAAGATAGTTTGCACTGGAATCAGGCTTTTTAATCGCGTCAGGACGATATGACGCCTTTTAGAACACCCTCTTATTGGTGTCAAGGGTGTATGACGCAAATAAGCTCTCTCAGCCAGACCCTCTAAAAGGCTTACTCTAACCCACTAATGGGCCTACCTAGGCTACTAATGGGCTCTAACTAAGACTCTAATGGGTCAGGTATTATAGAGAAAGTACTTAGGTGTACCAATATCCTGAGTAACAAAGTGACATTGTAAGTACTCCTTGACCTTAGTAATACATGTACTATCATTGCCAGTAAGAATAATGTTATCTACTTACACAACAAGGATGACACTACTTGCTTGAGTGTGCCTGTAAAAGATAAATTGATTAGAGGATCTCCTTTTCATGTCAACTGCAAAATCACTTCATTGCATTTTTCAAACCATGCATGTGGACTCTATTTCAACCCATAAATGTCTTTCTTGAGTCCATCAGACCAAATTCTCCCCCTGAGCAACATACCCAGGTGGTTGCTCTATATAGACTTTCTTTTGAAGATCTCCATACAAGAAAGCATTCTTCACATCAGCTGAAACATTTATTAACAACCAAGGAAAAAAGAACCCAAATAGAGTTGAGGCGAGCCATGGGAGAGAAGGTCTTAAAGTTCAACACCATAAGTCTTTGTGAACCCTTTGGCGACAGGGTGAGCTTTGTACTTGTCAATAGAACCATTAGGAAGACATTTGATGGTGAACACCCATCAAGAGGAAACAAGAGAAATGCCAGATGGTGGAGTTACCAACTCCCAGGTACCACAAGAAGAGCCGACATCTCATCATCCATTGCTACCTTCCATGAAGGATCTAATAGAGACTCCTAGTAATTCATGGGAATAGAGACAAAAGAAAGAGAAAGAGCAAAGGAGAACGAAGGTATGCCTAAGACGGTTAAAGGAGACATAGTCAGAAATAGTGTATGGCTGACGAGTGCGTGTACCTTTACGAAGAAAAATAGGGAGATCCAAAGAAGGATCAGGAGAGGATACTCTAGCTAGAGGATGTTAGTCTCAGGTGGCCTACAAGTCAATCTGACAATGTAAATCTCGTTCATTTACTAATAAAAATGACATTATTTCATTATGTGTTAATTTGTATTATTATCGTCTCATAATGAAGTCCGTGAATATGTGCAATAGTGATCAGATTATGATGAGATCATACTAATTGGACTGATCACTTAAACACACATATTCTTAATAGTTCCTAAACAGAGGATATCCGAGGACATCGGATATCGTTAGACTAGTACAAATTACTCCTGCTCATACGATGAGGGTGACTTATCTCACAGTCAATTGTGTGGAGACACTAAAGCGAATCTGTAGGTGCTCATTAGAGAATGAGTTTATTGAACTGATCTGACTGAATTGCTAGATGGTATAGTACCTCACTGTCAACCAGCTTGATTCTATTGTCGCAGTTGCGTGGATGATCTTCGGATCTGAGACACCAAGGACACCTTGTCGGTAGACTTCTGTGCTTTGACCTAGGTTTATGAATCTCTATTCACAGGATTCTAAATAGCCAAGGATCGGGTACAACGAAATACCATCAAAGGGAAATTGAGTGTCAATAAGGAATTATTCGCTCTCGGTACTTAGAGAGAGAATGCTCTAAGAAGGATGCGCGGAAGTCCTTGGCCAGGGCAGACGATAATATCGGGAAAGGAGTTTTCCGATATTATTCAGCAGCGTCCAATCCAAGTGAGTTGACCTGTTAGAGTTTGACAGTACACCATATCCTGAGTTGACTCGAGAGTATTGTACGAATGAAGGATTATATCCACGTGGTAACTGTTGATGGAAAGGTTCCAAGAATGGGTTGCTTAACCCCAATACCTTCTGAGTTCATGCGGTGTTGCTTGGCATCTAACGTGATCGAAGGCCTGACCGAATTTAATGTGCAACATTGATTCAGTTGATTAATTGATTAATATGAGTTATTAATTAATTAATTAAGTCAGTGAGGAGTCATTGGGTTTAATAGGTCATTAACTGGACTGGTAATTAGGCCTAGAGGGTCACACACAAATGATTCTCAAAACGATGGATTAAGAAGTGGGTTTTATATTAACAAGGGGTTTTTATGAAAAACTACACAGTTAATATAAAATGTAGCGAACGGGCTGAGCAGACCAAGCGGCTACTCAACCCTGGCTGCCTCCTCCTCTCTCCCTCTCTCTCTCTGGCGCCCCAGGCTGGCCCTCAGCTGTGGGTCTGCTCCACCGTCTTCTCCGACTCCCGTTCGACGGGAATTCGACCGCACGTTGCGGTGAATAGCGAATCGCTCGTGGGCTTCAAGGAACGAGAAACGAGAGAAAATCCACTGTGAGGAGGATCGCGTGGACTTCACTAGAGGCCGGGCATCTGCGCGGCTAGCAATGTCACACCGACGGAAGCGTTCGGACGCAGATTCAAATCCGCGCGCGGTAAGAAACGATAATCTGATGTGTTTTAGTTTTATCGAAATGGGAAATGGATCGTAGATATTTAATTTTAATTTCCGCTGCTTGAGCGATCCGGAGAAAACCGAAAACCCAACAGTGGAGGCATTGGCAACGATGATGAATCAAGACGAGGCTATACATGTTGACGTTGATAAACCTATAAAGGATCATCTGTGGATGTTGGAACCGGGTCCACTGTAGTGGAATAGAAGGAGAATTGTCCAAGGTATCAGGGTGTAGTGGAGAGTAGAAAGGTGTCAACTCAAAGGACACATCGCTTAAAGTAAATTGTTTCTTAAAGATAGGATCATAACAATGATAACCCTTTTGAGTTTGAGAGTAGCCAAGGAAGATACACTTGACAGAGCGAGAAGAGAGCTTATAGTGGCTAGGACCAAAAGAATGAACAAAGGAGACACATTAAAAATGCAAAGGGTTAAGGCAAACAATGACTGGTGCAGATGTAGAATAAAGAATGGAGATTTACCACCAAGAAGAAAAGAGGGCAACCTATGAATGAGATTACAAGTAGTAAGAATGGCATCAACCCATAACATTTGGGGGACATGCATATGAATAAGGAGAGTATGAGACATGTCCAGGAGATGACTATGTTCGCTCAGTAATACCAATCTACTGAGAAGTGTAAGAACATGTTGTCTGATATAATCCCTTATGAAGAAAAAAAGGAGGAGACGATAAAGTTCATATACTCCAAACCATTATCTGTGTGAAGAACCTTAGTAGAGGTGGAAACTTGACTCTTTATTTTATTGCAAAAGAAAATTGTTACATTAGACACTTGAGAGCGATGCTTCAACAAGTAGACCCATGTCATTTTAGAGAAATCATCAACAAAAAGAACATAGTACTGGTGATCAAACAAAGTGGCAACATGACTAGGCCACCATACATCTGAATGACTAAAGAAAGAGGCTAAAGACCTAATGATAGACTCTAGAAGGAAAAGACACACAAGAATGCTTGCCAAGCTTACAAGCCTCATGTTGAACATGAAAGGTTGGAGCTGGCAAGGAAATGATATCATGGACAACCAGAACCATAGAATGACCAAGTCGACAATGCCACTAGAACACATTGTCCTGAGAGGAGAGATGCGCTACGCGAGCGGAAGGACTATCTACAACCAAATAGTAAAGCCCTCCTAATTCATAATTGCCACCAATCATCTTCCTCATCGGAAGGTCCTAAAAAAATAGTAAGAAGGGAAAAATGACACAGAACAAGATAAATAATGAGTGATAGAACTAATGGAAAGAAGGATAATAGGAAATTGTAAACATAAAGAACATTATCTAGTCACAGAGTGGGAGTAGGTTGGGCTATCCCACTGCCTGAAACAGAAGAAAGGGAGCCATCTGTTGGGATCCAGGCAAGACGCGAGGAACGCAATGGAAACATGCAAAAATTATCCCGCCCGATGCCCGCATATCTGTTTCGGAATGAAAACCGAAAACCGAAAAATTGGGTTGAGTGATCACATCACCTTGCACGGATTCGAATCCGCAACCGTGTCGGTTCTGTTGAGGCGATGCCGCTAGCCGCACAAGCTTTTGGCCTCCAGTAGTATCTACGCGTTCCTCCACGGTGATTTGTCCTCGCTCCCTCATCCAGATCAACACGCTCATTGAAGATCCCTCATCACAACGACAGTCGAAACTCGCGGACGACTTTCGAGAATTGCGTGCGGCGGAGACGAGAGGCACCCGGCGCACCAAGAGGGGTGCCCAAAGGAGGAGGAGAGAGAGAGGGGGCTGGTTAGCCTTGAGAGCTCTTGGATCTTGGCCCAGGATTTCTCAACAGCCCGTGTATATATTAAGTCAGCGCGACTTTTCATAAAAGTCCCCGAGTTAATATAAATCTCACTTAAGTACCACCGACTGAGAATCTATTTGCGTGTGACCCTCTAGGCCCATTAACGAGTCTAATTTTCAGCTCGTTAAGTCCAATAACAAATTATTGACTTATAGTAATTAATTAATATCTAATATTTAATTAATTACTTAACCGAATTAACATCTCATGTAAATTCAGTCGGACTTCCGATCAAGTTGGGTGCCAAGCAACATTGCATGATCTCGGAAGGCAATGGGGTTTAGCAACCTACTCATAGAACCTGTCTGTCCACAATTACCGTATGGCTATAATCCTTCATTCGCACAATGCTCTCAACCCGAGCTAGGGTATGCTAAACTGTCAAACCCTAAACAGTACTCACTGGGATTAGATTCAGCTATACAATATCAGAAAATACCTTTTCTAATATTGTGTCCGTTCTGGCTAGAGACTCTTGCGGATCTATCCTAGAGCATTCTCTCTCCAGTTACCTGAGAGTGAATGATCCTCTATTGAACACTCAATCATTTTCGAAGGTCTTCCATTGGACTCGATCCTTGACTATTAGAAATCCTGTGGATTGGGATTCATAAGCCAAGGTCAAAGCCTAGAAGTCCACTGACAAGATGTCTTTGGTGTCCCAAGTCCAAGGATCAACCACGCCACTGTGACGATGAATCAAGCAGGTTGACGGTCAGGTAAATTACCATTCGGCGATTCATACTAGATCAGTTCAGTGAACTCATTCTCCAATGAGCACCTACATGTTTACCATCATGTCTCTACACAAGTGACTAACGAGATCAGCCACCCTCATCAAATGAATTGGAATAACCTGTACTAGTCTTATCGGATGTTTGATGTCTGTAGGTGCTGAAAAATTGCTCGTGTGATTTATATGAAAAACTATGTTGTTTAGGGTAAATTAACCTATTAAAAAAATGCAACTAAGGTGCTGTGATCGCCAGAAACTTTTAACTAAAAAGCTTCAAAAGAGTTTTGATCGCTTACCTGTTTAAACGCGGAAGAATGAATCCTTGGTTCCCCTCCTTCAGCCGGCTGAAGAAAGAGAGCCTCTTTATCCTTTTGTTCTTGCTGTTGAATGTTGAGGATCGTCCAGAAATTCTCCTGGCTTCGTGCTTGATTTCCCTCTTTTTGATTTCTTGTTGTTGTTGTTGAATGCAGCAGAGACAGAAAAAATAGAAACAATAAAGAAGAAATAGTGATGAGAATCTAAATGGAAATATCAAAGTTAACTATGATTAGAGACATGTATAAACAGCAACTCACTTGTTTTAAATGACTTTGAAACCCCTTTAGAACAGATGGGTTTTGGAGAATTAATGAGGTGGTGTGTGTTGCATGGAGCGAGTATGAGAGAATGAAACTAAAGAATGAAAATGAAATTCAGATATGAAAAACTTATGCCCAGTCCAGTTGGTTGAAGCTTTGAAGGAGATGAAGATCTTGAAGAAGGATGCCGACTTCTGGTGGCAGCGCTCCGGCGTTCCGACGTGGTTGCTCCGATCTTCAAATCGCTATAACGCTGAGGCTCAATAATTCTCTCTCTCTCTTTTTTTTTAACTCTTGAGATGCAAGGTATTTATAGGCATTTTCTGCGTTCGCGATTAACATAGAAAAATCTAGGATTTATCCACCTTAATCGACAGATAATCACTGATTAATTCATCTTTATCTGTAATTATCTAAAATGCGTCCATCTTGGATGACGCCTTTCAGATTAAATTAAGATAAGGATAAATATCCGGGAAAACTTATCTTTATCTTTATTAGCTAAAACGCGTCCACGTTAGTAGACGTCTTTTACCCTAATTAAGATAAGGATAAACATCCGGAAGAGAAGTTAAAATAGCTTAGGAAACCTAAAACGCGTCGACCTTAACAGACGCCTTTTAGTCAATAAATCAATTAATTAAAATTCAAATTTAAAGGCTAAAATAGGAATAAACTCTAAATGGCGTCCACATGGGCCGACGCCTTTTAGGATTCTTCATATTTTAACTGAAATTTGAGCTAAAATCAATTCGATTGATTAACTTAAACATGTCTGTTAAACCCGACACTCAAAAATATCAATAAAAATTAATTAATGATTAATTATCAGACCATTCTGAGGCATTATTATATGATATGAAATTTACTCAAAATGACGTCAAAATTAGCGTGTCTACAGCTGCCTCACCTTGGCATCGTCTTTGCAAGGGAGTGAAATAGAATGGAATGTACTGAAAAGGTGATGCCAAGGTGTGATGAGACACGCTCTTAACATCACATGATTGGAATTTTTCTCGAAATTATCAATGAAGATAGTTCAATGATATCAATGGAATCAATCCTGTCTGGATGAGGTAGACAAGGAAATAAAATAAGGTCGATCAACCTCCTCGGAGTGGGAAGTACCCCAGGTCGTAGACACTGTAGGTTTCATCATGGGGAGCATTTGCCAGCCAATGTGGACGTGCTGCAGCCATGATGGATCTTAAAAGGAAAACAAGAAATATTGGATAAAGAATCCAAAAAAGGATAGAATTCCAAGGATATCTTCAAGCGAACCTCAAAGATAATCAAGATACTCAATTCAGAATGGAATATTTCATATCATGTTTGAGTTATTTGATTAATAGTCTGAAACTTAATCAACAATTAATCCTTATCACAATGATTTCAAAGTCCTACATGATGCATGCTGGGCTAAAAGAAAAATATAAAGTCAAATAAAATATAAATTAATCAAGGATAATATTGTTAAATTGCCATTAATGAGTCAAGATACCAATTCTTGTAATTCAGTGCTAAGCCGAAGCTCGTTTATCCACGCACCGTTTCACAAAAGTGGAACCATCGTCCACACTAATTAACAATCCAACGGCCTATCCGTGCGATTAAGAATTCTCTGGAATTATCACTGTTTTTGTTGAAGGGGAACTCAAATTCCAGTTTCATCAAAACCAAAAGGTCCTTGACATGATCTAATAAATACTTAGTATATAGTAATGCGAATGCAAAATAATTACATGAAAGTAATACAAGGGTAAAAATAACCGTCTTTTTAGCCACGGTCGAGACTTCTTGACTCCCACAGTGGGATCTTCTTGACATTTCCAGCTTTCTTGAATTTTCTTTGAATTTCAGAAACAGGTTTCTGGCTGTTCTCTACTCGGATTCCAACTCTACCAATGCCTTGTGTCCTGTATACCACTTGAACAAACATGTTAAGTATCTGTTTAGGCTTAGCCCCTTGCCTGGTTAAATAACCGACTACTTGATCCTATCCTTGATAGAAGGGTCAAGGGGCATAGCCTTTATTAACAAAGGTAATGAGAATAATCAAACTTAAGTAAAATGCAACATACAAGCAAACGGATGCTCACTGAAAATAATAGGAATGAAACACATCAAATGCAACAAGCAGATGCTAACTGAAATATTTTTGTTGTTTTGAAATATTCATTTTTGTTTGTGGTTTTGAAATATATGCTTTTTTTTTTAATTTTGACATATGTATTTTTTTTGAATTTTGATATATGTATTTTTTTTTTGGGTTTTGATATATGTATTTTTTTTTTTTTTTTTTGAAATATGTATTTTTTTGGATTTTAACTAAAAGATCAGCATGGTACTTAGATCAAAAGATCATATTCATTTATTAACTTAATTTCCAAATTGTTATTCAACAACTTAAGTTAAACCCATCGTGTTTGAATTTGTGTTTCCATTCGTGATCCCATTTGATGATTTGACCCTTAGTCAATCTAAGCCATTCCTTAAGTTTGGAGTACATCTCTTTAGAAAGAAAAGAAGAATAAGTTTAGAAAGCGCATAAGAAGGTTCCGGAGACTTAAAAAGATGTCCCTTTCGTACCCTAATATCCGTTGGGGTTCGGTCATTTCTTTCCGGGGTATTTATCGACCTTGCGTTCCCTTTCATTTCATTTCATGGCCTTGATGTAACGTTTGTAATGTAATGGCCTTTCGATTTGACATTTGGCTTTTGCCTTGCTTTTTCTTTTCTTTCTTTTCTGCTTCTTTTGGGACGGATCTCCCCCTTTTTTTTATGACGGCCTCCTACTAAGATGGCGGGTATTCTTGGTAATCTATTCTAAGCCTCGTTCCGACATCATGGGCCGAGTATAAAATAGAATTTTTGCTTCAAAAAGAATGATCTGTACTTCGCACTTTCGGTCAAGCTTTCGATATTCTTTAGGACTTGTCATCTCTTGTTACTCACGAATCAAACGTGTCAGTGTGTGCAGTAATGGGCTTGAAGTTAAGTTATCCAGACTAATAAGGAAATTTGAGTTTATAAACTTTCTGATTCCACTGGTCTTTGTACCATACTGATCGACTCTTTAACCTAAGGGTAGTATTTCTTAAGATGTAAACCATTCCAGGGATGTTTTAGCTCTTCTCCTTCTGCATTAACAAGACGATAAGCATTACCAGGAAAAGCGTGAGATACAACATAAGGTCCTTCCCAGTTGGGTTGGAGCTTAGAACGCGGACCACCAGGTTTTATAAAAATTCTTTTGACAACCATTTCACCGACTTTGAACTTACGTTCAATGACTTTCTTTTGATAAAAACGTGCTAGTCTATTTTGATAAACTTTTGCATGATTAGCAGCTGACCATCTTTTCTCGTCTAAAAGTTCCAATTGAGCAAGGAGTGCTGAACGATGTTCATCAATGGAAAATTCCTTATTCAATTGTACTCTTAATGACGGTATAAGGATCTCATATGGAACTACCGCCTCCATTCCAAAGGTTAAGGAATAAGGAGTTTGCCCAGTAGGCGTGCGGATTGAAGTTCGGTAGGCCCACAGAGCCTCAACCAATTTTTCTGGCCAATCTGTGAATTTGTTAGATTTACACGTCTTTTTGATGATTTTTATCAAAGTCTTATTTGTTGCCTCTGCTTGGCCATTGCCTTGCGGATAATAAGGAGACGAATGATGCAATGCAATTTTATACCTGTTACAGAGATCCTTCAATTCTTGTGACACGAACTGCGGTCCATTGTCGGTGACGATGGTGCTTGGAATTCCGAATCGGGTGATGATGTTCTTCATGATGAACTTGCAGACGGTTGATGCTTTGATTTCCACGTACGCTTCAGCTTCTGCCCACTTGGTGAAGTATTCCGTTGCCGTGAGAATGAAAGATTTTTGCTTGATGCCGGAATCTGGATTACCAAGAGGTCCAATGATGTCGAAAGCCCACATGGAGAAAGGCCATGGGGAAGAAACAGGATGGAGTGAAGATGCAGGAGAATGAATTTTGTCGGCATGAAGTTGACACTTAGCACACCTACGAACATATCCTACGCAGTCTTCTTCCATGGTTGGCCAATAAAATCCTTGTCTAAGGATCTTCTTTGCTAGCATCTGTCCATTGACATGACCACCACAAACTCCACTATGAGCTCCTTCCATAACTTTCCAAAGCTCATCTTCGTCTAGACATCTCAGAAGAACTCCATCAAAACCTCTCTTGTACAGTGCTCCCCCAACTAGGGTGTATCGTTGAGAAACTCTCCTGATAGATCTCTTCTCCTCAGTTGTAGCTTCCTCAGGATACGATTGATCTTCACAATATTTTGCAATTTCATAATACCATGGCTTCTGTTCATCATCCATCTCTTCTAACAGCTCCATTAACATGATTTCTCTTTTTTCAATGATATCTCCGTCTCTGACTTTCTTCAGCAACTTCTCCTTAGTTCTAAGGAATGAAGGATCTTTCACGGCGGGTGAAAGACGCCTATGAACTATGATTGATTCGGATTGTTTGCTGATTGGAAAATCAAGAGATGATGCAAGTGAAGCTAGAGCGTCAGCTAAGATGTTCTGATTCCTAGGAACATGGACAAAGATCAATTTCGTGAAAAGCTTTGAGTAAGCAGAAGTAAGCTCCTGATAAGGCTTGAGCTTGGGATCGAGAGTTCGATACTTGGTCAGCACTTGGCGAAGAATCAGTTGGCTATCACCTACGATCCTTAGTTTGGTAGCACCATGGAAATGAGCAGCCTCGAGACCAGCAAGGAGTGCCTCGTATTCAGCTATAACAGAACAATACCGATCCCTTTTCCATGAGAATTCAGAGCTCCGTCAAAATACAGAGTCCACATATCATCTCTGATTTGATTTACGAACATCAGTTCCTCATCCGGAAACTCTGATCTCATTGGATCAAATCGAGGAAGGGGATGATGAGCTAGATGTTCTGCTATGGCATAGCCCTTGATCGCTTTCTGCTGAATATAGATGATGTCGAATTGAGATAGAAAGCTTTGCCATCGCGCTAACCTATCAGTAAGAACAGATTTCTCCAGAAGAAATTTGATCGGATTCATCCTAGCGATGAGATGGACTTCATGGGCCAGAAAATAATGTTTTAATTTCTGCACAACCCAAACCAATGCTGCACATGTTTTCTCCATCGCCGTATATCTCTGTTCAGCGGGGTTGAGAAGTTTAGAGAGATAGTAGGCTGCCCTCTCTTTTCCTTCTTCATCTTCTTGTGCTAAGACAGCCCCCACAGCACCATCCAGGACTGAAATGTAAAGTATCAATGGTTTGCCTGGAGATGGTGGTCTCAAAACAGGAGGACTTGCTAAATAATTCTTCAATCCATCGAATGCCTCCTGACACTTATCGTCCCAATCGAATTTGACTCCCGGCTTGGTAAGCTCGTAAAACGGCTTACACCTTTGTGAGTGCTGAGAGACAAAGCGGCGAATAAATTGCAACCTTCCGATTAATCCTCTCAACTCTTTCAAGTTTTTAGGAGGTGGCATTTCTCTAATAGCCTTCGCCTTGTTAGGATCGATCTCAATTCCCCGTTTACTGACGATGAATCCCAGCAATTTTCCTGAAGATACCCCGAATACACATTTCTTGGGGTTCATCTTTAAATGATATTCTCTCGATCTCTCTAATACCCTTTCTAAAACTTTAGCATGCTCAGCCTTTGTTTTCGATTTAACCAATAAATCATCCACATACACTTCCAAGTCTATATGCATCATGTCATGAAATATTGCCATCATAGCCCTTTGATAGGTGGCTCCAGCATTCTTTAATCCAAATGGCATGACAACATAACAATATGTTCCCCAAGGTGTAGTGAATGACGTTTTCTCTTGATCCTCTTCTGCCAGCTTAATCTGGTTATATCCTGAAAATCCGTCCATAAATGATAACGTCTCATAGCCAGCGGTATTATCGATGAGTACATCAATATGAGGCAATGGAAAATCATCTTTAGGACACGCCCGATTCAAATCACGGAAGTCAATGCAAATTCTGACCTTCCCGTCCTTCTTCATAACCGGGACTATGTTGGCCACCCATTGTGGATAGAGGACAACTCTAATAAATTTAGCTTTATGCAATTTATCGACCTCTTCCTTCATCTTTAGAGCCATTTGTGGGTGGAATCGCCTTAATTTCTGTTTGACCGGGCTAACTCCGTCCTTTAATGTCAACCTGTGTTCAACCAAAGATGAGTCTAACCCCGGCATATCCTCATAACTCCAGGCGAAAGTGTCCTTATAATCCTTTAGTACTTGTACCATTGCGTTCTCATCTTCTGTAGAAAGATTCTTACTGACGAGGACAACCTTAGGTTCGTCTTCAGTCCCTAAATTAATTTCTTTGGTGGGCTCTTCTACGGCAGCTGAGGGTTCATCAAATCTCTTCACTCCACTAGCATATGCCTCAGCCGCGTCCTCGTCATCTTCCTCAATGGGATCCTTTTCATGCATTAATTCATATACCCCGTACCCATCATTGACTGACTCATCGTCCATGCAATCTTCTGGCATCTGAATCGGATTTTCTAAAAGCTGAGGGATTAAAGAGCAAGAAGAGCACTTATCAGCTAAGTCCTGGAGGTATCTATCTGGAATTTGCCTACCCTTAGGCTTCCTAGACTTCCTAACCTGACTAATCTGACTAGACTGCCTAACTTCACTAAACTCACTATCATAACCTAACGAAGATGAAGCAGGAAGAAAATCCTGGGATACAAGTGGAAATACAAGAGAATCCTCCCGAGAGGAGGGACAGAGTAAATCTAGGAGAGAGTCTTGACCGAAGGACCCGGGCGGCGGGGTGCAATCGGACAAGTAAGATGTTTCCTCGATGAGGATTTGGGAAGAATTTGTTGCCAAATTGGCATTTTTTTTTGGAAAATGAAAGAATTAAACATAAAGCAAGAATGAATAAAAATGGGAGGGGAATTAGACGGAGGAAGTGGCACCAAGGCCAAAGGATTGGGGGGATCATATAGTAATATGTCCCAGATCAGATCATACAACCTCTCTAGATCGAGAGGAGGTTGTGGTATAATGTCTCGAGGGGACAGAGTAATCATGACGGGCGGAGCCCGTGGAATATCTTCAATTATGACCCGCGACCAAGTCGGGGTCAAAAGTAGTGTGCGAAATAAGGTATGGAGCATGAAGACATGTGAAGGATATGTCCCTCTCCAGAGCAGATCTGTTGTATAACCAGCTTCATAGGGGTCATCTGGTTCCCCTTCATCGGTTTCTTCAGATAGCAGTATCCGCTTGTCAAATATGGCACCAGGGCTTTCAATCAGTTCATCAATCTGCGGCGGCCACTTAGGTTCTGCAGGATCCAGAAATAGTCTGTTCAGTGCAATATACAGGTCTCTGAGGTCGAACCACCTGTACCATTCACATTCAGGGTCATGAAATTTCCTCCTTTTCATAGGCCGCAGAGCCTCCAAGGATTGGTACGTAAGTAATTCAGAGCAATGTCTGGCCAAATCCCTCCCATATATATCATGGAAGTCAAAACAGGAAGTAATGACTACCGTGTTATCGTGGCTAAGTATGGGCCCTTTCACAAAGTGCGTACACAGGGTCCATGTTAGGGGATCTCGGCCTTCTTTTGGTGGTGTAGACATTGCCTCCCAGATTTTCGGGCCTTCTTTAATTTCTGCTTTCTGAACCAGATTTTGTTTCAGTTTTATTGGCCTATAGCCCAGACCACTTCCAGGTGCTGCTCGATGATTTCTGACAGGAGTGGTCCTGCCTTGTAACTGCGTGCCCAGACCTTTCCTAGGCTCGTAGCCGTTCTTCATCATGATCCTCCATCCTGGGGTACTCATGCACTTCCCCCTTTTGATAGCATCTAATGGATATGGAGAAATAGTAGCGGCTTTCAGAGGATCAACCACTGGACGGTAGACCTGTAATACCGACAGAAAAGGTTGTCGGCCAGGTAGAACAGCAGATTTAATGTTCAAGGAATGAGCAGCAGCAAGGATCGGCATGCTCGTTATTTTAATAATTCGTCCTTTATAAGGGAATTTGAGGCATTGATGATTCGTAGAAGGAATCGCCTCAAGAGTTTTGATATAAGGACGACCTAAAATGACATATATGGAAGGGTCGATTTCCAAGATGTGAAATTCGACCTCTGCGTGACTTACAGGGCCCAGCTCCACTTTTAAATAAACCATTCCCAGAGGGGAACGGGTAGAATTGTCATATGCTGTTACTGATATGGGGCTGGGTAGCCATTTCTCTTTGGGCACACCGCATAACTCCAGGGTCTTCGGAGATAAAACATTGCTCGAAGCCCCTGTGTCGACCAGACATGCATCCACGGCCTTCTTACAGATGTTAACCGTGATACTCAGAGCCATGCTTCTGGCTGCCGGCGGTGCTAGTTCCGATGTATGGAATGTTATAGAGGGCTGATCCCCCTGAGGAACTAGTAGTGCTGCAATCTTCTCTACCGGCACGTCTTCATTGACCATCACCTTCTGCAGATATTCCATCAAAGCTTCTTGATGACTCTTGGATCTTTTGATCAGTTCTAGTATAGTGATCCGTGCCGGTGTCCGATCCAGGTGTTTCAACAAGTCATATTGAGTGCCTGGTGCACTCTCTTCATTATGGGCTTCCTCAGTCGGCTGTGATGGGCCGTCTCTGGCTGTGGACTGAGGAAAGACCTTGTTGAAAATCCTTCCACTCCGGAGCGCGTGTTCCTCAACCGTGGAGGATCCGGGTGACACTTTAAGTACCGCAGAGTTGGATGGTGCGGATGGCGTAGAAGGTTGGTATGTAGGTGGTGGCGTAGGGCTAGGTGGTGATGGCGCGGTGCGGATTAAAGGCCTAGAGGGTTGGATGGTGGATGGGTAAGTGGTTGATGAAGTGGGGAATGGTACGCGTAATAGCGGTCTAGATGGTAAAGGCATATCTGGATAGGCGGTAGTGGTGGGTGAAGTAGGAAATGGTATGCGTAATAGCGGCCTAGATGGTAGGAGGGGTGCGTTATTGGTTTGCGGGGGGTTATATGATGGAGGTGTAGTGGTGCGGGGCGTAATGGGTCTAAGGAAGGCGGGTGGTGGTAATGGGTTATTGGGTGTGGGCGAGTGGTATGTGGGTGTGGGTATAGGGGTGATAGTAATGGGTTGTGGCCTTGGTATGTGGATGGTGCGGCGTGGTGGTCGCTCTGCGGTACTTTGAACGTGACCCGTTGAACAAAGAGAGGAAGAGTCCTCTACTCTCCACTGCTGCCCACGACCAGCCTCAGACTGGCTGTTCGTCAGGATGGGAGCAACCTGGTTTTGGTTCTGATGCTCCGGGAGTGGATTCTGCACTATTCCCATGTTGGGTGGTGCTACTGCTTGTGCCGGTGGTCTTGCTTGCTGCTGCTGCTGCTGCGGTCTCCTTGCCTTCAGGGCTGTTATGTACTTCTTCATTTCCTCCCAGTCAATGCCGCCCTGCTCGTTGAGATCATGGATATAATCTCTGAATTGGAAGCAGGTGTCAATGGTATGCCCAGGTTGCCTGTGAAAGTAGCAATACCTAGACGTATCGGCATTTTGAGGCCAGACGGCCTTCTCTCTCGGCAAAGCTAAGGCATTGGCTGCCATTAAAGCGCTGAAGATATCCGCCAAGGATTCTGGGAGGGTCGGGTACTCTGCCCTTTTCGGGCCTGGAGGTCTCCTTTGTTGGTTGTAGTCACCAGGAGGAGGGACATTGTGGTACGCCGGCGGTGCACGCGGCTGGTACTGTGGCTGTTGCTGTTGCTGCTGATGTGGCTGCTGATACTGCTGTTGCCGTTGCGGCTGTTGCTGTTGCTGGTTATGATTCGGCTGCTGGGGCCGCTGGTACTGCTGTTGGTAATGGGGGTTCTGCTGCTGCCTGTACCCCTGCTGGCTCGGCTGTGGCGGCCTCTGGTACTGCTGATTCCTCACAAACTGGGGCGAGTTATTGTTCATAGTACTGACCTGCTCGTGAGAGAGCGTGCCCTCAGTAGTTGGACCTGAGCTAGGAGAATTCGGCACTGCAGGCTTCCGAGGCGGAGGCCTGTTAGGTCTATGAGGATCAAAGACGCTAGAGAACGTAGCGTCCTTGAAAGCATTCTGGCAGTACCGTGCCCTTTCATAGAGCTCTGCCATGTTCGTCAAGTTGTTCAAGGAGAGGACTAGCTTGAACTGGGGAGTGGCGTTAGAAATCAACATTTTCACTTGTTCGGATTCGGACAAGTGATCTTTCACTTTTTCAGCCAGGCCCCGCCACCTGTCAGCAAAACTGACAAACTCCTCGTCCGGTTTCATCTTTTCTGCAATAAGATCCGTGATAGACAAGGAGGGTGCAACTCTGTCCTGGTATCGTTGGATAAATTTACGTGAAACGATACCATAATCCTCTACTTCTGAGGGTTCCAGAGAAAAGAACCACTCGAGGGCTGGTCCCTCTAGGGATCTCCTGAACAAGAAAGCTAATGACCTCTTATCATTCTGCCAGAAAGAGGATTCGTACATGAACTCCTTCAGGTGCGTGAAGGGGTTACCAGTACCGTTATACTTTCGATACACTGGCATTTCAGAGGGTGGCAGATGAAACACTGGCAGGCTCGGTAAATTAATTTCTGGCACAGCTTTAACCCCCATCATCTTCTGAAGATTGTTGAACTGCTCGTCCATGCGCTCCATCTTGGCCAGCAATGTCTGCGTGGTCAGATCTGCCTGGGGAGGAGGAGGAGGAGGAAGTACTTGATAGGCCTGCTGCCTAGAGTACGTTGGACAAGGAGGGTAATAAGGATGAGGTCCGGCAGAGCTTCCGCCATGCCCGAGGGCATTTTGATAAATGGGCGTCTGCGGTCTAGCCGGTGGCCTGGATGACGAAAGTTGTGGCCCAGTTGGCCGAGAAGTAAGATGAAGGCCTTCCATGGCCTGTTGGATATAAGGAGGAGGAGGAGGTTGTTGAGGGACAACGGGGGGAGCCACAGGGTTCGGCTCGGCAGGCTGCATGGGTGCCTTCCCCTTCAAGATAGACTGGATCACCTCGAACTGCTGAGGGTCCAGTCGGGAGGCAAGAACTCCCAGAGCATTAACAAGATCCATAGGATCGGAGGATGAAGGATCATGCTGATTCATGTCCCCCTCAAAGTCAGGATTGGGAATCGCATATTCATGCGGAGGAAGATCATGATATTGATCGTGCGGATTAAAAAGAGGAGTTCGTACATTCCCGTCATGTCGAACTGGAATGGGTACAGAATTACGAGAGGCATCAGCATCTCTCCCGTTCTCGTAGTTGAAATCAGAATTGCGAGGGGCATTAGCATCTCCCTCGTAGTTGATAATGGCGTCTTGGGCCATACTCAAATCTCTGCCTGATCGCAGCAACATGATATTAGATTCTCTTTTCAAAGATTTAATCAAACAAGTTGTGCAGAAATTAACCAAACAAGTGGATGCTTAACGTGATTTCAGGATTCCTTGTTGAGTTATTTGAATTGGATTAAACCACAATTTCGCTCAGGGAAGGATCCTAGTTTCAGTTTGATTTCCACCGTTATTCTCTAAGGTTTTTCTCTCACAACGCTTTCGGAATCTAGCCGGGACTTCAATTGGTACAACCAGCCCGATGATCAAGGAGGAATACCTTGATTTTGGGGACTTATGGAGGTCTCAACGTCAACTTCTCTAGTCTGATCAAGGGACCAACCCAATCAGAGAGAGTTGCTAACGTCGAGTAATGTGTTCCTAAGAAAAGGAGGGTTTTAGCCTCAATGCATATGCCCTGCGACCTGGATGGCCTCTAATGCTTAATAGAGTAATGTGTAGCTAGCACTCAACACAGAAATCTGGAAACTGAAAAATAATTAAGAAACTGTCTGAATCGCGTCGATGATAGTCGACGCTATTCAGAACAAAACTTAATTCTTTCGCAGAGAACAGATGCAAACAGCAGAGAGAACCTGGAAAATAACTAAAAACTGTCTGAATCGCGTCGATGATGGTCGACGCTATTCAACACAGAAGTTAATTATTTCACAGAAACAGATGTAAACGACAGAGAGAATCTGGAGGCTTAAAGGCGTCCAGGTGTCCTGACGCGGTTTTGAAACGCGTCGCTTTTCCTGGACGCTTTTCAGTTCGCAGAAACAGATTTCCAGAAGGATTTTCTGGGTCGAATCCTCCTTAAACAGGGAAAAATGCAATAAATAATCGACTCATGCAAAGATTTTTAGTTTCAGATTTTAAACAGGATGGTTTACTATCTAAACAACTAAGAAATCACACAATCACACAGCATTTTATCACCAAAAATAGCTTTTTAAACTAATCAAGGGGAGGCAAGATCTTGCCACTGGGGTGTGCACGTGGTGCACGAGGGAAATTAAACAAACTAAACACTCACCAATCGGTGAGGACGTGTCGAAAGACACAAGTGGTGCACCGTGGGTGCCCGGTATGATAATAGCAAGAACAAAAGAAATTAAAAGACGGCGAGACCAAGTCCCACCGTGATCGCCAAAAGAGCTGTAGGTGCTGAAAAATTGCTCGTGTGATTTATATGAAAAACTATGTTGTTTAGGGTAAATTAACCTATTAAAAAAATGCAACTAAGGTGCTGTGATCGCCAGAAACTTTTAACTAAAAAGCTTCAAAAGAGTTTTGATCGCTTACCTGTTTAAACGCGGAAGAATGAATCCTTGGTTCCCCTCCTTCAGCCGGCTGAAGAAAGAGAGCCTCTTTATCCTTTTGTTCTTGCTGTTGAATGTTGAGGATCGTCCAGAAATTCTCCTGGCTTCGTGCTTGATTTCCCTCTTTTTGATTTCTTGTTGTTGTTGTTGAATGCAGCAGAGACAGAAAAAATAGAAACAATAAAGAAGAAATAGTGATGAGAATCTAAATGGAAATATCAAAGTTAACTATGATTAGAGACATGTATAAACAGCAACTCACTTGTTTTAAATGACTTTGAAACCCCTTTAGAACAGATGGGTTTTGGAGAATTAATGAGGTGGTGTGTGTTGCATGGAGCGAGTATGAGAGAATGAAACTAAAGAATGAAAATGAAATTCAGATATGAAAAACTTATGCCCAGTCCAGTTGGTTGAAGCTTTGAAGGAGATGAAGATCTTGAAGAAGGATGCCGACTTCTGGTGGCAGCGCTCCGGCGTTCCGACGTGGTTGCTCCGATCTTCAAATCGCTATAACGCTGAGGCTCAATAATTCTCTCTCTCTCTTTTTTTTTAACTCTTGAGATGCAAGGTATTTATAGGCATTTTCTGCGTTCGCGATTAACATAGAAAAATCTAGGATTTATCCACCTTAATCGACAGATAATCACTGATTAATTCATCTTTATCTGTAATTATCTAAAATGCGTCCATCTTGGATGACGCCTTTCAGATTAAATTAAGATAAGGATAAATATCCGGGAAAACTTATCTTTATCTTTATTAGCTAAAACGCGTCCACGTTAGTAGACGTCTTTTACCCTAATTAAGATAAGGATAAACATCCGGAAGAGAAGTTAAAATAGCTTAGGAAACCTAAAACGCGTCGACCTTAACAGACGCCTTTTAGTCAATAAATCAATTAATTAAAATTCAAATTTAAACGCTAAAATAGGAATAAACTCTAAATGGCGTCCACATGGGCCGACGCCTTTTAGGATTCTTCATATTTTAACTGAAATTTGAGCTAAAATCAATTCGATTGATTAACTTAAACATGTCTGTTAAACCCGACACTCAAAAATATCAATAAAAATTAATTAATGATTAATTATCAGACCATTCTGAGGCATTATTATATGATATGAAATTTACTCAAAATGACGTCAAAATTAGCGTGTCTACAATGTCCTTCTCAAACATCCTACAACTAGGAACAATTAAGAATATGTGTTTATAAGTCATCTGTCTCATTATTATGATCTCATCATAATCTGATGACTATTACACACATTTATGGACTTCATTATGCGCAAATATAAATAAACCAATCTACATAATGAAATAATTGCCATTTATTAGTGAACCAGATTGTAATAAGTGCATTATGATTGACTTTGAGGACACCTATATCCATCAATCTCCCACTTGGACTCAAGCCAATCACCTTCGCAGTTGATCTCCGTCAAATCTAGGTAATGCTCACATCAGGTCTGTGATTAAGGCTTGGTTAGGGATGTGCTAAATTACTTTTTGATGGAATATTTTTTATTACGTTATTTCCTTTCTAATCCTTTGTCTCTAAACTTATAAAAAGGCCTTAGAATGTTTTTACAACTTCTGATGAGACTATGGCTCGACCACAAAATTGGTCACTCCCACTGTTGCCCTACAACAACGGAATGGGATCGGAGACCTTTTAGAACTACATCTAGTTTGGGGATGAACTGTTTCATCTATATTGTTCCAATAACAATATCACTTATATATGTCGTCATCTTAATTGTGAGTTCTGGATTGGAACCCTTCCAATCCATTCCATATTGTTCTATCAACAATACCTAGGTATAATTCATGTAAGCAGCAGTTTCTAGCTTAGAACTCTTCCAATCTACTACTTTCTAATTAGAAGATAAAACCCAAGTCTGATTTGAAATTTAAGTCAGTCTGACTCATGGTTTCAAATCATCCTTTCCATGCACAGGGGTGCATGTTTAGTACTTCTCAAGTACTTAGTGATGTGTTCCACTCCTTCTATCAAGGTTCTCCTTTATTCCTCAAGGAATCTTTTCTTAAAGAAACAAATTCTATGTCTCAATAATTGAGACTAATTATGAAATTTATCATGTCAAACATTTTGACATACAGATTAATGTTATTGATGATAACATCCTTATCGATCTATCTTAATAGATTCGTATTCTCAATACGTAGGATGGTGCATCCGAACCTATTATGGAGAAGTACATGGATAATTATGCTTTTACTGATGGTAATATCCTGATGTCATTCTTAATGACTTTGATGTGATTATCACAAAGCATTAATCAATTAGCTGTACTCCCACTGTCATCTTTGTACACACATAATCCATGGTCATTTTTAATGATCACTTAGTGTTTGACCATTAGGTCAAAACTCTGATTCCAACTTTGAGAAGCTTCAGTTTGATTCAAATTGATATTTGAAATCATAACATGCTTCCTAAATATTCTAAAAGCTTTTAAAATTGTATCATATACATTTTTTCTTCAATCACATTGAGGGAATGCCTTTTAATATCTAACTACCTTTTTCTCATCATCATGATAGGTAGTATTGGCAAGTAGAATTCTAATAAACTTATTTATAGTAATCACTAAAGAAAAACTTGTCCAAGTCAACCCTTTGACTTTGACTATTTTCTTCAGTTTGCAATATAAGTTTTAAATAGTCCATCTGTTATTGTTTTTCATTCTAAAGATTTAGTTGCTTCTGACAGGTACAATACTCTCTACCAACACTATCAAGTTCCGAACTTAATGGGTGTTATGGACTATGGCTTAGAATTCTTAACCTTCTTGCTAATTTCAAAGTTGTAATTATAATAGGGAACTTTCTCATAGATTTTAGATCATAATCTACATCTTTGAGCTCCTCTCATTCTGCTATCTCTGATATGTCAAATATATCATTTTAGCCACTGAAAGAATCTCAAAAATTCTATGAAGCTCTTTAATGTGTGTTATGAATGGTTCCAAACATCTAAAAATTATCTAATAATCTTGTGTTAATTTGTGGGTCTAGAACATCTTCTAGTTTTATTAGCTCCCACTGTCTTCTCTGAGGACATATTTCTATAAAAGACAGCTTTCAGGACGATAACTATTTCATCGTCTGGCCAATAAATGTAATGTCCAAATTCTTTGGACATTTTACAAATTCACACTACACCATGTCCTTTTGGATCCAACTTCTTTAGATCATGTCTTTTTCAAAAGATTAGGACATAACTTGATTTTAATATATTTAAAATCAGGTTTATAATTTACATCTCATATGATTATTGTATCTCTATGTCTTATATGGATATACCGACTTATTTAGAACCATGTGTAAAGTATGGACATCTAATGTTCATACTCATATTTACGAGGATATAAGAGTTAGGCAAATCTTATTATGTATCGCACCATATCCTATAAAATGCAATTCCTCATTATATCATATTGCTATGATATCCTATGAGGATCAATCGAGAGAGGATATAATTATCCTTTTTAATAATTTGTGTGAATCCCGTACTCAGGTATTAATTTCTTTGATCAAATCAAAAAATTATAATACTCTTTCCAATTAGTCATTTCATTTTGATCTTTAATACCTTAATCTCTCAGATGCATTCGACTTTTACTTCAGCAAGTGCATACAGCCGAATCTTTCTAAGACTAAGTCAATAGAAGTAATTATCTATGGCCTTAAGACGGTATTGGGCTATTTACATCAGTATATATAAGTACTAATAATTTCTTATTGTACAACCTAGTATATAATGCTATATATAATTAGGATTAACACTGTCCTATTCTATAGGAGACTTGTGAACATTCATCACATGATATGTCACATCAAGAATCTAAAGTGCATTGACTGGTTTTAAAATCTTTCATTTCATTTCTAAAACTATATGGAACAACGCTCGTTCCTTCTCAATCAATGTTATTCACTTTAACAATTCTTGTTAATTAACGGAACTAAATAACAATTATTTAGTTTCATATTAGTCTCCTAAAGATGTACAAAGATTTACTATCTGATAGTAACCTATGCATCTTTTTGAACAATTGTTGAGTCTAATTCAACACTTTTATTTTCTCGATTTCTTTTTACTTGTCTAAGTCTGCATACTATTGCAGAACTGAGAATCATTTCCACTATCTCATATTAGAGACGTTAATTCTCGAATAGACATGAAAAAGTTGATAATAAGAATATCCGAAACTTCTAAAAAGTTTCATATTCTTTTTGCTTTTACCAATATCCCTTTTTGGTTGCAGTGGGAAAACTACTCCTTCTCTCTTTCAGCTAACCTGCCTTTATCCTTCTCAAGTGTCGATTTTACCGTTTAAGATCTTCCCTCTTACCTTTCTCAAAGGTATACCATGAATACCTCTTTTTCTTGGTCTATCCAAGTAAGAGATTTCATGACAACTGATTAGGATACTGGCTATCACTCGGTACTGAAGACATTCTTCAGAGTCCTCTAGCCAATCTGAATATGAGAAGTATTGGCATACAGTATGCCAAATCTCGGATTAATAGACGACATATTAGTTAATAGAGGAAATAATGTGATTTAGGCAGATAATTCTTATTATTCAATTATGGTCTTTTATCTTGAATTATTTTCCACTATTTTTCGACAGACTGTATAACCCTTAGATATACAGAACGAAAGACTTTGATGGTCTCCTAACAGGGATCAGAATCTCAATGATTTGTAGTACAACCTTGTGGATAGCACAACAAATTGTAATACAATCAAAGAGTACCCATCTCATGGGACTTGAAACTCCTTGCAACATCTGATTATGGCTTTGGTCCCCAGAGATTTAATGGCCTTGTAGCTAGCACAACAAACCATTAATTCTGGTCTAAGCATTACCATCATTACGAGACGGGCATAGATTTACATGCAGCCCTTGTAGATAGCACAACAAGGCTACATGGTTCCCCTATCCCGATCAAAAGGCATCTTATGCCATAGCCAGAGTCTCTCCTTACAATTAGACAGGTCTTATGATAGCATAATAAACCTGCCTAAAGTAATTTGCATCATATGACTATAACAATGGAGGACTACGCAGAAGTTCTCAACTACTCACGTTACAGCTTAGACTTAATCGAGGATTTTAGATAACTTTTATCTTGGTCTCTTCCTAGGTGATAGTTTATAAATATATTGAATACATTTAACTATACCTAGATAATAGCAATTGATTCATAATTAAAAGTAAAACATGCATCAACCATAAATGTTCATTATGTGGTCATAGACAGCACGGTGATTAACTGAGGCCATACAATTAATCACTACAACAATATAACAATTATATGATCAGAACATGCAAACACATAGGCACTGGTGATCTCATCTCTTGTCGCCTTCCTGGTTACGCTTGTGGATCATCACCGCCTCTCTTCGGCCAACACGATCAATTACAGTATAAAATAGAATTTGAAACAATTTTAAAATATAAATTAATTATAAGAGAAAGCCTTATGGACAAGTACAATAATAGAGGGAGATATAATTACATCAGAATGAGAGAGAGAGGGAGGCACACAGGCCTTATTAATTAACATTTAATTAATCCACATCACATTCTACAGTGATCCACATAATCACACACCATCATATGATATGAAATCAACTAAGTACATGTCCATGACCACCAAAAATTTTAACCATCCACACATGATAAAACACATCACATGAAAACCAAAATTTTGAAAATAATAATTATTTTGGCTTTCTTAAAATTTGGATACCAATCAAAATTGGACAATTTGAATTTTAAAAATCTTATTTTCTAACATGCATTTAAATCTAATTTAAAGCATCAAACACATCATCATGTGCACATAAAGCTAAAATTAAAATTCTAAAATATTTCATACATAATTTAGTATATCTCTAAATTAATTAATCTAACACTTAGATTAATTTTAAATCACACTAACAACAATTATTAATGTGAACTAATCCAAAATTACAAATCCCTCAATAACTCTTATAAAGAAATTTATAATTCTAATTTTAATTAATTGAGAATTCCTTATTAGAAATTCCTTTATTAAATAATATTTCTCAATAACAATTATTAAGAAATATTAATTAGAACATTTCTAAATAAAATTAGTCTAACAATTAGACTAAGGCCAATCCTCTTAATAACTTTTACTAAAAGGTCATTTTAAGTGTTAGATCTTCAAAAACATTAATTAAGAGATCCTTGAGAAAATTAATTAATTATCTTAATAATTATTATTAAGACTTAATTAATCTTTAATAACTTTTATTAAGGTTTATTCTCAAGAAGTAATTAACCCTATTATAACATTTATAAATAGTTAATTAATCACTTAATAACCTTTTACTAAGTGTCCCTTAATTAAAATTAATTGCATAGCAACAATTATTAAGAAATTAAATATATCTAATCACTTAATTAAAATAATAGCATTTGTTAATTATTTTTAAGGTCATAACTTAAAATAAATTAACAACACTTGTTAATTAGATTTAAGATCACATCTTAAGCAACCGCTCTAAACACTCAATTAAAAATAAATCAACAACAAGTGTTAATTAGTTTTAAGATCACATCTTAATTATATTTATCTCATTTAAGATCATATCTTAAAAACGACCCCTTTATAACTAAAAATTATAAATTTAAGTTTAAAATATATTTTAAACAATATTTAATTTTAATTTTCAGTAAATAGGAGTGGGGTTAATAAGGGGTCATTTGGAAAATGGGGTTAAATGGGCTTGGTTTAAAGAGCTTAACGGGCCTGGGCCGGCTGGTTCGGACCAGGCACCTTGGCTGGGTCCATGTCCCGGTTTGGCTAGGTCTAGGCATCGGGCCTTGGTCCCTGCGCGCTTGGGCACGCGGCTAGGGAGAAACCCTAGCCGCCGCCTGGTAGCGCACCCCCCCCCCTTTGTCTCCAACGCCGACAATGGTCGGCCGGAGTGGCCGTTGCTGTCGGAGGCGCAAGCTCTCCCTGCTCCTCGAGCCCATGGCCTCCCTCCCCTTTTTCTTCCAACCGTTGGAAACCAGAGAGAGGGGAGGCTTCTCCGCCAGCCGCCGACGACAATAGGGGGACGTCGAGGACTGGCAGGGATAACTAGTCATACCAATCTTCCTTTTTGTAGTCTCCGAACACCATGAAGCCCCTTTAAACCCGATTCTTCATCCTCATGAAGAACATAACGAAAAGCCCATAAAAATTCATTTTTCCTCGCAAAAAATTAGTCACACCGTATGTTCATCCCTTGAATGATTTTTGTTGAGAGAAAAATTATGAGCATGGAATTAATTCAGAATATTAATTTTAGCGATCCGAAACAGGTTAGAGCGGCAACCTAGCTCTGATACCACTATTGGGATTCGGGGGGACACGAAGAACGCAGTGGAAACATGTAAAAATTATCCCACCCAATGCTCGCAGATCTGTTTCAGAACGAAAATTGGAAACCGAAAAATTGGGTTATGTAATCACATCACCTTGCACAGATTGGAATCCGCGACCGTGTCGGTTCCGTCAAGGCGATGCCACTAGCCGCACAAGCATCCGGCCTCCAGCGATATCCATGCGATCTTCTGCGGTGGTTCATCCTCGCTCCCTCGTCCAGATCAGCGCGCTCGTTGAAGATCCCTCACTGCAACGACGTCCGAAACCCGCGGATGATGAATTCTCGACTTTCGGGAAATGCGCGGCGGAGACGGGAGCACCCGGCGCACCAAGAGGGGCGCCTAGAGGAGGAGGAGAGAGAGAGGGGGATGGCCAGCCTTGAGAGCTCCTGGAGCTTGGCCCAGGATTTCTCAACAGCCCGTGTATATATTAAGTCAGAGTGACCTTTCATAAAAGTCATCGACTTAATATAAATCCCACTTAAGTACCACCAACTGAGAATATGTTTGCGTGTGACACTCTAGGCCCATTAACCAGTCCGATTTTTAGCCCGTTAAGTCCAATAACAGATTATTGACTTATAGTAATTAATTAATATCTAATATTTAATTAATTACTTAACCGAATTAACATCTCATGTAAATTCGGTCAGACTTCCGATCAAGTTGGGTGCCAAGCAACACCGCATGATCCCAGAAGGAAATGGGGCTCAGCAACCCACTCATGGAACATGTCCGTCTACAGTTACCGCATGGCTATAATCCTTTATTCGCACAATGCTCTCGACTCGACCTAGGGTATGATCAACTGTCAAACCCTAGACAGTCAACTCACTTGGATTAGATTCTGCTATACAATATCAGAAAACACCTTTTCTGATATTGTGTCCGCTCTAGACAGAGACTCCTGCGGATCTATCCTAGAGCATTCTCTCTCCAGTTACCTGAGAGCGAATGATCCTCTATTGAACACTCAATCATCTTCGTAGGTCTTCCGTTGGACTCGATCCTTGACTATTAAAAATCCTGTGGATAGGGATTCATAAGCCAAGGTCAAAGCCCAAAAGTCCACCGACAAGATGTCTTTGGTGTCTCAAGTCCAAGGATCAACCACGCCATTGTAACGATGAATCATATCAAATCAGTTCAGTGAACTCATTCCCCAATGAGCACCTATAGGTTTACCAAAGTGTCTCCACACAAGTGACTAACAAGATCAGTCACCCTTATCAAATGAGTTGGAATAACCTGTACTAGTCTTACTGGATGTTTGATGTCCTTCTCAAACATCTTACGACTATGAACAATTAAGAATATGTGTTTATGAGTTATCTGTCTCATTATTATAATGTCATCATAATCTGATGACTATTACACACATTCATGGACTTCATTATGCGTAAATACAAATACACCAATCTACATAATGAAATAAATGTCGTTTATCAGTGAACCATATTGTAATAGGTGTCGTATGGTTGACCTTGAGGACACCTATATCCATTACCATCAGCAATTGAGACAGAGGTAAAGAGGCGGTCAAAAAAAGGGAATGAAAGGAGGTCCGTTTACCTATCATGTGTGTGAAGACATTGGAGTCAAGAATCCAAGACTTACCATAAGCAGCGGACGACAACGCGGGAAGGCGATGACAACGCAGATGGAGTAAGGCGATGGGGCAAATCTAGGAGGTGCAAGCGACGTCAAGGCAGATCTGAAAAGGAGGATACTTTAGGGTCTTAAGATGATCACGTGGTAGAATGACCCAAGGGTCACTATAAGCTATCCTCACCATAGTAACACTCTAACCATAAGGCTTTCTTAAAGTCCAACTTTAGAACAACCTATTTTAAAGCCTCAACGTCATTTTTTAGTATATACTCCAAGATTGAATTGAGTTGGTATATCTCTCTAGTTATAGGCTTTTAGCAAGTTGAACCCACATCAAGTTGTATCATGGGATGTGATCTACTAAGTACAGACCAAATTTGAACAGATGGTTCTAGGTATAGATCCTAGTGATATAATAGAGAATATCTCAAAGAAAGCCCCACACGCCCACATATTGAAGTGTGGCAAACCTACGTATGAACTCAGAAATGTGGCAGAAAGATGCGCGCCGCTGGAGACTATTTACTTAATAGTCATAGATTAAATCAGCATACCAAACTAGCATATGAAATCGGTTGTATATTTACTTACAGGTAAGTGAGAAAGTACATTGTTAATTGTACAAAGACTTTACAATGGAGAGATCAGGAAGACCTCACCAATATCTAGCATGTTAGTAACACTCTATATGTGTGTTTTTTGGAAGGTAGCATATAGTCACATTTCATTCAAAATAAAAAAGAAGTACAAATCAGTTGTAGGAGAAGCCCCCTCCCCCCCTAACAATCACATGGAACAGTCCATTTTACCTCTGACATGTGGGTGTTCACATTTTTAGGTGATATGTAACAATTTCATTGATTGTTTGACCATTTGAGAGAAAACAATTCTCAACTTAAAGTTGGGGCATAATTTAAAGAGCAACGTTAAGAAAAAAGACAATAACATAATCAAGCATCCTACATTCCTTAAGCTGCACCAACCACTATAGGGCAACCCCAAAATTTGCTGAGCTGAATTTTATTGAGTGGGAATGCCATGAAAAATCATGCAATAAGAATTGCTTAGATATGCATCATTTTGGCTGGCAACAAGGCAAAATGAACCCTGTAGAGTCAGAATCAAGTAATGGAAAGAATCATAAGTGTAATTTAGTTCTTCATGTGTCGCCCAATTACTTTCCTTGGTGTTGGGATTGCCAGCTCAATGTTCATCTGACCAAAAGTGGAATACAGCCATCCCTCCAAGAAGCCCGCAAAGGCAGCTTTAACCCAATAGAGCATTCTCCAATGGATTGACCATTCCTGCGTATATAACACAATATCCTGTACATTACGGGTTATGAGGTAAAGGGTAGAAGTATCCAAAACATTGACCATTCCTGTGTATATAAGACAATATCCTCTACATCAGGTGTTATGAGTTAAAAACTAGGAGTATTCATCTTCATATAGAAGTTTTTGCTAATAAACTTGATAGACCATGAAATGTCTCCCTAATAAACAGCATAAACTATTGTTTTGAAGGCAAAAAAGAGTCGAGAGTATACCTAAGAAAGGATAATACCATCTAGCACAATTTTCAGAGAAATCTGGAGAGAAAAGCCAGTGGATGGGTCCCCACTGCTAACGTAGCTACTTAAACTAACTTGAAAGTTGCCAAAAGTTCAAAATCTGCAACAACTGCTACGTTTATGATTCTTTTAGAGATTTTTAGTCCAAACAACTATTCAAAAAGGAATCATTCGGGTTCTTCTGATCCTGAGGCACTGCCTCCCACCCAGAGCGGAAGGACAAAGATGCTCACTTGAACAGATGTTCTATGGTCAGTAACATCTTGGTTCCAGGTGGCAGAATCCAATGCGTTATAAATAGAATCCCAGGTAACATATTGAGCCAACATAATTGGGTACTTTGAATCTGAAAGTTACAGCCCCTATAAGATTGGTGTGCTGTCAGTTTGTATCTCACATCACAAGCTTGTAAGTATAGGTAAATCAAGCTCCTTGTTAATGCAAAGGTAGTTGTCTACAGCCTACAGTAAATCATTCCAGGTCTAAAGACTTTGACATGCTTTACCAATAATACAGAACAGACGTCATCCCAATGATGAACCAACCATGATGTTGTATAATAAAGTTCTCTTCGTAAGTTTATATGTATTAGAACCAAGCCGCACAATGATTCCGCATATGGTCAGATGCAAAGCAGGTTACACCATTACATGCATTTTTTTTCCTACTTGTGAGAATTAAGACATGGAATGCTTTGACCTGCCACTGAATTAATGACTTGTGGAATGCTAAACATCACAAGTAATCGACATTCAATGAAAGCAAAGAAAAGATTGGAAGAAGAAAATCAATACATCATACAATAGCTATCCAAGTGTGAAGTCAACAAGGAGCATAGTAACTTTTGATTTATGGAAATCAAGCAAGCACGATACATCACCCATTCAATGCAAACAGCAAACAAACGACGATGCAAGATCTGAACATTCACTTGCCCCACTATTCCACATCACAAGCACCTTCTTGCTTTCTGTCACTGTTTCCCAACGGATTCTGAAGGCACATTAGTGGGGATGCAGTAGAGGAAACCTGTATTTGCTGCTGTTTTGGTAAAATGTTGTGTTTCAGTTTCTTAGTTACCCAACATGCTTATGAAATATCATACTATGTCTGCAAATAGACTAGGCTCACACAGGGCCCAAGAAGTCATAAACTTGCGACAAACTAATGACTGCCAATATTCAGTTTCTAAGTGTGGTTGAGCCTAACAATATACAAACAAATATTCTGTGGCAATTGCACCTCAAGAAGATACACATCATGACACAGAATCAAAGATGTGAATCATGTGACACATTAATGACATCAGAACCAAAAAAATATAGGCTGGAGCAACATTAAGCATTATTTTTCTGCATCATAAACTTAGCAACTGGTACTAATTTCTTCCAGGAAGCTGGCCGGGAGCAACATTAAGCATTATTTTTCTGCATCATAAACTTAGCAACTGGTACAACTCTCTAGAGCAAGAATTTCTCATCCACTTCCTTGGCCTACTTCAGCCCAGGGAAGGTGGTTCATACCTACAATATAAAACGACGTAAGTGGTAGAAAGGTGAAAGAAATGGTAAGCATTAAGATTGACTATATGCCAGTTTATATGTACACACGCATGTGTATTTGTAAGGATTGAGGTTTTAGATTTAGTTATCGGGTCAATTCTGGTGTTGGATCCTCTGGTTTGGGTCTTTGGGAGCTTAGTGCATGGGTTATTAACCGTGTCGAGTTGGCGAGACGAGCTTTTGAAAGGCGTCAGTCATGGGCGACGCGATTTAGGGACCATACATGTAGGACGCATGGTCGGACATCGAGACACGTATATATGGTCCCGGTGTTGTCATCTGAATGGCGTCGCTCATGGTCAACGCGATTCAGATATCTGCCAGTGTATGACACCCGTTTTGTCGTTTGAACGGCATCGTTCTACGACGATGCGATTTAGCTCAGTCGGGGTTGATGCCAGGAGCCACCCCTCCTTTCTCCCTTCTTTCTCTCATTCTCTCCTTCACTCTCTCTCTCTTCCTTCTCTCTGCCTCTCTGTCGCCTTCTCTTCCTCTTCCTCCGCCACCATTCCACTCCCCTCTACCACCTCTCACCACTTTCACCACCATCTCCACCGCGGCTTCTTCACTCTCTGGACGGCAGTCGACGTCTCGGTGGAGTGACGACGTCTACTGCGGTACCAGCGGCGGCCTGCGGTGTGGCAGTTCGGCGGCGAGGATTTAGGAGGAGTTCAAGCAATATGCAGGGTGACGATCCTCACGTGTGTTTCGATCGATTTAACTTGGGCATTTTGAATGATCTTTGTTTGTGTAGGGATTTTTGGATAGAAAATGAGCATGTTTAGGGGGGATTTTGATTAAAATTGGCATGTTTACTCTCTTCTTGTGACGTTTTTCGATTTGGGGGAGGGGGATCTCGTGTGTGGTTCATTGAAGACCAGAGGGGAGTTCTATTTTCGGGCGCTAAATCACGTCGACTTAGGCCGACGCGATTTGTGAATCACGTCGGCCATGGTTGACGTAATTCAAGCCCATACCCTTAAAGTCCCAAGGTCAATTTCTGTAGGAACAATATAGGGCGTTGAATGACATCGACTTAGGGCGACGCGATTTGTCAATAATGTGGGCCATGGTTGATTCAATTCAAGCCATAGTCCCAAATTTTGTTGCATTCATAATGTTGGATTATTATACATTATGTCAATTAGATTCTTGTATATTGTTAGACAATTTTGTTAATGCATGCTTGAAATCATACATTAGGGGCGGGAATTTCCATGTGCTCGAAATTGTGTTATTTTGTGATTATGCGATCATGGACCTAGAGTGACAGTTGTTAGCGCTTGACATTCTGTGTCGGTGTGGCAGTGACACAGTATCGGTGTGGGAGTGACATGGTGGCGCCTAGTAGGCAAGAGTCACCGGGTGTACCCCGGGGTAGTAGCCAGTATCAGTGTGGGAGCAGTACACTTCGGAGTGTCACTCGTGGCTGGGAGGAGGTAGAACTACCTAGAGCTAGACAGGCCGGAGTAGCCAGTGTGCTATCCGAGGGGTTGTTGTTCCATCCCAGCAGGTCAGTGTTTTCCTAGTTGACTTGGCAGCTTCTTGTGTGTTTCTTACGGTGGACGTGTGGTTTATTTATCATTTTACTCGCACATATCTTTCCTATATATCCTTGTTGTTTTGCGATTGTATGTGTAGGGGGGGAGGTGGAGATCGAGGGATCCCTACTGAATACATTCTTGTGTGACTCACTCTTTGCATTTTCACGTGAGGGTTCCCGGCAGGCGTAGGAGTTGTGAGTTCTATCTCAGGTTGTACGCCAGTACTCATTATTCTAGGGTATGCCCCGATGTAGTTGTACCTGTCAAAATGCCCTTGACAAAATCAAAGAATACTTGCTTAAATTATCGGTGCTGGGGACACCTATAAAAGGTCAGACACTGATCCTTTACATTGCGGCCTTGGATGCTTCTCTTGGGGCATTGCTCGCCCAAGAAAGTAAAGAGGGGAAGGAGCAGCTGCTCTATTATCTCAACAGGATGCTAGAGGGTCCTGAACACCGCTACTCCTCCAAAGAAAAAAATGTCTGCCACGGTGTTCGCTATCAAGAAGCTGAGGCACTACTTGCTGACACATAAAGTCCAACTCATATTATGGTTTGATCCGATGCTGTTCTTATTGTTGCAACCAATGCTTTCAATAAGACTGGGAAAATGGGCCTTGCTCCTTATGGAGTTTGACATCACCTTCATACCCCAAATGGCAATAAAAGGTCAAGGCATGGCAGGGTTCCTAACAGCCTATCGCATACCTGAAGTCTCTCTACTGAATAAAGACTTGCCAGATGAAGAAGTGCTTCTAGTGTAAGAAACTTTCGAAGCGCAACAAACAGAAGTTGACGGGGCATCGAGGACTGTTACAAAGTCTGACGGCACATCTACAACTCGAGCCTGCGTGGGACTTGTTTTCGTCACTCCGGATGGCGAGGTATTACACAATTTTTGTGCTCTTGTAGAGTCGTTAACCAACAATGCGACTGAATATAAAGCCCGGATCGTGGGGTTAAAAGTTGCCCTAGAGATCGATGTTCGTTGCATCCAAGTATACAGGGATTCTGTAAGGACTGAGGTTTCGGGTTCAGTATTCCGGTCGGGTTCAGGCCGGATCCCCTGGTTTGGACCCTGAGGGGTCTTGAGATTTCTGACTAAATGACGTCAGCACTGCTCGACGCCTTTCAAAAGGCGTTAGGTTGTGTGGACGCCATTTAGGCTGCTTGTTGTTGTGCCACGTGTGTGCCACGTGGGCGGGTTTCGGGCCGCGAGAGTACGGCCCATGTCTTGTCGTCTGAACGGCGTCCATGTTGGTCGACGCGATTCAGACTGCGACCTCTGTGATGTCAGTGTACGGCGCCATAGCGTTGTCAGTATGGCCTGTCACATCGTCTGAACGGCGTCCGTGGTGAGCGACGCGTTTCAGAGCGGTGTCAGTACGGCCGTCATGTCAGATTGATTGGCGTCTGTCTCGACGGACGCGTTTTAGCCAGATTCAGGTTTACCCCGCGAGCCTCCCCTTCTTTCCCTCATTTTCGCCTCCACCCTCTCTCTCTTCGCTCTCTCCGCCCTCTCCGACCCTCTTTTCCCCTTCCCTTCCTCTTCTTCCTCTTCCACCACTCCAACACCTCCCTACCTCTCACCTCTACCACCACCACTTCCTTCGCGGCGTTCCATCCTCCGGACGGCGGCCGACGTCCCGGCGGAGTCCTCGGAGGTACCGGCGGCGGTCTGCGGTGCGGCGGGTCGGCGGCACGGAGCTTGGTGGAGTTCAAGAACCGGTAGGGGGACGAACCTTGCATGGACTGTGAATGTGTTGCTCGTGATTTCCTTGGCGTGGCATGTTATGTTTTGGGTTAGAATGAACATGTTTAAGGGGATTTTCTTGTGGGAATGGCCGTGCTCGTGAACGTGGATTTGTAGCATGCTTGTGGTAGTTGATCTCCCTTTCCTCCCCCTTCTGTTTTGCATTTTCGGGGTGTTTGGGGTTAAAGGAGGAACCCTCGGATCGAACCAGAGAACCAGGTTTCTGGCGCTAAACGGCGTCGTGCCTGGTCGACGCCTTTTAGAATGACGTCAGGGCAGTACGACGCCTTTTAGGGCAGAAACCTCCATGTTCGAGGTTTCACGAGTTAGGGGGGGTTCTGGCGCTAAATGACGTCATGGATGGACGACGCCTTTCATAAGGACGTCGGGCCATCATGACGCCATTTAGGCAGGAAATCACCCCGACTGAGGGTCTGCAAATCTGGAATTTCGATGTGAATGGCGTCTGAGAGTTCTGACGCGTTTCAAACGGCGGCTTCCCAGGTGGACCCGTTTTAAGGAATAATCTGGCTTTAAATGAACCTGCTTGAGGAGCTTGAATGGCGTCGACCTCGGTTGACGCGATTCAAGACAGAACTGCATAAACCCTGGTTTTTAACATATGTTTCACTGTTGGATGGTTCAAATGCATGCTTTAAGCTGTACGCTGAGACGGAGGTTTACTGTGCGAATGGAATCATGTTATATGTGTGTATGTGCTTATGCGAATATGGAATCAGAATAACTGTGGTTTACGTTTGTCACCATGGACCGATGGGGACAGGGTCATGGTGTCTGTGAGGCATTGTGCCGTACCGGTGGGAGGAGGGGTACATGTTGTGTTTTACCTTTGGCTGAGGGAAGCAGAACCACCTTGAGCCCGTTGGGCCGGAGTAGCCGGTGTGCTATCCGAGGGGTTGCTGTTTGGTCTCAGCGGGTCGGGGTTTTCCCTGTTTGTCGTGGCAGCTTCCGGCGCGTTTCTTGCTGTAGAGCTGGTTGTGGTACTGTTGGAGTTGTTTTACCCCTATAGCCACTGGGCCTGATGTGACCTTTGATCAAGGTTACGAGTGGTACCCTTAGCCCTTTGGCCTGACGCAGCCCGGGAGGTTAGGGTTGTGGGTAGTTCCTGTAGCTTCGGCTTGACGAGGGTTCGCCGGTCCCCAGGGCCCTCCTGAAGCGCTGAGGCCTAGCGTGGAGGCAATCCGGTCGGTAGGACAATAGTCTTGACTGCTTGTGTGCACACGTAGCTGGGCAGTGGTGGTACACTGGTCCCAGCTAGTCCTAGTTTGACTCATTGCCTCACCCTACAGTGCCCCGGAACACTGTAGGGGCGGACAGGCGTGAGTAGTGGTGGTAGTGTTGTGAGGCGACGTTTGACTTCGGTCGACAGTGTGGTTCAGTCGCTTTGTGGACTTTGGCTGTGAGACGTGACTCTGTGTTGGGTTCTTCGGGTTGCTTAGAACTGTTCCTGCTACACTGCTTATCGTACGTTTCATATCAGGTTGAGTGCTATGTTTACTGCTTTGTTTAATTGTCATATATCTGTGTTGTTGCACTTGTGGGTGTGTGAGTGGGAGGCAGGGGATCGGATGATCCCTACTGAGTCCAATTCTGGTGTGGCTCACTCCCTGCGGTTTCAGGTGTGGACCTCGTGGCGCTTGGCGGCGGGTGGTGTCTTCTGGGTGTGCGGACCAGCAGCTGTCTCAGTTCCGGGGTATGCCCCGATGTTGTTATACTTTACTTCTGCCTGTACTTATTTAATTTGTTGGACCATGTAATTATTGTTGGACTGTATACGGACATTGTTATCTTCCTTCCTGCGCACTTGTTACATCTTTGTAGTCCGTGTGATTGTTATATTTAGCCTTGTTTAGCGCTTACTCCTCCAGATGTGTTGTGTGAGATCCGGGTGTGAACCCGCAGTTAATGGGCCGACATCCATTTAGTGATCGGGTCTCCGGTCATAGGATGGCGGGTCGTTACAGTTGGTGTCAGAGCTCAGTCTGGTCGAGTATGTGGTAAACTAGGTTAGATATTATAGTCCAACAATAAGTACGAGTCTGTACAGGCGATGGCTGCTGGTATAGATTGATAGGTTTTGACGTGTTTTGGTTCGATTTGCGTGTTGTGGGGTAGTGATGGCACCGAAGAGGAGAGTTCCGTTGGCTCGTGGTTCAAGAGCAGATGATAGTGGTTGGAGGACAGAAGGACATAATGTGGATCGTTTCATGGAAGCTATGATTGGGGCTATGTCTAGATACCAGTAGGGAGATGGAAGTGAGGGGTCCAATTCCCGAGGTGGCCAATCCATGGTGATGGAGCGGTTCTTGAAGTTGAAGCCCCCTTCTTTCACGGGTCAGCCTATTCCAGATGCGGTAGCTCATTGGATTAAGGAAGTGGAGAAGGCCTTTGATGTTCTAGAATGTGCTGAGAGTGACAAGACCTTGTTGGCAACCTACTTGCTGAAGGACGATGCTTATGATTGATGGGTTACCATCAAGGGGTTGATGTTTCCAGATAGGTCATTGAGAGAGATTCCTTGGGAAGGCTTTGTAAGAGAGTTTGGCGGGCAATACTTTACGAGGCACGTTCGTAGGGCCAAGGAAAGGGAGTTTATGGAATTGGTGCAGGATGGTATGTCAGTTCTAGAATATCAGATGAAATTTGTTGCTCTGGGAAGATTTGCTCCACACATATCTGAGCGTGAGGATCTTAGGACGGAGAAATTTGTGGATGGACTTCGGCATGATCTGAGGGAATTTGTGGCAGCTCATTGTTGTAAGGATCTGGCGTCAGCAGTTCGGTGCGCGGCAGCGGTGGAGATGCAGTTCCAACACACGGCGAAGGAGTCGGAGCATTCAGCACAAGGGAAGCAGCAAAGCAGGGATAGATCAGCGGTCTTTTCGTCAGGTGGTTCGAGTTCCTTTGAGGTCGAGTTCCAGGAGGTGCCTTGTGATGAAGATGAAGATGGTTCGGTTTAGCAAATGCAGACGGAGGTCAGCTGGCAACAGGAAGCGAGGCGGGACGCTGCGGATCGTTGTCCCCGTTGTGGCAGGTTTCATGGTAATCGGATATGTCCTTTGATCACTGGTAGCTATTTTGGCTGTGGCAGGAAGGGACATCTCGCGAGGAATTGTCCCCAGAAGAATAAGGCAGGTCAGGAGCCGAGTGGTCAGTAGGTGTTCGAGACGTTGAGTGTTGTTGCGTCTCTTAGTGGAAGTCCGAGCGGTTGGGATAGATGAACACTTTTATCTTGTCTTATTCAGAGGTGGTTGGGAACTATTGTGGTACTTTTATGTATTTGGGTTTGGTGGAGAATCGGTTTTGTAAGATGTGCCTTGCTAGTGTGTGGTTATTTTGATCTTTCAGCTTTTTGTCAGAATCGAGAATCTTGGTTAGCTTGGTGTGAATTTGATTGGCTAATTATGTGGAACCCTGTATGTGTGATTGGTGAGCATGATTGTTGTGATCGGTGTGCTGGCATGTGACGGTTAGCCGAGTTTTGCGTTGAGCGGTTGCAAATTTCGAGGACGAAATTCTTTTAAGGGGGGAGAATGTAAGGACTGAGGTTTCGGGTTCAGTATTCGGGTCGGGTTGGGCCGGATCCCCAGGTTTGGACCCTGAGGGGTCTTGAGATTTCTGACTAAATGACGTCAGCACTGCTCGACGCCTTTCAAAAGGCATCAGGTTGTGTGGACGCCATTTAGGCTGCTTGTTGTTGTGTCACGTGTGCGCCACGTGGGCGGGTTTCGGGCCGCAAGAGTACGGCCCCTGTCTCGTCGTCTGAACGGCGTCCATGTTGGTCGACGCGATTCAGACTGCGACCTCTGTGATGTCAGTGTACGGCGCCATAGCGTTGTCAGTATGGCCTGTCACATCGTCTGAACGGCGTCCGTGGTGAGCGACGCGTTTCAGAGCGGTGTCAGTACGGCCGTCATGTCAGATTGATTGGCGTCTGTCTCGACGGACGCGTTTTAGCCAGATTCAGGTTTACCCCGCGAGCCTCCCCTTCTTTCCCTCATTTTCGCCTCCACCCTCTCTCTCTTCGCTCTCTCCGCCCTCTCCGACCCTCTTTTCCCCTTCCCTTCCTCTTCTTCCTCTTCCACCACTCCAACACCTCCCTACCTCTCACCTCTACCACCACCACTTCCTTCGCGGCGTTCCATCCTCCGGACGGCGGCCGACGTCCCGGCGGAGTCCTCGGAGGTACCGGCGGCGGTCTGCGGTACGGCGGGTCGGCGGCACGGAGCTTGGTGGAGTTCAAGAACCGGTAGGGGGACGAACCTTGCATGGACTGTGAATGTGTTGCTCGTGATTTCCTTGGCGTGGCATGTTATGTTTTGGGTTAGAATGAGCATGTTTAAGGGGATTTTCTTGTGGGAATGGCCGTGCTCGTGAACGTGGATTTGTAGCATGCTTGTGGTAGTTGATCTCCCTTTCCTCCCCCTTCTGTTTTGGGCATTTTCGGGGTGTTTGGGGTTAAAGGAGGAACCCTCGGATCGAACCAGAGAACCAGGTTTCTGGCGCTAAACGGCGTCGTGCCTGGTCGACGCCTTTTAGAATGACGTCAGGGCAGTACGACGCCTTTTAGGGCAGAAACCTCCATGTTCGAGGTTTCACGAGTTAGGGGGGGTTCTGGCGCTAAATGACGTCATGGATGGACGACGCCTTTCATAAGGACGTCGGGCCATCATGACGCCATTTAGGCAGGAAATCACCCCGACTGAGGGTCTGCAAATCTGGAATTTCGATGTGAATGGCGTCTGAGAGTTCTGACGCGTTTCAAACGGCGGCTTCCCAGGTGGACCCGTTTTAAGGAATAATCTGGCTTTAAATGAACCTGCTTGAGGAGCTTGAATGGCGTCGACCTCGGTCGACGCGATTCAAGACAGAACTGCATAAACCCTGGTTTTTAACATATGTTTCACTGTTGGATGGTTCAAATGCATGCTTTAAGCTGTACGCTGAGACGGAGGTTTACTGTGCGAATGGAATCATGTTATATGTGTGTATGTGCTTATGCGAATATGGAATCGGAATAACTGTGGTTTACGTTTGTCACCATGGACCGATGGGGACAGGGTCATGGTGTCTGTGAGGCATTGTGCCGTACCGGTGGGAGGAGGGGTACATGTTGTGTTTTACCTTTGGCTGAGGGAAGCAGAACCACCTTGAGCCCGTCGGGCCGGAGTAGCCGGTATGCTATCCGAGGGGTTGCTGTTTGGTCTCAGCGGGTCGGGGTTTTCCCTGTTTGTCGTGGTAGCTTCCGGCGCGTTTCTTGCTGTAGAGCTGGTTGTGGTACTGTTGGAGTTGTTTTACCCCTGTAGCCACTGGGCCTGATGTGACCTTTGATCAAGGTTACGAGTGGTACCCTTAGCCCTTTGGCCTGACGCAGCCCGGGAGGTTAGGGTTGTGGGTAGTTCCTGTAGCTTCGGCTTGACGGGGGTTCGCCGGTTCCCAGGGCCCTCCTGAAGCGCTGAGGCCTAGCGTGGAGGCAATCCGGTCGGTAGGACAATAGTCTAGACTGCTTGTATGCACACGTAGCTGGGCAGTGGTGGTACACTGGTCCCAGCTAGTCCTAGTTTGACTCATTGCCTCACCCTACAGTGCCCCGGAACACTGTAGGGGCGGACAGGCGTGAGTAGTGGTGGTAGTGTTGTGAGGCGACGTTTGACTTCGGTCGACAGTGTGGTTCAGTCGCTTTGTGGACTTTGGCTGTGAGACGTGACTCTGTGTTGGGTTCTTCGGGTTGCTTAGAACTGTTCCTGCTACACTGCTTATCGTACGTTTCATATCAGGTTGAGTGCTATGTTTACTGCTTTGTTTAATTGTCATATATCTGTGTTGTTGCACTTGTGGGTGTGTGAGTGGGAGGCAGGGGATCGGATGATCCCTACTGAGTCCAATTCTGGTGTGGCTCACTCCCTGCGGTTTCAGGTGTGGACCTCGTGGCGCTTGGCGGCGGGTGGTGTCTTCTGGGTGTGCGGACCAGCAGCTGTCTCAGTTCCGGGGTATGCCCCGATGTTGTTATACTTTACTTCTTCCTGTACTTATTTAATTTGTTGGACCATGTAATTATTGTTGGACTGTATACGGACATTGTTATCTTCCTTCCTGCGCACTTGTTACATCTTTGTAGTCCGTGTGATTGTTATATTTAGCCTTGTTTAGCGCTTACTCCTCCAGATGTGTTGTGTGAGATCCGGGTGTGAACCCGCAGTTAATGGGCCGACATCCATTTAGTGATCGGGTCTCCGGTCATAGGATGGCGAGTCGTTACAGATTCCCTCCTGGTCATTCGACAAGTCTTGGGCATATTTAAAGTAAAAAAGATGGAGCTAGTGGCATACCATGCGGTTGCAGTAAAATTAAGCCAAAGATTCTATACTTTCAAGATTAAGCATGTCAAAAGGGATCAGAGCACTCAAGCTGATGCTCTAGCCAAATTGGCGGCTGCTCTAAAGCCACCTCCTGAAGGAGAAGCAAAAATCGTTGTGACACAAAAGATTATTTCCCAACTCTATGAATGAAGGAAATGGCCTAACAGTGTTTGAAGTCAATGCACTGGAAGAAGGTAAAGCATAAGAGGATGATTGGTGTGTCCCGCTCATCAAAATCAAGAATAGCTGGCTTTCGGATGATAAAGCCAAAAGGATTCAACTGTTGCACAGGGCGGCTTCTTATAGCTGATCGATGTTGTCCTATATCGACTGGTGCCCGACGACAAGAATTCAGTTCTCTTACGATGTCCTTCTCCTAAGGAAGCCCAAAAGTTAATGAAGGAAGTCTATTCTAGAGCTCATCAGTCCGACCCAAAGATGAAAATCAACATCAAGGCCAAATGCTCCTTTTGGCCTACAATGTTCGCAGACTGGGAGAAAGTGGAAAAGAGTTGCCGCCAATGCCACGCCTTTGAGCCAATTCCTAGAAGGCCTCCCAATCAGCTACACCCTACAGTCCCTACATGGCCGTTTGCCCACTGGGAAGTGTTGGGATCCGGGCGGGACGCGAAGAACGCAGCGAAAACAAAGAACAAAATCATGCCCGATGCCCGTTGATCCGAATCTGGATACTATTGAAGATCTAATAATCATTTCTAATATCTCATATTGGATACGCTAATTCTCTAATTGACATGCAAAGGTTGATAATAAGAATATATGAGACTTCTTCAAGTTTCATATTCATTTTACCTTTATCAATATCCCTATATTAGTCGCAGTTGGACAACTGCTACTTCTCTATTTCAGCTGACTTTTCTTTATCCTTCTTAGATGTGGGTTCGATCATTTAAGATCTTACCTCTTGCCTTTCTCAAAGGCACACCATGAATACCTCTTCTTCTTGGTCTATCAAAGTAAGAGGATTCATGATATCTTATTAGGATAGTGACTTTCACTTAGTTCTGAAGACATTCTTCAGAGTTTTCTAGTGAATCTGAATATGAGAAGTATTGACATCCAATATGTCAAATTTCGAATTAATAGACGACCTTTTAGTGAACAAAGGAAATAACGTGATTTAGCAGATAGTTCTTATAATTCAATTATTGTCTTTTATCTTGAATTATTTCTTATTATTTTTCGACAGACTGTATAACCTTCAGCTATACAGAATGGAAGACTCTGATGATCTCCTAGTGAGGATCAGAATCTCCAAGAATCATTGTATGACCTCGGATAAACTCATAATATCATACCATTATCTTAGAGCAACCATCTTTTGGTAATTGCAACTCCTTGCAATATCCGATCTTATTTCGGCTCCTAGGTCTTTAATAGTCCCGAGTAAACACAGTAAATCATTATCTATGGTCTAAGTTTTACCATCAATACGTGACAGAGTAGAGTAAGAATGTAGCTCCCGGGCAAACGCGATGATAGCTACACCGTTCCTCTATTATGATCTCAAGGCATCATAATGCCATAGTTAATAGTCCTTTCATCATATAGTGGCAGATCCTGGGTAAACACATAGAAACTGTCATAATTGAATCAAGTTCTAAAAACTATATTGATGGAGAGCCATGCGGTGCATTCTTAATGACTCGCGCTCTGGCTTAGACTTTATGTTGAAGGTTTTGTTTATGTTAAGTTGATCTCATCGTAAGTGGTAGTTTATAAATATATCGTACATATTTAACTATATCTAGATAACAACAATTGATTCAAAATCAAAAACTAAAAGCATGCATCAATCATACATGTTCATCATGTGGTCATGGACAGTACGGTGATTAACTGGAGCCACACAATTAATCACTATAACTATATAACAATTATATAATCAAAACATGCAAACACACAAGCATTGGTGATCTCATCTCCTATCGCCTTCCTAGTTGCACTAGAGGATCATTCTCGTCTCTCCTCGGCCAACACGATCAATTACAACATAATTGAATTTCGAAATATTTTCAAATATTTATTATTTGTAAGAGAAAGCCTTATGGCTGAGTACAATAATAGAGGGAGATAGAATTACATCGAAATGAGAGAGAGAGGGAGGCACGCATGCCTCATTGATTAACAATTAATTAACCCACTTAAATTCTAAAAAGATCCACACAAACCATATACCATCACATGATATGAAATAAACAAAGTGCATATCCATGACCACTTCAAATTTTAACTATCCACATATGATAAAGCACATCACACGAAGGCTAAAATTTTGAAAAATAATAATTTTGGTTTTCTTAAAACCTGGATACCAATCAAAATTGGATAATTTGAATTTTCGAAAATCTTATTTTCTAACATACAATTAAATCTAATTTAAAGCATCAAACACATCAACATGTGCACACAAAGCTAAAATTAAAATTCTAAAATATTCCATGCAGTATTTAGAAAAATTCTAAATTAATTAATTTAAAATTTAGATTAATTTCAAATCACATTAACAATAATTATTAATGTGAAATAATCTTACATTTAGATAGAATTAAAAATTCCTAAATAACGCTTATAAAAGAATTTCTAATTCCAATTTTAAGTACATAACAACTCCTTATTAAGACCCCTTTATTAGATAATATTTCTAAATAACAATTATTAAGAAACATTAATTAGAATATTTCTAATCGAAACTAGTCTAACAATTAGACTTATTTAATCTCTTAAGAACTTTTATTACCATATCATTTTTAAGTAGATTTGATCTTCAAAAATTTAATTAAGGGATCCTTAAGAATACTAATTAACTATCTTAATAACTGTTATTAAGTTAATTAATCCTTAATAACTTTTATTAAGGTTAATTCTTATGAAATAATTAATCCTTTGCATCAATATTATAAAGAGTTAACTTAGCACTTAATAACTACTTATTAAATGTCCCTTAATTAAATAATTAATTTCATAACAACAATTGTTAAAATAATCTAATTAAAATTAACCACATTTGTTAATTTATATTAAGATCACTACTTAAAAATAATTAACAACATTTGTTAAGATTAATTTAAGGTCATATCTTAAACATAAACCCCACAAATCACCTAATTAAAAGTAATATACAATTAAGATCTTATCTTAATTATAACCCCTTTATTAACTCAAAATAATAAATTTAACATTTAAAACATATTTTAAACAAAATTCAATTTCTATTTTAAGTTAAAACGGGTGGGATTCTTTTGTTAAAGGGATTTTATGGGTTAAAAGGCACTTTAATGGGCTTGGGATAGAGGGGGTTGAAGGGGGGGTGGCCCAAATGGGCTGTTGGCTAGGACCAGGCCCCCATGGGCCGGCCTAGGCACCTGGCCGAGCCAGGCCTGCCCTTACTGGACTGGGCCTGGCTTGGGTCCGGCCTGGACCACCCGGGCGGGTCGGCCCGAGCTAGAACCCAGACGGGTTCTGCAGCTAGGGCTTTCCCCTAGCCGCTGTCGCCTGGCTTGGCCCTTCCTGCCCAACGCCGGCAAGGGGGAGCCAGGGCGGCGTTGCCCGACCTCCTTAGTGCCCCTAACGGTCTCGGCGGGTTTGGCCGGCGAGCCCGGCACCGACGTAGCTCTGGCAGCCCACCCCTTTGTCCAGTCCAACGCATGTTCAACGCACGAACTGAATCAGTTTCTTATTGCAGGGAAAAGGCTGCCAGGGCTGCTAGCACTTGCCCCAGCTCCGGTGTGGGAGACCGGGCAGGCGAGCCTGCCTATGAGACCAACGCCCCCGAAGGTCCTCACCGCCAACGGTGGGTATCCTTGCATCCATGGCCCTTTCCTCTCCAAATTTGCAGCATCAAATATCATGAAGGAAGGAGGAGGAAGGAGGCTCCACTGCCGGTCACCGCCGCCCACCGCCAGTCACACCAGCAACGATGAGGACGGCCGACAGTGTCCTACAAACCCACATCATAAACCCCTTGATGCTGTTCTTCATCCACATGAAGAACAAAATGAAAAACCCTAAATAAAATCGTTTTCTTTGTAGAAAAATATTCTAAATATTATTTACTCATCCGATGAACAAATTCCATGAGATAAGAACGATTCAAGCATGGATATTAATTTTAGAAATATAATTTTATCGTTCCGAAGTGGATCAGAGCGGAACCTAGCTCTGATACCACTGTTGGGATCTGGGCGGGACGCTAAGAACGCAACGGAAACAAAGAACAAAATCCCGCCCAATGCCCGCTAATCCTAATCGAAACGAAAAGCATAAACCAAAAAACAAATGGGATGATTAAATCACCGTGCGTGGATTCGAATCCGCTTTCGTCTCGGTTCCATCGAGGCGATGCCGCGAGCCGCACAAACGTCCGGCTTCTAGTGGTATCCATGCGATCCTCCATGGTAGTTCGTCCTCGCTCCCTCATCCATATCAGCTCGCTCGCTGAAGATCCGACCCCGCAACGATGTCCGAAAACCCACAGACGGGAATTCCCGACCTTCAGGAATTGCACGCGGCGGAGACGGACACTGTCTCGGCGCCTTGAACGGGGCGTCCAGAGGAGGAGGAGAGAGAAAGAGGAGGACGGCCACCATGGGGAAACCCTGGAGTTTGGCCTAGGGTTTCTCAACAGCGCGTATATATATATTAAGTCAGCGCGACTTTTTACAAAAGTCCCCGACTTAATATAAATCCCACTTAAACACCACCGATTGAGAATCTTTTGCGTGTGACCCTCTAGGCCCATTAACAGTTCAGTTTTCAGCTCATTAAGTCCAATAACTGATTATTGACTTATTGTAATTCATTAATATCTAATATTTAATTAATTACTTAATCGAATTAACATCTCATGTAAATTCGACCGGACTTCCGATCAAGTTGGGTGCCAAGCAACACCACATGACCCTGGAGCTTCGCCTAGGGTTTCTCAACAGCGCGTATATATTAAGTCAGCGCGACTTTTCACAAAAGTCCCCAACTTAATATAAATCCCACTGAAACACCACCGACTGAGAATCTTATTGCGTGTGGCCCTCTAGGCCCATTAACCAGTCTGATTTTCAGCCCATTAAGTCCAATAACATTTTATTGACTTATTGTAATTAATTAATATCTAATATTTAATTAATTACTTAATCGAATTAACATCTCATGCAAATTCTACCGGACTTCTGATCAAGTTGGATGCCAAGCAACACCGCATGATCCCGGAAGGTAATGGGGGTTCAGCAACCCACTCATGGAACCTGTCCGTCTGCAATTTCCGCGTAGCTATAATCTTTCGATCACACAATGCTCTCGAGTTAATCTAGGGTATGGTCAATTATCAAACCCTAGATGGTCAACTCACTTGAATCAGACTCCGCTATACAATTTCTGATATTGTTTCTACTCTGGCCAGAGACTCTTGCAGATCTATTCTAGAGCATTCTCTCTCTAGTTACTTGAGAGCGAACAATCCTTTATTGATCTTGCAGATCTATTCTAGAGCATTCTCTCTCTAGTTACTTGAGAGCGAACAATCCTTTATTGAACACACAATCACCTTTGAAGGTCTTCTGTTGGACCCGATCCTTGACTATTGGAGATCCCGTGGATAGGGATTCATAGGTCAAAGTCAAAGTCCAGAAGTCCACCGACAAGGTGTCTTTGGCATCTCAAGTCCAAGGATCAACTACGCAACTATGACGATAAATCAACCCGGTTAACAGTCAGGTAAATTACCATTCAACGATTCATGTCGGATCAGTTCAATGAACTCATTCCCCAATGAACACTTACAGGTTTACCATTGTGTCTCCATACAAGTAACTAACGAGATCAGTCACCCTCATCATATGAGTTGGAATAATATGTACTAGTCTTACCGGATGTTTGATGTCCTTCTCAAACATCCTACGACTAGGAACAATTAAAAATATGTGTTTATAAGTCATCAGTCTCATTATTATGATCTTATCATAATCCGATGAGTATTGCACACATTCATGGACTTCATTATGCGTAACAACAAATATGCCAATCTACATAATGAATTTAATGTCATTTATTAGTGAATCAGATTGGAATAGGTGCCTTATGATTGGCTTAGAGGACACTTATATCCATCAATCTCCCACTTGGACTCAAGCCAATCACCTTCGCATTTGATCTCCATCAAATCTAGGTGATGCTCACTTAAAGTCGGTGACTAAGACTTGGTCAGGGATCTGTTAAATTATCTACAGATGGAATATTTTCCATTACATTATTTCCTCTTAATCCTATGTCTATAAACTTGTGAAAGAGCCTTAGAATATTCTGCAACTTCTGATGAGACCCTGGCTCGACCACAAAATTGATCTCTCCCACTGTTGTCCTATAACAATGGGATGGTATTATGGACATTTCAGAACTACATCTAGTCTAGGGATGAACGTTTTCATCCATACTGTTCCAATAACAGTATCACTTGTTTATATCATCATCTTAATATCGAGTTCTAGGTTGGAACATTTCCAATCTCCTTTCTTATTAGAAGGTTAAACCCATGATCTATGACCTCATAGTTTCAAATCATCCTCTCTATATACATGAGTGCATCCTTAGCACTTCTCAAGTACTTAGTGATGTGATTCACTCTTTCTATCAAGGTTTCTCTGTATCCTTCAAGGAACCTTTCTTTAAAGAAATAAATTCCATATTTCAACAATTGAGACTTATTATGGAATTTATGTAAAACATTTTGACATACAGGTTAAGGTAACATCCTTATCGATCTAGCTTAGTAGATTCGTATTTCTAATACGTGGGATGTTATAACCAAATCCATTATGGAGAAGTACGTGAATAACAATGCTTTTACTGATAGTAATATCTTGATGTCATTCCCAATGACTTTGATGTTATTATCACAAAGTATTACTAATACGACCGTACTCCCACTGTCCTTTTTGAACACACACAATCCGTGATCATTCTTAATGATCACGTAGTATTTGACCATTAAGTCAAAACTCTTATTACAACTTTGAGAAGCTTCATTTTGATTCAAAATGACTTTTGAAATCATAACATACTTCCTAGATATTCTAAAAGTTTTAAAGGTGTATCATATACATCTTATCTTCAATCACATTGAGGGAATGCTTTTTAATATTCAACTGCCATCTTATCATCATGATAGGCAGTATTGGCAAGTAGAATTCTAATAAACTTATGATGATAGCCATTGAGAGAACTTGTCTAAGTCAACACTTGGACGTTGACTATTTCCTTCAGTTTACCACATAAGTTTTAAGTAGTCCATTTGTATTAATCTTCATTCTGAAGATTTGCTTACTTTAAGTACAATATCTTCTAGCAATACTACCAAGTTTCGAACTTAATAGGTATTATGGACTATAGCTTATAATTCTTAATTTCTTACCAATTTCAAAGTTGTAATGATAGAGAACATCATCATAAATTTTGGATCATAATCCACATCTTTGAGATCCTTTCATTCTGCTAAATCTGATATGCTAAACATATCATTCTAGTCACTGAGAGAATCTCAAAAAATCTATGAAGCTCTCTAATGTGTGTTATGAGTGGTTCCAAACAACTAAAGATTATCTAATAATCTTGTGTTAATTTGTGAGTCCAGAATATTTTCTAGTTTTATCAGCTTCCACTGTCTTCTCTGAGGACATATTCCTCTTTATAGAAGATAACTTTCAGGACGATAATTATTTCATTATTGTCTGGCCAATAAATGTAATGTCCAAATTCTTTGGACATTTCACAAATTCACACCAGGGTATAACTTGACTTTAAAATAATGTCTGTTTATAATTCACATCTCATATGAATTATTTTATTTCCATATCTTATATGGACACACACTGACTTATTTGGAACCATATGTAAAGTATGGACATCTAACGTTCATACTCATGCTCAAAAGGATATAAGAATTATGCAAATCTTATTATGTATTGCACCATATCTTAATAAGGTGCAATTCCTCATTATTATCATATTACTATGATGTACAATGAAGATCAATCGAGTGAGGATACAATTAACCTTTTAATGATATGTGTGAATCATGTACTTAAGTATTAGTTTTTTTGATCAAATCAAAGAATTAATACTCTTTCCTATTTGTCACTTCTTCTTGATCTTATACCTTAATCTCTAAGATGCATTCGACTTGTATTTCAGTAAGTACATACAGTCGAATCTTTCTAAGAGTAAACTATTAAGGTAAGTCAATAGAAATGATTATCTTTAGCCTTAAGAAGATATTGGGTTATTTATATCAGTATGTATAAGTATCAATAATTTCTTATTGTACAACCCAGTGTACAATGCTATAGATATTTAGGATTCACACAGTTCATTTCTATAGGAGACTTGTGAATATTCATCATATGAAATGTCACATCAAGAATCTATAGTGCATTGACTGTTTTATAAAATCTTATCGAATAACTATTGTTCCTTCTCAGTCAATGTTATTCATTTTTATAATTCTTGATATCATATGTAACTAAATAACAATTATTCAGTTTCATATTAGACTCCTATAGATATACAAGGATTTACTGTCTGACAGTAACCTATGCATATCCTGAACAATTGTTGAGTCTAACTCAACACTTGCATTTTCTCGATTTTCTTTTACTTGTCTAAGTCTGCATACTATCGTAGATCTGAGAATCATTTTCAATATCTCATAATGGAGACACTAATTCTCCAATAGACATGTAAAAGATGATAATAAGAATACCCGAAACTTCTTACAAGTTTCATACTCTTTTTGCCTTTACCAATATCCATATTGGTTGCAGTGGGATAACTTTTACTTCTTTCTTTCAACTGACTTTCCTTTATCCTTTTCAGGTGTGGGTTCGACCGTTTAAAATCTTATTACTTACCTTTCTCAAAGGCACATCATGAATACCTCTTCATCTTAGTCTATCTAAGTAAGAGATTTCATGACAATCATTGCCTTTCAAAAAGGCATACCATGAGTACCTCTTTACCTTGGTCTATCCAAGTAAGAGGATTCATGATATCTGATTAGGATAGTGACTTTCACTTAGCTCTAAAGATATTCTTCATAGTTTTCTAGTCAATCTGAATCTGAAAAGTATTGGCATCCAATATGCCAAAATCTCGAATTAATAGACGACATTTTAATGAACGAAGAAAATAACATGATTTAAACAGATAATTCTTATAATTCAATTATGGTATTCTATCTTGAATTATTTTCCACTATTTTTCAACGGACTGTATAACCTTCAGGTATATAGAACGGAAGACTCCAACGATCTCCTAGTAAGGATCAGAATCTCCAAGAATCATAGTATGACCTCGGATAAACACATAGTATCATACTATTATCTTGTAACAACCATCTCATGGTAATTGCAACTCCTTGCAATATCCGATTTTATTTCGGCTCCCATGTATTTAATGGTTCCGGGTAAACACAGTAGACCATTATCCATGGTCTAAGTTTTACCATCCATACGTGACAGAGTAGAGTAAGAATGCAGCTCTCGGGTAAACGCGAGGATAGCTACACCGTTACTCTATTCCAATCTCAAGGCATCAAGATGCCATAGTTAATAGTCCTTTCATCAGATGGTGGTAGATCTCGGGTAAACACATAAAAACTGCCATCATTGAATCAAGCTCTAAAAACTATATTGATGGAGAGCCACGCGGTGCATTCTCAATGACTCGCGCTCCGACTTAGACTTTATGTTGAAGGTTTTTACTTATTTTATGTTAGTCTCATCCTAAGTGATAGTTTATAAATATATCGTATATATTTAACTATACCTAGATTTTAGCAATCAATTCATAATAAAAAACTAAAAAGCATGCATCAACCATACATGTTCATTATGTGGTCATGGACAGCACGATGATTAATTGGAGTCAAACAATTAATCACCACAACAATATAACAATTATATAAATAAAACATGCAAACACACAGGCATTGGTGATATCATCTCTTGTCGCCTTCTTGGTTGTGCTTGTGGATCATCCTCGCCTCTTCTTGACCAACACGATCAATTACAAATAATAATAAAATTTTGAAATATTTTTCAAATATATATTAATTGTAAGAGAAAACCTTATGGCCGAGTGCAATAACATAGAAAGATAGAATTATATCAGAATGAGAGAGAGAGAGAGAGAGAGGCATGCATGCCTCATTAATTAATAATAATTAACCTACTCAATTCTAAAATGATCCACACAAACCACATACCATCACATGATATGAAATAAACAAAGTGCATGCTCAGGACCACTTCAAATTTTAACCATCCACTCATGATAAAACACTCACATGAAGGCTAAAATTTTGAAAAATAATAGTTATGGTTTTCTCAAAACCTGGGTGCCAATCAAAATTGGATAATTTGAATTTTAAAAATCTCATTTTCTATCATGAATTTAAATCTAATTTACACCATCAAACACATCAACATGTGCAAACGAAGCTAAAATTAAAATTATAAAATATTTCATTCATAATTTAGAACAATTCTAAATTAATTAATTTAACACTTAGATTAATTTTAAATCACATTAATAACTCTTTGTTAAGTACGCCACTTATTAAATCATATTTCTCAATAACAATTATTAAGAAACATTAATTATAACATTTATAATCAAAATTAGTCTAACAATTAGACTTAATTTAATCTCTTAATAACTTATATTAAAAGATTATTTTTTAAGTAGATTAGATCTTCAAAATTTTAATTAAGAGATTCTTAAGAATATTAATCAACTATCTTATTAACTGTTATTAAGAGTTAATTAATCCTTAATAACTTTTATTAAGGTTAATTCTCAAAAAATAATTAACCCTTTGCATAATAATTATAAAGAGTTAATTTAACACTTAATAACTACTTATTAAATGTCCCTTAATTAAATAATTAATTTTATAACTACAATTGTTAGGAAATTAAATATCTAATCACCTCATTAGAATTAATTAACAACATTTGTTAATTAATATTTAGGTCACAACTTAAAAATCAATTAACAACACTTGTTAACATTAATTTAAGATCACATCTTAATAAACCCCTTTTATTCATTAATTAAAAGATAATTAATTTCATAACAATAATTATTATGAAATTAAAAAATCTAATTAAGATTTAACAAAACATTTAATAAATATTTATTAAACGTCTCTTAATTAAAATAATTTAATAACACTTGTTAAATCTTATAAAGATCATATCCTTTTAAAATAACCCCCACTTAAGATCACATCTTTAAATAGCCTCCTTTAACTCAAAATTGTTAATTTAAGCTTAAAACATATTTTAAACTTTATTAGTTTCAATTTCAAGTTAAATAGGGTGGGGTTATTATTTCAATTAAGGGTGTAAGGGGTAAATGGGGTTAATGGGCTGGGGTTCAAAGGGCAAGGCCCATTTGGGCCTAGGCTCGGGTCTGGCCCAGGCCTTGCTTGGTTCGAACAAGGCAAGGCCTGGGCTTGGGCCTGGGCTCGGAACCACCTGGCCCAACCATGCTAGGCGCCTGGCGCACTCGGGCCGGTCCAGGCCCCCCGGTCGAGCCGGCGTGGGGCCAGTCAGTCCGGCGCCCAGTGTGCCGCTTGTCTGGGCCTAGGCTAGGGTTTGAGCCCTTCCTTGATGTAGGTTTTATTGCATCGTTTGGGGTGGCGCCGCCATCGGCGTCGGCGGCCAGGGGGGCCGGAGGTTGCTGGGGGGTGGCCCCCTTTCCATCCCCGGCACCGGCGATGGCTGGCCGGCGACTACCTTGCCACCGGTAGCCCCAAAAAGGGTAGTTAAAACATATTTTTGTAACCCATAGCGTCCTTTTATTCCTCTTCCAACACTTGAAAAATCAAGAAAAAGAAGCTCCGCCACCGGCCGCCGGGTACAAGAGTGACCCTCCGGTGACTGGCAGGGGATGCTGGTCATACCAACAAGCTTTACAGTGATCTTCCATCACCATTGAAGCCCCAACCAAGCCATAAAGATATGTTCTTCATCACCATGAAGAATCATATGAAAAACCCCAATAAAAAATCAATTTTCTCAACAGAAAAATTAAAACTAATTTTAACGTTCATCATATGAACTATTTTTAAGAGAATATCGACTCCTTGCATGGAATTTAATTTTAGAACGTTAATTTTATCGTTCTAAAGCGGATCAGAGCGGAACCTGGCTCTAATACTACTGTTAGGATCCGGACGGGACGCGAAAAACGCAGTGGAAACAAAAATAAACTCCCACCGATGCCCGCAGATCCATTTAGGAACGAAAAGCATAAACCAAAAAATTGGATGTAATCAGATTACCTTGCGCGGATTCGAATCCGCTTCTGTCTCGGTCTTGTCGAGGCGATGCCGCAAGCCACACAAGCGTTCGGCCTCCAACGGTACCACACGATCCTCTACGGTGGTTCGTCCTCGCTTCCTCGTCCGTATCAGCTCGCTCGCTGAAGATCCGTCGCCGCAATGATGTCCGAAAAACCCGCGGACGGGAATTCCCGACTTTCGGAAATCACGTGTGGCGGAGACAGAGACTGTCCCGGTGCCTCAAACGAGGCGCCCAGAGGAAGAGGAAAGAGAGGGGAGGGGGTCGGCCAGCGTGAGGGGAGACCCTGGAGCTTGGCCCAGGGTTTCTCAACAACGTGTATATATTAAGTCGGCATGACTTTTTACAAAAGTCCCCGACTTAATAAAAATCCCACATAAACACCACCTACTGAGAATCTTATTGCGTGTGACCCTCTAGGCCCAATAACCAGTCCAGTTTTTGGCCCGTTAAGTCCAATAATATTTTATTGAATTATTGTAATTAGTTAATATCTAATATTTAATTAATTACTTAATCGAATTAACATCTCATGTAAATTCGACCAGAATTCCGATCAAGTTGGGTGCTAAGCAACACCGCATGATCCCATAAGATAATGGGGTTCAACAACCCACTCATAGAACCTGTTCGTCCACAGTTTCTGCTGGACCCGATCCTTGATTATTGGAGATCCCGTGGAGGGATTCGTAGGTTAAAGTCAAAGTCCAGAAGTCCACTGACAAGGTGTCTTTGGCATCTCAAGTCCAAAAATCAACCACGCAACTGTGACTATGAATCAAGCCAGTTGACAGTCTGGTAAATTACCATTCGGCAATTCATGTCAGATCAGTTCAGTGAACTCATTCCCTAATAAGCACCTACAGGTTTACCATTATGTCTCCACACAAATAACTAACGAGATCAGTCACCTTCATCATATGAGCTGGAATAACCTGTACTAGTCTTATGAGAGGGAAGCATAAGGTTTGCTTTGCTCGAGCCTTGTTCTTTCGAGTGGAGTGGGAGTCTCGGCTCATTCGATTCATTATAGGGGAGGGGAACCAAGCAAAACAAACTTCTAACTTAGCTAGAAAAGAAAGTCAGGCACCCATGATACTGCATCTCGCTTTACAACTTGGTTGTCTAATCCCATCGGTTTCAGTTCATACTCTACCAGTTAATAGGAAGTCGAATGAGAACTCCTAACAACGCATAAAGACCAATTTTTTCACTTCAACCCGAACCGACGGAGCAGTTGCTTTTGAAATGTGTGAAGCTTTTGCCTATACCCCTTCTTTCATCAAGTCAAGCGGTGTGATTAAGTCAGAAATCGGTACTCTTATTCCTGAATGCCCTTCCATCAAATCAAAGTCTTAAGTCTGACTTTAAGCTCTAGCTCCATAAGGAAGCTTTAACTTATCTTATTCTAAATATGGATCGGTTACTCCTATTTTTGTTCATTCAGGGGAAGGAGACTTACAAACTTCTTACTCTGTTGTCTCTTCTCTCAATCGTAATTCAAGCTCCACGAAAAGAAATAAAGGAAGCTAACACAGTCAGTGCAGCCAGCCAGTCCAAAGCAAGTAGCTAACCGAGCCCAGAAAGTGCTAGAATCATAATCAGATCAAAATATGGGGAAAAAAAAGGAAGGCCAAATCGATCAAATTCAATAGCTTTAATTTCTTATGTGCCGCAGGTGTGAGATTCATTCTCTTCCAAAAGTTGCTGGAACTAGATCCCGACCTATCCCTTCCTTATACAAGTATTCATTAGCGATCAGGCAAAGGATGCTAGGTCTTTAATGTGGATGGTAATAGATTAGTGATGAAGCCAATCCAATCACGGAGCTTGAAGCCTAGATAGAAATCAGACTTGAATTGAAAAAGGCAAATAGTTAAACCGAAGTTCCTTCCTATGTCTCCCTCAGTAAGGGTTTGTACGGTCTTCACTTCAAAGCGAACCCGGGGCTGGATGATATCCTATACTTGATAGCAATCCGCCCCGATACAATAGTGACTTGAATCATTTCCAACCTAACCCTCTATCTCCTCGGATGAGGTCTCGCTTATTTTATTCGATTTTCTGCTTCGGGTGAGTTCCACCTATTGGTATCCCACCAATCTCTTCCATCTTCACCCAATCCAGAAGGACTTTCACCCACATAATGGCTAATTCCAGAAATTGAAATGAGGAAAGAATGTTCTTTTACACGTATGAACTCTTGAACTAGAACACATAATGAAAGCCAATCTTGAGATCAACCTTCCTAAATCGATTTAGAGACCTTAACCTTATAGCTGGTGGAAGGCTCACTTACTAAGGTTACTGCTTTGCCAACGGAGATCTGCTTGTGGCCCTAACTGGAACAAAAAAGTCAGCCTTTTAAATGAAAGGATATCGGCTGATAGTTTAGTCTATACAAAGATGGGTAAAAACGACCTTAAAGGAAGCTTGCTTAATTGTCCACTTGTAATTCCTCAGATAAGACAATCAATCCCTACTATCAAATATGGAATGGAACCATACCATCTTGAAGACCCCCCTTCAGCCCAGGAGTAGCCCTTAGTTCAATCGTTTTGTTCTAGGTAGTCTTTTTATTTTTTCTCCTCCTCCTCCACTTCTGAGGGCACACATCGTCTGTTTGATTAGTAATAATCATTATAGGGTTCGGGGATAAAGCACGGATTTTCCTCCCTAGTATCCGAGAGTCAGCAATGGAACTACTCCACCAGAAGACTTTTTCGTTCTAACTTCGCGTCATGACCTTAGGTCTTTCTTTCTATCCCTCTATTTCGCTCTATGCCTTATTTGTATTAAGGTCCCTCATCAGTGAAGGAAATGCCGGCACAGAAACGATCTATCATTCCTCCTACTACGAATTGAGCCCTTTCTTTCTATTCAGTGATAGGTGTGAATAGGTTGCGCAGCAGTAGATCGAGTCTTTGGCCTATTTCCCTCGTCTTGTAGATTGACTCCTTGTGCCCTCTTTATTTGGCTGGTTTGATCCGTGAACCCAACTTTGTCTTTCAACTTTTAATTGGCTTTGTGCGCAGTTAACCCGGAATGAATCGAAAGTCTGCTTTTCACCAGGTGTGCTTCAACCCTACGTTCACGAGACAAGAGATATGACTAGTCACATGCCTATAAAGTGGCTTTGGCACCCTATAATCACATGCTGTAAAGTCACAAGAGAATAGGTGTGCTCTTTCATGTTACTTTGTCACCGTATAAAGTGCACACCTCTTCTCTCATGGATGAACAAATCAATTCGTGTGGTCTCATGCAGTTCCTCGTACGCCTTATTATGCCTTGAGAACTCAATGCTACTTTCAAATCCTTCATCACAAGCATTCACCGGTTGGCCCTAAAAGGGGTTCCACATGACATGGAACCAAGGTTTGTCTGATCATTGGATCAATATGGCTCAGTTTCTATGAAAAGAGAGTCATATTTGTCCCGCTCAGTATGATTCATGTGAGTCAGGCTGATTTAGGTCTGACCCAATATGACTGGTAAACGGCAAAAACTGACACAACTCTTACAAGTCATGCATAGTAGCACCGAGATGGCAAACCATGCATGGAACAACATAGATGTGTCAAATGTTGTGTCTTATAGTCATGGATAACAAAAATCAATTACGTGGGCTTACAAGTGGACCTCTCATAGTATAGTATTTCACTAAACTTACTTTAGCTAAGCACTTGACCTTTAGTGATGTACATGTCATTGAAACTAATCAGTTCTTTTAGGTTCATCTCAAGAGGAAAAATGACATAAGAAATTCGTGTCAAGGGTGCTCTCTCTCTCTCTTCATTTGTCATTTCGGAGGCAAAGTCCATAATTGGAAAAATCTCGTCAATGTCCTCCAAATTTAAGACTTTATTCTTAGGTATATTGATTTTCATTATTTTATTACGTGGAAGCTATTTTTAAGCTTTCATGTAGTTTTTAAGGTATTAAATAGGTTGTCAATGCATATTCTTTTTTAGCAAAAGAAGTTGAAGAATGCAAGTTATCTACCTAACATCGCCACTAGCAAGGTAAGGGGCATCAAGGAATGTCGGAGTATGACAGCTGGTTAAGGTGGTTCCAAGGAGGAGCAGACTAGCAGGGAAGAGGGTTGACAGGCCTAGAGCCTTCTCGTAGGTTTTGATTACTGCATTAGATGTCTTGAGAGGGCTTTTGGCTAAAACTCATAAGACATGCCATTAGGTATGTTGTTTGCAAGGATGTGGGTCATCATAGTTGGGCATGCAATGAGAAGAAGAAGGGGTAGCCTACATCATTGGGGAGCTCTGGCAAGGAAGGTGAAGTGTTTGCTTGACATGTTGATGCTAAGTTGTAGCCCTCCAGGAGGGATGATAGATTGATTGACATCTTATGGTGTCCTCTGGATCGTGAGGCCAAGCTGAAGTTAGATGATAGTATGGTGATGGTGGTGTTTCATCTTCATGACTGTTGAAAGGTGGTAAAGGGAGGTATGAGCACTTTGCTTTTCCTGAGTTTCTTGCATAGTTTGTGGTTGGAGGAATGCTATTTGTCTATAAGGAAGCTTTGTAATGATATGCTACTGGTCAGTTGGAGTCTACCCTTGCATGGAAGGAATGCCTAGCACTGGGAGAAGTTCAGAGAGGAGGCTTTGTTCTGATTTTCTCTGCTTGTAACCCAAAGATTGCTATGCAAGTTGATTGTTCTGATTTTCACTCCTCAACTCATGTTTCCTTTGCACTTCCTCTCTTCTCTTCCCCTAACTCTTCCCTCTCTTTCTTTTGCGTTGGACTTCCCAGCTTCATATAAAGGCTTAGCTTTTTAGACTCTGAAGGATGACGAAAGAAGGAAGGATTATCATAATTGTTTGCCATTGGTAGTCATGCATGTAGGGTAAGGGGGAATGGTCTGATGAGATTTTCAGGGTGGTCAGGAACTCAATTGGAATTTCTTGTTCTAGAAGAGAAGAGGCGCCGAGGAAATTCCTTAAGAAAATTAGACGAGACCTAAATCTTACTGGCAGTTCTCTAAAGAAAGGTAATGGTGGAGGGGTTAGAATTGGTAGTAGGAATTAGCTTTTATCCAAAAGGATTCCCAACTAGAAGGATTGAGACCTTGAAGGGGAGCAAGTAGGGATAAACAGATGCTTTAATGTTGAAATTGGTCAGTTGGAATATTAGGCGTGTCAATGGCAATGATAAAATGCTTGAGGTCAGATTGATTATTCCATGATGTAAGACAGAGGAATTTTGTATTTAAGAAACCAAATCAGGGGATGTGAATGGGGACTTCACAAGAAACCTGACGAGTACCAAGCTGCAAGTTTGTGTTTCCAAGCCTGCTGATGGGAGGAGGGGAGGAATTTTAATTCTTCGGAACCAGGATACATTTCAAGGAAGTAACTCAGTTATAGGTGAACACTCTATTTCATTGGATTTCAAGCACAAAGAAAGGGATTCTAGTGGATTTTTACAGGAGTTTTTGGTCCTCGGGACCTGGCCGATAAGAAGGTCCTTTTTAATGAACTTAGATATTCACAGCACATGCTTGGATGCTTGGTGTATAGTTGGGGAACAATGCAGTGACGTATCCAAGGGAAATGTCTAATCATTAACAATGAGCTTCCAAAAATGAGGTTGCTGGCTGATTGGATCTCTGCTATGATGATCTTGTTAAAGTGAAACTTCCGTCTTTAGCATACACATGATCTAATAAGAAGGTTAAGTCAAACTGAACAGGTTTCAGGTTAGTGTGGAATGGCAGCAGTTGTTAATACATTTTTTGCTAGAGGTTGACCAAGGGTGCTCTCAAATAAAATAGCTCTGTTCCTAGACATGGAATTCTGAATTAGATTGGCTCCCAGATTGGCTGGTCCTGATCTCGATCCGATCCGATCCCAATCTGCTGATCCTGGCCGACCTAAGGAAAGAATTAAGAAACTAAAAAAAAGTTAAAAATGGAATAAAGTTGGAAAAAATCGATTGGTTCCAAAATCAACCGATTCTGATTCGATTCGAATCGAGCGATTCAGTCGATTTTGGCCCGACCTGGGCAATCCAGGCCGATTCCGACTGATTTTCTTTTTACCTCCTAGAATTGGATCAGTTAGTGCCGATCCCGATCCGGTTTGGTCGATTCTGCATTCCATGCTCCTAGAACCTCTTTCTTATAAAAAGCTATTCAGATTTGAGCTTGTCTGGATTAGATGTAACAATTTTCAAGATCTTTTTGAGGAATGGTGAAAAGGAGGAGCCCAACACAAAAAATGCTTGCTACCCTTTTGACTTAAGCAAAAATCAAGGAATGGAGCCATAAGGTCTTTCGAGAAGATAGTAAAGTTAGTTAGACAAGACCTTCTTCATAAGATTGATGATTTTGAGACGAAAAACGATCATGGTGTTATTTTATAAGAGGAGATTAGGCAGTGGGAACACTCAGAAGATTTATAATGAGTGGGCCTTCAAGGAAGAGATAAAATGGAACAAAGAGCTAAAGAAATATGGCTTAAGGAAGGGGACAAGAATATGCTTCATGATTTGGCAAATGCCAAGAAAGGGGGAATTGGTTTTTACACTATTAAGGTTGGAAATGCAGTTTTTTAAGATGATGAAGAAATTGGCTCAGCAATTACAATATAAGTCCAATTACTTATCATATTAGAAAAAAGTCTATTAATAAGATACACGTCATATCAAGTCGCATCGAGTAGACTCGAGTCAGATCGCAATGACTTGTGCTAGATCACAGTGTATTACATGAGTCAACATGAGTCACATCGAGTCAGCACAAGTCGCATTGAGTCAACATGTGTCAGATGTGTATCGATAGTCTATGTGTTCTACATATCGGACTCGCCCAGGTACGAGTCGACTCATACAAGTCGGAACAATCCAATGCAATATGGCAAACCATAGACTGGACTAAGTTGCAATTAACTATAAATATCATCATTTATTTTAGGGATAAGTACATGCATAACTTGTTAAAAATGAAATTACAAATTTGCCCATCTTATTTTCATGCTATTATAAATAACCTCACTGCATCGCAATACTTGTAAAATTGTCCATGTGGTTAACATCTGTTATCGATTCCATTTTCAACCGTTAAAATTTATTTTTTGGACAAAACATGCCCCAACAAAAAGGTATTTTTTAATTGGCCCATTATGTCAAAGAGAGAGAAAGAGAGACAGAGATAGAGAGAAAGAGAGTTGAGCAAAGAATATGGGTATTTTAGACATTTTAAACTTTGGTTAAAGGTTAACTAGGATTAACTAAGAGATATTTAACAAAATGTTAATGGATGGAAATGGCAGGGGCATTTTTTCAAGTATTTGGATGCAGTGAGGTTTATAATCGCATGAAAATAAGATGGTTAAATATATAATTTCATTTTTAATAGGGTTATACATGTAATTATTCCTTTCTTTTGATACTCCATTATTAGAAAATTTGGCTATTATTTTTTTATTATTCACCTAGCACTAAGTATCTGACTTAGTAATTTTACATTGTCAGTCACCAAGGGCCTGTCAAGTTCTTGCCCATTAAGTGCCAACTAATTGGCCCACTAAGTCTGGCCCATTAACATGCCAGTTAAGGCTCAAGTACGACCCAACAGCATGGGTGGTTTTCAATTATTCTCCTATGGAAAACAACATTTTCCTTCTAACTCCCAAGTTCTGAAAATTGATTATTTAGATTTCTTAACTTTGTTAAAATTGGTTAGGTAACATTGCAATCTTTAGCACCTGGTACCATATTCAGGAATGCTATAAGACCTCCTGCCGCATTACACCACAACTATCCTTGCTGAAACCTAGTCAAGAATAATAAATCTGCTACGTAGTGATTTTACAAAATGTTTTGGCCCATTTCAAGACCATTTCTATTGACCATCCTTTGCAGTATTCTGATCTGGTGGTGATTTCTTTGCAGGTAGCAATTCTGATGATATGCATGACATTGAATATAGCATTATGGAATTTGCTGATATTCCTGATAGTTTTGCTGATATTCCATCTGAGAAGTATCCCCTTGTTATCACCTTTCATAAGTTTCTCATGATGCTTGATGGTAGCATGTCTTACTCTTTCTTCAAAAGATTCCGTGAGTTGAAGAAAATTTCTTCAAATGAAAATGGTTACTCTTGCTCTCCTGCCTTCTGTTCCTTCATCCAGCAGAAAGAGGTTAATTATGATCGCTTCACCTCAGTTTATTGGCTACATTTTAACTACAAGTTGACAGGGAAGCTTGACTCTTCAGTAGTCTTCAAAGAAATAATGTCCCATATAAAAGGTGGATGGATGGACCATAAGTGAGATTTGGGATGGTGTGCTCAACCGGGAGGACTACGTTAAACTTTCGGAGGGTCGAACATCTACCCTGAACACCGAGATGCAAGAGCTTATCTTTGAAAATTTTCTTGATGATGAGAAGACGAAGCTCAAAAGAGGGGATTTTGATTTATCAGACTTGGTCATTGATCTGCATCGGCGATTGAGGGCAACTGGTGGGTATCTTGGCAACAAGGTGGGTTTTGTTTATGTTGATGAGGTCCAGGATCTTACCATGCAACAAATTGCTCTCTTCAAGTATGTTCGCAACAATTTTGATGATGGTTTTGTCTTTACTGGTGATACTGCTCAAACTATTGCTCGGGGAATTGATTTCAGGTTTGAAGACATAAGGTCGTTGTATTACACTGAATATCTCTAGCTACTGGGAAAGTGAAAGGCAAGGCCAAATGTATGTCTGATCTTTTTCATTTCTGGTGTTCTGAAGTTGGCACAAAGTGTTCTAGAGCTTTTGTACTGCCACTTTCCACAGTCAATTGACCGCTTATTTCCATAAACTAATCTGACATATGGAGAAGCACCTGTTTTGCTTGAATTTGAGAATGATGAAAATGTGATTGCAAAATTTTTGGAAGATATGGAATTGGTAGTTGCAATATTTTGAAAGGCTTTGGAGCAGAAAAGGTCATCTTAGTACGTGACGATGTATCTAGGAAGGAAATTTCTGATAATGTTGGAAAGCAAGCACTTGTGTTAACAACAATCGAGTGCAAAGGTCTCGAGTTTCAGGTGATTGCATATCCCTAATTTCTAGGCGGTTGGGTTGTTTATATTTTTGTATGGTTCATGAATCACGTCTATTTTATTTTCCAGGATGTATTGTAGCATAATTTCTTTAGATCTTCCCCGCTGAAAAATCAGTGGAGAGTCATATATGATTATATGCAATGACATAAGTTACTGGATACCCCCCATCATCATCATGCGAACTTTTTTCCAAAATTTGATGAGTAGACACAATGTTCTCTGCTCTGAGCTCAAACAGTTATATGTGGCCATAACACGTACGAGGCAGAGATTGTGGATATGTGAAAACAACACAGAATATTCGAAACCCTTCTTTGAGTATTGGAAAAAGTTGTGCCTGGTGTGTACGAGGGAACTAGATGATTCACTTGCACAGGCTATGCAAGTTTCCAGCAGCAAAGATGAGTGGAGGGCACAGGGTGTCGAGGTTAGTTTAAAGATGCACAGGATCTTAGGTTTTTCTTCTTTACTTTTTCTAGGATACTTTTTCTTTTCATTTGATTTCTCCAGTTTATCTGTCCATGGTGGTGGTTGAGGTGTTTTCATTATGTTATGCATTTTAACTGTTGCAACTATTCAACGAAGGGAACTTTGAAATGGCAACTATGTGCTTTGAACGAGCTGAAGACACTTGCAAAGAAAAGTGGGCACGAGCCGCTCGACTTCGAGCTTCAGCTAGTGGCAAGCTTCATGTGAATTCTGACATGGCACGTGTTAATCTGACCGAAGCAGCTGAGATATATGTAACTATTGGAAGACCAGAATTGGCGGCCAGTTGTTACATTGAATTGAGAGAGTTCCAAAAAGCAGGCGTCCAATTTTCTATTTATTTAACTGAACAATAGCTATTTCATTTGTCCCTTAATTTATAATAGCAGTAGAATCAAATAGAAAAAAAATATATATATATTTGCTTATGATGCCGTAAGGCCACCCTCTTATGTTAATGTTGGTGAGTGTAAGGCGACCAACCATCAAAGTCAAATTAGACCGTAGACTAACTGGAGAAGTACCTTGTGGTTTGTGTAATATTCCCCATCCTACTTCATCCCTTTATTGTATTAGCAAGAATTAAGCAATGTTTATAATTTGAGGTTATATAGTAAATTATTAATTTCCACAGTAGTTTATATACAAACATGACCCTCACTAATAAAGGGAGTCAACAATGGTTTGGAAAGTTTTGATTGGTCTATGATGACTTGGCTGTCAATTTGATGGGTGAGTTGGCCGTTTGAGTGGGACCCACTTGATGAGTTCGCAACACCTTATTGGTGATGCGCCTTCATGTCAAGCTCAGGGCAGCCATGTCATAAGTAAAGATAAGGACAAAATGGTATGTGGATTGATTGGGTAGATCATAAAAATGGAAACTCTAACAGGCTAAAACCTTGCTTATAAAATGGGGCTATTTCCCCACCTTCTCAAACCCTGCAAAACCACCACTCTCTTTTCCGTTGCTGGAAGAGACCTCCGCAATTTCCTTAAACTCCTATAAAGGGGCATATCACCTCCTTCCCTCCCTGTGGGAAGCACTTGAGGGTGAGGAAGTGGGAGAGAAGGGTGAGGTTGTGATCACGTGTGATTGCAGCCATAGCCATGCTGATGTTTGCATGAAGTAGAGGCCACCACTTCTGCTCAGAGTTCCAACTTAAAGAAGTTAAATAAATAATTGTATGAGCACCCATCTCTTAATGCCGGCCAACTTTGCATTCACAATCATACCTTTATTCCTTCATGGATATGCATTTTCCCTGATACACTTATATGCTCTTCTTATATGATTTTTCTTTTAGTTGTGGTTGCAACATTACTCATTTGCTTCACAGTATCACAATCTTCTAATTCTACGGTTATACAGTTGATGATTACAAAGTTAAACAAACACAATGAATGGTGATATAGGATCATAGTCAAAAGGCAGCCTCACTCCACTCTAATAGGAGCCCTGGTCATCCTATAGGGCAATTAGGAATGCTACACAATCATAAGGTAAACAATAATGAAGGAAAGCATTTACAAAAGAACTTGAAATGACAACCACATGGTCATAGTCTGGATTAGACTAAGGCCTACATAAGTCAGCCTTTCTTCGCCCTAATAGAAGTACCGATAGTCCTAAATTGTAAGATGGGAGCAAGAGTTTGCTAGGATCATCATAAGTAATCTTAGGACCTATGGTCTCCTTTATCATGTAATCTTGGGACATAACACCATATGTATACGAGTGAAGCTACCACTCACTATGGTGCCCAGAACTCTCATCTCTAGTAACTTGTTGGGATCATCACATTATAGCATGATGGTTTGAGGGTCTGCATAAGTCTATACAGTGAGATAAACTGCAATTAAAGTACAAGGAAGGGTTCACTAGGGTAACAACTCTACAAAAGACATAAGTCTCATTTTTGTTCATTCTATTCAGGTAAAAGTACATAGCCATCAAATTTACAAACCTAAATAAGTGAATTAAAAATTATTGAATTTTGGCACAGAGTGCTAGATCATCCTTACAACTAATTTATGAATTCCCCCTCACTGCTTTCCTATCCTACTCCACGTGACCCTGGTACCCCCAAAACCAAAACAAAATAAGGAAAAGGTGGCAATGAATCATCAAGCTCATAATGGATTATTCCTTGTCCACTACCACTTATTATGAGTCCATGAGGGAATAAGGATTAAAGTTCATTCTAAGTTCACCAAGGAAAAGTAAAGAACCAATACAATTGTAGGAATAATTGAGGGAAGGAAAATCAAGAGCAATAGACGAACACATTAATGTCAACCTCTAGACTATGCCAAGACTAAACTCAGACCAATAGCCTCTAATTTGAACCATTGACATCACCCGACTCTACATAGAACAATTCTTAAAGAATTCACTTATTTGTATGTGAACATTTCAATTATTAAGGTACAAGGTTAGTTAGGTTGGTCACTACAATAATCATTTTGGGTTCCTTTTTTATCACCTCTAATCTCGTCAATGACTAGATTATTCATTTTTCATGAAATTGCTTGCCTCAAGACTAGTGCTACAAAGGAGCATGCATTTATGATCATTTTATTTGATCTATTTTGTGAGTGGCCAGTTGTGGGGATGTGCTTTTTTTTTTTTTAATCTTTAGATTTTTGAGAACTTGGGATTAGTCCTCAGGTCAATGTTAATTACGCCAATCAATGATCGGCGACCCTTGATTAACCATCCGGTAATGTCCTTAAAAAGGAAAATCAAACATTAACACCACAAGATTTGAATGAATTGAAGCAAGACCGATTTCGGAAGGAGATTTTTGAAAAAATGTTCCAATTTTAGAAAGAATCCAGTTTTGAAAAGCAGTCCAAATCATGTGACAAGTCCATGAAATTCTTCTTTCTAGTTAATATGTTGTATGATGTACTTGTGTTTACCCTTTTTTAAAAATTCTTAAAGGATAGTTAAAAGTTGGTCTCAATATCATCCTTGTAGTTTATAAGAGATCTTTAGAAGACTACCAACCTTATCATCACCTTAAAGAAAGATCCGCGAATTTCCTTGATTGACATGATTGTAATCCTTCAAGTATCCTTTAGCCTCACTTTGTTTGCAGAATAAGTTTTTACGTGGGGCCCACTGACGGAATGGCGTATACCAGAATAAGAGATGTTTCGGTTTGATAGTTTTGTGGGGCCCGCTAATGGAATAAGAAGAATAAGTGATTCTTGGGTCTAAGGTGGGATGGCTTATTCTCCTTATTCTCCGAATACGCTATTCTGCACCGGTATAAGCCATTCTGCTTGTCAAAGCAAAATTAAGCTTATTCTCTCCTTATTCTCCCTTATTCTTCTCCTATTCTCCAATCAAAGTGGCCCTTAAGGTGTATGCCTTTAAAACATCATTTTATCTTTTGAAATTTATGATATAGTAATATTATTAAAGAGTCATTTAGAACAAGCATGCATTTAAATTCACATGGTATACTTTCATTGATTGAAGAGGTATAAGTCATTCAAACCATATGAGTGGACTGTTAAGAAGACACAGCCACTTAAACCATATGAATGGACCAAATCATTTCAAACAAAGTTTGTCATTCAACCAATATGAATGAACCGTTGTCTTCTTTATATATATATATATATATATATATATATTATCTTTTGGAATGATAGAATACAACAAAAATACTGGAGTCCCGAGTGTTGTTCTGCAGCGCGTTTGTGTAGCGTGAAGAGGCTTCTTTTGTTCTCTAAGAACTGCAAGAGCTTCGCCAAAAAGACTTCTCCAAAAGCTTCTCCTCTGGGCACTTGCAGTAGCCCCCCTAGGGGGGGTATTTATAGGGTAAGAGGAGAGAGCCGCGTGAGAGAGATGGAGAGAGAGAGAGAAGTGGGTTGGCACCCCCACCGGTAGGGGAACCACCGGTGGCTCCCTCCTTGGCCTTTCTCCCTCTCTCTTCTCTTTATTCTTTTCCCCCCTCCTTTTTTTCTTTTCTTTACATGTCCTCCCCCCTTTTCTCTTCTTTTTTTCTTCTTCAAAAAAACATGTTCAACAAATGCCCCCCATGGGACATGTGTCGGAGGCAAGGATGAAGGCATGTGTCCCGTGTATTGGCTTTGTACTCTTTTGTTGGCCTCATCCCATGTGATCGGCTTGCATTTGACTTAGGGCACATAAGTCCTAGCGTGAACATCAGAGATGTTTGCAATCTATCTAGATCTTTTTGAGACTTTTGGGAGGAAACCAATCTTTATGGGTCTTAAAATGATGTCAGCTTGCTGGAGCTTCGCCTTCTTTTGAATTATGCATAGTCCTGTTTCAAGTGTTCTGGTGTACAAAAAATGCTCAACCAGGTCACATTTGTGACTTTTGAGTCAGACCCAGCTGAATAATCTTGGTGGGTCCTGACCAGTGTCTTTTGGACTTTTGGGGTTTTCCTCTAGCTTCTTCCATACACCAAGCGGCATCATGACTTTATGGAGTCTTCGAGTCATCGGGCCTTCATGGTTTGGGGACCTTTTGGGAATGCTTAGGCGATGTCCTTTGTCTCTTGACACTTACCCAATCCTCAGGTTTTAAGATGCGAAACACCTTCTTCCGACCTTTCCAAGCACGCTATGCAAAATGCCATGAATTGGCCAGTGTTTTGAATAAGGTTTATGAGTCGCACACTGCGTTCACTCAACTTTGCTTCTTGCCCCCTAGTGACACTTGAAATTTTCGAGACACCAAATACTTCTTTTTAGCTTTCTAGATGCATCGGACAGCCTTTTAGTCTTCATGACTCGGAGCTCTCTTTGGAAAAGTTTGGGTAATGTATTTTATCTTTCAACACTTACCCGGCTTCAAGATTTCATGGTGTACACAACCCCATTTCGGCTTTTCCAGGTGCGTTAGGAAGAGCACCCTAAAGTGGCTAAGGCTTTGGCTCATGTCGAGCCAATAGGACTAGGATGTTTAGAATACCTTTGTAAGTCTTAAACTATATCGACTCACCTTACTTATCGTCATTCAATGACGCTTACTTCAGAGTACCAAACACCCTCCTTCGGCTTCTCGGACATTCAAGAGTGTCCGAAATAGCCTAACTTGCATGACCCACTATGGCTGGTGTGGCTTGCAAATGTTGTGCAATATTGGTCCTTTGTTGTTTCCTGACACTTGCTCACATTTCAAAACTTTTGGGTATGAGTGACTCCTTTTAGCTTTTTAGGGTACATTACGGAAGTGACCCTAACTGGCCGGAGCTTTGACTGTATTGAATCAAACTTGATAATTTCACCACTGTCTATGGGCCTTCATTTTGTCCCTTTGCATTTCAAACTCCTTGTAATGAAGTACTCTCAATTCTTTCTCTCCTTTTGCATGTAGCTCACTTCTTTCCTTTTTTGCGCCAAGACTGAGACTGTAGACTCATTTTATTGCTTCTGTAGGCTTTGTAGGCACAGTGCTATTGTCTCCCTTTTTTTTCCTAAGGTAGATGGAGAGTGTTAGGCCATTTTCTTTTGCAAGTGTGGGCCAAATTTTTATTTTAGTGTTTTCACCAATATAATGCTATATTTCCTTCTTCTGAAGCGGCTAATGAGCATGAGGCTCCCTACTCTTGTGGTACCTGAGATTGCTACTTCGGATTAGCCAACCTTCTCCTTAATTTGTTTTCTTCCCTGTCTGTATTGTGCTTCATCAGCCTTCTTTTTGGAAACTGATTTGGCTGAGAGTTTCCCACTAGACTTTGCCATCATGGTAGTTTTTCTGCAAGCCAACATTTGTACCTTTGAGCGAAAGAGGGATTTAACCCGATCAACTCATTTTTTGTCCTTGTGCTTTCATTGAGGAGAACTTTGTGCACTATTTTATCACCTACGAGGATGAGCTCTGAGACCTTTGCCTGCTTTGTTTCCTTTCATACATGAACATGTCCACCTCATAGACTTATATCGGGACATGTTGACAGTCCTTCACACTAACTTCGGCACCCTTGTGGGTTTTCACCAAAGTTAGTCCCTCTTACTTTTGCTTGCACGTCTTTTTGAGTTTTCATATAGCGGGGTTATCTATTTTTGCCTAAGCGTCCTCTCAGATTTTCATTTTAGCAAGATTTTGAGATCTTTTTATCCTTAACTGTCCCTTTTTGGGATAAAACAATTAAGTCCGTTAGAGCACCTCAATTTTAAGGCCCTTTTTTTTTTTTTTTTTTTTTGTCGGTAGGGAATTATGGCTTCTCTATAAGCCAGATTTGGGTAGAGTCTTTGGAAAGTTTTGGGCCTTCTTCAAGGATAGGAGAGCTCTAAGCGTCATTATTTTGGATGTTCCAAGATACAAAGGCTCTGAGTACCCGAAAAGTTTGTGGGGTTTTTAGGGGGTATAATGACTCCAGTGGGAATAGGATATTTTTTTTTCAAGGATACAACGGCTCTAGGGGGCTATAAGGTTTTGGGTTCTTCAAGGGGATAAAAGCTCCAAGAGGCCGAGAATTCTTAGGCTTTGTTGATGAGAATTTTTCGGTGGGACGAGGGATTTTGGCTGTGGAGTATTTCACATTCTTAGACCTTATCATGTAAGAAATCCGGTTTTCCCAATCTTTTATTGAGTCAGGAAGATATCGCCATCATCGTCTCAGTTGTAGCCCTTTATCAAAAAGTTATTTGTGTCTCCTACCAATATAAAGTGACGTAAGGATTTTCTTGTCATTGGCGACTTCCGACACTTTTCCTAGGTAAGGATATGAAAAAACTCGGTCTCTATTTGAGATAGGCTGAGAGAGCTTCTCGCCACCGGGGTATAACTTTCTCTTTCTCTTTTCTTTTTTTTTTTCTTTTTATCCTCTTTTCTCTTCTCTCCGTTTCTTTTGAGCATTCTCTTTTTATCACACCTCGATGGGTTGGATTCTCTCTCTCTCTCTCTCTCTCTCTCTCTCTCTCTTTCTCTCTCTAACTAACTCTAGCACACTTCCAGATTTTATCCAAAGCTGGCACATTCTTGATGGATATAGGTGTCCTCTAAACCAATCATAAGGCACCTATTTCAATCTGGTTCACTAATAAATGGGATTAAATTCATTATGTAGATTGGCATATTTGTTATTGCACATAATGAAGTCCATGAATGTGTGCAATAGTCATCGGATTATGATGAGATCATAATAATGAGACTGATGACTTATAAACACATATTCTTAATTGTTCCTAGTCGTAGGATGTTTGAGAAGGACATCAAACATCCGGTAAGGTTCAACAAAAAGAAGTAGGGTTCCCCTGCCTGCGAGAGTGGCGGGCCTTTCTAAGATTTCGACAGCCTAGCTTTTCTCTAAGAGCCTTTCTCTCTGTTGTTTATTGAGTGGCGTATGCTTAACAGGCTTTGAATCGGACACTATCAAATCGGAGTTTCCTCGAGGAAGGTATCTCAGGAAAAGAAGTCTTAGCTGAATAAAGGCTGCATTCAGATTTGGTAAGTGTTCCATTAGGAGCTGTTTTCTCCGTATCTATTGTTAGAGTGAAATCATTTGTTGTTCCAGTAACCCGTGCTAGTGGTAGTAGGAGTCCTTGGTCAACTATCATTGGTGATGCAGAAGAGGATTGGGGGAAAAGAGGATTACAATAAAGCTAGTAAGGCAAGGTGCGTAGCGAGAATGACTAGTCCCACACCCATAAACATTAGGAAGAGAATCAGTTGTTGATTGAATCAAAATAGGTTGGGATTCACAGCCATATTTCGTACATCAAATTGTATATATAAATATCAGTTTTGTTCTTTAAGAAAAGGTCCCCAAAGCTATTGCATCGTTCGCCCCCATGATGGATTACAATAAAGCTAATTTCAATCCAAAGTTAGTACTCGAAGCTACATGATGAAAATATATGTAGTGAAGGGGAGGCCATTCGCTCAAGCATTCTAGCATGAGTGAATGGAGCGAGGGAGTGGTGAAGCAGGCACCTTGACTTTCAGCCCAACAGACTCTATTTGGACTGTACCGGTGTCGGCCTATTATTCATGGAGTTGGCGGAGTGTGTTGTATGTCCGAGAATTTGCATAAAATGTTGTGCTTTATCTTATATCGTAGGAAATGATTCTAATACAGCTATGTGGCTCGACCCTGGTGGACCTGGCCAACCAGTTGGGCCAAAAATCTATTGTGCAATAGCAATAGGACCTGAGGTCGACAGAAGGCTAATGCTTGTGGGTCTTATAGACACCATGCTAACATGAATAATATGTGGACGAACAACCTGCTACTCGAACATCTTCCCATCCACCTTGTGCCCATTGATCTGCTCTACACCCTTAGCTGCACTGATAGGATCAGTATACTTCACAAAGCGCAAGCGCCTTATTTGACTTAAACCTGTGGCTTTGTCCTTGATCACTTTTGCTTGACTGAGCGTACCAAAAGGAGAAAATAGTTTTATTAACCCATCCTCATCCACGAATTGGGGAAGATAACCCACATATAGATTTGCATCATCAACTTAGCAACTGACCTTGTTACTATAAGAGGGCATAGTACCCACTACTGGACTGAAAGCCAGAGGTACATTACTAGGAAGAAGAAACTTACCACTAAAGGGTGAGAGTCCTCCACCTCCGAAAGCAACAAAGAAGTTGACATGATTTCCGTCAATTTTGCTTCCTGGTGTTGATGCAATCAAAGGGTCTGAAAGAGATGGCCAACATCACCATAAATGTCGCGTGCGACATCGATTTTGAATGCCATCTTCCATACTCTGCAAGAATTTGAATCTCTGAGTGTTCCGTTCAGCTCAACAAGCTCTTTTAGTTGGGCACGCTTTAGTTCACATTCATTTCTTCTTCCACTGGAACCAATAGCTTTTCCACCATTCCTACAGTAGCATCGAGAGACCTCTGGTTATCTGCCTCTACTAGGACTTACAAGTCCTCATGATCTCAGGGATTAGGTCTGAACCACCAAGTTAAGATCAATAACTGGGGCTTCAGCGTGGAATTTCACTCGTCTGACTATTCCGTGTTTAGGATTGAGCTCCCCCCAATTTGATGCCTCCTACTTTCAAGGAACTACAAATCTTATGTTAAAGTTAGAAATCAAAAGTGGAACAAGAATGTATTACCTTACCTGAAAGGAGAATTATCAAAATATGAGCTGATGTTTATATATTGTCAAGTTGCCCCCATTTTGATGCCACCAACTACTAACTAAAAATTGCAAATCTTTTATGTTAAACTTAGAAACCAAAGGAGGAGCAGGAATGTATTGCCTTATCTGAAAGAAGATTCATCGAAGTTCAAGTTGCTACCAATATTTTGTTGAGTTGCACCCAATCCGATGATTGCAACAACTTTCTAAAAGTAGCAAATCATATATATGCTAAAGTTAGAAGAAACCAAAGGAATAGAAATGTATGATCTTACTTGAAAGGAGATTCATCGAAGTCTGAGTAGCTATCGAGATTATGTCGAGTTGCGCCCAATTTAATGATTATAACTACTTACTAAAAGGTGTAAATCTTACATATGTTAAAGTTAGATACGAAAAGAGGAGCATGAATGTACCATCTTACCTGAAAGGAGATTCATGGAAGTCTCTATTGTTACTGAGATATTGTCGAGCTACTCCTAATTCAATGCCTTTTACTTACTAGAAACTACAAATCTTAAGCGAATGTATTACCTTACTTGAAAGGAGATTCATCGAAGTCCGAGTCGCTACTTAGATTTTGTCAAGCTGCCCCCAATTTGATGCCTCCTACATACTAGAAATCAAAAGAGGAACAAGAATGTATTAGCTTACTTGAAAGGAGATTCATCAAAATTTGACTTGCTGCAGAGATATTGTTGACCTGCCCACGATTCGATACCTCCAACTACTTACTAAAAACTGCAAATCTTATCTATGCTAAAGTTAGAACCTAAGGGTGGAAAAGGAATGCATCATATTACCTGAAAGGAGATTCATCGAAGTCCGAGTTGTTGTTGAGCTTTTGTTGAGCTGCCCTCATATTTGATGCCTCCTACTTACAAGGAACTACAAATCTTCTGTTAAAGTTAGAAATCTAAAGTGGAGCAAGAATGTATTACCTTACCTGAAAGGAGAATCATCAAAATATGAGTTGCAGATTAGATATTGTCAAGCTTCTGATTTGTTGCCACCAACTATTTGCTAAAAGTTGCAAATCTTTTATGTTAAAGTTAGAAACCAAAGGAGGAGCAGGAATTTATCACCTTACTTGAAAGTAGATTCATCGAACTCCAATTTGCTGTCAAGATATTCTTGAGTTGCCCCCTAATTTGATGGGTCCAACAAATTATTAAAGACTACAAATATTATCTAGGAGCTACTAGGAAATGTTGATGGGTCCACTTACTAGGAACTACAAATCTTATAATAAAGTTAACGAAACCAAAGGAGGAGCTATATCACCTTTCATGAGAGGAGATTCATCGAAGTCCGAGTTGCTGCTGAGATATTGTCGAGTTGCCTCCAATTTGATGCCTCCTACTAACTAGGAACTACGAATCTTATTATGTTAAAGTTAGAAGCCGAATAAAAAGCAGGAATGTATCACTTTACTGGAAAGGATATTCATCAAAATCAGAGTTGCTACTAAGTTATTGTCGAACTGTCCCAATTGGACACCTTCTACTTACTAGGAACTACAAATCATATCCTCAAGTGGGAAACCAAAGGAGGAGCATAAATGTATCACCTTACCTGATAGGAGATCCAACCAAGTCCAAGTTGTTGCTGAGATATTGTCGACCCGTGATGCGGGACAGGAGAGGGGGTAGACCGGAAGTAGAGAGAAGAGGGGGGGTTGGAGGAGAAGAAGGCTAGGGTTCCCGTCCCGTCTCGGGAGAAAACACGCAACGGTGGCTCTTCATTTCAAATTTCTTCTTCAATACTCTCCCACGAGGGGGTACATGACAATATATAGACTCTTCAAAGAAACCCTAATATGAAAATTACTAAACTACCCCTAGGACTCCGAAAATAACTAAAAAAAACATGGGAAAATTACATATAAATTAAAAGACTCCAAATGGGCCACATGAACTGCACATTGGACCTTGGACTCCATTCCAGCTGCTCCTGGATCCCCATCAACCCGCCTCCATTTGATGCCTCCAACTTACTAGGAACTACAATCTTATGTTAAAGTTAGAAACCAAAGGAGAAGCAAGAACGTATCACCTTACCTAAAAGGAGAACCATCGAAATCCAAACTGCTGCTAAGGTATTGTCGAGCTACCCCCAGTTTGATGCCTCCAGCTGCCTTCTAAAAACTTCAAATCTTACCTACGTTAAAGATAGAAACCAAAGGAGGAGAAGGCACGTATCACCTTACCTAAAAGGAGATTCATTGAAGTTCGAGTTGATGCTAAGATAATGTCAAATTGCCCCCAATTTAAGGCCTTCTACTTATTTGGAACTTTAAACCTTATGGTAAAGTTAGAAACCGAAAGAGAAGTATGGATGTATCACCTTTCCTGATTGAAGATTTTTTCGAAGTCCAAACTACTGCTGAGATATTATTGAGTTTTCTTGAATGTATCACCTTACCTAAAAGGAGATTCACCAAAGTCTAAGTTGGTGCTGAGATGTTGTCGAGTTACCCCTGGATTTGATGCCTCCAACTATGTACTAAGAACTACAAATCCTACCTAGGTTAAAATTATTTGATGCATTTTAGGTTTTAGGATATAACGGCTCCTTGGGCCGGCAACTTTGGAAACTTTAGGTTTTGGGATACAATGGCTCCTTAGGCCAGAAACTTTGAGAAATATTAGGTTTTGGAATACAACGGCTCTTTGGGCCGAAAACAATGGGGAATTTTAGGTTTTAAGATGCAACGGCTACTAGGGCCGAAAACTTAGGAAACTTTAGGTTTTAGGATACAACGGCTCCCTGGGCCGAAACATGGGGTAATTTAGATTTTTGGTTTAGCTTGATGCGACAAGCAACTTTGGGATGGAGGAACCTTTTGAACCTATCCAAGGTGAAGATCAGATTTTTTCACTTCTTTACCGAGTCGGGAGGACATCATCGTCGTCGTCTCGGTCGTAGCTTTTTATCAAATGTCACCTTACTACTTGTGGAGTGATCTAGGGATTTTCTTGTCATTGACGACTCTAACATCCTCCCTGGGTAAAGATGTAGGAAAACTCGGCCCTCACTAGAGGCAAACGAGGAGAATTTTATCCCATCAGGGTGCTTTGTGAGTAGTTACCCAATGGGTCGTTTTCTTTTTTATTTTATTTTTTTAGCTAACCATAGTGCCCTCACAAGTTTTCACCAAGGCTAGCCCTTCCTTATTGCATGTGCTCCCTTGCGAGTTTTCACACCGCAGGATTTCTCATTTTTCCCTGAGGCGGACTTGCAGGTTTTCAACTCAATCAGGTTTAAGACCTTTTTGCCCTTAACTAGCTTCTTGACAAGACCAAGTAAGTCTGTCGGAGCACCTCATTTTTAAGCTTCTCCTCTTCTTTTTTTAAAAACTTCTTTAGTTGTGTATTTTCAGATAGCTCATGCTCTGGGACATAATACAACTTTATATGGCGCCCGTTCAACGATGGAAATGCCACATTCCCTTTTTCATCAACTAATTTATAGGCGTCCTCAGTATATACTTTGCTAACTATGAAGGATCCTATCTAATGAGGCTTGAACTTATTTTTAGGTGTAAGTACCCACAAAATTATTACATAAAAAGTTTAATCATTTAGATGGTAATACGTTTGGCCAACATGTACACAATTATGAGAACATGACATATTTGTAAATTTTCAAAAAGTATAAATGCAATTATAAAAAGTTTAAGAATAACAATGTACTTGATGATTTTTAGAAGGTTTAAGTATGATTTTTAAGGTTTCTAGATGCATCCTCAAACCACTAAAAGAAGTTAAATTCGGTGAATAAGTGCTGAATGAGGGTATAAAGCTAATATAGAAAATACAAGGACTTAAATGTAATAAGTACTAAAGGATAAGGATACTGGTAGTGTAAAGGATAAAGGATACTGCTTAAGGATGAGGAAACTTGTAAAGTTTCTTAGCCCCCAAGTTACCGCCATGTCACCTCACTAGACACTAGTCCCAATCCAAGCGAAGCTTATCCTAAAGAGACACTTGTCCTAATCTAGGGAATCCTTATCCTAAAGGGACACGTCCTAAATCCAAGTAGGGACACTTGTCCCAATCTAGGTCATCCTTATCCTAAAGGGACACATGTCCCAAATCCAAGTAGGGACACTTGTCCCAATTTAAGGTGATCCTTATCTTAAAAGGGACACATGTCCCAATCCTAGGGCTTGCCCACTCTTATAAATACGAAGATGGTCCTCCCATTTCATCCCCATCCCTCCTCCTCCTTCTCCACCCCAGGGTAAAAGAGTAAGAGAGAGGAAGAGAGAAAGAGGGAGAGTTAGGGAGAAGTTTAACATAGAGAGTTGTTGCTACATCAAGGGGATCTGCGAGTTGTCTAAGGATTGGCTGAAGACATAGGAAGACGCCTGAAGTTGTGGAGCAAAATAGGTTTTAGCAGACCTTGTTGTCTCATTGTAGAAGGTAGGTGGATAACTCCCTAATCATGACCTAGTTTCTATTCCTAGTGGTGTGTCATTCCATTCCGCAGAAATATTCAGAACAGAGATAGCTTCAATTAGACCGCTTCGCCCCTTGACTTGGCTATAAGCCAAAACTATGGGAAGCAACATAGGGTTTAGCTTAGGGCAGCGAGTGAGCCTTGGGTTAGAATGAATAGAGTAGGACAGAACCATGGGATTTAGTGATTGATATATGATGTCGCTGGACGTTGAATTGACTAAGCCATGCCAATGGGCCTATCTTTCTCTTCAAGAAGATTCAGGGGAGAGAACTTATGAAGAGAGTTAAACCTAGAATGAGACCACTCCAAGAATGAGACACCCTTGGTCCTATTTATTATGGCCAAAAAGACAGTTCTAACGGGTTCTCCTAAGTCGTTTCTAGAGTGAAACTTCCATCTTGGAGGAAGGGACGGGACTCAATTGAGAAAGAGAGTTGGCTCGAGGAAGGAGCAGCAAAAAGCAATGAACAATTGAAAAGAAGAGGAATGCATTTCAAATGAAACGGAAGTAGAACCCAGGGAATGAAAGACAATGACGAATTCGCTTTATCTACAAATACGCAAGGAAGCGTTAAGCAGATAACCTATCTTCCTATTAGTTGACTAATTGTTCTCTTTCTTTCATAATTCGTGGATAGAATAACTCTCTTTCATTATTGCGTAGAAGAAGAAAGTTGATTCACTCTCTCGAATAAGCCATTTCATTGCTTCTAATGCAACAAATAAGTTAGTCAAGATAACCGAGTAGGTTAGGTCCTAACCCAATAATGCCCACATACGACAGCTCTGCAGAGCTTTATCAGTCGATCACCGGGGTTGAAGCTAACTTGCTCCTAACATCGCATTCACTGTAGAGTTTGAGAGAGTGATCAGTCCAATAAGAAAGGAAAATGATAGTGTAGGAAGATGAAATCGTAGCTACCTGCCAACTATCGATTTCTCATAATTGATCGTAGACCCTAGCAATCGAGTGAGACATTAGGCTAATGTAGAATTGTTTAACTATCCTTTTAGAAGGGGATAGTTCACAGTGCTTATTCTAACTGAACTCATCAAATGTTTCCACTATATTTTTACGCCTTACAATCTTCAGTTTTACTTTTACGTAAATTTGTCTATTCATTTTTTATCCTATTAATAGTTATACTACTACTTTATTATTTGACTTTGATTTGGGTAAATTCCCTTCCCTTTTTTTAGGCCTTACTTTCAACAGCTGGTGTTTTTCTGGTGGGTCGAGCCCTCTCCTTCGTTCTGATTAAAATGGGGTGCTTCGACGGTCTGGCCTTAGCCATTGGGTTTTCTGCTGGGGCCCTCTTTGCTAGCGAGGCACTTACGGCCCTACTTCACTTTATGCATCCAAACAGAAGTTCTGCTACGACAAGTTCTACCTCATGGATGGGGAATAGGATATAGTTCGGGCTCCTAGTCCCTGGGCACTAGTTGAAGTTTTTGATATACCAAAAACTCTACCTCAGAGCACGACTGTGAATCTGCCGATCTCAAGGGTGTTGGGCGAATCCTCTTCCTAGCCACAAGTTATAGAGGTGGACGAAGTTCCCCAAGAATTAACCTGGGTGGCTCTGGATAGGGGGAACATTGTCCCCAAGACAGCCAAGAAAGCTCGTTACATCAACGGGTAAATACCTTCCGAAACGAGGAGTACCTCCTTCTCCTGGGAAAGAATAAAATGGACTACTGGGCAAAGTCCAAATGAATTTGGGGGGAGCTGCCAGCCAACTTGAATATAATGGGATGCTATATTTCGAGAATAAGGATCTCGAGATGAGGGAGTTCAAACAAAAATGTATGTCTCTTTTGAGAAAGGTACTCTATTGACATCCATATTTGATCCCGAGATGTCTCTAAAGAAATCCCGAAAAAGCTGTTTTCTCATATCTAGAGGATATGAGGGTGGATTTAGTGGAAAGAGTGCAGGCTGTCAATGGAGATAGCAACGGCAGCAGAAGGACCCTCTATATTGAGGGGCTGCTTTGTTTGTTTGTCGACAGACTTGAAAGAGATCAGATCCACGAGATGGCGAAGGATCTCCACAAGAAGGGGGACCTCCCCTTATTTCACCCAATTTGTTAAGGAATATTTTCGTCTTAATTCAGTACTTCACAACAACCTTAACCGCACAAGCCTGGGTTGGGCCTACCTCCATCCCTAAAGGAGCCGTATGAGCCGGAAGCTCCACGTACGATTTTGAAGCCAAGCCTTTCCAGTAATGGGGCCTAAGGACCAATATGATGATTGGTTTAGGTAGGGCGGTCGGTCTATTATGGGCACCTATATGGATTAGTGCGTGAGACCGCAATCCACAAAAGCATGGGACTCACCCTTTACTTGGGAACAAAGAAGGAAAACATAGCAGGTCATAAGAGTGAGCGGGGGAGATTCCCTATTGTGAGAGGGACACCTCGCGAGCCGGGCTTTGCGAGATGAGACCTTTTGGTAAAGACTAGTCAATTTCGGGCCACCAAACCCTGCAACTGATGAGAAGGACCGCGGAAGCGTGTACGTTGTCACACTCCCTGCCTTCCAAAGGTGCCTAGAGGACAGGCCAAACGCTGCAAAGCAATGACCGAGGAGTGGATTCCCTACTGGCAGGGGAACAGGAGACGGCCATCTCGAGGCACATCACGACCTATAGGCAACACCGGTGAGACCCAGGAGGCAACCCACTTGGGAGCCAGGGGATCCATAGTACCTGCAGCCTCCCAAACTTCATATTCATCATTTTTGAAAGCGGGGGTAAGGGATCTATTTTCTGCAACAAAAAAAAGACGGAGCAGATTTGACTCGGTACAACCTCACGATACATCCAATACCAATGATCTCCTGACTAGAATGTGTTGCTAGATCTCTGCTCGTTAAGGCTATACAGGCAACAAAAGGTCCGGGTCAACACCTAAACCTTTCAACGAACATGTTTGTCTTCCTTGCCTTGTTCCCTACTGACTCGCAGTGTTACTAGGCTAGTCTCCTTGTTATTAGATCACCTAAGTGAGGGTGGAGGACTCGCTTACAGGATAGAATCTCTATTCTGTAGGGATGGATTGTTTAATCATGTGTTTGATTCTCTACTGTTTGCAGACACCTTTTTCTTAGTTTAGTTTTGTCGACTGCAGTATTTTTAGAGCAATCCGTCGCCGTCATGATCGGTTGAAATCTCGTATTATAGGAGTGCATTATTTTTATTGTCCGGGGTTTTGTCTGACCAACATTCTTCAATGAAATGATTTAAGCGGGCCAAGTGTACTCGTTTTGTAGAAATTGTGATTGAAAAATAAAATGGAGCTCTGTCTGTTTATTTTATGTCGTGGGTCAGGGCCTGATCCAGCTCCTGTTATTCCCTAAAGAGGTCTCGTTCTGGAAGGGCCTTCCATACTTCAAAGAGATGGATGGTAGAGGAGCTTGAGGGTCTAGGGCCCATCGTGTCCCTGAGTTGACCAAGACCTACTTCATGTGATAGACTAGGATGCTTAAAGTATAGCGGAGGGTCCGAAGGAGCTTGCTCGTCTTGATTCATTTCTTCAACTTGACATGCATATAATGGGAAGGGCTGAGTCTCCGTCTAGCTTGGTCTCGCCCTCTTCCAACTAGAAGATTTATAATCTCGAGAACCTTTCAACATTTGAAAAGGAGTCGATATTTTTGTAGTCCCTGATCGGCTAATGCTCCCAGGTTGTCCCCCAGTTGAATGTAGGCTTACTTTTGTTCTTCAGTATTGATTTGGCTAGTCAGTGCACCATGCGATTGCTTCCAATAACCATTTACTGTTGGTTTTCCTTATCCCTTTCATATTCATATATGAGTCGAGCTAGTTTGAGTAATGCCCTTACTCGAATAAAGTACCATCTCATGCGTTTCTTGAACGGGCAGGGTTTCGGATCTTCGGGGAACCTTGACTCCATACTTGAAAAGAATTTATTTCAGCAAATGTAAATGCCTGATGAATGGACGAAGACCACACATATATAAGATGATTCTCAAAGGAGAGGGTCTGTTATCCATGGTCACTTATTCAATATAAAGATCCACACTTTGACACCTAAGATTCCGTAACGAGTAGATATTTCTGTAGGAGCATAATATATTTTCTGGTTAAATACATTATGAGATGTTTTTCCATACTTTCCGCATTTAGTTTTAACTATTTCTGCACCTTAATTCACCAATGTTATCGACTGCAATGTCAAAAATACCAACCGATACCATTATTCCAAGCTTAGTGCCCTTGTCGAGATCTATACCCCGTTAGCAAGGATGGATATAATAGATATTTCACTTTAGACATACCATGCATCGGGTAAGGGCGCAGGCTGTATATAACAACTGTTGCGGGTACCTAAAAAACTCTTTATGCCGCTGGTGGAATTGGATATCGATCCAACGGGTTCGGACGTGAGCGAAGGTTCGGGAAGAAAGGTTCAATGGGTGAGGATGATAGGTTACCTGGTTCTCAAATCGGGTATTGAACCCTCTCTCCCTCCGACACTTTCAATCTCCGTACTCTCCCAGTCAACAAACCATCATAAAAAGTTTGGGATTTATGATCAACCCAGTTTCTGTCAAGTTGCCAATTTAGGTGTGTTGGTTCTTTCCTCCAAATGGGCAACTGAAGTTAAACATTGATTGTCCCAGCAAGGGTCACCTGGGCCTTGTAGGCAGAGGAGGAATTGTTAAGGATTATGATGGAAACGTTCTATTTGCATATGCTCTATATTACGGAGAAGCACAGAGTCTTGATGCTGAATTTAGAGCTGCACGAGATGGCCTAAGGTTTTGTCAAGTGAGAGGTATGAATGTTAAGTATTGTCGAGATAGATTCACAAGCACTTGCTCAGGCTTTGAATGAAGGATCATCCATTCCATAGAGAGTTGCCCAACTTGCTGAGGAGATTCAAGCTCTTCTTTAGTTTGCAGTAGCTAAATTTCTCATACTATCAGGCTCTGAAGGAGGTTGCTGATCGATTAACTAATTATGCCTGTCAGAGTAAGGAAAGAAGAATTTTCTTATCATGGGGCACTTTACCATCCGAGGCTAGAGGTGCAACAAGGATTGAGATGGCAACTTCCAAGCTTTTGTTTATGATTTTACAAGAATGTACACACATTAGGCATCTATGCCTAACGATGTATTCTTTATTCAATAAAATTGCCTATGGTCTTATTTGAGATTCCCCTCCCTAAAAACGTTTTTCAGAGGGAGCAGTGTAATATTGATTGCAATGTACTAGAGCCTTATTGCGCCTATATGGCCATAGAGCTACTGCGTGTAGGCATGGATCCATTGTGTATCAGAGCGTTGAAGACGACTTTGCTCGACCAATGACAGTTGACCCGACCCTAGCAACAAGCGCACAACAGATCTATCTTTGCTTCATTCATCCTTAGCGCATCTGCATCCGCTTTATAAAGCAACCGCTTGTTCATGTGTATCTTTCTTCCCTAACGAGGCGAACCAACCACCCAATTGTCGCGGGCTCCCCATTTCGGTAGGTTCCTGGATCTCCTGCAATAAGCACAAGTGGTTCCACCGAACAAAGTTGTAGTTGGTTCGTTTTCGTATTTGCTCGTGAACCTACCTTCACGGCTTGTTCCTTTGGAACCTATGTGTCTTTACCAATTCAGTCCGCTCGGTGAGCGCTCACGACTAAGCGAGACTCGGATGCTGTTTCATTCGCTGTCTCGCAGTAAAACTTCTTTATTTTTCTGATACGGCTCGCGACCTAGAAAATCTCGGCTCACTCGCTGCCCTAAGCTATATAGTTCCTTCGCTCCTTTTAGCTTTCCTCCAAGAGATTCAATAGCTGCGGTTATGTCGGAAGAATGATTAGGCCTTAGGCTCTGATTGCCCCGTATTTGGGGATAGGACTTTTCGGGTGATTTCACTAAAAAAGGAATTCCCTTTGCATCGGGTTCAGAAAGGAAATATTGGCCAAACAAAGAAGAAGTACTACTTAGCCTACCGATTCAGAGCTATTAGGGACAAGAGTTGACTTGCCAAAAAGCTGATGAAAGAGCATCGTCTTCTCTTATTTCTGAAAACATCTGCAGAGCTAACCACTGAAGTGACTGCAGGCCTTTAACGATGCGCCCCTGCACTTAGTCATGAAACATCTGCGCATCATATTCGTTCACTTCCTCCCCGAGACGGTCTAAACCAGGTATGAAGTGTTTGGTCTGATAGGGCCAGGTATTCGGGGATCAGAGGAGGGCTCAACCAGCCTTTTCTACTATGCTTTGAGCCACTTCCCCTATACATCCCCTATGCTTGAAACTCGCCATCATATAGGCCGTACTAAAAATAGAAATTCGTGCTTTTGTTTGTGTATAGTAAGATATACAGAATCGTCTTCATCTGCAGAAAGGATTGCCATCGAAATCAATCCTTACGTCGATAACATGAAATCTTTTTCTTCTTTGCACGAGCTAGTTGATAGATCCGGATATAGCCTAAGATTTGAGTGGCACTCTTTCTAAATAGGTAGGAATTTCTCGCTAAAGTAAACCTTTAAACCAAGCTTCTTCTTCTTCTTCTTACCTTTTGGCGGCCAGACCAAGATTGTTGACCAATGTGACAATTAAAAGATTGGTAAAAGATATTGGTCAGCATCACAACTACCTTATGTTCAACTCATTTTTTTTTAATTATACCTTGGCACAGGGCACATCTTCTTGTCTTCCCTGGACAGCTCTCTTGAATTGATTTTGACACTCGCTCGCACATATCCTTAATGGATCTCAATCCCCAGTAAGGATCGCTATGCTCGGGATCACCACCTGGCAATCTCTTCGCTTCGCTCGCACATAACATCCACCCAGCAAATGCATTGCAATCTATATCCTTGCCTTGTCCTGTCGTTAGCATAAATGCTAAGTTGGGATTGATAAAAACAAATGATAACAACCCTTTTTCCTAGGTAAGTAAGCAGATATGCCTATCGTTGCAAAGATAGCGAACGCTATTCTCAACTTAGTCGCTCAGAGGCCAACTCATCGTCACCCTAACACATGGCGTTAACGGGGTTGGGCTCCTCTTGTAGAAGAACAACAAACATAGGACAGCCGGGAACGATGACTCTTCCTCAAGCCTGAGACCTAAGTTGGACTTACTCTTTCTGCTGCTTGCCCCTCCAAAGTTTAGGATTGAGTTTTCTCTAATTGATTGAGATGGTGTGGAAGTGAGCTGATCTCGCCTTTGGTCTGGGGCCTGGTCTTTCTTTTCTTTATTGCCTTGGCCTTTAACCGGATATGAGAGAAGGTCAAACTTCTTCCTTCCACCATTGCTCCAGCAATTCCTCCACATCAAGAGCGGGCTCTATCGTAAGGAATTGGATGTCAACACTTAGATAGAGATCTTACTGTTTATTAAAAATAAGTATATGAGAAATTTAGAGTTGGGGTACCAAAAAGAGTTCACATAGGTTGATAATAGAACCCCTCTTCTTAGGGAAGGTGGGAGACAAAAAGAAGATAAGTAGGGTTTGCCATAGCATTATTCGTCTTCGAAGCTATCTTATTCTAGACATGGCATTCAAAGAGGGCTTTCCGTACACACAGTAAAGCGTGTGCATTTAGAAAGGTTGACTTTTGTAGGCCCTGTTTGTCTATGTCCAAGCACACAAGCAACGAAGTCGGGTGTTGGTCTAGTAAGGTTTCTTTCCTTCGAAGAACCGAAAGCAAAGCGCTATGCTGAGATTGGGTAAAAAGTAAAAGTATAGCGCGCAGAGTAGAGCATAAAGTCAAGTCTTGGCTTGATTAGGACAAGCGTAGCAAATAAAATCCTTGTGGCACTGTCCTTTATTTAAGGTATATCCCATACATCGATAAAGTAAGCTTACACTTCAATGCAATGGAGATAGAAAGAAAGTTGTTTATCAATTCCCAGCGTGACACATTAGATACAGCTGCAAAGACATGAATCAAATCTTTTTTTCTCTCTTCTTGCTAGGGAAGAGGGTTGCCCATATTCTATATCTTGATTCGGAAAGATCACTTTCAGCGGATGCATCTCAAGCTCTCGTTTTCTGAGCAGATGTGCAAGAAGTTGAATTACGAAGCTATGCTTATATCTAGTTAGGGGCTGACCTTACCGCATTTCCAATCCACAAGCAAAGCATTGAATGAACACAGAAAAGAGTGGGAAGATGTTTTTATAGTATATAGGTTTTTCCCCACCTCTAAAGCTTTCAACTCATCATATTATATAGGGTTTTCCACACCTCTGAAGCTTTCAACTCATCATATGGCTATGTATACGCAAGAACTTTTTTACATACAATCATGAAAGAGCATTTCAAGATGGAAGCAAACACTTACAATTAAATCACAAACTCAGTAACTGGGGAAGCTATCAAGACAAGCTAGCCCCACTTTTTTTGCACCGCTTTCATAGCCCAAGAGAGAGCTCAGCGAGGCATATCATCTAAAGTAGGACTTTCATGCTAATATGAATATGTAGTTGAAAAGGCCTCTATCTAAGCAAGAAAAGAAAGAGTTTCCCATCTTTAAGGGGCTAGATGCTTAACACTCTTCAATCTAAGCCATCTTTCTTAAGAAAAGAATCGACCTTTTTGGTGATGAGACGGAGGAGGGCCTAGCGCTTAGCTTCTTTGTGTTGTTGTGGGCAAAAGCTTAATTATTCATTTTGATTAATAATAATACCGCTTCCTAAATTGTTATGACTTGTGAGCAGATGTCACGCTCAAGACTATTTAATATGGCAATAGACACAAAAGAATAGGGCAAAAAACACACAGGCTAGCATTCCAAGTGGGTCAAGTCGGAAGTTAGAGCTTCAAAGCTTTCCTTTCATTGTCTTATTGCTCTTTAAAAAAAAACTAAGGATGGATGATTTATCCAGCTAAAGACCATACAGCACACTCAAACTACAAAAAAAAAAAAAACAAAACAACAGCACCCCAAAGCCGATTTTGATTCATCCTACGAACTTCAATGGCGTCAACCATTGCCTTGCGGTGGGGGCGCCAATTCCATGGCCTTGGAACAAGAACGTAGGGTTGAAGCACACCTGGTAAAAAGCAGACTTTCGATTCATTCCGAGTTAACTGCGCACAAAGCCAATTAAAAGTTGAAAGTCAAAGTTGGGTTCACAGATCAAACCAGCCAAATAAAGAGGGCACAGGGAGTCAATCTACAAGACAAGGGAAATAGGCCAAAGACTCGATCTACTGCTGCGCAACCTATTCACACCTATCACTGAACAGAAAGAAAGGGCTCAATTCGTAGTAGGAGGCATGATAGATCGTTTCCGTGCCGGCATTTCCTTCACTGATGAGGGACCCTAATACAAATAAGGCATAGAGCGAAATAGAGGGATAGAAAGAAAGACCTAAGGTCATGACGCGAAGTTAGAACGGAAAAGTCTTCTGGTGGAGTAGTTCCATTGCTGACTCTCGGATACTGGGGAGGAAAATCCGTGCTTTATCCCCGAACCCTATAATGATTATTACTAATCAAACAGACGATGTGTGCCCTCAGAAGTGGAGGAGGAGGAGAAAAAATAAAAAGCCTACCTAGAACAAAACGATTGAACTAAGGGCTACTCCTAGGCTGAAGGGGGGTCTTCAAGATGGTATGGTTCCATTCCATATTTGATAGTAGGGATCGATTGTCTTGTCTGAGGAATTACAAGTGGACAATTAAGCAAGCTTCCTTTAAGGTCCTTTTTACCCATCTTTGTATAGGCTAAACTATCAGCCGACATCCTTTCTTTTAAAAGGCTGACTTTTTTGTTCCAGTTAGGGCCACAAGCAGATCTCCGTTAGCAAGGCAGTAACCTTAGTAAGTGAGCCTTCCACCAGCTGTAAGGTTAAGGTCTCTAAATCGATTTAGGAAGGTTGATCTCAAGATTGGCTTTCATTATGTGTTCTAGTTCAAGAGTTCATACGTGTAAAAGAACATTCTTTCCTCATTTCGATTTTTGGAATTAGCCATTCTGTGGGTGAATGTCCTTCTGGATTGAGTGAAGATGGAAGAGATTGGTGGGATACCAATAGGTGGAACTCACCCGAAGCATAAAATCGAATAAAATAAGCGAGACCTCATCCGAGGAAATAGAGGGTTAGGTTGGAAATGATTCAAGTCACTATTGTATCGGGGCGGATTGCTATCAAGTATAGGATATCATCCAGCCCCGGGTTCGCTTTGAAGTGAAGACCGCACAAACCCTTGCTGAGGGAGACATAGGAAGGAACTTCGGTTTAACTACTTGCCTTTTTCAATTCAAGTCTGATTTCTATCTAGGCTTCAAGCTCCGTGATTGGATTGGCTTCATCAGTAATCTATTACCATCCACATTAAAGACCTAGCATCCTTTGCCTGATCGCTAATGAATACTTGTATAAGGAAGGGATAGGTCGGGATCTAGTTCCAGCAACTTTTGGAAGAGAATGAATCTCACACCTGGGGCATATAAGAAATTAAAGCTATTGAATTTGATCGATTTGGCCTTCCTTTTTTTTCCCCATATTTTGATCTGATTATGATTCTAGCACGTTCTGGGCTCGGTTAGCTACTTGCTTTGGACTGGCTGGCTGCACTGACTGTGTTAGCTTCCTTTATTTCTTTTCGTGGAGCTTGAATTACGATTGAGAGAAGAGACAACAGAGTAAGAAGTTTGTAAGTCTCCTTCCCCTGAATGAACAAAAATAGGAGTAACCGATCCATATTTAGAATAAGATAAGTTAGAGCTTCCTTATAGAGCTAGAGCTTAAGGTCAGACTTAAGACTTTGATTTGATGGAAGGGCATTCAAGAATAAGAGTACCGATTTCTGACTTAATCACACCGCTTGGCTTGATGAAAGAAGGGGTATAGGCAAAAGCTTCACGCATTTCAAAAGCAACTGCTCCGTCGGTTCCGGTTGAAGTGAAAAGATTGGTCTTTATGCGTTGTTAGGAGTTCTCATTCGACTTCCTATTAACTGGTAGAGTATGAACTAAAACCGATGGGATTAGACAACCAAGTTGTAAAGCGAGATGTAGTATCATGGGTGCCTGACTTTCTTTTCTAGCTAAGTTAGAAGTTTGTTTTGCTTGGTTCCCCTCCCCTATAATGAATCGAATGAGCCGAGACTCCCACTCCACTCAAAAGAACAAGGCTCGAGCAAAGCAAACCTTATGCTTCCCTCTCATAACGTTCAACAAAAAGAAGTAGGGTTCCCCTGCCTGCGAGAGTGGCGGGCCTTTCTAAGATTTCGACAGCCTAGCTTTTCTCTAAGAGCCTTTCTCTTTGTTGTTTATTGAGTGGCGTATGCTTAACAGGCTTTGAATCGGACACTATCAAATCGGAGTTTCCTCGAGGAAGGTGTCTCAGGAAAAGAAGTCTTAGTTGAATAAAGGCTGCATTCAGATTTGGTAAGTGTTCCATTAGGAGCTGTTGTCTCCGTATCTATTGTTAGACTGAAATCATTTGTTGTTCCAGTAACCCGTGCTAGTGGTAGTAGGAGTCCTTGGTCAACTATCATTGGTGATGCATAAGAGGATTGGGGGAAAAGAGGATTACAATAAAGCTAGTAAGGCAAGGTGCGTAGCGAGAATGACTAGTCCCACACCCATAAACATTAGGAAGAGAATCAGTTGTTGATTGAATCAAAATAGGTTGGGATTCACAACCATATTTCGTACATCAAATTGTGTATATAAATATCAGTTTTGTTCTTTAAGAAAAGGTCCCCAAAGCTATTGCATCGTTCGCCCCCATGATGGATTACAATAAAGCAAATTTCAATCCAAAGTTAGTACTCGAAGCTACAGGATGAAAATATATGTAGTGACGGGGAGGCCATTCGCTCAAGCATTCTAGCATGAGTGAATGGAGCGAGGGAGTGGTGAAGCAGGCACCTTGACTTTCAGCCCGACAGACTCTATTTGGACTGTACCGGTGTCGGCCTATTATTCATGGAGTTGGCGGAGTGTGTTGTATGTCCGAGAATTTGCATAAAATGTTGTGCTTTATCTTATATCGTAGGAAATGATTCTAATACAGCTATGTGGCTCGACCCTGGTGGACCTAGCCAACCAGTTGGGCCAGAAATCTATTGTGCAATAGCAATAGGACCTAAGGTCGACAGAAGGCTAATGCTTGTGGGTCTTACAGACACCATGCTAAAATGAATAATATGTGGACGAACAACCTGCTACTCGAACATCTTCCCATCCACCTTGTGCCCATTGATATGCTCTACACCCTTAGCTGCACTGATAGGATCAGTATACTTCACAAAGCGCAAGCGCCTTATTTGACTTAAACCTGTGGCTTTGTCCCTGATCACTTTTGCTTGACTGAGCGTACCAAAAGGAGAAAATAGTTGTATTAACCCATCCTCATCCACGAATTGGGGAAGATAACCCACATATAGATTTGCATCATCAACTTAGCAATTGACCTTGTTACTATAAGAGGGCATAGTACCCACTACTGGACTGAAAGCCAGAGGTACATTACTAGGAAGAAGAAACTTATCACTAAAGGGTGAGAGTCCTCCACCTCCGAAAGCAACAAAGAAGTTGACATGATTTCCGTCAATTTTGCTTCCTGGTGTTGATGCAATCAAAGGGTCTGAAAGAGATGGCCAACATCACCATAAATGTCGCGTGCGACATCGATTTTGAATGCCATCTTCCTTACCCTGCAAGAATTTGAATCTCTGAGTGTTCCGTTCAGCTCAACAAGCTCTTTTAGTTGGGCACGCTTTAGTTCACATTCATTTCTTCTTCCACTGGAACCAATAGCTTTTCCACCATTCCTACAGTAGCATCGAGAGACCTCTGGTTATCTGCCTCTACTAGGACTTACAAGTCCTCATGATCTCAGGGATTAGGTCTGAACCACCAAGTTAAGATCAATAACTGGGGCTTCAACGTGGAATTTCACTCGTCTGACTATTCCGTGTTTAGGATTGAGCTCCCCCCAATTTGATGCCTCCTACTTTCAAGGAACTACAAATCTTATGTTAAAGTTAGAAATCAAAAGTGGAACAAGAATGTATTACCTTACCTGAAAGGAGAATTATCAAAATATGAGCTGATGTTTATATATTGTCAAGTTGCCCCCATTTTGATGCCACCAACTACTAACTAAAAATTGCAAATCTTTTATGTTAAACTTAGAAACCAAAGGAGGAGCAGGAATGTATTGCCTTATCTGAAAGAAGATTCATCGAAGTTCAAGTTGCTATCAATATTTTGTTGAGTTGCACCCAATCCGATGATTGCAACAACTTTCTAAAAGTAGCAAATCATATATATGCTAAAGTTAGAAGAAACCAAAGGAATAGAAATGTATGATCTTACTTGAAAGGAGATTCATCGAAGTCTGAGTAGCTATCGAGATTATGTCGAGTTGCGCCCAATTTAATGATTATAACTACTTACTAAAAGGTGTAAATCTTACATATGTTAAAGTTAGATACGAAAAGAGGAGCATGAATGTACCATCTTACCTGAAAGGAGATTCATGGAAGTCTCTATTGTTACTGAGATATTGTCGAGCTACTCCTAATTCAATACCTTTTACTTACTAGAAACTACAAATCTTAAGCGAATGTATCACCTTACTTGAAAGGAGATTCATCGAAGTCCGAGTCGCTACTTAGATTTTGTCAAGCTGCCCCCAATTTGATGCCTCCTACATACTAGAAATCAAAAGAGGAGCAAGAATGTATTAGCTTACTTGAAAGGAGATTCATCAAAATTTGACTTGCTGCAGAGATATTGTTGACCTGCCCACGATTCGATACCTCCAACTACTTACTAAAAACTGCAAATCTTATCTATGCTAAAGTTAGAACCTAAGGGTGGAAAAGGAATGCATCATATTACCTGAAAGGAGATTCATCGAAGTCCGAGTTGTTGTTGAGCTTTTGTTGAACTGCCCCCATATTTGATGCCTCCTACTTACAAGGAACTACAAATCTTATGTTAAAGTTAGAAATCTAAAGTGGAGCAAGAATGTATTACCTTACCTGAAAGGAGAATCATCAAAATATGAGTTGCAGATTAGATATTGTCAAGCTTCTGATTTGTTGCCACCAACTATTTGCTAAAAGTTGCAAATCTTTTATGTTAAAGTTAGAAACCAAAGGAGGAGCAGGAATTTATCACCTTACTTGAAAGTAGATTCATCGAACTCCAATTTGCTGTCAAGATATTCTTGAGTTGCCCCCTAATTTGATGGGTCCAACAAATTATTAAAGACTACAAATATTATCTAGGAGCTACTAGGAAATGTTGATGGGTCCACTTACTAGGAACTACAAATCTTATAATAAAGTTAACGAAACCAAAGGAGGAGCTATATCACCTTTCATGAGAGGAGATTCATCGAAGTCCGAGTTGCTGCTGAGATATTGTCCAGTTGCCTCCAATTTGATGCCTCCTACTAACTAGGAACTACAAATCTTATTATGTTAAAGTTAGAAGCCGAATAAAAAGCAGGAATGTATCACTTTACTGGAAAGGATATTCATCAAAATCAGAGTTGCTACTAAGTTATTGTCGAACTGTCCCAATTGGACACCTTCTACTTACTAGGAACTACAAATCATATCCTCAAGTTGGAAACCAAAGGAGGAGCATAAATGTATCACCTTACCTGATAGGAGATCCAACCAAGTCCAAGTTGTTACTGAGATATTGTCGACCCGCCTCTATTTGATGCCTCCAACTTACTAGGAACTACAATCTTATGTTAAAGTTAGAAACCAAAGGAGAAGCAAGAACGTATCACCTTACCTAAAAGGAGAACCATCGAAATCCAAACTGCTGCTAAGGTATTGTCGAGCTACCCCCAGTTTGATGCCTCCAGCTGCCTTCTGAAAACTTCAAATCTTACCTATGTTAAAGATAGAAACCAAAGGAGGAGAAGGCACGTATTACCGTACCTAAAAGGAGATTCATTGAAGTTCGAGTTGATGCTAAGATAATGTCAAATTGCCCCCAATTTAAGGCCTTCTACTTATTTGGAACTTTAAACCTTATGGTAAAGTTAGAAACCGAAAGAGAAGTATGGATGTATCACCTTTCCTGATTGAAGATTTTTTCGAAGTCCAAACTACTGCTGAGATATTATTGAGTTTTCTTGAATGTATCACCTTACCTAAAAGGAGATTCACCAAAGTCTAAGTTGGTGCTGAGATGTTGTCGAGCTACCCCTGAATTTGATGCCTCCAACTATGTACTAAGAACTGCAAATCCTACCTAGGTTAAAATTATTTGATGCATTTTAGGTTTTAGGATATAACGGCTCCTTGGGCCGGCAACTTTGGAAACTTTAGGTTTTGGGATACAATGGCTCCTTAGGCCAGAAACTTTGAGAAATATTAGGTTTTGGAATACAACGGCTCTTTGGGCCGAAAACAATGGGGAATTTTAGGTTTTAAGATGCAACGGCTACTAGGGCCGAAAACTTAGGAAACTTTAGGTTTTAGGATACAACGGCTCCTTGGGCCGAAACTTGGGGTAATTTATATTTTTGGTTTAGCTTGATGCGACAAGCAACTTTGGGATGGAGGAACCTTTTGAACCTATCCAAGGTGAAGATCAGATTTTTTCACTTCTTTACCGAGTCGGGAGTACATCATCGTCGTCGTCTCGGTCGTAGCTTTTTATCAAATGTCACCTTACTACTTGTGGAGTGATCTAGGGATTTTCTTGTCATTGACGACTCTAACATCCTCCCTGGGTAAAGATGTAGGAAAACTCGGCCCTCACTAGAGGCAAACGAGGAGAATTTTATCCCATCGGGGTGCTTTGTGAGTAGTTACCCAATGGGTCGTTTTCTTTTTTATTTTATTTTTTTAGCTAACCATAGTGCCCTCACAAGTTTTCACCAAGGCTAGCCCTTCCTTATTGCATGTGCTCCCTTGCGAGTTTTCACACCGCAGGATTTCTCATTTTTCCCTGAGGCGGCCTTGCAGGTTTTCAACTCAATCAGGTTTAAGACCTTTTTGCCCTTAACTAGCTTCTTGACAAGACCAAGTAAGTCTGTCGGAGCACCTCATTTTTAAGCTTCTCCTCTTCTTTTTTTCAAAACTTCTTTAGTTGTGTATTTTCAGATAACTCATGCTCTGGGACATAATACAACTTTATATGGCGCCCGTTCAACGATGGAAATGCCACATTCCCTTTTTCATCAACTAATTTATAGGCATCCTCAGTATATACTTTGCTAACTATGAAGGATCCTATCTAATGAGGCTTGAACTTATTTTTAGGTGTAAGTACCCACAAAATTATACATAAAAAGTTTAATCATTTAGATGGTAATACGTTTGGCCAACATGTACACAATTATGAGAACATGACATATTTGTAAATTTTCAAAAAGTATAAATGCAATTATAAAAAGTTTAAGAATAACAATGTACCTGATGATTTTTAGAAGGTTTAAGTATGATTTTTAAGGTTTCTAGATGCATCCTCAAACCACTAAAAGAAGTTAAATTCGGTGAATAAGTGCTGAATGAGGGTATAAAGCTAATATAGAAAATACAAGGACTTAAATGTAATAAGTACTAAAGGATAAGGATACTGGTAGTGTAAAGGATAAAGGATACTGCTTAAGGATGAGGAAACTTGTAAAGTTTCTTAGCCCCCAAGTTACCTTCATGCCACCTCACTAGACACTAGTCCCAATCCAAGCGAAACGTATCCTAAAGAGACACTTGTCCCAATCTAGGGAATTCTTATCCTAAAGGGACACGTCCTAAATCCAAGTAGGGACACTTGTCCCAATCTAGGTCATCCTTATCCTAAAGGGACACATGTCTCAAATCCAAGTAGGGACACTTGTCCCAATTTAAGGTGATCCTTATCTTAAAAGGGACACATGTCCCAATCCTAGGGCTTGCCCACTCTTATAAATACGAAGATGGTCCTCCCATTTCATCCCCATCCCTCCTCCTCCTTGTCCACCCCAGGGTAAAAGAGTAAGAGAGAGGAATAGAGAAAGAGGGAGAGTTAGGGAGAAGTTTAACATACAGAGTTGTTGCTGCATCAAGGGGATCTACGAGCTGTCGAAGGATTGGCTGAAGACATAGGAAGACGCCTGAAGTTGTGGAGCAAAATAGGTTTTAGTAGACCTTGTTGTCTCATTGTAGAAGGTAGGTGGATAACTCCCTAATCATGATCTAGTTTATATATATATATATTTTTTTTTTCTTTGATTTAAAATTCTTCAAAATTAATTCCAAATATACCAAGAAGTTCATTTCGTCCAGTTAACCTTCAGTTTGAGATTTCTGTTGCATGTCTAATGTTGATCCTTTGATCTACCTTAAGAATTCATATTTTGATCTTTTTGATCTATACACTATGTAAAATTTGCACCCTTAATACACAACACTTTACACGATCTTGTGACTAAAGTAACACGAACCTATTTCGCTAAGTTTCACAAGAATATCCCACTACTTTGCTTCCTTCATCTTCGTAAGATGTGTGAAGTTTGAATATATAATAATACATTACGGACAGTGCCATCGTAAGGAGAGTTTTGGGCCGACCTTGCAAGCATTCACGAGGAAGGTCAGAACCCGTGAGCATCGGGTATACGGATGGGGTATCTACGGTTCTGCGCAGTAGTCAATACCTTAGCACTTCATGCCCAGGTGCTTTGGTATATGTTAGTCAGTAGGTACTCCTTATGTCGTGATTTGAATGCATGTCCGGTATACTCAAGTAGAAACATAATCACTTATTCGACTAACCACGTCTTTATTCGTTAAACAATGCCATCCTCTGATTTCCTTTCTAAATAAGCTTAGTTCTCTTCAACTTAATAATCATGTCCTATCAACCTTTGGATCATAAACATAATGAATAAGATAATATGCTAGCCATGTGAGGATTTGATATGTTCCATGTAAACCTCTTGTGACACAGGTTATGTGTTTGTTTGATGCACTGGCTAGAGAATTATAAATATGAACTATGAATCTGATACTGGACTCTTTAACAAGTTTCTATGAGCCTTGATCATTTGACTCAGAATATGTTCATACAACAAGTTTTGTATCATCTGTTTACTATGCTATATGTAGAATTTGATCTAATTATCATGCTTAGAGTTTATGTATCATTGAATTTTTTAAAGTTATTATATGACATGTCATATGTGGGGATTTGAAGCCTACTGAGTGGTGGACTCATAAATTCCACTAACATTTTTCAAGAGAAAACAATCCGATGTCCGCCTAAGTGAAGAATTGGAAAAAGGGACCTTCGGAAGAATTTTTGTTGTCCAGTTAAACTTTTGTTTTTAGTTCAGTAGATTAGCTGTAATCGGTCTTTTGAGAGCCATCTATTATGAGTCAAGAATTTTGATAGTTGTTTATTCCAATAGCTCTTAGTGATGGCAAGTAATTTGAACCTATTTCGTAATAGAGATGGTAATGGCACTTATCGAATAATTACCTTGTGGATTGTCATATTTCTCACATCCATGTGTTATGAGTTGTGCACTCAGAGTCTAAAATAAGTCAGTGCACTGAACCAGATCTTCGGGGGCGTGACATTAGGACGGGATGCCTCATCCTTTTGCTTGACCATGATAAGGTCACCATTCGTGAATACTTTCCTTCATCAATTTGTCAAAAACCCTAGACATCTAGGGCTGATAAACTTGCAGGCATTGGTAAACCGCCAATCTTTCACTTTCGAGGTCTGTCAGCTCCTCGTAGCGCCTTTGTGCTTCATTTAGATCGCTTTCTTGCCATTCATAATGCAGAGCCACTTGATAAGAAATCAATTCAATTTCAATCGGAACTACTGCCTCTACCCCATACACTAGGGAATATGGCGAGCAACCCGTATGGATCTTGTAGATTGTGCGGTAGGCCCATAGTGCCTCGTGCATCTTTTCATCCTACCTCCGCTTATGTCCTTCACTGATCTTCACCAGCAGCTTGCAAAGTGTCTTGCTAAAGGCTTTAGCCACGCCATTAGCTTGCGAATAGTAGATTAAAAACGCATTCCGCTCAATGTGAAATTTTGCCGCCATCTTGTAGATTGCATGGTTCTTGAATAGGGTACCATCGTGTAAAGTAATTCGACTAGGCGTGCCAAACCTATATATGATGTTATGTCGGACAAAGCGCGACACTACTTCGCCTATGTCTTCCTTCAACGAGACGACTTTTGCCCAACGTGTGAAATATTCTATAGCGGCTAGAATATATTTAGACTTTCTTGACGAAGGTGGGAGGGAGCCTACCACATCTATACCCCAATGGGCGAAAGGCCACGTAGGGACCGTACGATGCAAGTAACCTGGGGGCTTTTTGGGGATTGGTCCAAAAGCTTGGCATTGAGGGCAACTCTTGGCCATCTGCTCGCAATATGCATACATTGTCGGCCAAAAGAATCCCTTGATTTTGATGTTGATCTTTCTTGACCACAGGCACCTTAGGAGGACCGCATTTTTATCTTCGGAGATCAGCCGATATAGGACTCCACCAATCATCCTATAGGACACTGCCCGACGTAACAGTCGTACCCTTTCAGCTTTGTCATCTGGAAGCCATCCTTTCTTGACTTTGATGATGGAAACCCGTCAGTCTTCTTCTTCTTCATTTTCTTCAACAGTGTTGACTTTGAACACCATTAAGCCATCTTCTTCATTTACGGAGCTCGGGAAGAGTCTCCTATCCTTCACTAGGATTTCAGCCTCGCTTGTTAGTGGCAGCTTCAGAGCGAAGGCTAACTTGGCGAGGACATCGGCCTGAGTATTCTGCCCACTTTTGACCTGTTCTACTTAGAAGGTATATAACCTTTTGCTTAACCTCAGCGCAGCAACATCATAGGCCATCAATTCTGTCTTTCTGACTTCAAAGATCCCGAGGACCTATCTAACGACAAGGAGAGAGTCTTTGTATACTTGGATGCACTGGACACCAATTTCTAGAGCAACTTCTAGGCCCACTATCAGAGCTTCATATTCTGCTTCATTGTTTGTCAAAGCTTCCATAAGTGCACACGAATGGTGTAGCACACCGCCTTCAGGAGTAACAATTGTTGATATACCATTAGGCCTTGTGACAGTTCTTGATGCTCTATCAAAGTATAACTGCTAGGTTTTGATTTCTGCTTGCTGCACTTCCACTGCTTCCTGTGCCGGTAACACCTCTTTGTTTGGCAATTCACTGCTCAGAGGTTTTGGTAATCTTGCGGGAAAAAATCAGTCTGTATTTATGTAGGGGAGATTCATTTTGGATAACTATATGGTAGCTATGAAGTGATCCCCTATTAGAAAAGTAGCAATAAGCAAGGGTTTTTATTGAAGCTTGACTTTGAGAAAGCTTATGATAGAGTAGATTGAAAGTGTGTTTCGAGAACTATGGACCTCACGGGTTTCAAGCAAAAATGGATTTAGTGGCTAATGAATTGTATTTTATCCTCTAAATTTTTAGTATTGGTTTCAGTATTGGATAATGGGAATCCATGTGGTTATTTCAACAACACTAGAGGGTTGAGGCAAAGGGATCCCATTTCACCACTTATCTTCTTGCTTATTGCACAGATTTTGAGCACTCTTTGGGATAGGGCAGCACAACAAGGGTGATAGATGGCTTTAGTATTGGGAGGAGTTGCATCCAGCTGTCACGTTTGCAGTTCGCTGATGGCACATTGCTATTCACTTCAGGATCAAAGGATGTTATTCAAAATAACAAAAAAAATGTTGATGTTAGTTGAAATAAAAACTGGTCTAAAAATCAATTATGACAAATCACTAAATATGTCACAAAAACAGATTAAAAGAGGTTGTTGGGAGTTCTAATATCTTGGTTTGCCACTAACTGATGGACCAATTAGGCTAAGGGACTGGGATAATTTGATCAAGAAGTTTGAAAACACTTTGGAAAGTTGGAAAGGGAAATTTCTCTCAACTGGAGGGAGATGGATGCTTTCCAAATCAGTCTTATCTACACTGGCCATTTACTATGCTTCAAAATTCAAGATTCCAAGAACTGTAGAGAGAGTCATTGCAGCTACAATATGTCAACTATTTGGAAGAATATTGTGAAGACTGTGGACGTTCTTTCTATTTCTTTTCATTTCCAGTAGGGAAAGGGGTGCAACATTATGTTTTAGAGAGATAAATGGTGCTCTAATATACCTTTGGCTGTGAAGTTTAGTAATTTGTTCTCAACTGTCGTTAGTCAAGATGCTTCAGTGGTTGATGTCTTATCTTCTAGTTTAGTAGGATAGCTGGATATTACTTTGAGAAGGAATCCTATTGAGGTGGAGCCCCAGGAGCTTATTGCCCTTTCCTCTATGTTCAGCCAGACAAAGATCACTACTGTAGAACAAGATAGGAGAATTTGGAGATAGTATAGTAAAGGGAATTCTCTGTAAATTCATTGGTGAGAATTCAAGAAGATGGTGGCTGTAGGGTATGGTGGAAGGATCTCGTATGGTCTACAGCTTTTCCAAAGAAGATCAAATTGTTTCTTTGGGGATAAAGAATATGCATCTTCCTAAAAGTATCAAGTGTATCTTTTGTACTTTGTTTAGGGAGGAGCAGACACTTATTTTATTTGTGCAGTATTGATAGTATTCAATGGAAGGCTCTATGCACAGTGTTTGGCATTGTGTGGGTGGAACACTCTTCAGTCCTAGAATTGTTGAGATGGTGGGCACACATATGCCCATTCCCATTACAAAAACAATTGTGGTATTTGATCTGCCTTGCGTTGCTTTGGGCAATCTGGTGTGAAAGAAATAGAAGAAAACTCACTGGTCAATTCAGTAGTGCATGTGATCTCTTGAAGAGAGCAGTAAGATGGATTGAAGATTGGGGCAGAGCAACAGATCTTCTGGATGAGAACAACATATAGTTTCTGAAGATTGTTCGATCATAGAGGAATATTGTTCGATCAAATTCTCGGATCCTCGCTTGATCCAAAGTCTTAGACTCCCTGAGGTCCCATTTGGTATCGGGATAAAAATGAGTAAGCAAAAGTCATTCTAGTATAGTTTATTCCTTATTCTCAGATATGTTTGGTATGTAAGGGGATAAGAAAAAGGTTAATCCCGTTCTCTATTTAGTGAAAACGTGGATGACAGTTGGGATAATTTAGTGGAAAAGACCGTTCTAAAAAGTGGAAGACGGGGTTAAGAGGTGAGTTAACTTATTCCACCTAAAAGTTGGAATGAGTTATCCTCGTTTCTAACCCCACTTTTGGGGTTAACCCTAATCCTCTAAACCCCCTTATCCCTAGTGAAATTTTAGATGCCAAATAAGGAACAAGGTTGTAGTAGGGATATCCCCGACTATCCCAAACCCAAACTGGACCTGAGGGCTCATCCTAAGTCTTCAAAGTCTAACAAAAAATAAAAAACAAAACAAAACAAGAGCATGGGTTCCTCTTTAAAGGAAGAAATTTCGCGTCCAAACAACGTCCCTGTCACTTTTGGATTACAAACTGACCATTATAGGCCTAAGGGGTGGCCAACCATGTAAGAATATGATACTGTGAGCCAAATCAAAAGACTGGCCATTTCAGAGTAGGTGTCCTAGCTATTGTCACTCTTTATGTACATTGTGTCATACTTCACACAGAGAGTACCCTTTCTACTTCAGAGAATTTGGACCAAGTGTTTTGGGGGCGGGGTGGAGTAAGATTCATAAATCCAACATCAAACAAACACAAATAAAGGGAGATCTAATATTTAAAACAAATTAAAACATGATTGATAAGGACAATACAAAGTGCTTTGTAAAGGTAAATTAGTATTATCTATTTTTATCTAGGTCTATGGTTATAAGGATGAGAGTTGATGACCGTTTCTACATTCCTATCAGGCTCTTACAGTGCCCACATATCCCATGCCTCTACGTAAGGATATGTGAACAATGGTATGCATCGTAAACATAGATTTGTATGCATACAATAACTGATCAAGATGCTTCAATGAAATCGATCAAAGAAAAATGATGGGCAAAGAAAGGCCTAAGTTCAGCATAAAACAGAGAATTTTGTACATGGAAAACAATGGAATGTGTCACTCTTTCCAATGGACTGTATGTTGTCACCATCTACAAGAGAAAAATCACTCTCCATAGGAAAAGGAGCAAACCTTGGTAACAGACTGAGCAAATAAACTAGGTTGCTCATCACCATCCTCCGGTCCATTCCAACTCTCCACAATTTGAGGCAGCTTATGAATATTTGCTAACAACCTTTCCCTCATAATTTGAACACGCTTACTGTGAATCTCATCTCGATGCACTATATGATCCTGCAATTTTGAAGACCCAAGTCAACATAAATACACAATATCACAGATATCCACAATTATTTTCATTCAAAACTACAACAAAAGAACATAGGAATATGAGAATCTCATCATTACCTGGGTTACTTTATTAATTACAGCAAGCAGTATTGCTTTACAAATTTCAGGTATCTTTAGAAAAAGAACCCTCCTTATTTCTGCAACATCACAAATTAAATATCAAGCAAACATGCTTCAAAATATACAAGATTGATCTGACTCAATTTACACATTTGATATATGATAGGTGAACATTTACACAGATGAATACGTAAAATATTTTTCGAAACAGATTCTCTGGTTTGGTTGGGATAACTTCACCAGAGAAGACAACTCAACCAATAAACACAAGCATGACCCAGTGTTCACTTGGCCTGCCCAAACACCACAGCTAGCCACTTGCCTCAGTGTCCCTTGGGATTAAGATGATTAGCCAGGAAAAATTATATACTGATTCTGAAGCTTTAACCATGGAAAGGTATCTTGATTTTCATGTTCAGCAAAAGAATAAAAAATGATTGAAACTGCGGGAGCAACTGGTTGTTATCTGTAGTTACCTTCCAAAAAGGACACTGACTAGCCATGCAGAACTACACACCGATCAGGAAGCCTTAACCGATGAAAATGTGAAGTAACCCCAACCTTCACATTCATCAGAAGAATGACTTATGTGAAACAGTAGCTCATTACTTTTTCAACAGATTTTATCATTAACTACCTACTAAATAAGATATTTGTGCATTCATTTCTTGATGGTCCATGCTGCTGAGATAATTGTACAAAAAAAAGGTCAACTTTGGTAGAACTATTGAAAGGACAAATTTTGATGTTTTTTACTAATGGACTTTTAAGTGATTGAAGAGTGTAGGGGGAAAGGTATGTTGCCTTTTTTCTTCTTGAGGGGTTGTGAAGCGAACAGTCACCATGCTCATTCTTAACTACATTTTTCAGCTACCCATTCCAAGTTGTCTTTCATTCTATTCCAAGCTGAATCACAAAATTCATTTCCAGGAGTGGAAGGTTACTTGTACAAACTCTGTAGCCGTCGACTGAAATTTCCAAAAGAATCCTCCCTCCCCAAGAGGAGGTATCCCCTTAGAATCTGTACCCTCTCCACCAATGCTTCAGCCTGCTAATAAAATGGTGTAACCTAAGAAACTAACTCCACCGGACCACACCCCCCCCCCCCTGCAATAGATGATATCTCGTCTTTATATCCAGATGAATTTCCTAGTTCCTCTCACAACCAAATTCATCTGCATCTTGAATCTGCAGACCAGGAGGCAGGCTTTCTAGTGATTTACTAATTGAACTGGTTGAAGTCCCACTTTTCACTAAAGCTGCAGGAGAGCATGCACCATTAGAATAATCTTACATAATGTTCAACAATATGCGAACATGTCTAGAAGGAGACTTAGCTTCTATTAAGCTTTCTTTTACAGAGGTTTATTACAATTTACAAACCTTTCTATTAAGCTTTCTTTTACAGATAGGTTTATTACAATTTACAAACCTTTCGATTAAGCTTTATTTTACAGATAGGTTTATTACAAACCTCTGTTCCGTTTTAAACTTGTCTTTGGATTGGTGAAACTATTCCCAATATTCTACTAGAATCAGAACCCATTATTCCTTCTATTCCTACCGAGAGTAAAGGAAATGCAGGGATGTAAGCAGGGTTTTTTGTTCTGCATTGACTTTGTTGATACCCCCTTTATTTATTTATTTGTTATTTTTTCTTTAGTGTTGGGTTACCTTATTTCATCAGTAAAAGAAGTAAAATGTAGTCATTCGTGCTCTTTTACCTTATAATGTAGTTGTTCTGCAGTATAGCAGGTGAGACATGGCTCCTCCCCTGCTATGTTAAACTACCTCTATTTATTTATTTAACAATAATGGAACAATCCAAAGTTATTTTTGGAAAAAAATAGAATTAGAACCCATTAGTTAGTGAAATCAAAATGAAACCAGGAGCAACTTTACAGGCATTCCTGACAACATACTGACAATATAATAAAATAGGACTTCATAGTACAAATTTACTCATAAAGCATGTAATGAATATTCAATAATCAAAATCCTTCTCTACTGTGAAATGGATTTCCATCCAATGGATGGTTCACAGGTGGCTGGTTATGAAAGCATATGCATGCCCATGTGTCCAGATTCCCCTCCCCTGGCTAACTTCCATCCATTGAAAACCCAACCTAAGGAGAAGAGCAAGGAATAGGGGCCATGGCTGCTGGTGTGGATCCCCTTTGTCGGGCCTTGTGATGTAAGTTTGGGTCTTGTGACATAAGGATTTCACATTTTTAAATTATGTTGTAATAAAAGATGAGTAGTTTAGGTCAAATGATAAAAGTAGTAAAGGAAGAAATAATACACATTAGTATGACCGACACATGAAACTCTGAACTCAACACAACAAAAATTTGGTCTCGGTTTTATTGAGTTCCAGGCTTGGCTTCCCCAATTTGCAACCATAACACCTTTCACTCAGGTTTCAGATAGACGCCTGATCGATTGTTTTTACCTTTTTGTATCAGACTTTTGTATGTGTGTGTGTGTGTGTGTGTGTGTGTGTCCAGACAGTTATAGCGTCAGAGGCAAGAGGATGCATCAAGGGGTCACAGTTGTTGAGTGGATAGATGTGACAGTGATGCCTACTTATGCTTAAAAGGTGTTGTCTGCTTCGATGCCTTTAACCTTCTACCATATGCTTTGTCTCCATTCCCTTCCAGTGACTCTACAAGTGGTCCCTGATGTGGACAAGCATTTATTACACCTTCAGCTTCATCTTCCCCTCCCAGCCCAACGATGAGGAGGCGGTAGCCATGTATGCAGCCACATACGCACTACTGTCTGCACCTCTCTCTCTCTTTATTCATTAGGACAATAAGTTTATAAATAAAAAAATATCCTCATAACAGGGGCTAAAGAAATATAAAAAGGACACTAGCTACCCTCAAAATACTTAACACAAGAAGAAAAATATAAAAGGACCAAAATGTCCTCTCATTTATGATTGCAACTACGCTCCCACTCAATTGAATATATATATCAAGCATGGGACTTGACGTATGGCAAACAAATTTCTTTAAAGTCGAGCTTCTCTCTGATGAAGTGGCGATCAAACTCTATATGTTTAATGCGATCATGTTGGACAAGATTATTTGCAATGTTAATTGCAGTTTTATTCTGACAATAAAGCTTCATTGGTAGGCACAATTAAATGCCAAGATCAACTAAGAAAAGCTTCAACCAAATCATTTCCATAACACAGTTTGCCATAGCCCTATATTCAGCTTCAGTACTAGACCTTGCATCAACTGATTGTTTCTTGCTCCTCCATACAACAAGGTTGCTCCCTATAAACAAGCAATAATTGCTAGTGGACCTTCTATCATCCTTCAAACCTACCCAATCAGCATCGGAGTAGCTCTCAACTAATAGTTTGTCGCACTTAGAAAATAAGAGTCCCTTCCGAGGACAGGACTTGATGGACCCAAGTATCCTTTCAACTGCCTTCATATGAGGCACTATGGGTACATATATATATTGGCTGACCACATTGACAGCATAGGTCAACTCAGGAACAGTAAATCGACCAACTTCTCTATTTCTTGCACATTATCACCTATGATGATCATATCATCTACATAGACCAACAGTAAAACAATCTTTCCATCCTGCCATTTTGGAAAAAAGAGTGTAATCAGCATTACCTTGAGAATAGCCAAACCCATGCATAGCCTTGCTGAAGCAATCAAGCCATACTTACGGTGACTGTTTCACCCCAAAAAGAGCATTGTCCAGCTTGCACACCCTCCCCCTTACATCAAGTCCTGGAGGTAGCTGCATGTATACTTCCTCCTATAAATCACCGTTCAAAAAAGTATTTTTCACATCAACTTGATATAAAGGCCAACATAAATGAACGGAGAGCTAACATTACTTGAACAAATTTAAAACGAGCAACAAGAGCAAAGATCTCTGAGTAATCAATTTCATAGGTCTCAGTAAACCCCTGGGCAGCCAATCGAGCCTTGTATTGCTCATTATAATCATATGCATAAAACTTGATAGTGTAGACCCACTTGGAACCCACCAGGTTATGTCCTTTAAGTGGATCCACCAACACCCAAGTGCCATTTTTATGTAGAGTGGCCAATTCTTTATTCATTGCTTGTACTCACTTGGGATCTTGCCTCGAAATAGGAGTGAGGTATGTAATATGAAGAAATTGTAGTAAAAAGAGAGTAATAACCAGGTGATAACCTCAAGTAAGAAACAAAATGAGAAATAAGGGACGAATAAAAGCTCTTGAGCCTTTCCTGAGAGCAATAGGAAGGTCAGGCTCAAAGATAAACTCACCAGAGGGTGAATCGATGGGTACAACAGCTCTTGAGAATGGTGGTTTAGTGGAGTAATCTCTCTTTTGCCATGTTCCCTGGGAGTACGTCTGTAAGGGCAAATCAATCTAAGTCTTAGTACTATCAACTAGCTCAGGAGACAGCGGTGTAACAAGGGACACCATGGGCAAGGGGATCGATCAAGGAGAGACTAGGCGTTTCCTCCTCCTGAGAGAAAACAAAAGAAAAATAAGACTACTACTCATAAAAAGTTACATCTTTCATAATGTACTTCCGACAGGTGTGGGGATCCAAACATTTGTAGCTTTTCTGAGTAAGGGAAACAACCAAGTAAATTCCTCGGACAACTCTACGGTCAAGTTTGATAGCACCGGATGTTACCAATGAATGAAGCACAAGCATCTAAAAATATCAGGTAGAAGCAAAAATAAGGGTTTAGATGGACAAAGAATGAGAGAGGAAACCCGATTGTCCACAGTGCAGGATGGCATCCTATTAATAAGATAGGAGGTGTGAGAACTGCTGCCGCCCAAAATTTTTTTGGCAGATTTTGATGAAAGAAGTGCTCTATATACTTCAAGAAGATGCCCATTCTTCCGCTTGGCCACCCCATTTTGTTGAGGTGTACAAGCGCATGATGATTCATGAATAATGCCAGCAACTTCTATAAATATATTTTAGAATTTTTTTCGAAGTACTCACGAGCATTGTCAGAGCGGAAGATTTTTACGTTCTGATCAAACTGAGTCTCCACCATTCTGCAGAACACTTAGACAAGTCGAGAATCGAGATACCTCCTCTCGAGAACGAAGGAGATAAAGAGAACAATAATGATAATAGTCATCAATGAAATATAAAAAATAGTGATGTCCATCCATAGAAGAAATCAGGGAAAGACCCCAAATATTATAGTAAACAAGATCAAATGGACCAGAATTCCATTTTATTGATACTGGAAAAGTAGTTCTACAATGTTTGAAGAGTTGACAAACTTAACACCGTAGAGACTCCAAGGTCTCAGTAAAAAAACAAATGTGGGAACAAAATCCTAAGTGACCTAAAAGATAAATGACCAAGCCGAGAATGCCAAAGATAGTTATCTCCAAGAGACCGTTTTCTTTTGTTACATATAAAAGACTGAAAAGCCACACATCCTTCGGGTTCAAAATGGTATAGATCATACACTTCACAACCACTCCTAATTGTCTGTTATGTCCACAGGTCTTGAAAAACATAATGTGTAGCGAAACATGTCACAAAATAGTTAAAGATTCAGTAATGCTACTCACAGTAAGAAGATTAATGGACAAGATAGGTACATAAAGAGTAATAGGGAGGACTAAGTGATCATTTAGGCAGATGGACTACTTGTTGGCAATAATGACTCGGGTGCCATCAGCAATAGTCACCTTGTCCTGACCAAAAGACAAGGAATAAGAAGTGAAGTGAGTGGAGGTACTAGCCATATGGTCTGTAGCCCTAGAGTCAATAACCTAGAGACTAGACTAAGGATGTATAATATTAGCACTAAGCGCTGACTCGACAGTACCTAAAGAAGGAGAATTCATCTAACCAAACTGAGAAAGAATCCTTTGTAGGCAAGCAATGTCAGAAGTGGACAAAGATGGCAACTGAGATGAGGAACCACCCTCAATAGACACCCCCGGGGTGGTACTAGTGGACTGTGAAGCAACAACATTACCTTTTGCAGTACGACCTCCCTTACCACTGACAATTTTAAACTTCTAAAGCTTCTTCCCTATATAGAGTTCCCAACAAAACTCAACATTATGATTATCATGGTTGCAATGCGTACGATGCTTGGCCCCTTTACCTTTTTATTTAGAAGATGAAGGAGACTCTTTGTTCACAAGAGCCACAATTCACCACCTCCCTAAAAGGGGAGAGCAGAGGGTGTGAAGTAGTCATCACATGGCGACGGCCCTCTTCATACAGAATTTTTTAGAAAACAACTTCTAGAATGGTAACACATCTGTAGAAAAAGTTGTCCACGTAGCATGTCAAAGTGAGCATCGAGGCCAACAAGGAATTTGAAAACTTTTGTGGACTCAACATGGCTCAAGTGCAGAGCTTGATCTTCATTGTAGTTCCATTTATATCGCATGCGCGAATCAAGTTCTTGCAACTTGATTTTCAACTCGCTGAAGTAAGTTGTAACTGAGCGTACACCTTGCTTGAGAGATTGAATCTCACCTATTAACCGATAAGCTTGGGCAAGTTACTTTGTTATCCATACAATTTCTCCAAGAAAGACCACATCTCAATTGTTGTAGATGCATACATAATCAAATGCTGGATATCTAGGCTGATAGAGTTAATGATCTAGCCCATGACAAGATTGTTATCCACATCCCAAAAGGCTCACTTGGGATTTGTAATAGGCGGAGCAGCAACAGAGCTATCAATAAACCCTAGCTTTCATTTTCGCCAAGGAAAATATGAGTAGAGATAGCTCATAGACGATAATTTAAAGAGCTCAAGTTGACCATGGACATCTAAAGAGAATGATGATCATGTTTCTAAGTATGAAGAGGATATCACTAGAGAAACCAAACCTTTAGGGTCCACTGACGTTGAAGTCGAGTCCGAGGTGGTAGACATTGTGGTGATGCGATATGTCAATCACGATGATGGCAGAGAGAGAACGATTTATAGAGATATAATACATCCTGCACATAAATGTCAGATACTCCCAAACACCGCAAGACAGGGCGACACCAAAGATAGTATTTCTAGAGGCCTAGAAACTAGCTACATAGCCATCGCACCCTTCAAGAGAGAAGACCAAGTAGGAGGAATCACCACGGGGTGATTCCACATGGTAGAGAAGAGTACTATAGTACGACACCATTGGGAGGTATTGTAGCAGCACTGTAGCGCGGTACTGTAGTGCAATATTAGCACAATATTGTAGCATGAAGAAAGATGAAAGCAAAGTTTTAATGACTGGTCCTCTTTCCATTAGGATCGTTCTGATACCATGTTGAAGATTCGGAGCCAAAAAGTCTTAGAAGAAATGGAAAAAGAAGAGAACAGAAGGAGGAGGAGGGTGACAGCCATGTGTGCAACCGCATTAGCACTATTGTCCGCACCTCTCTCTCTCTCTCTCTTTTATTCATTAGAGCAGCAAGTTTATAATATTGCAAGGACAAAAATATCCCTCATAATAAGGGCTAAAGAACAAATAATAAATGATACTAGCTGCCCTCAAAATACTTAACGCAAGAAAGAAAATATAAAAAGACCAAAATGCCCTCTCACTTATGACTGGGACTACATAATGTATCCCTATCATGAAAGGAGACTCATCAAAGTCCAACTTGCTATTGAGATATTGTTGAACTATCGTCAATTTGATGTCTTCTACTTCTTAGGGACTACAAATCTTATATTGTTAATAAATCTGGATAGTACTACTGAGAAAACACACAAATCTCGTGAAAATAGATACAAATCAAAACTTTTGTTGAAACACTCTTTATTAATCGAAATCTGAATCTCATTGATCAACTCCATGAACTTGTATGGTTAATTGAATGAACTTAAATTTTAATCAAAGACTATTTTCTACTCTAATCGATACTTCGATTACCCTTTTCTTTCATCCCAACCCATTCATTAATCAGTATGTCCAGTTGTTAGCTAACCGAAGTTTTGATTTTGATCGTTAATCAAAGAAGAACTCGTCTTCTCTATTTCATTTTCTATTTCATTTTCCTTATTCTCTAATCGAATTTTGATTTTGATTGTTAATCAAAGAAGAAGTCATCTTCTCTATTTTCATTTTCTTTTCTTCTTTAATCGAAGTTCTGCCTTTGATCGATAATCAAAGCAGAACTTATCTTCTTTATACCTATCCTTTTCCTCTAATCGAAGTCTATGACTTCTTCCTTAATCGAAGCAAGCATTTCGCCTTACCACTTCGATTATCCTCTGATTACTTCTTCTTGTTTTGCACCTTTAAGACAAATCGGAACCTTTTAAATCGCCGCTCTTTTGATTTGGACATCTTATTAAAGGAAATTCGACCCTCTTTGACTTCTTCCCACTTGAACTTTCCCTCTACAGCGATTTCGAAGTTTCTTCGCACCAATCCTCCCGCACGAAGGCATCCAAGCCTTTCAAGCACTTTCCTATTGATCTCTACTAATTTTCTGCAAAAGGTAGGATCTTTAATCCTTTTTCTTGAATCCTACCTTCTTATTTCTTCTTTTCTGCCCATTTTCGATCTTTTTCTTACTTAGAAATCCTAATTCTTCTTTTTCTTTGACTCTAACTTCTATGGCCGCCTCTGCAAGCTCCACCACTGTTTCTCAGGCTACCAAGGTGGCATCCAGCACCGTGGCTAAGTATTTTCAAGATGAGGCCGAGTATCGACGATTCCTCATTACCCTAGTAGATTACTGCAGCTGCAAAAGGGGGGATTTCACATATCTGAGGAAGAAGGGACTACGGTTAATGGAGAAAGTTCTGGAAAATGTTCAGCTAAGCCAGATGTGCCACCTATTTATCCCACCTTGGTTAAGTCCTTTTAGGTCGCACCCCCAATTATTACTGGCAAAGTAAAGGGAAAGGTTATCACTATTACTCCAGAGCTCTTAGTTCAACTCTTTGGATGTGAAGCAGAAGGTCAGACTTTGAGGAACACAGTGGACATGGAAACCAAGGCTGCAACTATAATTGGACCAAGTTATGTACTGAAGAATGGCACAGTGGATGTAAATTAGCTATCAATAAAGAAGTGGATGATTCACCTCATCATTGCTCACATTCTGAGTCCAAGAGGAGCTACTTTTGGTGTTATCACAAAGAAGGACTCAGACATACTCTATTGATTGTTCAGAAGATGAGGGTGAACATGCATGATATAATGATGGCCAACATGCTTAAAGCTAATGATGTTGTAAAGAACCCTCCTAAGTCCAAGAATGTCCTGCTACGCTATGGTCTCTTTCTCACAGTGATCTTCATACACCATAGAGTGGACTTTACTAGAGAAGATTACTGGAGAAGATTCAATGCTCCAGCATGCAATCTATACAAGCAGCCTCAAGAGGAGCAAGTTCAAATTCTCTAAGGGGGTATGGACAAAGGACATTACCCCTACTGATGACCCTCCCTTGGTTACAGCCACCCCAGATGAGGGTAGCAGAGCAGCACCAGTAGCAGCAGAAGAAGTAGCAGCAACAGTAAAAGAAGAAGCACTAGTAGCAGCAACCACAACACCACCAACAGAAGAACCAACAACAACAACAGTAGAGGAGCAAATGTAGGACCAACCTATAGCTCCTGAAGAGTAGATGTAGGATCAGCCTACAGTTTGTGAAGAGCTGATGCAGGATTAGCCTGCAAAGTAGACAAATAGGGCTAGGGAACCCTCTCCTCAACCAGTATTTGTCAAGGGGGAGTCAAATATTAAGGGGGAGGTCCATATGAAAACTTGTTCAGAAGAAGAAAGAGCCACTAAAGTGGCAGATATAGTAGATGAGCTGCTAAAGGGGAAGCATTTGTTCAACCCTCAGAGATACCTACTCCTCCTCCCTAAGTGCCTCAAAAAGAACAACTAAGAAAGAGGCAGGAGGATAGGTTAGTGGGCACTGATAAGTTAGATGAAGTCCTCAACAAAGTTAGTTAGCAACATGTTGATATTCAGGACATCAAGAGCAAGACGGGAGAGATCTCTAAACACAAGGATGGAATGTTGCAGACCAGGTAGTTGTTGGAGAAGTTACTAGCTGAGAGAACAGGGTTTAGCTCAGTGTATATTAAGAGGAAGGTACTGAGTCAGAGAGAGAGGCAACCTAGGCATGATTGCCCTTCCACGTCCTCCACCACATATGTTCCTCCACCCTTTCTATCATGGAATTTCAGCACGGATCGGATCCGTATTGGGACCTGCCGATCCCGATCTGTATTGGGAACGGATTGGTCGGAATCAACTGAAATTGGCCAGGATCGGCCGATTTTAGCAAGATCGGTACCTGTCGGCCGATCCGGATCGGGATCAGCCGATTCTGCATTCCATGCCAATAAATTTTGGGTCGGATCGGGTCCCCAAATCAGGACCCGCCAATCCCAATCCGAATCAGGATCAAATTGGCCGAAATCAGCCAGATCGGGACCTGTTGATCCTGATCCGAATCGGGATCGACCTATTCTACATTCCATGCCGGCGCCACCTAGGCAATCGGTAGGGGGGACAGATAGAGATAGGGATGAGGGAGAGAGAGAGAGAGAGAGAGAGAGAGAGAAAGAGAGATTGAGTAGGAATGAGAGAGAGGGAGAGAAGATAGAGATGAGAGGGGGGAGCGGTGGCACCCCACCCCCCTTTGGTGAGTGCAACCGGTTGGGGGGGGGGGGCACCGATGGCTCCATCGGTGGGGGGGGGGGGGGCACCGGCCTTCCTCTCCTTGCCTTTTTTTTCTTTTTCTTTTTCTTTTTTTCCTTTCTCTCTTTCCTTTCTTCTTGCCCCTTTTTTTCTGTTTTTCCCTTCTTGACCCCTCACCACCGATGGGGGTATAATAGAGAACCGGTGGGGGGAAAGAGGTCGGTCAAGGCTTCTTTCTCTCTCCTCCTACTGTGTGGTTTGCCTCTCTCTCTCTCTCTCCCTATGTTGTTGGTTGCACCGCTGCTACTCTCTTTGCTGCCCCTCTTCTCCAACGGTCCCTCTTTCTTCCTCTTTTCTTTGTGGTAGCGTTGGGTGGTTGCACTTGCTACGGTCAAGGTATGTTTTGGCCTCCTTTTCATCTCTTATTTCTCTCTTTTTTTGTACATACATACATCTCATGCATCTTTTTATATTTTGCATGCATCATATTAGAGTTATGAATCCTAGTGACCATGCTTTAGGATAAACCCTAGCTTCTTCTTTTGCATGCATGCAAGGTCTTCATGCGGCGCTTCTCCGGGCCCATCAAAGGGTTGCTGGGCTTGCGGTTCGATGTGCAGTTTGCCAGATCTATAGTGAAATTGAGCAACATCGAGGTGAAGATGGGAACTAATGGCAAGATTAGAAGGGTCTGCTCCGCTTTAAACAAACTATTTGGGGAGACATATATACACCTGTCACCTGTGGCTAGCTGTGGGTGTAGAAGACTTAATGTAGATACACAGTGTAAGACTTGATGTAGGTACATAGTACCTCTCATACCCTTCAGCCCCCTATGTGGACTTCTTCTGGTGGTCTTCCTACTGTCGATTCTGGGCAGCTTGTGGGTTCTTTTCTTACGGTAGCGACAGAGGGCTCGGTGCACAAGCCATTTGATCACCCAGTGCTTCTTGGTGACATTATATCAGGAGATCGCCCTGGCTGGCAAGGACGTTTGGAAATGAGGGCTTCACACAATTTCCAACCTGGGGCGACAAAGTGGCTCCAGTACGTATTGCGGCATCATGGCCGATTGTTAGACGACATAGGCATATATCATACGGTAGCGGCTACTTAGTACAACTACCCTTATTATTTTGGCTTCATTCAGGCCCTGACAGAATGGTATATCTTGGAGACCAACACCATTGCTTCTCCCTAAACAAAACTATAGAGGGCTTAGTCCCATAAAAAGGCTATTATACTATAAACTTCGAATGTCAACTACCTACATTGTCAAACTATACTCTACTCTTGTATTAGAATTTTAATCTAAGAGTTACTCAAACCTCAAATAAATGAGGCACTTTGTATGATGAGCTATTACTTCAAATGAATTTTGTTTTTCATTTGAAACTAGATAATATTCTAGTACATCGTCAAAACAAAAAGTTAAACTATCACGCTAGTTAGAAGTTCAATCAAACGCTCAAGTATACTTTAAATAAGCCACCTTGTAAGATGATCTATTACCTCAAATGTATTTTATTTTCATTTTCAAACATAATAAACTAACTTAAACATTCAACATAATTCCCTTCCGCGAATCTTTCCTTCCTCTCCTAATCTCTATTTTTCCCTGTCTCATCTACGTATTCTCATGAATTCAACTTCACAATCAGTGATCGAAAAATCATACACGTCGCTTTTAAGTCATTGTATGAATTTTAGTTGCCTCAATCGCTTTTAGATCATTGTATGAATTTTAGTTGCCTTAATGTATACTTATTTATTTAAATTATGATATTGCTTTAAGAACAGACAAACTCTACTTTGTCATTTGTGCCATATTTTCTTATAAGACCGGATATTACGGTACATCAGGAAAACACATAAAAGAGTCAACTAATGTAGTAAAACTTTTATTGTAAATCAATCAATTAGCCAGACTTGATGTGCAAACTTAGTGCGCAGTCCCAACAAGCAATTGCTTACCAAGAACCACAAATCTCCTCTTTGCCTAAAACCAAAAATAGTAGTACTTCACTCTCAAGAAATCATTGAGAGTCTAGTCATGCAGCATGCCCAATACTGTGAACTAAATTAATTATGGCTTCAAAATGATTCCATAATAAGAGTATTCGAATAACATGAGATCTAGTGTCATCATTTCAAGGCAATCATTCTTTCGCAAGGATAACATTTATTAAGCAGTTCTTTATGTCGTAAATTTTTCTTAGGACTTTCTCTACATCTTGTTGATTCTTAACTGGTATGTGTATGCCATTTATCACCATATTGTATTAGAATGTAAAGGCATGAGTATTACAATTTTAATCTAGCAAACTTATGTATATCCTATGCAAAAACACAATCAACCTTTCATTATATATCCTAGGCCTACAATATTAATTCCCTATATTGTTAAACTATCAATCTACTTTTCGTTTAAATTTTAATCAAATAATCTAATCATTCTAGTTCATTATAAAAATTACCATCTAAACTAATTAAAAAATCAAAAGCAAAGAAGTAAAAGGTTATCACATTACCTGAAATGAGATTCATCGAAGTCCAAGTTACTGCTGAGACATTACTGAGCGACCCACAATTTAATGGCCCCAATTACTTCCTAAGAACTATAAATCCTATCTAGAGACCAACGGAGCAGGAATGTATCACCTAACCTGAAAGGAGATTAGTCGAAGTCTGAGTTGCTGCTATTGTTGAATTGCCCCCAATCTGATGCCTCCAACATCTTTTCTATGTTAAAGTTAGAAACCTGAGGAGGAGTAATTAAGTATCACCTTATCTGATAGGAGATTCTTCAAAGTCTGAGCTACTGTTGAGATATTGTCGAGCTGTCACCAAATTGATGCCTCATACTTACTAGGAAGTACAAATCTTATGTTAAAGTTAGAAACCATAGGAGAAGCAGAAATGTATAACCCTATCTGAAAGGAGATTCGTTGAAGTTCAAGTTGCTACTGAGATATTATGGAACTGCCCTTAACTTGATGCCTTCTACTTAATAGGAACTACAAATCTTATGTTAAAGTTAGGAATTGAAGGAAGAGCACAAATATATTACCTTACCTAAAAAGAGATTCAACAAAGTCCGAGCCACTGCTAACATACTGTCGAGTTGCCCTCGATTTGCTAACATATTGTCGAGTTGCCTTCGATTTGATGCTGCCAACTATGTACTAAGAACTACAAATCATATCTATGTCAAAGTTAGAAATGTCGATGCTTCTCAGTAAACAAAACCATAGACGGCTTCATTTCAGAATGAGGCCACTATATTCTAAACTTTGAATATCAAGTACCTACATTGTTAAACTATCACTCTACTCTTGTATTAGAATTTTAATCAAAGAGTTACTCAAACCTCAAATAAGGCACCTTGCATGATGAACTATTCAAGTCATTTGGAACTAGATAATATTCTAGTGTATTGCCAAACAAAAAAGTTGAATTATCACTCTAGTTTTATGTTAGAAATTTAATCAAACACTTAACTATACTTCAAATAAGGCACATTGCATGATGATCCATTACCTCAAATGTATTTTGTTTCATAATAAACTAACTTAAACATTCAACATAATCCCCTTCTCTGAATCTTACATTCCTCTTCTAATCTCTTTCTATCCCTGGCTCATCTAGGTATTCTCATGAATTCAACTTCTCGATCAGCAATCGAAAAATCATATACTTCGCTTCTAGGTCATCCTATGAATTTTAGTTGCCTTAATCACTTTTTAAGTCATTAAATGAATTCTAGTTGTCATAATGTATATTTATTTATTTAAATTATCATATTGCTTAGCAAACACAAACTTAAGAACTCATTGACTCTACTTTGTCATTTGTGCCCTATTTTCTTATAAGACTGCAGACTATTGTACATATCTCCTCTTCGCCTAAATCCAGAAACACAAGTGCTTCACCCTCAACAAATCATGAAGAGTGTAGTCATGCAGTGTGCCCAATACTGTGAACTAAATTAATTATGGCTTCAAAAGGGTTCCATAATAAGAGTATTCGAATAACATGAGATCCAATGTTCATCATTTCACAACAATCATTCGTTCATAAGGATAACATTTATCAAGCATTCCTTTATATGGCTTAATTTTCTCAGGATTTCTGTGTATCAGGATTCTTAACTCGTATGCATATGTCATTTATCACCATATTGCATTAGAATGTAAAGACATGAGAATTACAATTTTAATTTGGCAAACTTATGTACATCCTATGCAAAAGCATAATCAACCTTGCATTATATATTCTAGGCCCACAATTAATTCCCTATATTATTAAACTATCAATCTACTTTTTCGTTTAAATTTAAATCAAACAATTTAATCATTCTAGTTCATCATAAAAATTAACATTTAAATTGATAAGATGATAATTCCTTGATCTTATAACCAATCAGAAAATCAAAAGCAAAGGAATACAAATATATTACCTTACCTGAAATGAGATTAATCGAAGTCTGAGTTGCTGCTAAGATTTTGCCAAGCTGCCCCAAATTTAACAGCCCCAACTATGTTAAAGTTAGAAACCAAAGGAGTAGGAATATATCACCTTGCCAAAAAGGAGACTCATCAAAGTCTGAGTTGCTGCCGAGACATTGTCTAGCTGCCCCGAATTTGATGCTTCCAACTACTTACCAAAACCTTCAAATCTTTTCTATGCCAAAGTTAAATGTAACGAGGAGTAATAATGTATCAGCTTACTTGAAAGGAGATTCTTCGAAGCCTAAGTTGTTGATAAGATATTGTCGAGCTGCCCCCAAATTCACGCCTCCTACTTACTAAGAACCAAAAATCTTATGTTAAAGTTAGAAACCAAACGAGGAGCAAAAATATAAAATGTTACCTAAAGGAGATTCATCGAAGAACAATTTACTGCTAGATATTGTCGAGCTATCCCCAATTTTATGGCTCCAACTAGGGATGGCTACGAGCCGAGCTAAGCCGAGCTTTAACTCGCTTGAGCTCGACTCGATCATGATTATTCGAGCTTGAGCTCAAGCCCGAGCCTATCCTAGCTCATTTTGTGGGCTCGAACTCAACTTGCCAAGAAATAAACTCAGCTTGAACTCGTCTCCAGCTCGACAAAACTTTTAACTTCACTCAGCCAATAAACTAAGTTCACTTGGCCAAAAACAATCAAATCGCTTGGGGAAGGTGCAGTGCAAGGAGGTTTAAGATTTAAAGAGAAAGTTGATGTAGGGCTGAAAAGGCCTAAATATGAACCCGACCTCGGCGGTGTGTATAGGGAAAGGAGGCTCACTGGCGTGCTCTCATTGGGATGGGCCCACACATCATTGACCCACTCAAGGTGGGCCGTGAGCTTCGGAGGTCCCCTGCCGCGAACATCATATTCTCTTATAAGCTAGGGGAAACACACCATATAGCAGCACCCAGTCCCCATCGGTGGGCTTGGCTACCACCACAACCATCCACCACCAAAAAGTTGTGCTAGCTTACCAAGCCTCCACAGGGTAGGCGGTGAGAGTTGGTTTACCCTTAGCTATGGAAGTTTGACATAGATTCATGAACGATACAAAAAATAATAATCACCAAAATAGTATCATTGTGAACAAGCAAAAAAAAGTTATATATGACTAAAATATTAAGTGCTTATAAAAAGAACATAAGAATATAGTCTATTGATCATTCTCAACACTCTAAAAGATTAGAGTTATCAAAGTGCATGTTGTACATGTTCATCCTTAATGAATGCATATGACAATCCCCTAAGAGAATACCATGTGATCCTTTATTTTGAATGGGACGTTCAATTGCGCATGGTAAAGCTTTAAGAGAGTACTTTTCAAATAATACTTATAAGCATTTGTCTTGGATGTGTCCTAAAGGGCAACTTCTTGTTAACACCTATATATAGATTGTTAGTCCTTGCAAGAACATTTTAAAGATTTCATAACTCTAGAGCAGGTACTTTTGTTGGGAAGAAATGACAAAGGAGTACCCAACATACACATCTACAAATATTTTGTACATGAATCAATGATGTGATGTTTCCAACTGACTATATATGATGTCATCTTAGCAACCTCTACATAAATAAAAAAATAAACATATATCCTTTAGTTATTCTACAATATTGTGGAAGAATGCAATAGCTTCTACGATGTGGGTCCTTGTTGTGGATTTGCATGCCAGCCCGAAAGAACTTTTAAGTATTTTCCCCTAAACGGTTCCATGGATGTAGTCATGTGCCTCCCATATGAGAGCCGAGTAAAATATGAGAGATCATTTTCTTAGCTCTCTTTTATTCTCGTTGTTTGCCATCAACAAAGTCATGGGTCACATGATGACTGACGGTAAACTCTGTCCTTTTTATATCTAGTTTAGACGCTTTTTTGGACAAAACTTACTATTATGCAACCTCATTCACATATTCGACAAAGCGTTTGCAAGACTTTTGAACAAGTTGCAAACTCGAAGTCAGCAAATTTGTCCATTTAAGTCTTCATGCAAGAGCTTAACAGGCATTTCAATAATTATGAGAGAAAAGGATAATAATGTGGCATTTGTCTTCAGAGACAAACAATACTACGTATGAAGGAAGCACCTAATGTTTGAAGTAACGCAACATGTAGATTAATAGTGTTTGTTTCAAGCTAACACTAAAAGGAAGTGGAAGAAAAGCTAAGATTACAAGTTGAGGCTTAGCTTGGATCTACGGGGCTAGTTGTGTGTACTTCATTGGGAGAGAAACGGTGTTGTTTGGCCTATACATGAGATGCGGGGAATGCCTGATATTGGAGAAACTAGAAATCTCTGCAGTTAATTTAAAAATAGAACTCGAAGTCCAATCTTTATTGCATATAGTTACGACATTTAAGTTGTTGTGGCGTAGTATAAATAAACCATCTCCGACTCCACTGGAACCCTACCTGTCAAATTTATAAGTAAACATAAGCATACAAAAAAAGCAAATCATGAATGAGATCTATGAAGATCATCAAAACCACAATTGACGAGTAAGAAAATAGTAGACGTAGTTATACAATACACTATAAAAATAATATAATATCGATAACAATAACAATTACAACAATTAACTCCATGTAAGAACAAGCAAAAAGTATGTCCACATTGTCCACTGTCATGAAATTTTTAAAAAGACTGCTGAACAGGAAATCTATGATATCTAGGTTTAGACATGACCCTTGATAAAGTATAATATACACGTGGTATAAACCTAGAGGAGGATTCAATTGCCACTAGTGGCACAATAAGAACTGCATCAGCTACTTTAAACCACTTAAATTTAACCTCTAATTCTCAATGTACACGGCCAATAAAGAGTTTCCCATAGTGACCAAACGGTAGGTAATGGGATTTAATTATCTAAAGCTCTTTCTTAATAGGGGTGCTAAATTGCACAAGTGTTCATCAAAATCCATCATGTAGTCCAATCATGGATAGAAAGAGCACAATACTCATTCCTTTGGAGGTTCTAACAATTGTGTTCTCAACTTTGCTAATTTTGCCTTCAGCTGCCCCTATAACTCATTAAGAAAAAGTTTGTTTACACAGTGAAGCCCTTAACTCTATATGGATCTATAACTATGTCAATCACCTACTCAATCGCCAATGCCATTATAATTTTGAAGTAAAAGAGCAAGCCTTCACTCTATTTCTCAAGTCCTCTCTGTTGTAACAACTAAGTAGCATTCAAAACATATGGCTCCTTAAATTCATTAAAAATAATCAATCATGCATTAAGTTGATAGCCCTAAAATATGATAGGAACAGATACTACTCAAATGGGCTTGTACCAAAATATTTTATGCGATTGGTAGTGAAAAATGATTTACACCAATAGGACTAATGTTTAGAAAAAAATGATAAGGATTCCACAATCATTTCCATTTGGGCAAAGACAAATGAGGAAGAATTAGAGTAATGTCAACATGGAGTAAAAATGAGGAAGAACTACCCTAAACCCTAAACATCTTGCATAGGGCAAAGACAATGGAGGTACCAAAAAATGAAGGTGGGACAAAAGACTAGAATTTATGGCGAAGTGTTTTAAATAACGAGGATTTTTAGTGAGCTATGTCTTTTGTGGATTCAGCATCATAAAAGAATCTATGGATTGATATAAAACACAAATTCTTGCATTTTTCCAATTCAAAGAGCTTATACTATGCCTTAAAGTTTCAAATTTAAGAAACATTTGAATTGATGTAAAACAAAACAAAAAAATCTTGTATTTTGAGATAATTGGAATCTAAACAAGTGGAAATAAAATCCCTTGTTTTGGTTATGGCCATTTTTTATGAAAAACTAAGTGAGGACTCATTTGTAAACTAGTGGGTCAAGAATTTAATTTTCACCATTTTGCATCAATTAATTTTCAGCATTTTGCATCAATCTAATTCAAAAAATTTCAGTATTTTACAACAATGAAAACAAAAGGAATCTGGCAATTTCAGTGGATTTCGATGTTTTATGCCGATCCAAGTGAACCTTTGGTAGAAAGAGTACTTATGTTGCTATAATCTGTCTCTACTCATAAACATGCTATAATTAATCTGTCTCTACTATCTGATCTTCCATTTAGAAATGGAAGCATCAAATTTATGTTCAGTGCATTCAAGACAGAAATGGACAGAAAAGAGACAGGGCCACACTTCGAGAAAAAACACATGTTTGAATATTGTTCATGGTGCTAAGGAGCCTCAAAAAGCTCAGCCAAGGTATTACTCATTTGGAGTTGATTAATTGTTTACCACCATTCTTGTTGATCATGTACAACATATTCAATTCAAGCACATGGATCCAAATAATATAACTTGAATTAATTGTTTGTTGCAACGAGAATAGTTGGACACCTCAAGATCATACCATGGGAAGGTCTCCATGAGCAAAACACTTTGGATAATACTTTGTACTTTTTTTTCCTTTAGATTTTTTCCCTATTCATAATCTGATTTCACCATGTTCCATCCACTTGCAGCCTAGGGGAGGGTCAAAAATCTGCATGCATCAGTTTGAAAAGGGGAAAAAATGCACATATTAAGGTTGCAATGCAAACTGTGCTATGGTTAGTTAATCTTTCACTTAATCATACATGAATTAACCATAAAACATGGGATGCACTTCGAGGTCTTTTCTATTTTTGAAAGAGAACATAGAAGAGAAATCATCAAGAAGAGCCCAATGAATGTCACATGCCATCATCAACCAAGATTCCAAGCCAAAACCATCTTGACTGCCTAGTCAGTGCATTAGGCTAACTAACACTCACTTTTTAATACCATAAACTAAATAAAGAGAGAAACAAGAAAATGGAAGGAAAAAGAGAAGCTAGCTAGATGACATCAACAAATGCGCAATAGCAAGCATCACATCAACCTTCATAAACCTACATTAACTACCAAAAATGGACAATCCCAAGACAATGGACAACCTTGTGATCCAATATAGTGTAGTAGCATTCCACTTTTTTTATATACCTCATATTGTATTAATCATTTGCATAAATTGTGATCAGCAAAAGAAATAACCACAAGGACCCAAGTCTTAGCAACCCATCACAAGCTTTAAAAGAGATGGAGACACCTAGGGCTAGTAATGAGCCAAGCCGCTCGCGAGCAACTCGAGCTCGGCTCTGAGTTTAGCTGGGTTCGGCTCGGCTCGTGTGATCAAATGAGCCTAGCTCGAGCTCCAACATAAGCTCGTTTAATCAAACGACCCAAGCACCACCCAGCCCAGCTCGATGGGCTAGTAAGCCGGCTTGAGATAAAATATATATTTTAAATGCTAAACATAACCCAGGACAAATTATATAAGTCTTCTTGAAAACACAATATAAACCTCGTCTCCCACAAACAGACCTACCTGCATTCACCAAGCTAGGCAAATGAGGCTAGCACGCGAAGGTTACGAGGCCTTGAAACTTTTTTATGCTGCCGGTACCTGACTAAGTTTGTGGGAACCCCACTTTGCCTTTACTGCATGCACGCCTGGGCATTTCTCAGTAGGACATTTTTCGTCTAGTATCAAGGTCTAAAAAGATAGCCCCCCAGCTTCTTCTATAAAGACAGGCCATTCTCTACGCTTTCTTCATGTTTGGTGGCTGGTTCACTCAAGGATTAACCGGTGGATTCGGTTTTTAATGAGCAGAGCTCGAGTTGAAGAAAAATTTTTTGAGCCAAGCTCGAGCTTAAGGAGTGGGCTCAACATGGGCTTGGGCATGGGCTCAAGCTCGGGTTTATTTGAACGAGCCGAGCTCGAGCAACTAAAAGCTTGACTCGGCTCGGCTCGTTGCAACCCTTAGAGACACCTAGAAACCAACTAATTAGACAAAATTATAAATGGATCAAATGAATAAATTGTAGGATCCTAAACAGTAGAAAAATGAAACAAGCAGCAAGCATTCCCAAAGATCAATGATAGAAACTAGTACTAAAAAAAATATCATAATAGCCCAGAAACGGCACACACACGCTAACAAAAAAATAGAAATCTGCACAAGGGAATCAAACATAAATTGCAAAAGGTGAGATCTACTAATATCTTTTGAGAAGCAAACTTGGAATCCCAACGATGATTAATAATATCTTCCATGTTGCATGAAATCTGGTCAGACTTTGAATCTGACCCGAGGAAAAGCCAGTTGTGCTGCAAAAGAGATAACTACCGTAGTAAACTAGAATAGGAAAAATCCAGATAGGCTGTTACATTTGGCATGTTTAAATAATCACCTTAAGTGCACACTATACAAAGGCTGTGAATGCAGTACCGGAGGCAGCATAGGTCTCCAGTGTGCCAACAGCAGGCAATGAAAGAGATGTCTCCAAGAGCTGCATCCCTTGCCAACGATGATGAACAGATAAAATGGCAGCTTACAGAAAGCAGGGCAGCTGTGGATAAGGCTGACGTTGACTAAGACCAGAAGGGTAATAAGATCCCTTTTTCCTTTTTTCCTCAGTTTTTTTTGGATAAGGAAGATCAAGGTGTTTTCAAAGACCAATGATGATTGAGACCAATGCCCAAAGGCAACCAGCAGTCAAAGAATATGGTGAAAATAAAAATCAAAACTGCAGGATATGACAGCATAACATGCACGGGGAACCGCCATAGAGGCTCTGTTACCATGTAAGAATCAAAAGGGAGAAAACAATGTCTACATTATAAATGAGGGCTAACAGTCCAATATGTAAACAAGTCAACAATGGATTCCCTGGTATGGTGTGAGTCATTACACCTAAACACAATATCTGTCTAGACAAACCTGGCTGATTCTGTTTCCATTTATCCCATGACCAGTCCCACCAAATATCAGATAATAACTGGGCGACTCTTTTCCATACGTCCAATCTCCCCAGCCTCTTGAAATGCCTAGACTTGTCACTCAATTCTGATCTAACTCAACCAATCCGTATCAGCATCAGTCAATTCTGCAATGCGTAACTAGTATTGCAACAAAGTACAGGACCGAAGTGGCCCAGAAGCCCAACACCACTGGGAGTCCTAGACAGTAGGCACCCAGGTCACTAGGTGGGCATCTTTTAAATAACTGTTCACAGACTAACACAATCCAAAACATTGCCAACTGGTTTTACGTTGTGCTGTCAGAAAATATAACCTCGCATGTTTGTAAGGGAGGAAAAGTTCATAGGTCATCATTTAAGGCTATATAGTTCCTTATTTATACAGAATTGATTTGCCATCATTTAAGGCTATATAGTTTCTTAGTTATACATGCATTGATTCTTCTGGCCAATGTAGATTCTTTCTCCACATGTTTTAATGTCTGTTTGTTTTCCACACGTTTCATTTTACTAGTGTTTATCTACTATTCCATAACACCATCCTGATGCAATGTTTTCTCTTTGGCAAAAGAATCCCACTTTTTCCAAAAGAAAGCCTCATCACAAGGGAAAAAGTGCACTGTGGAATGTAGTTCTTCTTCATTAAAATTGGGATTGCCTCAAATCTACAGAATTTTAGGATCACCTGGTCTCGTTGGTGCCATTATTTTAAAGGTTGCCCATCTACCAAACACAATCTGTAAGTGGGCCCATTATGGGACTCACTCCCTCTCTTGATTGTACATACCAAATAAGGAGTATTGATTGTGTCCAAGGATCCCTGAATCCATGCCCTCTTCATTCGGAAGGATGTGAAGCACCAACCAAGCTATACGCCTAAGATCAACACACACGCCCCACCGCCCACCCTCCACAACGACACCCCCCCCCACACCCCCAAAAAAAAGGAGGAAAAGGAACAAATAAAATGGAAATATGGTGTCCTCTCCTAGATAGGACCAAGGCTCATCATTATCACTATTTCGATGGCCCAATCCACGACTCCAGAGTAATCTTGAATGGAATGCAACACATGTAAAGTTCATATGGCTCCATTTTGTAACAAGTAATACAACCGCTGTAACAAAAGAAGAGAATACTGCACAAAACTGACACAGTTCAGTAAGGTATAGACATAAAGAAATCTCTAACATGTAACTAGACAAAAGCGCCTTGCAACAATCTTTATTCTACCTATCATACAATTGATCTTATTTGCTAAAGATTCTACATTCATAATCATATGCATGCACACACACGAGGAAAAAAACATAATCATAAACTGCAATAATTGAATCAGACAAGAAGTATATAACAATTTTCTCTCATGTCATATATACTTAAACAAATATCAAGGTTTGAGTATTACGTGATTACTAAGTACCTGAAAATCATTTGTACATCCATTTCAAGTAGAGTCTGAGACAAGATAAGGTGAAGATAAGAAACCGCCTGAACATAAGAATATGTAATAGGCAGTTAGATATAGCTGGTTGTTGCCCACTTGCACAGGAGCAAACTTTACTTCTTTTGTGGGAGAAAAGCTTCAGGAATATCATATAAAATGAAGTAGAAAAATCAAGAATAAAGGTACCTTTTGTCAATCAAATATGTAAATGAATCTTTAAGCTGTCTATAATGCCTCCATTAATTATGTCCTGAAACTAGGCTACAAGGAAGAGTTAACAGCTAACACTGTTAAAGATTTCAACCTCTGGTTGTGAACATTCAAGCTTTCATTAAAGGTATTGCTTATATCTTGTCACTCAAAGACAGGGAGATAAACACTTGAAGAGAAGGGAGAAGAAAGGACAGCCATATGGGAAACTCAAAAAGGGTGAGAGGATGATAATGGCCATGAAGGGTTCCAAGTTTGTTGACATGGGCAAGTGGGGATTGCTGCCTCATCATGGATATCATAGTGAGAAGAGAACGAACAGAAATGCCTTATCATTGACACTGATATTTGTTCACTAAGGAGAGACAATGAGGAAGATTAAATAATGAGGACGAGATAAAAGGTTATCAAAAGCTAGGACCCAATCATCTATAGAACCCTATTTGTATTAGGATTGGATCCCAATGGACCTGATTTGATTGGCCCATGAACTATACTTATGTCATTCAAGCATGCTAGCCCCCCCTAGGTGCACCAAAGCGACACTTAGGCATGCTTTTTGAAGCTCCAACAAGAGCTTTAACCACCTAGGCCTTCAAAAAAGGCCTTGTCATCTAGCGCCTAGGCGTAAGCCTTGACAACTATGATCTAGGATGATAGTTATCATATATAAACAAGGATTGGTATTGACAAATTATGGAATGACCCTAAATCTCCAACTTGGGCTAATGCTAACGGGGAGGTTTAGGAAACTTATACACTTTATAAGTACTCAACTAACGACCCTTCTAATGATGGGTATTGTAGTGGCATTATTTTTGGTACGTGGTCTCCAAGCAAGGTATTGTCCCCCAAAGCAGAGGTCAAGCTTTGTTCTAATATGTAAAAGGACCCTCGATAGGGATATGGGATGGACCCACCTAATAAGCACTGACAACCAATATGAAATTAAATTCCGAAACAATAGGAGTTATACATAATAACCCTTATTATGGTCTATTTAGTCTATTATATTAATCTTAAAATAGTCAAATGTGTGGGTTCGTAGATGTGATTTTTATTGAATTTTGTGTTAAGAACATTCCTTGCTAGAGGATTAAGGTAACGGCTTCTCTTTCTCGAGTTTGGATGGAGTAATGCCTTGCATTTGCAACTCCTTTACTGCAGTTCCCTTGGGGTATGGAGATCAAGTTGCTTACCTTTTACTGGGAGGTGCCATCAGGCCTTGGGCTGCCCTCTTATTGGACAATTAGAGTACTAGCCTTAGGCTGAGCTGACATTAGGATATAGAGTGAAATTTCTTCTTGTGTGCATGCATGATTACATGGTCAGGTCCGGGACAACTCGGTAGGCAGACCATATGGCTATAATCCTACTACCCAACACCCTTTTAGTGATAACTAGTTCTCCTAATAATAGGATACATGGAAACCAAATTGGGTTTAGGGCATGTTTAGTAAACTCTTGATGAGCCACTTATGTTTGAAGCGGTCAGAGATCCTTGATTTCAGACCATTGACAAAACATTTAAAGTCTAACATAACATCTTATCTATAGAACTTCTCTTAAATTATAAGTGATTGAAAGGTTACATTTTTTTTCAGAGGTTTATTTAATGTCCCAACAAACCCTATCTATGCAACTGCCTCACCTCTATGTATTGTCCATGCCATGCACCCTCCTCCTTGCCGCCGTCTTCTACCTCCACTGTGCTAGTGACAAAGAGGGGTTGCACTGCCAACCTGGGCATCTGATCCACTGAACCTGCTCCCTTCTTGTCACTAACCAGTCCCTTTGGCCTCACCATCTGCAGATCCATCAACACCACCATCCATCCCGGGATATGTGGCCCTCCCTTCCACAGCTTCCTTTGAGGTAGAGGCCTCCAGAACGAAGTACTGCACTGGCCAGAAGGGTGTTGCAAGAGAGATGCCGCTGACGAAGGGCAAGGCACGGGTTGGCACTGTCAACCTACTCCTTCCCGATTCCTGGCACAAGCATTAGGTTCCCTGCATCTATTGGAATCTGGGCATCTACCCCATTCTCACTTCCTCTTATACCTCCTCTGTTGGGATCTAGGCTTCTAGATTCCCCCAATCTTCTTTGGAATCTAGGTTCTTCCTTAGGAGGAACCTGCACATCCACAACTGTAGCAACTAAAATATGCTCATGACAGTCTTTGACTGGGGTGACCATAATTAGAAGCCTTGATTCAAGAGGAGGGTTGAAAGAGGAAGCCCTGACATTGTTCTTGAGCTCTGTGCAGATGGATGGCATGGACGCTACGCTGTGCATTTGCGTTGAGGAGCCAGAAGGGAGGGAGTGCGGAAAGGGTCCCCTAGAAGGGAAGCTGTAGCTGTGGGGCATCCTGCCGCTACCAGCCACACTGACGGGGTCAAGGCATTCACAACTTTTCCAGCTCTGGCACAACTCCAACTATAGCAACAAACTCTGGCACAGCTCTCTCTCTCTCTCTCTCTCTCTCTCACGCGTACGCTCGCTTGCCAGCCGGAATTCAGAAGCTCTTCTTCTCTCTGTGTCTCTCCCTCACACCCCTTCTCAATCTCTCTTTGAACCTCCACTATCTCACTATCTCTCTCTGTAAGGACTGAGGCTTTCGGATTCAGTTTTCGGGGTCGGACCCTGTAGTTCAGGCTCCAGTGGGGCAGAGACTCTGTGATGTTTTGCGTCGAGCGGGCTCGACGCGGTTTAAACGGCGTCCACCGTTGCAGACGCGTTTTAGGTTCTGCCACGTGGGTGCCACGTGGGCTGGCTTTGGGCCGCGAGAGTACGGCCCTGTCGTGTCGTCTGAACGGCGTCCGCATGGGACGACGCCTTTCAGACTGCGACTCTGGGATTGTCAGAGTACGGCCCTGACAAGTCTCCTGAACGGCGTCTGTGTAGAACGACGCGTTTCAGAGTCTTGTCAGAGCGGCCGTCACATCACCTGATAGGCGTCCGTCTATGTCGACGCGTTTTAGCCAGTCTCTGGTTAACCCCGCGAGCCCTCCTTCTTTCCCTCATTTTCTTCCTTCTCTCTTTCTCTCCTCCCCTTCCGGCGAACTCAGCGGCGATTCCTCCTCCTCCCTCTTTTCCTCCCACCATTTCATCTCTCCCTCCACTCCATCCTCTACCTAGCTCCTACCACTACCACCTCCACTTCCACTGCGGCGTTCCACTCTCCGGACGGCGGCCGACGTCACGGTGGAGTAAGGACGACCACGGCGGTACCGGCGGCGGCGTGGGGCGAGACGGGTGGACGGCTTGAAGCTTGGAGGAGTTCAAGTATTCGGTAGGGTGACGGTTCCCATAGCATCGTGTTTAAGCCATGTTTCCCTCGTTTAAGCATGTTATGGATCTTTGGTTTTGGGGGGAAGAACAAGCATGTTTAGGAGTTCTTTTGATGATATGGGGAATTTTTATGAAGGTGATTTCCTGTTGATTGAATTGCTCCTCCTTCTCCTCCGTTTTTGGGTGATTGTGGGGCTGTTTGGTTTGAGAAAGGAGCCCTCAAGCTCATGGCAGACTGGTTCCTAGGGTTAAAAGACGTCGTGCATGGACGACGCCTTTTTGAAGGGCGTCGGGCCATCACGACGCCTTTTAGGCAGGAATCGCCTTTCTGAGAGTCTGTCAGTTCGGGGATTCTGGGACTAAAAGACGTCATGGGTGGGCGACGCGATTTGAATAGCGTCGAGTAGCGATGACGCCTTTTAAGGCAGAAATCCCCTGAGTAATGTTTTCTAGAATTCCTTGATTTCTGTGCTAAATGGCGTCTGAGGATGTCGACGCCTTTCAAAAGGCGACCACTGGTGTCGACGCCTTTAGGCCTGATTCTGAAGACAATGTTTTACATAAACCAGTACATGGAGCTTGAATGGCGTCGGTCTTGGGCGACGCTATTCAAGACAGAATCTCACTAATTCATGCCAGTAAAATGTGTTCATACTGCTAGATAGTGGGTTAGTGCATGCTTTAGTGTACTCGGTAGAATTGGATTCTTCATGACCGGATGGCACTGCGTTGTGTGTTGTGCGATCGCGGGCTTTTCACGTGACCGGATCGTACTGTGCCGGGTTCTGGTGTTTTGTGTTACTGTGGACCTGGAGTGACATTGTAGCGCTTTATCACCCTGTGCTGGTGGGGGCGTGAGCACAGCGCCGGTGGGGGCGTAGGCGGGGTGACGCCTAGTGAGAGAGGGTCACCTGGTGAACCCCGGGGTCAGCTAGTACCGGTGTCGGAGTGGTACATTCGGAGAGTCACTCGTGCTGAGGGAAGGAGTAACCACCTGAGCCAGTTGGGCCGGAGTAGCTAGAGTGCTATCCGAGGGGTTACTGCTTGGTCTCAGCGGGTCGAGGTTTTTCCACCGTTGTTTGTGTGGTTGACGCGTTCCATCGAGGCGGCAGTTGTGGGTTCCCTTGTCGGTTAGTTTAGAAATATGCATGATTAAATACACTTCGACTGCATGTGATTTCACGTTGAGAATTAGGAATTGTACCAACTACTGTGCTTGTTACTTTACCGTTAGCTGTATTTTGCACTTGTGGGTGTGTACGTGGGCAGTGGGGATCGAAGGATCCCTACTTAGTCATGTCTTGAGACTCACCCCTGCGGTTTTTAGGTGAGGACTCCCAGCAGACCTAGAGCGGCGTGTGCGGCCGTGTGTTGAGCGCCTTCAGCGGTTGTTCCGGAGTATGCCCCGATGTAGTTGTTATTTATTTCTGGCCTGTATGTTTAATTATTTTCTTTCTGTTGGAGTATGTAATTATTTGCTGTATCAAGTCGCATTGTAATAATTTTAATTCCTGCACTTTCAATTCAATGCGATGTGAATGTTTAGCTTAGTTTATTATTTATTTCCCAGACTTACTAGATCCTGGTTTGGTTCCAAATTAATGATTCGGTACCCATTTAGTAATCGGATTCCCGATTATAGGGTGGCGGGTCGTTACACTCTCTCTCTCTCTCGGTTATTCTACAGATGTATCCTCTGCAAGGGAGTTGGCCATGGAAGGAGAAACTATTACTTGAGAACCAGACAAGCAAAGTGTTTTGGTACTCTGCAACAGTCTATTATACTAGCTTGGGCTTATAAAGAGCAAGAGCATGATATAAAGTCAAAGATGGGGGAAATTCCTTGGTCTCAGTCAGCGAAGGAGGCTCGTAATAACTTGGAACATTGCCTTGTAGTATCTATAGAGGCCCATGGTACTGCAGGGAATAACCAAGAGCAGTCTTTGCCTCGACTGCTTGGAGAACAGTGGCCTCTTAGAGGTGATTGGTGGATCAGGGAGATGAAGGATGCTTTGTTTCTCTAGTCAAGTCCACGTTGCCTGCATAAAGGTCAAACGCCTTAAACAAGAAGGAGATTAAGTTAGGGAGAGTTGTCTTGACTAGTATCGACTTGTAGGCATCCCTCTAAATGTCTGGAACTTAGAATCGTTCCAAGCCATAGCTTCCTTATTTGGCATTCTCTGACAGCCGACAGGTGGATGCCAGGACCCTAGATATGGAGGTGCTACTCTATACACAGGTCCAAGTGGAAGTTGGATATCTCTATAGTGTCCCTAGCAAGATCAAAATCCGGTTGGGAGGTCCATGTTGCTGGGTTAGCATTGAAAGGGAGAACCCTTCCTCGTCATCTTCTTCAGGATCTGCTTTGTCCCGCGCGGAGGTAGAAACAACTTACAAGTCTTACGTATAGGCAAATGATGGGGTAGATTTTTTTGAAGCACATTACACAATGTTGGTCATCTTAATAAAATGATCTGTGGGTTATATGGCCGCTCTATCAATAAGAGAGAACCAATAATCACATGGTCAATCTATTAAGACTGAACGACTAAAATTATAGCTACTTTACCAGTAAGAGTAAACCAACTAGTTTTTAGAGAAAACCAATAGGTAATGGTCACTCTAATGAAATGATTCATGTGGTATATGGCCACTCTACCAATAAGAGAGAATCAATAACCACATAGTCATTCTATTGAGAATGAACTATTAAAATTATGGCTACTTTACAAATAAGAGTAAAGCATGTAAAAATAAGGGCTATTTCACCCAAGGTTCAAAAACTCGGCTCGGATCGGCACGGATCGGCCGAGTCGGACATGTTTTTGGCCGACCGTGCCGATCCCGGGTAACCTGGCCGAGTCCAGGCCTCGGATCGGCCGGTCCGAGCCGGATCGGGCGATCCGGGGCCGGGTCGGCTCGGATCGGGCCGACCCGGCCCCCAACGGCTAGTTTGACTAGCCGTTGGGGGTCAAGCTAGCCGTTGCTGGCCGTTCCCAAACGGCCAGCAACGGCTAGTTTGGGCCTTGGGGGTCTATTTAAACCCCCCCAAGGCCCTCCTAAGGCTCCACAAATGCCCTTTGAGCCTCCTAACATTCTTGCTCTCTCTCCCTCATAGAATTCTCTCTCCATCTCTCCCACGAGGTCACTTCTAGTCTACTACAAGCTCCGCGATCTCTCATCTTCTTGTGCTGTGAAGGAATGGCATCTCAAGGTGCTGCTGAGCGGTCATCTGGGAATCCTCCTAGTGCTGATCCTGCTTGGGGTCATTGCACGCCGGTGGACATGGGCCAAAGAAAAGTACAATGCAAATATTGCAACCGGGTTGTCTCTGGCGGGGTCTACCGATTCAAACAATATCTTACTGGAATAAAAGGTGAAGTTGCAGCATGTGCTCGAGTTCCTTCAGAGGTTAGGATCCAATTTCGAACTTACATGAAGGAGAAGGAATCAAGCAAAGCAAGTACTGCCAGAAGAAGACAGGAAATTCGAAAGGAATTGACTGAACCAGCGCGAAGGTCTGATGCTGGAGTCCGGCTTGGTGGAAGTAATCAACCTATAAATGTTGATGATTGGAATACAAGTTTCTTATTTAACTTATTTTCATGTTCTTCACTTAACGTTTTCAGACAAATAGTTATAGTAGATTAATTTTTTTTCTTTTACATTTAAAGCTGAATTGCGACGTGCAATGGAAGCAAGCCGGCGGTCCTTTGCAGATGAGGACTTATTTCGGCACACTGGAAGATACGGAGGACAAGGAAGTGGCTCCACACCTTCTGCACAAGGGAGCACTAGTGCCGGCATGAGCACTTATGTATGCGAGGAGCTGCATCAGGAGTTCACTAGAGCTGCAGATCCTAGAGTAGGTCCAATAGATCCCTTGCTCACCAAGAAGAGGGATAAACAACCTTCTATTAGTGCTGCATTCAAGAACTTAAAACTTTGTAAGGAGAAGATAGGGAGAGCTACATCTAGGTGGTTTTTCTATAACAGTATTCCTGCTAATGCGGCCAAGGGGCCATATTATGAGTCCATGATCGAGACCATACAAGAAGTTGGCAAAGGGGTTGAAGGACCTTCTCCATATGAGATATACAACAAGTACTTGGATATGGAAGTTGATGACATCCGAACATACATTAAATCATTTGAAAGGATCTGGGATGAGTATGGATGCACTTTAATGTGCGATGGATGGACAGGTACATAAATCTTATATTCAGTTTCTTATCTTATCTTCATTTTTTCTTAATCAGAATAGGTCTCTTTCTGATTTCTTATCACGTTTGGAATTTTACAGGGATAACAAGAAGAAGTATGATCAACTTCTTAATTTACTGTAAAGCTGGAACCGTATTTTGGAAGTCCATTGATGCATCTGGAAAGATAAAGAATGCCCAGTACCTGTGTGAATTAATGGATCAAATGGTGGAAGAAGTGGGCGAAAAAAGGATTGTCCAAGTGGTTACGGACAATGCAGCGGCGTTCAAGTTAGCTGGACAAATGTTGATGCAGAAGAGAGAACATTTATACTGGGTTCCCTGTTCTGCTCATTGTATTGACTTGATGTTGGAAGACATTTGCTCTGATCCGATGGTAGATGGAGTGGTCAAGAGTGGTCGATTTATCACCACATTCATCTACAACCACAACAACATTCTGGATATCATGCGCACACATACTCATGGAAGAGAGTTGCTTCGTCCGAGAGCCACCAGGTTTGCATCTCAATATATCTCTCTAGATAGTTTAAGTCAACAAAAGAACAACTTGATTAGGATGGTGGCATCGGAAGATTGGGAGAATCACATATTGCGGCATGTACCAACTAAGGTCAGAGAGAAAGGTAAGAAAGTGGCTGATCTAATTCAGTTTAGACCCTTCTGGAGGGGGGTGCAAGCGGTGTTAAATGTTGTAGAACCGCTTGTCCGTGTCTTGCGATCTTGTGATGGAGAAAGAAGATCGGATATGGGTTTTTTATATGAAGCTATGGACAGAGCTAAGGAGCTCATTCAACTGAACAACCCAACAACCTTTGTGAAGTGGTGGGACATAATAGACAGACGTTGGGAACACACTTTACATCACGATCTTCATGCAGCTGGTAAGCTACTAACTTTCTATATGTATTATTTGTATACACATTTCTCTTAAATAATAACTAACTTCGACTTATTTATTTAGGTTATTTTTTCAACCCTCAGTACATGTTCAGAACTGATGGGAAGAAGGATAGCTATGATAGTTGTTCGGAAGTGTTGATGGGGGCTAAGTCTGTTATTAAGCGTATGCTTGCAGATGAGGACAGAGCAATATTGGCATGCAAGCAAATGCATGATTACAGAATGATGTTATACCACTTTGGGACAAGTACTGCTCAAAGAGCTGCCAAAATTTTGAGTCCAGGTTTGAAAATTATTAACTAGATGTTCTACTTAAATTTTAATTATAACTTGCACATTGTTGACATGGCCAATTTTCTATTTACAGCTGACTGGTGGCTAGATCATGAAAAAACATATGGGTATGAAGATCTAGCCTATGTTGCAACTCGGGTCTTAAGTCAAACAACCTCTTCATCAGGCTGTGAGAGAAACTGGAGCACCTTTGGCTTGATTCACACCAAGCAAAGGAATAGATTGAAGTCGAGCCGTCTAGAGAAGCTCGTATTCTGTCATTATAACATGAGGTTGAAGCTAAAGAATCTGGAGCTCATAAGGAACCTTCAAAGGCAGGAGAAAGAGAGAATTGCCGGACAAGCCACAGAGACGACACATGCAGAAGAACCCATAGACTTGGATGAGCTGTTCGAGGAGCAACATCCACTAAATGCATGGGTTGATTCAAGCACCTCAAATGAGCTTGAATTCAACCCAAATGATCGGGAATGGGAGGAAGGTGAGTTAGATAATGTTCCATTACTTACTGATTTTCAACCTACTTCTCCAAAACGTCAGAAGAAGAGCAAAAAACAAGTACCAAGCAGAAGGAAGAGTGGTACTGGAATTCAAATTGCTGATCTGGAGACTATCGAGGAAGATGATGAAATGCCAGAACCAAGTGATGAGGTCCAATATCAAACCTCAAATGACTCGACATCAAAGACGAGCTCCAACAGTTCTGAGGATGGCGGAGATGCTACCAGTGCCCCAGCCCCAGCTCCACCAATTCAATTCACTGGAGAAGAAGAATTCACACATGCTACCCAAGATGAACATCATGGTAGCAGAGGAGGACGTGAAGAATCTTCCATTCAAACATTCAGCAGATCAAGGAGAAAGGACAAAGGTAAAGCTCCTCAGGAATATCAGAACAACTATCAGATGCATCATCATATAGTCAGCCTACTGGATATGTAGTTTACCCCCCTCAACATTCTGATACATCCGACTATTCAGGGGGTTGTCTAGAATATCCACAGTTTTCAGTCATTTATACCAATACGGATGACTATAGCCGGTATGTGATGCAGTATGAACAATACTACCAGAGCTATATGTCATGGGCTGAGTATGTTAGCCATATGTTCATTCAGTATAATGTACGTTTGGAATAAATGTAAGTTCATAATCATATATGTAAGTTTATTCAAGGTTTTTTTGTCCAACAACATCTTATGTACTTCAAATCAATGTATTTCAACACAATTATGCATTAGACTTGTGTTTTATATTTTTTCCACATTTTTTCATATTTTTTTCTATTTTTTTCTGCTATCCGAACCAGCCGAGCCTGACTCAGCCAGGATCGGCCGGGATCGGACTGACTCGGATCGGAATCGGCCGATCCGATCGGTTTGGGACCGGCCGATCCGATCCCCGATCCCGGGTTTCTTAACCTTGATTTCACCAATAGAAATAAACCCACTTATTTTTATCATCATTAACAATATTACAATAATAAACAGAAAATAAATTATCCTTGTCCTTTTAATTGCCACCGGCGCCACCTAGGGAGCCGGTTAGGGGGGGACGGATACAGATAGGGATGAGGGGGAGAGAGGGATCGGGTAGGAGTGAGAGAGAGAAAAGATAGAGATGAGAGGGCAGGAGGTTGTTCCTCTTCTTGTTGAAGAGAGGGCACGCAGCTGTAGGAGGTTGTCGTGTGTAACTTGCAAGGGGTTGGTACCTTGCAGTTGCTGTTAGAAGAAATCCAAAATGGTTTTTTGAGGACTGAACATAGGTATGGATAGATCAACTAGTATAAATCTCCTGAGCATTTATTGTGTAATTGTTTTCCTATTTTTATCTCTTTCTCTCCATTTATTAGCTTCTGCATTTAATTTCGATTAGACAAATTTTTAATAACCCATTCACCTCCCTCAGAGTTACTTAGACCTCATCAAAAGACACCTTGCATCATCCATTACCTCAATTGTACTTTGTTTTTCATTTTCAAACACAATAAACTAATTTAAACATTCAATACAATCTAAAATCATGCACATCAATATTAGTCGACTCATCTAGGTATTTAGTTATTTAAATTATGATACTGCTTAGCAAACACAAACTTAAGAACACATTGGCTCAACTCGGTCATTTGTGCCCTATTTTCTTATAAGACGGCATACTAGGATACATCGAGAAAACGCATACAAGAGTTAACTAAAGTGGCATAACTTCTATTGCAAATCAATCGATCGGCAAGACTTAATGTGCAAACTTAGTGCACAGTCCCGACTGACAATTGCTTACCAAGAACCACAAACTGGTGCTTCACCCTAAAGAAATCATACAGTGTGGCCAATACTATGAACTAAACTAATTATGGCTTCAAAATGGTTCCATAATAAGAGTATTCAAATAACATAAGATCCAGTGTTCATCATTTCAAGGCACTCATTCTTTCAGAAAGATAACATTTATTAAGCAGTTCTCCAGGACTTTCTCTGCATCTTGTTGATTCTTAACTGGTGTGTGTATGCCATTTAACGTCTAGAATGTAAAGACATGAAAAGTAATTTTAATATGGCAAACTTATGTATTATATATTCTAGGCCCACAATATTAATTCTCTATATTGCTAAACTATCAATACACCTTCATTTAAATTTAAATCAAACAAACTAACCATTCCAGTCTATTAAATTGATAAGATAATTCCTTGGTCTTATAACTAATCAAAAACTCAAAACCAAAGGAACCAAAATATATCACCTTACCTGAAAGGAGGATATTCATCATAGTCCAAGTTGCTATTGAGATATTACTGAGCTGCCCCCAATTTAATGGCCCCAACTACTTCATAAAAAATACAAATCTTATCTGTGTTAAAGAAACCAAAGGAACAGGAATGTGTCACCTTAAGTGAAAGAAGATTCATCAAAGTCAGAGTAGATATTGAGATATTGTCGAGTTGCCCCCTATTTGATGCCTCCAACTACTTACAAAAGTTGGAAACCTAAGGAGGAGTAAGAATTATCACCTCACCTGAAAGGAGATTCTTCGAAGTCTGAGTTACTGTTGAGATATTGTCGAGCTGCTCCCAAATTGATGCCTCCTACTTACTACTAGGACTACAAATCTTATGTTAAAAAGAGTAGAAAAAATATAGATATCCTACGCAAAACTATAAATCTTAACTCCCATGCATATGCCATTTATCGTCACTATAGTCCTAGCATGTAAAGACATGAGAATTACATGCATTATATATGCTAGGCCCACAATATTAATTCCCTATATTGTTAAACTATTAGTCTACTTTTTCGTCTAAATTTGAAACTAACATTCTAACAATTCTAGTTTATTAAAAAATTAACATCTAAATTGATAAGATAATTCATAGTCTTATAACTAATCAAAAACTCAAAACCAAAGGAGCAAAAATGTATCATCTTATCTGAGATGAGGAGATTCATCGAAGTCCGAGTTACTGTTGAGATTTTGTCAAGCTACCCCCAATTTAATGGCCCCAACTATGTCAAAGTTAGACACCAAAGGAGCAGGAATGTATCACCTTACCTGAAAGGAGACTCATCAAAGTCTAAGTTGCTGCTGAGACATTGTCGAGCTGCCCCTAATTTGATGCCTCCAACTACTTACTAAAACCGGGAATTCTTTTCTATGTCAAAGTTAGAAACTTAATGAGGAGTAAGAATGTATCACCATACCTAAAAGGAGATTCACCAAGTCTAAGTTGCTGCTGAGATATTGTCGAGCTGTCCCTGGATTTGATGCCTCCAACTATGTACTAAGAACTACAAATCCTACCTAGGTTAAAGTTATTTGATGCTTCTCCTCCTTAAGATAGATTATAGAGGGCTTGGTTACAATATGAGGTATTATATTCTATCAACTGCCAACATTGTTAATCTTAGAATATCAATTACCTACATTGTTAAACTATCACTCTGCTCTTGTATTATAGTTTTAGTCAAAGAGTTACATTGACTTCATTTGTTAAACTAAGAATATCAATTACATACATTGTTAAACTATCACTCTACTCTTGCATTATAGTTTTAGTCAAAGAGTTACTCAGACCTCATCAAAAGGTACCTTGCATGATCATCCATTACCTCAAATGTATTTTGTTTTCATTTTCAAACACAATAAACTAACTTAAACATTCAAGACAATCCCTTCCCTTAATCTTTCCTTCCTCCCTTAATCTCTTTCTTTCCCTGCCTCATCTAGGTATTCTCATGAATTCAACTTCTCGATCGACAATAGAAAAAATCATATAGTTCTCTTTAGGTCATTATAAAATCATACATTTCACATTTAGTCGACTCATCTAGGCATTTATTTTTTTAAATTATGATATTGCTTAGCAAACACAAACTTACGAACATATTGGCTTTGTTCGGCCATTTGTGCCCTAATTTCTTATAAGACCGCACACGAGGATACATCAATAAAACACATACGAGAGTCAACTAATGAGGTATAACTGCTATCATAAATCAATCGATCAGCAAGACTTAATGTGCAAACTTAGTGCGCAGTCCTTGCCGGCAATTGCTTACCAACAACCACAAATCTCCTCTTTGCCTATAACTAGAAACACTAGTGATTCACCCTCAAGAAATCATAAAGAGTCTACTCATATAATATGGCCAATACTGTGAACTAAACTAATTATAGCTTCAAAAGGATTCCATAGTTAGAGTATTAGAATAACATGAGATCCAATATTCATCATTTCAAGGCAATCATTCTTTCATAAGGATAACATTGATTAAGCAGTTCTTTAAGTGGCACAATTTTCTCAGGACTTTCTCTGCATCTTGTTGACTCTTAACTCATATGTATATGCCAATTAATGACGCCAGTCCTAGAATGTAAAGACATGAGAAGTATAATTTCAATGTGGTAAACTTATGCATTATATATTCTAGGCCCATAATATTAATTCCCTATATTACTAAACTATTGGTGTACTTTTTCGTTTAAATTTGAATCAAACAGACTAACCATTCTAGTCTATTAAATTAATAAGATAATTCTTGGTCTTATAACAAATCAAAAACTCAAAACCAAAGGAGCAAAAATGCATCACCTTACCTAAAAGAAGGAGATTCTTCGAAGTCCGAGTTGCTACTGAGATTTTGCCGAGCTGCCCCCAATTCATATGGCCCCAACTACTTCTTAAGAAATGCAAATCGTATCTATGTTAAAGATAGAAACCAAATGAACAGGAATGTGTCACCTTACCTGAAAGGAGATTCATCGAAGTTAGAGTAAATACTGAGATATTATCGAACTGCCCCCGATTTGATGCCTCCAACTATTTACTAAAGTTGGAAACCTAAGAAGGAGTAAGAATGTATCAGTTTACTTGAAAAGAGTAAGAATGTCCTTTTTCTATCCAGTTCAGACGCTTTTTTTGGACGAAACTTACTATTATGCAACCTCATTCACATATTCGACAAAGTTTTTGCAAGATTTTTGAACAAAGTTGCAAACTCGAAGTCAGCAAATTTGTCCATTTAAGGCTTCATGCAAGAGTTTAACAGGCATTTCAATAATTATGAGAGAAAAGCAAAACAATGTGGCATCTGTCATAAGAAACAAACAATACTACATATGAGGAAAGCACCTAATGTTTGAAGCAACGCAACATGTAGATTAATAGTGTTTGTTTCAAGCTAATACTAAAAGGAAACGGAGGAAAAGCTGAGACTTACAGGTGAAGCTAGGTTTGGATGTGCGTGGCTAGCTGTGTCTACTTTGCTGGGAGAGAAACGGTGTTGTCTAGCCTATACATGGGATGCGGAGAATGCCCGAGATTAAAGAAACTAGAAATCTCTGCGTCTATTTAAAAATAGAACTCGAAGTCCAATCTTTATTGCATATAGTTACGAATTTTAACTTATTGTTGCATAGTATAAATAAACACTCCCCAGCACTACTGGAACCCTATATGTCAAATTTGTAAGTAAACATAAGCATACAAAAAAAGCAAATCATGAATGAGATCTATGAAGATCATCAAAAACATAACTGACGAGCGAGAAAACAGTAGACGTAGTTACATAATACACTATAAAAATAATATAATATTGATAACAATTACAACAATTAACTCCATGTAAGAACAATAAAAAAGTATGTCCACATTGTTCACCGTCATGAAATTTTTTTAAAAAAAAGGTGAACAGGAAATCTATGATATCTAGATTTAGACATGACCCTTGATAAAGCGTAATATACACGTGGTATAAAACTAGAGGAGGGTTCAATTGCCACTAGTAGCACAATAAGAACTACACCAGCTACTTTAAAACCACTTGAATACAACCTCTAATTCTCAATGTACACAGGGCCAATATATAGTTTCCAATAGTGACCAAACGGCATATTATGGGATATGATTATCTAAATCTCATTCTTAATAGGGGTGCTAAATTGCACTAGTGTTCATCAAAATCCATCATGTAGTCCAATCATGGATAGAAAGAGCACATTCCTTTGGAGGTTCTAACAACTGTGTTCTCAACTTTGTTAATTTTGCCTTCAACTGCCCCAATATACTCATTAAGAAAAAGTTTGTTTACATAGTGAAGCCCTTAACTCTATATAAATCTATAACTATCTCAATCACCTACTCAATCGTCAGTGCCATTATAATTTTGAAGTAAAGGATCAAACCTTCACCGTACTCCTTAAGTCCTCTATGTTGTAACAACTAAGTAGCATTCAAAATTTATGGCTCCTTAAATTCCTAAAAAATAATCAATCATGCATTAAGTTGATAACCCTAAAATATTATAGGAACATATATTACTCAAATGGGCTTGTACCAAAATATTTTATGCTATTGGTACTGAAAAATGATTTACAAAGGATCCCACATTTCATTTCCATTTGGGCAAAGACAAATGAGGAAGAAGTAGAGTAATGTCAACACGCAGTAAAAATGAGGAAGAACTACCCTAAACATCTTGCATAAGGCAAAGAGCATAGAGGTACCAAAAATGAAGGTGGGACAAAAGACTCTGATTTATGGCGAAGTGTTTTAAAAAATGAGGATTTTAGTGAGCTATGTCTTTTGTGGAAAAGATTCAGCATCATAGAAGAATCTATGGATTGATATAAAACACACATTCTTGCATTTTTCCAATTCAAAGAGCTTATACTATGCCTTAAAGTTTCAAATTTAAGAAACATTTGAATTGATGTAAAACAAAAAAAAAATTATTGTATTTTGAGATCACTGGATTCAAAACAAGTGGAAATGAAATCCCTTCTTTTGGTTAATGGCCATTTTTTATGAAAAACTAAGTGAGGACTCCCTGGTCTACATTATAAATGAGGGCTAACAGTCCAATCTGTATACAAGTCAACAATGGATTCCCTAGTATGGTGTGAGTCATCACACCTAAACACAATGTGTTTAGACAAACCTGGCTGATTTTGTTTCCATTTATCCCATGACCAGTCCCACCAAATATCAGATAATAACTGGGTGACTCTTGTCCATACGTCCCATCTCCCCAGCCTGTTGAATTGCCTAGACTTGTCACTCAATTCTGATCTAACTCAACCAATCCGTATCAGCATCAGTCAACTCTACAATCCATAACTAGTATTGCAATAAAGTACAGGACTGAAGTGGCCCAGATGCCCAACACCACTAGGAGTCCTAGGCAGTAGGCACCCAGGTCACTAGGTGGGCATCTTTTAAAGATCTGTTCACAGACTATACAATCCAAAACATTGCCAACTGGTTTTTTGTTGTACCGTCAAAAAATGTAACTTCTCATTATGTCAGGGAGGAAAAGTTCATAGTTCATCATTTAAGGCTATATAGTTCCTTATTTATAAAGAATTGATTTGCCTGTATTTATCCTTTAAATGATTTGCCATCATTTAAGGCTATATAGTTTCTTAGTTATACATGCACTGATTTGTCTGGCCCATGTAGATTCTTTCTCCACATGTTTTAATGTCTGTTTGCTTTCCACACGTTTCATTTTACTAGTGTTTATCTACTATTCCAAAATACCATCCAGATGCAATGTTTTTCTCTTTGGCAAAAGAACCCCACTTTTTCCAAAAGAATGCTTCATCACAAGGGAAAAAGGGCACTGTGGAATGTAGTTCTTCTTCATTAAAATTGGGATTGCCTCAAATCTACAGAATTTTAGGATCACTTGGTCTCGTTGGTGCCATTCTTTTCAAGGTTGCCCATCTAGCAAACATAATCAGCAAGTGGGCCCATTATGGGACTCACTCCCTCTCTAGATTGTACATACCACATGAGGAGTATTGATTGTGTCCAAGGATCCTGGAATCCATGCCCTCTCCGTTCGGAAGGATTGAAGCACCAACCAAGCTATACGCATAAGATCAACACACACCCCCACCCCCACAACGACACCCCCTCTCTAGAATGTACATACCACATGAGGAGTATTGATTGTGTCCAAGGATCCTTGAATCCATGCCCTCTCCGTTCGGAAGGATGTGAAGCACCAACCAAGCTATACACCTAAGATCAACACACCCCCCCCACCCCCCACAACGACACCTCCCCACCCCCCACCCCCAAAAAAAAGGGAGGAAAAGGAACAAATAAATGGAAAAATGGTGTCCTCCCATAGATAGGAGCAAGGCTCATCATTATCACTATTTCGATGGCCCAAACCTCGACTCCTAAGTAATCTTGAATGGAATGCAACACATGTAAAGTTCATATCGCTCCATTTTGCAATAAGTAATACAACCGCTGCAACAAAATAAGAGAATACTGCACAAAACTGACACAGTTCAGTAAGGTATAGACATGAAGAAATCTCTAACATGTAACTAGACAAAAGCGCCTTGCATCAATCTTTATTCTACCTGTCATACAATGATCTTATTTGCTAAAGATTCTACATTCATAACCATATGCATGCACACACACGAGGAAAAAAACATAATCATAAACTGCAATAATTGCAAGAAGTATATAACAATTTTCTCCCATGTCATATATACTTAAACAAATATCATGGTTTGAGGATTATGTGATTAGTGATTACTGAGTACATGAAAATCATTTGTACATCCATTTCAAGTAGAGTCTGAGACAAGATATGGTGAAGATATGAAACCTCCTGAACATAAGAATATTGAATAGGCAGTTAGATATAGCTGGTTGTTGCCCACTTGTACACGAGCAAACTTTACTTCTTTTGTGGGAGAAAAGCTACAGGAATATCACATAAAATGAAGTAGAAAAATCAAGAATAAAGGTACCTTTTGTCAATCAAATATGTAAATGAATCTTTAAGCTATCTATAATGCCTCCATTAATTATGTCCTGAAACCAGGCTACAAGGAAGAGTTAACAGCTAACACTGTTAAAGATTTCAACCTCTGGTTGTGAAGATTCAAGCTTTCATTAAACGTATTGCTTATATCCTGTCACTCAAAGACAGGGAGATAAACACTTGAAGAGAAGGGAGAAGAAAGGACAGCCATATGGGAAACTCAAAAAGGGTGAGAGGATGATAATGGCCATGAAGGGTTCCAAGTTTGTTGACATGGGCAAGTGGGGATTGCTGCCTCATCATGGCTATCATAGTGAGAAGAGAACGAACAGAAATGCCTTATCATTGACACTGATATTTGTTCACCAAGGAGAGACAATGAGGAAGATGAAACAATAAGGAGGACGAGATGAAAGGTTATCAAAAGCTAGGACTCAATCATCTATAGAACCCTATTTGTATTAGGATTGGATCCCAATGGACCTGATTTGATTGGCCCATGAACTATACTTATGTCATTCAGGCATGCTAGCCCCCCCTAGGCGCACCAAAGCGACACTTAGGCATGCTTTTTAAAGCTCCAACAAGAGCTTTAACCACCTAGGCCTTCAAAAAAGGCCTTGTCATCTAGCGCCTAGGCGTAAGCCTTGACAACTATGATATAGGATGATAGTTATCATATATAAACAAGGATTGGTATAGACAAATTATTGGAATTACCCTAAATCTCCAACTTGGGTTAATCCTAATGGGGAGGTTTAGGAAATTTATACACTTTCTAAGTACCCAACTAACGACCCTTCTAATGCTGGGTATTGCTATGGCATTATTTTTGGTATGTGGTCTCCTAGCAAGGTATTGTACCCCAAAGCAGAGGTCATGCTTTGCTCAAATATGTAAAAGGATCCTCGATAGGGATATGGGATGGACCCACCTGATAAGCACTAACAACCAATATGAGATTAAATTCCGAAACAATAGGAGTTATACACAATAACCCTTATTATGGTCTATTTAGTCTAATATATTAATCTTAAAATAGTCAAATGTGTGGGTTCATAGATGTGATTTTTATTGAATTTTGTGTTAAGAACATTCCTTGCTAGAGGATTAAGGTAAGGGCTTCTCTTTCTTAAGTTTGGATGGAGTAATGCCTTGCATTTGCAACTCCTTTACTGCGGTTCCCTTGGAGTTTGGAGATCAGGTTGTTTACCTTTTACTGGGAGGTGCCCTCTGGCCTTGGGCTGCCCTCAAGGCCACCCTCTTATTGGACAACTAGAGTCCTAGCCTCAGGCTCAGCTGACGTTCGGATATAGAGTGAAATTTCTTCTTGTGCGCATACAAGATTACATGGTCAAGTCCGGGACAACTCGGTAGGCAGACCATATGGCTATAATCCTACTACCCACCACCCTTTTAGTGATAATTGGTTCTCCTGATAATAGGATACATGGAAACCAAATTGGGTTTAGGGCATGTTTAGTAAACTCTTGATGAGCCACTTATGTTTGAAGCGGTCAGAGATCCCTGATTTCAGACCATTGACAAAACATTTAAAGTCTAACATAACATCTTATCTATAGAACTTCTCTTAAATTATAAGTGATCGAACGGTTACATTTTTTTTCAGAGGTTTATTTCATGTCCCAACAAACCCTATCTATACAGATGCCTGCCTCACCTCTATGTATTGTCCATGCCATGCACCCTCCTCCTTGCCGCCGTCTTCTACCTCCACTATGCTAGTGACAGAGAGGGGTTGCACTGCCATCTTGGGCATCTGATCCACTGAACCTACTCCCTTCTTATCACTAACCAGTCCCTTTGGCCTCACCATCTGCAGATCCATCAACACCACCATCCATCCCGGGATATATGGCCCTCCCTTCCACAGCTTCCTTCGAGGTAGAGGCATCCAAAACGGAGCACTACACTGGCCAAAAGGGTGTTGCAAGAGAGGTGCCGCTGAGAAAGGGCAAGGCACGTGTTGGCACTGTCATCCTACTCCTTCTAGATTCCTGGCACAAGCATTAAGTTCCCTCCATTTGTTGGAATTTGGGAATCCACCCCATTCTCACTTCCTCTTATACCTCCTCTGTTGGGATCTAGGCTTCTAGATTCCACCAATCTCCGTTGGAATCTAGGTTCTTCCTCTGGAGGAACCTGCACATCCACAGCTGTAGCAACTAAAATATGCTCATGGTAGTCTTTGACTGGGGCAACCATAATTAGAAGCCTTGATTCGAGAGGAGGGTTGAAAGAGGAAGCCCTGTCATTGTTCTTGAGCTCTGTACAGATGGATGGCATGGACGCTACGTTGTGCATTCACGTTGAGGAGCCAAAAGGGAGGGAGTGTGGAAAGGGTCCCCTAGAAGGGAAGCTGTAGCTGTGGGGCATCCAGCCGCTGCCAGCCACAGTGACGGGGTCAAGGCATTCACAACTTTTCCAGCTCTAGCATAGCTCCAACAATAGCAACAAGCTCTGGCACAACTCTCTCTCTCTCTCTAACGCGCACACTGTCTTGCCAGCCAGAATTCAGAAACTCTTCTTCTCTCTCTGTCTCTCTCTCACACCCCCTCTCAATCTCTCTTTGAACCTCCACTATCTCACTATCTCTCTCCCTCTTCCTCACTCTCCTTCTCTTACCTCCAACACTGGCCGAAAGCAAGCGCTCTCTCTTTAGCTTTATAAATATATATAGAGAGAGAGTCAGGAGTGCCCAAGGCCCGCTCTCTTTATGTCTTTCTCTCCCCCCTCTCAATTTCTCTCTCTCTCTCTCTATCTGTCTCTCTCATTTATGGACTTTGGAGGGCCTAAGGCCCTCTCCTTCTCTCTCTATCTATGTCCCACTCTTTGTGTATGTCAGAAGGGTCCGAGGCCCCCCTTGTGTTTGTATGTGTTTATTTAGCACTTATTTGATAAATTTTCATTTATAGTGTGTTTATTTAGAATCAAACTTTGTACGAGTTTATTGTAATCATCTTTATTTGATTAAATTTTGTTTTAATTTGGTAGATTTTAAACTTTTTTTTTTGTTACATGTGAGTGTGGAGATAGGTCATTTTGTATGAGTTTTATATGTACTTTTGACATAGTTAAGGATATATTTAAATGTCTTATTTTATAATTTTTTAATAAAATCTCGCCTCAAATGCCTAGGCCATCCAACAACAATGACAAAAAGCAGTGGTAAATATAGAGAGGGTGTTGTTGAAAATTTTGGGGGGTGTAGAGGGTGGAGACTAAAAGACTATAGGAGAAGGAGATTGGGGAAGGTTGGAAGCATGGAATTTTGGATCGGGTCAGGGGATCGAATCGGACCCCGGTGATCCCGATCCCGATTCGATTGGCCAAGAATCGGCTAGGATTGGTCGGGATCGTCCGGGATCAGACCGGATCGGACAAAAACAGCCACAAAAAAAAGGAGAAATGCCAAGGACCGGGCAGGATCGGCCGGGATCGGATGAACCGGCCGATTCCCGCCAGTTACCCCCTAGAATCGCTCTGAATTGGCCGATCCGGATCGGGATCGGCCGATTTTGCATTCCATGGTTGTAAGGTCTTTAGTTACCAAGGCTATCATTCTGGTAGCCAAGAAGGTCTGTATCAGGTGCTTGGTTCATGTGCATAAAGTGAGGGAGTACAGAGAGGCTGTTAGATGTGTAGTTAGGGGTAATTTTGTCAGCCAGTTTTTATAAGTTTATTTTCTTCTTTTTCCTCTTTTGTATGAGTGGTTGGGGTCTATTATGTATTTTATTGGAGTAAGGGGTATTCTTGTCCTTGCCCAATATATTGTTAACCCTTTTTTACTCATGATATAAAGGAGGAGGGGGGCGGTCTGTTTCGGCCTACCGCTGCCTCCAGTTCTCTCTCTCTCTCTCTCTCTCTCTCTCTCTCTCTCAGTTATTCTAGATGGTATAAGAGCAGGCAGGTCCTTGTTTTGATGTTTCTAGGGCACCAAGGAGCAAGCCGGTCCCTGTTTTGGGTATTTCTAGGACACCAAGGAGCACGTCAGCACCTTCCTCTGTCCAGCGGTACCCTGTGGTCCTCTTTGGAGCAGGCCAGTTCCTTCCTCTACCCGGCGGTGCGTAGTGGTGGACCTAGGAGTTAGCCGGTCACTCCTAGGTATTTTTTCTGCCCGTTGGTGTATTTAGCAGGTTCGACCCCCCTTCTTTGCTCCTGTTGGTGGTCGTAGGGCACCAAATAGAAGGCCGGTACCCGCTTGGCCTATGGTGCTCTATTTTTTCCTCCAACCGGATGCTGTTTTTTCTCCAAAGAGCAAGCCGATATCATTGTCCAATACGTCTGGTTCTCCCTGTGCAGCAAGGGGCTGGGCCAGATGACTGTTGGCTGGTGTTTGGTGCTCCATTTTCTTTGCCCTAGGAGCAGCTTGGTGCCTGGGGAAGTTTTTGCTTGGTGTTTGGGAGTCACCTTCACCTCAGGTTATCTCCTGTGGGGCTATCATGGAGTTTTCTACGACCAGCAGTGCTGCTCAAGAAGCTAACTCCTCCTCCATGCGTCCTACTGTCTCTTCATCAATTGAGCACCACACGCTTGCTATACAAATGACTTTAGTGAAGCTTACAAAGACCAATTACCGACTCTGGCCTGTCTCTGCCCGTATTTTCCTTGGAGGATGGGGTAAAACATGTTATATTGATAGTAGAACCAAGGAACCAGCATATAAGGATCCCACCTATACTAGGTGGGAACAGGAGAACAACTTGGTTATGGGATGGATTCTCAACTCTATAAGTTCAGAGATTCAACAGCTAATTCTAATGAAGAGGACAGCAAGGGAGATGTAGGATATTCTGAACTTAATGTATGGCCAAAAGTAGGATATTTCTCGCAGATATCAGTTGACAACTGACATACATGAGTTGAAATAAGGTACCACTGGTGTTACCACTTACTTTGGTTTGCTAAAATGTAAGTGGGAGGAGTTGGACTACTACTCTGCATATAGTTGGGCTTGTACTGAAGATCAGAAGGTCTATTTGCTACATATGGAGCAGAACCGCATCTTCAAGTTTCTTACTGGTCTCATCTCTGAGTATGAAAGCTTAAGAGCTCATATACTCAGTATCAACCCCCTTCCATCCCTTCAATAAGTTTACCACAAGGTGTTGCGAGAAGAGGGGCGTAAAAAGCCGATGAGTAGTGGTAGTGTCACAGCAGGTAGCCGTGACGTTCTTGAGTCATCTGCACTTGTGAGTGTCTATTCCAAGCCTGTAAAGAGTGATAGTGGCCGGGAAAAGGAGAAAGGCAAGACAGGAAGACACTGCTCTCACTATGGGAAGGACAACCACAATATAGACAAGTGTTAGGACCTTTATCTTGATAAGAAGCAGCTGGAATTTAGAAATTCTAAGAGCGGGTATCAAGCAAAGTGCAATATAGCCTTCAATTAAGACTCATGTGACCCTTCCAGATCCTCTCTGGATGGTGGGTTTACTACTTCTCAGGTGTCTGCTTTCTCCGCTGGTGATCTTCTGCACCTTCAGCGGATCCTCTCTCAGTTTGGTACGTCTTCATCCACCATCTCCACACCAGGTACTGCTAGGGCAGCCTTGAGTGTGACTCACTCTGCTTTCCCCAATAACCCTTGGGTCATTGACTCAGGTGCTACAGATCACATGGCTGGTACCTCTTCTCTCTTTACTTCATATTCCTTGAGCTCTGGATAGGAGAAGGTCACCATTGCATATGGCACCCGTACTACAGTGGCGGGTAAAGGCTCAATAACTCTCAATGATGACCTACCTCTGTCCTCTGTACTTCATGTTCCTACCTTACCCATTAATCTTTTATCTGTTGGCAGCTTAACCAAATCACTTCAATGCTCTATAACTTTCTTTCCCACTCATTGTGACCTGAAACTCAAACAAACGATTGGGACTAGTCGTAAAGTGGGAGGCCTATCTCATTAAGAGCCTGGAGGTCGAGCTGGATTTCAATATAGTGTTTATGGCATGGTAAATAAACATGAAGTGATCTATTTGTGGCATTGCCGTTTAGGTCATTTGTCTTTTAGGTCTTTAAAGGTCTTGTTTCCTTCATTGTTCAAGTCTATTAGAGTTGACACCCTTCAGTGTCAAGTCTGTCAACTTGCCAAGCATTGTAGAACCAATTTTTAAGTTTCTATGAATAAAAGTGTTTTTTCCTTCCAACTTGTTCATTCCGATGTTTGGGGGACATCTCATGTTCCCTTTGTGAATGGTCACCGTTATTTTATCAGTTTTATTGATGACTTTTCCCACTATTGTTGGGTTTACCTCATGAAATCTCATAAATAGGTACCTCAGATTATTCAAGTGTTCTGCAGAATGGCTGAGAACCAATTTAAAAGGCGGGTTAAGTTGTTCAGATCTGACAATACAAAGGAGTATTTTGAGAGGACGCTCAATATTTTTATGGAAAATGAGGGCATCATTAATAAGTCCTCTTGTGCTTACTCGCCCAAACAAAATGCGATGGTTGAAAGAAAGAATAGACATTTACTTGAGACCTCTCGAGCATTCCTTTTGCAACGTCAACTGCCAAATAAGTTATAGATAGAACTTGTCTTAACTGCCTCATATGTTATAAACCGTATGCCTTCCCAAACACTTGACTTTCTATCCCCTATCCGAGTATTTCGTTCAGACCATCCTCTATTTGTTTTGGAGCCCAAGGTCTTTGGTTGTGTGTGCTTTATTCATTCCCTCACTCCAGGGTCTACTAAATTGGATCCTCGAGCCATCCGTGACATCTTTCTGGGTTACTCTCCCACTCAAAAAGGGTACAAATTTTTTGACCCAAAAAGAAGGAAAAAGTATGTCCTCAAAGATGTCACATTTTTTAGTCAGAGTCTTACTTTACACCTCAGACCTCTGATAAGGGGGAGGAAGTTCCTGGTCCTTGTGGTGATTCTCCTCTTGAGTTGGCTCCTCCTTTACCCCTTGTTACCGACACGACTAGTGCTGCATTTGGATTGCCTGACAAGTCTCCATAGGATACTCTCACTTACTCCACGCATACTTGGCACAAGCATAGGCCTTCCACCATATCAAGAAGCTGCTGAAATTTCAGGTCATTCATTGAACTCATCACCTACAGCTCCTGAGGATTTGGAGTTACCTATTGCTGTCCGAAAAGGGACGAGAACATGTACCAAGCATCCTATTTCTCACTATATTTCTTATTCTCATCTCTCACCATCTTATTGTTCTTTTTTAGCTACTATTTCCACCTATTATGTTCCTAACTCCTTTGCAGAAGTTGTTAAGGACCCAAAGTGGGTGCATGCCATGGAAGAAGAGATGCAAACTCTCTAAAGAAACAATACCTGGGAGTTAGTAACTTTGCCTCTAGGGAAGAGTTTGGTTGGATCCAGATGGGTGTACGCTATTAAATACCATTATGATGGTAGTATTCAAAGGCATAAAGCTCGCCTTGTTGCCAAAGGCTTTACCCAGACTTATGGTGTGGATTATTTGGAGACGTTTGCTCCTGTGGCCAAACTCAAATCTGTTAGAGTTCTATTCTCCCTTGCTGTCCAGTTTTCTTGGGAACTTCACCAGTTAGATATTAAGAATGCCTTTCTTAACGGTGATTTACAAGAAGAGGTGTATATGCAGCCCCCTCCTGGATTGGAAGTCAAGGGGAGAGTGTGTCGGCTCAAGAAGGCACTATATGGTTTGAAACAGTCTTCAAGGGCTTGGTTTGACAAGTTCGGATCTGCTATGGTACAGCTTGGCTATCAACATGGTAACTCTGATCATACTCTCTTTACCAAATAGGTAAATGGTCATGTGGTAATTCTTCTTGTATATGTTGATGACATGATTACCACTAGAGATCATACCACAGAGATACAAAAGCTTAAAGATAATTTGGCCCATGAGTTTGACATTAAGGATCTTGGAGATCTAAAATATTTTCGGGCCATTGAGGTGGCCAAGTCTCATAAAGGTCTCTATGTCTATCAACGGAAATATAAATATGCTCTTTATTTGCTTCAAGAGACTGGGAAGCTAGGTTGTAAACCAGCTCATACCCCTATAGAGCCCAATCATAGATTGTCTGAGTTAGGTGGGGAGCTCTTGTCTGAGTATGATAAAGGTTCGTACCAATACCTTGTCGGGAAACTCTTGTGCTTATCCCTCACCAGACCAGACATTGCATATGCAGTTAGCATTGTCAGCCAGTTTATGCATGCTCCCCGGTCTCCTTATATGCGGGTTGTGGAAAGAATTCCGCGTTACATCAAGACCTATCTTGGTAGAGGCTTGTTGTATACTCCGGCTCCACATGTGAATATTGATGATTATACCGATGCGGATTGGGCAGGCTCTCGTGATGATAGGAGGTAAACCATTGGTTATTGTTTGTTTCTGAGTGGCAACCTCGTTACTTGGCGCAATAAGAAACAAATTGTTTGTGCTCGTTCTAGTGCAGAAGCTGAATATCGGGCTATGGCACATAGGGTTACAGAGATGTTATGGGTTAAGCTTTTTCTTCAAGACCTTGGTGTTCAAGTTCATACACCTATGTGACAACAAAGCTGCCATCAACATTACAAATAACCAGGTTCAACATGATCGCACCAAGCATATTCAAATTGACCGTCATTTCATTCGCGAGAAGTTGGATAATGGGGAGATCTACCTCTCTTATATCCGCTTTGTGGATCAACTGTCTGATCTCTTTACTAAAGGGCTGTCTAGGGAAGTTTTTGTCTCTCTGTTGTCCAAGATGTGCATTTTTGACATATATGCTCAGCTTGAGGGGGAGTGTAGTCAGGGGTAATTTTGTCATTCAGCTTTTATAAGTTTATTTTCTTCTTTTTCCTCTTTTGTATGAGTGGTTGGGGTCTATTATGTATTTTATTGGAGCAAGGGGTATTCTTGTCCTTGTCCAATCTATTGTTAACCCATCTTTACTCATGATATAAAAGAGGGGGGGAGGCGGTTTGTTTGGGCCTGCCGCTGCCTCCAGTTCTCTCTCTCTCTCTCTCTCTCGGTTATTCTACAGATGTATCCTCTGTAGGGGAGTTGGCCATAGAAGGAGAAACTATTACTTGAGAACTAGACAAGCAAAGTGTTTTGGTACTCTGCAACAGTCTATTACACCAGCTTTGGCTTCTAAAGAAACGAGCTTGATATGAAGTCAAACATGATGGAAATTCCATGGTCTCAGTCACAAAGGAGGCCCGTAAGAACTTGGAAGATTGCCTTGTAGTATATGTAGAGGCCCATGGTATTGCAGGGAATAACCAAGAGCAGTCTTTGCCTCGACTGCTTAGAGAAGAGTGGCCTCTTGGAGGTGATTGATGGTTCAGGGAGATGAAGGATGCTTTGTTTCTAGTCAAGTCCATGTTGCCTTCATAGAGGTCAAACGCCTTGAACAAGAAGGAGATTAAGTTAAGGAGAGCTGTCTTGAAGTTCTGTCTTTGGGAAGCTGAGTGTCCCACTAATCCGATGCCAATAGGAAGGATTGACTAGTATCGGCTTGTAGCCATCCCTCTAAATGTCTGGAACTTAGAATCGTTCCAAGCCATAGCTTCCTTATTTGGCATTCTCTGACAGCCGACAGGTGGATGCCAGGACCCTAGATATGGAGGTGCTACTCTATACACAGGTCCAAGTGGAAGTTGGCTATCTCTGTAGTGTCCCTAGCAAGATCAAAATCCGGTTGGGAGGTCCATGTTGCTGGGTCAACATTGAAAGGGAGATCCCTTCGTCGTCATCTTCTTCAAGATCTGCTTGGTCCTGGGCAGCGGTAGCAAGAACTCGCAAGTCTTACGGACAAGCGAATGATGGGGTTGCATGTCCAAAGCATAAAACAAGGGCACTGGAGAAGAAGATGGATGATGTTCCTGACATGAGTGGAACTTGGCCTCCACTCACCTGAGTGAACCAAAAGGGTTCGGGGATCACTCCTACTATTGGCCTCATTGGTAATATTGCCTCGTTTCAGTGGCGTTGGATTTCAAGACGAGATTATGATGGCATAGTAGAGAGGGATGCTGTGGTTGGAAGGCTCGAGAAGGATTTGGAATGTCACCCAAGGACGTTGCCTACTTCAAGGCCTCGGTAAAGGGCTAGGAGAAGAGGAACAATTCGTCTCGTTTAGAGGACTTGTCTTCTGAGTGGAGGAGAGGGGTGGTCGGGATTCAGAAGGCATCAGATCATGAAGAAAACTAGTGTTGGGCATCGCGAGAATTAGGCAAGGTTCGTGGGCCTAATAAATCGGGTAAGTCACTTGGGTCCGTTACGTCTGACCCGAGTAAACTACAAGATATACTCTCTATAGGGTAGGGAGACTCTGTTCTTCCCCTAGTTTTATAGAATTCAATAGCTTGGCTGAGGATCTAAGGGATGGTGTACTTAACCTTGGCACGAACACTATATTTTTTCCTTTCTTTCAAGCATGTCTGATGGTGCTTGTGAATATGGGAATGCTGATCCTTCGTCGTTATGCTTTGGGACAGTTACTGAGGGTCTTTTTGACTTACAGACTAAACAACAAAGGGTCATTTGAAAGCAGGGATTATTTAGTGTGCTCTGAATCCACAGACAGAAATTGCAGGGGATCAAGGATCTTGGGTAGCTGCACAGACAACTGAGGGCGTTTCTCAGTCACATACGTAGGACAACGAGGATTATGTAATGGATATTGATGTTGGGAACCCCTTAGAGGCCACTGCACTAACACAGATTGTTCCTTTTACTTTTGACTCCGTTCCTCTTGCTGTGAGTTATCCAGTAAATGAAGAAGGACGGATTGAAGAAATTGTGCAATTTGGGAGACGCATAGGGGTATCTTTCCAAGGCAGCGAGGATATGGTTATTAGCTTCCTGAAGAAACTGAGGAGTGACGCTCTTCATAATTCAGCAAAAAAGATTGGGTGGAGGGATTAAGATTGGGAAGAGAGAAGCAAACTTCGTCAAGAATAATGAAGTCTTTTATACTCCTAGAGGGAAGAAGGGGAAAGATGTGGGGAGGATTGAAGTTTCATCATGAATCTCATGTCCTGGAATGTTCGGGGACTTAATGGGGACTTAAAAAAGAGAGCTGTGCAGGATCTGATCTTTTCTCTTTATTTGGACTGTCTATCTCTGCAAGAGACTAAAATGATGACAATTGATGATGCTACCTTGAAGAGGTTGGGTGGTTCTGTACTAACTAAAGTTGCTTTTTTTTTTTGCCGATGGGGTTAAAGGAGGTCACTTGATTCTCTGGAATGAGCAGAAGTTCGATGGCATGGTCTGTGACATTCATCTTTTCAATATTTCAATTACCTTCTCTTGCAAATCCAGAAGGAATTCTAGATCCACTTCCACTTGGGTAGTTACATCTATTTCTGGACCCCATACTAATCTGCAAAGGGAACTTTTCTTCCAAGAATTACATAGGCTGCATGTGTTGTTTTCAAGTGCTTAGTGTATTGTGGGGGATTTTAATTGTTAGATATCCATGGTAAAGGACAAAAGTGCAGAGATGGGTAAGGAGATGGAATGCTTTAATCAATGCATTAGGGATGACAAGTTGATCGATTTGGAGATCCCTAATAGAAGATTTACATGGTCAAATCTTCCGCATGACAGTACTCTGTCAAGAATTGACAGAATCTTGATCTCTATGAAGTGGTTTAAGATAGCATCCCAACACTCACATTAAGGGGCTCAATAGAGTGGGGTCTGATAACATTCCTCTGCAATTATTTTGGGAGATAAAGGCAAAAATTTCAGAATGTACAGATATGAGTTATCTTGGCAGAAAAGAGAAGGCTTCAAGGACATGGTGACCAATGGTGGTACGAAGCATCATCAGCTAGTTCTGCATCTTATAATTTTTTGTTCAAGCTTAAATGGATTAAGAGATGCTTAAAGCAGTGGGCAAAGAAATCCTTAGGAACATTGAAAGCAAGTAGATTTTGAGACAAAATATTAAGGATTTGGAGATTAAAACCAAAAGCCTTGTTCTATCAACTCAAGAAGGCAATCTTTGAAGGAATACAAAAATCCTTATCATAATTGCCTTTTACAAGAAGAAATCAGATGGAGACAAAGAGCCAGGGAATAATGGTTGAAGGAGGGTGATAAGAACACATCCTTTTTTGCAGTGGCTTGTGCCAAAAAGAGATTTTTGAGAATAGAGCAAATAAGAGATAATGGTAATTTAATTGAAGATCAGGATGGTATCAAGGGCAGGTTTGTCAATTTCTATGAGCAGCTGGTCAAAGAAGACAATGATTGGAGACCCCATTTAGACGACGGACTGCTTCCCAAACTTGAGAATTCTGAAGCTGAAGATTTGTGTGAACCTATTTTGGAAGAAGAAGTAAAGGCAGCGGTCTTTAGTATGAACCCTAATAAAGCACCAGGTCCATATGGTTTTTCCTTGGGTTTTTACCAATTTTCTTTTGGTACACCATTAAGGAGGATCTGCTAAAGGTTGTTCAGGAATTTCAGGACATACCGGAATGTATAAAGTACTTCCACCGCCACTCATATTGTGTTCATCCCCAAAAGAGAGGGAGGTGATAGAATGACTGATTTACATCCTATTAGTTTACTCAATGGGTGTTACAAAATTATTATCAAAGTTTTGGCATCAAGACTCAAGAAGGTAATTGATAATCTTGCGGGAAAAAATCAGTCAGCATTTATGCAGGGTAGATTCATTTTGGATAACTATATGGCAGCTATAAAGCAATCCCCTATTAGAAAAGTAGCAATAAGCAAGGGTATTGAAGTTTGACTTTGAGAAAGCTTATGATAGAGTAGATTGGAAGTGTGTTCTGAGAACAATGGACCTCACGGGTTTCAAGCAAAAATGGATTTACTGGCTAATGAATTGTATTTGATCCTCTAGATTTTCATTATTGGTTAATGGGGAGCCATGTGGTTATTTCAGCAGCTCTAGAGGGTTGAGGTAAGGGGATCCCATTTCACCACTTATCTTCTTGCTTATTGCACAGATTCTGAGCACTCTTTGGGATAGGGCAGCACAACAAGGGTGATAGATGGCTTTAGTATTGGGAGGAGTTGCATCCAGCTGTCACGTTTGCAGTTTGCTGATGGCACATTGCTATTCACTTTAGAATATAAAAAAAGATGCTGATGTTAGTTGAAATAATAACTGGTCTAAAAATCAATTATGACAAATCACTAAATGTGTCACAAAAACAGATTAAGAGAGGTTGCTGGGAGTTGACTATAAGCTTACTGAATTTCCTATCAAATATCTTGGTTTGCCACTAACTGATGGACCAATTAGACTAAGAGACTGGGACAATTTGATCAAGAAGTTTGGAAACACTTTGGAAGGTTGGAAAGGGAAATTTCTCTTAGCTGGAGGGAGATGGATCCATTCCAAATCAATCTTATCCACACTGGCCATTAACTATGCTTCAATATTCAAGATTCCAAGAACTGTAGAGAGAGTCATTGAAGCTGCTAGAAGCTCCTCCTTATGGTCAGGTGGGAAAAAGAGAGAAGCGAAGCCTTCATCTCATTAAGTGCAATAATGTGTGCTGGAGAAGGAATCAAGGAGGACTTGGACTCACAAAAATTGCACTCTTGAATAAAGCAATGTTGGCAAAGTGGCTTTGGAGGTTGGGTGATGAGTCTGATTCCATGTGGGTTTACTTGTTAGAGAGAAATACTTCTCTCACTGCAACAACTAGAAAATTTATCCTTCCACCAGCTACAATATGTCATCTGTTTGGAAGAATATTGTGAAGACTGTGTACATTCTTTCTATTTCTTTTCATTTCCAACTGGGAAAGGGGTGCAATATTCCGTTTTAGAGAGATAAATGGTGCTCTAATATACACCTTTGGCTGTGAAGTTTAGTAATTTGTTCTCAATTGTCGTTAATCAGGATGCTTCAGTGGCTGATGCCTTATCTTGCAATTTAGTAGGATACCTGGATATTACTTTGAGAAGGAATCCTATTGAGGTGGAGGCCCAGGAGTTTATTGCCCTTTTCTCTATGTTCAACTAGACAAAGATCACTAGTGTAGAACAAGATAGGAGAATTTGGAGATAGAATAGTAAAGGGAATTCTCTGTAAATTCACTGATGAGATTTCAAGAAGATGGTGGTTGTAGGGTATGGTGGAAGGATCTTGTATGGTCTGCAGCTCTTCCAAAGAAGATCAAATTGTTTCTTTGGGGATAAAGAATAAGCATCTTCCTGGAAGTATCAAGTGTACCTTCTGTGCTTTGTTTGGGGAGAAACATAATCACTTGTTTTATTTGTGCTATATTGTTAGTATTCACTGGAAGGCTCTATGCACAGTGTTTGGCATTGTGTGGGTGGAACACTCTTCAGTCCTAGAATTGCTGAGATGGTGGGCACACGTCTGCCCAATCCCATCACAAAAACAATTGTGGTATTTGATCTGCCTAACGTTGCTTTGGGCAATCTGGTGTAAAAGAAATAGAAGAAAACTCACTGGTCAATTCAGTAGTGCATGTGATCTCTTGAAGAGAGCAGTAAGATGGATTGAAGATTCGAGTAGAGCAACAGATCTTCTGGATGAGAACAACATACAGTTTCTGAAGATTGTTCGATCATGGAGGAATAATTTTTACCGACTTTTTCTGATCTCACTTCTATATTCTCTTGATAAAGGTACTCATAAGGTTGTTATCTTCATACTTCATTATTTGGGACCTATTTAGGGAGTGTGTTCCTTGGAGGCAATTTATTGTGTCCCTTCTTAGGGAGTGTACCCCTCTTTGTATTCACTTTTCTTCAATAGAATTGTGACTGTTATCACCTTCTAAAAAGACACCTAGGCCATCTAGGCATTTTAGTCATAGGCAATCCCCCAATCGCCCCACGCCTCTGACTACATAGTCCCAAACCAGACCATGCCAACTCATACATGCATAATGAGTTGTTTTAGATCGAGTTTTTCTCATTTATAAGTATATTTACACTTTTATATCAAGTAATAGGGTACATTTATCTTAAACATGGCTTAAACTCATTGCCATTGACAAACTCATAGGCATGAATCACTCATGTGAGTCGGACAGAGTCAGAACAGTATCAACTCACATCGAGGAAGATATGACCCAATTCCGATCAACGATACTGGAACCTTGCATAAGACATTAGGTATCAAAAGAAGACTCTAGGCAATAGAGGTAAGTGCTCTCAAATGCCACCTTAGTCAAAAGACTACCATGACCAGTACTCCTCTTTTGTTGTAGCCGGTGCCCATAGGTGACCTTGTCACTTCTAGATTACAAGTTGACCCACCTTAGGTCTGAGGGGTCACCAAACATGTAAGCATATGATACTACTAGCCAAAGTCGAAAGACTAGTGTTTGAGATGAGTTCCAACATGGGTTGGTTGGGTTTCTTTAAGAGACTACTCAACTTAGGCATAGGGTTTGCTGACTCGAAGAGTCGGACCGATTCGGATCTCCCATTATCCAGTACGAGCCGACTCGACTCACACAGACTCAGTCGAGTCGCATGGAAAAGATCTCTCAAATTGTACAGACTCGGACGAGCGGCACCGACTTGGGTTCACGCTGATACAGTACGAGTCGCCCGAGTTAGCATGAGTCAATCCGGTACGACAAACCATACTTAGGCATACCGTAACTATGACTCTTCTGTTGTAGATGATGCTTTTGGTGTCTGTCGAACATGATTTTAACAAGGGCATGAAAGCTAAATGCTTGGGGTTCTTGACCGCCTAAGCGTCAACTTCATAATATAATATTTTAATTATATATATATATATATGTGTGTGTGTGTGTGTGTGTGCGCGCGCGCGCACATACATAATACATATGTATACTTACATACATATGTATATATAGTATATATATACATATATGTGTGTAAATATATATATATATATATATATACATATTACATACATCCATTTAGACATATATGTGTATATATATGTATGCATACATATATATACATATATATATACATATATACATATATATACATATATATACATATATACATATATATACATATATATATATATATAGATTCACACACATATATATACATACATACATATATATGTATGTATAATGTACGTAATATGTGTATATGTATGTAAATCTAAATGCATCTCCTCAAACACACTTTGTAAATCAATTTTGAAATGCAAAATATCTATCTCATTGCATTCTCCTATCTTAGTGTCTCTCTTTCATTTGTTTTATGTATGTGATTGCCTTTATGTGACTATCTGTGAGAGTTCGTTTTTTTCGAAGATGATTTTTTGATTTAAAAGAATTTGGATTTTCGAAAAGAGGAGTTTAGTTTAAAAGGGAATTCTTGGAATTAAAAAAAAACATGATCTTCTCTTTTCTTTTTTATAGACTTTGAGAACTTGGGATTAACCCTCAAGTCTAGAATTTGAGGATCCGTGTTCTTGACCTCTCCCCACTAACCTCAGACAATCTTAATTACGCCAGTTATTAACAGGCAACCCTTGATTAACTATCTATTAAGGCTTGTTGATAAAACAAGAGTAAAACAAATTGCCTTGGTACGATGCATGCAAATGAGATTTCTTTTTTTTTTTAGCAAATTTTGCAAGGATCCTTTAAAGGACACTTAGGGATTCTAGAGTTCTCATGGGGACATGAGGACTTAGGATCTTTTAAGAATACTAAGAAAATCAATCTTTTGGACACAACCTTCATTAGGACCCTTAAAAGAAGATGAACTGGTCAAAGATATCCTTTAAAGGGATAAGGGATTCTTTGGATAGTATATCCCCCCTTATGAGGTTCAATTGAGAGGATGAAGGACATAAAGGATATCCTTAATTAATGGGGGATGAAGGCCACCACATGCTTAAGGATATTCACGAATGATCCTTCAACTAATATGAAGGAACCAAAATAAGTTGGTCGTTCAACCAATATGAATGAACCATAGTTATAAGAATATAAGGCAACAATAATATGTAGATTTTTAATTGCAGCACATTACACAATGTTGGTCATCTTAATAAAATGATCCATGGGTTATATAGTCGCACTACCAATAAGAGAGAACCAATAACCACATGGTCATTCTATTAAAACCGAACCACTAAAATTATGGCTACTTTACCAATAAGAGTAAACCAACTAGTTTTTAGAGAAAACCAGTAGGTAATGGTCACTAATGAAATGATTCATGTGGTGTATGGCCACTCTACTAATAAGAGAGAACCAATGACCACATGGTCATTCTATTGAGAATGAACCATTAAAATTATGGCTACTCTACCAATAAGAGTAAAGCATGTAAAAATAAGGGCTATTTCACCAATAGAAATAAACCCACTTATTTTTATCATCGTTAACAATATTACAATAATAAACAGAAAATAAATTATCCTTGCCCTTTTTATTGCCACCGGCGCGACCTAGGGAACCGGTTGGGAGGGGAGACGGATAGAGATAGGGATGAGGGAGAGAGAGAGATCGGGTAGGAGTGAGAGAGAGAGAAGATAGAGATGAGAGTGCAGGAGGTTGTTCCCCTTCTTGTTGAAGAGAGGGCCTGCAGTTGTAAGAGGTTGTCTTGTGTAACTTGCAAGGGGTTGGTACCTTACAGTTACTGTTAGAAGAAATCCGAAGTGGTTTCATGTGGATTGGACATAGGTCGGGACATATCGAATTAGTATAAATCTCCTGAGCATTTATTGTGTGATTGTTTCCCTATTTTTATCTCTTTATGTCTATTTATTAGTTTCTACATTTAATTTCGATTAGACAAATTTTTAATAACCCATTCACCTCCCTCGGGGCTAGTCTAGCCTTGGGCAACAATTGCTAGTACTGTGTTCATTCTAATCAAGGCTTCACAAGGGTTCCATGCTTTCATAAGGATAACACATATCAAGCTAATCTTTATGTGACTTAATTGTTTCAGATTCTCTCTTCATCTTGTTGATTCTAAACTTATATAATTGTGATTTTATTTATTGTCACTGTTGTCTTAAAATTTAAACGCATGAGAGTTACAATTTTAGTATTGCAAATTTATGTATATCCTTTGTAAAACCCAACCAACCTTATAGCATTCTATATCCTAAGCCGACAATATTAATAACATATCAATCTTGAGAAATACAAGTTTAATATTGTAAACTTATGTATATCCTTTGCAAAACCCAATCAACCTTATACCATTATATATTCTAGGCCCATAATATTAATAACCTATCAGTCTACTTTTACGTTTAAGCCTTAACCAAACAATCTTATCATTCTAGTTTATTATATAAAAAGTAACATCTAAATAGTTAAGAAGGTAAAAACTAACTAATCAAAAACTCAAAATCAAAGGAGCATGAATTCACCGTACTTAAAAGGAGATTGATCGAAGTCCGAGTTGCTACTGAGATTTGATTACCTAAAAGGTGATTCATCGAAGTCCGAGTTGATGCTGAGATTTGATAAAGCCTTCTACTTACTAGGAACTACAAATCTTATGTTTCAAAACCAAAGGAGGAGAAGGAATGTATCATACCTAACCTGAAAGGAGATTCATTAAAGTCTGACTTGCTTTTGAGATATCATTAAGCTGCAGTTAATTTTACGGCTTCTACTTACTAAGAATTATAAAGCTTCACGTTTAAGTTGGAAATCAAACGAGGAGCAAGACTGTATCACCTTATTTGAAAGGAGATTCATCTAAATCCAAGTTGCTACTGAGATATCGTCGAGCTACCCTGATTTGATGTCTCCAACTATTTACTAAAGAAAGAAAGAGCAGGAATGTATCACTTTACTTGAAAGGACATTCTTCGAAGTTTGGGTTGCTGCTTAGATTTTGTCGAGCTGCCCCCAATTTGATGTCTCCTACTTACTTACTAGTAGCTACAAATCTTATGCTAAAGTTATAAATCAAAGGAGGAGTAGGAATGTATCACCTTACCTGAAAGGAGATTCATCGAAGTTCAAGTTGCCACTAATATTTTGTTAAGTTGCACCCAATCCGATGACTGCAACTACTTTCCAAAAGTTGCAAATCATACATATGTTAAAGTTAGAAGAAACCAAATGAGTAGAAATGTATCATCTTACTTAAAAGGAGATTCATCGAAGTTCGAGTTGCTATTGAGATTTTGTCGAGCTGCGCCCAATTTAATGATTGCAATTGCTTATTAAAAGGTGTAAATCTTATATATGTTAAAGTTAGATACGAAAAGGGGAGCAAGAATGTATCATCTTACTTGAAAGGAGATTCATCGAAGTGTCTATTATTACTGAGATATTGTCGAGCTGCTCCTAATTCAATGCCTTCTACTTACTAGAAACTACAAATCTTACGCAAATGTATCACCTTACTTGAAAGGAGATTGATCGAAGTTTGAGTCGCTACTTAGATTTTGTTAAGCTGCCCCCAATTTGATGCCTCCTACTTACTAGAAATCAAAGGAGGAGCAAGAATGTATTAGCTTACTTGAAAGGAGATTCATCGAAATTTGACTTGTTGTAGAGAAATTGTCGATCTGCACACGATTTGATACCCCCAACTACATATTAAAAACGAGACTACTCAACTTAGGCACAGGATTCGCTGACTCGAAGAGTCAGACTGACTCGGATCTCCCATTATCCAATACGAGCCGACTCGACTCATACAGACTCAGCTGAGTTGCATGGAAAAGATCTCCCAAATCGTACAGACTCGAACGAGCGGCACCGACTCAAGTTCACGATGATACAGTACGAGTCGCCCAAGTCGGCACGAGTCGATCCGGTACGACAAACCATGCTTAGGCATACTGTGACTATTACTCTTCTATTGTAGGTGATGCTTTTGGTGTCTGTTGAACATGATTTTAACAAGGGCATGAAAGCAAAATGCTTGGGGTTCTCGACCGCCTAGGCGTCAACTTTATAATATAATATTTTAATCTTATATATATACATATATATATATATATATTATATATATATGTGTGTGTGTGTGCATACATAATACATATGTATACTTACATATATATATATATACACATTACATACATCAATTTAGACATATATGTGTATATATATGTATGCATATATATATATATATATATATATATAAATGTGTATATATATATATATATATAAATGTGTATATATATATATATATATATATATATATATATGTATATATATATATATACATATATATACACATTTATATATATATATATATATATACATATATATATATATATACATATATATACACATTTATATATATATATAGATTTACACACATATATATACATACATACATATATATGTATGTATAATGTACGTAATATGTGTATATGTATGTAAATCTAAATGTATCTCCCCAAATACACTTTGTAAATCAATTTTGGAATGCAAAATATCTATCTCATTGCATTCTCCTATCTTAGTGTCTCTCTTTCAATTGTTCTATGTATGTGATTACCTTTATGTGACTATCTGTAAGACTTCATATTTTCAAAGATGATTTTTTTATTCAAAAGAATTTGGATTTTGGAAAAGAGGAGTTTAGTTTAAAAGAGAATTCTCGGAATTAAAAAAAAAAACATCGGTTTCTATTTTCTTTTTTATAGACTTTGAGAACTTGGGATTAGCCCTCAAGTCTAGAATTTGTGGATCAAGCGTAGACCCGTGTTCTTGACCTCTCCCCACCGATCTCAGTCAGCCTTAATTACGCTAGTTATTAACTAGGGTTCATTAACTATCCATTAAGACCTACTGATAAAACAGGAGTAAATCAAATTGCCTTGGTGCGATGCATGCAAATGAGATTTCTTTTTTTTTTGTAAGAAAATTTTGCAAGGATCCTTTAAAGGATACTTAAGGGATTCTAGAGTTCTCATGGGGACATGAGGACTTAGGGTCTTTTAAGAGTACTAAGAAAATCAATCTTTTGGACACAACAACCTTCATTAGGACCCTTAAAAGAAGAGGAACTGGTCAAAGATATCCTTTAAAGAGATAAGGGATTCTTTAGATAGTATATCCCCCCTTCTGAGGTTCAATTGAGAGGATGAAGGACATAAAGGATATCCTTAATTAGTGGGGCATGAAGGCCACCACATGCTTAAGGATATTCACGAATGGTCCTTCAACCAATATAAAGAAACCAAAATAAGTTGGTCGTTCAACCAATATGAATGAACCACAGTTATAAGAATATAAGGCAACAATAATATGTAGATTTTTAATTGAAGCACATTACACAATGTTGGTCATCTTAATAAAATGATCCGTGGGTTATATGGCCGCTCTGCCAATAAGAGATAACCAATAACCACATGGTCATTCTATTAAGATTGAACCACTTAAATTATAGCTACCTTACCAATAAGAGTAAACCAACTAGTTTTTAGAGAAAACCAATAGGTAATGGTCACTCTAATGAAATGATTCATGTGGTGTATGGCCACTCTACTAATAAGAGAGAACCAATAACCACATGGTCATTCTATTGAGAATGAAACATTAAAATTATCGATACTCTACCAATAGGAGTAAAGCATGCAAAAATAAGGGCTATTTCACGAATAGAAATAAACCCACTTATTTTTATTATCGTTAACAATATTACAATAATAAACAGAAAATAACTTATCCTTGTCCTTTTTATTGCCACCAGTGCCACCTCGGAGGGGGGAGACAGATAGAGATAGGAATGAGGGAGAGAGAGACAAGATAGAGATGCGAGGGTAGGAGGTTGTTCCTCTTCTTGTTGAAGAGAGGGCCTGCAGTTGTAAGAGGTTGTCTTGTGTAACTTGCAAGGGGCTAGTACCTTGCAGTTACTGTTAGAAGAAATCCGAAGTGTTTTTTTGAGGACTGGACCTAGGTCTGCACAGATCGAACTAGTATAAATCTCCTGAGCATTTATTGTGTGATTGTTTCCCTATTTTTATCTCTTTATGTCCATTTATTAGCTTCTGCATTTAATTTCGATTAGACAAATTTTTAATAACCCATTAACCTCTCTCTGGGTTAGTGCCTTGGGAAACAATTGCTAGCACTATAAACGGAACTAATCAAGGCTTCACAAGGGTTCCATGCTTTCATAAGGACAACACATATCAAGCTAATCTTTATCTTTATGTGACTTAATTGTTTCATACTCTCTTTTCATCTTGTTGATTCTTAACTTGTGTAATTGTGATTTTATTTATTGTCATCGTTGTCTTAAAATTTAAACGCATGAGATTTACAATTTTAGCATTGCAAACTTATATATATCCTTTGTAAAACCCAATCAACCTTATAACATTCTATATTCTAGGACTACACTATTAATAACATATCAATCTTGAGAAATACAAGTTTAATATTGTAAACTTATGTATATCCTTTGCAAAACCCAATCAACCTTATGCCCATAATATTAATAACCTATCAGTCTACTTTTACGTTTAAGCCTTAACCAAACAATCTTATCATTCTAGTTTATTATATAAAAATTAACATCTAAATAGATAAGAAGGTAAAAACTAACTAATCAGAAACTCAAAATCAAAGGAACATGAATTCACTTACATGAAAGGAGATTAATTGAAGTCCGAGTCGCGGCTGAGATTTGATTACCTGAAAGGTGATTCATCGAAGTCCGAGTTGCTGCTGAGATTTGATAAAGCCTTCTACTTACTAGGAACTACAAATCTTATGTTTCAAAACCAAAGGAGGAGAAGGAATGTATCATATCAAACCTGAAAGGAGATTCATTAAAGTATGACTTGCTGCTGAGATATCGTTAAGCTGCCCTTAATTTTATGACGCCTACTTACTAAGAACTATAAATCTTTGCGTTTAAGTTAGAAATCAAACGAGGCGCAAGACTGTATCACCTTACTTGAAAGCATATTCATCCAAATCCGAGTTGCTACTGAGATATCGTCGAACTACCCTGATTTGATGCCTCCAACTCTACAAATCTTATTATCTATATCAAGGTTATAAACCAAAGAAAGAGCAAGAATGTATCACCTTACTTGAAAGGACATTCTTCGAAGTTTGGGTTGCTGCTTAGATTTTGTCAAGCTACCCCCAATTTGATACCTCATACTTACTAGCAGCAACAATCTTATGCTAAAGTTATAAACCAAAGGAGGAGTATGAATGTATCACCTTACCTGAAAGGAGATTCATCGAAGTTCAAGTTGCTACTAATATTTTATTGAGTTGCACCCAAACCGATGACTGCAACTACTTTCTAAAAGCTGCAAATCATGTATATGTTAAAGTTAGAAGAAATCAAAGCAGTAGAAAAGTATCATCTTACTTAAAAGGAGATTCATTGAAGTCTGAGTCGCTACTAAGATTTGTCGAGTTGCACCTAATTTAATAATTGCAACTGCTTACTAAAAGGTGTAAATCTTATATATCTTAAAGTTAGATACAAAAGGAGGAGCAAGAATGTATCATCTTATTTGAAAGGAGATTCATCGAAGTCTCTATTCTTATTGAGATATTGTCGAGCTGCTCCTAATTCAATGCCTTCTACTTACTAGAAACTACAAATCTTACGCGAATGTATCACCTTACTTGAAGGAGATTCATCGAAGTCTGAGTCGCTACTTAGATTTTGTCAAGTTGCCCCCAATTTGAAGCCTCCTACTTACTAGAAATCAAAGGAGCAGCAAGAATATATTAGCTTACTTGAAAGGAGATTCATCGAGATTTGACTTGCTATAGAGATACTGTCGATCTGCTCACGATTTGATACCTCCAACTATCTATTAAAAACTACAAATCTTATTTATGCTAAAGTTAGAACCTAAGAGTGGAGAAGGAATGCATCATATTACCTAAAAGGAGATTCATCGAAGTCTGAGTTGTTGTTGAGCTGCCCCAAATTTGATGCCTCCTACTTATAAGGAACTACAAATCTTATATTAAAGTTAGAAATCAAAAATAGAGCAAGAATGTATTACCTCACCTAAAAGGAGAATTGTCAAAATGAGTTGCTGCTTGGATATTGTCAAGTTGCCCCCGTTTTGATGCCACCAACTATTTACTAAAAATTGGAAAGCTTTTATGTTAAAGTTAGAAGCCAAAGGAAGAGCAGAAATGTAACACCTTACTTGAAAGTAGATTCATCGAACTCCAATTTGTTGCTAAGATATTCTAGAGTTGCCCCCTATGGCTCCAACTAGTTATTAAAGACAACAAATATTATCTATTTGAGTTAGAAAGTAAAGGAGAAGTAGGAAGCTAAAACCTTGCCTAAAAGGAGATTCATCGAAGTTCGAATTGCTATTGAGATATTGTTGACCTGCACCAAATATGATGTCTTCTACTTATTAGGAACTACAAATCTTACGGTAAAGTTAAATAAACCAAAGGAGGAGCTATATCACCTTTCTTGAGAGGAGATTCATCGAAGTCCGAGTTGCTGCTTACATATTGCCGAGTTGCCACCAATTTAATACCTCCTCCTAACTAGGAACTACGAATCTTAGTATGTTTAAACTTAGAAGCCGAATAAGGAGCAAGAATGTATCACTTTACCTAAAAGTATCAAAACCAGAGTTGCCACTGAGATATTGACGAATTGTACCAATTGGAGGCCTTCTACTTACTAGGAATTACAAGTCATATGTTCAAGTTGGAAACCAAAGGAGGAGCATGAATGTATCACCTTACTTGATAGGAGATTCATCCAAGTCTGAGTTGCTGCTAAGATATTACCGACCCGCCTCCATTTGATGCCTCTAACTTACTAGGAACTACGATCTTATGTTAAAGTTAGAAGCCAAAGGAGAAGTAAGAACATATCACCTTACCTAAAAGGAGATCTATCGAAATCCAAACTGCTGCTAAGATATTGTCGAGCTACCCGCGCTTTCATACCTCCAGCTACCTTCTAAAAATTGTAATCTTATCTATGTTAAAGATAGAAATATTGAAGTTCGACTTGATGCTAAGATAGTGTCAAATTGCCCCCAATTCGAGGCCTTCTACTTATTTGGAACTTCAAACCTTATGGTAAAGTTAGAAATCGAAAGAGAAGTATGAATGTATCACCTTTCCTGGTTGAAGATTTTTCGAAGTCCAAGCTACAACTGAGATATTATTGAGTTTTCCTGGATTTGACGCCTCCAACAATATGTACTAAGAATTACAAATCATACGCAGGTTAAAGTTATTTGATGCCTCTCCTCCCTAAGAAAGATTATAGAGGGCTTAGTTACAAAATGAGGCTATTGTATTCTATACTTAGAATATCAAATGCCTACGTTGTTAAACTTAGAATATCAATGACCTGCATTGTTAAACTATCACTCTACTCTTGTATTATAATTTTAGTGAAAGACTTACTTAGACCTCATCAAAAGGCACCTTGCATCATCCATTACCTCAATTGTACTCATGTTTTTCATTTTCAAACACAATAAACTAATTTAAACATTCAATACAATCCCCTTCCGTTAATCTTTCCTTCCTCTCCTAATCTCTTTCTTTCCCTGTCTCATCTAGGTATTCTCATGAATTCAACTTCTCGATCAATAAAAAAAAAATCATATACTTCACTTTAGGTCATTGTAAAATCATGCACTTCACTTTTAGTCGACTCATCTAGGTATTAAGTTATTTAAATTATGATATTGCTTAGCAAGCACAAACTAAAGAACACATTGGCTCAACTCGGTCATTTGTGCCCTATTTTCTTATAAGACCGCATACTAGGATACATCGAGAAAACACATACAAGAGTCAACTAAAGTGGCATAACTTCTATCGTAAATCAATCGATTGGCAAGACTTAATGTGCAAACTAAAGTACTACTTTACAAATTTCAGGTATCTTCAGAAAAAGAACCCTCCTTATTTCTGCAACATCACAAATTAAATATCAAGCAAACAGGCTTCAAAATATACAAGATTGATCTGGCTCAGTTTACACATTTGATATATGATATGTGAACATTTACACTAATGAATACATAAAATATCTTTCGAAACAGATTCTCTAGTTTGGTTGGGATGACTTCACAAGAGAAGACAACCCAACCAACAAACACAAGCGTGACCCAGTGTTCACTTGGCCTGCCCAAACAACATAGCTGGCCGCTTGCCTCAGTGTCCCTTGGGATTAAGATGATTAGCCATGCAAAATTATATGATGATCATGAAGCTTTAACCATGGAAAGATATCCCGATTTTCATGTTCAGCAAAAGAATTAAAATGATTGAAACTGCAGGAACAACAGGTTGTTATCTATAGTTACCTTCCAAAAAGGACAATGACTAGCCATCTACACATTGATCAGGAAGCCTTAACCGATGAAAATGTGAAGTAACCCCAACCTTCACATTCGTCAGAAGAATGACAGATGTGAAACAATAGCTCATTACTTTTCCAACAAATTTTATTATTAGCTACCTACTAAACAGGATATTTGTGCATTCATTTCTTGATGGTCCATGCAGCTGAGATAATTGTACAAAAAAAAAAGGTCAAACTTTGGTAGAACTATTGGAAGGACAAATTTTGATGTTTTTCACTAATGGACTTTTAAGTGATTGAAGAGCGTGGGGGGAAAGGTATGTTGCCTTTTTTCTTCTTGAGGGGTTCAATCACCATGCTCATTCTTAACTACATTTTCCAGCTACACATTCCAAGTTGTCATTCATTCTATTCAAACACTTAGGGCTGAATCACAAAATTCATTTCTAGGAGTGGAAGGTTAGTTGTACAAACTCTGTAGCCATCGACTGAAATTTCCAAAAGAACCCCACCTCCCCAAAAGGAGGTAGCCCCTTAGAATTTGTACCCTCTCCACCAATGCTTCAGCCTGCTAATAAATGGTTTAACCTAGGAAACTAACTCCCCCCCGCAATAGATTATATCCAGATGAATTTCCTGGTTCCTCACACAACCAAATTCATCTGCATCTTGAATCTCCAGACCAGAAGCAGGCTTTCTTGTGATTTACTAATTGAACTGGTTAAAGTCCCACTTTTCACTAAAGTTGCAGGAGAGCATGCGCCATTAGAATAATCTTACATAACCTTCAACGATTACAATTTACAAACCTTTCTATTAAGCTTTCTTTTACAGATAGGTTTATTACAAATCTCTTTTCCATTTTAAACTCTCTTTGAATTGGTGAAACTATTCCCAATATTCTACTAGAATCAGAACCCATTAGTCCTTCTATTCCTACCGAGAGTAAAGGAAATGCAGGGATGTAAGCAGGGTTTGTTGCTCTGCATTGACTTTGTTGATACTTCCTTTATTTATTTATTTGTTGTTTGTTCTTTGGGGCTGGGTTACCTTATTTCATCAGTAAAAGAAGTAAAAGGTAGTCATTCGTGCTCTTTTACCTTATAATGTAGTTGTTCTGCAGTATAGCAGCTGAGACATTGCTCCTCCCCTGCTACATTAAACTACCTCTATTTATTTATTTAACAAAATCATAGAACAATCCAAAGTTATTTTTGGAAAAAAATAGAATTGGAACCCATTAGTTAGTGAAATCAAAATGAAACCAGGAGCAACTTTACAGGCATTCCTAACAACATATTGACAATATAATAAAATAGGACTACATGATACAAATTTACTCATAACACGTAATGAATATTCAATAATCAAAATCCTTCTCTACTGTGAAATGGATTTCCATCCAATGGATGGTTCACGGGTGGCTGGTTGTGAAAGCGTCTGCATGCCCATGTATCCAGATTCCCCTCCCCTAACTTCCATCCATTGAAAACCCAACATAAGAAGAAGAGCAAGGAATAGCGACCTTGGCAGCGCTCAACAAGAGCACATGACTTCGAGGTAACTTTTACTCCTTGAATCCTATAGTTGTGGCTAGCAGTGCCAGTGGGATCTCATGCCAAGTTCCTACCCCTCCTGTTCTGTCGCTCCTCCTCCCAAGGTGGGCTGCAGCCACCACACCACACAGTGCGGCGTGCACACAGAGATGGGGAGTCAATTTAGTCTTTTCATCGTATAGGACTGTATCTCCAAGGCTTTATCCATTAAGACAATATTCTCATTTTATCTTGATAGAGTTCAAGGCCATTTAACTTGAGTGGCATTTTTATGCTTAATTTGGAGCATATAGATTCAACTCAAGTGGCATTTTTTGTACATGATTTTGTGCGAAAATTCTATATATGCAAATACATTTCCTTTTTTTCTTTTGTGGAATACTGAGAGCAAACTCACAAACCCAGGATCAGGCCCCGCAATAGCAGGTACCCGAGCCGTAGGCCAGTTGAAGGTAGTAGATAATGTGGTGCAGTGGCAAGTTGTCACATTAGGAGAAGCCTTGCTGTAGCACTACTGACAACTAAAATAGGAGAAAAATGTCAGGGAGTTTTTTACGTGTCAAACCTAATCAAAGGCATCCAACCTCTCAATTTCTCTTCATGTACCAGGTGAGATTCCATGCATGGAAAGGAAGTTACAGAACATACTCATTTCCTTGAGCATGACAAGGAGAGGAGACCAATGTATTCTCGCATCCACATAGTGGGAATTAGGTACAAATGGATGCTTAGTATATAGAATAAATTTGCTCAAAACGGTAATGCTAGGAGGTGTGAACTTCATCAGCATATTGAAGTTGAGAGATGTGCATACCCTATTGAGTAACTTAGAAGCCTCTAATCAGACCAGTTGACTCCACTCTTTCCCAAATTTTGCTAAGGATATGATAAAGATACGGGCCACCAAGATGAAGAGGAGGGGTAAAACCGTAAAAGAGGATCACCCTGATGCAGTCCTCTCCCACTATGGAAGAAAGGAGTAGGTTGCCCTTTATGAGCACTGCAACAGTGGCAGAGGAAGCACAGTCCTTAACCCATCTCACCTATGTATATTTAAAACCCATCACGCTGAGGACCTGGAATAAATATTCCCAATGAACCATGTCATAGGCAATCTCGAAGTCTAGCTTCAAAACAAGCCCTTTCTTGTGATGCAGCTTGTGCCACCAGAAAGTTCTCTAGAATGTGTCTGCCTTTGATAAGCACACCCTGATTGTAGCCATAGTTGTCAAGGCGGTAAGGCGACAAAGGCGTGCTTGGGGTTCTGGACCGCCTAAGCACTTACGCGTCTGCCTAGGCCTCAACTTCATAATATAATATTTTACTATATATATATATATACACACACACATATCTATATATATATATATATATATGTGTGTGTGTGTGTGTGTGTATACATAATACATATGTATACTTACATACAAAATACTTACATACAAATGTATATGTAAGTATATATATATATATATATATATATATATATATATATATATATGTTTCTACACACATATTACATAGATACAGTTAGACATGTGTATATATATCTATGCATGTATATATATACATTTTGATTATATATATATATATATATACTTTTTTTTTTTTACACACACACACATATATATATATATATATATACATACATACATATATATATGTATGTATAATGTACGTAATATGTGTGTATATATGTAAATCTAAATGTATCTCCTCAAGCACACTTTGTAAATCAATTTTGGAATGCAATATGTCTGTCTCATTGCACTCTCCTATCTTAGTGTCTCTCTTTCATTTGTTCTGTGTATGTGATTGCCTTTATGTGGCTATTTGTGAGACTTCATTTTCCTCAAGGATGATTTTTTTATTTAAAAGAATTTGGATTTTAGAAAAGAGGACTTTAGTTTAAAAGAGAATTCTTGGAGTTAACAAAAAAAATAGTCTTCTCTTTTCTTTTTTATAGACTTTGAGAACTTGGAATTAGCCCTCAAGTCTAAAATTTGTCGATCAACCGTAGATCCGTGTTCTTGACCTCTCCCCACTGACCTCAGTCAGTCTTAATTACGCTAGTTATTTACTGACAACCCTTGATTAACTATCTAGTAATGCCTATTGATAAAACAGGAGTAAAAACAAATTGCCTTGGTGCGATGCATGCATTGAGATTTCTTTTTTTTTTTTTAAGAAAATTTTGCAAGGATCCTTTAAAGGACACTTAAGGGATTCTAGAGTTCTCATGGGGGCATGAGGACTTAGGGTCTTTTAAGAGTACTAAGAAAATTAATCTTTTGGACACAACCTTCATTAGGACCCTTAAAAGAAGAGGAACTAGTCAAAGATATCCTTTAAAGGGATAAGGGATTCTTTGGACAGTAGATCCCGCCTTCTGAGGTTCAATTAAGAGGATGAAGGACATAGAAGATATCCTTAATTAATGGGGTATGAAGGCCACCACATGCTTAAGGATATTCACTAATGGTCCTCCAACCAATATGAAGGAACCAAAATAAGTTGGCCGTTCAACCAATATGAACGAACCACAGTTATAAGAATATAAGGCAACAATAACATGTAGATTTTTAATTGAAGCACATTACACAATGTTGGTCATCTTAATAAAATGATCCGTGGGTTATATGGCCGCTCTACCAATAAGAGAGAACCAATAACCACATGGTCAACCTATTAAGACTGAACTACTAAAATTATGGCTTCTTTACCAATAAGAATAAACCAACTAGTTCTTAGACAAAACCAATACATAATGGTCACTCTAATGAAATGATTCATGTAGTGTATGGCCACTCTACCAATAAGAGAGAATCAATAATCGCATGGTCATTCTATTGAGAATGAACCATTAAAATTATGGCTACAAAACCAATAAGAGTAAAGCATGCAAAAATAAGGGCTATTTTAGGAGTGAGAGAGAGAAGATAGAGATGAGAGGGCAGGAGGTTCTTCCTCTTCTTGTTGAAGAGAGGGCCTACAGTTGTAGGAGGTTGTCGTGTGTAACTTGCAAGGGGTTGGTACCTTGCAAGGGGTTGGTACCTTGCAGTTGCTGCTAGAAAAAATCCTAAATGGTTTCTTGAGGACTGCACATCATGGATTGCGGAATCGGTGGCTTCCGATCCGATTTGGGGGGGATTTTACTATTCCCCTCCCCTCCGATTTCAAAAAAAAAAAAAGGGTGAAGCGGGCCGAATCGAACCAAATATTGTCCGGACTGGCCGATCTGGCCGGTCCAGTCCGGTTCTACCCGATTCGGGCGCTCAAATCGGGTCCAGACTGGCCGATATGGCCGGTCCAGTCGGGTTCTACCCAATTTGGGCGCTCAAATCGGGTCTAGACTGGCCGGTCCAGTCCGGTTCTACCCGATTCGGGCGCTCAAATCGGGTCCAGACTAGCCGATCTGGCCGGTCTAGTCCGGTTCTACCCGATTCGGGCGCTCCCGGGATCCGGAGCCAGCAACCAGAAGCGTGTTGCTGGTTGTTGTTGCCCTTTCCCCCTTCCCCCAGCCCCTCCCCCTCCCCCGGCCACCGCCACCACTCGCCGCCAATCCCCCCGCCGCCACCGGCCGTCCGCCCGCTGTCCACCGCCATCTTCTTCTCTCTCATTTCTCTCTCTCTCTCTCTCTCTCTCTCTCTCTTTTTCTTTGAGATCTCGATCGAAAGGAATGGGTTTTCACCCGTCATCGTCGACCAGCCGTCTGGAAGCCACCGCTGCCGTTGTTGTTGCCGTCACCACCGCCGTCGACGTCGGATTTTGTTTTCGCATCCCGATCCAAGTTTAGGTATATTTCGATCTATTTTTTTTTTAATTCTCAAAAATTAGAAATGATGTATGATTATGTACATTCTGTAGATCTATTAATATTTAGGTTCAACAAATTTTTAGCATGTTGATTAAACAAAATCCACTGAATGCATGGGTGGATGCAAGGAATGTTTTGGGTCCATCAGAATTTGATCCAAACGATCGGTCATAGGCAGAAGGACAATTAGATGGTGTCCCCTTGTCCGTTGAGTTTCAACTTCCACCTCCTTCAAAACGGCAAAAGAAATCCACCCCACAAAGTTCAGGTAAGGGTAAAGGTAAAAGAGTAACTACTCATGTTGATATTGCAGATTTAGAAACTGTACAAGAAGATGAGTCAGCCGAGACAACGGAGCCGAGCGACAAAGTCATTTACCAAACTTCAGACGACTCTACTTTGGCAACGAGTACCCCTGACGATGACGATGACGATGCTGATCCACATGGAAGTCAAGGTGGATCCTTGTAACAACGGTCATCTCGAGGACGTAGGCCAAGTCAACATGGTGAAGCTCCTCCAATGATTTTTTCAGGGGAGCAACAATTTACATATGCTACGCAGGATGATGACCACTACAGTAGGTTGGCTAAGAACACATCAGCAACAGATAAAGGCAAAGGAAAACAACAACAAGAGTTCCTAAAGAGAGTAAGATAAACATCCTCTCAAGAGCATTCGTCTGATGCATCCTCTTAAGTTCCATTAGAGGGTTATAGTCCTTATGGATATCTAGGTACATATTATCAACATCCACCACCCTATGATGCATCGAGTTACTTAGGAGGATATTCCACTTATCCTCCAACTTTAGATATTTCCTCTTATCAATCCTCAACCTCAGAAGGATCTTATCATGAGCCAAAGACACAAGGATGGATACCGGTGACAATAATCTACCCATTCACAGATGAGTATAACCAGTTTGTACAAGAATATAAACAATGTTACCAAGCTTATATGTCTTGGATAGATTATGTGCAACATTTGTATAGCACCTATAATGTAAGACTAGAATAAATGTATGTCTACTTGTTTTGTCACTTTGTGTTTTTTTTTTTTTTTTACTATCATGTAATACTTAGGGGTAAGGTTTTATGTCCCCCCCCCCCCATGTATTGTATTCAAGTTTTTTTCAAAGTTAATAAAATTTCAAGGGCTTACCCGAGGTCATAGATAAGTTTCGGATACATATAATTTTTTCTGATTTTTTGGATTTTTTTCTATTTTTTGGACCTATTTTTCTATTTTTTCTGTTTTTAAAATTGAATTGGCCAGACCGGTCTGGCTCGGTCTGGACCCGTCCAGGATCGGATCGGATCGGCCAATCCACTCGGTCAGGACCAGACCGATCCGAGTCCGATCCCCGAGTTAGCCTACCTTGCTCCTAACTAGGAACTACGAATCTTAGTATGTTTAAAGTTAGAAGCCGAATAAGGAGCAAGAATGTATCACTTTACATAAAAGTATCAAAATCATAGTTGCTACTGAGATATTGTCGAATGGTTCCAATTGGAGGCCTTCTACTTACAAGGAACTACAAATCATATGTTCAAGTTGGAAACCAAAGGAGGACCATGAATGTATCACCTTACTTGATAGGAGACTCATCCAAGTCTGAGTTGTTGTTGAGATATTGCCAACTCGCCTCCATTTGATGCCTCCAACTTACTAGGAATTACGATCTTATGTTAAAGCTAGAAACCAAAGGAGAAGTAAGAACATATCACCTTACCTAAAGGTGATCCATCAAAATCCAAACTGCTGCTAAGATATTGTTGCGCTACCCCCACTTTGATGCCTCCAGCTACCTTCTAAAAACTGCAAATCTTATCTATGTAAAAGATAGAAATAGTAAAGTTCGACTTGATGCTAAGATAGTGTCAAATTGCCACCAATTCGAGGCCTTCTACTTACTTGGAACTTCAAACCTTATGGTAAAGTTAGAAATCGAAAGAGAAGTATGAATGTATCACCTTTCCTGGTTGAAGATTTTTTCGAAGTCCAAGCTACTGCTGAGATATTATTGAGTTTTCCTGGATTTATTGCCTCCAACAATATGTACTAAGAACTACAAATCCTATGCAGGTTAAAGTTATTTGATGCTTCTCCTCCCTAAGAAAGATTATAGAGGGCTTAGTTACAAAATGAGGCTATTGTATTCTATACTTAGAATATCAATTGCCTACGTTGTTAAACTTAGAATATCAATGACCTGCATTGTTAAACTATCACTCTACTCTTGTATTATAATTTTAGTCAAAGAATTACTTAGACCTTATCAAAAGGCACCTTGCATCATCCATTACCTCAATTGTACTCATGTTTTTCATTTTCAAACACAATAAACTAATTTAAACGTTCAATACAATCCCCTTCCGTTAATCTTTCCTTCCTCTCCTAATCTCTTTCTTTCCCTGTCTCATCTAGATATTCTCATGAATTCAACTTCTCGATCAACAATAAAAAAATCATATACTTCACTTTAGGTCATTGTAAAATCATGCACTTCACTTTTAGTCGACTCATCTAGGTATTTAGTTATTTAAATTATGATATTGCTTAGCAAACACAAACTTAAGAACACATTGGCTCAACTCGGTCATTTGTGCTCTATTTTCTTATAAGACCGCATACTAGGATACATCGAGGAAACACATACAAGAGTCAACTAAAGTGGCATAACTTCTATCGTAAATCAATTGATCTATAAGAATTAATGTGCAAACTTAGTGCGTGACTGGAAATTGCTTACCAAGAACCACAAACTAGTGCTTCACCCTCAAGAAATCATGTAGTGTGGCCAATACTATGAACTAAACTAATTATGGCTTCAAAAGGGTTCCATAATAAGAGTATTCGAATAACATGAGATCCAGTGTTCATCATTTCAAGGCACTCATTCTTTCATAAGGATAACATTTATTAAGCAATTCTGTATGTGGCTCAATTTCCTCAGGACTTTCTCTACATCTTATTTATTCTTAACTGGTATGTGTATGCCATTTAACATCACCAGTCCTAGAATGTAAAGACATGAGAAGTATAATTTTAATATGGCAAACTTATGTATTATATATTCTAAGCCCACAATATTAATTCTCTATATTGCTAAACTATCAGTACACTTTCATTTAAATTTGAATCAAACAAACTAACCATTCCAGTCTATTAAATTGATAAGATAATTCCTTGGTCTTATACCTAATCATAAACTCAAAACCAAAGGAGCCAAAATGTATCACCTTACCTGAAAGGAGGAGATTCATCATAGTCCAAGTTGCTACTGAGATATTACTGAGCTGCCCCCAATTTAATGGCCCCAATTATGTCTTAAGAAATGCAAATCGTATCTATGTTAAAGATAGAAACCAAAGGAACAAGAATGTTTGAAGCAACGCAACATGTAGATTAATAGTGTTTGTTTCAAGCTAATACTAAAAGGAAACGGAGGAAAAGCTGAGACTTACAGGTGAGGCTCGGTTTGGATGTGCGTGGCTAGTTGTGTCTACTTCGCTGGGAGAGAAACGGTGTTGTCTAGCCTATGCATGGGATGCGGGGAATGCCCGAGATTAGAGAAACTAGAAATCTCTACAGTCTATTTAAAAATAGAACTCAAAGTCCAATCTTTATTGCATATAGTTACGACATTTAAGTTGTTCTTGCGTAGTATAAATAAACTATCCCCGGCTCCACTGGAACCCTATCTGTCAAATTATAAGTAACTATAAACATACAAAAAAAGCAAATCACGAATGAGATCTATGAAGATCATCAAAAACACAACTGACGAGCGAGAAAATAGTAGATGTAGTTACATAATACACTATAAAAATAATACAATTACAACAATTAACTACACGTAAGAACAAGCAAAAAGTATGTCCACATTGTCCACCGTCATGAAATTTTTAAAAAAAAATGGTGAACAGGAAATCTATGATATCTAGGTTTAGACATGACCCTTGATAAAGCATAATATACACGTGGTATAAAACTAGAGGAGGGTTCAATTGGCACTAGTGGCACAATAAGAACTGCACCAGCTACTTTAAAACCACTTGAATTCAACCTCTAATTCTCAATGTACACAGGGCCAATATATAGTTTCCCATAGTGACCAAACGGCAGGTTATGGGATTTCATTATCTAAATCTCTTTCTTAATAGGGGTGCTAAATTGCACAAACTTTAAAACCACTTGAATTCAACCTCTAATTCTCAATGTACACAGGGCCAATATATAGTTTCCAATAGTGACCGAACGGCAGGTTATGGGATTTAATTATCTAAATCTCTTTCTTAATAGGGGTGCTAAATTGCTCAAGTGTTCATCAAAATCCATCATGTAGTCCAACCATGGATAGAAAGAGTACAATACTCATTCCTTTGGAGGTTCTAACAAATGTGTTCTCAACTTTGCTAATTTTGCCTTCAACTGCCCCTAAATACTCATTAAGAAAAAGTTTGTTTACATAGTGAAGCCCTTAACTCTATATGGATCTATAACTATGTCAATCACCTACTCAATCGTCAGTGCCATTATAATTTTGAGGTAAAGGATCAAGCCTTCACCCTATTCCTCAAGTCCTCTATGTTGTAACAACTAAGTAGCATTCAAAATTTATGGCTCCTTAAATTCCTAAAAAATAATCAATCATGCATTAAGTTGATAGCCCTAAAATATGATAGGAACATATATTACTCAAATGGGCTTGTACCAAAATATTTTATGCTATTGGTAGTGAAAAATGATTTACACCAATAGGACTAATGTTCAGAAAAAAAATGATAAGGATTCCACATTTCATTTCCATTTGGGCAAAGACAAATGAGGAAGAACTAGAGTAATGTCAACATGGAGTAAAAATGAGGAAGAACTACCCTAAACCCTAAACATCTTCCATAAGGCAAAGACAATGGAGGTACCAAAAATGAAGGTGGGACAAAAGACTATGAATTTAATTTTCAGCATTTTGCATCAATCTAATCCAAAAAATTTCAGTATTTTACAACAATGAAAACAAAAGAAATCTGGCAATTTCAGTGGATTTCGATGTTTTATGCCGATCCAAGTGAACCTTTGGTAGAAAGAGTACTTCTGTTACTAAGATATGTCTCTACTCATAAACATGCTATAATTAATCTCTCTCTACTATTTGATCTTCCATTCAGAAACGGAAGCATCAAATTTATGTTCAGTGCATTCAAGACAGAAATGGACAGAAAAGAGAGAGGGCCACACTTGGAGAAAAAACACAACATGTTTGAATATTGTTCATGGTGCTAAGGAGCCTCAAAAACCTCAGCCAAGGTATTACTTATATGGAGTAGATTAATTGTTTACCACCATCCCTGTTGATCATGTACAACTTTTGATTGAGAACATATTCAATTCAAACACATGGATCCAAATAATATAACTTGACTTAATTGTTTGTTGCAATGAGAATAGTTGGACAGCTCGCGATCATAGCATGGAAACGTCTCCATGAGCAAAACACTTTGGATGTTTGTACTTTTTTTTTTCCTTTAGCATTTTTTCCCTATTGATAATCTGGTCTCACCATGTTCCATCCACTCGCAGCCTAGGGAAGGGTCAAAAATTTGTAGGCATCAGTTTGAAAAGGGGAAAAAAAAAAAAGCACATACTAAGGTTGCAATGCAAACTGTGCGATAGTTAGTTAATCTTTCACTTAATCATGCATGAATTAACCATAAAACATGAGATGCACTTCGAGGTCTTTTCTATTTTGAAAGAGAACACATAAGAGAAATCATCAAGAATAGCCCAATGAATGTCACATGCCATCATCAACCAAGATTCCAAGCCAAAACCATCTTGACTGCCTAGTCATTGCATTAGGCCAACTGACACTCACTTTTCAATATAAACAAAATAAAGAGACAAACAAGAAAATGGAAGGAAAAAGAGAAGCTAGCTAGAAGACATCAATGAATGCGCAATAGCAAGCATCATATCAACCTTCATGAAGTATTAATTGCCAAAAATGGACAATCCAAAGACGATGGACAACCTTGTGATCCAATATAGTGCAGTAGCATTCCACTTTTTTTTATATACCTTATACTGTATTAATCATTTGCATAAATTGTGATCAGCAAAAGAAACGACCACAAGGACCCAAGTCTTAGCAACCCGTTCACAAGCTTTAAAAGAGATGGAGACACCTAGGGTTGGCAATGAGACGAGCCGCTCGCGAGCTACTCGAGCTTTTAGCTGGGTTCGGCTCGACTCGTTTGATCAAATGAGCCAAGCCCGAGCTCCAACATAAGTTCATTTAATCAAACGACCCAAGCACCACCCAACTCAACTCGATGGGCTTGTGAGTCGGCTTGAAATAAAATATATATTTTAAATGCTAAATAGAACCCAGGTCAAATTATATAAGTCTCCCTGAAAACACAATAAAAACCTCATCTCCCATAAACACACCTACCCGCATTCACCAAGCCATGAAATGAGGCTAGCACGCGAAGTTATGACGCCTTGAAACTTTTTTACGCCACTTATACACCTGACTAAGTTTGTGGGAATCCCACTTGGCCTTTACTGCATGCGCGCCTGGGCACTTCTCAACAGGACATTTTTCATCTAGTATCATGGTCTAAAAAGATAGCCCCCCAGTTTCTTCTATAAAGACGGGCCATTCTCTACGCTTTCTTCATGCTTGGTGGCTGGTTCACTCAAGGATTAGCCGGGTGGACTCGGTTTTTAACAAGCAGATCTCGAGTCAAGCTCGAGTTGAAAAAAAAAAAATTGAGCCAAGCTCCAGCTTGAGTGGGCTCCACATGGGCTCAGGCTTGGGCTCGAGCTCGGGTTTATTTGAACGAGCCGAGCTCAAGCAACTAAAAGCTCGACTCGGCTCGGCTCGTTGCAACCCTTAGAGACACCTAGAAACCAACTAATTAGACAAGATTATAAATGGATCAAATGAATAAATTGTAGGATCCCAAACAGCAGAAAAATGACACAAGCAGCAAGCATTCCCAAAGATCAATGACAGAAACTAGTAATAAAAAAAATCATAATAGCCCAGAACCGGCACACACACGCTAAGAAAAAAATAGAAATCTTCACAAGAGAATCAAACGTAAATAGCAGAAGGCGAGATCTCTTAATATCTTTTGAGGAGCAAACTTGGATTCCCAACGATGATTAATAATATCTTGCTTCCATGTTGCATGAAATCTGGTCAACCACTTTAACTTTGAATCTGACCCGAGGAAAAGCCAGTTGTGCTGCAAAAGAGAACTACTATAGTCAACTAGCATATCCAGATAGGCTTTTACATTTGGCATGTTTAAATAATCACCTTAAATGCACACTATACAAAGGCTGTGACTGCAGTAACGGAGGCAGCATAGGTCTCCAGTGTGCCAACAGCAGGCAATGGAAGAGATGTCTCCAAGAGCTGCATCCCTTGGCTACGATGATGAACAGAGAAGATGACAGCTACATAAACCACGGCAGCTGTGGATAATGCTGACGTTGACTAAGACCAAAAGGGTAATAAGATCCCTTTTTCCTTTTTTCCTCTGTTTTTTTGGATAAGGAAGATCAAGGTGTTTTCAAGGACCAATGATGATTGAGACCAATGCCCAAAGGCAACCAGCAGTCAAAGAATATGGTGAAAATAAAATCAAAACTGCAGGATATGACAACATAACATGCACGGGGACCGCCGTAAAGGCTCTGTTACCATCTAAGAATCAAAAGGGAGAAAACAATGTCTATAAATGAGGGCTAACAGTCCAATATGTATACAAGTCAACAATGGATTCCCTGGTATGGTGTGAGTCATCACACCTAAACACAATGTGTTTAGACAAACCTGGCTGATTCTGTTTCCATTTATCCCATGACCAGTCCCACCAAATATCAGATAATAACTGGGATACATCCCATCTCCCCAGCCTGTTGAATTGCCTAGACTTGTCACTCAATTCTGATCTAACTCAACCAATCCATATCAGCATCAGTCAATTCTGCAATCCATAACTAGTATTGCAATAAGTACAGGACCGAAGTGGCCCAGATGCCCAACACCACGGGAGTCCTAGGCAGTAGGCACCCAGGTCACGAGGTGGGCATCTTTTAAAGATCTGTTTACAGACTACACAAACCAAAACATTGCCAACTGGTTTTACGTTGTGCTGTCAGAAAATATAACTTCTCATGTTTGTCAGGGAGGAAAAGTTCATAGTTCATCATTTAAGGCTATATAGTTCCTTATTTATACAGAATTGACTTGTCTGTATTTATCCTTTAAATGATTTGCCATCATTTAAGGCTATATAGTTTCTTAGTTACACATGCATTGATTCGTCTGGCCCATGTAGATTCTTTTTTCCACATGTTTTAATGTCTGTTTGTTTTCCACACGTTTAATTTTACTAGTGTTTATCTACTATTCCATAATACCATCCAGATGCAATGTTTTCTCTTTGGCAAAAGAATCCCACTTTTTCCAAAAGAAAGCTTCATCACAAGGGAAAAAGTGCACTGTGGAATGTAGTTCTTCTTCATTAAAATTTGGATTGCCTCAAATCTACAGAATTTTAAGATCACTTGGTCCCGTTGGTGCCATTCTTTTCAAGGTTGCCCATCTAGCAAACATAATATGTAAGTGGGCCCATTATGGGACTCACTCCCTCTCTAGATTGTACATACCACATGAGGAGTATTGATTGTGTCCAAGGATCCTTGAATCCATGCCCTCTCCATTCGGAAGGATGTGAAGCACCAACCAAGCTATACGCCTGAGATCAACACACACACCCCACCCCCCAGGGCCCCACCCCCCCAAAAAAAGGAGGAAAAGGAACAAATAAAATGGAAAAATGGTGTCCTCCCATAGATAGGACCAAGGCTCATCAATATCACTATTTCGATGGCCCAATCCTCGACTCCAAAGTAATCTTGAATGGAATGCAACACATGTAAAGTTCATATAGCTCCATTTTGCAATAAGTAATACAACCGTTGTAACAAAACAAGAGAATACTGCACAAAACTGACACAGTTCAGTAAGGTATAGACATGAAGAAATCTCTAACATGTAACTAGACAAAAGCGCCTTGCGTCAATCTTTATTCTACCTATCATACAATTGATCTTATTTGCTAAAGATTCTACATTCATACCCATATGAATGCACACACACGAGGAAAAAAACATAATCATAAACTGCAATAATTGAATCAGCCAAGAAGTATATAACTATTTTCTCCCATGTCATATATACTTAAACAAATATCAAGGTTTGAGTATTATGTGATTACTGAGTACCTGAAAATCATTTGTACATCCATTTCAAGCAGAGTCTGAGACAAGATACGGTGAAGATAAGAAACCTCCTGAACATAAGAATATTTAATAGGCAGTTAGATATAGTTGTTTGTTGCCCACTTGCACACGAGCAAACGTTACTTCTTCTGTGGAAGAAAAGCTTCAGGAATATCACATAAAATGAAGTAGAAAAATCAAGAATAAAGGTACCTTTTGTCAATCAAATATGTAAATGAATCTGTAAGCTATCTATAATGCCTCCATTAATTATGTCCTGAAACCAGGCTACAAGGAAGAGTTAACAGCTAACACTGTTAAAGATTTCAACCTCTGGTTGTGAAGATTCAAGCTTTCATTAAACGTATTGCTTATATCCTGTCACTCAAAGACAGGGAGATAAACACTTGAAGAGAAGGGAGAAGAAAGGACAGCCATATGGGAAACTCAGAAAGGGTAAGAGGATGATAATGGCCATGAAGGGTTCCAAGTTTGTTGACATGGGCAAGTGGGGATTGTTGCCTCATCATGGCTATCATAGTGAGAAGAGAATGAACAGAAATGCCTTATCATTGACACTGATATTTGTTCACCAAGGAGAGACAATGAGGAAGATGAAATAATGAGGATGACGAGATGAAAGGTTATCAAAAGCTAGGACCCAATCATCTACCTATTTGTATTAGGATTGGATCCCAATGGACCTGATTTGATTGGCCCATGAACTATACTAAATGTCATCCAGGCATGCTAGCCTAGGCGCACCAAAGTGACACTTAGGCATGCTTTTTAAAGCTCCAACAAGAGCTTTAACCACCTAGGACTTCAAAAAAGGCCTTGTCACCTAGCCCCTAGGCATAAGCCTTGACAACTATGATCTAGGATGATAGTTATCATATATAAACAAGGATTGGTATGACAAATTATGGAATGACCTTAAATCTCCAACTTGGGTTAATGCCAACAGGGAGGTTTAGGAAATTTATCACTACTGACAACTAAAATAGGAGAAAAATGTCATGGAGTTTTCTATGTGTCAAACCTAATCAAAGGCATCCAACCTCTCAATTTCTCTTCATGTACCAGGTGAGATTCCATGCGTTGAAAGGAAGTAAGTTACAGAACATACTCATTTCTTTGAGCATGACAAGGAGGGAAGACCAATGTATACTCGCATCCACATAGTGGGAATTAGGTACAAATGGATGCTTAGTATATAGAATAAATTTGCTCATAATAGTAATGCTGGGAGGGGTGAACTTCATCAGCATATTAAAGATGAGAGATGTGCATACCCTACTGAGTAACCTAGAAGCCTCTAATCAGATCAGTTGACTCCACTCTTTCCCAAATTTTGCTAAGGATATGATAAAGATATGGGCCACCAAGATGAAGAGGAGGGGTAAAACCGTAAAAGAGGATCACCCTGATGCAATCCTCTCCCACTATGGAAGAAAGGAGTAGGTTGCCCTTAATGAGCACTGCAACAGTGGCAGAGGAAACACAGTCCTTAACCCATCTCACCTATGTATCTTTAAAATCCATCTCGCTGAGGACTTGGAATAAATATTCCCAATGAACCCTGTCATAGGCAATCTAGAAGTCTAGCTTTAAAACAAGCCCTTTCTTGTGATGCAGCTTCATAGAGTGCAGCCTCTCGTATGCCACCAGAAAGTTCTCTAGAATGTGTCTGCCTTTTATAAGCACACCCTGATTGCAACCATAGTTGTCAAGGTGGTAAGGCGACCAAGGCGTGCTTGGGGTTTTGGACCGCCTAAGCGCTTAGCCGTCTGCCTAGGCGTCAACTTCATAATATAATATTTTAATATATATATATATATATATATATATATATATATATGTGTGTGTGTGTGTGTGTGTGTGTATGTGTGTATGTGTGTGTGTGTGTGTATACATAATACATATGTATACTTACATACTAGCTCGCAGCGGTTCGAGCGATCCGGGCCGATAAGCGCCGAGTTGCTGTGATCCGGCTCGATATGCATACATATATATACACATATACACATTTAGATTATATATATATATATATATATAGATTTACAAACACATATATATACATACATACATATATATGTATGTATAATATACGTAATATGTGTATATGTATGTAAATCTAAATGTATATATATATATGTACATACACATATATACATCTAAATGTGTTGATGTAATATGTGTACATATATACATATGTATAAACAAGGTTTGCCATATCGTACCAGATCGGCCCGACTCATACGAGTCGACTCGGATCTGGGCCGATCCGATCCGCTGGCACGGTCGGACCGGGTGATCCGGTTTGGACCGTCTCCGAATCGCAGCTACTGGACGCATACCGGCTTGGAGCTGTTCGAGCGATTCGGGCCGATAAGCGCCGAGTTGCTGTGATCCGGCCCGATACGGGCAGATCCGATATAGGCCGGCCCTAAAACCCCCTTTCACTGTCTACTGCATTTCCGTTCGGACAGAAACGCAGCAGACAAAGGACCCACAGCCTTCCAAGCCCTTCCCCCTCTTCTTGCTTTCATTTCTTTTGGCGATTTTGGGAGATCCAAGAGGTTTTCAAGATTTGAGGTGATTTTGTTGGGAAGAAAAGAGGTTTTCAAGCTCTTTTTGAATGTTTTCATCCGGTTTGAACAAGGTAAGCATCCGAACCCTAGGAACTTTATATTTTCATCTTCTTTTATTGTTGTTTAATGTTGTTTAGCGCCACTTTGATTGGAGAATAGGAGAAGAATAAGGGAGAATAAGGGAAGAATAAGCTTAATTTAGCTTTGACAAGCAGAATGGCTTATACCGATGCAGAATAGCCTATTCGGAGAATAAGGAGAATAAGCAATTTGACCCTAGACCCAAGAATTACTTATCCTTCTTATTCTGCCAGTGGGTCCGACAGAACTATCAAAATTAAGCACTCCTTATTCTAGTATATGCTATTCCGGATAAGTAATTCTGAATAACCTATTCTACAAACAAATTGGGGTTACGGTATTAAAACATGAAGAATAGGTAGATCTATTGTCTCTTTGTAATTTTGACATGAAAAAATTAAGATTTGTTCAAATTTAAGGTTGATTTATAGATTTTGATTAGATATAAAAAATAGAGAAAAAATCAAAATAAAAAATAAATGATCTATTTATGTGATGATGGGCATAGATCTATGAGTTTCACATGTTTGCTGAAAATTCCATTCAAAATCCTAGGATATGAAGAATAATTTATTAATATGATTATTAGAATATTAAATAAATTTTAAAATATAAAAAAACTTATAAATTGTCTACTTTAGAAGTAAAACACGATTAAACTTAGATCTGTGTTTTAACTTTTAAGTTTCAAATATAAAATTTTTAGTTTTAAATCTTATTTTTAAGTAATTAAATTAATTAATGGTATAATATATATTATTACTTAATAATCTTTAAATGTGATACTTATATACAAATTTTGGACATGCCTCAACTTATATTTATGTTCTTCATACACATTAAATTTCAACCCAATTCAATTAATTTATATAAATTTTGAAGTTTAATTTAATAATTTTTTTAATTAACAAAAAATAATATGAATTGTTTTCATGTAATGAAAATTTTAATAGCACTTCAAGTCATGCTTTTATAAATATATTCAATTAATATTTGTAATTTATTTAACTTGTTAAGTATATTTTAATAATTTATTTATTTTCTTATATATTTTTTTTAAAAGTAAAAATTCTTTTAATGTAGGGATAATGTTAACAACATTTCACGTCATACTATTCTTACTTCTTGTTTAATGCATTTTTTTTGTTCTTATTTTTCTTTTGTTTGTTGTTCTTAGATGACCGCCTCACCCCCTCGTCGAGAGTTTGGAGACATCGTATGGCAGCATGGGACCATGGTTGATAATAGTAGGCACAAATTCAAGTGCAACTACTTCAGCTTATAATACAGGGCGGTGGTGTTTCTCGATTGAAGAAGCACCTTGCAGGAGGAAAAACTGTTGGATATAATAAAGTCATTGGGTGTAAAAATGTTTCCGAGGAGGTCAGGACCCAGATGGCTCCACACTTGAAAAGTCTGAAGGAAGTGCACTTAAAGAAGGCTGCAGACATATAGAGGGAAGAACACATGATCTACGGAGTTGCTGATGGGGGAGATAATGATGAAAAAGGAGGCTGGATTGAGTCTTATGGTGATGATGATGTTCAGGAGGTACATAGACGTGATCCTTCTTCTCCACGTATTCGACGAGTGCTGGAGCTCAGTAGGCATGAGTATCATGAGAGGGAATTTATGAGAGCTCAGGAGATTCACTGTAAGGACTGAGGTTTTCAGATCCAGTTTCAGGATCGGACTCTGTAGTTTGGGCCCTAACGGGGCTGGGAACCTGTTCTTCTTCGCGTCGAGCCAGGCTCGACGCGGTTTAAACGGCGTCCGGCATGACAGACGCGTTTTAGATTGTGCCACGTGGATGCCACGTAGGCTGGCCTTGGGTCGCGAGTGTACGGGCCGGTCGTGTCGTCTGAACGACGTCCATGATGGTCGACGCGTTTCAGACTGCGACCCTGCAGTGTCAGAGTACGGTGTCAGTCTTGTCGTCTGAATGGCGTCGGCCTTGGGCGACGCGTTTCAGAGTTCTATCAAAACGGCCCGTTATGTCATCTGATAGGCGTCCGTACATCTCGACGCGTTTTACCTAGTTTCTGGTTATCCCGCGAACCTTCCCTCCTTTCCCTCATTCTCACCCTCACACTCTCTCTCCTCACCCTCTCCACCCTCCGACTCTCCCCACTCTGCCCCTTCCTTTTTCCCCTTCTTCCTCTTCCACCTCTCCACCTCTCACCACTGCCACCACCACTTTCTTCGCGGCGTTCCATTCTCCGGACGACGGCCGACGTCCTGGCGGAGTGGCGGCGTCCTCGGAGTACCGGCGGCGGTTTGCGGTGCGACGGTTTGGCGGCGGAGCCAGGAGGAGTTCGAGAATCGGTAGGGTGACGATTCCCGTAGTGTTTTATTCTAAAACCATGTTCTCCCGCTTGAAACATGCTACGGATTTATGGTTTTTGGATAGAATGAGCATGTTAGGGGCTTTTTCTTGATGGGAATGGGAGTTTCTGTGAATGTGGATTTGTGATGGTTTAGCTTGCCCCTCTTCCTCCTCCGTTTGATTTGATTTTGGGGCATTTGGGGGTGAAAAGGGAGCCCTCGGGCTGAGGACAGAACTCGGTTTCTGGGGCTAAAAGACGTCATGCATGGACGACGCTATTTGGAGAAGTGTCGGGCCACCATGACGCCTTTTAGGCAGAAATCGCTCCACCGAGTCTCTGTCAGTTCGGGGAATCTGGCGCTAAAAGACACGTCATGTATGGACGACGCCTTTTAGAAGGACGTTTGGCCATCATGACGCCTTTTAGGCAGAAATCACCCGATTAAGGTTTTCTGCAAATTCCGGATTTTTGGTGTGAAGGGCGTCTGAGGACTTCGACGCGTTTTTAAAAGGCGGCTAACTATGACGACGCCTTTTTAGGCCATATTCTGAGGCCGAGAATTCATGAACCAGTTTAGGAGACTTGAATGGCGTCGTCCTTGGTCGACGCGATTCAAGCTAGAACCACACTAATCCATGCTAGTAAAATGTGTTTACACTGCTAGATAGTTAGTTAAATGCATGCTTTTATTACACTCGATGACGATGGACTCTTCATGACCGGATGGCACTACGTTGGGTGTCGTGCGACCGCGGACTTCTCACGTGACCGGATCGCACCGTGCCGTGTTTTGTGTTACTGTGGACCTAGAGTGACAGTTGTAGCGTTTGACACCCTGTGTCGGTGCGGAGAGACACAGCGCTGACGGTAACAGTGGCGGGATGACGCCTAGTGAGAGAGGGTCACCTGGTGAACCCCGGGGTTAGCTAGCTTGTACCGGTGTCGGAGTGGTACCTTTGGAGTGTCACTCGTGCTGGGGGAAGGAGTAACCACCTGAGCCAGTTGGGCCGGAGTAGCCAACGTGTTATCCGAGGGGTTACTGTTTGGTCTCAACGGGTCGGTGTTTGCTGGGGGAAGGAGTAACCGCCGAGGTAGCCAGCGTGCTATCCGAAGGGTTACTGTTTGGTCTCAGCGGGTCGGTGTTTCCCACTTTCGGAGACGTAGTTGACACGTTTTGCCGAGACGCGAGTTGTAGGCTCCCTGGTAGAATGATTTCTGTGATATGCATGTTATATTCCGAATGCATGTGGTTTATATCGAGAATTAAGGGCATTGTGTTACAGCTTTACTGACCTTGTTTACTTGTATCTTGGTAATTGCACTTGTGGGTGTATGTGTGGGCAGTGGGGATCGAAGGATCCCTACTGAGTCTTTTGTTGAGACTCACCCCTACGGTTTTTCAGGTGAGGGTTCCAGGCAGACTTAGCGTGGAGTGTGCTGTTGTGCGCTGCGCGCCGTCAGCGGTTGTTCCGGGGTATGCCCCGACGTAGTTGTTCTTTTTATTTCTGGCCTGTATACTTAATTACTTCTTTTCAGTTGGAAAATGTAATTATTTGCTGTGTCGAGTCGCATTGTAATAACTTTTAATTTCTGCACTTTTCCTTCAATTCAATGCGATGTAATGTTTAGCTTAGTTTATTGTTTATTTCCCAGACTTACTTAGATCCTGGTTTGGTTCCAATTTAATGATTCGGTACCCATTTAGTAATCGGATCCCCGATTATAGGGTGACGGGTCGTTACATTCACTTTGATCATCAGGTGCTGGTCGGAGCTCCTCTAGGGGGCAGGCTCAACCTAGGAGGAGTGTATCCTCCTATTTTACTGGTGGACCAACACCTATAGGTCGGCCTCAGAAGCACAAATCAAGCGCCCCTGTATGTTCTCTCTCCCACAGTCCTTCTCTCCCAATCATCATCCCTTTCTCTCTCAACTTCACCAGAAGGAGAAGAAAAGGAAAAAGAAGAAGAAGAAGAAGAAGAAGGGAGAGGAGGGCTCGAGCCCTGCTGTCGTCATCGGCCCCTACCATCGTCGTCGCCGACCATCGCCAGAACTGTCGACGTCCTTGCTGTCGCCTTCGTGCACCGTCGCCATGATCGGCTTCCTCTCTCTCTCTCTCTCTCTCTCTCTCTCTCACACACACACACACACACACAATTTTCCCTCGGTCAAGAAGAAGAAGAAGAAGGGGAGGGTGAAGCCATCGCCGGCACTGTCGTCGCCGGTGCTAGTGCCGCCAGCCCCCACTAGGGCCATCGCCGTTGCCCCTCCAACTTACTACCGTCACCGCCCCTACTTCTCCCTCTCTCTCATATTCCTCTCTTGTTAAGGTTTAGAGGTGGGGAGGAAAGAAAAGGGCACGTGCCTTTAAGGTTTAACCTGGCCAAACCAGGTTTGAACTGTGTAGGGTCAAGTGTAGGTCTAAACCTAGCACTATTAGGTCCGAGCCACTTGCAGCCCTTGACAACCTGATCTGAGCTAGGTTAAATTAAGTGGGTTCAAGCAACTTAAAGTCTTCTGGTTTGAGCCACCTTCCCACTAGGTTCAACCTGGCTCGAGCCAGGGTCCTGCATAGTCCAAGCCAGGGGCCTATTGGGGCATGTTGTAGTGCACCAAGCAGTGCAATAGAAGTCCTTAGCACACCGCCATCTTCGAGGAGTCAATCAAAATCCGATTCGCATGCCGTCAATGCCGTTGGTCTTGTCTCAGTAAGGCCAACCGAATTCTAGCATGTGTCAACCCCGACAGTACCTCATTTTACATGCCACATCTACGCGCATATCGAGGTCACTCATTTATGCTCCGATTCATGCACCGTTTGCACCATTGGCTTCATCTCAATGAGGTCGACTCAGCTCCAACATGGTGCTGCCCTGACAGTGCTTCGCTTTGCGTGTCCACTTCGACGGCTGTGTCGGTTACACGAGGGCACCTTTGTGCTCTATTTTACGCGCCGATCGTATTGTTGGCATCTTTGTAGTGAGGTGGACCTCATCCCAATGGTGCATCATTTTACAGCCATTCTTCACACGTCTCGAGATAATGGCTACTAGCTATTCAAGTAGGCACTGGGGGATGCCTAAAGATCATAGATGGGGCAGCTTAGAGAATGATTAGAATAACTCCAAGAATGATTGGAAGTACGATGGAACTAGTTGAACGGTGATATTCAGAGCTTTTATGTCATGTTGACCAAGCCAAAGGATGTTGTCTATGAGGCCAACCAAGTGATGATCGATGAGTATGAAAATCAAATGAAAGAGGTACATTATGTAGTTGATCCAAGACTAGAAGCTGAATATTTAAGAGAGGTTGATTCAGTGATATATGCAGTAGATGATAACCTCTTCCTCACTTAAGAGAATAAGCCAGAGACGGGAGAGTTGATTAGAGATGTGGTCATTCATCTGGCGGTCATTGAAGACACCATCAGCTTGCATGATTTGACATATGGGGCGATTTTGAGGCACACTTCCCACCTCAAGGCTTGGTTCTCCTCCACACGATGATCCAAGAGGCATTTATGGTGTTTCCTAGATTTGTTACTCTCATCATTTTCTCCTAGATATTGCTTTATTTCAAAACTTGAAGATGAGTTTTTTCAAACCAGGGGGGATTGATGTAGGTGCGAGCTCGTAGACAGCGTAGAGCGAGCCTATAAGGAGGCTTCAACTTCGTCGGGTCAACCGTTGATACATTTTTTTATTTGTTATGCAATTTTTATTTTATCAGTGACTAAGTTTAGGGTGTCAAGTTCGTATTTCATATTCTTTTTTAGATTTTAGTTGGCCCATTTGAGGCCCGTTTAGGCACTTTTTCATTTTTCTCATATTTTCTGCATGTTTTTCTCTAGTTTTAGGAGTTAGGGGTATTATGGCTTCCTATTCGGAAGGCCAATGATGACCTAATGATTGAGATAGGAAAAGTTATTGGCCGGCACTGTGCGTTTGCATGTGGAAGCCTATAAAGGGCATGTGTGAGAGGGTGAGAAGCGCTACTGCATCTTCTCCCTCCTACTGCCTCCTCTGTTCTTCCCAGCTTCTTCCTCTTGTTCTACCCCTGTCATCCTTCTCCCCTTGGCCTTTGTGCCTTTCCTTTGCTCTCCCATTCTTCGCCCCCCATCAGCATTCTTGCCAAATGACTTCTGGAATCTGTTAACTTCAGCAACTCTAGCTTAATGAGATTAAGGCATATATGGTTCATTGATTGCATGGGAAACCTAAACAAGATTGTTCGATCCAATGGAAATAGTATGACCATGAGCAGTGACAAGTCAAAAAAATGACATTAAGAACTTCCATAAAAAGCAGAAGAAACAAAAAAAAAAGTTTTTTTCTGAAAATTTTCACAAAACTAGAATCAAGGATGTCTGGTAAGGAAATGACTGTAAGAATTTTACTCTAAGATGAAAGATGAACTCAAACATGCATTTAGAGAAATGTAGGTTAACAGACAACTAGCCAAAATGTTTGTATATCCATATGGGATAAGTAGATGATCGCAAAACTCAAAGATCTTTGCTGAGTAAATGACCACCAGAAAAATGAAAGAAGACCTCAAGCATGCACTTAGACAAAGTGCAGATTTGACAGACAACTAGCAAAAGTTTATGAATAGTCATGTAGGATAGGTAGATGACAAACAAGGATGCCCGCTGAGGAAATAACTGTCAGATTTTTACTCCAAAATGAAACATGGACTCAAGCATGCATTTAGAGAAATGTAGGTTGACAGACAACTAGCCGAAGTGTTTGTACAAAAACTAAAGGATGTTTGCCAAGTAAATGACCACCAGAAATGAAAGATGAACTCAAACATGCACTTAGACAAAGTGCAGATGTGACAGACAACCTGCAAAAGTTTATGAATAGTCATGTAGGATAGATAGATGGCAAACAAGTACAAGATAATGATCAAAAACTAGTCACTTAGTGCACATGATCTACCCAAAGAAATGGAAATGGATAACAGCCACCAAGGATGATAGAAGGTCATGGTGAGAATGTTACAAATGGCAACATGCGGCAAGGATTATCCTATTAAATATAAGATTCCCTCATCCCAAGTAATCAAAACATCGACAGGATGACATTTTATAATAGTACTGCCAGTCAAATAAGAAATGAGCTATCTTAGGATGGCAGATCTCTCAAGAGTGGCAACAATTTGATTATGCAGGGACACACATTCTGGGTTTAAGAATAGGTTTGTTTCTTAGATACTACTTCCGTGACAATCCTAAGAACAAGCGGGTACTTGTTTCGTTAGGTGCATTTGGGAAAATCACCAGGATTATATGCAAGAAAATGTGTACGTAAAATTTTCAATGAATAAACACATATACGTGCTAATTTGAAGGAACTATATGAGATTCTGAATCTCTAATCATAGGGCAGATCAAAGAATAAAGCTATTAATACTAGTTGGAATGTGGATATGGCAGTTTCAGTTGAGATAATCTTATATTAAATTTACTGCTGCTGCTACAAATGAAATGGAACGATAGCTGTTCAATGAACAACAAATAGCATAGCTTTATGCAAAACATCATCTATTACATATCCTGGAGATTGAACTAACATACAAAGTGTCATCATGAATATCTAACCAGCATACATAGACTTTTCTGGCTAAATGAGCACACATAAGCCACATTGCATAGTTGTTCATTCATATCTGATATAGAAATTAAAGAAAATAGATACGGGAATTTTTGATATTTTAGTCGTTAATGGTGATACAATGTGAAAATTTCTGACACCTCAGTTGTTTCTTTATACTATTTTATTTTTGCTACTATATATTTCAACAGTGAGGATTAACTGCATAACATCAAAACATAAATGTAACAGAGCATTAGCACATAGGTGACCGACAATTAGATTAGGAAGAAAGAAGTCAAACAATGGAATTCAGGACAGAAGACTGACCAAATTACTAGACCTTGTATCCCACATCTGGACGTTGGAGCTGTTTAGCTCAACGGCAAGTTGCTGCCCATCAGGCGCCCAGCTGACGCTTGTCACAGGGCCACTCTCTTCATCCACCATCATGAGCTCCGACGTAGAGCCATTGGTGGCATCCCACAGATAGACACTGCTGCCCAGGGCGATGGCCAAGATGTTGCGGCTCCCCCAGTCTAGCAGGTTCAGGTAGTAATCATCCATGATGTCGGAGGCATCTAGAGTCCTCCCTGCACACTGGGGGATGTACCTCCTCTGCTTGGCTGGCCTGGCCTGCTGCGAACAGGCATGGTCAGCATGGACCAGGTGGTAGGTGTCCATGGCTGCAGGAGGCTTGGCCCTGAAGGCGAGTATGTGTGTCCTGTTCTGCAGCAAGGCCTCGGCCAGACACTTCCGGTTGGCTTCCCTAGATGGCGAGGCCGCAGCGGCATTGTCCTTTTCCTTCCTCGTCTCTGTCAACATAGCATGGACAAAGTCAAAATCCATGGCAGATCTGCAAGGAATGAACCTGTCACCACCCTGCATACAGATGGGAGACGACAATCAGTATGACTAACACAGTGAAGTGGGTTTTTGGAGGAATCGCAGAAAGAGTAATTGAAGCCAGAAAAAGGACAAGCCACAAAAGCTCTTCTCAGTTCTCACAGGCATTTAAACAAGCAGATAAACAATTAACATAAACAAATGAATTATCATGAATTCTCACAAAAGGGCGCCCCTGAGCATCTTGCAGGTTCCAAACAATGTGAAACACAATTAGATCTACATGGATGGGGCTCGACCCAAATTGAAATCCAAGAGGCAAACATCAAAACACAGGAACAAAACCGAAATCATGGAACCCCAGAGAAATATAAACAAAAATGCAAACCAAATCAGATGAAAACACAAATCGAAGAGTTGAGACAATCGGGAGGAAGACGAACAATTGTTTAACATGGTGCCAAGACATAGCCACAATATCAGAAAATTAGGGTTTCACAGGACCCAAAGAATGTAAAATGCAATTAAATCGAACTCCAGGAAGCCAACTGCAAAATGCAGTAACAGGAAACCGAAACAGGGGCGAGAAAGACAAATAGAAGAGAAACCCTAATGCCCCCCAAATAAACCCCAGATGAAAGAAGAACAGGCGTGAAGACCCCTCCAATAATCTACCAACTCCAATACGATTAAGAAACCCACAAAAGAACACAGAAAAAACCCATATCGGAAGCCGAAACATATTCTCCAAGAGCATTAAAAAAACACGAAACAGAAATCAAACACGAGATTTACAAAAATAGAACAACACAGATCGGAATTGAGGTACTCACCCCATGCCTAGAAGAGGATTGACCCCCAAGGAAAAAAAAAAGGTGCCCCCCAAGGCCTCGCGCGAGCAGAGATGGACGTAGATATCGCAAGAGAAGGCAGGGGGCAGCGGAGATGAGCGTTTCTTCGATCCTTTCTCTTTTGTTGCCGAAGCTACCAAGCAAGCAAGAGCAGAGCGCGAGCCAGCCAGAGAGAGAAAGAGAGAGCCGTTATGCGAAGCCTGGGGGAGGGGGTTTCGTATGTAAGGTAAGGGCATTACGTCGCGGCTGGGGCCACAGTTATGTTTGAATTCCTTTAATAAATCTCGGAAAGCAAGCCATTCTGGGACCTATACGGCAATCTCAACTCCGTTCTGGATCTGGAATGGGCCGGATTATTGCAAATATCATCATTCTTTTTCAACCCATTAATAGATTTATCTTTCTTAAATATGGTTTTTACATTATATATATATATATATATATATGTATGTGTGTGTGTGTGTCTTTAGACTAAAATTCAAGGACTGACATCAAAGAGGCTGACAAACCGTTCTACTCTTCTTTAAAAAGTGTTCTATTTATTTGTTCTAATTTTAGGAAGAAGAATATAAAATATTAGAAATAATGTTTTGTATTTTAGTCTTTGAAGTTTGGTAGCACAAGTTCTCATATCCTTAATTCATACTTTAAATTTGAATTTAAATGGAGTACCTTACAGCGCAACTTAGTGTTTAAATTTGAGTTCAACGCGTGATAGTGTAAATCATAGCTACCCATTAATGTTCAATAACTGATTTTATTTCGATACAATCATTTCTAAATACAAATTTTACTGAATATAATTAATAGAGCAAACGATTAGAGGCATCTTTTAACCTACACAATTAGGAAGAATTATACTTGCTACAGTGCATGGGGTGCAGCCTAAAGTTTCTTATTTTTTTATTTTTGATTTTTTATGATAGACCCGGCATGTCTGTACAACTCAATTTCCGCTTAGTTTTTTGTTTTTTAGATTCTTCAATATCATCCAATCGAAGATCGAATTGTATGGACATGTAGGGTCCCACCATAAAAAAATTTCAAAAGATATAAAAAAAAAATTAAACTTTCTGTGTTAGCTGTCTGATCTAACTAGATTAGATGGTTACCCGCGTGCGGCGTAGGATGCACTGCACCACAAGCGATGTAGCAAGTATTAACTCCAATATGAAATATTCTACTGTTGGTACATTGTTTGAACCCTTAACGTCGCTAGTGTGGACTCCATTAAAATAGGACAAACCAAGAGAAAGGTTTGATAAACGCTAATACCTATTGCACCTATATAAAAGCATTCTATGATATAATTTTTATTACACTTCCTGTTATATTTATGGGGTTGGACGTCACTTAGTATTTGAGAATAACTTGCTGCACGGGCAATCGGTATTATGCCGACTACTGGTGTTTTTAAATTTTTTTTTAAAAAAACTTTTTTTGAATTTTTTTCATCTGCTGCATGGTGTCGATTTTCGATTTTTTATCTTTTTTTGGGTCATCCGATCTGAAATTAGACTGTACGACCATGTAGGCACCAGGAGCCGACCAAAAAAAGTTCTTTTCAAAATTAAAAACACCAAGAGCCGAGGGAATACCGGTTGTCGGTGCAGCAAGTTGTTCTCTTAGTATTTAGAGGCATACTAGGTCTTTTTTTTTGCGATGGACGTATTTGCGTACTTGTTAAATAAATGCTTCATCGTGCATGTACATCCTTACTAAATAGTTATAAGACGAGCCATTTATGATTGGGTCCAAGTCCTGCTTCAAGATAAAATCAGCACCCATAAAAGATGTTTAAACTGGCAATAAGTTTGAAAACTTCATGAAAATAGTTTTAAAAATACTATTTTTAATATGTTCAAACAAGTTTAAAATATTGTACATTTATCAAAATTGGTTTCCCCGTGAGCTATGGCTTAATATCCTTATCTTGTTTTAACATGTTAAATGGAAGAAAATAAGACAATGTTATCCCTTAAAATATGTTACATCAAATTGATCAGCTTATAGAGTTTTAACAATTTTATCCTTTACATGCTTTCAATTACAAACTTTTTTTGTTACTCTTAGTCATAAAGTAGCATCTTAGTCTTATCAAGCACTGTTTATTGCATAGTAATTCGATGAATTGAAATTCAACCTAATAGAAATTTAATTCTAACTGAATGTTCTACCACTGTGTAATCACAAATGTCTTTGTCAAGTCACTATTACTTATGTGAGGAAACCAACTGCATCAAATCTCTACATTTGAAAAATAATCATGCGGCATTAATCCTATTAAGTACCACCTCTCAAAGCAACATGAATACTAGTTTTACAAATACTCTTTTTTTAATTTGTTATACTAAGTTACAAATCATCTCTCTTCTCACTTCACTTGCATGTAAAATATCTTTTGTCAATGCATCATTTCTTAAGCCATGCTCAAACTTAAAATTGTTGTCCTTAGATGACTTCTCAAATTCCACATTTAGAAAAAGACGATCCAAGAGAATGAAGAAAATGTTCTCACTAGCAATCTTCTTAAACTAACAAACTTTATATAGTGAATATAAAAGCAAAGAAAATAAGGATGGTTCATGTATATGTTTGTACGATTAAGCAAACTTGGACATGCTAATTATTGTTTAATTGACAAGGTAGACTCATTATGGATATAAGATAGCTTTAGATCTTGAAAATACCAACTTGATTACATACTTGCAATCTTAATCAAACAACATGAATATGCATTGATTTACTACCTAGATCCTTTGTGTTATGTAGGTATCTCAAGTATAAGGTGTCGCCAAACTGAACTATTATTTGCCAACGTGGACTAGACTAGATAGTGGTTGAATATATGTTGCTTTCTTTTCCTCCTATCAATCAATACTGCAAACACAGATTGCATCAATAATGATGAAGTCATTAGTATCAATATCCAGTACAACATTAAAATAAGAGGAAACAAAATGTATACTAGCTAAAAGTATTAACATTTCCAAATAATATGCAACTTACATTTTAACATTTCTAAATTAAAATAGGAAAAGTTTATTTTGACAATATACCTCTGCACTAGTACCTACAGAGACTAACACATCATCTGAAAAATTGTCAGCCTAGTAACCTTTTTATAATGACTCTTGCATTTGTTTTTCACCTACGAGAATCAAGAGAATGATGAAGATAATTAAAGTGCATACACATAAAATAAATTTCAATATTACTTATATTAAGGATAATATGAAGATTCTTTAATTTAGAGTAAGTTTCCCCGTTTGATCTAAGCAAGCAGACAAGAAGATATTCTGATGTAAACATAACAAGATCTCTAAACAATAATAGGAATGTGTCTCAACGTACATATGTCCAGATTTAGTGATGAAATTTTCTAAGTCATGTACTATGAAAATGCAAATGGCATCTACAAGGCAGCATTTTGCACCTGATGGCAGCTAGAAGGATGGTTGTATTGCCTTGTTGCATTTATAGACACCCTGAGGCTATCTCAAGAAGAAAGTGTTTCCTCTAGAAGTTGATATTAGTTTGGGACTATAGTAAACCACAAAGCATATGCCAATTAAAGAAGACAAGATTTAATGTGATTCACAAAGATGATGACAAATCTCATTATGATAAAAAAATAAATAAGGGTACAAGAAAAGATAGAAAACTCTTCTCTCCCAAAAAAAGGGGAAAAGGTCACTTGCGTTAGCTATTCCAATGGGGTGCACCATAGTGACTCTAAAAGGCATATCACAATAGCTAGTCAGATGTTTTAAAAGGCATTTCATCTCTTTTTACTTTATCTTTGTCTTTGATAATCTCTTACATCCTTTATCTTTGGTGCCAATAGAGGCTTCTGTAAGTTCCTATCATTTACCCCCATGTTCTCTGAAATTCTAAACCTACCTTCAACCCTAATCAAACTGAAGAATTAGGTACATCATATGGTTTTCGATCTGTGTCAACAATAAAATGTAGTTCTAAACTAACTTTTCTCATCCACAGAGTCATTCAATACATTGAACATAGATCTCTTGACTTATTTTTTTGTGATGATTGCAAAGCATAATCCTGTTTCTAAAAGGAAATGAAAGCAGGTAACTTCTAGCATCCTTGCATCCATATATTTACTTGCACAGTATAGAAATTTACACCTAAGGCAAATAAAAACAATGATCATTGAGGGATTTGATTACTAATTGATGTTATCCATTGGCAAAATATATGCATATTCACTTGCCTTTAAGAATCCACATGCCTGCTACAATCTTGGGATATATGCGTGGTTATCCATTTGCAAATATATTCTTATCCATACACTGTTGAGAATCCATTTGTCTGCTACAATCTTGGGATATGTATGGTTTGTCGTATAAAGTCAAACACAAACCATGGTGTGCCATAATTTCAAACCATGGTGTGCCATATTGTATTGGATCAACTTGAATAAGTTGACTCGTGTAATACCCTGATTCTCCCATTCATGATTTCCCAATCGGTCCACCGACTTTGATTGAGATTGACTATGAGAGGACCAATTTTATTTTCATTCATATAGTTTATTTTGAATTAAATGGCTTTTATGATGATAGAATGTGATTTATACTTAGTAAGATGAGTTAAATATGGCTTAATGATTTTTGCACTTGATTTTATCTTTTTGTGGGTTCAATATAATTAGAATTTATTGAGTTTAGTAAATGAGAAACTTTTAGGTGACTTTAGGTCATAAAATTATATTAGATCCACTATAAGTGTTATTAGGCTCACATAGATCTTGGATGTCCCATTAGGTGTGAAATGGATAGAGGGCTTATTTCTTATAGTTTAGGAGATAATTGCAAATTCTTTAGACCTTATATACGAGGGTTGTAACGACCCGCCACCCTATAATCGGAGATCCGATTACTAAATGGGTACCGAATCATTAAAATTAAGAGCCAAACTAGGATTTCAAATAAGTCTATAAAATAAATGATAAACTAAGTTAAATATTCCATACAACATCGAACTGTAAAGAAAGTGCAATAATTAAAAATTATTACAGTCTGACTCGATTCAGCAAATAATTACATAGCCCACAACTAAAATGAAATAATTATGTATACATGCCTGAAATAAAAGTTCAACTACATCGGGGAATACCCCGAAACAGTGACCGCTGCCCCGCAACTTGAGATGGAACCCCACAACCACTACACCTGCCGAGAACCCTCACCCGAAACCGCATAGAGTGTGTCACACTAGAATGGACTCAATAGACTTCCCTCGATCCCCACCTTCCACGCACACACACACACAATCGCAACACAACAAGCAAGATATGTGCAAGTAAAGCGATAAATAAATCACATGTACACTGCAAGAAACGCACAAGAAGCTGCCAAGTCAACCAGGAAATACCGACCCACTCGGACGGAACAACAACCCATCGGATAGCGTGTTGGCTACTCCCGCATGTCTAGCTCTAGATGGTTCTACCTCCTCCCAGCCACGAGTGACACTTCGAAGTATACCACTGCCACACCGGTACTAGCTATTACCCCTGGGTACACCAGGTAACCCTTGTCTCCTAAGCGCCACCTTATCACTCCCACACCGACACTGCATCACTCCCACATCGACATAGAGTGTCAAGCATTAACAAGTGTCACTCTAGGTCCACGATCGCATAAATACAATACAATGCGATTTCGAGCACATGGAAATCCTTGTCTCAACGTATGATTTCAAGCATGCATTTAACAGGATTGTTTAACAATATACGAGAACCTAATTGACATATCATATAATAACTACACATGTTGAATGTAGGAAAATATGGGGCTTTGTCTTGAATCGCGTTGACTCAAGTTGACACCATTCAAGGCTTTATAACTAGTTTTCCTCACTCTTAGGCTTCGGGACCCAGGGATACTGACCTGAATCGCGTTGACAATGGTCAACATTATTCAGCGTCCTATCCTACTCTTTGGCCTCAGGACCAGGGGCATGGGCCGAAAATCGCGTCGCCCTGAGTGGACGCATTTTACGCCCGAAATCGAGCTCCCCTTCGGTCTCCACCGAACCACAACACGAGGTCCCCTCCTTCAAAATGAATGAAAAACACACAGAGATAGGGGAACATCCATTAACCGAAATAAACATACTATTCCCATTTTCAAAAAAGCCCATTTCAATCAACATCCCCTAAGACATGCTTATTTTCTACCCAAAATCCTCCATACAACCATAGCATGCACTAGAGCAAGAATTGATCGAAATGCACGAATTGAACTGATTGAAACACACGTAAGGATCATCATCCTACTAGTTACTTGAACTCCTCCAAAATCCTCGCCGCCGAATCACTACACCGCCCTATGATGCATCGAGTTACTTAGGAGGATATTCCACTTATCCTCCAACTTCAGATGTTTCCTCTTATCAATCCTCAACCTCAGAAGGATCTTATCATGAGCCAAAGACACAAGGATGGATACCGGTGACAATAATCTACCCATTCACAGATGAGTATAACCGGTTTGTACAGGAATATAAACAATGTTACCAACTTAATATGTCTTGGATCGATTATGTGCAACATTTGTATAGCACCTACAATGTAAGGCTAGAATAAATGTATGTCTACTTGTTTTGTCACTTTGTGTTTTTTTTTTTTTTTACTATCATGTAATACTTAGGGGTAAGGTTTTATGTCCCCCCCATGTATTGTATTCAAGTTTTTTTCAAAGTTAATAAAATTTCAAGGACTTACCCGAGGTCTTAGATAAGTTTCAGATAAATATAATTTTTTCTGATTTTTTGGAATTTTTTCTATTTTTTGGACCTATTTTTCTATTTTTTCTTATTTTTCTTCTATTTTTTTCTTTTTTTAAAATTGAATTGGCCAGACCGGTCTGGCTCGGTCTGGACCCGTCCAGGATCGGATCGGATCGGCCAATCCACTCGGTCAGGACCGGACCGATCCGAGTCCGATCCCCGAGTTAGCCTACCTTGCTCCTAACTAGGAACTACGAATCTTAGTATGTTTAAAGTTAGAAGCCGAATAAGGAGCAAGAATGTATCACTTTACATAAAAGTATCAAAATCATAGTTGCTACTGAGATATTGTCGAATAGTCCCAATTGGAGGCCTTCTACTTACAAGGAACTACAAATCATATGTTCAAGTTGGAAACCAAAGGAGGACCATGATTGTATCACCTTACTTGATAGGAGATTCATCCAAGTCTGAGTTGTTGCTGAGATATTGCCGACTCGCCTCCATTTGATGCCTCCAACTTACTAGGAACTACGATCTTATGTTAAAGTTAGAAACCAAAGGAGAAGTAAGAACATATCACCTTATCTAAAAGGTGATCCATCAAAATCCAAACTGCTGCTAAGATATTGTTGCACTACCCCCACTTTGATGCCTCCAGCTACCTTCTAAAAACTGCAAATCTTATCTATGTTAAAGATAGAAATAGTGAAGTTCGACTTGATGCTAAGATAGTGTCAAATTGGCACTAATTTGAGGCCTTCTACTTACTTGGAACTTCAAACCTTATGGTAAAGTTAGAAATCGAAAGAGAAGTATGAATGTATCACCTTTCTTGGTTGAAGATTTTTTCGAAGTCCAAGCTACTGCTAAGATATTATTGAGTTTTCCTAGATTTATTGCCTTCAACAATATGTACTAAGAACTACAAATCCTATGCAAGTTAAAGTTATTTGATGCTTCTCCTCCCTAAGAAAGATTATAGAGGGCTTAGTTACAAAATGAGGCTATTGTATTCTATACTTAGAATATCAATTGCCTACGTTGTTAAACTTAGAATATCAATGACCTGCATTGTTAAACTATCACTCTGCTCTTGTGTTATAATTTTAGTCAAAGAATTACTTAGATCTTATCAAAAGGCACCTTGCATCATCCATTACCTCAATTGTACTCATGTTTTTCATTTTCAAACACAATAAACTAATTTAAACATTCAATACAATCCCCTTCCCTTAATCTTTCCTTCCTCTCCTAATCTCTTTCTTTCCCTATCTCATCTAGATATTCTCATGAATTCAACTTCTCGATCAACAATAAAAAAATCATATACTTCACTTTAGGTCATTGTAAAATCATGCACTTCACTTTTAGTCGACTCATCTAGGTATTTAGTTATTTAAATTATGATATTGCTTAGCAAACACAAACTTAAGAACACATTGGCTCAACTCGGTCATTTGTGCCCTATTTTCTTATAAGACCGCATACTAGGATACATTGAGGAAACACATACAAGAGTCAACTAAAGTGGCATAACTTCTATCGTAAATCAATCGATCTGCAAGAATTAATGTGAAAACTTAGTGCGCAGTCCGGACTGGCAATTGCTTACCAAGAACCACAAACTAGTGCTTCACCCTCAAGAAATCATGTAGTGTGGCCAATACTATGAACTAAACTAATTATGGCTTCAAAAGGGTTCCATAATAAGAGTATTCGAATAACATGAGATCCAGTGTTCATCATTTCAAGGCACTCATTCTTTCATAAGGATAACATTTATTAAGTAGTTCTTTATGTGGCTCAATTTCCTCAGGACTTTCTCTACATCTTATTTATTCTTAACTGGTATGTGTATGCCATTTAACATCACCAGTCCTAGAATGTAAAGACATGAGAAGTATAATTTTAATATGGCAAACTTATGTATTATATATTCTAACTGGTATGTGTATGCCATTTAACATCACCAGTCCTAGAATGTAAAGACATGAGAAGTATAATTTTAATATGGCAAACTTATGTATTATATATTCTAAGCCCACAATATTAATTCTCTATATTGCTAAACTATCAGTACACTTTCATTTAAATTTGAATCAAACAAACTAACCATTCCAGTCTATTAAATTGATAAGATAATTCCTTGGTCTTATACCTAATCAGAAACTCAAAACCAAAGGAGCCAAAATGTATCACCTTACCTAAAAGGAGGAGATTCATCATAGTCCAAGTTGCTACTAAGATATTACTGAGCTGCCCCCAATTTAATGGCCCCAATTATGTCTTAAGAAATGCAAATCGTATCTATGTTAAAGATAGAAACCAAAGGAACAAGAATGTTTGAAGCAACGCAACATGTAGATTAATAGTGTTTGTTTCAAGCTAATACTAAAAGGAAACGGAGGAAAAGCTGAGACTTATAGGTAAGACTTGTGAGACTTGATGCGTCCTCAGGGGAGGACGACCCCAAGTGGTGTAAGACTTGTGATCCTTATAGCTTCTTATTCCTTTTCTCTTAAAGCTATTTTGGAATCTAGAAGACCCATTGGATTTAGAGGAGATCAAGAATTAGGTAGGGTGATGTCATGAAGTGTTTCTTTGATTTCCTGTATACATGTTAGTTCTATGAGTTCCAATTGGCTTGCATATGCCTAAATTTATGTTTCTTATGATTATCCCTCCCCTTAGGTTCTTAATTGATGATAAATACTATGGTTTAGGTGGTTAACACTATAGCTTCGAAAGAGTTCAATTCATAAATGAAAGATTGTTTAAGTTGTGATACTTAATGTGATTTCTATAATAATTAGATTGATATGCATATTATGGAATTTGTAGATATGTATATGTAGTTACTCTAGTTTAGACTTCGTGGCATTTGGCTTTAGTTTGAGTAAGATCCGACTCCATCTTCATAGGTATATAGTTGACTCAGAAATAAGATAGTCAATGAGTGTTTTAATTAACATGGTTTTTGTAATGTTACAATTAGCTTTATTTTTAGATATGTTGTAACTTACTTAATCAGCTTTCATACAAAAAAAAAAGATCTTGATTTAGATGTGTAGATTTTAAATGGCATGCATTTGAAGTTGGTGTGCAGTTGTAGGTTTTTGCTGAAGTGCCCTCGGGTTAGCAAAACTAAGCTGAAAGGTCAATCGATTCGATGCATCGGTCGATCGATTCTTTTCAGAACTGCCATCTAAGAATGTTCAACTTTTTTTTGACCAAAAAGGTTGACCGATTCCAAGCGCAGGTCGACCGATTTGACCCAAAAATATAATTTTAAGGGGTAATGACCCCGTTTGACCTCTAGTCTTGATACTTTAACATTGGAAACATGATTTGTGACTAAAATGGACTTAATTATGGACATTTGAGTAGTTTTCTCATATAATTATGTGTTCGTACATGATGCTTTGTTTATTTAGAGAATTTCATGAAATGGCTTATGTTTTCTAATTGGAATGGTTGACTTGCCTCACTAATAATGGGTACCTATGTGATGCACTCCTTAGGGAAGGGGTGTGGTTTAGCCATATGATGGGGCAAGGTCAGTGCCCAGCTTGCCGTATGATAGGGTCTAGATGTCCCAGACCCAGCTCATTTCAGATTAGATTGCCTGACCAAGGGCAATGATAGGTGATAAACCCACTTATGTGCGCACCTCGACTGACGGCTTAGATTGTGTTGGCCGCGTACCTCGTACCTTAGTCAGCCTTGCTTCTTTGACATATCTTCATAGCTTTTCAGAGATCCAAAAAGGGCGGAGTGGCATTGATTGGGTAAGGTGTCCCTCAGGATATTCCAAACCCACAGATGATTGATACATTGCTAGTATTGATATTTCTCTGTCACACCATTTATTTATATATGATTACTTCGATGATGCATGACTAATATGATATAATTATTAATAGAACATGAAACACCATGGAATGGATTAATGACTTAGTGATAGAATTGAATAGACATGATCGATATTATGTTTTAGGGCCTGGAATGGGTCCACAGAAAGACTAAGAGATATGTGATAAATGTGAATCAACTATTAAATATGGTATATGAATATACAATTAATTGAATGGTTTCATGAGCTATGGATGACTTCCATGTTGGTTATGTACTAGGGATGACTAGTATGATAAAGTATAGAGATGAAATTATGTACTTTGAGTTACCTATGTGAGATGACCTCATGACATCCATTAATGGCTGTGACTACTAATTCTTGAGATGATTATTAGATATTGGATTTTGATTATCAAATATTGATCATTGGATCATTGAAATGATTTAAGATGCTTATTTATCATGTGATATGTTATGATTTTTTCTGTAGTAATTTTCGTAGGCCATCATAGGCACAGGATCCCTACTGAGTTCTCTTCTAGAGACTCAGCCCCTTTATGGGTACATGTTACTTTTTGATCAGAGTGCGCAATGAATGTATGGTGGCCAGCTTAATGAAATGGTATTATTTAAATTTTAGAAATTTTTTTTGGATGTGTCTTTATTAGACTCGTGACTATTTAATCTATTGATTATTGGAATTCATTGTGTTTTTAGGATTGTATAAATTCTCCAGATCATTTACTATTGATAATGTACCTTGTTTTCATAGTATCCTTAATTTTCACAAATTGCCCCCATATTACAATTCATAATTTAGATTTCGAACCGACAACAATATGAGATAGGGGCATCGAACCAGATTTAGTTCTGCCTTTGATCTCAAAGTATTACGGCGTTGGTATCAGAGCAAGATCTAATGGTAGTATGTGCGTATTAAGGGATGTAAAGTGATGTATATCATATGGGTAAGAAGTACATATTTTACGTAGCCAATGTGTCTATAATATTGGCCACTTAATTGAATGAGCTTAGACATAGTTACACCGAAATTGATTTTCAAACATCGTGACTTGAGCAATCTGTAAATTTATTGATTGATTCCGACTATGATTGTGATGTTCTTTGAATGAATCCTTGTGATAGGAATATTGCTTTGCAAGGTCACGTGACTACCATAGTATGTTCTTTGACTTAGGATTATTAGGACTTGAGTAAGGATTAGTAATAACTGAATGAGCAAGATGTATGTAAATTAACAATGATCGCCTATGATTTGATCAGTATACGTTGTGGATTGAGAATATGAGTAAATTGAGACTTTAGAATAGTCATCCTAGGGGTTGAATGGGCAAGTTGTGTATAAAATTGATTTGATTCTCCAAAAGCTATCTAGTATAAGCTATGAACTAAGAATTATAAGTACACCTTATAAATCTAGAAGCATCTTCTAATGGTCTCTTAGAAATCTTAAAAACGATTAATCCCATTAACTATTGAGCAGTGGAGGTTTCAACAATACATTTAGTAAATGATAGCCATAAGCTGTAAAGATGGCATAGTTCCAATTTGTGAAATATTCAACCTTAAACACTTTAGGATTGAAAGGACTAGGAGTATAAGTGAGATGAACTTAGAGATGATTCTAGTTATAGAGAAAGTGTTGTAAACTAATAGATAAGATAGGATGTAAGCTATACTAAGTGATACTAGAAATCTTAGAAGAGCAATTCATAAGGAGTGATCCTGAATGTCGAAGGTTTTGAGTGAATTGATGACTAGAAATATAAGAAAACTTGAGTGAATTCCTTAGTAGGTTGACTTGGGCAATCTAAAAGTAAAGTTTAAGGAACTTGCATATGATTGAATGGCTCGTCAGCATTTTCGAAATCTATCGACCGAAGTGGGGAAGCTAGTAAAAAGATAAAGACAAATAGGAATTGACTAGGAGAGGGTCGTAGATTGCCAAGGCTGGGTGGAACTTTAGATTGTAGTTAGTCAAATAATACTTATGAATATGCAACAATTTCACTGATGAATTGAGAACATTCATGATCAAGTAATGAGCAGACCTTACAAGAGTGGACTTTCAGTATAGATCTCAATAGGATTGTTCTTAGAAACTATTGCATAATAGAGATTAACGGGGACCATATCGTCTACTAAGGGGTAGAAATGTGAGAGTGATTAGAATTCTTCTCCTAAATGGAAAATTGTTGACTATATAATTACAATGTAGTTGAGATTATATAGATATTTGATCTTTTGACATTATTTCAATTATGAATCATGTAGTTATACTTAGTGATACGTTACATAATACGTTCTTGATTGTGTTATTCTTGATTCTTTATGATGACGTGTTGTATCCAACTCATGGTGCTGATCATACTATGTGTTTGGATCTTTAGGATTCCTGGAAGACAAGGGTGTTATGAAGTTTAAAGGGAATGAAGATGTTAGTTTTTGGTGACATAGCCGATGGTTGCGACCATGAACTAAGTGTCAATTTGCATACCCTATTTCAATAATGATGTTTAACTAGTTTTTATTCGATTATGATATACATATGGATTTTTCTCGCAGACTCTATGAATGGATTATGTTAGTATTTGATTCCTAGAAAGATTTAAGAAGAAGTTAGACTTGGGCTTTGGATCGAGGTGATCCTTGAAAGAGATGTCAGTGAATGTTTAGGTTAAGTCTTAATAAATTTGAGGGTTTTGAACAATAAGGAAGACTCGGATTGTCGTCTATGAAGATTAGCTATGTATAAAAATAGGCTGAGTGAATGTGAAGGGTAGGAGTTACTATGAAAGGTTAGAACTGTGAGAACAGGTTGTGAAGTGTTTACTTGAATAATATGGCGAGTTGAATTATAAGACTTAGTATTTGCTTGAAACTTTTAAGGATAGAGTGTTTATTCCAGAATCAATAAGTGATGAGTAAAGTTTCATACCAAAGACTTTTAGGACTCTTAGTAAGTGCAACTTACATGTTAGAAGATTTGAAAATTCTGAGTAGTAATAAGGACTTAGCAAGTAGTTTTCTAAGATTACCCGTACATAGAAGCTAGCCGACTAAACATGAAGTGTAATAGTTATTATGATGAACTAGTTAGTTGTCGCCACCCAAGTAAATAAACAAAAACTCAAAAACACTTCCAAATAGAAAGTCTGCATGAGATGCACCTTCTTTTGGTAGGAAAGAAACTATTACGTGCAATAATTGAATGACGCTACCAATACTCCCTGTCGACATAAGCTACATTGACATCCCTCGTACACAGTTCCAAAAGCCTACTCGGGTAGGCACCCTCCCAAACAAAACTATTGCTATGTCTACAAGATTCCCTAGCCACCCACTGGGCAGGACCATTGGTCCCCTTGGTAATGTAGGAGAATTTAGCTTCCTTGAAGGTTGCTAACAACCCTCTTGTTTCGTTAACAATGCTCTCCATGCCCTGTGGTGCAGCCTCTGCACCCTGGATCCACTTGAACACCTCCAGGCAGTCACCCTCTATGATGATTCCATCCTTTGAACTGGGGTTGCATTGCATGACAGCCTTCAGTCCTTCCATGAGTGCATAGGCCTTGTTGCTGCCACAGATTGCCTATACATAAATCTGCACCCTGCTATGAGAATCTCTGCTTAGGAGTCCCTCACAATGAAGCCCACTCCAGCTACTTCCATGGGTTCATCTAGTTCCCATCAAAGTTCATTTTAACCCACTAAACCTTGCAGGCCTCTATGTGTGGGGCATTGGAGGGGGGGATGGCAGCAGGCCAAGGAGAGGCATTGCTTGTCCTTGATGCCTCCATCTTTGGTTGACAAGCGATCTGCATAAGACACGAACTAATCAGTTGTCATCCCATCAAAATCATCATATATATATAAATGAGTTTACCAAGCCATCCATACACTAATAAGGGAATCCATACTTGTAGGTTCCCTCTTTTAGATATATAACACAAGGAGTTGATTTATCATATATCCCCGTGTTTGTAACCTTTAAAATTTTCCATGTTTTTATTGTCATGTGAAAATGATAGTGGAAAAGATATTATTCCAAATATTTAGAATGTTCATTTTTTTCTCTCTAGATTCCGTTCTTCCACCTCCTCGCATAAGAAAATAAAATCCGAGGTATATTTTTATTATCATGAATAATTTTTTTCTCTAGATTTTGTTCTTCTACCTCCCCGCATAAGAAGATAAAATCTGAGGTATATTTTTCTTCCCGCTCTCCACCACTCTCTCTCATTCCCGCCTTTGCTATTGAAAATATAAACACATTTATCTACTTATCAATTATTTTTCTACAAAAATATACACACTTCTAGTTCTCTTATAGCTTGACATCAAAAGACTTGGACACCACAAGGTCCTTGGCACACTAACTTCCCGAAAAATCCCTCTCCTAGATGAGAAGATTAAAAGGCAAGATATCATCAAGACTAAAGAGCAAATAGGCAAAGTAATGCAACTTACTAATTCGAGAGAAATTGCAAAACTTTTGATGTACAATAAAAGTGGGATCCTCCATGGATTGGACCATATCTGCAGGGACATGTAGACTCGACTCGGGCTGATATAATACAACCTGAGAACTAGTGGGAAAGCTTGCTTCAGTGGGTACTGGTCCTACAATCCCCCAACCATTTAACTACTGAGGCGAGCATCACCTAATGAGATCTATTAGCGGGTGGAGGTGGATTTGATCTCCACATTTTGACATTGTGTGCCCCTATAAGGATTGAGGTTTCGGATCCATTTATTGGGTCAGTTTCGGTGTCGGACCCCTTGGTTTGGGTCCTTGTTGGGCTGGGGCATAGGTTTTTTATCGCGTCGAGCTTGCGAGACGTACTTCAAACGGCGTCCTGTTAGGGGGACGAGTTTTAAAGTATGCCATGTTGGTGCCATGTGGGCCACTGTCGGGTCGCAAGAGTACAGCCCCGGTCTTGTCTTCTGAATGGCTTCGGTATTGGGCGACACGTTTTAACTAGTTTCGGTTTAACCCCGCGAACCCTCCCTCCTTTCCCTCATTTCTCTCATCTCCCTCTCTCTCCTCCCTCTCTCTGATCTCTTCGCTCACCCTTTCCCTTCTCCTTCCTTTCCTCTCCCTCCACTCCATCAACCCCCCCCCTAACTTCCACCACTACCGCCATTTCCTTCGTGGCGTATTGCTCTCCGAACGGCGGCCGACGTCCCAAAGGAATAACGGCGTCCACGACGGTATCGGCGACGGCTTGTGGCGTGGCGGTTCAACGGCTTGGAGCTCGGAGGAGTTCAAGTAACCGGTAGGGTGACGATCTCCATTGTGTTTTGATTAAAACCATATTTTTCCTGCTTTGGAGCATGTTTAGGAGATTTTCGGGGCGAAAATGGTCAGTTTATAAATTGGGGAATGGTAGGTTTTAATGGGTATTTGGATTCTCCTCCTCCTTCCCCATTTTAGTACGTTTTTATGCAATTTGGGGGAAGAAATTCCACTTTTAGTACTCGGGAAGGCTGGGGGGAACCTGTTTGCGAACACTAAATGGCGTCTTGTGACAGTGACGCCATTCTAAATGGCGGCTGCCTCCCAAGATGCGATTTAGCCCAGTTCATCCCGAGCCCTGATTCTGTTTCTGTTGTGAATGGCGACTAGGGACAACGACGCCTTTTAAAAGGTGACTACCTTGCACGACACGATTTAGGCCATCTTCTGAGGCCAGCTTTTACATGAACCAGTTTAGAAGTCTTGAATGACGTCGGCTACGGGCGACACGATTCAAGACAGAACTTCATTAATCCATGTAATTAACACGTGTTTACATTGTTAGATAGTTTGGTTAAAATGTATGCTTAAAACCATACTTCGAAGTTGAGGATTTCTACGTGATTAGAACACACTGTGACGTGTTTTGTGCTATCGTGGACCTAGAGTGACAGTTGTTAGCAGTTAGGCACCCTGTGTCGGTGTGGGAGTGACACGGCGCCGGTGTGGGAGTGGTGGGGTGACGCCTAGAGAGAGGGTCACCTAGTGTACCACGGGGTATAGCTAGTACCGGTGTGGGAGTGGTACATTCGGAGTGTCACTCATGCTGAGGGAAGCAGAACCACCTAGAGTCGGTTAGGCCGGAGTAGCCAGCGCGCTATCCGAGGGGTTGCTTTTTGGTCTCAGCGGGTCAGTGTTTTCCGTGTTCGGCTGCGTGGTTTGCGTGTTTAGTTGAGACGCTGGTTGTGGACTCCTTGATGGAGTGGTTTCAAAGTTGTGTTTACTGCTTTATTTATTTTAAATTGCCTATATTCGTGTTGTTGCACTGTGGGTGCGTAAGTAGGTAGTGGGGATCGAAGGATCCCTACTGAGTCCATTTCGATGAGACTCACCCCCTGTGGTTTTCAGGTGAGGGTTCCAGACAGGCATAGTGTGGAGGGTGTTGTCTCGGGTTGCGCGCCAGCAGCCACTGTCCCGGAGTATGCCCCGATGTAGTTGTTATTTTCCTTTCAAGCCTATACGCTTAATTACTTCCTTTCAGTTAGAATATGTAATTATTTACTGAGTCAAGTTGAATTGTAATAATTTTTAATTCTTGCACTTCCTTTACAATTCAATGTGATGTGGATGTTTAGCTTAGTTTATCATTTATTTCCCAGACTTATCGAGATCCTAGTTTGGCTCCACATTTTAATTATTCGGTACCCATTTAGTAATCGGATTCCCGATTATAGGGTGGCGGGTCGTTACAGCCCCCCTCTTGATGATGCTTATCCGTATCACACAGTTGGCAGCGTAAAGCTCCTCTCTCTATCTATATATCAACATATGTGTGTGTCCACCTCCAAACTATTCACCCTCCACTAGTGGCTTGGGCAATCGTACACTATGGATTTGTGTATCGACCTCTCAACTCACTTGTCATGCTCTACTGTTGGTTCGGGCACTTGTAAGCTATGGACAATTTCCTTAATCTTTGTCATGCCCTACAACTAGTTTAGGCAAGTGTAAGTAATGGATATTTTTGTGGGTTTACATTTGGTGTTGGAAGTTCTTTCCCCATCTCATGTGGGTGTAGTCGGCCTAAAAGATTGGTGGCTTAGTCAACTTTAGGGTAGTTTCTCTCATCGTAGAACTCTGTAATTCATCGATTTCAAAATCATTGGTTTTAAAACAAGTGAATTTTTTTGGTCTTAAAATCAAATAGCATTTGTTTTATTGTTTGTAAAACAAGACCAAAAAAAGTTTAAATCTTCTTATTTTGATTTACAATGGACCTTTCATGTGAATCAAAAGAAAGAAATAAGTCTGCGAAGTAGACAGACAGGGTCCGAACAAGATGTTATCTTACACTATTTTACAGCATACTAAACATCTGAAAATACCATAAAATGACGCACTTGTTTAATATTATATTCTTTACGTGAAAGTAAATGACTCTAGGTCTCCTTTCTCTCACCCATGGACACTAACTAGTTTGCTTCATTATTTCCTTCTTTTGAATGCTAGCTTCATTGTTTCATCAGAAGGAGTTGTTATAACCTGTCAATGTTGTCTGTTAATTGGGGCTGAAAAATCTTTCTCTATTCTACTTAGATATCCTTCCATGTTTTTACTTGAGATTCGGTTATCTCTGTGTGTGTTTTTGTGTCTTGTGTGTGCCCAACAATTTTTCAGTCTTTTTCCCACAGGTTACCTTTTTCCCCATTAATATGTAGTTTTACTCTCTTTTTTTTGGGTTTATTCAACCAAATGCATGGACTTTCGACTATCTATTTTCTCTTTCCACTTTTTTCTTATAGTTGAAATGTGAGAAGGTTCAGAGTGGGTAGGGAAGAAGGTTGGATTGACCTACAGATTCATTGATCCCAACATGCTATCTATTCAGTGGGTGTATCTATGCTAGGCATCACTAGTTTGCATGTGCATCAACTCACCCTCTCATCCTACTTCATAGTGAAGGGAGCTCTATGGCTTTGAACTACTATAACTCTGTACTATAATTTAACATCAATGTCTGTAACATGGCCATATATAGGTGTATACGTATTGTCTTTTATGATTCTTAATTCATGACAATGTATGATCAATAACTAGAGTCATACACCTCTCTGGTTGGCCATATATATCAGATCAAACAATGTGTGTTTCTCTTCTTAATAAAAAGAGGAAAGGTGATGGATTAATTAGAGATTATGGTTATCGTAAGAGATAAATAACACTAAGGGGACTTTGATGTTTGGACTTAGCATGATGAGATCATTTGGTTTGACATAAAATTTTCTAGAACACTGTAAATTAATGTAATTTATGTCTCATGGTAATCCGATATTTTACAGTGTTTTGTATAAAACTAAATAACACTGATGTAAGAAATGACAATAGTAGCTTAAGAACAACCAATCAACACCAAGAAATTACCTATGTGCATGCCACCGAAATCAATTGTGAGGAGTGGCTTATTTCATAATTTATGGAGTAGGCAAGTGTCATTGATATGTTTGTTGATTAGATTAAGCTATAGGCAATTATGATTTTGGCCTTGTAGATGAAATTGCTTCATAACTTTGTAAGAAGATAACCTTCACTCACCTGACGTACTCAGTTTACAGATGTAAATGATAGCCGCATAAGTAGAGTTATGATGTTGTCCATGCACTCATGTTTCTTACAATGCCCTAGTAGCTGGAAAATAGGAAAACCATTTGGTTGGTTTTGGGTTGAACCTCTTAGGCTCGGGTCCAACGTAAGTCCACTTTTCTAAACAAAGTTCTATCTTAATATTAGTCAAACTTTCAGATTGTAACTGATGCTCAATGATGGTTTATTTAGGAACTTTTCTAAACCATCAAAACAATTTCATACATACATACATGATACCTACATTCATATACGCATATTATAGGTATGTACGTAGGTTCAGATACACATCTCTCTCTCTCTCTCTATATATATATATATGTGTGTGTGTGTGTGTGTGTGTGTGTGTGTGTGTGTGTGTGTGATGTAATCATTTGATAACTAAGGTAATTAGCACGGTAGAGGCTTCTTAGAAGTCTCATATGCCATTGGTAGGTTAGAAATTCCTTTTTCGCTGAATGTTTGAAACACATTAGCAAAGAATTACGTTGCAAGTCTGTAAGATGTTAGAATCAGGATAAAGACAGGATAAGCAAACACGATGTAGAACTACATGATCTTATCCAAAGAAACTATTAGTAAAAATGTGATGATAGCACAATCCATATTTCATATATATACATACTTGTACATGCGTATATATGTATTTATGTACCTAAACTTGTTTATATATTTATTCTCACCTTAATTAAAAAAGTCGTTTCTTTAATGTAATAAAAGACAATGCATGTATAGCTTACATGGAAAGGATAAAAAGATATCAACATGTATTGTGTACTTTTTCCTTTGAAAGTGCTTTATACGCATCTATCTACCTATGTATGTATTATATTCATTTTCATTGTCACCTTTGGGTGGAATAAGTAGTTCAACAGAATAAATAGTTCTTGCCTATTAGGTGGAATAATTTATTCTACTTATTCAAAGAATAACGCATCTGCGCCTAGAATAATAAAGAATAACACATCTAGACTTACAAACCGAATAAACGGAATAATGCGGGATAGCGCATCCTATTTGAGGTTTATTCTCGAAACAAAACAGCTCAAAGAGAACAAGGGCTTCCAAAGAAACAATAAGTAACATGACGAACTCAACATGCTTAACTAATGAATCCATCAGTAGCTTAAGATCTTGTAGCTTGAAAATTGAGAATTGAATTATTAACACTAGGACTTTAGCTCAACATTACGACTTTTTGAGAACAAAATTAGTAAGAAAAAAGGTAAAAAGAATGATTCAATACCTTTTTAGGATGCACATACCTCATTTTCCTATCATATGAAGCAAAACTAGAAATATCGATTACCTTTTTCATAAACTTAGATCATACCTTTTTGCTCGAGCAAAAAAGCCACCCAAAGGTGAATACCCAATCTCTAGCTATAGAATAACCAACTTTGAAATTTCTCAATGCTAGTGCCCGATTAGCGTTTGTAAGGATTGAGGTTTTAGGTTTAGTTATCGGGTCGGTTTTGGTATCAGAACCTTTGGTTTGGGCCCTTGTGGGCCTGGTGCATGGCCTCCCAGCTCGACGTGCTTTTGAAAGGCGTCGGCCTTGGGGGATGCAATTTAGAAGCCATGTGGGGGTGCCGCATGACAAGCCTTGGGGCGCAAGTGTACAACCCCAATCTTGTCGTCTGAATGGTGCCTTGCATGGTCGACGCGATTCAGACATCTACTCTAAATGGCGTTTTGCATGGCTGACGCAATTCAGACATCTGCTAGTGTACGACCCTATCTCGTCGTCTACATTGCGTTGTCTTAGGACGACGCGATTCAGCTCGGTCGGGGCTGACGCCCCGAGCCATCCCTCCTTTATCTCATTCATTCCTTTCCTCTCTCTCTCTCTTCCCTCTCTTCGATTCCCTTCGTCCCTTTCTCTTCCTATTCCTCTTCTTCCTCTTCCACCACTCCAACACCCCCTTACCTCTTACCATTACTGCCACCATCTTCTCCGCGGCACTTCACTCTCCGGACGGCGGTCGACGTCTCGGTGGGATGATGGCGTCCACGGTAGTAGCGGCAGCGGCTCGCGGTGTAGCAGATCGGCGGTGAGGACCTAGGAGGAGTTCAAGTAACCGGTAGGGTGACGATCGTCACGTGTTTCGATTGAATTATCCATGATTTCCCGCTTTGGAGTATACTATAGTTGTATGGGGGATTTTGGGTAGAAAATGAGCATGTTTTAGGGGGTTTTTGATTGGAATTGGCATGTTTTACTCTCCTTTTATGTTATTTTCATTCGATTTGGGGGAGGGGATCTCATGTGTGGCTCGGTGGAGACCGGTGGGGAGTTTTGTTTTCGGGTGCTAAATCATGACGGCCATGGGCGACGCGATTCAAGCCAGAACCCCATATTTCCTGCATTTAACATGTATGATTATTATACATTATATCAATTAAATTCTTGTATATCGTTAAAAGACCCTGTTAAATGCATGCTTGAAATCATACATTGGGGCAGGGATTTTTCATGTGGTTGGAATCGCATTGGGTTGTGTTTTATGTGATCGTGGACCTAGAGTAACAGTTGTTAGCGCTTACACTCTATGTCAGTGTGGGAGTGACACAGTGTCGGTGTGGGAGTGACAAGGTGGCGCCTAGGAGGAGAGGGTCACTTGGTGTACCTCGGGATAATAGCTAGTATCGGTGTGGGAGTGGTACACTTCGGAGTGTCACTCGTGGTTGGGAGGAGGCAGAACCACCTAGAGCTAGACAGGTCGGAGTAGCCAACACGCTATCCGAGGGGTTACTGTTCCGTCCCAGTGGGTTGTTGTTTCTTGGTTGGCTTGGCAGTTTCTTGTGTGTTCCTTTTCGGTGGACGTGTGATTTATTTGCTGCTTACCTTGCCTATATCCTTGTTGTGTTACGATTGTGGGTGCGTGTGTGGGAGGTGGAGATCGAGAGATCTCTACTGAGTCCATTCTGATGTGACTCACCCACTGCAGTTTCAGGTGAGGGTTCTCGACAGGCGTAGCGGTTGTGGGGTTTCGTCTCAGGTTGCGCACCAACAACCATCGTTTTGGGGTGTGCCTAGACGTAGTTGTACTTTCATTTTCAGGCCTATACACATAATTATTCTAGTCGAGTCGGATTGTAATAATTTTTAATTCCTGCACTTTCTTTACAGTTCAATGTTGTATGGAATGTTTAGCTTAGTTTATCATTTATTTCTCAGACTTGTTTGAGATCCTGGTTTGGCTCCTAATTTTAATAATTCAGTACCCATTTAGTAATCGGATCCCCCATTATAGGGTAGCGGGTCGTTACAGCGTTAGTCAAGACTAGATCTAAAGGACCATAAAAGTAAATCACATAAGCGTGCATTGAAAGCGTCAAGAGCTGCTTCATATATATACTAGAAAGAAAGAGTGTCATCCTAGAACATGCGTCAACAAATAGATAGGTAGGGATAGAGGGAAACCAAGTGGTGACCTGCATGCATAGGCACAGTTTAAGAGAGAAGGACCATTTGCGAGGATGCGGATAATGCAGAGATGATGGAGGTTAAGATAGCAGAGTAATTGAGGCACATAGATAGACATTTATAATATATTGGTTGATAGATATCTCATTTTGGAAGACCATATGGATACCATATACGTATGACAAAGAGGGGGACAACTTAATGCATGTGCCCATACATAGATAGAGAGGGATAGAGGAGGATCAAGTGGCACACAAGGGCAGACATGTTTTGTAAGTGAAAGACCAATAGAGAAGAGGGTGGATTGTAAACACGCTAATTTTGACATCATATTGAGCAAATTTCATGTCATAATTATAATGCCACAAATGGTCTAATTTTTAATCATTAATTAATTTTTATTGATTTTTTGAGATTTTCGTTGATTAACGTCGACCATGGTCGACGCCGTTTAGATTTCTAGCTGAAATCAAATCGGACTTAAATTCCTAAATCTAGATAAATTTAACTAAATAACGTTGCCCATGGATGATGCCATTTAGGTTCCTCAATCCGTTTGGATTTCCGATTTAAATTCAAATTAATCTCCTAATTATCTAAATAACGTCGCTTATGGACGACGCCATTTAGGTTTCCTAATTATTTACGATTTTCTTTCTATTTTGGACCATTTAATTAGTTAAATGACGTCGCTAATGGACGACGTGATTTAAGCAATTTCTTGATAAACTTGATTTAGCCGAGATTATCTGGTTCCCGAGGTTGGAAAGGTTGCTAATTCTTAGATGTCTATCCAAGGTAGCTCGGATCCGTGGGAGAGGCCATTGGAAGCCAAATAGCCTTCAAATCACTCTCTCTCTCTATATCTATATAAATATATAGAGAGAGAGTAATACTTACTGCACAATCAGGTTGTGCAGCAAGTCCAGTCACACCACAACCCCTTGTGGTTGGGCCACGTGGCTAACTTAGCCAACTGGACGAACTGACATGGCCACCCCCATGATGTTTGGATTGACAAATACTGTTTTCGATTGACAAATACATATTACAATTGACAAATAAAGTTTTCGATTGACAAATACAGTTTCGATTGACAAATAAAGTTTTCGATTGACAAATACAGTTTCGATTGACAAATATGGTTTTAGATTGACAAATACAGTTTTCGATTGACAAATACAGATTTCGATTGAAAAATATAATTTCGATTGACAAATACATATTTCTATTGACAAATACAATTTTTGATTGACAAATACAGTTTTCAATTGACAAACACCAGTATTTGTTAATCGAAAACTGCATTTGTCAATAAAAAATCGTATTTGTCAATCAAAACTACATTTGTCAATCGAAACCTATATTTGTCAATCGTAATACGTATTTGTCAATCGAAAACGGTATTTGTCAATCTAAATGTTATGGGGGTGGCCATGTTAGCCCGTCCAATTGGCTAAGTTAGCCAGGTGGCCTAACCACAAAGGGTTGTGTAGTGTGACTGGACTTGGTGCACAACCTGGTTGTGCAACAAGTATTCATATATATATATATATATATATATATATATATATATATAGTCTTCAAAGGGGAGATTACATGTTTTGAGGTCCATAGCAATGTGAAAGGAGGCTCTCTCTGCAGAAAACGTGGGAAGGCTTTGGAGCTCCTTCTTCTTCATCCACTCCATCCCTTTGAAGCTTTGAAGATCTAAGGCTGTGGAGGGGCCAACCTCTTTCTCCCTTTTCTTCTTTTCCATCTAGTTTTGCTAGTTTTCATTATTGTTCTTCACTGTTTTGATTAGATCGCATCACATCCATGTATCACATACCCACATCATATTTCTTCCATGCCTATGTGTTAGGGGTTTAAAAGATCAAATGAAAGAAGTGAGTTCTTTAGTTAGTTTCATGTTTAGATTATTAGTTAGAATAGATTCTACACTACTGATAGCTCTAATCAATTTTTTCTTTATTTTAATTGTTTTGCAAAGATTGAAGGAAGAACATTGAAGAAAGCTTGAAGAAAAGAAAACACAAAACAAGAGTAAAGTAGAAGAAGGCTTTTTTTCTTTGGTTGGCCAAAGAAGGAGAACAAAAGGACCGTAATCCTCTCAAATCCACAAGGTTAGTAAGTGATAACTTTTTTTCCTTTGATACCCTCATTTTCTGGCGATCACACATATAGTTTAATTTTGATATGTTATCATATGAACACATGATATTGATGAAAGCATGACACGATTTTGAGCACCACAACTTTTTGGTGATCACGGTAGGACTTGTCTTACCGTTTCTTTTCCTTCACTCTAGATTATTTTCCTTTGGGCACCCTCGTGTGCACCGTTTGTGTCCCTAGGGCACATTCTATGGTTGGTTGGATTTGTTAGTTTTCTCCCTACGTGCACCACGTGCGCACCCCTAGTGGCAAGATTTTGCCCTCCCATGATTGCCTAGATTTGTGGTTTGAGAAGCATGTTTGCTTGATTTGATACCCATGGTGTTTACATGATAATTTATCTATTTTAGACTCTGTTTCGTATGATTAATTGATCCTATTTACACCTTGTTGATCTGAGAGGGGAGTGCCCCTACTGTCCTTTTGTATTTACCGTTTTCGGAACTTGAATAGCGTCGAGCCAGAGTGACGCTTTTCGAAAGACGTCGTCCAGGACCGACGCATTCAGGCTATTTGCCCTGTTGTCCGTGATACCGCTGATAGTGGGTTTACTGTATTGAATAGCGTCGACACCAGATGACGTCATTCAAGCAAGGTAACCTTCGGCCATCGGTTCCTGGATTCTTGGCTTGATTTGACTACTATACATATATTTATTGCATTAGAGGCCATCCTGGCTGCAAAACATCATCATTGAGAGTTCCCTCTGTAAGGACCTACAAGATTACAATTACATGCCAACATATATATAATTATAAAAAGGGCATATTTGCAAATACCGAAAAAGTATAAACGTAATTTTGAAAAGTTCATGTCCTATGATGCAATAGATGATTTTTATTAGGTTTTAAGTGTAATTTGTAAGATTTCTAGAAGTGTCCTCAAATCACCGAAAAGAAGTTAAATTCAGTGAAGAAGTGCTGAATAAGGGTATAAAGTCAATTATAAAAGATACATGGACTTAAATGTAAAAATGCTAAAAGATACTGTCAAAGCATAAAGATACTGATAAAAGATAATGGTAAGGTTTCTTGTCCCCCAAGAAACCCATGCCACCTTACCATGCCACTTGTCCCCATCCAAGCAATCCCTATCCTAAAGGGACACATGTCCCAAATCTAAGGGATCTTAGAAGGGACACTTGTCCCCATCCTAAGCCATGCCACCCCTATAAATAAAGGGGTAGCCCCTCTCAATCTCCCCATTCCTCCCCTTCCTTCTTCACCCACGTTTAGAGAGAGAAAGTGAGAGAGAAAGAGAGAGAGAGGTAAAAAGAAAGAGAGGAAGGAAGAGAGGAAGGAAGAAAGAGAGGGAGAAAGGAAGAGAAAAAGATTTAGAGCGAGAACGGGAGCTATTCGCGAGGGTTTTTCGCATGCAAAGGAGGTTCTTGCTGTGTCCAAGAAAGCTTCTGGTTAAAGGCAAGTACATGGTTCTATCTCCATAGTTATTTTCCTATTGCAAATGGCCTGTTTTCAAACATGTATTTTCTTACAAATTTAACTAGACGGTACTAAGCTGTTATGCTGTCGAAATAACGTAAGAGCCTAATTGAACTCCCAATCCATGCCTAAATCTCATGCTATAAGTCTCCCATCTTAAAATCGAACATGCTTACAGACAGTGCCACCTTAGGAGTCCATACGTCAGAATCATATAAGCATCCTTGTGAGGTGGACATTAAGTAAAAGACGCAACCCGAGGCAAACAGGTAAATCCTGGGTATGGTTCTCCTGGTCCAGGTGGGACGGGTGGGTCCTCCTGCTGCGCAGTGGAAGCGCTAGTGGGCCTTTGCCTTACCGCTGGCTGCATGTCATGCCAACCTCCTCATGTTGTGGTTTGGATGCATGTCCATTAAACAAGTGATAAGATTCATGCTACACCTATGCTACATATATATATATACATATATTTGATCCATGATCTTTCAACCATGCCATGTTATGCCATGATCTCTATAATGCTAACGCCATGCTATGATGTCACGCTATGTTGCCATGCCGTGATCTCTATGCCATGCCCCTATTATGTTTGTACGTAAGCCATGCCATGATGGTATGCCATGATCAAGCCAAACCATGCCATGATGCTACGCAAGATCAAGTCAAGCCACGCCATGATGTCATGCCATTAATCTTTATGTTTATACCCATGCCATGGCATGCTACGCCAAGCTCTTTTGACCATGCCATGATTTGCCATGATCCCTATGTTAACTGAAGCATGTTATGCTATATTCTAACACGACATGAGTATATGGTACTATCATATTGTCTTTTTACGTTTATATATATGATAAGCCATGTAGTGATAGTTGGGTTCGGTTGCAACCCCTAGAAAATTACAGAAGCGGAAGAACATAAAACAAAATGATTTCCTAAACCGGTTCGGGCTCCGATTGATGCAACAAAAATGATTTAAATAAATCACATGAGATTTATCACCTTGCACAGAATATGTTATCCTTTAAAAATCGATGCCGAACTTGTTGAAGCTTTGAGCCGCACAAACGTCCGGCCTCTAGAGCTTAATCCACACCAACCCTTGCAGCACGGAGCTCTCTTTCTCCAAAACCCGTACAAACCCTCTTGCCACAAGAACCTAGGAAGAGTGCAACTCTTCTTTTTCCTCTTGATGGCCAACCTTTTGGAATGGTTGGAAAGCTTTCACAAGGTTATGGGTTGGAGAATAGGTGGGTTATTTATAGGAATGTTAAGGCGGCAGCTTGAACCGCCTTGTTTAACCAAACCTATCTTTAACTGTCCCAGTTAAAGTAAACCCCAAGGTATATTATATATCAATATATTATTATTAGCTTATTTATCAAACAAGCCTAATAATACATATATTATATATATGCCCTTTATATTATTACATATATACTTTTAAGCTATTTATGAATTCTTTTCTCAAAAGAATTTAATACTTTAGTATACAATAATATTCCGTTCTGTAAGAGTTATTTGCGCGTGACCCTCTAGGCCCATTATCACTCTGACTTAAAGATCCATTAACTTCTAATCTAATTATAAGTAAATTAAATCGGTTATTCCCAATCACTGTTTAATTTGTTCCAGACATTTTTGATCACGTTGGGTCAAGTAAATCCGCGTGATCACAGAGGATGCTGGGTTCATCTACACCCTATATGGTACCTGTAAGTCTTTTGTTACCGTACCGCTATAATCTCTCGCTCATTCTATGAGTCCAATCCGATCATGTGGTATGATTTCGTCAAACTACTAGTGATCGTATCGTCTGACCATGACCTCCATAATAATTTCACGTTCATTCGAAATGAACTGATACCACTCTCGCCAGGGATTTAGTGGAGCATCTATGTCATGACTCATTAACTGTCTGTGATATACCTGACAGTAAGCGATCCCCTCTTGACCATTAACAGTCTTCACATGTATCTCGATGTGGCTAATAATTCGGTGTTTCATGACTTAACCAAATATTTAACCACACCAGTCCTCACGCAAGATCTCATTAATGTCTCAGGTCAAAGGATCAACGATACTATTGAGACAGATGGATCTTCAGTTGACACTAGGTATAATTAACCATTTAAAGATCTCATAATCTAGGTATGCTGCAATGGTTAATTATACCTAATGTCAACTGAAGATCCATCTGTCTCAGTAGTATCGTTGATCCTTTGACTTGAGACATTAATCTGGTCTTGCATGAGGACTGGTATGGTTTAATGTTTGGTTAAGTGACTTTAACCATAAGTCATGAAACACCGAATTATTAGCCACATCGGGATACATGCGAAGACCGTTAATGGTCAAGAGGGGATCGCTCACTGTCAGGTATATCACAGACAGTTAATGAGTCATGACATAGACGCTCCACTAAATCCTTGGCCATGGTGGTATCAGTTCGTTTGAAACGAACGTGAAATTATTATGGAGGTCATGGTCAGACGACACGATCACTAGTAGTTTGACGAAATCATACCATACGATCGGATCGGACTCATAGAATGAGCTAGAGATTATAACGATACGGTAACTGAAGACTTACAGGTACTAGACAGGGTGTAGATGAACCCAACATCCTCTGGGATCATGCAGATTTACTTGACCCAACATGATCAAAAAGGTCCAGAACAAATTAAACGGTTATTGGGAATAACCGGTTTAATTTACTTCTAATTAGATTAGAAGTTAATGGATCTTTAAAGCAGAGTAATAATAGGCCTAGATGAGCACACGCAAATAACTCTTATAGAACGGAATATTATTGTATACTAAAGCATTAAATTCTTTTGAGAAAAGAATTCATAAATGGCTTAAAAGTATATATGCAATAATATAAAGGGCATATATATAATATATATATTATTAAGCTTGTTTGATAAATAAACTAATAATAATATATTGATATATAATATACCCTGGGGTATACTTTAACTGCGACAGTTAAAGATGGATTTGGTTAAATGAGGCGGTTCAAGCTACCGCCTTAACATTCCTATAAATAACCCACCTATTCTCCAACCCGTAACCTGGTGAATGCTTTTAATCCATTCCAAGGTTGGCCGTCAAGAGAAAAAAGAAGAGTTGGGCTCTTCCCAGGTTCTTGAGGCAAGAGGGTTTGTGTGGGTTTTGGAGAAGGAGAGATCCGTCGCTGCAAGGATTGGTGTAGATTAAACTCTAGAGGCCGGATGTTTGTACGGCTCAAAGCTTCGTGGAGTTCGGCATCGATTTTCACAGGATAACATATTATGTGTAAGGTGATAAATCTCGCGTGATTTATTTAGATCGTTTTTGTTGCATCAATCGGAGTTCGAACCGGTTTGGGAAATCATTTTGTTTTATGTTCTTTCGCTTCTTTGATTTTTCGGGGGTTGCAACCAAACCCAACAGGTAAAGAGGAAAAAGAAGAGTTGGACTCTTCCCAGGTTCTTGAGGCAAGAGGGTTTGTACGGTTTTTGGAGAAGGAGAGCTCCGTCGCTGCAAGGGTTGGTGTGGATTAACCTCTAGAGGCCGGACATTTGTGCGGCTCAAAACTTTGAGGAGTTCGACATCGATTTTCACCGGATAACATATTCTGTGCAAGGTGATAAATCTCATGTGATTTATTTAGATCATTTTTTTTGCATCAATCGGAGTCCGAACCGGTTTGGGAAATCATTTTGTTTTATGTTCTTCCACTTCTGTGATTTCCCAGGGGTTGCTACCGAACCCAATAGTGGTATCAGAGCTAGGTTTAGTCTCTTGTTGATGTAACTAGGAAGAACGATCTCTGTTATAACATCATGTTTGAGTTCTTAAATTTTATTTTAATTTTTTTGGGCCATGAAAAATTTATTTTTTGGAGACAGTGGGATGTCTGGAATTTTTCAGAAAATTTACAGATTACCGAAGGCAGTCGGAGTGGCTGTCGGGGATTAAACGGCCAAGGTTGTGGCCGTCCACTTGGTTTGGACGGCCAACCATCTGGCCTTCCACTTTGTGGAAGGCACTTGGCCTTGCCGTCCGCACAATTTTAAATTGTTTAAAAATCGATATGTTGCCCGATTTTTCCACTGTTAGGCGCATTGCTCCAACCTGCACTGCGCACTTCACTGGCTCAAAAAAATTAAAATTTTATCTCAAATATTAAGATAATTGACGGATACGATTAGTTAAATTTGATTTTGATTAATCTGATAATTATCATGTAAATTTTGAGTTTAATTGAAGATTACATATAAATTCAAACTTTTGAATTTTTAATTATCAGATAATTGTTAAATTCGAATTTTGAGAGGATTATCATTAAAATTCAAATTTTGAATTTGTAAAATTATTGGATAATTTTCAAAAGATCAAATTCTTAATTTTAATGAAAGATAATTGAAGACGATCATTTAATTAAATTTCGTTCTATTTAGTTTAATTATTGGATGATTAATTTGAATTTAAATTTGATGATTGTCTTAATTATCATTGATTGATTGAATTTAATTTTAAATTCATGTGTGTGTCCTCTTATGCGTATGGAATAATTCTAAGTACGAGTGTTACTGTGATGCCATTTTGGTCTCTGTTAGATTCATTTTGAATGTAACGATGAGTTTTTTCAAAATTAAACATGACCAAAATTTCTCGTATGAACAACCCATGATTTCAATCCAAATATAAGGATTATTTTCAAAATAACCCTTCTGTGATTGATATGATTGTGTTTGGAATGGTCGGTAATCATGGACTTAGCTCAGTACATTCGAGTCCTGCGAGCCTCCTTTCTCTCCTTATTTGGCACGTTATTCTTTTTCCAGCCTCGAGCCGTGTAATTATTGTAATTAATGCTGCAGATGGAGCTTGAAAGTACGGAGGACAAACTGCGAGGATAATCCTGTTGCTTGGGAAGTAGGCTGGATATCTGCATAGCTTTACTTAGAGTCCATGATCACCCAGGCTTATTTATTTGTATGGGATGCATTTATTTTGAGCAATAACTAGGTACAGTAAATATATAACTCGAATATATTTATTCTATCACTTAAGGTGAGATCAAGATAAAAGCAAAATACCCTCTCTATTATATATTAGATCTGTGAACGTGGCTTTAAAAGCCGTCGTGGCCCTCCACCATAATAGGGTGACTAAATGCCATTATCTCATGGATTTGTTGTGCTTTCCACAAGGTTCATGATTTGGTGGCAGGATTTCAGCCCTAAAGCTTTGCTTCAATGGGATGAGGGACTGAACTTGGCCTTGTTGTGCTTTCCACAATGGTTGGGTCATAAACTCATTGCTGTGTAGTAATGGTGGTGCGATCTAACTGGGAGCATCCTTTGTTGTGCTTTCCACAAGGGGATGACTTCTCGGGGGCCGAAAGTCGGATATTGCGTTGGATGCAAGTGTTGTTGACTGCCCAAGGAATGGGATGCGATTTGTTGTGCTTTCCATAAGGTTGAATCTTAGTTCACCCACTAGGATGATTGCCGTGATCTCCCGTTCTATATGATTGAGGGTCATATTGTTCGACGCAAAATAGTGGAGCTAACTATGATAGAAAACCACATCTAAGTTAGAACCTTGAACGCATGCTAAAATATTGTCTTTAATTTTTCATTCATATCATCATGTCGTTGTCGAATCCCCTCCGTAGCATCTTGGATGCGAACAAATTGACTGGACCTAATTATCAAGACTGGCTGCGTAATCTGTGAATTGTTTTAACAACTGAAAAGATTCTGTACGTGTTAGACACGATTCAACCTGAGCCTCCCACTGATGCCGAGGAGGATGATCAATTAAATTATGCAAAATGGTCGGAAGATTCTTCCCTTGCGCAGTGTTATATACTGGCCTTTATGGCTCCCGAGCTACTGAGGCAATTTGAAAAGACAGATTGTAGAGTTATACTTCTCCAATTACTCCAGCTCTTTGGTGAGCATGGTAGGATAGAGAGGTATGAGCTCTCCAAGAAACTTTTCAGGACTAGGAAGTTTGAGGGTGCTTCAGTACAACTCATGTACTGAAAATGATGGAGTTGATAGAGAGACTCAATGGGCTAAGATTCAAGTTGGATCTTGAACTTACCATTGATCTCATTCTCCAGTTATTGCCTGAATCCTTTTCTCCCTTCATCATGAACTTTAGCATGAATAGGATTGAGGTTTCTCTACCATAACTCTTAAACATATTAAAGAGTACTGAGGGGACCATGCAGAAGAAAAAACCATCTTCTATATTGATTGTTGGTCAGACCAACAAGAAAAGGAAGGCCACCCAGATACCTAATAACAAGAAGGGAAAGAAACCGGCTAAAGGTAATGTGATCACCAAGGCAAGTACGGGCAAGGGCAAGAAGGATGAAAAATACAGCAAATACTTTCGATGTGGATAGACATGTCACTGGAAATTGAATTGCAAGACAATTCTAAATGAAGGTATTTTTATCATTGACTTAAATTTGTCTCTTATGAGATCTACATCATGGGTATTGGATACTGGATGTACATCTCATATCTGCAATTCTTTGCAGGAACTGACAAATAAAAGAAGACTTGACAAAGAGAGATCCAACTTAGGATGGGTAATGGAGCTATAGTTGCTGCTAGAGCTGTAAGGACTACTCGACTTAGTTTACCTTCTAGGATAATTCTGGAGTTAACAGAGTGTTATTGTGTTCCAAAAATTATCAGAAACATTGTATCTATTTCCTGCTTAAACAATGTTGGTTACTCTTTGACGATAACTAGCACTGGGCGCTCTATTATCAATAATAGTTTGATTATGGCTAATGGTTATTTGTTCAATGGGTTATATGTTTTGGATACATGTAATGATATAATGCAGGTTTCTAGTGATAAGACAGAAGAAATGAATCATGCCTTTCTTTGGCATTGCAGACTTTGTCATATAGGAGAGAAGAAGATTTATCACCTATGTTCAAATGGATACTTGAATTCATTTGAATTCAAATCATTTGATATCTGTGAGTTGTGTCTCATGGGGAAGATGACCAAAGCTCCGTTTAGTGGACATAGTGAAAGGGCTGCTGAGCTTCTGGAACTCATACACACGGATGTATGTGGACCCATGTCAATAGAAGCTAAAGGAGGATATCTCTATTTCATTTGTTTTATTGATGACTTCTCTAGGTATGGCTGTGTATGTTTAGTGAAATATAAATCACATGCTTTTGAGAAGTTTAAGGAATATAAGAATGAAGTATAGAAACAGACTGATGAAAGTACAAAAACTCTTCGATCGGATCAAGGAGGTTAATACTTAAGTCTCGAATTCACTTCTTACCTGAAGGACAATGGAATAATTTCTCAGTGGACCCCACTATATACACCACAACATAGTGGTATATCTGAAAGGAGAAATAGGACCTTGTTAGACATGGTCCATTCCATGATGTCCTTGTTAGAATTACCATTGTCTCTATGGGGGTACGCCTTAGAGACAGCAGCCTACTTGTTAAACAGGATTTTGAGTATGTCAGTTCCTAACACACCATATGAGATATGGAAGGGAAGGAAACCGAACTTTAATCATATTAAAGTTTGGGGGTGTCCTGCCCATATGAAGAGGAATGACGCAGATAAGCTAGAGTCGAGAGCAGGCAAGTGTAGGTTTGTGGGATATCTAAAAGAGACATTTGGATATTATTTTTATCACCCTTCTGAGCAAAAGGTCTTAGAGGCCAAGAGAGCTGTGTTCCTGAAGAAGGAATATCTCCTCCAGAAAAATAGTGGGAGCTAGATAGAACTGGACGAGGTCCATGAACCACAAATTGGGGACACAGTCTCATTAGATGAGACGCCACCTACGGAAAATGCTCAGAATGAAATGCAGATATTACGAAGATCTGGTAGGGTACCTAGAGAACCTGAGAGATATGTTGGACATGTCTCTGACAGTTTGTCTAAGGTACAGATAAATGAGAGAATGATGATCCTCAATCCTATCAGGAGGAAATTCGTAATTCTGACTCCGAGAAATGGAAGGAAGCTATGGATTTAGAAATCCAATCCATGTATACCAATCAAGTTTGTAACTTGGTTGGCATACCTGAAGGGAAGGTCCCTATTGGCTGCAAATGGATCTTCAAAAGGAAGATTGGAGCAGAGTGACAAATTGACACTTACAAGGCTCGACTGGTGGCAAAGGGATATCGTCAAAGACAAGGAATTGACTATGACGAAACATTTTCACCAGTAGCAATGATTAAGTCAATTAGAATCCTCTTTGACATTGCAGCATACCTAGATTATAAGATCTGGCAGATGGATGCGAAGACAGTTTTCCTTAATGGAAACCTATCAGAAGAGGTGTACATGGTACAACCTAATAGATTCACATCTAAGCGGCATCCCAATAAGGTATGCAAGCTTAAGATATCTATTTATGGATTGAAGTATGCATCTTGAAGTTGGAATTTGAGATTTGGTGAGGTTATCAAATCATTTAACTTCATTTGAAATGAAGACAAACCCTGTGTTTATAAGAAAGTCAGTGGGAGCTCAGTGATGACATCTTACTCATTGGGAATGATGTAAGGATGCTGACATCAACGAAGTCTTTGTTGTCCAAGACATTTTCCATGAAGGATTTGAGAGAAGCATCCTATGTGCTAGGCATAAGAATCTATTGTAATAGATCAAAGAGGATGCTGGGATTGTCCCAATCCATGTACATAGATACTATAGTTAGAAGATTCCAGTTGAAAAATTCCCAAAGAGGTCTCATTCCTATGAGACATGGAATTTACCTATCTAAGGGCATGGCCCCTAGAACACCTGAGGAAGTAGGGCACATGAGTCGGGTACCCTATGCCTCGGCAATAGGGTCGATCATGTATGCCATGCTATGTACTCGTCCTGATATGGCCAATGCTTTGAGCATTACTAGTAGATATCAAAGTGATCCAGGCGAAAAGCACTGGAAAGTAGTGAAATGCATCTTTAAGTACTTGAAAAGAACTAAGGATCTTTACTTGCTATATGGAAGAGAAGAGGACTTGCAATTGAGAGCATATACAGACTCTAGTTTCCAGTCAGATTCGGATGATAGCAAATCCATGTCTGAATTTGTATTCATGTTAAATGAAGGGGCAATCAGTTGGAAGAGTTCCGAACAAGAAACGACTGCGGATTCAACGATAGAGGCAGAATATATAACTGCGGCTGAAGCTGCCAAGGAAGCGGGTCTGGATGAAGAAATTCATCTCGAACTTGACAGTTCCCAGCATATCGGCTTTCATCCCATTATTATGTGATAATAATGGGGCCATCGCCCAGGTGAAGGAACCTCGGTCTCACCAAAGGTCGAAGCATATTCTAAGGCGCTTCCACCTGATTCGAGAAATTGCTGCAAGGGGAGATGTGGTGGTAGAGCGTATGCCATCAGAAGACAAAATTGCAGATCCACTGACTAAGCCTTTGTCACAGATTGTGTTTGAGTGTCATCGGGAAAAAATGGGCCTCAAAACTGTGGGCAATTGGCTGCAATATAAGTGGGAGATTGTTAGTTTTTGGGTGTCCTACAAACTAATTATGGGCCGTGTTGGCCTAATCTGTTGTACAATCTTGTTCAATATAATTAAATGGCAATTAGAGCGTGAACTTATAATCTGTGGATTGCTTTACATTGTCCCTAGGATATGTGGTTGTAAAGTCAATTTCGAAATGGGATCTCGAATGTGAGTTTGACTGTATATAGACACATATCTTAAACTGTTCCTGATTGGAGAGTAATCACTTTGAGACATTGATTACTCGTAAATCAGCACACATGATGTGTAGATGACCAATCTCACGGTCATAGGTGCGGGGCACCATTACATATGTGTGGATGTGCATCCTCGGAAGATGTTCACTGAACTGATCCGTTGATGGATCTTCAGATGGTTAATTATACTTAATGTCAACTGAAGATCCATCTATCTAGTAGTATCGCTGATCCTTTGACCTGAGACATTAATGAAGTCTTGCGTGAGGACTGGTGTGGTTTAATATTTGGTTTAGTGACTTTAACCATAAGTCATGAAACACCGAATTATTAGCCATGGGACTAGGAGAGAGACTTACTCTTTCTTCCTAACATTTTTCAGGCCAAGATGGATAAAGGTTATGCTATGGGACTAGGAGATTTAGAGCTTGAAGATCGAACTACTAGTTAATTGATGTAATAATTCGGATATGTTTATAGATTCTAGGCAAGTATTGTAATTATGTTATTTGTTATTAATGGATAAATTTGTGGTTATGATGGTTGATTCACAGTATTATGGATGTATGCATGTGCTCACTCTGGAGTAAGTATATGTTTGGGTTGTTCCTACTGTGGTGCGCTCGTTGGTTCGAGGTATGCCGGCATGACTGAACCGGGTCAGCGGGGCATTACAGAGAATGGTATCAAAGCGGTTCCAGACTGAGCACATAAGTATGATCAACCTGAGCCACTAAACTAGGAACGTAGGCATAGGATTATGAGGAATTAGGTTTAAGCGGATGGATCTATTTTTTTTAAGGGGTAGAGCAACCCCACAGTGGTGAAATGTAAAGGACAAGATAAGCCTGGCATGTTATATGTTGCAGGAAGGAACTAGAACAATTGATAGAGCAATGAGCTAGTTAATTTCTTAAGTCTTTGCTTGACTGTAGGACTTAAGGGAAAAGTCTGACTAGAATAAGCATAAGGTAACCTAATGCACTATAGGGATTTGTAAGTTGGTGTTTACTTAAGAAGACTAGAGCACTAAGATTCATCTATGTTACTTAGCAAAACTATGATAAGCTAATTATATGGTAGTTGAAGATGCCGTATAAGTAGCTTATCCATAGTAGAACAGAAGAGTTCATACAGTCATTACCCGACAAGGTAGATCTAGTTGAAACTCCAGTTCTTATGACTACTTTCATTCCTAGAGGAGTTCTCCAGTCTCAAAGGTGCAATACCTCTCTTAAGGTTGAGAACGAGGGTAGGCGACTCTCCACTTCATTATATGTGCTTAAGATGAAAGACTTTGATATCATTCTAGGGATGGATTGGCTAGAACCACACCATGCTATGCTTGATTGTCGAAGGAAAAACATTCTTTTTATAATTCCAGGAGAAGAAGAGTTCTCCCTTAAGCTTCCAAAACTTGGAAAACAAATCATCTCAACACTTAAGGCACGACGCTGCATTGACAAAGGTTGTTCAGCTTATTTAGTCAGTGTAGTATCTATCCCCAAAGAAAAGAAAGCCCTCTCTATTTCTGACATTGAAGTAGTTAGAGAATATCCAGATGTCTTTCCAGATGAATTAGTAGGCCTACCGCCAGTAAGGGAGATCGAATTCTCAATTGAGCTTCTCCCAGGCACAGTGCCCATCTCTAAGATTCCCTATCGTATGGCACCTGCTGAGCTAGTAGAATTAAAAAAGTAGCTTCAAGAATTATTAGATAAAGGATTTATTCGTCCTACTGTGTCTCCATGAGGTGCTCCTGTTCTATTTGTTAGAACGAAGGATAGATCTTTACGGCTCTGTGTAGATTATCGAAAGTTGAGTCAAGTTACTATCAAGAATCGATATCCTCTGCCGCGAGTTGATGATCTATTTGATCAATTACAAGGTGCTACCGTATTTTTGAAGATAGATATTCGATCCGAATATCATCAATTAAGGATTAAAGAAGAAGATGTTCCCAAAACAGCATTCCGAACTAGGTACGGGCACTATGAATTTCTAGTCATGCCTTTTGGTTTAACCAATACCTCTGTAGCTTTTATGGATTTAATGAACTGGGTATTCAAACTGTACTTGGATCATTTTGTAGTAGTATTTATAGATCATGTCCTGATCTATTCTCCTACTGAGGAAGAACATAAGGAACATCTGAAGATTATTCTGTAAACTCTCAGAACTCATAAACTATATGCCAAATTCAACAAGTGTGAGTGCTGGTTACAACAAATTCAATTCCTTGGCCATATTATTTCTAAAGAAGGTGTAGCTGTTGATCCGACCAAGATTCAAGCTATACTTAATTGGGAAGCACCCAAGACTCCAACTGAAGTTCGGAGTTTTCTAGGTTTAGTTAGATACTATCGACACTTTATAGAAGGGTTTGCTACTCTTGCTGCTCCTTTTACTAAGCTAACTCGGAAAGGGGTGAGATTTTTGTGGACAGAAGATTGTGAAAGGAGTTTCCAGGAGCTAAAGAAAAGATTAACTACAGCTCCAGTCCTTGCCCTGCCTAGTGGAACAGAAGGTTTTGTCATCTATACTGATGCCTCAAGACAAGGTATCGGTTGTGTGCTCATGCAGCATGGTAAGGTAATTGCTTATGCATCCCGCCAACTAAAGGATCATGAGCTAAATTATCCTACCCATGATCTTGAATTAGCAACAGTAGTTCATGCACTCAAAATATGGAGGCATTATTTATATGGAGTGTAATTTCAAGTCTTTACAGACCATCAGAGCCTTAAATATATTTTCTCTCAGAAGGAACTCAATCTTAGACAGAGGCGTTGGATAGAATTCTTAAAAGATTATGATTTTGAATTGAATTATCACTCAGGCAAGGCAAGTATTGTAGCCGATGTTCTCAGTAGGAAGCGGCTGATGATGATCAGAGATTGGAAGATGATTGAGGAAGTTTTTGCCTCTTTATCTCAGTTATCCATTCAATCTGCAATTGTGGAAAAAATCTTTGAAGCTCAACAGAATGACCCTAAGTTAGAAGTACTGACTGATAAGCTTGGATTTAAAACAAATGATCGTGGGGTGGTATATTTTCAAGATAGACTATGTGTTCTAGAGAACCAAGAATTAAGGAAGAAACTACTGATCAAAGCTCATAGGTGAAAGTTTACTATTCATCCTAGAAGTACCAAGATGTTCCAAGACATGAAGCGTACCTTCTGGTGACTAGGTATGAAGAAAGATATTGTTGATTTTGTTTCTAAATACCTAGTCTGTCAACAGGTTAGGGCAGAGCACTAGAGACTCTCTGGACTAGTTCAAAAGATAGAAATTTCAGAGTGGAAATGGGAACATATCACCATAGACTTTATCGTAGGTCTTCCCCGAACAACACGTAGTCATGATGCCATTTGGGTAATCGTAGATAGATTTACAAAATCTACCCATTTCTTGCTGATTAAAATTTCACAATCAGTAGAAAGTTTGATCAAGTTATACATAGACAATATCATTAAGCTATACGGGGTTCCCAAGTCAATTATCTCTGATAAAGACTCTAGATTTACCTCTAGAATATGGAAGAGTCTCCAAGAAGATTTAGGCACTCAATTAAAATTCAATACTGCCTTTCATCCTGAAACTGACGGTCAGTAAGAAAGAAGTATCTAGACACTAGAAGATATGCTTAGAGCATGTAGTCTGGACTGGAAAGGAGATTAGGATAAAAACTTACCATTGGTGGATTTTGCCTATAACAATACTTCCATACCAGTATTAAAATGGCTCCTTTTGAAGCTCTATATGGGAGACCCTGTAGATTACCTATATGTTGGGAAGAGTACGGAGAGAGATGAATGATAGGACCAAATATTGTGTAGGCTAGCACAGAGAACATTCAACTTATTTGTCAAAGGTATCTGCACATAATCGACAAAAGAGTTATGCCGATCGGAGAAGAAAAGATGTCTCTTTTGAAGTCGCGGACCATGTTTTTCTGAAAGGTTTCCCCATCAAAAGGAGTTGTCAGATTCGAAAAACAAAGCAAGCTGTCACCTCGCTGTATTGGTCCATTCGAAATTCTGCAGAAGATTGGAGAAACAATGTACCAGTTAGCCTTACCACCTATCCTGGAAGGAGTTCACAATATTTTTCATGTCTCCATGCTGAAGAAATATCTTCATGATCCATCCCATGTCCTAGATTATGGTGAAATCCATATCCAGCCAAATTTGAGTTATGAAAAATAGCATGTGCAAATTTTAGACTTCAAGACAAAGGAGCTCAGAAACAAGACAATTCATTTGGTGAAAGTCCTATGGAGAAACTAGTCAACAGACGAAGCTACATGGGAAATGGAAGAAGAAATGAGGAGCAACTACCCACATCTGTTTGGTAAATCCTCATCATATTCAGTAATTTATTCAGTTAGATTTAAAATTCGACGATGAATTTTATTTAAGGGGGAGAGGATGTAAGGACCTACAAGATTACAATTACATGCCAACATATACATAATTATAAAAAGGGCATATTTGCAAATATCGAAAAAGTATAAACATAAATTTGAAAAGTTCATGTCCTATGATGCAGTAGATGATTTTCATCAGGTCTTAAGTGTAATTTGTAAGGCTTCTAGAAGTGTCCTCAAATCACCGAAAAGAAGTTAAATTCGGTAAAAAAGTACTGAATGAGAGTATAAAGTCAATTATAAAAGATATAGGGACTTAAATGTAAAAATACTAAAGGATACTGCTAAATGATAAGGATACTGATAAAGGATAATGGTAAGGTTTCTTGGCCTCCAAGAAACTCATGTCACTTCACCATGCCACTTGTCACCATCCAAGCAATCCCTATCCTAAAGGGACACATGTCCCAAATCCAAGGGATCTTAGAAGGGACACTTGTCCCCATCCTATGCCATGCCACCCTTATAAATAAAGGGGTAGCCCCTCTCATTCCCCCTATTCCTCCCCTTCCTTCTTCACCCATGTTTAGAGAGAGAAAGTGAGAGAGAAAGAGAGAGAGAGAGGTAGAAAGGAAGAGAGGAAGGAAGAAAGAGAGGGAGAAAGGAATAGAAAAAGATTTAGAGCGAGAACGAGAGTTGTTCGCGAGGGTTTTTCGCACGCAAAGGAGGTTCTTTCTATGTCCAAGAAAGCTTCTGGTTAAAGGCAAGTACATGGTTCTATCTCCATAGTTATTTTCCTATTGCAAATGGCATGTTTTCAAATATATATTTTCCTACAAATTTAACTAGACGCTACTAAGTTGTTATGCTGTCGAAATGACGTAAGAGCCTAATTGGACTCCCAACCCATGCCTAAATCCCATGCTATAAGTCTCCCATCTTAAAATCGAACATGCTTACGGACAGTGCCACCTTAGGAGTCTATGCATCTGAATCAGATAAGCATCCTTGTGAAGTGGACATTAAATAAAAGACGCAACCCGAGGCAAACAGGTAAATCCTGGGTATGGTTCTCTCGGTCCAAGTGGGACGGGTGGGTCCCCTTGCTGCATAGTGGAAGCACCAGTGGGCCTTTGCCTTACCGCTGGCTACATGTCATGCTAACCTCCTCATGTTATGGTTTGGATTCTTGTCCGTTAAACAAATGATAAGATTCATGGTACGCCTATGCTACATATATATATATATTTGATCCATGATCTTTCAACCATGCCATGATCTCTATGAAACTCACGCCATGCTATGATGCCACGCTATGTTGCATGCCATGATCTCTATGCCATGATGCTATGCCATGCCCCTATTATGCTTGTACTTAAGCTATGCCATGATGCTATGCCATGAACAAGCCAAACCATGCCATGATGCTATGCAAGATCAAGTCAAGCCACGCTATGATGCCATGCCATGAATCTTTATATTTATACCCTTGCCATGCCATACTACGCCATGCTCTTTTGACCATGCCATGATTTGCCATGATCCCTATGTTAGCTGAAGCATGTTATGCTATATTCTATCACGACATGAGTATATGGTACTATCATGTTGTCTTTTTACGTTTATATATATGATAAGACATGTAGTGGTTGTTGGGTTCGGTTGCAACCCCTGGGAAATTACAGAAGCGGAAGAACATAAAACAAAATGATTTCTCAAACTGGTTCAGGCTCCGATTGATGTAACAAAAACGATCTAAATAAATCACATAAGATATATGGTACTATCATGTTATCTTCTTACATTTATATATATGATAAGCCATGTAGTGGTATCACGTGCTTGCTAGGTCGGATGAGACTTACTCTTTCTCCTTAACATTTTTCAGGCCAAGAAAGATAAACGTTAAGTTATGGGACTAGGAGATTTAGAGCTTGAAGATCGAACTACTACTTAATTGATGTAATAATTCGGATATGTTTAGAGATTCTGGGCAAGTATTGTAATTATGTTATTTTTTATTAGTGGATAAATTTGTGGTTATGATGGTTGATTCACAGTGTTATGGATGTATGCATGTGCTCACTTTGGAGTAATTATATGTTTGGGTTGTTCCTACTGTGGCGCGCTCGTTGGTTCGAAGTAAGCTGGCATGGTTGAACCGGGTCAACGGGGGGTTACACCCTCCCCTTTTAGGAGCACCTTTCTCAGCGCTCTCACCTCTTTTTGACTGGGGTTTGGTCCCTTGGTCAGACTAGAGTGGTTAGTGTTGGGACCTCCAAAAGTCCCCAAAAGTGAAGAACTCCTCTTTGCTCATCATGCTGGTTGTATCTTTGAAGTCCCGGGTAGGCATTGAAGTCATTGTGAGTGGAGCCATAGAGGAAAACGGTGGAAAAATACACTGAAACTAGGATCCTTCTTGTCGAGTGAATTGATCTTTAAAATTTATCTTAACTTCACAAGGAATCCAAAAACAGTGTAACATACACTTGTTTGTTAATCTCGGTGCAACCTTGTTTGAATTGTTGATTAATCAAACACCATGATGCTACATTCAGGTAGGACCGTTGGTATGGCTGCCTATGAGCAAGACAACCTGTTCGAGTATGAGGGAGATGCTCATGCCCCTCAAAATTACGATCCATCCTTTTCTGAAGACGAGGGAGATGCTCGTGCCCCTTGCAACCCCAATCACTTCTCAACTGGACATGAGGTAAATGCTTGTGCCCCTCAAAATCGTGTCCGTTTCACTTGCGATCAGTACTGGTGATCATTCTCATGTCCATGTTATCTCTAATCCTACCTTCGAAGAAGTTGAAGATCAAGCTGAGCCTTCATCCACACATCCTCCTGATTTGGTCACCGTCTTGGGAGCTCTCGCTACCCATGTGGATCCTCAACAACTTGAGGCAATGCAATCTATATTGAAAGGGAAGACCCCTTTATGCTCACCTGAACCGTACATCCGGTTCCCCCTGTTACTCATCAAATCCCCACTCAAGCCATGGAAGGCCTCCGGATTTCCACTCCCAAGCAAACGGTACCTCAACAATCTAGCTCTCGGTACCCGGCCAGACATCCAACTCCTACTTATCAAAATGCCTTCGAGCATGGTGGAAGTGCTGCCGGATCACAACCGTATTGCCCTCCGTGTCCTAGTTATTCTAGGAGGCAAACTTTTCAAGCACCCCCACCTCCACCAATTGATTTGGTCACGTAGGCCTTGTTCACTAAAATTAATTAGATGGACGAGCAGTTCAAGGATTTCAGTAGAATGATTGATACTAAAGTTGCTCCTGAAATTTCCGTCCCAACTTTGCCGATCTTTCTTCTCTTACCCTCTGAAATTTATGGTAACCCATTCATCCACTTAATGTAATTCCTATATGAGTTGTCATTTTGGCAGAATGAGAAGAGATCATTGGCCTTTCTATTCAAAAGGTCGCTGGAGGGGTCGGCCCTTGAATGGTTCTTTCCATTGGACCCTAGTGATGTTGAAAATTTCGATATAGTGTCTAGAAAATTCTTACAGAGATACAAAGAAAGAGTTGCCCCATCCCTGTCTATTACAAACCTAGTGGTCTAGAAAATGAAGTTCGATGAGAATTTTGTGACTTTCGCTGATAGATGGCGAGCCATTGCAGAGAAGATAAAGAATCACTTGTCGGAACTGAAGCAAGTGAAAATGATGATAGAAAACACCACACCACAATACAAATTGGTCCTAACATTGAACAAGTTGACCAACATGACGGATCTTTATGAATGGGCACGCTATGCCCTGAATGCCTTTAAGGATTCCACGTTCTCTAGCGTGTCCGATCCTCATAGACCTAATAGGCCTCCACCTAGGAAGCCTAATGTTCCCAACTCTTCAAGCATGGGTCCAACTACAAAAGGCACTTTATCCCATGAACATATTAGTACGATGAATAACAATCAAGCCCAGTTCATGAGAAATCAGCCGTCACAGTATAATGGCCAGAGACCACAAAATCAGCAAAGCTTTAGGCCGCCTCAGCAACCTCAACAATCAGTCTACAATTAGCCTCGACAGTAGCCGAGTTATAACCAAGTTCCACCACCTTTTGATTATGCTCAGTAGAGGAAACCGCCAAGTCTGAAGAGAGCTTCATACCTACCATTGCCAGAGTCACTCTCTGACATTTTTAATGCTCTCATGGCAGCTAACGCTCTGACAATACCTAAAGAAAGGACCATTTGGCCGCAGAATGCCGACACGTCCTATTACTGTGTGTTTCACTGTCAGCCTAGACACACTGTAGATGCATGTTTTCAATTCAGGGACTATATTCACGATCTGAACAATCAGGGAGGCATTGACTGGGAAGAGATGCGGAAGTATATAACCGCTTTGAAGGCCAAGTGGCCCCAGCAACAACAACAGTCACAGCAAGTTCAAAGAGCATCGGTCCAGTAGGCGGCAGTGCCACCAAACATGGGAATAGTACAGAATCCGCTGGAATATAATATTGAAGATTGGATACCAACTAGTAAAAGGTCTGAGCACGCAGTTGCAAGGAAGAGTTAGACCAATCAGGGATGATAAAATGGTACTTGGGAATGGTCTAGGATACAGACCAAAAAAAGTGAAACATGACATAGTACAACAAGAGGAAGATGAAGGTAGTTACAAAATCTAGAAGACCATGGTGACGCCGTGCAAAGGGAATCGGGATCCTTGAATGTGGACGCTGTCCACCCATTTTGTTAAAGGGCCTGTGATCCAACACAATAATGACAATACTGTAGCGATCCCCTCCCCCTTTGATTTGCATGATATTTATGGGAGAGAGTTCGTTAGGCACTACACGCCACTTCTTACATATCAATCCTTGGAGGCTCTGCAGCCTATGAAAAGGAGAAAGTTTCATGATCCATAATGTGAATGGTGCAAATGGTTTGACATGAGGGATCTGTACATTGCGCTGAACATGTTGTTTTTGCATCTTTCTGGACCGAAGTGGCCGCCATTGATTGAAGATTTAATTGAAAAGCCTAGGGCCATCTTTGATAAGAGAATTCTGCTGAGTGACGAAGCTGATAAAGGGGAGCTAGATGACCTTTATGAAGCTGGCCTGACCACTAATCTCCCGCGTAGCGTAAAATAAAATAAAAACGGAGATCCGTTCCCGTTTCGAAAATCGGAAAAATCAGATTATCGGATAATCAGTTATTAACGTGTGCAGATTCGAATCCGCAACCATTCGGTTCCGTCGGTACGACACCGCAAGCCGCGCAAACGCCCAACCTCTAGCGGAGTCCACGCGATCCTCCTCACGACGGATATCCTCATGTTCCTCGTTCTTCACAGCCCACGAAACCTCCGCCGGTCGCCACAACGATCGCCGCAATGCGCGGACGATTTCCCGTCGAACGGGAGTCGGAGAGGCGGCGGAGCAGATCCGGAAATGTCTGGGACGCAAGAGAAAGAGAGAAACAGAGGAGGGGGTGGGTAGGGTTAGCAGCAACTTGGCCTGCTCAGCCCGTTCGTTATATTTTATACTAACTGCGCGGTTTTTCATAAAAACCCCTGGTTTGTATAAAACCCACTTATTTATCCATCGCCTTGAGAATCATTTGCGTGTGACCCTCTAGGCCCACTTACCAGTCCGGTTAATAGCCCAATAAGCCCAGTGACTCCTCACTAGCTTTATTAATCAATTAATAACTCTTTATTAATTAATTAATCAATCGAATTGATGTCGCACATCGAATTCGACCGGGCCTCCGATCACGTTGGGTGCCAAGCAACACCGCGTGAACCCGTAAGGTATCGGGGTTAAGCAACCCACTCTTGGAACCTTTCCGCCGACAGTTACCGCGTGGATATAATCCTTCATTCGTACAATGCTCTCGAGTCAACTCAGGATATGGCGTGCTGTCGAACCCTAACCGATCGACTCACTTGGATTGGATGCCGCTGATGAGTATCGCAAAACTCTTTTCCCGATATTATCGTCCGCCCTGGCCAGGGACTTTCGTGCATCCTTCCTAGAGCATTCACTCTCTAAGTACCGAGAGCAAATGATTCCTTATTGACACACAATTCCCTTCGACGGTATTCCGCTATACCTAATCCTTGGCTGTTTAGAATCCCGTATTTAGAGATTCATAAACCAAGGTCAAAGCACAGAAGTCCACCGACAAGGTGTCCTTGGTGTCTCAGGTCCAAGGACCATCCATGCAACTGCGACAATAGAATCAAGCTGGTTGGCATTGAGGTACAATACCATCCAGCGATTCAGTCGGATCAGTTCAGTGAACTCATTCTCCAATGAGAACCTACAGATTTTCCTTAGTGTCTCCACACAAGTGACTTATGAGATCAGTCACCCTTATCGCATGAGTAGGAGTAATCTGTACTAGTCTAACCGGATATCCGATGTCCTTCTCGGATGTCCTTCGACTAGGAACAATTAAGAATATGTGTGTTTAACCGATCAGTCTCACTAGTATGATCTCATCATAATCTGATCACTATCGCACATATTCACGGACTTCATTACGGGACGATAATTAATACGATTTACACACAATGAATATTATGCCATTATATTAATAAATGAACGAGATTTACATAGTCAGATTGGCTTGTAGGCCACCTAAGACTAACAATCTCCCACTTAGACTAAAGCCAATCACCTTTATAAAGTAAGCCTATAGACTCTAGGTGATGCTCAAACACAATTTGAGCCAACGGCTTTGTCAGTGGATCTACTATATTGTCGATAGATGGAACTCTTTCCACTACTACATCTCCTCTGGATATGATCTCTCTGATAAGTTGAAAGTGCCTTAGAATATATTTCAATTTCTGATGAGACCACAACTCTTTCACTTGTGCAATAGTCACATTGTTGTCGCACAACAGCGGAACATGATCAAGGATGCAGGGAACTATGTCAAGGTTAGTGATGAACTTCTTCAACCACACTACTTCCTTGAAAACTTCAGCTGCAGCGATGTGCTCAGCTTCAATCGTCGAATTTGCAGTGGTTGCTTGCTTAGAACTCTTTTAGCACACTGCGCCTCCGTTTAATGTAAACACAAATCCAGATGTAGACTTGCTATCATCTGGATCTGACTGGAACTCGAGTCATTAAAGCCTCGTAGTTTTAAGTCATCTCCTCCATAGATAAGAACATATCCTTAGTTCTTCTCAAGTACTTAAGGATACATTTCACTGCCTTCCAGTGCTCTTCGCCTGGATCAGCCTGAAATCCGCTCGTAACACTTAGAGCAAATGCAACATTAGGCCGTGTACATAGCATGGCATAGATGATAGATCCTATGGCAGAGGCATCGGGTATTCTATCCATGAATGCCCTCTCATTAGGAGTCTTAGGAGACTACACCTTTGAGAGATTAATTCCATGTCTCATCAGTATGAGACCTCTTTTAGAATTTTCCATGCCAAACCTTTTGACTATGGTTTCTATGTACAAGGATTGGGTCATTCCAAGCATCCTCTTTGATCTACCTCTATAGATCTGTATTCCCAATACGTAGGATACTTCTCTGAAATCCTTCATGGAGAAGTTTTTGACAGCCAGATCTTTATTGATGACATCATAGCTACATCATTCCCAATGAGTAGTATGTCATCTATGTAAAGAACTAAAAAGGTGACTGCACTCCCACTGGTCTTCTTGTACACACAAGACTCATCTTCATTCTTAATGAAGTCATAAGACTTGACAGCCACGTCAAATCTTATGTTCTAACTCCGGGAAGCTTGCTTTAGTCCATAAATGGACCTCTGAAGCTTACACACTTTATCTGGAGATTCTTTGGATGTGAAACCTTCTGGTTGTATCATATACACCTCTTCCTCAAGATTACCATTGAGTAAGGCAGTCTTCACATCCATCTGTCAGATCTCGTAATCAAAATGTGCAGCAATGGCGAGTAAAACTCTGATTGATTTTATCGTAGCAGCTGGTGAGAAAGTCTCGTCATAGTCAATTCCTTGCCTTTGACGATATCCCTTTGCCACCAACCTTACCTTATAAGTATCGATCCGTCCATCAGCACCGTTTTTCCTCTTAAAGATCCACTTGCATCCAATGGGTACAATACCCTTGGGCAAGTCCTTCAAGTTCCAAACTTAGTTGGTGTACATGGACTAGATTTATGAGTTCATGGCTTCTCGCCATTTCCCGGCTTCTGGGCCTTCTATAGCCTCATGTTAGGTTTTAGGATCATCATCCTCATTATATTCAACCTTAGACTCACCTTCAGCGATATGTCCCACATATCGTTCGGGTAGTCTAGGTAATCTACCAGATCTACGAGGCTCATCTGTGTGTACCTGAACAGATTGAGGAACTTATATCTCATCTAATGATAATGTAGTTGTTTGGGGATCTGGAACCTCTTTCAGTACTATTTTACTCCCACTATCCTCTTGGAGAAGGTATTCCTCTTCCAGGAAGACAGCTTTCCTGGCGACAAATACCTTTTGTTCACCAGGATGGTAAAAATAGTATCCAAAGATTTCCTTTGGATATCCTATAAACCTGTATTTATCAGTTCGTGATTCCAGCTTGTCTGGATTATGCCTCTTTACATGAGCAGGACAACCCTAGACTTTAACATGTTTAAATTCTGGTTTCCTGCCTTTCCATATCTTATATGGAGTAGAGGCCACAGACTTGCTGGGTACTCTGTTCAGTTGGTATGCTGTTGACTCTAGAGCATACCCCTAGAGGGACACTGGTAATCCCGAAAAGCTCATCATGGATTGCACCATGTCCAACAAGGTACGATTCCTCCTTTCTGATACACCATTCATCTGCGGTGTATATGGAGGGGTCAGCTGAGAAAGGATACCATTATCCTTTAAGAATTGTGTGAAATTAGTACTCAAGTATTCTCCTCCTCGATCTGATCGAAGAACTTTAATACTTTTTCCTAATTGCTTCTCTACCTCATTCTTGAACTCCTTGAACTTCTCAAATGCTTCCGACTTGTACTTCATTAAGTACATATAGCCGAATCTTGAGAAGTCGTCGGTGAACGTGATGAAGTATGAAAAGCTACCTTTGGCTTGGGTGGACATTGGACCACATACTTCCGAATGTATTAGTTCCAAAATATCCTTGGCACGTTTTCCATGTCCAGTAAATTGAGATTTTGCCATCTTTTCCATAAGGCAAGACTCACACGTCGCAAACGATTCATAATCGAATGCATTCAAATATCCATACTTGTGCAATCTTTGCAGCCTGCTTTCACCAATGTGTCCAAGTCTACAATGCCACATGTAGGCTTGGTTCACACAATTCTTGCTCCTTTTAAGAACATTATCAATTTGACGATTGTAATAAGAAACATCTAACAGGTATAGATCGTTGACTAAAGATGCGGAAGCTATTGATTTATTACCATAATAAATCGAACAATTTATATTCTCAATAGTCAACCTATATCCTATCTTGTCTAAACAAGATAGTGATATGATGTTCTTTATTATGCTCGAAACATAATAACAATCTTCCAATGATAAGACATCTCCCGATGGAAGCCTGAGGTTTACTGTTCCAACAGTAATCGCCACAACTTTTGTGCCGTTTCCTCGCCTCAATTCCACCTCGCCTTTTCTCAGCTTTCGCTTACTTGTCAACATCTACACATCATGGCAGATATGAGAAGCACATCTGGTATCAAATACCCAAGATGTGGAATCTCTAACTGACAAGTTGATATCTATCATATAGATATCTGAAGCTTCAGATAGCTTCACCTTTCCATGAGCTTTATCGTTAAGGAACTCATTGCAGTTCCTCTTCCAATGATCATTCTGCTTACAGTAAAAGTAGTCACCCTTTACTACTCTTTTGTCTTTGTTCTTCGATCTTTTATCGTTAGCTATCATCTCCACGTCAAGGGCATTCAATGCCGGTTCAGCAGGATGATCAGCTCCAAGGACAAAGTCAATACGCTCAGATCTGAAGACATTCTTCAGGTTTCTGAACCAATCCGAGTAGTTCAGGCTAGTCAAACGTTTGGCATCAAGTATGCCACGGAGTGGGTTATTCGATGACATAATTCCCTACAGGAGATATATGAAATCTTTTAGCAAATGTTCAATTATTAAAAATAAAACAAGACATGGTCTTTTGTTCAAGTTTTAACTCCCACTAATTTTCGACGGACTGTATAACCCTCAGTTATACAGAATGGGAGACGCCGACAATCTCCTAGTGGGGATTAGAATATCAATGACTTGTAATACAGCCTTGTGGATAGGACAACAAATTGTAATACAATCAAAGAGCACCCAACTCATGGGACTTGCAACTCCTTGCAATATCTGATCATAGCTTCGGTCCCCAGAGATTTAATGGCCTTGTGGATAACACAACAAACCACTAATTCTGGACTAAGCTAACCATCGTTATGCGACAAGCATAGATTTGCATGCCGCCCTTGTGGATAGCACAACAAAGCTACATGGTTCCTCTACCCCGATCATATAAGCATTTAATGCCATAGCCACAGTTTCTCCTCCCAATTAAATAGGCCTTGTGGATAGCACAACAAACCTGCCTAAAGTGATTCGAATCCTATGACTATAACGATGGTGGACCACGCGGTAAGTTCTTAACTACTCGCGTTACGTCTTAGAGCTTAGATGAGGGTATTTAGATAACTTTTATCTTGGTCTCTCCTAGGTGATAGTATATAAACATATAGTGTATATTTACTAAATACTATACCTGCTTTGATTCACAATCAAACATTAAAAACAATGCATCACATACATGTCTAGTGTAGTCATGGATAGCACAGTAGGTTTGACTGGAGCCAACAGTCAAACGCACACACAATCTAACATAACATTTATATCAGACTATCCTGCAAACACATAGGCAAAGGATCTTCATCTTTTCGCCTTCCTGGTTGCAGCTGTGGATCGTCCTCGCTCTTTTCTCGGTTGCCTCGATCATATTACAATAATTCTAGAATTACATATAATTAGAAGAGAGCCTTATGGCGAGTACAAGAGAGAGGGAAGTAGAAGTACATCGGAGAATGGGAGAGGGAGAGATACGTAGATCTCTATTTATTAACAATTTAATAAACATCCATCATTCATCACATGAATAATTAAATAAGTACATATCCATGACCAAGGTGTGTTTTAAACATTCCACACATGATAAGCGCATCACATGGCTAAAATAAAAGAGTTTTTCAAAATAAATAATTTTGGCTTTCATAAAAGTTGGGATCCAATCAAAATTGGTATTTGAATTTCGAAAACTCTTTTAATTAACTTAACATGCAATTAAATCTAATTTAAAAGCATTAAAACACACATCATATATGCACACACTCCAAATTAATAAATTCTAGATTATTCCATGCAAATTAGAACACTTTTAATAAGTAAACAATCTAACACTTAGATCAACCCACATTAATAATCTAACAATTAGACTATTAACAACTAATCTAACTTTTAGACTAGTCCAACAAAGTTAATTAATAATCAACTATAATTAATTATTAATTACTAACCTAACACTTAGATTAGTCAGTAAATGTTAATTATTAATTTAACTCTTAAACCAATAATAAACATTAACTAATTAACAACTAATTAATCTAACTCTTAGATTAGATAATTAAAGTTATCATTAATTTAACTATTAAATTAATGACTAACAATAATTAATGAAGGACTACTAATTTAACATTTTAATTAGTCATCTAAGTTAAATAATAATTTAACAATTAAATTAATAACTAACTCAAATTAATAATTAACAATTAGATGTATTAATAACTAATAATCTAACAATTAGATTAATAATTATTAAACATTAATTTTAACTCTTAAAATTAGACAAATTAAGGTCAATAATTAATTTAACACTTAAACTAATATTAACCTCAATTAATGCACAACTAATTGCTAATTAATAAATCCTTTAAGTACTTAATGATTCAAAATCATCAAATACTTTAAATTAATTAAAATTGAATACTACTTTAAATTTTAAAACAATTTTAAATTTTAATTAAAAATCCAATTTAATTAATATCTGGGTAATTGGGGTTTAAGTTGTTAAAGAGGAGATGGCTCAGCCTGGACCAGGGCCCTTATGGTTCAGCCATCCTTGAAATAGGCTCGAGCCCCTGGCTCGGCCAGGGGCTCGGACCCGGGCGCGCCCTGGTCCGAGCCAGGGCAGGCCCGGCCAGGTCCTGGCCCGACCAGGTCAAGCGAGCGGCAACCGGTCGGACCAGCCCACCCCTAAACCCGACGCCCCCTTTTTCCCAGGTTGCAGAAACCCTAGAACTAGGAGGTGGAATCCGGTGGCACGGAACGTGCAGCGGCGGCCGGCAGCCCGGCGCCGTCTGGACCCGCCGGCGCCCCTTCTGGCGCCAGTGGGATCGCCGGAGAGCCCCCTATCATACACAGCCCGAGCCCCACAAAACTCCCCAAAAATCTGATTTTTGGGTTCCTTTTGAAACCGAATGAAGAAGATGGAGATGGGGTACCATCCGGTCATCTCCAGAGGCCACTCCGGCGCCGGCCATTAGTCCGGTGGAGGCCAGGGACATCCCTTTAGGGATTTGAAGTCCAGCTTGCCTCCCCAACACTTGGGAAGGCAAGAACAAAGCCGCTGCAAACCCACCACTCTTCGTCCTACGAAGAACTCGAAAAACCCAAATTAAAAATCCGAAATTGCAGAATCTTAATCTGATTATTAGTGTTCATCTCATGAACACAGATCCAACAAAAATAGACTTTTAAACCATGGAATAAATCATGAAAATTATTAAATTGGAGACCGAAACGGGACAAGAAATAGTGGAACCTGGCTCTGATACCACTGTTGGGTTCTCGGGTTTCTCCGGATCTCCCGCACAATGGAAAATAAAATAAAAACGGAGATCCGTTCCTATTTCGAAAATCGGAAAAACCGGATTATCGGATAATCAGTTCTTACCGTGTGCGGATTCGAATCCGTAACCGTTCGGTTCCGTCGGTGCAACACCGCAAGCCGCGCAAGCGCCCGGCCTCTAGCGGAGTCCACGCGATCCTCCTCGCGACGGATATACTCACGCGATCCGGTCGCCGCAACGATCGCCGCAACGCGCGGACGATTTCCTGTCAAACGGGAGTTAGAGAGGCGGCGGAGCAGATCCGAATCTGTCTGGGACGCCAGAGAGAGAGAAAAACAGAGGAGGGGGCGGCTAGGGTTAGCAGCAGCTTGGCCTGCTCAGTCCGTTCGCTATATTTTATACTAACCGCGCGATTTTTCATAAAAACCCCTAGTTTGTATAAAACCCACTTATTTATCCATCGCCTTGAGAATCATTTGCGTGTGACCCTCTAGGCCCAATTACTAGTCCGGTTAATAGCCCAATAAGCCCAGTGACTCCTCACTAGCTTTATTAATCAATTAATAACTCTTTATTAATTAATTAATCAATCGAATTGATGTCGCACATCGAATTCGACCGGGCCTCCGATCACGTTGGGTGCCAAGCAACACCGCGTGAACTCGGAAGTATCGGGGTTAAGCAACCCACTCTTGGAACCTTTCCGCCGACAGTTACTGCGTGGATATAATCCTTCATTCGTACAATGCTCTTGAGTCAACTCAGGGTATGGCGTGCTGTCAAACCCTAACCAGTCGACTCACTTGGATTAGATGCCGCAGATGAATATCGGAAAACTCCTTTTCCGATATTATCGTCCGCCTTGGCCAGAGACTTCCGCACATCCTTCCTAGAGCATTCTCTCTCTAAGTACCGAGAGTGAATGATTCCTTATTGACACACAATTCCCTTCGACAGTATTCCGCTATACCCAATCCTTGGCTGTTTAGAATCCCGTGGTTAGAGATTCATAAACCAAGGTCAAAGCACAGAAGTCCACCGACAAGGTGTCCTTAGTGTCTCAGGTTCGAGGACCATCCACGCAACTGCGACAATAGAATCAAGCTGGTTGACAGTGAGGTACAATACCATCCAGCGATTCAGTCGGATCAGTTCAGTGAACTCATTCTCCAATGAGCACCTACAGATTCGCCTTAGTGTCTCCACACAAGTGACTTATGAGATCAGTCACCCTTATCGTATAAGCAGTTGTAATCTGTACTAGTCTAACCGAATATCTGATGTCCTTCTCGGATATCCTCCGACTAGGAACAATTAAGAATATGTGTGTTTAAGTGATCAGTCTCACTAGTATGATCTCATCATAATCTGATCATTATCGCACATATTCACGGACTTCATTATGAGACGATAATTAATATGATTTACACACAATGAATATTATGCCATTATATTAATAAATGAACGAGATTTACATAGTCAGATTGGCTTGTAGGCCACCTAAGACTAACAAGTCTTAGGTCACCTACAAGCCAATTTGACTATATAAATTTCGTTCAATTATTAATAAAATGGCATTATTCCATTATGTGTAAATTCGTATTGTTATCGTCTCATAATGAAGTCCGTGGTTATGTGAGATAGTGGTCAGATTATGATGAGATCATACTAATGAGACTGATCACTTAAACACACATATTCTTAATAGCTTCTAGTTGGAGGATATCTGAGAAGAATATCGGATATCCGGTTAGACTAGTATAGATTATTCTTGCTCATACGATGAGGGTGACTGACCTCATAAGTCACTTGTGTGGAGACACTAAGGCGAATTTGTAGGTGCTCAGTGTAGAATGAGTTCACTGAACTGATCTGACTGAATCACTGGATGGTATAGTACCTCACTATCAACCAGCTTGATTCTATTGTCGCAGTTGCGTGCATGGTCCTCGGACCTGAGCCACCAAGGACACTTTGTCGGTGGACTTTTGTGCTTTGACCTTGGTTTACGGATCTCTATTCACGGGATTCTGAACAGCCAAGGATCAGGTACAACGGAATAACGTTGAAGGGAATTGAGTGTCAATAAGGAATCATTCGTTCTCGGTACTTAGAGACATAATACTCTAGGAAGGATGCGTAGTAGTCCTTAGCCAAGGCGGACGAAAATATCGGGAAAGGAGTTTTCTGATATTATATAGCAGCATACGATTTAAGTGAGTCGACAAGTTAGGGTTTGACGGTACACCATACCACGAGTTGACTCGAGAGCATTGTGCGAATGAAGGATTATATCCATGCAGTAACTGTTGACGGAAAGGTTCCAAAAGTGGGTTGCTTAACCTCAATACCTTCCGAGTTCATGCGGTGTTGCTTGGCACCGAACGTGATCGGAGGCCCGACCGAATTTAATGTGTGAAATTGATTCGGTTGGTTAATTAATTAATATAAGTTATTAATTGATTAATTGAGTCAGTGAGGGATCACTGGGTTTAATGGGCCATTAACCGAACTGGTAATTGGGCCTAGAGGGTCACATGCAAATGATTCTCAAGGCGATGGATTAAAAGTGGGTTTTATATTGAACTAAGGGTTTTTTAGAAAAATCACGCAGTTAATATAAAATGTAGCGAATGGGCTAAGTAGGCCAAGTTGTTGCTCAACCCTGGCCTCCCCCTCCTCTCTCCCTCTCTCTCTCTGGCGCCCCAGGCTGGCCCTCCGCTGTGGGTCTGCTCCACAGTCTTCTCCGACTCCCGTTCTACGGGAATTCGACTACGCGTTGTGGCGGTCATTGCGGTGATCGGCAAACCTTTCGTGGGCTGCGAGGAATGAGGAACGAGAGGAAATCCACCGCGAGGAGGATCGCATGGACTTCGCTAGAGGCTGGGCATTTGTGCGGCTGACGGTGTCACACCAACGGAACCGTTCGGACGCAGATTCGAATCCGCGTGTGGTAATGTTCGATTACCCCGTTTTAACCAGTTTTAGTTTATTCGAAATGGAAATGGATCGTAGAATATTAATTTTAATTCCACTGCGTCTACGATCCCGAGAAAAACGAGAACCCAACAATGGTATCCGAGCCAGGTTCCACTATTTCTCGTTCCATTTCGGTCTCCGATTCAATATTTCCATGTATTATTCCATGAGCAAGTTCGATCTTTTTGCTGGATCCATGTTCATGCGATGAAGATAGATTAAAAGAATAATTTTAATTATTTAATTCTGTAAATATCAAATTTTTCAGGGGTTTAATTTTGTTTTTCGTTGGACGAAGAACCGGGGTTTATGGTGGCTTCTATCGGGCATCCTGTGTGATGGGGAGGTGGCCGGGGTTCCTGGTATGACCAGGGACCCGGCCAGTCACCAACAGCGCTGTCGCTAGCGCCAGAGACCCCGCCAGTCACGAACTTCTCTTCTTGTTTCCCCAGTTTTCAGAAAAAACAGATTTTTGGGGAGAAAAAGAGGGATCGACCAACTCCTTATTGGGCTTCTCCAGCGGGCATGCCAGCGCCGGGGAGCCCGCTGGTGCCGGGGGTGTTGCCGGCCAGGGCTAGGGGGCGTCTGGGGCCGGCCGGCGGCGGCGCTGCAAGTCCCCACCCGCCACCATGACTGCAACCTGCAACTTGAAAGAGAGTTAGGGTTTCGGGTGATTTGGGGAAGAAAGGGGCTAGCCCTGAGCCGGTCCAATCGGCTGGACCGGCCGGCCAGGGGCGTCTAGGGCCGGGTTAACCCATGGTCTGAGCCCTCGCACAGCATAGGGAGGCCCTGGCTCAGATCCTGGCCGACCCCTAGCTCGGGCTAACAGGTTGAGCCATCTTCTCCCTTTATTCCTAAATTAAAACCTCTATTTTCTATTAAACCCCAAAACCCAATTACCCATTTAATTAAAATTGGATTTTAACTTTAAAATTCAAAAATGTTTTGAAATTTAAATTTATCATTCAATTTTATTTAAATTGGGTATTAATGATTTTGTATCATTAAGATTAACAATTAGTTTATAACTAATTAAAGTTAATTATTACTTTAAGTGTTAAATTAATAATTAATCTTAATTTACCTAATCTAAGAGTTAGATTAGCAGTTAATAATTATTAGTCTAAGTGTTAGATTATTAATTATTTATTCATCTAATTGTTAATTAATTAGAGTTAGTTATTAATTTAAGTGTTAAATTAATAATTAATTATAATTGAGTAAACTAAAAGTGCTAATCTAACTCTTAGATTAGTTAATTAATGTTAATCACTAATTTAATTCTTAAAGTAATAATTAACACTAACTAATTATTAATTTCTAATCTAACCCTTAGATTAGTTAATTAAAATTAATTATTAATTTAACACTTAAATTAACAATTCACTCTAATTAAATAATAACTACTAATTTAACACTTAAATTAGCCAATCTAATTGTAAAAGTGCTAATCTAATTAGTGTTAATTGTTAATTTAAGTGTTAAGTTAATGATTAATTTTAATTAACTAATCTAAGAGTTAGATTATGAGTTATTAATTAATTAGTGTTAATTAATGGTTTAAGAGTTAAATTAATAATTAACATTATTTGACTAATGTGAGTGTTAGGTTAGTAGTTAATAATTAATTAGGGTTAATTACTAATTTAAGTGTTAAATTAGTAATTAACTTTAATAGATTAATCTGAAGAGTTAGATTAGTAATTAATTATTAATAGTCTTATTATTAGATTCTTAATATTGTTTAATATAAATGTTAGATTGTTTTTTTTTTAGAAATGTTCTAATTTGCATAGAATAATCTAAAAATTATTAATTTGGAGTATGTGCACAAGTGATGTATGTTTAAATGCTTTTAAATTTGATTTAATTGCATGTTAAGATAATTAAATGTGTTTTCGAAATTTAAATACCAAGTTTGATTGGAACCTAGTTTTTTGAAAGACAAAAATTATTTATTTTGAAAACTCTTTTGTTTTAGCCATGTGATGTGCATATCATGTGTGGAATGGTTAAAACACACCGTGGTCATGGGTATGCACCTTTTAAATTATTCATGTGATGAATGATATGTGTAGATCGTAGATGTATATTTGTATATTTATTAATTATTAATAAATAGAGGTTTGTATACCTCTCTCTCTCGCTCATATTCCGATGTAATTATACCTCCCTCTCTCTTGTACTCACCATAAAACCTTCTTCTATTTACATGTAAATGTTGAATTTATCGTAATCTGATCGAGGCAACCGAGGAAGGAGCGAGGACGATCCACAACTGCAACTAGGAAGGCGAATAGATGAAGATCCTTTGCCTATGTGTTTGCAGGATGGTCTAATGTAATAGTTATGTTAGATTTTGTGTGTGTTTGACTGTTGGCTCCAGTCAAACCCACTGTGCTATCTATGACCACACTAGACATGTATGTGATACAATGTTTTACTTTTGATTATGAATCAAAGCAGGTATAGTATTTAGTAAATATATACGATATATTTATATACTATCACCTAGGAGAGACCAAGATAAAAGTTATCTAAAAACCTTTACCAAACTGTAAGCCGTAACGTGAGTAATTAAGAACTTACCATGTGGTCCTCCATCATTATAGTCAAAGGATTCAAATTACCTTAGACAGGTTTGTTGTACTATCCACAAGGGCTGCATGCAAATCTATGCTCGTCTCGTAACGATGGAGTGGCTGCAACAGATTTGCTGGGTACCTTATTCAGGATATACATAGCCGAGCTAAGTGCATATCCCTATAAGGACACTGGTAATTTGTACATACTCATCATAGATCACACCATTTCCATTAATATGTGATTTCTCCTTTCTGATACACCATTCATTTGAGGTGTATAAGGAGGTGTAAGCTAAGAAAACATACCATTATCCTTTAAGTATTTTGTAAACTCTGTGCTCAAATATTCCCCACCACGATCGAATCGGATGGTTTTGATACTCTTTCTAGTTTGTTTCTCTACTTCATTCTTGAATTCTCTAAATTTCTCAAAAGCTTTTGATTTATACTTCAATAAGTATATGAAGCCATACCTTGATAAATAAAGTATGAGAAACTACTAATAGCTTAGGTTGACATAAGATCACATACATTAGAAATTTATTAGTTCCAGTATGTATTTGGCTCATTCTCCAGATTCAGTAAATGGAGATTTAGCCATTTTACCCATCAAACATGACTCACATATTATATATAGTTCATAATCAAATGGTTCTAAGTATCTATTTTTATACAGCCTTTGGAGTCTATTTTCACCAATGTGACCAAGCCTACAATGCCATAGGTAGGCTTTGTTCACTTCATACTTATTTCTTTTAGTTAAAGAACCGATATTTAAATTATTGTGAGACACATTCAATAAGTACAATCCATTGGATAATAAAGCAGAAGTTATTAATTTATTTTTGAAATAAATTGAACAACAATTGCTCCCAACAAATAAAGTGTACCCAATTCTATCTAAACATGAACTAGAAATAATATTCCTTATTATGCTAGGTACATAATAACATTCATCTAATGAAAAAGTGTCTCTGGATGGTAGCTTGAGCTTCACTGTCCCCACAACGATCGCCGCAACTCTTGCACCTTACCTAGCCTCAGCTCCACCTCGCCGGTATGAGAAACACATCTAATATCTAATACCCATGATGTATAATATCTAATTGACAAGTTTACATCTATTATATAGATACTTGAAGCGTCCTGCTGCTTCATAATTCCTTGAGCCTTGTCCTTGAGGTATTCTTTGCAATTCCTCTTCCAGTGGTCCTTCTGATGACAATAGAAGCATTCACCTTTCTCAGCACTCTTTCCCTTATCCTTCTTGACAACTTTTGGCTTCTTCTGATTCTTGCCTTTACCTTTCTTAAAGGCTTGGACTACCAGTCTTTTCCTGCTGGCCTTACCAACCATGAGGACTTGGGGTTTTTCCTTCACAAGGTTCTCCTCTGCAGTCTTCAACATATTCAGTAATTCAACCAAAGTTGTTTGGATCTTATTCATGTTAAAATTAACAATGAATTGAGCATATGATTGTGGAAGTGAAGACAACACAAGGTCATCCTTGGGGAGTGGGACCCCAAGAGCATCCAGCCTCTCCACCCATTCTATCATCTTGAACACGTGAGTTTGTACTGAAGATCCCTTTACCATCTAAGCCTTGTGCAGAATCTTAGATATGTCATATCTTTCGATTTTACTCTTCTCACTGAATAGCTCATACAAATGCAGCATGATGGATCTAGCATCCATCTTCTCATGCTGCCTCTGCAACTCATTGCTTATAGAGGCTAACATGTAACATTGGGCCAGGGTGGAATCTTCCTTCTATTTCCCATATGTCAGCATGTCCTCCTCTGCGGCATCTAATGTTGGTTTAGTAGGAGGTTCTTCATTTAGGAAATATGCAATTTGCTCAGACCTGAGGACAATCTTCAAGTTCTTGAGCCAGTCTGAGTAGTTAGGGCATGTCAAACGATTGTCATCTAATATGCCACGCAACGAGTTATGGTGCGACATCTTATGGTACAGGAGATAATCAAATTTTAATTAGCCGAAATTCAGTTTATTAATGAAAACAAGATATTAACTTTTATTATCTAGTTTTACTCCCATTAATTTTCGTCGGACTGTATAACCTTCAGATATACAGAACGGGAGACGCCGATTGTCTCCTAGTGGGGATCAGAATATCCAAGTATCACAGTATGACCTCGGGTAAACACATAGTATCATACTGCTATCTTAGAGCAACCATCTCATAGTAATTGCAACTCCTTGTAATATCCAATCTTACTTGGCTTCCAGATTTATCAATGGTCCTAGGTAAACACAGTAGACCATTATACCTGGTCCAAGCGTTACCATCAATACGTGATGGAGTGGAGTAGGAATATAGCCCCCGGGTAAACACATGGATAGCTATATCGTTCCTCTACTTCAATCTCAAGGCATCTAATGCCATAGTTAATAGTCCTCTCATTAGATGATGGCAAATCTCGGGTAAACACGTAGAAAATGCCACCACTGAATTAAGTTCTAAAAACTATATTGATGGAGAGCCACACAGTCCATTCTCAATGACTCGCGCTCCGGGTTAGATTGTGAAACGAAGGTTTTATTTATTTAGTTTGGTCTCGTCCTAGGTGATAATATTAAATATATCAAATTTATTATTTATATACTAATAACCTAGATAATTTGATTCGTAATCAAAAGAAATACACACATCACATACATGTCATGGTGTGGTCATGGATAGTACTGTAGTTTAACTTGAGCCAGACAGTCAAACACACACACATACACACAATACAACAGTTATATTATGAGTCTACAAACTCATAGGTTGAATGAACTCCTTCATTTCCTTCTTGGTTGTAGTTGTGGATCATCTTCGCTCCACGCTCAGCCGTCTCGATCAAATTACATTATAAATTCTCAATTACATGATAATTTAAAAGAGGAAGCTTTATGGCGTGTACATCAAGGAGGGAGGTAGAGATACAATGGAATATGAGAGAGAGAGAGAGGTTCGCAGACCTCTATTTATTAACAATTAATAAACCATACATGCACATATTGTCGATCCACATCCACAAGATAAATGTCGAGTGCTTATTTATAACCACCGTGTAATTTTTGATTAAACAAACCACACATGAACGACACATCACATGGCTAAATAAATTGAATTTTCAAAAATATACAATTTTGGTTTCATAAACGAGGGACCAAATAAAATTTGGATTTGAATTTTTGAAAAGTTTTAATTTTGTTTAAACATGCTAATTTTAAATCAAATTTAAATAAGCAATCACATCACATCATATATGCTAAATCTCCAAATTAACAGATTTATAATATTCCATGCAAGATAAAATTATTGACATTAAAGAAATTAATTTAACAATTAAATTAACTATCTTTAATATCCCATAATCTAATAATTAGATTAATTAATCAATTAACAACATTTGTTAAAAATCCCCATAATTTATAAATCTATTTACTTGCCCTTTAACAACTATCAAACATAATTTAATTTAATTATAAAATCTAATTTTAAATTTAAATGAAACTCTATAATTAAAAAAAGGGGCAGTAAATAGATAAATAGGGGATTAAGGTGTCTTAATGGGCCTGGTCAAAGAGGGGTCAAAGGGACCAAGCAGGCCGGACCCAGTTCGGCCCCTGGGCTGAGCCCAGCCGGTGCCTGGCTGGCTCGGGCGCCAGGGCCTGGCCCGGCCTAGCGGCTCGCTCCCCCGTTACCCGACGCAACTAGGAAAACCTTAGCTGCATTCCAGGGTGAGGAGGGGCGGCACCCAGCCACTGGTGGCCTGCCTCGCAGGCACCGGCCGGCTGGGACTGGCACCGAGGTAGGCCGCTCGGCGGCTCCCCCCAAAAACTCTCCCCCCCCCCCCCCCCCCCCCCCCTAAAACTAACGTGTAGGTAGGTGGAGGAGGAGAAGACGTCCGACAAGTGGGCTTCTCCGGCATCGCAGGCGCTCGGCAATCCCCCGAGGGGAATCCGAAGCTCCGGTGACTAATCCCCAACATATGGGGTGGCCGTGAAGACCCCGATTCGAACCCGTTCTTCATCAGAAGAAAAACACGAAACACACATAGAAAAATCCGATTTTAATGCAATAAATTTTTGTTAATTAACCACGTTCATCCGATGAATGTGGCACATGCAATTAAAATCAAAAGGTTGCATGAAATCAATTATAAAAATGACAATCCGGAGACCGAAACGGCGAAGAACATAGTGGAACCTGCCTCTGATACCACTGTTGGGTTCGCCTGTGTCCGGATCCGAGCAAACGCAGCGAAAATAATTGTTGGATATGTCCCGTTTCGGTAAACAAAAACAAACGGTGAATCGCATTTACGTTGCATGGATTCAAATCTGCGTTCGTCCGGTTCCGTCGGAGTGATGCTGCAAGCCGCGTAGGTGCCCGGCCTCTAACGGTGTCCACGCGGTCTTCCTCTCGATGGATTGTGCTCGCTTCCTTGCTCGCTGCAACGTCCGCGGATCCCGTCTAGCTGTGCGTAATCCTCAGCGACATGTGGATTCGAAAATTCCAGTCGGACGGAAAAGCGAAGCAGGCTGGAGTCGGAGCGTAGTCTTTGGGTTCGGCCGGAGGTGGGGGGCGCCCAAAGCGAGAGGGGGAAGCTAGGTCAGGGTTACCTGCCCCTGACCTAGCCCCGGTATTTTATAATAAGTGATTTGCGGTTTTTCATAAAAATCCGCACTTATCCGAAGCCCCGTCAAAATATCCACCGACTTGAAAACCTTTTGCGTGTGACCCTCTAGGCCCAAATACCACTCCAGTTAATGGCCCATTAAGTCCAGTAACCTTTATGGACCCACTGAATTAATTAATATCCTTATGTTAATTAATCAGCTGAATTTAACATCCTGCAATAAATTCGGACGGGCTTCCGATCACGTTGGGTGCCAAGCAACACCGCGTGATCTCGGAAGGCATTGGAGTTTATGCAACCCACTATGGGAACCTTTCCATCAACGGTTACCTCGTGGATATAATCTTTCATCCGTGCAATGTTCCCGAATCGACCTAGGGTATGGTTTACTGTTAAACCCTAGCCAATCGATTCACTTGAATCAGATGCCCCTAATCTATATCAGATAACACTTTATCTGATACAGAGTCTGCCCTGGACAGGGACTTAAGTGCATCATTTCTGGAACATTCTCTCCCCAACTACCGAGAGCGGATGATCTCGTATTGAACATACAATTACCTTTGAGGGCATCTCCCTGAACCTGATCACTTGACTTACAGAGAACCCATAGTTAAGGATTCATTAGTCAAGGTCAAAGTTCGGAAACCTACCAACAAGGTATCTTTGGTGTCTCAGGTCCAAGTACCATCTACGCAACCGTGACAAAAGAATAGAGCTGGTTAACAGTTAGGTAGATACCATCCAACGATTCATGGTCGGATCAGTTTAGTGAACTCATTCACCAATGATCACCTACAGGTCTAGCATAGTGTCTCCACACAAGTGACTTATAGGATTAGTCACCCTCATCGTATGAGTTGAAGAAACATGTACTAGTCTATCTATATATTTGATGTCCATCTCAGACATCCTCCGACTAGAAACAATTAAGAACATATGTTTATAGGTCTTCGGTCCCGTAATTATGATCTCATCATAATCCAAAGACTATTGCACATGTTCATGGACTTCATCGTGATGTAATAAAAAAAGATCAATTTAGTTACACAATGAATTTATGTCATTATATTAATAAACTGAATAATACACAGTATCGGATTGGCTTTCGGGCCACCTAATACTAACAAAGTCCATATCATGTTTTATATTTAATAATTGGACATCTGTTAAAATAAATTTTATTCATCTCCTGTAGGGAATTATGTTGTTGAATAACCCATTCCGTGGCATACTTGATGCCAATCATTTGACTGACCTGAACTACTCAGATTGGCTCAGAAACCTAAAGAATGTCTTCAGATCTGAGCACATTGCCTACGTCTTTAGAGCTGATCCTCCTGCTGAAGCAGCATTAGATGCCCCTCAGGCAGTAATGATTGCATACGATAAAAGGTTAAAGGAAAAAGGCAAACGAGTAGTAAAGGGTGATTGTTTCTACTATAAGTAGAATGGTCATTGGAAGAGGAACTGCAAGGAGTTCCTCAACGATAAAGATCATGGAAAGATGAAGCTGTTAGAAGCTTCAGATATCTATATGATAGATATCAACTTGTCAGTTAGAGATTCCACATCTTGGGTGTTAGATACTGGATGTGCTTCTCATATCTGCCATGAGGCGCAGATACTGATAAGTAAGCGCAAGCTAAAAAAAGGTGAGGTGTAACTGAGGTTAGAAACCAGCGCAAAAGTTGCAGTGGTTGCTATAGGGACAACATACCTCAGGCTTCCATCGGGAGACGTCTTATCATTGAAAGATTGTTATTATGTTCCTAGCATAATAAAGAACATCATATCAATATCTTGTTTGGAAAAGATAGGATATAGGTTGACCATTGAGAAGAAAAGTTGTTCGATTTATTATGGTAATAAATCAATAGCTTCGGCACCTTTAGTCAACGGTTTATATCTGTTAGATGTTTCTTATTAACAATTTTCACATTGATAATGTTCTTAAGAAGAGTAAGAATTGTGTGAATCAAGCCTACATGTGGCACTGTAGACTTAGACACATTGGTGAAAGAAGGTTGCAAAAGTTACACAAACATAGATATTTAAATGCATTTGATTATGAATGGTTTGCGACATGTGAGTCCTGCCTTATGGGAAAAATGGCAAAATCTCCATTTACTAGATATGGAGAACATGCCAAGGACGTTTTGGAACTAATACATTCAGCTGTATGTGGTCCAATGTCCACCCAAGCAAAAGGTGGCTTCTCGTACTTCATCACGCTTACCGATGACTTCTCAAGATTCGGTTATATGTACTTAATGAAGTACAAGTCGGAAGCGTTTGAGAAGTTCAGGGAGTTCAAGAATGAGGTAGAGAAGTAATCAGGAAAGAGTATTAAAGCTCTTCGATCAGATCGAGGAGGAGACTACTTGAGTACTAATTTCACACAATTATTAAAGGATAATGTATCCTTTCTCTGTTGACCCCTCCATATACACTGCAGATGAATGGTGTATCTGAAAGGAGGAATTACACCTTGTTAGACATGGTGCGATCCATGATGAGTTTTTCGGGTTTACCAGTGTCTCTCTGGGGGTATGCTCTAGAGTCAGCAGCATACCTACTGAACAAAGTACCCAGCAAATCTGTGACCTCTACTCCATATGAGAAATGGAAAGACAGAAAACCAGAATTTAAACATGTTAAAGTCTGGGGTTGTCCTGTGCATGTAAAGAGGCATGATCCAGACAAGCTGGAATCACGAACTGATAAATGCAGGTTTGTAGAATATGCAAAGGAAACCTTTGGATACTATTTTTACCATCCTGATGAACAAAAGGTGTTTGTCGCCAGGAAAGCTATCTTTTTGGAAGAAGAATACCTTCTCCGAGAGGACAGTGGGAGTAAAATAATACTCAAAGAGGCTCAAGCTCTCCGAACAGCTGCAATATCATCAGACGAGCTATCAGTTCCTGAATCTTTTTAGGTACATACAAATCAGCCTCGCAGATCTGGTAGAGTACTTAGATTACCTGAACGATATGTGGGACATATCACTGAAGAAGAGTCTAAGGTAGAATATAATGATGATGATGATCCTAAGACCTACCAGGAGGCCATAGAAGGCCCATAAGCTAGGAAATGGCGAGAAGCCATGAACTCTGAAATCCAGTCCATGTACAGCAACCAAGTTTGGAACTTGGAGGACTTGCCCGAGGGTATTGTACCTATCGGGTGCAGGTGGATCTTTAAGAGAAAGATCGGTGCTAATGGACAGATCGACACTTATAAGACAAGATTGGTGGCAAAGAGATATCGTCAATGACAAGGATTTGACTATGACGAGACTTTCTCACCAGTTGCTATGATAAAGTCGATCAGAGTTCTACTAGCCATAGCTGCACACTTCGATTACGAGATCTGGCAGATGGATGTGAAGACTGCCTTCCTCAACGGTAACCTTGAGGAAGAGGTGTGTATGATACAACCTGAAGGTTTCACATCTAAAGAATCTCCAGATAGAGTGTCCAAGCTTTAGAGATCCATTTATAAACTGAACCAGGCTTCCCAGAGCTAGAACATAAGATTTGACGAGGCTGTCAAGTCTTATGACTTCATTAAGAATGAAGATGAGCCTTGTGTGTACAAGAAGACCAACGGGAGCACAGTCACCTATTAGTTTTAGGTGGCCTACAAGCCAATCTGACTATGTAAATCTCATTCATTTATTAATATAATGGCATAATATTCATTATGTGTAAATCGCATTAATTATCGTTTCATAATGAAGTCCGTGAATATGTGCTATAGTGATCAGATTATGATGAGATCATACTAATGAGACTGGTCACTTAAACACACATATTCTTAATCGTTCCTAGTCAGAGGATATCCGAGAATGACATCTGATATTCAGTTAGACTAGTACAGATTACTCCTGCTCATATGATGAGGGTGACTGATCTCATAAGTCACTTGCGTGGAGACACTAAGGCGAATCTGTAGGTGCTCATTGGAGAATGAGTTCACTGAACTGATCCGACTGAATCGCTGGATGGTATTGTACCTCACTGTCAACTAGCTTGATTCTATTGTCGCAGTTGCGTGGATAGTCCTCGGACCTGAGACACCAAGGACACCTTGTCAGTGGACTTCTGTGCTTTGACCTTGGTTTACGAATCTCTAGCCATGGGATTCTAAAACGCCAAGGATTGGGTATAGTGGAATACCGTCGAAGGGAATTGTGTGTCAATAAGGAATCATTCACTCTCGGTACTTAGAGAGAGAATGCTCTAGGAAGGATGCGCGGAAGTCCCTGGCTAGGGCGGACGATAATATCGGGAAAGGAGTTTTCCGATATTTATTAGCGGCATCCAATCCAAGTGAGTCGACCGGTTAGGGTTTGACAACACGCCATACCCTTAGTTGACTTGAGAGCATTGTACGAATGAAGGATTATATCCACGCGGTAATTGTCGGCGGAAAGGTTCCAAGAGTGGGTTACATAACCCCGATACCTTCCAGGTTCACGCGGTGTTGCTTGGCACTCAACGCGATCGGAGGCCCGGTCGAATTCGATGTGCGACATCAATTCGATTGATTAATTAATTAATAAAGGGTTATTAATTGATTAATAAAGCCAGTGAAAAGTCACTGGGCTTGTTGGGCCATTAACTGGACTAGTAATTAGGCCTAGAGGGTCACACGCAAATGATTCTCAAGGCGATGGATAAATAAGTGGGTTTTATACAAACCGGGGGTTTTTATGAAAAATCGCGTGGTTAGTATATAACATAGCGAACGGGCTGAGCAGGCCAAGCTGCTGCTAACCCTAGCCGCCCCTCCTCTGTTTCTCTCTCTCTCTGGCGTCCCAGACAGATCTAGATCTGCTCCGCCGCTTCTCCGAATCCCGTTCGACGGGAAGTCGTCCGGCATTGCAGCGATCGTTGCGGCGACCGGTGGAGGTTTCGTGGGCTGCGAAGAACGAGGAACGTGAGGATATCCGTCGCGAGGAGGATCGCGTGGACTTCGTTAGAGGCCGGGCGCTTGCGCGGTTTGCGGTGTCGCACTGACGGAACCGAATGGTTGCGGATTCGAATCCGCACACGGTGAGAATCGATTATCCAATAATCGTAGTTTTTAGTTTTTGAAATGGGAACGGATCTCCATTTTTATTTTTATTTCCGCTGCGCGGGAGATCCAGAGAAACACCAGAGCCCAACAGTGGTATCAGAGCCAGGTTTCACTGTTTCTCGTCCCGTTTCGATCTCCGAATTAATTTTTCCATGAGTTATTCCATGCGTTTAATATGATTAAAATGATGGAATAGTGTTCATAAGGTGAACACAAATAATTAGATTATTTTTCTGTGATTTTTCGGATTTTATTTGGGGTGTTGTGGTGTTCTTCATGAGATGATGAACCGGGGTTTTTCGGCCACTTCGTACACGATTCCCAAGCGTTGGGATGGCGGCCCGGATGCCCGGATCTCTAGGTGATAGTCACCACAGCACATCTGGTATCTATGTCGGCACCGGAGTGCCCTTGGAGGGCTGCCAAATCAAGCCCCAAATTCGGGTTTTGAAACCCTGAAAAACCAGAAAATCCCATTGTTAATGGGCTCGGCCTGGCCAAATCTCTGCCCCACCGGCGCCAGACAGGTCATCGGCGCCAGGGGCGTCGCCGGCGGTGATTGGCGGCGCCTGGGCACTCGCCGGCAGTGGCCAGCTACTCCTCCCGCTGCCGGACCTGCATACCAGGGGTCTAGGGTTTCCTGTTTTCTTTGGGAAGGAGGGGTCGGGCTGGGGGGGCGGACCGGCTGGGCCGGTCTGGGGAATGAGCGGGCCGGGTCCATGGCAGGACCGACCGGGCCAAGGGTCCCTGAGCCAAGGGCCCGGGCCCTGGCTCGAGCCCAGGGACCTTGGGTCGGGCCCTGGCCGAGCCCAGGCTCGACAGTGGCTCGAGCTATTTGGGTCTATTAGCTAAGCCTATTTGGGCCTCCCCTTATTTGAATTTAATTTCAAATTAAACCCCAAATTGCCCAATTAAATAATAATTGGATTTTAATTTTAAATTCAAAAGATGTTTTGAAACTGAAATTATTTTTCAATTTTATTTAATTAGGGTATTAATGATTTTTGAATAATTTTGGATTAACTTTTAGTTGTTAATTTATTAATGTTAATTGAAAGTTTAATTGTTAAACTAATAATTAATATTAATTAAACTAATTTAAGGGTTAAATTAGTAATTAATAATTATTAATCTAACAGTTATATTATTAATTATTATTTCAACTAATTGTTAATTTATTTGTAAGTTAGTTATTAATTTAATTGTTAAATTAATAATTAACTTAGATGACTAATTTAAGAGTTAAATTAGTAGTCTTTAATTATTATTTTTAGTTATTAATTTAAGGGTTAAATTAATGATTAACAATAATCCTCTAATCTAATAGTTAGATTAGTAATTATTAATTAATTAAAGTTAATTGTTAATTTAAGTGTTAAGTTTATAATTAACTTTAAATTGACTAATCTAAGAGTTAGATTAGTAGTTAATTAATAATTAGAGTTAATTAATAATTTCTGTGTTAAATTGATAATTAACTTTAATGGACTAGTCTAAGAGTTAGATTAGTTATTAATAGTCTAATTGTTAGATTATTAATGGGGTTTAATCTAAGTGTTAGATTATTAGAATTGTTCTAATTTGCATGGAATAATATGCAATTATTAATTTGGAGTATGTGCACATGTGATGTGTGTTTTGATGCTTTTAAATTTGATTTAATTGCATGTTAAGTTAATTAAAAGTGTTTTCGAAATTCAAACACCAATTTTGATTGGAATCCAGTTTTTTGAAAGCCAAAATTATTTATTTTGAAAACTCTTTTATTTTAGCCATGTGATGCGCTATATTTTGTGTAGGATGTTTAAAACACACCGTGGTCATGGATATGCACTTAATTAATTATTCATGTGATGAATGGATTGTGTGGATCGTGGATGTTTGTTGGATATTTATTAATTGTTAATAAATAGAGGTCTGCGTACATCTCTCTCTCTCTATTTCAAACTCTGATGTACTTCTACCTCCCTCTCTCTTGTACTCAACATAAGGCCTTCTTAAGCTTACATGTAAATTTAGATTTAAATGTAATCTGATCGAGGTAATCGAGGAAGGAGCGAGGATGATCCACAGATGCAACCAGGAAGGCGATGCGATGAAAATCTCTTGCCTATGTGTTTGCAGGTTTATCTAATGTAAATGTTATGTTAGATTGTGTGTGCATTTGACTGTTGGCTCCAGTCAAACCCACTGTGCTATCCATGACTACACTAGACATGTATGTGATGCATTGTTTTTCTTTTGATTATGAATCAAAGCATGTATAGTATTTAGTAAATATATACGATATATTTATATACTATCACCTAGGAGACACCAAGATAAAAGTTATCTAAATACCCTCAGATAAACTCTAAGCCGTAACGTAAGTAGTTAAGAACTTACCGCGTGGTCCACCATCGTTATAGTCATAGGATTCGAATCACTTTAGGCAAGTTTGTTGTGCTATCCACAAGGCCTGCTTAATTGGGAGGAGAAACTGTGGCTATGGCATTAGATGCCTATATGATCGGGGTAGAGGAACCATGCAGCTTTGTTGTGTTATCTACAAGGGCTGCATGCAAATCTATACTCGTCGCGTAACGATGGTTAGCTTAGACCAGAATTAGTGGTTTGTTGTGCTATCCACAAGGCCATTAAATCTCTGGGGACCGAAGCTATGATCAGATATTGCAAGGAGTTGCAAGTCCCATGAGTTAGGTGCTCTTTGAATGTATTACAGTTTGCTGTGCTATCCACAAGGCTGTAGTGCAAGTCATTGAGATTCTGATCCCCACTAGGAGACTGTCGGCGTCTCCCGTTCTGTATAACTGAGGGTTATACAGTCCATCGAAAATTAGTGGGAGTTAAACTTGAACAAAAGACCATGTCTTGTTTTAAAATTAATAATTGAACATCTGCTAAATAGATTTTACTTATCTTCTGTAGGGAATTATGTCGTCGAATAACCCACTCTGTGGCGTACTTGATGCCCTTTTGACTTACCTGATCTACTCGGATTGGTTCAGAAACCTGAAGAATGTCTTCAGATCTGAGCACATTGACTTTGTCCCTGGAGCTGATCCTCCTACTGAATCGGCATTGGATGCCCCTGAAGCAGAGATGATAGCTAACGATAAAAGATCAAAGGACAAAGGCAAAAGAGTAGTAAAGGGTGACTGCTTCTACTATAAGCAGTATGGTTACTGGAAGAGGAACTGCAAGGTGTTCCTCAACGATAAAGCTCATAGAAAGGTGAAGCTATATGAAGCTTCAGATATCTATATGATCGATATCAACTTATCAGTTAGAGATTCCACATTTGGGTATTGGATACCAGATGTGCTTCTCATATCTACCATGATGTGCAGATGCTGACAAGTAAGCGCAAGCTGAGACAAGGTGAGGTGGAATTGAGGCTAGGAAACGGCGCAAAAGTTGCGGCGATTGCTGTTGGGACAGCAAACCTCAGGCTTCCATCAGGAGACGCCTTACTATTAGAAGATTGTTATTATGTTCTTAGCATAGGAAAGAACATCATATCAATATCTTGTTTGGACAAGATAGGATATAGGTTGACTATTGAGAATAGAAGTTGTTCGATTTATTGTGGTAATAAATCAATAGCTTCGGCATCTTTCGTCAACAAACTATATCTCTTAGATGTTTCTTATTACAATCTTCAAATTGATAATGCTCTTAAGAAGAGCAAGAATTGTGTGAACCAAGCCTACATGTGGCATTGTAGACTTGGTCATATTGGTGAAAGGAGGTTGCAAAGGTTGCACAAGCATGGTTATTTAATAGCATTCGATTATGAATCGTTTGCAACATATGAATCATGCTTTATGGGAAAAATGGCAAGATCTCCATTTACTGGACATAGAGAACGTGCCAAAGACATTCTGTAACTAATACATTCGGATGTATGTGGTCCTATGTCCACCCAAGCCAAAGGTGGCTACTCATACTTCATCACGTTCACCGATGACTTCTCAAGATTCGGCTATGTGTACTTAATGAAGTACAAGTCGGAAGCATTTGAGAAGTTCAAGGAGTTCAAGAATGAGGTAGATAAGTAGTTAGGAAAGAGTATTAAAGCTCTTCGATCAGATCGAGGAGGAGAATACTTGAGTACTAATTTCACACAATTCTTAAAGGATAATAGTATCTTTTCTCAACTAACCCCTCCATATGCACTACAGATGAATGGTGTATCGGAAAGGAGGAATTGCACCTTGTTAGACATGGTGCAATCCTTGATGAGCTTTTCGGGATTACTAGTGTCCCTCTGGGGGTATGCTCTAGAGTCAGCAACATACCTACTGAACAGAGTACCCAGCAAGTCTGTGGCCTCTACTCCATATGAGATATGGAAAGGCAGGAAACCAGAATTTAAACATGTTAAAGTTTGGGGTTGCCCTGCTCATGTAAAGAGGCATGATCTAGACAAGCTGGAATCACGAACTGATAAATGTAGGTTTGTGGGATATCCAAAGGAAACCTTTGGATACTATTTTTACCATCCTGGTGAACAAAAGGTGTTTGTCGCCAGGAAAGCTGTCTTCCTAGAAGAGCAATACCTTCTCTAGGAGGACAGTGGGAGTTAAATAGTACTGGAAGAGGTTCCAGAACCACACACAGTTGCATTATCATCAGATGAGATATCAGTTCCTGAATCTGTCTAGGTACACACACATGAACCTCGTAGATTTGGTAGAGTACCTAGACTACCCGAACGATATGTGGGACATATCGCTAAAGGTGAGTCTAAAGTAGAATATAATAAGGATGATGATCCTAAAACCTACCAGGAGGCCATAGAAGTCCCATAAGCCAGGAAATGGCGAGAAGCCATGAACTCTGAAATCCAGTCCATGTACAGCAACCAAGTTTGGAAATTGGAGGACTTGCTCGAGGGTATTGTACCTATCGGGTGCAAGTGGATCTTTAAGAGAAAGATCGGTGCTAATGGACAGATCGACACTTATAAGACAAGATTGGTGGCAATGGGATATCGTCAAAGGCAAGGAATTGACTATGACGAGACTTTCTCACCAGTTGCCATGATAAAGTCGATCAGAGTTCTACTCGCCATTGCTGCACATTTTGATTATGAAATCTGGCAGATGGATGTGAAGACTACCTTCCTCAACGGTAACCTTGAGGACGAGGTGTATATGATACAACCAGAAGGTTTCACATCCAAAGAATCTCCAGATAAAGTGTACAAGCTTCAGAGGTCCATTTATGGACTGAAGCAGGCTTCCCGGAGCTGGAACATAAGATTTGACGAGGCTGTCAAGTCTTATGACTTCATTATGAATGAAGATGAGCCTTGTGTGTACAAGAAGACCAGTGGGAGCGCAGTTACCTTCTTAGATCTTTATGTAGATGACATACTACTCATTGGGAATGATGTAGCTATGATGTCATCAGTAAAGATCTTGCTGTCGAAAAACTTCTCCATGAAGGATTTGGGAGAAGCATCCTACGTATTGGGAATACGGATCTATAGTGATAGATCAAAGAGGATGCTTGGAATGACCCAATCCTTGTACATAGATACCATAGTCAAAAGGTTCGGCATGGAAAATTCCAAGAGAGGTCTCAGACCGATGAGACATGGAATTAGTCTCCCAAAGGAGCAGTCTCCTAAGACTCCTAATGAGAGGGCATTCATGGATAGAATACCCTATACCTCTGCCATAGGATCTATCATGTATGCCATGCTATGTACACGGCCTGATGTTGCATTTGCTCTAAGTGTTACGAGCAGATTTCAGGCTGATCCAGGCGAAGAGCACTGGAAGGCAGTGAATTGTATCCTTAAGTACTTGAGAAGAACTGAGGATATGTTTCTTGTCTATGGAGGAGGTGACTTGAAACTACGAGGCTTTACTGACTCGAGTTTCCAGTCGGATCCAGATGATAACAAGTCTACATCTGGATTCGTGTTTACTTTGAACGGAGGCGCAGTGTGCTGGAAGAGTTCCAAGCAAGTAACCACTGCATATTCGACGACTGAGGCTGAGTACATCGCTGCAGCTGAAGCCGCCAAGGAAGCAGTGTGGTTGAAGAAATTCATCACCGACCTCGGCGTAGGTCCCAGCATCTCTAAGCCTGTTCTACTGTTGTGTGACAACGATGGAGTAATTGCGCAAGCGAAAGAGCCGTGGACTCATCAGAATTCAAAGTATATTCTGAGGCGCTTTCATCTTATCAGAGAGATCATATCCAGAGGAGATGTAGTAGTGGAAAGAGTTCCATCCGTTGACAATGTAGTAGATCCATTGACAAAGCCGTTGGCTCAAATTGTGTTTGAGCGTCACCTAGAGTCTATAGGCTTATTGTATAAAGGTGATTGGCTTTAGTCCAAGTGGAGATTGTTAGTTTTAGGTGGCCTACAAGCCAATCTGACTATGTAAATCTCGTTCATTTATTAATATAATGGCATTATATTCATTATGTGTAAATCGCATTAATTATTGTTTCATAATGAAGTCCGTGAATATGTGCTATAGTGATCAGATTATGATGAGATCATACTAATGAAACTGATCACTTAAACACACATATTCTTAATCGTTCATAGTCGGAGGATATCCGAGAAGGACATCGAATATCCGGTTAGACTAGTACATATTACTCCTGCTCATATGATGAGGGTGACTGATCTCATAAGTCACTTGTGTGGAGACACTAAGGCGAATCTGTAGGTGCTCATTGGAGAATGAGTTCACTGAACTGACCCGACTGAACCGCTGGATGGTATTGTACCTCACTGTCAACCAGCTTGATTCTATTGTCACAGTTGCGTGGATGGTCCTCGGACCTGAGACACCAATGATACCTTGTCGGTGGACTTCTGTGCTTTGACCTTGGTTTACGAATATCTAGTCATGGGATTCTAATACGCCAAGGATTGGGTACAGCGGAATACCGTCGAAAGGAATTGTGTGTCAATAAGGAATCATTCGCTCTCGGTACTTAGAGAGAGAATGCTCTAGGAAGGATGCGCGGAAGTCCCTGGCCAGGGCAGACGATAATAGAGGGAAAGGAGTTTTCCGATATTTATCAGCGGCATCCAGTCTAAGTGAGTCGACCGGTTAGGGTTTGACAGCTCGCCATACCCTGAGTTGACTCGAGAGCATTGTACGAATGAAGGATTATATCCACGCGTTAACTGTCGGCAAAAAGGTTCCAAGAGTGGGTTACTTAACCCCAAATACCTTCCGAGTTCACGCGGTGTTGCTTGGCACCCAACGTGATCGGAGGTCCGGTCGAATTCGATGTGCGACATCAATTCGATTGATTAATTAATTAATAAAGGATTATTAATTGATTAATTAAGCCAGTGAAGAGTCATTATGCTTGTTGGTCCATTAACTAGACTGGTAATTGGGCCTAGAGGGTCACACGCAAATGATTCTCAAGGCAATGGATAAATAAGTGGGTTTTAGACAAACTGGGGATTTTTATGAAAAATCGCGCGGTTAGTATAAAACATAGTGAACGGGCTGAGCAGGCCAAGCTACTGCTAACCCTAGCCACCCCTCCTCTGTTTCTCTCTCTCTCTGGCATCCCAGACAGATCTAGATCTGCTCCGCCGCTTCTCCGAATCCCGTTCGACGGGAAGTCATCCGCGCATTACGGCGATCGTTGCGGCGACCGGTGGAGGTTTCGTGGGCTGCGAAGAATGAGGAACGTGAGGATATCCATCGCGAGGAGGATCGCGTGGACTTCGCTAGAGGCCGGGCGCTTGCGCGGCTTGCGGTGTCGCACCAACGGAACCGAATGGTTGCAGATTCGAATCCGCACACGTCGAGAATCGATTATCCGATAATCGTAGTTTTTAGTTTTTGAAACGGGAACGGATCTCCATTTTTATTTTTATTTTCGCTGCGCGGAAGATCCGGAGAAATACGAGAACCCAACATCACCTTCTTAGTTCTTTACGTAGATGACTTACTACTCATTGGGAATGATGTAGCTATGATGTCATCAGTAAAAATCTGATTGTCGAAAAACTTCTCCAAGGAGGATTTGGGAGAAGCATCCTACGTATCCTGCATAATCATATCATGTCATTCACAAATATAAGCAAGATAATAATAAAATTCAAGAATCATATAATCATATTTACATCTAGAGGGAGCTGCTGAAGGTGGGCAGCGTAATGGACCTGGTAGTGCTGGAGGTAGGCCTTACTACTCTCCGCATGTGATTCCACCAGCATACCACACCGACCCCAGTCGTTATACTGCTCCGGGAACTTCGCACGCCAGTCGGTGCGGGCCTGCTTCCCCCTCATTGTCCTCTCGATCCCCTCTAGGATCTCCTCCTCTACCCACTCCTGGTGAAGACCCAACGTCCTCATCGCCAGGCAGAGGTGGAGCAGTTCGATCTCATTGAGGCAATGGACCCACATCTGGCGTCCATACCTCGCCTGTCCTTCCGTCACCTACGGCTGTCTTGCTTCCCCCATGCCTAAATAAGGGCGCTAGATCACCTGCATGCATATGAGTTAGTTGCATTCATAATCATAATAAACAAATCGCATTTAAATGAATTAAAACAAGAATTAAGATTAAATAAGACTCACTAAAAGCTCCGGATAATCGAGAAACTGACAGCGGAGTGCTGTTAGTTGATGATGTTGAGATGCTGTATCAACAACTGGCCGCCACCTGCGGGCTAGTGGAATTGCATCGGGACGGATGGGCTTCGCTCGGCCCAGCGAAAAATAGTAATAACTCCATATTTGTATAAACAGACATATAGGTTAGGAATCATCATAATCATGCATTAATCATGTCATAAGCATGAATAAAAAAAAATAAAGGACGCACGTGAAGGAACGGTGCGAAGCCGCTGACCGTGGTCTCGTGGTCTTGTGCGACCGTAGACAGATCCGTGAAGAGGTGGGCCAGCAGGGCCGCACCCCAGGCATACTCACCCAGCCTGTCCAGATCCCCGAGAAGACCGAGGAATCGGTAGTGGATGTGATCACCCTTGGTGCCAAAACAGCAACCTCTCGAAGAAAAATACTAATAATATCCTAAGCTATCTATCTACTAACTTTCGCTGGCTCTCATCCTAGCAGTACACTCCCTCTGCTGACTTGGACAATCTATCCCTAAATGTATCTCTCGACTCACCCTGTTTCTGCCTAGGGTTCACTAATCCTAGGGAATCCTCTACATCTATTCTACTCAGGGTCCTAGACTCTCTACTCGATGCTCCTGACACTCCTAGACCAAGGAGGCTCTCCGCCATCCCCCGGTAGTCGGGATAAGTCATCCCGCTCACTACCTGACCCTCTACTTGAAGACTGGTGATCCTCGCAACATCCTCCAAGCTGGGGACCATATGTCCCTAGGGCATCAAGAATGCCTGGCTCTTCAGACCTACCTCTCTCGGAATACTTGCAACAGGACTAGATCAAGCTAGAAGGGCTCGATATCTAATATCTCCCTGAACCCCATCTGCCTGATACGGGCCTTCTGAAAATCTGGGAGTCCCCTATAAGCTACAATCACTACGTCCCATGAGATCTTGGCCCTCATCGTGCCCTGCAATTGTCCAAGAAAATATTAGATAAATCATCCAAAAGACAATTAAAATCAAATTTTAATTCTATTTTGGGCCTATGATCACTGTCTTTAATGGCATCGGCCATGGTCGACGCCTTTTGAAAGGCTTCACATGGTCTCGACACCATTCAACCACAGATCCGAAGACCCATGGCCTTCCTTCTTTTCAACTCCCCACTCCCCAAAAGCTATAAAAAGAGAGTTTTTGAGCTTACTACCATTGGAGGCCTCGCCTCGTGAGCTTGAGCCGGCGTCGGTGCCGCCGCTGGGGGCATCTTCCGCCTCCATGAATGCCTCAGCCGCTTCGAGGGCCGCCACATCTTCTAATATCTCTTCTTGAGTGGGGAGGAGTCCTCATCCCCCTCCAACTTCGGCACCTCTATAACACGTTTCCTCTTCTCGCTTGGCCTGGGGTGGTCTATGATGAGTGTAAGAGAGAGATCGAACTGAGTGGAGAGAGGAAGGATGTGAGAGAGAATGAGAGAGCCCAAGAATGAGAGAGAATGAGAGAGGGAGCTAGAGAAACGATCGGAAGGAGAAAAGGGATTGCCGGAGTTCGCCGCTGTCATTGGAAATGGAGGGAGGCGCTAGAGTCGCTCGGGTTCACCGGAGAGGGGAAAGAAGAGAAGAGAGAGAAAGTTTTGAGTGAATGAGGAGGAGGAAGGTCTCGGCTTCGCGACTGACAATAAATTCTTTAAATAGCGTCGGGCACTCACAACGCGATTCAGTGGCGCACAAACTGAGGCAGGCGATTTGAATTTTGAAAATACTTAAAGGCATCGACCATGGACGATGCAATTTGGAAATTACCGCCTCTGTTGGTCAGAGTTGTACCACGGAAATTAGAGAAAATAAAAAAAAGACGTCGACCATGGGCGACGTTATTCAGTGAATGAAATGCTTGAAATTTCTAGAAAATAGGAGAGAGAAAGTTAAAGGCGTAGACCATGAACGACGTGGTTCCGAGAAATTTATGAAATAATTTTAATTTTTGGAAATTTATTTTAATTGAAAGGCGTCTTTCTGAGTTGATGCCATTTGAATTTTTGAGTCCGAAACTCTGAATTTCGAGGAAAATGAGCTGTTTTGCTTAAGGAAAAATCCAGAAAAGTGCACAATATTAAGGAAGGATCTTTATGGCATTAAAGGAATGATTTTCATTGAAAATAAAAATTGAAAAGTACATCAAACTTTGGGCAGGAGTTGAGAGCTTTCATGCCGAATTTTTTGAAGCTCTTTTACATAATTTTTCCATAGTTCCTGGTTCGCTTTATGAGGAAGTTTGACACAACAGGTGAAACCGATGTTCCATAAGGTCGCAATGAGCTCTGTCATCTCGTAGTCTTCATCAGTTCCTAACATCCGCTTCTTGATTGGAGAAAGATTGGTATTTTAGGAAATTCATAGTGCAACATACCAAGTTGAGGATGACAGCGATGTGGATTATATAAGACGAATTAGGTCGCCCCAATCAGTCTAAGTTCTGTGCTTGCACAGCGGCGCACCTGGACCGCCTTTTCCTTGAGAGCAAGTGGTAGATTCGAAGCCGGTCCTCGATATGGTCTTGAAGTAAGCACGCCAATCAGCTCGAGTCTTGTGGTTGGGCACTTAATTGGTCATGTTGTTGTTCAATTTCACTATATTTGCAATGTGGAAGATAGGACTGCGTTGATATATCTGGGACATATTGATAACTTCTTCCTCGTTTTGGTTGAACTTGAAGTGGAGATCGATCTATAAGGCTAAGAGTAGCTTGCTGCCATAAGGAGGCTGACCCGTAGAAGCCACTAAGAGCCCACTGTAGAGATAGGCTAGAAATACTGTACTGATCTGTTTTCCCCTGAATATCCCACAAATTGCATTGAGCTGATCTTCCAACAATATGTTATCCTGGGTAGGGAATAGTAGAGCTCCAGCCAGACATGCAGTGAATGCGATCATCATGGTCTTTGTATCTTCCTCCTTAGTCTCTTCCATCTTCTTCAGATTCCATTCTGCTAACTTTGCAAGATTAATCCCTTTCTGTGTAAGAATGCTCTGGATTTTTTTAGGACTTTCCATGATCTTTTCTAAGAATTGATGACAAGTGATCTTTTCCCTCATGAATAACATATATGTCACATCAGGTTTCATCACTATTAGCCTTCCGTTTTGGGAGTCCCAGTAGGAGTTCAGCTTCTTCCAACAGGATGGTAGCTTCGGATGAAGTGAAGAGGAGAGTATGTGTTTGAGGATGCCATAGTTCAATCAGAGCACCCATTGCAGCCCAATCCATACACACTTTTATAATGCTTTGCATGAATAACCATGCCTTGGATATGCCACTTGGAGATATATGATTGTATGGAGAGGTTGATTTTCCCTACTAGCTTGGAAATCTATGGAAGAGAAGAAAATCTTCTTAGACCATAGAAGAAAGGATATCCCTTGAAAGAGAATTAGCACAGTTTTATCATATTTAAAAGAATTTGGAGTATGGAGAATATGTAGAAGAATAAAGAAAAGAAAAATTATATGAGGAAAGCGAGAATAACTTACTTGTAGGTTAGGATCTCGCCCACTAAGGTGGCCTTCTATATTGGAAGACTTTAAATTATCTTTTTCGCCCTCTTGCTTGATGAAGAATCTTTTGCAAAACTAGCCATCTTCCTTGAATGCTTGATTGCTTTCTTTTTCTTGCTCTTTCTCCTCTTTTCTGTTGAGATTTTGAGAGAATCCCTTAGCTTTCCCTCTTGGATACTTGTTGTAATGGTTTGATATGAGAAAGGGAGGTTATATAGAGGAGGTTTGTGAGGTTGGAAGGCTTTTTCAGAATTGGAAGAGAATGATCTATGAAGGAAAGTTGAGTTCGGAGTGGAGTCAGGAAGAGCAGTTTCGGTAAGTTGAAAGGCGTCCATCCGAGGCGACGTCATTCAAATGATGTCGGCTCAGAACGACTCCATTCCAAGAATTTATGATATTTTCCCAAAAATTGCATATTTGTTGGTATTTGATGTTGTTTGATTATCTGCTTGAAATTACTAATAAAAATTTAAGTGCAGAAAAATTGAAGGAAAATAAGAAAAAAGCTGGAATTTCAATAAGGTCCCACTGTGATCACTGAGTCGCGCCATAGCTAAAGATGGTTATCTCTATCACCTATATTATTTCATGTATTTGATTTGCATCATCATTATTATATGATAAATATTTATTAGAATATATCAAGAACCTTATAGTTTTGATGAATCTGGAATTTGAGTTCCCCTTTATAAAAAATAGTGATAATTCCTGAGAATTCTTAATCGCACGGATAGGCCGTTCGATTGTCGATTGATGGGGACGTTGGTTCCGCTTTTGTGAAATAGTGCGTTGACAAACGAGCTTCGGCTTAGCACTGAATTGCAAGACTCGAGTTTTAACCCGTCAATGACAATTTAACAATATTATCCTTGATTAATTTATATTTTATTTATTTTAATTTTTCTTTTGACCCTGCTCATCATATAGGAATTTGAAATCATTGTGGTAAGAATTAGTTGATGATTAAATTTCAGACCATTATCCAAATAAATCCTAACGTGATATGAAATATTCTATTTTGAATTGTGCTCTCAATTATCCTTGAGGTTTTCTTGAAAATATCATTGGAATTCCTTCTTGTGTAGATCTTTATCCTAAATTTCTTTGTTTTCTTTTAAGATCCATCATGGTTGAAGTACGTCCACATTGGCAGGTAACTGCTCTCCATAGTGAAACCTGCAGGGTTTGTGACCTAGGGTACTTTCCCTCGTGGAGGTTGATCGTCCTTATTTTGTTTCGTTTCGTGTATCTCATCCAGACATGATTGATTCCATTGACATCTTTGAGTCGCTTTACTGATTATTTTGAGAAAGATTCCTATCATGCGATGATGAGAGCGTGTCTCATCACACCTTGGCATCACATTTTCAGTTTGTTCCACTTCATTCCATTTATCACTATTCATTCTATTCCACTTCACTCCCCTGCAAAGTTAATGCCAAGGTGGGGCAGCTGTAGACACGCTAATTTTGACCTCATATTCAGCAAATTTCATGTCATAATTATAATAGCCTGAAATGGTATGATTTTAAAATTTAATTAATTTTTATTGATTTTTTGAGATTTTCGTTGATTAACGTCGACCATAGCCAATGCCTTTTAGATTTCTAGCTGAAATCAAATTCCTAAATTTAGATAAATTTAATTGAATAACACTGCTCATGGACGACACTATTTAGGTTCCTAATCCGTCTGGATTTTCGATTTAAATTCGAATTAATCTCCTAATTATCTAAATAACGTCGCTTATGGACGACGCCATTTAGGTTTCCTAATTACTTATTGTTTCCTTTCCGGATTTTCTTTTTATTTTGGCCCCTCTAATTAGCTAAATAACGTCGCTGATGGACGACACGATTTAAGCAGTTTCATGATAAACTTGATTTGGTCAAGATTATCCGGTTCCTAAGGTTAAAAAGGTTGATAACTCTTGGATGTCTATCCAAGGTAGCTCGGATCCGTGGGAGAGGCCATTGAATGCTAAATAGCCTTTAAATCACTCTCTCTCTATATATATACCTCTTGGTCTTCAAAGGAGGTTGAAGATTACATGTTTTGAAGTCTATAGCAAGGTGAAAGGAGGCTCTCTCTGCAGAAAACGTGGGAAGGCTTTGGAGCTCCTTCTTCTGTTAGTTTTAGGTGGCGTACAAGCCAATCTGACTATGTAAATCTGGTTCATTTATTAATATAATGGCATAATATTCATTATGTGTAAATCGCGTTAATTATCATTTTATAATGAAGTCCGTGAATATGTGCTATAGTGATCAGATTATGATGAGATCATACTAATGAAACTGATCACTTAACACACATATTCTTAATCGTTCCTAATCGGAGGATATCCGAGAAGGACATCGGATATCCGGTTAGACTAGTACAGATTACTTCTGCTCATATGATGAGGGTGACTGATTTCATAAGTCACTTGTGTGGAGACACTAAGGCGAATCTGTAGGTGCTCATTAGAGAATGAGTTCACTAAACTGATCCGACTGAATCGCTGGATGGTATTGTACCTCACTGTCAACCAGCTTGATTCTATTGTCGCAGTTGCGTGGATGGTCCTCGGACCTGAGACACCAAGGACACCTTGTCGGTGGACTTCTGTGCTTTGACCTTGGTTTACAAATCTCTAGCCACGGGATTCTAAAACGTCAAGAATTGGGTACAACGGAATACCGTCGAAGGGAATTGTGTGTCAATAAGGAATCATTCCCTCTCGGTACTTAGAGAAAGAATGCTCTAGGAAGGATGCGCAGAAGTCCCTGGCTAGGGTGGACGATAATATCGGGGAAGGAGTTTTTCGATATTTATCAGCGGCATCCAATCCAAGTGAGTCGACCGGTTAGGGTTTGACAGCACGCCATACCCTGAGTTGACTCGAGAGCATTGTACGAATGAAGGATTATATCCACGCGGTAACTGTTGGCGGAAAGGTTCCAAGAGTGGGTTACTTAACCCCGATACCTTCCGGGTTCACGCGATCTTGCTTGGCACCCAACGTGATCGGAGGCCCGGTCGAATTCGATGTGCGACATCAATTCGATTGATTAATTAATTAATAAAGAGTTATTAATTGATTAATAAAGCCAGTAAGGAGTTACTGGGCTTATTGGGCTATTAACTGGACTGGTAATTGGGCCTATAGGGTCACACGCAAATGATTCTCAAGGCAATGGAAAAATAAGTGGGTTTTATGTAAACTGGGGGTTTTTATGAAAAATCGCACGGTTAGTATCAAACATAGCGAACGGGCTGAGCAGGCCAAGCTGCTGCTAACTCTAGCTGCCCCTCCTCTGTTTCTCTCTCTCTCTGGCGTCCCAGACAGATCCAGATCTTATCCGCCGCTTCTACGACTCCCGTTTGACGGAAAATCGTCCGCGCGTTCCGGCGATCGTTGTGGCGACCGGTGGAGGATCGTGGGCTGCAAAGAACGAGGAACGTGAGGATATACGTCGCAAGGAGGATCGCGTGGACTTCGCTAGAGGCCGGGCGCTTGCGCGGCTTGCGGTGTCACACCAACGGAACCGAACGGTTGCGGATTCGAATCCGCACATGGTAAGAACTGATTATCCAATAATCTAGTTTTTCCGATTTTCGAAATGGGAACGGATCTCCGTTTTTATTTTTATTTCCGCGTGGGTGATCCGGAGAAACCCGAGAACCCAACATCTTCTTCATCCACTCCATCCCTTTGAAGCTTTGAAGATCTAAGGCTATGGAGGGGCCAACCTCTTTCTCCCTTTTCTTCTTTTCCATCTAGTTTTGCTAGTTTTCATCATTGTTCTTCACTGTTTTGATTAGATTTTTATCATATCACATCCATGTTTCACACACCCACATCAATATTTCTTCCATTCTTATGTGTTAGGGATTTAAAAGATCAAAAGAAAAAGTGAGTTCTTTAGTTAGTTTCATATTTGGATTGTTAGTTAGAATAGATTCTACACTACTCATAGCTCTAATCAACTTTTTCTTTGTTTTAATTGTTTTGCAAGGATTGAAGGAAGAACATTGAAGAAAGATTGAAGAAAAGAAAATACAAAACAAGAGTAAAGTAGAAGAAGGCTCTTTTTCTTTGGCCGGCAAAGAAGAAGAACAAAAGGACTGCAATCCTCCCAAATCCACAAAGTTAGTAAACAATCACTTTTTTTCCTTTGAAACCCTCGGTTTCTGGCGATCACACACATAATTTAATTTTGATATGTTTATTGTATGAACACATTATATTGATGAAAGCATGACACAATTTTGAGCACCACATGGATAAGAGAGAGAATGAGGAGAACGAAGAGATGAAATGGGTCAAGAAAAAGGAGTAATAGAGATAGACGGATATAGAGCATAGAAAATACAAGAAAAATTGCCTACATACTACTCAACTTTCGTAAATAATTCCTACCTATAATTTATTATTCTAGTTCTATAAATCATTTGACAACCTATATACCCCTTGGGTTAAGGGATGTCGCTTAATAGAGAATGTTCGTGGATGTTCTACAGAGAACATTAAATATTCTCTAATCACAATTTTATGGAAAAGTGAAAGATAGCTTTTTACCCAAAGATGAAAAAAATCTCCTCTCTCTCTCTCTCTCTCTCTCTATTGATGGTTTCTACAATGTGGCTAAAGTGCCATTGGGTTATAGAGAGGGTCATCATCGGGTCCCTATGTGTTATGCCCTAAACTTTTAAGCCCATTTAGATTATTAACGGACCATGAGTAATTCAGCCCATTAATGAATATTTAATTATTTTGGTGAATTATCAACCATTAAACATGGTATATGAATACATAATTAATTGAATAGTGTCATGAGCTATAGATGACTCCCATGTTTGTTATGTGTCGGAGATGACTTGTTAGAAATAGGTGTTCTCAAAGCCAATCATATGGTGCCTATGTACATTCTTGTTCATTAATAAATGACATTTGATTCATTAGGTTGACTGGCGTTTAACTTATTGTGCATAATAAAGTCCTTGGGACTATGTTGGAAATATTGGATCATAATGAGATTATGATAATGGGACCATTGTTCATAACTATAGTTCCTAAACTATTCCTAGTCATAAGATATTTGAGAAGAAATATCTTATATCCGAGTAGACTGGCGTGTGTTATACCTGCTCATATAATGGGGATGACTGGTCTTATAGTCACCTGTGTGGAGACACTATAACAAGCACACAGGTGTTCATTGGAGAATGAGTTCACTGAACTGATCTGACTTGAATCTCTAGATGGTAATTTACCTGACTCTCAACAAGCTATTCAATGTCATAGTTGCGTAATTCGTCTTTGGACCTGAAATAACCAAAGACGCCTTATCGATGGACTTCTAAGCTATGACCTTGGCTCACGAATCTCTAACCATGGAGGCCTAATTAGTCAAGTGATCGGATTCAATAGAATACCTTCGAAGGTGATTGAGTGTTAAACACGGGATCATTCCCTCTCAATATTTAGAGGGAGAATGCGCTGAGAATGATGTATAGAAGTTTCTGGCCAAAGCAAACACTATATCAAAAAAGGAATTTTCTAATATAATATAGTGACATATAATCCAAGTCAATTGACCAGATAGAGTTTGATAGTTAACCATGCCCTAAGTTAACTTAGGAGCTTGTACGGATGAAAGATAGCCACACAGTAACTGTTGACGAATCGGTTCCTTGAGTGAGTTTACTGAACTTCATTATCTTCCGGGATCATACAGTATAGCTTGGCATCCAACTTGATCGGAAGCTCGACGGATTAATATGGGATACTAATTTAGTTAATTAATTAATTAATATAAGATATTAAATTAATTAATTTAAGCCACTAAAATGTTATTGGACTTATTGGGTCGAAAATTAGACTGGTATTTGGGCTTGGACGGTCACACATACAAAGATTCTCAATTGATGGTATTTAAGCGAATTTTATATTAATTCAGATACTTTTGTGAAAAATCCCCCGACTGAATATAAATTAATGCTGAGAGGGAATCCTGGGCCAAGCTCTAGGATTCCCCAAGAAATAAGCAACCCTCGCTCTCTCTCTACCATGTCCCCAGATTGGGGCTCTCATTCTACCTCTACCACCTCCACTTCCCAAGTGTCGGGAGCCATGGTCTGTATGCCGCAAACACCGTCGCGAGGAAGAGATATCGACTGTAGACACGCTAATTTTGACCTCATATTGAGTAAATTTTATGTCATAGCTATAATACCCTGAAATAGTCTGATTTTTAATCATTAATTATTTTTTATTATTTTTTTTCAAAATTCACTGATTAACGTCGACTATGGCCGACGCCATTTAAATTTCTAGCCAAAATTAGTTCAAAATTAAATTCCTAAATCTGGATAGATTTAACTGAATAACATCGCCCATGGATGACGCCATTTAGTCCCCTAATCCGTCTGGATTTTTGATTTGAATTAGAATTAATTTCCTATTTATCTAAATAACGTTGCTCATGGACGACACCTTTTAAGTTTCCTAATTGTTTCCAATTTTATTTCCGGATTTTATTTCTATTTTGGCCGCATTAATTAGTTGAATGGCATCTCTTGAGGGCGATGCGGTTCAAGCAGTTTCCTGATAAGTGTGATTTGGCCGAACTAATCCGGTCTCCATACTTGGAAGGGTTTCTAACTCCTCCATGCTCGTCTAAGGCAAGTCCGAGTGCGGGAGAGAGCCCTATTGAAGTCTGAATCACTGCAAAACCTACTCTATATATACATCTACCTTTTGGCCATTGAAAAGGTTGGGGTAGAAGGTTGGCAATTGGAGAAACTGAAGCTCTCTCAAGGTGTTTTGAAGGCTCTCAAGGAGGAGCATGTGGACAACATCCCAAGGTTTCTTCTTATTCATCCTTTTCCTCCATTGAAGCCTATTGACGACCAAGACTTTCAGGGGGCCAAACCAACTATCTTCCCTACCTACTTTCTTTCTAGTTTTCATATATTCATCATAGTTAGTTCATTGTTTTCTTCATTGTTCATCATCACATCACTCCATCATACACAAACTCACCACATCTTTTTCCATATCCATGCATGCAATAGGGGTTTAAAGAACAACAAAAAGTGAGTCTTTTTAGTTTCGTTGCATGTTTGATTAACTATATAGGATAGATACTGCCCTATGTTAGTTCAAATCCAAATCCTTTATTTGTCTTTTGTTTCTCTTGCAAAGTTTGAAGGAGAAAAGCTTGAAGGAAGGTCAAAAGAGAGGAACAAACAACTCAATTTCTCCTAGTTGCAAGGTTAGTAGTGATCAACTTAATTTTTGAAACCTTTGATTTCTAGCGATCACAATCTCTAGTTTGTTTTGTTATTCATATGAACATGATATTCATGATAATCACACACCATATTTGAGCACTCACATCGACGAATGCGCCAAACTAGACGAGGGAGCGAGGATGAACCATTCAAACGGTGATCAAGTGGATATCGCTGGAGGCCGGGTACTTGTGCAGCTAGCAACATCACTTCGTCAGAAACACAAGGATGTAGATTCAACCTAGCACAAGGTGAAATTCATTCACCGATTAGCGTATTGCCGAAATGGATCAGGAACTGTGGTATCAGAGCCAAGTTGCCAGGTTGCCACTACATCTATTGTAGTCTTCCAGAGGCAGGTTTCCACTAGATCTATTTGTCGTTCTAAAATTTAATTTTTAGATTCATTCCATGTTGTTAAATCGATCTCTGAAATTGATTATGATTCATGAGATGAATCTGGATGTGAAAATTAATTCCTTTCCTCTATAGAGCAGTTCAAAAAAGCTTTTTTGAAATTTTTTAATGTTCTGTGTGTTAGTATTAGGTGGCCTACAAGCCAATCCGATACAATGTACTATTCAGTTTATTAATATAATGGCATAATTTTATTGTGTATTTAATTCGATCCTTATTTATCGTATCAAGATGAAGTCCATGAACATGTGCAATAGTCTTCGGATTATGATGAGATCATAATTATGGGACCGAAGAATTATAGACACACATTCTTAATTGTTCCTAGTCGGAGGACGTTTAAGAAGGACATTAAACATCTGGATAGACTAGTACAAGTTTCTTCAGCTCATATGATGAGGGTGACTAATCATATAAGTCATTTGTGTAGAAACACTGTGCTGGACCTGTAGGTGCTCATTGGTGAATGAGTTCACTGAACTGATCCGACCATGAATCGCTGGATGATAGCTACCTAACTGTTAACTAGCTCGATTCTTTTTCCACGGTTGCGTGGATGGTCCTTGTGTTAGTTTAGGTGGCCTACAAGCCAATCTAACTATGTAAATCTCTTTCATTTATTAATAAAATGGCATAATATTCATTATGTGTAAATCGCGTTAATTATCGTTTCATAATGAAGTTCGTGAATATGTGCTATAGTGATCAGATTATGATGAGATCATACTAATGAGACTGATCACTTAAACGCACATATTCTTAATCGTTCCTAGTCGGAGGATATCCGAGAAAGACAACGGATATCCGGTTAGACTAGTACAGATTACTCCTGCTCATATGATGAGGGTGACTGATCTCATAAGTCACTTGTGTGGAGACACTAAGGCGAATCTATAGGTGCTCATTGGCAAATGAGTTCACTGAACTGATCCGACTGAATCGCTGAATGGTATTGTACCTCACTGTCAACCAGCTTGATTCTATTGTCGTAGTTGCGTGGATGCTCCTCGGACCTGAGACACCAAGGACACCTTGTCGGTGGACTTCTGTGCTTTGACCTTGGTTTACGAATCTCTAGTCATGGGATTTTAATACGCCAAGAATTGGGTACAGCGGAATACCGTCGAAGGGAATTGTGTGTCAATAAGGAATCATTCGCTCTCGGTACTTAGAGAGAGAGAATGCTCTAGGAAGGATGCGCGAAAGTCCCTGGCCAGGGCGGACGATAATATCGGGAAAGGAGTTTTCCGATATTCATCAGCGGCATCCAATCCAAGTGAGTCGACCGGTTAGGGTTTGACAGCTCGCCATACCCTGAGTTGACTCGAGAGCATTGTACGAATGAAGGATTATATCCACGCGTTAACTGTCGGCAAAAAGGTTCCAAGAGTGGGTTACTTAACCCCAAATACCTTCCGAGTTCACAAGGTGTTGCTTGGCACCCAACGTGATCAGAGGCCCGGTCGAATTCGATGTGCGACATCAATTCGATTGATTAATTGATTAATAAAGGGTTATTAATTAATTAATAAAGTCAATGAGGAGTCATTGGTCTTGCTGGGCCATTAACTGGATTGGTACTTGGGCTTAGAGGGTTACACGCAAATGATTCTCAAGGCGATGGATAAATAAGTGGGTTTTATACAAACCGGGGGTTTTTATGAAAAACCGCGCGGTTAGTATAAAACATAGCGAACGGGCTGAGCAGGCCAAGCTGCTGCTAACCCTAGCCGCCCCTCCTCAGTTTCTGTCTTCCTCTGGCGTCCAGGCAGATCCAGATCTGCTCCGCCGCTTCTCCGAATCCCGTTCGACGGGAAATCGTCCGCGCGTTGCGGCGATCATTGCGGCGACCGGCGGAGGCTTCGTGGGCTGCGAAGAACGAGGAACTCGAGGATATCCGTTGCGGGGAGGATCGCGTGGACTTCGCTAGAGGCCGGGCGCTTGCGCGGCTTGCGGTGTCACACCGACGGAACCAAACGGCTGCGGATTCGAATCCGCACATGGTGAGAAAAGATAATCCGATTATCTTGTATTTTAGATTTCGAAACGGGAACGGATTGCTGTAAATATTTTTGTTTTCCGCTGCGTGAGCGATCCGGAGAAACCGAGAAAACCCAACAGTGGTATCAGAGCCAGGTTCCACTGTTTCTCGTCCCGTTTCGGTTTCCGAAATTGATTTTTCTTGAGTTATTCCATGCGTTTAATCCAATTAAAATGACGGAATAGTGTTCATGAGATGAACAGAAATAATTTGATTATTTTTCTGTGATTTTTTGGATTTTATTTGGGGTTTTCAGAGTTCTTCGTGGGACGATGAACGGGGTGTTTTCGGCGACTTCGTACTCGCTTCCCAAGCGTTGGGATGGCCGGCCGAGACTCCGGATCCATAGAGGATAGTCATCTCTATCCACCGGTCACCAAGATCGGCGCCGGAGTGCCCTTGGAGGTCCTGAAAAACGAGCCCAAACTCGGGTTTTTGAAACCTAAAAAACCAGTTTTTTGGGGATTTACAAAGGGGGTATTGCAGCTGGTTTTGGCCACCGCCGGCGGCCCTGCCGGTGCCGGGCACATCGCCGGCGCCGGGGGCACCGCCGGCCGGGGCCTGTGCCGCCAGGGGGCGACCGCCGGCGCCGCCTGCCGCCGGCATGCTACAATCCCTAGGGTTTCTGCATAATAGGGGGCTTCTGTTGGAGAAGGCCGGCCGAGCCAGCCCACTTGGCCGGTCCCGACGGACCGGGCCGGCCCCGGTTGGACCGGGGGCCAGGGGCTGGCTGAGCCAGGGTGCCCGAGCCCTGGCTCGAGCCCAAAAGTGGCATTCTTGGCCCTGGCTCAGGCTTTTAGCCGAGCCCTGGCTCGGTTTAAAGGGCTGGGCCCTTTTCTTTAATACCCCCCCGCCATTAATTCCCTAATTACACTATTAAACCCTATTAACCCCTTTTTTGATCCAATTAATGTTTGATTAGATTTTAAATTTATATTTCAAAATTGTTTTGAAAATTAAATTTTATTTTCTAATAATATTGGATTGGGTTATTAATGGGTTTTGGAATCATTATTAACAAATTGTTGTGAATGATTTGCATTAGTTATTAATTTAAAAGTTAAATTAATAATTAATCATAATAGACTAATTTAAGTGTTAAATTAGTCATTATTAGTTAATTGAAATTAATTGTCAATTTAAATGTTAAATTGATAGTTAATTTTAATTGAATAATCTAAGGGTTTAATTGATAGTTATTAATAATTGATGTTAATTATTAGTTTAAGAGTTAAATTTGTAATTAACATTTAATTAACTAATCTAAGAGTTAGATTAGTAGTTAATAACTTATTATAGTTGATTATTAATTTAAGTGTTAAATTAGTAATTAACTTTTATTGATTAATCTAAGAGTTAGATTAATTAATTATTAATTAGTTAGTGTTAATTGTTGGTTTAAGAGTTAAATTAATAATTAACATTAATTGGCTAATCTAAGTGTTAGATTAGTAGTTAATAATTAATTTGGTTAATTAATAATTTAAGTGTTAAATTGTTAATTAACTTTGTTGGATTAATCTAAGAGTTAGATTAGTCTTTAAATAGTCTAATTGTTAGATTATTAGTGGAGTTTAATCTAAATGTTAGATTATTAGAAATGTTCTAATTTGCATGGAATAATCTGGAATTATTAATTCGGTATGTGTGCGCATGTGATGTGTGTTTATTGCTTTTAAATTTAGATTTAATTGTATGTTAAGTTAATTAAATGAGTTTTCGAAATTCAAATGCCAATTTTGATTGGATCCCAGCTTTTTGAAAGCCAAAACTTAACTATTTTTGAAAACTCATTTGTTTTAACCATGTGATGCGCTGAATCATGTGTGGGATGTTTAAAACACACCGTGGTCATGGATATGCACTTAATTAATTATTCATGTGATAAATGGATTGTGTGGATTGTGGATGTATGAATGTTTATTAATTGTTAATAAATAGAAGTCTGCGCACCTCTCTCACTCATACTCTGATGTATTTCTACCTCCCTCTTACTCTTGTACTCGCCATAAGGCCTTCTTCATTTTTACTTGTGAATTCTAGAATTTAAATGTAATATGATCGAGGCAACCGAGGAAGGAGCGAGGACGATCCACAACGGCAACCAGGAAGGTGAAAAGATGGAGATCTCTTGCCTATGTGTTTGCAGGATATCTAATGTAATTGTTGTGTTAGATTGTGTGTGCGTTTGACTGTTGGCTCCAGTCAAACCCACTGTGCTATCCATGACCACACTAATGACATGTATGAGATGCATTGTTTTTCTTTTGATATGAATCAAAGCAGGTTATAGTATTTAGTAAATATATACGATATATCTATATACTATCACCTAAGAGAGACCAAGATAAAAGTTATCTAAATACCCTCAGATAAACTCTAAGCCGTAACGCGAGTAGTTGAACTTACCACGTGGTCCACCATCGTTATAGTCATAGGATTCGAAACACTTTAGGCAGGTTTGTTGTGCTATCCACAAGGCCTGCTTAATTGGGAGGAGAAACTGTGGCTATGGCATTAGATGCCTATAGATCGGGGTAGAGGAACCATGTAGCTTTGTTGTGCTATCCACAAGGGCTGCATGCAAATCTATGCTCGTCGCGTAATGATGGTTAGCTTAGACCAGGATTAATGGTTTGTTGTGCTATCCACAACGCCATTAAATCTCTGGGGACCGAAGCTATGATCAGATATTGCAAGGAGTTGCAAGTCCCATGAGTTGGGTGCTCTCTAATTGTATTACAGTTTATTGTGCTATCCACAAGGCTGTAGTGAAAGTCATTGAGATTCTGATCCCCACTAGGAGACTGTCGACGTCTCCCGTTCTGTATAACTGAGGGTTATACAGTCCGTCGAAAATTAGTGGGAGTTAAACTTGAACAAAAGACCATGTCTTGTTTTAAACTTTAATAATTGAACATCTGCTAAATAGATTTTACTTATCTCCTGTAGGGAATTATGTCGTTGAATAACCCACTCCGTGGCATACTTGATGCCCTTTTGACTTACCTGATCTACTCGGATTGGTTCAAAAGCCTGAAGAATGTCTTCAGATCTGAGCACATTGACTTTGTCCCTAGAGTTGATCCTCCTGCTAAATCGGCATTGGATGCCCCTGAAGTAGAGATGATAGCTAAACATAAAGGATCGAAGGACAAAGATAAAAGAGTAGTGAAAGGTGACTGCTTCTACTATAAGCAGTATGGTCACTGGAAAAGGAACTGCAAGGAGTTCCTTCATGATAAAGCTCATGGAAGAGTGAAGCTGTCTGAAGCTTTAGATATCTATATGATAGATATCAACTTATCAGTTAGAGATTCCACATCGTGGGTATTAGATACCGGATGTGCTTCTCATATCTGCCATGATGTGTAGATGCTGACAAGTAAGCGCAAGCTGAGACAAGGTGAGGTGGAATTGAGGCTAGGAAACGGTGCAAAAGTTGCGGCGATTGCTGTTGGGACAACAAACCTCAAGCTTCCATCGGGAGACACCTTATTATTAGAAGATTGTTATTATGTTCCTAGCATAATAAAGAACATCATATCAATATCTTGTTTGGACAAGATAGGATATAGGTTGACTATTGAGAATAGAAGTTGTTCGATTTATTATGGTAATAAATCAATAGCTTCAGCATCTTTAGTTAACGGTCTATATCTATTAGATGTTTCTTATTACAATCTTCGGATTGATAATGCTCTTAAGAAGAGCAAGAATTGTGTGAACCAAGCCTACATGTGGCATTGTAGACTTGGGCACATTGGCGAAAGCAGGTTGCAAAAGTTGCACAAGCATGGTTACTTAACAACATTCGATTATGAATCGTTTGTAACATGCGAATCCTGCCTTATAGGAAAAATGACAAAATCTCTATTTAGTGGACATGGAGAACGTGCCAAAGACATTTTGGAACTAATACATTCAGATGTATGTGGTCCAATGTCCACCCAAGCTAAAGGTGGCTTTTCTTACTTCATCACGTTCACCGATGACTTCTCAAGATTCTGCTATGTGTACTTAATGAAGTACAAGTCGGAAGCATTTGAGAAGTTTAAGGAGTTCAAGAATGAGGTGGAGAAGCAATTAGGAAAGAGTATTAAAGCTCTTCGATCAGATCGAGGAGGAGAATACTTGAGTACTAATTTCATACAATTCTTAAAGGATAATGGTATCCTTTCTCAGCTGACCCCTCCATATACACCACAGATGAATGGTGTATCAGAAAGGAGGAATCGCACTTTGTTGGACATGGTGCGATCCATGATGAGCTTTTCAGGATTACCAGTGTCCCTCTGGTGGTATGCTCTAGAGTCAGCAACATACCTACTGAACAGAGTACCCAGCAAGTCTGTGGCCTCTACTCCATATGAGATATGGAAAGGCAGGAAACCAGAATTTAAACATGTTAAAGTCTGGGGTTGTCCTGCTCATGTAAAGAGGCATGATCCAGACAAGCTGGAATCACGAACTGATAAATGTAGGTTTGTGGGATATCCAAAGGAAACCTTTGGATACTATTTTTACCATCCTGATGAACAAAAGGTGTTTGTCGCCAGGAAAGCTGTCTTCCTGGAAAAGGAATACCTTCTCCAGGAGATTAATGGGAGTAAAATAGTACTAGAAGAGGTTCCAGATCCCCAAACAGCTACATTATCATCAGATGAGATATCAGTTCCTGAATCTGTTCAGGTACACGCAAATGAGCCTCGTAGATCTGGTAGAGTACCTAGACTACCCGAACGATATGTGGGACATATTGCTGAAGGTGAGTTTAAGGTAGAATATAATGAGGATGATGATCCGAAAACCTACCAGGAGGCTTTAGAAGGCCCAGAAGCCGGGAAATGGCGAGAAACCATGAACTTAGAAATCCAGTCCATGTACACCAACCAAGTTTGGAACTTGGAAGACTTGCCCGAGGGTATTGTACCCATCGGTTGCAAGTGGATCTTTAAGAGAAAGATCGGTGCTGATGGACGGATCGACACTTATAAGGCAAGGTTGGTGGCAAAGGGATATCGTCAAAGGCAAGGAATTGACTATGACGAGACTTTCTCACCAGTTGCCATGATAAAGTCGACCAGAGTTCTGCTCGCCATTGCTGCACATTTTGATTATGAAATCTGGCAGATGGATGTAAAGACTGCCTTCCTCAATGGTAACCTTAAGGAAGAGGTGTATATGATACAAACAGAAGGTTTCACATCCAAAGAATCTCCAGATAAAGTGTGCAAGCTTCAGAGGTCCATTTATGGACTGAAGCAGGCTTCCCGGAGCTGGAGCATAAGATTTGACGAGGCTGTCAATTCTTATGACTTTATTAAGAATGAAGATGAGCCTTGTGTGTACAAGAAGACCAGTGGGAGTGCAGTCACTTTTCTAGTTCTTTACGTAGATGACATACTACTCATTGGGAATGATGTAGCTATAATGTCATCTGTAAAGATCTGGCTGTCGAAAAACTTCTCCATGAAGGATTTGGGAGAAGCATCCTACGTATTGGGAATACGGATCTATAGAGATAGATCAAAGAGGATGCTTGGAATGACCCAATCCTTGTACATAGATACCATAGTCAAAAGGTTTGGCATGGAAAATTCTAAGAGAGGTTTCATACCGATGAGACATGGAATTAATCTCTCAAAGGAGCAGTCTCCTAAGACTCCTGATGAGAGGGCATTCATGGATATAATACCCTATGCCTCTGCCATAGGATCTATCATGTATGCCATGCTATATACACGGCCTGATGTTGCATTTGCTCTAAGTGTTACGAGTATATTTCAGGCAGATCCAGGCGAAGAGCACTGGAAGGCAGTGAAATGCATCCTTAAGTACTTGAGAAGAACTAAGGATATATTTCTTGTCTATGGAGGAGGTGACTTGAAACTGCGAGGCTTTACTTACTCGAGTTTCCAGTCAGATCCAGATGATAGCAAGTCTACATCTGGATTCGTGTTTACTTTGAACGGAGGGGCAGTGTGCTGGAAGAGTTCCAAGCAAGTAACCACTGCAGATTCGACGACTGAAGCTGAGTACATCGCTACAGCTGAAGCCGCCAAGGAAGCAGTGTGGTTGAAGAAATTCATCACCGACCTCGGCGTAGTTCCCAGCATCTCTGAACATGTTCTACTGTTGTGGGACAACAATGGAGCAATTGCGCAAGCGAAAGAGCCGCGGTCTCATCAGAAATCGAAGCATATTCTGAGGCGCTTTCACCTTATCAGAGAGATCATATCCAGAGGAGATGTAGTAGTGGAAAGAGTTCCATCCGTCGACAATATAGCAGATCCACTGACAAAGCCATTGGCTCAAATTGTGTTTGAGCGTCACCTAGAGTCTATGGGCTTATTGTATAAAGGTGATTGGATTTAGTCCAAGTGGGAGATTGTTAGTTTAGGTGGCCTACAAGCCAATCTGACTATGTAAATCTCGTTCATTTATTAATAAAATGGCATAATATTCATTATGTGTAAATCGCGTTAATTATCGTTTCATAATGAAGTCCGTGAATATGTGCTATGGTGATCAGATTATGATGAGATCATACTAATGAGACTGATCACTTAAACACACATATTCTTAATCGTTCATAGTCGGAGGATATCCGAGAAGGACATCGGATATCCGGTTAGACTAGTACAGATTACTCCTGCTCATATGATGAGGGTGACTGATCTCATAAGTCACTTGTGTGGAGACACTAAGGCGAATCTGTAGGTGCTCATTGGAGAATGAGTTCACTGAACTGATCCGACTGAATCTCTGGATGGTATTGTACCTCACTATCAACCAGCTTGATTCTATTGTCGCAGTTGCGTGGATGCTCCTTGGACCTGAGACACCAAGGACACCTTGTCGGTGGACTTCTGTGCTTTGACCTTGGTTTACGAATCTCTAGTCATGGGATTCTAATACGCCAAGGATTGGGTACAGCGGAATACCGTCGAAGGGAATTGTGTGTCAATAAGGAATCATTCGCTCTCGGTACTTAGAGAGAGAGAATGCTCTAGGAAGGATGCGCGAAAGTCCCTGGCCAGGGCGGACGATAATATCGGGAAAGGAGTTTTCCGATATTCATCAGCGGCATCCAATCCAAGTGAGTCGACCGGTTAGGGTTTGACAGCTCGCCATACCCTGAGTTGACTCGAGAGCATTGTACGAATGAAGGATTATATCCACGCGTTAACTGTCGGCAGAGAGGTTCCAAGAGTGGGTTACTTAACCCCAAATACCTTCCGGGTTCACGCGGTGTTACTTGGCACCCAACGTAATCGGAGGCCCGGTCGAATTCGATGTGCGACATCAATTCGATTGATTAATTGATTAATAAAGGGTTATTAATTAATTAATAAAGTCAGTGAGGAGTCACAGGGCTTGCTGGGCCATTAACTGGACTGGTACTTGGGCCTATAGGGTCACACGCAAATGATTCTCAAGGTGATGGATAAATAAGTGGGTTTTATACGAACCGGGGGTTTTTATGAAAAACCGTGCAGTTAGTATAAAACATAGCGAACGGGCTGAGCAGGCCAAGCTGCTGCTAACCCTAGCCGCCCCTCCTCAGTTTCTGTCTTCCTCTGGCGTCCAGGCAGATCCAGATCTGCTCCGTCGCTTCTCCAAATCCCGTTCAACGGGAAATCGTCCGCGCGTTGCGGCGATCATTGCGGCGACCGGCGGAGGCTTCGTGGGCTGCGAAGAACGAGGAACTCGATGATATCCGTCGCGGGGAGGATCGCATGGACTTCGCTAGAGGCCGGGCGCTTGCGCGGCTTGCGGTGTCACACCGACGGAACCAAACGGCTGCGGATTCGAATCCGCACACGGTGAGAAAAGATAATCCGATTATCTTGTATTTTAGATTTCGAAACGGGAACGGATCGCTGTAAATATTTTTGTTTTCCGCTGCGTGAGCAATCCGGAGAAACCGGGAAAACCCAACACCTTGAACCTGAGACACCAAGGATATCTTGTTAGTAGGTCTTTGAGCTTTGACCTTGACTAACGAATCCCTAACGATAGTTTATCTATAAGTTAAGTGATCGTGTTCAGGGAGAAGCCCTCGAAGGTAATTGTATGGTCAATACAGGATCATCCGCTTTCGACAATAGGAAAGAGAATGTTCCAGAAGTGATGCGCTTAAGTCTTTGGCTAGGGCGGACTTTGTATCAGATAAAAAGTTATCTGATATAGATTAGTGGCATTTGATCCAAGTAAATTGACCAGCTAGGATTTAACATTAAACCATACCCTAGGTCGATTCGGGAACATTGCATGGATAAAAGATTATATCCGCGCGGTAACCGATGATGGAAAGGTTCCCATAGTGGGTTGCATAAACCCCAATGTCTTCCGAGGTCACGCGTTGTTGCTCGACACCTAACGTGATCGGAAGTCCATCAGAATTTATTGCGGGACATTAAATTTGGCTGATTAATTAATATAAAGATATTAATTAATTCAGTGGGTCCGTAAAGAGTTACTGGACTTAATGCGCCATTAATCAGACTAGTATTTGGGCCTGGGTCATACGCAAATGGTTTTCAAGTCGATAGATATTTTGACGGGGTTTTGGGTAAGTGTGAGTTTTTCTAAAAAACTGCAAAACAACTTATTATAAAAGAACTGCTTCACGCACTAGGGTCAGCAACCCAGTGCTGACCTTGCCGCTCCCCTTCTCTCTCCTCTCTCTCTCCTGGGAGCCCCACCCTCAGAGGCCGGCCCTCCATAGGCTCTGCTCTAGCTCCTGCCTACTCCGCTTCCTGTTCGATGGGAAATTTGAAACCGCATGTCGCGGAGAATTACACACTGCGAGACGGGATCTGCGGACGTCGCATTGAGCGAGGAAGCGAGGATGATTCATCGATAGGAAGACCGCGTGGATACCGCTAGAGGCCGGGCACCTGCGTGACTTACGACATCACAACGACGGAACCGAAAGAATGCAGATTCGAATCCATGCAAGGTGATAATTGTTTTTTCCTTATCTGATTTATTTCTGCGGAACGACATGGATCCGAAATTATTTTCAACTGCATTTTGTTCGGATCCGACACAGCGAAACCAAAGAGAGGTATCAGAGCCAGGTTCCACTGTGTTCTTCGCCGTTTCGATCTCCAGATTGACAGTTTTATAATTTATTCCATGCATGTTATTGATTTTAATTGCTTGAACCTTGTTCATTAGATGAACACGATTAATTAAAAGTTAATTACTGCGTTAAAATCGAATTTTATTTTTATGCATTTTCGAATTGCTCGCCAGCACTTTGGATCCCCCCCGGGGGTCGCTGGCCGCCACCAGCCTCCTGGCCGGCGTCGAAGAAGGCCACTAGCCGGCCCCTTCTCCTCATCCATTAGGGGGGGGGGGGGGTCTCTTGTGGGGCAGGCCGCCGGCGGCGGGGCGCCGCCCCCTTCACCCTGCACGCAGCTAGGGTTTCCTAGCTATGTCGGTAAAGGGGCCTGGGACGACCACTGGAGTGGGCCGGGTCCTGGTCCCCGAGCCAGCCCGACCCGGGCCAAGCTCGCCCCTTGGGGTAGGTCTGGGCCCAAGCGAGGCGCCAGGGGCCAGACCGTGCCTAGCACGCCAAGCCCATTTTGACACCCCCCCCCTTTGACTTCGCCCAATAACCCCTATTTCCCATTATTGCTGCCCCTTAATTATTATTTAAAAATATTATTTAATTTTATATTTAACATGTAATTTTAAAATTAAATTGAGTTTCGTTTTATAATAATTAGTGGCCAGTAAATAGATTTACTTAATCTAGGGAATTTTAACAAGTTGTTGTTAATTAGTTTATTAATCTAATTGTTAGATTATGTGACTTTAAAGATTGTTAGTTTAAATGTTAAATTAATTTCTTTAAATGTCAAAAAATTTAGCTTGCATGGAATATTATAAATCTACCAATTTGGTGTTCTTGCACATATAACGTAATGTGATTGCTTTTTAAATATGATTTAAATTAACATATTTAATCAAAATAAAAACTTTTCGAAAATTCAAACTTATCCAAATTTTGTTTGGTCCTTGGTTTCTGAAACCAAACTATTTATTTTTTTTAAAATTATTTTTCTTTAGCCATGTGATGTGCTAATTCATGTGTGGTTTGTTTAATAAAAAATTCCACGGTAGTCATGGATAAGCACTTGATATATTTTCATGTGATGATGTGTGGATATCTCCTTGATGTACTCGCCATAAGGCTTCTTTTAAATTATCATATAATTGAGAATTTATTATGTAATTTGATCGACGCAACTGAGCATGGAGCGATGACGATCTACAACTGCAACCAAGAAGGAAATGAAGGAGTTCATTCAGCCTATGAGTTTGTAGACTCATAATATAAATGTTATATTATGTATGTGTGTGTGTTTGACGGTCTGGCTCAAGTCAAACCACAGTGCTATCCATGACCACACTATGACATGTATGCGATGCATGTATATCTTATGATTGAGAATCAAATTACTAGGTTATTAGTATATGTAATATATGCGATATATTTAAATACTATCACTAAGGATAAGACCGAAGTAAATAAATAAAACCTTCGTTATAAAGTCTAAGCCGTAGCGCGAGTCATTGAGAATGCACCACGTAGCTCTCTATCAATATAGTTTTTAGAACTTAATTTAGTGATGGCATTTTCTATGCGTTTACCCGAGATTTGCCATCATTTGATGAAAGGACTATTAACTATGCCATTAAATGCCTTGAGATCAGAGTAGAGGAACGATGTAGCTATCGTCATATTTACCCGGGAGCTATATTTCTACTCTACTCTATCACGTATTGATCGTAAAGCTTAAATTAGGCATAATGGTCTACTGTATTTACCTGGGACCATTAATAACCTGGAAGCCGAAATCAGATCGGATATTGTAAGAAGTTGCAATTACTATGAGATGGTTGCTCTAAGATAACAGTAAGATACTATGTGTATACTCGAGGTCATGCTGTGATACTTGGAGATTCTGATCCCTACTAGGAGACTGTCAGCGTCTCCCGTTCTATATACCTGAAGGTTATACAGTCCGACGAAAATTAGTGGGAGTAAAACATGATTATAAAGTCTAAATCTTATTTTTTTAATTAATAACTGAATTTCTGTTAATTGAAATTTATTATCTCCAGTAGGCTAAAATGTTGCACCATAATTGGTTGCGAGGCATACTGGATGCCAACCATTTGATAGGCCCTAACTACTCAGAATCGCTTAGGAACCTAAAGATTGTCCTTAGGTCGGAGTAAATTGCAAATGTCCTGGATGACGATCCTCCTACTGAACCAGCATTAGATGCCCCAGAGGAGGATATGGTGACATATGAGAAATGAAAGGAAGAGTCCACCATGGCCCAATGCTATATGCTGGCCTCTATGAGCAATGAATTGCAAAGGTAGCATGAGGAGATGGTTGCTAGATCCATCATGCTCCATTTGAAGGAGCAATTTGGTGAGCTGAGAATAATCGAAAGATATGAGATATATAAGAATTTGTTCAAGGCTCAGATGGTAGAGGGATCTTCAGTGCGGACTCATATGCTGAAGATGATTGAATGGGTGGAGAGGCTAGACGTACTTGGCGTCCCACTTCTCAAGGAGATGCATACCGACCTTGTGTTGTCTTCCCTTCCACAATCATATGCTTAGTTCATAGTTAATTTTAACATGAACAAAATCCAGACAACTTTGGTTGAATTACTGAATATGCTAAAGACTGCAGAGGGGAACCTTGTGAAGGAAAAACCCCAAATCCTCATGGTTGGTAGGAACAACATGAAGAGACTAACAGTCCAACCCTTTAGGAAAGATAAAGGCAAGAATCAGAAGAAGCCAAAGGTTGTCAAGAAGGACAATGGAAAAAGTGCTGAGAAGGGTGAATGCTTCTACTGTCATCAGAAGGGCCACTAGAAGAAGAATTGCAAAGAATACTTCAAGGACAAGGCTCAAAGAAATGTGAAGCAACATGATGCTTCAGGTATCTATATGATAGATGTAAACTTGTTAATCAGAGATTATACATCATAGGTATTGGATACTAGATGTGTTTCTCATATCTGCAATTCTGTGCCGGGGTTGACAAGAAAGCGTAAGTGGAAGACCGACGAGGTGTAGTTGAGGCTAGGTAATGACGCAAGCGTTGTGGCGATCGCTGTGGGGACAGTGAAGCTCAAGCTACTATCTAGAGATGAACTTTTAATAGGTGAATGCTATTATGTACCTAGCATAATTAGAAATATTATTTCTATTTCAAGTTTAGATAGAATTGGGTACACTATGTCCATTGGAAATAATGGTTGCTCATTTTATTTCAGAAATAAATGAATTGCTTCTGCATTATTATCCAATGGGTTGTACTTATTGAATGTGTCTCATGATAATTTTAATGTCGGTCATATTCTTAAAAGGAATAAGTATGAAGTCAACAAAGCCTACCTATGGCATTGTAGGCTTGGCCACATTGGAGAAAACAGACTCCAAAGGTTGCTTAAAAATGGATACTTCGATCCATTTGATTATGAATCATATGCAACCTGTGAGTCATGTTTGATGGGTAAAATGGCTAAATCTCCATTTACTGGAACTAAAGAACGAGCCAAAGACATATTGGAACTAATACATTTTGATGTATGTGGTCCTATGTCTACCCAAGACATTAGTAGTTTCTCCTATTTCATTACGTTCACTAATGATTTCTCAAGGTATGACTTCATATACTTATTGAAGTATAAATCATAAGCCTTTGATAAATTCAGAGAATTTAAGAATGAAGTAGAAAAACAAGCTAGAAAGTGCATCAAAGCCATTTGATCTGATCGTGGTGGGGAATACTTGAGTACAGAGTTCATGAAATACTTAAAGGATAATGGTATCCTTTCTCAGGTTACACCTCCTTATACACCTCAAATGAATGGTGTATTAGGAAGAAGGAATTGCACATTGATGGAAATGATGCGATCAATGATGAGCATGTCCAAATTATCGGTGTCCTTATGAGGATATGCACTTAGTTCGGCTATATATCTTGAACAAGGTATCTAACAATCTGTTACATCCACTCTATGTGAGATATGGAATGGAAGGAAACCAGACCTTAAGTATGTTAAAGTCTGGGGATGTCCTGCTCATGTTAAAAGATATGATACAGATAAGCTGGAGTCCATATTTGACAAATACAGATTTGTGGGATATCCAAAGCAAACTTACGTATATTATTTATATCATCCTTGCGAACACAAAGTGTTTGTAGTCAGGAGAGCTATCTTTCTGGAAGAAGATTATATTCTCCAAAAGGATAGTGGGGTTAAAATAACTCTAGAAGAAATTCCAGACCCATAAACTGTCAATGGTTCATCATATGAACTGTCAGTTTCAGAACCTATTTAAGAATACACACAAGAACCTTGTAGGTCTGAAAGAGTACCTAAACCACCTGAAAGATATGTGGGACATATCAATATGGATGATTCTAGGATACTCTATAATGAGGATAATGATCCTAAGACTTACCAGGAGGCCATTGAGAGTCCAGAGGCCGGAAAATGGCGAGAAACCATGAATTCTGAAATTCAGTCAATGTACATGAACCAAGTTTGGAACTTGGTTAACTTGCTCAAGGGTATAGTACCCATCGGTTGCAAATGATCTTTAAAAGAAAGATCGATGCAGATGGACGAATTGACACTTATAAGGCAAGATTAGTGGCGAAGGGCTATTGTCAAAGGCAAGGTATTGACTATGACGAGACCTTCTCACCCATTGCCATGATTAAGTCTATTAGAATTCTTTTCGCCATTGCAGTATGTAATGATTATGAAATCTAGTAGATGGATGTGAAGACAACCTTCCTTAATGGAAAACTTGAAGAAGAGGTGTAAATGATACAACCAGAGGGCTTCACGTCAAAGGAATCTTTAGATACGATATGCAAGTTGCAAAGGTCCATTTATGGAATGAAGCAAACTTCTCGGAGCTGGAACATAAGGTTTGATGAGGTGATCAAATCTTATGGCTTCATTAATAATGAAGATGAACCTTGTGTGTACAGGAAAAAGAGTGGGAGCGCAATCACATTATGAGTCCTTTACGTTGAGGACATCTTACTAATTGGGAATGATGTCATCAGTAAAGATTTGGCTGTCTAAAAACTTCTTCATGAAAGATTTGGGAGAAGCATCTTACGTATTGGGAATATAGATCTATAGAGATAGATCAAAGAAGATGCTTGCTTTAATCCAATCCATGAACATAGAAACTATTGTCAAAAGGTTTGGTATGGAAAATTCCAAGAGATGTCACATACCGATGAGATGTGGAACTTATCTCTCTAAAGGTCAGTCTCCTAAGACCCCTGAAGAGAGGGTAATGATGGATAAAATTTCCTATGCATCAGCCATAAATTCCATCATGTATGCCATGCTATGTACTAGACCTAATGTAGGATATGCTCTAAGTGTTACGAGCAGACATCAGGTAGATCCAGGTGATGAACACTGGAAGTCTATGAAATGTATCTTTAAGTACTTAAGAACAATTAAGGATATGTTTCTAGTCTATAGAGGAGGAGACTTAAAGCTGTAAGGATATATTGACCCAAGCTTTCAGTCTGATCCGGACAACAACAAGTCAACATTAGGATTTGTTTTTACACTCAATGGGGGAGCAGTGAGCTGGAAAAGTTCAAAGCAAGAAACCACTGCTGATTCGACAACATAAGTTGAGTTACTACTGTTGAAGCCGCCAAGGAAGCATTCTTGATGAATAAATTCATTGACGAGCTTGGTGTCATGGAAAGCATCTCTGGTCCCATCCCACTGTTGTGTGACAATAATGGGGCAATTGCTCAAGCGAAAGAGCCGAGGTCTCATCAGAAGTCAAAGCACATTCTACGGCGCTTTCACCTGATCAAGGAATTATAGCTCGAGGAGATGTCGTGGTGGAAAGGGTTCGTTCAGCCGACAACACAGCAGATCCACTGACAAAGCCATTATTTCAGAATGTATTTGAGCGTCACTTAGAGAATATGGGTATTTTGTATAAGAGTGATCGGCTTTAGTCCAAGTGGGAGATTGTTAGTATTAGGTAGCCTATAAGCCCATCTGATAGTATGTACTATTCAGTTTATTAATATAATAGCATAATTTCATTGGGTATTTAATTCGATCCTTGTTTATCGTATCATGATGAAGTCCATGAACATGTGCAATGGTCTTCGGATTATGATGAGATCATAATTATGGGACCGAAGACTTATAAACATATGTTCTTAATTGTTCTTAGTCGGAGGATGTTTAAGAAGGACATCAAACATCCGGATGGACTAGTACAAGTTTCTTCAGCTCATATGATGAGGGTGACTGATCCTATAAGTCACTTGTATGGAGACACTATGTTGGACCTGTAGGTGCTCATTGGTGAATGAGTTCATTGAACTGATCTGACAATGAATCGCTGGATGGTAGCTACCTAACTGTTAACCAGCTCGATTCTTTTGTCACGATTGCGTGGATTGTCCTAGGACCTGAGACACCAAGGATACCTTGTTGGTAGGTCTCTGAGCTTTGACCTTGACTAACGAATCCCTAATCATGGTTTATCTATAAGTCAAGTGATCGGATTTAGGGAGATGACCTCGAAGGTAATTGTGTAGTCAATACGGGACCATCCGCTCTCGATAATAGGAGAGAGAATGTTCCAGAAATGATGCGCTTAAGTCCCTGGCCAGGGCGGACTCTGTATCCAATAAAGGGTTATCTGATATAGATTAGTGGCATCTGATTCAAGTAAATCGACCGGCTAAGATTTAACAATAAACCATACCCTAGGTCGATTGGGAACATTGCACGGATGAAGGATTATATCCTCACAGTAATTGATGATGGAAAGGTTCCTATAGTGGGTTGCATAAACCCCAATGCCTTCTGAGATCACGAGGTATTGCTCGGCAGCCAACGTGATAGGAAGCCCGTCCAAATTTATTGTGGGACATTAAATTCAGCTGATTAATTAATATTAGGATATTAATTAATTCAGTAGGTCTGTAAAGAGTTACTGGACTTAATGGGCCATTAACTAGACTAGTATTTGGACCTAGAGGGTCACACGCAGATGGTTTTCAAGTCGATTGACGGGGTTTCAGATAAGTGTGGTTTTTTTTGAAAAACCTCAAAATCACTTATTATAAAAGAACCGCTCGCACACTGGGGCCAACAACCCAATGCTGACCTAATCGCCCCCCCTTCTCTCTCCTATCTCTCTTGGGCACCCCCCGTTCAGATGTCGGGCCCCCGGAGGCTCCGCTCCTACTCCCGCCCGCTCCACTTCCCGTCCAATGTGAAATTCGTAACCGCATGTTGCGGAGAATTACGCGCAGCCAGAGGGGATCTGCAGACGTCGCATCGAGTGAGGAAGCGAGGACGATTCATCGAGAGGAAGACCACGTAGATACCGCTAGAGGCCGGGCACCTGCGCGGCTTGCAGCATCACACCGACGGAACCAGAAGAACACGAATTCGAATCCGTGCAAGGTGAAAATCGTTTTTTCCTTATCTTGTTTATTTTTGCGAAACGACATGCATCCAAAATTATTTTCTGCTGCATTTTGTTCGGATCTGAGACAACAAAACCAATCACTATGTGGTATTGGGCGCAGGAGGATGGCTGCTGCTAGTGACCTTGGCATTGCCGGTGGGTGTGTCGGCCCTCGTCAGGATCTACCGGCCCCAAGGAGCGTTGCCATAGTCGGCGGTGCCAACTCCTTCCCTTCTTCTCTTCATGAGATGAAGAGAGGAAGGGAGAGAGAGGAGGATGTACGGCACCCCAGCCACTGCTGTGTGATCGATGGCGGCATGGGTTCCTATTGATGATGTTGGCCTTGCCTCAAGTAGGGGTAGGCGCCGATGCTCCCCATCCCCGCCGCCCTACTACTACAGGATGAGCTTGGGGAAGGGGAGACCCCCCTGCGGTGGCTAGGGCTTGCCTAGCCCGCACGCAGGGGGAAATTAGGCTGAGGCCCAGCTTGGGACCGAGCTGGCCTAGGCAGCCCCTAAAGGACAGGCCTGGGCTCGAGCCAAGTGGCTTGGGTTGTGCCCGGGCTTGGCAGGGGCTAGGCTCATCCTGCCAGGCCCATTTAGGGGCCCTACCTAGAGGGGCATTAAATAATATTTTAATTTTAATATATTAAATTTTATTTTTTTTTAAATTTTGAAAAATTAAATTTTATTTGATGATGCCCTCTAAAGGAGATCAAATTTTTTAAGAAAATTTCTTTTAATAAGAGTTGTTATAAGAATTTTCTACAATCTACAAGTTAGATTGAATATAATTTAGAATTTTTCTAAATTGTGTATTATTTCATTTAACAAGGGTTATTAGTGAAATTTAAGTCAATCTAAGTGTTAGATTAACATTATTTAGAATTGTTCTAATTTATCTATTATTTCATTTAACAAGAGTTGTTAGTAAAATTTAAGTTAATCAAAGTGTTAGATTAACATTATTTATATTTTTTCTAACTTATCTGTTATTTCATTTAACAAGAGTTGTTAATGAAATTGAAGTTAATCTAAATGTTAGATTATTCTTATTTATAATCATTCTAAATTGTGCATGTAATACTTCTAGAAGTTAATTTTAGATATATATGCACATATTGATGTGTTCCTACTTTAAAATTATATTTTAAAAGCATGTTAGAAAAGTAAAAGATTTTCGAAAATTCAAAGCATCAATTTTGATTGGAACTCAGGTTTTGAGAAAATCAAATTATAACATTTTCGAAAACTTTAGCCCTCATATGAAGCATTATATCATGTGTGCATGGTTAAAACTTGTGGTGGTCATGGACAAACACTTTAATTAACATGTTATGTGATGATATGTGTGTGATTGTGGATTATTATGGAATGATTTAATTAATTATTTGTTAATTAATGAGACATGCGTGCTTCCCTCTCTCTCATTCTAATGTACTTCTACATCCCTCCAAATTTGTACTCCTCATAAAGCTTTCTTTTATAACTATGTAAATTTGATATTTATATCATTTTTGTTATTTGTAATTGATCGCAGTGGTCGAGGAAGAGCGAGGATGATCCACAAGTGCAACAAAGAAGGCCCAAGAGATGAGATTGCCAGCCTGTGTTCGCGTGGTTAATTAATATAAGTTGTTATATTAGTTAAGTGATGATTAACTATATAGCTCCAGTTTAATTATCATGCTATCCTTGACTACATAATTATTAACATGTATGTTTGATGCATGTGTTTTTATTTGATTTTGAATCAAATGTAATTATCTAGGTATAGTTAAATATATAAGATATATTTATCAAGATAAAACTTAGTTAAATCCCTCGTTCTAAAATTTTAAGCCGTTGCGTAGTCATTGAGAACGTGCCGCGTGGCCTTCCATCATTATAGTTTTAGTATAAGTCAGGCTTGATGTGGTTTGTTGTGGTATCCATAAGGCCCATCAAATTTTGATGACAAACTATGGCATGAGGATGCCTTTAAATGGGGTAGAGTCACAGTGTAGCTTTGTTGTGCTATCCATAAGAGCTACATCATAATCTATGTTCTTTAGGTAATGATGGTAACGTTTAAACCAGAAATTAGTGGCTTGTTGTGCTATGCACAAGACCATTAATGTTTTGGGGGTTGAAGTCTGATCAGATATTGCAAAGCGTTGTAAGTGTTAAGAGTTGGTTGCTCTCTGATCGTAGTGTGATTTGTTGTGCTGTCCATAAAGTCACATTATGAGTTAGTGAGATTCTTACCCCTACTAGGAGACCATTAGTGTCTCTTATTCTGTATATTTGAGAGTTATACAGTCCGCTAAAAAATAGTGGGATTAATTCAAGATAAAAGGCTATATCTGAATTAATTAAACTATCTGCTAAATCGCTTTATTTTCCCTGAAATTCATAAATGTCGTCAAATAATTAGATACATGGCATATTAGATCCTAACAAACTAACATGCCCCATTAATTTAGCCTGATTGAGGAAATCTAAAGAATGTCCTTAGATCCAAGTTATAATCTATATCCTTAATGAGCAATCCCTACCTGACCTTGCTGATAATGTTAGTAAGAAGAAATTTTGTGACCTCTTGCTTGGTGAAACTAAGATGAAGAGATTGTCATAGTAGGCCGTTGAGAAAGGCCAGGGGAATAAGCCTTAAAGGACTGGCCAATTGCTAAAAAGGATAAAGATAAGTTAGCTAAACAAGAGAAGTGCTTCCACTGCCATTAGCAAGGACACAGGAAGAATAACTGTGAGTCTTACCTTACACAAAATGGCAGATGATAAGGATATGAAGCTTGGAGAAGTCTCGAATATTCTTAACTTTTTCTTGTCCCTTAGAGAATCTGCATCACCGGTATACGATACTGGATATACCTCTCATATATGTGCAAATTTTGACAAGTGAAAAGAAACTGAGGGTTAAAGAGGTTGACCTGAGGCTTGGGCATGGTGCAAGAGTTGCAACTATTGCTGTGGGGATGGCAAACCTCAGGATGCCTTCAGGAGAATTGATAGAACTTGATAAATGTTTTTCTTCCATCAATCATCAAGAATACAATCTTAGAATCTTGTTGAGATAGTTGTGCGAGTGCTCAATATCGGTGTGTGGTGTTCATGATTTCATGTTGATTATGTGACAAACAAAATATTAAAATAAAATCGTGATCGCTAGAAACCTAAAGGTTTCAAAAGAAAGATTGTTTACCTCTTATAATTTGAGAGATTGGTTCTTCGTTCCTTCTCTTTGGCCGGCCAAAGAGAAAGAGCCCTTTTTTCGTTCTCTTGCTTTTATATTGGTTTCTTGATTTGTTATTCCAAAGCTTCTCCTTTGAATATCTTTTCTTTCTTTTTTGAATCTCCTTTGTAACTTGCAAGAAAGATGAAAGTAAACAAGAAAAGATCTAATTAGAACTAAAGTAGAGAACAATATCTATTCTATTAATGAATTCAAACATGCAACTAAACTAGGCTACTCACTTGTTTTGTATTCTTTAAACCCCTAACATGAATATGAGTTTTGAAAAGGATGTGGTGAGTATGTGTAACATGAAGTGATGAGATGAAACTATTAAGAAAAGGTGATTTACTCTATGAAATCAATGAAAAACTAGAAAAAAAACTAGAAAAGAAGATGGTTGGTTAGCCCCACCATAGCCTTGGTCTTCAAAAGTTTCAAAAGATGAAGAGGGTGAAGAGAAAGAAGCCTTAGATGAAGCTCCTCTTGCTATCCACGTTTTCCTCCTTGAGTGCCTTCAAACACTTTCCCTTGAGCTCCAAAATTACCAATTGCCAACCATTTTTAAAGGTCCAAGGGGTGTATTATTTATAAGAAGTGGTTTGGGGGTGTTTTGGCCTCCAAAAGAACTCTCCTGCGGCTTCCAACTTACCTTGGATGAGCATGGAGGAGTTTACAACTTTCCCAACCTCAGAAACCGGATTATCTCAGTCAAATCATGTTTACTAGGAAACTCTCAAATTGCGTCTCCCAAACGGGACGCCATTTTACTAATTAAAGTGGCCAAAATAGAAAGAAAATTCGAAAATGAAACCAAAAAAGATTAGAAAACCTAAAGCGCGTCTCCTTAGAGCGACGTGCTTTATATAATTAGGAAATTAATTCGAATTAAAATTTAGAAACCTAGACAAATTACGACCTAAATGGCATCTCGCCTAGGCGACGTTATTCAGTGAAATCCATCTGAATTTAGGAATTTAATTCCTAACTGATTTCTGCTAGGAAATCTAAATGGCGTCGCCATGGGCGACACTAATCAACCGATTTCGAGAAAAATCAATAAAAATTAATTAATGATTAATCATCAGACAATTTTGGGGCATTATAATTGTGACATGAAAATTACTCAATATGAGGTCAAAAATAGCATGTCTACAGCTGCCCCCACCTTGGCATTGACTTTGTAAGAGAGTGAAATAGAATGGAATGTATTGAAAAGGTAATGCTAAGGTGTGATGAGACATGCTCTCAACATTATATGATGTGAATCTTTCTCAGAATGATCAATGAAGTAACTCAAAGAGATCAAAGGAATTAATCTTGTCTAGATGAAAGAGACAAAGGAAATAAAATAAGGCCGATCAACTTCCACGATTGGGAAGTACCCTAGGTCACAAACTTTATAGGTTTCATCATGGAGAGCGGTTACCAGCCAACGTGGACGTGCTACAACCATGATGGATCTTAAAAGGAAACAAGAAAATTTGGGATAAAGAATCCAAGCAAGACGGAAATCCAAAGATATTTTCAAGAAAACCTCAAAGATAATTGAGAGATCAATCTAGAATGGAATATCTCATATCACGTTGGGATTTTTTTTGATCAATAGTATGAAATTTAATCAAGAATTAATTCTTATCACAATTATTTCAAAGTCCTACATGATGCATGTTGAGCTAAAGGAAAATTAAAATAAAATAACATATAAATTAATCAAAGATAATATTGTTAAATTGTCATTGATGAGTCTAGACACCAGTCTTGCAATTCAGTAGTAAGCCAAAGCTCGTTTGTCCACGCACCTTTTCACAAAAACGAAACCATCGTCCCCATCAATTAATAATCTAACGGCCTATCAGTGTGATTAAGAATCCTCTGGAATTATCACTATTTTTGTTGGAGGGGAACTCAAATTTTAGTTTCATCAAAACACTAGGTCTTTGATATACTCTAATAAATATTTATCATATAGCAATGATAATGCAAAAATTACATGAAAGAAATACAGGGACAGAGATAACCGTCTTTTAGTCACTGCTGGGACTAAGTGAAACTCCCACAATGGGACCTTATTTGAAATTTTCGACTTTCTTTTCCTTCTTACCTGCACTCAGAATTTGTCAATAACTTCAAGTAAACAGTAATCATCATTACATGTTAGCAATTATACATTTTCGGATAAATAATAGAAAATTCATCAAACGACGTCGTTGTCCACAGACGTCATTTAAATGACGTCGTCCCGTCCAGACGCCATTTAACTTATAGAAACTGTTCTTTGTTCTGACTCCAATCTGAACTCCACTTTCCTTCATGCACATCCCTCTTCCAATTCGGAGATGGACTTCATGGGCCAAGAAATAATACTTCAGCTTCTGAACTACCCAAACTAGTGCAACAAACATTTTCACATCGTTGTATATCTCTGTTCAGCGGGGCTGAGAAGTTTAGTGAGATAATAGGCTGCCCTCTCCTTTTTTTCTTCATCTTCTTGTGCTAAGACAGCTCCCATAGCGTCATCCAGGGTAGAAATATATAGAACTAAATGCTTATCTGGAGACGGTGGTCTCAAAATAGGAGGACGTGCAAGATACTTCTTCAATCCATCAAATGCTTCCTGACACTTATCGTCCCAATCGAATTTAACTCCCAGCTTAGTAAGCTCGTAAAACGGCTTACATCTTTGTGAATGCTGGGAAACAAAGCAGCGAATAAACTGCAACCTCCCGATCAATCCCCCCAGTTCTTTCAAATTCTTGGGAGGTGGCATTTCAATAATAGCTTTAGCCTTGTTGGGATCGATCTCAATACCCCGTTTGCTGACAATGAACCCTAACAACTTTCCCGACGAGACACCAAATACGCAGTTCTTTGGGTTCATCTTCAATTGATATTCCCTCGATCTTTCTAAAACCTTTGCCAGAATTTCAACGTGCTCAGCTTTAGTCTTAGACTTCACCAGTAAGTCATCCACATACACTTCAAAATTTATATACATCATATCATGGAATATAGTCATCGTAGCCCTTTAATAGGTGGCTCCAGCGTTCTTCAATCCAAATGGCATGACAACATAACAATATGTGCTCCATGGTGTAGTAAATGACGTCTTCTCTTGATCATCTTCTGCCAATCTAATCTGATTGTATCCTGAAAAATCATCTATGAATGATAGAGTCTCAAATCCAGTTGTGTTATCAATCAGCACATCTATATGAGGCAGTGGGAAATCATCTTTAGGACACGCCCGGTTCAAATCTCTAAAGTCAATACAGATCCTGACCTTCCCATCCTTTTTCATGACCGGGACTATGTTAGCCACCCATTGTGGACAGAGGACAACTCTAATAAATTTGGCTTTATACAGCTTATCGACCTCTTCCTTTATCTTCAAAGCCATTTGTGGGTGGAATTGCCTTGACTTCTATTTGACCGGACTAGCTCCAACTTTCAATGTTAAATGATGCTCCACTAGAGAAGAATCTAACCCCGACATATCTTCATAGCTCCAGGCGAAAGTGACCTTGTATTCTCAAAGAACTCGACCCAAAACCTCTTCGTCTAATTTTGAAAGATTTTAATTGATGAGGATTACCTTAGGTTCTTCTTCGATTCCTAGATTGATTTCCTTGGTTGGTTCTTCTACAACAACTGAGGGTTCATCAAATCTCTTCACCCTACTAGCATATGCCTTGGCTGCATCCTCATCTTCTTCCTCTCCTCAATGACGGGGTCCTTTTCATGTATCAACTCATATACCCCATACCTATCATCAACCAACTCGTCTGCCTCAGACTCTTCTAACAACTGGATAGGATTCTCTAATAATTGAGGGATTTGATAGCATGGAAGGCACTTAGAAGCTAATTCTTGGAGGTATCTATTGGGAATTCTCTTATCCTTCGATTGTCTAGACTTCTTAATATGGCTAACTTCATTAGACTCCCTAACTTCAATAAATTGCCTACCACTAAACTCACTATTCTGACCGAGGGAGGACGAAGAAGGATGAAAATCATTGGATACATGAGGGAATACAGGTGAATCATCCCGAGAAGAGGGGCATAGTAGATCTAGAAGAGAATCCTGTCCGAGCAACCCGCGTGATCGGGTACATTCCGACAAGTAATAGAATGTTTCCTCAATGAGGATTTGTGAGGAGGAAGTTGCCAAATCAGCATTTTTTTTTAGGAATTTTGGGTATTAAGTATGAAAAAAGAATGAATTTGAAAAGGAGGGGAATGTGATGGAGAAAACGGTATCATTGCCAACGGATTAGGGAGATCATACAATAATATGTCCCAAATTAGATCATGGATCCTCTCCAAATTGAGAGGAATCCGAGGAAGAGGATCTCGAGGAGATAGAGTGATGATGATGGGAGGAGCCCGAGGTATATCTTCAATGATGGCCCTTGACCAAGTCAGGGTCAGGAACATAGTACGAAATAAAGTATGGAGGGGAAACATATGATATGGATAAGTAGCCCTCCAAAGGTGATCAGTTGTCAAACCAGCTTTATAGGGGTCATCTGGCTCCCCTTCATCTGTCTCCTCATTCAGTAAGACTCCCTTGTCAAAGATGGCTCCAGGCCCCTCTATCAGCTCATCTATCAGTCGTGGCCACTTTGATTCAGAGGGATCAAGGAATAATCTGTTCAGTGCAATATATAAATCCCTCGTGTCAAACCAGCGGTACCACTCGCATTCTGGATCTTGAATTTTCCTCCTTTTCATCGGCCACAGAGCCTTCAAAGACTGATACGTTAGTAACTGAGAGTAGTGTCTAGCCAGGTTTCTTCCATATATGTCATGTAGGTCGAAGTGAGAAGTGATTATTACTGTGTTATCATTATTGTTTTAAATCACAGGACCCTTAATGAAATGAGTTGACAAAGTCCAAGTTAGGGGTTTCCAGTTTTCTTTGCATGGCGTAACCATTGTCTTCCATGTCTTATGACCGTCTTCGTCTTCCTGCTGCTGAACAATGTTATGCCTCACCTTTACTGGCCTATAGCCCAGACCGTTACCAGATGCTCTTCTGTTATCATTAATAGGCGTGGTTCTGCCCTGCAGTTGTGTGCCTAGGCTTTTTTCAGGCTGATAACCGTCCTTCATCATTATGTCCCAGCTAGGGGTACTCATGAACCTCCCCCTTTTCACAGCATCGATTGGATAAGAAACTGGTATAGTGGCTTTTAAAGGATCGGCCGATGGAAGATAGACCTATAATACCGACATAATGGGTTGTCGACTAGGTAAGGGAGTCGGTTGGATATCAGAGAGTAAACAGCAACAAGGATAGGCATGCTCGTTACTTTGATGATCCGTCCTTTATAAGGAAACTTGAGGCATTGATGGTTCGTCGATGGAATTGCCTCAAGTGATTTGATATAGGGATGGCCAAGTATGCCTTTCAGCGAAGGGGTCGATCTCAAGAATATGGAACTCGACCTCGGCATGACAAACATGACCTAACTCCACCTTTAAATAAACCATGCCTAGAGGGGAATTGGTAGAGTTGTCGTAAGCGGTGACAGAGATGGGGGAAGGCAGCCACTTCTCTTTCGGTATGCCACAGAGTTCTAAAGTTCTCGGCGGCAACACATTGATGGAAGCTCTTGTGTCAACCAAATAGGCATCCACATCCTTCTTGCATAGATTAACTGTAATGCTCAAGGCCATGCTTCTGGCTGCTGGTGGTGCCAACTCAGATATATGGAAAGATATAGAGAGTTGATCCCCCTGTGAAACCAATAGTGTTGTGATCTTTTCTACCGGCACATCCTCATTGACCATGACCCTTTGGAGATACTCCATCAAAGCTTCTTGATGGGTCTTAGATCTCTTGATCAACTCTAGCATGGAGATACGTGCCAGTATTCGGTTCAGGTGCTTTAATAGATCATACTGAGTGCCAGGTGTGCTCTCTTCATTCTGTACTTCTTCTGTCGGCTGTGATGGGCCATCTCATACTGTGAAATGGGGGAATACTTTGTTGAAGATCCTTCCGCTCCGGAGTGTATGTGACTCATCAATGGAAGGTCCAGGTGATATCTTGAGTACTGCCTGGTTGATGAGGAGTTTGGAGGGGGTGATGGGTTCATAAGTAGATGGTGGTGGATTATTTGGTGGAGGTTTTGTGCGGATGAGGGGTCTAGTGGGTTGTATGGTATTGGGGGAGGTGATTGGTACAAGTGATGTGGGGAATGGAATGCGGAGTAATGGTTTCGACGGCATGATGGGTTCATGATTGGGGAATTGTGGAGGGTTGTGTGGTTGAGGTTGTGTGGAGGGTTTAAGGAAAGCGGGTATTGGTATGGGTGCGATGGTTATGGGTTCTCATTTAGGTATACGGATGATGCGGCAAGGCGGTTGCTCGGCAGTACTCATAATGTGACCTGTTGAATATATAGAGGAAGACTCCTCTACCTTCCATTGTTGGCCCGTATTAGCCTCAGACTAGCTATTGGTGAGAATTGGGGCAATCTGATTTTGATGCTCCGACAGCGGTTTTGCATTACACTCATGTTCTGTGGAGGTGCTGCCTGTGCTGGTGCTCTCTGTATTGGCTGTTGTTGCTGTTGTTGTTGTTGTTGTTGTGGTTGTTGCTGCTGGGGCCTTCTTGCCTTCAAGGCGGCTATGAACTTCTTCATCTCCTTCCAGTCAATGCCCCCTTGATCATTCAGATCATGGATGTAGTCCTGAAATTGGAAACAAGCATCCACCGTATGCCCAGGTTGTCTATGGAAGACACAGTATCTGAAGGCATCGGCATTTTGGGGCTAGATAGTCTTCTCCTTTGGCAATACTGGTGCATTGGCTGCCATAAGGGCGTTGAAGATATCTGATAATGATCCTGGGAGTGGAGGATAAGACACCCTCTTAGGGCCTGGAGGCCTTCTCTGCTGATTGTAATCATTAGGTGGTGGCACGTTAGTATATGTTGGCTGTTGACGAGGCTGATTGAAGGTCGGCTGATACTGTTGTTGGGGTGGCCTGAAGCCCTGCTGATTTGGCAGTCTCTGCCCTATATACTGCGGCTATTGATTTCTCATGAACTGAGGTTGATTATCGTTCATTGTGCTTATCTGTTCATAGGAGAGTGTGCCTTTTGTGGTAGGACCCATGGTGGAAGAGTTTGGCATGGCATGCTTCCAAGGTGGAGGTCTACCGGATCGGTGAGGATCAAAGACACTAGAGAAAGTAGAATCTTTGAATGCATTATGCATATAACACACCCTCCCATACCAGCCATGTTGGTCAGATTGTTCAATGTGAGGACTAACTTGTACTAAGGAGTAGCATTACTAATCATCATCTTGACCTGCTTGGACTCAGACAAATGATCTTTGATTTTCTCTACCATAACCCTCCATTCATCAGCATATGTTATGAAGTCCTCATTAGGCTTCATCTTTTCGGCTACAAATCTGCTATAGACAATGACGGTGCTACTATGTCCTGATAATGCCGGAGGAATTTCCTTGACCTAGTATCAAAATCCTCAACCTCCGAAGAGTCTAAGGAGAAGAATCACTTGAGGGCTGGTCCCTCTAGTGACCTTCTGAACAAGAATGACAGTGACCTCTTGTCACTCTGCCAAAAAGACGACTCGTACATGAACTCCTTTAAATGAGTAAAGGGGTTACCCGAGCCATTGTACTTTCTGTATACCGGCATCTCAGAGGGAGGAAGGTGAAACGTTGGCAGATTGGGAAGAGAAAGCTTCGGTGCTGCCTTGACACCCATCATCTTCTTGAAGTTCTTGAATTGTTCATCTATCTGATCCATCTTGGTGAAGAGAGCCTGGGTTACTGGATCAATCTAAGGAGGAGGTGGTGGATCATACAAAACTTGCCTCCTGGAATAAATGGGGCAAGGGGGGCAATATGGTTGAGGTCCGGCAGCGCTTCCACTATGCTTGAAGGCATTTTGGTAAGTCGACGTCTGCGGTTTAGCCGAGTATCTCGAAGAAGACAACTGTGGCCCGGATGGCCGGGGAGTAGAAATGTGAAGGCCTTCCATGGCCTGATGAACTGAAGGAACATGGTGAGGAGGAGGAGCTTGATGGATAACAGGAGGAACCACAGGATTTGGTTTAGCAGAACGTGAGGGCGTCTTCCCCTTGAGAATGGATTGGATTGCCTCAAGTTGTTGAGAATCTACGTGAGTAGCCAAAGCTCCCAGAACGGTAATCAAATCAGGAGGATTGGTGGACGAGGGCTCGGCTTGATCTTGAGCCTCCTCGAAAGTAGGATTGGAGATCACATGTATATGAGGACGATCAGTACTAGGATCGTACTGGTCGTGAGTAAAATGGACCTAACCTTGAGGGGCATAGGCGTCTCCCTCATATTCAGGGTGATAGAAATTGGGATTGCGGGGGGCATTAGCATCTCCCCCATTCTTAGAATAATAATCAAACTCACAAGGGGCATTAGCCTCTCCCTCGTATTCGAACACGGTATCCTGCTCATAGGCAGCCATACCCACAGTCTTACCTGAGCGAAGTATCATGATGTTAAGTTTCAAACAAAGATCCAGACAAGTTGCACAAGGATTAACAAATAAGTGGATGGTTACGTTGTCTTAGGATTCCTTGTTGAATTACTTAAGTTCTTAGACACGAATTCACTCAACGGGATAGGATCCTAGTTTCAGTTTAGTTTCCACCGTGATGTTCTAAAGTTTTGCTCACAATGTTATGAATAACTACCCAGGACTTCAATTGGTACAACCAGCCCGATAAACAATGAGGAATTCCTTACTTTTGGAGACTTATGGAGGTCTTAACACCAACCACTCTAGTCTGACCGAAGGACCAACCCAGTCAGAGAGAGATGAAGATGCTAAGAAAGGTGTTCCTATGAGGGGGGGTGTAAGCCCCAATGCAGATGACCTATAGTCTGGATGGCCTCTAATGTAATATAAGGTAAATATAGGTAACAAAAGGGATTAAAGATCCGAGGACTGATGACCAAGAGAAGAAACTATTTGAATTGCGTCGCTGTTCACCGACGCTATTCAACACAGTAGCTTCTTCTGTTTACAGAAGCTCAGGTAGCAGCACAGCAAGCAAAAGAGGCTTAAGGGCGTCTTCATAGGAAGACGCCTTTTGAATGGCATCTTTATGAGCAGACGCTATTTGGAGACCGAAACCACACTAATGACAAATGACAGTAAAAATAGGGGCAGTCCCCTCTCAAATCATCCAAGCAAACGATAATCATTTGATCATGCAAAATTCGATTTTAACAGATTTGGTTACCATTTAATCAACTATGAAATCAGTCAAACAAATACTTTTATATCCAACTCACAACCTTTAATCAATCAAGGGAGGGCAAGATCTTGCCACAAGGGTGTGCACGTGGTGCACATACAGATAAAAGTAACTAAAACACCAATTGATGAAGGGAGTGCCCGAGGGACACAAGTGGTGCACCGTAGGTGCCCGATGATGAAAAAGCAAGAGAAAAATAAAGATAGCAAGACAAAGTCACACCGTGATCGCCAAAAAGCTGTGAGTGCTCAATATTGGTGTGTGGTGTTCGTGATTTCATGTTGATTATGTGACAAACAAAATATTAAAATAAAATCGTGAGCGCCAAAAACCTAAATGTTTCAAAAGAAAGATCGCTTACCTCTTATAATTTGGGAGATTGGTTCTTCGTTCCTTCTCTTTGATCGGCCAAAGGGAAAGAGACATTTTCTCATTCTCTTACTTTTATATTGATTTCTTGATTTGTTGTTCCAAAGCTTCTCCTTTGAATCTCTTTTCTTTCTTCTTTGAATCTCCTTTGTACCTTGTAAGAAAGATGAAAGTAAACAAGAAAAGATCTAATTAGAACTAAAGTAGAGAGTAGTATCTATTCTATTAATGAATTCAAACATGCAACTAAAGTAGTCTACTAACTTTTTTTGGGTTCTTTAAACCCCTAACATGAACATGGGTTCGTAAAAGGATGTGGTGAGTGTGTGTAACATGAAGTGATGAGATGAAACTATGAAGAAAAAGTGATTTATCCTGTGAAATCAATGAAAAACTAGAAAGGAAACTAGAAAAGAAGATGGTCGGTTGGCCCTTCCATAGCCTTGGTCTTCAAAAGCTTCAAAAGATGAAGGGGGTGAAGAGAAAGAAGCCTTAGATGAAGCTCCTCTTGTTGTCTACGTTTTCCTCTTGAAAGCCTTCAAACACCTTGCCTTGAGCTCCAAAATCACCAATTGCCAACCTTTTTCAAAGGTCCAAGGGGTGTATTATTTAAGAAGTGGTTTAGGGGTGTTTTGGCCTCCAAAAGGACTCTCTCGCGGCTTCCGACTTACCTTAGATGAGCATGGAGGAGTTTACAACCTTCCCAACCTCGAAAACTGGATTATCTCGGCCAAATCATGTTTACCAGGAAACTCTCAAATCGCGTTGCCTAGACGGGATGCTATTTGGCTAATTAAAGCGGCCAAAATAGAAAGGAAATCTGGGAAACAAAAAAAGATTAGGAAACCTAAATCGCGTCTTCCTAGAGCGACGTGCTTTATATAATTAGAAAATTAATTTGAATTAAAATTTGGAAACCCAGACGGATTAGGACCTAAATGGCGTCTCGCCTAGGCGACGCTATTCAGTCAAATCTATTTGAATTTAGGATTTAATTCCTAACTGATTTCTTCTAGGAATCTAAATGGCGTCGGCCATGGGCGACGCTAATCAACCGATTTCGAGAAAAATCAATAAAAATTAATTAATGATTAATCATCAGACCATTTTGGGGCATTATAATTGTGACATGAAATTTACTCAATATGAGGTCAAAATTAGCGTGTCTATAAGTTAGTTATCTATTGATTGGGTGGAACAAAAGTTATTCCATTTTTTTAGAAAAAAAATGATTAACTTTATTCACTAGTCAATGATGCATACATTTTTGATGTGACATGTCATGTGATGAATGTTTATATAAGTCTCCTGAAATAAAGGGTACTGTGTAAATATAGAATATCTATGGCACTATAGGCTGAGTCATATAGATGAGGATAGAGTTTAGAGGTTGCATAAATAGATATATAGATCCATTTAATTGTGAATCATATGCAACATGTGAATTATGTCTCATGAGAAATTGACCAATTCTCTATTTACTGGATATGGAGAAAAAGCCTAAGACTTATTGGAACTTGTACATACTGATGATGTTGCCTAATCTCCACTCAGACTAGAGGTAGTTACTCATACTTCATCGTTCTTAATGATGACTTTTCTAGAGATTTAACTATGTGTACTTGATGGAATATAAGTCCAAATCATTTGAGAAGTCTAAGAGATTTAAGAATAAACTGGAGTGAGTAACTAGAAAGAGTATTAAAACTCTTCAATTGGATCGAGGAGGTAAATACTTGAATACAGTATCCACACAATTCTTTAAAGATGATAGTATCCACTCTCCATTGCCCTGTCCTTATAGGCCACGACTATATGCTACATTTAAAAAGAGGAATCTCACCTTACTGGATATATATGATCTATAATAAGTTCTTCCAAACTTCCTATTTCCTAGTGGGCTTGAGTATTGGCATTAGATGCGCATCTTTTTAATAAGGTTCCATGTAGATCAGTGTGTACTAATCCATATGAGATATGGAGAGGAAATAAATGTGAGTTTAAGTGTGTAAAAGTCAGGCGATCTCCTACCCGTGTGAATAGGCATGATCCTGGAAAGTTGGAATCAAGGAAAGAAAAGTGTAAATTTGTGAGATATTCAAGGATAGTATTTGGATGTTATTTCTATTATCCAAATGATGAAAGAGTGTTTATCACTGAAAGAGTTGTCTTCTATAGAGGAGAAGATGTCTTTGGAGAAGACAATGGATGCTAGATAGGATTGGAAGAAGTTTCAAATGCACAAGTTAACACTAGGTCATCTAATGATCTCTTTCTTATGGAACCTATCATGACACCCATTAAACAACGACGTAGGTATTTTAGAGTTCTCCAAACAGCCAGATTCGTATGTATGGCATATCAAAGATGGCATAAGGTGAAGAACTCTAAGATGAGGATGATGATCTAAAGACCAATGATACGTCTCTTAGCAGTTTTGACTCTAGGAAATGGCAAGAGGCAATGAATTCTGAGAAGTAGTCCATATATACTAACCAAGTTCAAAACTTAGTAGACTTGCATGAGCGTAAAGACCCATCAATTACAAGTCAATCTTCAAATGGAAGATCAGTACCAATGGATTATTGGATATTTATATGGCAAGGTTAGTAGCCGAAGGAAATTGTCAAAGACAAAGTGTTGACCTTGAGCAGACTTACTTGGCAATTGCCATAATCAAGTCAATTAGAATTCTTCTTGCCATACCTGCCTATCATACTGATAAGATACGACAGATGGATGTTAAAACGGTCTTCCTCATTGACATTTTGAGGAAGAAGTGTATGTGATACAGCTTGAATATTTTACATCTAAAGGGTATCCTAAAAGGATATGTCAGCTTCATATATCCATTTATGAATCATAGCAAGCTTTACAAAGTTGGAATCAAATATTTGACCTGGCGATCAAATCTTATGAATTCATTGGGAATGAGTATGAACCCTATGTGTATATAGAAGGTTAGTGGGAGGAAAATCACTTTATTAGTGCTTTATGTTGATGACATACTACTCATTAGGAATAATTTAGGGGTGTCACCATCGATAAAAGAATGATTATCCAAAATTTATCTATGAACAATTTTGGTGAAGCATCCTGCATATTGGATCTATAAAGATAGATCGAATAAAGATAGATCGATAAGGATGCTTAACTTGACACAATTCAAGTACATTAATTCAAATGTCAAAAGGATTGACGTTATAAATTTTAAAAGAGATCTTATATGGATGAAACATAGAATTATACTCTCTAAAGAAATATCCTTTAAAATGATTAAAAAGAGGTTTTGCATGAGTCGGATGTTTTATGCTTTCTAAATAGGATCCATCATTTGTACTAGACCTGATATAGCCTATGCTCTAAGTGCTATGAGCAGGTATTAAGTAGATTCAGGAGAACCGGGTTGGTAGGCGATGAGATACATCCTTACGTACTTCAGAAGAACTAAAGATGTGTTCGTGACATATGCAGAAAATGATTTGAAATTCCGAGGTTGCATTGACCCAAGCTTAAAATATGACTTGGCTGACAGCTAATTAGTGTCAGGCTTTGTCTTCACCTGCAATGGAGAAGAACTAAACTATAAGAGTTCCAAGTAAAAAATCACTGCTGATTTGATGATAAAGACAAACCATACTCTATTGCTGATATAGTATAGATGAAGGCATTCAATCATAAACTAGGAGCAGTTTCGAAAACCTTTAATCGAGTCCCATTGTTGTGCAACAACAATGTGGCAATCATATAAGTGAAAGAGCCGTAGTCTTATCAAAAGTTGTAGAATACTTTAAGGCACCTTCACTTGATTATAGAGATCATTGCTAGAGGAGATATCGTAGTCGACAGAGTTCCATCTGTAGATGATACAACAAATCTACTGACTAAGGCTTAGTCTCAGAGTGTCTATGAGCATCACCTAAGTTTGATGAAGATCAAAAGTGAAGGTGATTGGCTTTAGTCTAAGTGGGAGAATGCTGGAAATAGATGTCCTAAAAGCCATTCATATGGCGCCTATGTATATTCTTCTTCACTAATAAATAGAATTTAATTCATTATGTTGATTGGTGTTTAACTTATTACGCATAATGAAGTCTTCAAAACTATGTGGGGAATATTGGATCATAATAGGACTAATATTCCTGACTATAATTCTTAAATTGTTCCCAATCATAGGATATTTAAAATAGGACATCTTATATCCGGATAGACGTGTGTGTGTTATGCCAGTTCATATTACGAGAGTAACTGGTCTCAAAGTCACATGTATGGAGACACCAGAGCAAGCACACATGTGTTTATTAGAGAATGAGTTCAGTAAATTGATCCGACTTGAATCGGTGGATGATAATTTACCTAACTGTTAATTAACTTGATTTAATGTTACAGTTTCATGGTTGGTCCTTCGACCTAAAACACTAAAGATGCTTTGTCGGTGGACTTCTAGGTTTTGGCTCATGGATTTCTAACCATGGAGTTTTAATTAGTCAAGTGATCGAGTTTAGCGGAATACCTTTGAAAGTGATTGAGTGTCTAACACTGGATCATTCGCTCCCTCTTAGTATTTAGAGAAAGAATATTCTAGGAATGATGCATAGGAGTTTCTGGCCAGAGTGGACAGTACATTAGAAAAAGGAGTTTTTTGATATAGTATAGTGGCATCTAATCCAAGTGAGTTGACTAGATAGGGATTAATAGTTGACCATAGCCTAAGTTAACTCGGGAACATTGCACATATCAAAGATTATAGCCATATAGTAATTATTGACGGATAGGTTCCTTGAAAGGGCCCATTACCTTCCGAGATCGTGCGGCGTTGCTTCACACTCAACTTGATTGGAAGTCCAATGGATTAATTTGAGATATCAATTTAGTTAATTAATTAATTAATATGAGATATTAATTAATTTAAGCCAGTAAAATGTTATTGGATTTATTGGGTCAAAAATCAGATTGGCACTTAGGTTTGAAGGGTCAGACGCAAAAGATTGTTAATTTATGGTATTTAAGTGGGTTTTATATTAATTCGAAAACATTTGTGAAAAATCACGTGACTTAATATAAATTAGTGCTGAGAGGGAACCCTGGGCTAAGCTATAGGGTTCCCTTAGAGATAGCTACCCCTCTCTCTCTGCCATGAGCCTTGGAGTGGGCGCCCCTCTCGTTCCGTCCTTGTCGCCTCCACTTTTCCGAGCGTCGAGAGCCACCATCCACGTGCCGCAGACACCATCATAGAGATGAGATGTCGACAAATGCATCAAACTGGACGAAGGAGCGAGGATAAACCATCAAGTGAGGATTGCATGGATATCGTTGGAGGTCGAGCATTTGCATGGCTAATGGCATTGCTTCGTCGGAACAACTCTGACACATTCTACTTCGCGCAAGGTGAAATTTATTCACTTATCAGCGTAGTTTTGCCGAAACTGATCGAGAACGGGTAGACTAACATTTTAATTTTTGTTTCCATTGTGTTCTTCATTGTCTTACCCAGTTCATTACATGACAAGAAGAACATGATAGAGTATAAAGATGAAATTGTATGCTTTAAGTTGCCCATGTGAGATGACCTCCTGAGATCCATGTATGGCAGTCACTACTTATTCTTTAGATGATTATTAGATAGTGGATTTTGATTATCAGATAGTGATTATTGGACCATTGAAATCATTTAAAATACTTATTTATCATATGATATATTGTGATTTTTCTCATTACTGATTTTCGTGGGCCTTTATGGGCGCGAGATCCCTACTAAGTTCTCTTCTAGAAACTCAGCCCCTTCATCAGGTGCAGGTTACTTTTGGATCAGGGTGCGCAATAGATGCGTGGTGGCTAGAATAATGAAATGATATTATTTAAATTTTAGAATTTTATTTTGGACATATATCTTTATTAGACTTGTGACTTTGTAATTTACTGATTATTGAAATCCATTATCTTTTTGGGACTATGTATGAATGATCCAGATCATTTACTATTGAAAATATACCTTGCTTTCATAATATCCGTAATTTGCTCAAATTGTCCCCATATTACAATTCATAATTTAGATTTTGAATCAGTAATAGTATGAGATAGGGACACTCAACCGAGTTTGGTTTTGCCTTTGATCTCGGGGTGTAACAACTCATGTCTAGATGAGCCCATGTCACTAGCACAGGTTGACTTGCTAAGTTGCATTCGACTCAAGCCGACTCGACATGGCTCGGACCGACTTGTGCGATATACTGTGATCCAGCATGGGTTGTTGGGAGCTAGCTCGATCCTACTTGATGCATCCTAATGTGACTTGCATCGTATTAAGTGAACTTTTTTTTAAATTTGATAACTAATTGGACTCTTTTTCTCTAGTTAATAAATAATTGGACTTTTTCTCCAATTTAATAGGTAATTTATAGTTTTATATCAATTAATAGGGTAGATTTCTTCTAAATTTGACTTAAAGCTATTATTATTAAAAAATCAATGTATTTAAAAGTTTATTTATGTCATAATTATTCATAAAATTAATTTTTTATGTATTTAAAAGTTTATTTATGTATTTAAAAGTTATTTTTATTAAAAAATCAATGTATTTAAAATTTTATTTATATCATAATTATTCTTTTTTTTTTTTGAAAAAATAGAAATAAGAATGAATCATACTGAGTTATGTGACTTGTACAAAGCAGAATGAGTCTAAGATTGGTGTCGTATTGTACCTAGAAAGATGTGATCCGGTATAGATCAGCAATACAGTGAACTTGGTTACAAAAAATGCATTCCTTGTTCCAAGCTGGTTTCCAGTGCCATACATCCCTAATAGAATATATGCAACAACCTTAGCAACAACAACTACTGCGCCCAATAATTCTTTAGCACTATTTCTGCAGCAAAAAAGTAATTTTATTTAGAAAATTACTTAACAAAATAGTTGAATCATAACCCTAAAATAGAAAATAAGTACATTAGAATTAGAAAATCAAATGGTCAGCATATAACAAATCTTTGGAAGAAATTGAAGTTAATAATCACAGAGATTTTTTCATCTAAATATCCAAAACATTATCACCAAGAAATTACAATGGCATTTCAAGTATTGACAACTAAGGGCATCTCAAGTATTGACAACTAAGGCCTCATTTGGGAAGAACTCTACCTCTGATTCGACGAAAATCTGAAATCAAAATTTTTTCAAACAAAAAAAAGGGCAAGTAGCTTGTACCAAAATTCAGATTTTCTTCCATGTTGAAAAGAGGTCTCCTTCCGATTCCTAGCATATCTTTTAAAAAAGGGATAGGAGGGGAATCTGAAGATTCAAAAACGTAATACTTACTTTCTTTTCCTTTTTACCCTCCTAAATTCCTAAAAGGGAGTAATATGAGAATAAAAGTGTGTCCCGATATGTCTTTAAATTTGAATTCTTATGATCTTTTCAAATGAGTTTGAATTTAAGACATGATGACGTAGCTCTTCGAAGATCTATTTTTTTTCAAAGTTTAGAGTCTCCAAAGTGTCTCCAAACGATGCCTAAGAGAATGTGGCAGATATACGGAAGCTAAAAAGAAAAAAATTAACCAAGTGATGTCAATTGGGTAAATATCTTAACTGTGAATTCATGCTTTTTGCTGGTGTTTGCAGGACATTAAAAATAACCTCTTTCATCATATTTTTTAGTAACACCTGCTGCACCGCACCAGAAGTGATGCACTCCACATCGGCTGCACCATGCCAGTGTCTCTGTCCCATCTACGACATCGAACAATAGCAAGCAGTGCAATATTTTTTTTTTTTACTGAACTGGAGGAGTTTCTCCGTACTTGTACTATTCAATCTTTGATCAGATGGTTAAAAAAAAAAAAAACTTGCACAATGGCGCGATCACAGCCGTCGCGGTGCAACAAGTATTATTCTTTATAAGAGGGGAAAGTACCCTCCATTAAAATATATACAAGACCTCCATATTTGAATAAACATGTTATCACGCACCATGATCTTATTGTTGTCATGGTAATGGTAGAACCCAAGAAGATTATGTATTTGTATTCACCATGATCTTATTGTTGTCGTGGTAGTGATAGAACCCAAGAAGATTATGCATTTGTGTTCTATTTAAAACTTCAGTTTCTGATGTAACAAAGGGCAAACATGATGCTAATATTGCACCTTGCAAGGTGCTCAATGGAAGTACACCAGTTTACAAGGAATTTATACACAGAAGTACACCAGTTTACAAGGAATTTATACACAGATTTCCCTTAATAACTTGGTAATCTCACAGATGAAATAAAAGCAGGACAAGATGCACAGCCTGTTTAGGGCTTGGGGGAAGCAAATGCAAATTGCGTATTCTGCACAGCTGGTTTGGGAGTTGGGAGAACCAGCGAGCAGCTCAAAAGCCTTGGATCAATACCTTCTTAAGAGCCGGTCTTGAAGCAGCGGGGCACACGGCGAAGGTGCCGCATCTGGTCGGTCCCGGTCGTCTTCCTTCGGATCACCTTCATTCTCTAATTATCTTCGGCATCATTCATGAAACACCATTAGAACACTAATAAAACATTGAAACTAAATTCAATGTGTAAACATTGAAAAATTGAAATTCCTAGCTAAATCTAGCAAATTATCATAAAGGACCGTTAGTGCCACATCCAACATCCAACACACAAATACTCATCCATGTTAGTTTTCTATTTTCCTATTTCATAAAGGAAGCAAAGCATGTTTCAATTTGTGAAATGGGTTGTTACTTGTCATTGTGATTTCGTGGAGAACTTGGTCACATAAACCGCAGTGATCTTTAACAGTTAGCTTATTCGTAGGCAAAGTAAAATGACTTTCCCTAGCCAACTGCCTAAAAGCTGGCGGCAATATCATAATATGTGTTTTCCTGAAATATGATAGATGAGCATTATGATTGATGGGCCAGAATCTCGTCCACCATGATTAGACCTTTTGTCTTCAATCAGAGGGACGACGTCTTTTGGTCCCTACAAAATAGAACACCATGAGAGGGCCCCCAGTAGTGGTCTGGGGGAGCTCTCTTCGATGCCTAAGTTAGAAGACTGGCGATGTTATAGGAAAGACTAGATAGCTTGGGCTGTAAAGAGCGTACCTTTGCTGGTTAGACTCTGGGTCCTTATACAGCTGCGGTGGGGAGTCCCAACTGAGGAAGCAATATCTAAGAGATGTCTTGTGCCATTCTCAATTTAGAAGGGGACTGCTTCAAAGGAGCCAGGTCTGGAATAGATTCCCAGGTTTGACCCAATCCAATCGAGAGTAAATGTACTTCCTTGTGGGATGGGGATCCTTGACTAAGTGAGTTTTTAACTTAGGTCCGTTCCCTTCCGGGAAAGGCAAGGGTATCCTGATGTAGGTTGAGTCCTGCCTAAGGTAGGGATCTTAAGCAGGTTGGATTGGCCTAAATGTCTTGTCCATGAACGGATTTGGATCCACGATCTGCGTGGCTATCTCTACCTGAGTGAGACCTATATGGACGGAATTCGGGCCTTCCTTGACTAACTGAGTCAGCCCATGGGCCATCAGGCTGAGTGAGTTTTTCTCCCTTCACTTGACCCTACTCTTTGGTACCTAGCTCGCGTCGAGGAGTAGGCACCAAGGACTGGGAGCCCAAAATGTCTGCTTACGTAGCATTACTTTATGTGTCGGCCCAGATGGTCATTTGACCATTGCTGTAATCAAGATAGGCTCAGGCGATAGTAACGTTTGAATTTTGAAGAGCCAACTGAACATCGTACCATGCTTAAAATATTTTGAAATGATGGGCGCACTTCCGCCATGGTGGGAAGTGCTAGTTTGCTCTTCCCCTAGCTGGTGCTCCTAGTCAATGTCCTTGGACTCTACATGTCATGTCCGATTGAACTTCTCATGTCGTTTTGGATTATCATGCCCTCCTGCATAGCCTGTCACTTCGTCGCCTGAGAGGCGTCTTTCTCGAGAAACGTTGTGCCGCCGTTGGCCTGATGCCAAGGGCTATAAGTGGTAGGGAGGAGGTTCGAGAATGGATTTCAACATTGCTGGCCATCCCTCGTCCTCTGCCCCCCTTGCTGTAGAGTCCCCTTTTGCTGGTTTGAGCAGAAGTTCTTTGGAGTTTCTCATGTCCCTTTTGCCTCAATGGCTCACCCAGCTCCGAGGGACATGAGGTATGTTGAGCTATTGGAAGAATACCGCCAAGTGCTGGGGCCTTCCCGTGCCCCTAGGGAGCTCCCGACGAGGCTTAGGGAGACCTATCGGGTCCCTCCTGTATACATCCTCATGTTGTCGAAGCCCGAGGAATGGATACATTGCATCCAAAGGTTCTCCTTCATGGTCTACGAGACCATGTTCGAGATGGGGTTCCGTCTTCCGCTCCCCCCACTTTTGCCATCCAACTATTAGAGTGGCTTCAAGTTGCCCCCGCTCACCTGATGCCGAATCTGTGGAAGTTGACGTTCGTTTTCGCTATGTTGGCCTGAGACAAGGGGCACTCATCACCAACAACAAAGGATTCATGAACTTCTGGGTGGCCTCAAAGCCAATCATTGTACATTCTAGTTCGAAATATTAATAAAGGCAATCATTTCTTCCTTTATAGTTCTCGTAAATTAACTATCATAATGAAGGTCGTCCATTGACAAGTGTATAGGATATTAAATCATGATGAGATCATGATAGTGAGATCAATATTCTTAGTCACTTATCTTAAACAGTTCTCGATCATAGGATATTTGAATTGGACGTTAAATATCCGATAAGATCGACACAGGTTATTTCTACTCATGTAATGAGGGTGAATGATCTCACATTCACTTGTGTGGTGACACTAAGAAAAACTTGTGGTTGCTCATTAGAGAATGAGTTCACTGAATAGATCCGAATTAGAATTTATGGATGGTCATTATACCTAATAGTCAACTAGGGAATTCAATCGTTGCTGTAGCGCAGTTGGTTCTTTGACCTGAGTCACCAATGATACCTTGCTTGTAGACCATTGTAACTTGATTCTCTAGCTTGTAGACTTTAACCATTAAGTCCACGATAGTCAGTGTCTCAGACACAGTGGAAAGCTTGCGAAGGAAATTGAGTGAACAACAGGGGATCACTCACTCTTGGTATACGACTGGAGAGAGAATGTCCTATGGATGTGTACACAGAAATCTCTGTCCAGGGTCAACTGAAGGAGATGTCTTTCAGAAGTTAACTGAGTACTGGAATCCATCTAAATAATGTGATAAAGGGTTGGACTGTAAAACCATACCCTTGCGTTATTGGGACATTAGATGAGTGAAGGATCTTATCTGTGCGGTATCTGCAGAGGGAAAGGTTCACATAAAGGGAACAGTATCCCTCATATCTTTTGGGATCATGAGGTAGTGTTTGGTGCCATTCATGGTCAGAAGGTCAAGTGGATTAATCATCAGATGATAAACCACTTATTTATTAAATTAATTATTTAACATATGATGTTTAAATAATAATTAAGAAATACTAAACTTTAGAATTAGTTTTAAGTTTAGTGGGCTTGAAACCAGACTGATATATGGACCTGGAGGGTTACACACATAAGGGTTCTTGTAAGACGGTGAGAGATGTTAAATATTATAGTTATCTAGGTTTTTGTGAAAAGCCGCAGGATAAAGATGAATATTTAAATAGAGAATTATCCAAGGCCAAGCTCTTGAATAATCATGAGAATTAAACTTTGTGCTTATCTATATTTCTTATAAAAGGAGGCCAAGGGGTGGGTGGTGGTGATATACGTATACAACACCCTTTGAGTTTCTCTCTCCTCTCTCGCTCTCTCCCTCTCTCTCTCTTGAAGAAGATCCCTCTCTCTTCTCAACTGCATGGTGGATTTGAGATCGGGTCGAAGTACTCAAGCCGAGGAGGAAATTGCGTATGCGTCGGGAGCTCGTGTGGATACCTCTGAAGATCGTGCGCGTGTGCGATTACCGAAACGGTTGAATTCACGGGAGATTTGAAACCCCGCAAAGGAGAAGAACAGTTCTTCTTGTATATTTTTAATTCATCCGTTTTATGATACCAGCAAATCGATATGAGGAATCGTTTTATTTTTCCACTGCGTTCCGGCGATTCCTTATAGTTCCGTCTTCCGCTCCCCCCTTTTACCATCCAACTATTAGAGTGGCTTCAGGTTGCCCCCGCTCACCTGATGCCGAATCTGTGGAGGTTGACATTCGTTTTTGCTATGTTGGCCTGAGACAAGGGGCACTCAGCACCAACAACATAAATCTTTCTGAATTTGTATGACCATGTATGAGGCACCAAGCTTTTGAACACAGGATTCATGAACTTCTGGGTGCGCAACAAGAAGTCCATTTCACTCGGGAAGTTCTCAAGCGTCAAGTCCTAGAATGAGACCTTCTTCTGGGTGGTGGAGTGCCCTACGGGGAAATGGTCTCTCCCGGTTGCCTTTCGGGATCTTTCTTTTAAGGGTTCTATCAACGAACAACCTTTATCGCTGCCGGTCGATCACGAGAATGCGGTGGACGCTGTAATGGGAGGTGAAGCTCCTAACGTTGGCACGCTGATTAGAGAGGTGGCCTTGCGGTGAGTGTGCCTATTTGGGGTCCCCGTTCCTTGTAAGTACAATTGCTTAGGGATCCTTCTTCAGTTTTTATTTTTCTTCGTCCACTCAGATTCTCGAGTCTTGATGGAGGTATTACTTTCTGGCAATGGCATCTCATCCTAGTCGCATAGGTGATAGCTTTTGATTGTGTCGTTAAAACCCACAACTAACAATCCTATTTTAATCGGCTCATTCAATTTAAATTTAACAATAGCAATGGTGAGTCTGAGTCAAATCTACAGAGAAATAGAATTTTAACTTTGAAAACTTTAGATTTTAATTGAAATCTTGAGATTTGTAAAAATGTGCAAATATTTGATGTCAAAGCCAAAGTAATTACCTAAGGCTAACAAAAACGCTCGAATCTAATTACCCCAATTAATCCTAGATGGAGGCAACCATCATCATACTCACAAGAGGGAAAGAAAAAAAGGAAATCTAGATTAAAATAAGTAGGTCTACTGCAAGTTGGACAGGTTACAACAAAAATCTAAAAAAATAAATTAGAACCCTATGTTAAGACCAAATAACAGGGAAAGGGAATTTGACAAACAGAGACTAAAATAAAAGAAAGAACAGGGCAGCAGCAGGGCAACAGTAGAGGGCGCAGAGAAGCACTCGGGCGCAGAGGAGCGGCAAGACGCGTGGCAGGTGATGGCTGGGCAGCTGGGCGCAGGAGGTGGCTCGGGCACGTTGGGCCGGTTTGTTGTCATGCGGTGCTGTGGACCGGCGCGGTACGGGTGGAGCAACTTCGTGTAGCGCATAGGCGCACTAGATGGCGGGTGGAACAAGTGGGAAGTGGCGCGATGACGACGCATGGCGTATGGCAGGAGGCGGTGGCGGGTGAGTGGCGCGCTAGCTGTGTACGCCAATGGCATGGGCGACGATGCCCGGTGCCCCTCGTTCGCAGGGCTGACACATGGCGCTGCTGGCCCGGGAGGTTGCTGCAACATGTGCAGTCGCTGACGCATGGCGGAGGCCTTCTCCTTGGCGTGGCAGCAAAGAAAGTGAGAGAGAGAGAGAGAGGGAGCGCAAAGAGAGGGAGATAAAGGGAGGGAGAGAGACAGAGAAAGGTAGAGAGAGGGCACTGAGAGAGAGATAAAGGGAGAGAGAGAGAAAGCAAAGGGGAGAGAGAGAGAGTGCTGGGAATGGAAAAAAAATAAAAATAAAAACAATCTTTTAAAACTGTGTGAGAGACAGATGAACTAAGAAGAGAGAAAATGAGAGGGAGAGAGCTCGATTTTGGGAAAAATCCAAATGCCAAGAATGAGAGAGCCCCCTCCCTTCTCCTTCATTTTATAGTTTAAAGTGGGATTTTGAATTTCAAAAAGGTGATAAAGGGGTTCTAATTCATTGCATTAAGCTCTCCCTTAATTATAGGATCCTATTTTAAAACAATTAAAAGCTATTTTGAATTTTGAATTTTGAAAGAATTATTTCTCTTTTTAAATTTCAAGATTTGCTCCTTTCTTTCTCTCTCTTAGTTGGCATGTAGACCCCAGTTGGAGATAAAATACAAAAATAAAATGTTATTTCTGCCAGGACCACTGTGCCATCTGCCTATTCATATCCTACATCGACATAAAATAACAATTAAGTCCATGCGGCAATTAAATCATTCAAATTTACATTAAATCTTTGCCGATAAAGCGTTTTTTAGAATGAAATTATCACACATAATTAATTCCATGAAATGATGATATTCTCAATTCTGCTTTTTACAAATTTGATATATTTGAAAGCGTCATCAATTTAGCTACCATTTCATATGGTTTTGCATGTAAAATTGCAAGTGTAGTGTGCAAATTCCATCTATTATATAAAAATGTATAATTATCACATCTCCCAACTTAATCATTGCTAGTCCCTTAGCAATACAATTAGTGAAAAATTAGGACTACCATGATTTGTAAAAGAAATCAAACTTCATTTTACAGGATATCTATCACAACTGGTAGGCAATTTAAGTTAAAGTTTTCATTCCCCCCCACTTTACTTGAAATCGGGATAGGTGATTGTGCATAACCTTTGACATGCTTGAAATTTATTTCTATCCTGCTTGTTTATCTTTGCCTTTGTTGACCTTTAGAGAAGAACTACATGGGGGAGAGAGGAAGACAAAAAAGGAATCTCCTGATCAGTTGGCTAGGTCTGCTTTTTGGTTTTTGCCTCAACTCAACACTTTTTTAGGATTTGGTCTTATTTTGTTGTTAGGGACTTTTTAATTGAGCGTGATTTTTTTCATTTGGTTGCACTTTGAGAGTGCGTACTTTTTGCCACCTTTTTTACTTTGCCTGAGGGGAGGATACGTACTTTTTGCCACCATCCATCCTTTGGCTCTTTTGATGCATATTTATTATTTATCATTTGCTTTTCATGCTTCTAATTGTCCCTTTTTAGAGATGACCGCCTCCTTAGGGTGCTTGGATTGGTCCCCTATTACAAATCTTAACCTCCCTTTCATTTGATCCAAAATAAAAATAGATTGGGTAATCCTACACTTCAGGTCAACTCCAGCAACTCTACACTTTTAAGATCTTTCACTCTTTTCAAGCTGTCGTGTGTGTGTGAAAGTCTTCCTATCGAGACTTCTAGTGGAGAGGAGGGTTAATTCAAACTTTTACTTAACTTCCTAACTCGGTATTAATTTGTTTAAGACTCCTTAAATGAAGCATGATAGATAAGATCTCAGTTGGAGTGTGAAAATGAAGAAATTTTTGAAAAAAAATTGGTCATTTTCTTAAAAGATTATTCAATATGCACAATGATTCCCCCCCCCCCCCCCTCTACTTGAATGACATTGTCCTCAATGGCATGGTAATGAAGAGAACCATTTAACATGAAATCTATAATGAGGAAAGATACAACCTGAGGCATGGGAGAGGCTTCTCCATATACACCAAGTTGGATGGTCTCAGCTTCTTAAAAAGAAAAGAAAAGAATCATAATAAAAATGAGAACATTGGGTTGCCTCTCAATAAGCGTTAAGTGTAACGTCTTCAGCCAGACGGAAGCATATTTATTGTGGATCACTTAAGCATTTCCCATTAACAGTGAATGTTTGTTCATTTTTTGGATCCATGATCTTGACAGCACCATGATCAAAAGCTTTAATCACCAAGAATGGCCCATCCTATATTGACTTCAATTTTCCAGGAAACAAACGCATCCTAGAGTTAAATAACCAGACTTTTTGGTTAGGATGGAAAGATTTCATTACAATGTATTTGTCATAAAAAGCTTTAGTCTTGGCTTTATAGATTTTAGAATTCTCATAGGCTTCATTGTGCATTTCCTCTAACTCACTCAATTGCAAGGTTCTATGTGAACCGGCTTGGGCTAGGTCAAGATTGACTTGTTTGATAGCCCAATATGCCCTGTGCTCTAATTCCATTGGAAGATGACAAGCTTTTCTAAAAATTAACCTATACAGTGACATACCTGTTAGTCTTAGGTGGCCTACAAGCCAATATGACTTTGTAATCTCGTTCGTTTATTAATATAAATGGTATAATATTCATTATATGTAATTCATATGGAAATCATCTTATAATGAAGTCCGTAAATATGTGCGATAGTGATCAGATTATGATGAGATCATACTAATGAGACTGATCACTTAAACACACATATTCTTAATAGTTCCTAGTCGGATGATATCCGAGAAGGACATCAAATACTCGATTAGACTCGTATAGATTATTCCCGCTCATAAGATGAGGGTGACTGATCTCATAGTCACTTGTGTAGAGACACTAAGGCGAATCTGTAGGTGCTCATTAGAGAATGAGTTCACTGAACTTATCCGACTGAATCGCTGGATGGTATTGTACCTCACTGTCAACCAGCTTGATTTTATTGTCACAGTTGCATAGATGGTCCTCGGACTTGAGACACCAAGGATACCTTGTCGGTGGACTTCTGTGCTTTGACCTTGGTTTATGAATCTCTAACTACGGGATTCTAAATAGCCAAGGATCGGGTACAACGGAATACCATCGAAGAGAATTGAGTGTTAATAAGGAATCATTCGCTCTCGATACTTAGAGAGAGAATGCTCTAGGAAGGATGCGCGGAAATCCCTAGCTAGGACAGATGATAATATCAGGAAAGTAGTTTTCCGATATTATACAGCAACATCCGATCCAAGTGAGTCGACCGATTAGGGTTTGACAGTATACCATACCCTGAGTTGACTCAAGAGCATTGTACGAAAGAAGGATTATATCCACGCGGTAACTGTCGGTAGAAAGGTTCCAAGAGTGGGTTACTTAACTCCGATACCTTCCGAGTTCATGCGGTGTTGCTTGGCACCTAACGTAATCGGAGGCCCGATCGAATTTGATGTACGACATTGATTCGATTGATTAATTAATTAATATGAGTTATTAATTGATTAATTAGACCAGTGAGGAGTCACTGGACTTATTGGGCCATTAACCGGACTGGTTATTGGGCCTAGAGGGTCACACGCAAAATATTCTCAAGGCGATGGATGTAGGTGCTCAATCATGTGTGTGATGTTCATGAATTTCATGTTGTTTATATGATAAATAAAACTATTGGAAACTAAAGAAAATGTGATCGCCAGAAACTGTAAAGTTTCAAAAGAAAGATTGATCGCTTACCTTTTCAAATTCAGGAGATTGAGTCCTTGATTCCCTCTCTTCGGCCGGACAATGAAAGAAAGCCCTTTTGTTGATGTGTTCTTGCTTTTGATTTCTTGATGGTTATTTCTTTAGATCTCCTTCTTTCTTTTTCTTTGTACCATGCAAAAGATTAAACAAGAACGAATCTAATTAGAACTAAAGTAGAGTAGTATCTATTCTAATAAGAAATTTAAACATACAACTAAACTAATCTACTCACTTGATTATTATTCTTTAAACCCCTAATATGCATATAGGTGTGGAAAATATGATGTGTGTATGTGTGAACATGAAGTGATGATGATGATGAACTATGAAAAATAATGAATAGACTAAAAGAAATTAATGAAAAGCTAGAAAGAAATTAGGAAAAGAAGATGGTTGGTTGGCTCCTCTGTAACCTTAGCCTTTATGAGCTTCAAAGGATGAATAGGATGAGGAAGAAGAAGCCTTAGATGAAACCTCTCTTACTGTCCACATTTTTCTCCTCTAGAGCCTCAAAAACATCTTACCTTGAACTTCAAAAATCACTAATGGCCAATCTTTTTCAAAGGTCCAAGGGGTATTGTATTTATAAGAATAGGTTTAAAGGTGTTTTGGGCTTCAATAGGACTCTCCCCCATGGTCGGACTTAGTTTGGATGAGCATGGAGGAGTTAGCAACCTTCCCAACTTCGGAAACCAGATTATCTCGGCCAAATCATGTTTATCATGAAACTCCCAAATCGCGTCGCCCAGATGGGACGCCATTTGGTTAATTAAAGCAGCCAAAATAGAAAGGAAATCCGAAAAGAAAACTGAAATACATTAGGAAATCTAAATCGCGCCTCCCGAGAGCGACGTGCTTTTGATAATTAGGAAATTAATTCGAATTAAAAATTGAAAACCCAGACAGATTAGGACTTAAATGGCGTCTCCCTTTAGTTAAATCTATCTAAATTTAGGAATTTAATTCCGAATTGAATCTAAATGGCGTCGTGCATGGGCGATGCTAATAAACAAATTTCGAGAAAAATTAATAAAAATTAATTAATGATTAAACATCAGACCATTTTGGGGCATTCTAATTATGACATGAAATTTACTCAATATGAGGTCAAAATTAGCGTGTCTACAACTGCCCCACCTTGGCATTGGATTTGTAAGGGAGTGAAATGAAATGGAATACACTGAAAAGGTGATGCCAATGTGTGATGTGACACGCTCTCAACATCATATGATAGGAATTTTTCTTAAAATAATCAATGAAGTAACTCAAAGAGATCAATGAAATCAATCATGTCTGGATGAAAGAGACAAAGAAATAAAATAAAGTCAATCAACTTCTACGATTGGGAAGTACCCTAGGTCACAAACCCTATAGGTTTCATTATGGAGAGCGATTACCAACCAATGTGGACGTGCTACAACCGTGATGAATCTTAAAAGGAAACAAGAAATATTTAGGATAAAGATCCAAGCACGGATAGAATTCCAAGGATATTTTCAAGAGAACCTCAAAGATAATTGAGAGATCAATTTAGAATGGAATATTTTATATCACCTTGGAATTTATTTAGAACAATGGTCTGAAACTTAATCAATAATTAATTCTTATCACAATTATTTCAAAGTCCTACATGATGCATGCTGGGCTGAAAAGAAAATTAAGATGAAATAAATTAATCAAGAATGATATTGTTAAACTGTCATTGATGAGTCAAGACATCAATCGTGTAATCCAATGCTAAGCCGAAGCTTGTTTGTCCACACACCGTTTCACAAAAGAGGAACCATCGTCCTCGTCAATTAACAATCTAACGGCCTATCCGTGCGATTAAGAATTCTCTAGAATTATCACTGTTTTTGGTAGAGGGAAACTCAAATTCTAATTTCATCGAAACCACAAGGTCCTTGATATAATCTAATAAGTATTTGACAAATAATAATGCTAATGCAAATCAATTACATAAAGGAATACAAGGATAGAAATAACCGTCTTTTTAGTCATTGTTGAGACTTAGTGAAACTCCCACAGTGGGACCTTAGTGAAATTTTCTTGAATTTTCCTCTTTCCTGCACTAAGAATTTGTCAGTAACTTCAAGCAAATAGTAATTAATATCAAGTATTAGTAAGTATGGAATTTCGAGAAAATAACAGAAAGGCAGAAAATGCATCAAATGGTGTCGCTGTTCACAAACGTCATTTAAATGACATCGCCCCGTCCAGACGCCATTTAACTTATAGAAACTGTTCTCTATTCTGACTTCAATCCGAACTCTACTTCAATGCATATCCCTCTTCCAATTCGGAAAGGGCTCTTCAATCTCACAAATTCCTTTATAAAGCCTCCCTCTCTTCATATCAAAGCATTACAACAAACAATCAAGAAAGCTAGAGAATTCTCTCCAAAGCTCAAGAACGAGAGGGAAAGAACAAGAAGAAATCGAGAGGAAGATCAATTCTATTCAAGAGAAGATGGAAAATTCTTTACAAGATTCTTCTAACAAAAGGATGAGGAAGACGATTGAAAAGCTTTCTGAAGTGAAAGATCATCTAAGTGGGCAAGATCCTAACTTACAAGTAAGCTATTCTCTCTTCTAATAAGTTCCCATTCTATTTTCTTAAATTCTCTTCGTATGTTTTCCAAATTCTCAATTCTTCAATAAGCAAGAGCGGACTATTCCAATTTCCTTTCTCTTCATCTAGGGATATCCTTTCTTCCGGTCCAAGAAGATTCTCTTCACTTCCATAGATCCAAAAGCTTGTAAACAAGATCAATCTATCCATGCAATCCTATATTTCCAAGTGGCATATCCAAGGGTTGATTATTCATGCCAAACATTATAGAAGCACAAGAATGGATTAAGCTGCAATGGGCACTTTGATCGAACTGTGGCATCCTCAAACTCATACCTTTCTTTTTACCACGTTCGAAGCCACTATCCTTTTAGAAGAAGCCGAACTCTTATTAGGCCTTCCTAAGCTCAAGGTCAACAATAATGAATCTGATTTGACTGATATGGTGCTTCTGAGGAAAAAAATCACAGGTCAACAATTGTTAGAAAAGATTATGAATAATCCAAAAGAAATCCAAGGTTGTCTTACAAAGAAGGGGATCAATCTTGCTAAATTAGCCGAATGGACTCTAAAGAAGATAGAAGATCTCAACGAAGAAGAGATAGAGAGCGTGATGAAGGCGTTCACCACCTGCCTAACTAGAGTTCTACTATTCCCTGCCCAAGACAATATTTTAGAAGATGATCAAATTAGCGCAATCAGCCGGATTTTTGAAGGCATATAAGCACATCAGTTCTAGCCTAGCTCTATAGTGGGCTCTCTGCAGCTTCTACAGGTCAACCTCCTTACGGTAGCATGCTTCTCTTAGCTCCATGGGTAGAATTCCACTTTAAATTCAACCATAACGAGGAGAAAGTTCCAAGGAATCTCAGACATATCAGCGCAGTCCTATCTTCCATATCTCCAACATAGTGAAATTCAACGACAATATGACCAATCGTGTGTCCAACTTCAAGACTCGAGCTGACTGGCATGCTTATTTCAAAACTATACCTAGAACTGGATTCGAATCTACATTTCTTGTTGTCATGGAAAGAGCGGCTCGCGTACGCCGTGGTGCTAGCACAGAACTCCGACTGATCGGGGCGACCGATCATTCTTTATAATCCACATCGCTATCATCCTCAACTTGGTATGCCATGTTATGAATTTCCATAAATATCTTCTCTTTCTCCGATCAAGAAGCGGGCATTGGGAACTGCGAAGATTTTGAGGCGACAGAACTCATTGCAACTCTTTGGAATATCGGCTACACCTGTTGTGTTAAACTTCCTCATGAAGCCAACAAAGAACTAAGAAAATTATATGTAAAGGAGCTTATGAAAATTCAACCTTGAAAACTCTCTCTTATTTTTGCCTTCCAATTTGACATATTTCGATTTTATTTTCAATAAAGAAATCATTCCTTAATGCAATAGGAATTATTCCTTAAATGTCTTGCAATTTTTCGGTAATTTTTCTTGAGTGAAACTGTGATTTTTCCTCAAAATAACAAGGTTCTGGTTCATTTAATTCAAATCGCGTTGACTCAGAGAGACACTTTTCAATTTTTTTTCAATTTTCAAAAATAAAATTTATCCTCAAAAGAACCCAAAATCGCATCTGGTCGGCGAGATGCCTTTTCCTTCCTCTCTCCTATTTTCCAAAGATTTCTAACATTAATTCACTGAATCGCATCTTCCTAAGGAGACGCGTATCTCTTACTATTCTATATTTCGGTGGTACAACCTTGACTAAAAGAGGTGGTAAAGTCTAAAAGGCGTCGCCCATGGGGGACGCGTTTAAGTAATTTCAAAAATTTATGCTGTCCCCTCAGTTTGTGCGCCACTGAATCGCGTCGCTATTCTCAGACGCGATTTAACAAATTCAAATAGGGTCACGTGAGTCCGAGCCCCTTTCTTCCTCATTCTCTCTTGGGTCTTTCTCTCTCTTCCCTTCTCCTTCTTCTCCCGCGATCAACAGCGATTCCGGCGAGTTTTCGAGCTTCCGGCCGTCTCCCTCAACTCCGGCCACCCTCTCTCATCTCTACACTCTCTCTCACTCTTAAACTCCCTCTCTCACTCTCTCAAACTCTCTTTCTCTCTTCCTCCCCTTTCTCCACTCGGTTTCCCCCCCCCCCCCCCCCCCCTCTCTTACACTTCCCTATGGAACAAGGAGGCCCGAGCAGTGTTGGTGGGAAGCGGCGTCGAGTTACCGCCATCGAGGTGGTAGAGGTGCCCGTAGGCGAAGAGGTCCCAGAAGCGGCACCGGTCGAAGCGGCGACGGGTCTCGCAGAGGTGGCGGCTTTCATGGAAGCCGAGGAGGCTCCACCCGCGGCGCAAGAAGGCGAGGCGACAACAGCACTGGCCGAGGAAGCCAGTCCATGCTTGGCAAGCCTCAAAACACCCTATTTATATGTTATGGGGTAAAGGGGCTTGGCCACAGGTTCTGGAACTTGTGGTCAAATGGCGTCTAGGATCAGCGATGCGGTTTGAAAAGCGTCAGCCTGGCCCGACACCATTCAAAATGGTGAATAATTCCAAAAAATGTTTTAGAATTTAATTATTGATTTTCCGTTAATGATTTTTAATGAATCATTTGGACAATGTAGGGCACAATGGGGACCAAGATTTCCTGGGATTTAGTGGTGGCTACCTACCGAGGTCTCCAGGATTTCCAGAAGGCTCGGCTGGCGGAGATGGGGTTTAGAGAGATCCTAGAGATAGAACCATTTTGGATAGATTTAGTTCTACTCCAGGTGCTTAGGGAGAGATGGCATGCCGAGAGCTGGGCATTCCTAATGCCCTAGGGACATATGATCTCTAGTCTAGAGGACATTACTAGGATCACCGGCCTTCGAGTGGAAGGTCGGGCAGTTAGCGGGATCACGTATCCCGATTACCGAGGATTAGCATTAGAACTTCTAGGCTTAGAGGTGACAATGGTTAGAGGGTCGAGAGCCTCGAACTCTCCTGAGGACAGCCATCAAGAGATCCTTAGGATTGGTAGAACTTAGACAGCAGACGGATGAATCTAGGTGGAAGTTGAGAGAGAGACTGGCGGGGGCAACCAACGTAGTCTACTGTCAAGATCCGAGTGATAGGGCTAGTGTAGATAGAGATCTTAGGAGATTCTTAGTGTTTTTCTTTGGTAGGCTTCTCTTCAGGACGAAGGGCGACTATATCCACTGTCATTTCCTGAGTCTCCTCCTGAACTTAGATAGATTAGATGAGTACGCCTGGGGTGTGGCCCTTCTAACCCACCTCTTCACTGACCTCTCCGCTATCACACCAGACCGAGAGACCACCATCAGTGGCTTCGCATCGTTTCTTCAGGTATTATCTTATTTAAAATTTGTTCATTCCATTAAATGCTTATGATGCAATGCATGTAATGATTCTAACCTGTATATTCTTTTATACAGGTCTGGACATATTATTATTTTCCTCTGGGCTAGGCGAGGCCTTCTCTCTTGCCAGTGGTGGTCCCGTTGGCTAGATGGTGGCGTTCGATAGTGGACACGGCGCCACACCATCACTAATTGACGGCCCTCCGCCGTCAGTTCTTGGACTACCCAGAGTTGTTGGTAAGTTTTAAAACTCTTTTCTTGTCATTATTTAAATGTTAGATTGATTAACTGTTTTGTTAGAATGTTTACAAATTTGTTAAATTAACATTTATTTGTTAATCAATTGTTTAAATATTTGATTGATGATTTAAAGGTTTATCATGACTTGTTGATTTTTATTATTAAATGCAATGTGACTAACCTATATGAATGCAGGTTATCTGGCGTCCATACCTAGGCATGGACGATGTAGGACAGCCTTGGGTCGAGCAGGGCAGGGGTCGGTTTGGATGCCAGGTGTGGCTGCATTATATGAATGAGATAGCCCTCCTGCACCTGAGACTAGTGATGCGGACATTGGGGCTACATTAGGAGTGGGTGGAGGAGGAGATCCTGGAGGGGATCGGGAGAACCATGCGGGGCAAGCAGGCCCGCACCGATTGGAGTGCCAAATTCCCAGATCAACAGGATGACTGGCATCGGTATGGGATACCGGTGGAGTCACAGGCAGTGAGCAGCGACGCTTACCTCCAACGCTACCGGCCCCACTATGCGGCCCACCTCCAGCTACTTCGTCCTCTCGATGTAAGTATGATGCATATGCATGACATGAATGCTTCTTTTATTTTATTAATTGTCTTGCTTATATTTGTGACCGTATTACATAATATGGTATGAATATGCAAGATGCATGGGATGCCACCATCATCACCCTCTGGGGCCACCTCTAGGATGCCGAGGCCCAATTGGAACAAGTGTAGAAGAAGCTGAATGAGCTGGTAAGTGCAACATGCATGAATAACATTATGAATGCTTTCTTTATTAAATTGTTTTAGCACTAATCCACTGACAATGGTCTCCCTTTGTTACTGCGAACCGCTTATACGCACATGGCTCCTCCCCTTGATTCTGCTGCCGGGCCGTCCTCTAGTGCCACCTACGAGGCCGCCGTTACCGACCTGTAGAGTCAATTGGCCTCCACCATCCGCTGAGCTGCCCAGGCTAAGGATGATGTTGACGCCCGGGTGAGTTTTTCTACTTGCTTTCTTTGTTTTGTCATGAGTTTGTCTGCTTGATTAGGTGGCTGACAACATCTTCTACTGCAGGTTTAGGAGCTCATTCAAGCCCTCGAGAAGGCGAGAGCCGATTTGGAGGAGTCTCAGGCTAGGGCTTCTCGCGTCGCCGAGCTGGAGGAGCAATTGGCGAGGCTCTCTACTGGCGACCTCCCCTATGAGCTTGCACGACTCTAGATCCGGCTGGAGGTCTTGACGGAGGAGAGGGATCGTGACCGGTCCCAATTGGAGAGCCTTCAGGGCTGCTTGTTAGTTGTAGAGCACGAACGCCAGAGTATCGAGGCTCGTTACCAGCATGCGCGACAGCAGGCACTAGAGCGAGGACATACTAGTGCTTTTACGGCTAGCATAGCAGTATCTTCTGGCCAGGTAGGGCTGAGTGTGATGGGACCACCACCACTGCCAGCACGGGACCCGATGTCTAAGATGAGGCGTAGACTTGATGTTCAGAATTGTAAAATGCAACATACAAGCATGCAGATGCTCACTAGAAATAAAAGGAATGCAACACACATGATTTGACAAACAAATGCTAATTGAAATATTTTTATTTTGCAATTGAAAATTTTGAAATATCAAATGTTTTTGTGGTTTTGAAATATTCAATTTTTTTTTTGGATTTTGAAATATTCAATTTTCTGTAGTTTTGAAATATTCAATTTTTTTTTTTGGTTTTGAAATAGTCAACTTTTTTTAGTTTTAAAATATTCATTTTTTTTTTGCTTTGAAATATTCATTTTTTTTTAGTTTTGAAATAAGACTTCAACTAAATAAATTAAAGACCAGCATGGTACTTGGATCAAAAGAGTATATTTATTCATTAACTTAGTTCCCAAATCATTCTTCAACGACCTAATCCAAACTCATCGTGCTTGAGTTATGTTTATGTTCATGATCCCATTCGATGGTCTGACCCTTAGTCAGCCTAGGCCATCCCTTAAGTTTGGAGTACGCCTCTTTAGAACGAAAAGAAGAATTGGTCTAGAAAGCCCACGAGAGGGTTCCGGAGACCCAGAGAGATGTCCCTCCTTTACCTTATTATCTGTTGGGGTTCGGTCATTGTCACTTTTACGGGGTATTTATCGACCTTGCGCTCCCTTTTCATTTGATTTTGTGGCCTTTTGATGTAATGTTTATAATGTTGAACAACCTTTCGATTTGGTTGGCTTTTTACCTTCTGCTTTCCTTTTGCCTTTTTGTGGGGCGGATCTCCCCCCCTTTTTTTTTTATGACGGCCTCCTACTAAGATGGCGGATACTTTCGGTAGTCTATTCTAGGCCTCGTTCCGACATCGTAGGCCGAGAGTAAAACATAAGTTTTGTTTAAAAAGAATGATTTGTACTTTTCCACTTTTAGTCAAGCTTCCGGCGTTCTTCGGACTTCGCATCTCTTGTTACTCACGAACCAAACGTATTTGTGTGTGCAATAATGTGTTTGAATTAGATTATCAAAGACTAACGAGGGAATTTAAGTTTTCAAAATTTCAGACCCCACTGGTCCTTGCATCATGCTGATCGACACACTTATCTAAGGGTGATACTTCTTAAGATACAGACCATTCCAGAGATGAGTTAACTCTTGCCCTTTTGCATTCACTAAACAATAAGCATTACCAGAAAAAGTATGCGAGATAATATAAGGTCCTTCCAAATTAGGTTGGAGCTTAAAACGTGGACCACCATGTTTCACGAAGATTCTTTTAACAACCATTTCACCAACTTTGAATTTTCGTTCAATGACTTTCTTTTGATAAAAACGTGCTAATATGTTCTGATATACTCGTGCATGATTAGCGGCTAACCATCTTTTCTCGTCTAAGAATTCTAACTGAGTCAGGAGTGCTGAGCGGTGCTCATCAATGGAAAACTCCTTGTTCAACTGTACTCTTAAGGACGGGATGAGGACTTCATATTGAACTACCGCCTCCATTCCGAATGTTAAAGAATATGGGGTCTGCCTAGTGGGTGTGCGAATTGAAGTTCGATATGCCCATAAAGCCTCCATTAATTTCTCTCGCCAGTCAGTATATCAGTTAGATTTACACATTTTCTTGATAACTTTTATTAAAGTCTTGTTAGTTGCCTTTGCTTGGCCATTGCCTTGCGGATAATATGGAGATGAGTGATGCAATGCAATTTTATACCTGTTGCAGAGGTCCCTCAACTCTTATGATATAAACTGTGGTCCATTGTCGGTGACGATGGTACTCGAAATTTCGAATCTTGTGATGATGTTCTTCATGATAAACTTGCAAACGGTAGACACTTTGACTTTTGTGTAAGCTTCAGTTTCTGCCCACCTGGTGAAGTATTCCGTTGCCATGAGAATAAAGGATTTCTGCTTAATGCCGGAATTAGGATCACCGAGAGGTCCAATGATGTCGAAAGCCTACATGGAGAAAGGTCATAGGGAGAAAACAAGATGGAGTGAAGATACGGGGGAATGGATCTTGTCACCAGGAAGTTGACACTTAGCACACCTACCAACATACCCCACACAGTCTTCTTCCATGGTGGGCCAGTAGAATCCTTGTCTAAGGATCTTCTTTGATAACATTTATCCATTAACGTGGCCACCGCAAACTCCAGCAAGAGCTCCTTCCATAACCTTCCAAAGCTCATTTTCGTCCAATTATCTCAGAAGAACACCGTCAAAACCTCGTTTATAAAAGCGCTCCTCCAACTATGGTGTATCTCTGAGCAACTCTCCTCATACCCCTTTTCTCCTCCGTTGTGGCCTCTTTAGGGTACGACTGATCTTCATAGTTTTTGGTAATCTCATGATACCATGGTTTCTCTTCATCTTCCATCTCTTCTTGCAATTCCAATAGCATAATTTCTCGCTTCTCCACAAAATTCCCATCTCTAACCTTCTTCAGCAACTTCTATTTAGTCCTAAGGAATGAAGGGTCTTTCACGGAGGGTGAAAAACGCCTATGGACGATGATCGATTCAGATTGTTTGCTGATTTGGAAATTTAGAGATGATGTGAGAGAAGCTAGAGCGTCAGCTAGAATATTTTGATTCCGACGAATATGGACAAAGATCAATTTGGTGAAAAGCTTGGCATAAGCAGAAGTGAGTTCCTGATAAGGCTTGAGTTTAGGATCAAGAGTTTAGCACTTGGTGAGCACTTGGCGAAGGATTAGCTAACTATCACCTACAATCCTGAGCTTGGTGGCACCATGGAGGTGAGCGGCCTCGAGACTAGCTAGAAGAGTCTCATATTCAACAATATTGTTGGTGACAGGAAAGTCAAGCTAAAAGGCTTGTAGAATGGTGACACCTTCAAGTGATAGCAGAACAATGCCAATACCCTTACCATGAGAGTTCAGAGCTCCGTCAAAATACAAAGTCTACATAGCGTCTTTGATTCTGTCTATGGACATCAGTTCCTCATCTGGAAACTCCGATCGGACTGGATCAAAATGAGGAAGAGGGTGATGAGCAAGATGTTCTACAATGGCATAGCCTTTAATTACTTTCTGCTGAATATAGATGATATTGAATTGAGAGAGAAAGCTTTGCCATCGTGTTAATCAATCGGTGAGAACATATTTCTCGAGAAGAAATTTGATAGGATTCATCCTAGCGCTGAGATGAACTTCATGGGCTAAGAAATAATGTTTCAGCTTCTGAACCACCCATACTAATGCAACACAAGTCTTCTTCATTGCTGTGTACCTCTGTTCTGCGAGGTTAAGGAGTTCAGAGAGATAATAGGCTGCCCTCTCCTTTCCTTCTTCATCTTCTTGTGCTAAGACAGCCCCCACCGCGTTATCCAGGATAGAAATATATAAAATCAAAGGTTTGTCCAGAGATGGTGGTATCAAGACAGGAGGACTTGCCAAATATGTCTTCAATCCATTAAATGTCTCTTGACACTTATCGTCTCAATCAAACTTGACTCCTGGCTTAGTAAGCTCGTAAAACGGCTTACACCTTTGTGAGTGCTGGGAGACAAAGCGGCGAATAAACTGCAACCTCCCGATTAATCCTCTTAATTCTTTTAAATTTCGGGAAGGTGGCATTTCTCTAATAGCCTTAGCCTTGTTGGGATCGATCTCAATGTCCTGTTTGCTCACAATGAATCCTAACAACTTTCCTGATGATACACCAAATATGCACTTTTTGGGATTCATCTTCAATTGATATTCTCTTGACCTTTCCAAAACTCTCGTCAATACCTTGGCATGCTCAGCTTTAGTCATGGATTTCACTAACAGATCATCCACATACACTTTTAAATCAATGTGCACTATGTCATGAAATATAGCTATCATCGTCCTCTCATAAGTGGCTCCAGCATTCTTCAGTCCGAACGGCATAACGACATAACAATAAGTACCCGAAGGTGTAGTCAATGACGTCTTCTCTTGGTCCTCTTTAGCCAAGCGAATCTAATTATATCTTGAGAATCCATCAATGAATGACAGTGTTTCATAACCAGTTGTGTTGTCGATGAGTACATCTATGTGAGGTAGTGGAAAATCGTCTTTAGGACATGCCCGGTTCAAATCTCGGAAGTTAATGCAAATCCTGACCTTCCCATCCTTTTTTATAACTGGGACTATATTTGCCACCTATTGTGGATAGAGGACAACTCTAATAAATTTGGCTTTATGCAATTTACCAACCTCTTCTTTCATCTTCAAAGCCATCTGAGGGTGGATTCGCCTCAATTTCTATTTAACCGAGCTAGCTCCATCTTTCAATGTTAATCGGTGTTCTACTAAGGAAGAATCTAATCCCGGCATATCTCCATAGCTCCAAGTGAAAGTGTACTTATAGTCTCTGAGAACTTGAACCACTGCCTCCTCATCTGCTTCAAAAAGAGTTTTACTAACGAGGACAACCTTAGGTTTGTCTTCAGTTCCTAGATTAATCTCTTTAGTAGGCTCTTCTACGGCAGCTAAGGGTTCATCAAATATCTTCACTCCACTAGCATACACCTCAGCTACGTCCTCGTCAACTTCCTCATCTTGAGTAATAGGGTCTTTCTCGTGTAATAATTCATACACCCCATACCCGTTATCGACTAACTCATCAACTTCACATTCTTCTGGCATCTGAATGGGATTATCTAACAGCTGGGAAATCTGAGAGCAAGAAAGGCATCTTAAAGCTAGATCCTAGAGGTATCTATCTGGAACTTGTCGACCCTTAGATTCCTAGACTTCCTAACCTGACTAACTTCACTGGACTCCCTAACTTCATTAAATTGCCTACTGTTAGACTCACTATCCAGACCTAGTGAGGACGAAGAAGGATAAAAATCAAGGGATACAGGATGTAACATAGGTGAATCCTCCCGAGAAGAGGGGCAAAGCAAATCTAGAAGAGAGTCTTGCCCGAGTGACCCACATGATGGGGTATATTCGGACAAGTAATATGATGTTTCCTTGACGAGGATACAAGAGGAGGGAGTTGCCAAATTGGCATTTTTTTTTTGAGATTATTGGAGTTTATCATAGAACAAGAGTGCATCTGGATGTGAGGAGAGTGAAAACGTAACGGCACCAAGGCCAAAGGATTGGGAGGATCATATAGCAAAATATTCCAGATTAAATCATAGATCCTCTCAAGATCGAGACGACTATGATGAAGTAAGTGTTGGGTTCCCTGTGTTGACATCCAACCGGAAACGCAGTAGAAATAAATAGTTCGAGATCAAATCCATCCCGTTTCGATCAACAAAATAAATCAGCAAATCTTATTTACCTTGCGCGGATTCGAATCCGCGTTCGTTTTCCAGTTCCGTTGGAGCGATGCCTCAAGCTTCGTAGGTGCCCGGCCTCTAGTGGTATCCACGTGGTTCTCCTCGCGATGGATCGTCCTCGCCTCCTCGCTCGATGCGGCATTCATGGATCCCGTCTGGCTACACGTAATCCGCCGCAACATGTGGATTCGGAAACTCCCATCGGACGGAAGGCAGAACTGACAGGAGTCGAAGCAAAGCCTCCAGAGGGCCGGCCTCGAGACGTGCGCCCAGGAGAGAGGAGAGAGAGAGGGCGGCGGCTAGGTTAGGGTTGCTGCCCCCCGACCTAGCGGCCGTTCTTTTATAATAAGCGTATTTGCGATTTTTCATAAAAACCCACACTTATCCGAAATCCCGTCAAATTATCCATCGACTTGAAAACCTTTTGCGTGTGACCCTCTAGGCCCAAATACCAGTCCAGTTAATGGCCCATTAAGCCCAGTAACTCATTACAGACCTACTGAATTAATTAATATCCTTATATTAATTAATCAGCCGAATTTAATGTCCCATAGTAAATTCGGACGAGCTTCCGATCACGTTGGATGCCAAGCAACATCGCGTGATCCTGGATGGCATTGGGGTTATTGCAACCCTTAATTGGAACATTTCCGTCATCGGTTAGCACGCGGATCTAATCCTTCATCCGTGCAATGTTCCCGAATCAACCTAGGGTATGGTTTACTATTAAACCCTAGCCAGTCGATTCACTTGAATTAAATGCCGCTAATCTATATCGGATAACTCTTTATCTGATACAGAGTATGTCCTAGCCAGGGACTTAAGCGCATCATTCCCGGAACATTCTCTCTCATAATACCAAGAGCGGATAATCGCATATTGAATACACAATTACCTTCGAGGGCATTTCTCTGAACCTGATGGTATGACTTATTGATAACCCATAGTTAGGGATTCGTTAGTCAAAGTCAAAGCTCATAGACGTACCAACAAGGTATCTTTGGTGTCTCAGGTCTAAGGATCATCTATGCAACCGTGACAAAAGAATCGAGCTGGATAACAGTGAGGTATTTACCATCCAGCGATTCTAGGTCGGATCAATTCAGTGAACTCATTCCCAAATGAGCACCTACAGGTCCAGCATAGTGTCTCCACACAAGCGACTTATAGGATCAGTCACCCTCATCACATGAGCTGAAGAAACCTATACTAGTCTATCCGGATTTTTGATGTCCATCTCAAACATCCTCCAACTATGAACAATTAAGAATATGTGTTTATAAGTCTTCGGTCCCGTAATTATGATCTTATCATAATCCGAAGATTCTTTTACATGTTCATGGACTTCATCGTGATATGATAAACATAGATCGAACTAATTACACACAATGAATTAATGCCATTTATTAATAAACTGAATAATACATAGTATCGGATTGACTTTCGGACCACCTAATACTAACAATCTCTCACTTGAACTAAAGCCAATCACTTTTATACAGAATACCCATATTCTCTAAGTGACGCTCAAAGACATTTTGAGACAAAGGCTTTGTCAGTGGATCTACTATGTTGTCGGCTGAAAGAACTCTTTCCACCACGACATCTCATCGAGCTATAATCTCTCTGATCAAATGAAAGCGCCGCAAAATGTGCTTCGACTTCTGATGAGATCTCAACTCCTTTGCTTGAGCAATTGCACCATTGTTGTCACACAACAGTGGGATGGGACCAGAGATGCTTTCCACTACACCAAGATCACTGATGAATTTCTTCATCCAGACAGCTTCCTTGGCAGCTTCAGCGGCAGCAATATATTCAGCTTTCGTTGTCGAATCAGTAGTGGTTTCCTACTTGAAACTTTTCCAGCTCATTGCTCCCCCGTTGAGTGTGAAGACAAACCCTGATGTTGACTTGATGTCATTAGGATCAGACTGAAAACTTGAGTCAGCATCTCCTTGCAGTTTCAAGTCTCACCCTCCATAGACTAGAAACATATCCTTGGTTCTTCTTAAGTACTTGAGGATACATTTCACAGCCTTCCAATGTTCATTACCTAGATCTGCCTGATGTTTACTCGTAACGCTTAGAGCATATGCAACATCAGGTCTTGTAAACAGCATGGCATACACGATGGAACCTATGGCTGAAGTATAAGGAATCTTATTCATCATTTCCCTCTCCTCAGAAGTCTTGGGAGACTGACCTTTAGAGAGAGAAATTCCATGTCTTATCGGTATGAGACCTCTTTTGAAATTTTCCATGCCAAACCTTTTGACAATGGTTTCTATGTACATTGATTGGGTTAAGGCTAGCATCTTCTTTGATCTATCTCTATAAATCCGTATTCTCAATACGTAAGATGCTTCTCCCAAATCCTTCACGGAGAAGTTCTTGGATAGCCAAATCTTTACGGATGACATCATTCCTACATCATTCTCAATGAGTAGGATGTCGTCAACGTAAAGAATTAGGAATGTGATTGCGCTCCCACTGTTTTTCTTGTATATACAAGGCTCATCTTCATTCTTAATGAAGCCATAAGATTTGATTGACTCATCAAATCTTATGTTCTAGCTCCGGGAAGCTTGCTTCAGTCCATAAATGGCTTTGCAACTTGCATACCATATCTGGAGATTCTTTTGATGTGAAACCCTCTGGTTGTATCATATACACCTCTTCCTTAAGATTTCCATTGTGGAAGGCTGTCTTCACATCTATCTGTCAGATTTCGTAATCATGGTATGAAATAATGGTGAGAAGAATTTTGATAGACTTAATCATGGCAACAGGTGAGAAGGTCTCGTCATAGTCAATTCCTTGTCTTTGACGATATCCTTTCGCCACTAGCCTTGCCTTATAAGTCTCTATTCATCCATCTGCACCGATCTTTCTTTTAAAGATCCACTTGCAGTCGATAGGTACTATACCCTAAGGTAAGTCAACCAAGTTCCAAACTTGGTTGATGCATATAGACTGAATTTTAGAATTCATGGCTTCTCGCCATTTCCCGGCCTCAGGACTTTCAATTGCCTCCTGGTAAGTCTTAGGATCATCATCCTCATTATAGAGTATCCTAGATCCATCCAAATTAATATGTCCCACATATCTTTTTAGTGGTTTAGGTACTCTTTCTGACCTACGAGGTTCTTGTGTATTTATTTGAACGTGTTCTGAAACTGATAGTTCATCAGATGAACCGTTACCAATTTGTGGGTTTGGAATTTCTTCCAGAGTTACTTTACTCCCACTGTCCTTCTGGAGAATATAATCTTCTTCTAGAAAGACAGCTCTCCTAGCTACAAATACCTTTTGTTTGCTAAGATGATAAAAGTAATATCCATAAGTTTCCTTCGGATATCCCACAAATCTGCATTTGTCAGTTCTAGACTCCAGCTTATCTGCATCATGTCTTTTAACATGAGCAGGACATCCCCAGACTTTAACATGTTTAAGGTTTGGTTTCCTTCCATTCCATATCTCATATGGAGTAGTTGCAACATATTTGCTCAGTACCTTGTTCAGGATATATATAGCCGAGTTAAGTGCATATCCCCATAAAGACACTAGTAATTTGGACATGCTCATCATGGATCGTACCATTTCCATTAATGTGTGATTCCTTCTTCCTGATACATCATTCATCTGAGGTGTATAAGGAGGTATAAGCTTATATAGGATACCATTATCCTTTAGGTATTTAATGAACTATGTACTCAAGTATTCACCACCACGATCAGATCAGATGGGTTTTATGCTTTTTCCAGTTTGTTTTTCTACTTCATTCTTAAATTCTCTGAATTTCTCAAGGCTTTAGATTTATACTTCAATAAGTAGATGAATCCAAATATTGAGTAATCATCAGTGAATGTGAAGAAGTACGAGAAACCACCAATGGCTTGGGTAGACATAGGACCACATACATTAGAATGTATTAGTTCCAGTTAGTCTTTGGCTCGTTCTCCAGTTCTAGTCAATGGAGATTTAGCCATTTTACCTATCAAACATGACTCACAGGTCGCATATGATTCATAATCAAATGGATCTAAGTATCCATCTTTATGTAACTTTTGAAGTATGTTTTCTCCAATGTGACCAAGCCTACAATGCCATAAGTAGGCTTTGTTCATTTCATATCTTTTTCTTTTAGTTAAAGAACTGATATTTAAATTCTCATGAGACACATTTAAAAGATACAATCCATTGGACAATATAGCAGAAGCTATTAATTTATTTCTAAAATAAATTGAACAACAATTGTTCTCAACATGTAAATTGTATCATATTCTATCTAGACATGAAATAGAAATAATATTTCTGATTATGCTAGGTACATAATAACATTCATCTAATGAAAAAGTGTCTCCGGATGGCAGTTTGAGCTCCACTGTCCTTATAGCGATCGACGCAACTCTTGCGCCATTACCTAGCCTCAGCTCCACCTCGCCAGTTCTCAGCTTACGCCATCTTGTCAGTGCCTGCACAGAATTGCAGATATGAGAAACACATCCAGTATCTAATACTTATGATGTATAATCTCTAATTGACAAGTTTACATCTATCATATAGATACCTGAAGCGTCATGTTGCTTCTCAGTTCCTTGAGCCTTGTCCTTGAGGTATTCCTTACAATTCTTCTTCCAGTGGCCCTTTTGATGATAGTAGAAGCATTCACCTTTCTCAGCTTACTTGCCTTTGTCCTTTTTGACAACCTTCGACTTCTTCTGATTCTTGCATTTGCCTTTCCTAAAGGCTTGGACTGCTAGTCTTTTCCTGTCGGCCTTACCAACCATAAGAACATAGGGTTTATCCTTCACAAGGTTCCCCTCTGCAGTCTTCAGCATGTTCAGTAATTCAACTAAAGTGGTTTGGATTTTGTTCATGTTAAAGTTCACAATGAACTGAGCATATGATTGTGGAAGCGAAGATAATACAAGGTCGGTATGCATCTCTTTGGGGAGTGGAACCCCAAGAGCATCCAGCCTCTCCACCCACTTAATCATCTTCAACACGAGTCTGTACCGAAGATCCCTCTGCCATCTGAGCCTTGAACAGATTCTTACATATCTCATATCTTTGATTCTACTCTGCTCACTGAATAGCTCCTTCATATGGAGCAAGATCTAGCATCCATCTCCTCATGTTGCCTTTGTAACTCATTGCTCATAAAGGCTAACACGTAGCATTGGGCCATGGTGGAGTCCTCTTTCCATTTCTCAAATGTCAACATGTCCTCCTCTGGTACATCTAATGCTGGTTCAGTAAGAGATTCATCATCTAGGACATAAGTAATTTGCTCAAACCTGAGGACAATCTTTAGGTTTCTGAGCTAGTCTGAGTAGTTCAGGTCTGTCAAACGATTGGCATCAAGTATGCCACCCAACGGGTTTTGGTACGACATTTTATGCAACATGAGATAATCAAATTACAATTAGCAGATATTCAGTCATTAATTAAAACAAGATATGGACTCTGTTTATCTTGTTTTACTCCCACTAATTTTTGTCGAACTGTATAACCTTCATGTATACAGAAAGGGAGACGCCAACAGTCTCCTAGCGGGGATTAGAATCTCCAAGAGTCACAGTATAACCTCGGATAAACATATAGTACTATACTGTTTTCATAGAGCAACAAACTCATGGTAATTGCAACTCCTTGCAATATCTGATCATATTTCGGCTCCCAGGTTATTAATGTCCCGGGCAAACACAATAGACCATTATCCCCAGTTTAAGCTTGTAGGGACTGAGATTTCGGATACAATTATCGGGTCGGTTTTCGAAGCCGGACGCCTTGGTTTGGGCCCCAGTGGATCTGGGGCATGCTTTCTAAACGACGTCTGGGGTGCACGACGCCATTTAGAATAGCGTCGGGATGTACGGACGCCATTTAGATAGCTCGTTGTTGCGTCGCGTGGGCGGGCCTTGGGGCACGTGTGTAAGACCCGGTCATGTCGTCTGAATAGTGTCTTAGGTGGACGACACGATTCAGACATTCTGCCAGAGTACGACCCCGTCATGTCGCCTGAATGGCGTCAGTTGTAAATGACGCGATTTCACCTGTTTCGGTTTGACGTCCCGAGCCTTCCCTCCTTTCTCTCATTCTCTCCTTCTCACTCTCTCCGATCCCCTCTGTTTCCCCCTTTCCTTTCCCCTTCCCCTTCTTCCTCTTCCACCACTCCAACACCTCTCTACATCTCACCACTACCACCACCATCCCCACCGCAGCACTTCATTCTCCGGACGGAGACCGACGTCCCAGCGGAGTGATGGCGTCCACGGCGGTACCGGCGGAGGTTTGCGGTGCGGCGGTTTAGCGGCACGGAGGTAGGAGGAGTTTAAGTGACCGGTAGGGGGACGATCCTTACACGTGATTTGGTTGTTTTATCCATATTTTCCCACTTTGAAGCATGCGACATGTGGAGATTTAGGTAGAATGAGCATGTTTAAAGGGCTTTTTAATGAAAATGGTCATTTTTATGAAATGGGAATTAGTGCATTTTACATGATAAATTGGATTCTTCCCTTCATTCTATGTTTTTGGGTATTTTTGGGGCAATTTTGCGGGGGAGGAAACCCCGTTTTGTGGCTCGGGGGAGGTTGCAGGGAACCAAATTTCGGGCTCTAAATGGCTTCTGACTAGGGAGACGCTATTTGGAATGGTGACTGGCTAGGGCGACGCCATTTAGGCCAGATTTGTCCTAAGACCAGTTTCTGTGGGAATGAGTTCTATTTTGAATGGCCTCTGGAGACAGCGACGCCATTTGAAATGGTGACTGGCTAGGACGACACCATTTAAGCAAGAACCCCATTAATCCATTAAATTAACATGTGTTTATATTGTTAAATAGTTCGGTTAAATGCATGCTTGAAATCATACATTGAGGCCGAGGATTTCTGTACGATCGAAATCACATTGTGAGTGTATATGTTTATGCGATTATGGACCTAGAACGATTGTGGTTTGTGTTTGACACCTTGTGTCGGTGTGGGAGGGACGCGGTGTCTATGTGGCATTGATGCCGTACTGGTGTGGGAGGGGAACATGTTAGTGTTTCACTTGTGGCTGAGGGAAGCAGAACTACCTAGAGCTAGGCAGGCCGGAGTAGCCAGTGTGCTATCTGAGGGGTTGCTGTTTGGTCTCAGCGGGTCGGTGTTTTCCTAGTTTGTCGTGGCAGTTTCTGGCGTGTTTCTTACTGTGGAGCCAGGTTTGGTACTACTGGAATTTACCCTTTCGCCACTGGGCCTGATGTAACTTGAGATATCGAGGTTACAAGTGGTACCCTTCGCCCTTTGGCCTGATGTGACCCAGGAGGTTAGGGTTACAGGTAGTCCCTATAGCTTCGGCTTGAGGGGGTTTCGCCGGTCCCCAGGGCCCTCGTGAAGCGCCTAGGCCTGGCATTGAGGGAAGTCCGGTCGATAGGACAGTGGTCTAGACTGCTTGTGTGCACACGTGACTAGGTGGTGGTGGTTCACTAGTGCCAGTTAGTCCTAGTTTGACTCACTGCCTCACTCTACGATGTCCGGAACATCGTAGGGGTGGACAGGTGTGGGTGTTGGTGGTATTGTGAGGCGTCGTTTGTACGCGTTCAGTAATGTGGTTTGTGTGTTTAGCCGGATCTTTGGGTACGAACTGCGGTGTTGAGTTGGGTTGCTTGAATTGCTTAGAACTGTGCCTGTTGCATTGCAAATGCATATGGTTCATATCGTAAATTGAGAATCTATGGGAGCCGTGTTTACTACTTTACTTAAATTGCCTACATCTTGTATTGTTGTACTTGTGAGTGCGTGTGTGGGAGGCGGGGATCGGGTGATCCCTACTGAGCCCAATTTTGGTGTGGCTCACTCCCTGTGGTTTCAGGTGTGGACTTCTCGGCGAGTGTTGGCGTGTGGTGTTCTCCTTGGTGTGCGGGCCAACAGGTATCTCGGTTCTGGGGTATGCCCCGATGTTGTTGTACTTTGCTTCTGCATGTACTTATTTAATTCTTTGGACCATGTAATTATTGTTGGACTGTGTACGGACATTATTATTTTACTTCCTGCACATTTGTACTTTCTTTGAGGTCTGTGAGATTATTATATTTAGCCTTGCTTAACGCTTACTTCTTCAGACGTGTCGTTTGAGATCTAGGTGTGAACCCGTAAATAATGATCCGATACCCATTTAGTAATCGGGTCTACGATTATAGGGTGGCAGGTCGTTACAAATGGTATCAGAGTTCAGTCTAGTCGAGTATGTGCTAAACTAGGTTAGATATTATAGTCCAACAATAAGTACAAGTCTGTACAGGCGATGGCTAATAGTATAGATAAATAGGTTTTGACATTCTTGTTTCGATTTTCGTGTTTATAGAGTAGTGATGGCACCGAAGAGGAGAGTTCCGTTGGTTCGTAATATGGGAACTGACGATGGTAGTTCGGGGGTAGATGGGCAGAATTTGGATCGTTTCATGGAGGCTATGATTGGGGAAATGTCTAGATATCAACCTAGAGATGATAGTGAGGGATCCAACTCCCGAGGTGGTTGTGAGTGCTCAAATAATGATGTGTGATTATCGTGAAAATTTTATTGATTATGTGACAAATAAACCTATTAAAAACTATGTAATCGCCAGAAACTTTTGACTAAAAAGTTTCAAAAGACAAAGATTGATCGCTTACCTGTTTTGGATGTGGGAGATGTTGAAGTTCTTGATTCTCCTCCTTTAGCCGGCTGAAGAAAAAGAGCCCTTCTGACTTTGTTCATACTTTGAATGGTTATTGGGTTTTGAAGATCGTCCAGATTTTCTTATTGATTCCTTCCTTTTGATCTTCTTTGTACCTTGCAAAAAGTAGAAAGAAAAGAGAAAAAAAAGAACAATAAGAACTCAAATAGTGGTAGTATCTATCCCAATAATAATTTTAATCATGCAACTTAAACAAATGAACTCACTTGTTTTGTGGTCTTTGAAATCCCTTAACACGTGGATTGGAAAATAATGCTAGTGTTGTGTGTGTAGCAAGGAGTGATGTGATGACATTATGAACTAATATGATGAAAATATGAAAAAGATGTAGAAATTTGATTAAGAAAAATAAGTTGGATGGCTCCTGGAAAGCCTTGGTTCTTGAATGGACGAAGGAAGGATGAAGAGAGGACGAACCTTGTTTCAAGACTCCTGGAAGTAGTAGTAGCGCCTCGATCCTCCAGCATTTGGACGTCGTCTTTCTTAACTTTCACTCTTTCTCACTAATCTTTCAAAAATTATCACTCTAATTATCACTAATTTTTTAATGGCCAAGGGGTTGGGTATTTATAGGCTTAAGTTCATACGTTTGCGGTTACTTACAGATTAACATGAAAGAGTTTGAAGCCAATCTAACTAAGAAACAGATAAACACAGCTTAATTGATCATTATCTGTAATTAACTAAAACGCGTCGCCCATGGGAGACGTCTTTTAGCTTAATTAAAGATAAGGATAAACATCGGGAATAAGAAGCAGAATCAGTTTAGAAAACCTAAATGGCGTCGTGCATGACAGACGTCTTTTAGTTTATTAATAAATTAATTAAAAAATCAGATTAAAAATCGAAATAAGAATAAACCCTAAAAGGCGTCTTTACAGGTCGACGTCTTTTAGAATCCTTCATATTTGATTAAAAATCTGAATTAAAATGAATTTCATTAATAAACTTAAATGTCGTCTGTCTAACCCGATATCATTTAAACAATTAATCCAGAAAAATAATAAAAATTAACCAATTATTAAATATCAGACTATTTTGAGGCATTATTATATGACATGAAATTTACTCAAAATGATGTCAAAATTAACGTGTCTACAGCTGCCTCACCTTGGCATCGTCTTTGCAAGGGAGTGAAATAAAATGGAATGTACTGAAAAGATGATGCCAAGGTGTGATGAGACACGCTCTCAACATCACATGATTGGAATTTTTCTCAAAACCATCAATGAAGGTAACTTGAAAATATCGATGGAATTAATCATGTCTAGATGAGGTAGACAAGAAAATAAAATAAGGTCGATCAACTTCTATGGATTGAGAAGTACCCTAGGTCACAAACCCTGCAGGTTTCATCATGGGGAGCGATTGCCAGCCAATGTAGATGTGCTCCAACCATGATGGATCTTAAAAGAAAACAAGAAATGTTGGATAAAGAATCCAAGAAAGGATAGAATTCCAAGGATATCTTTAAGTGAATCTCAAAGATAATCAAGATACTCAATTCAGAATGGAATATTTCATATCATATTGGAATTATTTGATCAATAGTCTGAAATTTAATCAATAATTAATTCTTATAACAATTATATCAAAGTCCTACGTGATGCATGTTGAGCTAAAAGAAAAATATAAAGTCAAATAAAATATAAATTAATCAAGGATAATATTGTTAAATTGTCATTAAAGACTCAAGATACCAATTCTTGCAATCCAGTACTAAGCTGAAGCTCGTTTATCCACGCACTATTTCACAAAAGCGGAATCATCATCCTCACTAATTAACAATCAAACGGCCTATCCGTGCGATTAAGAATTCTCTGAAATTATCACTGTTTTTGTTAAAGGGGAACTCAAATTCCAGTTTCATTAAAACGACAAGGTCCTTGATATACTCTAATAAATATTTATCATATAGTAATGGTGATAATGTAAATAAATTACAAGAAAGAATACAAGGGATAGAGATAACTGTCTTTTTAGCCACGGTCGGGACTCATAAACTCCCACAATGGGATCTTCTTGAAATTTTCAACTTTGTAGGTATTTCTCTGTATTTCCTGCACTAAAAAATCATTAGTAACTTCAAGCAAACATTTAATTAAGCATCACTTATGGATAAATAGTAAATTTCGGATAAATAACAGAAAAGCTTGAAACGCGTCGTGTATCGCCGACGCCATTAAGATCATTAAAAACACATCGCTATTCAACGACGCCCTTAAGTCACAGAAACAGGTTTTTGCTGTATTCAATCCGAACTCCAACTCTCTTAATGCATGTATATGAAACTTTTGAGTTTATAGATGAAACTTTTCACACTTCTTCTGCCTTTGTCTTTGATTTACATACCTGTGTCCTATACATGACTTAGCAAACAGGTTAAGTATCTACTCAGGCTTAGTCCCTTGCCCGGTTAAGTAACCGGCTACTTGATCCTATCCTTGGTAGAAGGATCAAGGGGCATAGCCTTTATTAACAAAGGTAATGATAATAATTGAACTGAAGTAAGATGCAACATACAAGCATGCAGATGCTCGCTGAAAATAAAGGAATGAAGCACACCAAATGCTACAAGCAGATGCTAATTGAAATATTTTTTATTTTTGAAATATTCATTTTGTTTGAGTTTTGGAATGTACATATTTTTTTGGATTTTGACATATCTATTTTTTTCGAAATATCTATTTTTTTATTATTTTGAGATATGTATTTTTTTTTTTTGGATTTTGAAATATACATATTTTTTAGATTTTGAGATATGTACTTTTTTGGATTTTGAAATATATATATTTTTTGGATTTTGAGATATGTACTTTTTTTTGGATTTTGAAATATATATATATTTTTTGGATTTTGAGAAATAATGTGCAAACTAAAAGACCAGCATGGTACTCAGATCAAAAGAGCATATTCATTTATTAACTTAATTCCGAAATTGTTCTTCAATAATCTAACTTAGACTCATCTTGCTTGAACTTGTGTTTTCATTTGTGATCCCATTCGATGGTCTGACCCTTAGTCAATCTAGGCCGTTCTTTAAGCTTTGAGTACGCCTCTTCAGAAAGAAAGGAAGAATTTGTTTAGAAAGCCCACAAGAAGGTTCCAGAGACCCAAAAAGATGTCTCTTTCTTACCCTAATATCTATTGGGGTTCGGTCATTTTATTTTCCAAAGTATTTATCGACCTTGCATTCCCTTTTTATTTGACTTCATGGCCTTGGTGTAACGTTTGTAATGTAATGGCCTTTTGATTGGCTTTTGCCTTTTGCTTTTTTCTTTTTTCTTTTCTTGGGACGGATCTCCCCCCCATTTTTTTTTTTTACGACGGCCTCCTACTAAGATGGCAGGTAGTCCAGGTAGTCTATTCTAAGCCTCGTTCCGACATCGTAGACTGAGTGTAAAAAACAGAATTTTGGATTAAAAAGAATGATTTGCACTTTACGCCCTTAGTCAAGCTTTCGGTATTCCTTCGGACTTCTCATCTCTTGTTACTCATGGATCAAACGTATCCGTATGTGTAGTAATGTGTTTGAATTAAATTATCCAGATTGATAAGGGAATTTGAGTTTCTAAATTTTCTTATTCCACTGGTCTTTGCACCATGCTGATCGACTCTTTAACCTAAGGGTAGTATTTCTTAAGATACAGACTATTCCAGGGGTGAGTTAACTCTTGCCCTTCTGCATTAACTAGACGGTAAGCGTTATCAGGAAAAACACGCGATATGACATATGGTCCTTTCCAATTAGGTTGGAGCTTAGAACGCAGACCACCAGGTTTTACAAATATTCTTTTGACGACCATTTCACCAACTTTAAACTTACGTTCGATAACTTTCTTTTGATAAAAATGTACTAATCTATTTTGATATACTCTTGCTTGATTAGCAGCTGACTATCTTTTCTCGTCTAAGAGTTCTAATTGAGCGAGGAGTGCTGAGCGATACTCATCAATGGAGAATTCCTTATTCAATTGTACTCTTAATGACAATATGAGGATTTCGTATGGAACTACCTCCTCCATTCCAAATGTTAAGGAATAAGGAGTCTACCCAGTGGGCGTGCGGATTGAAATTCAGTATGCCCATAGAGCCTCAATCAATTTTTCTGGCCAGTCTGTGAATTTATTAGACTTGCACGTTTTTTTGATGTTTTTTATCAAAGTCTTGTTAGTTGCCTCTGCTTGGCCATTGCCTTGCGGATAATATGGAGACGAATGATGCAATGCAATTTTATACCTGTTGCAGAGGTCCTTCAGCTCTTGTGACACGAACTGCGGTCCATTGTCGGTGATGATGGTGCTTGGAATTCTGAATCTTGTGATGATGTTCTTCATGATGAACTTGCAGACGGTTGATGCTTTGATTTATGTGTATGCTTCGGCTTCCGCCCACTTGGTGAAGTATTCCGTTGCCGTGAGAATGAAGGACTTCTGCTTAATGCCAGAATCAGGATTGCTAAGGGGTCCAATGATATCGAAAGCCCACATGAAGAAAGGCCATGGAGAGGAAACAGGATGGAGTGAAGATGCGAGAGAATGAATCTTGTCGGCGTGAAGTTGACACTTGGCACACCTACGGACATATCCTACACAATCTTCTTCCATGGTTGGCCAATAGAATCCTTGCCTAAGGATCTTCTTTGCTAGCATTTGTCCATTAACATGGCCACCACAAACTCCAGTAAGAGCTCCTTCTATGATCTTCCAAAGCTCATCTTCGTCTAAGCATCTCAAAAGAACTCCATCAAAACCTCTTTTATAAAGTGCTCCTCAAACTAGGATGTACCTTTAAGTAACTCTCCTGATAGCCCTTTTCTCCTCAACTGTGGCTTCTTCAGGATATGATTGATCTTCACAGTATTTGGCAATTTCATAGTACTATGGTTTCTCTTCATCATTCATCTCTTCTTGTAATTCCAATAACATTATTTCTCACCTTTCCACAATATCTCTATCTCTGACCTTCTTCAGTAGCTTCTCTTAGTCCTAAGGAATGAAGGGTCTTTCACGGCGGGCGAGAGACGCCTATGAACAATAATCGACTTGGATTGTCTGCTGATTGGAAAATCGAAGGATTATGCGAGGGAAGCTAGAGCGTCAGCTAAGATGTTCTGATTTCGAGGAACATGGATGAAGATCAATTTAGTAAAAAGCTTAGCATAAGCAGAAGTGAGTTCTTGATAAGGCTTGAGCTTGGGATCAAGAGTTCGATATTTGATTAGCACCTGGCGAAGGATCAGTTGGCTATCACCTACAATTCTGAGTTTGGTGGCACCATGGAGATGAGCAGCCTCGAGGCCAGCAAGGAGTGCCTCGCATTTAGCTATATTGTTAGTGACCGGAAAGTCAAGTTGAAAGGCTTGTGGAATGGTGACACCTGCAGATGACAGTAGAACAATGCCGATACCCTTTCCATGGGAATTCAGAGCTCCGTCAAAATGCAAAGTCTACGTATCATCTTTGATTCTGTCTATGGACATCAGTTCCTCATCCGAAAACTCCGATCGGACTGGATCACAATGAGGAAGGGGATGATGAGCAAGGTGTCTGCAATGGCATAGCTTTTGATCGCTTTCTACTGAATGTAAGTGATATCAAATTGGGATAGAAAGCTTTGCCATCGTACTAACCTATCAGTAAGGACGGATTTCTCAAGAAGAAACTTGATCGGATTCATCCTAGCGATGAGGTGGACTTCATGGACTAGAAGGTAATGCTTCAATTTCTGAACCACCTATACAAGTGCTGCACATGTTTTCTCCATTGCTGTGTATTTCTGTTCAGTGGGCTTGAGAAGTTTAGAGAGATAGTAGGCTGCCCTCTCCTTTCCTTCTTTATCTTCTTATGCTAGGAGCCCCCACTGCATCATCCAGGACAGAAATGTATAGAATCAAAGGTTTGCCCGGAGATGGTGGTCTCAAAACAGGAGGACTTGCTAAATAATTCTTCAATCCATCAAATGCCTTCTGACACTTATCGTCCCAATTGAATTTGACTCCCGGCTTGGTAAGCTCGTAAAACGGCTTACACTCTTGTAAGTGTTGGGAGACAAATCGGCGAATAAACTGCAACCTTTCGATCAATCCTCTTAACTCTTTCAAGTTCTTGGGAGGTAGTATTTCTCTAATAGCTTTTGCCTTGTTAGGATCGATGTCAATTCCCCGTTTACTGACAATGAATCCAAGTAATTTCCCTGAAGATACCCCGAATACACATTTCTTGGGGTTCATCTTCAGCTTATATTCTCTTGATCTTTCTAATACTCTTGCCAAAACTTTGGCATGCTCAGCCTTAGTCTTAGATTTCACTAATAAGTCATCCACATACACTTCTAGATCGATGTGCATCATGTCATGAAATATTGCCATCATGGCCTTCTGATAAGTGGCTTCAACGTTCTATAATCCAAAAGGCATCACAACATAGCAATATGTTCCCCAAGGTGTAGTGAATGATGTCTTTTCTTGATCTTCTTCTGCCAATTTGATTTGATTATATCCTGAGAATCTATCCATAAATGATAAAGTTTCATAGCCAACTGTGTTATCGATGAGTACATCAATGTAAGGCAGTGGGAAATTATCTTTAGGACATGCCCAGTTTAAATCTCGGAAGTTAATACAGATCCTGACCTTCCCATCTTTCTTCATAACCGGGACTATGTTGGCCTCCCATTGCGGATAAAGGACAACTCTAATAAACTTGGCATTATGTAGCTTATCGACCTCTTCCTTCATCTTCAAAGCCATTTGTGGGTGGAATTGCCTTAACTTTTGCTTAACCGGACTAGCTCCATCCTTCAATGTTAATCGATGTTCCACTAGTGATGAGTCTAACCCCGGCATATCCTCATAACTCCAGGCGAAAGTGTCCTTATAATCCTTGAGAACTTGGACCACTGCCTTCTCATCTATTTCAGAAAGATTTTTACTAATGAGGACAACCTTAGGTTCGTCTTCAATCCCTAGATTAATATCTTTGGTAGGCTCTTCTACGGCAGCTGAGGGTTCATCAAATCTTTTCACTCTACTGGCATACGCCTCAGCTACATCCTCGTCATCTTCCTCATCTTCAACAATGGGGTCTTTCTCGTGTATCAATTCATACACCCCATATCCATCATTGACTGACTCATCACCTATACAATCTTCTGGCATCTGAATAGGATTCTCTAACAACTGAGGGCTCATAAAGCAAGAAAGACATTTAATAGTTAGATCCTGCAGGTATCTATTTGGAATCTGTCTACCCTTAGATTTCCTAGACATCCTAACCGGATTAACCTGCCTAGAACTAGACTCCCTATCCTGACCTAATGAGGACGAAGAGGGATGAAAATTATGGGGTACATGAGGGAATACAAGAGAATCCTCCCGAAGGGAGGGACAAAGCAAGTCTAGAAGAGAATCTTGCCCGAATGACTCACGCGGTGGAGTACAATTGGACAAGTAGGAAGTTTCCTCAATGAGGCTCTAGGAGAAGGAAGTTGCCAAATTGGCTTTTTTTTTTTTTTTTTTGAGAAAAGATGAATTAATCATAAAACAAGAATGGATATGAATAGGAGGAGAATGGGATAGGGGAAGTGGCACCAAGGCCAAAGGATTGGGGGGATCATACAGTAGCATGTCCAAGATCAAATCATAAATCCTCTCTAGATCGAGAGGAGGTTGAGGGAGAAGGTCCTGTGGAGACAGAGTAATCATGATGGGCGGAGCCCGTGGAATATCTTCAGTGATGACCCGCGACCAAGTCGAGGTCAGAAGCAAAGTACGGAATAGAGTATGAAGTGTAAAAATGTGAGAGGGATAGGTTCCCCTCCAAACAAAATCAGTTGTGTGACTAGCTTCATAGGGGTTATCTGGCTCCCCTTCATCTGTTTCCTCGGACAACAGAATTCTCTTATCAAAAATGGCGCCAGGCCCTTCAATCAGCTCGTCTATTAACGGCGGCCACTTCGGCTCTGAGGGATCAAGAAATAATCTGTTTAATGCAATGTACATATCCCTCAGGTCGAACCATCGGTACCATTCACATTCTGGATCTTGGAATTTCCTCCTTTTCATCGGCCGCAGAGCCTCCAAGGACTAGTATGTCAACAACTATGAGCAATGAGCAATGCCTGGCTAGGTCCCTTCTATATATGTCATGGAGATCGAACTGGGAAGTGATTAACACTGTATTATCATTATCATGACTGATTATGGGTCCCTTGACAAAATGTGTATGCAAGGTCCATGTCAATGGATCTCAACCTTCTTTACATGGCATGGTCATTGTTTCCCAGGCCTTCTGGCTGTCTTCATCTTCTTATTGCTACACAATGTCATGCCTGACTTTTCTCGGCCTATAGCCCAGGCCATTACCAGGTGTCCTTCGGTTGTCTTTAATGGGCGTAGTTCTGCCCTACAATTGTGTGCCTAGGCCCTTTCCAAGCTGATAGCCACCTTTCATCATGATTTTCCAGCCAGGGGTACTCATGAACTTCCCCCGTTTCATGGCATCAATTGGATAAGGACTAAGTGTGGCAGCTTTCAAGGGATCAACCACAAGACGGTAAACCTGAAATACCGACAACAGAGGTTGTTGGCCAGGTAAAGAAGTCGGCCTGATATTCAAAGAATGAGTGGTAGCAAGAATCAGCATACTGGTAACTTTAATAATGCATCCCTTGTATGGAAATTCGAGGCACTGATGATTTGTAGAAGGAATTGCCTCAAGGGACTTAATGTAAGGGCGGCCAAGGATACCCTTCAAAGATAGATCGATTTCCAAGATGTGGAACTCGACTTCATTGTGACAAACATGGCCTAATTCTACCTTCAAATAAATCATTCCCAAAGGGGAACGGGTAGAATTGTCGTAAGCTGTAACAGAGATAGGGGAAGGCAACCACTTCTCCCTGGGTATACCACACAGGTCAAAGGTCTTCGGTGATAAAACGTTGATTGAGGCCCCTGTGTCAACCAAGCATGCGTCTACGGCCTTCTTACAGATGTTGACCGTAATGCTCAAAGCCACGCTTTTGGTTGTGGTAGTGCTAGTTCCGAAGTATGGTATGTAATAGAAGTCTAGTCCTCCTGAGGAACTAACAGTGTGGTGATATTTTCTACCGGCACGTCTTCGTTGACCATAACCTTCTGCAAATATTTCATCAGAGCCACCTGATGGGTCTTGGATCTCTTGATCAACTCAAGCACAGAGATTCGTGCCGGTGTTCTGTCTAACTGTTTCAACAGGTCGTATTGAGTGCCTGGTGCACTCTCATCATTATGAACTTCCTCTGGCGGCTGTGATGGGCCGTCTCTGACTGTAGATTGAGGAAATACTTTGTTGAATATCATCCCGCTCCGGAGCGTGTGTTCTTCAATGATGGAAGGTCCAGGTGATAGTTTGAGCACTGCGGGGTTGGTGGGTGGTTTAGATGGTGTGGTGGGTTGGTAAACAGGTGATGGCGCGGGGTTGTTTGGTGGAGGCGTGGTGCAGATGAGGGGTTTAGATGGTTGGATGGTGGAGAGGTAAGCGGTTGGTGTAGGTGAAGTGGGAAGTGGCATACGGAGTAGCGGTCTGGATGGCTGTATGTCACTAGGGTAAGTGGTTGTGGTAGGTGATGTGCGAAATGGCATGCGGAGTAATGGTTTGGATGGTAGTAGAGGCGCATAGTTGTCTTACGAATGGTTGTTTAATGGTGGCGTGGTGGTGGATGGTGTAGTGGGTGTGGGTAGAAGGTATGCGGGTGTTGGTACAGGTGTAATGGTAACGGGTTGCGGTTTGGGTATGCGAAGAATACGACGTGGTCATTGGTCGGCGGTGCTCGGTTGATGGCCTATTGAGTAGATAGAGGAAGAGTCCTCTACCTTCCATTGTTGCCCTCGATTAGCCTCAGACTGGCTATTCGTCAAGATAGGGGCAATCTGATTCTGATGTTGATGCTCCGGAAGTGGGTTTTGAACTATACCCATATTCGGAGGTACTACCGCATGTGCTGGCGCACTCTGTTGTTGCTGCTGCTGTTGCTGTTGTGGTTGATGTTGTTGTTGTTGAAGTCTTCTTGCCTTCAAGGCAGATATGTACTTCCTCATCTCCTCCCAGTCAATGCCTCCTTGATCATGGATATAATCACAGAATTGAAAGCAGGTATCTATTGTATGTCCAGGTTGCCTGTGAAAGGCGCAATACCTGGAAGCGTCGGCATTCTGGGGCCAGACTGTCTTTTCTCTGGGCAAGACTAAGGCATTGGCTGCCATCAGGGCGTTGAAAATGTCCAATAAAGATTCTGGGAGTGCTAGATATGTCGCCCTTATAGGGCCTGGAGGTTTCCTCTACTGGTTGTAATCATTTCGGAGAGGTACATTATGCTACGTCGGCGGTACGCGCGGCTGGTACTATTGCTGGTTCTGCTGCTGGTACTGGGGTTGCTGATACTGCTGCTGGCTCGGGGGCTGCTGTTGTGGCTGGTACTATGGTTGCTGATACTGCTGCTGCTGAGGTCTGTAACCCTGCTGGTTCGGAGGTCTATAGCCTTGTTGATTCGGAGGTCTATATACTTGCTGGCTTGGCAGTTGCTGGTTTCATATGAACTGGGGCTGATTGTTGTTCATAGTGTTGATCTGGTCGTGAGAGAGCGTGCCTTCAGTTGTCGGACCCATGCTAGGAGGATTTGTCACGGTAGGCTTCCGAGGTGGAGGTCTGCTGGGTCAGTAAGGATCAAAGACATTGGAAAAAGTGGCATCCTTGAAGGCGTTCTGACAGTAACGCGCCCTCTCGTAAAGTTCTGCCACACTGGTCAGGTTGTTCAAAGCTAAGACCAACTTGTATTGGGGGGTGGCATTGGAAATCAACATCTTGACTTGTTCAAATTCGGACATATAGTCCTTAATCTTCTCCGCCATGCTCCTTCATCTATCAACAAATGTGATGAAGTCCTCATCGGGCTTCATTTTCTCAGCAACTAGATCAATGATGGACAGAGACGGTGCGAGTCTGTCCTGATATCGTTGAATAAATTTTCGGGATACGATACCGTAATCTTCCACCTCCGATGGTTCTAATGAGAAGAACCACTCGAGGGCTGGCCCCTCTAACGATTTCCTGAACAGGAATTCCAACGACCTCTTGTCGTTCTGTCATAAGGAGGACTTGTACATAAACTCCTTCAATTGGGTAAAGGGATTACCAATACCGTTGTATTTTCTGTACACTGGCATTTCCGAGGGCGGCAAATGAAACACGGGCAGACTCGAAAGACTGATCTCAGGTGAAGCCTTAACTCTCATCATCTTCTGAAAACTGTTGAACTGTTCATCCATACGCTCCATCTTCGCGAGCAAAGCTTGAATTGTTGGATCAGTATGGGGAGGAGGTGGTGGTGGTACATGATAGGCCTACTGCCTAGAGTATGTGGAGCAAGGGGGGCGATAGGGTTGAGGTCCGGCAGTGCTTCCGCCATGCCCGAGGGCATTTTGATAAGTTGGCGTGGGTGGCCTAGCCGGTTGCCTTGAGGAGGACAGTTGTGGCCCAACTGGCCGAGAGGTTTAAACTTGAAGGCCTTCCATGGCCTGATGAATAAAGGAAGTATGATGGGGAGGAGGTTGAGGAACAACAAGGGGAACCACAGGATTCGGTTCAGTAGACTGCACGGTCGTCTTCCCTTTTAAGATGGATTGGATTGCCTCGAGCTGTTGAGGATCCAGATGGGAAGCCAGAACTCCCAGAGCATTGACTAGATCGGAGGGATTAGAAGATGAGGGCTCATTCGGGTTCATGGCCCCCTTGAAGACAGGATTAGAAACCGCATGCACATGCGGAGGAAGATCAACGCCATAATTATGTTGATCATGAACAAAAGGAGGAGGGATTTGGGGATTTCCCTCATGTTGAAATGGATAAGAATGGGGATCACGGGGGGCCTTTAGCATCTCCCCCGTTCTCATGGTGATAATCATATTCAAGAGGGGCATTAGCATCTCCCTCATAGTTGACTAGAGCATCTGAAGCCATGCTCAAATCCCTACCTGATCGAAGCAACAAGGTATTATATTTTTTTTTCAACAAAGGTTTGTAGACTAGTTGTGCAGAGATTAGACAAACAAGTGGATGTTTAACGTTGCTTTGGGATTCATTATTGGATTATTTGGGTTCAGTTAATCACAAATTCACTCAACGGGTAGGATCCTAGTTTCAGTTCAGTTACCACCGTTATATTCTAAGGCTTTTTCTCACAACGACATGAAAATCTAACCAGGACTTCGATTGGTACAACCAGCCCGATGAACAAGGAGGAATACCTTGATTTTGGGGACTTATGGAGGTCTACTCTGATCGAGGGACCAACCCAATCAGATAGAGGTGAAGACGTAAAGAAAGGTGTTCCTATGAGAAAAGGGGGGTATTAGCCCCAGTGCGTATGACCTGTGGCCGGGATGGCCTCTAATGCTTAATATGTAATGTGTAGTAGCAATCAAATCAGAAATCCAAGGATTGAATAACAAAACAAAAATATATTTGAATCGCGTCGCTGTTCCTCGACATTATTCAAAACAGAGCTTTATTCTGCTCGCAGAACCTCAGGCAGCAGACAGCAGGGAATTTTTGCCTGAAAGGCATTGAGGTATAGCGACGCGGTATGAAACGCATCACTGTTCCATGACGCTTTTCAAGTCGCAGAATCAACAATTAAGAAGGAATTTCTGGGTCAATTCCCCCTCAAACTAACAGGATAAAGTAGTAAATAATCAGCTCATGCGAATCTTTTTTTTTAACAGGATGATTTATCATGTAAATAACTAAAACATTCAATCAACCACACATTCTTCTTATCACAATCACAACTCTTCAATCAATCAAACAGGGAGGGCAAGATCTTGCCGCAAGGGTGTGCGCGTGGTGCACGTGAGAATAACAATTAAACTAAAAACTCACCGATCGGTTAGGGCATGTCCGGGGGACACAGGTGGTGCATTGTGGGTGCCCGATTGATAAAAGCAAGAATCAAGATTCAAAAGATGGCAAGACCAAGTCCCATCGTGATCGCCAAAAAGCTGTGAGTGCTCAAATAGTGATGTATGATTATCGTGAAAATTTTGTTGATTTTGTGACAAATAAACCTATTAAAAACTATGTGATCGCCAGAAACTTTTGACTAAAAAGTTTCAAAAGACAAAGATTGATCACTTACCTGTTTTGAATGTAAGAGATGTTGAAGTTCTTGATTCTCCTCCTTCAGCCGGCTGAAGAAAAAGAGCCCTTCTGACTTTGTTCTTGCTTTGAATGCTTATTGGGCTTTGAGGATCGTCCAGATTTCCTTGTTGATTCCTTCCTTTTGATCTTCTTTGTACTTTGCAAAAAGTAAAAAGAAAAGAGAAAAAAAAGAACAATAAGAACTCAAATAGTGGTAGTATCTATCCCAATAATAATTCTAATCATGCAACTTAAATAAATGAACTCACTTATTTTGTGGTCTTTGAAACCCCTTAACACATAGATTGGAAAATAATGCTAGTGTTGTGTATGTAGCAAGGAGTGATGTAATGAAATTATGAACTAATATGATGGAATATGAAAAAGATGTATAAATTTGATTAAGAAGAAATAAGTTGGATGGCCCCTGGAAAGCCTTGGTTCTTGAATGGATGAAGAAAGGATGAAGAGAGGATGAACCTTGCTTCAAGACTCTTGGAAGTAGTAGCAGCACCTCGATCCTTCAGCGTTTGGACGTCATCTTTCTTAACTTTCACTCTTTCCCACTAATCTTTCAAAAATTATCACTCTAATTATCACTTACTTTTTAATGGCCAAGGGCTTGGGTATTTATAGGCTTAAGTTCACGCGCTCGCAGTTACTTATATATTAACATGAAAGAGTTTGAAGCCAATCTAACTAAGAAACAGATAAACATAACTTAATTTATCATTATCTATAATTAACTAAAATGCGTCACCTATGGGAGACGTCTTTTAGCTTAATTAAAAATAAGGATAAATATCGGGAAGAAGAAGCAAAATCAATTTAGGAAACCTAAATGACGTCGTGCATGGCAGACGTCTTTTAGTTTATTAATAAAATAATTAAAAAATCAGATTAAAAGTCGAAATAAGAATAAACCCTAAAAGACATCTTCACAGGTCGACGTCTTTTAGAATCCTTCATATTTGATTAAAAACTTGAATTAAAATCAATTTCATTAATAAACTTAAATGTCGTATGTCTGACCCGATATCATTTAGACAATTAATCCAGAAAAATAATAAAAATCAACCAATGATTAAATATCAGACCATTTTGAGGCATTATTATATGACATGAAATTTACTCAAAATGATGTCAAAATTACCGTGTCTACAGTGGTCAGTCCATGGTGATGGAACGGTACTTAAAGTTAAAGACTCCTTTTATGGGTCAACCTATCCCAGATGAGGCAGCTCATTGGATTAAGGAGGTGGAGAAGGCATTCGATGTTCTTGAGTGTGCTGAGAATGACAAGACTTTGTTGGCAACCTACTTGTTGAAAGACGATGCCTATGATTGGTGGGTTACCATCAAGAGAATAATGTTTTCGGATAGGTCATTGAGAGAGATTCCCTGGGAGGCATTCGTGAAAGAATTTAGTGGACAGTACTTTCCGAGGCATGTTCGGAAGGCCAAGAAAAGGGAGTTTATGGAATTGGTGCAAAGTGATATGTCAGTTCTGGAATATCATATGAAGTTTGTGGCTCTCGGAAGGTTCGTTCCGCACATATCTGAGAATGAGGAACGTCGAACGAACAGATTTGTGGATGGACTCTGGTACGATCTGAGGGGAATGGTACCATCTCATTGTTGTAGTGATCTTGCATCAGCAGTTCGGTGCACAGCAGCAGTAGAGACTCTGTTCCAACAAATGGCAAAAGAGTTGGAGCGGTCAGCACGAGGGCAGCAACAGAGCAAGAACAAATCGGCGATCCTTTCGACAGACGGTTCAAGTTCCTTTGGGTCCGGGTTCCAGGGGATGCTTTATGACTAGGTCGAAGACGGTTCAGTTCAGCAGATGCAGACTATGGCTAGCAGACAGCAGGAAGTGGGTCATGATGCAGTAGATCATTGTCCCCGTTGTGGTAGGCAGCATGGTGATCGGATATGTCCGTTGGTCACTGGTAGCTGTTTTGGCTGTGGTAAGAAGGGACATCTTGTGAGGAACTATCCCCAGAAGAATAGGATAGGTCAGGAGCCGAGTGGTCAGAAGAAGCCCAAGACCTAGAGTGGTGTTATGTGTTCTCTTAGAAGAGGTCCGAGATGCTGGGCGAGATGAAGACTTTTGTCTTATCTTTTAGGTTGTAGTTGTAAGCTCTTATGACACTTTTTATGTATTTTGGACATAGTGAAGAATCAATTTTGTAATATGTGCCTCATAAGGCTAATGAATGGTTGTATTAGTCCATCAGTATTGGCAGAATCGTAGAACGTAGTTAGCCTAGTGTTGATGAGATCGACTGATTATACGGAGCCCCGTGCAGGAGTGTGATTAGTATGGGCGATCGATGTGAACCGTGTTACCGGTGTGGAATTGTCGACAGTGGTTGCCATTCGAGCGGTTACAATTTCGAGGACGAAATTTTTTTAAGAGGGGGAGTATGTAGGGACTGAGGTTTCGGGTACAGTTATCGGGCCGGACCCCTTGGTTTGGGCCCTAGTGGGTCTGAGGTGTGACTTCTAAACGGCATCTGGGGTGCACGACGCCATTTAGAATGGCGTCAGGATGTGCGGATGCCATTTAGATAGCTCGTTGTTGCGCCGCGTAGGCGGCCGTTGGGGCACGTGTGTACGACCTCGTCATGTCGTCTGAATGGCATCTTAGGTGGACGACGCGATTCAGACATTCTACCAGAGTACGACCCCATCCTATCACCTGAATGGCGTCGGTTGTGAACGACGCGATTTCACCTATTTCGGTTTGACGCCCCAAGCCTTCCCTCCTTTCTATCATTCTCTCCTTCTCACTCTCTGATCCCCTCTGTTTACCCCTTTCCTTTCCCCTTCCCCTTCTTCCTCTTCCACCACTCCAACACCTCTCTACCTCTCACCACTACCACCACCATCCCCACCGCGGCACTTCATTCTTCGGACAGCAGCCGACGTCCCGGCGGAGTGACGGCGTCCACGGCGGTACCGGCGACGGTTTGCGGTGCGGCGGTTTAGTGGCACAGAGCTAGAGAGAGTTCAAGTGACCGGTAGGGGGACGATCCTTACACGTGATTTGGTTGTTTTATCCATATTTTCCCACTTTGAAGCATGCGACGTGTAGAGATTTGGGTAGAATGAGCATTTTTAAAGGGCTTTTTAATGAAAATGGTCATTTTTATGAAATGGAAATTAATGCGTTTTACATGATAAATTGGATTCTCCCCTTCATTCTCTGTTTTTGGGTATTTTTGGGACAATTTTGGGGGGAGGAAACCCCGTTTTGTGGCTCGGGGGAGGTTGCAGGGAAACTAGATTTCAAGCTCTGAATGGCGTCTAGCTAGGGCGACGCTATTCGGAATGGTGACTGGCTAGGGCGACGCCATTTAGGCCAGATTTGTCCCAGGACTAGTTTCTGTAGGAATGAGTTCTGTTTTGAATGGCGTCTGGAGACAGCGATGCCATTTCAAATGGTGACTGGCTAGGACGACGCCATTTAAGCCAAAACCCCATTAATCCACGAAACTAACATGTGTTTACATTGTTAAATAGTTCGGTTAAATGCATACTTGAAATCGTACATCGAGGCTGAGGATTTCTGTATGATCAAAATCGCATTATGTGTGTATGTTTATTCGATTATGGACCTAGAACGATTGTGGTTTGTGTTTGACACCTTGTGTCGGTGTGGGAGGGACGCGGTGTCTATGTGGCATCGATGTCATACCGGTGTGGGAGGGGTACATGCTAGTGTTTCACTTGTGGTTGGGGGAAGCAGAACTACCTACCTAGAACTACCTAGGCCGGAGTAGCTAGTGTGCTATCCGAGGGGTTGTTGTTTGGTCCCAGCGAGTTGGTGTTTTCCTAGTTTGTCATGGCAGTTTCCGGCGTGTTTCTTACTATGGAGCCAAGTTTGGTACTGCTGGAGTTTACCCTTTCGCCACTGGGCCTGATGTAACTTGAGATATCGAGGTTACAAGTGGTACCCTTCGCCCTTTGGCCTGATGTGACCCGGGAGGTTAGGGTTACAGGTAGTCCTTATAGCTTCGTCTTGAGGGGGTTTCGCCGGTCCCCAGGGCCCTCGTAAAACGCCTAGGCCTGACATTGAGGGAAGTTCGGTTGATAGGACAGTGGTCTAGACTGCTTGTGTGCACACGTGACTGGGTGGTGGTGGTTCACTAGTGCCAATTAGTCCTAGTTTGACTCGCTGCCTCACCCTACGGTGTCCGGAACATCGTAGGGGTGGACAAGCGTAGGTGTTGGTTGTGTTGTGAGGCGCCGTTTGTACGCGTTCGGCAGTGTGGTTTGTGTGTTTAGTCAGATCTTTGGTTACGAACTGCGGTGTTGAGTTGAGTTGCTTGAATTGCTTAGAACTGTGCTTGTTTGCATTGCGAATGCATATGTTTCATATCATAAATTGAGAATCTGTGGGAGCCGTGTTTACTGCTTTACTTAAATTGCCTACATCGTGTATTGTTGTACTTGTGAGTGCGTGTGTGGGAGGCGGGGATCGGGTGATCCCTACTGAGCCCAATTTTGGTGTGGCTCACTCCCTGTGGTTTTAGGTGTAGACTTCTCGGCGAGTGTTGGCGTGTGGTGTTCTCCTTGGTGTGTGGGCCAACAGCTATCTCGGTTCCGGGGTATACCCCGATGTTGTTGTACTTTGCTTCTGCCTATACTTATTTAATTCTTTGGACCATGTAATTATTGTTGGACTGTGTACGAACATTATTATTTTACTTCTGGCGCACTTGTACTTTCTTTGACGTCTGTAAGATTATTATATTTAGCCTTGCTTAACACTTACTTCTCCAGACGTGTCGTTTGAGATCAGGGTGTGAACCCGTAGATAATGATCCGATACCCATTTAGTAATCAGGTCTCCGATTATAGGGTGGCGGGTCGTTACAAAGCTTTACCATCAATACGTAATAGAGTAGAGTAGAAATATAGTTCCTGGGTAAACACGTGGATAACTATATCGTTCCTCTATTCTTATCTAAAGGCATCTAATGCTATAATTAATAGTCCTCTCAATAGATGATGGCAAATCTTGGGTAAACACGGTGCATTCTCAATGACTCGCGCTCCGGCTTAGAATTTGTTATGAAGGTTTTATTTATTCAGTTTGGTCTCTTCTTAGGTGTTAGTATTAAATATCTCGTGTATATTACATATACTAATAACCTAGGTTATTTGATTCGTAATCAAAATAAAACACACGCATCACATACATGTTATTAGTGTGGTCATAGATAGGAAAGTGGTTTGACTTGAGCCAGACAGTCAAACACACTCACACACAATATAACAATTTATACCATGAGTCTGCAAACTCAGGGTAAATGAACTCCTTCATATCCTTCTTGGTTGCAGTTGTGGATCATCCTCGCTCCACGCTTCATCGCCTCGATCAAATTACAAGATAATTTAAAAGAAACCTTATGGCGAGTACATCAAGGAGGGAGGTAGATTTATAAAGGAACATGAGAGAGGGAGAGGTACACAGACCTCTATTTATTAACAATTAATAATTTAAACATCCACACATTCTATCAATTACCATTCGCATATGAAAATGTTGAGTACTTATCCATGACCACCGTGGAATTTATTTAAATAAAACAAACCACACATGATTTAGCATAACACATGACTTGATAAAATTTTCAAAAATAAATAATATTTTGGTTTCATAAACTAGGGACCAAACAAAATTTGGAGAATTAGGATTTTTGAAAAAGATTATCAGTTTAATCATGCTAATTAAATCAAATTTAAACAAGCAAGCATAACACATCATATGTGTACAAAATCTAAATTAATGGTTAGGAATATTCCATGCATCATTTGAACACTTCAAATAAATGGGGTAATATTAACAATTAAATAAAAAAAGATTAATCTAACAACTTAGAACAATTAATTAATTCAACAACATTTGTTAATTAATTAATGTTAATTGATAATCTTTTATTAAGACCCAAATAAAATAAAAAAAATTGAATTTGATTTTAATTTTAAGATATCATTTTATCATTAAAACCAAATTCAATTTTAATAAAAAAAAAAATATTTTGTTGGGCCCAATTGGGAAACCAATAGGGCTCATCTCGGACCGGGGCCGAGCCAGGGCTTAGTAGTGGGCTCGGACCCTGGTCAACCCGTGTGGGTAGGGCTGGTCCGACCCCCTGCTGGGCTCTGACTCAGGCCACCTGGCTTGGGTCAGGGTCTGGCCGGGCCGGACCCTGTCAGCGGCTAGGCAAACCCTAGCCGCCCAACAGGGTTAGCCGAGGGTTCCCTGCGCAACAGGGAACCTAACGGCTCACCCCCCCCCTTCCCGCCTCTTCCGGCACCATCCATCCACTACTCCCCATGCCGCTAGTAACTAGCCTAGCGTTGGTGGGCATTGTTCGCAGTGACCCTTGCCTCAATGATCCATCTTATGGATATGAATCCCACAAGAATAAAGCGTTCTTTATCCAATGAAGAACACGTCGAAAAACCTCAAATAAAAAATAAATATTTTCTAAAGATTAAAATTGCGATCTGATCGCGGTGAACATCTCATGAATATTAATCTTGTAAGAAAATAGATTCAAGCATGGAATAAATTCGAAAACCACAATTTTAGGGACCGAAACGACGAAGAACATAGTGAAACCTGGCTCTGATACCACTGTTGGATTCGGTGTGTCGAGATCCGACTGAAAACGCAGTGGAAATAAAAAGTTCGGGATCGGATCCATCTCATTTCGATCAACAAAATAAACTGGAAAATCTTATTTACCTTGCGCGGATTCGAATCCGCATTCGTTTTTCGGTTCTGTCGGAGCAATGCCGTAAGACGCTCAAGTGCCCGGCCTCTAGCAGTATCCACGTGGTTCTCCTTGCGATGGATCGTTCTCCCTCGATGCGGCATTCGCGCTTCCCGTCTGGCTACGCGTAATCCGCCGCGACATGCGGATTCGAAAATTCCCGTCGGATGGAAGGCGGAGCTGTCGAGAGTCGAAGCAGAGCCTCCAGAGGGCCGGCCTCGAGACGTGTGCCCTGGAGAGAAAGAGGGTGGCGGCTTGGTCAGGGTTGCTGGCCCCCAACCTAGCGACCATTCTTTTATAATAATTGTATTTGCAATTTTTCATAAATACCCACACTTATCCGAAATCTCGTCAAATTATCCATCCACTTGAAAACAATTTGCGTGTGACCGTCTAGGCCCAAATACCAGTCCAGTTAATGGCCCATTAAGCCCAGTAACTCATTACAGACCTACTGAATTAATTAATATCCTTATATTAATTAATTAGCCAAATGTAATGTCCCACAGTAAATTTGGACGAGCTTCCGATCACGTTGGATGCCAAGCAACATTGCGTGATCCTAGATGACATTGGGGTTATCGCAACCCTCAATTGGAACCTTTCCGTCATCGATTAGTGCGCGGATATAATCCTTTATCTGTATAATGTTCCTGAATCAACCAAGGGTATGGTTTACTGTTAAACCCTAGCCGATCGATTCACTTGAATCAAATGCCGCTAATCTATAACAGATAACTCTTTATCTGATACAGAGTCTGCCCTGGCCAGGGACTTAAGCGCATCATTCCTGGAACATTCTCTCTCATACTACCGAGAGCGGATGATCCCATATTAAACACACAATTACCTTCGAGGGCATTTCTCTGAACCCAATGGTATGACTTATTGATAACCCATGGTTAGGAATTCGTTAGTCAAAGTCAAAGCTCAGAGACTTTATATACCATCCAGCGATTCTAGGTTAGATCATCTACACAACCGTGACAAAAGAATCGAGCTGGTTAACAGTGAGGTATATACCATCCAGCGATTCTAGGTCAGATCAGTTCAATGAACTCATTCCCTAATGAGCACCTACAGGTCCAGCATAGTATCTCTACACAAGCGACTTATAGGATTAGTCACCCTCATCATAAGAGCTGAAGAAACCTGTACTAGTCTATTCGGATGTTTGATGTCTATCTCAAACATCCTCCAACTAGGAAGAATTAAGAACATGTGTTTATAAGTCTTCGGTCCCGTAATTATGATCTCATCATAATCTGAAGATTGTTGCACATGTTCATGGACTTCATCGTGATACGATAAACATAGATCGAACTAATTACACACAATGAATTAATGTCATTTATTAATAAACTGAAAAATAAATAGTATCGGATTGACTTTCAGACCACCTAATACTAATAGTAGGTCCCGAGGGGACAAAGTGACAATGATGGGCGGAGCCCAAGGAATATCTTCAGTAATGACACTCACTAGGTCGGGGTCAGGAGCAGAGTGCGGAATAGGGTATGGAAGGTGAAAACATGATGGGGATAGGTTCCCCTCCAGGGAAGATCAGTGGTGAATCCAAGCTGGTAGGGGTCATTAGGCTGCCCTTCGTTTGTCTCTTCACTTAGCAAAATTCTCTTATCAAAGATGTCCCTAGGCCCTTCAAACAACTCATCAATCAACGGAGGCCACTTTGATTCTGAGGGATCAAGGAACAGCCTGTTCAGTGCAATGTACAGGTCCCATGTGTCGAACCAGTGATACCACTCGCACTCCGGATCTTGAGTCTTCCTCCTCTTCATTGGCCGCAGAGCCTCCAAGGATTGGTATGTCAACAGTTCAGAACAATGCCTGGCTAAGTCTCTCCCATATATGTCATGTAGGCCGAAGTGGGAAGTGATTACCACCGTGTTATCATTGTTATGATTAATTACGGGTCCCTTAATGAAGTGTGTATATAAGGTCCAGGTTAAGGGATCCCGGTTTTCTTTGCACAGTGTGGTCATCGTCTTCCAGATTTTCTGATCATCTTTATCTTCCTGCTGCTGATCAATGTGTCGTCTCACCTTCGCTAGCCTATAGCCCAGACCATTACCAGGTACCCTTCTGTTGTCTCTGATAGGCTTGGATCTGCCCTACAGTTGTGTGCCCAGGCCTTCTCCGGGTTGATAAACACCCTTCATCATGATGTCCCAACCAGGGGTACTTATGCACTTCCCCCTTTTAACAGCATCAACTGGACAAGGAACATGTATAGTGGCTTTCAAAGGATCAGCCGAGGGAGAACAAACCTGTAATACCGACAGAATGGGTTGTCGGCCAGGTAGAGGAGTCAGTTTGGTGTTTAAAGAATGAGCAGCAACAAGGATCGGCATGCTCGTTACTTTAATAATCCGTCCCTTATAAGGAAACTTGAGGCATTGATGGTTTATAGAAGGTGTGGCCTCAAGGGATTTGATGTGGGGACGACCAAGGATGCCTTTTAAAGAGAGGTCGATCTCCAAGATGTGGAACTCAACCTCGGCATGACAAACGGGACCTAGCTGTAGACACGCTAATTTTGACATCATTTTGAGTAAATTTCATATCATGTAATAATGCCTCAGAATGGTCTGATATTTAATCATTTGTTAATTTTTATTAATCTTTCTGAATTAATTGTCTAAATAGTATCGGGTCAGACAGACATAATTTAAGTTAATTAATTAAATTGATTTTAACTCAAATTTTAATCAAATATGAAAAAGTCTAAAAGACGTCGACGTGTGTAGACGCCATTTAGACTTTATTCCTATTTTGATATTTAAGTTTGAATTTTAATTAATTGATTAATTAGCTAAAAGACGTCTTCAGGGCACGACGCCATTTAGGTCTCCTAAGCTGTTTCTGTCTCTTTTTCCGGATGTTTATCCTTATCTTAATTAGCTAAAAGATGTCTCCCATGGGCGACGCGTTTTAGATAATTACAGATAATGATGAATTAATCTGTGTTTATTTGTTTGTTAGTTTGATAAACTTCAAATTCTTTCATATTAATCTTTAAGTAACCGCGGATGTAAAGCCTATAAATACCCAACCTCTTGGTCATTAAAAAGTTAGTGAAGATGAGTGATAATTCTTGAAAGATTAGTGATAATTTTGAGTGATCCAAGAAGAAGAAGACATCCAAACGCTGAAGGATCAATGTGCTGCTACTTCCAAGAGTCTTGAAGCAAGCTACATCCTTTCTTCATCGCTTCTTCGTCCTTTCAAGATTCATTCAAGATCAAGGCTTTCTAGGGGCCGTCCAACTTAGTTCCTAATTGATTTATGCATTCTTCATATTTCTATCACATTGGCATCACAATTTCATCACATCACTCCATGCAACACACACTCACTAGCATTATTTTCCAATCCATGTTTTAAAGGGGTTTCAAAGATCACAAACAAGTAAGTTCATTTGTTTAGTTGCATGATTAGAATTATTACTGGAATAGATACTACATCTATTTAAGTTCTTATTGTTTTTCCATATCTCTTTCTTTCCACTTTCTTGCAAGGTACAAAGAAGATCAAGAGGAGAGAAACAACAAGGAAATCAAGCTGGATGATCGTCAAAACCCATAAGCAGTCAAAGCAAGAACAAAGATAGAAAGGCTCTCTTTCTTCAGCCGGCTGAAGGAGGGGAATCAAGGACTCCAACATCTCCCAATTATAAAACAGGTAGGCGATCAATCTCTTCTTTTGGAACTTTTTAGTTAAAAGTTTTTGGCAATCACATTCACTTAGTTTTTAATAATTTTATTTGTCACATAAACAACATAATTCTCATAATAATCACACGCACCTAATTTGAGCACTCACAGCTTTTTGGCGATCACGGTGGGACTTGGTCTCGCCATCTTTTAATCTTTGTTCTTGTTTTTCATCAATCGGGCACTCTCTGTGCACCACCTGTGTCTCTCGACACGTCCTCACCGATCGGTGAGTTTTTAGTTTAGTTGTTATTCCCACGTGCACCACGTGCACACCCTTGCGGCAAGATCTTGCCCTCCCCGTTTGATTGATTGAAGAGTTGTTTTTGTGATAAGAAGCATGTGTGATTGATTGAATGTTTTGTTGTTAACATGATAAATCATCCTGTTAAAAATTGAAATAAAAATGATTCTCATAAGCCAATTATTTACTGCTTTCATCATGTTTGTTTGAGGAGGAATCGATCTAGAAATTCCTCCTAAAATACAGATTATGCGACCTGAAAAGCATCCAGGAACAGCGACGCGTTTCATAAAGCGTCGCCCTAACCAGACGCCTTTCAGGCAAAAATCTCTGTTGTTTGCTGCCTGAGTTTTTGCAAAACAAATAAGGTTCTGTTTAAATAGCGTCGACCAACAGCGTCACGATTCAGGCAGTTTCTTGTTTTTTTTTTTTTTTTTAGTTCTCAGATTTCTGATCTGTTTGCTGCTACACATTACGTAATAAGCATTAGAGGCCATCCAGGCTACAGGTCATACGCACTGGGGCTAATACCCCCCTCTTCTCTTAGGAACACCCTTCTTGACGTCTTCACCTCTCTCTGATTAGGTCGGTCCCTCGATCAGACTAGAGTGGTTGGCGTTAAAGACCTCCGTAAGTCCCCAAAATCAAGGTATTCCTCCTTATTCATCGGGCTGGTTGTACCAATTGAAGTCCTTGTTAGATTTTCATAACGTTGTGAGCGAAAGCCATAGAGTATAATGGTGGAAATTGAACTGAAAGTAGGATCCTACCCCTTGAGTGAATTTGTGATTAATTGAATCCAAATAACCCAACAATGAATCCTGAAATAACGTTAAACATCCACTTGTTTGCTTAATCTCTGTGCAACTTGTCTGCAAATCTTTGAAAAAAATCTAATATCATGCTACTTCGATCAGGTAGGGATCTAAGCATGGCTCTAGATGCCCTAGTCAACTACGAGGGAGATGCTAATGCCCCTCTTGAGTCTGATTACCACTTTGAAAGCTGGGGAGATGCTGATGCCCCCCGTAATCCCCATTCTTGTCCAGTTCGATACGAGGGAAACTAACAAACCCCTCTTCCTTGTGCTCATGATCAATATTCTGATCTTCCTCCGCATGTGCATGCGATTCCTAATCCTATTTTCGAGGGGGGCATGAACCCGAATGATCCCTCATCCTCCGATCCCTCGGATCTAGTGAACGCTTTGAGAGTTATTGCCTCCTGTCTGGATCCTCGACAGTTCGAGGCAATCCAGTCTATTTTGAAGGGGAAGACGCCCATGCAGTCTGCCGAGCTGAATCCTGCAGCTCCCCCTGTCATTCCTTAACCACCTCCCCATCATGCTTCATTCATTCACCAGGCCATGGAAGGCCATCAAGTCTCAACCTCTCGGCCAGCTGGGCCACAACTTTCTTCCTCGAGACAGCCGGTCAAGCCGCTGACGCCTACTTACCAAAATACCCTCGGGCATGGCGGAAGCTCTGTCGGACCTCAACCCTATTATCTCCCATGCCCTACATACTCTAGGCAACAGGCCTATCATGTACCTCCACCTCCCCCTCCTCCCCAGGATGATCCAACGACACAAGCTCTGCTTGCAAAGATGGAGCGTATGGATGAACAGTTCAACAACCTTCAAAAAATGATGGGAGTTAAAGCTGCACCTGAGACTAACCTGCCAAGTCTACCCGTGTTCTTTTTGCCGCCCTCCAAAATGCCAGTGTACCTAAAAAATAACAGTACTGATAACCCCTTCACTCATTTAAAGGAGTTTATGTATGAGTCATCTTTCTAGCAAAACGACAAGAGGTCATTGGCATTTTTGTTCAGGAAATCCTTGGAGGGACCAGCCCTCGAGTGGTTCTTTTCTTTAGAACCTGCTGAAGTAGAGGACTATGGTATGGTATCACGAAAATTCATTCAACGATACCAGGATAGAGTTGCCCCCTCTCTATCCATTACTGACTTGATAGCAGAAAAAATGAAACCCGACGAGGAATTCGTCAGTTTTGCTGATAGATGGAGGGGCATGGCAGAAAAAGTGAAAGAACATCTGTCTGAGTCCGAACAAGTAAAAATGTTAATCTCCAATGCTACACCTCAGTTTAAGTTAGTCCTCGCCCTGAACAACTTGACCAACATGGCAGAGCTCTATGAAATAGCACGTTATTGTCAGAACGCTTTCAAGGATGCTACGTTCTCTAGTGTCTTCGATCCTCATCGACCCAGCAAGCCTCCACCTCGGAAGTCTTCTATGCCAAATTCTCCTAGCACAGGTCCAACCACTGAGGGCACGCTCTCCCATGAGCAGGTTAGTAGCATGAACAACAATCAGCCCCAATTTGTGAGGAATCAGCAACCACAGTACCAGCGGCCACAGCAGCCAAACCAGCAGGGTTACAGACAGCAGCAGCCGAACCTACAGTATCAACAACCTCAGTACCAGCGGCCTCAGCAGCCGAACTAGCAACCACAACAGCAGACACAGCAGCAGCCACAACGGCAACTACAGTATCTACCCCTACAGCAGTAGTATCAGCCGCCACAACAGCAGCAGTACCAGCTGCGCGCACCGCCGGCATACCACAATGTACCTCCTCCTACTGATTATAACCAGCAGAGGAAGCCCCCAGGCCCGAAAAGGGCAGAATATCCAATTCTTCCAGAGTCTTTGTCAGATATCTTCAATGCTTTAATGGCAGCCAATGCTTTAGTTCTGCCAAGAGAAAAAACAGTTTGACCCCAAAATGCCGACACTTCCAGGTATTGTTATTTCTACCGACAACCTGGACACACCATAGATACCTGCTTCCAATTCCGAGATTATATTCATGATCTCAACGAGCAAGGAGGCATTGATTGGGAAGAAATGAAGAAGTATATATCCGCCTTGAAGGCGAGAAGACCACAACAACAACAACAGTAGCAACAACAACCAAGAGCGCCAGCGCAGGCAGCGGCGCCTCCAAACATGGATATAGTGCAAAACCCACTCCCGGAGCACCAGAACCAGAATCAAGTTGCCCCTATTTTGACAAATAGCTGGTCTGAGGCTAACCGAGGGCAATAGTGGAAGATAGAGGACTCCTCCTCTATTTATTCAATGGGCCACACTCCGAGCACCGCAGAACAACCACCACGCCGCACCCTCCATATACCTAGACCACAACCCGTTACCATCACACCTATACCAACATCTACATATCACTCACTCGCACCCATTAACCCATCACCACCGCCCACTTTCCTTAAACCCATTAACCCATCACCACCACCCACTTTCCTCAAACCCATTATCCCCCACTCCACTACGGCTCAATCAAACAACTCCCTACATCACCTATTACCACCACCGCTTACCCAAATCCCATACAGCCATCTAAACCTCCACTCCACATGCCATTCCCCACTTCATCCGCACCGACCAATTACCCTTCCACCATCCAACCATCTAAGCCCCTCATCCGTACCATGCCACCACCAACTAACCCCACGCCATCACCCACATACCAACCCTCCACATCATCTACACCATCCACTAACCCTGCGGTGCTCAAGTTATCACCCGGCCCTTCCACAACTGAAGAACATGCACTCCGGAGTAGGAGGATCTTCAATAAGGTCTTTCCTCAATCAACAGTCAGAGACGGCCCATCAAAGCTGCCGGAGGAAGCACATAATGATGAGAGTGCACCAGGCACTCAAAATGACCTGTTGAAACATCTTAACAGAACACCGGCACGAATCTCTGTGCTTGAATTGATAAAGTGATCAAAGATCCATCAGGAAGCTCTGATGGAATATCTACAAAAAGTGATGGTCAACGAAGACGTGTCGGTAGAGAAGATTGCCGCACTACTAGTTCCTCAGGGGGATCAGCCCTCTATCTCATTTCATGTCTCGGAACTAGCACCACCAGTAGCCAGGAGCATGGCTCTAAGTATTACGGTCAATATCTACAAGAAGGCCGTAGATGCATGTCTAGTCGACACAGGGGCTTCAATTAATGTCTTGCCTTCGAAGACCCTTGAATTGTGTGGTATACCCAAAGAAAAATGGTTGCCTAGCCCTATCTCTGTAACAGCTTATGATAATTCCACCCGTTCCCCTCTGGGAATGGTATATTTAAAAGTGGAGTTAGGCCCTGTATGTCATGCCGAGGTCGAATTTCACATTTTGGAAATCGATCCTTCCTTAAATGCTATTTTGGGTCATCCTTATATAAAAACCCTCGAGGCGATTCCCTATACGAATCATCAGTGCCTCAAATTTTCCTACAAAGGACGAATCATTAAAGTTACGAGCATGCCAATCCTTGCTGCTGCTCATTCCTTGAATATCAAGCCTACTTCTTCGCCTGGCCGACAACCTTTTCTGTCGGTATTACAGGTCTACCGTCCGGTGGCTGATCCTTTAAAGGCCGCCACTCTTACTCCTTATCCACTGAATGCCATAAAGCGGGGGAAGTGCATGAGTATCCCTGGATGGAAAATAATGATGAAGGGTGGTTATCAGCCTGGAAAAGGCCTGGGCACATAATTACAAGGCAAAACCACGCCCATCAAGGACAACCGAAGGACACCTGGAAATGGCCTGGGCTATAGGCCAAGAAAAGTGAAGCATGACATTGTTCAGCAGGAAGAAAATGAAGACGGCCAGAAGATATGGAAGACAATGTCTACACCATGCAAAGAAGGTCGGGACCCCTTAACATGGACTCTATACACACATTTTGTCAAGGAGCCCGTGATCAATCATGACAACACAGTGGTCATCATTTCCTGTTTTAACCTCCATGACATATATAGAAGGGACCTGGCTAGACATTGTTCAGAGTTGCTCACGTACCAGTCCTTGGAGGCTTTGCGGCTAATGAAAAGGAGGAAGTTCCAAGCCCCTGAGTGTGAATGGTACAGATGGTTTGACTTAAGGGACCTGTATATTGCATTGAATAGACTGTTTCTTGATCCCTCAGAACCTAAGTGGCTGCCACAAATAGATGAGCTGGTTGAAGGGCCTGGTGTCATTTTTGATAAAAGAATACTACTATCTGAGAAAACATATGAAGGGGAGCCAGATGACCCCTATGAAGCTGGTTATACTACGGATCTTCTCTAGAGGGAGACGTATCCTTCTCACATTTTCAAACTCCATACCTTGTTCCGCACTCTACTCCTGACCCCGACTTGGTCGCGGGTCATTACTGAAGATATTCCACGGGCTCCGCCCATCATGATCACCCTGTGCCCACAGGACTTCATTCCCCAACCTCCTCTCGATCCAGAGAGGATTTATGATTTGATCTGGGACATACTACTGTATGATCCCCCCAATCCTTTGGCCTTGGTACCGCTTCCTCTATCCCATTCTCCTCCTATTCACCTACATTATTGTTTTATGATTAATTCATCTTTTCTCAAAAAAAAAACGCCAATTTGGCAACAAATTTCTCCCATATCCTTATTGAGGAAACATCCTACTTGTCCGATCGTACCCCATCACGTGAGTCTTTCGGTCAAGATTCTCTTCTAGATCTACTCTGCCCCTCCCCTCAGGAGGATTCCCCTGTATTTCCGCCTGTATCCTATAATTTTCATTCTGCTTCGTCCTCATTAGGTCATTATAGGGAGTCTAGAGAAGTTAGGGAGTCTAGAGAAAGGCAGGTTAGTCAGGTTAGTCTGGTTAGAAAATCTAGAAAATATAAGGGTAAACAAATTCCAGATAGATACCTCCAGGATTTAGCTGATAAATGCCTTTCTTGCTCTTTGATCTCTCAGCTATTAGAGAATCATATTCAGATGCCAGAAGAGTATTAGAAAGATCAAGAGAATACCAGTTAAAAATGAACCCCAAGAAATGTGTATTCGGGGTATCCTCAGGAAATTACTTTGATTCATTGTCAGTAAACGGAGAATTGAGATCGATCCCAACAAGGCGAAGGCTATCAAAGAGATGCCACCTCCCAAGAACTTGAAAGAGTTAAGAGGATTAATCGGGAGGTTGCAATTTATTCGCCGTTTTGTCTCCCAACACTCACAAAGGTGTAAGCCATTCTACGAGCTTACCAAGCCGAGAGTCACATTCAATTGGGAGGATAAGTGTTAGGAGGCGTTTGATGGATTAAAGAATTATTTGGCAAGTCCTCCTGTTTTGAGACCACCATCTCCAGGGAAACTATTGAAACTATACATTTCTGTCATGGATGATGCAATGGGGGCTGTCCTAGCATAAGAGGATGAAGAAGGAAAGGAGAGGGCAGCCTACTATCTCTCTAAACTTCTCAACCCCGCTGAACAGAGATACATAGTGATGGAGAAAACATACGCAACATTGGTCAGGGTTGTTCAGAAATTGAACCATTACTTTCTAGCCCATGAAGTCCATCTTATAGCTAGGATGAATCCGATCAACTTTCTCCTTGAGAAATCTGTCCTTACTGATAGGTTAGCATGATGGCAAAGCTTTCTATCTCAATTCGATATCACTTACATTCAACAGAAAGCGATCAAAGGCCATGCCATAGCAGAACATCTCGCTCATCACCCCCTTCCTCGTTTTGATCCAGTCCGATCGGAGTTTCCGGATGAGGAACTGGTGTCCATAAACCAAATCAAAGATGATATGTGGACTCTGCATTTTGACGGAGCTCTGAATTCCCATGGAAAGGGTATTAGCATTGTTCTGTTATCACCTGAAGGTGTCACCATTCCACAAGCCTTTCAGCTTGACTTCCCAGTCACTAACAATATAGTTGAATACGAGGCACTCCTTGCTGGCCTCGAGGCTGCTCATCTCCATAGTGCCACCAAACTCAGAATTGTAGATGATAGCCAATTGATTCTTCGCCAGGTGTTAACCTAATATCGAACTCTTGATCCCAAGCTTAAGCCTTATCAAGAACTTACTTCTGCTTATGCAAAGCTTTTCACAAAATTGATCTTCGTCCATGTTCCTAGGAATCAGAACATCTTAGTTGACGCTCTAGCCTCACTTGTATCTTCTCTTAATTTTCCAATCAGCAGACAATCCGAATCAATCATCGTTCATAGGCGTCTTTCACCCGCCGTAAAAGAACCCTCATTCCTTAGGACTAAGGAGAAGCTGCTGAAGAAGGTTAGAGATGGAAATATTTTGGAAAAGAGAGAGATTATGTTAATGGAGTTGTTAGAAGAGATGGATGATGAACAGAAGCCGTGGTACTATGAAATTGCTAAATATTATGAAGATCAATCATATCCTGAGGAAGCCACAACTGAGGAGAAAAGAGCTATCAGGAGAGTTGCTCAAAGATACACCCTAGTTGGGGGAGCACTATACAAAAGAGGTTTTGATGGAGTTCTTCTAAGATGTTTAGACGAAGATGAGCTTTGGAAGGTTATGGAAGGAGCTCATGCTGGAGTTTGTAGTGGCCATGTTAATGGATAGATGTTAGCAAAGAAAATCCTTAGGCAAGAATTCTATTAGCCAACCATGGAAGAAGATTATGTAGGATATGTCCGTAGGTGTGCTAAGTGCCAACTTCACGTCGATAAGATTCATTCTCCTGTATCTTCACTCCACCATGTTTCCTCCCCATGGCCTTTCTCCATGTGAGCTTTCGATATCATTGGACCCCTTGGCAATCCTGGTTCCGGCATTAAGCAGAAGTCCTTCATCCTCACAGCAACGGAATACTTCACCAAGTGGGCAGAAGCTGAAGCATACAGGGAAGTTAAAGCATCAACCGTCTGCAAGTTCATAATGAAGAACATCATCACGAGATTTGAAATTCCAAGCACCATCATCACCGACAATGGACCATAGTTTGTGTCACAAAAACTGAAAGACCTCTGCAACAGGTATAAAATTGCATTGCATCATTCGTCTCCTTATTATCCGCAAGGCAATGGCCAAGCAGAGGCAACTAACAAGACTTTGATAAAAATCATCAAAAGACGTACAAGTCTAATAAATTTACAGACTGGCCAAAAAAATTGATTGAGGCTCTATGGGCCTACCGAACTTCAATCCGCACGCCCACTGGGCAGACTCCTTATTCCTTAACATTTGGAAAGGAGGCGGTAGTTCCATACGAGATCCTTATACCATCATTAAGAGTACAATTGAATAAGGAATTCTCCATTGATGAACACCGTTCAGCACTCCTTGCTCAATTGGAACTCTTAGATGAGAAAAGATGGTCAACTTCTAATCATGCAAGAGTTTATCAAAATAGATTAGCACGTTTTTATCATAAGAAAGTCATCAAACGAAAGTTCAAAGTTGGTGAAATGGTTGTCAAAAGAATCTTTGTAAAACCTGGTGGTCTGCATTCTAAGCTCCAACCAAATTGGGAAGGACCATATGTTGTATCACATGCTTTTCCTGGTAACGCTTACCGTCTAGTTAATGCAGAAGGGCAAGAGTTAGCTCACCCTTGGAATGGTCTGTATCTTAAGAAATACTACCCTTAGGTTAAAGAATCGATCAGCATGGTGCAAAGACCAGTGGAATCAGAAAATTTAGAAACTCAAATTCCCTTATCAGTCTGAATAATTTAATTCAAACACATTACTACACACACTGACACGTTTGATTCGTAAATAATAAGAGATGCCAAGTCCTAAGGAATATCGAAAGCTTGACTAAAAGTGTAAAGTGCAAATCATTCTTTTCAAACAAAATTCTGTTTTTACACTCAGCCCATGATGTCGGAACGAGGCTTAGAATAGATTACCAAGAATACCTGCCATCTTAGTAGGAGGCCGTCATAAAAAAATGGGAGAGATCCGTCCCAAGAAAAAGAAAAGAAGAGCAAAAGCAAAAGGCAAAAGCCAAATGTCAAATTAAAAGGCCATTACACTACAAACGTTACATCAATGCCATGAAATGAAATTAAAGGGAACGCAATGTCGATAAATACCTCGGAAAGAAAATGACCGAACCCCAACAGATATTAGGATAAGAAAGGAACATCTTTTTAGGTCTCCGGAATCTTCTCGTGGGCTTTCTAAACCAATTCTTCCTTTCTTTCTGAAGAGGCGTACTCCAAACTTAAGGAATGGCCTAGATTGACTAAGGATCAAATCATCAAATGGGATCATGAATGGAAACACAAGTTCAAACACAATGGGTCTAAGTTAGATTATTGAAGAACAATATGGGATTTAAGTTAATAAATGAATATGTTTCCTTTTGATCTGAGTACCATGCTGGTCTTTTAGTTTGCACCATATTCTAAAATCCAAAAAAAAAGTACATATTTCAAAACCAAAAAAAGTACATATATCAAAACAAAAAAAATACATATTTCAAAACCAAAAAGTACATATTTCAAAATCCAAAAAAAGTACATATTTCAAAATCCCAAAAAAAGTACATATTTCAAAATCCAAAAAAAAGCACATATTTCAAAAAATCCAAAAAAATATATATGTTCCAAAACCCAAACAAAAATGAAAATTTCAAAACAACAAAAATATTTCAACTAGCATCTGCTTATCGAATATAGTGTGTTTCATTCCTTTTATTTTCAGTGAACATCTGTTTGCTTGGATGTTGCATTTTTGCTTACAGTTTGATTATTCATGCTACCTTTGTTAATAAAGGCTATGCCCCTTGACCTTTCTACCAAGTAAAGGATCAAACATCTAGGCTATTCAACCTGGCAAGGGGCTAAGTTTAAACAGATATTTAACATGTTTGCTAAGTAATGTATAGGGCACAAGTTAAAGATACAAGGCACGAAAGAAGGCAAAAGTTTCATACATGATACACAAAAGAAAACATTACATGATATGAAGCCCTAAAGGCTGGCTCTCTCCTGCCCCTTCATCAAACTGACTCTAGGCTTCATCCTGGGCATCCGGTGCTGGAACTCTAGAAGGCGGTGGCGGTGGACCCATAGCACTTGGACCAGCTTGACCAGAGGAGATGGCCACGCGGGTGTAAGCGCCCGGAACGTCCCCCCGTCGCCGCCGCGGCTGTGAGGCTTTGGAATCGAGGGTCCCTCCGTTCGTCTTAGCACTGTGGCGATTCAAATGGGGGTTAGAAATTGAAGTGTGATCGCCAGGAGCATTACCTTTCGGTCCCTGTGCTCCGCAGGAGTGTAGAAGGTGATCGCGCGTTTTGTGGGAGCGGGAGATGCTGGTTCCTCCTTCTCTTCCTCCGGCCGGCCAGAGGAGGAGAGCCCGGTACTCTGCACGCGTGAATGTGGTAAGGATTCCTGAAAATAAAAGACAAAACAAAGAATAACCCGATTAGAACTACAATGTGCAGAATCTATCCATGAAGATGTAAAGTCTAGCTAAAATCAGAGGGGAACGCACCGGATGGGTGGTGGGAAGGGAAGGTGACCATATGTTATGGCCACCCACCTCCCGTTTTTTTATGAAAAACCTCTGGGGGTTAAAAATCACTAGGTCATCTTACGTGCATGCATGCAAATGAGAGGGGTTGTGTGTGTGTGAAAAGTGAAGTGGTATTGATGACGCAATGGAATGAATAGGAAAGAGTAAAAAAGAGAAAGGTTAGAAAGACAAGCCCGTATCGGAATGCAGCCTGAGCCTTCCCTCTCGGAGACTCCTTGTCAACCTCCTCGAGCCTCTCACCAGAAAGTCCTTCTCCACCTCAGAGAGAATCCTTAACCTCCAAAGAACCTCCTCTACTTCTGAGAAAACCCTTAACCTCCCCGAAAATCCCTTAACCCCCTGCTCGAGAGGATGTGGGGGGTTTAAATAGGTGAGGGGAAAATAGGAGAAATAGGGGTCTAAATCCCCGTAAATCAACCTTCAGCCAATAAGGAGTGGTCAAGGGTCGGAGGTAGTTGATGCGGCAGTGGCCGGAGTGGGGAGTGGTCGGAGTAGTGGGGGACGAGGGCGGCGAGTAGAGGAGATCGTGGGGAAGACGGAGTCAAGGGGGTGGTTAAGGAGTGGACGGCCAAGCAACATGCCTTCCACACAAAGTGGTGGAAGGCAGCCCGGTTGGCCTTCGAGAGGGGTGGAAGGCAAGGGGTGGCCTTCGAAGGAAGTGGAAGGCAAGGGGGCTGGCCTTTCACGAAAAGGTGGTAAAAAGTGAAAAAGGTGGCCAAAAGGGTGGAAAGCAAGGTGGCTGGCCTTCGAAGGAGGTGGAAGGCAAGGGGTGGCCTTCGAAGGAGGTCGAAGGCAAGGGGGCTGGCCTTCCACGAAAAGGTGGTAAAAAGTTGACTAGAGCCGGGATTTGGTTAATGGGCCTAGTTGTTAGTGGGCTGAGATGGCTAAATGGGGGGATGATGGAGATAAAGGGCTAATGGTGGAGGGGATTTATGACCAGAGGGGTGGTCCAAAATCGGTGTCTACAAATGCCCCTCCGGGACACCTGTTTTACAGTGGAGTGGAACGGAATGATAAATAGGTGTTCCGGAAATCGAACCAGATTTCAGACAGCCCGGAGAAGGATGAGCTATCCCCAAGGATGACATGCGAATGCAGCAAACGCATGAAGGCTGGCTATTTGAGTTGCAAGAGTGGTTTAAGAAAGGGAACAAAGTTCAATACTAGAGAATCACAGTCCGTGGGACCCTCGGGTGCTGGAACCACGAGGCCTTGGCGCACCAGAATGTAGCGATCTGGCCCAAGGGGATCTCGAGCATGAAAGGTGTAGGAGTGTGACTTGAAGAACTCTCGACACAACGGGCGCGCGGTGGCCTGGCGCATCATGGGATCGCCAAGTGAGAGAATCTCAAGCACACGTGCTGAAAAAGGAGGAAGGGGTCTTGCAATTCAAAAGGCTAACAAACATACAATCGCCAGAATCACAGATCAGCGATGGATTAAGCGGAGTGATGAATGATGGTCATTGCCCCTAGGGCGAGGATGAGTGCTTATGCAAATGCATGCTGGTTTAAAATTAAAAATAAATTCCTAATGCGATTTCTAATGCAAACAGGAGGAGTTTATTGGCCAAACGAATAACTTGGGGAATATAGACTCCTCATTGTTTTGTTTAAAGAGGAACTCAGAGTCTATACGCTCGAAGTTATTAGCCTCCTGTGTCTTTGGTTATATTCGCCTCTGATTCCCTGCAGCTGCAAAAATGCACATTAGTAACGTTCACATTTTCAGTAATCACAGCATTTAAACATCAAACTGCAGGAGGATAAGAAGCAAATGTTTAGTTTCGAGTCGAAGCCGATATGGAAGATATGGCTATTCTATTGGTAGAATGCCAATCCAATATGGCTTCGACTCGAATTCCAAGGAGAGCCGTTAATACATTGATCAGAGTGGTCTTCTTAATCATGAGGTGAGGTTACCTCCTCGAAGAGAAGGGAGAAAGGCACTTTGTCCTCTCGTGGATGGGCTTTTCTTTTAAAGTGGTCGAGGGCCAGGTGGCTTGCCTTCCACGAAAAGGTGGAAGGCCAGCTAGTCTGCCTTCCACGAAGTGGTGGAAGGCAAAGGGCATGCCGTCCACAAAAGGGGAAGAGAAGAGATATGCACGCCTCTCCGTCTTTTATGGGATGTGGAAAGGGTTGTGATTATCCTGTGACCTTTTAAAAGGGAGGGTTGTCGCGGGGCCTTCTTCTAGAACTCCACTTTTCTGTGAAAGGATGGCTTTGTCTTCTGCTCGTGCTACTGCCAAAGAGCCTCAAGTTCTGCCCGATGTGGAAGGCCACCTCAGCAACCTGGTGGCCCACGGACAGGTATGCTCGAACCTTTGTTATGTTTGTTTCGACTCTCTCTCTTCTTTGTTGACTTTTGGTTGCCTTGCAGCCTCTCCCAAAGTTTCCTGATGCTAGGCATACCCGCAAGTATGCATGGCTTGCGGCCCTGCTGGAAGTGATTACACTGAGCATGAGGGTGTACATGCATCGATGGAACTTGACCCGTTCTATCGTGTTTGCAAAATGGTTTACTGCCATCCACTGGCACTGGGAAGGGCTGGGTGCACTGCTGGAGCTGTGGCATCCGGAAACACACACCTTTGTGTTTCGAGAGTTCGAGGCAACGGTCTTGCTAGAAGAGGTGGAGACCTTCTATGGCTGAGAGGGCCTAGCCGCCGGTGATCCCTCTGATTTGCCTGCATGGGAAGAGATTTTCGATGATATTGTGCAGGACAAACGGGAAGTATGCCGTATGACCAACAGCCGAGGGATCCTCGTCGACCGCCTTGCATATTGGTTGATCCAGGAGATCAGGCACAAGGTGGTCGAATCTGAAAGGCTGATGCGAGGCTTGTCCCTGGTTCTTGGGGGAGTCATGTGGTTTCCCACTACAGGCTCGGTGCTGGAGAAGGAATATGTGAGCGTGCTGAGTTTGCCGTGGAGGGGCCATTCTCTTGCCCCGGTGATTTTGTCACACCTGTACGGAGGGCTCAGCCATATGAGCATGGGCCGATCCGTGAGGGGAAGTCTGTTCACCTTACAGCTGTGGATGGAGATGCATGTATCCTTTGATTTTGATGAAAATGTAACTTCTGTCTCGAGAATATTTCAGCACAGTGCGTAGTATCCTGCACGCTCGCTCCTTGGCCCCGAGGATCAAGTCAGGTGTCTCACGGCTCATCTCAAGATGCGGGACGACTGGCGTGATTACCTAAACTTCCTGCCTGTGGAGAACTTTATATTTGTCCCAATGATCCTTCGAAACATGGAGTTCATCACAAGGGCTTCTCGCGACCGTGAGTTGTGGCTGATTGGTCCTGACGAGTTAGCCGTGTATCAAGGGCATCGCTGCCATCTTCAGATCGGAGTTCCCAGACAAGTACCGCTCCCCGCCTTGCATGACACCCTGATCGTGCCGAGACACACTGGGTACGTGAGAGAGGCTCAAGCCATAGAGCGGCTCCGACGTGCATGGCGGCATCACTCCAGGTTCACAAAGACACGTCTTGACGTAGCAGAGACTTCAGATGAAGTCAAAAAATATGTAGGCTATTTAGCCAATGTCCGTCCTGCTGTCTGTGCCATTTTTATGGGGCGCAGAGCGTTGGAATAATGTAGCCTTTCAATTTTTAACGAATAATACCAACTTCTTTTGAAATTCCCGTCCAGCAAACTGCCCCTGTAGGGCTAACCGCCCATGTGGCGGACGGCCAGCACGCTGGCCGTCACGTGGCGGACGGCCAGCACGCTGGCCGTCCACATGGCGGACGACCAGTACGCTGGCCGTCCACGCCGTGGGCGGACGGCCCGCTCCTGGCCGCCCACGCGGGCTGACGGCCAGCGCGTGGCCGTCCGTGCAGGCGGACGGCCAGCACGTGGCCGTCCGAATCGGCGGACGGCCAGTGCACGGCCGTCCACACCGGCGGACGGCCAGAGAATGGCCGTCCGCGCAGGGGGCAAGTGTGGCTTTTAAGAAGCCCCGGGGGCCCTACCCTTCTTCTCCTCCGTTTCTGAAATTCTCCAACCTTCCCAACCTTCAAACCTTCCTTCCATGGCGAGAGTGTGGCTCCCCCGTGCCCTCAGGAGGAAGAGGACCGGCGGTGGCGACAAAGCGGGTTCCAGTGGCGGAGGCGGCGACGAGGACGCCCGCGGGGGCGGGGACGAGGACGCCCGCAGAGGCGGAGAGGACATCCGCGGCGGCGAAGAAGAGGTTCTTCACGGCGGCGGCGGTGGCGGCGACGGAGAGGAAGGAGATGAAGAGGAAGACGAGGAAGGAGCGACGGTGGCAACGGAGGAAGATGAAGAAGACAAAGACGGTGGTGATGGAGAGGAAGAAGAAGGAGAAGGTGACGGAGAGGACGGCGGCAACGGGGAGGCGCCCCCGAAGAAGAAGGTGAGTTTTGATTTTTGGTTTTCTGTTTTGAAAGCGCAGGGAAGACGGCAGGCGGAGGCGCTGCCCGTGCGCACGGACGGCGGACGGGCGCGGGCCCGCCGTCCGCCCGGGCGGGCGGCGGGCCGCCCCGCCGTCCGCCTATACGGAGGCTCGCCATCTCTACGTATATGCCCTTGTCCTCTGATTTTGTTTGGATTTTCAGGGTCCCCAGAGAGTCCGAGGCTGGGTTTCATGGGAGCTGGTCTGGGCCTGGTACCACACACTGCCCGATCGGCTCCTCTTCCAGGTGGACGCGTTCGGGTTCGGGCCGCTGTTCCGGGTCCGACCGTTCATGGTGGATGCGCCCTTCCTAGTGGCTCTTCGGGAGCGCTGGGACGACATATGCAGGGCATTCGTCATGCCGTAGGGACACATGCTGCCCACGCTGTAGGACGTCTCCTTTTTGACGGGCCTGCCGGTTATCAGAGATCCAGTAGTGGGTCCCGAGCTTAGAGACTCCTAGGCGAGGGGTACTACAGGGTCCACGGAGCGCTATCTCACATACCCCTTGGGCACTTTGCCCGATCAGTGGGGTTGAGCCGGGTGCGGCAGATGCCGAGTGAGACCTTGGAGGCTTTCGCAGAGATAGTGGAGACACTCTTGGATTTGGATGGCCGATTGGATGACGAGAGCCTGCGGATCTTTCTCCTGTTCTTCTTTGGGAGGCTGTTGTTTGCCACGTCTTCAGATAGAGTTAATCTGAAGTATCTGCCGCTGTTGGAGGACCTTTAGGCAGCGAAGAAGATGGCGTGGGGAGCTGCCATGCTGGGTCATCTTTTCTCCCACCTGGTGGGCTACCGCCAGGGCTCTGGCAACTTGGGTGGGTTCACTCCTTTTCTCCAGGTAATCCTCTTAGCTGTGGTTCTCCATCTTCACTTATGTTGATTGGCACTGACTGTGTTGTCTCTTGCAGATCTGGGGTTACACCCGCTTTCCCATCAGCCGAGGGAATGTTTCTGCGGACCGCGAGGGATGGACCCCTCTGATGGCGCGGTGGGAGGTGATCCGGGACTATCGCCCAGTGATGTACCGTGTGGAGGACATCCGTGCCCAGCTCGATACATTCCCTCCTCATATGGTGAGTGACTTGAAATATATGTGCACCGGAACAAATGATTAGGTCTAATTCTTTGTTCTGTTCAGGTGGTGTGGATGCCATATGCGGAGGAGGACCTGGCCGACCATTCATGGGTGTCCTAGAGCCTCTCTCAGTTCCGGCGGGAGGTGCCCCTGCTGTGCGTGAACATTTGTGATGGCCTCTTTGTTCGGATGGCCTACCGCACATGGGGATGGCATCAGCCTCTACTCGCCTACCCGACCTATCCTGATATGAACCGAGGTCGTCGCCGTTCTCCTGCTATTGGTCAGGATTGGCGAGTAGTGAGGCAGGCTGAGATTGCCGTGTGGCACAGCACCGGGGATGCCTTGCAGGAGGACAAATCCTTGCGGAACAGCTTCAAGTACATGGGAGATTATGCCAGGCGGTACTCGAACCGTATGTTTCTGGATACGCGGCGGGTACGTCACTTTAACCCTTCAGTTTCTTGTACTTAAATTCTCCATGGACTAATCTTAGTGATATTCCTGTAACATATGCCTGAAACTGAAGCCATCCAGATCCTAAAGAATCAGAATGAGCTTCTGGTTCTACAGACGAGTGATCTGTTTACCCAGATTAGAGAATTGGTAAGAAGTCTGATTTCTGAGTTAGGGTGTAAGATTGTCCATCTTATCTTTGTGAAAAACCCTTGTGATGCGCTAGTCCGCCACAGGCTGTGAGGGGATCCAGGTGCAGGCTCATCATCCCAGGGGCCAGCTGCCCCAGCTGATTGGGAGGCGAGACTGCAAGATGCTCTCTGCCGGGCGGAGGCCCGAGAGGCGGATTTGGCACAGCAGGTGAGATTTATTCTGCTCTTGTGTTATGATGATTGAGCATGTCTGACCCTGAACTTCTTTGCAGCGCCAGGAGTTGGAGGCCGCTTTGGCGAGGGCGCAGGAGCTGGAGAGCCTTAATCAGCACTTGAGAGACCAGGTTTTGGAGGAACGGACAGCTTGTGCCAGGGCGAGAGAGGGATCCCACCCGGATGTGTACTGGGAGGGTAAGATGGCCGGCCTACGGGAGGAGTTGACGAGGTCGCAGGCAGAGGTGCGGGAGCTTGATTTCAAGTACCGAACCCTGTGGGACCGAGTGATGAAGAAGGGGCGAGAACGGGCTACGAGATCCAGCACGCAGAGTCCAGGAGCCCGTCCCCCCATTCCTGCCCCGTCAGCTGGCCAGGCTCCTGCTAGGAGTTCCGTTTTCAGAGACCTCGACTCCCTTCTAGCTGAGGATGCGTGGAGAGCATTGCGACCTGCTGGCTCATCAGGGTCTATGCGTCCAGCATCAGGGCATCGTCATGCTCGTAAGGACGACGCCGAGAGCCAGATGAGGCACCCCTCTCGGGATAGCAGAGATGACGATGCGGAGGGAAGGAGGAAGGATTGAGAGGGAGCTGATGCAGGGGTATGCCCCTGTGTCGTGATGATATATGATTACGATGTTATGCTTGCATATTTCACTATTTACATGGGCACTTCTTTGTTCTGCTTTCTGTCCGTACCTGTTATTCCTGCATGCACAACATTGGGAAAACTGTTAGTAGTATCTGTTTTCGGCCCCTTACCCAAAAAAGAGCAACTACCTTTTCCCTAGCCTTCGCATAGGGTCAAGGGGCCGTGTCCTACTAACCAGACAAAATGGAAGAATATTGAAACTGATGCAGCAAGCAAATATACAAATGATATTAACAAATGAGATGTGTGATGAAAAACATGTTTTTTATTCCGTCTACCTGGTGACTGCCCAGACCTAGCCTGGTCGAATGATGAAAGGGAAATGCACCCTCAACTTCCCAGGTATCCTAAGCTTGCATCTAGATTGATTTGGGCCTCTAGACTCCTCGAACTAACCTTGACCGGTTAAGACTCATACTGATGACAGTACCGTCATGCCATGCTTAGGCTCCCAGTTGCTTCCGACCACCAAGTTTGCCCAAAAAGTTTTCAAGGTAAATAATTTGCCCGATCCGGGTCTCTTTCCTCACAATCTAGAAGGTATGTGATGGAACACCTTGGAACCCTAACGGTCAACCGCGCGATGCTGACCCGGAATCAGACGCCGTCGCACCGATTGGTGACGCGCATGCATTGACCTAAGCCCGAAGTTTTCGAGAGTACACATTGAGATTATAGTTAAGAAGTTAGTTCACCAGAAACATCGACATTACTCTTCACCCATTTTAGACTCCTGTGATCATGCGAGCATGTGACGATTTTTGAAAAACGAACCATTTTAAAATGATGTTTGGTCTTTAGATAGCTATCTCGAGCTAACCTTGAGGGGGAAAAAGTGAAGAAATTTTGGAGATAAACCTCACAGGAGGATCGACAAAACCGTTAAAAGGGCGAGCTGTGACAAAACGGACCCCTTTTGACCTCCTAGATGCCCCTATTTTGACTTTTCAGGCCTTTGGTAGATTTCATGGCCAGGCACGGTCACGACCAGGCTTTTTTGTATGATTGCTTAAACCCTTTTCTTTTTTTGTATTTCTTTTTTGCTCTTGACATTTTTGGGGTTATTTGATATTCCGCCTGCGGGGACACTGCCCTCTTCACGTGCTCTAGTCTTTTACATTTCATTTTTGGGCCCTTTTTTGAGGGGTTACATCTATCGGGTTGTTGAGGAACCGCAATTCGCTGAGCTCGACTGTTTAAGGGCGTCAACTGTCCTGATCGGTCGAGAGACGAAGAGCAAAGGTTGCATTTTGATAGTGCACTAAAGACTTTGAAACTCATTTTAAAGGGTTCTCTTTTGAAAAAACGTGTAAGTGTGTGCATCTCAGAATGATCATAGGGATCCGTATGAAAATAAAGTAGACACGTCCAAAGTTCTGGTGGACCAAAATCTTAGCCGAATCCTAATGTTAACCCAATCTATCATGCAACTAGACCTAGACAGGGGGTTACATGGCAGTCACCAGACAGTTGGATTTTGTGTGTTTTTTTCTGATTTTTTTTTTTTTTGTCATTTTCATAGGAGTATGTACATATTTACCAATATTTTTGATGGTTTTTTGGATATTTGCTTTTTTGAGATTTTTTTGATTTTTGATTTTTTTTTGTGTTTTCACGGATAAAACTTCTTCAGATATACCCAATTCCATGGGTGGGGCAATTCCTCTCCTTTCTCATTGATTAAGCGGTAAGCGTTACCTGAGTATGCCTCCTTAATTACAAATGGACCTTCCCAATTCTCTTGTAATTTGCTCCTGGGAACAGGAATTTTAATCATTTTTCTTTTAAGTACCATTTCCCCAATTTCAAACTTTCTTTCAAGAACCTTTTTTGCATAGAACCTTGCAATCCTATTTCTGTAAACCTGGGCGTGGTTTGCCGCCATCATCCTTTTTTCGTCTAATAGCTCCAGTTGGGTTAACATGGCCTTACGACGCTCGACGTCACTAATTCCATTGTCTAACTGCACTCTTAAAGAAGGGAAGAGAATCTCATATGGAAGTACCGCATCCGTTCCGAATGTGAGTGCATAAGGTGTTTGTCCGGTAGGGGTTCGGACAAAAGTACGGTACGCCCAAAGAGCTTCTACTAGGCGATCCGGCCAGTCTGAATAATTATGTGATCTGCAAGTTCTCTTAATGATTCGAATGAGGGTTTTATTGGTGGCTTCAGCCTGACCATTTCCTTGTGGGTAGTAGGGCGAAGAATGATGCAAATTGATGCCATACTTACTGCACATGTCTTGGAGCTCTTGGGAAATGAATTGGGGTCCATTGTCGGTGATGAGGTCGCGCGGTGTCCCGAACCTGGCGAGGATGTTGCGCTTGATGAACTTCACCACCGTGGATGCTTTGATTTCTGCAAATGCTTCCGCTTCAGCCCATTTAGTAAAATATTTAGTGGCGGTTAGGACGATTGATTTCCTTTTTGTTTCACCTGATCGATCCTCTAGAGGTCCTATAACGTCGAATGCCCACATGGCGAAGGGCCATGGGGAAATGACAGATTTGAGAGATGAAGAGGGTACATGAACCTTGTTAACATGTAACTGGCATTTCAAGCACCTCTGGACAAATATGTAACAATCGGCCTCCATTGAAGGCCAATAATAGGACATGAGGAGTTTCTGGGCTAAGGCGCGACCATAGACGTGACCGCCACAATCACTGGCATGGGCTGCCTCTATGACATGGTGAATTTCGGTATCATCTAGACACCGAAGAAGCACTCCGCTAAAGGATCTTCTGAAAAGGCGGCCGCCTAAGATAAGGTATCGTTGAGATGCACGACGGATAGCCTTACGGTCAGAAGATGTGGCATAAGATGGGAATGACCCGTCGCGGAGATAGTTCATGATATCAAAATACCACGGATTCCCATCATCCCAATCGGGGGTGAGTTCACCCGTGATAGCAGAGGTGCTCAAATGGACGAAGGAATTGCTGGAACTAGGGGTCCCGGAAGGAGGGTGAGTCTTGCTTGTGCAGAGTGATGGTGGCTGAACCTTTGGTAACAGGAATCTCTAAAGCTGAAGATAAGGAGGCCAGGGCATCTGCTAGGATATTCTGAGACCTAGGCACATGCACATAGGTGATCCTTCTGAAACACCTAGTTAGTGACTTCACTAATTCATGATATGGCTTCAATTTTGAATCCCGGGTTTGGTACTTGCCCACGGTTTGGCGGAGGATTAGTTGAGAGTCTCCAATTATCCTTAATTCTAAGACATTAAGAACTAGCGCCAATTTTAAGCCAGCTAGGAGAGCCTCATATTCAGCGACATTATTAGTCACTGAGAAGGAGAGTTGGCAAGCATGCGGAATACTTACCCCTTCTGGAGATACGAGGACCACTCCTATCCCACTGCCTTGGGAATTAAGTGCTCCGTCAAAATGAAGGACCCAGGATGGAATATCATCCACTATTAGACCCAACTCCTCATCCGGGAATTCCTCGTTGACGGGTGAAAATGTGGGCAATGGGTGATGAGCTAGGTGCTCGGCAATTGCTTGCCCCTTCACAGCCTTCTGATTTACATAGGTGATGTCGAATTGGTTCAAGAAGGTCTGCCATCGCACCAGCCTATCTGTTACAACTGGCCGCTCTAGCAAATATTTGATCGGGTCCATTCTTGCTAGAAGTTTGACCTCGTGGACGAGGAAGTAGTGCTTCAATTTATGCACTACCCAGACGACAGCCGCGCATGTCCTTTCCATGGCAGTGTATCGCTTTTCGGCATCATTGAAAAGCTTGGACAGATAGTACACTGCTCTTTCCTTCTTCTCGTCGTCCAGTTGGGCCAATACTGCTCCAGCTGATTCTTCAGTGGTGGAGACATATAGCAGTAGAGGCCGCCCCGGGATAGGAGCCATAAGGACTGGTGGATTGAGGAGATAGCTCTTTAATTCACCGAAGGCTTTTTGACACTTATCGCTCCAAATGAACTTTGCCACTCCTTTCAATAGATCGTAAAAGGGTTTGCATCTCACAGAGTGTTGAGATAAGAACCGTCTGATGAATTGCAAGCGGCCGGTGAGACCCTTTACATCCCTGACATTCTTAGGTGGGGGCATTCCCACTATCGCCTTCACTTTGTCTGGATCAACCTCAATCCCTCTTCTGCTCACCATGAATCCTAGTAATTTTCCAGAAGAAACACCAAATACTCACTTCTTTGGGTTCATTTTCAGTTGGTGTTCCTTCGATCTCTGCATTACAGCCTTAAGGATTTGAGCGTGTCCCTTCCTGGTTTTGGATTTCACTAAGATATCATCCACATAGACCTCCATGTCGATGTGAATCATGTCATGAAAGATTGCCGTCATAGCCCTTTGGTAGGTGGCTCCAGCATTCTTAAGTCCAAATGGCATGACCATGTAGCAATAAGTTCCCCATGGGGTTATGAAAGATGTTTTCTCCTGATCTTCCTCAGCTAGTCTGATCTGATTATACCCCGAAAAACCATCCATGAAGGATAACATCTCAAATCCGGCCGTGTTATCAACCAGCAAGTCTATATATGGTAGTGGGAAATCATCCTTTGGGCAAGCTTGATTGAGGTTGCGAAAGTCTATGCAAACTCTAACCTTTCCGTCCTTTTTTGCCACGGGGACGATATTAGCTACCCACTTAGGGTAGAGCACTACTCGGATGAACTTGGCCTTGTGTAGTTTGTCAACCTCTTCCTTTACTTTGAGTGCTAATTCCGGTTGTAGCCGTCTCAACTTTTGTTTCACGGGTTTGGCGTCAGGTTTGAGGATTAGCCGGTGTTCCACCAGTTCAGTGTTTAATCAGGGCATGTCCTCGTATGACCAAGAGAACCCATCACGGTGCTCTTGGAGCACGGCTATTATGGACCCTTCTTCTTCCGGACTCAAACGGGCACTAATTAGCACTATCTTCGGATCCTCCATTGTTCCAAGGTTGACTTCTTTAGTGGGTTCGTCGATAGTTGATGAAGGTTCATCAAACCGTCTCGCCCCACTTACAAGTGGTTCGACCAAGTCATCCACCTCTTCCTCTTCACTAAGCTCAAACACACCTAAACCATCACTGCAAGATTCGTCTTTCTCTAACTCCAATGGTTCGGAGATGACCCTTGTCTGAAGAAACTTATCCAACTTTTCCAGACCCTTGCACCTATTTGCTAATTCTTGAACTAAGAATGAAGGAACTTGCCTAGTCCTACAATTTCTAGACATGGAGGAAGCTATCCTAATTCCTAAACTGCTATGTACACGGCTTGGAGAACGGGTCAATTCTGTCCTGGATGGGACAAGGGTAGACCCTTGGGACAAAGATTCCATGACGGCGGGGCTCCCCCACCACGTAGGCTCCTAGAAAGCGACTTCCCTTCCCGCGGGATGGGAATTGGACTTTTTTTTTCGTGACCGAACACCTGTAGCATGGAACATTCAAAAGAAATGGCGTTGGTCGGAGCTGAGAGCATCGGAACTGTAGGTGGGTGGAACAAGAAAGGAATGAACGTAGCTGGGGCTGGTTCATTCTTGGCCAAGAAAAGCCCTACCGTCGGGCTGCCTGATTCACAGAACAAGGAGGATATGCCAAAGTCTTCCTCTTGACTATCCTCATGATATTCTCGCACTACTTCCTCTATCCTGGGCAATTCCTACCTCTTTCTTACAAAATGATTCATGAGGGACCCTCCCTTTGCTTCTTTTGGTGGTTCAGTAAACTTATATCCCAGGCCACATCCCCCAATGGCAGGGTTCTCTGAGATGGGGTCACGGATTCCTTGTTCTTCCTTCCCTAACCCGGAGCCTGAGCTATATCCCATCTTACTCATGAGCTGCCAACCTATACCAGACCTAGGTCTCAGGTGGGAATTCACTGATGAAAGGACAGGCTCCTTGCCTTTCCTAGAAGCTATCATGGACGGAATTTGCTCTACTGTCACTGAGTCCATTGACTCAATGTAGGGAGTGCTTTTGACCTTCACAATCTTCCCGTTATACGGGAACTTATAGCACTGGTGGTTGGTGGATGGGACTCCCAAGGTTTGGTCCATCCATGGTCTCCCTAGAATGGCATTGTAGATTGGCTTAACGTCCAGAATGTAGAATTCCGAGATCATGGATACCGGGCCGATTTCTAGTTGGAGGAAGATCTTCCCATCTGCTGGTCTCTGGCTGAGACCATCATAGAGGTTGACTCAACCTTCTCTGGGTCTATCCCTATCCTTTTGAGAGTCTTAAGGGGACAGACATTGATGGAGGCACCGGTATCCAGTAGAATGGAATCTACTGAATGACCATTGAGGATGGCGATTAAGCACAGGGGAAGGGATCGGCACTCAGGGGGAGCTAGATCCTTTTCGGGGAAAGAGATCATGGGAGTCTAAGTAACTGAGAGTATAGCATTAGTGACCCCACCACTAGGAAGATCCTCATTAACCGTGATTTGTTGTAGGAAATTGAACAACGTCTCCCTATGTGTGGGAGACCTGCGGATAAGCTCGAGGATGGAGATCTTAGCGGGGGTCTTCTCTAAATGCTGGAGTATGTCATACTCAGACTGGGCGTTCTCCTTGGCAGGGAATGAGTTATCTTGAGAATCCAAAGGCTGGCTCGGGGGAATGATGCGATTCCTGAGCGTTACCCCTACTGAGATTGGGTCTGCTCCCAATGGTGACCTAATGGGATTGAAGTCAATCATTGAACCTTGGTTCCTGGTTGGACAAAAGACAGATAGGGTGGGCCCCTCGGCTGTGATTGGAGGGATCTGAATGAGGGTGACCGGCTTGAGGGTTGCCGGTCGCTCTTTGGGTCGGATTAGGACCAAAGGCTCATTAGGGGAAAGCGTGGAGACCTCTGGGGTAGCCCCTTTAGTTTCACGTGACCAAGTGGGATCTTGGTGCCTTATCCCAGACCCTTCGTACTCCCAGTATTGCTCCCTGCGAACTGTTACGAGCTCCAAGTCTTTGATCAGAGTGTTGACCTTTCCTTGAGAGCTGGAGGAATCTTGACCCACTTGATGAGAAGGTAATGGGTCCTTCACAATTCCCAGTTCTTTCTTAGCCTTCAGAGCCTCAATGGCTTTTCTCATGTCTTCCCAGTTTATCTGCCCTTCATCGTTCAAGTCATACACCCAGTCCCTGAAGGTGAAGCAATTGTAGATGGTGTGTCCCGTGATCCTATGGTAGGGGCAATATCTAGACGTATCCGTATTGCGCGGGACACCTTCTCTTTGAGGTGGGAGTTGAATGGCGTTGCAGGCTAGCAAAGCGTAAAAGATGTCTGCCAATAATTCCGGCAGAGGTGGATATGAGGCCCGCTTAGCCATAGGATGACTGTAATTAGTCGGGGGAGGAACCGCTGAATATTGCTTCTGGTTGGGTTGAGTATTGGACTTGGGATGAGGATTGGTAACCCGGGTTGGTGGTGCCAGCATGCTGACCTGTTCATTGATGGTAACTCCTTCTGTGGTAGGAGCTGATGTGGTTTTCTTATTCCTACTTCTGTTTTCAAAGAATGAAGGCAGAGTGGAGTCTCGGATTTGGGACTGAACTACCCTAGCTCGATTGTATAGCTGAGCGAACGTCTGAAGTTCACTAAGCATAAGGATTGCTCGAAGCTGGGGGGTAGCATTGTTAACAAGCATGGTGACTGCTTGTGCTTCAGGAATAACGACCTCCGCTCTAGAAGCCATAGCTCTCCACCTATTAGCGAAATGAGTGAAGTCTTCGTCAGACTTCATTTTTTCCATTACCAAATCAAAGAAGGTGGGGGGCAAGGCTGCCATGTGGTTGAAGTGGGTAATAAACCTCTCAGAGACCATATCAAAGTTGATCAGGTCAGTAGCTGGTAGAGAAGAGAACCATCTCAAGGCCTCTCCCTCGAGAGACTTTTGGAAAAGGTGGACCAGGAGGACCCTATCGAAGAGCCACTGATGGGAATCCATGAGAAACCCAGACAAATGATGATGGGGGTCGGTAGTACCATCGTACTTTCTGTACTTAGGTACTTTAAACCCTGGTGGAAAATAAGCCGGGGGGAGCTTGCAGTAGCTCAAGAGAGAATGTGGCTGCCTGAGGTTGAGATTCTCGGCCATGAGTTGCCGTACACAGGTCTCAACCTCATTCTTGTAAATGAACTCCTCCTGTTTGGGAGGTGTAACCTGGTTGATGGGATTGAAGGGGATCGTGTGAGTGGGCATAACTTGACTCGGCTGGGGTCTGCTAGAAGATCCATGGAATTGGGTTTTCCGAGGAGTGGCATCCTGAATTTTGCCATGGGAAACCAACTGGATGAGTTGATCCGGTGTGTAGCGTGATAGCACAGCAATGAGTTCTGGATCTTCTCCGGGGTTTTGGAATGTCCTACTGGAAATCACTGGCTCATCTTCTCCTTGTGAGGTAGAAGATTCATCAGAATCTTTCCTCTGAGGGCCTTCTCTGGATGCTTGGAGCATCCCAATGAAGGTATGTTGTGGATCCTCTTCAATCTCAAACAAAGGGTTGTGAATAACATTGTTACCGAACTGGTCCATGTCATCATACACAACATTGACATACATTCGGTTCATTATGAAGTACATACCCTAAATGATTTTTATGTTTCACTTGAAATGTTTGCCAATGTTTTATGAAAGTTGGTTTCTAACAAAACAAGTTTAACCCTTAACGACCCCTCACTTTTCCAAAGCTTGTTCCACCGAGATTCAATTAAGTGTCTTTAAATTTGAAACAATTCACTAATTTCTCACACAAACCTAAAGTTACTACATGGTAGTTTCGGGTACAACCTGCTCGGCGGCCAAGTGGGAATCCCTAGCTCGCGGAGAGTGACGGAGGTTCCCAACAGGACAGGACTAGTCACACTCGAGTGGGAATCCTCAGGTGGAGAGTCAAATCCTGCGGGAGAGGTGACTAAAGATGTGATGCCGGCTCTTCCTTAAAACCCTCGCGGAGAACACCCCAAAAAACCCAGAAAGTTAACCAACAAGGAGTGAGAACATTAATAATTCAACAAAACGGGCAGCAGCACATCATACATGAACAGCAACAAAAAAAGACGGCCAGGGGATGGCCGTTTAAGGGGTCGGACGGCCGGATGGTAGCCGTTCGATAGGGAACCGACGGCCAAGGTCTGGCCGTCCAGAGGGTCGGACGGCCAGGTGCTGGCCGTCCAATGGCGGTGTCGACGGCCAACTAGTGGCCGTCCAGCGGGTCCGGCGGCCGAGTGCTGGCCGTTTAAGGGGCTCGACGGCCAGGGTCTGGCCGTCCAGAGATTATGCGAGTTCAGGATCCTTACCTTCTTTTCTTTTGATCGCGACGTGTGCAGCGGGCTACAGAGGTCCTACCGTGATCGCCAGAGGGCTGTAGGCGCCCGGAACGTCCCCCCGTCGCCGCCGCGGCTGTGAGGCTTTGGAATCGAGGGTCCCTCCATTCGTCTTAGCACTGTGGCGATTCAAAGGTGGGTTAGAAATTGAAGTGTGATCGCCAGGAGCATTACCTTTCGGTCCCTGTGCTCCGCAGGAGTGTAGAAGGTGATCGCGCGTTTTGTGGGAGCGGGAGATGCTGGTTCCTCCTTCTCTTCCTCCGGCCGGCCAGAGGAGGAGAGCCCGGTACTCTGCACGCGTGAATGTGGTAAGGATTCCTAAAAATAAAAGACAAAACAAAGAATAACCCGATTAGAACTACAATGTGCAGAATCTACCCATGAAGATGTAAAGTCTAGCTAAAATCAGAGGGGAACGCACCGTATGGGTGGTGGGGAGGGAAGGTGACCATATGTTATGGCCACCCACCTCCCGTTTTTTTATGAAAAACCTCTGGGGGTTAAAAATCACTAGGTCATCTTACGTGCATGCATGCAAATGAGGGGGGGTTGTGTGTGTGTGAAAAGTGAAGTGGTATTGATGACGCAATGGAATGAATAGGAAAGAGTAAAAAAGAGAAAGGTTAGAAAGACAAGCCCGTTTCGGAATGCAGCCTGAGCCTTCCCTCTCGGAGACTCCTTGTCAACCTCCTCGAGCCTCTCACCAGAAAGTCCTTCTCCACCTCAGAGAGAATCCTTAACCTCCAAAGAACCTCCTCTACTTCTGAGAAAATCCTTAACCTCCCCGAAAATCCCTTAACCCCATGCTCGAGAGGATGTGGGGGGTTTAAATAGGTGAGGGGAAAATAGGAGAAAACAGGGGTCTAAATCCCCGTAAATCAACATTCAGCCAATAGGGAGTGGTCAAGGGTCAGAGGTAGTGGACGCGGCAGTGGCCGGAGTGGGGAGTGGTCGGAGTAGTGGGGGACGAGGGCGGCGAGTAGAGGAGATCGTGGGGAAGACGGAGTCAAGGGGGTGGTTAAGGAGTGGACGGCCAAGCAACATGCCTTCCACACGAAGTGGTGGAAGGCGGCCCGGTTGGCCTTCGAGAGGGGTGGAAGGCAAGGGGTGGCCTTCGAAGGCGGTGGAAGGCAAGGGGGCTGGCCTTCCACAAAAAGGTGGTAAAAAGTGAAAAAGGTGGCCAAAAGGGTGGAAGGCAAGGTGGCTGGCCTTCGAAGGAGGTGGAAGGCAAGGGGTGGCCTTCGAAGGAGGTGGAAGGCAAGGGGTGGCCTTCGAAGAAGGTGGAAGGCAAGGGGGCTGGCCTTCCACGAAAAGGTGGTAAAAAGTTGACTAGAGCCGGGATTTGGTTAATGGGCCTAGTTGTTAGTGGGCTGAGATGTCTAAATGGGGGGATGATGGAGATAAAGGGCTAATGGTGGAGGGGATTTATGACCAGAGGGGTGGTCCAAAATCGGTGTCTACAGCTGGCTGTGAAGGCGCTCGCCTGCCCACGCTCCTGAGCACGCTACTGAGCACGTCTGTATCTCTCCTCAACACTCCAACGCTCGTGCTCGGCGATGCCTAACTGGACTCGAAGGGAGGTCATCTCCGTGTCCAGTCTCTGCCACTCCAGCCGCTCCCTCTCTCTCTCCTCGGTAACGAACTCCAGTCGGGACTGGAGACGTGAGAGCTCCCGAGGAAGATCCCCGGTGGAGAGACGAGCCACCTGCTCCTCAAGGTCACGGACCCAGGTCGCATCCGCCTTAGCCCTATGAAGGGCTTCATGAAGCTCAGCAACCTGTAAGGGAAGATATTGTCAGGTCATCAAGTAATTAATGAATGCAATAAAGAGAAGTCAAAAGGTCAGAATTCACTCGAGCACCTCGATCCTCCTCCGCGAGAGAAGCTCGGTGGATGGCAGAGGACAACTGACTCTGGAGGTCAGCCAGGGAGGCCTCATAGGCAACAGGCAGAGCAGAGGATGAGGCTCCATGTGTAGGGGGAGCCGCCTGGGTGGCTCGTTGCACCAAAAGATAATTGTCAGTGGCTAATCGGCAAAACATATTAATTAATTAAAACATTCATTCATAAGCATGCATACATACCAGGTCAAAGAGCTCCTTCTGGACCTGTTCCAGCTGGGCCTCCGCATCATGTAGGCGGGCCCGGAGGTTGATGATGACCGCATCTCGGGCATCCAGCATACTACACATACACACATTCATTCACAGATATAAATTAAGATAATAATAAAATAAAAGAAACATAAATCATACTTACATCGAGTGGTCGGAGGAGTCGTAGCTGGTCGGCGTAGTGGGCCCGGTATTGCTGGAGATAAGCCTCACTGCTCTCCGCACGGGACTCTACTCGGACACCCCGGCGATGCCAGTCTTCATACTGCTCCGAGAATTTTGCTCGCCAATCCGTGGGGGCCTGCTTGCCCCTCATGCTCCTCCCTACTCCCTCCGGGACCTCCTCGACGATCCACTCCTGGTGGAGGCCCAGGGTCCTCATGACTAGGCGGAGGCGGAGTGGCTCGATCTCGTTTAGGCAGTGGAGCCACATCTGCCAACCGAACCGTCTCCGACCAGCCGTCACCTACGGCTGGTCCTCCTCGCCCATACCCAGGTACGGGCGCTAGATCACCTGCATACAGCTTGGATGCATTCATATAAATTGCATTTAATAAATGAAACACTGCATTTAATAAATAAAATTGAACAAATCAAGACTTACCAGAAGCTCTGGATAGTCGAGGAATTGACGGCAAGGGGCTGTCAATTGATGGTGCTGCGGGGCCGTGTCCACTATTGGCTTCCAGCGACGAGCCAACGGGACAACATCTGGTCGAACAATCCTCACTCGGCCGAGCGGGAAGTAATAGTAGCTCCACACCTGCATACATGAACATGTAAGTTAGAAAAGCATCATATTATTGCATTTCATATCATAAACAAATAATAACTTGATACCTGGATGAACGGTGAGAAGCCAATGATAGTCATCTCGCAGTCTGGTGTGACCGCAGAGAGATCAGCGAATAAGTGGGCCAGGAGGGCCGCACCCCATGCATATTCATGCAAACTATCTAAGTCATCTAAGAGACTAAGAATTCTACAATGGATATGGTCGCCCTTCGTGCCGAAGAGCAACCGACCAAAAAAGAAGACAAGAAAGACTCTAAGCTGCCTATCTACTTCATCTGCCTGGCTAGGGTCACTGCAGTAAACAGAAGAGGAGGACTCTGCTAACCTATCCCTGAATTCTGCCCGGGTCTCATCTGACAGACGTCGGGGCTCTATCAATCCTAGGACAACCTCTACCTCTACCCTAGGGACGGTCCTAGACACTCTGCCCAGCCCGCCAAAAACCTCTATCCCTAGGAGACTCTCTGCTAATCCTAAGTAGTCGGGGTAGGTCACCCCACTCACTAGCCGACCCTCTACCCTAAGGCCAGTGATCCTGGCCACGTCCTCTAAACTGGGGACCATATGTCCCCAAGGCATAAGGAAAGCCTTGCTTTCCGCATGCCACCTCTCCCGCAGCGCCTGCAGGAGGACCAAATCGAGCCAAAATAGCTCAATCTCGAGAATCTACGCGAACCCCATCTGGCGCAGGCGCGCCTTCTGGATGTCCGAGAGTCCCCGGTATACACCTACAACTAAGTCCCAAAAGATCCGGGCCCTCATCATCCCATGCAAATAAAACAAGGAAAATTTCATCAGTCAAGAAAATCAATAAAATGTTCCTTTTAAAAGGCATCTACAGTGATGGACGCCCTTTGAAAGGCATCCACCACCCTTAACGCCTTTTGAACCCATTTTCTATCCTATTTAAAATTAAATTCCGGCCTGAATGGCATCGGACCATGGTGACGCCCTTTGAAAGGCGTCACCTGGTCTGGATGCCTTTCAAAGCCGATTTCGGACTTTTCCCAAAAGTCTCTTTCCCCCTCTTTTCCTCATCCCATTCAATCCATAGAGACTTACCAGATGGAGGTCGCCCTCCCCTCCTTCTTCTTCGGCCATGGCCGCGGGTGGAGCCTCTTCCTCCTCCAAGAATGCCGCCACCGCCGCGAGGTCGGCTGGCGCCACCTCGGGAATTTCTTCTAACGCTACCACGGCAAGGGGGGTCGTCCGCCGACACTTCGCCACAACCTTGGCTTTGCTCGATTGCCCCTTCTCCATGGCTTCGAAGGATGATGGGGCTCGGTTAGAGAGAGCTAGAGGAAGAGCGTTTCAAAGGGAGCTTGAGAGAGAGAGAAGATGAAGGAAGAAGAGGGCCGGTGCCAAGAGGAAGGCTAGAGAGCCGCCGAAGAGGAAGGCTAGAGAGCCGCCGAAGAGGAAGGTCGGAAAAGGGAGATGGCCGATGATCGCCGGAGACGGTGGAAGGAGAGAAAAGTTTTGGAAGAATGAGGAAGAAAGGGGGTCCTTCACGGCTTCTGTTTGGAGAAGTTAAAATGCGTCGAGGTATAGCGACGCAATTCATGGCGCATAAACTGAGGCGGCAAAGGATAGGTGTTTGAATTAGATAAAAGGCGTCTATACATACCGACGCGTTTCAGCTTAAACCGCTAATTCTGGTCAGAACAGTACAAGGCATGATGATTAAACGCGTCCACACATAATGACGCGTTTCACTGGATTAATTACAGAATTAATGGAAGAATTCTATGGAAAAGCAAGAGAGAGAATTGAAACGCGTCTACATATATGGATGCGTTTTTAGCATAATTCAGGATTTTTAGAATTAATCTCTGATTTTTGGAAACTAATGTTTGGCTTAAAGACGTCTACATTAATGGACGCGTTTTATGGATAAATGGGGGTTTTCAGAATTAATCTTTGATTTTTGGAAGAGAATTTTTGACTTAATGACGTCTACATATGTGGACGCGTTTTAAGGATAATTCGAGATTTTAAGGATTAATGTCTGATTTTTTGGAAAATAAAATATGGTTGAAAGGCGTCTGTCTGAGTGGACGCGTTTTGCATAAAGTATACCCGAATTGTCATATTTTAAGAAAAAATCAAATTTTTACTTAAGGAAAAATCTTGGACAAATCACAGAAGATTGAGGATAGATTTCAAGACGTAAAGGAACAATTCTTTATTAAAATAAATTCTTTATTACATCATAAAAGAAAGGAAAAAAAGAGAACATTCAAGGAAGAAATTTCCGAAGTTCCAGTATATATGGAACAGATAATCCTCTATCTATTTCTCGAGAGGATTTTACACGATGATTGAAGCTAATATTCCACAGTGTGACTATAAGTTCAGTGGCTTCATAATCTTCATCAGATTCCAAGGCACGTTTCTTGATTGGAGATGTATGGGAAAATTCAAGGAATTCATAGCGAGGCAAGCTGAGTTGAATATGACATCGATGAGGATTGTACAGCACGAACTCAGTAGCCCCGATCAGCTTAAGGTCTACACCCGCTGCACGGCGCACTCGAATGGGCTTTCCTACGAGTGCAAGTGGAGAGGAATCAAACCCATTTGCTGACATTATTCTCAGATAATCTCTCCAGTCAGCTCGAGTCTTGAGTTTTGACACTAGATTGATCATCTTCTCATTGAATTTCATAATGTTGGAAATATGGAAGATCGAGCTATTCTGATAGATTTGATATGGTCTTGCAGAATTCCTAGTGTGATATTCAAACTTGAAGTGCAACTCGACCCACAGAGCAAAGAGTAGCATGCAACCATAGGGAGGCTGACCTGTAGATGCTGCAGAGAGCCCACTATAGAGATAGGATAGAATCACTATACCTATTTGTCTTCCCTCAAAGATCTCGCAGATTGCACTGACTTGATCATCTTCTAGTATGTTGTCTTGAGCAGGAAAGAACAAAGCTCCATCTAGGCACATCGTGAATGCTTTCATCACGTTCTCAGTGTCATCCTCTCTAAGATCTTCAATCTCGTACAGAGTCCACTCTACTAGCTTTGCAAGATTGATTCCTTTCTTGGTGAGACATCCTTTAACTTCTTTTGGGTCCTTCATGATTTTCATCAACAATTGTTGACCTGTGATCTTTTCCCTCCTCAGAGCCATCTTATTCTGGATTACTTCATTGTCACCGTACAACTTGATTTTGGGAAGGCCCAATAGGAGTTCAACCTCCTCTAGAAGAATAGTGCATTCAAATTCAGGAAAAGGGAAGGTATGGGTTTGAGGATGTCATAACTAAATCAAAGCACCCATAGCCGCCCAGTCTACGTTTGGACTCTTGTAATGCTTTGCATGAACTACTAGACCTTGGATGTTCCACTTGGAAACAAAGGATTGCATGGAAATAGTAGTACTTTTAGCAAGCTTTCGAATCCAAGGGAGATGTGAATTTCCTTGGACCAGGAAACAAAGGATATACCTAGAAAATAGAAGGAGAATTACAATGAAGAACTTGAAGAATATGGAGAGAAAAGGGAAATTGAAGAAGAAGGATTGAAGGAGAAGAGGATTTAACTTACTTGGAGGTTAGAATCTCTTCCACTTAAATGATTTTCCACGTCGGAGAACTTCTCTAACGTCTTCTTCATCCTCTTGCTTGAAGAATCCATCTTGTTCTTAAAGCTTTTCCTTCTTAAAGCCTTAAAACCTTGAAAATCTTTGAACTTTGAAGAAAATCTCTAGCTTTGATCTCTAGATTATATTAGGGATGCCTTGATACAGGTTTATGGAGTTTATATAAAGAGAATTGCGATTCTAGGAAGGCTTTTCCGGATTGGAGAAGGGATAAGCATAGAGAGAGTTGGAATCCGGGTAGAAGTTAGCCAGAACCTGTTTCTGCGACTGAAAAGGCATCGTTGAACAGCGACGTGTTTTACTTGGATTAATGGCGTCAGCGCGACACGACGCGTTTCATGCTTTTCTGTTATTTACCCGAAATTTAATGTTTATTCAAATTTCGATGCTTAATTAAACATTTGTTTGAAGTTACTGATGAATTTAGAGTGCAGGAAATTCAGGAAAATCTAAATGAAGCTGAAAATTCAAAGACGATCCCACTGTGGGAGTTTATAAGTCCCGACCGTGGCTAAAAAGACAGTTATCTCTATCCTTTGTATTCTTTCATATAATTGATTTGCATCATCATTGCTATATGTTAAATATTTATTAGACTATGTCAAGGACCTTGTGATTTTAATGAAACTGGAATTTGAGTTCCCCTTAAACAAAAAAAAAACAGTGATAATTCCAGAGAATTCTTAATCGCACGGATAGGCCGTTGGATTGTTAATTAGTAAAGACGATGGTTCCACTTTTGTAAAACGGTGCTTGGATAAACGAGCTTCGGCTTAGCACTGAATTACAAGAATTGGTATCTTGACTCATTAATGACAATTTAACAATATTATCCTTGATTAATTTATATTTCATTTAATTTTATATTTTTCTTTTAGCCCAGCATGCATCATGTAGGACTTTGATATAATTGTAATAAGAATTAATTATTGATTAAGTTTCAGACCATTGATCAAATAAATCTAACATGATATGAAATATTCCATTCTGAATTAAATATCTTGATTATCTTTGAGGTTCGCTTGAAGATATTATTGGAATTTTATCCTTTCCTGGACTCTTTATCTCCAAAACATTTCTTGTTTTCTTTTAAGATCCATCATGGTTGCAGCACGTCTACATTGGCTAGCAATCGCTCCCCATGATAAAACCTGCAGTGTCTATGACCTGGAGTACTTCCCAATCCGTGGAGGTTGATCAACCTTATTTCCTTGTCTATTTCATCCAGACATGATTGATTCCATCGATATTATTGAATTATCTTCATTGATGATTTTGAGAAAAATTCCAATCATGTGATGTTAAGAGCGTGTCTCATCACACCTTGGCATCACCTTTTCAGTACATTCCATTTCATTTCACTCTCTTGCAAAGACGATGCCAAGGTGAGGCAGCTGTAGACACGCTAATTTTGACATCATTTTGAGTAAATTTCATATCATATAATAATGCCTAAGAATGGTCTGATACTTAATCATTAGTTAATTTTTATTAATCTTTCTGAATTAATTGTCTAAATAGTATCGGGTCAGACAGACATAATTTAAGTTAATTAATTAAATTGATTTTAACTCAAATTTTAATCAAATATGAAAAAGTCTAAAAGACGTTGACGTGTGTAGACGCCATTTAGACTTTATTCCTATTTTGATATTTAAGTTTGAATTTTAATTAATTGATTAATTAGCTAAAAGACGTCTTCAGGGTACGACGTCATTTAGGTCTCCTAAGTTATTTCTGTCTCTTTTTCCGGATGTTTATCCTTATCTTAATTAGCTAAAAGGCGTCTCCCATGGGCGACGCGTTTTAGATAATTACAAATAATGATGAATTAATATGTGTTTATCTGTTTATTAGTTGAATAAACTTCAAATTCTTTCATATTAATCTTTAAGTAACCGCAGATGTAAAGCCTATAAATATCCAACCTCTTGGTCATTAAAAAGTTAGTGAAGATGAGTGATAATTCTTGAAAGATTAGTGATAATTTTGAGTGATCCAAGAAGAAGACAACGTCCAAACGTTGAAGGATCGAGGTGTTGCTATTTCCAAGAGTCTTGAAGCAAGCTACATCCTTTCTTCATCACTTCTTCATCCTTTCAAGATTCATTCAAGACCAACGCTTTCTAGGGGCTATCCAACTTAGTTCCTAATTGATTTATGCATTCTTCATATTTCTATCACATTGGCATCACAATTTCATCACATCACTCCATGCAACACACACTCACTAGCATTATTTTTCAATCCATGTTTTAAAGGGGTTTCAAAGATCACAAACAAGTGAGTTCATTTGTTTAGTTGCATGATTAGAATTATTACTGGAATATATACTATATCTATTTAAGTTCTTATTGTTTTTCCATCTCTCTTTCTTTCCACTTTCTTGCAAGGTACAAAGAAGATCAAGAGGAAAGAAACAACAAGGAAATCAAGCTGGATGATCCTCAAAACCCATAAGCAGTCAAAGCAAGAACAAAGATAAAATGACTCTCTTTCTTCAGCCGGCTGAAGGAGGGGAATCAAAGACTCCAACATCTCTCAATTCTAAGACAGGTAGACGATCAATCTCTTCTTTTGGAACTTTTTAGTTAAAAGTTTCTGGCGATCACATTCACTTAGTTTTTAATAGTTTTATTTGTCACATAAACAACATAATTCTCATAATAATCACACGCACCTAATTTGAGCACTCACAGTAACTCTACCTTCAAGTAAACCATTCCCAGAGGAGAATGGGTAGAGTTGTCGTAGGTGGTAATAGAGATGGGTAAAGGTAACCACTTTTCTTTGGGTATACCACAGAATTCGAAGGTTGTCGGTGACAAAACATTAATAGAGGCCCCTGTGTCAAGCAGACATGCATCCACAACCTTCTTACATATGTTAACTGTAATGCTGAGTGCCATGCTTCCGGCCGCTAGTGGTACTAATTTAGATGTGTGGAATGAGATAGAGGGCTGATCCCCCTGTGGAACTAGCAGTGTTGTGATCTTCTCTACCGACACATCTTCACTGACCATTACTCTCTGCAGATATTCTATCAGAGCCTCTTGATGGATCTTGGATTTTTTGATCAGTTCTAGTATGGGAATACATGCCGATGTTCTATCCAGCTACTTCAGTAAGTCATATTGAGTGCCAGGTGCACTCTCTTCATTCTGAACTTCTTCTGACAGTTGTGATGGGACGTCTCTTACTATGGACTGAGGGAAGACCTTATTAAAGATTCTCCCGCTCTAGAGCGTATGTTGTTCTATATTGGAAGGTCCAGGTGAGATCTTAAGTACCGCCGTGTTGATAAGGGGTTTAAAAGGGGTAATGGGTTCGTAAACGGGATGGTGGAGGTTTGTTTGGTGGCAGTGCTAGGACGCAGATGAGTGGCTTGGAGGGTTGTATGGTATTGGTGTGAATGGTTGGGACAGATGATGTGGGAAATGGTATGAGTAGCAATGGTTTAGAAGGCATGAGGGGTTCGTGGTTGGGTTGCGGAGGGTTATTTGGTGGAGGCATGGTGGCGGAGGGGATAATGGGTTTAAGGAAGGTAGGCGGTGGCGTGGGTCTTTGGTAGGCGAGTGTTGGTATGGGAGTAACGGTTATGGTTTCTGGTTTGGGTATGTGGAGAATGCGGCGAGGCGATTGCTTGGAGGTACTCGAGGTGTGGCCTGTTGAGTAAACAGAGGAAGATTCCTCTTCCTTCCATTGTTGCCCCCTATTAGCCTCAGTCTGGCTATTAGTAAGAATTGGGGCAACCTGGTTTTGATGCTCCAGCAGCGGGTTCTGCACTATACCCATGTTTGGTGGTGTTGCTGTTGTGGCTATTGTTGCTACTGCGTCTATGATCTTCTTGCCTTCAAGGCGGCTATGTATTTTCTCATCTCCTCCCAGTCAATACCTCCCTAGTCATTGAGATCATGGATATAGTCCCTGAACTGGAAACATGCATCCACTGTATGTCCAGGTTGTCTATGGAAGACGCAATACCTGAATGCATCAGCATTTTAAGGCCAGACAATTTTCTCCTTAGGCAATACTAGAGCGTTAGCTGCCATAAGGGCATTGAAAATGTCCGCTAGAGATTTTGGGAGCTGACGATAGGACGCCCTCTTTGCGCCTGGAGGTTTTCTCTGCTGATTATAATCGCCTAGGGGGGGTACATTGTGGTATGCTAGCTGCTGACGTAGTTGGTTGAACGTCATCTGATACTGTTGCTGAGGTTGATTGTAGGCTGGCTGGTATGATTGCTAAGGCGACATGAAGCCTTGCTGATTTGGCGGTCTCTACCCTGTACACTGTGGTTGTTGTTGTTGGTTCCTCATGAACTGTAGTTGGTTATTATTCATGGTGTTGATCTGTTCATGGGAGAGTGTGCCCTCAGTAGTAGGACCCATGCTAGGAGAATTTGGCATGGCAGGCTTCCGAGGTGGAGGTCTACTGGGTCTATGGGGGTCAAAGATGCTGGAGAAGGTTGAATCTTTGAAGGCGTTTTGGCAATAACGCGTCCTCTCATATAATTCCGCCATGCTAACCAAGTTGTTCAACGTGAGGACTAGTTTGTACTGGGGCGTGGCATTGGCAATCATCATATTCACTTGTTCTGACTTAGACATGTGATCTTTTATCTTCTCTGCCATACCCCTCCATCTATCAGCAAACGTGATAAAGTCTTCATCTGGCTTCATCTTTTCAGCCACTAAATTAGTTATTGATAAGGACGGTGCAATTCTATCCTGGTATCGCTAGATAAATTTCCTTGTCACAATTTCATAATCCTCTACATCAAATGAATCCAACAAGAAAAACCACTCTAGGGCTGGTCCCTCTAATGATTTCCTGAATAAGAATGCCAGCGACCTTTTGTCATTCTGGTAGAAGGAAGACTCGTACATAAACTCCTTCAAGTGGGTGAAGAGGTTGCCATAACCATTGTACTTTCTATATACTGGCATCTCATAAGGCAGCAAGTAAAATACTGGCGGATTGGGGAGGGTGATCTCAGGTACAGCCTTGACTCCCATCATTTTCTTGAAACTGTTGAACTGCCCGTCCATACAGTCCATCTTCATGAGTAGAGCCTGAGTCACAGCACCAATTTGGGGAGGAGCTGGTGATGGAGCATCAATTTGGGGTGAGCCCCAATGCAAATGACCTACGACCTGGATGGCCTCTAATGTAGTATAAGATAAATATAGGTAACAAAGAAATCAATGATCTGAGGACTGAAGAACAAAAGAAGGAACTGCTTGAATCACGTCCCTGTTCACCGACGCTATTCAGGCAGCAGCGCCAATAGGAATATGAGGCTGAATGGCATCTTGGCTGGGCGACGCGGTTTGAAATGCGTCAATCTGTCTAGACGCTATTCAAAGCCTAAAAACTGTAAACAAAGAGTAATTCCGGGGACAATCCCCTCCCAAATTATCAAGATAAACAGAAATCTAACTAATCGTGCAAACTCAAGTTAAAAAGATTCATTATCATGCAAGCAAACATAAATTCAATCAACCACACACTTCCTATCACACTCACAACTTCCAACCAATCACGGGGAGGGCAAGATCTTGCCGCAAAGGGGTGTGCACGTAGTGCACGTAGGGATAAAAGTAACTAAACTTACCAATTGGTGAAAGGAGTGTCCAAGGGACACAAGTGGTGCATCGTGGGTACCCGATGATAAAAAGCAAGAACAAATGTTAAAACACGGCAAGACCAAGTCCCATCGTGATCGCCAAAAAAATGTAGGTGCTCAAATCATGTGTGTGATGTTCATGAATTTCATGTTGTTTGTATGATGAATAAAACTATTGGAAACTAAAGAAAATGTGATCGCCATAAACTGTAAAATTTCAAAAGAAAGATTGATCACTTACCTTTTCAAATTCGGAAGATTGAGTTCTTGATTCCCTCTCTACGTCTGGCCAAAGAAAGAAAGCCCTTTTGTTGATGTGTTCTTGCTTTTGATTTCTTGATGGTTATTCCTTTGGATCTCCTTCTTGCTTCTTCTTTGTACCTTGCAAAAGATTAAACAAGAAAGAATCTAAGTAGAACTAAAGTAGAGTTGTATCTATTCTAATAAGAAATTTAAACATGCAACTAAACTAATCTACTCACTTGATTGTTGTTCTTTAAACCCTTAATATGCATATAGGTGTGGAAAATATGATGTATGATGTGTGAACATGAAGTGATGATAATGATGAACTATGAAAAACAATGAATAGACTATATGAAATTAATGAAAAGCTAGAAAGAAATTAGGAAAAGAAGATGGTTGGTTGGCTCCTCTATAGCCTTAGCCTTCATGAGCATCAAAGGATGAATAGGATGAGGAAGAAGAAGCCTTAGATGAAGCCTCTCTTACTGTCCACATTTTTCTCCTCTAGTGCCTCCAAACACCTTGCCTTGAGCTTCAAAAATCACCAATGGCCAACATTTTTCAAAGGTCCAAGGGGTATTGTATTTATACGAATAGGTTTAAGGGCATTTTGGGCTTCAATAGGACTCTCCCCCGCAGTCGGACTTACCTTGAATGAGCATGGAGGAGTTAGCAACCTCCCCAACTTTGGAAACTGGATTATCTCGGTCAAATCATGTTTATCAGGAAACTCCCAAATCACGTCGCCCAGACGGGACGCAATTCGAAAAGAAAATCGAAATACATTAGGAATCCTAAATCACGCCTCCCTAGGACGACGTGCTTTAGATAATTAGAAAATTAATTCGAATTAAAAATTGATAACCCAGACGGATTAGGACTTAAATTGCGTCTCCCTTAGGTGACACTATTCAGTTAAATCTATCTAAATTTAGGAATTTAATTCCGAACTGAATCTTAATGGCGTCGTGCATGGGTGACGTTAATCAACAAATTTCAAGAAAACATAATAAAAAATAAACATCAGACCATTTTGGGGCATTATAATTATGACATGAAATTTACTCAATATGAGGTCAAAATTGTCGTGTCTACAATAGATAATACAGTGGGTTTTATATTAACCAAGGGTTTTTACAAAAAATCGCGCGGTTAATATAAAATGTAGCGAACGGGCTGAGCAGGCCATACTGCTGTTAACCCTAGCAGCCCCCTCCTCTCTCCCTGTCTCTCTCTGGCGCCCTAGACGAGCCCGGATCCCCGAGCCTGCTCCCCCGCTTCTCCGACTCCCGCTCAACGGGAAATCGTCCGCGCGTTGCGGCGATCATTGCGGCGAACAGTAGAGGCTTCGTGGGGTGCAAAGAACGAGGAACCGTGAGGATATCCACCACGAGGAGGATCACGTGGACTCCACTAGACGCCGGGCGTTTGCGCGGCTTGCAGTGTCACACTGATGGAACCGAACAGTTGCAGATTCGAATCTGCACGCGGTAAGAATCCGATTATCTAGTAATTGCTTTTAGTTTAATCGAAATGGGAAAACATATCACCGATTTAATTATTTATTTCCGCTACGTTTTGCGATCCGGAGAAATGCGAGAACCCAACAGTGGTATCAGAGCCAGGTTCCACTGTTCCTCGTCTCATTTCGATCTCCGATTTAATATTTCTATGTATTATTCCATGCGATAGTTTGATTTTTTGCAGGATCCTTATTCATGCGATGAACACAAATCATAAGAATAATTTTGATTATTTTTATTCTGCAAAATTTGAATTTTTTTGGGGGGGGGGATTTCGTGTTCTTCGTGAGACGAAGAACGGCGGATTTTTGTGGCTTCATTCGGGTGTCCCCATACGATGGGGAGGTGGCTGGAGATCCTAGTATGACTAGGAATCCCTCCGGTCATCAACGACATCGGTGCCCGGTGCTGGAGAGGCCGCTGATGGTGGCCAGATTAGAAGGACCTCTCTTCTTCTTCCTTTATTCGTTTTCAGAAAACCAGAAAAGGGGAGAATAAAAGTGGGATAAAAAGGAGCACAAGCCACCGCCGGTTGCCCCACCGGCATCAGGTAGGTAGCCGGCGGTGGGGGCATCGCCGGCGGGCCCTGGTGGCACCTGGGCGCCCGCCGGCGGCGGCCTGCAAGTCCTCCAGCCGCCGGCCTCCAACGCCACCTGCAACTTGCAATAGAAAGGGTTAAGGTTTCGGGTATGTGGTGAGGAAGAGAGAGGACAGGACCGGATATTGGGACCGGGCCCGAGTCGGTCGGACTGGCTAGACCGGCCCCGAGCCGGACCAGGGCCACCAGGGCCAGGCTCGCGCTTGGTCTGGTCCCTAGCTCGGACCCGTGTCCGAGCCACTGATCCTCCTTTTGGGCTGGGCTCATTTTCCCGTTTAAAAACCCAAATTTTTTTTAACCCCTTAAACCCCATTAGCCCAATTGAAAAATAATTGGATTTTAATTCTAAAATTTAAAAACTATTTTGAATATTGATTTATTATTCAATTTCATTTTTAATTGGGCATTAATGATTTCGAATCATTAGAATTAACAAATTGTTGTTAGATAATTAAAGTTACTCATTAATTTAAGTGTTAAATTAATAATTAACTTTAATTAACTAATTTAAGCGTTAAATTAGTGGCTATTAGTTAATCAGAGTTAATTGTAAATTTAAGTGTTAAATTGATAATTAACTTTAATTTACTAATCTAATGACTTAATTAATAGTTATTAATTACTTGATGCTAATTATTGGTTTAATAGTTAAATTTATAATTAGCATTACTAATTTAAGAGTTAGATCGGTAGTTAACATTTAATTGATGTTAATTATTAATCGGTAGTTAACATTTAATTGATGTTAATTATTAATTTAAGAGTTAAATTAATGATTAACATTAATTAACTAGTCTAAGAGTTAGATTAGTAATTAATAACTATTTAGAGTTGATTATTAATTTAAGTGTTAAATTAATGATTAATTTTAATTGTTAATCTAAGAGTTAGATTAGTAATTAATTATTAATAGTCTAATTGTTAGATTATTAATATTGTTTAATCTAATTGTTAGATTGTTTTAATTATTAGAAATGTTCTAATTTGCGTGGAATAGTCTGGAATTTATTAATTTGGAGTGTGTGCACATGTAATGTGTGTTTTATGCTATTAAATTTGATTTAATTGCATGTTAAGTTAATTAAAAGAGTTTTTCCAAATACCAATTTTTTATTGGAACCTAGCTTTTTGAAAGCCAAAGTTATTTATTTTGAAAACTCCTTTTTGATTAAGCCATATGATGTGCTTATCATGTGTGGATTGATATAAAACACATCGTGATTATAGATACGCACTTATTTAAAATTATTCATGTGATGAATGGATGTTTGAATTATGGATGTTTGAATTATGGATGTTTGAATTATGGATGTTTATTAATTGTTAATAAATAGAGGTCTACGTACCTCTCCCTCTCTCATACTTCAATGTACTTCTACCACCCTCTCTCTTGTACTCGCCATAAGGCGTTCTTCTGTTTACATGTAAATTTAGATTTAACTGTAATCTGATCGAGGCAACCGAGGAAAGAGCGAGGACGATCCACATATGCAACCAGGAAGGCAATGTAATGAAGATCCTTAGCCTATGTGTTTGCAGGATAGTTCAATGTAAATGTTATATTAGATTTTGTGTGCATTTGACTGTTGGCTCCAATCAAATCACTTTGCTCTCCATGACCACAGTAAACATGTATGTGATACAATGTTTTTATGTTTGATTATGAATTAAAGCAGGTATAGTATTTAGTAAATATATACGATATATTTATATACTATCAACTATGAGAGACCAAGATAAAAGTTATATAAATACCTTCGTCTAAATTCTAAGCCGTAACATGAGTAGTTAAGAAATTACCGCGTGGTCAACCATCATTATAGCCATAGGATTCAAATTACTTTAGGCAGGTTTGTTGTGTTGCCACAAGACATGTTTAATTGTAAGGAAATACTATGGCTATGGCATTAGATGCCTATTTAATCGGAGTAGAAGAACCATATAGCTTTGTTGTGCTATCCACAAAGGCTACATGCAAATCTATACTCGTCTCGTAACGATGGTTAGTTTAGACCAGAATTAGTGGCTTGTTGTGCTATCCACAAGGCCATTAAATCTCTGGGGACCTAAGATATGATCGGATATTGCTAGGAGTTGCAAGTCCCATGAGATAGGTGCTCTTTAATTGTATTACATTTGTTGTGCTATCCACAAGACTGTACTGCAAGTCCTTGAGATTCTGATCCCACTAGGAGACTGTCGGCGTCTCCCGTTCTGTATAGCTAAGGGTTATACAGTCCGTCGAAAATTAGTGGGAGTTAAAACTTGATTAAAAGACCATATCATGTTTTATTTTATAACTGAACATTTGCTAAAATAAATTGTACTCATCTCCTGTAGGAAATTATGTCGTCGAATAACCCACTCCGTGGCATACTTGATGCCAATCTTTTGACTAGCCCGAACTACTCATTTTGGCTCAGATACCTGAAGAGTGTCTTCAGATCTGAGCACATTGCCTACGTCCTTAGAGCTTATCCTCCTATTGAACCGGCATTGGATGCCCCTGAGGTAGAGATGATTGCATACGATAAAAGGTCGAAGGATAAAGGCAGAGGAGTAATAAAAGGTGACTGCTTCTACTATAAGCAGAATGGTCACTAGAAGAGGAACTGCAAGTTCTTCAACGATAAAGCTCATGGAAAGGTGGAGCTGTCTGAAGCTTCAGATATCTATATGATAGATATCAACTTGTCAGTTAGAGATTCTACATCTTGGGTATTAAATACCGGATGTGCTTCTCATATCTACCATGATGTGCAGATGCTAACAACTAAGTGCAAGCTAAGAAAAGGCGAGGTGGAACTGAGTCGAGGAAACGGCGCAAAAGTTGCGGCAGTTGCTGTTGGAATAGCGAACCTCAGGCTTCTATCGGGAGACGTCTTATAATTAGAAGATTGTTATTATGTTCCTAGCATAATAAAGAACATCATATTAGTATCTTGTTTGGATAGGATAAGATATAGGTTGTCTGTTGAGAATAAAAGTTGTTCGATTTATTATGGTAACAAATCAATAGCTTCGACATCTTTAGTCAATGGTCTATAACTCTTAGATGTTTCTGATTACAATCTTCACATTGATAATACTCTTAAGAAGAGTAAGAATTGTGTGAACCAAGCCTACATGTGGTATTGTAGACTTGGGCACATTGGTGAAAGCAGGTTGCAAAAGTTGCACAAACATGGATATTTGAATGCATTCGATTATGAATCGTTTACAACATGTGAATCCTGTCTTATGGGAAAGATGGCAAAATCTCCATTTACTGGATATGGAGAACGTGCCAAAAACTTTTTGGAACTAATACATTCAGATGTACGTGGTCCAATGTCCACCCAAGCTAAATGTGACTTTTCATACTTCATCACGTTCACCGATGACTTCTCAAGATTCGGCTATGTGTACTTAATGAAGTACAAGTCAAAAGCATTTGAGAAGTTCAAGGAGTTCAAGAATGAGGTTCTCACGCCCCGGCCCGATAATCCATAATAAACAAGGTAATTATAGAGATGGCCAAAACACAACAGGGGGAAAAGACCCCTTAGAACAGATAATTGGGAGGATACTATGTTTCAAATGGAAGCGTGGTATAAAAATTTGTAAGAGAAATCTAAATACTAAGGAAATTCCACCATTCACATCATTATACCAAAGTGCTGCTTATATTGCCATTTTTACATGTCAGGATCTTCATTATACATTTCAACAAAAATAATAGCATAAGTATATACATGGTTCAATCCTCTAGATTCGCCCAAAAAAGATGTCGTCTTATGCGAATCCTGAGTGACCCCACCTCAAGCTCACTCTACTTCTCCTTATGTCCGATCACCTAAAAAGTAGGCGTGAGTACCAAAGAAATGGTATAAAATTTATTAATTCTAACCATCCAAGTTACATTAACTTAACCATCTCACTAACACTAACCATGGTTAATACTAACAAAACCCATCCTATTTAAGGGACCTTAACTTGGGTTTTGGACTTGGTTTGGCATATGCTCTGCACCAAAACGTGGGAGCAGCAAGGAAAGGATTTGGGATGCTATCTTGAAGTGTTCTTGGTGTTCTTGAAGAAGGTAGGTTGCATGGATGCTAGTTTCATAAGAGTTTAGCTTAGTTAATCATAAGAAAAAAATAAATATGTAATATTTTTTTTTATATATTCAAATTATATGTTCTTGTGAAGTTCTTAATTATGAAATAGTTGAATGATCTAGGGATTTGAATTTTAAAAAGTCTAGAATAGATTAAGCAAAGTAGAAGTTAAATTTCTGCAACCCAGATTTTTCTGCAACTCTTATGACAGCAGAGTAACTTTCAAATTTTTATGATTTTATTTTATATATAAAACTTATGAAATTTTTATGACATAACTAAGACATGATTGTACATCTACATAAAAATTGGCATAAATTTTCATATTCATATGGTAATACTTCTAGGTCATGAAAAAGACTGTGATTTTCAGATACAGTTTTCTGAGTTCATTTGATAGCATGTTAGAACATGAATTTTAGTGATTTATATGTTTTACAAAATAATCTGAAATTTTTATTACCTAATACTAATACTATTTTAAATCTTCATAAAAAGTTTCATGAATTTTTATGTTCATATGATGATGATTTCAGGTCAGATAATAGAAAATAATTTGTAGATGTAGTTTTCGGACTTCATTTGATAGAATGTTAGAACGTGAATTTTAGTAATTTACATATTTCAAAAAATAATATGAAATTTTTATGACATAATATTCATATTAATATACATCTTCAGAAAAATTTTTATGAATTTGTATATTCTTATGGTGATGCTTCCATGTCGGGTAATATGGTATAATTTATAGATACAGTTTTCATATTTCATTTGATAGCATGATAGAACGTGAATTTTAGTAATTTATATGTTGTACAGAATTATCTAAAATTTTTATTACTTAATAGTTTCATTATTATACATATTTATAAAAAGGTTCAAGAATTTTAATGTTCGTATGATAACGGTTTCTGGTATGTGTAACAGGGTTCATACTCCACTCTGACATTTCTGTAACTCAGGGATAGTACCCTGATGTTTAAATTTCTGCTATCTTTGTGGAAAACCATTTGAGCCCAAATTTTTACAAGATGTACCTAATGTAAATGATTACAATATGTGAAATTTTCAGGATTTTTAGATGTACGTTTCTATGTTAATAAAAACAGTGTTTTAAATGTGGACAGATTACTTCTGTAGGAGATTTGTGATTTACTTATATGTGTTGTCTGAGTTTATAACAAGTTGTATTTAAATTAATCTTAGAACATGATTTATTTATCTTTCTAATTATGATTTCGAGATATTCTTAGTTTATGAATTCCTGAAAACAAAATCTCTAAAGTGATCAGTCATTTTCTTATGTATATGTTGTTGTAGCTACATAAATATTAAGTTTGTTGATAATGTTAATAAATCTTGCTGATAGGACATAGCCACTAAATGAGTATTATTCTGGGGAAATGGTGGTAACATCCCCACCATGACCCATTTATTATGGGGTTGCGTGCTACACCTAAAAAGGTGGGAGCCACCTCCAGAACCCATTAGCTCTGTTACCCAGGGGCCGCGGGTAGAAATCCTTTGTTAAGGTGGGGTGACGACCCTCGGAGTAGCGCTACGTCCATGACTTAGCTCTGTATGTGCTTAGGAGATCAGTTTCTTTGTTCTGTTTCTAGCTCATAGTGGCGGTTGGATGTGTGTCCGGGCATTTCTATAATAAGTGAGAACTTATAGTCTAAAAAATAAAAATTGTATCTCGCAATCTATATGTCATTTCAGTAAATCAACTTAATAATTTTAAGTTATGTATTATGTTCTGTATTCTGATCCTGTTCATTTATTGATAAGCTTGTGTAGCTTTGTTCACAGTTAGTATGATATTATGAATCATGTATCTCAATTTCCGTATTGGCATAAAATTCTGATGCACATATGTATTATGTGTTAGTTTTGTTTTCTGTTATGTTTAATATTCTTATGCAATGTATATGTTCTGCTTCAATTATTTGGATGGCAAATTCTTATGAAAGGCAATCTCATCTGCCTACTAAGTTACCATTTCTTTGGAACTCATGCCTACTTTTCAGGTGATCGGACATAAGGAGAAGTAGAGTGAGCTTGAGGTAGGGTCACTCAGGGTTCGCATAAGATGACATCTTTTTTGGGCGAATCTAGAGGATTGAACCATGTATATACTTATGCTATTATTTTTGTTGGAATGTATAATGAAGATCCTGACATGTAAAAATGACAATATATGCAGCGCTTTGGTATAATGATGTGAATGGTGGAATTTCCTTAGTATTTAGATTTCTCTTACAAATTTTTATACTACGCTTCCATTTGAAACATAGTATCCTCCCAATTATTTGTTCTGAGGGGTCTTTTCCCCCTGTTGCGTTTTGGCCATCTCTATAATTACCTTGTTTATTATGGATTACCGGGCCGGGGCGTGACAGAGGTAGAAAAGCAGTCAGGAAAGAGTATTAAAGCTCATCGATTAGATCGAGGAAGAGAGTACTTGAGTACTAATTTCACATAATTCTTAAAGGATAATGGTATTCTTTCTCAACTGACCCCTCCATATACACCATAGATGAATGGTGTATCAGAAAGAAGGAATCGCACCTTGTTGGACATGGTGCAATCTATGATTTGCTTTTTGGGATTACCAGTGTCCCTCTAGGGGTAAGCTCTAGAGTCAACAACATACCTACTAAACAGAGTACCCAGCAAGTCTGTGGCCTCTATTCCATATGAGATATGAAAAGGTAGGAAACCAGAATTTAAACATATTAAAGTCTGGGATTGGCCTGCTCATGTAAAGAGGCATGATCTAGACAAGTTGAAATCACGAACTGATAAATGCAGGTTTGTGGGATATCCAAAGGAAACCTTTAGATACTACTTTTACCATCCTGGTGAACAAAAGGTGTTTGTCACCAGGAAAGCTGTCTTCTTGGAAAAGAAATACCTTCTCCAAGAGGACAGTGAGAGTAAAATAGTACTGGAAGAGGTTCTAGATCTCCTAACAGCTGCAATATCATTGGATGAGATCTCAGTTCCTGAATCTGTTCAGGTACATACTGATGAGCTTCGTAGATCTGATAGAGTACCTAGACTATCCGAACGATATGTGGGACATATCGCTGAAGGAGAGTCTAAGGTAGAATATAATGAGGATGATGATCCTAAAACCTACCAGGAGGCCATAGAAGGCCTAGAAGTCGAGAAATGGCGAGAAGCTATGAACTCAGAAATCCAGTCCATCTACACCAACCAAATTTGGAACATGGAGGACTTGCCCGAGGGTATTGTACCCATCAGAGGCAAGTGGATCTTTAAGAGAAAGATCAGTACTGATGGACGGATCGACACTTATAAAACAAGGTTGGTGGCAAAGGGATATCGTCAAAGGCAAGGAATTGACTATGACGAAACTTTCTCACCAGTTGCCATAATAAATCGATCATAGTTCTACTCGCCATAACTGCACACTACGATTACGAGATCTGACAGATAGATGTGAAGACTACCTTCCTCAACGGTAAACTTGAGGAAGAGGTATATATGATACAACCAGAAGGTTTCACATCCAAAGAATCTCCAAATAGAATGTGCAAGCTTCAGAGGTCCATTTATGGACTGAAGCAAGCTTCCCAGAGCTGGAACATAAGATTTGAGGAAGCTGTCAAGTCTTATGACTTCATTAAGAATGAAGATTAGTCTTGTGTGTATAAGAAGACTAGTGGAGTGCAGTCACTTTCTTAGTTCTTTACGTAGATGACATACTACTCATGAAGGATTTGAGATTTGGGAGAAGCATCCTACGCATTGGGAATACGGATCTATAGAGATAGATCAAAGAGGATTCTTGGAATGACCCAATCCTCACATAGCTACCAAAGTCAAAAGGTTTGACATGGAAAATTCCAAGAGAGGTCTCATACCGATGAGACATTGGATTAATCTCTCAAAGGAGCAGTCTCCTAAGACTCCTGATGAGAGGGCATTTATGGATAGAGTACCCTATGCCTATGCCAAAGGATATATCATGTATGCCATGCTATGTACATGGCCTGGTGTTGCATATGCTCTAAGTGTTATGAGTAGATTTCAGGCTAATCCAGACGAAGAGTACTAAAAGGCAGTGAAATGTATCCTTAAGTACTTAAGAAGAACTAAGAATATGTCTCTGGTCTATGGAGGAGATGACTTGAAACTGCGAGGCTTTACTGACTCGAGTTTCCAGTCATATCCAGATGATAACAAGTCTACATCTGGATTTGTGTATACTTTAAACGGAGGCGCAGTGTGCTGGAAGTGTTCTAAGCAAGCAACCACTATAGATTCGACGACTGAAGTTAAGTACATCGCTGCAGCTGAAGCCGCCAAGGAAGCAGTGTAGTTGAAGAAATTCATCACCGACCTCAGTGTAGTTCCCGGTATCTTTGAACCTGTTCCGCTGTTGTACGACAACAATGGAGCCATTGCACAAGCAAAAGAGCCGCAATCTCATCAGAAATCAAAGCATATTCTGAGGCAATTTTATCTAATCAGAGAAATCATTTTCAGAAGAGATGTAGTGGTGCAAAGAGTTACAGCTGTCGACAATGTAGCAGATCCACTGACAAAGCCATTGGCTCAAAATGTGTTTGAGCATCACCTAGAATCTATAGGTTTAGTACATAAAGGTGATTGACTTTAGTCCAAGTGGGAGATTGTTAGTCTTAAGTGGCCTACAAGCCAATATGACTTTGTAATCTCGTTCGTTAATTAATATAAATGGCATAATATTCATTATGTGTAATTCGTATGGAAATCGTCTCATAATGAAGTCTATGAATACGTACGATAGTGATCAGATTATGATGAGATCATACTAATGAGACTGATCACTTAAAACACATATATTCTTAATAGTTCCTGTTCAGAGGATATCCGAGAAGGACATCGGATATCCGGTTAGACTAGTACAGATTACTTCCGCTCATAAGATGAGGGTGACTGATCTCATAGTCACTTGTGTGGAGACACTAAGGCAAATCCGTAAGTGCTTATTAGAGAATGAGTTCACTGAACTGATCCGACTGAATCGTTGGATGATATTGTACCTCACTGTCAACCAGCTTGATTCTATTGTCGTAGTTGCATAGATGGTCCTCGGACCTAAGACACCAAGGACACCTTGTCGGTGGACTTTTGTGCTTTGACCTTGGTTTATAAATCTCTAACCACGAGATTCTAAACAGCTAATGATCGGGTAAAGCGGAATACCGTCGAAGGGAATTGAGTGCCAATAAGGAATTATTCGCTCTCGGTACTTAGAGAGAGAATGCTCTAGGAAGGATGCGTGGAAGTCCCTGGCCAGGGGTGGACGATAATGTCGGGAAAGGAGTTTTTCGATATTATACGGCAGCATTCAATCCAAGTGAGTCGACCGGTTATGTAATGACCCGCCACCCTATAATCAGGGATCCGATCACTAAATGGGTACCAAATCATTAAATTTGGAGCTAGACCAGAATCTCAATAAGTCTGGGAAATAAATGATAAACTAAGCTAAACATCCACATCACATCGAATTGTAAAGGAGGTGTAGAAATTAAAAATTATTACAATTTGACTAAACACAGTAATTAATTACATACTCCAACAGAAAAGAAATAATTAAGCATACAGACCAGAAAAAGAAATAACAACTACATCGGGGCATACCCCGGAACAGCGGCTGCTGGCGCGCAACCCAAGGCAACACTCTCCTCGCTACGCCTGCCTGGAACCCTCAGCTGAAAACCGCAAGGGGTGAGTCTCATTGAAAAAGACTCAATAGGGATCCTTCGATCCCCACCACCCACTCACACACCCACAAGTGCAGTACACAAATATAGGCAATTTAACTAGATAAAGCAGTAACACAATTTCGATATAAAACACACACATTTATGACAGTAACATGTACGATTCTGAAACTACCACGGAGTTCACAACTAGCGTCTTGGCTAAACACACAAGTCACACAGCCGAACGCATAAAACACCCACCCGCTGAGACCAAATAGCAACCCCTCGGATAGCACACTGGCTACTCCGGCCTGACACGGCTCAAGGTGGTCCTGCTTCCCCCAGCACGAGTGACAGTCCGAATGTACCACTCCCACACCGGTACTAGCTATACCCCGGGGTACACCAGGTGACCCTCTCTCTAGGCGTCACCCCACCACTCCCACACCACCGCCGTGTCACTCCCACACCGACACAGGGTGCCTAAGCGCTCACAACTGTTACTCTAGGTCCACGATCACACAAAACGCAACATGGTGCGATCCGATCATGTAGAAATCATCGTCCTCAAGTATATTCTCAAACATGCAATTAACCAAACTATCTATCAACGTAAACACATGTTAATTGCAGGAATTAATGAGATTCTGTCTTGAATCCCGTCGCCCAAGGCCGACGTCATTCAAGACTCCTAAACTAGTTCATGTGAAATCTGGCCTCTGAAGAAGGCCTAAAACACGTCGTTCAAACGGATTGCCGTTTAAAAGGCGTCGCTGTTCATAGTCGCCTAATAACGACAGAAACAGAGATAGGCCTCGGGGTGATCTGAACTTAAAACGCACCGTGCACGAAAGTCACCGTTTAAAAGGTGTCGCTGTCTCTGGACGCTACTCAATCCAGAGACAGAATCTGTTATTTGGGCTAAATCGCGTCGCGGGTGGAAGCTGCCTTTTTAAAAGGCGTCGCTGTCCCCCGACGCCATTTAACCAACACATACAGGTTCTCCCTCCGCCTTCCCCTAAGTCACAAGGTGGGATTTCTCTCCCAAATCGTATAGAAAACCCTACAAAGTAGAAAAGGAGGAGAAGAACCTAAATACCCATTAAAAACCTCCAATTTCTCATTTCATGCAATTAGTGTTTTCACCCCAAAAACCCCCTAAACATGCTCCAAAACAGGAAAAGCATGGTTTTAAACAAAATACAACGGGGATCGTCACCCTACTGGTTACTCGAACTCATCTGAGCTCCAAGCCGTCAACCCGCCTCGCCACACGCTGCCGCTGGTACCGCCGTGGACGTCATTACTCCACCGGGACGTCGGCCGCCGTCCGAAGAGAAATGCGGCACGGAGGAAGTGGTGGTGGTAGTGGAGGAAGTTGGGAGGTTATTGGAGTGGAGGGAGAGGAGGAATGGGGAGAAGAAAGGAAGGAGAATGGGGAAAGAGAGCCGGAGGGTCGGAGGGAAGAGAGGAGAGAGAAAAGAAAGGAGAGAATGACGGAAAGGAGGGAGGGTTCGCTGAGTCAAACAGAAACTGGAAAAAACGCGTCGTTCAAGTCCGACGTCATTCAGACTACAAGTCCGGGCCGTACTATGTCAAACCAGGGTCGTACTCTAAATGGCATTGTCCATACAAGACACCATTCAGACGATAAGATCGGGGCTGTACTCTCGTGGCCCAAAGCCAGCCCACGTGGCTCCCACGTGGCACAGTCTAAAACACGTCCACATTGCTGGACGCCGTTTGAACACAAGCCCAAGCCCCGCAAGGGCCCAAACCAAGGGATCCGACCCCGAAGCTGACCCGATAACTGGATCCGAAACCTCAATCCTTATAGGTTAGGGTTTGACAGTATACCATACCCTGAGTTGACTTGAGAGCATTGTATGAAAGAAGGATTATATCCACGCGGTAATTGTCAACGGAAAGGTTCTAAGAGTGGGTTACCTAACCCCGATACCTTCCGGGTTCACGCGGTGTTGCTTGGCACCCAACATGATCGGAGGCCCGATCGAATTTGATGTGCGACATTGATTCGATTGATTAATAAATTAATATGAGTTATTAATTGATTAATCAGACCAGTGAGGAGTCACTGGGCTTATTGGGCCATTAACCAGACTGGTTATTGGGCCTAGAGGGTTACACGCAAAAGATTCTCATGGCGATCGATAATAAAGGGGGTTTTATATAAACCGAGGATTTTTACGAAAAATCACGGGATTAATATAAAATGTAGCAAACGAGCTGAGCAAGCCAAGCTGCTGCTAACTCTAGCCGCCCCCTCCTCTCTCCCTCTCTCTCTCTCTAGCGCCCTAGATGAGCCCGGATCCTCGGGTTTGCTCCGCCGCTTCTCCGTCTCCCGTTTGACGAAAAATCGTCCACGCGTTGCGGTGATCGTTGCAGCGAACGGCGGAGGCTTCGTGGGCTGCGAAGAACGAGAAACCGTGAGGATATCCACCGCGAGGAGGATCGCGTGGACTTTGCTAGAGGACGGGCGTTTGCGCGGCTTGCGGTGTCACACCGACGGAACCGAACGGTTGTGGATTCGAATCCGTACTCAGTAAGAATCCGATTATCTGATAATCACTTTTAGTTTAATCGAAACGGGAAAACGGATCGCCGATTTAATTATTTATTTCCGCTGCGTTTTGCGATCCAGAGAAACGCGAGAACCCAACAATACCAATAGGAGTTTTGTATGCAATCCGATAGGCCCATAAGGCATCATCTAACCTTTCAGACCAGTCATTCCTATTGGGCCTAATAGACTTTTGCAAAATGTTTTTTATCTCTCTATTGGACATTTCCACTTGGCCACTGGTTTGAGGATGGTAAGGGGTAGCAAGCTTATGAGTAATCCCATATCTCTTGAGCAATGCTCAAAATTAGGAATTAGTGAAATGTGAACCCCCATCACTAATGATAGCCTTTGGCCAACCGAACCTAGAAAAGATATTTTTCTGGACAAATTTCATAACCACCTTGTGATCATTGGTTCGGGTGGCTATCGCTTCAATCCATTTAGAAACATAATCTACTGCCACCAAAATGTATTCATGTCGAAAAGATGGTGGAAAAGGACCCATGAAATCTATCGATACATCAAAAATTTCAACCACAAGAATTGGATTGAATTGCATCATGTCTCTTTTGGCCATGTTTCCAATGGCTTGGCATCTTAGGCAAGTTTTACTGAACTCGTATGCATCCTTAAAGAGCGTGGGCCAATAAAAACCACTTTGTAAGACCTTGGCTGTGATTTTCTTCTGGGACACATGTACGAATGATTTGATTTGGACAGATTTTGAAGAATTCAGGGTCTTTTCAGAAATAATACTTCTCTTGAGAGAAGAATCTATGTTTTTCGTTTCTTGTCCATCCTTGAGGGAGTTGGCCGGTTACCTTAAAATTGACAATATATGCATATCATGGTGGTGAAGTATGAGAAATGGCCAAGAGATGCTCATCAGGAAATGAATCTTTCATTGTCAGGATTTTAGATTCGAGAAAGATGGTCAGCTACCACATTCTCAAATCCCTTCTTGTCCTAAATCTCTAAATCAAATTCTTGGAGAAGTAAGATCCACCTAATTAGTCTAGGTTTTGCATCCTTCTTGGTCAACAAGTATTTTAAGGCTGAGTGATCAGAATAAATAATCACTTTTTCCCCCAGAAGATAGGAACGAAATTTTTCCAGGGCAAAAACGACAACCAAAAATTCTTTCTCCGTGGTGGTATAATTCATTTGAGCATCAACAAGTGTGCGACTTGCATAATAAACCACTACGGAACGTTTATTGCTTCTGTGTCCCAATACCGCACCAATAGCATAATCAGATGCATCGCACATTATTTCGAAAGGCAAAGACCAATCAGGAGATTAAAGAATAGGGGCCTTGGTTAGAGCCTCTTTCAAGGTCTTGAATGCCTCCAAAATGGTTCATTAAGATGGAATGGGACATCTTTAGCTAAGAGAAGGGTCAATGGTCGGACAATCTGAGAGAAATTCTGAATGAACCGGCGATAGAAACTGGCATGGCCCAAAAATGAGCGAATTTGCTTTACCGAGAAAGGGGGAGGAAGATTGGAAACTAAGTTAACCTTGGCTTTATATACCTCAATACCCCTCCCAGAAATTATATGTCCTAAAACTATGCCCTCTTTCACCATACAGTGACTCTTCTCCCAACTTAGAACTAGATTGGTCTCAATGCATCTTCCAAGTACTTTTTTCAAATTATCCAGACAAATTTCAAAAGAGTCTCCAAATATTGAAAAATCATCCATGAATACCTTAAGGAATTCCTCCACCATGTCCGAAAAGATAGCCAACATGCATCTTTGAAAAGTTGCTGGTGCATTACAAAGTCCAAATGGCATTCTTCGGAAGGTAAAGGTGCCATAGGGGCATGTGAACGTGGTCTTTTCTTGATCTTCTAGATAGATGGCCACTTGATTGTACCTTGAGTATCCATCTAAGAAGCATAAGTATTTTTGACCCGCTAGTTTCTCCAGAATCTGATCAATGAACGGGAGTGGAAAATGACCTTTCTTTGTCATTGCATTCAATTTTCTGCAATCGATGCAAACTCTCCACCCCGTGGTCAACCTAGTGGGCATTTCTTTGGCAGTTAATCCAAATTTCTTTGGCACTACTTAGGTTGGACTTACCCAATTACTAACAGAGATTGGGTATATGATGCCCGTACCTAACCATTTCACAACTTCTTTCTTAACCACTTCCATTATTATTGGATTTAATCTTCTTTGCATTTCTCCGCTGGACTTAGCATTCTCCTCCAAATAAATATGATGCATGCATGTGGTTGGACTTATTCCTTTTAGATCAGCTATAGACCACCCTATGGCTTCTTTGTGGGTTCAGAGGACTTCAATGAGTTGTTCCTCCTGGGTAGGGCTAAGATCAGCAGCTATGATCACAGTCAAACTCTCTGACGGGCCCAAAAAGACATATTTGAGGGAGTCTGGTAAGGGCTTAAGTTTCAACTGAGGAGGGGCCTAGAGAGAGGGAAGAGTAGCTTCTGGATTGAGTTCAGGTATAGGTTTAAATTTATTGGGCCGCCAGGCCTTCTTTCCTAGGTCAATTGCTTGGATGTCAGAAGTAGACATCAGCTCCTCTACTTCTTCAAATTGGGCCAAAGGGTATGTTTCAAAGATGTTATCAATTACATCAATTGCAAAGCAATCTTTCCCATCTTGCATATGTCCAGTGTTGGGTTGGTTGTGTCGAGATCCGATCGAAAACGCAGCAGAAATAAATAGTTTGGGATCGGATCCATCCCGTTTTGATCAACAAAATAAACCGGCAAATCTTATTTACCTTCCGTGGATTCAAATCCGCGTTCGTTTTTCGGTTCCGTTGGAGCAATGCTATAAGCTGCGCAGGTGCCCGGACTCTAGCGGTATCCGCGCGGTTCTCCTCTCGATAAATCGTCCTTGCCTATTCGCTCGATGCGGCATTTGTGGATCCCGTCTAGCTACGCGTAATCCGCCGCAACATGCGGATTCGGAAATTCCCGTTGGACGGAAGGCAGAGCGGTCGGGGGTCGAAGCAGAGCCTCCAGAGGGTCGGCCTCGAGACGTACGCCCAGGAGAGAGGAGACAGAGAGGGCGGCGGCTAGGTCAGGGTTGTTGGCCCCTAACCTAGCAGTCGTTCTTTTATAATAAGTGTGTTTGCAGTTTTTCATAAAAACCCACACTTATCCAAAATCCCATCAAATTATCCATCGACTTGAAAACCTTTTGCGTATGACCCTCTAGGCCCAAATACCAGTCCAGTTAATGGATCATTAAGTCCAGTAACTCATTACGGACCCACTGAATTAATTAATATCCTTATATTAATTAATTTGCCAAATTTAATGTCCCACAGTAAATTCTGACGAGCTTCCGATTACGTTGGATGCCAAGCAACATCGCGTGATCCTGGATGGCATTGAGGTTATCGCAACCCTCAATTAGAACCTTTCCATCATCGGTTAGCACGTGGATATAATTCTTCATCCGTACAATGTTGCCGAATCAACCTAGGGTATGGTTTACTGTTAAACCCTAGCTGGTCGATTCACTTGAATCAGATGCCGCTAATCTATATCAGATAACTCTTTATCTGATACAGAGTCCGCCTTGGCCAGGGACTTAAGTGCATCATTCTCGGAACATTCTCTCTCATAATACCGAGAGTGGATGATCCCATATTGAACACACAATTACCTTTGAGGGCATTTCTCTGAACCCGATGGTATGACTTATTGGTAACCCATGGCTAGGGATTCCTTAGTGAAAGCCAAAGCTCAGAGACGTACCAACAAGGTATCTTTGGTGTCTCAGGTCCAAGGATCATCTACGCAACCGTGACGAAATAATCGAGCTGCTTAACAGTGAGGTATATACCATCCAGTGATTCAAGGTCGGATCAGTTCAGTGAACTCATTCCCCAATGAGTACCTACAAGTCCAGCATAGTGTCTCCACACAAGTGACTTATAGGATCAGTCACCCTCATCATATAAGCTAATGAAACTTGTACTAGTCTATCCGGATATTTGATGTCCATCTCAAACATCTTCCAAGTAGGAAGAATTAAGAACATGTGTTTATAAGTCTTCAGACCCGTAATTATGATCTCATCATAATCCGAAGATTGTTGCACATGTTCAAAGACTTCATTGTGATACGATAAACATAGATCGAACTAATTACACACAATGAATTAATGCCATTTATTAATAAACTGAATAATACATAGTATCGGATTGGCTTTCAGACCACCTAATACTAACATCCAGATGCCCTGGAAATATTAAGGGATATTTTGTGATCTCTAGATGAAATATCCATCACCCCTGACTTGCAGTTAATGATAGCATTGACAGTATCCAGAAATGGACGGCCCAATATGATTGGGTATTTTTCAATTTTTGGACTGGTTCCATGTCGAGGATTACAAAATCCACTGGGAAGTAACAAGTATCAATCCTGACAATGACAGCCTCTACCATTCCTCTCGGTGTCCTAAGGGATCTATCAACAAATTGAAGGATCACCGGAGTCGATTTCAATTCTCCTATCCCAATTTTTCATAAACTGAATTGGGCAATAGATTCACACTTGCCCCGAGGTCCAATAATGCCTTATCGAAGGCGGTTCCTTCAACAACACAAGAGATAAGTGGAGCCCCACGATCCTTCATTTTTTTGGGCAATTGGTTGAGCAAAATGGCACTCACCTCTTCAGACAAAAAGATTTTCTTGGGGGGTTGTTTTGGGCTCTCTCTTCTTAGTACAAAGTTCCTTCATAAATTTGGCATAAGTCGGCACATGTTGGATAGCATCTACCAAAGGTATGTTAATGTGGACTTGTTTAAATAAGTCCATTAACTCTTCATTGTGAGTCTGGATTTGATGCTTTCTTCTCCATTTGTCCGTTTCTAAAGCTTGTAGAAAAGGGATTTGGGGTTTATAATTCTTAGGAGATTCCTCAATTCTTTGTTTCCCTTTTTCCTGATTATGAATGATATTGGGCTCTTCATTTTCTTCATCTTCTTCTTCGGCCTGATCTAAATTAGCCTGATTAGATCCTTGGTATGGACATGGATCTGGCAAAACTTTACCACTTCTTAAGGTCAAAATTGCTTTCGCATTTTCTAGCTGAGGGGCTCTTGGTGGATTTGGGCCCAGTTGAGGTTGGGCCTGAGGAATAGGTAGAAGTGGTTGTTGTTGGAAACTTGGAGGATAATTTCGTGGGTTTGCAATGGGTGATGGATATTTCACCCTCATAGTGGTATCAACCATTTGGCCAAGTTGGGCTTCCAATTTTGCAATGGATTGTTGCTGAGAGATGACAAGTTGTTATAATTGTTGTTGTTGCTATTGTTGGTTCAAGAGTAGTTGTTGCACCGTATTGAATTTGTCATCATTTTGACTTGGTGGTTGAAGATGTGGAAGTTGATATGATGGCTGAGAATACATGGTTTGAGCATTATTGGGTTGAAAATAAGGAGCTTGAGTTTGAGCAAGTTGACCCCTATTGAAACCTTGGTTTTGGAAATGATTTTGTTGTTGACCTCGGTTTTGAAAGTTTTGGGCTGGTGGATTCAGAGCTTGGGTCTGTTGAGGTTTCCATGAGAAATTTGGATGATTTTTCTAGTCTGGATTGTAAGTGTTGGAATATGGGTCATGATTGGGCTTCGAGTAACCTTGGGCTGCTTGAACTTGTTCTTGGATAAATTGTGGTAATTGGACTACAGTGTGAGCTGGGCTTGCACAAAGACTACATGCCTCTTGAAAAGATGGAGAAGGTTCCGAGTATTGTCTTGATGGTGATTGGATATTGGATCCTTGATTGTTCGAAGCTAGAACTTGGTCTAGCTTTTGGGCCATTATATCCATCTTACTCATCTATTGGGCCAGAAGGTTCACCTTGCCCAGCTTTTAGGCTAATGCATTGATATCCATCCTAGAGTCAAGTTCTCCTCGATTTCTGATTTCATATACCCAGTCCGCTTAGATGGTCCCACTGATCTTTCATAAGATAAAAGTGAGGCATGATTTATTGAATTCTCACTTAGCATTTCAAACAGATCATAAACTTCTTCCTCACTTTTACTCATGAATGCTCCCCCACAAGACGCATCCACCATCTGCCTATATTGTGCATCCAATCCCTCATAAAATGCTTACACAATTTGCCATCTAGATAGTCCATGTTGTGGACATTTCCTAAGCAGTTCTTTCAATCTTTCCCATGACTCATAGATCTGTTCCCCAGGTAATTGTGAAAGCCCGGTTATGGCCCGTCTCATGGTATTGGTTCTTCCTATAGGATAGAATTTCTTCAAGAACTCTTGTTGCATTTCAGGCCAGGTCCTAATGGGCTTTCCTATTGTACCAAGCCAATATTTGGCCTTGTCCTTAAGAGAGAAAGGAAATAGGGTTAGGCAAAGGACATCTTCCATAAAATCTTAGATTTTCACGGTGAACAAATCTCAAAAAACTCATCCAAATATTTATATGGATCTTCATTGGTATTCACATAGAAAGATGGGAGTATTTGGATAGTATTGGGCTTGATCTCATAATGGTTTGCATGGGTATTAGGCAATTAAATATCAGATGAAGGGTTATAGTCTTGAGGAATGAAATATTCCTTCATCTGTTTAGGCATTTCTTGATTATTTCCAGCCATTTGATGTTAAAGATAACTTTGGTGACATAGGTATCTCTCAATTTCTTGAATGGGTTTGATAATTTCTGAATTTTGAGATCTTCTACCTATGATACACTGGACGAAGAGAGAGAAGAGGATTTACTTTGTTTCTATTTATTTTTTTATTTTTTATGCAAAGACAAACAAGTTGAAAACAATTAACCTAATGACCTAAGTGCAACCTAGACCAAAAGATGAATTTCCTCACGAAGTAACTAGAATTCACTATGAATCACACCCACAAAGGGTCAACGGCTAAGTAAGAGGTGGGGTAGTGGGAGGCTCCCCCTACTTTTGTAGGGAACGAATTAAATAACCACTTGTCCGCTTAGGCGTTTGCCTTTGTAACCTCTAGCCTAGACACCGGTGCCCAAAGTAGAAGCAAATTCACAACTTGGTCCAATCACAGTGTGAACCCTAGGTTCAATTGCTATTTGATTTTATTAGGCTTGGGAAATGCCCACCTTATCTTGTTATAAGATGCCCTTAAAGTATTTTAACAATGAGATGCTCACCACAATTCAAACAAGTTTGTTTCATGCCAAAAATAAGAGAACAATGCATGAACATGTTATTGGCAAAAAGGAGAGAAACTCACCTTGCTTCCCGCACTCTTCAACACAAAGTAAAATGATAAAAATTTAAAAACTAATGCATTCCTAAATGATGCATGTCCTAGAGCATGATGGTTTGATTTCTAATCTTGAAATGAATATTTTTTTTTTTGGTTTTCTGATTTTTTTTTTAAAATTAATGGATTCTATCACAATTCTAACAAAATCTGAAAATAAAAATAAAATAAATGATAAGTTGGAACAAACTCACCAATGAGAAGTTTTCCTTTTCTTTTTCACTTTTTTTTTTAAAGTACCTGCAAGAGAAGAAAATAAATGTGAGTATGGATATACACAAATGAACCCAAAATTATCAAAACTAAGAATTTAAATCCCCAGCAACGACGCCAAAAATTGATAGCTTTTGATTGTGTCGTTAAAACCCACAGCTAACAATCCTACTTTAATCGGCTCATTCAATTTAAATTTAACAATAACAATGGTGAGTCCGAGTCGAATCTACAGGGAAATAGAATTTTAACTTTGAAAACTGTGGATTTTAATTGAAATCTTGAGATTTGTAAAAATGTGCAAATATTTGATGTCAAAGCCAAAGTAATTACCTATGGCTAACAAAAACACTCAAATCTAATTACCCCAATTAATCCTAGATAGAGGCAACCATCATCATACTCACAAGAGGGAGAGAAAAAAAAGAAATCTAGATTAAAATAAGTAGGTCTACTGCAAGTTGGACAAGTTACAGCAAAAATCTAAAAAAATAAACTACAACCCTATGTTAAGACCAAATAATAGGGAAAGGGAATTTGACAAACATAGACTAAAATAAAAGAAAGAACAGGGCAGCAGTAGGGCAAAAGTAGAGGGCGCAGAGAAGCTCTCGGGCGCAGAGGAGCAGTAGGATGCGTAGCAGGTGATGACTGGGCAGTTGGGCGCAGGAGGTGGCTCGGGCACGTTAGGCCGGTTTGCTATCGCGCGGCGCTGTAGACCAGTGCGGTAGCATGTAGGCGCGCTGGATGGTGGGCGGAACGAGTGGGAAGCGGCACGTTGATGACGCGTGGCATACGGAAGGAGGCGGCGGTGGGCACGTGGCGCGCTGGCCGTGTTCGCCGACGGCACGGGCGACGATGCCCGGTGCCCCTCGTTCGCAAGACTGACGTGTGGCACTGCGGGCCCTAGAGGTTGTTGTAACACGTGCAGTCGCTGACACATGGCAGCGGCCTTCTCCTTGGCTCGACAATAGAATAAGTGAGAGAGAGAGAGAGAGGGAGCGCAGAGAGAGGGAGATAAAGCGAGGGAGAGAGACAGAGAAAGGTAGAGAGAGGGTGTAACGCCCCGCTGATCCGGTTCAGTCATGTCGGCTTACTTCAAACCAGCGAGCGCGCCATAATGAGAACAACCCAAACATATACTTGTTCTAGAGTGAGCATATGCATACAACCATAACACTATGAATCAACCATCATAACCACAATTTATCCATTAATAACAAATAACGTAAATTAATACTTGCCTAGAATCTCTAAAATTATTGATCTTCAAGCTCTAAATCTCCTAGTCCCATTGCTTAACCTTTACTTCTCCTTGCCTGAAAAATGTTAGGGAGCAAGGGTAAGTCTCATCCGACTTAGCAAGCACATGATACCACTACATGGCTTATCATATATAATCGTAAGAAGAAACATGATAATACTATATAATCATGTTATGATAGAATATAACATAGCAAGCTTCAACTAACATAAGGAGCATGGCAAATCATGGCATGGTGGAAAGGTCATGGCGTAGCATGGCATGGCATGGGTATAAACATAAAGATCATGGCATGATATCATGGCGTGGCTTGAATTGATCATGGCATAACATGGTATGGCGTGAGTATCATAAAGATCATGGCATAGCATCATGGCGTGACTTGACTTGATCATGCATAGCATCATGGCATGGCTTGACTTGATCATGGCATAACATCATGGCATGGCATAGGTACAAGCATAATAGGGGCATGGCATAGAATTATGGTATGATTAAAAGATCATGGTATAGTATGAAGTCATAAATAAATATAGCATATGAACATCATGAATCTTTCCACTTATTTAACGGACATGCATCTAAACCACAACATGAGGAGGTTGGCATGACATGTAGCCAGCGGTAAGGCAAATGCCCACTGTCGCTTCCACTGCGCAGCAGGGGGACCCACCCGTCTCACATGGACCGGGAGAACCATACCCAAGATTTACCCATTTGCCTCGGGTTACGTCTTTTACTTAATGTCCGCCTCACAAGGATGCTTATATGATTCGGACGCATGGCCTCCTAAGGTGGCACTGTCCATAAGCATGTTTGATTTTAACATGGGATACTTATAGCATGGGATTGCAGATGGATTTAGGCATGGGTTGGGAGTCCATTTTACGTTCTTATGTCATTTCGGCAGCATAACGGCTTAGTAACATCTACTTAAATTTATAACAAAATATGTGTTTGAAAACAGGCCATTTGCGATAAGAAAATAACTATGGAGAAAGAACCATATACTTGCCTTTAAACCAGAAGCTTTCTTGGACACTGCAAGAACCTCCTCCTCCTACACGTGCGAAGAACCCCACGAATAGCTCCCGCACGCACTCTAAATCTTTCTCTCTTTCTCTCTCTCTCTCTCTCTCTCTCTCTCTCTCTTGGACGTGGACAAGGAGGAAGAAGGGGAAGGTGGGGAGGAAGGGAATGGGATGGGGAGAAATGGGAGAACTACCCTCCTATTTATAGAAGGAGAAGGGAGGGTTAAAGGGGGGTTACTTGAGGGTTAGATTAAAACTAGGGTTGGTTTACTTAAGGGTTAGGTTACTTAATTGCTAAGAAACCTTACCAGTATCCTTTATCCTTTACCAGTATCCTTACTTAAGGGCTAAGAAACCTTACCAGTATCCTTTATCCTTTAGTAGTATCCTTTAGTACTTTTACACTTTAGTCCCTATATTTTTTATAATTATATCTATACCCTCATTCAGTAGTTCGTCACCGAATTTAACTTCTTTTTGGTGATTCGAGGACACTTCTAGAGACCTTAAAAATTATACTTAAGACTTTCTAAAAATCATTAATCACATTATTAACCTCAAACTTTTCATAATTGCATTTATACTTTCTGAGAATTTACAAATAGGTCTTTTTTATAATTGTGCGCATGTGGACCAAACTTGTTACCGTCTAATTGTACTATAAATTTTATAAAATTATGATTAAACTTTTTATGTGATAATTTTATGGGTCCTTACATCCTCTCCCCCTTAAACAAAATTTGTCCTCGAATTTTAAATTTAATTGAATAAATTGTTGAATATGGTGAGGATCTCACCGAAAAGATGTGGGTACTTGATCCTCATTTCTTCTTCCATTTCCCATGTAGCTTCTTCTGTTGACTAGTTTCTCCATAGGACTTTCACCAAAGGAATTGTCTTGTTTCTGAGCTCCTTTGTCTTGAAGTCCAAAATTTGCACAAATTATTCTTCATAACTCAGATTTGGCTGGATCTGGAATTCCATAATATCTGACATAGGATGGATCATGGAGATATTTCTTGAGCATGGAGACATGAAGGATGTTGTTAACTCCTTCTAAGGCAGGTGGTAAGGCTAACTAGTATGCTGCGTCTCCAATCTTTCGCAGAATTTCGAATGGACCAATATAGCGAGGTGCTAGCTTGCTTCGTTTTCCGAATCTGACAACTTCTTTTGATGGAGAAACCTTCAGAAAGGCATGGTCCTTGACTTCAAAAGAGACATATTTTCTTCTCCCATCGGCATAACTTTTTTGTCGATTCTGTGCAGCTATCAACCTTTGACAGATAAGTTGAATGTTCTCTGTGCTGGCCTGCACAATATATGATCCTATTACTTGTCTTTCTCTGGAGTCTTCCCAACATATCAGTGATTTGCAGGGTCTCCTATATAAAGCTTCAAAAGGAGCCATTTTAATACTGGCATGAAAGCTATTGTTATAGGCAAACTCGACCAACAGTAAGTTTTTATCCCAATCTCCTTTCCAATCTAGACTACATGCTCTAAGCATATCTTCTAGTGTCTAGATAGTTCTTTCTGACTGACTGACAGTCTGAGGATGAAAGGCAGTACTAAATTTTAATTGAGTGCCTAAAGCTTTCTGGAGGCTCTTCCATATTCTAGAAGTAAATCTAGAGTCTCTGTCGGAGATAATTGACTTGGGAACTCCTTGCAACTTAATAATATTGTCTACGTATAACTTGATCAAACTTTCTACTGACTGTGTAATTTTAATTGACAAGAAATGGGTAGATTTTGTGAATCTATCTACGGTTACCCGGATGGCATCATGTTCGCGTGCTGATCGAGGAAGACCCACGACAAAGTCTATGGTGATATGTTCCCATTTCCACTCTGGAATTTCTATCTTTTGAAGTAGTCCAGAAGGTCTCTGGTGTTCTGCCTTAACCTGCTGATAGACTAGGCCTTTAGAAACAAAATCAGCAATACATTTCTTCATACCTGACCACCAGAAGGTCCGCTACATGTCTTGGTACATCTTGGTACTTCCAAGATGAATAGTGAACTTTAACCTATGAGCTTCAATCAAAAGTTCCTTTCTTAATTCTTGGTCCGCTGGGACACATAATCTGCCTTGAAAATATATCACCCTACATTCATTTGTTTTAAATCCAGGCTTATCAGTCAGTTCTTGCAACTTATGGTCATTTTGTTAAGCTTCAGAAATATTTTCCACAATGGCAGATTGGATGGATAACTGAGATAGGGAGGCAATAACTTCCTTAATCATCTTCCAATCTCTGATCATCATCAGCCGCTTTATGCTGAGAGCATCGGCTACAATATTTCCCTTGCCTAGGTGATAGTTCAGTTCAAAATCTAAGATTGAGCTGCTTCTGGGAGAAAATATATTTAAGGCTCTAATGGTCTGTGAAGACTTGAAATTGCACTCCATATAAATAATGCCTCCATATTTTGAGTGCATGAACTATTGCTGCTAATTCAAGATCATGGATGGGATAATTTAGCTTATGATCCTTTAGTTGACGGGATGCATAAGCAATTACTTTACCATGCTGCATGAGCACACAACCGATACCTTGTTTTGAGGCATCAGTATATATGACAAAACCTTCGATTCCACTAGGCAGGGCAAGGATTGGAGCTCTAGTTAATCTTTTCCTTAGTTCCTGGAAACTCCTTTCACATTCTTCTGTCCACAAGAATCTTACCCCTTTTCGGGTTAGCTTAGTAAGAGGGTTCTAACAGCCCCTTCTATCAAGCATTGGTAGTATCCAGCTAGACCTAGAAAAGTCCGAACTTCAGTTGGAGCCTTGGGTGCTTCCCAGTATAGCTTGAATTTTGGCCGGATCAACAACTACACCTTCTTTAGAAATAATATGGCCAAGGAATTGAATTTGTTGTAACCAGAACTCACACTTGTTGAATTTGGCATATAGTTTGTAAGTTCTGAGAGTTTCCAGAACAATCTTCAGGTGTTCCTTATGTGCTTCCTCAGTAAGAAAATATATTAGGACATCATCTATAAATATTACTACAAAATGATCCAAGTATGGTTTGAACACCCGGTTTATTAAATCCATAAAAGTTGCAGGGACATTGGTTAAACCAAAAGGCATGACTAGAAATTCATAGTGCCCGTACCTGGTTCGGAATGCTGTTTTTGGAATATCTTCTTCTTTAATCCTTAATTGATGATATACTGATTGAAGTTCTATCTTCGAAAATACGGTAGCACCTTGTAATTAATCAAATAGATCAATTCACGGCAGAGGATACCGATTCTTAATAGTAACTTGATTCAACTTCCGATAATCTACACAAAGCCGCAGAGATCCATCATTCTTTCTAACAAATTAAACAAGAGCACCCCATGGATACACACTAGGACGAATAACTCTTGTAGTTGCTTCTTTAATTCTGCCAACTCAGCAGGTGCCATACGATAGGGAACCTTAGAAATGGGCACTGTGCTTGGGAGAAGCTCAATTGAGAATTCGATCTCCCTTACTAGTGGCAGGCCTCGCAATTCCTCTGGAAAGACATCTAGAAATTCCTTTACTAACTTCAATGCCAGAAATAGAGGGGGCATTCCTTTCTTTTGGGATAGAAATTACACTGACTAGGTAAGCTGAATAGCCTTTATCAATGCAGCGCCATCCTTAAGTGCTGAGATGATTTGTTTTCCAAGTTTGGGAAGCTCAAGGGAGAACTCTTTTTCTCCTGGAATTCTAAAAAGAATCTTTTTTCCTTCGGCAATCAAGCATAACATGGTGTTGTTCTAGCCAATCCATCTCTAGGATGACATCAAAAGTCTTTCATCTTAAGCACATGTAATTGGGTGGAGAGTCGTCTACCTTCAATCTCTGTTTTAAGAGAGGTAATGCATTTACTAGATGGGCTAAAGAGGAAGCATTTATTGAGACCAAAGTGTCTACGGTGGTGAAATTCATCAAGCGCAATATTCTCGCTAGGTTCAGGATACCGCGTGATTTTGTCACTGACAACGGACCATAATTTGTCTCCCAGGAACTCCATGACATGTGTAGTAAGTATGGCTTTAACATACATCATTCTTCACCTTACTACCCACAAGGGAATGGACAAGCTGGAGCAACTAACAAGACTCTCATCTGAATCATCAAGAGAACTTGTAAATCTCATAATTATTCTGAATGGCCCGATCGCCTAGTTGAGGCTCTTTAGGCGTACCGCACCTCTGTCCAAACACCCACTAGACAAACACCATATGCATTAACGTTTGGGACGGATATGGTACTCCCACATGAGATCCTCCATCCCTTGCTAAGAGTGCAATTGAACAAAGAAATTAGCGATAATGAACGTCACGAAACCATGTTAACCCAACAGGAACAATTAGATGAAAGAAGTGTTGGGTTCTCGGGTTTCTCCGGATCTCCCGTGCAGCGGAAATAAAAATAAAAACGGAGATCCATTCCCGTTTCGAAAAATCTAAAATTACGATAATCGGATTATCGAAGTCTTACCGTATGCGGATTCTAATCCGCAGCCGTTCGGCTCCGTCGGTGTGACACCGCAAGCTGCGCAAGCGCCCGGCCTCTAGCAGAGTCCACGCGATCCTCCTCACGACAGATATCCTCACGTTTCTCGCTCTTCGCAGCCACGAGACCTCCGCCGACCGCCGCAAGGTTCGCCGCAACGCGCGGACGATTTCCCGTCGAACGGGAGTCGGAGAGGGGGCAAAGCAGATCCAGGGATCCAGATATGTCTGGGACACTAGAAAGAGAGAGAAACAGAGGAGGGGGCGGCTGGGGTTAGCAGCAGCTTGGCCTGCTCAGCCCGTTCGCTACATTTTATACTAACAGCGCGGTTTTTCATAAAAACCACCGGTTTGTATAAAACCCACTTATTTATCCATCGCCTTGAGAATCATTTGCGTGTGACCCTCTAGGCCCAATTACCAGTCCGGTTAATAGCCCAATAAGCCCAATAACTCCTTACTGGCTTTATTAATCAATTAATAACTCTTTATTAATTAATTAATCAATCGAATTGATGTCGCACATCGAATTCGACCAGGCCACAGATCACGTTGGGTGCCAAGCAACACCGCATGAACCCGGAAGGTATCGGTAACCCACTCTTGGAACTTTTCCGCCGACAGTTACCGCGTGGATATAATCCTTCATTCGTACAATGCTCTCGAGTCAACTCAGGGTATGGCGTGCTGTCAAATCCTAACAGGTCGACTCACTTGGATTGGATGTCGCTGATGAATATCGGAAAGCTCCTTTCACGATATTATCGTCCGCCCTGGCCAAGGACTTCCGCGCATCCTTCCTAGAGCATTCTCTCTCTAAGTACCAAGAGCGAATGATTCCCTATTGACACACAATTCCCTTCGACGGTATTCCGTTGTACCCAATCCTTGGCTGTTTAGAATCCTGTGGTTAGAGATTCATAAACCAAGGTCAAAGCACAGAAGTCCACCGACAAGGTGTCCTTAGTGTCTCAGGTCCGAGGACCATCCACGCAACTGCGACAATAGAATCAAGCTGGTTGACAGTGAAGTACAATACCATCCAGCGATTCAGTCGGATCAGTTCAGTGAACTCATTCTCCAATGAGCACCTACAGATTCGCCTTAGTGTCTCCACACAAGTGACCTATGAGATCAGTCACCCTCATCATATGAGCAGGAATAATCTGTACTAGTCTAACCGGATATCCGATGTCCTTCTCGGATATCCTCCGACTAGGAACGATTAAGAATATGTGTGTTTATGTGATCAGTCTCATTAGTATGATCTCATCATAATCTGATCACTATCGCACATATTCACGGACTTCATTATGAGACGATAATTAATACGATTTACACACAATAAATATTATGACATTATATTAATAAATGAACGAGATTACAAAGTTATATTGGCTTGTAGGCCACTTAAGACTAATAATCTACCACTTGGACTAAAGCCAATCACCATTATACAGTAAGCCTATAGACTCTAGGTGACGCTCAAACATAATTTGAGCCAACGGCTTTGTCAGAAGATCTGCTACATTGTCGACTGATGGAACCCTTTCCACCACTACATCTCCTCTGGATATTGTAAGGACTGAGGTTTCGGGTTAGGTTTTCGGGTCGGTTTCGGGCCGGATCCCCTGGGTCGGACCTTGAGGGGTCTGGAGAATTTCTTCTGAATAACATCTACACATCACGACGCCTTTCAAACGGCGTCTTGATAGGTGGACGCCATTTAGGCGATTTGCTGTGGTGCCACGTGGGCGCCACGTGGGCGGGTTTCGGGCCGCGAGAGTACGGCCCATGTCTTGTCGTCTGAACGGCGTCCATGATGGACGACGCGATTCAGACTGCCACCCTGCGATGTCAGAGTACGGTGCCTGACATGTCGGCTAAACGGCGTCCGTGGTGGTCGACGCGTTTCAGACAGCTGTCAGTACGGCCTGTCCTATCATCTGATAGGCGTCCTTCTTGCTCGACGCGTTTTAGGAAGTTTCTGATGACCCCCGCGAGCCTTCCTTTCTTTCCCTCATTTCTCACCTCTCACTCTCTCTCCTCTCCCTCTCCGCCTCCTCCGACCCCTCTCTTCCCCTTTCCCTTCCTCTCCTTCCTCTTCCACCACTCCAACGCCTCCCTACCTCTCACCTCTGCCACCACCACTTCCTTCGCGGCGTTTCATTCTCCGGACGGCGGCCGACGTCCCGGCGGAGTGGCGGCGTCCTCGAGGGTACCGGCGGTGGCCTGCGGTGCGGCGGTTCGGCGATACGGAGCCAGGAGGAGTTCAAGTATCCGGTAGGGGGACGAACCTTGTATGTGATGCTCGTACTTTCCTAGGCGTGTTTTGATGTGTTTTGGGCAAGATTGAGCATGTTTAGGGGGTGTTCTTGTGGGTATGGCCGTGTTCATGTACGTGGTTTTGTAGTAGGTTTGTGGGGGGTGAACTTCTCTTTCTCCCCCTCCTGTTTTTGGGGCTTTTTCGGGGCATTTGGGGTTAAGGGAGGAACCCTCGGTTCGAACCAGGGAACCAGGTTTCTGGCGCTAAACGGCGTCGTGCCTGGTCGACGCCTTTCAAAAGGACGTCAGGACAGCACGACGCGTTTTAGGGCAGAAACCTCCCCGTTCGAGGTTTCACGAGTTAGGGGTTCTGGCGCTAAATGACGTCATGGATGGACGACGCCTTTCAAAAGGACGTCGGGCCATCATGACGCCATTTAGGCAGGAAATCACCCCGACTGAGGGTCCGTCAACTCGGGATTCTGGGACTAAAAGACGTCATGGGTGGACGACGCGATTTGAATGGCGTCGGGTAACCATGATGCCTTTTAAGGCAGAAATCCCCTAGGTAATGTTTTCCTGAAATTCTGGATTTATCAGCTGAATGGCGTCGGAGGATGTCGACGCCTTTCAAAAAGGCGACCGCTGGTGTCGACGCCTTTTAGGCCAGATTCCCGTGGCCTCTGTTTTATGAACCAGTTTAGGGAACTTGAATGGCGTCGGCCTTGGGCGACGCGATTTCAAGACAGAACAACACTAATTCATGCCAGTAAAATGTACATACTGCTAGATATTTGGTTAGTGCATGCTCTAGTATACTTGGTTTCTTTATGATCGGATGGCACTGCGTTGTGTGTAGTGCGATCGCGGGCTTTTCACGTGACCGGATCGTACTGTGCCGGATTTTGGTGTTTTGAGTTACTGTGGACCTGGAGTGACATTGTAGCGCTTTATCACCCTGTGCTGGTGGGGGCGTGAGCACAGCGCCGGTGGGGGTGTGGGCGGGGTGACGCCTAGTGAGAGAAGGTCACCTGGTGAACCTCGGGGTCAGCTAGTACCGTTGTCGGAGTGGTACATTCGGAGAGTCACTCATGCTGAGGGAAGGAGTAACCACCTGAGCCAGTTGGGCCGGAGTAGCTAGCGTGCTATCCGAGGGGTTACTGTTTGGTCTCAGCGGGTCGGTGTTTCCTACTTGTGCTTGTGTGGACGGTGTTTCCCACTTACGGCAGTGTGGTTTGTGTTTCCCGCTTTCGGAGGAGTGGTTGACGTGTTTTGCCGAGACAGGAGTTGTAGGCTCCTTGATAGTATGATTTTAGAAATATGCATGTTACATTCCGAAGGCACATGATTCATATCGAGATTTTAGGAGTAGTGTGTTACAGCTTTACTTGCCTTATTACCTGTATCTTTGTTACTGCACTTGTGGCTGTGTGTGTGGGAGGCAGGGGATCGGATGATCCCTACTGAGCCCAATTTTGGTGTGGCTCACTCCTTGCGTTTTCAGGTGTAGACCCTGTGGCGTGTGGCGGCGCGTGGTGTTCTCCTTGGTGTGCGGACCAGCAGCTATCTCAGTTCTCGGGGTGTGCCCCGATGTTGTTGTACTTTATTTCTGCCTGTACTTAATTAATTTGTTGGACATGTAATTATTGTTGGACTGTGTACGGACATTGTTACTTTACTTCCTGCGCACTGTACCCCCTTGTAGTCCGTGTGAATGTTATATTTAATCTTGTTTAACGCTTACTCCTCCAGATGTGTGTATAAGATCCGGGTGTGAACCTTCATGTTAATGGGCCGACATCCATTTAGTGACCGGGTCTCCGGTCATAGGATGGCGGGTCGTTACAGTTGGTATCAGAGCATAGTCTGGTCAAGTAAGTGGTAAACTGGGTTAGATATCGTAGTCCAACAATAAGTACGAGTCTGTACAGGCGATGGCTGCTGGTGTAGAGTGATAGGTTTTGACGTGTTTGTGTTGATTTTCGTGTTCGTGAGGCAGTGATGGCGCCGAGGAAGAGAGTTTCGTTGGCTCGTGGTACGAGATCAGACGATGGTAGTTCGAGGGCAGAAGGGCATAATGTGGATCGTTTTGTGGAGGCTATGATTGGAGCTATGGGTAGATACCAGCAGGGAGACGGTAGTGAGGGATCCAATTCCCGAGGTGACCAGTTCAAAGTATTAGAGCGGTTTTTGAGGTTGGAGACCCCTTCTTTCACAGGTCGACCAGTCCCAGACCAGGCAGCTCGTTGGATTAAGGAAGTGGAGAAGGCGTTTGACGTTCTTGAATGTGCTGAGAATGATAAGACCTTGTTGGCAACCTATTTGTTGAAGGACAATGCATACGAATGGTGGGTTACCATCAAGACAAGGATGTTTGCAAATAGATCTTTGAGAGAGATCCCTTGGGAGGCATTTGTGAGAGAATTTAGTGGACAGTACTTTCCGAGGCACGTCCAGGAGACCAAGGAAAGAGAGTTTATGGAATTGGTGCAAAATGACATGTCAGTTTTAGATTATCATGCAAAGTTTGTGGCTCTTGGAGGATTCATTCCACACTTATCTGAGCAGGAGAGATATAGAACCGAGAGATTTGTTGATGGACTCCGATATGATCTAAGGACAATGGTGGCACCTCAGGGTTGCAGAGATCTGGCGTCAGCGGTTCGATGCGCGGAAGCGGTGGAGACTCAATTTCAGCAAATGGCGAAAGAGTTGGAGCGATCGGTTCGAGGGAAGCAGCAAGGCAAGAGCAAATCAACAGTCCTTTCGTCAGGCGGTTCGAGTTCCTTTGAGTTCGGGTCCCAAGGGACGTCACGTGATGAAGATGAGGACGGTTCGGCCCAACAGATGCAGACTGAGGCTAGCAGGCAGCAGGGACGGAGTCATGATGCGGTAGATTATTGTCCCCGTTGTGGTAGGTATCATGGCAACCGGGTGTGTCCTTTGGTCGCTGGTAGCTGTTTTGGCTGTGGCAGGAGGGGACATCTCGCGAGGAACTGTCCCCAGAAGAATAAGACGAGTCGGGGGCCGAGTGGTCAGTAGGAGCCCGGTACCTTATGTAGTGTTGTGTGCCCCTTTTTGTGGAGATCCGAGGTGCGGGGATAGATGAACACTCTTATCTTGTCTTATGAGGTAGTGATTGTGAACTCTTCTGGCACTCATTATGTATTTTGGATCGTGGTGGTGATTTGGTATTGTAATGTGTACTTTGTAAGGTTATTATATAATGATGTTGGTCTATCAATTTTGGTGGAATCATGGCACTTAATTAGTTTGGTATTGATTTGATTGATGGATTGTGTGTGGGGAGCCCCGTGTAAGGGTGTGATCGTTGAGCGCATTAGCAAGATTTTGCCGATGGTTGGTCCAGGAGTTTTTCTTCGATAGCAACCCCCCTTATTGAGGTTGACTCGTAGGGGAGTTCGTCTCATGTGGACCGAGGAATGCGAGCGGAGTTTCATTAAGTTGAAGACTTGCCTCACTTGGGCTCCAGTGTTGGTACTTTTATCAGATTCCGGTGGATTTGTGGGGTATTTAGTTACATCACATCGAGGTTTGGGTGCGTTTCAGATGCAACTTGGTAAGATTGTGGCCTATAGGCAGTTGAAGAAGTTTGAGGAGAACTATCCATCTATGACTTAGAGCTGGCAGCTGCGGTGTTGCACCATAGATCTAGAGGCATTGTTTGTATGGGGATTATTTGAGCAACTGTGGAACCTCCCTTTCGGATTCCACGGGAGGCTGGTGGAGCCAGGTTGGCCAGCAATGTACCATACCGTAGTTAAAACTTAGAGGACAGATGCAGAGTTACCGTAGATTCTCCAGAGTTCAGAGGTGGAATTGTGGGACAGTAGTACAGTTACGTTAGAGGTAGACTTTGTGATTTGACCGTGAAGGACGTGCGCAGGTGTCCCTTTTGGAGGCACACTGTTCTAGATAAATGATGCTTCCCGGATCGAGTAAAGCGTATCATTGTTGAGGTGGTCCAGTAGGGAGAAGGATAGGACTGATTCTGTGGTTGAGTGCTTGTATTTTCAGCAGGTTAAGGTGGAATATCAGAGTGGCGCAGCGGTAGCGTGGTTGCAGTCCTTGCCGATCCCGGTGTGGAGACGGGAGCTTGCGACTTGAGGCATGTATTAGGATTGTTTTATTCCCTGGCGGAGGGAGCGTGATCTGGATTACCATTGAGCAACTGACTATGTCAGTACACTTCCTGGCTATCAGGAGGGACTGGTCAGTCGATAAGTTGGTTGAGTTGTTTGTAAGTCGGATCATCTCTTTCTGCACGATGTGCCCTTATCCATCATGTCGGATCGGGCTTGGGGATTTACTTCATAATTGTGGGAAGAGTTTTTGGAAGACTTTGAGTACGCGGTTAGCCTTCAGCCCGGTCTATCAACCCGAGGCTGATGGGCGGCCAGAGGGGGGCCACCCGGATTTTAGAGGTTTTGCTCGTGGCATGATGCCTAGACTGAGGAGGTTCTTGGGAGCAGTATTGTTTTTCAGTGGGGTTTTGTGTACCATAGCAGTTACCACTCTAGCATTGGCTTGGCGCCTTATGAAGCATTGTTTAGATGGCTGTGTCGATCCCTTGTGATCTAGTCTGAGATTGGCAAGAGGCAAATAGCAGGATCAGGGTTGGTATAGCAGAGTGCTTAGGTTGCCAGAGTTGTGCTATCATCGGTAAGAGACCGATTGAGTTTGAAGTCGGGGACCTCGTGTCCTTCTAAGTCTCGCCCTCCATGGGTGTGAAGAGATTTGAGAAGCAAGGTAAGCTGGGTCCGTGCCGTGCTGGGCCTCTTCCCGTTCTCACTCGAATTGAGGAAGATTACCAGCCAGCCTTACTGTTCAGTCTTGCGGGAGTGCGTGATGCGTTTCGTGTTTCGTCGCAGAGGAGTGTTCTGGATCCGCCCCAGGTGTTAGAACTTTCAGGACTTGAGGTCGCTGAGGACTTGTCCTTTCCAGAGTGTCTAGTGCGTTTTGAGAATCACTAGTGACAGGTCCTCCGGAACAAGGTTGCATATGTGGACTGAGTATTTTGACAATATCGCTCCGGGAGCGAGGCGACCTGGAGGCGCGTGATTGAGATGCTGGGAAGCAGTTCCCTATCCTTTTTGGTAAGTTCCCATGCGAGTTGGCAGTGGAGGCATTTTCGCCCTCGTTACTTGTAGCAGGCAATTTCGAGGACGAAATTCTTTTAAGGGGGGGAGAATGTAAGGACTGAGGTTTCGGGTTCGGTTTTCGGGTCGGTTTCGGGCCGGATCCCCAGGGTCGGACCTTGAGGGGTCTGGAGAATTTCTTCTGAATAACGTCTACACATCACGACGCCTTTCAAACGGCGTCTTGATAGGTGGACGCCATTTAGGCGATTTGCTGTGGTGCCACGTGGGCGGGTTTCGGGCCGCGAGAGTACGGCCCCTGTCTTGTCGTCTGAACGGCGTCCATGATGGACGACGCGATTCAGACTGCCACCCTGCGATGTCAGAGTACGGTGCCTGACATGTCGGCTAAACGGCGTCCGTGGTGGTCGACGCGTTTCAGACAGCTGTCAGTACGGCCTGTCCTGTCATCTGTTAGGCGTCCTTCTTGCTCGACGCGTTTTAGGAAGTTTCTGATGACCCCCGCGAGCCTTCCTTTCTTTCCCTCATTTCTCACCTCTCACTCTCTCTCCTCTCCCTCTCCGCCTCCTCCGACCCCTCTCTTCCCCTTTCCCTTCCTCTCCTTCCTCTTCCACCACTCCAATGCCTCCCTACCTCTCACCTCTGCCACCACCACTTCCTTCGCGGCGTTCCATTCTCCGGGCGGCGGCCGACGTCCCGGCGGAGTGGCGGCGTCCTCGAGGGTACCGGCGGTGGCCTGCGGTGCGGCGGTTCGGCGATACGGAGCCAGGAGGAGTTCAAGTATCCGGTAGGGGGACGAACCTTGTATGTGATGCTCGTACTTTCCTAGGCGTGTTTTGATGTGTTTTGGGCAAGATTGAGCATGTTTAGGGGGTGTTCTTGTGGGTATGGCCGTGTTCATGTACGTGGTTTTGTAGTAGGTTTGTGGGGGGTGCACTTCTCTTTCTCCCCCTCCTGTTTTTGGGGCCTTTTCGGGGCATTTGGGGTTGAGGGAGGAACCCTCGGTTCGAACCAGGGAACCAGGTTTCTGGCGCTAAACGGCGTCGTGCCTGATCGACGCCTTTCAAAAGGACGTCAGGACAGCACGACGCGTTTTAGGGCAGAAACCTCCCCGTTCGAGGTTTCACGAGTTAGGGGTTCTGGCGCTAAATGACGTCATGGATGGACGACGCCTTTCAAAAGGACGTCGGGCCATCATGACGCCATTTAGGCAGGAAATCACCCCGACTGAGGGTCCGTCAACTCGGGATTCTGGGACTAAAAGACGTCATGGGTGGACGACGCGATTTGAATGGCGTCGGGTAACCATAACGCCTTTTAAGGCAGAAATCCCCTGGGTAATGTTTTCCTGAAATTCTGGATTTATCAGCTGAATGGCGTCGGAGGATGTCGACGCCTTTCAAAAAGGCGACCGCTAGTGTCGACGCCTTTTAGGCCAGATTCCCGTGGCCTCTGTTTTATGAACCAGTTTAGGGAACTTGAATGGCGTCGGCCTTGGGCGACGCGATTTCAAGACAGAACAACACTAATTCATGCCAGTAAAATGTACATACTGCTAGATATTTGGTTAGTGCATGCTCTAGTATACTTGGTTTCTTTATGATTGGATGGCACTGCGTTGTGTGTAGTGCGATCGCGGGCTTTTCACGTGACCGGATCGTACTGTGCCGGGTTTTGGTGTTTTGAGTTACTGTGGACCTGGAGTGACATTGTAGCGCTTTATCACCCTGTGCTGGTGGGGGCGTGAGCACAGCGCCGGTGGGGGCGTGGGCGGGGTGACGCCTAGTGAGAGAGAGTCACCTGGTGAACCCCGGGGTCAGCTAGTACCGGTGTCGGAGTGGTACATTCGGAGAGTCACTCATGCTGAGGGAAGGAGTAACCACCTGAGCCAGTTGGGCCGGAGTAGCTAGCGTGCTATCCGAGGGGTTACTGTTTGGTCTCAGCGGGTCGGTGCTTCCTACTTGTGCTTGTGTGGACGGTGTTTCCCACTTACGGCAGTGTGGTTGGTGTTTCCCGCTTTCGGAGGAGTGGTTAACGTGTTTTGCCGAGACAGGAGTTGTAGGCTCCTTGATAGTATGATTTTAGAAATATGCATGTTACATTCCGAAGGCACATGATTCATATCGAGATTTTAGGAGTAGTGTGTTACAGCTTTACTTGCCTTATTACCTGTATCTTTGTTACTGCACTTGTGGCTGTGTGTGTGGGAGGCAGGGGATCGGATGATCCCTACTGAGCCCAATTTTGGTGTGGCTCACTCCCTGCGTTTTCAGGTGTAGACCCTGTGGCGTGTGGCGGCGCGTAGTGTTCTCCTTGGTGTGCGGACCAGCAGCTATCTCAGTTCTCGGGGTGTGCCCCGATGTTGTTGTACTTTATTTCTGCCTGTACTTAATTAATTTGTTGGACATGTAATTATTGTTGGACTGTGTACGGACATTGTTACTTTACTTCCTGCGCACTGTACCCCCTTGTAGTCCGTGTGAATGTTATATTTAATCTTGTTTAACGCTTACTCCTCCAGATGTGTGTATAAGATCCGGGTGTGAACCTTCATGTTAATGGGCCGACATCCATTTAGTGACCGGGTCTCCGGTCATAGGATGGCGGGTCGTTACAGATATGACCTCTCTAATAAGATGAAAGCGCCTCAGAACAAGCTTTCTGATGTGACCGTGGTTCTTTCGATTGCGTAATTGCTCCATTGTTGTCGGATAACAGAGGAACAAGATCAGAGATTTTGGGAACTGTGCCAAGGTCGGTGATGAATTTCTTCAACCACACTGCTTCCTTGGCGGCTTCAACTGCAGCGATATACTCAGTTTCAATCGTCGAATCTGCAGTTGTTGCTTCCTTGGAACTCTTCCAGCACACTGCACCTCCGTTTAATGTAAACACAAATCCAGATGTAGACTTGCTATCATCTGGATCTAACTGGAAACTCAAGCCAGTGAAGCCTCGCAGTTTCAAGTCACCTCCTCCATAGACAAGAAATATATCCTTAGTTCTTCTCAAGTACTTAAGGATACATTTCACTGCCTTCTAGTACTCTTCACCTAGATCAGCCTGAAATATGCTCGTAGCACTTAGCACATATGCAACATCAGGCCGTGTACATAGAATAGCATACATGATAGATCCTATGGCAGAGGCATAGGATACTCTATCCATGAATGCCCTCTCATTAGGAGTCCTACGAGATTGCTCCTTTGATAGATTAATTCCGTGTCTCATCGATATGAGACCTCTCTTAGAATTTTTCCTGTCAAACCTTTTGACTATGGTATCTATGTACAAGGATTGGGTCATTCCAAGCATCCTATTTGATCTATCTATATAGATTCGTATTCCTAATACGTAGGATGCTCCTCCCAAATCCTTCATGGAGAAGTTTTTCGACAGCCAGATCTTTACTGATGACATCATAACTACATCATTCCCAATGAGTAGTATGTCATCTACGAAAAGAACTAAGAAGGTGACTGTGCTCCCACTGGTCTTCTTGTACACACAAGGCTCATCTTCACTCTTAATGAAGTCATAAGACTTGACAGCCTCGTCAAATCTTATGTTCTATCTCTGGGAAGCTTGCTTCAATCTATAAATGGACCTCTGAAGCTTGCACACTTTATCTGGACATTCTTTGGATGTGAAACCTTCTGGTTGTATCATATACACCTCTTCCTCAAGGTTACCATTGAGGAAGGCAGTCTTCACATCCATCTTCCAGATTTCATAATCAAAATGTGCAGCAATGGCGAGTAGAACTCTGATCGACTTTATCATGGCAACTGGTGAGAAAGTCTCGTCATAGTCAATTCCTTATCTTTGACGATATCCCATTGCCACCAACCTTGCCTTATAAGTATCGATCCGTCCATCAGCACCGCTCTTTCTCTTAAAGATCCACTTGCATCCGATGGGTACAATACCCTCGGGCAAGTCCTCCAAGTTCCAAACTTGGTTGGTGTACATGAACTGGATTTCTGAGTTCATGGCTTCTCGCCATTTCCCGGCTTCGGGACCTTCTATGGCCTCCTGGTAGGTTTTAGGATCATCATCCTCATTATATTCTACCTTAGACTCACCTTCAGCGATATGTCTTACATATCGTTCGGGTAGTCTAGGTAATCTACCAGATCTTCGAGGCTCATACGTGTGTACCTGAACAGATTCAAGAATTGATATCTCATTTGATGACAATGCAATTGTTTGGGGATCTGGAACCTCTTCCAGTACTATTTTACTCCCACTGTCCTCCTGGAGAAGGTATTCCTCTTCCAGGAAGACAGCTTTCCTGGCGACAAATTCCTTTTGTTCACCAGGATGGTAAAAGTAATATACAAAGGTTTCCTTTAGATATCCCACAATCCTGCATTTATCAGTTCGTGATTCCAGCTTGTCTAGATCATGCCTCTTCACATAAGCAGGACAACCCCAGACTTTAACATGTTTAAATTCTGGTTTTCTGCCTTTCCATATCTCATATAGAGTAGAGGCCACAGACTTGCTGGGTACTCTGTTCAGTAGGTATGCTGCTAACTCTAGAGCATACCCCCAGAGGGACACTGGTAATCCCGAAAAGCTCATCATGGATCGCACCATGTCCAACAAGGTGCGATTCCTCCTCTCTGATACCCCATTCATCTGTGGTGTATATGGAGGGGTCAACTGAGAAAGGATACTATTATCCTTTAAGAATTGTGTGAAATTAATACTCAAGTATTCTCCTCCTCGATCTGATCGAAGAGCTTTAATACTCTTTCCTAACTGCTTCTCTACCTCATTCTTGAACTCTTTGAACTTCTCAAATGCTTCCAACTTGTACTTCATTAAGTACATATAGTCGAATCTTGAGAAGTCATCGGTGAATGTGATGAAGTATGAAAAGCCACCTTTGGCTTGGGTGGACATTGGACCACATACATCCGAATGTATTAGTTCCAAATTGTCCTTGGCATGTTCTCCATGTCCAGTAAACGGAGATTTGGCCAATTTTCCCATAAGACAAGATTCACATGTCACAAACGATTCATAAACGAATGTTGTTAAATAACCATGTTTGTGCAACCTTTGCAACCTGCTTTCACCAATATGCCTAAGTCTACAATGCCACATGTAGGCTTGGTTCACACAATTCTTGCACTTCTTAAGAACGTTATCAATGTAAAGATTGTAATAAAAAACATCTAACAGATATAGACCGTTGACTAAGGATGCCGAAGCTATTGATTTATTACCATAATAAATCGAACAACTTTTATTCTCAATAGTCAACCTATATCCTATCTTGTCCAAATGATGTTCTTTATTATGCTAGGAACATAATAACAATCTTCTAATAATAAGACGTCTCCCGATGTAACCCTAAGGTTTGCTGTCCCGACAACAATCGCCGCAATTTTTGCGCCGTTTCCTAGCCTCAATTCCACCTCGCCTTGTCTCAGCTTGTACTTACTTGTCAGCATCTGCGCATCATGACAGATATGAGAAACACATCCGGTATTCAATACCCAAGATGTTGAATCTCTTACAGACAAGTTGATATCTATCATATAGATATTTGAAGCATCAGACAGCTTCACCTTTCCATGAGCTTTATCGTTGAGGAACTCTTTGTAGTTCCTCTTCCAGTGACCATGCTTCTTACAGTGGTAGCAGTCACCCTTTACTACTCTTTTGCCTTTGTCCTTCGATCTTTTATCGTTAGCTATCATCTCTGCTTCAGGGGCATCTAATGTCGATTCAACAGGAGGATCAGCATTAAGGACATAGGCAATCTGCTCAGATCTAAAGACATTCTTCAAGTGTCTGAACCAATCCGAGTAGATCAAGTAAGTCAAAAGGGCATCAAGTATGCTACGGAGTGGGTTATTCAACGACATTATTCCCTACAGTAGATGAATAAAATCCTTTTAACTGCCACTAATTTTCGATGGACTATATAACCCTCAATTATACAGAATGGGAGACGCTAATAGTCTCCTAGTGGGGATCAGAATCTCAATGATTTGCAGTACAGCCTTATGGATAGCACAACAAACTGTAATACAATCAAAGAGCACCCAACTCATGGGACTTGCAACTCCTTGCAATATCTGATCATAGCTTCGGTCCCCAGAGATTTAATGGTCTTGTGGATAGCACAACAAACCACTAATTCTGGTCTAAGCTAACCATCGTTACACGACAAGCATAGATTTGCATGCAGTCCTTGTGGATAGCACAACAAAGCTACATGGTTCCTCTACCCCGATCATATAGGCATCTAATGCCATAGCCACAGTTTCTCCTCCCAATTAAACAGGCCTTGTGGATAGCACAACAAACCTGCCTAACGTGATTCGAATCCTATGACTATAACGATGGTGGACCACGCGGTAAGTTCTTAATTACTCGCATTACGGCTTAGAATTAATATGAGGGTATTTAAATAATTTTTATCTTGATCTCTCCTAGGTGATAGTATATAAATATATCATATATATTTACTAAATACTATACCTGTTTTGATTCATAATCGAAAGTAAAAAACAATGCATCACATACATGTCTAGTGTGGTCATGGATAGCACAGTGGGTTTGACTGGAGCCAACAGTCAAACGCACACACAATTCTAATATAACATTTACATTAGAGATTCAGCAAACACACAGGCAAAGGATCTGCATCACATCGCCTTCCTAGTTGCATCTGTGGATCATCCTTGCTCCTTCCTCGGTTGCCTCGATCATATTACAATAAATTCTATACTTACATGTAAATAGAAGAGGGCGTTATGGCGAGTACAAGAGAGAGGGAGGTAGAAGTACATCGGAGTTCGAGAAAGAGAGAGGTATGCAGACCTCTATTTATTAACAATTAATAAATATCTATAATTCAAACATCCACGATCCACACACATCATTCATCACATGAATAATAAAAATAAGTGTATATCCATGACCACGATGTGTTTTATACAATCCACACAAGATATAGCGCATCACATGGCTAAAATAAAAGAGTTTTCAAAATAAATAACTTTGTCTTTTAGAAAGCATAGGTTTCAATCAAAATTAGCATTACAATTTCGAAAACCTTTTTAATATCTTAAACATGCAACTAAATCAAATTTAAAAGTATTAAAACACACATCACATGTGCACACACTCCAAATTAATAATTTCATATTATTCCATGCAAATTAGAACACTTCTAATAATTAAATAATCTAACGTTTAGATTAATGCATATTAATAATCTAACATTTAGACTATTAATAATTAATCTAACTCTTAGACTAGTTTAACAAAGTTAATTAATAATTTAACACTTTCATTAAAAACCAACTATAATTAATTATTAACTACTAACCTAACACTTAGATTAGTCAATTAATGTTAATTATTAATTTAACTCTTAAACCAATAATTAACATTAACTAATTAATAACTAATTAATCTAACTCTTAGATTAGATAATTAAAGTTATCATTAATTTAACTATTAAATTAATAACTAACAATAATTAATCAAGGACTACTAATTTAACATTTAAATTAGTCAATTAAAATTAATTATTAATTTAACACTTAAATTAATAACTAACTCTAATTAATAATTAACAATTAGATGTATTAATAACTAATAATCTAACCATTAGATTAATAATTATTAACCACTAATTTTAACTCTTAAAATTATACAAATTAAGGTCAATAATTAATTTAACACTTAAACTAATATTAACCTTGATTAATTAACAAATAATTGCTAATTAATAAACCCATTAAGTACTTAATGATTCAAAATCATCGAATACTTTAAATTAATTAAAATTGAATACTAATTTAAAATTTAAAACAATTTTAAATTTTAAAGAAAGATCCAATTTAATTAATATCTGGGTAATTGGGGTTTAAGTTTTAAATGGGAAATGGCTCAGCCTGGACTAGGGCCCTTATGGTTCAGCCATCTGTGAAATAGGCTCGAGCCCCTGGCTCGGCCAGGGGCTCGGACCCGGGCGCTCCCTGGTCCGAGCTAGGGCAGGCCCGGCCAGGTCTTGGCCCAACCGGGTCAAGCGAGCAGCAACCGGTCGGACCGGCCCACCCTTAAACCCGACGCCCCCCTTTTCCCAGGTTGCAAAAACCTAGAACTAGGAGGTGGAATCCGGCGGCGAGGAACGTGCAGCAGCGGCTGACGGCCGGCGGCCGGCAGCCAGCAGCCCGGCGCCGTCCGGACCCGCCGGCACCCCTTCCAGCGCCGGTGGGATCGCCGGAGAGCCCCCTTTCACACGCAGCCCGAGCCCCACAAAACTCCCCAAAAATCTGATTTTTGGGTTCTTTTTGAAACCAAATGAAGAAGATGGAGATGGGGCACCATCCGGCCATCTCCAGAGGCCACTCCGGCGCCGGCCATTAGTCCGGTGGGGCCAGGGACATCCCTTTCGGGATTTGAAGTCCAGCTTGCCTCCCCAACACTTGGGTTGTGCGAAGTTGACCGCCGAAGACCCGTTCTTCGTCCAACGAAGAACGTGAATAAATCCCCAAATAAATTTCGATTTTGCAGAATAAAAATTAATCAAGATTATTCTTATGATTTGTGTTCATCGCATGAACACGGATCCTGCAAAGAGATCGAACTTCCGCATAGAATAACATATGGAAATATTAAATCAGAGACCAAAACGGGACGAGAAACAGTGGAACCTGACTCTGATACCATTGTTGGGTTCTCAGGTTTCTCCGGATCTCCCGCGCAGTAGAAATAAAAATAAAAACGGAGATCAGTTCCCATTTCGAAAAATCTAAAATTACGATAATCGGATTATTGAAGTCTTACCGTGTGCGGATTCGAATCCGCAGCCATTCGGTTCCGTCGGTGCGACACCGCAAGCCGCGCAAGCGCCCGGCCTCTAGCGGAGTCCACGCGATCCTCCTCGCGACGGATATCCTCACGTTCCTCGTTCTTCGCAGCCACGAAACCTCCGCCGGTCGCCGCGACGATCGCCGCAACGCGCAGACGATTTCCCGTCGAACGGGAGTCGGAGAAGCTGCGGAGCAGATCCGGGGATCCGAATCTGGCCTAGGGAGCCAGAGAGAGAGAAACAAAGGAGGGCGTGGCTAGGGTTAGCAGCAGCATGGCCTGCTTAGCCCGTTCGCTACATTTTATACTAACCACGCGATTTTTCATAAAAAGCCCCGGTTTGTATAAAACCCACTTATTTATCCATCGTCTTGAGAATCATTTGCGTGTGACCCTCTAGGCCCAATTACTAGTCCGGTTAATAGCCCAATAAGCCCAGTAACTCCTCACTGGCTTTATTAATCAATTAATAACTCTTTATTAATTAATTAATCAATCGAATTGATGTCACACATCGAATTCGACCGGGCCTCCGATCACGTTGGGTGCTAAGCAACAACGCGTGAATCTAGAAGGTATCGGGGTTAAGTAACCCACTCTTGGAACCTTTCCGCCGACATTTACCGCGTGGATATAATCCTTCATTCATACAATGCTCTCGAGTCAACTCAGGGTATGGCGTGCTGTCAAACCCTAACCGGTCGACTCACTTGGATTGGACGCCGCTGATGAATATCGGAAAACTCCTTTCCCGATATTATCGTCCACCCTGGCCAAGGACTTTCGCGCATCCTTCCTAGAGCATTTTCTCTCTAAGTACCGAGAGCGAATGATTCCTTATTGACACACAATTCCCTTTAACGATATTCCGTTGTACCTAATCCTTGGCTGTTTAGAATCCGGTGGTTAGAAATTCATAAACCAAGGTTAAAGCACATAAGTCCACCGACAAGGTGTCCTTGATGTCTCAGGTATGAGGACCATCCACGCAACTGCGACAATAGAATCAAGCTAGTTGACAGTGAGGTACAATATCATCCAGCGATTCAGTCGGATCAGTTCAGTGAACTCATTCTCCAATGAGCACCTACATATTCACCTTAGTGTCTCCACACAAGTGACTTATGAGATCAGTCACCCTCATCATATGAGCAGGAGTAATCTGTACTAGTCTAACCGGATATCCGATATCCTTCTCGGATATCCTCCGACTATGAACGATTAAGAATATGTGTGTTTAAGTGATCATTCTCATTAGTATTATCTCATCATAATCTGATCAATATCGCACATATTCACGGACTTCATTATGAGTCGATAATTAATACGATTTACACACAATGAATATTATGTCATTATATTAATAAATGAACAAGATTACAAAGTCAGATTGGCTTGTAGGCCACTTAAGACTAACAAGAAGGGTGATGGCGGCGGATCATACACAAGTTTATCAAAAAAGAATTGCAAGATTCGATGCAAAAAAGGTCCCTGAAAGAAAATTTGATGTTGGGGAGATGGTTCTTAAGAGAAAATTGATTAAAGTTTCTGGTCTCATGAGCAAATTGCAAGAAAATTGGGAAGGTCCGTTTGTAATTAAAGAGACATATTCAGGAGAAATCCAAAAAAATAGAATATTCGAAAACTAACAAAAATGCTCGTAAATATGTACATATTCTAAAGAAAATCACAAATACATCACAAAGACACAAAATCCAACCATCCTGTGATTACTACGTAACCCCTATCTAAGTCTAGTTGTATGATAGATTGGGTCATCATTGAAATCAGGATAAGACTTTGGTCCACCAGAACCTTAGATATGTCTACTTTACTTTCGTACCGGTCTCCTTGGTCATTGTGAGATGCACACATTCACACATTTTTCAAATGAACCTTCTTAAAATGAGTTTGATGTCTTTAATATGCTGTCAATTGCGACGACCTTTGCTTTTCTTCTCTCGACTGATCAGGACAGTCGACGCCCTTAAAGGGTCGAGCTCAGCAAACTGCAGTTCCTGATGACCCGATAGATGTAACCCCTCAATGGAGCCTAGATATGAAACGTAAACGAGTAGAGCACGTGAAGAGGATAGTGTCCCCACAGGTAGAACAAAGAGCAAAAAAGCAATAAAAAAGCAAATAAACCTAAAAATGTCAATAAAAATCAAAAGGGTTCAAGCAATCTCAAAAAAACTTGGTCGTGACCGTGCCTGGCCATAAAATCCATCAGAGGCCTCAAAAGTCAGAAGTAAATAGGGGCATCTAGGAGGCCAAGAAGGTTTCATTTTGTCACAACTTGATCTTTTAACGGTTATGTTGATCCTCCTGTGAAGTTTGTCTCCCTAGTTTCTTCACTTTCTTCCCTAAGGTTTAGCAGGGAGAGAAATTTTCATGTTTCTGGTGAATCAACTTCTTAATCATGATCTCAATGAGCATCCTCAAAACTTCGGGCTTAGGTCAATACAAGCACATCACCTATAGGTGCAACGGCGTCTAATTTGGGTCAGCGTCGCACGGTTGACCGTTAGGATTCCAAGGTGTTTCATCTTATATCTTCTAGGTTGTAAGGAAATAGACCCGTCTCGGGCAAATCATTTACCTCAAAAACTTGTTTGGCAAACTTAGTGGTCGAAAGTAGCTGGGAGCCTAAGCATGGCATGACGGTATTGTTATTAGTATAAGTCTTAGCCGGACAAAGTCTACATGAGGAGTATAGAGGCCCAAATCAACCTAGATGAGTGCTTAGGATGCCTGGAGAGTTGAGAATGTATTTTCCTTTCATCACCCAACTGGGCCAAATATGGGTAGTCACCAGGTGGTCGGAACCAAAAATATTTTCAACTTGTTAAAACACTTGCATCTGTTTGTCACATTGCATCACATGTCCCAATTGTTAATACCCGCTAGCATTTGCATGTTTGCTTGCCACATCATTTTAGTTATTTCTTTATGTCTAGTTAGCAGGACACGGCCCCTTGACCCTATGCGAAGGCTAGGAAAAAGGTAGTTGCTCTTTTTTTGGGGCAAGAGGCCAAAAACAAATACTACTAACCATTTCTCCCCTCAATGTTGTACATACAGGAAAAACATGTATGAAGGAAAGAAAGAAGACTCTATGTCCAGGAAGGCGAAATCTTCCGCTACCTACGGAAGGTGGAAGGTGGATACTTTTACCATCGAGTCGAAGCCAAAGGTAGTCTGATTGACATTCCACTTTAGCAGATGGCCATATCTTCCGTGTTGGCTACGACTCGACGGTGACCTTTGTCCCTTATTTTCTTGCAGTCTGTTATTAAAACGCTGATGATTACATTATTTACATTTGCTGAAGTGCGTTCTTGTAGCTGCAGGGAATCCAAAGAAAGTAGGATTGAAGACACAGGAGGCTGATAACTTTGGACATATAGACTCTAAGTTCCTCTTAAACAAAACAGTGAGTCTATATTCCCTAAGTTATTCGATTGGCCAATAAATTTCTCCTATTTGCATTTAGATTAGAAATTTATTTTTAGTTTCAAACCAGCTTGCATTCCATAAGCATGATTCACAAGAAAAAGTCCATTTGAAATTTCGCCCTGGGGGCAATGACCACGATTTGTCACTTTGTCTGCCCCGTTGGTGATCTGTGATTTTGACAAGTGTTTGCTCATTAGTTCATTGAATTGCAAGAGCCAAACAACCTTGAATTTTTGTGCTTGAGATTCTCTCACTTGGCCATTGCACTCCCTTGTGTTGCAACTTCAAAGTAATTTCAAGTCACACCCTTTATCTTTCCTACTTGAGATCCCATTGGGCCAGATTGCTATGCATCCCTAGTGTGCCAAGGCCTCACGGTTCCAGTATCCGAGGGTCCCCTAAATTGTGATTCTCCAATACATATTTTTCCTCTCCTAATCACCTTTGCAACTCATATAGCTAATTTTTGTGCATTCATCACATTCATTTATCATGCTTGAAAGTATCTCATCCTTCTCCAGGCTATTCAAAAACCAGGTTCTATTTCTGGAATGCCCATTTATACTGCATCACTCCATTACAAAATGGACGTCCAGGAGGGGCATTTGTAAACACTCGATTTTGGACATCCTTTGGTCATAAAACCCATATCACAATCATAATCCATCACATTTGATCTACCCAATTTAGCCCATTAATTACAAAGCCCATTAAACAAGTCATTTGTGTGGCCCACTTCCACTTTTTGTGGACGGCGGGCTTGTCTGCCTTCCACGAAAAAGTGGAAGGCGGGGTTGTATGCTTTCCATTTTTTGTAGACGGCAGCCTTGTCCGCCTTCCACGAAAAAGTGGAAGGCGGGGTTGTCCACCTTCCACCTTTTGTGGACGGCGGGCTTGTCCACCTTCTACAAAAGTGGAAGGCAGGGTTGTCCACTGTCTTTTGGCTTGTTCGCCTTCTACGAAAAAGTAGAAGGCAGGGTTGTCCGCCTTCCATTTTTTGTGGACGATAGGCTTGTCCACCTTCCATGTTTTAGAAAGTGGAAGGCGGGGTTGTCTGCCTTCCACTTTTTATGGACGGTGGGGTTATCTGCCTTCCACTTTTGTGGAAGGCAGGGTTGTTTGTCGTCCACTTCATGAAAGCGCATTGACCTTGTCTCCCCATGTTCTCCTCCAGTTGCGACCCTTGTACCCCCACTACGTTGAGTACTCCCCACTCCGGCGACTGTTGCGACCACGATCTCCCATTTTGACTGATTTTAATTGGCTCATGGTGATTAATGGGGATTCAGACTCCTAATTTTCCTATTTTTGCTTGCCCTCTATTTAAACTCCCTAAGTCCTCTGGAGCAATGGGTTGGCAAGTTGGAGGAGAGGGGTTGGCAGGTTGAAAGAGAGAGCGGCGGGCATAATCGGGAGTTAGCAAGTTGGGAGCACTGGAGAGACAGAGGAAGACCAAGGAAGGAGTCCTTCCTAACATACAGGCTTGTTCTTCTAACTCCCTCTATGCTTCTTTTATCTTTTACTACATTCTTCTTTTCACCCCATCCTATAGTCCCCTTTTCACCATCATGTCACACACGTACACCTTTCATCGCATGCATTATAGGATGACTTAGCACCCATTCAAATAGAGGTTTTCTTAGAAAGACGAGAGGTGGGTGGCAATAGTGCATGGACACCTTCCTTACCAAAACACCAACCCAGTGCGCCCCCTCCTAATTTTTAATTTATTTAATACATGCATGGTAGATTCTACATGTCGCAGTTCTAATCGGATTTCTTTTTTTTTTTTTTTTTTTTTTTGTAGGCCCTTACCATAGTTCACGTGCGGAGGACCGAGTTCTTTGTCCTAACCGGCCGAAGGCAGAGAAAAGGAACCCACCATCTCCCGCTCCCACACATCGTGATCGAACTTCTTCATCCTACGGAGTACGGGAATTTGAGGTACTGCTCCTAGCGATCATACCCTAATCTTTATTTTTTCTCACCATTATGGCCCCAGTTGTACGCTAAATGGAGGAAGGGAGCAGGTAGAGAAGGCCACCCTCCGAGCATCCACACCGATGACCTGAACCTTTGGTCTAGGGTAGGGCAAGGTCGTTCTCGAACCAATCGCACAACTGACCATGCTCCCCGTTTGGCACAGGGTCGTGGTGCAAAAGCTACCTCTCTACGGGAATCACAGGACCTCTTGATGGGGGTGGTGGTGGAGGTTGCATTGGATTCTCTATGCTTTGATGACTTTCGGCGAGACTTAGCATCCGACTACGCCTCTTGCCCTGCGTGTCTCCTACGAGGAGGTTGACCTTGGACTCCATCCGACAGATAAGGTCGACCAAGTATTGTAGGTTGGGGCCTCCCACTTGGCATAATTCCTAGGGGTGGATGGGATCACCATTGGGAGGTCTCGGCGGAAGGAGTGCGTTAATGGTCGAAGGAGGAGAAGGTGGGGGAGGGAGGTTTACCCCATCGCCTAGGCTTCCTTTTGTTAAGAGTCCTTATGGCTTTCCGAACCATTTTCCACAAACAATGCTAAAAGATGGTGGGCCAAAATCTCGTCCACCACAATTAGAACCTTCTGTCTTCAATCAGAGGGACGAGGCCTGATGGTTCTTGCAAAACAGAACACCGTCAGAGGGCCCCCAGCGGCGGTCCGAGGGATCCCCCTCCAATGCTTAAGTCAGAAGGCTGGGGATGTTGCAGGAAAGACTAGGTAGCTTGGATAGTAGAGAGTATACCTTTGCTGATTGGACCCTGTGTGCTTATATAGCTGGGGCAGGGAGTCCTAACCAAGGAAGCAAGATCTAAGAGATATTTGGAGCCGTTCTCAATTCAGAAGGAGACTTCTTTGGAGGAGCCAGGTCCGAAATGAATTCTTGGGTTTGACCCAATCTGATCTGGAGTAGAGGGTACTTCCTCATGGGACAGGATCCTTAACTGAGTGAGTTTCCAACTTAGGCCCGTCTCCTTCCGAAAAGGGTAAGGGTATCCCGCTGCAAGTTGACTCCTGCCCAAGGCAGGGGTCTTAGGCCAGCTAGGTCGGCCTAAACGCCTTGTCCGTGAATGGATTCGGGTCCCCAATCCACGTGGCTATCTGTGTCTGAGTGAGACCTCTATGGACGAAAATCGGGCCTTCCTCGAGTAACTGAGCCGTCCCGTGGGCCATCTGAGCTGAGCGAGATTTTCTCCCTTCAAAGATTAATTTTGCCATTCAAAAATGAATGATTCAGTCATTATCCTGCATAAGTATAAATTGATTCAATCATTCGAAAAGTTTAAGAATATCGTGAACAAAAGATCCTAGTGTTCGATTGGACAAAATAGTCCCTTCAAGTTCTATAAGTCCCAATGACGACAAGATAAAGGAAAAGGCAAACCAAGGGATGGGGTTATCATTACAAAATGAAATTGTGAGAATAAGGCCTTAGTTAGGATGTTCTTATGTTAATTCTAAGGGACAAGTCACTGTAATGTACTCTCTATATAAGGAGCATTACTCCTTGGATTAATTGATTTTTTGTCTTTCCTTTACATCCAACATGGTATTAGCGCGGGAAAATCTTGGCTGAAGCCTATCCCTAGTTAAGATGTTCTTATGTTAATTCTAAGGAACATATTTTTGTCGTGTACACTCTATATAAGGAGCATTGCTCCTCTAACGCCGCACCCCGTGCCATACCCTCCCTCACTTGCTGACTATTGTACCACTACCTCCCTCCCTCCCCACACCACCCTCCCGCCAGCCCCTCCTCCACTCTCTCTTTCTCTTTGGCCAGCCTCCTTGCCGCCTATCTTCTCTCTTGCTAGCCTCCTAGCGAGCAGCTCTCCTCCCTATCCATGCTCGACGTGCACAGGGAGTCTTCTCTTCCTCTCTTTAGTTTTCCCATGCGCTAATATGTTTATCTAGTGAATTCTTCTTCAACCGCTATGACATCAAAGAGGTTGACAAATTTTACATATTATTTTATACCAGTCGTCGGATAGAAGTCCAAGTACTGCAATGACATCGAAGAGGTTGACAAATTGCTCCAATCCTCTTAAAAAATGTTTTGTTTATTTTTTCTATTTTTATAAGATGAAGAATATAAAATGGAAAAAACCTTATTGAAACAAGATAGCGGAGAATTTTTTTACTAACAGTTGAGTCTTAATCAATGGACCCAAATATGAACGTAAAGTAAATAGATAATTAGCTAAAACTCAACATGGTGGAACCCACTTAAAAGGAGGGAATCCTACATGAACTTGTTGGACGTGAAAAATGGTTCCGCGTAGCGCAAGTTTGATATGTATAATTTTCATATTGTATATAAAATTTAATTGTTTGAATTAGAAATAAAAATTCAAAATTTTGAAGTAGATGGTAGCATTCTTATTTTTGCCCCTAGTGGCAATACAATCATTCTCCAAAGATTGATATACTATTGTCTGATTTTTTGCTTTGTCATCATGCACATCCTTAACTTCCACTTAATTACTATCACTTTTTCCTTGTCTTTTGCTTACTCAAATCTACCCATCCTAGACGAGCTAAAAATATGGGGGAGTTTCAGGCGTCTTGGTTAGGCAGAGTCCTCCAAGGGTGCTCCCTTGGCTTTCTGAGTGGAAGAGTGGAGTTTTCCTCCTTGCTTCCAACTTCTTTTATTTTCCCCGTCTCAGAGAATCTAGCCTCCATTTACTTCCCCAACTGCTCCTCATCGCCTGGGAGTATTTGCCTGTCCTATAGAAGTTGTTATTGTCCTGTTCGTCGTTTACTTCTCCACCATCGGCAGATTTCCTGTAGCTACAGGACCAACCCCCTTTGTTTTCTCCCCTTCCAACTGTTTTTCCAAACTTTAGCTGGTCTTCCCTCTTCCGTTGCTATCTACGACTCAATATTGCTGGCCTTGCTACCTGCAACAGATGTAGTTTGCCCATTTATCCTTCATGGGGGATCCTCCGGAGTGTGAGTGTCTGCTTAACTAGGAGGAGACGGAGGTCCTGTGCAACTTTTTAGAAGCTCTTAACAAAGGAATCAGCTACCTCCCTGATTGAACTGAAGGAGGAGGATCTCGGTGTGTAGGACAAATGGAAGTCGAGCCTTATTATCAAGGTTCACTCCAACCAAATGGCTAGGCCAGCTGGGTTGAAAGATTGGATCACCAAGCTTTGGTCTCCCAAAGGTTAGTGGTCCTTAGGTTTTTCTAACGACTCCTTTCTAGTCCAGCTCTCTTCTCCTCAAGAACTTGATAGTATATGCTTCAGATCTCCCAGGTTTTTTAATGGGGATTTAGTCATTCGTGAGAGGTGTAGACCAAATACCCTTCCTTCTGAGTATCAACTGTTCAAGGGAGATCTTTGTGTTGAACCCCTTCGGTTTGACTTAGTTTCGTTTTAATGAAGCAAATACTTAATATTATAATAGAATGCTATTAGTTATGATTAGGAAAATTGGGATATTTTCAAAAGGGATATATTCTCAAAATTCTTTATATTTTGGATAGGAATGTAATAAATTTTTGAGGTTTCAAATAATATTTTTAAGAGCAATATGATTCTTAAAATATCCCTAAAACTCTCTTTTAAATATGAAGGTTAAAATCCAACTAGGTGGGTGTTGGTTGACCAGAGGCAAGTCTGATCGTCCAGAACCAATACTCAGTTAAACTGAGTAATCTTGTTAGTCAACCAACCTACCTGTTGGTCGACTAGAGATAGGGCACAGTTTTTTCTGTGTCTGGGTGTTGGTCGACCAAGCTCAACCTGGTGGCAAGAGCCAGTAGAAGTCTGCCCTGGCCTATCTCCCCTGTACTACTTTTGGGCGCCCAGTTCTAGGCCCTAGACAACTAGAGTGACTCTAGAGCTCTTGTGCAACTGCAGACTGACGTGTCCTTTGTCTGTCCAGTGGAAAGATAGTCACATGGATTACTTTTTGTGTCAAGAACTGACACACCAGCTTTTTTTTTTTTCTATGATAGTATAGTGTGTTTTAATGTTTCTTAGTTCTAGAAGTATTTTTTGTAGGGTACCTTTTTCTACTTGTATATTATCCATCACAATCACCTTTTTACCTACCACTATGAGTACTCCAAGGTAACTATTTGCAGATTTTATTTTTTTTTGGAGTAAGGGATGTCACATGCAGGGTTTTCACTAGCCGGTACACAGGAAGTAAAAAGGTAGAAGATTTCAAATCAACTTTGAAGTGTAGAAACCTTTTGGAGGGAAAAAGGAATCTTTTCTCACCTACCTCACAACGGTTAGGGATTTCCTTTGGGCCTATAAAAGGAACACTTGTTGGCAATTTTGGACAAGAGTCTTGAAGAGCAAAACATCCCTTACATTCTTGAGAGTTTGAGAGAGTTTTTTTTTTACCTATCTTGTCCTCCTCCTTAGTTCATGTTCTAATCCCTTGAGAAGAAGGATTCTTGAGTAATTCTCTCATGTATGAAGGTCAAGAAGGAATGTGCTAGCTTAGTGAATTTTCATCCTTTTCTTGGTCAAGACTAAGACCATGGGAAGCTACCTTGATGTATACAACGTGTTCTTCATTTGAAGAGAAGATCGTGTAGAGTTTCTTAAGAAAGGACTGCTAGGTAGATCTAAGGAGCTTCTTGTACATCAACTTAATACCTAAAGCAAGGACACCACAAGAGTAAATCAAAGGCTTAAGCTTTTCTTGTTTTATTCATTGTTGTAATATTTAAGAAAGCTATGTTATCTTTTGTGTGTAATGTAGAGTAGGAAGTTAGAGTTTCTATCTTTCTTACTCTTTCTTATTGTTTGCCTTCTCTTGTGGAAGAGGGCCAATCCTTGAGAGAATTGGAGATTATTTTTCTTCCTCGGTGGAAGAGGGCCATCTTTTGCAAAAGGTGGAGATTGTTTTCCTTCCGTGGTAGAAGAGGGCTAATCTTTGCGAGGGTTGGTGGTGTGCCTTACTAGAGGCTTGGTATATAATTATATGGTTGGTTGGGACTGTATATATTGACAATGTACTATACGTATTTTCTAGGAAAGGTCCAACAAAGTTGGGGAGTAGACGTAGGTCACCGTTTGGTGAATCAAACCACTATAAATCTTGTACCTTTTGTGTGATTGTACTTATTCTTCATTGCATCGTGATAATAATACAATATTATTTTAAAGTACACCGACTTAGTTAAAGATTTCACGAAGAAATTTTTAACACCCTATTAATCCCCCCTCTAGGGTGTAGCCCATATCTCTAAATCCAATAATTGATATTAGAGCTTGGTCTCTTGAAGAAGACTTAGCAGTCTAAGAGAGATCCTAATAGCTATGGTTAATCCAAGTGAAGGATTTTCTATTAATCATCCACCACTATTTGACGAGTCTAATTATTCCTATTAGAAGGCTTACATGAAGATCTTCCTCAAGACTATGGACTTTAGTGTTTGGACGGTTGTGAAAATGGTCCACATTGTTGGGTTCTCGGGTTTACCTGGATCTCCCGCACAGAGGAAATAAAAATAAAAACGGAGATCCGTTCTCGTTTCGAAAAATCTAAAAACCGGATTATCAGATAATCGGATCTTACCGTGTGCGGAATCGAATCTGCAACCGTTCGGTTCCGTCGGTGCGACACCGCAAGCCGCGCAAGCGCCCGGCCTCTAGCGGAGTCCACGCGATCCTCCTCGCGATGGATATCCTCACGTTCCTCGTTCTTTGCAGCCACGAAACCTCCGCCGGTCACCGCAACGATCGCCGCAACACGCGGACGATTTCCCGTCGAACGGGAGTCGGAGAAGCGGCGGAGCAGATTCGGGGATCCGAATCTAGCCTGGGGAGCCAGAGAGAGAGAGAGAAACAGAGGAGGGTGCGGCTAGGGTTAGTAGCAGTTTGGCCTGCTTAGCCCGTTCTCTACATTTTATACTAACCGCGCGGTTTTTCATAAAAACCTCCGGTTTGTATAAAACCCACTTATTTATCCATCGCCTTGAGAATCATTTGCGTGTGACCCACTAGGCCCAATTACCAGTCCGGTTAATAGCCCAATAAGTCCAGTAACTCTTTACTAGCTTTATTAATCAATTAATAACTCATTATTAATTAATTAATCAATTGAATTGATGTCGCACGTCGAATTCGACCAGGCCTATGATCACGTTGGGTGCCAAGCAACATCGCGTGAACCCGAAAGGTATTGGGGTTAAGTAACCCACTCTTAGAACCTTTCCGCCGACAGTTACCGCGTGGATATAATCCTTCATTCGTACAATGCTCTCGAGTCAACTCAAGGTATGGCGTGTTGTCAAATCCTAACCGGTAACCTCACTTGGATTGGACGCCGCTGATGAATATCGGAAAACTCCTTTCTCGATATTATCGTCCGCCCTGGCCAAGGACTTTCGCGCATCCTTCCTAGAACATTCTCTCTCTAAGTACCGAGAGCGAATGATTCCTTATTGACACACAATTCCCTTTAACGATATTCCGTTGTACCCAATCCTTGGCTGTTTAGAATCCCGTGGTTAGAGATTCATAAACCAAGGTTAAAGCACAAAAGTCCACCGACAAGGTGCCCTTGGTGTCTTAGGTCCGAGGACCATCCACACAACTGCGACAATAGAATCAAGCTGGTTGACAGTGAGGTACAATACCATCCAGCGATTCAGTCGGATCAGTTCAGTGAACTCATTCTCCAATGAGCACCTACAGATTCGCCTTAGTGTCTCCACACAAGTGACTTATGAGATCAGTCACCCTCATCATACGAGCAGGAGTAATCTGTACTACTCTAACTGGATATCCGATGTCCTTCTCGGATATCATACGACTAGGAACGATTAAGAATATGTGTGTTTAAGTGATCAGTCTCATTAGTATGATCTCATCATAATCTGATCACTATCGCACATATTCATAGACTTCATTATGAGACGATAATTAATATGATTTACACACAATGAATATTATGCCATTATATTAATAAATGAACAAGATTTACATAGTTAGATTGGCTTGTAGGCCACCTAAGACTAACAATCTCCCACTTGGACTAAAGTCAATCACCTTTATACAGTAAGCCCATAGACTTTAGGTGACGCTCAAACACAATTTGACCAAATGACTTTGTCAGTGGATCTGCTACATTGTCGACGGATGGAACTCTTTCCATTACTACATCTCCTCTGGATATGATTTCTTTGATAAGATGAAAGCGCCTCAAAATATGCTTCGATTTCTGATGAGGCCGCGGCTCTTTCGCTTGCGCAATGGCTCCATTGTTGTCACACAACAGCGGAACAGGTTCAGAGATACTGCGAACTACGCCGAGGTCGATGATGAATTTCTTCAACCACACTACTTCCTTGGCGGCTTCAGCTGCAGCGATGTACTCAGCTTCAGTCGTCGAATCTGCAGTAGTTGCTTGCTTGGAACTCTTCCAGCAAACTGCTCCTCCGTTCAAAGTAAACACAAATCCAGATGTAGACTTGTTGTCATCTAGATCTGACTGGAAACTCGAGTCAGTGAAGTCTCGCTGTTTCAAATCACCTCCTCCATAGACAAGAAACATATCATTAGTTCTTCTCAAGTACTTAAGGATACATTTCACTGCCTTCCAGTACTCTTCGCCTGGATCAGCCTGAAATCTGCTCGTAACACTTAGAGCAAATGCAACATCAGGCCGTCTACATAGCATGGCATACATAATAAATACTATGGCAGAGGCATAGGATGTTCTATCCATGAATGCCCTCTCATTAGGAGTCTTAAGAGACTGCTTCTTTGAGAAATTAATTCCATGTTTCATCGGTATGAGACCTCTCTTGGAATTTTCCATAACAAACCTTTTGACTATGGTATCTATGTACAAGGATAGAGTCATTCCAAGCATCCTCTTTGATCTATCTCTATAGATCCATATTCTCAATACGTAGGATGCTTCTCCCAAATCCTTTATGCAGAAGTTTTTCGACAGCCAGATCTTTACTTATGACATCCTAGCTATATCATTCACAATGAATAGTATGTCATCTACGTAAAGAACTAAGAAGGTGACTGCACTCCCACTGGTCTTCTTGTACACACAAGGCTCATCTTCATTCCTAATGAAGTCATAAGACTTGACAACCTCGTCAAATCTTATGTTCCAGCTCCGGGAAGTCTGCTTCAATCCATAAATGGACCTCTGAAGCTTGCATATTTTATCTGTAGATTCTTTGGATGTGAAACCTTCTGGTTATATCATATACACCTCTTCCTCAAGGTTACCATTGAGGAAGGCAGTCTTCACATCCATCTGGTAGATCTCGTAATCGTAGTGTACAGCTATGGTGAGTAGAACTCTGATCGACTTTATCATGGCAACCGGTGAGAAAGTCTCATCATAGTCAATTCCTTGCCTTTGACGATATCCATTTGCCACCAACCTTGTATCGATCCGTCCATCAGCACCGATCTTTCTCTTAAAGATCCACTTGCATCCGATGGGTACAATACCCTCGGGCAAGTCCTCCAAATTCCAAACTTGGTTGGTGTACATGGACTGGATTTCTGAGTTCATGGCTTCTCGCCATTTCCCGGCTTCGGGGCCTTCAATGGCCTCTTGGTAGATTTTAGGATCATCATCCTCATTATATTCAACCTTAGACTCACCTTCAGCGATATGTCCCACATATCGTTCGGGTAGTCTAGGTAATCTACTAGATCTACAAGGCTCATGTGTGTGTCCTTGAACAGATTCAGGAACTGATATCTCATCTGATGATAATGCAGCTGTTTAAGGATCTGGAACCTCTTCCAGTACTATTTTACTCCTACTGTCCTCCTGGAGAAGGTACTCCTCTTCCAGGAAGACAGCTTTCCTGGCGACAAACACCTTTTGTTCATCAGGATGGTAAAAATAGTATCCAAAGGTTTTCTTTGGATATCTCACAAACCTGCATTTATCAGTTCGTGATTCCAGCTTGTCTAAATCATGCCTCTTTACATGAGCAGGACAAATCCTTCATGGAAAAGTTTTTCGACAGCCAGATCTTTACTGATGACATCATAACTACATCATTCCCAATGAGTAGTATGTCATCTACGAAAAGAACTAAGAAGGTGACTGTGCTCCCACTGGTCTTCTTGTACATACAAGGCTCATCTTCACTCTTAATGAAGTCATAAGACTTGACAGCCTCGTCAAATCTTATGTTCTATCTCTGGGAAGCTTGCTTCAATCTATAAATGGACCTCTGAAGCTTGCACACTTTATCTGGACATTCTTTGGATGTGAAACCTTCTGGTTGTATCATATACACCTCTTCCTCAAGGTTACCATTGAGGAAGGCAGTCTTCACATCTATCTGCCAGATTTCATAATCAAAATGTGCAGCAATGGCAAGTAGAACTCTGATTGACTTTATCATGGCAACTAGTGAGAAAGTCTCGTCATAGTCAATTCCTTATCTTTGACGATATCCCTTTGCCACCAACCTTGCCTTATAAGTATCGATCCGTCCATCAGCACCGCTCTTTCTCTTAAAGATCCACTTGCATCCGATGGGTACAATACCCTCGGGCAAGTCCTCCAAGTTCCAAACTTGGTTGGTGTACATGAACTGGATTTCTAAGTTCATGGCTTCTTGCCATTTCCCGGCTTCGGGGCCTTCTATGGCCTCCTGGTAGGTTTTAGGATCATCATCCTCATTATATTCTACCTTAGACTCACCTTCAGCGATATGTCTTACATATCATTCGGGTAGTCTAGGTAATCTACCAAATCTTCGAGGCTCATACGTGTGTACCTGAACAGATTCAAGAATTGATATCTCATTTGATGACAATGCAGCTGTTTGGGGATCTGGAACCTCTTCCAGTACTATTTTACTCCCACTGTCCTCCTGGAGAATGTATTCCTCTTCCAGGAAGACAGCTTTCCTGGCGACAAATACCTTTTGTTCACCAGGATGGTAAAAGTAATATACAAAGGTTTCCTTTAGATATCCCACAAACCTGCATTTATCAGTTCGTGATTCCAGCTTGTCTAGATCATGCCTCTTCACATAAGTAGGACAACCCTAGACTTTAACATGTTTAAATTTTGGTTTCCTGCCTTTCCATATCTTATATGGGGTAGAGGCCATAGACTTGTTGGGTACTCTGTTCAGTAGGTATGATGTTGACTCTAGAGCATACCTCCAGAGGGACATTGGTAATCCTGAAAAGCTCATCATGGATCGCACCATATCCAACAAGGTGTGATTCCTCCTTTCTGATACACCATTCATTTGTGGTGTATATGGAGGGGTCAGTTGAGAAAGGATACCATTATCGTTTAAGAATTGTGTGAAATTAGTACTCAAGTTTTCTCCTCCTCGATCAGATCGAAGAGCTTTAATACTCTTTCCTAACTGCTTCTCTACTTCATTCTTGAACTCCTTGAACTTCTCAAATGCTTCCGACTTGTACTTCATTAAGTACACATAGCCGAATCTTGAGAAGTCGTCGGTGAACGTGATGAAGTATGAGAAGCCACCTTTGGCTTGGGTGAACATGGGACCACATACATCCGAATGTATTAGTTCCAAAATGTCCTTGACACGTTCTCCATGTCCAGTAAATGAAGATTTTGCCATCTTTCCCATAAGGCAGGATTCACATGTCGCAAACGATTCATAATCGAATGTTGTTAAATAACCATGATTGTGCAACATTTGCAACTTGCTTTCAGCAATATGCTCAAGTCTACAATGCCACATGTAGGCTTGGTTCACACAATTCTTGCAAGGATTGAGGTTTCAGATCCAGTTATTGGGTCAGTTTCGGTATCGGACCCCTTGATTTAGGCCCATGTGGGGTTGGGAGCATAGGTTCCTTATCGCGTCGAGCTTGCTCGACACGGTTCAAACACCGTCTTGATAGGAAGACGCGTTTTATAGTGGACTACGTCGGTGCCATGTAGGTGCCACGTGGGCTAGTTTCGGGCCGCAAGAGTACGGCCCTGGTCTTGTCACTTGAATGGCGTCGGTATTAGACGACGCGTGGGAGCATACTCGACGCAGTTCAAACAGCGTCTTGATAGGAAGACGCATTTTAGAGTGGACTACGTCGGTGCCACGTAGGCGCCACGTGGGTTAGTTTCGGGCCGCGAGAGTACGGCCATGTTCTTGTCACTTGAATGGCGTCGGTATTGGACGACCCATTTTAGCTAGGTTCGGTTTAAACCCACGAACCCTCCCTCCTTTCTCTCATATCTCTCATTTTCCTCTCTCCTCCCTCTCTCCGAATCCCTCGCTCTCCCTTCCCCCTTCTTCTTCCTTTTCTCTCACTCCACTCCATCAAACCCCCTCCCTAATTTCTACCACTACCACCACCATTTCGTCTGCGGCGTATTGCTCTCCGGACGGCGGCCGACGTCCCGTAGAGTAACGGCGTCCACAGCAGTACCGGCGGCAGTTTGTGGCGTGGTGGTCCGGCGGCTTGAAGCTCGGAGGAGTTCAAGTAACCAGTAGGGTGACGATCTCCGTTGTATTTTGATTAAAACCACATTTTTCCTGCTTTGGAGCATGTTTAGGAGATTTTCGGGATAAAATTTCACTTTTTATACTCGAAAGGTTGGGGGAACCTGTTAGCGAACGTTAAATGGCGTCTTGGGACAGCGACGCCATTTTGAATGGCGGCTGCCTCCCACGATGCGATTTAAGTTCGAATCACGCCGAGGCCTGATTCTGGTTCTGTCGTGATTAGGCAACTAGGGACAGCGACGCCTTTTAAAAGGTGACGACCATGCACGACACGTTTTAGGCCACCATCCGAGGCCAGTTTTCGCATGAATCAATTTAGGGGTCTTGAATGACGTCGGCTTTGGGTGACGCGATTCAAGACAGAATCTCATTAAAGCATGCAATTAACATGTGTTTACATTGTTAAATGGTTTTGATAAATACATGTTTGAAAACATATTCGAGGACAATGACTTCTACATGATCAGATCGCACCGTGTTGCGTTTTGTGTGATCGTGAACCTAGAGTGACAGTTGTTAGCGCTTAGGCACCCTGTGTCGGTGTGGGAGTGACATAGCGCCGGTGTGGGAGTGGTGGGGTGACACTTAGAGAGAGGGTCACCTGGTGTACCCCGAGGTATAGCTAGTACCGGTGTGGAAGTGGTACATTCGGAGTGTCACTCGTGATGGGAGAAGCAGAACCACCTTGAACCAGGTCAGGCCGTTGTAGCCAGTGCGCTATCCGAAGGATTGCTGTTTGGTCTCAGCGGGTCGGTGTTTTCCGCGTTCGGCTGCGTGGTCTGCGTGTTTAGCCGAGACGTTGGTGGTGGACTCCGAGGTGGAGTGTTTTCAGAGTTGTGTTTACTGCTTTATTTATTTAATTGCCTTTATTCATTTTGTTGCACTTGTGGGTGCGTGAGTGGGTGGTGGGGATCGAAGGATCCCTACTGAGTCTATTTCGATGAGACTCACCCCATGCGGTTTCCAGGTGAGGGTTCCAGGCAGGCGTAACGAAGAGGGTTTTGGTCTTGGGTTGCAAGCCAGCAGCCATCCTTCCGGGGTATGCCCCGATGTAGTTGTTATTTCTTTTCAAGCATGTACGCTTAATTACATCTTTTTAGTTGGAATATGTAATTATTTGATGAGTCAAGTTGAATTGTAATAATTTTTAATTCCTACACTTCCTTTACAATTCAATGTGATGTGGATGTTTAGCTTAGTTTATTATTTATTTCCCAGACTTATCGAGATCCTAATTTGGCTCCAAATTTTAATGATTCGGTATCCATTCAGTAATCGGATTCCCGATTATAGGGTGGCGGGTCGTTACAATTCTTGCTCTTCTTAAGAGCATTATCGAAGTGAAGATTGTAATTAGAAACATCTAAGAGATATAGACTGTTGACTAAAGATGCCGAAGCAATTGATTTATTACCATAATAAATCAAACAACTTCTATTCTCAATAGTCAACCTATATCCTATCTTATCTAAACAAGATACTGATATGATGTTCTTTATTATGCTAGGAATATAATAACAATCTTCTAATAATAAAGCGTCTCCTGATGGAAGCCTGAGGTTTGCTGTCCCAATAGCAACCACCGCAACTTTTGCGCCGTTTCCTATCCTCAATTCCACCTCGCATTTTCTTATCTTGCGCTTACTTATCAGCATCTGCACATCATGACAGATGTGAGAAGCATATCCGGTATCTAATACCCAAGATGTGGAATCTCTAACTGACAAGTTGATATCTATCATATAGATATCTGAAACTTCAGACAACTTCACTTTTCCATGAGCTTTATCGTTGAGGAACTCCTTGCACTTCCTCTTCCAGCAACCATTCTGCTTACAGTAGAAGCAGTCACCCTTTACAACTCTTTTGCCATTGTCCTTCGATCTTTTATTGTTAGCTATCATCTCTGCTTCAGAGGCATCTAATGCCAATTCAGCAGGAGGATCAGCATTAAGGACGTAGGCAATCTGCTCATATTTGAAGACATTCTTCAAATGTCTGAGCCAATCCGAGTAGATCAGGTAAGTCATAAGGGTATCAAGTATGCTACGGAGTAGGTTATACGACGACATAATTCCCTACAGGAGATGAATAAAATCTATTTAGCAGATGTTCAATTATTAAAATTTAAAACAAGACTTGGTCTTTTGTTCAACTTTTAACTCCCACTAATTTTCGACGGACTGTATAACCCTCAGTTATACAGAACGGGAGACGTCGACAGTCTCCTAGTGGGGATCAAAATCTGAATGACTTATATTACAACCTTGTGGATAGCACAACAAACTGTAATACAATCAAAAAGCACCCATCTCATGGGACTTGCAACTCCTTGCAATATTTGATCATAGCTTCGATCCCCAGAGATTTAATGGCCTTGTGGATAGCACAACAAACCACTAATTCTAGTCTAAGCTAGCCATCGTTACGCGACGAACATAGATTTGCATGCACCCCTTGTGGATAGCACAACAAAGCTACATGATTCCTCTACCCCGATCATATAGGCATCTAATGCCATAGCCACAGTCTCTCCTCATAATTAAATCGGCCTTATGGTAACACAACAAACCTGCCTAAAATGATTCGAATCATATGACTATAACGATGGTGGACCACGCGGTAAGTTCTTAACTACTCGCGTTATGGCTTAGAGTTTAGATGAGGGTATTTAGATAACTTTTATCTTGGTCTCTCTTAGGTGATAGTATATAAATATATTGTATATATTTACTAAATACGATACCTACTTTGATTCATAATCAAAAGAAAACAATACATCTTATACATGTCATTAGTGTGATCATGGATAGCACAGTGGGTTTGACTGGAGCCAACAGTCAAACGCACACAAAATCTAACATAACATTTACATCAGATAAGCATGCAAACACACAGGCAAGAGATCTTCATCATATCGCCTTCCTGGTTGCAACTGTGGATCGTCCTCGCTCCTTCCTCGGTTGTCTCGATCATATTACAAAAATTCACAATTACATGTAAATAGAAGAAGGCCTTATGACGAGTACAAGAGAGAGGGAGGTAGAAGTACATCGGAGTATGAGAGAAAGAGAGAGAGGTGCGCAGACCTCTATTTATTAACAATTAATAAATAATATCTTTCAAACATCTACGATCCACACACATCATTCATCACATGAATAATTTAAAATAAGTGCATATCTATGACCACGGTGTGTTTTAAACATTCCACACATGATTCAACGCATCACATGGCTAAAATAAAAGAGTTTTTCAAAATTAAATAATTTTGGCTTTTAAAAAGCTAGGATACAATCAAAATTGGTATTTGAATTTCAAAAACACTTTTAATTAACTTAAGCATGCAATTAAATCAAATTTAAAAGCATTAAACATACATCACATGTGCACACACTCCAAATTAATAATTTCAAATTATTCCATGCCATTAGAACAATTCTAATAATTAAATAATCTAACACTTAGATTAAACCACATTAATAATCTAACAATTAGACTATTAATAACTAATCTAACTCTTAGACTAGTCCATCAAAGTTAATTAATAATTTAACACTTAAATTAATAATCAACTATAATTAATTATTAACCACTAACCTAACAATTAGATTAGTCAATTAATGTTAATTATTAATTTAACTCTTAAACCAATAATTAACATTAACTAATTAATAATTAATTAATCTAACTCTTAGATTCGATAATTAAAGTTATCATTAATTTAACTATTAATTAATGACTAACAATAATTAATTAAAGACTACTATTTAACATTTAAATTAGTCATCTAAGTTAATTATTAATTTAACAATTAAATTAATAACTAACTTAAATTTTAATTAACAATTATATGATTTAATAATAAATAATCTAACTCTTAGATTAAAAATTATTAAACACTAATTTAACTCTTAAATTAGTTAAATTAAGGTTCATTATTAATTTAATAATTAAACTAATAATTAACCCTTAATTAATCAATTTAATTGTTAATAAGATAATGATTCAAAATCATTGATGCCCAAATTAATAAAACTGGATAATAATACAAATTTTAAAACAGATTTTAAACTAAAATTAAAATCCAGTCTTCATTTATTAAATGGGCCATTGGGGTTAAAAGATTTGGTTTTAAATGGGGAAAATCGCCCAGCCCATAAAGAGGCACAGTGGCTCGGACCCGGGTCTGAGCTTGGGACTAGACCAGGCGCGAGCCTGGCCCTGGTCCTACTCGGGGCCGGTCCACAAAATTTGTGATGCATGCATAAAAGAAAAACATACAAATCATCTTTCAAATCAAAGAATGTGGTTTCAACTATTAGACCATTGGAACTATTGCATCTTGACTTGTTTAATCCTACTAGAACCTTTAGTCTTGCTGGTAAGTCATATAACTTTGTAATTATTGATGATTACTCAAGATATACTTGGTATTATTCCTTGCTCACAAACGTAATGCATTTGATAAATTTGTGAAGCTTTGCAAAAGGATATAAAATGGAAAAGGATATACCATATTATGCATTAGAAGTGATCATAGTAGAGAATTTGAAAATATAAAATTTGAAAATTTTTACAATGAAAATAGTATAGACCATAATTTTTCAGCTCTTAGAACTCCTCAACAAAATGGTGTTGTTGAAAGAAAAAATCAAATCTTAGTTGAAGGCAAGAGCAATGTTATGTGAAAACAATTTACCTAAATACTTTTAGGTGGTGAACACGTCATAGGCCCATCTTGATCATAACTTCATATGAATTGTATAAGGGTACAAAGTCCAATATTGCTCATCATAGACTATTCACTTGCAACTGTTTTGTGCTCAATAATGGTAAAGATGATTTAGTCAAGTTTATTTGAAAAAGCAATAAAGTAATCTTTCTTTAATATGTAAATTTTTCAATGAAGTGAATTTGATCATATGGGAGGAGGAGTATTCATAGAGAGAATTCACACAACATGATTTCTTACTCTGATTCTAAAGAGGAGTACCAACAAGAAAGAAGGTTATGTTTGGAACGAATTGAGAGAAATCTATCTTGGGAAGCTAAATCGCATCGTGATGGGCTGACGCGTTTTAACAAGAATGGTGTCGATACATACCGACACGTTTTAGAGCATTGATATTTTATTTGCTTAATGAGATTATTGTTTCATGATGATTATTTGTTTGTTTGTGGAAAATATTGATGATAAGTTTTGAGTGCAGGAACATGATGATAATGATATGCTTTATTTCACCATGCAATGCTATGGAGTCTCACTGAGATCACTAAAAGTGAATGTTATCTATTTAGTTGTATTCTTTCATATTTGATCTATATTATTATTACTATATGTTTTTAGTTACTAGATTATATCAAGGACTTTGTGGTTTTGATGAAACTGGAATTTGAGTTCTCCTATATAAAAAATAACGACAATTCTAGAGGATTCTTAATTGTATGAATAGGCCTTTAGCTTGTTAACTGATGGGGACGATAGTTTCGCTTTTATAAGATAGTGCATAGACAAACGAGCTTCGGCATACTACTGAATTGTAAGACTAGTGTCATAACTCATCAATGATAGTTTAGTAATATTATCCTTAATTAATTTATATTTTTTATTTTAATTTTCTTTTAACCCAACATGTATTCATATAGTATCTTGAACCATTATAGTAAGAATTAATTAATGATTAAATTTCAGACGATTTGCTATAATAAGTTCCAACATGATATGAGATATTCCATTCTGAATTGGGTATTCAACTATCTTTTTGAAATCATTTTCAGTTGTGTTTTAGAAATTAACCCTTGTTTGGATACCTTATCATCATTTTTTTTTTAAAATCCATCATGGTTGTAGCACGTCCTCATGCCCTCGTACACATTTTGTTCATTCATCCAAACATTTGTTGATCTTTGGAAGATTCTTGGAATCATTTTGATGATTGTTCTTGAAAAATTTTCATCATGTGATGTTGAGCACGTGTCTCATCACACCTTGGCATCACTTTTTTAGTTCATTTCGCTTCATTCCATTCACTGCCATTTATTCTATTTCACTTCATTCCTTCGCAAAGTTGATGCCAAGGCGGAGTAGCTATAGACACTCTAATTTTGATCTCACATTGATCATATCACATTTATAATGCTCCGAAGTGATCTGAGTTTTAATCATTAATAATTTTTTTGATCAATATTTCTAAGAATTTTCTAATTCGCATCGTCCATGGTCGACTCATTTAGATTTCTATAGAAAATTAATTTTACCTCAAATTCCTTAATCGGATAAGGATTAAGCTGAAACATGTCGTTTATGGTCAACGTGATCTAATTTCCTAATCCTCACCGATTACTAATTTGAATCTTAATTAATTTCCTATTATCTAAATCGCGCCTTTCTAGGTCGACGTGTTTTAGAGATCTCGCAATTATCTTTACTTTTTTTGAGATCATTTTGATTTAATTGGCCCCTCTAAAAGATGTCTGGGTAGGCCGGTGCCATTCTAAAAGGCGCTCTCTGTGGCGGACTTCATTAACGTATTAATCAAGATCATTTTGTCGAGATTATCTAATTTCCTTAGATGAGAGGTCTCCATTTGGCAAGTAATTATCCATAGAAATATGTGCACTGAGATAGAGAGCTTTTTGTGCTTAAAATCCTAGAGATGTTCTCTATCTATACTGCATCCCTTTGAGCCTTCAAGAGAGTTGGTCGGAGTGCTGTTAGAGTATCTTTCCAAAGTGAGAGGAGAGTTCCATAATTTTCTTAACGTGGATAGCATCGTTGCAGCTCTGTCTTCTTGTAACGACCCCCTATCGGTTGGTTTGGTCATATCGACGTAACTTCGATCCGCAGGGACCCGTTGACAGCAAGAACAACCCGAACATGTATTGTAGTTAAGGTTGAGCATTTCGCATGTAAATAAACAAGCGATTGATTGTGAGTAACAAAATTCTTTACATTGATGTCATACACAATACATCGCAGTACATCAAGTCCTGGGGTACAACTTGTAAGTTTACATGGAGACTGGACTTATAAAAATCAAGATCTGCTCAACTAAACTAAGACCGTAGAGATTCCTTAATTGCCCTAGGAAGGTCATCTCCTGAAATGGGGTTAAATAGTATGGGTGAGTTTACCGACTCAGCAAGCATATGATACCACTACATGGCTTATCATATATAATCGTAAAAAGAAACATGATAATACTATCTAATCATGTCATGATATGTAAGGATTGAGGTTTCGAATCCAGTTATCGGGTCAGTTTTGGTGTCGAACCCCTTGGTTTGGGCCCTTGTGGAACTGGGGATGGACGCGGTTCAAACGGCATCCGGTTATGGGGACGCATTTTAGAATGTGCCACGTGGGTGCCACGTGGACTGGTTTTGGGCCGCGAGAGTACGGCTCCGGTCTTATCGTGTGAATGGCGTCTTGCATGGTCAACGCCATTCAGAGTACAGCCCTGGCATGTCAGTGTACGACCCCGTCTTGTCGTCTGATTGGCATCGGTCTTGGACGACGCATTTTAGCTAGTTTCGGTTTGACCCCGCAAACCCTCCTTCCTTTTCCTCATTCTCTCCATTCTCTTCTCTCTCTTCTTTTCCTCCCTCTCTCCGACCCATCCCCTTCCCCCTTCTCCTTCCTTTTCTCTCCCCATTTCTCCTCTCCTTCCACTCCATCAACCCCCCTAACTTCCACCACTACCACCACCATCTCCTCTGCGGTGCATCTCTCTCCGGACGGCGGCCGACATCTCGGTGAAGTGACGGCGTCCACGGTGGTACCGACGGAGGTTTGTGGCATGGCGGTTCGGTGGCTAGGAGCACGGAGGAGTTCAAGTAACTAGTAGGGTGACGATCCTCGCAGTGTTTTGTTTAAAATCATGATTTTCCTGCTTTGAAAGCACGAAATATGTAAGGATGCTTCTGGGGTAGAAAGCATGTTTTAAAGGGGGTTCTCTGTGAAATGATTAGGCTTCTCCCCTACCTTCTCCATTTTATTTGATGTTTTGTGCGATTTGGGGGGCAAATCCCACTTTGTGACTCGGGGGAGGTCAGAGGGGGAACCTGTTTGCGAGTGCTAATTGGCGTCTGGAGACAGCGACGCCATTTTAAATGGTGGCCTCCACCCAAGACGCGATTTAGCCCAGATAAGGGTTTTTGTCTCTGTCTTGAATAGCGTCCAGGTACAGCGACGCCATTTTAAATGGCGGCTGCCAGGGGCGACGCGATTTAGGTCATATTCTGAGGCCAGTTTTTCGAATGAACCAGTTTAGGGGTCTTGAATGACGTCGCCCATTGGCGACGCGATTCAAGACAGAAACTCATTAATGCATGCAATTAACATGTGTTTACATTGTTAGATAGTTAGTTAAATGCATGCTTAAAATCGTACTTCAAGGACGATGATTTCTACATGATCGGATCGTATTGTGCTGTGTTTTGTGCGACCGTGAACCTAGAGTGACAGTTGTTAGCGCTTAGGCACCCTGTGTCGGTGTGGGAGTGACACAGCGCCGGTGTGGGAGTGGTGGGGTGACGCCTAGAGAGGGGGTCACCTGGTGTATCCCGGGGTATAGCTAGTACTGGTGTGGGAGTGGTACATTCGGAGTGTCACTCGTGATGGGGGAAGTAGAATCACCTAGAGCTAGACAGGCCGGAGTAGCCAGCGCGCAATCCGAGGGGTTGCTGTTTGGTCCCAGCGGGTCGATGTTTTCCGCGTTCGGCCGCGTGGTTTGTATGTTTAGCCGATACGCTGGTTGTGGACTCCGTGGTGGAGTGGTTCCAGAGTTGTGCATGTTACATTTTTGAATGCATGCATTTTATATCAAAATTTGGGAATCCTTAGGAGTTGTGTTTACTGCTTTATTTATTTAAATTGCCTATATTTGTGTTATTGCACTTGTGGGTGCATGAATGGGTGGTGGGGATCGAAGGATCCCTACTGAGTCTATTTCGATGAGACTCACCCCTGTGGTTTTCAAGTGAGGATTCCAGGCAGGCGTAGTGTGGATGGTGTTGTCTTGGGTTGCACGTCAGCAGTCACTATCCTAGGGTATGCCCCGATGTAGTTATTATTTTCCTTTCAGGCCTATACGCTTAATTACTTCTTTTCAGTTGGAATATGTAATTATTTGCTGAATCGAGTCGAATTGTAATAATTTTTAATTCATGCACTTCCTTTACAATTCGATGTGATGTGGAATGTTTAGCTTAGTTTATCATTTATTTCCCAGACATATCGAGATCCTGATTTGGCTCCAAATTTTAATGATTCAGTACCCATTTAGTAATTGGATCCCCAATTATAGGGTGGCGGGTCGTTACAGTTGGTATCAGAGCATTCGGTCTGTCAAATAGATGAATAACTAGGTTAAATATTGTAATTTCAGCAAATAATTACATTATCCCATACAGGCACAGTGGTAGCGTAGGTTTTGGGTTCTAATTAGAAATTTTCGATTGTTATGACTGTAAGTGATTAGATGGCTCCTAGGAAGATAGTGCCAGTTATTAGGGAGCAAGGAGATGTTCCTAGTGGGTCTGAGGCTGGTAGACCGAATATGGAGCGTTTTATGAAGGCTATGATGGACACGATGACTAGATATCAGACTCAGGACCCTAGTGAGAGTTCTAGTACTCGGGGAGGGCCTTCAACTGTTCTAAAGAGATTCCTGAAGCTGAGGCTGCCTCATTTTACCAGTCGTCCTAACCCTGATGAGGCTGTTCATTGGCTGAAGGAGTTAGATAAGACTTTCGATACCATGGACTGTGCGATAGTTGAGAGGACTCCGTTGGCTACCTTCATGTTGAAGGATGATGCCTATGACTGGTGGACGACTTTGAAGAGCTTGTCTTATGCAGATAGGAATCTCAGGGAGATTCCATGGGAAACATTTGTGAAAGAGTTCTATGCACAGTACTTTCTTAGGCATGTCCAGAAGGCCAAGGAGAGGGAATTTATGGAGTTGACTCAAGGGAGCATGTCAGTGCTCGAGTACCAGATGAAATTTTTTTCGCTTGGGAGATTTGTGCCCTTTATTTCAGGAGACGAAGAGAGTCGGACTGAAAGGTTCGTGGATGGACTGAGGTACAACTTAAGGAGTTTTGTGGCGTCCCATTGTTGTATGGACTTGGCTTCAGCGGTTAAGTGTGCCGCAACGGTAGAGGCACAGCACAATCAGTCGGCTCGGGAGAGGGGACTGGTTACTCAAGGGCCGACTTATGGGAAGGGAAAGATAGCAGCAGCAGCTACTCTGCAGTGGGCTCTTTGCAGCTTCTACGGGTCAACCTCCTTATAATAGCATGCTACTTTTAGCTTTATGGGTAGAGTTCCACTTCAAATTCAACCATAATGAGGAGAAAGTTCCAAGAGTATCTCAGACATATCAGCGCAGTCCAATCTTCCATATTGCCAACATTGTGAAGTTTAACGACATCATGACCAATCGAGTGCCCAACCTCAAGGGTCGAGCTGATTGGCGTACTTACTTCATGACTATGCCCAAAACTGGATTTGAATCTACGCCACTTGCTCTCATGGAAAAGCGGTTTGGGTGCGCCATGGTGCTGGCACAGAGCTCCGACTGATCAGGGCGACCAAGTTCGTTCTCTATAATCCACATCGCTGTCATCGTCAGCTTGGCATGCCTCGCTACGAATTTCCAGAAATATCTTCTCTTTCTCTAATCAAGAAGCGAGCATTAGGTACTGATGAAGATTTCAAGGTGATAGAACTCATTGCAACTCTTTGGAACATCGGATTCATCCGTTGTGTGAAAACTCCTTATGAAGCCAATAAAGAACTGTAGAAATCATATGTAAAGGAGCTCAAGAAAATTCGTCCTTGAAAGCTCTTCACCTTTATCTTCCAATTTGATGTATTTCTTATTTATTTTCATCAAAGAAATTATTCCTTAACATAAGAGAAATCCCCCTTTGAATGAAACTGTAATTTTTCCTTAAAATATGAAAGTTCGGGTTCATTAAATTCAAATCGCGTTGACTCAGAGAGACGCTTTTCAATCTTAATCAACTTCCAAATATAAAAATATGTCCTCAAAAGAACCCTAAATAGCGTCCGTTCAGTAAGATGCCTTTCCACTCTCTTTCCTATTTTCCAGAGGTTTCCGGAATTTGATCCACTGAATATCATCGTCCTTCAAAGACGCGAATAATAATTCTTTCTAATTTCCCGTGGTACGGCCCTGAGCAGAAAAGGCGGTAAAATCCAAAAGGCGTCTCCCTACTGGGACGTGTTTCACTCATTTCAAAAATTCCTGTTGCCGCCTCAGTTTGTGCGCCACTGAATAGCGTCACTGTCACAAGACGCGATTTAACCAATTCAAACAGGGTCTCGCGAGCCCGAGCCTCTTCCCGCTCATTCACTCTTTGCTCATTCTCTCTCTTCCCTTCTTCCTTCTCTCCGGCGACGTTGGGCTTCTCTAGCGGTTCCCCTTTTCGGCGACCTCTCTCGATTCCGGCAATCCCCGCGGCTCCGGTGAGCTTCTCCGGCGCCAATCATCTCTCTCTCTCATCTTTTCTCTTTCTCTTTCTCACGAGCACTCTTCCTCCCTTTCCCTCTCTAGCTCTCCATCTCTCTCTCTCTCATTCCCTACCATAGAGCAAGGAGGACCTAGTGGACTCGGTGGGAAACGGCGTCGGGTTACCACCGTCGAGGTGGTGGAGGTGGGCGAGGAGGAAGAAATGGCCGCGGAACTTGCGGAGGTGGCGGCCTTTATCGAGGCCGAGGAAGCTCCTCCCGAGGCTCCCGTAGGCGAGGCGGTAGCGGCACCGGCCGAGGAGGTTGGTTCACGTTTGGTAGGCCTCGAAAACACCCTAGTATTTTAAGTTTCAATTGGGGGGAGAAAAGAGCCTGGCTACAGGTTGTTGAAACCTGTGGTGAAAGGCGTCTGGGGACAGGGACACCTTTTGAAACGCGTCCCTGTACCCTGACGTGATTCAAAAACTACAGTTAACCTTTAAAAATTTGCATTTTTAATGTGATAATGATGATTCTGACCAATTATTTGAAAAAATGCAGGGCACAATGAGGACTAGGATCTCCTGGGACCTAGTAGTGGCCGCCTACAGGGGTCTCCCGGACTTCTAGAAGGTGAGACTAGCGGGGATGAGTTTCAGAGAAATATTAGAGATAGAGCCTTTTTGGATCGACCTGGTATTGCTCCAAGTCTTGAGAGAGAGATGGCATGCTGAGAGCAGGGCATTTCTAATGCCTTGGGGACACACGGTCCCCAGTCTCGAGGACGTATGTAGGATCACCAGCCTTCAGGTAGAAAGTCGGGCAGTGAGCGGGATCACATATCCCGATTAACATGGGTTAGCTCAGGAGTTGCTAGGCTTAGAGTGCACAAGACTGGAGGGTCGAGTGTCTCGGACTCTCTTCAGGACAGCAGTAGAGAGATCCCTAGGACCAGAGGAGCCTAGGCAGCAGACCGATGAGTCTCGGGCCGAGCTGAGGTCAAGGTTAGCCAGGTCGGCTAGCGCAGTGTATTGCCAGGATCCCTCTGATAGGGCAACTGTAGATAGAGATCTTAGGAGATTCTTAGTCTTTTTCTTTGGTAGGCTTCTTTTTGGGACAAAGGGCGACTACATCCACTGTCGCTTCCTGAGTCTTCTTGTAGATTTAGACTGCCTAGGTGAGTATGCCTAGGGTGCGGCCCTTCTGGCCCATCTCTTCACTGACCTCTCCGTTGTCACACCTGACTGGGAGACCACCATCAGCAGCTTCGTGCCGTTTCTTCAAGTACTTAATTTATTTTATTTTTGTTTACTTCATTAAATGCTTACTATGCAATGTACGTGATCCTAACTACATATTCTTTTATGTAGGTATGGATATATTATTACTTTCCTCTGGGCTGAGCGAGGCCATCTACACAGCCGGTGGCAGTCCCGCTTGCCCGGTGTTCGCATCCGGTAGTGGATACGGCGCCACATCATCATCAGTTGACGGCTCTCCGCCGTCAATTCCTCAATTACCTAGAGCTTTTGGTGAGTTTTAAATCTTTTTTGTTTCATGTTTGATTAGTTATCCGTTTTATGAAACTGATGTTAAACTGTTTAATTATTAATTAATTATTTTGTTAAAGTGTTTTTAGGTTAACGTTTATTTAATTGTATATTCGATCGATAATTTAGATGATTCATTAATTGAAATGCAATGCAATTAACCTATATGAATGCAGGTTATCTGGCATCCACATCTGGGTATGGACGATGCCAAGCAACCATAGGTAGAGTAGGGGCGAGGCAAGTTTGGGCGTCAAGTTTGGGTTCACTGCCTGAACGAGATCGCCCTCTTGCGCTTGAGGCTGGCGATGCGGACGTTGGGTCTGCATCAGGAGTGGGTGGAGGAGGAGATCCCAGAGGGGATCGGGAGGTCAATGCGGGGGAAGCAGGCCTGCACAGATTGGGGTGCCAAATTCCCGGATCAGCGAGATGATTGGCACGGATATGGAGTCCTGGCGGTGAGCAGCGACGCTTACCTGCAGCGCTACCGGGCCCACTACGCGGCCCACCTCCAGCTACTCCGACCTCTCGATGTGAGTATTATGATGTGTATACTCATGAATGCTTCTTTCATTTTATTAATTATCTTACTTATATTTGTAAATGTATGTCATGTTATGAAAAATGCAAGATGCACGGGATGCCACCATCATCACACTCCGAGGCCACCTCCAAGACGCCGAGGCTCAGTTAGAGCAGGTCCAGAAAGAATTGGATGAATTGGTAAGCGATATGCATGAATGACATAGATATTATGAATGCTTCTTTTATTATTAAATTGTTTTGACACTTGTACACTGACAGTGATCCCCCTTTCATTACAGCGTGCTGCTTATACTCACGCGGCAACCCCTTCACCTTCCACTACTGTCGATCCTTCTTCTTCTTTGGCTGCCCACGAAGTTGCCATGGCTGACTTGCGGAGTCAGCTAGCTCTAGCCATCTGCCGAGCCACTCAGGCTGAGGACGACGCTGCTGCTCGGGTAAATCTTTGACTCGTTCCTTGCATGATGTCTTTTTCTGTAGGTCCAAGAGCTCGTTCATGCCCTCGAGAAGGTGAAAGCCGACTTGGAGGAGTCTCAGGCCAGGGCTTCTCGTGTCGCCGAGCTGGAGGATCAGTTGGCGAGGCTCTCTGCTGGCGACCTCCCCCGTGAGTTGGCACGACTCCAGATCCGGCTGGAGGTCTTAATGGAGGAGAGAGATCATGACCGATCTCGTTTGGAGAGCCTTCAGGGCTGCCTGTCAGTGGCAGAGCATGAGCGCCAGAGTATAGAGGCTCGGTACCAACGTGCGCGGCAACGGGCGTTGGAGCGAGGACAGGTGAGTGCTTTCACCACCAGCATAGCAGTATCCTCCGGCCAGGTAGGGTCAAGCATTATGGGACCACCGCCGTCGCCAGCTCGAGGACCGGACGTCTAGGACGAGGCGCAGAGCAAGCTGGACGAGGGTGCAAGGGAGAGCCAGCCGTAAGGGCTGTCATTATGTATTTTCCTTCTCATTTTGAAGTCCTGTAGATGGACTTTCATATCGTACACAAACTCTGCTGATATATAATTAGGGTTTCTTCATCTTTGAATTGCCTTTTGCCTTTTCCTCTATTGTATTTCTCTTCATACCTGCACAGGGCTTTGAACAAACAAATTAAATATCTGTTCAGGCTTAGCCTCTTGCCCAATTAAGTAACTGGCTACCTGATCCTATCTTTGGTAGAAGGGTCAAGAGGGGAAGCCTTTATTTAACGAAGATAAATAAGGATAATTAAAAGGAAGTAAAATGCAACATACAAGCATGCAAATGTTCACTGAAAGTAAAAAGATGCAACACACATGATGCGACAAACAAATGCTAATTGAAATATTTTTTGTTTCGTAATTGCAAATTTAGAAATATCCAATTTTTTTGAGGTTTTGCCATATTCAATTTTTTTTGTAGTTTTGAAATATCCAATTTTTTGGTTTTGAAATATTTAATTTTTTTTGGGTTTTACAATATTCAATATTTTTTTGGGTTTTGCAATATTCTATTTTTGTAGTTTTTGAAATAAGACATCAACTGAATAAACTAAGGACTAGAATGGAACTTGAATCAAAAGAGCATATTCATTCATCAACTCAATTCCTACATTATTCTTTAGTGACCTAATCCAAACTCATTGTGTTTGAATTATGTTTGTAATCGTGATCCCATTCGATGATCCGACCTTAGTCACTTCGGCCATTCTTCAAGCTTGGAGCACGCTTCCTTAGAATGAAGGGAAGAATTGATTTAGAAAGCCCGCGATAAGGCTCTGGAGACTCAGAAAGATGTCCTTTTACCCTATTATCTGTTGGGGTTCGGTCATTTTTATTTTTACGGGGTATTTAACGACCTTGTGCTCCCATTTCATTTGATTTTGTGGCCTTTTGTGGTAACGTTTGTAATGTCGGGCGGCCTCTTGATTTGGTTGGCTTTTGCCCTTTTACTTTTCTCTTGCTTTTGTGGTGCGGATCTCCCCTTTTTTTTTTACGACGGCCTCCTACTAAGATGGCGGGTATTTTCAGTAATCTATTCTAATCCTCGTTCCGTCGTCGCGGGCCGAGAGTAAAAATAGAAGTTTTGTGTTAAAAAGAATGAGTTGTACTTTTCCACTATTGGTCAAGCTTCGGTATTCATTGGGCTTCACATCTCTTGTTACTCACGGATCAAACGTGTTTGTGTGTGATAATGCATTTGAATTAGATTACTACAGATTAATAAGGGAATTTGAGTTTCCAAATTTTCCGACTCTACTGGTCCTTGCACCATGCTGATCGCTTAAACTAAGAGTAGTACTTCTTAAGATACAAACCGTTCCAGGGGTGAGTTAACTCTTGCCCTTCTGCATTGACTAAGTGATAAGCGTTACCAGGGAAAGCATGCGATATAACATATGGTCCTTCCCAGTTGGGTTGGAGTTTAGAACGCGGACCACCAGGTTTTACAAAGATTCCTTTCACAACCACTTCACCAACTTTGAATTTTCGTTCAATAACTTTCTTTTGGTAAAAACATGCTAATCTGTTCTGATATACTCTTGTGTGATTAGCAGCTGACCATCTTTTCTCATCTAAGAATTCCAGCTGAGCGAGGAGCGCAGAGCGATGCTCGTCAATGGAAAATTCCTTGCTCAGTTGTACTCTTAATGATGGGATGAGGACTTCGTATGGAACCACCGCCTCTATTCCAAATGTTAAGGAATAAAGAGTTTGCCCAGGAGAGTGCGGATTAAAGTTCGGTCTGCCCATAGAGCCTCAATTAATTTTTCTGGCCAATCTGAGAATTTATTAGACTTACACGTTTTCTTGATAATTTTTATCAGTCTTATTGGTTGCTTCTGCTTAGCCATTGCCTTGTGGATAATAAGGAGATGAATGATGCAATGCAATTTTATACCTGTTGCAGAGGTCTTTCAGCTCTTGTGATATGAATTGCGGTCCATTGTTAGTGACGATGGTGCTTGGAATTCCAAATCTGATGATGATGTTCCTCATAATGAACTTGCAGACCGTTGATGCTTTGATCTCCGTATATGCTTCGGCTTCCGCCCACTTGGTGAAATATTATGTTGCCGTGAGAATGAAAGATTTTTTCTTGGTAGCAGAATCGGGATTATCAAGAAGTCCAATGATGTCAAATACCCACATGGAGAATGGCCATGGGGATGAAACAGGATGGAGTGAAGATGCGGGGGAATAGATCTTATCGGTATGAAGCTGACACTTAGCACACCTACGGACATATCCTACGCAATCTTCTTCCATAATTGGCCAATAATATCCTTGTCTAAGGATCTTCTTTGATAACATATGTCAATTGACATGGCCACCACAAACTCCAGTATGAGCCCCTTCCATGATCTTCCAAAACTCATCTTCATCCAGACATCTCAAGAGAACACCATCAAATCCATGTTTATATAGAGTTCCTCCAACTAAGGTGTATCTATGAGCAATTCTCCTAATAGCCCTTTTCTCCTCAGTAGTGGCTTCTTCCGGGTATGACTGATCTTCACAATACTTAGCAATTTCATAGTACCATGGTTTATCCTCGTCTTCCATCTCTTGTTGCCAATCTAGCAACATAATTTCTCGCTTTTCTATAATATCCCCATCTCTAACCTTCTTCAGCAGCTTCTCTTTAACCTTAAGGAAAGAAGGGTCTTTCACTGCAGAAAAAAGATGCCTATGAACAATGATTGACTCAGATTGCCTGCTGATCGGGAAATTTAGAGAAGATGCGAGAGAATCTAAAGCATCAGTTAGAATGTCTGATTCCGAGGAACATGGACAAAGATCAGTTTAGTGAAAAGCTTGATATAAGCTGAAGTGAGTTCCTGATAGGGTTTGAGCTTAGGATCGAGGGTACGATACTTAGTAAGCACTTGACGAAGAATTAGCTGCCTATCACCCACAATTCTCAGTTTGGTGGCACCATAGAGATGAGCAGCCTCAAGGCCAACGAGGAGAGCCTCATATTCAACTATATTGTTGGTGACATAAAAATCAAGCTGAAAGGCTTGTGGAATGGTGACACCTTCAGGTGATAGGAGAACAATGACGATGCCCTTACCATGAGAGTTCAGAGTTTTGTCAAAATGTAAAGTCCACATATCATCATTGATTTTGTTTACGGACATCAGTTCCTCATCCGGAAACTCCAATCGGACTAGATCAAATCGAGGAAGAGGGTGATGAACAAGATGTTCTGCTATGGCATAGCCTTTGATTGCTTTCTGTTGAATGTAAGTGATATCAAATTGGGATAAAAAGCTTTACCAACGTGCTAACCTATCAGTGAGGACGGATCTCTCAAGAAGAAACTTAATGGGATTCATCCTAGCGATGAGATGAACTTCGTGGGCCAGAAAGTAACGCTTCAACTTCTGAACTACCTATACAAGTGATGCGCATGTCTTCTCCATTGTCGTGTATCTTTGTTCTGCGGGGTTGAGAAGTTTGGAGAGATAATAGACTGCCCTCTCCTTTCCTTCTTCATCTTCTTGTGCTAAGACAGCCCCCACTACATCATCTAGAACATAAATATATAGAATCAAAGATTTGTCTAGAGATGGTAGTCTCAAGACAGGAGGACTTGCTAAATAACCCTTTAATCCATTAAATACCTCCTGACACTTATCGTCCCAATCAAATTTGACTCCCGGTTTGGTAAGCTCGTAAAACGGCTTACACCTTTGTGAGTGCTGGGAGACAAAGCGGCGAATAAACTGCAACCTCCCGATTAATCCTCTTAATTCTTTCAAATTCTTGGAGGGTGGCATTTCTCTGATAGCTTCTGTCTTGTTGGGATCGATCTCAATGCCCCGCTTACTGACAATAAATCCAAGCAATTTTCCTGATGATACCCCGAATACACATTTCTTGTGATTCATCTTTAACTGGTATTCTCTCGACCTCTCCAAAACATTTGCTAGAACTTCAACGTGCTCAGCTTTCATCTTAGATTTCACCAACAGATCATCTACATACACTTCTAAGTTAATGTGTATCATGTCATGGAATATCGCCATCATGGCTCTCTGATAAGTGGCTCCAACATTTTTCAATCCAAATGACATAACGACATAGCAATAAGTTCCCCATGGCGTGGTGAATGATGTTTTCTCTTGGTCCTCTTCTGCCAACTTAATCTGATTATATCCCGAGAACCCATCCATAAATGGCAGTGTTTCATAGCCTGTCGTATTGTCAATGAGCACATCTATGTGAGGCAGTGGAAAATCGTCTTTAGGACATACCCGGTTCAAATCTCAGAAGTCAATACAAATTTTGACCTTCCCATCCTTTTTCATAACCAAGACTATATTAGCCACCCATTGTGGATAGAGGACAACTCTAATAAATTTGGCTTTATGCAGCTTATCGACCTCTTCTTTCATTTTCAAAGCTATTTGAGGGTGGAATCGCCTTAACTTTTTTTTAACCGGACTAACTCCATCTTTCAATGTCAATCGATGTTCCACTAAGGAAGAATCTAGTCCCGGCATATCTTCATAACTCCAGGCGAAAGTGTCCTTATAATCCTTGAGAACTTGGACCACTGCCTCTTCGTCTACTTTAGAAAGATTTTTACTAACGAGGATAACCTTAGGTTCATCTTCAGTTCCTAGATTGATCTCTTTGGTAGGCTCTTCTACGGCAGCTGAGGGTTCATCAAATCTCTTCACTCCACTGGCATATACCTCAGCCGCGTCCTCGTCGTCTTCTCCTTCTTCATTAATAGGGTCTTTCTCATGTAACAGCTCATATACCCCGTACCCATCATCGACTAATTCATCAACTTCACATTCTTCTGGCATCTAAACTGGATTTTCTAATAGTTGAGGGATCTGAGAGCAAGAAAGGCATCTTAAAGCTAGCTCCTGGAGGTATCTATCTAGAACTCGTCTACCCTTAGACTCCTAACCTGATTAACCTGCCTAGAACTAGACTCCCTAACTTCACTAGACTCCCTATCCTGACATAATGAGGACAAAGAAGGATAAAAATCAAGGGGTACAAGAGAGAATACAAGTGAATCCTCCCGAGAGGAAGGACAGAGCATATCTAGAAGAAAATCTTGCCCGAACGACCCGCACAATGGGGTATGATCGGACAAATATGAGGTTTCCTCAATGAGGATTTAGGAGGGAAAAGCTGTCGAATTGGATTTTTTTTTTTTGGAGTTATTTGTGTTTATCATGAAGCAAGAATGGATGTGAATAGGGGGAAAATGAAATGATGGAGGTAACAACATCAATGCCCAAGGATTGGGGGGATCATACAACAGTATGTCCTAGATCAGATCGTAGATCCTCTCAAGATTAAGATGAATCTAAGGAATAAGATCCTGAGGAGATATAGTAATAGTAATGGGCGGAGCCCGTGGAACGTCTTCAGTAATGACCCGCGACTAGGTCGGAGTCAAGAGCAGGGTGCGGAACAGAGTGTGGAGTGTGAGAATGTGATGGGGATAGGTCCCCCTCCAGAGAAGATCTTTAGTATAACCAGCTTCATAGGAGTCATCTGACTTCCCTTCATCTGTTTCTTCGGACAACAGAATTCTTTTGTTAAAAATGGCCCCGGACCTTTCAACTAATTCATCTATCAGTGGCGACTACTCTGGTTCTAACGGACTTAAGAATAATATGTTTAGTGCCATATACAAGTCCCATGTGTCAAACCAACAGTACCATTCACATTCTAGATCTTGAGTCTTCCTCATTTTCATCGGTCGCAGAGCCTCTAAAGACTGGTACGTCAGTAGTTGTGAACAATGTCTAGCCAGATCCTTCCTATATACATCATGCAAGTCGAAGTGGGAGGTGATAACTATTGTATTATCATGGTCATGTTGAATCACAGGCCCTTTAACAAAATGAGTGGACAAGGTCCAAGCCAGGGGATCCGATTTTCTTTGCAGGGGGTGACCATTGTTTTCCATATCTTCTAACCATCTTCACCTTCTTGTTATTCCACAATATTATGCCTCACTTTCTCCGGCCTGTAGCCTAGGCCGCTGCCAGATACCTTTCTCTTATCTGTCACTGGTTTAATTCTTCCTTGCAACCGGGTGCCCAAACCCTTTCCAGGTTGATATCCTACCTTCGGCATGATGTTCCAGCCTGGGGTATTCATGGACTTCCTCCGCTTCACGGCGTCGATCGGGTAAGATGTAAGTATGGTATGCTTAAAGGGCTCTGCCGAAAGGATGTAGGTTTGGCATAAGGAGATGGCTGGCTTTTGAGCAGTCGAAAGGACTGGATTTGGACTTATATTCAGCAAGTGGGTTGCAGCAAGGATAGGCATACTTGTGACTTTGATGATACGTCCTTTATGAGGGAACTTGAGGCATTGGTGGTTGGTTGATGGAATCGCCTCAAGTGACTTGATGTAAGGACGACCGAGTATGCCTTTTAGTAAAGGGTCGATCTCAAGAATATGGAATTCGACTTCATCATGGCAAGCAGGGCCTAATTCTACCTTCAAATAGGCCATGCCCAGAGAGGAACGGGTAGAGTTATCATAGGCTGTGACAGAAATGGGAGAAGGCAACCATTTTTCTTTCGGGACTCCACAGAGCTCCATAGTTCTTGATGGTAATACATTGATAGATGCCCCGGTATCTACTAGACATGTATCGACAGCCTTTTTACATATGTTGACAGTTATACTCAATGCCATACTTCTTGCTGCCAACAGTGCTAGTTCAGAAGTGTGGAAAGATATAGAAGGTTGATCCCCCTGAGGTACCAACAATGCGGTGATCTTTTCTGTTGGCACATCTTCACTGACCATTACCCATTGTAGGTAGTCCATCAGGGCTTCTTGATGGATCTTGGACCTTTTGATCAGGTCTAATATAAAAATGCGTGCCAGTGTTCTATCCAGCTATTTCAACAAATCATAGTGAGTACCAGATATACTTTCTTCATTCTAGACCTCTTCTACCGACTGTAATGGGTCATCTCGTATCGTAGACTGGGGGAACACCTTGTTGAATATTCGGCCGCTTCGGAGCGCATGTTCTTCAATAGCGGAAGCTCCAGGCATTATCTTGAGCACTGCCAAGTTAAGGAGCGGTCTGGAGGGTGTAATGGTTTGGTAAGGGGGTGTTGGTGGGTTATCTGATGAAGGTAAGGGGACTCGGATGAGTGGTTTGGAGGGTTGTGGGTATGGATAAGCGGGTGACGGTGATGGGTTATTTAGTGGAGGTATTGTGCAGATGAGCGGTTTATAGGGTTGTATGGTACCCGTGCGAGTGGTCGTTGTAGATGATGTAGGGAATGGTATACGAAATAATGGTTTAGATGGCATGAGGGGTGTATAGTTGACTTGCGGAGGGTTCTTTGGTGAAAATATGGGGGCGGAGGGTGTGACGGGGTTAATAGTAATGGGTTGTGGTTTGGGTATGCGGAGGATGCGGCGAGGCAGTTGCTCGGCAGTGCTTGATACATGACTTGTTGAATAGATAGAGGAAGAATCATCTACTTTCCACTGTTGCCCTCTACTAGCCTCAGACTGGCTACCTGTCAAAATGGGGGCAATTTGGTTTTGATGTTCCGGCAGCGGGTTCTGCACTATGCCCATATTATGTGATGCTGCTTGTTGTACTGGCGCTCTTTGGATTGGCTGCTGCTGCTGTGGTGGTTGTGGCTGCTGCTGTGGTCTTTTTGCCTTCAAGGCAGCTATGTACTTCTTCATTTCTTCCCAATCAATCCCTCATTGATCATTGATATCATAAATGTAATCCTGAAAGTGAAAGCAAACATCTACTATGTGTCCCGGTTGACAATGGAACACACAGTAACAAGACATGTCAACATTTGGTGGCCAAATGGCCCTTTCCTTTGGTAGCACTAAGGCGTTGGCCGCCATAAGGGCATTGAATATATCCGTGAGGGATTCTGGTAATTGTGGGTATACCGACCTTTTGGGGCCAGGAGGTTTCCTCTACTGTCTATAATCATTAGGAGGAGGAACATGGGTGTAATTCGACTGCTGCCGAGGTTGCTAGGGGGGGTGTTGTGGTGCCGACTAAAGCTGCTGAGTAGGAGGCCTGTAACCCTGTTGGTTTTGAGGCCTCGATGACTGATATGATTGTTGATTCCTCATAAACTGGGGCTAATTATTATTCATTATGCTGACCTGCTCATGAGACAATGTACCCTCGGTAGTTGGACCCATAGAAGAAGAGTTGGGGATAATAGACTTCCGAAGTGGAGATCTATTGGGTCGATGATGATCGAAAACACTAGCAAAGGTGGAGTCTTTGAATGCATTCTGAGCGTAATGCGCTCTCTCATACAGATCTGCCATGGTAGTCAAGTTATTCAATGTCAGCAGTAGCTTGTACTATGGGGTGGCGTTGGCAACCATCATCTTTACCAATTCTTGTTCGGACAAATGATCTCTTATCTTTTCAGCCATCCCTCGCCACCTATCGGCGAACACTATGAAGTCTTCATTCGGCTTCATCTTTTCATTGAATAAGTCAGTAATGGACAAGGTAGGTGCCACCCTGTCTTTGTATCTTTACAGGAACCTCTTTGACACCATGTCGAAGTTCTCTACCTCACTTGGGTCTAAAGAGAAGAACCACTCCAAGGCTGATCCCTCCAATGATCTTCTGAAGAGGAAAGCCAACGCTTTTTTATCATGTTGCCAAAATGATGATTCATACAGGAATCCTTTGATGTGAAGGAAAGGATTGCCTGTGCCGTTGTACTTTCTGTAGACTGGCATTTCAGAAGGCAAAAGGTGAAATACTGGCAAATCAGGGACGGAGAATTCGGGAGCGACCTTGTTATCCATATTCTTTTCAAGATTTTTGAACCGCTCATCCATCTAGGAAAATTTGTTAAGCAAGAGTTGGGTGGTAGAATCTGCTGGTGGAGGTGGTGGCTATTGAAAGGACTGCCTCCGCGAGTAAGCAGGTATGCGAGGGCAGTAAGGCTGTGAACTGGCGGCGTTTCCGCTGTGTCCGAAAGCATTTTGATAAATTGGGGTTTGTGGCCTCACTGGATGCCGTGAACCAGATTGTTGAGGGCTTCTGTGCCGCGGAGTGGAAACATGAAGACCTTCCATGGCCTGAGTAGGGGCTTGATAAGCAGAAGGGTGAACTAAGGGACTTAGCTCGAAAGGATGTAGAGGAGCTTTCCCCTTTAAAATGGATTGGATGGCGTCAAATTGACGAGGATCCACATGATTAGACAGAGCTCCCATGAGGGTAGCGAGATCTGAAGGATGATCGGCAGAGAGCCCAGCTTGGTCTTGGGCTCTTTCAAAGGTAGGATTGGAGATGACGTGAACACATGAATGATCAACCAAATCCGAATGATATTGACCATAGATTGAATTATCCTGAAACTGAGGGGCATGAGCATCTCCCTCACGAACAATTTGGAATTGGTCAGGATAATCAGAGATATAGGCGTCCCTTTCATCTTCAGAATAAGATGCACCATAGACCTGAGGGGCATAAGCATCTCCCTTGTACTCGACCAGATCTTCTTGTTCAAAGGCAACCATGCCGACGGTTCTACCTGAACGTAGTATCATTGCATTGAGATGACAATTATTTCAATCAAGTTGGCACAAATTAACAACCAAGTAGATGCTTACGTTGTTTTGAAAGTTACTTGTTGGATTAATTGAGTTTTTAAACTCAAGTTCTCTCAATGGGTAGGATCCTGATTTCAATTCAAATTTCGCCGTTATGCTCTACGACTTTACTCACAACGATATGAATAACTACCCGGAACTTCAAATGGTACAACCAGCGCGATGAACAAAGAAGAATTCCTTACTTTTGGGGACTTACGGAGGTCTTAACACTAACCACTCTAATCTGACCAAGGGACCGACCCAGTCAGAGAGAGGTGAGGATGCCAAGAGAGGTGTTCCTATAGGAGTGAGCCCCAATGCAAATGACATGTGGCTTGGATGGCCTCTAGTGTAGAATAAATACGTATAGGTAACAATGAAATCAATGATCCGAGTGTTAGTGATGAATAGAGGAAAGAGCTTGAATTGTGTCGCTGTTCAAAGACGCTATTCAAGACAGTAGCCCCTCATGTTCACAGCGGCTCAGGAAGCAAGAGAGATAAAATGGGCACTAAATAGCGTCTTCAAAGGGCGACGTGCTTAATGAAACGCGTCGCTCTGTGTAGACGCGCTTTAGGTCTCGAAAACAACAAACATACAACAAAACCAGGGGCAATCCCCTCTCCAAATAATAGGGTGAATAATAGATCTACTTCTCATGCGACAACAGTTTAGATATATGGGCTAATCATGCAACATCATGGATATCAATTTGAACAAAACACACTTTTCAATACCACTTCTCAAGGCAATCAAGGGGGGGCAAAATCTTGCCACAAAGGGAGGGGTGTGCACGAGGTGCACGTGGGGGATAAAAATCAAATACCCAACCAACAAATCATCAAACGTGCCTGAGGGACACAAGCGGTGCACCGAGGGTGCCCAATGGAAATAACAAGAGTAAATAAAAAGAAACGGCAAGACAAAATCCCACCGTGATCGCCAAAAAGTTGTAATGCTCAAAAAGAATGTGTGTTCATCATGCTATCATGTGTTTATTATGATTAACAATATGAATGAAATTGTGATCGTCAGAAACCGAGGGCTTCAATGAAAAAGTGATCGCTTATTAACCTTACAAATATGGAGAATATGGGAGTTCTGTGTTCCTCTCTCTCGGCCGGCCGAAAGAAAAAGAGCATTCTCTTTTTTTCACTCTTGTTCTTGGAAGGTGTTTCTTCTTTCGCCTAAACTCCAAACTTTCTTTCTTTCTTTGTTCTTCCTTTGTACTTTGTGAAAGTTTAAACAAACAAAAAAAATTATGATTAGAACTAAAATAGTATAGTATCTATTCTAATTAAGAATCTAAATATGCAATTAAACTAAAAAAACTTACTTTTTGTGGTTTTCTTTTAAATCTCTAAAGGAAGTGTAGGTTTGGAAATTATAAAGTGGGTGTGTGTGATGATGACTATATGAAAAAGAAACAAGAAAGAAACTAGAGAAGAAGATGGTTGGTTTGGCCTCTTGAAAGTCTTGGTCTTCTTGAGCTTCAATGAAAGAAAAGGATGAAGAAACAAGAACTCTTCTTGATATCCACGTTTTTCCTCTTGAGAACCTTCAAACACCTTGCCTTAAGCTTCAAAATTACCAATTGCTAATTCTTGTTAAAGGTCAATGTCCATATGTATTTATAAGAATATGTTTTAGAGTATTTTGGCCTTCAAAAAGACTTTCCTGCAGGTCGGACTTACTCTAGACGATCATGAAGGAAATTGGAAACCCTTCTAACCTCTAGAACCAGACTATCTCGGCCAAATCAGGACACTCTTAAAACTCGTCGTCTAAGGGGGATGCCTTTTATTTAATTAGTGCTGTCATAATAGAAATAAATTCGGAAAAAGAAATCGAAAACAATTAGGAAATCTAAAAGGCGTCATTCACTAGCGACGTGCTTTAGATAACTTAAGAAACTAAACGGAATTAGAAATTGTAAACCTAGGTGGATTAAGACCTAAATGGCATCGTCCTTAGGTGACGCTATTTAGTTAAATCCTCTTAAATTTACTAATTTTAATTTTGAATTGATTTCTGCTAAGAATCTAAATGGCGTCGCGCATGAGCGACGTGATTAAACAAATTTCGAGAGAAAATCAATAAAAATTAATTAATGATTAAACATCAGACCATTCTGGAGTATTATCATTGTGATATGAAATTTATTCAATATGATGTCAAAATTAGCGTGTGTACACAACTTAGTCCTTGATCACAAAGGGTATAAACTCCACACAAAATTCCTGCATTCAATCCTGAACCAACAACAATCGATCTCAATATTCCCATCCCAAGAGAACACCTAAATGAACATTAGAAACGAAGAAATCGAAAGGTCGATTTTTTTTTTTAACTGGATCAATGAAGCAAGGACCTGCGGTGGATGTATCGGTGACCTGCTCCTTGATCACAAAGGGCATGAACTTGGCACATAATTCCTCCCAGAAGACACGAGGAAAACAATTAGAACATCTCTAGGGATAAGAACAAAGGGCAGTTTCCATCTTCATTCCAGATGGGTGCAGAGTCCTTTTGGGATGAGAATCATGTGCATATCCATGTAAATCTTCATTCCATATGGGATCTCCGTCATGAATAGAGATGGAGATCGGTCGGTGTCTAGGATCACCTGTAGAGTCTGTGCACAGAGAGAGAGAGAGAGAGAGAGAGAGAGAGAGAGAGAGAGAGAGAGAGAGAGAGATCTTCTGTTTCTGCCATCTTTGCTGCTGAGTCCGTGAGAGAGAGGAGACCAGAGAGAAATTCAAGTGAAATTAGAGAGAGAGAGAGAGAGAGAGAGAGATCTTCTCTAGTGTCTTATCTGTAGAGTCCATGAGAGCGAGGAGAGCAGACAAATTACACTGATCACTTGCAGAGTCCGTGTTGAGACTAGCGACGAAGGAGAGAGAGAGAGAGAGAGAGATGTCTTACCTACAGAGTCTACACGATAAAGGAGACGAGAGAGAAATGGACCGGATGAACTGGACCGCCATGTGAACGGTTGAATTGGACCGCCATATGAACGATAAAATGTTTAGCATAAAGAATGAACCAGAGCAAAGTGAACTTAAAATGGACCAACGAAAAAAGGGAACTGTGACTTCTTATAGATGGTTATAGATTATACCAAACACATTCGTCAACTTGACGGCAAAATATGTAGGCACGGGCATATGTACCGCTCAATTGACAAAGTATAAGGTAAGCATAACAAACTTAAGGATAATAAAGAAAGAAGGGATTTTTTGAATACCTGCAAAAATCCAGAAGCAAAAGCGGATGAGGTTCGTCAGTTGAAGTGGGTCCCAGCGAATTCATTTCCTGCCCTCCCATTCGCAAAGCAGATGTCTTGGGATAAGCAAAGCACGTCCACGTGGATGCTCACTCTTATCATCGTCCAAGTCAATCAATCTCCCTCGAGACGCTGGATTTCTCTTGGGTCCCTGCACCCCCATTGGCCTCGCCGACGTGGATGTTGCCCGTTGCGTTGGGGTCTGACACTGGGGAACCTAAATTGAAGGCCTACTATTTAAGGTCCCGTGGTTGTTTGAAAGTGAGTCTCTTTGCTCCACTTCAAAATTATTTGGTTCCTCGAAGATTTTAAAAATGTTAGAACTCACTTTTTTCAAAGAGTGCCGAAAGAGTATGCAACTAAATAATAAAATTAACTTCTTGAAAGTGAATTATATGTAATCAAACTGTCGTACTTTAAACTCATTTACACGACTAAGTAAATGACCTCCATTCAACTAAAGGCACCTTTAACTTAGCTCAGCCAGCTCAGCTGAGCTTCGGGGGAGTGGGGAGTGGAATTGGAGTTGGATTGGGTGGGGCGCGGCTCGAGTGGAGATGCCGCAGCGCGGCGGGGGCCAACGCCACCACCATCCCATCCCAGGTGGAGCCGCAATCAATGCCGGCAAGTACAAGATGAGTTGCCAGCAACGACGCCACCGCAGCAGCAGCGGCTGCCGCTACTCTTTATTTATTCCTCCTCCAAGGCAGACCAGTAGGCCTACTCCCGAGTCTTGGCCATTGTTAGCTTCATTGCTGCATGCTGCAACACTAGTCCATGAGAGCTCTTGGGTTCTGATTAAGAGATTGTGTTGTCTCCAGGATATCTCCGTCACGGCCATGGCTAGCCCTCTAGGGTTAATTGAACTGATCAGTGGAATCAGACCAAGGTGCGTGACGTCGATTTCCGAGTGTCCAAGCGCGTTGGGCATGGATTAATTGGGTGGAAGTGGAACCCTGGTAAGGTGTTCTCGTGTAAGAGCCTGGATGCACTCCCTACGTTTTTCTGCATGCAATTTTGTACCTAGGAGCGCCAGACCTACACAAGTGTTGTATATTCATGTTGTATGGAAGTCAAGTAATGTGCGTCTCATATTCTGCTGAGGCAGAATGCATTTCCGTAAGTCTTGACAAGGGAGAGAATCTTGTCGCCAGTGCCCTGCTATCTTTTTCCCTTTGCGTAATCGTTGACTGCTCGAAATTTAGCTCAATGATGAAGCTGTGGCGTTTCAAATGATATGTTAGAGTAGGTTTCTAGATGTTGAACAATTTTACCATTTTAGTTTGCATGAAGATGTACGGTAATTGTACCATTTGAGACCTTCCCAGGGAGGGAAAGTTACCTATGACCCACTAAACATTCCAACCACCTCTGCTTCCTGAGGCAAGTGTTGTGCCCTACTGAGCCGCAAGATGTGGGTTTCCTTCTGCATTTTCCACCTCTGCTTGTTTATTTGGCCGCATGTTGTTGTTTTTCCTTGTTACAAGGGATTTTTGAAGAGGTTTGTGGGGGAAGTAGATGCAGTTTTCCATTTTCCTTTGGTCTCCCATTTCACGTACATCTGAATCCCCCAGTTCAATAAGTTAATCTTCTCTTTCTCAAAAAAGACTTTGGGGAAGTTTTGCATGAAATTGTGAGAACCAAATTGATCTATTGGTGGTGAAAATTGTTCTAAAGGAGGGAAATTAGGAGCAACAAAGATGCATAAAGATTGATTGTGGTTGAAAGTTAAAATATGAATACTAGGGAATGCTTCGTGTATAATTTTTAGCATAGAAGTATATTGACATTGCATCATATGGGCTTGAAATGTGTGACACCAACAAGATACTGTCTCATTTGAGAGAGCAACATGGATTCAAAAAAAAAAAGGTTATAAAAATGGTGGCCAAATAAAACATAGGTGCACAACATAGGGTTGTCAATGTGTACCTATCAGGTTGATGATAGCCCTCTTTATATCCTTACCGTGTAAGCTCTTTATATCCTTACCATGTAAGGTAAAGAACCATCCATATCCTCGAACATCTGAAGATGCCAAGGCACAGCATGATGGTAGATCTGTTGGCCCTTAATACCTAGGTGGGCCTGCCTAGGTGGTGAGGCAACCAGGCAGTACCTTCTTTATGGGTTTTTATATTTTAAACAGTTTTCATGTAATGTTTTTTTCCAACTAAATACATACATTACCATAGCCATTTTAAGATTCCCAATACATTGATCATAAAGGATGATCAATTTAGACCTATATTCACTTTCCCAATAAAGTGCAGTAAAATATAAAAATTTCACAACTATATAACAAGATTAAGAACCATATTTATTTTGTCATGAGGCCATTACCAGATTTTCTTGCACATTAAGAAATTTAGGCCTATAGTGTGACATAAGAAACATTAAAATCACATACTACTACTAAGAAGTATAATCATTGTATATGAGGGACATGTACTCTGTGTCGATATGTGTACTGAAAAAGAAAATAGTTATAAACCAAGAAAGGTAAGGTACAGCTCAGCATCCAGTGGTTTGCAATAGCAAGTCTTAACACACTGTATAACCACAACTAAAACAGTGTACAACTACAAGTAAGAACTATAATCATCGTGTATAAGGGACATGTACACTCTGTCCATATGTACAAAAAAAAAAAAGACAGTTATAAACTGAAAAAGGTACGTTTCAGCATCCAACGGTATGCAATAGCAAGTCTCAAGGAATTCCGGCATGGATCGGGAGGCCGGATCGGGACCCGCCGATCTCGATTCAAATCGGGATCAGATCGGCCACAATCGGCCGATTCCGACTGGATTGGGACCCACCGATCCCGATCCAAATCAGCCGACCCGGGTCAGGAGCGGCCAATTCTGATTTCCATGGCAAGTCTAAACATAGTACATGATGCTAGAAAGAAGGTTGAAGATCTTGTACAATTTCGTGATTTCCTTTTGTTGTTTTTTCCCCTTAATGTAAAGTTATGCAACCTGTTTTCTTCTCTGACGCACTAAGTAATAGTAAACATGAAACAACGAAGTGAGGTTGATTCTACTAAAGAATCTTGATGTTGTCAAAGTTTTATGCTCCTACCCAACATCTCTCATCATTATTCTTATCTTCGTGTATCCTTATTCTTATCTTTATCCCTAAAAATTATTAGAAATAGATATATAAAGGTTAACTTATTTGACGTAGGTGTCTGGCCTGTAACTTATTGGATAACATTTCGAAGTAAGCTGTTATATTCTTCTAGAAAAAACATAAATTCTACTTCCAATTCGTAGCATGCATAAAAACTATGTATAAGCTCAAACTAGTGTGCATACAATTTCTAGTTGTCAAACATGTAACACAATTAAACAGTGCATAAAAAAGTTCAAGTAGAATTGTATAAATAGACAAAAAAATGAGAAGTGAAGTTGGGGTTTTCTAGTTTTATTCTAAATGAGATTAAGGTTTTCACCTTTTATCCTTAATGAGATTATGACTTTCATTTTTAAATAGCAATGGAACTGATGAAGTTCAATGTGCACGTGATGTGATTGGTATTTTTTCTGCAAGTGGGTGAGAATTGATTGACAGATTGAACTTGAGCTATGGCTAAGATGGGCTAATATAACAGATTGATGGATAATTGGACAATTGGATTTGGAAACAGGGGCATCCATGTTCTTATCAATGGATTCCACATCCATACATAAAAGTTCAAAAAGTGTCTGTCCTTTAAGCTTTGGTGGTGGACAGACAATGGACAATCATGTATCTGTCAATGTCTAAATGCACAGGTGGAAAATCAGGCCTAAAGCAACATACAATTTCATAGGAGGAATGCACTAAAGTCCCCAAGGATTCTACGTACCTAAGGTCAAGAAATATGCTTAAATATTAATTGATTTTTAGACCTTATTTATCCACTTTGGATGTCTAGTTTTCATACTCAATTTCTAACTTGTTCCTAGCATTGCCTCTTTTTTCATACATTTACTTAAATCATCTTCTACAGATGAATTTATAATTCTTTGCATACTGTGTGCTGGATAACTTGGAAAAAAACTTAATATCAGTTAAGCAGTAGGTGTAGAGCAAAGGGGCTACACATTGGATCTCTTTACACGGAGAAAATATCACTCAAATGATGGCTGCAAAATTGCTTAAGCTTATGGAACAAATATCCCAAATTTAATGGCCACCTTTTGGGAAGTGGTTTGGGTCTGGGTCAACGGGGTGTGGGTTTGGGGGGGGGGGTGTCGTGCGGAGTCCATTGTTTCATTTGGGATTCTTTTGTATGCTTACTTTCCGCTGTTGTAATTCTTTTTTTTTCTGTATGCTATTTGGGATTTCATTCCTCCTCTTTGTTTACTACTTTTGCTTTTATCCAAGAAGCTTTACCACTTTGACTGTCAGCATTTCAATTATGTTCCTTTCTCAAGGGAGTGGGTACATAAAACCTTTGGTCGGGAGCCACATGTAGAGTTAAGTTCCCCCGTAAGCCATTAGGATGACTGCATATATGATTCTGTAATTAATCTAAAACATGATTAAACATATGATTCTGCGAAGGAATATGGAAGATCATGTTACACAGTTAAATTGTTCATCAGCATATGAAACTTGGATCAATTTTTGGGCATAGTCCTTAAAGATGTCCAAAGGTAAATTGACTGGATTCATGTGGATTTAATCACCAAGCATACCATTAGTTTGTAAACAAATGCAAACATACCAGCTACCAGGTAGGAAAATAGCTGGGACCTTTGATGCTCGGAATATGAAGTCTCTTATCAATCAAAAGAGAATCTTGAAATAATTATGTCATTTGAATGTCCAGTGGATCAACCGTCTACCATCTGTATTATGATGATCAAGATTATCTGGAGCCCCTAGACCACACATCATTGATTTACATTTTAGTTTCAGTTATGATTTTCTAAGAGAAAGTTACACAGCTTCAGTTAAATGGTTTGATTATTTTCTGCTTGTCATTGGATCACATAGGAGGACAAAAGTACAATAGGCAAATTATGCAAATCAGTTCCACTATTGTCACGCAAAACTGTTTGAAGCTTTTACAAAAGCAAACTTTCAAAAAGGCTTGAATTTTCATTGGCAAAAAATTTTTGTTCTCCACCACTAAGCTTACATGTCCTTTCTGAAACAAGAGTCAGGCTTATCTTTTGTCTTCAGAGAGTCAAGATTAATTAGCCTCCCATGAAGATTTTAGAAGTTAAAAGGAAAGTCATATGATATATTAGGTTCCTAGTACATTCATAAAGCGGCAAGTCAAAAAACAAAGAAAAAGGAAAAAGCGGGAGAAAAATATGAAAGCCTTTAATTGTGGTGATTGAAAGACACTATGCTGCAGTGACAACTAGAGAGAATATATATAGAAGGGCGGACGTTTTGTGTCCCTGATGAAATTGCTGAATGTCACTTCAACAAATTACACCTTTTACTACATGACTATCTTTCTCTATTTGCTAGCAATTGTGATAAGCTCATCCTTGTTTAGTTATAAATGAGCATACAATCAAGCAACTTTTTTTTTGTGTGAATCTACCTTTATTGGATACTGATAAAATTCTTCCTCTCATTACTTCAGGAGATCCACAATGGCTGCAACTCCATTATTCTCTATACTAATGTGCCAAGATTCCATGCAACCTACTGTCAAATCATCTTTGCATTGTGAAAAAGGAACAATTGTTGAGAATTTGTTTCCTTCTCAAAAGGTCTTTGGATGCTTTCCATCGTCTATTATGTTCAACAGTAGAAAGAAGTGGCTTGCCTTATCCAATCGTACTGAATTTTTTTCCAAGACAAGGATGAAGAAAGGAGGTGGTGATTTTATGGTTAACAATGGGTCTATGCCATTCCAAAACTTTACAGAAATGCACTCATACGACAATTGTGCCATGTATAATTATTTACAATCTTTTTCAAATGGCATTTCTCTGGCAGATAAAACCCTTTCGGAGCCCTACTTGTTAGCAACAGGATGCAATGCCAGACAATTGAAATCATTGGATTCTTATTTTAGCAAGCTTCATGATGATATGAATGAAGAACATACCTCTTGTGTGCCCACAAGTGATTTTGGGTCCCTGTCTGATACCAGAGAATATCAAACGGGCCCTTCTTCAAGTTTGGGGCAGAAGATAAGGTCTATTGACAACGTTGATCAGCCCAAGGCAAAAACAGGATTGGGCTCTCTTCAAAATTATTTCGACAAGCTTAGTAGTGGTAAGTGCTGCATCATTTCTAACTCAAGTTTCCAAATGCATATGTTAGATAAGAGTGAATACCATGTTTCCAGGTCTTCATGCAACACATAAATGTCAATTTTTTCATTATCTCTCCATTTCTTGGTAAAAGTATGTAGATTTTCTTATAATTGTTTGTACATTTCATGATTTGTCGTGCATTCATACAGGTTCTTCCAATATCAGTCACTTTTCCATGCATTACCATCATATTGACTTATCATCATCATCATCATCATTAGAGCCTTATCCCACAATGTGTTTGCGATCACATTGACTATTTTATGTTTGAAATGTTGTTCCAGATATTTGCCTTTCTGTAAGCTAGTTTTCTGAAATTGGGCTCTGTGGCGAGATTCCCGAGGACACAATTAATGCAACAAGGTTTGTATTTATGCCCACAATTGATGAACTGAAGTGGTGTGGGCTGAACTATGAGGTGGGGGTTTTACCATAAAGGATAAAAGGAGGGAGTAGGAGGACTGAAGTTGTTGTCCATTATGAATCTGGATTTGAGTAATAGTCGCATGTTTTAAGTATCACAATGTTATACAGTAGGGTTGTGTTAAACTGCACGTCTGCATTTCTTGAATATAATAGAGTTATTATTGTAATGTCCCTCAAATATAGCTAAGTTGTATCTCTAATCATCGAGGTGCCTTTTCGAGTGCTGGCTTAGTTCTTTACAAGAACTTTGTGGTTAATCGTGCTTAGCTAGTAGTAGTATTGGGATGAGTGACCATTGGGGAAGTCTTTGCTCTAGAGCAAATTACTACTAAAAAGGGTAAAACCGTGAGGCCCATAGGCCAAAGTGGACAATATCTTAATGTTGTAGAGTACATGACATTACATAATGGTATCAAAGCCACGACACCAATCATAAGTGTGGGAACTAAGTGCTACATACGATAAAGTGCTACACCATGTGAGCAACCTTTGAACCCATATAGGACAACGTGCTACGTGGTGGGAGCCATCTCTCTTGAGCATGTGGAGACCACCTCTAGAGTCCTGCTTGCATGGTGGACTGGTTGTGGGCTAAGCAACGTAGCGATGAAGATGTCGCCTACTCAAAGATGAAATAAAAATCTACTTCTAGATAACTAAAGCTTCAACTCAAGCTTCTTGACCTTCTCCTACCTCATCCTCCTCGACAGGAACTTCCTCAGCTGAAAAACAAGTCAGTACGCAAGGGTGAGTCACGTAAAACTCAGCAAGTTCAGAAAATCACCCATCGACAGTTTTGCGTAACTATAACATAAGAAAACAAAACATGATAATTAACCATCTAATCATGTTGCAATCATAACATATATGTAAACAATCTTAAGTCTTAAATATGCTCATAAACCATCTATATCAGAAATAAGTGCATCTAGTCTTTACTATCAATTCCTCACATCATTAAATCATGCATAACATAGATTATTGAACATTTAGATATAAATCATTAGTACATATTTTATTTCATAGTATATCATCAAAATCATCATTCATAATCATGCATCATATTTCTTCTTTAACAAAGGACAAGCATCCAACCGCATCATAAGGAGTCATAGTTCATCTTATTCATCATCATCGTCACCTAGTGGTAAGGTAAAGCCCACTAGATCTTCGGCTGCGCAGTCAGGGGATCGACATATCCCACTTAGGGTCGGTGTACCTGTAAGCAAGCACACTTCCAGGATTTTGACTCGTTGCCTCGAGCCCTTTCACATCTTATCTTAGTCTTCCCCCACAAGGACGCTATTATGTGTTGGACACTTAACCTCCCATAGTGGCATTGTCTACAACAGTTTATTCATTTATCATGCATGCAATATGCTCTTGACAATGCTATGAACAAAGGTGCATAAATAATAAATTCAACATGCTGTGCATATAGAACTTTAAAGTATCATGTTACTGGCACTTTTAATCGTGTCAAGCTCAGATGACGCGAATAGCAATTCGCGTCACCTCCTTATGGCGCCATTAATATAGTTAGAACATGTTTCAAAGGAAATAAACTTCATAAATTCACAAGTTAAACATGGGTAAATTTCTGATCAAATAATACTAGACATAGCCTCTAACAGTAAGCAAAATTATATATCATGTATAAACATATATTTATGCATAAAAAAAAAAGTTCCCATGAAAAATACTTATGAAATAAAGTTATAAATATACCTCATGCATGCAGTACCAGAGCAGTACTTAATTCATCAAGCTATGAACCTATTATGCCATTTAAATATGCAGAACAGAAGTTTAATCATCAACCAACAGTAAGCTTAATCATGTCAACAAGGGCTGACGTGATTAGCAAATCGCGTCAAGGTCCCATGACGCGTTCAAACATGCAGATTAGGGTTTTTGCATGCATTATTGGGTTCCATTCACCAAGCATGGGAATTTTAAGAAGAAGGGGTCATACATAGGGGGATTCATATGTATCAAACATAACTATAAAACCTTCTTTTCAAGCTACTATAATAGCAGTTGGAAAATATTTTTAAAATATAGTTTTATTTACCTAAAAAATAGCTATGAACATGGAATTTATCATCATTTGCCTCTCTACATCAAAACGAACGCACCAAGGAGGCCTAGGCAAGACAACCAACTCCTCTCACATATAGCAACATCACTGCGCCGCTGCCTCGTGCTCGCACACGGAGAACACCGCCTCTCGCGTCGAGAAATGCATCCAATCTTTCTCTCACTGCTGCTTTAGGATTTAGAACGCACTAAACCCCTCTCTCGCGGTTAGGGATACTTTAAATAGCCTCTAAGATTGAAGTCTAAATGGAATCAAACTCTCTGGAAGGAAAGAACTGGAGAGAGTTTGCACAGGAATCGGACTCTTAATTGCGTCAAGATGATATGACGCCTTCTAAGCACCCTCTTAATCGTGCCAAGGGGGGATGACGCGAATAAGTTCTTTCGACCAGACCCTCATCAGGCTTAGTCTAACCTACTAATGGGCCTACCCAGGATACTAATGGACTCTAACTAATATTCTAATGGGCCAAGTATTACATCTTCCAAGAGTGTAGAAGCACACTATAACACCCCAAGTCAAAAGACACCGAACCACTCTGGGTTGGCTCACTTGACTTGACGTGTTACCAGGTTGAAACCCAATCGATAATCATTTTATGCATTGGGGATGATAATTGAGAATTAAAACGGAGATAATTTAGTACACATAGGTACAAAATAAGTTTCACATATAAGGTTGTTCATACATGCCTAAGATAAGAAACAAATGTAGAGTTCAAATAAGATTATTACATAGCCAAAACTTGTTCACCACAAATGGAAAATAAAAGTCAAAACTCCTCTGGCATGTCCAGCCATGATCAAGGAAGATCAGTCAAGTCCAATTCCAAGGCCTCCCCAAGATTCCTACTCCAAACTTGAAAACAAAATGGGCTGAGTCACAAAGAGAGCTCAATAGGGATCCATGTGCCTATAAAGGTCCACGAAATCTCTATTAAAAGGAAAGCCACAATATAATCAAAGTAATCAAAATAGATAAGCCACTCTATAATAAGTTGAAATTCCATTCCATGGAACAATCGATTTATTTCACATATCAACTATGATACTCAAATAAGGACGATAGAGAACTACACTAGTATCGATCATATTTACATATTTACATTCATAATCACATAAGGTATGGACATCCTGAAGGATTCTTACTTGGTCAATGCCGCTCCGTCCTTCTAGGACCTCCGAAAATCCTTGAACGTATAGCAACGAAGTAACGCCAACTAAGGTTTGTAAGCACAATGCCATTTGGTCCAGTCCCTAGTTGAAGTGCACACATAAGTGGACTCCCCTACTGCCTCAAACATAACCATACACCTAGATCCATATTTCTAAATCCAAACAAAAGGGCTACAAATCCCTGCCCCCATTCCTTAAGGGGAAAGAATCTAAACGGTACCTGCTAGTGAATAGCCATCCATTCAAGTTTAAGAAGATAACCTAAATATATCGAAGTACTTTAAAGAACCAATGTACCATTATAAAACTAAGTCATCATGCATGAAAATCATAGAATCAAATCAATTTAATCATAGCCATAGGGTAGGTACACAATGATCGAAGTTCCACAGGGTTAGAAGGGTCAAAAATGCCCAAAACAATCAAACATGGGTTATGCATTGGTTGCCATTTTGTCTGATGAGACTATCTTGTTGTCTTTTTCACAGAATCGTAGATGGTTTTGCACTTCAGAAAGTTTGTAACAAACTCTTGGTTCATGATCCACCATGAGTTTGAGTGGGTGACAAGTATTTATGGGAAAGGATTCAACACGCCCTGGGGAGTATCTGACTTAGATGGCCCCCCTCCCCCATGATTTAAAAAATAAAAATTATTATAAAATTTTAAATATTAAAATAGGTCCCTTTGGGTTGTTCCCATCTTGGGACTTAGATTTTCACCTCCGATCTTGGCAATCAATCGGAGCCGTCCAATTTGGTACGTATAAAAATAAAATGTCTAAAAATGTTAGAGAAATAGTCAAAAAATAGAAAATTCGTCGGATTAACCCTTAGAGTTGATCCCATCCCCTGGGGTTTTAGTTTTGTTCCCCAAAGAACAATGCATTTGATTGGACGATATGGTTGATTTCATTAATCAGATGGTAAAAATTAAATCTGAAGGGGTGGGAAACTACCTAGAGGGGGTGTTTGGATGTTTTAAATTTTTTTGTGATTTTTATTTTATTTTATCTTTTGACATCTGGATGGGGGTTTGGGGGGCCATCTAAGTTAGATGCGCCCTGAATATATATAGGGGTTGTATTTTTATCCTTTTTGGGATTATTGCATATTGTCTCTGCTTTATGACTCAACACTCGTATGTATATTTCATTGTTGTCCACATAGTGGGTTCATTATGTTGGTTGCCTTTCACCTACTTTTGTTATTCTAACATGTATAATATAAGAAAATTGATCTGAAGGTAAGTCTTGTGGTCACATTCTTCTACTAGAACTATGCCAAGTCCTCACCTTTCCACGTTTGTTGTAGGTGTGCTAAGCTTGGAGATATTAAAGGACATGTAGCTGTTGCTTAAACTGTTCTGAGAGATTCTTGAGCCAGTCTGAACTGTCCAAAAGAAATTGGATTAGGTCATATCCAAGGATGGCAGTCTCAGCACCGGTCTTGGCATTGGTCGGTACTGATACTGATACATATTGGTATTGGTATCAGTGGTATTGGCCAGTATTGGGTGGTACCAGCTAGTTTAGGTCCGGTACTGGCCGATACCAGTTTTTTTTTAATTTAATGACTGGCATCGGTGTACCCCCCTATATTGGTATCGATGCCGATCGATACCGATATTTATTGGCCAATACCGACCATGGTCATACAGGTGGTTATAGCATAAATTATTCTATGGATAAGTTGTTTTGTTGTTGGTATTGTCTTGGGATATTTCTGGCATCCAGCAGTTCATTATTTCTGAAAACTGAGTGTTTTTCCCCCCCATGACAGGAGTGCAAACAAGAGAGACCACCTCCTCGCCTTTCACCAAAGATGACACTGCAAACAGTCTAATAAAATTAAATGTCATCAGTGAGGAATACTTTGAGAAAACTTCAAGTACACTGAATACAGATGACAATCATGTCTCACTAGAGAGTATGAATAATGAGACTGCCCCAACTGGGCTTGGCAAAAAGGCTTTCCAAGGTTCTCAGCCATATGATGAGGCATCTGACTTTTATTTGATGTAAGCTTTGCTCTCTCCAAAAACATATTATTATCTGGCATTGAGCTTCTCTTTCTGTATATTCACATTATTGGGTTGCCTATTAATTGGCCTTCTGCATCATTAGATGATGGAGACAAATTTAATTTATTTATTTTTTATATCAGAGATTAGAATGAAATTTACTGTCTGCTTATACCTGGAGAAAAGTATGCTGGATGATGATCACAATCTGTGAACATGGTTATGATTTCTGGATCTGAAATCCATATTTTACTATATTCTTGACTCATGGTTATTCCTTTTTATTTATTTATGTTAAATTGTGAAACATCATACAGTTTCCAATGTGCTCAACTATCTGCAATGTACTAATTCTTGCCTATACTTCTTTAAATGCAGAAATCTGCTGGCATCAGTGGACATTGCAGTCTTCTTGTTTGAGATTGCAAGTCCCATCAGGAGCTCTGATGTTGAACAGTTGTCACTCCCGTTGATTTATGGTGCTAAGATTAATAAACTAATCCTTGACGGAGAGTGGTGGAGGATTGTGACGCCAATGTTTCTGGTACAAGACTGAGATTTGGTTCGTCTTGACATTTCTATCTTTTTATTCATGTTCCGGTCCAACAGAATTTGATGTTAAGATATTCTAGTGTCGAGTATACTGTTCATCATTCATCTCGTAAACAAGGAGATGTTTTTCAGACCTGGAAGTTTTATTTGGAAGCCTTAATCAGCTAATAAGACTTCTTTTTTTTTTTCGCATTTCTGTCCATGATGTGATTTCTAATAGGAAGAAATCACAATTGGTGGCTTAAATATATATATATATATATATATATATATGAAGCTGCCATATTTTCTTGCCCATTTTTATTTTTCCTGTTGATGATGTATTGCATGTATGGCCAGATTTGTATATAGTTTCCTAAGGTATAGTAATTAATACAATTTTCCAAGAGAGTCACCATAATAAATGGAAGTAGTAGATGAGGATTACATAAATAATGATTGATGAGGTAACCTGATTGTCAATGAAAGCAGTAGGAGAGAAGAATTATCTCCCTACAGGATAATCATTGATGTGGTAGCCACGTACTTATCACCAGTGCACACGAATTTCACTGATTTCTGCTTTTGTTGCCTCTCGATCTGGAGATCTGTTTGCAGCGTGTTTCAAAGTGTTCACTTCTATCTGATACGTTCTTTTATGGAATCTATCTTTATTTTAATGGTAGCTTCTTTCATCCTTCATCTTTATTCATTTAGAGCACTATTTCATCACATAAGATTATGTTGTGCTATTCTCTTCTTATGTAATTTTTCTTTGTTCCCCAAGTTTGGTGCCCTATATCTGACCATTGTCTTCATGGACTTGTACACAGTAATATGGTTACTTCTTTGTCTCTGTTACTGTTAAATCACCTATATGCAGAATTCTTTTAATTTTCTGTGTCAGTGTGCTTTGCATTTGCTTTCTGTTCCTATAATAGGACAGATTTAGGCGTATTCCTAAGATAAATATATTTGTGCAGCATTCTGGATTTCTGCATATTGCTCTTGGTTGTTGGGTGCTTCTTACATTCGGTCCTCAAGTTTGCAGAGGATATGGTCCCTTTACTTTTTTCCTCATATATATACTGGGTGGAATTTGTGCAAATCTGACAAGCTTTGTTCACACTCCTGAACTAACTGTTTGTGGAACAGTATGTATACCATCCTCTTTCTAATCATAATTGTTGATATTGCTTCAGTACATGTTATTGAATGATATCCCCATTTAGGTTGAGTTGTTTCTTGTTTGTCATCTAAACATTCCTTAGTTGTATCATTACTTCACTGCTTGCATTTATGATTCTCAGTTGTAGTTTTTATTGGCAGTTGTAATGGCTTCTATTGTAACTATTTATAATTTTATATGATACTTAATGGTCACCAAAGGATCGTTACTCAAGTGCTATGATGCTACTTCTGAACCAGAGTGGCTATTGATTCTGGTCACATTTCTATTCATCTATTGCTTATTTACTTGATCAAGTGCAATGTGCTTCTCTTTAATTTCCTCCATCTTCTGTTTTTACAATGCTTCTCAACTTCATGGCTGCTAGGATCATTGACAAAAAATGAACAAAATAGTGAAAGCTTTGAGATCACTATTAAGGCAATAATGCAGTAATGTGTGATTAGGTTGAGTCCTAAGGTGGAGACATACATACTACAACCACAGGGTCGATGATACAACCTGTAACTGTAAGGACGTGTTTATGATAGTATGACACAACTCTTAACAGCTTCCCTCAAACTTATGGATCATAAACTGACATTTGTCAGCCAATTCCTTGAACCATTGAGTTGCCTGAGGTCAGCAAGCTGCTGAAAAGGAGGAATAAGAAAAAGAGAGTGTGTCAGAAAGATAGTGCTGATGGACGAAGTAGCGGTCAATCTCGATGTGCTTCATCTCTTTATTGAACTCTAGATTGCTTGCTATGTGAAAAGTGCTCAGGTTGTCACAATATTGCACTAAAAGCTAGAGCACTTATGCCAAGATTGTAGAGGAGACACTGCAGCCTGATGGGGGACAACTACTGGGACTGAAGGAACTCTCTAAATATGCAATGAGATCAACAAATATCAGCGTAGTACAGCAAAGTACACCTAAACTCAGAGCGAACCAGCAAAGAAATTATACCTATATTATTTTGTTTTTGGAAGGTGATCAAAAAGATCACAGATTCATAAATAATTAAATACAGAAAGTACACCAGAGAGCAAAATAGCTCTCAGAATACACAGAAACCCCTTACAAAATAGGATAAAGAGAAAAAACCTCACCCGAGAAGAATTCCACACCAAATCTTATCAAGGACAGAAAGATATTACATAAAGAGCACCAAAATACAAATCAGCCAAACAATCCTCTTGTCCACTGCAGCAAATCTGACAGGATAGGAGATGAATTCGGATCCATCAGAACCCTTGCAGCTTTACCCCATTCAAAAATCCATCTAATAACTCTGCGCATTATGTTGTAGAAGATATCAAACTCATTCCTGAACCTTCTATAGTTTCTTTCAGTCCAAATTCCCCACAAAAATGCAGGAAGGATTAAAGACCATATCTCCTTCTCGGATGGAGAAGGACATAGCTTAGCCCATCCTACCAACATATGAAGCACAGAGGAGGGTTCCTCCCAACTCAAATTAAGGCACCTGCAACATGACAACCACCACGCATGTACAATACCACACTTGTAAAGCAAATGATCTGTGTCCTCAGTAAAGCTGCCACAGAAATAACAACTGAGCTTCTGCAAAAGGAAGGAACCTGCTGAGCCTGTCCATAGTTGGTAACCTTCCCAAAGCTAGCCTGTCCATAGTTGGTAAGATTTTAGACCACACTACAGGTTCCCAAGACACTCTAACTCCACTGTCATTAATCACTCTTACCAATGCATTTACAGAGAAGATTCCTTTAGAATTCCAAACCCATCATCTTGTATCATTACAGTTCCTTTGTAGCTCAAAACTGTGGAATTATGCCTATATTAATAGAAATTGAGCTTGAAAAGTCATCTCTCATGATAAGGGAATGTGGTACCGTCAATGGTTGAGGAATTACCACTCGTCTAGGTTATATAGAACCACAGGAAAGGCTCAAAGGAAGCCTCCAAGATGGATCTTATGCTTTCAAGCCAACAGCAAAGTGAATCACTGCCTAGGCACCATTCCTCACAATCGGCGGTAGAAATGCAAATACTAAATAAGTAAGTGTTAAAAAGGAAATAAGGCACAAACCACCATGCCGGTGCATGGGTGACGATCACCCGGCGCTCGTGTCCCTAAGAACGAGATGAGGAGGGATGTACAACCGGAAATAACAGCCCATCCCTCGCCTTGGATGGCAATATCAACCGTGTATGGTATCAATATCAGCCAATACGTACCAGTATCGGCCCATATCGATACCAATATAGGGGTGAAACTGATACTAAAATGTATTTTTTTTTTAATAAAATAAAATTATGGTACTGGCTGGCATTGGGCCGATGCAGCGTGTTTCAGTCCCGTACCAATCCGGTACCACCGATATTAGTATGTATCAGTATTGGTACTAGGGCTGTCAACAGCCGGGTCTGGGTAGACCCATACCCAAAATGAATGTACCAGACCTGGTTCAGACCCAATAAGAGTTACGGGTAAATGGGTCGGGTCTTGGGTCTACTTCTTATTTATTTGATGTTGAAAGATAAATGGGCCTGATATAGAATTTATTTATCTTAAATATCTATGTGCTATGTAATTGGGTTTGATTTTAGGTTCAAATTCTAAGAAATTGGCCCACAAAGTTTTGCAATGTATGACAATAGAAGGCTTAATCGGTAAACGGGTATACCCAGACCCATAACTAACGGGTCTAGACCCATTTTGACAGCCCTAATTGGTACTGACTGATACCGAGACTAGTACACTAGTACCGAGACTGCCATCCTTGCCCCTTGTAGGGGGATAATAGGCGAACAGGGAGGGGATGGGGAATTGGGGACAACAGGTGGTTGACGAGCCTATGGGTGCAGTGGCAAGGTTGACGGTTGGATGGCAATGAGTGGCTCGCTGTAGATGCACCAACAACATGATCAGCTCGTGAAGTGGAGGAAAATATCACTCAGAGTGGAGGGGTGCACTGGCCCACACTGGTGCATTGCCCAGCACAATTGTCCGCAGTGCACCAGAGAAGACAGCTGGGCGTCCAAGCCACAAGTGGGGTTTGGGCAGAGTCCACTGGCCCATGAGAAAGTGGGATGCTACCCAGTGGCACAACACCACGCAGGGTGCACAGTGTGCAGTGCTGTGCGCACTCACATGTAGTGCATGCGCACGGTGCGCACGTGCACGCGAGGCACATGCTCCATACATGCTTGCTGCGTTCACTACAGGTGCGGGGGGGCTTGGGCCCGATAGTTCCTTCCCCTACCCTATTCACATAGGAATAAGGATGAAGAAGAGAGAGAGAGAGAGAGAAGACGGCAGTAGCAGCAGCAGGCGACTGTGGCAGCAGAGGTGGGAAGGGCATCTCAACCTCCCCATCTCAAGGTTTACCCTCCCTGTCTAGAGGTTTTCTCTCCATCACAAAGAAACACACCACCAAAAAACCTCAAAATTCACAGCAATGTTCATTGGATATTAGAAAACTATCTTACATGAGTATTTAAAGAGTAAACAAATCATAATGAATCCCTAAACTTGACTCTGGACTAAAATACCCCTAACATGAAAAGTTAGTGCGAAAATCACATAGAAAAATCCTGAAAATAGAAAAAGGCCTAAACGGGTCAAGCAAAATATCGACAGAGTTGTCATCCAAAGGGCTATGTGTCAGGAAGGCATTTGGAGGGTCTCCGAGCCACAGGGAAGCCAACGCAATTTTTCAATGATGATAAACCCACTCTAGGTTGAAGCAGACCCGAGCTCTGGTGTCCTCACCACAACAGAAAAACTCAAACAGAAGCATCAGCCACAGCATAGTGCTTAGCTTCAGCATTAGAAGGGGAAACCAGCATATACTTCTTCCCCGTTCTCCTTGTTCTCAAGGACCAACAAGGAAGAGTCTTAAGGGGATGCATGTGAAGATAAAATAAAGAATAAAAATGCTTGTTCTTTGAAATATATGGGCGTTTAGTGATATCCAGTAACAAGATGTTGGAAGCCAGAACATAGTTAGGAAGCTTGGGGTCATTTGTTGATCCTCTGCATCACAGAAAATGTCACGAATGTCACTGGGGATATACAGTAGACACACACTATGTCAAATCAAATGGCTTACCAGGAGGGATTGTAATTACTTGGACAACTCATTATTCTCAAGGGGTATATGAACAATTGGGAAGTTCTTATGAAAGGGAAGTTACTGTTGGCTTTTAGAAGACTAATTCTAGCTGGATGTGCCTTTGATGGAAGTTATGTACCTTACGAAGTTGATAGAATGCACAAAGTGTTGGAAAGTGAATTTAAGGAAGGTTCTGGCTTGAAAAGTGAATTTAAGGAAGGTTCTGGCCCCTAATAGGAGTTGTATAATGCTATCCAATGCCTCTGTCATCTCACGAGAAATACATGCTAGCAATTCAGTTGACCAGTTACGAGCTGATTGAGATTCTCCATGTGAAACAAGGATTCATTTGGTGTTACGACAGGTGATTCCTTTATTTAGAGTGAAAGGAGCCATAATGGATGTTAGTAGGAAGGCAAATTTGCTTTCAATATATATGGTAGGTTTGGTTGGTTCAGATAATTGTCTGATATACAAAACTGTTTACCTTTGAGAGTTAAATTGTCCTTTAGAATTGTGGAATGTCTGGTTAGAATGTTAAAAATAGTTAGGAAATTTGAAGATAGACAGTATTTTCACTCAAACAAATTGCTAGGAGACTTTCTCAATGTGGAGGTCAATAATGGGAAGGATGTTATTAGTGACATATATTTAAAAAATGAGTAATGATAAAAAAAAAATAAAAAAAAAAGGTTCAAGAGCTGCAACAGGAACAAGAGGATGTTTCAAATGAGGGAATGAAAGAGAGGAATGTCTTAAAGGCACATTACAGGGACAGGCTGAAACAGGAGGGAACGAGATGGAGCCAAACCCAGAACACTGGATTCATAAAGGGAGTAAAATGAATGTTTTATGTGTTGATTTGTCAAGTAACTGAGATGGATAAAGCTGTAAAACACGATGGCTAGTTACAGGACGAGAGCTTGTAATAATTTGTTGGGTAACTAATATTTCAAAGTTTTTGGCAACAGGACAAAGCTGTTAGAGGAGATTAGAAAATCGGGCTGGATTTCTTTGCGGGAGAAAAAAATTAAAGATGGCTTCATTGTACCACACATGTTTGTTTATGTGCATAAGTAGGTGTTATATGCAAATTAATTTTGAAGAAGCTTATGTCAGGGTATCTCAGACTCTGCTATGGACATTTATGCATCTGCAGGAATTTCCAGGTCAGTTGGATCAGAAAGTGCATTGTGGCAAGCTTTTCAGGATTAGCCAATTGTTAGGCCGAAGTATTTTCCACTAATTAGAGGGCTTAGAATATAAATATATATTTGACATCCATTTCAGCTTTTGGTTAATAATTTGCACCTTGGATGTGGATTTAGTGCCGCAAGTTAAACGACTTTCCATTCGGTAGGTGCTAGCCCCAAGTTGAAGATGTGAATTCTTGAACCTTTCTTTTATCCTGTACAAACTCTCCCATGTTTGAAGAAGCCTGTGCTGTTGCTCCATAGATGCATGCGATCATGATGCTAGTTTCCTTTGTGCTCAAGCTTAATAATAGGTATTGTGAATCGGTGATAAACTTGTCCATTATTGCTGTACTTTAGCAATGAACAGCAAACTAATTTTTCTGTTCATAACATTTCAATGACATTAGCATGAACTACATGTTCAAGTGTCAAATTACTGTGTCAGTATTGCCCAGAATATCAGTCATATCTGCTCTAGAAACAGAACTTATACATTGCCATAGTCCAAAATATCATCATTCAACATCGTAGCGGATTGCTGACCATGAGAGGATTATTTATATGTCCGAACATGTTAAAGAGCTAATTGACATGACTTCAGTACATGTTCAGTCATTTTGTTTAAAAGTCTCGTGAATCAGATGCAAGTTGTATGGTAGCATTTCTGTTGTTAAGAAGATTTCTGTCAGTTATTATCTACAGAGCTCTTTATTATCCAATGAGCTTTGGATTATATTTGTGGTGAAACTTTTATTACTGCACAACCATTTCCTTGTTTGTCTATACAATTTCAGGGTCCTGTTTTCGCCCTAATTGGAGCTTGGCTCATCTATCAAGTTCAAAACAAAGAAGCAATAGCAAAAGTGGTCTCAGAAAATATGTTCTGGAAGGCTGTGATTGCTACTGCCCTTAGTTTTGTGATTAGTAATTTTGAGCAGGTTGATGAATGGTTAGTGGCTATATTTTATTTGGCTCCTTTCTCATCATAGTCGACACATGACACGATCGAAGATTTTATTTTCCTCTTCATGCTCATTGGAACAAAAATCATATTATGTTTGTTGTATTTAGCTTTTCAGTTCTTTAAATCCTTTCAGGTCCCTTCTGGGAGCAGTTTTCTCTGGATTAGTCTATGGATTTTTGACATGCCCAGCTTCACTATTGGATAAGTCACCTGCTGATAATACTCGGAAAGAGGGCATTGCACTGTTAAAGCAACAGGCAGATCCTTGTAAATCAGCGGGAGTTTTTATCATCTCCATTTTCATTTTGTGTTCTTTGGTTTTCATGTTCGAACCTGGCATTGATACATTGGATCTGGATGACCTCCTATAAAGCAAATAATAAAGAGATGAGAAATTGGAGGTATTTACAGCATTTTGTATGCTGTCAGAAATGTATAGAAAAATAAAATCTATGCAAGAAATGTTCTTAAGCTATTCTTTGCCTTTTCCTTTTCCTTTTCTCTTTTTTGTACACAGTTATATTAGGAGCTGTCATAGTTATAGCAGCTTGAAGATCTCAGAAATTAGCATTTCATTTTGTCCCTTGCAGCATCGAGTTTCTAACAATTTATAATCTTTCATGTTCCTCTAAATATGTCTAGTTGCTTTTGGATTATTTTGCTTGGCACCTCTACTTATTCAAACACTCCCACTATTACGGACTGTAAACAACATTGTTAGACAGATTCCATATCTATCATTTCCTTGAAGAGAAGCATGACCTTATCATCCACCAGCTCTTGCAGTAGCTAAGCACTAAATAGAGCATTTGAAATTGCTGTGTTTTCTAATGTAATCAGTTTATCATGATATCAAATAACTTACCTGCATAGTGCAGTTTTGTCATTGATGAATGAATCGGATAGAACAATGGAGCATTCCTTTTCTCCTAGAGTGTGTTGTGAGAGCAGATGAAATCCAAGCATGCTCTATTCTTCTATGAGAATGTGATGTCTGTGCATTGAATCAACATCATCTACTTTCTTAATTTTCCTTTTCATAATTTGAGATTTTCTAGACATTCTTTTTTCTCTTTAAAAGATTATCATGCTGTTGAGCTGACGATGAAAGGGGAACTGATAAAGTTGAACCTGCAATCAACTAGTCAAGTAGTCAGGGGGGCGTAGTTTAATTCTAGGGGACGAACACTTCAATGAGCAAGTCAAAGATTGAGAAAGATAGCCACTGAGAGTTTAGTCTGCTTGAGAGGGCATGGCTTATTCTTTCTCTCTTCTTCTCATGTTTTCTCCACTTGGTAATCATAAGGGACATTACATTACATGTCCCCCTCCCTCAACATGTTAGTAATCCTTTGCGTCGTGGGTGCATGCGCTCGGTAAGGCATCGTCAAAGTTGATGCTGAGCCAAGAGGAGGATCTTCTGGAGTAAAGGCCAATGTAACATGCATTATATGGCCTGCATCTCGCCATCTTCGGAAGTGAAAGGCTCACATTTTGAAAGTGGAATGTTCTTAACTACATCATCCTTGAGAAGTAGACATTGAGATCTGAGATCTGAGCATTGGATCTCATGTGGGTTATTGGGCTACTCAAACTCATGTGAGATTTAAATAACCAACCCTGAGCATTGAGTTGGTTAGAACTGTAATTGAGAGTAGAACATTAATGGAAACATCTTATCATGCAGAGCAATTACCACTATACTTTCTTGGGCTCACTTTCATAGGCAAGCCTCAACAGTTGGATTTTTGCTTGTTAAATTTGAAGTCTTCTATTGATCCTGGCATGTAGAGTGGATTGAATTAGATGAGGCAACGTAGCTTGCTAGGAGAAGCAGGTGTAGATGGGCTGTGGATTCCAGGGCTGCCTCGGTTGTTGATTGTTTCACAAATATGTAGTAGTACCTCGAATGTCTAGTGCTATGATGAGCAGGGATGTTGTACATACATGTCGATTGTTACCGCCATTCATCACGTCGGCTAGAAGTAAATCTTGAGGGGTGATCCTAGGTGTTCATCTTTTTGCCTTTCCATTGTGACTCAACAAATCCTTATTCTCCTTCTCTGAAACAACAATCAAAGTTCGTGGTGGTCCTCCTCCTCTTGTTAGGTTGAAGGCACTTGCTCTCTAGTACACTTGCTCTCTAGTAAGCAATGCTACCAAGTTAGACTTTAGGGGAAAAAAATCAGCCAAAGAAAATATCTCAAGTTGACAAACAAATCTGACAAATTCATGAAAAAATCAGGAAAGAAAATATAAATTTTTGATCTATAAGAATTAGTTTTAAAAAGTATAAAAAGATATAACATAAAAACAACTTATTATTTGAAAAATATACATGATTTGTTTAAAGTTGTCATTAAATTGTGAACTTTTTGATGCCTTGCAGATTTTAAAAATTCTTTCAGTAAGTCATGTGTTATACATGAAAATGTTTTAAGACTAAGAATATGATTAGATCATCATTTTTTCAAAAAAATCACATTTATGTTACATTGCTGGTAAGTGCTATTGTCTTCTATTCTCCGTTTATGAGCACTTAACAAATTGGATCATTCTAGTTCTTCATTTAGTACTTCTTCTGCTAGCTTTTCTTTCCCCTTAAAGCCCCTCTGACAAGCTGGATCATTCTAATTCTACTTATTCATCTGATGTAGAGTTTATACCTTTTGAACTTACTCCTTTTTCATCTTCTTTAATTTCTTGGCTCTTTGTACTGTTGAATAGTTGGATTGATTTGAGTCTTCCCACCATACTTTGCATTAGTTCTATGGACCCATTTCCGTCCCTTCCACCGCCTTCGATTGGGTTGCCCCCGCGCCAAGCCATCATCTCCCCTTGGAGCCACTTCCCGCCAGAGCCGCACCAAGGAGCCCGCCATCGGCATTCCGCCGTTTTGAATTGGATTGGGCCACGCCCACGCGCGCCTGCAGCGTGTCCGCACATAAATAAAAGAATAGGGCGGGCGCAAACAGGGAGGGAGCGCGCGCGCGCGCGCGAGAAAGAGAGGGAAATGGAGAGCGGCGGCAGCAGCAAGAGAGCCAGGGGGGTCGTGTCGACGTCCTCGTCCCCGCCTCCGCCGCCGGCCGCCGCCTCCGCTGTCTGGGCCACCGTCCCCGAGGACATCCTGGCGATGGTGGTGTCGCGTCTGCCAACCTTCGTCGACCTCCAGAGATTCCGGTGCGTGTGCCGCCCATGGCGCGCCGTCGCGGCCTCCCTCGACGACCCCAAAAAGCGCCGCGGCGCGCCACTCTGCCCTCCCCTGCCCTACCTCCTGCTCCCCGGTCCGGGAGGTCCCGACGACCCTTCGCGCCGTCTCCTCAGCGTCTCTGACGGCAAGATCCACCGCCTCGACTTCCCCGAGGAGTCCCGCGGCTGGTGGTGCTACGGATCCTCCGGCGGGTGGCTGGCGATGGTGGACCTCGTCGGCGGGATCTTCCTCTTCAATCCCATCTCCGGCGCCCGCGTCAACCTCCCGAACCTGTCGACCATCCCCAATGTGAAGGCGGTGTTTCGGAGCGCCGAGGGCAGGCTCATGTGGCTCTACAAGGACGACTCCGGCAAGACCAAGCATTCCTTGGACTGGGTGCAGTACAACTATGTGCAGAAGGTGGCCTGGTCTGGCCGTCCGGGCGAGAGCGATTGCGTTGTGGTGATGATCTATGCCTGGGACTTCAAATTGGCCTACACGAGGGTGGGGGGTCAGAAGTGGAGGCGCCTCAACACCGGGGACTGGGGCTACTTTAAGGACGTCATGTACCACGACGCCGGCAAGCGCTTCTACGCCGTCAGCTTTTGGGGATCAACCGTGTCCGTGGAGCTCCCGGCGGGGGGTGAGAGGAGACCGCGCCAGACGCCGACGACCAAGTTCTTGGCGCGCCTTCCGGACAATGTTCTGGGCTATGAAGACGAGAACCAGCGGATGGGGAAGTATCTGGTTGGCCTCCCTTCTTCTTCACCTTCAGGGGCGCTTCTCCTGGTGCTGCGTCACTACGAGTATGAGGTTGGCGTGCCGTACCGAACGGAGCATTTCCAAGTTTTCTTCAAGCAACCACCCCGCGCGTCCGCGGTTGACAAGGCGGAGGAGGCGGCGGAGTGGATGGAGGTCGAGAGTTTGGGTGATCTTGCAATCTTCCTGGGTCACAACGCTGCCGTGTGCTTGTCTTCTTCTCAGGTCCTTGGCGGTTGCAGACCCAATTGCATCTACTTCACCGACGATTTTGGAGAGAGGTTTCGCTCCGAGTTGAGGTGTGCGTGGGGGGACGCCGGTGAATACAGGGGTTGCGATGTTGGGGTGTTCGACGTGCAGGCTAGGACCACCACCAAGTTTTCGTTTCCCCCGGAACTGGAATCGCCCGCGGTCATGCCAACTCCTGTTTGGCTCACTCCCAGTGGATAGTGGCTACGGTCCTGTTATGCATGATAAGTCCCTTTTCCCCCTACTTGACTACTTCTCTATCGTTTCTCTCCTTCGGCCCTATATCAGATCAGACATCATATACCAATGTGACTGTGATGTGATGTGAATTCTCGGATATGTTGCCCTCAAACATGGATGCATCTAGTTGCCACCAGCTATGCCTATTGATTGATGGAGATCCTGAAAAAAGCTTTTTTTTTTTTTTTTTTTTTGTGGGTCTTTGAAGTATATATGATACCCGAACCAGGAGCAAAATCTGCTGCAGGATGTGAACTGTTCTCGGTTTGAAGAATCTTTGATCAATATCCTGTCTCTGTGTGTGTAGTGAATTTTCTCATTCTTGGTCATGCATATTAGCATGTTCTGCCACTTTCGAAACATCGGCCTGAGCTCGCAGAGTCACTCTGCTAGTACATATTATGTGAGCCAGGAAAAATGGAGGAAAATTAAGTTGGGTTTGCTAACTTGTTTGCTCGAAGGACTGCCATCCCTTCAGATTCTGGTGAGAATTCTTTTTGAAATATAGTGCACATTAAATGGTAATGAACGTGACACAGGACACGGAAGGCGTTGCAACAGTGTCTACATGTGCAGATACTGTGGTGAAAGAAAAGGCCCTCTTTGAGCTTACAAAAGCTGGGAGATGGGGAAAGGGAGCATCACGTAACAATCACAAGCATAGTAACTGATGTAGACTTGATCTATCACGACCGGATTCCGCAGATGGAATCCGGAAAAAGAGAGGATCCGGAGCTGGTCCGGACTGAACGATGGAAGGGGACCCGACGGGGATCCGCGACGAGGCGAAGACGGAGCTTCTCCGGTTAGCCTGGACCCGTCCGCGGGGGGCGCGGTCGGTCGCCGGATCTGCTCTTGGATAGTGAGCCGCTGCTCCTTCGGCGGACGGAGGCGCGGCGCGAACAGGAGCTTCTCTCGGCCGAGCGGTCGGCGAGCGTCGGAGCCGAAGCCTGAAAGTCCGAGATCGGACGGGAGAACGGCTCGCTCTCCGATAGTGAGCCCGAAGGCTCCTTCAGCGCGAAACCGAGACTCCTGGCGTGGGGCAGCCGGCGGGCTTGCCCTTGGACAGCGAGCCCGAAGACTCCTTCAGCGCGAGACCGAGTCTCCTGGCTTGGGGCAGCCGGCGTTCGGCGTCGAGACCAGGGAGAGGAATCCGAGGTCGGCGGCCGAGACCGACTCGGGGAGGTCGGCGATGATTCGAACCGAGCCCCTGCATGAAGGAAAGAAGAAGAAGAACCAGTCAGCAGGAGTCCCGGGCGTCAGCCCTGGGAAACCTCCTCCGACGGTCAAGTTAGCTCCTGAAGAAGGTTCAATTCAGAAAGCAAGAAAGAACAGCTTTAATACTATTCGGACAGAAGTCCTTTAAGGGGTTTCGGAAGCTTGGGGAGGCATCCGTTTTTTTCACCACTCTTGGCCACAAATAGCGGAATATTTATAGCAGAAGATAGCGGATGGTTAACGGTGGCAGCCGATATACGACTAAATGAAGGCTTACTGATAAACCGCCATAGCGCCCGATCCGCCACCGGAGTGGGCCGGATTCGGCTACCGGGCCGAAAGGGGTTGGGCCGCTGACGGGCCGAAGCCTGTTGGGCCCTGGGCTGCCGCGCTGCTCCCGGGCCGTAGGCTGGTGGGCCGCTGACGGGCTGAAGCATGTTGGGCCGGGACCGACGGTGCCGCTTATGGGCCGAAGGCTGCTGGGCCGCTGACGGGCCGAAGGCCGCCGGAGGGCCTGGTACTGCTGCTGTTGGGCTGAATGGGGTTTGGGCCTGCTTCAATGGGCCGAATCGGATTCTTCCTCATCACATAGCCCCCCACTCTTGTCTTCCTCAGTTCTGAGATGACGAGAGTATAGTCCGAAGCTTATCAGAAGAATTTTTGTGACAGACGCTTTACCCGAAGGTCTGTTTCTCTTTCTCGTCGCTGGGAAGGGGGGTGCCCTCGGTCGGCCGAGGGCTACGCGGTTGCTCCGTCTTTGCTCGGAGTGGCGACGAAGGCTTAGAGCTTAGAAGCCGAAGGGCCGAGCCTTCTGACTCGTGTCAGGCTTCATTAAATGGACGGGATGGCGCGTCGCCTCGCGAGGAAGTACGGGATACGCGTCGCGCATCCAGCCGCTCTACTAAAAACACAAACAGATCCTGACCGCCCGCGGGTCGCGGATCGCCTCGGCTCTCTGCCCGAAGCTCCACTCGGATTGCCGCCGTTCCCCTCGCTCTACGCGGATCGGGACACGTGGCGACATCCGGGTGATCAGCCGAAGGGTCGGAGCGTTCTCGGCCGTTAATCGTTCTGCTTCAAGTCCCGGAGCCGGCCCGCTATTATTGCCGAAGGACGGCGCACGTGGCGGGCATCCCGGAGGAGCGAGGGGACGAGCGGGATGATCTCGGCCGCTGGCTTCGGCGGGAGGCGTTTCGAATGGGCTTATAAATACAGGCCTTCAGCAGGGTACTGTTCTTCCTCTTGCTGCTGCGCTTGCGTTTTCCTTGCAACCATCCGAGCTCTTCTTCCTTCTCCAGCAAAAGGCTAGCTTCCTGAAGGCTTTGTCCGAGCTCGTCAGCTACCGTGGGAGGTTCTTCGTCCCTCAGAGTACATCGTCGGTGGAGCTTGGAGGCTTGAAGTCGCATTTGGCTCAAGAGAGAGTTCCTCCCCCCCTCTGCGAGTAAGCTTTGGCCTCCTTCTTCCCCCTTGCGGCCTTATGGTCCGGAGCCCTTCCAGCGAGATTACTCCTTCGGACGAGGAATATACTCCTTCCCATTCTCTTAAGTCTTCCCTGTCAGATCCTCTCGCCTCGGGTTCCCTTGCTTCCACAATGTCTGGGGAGTCTGGAAACTCCGGGACCGAGGGGTCCGAGACTTCTCGAGCGGAGGTCTCCGAGGCCGAGATTTCTGGAGCCGAGGCCTCGGGTGCCGAGGCTTCTGAGGCCGAAGCTTCTGGTGCCGAGGCTCTCGAAGCCGAGGCTACCCAGGAAGTCCGGGACCCAGGCCAGGCTTCCACCTCGGGGCGCCGTCCTCCGGACACTGTCTCGGGAGCATCCTGCGCCCTCTCGGACGTAGAGGTGAGGAACCTAGTTTCTTACTTCCAGCTTCCTTCTTGGACGACCCCCCATCGGCCCGATTCTGCCACCAGGGCAAATACTGTTCGCCCGGGCTCCTTCTCCATCTATGTTGATAGCTTCGAGGCGGGCTTCCGTCTCCCTCTCCCCACCTTCGTCATTAATCTCCTTAGCTTCTACGGGCTGGCCCCGTCTCAGTTCTTTCCCAATTCTTGGCATACTGTGTACGGATTTCTGAGCGTCTTTGCTCATATAAAAATCCGCCCCTCCATCAATGTCTTCCGCTATCTCTTCAAAATCCAAACGTAGGGGAAGTCCGAGTGGTACTGCTTCGTCCCTCGGGTTGGCCGAAGCATCTTCTCCGGGAAGCCCTCGTCTATCCACGGCTGGAAGAGGAAGTTCATCTTCGTCTCTCTGCCGGAGAACGAGAAGGGCGTGTGGCCCTTTCCCACCGAATGGGCGCCGCTGGCTGCAGGCCTCTCGGGCCCTCCTGCTCTGACCCCTGTTCAGAGCACCATCGTGGGCCACGTTCAGGTTAAGGCCCCATTCGACGTCTCGGAGCTTCTCACCGACGCAGAGCGGCTGATAAATGCCGGGGTCTGGCCGGACCCTAAGTTTGATCCGGAGCGGGCCTTCCCTTACCTTCCTCCCGGGGAGACTCCGCGGGGGAAGGACTGCCGCTCCTCCGGCCGAAGCTCCTCCGGCTGACGAGGCTGATGAAGTTTCGGCCGAGGGTAAGTCGGCTTTGTATTTGTATTTGACCACTGTCTCGTTACTAACGCGTCACTCTTGCTTGCAGCAATGGCCGACCTTGACGACCTCCTCGACCTGATATCCGACCAACGCGATTCAGGCCGGGCGCCGGTCCCGCAAGCAGCAGGCAGGTCTGGCCGAGGCGCTGGAGCTCCGAGGACCCGAGGCGGGGTCCCAAGGACTGCGGCCTCCGCCGAGGGTCGCGCTGCCGCCGCTGCTCTCGAGCGGGAGCAGAAGACAAAGTTCGCCGCTCGAAGGGGCGGCTGAGCGTCGAAGCGCCCCCGGGAAGAGGAGGTCGAAGAGGTGGAGATGGCTCCGCTGGTTAGGAGGAGCACCGGGGCCCGAAGGGCCGCAAGGCTGGCGTCCCCCGAGGCGCCGAGGGGCGACTCCCCTCCGGCCGTATCGGCAGGGGCCGGTGACGGAGGCTCTGGGTCGCGGGTGCCCCGGGCGCAGCGTGAATGGTGGCACCCCGTGACGGGGGTGTACAAAGATGAGAGCATGGAGAACCCGCAGACGTGTCTTCGTCTGCTCAGCAGCGTCACTCTCCCGTCAGCTTTCGAAGAGCTGAGGGAGCATTCGATTACCGACCTGGCGGCGATGAGCGCTCGGTTGTCGGTTCAGGTAAGGAGTCCGAAAATCCTCATTCTGGCCTTCCTTAGCTGCCTTGATTTTCTAACCCTGATCCGCTCTCGGTCCGCAGGCTGCTATGACGGGCAACGTCCTGATGCATCGCCAGGAGCTACTCCGTCTCAAGCTTCTGGAGGCCGAGGTGGATCCGGCCGTTTCTGGTGAAGGCACCTCGGCGGCGCCCCGCATCGAGCCCTTGGTTGACAGGCTCACTACCGCGAGCGGTCGGGTGCGGGCGCAGCTAGAGGAGAGGGCGGCAGAAGCCCGTGCTGCCGCCGAGGCCAAAGAGAAAGCCGAGGGCGCGCTCGCTGCGGCTCAGGATGAGAACCGGGTGCTTAAGACCCAGATCCAGGACAAGGAGTCCCGGTGGGCTTCGGAGAAGCGCCGCCTTACCGAGGAGGTCTCGGCCCTGAAGCGGGAACTGGAGGAGGCGGCGGAGTCGGTCATTGCCGATTTCAAAGCCGGGCGTGAATACGCCCGAGAGATCCTCCGAGTCCAGCTGCTGGCGTCTTCTTCGGTCTTCGACCACGGACTGGCTGTCACCCAGAGGGCCTGCCCGGACGTCGATCTGACCGGGGAAGCTCTGCCGAAGGGCCAGGAAGCCAGGGAGTTCCTATCCTGGTGGAAGGGCCTCATGGCTGAGAGGGCCTTGCCTTCAGATGCTGAAGGTGAAGTCGAGACCGCCGAGGAGGCTCCCGCAGAGGAAGCTCCCGCAGAGGAGGCTCCCGCCGAGGCTGCTGCTCCTGAATCGGTGCAGATCGTTGACTCCCCCTCTCCCTCTCCTGGCCGAAATGTCATCGAGGCGGAGGAGGAGAGGGCCGTCGAGGACTGATACGAGGGTTCCCCTCGATTTTTGCCTTTTCGCTTTTGTAAGCCTTCGGCCAGATATATGGCCGAGTTTGTACTTCCTTCTGTTTAAGAATACAAGGAACGTTTTTGGGCTTTACCTTATCGTTTTTTGCATGACGAGTGGACCTAGTCTTTCCGAAATATGAGATCTTTTCGTCGTCCGCTATAACCTGCGGAACCGAGACCTGATGTAGGTTCGGATAGGTCGTCGATAGTATCTCGCCAGCATATCAGGCTTTTTTCAGATTCGGCTTCTGTAGCCGAAGCCGCTCTCGCTTTGTCTTGTGCAGACTTAGAAAACAACCCGCCGCGTCCTGATCCGGATTACATGGCCGGAGCCATTCGTCGGATCGAAGGACCTACGGACTTTAAGAGAACCATGCCGCTCCCGGTACGGTTTGCATGGCCGAAGCCACTCCCGATACGGTTTGCACGGACTTAGAGAAATCCATGCCGTGTCCTGATCCGGATTATATGGCCGAAGCCATTCGTCGGATCGAAGGACTTACGGACTTTAAGAGAACCATGCCGCTCCCGGTACGGTTTGCATGGCCGAAGCCACTCCCGATACGGTTTGCACGGACTTAGAGAAATCCATGCCGTGTCCTGATCCGGATTACATGGCCGAAGCCATTTGTCGGATCGAAGGACTTACGGACTTTAAGAGAACCATGCCGCTCCCGGTACGGTTTGCATGCCGAAGCCACTCCCGATACGGTTTGCACGGACTTAGAGAAATCCATGCCGTGTCCTGATCCGGATTACATGGCCGAAGCCATTCGTCGGATCGAAGGACTTACGGACTTTAAGAGAACCATGCCGCTCCCGGTACGGTTTGCATGGCCGAAGCCACTCCCGATACGGTTTACACGGACTTAGAGATCCATGCCGTGTCCTGATCCGGATTACATGGCCGAAGCCATTCGTCGGATCGAAGGACTTACGGACTTTAAGAGAACCATGCCGCTCCCGGTACGGTTTGCATGGCCGAAGCCACTCCCGATACGGTTTACACGGACTTAGAGAAATCCATGCCGTGTCCTGATCCGGATTACATGGCCGAAGCCATTCGTCGGATCGAAGGACTTACGGACTTCAAGAGAACCATGACAAGTTTCCTGAAAAAGAGTTCTTTATTCATACCCTCCGGCTAAAAGCCTGGGGAGAGGTGACTTACATATAATAACGCCGAAGGCGCTCTACATTCTATGTGCGAGGAAGGGGTTGGCCCGAAAGGGTCTCCAACCGGTAAGCCCCACGCCTGATCACCTCCCTGATCCGATAGGGCCCCTCCCAGTTGGGGGCGAGCTTTCCTGAGGCTTCGGCTGGCTTGGAAGCATGAGCGTTCCTCAACACGAGGCTCCCTACGTCAAAGCTTCGGGGCTTTACTCGAGTGTTGTGATACTTGGCCATGCGCTGTTGATAAGCTGCCAGCCGGATACGAGCCTTATCTCGGGTCTCTTCAATGAGGTCCAAGTGGTCTTTCAAACCTTCCTCGTTGGCCTCCGGACTGTAGGCGATGACCCTGGGAGAAGGGAGGCCGACTTCCACTGGAATAACGGCCTCTATCCCATAGGCCATGCGAAAGGGAGTTTCGCCGGTGGGGGCTCGGCTTGTCGTCCGATAGGCCCACAGAACACTCGGCAGCTCTTCCACCCATCGGCCCTTAGCTTCGCCGAGGCGGGTTTTTAATCCCTGAAGGAGGCTTCGGTTGGTGACTTCGATTTGGCCGTTTGCTTGAGGATGTGCTACCGAAGTGAACTTGTGAAGTATGCCGAAGCTCGCGCAGTTGTCGCTGAACCGTCGGCTGTCAAATTGCTTTCCATTGTCAGAGATGATGGCCTGAGGGATGCCGAACCGGCAAATGATGGACTTCCACACGAAGTTCCAAGCGTTGCTATCGGTTATTGATGCGAGAGGTTCGGCTTCGACCCACTTGGTGAAGTAATCGACCGCCACGATGAGGAACTTTCTTTGGCCGGTGGCGACGGAAAAAGGTCCCAGGAGGTCGATCTCCCATTGGACGAAAGGCCAGGGATCGGATAAGGGGGTCAGAAGGGTGGCTGCCTGATGAATGAGGGAGCTGAACCTCTGGCACTGGTTGCAGCGCCGTACGAGGGCTAGAGCGTCCTCTCGGAGTGTTGGCCACCAGTAGCCTTGCCTCAGGAGCTTGTGAGCCAGGGCTCTTCCTCCCGCATGCGCCCCGCACACCCCTTCATGGACCTCTCTTGCGGCATAGTCGGCTTCAGCCGGGCCGAGGCACCGTAGCAGTGGTCGGCCGAAGGATTTCTTGTACAACACCCCGTCCAAAAGGAGAAAGTGGGATGAGCGCTGCCGAATGCGCTTCGCCTCCTTTGGATATGGCGGGACTTCTCCTTGGAGAAGGAAAGCGACGAGGGGGGTCATCCATGTCTCGGCCTCGGCTTCAGCAACTTGCATGGCTTCGGTTTCGCCAAGGCTGGGTTCGGCGAGCTCCTCAACGAGGATCATTCGGCCTCCGCCCCCATCTTGGGTTGACGCCAGCCGGGAAAGGGCATCGGCCCGGGCATTCTCGGCTCTCGGGATCCTCACGATTTCACAGGAATCGAATTGAGTGAGGATCTTGCGAGTTACCTGGAGATAAGACGCCATCACCGCGTCCCGAGCCTCGTACTCCCCGGAGATGTGGCCGGCGATCAACTGGGAATCGCTGAAGGCTTTCAAGTTCCGGGCGCCCAGCTTCTTCGCGGCCCGGAGGCCGGAGATGAGGGCTTCATACTCGGCGGCGTTGTTGGTCGCTGGAAAGGAGAAGCGCAGGGCGTACTCCGTGATGATCCCTTCAGGTGACGCCAGGATCCATCCGGCGCCACTGCCCGTGGAGCATGCGGAGCCGTTCACAAAGAGTCGCCATTCGTCTGGTGGCGCAGGTGCCGAAGTAGCCTCGGCTTCTACCACTTCGGGTGCTGGCAGTGGTGTCGCGGAGGCGCTGGGGGTTAGTTCAGCGATGAAGTCTGCCAACGCCTGGGCTTTTATCGCCACCCGAGGGGCGTAGCAGATGTCGAACTCTCCTAGCTCGATTGCCCACTTCGCCAGCCTGCCGGACACCTCCGGCCGGGAAAGAATCTGCCTTAGGGGCTAGTCGGTGAGGACCTTCATGGGATGAGTTAGGAAGTAGGGCCGGAGCCTCCTCGCGGACGAGACGAGGGCCAGAGCCAGCTTCTCCAGGGCAAGGTACCGGAGTTCCGCTCCCTGAAGGGCTCGGCTGGTGTAGTAAACCGGCTTCTGAACGCCTTCCTGCTCTCGGACGAGGACGGCGCTGAGAGCCGTTTCGGAGACCGCCAGGTACAAACTCAGAGGTTCCCCGGGAATCGGTTTGGACAAGATGGGGACTTTGGAGAGGTAGGCCTTCAGCTGATTGAAGGCTGTCTGGCACTCTTCCGTCCAGTCGAAGTTGTTGGCCTTCTTCAGCAGCTTGAAGAAGGGGAAACAGTAATCGGCCGCCCTCGACATGAAGCGGCTGAGAGCTGCGATCCTCCCGTTCAGCTTCTGTACCTCTCGGAGGTTTGCCGGGGGGCGCATCTTCATGATAGCCGAAACCTTCTCGGGATTAGCCTCCACCCCTCGGTGCGTGACCATGTAGCCGAGGAACTTGCCGGAGGATACCCCGAAGGCGCACTTGGCTGGGTTCATCATCTTGTACCGCCTAAGGGCGGAGAAAGTCTCGGTCAGGTCAGCCAGGTGCTCTACACTAACGCGGCTCTTGACCAACATGTCGTCTATATAGACCTCCATGTTTCGGCCGAACTGCGGGGCGAACACTTTGTTGACCAGCCGCTGATACGTTGCGCCAGCGTTCTTCAGACCGAAGGGCATTCGGGTGTAGCAGTACAGGCCTAAGTCGGTGGTGAAGCTGGTCTTGCTTTCATCGTCCGGATGCATCCGGATCTGGTGGTAGCCTGAATAGGCATCGAGGAAGCTTAAGATCTCATGGCCGGAAGTCGCGTCCACCACCTGGTCTATCCGAGGCAGGGGAAAGTTGTCCATCGGACAGGCCTTGTTGAGGTTGGTGAAGTCCACGCACATACGCCATTTGCCATCTTTCTTTGGCACCATGACCACGTTGGCGATCCAGTCCGGATGGTGCACCTCTCGGAGGTGTCCGGCGTCCAGTCCCTTCTGTACTTCAGCTTGGATGGCGGCCCTCCTCTCCTGATTGAAGGTGCGCCGCTTCTGCTTTACCGGAGGCTGGTCGGGATTGATATGGAGCCGGTGCTCTGCTACCTCCGGGTCAACCCCGGGCATGTCCGCCGGAGACCAGGCGAAGACATCGAGATTCTTTTTCAAGAACTCGGTAAGTTTTTCTGCTTCACCTTTCTCCAGGCCGGAGCCTATTATCAGGACTCGTCCTTCGCCTCCTGGAACAGGGACGGCGAGGAGTGCTTCTCCCGGAGATGTCTCGGCCGATGTCTCGATCGTTAGGGTTTCAGCTGCATTCTTCCCTTTGACCGAAATCATGTAGCACTGCCGGGCTGCTTCTTGGTTCCCTTTGGCCTCGCCTATTCCATGGCTGGTATAAAACTTCAGCTTCTGATGGAAGGACGAAGGCACGGCTCTGATTCCGCCGATGAGTCTTCGGCCGAATATGGCGTTGTAGGCTGACTCGATCTTTACAACGGCAAAGTCCGTCTCGACGGTTAATTGCCGGGGGGCGGAGCCTAAGGTTACAGGAAGTCGGACGATGCCCTCTACTCGGCAGGGCGAGCCGTTAAAACCGTAGAGGGGGCCCCGGTGAGGCTTCATATTAGCCTCACTCAATCCCAATTTCTCAAAACAATCGTAAAACAAGATATTTGGGGCACTTCCATTATCCACAAAGATCCTATGTACATCATAGTTATTTATTACAGCATTAACGACGAGAGCGTCGTCATGAGGGACCTGAACATCAGTCAGGTCCTCGGCGCCGAAGGTGATGTCTTCCAGACGAGGCTTCTTCGGTTCGCCTTCAACTGCTGCCACCGTGTTGCGCTGCCGCGGCCTGGACCCTTCCCCCGGCCCTCCGGATATCATCATGATAGACCCAGAACTGGGTCTTTGATGGGACGATTCTACCGGGGCTGAGGTGGCTTTTGGCGGAGCGGCGGCTTCTATTGCCGGGGGCTGCTGTTGCCTGGGCGCTGCAGGGACGTCCCGGTTCTGTTGCGGCGGCTGCTCCCGGCGATACTGCGGCAGTCTTCCCTCCCGGATGATGCGGTCGATCTCCTCCCGGAGCTGTCGGCACTCATCCGTCGTGTGGCCGATCTCCCGGTGGTATTCACAGTACCTGTCGGGATTCCTTCGGCGAGGATCGGTCTTGATGCGATCAGGCCGCCGAAGCATGCCTTTCACCTCCATGAGCATTCGGGAAGGGGGAGCAGGTAAGGGTAGGTACCGCGGCTGCGGGTCCCGTCGCCTCTCCCTGTCCCAATCCTCCCTGCGATAGAGCTTTCGGGAGGGCTCTTGGTCCTCCGGCCAAGGCCGGACCACCTGGGGAGCAGGTGCCGAGATGGCTTCGGCTGCGCCTCTACCTCTGGACAGCATCAGGGCCTCCCGGTTGATGTACTTATGGGCCCGGGCCGCGAGGTCCTAGAAGGTCGGGGGATGGCGCTTCCCAATGGAACCGAGGAGCCCCTCGTCCCGGCACCCGCTGATCACGGCCGAAACCGCGATCGAGCTGTCGAGGTTCGGGATCTGGGCGGCCTCGGTCCGGAACCTGGTGAAGTACTCCTGGAGAGTCTCGGCAGGGCCTTGCCGGATAGCCAGCAAGCTGGCGGAGGTCTTGCTCTGCCGGGTGGCATCATAGAACTGGTCGATGAACAATTGGCCCAACTGGACTAGGGAGTGGATGGAGTCGGGGGCCAACGTCTCGAATCAGGTGAGGGCGATTTTTTCAAGGGTGAGGGGGAAGAGACGGCAGGGGACTGCCTCGGAGATCCCCCGGACCCGGAGGTAGGTGTTGAACCTCTGGAAATGACAGACTGGATCTGTCATCCCGTCATAGAGAGGGCCCTTCAGTAGCTTGAAGTCGGGGGGCACCTCGGTGGCTAGGAGCTCCGCCGTGAATGGGGTCTGCTCCAGGATGCTGCTGGCGAGGGGCGCCCCGTGAGGCCGGGACACCATCTGCTGCATCTCTTTGCGCATCGCCGTCAGCCTTCGGTCCAGGTCCAGGGCGGCCGAGGTGGCGACGAATTGTCCTCCGGTTCGGGCCGGACGGTACTCCGACGAAGCATAATCCTGCTCCGTCAGACGATCGGCGCGGGGAGCTCGGGCAGGCAACGCCGAGGGCTCGCTGCGCGCCGCCGCGGTCTCGTCGAAAGAGACTGGCGCAGGCACCGGCCGGAACCGGGCGTCTTGTACAGGGTAGAGTGGGGGGAGTGACGCCTGCTGGGGATGTTGCCCCGTCAGTCCCATGCGCTGGGCGATGGCGGACACCATCTCCTGAAGAGGCGCTAGGGACGTGACGGCAGCGGCCAGCGTGGCCACTTGCTGCTGGAGTACCCCCACTCGGTCTTCCGAGCCGAAAGACTCCGGTATGGTCGGCAGAGGCGGGTTCGGCGGGACAGACGGTGCGCCTTCGGAAGGCAGCATCTGTGCCGAGGCCTCCCGCGCTTCTGCTTCGCTTTGTCCGGATCGTCGGGTCACAGGTCGCTGAGACATGACTTGTTTTGTTAGTTTCCCACAGACGGCGCCACGTGATGTAGACTGGATCTATCACGACCGGATTCCGCAGATGGAATCCGGAAAAAGAGAGGATCCGGAGCTGGTCCGGACTGAACGATGGAAGGGGACCCGACGGGGATCCGCGACGAGGCGAAGACGGGGCTTCTCCGGTTGGCCTGGACCTGCCCGCGGGGGGCACGGTCGGTCGCCGGATCTGCTCTTGGATAGTGAGCCGCTGCTCCTTCGGCGGACGGAGGCGCGGCGCGAACAGGAGCTTCTCTCGGCCGAGCGGTCGGCGAGCGTCGGAGCCGAAGCCTGAAGGTCCGAGATCGGACGGGGGAACGGCTCGCTCTCCGATAGTGAGCCCGAAGGCTCCTTCAGCGCGAGACCGAGACTCCTGGCGTGATGCTATTCGGACAGAAGTCCTTTAGGGGTTTCGGAAGCTTGGGGAGGCATCCGTTTTTTCCCTCCCTCTTGGCCACAAATAGCGGGATATTTATAGCAGAGGATAGCGGATGGTTAACGGTGGCAGCCGATATAGGACTAAATGAAGGCTTACTGATAAACCGCCATAGCGCCCGATCCGCCACCGGAGTGGGCCGGATTCGGCTACCGGGCCGAAGGGGGTTGGGCCGCTGACGGGCCGAAGCCTGTTGGGCCCTGAGCTGCCGCGCTGCTCCCGGGCCGTAGGCTGGTGGGCCGCTGATGGGCTGAAGCCTGTTGGGCCGGGAGCGACGGTGCCGCTTATGGGCCGAAGGCCGCCGGAGGGCCTGGTACTGCTGCTGTTGGGCTAAATGGGGTTTGGGCCTACTTCAATGGGCCGAATCGGATTCTTCCTCATCAGTAACCTATCAACCCTGCATGTTTTCAGGTTTTAAGGGCTATTTTTTTCTCCTGATGTTTGTTTTGGGTTATCATGCTGCTTTTTACTAACTGTAGTTTATCTCTCGAGTTTGGTGAGAAACATGGAATGCAAAATCTGCCGATCTTGAGTCGGATTTGCCGATTCGACTTGGGATCGTCGGAGGACGATCTGATTATGGGGCTCCCGTCCAATCCCAGGAATTTCTCTTTTTTTTTAATGATCTTTGTAAGATATTTTTTATTTATTTCATATTAAAAATTTTATAACTTGTCTTTTTTAATTAATATATAATATTAATTATTCACGAGTTAATCATCTTTAATGTTCTTTTGTAATGAATGTGTATGATTTGTTTTCATTTTCATTGTGCATTCATTGAATAACATGTTTATATCTTTCATAAGTTTTTCTTTTTTCTTAAAATTTTCTTGATTTTTTTTATTTTTAAATATTTTTAAATATTTTTCAATCGGATTGATCCAAGATGTGCCTGATTCATGCGGATCAGCCGATTTGTCCGACCCGATCCAGATCGGATCGAGATCACCGGGGTCTGACCAGACCCCTAACCTGATCTAAAATTCTATGGTGGGAAAGTCCGTATATTTTGTCTTTTTCTCCTTTTATGGAAAGCATTTTACTTGACCAGAGTATTTCTTTTTCTCCTTTAGGTTGAAAGGACCAGATTTCATTTGTGAGCAAGCAAATGTTTGAGTATACATATCTATGAATGAAAGCTTCTAAGATATTGCCCGCTCTGTAGTTCCTTAATCATTCACAAGCTATACACCCAAATTATGCATAAGATAAAAGTGCATTGTGCACGACCAGTCTTGATCACCCTGTCAAGAGTTGATTACGAAGAATAGATACCCTTATAATTTAGCATATCGGTCAACAAATACTTAATCCTCCCAACTGTGCTCTGAAGATCAATGTAAACCCTCTGCCTTCTGGACTATTTTTGAGTTCGTCCTCCCAATCACTCAAAGCAGCGTGGGATTGGTATTTTATTGCATGTACAAGATGCCAAACAATTTGTGATGTTTTGATCTTAAAGGAGGAGGATTTTGCTTGGTCCAAGAGTGCTGATGGGTCAGTTCACTAATTTTTTTCCCATCAAAGATTGTGAACCCATTAAATGTTAGGCCCACACAGGCACGGCCCAGGTCAAGGAACTTCGAGGGAAATTCGAAGCAGGTTCAGATCCCAACTAAGACTTTTCCTTTACATAGGAATTGGGACCACTATTTCGACCAAGACCAGGGGCACAAGGCCCCCGAGTCGCCCAGGCTCAAGAGCGAAATCGAGTTCAAGAATTCGCCTTAGATCCAGCTTCTTTAGATTAGTCCTCCTTGACTCAGGATCTACTTGGGGAATCCTTTCGAATCCCGTTTTCCCTGTTGGGACTTTCTGGCGCTGCTATGTAAGAAGTTCTGGTTCAACTGATACATGTATGTTCTTTAGAACCCAAGTTGCTTTGGTTTCCTTTTGGCATTTACAGTATTCTGACTTAGGCATTAGAGGGGGATTTTTCTGACAATTGTCCGGAATTCTCCAACAGTGTTCTTTTTTACAGGACCGTTGAGCGATACCCTTCCGATCGGAGACGAAGGGCCTTGATCATAATGGACAAGATTTTGGCTCATCATTTTTTTACGTCGTCTGTGGAAAACATATAGCCAAAAGCTTAAAGAATAGTTATGCCATAAAAAAAACATCCACAAACTCACACTGCCTATATCAAGATCTTCCAAATTACATTGCCGAAATCTCTTAAAAGCACAAGCTCAGCTCTCAATTTAACCAAAAATTACATCAATCTCTCTGAAAGACTACTACAAACCTTTTAAAAATTGAAACCGAAGCCATTAAAATCTGAACAACACTTTAAGCATTATAGCAGACAAATCCTAGCAAAAGCTAACAACTTGAAGCTCCAAGAATCTTCTCGGCCACAGAATTTAAAAGTGTCGATAGGTTTTATGAGTACAAGTACTCAACATGCTTCAAAACTATCACACTAGACATAAAATAATTGAAAACAGCAAATAATATTTATTTCTAAAGAATATGAAGGTCTAACCATATATTTAAATTCAAAAGAACAATTAACAAACCATGATCTTAATTTTAGAATAATCAGAGATATTTTTAGAAAATAATAATATGACATAACAAATAATCAAAGAAAATTTTCAGAATTTTAGATAATCAAAACACAGGTCCGAAATAATCAAATTCTAAAGATTATATCAGATAATCAAATTTCAGAAAAAATAAAATAATTAATTAAATTTAGTAGAAAATATTAATTATCGAGTATTTAATTAGAAATAATCCGAATGTAATTACTTGTTAAGGGTCAGAAAATCGACTTTAGAAATAGGCTTAATCGAAGTCAAATCATAGTATAATTGAAGTCAGAAGGCATATAATTGATTATTAGAATAAAGTTAATCGAAGTTTGAAATATAGGCTTAATCAATTACAAGACACAAGAATAATCAATTAACAGAACAACGTTAGCTAAAGTTTGAAACAAAGGCCAAATCGTTTACAAAATACAAGAATAATCGATCAGCAGACATAAGATATTCAAAGATAAAAATAGAAGTCTAAATGTTCAACAGAATTAAGATATGATTGATTAGAAGAATAATATATAATCGATTACAAGACAGAAGATAGTATGACAAATTTCCTATTTATTGACTATTCTTTGAACACTTTTGGACATTATTTTTTTATGTGTATCCAGTCAAATGGCTCCAATTAATTTTTAAGATCGAATGATGATAAGAAAGTGATACAATCCACTGGCAGCAGACTATATCGAGAGTTGTCCAATCTTGATCGGACTGCAGGAAAAAAAAAACAAAAGGAAAAAACAAAAGGTGGGGTGACAACTGTGCCCCCACGCACGGTGAAACCACTTGCGGCATGGGGGACAGAGGCGCCCTGTGAAATGCAGCTAGTGCCACGTTTCACGAGGCCACTCGACCGTGCTTACGTGCGTGGTTTCTCTCCGCACGCACGAGCGTGGATGGCCGTCCGATCTTTTGATCGGACAGTTCAGTTTTCCTTTTTTAAATCCTTTTTCTCTCCTCATAACTTGTCCTCCCGTGAGTTTTAGGAGTTGAAGGCGCCATAACACTCCTAAAAAAAAGGAGTTTGCTACCAGCATATTAAAATAGGAGAACGCATAGTATCAACTCTATATATATATATATATATATATATAGAGAGAGAGAGAAGAGAATGTTATGGTGCGTTTGCTACAATACGTGCGGATAAATTGCATGTACTGTTTCAACCTCTCCCCATGTTTAAAAAAATAAAAATCATGATGAATTTTTAAATATTCAAGTCTCCTTTAAAAATAAATTCCATCCCTATTGGCTTAAGTTGCGCTGTTGGATCATGTGGATTTTAACATAAGCCGTCCAATTTTACATTTGTAAATTGGTGATGAATCTAAAATCCTAATCTATGGAAACAACCTAAGGACCTAAGGACTAGTCTGACACATTTTCTATTTTTTGACTATTTTTTGTAATTTTTAGAAATCAAAATTTATGTGTCCGATGGACTATTAAGATCGAGTTTCAAAATTAAACTACGACCAAACGATCAAAATAAGGCCCCAAAAGATAAAAACAACCTTAAGGGATTTTGAATATTTAAAAATTTGTAAAAATATTTATTTTTTGAAATGTAAAAATGGGACTCAAAACAGTGCATGTGGTTTAACTGTACGCACTGTGGTGGTTCTCTCTCTCTCCCCCTTTATATGTATGTGCACTAAATTAACTTTTCTTAAAGCAAGTGACACTAAATTCATTTTAACTTCATTTTATGTGCACTATCTTAGCTTAATTTTATGTGCATTGATTTCTTTGATGGTAAGCTTGCTAGGTTTTATTTATATGCCAAATTTTATTGAAATAATTTTGAAAAAGAATTAGACATATACTAAGCATAGGTATTTAAAAATATCTTTTGACAAGGCAAAATTGTTAATTCCTAATTAGAAGTGTATAGTAAGGCGTGTTTGACAATCTCTAGGTCTTGAAAATGACAAATATTAGAGGGTGCAGGTGATGTACGCTGATATGCTTTGTAGAAGGTAACTTAGACGGTGGTCGAATGGAGCACGGAGATGAAAAAAGAACCACGGGTATGGAAACCGGAAGTAGAGTATATGAACCAGAATAAGCCGGGTAAGAACAGAGGATATATGATCCGGACGACGACGAATACACTTCTAATGTGTTATAGATTATAAATATTAGATTAACAACAGATGCCATTATAGATTATAAATATTAGATTAACAACAGATGCCACTATCTACCAATGGAATATTTCCAAAGTACGATGTATTAGTTATAATCTGCTAGATGCATTGGGTTTGTCTGCATAGCCAACATATTCTCTGAGTGGATATTAGACTTGGCACAGGTTTATGTTATTTTCCTGCTAAAAGGCCATTTCTTTTGCATATGCATACAATTCAAATTAAAAATATTTAGTATATAGGTTCATCTTCTGCAAAATTGCTAAGCCCATATATGTGCATCTTCAAAAAACCTATGTTGTACATAGAGATCCTGTATTATGGATTATCTGAACTTTGAGAGTTGGATAGGTGGTAATCCTATATTTGATATCACACGAGTTTTATCGACGTCAAATGAGTGGGATTCAACCTTTGGACTGTCACAATGTTTGTATGCTTATCTCTAGTCTTCAGGTAGGTTTCAATGCCGTCTCATAATAAAAATAATTTGGAAATGACAATTTGACCTGCACATTTATTCACTCGGTCATTCTGACGTTTGGGTAAAGAAATTACATCTGCATAGCGTTTATTTGACTGGTAGAAAGTAAAGAGAGAAAGTTCCTGAATATAACATATTTGTCAACCAAACAAGTGACTCAAAATAAGAAGTGAAAGTTAAACTAATAGATTCACGGGTAAGTAGCGGGGAACAGCAAATCTTTAATATAAGGGTACCTGGTAATGGTTTGAAAACGAATCAACGTTTTCCAAGGTTTGACACGTTTACTTTGCCTCTCGAGCAGGATCAACATTTCTTGCTGAGTGGTTGCATGCTCCGTGGGGCCTTTAGCTCAAGGGAAACACTCACTGTACCGAGGTCGGAGTGCAAATCTACATAGATTGCACGCAAATCCATGCGGATTGTATGGGGCCCTGAACTGCAATCCAATCAAATCGGACGGCAGACAAACGTACATGCGGTGAGCACCTGGTGCATGTTAAGCACATTCGCCTGGATATCTATTTTCTTTGATTTTATTTTTATTTTTTTTAGTTTTTTAACCATCTAATCAATGATTGAACAATCGGGATAGAGAGTTGATGTCAGCCCCAAGCTTCGCTGTTTTTTTTTTTGGAAAAAAAAAATTGCACACCCATTAACTGCCATCCAACTGAGGCCTCAATACAATCCACGGCCCTCAGTGCAACAAGTACTTCTCTTTGCTCACAAGCTAAACATGTTGCTATTTGGTTCTGAGGGAACAAAAGTCGTCCACTTCTGAAAGGCCACATTACCGTACTTTATGCTACACCCTTGAGGCTTATCTTCCAATGCGGTGTTGCCACACTTCCTTGCATGTCAGAACCATCCATACATAAAAACGGCATAGCCCGCCTAGGGAAACATACTGACCTAGCGCCACAAGACAACTTGCATAATATGACAAGCTATCAAAAGAGAGGAGAGTACCGAAAGCTGTTACAGTACCAAATTCTTCCAACTGTGGATAACATCCAGAAGAGGATAGCTCTTCAGGCCAGCTAACATGGCAAAAAGCCGGTCACCTGTGAATGAAGCATGCCCTCGTGGAATATTACGGGCTTCTCGAGACTGCTCATTGACCAGAGTCCCAGAATGAACCTTTCTTCAGATGTCCAACCGAGCCGAGAAAGAACCATTCTCCAGATTACCAACCAAGTCAAGCATGGGTAGAACCTGTACCTTGGGTTCACCCACATTATTTCCACGTTAGACAATGGGGAAAAAGGTTACCAGTGAACACAAAAGCAAACAGAGAAACATAAATGCACCTTCGAGAGCTCTGGTTTTTCTTCTAAGTCATAAGCTCGATTTTTACGCATCTTATGACTTCAAGACAAGGTTCAAGAATATCCTGAGATCAGGCAAGAGAATCCTGACGACGAGAATCCTAATGTCAGGTGAAGTTCAAAAAGAGCCAAAGCGGAAGTGACAGTAGACAATTTCAGCTTGAGATAGAAGAAGTAAGATTTAGATAACATAAAGCACGAGCAACCCATTGAATCCGTAGTGTACTACACAGCTTACCCTGTCTTAGAGCTGATTGATCCATAAACAGCAACAACAAGCTGTTAACCAATTTAAAGTCCTACAACGTCACGCAACAGATTTCCTGCCAAAGGAACATAGTTAAAATCAGTCTTGGCTTATTAACATCATAAAGCAAATTTTCCAAATGGTTAAAGCTCTCGTGCAATCCATACAACAGAGAATTAATAACTTCAGCTTATGTTGAGAAAAGCAAATCTGCATATCCTAAGCTGATAAAGAGCAAGTCCTCATAATGGAAAATGATTTGCAAGGACGCAAGCAAGTCCTCGTAATGAAAAATGATTTGCAAAGACATCACAGAGCTGGCTACTCTCAAAAACCTGAGCAAATGTCCTAGCACCGTATTCACAAATTTTCAACTACCCTCCCTCATCATTTCAAGTAGGAACCATGAAGTTGTAGGCATCACTGCCTGACACAACATCCTAACAATTTTTTTTGATTGGCCTAATGAGTAATAAGCCAATCCGGTAGGGTCCCTCCCAAACCTGTAAATATGGTTTTAGCAAACATACATGTTTTAGAAGGATCTCCTAGTCGATGTCAACCAGTTCATCAAAAGAGGAAGACAAATTTGAAACTTTGGAAAGTGTGGTCTTTACAATTGGCTGATCTCCATCCACATTCAGCATCAATCCAATTTGGATCAGAGTGACCACTATCGATCTGTTTCAGGAGGAAAACACACGGGGAAGAAAAACAAAGAAGGCCACAATGAACATAGTGGCACATAAACTGAGCAAACTGGCCAGATGGGGACCCATTTTGATTGATGATGGACATTTTGGTTGTAATCCCACATGGACGCGGGGAGAAACCAATTTTTTTCAGGAAAAAAATGAAAAAAGCTTAGTGTCAGTCCCTCTCTATGGTGACCATCCAACCCCACCAGCAATTTGGAAAAGGGGGATTAATGATAATGATAGTGACAATGTTGAGGATAATAGAGGGAAGAGGAAAAAAGCAATGAAGTTGGACCCGCATGTCAATCGAATGAATGAGTCTTTCTGCAGAAGTCTACTCTTGCCTATTAGGCAAGAAGATAGACAGCAAATATGTCTTTCCTTTTCATTTTTCTTTTAGTTCCTCATTTTCTATATTCTTTACGCAGAAAGGTTAGTTTTCCTCAGATTGGCCACCCTGCCTACGGGTGGATCTACTGTCATCGATGTGTTGTGGTCTCGAATGGGGCACGATTTACTTTTGAAACATACAAATAAATTAAACTAAATTAAAGGCTCAGTTATTGCGGACTGTTAAAGTAGACCAAAATGAATGCAACTCAAAATAGGAGTCACGAGTAAACCATAGATAAGGTGTATGAAAATGGATTGGGATATTTCATATTAACTACTCCTATCGGTTAATATGTGTGTATGTGTGTACCCTAAATACCATTCTAATATGCATAATGTTTCAAAATTGCCATTGCATTGACATATTTGATATGTATAAACATTTCACATATGCCACTGAAATGGCATGTGTTAAGTAGAAAATTGTTAAAAGTTATGTCTTTAATTGTTCCCCTGTGTTTTGATGAGAACAAAATTCTAGATGTGTTTTGATGATAACAGAACTTTGAATATGCCTGTAATCACCACAATTTTATGTATGCACATAGGTTGATTCAGATAGGGGGAGAATGTTGATCTAATTGGTTAGATTCTGATCTTATATACTGTTTGAACACTTCAGTTTTGGGATTTAGTCGATTTTAGCATATCTTTGATCACTTCGATTAAAGACTAACTGAAGTTTCGATTAAATGACTATCGCAAATCGATTGACTATATAAATGTCAACCACGATATCGTGAATCGATTTGTTTCCCAATCGATTACAGAATATGTTCTTTCTTCTGCAATCATTATCTCTATCATAATCAATTCACAACTTAAAGTTTCACTTCGATTACTGTTGAATCGCCAATCAATTTAAGTATCACAAATTGAATCGATTACTGACTTGACAATATTATCGATTAATGTTATGTTTGTCAGTCTTCGATTACTCATGCCTTTCAAATCGATTATAGCACTTTTCTGAATCAATTTCCAGTCATTTTAACTTCGATTCATCTTAACAGCAAAATCGATGAACCATGTACTCTCTAATCGACTATCTGTTTATTTCATTAATCGATGTCAGTTGAGTTTCTTACTTCAACTATCCGTACTTTAATCGATTTGCTGATGGACTGTAACCTCGATTACTATTATATGACTAATCGATTACGTGCTTACTCTTAATTGATTCAGAGAGTCTACTATGATTTTGATTATCTGCTAAATCAATTATTCGTTGAACACCTAGTCGATTGATAAGTTGCCTCCATACCGGTACTTAATGATCAATCGATTAGTTGTGTTGTTTACTGAACGATTAGCTATCACTCTTCAAATCGATTCAGTACCCCATCTCCTGAATCGATTTAATCTGTTATTAGCAACAATTAACTACTAAATCCTTATACAATTGCATGTTGTATTTAATATCTACTATTTATTAACTCCTCGATAAATATAATAGCGTTTCTCTTGCAGCAATCAATTGGGCAAATTGACTACCTGTCATTATTGTTTAAACTTTGGGCCGATGTCTTGTTAAGTCCCTAATCGATCCTCTATCAAGCAATCGGAACATTGTTTATTTTTTTCTAATTTGAAAAAGTAGATCCACTTGCAGTGACTGTATCTATTTTTTGCAGATTTTCTGCTCTCACTTGTCCTCTGGTTAGTACACCAGATTGGATCTTTCTTACTTTTGGTATACTTGTAGGATAGGTAAAGTTGTACGAGCTATTTCTAGAAAGTGAAAAGACTATAAGGCTCAATTTTCAAAAGACATTAACATCCAATCTGAAGATCTCTCTCAAACTGGACCAAGGCAATTTTCTTACTAAGCTCGGAAAGTCTACATTAGTCTAAGCTGGTTAACGTTAAGACATAGCTTGGTTAATGTTAGACTCAATCAAGGACCGTTGGACTCAACAGGAAGAAATCAGTCTTGTCAAAAAATTCAATTCAAAATAGATTACAAAACCAAGACTTGAACGAGCAGCAATATATATAAAGAGAGCGACACACAGAAGCAATAGAGCTTATACTTAAAAAACTTGAGAAAAACTCTGCTTCCCCTTCTTACATTCATGATCTGAGAGAGAACAAGAGAAAGAGCTAGATTGAGAAGGACCCAAGAGCCTAGGCCTTTCACTCTTCTGCACCTTAAGAAGCTCTCAGTTGTTCTTCTACGGATCAAGACTATTGTTTTATTAGCTTTTATTTGTTTCAATGTCTTGATCCAGTGTGTGTTCATTTGTGAACACTTGCCTATTAAGAGGCACCCTCACTTCTATAACTTCTGTAATTGTTTCCTCTTCATTAAATTGAAGAGAGGACATGCGGTTGTGTAGGAGGAAGTTTTCCTCTTCATTAACTTGAAGAGAGGGCCTGTAGGTGTGCAGGATGTTATCTACCTCTTCCAGGCTATTGGAAGAGAGGGCATATGATGTATAGGAGGTTGTTTTCCTCTTCATTGTGTTGAAGAAAGGATCAATTGAGGCTGGGGGCTGTATAACCGGTAAGAGGTTTGTACTTTGTGTATAGTGAACTCCCAAGAGGTTGCTTGGAGACTAGACGTGGGTCTGGATAGACCGAACTGGTATAAATCTCCATGCATAATTGTGTGATTGCTCCTTGTTTCCCTCTCTTACTGTGCATCAATTTCATACACTACAAGTTTCATTCAAATTTAGTCATATTTGCTTAAAGAACCCATACCCCCCTCCCCCCCGGTGTTAATCATAGCCCGACCAACAACATGTTTAATAGTTATGTTATATGACTTCATTTGAAAAATATTTTGGAATTGAATTTTGGGACAATTGTAGGATAAATTTTTGGAGAGCCCAGATAAGATCAAACCTTTGCCAAATAAACCATTGTCTTTTCACAAATTCCAAGTGTCATTATTACATGTCCAGGAAAAAGGTGATGAAATGTTGCTTTCTTGAGCTGCCTTGGAATTCTCACTAAGATTCCCCTCCCACCTAAAAAGATAGGATTGGGAGATAATCTGAATACACACAAATCTGCCACTGGGAAATGTTTTCTCAAACAAGGCCTTTGTAAGGGTGTGCAAGAGTGTAAGATAATATGTAAATAAGCATGGCATTTTTGAAAGTTAACCTAGAAGAGTGGCTAATATGAAATTATCCCAAATGGATTCAAACAAGGTAATGTACCATAGTTTAGATAATTCACAATATGACAAAGATGAATATGGCACGTCAATAGGGAGTATGTTGGCTCAAAGAAATTACATGAAGGAGATGAATAGATATCATGAAGACAATATTTGGTAACACAGAAAATTAAATAAAATTCACCAACCACAAAATGATTTGAACATGGGAAAAAGTGAAAAGCAAATAAATAAATAAATAAGACATGAACCTTAAATCACTTGGTAATTCTTACCATGGTGGTATTTAGTTATGCCCGCTTATGAGCTTCAAGCAATAGAATACACAAAGATGTCCCCTGCGAAAATGCAACCACATAGGAAATGGCAGCCTCATAAAGATAAACGGGATAGAAGGAAAATAGAATTAAAAGATGCAGACAAAAATTCTTTTGGGATGTCTATAGGTTTTTATCAATTCTTTTGGGATACCATCAAGGAAGACTTGCTTAATTTTGTCCAAGATTTCTATGATAACTCGGACAAGATTAAGGTGTTCAATTCAACTCTTATTGTTCTCATCCCTAAGATAGAAGGTGCTGAAAGTATGACTGATTTTCGTCCAATTAGTCTGCTCAATGGGTGCTACAAAGTTATTACTAAGATGTTGGCTACCCGACTCAAGAAAGTTATCTCTAAAATTGTGAGATTCAACCAATCAGCTTTTGTACAAGGGAGAGCCATTCTGGATAATTATATGGCTGCATATGAAGCTATTCACCACTATAAGTACAGAAAAAAGAAAGGTGTCATCCTTGAGCTCGATTTTGAGAAGGCCTTTGACAGAATCAACTGGAATTGTCTTCACAAAACCATGGAGCTAATGGGTTTTAATGATAAATGGATAAGATGGGTGATGTGCTGCATTTCATCATCTACTTTTTCTGTCTTGGTTAATGGAGAACCATGTGGATACTTTAAGAGCTCCAGAGGTTTAAGGCAGGGTGATCCCATGTCGCCACTTCTTTTCTTGTTAATTGGACAGATTTTGAGCACACTTTCAATCCAACAGGGGTTGATTCAAGGATTCACCATTGGCAGAAGCAATATCCAACTATCTCACCTTCAGTTTGCAGATGATACCCTATTGTTTACACCAGGAAGCAATATAGATATTCAGAACATTAAGAAGTTGTTGATCCTGGTGGAGGTTATAACTAGGTTGAAAATTAACTATGAGAAATCTGAGATTGTGGGGGTAAATGTGTCACTTGACAGCTTACAGGACATGGCTAATGCACTGCAGTGTAGAGTTAATTCTTTCCCTATTAAATACCTTGGTTTACCCTTATATGATGGGGTCATTAGAGTCAGGGATTGGGATGACTTGATTAAGAGGTTTGAAGATAGATTGAAAGGGTGGAAAAGCAGATTTCTTTCTGATGGAGGGAGACTGATTTTGTCAAAGTCAGTCCTCTCTTCATTGGCCATTTACTACATCTCTATTTTCAAGATTCCTAGAACTGTAGAGAAGCTTATTAAATCTACAAGGAGTTCTTTCTTCTGGTCAGGAGGTAAAAGGGGAACGAGAGGACTTCATCTAATTAACTGGAACAATGTGTGTAAGAGTAAGGAACAAGGAGGTATTAGTCTTTGTGGAGTTGCCACTTTCAATAAAGCCTTGTTATTGAAATGGTTATGGAGAAGGGGTGAGTGTTCGGAAGCACTTTGGGCTGTCATTATCAGGGATTTGTACTACTGTGCTGATAACAAATGGAGTCTCTTTCCGTCTACTACCTTTAATCTATCCCCTATTTGGAAGAACATTGTGAAGGAAGCTGATTTTTTGGCTTTATCCTATGATATCCAAATTGGCAATGGATGTGACACTCTATTCTGGAAGGACAAATGGTACTCCGGCCTAGTTTTCTCCTCTCTTTTCAGCAATCTTTTCAATATCACTCAGTGTAAAGAGGCTTCGGTGGCACAGGTATTAGCGGTTCATGGCTCAGGATCTATAAATCTTCATCTGAGAAGGGATCTCACTGAACTAGAAGTGGAGGAACTTTTAAGTATGCTCAACCTTATTAACAATATCAGAATTTGTGCTGAGATTCCAGATAAAAGAGTTTGGAAATGGAGCATCAATGGGAAGTTTTCAGTCAAGTCTATTGTTCAGATCATTAATGATGGTGGTTGTAGGGTTTGGTGGAAGAATCTAGTTTGGTCTAACTGCCTGCCTAACAAGATTAAGGTTTTTCTTTGGAAGATTGCCTGGTCTAGAATTCTTACAAGCAAGAGGGCCAAACTTCTTCATATCCCAGGGAGTTATTCATGTGTTTTCTGTGCAATGTTCGAAGAAGATCAAGATCATCTGTTTGTGGGCTGTGGCATTATTATCATCCTTTGGAAGATCTTATGCAGAATTTTTGGAATCACATGGGTGGATCATTCTTCTGTTTTGGAGCTACTTAATTGGTGCTCCAGAGTTTGCCCTTTTCCAGAACAGAAACATTTGTGGTTCAGCATTTGTCCAGCCTTGATGCGGACTATTTGGTGTGAGAGAAATAAGAGAAAGTTCAGTGAACAATGTTGCAGTGTCACTGATTTGTTGAAGAATACTTTTAAATGGGTGGAAGAGTGGGGATTTGCTGCAGGCATCTTGACTGATGGGAATTCTATTCTTTTGCAGAAGGCTAGGTTGTGGAGGTCTCATTTTAATTAATGGTCCTCACTTTGTTTTTCTGTTTTATTCCCTTGATAAAACAGATCCCTTGTAATTTATGTTCAGTTTAGAGTTTGACTTGGTTGGGGGTTTGTCCTACCAGGTTGTTTGGTGTCCATGGGTCCTCTTTGTATTTCACATTCTCCTAATCAATAGAATTGTGACTTTCAGTCACCTTCTAAAAAAAAGATGAAGACAAAAAGGAGATGATCAAAACTTAAAAGAACACAAAATCGATCAAAAGAATATCAAAAGTAAGCAAAGGTAAGTTGAAGGCTTTTGAGGAATTATATTGTAACTCGGAATCAAGGTTTAGGAAGAGGGGATAAAAAATTTAAACTTGCTAAATTTGGGAGAGAAAAAGTATATAGATCATTTATAGATGCACCAGAAATGAATATCAAAGAGTAATTAAAGATTTGAAGATTAAGAAGATGCAGCATACCTATCTTAAGCAAGTGTCTACACAAGGACTGCTTTAGAAACCCAAGTCAACTAGGGCAAAAACCATCTATACATCCAACAAATTAGGACTTCAGAAGTGGAGGATGCTTTAAAAACGACGAGTCTGTAAGGCCTTAGGACCATATGGCATACCTATTAAAGCATGGATTCATGGACCCGTCTAAGGTAGATGTGCCCTACTTGATCGGTCACCCGATTTTGTGTGTGTGTTTCTTTTTCTTTTTCTTCTTTTTCTTTTCTTTTTTTTTTTGGTGGGGGGGAGTCCACAATAAATAGATAGACATAATAAAGGATATATATATACATATAAAAGGGTGTCTACTAGTGAGAGAATTATCGTTATGGAGGCTTGTGAACTTCCAATTATTATAAGATAGTATCAAGAAACTACACCAAGTCTTCAGCTCTTTACCTTGGCTATAGATCAAGAAACAAAACACTTATCCCTTGATGCGTGTAGTATGCTGATGATATTGTTTTTTAAACAAGAGAGTAACCATGGGTTACATGCCAAGTTAGAACGTTAAAAAGATGCCTAAGAATCAAAAGTTTAGCTGAGCTGAACAAAATCAGAATATATAAAATGCAACTTCAGTAATATAAGGGGGGAACAGGAAGATAGCAATGAATGTAGACAAGTCTTTTTCTTTTTTTTTGAAGGTACATAGAAGGGCAGAGGCCAAACAGAAAGGCAATGAAGGCAGTCAAAAAAAACAAAATAAAGACCCTATACTTCTATTTTATTCAGAAGATAAAACAGAAGTAAAACAAAAGACAGACATAATGGAGAGCCAAAACTTCAGAGGATGAAATCCTTCCACTTGCTGGCTCTAGAAATAAGATCTCCCTCTGTGTTACTCCGAATATCAGCAGCTCTCCACCAATCCTTCACCCAGTTGATGGATCTCCTAAGAATGTTAGATGGAATATTAAACTCTTGCTTGAATTTTCTAATATTCCTTTATAACCCCATCATAGCAGGTAAAAACAGGGACCACACTTCCCCTTCTGCATATGCTGGACAAATATCTGAGCAACCCTGCATCAAATGTAAAGCATCTCTCAGTTCCTCCCACTGAATCTGCAAAGCTTTACAAAGCATCTTCCATTGGAGATTGATTATACCACACTGACAAAAGAGATGATCTTGATTTAAGTCCACAGAAAATGCACTTTGAATTATGGATACTAAAGATTTTCCTCAGTCTTTAAGAAACAGGAGGTTCTCTCAATGCCACTTTCAAAAGGAAAATATTGATTTTGTTTGGAAGATACTTAGACCAGACGAGAGATTTCCACCACACTCTTGTACCTCCATCTAGACGAATTCAGGTAAGAATACTTGGTGAGAAGAAGCCCATGGTGTTCCACAACCAAATTCCCGTATCTTTCTGACCCATGATCAATTGAACTTCAGTATGGCCCTTAAGATCCTTAACAACTCCTCCGTTTCTGTTCCATTGGGAGATATTCCCTTGAGAGAGAACATGCGCCACCGAAACATCTTTCTCTTCGACTAGCTGATATAAATTTGGAGCCTGTATAGCAAACAGAACATCTGACAACCATTTATCATCCCCACTATTTTGAACGCATGCGCCTAGGTGTTGCCTTAGCAACCTGGAGCAAACCCAGGGCCATGGCGCAGGGGCGCCTTTCCAAACAACCATAAAGCACCCATGCTTGAGCGGCCCAAGGCACCAGCCTAGGCCGCCTTGGTGCACCTAGGCCCAGTTTGGCCCAATTGGGTCTCGATGGATCTCTTTAAAGAACTCCCTATTTGCTCTGATAGTTTTTGGGTTCCTGCCACCTGCCGTGCCTCTCAGCCATCCTCGCAATCGATCCGCCATTATCGTTGAATGCCACTGTGGAACCTCACCATCAAATGGGACCGCTTCTCCATCTCTCTCCACACCTCTCTTTTAACCGTGCCCTCTCTCTCTCTCTCTCTCTCCCCCCCCCAAAAAAAAACCCTCTTCCATCTTTTGTCTCTATCTAACCCCATCTACTCAATGCTTCTAGGGTTTCTGTAGACCGCTGTGCCTCTCAGCCCTCTCCGCTGTCGAACACCACTAGGAACCCCGCGATCGAATGTGGTCGCTTCTCTGCCTCTCCAGCCTAGACGTCCAGTGCTGGCTGATAGGTTAGCCGCTTCTCTCTCTCTCTCTCTCTCTCTCTCTCTCTCGGCACACAGCATTGTGCACACAGGGCACAGTACTGTATTGTGCACTGTGCGCATAGTGCACTATGCACAGTGCATTATCATATTAGCGTGATATTAATGTTATATTAGTATTATTATTTTTTGTAATTTTCATATTGGTGTCATATTAGTGTGATAGTAAACATATTATTCCAAAGTGTATGGCCAGGCAACACCTAAGCGAGCGTCTAAGCGCTTAGGCGTTCAGGGAGGTCCCCGAGCACACCTTGGGTCACCTTACCGGCTTGACAACTATGATCTTAACAGAAACTGACCAATTCCCAATTCCTCATTTGAAATCTGATCACAGGAGAAACCAGATCCTCTAGCCTTTCAATGTTCCTCCAGATATGGGACAAATATGAAGTCCTAAATGGTACTAAACACCATCTGGAAGTGTTATGATAGTACTTACTCCCTCGCAATTCTCACCCACAGATACTCCACTTCTTCCCACAATCTCCACAGACATTTCGTCAGCATTGCCTTGTTGAAGATTTCAATTTTCACCAACCCAGCCCCTGGTACCGCCAGCCTGGGAGTGGTGACCCCAACTAGCTTGCCTAGGCTTGTTGCTCTTTTCTTCTACACACTTGATCTCAAGCAATAAGATGAAGACCTTTCCCATCTCTCTTTCCCCCTTCCCAAAAGAATGAACTCCTCATAGCCTCAATCATATTCTATATAGCTCTAAGGATTTAAGAATGGATAGGTGGCAGTTGACTAACGAGGATAAGACTGATTTAGAAAGGATCCATCTCCCCCCTGCTGAAAGTAGTTTTGCTTTCCATCCTTCAAGTCTCTGATCAAACTTTTTCATCATCCTAATCCCTCAATCTAATGGGGCCTGAGAACAATGGGAGTCCCAAATATTTAATTGGGATGTAAGTCTCTCTGCAGTTAAGAACCTTAGCAATACTTTCAAGCCTCTTATTTCCCAAATTAATCCCTACCACATCTGATTTCTGATAATTTATGCTAAGACATGTAATTGCTTCTGTCAATATCAGTAGCATGTTCAACTTTTTCAACATATACACCTGCCCAAAGGAGAACAATAGTGTGTCATCAGCAAACTATAAATGCGTGAATCGAGGTCCATTTCTACCAATGTAGAATCCATCCACCATTCCTTGAGCAGCAGCCTTGTCTTACAGGAAGCTCATCATCTGACCAATGATGATGAAGATGAGAGGTGAGATAGGATCACCTTGTCTCAATCCTCTAGAACTCCCTAAGTATCCACAAGGCTGGCCATTCAACAAAAATGGAAAATTTGGGCGTAGATACAACTCATGATCCAATTTATCCATTTTTGTTTGAAGCCCATGAGACACAAGGATTTGTTAACACACTGCCAGCTGACTCTATCATACGCTTTCTTAAAATCCAATCTAAAAACAATCCCTTTTTGTTACTTCTCTTTTGGTTGTATAGCTTCATAAGCAGCCACAAAATTACCAAGAAGGTATCTTCCTTCCAGAAAAGCTCATTGGATTTTGTTTATTACATACACCAAAACTTTTTTTTTTTTAATAGAATCAGGTGTACTACCAATTTTATTAAAATAAATAGAGGGAGGACATCCAAAGATAGTCTAGAGGAGAGATTCCTCTGACCATAAAAACAGAAAAGAAAAAACAAAAATTACATATGACTTGTGCTTCTAGTCCAACTCCCATAAGAAATGCCCAAAATGTGTCGACTCCACTGGTACCACCATGAAAACGCCTACAGACATGTTTTCAATGTAGACTTTATTCCCCTTGAACACACTATCATTCCTGCACCTCCAAATGCTCCATCAGACAGCATGTATCAAAATTAATGGCAATTTTTTCTGACTCTTGGTGTTCCCTGATGGTGAAATTCTGGATAAAGAATATAGGTCTTCAATATTTTGGAAATTCAGTTGTATGTTCAGGCTTGCAGAAATAATGCTCCAGACTTCTTTACTTATTTTACAATGAATAAATAAATGTGCCACATCCTCATCCAATAAATTACACATCGGACATATAGTTGAGCTATTAGTGTCCTAGTGTTTTCTGTACATCCTTGTGACAATTCTCTTTTGGAATAGAAGCCACATAAAAGCTCTTATCTTTAATGGCGACTTAACCTTTCAAATTCCCTTATAAAATGGGGAAGTTGATATATTCCCTTCTATCAAAGAATACAAAGACTTAACAGAGAAAATCCCATTGTTGTCTATCCATACCATTCTATCTTGGTTCTGTGGATCTATCTTAACATCATACAGTAAAGACATGAGTTCTGAGAATTGATCCAGCTCTGCATCTTTCAAATTCCTCCGAAGATTAATGTTCCAAAATTGCTTCCCCTCCTCACAAATATATAAATCTGCGACTGTCTTCCATTTATTCACAGTAATATTAAAGATAAGAGAGAACTTATCCTTAAGCAAAAAATCCCCAATCCATCTATCATACCAAAAATAAGTATTCATCCCATTTCCGACAGTTATTCTGCTGAATTTAAAAACTCATTCTGCAGATTTCATTATGCCCTTCCAAATAGGAGATAGAACTCTGTTATTTGTGCTGAAAATTCTGAATTTACCACAATTTGCATAATATCTGAATTTCATAATTTCTTTCCACATCTGGTCTTCATCATTGAGCATCCTCCACAACCATTTTCCCAACAGAGACAAATTCATAATACTCAGATTTTTAACTCCCAGCCCTCCATTCTTCTTAGACTGACATACTTTTCTCCATTGTACCAACGGAATTCCTTTTTTGTTGTCACTGTTACCTCCCCATAGAAAAACCCTCCGGATTTTATCAATTCTTTTGATGACCTCCTTCGGTATAATGAAAACTGACATATAGTACACTGGAATTGAGAATAGCACAGAATTGAGAAGAGTGATCCGGCCTCCCAAACTCAGATTTTTAGCTTTCCACAGAGATAATTTTATTTGTAATTTATTAACCATAGTTTGCCAATCAGCAATTCTAGTAGAAGTATAATGCAGGGGTAGGCCCAGATATACTATCGGCAACACTTCTATTTTACATGCAAAAATCTGAGCACAGGCATTCAGTTCCTCTACCTGCAAATGTACTCCTATAATTGAAGTTTTCTCAAAATTTATCTGAAGACCAGATGTGAACTCAAATGTCTTAAGAACAAACAAAAGGTTATGTAGCTGATCTGGTCCTCCTTCTAAAAAAAGTAGTGTGTCATCTACGTACTGCAAATGAATACTAAGTCCAGAATGCAACACTTTTACTCCATGAAACCATTCTTCCTCCTCCGTCCTATGGCACATAATACTTAGAATATTTGCCACCAAAATGAACAGGTATGGAGATAATGGATCTCCTTGTCTCAATCCCCGAGAACTTTTGAAGAAGCCTTCCACTTTACCATTAATTAACATTGAGAAAACTGCATGAGAAATACAGTTTTTCAAAGTGTGCACCCATTCTTCAGGAAAACCATGCTTGTGTAGAACATTCCATAGACATTCCCAAGTGACTTTATCATAGGCTTTATGAAAATCCAGTTTAATCAACATGCCTTTCCTCCTATCTCTCTTCATTACAAAGAATACCTCATGTGCTACCATAAAAGAGTCAAATAGATTTCTCCCTGGCACAAAAGCATTCTGCTGCACATTGATCAATTTTCCTGTAATCCTACCCATCCTAGTTGCCAAAATTTTTGTAAATATCTTGTACTACCCATTTAAAAGACTAATGGGACGGAAATCTTTCAGATTCACTGCTTCCTCTTTCTTGGGCAAAAGAACAATGAGTGTATGATTCACATATTCTCCTCCCTTTTGATGCTGAAACCAATGTCGAACTGCCTGGATAACCTTTTCCCCCACAAGATCCCAAAAAGATTGATAAAAGAACATCTGTATTGTATACTGTCCGGGCCTGGTGATTTATCACCTCCCAAATTAAAAACAGCTGCTTTAACTTCTTCTGACATATTGGACATCAGCATTTCCTTATCTTCTTCATCAAGTTCCTTCACCTCCTTTTCTTGCCACAATGGATACCTTCTTTGCTCAGCTGAAAACAATTTTTGGTAGAAACTGAGAATTTCCCCAATTATAACCTGCTCATTGTCTGTCCACACCCCATTCACTTCCAATGAAGAGAGAGTATTCCTTCTTCTTCTTCCATTTGCAATGATTTGAAAAAATTTAGTGTTATTATCCCCTTCTTTTAACCATTGAATTCTAGACCTTTGTCTCCATTTACTTTCCTCCTCCATTCTCCATTCATTCATTTGAATTCTGAGCATTGTCAACTTAGCTTTCTCCTGATCAGTAAGTGGTATGTCTTCTACTAAAATTTCCAAATCATTGATATTTGCAGTCAATGTATGAAATTTCTCAGAATTTCTATCCCTCCACTGTGCCGCCCAAACTTTAATAGCTGCCTTCAGATTTTTCAATATAAACACCGGACATTTTACCCCATGAAATCCTGTTTGCACATTGTTCCAATTCAGTTCCACCATTTTCCTGAATTCTTCATTTTTCATCAAATTCTTTTCCAGTTTGAACGGTCGATTTCTTGCTATTTTCTGACTGCTCTCCACCATTAAAACACAATGATCAGACACAAACCCCGGCTTTGCATTCAACACTGCAAAAGGGAATAAGCTCTCCCATCTAACTTCAATGAAAACCCTATCAATTCTGGACATAGACCTTGAATTGATCCAAGTAAAACGTCTCCCATTCAGAGGTAATTCAATCAACTCCGACGAGTTAATCCATTTGTTGAAATCTTTCATTCCTCTAGTAACTCTACCCCCAGAACTCTTTTCCGTTGGATCTCTGACTTCATTGAAGTCCCCTACTACACACCAAGGAAGGTTAAATTTCTCTTTGCATGAGGTCAAATCTTCGTATACTAATCTTCTTTCCATATATCTATTCGAACTGTATACTCCTGATAAAAGCCATTCCTTTCCATCAAGGCGACATTGTAGGATACACTGTGTGCTCTCCCACTTCTGCAAGAGTTCCTTTCCAGTTACTTGATTCCCATGCTATAAGAATTCCACCATATTGGCCTTCTGCTCCTCGGAACACGTAATCTGGTACCTTGAAACCTGTAATCTGCTTGATTTGCCTCAGATCAAAACATTGAATCTTAGTTTCCGCTATGCAGACTATATCTACATTCCATCTCCTTTTAACTGAGTCTCTGACCACTACTTGTTTCTATTTGCCGTTCAGGCCTCTGATATTCCAACTAATCAGCTTCATAATTGACCACGGCCACCCCTTCTCAGCACTTGTGGATTATTTGTTGGAATATCTCCCTCACCTTCCGCAGACCTAAGCAAACTGCTTAATTCTCTAGACCTTTTAGGTTTAGAGATTGAGTCACCTTTTGTAATTACGATGTTGTTTACCCACAATTTCCTGAATTGCCCAGTTTTTTTCCTTTAGATCTACACGCAAAACCTCCGCCTTGGCCAATAGTTCCTGATCTGTCAAATCGCCTAGCAAAGGTGTCTGCATAGACCCCTTCCTTGTACAATTATCCTCATTTTGTACCTCGGGATTTTTAGCAGGCTTGGAACAGGAAAGAGGAAGAGGAAGATGGATTTTGGGGGGATCCTGCATGCATAAAAGATGCGTACCCGGAATAATAGAAACCTCCCCTTCCGACGCATACTGGCTTTCTGCATATTTCCCTCTAACGGCTCCGCTACTTTCGCTGGACTTAATCATCTTTGACGTCTCAAAAGAAACAGCTTTCCCACATTCACAGCGGAACTGTTGTGTCTCCCCATTCCCCTCCGTTGAAACAAGGACCCCTTCCAAACGTAGAAGAGCACTCTTAATCGGGAAAGCTTGTAGCTCCTTCTTCGCCTCAATCTCCCGACGTCGCCAGAAAACCCTAGCATTTCTCCCCCGGTCAGGTCGTAGACCCCGCCACACTCCTTTGATAACCTGACTTGCCAAAAATTGGACCGCCCTTACCAACACTGGTCACTCGTATTTCTACTCGGCCCCGTGTCTAAATGAGCCGGTTCAATGCCAGTTTCCATCCGGTTCGAGTTACTTAAACTAACTGCTTCAGTAAATAAACTATCCCCTGAAACCGGCCCGGTTCAGTTTCCGAGCCGTCGTCTTCAACCTCTCGCCATCCCCATCCTTTGTTTTCCTGCTGCATGTGTTTTCTCCTATTTCCGCATCTGTTTTGCCTTTATACTGCTTATAAGCTTGAACAACCTCAGAATAAGTCCAGTCCATTACCTTGTGACTACTAACAGGAAAATTTTCCTCGACAATTTTCACAAAGAAGATCTGTTGTTTCCACCGTAGTCTCAATACTTGAGGAAGGGACAGACTTTGATCCACAGTAACCAAAAGCTTTGCGTACTACAAATTCTCCCAATGAACTGTATCTCTATGCACTCTCTTCATAGAGCCAAACTTTTTAGCAATAGCTCTGAAGATCTCCACATCCCATAAATGTAGAGGAATCCCAAAAACCTGGCACCAAATGCTTCGACTGCCATGATCCTGAGCCGTGTTAAAACCAGAGTTCCACCTCCGCCAAACAATATCCACACCATCCACTGTCGTCACACTAGTATTCAGTAAGTCCAATAAACCTTCGTCCGAACTATGAACCAGAAATACTCCCTCCTATAATCTCCAAATCTTCCAAGCCTTCTTGACATATAGGAAACTGTTTAGGTATCCTTCCATAATAGTGTTAGAAAGGCTGCCCTTTTTAACTACAGCCACCACTGACAATGAGAGGAACTCCTCATTTCGTTTAAAAGGACACCAAGGCGTTTCAATGATATCTGATTTCAAAGCTTCGTGTGTGCCTTTAAAATCATACCATGATGGCACAGGTGGTAGATCTTCGTCTACGAGTAAAATTGGTCAGTGAAAGCTTCTATGCCCGAGTCCCATGCACTTTCTACAGACCAAAGCATTTCGGCACTGGAACGCCAAATGTCCGCTCTCCAAACAACAAAGACAGCGACTTCTAGCATCCAATGCTCTGCTCCATGCTCCTCTCTCAAAAGAAAACTCCCCAGCAGACGAGAGTTGTCCTCTGGTATCCTCCTGATGCCTCGCCTCACCATGCTTCCAACCGCTTCTGTCCTCCGCTCTCGCCCATCGTTCTCCCACCGCTTTTTTCCCATCGCTCCTCCGCTTGCCCATCGCGCTCTACAGCACAGGTCAGATGGCCCTAATCATACACCAAAACTTTCTCCAAGCTATTAGCCAGAACCTTTGAGATAATCTTATTGCACCCATTTAAGAGACTGATCGGTCTGTATTCAGAGACTTTCTCAGCCCCTTCTCTCTTTGGAACTAGAACAATTTGAGTGGAATTGAGACCCCTGATGCATAATGGTTTGTCTTGGAATTCCTTGACCACTTCCATAAGATCTTCCTTTACAGTTTCCCAAAAAAACTGATAAAAACTTCGTGAGAACCCATCTGGCCCTGGTGATTTACTCACATTCATACTGAAAATTGCTTCTTTCACTTCCTCGTCAAGAAATGGCATGCACATCTCCTCGGACTGTCTCTCATCAATTTTGGGAGGGTGTTACAGATGTGGCCTCCATAGATTATCCTCAGTGAAAAGATTGTTCTAGTAGTCAATGAATGTTTCCCGGATTTGACATCATCCACCTTGACATGTTCTATCTTTAAAGCTATCTTCTTAGCACTTGCCACTGTATGGAAAAACTTTGTATTCTTGTCACCTTCTTTCAACCATTGCTCTTTTGCCCTTTGTTTCCATTTAATTCCCTTCCTGAGAGCCCATTCATAATACTCCTTATACTTTCTTAGGACTTATGATTCTTCTTGAGATAAATTTTGTTTGTCTGCCTTGACCCCTCCAACTCATCAACCTATCGCACCAATTGTTGATGTTTGACGTTTATCTTTGCAAATGTTTGGGAGCTCCATTTCTTGATTTCACCTCTAACCCATTTAAGCTTCTTGGCAAAAGAGAGACAAGCAAACTCAGTTGTTGGGGCCTCCTTCCACCATTTAATGACCAGATCTTTGAATTGTTCCCGCCTATGCCAAGCTAATTCATATCTGAAAATTCTGTTCTTTATCTCCTTGTCCCCAGTGTATAAAAGAACAGGGATATGATCTAACAACATTCTGTTTAGACCCTTAATATGACTCCCAGAGAATATTCTTAGCCAATTGGTTGTGACTAGAACCCTGTCTATCCTGGATTGCACAATGTCTTGCTGAAGGTTAGACCCAGTAAATTTTCTATTAGGGATTTCCAGGTCCAACATACCACATTCCCTAATCCAATTACCAAATTCTTTCATATCTCTTGTCCAGTTTTGGCATCTTATTCTTTCCCATGGATATCTAACACAATTGAACTCACAAAGAATACACCACCCATCTTGAAAATTGTTGTATAGTCTATATAGTTCCTAAAAGAATTCTTCTCTTTGCTGGTGATTATGTGGTCCATAAGAATACGCCACCCATCTTGAAAATTGTTGTATAGTCTATACAGTTCCTAAAAGAATTCTTCTCTGGTGATTATGTGGTCCATGTACTGAAGTGATAACCCATTGATCTTGGATTTCTGTGGAGTGAAACCTGATTGAGATACTGAAATTGCCATTACCACACAGAGTACCCTTCATTTTAGCCCCATTCCACATCATGATCAGTCCCCCACCGGTCCCAACTGCTGGTATACACTAACCCATGCTGTCAAGGCCACATCACCAAGCTTCTTAATTAAAGAATCATCAGCATTGCTCATCTTGTTTTCCCGAATGCAAATACACTCTAGTTTGAGGGTCCTAATCAATTCCCTTGTAGTTCTCATTTTGATCTCCCCATTGAGACTCCTAATATTCCAGGACAAGAGATTCATTTAAGAAGCATATCCCCCCCCCCCTCTTCCTCTTATCTCTAAGACAATCTGTAACTTCATTTTTCTACACAAAGTCCAGCTCCCTTAAACCTCATCTTCACACCTCCCCCTATCCCATTTCTCTTTGGAAAATTCTTTAACTTTTCATACCTTGTCAACTTTTTGATAAAACTTTTAATCATATCTTCATTGCCTTCAGACAATGCTGCAATCTTTCTTCCAAACCGAAGAATTCCATCTGACCCAATGTCAATGGCTTCTGGCATAATGACAACTAATGGTTTTGCTCTATCTTGGACAGGAGACAGCATACATAATCCATCCCCAGTACCTCCGACTTCCGCTGAGTAGCTATTCTGACCCCTCTCATTAAAACAAACTCGCTCCGCCTCCTCATAGCAAATCTGCGGCTTGGTCAATTGAATTGAAACTGTAAGAGCTTGAGGAGAGTTGCCATTCTCCAGGAAAAAGTTATCCTGAGAAGTTTCCTCATAGCTGTCCATCCCAGTCCACTGCACCCTTAAAGAAAGAAACTGCGCTTGACCACCCCCATTCCCATCCCCGTCACACTCCTTCATTACCCTTCCAGAATCAGAGATCCCCTACTGACAGGAAATAATAGCCCCCAGATTATCAAAGCCTTGATGCAGAAGATTGGAAAGTGTAACTGGGCCTACAGAAGTTTCCCTGATATCTGCCGGTGAAGTGGGTCTTATACCAGAATATGCAGTGGAAACAGGGCCGTCTACGGTCTACACAACATGCAGAGATACCAGGTAAAGAAGAACGGTCCGTGGGTATATAACTGGGTAACCGTAGCTAAATTACCCAAAAACCTCTGCCAATTGACTTACCCACTGGACCCTAAGCCTGGATACCTGACTGCACACGGTAGGAAGCCCAGCACTGTGCTTCTTCCCCACCCAAAGAAGAGTCGCCTCCCTTTGCCGGCAGTGCTCCCCAATTAAAATGCTGGATCATGCTTCGAGGATGAAATCTTGTATCCTGCCACCCCACAGCCACTGCCTTGAGTAATGCCGGATCTGTACTGATACTCCCACTTTACATCGGGAGTAACCACCGATCATCATCCTTGGCCTTTCCCGATCCACACAGACCCCCAATAGATGCTGCACCTCTTGACTCATCTTTGACATGGCGAGTCACATAGCCCCGACTTGGAAGCTCCTGCAAGCCCTGTGTGTGACTCACTCGGGAGTTCAAACGAGTCAGTTCCGATGCCCCTGTTTTACTTCTATGGTCTTCTTGTAAGATCCCCTGCTTCATCTTTCACTCCTTTGCAGTTCTGTAAGTCTTACAGCAGGCAACCACCTCCACCCAGCTCCAATTACACTCGGACCCTAGTGAAGGACAGACTGGTGGTTGCTCCACCATGATGGAGACCCAGAAATCCACACACTCTAGTCTTCATACCTTTTGGGATATTCTCTACCTCCTCCACCTCCACCTGCACTCTGGCATACAAAATGTTCTTCATCTGGAGAGTCTTCTCATCCACACCTCTAAGAACTGAACCTTTCAGCGATACGCTGAACGGTTCAATGTTCCAGATAAGTAGAGGCAGTCCTTCCATTCTACACCATAGACTGCTATTGGTACTGTACCCATCTTAGGGCTTGTAAATGGATCCGGATAATATCCTGATCCGCTTTGAATTCGCATCCGAAATGTCAGATAAATATCTGAAATAGATATCCAGAGGATCATAAACGGATATCCGCTTATGATCCATGACTTAAACGAAGCGGTAACAGAAATGGTGTATCCGCTCCGCCGGATATCCGCTCCGCAAAATGGTTTAAAAATAGCCATTAGATCTATGATCCAACGGTTCAGATCCCTGTTCCAGCCGTCACACCAAAGACTCCACTCTAGATCTCTCTCTCAGACGATGCACACTACTCCCCCGTTGAGGACACAGACGGCGAGACGGCTCTTCACTCTGCCCGTGGCCCCTCGGCAGCCCCCATCGGCCATCCCCGCCACATTCCCCCGCAGCGCACCTGCTTGCCTCTGCCGCCGCCCGTGACCTGCCAGTTGCCCCCGCCGCCACATTCCCCCACCACCTGCTTGCCGCTGCTACCACCCCCCACTGCCTCCTGCTTGCCACCCACCACCGTTGGCCATTCCCGCCCCGATCCGCAGCTTTCTGCATCTGCCTGGAACTGGGTTGTGTTCATCGTCCGCTTGGAAGCCTTCATCATCGCCTTTCCCCAGGTCATCCACATCATGGTCTCCTTCAACTATTCAACACCACCCTGTTCCATGCCATCCGAAAGGTGAGAGTTTATTTTTCTTCTTTTGGTTTCCTCTTGGCTGGATGGTTTGTTCCTTTTTTTTCATTTTGCTCAGAAATGTATGTCTTACGTTTTACCATTAATCTCAGATATAGGTCGCATTGTGCAATTTGTGCGAGTCATCTTTCCATGCAATGTACCTCTGTTAAACTCTAGTGGCTGCTGCCAGTTGCCCAGCATACGAAAAGGTCATTGCCCCAGGGAAATTTTCTATAATTTTCCGTCTTGTAAACTTATTGCAAGATGGATGATGTTTTAGCCAAATTAATACGTATGGAGGTACATCCATATTAGCTTGGGCCCTAATCTTTGTTGAAAATTTATGTCAATCTTGTTAGCTTTATAATCAAATGGGTGCTTCAAATCTTGGTTTTTTAGATCAAATATCTACTATTTTTTACATATTTTTTCTAATTTCATGAATTTTGGGTAACTATTGCATTTTATAAAGACTTGTGTAGATGTCCAAATATTATCCGTGTCCACTCCGAATTCGGATGATATACGCCAAACAGTATCCGCTCCGTCTACGGAGCGAATACGGATTAGCCGTTTACTGTAAACTGACGGATGCGGAAACGGCATATCCACTCCGTTTACAGGCCTAACCCATCTCCACCGTCCATGGTGCACAGTTTTTTGGGTTGCATCAGGCTAGATCATGGTGTTTACTCGACTTCATGGGTCAGACTGGTAAAAGTGTTTAAAGAACATATATTTCTCTAGGACATACTCCCGTACTCCATTACAAGGCAACCCAACCGAAGCTGCAGCCCTATTTTCATTCATGCCATCTGATTTTATTAGTTATAAATTTTGGGATTTTTACATTAACAACTTTGGAAAAATCATATTTACATAAAAAAAACTTCTCAAAATCATTATGTCAAGAATATCCTCAAAAAGAAAAATTTTATGACTACCTTTTTAATGTCATGAATACCCCTCATGCAACAGAACTTTTGTGATCAATGAAGGCCTTAAAACTTTAAGGGAATTAGTATGAAATTGTTGGGATGTGCTACACTCATGGTTGGCAGTATCGGCCGATACCGGTACATACCGGTATCGGCCGGCACCGGTACCACTCCTATAGAGGGTATCGGCCGATACTAGGCCGGTACTGGTACCCACCGGTACCGGTACTGCAGTGAGAATTGAAAAAGAGGGGGGGGGGGGGGGGGGGACGCGGGGCGCGCACATATAGATGTGCATGGCAAAGATTAGCATGTTGAGATGGATGGATAAGACTATGAAAGATAAGATTGAGAACAAGCCTATATGCAAGGGACCTGGTAGCAGCCTCAGTCGACATTAAGTTTAAGGAAAAGAGGATCAGATAGCTTGGGCATCTGTACCACCAAGTTTGGCACTGGATATACAATCAAATTCAAGTGGAAGATGGTAGAAAGACTCGAGGAAGATATAAAATGAGCTAATGCAATGTATTTAAAAAAGGGCATGGCTTTTATAGGTTTAACGGTGAATACGGCGCTAGACGGACTAGGCAGGAAGACAGGATTCAAGTAGCCAACACTGAATAAATGGGATAAGGATCTGATAATGCAATCAGAGAGGATGAACTATAAACCTAGAGTAGTGGCTCCCCTTCCCAACTTAACCATGAGTAAGCATACCTTGTCCAAGAATCATAACTGTATTTGCGGCAAGAGGGACAATATCCTGAATCCTTTCACTCACAAAAATTGCCTGCATAGCTAAAACATGAAAGGAAGAAAGATTAGAGCAGAACAAAATGCCCATAACCTCTCTTTTTTTTTTTTTTCTTTCGGAAGTAGACAGATTGCATGTTCATACAAGTGAAGAATGGAAGATTACATCGAATTAAAAACACTGTTCTGCTACAGAAAATCCAAACCCTGTAACTCATATACATGGATCAAACGCACAGAATTAAAGGCAATAAGATGCTAATAGTATGAAACAACGCAGGTTCTCCTCATTTTAACCCGTTAATGGCTTAAGAAATAAGCTCCTCAAACATACTTGAATAAACTCTAAAAAAATCAAACCTCTATTTTCTGACTGGCCATATAATAAACAAAATATTAGTCATGTATTGCTTATTAGTTCTTACAGACCTGATACGTGAGCTAGCTTTTTCTCACCATTGTCTTTATTGGTTTCAACATCATCAGCCAACTGAATAATGTGAACAGAATGGAATGCATCTGATATCCAAATAATCTGTCTTCCTGCAAAGTCAAGGAACCTTTCCATGAAACTGAGATCAACTATGAATAAGAGAATAATAAATGGTAACTTACTCATAGATAAGTCAGGAAGAACAGCCAGCATCTGCACTTTCATAGTGTAATCTAGCTGCATCATGCATGCATCTTTAGAAGATTCTGAAGTGGCAAGAGTAGCTTCAGAAGCCAGAATGGGATTACACAGGCTCAGCAGATGCAAATCTCCAGTTGAGTCCAAGATTAGAAATCTTTTGTGTGATAACCCATGGATTGATATTGCTTTCACAGGCAATGATGGCAACGTCCTAATGGGGGTACCAATCGCCACAAAGTATGAGCTAAGATCCCCAGAATTCTGCCTCAGTTTCACTGTCCTGAGTTTAGCTGCATCAAAAGGTGCACCAGCAAAGATAAAACAACATAAGGAACATACATCATCATTCAGATAATGTTTAATGTTGTGTTAATCTTAATATCATATGACAAAGCTATACATCACAAAAAAAAAACTTTTGGATGAAAACATTGATCATTTTGGTCTTGCTGAAATAGTATACAAGTAACTTTAATTTATGAGATATTCAAGTTTAATATACAAAGCTGATTAACATATCATACTTGGACATGTCTACTACAATAGCCAAGAAGGTAACAGGCCTTTAATGTGAAAGACATAATGTCTATTGTTATAAACTATCAATCCAGAATCAGCAACATCTAATGACATATTCACAGATGTGAAAGGGTTTCCTCACTGGCTAACCTGTGATGCAGGATAATATTGAATCGACTTATTAACGTATGCATGCCATCCTTACGTTCACTCGCAGAGACAATTTTCATCTAGCAAGCAATAAAAGGATCTGCAAGTTACCATCAAATTTAGTTTATATGGATGAAGAAAATTGCAATGTTATTTATAGACCATGATTAGGCACACAATTACACATCAATTTCTCAAAGCCAACTTCATTAACCATAATTACCACTCTAAACTATTATTTGTGGCCAAAATGATCAAACTAAAAAAATGACAACCTTGTCCCAAACTGACTAAAATGACAACACCCTTGTTAAGAGACACCTGTGAATTCCTATGCTATAATCCATGAGATTCCCCAATGTACTCAATGCCTCCGGTGTGTGTACCCCATTTGAGATCAGCATCTTGATCATGATTAGGGGTGCAAACGAGTCGAGTCAAGCCAAATTTACCCTTGTTCAAACTCGCTTGGCCACCAAAAATCTGATCAGCTGATACAATCAGATTCATACTGATCTGGCATATTGTACTACTATTATGGTCAAATTTCCTGAGTTATTTTCAATTTAAATATTAATTAAATAAAGAGACATCACTTCATCAATGGAAAGGGTTCATAAGAGATGTCTTTTAGGGATAGGACACTGGGCCACTGCTCCTTAAAAAACTGCACGAAAGTTAGGTGTGAAGCATCCCTTATTTCTTGAAGGGATCTTAAAGTAGCAGTATTTTGGTTGTACTACCTCTTCCTTAATAATAAAATTAGTGGCATAATTTTCTCGAAAAAAGGTAAAGTTTACACTCAGGAGACAGCAGCGTAAGTAGTGGCCAGAAAACCACTTAAGTACACTTGTGACAGAGACCAAGATAACATAGTCAAAGGCTATGAGTTCCAATACAGCCTGTGACGGTGTGACCTGCCTCTCCCACAAAAATTGTCAAATTCCGCAGACAGCATAAAGAGACCAAGCCAGTGGGTGATCTGCTCAGCTACTTAAAACTCTTGATGAGTAGTTATTCCTAGTACTTCACAAAGAACATAACAGGCCATTATAACCATAAAGGCAATTACTGAAGACAACAAAGTGCTTGTTACACATGATTTACCTGGCTGATAGACAGTTATAGTCGACTTAAGGTGGTTGAGCACAACCTAAGCCAGCTAAGTCAAATTTACACATTTAACCTAAGATGGACAAGAGTCGGATGGACTTGTGGTCCATTCTCTATTTCCCTTGTAAATGAACAAGTAGGTAGCACATATAAAGGCAATGGTTATAATCGTAAAGATTTGCAAACATCATGACGATGATGTTTTAAAAAGGACATAACGAAGGACATAATACTGATGTACATGCATAGATGTATACTATAGTAACACAACTATGTCTGAGGAAATCCATGACTAAAGAATGACAATGAACCCCAAGTATCAAGATCAAGAAATGAGAAGTAAACATTCAAGAATCACACTTATAAAAGATAAAGACAGTTTGAATGTTTAATGGTTTCTATAAATCCCTATGAGTATAGGGTTGTGCTCAAATTTTGCATTTAGAATATGTATGAATCAGAAGAACATACATGTTTTGTATATACTATGGTTTGCCGTGTCGTACCGGATCGGGCCGATCGAGTAAACTCGTATCTGGGCAAGTCTAATCCGCTGGTACACATCGAGTCGGACCGGATCGTGCCGACTTATACATACATAATGGGTTGTTTTAAATTGGGTTTTTCCCATTTGATAAGTAAATTTATACTTTTTATATCAATTAATAGGATACATTTCTCTAAAATATGACTTAACTCATTACTTTTAACAACTCATTGGCTTGACTCGTGCGAGTCGAACCGACTCAGCCCGAGTCACATCGGATCCAACTCGTATCTGGCCGAACCAGATCCAGATCCCCGAGTCAGCAAACCTTAGTATATACATACTCTCTCTCTCTCTCTCTATATATATATATAGATATATATATAGAGAGAGAGATAGATATAGATATATATATATATACGGTGATAGTTGGCACGACTCCGTCGCACAAACATAAATCACCGTTGGATCTTAATCTAACAGCTGTAAAAAAAAAAAAAAAGATAAAAATTTTATACTTTTTGTTGCAGCGACTTTGGCGCCAAAAATTCACGGGGGGTAGGGAAGTGAGGAGGGAAAGTAGGAGAGAAAAAAAAAAAAAAAAAAAAGATGTAGCCGTCCGATCAACAGATCAGACGGCAGTGTTCCTCCCCACTGGGAGCTGTCTTGTTCCTGCGGGCCGCGCGGAACTGTTCCGCCACGTGTGGGATAGTTCCCGCGCGGGCAAGGAACTTTTTTTTTTTTAACACACCCTTGGATTTAGATCCAAGGGTGTGTTAAAAAAAAAAAAAAAAAACAAGGGTGTTCTGCTACTCTGTGACGGGGTCACACCAATATATATATGTGGAGTGTGTGTGTGTGTGTGTGCGCATGCGTGTGTGTATTGGACCACACTATCTATTTAAAGAAATGAATCATGTGAGTTAGTAACAAGATTATGTTGAGGGTTGAAGTGGGGTGCAGATGACTCCTATTAAGCCCAGTAACACTATGGCACACAGCTTTTTGTTTAAACATTTTTAGATCTCAAGCTTTAATAGTTGCAAAGATAACATAGAGTAGATCAAGATGAATCTCTCTCTCTCTCTCTCTCTCTCTGTGTGTGTGTGTGTGTGTGTGTGTGTGTGTGTGTGTGTGTGTGTGTGTGTGTGTGTGTGTGTGTGTGTGGAGGGCCAGTTATATATTTTATTGGGTTATGAACTTTTTTATTCTTCTTTTATGTTGTTATGTAATGGATATGAATACTTCTTTCAGTTTTCATTAATTATCATATGAGTAATACTTGCTACACCGCATAGGGTGCAGCCACATTGTTTTATTATTTTTGCATTTTTTAAGGTCGAGCTCATCATGCCCAACAAGTCCATACAACCTGATCTCTGATTAGAGGATCCAAAACAATCTAAAAAATCAAAAACCAAATCCCAATGAACAGTGAACAAACGTCCTTAATGGGATGAGACCAATAAAAGAGTTTCGGTTTTTATTTTTCATATTATCATGTTCACTCAAGAGCATGCAGCTATCAGAACTAAAATCTGACAGACTACAGCAAGAGTAATGGATTCGACTTCTCATAACACCAAGTTATCGGATCCTCTGTAAAAGTGGGACTATTACAACTTACAAGTGCCCTCCAATCCACCTCATCAAGATCATCTTCACCTTCTACAGAAGATAAAGGTAAGCCTAGCAATCTGCTCTGCAGCCACCAAGCTGTGGGCCTCAACAATGAGCGCCGCCATAGTGCTACTAATGTTGGTGCTTCTAGGGAAGGAGAAGTCCAAGGGTGTCATGGTTTCTATGTAATTTAGGTGAGGCCTGAGAGGGAGGGTGGTGGTGGTTAGTTTTCCAGGGCAATAAAGCCATTTTTCTGAAGAAGGAATATTCTACAGAATAATGCTTTTCTCGTACACCCCTTGACCACAGGGGATTATTTTAGAACCATGGGGGATTTTGGGGGGGTTTTATAAATGGGAACAATACAGATATAAACAGAATTAGGGTAGACTATATGGACTTATTTGTAAAAATCCCTCACCAACATTGTCCAAATATGGCATTCAATTCATTTAAGATAGCATATGTATGCTTTAGGATACAATTCTACAGGAAAGCACTTCAGAATGCACATTGTAACCAGGAGTGAATCAAATCAGCTCTGTTCAGGGCATGGAATTACTCCAAGGTGGCATGGTTCCAGAACATCTCACATCTATACCCAAGAAGTACATGTCTAAGACCTTGCCAGTGTTATAGCCTATAACTTTTAAGGCCCATTAGTAATTATAATGAAATCTAATAAACCCATTAGTGAAAGCTTTCAGCCCATCTAAACTACTTAAAACAGTCCATTAACTTAGTTAAAAGACTGGGTTCAGGAACACAGGACACTGTCATGCTATTTTAGAGATATCTCTCTGTAGAAAATTCAGACTAATACAAGGCTGGTTCCGTTGGAAGGAGAGCTCAAAACCCTATAAGTTTGAAGAAGGCAACTTTTAGTAATTAGGACATTTTCGTAGTCAAGTATACAAAGTTTTAGGATCCTGATTTAGGAAAGCAGGAAACCAATCCTATACGACTAGGAACTTGAGTTAAGAAATAAAGGAAGGTCTGATAATCGAAAGCACAATTTGGAAAGATTATGGAAGGATCTTAGAGTTGGATTAGAGTTGGAATACACTAAGATTTACTAGATTTAGCTTTCTAGATTTGTCCATGAGGAATTCTAGTTTGAATCCTACCCAAATCAATTTCTGCTCGCAGACGTTGAGGACACAGGTCCAGTAAAATAAGGATATCTCATGGTAGGAGAGTTAGATTGAGACATGGTTGGATCTGTTGGAAAGAGGACTCGAAGTACTAGAACTTTGTAGAAGACCACTTTGGTTACTTTGGACGTTTAGAAGGTCGAAAATTTCGATATTCAGGAAGCAGAAAAGCTGCCAGCAGAAAGGAGTCCAATCTCTTGTTGGATTCAAATTTCTCCTGATAGGAAAGCTTCTCGCAGGGAAACTCTGCCTGGGAAGGGAGGGAGGCGCTATGTAAAGATTTAGAAGGTGGAGAAACACTATAAGAAGGCCTCAAATTCGCACATCAAATCCTAGTTGGCTCTTGAAGGTGAGCTTTGGTAGGTTTGGAAGAGAGACAAAGAAGAGAGAGGGATTGTTGTGCATGGAGTGCATGTTCTAATCATAGTAACTACTTCCAGGAGACCAAGAGGACATCGAGAAAGAGCTAGAAGCAAGGGAGTTTGTGGGGATCGCTCAAGAATCTTAGGAGTTTGCAAGAGCACGAGGAGCCATAGAAAGGCCAAGGAATAGAGGATTCATTCGAAATTACCGATGATTACCCTAAAAATGAAATAATTTGCATTACTATAAATCTCTCGTTGTTTTCAAGATTCTCAACACTTACACAATGAGTATAGTATAGAAGCCATAAGTGTGTCACCATGCTATTTAAGATACTTGGTTAACCTGTTGATACTAGTTTCTCATGAAATTCACAGTAACAGCCTGATTTCATTAAATGATTCAACTTCACTCTTGTTCCCATTATATATATGTCTAGCGTTATTTGATGATTGAAACCATAGTTGTCAATCTTGTCCTAGTCCCTGTCCCGTTTTTCTACTGGGATGGGACGTCACAGTGTCCCGGACAATTCCGGTGTCCCATCCCTGCATGTTTTCCATACATATTCCAACAAATATGAAACACATGCATACAATAAACACTATGAAAATAAACATATAAACAGGGAAATAACACAAAATTAATGCAACAAAAGCATTCATAATGAACTTATGGGTTTATAAAGGAGTATATTCATCAAATAAACCCCCAAAATAAGTTTACAAGGATTTTAAGTGGTTAGGAGAATCTCAGGTTAACCAACAAAATTCTGGTTAGGATGGGCTGGGACTGGCTGGGATGGTCTGAGACAGACCAAGACAATTACTGGGACATATAAGAAATTGTTTTGTCCCGTCTTCCCACTGGGACGGAACCTACCAGCTAAGAGAGGCCAAGATGGGACAAGATTGACGACTATGATCCAAACTCCAGAAATATGACAATTGGGAATCAATATAAGAAGTGTGTCAAATCTGTAATAAGTTTGTTTGGACAGTGCCACCATAAGGAGAGTTTGGGCAGACCCTACTCATTAAACCTACTAACCATCTCAAATTCTATAGAAAAGAAGGAAGGGTAGAGGTGACTTTTGCCTAGCTTTTGGATCGAGGGACTTAGTCTACTAGAGATATTATCTAGCTTAGTTTAGTAGTTTGGTATGTAGTAGGGATAACGAGAATTTGATATAATTTTCTCTATTAGTGAGAGTGAGAGTTTGGATTTCTTTTAGCTAGACAATGTTATTTGTAGATGTGGTATTAGTAATATGTTAATCACTTGCATGTTGGTAGCTATCTCTTATATTCAATTTATTTGACAGGTTGATCCCACTGTTAAGTGGCTTGATTCGATATGAGTCAGTGTATTGAACCGAATCAAGGGTGTGACAGCCAGAGTGAATTGTGCTTGCCCAAGGTAGTTAGGATTTCTCGTCATTTGCCTCCATGGTGCTATAAACCATCTGACGAGTTGAGAAGCTTGAGATTAGCCTTGTCCAATACAATTTAGTGGATAAGACCTAATCATGCATGATCCCCCTTGAGATGCATTTATGAAAAATAATCTGAACCAGCTATCACATGCTTAAGGTCCCAATCAGGCCAGTTCTGTGAAACCTAGATCAGGACATGCCTAGGTTGACATACAAAATGGTCTGAATGCAAAGGCAGGTGATGCTTCTCACAAGAAAAATAATGCTGCTTTCAGGCATGTTTCAATAGACATTTTCTATATTATTAACAAGTTCATTGTTACTCCTAAGAGATTACTTAATTTTGCATCAGTATACGAATTAAATGGAGGAGTGTATTACAGTAGTAAGATAGTGGCTTCAATACAATGGAGAGAATGCTTATGAATTACAAAATATGGAGATTTTACATAGTCATCATGGTTGGTTCTAACACAGCTTAATCAAGTGGTGGAACTCACCTTTGCTTTATGTTTAGATGAATCATAAGGTACCCTCATATTGATCTTACAGCAGAGTGACAAATGAGGTACTCCTGCAGTCTATGTTATAGAAAAGCAAACTGTAAGTCCCCCACAATTTCTTACCTGATATGGCAGAAGGTGGTGTCACACTGTTTGCTTATGCTAAGGATGGACCGTGAAGTGCCAGAAAGTTTGTTTTGTGTTGCTATAAATAAGGAATTCCTTCCCTGTCTCCTTCAGATTAGGGATAAGCAAAGGTCTTTCCATTTCATTTATGTGAAGGTTAACAATGTGACCTCTTCTGGTTTACGCTTAAACCAGATGGTTTTTCCACAATCTCAATTATGTGAGTGGACATTGGACAATAAAAGCATGAGTGATCCATAATGTGGGTCAATTATCTACTCCAAATTCTCCACTCCTAAAATGTTTATTCAATTTATCAATTAAAGTGCCATTAGCCATACTTAAATGTCTCACTCTTTTCAACCACTCCAAATGCCCTACACAGTGACAACTAGCGGCAGGTATACTAATTCAGGTAACATTTAGGAATATGATTCAACACCAATTTATAGAGACAAGAAATTCAAGTCGAACAGCTCCCAAGAGATCAATACCTTTGCAGATACATTAGTTCAAGTCTCAACTCAACTCAACTAAGCCATAATCCCAAATTAATTGGATTCGGTTATATGGATTCTTCGTCCCCACTCTAAACGATTTTGGGCTAACACTTCTAAAAGGTTTAAAGCATCCAAATCATATTGAACTAACCTTCTCCAAGTTAATCTAGGTCTACTCCTTCCTCTCCTCCCTTCCTCTATCCTAATATGTTCCACTTCTCTAACCGGAGCCTCCCTAGGTCTACACCTAATATGCCCAAATCATCTCAATTTGTCCTCAATTGCTACCACTTTTACCTTTTCTCTAATACACTCATTACGAATTTTATCTAGCCTAATATGCTCACACATCCACCTTAACATTCTCATCTTGGCAACACTCTTCTTGGAGACATGTTGCCCTTCATGGCCAACACTCATTACAAATTAGTTAAAGTAACATTTAGAATTACGATCTGACCAATTTATCGAGACAAGAAACTTAAGTTAAACATTTCCCAACAGATCAGTACCTTGGCAGCATATTGCTGCTCAGTTCAGCACAGGCCAACAGCAGCCACTTTTCTGGTTGCCATGACATTAGAAAACCAAATCCAACGGGATTCAATTCCAGACAAACATGAACACCTAGCAGCATATGCAAATGGTATCTAAACTAAAATGCTTGAAACTAGCTTTTGGTTACAGCTGGGAGTATCACGCCCATATCACAAATGGCATTATTGCTACCATCGACCAAGCAAGAGGAAGAAAGGAATGCTTTGATGAATGTGTCTAGAATCTAGTGCCAGTATATGTCGCCCGTTCATTGCATTCTGCAATTAAGTTTTCCCCTTCATAGATGCATCCATTCAAAAAAGAATTAAGTAAAACAACATTATTAATTAAAAGCATACTCCGATCACATTTAATGTCAATAGATAATTCATGAGCACTTTTAACTAATAATGAATAAACAACTATGACCTCCACAGCTACAACTCCCCCCCCCAAAAAAAAAAAAGGAAAAACACCCCATGAAAGTTACTGGCTGTCTCATATGCATGCAAAAGTAAAAGCGTGAAAAGCCACGCTTCAAAAATTAAGCAGCCATCCAAGGAGATAACACAAAATTGACATCAACGGACAAAAATGGAAAATGCTAGCCCACGGGAGAACATAATAGTTCATCTTTTTCATGGCATTAGAATGTAATCATGATCTCGTCAATAATAAGAACAGTAAGGAAAGAAACCAACCGGTCTTCCCAACGCAAGCAGCATCACAAACATCATTACCCTCCCCCTCCACCGACCTACTACCTTTGCTGTCGCACAAACAGCCGCTGGATTCAGAACGGGCACTGGAACGGTGAGAAGTGACGCCAAGCACGTCGACCACAAGTCCATTAGGGAGCTTCCTCCCCCGCCATCCCAGCGGCCCACCGCTCAAACCCTGCTTCCTGTCCTCGTGCCGCCTCCGCGACGAATCCTTCCCTCCGCCGGCCCTCCCCTTGACGAGCGTCCTCAGAGGGAAAACCCTAACCCCACTCAACTCTCCCAGCAGCAGAAACCCAGGCGAGACGTGGATCGAGAAGATCGGCGACGTGCACTCAATCGCAGCGCACTTCATCACCTCCACGGCCGGTTCCTGATCCCCGTCTCCCGCCTCGCCGACCAGCCTCGCAGCGCAGACCCAAATCCTGGCGGCCGCCGGCGAGTGCAGGACGAACACGTTGACCGACGCCGCCAGCGTCACCGAGAAACCGTGGGGGAGGTCGAGGATGATCCCGGGCTTCGGGCGGTCGCGCTTGTAGCTTAGCCGGGCAGGAGTGAACCTTTGGCCGCCGCTGGACAGGATCCAGGCGCGGAGGAGGACGGAGGCGCCGTGGGAGGCGGCGGAGAGGAAGAGGACGCGGGGGCGGGGTTGGAGGCGGAGGAAGCAGGCGGAGGTGGAGACGGGGGGGACGGGGGTTGGGGGCGGGAAGGATGCGGGGGGAAGGGGGAGGAGGAAGGGAGGGTAGAGGAGGGCGGAGGAGTCGGAGAGCATGAGGGCGAGGGAGCGGGAGGAGGGCTCGACGAGGAGGGAGGAGACAACCAGGGAGGACGGGTCAGTGGAAGAAGAGGAAGCAGCAAGAGAGGAGGAGAAGGAGCGGCGCCGGTGGTGGAGGGGGAGGTGGAGCTTCTGAGCCTGCATAACCACCCCGACTCGGTTTGCCAGCCTCTGCCTCTCTCTCTCTCTCTCCTCCCAGGGAGCGGAAAGGAAAGCACCTACCTAACCCATCGTCGTCGTCGTCTATCACTATTCTAACTAGCTGGGTGGGGTGGGTCTCTCATTTCTCTCCTTCTCTCTCTACACCCAACCCCTGCCTCCACCCGGCCGGGCATTCTCTCTCTCTCTCTCTAACATGAGCTTCGGCGGCGGACGCGCATCGGGGCTTCTAACATTTACCTGCACCCGGAGAAGGTTGTCGTTATGATTTAGTAAATAGTCATATCGCACAATTTCGTCGAGTTGAAGGTCAATTTGGTCAACTGAACGACATAACATGATCAGTATCATAATATTTTACTTAACAAATGCGTATTTTGATTGACAAATATGATTTTCTACTCGAAATATATATTTGTTAATTGAAATATTATGAAGATAATTATGTCATCACATTGAACTAGTCGAATTAGCCGCGTGTTCTAATCGCAAGAAATTATGCAGAATGCTAGACTTGCTGCATAATTTAATTGTGCAGTAAGTATTACTCTTTTGTTAAGAAATTATAATTGTTCTCTTTTGTAACTTGAGATTGTCTTGACCTCGAGTTTATTAAATGTAGTGTTAAATTATTTCTTGTGATTATTTCATTCCTTATATTTTAGTGATCACACAATTCTTTAAAATCTGTGAAATAGTAACATAAGTGTAAGTAAAGTAGTAAGTGAATCACACGTCCACTGGAAAGGAACACATAAGAAACTGTCAAGTCAATCGGAAAAATACTGATCCGTTAGGACGGAATAGCAATCTCTCAGATAGCACGCTGGTTATTCCGACCTATCTAGTTCTAAGTGATTCTGCCTCCTCTCAATTACGAGTGACACTCCGAAGTATACCACTCCCACACTAGTACTAGTTATTATTTTAAAGTACACCAGGTGACCCTCGCCTACTAGGCGTCACCTTGTCACTTCCACACAGACACTGTGTCACTCACACACCGACACAGAGTGTCAAGCGCTAACAACTGTCACTCTAGGTGTACGATCGTATAGACACAACACAATGTGATTTCAATCACATGAAAATCTTCGCCCTCAATGTATAATTTCAAACATGTATTTAACAGGGTTGTTTAACAATATACATGAATCTAATTGACATTTTCTATATAGTCACACATGCTAAATGCAGGAAATTAAGGTGTTCTAGCTTGAATCGTGTCGTCCATGGCTACGTCATTCAAAAATCTTAAAACTGATTCCCACATAAATTGGCCACGGGACATGAGGGATCTGGGCCTAAATCGCGTCACCCATGGTCGACACCATTTAAATAGCGTCACTTGGTTGCGATGCCATTTAATGTTCGAAAATCGAACTGTCTTCTGGCACATGGGCCTAAATTGCGTCGTCCATGGCCGACATGATTTACAAATCATATCGCCCTGATCCGACGCCATTTAGCACCCGAAACATGATTTCCCTCCGGCCTCCTCCGAGCCACAACATGGAATTACCTCCCCCAAATCACCCCAAAACGTCAAAATAGAAAAGATATGAGAGAATCCAAATAACCATATTAAAAACACACAAATCCCCATTTCATAAAAATGAGTATTTCCATCAAAACCTCATAAACATGCTCATTCTATCCAAAATCCTCACATCTCCATAACATGCTCTAAAGCGGAAAATCATGAATTTAAATCAAACGAATCACGCGCAAAGATCGTCACCCTATCAGTTATTTGAACTCCTCCTAACTGTTTGTCGCCGATCTGCTACACCGCAAGTCGTCATCGGTACTAACGTAGACGCCGTCACTCTACCAGGATGTCGGTCGCCATCTAGAGACTAAGGTGCCGCGGAGGAGATGGTGGTGGTAGTGGTGAGAGGTGGGAGGATATTGGACTGGTGAAAGAGGAAGATGGGAAGAGGAAGGGAAGGAGAGACTCGGAGAGATTCGGAGAGAGGAAAGAAAGAGAGAGGAAATGAGATAAAGGAGGGAGGATTCGGAACGTCAAACCGAAACACGCTAAATTGTGTCATTCTCAGACGACACCATTTAGACGACAGGATGGGGTCGTACACTGGCAGATCTCTAAACCGCGTCGTCCATACAAGACGCCATTCAGACGACACGACCGGGGTCGTACACACGCGCCGCAACGTCCGCCCACGCGGCACACCTGCAAGACTTCTAAATGGCATTCCCTTAGGCCGACGCTATTCAAAATCGCGTCGAACTTAGGCTCACAAAGGTCCAAACCAAAGGGTCCGACACCAAAACCGATCCGATAACTGGATCCGAAACCTCAGTCCATATATCATAGCATTGCATACATGATTAATCCTATTGCATATGCAACGGGAATCCTACTTATCATTATTTGGGTTTTTTTATATCTAGTTATTGGATCGGATGTGCCTCAATGGGCATTTTTGGGAAAGCCAGTATGAGTCTGATTGGTGTCATCTAGACGCGATACATACCATTCATAGGAGTCTGTCTAGACAAACGTCATTCAGAGTAGTGCATGTGCGGTATGTGGCTGAACCTGACTAGACCTTCCAATTCACGTCGTGCGTGCAGGACACGTCTTATGGTAGGCGTCAACTTGACATGACGCGATTTAGCTATCTCTACATGGCGTGTTTCCACCCTGTGGCACCCCTCCACGTACGTGTAGTTTGCCATTGTAATACTTGGCCCATTAGTAGGTTATTAGTGGCCCATTAGCAGCTTGTTAGTAGCCTAGATAGGCTAGAGTAGGGCTAAGTGAGCTATTCTTAAACCTGGCTAAGAGTGCTTATAGGCGTCAAGGACCTTTAACACTTATAAGAAGGGGTTCTTAGTGACCTCATATCATCATGACGCTTTCATAAGTCCGAGATGTGTACGAACTGTCTTGATTTCTTTCTTTATTTGATGATTGTTACCGTGTGAGATTCATCTTAGAGGCTATAAATAAGTTTCCTGAGTACACAAGAGAGAGTTTTCTGCATTCTAAACCCTAGTTTGGCCGTGAGAGAGAGATTGAAAGTGTTCCTTAGGCAGAGAAGTAGCGTTCTTCGTGTTCTTTGTGCATGAGGAGCGAGGCGGCGACGTTGTAGTGTTGCGAGAGTTAGAGGAGTGCAATTGTCTTGCCAACGTTGCATTGGTTTCACGTTCTAGAGGTAAGTAATGACGAATCTCCATTGATTCATATATATTTTTATGTAAAAAAAATCTTATTTTCAATCTAATTTTCTATTATGATATTAGTATGATAAAAAGGATGCTTTGATTTGTTGTTTACGTGCTTAAGAAATATCTATGCATGACCCCTTCTTCTTTCTCCCCGTGCTTTAAGAGAAACCCTAGGAATCCATGCAAAAACCTTAATTTGCAGGGTTAGTGACATCATAGGACCTTGACACCTTTATAAATTGGTGTCAAGGAACCCTGAAATTTTTAAACCTGACAACCATAAGATGTTTGTGTCATGTTCATCTTGATTTTAATGCATGAATTGATTTCTGTTATTATGATTAAGTACTACTATGATATTGTCTAATTGATGTGTGATATTTACCTTTATTACATGGCTATTTTCTTATGAAAACTAGTTGATTTCATGCATGAATCTATGATGTATGAATGTAGTTTATTTCAAGCATAGAAGATTTTATTTGGTTCTACTTTTCACTACGGAATTATCCATTATTAGGCTTTGGTTTAATAGAATTTATTTAATGAAATATGTCTAGACTATCAGATAGGCGTTAAGATATCCTGACATTTTAAATAAGAAGTGTCACATGTCCCTAATGCTTATTTGACTGTAATGAACCCAATGCATGATATTTTGTATGTTGCACAGTATATTTAATTTTCATTATTGTACTTGATATCGGCACTGTCACAAAGCATATTGCATGCATTTTTGAATGTATTAAAGATGATTAAGATGTTATGGACAATGCCACCATAGGAGGTTAAGTGTCCAACCCACAATAGTGTCCTTATGGGGGAAGACTAAGATAAGATGTGAAAGGACTTGAAGCAATGAATCAAAATCTTGGAAGTGTGATTGCTTGCTGGTACACCGACCCTGGATAAGATATGTCGATCCCCTAACTGTGCAGTCGAAGATCTAGTAAGTGATGATGATGAATAAGATACCCATGACTCCCAATGATTTGGTTGGATGTATGTCTTATTATGAAGTGAAAAGATGATGAATGAATATAACGCATTGATGTGACTTATGATGTACGATGATGATCTATGTTTTAATGATTGATATTTCATTATACACATGTTTTGAAGTTAGATGTAGACCGATATGAAATATAAACACATGTTGTTGATGTAGATGTTTTCAAATGATCATGTTTAGGACTTAAGATGCTTATGTTTGAGCTATTGTTACAGAATGTTAAATGTTTAATTATCATATTTTTGCCTATGTTATAGTTATGTAAAAATATGAATTGATTGTTATTTTGAGCTTGTTGAGTTCTGTGTAACTCACCCTTACATAATGACATTATTTTTCAGCTGAGGGTGATCTTGCTGAAGAGGCTGTGACCGGAGAAGATCGAGAGGCTTCAGGCTTGAGTTATGAAGCCAGTTATCTAGTAGTAGGTGCTATTTTATATTTTGATAGCAGGAGATGTAATAAAACTTATTTCCAGCATATGAGATGTACTTTTCTAATTCATGGACGATAAAGATCCTGAATCGACAGTTATTGTGTTATCTTTATTTCAGCAGATTGAATAGTGGATTTTCTTGTGGCAATGATGGTTGTGTCATGATGATTATGGTCTTGTTCTTTTTATACTCTTTCTCTATGATTTATAAGAGGATGTTTAGGTCATTCCCACTGTCGACGCACCAGACCGGCAGTTCGCTATAGGCCGGCAAGATCGAACCAGGCCAACGCTTCGGGGCATCACATGAGTTGGTTTCAGAGCTAGAAAACCATTCAGATTGAGTATTTAAGCATGATCAATCTAAGCTACTCAACCAAGGTCATCATATTAGAGATTATTAGTATGAAGTGGGCTTGAGAAGATGGATGTTGTTAAGGTTTCTGTTTTTATGACGATTTTCACATTGGAGGGCTAGTCCATTTGGATGGATGCATAGTTTCCTTATGTATGGAGATCAGGATAAGAGGTTGTCTGCTCAGTTGTTTGTACTCAAGATGGAAGATTTCGATATCATTCTTGGTATGGATTGGCTTGAGAAGCACTATGCCATGTTGGATTGCCATGGCAGGAAGATTATCTTCAGAATTTTGAGGGAGAAGGACTTCTTCTTTAAGCTCCCCAAGCCTAGTAAACTGATTGTTTCTGCCATAAAAGCCGAGAGGTGGATTAGCAATGGTTGTAGTGAGTATATGGCTAGTGTTGTTGCTGTTTTTTATGAGAGTTATGCTTTGAGTATTGCTGATGTGGAGGTTATTTGAGAGTTTGCTGATGTGTTTCCTGATGATCTGCCTGGTTTGCCTCATGTGTAGGAGATTAATTTCACTATTGATCTTCTCCTCGACACGGCGTTGATCTCTAAGGTGTCTTACTGTATGGCACCGACAGAGTTGGCTGAGCTGAAGAAGCAATTGTAGGAGCTCTAAGATAAGGGTTTTATTTGTCCGACTGTTCGTATGGTGCTCTGTGTTGTTCGTAAGGAAGAAGGATGGTTCTCTACGACTGTACATTAATTATTAGAAGCTGAATAAGGTGATCGTCAAGAATCAGTATCCCTTACTGAGGATTGACAATCTATTTGACCAATTGCAATATGCAACAATGTTTTCCAAGATTGATCTAAGGTCTAGCTACCATCAATTGTGGATTAAGGATGAGGATGTTCCGAAGGCGGCATTTCAGACCCGCTATGGCCATTAAGAGTTTTTGGTGATGCCGTTTGGTCTGATGAATGCCCCCACAACTTTTATGGATTTGATAAACAGGGTGTTCCAACAATATTTGGGCCAGTTTGTTGTGGTGTTCATAGATGACGTGTGTATCTATTTGCCAGATGCGGAGTCTCACCATGAGCATCTGAGGATTGTGCTAGAAGTCCTAAGGAGCCGTCAGTTGTTTACCAAGTTTAGTAAGTGTGACTTTTGGCTTGATCATGTGCAGCTCCTCGGTCATGTTATCTCTAAGGAGGGTGTTGCAATTGATCTTGAGAAGGTCCAGGCTGTTCTTGATTGGGAGGTCCTCAAGACTCCCACCGAGATCAGGAGTTTTCTGAGTATGACTGGCTATTATCAGAGGTTCATTAAGGGTTTTGCTACTTTGGTAGCCCCTTTGACGTAATTGACCTAGAAGGGTGTGAAGTTTGTGTTGTCTGATGTGTGCGAGAAGAGTTTCCAAGAGTTGAAGACTCGTTTGACCATTGCCCCAGTCCTTGCTTTGCCTAGTGGTTTTGATGTTTATATTGTCTACGCAGATGCTTCTGGGTAGGGTTTGAGTTGTGTTCTGATGCAGTATGGTTAGGTGATTGTTTATGCCTCGAGGCAGTTGAAGGACTATGGAGAGAATTACCCGACACATGATTTAAAGTTGGCAACAATTGTGCATGCTTTGAAGATCTAGAGGCATTGTCTATATGACGTTGAGTTTTAGGTGTTCACCGATCATCAGAGTTTGAAATATATCTTCTCTTAGAAGGAGTTGAATATGACACAACGGCGTTGGATTACAGGACTTCATTGGTAAGCCTGGTTTCAGCAAAGATGAGCGTGTCGTGGTTCACTTCCAGAGCAGGACTTGTGTACCTAATAATTCAGGATTGAAGAAGGAGCTTATGACTGAAGCCCATCGGTCAAAGTTTACTGTGCACCCGGGCAGCACGTAGATGTTGCAAGATGTGAAGAGGACTTTCTGGTGACCCAGTATGAAGTCACAAATTTTGCTTCCAGGTGTTTGATCTGTTAGCAAGTGAAGGCAAAACGCTAAAGACCTTTGGGTTTGATGTAGAGGATTAAGATCCTAGAATGGAAGTGGGAGTATGTTACCATGGATTTTGTTGTTGGTTTGCATTGGTCTGCTAGAAGCAATGATGCTATCTAGGTGGTTGTGGACAGATTCACGAAGTCCGCACATTTCTTGGCCATAGAGATGAAGCAGTCTGTTGAGAATTAGACCATATTGTATGTTGATATTTCATTATATGAATGTTTTGAAGTTAGATGTAGACCGATATGAGAGGGAGTTCATGTATTATGCTCAAGATTTTTTGTGCAAAACCACATGGTTTGATAGATAATTCAGTGTTCTTTACAATGACACCAACTTTGTAAAAATGTGAGTTAAAAACATCGTTCATTTCATGTGAAAAATTGAGTAGAAATGCATTTGTGGCTTGCACGATAACTTGCGAGGATCGAGGATATTTTAATAATTTTCTTCATGGCATAAATGCAATTTTTATTCTTCACAGAGACCTCACCTCTATCTTCCATGCGTACATAATAATAAAAACATGTGGCCCAGTTGGTCGGGCCACTCGGCTTCCACCAAAAAGATCGCGGTTTGAATCCCAGCAATAACCACTAATTTTGCATGCGAGATTAGAGGAAAGGCATTTTGGGCAAGAACAACAATAAGAAGGATGCCCTAATTTTTCAAGGCTAACCTCCACTTTCTTGGCCGTCACACATGCTTCTTTGGGGATTTGATTGCCGATTTTTGGGGAGGAAATTAAGCAAGACTGCTTTTGAAAGAACCCTAAAATTTCCCCCTTTAGATATTCTCAAAGGAGGGGGGTGCAGAGCTCTCTTACTCTCTCTCTCACTCGATTCTCTCTCTTCCCTCCGAGCTCTCTCTTCTTTTCTCTCTCTCTGCTCCTCTCTCTCATTCTCTCTCCCTCCGTCTCTTTATCTCTCTCTCCCGGTGCTTCCCTCTCTCTCTTCTCTCTCCCCCTCCCATAGCCTCCCTCTCTATATCTCTCTTCCTTTATCTCCCTCTCTCTCTCTCCTTCTCCCACACTGTCTCTCTCTTCTCTCTACTTCGCCTCTAGCGCCACATGCGGTCAACGGCCACACGTTGGCCCCCCATCCCGCACCCGACTGGTGTGGTGTGAACACGTGGCCTAACGGGCGTGTTTGCCCCTACCCTCCTCATTGCTCGAGTCCCTGTGGGACGGATCCTGCCTACTATGCAACACGTGGCGCTGCACACGCCGTTCTTGCCTAGGCTGTTAGAATTGGGTGGCCTCAAAGCCAATCATTGTACATTCTAGTTCAAGATTATTAATAAAGGCAATCATTTCTTCATTTAATAGTTCTCGCTAACGACTATCGTAATGAAGGTCCATAGATAAATGTATGGGATATTGAATCATGATGAGATCGTGATAGTGAGATCAATATCCTAAGGCAATTGTCTTAAATAGTTCTCGATCGTAGGATATTTGAGATGGACATTAAATATCCGATAAGATCGACACAAGTTATGTCTGCTCATATGATGAGGGCGAATGATCTCACATTCACTCGTGTGGTGACACTAAGACAAACAAGTGAGTGCTCATTAGAGAATGAGTTCACTGAACAGACCCAAATAAGAATTCATAGATGGTAATTATACCTATTAGTCAACCAGGGAATTCATTTGTTGCAGTAGCACAGTTGGTCCTTTGACCTGAGTCACCAATGATACCTTGTTTGTGGACCATTGTGTCTTGATTCTCTGACTCGTGGGCTTTAACCATTAAGTCCACCATAATCGGTCTTTCAGATATAGTGGAAAGCTTGCGAAGGTAATTGAGTGAACAACAAGGGATCACTCACTCTTGGTATAAGACTGGAGAGAGAATGTCCCATGGATGTGTACACAGAAATCCCTGGCCAGGGTCAAATGAAAGAGATGTCTTTCTAGATATTAACTGTGTACTGGAATCCATCTGGATAATGCAATAGAGGGTTTGACTATAAAACCATACCCTTGCGTTATCGGGACATTGCATGAGTGAAGGATTATATCTGTGCGGCATCTGCAGACGGAAAGGTTCAATTGAAGGGAACAATATCCCTTATATCTTCTGGGATCATGAGGTAGTGTTTGGTGCTGTTCATGATCAGAAGGCCAAGTGATTTGATCATCAGATGATAATTCACTTGTTTATTAAATTAATCATTTAACATATGATGTTTAAATGTTAATTAATAAATATTAAACTCAAGAAACAGTTCTAAGTTTAATGGGCCTGCAACCGGACTGATATATGGGCCTAGAGGGTCACACACATGAGAGTTCTCGTCAGACGGTGAGAGATGTTAAATTTCATGCTTATCTGGGTTTTTGTGAAAAGCTGCAGGATAAACATGAAGATTTAATGGAGAATTATCCAAGGCCAAACTCTTGGATAATCATGAGGATTAACTGTTGTGCTTATCCTTATTTCTATATAAGGAGGGCCAAGGGGGAGTGGTAAAAAGTGAGTTGGACGAATTTTACTCCCCAGATTCTCTCTCTCTCCTTCTCTCTCTCTTGGAGTGGATCTGTCTCTCTCCGCGCATGGTGGATCTGAGATCTGGTCGGAGCACTCAAGTCGAGGAGGAAATCGCGTCTGCTGCGGGAACTCGTGTGGATACCTCTAGAGATCGTGCGCGTGCGCGATTACCGAGTCGGCATCATCTACGGGAGATTTGAAACCCCGCAAAGGTGAAGAACTATTCTTCCCGCTTAGATTTTAATGTCCGTTTTACAACCCTAGCAACCGATACAATGGAATCATTATTATTTCCGCTGCGTTCATGGCGATTCCTTACATAGGCTGCACAAGGCCCCGCTGCCGCTCGGTCCACTGTGCCGCCAACACATGCCGCCCTTCTTCGTCATGCGCCAAGCCTAAGTAGCCATACGCCAAGTCTTGCTGCGCCCTCGAGCACCCACTACTGCACCCTTGAGCACCCACTGATGCGCCTTCAACTATGATTTGATGGACACTTCTATTTATGTTAGAGAGCCGTGTCGGACACTTGGACTTGACACAACACTCAGACACCCGCGTCCAAGTCTCTACTTCAAGATTTCAAAGTAAATACTAGAGATTTCTTAGAATACTTAGCATATCTTCTCAGAATATTTGTCTATATAATAAAATTTGATATATTTGAGTTGTATCTTTTATATTTTAGATAACTTTCAGTAATTATATTTCATTATATACATGTGTAACTATGTATTCATGTATATATATTCATATATTTTCCGTGTGCTCATGTCCTATTTTTAAGATATTGTCATGTCTGACGCACGTGTCCATGTCGACACTTGACATTCGTGTCCGTGTCCCACAAATCATAGGCCTACAATTGATGCCCCCATCTCTCTCCTATGTTAATTTAGATCCAATTATTTTCTTAGTTTATTTATTCTCTCTAGTGGGTACTAGTTTCAACATGTTGTACTGGTGTTTTCTTTGGACTCTGATGTATGATGGTTGATAAAGAAGGAATAGTAAAGCATGGTTCTTTTAAGTTGTATTTTGATTTCTTTATCTATTTCTCTCTCTTTTCTAAGAGTGAATATTTTTTTGTTTTCTCCATAATTAACTCGCTTAGTTAAATCTACATAGCATTGCTTGACTCTGTTAATCACTTGCTTGTATTATAGTAGTAATTTTTAGTATTGACTAGGCATTTTAGAGTAGGTTTAAGTCTTTTAATTAATTTCTTTCAAGTGTTTGATTTGCCTTATAATCTTAAGTTTTCAGTTTACGTTGGCATCCAATAGTTAAGCAGTTTAATTCTCTTTTTAAATCTCTCTTTTCAAGATTATTTAAAATCTAAGGCTTTCTAAATTAAAAATCTATTTTTCCGTAGATCGACTCGATTCTCACTACTTAACTATTTTCAAATCAATAATGACTCCGATAATTTGAAGTTGATTGCCATAAGTGTTTAACGACGCGCATCGCACGCACATCAAATTTTGGCGCCATCGCCGGAGAATTAGATTTTTAATTTTGAAAATTTTGGATTTATTGTACATATTCATACTAACATATATATATATTTTATTTTGTAGGTACATTAAAAAAAAGAGGGAATGTTGAAACTAGAAAAAGAAATAAAAATCCTCCTCCTAGTGAGTGTGTTCCTACTTATCTTTCTTTTTCATTTTCTTTTTAGCTACTTTCCTAACGTAGCTAAGCTTTATTAATTTTAAAAAAGATAAAAAAATGAAAAATAAAAATCTTCATTTTTAAGATTAGAAACTCTCTACGTTTAGATCATGCATCATTTAGGGTTGAATTTTTAGACATTTTTCTTTCTTATAAATTTCCTTGTTGTGAAGATTGTAGGGGACAAGGTGAGATTTCTAACTTCCTTAAATACCATATTCATACATTTCCATGGTTGCATAGAATCCCTTGTTTGAATTGGTTGTGCATTTCACATAAAAACATCCTAAGAGCAAGCCTATTAACAAGATAAGGTGGGGATTTCATCATCATTCCTTGCCTAAAAAACAACCATCTCCTGCACTCTTGTACTAACCCAAATCCATTAAAATTGAGTAGGAAGTAACCCTAACATTCACAATGAGATTTGGGTCTAACTCGAGTCCACTATCACTGTTGAAGATCAGTGTCTAAAGTTAGAGGTCAAATGGCAAACGTCTAAGTAGGCCAATGGTTATTTAATTAGATCCTTACGAAAGTAGGGGGAGCCTCCCACAACCCCACCTCTTACCTGGCCGGTTGACAATTGTGAGGGTAAACTTAGGTTAGACCTAGGTTAATTTGCGAGAAATTCACCATTTAGGTTAAGTTATCCTTAAGAGTCATAGGAATAACTATGTGCTAACTTGTTTGTATAATTAGGTTAATTTGCGAGAAATTCACCATTTAGGTTAAGTTAACCTTAAGAGTCATAGGAATAATTGTGTGCAAACTTGTTTGTATAATTAGGTTAATTTGCGAGAAAATTCACCATTTAGGTTAACTTAACCTTAAGAGTCATAGGAATAACTGTGTGCTAACTTGTTTGTATAATTTTATATATATATATATATATATATATATATATATATATATATTGATTTATTTTCTAACATGGAGTGGACCCAAATGAACCAATTTCTTGGCCCATGTCATAGTACCTTCACATCATACTCTCCACCTTCTTATCAAGAGAACTATTCCAAGTGGGCTACCTCAGCCCATTATGCTAATGATTATTGAAAGAGAGTCTAAATTTCTCTATCTACCTAAGAGCAGGCCCATATTGTTCAAGAGTTGTCCCTACCCAATTACAATCTATGTCCAACTTTTACAATTCAAATTGGGGAGCCCATCCTGATTTCTCTGAGGAATCTAAGCAAGCCCAGGCCCAAAGTTTGCCTATCCAAGACATTTCAAATTGGGCCCAATATCAAAACAACTCCTAAGAACAGGCCATCCAAAGTTTCTCCCAACTAGGTAATGATCCATTCTCTAATTTCTATAACCTAGGAAAGAAAAATCTCTATCATTCAACTTGGAAACCCCACAGGCCCATGTTCAAAGTCCTCTTGTCCAACACTTTCAAGATTGGGTCCAAGTTCCGCACAATTTTTATAACCAACTCCATCTTAAAGGATAGTCTGACTATTTGTCGAGATTTTATATTTTATTTTTCAATCATTTTTTTTCAATTACAATAGCTTGATTATCCTCTTTTAGGGATTTCAACTCGTGATTGACCTTCTTAAATTCCTCAAAATGCTTCTTACAATTTATCAAAGGAAATTTCATCGTATTCATTAGAATTACCTTAATTTTTCATAACCTTTTGTCAAGAGACATAAGTTAGTTTGTTCCACATTTTCATCGCTTTATTGAGTGTGAGAATCTTCTTCATCACTTCATCTGGCTATCATGGCCTTTTTCTTATTTAATGATCATTTATCTTTCTTCCATCTTTCTTCTTGGGACACTCACTTTGTATGTGTTCGGATTTTTTGCATTTGTAACAAATTACTTCATCCTTTCTTGGAGACTTTTCCTTGCTGTAGACTCTTCTTGAACTTCTTTTGTATGATCCTTAGTTTCTTTTTTTCTTACAAACCTTTTAAATTTTTCGAGAAAGAAAAGCAACATCATCATCATTTGGATCATCTTCGCTTAACATTTTTGCTTCACTAGCTTTGGATTCAAAGTACGAGGGTAAAAAGATATATAACTTTGTATAAGGGAGTTTTCCCTAATTCTAACATTTAAGGGGTCTAATTTAAGGGTTTTCAAAAAAGAAAATCACAGGTTGTGAACGAGTCCGATTTGAGCTCAACTTGTTAACTTAACTTGGAGAGAAAGTCATGGGGAGTGTGGCCTCGACTCCAGTAAGGAAAGGGAAGTTAGAAGGGAGTATAGAGAAGGGAATTGGCTATAAATAAGCCATTAGATTTGTGCTTAGAACCCCTCGTCATAGTTCTTCTTGGAGGATAAGTAATTTGCATTGTTCTTGAGAGAAAAGAGAGAAGAGAGGAAAATTGTCCATGGGATTTAGTTCGAAAGCTTGTTGGCAGTTCCAAGAAGCTTTAAGGGTGTGAAGGAGGACTTAGAAGGAGAAGAAACTGACGATTACTTTCTTAGAGAGCCAGTGGAGGGGATTGGTATAGGGTTTCTTAGAGCCCCAGGATCCTGTTCGCAGCGGAAAAATAACATAAAAATGGATCCTAAAAGCCTCATGTTGGGCTCTGATCAATGCAACAAATCGATCTAGACGATTTCGGATTTTACCTTGTGCAGAACACGTCCTTCTGCAAAAGTCAATGCCGATCTCCTCGAATGCCAAGCCGCACAAGTGTACAGCCTCTAGAGTGGGATCCACGTAGATCCTTCGCAGCAACGATACTCTTATTGTAAGGACTAAGGTTTCAAGTACAATTATCGTATAGGTTTCGGAGTTGGACCCCTTGGTTTGGGGCTTGGTGGGTTTGGGGCATGTCTTTTAAATGACGTCTGGCGTGCACGACACCATTTAGAATGGCATCGGGCTGTACGGACGCCATTTAGAAGCATGGGCCAACATTGGGGCGTGTGCATACGGCCCCGATCATGTGGTCTGATTGGCGTCGTGCGTGGCAGACGCGATTCAGAGATCTGTCAGCATACGACCCGTCCTGTCATCTGAAGGACGTCCTCTGAGGACCACGCGATTTCACCTGTTTCGGTTTGACGCCTCGAGCCTTCCCTCATTTCTCTCATTCTCTCCTTCCCACTCTCTCTCTGACTCCCTCCGCTTCCCCCTTCCCTTCCCCTTCCTCTTCCACCACTCCAACGTCCCTCTACCTCTTACTACTATCACCACCATCTCCATCGGCACTTCACTCTCCGGACGGCAGCCGACGTCCCGGCGGAATGACGGCGTCCACGGCGGTACCGACAGCGATTTGCGGTGCAGTGGTTCGGCGAGACAAAGCTAGGAAGAGTTCAAGTGATCGGTAAGGGGACGATCCTTGCACGTGACTCGTTTGATTTAAAACCATGCTTTTCTCGCTTTGGAGCATGTTATGGAGGTGTGAGGATTTTGGGTGGAATGAGCATGTTTAGGGGCTTTTTGATGGAAATGATCATTTTTATGAAATGGGGATTGGTGTGTTTTCGAAACGGTTATTTGCATTCTCCCCCTCCTTCTCTATTTTTGGGTGTTTTGGGGTGATTTTGGGAGGAGGAAATGCCGTTTTGTGGCTCTGGGGAGGCCGCAGGAAATCCTATTTTCGGGCGCTAAATGCCGTTGGGTTAGGACGACGCTATTTGAAATGGTGACGGCCATGGACGACGCCATTTAGGCCCAGGTGCTTGATGGCAGTTCGATTTTTCAGGCGTTAAATGGCGTCAAGATCAGGTGACGACCATGGGCGACGGCATTTAGGCCAGAGCCCCATAATTCCCATAATTAACATATGTGTTTATTGTTAGACAATCATGTTAAATGCATGCTTGAAATCATACATTGGGAGTGAGGATTTTTATATGATCGGAATTGCATTGTGTGTGTGTTTATGCGATCGTGGACCTAGAACGACTATGGTTTGTGTTTGACACCTTATGTCGGTGTGGGATTTACGTGGTGTCTGTGTGACAGTGACACTGTACCGGTGTGGGAGTGGTACATGTTAGTGTGCCACTTCTGGCTGGGAAGAGGCAGAATCACCTGTGCCAGACAGGCCGGAGTAGCCAGCGTGCTATCCGAGGGGTTGTTGTTCTATCCCAGCAGGTCGATGCTTTCCTAGTTTGACGTGGCAGTTTTCGACGCGTTTCTTACTGTGGATCTAGGTTTAGTGCTGCTAGAAGTATACCCTTTCGCCATTGGGCCTGATGTAACCTGAGATATCGAGGTAACAAGTGGTGCCCTTCGCCCTTTGGCCTGATGTAACCTGAGAGGTTAAGGTTACGGGTTGTCCCTATAGCTTTGGCTTGACGGGGTTTCGCCGGTCCCTAGGGCCCTCGTGTAACGCCTATGCCTAGTGTAGAGGGAAGTCCGGTCGATAGAACAGTGGTTTCGACTACTTGTGTGCACATGTAACTGGGTAGTGGTGGTTCACTAGTCCCAATTACTCCTAGTTTGACTCACTGCCTCACCCTACGATGTCTGGAACTAATAGGGGCGGACATGCGTAAGTGTTGGTGGTGTTGTGAGGCGTCGTTTGTACGCATTCAGCTGTGTGGTTTGTGTGATTAGCCAAATCGTTGGTTGTGCACTGCGATGTTGAGTGGGTTGCTTGAGTTACTTTTGAACTATGCCTATTGCATTTACAAATGCATTTATTTCATATCTCGCCGTTAGGACTGTAGCTTTACTATTTTTGTTACAGCTTTCCTTTACTTCCGTGGTTGCCTGGTAGTGTTCCGAGAGGTAGGGATCGGGTGATCGCTACTGAGCCCAATTCTGGTGTGGCTCACTCCCTACGGTTTCAGGTGTGGACTTCTTCTTGGCGAGTATTGGCGTGTGGTCTTCTTCCTGGTGTGCGGGCCAGCAACCATCTCGGTTCCGAAATATGCCCCGATGTTATTGTACTTTTCTTCCGCCTGTACTTATTTAATTCTTTGGACCATGCAATTATTGTTGGACTGTGTATGGACATTAATATTGTGCTTCATACGTCCTTGTACTTTCCTTAAGGTTCGTGTGATTGTTATATTTAACCTTGTTTAATGCTTACTTCTCCAAATGTATTGTTTGAGATCCGGGTGTGAACCCGTAGATAATGGTCTGATATCCATTTAGTAATCGGGTCCCCCGATTATAGGGCGGTGAGTCGTTACACTTCTTCTCCATACGCGCAGTGCCTCGGATCTCCCACCTCGACCCACGTGCTCGAAGATGGGAGAGAGAGAGAGAGAGAGAGAGAGAGAGAGATAGAGAAAGGAGTGTGCATAGGAAGAAGGGATGGGGGAGGGGGCGTACGGCTGCTTGACTTCTACCCCAAACCTTAATAATACATGTATTGTATATATGCCCTTAGTATTATTTTTCATGTACTTATAAGCCGTTTATCAATTCTTTTCCCAAAAGAATCTTAGGCTCTTGTATATTTATCCATACAATAGTACCCCGTTCTGCAAGAATCAATTGTGTGTGATCCTCTAGGCCCATAATCACTCATGTTTTAAAATCTATTAACTTCTATTCCAATTAGAAGTAAATTAAACTAGTTATTCTTCATAACCGTTTAATTTAATTCGGACCTATGATCACATTGGGTCAAGCAAATTCGCGTGATCCTAGAGGATGTGGGGTTCAATGCCACCATGTATGGTACCTGTCAGTCTTTACTTACCGCATTGCTATAATCCTTCGCTCGTTCTATGGGTCCAATACAATCTTGTGGTATGGTTATTGTCAAACCACTAGAGATCGTGTCGTATAACCATGACCTCCTCAATAACTTCAAGTTCATTTCAAACAAAACGAAACTAACTTGGCCAGGGGTTTAGTGGAGCGTCCATGTCGTGACCTATTAACTGTCCGACATATACCTGACAATGATGTGATGCTCAAAAAGTATGTGTTGTTATCATGATATCATGTGTTCATATGGTGAATAAATCAAGTTTTTAAAATTAAGTGTGATCGCCAGAAACCGAGGGCTTCAAGGGAAAAATTTGATCGCTTCATTACCTTATGATTTGGAGAGATTGAGTTCTTTTTGTTCCTCTTCTTCGGCCGGTTGGAAAAGAAGAGCCTCTTTTTTGTTTTTTACTCTTGTTTTGTGTTGTTTTCTTCTTTCTTTTCTTCTCAAAGCTTTCTAAAGCCTTCAAACTTTGCAATCCTTCTCTTCGATGCCTTGCAATAAAAGACAATCAAAATAAAAGGGAAATTGATTAGAACTTCGGTAGTGTAGTATCTATTCTAACTAACAAATCTAACATGCAACTAAAGAAGAAGAACTCACTTGTTGTGATTCTTTGAACCCCTAACTCATGTAGGCATGGAAATTATGTATTGAGTGTGTGTATGATGGAGTGATGTGATGAAGAACTATGAAAAATAGTAAACTAATTAGATGAAAAACAATGAAAACTAGAAAGAAACTAGAAAGAGAAAGGAAGGGGGATGAGTGTGGTTGGCCCCTCCATAGCCTTGGTCTTCAATGGGCTTCAAAATAAGAAGATGATGAAGATGAAGAAACTCCTCTTGCTGTCCACGTTTTCCTTCTTGAGAGCCTTCAAACACCTTGAGGGAGAGCTCCAATTCTTCAATCGCCAACCTTTTTAAGGCCAATTTACATATGTATATATAGAAGCCTTGTTTAGGATTGTTTAGCCTTCAAAAACCTCTCCTATGGCCTTTAGATTACCATGGATAAGTATGGAAGGATTTTGGAACTTTTCCAACCTCTGGAACCGGATTATCTCGGCCAAATCAAGTTTATCAAGAAAGTGCTTAAATCGAGTCACTCACCAGGGACGCCATTTGGCTCAGTAAAGAGGCCAAAATAGAAAGAAAATTCGGAAAGGAAACCGGAAAACGTTAGGAAACCTAAAAAGGGTTGTCTATGAGCGACGTTATTTAGATAATTAGAAAATTAATTCGAATTTAAATTGAAAATACAGACGGATTAGGAACTAAACGACGTTGTCCATGGGCGACGTTATTCAGTTAAATATATCAAGATTTAGGAATTTAATTCCGAACTGATTTCTACTAAAAATTTAAAGAACATTGGCCATGGTCGACGTTTATCAACAAATTTTAACAAAAAATCAATAAAAATTAATTAATGATTAAAAATCAAATCTTGGGACATCATAATTGTGACATAAAATTTACTTAATATGAGGTCAAAATTAGCGTGTTTGCAAATGAGTATTCCCTATCTTGAACATTAACAGTCTTCGTATGTATTTCGATGTGGCTAATAATTTGGTGTTTCATGACTTATGGATAAAGTCACTTAGCCAAAAATCTAACCATACCGGTCCTCACGCAAGACCCAATTAATATCTCAGGTCTAAGGATCAACGATATTACTGAGACAGATGGATCTTCAATTGACATTTAGGTATAATTAATCATCTGAAGATTCATCAGTGGATTAGTTCAGTAGACATCCTCCTAGGATGAACACCCACACATATGTGTTGGTGCCCCGTCCTGTGACCGTGAGATTGACTATCTACACATCATGTGTGTCGATTTACGAGTAATCAAAGTTCCAGAGTGATTACTCTCTAATCATGAACATTTTAAGGTATGTGTCTATGTATAGTCAAACCCACATTCGAGATCCCATCTCGAATTGACTTTACAACCACATATCCTAGGGACAACGTAAAGCAATTATAAATTACAAATTCACACTCTAAAAACCACTTTATTATATTGAACAAGATTGTACATTATATCGGACCTACTCGGCCCACAATTGACCCGTAGGACACCCGAATACTAGTAATTGGATTTGTATTCTTCAAGAGGTAGGTTATGATAACCCATTAAGTGATATTTTGTATTATATAAAAAATCATGTTTTGATTTCAAAAGTGGTTAAAAGAATATGTTAATATCATGTTCTTTGAGTTTAAGACCCAAAATTTTGATTAGAACATCAAAATCCATGTGAAATTCTTAATTTTGTGCGAGTCTAGAAGTTTTTTGGGCTTTAGACTGAAAGGCGTTGAGCCCAAAGGACATGTTTTAAAAGGCTCAACTTGATTGGACACTTTTTAGCCATAGTCTGTTGTACCGGATCAACTCGTGCAGACTCGGGAGACTTGTACTATATCATGGTGAACCTGAGTTGGTTCGACTGAGTCTGTGTGATTTTTCCATACGACTCGGCCAAATTTGTGCGAGTCGACCTGACTTAGACAGCTCGTAACAGATTTTGGGAGATTTGAGTCAGTCTGACTCTTCGAGTCAGCAAACCTTAGTTTCAGCCTAGTTAATAGATTAATACTTTAATTCTGCACTTTGTTATGAAAGACGTCACTATGCCCTGATGTGATTTAGCAACATATTTTAAAGGTGTCACCTTACCATGATGCGTTTCAGATCTTCAGGCAGACTTCAATTCAATTTTTGAATGAATTTGATCAACCAAATCTCCAAGATCCGATGCCCAATTGACCTGGAATTTCGACCTAAGTGTGGTATGGATGTATACATTGTGTTCATAAAATTTTATGTTTTTATGATTTTTTTAAATATTTATTTCATAAATAATTTGTCAACCTATGCAGTTTGCCTTGACAATTTTGAATTCTCAATGTGTGGACTTTCTATCTTACTCAATATATGTCCAAACCTTACCAAATTTTGTGAATTTTTTTTTCATAATGTTATTGACTTCTAAAAATAATTTTAAGATTTTATGACTTCATTTTATATTACATTTGCACTTTGTTTTAAGTTACTAGAATTCTATTAAAATCAGATTTTCGGAATCAAAGCGGGAGTTTGAAATCATATCAAATCAATTTATAAATTGATAAAATTTTTGTGTACACTTCATATATGACCTATTTATCATGTTCACCAAGTTTTACTATTTTTAAAATATTTACCATTATTCAACCTATTTATTAAATTTTTAACTTTAAAAATAGTTTTAATGACTGAAAAATATTTTATTGATCCAAAATTTTTGAGAAATGTTTTGTAGCATTATTTTCAGTCCAGTAACATGTTGGAATCCTTTTGGTCTGATTCTCAATTTTTATGATCTATTTGACTCTTTTAGTAGCTATTTTTAATATAAAAGCATTATCTTGACTTGTATATGTATCTAACACTTTAATAATTCAGACTCCAGATCTATGCTTATTTTTTACTCTTTATTATCTGATTGTGCCATATATGTATGATGCTATTTGGGCATTATCTTAAGGAGATTGTAGGCTATGATTATGGTATAAGTATTTATAGTGGATAGGGCATATTTGTATAACTCGAGGGCAACAGGTAAAATTCCAGCCATGCAATAGGTGCTAAGTGCCACATGGAAAAAAATGCTACACTGAGCATGGGCCACCTCTTGAATTCATGGGGGCCACCTTTAGAGACCTATTTGCCATTTGTATGGCTGTAGTGGGACATTAGACTCCCCAGTTCTGTGCGTAACTAAGACCTTTGCTTCATTACCTAAATGATTTGATATATGTGTTCAACTCCTTATGTTGTGGTTTAGGTGTATATCCATTATGATATGTTTGATATGATTTGATTAGCACATAAATTAATTCATGTTCGTTTATGTCCTTTGAATTCAACATATTCCTTTGAACTCCATGAGAACTATACCTATTCATAAGCTACACTTCTGATCCGATTTGATAAGCTTTTCTATGCCATGTCATTTGTTATAAGATAGGTGATATGTGATATGCGATATTTGATATGTCCGATTGATAAGTCAGATGTGAATTTGATTCAATCATTATGCTCAGTAAGCTATACGACATTCGTTGATCATATTATTAGAAATTGGATTTGATTTGATAAGTTTATATGTGACCATGTGTTCGTATCATTGTCTTATTTGAGCTATATGTAGCACCATTGAATCATGATATTAGTTATCACTTGATTTTAATTATTATATGTTTAGTATTTGGTGGGTTTGATGCATACTGAGTACTTGTATTCATAAAATCTACTAATAATTTTTAGAGTCGGTTGAGGAGGCGGCTGAGTGACTAGAATAGGCTTTGATTTGAGGTCTGATCGACTGCGAGGTTATTATTTAGTTAGTAGCTTATTTGATTTAGTAGTAGGGATAATGAGAAAATAATGTGGTTTTAGTGAGATGAGTGATTTGTTTCAAATTTCAGATTATTGTAATATTGGTGGATGTGGTATTGGCCATATAATTGCAATATTTGGATTATTGATGGTAATTGACATTTTGTTTATACTTTGGTTATTGTCACTCCTAATTCACCTTGTATTTGTATGCTGGGTTATTCCTACTATTATGTGACTTAGATCTGATGTGAGTCCTTGGATTGAACCAACTTTGGGGCGTGACAATTTAGTCCCACTAAATCTTAATATGATAAAAGATATTTCACTCCGAATTTAGTACTTCGTTCTCTTTGTGGTTGCTTTGAGTTGTTTTTAGGCTTAATCTTCTTTTGATTCCATTTTATTTCTAGACATTCATCTTTCTTTCTTAAGATCCACCTTCGTTGTAACACATCCACATTGGCTGGTAATCGCTCTCCAACGGTGAAACATGTAGGGTTTATGACGTAGGGTACTTTAATCTGTTTCTCTCTCATTCGTGCCTCGTACACATCTTCCTTTTCTGTGTCCTCGTATACTTTCTTCTTTCCAAACATTATTGATCTCTGATGACTTCTCTTGGTTACTTCAAAGAAATGTTGGAAAGATTCCTATCATATGGTGTTAAACACGTGCCATTACACTTTGCCATCTACTTTTCAACACATTCCACTTCATTCCATTTTATTGTCTTCACTGTCATTCCATTCTATTTCGCTTTATTCTCTTGCGAAATAGATGTCATGGTGAGGCAGCTGTAGATACACTATTTTTGACATCATATTGATACATCTTTTTATCATGTCCTAATGCCTCAAAATGATATTTAAAAAAATGGGTTTGTTGATTAATTTTCTTTCATTTCTTGAAAATTAGGTAATTTTATAGTATGCGTTCACCATGGTTGATGTGTTCTACATTTCTAGGTTTTAATTGATTATCCTTAAATATTCTTTCACATTTTAATTAATTAATCTTAAATTCTGCTAATTCTTTGATGTGCATCAGTCATGGTTACCATTTTTTAATTTTTAATTTTAATTATTTTAATTTATTCTCTTTGTTAATTGATTCTTCTAAGAATGTCTTGTTGGTTGTATGCATTTCAAACCCGTACACCTAATGAGATCAGGGTTCTTTTATCCCACTTGATAGGCATCAAGATGAGCAAACGTGTTTCATACTTATCTTCCAAAAGTTCTGTTCCGAGCCCAAATTTGTTCCTTCCTTGTTTTGTGTTCTCTTTGGCATGTAGAAAGTTTCTCTAATGGTTTATGACTACTTTTGGATGCTTTTTTACTCCTCTTTCCATCTGTTGGTGACTTGCTCATCAAGTTAGGATTCCATGAAGCTTTTAGTACAAAACTGAACTACTCTATACATACAAGACCCTTTTAAGTCTTCAAAGAAGGTTGGAATTTTGCAAGAGAGAGCTCTACCATAAAGAGAATCCTTCCACCATAATTGAGCACAAATTCCAAGGCTTCCAACCACCTTCGCTTCCTTCAAGGTTCTCATTAACAAGATCTTCCATTGCTCTTGATGGTATTAGTTTAGATTAGATTACAAATTTAACTTGATTCTAGAATCGATACAGCATTATCTCATCCTTCTAAGCCAATCTATTTCATCCTTCTAATCCAATTTCTTTTATTGTTTCTTGTTTAGATTGTTTTTCATGGTACCACTAGTTTCAAGGCTTCAAGGAGAAGAGAGAAAGCTCTTTTCTTTTAGGCGTGTAAGGACTGAGGTTTCAGATCCATTTATCGGGTCGGTTTCGGTGTTCGACCCTTTGGTTTGGGCCCTTGTGGGCCTAGGGCATGGGGATTTGATCGGCGTCGGCCTAGGGGGCGCCATTTAGGAGCTATGCGGGGGTGCCACGTGGACAAGCATTGGGGCACGGGTGTACGGCCTTGGTCTGATCGTCTGAATGGCGTCGGCCATGAGAGATGCCATTTAGAGATTTGCCAGTGTACGACCCGTGTCTTGTCACTTGAATGGTGTCGTCTGGGAATGACACGATTTAGGCTTGTTCGGTTTAACGCCCGAGCCTTCCCTCCTTTCTCTCATTCTCTCTCTCTCTCCTCCCCCTCCGACGCCCCCTTCCCCTTCTCCTTCTTTTCCTCTCCTCATTCTTCCTCTTCCTCCACTCCATCAATCTCCTACCCCTCACCACTACCACCACCATCTCCTCCATGGCACATTGCTCTCCGGACGGCGGCCGACGTCCCAATGGAGTGACGGCGTCCACGGTGGTACCGGCGGCGGCTCGTGGCGTGGTGGTTCGGCGGCTAGGAGTAAGAAGGAATTCAAGTAACCGGTAGGGTGACGATTCTCGTCGTGTTTTATTTAAAAATCATGTTTTTCCCGCTTTGAAGCATGTATTGTACGTAGAGGTTTTGGGTAGAAAAGCATGTTTTAAGGGGTTTTTGATAAAAATGAATATTTTTTATAAAATGGGGTTTTAGGTGATCGTCGGTTAGTAAACTTCCCCCTTTGTCTCTTTTGCATTTTTGGAGTGTTTTGGGGGAGAAGAGGGACCTTCTGTTGGGCTCGGTGGAACACAGTTTCGAGCATTAAATGGTGTCGAGACCAGGTGCCATTTAGAATGGCGTCAAGACCTGGTGACATGATTCAACGGCCCGATTGCCCGGTTCCCGAGGCGAGCGTGGGATAAAGAGCTGAATAGCGTCGGCCATAGGCGACACCATTTAGGCCAGTATTCTTGGTTCCAGTGGCTTTGCGAAAACTGAACCTGTTTTGGGGTCTTGAATGACGTCGGCCACGGGCGACGTGATTCAAGACATAACCTCATTAATCTCTGCAAATAAAATGTGTGTACATTGTTAGTTAATTTGATTAAATGCATGCTTGGAATCATACATTAGGGACGCGGATTTCTACGTGATAAGATCGCACTGTGTTGTGTTTTGTGCGATCGTAGACCTAGAGTGACAGTTGTTAGAACTTAGGCACCCTGTGTTGGTGTGGGAGTGACACAACTCCGGTGTGGGAGTGGTGGGGTGACGCCTAGAGAGAGGGTCACTTGGTGTACCCCGAGGTATAGCTAGTACCGGTGTGGGAGTGGTACATTCAAAGTGTCATTGGTGGCTGGGAGGAGATAGAACCACCTAGAACTGGATAGGACAGAGTAGCCAGCGCGCTATCCGAGGGGTTTCTGTTTCGTCTCAGTGGGTCATTATTTTCTGCGTTCGGCTGCGTGGTTTGTGTGTTTAGCCGAGACGCTGGTTGTAGACTCCGGTGTTGAGTCGAGTGGCTTTAGAGTTATGTCTGGTGCATCTTCGAATGCATGTGTTTCATATCGGAATTTGAGAATCTTTGGGAGTTGTGCTTACTACTTTACTTATTTAATTGTCTATATTTGTGTTGTTGCACTTGTGAGTGGGTGGTGGGGATCGGAGGATTCCTACTGAGTCCATTTCGATGAGACTTACCCCTGCGATTTTCAGGTGAGGGTTCCAAGCAAGCGTAGTGTGGAGGGTTTCGTCTCGGATTGCGTGCCAACAGCCACTATTCCGGGGTATGTCCCGATGTAGTTGTTATTTTCCTTTCAGGCCTGTACACATAATTATTTCTTTTCTGTTGGAATATATAATTATTTGCTGAGTCGAGTCGAATTGTAATAATTTTTATTTCATACACTTCCTTTACAATTCGATGTGATGTGGAATGTTTAGCTTAGTTTATCATTTATTTCTCAGACTTATCGAGATCTTGGTTTAGCTCTAAATTTTAATTATTCGGTACCCATTTAGTAATCGGATCCCCGATTATAGGGTGGCGGGTCGTTACAAGGAGGCTGAAAGAGAAGAAGATATAATCTACAATCTCCCATCAATCAAGGTGAGTTTTCCTTGTGCAATCACTCTTTATTTATATTCCTTTGAGATCCATGAATCTTTAGCAATCACACACATTACATATTTGCTTCTCAAGCAATATTTTACTTGTTTTCATTAAGTTCATTTGAGTTGTCCTAAAAAAGTAGATATATTTCTGCCCATTATGTCAATGGAGATCATCTAATAGCACAAGTGTAAAATTCTTGGGCTTTCGGATCCGGCTTTCAGATTTGGGACGTGTGTTAGTGGGCCCTTTTAGGGGTATGTTGTGTTGACCTGAATCGCGTCAGCTTTAGGCGGTGCAATTTGTGAAAGGCATCACACTATATGGACATGTTTTAGGTTGTCCGGACTTGTCAGAACTCTATCAGGCCCTCTCATTCACATTGTTCTAGGGTGATGTGATTCAAACTGACATCTTATATGCATTTTCTCTCCCTTCTCTTTTTCTTATCTTCCTCTTCTCTTCTCCCCCATTTTTCCCATCTCTTCCCTACAAAGCACTTCCTCCTCCTCCTCTTCCTCCTCTTTCCCTCTAGTTTCTTCCTTCTCCTTCCTCTCCACCACCTCTCCACCTCACCTCCTTCCACCTCAACACTACCCCCCTCTCGGTGGCTGACAGGAGTCGAGGTCATGGCAGTGGCAAGGCGGTGGGGGTGGCGACATGGGCAGCATGGAGGCGACATGAGAAGGACCCTCATCGGGTTAGGAGGAGTTCAAGTTTAAGGTAGGGTGATGGTCCCTCCTTTAGTGCTAGGGTCTCCTAGAAAATCATGCTAGGGTTCGCACTTTAAGAATGTTTTTGGTGTCTCTTCTTGGGGGATTCCTGGCTTGTATGCTTGGGGAGTTTGGAGTTCTTGCTTTCTCCTTTTTTCTTTGGTTTTAGGGCATTTTGGGTCTTAGGCCGTGGTTTCCTTTGTGTTTTGGAGTTATTGGGGGTGTAGGCTGGGAAGTTAGGTTTGAACCCTGACCTGGGTTTTGATTCTCGTCAAAACCAGGTGAGGCAATTTGATTAGCGTTACCAGTGGCGACGCAATTCCGACGGCTAGCATAGTAGCCAGGCCAATCATTTAAGGCCTTAAATGATAAGCTGAAAGGCATCGGGGGTGCCGAATGTGATTCAAAGTTATTGATTAGAGTCATAATCGTTTAGGCTGATTGGCTTGGCCAATCGATTAAGGCCTTAATCTATTAGTTGGAAGGCATCGAGGGTGTCTGATGCGATTCAAAGTAATCAATTAGAGCCTGAATCGATTAGGTTGAATGGCATCACCTGAGCGTGACAGATTTAGAGATAGTAATCCGAACCCTCCATAAGTTGCATGGAATTGTGTGTATTATTTATAAAATTGATATTCTTTATATGATTATGTATATTAGATTCTTGTATGCATCTTATATACGTTCCTATACACTTGCATGCTTGATTCATGCATTTGGGAGTGTGACATTACATGCTTCCACGGTGTTTGGGACCCAGAGTGATGACATCCACTAGTAGTACATCCAGCATCGTCATGCATATGTGACGCTCGAGGCACGGGTCACAGGGTTAACCTAGTTATGAGGTTGGAGCCGGTCCCCAAGGCCCCTAAGAGATAACTTGAGTCTAAGTATAGGAGAAATAGGTTGTTTTTGGACAGTAGCTGTAGTCTACTTGTGTGTTGTCGTATTGTACGGAGCTAAGAAGTTTGGAGTTTTGTACGGAGCTTAGCCATCGTGTTGTGGCTTTTGAGCCATTGCGTTAGTGGGTGTGTGTGCCTTTGTCACTCTTGTGATTGGGTAGGGGGAGGGAAGCACCTATGGCTTGGTTGCTGGAGCAGCAGGAGCTGTCTGAGTGGTTCTCTACCTGCTTGAGTGGGTTTGTGGTTTTACTGATGCGTTTCAACGTGTTGCCTTGTTTACAGTGGTACTTAATCAGTTTGTTACCTTACTTCACAGTTTACCTGCGATACTTCTATTTGGTTGTTGGTGCGTGGGAGGTAGGGATTTTGGAATCCCAATTGAGCCTAATACTGGTGTGGCTCACTCCCTACATTTCAGGTGAGGACTCTAGGCATACTTAAGAGCAGGAGCGGGTCTTTTGGAGTGTGTGCTCACTAGCAGCTATTGATGTTCCTTATTTTCAATTACTCTTCTAGTCATTACATTTCAAAAAAAATATCGAAAGTTTTGGTATAAACAAGAATTTATTTATTAGTTCATTTTTCTTTGGTGAGATCAAATACTTGAATGAAAACAAAAATGCTTTTACAAAATACTTTTTTTTTCTGCTTTTAAAAATTACAGGATATGCCCCAATGTAGTTGTACCTTTATTTCTGGCCTATACTATTATTATTGTTTTTGGTTCTAGACATGTATTTATTGGTGGCCTTGTGTTGGACTATACCATTTGATCTTGTTATTTCTTGCACTATAGTTCGTCACAAGTTTATTTAGCTTAGCTTTTCATATATTTATCTAAATGTGTATGCTTGTGGTCCCAGGTCTAGGCCCGAATGTGACAATTCGGATCCAATAGTTATTAGGTATCCAATATTGGGTACAGGTTGTTACAGTTGGTATCATACATGGTCTGGCCAAATACGTGAATAACTATGGTAAATACTTTATCCCAACAACAAATAGATGCAGTCTTGTACAGGTTGTGGCAGCTGGTATAGATTAATAGGACCTAACTCGCGTTTCTTGATTTTGGTGTGTGAAGGGTTGAGATGGCTCCTAAGAGGAGGGCGCAATTGATTCATGAGGCAGGCAATGAGACTAGTGTGTCTGATTATGGTTGGCAAAACATGGAGAGGTTCTTTGAGGCCATGATGTAGACAATGTCCCGTTTCCACTCAGAACTTGAGTGAGGGTTCCAACTCTCGGGGTGGGACGTCGACTTTAGTGAAGAGTACTGCATATGAAGGACTTCGATGTGATTTGGGTATGAATTGACTAGAGGCCAATTTTCCTGAGGTAGACTATCAAAAAAAGAGAATGTATTTCTCACTTCTAGATATTCTAGCCTTCTACTTTAAAGGTATTAGGCTCTCTTCTTGTGGCCCTTTCATTTCTGCATGTAGAGCTCAAAGACATAGAGGTTGTGATACCTTCTTAGCCTCAGTAGTAGTTGTTGGTGATAGTGGTGTTCCATTCTAATGAGGTGTTCGTAGTTTGTGACTTTTCTTATGTCTTTCCTGAAGAGCTTCCCGGTCTTCCCCCTCAAAGGGAGATTGAGTTCACCATTGAGCTCCTTCCTGGTACAACACCATTACCTAAGGCACCGTATCATATGGCTTCACCAAAGTTGGCAAAGTTGAATGTGCAATTGCAGGAATTGCTAGATAAGGGCATTTCCCGACCTAGCTTTTTCCCGTTGGGTGCACATGTTAGAATTGGGTGGCCTCAAAGCCAATCATTGTACATTCTAGTTCAGATTATTAATAAAGGCAATCATTTCTTCATTTAATAGTTCTCACAAACGACTATCGTAATGAAGGTCCATAGACAAATGTATGGGATATTGAATCATGATGAGATCGTGATAGTGAGATCAATATCCTAAGGCAATTGTCTTAAATAGTTCTCGATCGTAGGATATTTGAGATGGACATTAAATATCCGATAAGATCGACACAAGTTATGTCTGCTCATATGATGAGGGTGAATGATCTCACATTCACTCGTGTGGTGACACTAAGACAAACAAGTGGGTGCTAATTAGAGAATGAGTTCACTGAACAGACCCAAATAAGAATTCCTGGATGGTAATTATACCTATTAGTCAACCAGGGAATTCATTTTGTTGCAGTAGCACAGTTGGTCCTTTGACCTGAGTCACCAATGATACCTTGTTTGTGGACCATTGTATCTTGATTCTCTGACTCGTGGACTTTAATCATTAAGTCCACCATAATCGGTCTTTCAGATACAGTGGAAAGCTTGCGAAGGTAATTGAGTGAACAACAAGGGATCACTCACTCTTGGTATAAGACTGGAGAGAGAATGTCCCATGGATGTGTACATAGAAATCCCTGGCCATAGTCAAATGAAAGAGATGTCTTTCTAGATATTAACTGTGTACTGGAATCCATCTGGATAATGCGATAGAGGGTTTGACTATAAAACCATACCCTTGCGTTATCGGGACATTGCATGAGTGAAGGATTATATCTGTGCGATATCTGCAGACGGAAAGGTTCAATTAAAGGGAACAATATCCCTTATATCTTCTGGGATCATGAGGTAGTGTTTGGTGCTGTTCATGATCAGAAGGCCAAGTGATTTGATCATCAGATGATAATTCACTTGTTTATTAAATTAATCATTTAACATGTGATGTTTAAATGTTAATTAATAAATATTAAACTCAAGAAACAGTTCTAAGTTTAATGGGCCTGCAACCGGACTGATATATGGGTCTAGAGGGTCACACACATAAGAGTTCTCGTCAGACGGTGAGAGATGTTAAATTTCATGCTTATCTGGGTTTTTGTGAAAAGCTGCAGGATAAACATGAAGATTTAATGGAGAATTATCCAAGGCCAATCTCTTGGATAATCATGAGGATTAATTGTTGTGCTTATCCTTATTTCTATATAAGGAGGGCCAAGGGGGAGTGGTAAAAAGTGAGTTGGACGAATTTTACTCCCCAGATTCTCTCTCTCTCCTTCTCTCTCTCTTGGAGTGGATCTGTCTCTCTCCGCGCATGGTGGATCTGAGATCTGGTCGGAGCACTCAAGTCGAGGAGGAAATCGCGTCTGCTGCGGGGACTCGTGCGGATACCTCTAGAGATCGTGCGCGTGCGCGATTACCGAGTCGGCATCATCCACGGGAGATTCGAAACCCCGCAAAGGTGAAGAACTGTTCTTCCTGCTTAGATTTTAATGTCCGTTTTACGACCCCAGCAACCGATACAATGGAATCATTTTTATTTCCGCTGCGTTCTTGGCGATTCATTACAGTGGTATCAGAGCCAGGTTCGCTGGTTCGGTTGTAAAACGGCACCGTTTTGTGTGTTTTCTCGTTATGCGTGAAGAACCCATATTGTACGTGTTCTTGTGTTTAATCCGATTAAAAATGACAGATTAGTGTTCATATGATGATCACGATCAATTTGATTATTTTTCTGTATTTTTCGGATTTTTATTTGGGTTTTTCGGAGTTCGTCATGTGATGATGAACCGGGGTACTTCGGCGGCTTCGTATGTGCATCCCAAACGTTGGGATGGCCGGAAGAATCCCTAGATCTCTTGGTGATAGTCACCACTTCTCATTAGGCATGGAGATCGGCACCGGAGTGCCCTTGGAGGTGCTAAAAATCAAGCCCAAACTCGGTTGTTTAACCCTGCAAAATCAGATTTTAAGGGAGTTTAGGGCTCGATTCGAGGGGCATTTGGCCACCGCCGGCTGCCCCACCGGTGCCGGGCTGACCGCCGGAGGTGGGGGTGTCGCCGGCGGTGCCTGGTGACGCCGTCGGCGGCGCCTGGCGGCGCTGCCATCGCCGCAACCGCCGCTGGCTGCTGTTTCTAGGGTTGCAGAGAATTAGGGGGTCGGGCCGGTCGAATACAGGTGGTTAGGGCCGAACCGCCCGGTCCCGATCCAGTCGGACCGGGCGGGGCCGGGCGGCGCCCTGGCCGAGCCAGGGTGCGGCCCTGGCCGAGCCAGGGTGCGACCCTGGCCGAGCCAGGGTCCTGGGCCCGGACCGCTTGGGCCCTAATGGGCTGGGCCCATTTTTGGTTAATTAAAAATTAAATTTTTTTAATGCCTGTTTAACCCCATTAAACCCATTTTTAGCCCATTTAAGCCAGTTTTAAAATTGTTTTAAAACAGAAAATTTATAGAAATAATTAATAATTGTTATTAATTATTTTTATGATTATTAACATGTTATTAAAGTGTTTAATAACTGTTAGTCAATTAAAGGGCTTTATAATTAATGGGTGTTAGTTAATTATTTAAAATTGTTTTAGATAATTAATTTCCCTGTTAAATTAATTAGTTTAAAACTATTTTAAACTGATTTCATGCATAACTTGATTATTTTTGCTGTTCAAAATGTTTGAATTATCTTTTAGATTAACTAAATAGTTTTGTTAGTTTATTTGTCAATAATGTTTTGAATATTATTGATTATGCTGAAATAAATGTTATTTCGAAAACTAATTGGTATTATAATTTTATATTTATAAAATTTAATACCAAACAGCAATTATGTGATGATTGTGATGCATGTGATGTGTTTTATGGTGGGATGATCATGGACTTAGAATTTTCATGTGATGAATGATGTGAATGGATGCAATGCTTATTTCATTTGGTATTTTAAAATAGGACCTGCGTGTCCTCCTCTCTCTTAATCCAAGTGTACTTTCTACCTTCCTATAAGATTATACTCCCCTTGATAAGATCAATGTTTCTAATTGTTTAAATGTACATTTGTGGACCTGCGAGTCCTGAATTTTGTATTTAAATGTATCGGATTAAGTTTAGAGGACGGGATCTTCTGAAGACACCTCTGGAGGGAGGACTCGCATCAAATGGAACCAGTGTTGCTGTTTTCACATTAGGATCCTATTATGGATCATCGTTTGGCTCCGATGATTCCATAGTAGCTTTAGCAGTCCATGATCATCCCCATTTAATTTTTCTGCATATATGTGATGTTTGCAGACTATGCTATCATATATATATTCCTATTTAGTATATTGATACTTCAAATTGAAATACTATTGATAGCACGATTTTTACAAATCAAAATCAAAAACCCTCTTTTAAAACTTAAGTTGTAAACGTGAGATATTCAGAATAATCCACGTAACCCACCATCATTATAGATCTTAGGATAATTCTTATCTCAAACGGATTTGTTGTGCTACCACAAGGTCTGTTTGATTTAGAAATTAAACTAGGTCTACGACATGTGATGTCATTAAGATGAATGGACAAATAGTGTAGTTTTGTTGTGCTACCACAAGGATTGCACTATGAATTCATGTCATCTAAGTAATGATGGATAAACTTAACTGAATCAAATTGATTTGTTGTGCTACTACAAGGTCATTCTGATTCAGGGGTTAAATCGATCGGATATTGCAAACGTTGCAACTGTCAAGAGTTGACTGCCTAAGGGACTTGATGTGATTTGTTGTGCTACCACAAGGTCACATGCATGCAGCCCGAAGGATTCTGATCCCCACTAGGAGATCACCGGAATCTCCCGTTCTGTATCTTAGAGGGTCATACAGATCGCCGAAAAATAGTGGGAGCATAAATCTAGATTAAAAGTCCTAAATCTGATTTTAAGAACTATCTGCTCATTTTATATATTTCCATGTAGGTCGCTATGTCGTCACCTAACCCCCTCCGTTGCATACTTGATGCAAACAAACTCACGGGACCAAATTACATTGACTGGTTACGCAACCTGAAGATTGTCCTCAGGTGCGAAATGCTAGCCTATGTCCTAGATCAACCAGATCCAGTGCAACCCGGTGATAATGCTAACGAAGATGAATTAATGATGTATGAAAATTGGAAGGAGGACTCTGTCAAGGTCCAGTGTTATATGCTCGATTCAATGAAGAATGAACTGCAGCGACAACATGATAACATGGAACCAAAGACCATTCTGAATCACCTACAAGAGTTGTTTGGTGAACAATCCAGAACAGAAAGATATGAGATATCTAAGAAATTGTTCAGGACCAGAATGAGCGAGGGCACATCTGTGCAAACTCATGTGCTCAAGATGATAGAGTGGATTGAGATGCTTGCTGTGCTCGGCTTTGTTATGAACAATGACCTAAGCATCGACTTAATCCTACAATCCCTTCCAGATTCATTTTCACAATTCATTATCAACTTCAATATGAACAAGATTGAAGTCTCACTGGCTGAGCTGCTCAACATGTTGAAGACAGCAGAAGGCACTATCCAGAAAGATAAGCCAAATGTAATGCTTGTTGGTAAGACCAACAAGAAAAGAAAAACTGGACAGACCTTTAAGAAAGGTAAGCCTAAGAAGCTAGTGAAAAGCAAACCGGCGGCACAAAAGGACAAAGCTAAAGTCAATGATAAAGGTCAGTGTTTCCACTGCCATAAAGAAGGTCATTGGAAGAGAAACTGCAAGATTTATCTTGCAGAAAAATCAAAGGAGAAGCTTGGTGAAGCTTCAGGTATTCTCATGATCGATCTTAACTTGTCTTATAGAGAATCAACATCCTGGGTATTAGATACTGGATGTGTCTCTCATATCTGCAATAACTTGCAGGTGTTAACAAGTAAAAGAAGATTGAACCGCGGAGACGTGGATCTGAGGCTCGGGAATGGAGCAAAAGTTGCTGCGTTAGCTGTGGGAACAACAAGACTTCAGATGCCGTCAGGAGACTCTTTGGAACTGATAGATTGTTATTATGTTCCAACCATTATTAGGAATATCATATCTATTTCATGTTTAGATAGACAAGGATATTCTATGAAGCTAGAGAATAAAGGTTGTTCAATTTATCAAGGAGACAAACTGTTTGCTTCTGGATATTTATTGAATGGATTATATTTACTTGATATTTCATATGATGTTTGTCTGGTAAATAATTCTCTTGAAAGCTTAGATAAGGATGTGAATAAATCGTACCTATGGCATTGTAGGCTAGGTCATATAAATGAGAACATGATCATAAGGTTGAAAAAGAATGGATATCTCGATCCATTTGATTATGAATCATTTGCAACTTGTGAAGCATGTCTCATGGGAAAGATGACCAAAGCTCCATTATCAGGACATGGAGAAAGAGCTAAGGACTTATTGGAACTAATACATAGTGATGTATGTGGTCCAATGTCCACTCATGCTATGGGTGGTTACTCATACTTTGTTTCATTTACAGATGATTTCTCAAGATATGACTACATATATTTAATGAAATATAAGTCAGAAGTCTTTGAGAAATTTAAAGAGTTTAAAAACGAAGTTGAGAACCAGACTGGAAAGAGTATTAAAACTCTTCGATCAGATCGAGGGGGTGAATACTTAAGTACAGAATTCACAGAATATCTTAAGGATAATGGTATTTTGTCTCAGTGGACTCCTCCCTATACATCTCAGTTAAATGGTGTATCGGAAAGGAGAAATCGTACTCTATTAGATATGGTACGATCCATGATGTGTTATGCCAAACTTCCAATCTCTTTATGGGGATATGCACTGTTGACTGCTGCATATCTGTTGAACAAAGTTCCGAGTAAATCAGTACCTTCCACTCCATATGAGATATGGAAAGGAAAGAAACCAGACTTTAAGCATGTTAGAGTCTGGGGTTGTCCTGCACATGTCAAAAGACATGATCCAGACAAACTGGATTCCAGGACAGATAAATGTAGATTTGTGGGATATCCAAAAGAGAGTTTTGGATATTACTTCTATCAGCCCAGCGATCAAAGGGTGTTTGTCGCAAAAAGAGCTGTCTTCTTAGAGAAAGAATATCTCTCAAAAGAAGACAGTGGGAGCAAGATAGAACTGGAAGAAATTCTAGACTCACAAATCAACACTGGTTCATCTTCTGAACCATTGACTCAAGAACTTGTTCAAGATGATACACAAAAGGTTCGCAGATCAGGTAGAGTGCCTAAGCAGCCTGAAAGATATGTTGGACATATCGATGAAGGCAAACCAAAAGTTTACTTAAATGAGGATGATGATCCTCAAACCTACCTTGAAGCCATAAATAGTCATGAATCAGAAAAATGGCAAGAGGCAATGGATTCTGAAATTCAGTCCATGTATGCCAACCAAGTTTGGAACTTGGTTGATCTGCCAGAAGGTATGGTACCTATTGGCAGTAAATGGATCTTTAAAAGAAAGATCGGTGCAGATGGACAAATTGACACATACAAGGCAAGGCTTGTAGCAAAAGGATATCGTCAAAGGCAAGGTGTTGACTATGAGGAAACCTTTTCTCTAGTTGCCATGATTAAGTTAATCAGAATACTTCTTGCTATCGCCACATTCTATGATTATGAAATATGGCAAATGGATGTGAAAACAGCATTCCTTAACGGGAACCTTCAAGAAGAGGTGTATATGATACAACCTGAAGGATTCACTTCCAAAGAGCATTCAAGCAAGGTATGCAAGCTGCAAAGATCTATCTATGGATTAAAGCAGGCATCCCGAACTTGGAACTTAAGATTTGATGAAGCAATCAAATCTTATGACTTCATTAAGAATGAAGATGAACCTTGTGTATACAAAAAGGTTAGTGGGAGCGCAGTTACCTTTTTGGTACTTTATGTTGATGACATTCTACTCATTGGGAATGATGTAGGAATGTTGTCATCGGTAAAGGCTTGGTTATCCAAAAACTTCTCCATGAAAGATTTGGGAGAAGCATCCTATATTCTGGGAATAAGGATCTATAGAGATAGGTCCAAAAGGATGCTTGGATTATCCCAATCTATGTACATAGATACCATAGTCAAAAGGTTTGGCATGGAAAATTCCAAGAGAGGCCTCGTTCCTATGAGGCATGGAATTTATCTCTCTAAAGAAATGTCTCCCAAGACACCTGAAGAGAGAGCATACATGGATAGAGTTCCTTATGCCTCGGCAATAGGATCTATCATGTATGCAATGTTATGTACTAGGCTTGATGTGGCACATCCATTAAGTGTCACTAGTAGATATCAGGCTGATCCAGGTGAGGAACACTGGAAGGCGGTGAAATGTATCCTTAGATACTTGAGAAGGACTAAGGATCTATTTCTCGTTTATGGAGGAAACGACTTGGAACTTCGAGGATTTACTGACTCGAGTTTCCAGTCGGATATGGATGACAGCAAATCCATGTCTGGATTTGTGTTCATGTTAAATGGAGGTGCAGTAAGTTGGAAGAGTTCCAAACAGGAAACTACTACAGATTCGACGACCGAAGCAGAATACATTGCTGCAGCTGAAGCGGCCAAGGAGGCGGTTTGGATGAAGAAGTTCATCTCGGCGCTTGGAGTCGTTCCAAGCATTTCAGATCCTGTTCCATTATTGTGTGACAACAATGGGGCAATAGCTCAAGCGAAGGAGCCAAGATCACATCAGAAGTCAAAGCACATTCTGACACGATTTCATCTGATTCGTGAGATCATCGCCCGAGGAGATATAGTAGTTGAGAAAGTCTCATCTGAAGATAATGTATGAGATCCCTTGACTAAGCCATTGTCTCAAAACAATTTAGAACGTCACCTTAAGTCTATGGGACTTAGACACATGGGTGATTGGCTATAGTCCAAGTGGGAGAATGTTAGAATTGGGTGGCCTCAAAGCCAATCATTGTACATTCTATTTCAGATTATTAATAAAGGCAATCATTTCTTCATTTAATAGTTCTCGCAAACGACTATCGTAATGAAGGTCCATAGACAAATGTATGGGATATTGAATCATGATGAGATCGTGATAGTGAGATCAATATCCTAAGGCAATTGTCTTAAATAGTTCTCGATCGTAGGATATTTGAGATGGACATTAAATATCCGATAAGATCGACACAAGTTATGTCTGCTCATATGATGAGGGTGAATGATCTCACATTCACTCGTGTGGTGACACTAAGACAAACAAGTGGTTGCTCATTAGAGAATGAGTTCACTGAACAGACCCAAATAAGAATTCCTGGATGGTAATTATACCTATTAGTCAACCAGGGAATTCATTTTGTTGCAGTAGCACAGTTGGTCCTTTGACCTGAGTCACCAATGATACCTTGTTTGTGGACCATTGTATCTTGATTCTCTGACTCGTGGACTTTAACCATTAAGTCCACCATAATCGGTCTTTCAGATACAGTGGACAGCTTGCGAAGGTAATTGAGTGAACAACAAGGGATCACTCACTCTTGGTATAAGACTGGAGAGAGAATGTCCCATGGATGTGTACACAGAAATCCCTGGCCAGGGTCAAATGAAAGAGATGTCTTTCTAGATATTAACTGTGTACTGGAATCCATCTGGATAATGCGATAGAGGGTTTGACTATAAAACCATACCCTTGCGTTATCAAGACCTTGTATGAGTGAAGGATTATATCTGTGCGGTATCTGCAGACGGAAAGGTTTAATTGAAGGGAACAATATCCCTTATATCTTATGGGATCATGAGGTAGTGTTTGGTGCTGTTCATGATCAGAAGGCCAAGTGATTTGATCATCAGATGATAATTCACTTGTTTATTAAATTAATCATTTAACATGTGATGTTTAAATGTTAATTAATAAATATTAAACTCAAGAAACAGTTCTAAGTTTAATGGGCCTACAACCGGACTGATATATGGGCCTAGAGGGTCACACACATAAGAGTTCTCGTCAGACGGTGAGAGATGTTAAATTTCATGCTTATCTGGGTTTTTGTGAAAAGCTGCAGGATAAACATGAAGATTTAATGGAGAATTATCCAAGGCCAAACTCTTGGATAATCATGAGGATTAATTGTTGTGCTTATCCTTATTTCTATCTAAGGAGGGCCAAGGGGGAGTGGTAAAAAGTGAGTTGGACGAATTTTACTCCCCAGATTCTCTCTCTCTCCTTCTCTCTCTCTTGGAGTGGATCTGTCTCTCTCCGCGCATGGTGGATCTGAGATTTGGTCGGAGCACTCAAGTCGAGGAGGAAATCGCGTCTGCTGCGGGGACTCGTGCGGATACCTCTAGAGATCGTGCGCGTGCGCGATTACCGAGTCGGCATCATCCACGGGAGATTCGAAACCCCGCAAAGGTGAAGAACTGTTCTTCCTGCTTAGATTTTAATGTCCGTTTTACGACCCCAGCAACCGTTACAATGGAATCATTTTTATTTCCGCTGCGTTCTTGGCGATTCATTACAGCACATATCTTATTTGTTAGGAAGAAGGATGGATTCTTGAGGTTATGCATCGATCATAGGTAGCTGAACCAAGTAACAGTAAAGAATAAGTATTCCCTCCCTAGGATTAATGACTTGTTCAATCAATTACAGTCTATCGGAGTATTTTGTAAGATTGATCTAAGGTCTGAATAATACCAGTTGAGGATCAGGTGTTCGGATATTAGCAAGACAGTTTTTAGGACCTGCTATGGCCATTATGAGTTTCTAGTGATGGCCTTTGGTTTGACCAATGCCCCTACAACCTTTATGTGTTTGGTGAATAGGGTTTCAAGGAGTACTTGGATCAATCTTATGGCGGTGTTTGTATATGATATTGATAAGTTAGTATTTTTTATTATTAAAAGAACAAATGCATATACTATATTTATGTTTATGATGTTTAAAATAGCATGAAACGATAGACAACTTCGTACCGATTCCAACGATACCCATTTCGTCAAATTCTGAGTTAAAAATATCATCATTTCATGCATTTGCAGTTTTCTTAGCAAAACCGTGAGAAATCAATTTATTTAAGCATAAATGTAATTTTATTCATGATAATTTCCTAATTTACATTTATTTTATATGAACATGACATGAAGAAGATGCAGTGCAATTGGCTAAGTTTCTAGTCGTTTGTGGGAAGGACGGGAGTTCGAATTCCAGCAAAATCGACTTTATTTTGGCAAAAATATTAAAGTGGGGGTAAAAGGGTCTTTTGCTACCCTAAATGGTTGCCCTAATTTTTACCCAAGAAGAGAATAAGAGGAGCCAGCCGCCATCCACTTTCTTCCTTTCTTTATTTTAAAAATTCTCTCTCCCTTTTTAAGAAGTCTCTCCTTCCTTCCTCTGCCCCCCGCTACTTTTCTTCTCCCTCCTGCCTTCTCTCCCCTTTCTCCCTCACTTTTTCTCCCTCTCTTCTACAGTACCCGTGGTACTGTAGCACTCTTTCTCTCTCTCTAGCTTCATTCTCTCTCTTTCTCGCTCTCTCTCTCTCTCTCTCTCTCTCTCTCTACATCTCTCTCAAACCGGCGGCTGTCAAGGGAAAGAGGTGGACTCAAGGCACTGCAACTGACTACTGGAAAGAGTCTAGAGCGGCCAAGGATCCACGCGAAGGGCGACGACGGCTGCAAGTACCAGTTGTCTCTCTCCATCGCCTCTCTCTCTAGTTTTTTAGTTCTCCATCTTACACTGTATTTCGAATATTTTCTGTAAAAGTTTTCTTATAAACGTTATATTATTTTTTTTATTGTCAATGTCTTTGTAAAATTTCATATATTTCTGTGAACGAATGACAGTAGCTCTTTTGAAAAAAGTTATCTTTTCTCCCTCTTTTTGTTCTACAACTTTTATTTTTTCTTTTGTTGACATTACTCAAACTTTATATTCCACTTTTAATTAGTATTTTAGAGGTAGTCTTAGTTCTATAGATGGTCTGATTATACTCGTTTAGGGGTGCTCCTTTTGTGAGTTCATAGCAAGTCCGATTAGTTTCAATTGTTGTTGATTAAATCATCATGCTCCATCTTCTTTCTTCTCTGATTTTCTTCTAAAAAATCTAAGGTTTTCAACTTTAAAAATCTATTTCCCTGTGGATTCGACTCGGACTCACCATTGCCATTGTTAAAGTTTAATTTGATTGAGCCGATTAACTTAGATTGTTAGCTTTGATTTTTAACGACACAATCTTAAGCTATCAGATATCCTGGTCTATTCTTCTTCAGTGGATGAGCATATTTATCATCTTCAGGTGGTATTGCAGACCCTAAGGAGGCACCAACGCCATGCCAAATTCGGCAAGTGCGAGTTTTGGCTATAAAAAGTGCACTTCTTGGGGCATGTTATCATAGTTGTGGGAGTGTTAATGGATCCAACTAAGGTGGAGGCGATACTTCAGTGGGAGAGGGTAAGATCATTGTTTGAGATTAGGAGTTTCCTGGAATTCGCAAGATATTACAGACAATTCATCTAGGACTTCTCACCATTACCCCTAGACGAGGTTGACTCGGAAGGGGATTCACTTCGAATGGTCCGATGAGTGTGAGCATAGCTATTTGGAGATGAAGACTCATCTCACTTTTGCTCTAGTCTTGGTTCTTTCATCTGGGTCAAGTGGGTTTGTTAATGCTTTTAGGAGAGGATTGGGTGCAGTTTTGATGTAGCATAGCATAGTTGTAGCTTATGCATCCAAGCAGTTGAAGTAGTACGAAGAGAACTATCCAACACATGACTTGGAGTTGGCAGCTATGATATTTGCTTTGAAGATCTGGCCGCACTATTTTTATGATGAGAAGTTTGAGATATTTACTGATCACAAGAGCCTAAAATATGTTTTTACTCAGAAGGATATGAACTTGAGGCAGTACAGGTAGATGAAATTTATCAAGGATTATGATTTTGATCTTTCTTATCATTCAGGTAAAGCTAATATGGTGGTTGATGCCTTAAGTAGGGAACCTGTTGTGTCTCACCACATGGTTAGAGAATGGAAGCTCTTTTAGCAAATTGTAGACTCATCTTTTAGAGTGCCTAGAGATGTAGGCAGAGCAGTGTTGGCCAGTTTGACTGTTAGCTCAACAATGTATCAGTTAGTGATTGAGGCTCAGAGTGCAAGTTGAGTTGTGGGATGACAACGTAGTGAGGTTTAGAGGCAGATTATATGTGCCTATAGATGAGGAAGTAAGAGGACGTGTCCTGGATGAGGCTAATTGTTGTTGTTATGCCATTCATTCGGGTAGCATGAAGATGTATCACTATTTGAAGAAGCATTTTTTGTGGCTCAAAAAGAAGAAAGACATAGTAGAGTATGTGGTAAGCTGTTCGGTTCGCCAGTAGGTAAAAGCAGAGCATCAGAGACCCAGAGGCTTGCTTCAGCCGCTACTGATTACAAAGTGGAAGGGGGAGCACGTGAACATGGTTCTTATAATGGGTTTGTCGCTAACACCTAGCAGGCGAGATGCTCTTTGGGTCATTGTAGATTGATTGACCAAATCATCTCACTTCTTAGCTACTAAGAATGATTGGTGAATCGGCAAGTTGGCCAAATTGTATGTGTAAAAGATTATTTCCCTGCCTGGAGTACCTCTTTCCATTGTGTCTGATCGAGATCCCAGGTTCACTTCGGGCATTTGAAAGAGTTTTCAGAAGACCTTGGGCACCTAGTTGGCATTCAATTTAGCATATCATCCTCAAACAGATGGGCAGTCATAGCGGACTATTCAGAGTCTCGAGGATATGTTGAGAGCATGTTGCTTGGAGTGGGGAGGCTCTTGGGAGTAGCACCTACCTACTCTGGAGTTTACCTATAATAACAGCCATCATTCGGACATCAACATAGCACCGTATGAGGCACTAAACAAGTGGCCATGTCATTCCCCTTTAGATTGGTTTGAGGTAGGTGAGAAACATGTTGTGGTGCCAGAGTTAGTTTAGAGCTGTATGGATATGCTAAGCTTGGTTCGTCACAGGTTGATTGCAGCACAGAGCAAGCAGAAGAGTTATACTGATACTCGTAGGAGGCCGCTGCAGTTCGAGGTTGGAGATCATGTGTTCCTACAAGTGTCACCCTCAAAAGGGGTAATGAGATTCGAGAAGCAAGACAAGCTGAGTCTATGCTACATTGGGCATTTTCCTATTCTAGATCGGATAAGGGAGACCGCCTATTAGCTAGCTTTGTCACCCAATTTAGTTAGAGTGCATGACATGTTCCATTTCTCAATGCTGAGGAAGTATGTGCCAGACCCATCGTATGTGTTAGAACTATTTAGAGTTGGACATTGCATTGGATCTGTCAATTCTTGAGTACCCGGTCCAGGTGGTGGATCGTAGAGAGTTGATTCTACAAACCAAGAGAGTCTCTCAGGTGAAGGTGCCTTCAAGAGGTGAAGCGACTTGGAAGCATGAGGATGAGATGCGGTAGCAGTTTCACCATTTGTTCGAGTAAGTTCTTTCCCCTTTTCCTTGATTAATACTTTTGGGATTATTTAGTGGATTCTTCGAGTTCTAGCTAATTTCAAGGATCAAATTTTCTTAAGGGGGAAGAATGTAATATTCTTGGGCTTCGGATCTAGTTTTTAGGTTTCTGATGGGCATTAATGGGCCTTTTAGGGGTCTGTTGTGTTGACCTGAATCACGTAAGCTTGAGGTGATGCGACTTGAGAAAGGCGCCACATTGTACGGACACGCTTCAAGTTGACTGGACTTGTCAGAACGCTGTCAATCCCTTTGATTCGCATCGTTCTAAGGTGACACAATTTAGATTGACATTGTACATGCTTTCTTTTCCGCCTCGATGCACACACCGATTGATGGCACGCGCGGCGAGGCACCCCCACTTCCTCCCTCTTCTCTTTTCTTCTCTTCTTCTTCTTTTCTCCCCCATTTTCCCCCTCTCTTCCGCTCCGACCTCTTCCTCCTCCTCTTCTTCCTCTTCTCCTTCAGTTTGTTCCTCATCCTTCCTCTCCACTTCACCTCCTTCCACCTCCACACTACCTCCCTCTCGGTGGCCTATGGGAGTCGAGGTCATGGTGGAGGCGAAGTGGTGGCAGCGGTGATGTGGGAGGCATGGAGGTGGCATGAGAAGGACCTCGTTGGGTTGGGAGGAGTTCAAGTTTAAGGTAGGGTAATGGTCCTCCCTTAGTGTTAGGATCTCCTAAAAAATCATGCTAAGGTTTGCACTTTGAGCATGGTTTTGGTGTTTCTTCTTGGGGCATTTGTGGCTTATATGCTTGGGGAGTTTGGAGTTCTCGTTCTTCCTATTTTTCTTTGATTTTAGGGCATTTTGGAGCTTAGGCCTGGCTACAACAAGAATCGTCTTCTCTTATTGTGAAGGAATTAGATAGATAAAGATAAATAGATCATGATCGCCATAGAATGAGATTCTGAATAGAAAGAAAATAAGTGATCGCGTGAAATGAACTCACCTAGGAAAGCGCTAAGACGATGTGGATCCAATCTTCTTCCGCTCCAACTGATCTAAGATGAAGAGCTTGTCTTTATTTTTACACCCTCTTTTTATAGATGCGTCAATCAACTTCAAGTGCCAAAGGGGACCGTCCAAGTGCATTCCTCTTCTTTAACTTGCAATCAAAAGACAATGAAAACAAAGAAAGAAAAGATGGATCTAAGCTTTCTGAATGTGTAGTATCTATTCTAGTATGCAATAAAACATAAAACTAAACTACGATGACTCACTTTTTTGTGTTCTCTTCTTAAACCCTTATATGCATTATGGGAGGGAATATGAATTGTATGAAGTGTGTGTATGCTATGAATGTGAAAAGACACTAATGATGCATGTAACTATGCTAGAAATAGTAAAAGAAACTAAGAAAGAGATGGCAACAACAAGAAAACAAGAAAGCCTTCAAGTGTAGGCCTGTTGGAGGAAGTCTTCAACAACAGTGGCTATAAGGTTGGTCGGCCTCCTTCTCCCTAGTGATGGCAGTGTACACACGCTAATTTTGACATCATTTTGAAAAAAATTCATATCATATAATAATGCCTCAAAGTGGTCTGATATTTAATCATTAGTTAATTTTTATTAATCTTTCTGAATTAATTATCTAAATGACATCGGTCAGACAGACATAATTTAAGTTAATTAATTAAATTGTTTTTAACTCAAATTTTAATCAAATATGAAAAAGTTTAAAAGACGTCGACATGTGTAGACGTCATTTAAAGTTTATTCCTATTTTGATATTTAAATTTGAATTTTAATTAATTGATTAATTAGCTAAAAGACGTCTACCATACATGACGCCATTTAGGTTTTCTAAGCTGATTATGTTTCTTCTTCCCGATGTTTATCCTTATCTTAATTAGTCTAAAAGACGTCTCCCATGGGTGACACATTTTAGATAATTACAGATAATGGTGAATTAATCTGTGTTTATCTGTTTATTAGTTAGATTAACTTCAAAATCTTTCATGTTAATTTTTAAGTAACCGCGGATGCGTGAACTTAAGCCTATAAATACCCAACCCCTTGGCCATTAAAAAGTTAGTGATAATTTATGAAAGATCAGTGATAATTGGTGATTACTGAGTGATCCAAGAAGGAGACGACGTCCAAATGCTGAAGGATCGAAACGCTCCTACTTCCCGGAGTCTACATCCTTTCTTCATCGCTTCTTCGTCCTTTCAAGAGCTTTCAAGACCAAGGCTTCCAGGGGCCATCCAACTCAGTTCTTAATTTTTCAGTATTATGAGTTCAAAATCTCATTCATCACATCACTCCATGCAACACACACTCACTAACATAATTTCAAACCTATTTGTTTAAGGAGTTTAAAAGGCCATTAAAATAAGTGAGTTCTTTGTTCAAGTTGCATGATTATAATCTTTATTAGAATAGATACTACATTTATTTGAGTTCTTATTGCTCTCTCTTTCTTTTCACTTTCTTTCAAGGTACAAAAGGAGATAAAAAGGAGAGAATCAACAACAAGGAAATCAAACTGGATGATCCTCAAAGTCCGATAAGCATCCAAAGCAAGAACAAAGTCAGAAGGGCTCTCTTTCTTCAGCCGACTGAAGGAGGGGAATCAAGGACCCAAAAAAATCTCCCAATTCTGAAACAGGTAGGCGATCAATCTTTTCTTTCGGAACTTTTTAGGTAAAAGTTTCTGACGATCACATTCACTTAGTTTTAATAGGTTTATTTGTCACATAATCAACATAAATTTTCATGATAATCACACATCCTAATTTGAGCACTCACAGCTTTTTGGCGATCACGATGGGACTTCGTCTCGCCATCTTTCAATCTTTGTTCTTGCTTTTTACCAATTGGGCACCCACGGTGCACCACCTGTGTCTCTCGACACGCCCTCACCGATCAGTGAGTTTTTAGTTTAGTTGTTATTCCCACATGCACCACGTGCACACCCTTGCGGCAAGGTTTTGCCCTCCCCGTTTGATTGATTGAAAAGCTGTTTTTGTGATAAGAAGCATGTATGATTGATTGAATGTTTTGTTGTTTACATGATAAATCATCCTGTTAAAAAATTGAAATAAAAAAGATTCGCATGAGCCAATTATTTACCGCTTTTATTCTGTTCGTTTGAGGAGGAATCGATCCAGAAATTCTTCCATAATTGCTCATTCTGTGACTTGAAAAGCATCTAGGAGCAGCGACGCGTTTCATACCGCGTCAGACGCCTTTTAGGCTAAATTCTCTGATGTCTGCTGCCTGAGCTTCTGCGAGAAAAATAAGGTTATGTTTGAATAGCATCAACCAACAGCGACGCATTTCAGGCAGTTTCTTGTTTTGATCTTTAGTCCTCAGATTTCTGATCTGATTACTATTACACATTACATATTAAGCATTAGAGGCCATCCCGGCCACAGGTCATACGCATTGGGGCTAACACCCCCCTTTTTTCTTAGGAACACCTTTCTTGACGTCTTCACCTCTCTCTGATTGGGTCGGTCCCTCGATCAGACTAGAGTGGTTGGCGTTAAAGACCTCCGTAAGTCCCCAAAATCAAGGTATTCCTCCTTGTTCATCGGGCTGGTTGTACCAATCGAAGTCCAGGTTAGATTTTCATAACGTTGTAAGAGAAAGCCATAGAGTATAACGGTGGAAATTAAACTGAAATTTGGATCCTACCCATTGAGTGAATTTGTGATTAATTGAATCCAAATAACCCAACAAGGAATCCTGAAATAACGTTAAACATCCACTTGTTTGCTTAATCTTTGTACAACTTGTTTGCAAATCTTTAAAAAAATCTAATATCATGCTACTTCGATCAGGTAGGGATTTAAGCATGGCTCAAGATGCCCTAGTCAACTACGAGGGAGATGTTAATGCCCCTCTTGAGACTGATTACCACTTTGAAAGCGGGGGAGATGCTGATGCCCCCCGTAATCTCCATTCTTGTCCAGTTCGATATGAGGGAAACCACAAACCCTTCTTCCTTGTGCTCATGATCAATATTCTGATCTTCCTCCGCATGTGCATGCGGTTTCTAATCCTATTTTCGAGGGGGGCATGAACCCGAATGATCCCTCATCCTCTGATCCCTCGTATTTAGTGAACGCTTTGGGAGTTCTTGCCTCCCGTCTGGATCCTCGATAGTTCGAGGCCATCTAGTCCATCTTAAAGGGGAAGACGCCCATGCAGTCGACTGAACCAAATCTTGTGGTTCCCCCTGTCATTCCTCAACCTCCTCCTCATCATACTTCCTTCATTCCCCAGGTCATGGAAGGCCATTAAGTCTCAACCTCTCGGCCAGCTGGGCCACAACTTTCTTCCTCGAGGCAACCGGTTAGACAGCCTACGCCGACTAATCAAAATGCCTTTGGGCATGGCGGAAGCACTACCGGACCTCAACCCTACTGCCCCCCTTGTCCTACATACTCTAGGCAACAAGCCTATCATCTACCACCGCCTCCTCCTCCCCAGGTTGATCCAACGACATAAGCTCTGCTTGCAAAGATGGAGCGTATGGATGAACAGTTCAACAACCTTCAAAAGATAATGGGAGTTAAAGCTGCACCTGAGATTAACCTGCCATGTCTGCCTGTGTTCCATTTGCCGCCCTCCGAAATGCCAGTATACCGGAAATACAATGGTACCGGTAACCCCTTCACCCATTTGAAGGAGTTTATGTACGAGTCATCTTTCTGGCAAAACAACAAGAGGTCGTTAGCATTTTTGTTCATGAAGTCATTAGAAGGACTAGCCCTCGAGTGGTTCTTTTCTTTAGAACCTACTGAAGTAGAGGACTATGGTATCGTGTCACAAAAATTCATTCAACGATACCAGGATAGAGTTGCCCCCTCTCTGTCCATTACTAACCTGATAGCAGAAAAAATGAAGCCCGATAAGGAATTCGTCAGTTTTGCTGATAGATGGAGGGGCATGGCAGAAAAAGTCAAAGATCTTCTGTCTGAGTCCGAGCAAGTAAAAATGTTAATCTCCAATGCTACACCTCAGTTTAAGTTAGTCCTCGCCCTGAACAACTTGACCAGCATGGCAGAGCTCTATGAAAGGGCGCGTTATTGTCAGAACGTTTTCAAGGATGCTACATTCTCTAGTGTCTTTGATCCTCACCGACCTAGCAGGCCTCCACCTCGGAAGCCTGCCGTGCCAAATTCTCCTAGCACAGGTCCAACCACTGAGGGCACGCTCTCCCATGAGCAGGTTAGTAGCATGAACAACAATCAGTCCCAACAACCTCTAAGCCAGCAAGGTTACAGACCTCCGAATCAACAAGGCTATAGACCTTTGAACCAGTAGGGTTACAGGCAATAGCAGTTGCAGTACCTGCAACCCCAGCAGCCGAACCCGCAGTATCAGCAGTCTTAGTACCAGCGGCCTCAATAGCCGAACCAGCAGCCACAACGGCAGTTACAGTACCAGCCCCCACAACAACAACAGTACCAGCTGCGCGCACCGCCGACGTACCATAATGTACCTCCTCCTGCTGACTATAACCAGCAGAGGAAGCCTCCAGGCCTGAAAAGGGCAGAATACCCAGTCCTTCTAGAATCCTTGTCAGATATGTTCAGTGCTTTAATGGCAGCCAATGCCTTGGTTTTGCCAAGAGAAAAAACAGTTTGGCCCCAAAATGCCGACACTTCTAGGTATTGTTATTTCCACCGACAACCTGGACACACCATAGATACCTTCTTCCAATTTCGAGATTATATTCATGATCTTAACGAGAAGGGAGACATTGATTGGGAAGAAATGAAGAAGTATATATCCGCCTTGAAGGCGAGGAAGACCACAACAACAACAGCAACAACAACAACAACCAAGAGCGCCGACGCAGGCAGCGGCGCCTCCAAATATGGGTATAGTGCAGAGCCCGCTCCCGGAGCACCAGAACCAGAATCAAGTTGCCCCCATTTTGACAAATAGCCGGTCTGAGGCTAATCGAGGGTAACAGTGGAAGATAGAGGACTCTTCCTCTATTTATTCAACAGGCCACACTGCGAGCACCGCAGAACAATCACCATGCCGTACCCTCCATATACCTAAACCGCAACCCGTTACCGCAACCCGTTACCATCACACCAGTACCAACACCAGCATACCGTTTACCCACACCCAATAACCCATCACCACCGCCCGCTTTCCTCAAACCCATTACACCCCACGCCACCACACCTCCATCAAATAACCTACTGCAAGCTAATTACGCACCCCTCATGCCATCCAAACTGCTGTTCTGCGTACCATTCCCTACATCACCTACCATCCCCACCACTTACCCAAATACCATACAACCATCTAAACCATTACTCCGCGCACCATTCCCCACTTCATCCGCACCGACCAATTACCCCTCCACCATGCAACCATCTAAGCCTCTCATCCGTACCATACCACCACCAACTAATCCCACGCCATCACCCGTATACCAACCATCCACACCATCTACACCATCCACTAATCCTGCGGTGCTCAAGTTATCACCCGACCCTTCCACTAGTGAAGAACATGCACTCCGGAGTGGGAGGATCTTCAATAAGGTCTTTCCTCAATCAATAGTCAGAGACGGCTCATCACAGCCGCCAGAGGAAGCGCATAATGATGAGAGTGCACCAGACACTCAATATGACCTACTGAAACAACTGGACAGAATACCGACACGAATTTCTGTGCTAGAGTTGATCAAGAGATCGAAGACCCATCAAGAAGCTCTGATAGAATATCTATAAAAAGTGATGGTCAACGAAGACGTGCCGATAGAGAAGATCGCCGCACCACTAGTTCCTCAGGGGGATCAGTCCTCTATCTTATTTCATGCCGCGGAACTAGCACCACCAGCAGCCAGGAGCATGGCTCTGAGTATTACGGCCAATATCTGCAAGAAGGCCGTAGATGCATGTATGGTCGACACCGGGGCTTCAATTAATGTCCTGCCTCTGAAGACCCTTGAATTGTGTAGTGTACCCAAAGAAAAATGGCTGCCTAGCCCTATCTCTATTATAGCATATGATAACTCCACCCGTTCCCCTCTGGGAATAGTCTATTTAAAAGTAGAGTTAGGCCCTGTATGTTATGCCGAGGTCAAATTTCACATTTTGGAAATCGATCGTTCCTTGAATGCTATTTTGGGTCGTCTTTATATTAAAATCCTTGAGGCGATTCCCTCTGCGAATCATCAGTGCCTCAAATTTCCCTACAAAGGACGAATCATTAAAGTTACGAGCATGCCAATCCTTGCTGCTGCTCACTCCTTGAATATCAAGCCAACTTCTTCACCTGGCCGACAACCTTTTCTGTCGGTATTACAGGCCTACCATCCGGTGGCTGATCCTTTAAAGGCTGCCATTCTTACTCCATATCCACTAGATGCCATAAAGCGGGGGAAGTGCATGAGTACCCCTAGTTGGAAAATAATGATGAAGGGTGGTTATCAGCCTGGAAAAGGCCTAGGCACGCAATTACAAGGTAGAACCACGCCCCTCAAGGACAGCCGAAGGACACTTGGAAATGGCCTGGGCTATAGGCCAAGAAAAGTGAGGCACGACATTGTTCAGTAGGAAGAAAATGAAGACGGCCAGAAGATATGGGAGACAATGTCTACGCCATGCAAAGAAGGTCGAGACCCTTTAACATGGACCTTATACACACATTTCGTCAAAGGGCCCGTAATCAGTCATGATAACACAGTGGTCATTACTTCCTGTTTTGATCTCTATGACATAAATGGAAGAGACCTAGCCAGACATTGTTCAGAATTGTTGACGTACCAGTCATTGGAGGCTTTACGGCCAATGAAAAGGAGGAAGTTTCAAGACCCTGAGTGTGAATGGTACAGATGGTTTGACTTAAGGGATCTGTACATTGCACTAAATAGACTGTTTCTTGATCCTTCAGAACCAAAGTGGCCGCCACAAATAGATGAACTAATTGAAGGGCCTGGTGCCATTTTTGATAAAAGAATACTGCTGTATGAGGAAACAGATGAAGGAGAGCCAGATGACCCCTATGAAGCTGGTTATACTGCGGATCTTCTTTGGAGGGGGACTTATCCCTCTTACATTTTCACACACCATACCTTGTTCCGCACTCTGCTTCTGACCCCGACTTGGTCGCGGGTCATTACTGAAGATATTCCACGGGCTCCGCCCATCATGATCACCCTGTCCCCACGAGATTTTATCCCTCAACCTCCTCTCGATCTAGAGAGGATTTATGATTTAATCTGGGACAAACTATTGTATGATCCCCCCAATCCTTTAGCCTTGGTGCCACTTCCCCCATCCCATTCTCCTCCTATTCACCTTCATTCTTCTTTTATGATTAATTCATCTTTTCTCAAAAAAAAAAATGCCAATTTGGCAACAAATTTCTCTCAAATCCTCATTGAGGAAACTTCCTACTTATCCGATTGTACCCCATCGCGCGGGTCGTTCGGTCAAGATTCTCTTCTAGATCTACTCTGCCCCTCCCCTCGGGAGGATTCTCCTGTATTTCCGCCTGTATCTTATAATTTTCATTCTGCTTCGTCCTCATTAGGTCAGGGTAGGGAATCTAGCAAAGTTAGGGAGTCTAGTTCTAGGCAGGTTAGTTAGGTTAGGAAGTCTAGAAAATCTAAGGGTAAACAAATTCCAAATAGATACCTCCAAGATTTAGCATTTAAATGCCTTTCTTGCTCTATGATCCCTCAGCTGTTAGAGAATCCTATTCAGATGCCAGAAGATTGCGTAGATGATGAGTCAGTTAATGATGGATATGTGGTATATGAATTGATACACAAAAAAGACCCCATTGTTGAAGATGAAGAAGATGACGAGGACGCAGCTGAGGCATATGCCAGTGGAGTAAAAAGATTCGATGAACCCTCAACTGCCGTAGAAGTGCCCACCAAAGAGATCAATCTAGGGACTGAAGACGAACCTAAGGTTGTCCTCGTTAGCAAAAATCTTTCTGAAGTGGATGAGAAGGCACTGGTACAAGTTCTTAAGGATTATAAGGACACTTTCGCCTGGAGTTATGAGGATATGCCGGGGTTAGACTCATCACTAGTGGAATGCATGTTGACATTAAAGGATGGAGCTAGCCCAGTTAAACAAAAGTTAAGGCGATTCCACCTACAAATGGCCTTGAAGATGAAGGAAGAGGTTGATAAGTTACATAAAGCCAAATTTATTAGAGTTGTCCTCTATCCACAATGGGTGGCCAACATAGTCCCGGTTATGAAGAAAGATGGGAAGGTCAGAATCTGTATTAACTTCCGAGATTTGAACTGGACGTGTCCTAAGGATGATTTTCCATTGCCTCACATTGATGTACTCATCGATAATACTGCTGGCTATGAAACTTTATCATTTATGGATGTATTTTCAGGATATAATCAGATCAAATTGGCAGAAGAAGATCAAGAAAAGACATCATTCACTACACCTTGGGGAACATATTGCTATGTCGTGATGCCTTTTGGATTAAAGAACGCTAGAGCCACTTATCAAAGCGCTATGATGGCAATATTTCACGACATGATGCATATCGATCTAGAAGTGTATATAGATGACTTGTTGGTAAAATCTAAGACTAAGGTTGAGCATGCCAAAGTTCTGGCAAGAGTGTTAGAAAGATCAAGAGAATATCAGTTAAAGATGAACCCCAAGAAATATGTATTCGGGGTATCCTCAGGGAAATTACTTGGATTCATTGTCAGTAAACGGGGAATTGACATCGATCCCAATAAGGCAAAAGCTATCAGAGAAATGCCACCTCCCAAAAACTTGAAAGAGTTAAGAGGATTGATCGGGAGGTTGCAATTTATTCTCCGTTTTGTCTCCCAACACTCACAAAGGTGTAAGCCGTTTTATGAGCTTACCAAGCCGGGAGTCAAATTCAATTGGGACGATAAGTGTCAGGAGGCGTTCGATGGATTGAAAAATTATTTGGCAAGTCCTCCTGTTTTGAGACCACCATCTCCGGGTAAACCATTGATACTATATATTTCTGTCCTGGATGGTGCGGTGGGAGCTGTCCTAGCACAAGAAGATGAAGAAGGAAAGGAGAGGGTAGCCTACTACCTCTCTAAACTTCTCAACCCCGCTGAACAGAGATGCACGGCGATGGAGAAAACATGTACAACATTGGTATGGGTGGTTCAGAAATTGAAGCATTACTTTCTAGCCCATGAAGTCCCTCTTATCGCTAGAATGAATCCGATCAAGTTCCTCCTTGAGAAATCTGTCCTTACTGATAGGCTAGCACGATGGCAAAGCTTTCTATCTCAATTTGATATCACTTGCATTCAACATAAAGCGATCAAAGGCTATGCCATAGCAGAACACCTCGCTCACCATCCCCTTCCTCGTTTTGATCCAGTCCGATCGGAGTTTCCGGATGAGGAACTGATGTCCATAGACCAAATCAAAGATGATATATGGACTCTGCATTTTGACGGAGCTCTGAATTCCCATGGAAATGGTATAAACATTGTTCTGTTATCACCTGAAGGGGTCACCATTCCACAAGCCTTTTAGCTTGACTTTCCAGTCACTAACAATATAGCTGAATACGAGGCACTCCTTTCTGCCCTCGAGACTGCTCATCTCGATGGTGCCACTAAACTCAGAATTGTGGGTGATAGCCAATTGATTTTTTGCCAAGTGTTAACCAAATATCGAACTCTTGATCCAAAGCTCAAGCCTTATCAAGAACTCACTTTTGCTTATGCTAAGCTTTTCACAAAATTGATCTTCATCCATATTCCTAGGAATCAGAACATCTTAGCTGACGCTCTAGCTTCACTTGCATCATCCCTCAATTTCCCAATCAACAGACAATCCGAGTCGATTATCATTCATAGGCATCTTTCACCCGCCGTAAAAGACCCTTTATTCCTTAGGACTAAGGAGAAGCTGCTGAAGAAGGTCAGAGATGGAAATATTGTGGAAAAGAGAGAGATTATGTTAATGGAGCTGTTAGAAGATATGGATGATGAACAGAAACTGTAGTACTATGAAATTGCCAAATATTGTGAAGATCAATCATATCCTGAAGAAGCCACAGCTGAGAAGAAAAGGGCTATCAAGAGAGTTGCTCAAAGATACACCATAGTTGGGGGAGCATTATATAAAAGAGGTTTTGATGGAGTTCTTCTAAGATGTTTAGACGAAGATGAGCTTAGGAAGGTTATGGAAGGAGCTCATGCTGGAGTTTGTGGTGGTTATGTTAATGGACAGATGCTAGCAAAGAAAATCCTTTAGACAAGGATTCTATTGGCCAACCATGGAAGAAGATTGTGTAGGATATGTCCGTAGGTGTGTCAAGTGCCAACTTCATGCCGATAAGATTCATTCTCCTGCATCTTCACTCCATCCTGTTTCCTCCCCATGGCCTTTCTCCATGTGGGCTTTCGATGTCATTAGAGCCCTTGGCAATCCTGATTCCAGCATTAAGCAGAAGTCCTTCATCCTCACACAACGGAATACTTCACCAAGTGGGCGGAAGCTGAAGCGTACACGGAAGTCAAAGCATCAACCGTCTGCAAGTTCATCGTAAAGAACATCATCACGAGATTTGAAATTTCAAGCACCATCGTCACCGACAATGGACCGCAGTTCGTGTCACAAGAACTGAAAGACGTTTGCAACAGGTACAAAATTGCATTGCATCATTCATCTCCTTATTATCCGCAAGGCAATGGCCAAGCAGAGGTAAGTAACAAGATTTTGATAAAAATCATCAAAAAGACGTGCAAGTCTAATAAATTCACAGACTGGCCAGAAAAATTGATTGAGGCTCTATAGGCCTATCGAACTTTAATCCGCACGCCTACTGGGCAGACTCCTTATTCCTTAACATTTGGAATGGAGGCGGTAGTTCCATACGAGATCCTTATACCGTCATTAAGAGTACAATTGAATAAAGAATTTTCTATTGATGAGCACCGTTCAGCACTCCTTACTCAATTGGAACTCTTAGACGAGAAAAGATGGTTAGCTGCTAATCATGCAAGAGTTTATCAAAATAGATTAGCACGTTTTTATTAAAGGAAAGTCATTGAACGTAAGTTCAAAGTTAGTGAAATGGTTGTCAAATTTTTTTTTGTAAAACCTGGAGGTCCGCGTTCTAAGCTCCAACCCAATTGGGAAGGACCATATGTTGTATAACATGCTTTTCTTGGTAATACTTACCGTCTAGTTAATGCAGAAGGGCAAGAGTTAACTCACCCCTGGAACGGTTTGTATCTTAAGAAATACTATCCTTAGGTTAAAGAGTCGATCAGCATGGTACAAAGACCAGTAGAATCAAAAAATTTAGAAACTCAAATTCCCTTATTAGTCTGGATAATTTAATTCAAACACATTACTACACACACTGACACGTTTTGTTCGTGAGTAACAAGAGATGCTAAGTCCTAAGGAATACCGAAAGCTTGACTGAGGGTGTAAAGTGCAAATCATTCTTTTTAAACAAAAATTATGTTTTTACACTCGGCCCATGCTGTCGGAACGAGGCTTAGAATAGACTACCAAGAATACCCGCCATCTTAGTAGGAGGCCGTCATAAAAAAAGAGAGGAGGAGATCCGTCCCAAGAAAAAAGAAAAGAGAAGCAAAAGCAAAAGGCAAAAGGCAAATGTCAATATCAAAAGGCCATTACACTACAAACGTTATATCAAGGCCATGAAATCAAATGAAAAGGGAACGCAAGGTCGATAAATACTCCGGAAAGAAAATAACCGAATCTCAACAGATATTAGGGTAAGAAAGGAACGTCTTTTTGGGTCTCCAGAACCTTCTTGTGGGCTTTCTAAACCAATTCTTCCTTTCTTTCTGAAGATGCGTACTCCAAGCTTAAGGAACGGCCTAGATTGACTAAGGATCAAATCATCAAATGGGATCACGAATGGAAACACAAGTTCAAGCACGACGGGTCTAAGTTAGATTATTAAAGAACAATTTGGGAATTAAGTTAATAAATGAATATGTTCTTTTGATCTGGGTACCATGCTGGTCTTTTAGTTTGCACAATATCTCAAAAAAAATAAATATATATACATATTTCAAAATCCAAAAAAATAGATATCTCAAAATAAAAAAAGTACATATCTCAAAATCCAAAAAAAAATAGATATTTCAAAAATCCAATATATATATATATATATATATGTTACAAAACCCAAACAAAAATGAATATTTCAAAACAAAAAATGTTTCAATTAGCATCTGCTTATTGCATCTAGTGTGTTTCATTCCTTTTATTTTCAGTGAACATCTGTTTGCTTGCATATTGCATTTTTGCTTACAGTTTGATTATTCATGTTACCTTTGTTAATAAAGGCTATGCTTCTTGACCCTTCTACCGAAAAGGATTAATTAATCGATTACGTAACTGGGCAAGGGGCTAAGCCTGAATAGATACTTAACATGTTTGCTAAGTCATGTACATGACACATATATGAAAGTCAAGGCACAAGATTGAAGGCAAAAGTTTCATATATATATCAAAATCTGTTTTTGTACAGGACTCACAAAAAGAAGAAAATACAGAAGTAGCCCTCACGGCTGACTCTCCCCGGCCCCTTCATCGAACTGGCTCTAAGCCTCATCAGGAGCACCCGGTGTCAGTGCTCGACTGGGCGGAGGTGGTGGTCCCATCAGACTCGGACCAGCCTGGCCCGATGATATGGCCACGCTCGCGGAGAACGCACTTCCGTGCCCTCTTTCTTACGCTCGCTGGCGGGCACGTCGGTAACGCTCCTCCACGCTGCGTCGCTCATGCTCCACAACGCCAAGTTGGACCCGGAGGGAAGTCACCTCGGCATCGACCCGCTGCCGCTCCCGCTCTCGGTCCTCAGTAAGCATCTCCAGACGGATCTGGAGGTGTGTCAGCTCACGAGGAAGATCGTCGCTGGAGAGGCGTGCCGATTGCTCCTCCAAGGCTCTGATACATGCAGCATCGGTCTCGGCACGAGCAGCTGTTGCACGAGAATGCTCCAACTCCACTTCAGCCCTCTGAAGGGCCTTCTGAAGCTCAACAACCTATAAAAGGAGGCATTGTCAGTTCAAGATAATCAAGTAAACAAAAATTGAATAATGAAAGGAAAATGATAGAACTTACTCAAGGGGCGCGGTCCTCCTCCGCTAGAGAAGCTCGATGGATGGCGGAGGCAAGCTGGCCCTGGAGGTCGGCAAGGGCAGCCTCGTGAGTAGCTGAATATGAAGAAGAAGAAGCTCCATAAGTAAGGGGAGCCGCCTGGGTGTAGACGGCTCGCTGTACCAAAAGACTAACTGTCAGCGGCTAATTATCAAAACTAATTAATTAAAATATTCATTTCATAAGCATGCATACATACCAGGTCAAAGAGTTCCATCTGGACCTGCTCCAGCTGGGCCTCAGCATCTTGGAGGCGGGCCCAGAGGTCAATGATGACCGCATCTCGCGCATCCTGTGTATCACCCATAAACACATTCATTCACAAATATAAAGTAAGATAATAATAAAATGAAAGAAGCATAAATGCATACTTACATCAAGTGGACGGAGAAGTCGCAGCTGATCGGCGTAATGTGTTCGGTACTGCTGGAGGTAGGCTGTGCTACTCTCTGCTTGAGACTCCACTCGAACACCCCGGCGATGCCAATCTTCGTATTGCTCCAGGAATTTTGCCCGCCAATCAGTGAGGGCTTGCTTGCCCCTCATGCTCTGTCTGACATCCTCCGAGACCTCCTTGTCAATCCACTCTTGGTGGAGGCCCAACGTCCTCATCACAAGCCGGAGACGGAGGGGCTCAATTTCATTCAGGCAATGCAACCGCATTTGCCTACCGAACCTCCTCCGGCTAGCTGTCACCCACGGTTGGCCCTCCTCGCCCATACCTAGGAACGGGCGCCAGATCACCTGCATATAGATTAAATGCATTCATATAAATAAATTGCATTTAACTAATGAAACATTCCATAAATAATAAAAGATTTACCAGGAGCTCCGGGTAATCAAGGAACTGACGGCGGAGGGCCGTCAGTTGATGGTGCTGTGGGGCTATGTCCACGATGGGCTGCCAGCGGCTAGCCAAAGGGACAGCGTCCAGCCTCACAATCCTCGCTCTGCCGAGCGGAAAATAGTAGTAACTCCACACCTGCATACATGAGCATATAGGTTAGAAAAGCATCATATCATCGCATTTCATAATCATAAACAAATAATTAAAATAAAATTTACCTAGAGAAAAGGCGAGAAGCCGCTGACGGTGGTCTCGCGGTCCGGCGTGACCGCGGAGAGATCGGCGAACAGGTGAGCCAGGAGGGATGCACCCCAAGCATACTAATGTAAGCTATCTAAGTCATCTAACAAAGAAAGGAACCTACAGTGGATATGGTTGCCCTTCGTACCGAAGAGTAACCGACCAAAAAAGAAAACTAAAAAGACTCTTAACTGTCTATCTACCTCATCTGCCTGGCTAGGGTCACTACAGTCGACAGAGGAGGAGGACTCAGCTAATCTACTCCTAAACTCCTCCCAGGAATCGTCTGACTGACACCGGGGCTCAACTAATCCTAGGACAGCCTCTACCTCTACCCTAGGGACGGTCCTAGACTCTCTGTCTAAACTAGATACCTCTATACCTAATAGGGCCTCTGCCAACCCTCGGTAATCGGGGTAGGTTACCCCGCTCACCGGCCTACCATCTACTCTGAGGCCAGTAATCCTGGCCACATCCTCTAAGCTTGGGACTATGTGGCCCCAGGGTATTAGGAAAGCCCTGCTTTCCGCATGCCACCTCTCCAGCAGCGCCTGCAGGAGGACCAAGTCGAGCCAAAATGGCTCGATCTCTAGAACCTCCGCGAACCCCATCTGGCGCAGGCACGCCTTCTGGAAGTCCGGGAGTCCCCGGTATGCCCCTACTACCAGGTCCCATGAAATTCTGGCCCTCATTGTTCCTTGCAAATAAAATAAGAAGTTCATCAGTTAATAGATATAGAAAATCAATAAAAATTGAAAGGCGGCGAGATACTTGGACGCCCATTGAAAGGCGTCGACATATCTTGACGCCATTTAGACCCATTTTTCTATTCTAATAAAAGGGGAATTTCTACCTGAATGGCTTAGACCAGGGCGACACCCTTTGAAAGGCGTCACCTAGTCTGGACGCCATTCAAATCTGATTTCGGGTTCTTCCAAAGAACCAATTTCTCCCTCTTTTTCTCATCCCATTCAATCACACATGGAGCTTACCAGGTGGAGGTCGCCCTCCCCTCCTTTTTCTTCGGCCACAGGCGCCGGAGGAGCCTCTTCCTCCTTCAAAAATGCCGCCACCGTCGCGAGGTCGGCTGGCGCTTCTTCGGGAACCTCTTCCGCCGTTGGAACCACCGCAAGGGAGACCGTCCGCCGCCTCTTTGCTACGGCCTTGACTTTCCGTGATCCTTTGCTTGGTTCCATGGTCGTAAGAGAGAAAAGAGGGCTCGAGAGATAGAGTTTGAGGGAGGACGAGAAAGCTTGGGTAAGAGAGGGGTTCGGAGGGGAGAGTTTAAGAAAGAAGAAGGAAGAAGTGACCGGCGGCGAGGATGATTATCGGAAAGGATCGAGGTCGCTGGAGAAGAGAGGAGGGTCGCCAGAGTGGATGAAGAAAGAGAGAGAAAAGGCTTGAGGGAATGAGGAAGAAAGGGGGTTTCGCGGGTTCTGTTTGGAGAATTTAAAATGCGTCGTCGGACAGCGACGCCATTCAAGGCGCATAAACTGAGGCGGCAAGGCAGGGGGTTTGAAATTGATTAAAAGGCGTCTGCACAGAGCAACGCGTTTCATTTTAAACCGTCAATTCTGGTCAGAACAGTACAAGGCATGATGATTAAACGCGTCCACACCTCACGACGCGTTTTAATGGATTAATCACAGAATTAATGGCAGAATTCTGGAGAAAAGTAAGAAAGAGAATTGAAAGGCGTCTCAACATGTGGACGCATTTTCAGGATAATTTGAGATTTTCAGGATAAATCTTTGATTTTTGAAAAATTGTTTTGGTTGAATGGCGTCTTCACATCTGGACGCGTTTTAAGAATAAATTCGGGTTTTCAGAATTAATCTCTTATTTTAGAAAAGGATTTTTGACTTAATGACGTCTACACACCTGTACGCGTTTTAATAATAATTCGAGATTTTAAGGATTAATCTCTGATTTTTGAAAAATGAATTATGGTTTAAAGGCGTCTTTCTGAGTGGACACGTTTTATATTAAGTAAACCCGAATTGTCATATTTTAAGGAAAAATCAAGTTTTTACTCAAAGAAAAATCTTGGACAAGTCACAGAAGATTAAGGATGAATTTCAAGACATAAAGGAACAATTCTTTATTGAAATAAATTTTTTATTACATCAATCATAAAAAGAAAAAAAGAGAACATTCAAGGAAGGAATTCCCGAAGTCCTATTATATATGGATAAGATAATCTTCTATCTCTATTCTCAGAGGATTTTACACGATGATTGAAGCTAATATTCTACAGTGTGACTATAAGTTCAGTAGCTTCATAATCTTCATCAGATTCCAAGGCACGCTTCTTGATTGGAGATGTATTGGAAAACTCAGGGAATTTATAGCGAGGCAGGCTGAGTTGAATATGACATCAATGAGGATTGTACAGCACGAACTCAGTTGCCCCTATCAGTTTAAGCTCTGCACCCGCTGCGCGACGCACTCGAATTGATTTTCCTACGAGAGCAAGAGGTGAAGAGTCGAATCCATTTGCTGACATTGTTCTCAGATAATCTCTCCAGTCCGCTCGAGTCTTGAGTTTTGGCACTCGATTGATCATCTTCTCATTGAATTTCACTATGTTAGAAATATGGAAGATCGGGCTATTCTGATAGATTTGAGATGGTCTTCCAGAATTTCTATTGTGATATTCAAACTTGAAGTACAACTCGACCCACAGAGCGAAGAGTAGCATGCAACCATAGGGAGGCTGACCTGTAGACGCTGCAGAGAGCCCACTGTAGAGATAGGCTAGAATCACTGTGACGATCTATCTTCCCTCAAAGATCTCGCAGATTGCACTCATTTGATCATCTTCAAGTATGTTATCTTGGGCAGGAAAGAACAGAGCTCTAGCTAGGCACGTGGTGAAAGTTTTCATCACGTTCTCAGTGTCATCCTCTCTAAGATCTTCAATCTCGTATAAAGTCCACTCTGCTAGCTTTGCAAGATTGATTCCTTTCTTGGTGAGGCATCCTTTAACTTCTTTTGGGTCCTTCATGATTTTTATCAACAATTGTTGACCTGTGATCTTTTCCCTCATCAAAGCCATCTTATTCTGGATCACTTCATTGTTACTGTTCAACTTGATTTTGGGAAGGCCCAATAGGAGTTCAACCTCTTCTAGAAGAATAGTGCATTCAAATTCAGGAAAAAGGAAAGTATGGGTTTGAGGATGTCACAACTCAATCAAAGCACCCATAGCCGCCCAGTCCACGTTTGGACTTTTGTAGTGCTTTGCATGAACTACTAGACCTTGAATGTTCCACTTGGAAACAAAGGATTGCATGGAGATTGTAATACTTTTAGCAAGCTTGTGAATCCAAGGAAGAGATGTAAATTTCCTCGGACCGGGAAATAAAGGATATGCCTAGAAAATAAAAAGAGAATTGCTATGAAAAACTTGAGGAACATGGAGAAAAAAGGAAATTGAAGAAAAAGGATTGAAGAAAAAGAGGATTTAACTTATTTGGAGGTTAGGATCTCTTCCACTTAGATGATCTTTCACATCGGAGAGCTTCTCTAGCGTCTTCTTCACCCGCTTGCTTGAAGAATCCATCTTGTTCTTGAAGCTTTTCCTTCTTAAAACTTTGAAACCTTGAAAATCCTTGAACTTTGAAGAAAATCCCTTGCTTCAATCTCTAGATTGTGTTGGAATTACCTTAATATAAGTTAATGAAGTTTATATAGAGGGATTTGCGATTCTAGGAAAGCTTTTCCGGATTGGAGAAGGGATGAGCATAGAGAGAGTTGGAATCCAGGTAGAAGTTAGCCAGAACCTGTTTCTGCGACTGAAAGGCGTCGTTGAACAGCGACGTGTTTTAGTTCCCTTAATGGCGTCGGCGCGACACGACGCGTTTCAGGGTTTTCTGTTATTTGCCCGAAATTCACTGTTTATCCATATTTTGATGCTTAATTAAATACTTGTTTAAAGTTACTAATAGTTTTTGTGTGCAGGAAATTCAGAAAAAAAATCCGAATGAAGCTGAAAATTCAAAGAACATCCCACTGTGGGAGTTTATGAGTCTTGACTGTGGTTAAAAAGACGGTTATCTCTATCCCTTGTATTCTATCATGTGATTAATTTGCATCATCATTACTATATGTTAAATATTTATTAAACTATGTCAAGGACCTTGTGGTTTTAATGAAACTGGAATTTGAGTTCCCCTTTAACAAAAAACAGTGATAATTCCAGAGAATTCTTAATCGTACGGATAGGCCGTTGGATTGTTAATGAGTGAGGATGATGGTTTCACTTTTGTGAAACGGTGCGTGGATAAACGAGCTTCGGCTTAGCATTGAATTACAAGAATTGGTATATTGACTCATTAATAATAATTTAACAATATTATCCTTGATTAATTTATATTTTATTTGATTTTATATTTTTCTTTTAGCCCAGCATGCATCATGTAGGACTTTGATATAATTGTGATAAGAATTAATTACTGACTAAGTTTCAGACTATTGATCAAATAATTTCCAACATGATATGAAATATTTCATTCTGAATTGAGTATCTTGATTATCTTTGAGGTTCGCTTGAAGATATCCTTAGAATTCTATCCTTTCTTGGATTCTTTATCAAATATTCTTGTTTTCTTTTAAAGATCCACCATGGTTGCAGCACGTCCACATTGGCTGGTAATTGCTCCTCATGATGAAACCTATAGTGTCTATGACCTGAGGTACTTCTCAATCCGTGGAGGTTGGTCGACCTTATTTTGTTTCCTTGTCTACCTTATCCAGACATGATTGATTCCATTGATCTCCTTGAGTTATCTTCATTGATGATTTTGAGGAAAATTTCAATCTTGTGGTGTTAAGAGCGTGTCTCATCACACCTTGGCATCACCTTTTCAGTACATTCCATTTCATTTCACTCCCTTGCAAAGACGATGTGAATGTGAGGCAGCTGTAGACATGCTAATTTTGACATCATTTTGAGAAAATTTCATATCATATAATAATACCTCAAAGTGGTCTGATATTTAATCATTAGTTAATTTTTATTAATCTTTCTGAATTAATTATCTAAATGACATCGGTCAGATAGACATAATTTAAGTTAATTAATTAAATTGTTTTTAACTCAAATTTTAATCAAATAAGAAAAAGTCTAAAAGACGTCGACATGTGTAGACGTCATTTAGAGTTTATTCATATTTTGATATTTAAATTTGAATTTTAATTAATTGATTAATTAACTAAAAGACGTCTGCCAGACATGATGCTATTTAGGTTTCCTAAGCTGATTATGTTTCTTCTTCCCGATGTTTATCCTTATCTTAATTAGTCTAAAAGACGTCTCCCATGGGTGACACATTTTAGATAATTACAGATAATGGTAAATTAATATGTGTTTATCTGTTTATTAGTTAGATTAACTTCAAAATCTTTCATGTTAATTTTTAAGTAACCACGGATGCGTGAACTTAAGCCTATAAATACCCAACCCCTTGGCCATTAAAAAGTTAGTGATAATTTATGAAAGATCAGTGATAATTGGTGATTACTGAGTGATCCAAGAAGGAGACGACGTCCAAACGTTGAAGGATCGAAACACTGCTACTTTCCGGAGTCTGCATCCTTTCTTCATCTCTTCTTCGTCCTTTCAAGAGCTTTCAAGACCAAGGCTTTTCAGGGGCCATCCAACTCAGTTCTTAATTTTTCAGCACTATATTAGTTCAAAATCTCATTCATCACATCACTCCATGCAACGCACACTCACTAGCATAATTTCAAACCTATTTGTTTAAAGGGTTTAAAAGACCTTCAAAACAAGTGAGTTCTTTGTTCAAGTTGCATGCTTATAATCTTTATTAGAATAGATACTACATCTATTTGCGTTCTTATTGATCTCTCTTTCTTTCCACTTTCTTGCAAGGTACAAAAGGTGATAAAGAGGAGAGAATCAACAACAAGGAAATCAAGTTGGATGTTCTTCAAAGTCCGATAAGCATCCAAAGCAAGAACAAAGTCAGAAGGGCTCTCTTTCTTCAGTCGGCTGAAGGAGGGGAATCAAGGACTCAAAAAAATCTCCCAATCTGAAACAGGTAGGCGATCAATCTTTTATTTTGAACTTTTTAGTTAAAAGTTTCTGACGATCACATTCACTTAGTTTTTAATAGGTTTATTTGTCACATAATCAACATAAATTTTCATGATAATCACACATCCTAATTTGAGCACTCACAGGCAGCAGCTAGAAAGCAAGAGAGGGAGAAATGAATGGAGAGGGAGTTGTGGGATGGAGATGGAGAGAAAGAGAGGGGGAGAAAGAGGTGAGGGGGGCGCTGCCTAGGGTTAGAGGGAGAGATGGAGATAGAAATAAGAGAGAGGGGGAAGTGCTATAGTACCTGTGGGTATTGTAGTAGAGAGAGTGAGTGAGAGAGAGAGAGAGCTTGTAAGAGAGAGAATGAGGGAGAGAAAAAGAGGGAGGGGGAGAATGATATGTGTGTGGGAGGGAGAAAAAGGAATGTGGGTTGCGGCCTAGTTGAGAGGTTATATAGGCTAGAGTTTAGGGTCACTTAGAGAGAAGAATGAAGGGTGGAGATTGAAGTTGGAGATATGATGGGCGTAGATGAGAGGGTGAAGGGGGTGCACCACCTCTATGAGGGTTAGGGCCGGTTGCAGCTTGGCCTCTCTTCTTCCCTTCCTTGATTTAAGGATCTCCTATGAAGACTTGCTTAAATGAGATATGTAGGGGGATCTCCTTTCAAATTTCAAATCCTTGATCAATATGAGGCAAGTGGCTGCAGCAAGGAGGGAGCTGGCCCATATCTAATGGGGTGCCCTAGGGCAAATCCCCATGGTGGGCGCAATGACCTTGATGCCCCTACTTTTCTTAGATATTCCCTACAATGCCTGTGCACATAAAAAATTGGAAATTAGTCCTTCAAAAGATAAAAATAGTAAGCAAGGACTATGATGGAATATTTATTAAATTATCCTTCACGCTGTGTGAAATGATCACATATACCCCTACTCATAAAATTGCACAAAAGGTCCTTGCTGAGAATAAAATTATGCATATGCATTGACACTTAGTTTTTCACATAAAATGACGATATGTTTAACTCAAAATTTTACATAATTAATATTATGGAAAAGAGGACTAAATTATCCATCACTTGATATACTTTTGCAATAAAATCATGAGAGTGATACATGAATTCAATCTCTTCAATATCTAAAAATGCAAAGTTATCACCTTCCTCTGCGGGCATCCGAAGTCTTTAGAGGTTGACAGGAGTGAGGGTTCGCCCCGAGGTAAGACATTAGTGGATGCACTCGGGGTGAAGATTTTGGAGTTTTGCACAGAGCTTGGCTCGTGTGCTGTTGCTTTTGAGCTGTTGAACTATTGCATGTGTGTGCCTTTGTCACTCTTGTGACTGGGCAGGGGCAAGGGGCCACCTGTGGCTTAGTTGGTTGGAGCAGCAGGAGCTGCCCTAGGGGTTCCTAACCTACTTGATTGGTTCCGTGGTTTTACTGACGTGTTTGTAGGTGTTCAAATCGTGTGTGATATTATCATGATATCATGTGTTATATGATTAACAAATCTAATCTAAGATCGTGATCGCCAGAAACCGAGGGTTTCAAAAGAAAGAAATTGATCGCTTACCTTGCAACTGGGAGATTGTGTTCTTTTGTTCCTCTCTTTCGGCCGGCCGAAAGAAAAGAACCTTCCTTTTATTTACTCTTGATTTTGTTGTTATTTTGCTCATTTTCTTCTTTCTCCAAACTTTTCTTCTCTTCTCTTTAAACCTTGCAAAAGAATTAAAGAAAGAAAGAAAAATCTAGATTAGAACTCGAGTAGTGTAGTATCTATTCCAATTATCAATCTAAACATGCAATTAAACTATGAAGACTCACTTTTTGTGGTTCTTTTAAACCCCTAACATGGACATGAATTTGGAGAAGATAAAGTGGGTGTGTGTATATGAAATGATGCGATGAAAAACAATATGAAAATAATGAACTAACTATAAAATCAATGAAGAAACAATGAAAAAGATGGTTGGATGGCCCCTTCAAAGTCTTGGTTTTCTTGAGCTTCAATGGAGGAAGAGGATGAAGAGGAAGAAGCCTTCGGATGTTATCTACGTTTTCCTCCTTGAGGGCCTTCAAATACCTTGCCTTGAACTTCAAAATCACCAATTGCCAACCATTTTCAAAGGTCAATGTACATATGTATATATAGAAGCTTCAATTATGGTGTTTTGGCCTTCAAAAGAACTCTCCCACGGCCTCGGACTTCCTTTGGATGAGCATGGAGGAGTTTGAAGCCTTCTCAACCTTGGAAACCTGATGATCTTGACCAAATTATGTTTAACAGGAAACTGCTTGAAACCCGTCGTCCATCAGAGACGCCTTTTAGCCAATTAAAGCGTAGAAATAACAATGATAATCCAGAAAGGAAACAAGAAAACATTAGAAAAGCGCTAAAAGGTGTCGTCCATGAACGACGTTTTTTATATAATTAGGAAGTTAATTCAAATTTAAATTTAGAAACCCAAACGATTAGGATCTAAATAGCGTCGTCCATGGGCGATGTCATTCAGTTAAATCTATCTAAATTTGAGAATTTAATTCTGAACTGATTTCTGCTAAAAATCTAAATGGCGTTAGCCATGGTCGACGCAAATTAACTAATTTTGAGAAAAATTAATAAAAATTAATTAATCATTAAAAATCAGACCATTCTGGGACATTATAATTGTGACATGAAATTTACTCAATATGAAGTCAAAATTAGCGTGTCTACAGCTGCCCCACCTTGGCATTGACTTTGCAAGGGAGTGAAATGGAATGGAATGTACTGAAAAGGTGATGCCAAGATGTGATGAGACACGCTCTCAACATCATATGATAGGAATCATTCTCAAAATTATTAATGAAATTACTCAAAGAGATCAATAGAATCAATCATGTCTGGATGAAAGAGACAAAGAAAATAAATAAGATCGATCAACTTCCACGATTGGGAAGTACCCTAGATCATAAACCTTACAGGTTTCATCATAGAGAGCGGTTACCAGCTAATGTGGACGTACTGCAACCATGATGGATCTTAAAAGAAAATAAGGGAATATTTGGGATCCAAACAATAATAGAATTCCAAAGATATCTTCAAGAAAACCTCAAGGACAATTAAGAGATTAATTCGGAATGGAATATTTCATATCACATTGGGATTTATTTGATCAATGGTCTGAAATTTAATCAATAATTAAATTCTTATCACAATTATTTCAAAGTCTTGCATGATACATACTGCGTTAAAAAAAAAATTAAAATAAAATAAAATATAAATTAATCAAGGATAATATTGTTAAATTGTTATTGATGAGTCAAAACACCAGTCCTGCAATCTAATGCTAAACCAAAGCTCGTTTCTCCACGCACTATTTCACAAAAGCGGAACCATCGTCCCCATCAATTAACTATCAAACGGCCTATCCGTGCGATTAAGAATCCTCTAGAATTATCACTGTTTTTGTTGAAAGAGAACTCAAATTCTAGTTTCATCAAAACCACAAGTCCTTGATACACTCTAATAAATATTTATCATACAATAATGATAATGCAAATCAATTATATAAAAGAATATAAGGATAGAGATAACCGTCTTTTTAATCACGGTGAGGACTCAGTATAACTCTCACAGTGGGACCTTATTAAAACTTCGGCATCATTTCCATTTCCTTGAATTTTCTTGCACTCAGATTTCATTAGTAACTTTATGCAAAGGAATAAACATGAACAAATAGCAGATAATATGCAGTTTCAGAAAATGTCAGAAAATTCCTAAAAAGGCGCCGCTCTGAGTCGACATCGTTTAAATGACGTCGCCCCGTCTAGACGCGATTTAACTTACCGAAGCAGGCTGCTCTAACTCCAATCCGGACTCTACTTTCCTCTCTCAAACTCCCCCTTCCAACTCGGAAAGGGCTTCCCAACTTCGCAAATCCTTCTATAAAACCTCCATCTCTTCAATTCAATTCAACACAATAAGCAATCAAGAGGGAAAGCTAGATAATTCTCTTCAAGACTCAAGGAAAAGAGGGGAAAGAAGAAGAAATCAAGCAATCAAGAGGGAATCAATTTTATTCAAAGAAGATGGCTAGCTTTGCTAAGGACTCCTCAAATAAAAGGGCAAGGAAGATGATTAAGAGGCTTTCTGATGTGGAAGGCCATCTAAGTGGGATAGATTCTAACCTACAAGTAAGTTACTCTCTCTTTCCTATTCAAATTTTTTTATTATTTTCTTCATTCTTTTACATGAATTTTCCATGCTCCAACTTCTCTTCAATGTGAGAACTATGCTATTTTCTTTTCAAGGGATATCCTTTCTTCCCCGGTCTAAGACGATTTTCTTCTCTTTCATGGATCCAAAAGCTAGTTAACAAGATTAACCTTTCCATGCAATCATATATATCCAAGTGACACATCCAAGGATTGATCATCCATGCTAAACATTACAAGACCACATGCATGGATTGGGCTGCAATGGGTGCTTTAGTCGAGTTATGGCATCCCCAAATTCATACTTTTCTTTTCTCCACATTCGAAGCTACTATTCTCTTAGAAGAAATTGAACTCATATTAGGCCTTCCTAAGCTTAAGGTCAACAATGACGAACCTAATTTGACTGAAATGATGTTCATGAGGGAAAGGATTAATGGTCATCAATTCTTAAATAGAATTATGAAGAATCCAAAAGAAGTTCAAGGCGCTCTTACTCAGAAAGGAATCAATCTTACAAAGCTAGTTGAATGGACTTTGAAAAGGATAGAAAATCTCAAGGAAGAAGATACAAAGGCTGTGATGATGACGTTCACCATGTGTTTGGCTGGAACACTACTATTCCCTGCCCAAGATAATATTTTAGAAGATGATCAAATCAACGCAATCAATGAGATCTTTGAAGGGAAACAAATCAGCACATCAGTTCTAGCCTATGTCTACAACGGGCTCTCTACAGCTTCTACAGGTCAGTTTCCTTATGGCAGTATGTTACTCTTAGCTCTATGGGTGGAATTCCACTTCAAATTCAACTATAATGAGGAAAAGGTTTCAAGAATATCTCAAATGTACCGGCACAGTCCTATCTTCCATATTGCCAACATTGTGAAGTTCAACGACAGTATGACCAATCGGGTGCCCAACCTCAAGACACGAGCTGACTGGCGCGCTTATTTCAAGATTATGCCAAGAACTGGATTCGAATCCACGCCACTCACTCTCATGGAAAAGGCGGTTTGAGTGCGCTGTGGTGCTGGCACAGAGCTCCGACTGATCGAGGCGACCGAGCTTGTTCTCTATAATTCACATCGCTGTCATCCTCAACTCGGTATGCCACACTATGAATTTCTTGAGATGTCTTCTCTTTCTCCAATCAAGAAGCGGGGATTGGGAAGTGATGAAGACTTTAAGGTGACTGAGCTCATTGCAACCCTATGAAACATTGGATTCACCTGTTGTGTAAAAATTGCTCATGAAGCCAATCGAGAATTATGTAAAACATATGCAAAGGAACTTAAGAAAATCAGACCTGAAAGCTCTCAATCTCTACCCAAAGTTTAATTGTAATTTCTCCATAAAAATTATTCCTTTTCTTACAATAATGATCTTTCATTAATATTTGTGCAATTTTCTAGTATTTTTCCTAAAGGAAATCAACTCATTTTCCTCAAAATAATAAGTTTCGGGCTCATTAATGCAAATAGCGTCAACTCAGAAAGACACTTTTCAACAAAATTCAATTTTCGCAAATTAGAATTTAATCTTTAAAATAGCATAAATCACATCGTCCATGAGCAACGCTAATCACTTCTCTCTCCTAGTTTCCAGATATTTCTGAGTATTAAACTCTCTTAATAGCGTCCTTCATGGTCGACGTCTATTTACAACCGTACTCCCATCAAACTCATAGATAAATTCCGTGAATCACGTCGCTCATGGTCGACGTTGTTCTTTGATTTATTCCAGATTTCGTGGTACGGCTCTGTCTCCCGGAGGCGGTAAAATCTAAAACACGTTGACCATGAACGACGCTTATATCTGAATTTCAAAATTTGAACCGCCTGTGTAACGACCCGCCATCCTATGGCCGGGGACCCGGTCACTAAATGGATGTCGGCCCATTAACTACGGGTTCACACCCGTATCACACACAACACGTCTGGAGGAGTAAGTGCTAAACAGGAATAAATATAACAAACACACGGACCACAAGGTAAGCAAGTGCGCAGGAAGGAAAATAACAATGTCCGTATACAGTCCAACAATAATTACATGTCCAACAATTAAATAAGTACAGGCAGAAGGAAGTACAACAACATCGGGGCATACCCCGGAACTAAGACAGCTGCTGGTCCGTACACCGAGAAGACACCACGCTTCCGCTCGCCTCGAGGTCCACACCTGAAACCGCAGGGAGTGAGCCACACCAGAAATGGGCTCAGTAGGGATCATCCGATCCCCTGCCTCCCACTCACACACCCACAAGTGTAACAACAGGAATATATGGCAATTAAAGTAAAGCAGTAAACACAACACCCAACTCTGATGTGAAACGCACAGTAAGCAGTGTAACAAGAACCACTCCAAGTAACTCGAAGAACTCAACACAGAGTCACGACTCACAGTCAAAGTCCACGAAGCGACTAAACCACACTGTCGACCGAAGTCGAACGTCGCCTCCCAACACTACCACCACTGCTCACGCCTGTCCACCCCTACAGCGTTCCGGGGCACTGTAGGGTGAGGCAGCGAGCTAAACTAGGACTAGCTGGACTCAGTGTACCGCCACTGCCAGCTACGTGTGCACACAAGCAGTCTAGACTACTGTCCTACCGTCCGGATTGCCTCCACGCTAGGCCTCAGCGCTTCAGGAGGGCCCTGGGGACCGGCGAACCCCCGTCAAGCCGAAGCTACAGGAACTACCCACAAACCCAACTCTCCCGGGCTGCGTCAGGCCAAGGGCTATAGGTACCACTCGTAACCTTGATCAAAGGTCACATCAGGCCCACTGGCTAATGGGTAAACCAACTCCCACCAGAAACACCACCAGCTCCACAGCAAGAAACACGCCAGAAGCTGTCACGACAACCAAGGGAAACCCCGACCCGCTGAGACCAAACAGCAACCCCTCGGATAGCACACAGCTACTCCGGCCCGACGGGCTCAAGGTGGTTCTGCTTGTCTCAGCCAAGGGTAAAACACAACAAGTACCCCTCCTCACAGACACCATGGCCCTTCTCCCATCAGCCCATGGTGACAAACGGAAACCACAGTCATCCCGACTCCATATTCGTACAGACACACACACATACACATTTAACATGCTGTAATTCCACTCACACATAAGTCCTTGATCACAGTGTACAACATAAAACATGCCTTAGAACATTCACCGTGGAACACATGCTAAAAACCAGCAATATAGCACTTCTGGCTTGAATCGCGTCGACCGAGGTCGACGCCATTCAAGTCCCTTAGACAGGTTCAGTTAAACGTCAGATTATCGCTTAAAACGCGTCCACCGATGAAGTCGCCATTTAAAACGCGTCTGGGTGTCCCGACGCCTTTCAACCCAGAAAACCAGATTTGCAGAACCCTTAAACGGGGGCATTTCTTGCCTAAATGGCGTCATGATGGCCCGACGTCTTTCTGAAAGGCGTCGTCCATCCATGACGTCACTTAGCACAGAACCCCTAACTCAGGAAACCTCACACAGGAAGGTTTCTGCGCTAAAACGCGTTGTGCTGACCGGACGTCTTTCGGAAAAGCGTCGACCCAGCCCGACGCCATTTAGCGCCATAAACCAGGTTTCCTGGTTCGTCCCGAGGGCTTCACCCTTGAACCCCGGGCACCCCGAAAATCCCAAAATCAAAGGGGGAAGAAGAGAAGTTCAACCAAACAATCATGCTACGAATCCACGATCACAAACACCGTTATTCCCTCAAGGAAACCCCCTAAACATGCTCAATCTAGCCCCACACACGCCACATCACGCCGAAAGCAACGAGCACACATGCAAGGTTTCGTCCCCCTACCGGTTCTTGAACTCCTCCAAGCTCCTCGCCGCCGACCCGTCTCGCCCCAAGCCGCCGCCGGTATCCTCGAGAACGCCGCCACTCCGCCGGGACGTCGGCCGCCGTCCGGAGAAGGGAACGCCGCGAGGAAGGTGGTGGAGGTAGAGGTGAGAGGTAGGGAAGCTATGGAGTAGTTGGAAGAGGAAGAAGAGGAAGGGAAGGGAGGAAGGAGGGCGGAGGGAGCGGAGGGGGTGAAGAGAGAGAGTGGAGAGGCGAAAATGAGGGAAAGAAGGGGAGGCTCGCGGGGTCAACCAGAATTCCCCCAAAACGCGTCGATCGAGGCAGACGCCATTCAGTCTGACAGGACGGCTGTACCGACACCGGTCTGAAACGCGTCGCCCACCACGGACGCCGTTCAGATGACAAGACAGGCCGTACTGACAACGCTCTGGCGTCGCACCCTGACACCGCAGGTGTCGCAGTCTGAAACGCGTCGACCGAGGTGGACGCCGTTCAGACAAATCTGACAGGGGCCGTACTCTCACGGCCCGAAACCCGCCCACGTGGCGCTACAACCAGCAGACCTAAATGGCGTCCACACAACCTGACGCCTTTTGAAAGGCGTCGAGCAGTGCTGACGCCATTCAGTCAGCAGTCACAAGACCCCCCACAGGGTCCAAACCAAGGGTTCCGACCCGAACCCGGCCCGAAAACCGAACCCGAAATCTCAGTCATTACAATCTCCCCCCCTTAAAAGAATTTCGTCCTCGAAATTTTGCAACCGCTCAAAGCTTAACTCGGCTAACCCACACATCCCGACACACACCGATCACGACAATCGATCTCACCAATCATACACACAAGGTTCCACATACTTAGCCAATCACATCACAACAAGCTAACCAAGATTCTCAATTCTGACAAAAGCTGATGATCAGAATATCCACACATTAGCAAGGCCCAAATCACTAAACCGATTCCTCTGCCAACCCCAAAGACATACAAGTGCCACAACAGTTCACAACCACCTCAGAAAAGATAAGACAAGAGTGCTCTCCTAGCACAACCTCTCGGGCCTCCACAAGGAGACGCGACTCCAAACATACCTCGAACACTCACTAACCACTCGGTCCTTGACCTGCCTGGTTCTTCTGGGGACAATTCCTCGCGAGATGTCCCTTCCGACCACAAGCGAAACAGCTACCAGTGATCAAGGGACATATCCTGTTGCCATGAAACCTGCCACAACGGGGACAACGATCCGTAGTGTCCTGCCTTGCCTCCTGCTGCCAGCCGTCCTCTGTCTCCATCTGCTGAACCGAACCATCCTCTTCCTCATAAGGTGCCTCCTGAAACTCGACCTCGAACGAACTCGAACCGCCTGCCGAGAAGGCCGCTGATCTATCCCTGCTAGGTTGCTTCTCTCGTGCTGAATGCTCCGATTCCCTTGCCGTGTGTTGGAATTGCATCTCCACTGCTGCCGAGCGCTGAACTGCTGACGCCAAATCTTCACAACAATGGGCCGCCACAAACTCCCTCAAACCGTGCCGAAGTCCATCCACGAATTTCTCCGTCCTCAGATCCTCACGCTCAGATGTGTGTGGAGCAAACCTTCCCAGGGCCACAAATTTCATCTGATAGTCTAGAATTGACATATCACCCTGCACCAATTCCATAAACTCCCTTTCCTTGGCCCTGCGAACATGCCTCGGAAGGTACTGCCCACTAAACTCTCTCACAAAGCCTTCCCAAGGAATCTCTCTCAAAGATCTGTCTGGAAACAACAATCCCTTGGTGGTAACCCACCAATCGTACGCATCGCCCTTCAGCAAGTAAGTTGCCAACAAGGTCTTGTCACTCTCCGCACATTCTAGGACATCGAACACCTTCTCCACCTCCTTAACCCACTGCGCTGCTGCATCTGGAACAGGCTGACCCGTGAAAGAAGGGGGCTTCAACTTCAAGAACCGCTCCACCACCGTGGATTGGTCACCTCGGGAACTGGACCCCTCAGTTCCCTCCCTCTGCTGATATCTAGCCATAGCCCCAATCATGGCTTCCATGAAATGATCCACATCATGCCTCTCTGCTCCTGAACCACCACCAACTGCTCTCGCACCCCGAGCCACCGGAGCTCTCCGCTTCGGCGCCATCGCTGCCCCACAACGCATAAATCGAACCAAAACACGTCAAAACCTATCATTCTACACCAGCAGCCATCGCCTGTACCGACTTGTTCTTATTGTTGGACTATAATATCTAACCCAGTTTATCACATACTCGACCAGACTGAGCTCTGATACCATCTGTAACGACCCGCCATCCTATGGCCGGGGACCCGGTCACTAAATGGATGTCGGCCCATTAACTACGGGTTCACACCCGTATCACACACAACACGTCTGGAGGAGTAAGTGCTAAACATGAATAAATATAACAAACACACGGACCACAAGGTAAGCAAGTGCGCAGGAAGGAAAATAACAATGTCCGTATACAGTCCAACAATAATTACATGTCCAACAATTAAATAAGTACAGGCAGAAGGAAGTACAACAACATCGGGGCATACCCCGGAACTAAGACAGCTGCTGGTCCGTACACCGAGAAGACACCACGCTTCCGCTCGCCTCGAGGTCCACACCTGAAACCGCAGGGAGTGAGCCACACCAGAAATGGGCTCAGTAGGGATCATCCGATCCCCTGCCTCCCACTCACACACCCACAAGTGTAACAACAGGAATATATGGCAATTAAAGTAAAGCAGTAAACACAACACCCAACTCTGATGTGAAACGCACAGTAAGCAGTGTAACAAGAACCACTCCAAGTAACTCGAAGAACTCAACACAGAGTCACGACTCACAGTCAAAGTCCACGAAGCGACTAAACCACACTGTCGACCGAAGTCGAACGTCGCCTCCCAACACTACCACCACTGCTCACGCCTGTCCACCCCTACAGCGTTCCGGGGCACTGTAGGGTGAGGCAGCGAGCTAAACTAGGACTAGCTGGACTCAGTGTACCGCCACTGCCAGCTACGTGTGCACACAAGCAGTCTAGACTACTGTCCTACCGTCCGGATTGCCTCCACGCTAGGCCTCAGCGCTTCAGGAGGGCCCTGGGGACCGGCGAACCCCCGTCAAGCCGAAGCTACAGGAACTACCCACAAACCCAACTCTCCCGGGCTGCGTCAGGCCAAGGGCTATAGGTACCACTCGTAACCTTGATCAAAGGTCACATCAGGCCCACTGGCTAATGGGTAAACCAACTCCCACCAGAAACACCACCAGCTCCACAGCAAGAAACACGCCAGAAGCTGTCACGACAACCAAGGGAAACCCCGACCCGCTGAGACCAAACAGCAACCCCTCGGATAGCACACAGCTACTCCGGCCCGACGGGCTCAAGGTGGTTCTGCTTGTCTCAGCCAAGGGTAAAACACAACAAGTACCCCTCCTCACAGACACCATGGCCCTTCTCCCATCAGCCCATGGTGACAAACGGAAACCACAGTCATCCCGACTCCATATTCGTACAGACACACACACATACACATTTAACATGCTGTAATTCCACTCACACATAAGTCCTTGATCACAGTGTACAACATAAAACATGCCTTAGAACATTCACCGTGGAACACATGCTAAAAACCAGCAATATAGCACTTCTGGCTTGAATCGCGTCGACCGAGGTCGACGCCATTCAAGTCCCTTAGACAGGTTCAGTTAAACGTCAGATTATCGCTTAAAACGCGTCCACCGATGAAGTCGCCATTTAAAACGCGTCTGGGTGTCCCGACGCCTTTCAACCCAGAAAACCAGATTTGCAGAACCCTTAAACGGGGGCATTTCTTGCCTAAATGGCGTCATGATGGCCCGACGTCTTTCTGAAAGGCGTCGTCCATCCATGACGTCATTTAGCACAGAACCCCTAACTCAGGAAACCTCACACAGGAAGGTTTCTGCGCTAAAACGCGTTGTGCTGACCGGACGTCTTTCGGAAAAGCGTCGACCCAGCCCGACGCCATTTAGCGCCATAAACCAGGTTTCCTGGTTCGTCCCGAGGGCTTCACCCTTGAACCCCGGGCACCCCGAAAATCCCAAAATCAAAGGGGGAAGAAGAGAAGTTCAACCAAACAATCATGCTACGAATCCACGATCACAAACACCGTTATTCCCTCAAGGAAACCCCCTAAACATGCTCAATCTAGCCCCACACACGCCACATCACGCCGAAAGCAACGAGCACACATGCAAGGTTTCGTCCCCCTACCGGTTCTTGAACTCCTCCAAGCTCCTCGCCGCCGACCCGTCTCGCCCCAAGCCGCCGCCGGTATCCTCGAGAACGCCGCCACTCCGCCGGGACGTCGGCCGCCGTCCGGAGAAGGGAACGCCGCGAGGAAGGTGGTGGAGGTAGAGGTGAGAGGTAGGGAAGCTATGGAGTAGTTGGAAGAGGAAGAAGAGGAAGGGAAGGGAGGAAGGAGGGCGGAGGGAGCGGAGGGGGTGAAGAGAGAGAGTGGAGAGGCGAAAATGAGGGAAAGAAGGGGAGGCTCGCGGGGTCAACCAGAATTCCCCCAAAACGCGTCGATCGAGGCAGACGCCATTCAGTCTGACAGGACGGCTGTACCGACACCGGTCTGAAACGCGTCGCCCACCACGGACGCCGTTCAGATGACAAGACAGGCCGTACTGACAACGCTCTGGCGTCGCACCCTGACACCGCAGGTGTCGCAGTCTGAAACGCGTCGACCGAGGTGGACGCCGTTCAGACAAATCTGACAGGGGCCGTACTCTCACGGCCCGAAACCCGCCCACGTGGCGCTACAACCAGCAGACCTAAATGGCGTCCACACAACCTGACGCCTTTTGAAAGGCGTCGAGCAGTGCTGACGCCATTCAGTCAGCAGTCACAAGACCCCCCACAGGGTCCAAACCAAGGGTTCCGACCCGAACCCGGCCCGAAAACCGAACCCGAAATCTCAGTCATTACAGCCTGCCTCAGTTTGTGTTGCATTGAATCACGTCGCTCTGTGTCAACGCCTTTTAACAATTTTGAACAAGGTTGCGAGCTCGAGCCTTCCTCCTTCCTCTTTTGTCTCATGCTCGTTCTCTCTCCTCTCTTTCTTCCTCCTCTCCGGCAACCGTAAGCTTTCGACCATCCTTAAGCTTTTCTGGCGAGTTCTCTTTCTCCGGCCATCTTCTCCGACGCTGGCTACCATCTCCCTCGTCTTATCTTTCTCTTTCCCTCACTCTCATACTCTCATGTCCCATCTCACTCTCTCGGTCCTCTCTCACTCTCTATGGATCGTCCCGGTTCGAGCGGTAAGAGGTAGTGGATCTTTGGCGTGCCCGAACTAGAGGGAGATGACGAGGACGTGCTCCCAATGCAACCGGAGATCTTTCAAGACCTTGCGAACCTCACGGCGTCCGAGGAGTTCATGGAAGCCGAGGAGGCTCCACAAGCGGCACTGGTAGCAGCACCGACGGTGACACAACCCCAAGAAGCGGGTCCTTCAATGGTAAGCTCTAAAGTCCCCTTTTTATAGCACTTGAGAGACGGGGAACCTGAAGGGGGAATGCCATGGGTCTAAATACCCGTAGTTGAATGGCGTTGGAACTAGGTGACGCCATTCAAACGGCGCCGACCATGGCTGACGTCATTCAAGGCAAGGTTCCTATTCCAAAATTAAGTTTAGAAATTGATTTAAATTGCCATTATTTGATATTTGTGATATTTCATGGGTAATTTGCAGGGGACAATAAGGACTCATATCTCGTGGTCCTCCTTCAGGTTGTGAGGGAGAGGTGGGATCCGGAATGCATGGCATTCTTGATGCCCTGGGGACATATGGTCCCCAGCCTCGAGGATGTAGCTAGGATCACCGGCCTTCGAGTGGAGGGCCGGGCGGTGAGTGAGATCACTTATCCCGATTACCGTGAGATGGCAGGGCGTCTCCTAGGTTTAGATGTGTCAGGGCCACCGGGCAGGGAGTCTAGGACCCTCTGGTGTGTGGAGGTAGAGGATGCCTTGGGATTAGAGGATCTTAGACAGGATTAGGGTGAGTCCAGGGAGGGGTTCATTGATTGGTTGTCTAGGTCAGCTGCCGGCTCTTATTGTTGGGATGAGAGCCAAAGAGAGTTGGTAGACCAGCAACTTAGGATCTTTTTAGTTTTCTTGTTCGGTCGGTTGCTCTTCGGGACGAAGGGCGACCAAATCCATTGTAGATTTTTGAGTTTGCTAGAGGATTTAGATAAGATTCATGAGTATGCTTGGGGTGCGGCCCTCCTAGCCCACCTTTTTCCGATTTGTCCGCAGTTACGCCAGACCGCGAGACCACCATTAGCGGCTTCGCGCCGTTTCTCCAAGTACAATTATTTTATTTAATTCAACAAATGCATACAAAATGATTTAGTGCATGCAATAATTTCTAACCTATATGTTTGTTTTATGCAGATTTGGAGTTATTATTACTTTCCTTTGGGACGGGCGAAGCCTGTTCAGACCGATGCAGTACCACTGGCCCACAGGTGGCGACCAGTTGTGGACACAGCTCCACAACACCATCAGTTGACGGCCCTCCGCCGCCAGTTCCTTGATTATCCAGAACTTTTGGTGAGTTATTTAATGCAATTTTGTTTATGTTAATTAAATGCAATTTATTGATTATGAATGAAACTAACTTAAATGCATGCAGGTGATCTGGCGCCTGTACTTGGGCATGGATGAGGTGGGTTAGCCGTGGGTGACAGCCGGAAGAGCCAAGTTCGGCAGGCAGGTGTGGGTACACTGCCTGAACAAGATAGAATTGCTGCACTTGCGGCTCGCTATGAGGACCTTGGGACTCCACCAGGAGTGGGTCCAGGAGGATATCCCGGAGGGGATCGGCAGATCGATGAGGGGAAAGCAAGCACGCACGGACTGGCGTGCGAAGTTCCCCGACCAACATGATGACTGGTTCTGAGGCGGTGTCCCGGTACAATCTAATGCGGAGAGTAGTGACGCATACCTCCAGCAGTACCGGGTGCACTACGCCGCTCAGCTTCGACAGTTGCGCCCTCTCGATGTAAGTATGCTTTTCATGCTTCTTTCATTTTATTATTATCTTCATTTAAGTTTGTGAATGCATGAATGGCATGTGTATATGTGTAGGATGCACGCGACGCCACAATCGTTACCCTTCAGGTTCAACTCCGAGATGCGGATGCCCAACTCAAGCAGGTTCAGAAGGAGCTCCATGATTTGGTATGCAATGTACGAATTCTTTTATTAATTAAATGTTTTGATGCTTAGCCGTTGACGGTGTTCTCCGTCGGTACAACATGCCGCCTACACTCACGCGGCCCAGCCTCTCTTCGGGTCCAGCTCAGAAGCGGCGTAGGATGGATGCATAAATGACCTCTCTTCAGGTCCAGCTCGATGTCGCTGAGCATGAGCGACGCAACGTAGAGGAGCGCTATCGATGCGCTCGTCAGCAAGCTCAGGAGAGAGGGCACGGGAGCACCTTCACCGCCAGCGTCGCCGTCTCTTCTGGCCAGGCTAGTTCGAACATGATGGGTCCACCACCGCCACCTTCCAGAGTGCCAGCACCGGATGCCTAGGACAAGGCCTAGAGCTAGTTCGATGAAGGAGCCGGGGAAAGTCAGCCATGAGGGCTGCTGTACTTTTTTATCTTTTTGGGTCCTGATGACGGACATTTCATCTTTTCACACATGTACATGAAACTTTGATATGAATGAAACCCTTTGCACTTCAATTATCTCTTTTGATTCTAAGTCTCTTTACATACTTGTGTCCCGTACATGACTTGAACAAACAAGTTAAGTGTCTGTTCTGGCTTAGCCCCTTGCCCGATTAAGTAATCGATTACTTGTTCCAATCCTTGGTAGAAGGGTTAAGGGGCAAAGCCTTTATTTAATGAAGGCGAAATAACTGAACTTAAAGGGAAAATAAATGGTAAAATGCAACATACAAGCATGCAAATGCTCACTGAAAGTTAAAACGTGAAACACTCATGATCTGGCAGACAAATGCTAATTGAAATATTTTTGTTTTGTAATTGCAATTTTTGAAATATCTAATTTTTTGGTTTTCAAATATTCATTTTTTTTGTGATTTTGAAATATTCATTTTTTCTGTAGTTTTCAAATATCCATTTTTTTGTAATTTTCAAATATCAATTTTTTTGTGGTTTTCAAATATCCATTTTTTTTGTAATTTTCAAATATTCATTTTTTTGTGGTTTTGAAATATATATATTTTTTGGTATTTTGAAATATTTTTTTTTTTTGGTATTTTGAATTATTTTTTTTTTTGGAATTTTGAAATATCTATTTTTTTGGTATTTTCAAATATTCATTTTTTTGGTATTTTGAAATATTCATTTTTTTTGGTATTTTGAACTATCTATTTTTTTGGTATTTTCAAATATTCATTTTTTTTTTGGTATTTTGAAATATCTATTTTTTTTGGCATTTTCAAATATTCATTTTTTTTGGTATTTTGAAATATTCATTTTTTTGGTATTTTGAAATATCTATTTTTAGTATTTTGAAATATTCATTTTTTTGGTATTTTGAAATATCTATTTTTTTTTTGTATTTTGGAATATTCATTTATTCCTAAAGACAAGTATGGTACATGGATCAAAAGAGTTTACTTATTCGTCATCTTAATTCCCTAATCATTCTTTAATAACCTAATCCGGATTCATCATGCTTTTATTGTGCTTATATCCTTGATCCTATTTGATGATCCGACCCTCAGTTGACTTAGGCCATTCTTTAAGCTTGGAGCACGTCCCTTAGAGGGAAAGGAAGAAATGGTCTAGAAAGCTCCCAAAAGGGTTCTGAAGACCCAGGAAGATGTCCATCCTTTACCTTATTGTATGTTGGGATTCGGTCATTTTCACTTTGTGGGATATTTTTGACCTTGCGCTCCCTTTTATTTGGATATTTGGCCTTTTGATTTGACATTTGTGGCCTTTTGTATTTTTGATTTGGCTTTTGCCTTTTGATATATTTTGTGTGGGGAGGATCTTTTTTTTTTCCCCTTTTTGTTTATGACGGCCTCCTATTAAGACGACAGGTATTTTCAGTAGTCTATCATGAGCCTCGTTCTGACATCGTGAGCCGAGTATAAAAAAAAGTAATAAAGCCAGAATGGGTTATACTTTTACACTCTCGGTCAAGCTGTCAGTTTTCCTTAGACTTCACATATCTTGTTACTCGAGAACAAAGCGTGTTTGTGTGTGTATAATGCACATGAATTAGACTATCGAAGACTAACAAGGGAATTTGAGACTTTAAATTTTTTGACTCCACTGGTCTTTGCACCATGACGATCGACACACCAAATTTAAGGGTAATATTTCTTAAGATACAAACCATTACAGGGATGAGATAGTTCTTGACCTTCTGCATTAACTAGTTTGTAGGCATTACTAGGAAAAACACTCGAGATAACATAGGGTCCTTCCCAATTGGGTTGGAGTTTAGAGCGTGGACCACCAGGTTTTATAAAAATTCTTTTGACCACTATTTCACAAACTTTGAATTTACGTTCAATGACCTTCTTTTGATAAAAATGTGTTAATCTATTTTGATATACTCGTGAATGATTAGCCACTAACCATCTTTTCTCGTCTAAAAGTTCCAATTGAGCGAGGAGTGCAGAGCGATGCTCGTCAATGGAAAACTCCTTATTCAATTGTATTCTTAATGACGGGATGAGGATTTCATATGGAACTACCTTCTCCATTCCAAATGTTAAGGAATATGGAGTCTGCCCAGTGGGCGTGCGGATTGAAGTTTGGTAGGCCCATAAAGTCTCAACAAGTTTCTCTGGCCAGTCTATGTATCGGTTAGATTTACACGTTTTCTTGATGATTTTTATCAAGGTCTTATTAGTTGCCTCTGCTTGGCCATTGCCTTGCGGATAATAAGGAGATGAATGATGCAAGGCAATTTTATACGTGTTGCAGAGATCTTTCAACTCTTGTGATATGAACTGTGGTCCATTATCGGTGACGATGGTGTTGGGAATCCCAAACCTTGTGATGATATTCTTTATGATAAACTTGCAGATTATTGATGCTTTGACTTCTGTGTAAGCTTCGGCTTTTGCCCACTTGGTGAAGTACTCTGTCGCAGTGAGGTTGAAAGATTGTTGCCTGATGCCGGAATTGGGATCACCGAGAGGTCCAATAATGTCGAATGCCCATATGGAGAAAGGCCATAGGGAGGAAACAAGATGGAGTGAAGATGCCGGGGAATGGATCTTGTCGACATGAAGTTGACACTTAGCACACCTACGGACAAACCCTACACAATCTTCTTCCATGGTTGGCCAATAATATCCTTGTTTAAGGATTTTCTTCGATAACATATGTCCATTAACATGGCCACCACAAACTCCAGCATGAGCTCCTTCCATGATCTTCCAAAGCCCATCTTCGTCTAAGCATCTCAGCAGAACACCATCAAATCCACACCTATATAACTCGCCTCCAACCAGGATGTATCTCTGAAGAATTCTCCTGATAGCCCTCCTCTCTTTAGTTGTGGCTTCTTCAGGATAGGACTGATCTTCACAATATTTGGAAATATCGTAATATCATGGTTTCTCTTCATCTTCCATCTCTTCTTGCAACTCTAATAGCATGATTTCTCGCTTCTCCACAATATCTTCATCTTTGACCTTCTTCAGCAACTTCTCCTTAATCCTAAGAAAGGAAGGGTCCTCTACAGCAAGAGAGAGACGCCTATGAATGATAATTGATTCAGATTGTTTGCTGATTGGAAAATTTAGAGATGATATGAGAGAAGTTAGAGCGTCAGCTAAGATGTTCTGATTCCGAGGAACATGAACAAACATCAGTTTGGTGAAAAGCTTGGCATAAGCTGAGGTGAGTTCTTGATATGGCTTGAGTTTGGGATCAAGGGTGCGATATTTGGTAACAATTGGCAAAGGATTAATTGACTATCACCTACAATTCGCAGCTTGACGGCACCATGGAGATGAGCGGCCTCGAGGCCGGCAAGAAGCGCCTCATATTCAGCTATGTTATTGGTAACATGAAAGGCGAGCTAAAAGGCTTGTGGAATGGTGACACCTTCAGGTGATAGGAGAATGATGTCGATACCCTTACCATGAGAATTCAGAGCATCGTCAAAATGCAGAGTCCACATGTCATCTTTAATTCTATTGATGGACTTCAGTTCCTCATCCGGAAACTCCGATCGGACCGGATCAAATATGGAAAGAGGGTGATGAGCAAGGTGTTCTGCTATTGCTTTCTACTGAATGTAGATGATATCAAATTGGGACAGAAAGCTCTGCCAACGCGCTAATTGTTAGTTTTAGGTGGCCTACAAGCCAATATGATTTTATTGTCGCAATTGTGTGGATGGTCCTCGGACCTGAGACACCAAGGACACCTTGTCGGTGGACTTCTATGCTTTGACCTTGGTTTACGAATCTCTAGCCACGGGATTCTAAAACGCCAAGGATTGGGTACAACGGAATACCGTCGAAGGGAATTGTGTGTCAATAAGGAATCATTCGCTCTCGATACTTAGAGAGAGAATGCTCTAGGAAGGATGCGCGGAAGTCCCTGGCTAGGGCGGACGATAATATCGGGAAAGGAATTTTCTGATATTTATCAGCGGCATCCTATCCAAGTGAGTCGACCGGTTAGGGTTTGACAGCACGCCATACCCTGAGTTGACTCGAGAGCATTGTACGAATGAAGGATTATATCCATGCGGTAACTATCGGCGGAAAGGTTTCAAGAGTGGGTTACTTAACCCCGATACCTTTCAGGTTCACGCGGTGTTGCTTGGCACCCAACGTGATTGGAGGCCCGGTCGAATTCGATGTGCGACATCAATTCGATTGATTAATTAATTAATAAAGGGTTATTAATTGATTAATAAAACCAATGAGGAGTCACTGGGCTTGTTGGGCCATTAACTGGAATGGTAATTGGGCCTAGAGGGTCATACACAAATGATTGTCAAGGCGATGGATAAATAAGTGGGTTTTATACAAATCGGGGGTTTTTATGAAAAATCGCGCAGTTAGTATAAAACATAGCGAACGGGCTGAGCAGGCCAAGCTGTTGCTAACCCTAGCCGCCCCTCCTCTGTTTCTCTCTCTCTCGCGCATCCAAACAGATCTAGATCTGCTCCGCCGGTTCTCCGAATCCCGTTTGACAGGAAATCGTTCGCGCGTTGCGGCGATTGTTGCGGCGACCGGCGGAGGTTTCGTGGGCTGTAAAGAATGAGGAACGTGAGGATATCCGTCGCGAGGAGGATCGCGTGGACTTCGCTAGAGGCCGGGCGCTTGCGCGGCTTGCGGTGTCGCACCGACGGAATCGAATGGTTGCGGATTCGAATCCACGCACAATAAGACCTTGATAATATGATTATCGATTTTATTTATTCGAAACGGGAAAAACATATTGCTGTTTTTTATTTTATTTTCCGCTACGTGAGCGATCCGGAGAAACCCGAGAACCCAACAGTGGTATCAGAGCCAGGTTCCATTGTTTCTCGTCCCGTTTTGGTCTCCAAATTAATTTTTCCATGAATTAATCCATGTAGTAGTTCGAAAATTTTGCACGAAACTATGTTCATTCGATGAACACGAATAATATGATTATTATCATTATGCTATTTTTTGATTTTTTTTTTTTGGGTATTTTGAGTTCTACGTGAGACGAAGAACGGTGTGATTCGGGTAGCTTCGTTCGATTTTCCCATGCGTTGGGATGGAAAGCCGAGACCCCGGATCTCCTTGGGGTAATCACCGGTCACCACCGGGTATTAAGATCGCCTTCAAGAACCCCCAGAGGTGGCCAATGATGGGGTCATCTTCCTCTTATTTGGTTTTATGAAAAACCAGAAAAACTGTTTTTCAAAGAGAGAAATAGGGGTCGAACCAGGGCCCATTTGGCCATTGCCGGCTACCCCACCGGTGCCGGGCAGGTCGCCGGCGGTGCCTGGCAGCGGCCAGGTGCCCGGTGGCGGCAGCTTGAACTCCATCCTAACCGCCGGCCTGCAGCTAGGGTTCTGCGGCAAGGTGCGTCGGGTTCGGGGAAGGAGGTGGGCCGGTTCAAGGGGTGGGCCGGTTCAGGGGGTGGGCAGTTTGGGCTGGCCGGGTGGTTTGGGCAGGTCTGAAGGACCTAGGTCCCAGGCTGATTCGAGCCATGGCTCGACCATGGCCGAGCCAGGGGCTCGGGCCAGGAGAGCCCAGCTGGCTTAGCCAGTCTACTTAAATCCCTTGATTCCTCTTCCAGATTAATCCCCTATAACTTAATTAAAATGCAATTAGATTCTAAATTTATTTTTCAAAGTGTATTGAAATTAAATCATTATCTAATTTTATTTAATTGAGTTATTAATGATTTTGAATCATTAAGTATTTAAGGGTTAATTAATTAGCAATTAGTTATTAATTAATCAGGGTTAATTTTAATTTATATGTTAAATTGATTATTAACCTTCATATGACTAATTTAAGGGTTACATTAGTTATTAACTTTGATTTCATCTAATTGTTAATTAATATTTGAGTTAATTATTAATTTAATTGTTAAATTAATAATTAATTTAAATGACTAATTTAAGTGTTAAATTAGTACTCTTTAATTATTATTGTTAGTTATTAATTTAAGGGTTAAATTAATAATTAACATTAATCATCTAATCTAATAGTTAGATTAGTAATCATTGTTGATTAATAATTTAAGTATTAAATTAGTAATTAACATTAATTGACTAATCTAAGAGTTAGATTAATAGTTAATTAATAATTAGAGTTAATTAACAATTTAAGTGTTAAATTGATAATTAACTTTAAATAGATTAGTCTAAAAGTTGGATTAGTTATTAATAGTCTAATTGTTAGATTATTAATGTAGTTTAATCTAAGTGTTAGATTGTTTAATTATTAGAAGTGTTCTAATTGGCATAGAATAATCTGGAAATTATTAATTTGGAATGTGTGCATTGTTAAGTGTGTTTAATATTTTTAAATTTTTATTTAATTGCATGTTAAGTTAATAAAATGTGTTTTCAAAATTCGAATACCAATTTTGATTGGATCCCAGCTTTTTGAAAGCCAAAATTATATATTTTGAAAACTCTTTTATTTCAGCCATGTGATGCGCTATATCATGTGTGGATGTTTAAAACACACCGTGGTCATGGATATACACTTAATTAATTATTCATGTGATGAATGGATTGTGTAGATCATGGATGTATGATTGTTAATTAATTGTTAATAAATAGAGGTCTGCGTGCCTCTCTCTCTCTCATACTCTGATGTACTTCTACCTCCCTCTCTCTTGTACTCGCCATAAGGCCTTCTTCAATTTACTTGTAATTTTAGAATTAATGTAATCTGATCGAGGCAACCGAGGAAGGAGCGATGACGAACCACAACTGCAACCAGGAAGGCGAAAAGATAGAGATCTCTTGCCTATGTGTTTGCAGGTTTATCTAATGTAAATGTTATGTTAGATTGTGTGTGCGTTTGACTGTTGGCTCCAGTCAAACCCACTGTGCTATCCATGACCACACTAAAGACATGTATGTGATGCATTATTTTCTTTTGATTATGAATTAAAGCAGGTATAGTATTTAGTAAATATATACGATATATTTATATACTATCATCTAGGAGAGACCAAGATAAAAGTTATCTAAATACCCTCAGATAAACTCTAAGCCGTAACGTGAGTAGTTAAGAACTTACCGCGTGGTCCACCATCATTATAGTCATAGGATTCGAATCAGTTTAGGCAGGTTTGTTGTGCTATCCGCAAGGCCTGTTTAATTTGGAGGAGAAACTGTGGCTATGGCATTAGATGCCTATATGATCGCGGTAGAGGAACCATGTAGCTTTGTTGTGCTATCCATAAGGGCTACATGCAAATCTATGCTCGTCACGTAACGATGGTTAGCTTAGACCAGAATTAGTGGTTTGTTGTGCTATCCACAAGGCCATTAAATCTCTGGGGACCGAAGCTATGATCAGATATTGCAAGGAGTTGCAAGTCCCATGAGTTGGGTGCTCTTTGATTGTATTACAGTTTGTTGTGCTATCCACAAGGCTGTAGTGCAAGTCATTGAGATTCTGATCCCCACTAGGAGACTGTCGGCGTCTCCCGTTCTGTATAACTGAGGGTTATACAGTCTTTCAAAAATTAGTAGGAGTTAAACTTGAACAAAAGACCATGTTTTGTTTTAAATTTTAATAATTGAACATCTGCTAAATAGATTTTACTTATCTCCTGTAGGGAATTATGTCGTCGAATAACCCACTCCGCGGCATACTTGATGCCATTTTGACTTACCTGATCTACTCGGATTGGTTCAGAAACCTGAAGAATGTTTTCAGATCTGAGCACATTGACTTTGTCTCTGTAACTGATCCTCCTGCTGAATCGGCATTGGATGCCCCTGAAGCAGAGACGATAGCTAACGATAAAAGATCGAAAGACAAAGGCAAATGAGTAGTAAAGGGTGACTGCTTCTACTGTAAGTAGAATGGTCACTGGAAGAGGAACTGCAAGGAGTTCCTTAACGATAAAGCTCATGGAAAGGTGAAGCTGTCTGAAGCTTCAGATATCTATATGATAGATATCAACTTGTCAGTTAGAGATTCCACATCTTGGATATTAGATATCGGATGTGCTTCTCATATCTGCCATGATGTGCAGATGCTGACAAGTAAGTGCAAGCTGAGACAAGGTGAGGTGGAATTGAGGCTAGGAAACGGCGCAAAAGTTGCGACAATTGCTGTTGGAACAGCAAACGTCAGACTTTCATCAGGAGACGCCTTACTATTATAAGATTGTTATTATGTTCCTAGCATAATAAAGAACATCATATCAATATCTTGTTTGGACAAGATTGGATATAAGTTGACTATTGAGAATAGAAGTTGTTCGATTTGTCATGGTAATAAATCAATAGCTTCAGCATCTTTAGTCAATGGTCTATATCTCTTAGATGTTTCTTATTACAATCTTCGTATTGATAATGCTCTTAAGAATAGCAAGAATTGTGTGAACCAAGCCTACATGTGGCATTGTAGACTTGGGCACATTGGCGAAAGTAGGTTGCAAAAGTTGCACAAGCATGGTTACTTAACTGCATTCGATCACGAATCGTTTGCGACATGTGAATCCTGCCTTATGGGAAAGATAGCAAGATCTCCATTTACTGGACATGGAGAACGTGCCAAGGACATTCTGGAACTAATACATTCGGATGTATGTGATCCTATGTCCACCCAACCCAAAGGTGGCTTCTCATACTTCATCACGTTCACCGACGACTTCTCAAGATTCGGCTATGTGTACTTAATGAAGTACAAGTCGGAAGCATTTGAGAAGTTCAAGGAGTTCAAGAATGAGGTAGAAAAGCAGTTAGGAAAGAGTATTAAAGCTCTTCGATCAATCGAGGAGGAGAATACTTGAGTACTAATTTCACACAATTTTTAAAGGATAATGGTATCCTTTCTCAGCTGACCCCTCCATATATACCACAGATGAATGGTGTATCGAAAAGAAGGAATCGCACCTTGTTGGACATGGTGCGATCCATGATGAGTTTTTCGGGATTACCAGTGTCCCTCTGGGGGTATGCTCTAGAGTCAGCAGCATACCTACTGAACAGAGTACCCAGCAAGTCTGTGGCCTCTATTCCATATGAGATATGGAAAGGTAGGAAACCAGAATTTAAACATGTTAAAGTCTGGGGTTGTCCTGCTCATGTAAAGAAGCATGATCCAGACAAGCTGGAATCACGAACTGATAAATGCAAGTTTGTGGGATATCCAAAGGAAACCTTTGGATACTATTTTTACCATCCTAGTGAACAAAAGGTGTTTGTCGCCAAGAAAGCTATCTTCCTAGAAGAGGAATACCTTCTCCAGGAGGACAGTGGGAGTAAAATAGTACTGGAAGAGGTTCCAAATCTCCAAACAGCTACATTATCATCAGATGAGATATCAGTTCCGAATCTGTTCAGGTACACACACATGAGCCTCGTAGATCTGGTAGAGTACCTAGACTGCCAGAACGATATGTGGGACATATCGCTGAAGGTGAGTCTAAGGTAGAATATAATGAGGATGATGATCCTAGAACCAACCAGGAGGCCATAGAAGGCCCAAAAGCCGGGAAATGGCGAGAAACCATGAACTCCAAAATCCAGTCCATGCACACCAACCAAGTTTGGAACTTGGAGGACTTGCCCGAAGATATTGTACCCATCGGTTGCAAGTGGATCTTTAAGAGAAAGATCGGTGCTGATGGACGGATCGACACTTATAAGGCAAGGTTGGTGGCGAAGGGATATCGTCAAAGACAAGGAATTGACTATGACGACACTTTCTCACCAGTTGCCATGATAAAGTCGATCAGAGTTCTACTCGCCATTGCTGTACATTTTGATTATGAAATATGGCAGATGGATGTGAAGACTGCCTTCCTCAATGGTAATCTTGAGGAAGAGGTATATATGATACAACCAGAAGGTTTCACATCCAAAGAATCTCCAGATAAAGTGTGCAAGCTTCAGAGGTCCATTTATGGACTGAAGCAGGCTTCCCGGAACTGGAACATAAGATTTGACGAGGCTGTCGAGTCTTATGACTTCATTAAGAATGAAGATGAGCCTTGTGTGTACAATAAGTCCAGTGGGAGTGTAGTCACATTTCTAGTTCTTTACGTAGATGACATACTACTCATTGGGAATGATGTAGTTATGATGTCATTAGTAAAGATCTGGCTGTCAAAAAACTTCTCCATGAAGGATTTTGGAGAAGCATCTTATGTATTGGGATTACGGATCTATAGAGATAGATCAAAGAGGATGCTTGGAATGACCCAATCCTTGTACATAGATACCATAGTCAAAAGGTTTGGCATGGAAAATTCCAAGAGAGGTCGCATACCGATGAGACATGGAATTAATCTCTCAAAGGAGCAGTCTCCTAAGATTCCTGATGAGAGGGTACTTATGGATAGAATACCCTATGCCTCTGCCATAGGATCTATCATGTATGCCATGCTATGTACACGGCCTGATGTTGCATTTGCTCTAAGTGTTACGAGCAGATTTCAGGCTGATCCAGGCGAAGAGCACTGGAAGGTAGTGAAATGTATCCTTAAGTACTTGAGAAGATCTAAGGATATGTTTCTTGTCTATGGAGGAGGTGATTTGAAACCGCGAGGCTTTACTGACTCGAGTTTCCAGTTAGATCCAGATGATAGCAAGTCTACATTTGGATTCGTGTTTACTTTGAATGGAGGCGCAGTGTGCTGGAAGAGTTCCAAGCAAGTAACCACTGCAGATTCGACGACTGAAGCTAAGTATATCGTTGCAGCTGAAGCCGCCAAGGAAACAGTGTGGTTGAAAAAATTCATCACCGACCTCGGCGTAGTTCCCAGCATCCATGAGCCTGTTCCGCTGTTATGCGACAACAATGAAGTGATTGCGCAAGCGAAAGAGCCGCAGTCTTATTAGAAATTGAAGCATATTCTGAGGCGATTTCATCTTATTAGAGAGATCATATCCAGAGGAGATGTAATAGTGGAAAGAGTTCCTTCCGTCGACAATGTAGTAGATCCACTGACAAAGCCGTTTACTCAAATTGTGTTTGAGCGTCACCTAGAGTCTATAGGCTTATTGTATAAAGGTGATTGGCTTTAGTCCAAGTGGGAGATTGTTAGTTTTAGGTGGCGTACAAGCCAATCTGACTATGTAAATCTCGTTCATTTATTAATATAATGGCATAATATTCATTATGTGTAAATCGCATTAATTATCGTTTCATAATGAAGTCCGTGAATATGTGCTATAGTGATCAGATTATGATGAGATCATACTAATTAGACTGGTCACTTAAACACACATATTCTTAATTGTTCATAGTCGGAGGATATCCGAGAAGGACATCGGATATCCGATTAGACTAGTACAGAATACTCCTGCTCATATGATGAGGGTGACTGATCTCATAAGTCACTTGTGTGGAGACACTAAGGCGAATCTGTAGGTGCTCATTGGAGAATGAGTTCACTGAACTGATCTGACTGAATCGCTGGATGGTATTGTACCTCACTGTCAACCAGCTTGATTCTATTGTCGCAATTGCGTGGATGGTCCTCGGACCTGAGACACCAAGGACACCTTGTCGGTGGACTTCTATGCTTTGACCTTGGTTTACGAATCTCTAGCCACGGGATTCTAAAACGTCAAGGATTGGGTACAACGGAATACCGTCGAAGGAAATTGTGTGTCAATAAAGAATCATTCGCTCTCGGTACTTAGAGAGAGAATGCTCTAGGAAGGATGCGCGGAAGTCCCTGGCTAGGGCGGACGATAATATCGGGAAAGGAGTTTTCCGATATTTATCAGTGACATCCAATCCAAGTGAGTCGACCGGTTAGGGTTTGACAGCCGACATACCCTGAGTTGACTCGAGAGCATTGTACGAATGAAGGATTATAACCACACGATAACTGTCGGCGGAAAGGATCCAAGAGTGGGTTACTTAACCCCGATATCTTCTGGGTTCACGCGGTGTTGCTTGGCACCCAACATGATCGGAGGCCCGGTCGAATTCGATGCGCGACATCAATTCGATTGATTAACTAATTAATAAAACCAGTGAGGAGTCACTGGGCTTGTTGGGCTATTAACTGGATTGGTAATTGGGCCTAGAGGGTCACACGCAAATGATTCTCAAGGTGGTGGATAAATAAGTGGGTTTTATACAAACCGGGGGTTTTTATGAAAAATTGCGCCGTTAGTATAAAACATAGCGAACAGGCTGAGCCGGCCAAGCTGCTGCTAACCCTAGCCGCCCCTCCTCTGTTTCTCTCTCTCCCTGGCGTCCATACAGATCTAGATCTGCTCCGCCGCTTCTCCGAATCCCGTTCGACGGGAAATCGTCCGCACGTTGCGGGGATCGTTGCGGCGACCGGCGGAGGTTTCGTGGGCTACGAAAAACGAGGAACGTGAGGATATCCGTCGCGAGGAGGATCGCGTGGAGTTCGCTAGAGGCCGGGCGCTTGCGCGGCTTGCGGTGTCGCACTGACGGAACCGAACGGTTGCGGATTCGAATCCGCACACGGTAAGACCTTGATAATATGATTATCGGTTTTATTTATTCGAAACAGGAAAAACGGATCGTTGTTTTTTATTTTATTTTCTGCTGCGTGAGCGATCCAGAGAAACCTGAGAACCCAATACTAATCGATCTATAAGAACATATTTTTCAAGAAGGAATTTGATTGGATTCATCCTAGCGATGAGATGGACTTCATGGGTTACAAAATAGTGCTTCAGTTTTTGAACTATCCATACCAGTACAGCACATGTTTTCTCCATCCCTGTATATCTTTGTTCAACGGGATTAAAAAGTTTGGAGAGATAATAGGCTGCCCTCTCTTTTCCTTCTTTGTCTTTTTGTGCTAGGACAGCTCCCACAGCATCATCCAGGACAGAAATGTATATAACTAAATGCTTATCTGAAAACGGTGGTCTCAAAATAGGAGGACTTGCAAGATGCTTCTTCAATCCATCAAATGCCTCATGACACTTATCATCCCAATTGAATTTGACTCCCGGCTTAGTAAGTTTGTAGAACGGCTTACACCTTTGTGAGTGCTGGGAGACAAAGCGGCGAATAAACTGCAACCTCCCGATCAATCCTCTTAGTGCTTTCAAGTTCTTAAGAGGTGGCATTTCAATAATAGCTTTAGCCTTATTGGGATCGATCTCAATGCCCCGTTTGCTGACAATGAATCCTAACAACTGCCCCAACGAGACACCAAATACGCACTTCTTTGGATTCATCTTCAACTGATACTCTCTTGGTCTTTCCAAAATCTTTGCCAAAACTTTAGCATGCTCAGCTTTAGTCTTAGATTTAACCAGTAGATCATCCACATAAACCTGTAAGTGGACATGCATCATATCGTGAAATATAGCCATCATAGCCCTTTGATTCGTGGCTCCAGTATTCTTCAATCCAAATGGCATGACAACATAACAATAAGTACCCCAAGGAGTAGTAAATGATGTTTTCTCCTAATCATCTTCTGCCAATTTAGTTTGATTATATCTTGAAAAGCCATCCATAAACGACAGAGTCTCAAATGCATTAGTATTGTCGATGAGTACATCTATATGAGGCAGTGGGAAATCATCTTTAAGATATGCCCGGTTCAGATCTCGAAAGTCAATACAGATCCTGACCTTCCCATCCTTTTTCATAACATGTACTATGTTAGCCACCCATTGCAGATAGAGGACGACTCTAATAAATTTTAGTTTTATGTAACCTATCGACCTCTTCTTTCATCTTCAAAGCCATCTATGGGTGGAATCGCCTTAACTTATGTTTGACTGGGCAAGCTCCAGATTTCAATGTTAATCGGTGCTCCACTAGGTATGAATCTAACCCCGACATATCTTCATAGCTCCAGGCAAATGTGTCCTTGTATTATCTAAGAACTCAAACCAATGCCTCTTCATCTGATCTGGAAAGACTTTGACTAATGAAGACAATCCTAGGTTCTTCTTCAGTTCTTGGATTGATTTCCTTTGTTGGCTCTTCTACAGCAACTGCGGGTTCATCCAATCTTTTCACCCCACTAGCATACGTCCCAGCTGCGTCCTCATCTTCTTCCTCTCCTTCAAGGACGGGGTCCTTTTCATGTACCAGCTCATATACCCCATACCTGTCATCAACCAACTCATCTACCTCAAACTCTTCTAACAACTGGATAGGATTCTCTAATAATTGAGGGATTTGATAGAATAGAAGGCACTTAGAAGCTAATTCCTGGAGGTATCTATTGGGAATTCTCTTACCCTTAGACTTCCTAGACTTCCTAATATGACTAACTTCATTAGACTCCCTAACTTCATTAAACTGCCTACCACTAGACTCACTATTCTGACCTAGGGAGGATGAAGAAGGATGAAAATCATTGGATACATGAGGGAATACATGGAAATCCTTCTGAGAGGAGGGGCAGAGTATATCTAAGACAGAATCCTGCTCGAACGACCCGCGTGATGGGGTAGATTCGGACAAATAGTAGGATGTCTCCTCAATGAGGATTTGGGAGGAAGAGGTTGCCAAATCAGCATTTTTTTTTTTGACATTTTTAGTATTTATCATGAAACATGAATGAATTTGGAAAGAGGATGATTATGAGGAGGAGAAAATGGCACCATGGCCAGAGGACTAGGGGGATCATATAGTAGTAGGTCCCAGATCAAATCTTGGATCCTGTCTAGGTCGCGAGGAATCCGAGGTAGAATGTCCTGAAGGGACAAAGTAATGATGATGGGCGGTGGCCGGAGAATATCTTCAATGATGACCCTCGATCAGGTAGGGTTTAGAAGGAGAGTGCGAAATAGAGTATGAAAGGTGAAAAACATGAGAGGGGTAAGTGAACCTTCATAGGTGATCAGTTGTTAAACCAGTTTTATAGGGGTCATCTGGCTCCTCTTCATCCCTCTCATCACTCAGTAAAATCCTTTTATCAAATACGGCTCCAAGCCCTTCTATCAATTCATCAATAAATGGCGGCCACTGTGGCTCGGCAGGGTGCAAGAATAGTCTGTTCAATGCTATGTACAGGTCCCATGTATCAAACCAGTGGTACCACTCACATTCAGGATCATGGAACTTCCTCCTTTTTATCGGCCGTATAGCCTCCAAGGACTTGTATGTCAATAGCGGTGTGCATTGTCTGGTCAATTCTCTTCCATAAATGTCATGCAGGTTGAAATGGGAGGTTATCACCATCGTGTTGTCATTATCATGCCGGATCATGGGCCCTATTACAAAATAGGTAGATAAGGTCCAAGTCAGGGGATCCCGGTTTTCCTTACACGGTGTAACCATTGTCTTCCATATTTTGTGACCATCTTCTTCCTCTTGCTGTTGGACAATTGTGTGTCTTACTTTCTCTGGCTTGTAACCCAGGCCATTTCCAAGTATCCTTTTGTCATCTTTCATTGGCTTAACTCTGCCCTGCAGCTGTGCCCCCAAACCTTTACCAAGCTGGTACTCAGTCTCATGATATTCCATCCAGAGGTACTCATGAACTTCCCCCTCTTTATAGCATCAATCGGATAGGATAAAGGAATGGTACATTTCAATAGGTCAGCCGATGGTAGGTAAGTCTGTAGCATGGACAGGATGGGTCGTTGAACTGGTGGAGAGACTGGAATTGGATTTGTATTTAACGAGTGAGCAGTAGCAAAAATAGGCATGCTCGTGACCTTGATGACTCGTCCTTTGAAGGGAAATTTAAGGCACTGATGGTTTGTAAATGGTATAGCCTCGAGTAGCTTAATGTAAGGACGGCCAAGTATCCCTTTCAATGAAGGGCCAATCTCCAGAATGTGGAATTCAACTTCGGCATGACAGACTGGTCCCAATTCAACCTTCAAATATACCATTCCCAGAGGGGAACAGGTGGAGTTGTCATAAGCAGTGACAGAGATGGGGGAAGGTAACCATTTTTCTCTAGGTACACCACAGAATTCCAATGTTCTTGGAGGTAACACATTGATAAATGCTCCAGTATCCACCAGACATGCATCTACGACTTTGCTGCAAATGTTAATAGTTATACTCAACGCCATACCCCTTGCTGCCAAGGGTGCCAATTCAGAGGAGTGGAAGGATATAGAGGGCTGATTCCCCTGAGGAACTAATAGAGCGGTAATCTTTTCTGCCAGCACGTCTTTATTAACTATGACCTTTTGTAAATATTTCATCAAGGCTTCTTGATGGGTCTTAGATCTTTTGATTAATTCTAGAATAGAGATGCGTGCCGGTGTTCTGTCAAGATGCTTCAGCAAATCATATTGAGTGTCTGGGGTGCTCTCTTCATTTTGTACTTCATCAACTACTTGTGAAGGATTTTCTTGGATGGCAGACTGTGGGAATACTTTGCTGAAGATGCGGTCGCTCCGAAGCTCAACAATTGATGAGGCAGGCGATGCCTTCAGTACTGCCGGGTCTATAAGGGGTTTGGATGGCGCGATGGGTTGGCTTTGCGGTGTAACGGGTGATTGGTTAATGCAGATGAGGGGTTTAGGTGGGAGGATGGTATTGTGGTAGATGGGTGATTGGTTGATGCGGATGAGAGGTTTGGATGGTAAGGGTGTGGCATTATGGCGGATGGGTGATGGCATAGGGAACGGTATGCATAGTAATGGTTTGGATGGGAGGGTGGGTTCATAGGTAGGTGGAGGGTAATATGGTGTTGGCGTGGGGGTTATGGGTTTGAGGAAGATGGGTAGTGGAGTAGGATTAGTGGGCATGGGTGATGATGAGGTTGGCGACGGCCTGGAGATGTGGACGATGCGGCGGGGTGGTGGTTCGGCAGTATTTCGACTGTGACCTGTGGAATATATAGTCGAGGCCTCTTCAACTCTCCATTGTTGCCCTATGTTAGCCTCAGACTGGCTATTCGTGAGGATTAGGGCAATTTGGTTATGATGCTCCGGTTGCGGGTTCTACACTATGTCCATATTATGTGGTGGTACTGCTTGTTGAACTGGCACTCTCTGTTGTTGTTGTTGTTGTTGTTGTGGCTGTTGTTGTTGTGGTCTCCTCGCTTTTAAGGCGGCAATAAACTTCCTCATTTCTTCCCAACCTATTTCTCTTTGGTCATTTAGATCGTGGATGTAGTCCCTGAATTGAAAACAGGCATCCACGGTATGCCCAGGCTGTCGGTGATACACACAATACCGAGAGGCATCTGCATTCGATGGCCAGATGGTCTTTTCTTTAGGCAACACCAAGGCGTTGGCTGCCATGAGAGCATTAAAGACATCAGAGAGAGTCTTTGGTAGTTGGGGATATGCCGCTCTCTTAGGACCGGGAGGTTTCCTATGCTGGGAATAATCATTCGGAGGAGGAACCTGGTTGTAATTTGGTTGTTGCTGGGGTTGGTTGTACACTTGCTAAGGAGGGTGTTGGGGTAACTGAAGCTGCTGTAGTTGTTGATGAGGTTGTTGTTGGAATTGCTGAGGGGGTGGATGTTGGAATTGTTGAGTAGGTGGCCTATAACCCTGCTGATTTGACTGTCTTTGTGCATTATATGGTAACGGCTGATTTCTGACTAATTGACCATGGTTATTATTCATGATGTTAACCTATTCATGGGATATGGTTCCTTTAGTGGTCGGTCCAGTTGTAGTAACATTTGGGACGTTAGGCTTTCTGGGTGGCGGCCTGTAAGTCCGATGGGGATCAAACACACTGGAGAATGTTGTATCTTTGAATGCATTCTGGGCATAGTGCGCCCTCTCATATAAGTCCGCCATGGTAGTCAGATTGTTCAAAGTCAGGACCAACTTGTACTGTGGCGTAGCATTAGCAATCATCATTTTCACTTGCTCTTTCTCAGACAAATGGTCTCTTATTTTCTCAGCCATAGATCGCCATCTATCGGCAAACACCACAAAGTCTTCATCTTTTCATTAACCAAGTCTGTGATGGATATGATAGGTGTAACCTGATCCTTGTACCTTTGCAAGAATTTCTTGGATACTACATCAAAATTTTCAACTTCATTCGGATCCAAGGAGAAGAACCACTCCGAAGCTGATCCTTCCAATGACCTCCTCCTAAATAGGAAAGCCAGTGCTCGCTTGTCGTTTTGCCAAAAGGAGGATTCATACAAGAATTCTTTAAGGTGGATGAAAGGATTGCCCGTGCCCTTGTACTTTCGGTATACTGGCATTTCAGAGGGCAATAGATGAAAGACTGGTAAATCAAGGACAACCATTTCAGGGGCGGCTTGTGCACCCATGGTCCTTTGGAAAATTTTAAATTGCTCATCGATCTGAGTGATTTTGTTGAGCAGAATCCGAGTTGTTGGATCTACTGGTGGAGGAGGTGGTTGCTGAAAAGTTTGCCCCTAGAGTAAGTGGGAATAGGAGGACAGTAGGGTCTCGAATTGGCAGCATTTCCGCCATGCCCGAAGGCATTTTGATAAACTGGAGTCTGAGGCCTAATGGGGTGTCGCGAACTGGGTTGTTGGTGGCTCATGAGCCGATGAGTAGAAATAGGGAGGCCTTCCATGGCTTGGATAGGGACTTGAGGTACAGTATGACGAACCGGAGGGTTTGGTTCAGAAGAATTCAAGGGAGTCTTTCCTTTCAAAATTGATTGGATTGCCTCAAACTGATGAGGGTCCACATGATTGGACAGAGCTCCTATGAGGGTAGCAAGATCGGAGGGATGAGAAGAAGGCTCAGCTTGGTGTTGGACTTCTTCATAAGTGGGTTGGAGGTGACATGAACATGGGGGTGATTGCCCATATATGAATTGTATTGATCATAGGGGGAACGAGATTGAAACTGAGGGGCATGAGCATCTTCCTCGTGCATAGTTTGAAACTGATTGGAGTTATGAGAGGCATAAGCATCCCTCTCATCTTCAGAATAGGACGGAACATAAACTCGAGGGGTATGAGCATCTCCTTCATACTCAGCCATATCTTCTCGTTCAAAGGCAACCATGTCGAGAGTTCTACCTGAGCGTAACATCATTGTGTTTGATTATCAAGAATTCAAGCAAGTTATTCAGAGGTTAACACACAAGTTGATGATTACGTCGTCTTAAGATTCCTTATAGAGCTAAAACAGTTTTTAATTGGGATTCACTCAAGGAAGGCTTCTAGTTTCATTTCAGTTTTTCCCCATGATATTCTATGGCTCACTCACAACGATATGAAGATCTATCCGGGACTCCAAATGGTACAACCAGCCCGATGAACAGAGAGGAATTCTCCACTTTTGGGGACTTATGGAGGTCTTAACTGTAAGGATTGAGGTTTTCGGATCCGGTTATCGGGTCAGTTTTCGAGGTCGGATCCCTTAGTTCAGGCCCTGATGGGGCTGAGACTCAGTTATGTTTCTCGTCGAGCCTGCGAGACGCAGTTTAAACGGCGTCCAGCAATGTAGACGCGTTTTAGGCTGTGCCACGTGGGCGCTACGTGGGCTGGCCTTGGGTCGCGAGAGTACGGCCACGGTCATATCGTCTGAATGGCGTCTTGGATGGACGACGCCATTTAGAGTGCGACTCTGGGTTGTCAGTGTACGGCCCGGTCTTATCATCTGAATGACGTCGGGCGTGGACGACGCGTTTTACCTAGCTTCTGGTTGATCCCGCAAACCCTCCTTCCTTTCCCTCATTTCCTCCTCCCTCTTCTCTCTCCTCTCTTCCTCCGGCGAGCCGACGGCTCTTTTTCCCCCTCCTTCCTTTTCCTCCCACCATTTCATCTCTCCCTCCACTCCATCGACCTCCTAACTCCCACCACTACCACCACCATCTCCTCCGCGACGTTTTTCTCTCCGGACGGCGGCCGATGTCCCGGTGGAGTAACGGCGTCCACGGCGGTACCGGGGGCGGCGTGGGGCGAGGCGGGTAGGCGGCTTGGAGCTTGGAGGAGTTCAAGTAACCGGTAGGGTGACGATTCCCGTAGTATTTCATTTAAAAGCCATGTTTTCCCGCTTTGGAGTATGTTTAGGGGTGTTCTTTGGGTGAAAATACTAAATGCATGAAATGAAAAATTGGGTGTTTTAAATGGGTAGTTAGGTTCTTCTCCCCATTCTCCATGTTTTTCGTGTTTTTACACGATTTTGGGGAGGAAATCCCACCCCGTGGACCGGGAGATGGCGGAGGGAGAACCTGTCTGTGAGGGTTAAACGGCGTCGGGGGACAGCGACAATACCAGACTGTCTCTGGAACTGAATGGTGTCCAGGGACAGCGACGCCTTTCAAAAGGTGACTTGCATGGGCGACGCGCTTTAGGCCATTTCTGAGGCCATATTTCACATGAACCAGTTTAGGAGGCTTGAATGGCGTCGGCCTTGGGCGACGCGATTCAAGGCAGAATCACATTAATTCATGCTATTAACATAACTTCACACTGTTAGATTGTTTGGTTAATTGCATGTTTGAAATCGTACTTGAGGATGATGATTTTTACGTGATCGGATCGCACTGTGTTGTGTTTCGTGCGATTGTGGAGTTAGAGTGACAGTTGTAGCGCTTGTCACCCTGTGTCGGTGTGGGAGGGACACAGCGCCGGTGTGGGAGTGGTGGGGTGACGCCTAGAGAGAGGGTCACCTGGTGTACCCCGGGGTTAGCTAGTATCAGTGTGGGAGTGGTACCTGTGGAGTGTCACTCGTGCTGGGGGAAGCAAAAACCACCTAGAGCCAGTTGGGCCGGAGTAGCTAGCGTACTATCCGAGGGGTTACTGTTTGGTCTCAGCGGGTCGGTGTTTCCCGCGTTCGGCTGTGTGGTTAGCGTGTTTTGCCGAGACGCTGGTTGTAGGCTCCCTGGTAGAATGGTTTCGGAGTTGTGCTTGTTACATCTCGAATACATGTGTTTTATATCGGAATTTAGTAATTGTGTTACTTGCTTATTCTACCTATATTTGTGTTACTGCACTTGTGGGTGCATGAGTGAGCGATGGGGATCGAAGGATCCCTACTGAGTCTTTTCGTTGAGACTCACCCCTGCGGTTTTCAGGTGAGGGTTCCAGGCAGGCTTAGCGAGGAGAGTACTACTTTGGGTTGCGCACCAGCAGCTGTTGTTCCGGGGTATGCCCCGACATAGTTGTTATTTTATTTTCTAGCTTGTACGCTTAATTATTTCTTTTCAGTTGGAGTATGTAATTATTTGCTGTGTCGAGTCGCACTGTAATAACTTTTAATTCTTGCACTTCCTTTTCAATTCAATGCGATGTGAATGTTTAGCTTAGTTTATTATTTATTTCCCAGACTTACCTAGATCCTGGTTTGGCTCCAAACTAATGATTCGGTACCCATTTAGTAATCGGATCTCCGATTATAGGGTGGCGGGTCGTTACAATTGGTATCAGAGCATTCGGTCTGGCAAATAAATGAATAACTAGGTTAAATATTGTAATTCCGGCAAATAATTTCATTATCCCGTACAGGCACGGCGGTAGTGTAGGTTTTAGGATTTTAATTAGAACTTTTCGATTTTTGTGATTGTAGGCGATTAGATGGCTCCTAGGAAGAGGATGCCAGTTATTAGAGAGCGGGGAGATGTCCCTAGTGGATCTGAGGCCGGTAGGCCGAGTATGGAGCATTTCTTGGAGGCTATGATGGACATGATGGCTAGATACCAGACCCGAGACCCTAGTGAGAGTTCCAGTGCTCGGGGAGGGTCTTTAGCTACACTGGAGAGATTCCTGAAGCTGAGGTCGCCTCATTTCACCGGTCGTCCCGACCCTGATGAGGTTGTTCATTGGTTGAGGGAGATGGAGAAGACTTTTGATACTATGGATTGTGCGGCGGTTGAGAGGACTCTGTTGGCTACCTTCATACTGAAGGATGATGCCTACGATTGGTGGACCACTTTGAAGAGTTTGTCATATGCGGATAGGAGTCTCAGGGAGATTCCATGGGAGACTTTTGTGAAGGAATTCAATACACAGTACTTCCCTAGGCATGTTCAGAGGGCTAAGGAGAGGGAATTTATGGAACTGACCCTAGGAAGCATGACAGTGCTTGAATACCAGATGAAGTTTGTGTCGCTTGGGAGGTTTGTGCCTTTTATCTCAGGAGATGAGGAGCGTCGGACTGAGAGGTTTGTGGATGGACTGAGGTCCAATTTGAGTAGTTTTGTGGCGTCCCACTGTTGTACAGATTTGGCATCGGCAGTTAGGTGTGCCACGGCAGTAGAGGCACAACATGATCAGTCAGCCCGAGAGAGGGGACTGACTACTCAGGGGCTAGTTAGTGGCAGGGGAAAGGTAGCAGCAGTAGCTCCTTCGTCCGGATCAGGATCGTCTTCACTCGGCTCCATATTCAGGAGGTTCTTTCGAGGCAGTAGCAGTACTAGCGGCAGCAGCGGTAGCAGCAGACCCAGGTAGGGCCAGCAGAGTCAGTCAGTGTCCAGTGCTCAGCAGGAGGCAGCTCAGAGGCTTCCCGCAGCTTGTCGACATTGCGGTGGCACTCACGGTGGGACTCAGTGTCCTACTTTTTCTGGGAGGTGTTACACTTGTGGCCAGCAGGGCCATTTGGCGAGGTATTGCCCGCAGGGACATGGTCAGGGGCAGGGACCAGGTGATCAGAAGAAGCCAAAGACCTAGGGGAGAGTTCTAGCTATCACCAGAAAGGAGGCTCGTGCATCCAACTTGGTGGAAGGTACACTTTCTGTCCTTGGGAACTCCGCGCATGTGTTAATTGATTCTGGTGCTTCGCATTCTTTTATTTCTGAGTAGTTCGTAGATGTTCTTTCTGCACCCGTTGATGAGATATCTGATGGATTGATGGTAGAGGTTCCTTTTGGGGATTACATGTTGTCTTATAACTGTTTGAGTGAAATTCCCTTGACCATTGAGGGCCATGACTTACCTGCCCAGTTAGTTGTGCTTGCCATTCGCGACTTTGATGTCATCCTGGGTATGGACTGGTTGGAGGCTTATTATGCCGAGGTGGACTGCCACAATAAGAGGGTGTGTTTCTCTATTCCAGACATCCCGACCTTCTACTTCCAAGGTATTAGGCTATCTTCTCGAGGTATTCTTATTTCTGCCTTTAAGGCCCAGAGGTTGCTTGTTGGTGGTTGTGAGGCCTTCCTTGCCTATGTTGTTTTAGCTGATGTTTGTGGTAGTCCCAGTCCTTGGGAGGTGCCCGTAGTTTGTGACTTTGTAGATGTGTTTCCTGAGAAGTTGCCTGGCCTTCCTCCTCAGCGAGAGGTTGAGTTTACTATTGAGCTTGCACCGGGTACGGCGCCCCTATCTGAGGCCCCGTACCGGATGGCGCCAGCCGAACTCGCTGAGTTGAAGGCACAGTTGCAGGAACTACTGGATAAGGGTTTCATTTGTCCCAGTACTTCTCCGTGGGGTGCTCCAGTTCTATTTGTCAGGAAGAAGGATGGTTCTCTGAGGTTGTGTATTGATTATAGACAACTGAACTAGGTGACGATAAAGAACAAGTACCCACTTCCAAGGATTGACGATATGATGGATCAGTTACAGTCTGCAAAGGTGTTTTCAAAGATTGACTTGAGATCATGATATTATCAGATGAGGATCCGTGAGGTTGATGTTAGTAAGACGGCCTTTAGGACTCGGTATGGACATTATGAGTTTTTGGTTATGCCTTTTGGCTTGACCAATGCTCCAGCAGCTTTTATGGATTTGATGAACCGGATCTTCAGGGCCTACCTGGATCAGTTTGTGGTGGTATTTGTAGATGATATTTTGGTATACTCTTCTTCTGAGGAAGAGCATGCCACACATCTTCTGGTGGTATTGCAGATTCTGAGAGAGTACCAACTCTATGCCAAGTTTAGCAAGTGTGAATTATGGTTAGACATGGTGCACTTCCTGGGGCATGTCATTTCTGGTGATGGCATTGCAGTGGATCCAGCCAAGATCGAGACAGTAATGGATTGGAGCAGACCAACAACAGTAACTGAGATCAGGAGCTTCTTGGGGCTAGCAGGATATTACAGACGATTTGTCTAGGGTTTTTCTTCGATAGTGACCCCCTTGTCGAGGTTGACTCGTAAGGGAGTTCGTTTCGTGTGGACCGATGAGTGTGAGCGGAGTTTCATTGAGTTGAAGACTCGCCTCACTTCGGCTCCAGTGTTGGTACTTCCATCAGGTTCTGGTGGATTTGTGGTTTATTCAGATGCATCACGTCGAGGTTTAGGTGCAGTTCTGATGCAACATGGTAAGGTTGTGGCCTATGCTTCTAGGCAGCTGAAGAAGCATGAGGAGAACTATCCCACTCATGACTTAGAGTTGGCAGCTGTGGTATTTGCATTGAAGATCTGGCGGCACTATTTGTATGGAGAGAAATTTCAGTTTTTTACTGATCACAAGAGCCTGAAGTATATATTCACATAGAAGGATCTGAACTTGAGGCAGCGCAGGTGGATGGAATTTATCAAGGATTATGACCTCGACCTTTCTTATCATCCAGGCAAGGCTAATGTGGTGGCAGACGCCTTGAGTCGGAAGATGGTCGTGTCATATCTCATGGTTCGAGAATGGAGGTTATTTGAGCAGGTTGTGGAATCTTCCTTTAGGGTTCCGCGAGAGGCTGACAGAGCCGTGCTGGCCAGCTTAACTGTGAGGCCAGCAGTGTACCATGCCGTAATTGAGGCTCAGAGGGCAGATGTAGAGTTACCGCTGATTCTCCAGAGACCATAGGTGGAATTGTGGGATGATGGTACAGTCAGGTTTAGAGGCAGACTCTATGTTCCGGCCAAGGAGGATGTGCGCAGGAGTGTCCTGGATGAGGCGTACCGTTCTAGATATGCAGTGCATCCCGGAATGACTAAGATGGATCATTGTTTGAGGAGGCACTTTTGGTGGCCTGGTATGAAGAAGGATATGGTTGATTATGTAGCAAGATGCCTGACTTGTCAGCAGGTTAAGGCAGAACATCAGAGACCCGGAGGGTTGTTGTAGCCCTTGCCGATCCCGGAATGGAAATGGGAGCATGTGACTATGGACTTTGTGATGGGATTACCTGTGTCCCCTGGCAGAAGAGATGCGATCTGGATCATTGTTGATCGATTGACCAAGTGGGCACACTTCCTGGCTATTAGGAAGGACTGGTCAGTCGGTAAGTTGGCTAAGCTGTTTGTGGATCGGATCATCTCTCTACACGGGGTGCCCTTATCCATCGTGTCAGACCGGGATCCGAGATTTACTTCTAGGTTCTGGAAGAGTTTTCAGAAGGCCTTGGGCATGCAGTTGGCCTTCAGCGCGGCCTATCATCCCGAGACAGATGGGCAGTCAGAGAGGACCATTCAGACTCTAGAGGATATGCTCAGTGCATGTTGCCTAGACTGGGGAGGTTCTTGGGAGCAGCACTTGTCTACAGTGAAGTTTGCTTACAACAACAGTTACCATTCTAGTATCGGCATGGCGCCTTATGAAGCATTGTACGGACGGCCGTGTCGATCCCCTGTAAATTGGTCTGAGATTGGCGAGAGGCAGATAGAGGGACCAGAGTTGGTACAGCAGTGTGCTGAGGTTGCCAGAGTGGTACAACAGAGATTGATTGCAGCTTAGAGCAAACAGAAGAGTTATGCAGACATCCGTAGGAGACCACTTGAGTTTGAGGTTGGGGACCACGTGTTTCTCCGAGTCTCACCCTCTAAGGGTGTGATGAGATTCGGGAAGCGAGGTAAGCTGAGTCCTCGATATGTTGGGCCTTTTCCAATTCTTGCTCAAATTGGGAAACGACGTATCAGCTAGCCTTGCCGCCCAGTCTAGCAGGGGTGCACGATGTGTTCCATGTTTATTTACTGAGGAGATATGTTCAGGATCCATCTCATATTTTGGACTTTTTAGAGTTAGAAGTCGCTGAGGACTTGTCCTTTTCAGAGTTTCTAGTACGTATTGAGGATCGTAGGGAACAGGTCCCTCGGAACAAGATTGTACCTCTGGTTAAGGTGATTTGGCAGTATCGCTCTGGGGGCGAGGCAACCTGGGAGCGCGAGGATGAGATGCAGGAGAAGTTTCCCTACCTTTCTTGTAAGTTCTCTTGTGAGCTTGTATCTTTATGTTTCACCCTCGTTAATTGTAGCAGGCAATTTCGGGGACGAAATTCTTTTAAGGGGGGGAGAATGTAAGGATTGAGGTTTTCGGATCCGGTTATCGGGTCAGTTTTCGGGGTCGGATCCCTTAGTTCGGGCCCTGATGGGGCTGAGACTCAGTTCTGTTTCGCGTCGAGCCTGCGAGACGCAGTTTAAACGGCGTCCAGCAATGTAGACGCGTTTTAGGCTGTTCCACGTGGGCGCCACGTGGGCTGACCTTGGGTCGCGAGAGTACGGCCCCGGTCATATCGTCTGAATGGCGTCTTGGATGGACGACGCCATTTAGAGTACGACTCTGGGTTGTTAGTGTACGGCCCGTTCTTGTCATTTGAATGACGTCGGGCGTGGACGACGCGTTTTACCTAGCTTCTGGTTGACCCCGCGAACCCTCCTTCCTTTCCCTCATTTCCTCCTCCCTCTTCTCTCTCCTCTCTTCCTCCGGCGAGTCGACGGCTCTTTTTCCCCCTTCTTCCTTTTCCTCCCACCATTTCATCTCTCCCTCCACTCCATCGACCTCCTAACTCCCACCACTACCACAACCATCTCCTCCACGGCGTTTTTCTCTCCGGACAGCGGCCGATGTCCCGGTGGAGTAACGGCGTCCACGGCGGTACCGGCGGCAGCGTGGGGAGAGGCGGGTAGGCGGCTTGGAGCTTGGAGGAGTTCAAGTAACCGGTAGGGTGACGATTCCCGTAGTATTTCATTTAAAAGCCATGTTTTCCCGCTTTGGAGTATGTTTATGGGTGTTCTTTGGGTGAAAATACTAAATGCATGAAATGAAAAATTGGGTGTTTTAAATGGGTAGTTAGGTTCTTCTCCCCATTCTCCATGTTTTTCGTGTTTTTACACGATTTTGGGGAGGAAATCCCACCCCGTGGACCGGGAGATGGCGGAGGGAGAACCTATCTGTGAGGGTTAAACGGCGTCGGGGGACAGCGACGCCTTTATGAAAGGCGGCTTCCACCCGCGACGCGATTTAGCCCAAATACCAGACTCTGTCTGGAACTGAATGGTGTCCAGGGACAGCGACGCCTTTCAAAAGGTGACTTACATAGGCGACGCGCTTTAGGCCATTTCTGAGGCCAGATTTCACATGAACCAGTTTAGGAGGCTTGAATGGCGTCGGCCTTGGGCGACGCGATTCAAGGCAGAATCACATTAATTCATGCTATTAACATAACTTCACACTGTTAGATTGTTTGGTTAATTGCATGTTTGAAATCGTACTTGAGGATGATGATTTTTACGTGATCGGATCGCACTGTGTTGTGTTTCGTGCGATTGTGGAGTTAGAGTGACAGTTGTAGCGCTTGTCACCCTGTGTCGGTGTGGGTGGGACACAGCGCCGGTGTGGGAGTGGTGGGGTGACGCCTAGAGAGAGGGTCACCTGGTGTACCCCGGGGTTAGCTAGTATCAGTGTGGGAGTGGTACCTGTGGAGTGTCACTCGTGCTGGGGGAAGCAAAAACCACCTAGAGCCAGTTGGGCCGGAGTAGCTAGCGTGCTATCCGAGGGGTTACTGTTTGGTCTCAATGGGTCGGTGTTTCCCGCGTTCGGCTGTGTGGTTAGCGTGTTTTACTGAGACGCTAGTTGTAGGCTCCCTGGTAGAATGGTTTCAGAGTTGTGCTTGTTACATCTCGAATACAGGTGTTTTATATCGGAATTTAGGAATTGTGTTACTTGTTTATTCTACCTGTATCTGTGTTACTGCACTTGTAGGTGCGTAAGTGGGCGGTGGGGATTGAAGGATCCCTACTAAGTCTTTTCGTTGAGACTCACCCCTGCGGTTTTCAGGTGAGGGTTCCAGGCAGGCTTAGCGAGGAGAGTACTACTTTGGGTTGCGCGCCAGCAGCTGTTGTTCCGGGGTATGCCCCGACGTAGTTGTTATTTTATTTGCTAGCCTGCACGCTTAATTATTTCTTTTCAGTTGGAGTATGTAATTATTTGCTGTGTCGAGTCACATTGTAATAACTTTTAATTCTTGCACTTCCTTTTCAATTCAATGCGATGTGAATGTTTAGCTTAGTTTATTATTTGTTTCCCAGACTTACCTAGATTCTGGTTTGGCTCCAAACTAATGATTCGGTACCCATTTAGTAATCGGATCCCTGATTATAGGGTGGCGGGTCGTTACATTAACACTGACCACTCTAGTCTGACCGAGAGACCGACCAAGTCAGAGAGAGGTAAAAGTGCTAAGAAGGGTGTTCCTAGAGAAAAAGGGGGGTAAGCCCTAATGCAAATGACCTGCGGTCTCGGTGGCCTCTAATGTAGTATAATAAATATAAGTAATCAGCAAATGATCAAAAATATGAGGACTAATGACCAGAAGAAAGACTGCCTGAAACACGTCGATATGAGTCGACGTTATTCAAAACAGTGACTTCTGGTCACAGTGGCTCGGGCTGGCAAACAAGCAGATTATGCAGGCTGAATGGCGTTGTGAACGGGCGACGTCCTTCAGAAAGACGTCGCTCTGTGTCGACGTGATTTGAGCCCGAAAAGCAGTAAACAGTAAAAATACCAGGGGCATTCACCTCTCAATTCAATAGGATGAGTAAAAGATCAAATACTCATGTGAAAACAGTTCAAACAAATATGCTAATCATGCAACATCATGGATATCAATTAAGTAAAACACACTGTCCAATACTACAACTCAAGACAATCAAGGAAGGCAAAATTTGACAAAGGGGTGTGCACGAGGTACACGTAGGGGTAAAAATCAAACAACCAATCAACAAATGTGCCCAAGGGACACAAACGGTGCACCGAGGGTGCCCAATGGAAATAACAAGAGTAAATAAAAGAGAACGGCAAGACAAGTCCCACCGTGATCGCCAAAAAGCTGTAGGTGCTCAAATCGTGTGTACTATTATCATAATATCTTGTGTTATATGATTAACAAATCTAATCTAAGATTGTGATCGTCAGAAACCGAGGGTTTCAAAAGAAAGAAATTGATCGCTTACCTTGCAACTGGGAGATTATGTTCTTTTGTTCCTCTCTTTCGGCCGGCCGATAAAGAAGAGCCTTCCTTTTATTTACTTTTGTTTTCGTTGTTATTTTGCTCATTTTCTTCTTTCTCCAAACTTTTCTTCTCTTCTCTTTAAACCTTGCAAAAGAATTAAACAAAGAAAGAAAAATTTGGATTAGAACTAGAGTAGTATAGTATCTATTCCAATTATCAATCTAAACATGCAACTAAACTATGAAGATGTTAGAATTGAGTGGCCTCAAAGCCAATCATTGTACATTCTAGTTCAAATTATTAATAAAGGCAATCATTTCTTCATTTATAGTTCTCGCAAATTTACTATCGTAATGAAGGTCCATAGACAAATGTATGGGATATTGAATCATGATGAGATCATGATAGTGAGATCAATATCCTCAGTCAATTGTCTTAAACAGTTCTCGATCATAGGATATTTGAGATGGACATTAAATATCCGATAAGATCGACACAAGTTATGTCTGCTCATGTGATGAGGGTGAATGATCTCACATTCACTCGTGTGGTGACACTAAGACAAACATGTGGGTGCTCATTAGATAATGAGTTCACTGAACAGACCCAAATAAGAATTCCTGGATGGTAATTATACCTATTAGTCAACCAGGGAATTCAATCGTTGCAGTAGCACAGTTGGTCCGTTGACCTGAGTCACCAATGATACCTTGTTTGTGGACCATTGTATCTTGATTCTCTGACTAGTGGACTTTAACCATTAAGTCTACGATAGTCGGTCTCTCAGATACAGTGGAAAGCTTGCGAAGGTAATTGAGTGAACAACAAGGGATCACTCACTCTTGGTATAAGACTGGAGAGAGAATGTTCTATGGATGTGTACACAGAAATCTCTGGCCATGGTCAAATGAAAGAGATGTCTTTCTAGATATTAACTGAGTACTGGAATCCATCTGGATAATGCGAAAGAGGGTTTGACTATAAAACTATACCCTTGCGTTATTGGGACATTGCATGAGTGAAGGATTATATCTGTGCGGTATCTGCAGACGGAAAGGTTCAATTGAAGGGAACAGTATCCCTTATATCTTCTGGGATCATGAGGTAGTGTTTGGTGCTGTTCATGATCAGAAGGCCAAGTGAATTAATCATCAGATGATAATTCACTTGTTTATTAAATTAATCATTTAACATATGATGTTTAAATGTTAATTAATAAATATTAAACTCAAGAAACAATTCTATGTTTAATGGGCCTGCAACCGGACTGATATATGGGCCTAGAGGGTCACACACATAAGAGTTCTCGTCAGACGGTGAGAGACGTTAAATTTCATGCTTATCTGGGTTTTTATGAAAAGCCGCAGGATAAACATAAAGATTTAATGGAGAATTATCTAAGGCCAAACTCTTGGATAATCATGAGGATTAATCCTTGTGCTTATCCTTATTTCTATATAAGGAGGGCCAAGGGGGAGGGGTAAAAAGGTTGGTTGGACGAATTTTTCACCCCAGATTCTCTTTCTCCTCTCTCTCTCTCCTTCTCTCTCTCTTGGAGTAGATCTGTCTCTCTCTCTGCGCATGGTGGATTTGAGATCTGGTTGGAGCACTCAAGTTGAGGAGGAAATCGCGTCTGGAGCGGGAACTCGTGTGGATACCTCTAGAGATCGTGCGCGTGCGCGATTACCGAGTCGGCATCATCCACGGGAGATTCGAAATCCCGCAAAGGTGAAGAACCGTTCTTCCCGCGTTTATTTTAATGTCCGTTTTACGATCCCAGCAAGCGATACATGGGAATCGTTTTTATTCTCCGTTGCGTTCTTGTACGCGATTCCTTACAGAAGACTTACTTTTTGTGGTTCTTTTAAACTCCTAAGATGGACGTGGATTTGGAAAAGATGAAGTAGGTGTGTGTATATGAAGTGATGTGATGAAAAACAATATGAAAATAATGAACTAACTATGAAATCAATGAAGAAACAATGAAAAAGATGGTTGGTTGGATGGCCCCTTCAAAGCCTTGATTTTCTTAAGTTTCAATGGAGAAAGAGGATGACGAGGAAGAAGCCTTCAGATGTTATCCACATTTTTCTCCTGAGGACTTTCAAACACCTTGCCTTGAGCTTCAAAATCACAAATTACTAACCTTTTTCAAAGGTCAATGTACATATGTATATATAGAAGCTTCAATTAGAGTGTTTTGGCCTTCAAAAGGACTCTCCCGAGGCCTTGGACTTGCTTTAGATGAGCATGGAGGAGTTTGAAGCCTTCATAACCTCGGAAACCTGATGATCTCAGCCAAATTATGTTTAACAGGAAACTGCTTGAAACACGTCGTCCATCAGAGACACCCTTTAGCCAATTAAAGCGTAGAAATAGCAATAATAATATGGAAAGGGAATCGAAAAATATTAGGAAAGCGCTAAAAGGCGTTGTCCATGAACGACGTTCTTTATATAGTTAGGAAGTTAATTCGAATTTAAAATCAGAAAACCAGACGGATTAGGATCTAAATAGCATCGTCCATGGGCGACATTCAGTTAAATCTATCTAAATTTGAGAATTTAATTTTGAACTGGTTTATGTCAAAAATCTAAATGGCGTCGGCCATGGTCGACGCAAATTAATCAATTTCGAGAAAAATTAATAAAAATTAATTAATCATTAAAAATCAGACTATTTTGGGACATTATAATTGTGACATGAAATTTACTCAATATGAAGTTAAAATTAGCGTGTCTACAGTGTTTCAGCGCATTGCCTTGTTTATAATGGTACTTGGTCACTTTGCTATATTACTTCATAGTTTACCTGCGATATCTCTATTTAGTTGTGGGTGCATGTATGGGAGGTAGGGATCACATGATCTGTGCTGAGCCTAATACTGTTGTAGCTCACTCCCTGTATTTCAAGTGAAGACTCTAGGCATACTTAGGACCAGGAGCGTGTCTTTTGGAGTGCGTGCTCAAGCCACTGTTGCTTCGGAGTATGTCCTAATGAAGTTGTATCTTTATTTTTAGGCATGTATTATTAATATTATTTTCGATGTTGGACATGTATTTATTGCTAGACTTGTGTCGGATTGTACTATTTGACCTTGTTATTTCCTACACCGTAGTTCGTCACATGTTTATTTAACTTAACTCTTCATATATTTACCCATATGTGTATTCTCGTCGTCTTGAGTCCATGCCCACATGTGATAATTCGGATCCAATAGTTATCGATTATCTGATATTGGATACAGATCATTACAACAAGTCTATGAAAATATAGAAGATAGAAATTGGGACTCTAAAAGGTAGTATAGAAGCTAGCATGCAAATATTTTAATTGAAAGTATATCAAATAAATGATATATAAATCGATCAAGAGAAGTTCTTCTATAATCGATTTGATATGACAACTAGAGTGTGTTTGATCAATTCAAAATCAGACAACATAGTTTAAATCAATAAATGATGCACACATAAATTCCATAATCGATTCGTAGTGAACCAAATAATCATTTCAAAGTAATCATGAAATTAATTTGAAAGTGCACAAGAAATCAATCCAATATTGATCAAATAGATATAATCGAGTTTAAAACAATCGGATAACCGATTAATTATCGAATAGTAAATCGATTAGATAAAGATAATCGACTAAGTCTTTTTAATCGATTAGATGAGTAATCAATAATTTATTAGTCAATTGATAACCATAATTGACGTGACTTATAATCGATTAGATAGAGTAACTTAATTTAAGTAACTATCATGTTAATTGATAGACTTAATCAATTAGCGATGTATTTCTAATCGATATGGCTACTCGATTGGGCCTTAACGGTAGACTTGATCAGTTAGCGATATCGATTAGAAAATTAGAATTAATTGATACTCTAATCAATTAGAGATCTTTCACTTGCAATGGACTCTTTCACTGTTTGGCTAGTGATAGGAATTTAATTGAAGTTTCAATAAGTCTTTAAACGATTTGAATCAAAACTCCTTGAAATTAACTAAGTCCAAGAACAATGTATACTTAGTACAATGAATCTATCAATTTGTAATCAATTAAATCATTCATTTAACTCAACAACAAAAGGTCTGTCTTTTTGGTTTTCATTGTGTGTTATTCCCAAAATATTAGGATACTAAGTTTATTGTCATTTCATTTTTTATGATAGTTTTAATTTGGAAAATCAAACACAGAGGTATCACATGGGTTCAAAACTTCCTCATAAATGTGTTTTCCCAAAACATGATTGGGGTTGATTTGTGCTAGATTGGTTTTTGTTGAACTAGGTTTTCGTGAAGTTGGTAGAATTTACGATGTTCATTGTAACTTGCCAAAGTTTGTGCGAGATTGGTTTTTGTTGAACTAGGTTTTCGTGAACTTGGTAGGATTTACGATGTTCATTGTAACTTGCCAAAGTTTATCATCTTTGAACCAATCAGATTTTGCTATAAAATTCAATTTTATTTATGAAGAACAACCATAAAACTTTACAAAAACAAATATTTACAATGAACAGAGTTTTCCTGAAACAAAGTTATAATAATTTCATTTTCATTTCCTATACATTGCATCCCAGGAGTTTATTAGAATGCTAGCACGCACACAGGTGTATCAAATGCCTAAATTCGTGATTAGTTATATATCCTTCTCAAGAAAATAGATTAGTTATATATATTTATTTTAATATTAAATTTATAAATATGTTAGTAGATATATAAAACTTTTAAGATAAGGTGTATTTAATTGATCCCAAATAAATGGGATAAGATCTTAAAGACAATAATTTTAAAAAATAATTTTTCTATGTAACTAAAAAAGAATTTTGGCGGCTGGTGACCGTTTCTTTCACCGTCTGCTCCTGCTGGTTCACTGGGGGCCGCAGCTTCGCATTCGAACTGGATTAGAGGAGGTGAGAGGGTTTTGGACACGAGAGAGAGAGAGGCCAGGGCAATGGCGGCAGCGGCAGCCGGAGGGGGGATTCTCCTGTGCTCCAGGGGCGTCCTATTGAAACGTCCCCGGGCGATTTCCACGACTGAGGTCCTTCCTCCTCCTGTTAGCCCTCCTGGGCCGAGGAGGAGGTGGAAGAGGGGCGCCTCGCTCCTCGGTGCCGTTCTGGACGGCGCACCCAGCAGGGCCCGGGTCGTCGTCGTGGCCAAGGCTGTGGACTCCACCCAGTCCTCCTCCTCCTCCGTCTCCGCTTCTGCAGTCTCAGACAAGTCTGTTGTTCCCGACGACGAATTCTCCCTGGCCAAGGTAGCATGCCCCGGACACCACTCTCTCTCTCTCTCTCTCTCTCTCTCTCTATGTGTGTGTGTGTGTGTGTGTACGGCGTATGTACTGTGTTCCTGCTGCTGGATTTCTCTGTGGAAGCGCCTTCTCGTTTGTCTTGTTTGGAAGTCTGCAAAATTCCAGCTGTTGGGCATAATGCTTTAATAATGGCTCCGTAGGAAACTGCCATCTCAGGTAATGGGGAAAACCAATATTTTTTTCTTTTTTCTTTTCTCTTTTTTGGGTTGTTGATTGGGGCAAGTATTTTTGTACAAGGGGGAGATGGAGATCCCCCCTGCAAAGGGGATGCAATATATATCCTCACCATTCGCGCCTTTTGCACCCTCTGATCATGATCAATTCTCCCCAATTACCGTGGGTTTAAAAGCGAATGTCATTTTTGGTGCCTTACGTCATGAACCTCTTGTTTACTTGTCAATTGGTAGAGAGACAGAAGACCTATTTAGAAACTTATGTCCATCTGAATGGAAGCTTTTTTTCTGTCTTCTTTCTAATCTGTTGGAGAAAATTTTTGTGTTAGGCTTGACCCTGGGCTGCTTAATGCAGGGAGAATCGGTTAAAGAAAAAGGAATAAAAAATGAAAGATTTCATAAACAGTGTTTCCCTAGGCTCAAAATTGCAACATGGTCATAATTACTTGGATATCTGCATAAAACACAGTCTTCTGCTGTAACCTGTGACTACTACCACATCCTGCGATTATGAATTGACATGTTATTTAAATGTGCATCATCATCTTTCGTTCACATATCTTTGGATTCCTGCTATGGGCCAGCAATAGAGGCTGGGATATTGGCATAGACTATTATCTCTCCTCCAGAATATTTGGCAGTTTAGGCTGATACCTAGTCCATAAGTCTATGCTTATCAAGTATTCAGCGGGAGTATCCTAGATTTTGTTGAGAATTGAAAATCATGGTGGAGGAAAGAAAGAGTTGGACATATGTTACAAGAACCACCTACAATCTGAGGCTGCAGTCTAGGAACAAATAGAGAATCATGATTCACAGGCTCTGTAGGGTTTTCAAATTGTAATCTAGAAGTTTTCTCTATGCAAGTGCAAAAGCTGGTGATAGTAATGTTTTGTAATATACTTCTGAAGGTTTCAGATCATTTGTTATCCTAGGTTAATAATCGGTTTTTTTGCATTACTAGGGGGTGCTTCACACACAGAATTAAAACCACATGCATATTCTAGAACATTTTTAGCAGACAAGTCTATTTTAGAGTAAAGGGGATCAGACATCCATCAGCAGAATGATTACCATCTATTTTGTATCTTGGCATGTTTTCACTGAATATCTTTATCGGTTGACAAAAATACAGATACTAAGAACTGCTGAGTTCAGAACAAAGTATTGGATGGGATTGGCTGATCATGCATATTGAGCAAGCCCCTTGATCTCATTTGTGTGGCCAGATTTCCCAAATCCCCTATTTGTAATAGCTAAACAAAAAAAAATGAACTCAATGAGAAAATACCAATAAGCATGTTCATTATGTATTCAAGTCTATCCAATGCAGGTTATTTTGCATGGCAGATAAGGCTGATGAAGAGGGTGTCATGATCTCAGTTGGGGGAGGCTTTGCAGAAGCAGAGAAATGGAGCCCTGCACATCAAGAACATCAGGACTTTGACTTGGCTCTTCTAAGCAAGTGGTTATGGAAGCTAGACACAGAGATAGGGAGCGTGGATGAAGGTGATTTGACAGGAGTACTATAGAAGATCCAGTGTATGGGATATTCAGCAAGGTACTTAGACTAATGACTCCCTCATATGGAATGGCATCCTTCAGGCTACAGATGTGGTGAAAGTTGACATCGGGTGATCCCTTTCACATGCGAACCTTAGGCTATTTGGGGAAAATGAATGACAGGATTTTCAAAAAATAGAAAAAAAGACTCCACAGTTGACACTTCCTTTCATCCATGACGGGATTCAGGAATGGGCCAATCTATTATGCAATTGGGGGGGGGGGTGTAACTCATGTTTTTGGGGTCGCCTTGGGTAGTTAGGTGTTCCCACTTCCTTGATATGGTTTACTTTTGTACAAAGGGACTTTTGGGGGTCTATGAATGAGATATACATCCCCATCTTTTCTTTTTGTCTTTTAAGAAAGTTGTAGTGCTTTCCGCTTTCAAAAGATTGAAGTCATCCTTGGAAATGCAGATTGGATCCGCTTTTGGAAGGATATATAGCGAGGAGACATAACCCACAGCTTTATAGTGTCTCTTCTAATGCTTCAGCATTGGTGTTGGTGGCTGCAATAATTGATTGCAGGCCGACATGAGGTGGCTGGATCCCTTCTTTTAGAAAAATCCTACATGACAAGGAGATCAACCAGCTAAATGTTCAGACAGTGGATGCACAGAGGTTGGATATCTGGTGTTAAAAATGGAAGAAAGATGGGAAATTCAGAGTTAGATCTGTTTATGCATACATCACAAATGTGGGATTTGCCCGCCTATGCAATTCCAAATATGGCAGCCTTGTACCCCTGTGCAGGCGAACACCTTGATATTGAGAACTTTCATGAGATGCTTCCTGATGTAGGACCGTCTGCCCACCACAAACCCAAGCTTTAAGGTGGATGGCCCAACCACTTTTGGATCTCCCAACTCCCTTTTGATTTTCCGATGTGGGACTAAACCCATGTCAGGCTCGCGGCATCACCCCCCCTGGCGTGAACGACGATGTCCTGGTAACACACCACTTCACACCCTTCATGGGTGGATGGCTCACCGTATGCCACATCACACTCTCGCGCGGGTCCACATCATACTCACCCCTAGGAAATCTGGCTCTGATACCAATTTGATAAGACCATTTGCTCACCACAAAACCAAGGCTTTAAGGTGGACGGCCCAACCCCTTTTGGATCTCCCAACTCCTTTTTGATTTTCTGATGTGGGAATAGACCCAGGCTTGTTGCACTCCCGATGTGTGGTGACAAGTCGGCGTGGTTCTTGGAGGACATTAAAACCACATGCCCTTATGTCTGGAGAAAGAGAAGACTATATACCACCCTTTTATCAGCAATTCAACCCCCCCTATAGCCCCCCCCCCCCCCCCCCTTAGATATCATTGCAGATTTTTTTAGAGGACAGGTGTCTTCCACCTTATCAGAGTGGATGTGCTTCAACCACTATCATTTTTCGGAAAAAAAATCAGAATGGATGGGCTCTCACTAGATGTCCAAATAGTAGTTGTATGCCTAATGGTAATATCTATCAAGTGATGATGTAAAAGATTCCCTATCAAAAAACTAAAGCATAAGTCAATGCTAGAAACTCATCAGAAAACTTTCATCACTTCATCATTAGAGGTTCAACACATGCAGAACCATATCATAAAATCTCATAAACGTGCATGCTATACCATCTTCATTCTCTCATGGTAGTTCATATTTATGCAATCCATTAAGAATCCTTCATGTTCACGCAATATACAAGATCATGCATGCCATTCTATATGCATTAGCATGCGTTAGATTACATGTAACAGATTACATGCGTCAATCATTGCTCATTTAGCATGCCAGGTATTGGTCCTTGAAGCCCTTGCGCATGGCCCTTAGGCTCAGAGTGGGAAACTACCACTTTGCGAGGGAGGTAGCTATTCACCCACCCAATTGATGCATAACTCCACCCGACAGGGTTATGTATCTACCCAGGTGTATTCATAACTCATCCTCTCATAACTCATCCTGACAGCTGAGCAACAAAACACACATTACGACACTTGTATTCTGTCTATTAATTTGTTATCATGCTATTTATCATGTCTACTTATCATTACACAATTGAATTAAGCATGCACCCATTGTATTTAGAGATCATTCTCATTCCTTTGCAGATTTTGAGTAAGAAAGGAGCATTAATGTAGTATGTATTTCCTACTTCCTTACTTTTGTCTCCTACCCATTTAGTCTCTTGAATGCAAGCAATATTGACTTTTCTTTTTTCCATAGTATCAACAAGTACCGTCAACTTTCCTATAAGAGACCCTATATTCCAAGAACATACTCTGATCCTCTTCTCAACTTGCACTTTCTTAGAATTCTTTCAGTTAGTGATTATTAGAGAGACTTTAATCGATTAGTGATAGTCTTGTACTCCATACATCTAATCGATTTAGCCTTAGTGATATACTTAATTGGTTAGCGATTATAAGAAGAAATATGAAGGTACTCTAATCGATTTGAAGTCTAAGTATATAACTGACTGACTTCACTGCTAATCAATTAGTGATAAAGACATAATTAAAGTTACAGTAAGCCTTTAATCGAAAAGATCAAAGGACTACTAAAATCAACTTAGTCCCAGAACAAAAGATGTTCAGGTAGTGAATCTGTTAGTGAGTAATCGATTAATTCAATCATTTAACTTAGGCTAAAATAATATTGATTTACATTTTTATTGTATATTATCACTAAAACATGGGGATCAAATAAAGACAATAAAATGGCTCAAAAAATTATGGATCAATCTGTTATCTAATGACTATTTTTACTCAGTTAGTGGATCTCTTTATTCTTAATCTTTTCAACTTTTAAATTGAAGTTGTATTAGATGAAGTGTTGCCTAAATGATATATGTTGACATCTTGGGCACCTTACATTATAGGTATCTTTTGGTGTTATTGGACTAGCTGTTGGCTGCACACTTCTTTCGTAAGTAATTGCATCACGGAGTTATCAAATTAAGGAACATATTCTGACCTTTCCTGTCTTGGGCTGCAAAAAATTTCCAGGTATGGTTTTGGGGCATATTTCAGTATTCTTCCTGGGTCCGAATGGTCTGCCTTGATGCTAACATATGGCTTTCCTCTTGCCATCATTGGTATGGCTCTTAAGGTACACTAGTTCTTTCCTTTTTCTTGGAACACAAATATCATATTGTGTTGACTGGATAGCCATTAGCAGTTTTTTATGCTTAAAAAATGGAATTAAATAGCTCAATGTAGTGGGATGTGTATTTGTATACTCTTGAGGCCAAAATAAAATCATACTACCGAAAAGAATATCACATCATCAAGAAAATTTTTCGAACTTTTATTGCAAGTTTAATTGCTCAAATATCCTCACTGTTTATCAGAAGAGATAGATTTGTCCAAGCTACCTAATGATAAAAGTCAACTTGAAGTTTCATGCACTAAGTGTTCTGTTCAAGTTGCCCATAAGTATATGAATTCTTCATTGCCTGGGTAGGACGTTTGAGTAAGGTGCAAGAAGGATGGAGCATGGTAATCCTTCAACTCCTTGAGAAATTTGAACAAGTGAAAGAACCATCCACGGTACTTTATCCTTTATGGAATCCTACTAGTATACATACTATAAGATGAAGGATCCAGTCATCTTAATAGCCTGAACTTTTGTTGTATCCTTTACTTTTTCTTTCTTTCCTATTTTCATCTATGGATCAACATAGATGGCTGATATACTCAAATAACAGTATTGATGGCTGCAACATTGATCACTTGATCTTGGAAGCAAAAATTGGAAGCTTGAATGAGACCAGACAAGGCAGGCCCCAGTCTGATTCTGGTTCTGAACCAGCATGAACTGGCACTGCACTAGCTGTGCTATGCATGATCCTGCCAGTGCCAGGATTGTCTCCTTTGAACTCTAACTGATCACTTGTATCATGTGATGCCAGTCCACTTCATCCAAGTTCAGTGCAGTTCAGCCACTTTTTAAAACTCATGCATTGAATTATTCAAGCTCCCAGCATACTTTCATGTGTTATAACTTCGAATGTATATTCAATTGGAACATCACAGTGCAGGATTGTGATAAATCATCATGAATTCTTTCCCACTGTTTGATTGCTATTATTAGTTGACCAGTAAATCATGGAAAAAGTGTATCCTTCATAAGATTTAGAAAATCCAAGAGTCCTGCAAATTTTTAATTGTAAATCATTTGCAAGATGGCTGAAACATTAGAATATTTCAAGTTTGAAGATGCTGCAAATAACCCCTAACAATTCAGTGTCCCGTCCATTTTTCAGTATGCGGAGCTGAGACCAGTCCCTTGTATAACGTACTCTGATGCTAAAGCACTGAGGGAAAGATGTGCCACTCCTATCCTCAAACAGGTGAAATAAATGCACAGTTGATTTTCAAAAAAGAGTCTAGGAGTTGATTAAGCTTAATTTCCTCCTTTTACATTCGCTTATGAAAATTTATCTTTTGGTGACCAATATGCCTGCTTATTTCATTAATGTAATGTGATAGCATAATCATTACATGGCAGGACAAAACGGCACACAACTATGATTTGCATTTCTAACCCATATAGAACCTTATATTCAGGGGTGTTCGTGGTTTGGTTTGGTTTGAGGACAAAAAATCCAAACCAAACCGAAATGGAGAGCCAAGCCAATCTAAACCAAACCACAAAAGTTTGAAACCAAACCAAACGAAACCAAACTGAAATAATTCGGTTTGGTTTGCAGTTTGGGCCTTATAATGGCCACTATGGTAAATAGTCCACTTCAACATTATCTTTTAAAGATAATTATTCAAACAATATTGTTTGGAAATTGTTTGAAGGTTTGGGTTTTGAAACGGGCCATTATAGTTAAAACATCCTAAGGACTCAACACCTTTTTTTGCACAAGATGGTGATCTAAAATGTATTATCTGAACAGAATTTGGGATTTTGTACCTTGTAATTTACATAAACTCACACTTAGCCAAAGAATTTAACACTTATATTATGCCATTTTTACTTAGTTTGGTTTGTTCGGGTTGGTTTGGTTTATGAACAAGGGAAAGCAAACCAAACCAAACCAAACTTCTTAATTCGGTTTGGTTTCAACCAAGGTAGGCCAACTCGTGGGTCAGACTCGGATCAGTCCGGTCCTGATCGAGTGGATCGGCCGATCCGACCTGATCCCGAACCGGTCCGGACCGAGCCGGACCAGTCTGGCCGATCCAATTTTAAAAAAGGGAAAAAAAAAGAAGAAAATAGGGAAAAAATAGAAAAATAAGTCCAAAAAATAAGAAAAAATTTCAAAAAATCAGAAAAAATTATATTTACCCAAAACTTATCTAGGACCTTGGGTAAGCCCTTGAATTTTTATTAACTTTGAAAAAAACTTGAATACAATATATAGGGGGGACATAAAACCTTACCCCTAAGTATTACATGATAGTAAAAAAAAAAACACTCACACAAAGTGACAGAACAAGTAGACATACATTTATTCTAGCCTTACATTGTAGGTGCTATACAAATGTTGCACATAATCGGCCCAAGACATATAAGATTGGTAACATTGTTCATATTCCTGTACAAACCAGTTATACTCATCTGTGAATGGGTAGATTATTGTCACCGGTATCCATCCTTGTGTCTTTGGCTTATGATAAGATCCTTCTGAGGTTGAGGATTGATAAGAGGAAATATTTGAAGTTGGAGGATAAGTGGGATATCCTCCTAAGTAACTCGATGCATCATAGGGTGGTGGATGTTGATAATATGTACCTGGATATCCATAAGGACTATAACCCTCTAATGGAACTTGAGAGGATGCATCAGACGAATGCTCTTGAGAGGATGTTCTCTTTAGGAACTCTTGTTGTTGTTTCCCTTTGCCTTTATTTGTTGCTGATGTGTCCTTAGCCAACCTACTGGAGTGGTCATCATCCTGCGTAGCATGCGTAAATTCTTGCTCTCCTGTGAAAATCATTGGAGGAGCTTCACCATGTTGACTTGATCCACGTCCTCGAGATGACCGTTGTTGCAAGGATCCACCTTGACTTCCATGTGGATCATCATCGTCATCGTCAGGGGTAGTCGTTGCCGAAGTAGAGTCGTCTGAAGTTTGGTAAACGACCTTGTCGCTCGGCTCTGGTGTCTCGTCTGACTCATCTTCTTGTATAGTTTCTAAATCTGCAATATCAACATGAGTTATTTTACCTTTATCCTTACCTGAACTTTGTGGGGTGGATTTCTTTTGCCGTTTTGAAGGAGGTAGAAGTTGAAACTCAACGGACAAGGGGACACCATCTAATTGTCCTTCTGCCCATGACCGATCGTTTGGATCAAATTCTGATGGACTCAAAACATTCCTTACATCCATCCATGCATTCAGTGGGTTCTGCTCCTCAAATATCTCGTCCAGATCGATTGGTTCCTCAACTTGTTGTTCTGCTTGCACCGGTCTTCCAGCAACTTCATCTTTCCATCGTTCTTCTTCTCTTTTGTTCTCTTGAATTTTTTGAAGATTCTTTAATTTCAAGCGCATGTTGTAGTGGCAAAAGACCAATTGCTCCAATCTCGCTGAGCTTAATCGGTTCCTTTGCTTGGTGTGTATCAAGCTAAATGTAGACCAGTTCCTCTCGCAGCCAGAAGAGGAGGTGGTTTGGCTCAATACACAGATAGCAACATAAGCAAGATCTTCATAACCTGGAGCCTTCCCATGATCCATCCACCAATCAACTGTAATTCCATAATGATCCAACTAACAATTAGTATTGTAATTTGTAAAGCCTAGGCATGATAACAATTTCGTGAAAGTATTAGTTATGTGTAAAATTCTAAATACCTGGTGAAAGCAACATGACTGCCCGTTGAGCACGATGAGTACCAAAATATAATGTCCAGAGCCTATAGTGATGCATTTTGTTGCATGCTATGATAACTCGATCCTCATCATGTAACAAACGCCGAATTACATTTTGAGTCCCACAGAGTATTTCTTCATCATTGGGCGCATGTTGAGTAGCAGAGCTATATTGGTATCTTAGGTTGAAGAAATGACCTAAAGAATTGAAAAACAAATTAAAAATGAAATAAAACTTATAGGAAATAAAAAGACAACCAATATGGATTGACTTATTTTGTTACCTGCCGCATGCAAGTCATGGTGGAGTGTCCTATCCCATCTTGCATCTATGATATCCCACCACTTTCTGTATGTATTTTTGTTAGCCCTAGCAATGTCTTCCTTTGCACGGTCCATAGCTTCATATAAATATCCCATTGTGGCCTTCTTATCTCCATCCACCATCCTCAGAACCCGCACAAGAGGTTCAACTACGCTCAAGATCATCTTTATATCCTTCCAATACTCCCGGCTCTCAATCAAGTCCTCAACCTGCTTCCCTTTGTCTCTAGCATTACGCTTCGCGTGCCTTGTCATCCAATCCTCCCATCCTTTACTTAAAATCATATGCTTCAAGGGGCATTTTTGTGACTGTATACTCTCCAAGGAAATGTATGTGGAGGCGAAACGAGTTACCCCAGGACGTAGTAACTCCCTCTGTCCAGTGTGTTCACGCATCAACGTGAGCACATAGTTATGGTTGTAGATATAGGATGTGATGAATTGGGCTGACTTCACTGTTTCAATAATTTTTACATCTTTCCCAATATCTTCTAGCATCAAATTTAGGGAATGAGCAGAGCAAGGAAGCCAATATAGATGTGGCCTCTTCTCCATTAACATATGGCCAGCAGCTATATATGAAGCTGCATTATTTGTTACAACTTGGACAACCCGATCTTCTCCCACCTGCTCCACAATGTTATCAATTAACTTGAAAAGATATTCAGCATTCTTTACCTTTCCACTAGCATCTACGGACTTCCAAAATACAGTCCCAGCTTGACAGTACATAAGGAAGTTAATCATACTTCTTCTCGTAATTTCTATTCAAATAATGTTATAGATATTAGCGAATGTCTAAATTAACTAAAAAATATAATATGTTAATCTAAGATTCTAAATATGTTAAACTAATTCAATGTACTCACCTGTCCAGCCATCTGTCATTATTGTGCAGCCTCTTTCATCCCAAATTCGCTCGAACGACTTGATATACTCTTGGAGATCACTTACCTCTTGAGGAAGATAAGTTTTGTATATCTCCTTGGGGGTTGGTCCAGGAACACCCTTACCCACATCTCTAATAGTCTCAATCATGTCCTCCCAATAAGGACCCTTTGCAGCATTGGCAGGTACACTGTTATAAATAAACCATCTCGAAACAGCACGGCCGATCTTCTCCTTGCATACCTTCAGGTTCTTCATAGCAGCTGTGATTGATGGTTGTCTATCTCTCCGTCTTGTTAGGAAAGCATCTATAGGACTCACTCTAGGATCATTGTCCCCAGTCAAGTCATGAATTTCCTCCTCGTTGGATCCATGTCCGGATCCACTCCCTTGCCCAACATGTCGACCGGTGCGTCTATACACATCCTCATCAGCAAAAGATCTTCTACTTTCGTCCATAGCTCGATGTATATCATCTTTAAATTAAAATAGATGATTAGATTAATTTAATCGAGATGAAGTATAAACAAGTAAATAATTAATTGAAAATTTTAAATCAAAGAATACCTCGAGAAAAGTCTTCAAATGCAGTGGATCTCCTTCTGGTAGGGTCTATGTCTCCCTCCCGAGATCTATCTCCCGGAGGGTGAATATGAATACCTTGATCTGAGGGCCGTGTCATTTCCTCCATAATTTGGCCTCTCATCGTTGATGCTGCTCCTTTTTCCAACTCTCTTTGTCGTAGGTAATTTTTGAATTGATTTTTTACCTCTAGTGGTGCAGCAGTACAAGCCTTCACTTCTCCTTTGACACCCCCAATATGTTGCTTTAGACGAAAAACTCCACCCGAAATAATCCGACTGCAGTAGTTGCATTTGACCTTGCGTGAAGCCATGTTTACGACGGTGCAGTGGTTCCATCCCGGGTCACCACGAGAGGTGACAGATGTGGCCTCATTATGCTCAGAAGTCGACATCTTTAAAAATAAAAAATATATTAATAGGGAAAGAGATAATTAGTAATTACATAAAGAGAAATGGTGAGAAATAAGAAAAAACATAGAGAAAGAGAGTGAGATTTCATATCATACCTCGAGGGACAGTGAGAGACAATGAGAAAGAAAGCTACAGAGACAAAAAGAGGTTAGAGAGAAAAATTAAAATGCAATAAAAATAATATGATGAAAAAAAATTGATGTAGTATGTCCGTCCGTCCTTTAGAGTTTAGAACTCTAGAGAGCTTTGGAAGTTTGGAGAGAAAGAAGTTAAGAGAGCTTTGAGTCTTTGAGAGAGTATGAGAGCTTAGAGAGAGAGAGAGAAGTTTTAGAGAGAGAGAGAAATGAGAATTTGTGTGAATGAGGGAGAGAAGGGTAGGAGGGGGTTTTATAGGGACTTGGAGGGGCTTAGAAGCCCCTTCTAACCGTTGGGAACCCACTAGTTCTGAACTAGCCGTTGGGGGCCCGGGTCGGCCAGACCGGTCCGACCTGGGCTGGGGTCGGCCGACCCGGCCGACCCAACCCGATCCCAGCGATCCCGGGCTGGGGTCGCTGGGTCAGGGCTCGGGGTTGGTTCGGACCGCCCGGTTTCCGAGCGGACTGGGCGATCCGATCCGACTCGGACCGACCCGGCCTACCATGGTTTCAACCCAAATCGAAATTTTCAAGAGTTCAAACCAATCGGTTGGTTCGGTTTGGTTTTTCGGTTTGAACCAAATAATGAACACCCCTATCTTATATACAAAGAAAATAATACTGAAAATATGAGAATATCTTGTTCCTGTCAAAGTTGCGTTGAAATGGAAACCAGTTCCCCATTAAAATGGTAAATATTAAGTTGTTAACTTTAGAATAGGCCACATACAATTGAGACCCTACCATCAATCTGCTTTGAATTTAGGAATCTGATAAGTCAGTTTCTTGAGCATGTTCTAGTTGACCATTCAAACATAATGTGAGATTTTACCTTTAGGTTTTCCTTTTTCTTTGGGGTGGATGTGATGGTGATGTTTTATTTCACTGATTCCCTACCTATGGCTAGTTTATGGATAATAATCTCCACCATGTAGCTAGTAAAAATGAAACGAATCTAAATTGCATAACAATGTGCATTTTCAAAAGTATGAATATCTTATATTCATATCACCCCCGACAAATTGCTGACACATCCTCCTCCATAACCAGATCCAAAAATTCGGGCTTGTTATTTTCTGGCAGCTGTTTTTAGACGGCAAATCATGAACTGGCCTGTTCAAACCGGAACCGGCAGAACTGGATTGCAACTGGCGGTTCCTGATCTGGTTTGAACCAGCCAGTTTTGGCTGTTTGTGTCCGGTTCTGGCTGGTTTTGAACTGTAACCGGACCTGACTGGTTCCGGTTCCGGTCCTGTGAACCTTGTGGCAAATACAGACCACTTTACAGAGTAAACAGCTAACACTTCATCCGTATGGCTTGATGGCAATGATTGCAAAACATGAAATATTTCACAATCATGTAAAGATTTTCTTGTATAGATGTCATTACCTTGTGAAGTTTCCATGCAACAAGTCAAGAATATGACTATTGAGATAATATATTTTTTTCCAAATAAAATTATGGCTACTACCACCAATTTTGTTGCAAAATAAATAGATGCAGTACAAGCAAGCAAGGAGAAGCCTCATTACGTTGAGTTTTATATATTGTATAGTTTTGTCCAAACTTTTATGGTACTTTACACATGGTGGACTTGTTTGTTCTTCTTAAATCATCATGAGATGTAATCGGTGCCATCATATATATATATATATACATATATGTATGTATGTATATATGCCTGCATTTAATTGTATTATCTATGATGCCGAAATAAACATCCTCTTGCCATCAGAATGCTTTCTTTCTTATGGATTTTCTTCTTTCCTATCTGAATCTATGCCTGCATTTAATTTCTAATCTCGGTCATCGATAAACTATTGTGTACGAAATCTGATGGTTCAATGCACAGAAGTGACTTTATCTGTTTAAACAATGTTGGTAGAGTTAGAATATGGGAATTGCACAATTTGAAATCCTTACCCTTTAAAGAATGCATCCTTTAGGTCAGGAATGATGTTACGAGGTACCGCTATGGAGATGAACAGCACTTGGATGAGGCCTTAAAACGAATATTCCAATATGGACAGGTGATGCTTATTAATCCACTATCAACTTTGTAACTATCTTTATATGTTTAGCCTCCATGTCATTTTCTTTTGCTTTGACAATAAAAAAGCAGTTTCTTGTCTTTTAATGTGTAATTTGATGATGTTTTTTTTGCAACAATTTAATTTGCTCATAATGTTATTAGGAAAGATTCCCACAACTAGTGAGACTGCCTTAGGACACTGAGGAATATGCTGTGCTTCTGATTAATGAATAGATTCTGGATGTCCTTAGTATTTCTGTTCTGAACTTGATTGGCTGAATCAGATGAGGATCAGGTTTGGCCCTAATGGATTCACATTGGTAAAGGAACTCTAGTTAGCACCTGGATAGTTTAGGACATTGTCTCAAATTTGGGTCTGACTAGATCAGCCTTATTTTGTCTGTGTCAGGCCAAATGTTGGACAATTTGTGGTCGAATTGCAGCAAAAAGATGCAATAGTAGGGTGTTTGTTTACAGTTTTTTATCAATTTTTTTTCTCTCAAACTATATTTTGAGAGAGAAACGGCATCTATGACCCATTTGGAAGCCCTATCCAGTTTTTAGGAAAGGAATCTATCCTTTGTAACACTATCTGGAAAAGAAACATCCCCAACCGAAAACAGCTGGTCAAATTCAAAGAGTCCTTTCCCCTCGCAACATCTCTCCCTGTTCCTCTTCCTCCCTTCATTGTTGTGTGTTGTGTCGTACCTATCTCTCTTTCCAGAAGCAACATGGTGCTTTCGAGTCTATCATGGAGGGGTCCATAGAGGGCAAGAAGGCAGCCAACACCTCCTCTCTGTTGATACTGGTATTCTCCACCTGTAAGTCTGATTCTCCACCTCTCTTTCTATAACACCCCCCGACTCGGTTCAGTCATGCCGCATACTACGAACCAGCGAGCACGCCACAGTGGGAACAACCCAAATATATACTTACTCCAGAGTGAGCACATACATACATCCATAACACCATGAATCAACCATCATAACCACAGATTTATCCACTAAATAATAAATACTGTAAATTTACAACACTTGCCCAGGATCTTTGATCATATCCAAATTACTACATCTATTAAATAGTAGCTCGATCTTCTGTCTCTTAATCACCTAGTCCCACAGCTTAACGTTTACTTCTCTTTGCCTGAAAAATATTAGTGAACAAGGATAAGTGTAACGACCCGCCACCTTATAATCGGAGATCCGATTACTAATTACTGAATCATTAAAATTTAGAGCCAAATTAGGATCGCGATAAGTCTGGAAAATAAATGATAAATTAAGCTAAACATTCCACATCACATTTTATTATAAAGAAAATACAGGAGTTAAAAATTATTACAATTCGACTTGACTCAGCAAATAATTACATATTCTAACTGAAAAGAAATAATTAGACATACAAGCATGAAAATGAAATAACAACTACATCGGGGTATACCTCAGAATAGTGATTGCTGGCGCGTAACCCGAGATAAAACCTTCCACGCTACGCTTGCCTGCAACCCTCACCTGAAAACCGCAGGGGTGAGTCTCATCGAAATGGACTCAGTAGGGATCCTCCGATCCTTACCACCCACTCACACACCCACAAGTGCAACAACACGAATAGGTAATTAAATAAGTAAAGCAGTGAACACAGTTGTCAAATTCCGACATGAAACACATGCATTCGAAGATGCAACAAGCATAACTCTAAAACCACTCGACTCAACACCGGAGTCCACAACCAGCGTTCCTGCGAAACACACAAACCACGCAAACGAACGCGGAAAAATACCAACCCGCTGGAGCAGCAATCCCTCGGATAACACGTTGGCTACTTTGGCCTGTCTATCTCTAGGTGGTTCTGCCTCCTCCCAGCCACGAGTGACACTCCGTAGTGTACCACTCCCATACCGGTACTAGCTATATCCCGGGATACACCAGGTGACCCTCTCTCACTAGGCGTCACCCTACTACTCCCACACCGACACAATGTGTCAAACGCTAACAACTGTCACTCTAAGTCCACGATCGCACAAAACACAACACAGTGCGATCCGGTCACGTGGAAACCCTAGTCCTTGAAGTATAGTTTCGAACATGCATTTAACTGAATTATCTAATAATGTAAACACATGTTAATTGCATGAATTAATGGGGTTCTGTCTTGAATTGCGTCGCCCGTGGCTGACGTCATTTAAGACCCCTAAACTGGTTCAATTTTCTCACAGGCGCTAAGACGCATGGATACTAGTATGAATGGTGTCACCCACGGCCGACGTCATTCAGCTCTTTATCGCATGTTGGCCTCGAAAACCGAGAAATTAGACCGTTGAATCGCGTCACCTAGTCTTGACGCCATTCTAAAATGGCGTCACCTAGTCTCGACTCTCGACACCATTCAATGTCCAAAACCGAGCTTCTTTGGTCTCCACCGAGCCAAAACCGGGGTCTCTTCTCCCCCAAAATACACAAAACGTAAAAGAGATAAGGGGAGAAATCTAATAACCAATTTAATACCCAAAACCCCATCTCTTAAAAATGCCTATTTTCATTAAAAAGCCCCTTAAAACATACTTTCTACTCAAAATTCTCCATACACATTGCATGCTTCAAAGCGAAAAAATTATGATTTTAAATAAAACACGACGATGATCGTCACCCTACTGGTTACTTGAATTCCTCCTAACTCCAAGCTGCCGCCGCTACACTGCAAGCCGCCGCCGGTACCACCGTGGATGCCGTCACTCCATCGGGACGTCGGCCGCCGTCCGGAGAGCAATGTACTGCGGAGGAGATGGTGGTGGTAGTGGTGAGGGGTAGGAGGTTGATAGAGTGGAGGAAGAGGAGGAATGGGGAGAGGAAAGGAAGGAGAAGGGGATAGATGGATCGAGAGAGGGAAGAGAGAGAGTGAGAAGGAGAGAAACGAGAGAAAGGTGGGAAGGCTCGAGTGTCAAATCGAAATAGGCTTAAATTGCGTCGTTCCTAGATGACGCCGTTCAGACGATAGGACGAAGTTGTAGACTGGTAGATCTCTGAATGGCGTCGGTACCATTCAAAATGGCAGATCTCTGACTGGTAGATTTATCGAACACTCACCTACGTGGCACCCTCGCATGGCTCCTAAATGGCATGCCCCTAGACTGACATCGTTCAAAATCGCGTCGAGCTCACCGTTCAAAATCGCGTCGAGAAAGACCTCATGCCCCAGGCTCATAAGGGCCCAAACCAAGGGATCCGATACTGAACCCGATCCGAAACCTCAATCCTTACAGTAAGTCCCAACAGACTTAGCAAGTTCATAACCAATAAAACTACAGGTTTTCATACAATATATTATAAAGGGAAAAGACATGATAAATATGTAAATAACATGCATCATAATATGTTATAGACATGCTTATGCCATAAACATATTCTTTAGCATCGAATATGAACATCAAACATGATAAGCCTAACATGCATCTTAACGTAACATGCCTCTGTCATCAACTTAATATATCATACATCTTAATTCTTAGCATGCTAACATGCTTAACTGAACATGATCATGCATATCATCATCTTATCACTTGTATACTGGACATGCATTCAAATCATGACATAAGGAGTACCTACTGGCTAATTCCTATTGACTAACATATACCAAAGCACCTAGGCATAGAGTACTAAGGTCTTGGCTACTGCGCAGAACGTAGAACCGCGGATATCCCATCCGTATACCCGATGTCCACAGGTTTTGACCTTCCTCGTGAATGCTTGTAAGGTCGGCCTACAAACCCTCCTTATGATGGCACTGTCCGTAATAGTCGGTTAATCATTTTAATACATGCATGTGACGTGTTTAAACATATGCAACTATATGCAATCGTGTTACCTAGCATATGCGAATAATCATGAATATCATATAGATCTTATAGTAAGTAGGAAAATAGTGTTGAAAATAGAATTTTCTACATAAAGTATTTGCGAAGTTAGGGTAAATCATCACTTGTCTCTTGATTCATGCTACGTACTCACAGTCTTCTGAAGATCCTCCTCGCGCCGCCCTCTAAGACGTCTCGCACTGGCGCTAAAAACCTTCTTTATGGCAGAAGCTCACTTCTCCCTAACTCTTCTCCCTCTTTCTCTTTCTCTTTCTTTTTCTCTTTCTTTTTCTCTTTCTCTCTCCCTCTCCCTCTCTCTCTCTCACTCTCTCCTTGGCGTGGGGGAAGAAGGAGGGGGATGGAATGGGATAAGGAGAAATGGGAGGACCACCCTCCTATTTATAGGAGAGGGGCTAGCCTAAGATTAGGACATGTGTCCCTTTCTAGATAAGGATAAGTTAGATTTGGGACAAGTGTCCCTACTTGGATTTGGGACATGTGTCCCTCTTGGATAAGGATCACCTGGATTGGTGACAAGTGTCTTGCTTGGTGACACGTCTCTTTCTTAAGGGCTAAGTTATCTTACCATTATTCTTTATCCTTTACCAGTATCGTTACTTAAGGGCTAAGAAACCTTACCAGTATCCTTTATCCTTTAGCAATATCCTTTAGTACTTTTACATTTAAGTCCCTGCATCCTTTATAATTGGCTTTATACTCTCATTCAGTAGTTCGTCACCGATTTTAACCCCTTTTCAACGATTTGAGGTCATAGCTAGAGACCTTAAAAATTATACTTAATACCTTCTAAAAATCATCAATCACATTATTAACCTCAACATTTTCATAATTGTGTTTATACTTTCTTGAAATTTACAAATATGTCCTTTTTATAATTGTGCACATGTGGACCAAACTTGTTACCGTCTAATTGTACTATAAAATTTCTAAAATTATAATTAAACTTTTCATGTAATAATTTTGTGGGTCGTTACACTTTCTCTAATTTTTTCCAGTTAGTGGGTGCTGGTATTCTCCACCTGCAAGCCTGGTCCTTGCCTCTCTTTCCGGCCCATTTTGGGCAATTTAGGCCACTTCAACCAATTTCTGGTTCTACGCTAATATGAAATTAGTGGATGAACATTGATTCCAGTTTCAACATTTAATCCTTATCGGAAAGAACTTCCCTTATTTTAGGTTGTTTATGATCATATTTCAATTTTCTAATATTTGTTCTTTTGTTTCTACGGTTCTCTTTTTTTTTTTTGATGGTAGGAATTGTTTTTTCAGCCTAGTCTTTCTGAAGGCAATTTATCACATATTTTAGTTGTCATGCATTTACCAGGATGTTGTAATTGGAGTCGTAAGACTTTTTTGAGCATGTTAAATAGATGTATGAAGGAAAAATAACGAAAGCTTCTGTATTGAACATGGGCAATAGCTTGATATGCATACAAGTGTACAAGATGATTCCAATACAAGTTGGAAGGAATAGGGCTCCTTAATACTAAGGATAATAGGAAAAATGTACATTACTCCAATTAGAACTAGTAATTACCATCCAAATTCAAGTAGGTTACCATTACCAACCCAGACAGTAGTAAGATAGGACTTTGCTAATCCTAATCTAAGTGGGAGTAGAACTAGGATATTACATGTGCGATATAATAATCTTTCCTAAATATCCCCTTTCAAACTCATAGGGGATCATAAACCGAGAGTTTTCCAACCAATGCCTTAAGAGTACACAACCATCTGAGACTTAGTGAAGAGGTCAACAAAACCGAGAGTTTTCCAACCAATGCCTTAAGAGTACACAACCATCTGAGACTTAGTGAAGAGGTCAACAACATGCTTGACAGAAGCATAGGTGAATGTGCTAGAGATGTAGAGTAAACGAAGGAAGATACAGTCAATCTTGATACAGTTCATGTGCTCATAGAAGACCGAATGGCTCTGGTATTCACAACAAAAGGTTTATGAACCAGGAAAGTGATGCTAAGATCAAGAAGAAGACATGACAATGATGCAATCTCAGCCAAAGGACCGTCATGACTTAATAAAGCAGCTGGCTGAAACATCTAAGGGACCTACAGGAATGGGGTGGTGATCTCAACCTGCTGAACAAGTGATAAATCTGGTGTCATGGTAGTAATAGTGGAAATTTCTGAGCAATGTCAAAGTTTACTGTGGTACAACCATATCGGTGATCTCAACCTGCTGAACAAGTGATAAATCTGGTGTCATGGTAGTAATAGTGGAAATTTCTGAGCAATGTCAAAGTTTACTGTGGTACAACCATATCGGAAGACATCACAATAAAAACCACATAGGGAAATGACAACATAATGAGAAAGTAAGCATGCCCTGAGTCCATTGAACCATAATAAGCTGTTCCAATCATGTCCTTGAGTGAGCATTTCCAATTGGGAAGCTTCAGTGGCTACTAAATGCTGGTCTTTTTCTGCAAGAGCCTTGTTATAGCATGTATTTCAAAAGACACTTCTCGGAATAATTCATTTTCAGATTGTCATAACCTCAAGTAGATAACAGACTCTGCATATGGACTGATCCGCATTTGTGACATCTGCCATAGCCTGTGGGTGGCCTCCTAAAACTGAAAGATGCTGCATTTCCTCTTCAGTATTCAAAGTGTTCCCAAGCCACAGCTTGCTTCTTAATTTTATGCAAGTGATGCCTTAGAAGAACTTGAAATGATTTTGGTGTACCTTGTTGCAAAATGCTCAGGCTTTTTAAATTCATCACCCTGAAAATAGTGTATGTATGTTCTACCTGTTCTGTGACACAAATCTTGCAGTTGTCTGACACACTCTTCTTGCTCTTTGGTGACATGTTTTATCATTTAATTTTCAGGGTGGTGGAATTCCACGACGAAGTGCGCCTACACTAAAATTGATTCGTGAAGAAGTAACTCTTCTACTAGTTACTGTTTCTTTATTTGTACCAGCATTTCAATTCCTTGTTAATTACTAACAGCATCTATTCTTAGGTGGATGAGTTAGTTATTTTACTTAATGTATGTAATTAGTGGCACTCAAACACTTCCATTATTTATGGTTCAAATTGGTATTACAAAACAACTCGTAGTATTTAAATGATTAAAAAATTTCACATCATAAGTAGCGCTACTAATGTCTGATCTATGGTAATTAGAAATCCTATTTCTATTACTTGACACACTCTCAATCCATATGATGTCATAATCGTGCGAAAATGTTTATATCGTCCCTTGTTGCAAAGATGTCCATGTATCTCTTAATCTCCTTGCCTTACCTGCCTTGTGATCCTTTGTTGGATGTCTAATGTTCTTGAAAGTGGTTGAGTACCTTTCCAAGCGTTGTTTGATGATCTCTACTTGTACAATTTGGCTTATCCCCTAGTCCTGATATTTGATTGCAACCACTTTCCAAGAAATACACTTGATATCTATTTTCTGTAGCTTCTAGCAGAATTGTGAAGAGATAAGATTTGTCCTTGTTAGGTTGCACTGGTATTGCCATTTAATGAAAGGTTTTAGATATTGGATTGTGAACTGGATCGGCCTGGCCATTCCAATCCCAGTTCCAGTTTCAAGGCCAGTTTTGGCTGGTTCCAGCCTATTCTGGCCATTTTTGAACTGGACCAGTTCTAGCCAGTTCCGATCCGGTTTGGCTGGTTTTAGTACCATGAAAGTTTAGTCTTATTGGTAAATGATATCAAGGTGCAAAATGCAATATCTTAGTAGAAAATAATGTGTTCATAATGTGTCATTGATGTCATCAAATTAGAAGAAAATAGTTGTACCATACACAGGTGAACAGTTTGGGCCGCATGCATTGTTTGGTGGCAGAACAATATTATGGTTTAAATCCTGACCTAAACTGATAATCTAAGTATTTAGTTGAGTGCACGTAAGTATTAAATGGTTTACACGGAAGCATTCATTTGGTGATCAGAATTTGCTTCAATGCATGTTTGCTGAATGTTTATGGTTCACAGTTGCATTTCTAAAATTCCTAACGTTTTGGGGATGAATTATTGGACAAAAAATGTATATTTCTTAGGAATGCAATCGAGCTTGGTAGTTGTCTTTGTGGTGTCATCTAAGGTATCATCAATATAACATAGGTAGATCAGTATTTCAATAGTCATTAACTTTATAAGAATTACTTATATATGCACTACTGCTGAGAACTGATATCATTACTATTCAGTCAGATGCCCTATATCTAACACTTGGAGGAGCTATGCATTCAAAATAATCATTTATATGTAAGACTAATGCTTAAATGGTTAAAAATAGTCTGCTTATGGTTGTTCTTTGACAAGGCAATACTTAAAATGTGAAGTTCTGAGGTATGAGTGAACTCATCTGTGCACAAATTACATCAATGCACATTGATGAATTTGCTCTTTTTGCTGATTATTTTGTAGCCAAAGTTTTAAAATGTGTCTTTAATACCACTGAAACTCACAACTGGGTACGAAATTTGAGCTGAGGTGTTTAAAGATCGAAACATCTGGATGATAGACATGATAGGAGGATGGAACTGATTTCCCTGAAGCAGGAGTGATATATCCTTGTTTAGGGAGGTGGTATAAATGTACAAAAGGAGTTACATATCCTTGCTTGGAGAGGTTGAATAGACATACATGCTGGTAATGTGACACAAAGGCTATAGAGAAACAAGAGAGCGATCAAGAAGAATATAAGTTGTTTCAATGGAGGTGTTCTGAGGGAAGCATTGAAAGCATTGATTATGATGTTTGAGCCACATATGGGGGTTCCCACAGCCAATTGTGGTTTGTACAGACAAATGGGAAGCTTTCTCGGAGCTCACACTGGCTTAATTTGGATGAGGCAATTATGTTTGCTATATCTCTGATTGTGCATGAAATGGAGGCTCCTCAGAGGGTCCTTTTGGTGTGGAACAACTGGTGTAGAAGCGGGTATCTTTTCCTCTCACTTCTGATACAAGACACCCCTCCAAGTGTTGTATATCTACGAGTGCTGTCTCCACTAAATTGTGATGCGTGGGTGAAAAAAGTGTACATTGCATACCTCTGAAAATTTTTCCCTGCCACCAACATGGGCCCATGTTCTTATTTGAGATGGGCAAGGCACTGATCCTTGTCCAATGTCACAATGATTCCAAGGTGGGAGGAGCTATGTCAGAATGCTTTAAGAGGCTACTAGATTATATAGATGAAGAAAAAATAACACTTTTCCTCTCCTTGGGAATTGTGACAAGTTTTCTAAGGCCCAATAATATGATGGCTTATCTGCATTATTCCTTATTCACTTTATTTGCGTGAATTCCTTAAGCTGAACAAGAATGGCTTATTTGGGAATAGGAGCAAATTGACACTTCCTTTCTCATACTTTATCTTTTATTTTACTTATTTAAAATGGTTTATTTTGGGTAGAGCTAGGTTACCAAACTAAAATGGAACTTGTTTTGATATAAGAAATCCCAGATTGCTCATGCCAAACAAGCAATCCAGCAAGCAAACTGGGCCTATGGAACTAGAGAAAATAGGGGGAAGATACGAGGATTGAGGATCTCCAAAAAATTTAGATATAGCAACAAGGATTGTGACTGCAGAATGTCTTATTTATTGACTGATGTAAGACTAAAGAGTAGATATAAGAAGAACTTCCCAATGATTATAATGATCATAATCAGCATCAACCTGAAAGCATTATTGCATCAATCTGGGTCAGCATAGGATTTTTGTCCCAAAGAATTGGACAATTTTTCAGCCAGCTGCCAACCTGATGCCAAACCTCATTAGTTGTGTTAAACCTGACAAATATCAGTTAGCGGGTAGGGGAGGACCATGGTTTGCCATACTGTACTGGATCAGGCCGGCTCGTTTGAGTCGATTCGTGTCTGGATGAGTCCGACTTGCTGAGTTGGTTTGACTCGGCAACTTGCAAATGGGTCACTGCAGATCGAGCTGACTTGTAGCCTATCATGCCGATTCGTGCCGGATTGCAAACCACGGGCTTGAGCCACTATGATCCAGTGCAAGCCATTCACGACCTGGCTCGAGTTGCTATGATTCGGCCCGATACGCAGCGATCCAATGAGTTGGCTGGAAAAAGAGGGTTTCAGGCTCATTGTGTTTTTGTTTGTATACAACACAGCATCCGGAGCATACTAAGCCTTCCCCCACTCTCCATTCTTTCTTCTCTTGTGGTTTTTGGGTGAACTTGTTCGATCCAAGATTTTGTGGCCTGTTTTCTTCAGGAAGAAGGTGATACCAACTGTTCGCAGCTGATTCCAACCGTTTTCAAAGCTTCAAAGCAAGGAATGGTTCATGTTCTACCGAACCCACAAGATTTTCTACAAGTCTCTTGTCCTTTTGTGTTTGACCTTCCCTAAGTTGTTAGAAGATGAAAAATAGCATGATCTATCATCTTTATTTCGTTGTAATATGTAAAAACATAGATTTGATCAAATTTTAGGAAGATTTGGGGGTTTTGGAAAGAAATTAAAAAAATACATAAAAATTGAAAGTATATTCTAAAAATAAATAAACTACCAATGCAATGATGATAGACATAGATCTATCATCTCTACTTCATTTCATGAGGTCATACCTCTAATCTATTAGTCAAACCCCTCTCAAATCTAAGCGTGTTGAATATTTTAATATAAAAGTATTAAATAATTACAAAAATAAAGGGTGATTATTAAATTATTCAAAAATATCAATTTCTTTAAAGAAAGATGTGGAATGTACCATCAGTTTTATCGAAATAAATAGAGGTAGTACATCCGATGAAAAAGAGAGGGTAGGAGGTTCCTAGCCCTCAACAAAACTACATTTTTAAGAAATCAAACAAAACCTCTAACAAATCTCGAAAAACCTTAGACCAATTGGCTTCTAAAATGCCAATAATAAATCTTCCCCCATAATAAATTAGCGTTGCTGCTTGGTAACAAATATTCTCTGGCAAATTCTGCTTCCTTTGAAAATACTATCATTTCGATGTCACCAATTACTCCAACAAACCAAGGATGGTAGTACCGGTATCGGTACCTGTGGGTATTGATACCAATACATATCGGTATCGGTATTGGCTAGGACCGGCCCATTTTGGCTTGGTATCGGCCAATAACATATATATATATATATATATATATTTTTTTTTTTTTTTAAAAAAAAAAAAAAACTATAAAGACTAGTATTAGGTACCCCCTTCTCCCATATCGATATTTCTACCCACCGATACATATCGTATCGGCCAATACTGCCATCCATTCAACAAACGGCATGAGGAAGAATGAGTAGCAGCTTGGATTAATGGTTTTTTCCTCTAGATATCCGACGCCGTCTGAAAAAAGCCCACATGTCTTGGAGAGTGTCAAAGTGAACTTTTATGCTTATTAGTGAAGCAATAGTCCTCCATGACTACTTGTTGATATCACACTGGATAAAAGGTGTCAGCATCATTCTCTTCAAACAGTCCAGAGAAGGAACATATCACATCATTATTTGACCATTTTCTTATATGCACCTTAGTAACAATTCTTTTTTGGAACAAAAACGACATGAAAGCGTTAACTTTAGGTTGAGATTCAACTGCCTATACCTCTGAGAGATGAGAATATAAAGGAAATCCACCTTCAATCATGGTCTACAAAGATTTAACAGAGAACTTTCCATTATTATAAGCCTATACAAAAGTATCCATCTGATCATGGGTTAAGTGGACATTTGACAAACTCTACAACAAATTGATGTAATCTTCAATTTCATTGTCTTTAAGATCTCTCATGAGAGATTTAAATTTATGAAAGATTTAGATTTATAATGTTTATTCCATTAAATTGTACCTTAAAATTGTTGTGATTTAAGTTACTCTAATATTTAAATAATGATAAAATAATATAATAATGTAAAAAGCATTAATAAATTATATACTATGCAAATAAGGTCAAATAATGATAAAAATTATGTTCAAGATAAATATCATTTTTAAGAAATATTTATATAATTAAATAATTTATTAAAAAATTTAAAAGGTTACTAAAGATTGTAAAATAATATGGTATTTTGTATAGAAAATTAATGGAAGTCATATATTTTTGTTCCATCTAATTTTCTTGTGGATAATATTTAGAATTTAAATTTGATAAGTATTATTTAAGGAATAATTTAATAAGTAAATAAATTTGAAAAATTATAAAATTACTAAAAATGTAAAATAATATGCTCATTGTATAGAACATTTGTTGAAGTTATTTCCATTCTATCTAATTTTCTTGCGCATGATATTTAAAATACAAACTCATATATGTTTGTTCTGTCTAATTTCCTATGTATTTGATCTATATTTTATAAGGTTTATCCTATGTAATGGTTAAAACATTTAATAAATTAATCGATAATAGTGAAGTTATTATTAAATTTATTTTAAATTATATAACTATATGAGTCATAGGCTTATATGTGTAATGCCACCAACCGACCCGATTCGGGCATACTGGCCTTCAACGGACTAGCAGGGTGATGCCACAATGGAAACAACCCAACATCATACATCGACAGTAGTGAGTACAAGTATGACAACAATATATGAATTAAAATAGTACAACCTTCATAGCCATAAAAGAAATATCCACTATAATAAGTCCAACTGAAATAACCAACACTAAACCATCCAGGATCTTCTATAAGTTCTAAAGAAAATAAAAGTACATCTCATATAAGCTGAAATAAAACTAACCTATCAAAATATAAAGCAAAGACCTACTCTATAATAATCTTCAACTCCTCAATCAAGCTTTCCGCTCTACTGTCCCAACGTCAGCCTCTGACTCGGGATCGCCTGAAAATTTTTAGCTAGCAAGCGTGAGTCCAAACACGACTCAGCAAGTTCAGAATCCACAAAAAAACATAGGTTTTCCTTACAACATATAATAATAAAAAAGACATGATATATAGCATATAACATAGCATGAATTTATATCATATAGCTAGTTCTTACTTCCTAAACATGTTCACATCAATCATAGTATTTAAGGAAATAAGCATGTAAATTAATTAACATGATTCTAGCACGAGCATGAACTTCTAAACATGAGCATAAACATGAATTTTCAGCAATAAACATGACCTGATGACATGCATTAAAATCTGAAACTTAACTTAATCTTCATCTTTTATCATCATACATGATCACGCATATCATATCTTTCTCCTTTAACTTAGGACAAACAACTACAACAATGACATAGATGTATCTTCTTCTTCTTTATCTACTGGTTATGGCAAACCTACTAGATCTTATGTTGCGTAGTCGAGGGACACTTTCAGATCCCACCTGAATAGCATGTAAACATACTTTTAGGATTTAACCTATTGCCTCTGGTATCTTTCTTAACCCCTTAATCATTAACTGAATAGACATGGGAATCTAGAGGTGGACCCCATGAAATCAAGAGATGGCCCCCATCAGGTAGCACTTTGGTCCCGAAGGAATCAAGAGGTGGCTCCCCTAACGTGGCACTTTGGTTCATGTGGCACTTAGGGCCCATGCTATCGGGTGGTACATCAATTTAGCATCTTAATCATCTTAATTAATGCATGAACATGCCCTGTAACGTGCATATATATGACAAAAACTAACATGACTCAAACATGCATATACTCATGAGGGATCATCATAAAATAAACTTCTATCAGGAAGTTTAAATCGCGTCCGGCTCAGATGACACAATTCACATCACGTCATCCACCCATGACGCCTTTCAGCGCTTCTAGAAAAAGACAATATTTGGGTTAAAAAAATCTTATTTATTTCAAAAACTACTTATATGGGCATGCTGTTAAGACTTAAGACTATCATCATACAGTACAATGACCAGTACATGATTATGCATGTGATTATGGCTAATTATAGAATTTTAAATATGGATTGCATATGAAAATATGACTTAAATCACCTTAAGCATAACCTTATTAAAACATGAATTCTAATAAAAGAAAATAAATCCTAAGACATGGATATTAAACTGTCAAGTATGAGCATGGTAATAGGACTCTTCACAGAACTAAAAGCTCCCAAAATAATCATTTTTACGTCATAGATTTAAGCATGAAATAAACAAAATGGAATTCTAACGGTGTGCTAAATCACATTAGGATCAATGACGCCATTTATAAATCGTATCGCTGATGCTTGACGCCTTTCAATATAATCACATGCTTAATGCCTTGATGCCCTGCATGAATCGCATCCGTGCATGGCGACGCGATTTGTACATCACGTCTCATGTACGTTACGTGTTTCATGCATAGATTAGGGTTTACATGAGCTGTCTACGGTTTCCTGCATGCATCCTTATGCCATAACGTAACCAAAATTCATAGAGGGTCTTGCACGTTCAAACACATCCAAAATAAATCTTTTTCATACTATTTTAGTAAATAGGAAATTTTTTTTGAAAATAGCCTTTTATACATAAAAATTCTATGTAGTCATGGTTCTTCATCACTTGCCTTAATCCACATGAACCATAGTGCGAAGAAGCCTGTCTATGGTAAGACAGATCCCTCCTCTATGCTCCAACATGCTGCCACCGCGTTCCCCTCGTGCTGCTCGTATGCACGTGCGAAGAATGCTAAGATGTCACTTCCTCTCTCTAAATCTCTCTCTAACTCTCCCTCTAGGGTTACTAAAGGCTTGGTCAAGAGAAGAGAGGCATGGGATGCGCATGGGATGCTTAAATAGATCTCTAGGTCAAGTTCTAGGCAAAGTATAACTCCCTACAGAAGGAAAGACCCGGGTGCGGGTCGGACTCAGACTCGCTTAAATCGCGTCAGCCCGACATGATGCCATTTAAGCCTCTGAAATGCGTCCACCATGGATGACGCGATTTAGAGCCCTCGGCCAGAACTCTGAAAACCCAAACCCGGACTCCTCTAATGGGCCGCCTAGTCTACTAATGGGCCTCTAATGGGTCTACAGAAATGCCAGGTGTTACAATGTTATATCTCTTTCTTGATTGAGGATGTATCTTATAGATTTCGTGTTGCTTATGTTTGTACTTGCAAGTAGATGGTTGCCCCATGTCGAGGGTCGGGAGTTTTTGGGTGGTTTCATGGGATCATGGTTGACGGGAAATTCAGATGCAATTATTGTCAGTTTGTAGGACAAGGAGGTGGCGTATCTCGCCTCAAAAAGCATCTTGCAGGAGTCCGTGCAGTAGGCTACGATGAAGTGTATGGCTGCAAAAGTCTTCCTAGGGAGGTAAGGATATAGATAGGCTAGCACTTGAAAAGCCTAAAAGAAGCGCGCATAAAAGATAATGCAGACAAGGAAGCAACTCTGTGTGATCGAGTACCTTCTCTTAACTTTAGGATTAATATTGTTTCATAACTAGTATCACACTGTCTAAAGTTTTCAGTAAGGAGGATAGTTCAACATAAAATTTTTATTCGGCACCCGTAATGAAGGTTTTAATCGGCACTCCCATTCAACCCCTTTTGGGAGCTGCAGAGGTACTATCAGTCTGCTACCTTATACCTAGCTGGTAGCCTGGTACATGTCCTTTCACAGCTCAGTTGAGATATTATCTTGGTCCACAACTTCGCTTTCTCCATTCATCTTAGCTGAAGCTCTTATCTGCTTCCTCACATTTGATCCAAAGTAACATGTTTCTCTACTTATGGATCCATCATATAGCTGTAGATCTGAGGCAGGTTATCATGTAAAAACTTTTCAATAGAAGACTTCCACCTTTGCTTTATTAGGCCATCTTGTACTAGCAACCCGCCATGTTCTTCTTTAATGTGTTTGACAAACAGGGACCTGCATGAAGTATATATGATCATGCCACCTTGACTAGAACTCAAAAGGAAAATATGCAGGTTAAAGAAGGCTCTGTATGGGCTTAAACAGTGTCCAAGACCTTGGTTTGATAGGTTCAATAGGCTATGTTGCACCTTCGTTGTACACAAAGAAATGTCGACCATGAACTATTTACCAAATGAAGAGGTCAGCAAGTTTCTTTTCTTGTTCTGTATGTAGATGTAGATGATATGATTGTTATAGATGACAATGATAATGAGGACGGGGGTATTCAAACATTAAAGGACAACTTGGCAAGGGAATATGAGATCAAATCTTGGTTACCTTTGAGGCATTTTTTGGCATAGAGGTAGCCAGATGTCAAAAGGGTGTGAGTATATATCTGCACAAGTATGCCTTAGTTCTACTGTTCTACTCAAAGGAATTGGAAAGTTAGGGTTCAAGTTAACATTTATACCTGTACAAGCCAACAATGGGTTAGATTAGATGGATAGACAACCACTTTTGGGGGACTCTAGAGGCATGTATTAGAGGATTGTGGTAAAACTTCTCTGTGACTTGGCCTGATTAGATATCACCTATGTTATGAGTGCTGTGATTTGGGATCCAGTTCATGCATGCTCCTAGGATTCCACTTATAAAGGTTGTGGATATGATTTTTAGATATATATAAAATCCAGTCTTGTAAAGGGGCTACTTTTCTGAAGATTGAGGGACCGGGCACATTCACATGATAATAGGAGGTCTACTACAGGATATTGCACCTTCAGTAGAGGGAACTTGCTGACATGGCAAAGCTAGAAGTGGACTGCATGCGCAGGGTTGTGTGTTGAGGCAGAATACAAAGCTATGACTTATGAGGTAACAAGGTTATTGTATCTGAAAGCTCTATTTTGGGACATTGGCTTGAAGTTTGAACTTCCTATGAGAATGTTGGTGTGGCAACAAAGCTGCCATTACCATTGCAAATAACCTAGTTCAGCATGGCAGAATTGAGCACACTAAGATTGATCCACTTTTGATTTGGGAGAAGCTAGATGCATGGGAATTTTATCTGCCCTATGTTCATTCAGGAGATCAGGTGTTGGATGTTTTTGCCAAAGGAATGTCAAAGGACCAGTTTGATTCAGTTTTAACCAAGCTGTGGATGATTTTATGCTCAGCTTGATGGAAAGTGTAGGAAAGACTCATATGTGGGGTAACTTGTTCTTTTATTATTGTCTACTGTTATGCAAATCATTTTTTTAGAATCTTTGTCTTCATTGGGCCTCTCAGTTCAGGGACAAATTGGTAACATGTTTCTTTGATGTTTAACCTGATAAAACAGTGAACGAGGACTGATGGCTGTGTGGTTGATGCCATTGGTTTCCATCACCCTTCTCTTTCATTCTTGTGTGTCATGCTCTATATGTTTTTTCTCTCTACTGTTTTCCAGAGGATTCATCATAAGCAACATATTGACTAATAATCCTTTTAGCATCTCTCCTTGCAGTATAGTACATGTTCTTCAGTGAGCTCTCTAATGGCTGTTACACATGCTTACCCTTACCCTCTGTGAATGTCAGGCGCTTTTGCCATAATCATTAATTTCTTTGACAATGCATCTTCATGTGATGACATTACAATTTTCAGTATGTTTCTGACCTTTTTTTAATCTTCTGGTGTTAGCCATTCTAGTTTATGGTGGTGTTAAGCTTTCGAATGCTCTTGACCATGATTTTGTCATCATTCCTTTTGACTGCCAAGTTTATGGTTTTGTTAAGGTTTCTAATGCTTTTGACCGTGACTTTGTCATCATTCTTTTTGACTGCAAAGTGTGCATGGTCAAAAAGTTGTTTTCATGTACATTATGAGATTTGTTCAGCTAAATATTGGGAGTATATAATATTCAATTTAAAGTTAGCAATGAACATCCTTGTTGATTAATATTTGTTATTTGCCTTTTAGGTTAGTGGAGATGGAAAGTACTGCTTAGCTCTTGTGTTTGAAGCAAAGGCTTTGCAATTGACTGACTTCGAAAAAAGACAGGTAGGTACTCAAATATTGTTATAGATGGATCTTGCTGCTTCAAATTCCTGCTATAGCCTATCTTACCTAACGTTGGAGCTCAAGTTATAGCTAAGATTGAAAAACAAATCTTAATTTGGAGAAAAAAAGATGGAGTTAGTAAATCATAGGTTTGTAAATGGACATCATGAAATCTTAGATGATTACTCAATGTTGTCTTGCACTTCCACTGTCGTGGGCATGTGCCCATGACACTTTTAGAGTAAAAATGAAAGGTATGCAGAATATTCACAGATGTCACAATCATATCTTTGAACAATTTGAAAAATAGTTCTTGCCCAGAACTGAAGAAAACCTAGGTATTCACCCTCATTTGGTGTACATCCCTTGATTACATGGTAAGGCTCTTTTTAACATCTATTCAGTCCCCTGTCACTGACTAGCAGTCACACGTGTGTGGTATAACTTTCAGTTATTTTCATTAGTTTTTTTTCCGATCTCCAACTCTTAAGTGATTCAAGCTTTGTACTTCTAATTTCTAGCAAACAAGCTTTTGTACCAGTAGTTAAGGTGCACGTGAAAATGACCTATTGTAAACATAACCAAGTAAATAGGCTTATTATTTTATGTACCAAACTAAAGATGAAAATTAGGATGATTAACCCCATCTCTACATGTAGTCGCAGTCATAAGTGAGAGGGCATTTTGGTCTTTTTATATTTTCCTTCTTGTGTTAAGTATTTTGAGGGTAGCTCGTGTCTTTTTTTATTTGTCTCTTTAGCCCCTGTTATGAGAGGTATTTTTATCCTTGTAATATTGTAAACTTGCTGTCCTAATGAATAAAAGAGAGAGAGAGAGAGAGAGAGAGGTGAGGACAGCAGTGCGTATGCATGCGGCTGCACACATGGCTGCCGCCCTCCTCCTCATATTCTCTTCTTCTTCCATTGTCTCCTAAGATATTTTTTAGCTTCGAATCTTCAACATGGTATTAAAGCGATCCTAAAGGAAGGAGGACCAGTCATCAATGCTTTATTTTCTTCTTTCTTCCTGCTACAGTATTGATACAATGCCACTACAGTATTGTGCTACAATTCTCTTCTCTTCCCTGTAGAATCACCCCACTGTGATTCCTCCTGCTCGGTCTTCTCTCTAGAGGGTGTAGTGACTGTTTAGTTGGTTTCCAAGCCTTTAGAAACATTGTCTTTAGTGCAACCCTATCTCATGGTGTTCGGGAGTCTCTGACACTTTTGTGCAGGCCGTATTATATCTCTGCAAATCGTTCTCTCTCTACAATTATCATGATTGATATATCGCATCACCACGATGTCTAATGTCTCAGACTTGACTTCAATGCCGGTGGCCTCTGAAGGTTTGGATTTTCCAGTGATATCCTCTTTTCATCTTGAGAAACTTGATCATCATTCTCTTCAGATGACCACGGTCAAGTTGAGTTCTTCTAATTATCATCTTTGGGCGAGCTCTGCTTGTATTTTCTTTGGCGGCAAAGGGAAACTAGGGTTTATTGATGGCTCTGCTGCTGCTCTTTCTCTTACAGATCCTAAGCGAGCCTCTTAGGATGTAGATAACAACCTTGTTATGAGCTAGATTATTAACTCTGTTAGTCCGGATATCCAACATTTGATTATGTATGCATATACAACGGTTGAGATGTGGTCCTTACTGGAGAAATTGCATGGAAAGCAAAGTAACATTGTCCGGACTTATCTGTTAACGGGTAAGATTCAAGCAAAGTGGACGCTTAGTTACAGCTTACTTCAGCGAGTTGAAAATCAAGTGGCAAGAACTTGATTCGTACATGCAATATAAATGGAACTGCATTGAAAATCAAGCTCTGCACCTGAGGCATGTTGAGTCCACAAAAATTTTCAAATTCCTTGCCGGCCTTGATGTTCACTATGACATGCTATGGCGATAGTTCCTTTCTGCAGATGTGTTGCCCTCCCTGGAAGATATTTTCTCAAAATTTCTATATAAAGAGGGCCGTCGCAAAGTGATGACTACTTCACCCACCTGCTCTCCCCTCTTAAAGAGGTGGTGAATTTGTGGTTCTTATGAACAAAGAGGCTCCTTCATCTTCTAAATGAAAAGGCAAAGGGGCCAAGTATTGTATGCATTGCAACTGGGATAATCATGCTGCTGATTTTTGCTGGGAACTCTATCTTGAGAAAAAGCCTGAGAAGTTTAAGATCGTAGCAGTAAGGGAGGCCGTACTGCAAAAGGGCAATGCTGCTACTTTGCATCTCAGTTGCCATCGCTGTCCACTTTTGACATTGCTTGCCTACAAAGGATTCTTTCTCAGTTTGGTCAGATGAGTTCTCTTTCTTTAGGTACTGCCAGGTCAACACTTAGTGCTAGCACTATACATCCTCATCCTAGTCCTTAGGTTATTAACTCTGGGGCTACATACCACATGACTGGTACCTCCACTCACTTCACTTCTTATTCCTTATCTTCTGGTCATGACAAAGCCACTATTGCCGTCAAGAGGTCCATCCACCTAAATGATCATTTAGTCCTCCCTACTGCTCTTCATGTACCTGCCTTGTCCATTAATATTCTTTTTGTGAGTAGCATTACTAAATCCCTTAACTATTTAGTGACATTTTCCCTACACATTGTGTTTTTCAGGACCTGCGGACACAACAATTGATCGGGAGTGGTCGTAAAGTGGATGGTCTCTACCATTTTGAACCCGGAGGATGTGTGGATTTTTAGTCTTCTATATATAGCAAAAGAAATTAGTCTCTTAGAGATACGTATCTTTGGCATTCTTGACATGGTCATTTATCTTTTAGGTCATGTAGGATTTTGTTCCCACATTTGTTTTCTACTGAGTCCTTGGAGTCTTTACAGTGTCAAGTTTGTCAACTCTCCAAACATTACATAACTACTTTTTCAGTATCAATAAAACGGAGTTATGCTCCATTTGATCTTGTTCACTCTGATGTTTAGGGTCCTTCCCCAGTTTCTTCTATGGATGGACATCGCTATTTTTTTTATCTTTCATTGATCATTATTCTCATCATTGTTGACTTTATCTCCTTCGTTCTCGATAGGAGGTACCTTGACTTGTCCAGGTGTTCTGCAGAATGGTGGATACTCAGTTTAATCGAAAGGTAAAAATCTTTCGGTCTAATAATACTCGTAAGTACTTCGAAAAAAATCTGAATATCATTATAGAAGATGCTAGCATTATTCATGAACCATCATGTGCTTATACACTACACCAACAAAATGGGGTGGCCAAGCGGAAGAATAGGCATCTTCTTGAAGTATCTAGCGCACTTCTCTTCCACCAAAATCTGCCTTTTTTCTTTTTTTTTTTTTTTTTTTTGGTGGGGGGGGGGGGGGGGCAGCGGTTCTCACGCTTCCTATCTTATTAATAGGATGCCATCCTGCACTCTGGATAATCGGGCTCCCTCTCTTCAGTCCATGTGAACACTTGTTTCTGCTTCCGCCCCGTATTTTTGGATTCTTGTGTTTCATTCATTGGTTAACACCTGGTGCTGCCAAACTTGACTTAGGGCTGTATGGGAAATTTACTTGGATGTTTCCCTTACTTAGAAAGGCTACAAACGTTTGGATCCCCACACCAGTCAGAAGTACATTATGAAAGATGTAACTTTTTAAAGCAACAATTCTATTTTTCTCCTATTTCCTTTCAGGGGGAGGAAACTCCTAATTTCTCCTCGATCCCCTTGCCCGTAGTGTCCCCTGTTACACTGGTGTCTCCTGAGCTGGTTGATGCTACTAAAACTTAGACTGATTTGCCCTTGCAGATGTACTCCCAGGCAAGGTTTGCCGTATCGTACCAGATCGGGTTGACTCCTATCTCGACAATCCTGAGTCATTGGCACGGGTGGACCATACGAGTCGGGCTGGAACGCTTCCAGGTCGAGCTGTCTCGCATCGTATCAGACTAACTCATGCCGGATTGCACGATACGAACACGAGTCACTATGATTCGGTGTGAGCCAATCACGGTTTAGTTCGAGTCAGTACGATCCGACTCGATAAAGTGTGATCCACTCTCTTTAGTCTAGGTGTACTACTTTGTTTTGTTAATTGAGATTTGACGATTCTAACTTTCTATGAGATGTGGTATACCACTTTCTTTTGCAAATTGATATTCTTAGACTAAATTTATCTCAATATCCTAGACTTTTTTTTTACAAATTTAAATCCATTAAATTAGAGTATTTTTCTTAAATATGACTTATAATCATTCACAGTAACGATGAACGTGAAGTATGATGTTTATAATTAGGTAATTATTCAAAAAAATGAGAGATTTGTCAAAAAAAACTAGCATGCATTGGCTTGAATAAGTTCGACTCGTGCGAGTCGGTCCGAGTCGGATCCGATCCGACTCGTATCTGGCTAAACCCGATCCGATCCGAATCCACGAGTCGGCGAACCTTGCTCCCAGGGCACTTGGCAAAAGAGAAATTCCTTCATTGAATCGCCACTCTCAGAAGCTGTTGTACCTACAGGTTCACCCTCTGGTGAGTTTTTCTTTGAGCCTGAGCTGCCTATTGCTCTCAAGAAAGGCTCACCATTTCTTCATATCACATACCTTACTCCTATTCTGAGGCAGCTAAAGATCCCAATTGGGTACAAGAAATAAATGAAGAATTGGTAACTCTACATAAACATGGCACCTTGGAGTTGGTGGATCCACCCAAAGGGCATAGCCTGGTTGGTTCTAGGTGGGTGTGCACTATCAAGTTTTGTTCAAATGGGTCTATAGAGCAACAAGGCCCGATTGGTTGCCCGAGGGTTTACTCAGACCTACAAGATTGATTACTCTGAGACCTTTGCTCCAGTTGCTCGTTTTAAATTTGTTTAGGCAGTGATAGATCTTGCCGTTCATTTCTCTTGGCCTCTGTATCAGCTTGATGTAAAAAATATTTTTTTGAATGGTGATTTATAGGAGGAAGTATACATACAACCACCTTTAGGACTTGATGTAAGAGAAAGAGGGTGCAAGCTGAACAAAGCTCTTTATGGGTTAAAACAGTCACCAAGAGCATGGTTTGATCGCTTTTGCAAGGCTATAGGGTTTGGCCATTCTCAAGGCAATGCTGATCACACTCTTTTTTCCAAATGGCAGGATGGAAAGATTGTTTTATTGCTGGTCTATGTGGATGATATGATCATCATGGGTGATAATGTGCAAGAAATGGAAAAGTTGAAAAGAGATCTTGTGCAGGTCTTTGATATTAAAGACTTGAGCGAGCTTAAGTACTTCTTTGGTATTGAAGTGGCTTGTTATAGGAAAGGTATACATATTTGCCAAAGAAAGTATGCTCTAGATATGTTGCAAGAGATAGGGAAGTTGGTTTGTGAACCAGCAGAACCCCTATTGAAATAAATCATGGTCTGAGCGATACTGATGGTGATCTCTTAACAGACTCAGAGAAAGGAAAATATCAAGGATTGGTGGGTCGTTACTTTATTTAGGACTTACTCACCTTGACTTGACCTATGCTCCTAGTGTGGTCAGCCAATATATGCATGCACCTAGAGTGCCTTATATGAAGGCAGTTGAAAGGATACTTAGGTGCATCAAGTCCTGTCCTGAGAAGGGACTCTTATTTTCTAAGTGCGAAAAACTATTGGCTGAAAGCTACTTTGAGGCTGATTGGGTAGGTTCCAAGGACGATAGAAGGTCCACTACCGGTTATTGCTTGTTCTTGGGGGACAACCTTGTTGTATGGAGAAGAAAGAAACAATCAGTTTGTGCAAGGTCTAGTACTGAAGGTGAATATAGGGCTATGGCAAACTGTGTTACAAAAATGATTTGGCTGAAGCTTTTCTTCGTGGACCTTGGCATTCAATTATACCTACCAATGAAGTTCTATTGTGACAACAAAATTGCAATCAACATTACAAATAATCCTATCCAACGTGATTGCACTAAACATATAGAGATTGATCGTCACTTTATCAGAGAGAAGCTCGACTCCAAAGAAATTTGTTTGCCATATGTCAAGTCCCAAGACTAAATTGCAGATATCTTCACAAAAGGGGAATTTGATGATCAGTTTCACCTTTTGTTTGAGCAAGCTGAGTATGCTTGATATATATACTCAGCTTGAGGGGGAGTTTAGTTGCAGTCATTAGTGAGAGGACATTTTGCTCCTTTTATATCTTCCTTCTTGTGTTAAGTATTTTGAGGATAGCTAGTGTCTTTTTTTATTTGTCTCTTTAGTCCCTATTACGAGGGATATTTTTGTCCTTGTAATATTGTAAACTTGCTGTCGTAATGAATAAGAGAGAGAGAGAGAAAGAGAGGTGTAGACAACAATACGTATGCTTGTGGCTGCACACATGGCTAGTGCCCTCCTCCTCCTCCTGTTCTCTTCTTCTTCCATTGTCTTTTAGGGTTTTTTTTTTTGGCTTCGAATCTTCTATACTACCTAATGTAAACAAATCACTAAATACTCAATTTAGTATGCAGAAGACAATTTCCATATATCTTATTATAGGCGTATAATAGTTTCACTCATCCTATAAAAACCCTTACTAATCCTATCTTTATAATTTAGATGTCCTTTTAAACAAAAAATTAGTATGTTTGACTTGAGTTTCTTTATTATGTATTAAAAGATAAATTTTTTTTATTAATGTTTCTTGAATCTTTTACAAGGAATAATATTAAATATTATAATTGATCATCAATGTCATTAAATTTAGATTTGAAGAAGAGATCTATCTGGGAGGAAAAAAATTCCCAAGTTCAGAAAAAAAAAGAAATCCTTGTGAAAAAATTGAAAGAGTCTTCAAACTTTTTAAAATATAAAAATTAGTTTTAAAACAATGAAATAGGTTAGTTTCTTTTGAAAGTCATGATTTTATCTGAAAAGCATGTGATTGAATTGTGAAAAGTTAATGATTTTTGGATTATCAAATTTTAATATTTTTTCAATTAATCTTGTTTTATTTGTGAAAATATATTAAGGAGAAAAAGTGTGACAATCCCACTTTAGGTATAAAGGCCATGCTGGAGCAATCATTATGGTCAAATGGTTTAGGTGACTTATGAAAGTCAAATTGTGAAACTAAAACACAATAAAAGTAAAGAAATGGAAGCATGTGCCAGGAACTTTACACGTCAATAAGTAAAAAGATAAATGCAAAATACAGGAAAGTGCATAGCCAATATATTAAATTGCCTTTCCCAAATAAAAGAGGTAGTATTTTCATGGGGGTTCGCTAAAACTCTACGGTTGCACTTTGCCTAGCTAACTATTCCTGATGCTTCATATCTACTTTAGTCCTTAACACCCTTCTGCCTAACTCCTTGCAACCCTGCAATCAATAAAAATCAAAATAAAACAAGACAAGGTGGTATGGGTCACTAAACTTATGTAGGATTCCTCCCTGATCACTACCACCTATTATAGGTAAGAGGAATAAATAAATATACTTAATTTAATAATTAATTATATTCTATATCTAGAAAAAGTAAACTATAATGAAAGCTTCTACAAAACTACGTATAATAAAATAAAAAAAATAAAAAATGCTTCTAGCATCAATGTAAACTCAACTGTAGTCTAGACTTTGATGACTAAAAAAAATCTCACTAGACTGTTGACATTGACCGACTCTTTGGAGAAGATCCCCAAAATACTTAACTTCATTTTCTTACTTAAAAGTGAAAAGATAGTTAGTTAGGACAAGGCCATTACAACTATCAACTGGGTCCTTTTGACCACACTAAATTCACCCTTGACTGGATTGTTTATTTACCAAGCAATCTACTATCTTGGGACCATTGCTATAAATTGTTACCCCTATTTATAATTGAGTATTTAATTTGTCTTAAAAGTGACCTGAGAGGGCCAGATCCAGTTCATCCTGTTTACTAAGTAGGCTGGCCCGTTAGGAGACGTCCAAGATGCCACTGGAACCCACTAGGCCCCTTGCTGGGCGTTATGAGCATGTTCCCACCAGTAATTCATCTGAATCCGTAACGGACTCCGAGGGGCTTGAAATGATCCGCTCCCCTTAGGAAAGTCCTTTCCTAATCCCTCTCCAGTCCTCTAATGAGGGAAATCCGTACTGAATGAGAAAAGCCGAAATCCCCGGAATACCGTCCAGCTCGGGATTGGGATTGGGCTTACCCCATTACGTCTTGCCTTCGGACTCTCGAACCTTTCCTATAAGAAGGGCCCTTTGGTAACCTAAGAAGGTACGTCCAAAGCAATTCCTAAACCTCTCTGCAACTATTGGCCATATTTCGTCCTGGCTTAGGCATCGGAGGGGGTTCCTCGGGATAGGAACCGGGGTCTCCTCTGACCTAGTGTCTTTCTTGTAGGAAATAGCAAAGAGGCTTCGGTGGTGTGGGAAGATCCTAGCCGTGCGGTCAAGATTAGATGAATTTGTGACCCAACGTTTTGGCGCCGTCTGTGGGAAACAAACAAAATGTCATGGCAATAAGAAACAACAACCGCTGACAATGTGGTGTTCCGGCCGATCTTCTTGCCCCACCGGCAAATATTCAACCCGTTCATCCGCCCGCAGCACCCTTCGCTGTCCCTCCATCAGCCCAAGTTCCGGTTACACAAATCAACGCGCCTATGGCCCCCGCCGGAGGCCCTGATGCGATAAGGCATTCGGCCCCACCGGCGGACCTCCTGCAAGAGGAACTCCTAGCTGTGATAGCATTGCTGTAGTGCCTTGAAGAAAGACTTGATCGGGTGAAAGACCAGCGGGCAGGAGGCCCCGAGCTGACCAATCCGCAACAAGGTCTTTAGCCAGTAGTCCCTCTGGGTTCTCAGATTTCATTGGGACCCTAGGGCCCCCACGATCAACAGCCCGAGAACCATCAGCTAACCCGATAAATGAGCCGGGGGAGGTCTCGACGGCGATCGAAAAAGGATAGGCATCAACGCCGTCGATCTTCAGTCTCCTTAAATAGTTCTACCTCAATATCTTTGAAGCATCACACCCGTCATGAACGGGGAAGAGGTGTATCCCGAGGGTATTCCTCAGATCGATTCTTGAGGACCTCTACTTCCCGAGATCGGAGAGTCTCTCGAGAAGGTCGCCCTTACTACAGGTGACACCCCGGCAACGACTGCGTCCGAAGGCTGGAGGAACGTGTAGAGCGGCTACTCCAGCATGATCGGGATGCCGGAATCAACGACAGAGACGACGCCCGATCATGTTTCACCCGGCGCGTGTTGAAGGCGCCACTACCGCATTGCTTTAGGGTGCCATCGCTAAAAAGGTATGATGACACTCGCGATCCTGATGACCACTTGCAATCCTTCGAGAGCACTTTCGACTTGCTAGATGCACCCGACGCCATTCGATGTCGCGCCTTCCCCACAAGCTTGGAAGGACTAGCCCAGCGGTGGTTCATACAACTGAAGCCCGACTCCATTGATAGCTTTGCCGAGCTGAGAAGAGCCTTTATAAGCAACTTTGCGGCAAGTCGGTGCACGTCGGCCACGACCGCAACATTGTCCTCTATGAGGCAAGGGAGGGACGAGACCCTGCACAAGTTCTAGACCCGTTTTTACGAGGCTGTCCTAAAAATCCCTAACCTAGATGTACCGAATGTCGTGTAATACTTCATTGTCCGAATTCGGAACCAACGAGTTCGTTTTGAGCTGAGCAAGCAGTTACCTATAGATCTTCCCGACCTAGTCTGGAGAGTAAATCAGTGCATTAATAGTGAAGAACTCTTACGGGCATACCTTGCTCAGCGACCGACTGAGTCCAACGAAGGTTGAGTCAACAGAAGTCGGGAGCCAGTTAGGGGTTGAAAGAGGTTTGATCGGAGTGTCGAAGATAGACCTTCGAAGGGTCCACGATGGGAGAATCGGGATGATAGGCAGGAACGCCCTAGGTTCCGAAGAGAATAAAATTACACCTCCCTCAACATGCCGATCGACCGAATCCTCCAGGAGATCAAGAATGAAGGACCAAATCCTCCAGGATCAAGAATGAAGACTACCTCAGTTGACCGAAGAAAATCAAGCCTACCCCAGAGGTGGAGCAGTCTGGGAAGTTCTGTGCCTACCATCATGAATATGGGCACTACACCTCGGAATGTTATGATCTCAAAAGAGAAATTGAAAATCTAATAAAGAGAGGTCATTTGAATAGGTACGTTGCCAACTCGGAGGTCGACCGACAACGTCGTAACCGGACTCCCCCTGCAACCGAGTGCGCCCAACCATCCTAGGCCAAAAGAGTGATCCATGTCATCTACGGAGGGTCGGTTGGCGGGGGAGATAACAACAAAAGAAGACGGAGCTACACCTTTGAGACCCAGAGGGTAGCTTGGGAAGTAGCCTCAACCTTTCACCGGCCATTGACTCAGGAGCCGATCACTTTCACAGAGGCCGATCTGGAAGGACCGGTGCTGCCCTACAATGATGCCCTGGTGATAGAGCCGAAGATCGTAGACTTCAAGGTAAAGAGAGTGTTTGTCAACAACGGTAGCTCTCTCGACATTATCTTCCTTGATTGTTTTAAGCAGATAGATCCGGACATGAAGGGGCTGACAAGGGTCCGGACTCCAATATACGACTTCAGCGGCCAGCCCGTTATGGCGGAAGGCGTAATCACTTTCCCTTTGACACTGGGGACGCCATCGGCGGCCATAACTCGGGAGATCGAGTTCACGGTGGTCGACGTACCTTCAGCGTACAATGGCATATTGGGGAGGGAATCCTTGGGTAAGTTTCTCGCCATTCCTTCATCTTTACACCAGAAGCTCAAATTTTCGTCCCCCGATAGGGTTGGTAAGGAGCGAGGGAATCAAAACACCTCACGACAGACTTGCCTGGCTTCTACCAACGCCCAACTCAAGAAGCCAGTGATGATCGTCAGAGAAGTAACAGAAGATCCGGCGAGAAATGCATAACCGTTAGAAGAGTTGGTTACCATTAAGGTAGGACCAAATGGGGACCAAGAGTTAAAGATGGGGGCCTCCCTGCCCGAGCAGCAAAGGCTACAATATCAAATGTTCCTATCGGAGAACTTAGACGTTTTTGCTTGGGAAGGTACCCCTCTGCCAGGGGTTCCCCCGGAGGTCGCTATATATTCCTTGAATTTGGACTCGGGCCATCCTCCCGTATAGTAGAGGAAGAGGCTGCTTGCCCCGGATCGACAAGAAGTTGTTAAAGAACAAGTCAACCTGCTCTTGGAAACGGGCATAATCAGACACGTCCAGTACCCCGTTTGGGTCGCCAACGTCGTGTTGGTAAAGAAGGCTAATGGGAAATGGCGCATGTGCGACTTTACCGACCTCAATAAGGCTACTCCTAAAGATTACTTTCTCTTACTGAACGTAGATCAGCTGATCGACACTACTGCGGGTCACGAGCGTCTGAGCTTCCTAGACGCCTTCTCAGGGTATCACTAGATACAGATGAGCAAGCTCGACGAAGAGCATAAGACGTTCGTTACCGAGGCAGGATTGTATTGCTACATCCGAATGCCCTTTAGACTAAAGAATGCTGGAGCGACCTACCAGAGGTTGGTGAACTGGATGTTTGACTGACTAATCGGTTGAAACATGGAGGTATATGTAGACGACATGCTTGTAAAATCCGCCAAGCCGCCGATCACTTGGAAGACCTTGCGGAAACCTTTGACACGCTAAGAAGATACTATATGAAGTTGAACCCCGCCAAATGCGCCTTGGGGTCATAGTAGGGAAGTTTCTGGGCTTCATGGTGACCTAACGAGGGATTGAGGCCAACCCAGACAAAATATCGGCCATCCTCTCTATACATCCTCCGACCCGCCTTAATGAGGTCTAGAGGCTCACAGGAAGGCTGCACTGATCAGGTTCCTCTCAAGGGCAGCCGAGCGCTACTTCTCCTTCTTCAAATTACTGAGGGTGAAGGAGAACCCACTAGACAAACAGGGCCGCATCGCTTGGTCACCAGAATGCCAAGCGGCGTTCGAGGAGCTCAAGGAGTATCTGAGACAACCCCCAGTGCTTTCCAAGCCGCTCACAGGTGAACAACTATTGATCTACTTATATGTAACCCCCTCCACAGTTAACTCTGTTCTTATCAGGGAAGGCGGAGGAACATAAAGGCCCGTCTACTATGTCAGCCGGGTCCTTCAAGGGCCAGAAGCACGATATCAAGCGGTGGAAAAAACGGCCCTTGCCTTGGTGACGGCTGCAAGGAAGCTACGTCCTTACTTCCAAGCTCACCCAATTGAGATCATCACCGACAGGCCGCTTCGGCAACTACTGCAGCGATCGGACGCTTTCGACCGAATGATCAAATGGGTAATTGAATTGTCAGAGTTCGAGATCACTTATCAGCCCCGGACGGCTATCAAGGCGCAGGCTTTTGCCGACTTTGTCGCCGAGTGCACGCTCCCAGCGGAAGAATTGAGCGGCGAACTTGGCGAAGGGCCCACATGGCAGGTTTTTACTGACGGATCTATCCAAGCCATAGGCTGTGGGGCCGGTATGATCCTGGTCCCTCCTGGTTCTTGAGAAGCAGATGGCCTCCAGTCCTCGTTGAAATTTTAATTTCTAGCCACAAATAATGAGGCAGAATACGAAGCCCGTATCTCAGGGATCCGAATGGCCAAACGGTTGTGAGCAACCCAAATTTAGGCTTACTCAGATTCCCCACTACTGGTGAAGCAAGTCAAAGGGAAGTACAAAGCCAAAGAACCTTTTATGAAGAAGTACAAGGACATAGTCCTTCAGATGGTCTCGTCACTCGAAGGATTTGAGATCCTTCATATACCAAGGGAGAAAAATCAGAGAGCAGATGAGTTGGCCAAATTGGCCTCCTCTTCTCAGACAATCGGACAATCGGACAATCGCTCTTTGTCGAAGAACTACTGAAGCCCGCCATTCACCCTGCTGACTCTTTGGAGGTATCCCAAGTTGATCGAGAAGATACATGGATGACTCCCATAGTTGAGTACCTTGAAAGTGGCCATCTGCCCACGGACCGAACAAATGCAAGGAGAATCAAGTACCAAGCACCTAAGTTCATAATGGTCGAGGAAAATCTTTACCGAAGATCTGTAACCAATCCCTTCCTTCGTTTCTTGGCACCGAATGAAGCGTCTAGAGCCATTGCAGAGATGAAGGGATATACAGTGGCCATGTCGGGCCACGCGCTTTATACTGGTGGCCAACCCTTACACAGGATTGTGCAGAATACACCAGAAGGTGTCTTGACTGCCAGATCAATGCCCCTCTCCCCAGGTTGCCAGCGAACGAGTTACAAAATGTTGTCGAGCCTTATCCGTTCGCCATGTAGGGAGTTGATATCTTTGGATGATTTCCTAGAACCACTAACCAACGGCAATTTGTAGTAGTCGCCATCGACTACTTCACTAAATTGCCGGAAGCCCAACCTCTGGCCAATATAAGGGATGATACGGTATGGAAATTCTTTTTACATAATGTTATTTACAGGTTCGGCATCCTAAAAGTGCTGGTAACGGACAACGGTCGGCAATTCACTAGCTATTAGTTTGCCGACCGCTACAAGGAATTCAGCATACGACACAGGTTTTCTTCAGTCGCACACCCACAAGCCAACAGACTCGTGGAGAACGCCAACAGAACCATCATGAAGGGTATCAAGACACACCTTCTTAAAGGTGAAAATTGGTTGGAAGTACTCACCAAAATCTTGTGGTCTTTTAGAACCACGACCAGAACAGCCACGGGGGGAGACCCCGTACCATTTGGCCTACGGTTCCGACGCTCTGATCCCTTTAGAGATCGGCTTGCCGGCCACCAGGTCGGGAGAACTTGAAGAAATCACTAACAACTAGAAGCTGCGAGAGAACCTCTACCTTATTAAAGAAGCAAAGGAAGCAGCTGGGGTCTGTGCAATCAACTACCAGCTAACAGTCGCACATTGGTACAACTCCAAAGTGCGACGAAGAACTTTCCACCTTGGAGACTTGGTTCTATGAAGTATACATGCGTCTCGACCACTCGAAGCGGGAAGGAAGCTATCACCCAACTGGGAAGGCTCATACAAAATCGAAAAGAGTTATGGGAATGGAGCATACAGGCTTGCTCGGCTAGACGACCGACTAATAGAGAATAAGTGGAACGTAGAGCACCAACGCCCTTTTTTCAGTTAGATTATTGTCGACACGATTGTGATTCATTAATAAATAGTCATTTTACCTCATACTTTTTCTCAGTTATCTAGTATCAACCGACCAAGGTGTGGCATAATTCTTCAACTGAATATCTCTATCTGTCCAAACCATAGAGAAAGGGCTCCCACCCAAAGAAGGGATAAAACTCGTATGAATACCTCTGTCGGTCCGAACCATAGAGAAAGGGCTCCCCACCCAAAGAAGGGATAAAGATTGTCTGAATACAGGTCCGAGCCATGGCGAAAAGGTCAGATTCAATCGTGAACAAACACATCGACTCAGCCTAAACCGGTGAGCACCGATTTTGCCTATCTGATCGAGGGGAGAAAGGGAGAGATCATAACAGTATGAAATCATAAAAATTACAAAAACTAGCATGTTTCATTCATAAAATTGGGACTACAAAGTTCATATTATATTCTTGAAATCAAGCAAAACTACAAACGTTCGAAGAAGGCTCCATCACCGAGCCACCCCTTCACTACGACAACGCCTTAGAAGCAAACTTAGGCATGACTGATGCAAACGAACATCGCCGACGACCACCTGGAGCGGATGACGTTCGCTAGGGCGAAGGTTCGCAGGACTGTCAAGTAGGTCGTGTTCATCACCAACCTCTTCCTCCCCCTCTCCCGCCTACCTGCACGCCAGCCACCTCTCCCTCTCCCTCTGCCGTGGCCTCCCCTAACAGTAAGTGGTGACTCGATGAGGAGATGCAAGGAGGGAGAGAGCCCAGTCACTTGCAATATGGCGTCATACACTAGGAGGTCCATTTCATGAGGACCTTGCTCCTAGAGATCCAACACCAACCTAGCGCTAGCCTAAGAGAGCCCTTCTCGGAACTCGTCGGAGACGGGGTCTTCAGCAAGATTCCGCTACACTGTCGGGAATGGCCACTCCTCATCGGCCGGACAATCGACCCAGAAAAAAACATCCTTCCAGCCTTGCGGAGGAAAATCGGAGGAAACGACGAAAGGACAGTGGTCGCCACTGCTCAAGAACTGGAGGAAGTCATAGGTGCTAGAAATAGGGCAGCGGTGGACGTAGACGAGATGGCAGAACACGTCGACCAGAGGTCCATCATGCTCGAAAATATACACCTGGGTGATAAAGGCGATGGCCAGACGCCAGGAGTTTGGTAGGACTTGGGAAGGCACGACAGAGAAGAGCCACAACAGGTCCACGACGAAAGGAGAGATTGGCAGGCGAAACCCGGCCTCAAACATGGCTTAAGTCACCATGAAAGAGTTGGAGGTGCCGTAGTATAGACGGTCTTCCGCCGCAGGCACTTGCAGACCAAACTCATTAGATATCCGGAATTGCTCCCTAATCCTAGCCAGGTCGCCTTTGGCGATCGACACCCCAAGAGCCGCTCGATCATAAGCCATACCATTTGCGTAGTTGGGAGCCATCTCAGAAGAGATTCGAGGCAAAGAGATGTAGAAAGGAAGAGGAGAGCAAATGGAGAATGACCAATTCCCTTCTCTACCTTTCCCTTTTATAAGGTGTAAACCAAATGCCCCATGCTTTCAATTCCACTGCGGTTAATGCGGGGTACCTTACCAATGCCGCTGCGGTAGATATGGAACGGTCAAGCTGCCTTTGACCAGTCAAAAAACATGGAATGAAGGAAAACGGCGAAGTACAAAAACATGCAGGTAAATACTAATGCAACCTTTCATATATTTTGACTGGTTAAAGCCGTCCTCTGGAGTTACAAAAGGAGGCTTCCTGTAAGCCAAAAAAGATAATCAAAGCAAAAAATACAACAATCACTAGGCCACGTTGCCTCCCTCGGGGGGGTTGTTTGATCGGACACCCATCGCCTTTTCAACATTAGCGACCCCCCTTTCGTACCCCTTGCGGTAAGTAAGGGAAGAACTCTCAATATAGGCATGGCGGGCGTATCTCTCTAGCTCTTGTCGAAACTCCTTTGAAGCCTTGAAATTTGTAACCCCGGCAATGCGGCCTTCCTCATGGGCGGCCTCGATCTCCCAGCGAGCGGCGATCAACTCCTGACGAAGATTCGCCATTGCCTCCCCCATCCGCGCTGCCGAAGATTCAGCTTTAAACAGGCTACCACAAAGGCGAGTAATCTCCACCAAGGAGTATGACAGCTCCCATCGCAAGGACTTTGACCGGCATACCTCCTTCCCCTAGAGATCACGTAAGGCCGCCCAGTGAAGGTCGGCCTGGGTCAGAAGTGCGGGAGTCCTGGTATGACCGACATCATCAACAGCGTCCCCTGCAGACGAGGTACCGTGGGTAGGTTCTGGATGGACCCTCAACGTCATCCCCGTAGTCGACCCCTCCCTGGCATTGGGGGTTGAGGTGTTTGCTGCCGGAGTCCCCTCCGGAACGGAATGGCCACTAAAAGATGACTTCGGCCTTATCGGCGAGGGCAAGTTTGCCGACTGGACCAATTTTGGCACTCGGAGGTGTCGGAGCTGTTCTAGATAGAAATCCGCCGCCAACACCTCGACCATGGCAACCACGGAGAGAGGATCCCCTTTGTATCCCACGGTCGGGGAGGGTGGTCGGGAGCCCGCTACGACTCAGGGGTTCGCCAAACCCTTTGAGGTTGTTTCTGGCTCCTGGGGTTCAGTCCCCTGTGTTGCTAGTTCCCCGCGAGGAAGGACCGATGGCTCGATCGCATACGGTACCGGCCTCTCCCCGGTGCTCACCGAGCCTTTAGCGGCTTCTGCCAGTCTCGCAACGACATCTGCCGTTCCCTCACCGACACTCGTCGATTTCTTGGACCCCGTTGCCAAGGGTCCGATCGTCCTCACCTCAGGTTCCTCGCCAATCGTTGCGTCATAAAACAAGGATAAAAGAGGCCCGATCATAAAGTAAAGGAGGAGCCCCACCGGACCAGTGAGCAAATGCTGAGCGAGATGACGTACCTGCTGGAGGAATGCCACAACGAAGCCCCTTTAGTGGTTGGGGCCCCTACGGTTCCACTTCCTCCTCCGCCGAGGAACGCGCAATCGCTTCTGGGGAGGTTTCGTCCACCATCGCTCTTGCCCCCTTGGTGCCCTCTCTGGCACTCTCCTTAGCGCAGTCGCCGGCGCTCTCCCTGGTGCCCTCACTAGCGCTCTCACTAGCGTCCTCACCAGCACTCTCTCCAGTGCCCTCATCGGCGCCCTTACCAGCACTCTCTCCAGCGCCCTTGCCGGTGCCCTCACCAGCACCCTTACCAGCACCCTCACCAGCGCTCTCTCCAACGCCCTCGCCGGCGCCCTCACCAGCGCTCTCTCCAGCGCCCTCGCTGGCGCCCTTGTTGGCGCCCTCACCATCGCCCCCGCTAACGTCGGCGACCCGTTCGTCGCTCCCTCCTTCCCTGCTCGACTCCGTCACGGGCACCCAATCCCCCGACGCATGGGAGCCCGCTTCATTTGGGCTGCTCGCCCCCTCGTCTGGGAAGGCTTTCCTTCCTCGGAATACTTGTACCAGAGGGAGCCGAGACTCGGGGGAACCCTCTACTGCTCAAGGGTCCACTTGGGACCCTGCCAGGATGGTGGCAACGTCCTGTTTCCTTTCCCTCCATCGCCATCGCGGCTCCTCTGGGCTGACCACTGCCATATGCACCCTTTCGTAACTTGGCCCTGGGGATTTAGGATATAGAACATGGTTGGAAGCGGTCGAGATTGGCCGGTTACCCCTCCGCTTGGACCGCCTCTCCACGTCTAGATGGATGAACTCGCGTGCCTTGCCTAGCTCGGCTATAGTCACCTCAAGGGCTCGGCCGGAGCCCTGGAGCGATGCCGCGGCAGGAGCCTCCCACCTCACATGCTGTGGAGGCCGGGCGGCGATCCTTGAAACAAGAGCAGAGTTGCTAATCCCAGGAAAGAGAAGACGATAGAGCAGTGTAAGGTCTAGTCGAGACTTACATACCTGGGGCCGCCAGACCACTCAGGCCCGCCGATTCCAATTGGCTCTCCATCAATACCTCACTAATATCTACCAGAGGACCATCCCGAAGAATCGCCACCTTCTCAGCATCCTCTGGAGGGATCGGTGGCAGCAAGAGATCAAGAGTGGGACCATTAGCGAGGTCCCTAAAAACGACGGGAAATAGAGAAGGAACGGAAATGAAAGAGCGGGCCCGAATAGCGGCGTTTGCGAAGTATTGCCTAAAGAGTTTGTCCCCTTAGGTATGAGGGACGGTATATATCCTTGCCTGGCGGCTCGTGGAAACGCCTCATCTAAAGGAGCTCTTCGCCTCCCCTAATTGGTGAAAAGACGTTTGCTTTGAGCGGACGCGAGTGCCGAATCGGCGCTCGTTCGGAGATATGACATCTGTCCTTTTCGAATCATAACCTCCCGCCCTTGTACGAGGAGAGGAAGCGTTTCCCATTCGTATTACTTCCGCCGGTCCACTTGGCACTCGACTGCTCCGAAGGCCGTGCACCGCCCCTCGGAGTAGGGGGGCTAGGGAGAGGGCCAGATCCAGTTCGTCCTGTTGACTAAGTGGGCCGGCCCGTTAGGAGACGTCCAAGACGCCACTGGAACCCATTAGGCCCCCCGCTGGGCGTTATGAGCATGTTCCCGCCAGTAATTCGTCTGAATCCATAACGGACTCCGGGGGGCTCGGAACGATCCGCTCCCCTTAGGAAAGTCCTTTCCTAATCCCTCTCCGGTCCTTTAATAAAGGAAATCCATACTAAATGAGGAAGTCAGAATCCCCAGAATCCCGTCCAGCCCGAGATCGGGATTGGGCTTACCCCATTACGTCTTGCCTTTGGACTCTCGAACCTTTCCTATAAGAAGGACCCTCCGGTAACCTCAGAAGGTACGTCCAAAGCAATCCCTAAACCTCTCTACAACTATTGGCCATATTCCGTCCTGACTTAGGCATCGGAGGGAGTTCCCCGGGATCGGAATCGGGGTCTCCTCTGACCTAGTGTCTTTCTTGTAGGGAACAATAAAGAGGCTTCGGTGGTGTGGGAAGATCTTGGCCGTGCAGTCAAGATCAGACGAATTTGTGACCCAACATGACCAAGCCTAAAACTCAACCTAACAGCCATAGGTTCGTCAATGGACTGCCATAGGTTCGTCTACATGTGCTTATTAGTACCTAGAGAAAGCACTTTGAGGGCCTTACTAGAATGCTTCCTTTAGGGCACAAATATGTAGATTGTATACACAAATACACAAAAGCTAGAATGCTTATCATAGAGAGATTTTCAAACACCAAGATACGAGAATGAGACTATGAGAGAAGAGGAGCTTAGAGTCGCTTGTAATGACGTAGGAGTGGAGGGTGGATTCATATAGCCCCTAAGCCTAATACTAGCTGTTGTTGACCATTTGGAAATGGTCAGTAATCGCTAGTTACTTTTTCCAACATCTAGTCTGATTAGCTGTTAAAGCTTGGATCAGCTCGATCCTGGGGAAGATTGGCGATTCATCTTGTTCTGGCCCCAAGAATTGGGAAAGGTTTACCAGGATCAAAGTAACCTACCTAAACCTAACGTAGAACAAATTGATCTGTGCTTATCCATGCTGTTTTTTGAACTTTGATCACGACTTTGATTCATTGAAAAATTCCTTTAAAGATCGTATAACTTGCTATTATAGTTTATGGCTATTCATATTTAATTAAAGTTGGGCATGCCTCCTAAACTACAAGAACACATGATAAACATAAATTTAAACTTATGCTGTTTGGTCATAGCTTATTATTGTTTTTCTATTGGCATCCAAAGAACACAAACAAAAGTGTAATTTCTAACCCATGTGTAAATGCCAGATAGGGTTGTGAATGTGCTAGGTGCAGCATACACACACACAACCCTGGTTGGATGCGCCCCACTGAGCTACTGTCTGATCTTCATCGGACAAGATTGGACGGCAACACAAAAAAAAAGGGAAAAAAAATAAAAATAAAACACCCGCATGCGGGCTTGGCAAAACGGGTGTGTTCCATGGAGACCACAAGCATGCATTTGAACATAAAAAAATAGGCATTCGATCAAGATTGGATGGCTGCACGGGGGGTGCATCCAGGTCGGATGCAACCCAGGGGTGTGTTTGATCCGTTGCCGTATATAAATATGTATATACATATATATGTATATAGTTAGTTAGAGAGAGAGAGAGAGAGAGAGAGCGGTACTGTTATATGGTCTGGGTAGGTTGTATGGTTTAGCGGTACCTGAACTTTTGGACGTTGGATCTCAATCCAATGATTTTTTTTTTAAAAGGTTCTTCTCTCCCCCACACCCAAACACCCCAATCTCTCAGTAAATTTAGACACCAAAGGTACCACAATGTTTTTTTTTCGTAATAAATATAACATCCATCAGATTGGATCCGATGGTTGAACAAGAGATACGGTCTAGACTGTAGCAACTATCCAAACTATATATCAGCACTACTCTCTATATGTACATATGTATATATGTGTATATACAGATTTTCGATATAACCTCTTACACTATATCATACTTAGGGATTAACCTCTGCAATGCTGATTCTTTTTTACAACTCTTTACAATCTTAAGTCTATTTAGTGGACAAATAGGAATAATCTCTTCAAGTGTTTGGAGAAGTCTACCAAACAAATTTCCAAATGTAAGGGGGTAAAAAATAAATATTAATATTAGAAGGGATTAATCCCTAAAGACAAAAGATTTTAGGGAAGTAATCTTTAAAAATCCTATGTAGTTACATACACATACATATACATACATACATTGCGTCTAGGCCAGACCTAGTCATACTTGCATCTAGGCTAGACCTAGTCTAGGTGGGCCCAATCCAAATATGTGCCTGGGGGTAGCTTATTTTAGTTTTAGGCAAATTTTCTTGGCCCATGTGTAACTTATGCAAAGAGTTCTTTTCTTGAGAGGAAACAACATAAAATGTTCTTAGTCCTAGCATTAAGAGACGGATTTTTCTTATTTGTATTGTTCCATTCCCCCTTTGGTTTGATGAGGAATGTCCCCATCTTAATCACACTCCAAAAGCCATTCTTGAGGCCTTTCAGGAAAAAATTCATTCAGGTTCTCTAGTAAAAGTAATCTTCCCCTTCGAACAGTGGAAGGTGGTTGATAGACTGATCTTCTATCATATCACTAGCAATAGCTACGTTTGCTCTCAGATCTTTAGATCTATATAACGTGAGACTGGTGTCGGATACCACTTATTGCCCAGGCTATAACTACCTAGAGGGGGTGAATGGGAAAATAAAAATTAAATGACAAATAAATAAAATCAAATATAATAAATATTAAGAGATTGCACAAACTCAGACAAGAATAAAGTGGGAAACAAGGAGCAATCACCCAAGCAAAATGCATACGGATTTGTACTGGTTCAGTAAGCAACCTACATCCAATCCTGAAGGCATCAACCTTTCAGAATTCCACTAGCTTAATACTAGTACAACCACCAACCTTAGTTGGCCAAACCTCTTGTCCTCGATAGGCCCTCTTCCCTTAGGAAGGAGTACTAGATATCAACCTCCAGCAGGTTAAACCACCTGTCTACGATAGGCTCTCTCCCCTAAGGAAGGAAACAACAACCTCCTGTCCAAGATAGGCCTCTCCTCGTAGGAAGGAAAATAAATACAAGTGTTACACGGATATGCCTTTTAGTAGGCTGATATGTGTATAATGAGTTTAACTAAAAAACAAGGAATTAAGACAAAAAAGAATGAGAATGCAGCTGCAGAGTCTTGAATGCACAGTGAACTGTGAACAGAGAGTGTTGCAAAGAATGAAGAGCTCAACTGTGCTCTTGAGCGCTCTCTCTTTTGAATGCTTTGTGGATTTGAGTTCTGGTGCTTGGAAGCTTTTTTTCTCAAGGGTGTTGCTTGGTGTATACTCTCACACTTGTTTTGGTTTTCTCTCTCTATGTGTACTTCTAGGAAGAAAGGGGCTTGCATATATAGTGCTTCTCTAGGTTTCTTCTCTTTAGACTCATGGTAATGATTGTTAGACTGTTATGCACTTGCTGTGTCTAATATTTTGAATTTGTGAGAACCTGTTAGTTGTCTTTTTCAGCTCTTTCTTCTTTAGTCAAGCTTTCTCCATCCCCTTTGTAGTTGTAGACGCAGGTTTTCATATATGTGCTTGAGTGCTTCCTCAGTTAGCTAACCTTGAAAAGTCTTGACAAATATCTGCATCATAGAAAGTCTAAAAACGGTTGCTGCACTTCTTGCCCAATCTGTAAGTGAAGATTTTCATACGGCAGAAGTCTATGAAAGTACAAATATGAGAAGCATGGAAACTCTAAAAAGGTAGCTCAGAAAAGCGCAAAGACTTCCTAATTTGAAAAAGATTTCAATAAAATATAAAGAGCTTCAGAAATGATCGATCATATGAAGCATAAGTTATTAGGAAGTCACATGTTCAATCGATTATGTGAGAGCATGAATAATCAATTGAAGCGGCTCAGTTAAATTATAAAACGATTGATTATATGAGCTCAGATAATCAATAGATGATTGGATTATATGGGCTTAGATAATTGATAGATCAATTAGATACTTGATATAGTGAAATGATTGATTATATGAACTTAGTCAATCGAATCGATCATATGAAGCATAAGTTATTAGGAAGTCACATGTTCAATCGATTATGTGAGAGCATGAATAATCAATTGAAGCGGCTCAGTTAAATTATAAAACGATTGATTATATGAGCTCAGATAATCAATAGATGATTGGATTATATGGGCTTAGATAATTGATAGATCAATTAGATACTTGATATAGTGAAATGATTGATTATATGAACTTAGTCAATCGATGAATGATCAATTATATGGCATATCTAATTGATAGAGTGATCAATTATATGGCTCATCTAATTGATTGAGCGATCAATTGTATGGCTCATCTAATAGACATGCAATCAATTATATGGCTCATCTAATCGATAGGGCGATCAATTTGTATGTCTCATTTAATTAATAGAGCAGTCAATACGTGGCTCATCTAATTGATATAGCGATCAGTTACATGGCTCATCTAATTGATATAGCGATCAGTTACATGGCTCATCTAATCGATATTCTAGAGATATAATAGATTGAAAGTTGAAACTTGAGATAAAATCGTTTATTGAACCTAAGTTAAAATCGATGGAGGCTAAAGCTTAGAAATTGACCTAGTCCAAAGAGATAATCGATTAATAAAATCAATTACTGCTCAAACTACTCAATCAAAACAAAAGCTGATTGTAGTAATTCAAACCATAAAAAGTCACTGAAACTCACGGATAGATACAAAACTGAATTGTTATCAACAAACATAGATTGATTCTGTTTATTTTAATTGAATTTTTATCATCAAAACTTAAAGAGTAAAGTAGGAATGGGCCCAATAGTTCAACGAGTGTTTGCAGGGCAAAATTGTGATAGATGAAGAAACATGGTAAATAAATTGTAATAAATCAAAGTACATTTTTTTGGCTATTTAACTCGTATATTTGCTATGCGGTGAGGCAAAATATTTATTTGGGGACTGTCTAAGCATAGTGACAAACTAAATCTCATAATGATGCAGATTCTCTTGTCACTATCTACACATTGGTGTGGCACTCTGATGCTTGTGTCATTGATGTAGAATAGTGGCTTGTTTTAATGATTGTTTTCCTTGGTAGGAAGATATACCATTTTATGGAAGAGAATACGTAGAATGGTCATGCTTACAGGAGTCTTGAGTATGAATAGTAACCAATGAAAGAGCTGTCTTGTATGTGTTAAGTGAAACAACAAACACAGCAAAATACACAGTTGTAACAGAGTCAGAGATATGATAAAAATGAGACTTCGCATGCTACTAAAAAGGGGATTGTGGTAAATCCTAGCAGAAGCACAAAAGGAATTGGACTCCAACGTAGTGGGAATCTGTAACCGGGGTGCCCATAAATGGCAGCTGGAGTCACTAAGTTTGATAGCGAAGGTAGTTTGGAGGTTACGTGCTAGAGTGAGTTGAAGTGTTGAAATGATAATGGAAAAGCAAGGGCTTGAGGAGAGGTTTTGCTGATTGTGGCTAGGGTTGTTTATGGTTTGGTTTGGTTTGATTTTGAAGAAATTTTAGAGAATCCAAACCAAACCAAACAAGATCTCGTACCAAACAAAATGATACCAAACCATATAATTTAGAGACCAAACCAAATCAAACGGAAACAATTCGGCTTGGTTTGGTTTAACCTTCAACAGTTCCCAATTAAGTCTTCAACAGTTCTTATAGGATGAGTAGATAATTTATTTTGGCAAAGATTAAATATACTATTTAGTGATTTTGATGGATATTTAGACAAATATAAAATAAAACATTTACTACAATAATAAGGAAATTAAAATTGCCTTTAAATATAGGATCTTATAAATCTTTACATTTTAATTAAATGAAAAATCATTTACACTTCACATTGGACGGAGGATATTGTTCTTAATTTAAATAGAGAGGATCATATTATCCCATTGTACTCTATGATTTCACTTAAATATACACAAGCACCATTAAAAAATTGCATTAAACTTATATCCTTCTATGTAATTTGGTTTCTTTGGTTTGGTTTCCACTCTTCATAAACCAAACCAAACCAAAATTTGTTATTTGATTTGATTTCAACTCAAACCAAAATTTTTTAAATTTCACACCAAACCAAACCAAAATTAGCTAATTCGGTTTGGTTTCTTGGTTTGAACCAAATAATGAACATCCCTAATCATGGCAGACCCAATATTGGATGCCATTTCACTGAGCTCTGATACAACGAAACATCAAAGACAGGCCAACTAAGCTCTTGTCACTATCGAACATCAGGGAGTATTCTTTATTCATAATTGCTATGATAGATAAGTTATATCAGAGATGCACATGCTGAGATATGATAAAGATGAGGAGAATTTGCAAGAGAATAAACAGGGGATTATAATACATACTAAAAAGGGGATTATAATACACCCTAACGGAAGCATGTAAGGAATAGGACTCTGTGACAAAGAGGATAAATGCTAGTGTTGATATGAAGTGTTCTTTCCCCCCTTCTTTTTGGATGTTCAGAGAACCCACACCTGCCCCCACCTGGTTTATTACTGTGCACGGCGTGGCAGGTTTGGTAAGAAACCCAGGCTATGCACGTACTCCAGGTAAGGTCAACAACTTTTAATCCAGATCAGACCTATATAGGACATAGCAGGTGTTGATTGGTTAGAATTGAAGCTGCAACCATGTGCAACCAAATGGAGCACACTTAAATAAGAGGACAGAGTTCGGTGACATTGATTCAAGCTGCTTGGGTGGTTAGGATGGAGATGTCTCATCCAACATTCGTATCTTCCTATTAAGAGAATAAACAGAGGGGAATATTCTTTCATATTCATTTTATATAGTAACATAGATATCAAATAGCCAGAATTGATAGTGATCACTATATTTCAGTTCTGTTTGTGGTAGGAAGTCACTGCTGATCTCCTAACTCCGTAAATTTTGAAATTGGAATTTCAGGCAAAATTTTCATCATTCTTTGGCCCAGGCGTGACAGCAGAGATTGGTGAGTTGCTTTGCATGTATCTCTAGTCGTGCAGCTTTGGGAAGACATTCTGTCATCATATTGTTATTGTCACATCATACGATTTTGAAACTCTTGGTGCAGGGGGAGGGGAGAATAACCTTTATGAGGTTCGTCTTATTTCCAACACAGAAGCTCAGTCAAGTTGATATTTTCATTGTTCGTACTCATTTCTTTCAGCCTTACAAGTGATTTCCTGTAAATTTTTCTGTTCCCATCGTAGCAAATATCATGTGAAGGGTCCATATGATATTCAACATCAGATAAGTAATTTTTTTTTGTTAAAGGAAATTGTGGTGGTAATTCTCCCACTTGTGAAGTTTTCTTGCTTGTGAGTATCTCGATGTACTACAAATATGCTACATTAATCAAATGCCTATGTTTGGGTTTGGATATGCTCATTGTATTAAAATTTCAAGTAATGATGAAATAAACTCCAATTTTGGATAACGATCATTGTAATTGGTATTTGGAGAACTATCCATTTGTATTTCTGCTCCATTCTTTAACAACCCATGCCTCACATTCATATGTATTACAGATCACTATTGGTCCAAATGGAACATCAAAGCTTCTGTGGATATGAGAAAGGAATGAAGAGGGTTCATGCGTACATTTTCATAATAAAGATGTAATGGTTAAATTATATAGAGAGCTGACCATTTAATGTACCTAAGCACGTTCAAAGTGCAACCATAATCATAGTTAATAGATGTAACCTATGATCTACTTGTTTGATTGTGCAGGGACGTCACCCTAGTACTCTTATCAAAGAGATGTGGGAATATCATCATTTAAGTAGGCCTATCAACGGGCCGGGCCGGCCCGCAGGTTTTTGGGTTGGGTAGACATGGACTACATTTTGGGATGGCTTGTTGAGCACGCGGGCCAAAGTCGGGCCGAAAAAGGAGCCGACGGCCAAGCTTGCCAGCCCGCAAGCCCTATTCTCTTTGTTTGTTGGAAATGCCCCAGCCTCTTCATTGCTGCCTCCTCTACTTCACGACGGCGACCTCAACTCGAAGAGGGGAAGGTGGGGCGGTGAACGGTGGTGATTGATCATGTGTAGCTCTGCATGGCGCAGGTGGTGGGGATGAGCATGCGCAACGAGCTGCGTGGCCCCAACTAGAACTGGGTGGGTCGGGAGTGGCCGTCGACCTCAGTGGCAGTGTCATCACGGGCATCCATGCGAACCCGCTGGGGGTGCTGGCACGGCAGCTGGGGGCGCCCCTGCACAACATCCGGTGGGAGAACTTCCCCCTATATCGGCTCGACGGCCGCCCCGTTGCCCAAGGCTTGACCATGAGGTGGACTCTGTGTTCAACAAGCTCCTGGAAAGGGCGTCGAAGCTGCGGGAGATGATGGGGGAGGCTGCCAACAGCATCTCCCTGGGCTCGGCCATGGAGACCCTGAGGGCCCTTTACGGCACCGCCCGGAGCAGCGAGGAAAGGGAGCTTCTTGACTGGCACTTCGCCGACCTCGATTACACCAACGTCAGCTGCCTCTTCGACCTCTCCGTCGCCTACTAGGACCAGGACGACCCCTACGAGATGGGCGGCGATCACTGCTTCCTCGCCGGCAGAAACTTGCAGCTCATCCATGCCATGTATCGTGACGTGCCCATTCTCTATGGCAAGACCGTGTCCTGCATCTGATACGGCGATGCAAGGGTGGAGGTGGTCGTTGGGGACCAGGTATTCCAGGCGGACATCGTACTCTGCACGGTGGTGCTGGGCATGCTCAAGACTGTCAGCATAGGATTCGAGCCCGCTCTGCCCATGTGAAAGTTGGAGGCGATCAGGAGGTTGGGCTTCGGGCTGCTGAACAAGATTGCCATGGTCTTCCCCTATGTCTTCTGGGGCGAGGACGTGGACACCTTCGGGTGCCTGAACAATGACAGGAGCAAGCGTGGCGAGTTCTTCCTCTTCTACTGTGTCTGGAGGGTAAAGATCGCCCCGGAGGCAGGGTCTACACGCAACGGATTGAAGACCATGGCAACCGGGTCTGCAGATTGGGAGCATGCTGGTCTGGATCTGCTGCCTTGTGGTGGTCTTCATCGCCATCACCAACATTCACAGGTTTGGGAAGGTGGCCTCGGGCGGAGGCAATAATAGGAGACGGTTGGGGGAGGTAACCTCTGGTGGAGGCAAGGAGGGGAGGTGAGTGGAGGCACACGAGCAAGTAAAAGAAGGCGGGGGGAAAATCCTCTGACGGGGGTGACAACGACGGCGGACAAGAGGGCATGTCGGCATGGGGGTGGACCTCGTGGGAGAGCTTTTCCCTACTGCCAGGTGTGTAAGGGGAAAGAAAAGTCGGGCCTAACTGGGTACCTGCGGGCCCCTATGGGCATTGTAAAGGAGCTGTGGGTCGGGCCGGGCTGGGCTGATGGTGGATTGGGCCAGGCCCGGCCCATTGACACCCCTACATTTAAGTGAGTAAAAATGGGTCAGGCCAACGTAGGCTCATTTTGGGCCTAGGATGCACAAAGAGCTCAATAAGGGCACCCTTGGAAGGCCCATTTAGTCTTGAGCAAAGGCCACATGTATCAGTGGGCATATTTGCTCCAAGAATGGAAAGTCAACCTTCTCGAGGATGCTGCGTAGTTGAAGAAAGAACCCCAAGAGCTTTTGGGAGAACCCTCTCAAGATAGGGGAGGAAACATTAGCCCTGAGCTTGGGAAATGGGCATCACCACCAATTGAAAGATTGTGGGCCCTTGGCACCTTGTGTTCATTTGGGCCACTTTGAGCACTTGACACAGTAGTGGGGGGAATCTTTGTAACAAGGCTTACCACTCGATGAAAAGCTATACTTACGCACATCGAAACCCTAACTTACGATCATCAACAATACTTTGTGATGACGACCTACATGGTGGCTTGAAGCCATAATCCCACAACTTCTCTTCCATCTGTGTTAGCATAGAAATTCTACCCCTTAGGTGGTTGAGAGCTCCTCATGTCATCTGAACTAGCCCTAGGAACCTTTATTCCCATCTAGACCCTAGAGAAGAGGCCCCCATGTCACCTAAGTAGTCTTAGGAACCCTTTGTTCCCATCTAGATGCTAGATAAGCGAGGATCTCCCCCCCCCCCCCCCCCCTCCTCTCTCTCTCTCTCTCTCTCTCCATCATTGTTGTGCATTGATTCTAAGAGTTCTAGAAGCGAAAGTCCTATTGTATTAGGCATTGGATGGTTTTTCTTTGGAGCACTCATAAGTAGGATTAGCGGGGAGGAGAGAAAACGTAACAGAAACAACATACAAAAATCTCCTCCTTATCACTCTATGTAGATGCAGCAATAAAGTTGTAAGGAAGGCTGTGATTTCTCACCTTCTTGAGATACCACGATCACAAGATATGCTATTCCATGCAGAGGGAGAGCAAGGCACACAAGCGTATACTCTCAAGACATATCCACACGAGTTCTTTGTTGTCGAAATCTTTCCAGAAATCTCTAGTGAAGAGAATGTCTTCTCTTCTTCTTCTTCTTCTTCTTCTTCTTCTCCCTTCTTGCTAGCTAGAAGACGGGAGAGAGTAGAGGAGAGGGCCAGCCACTTTATAAGGGTGTACTCAGAGGAGAGTGGGAGAGAGAGAAAGAGGGATGGCTTCTAGGGTGGTACCCTAGGGCTCCTATCTCAATCATATATATAGACTATATTTAGAGTCATAACTTACTAAGTCCACCAAACAACTTAGAACTATTATGTGTATGACTCTCTAGGTCCAAATGTTATTCTGGTTACAAGTCCATTAAGCCTTGTAACTCTCATAAAGACTTATTGGTTAACTCCTTAACCATTTAAGTTAATTAATTAATTATCTTATATCTTAGGTTAATTAACTTGATTATCTAATAATCACTTTAATAATCATATTATGATTATTAACCATAGACTTTTTGATCATGTTGGATTCCAAGCAACGCCGTATGATCTCAGAAGACATGGGGATAACTAATCTCGTCTAGAAACTTGTCCGTCAATAGATGCCACATGGATATAATCTTTTATTCATTTAATACCTCTTGTTTAGTTAGGAGTATGGTTGAATTGTCAGACTCTTGTATGCTAAACCAGATAAACCTCATGTTCATATTTTTATCAGAAAACTCATTTTTTTGATGAACTATTGAACCTTAGCCAGAGATTTTCCTTAATACTTATCTATAGGGTATTCTCTCTAATTCATATATCGAGAATGAATGATCTCGTATTAATTTTAAATTATCTTCGCAAGTTTTTCATCGAGTTTGAGCTAATGACCGTTGGAGGCCTTATTATTAAAGACCTTTAAGTTAGAAGAAGTCAAGGTCTAGCAGTCCTCAAGTAAGATATCCTTTGAAACCTCAGGTCTAAGGACCAACCGTACTACTATAACAATGAACATCCTAGTTGATAGTTGGGAATAATTATCATTTAGGGTTTCATAGTTGGATATGTTCAGTGAACTTATTCTCTAATAAGCACCTGTGTACTTGCCTTATGTCTCCACATATGTGACTTTGAGATCAGTCACCCTCATCATATGAGCAGGCATAACACGCATCAGTATGTCTGGATATAAGATGTCTTATCTCAAATATCTTATGACTTGTTTAGGAATTATGATTATGAATATTAGTCTCATTGTCATAATCTCATTATGATCCAACATTTTTCACATGGTTTTAAGGACTTCATTATGTGTTATAAATTAAATGCTAATCAACATAATGAATTATTTGTTATTTATTAATAAATATGAATGCACATAGGTGCCATGAGATTAGATTTGAAGACACCTATATCTAACATTCTCTCACTTAGATTAAAACTAATCATCGACATGTTTGATTCCCATCGAACTTAGGTGAAGCACGAAAGCAACTTGAGACAAAGGCTTAGTCAATGAATTTGCTATATTATCTATAGATAGAACCCTTTTCACTAGGATATCTCCTCTAAAAATGATCTCTCTGATTAGGTGAAAATGTCTTAGAATATGCTTTGACTTCTGATGAGACTTCGGCTCTTTCGCTTGTGCAATTGCTTTGTTACTGTCACATATCAATGTGACTGAATTAGGGATGCTGGGAACTACTCTTAGTTCGGTGATGAACTTCTTCATCCATACAATTTTCTTGATAGCTTTAGCAATAGCAAGGTACTATGCCTGTACTGTTGAGTCTGCATTCCTACTTAGAACTCTTCTAGTTCACTGCCCCTCCATTAAGGGCGAAGACAAATCCTGACATTGATTTGTTATCATACAATCAAATTGGAAGCTTGAGTCCGTGTAATCTTGCAATTTCAAATCATCTCCTCTATATTCTAGGAATATATCTTTGGTCCTTCTCAAGTACTTTAAGATGCATTTCATGGCCTTCCAATGAGGTTCTCTTGGATCTGTCTGATACCTACTCGTAACACTTAGAGCATGTGCTACATCAAGTTTAGTACATATCATGACATACATGATAGATCCTATTGCCGAAGCATAAGGCACTCTACTCATATATGATCTCTCTTTAGGAGTTTTAAGAGACATCTCTTTAAAGAGATTAATTCCATGTGTCATCGGTATGAGACTTCTTTTTTGAATATTATATGTCAAAACTTTTGACAATTATATCTATGTACATAGATTGGATCAATCCTAGCATCTTCTTAGATGTATATGTATAGATTTTTATCCCAACATATAGGATCCTTCACCCAAATCCTTTATGGAGAAGTTTTTAGACAGCCATGCTCTTACTAATGATAACATCCCTACGTTTTTCCCAATGAATAGGATGTCATCAACATAAAATACTAAGAATATGATCGCCTTCTTATAAACACAGTATCTTCATTTTTAATGAGGTCATAAGATTTGATCACCTTGTTAAACCTTAAATTCTAACTTCGGGAAGTTTGCTTTAATCTATAAATAGTACCTTGAGGCTAGTCCATTTAAGTTCTAAACTTGATTGGAGTACATGGATTGTATCTCAGAGTTCATGGCCTCTTGCGATTTCTTGGAGTCGATATACTAATAGACTCCTGATAGGTCTTAGGATCACCATCCTCATAGTAGAGTTCCTCCCTTTTGCCATCCTCGATATGTCCTACATATCTATCTAGTTGTCTAGGCACTCTAAAAGACCTATGTAGTTCTTTGGTGTGTGTGTCTGAACGTGTTCTATAGGCGATGAATCATTCGATGATCCAGTGTTAACTTGTGTGTCTGGAACTTCTTCCAGTTATATCTTGCTTCCGTTGTCTTTTCCAACGACATATTCCTTTTTAAAGAACACAACTCTTTTAGTGACAAATACCTTTTGATCATTAGGATGATAGAAATAATATTCAAACTTCTCCTTTAGATGTCTCACAAATCTATACTTCTCTTGTCCTTGATTTTAGCTTTCCTGGATTATGCTTCTTCACATGCACAGAACATCTCCAGATTTTAACATGCTTAAAGTTAGGCTTCTTTCCTCTCTATATCTCATATAGAGTGGTAAACATTGATTTACTTAGAACCTTATTAAAAAAGATAGGCGGTTAATTCTAATGCATAACCCTACAAGGAATAAGAAGTTTAGCAAAACTCATCATCGTACCATATCCAATAAAGTGCGAATCCTCTTTTCGGATGTATCATTCAGCTATTATGTATAAAGAGGAGTCCACTGAGAGAGGATGCCATTATCCTTGAGGAATTGTGTAAATTTTATACTTAAGTACACATCTCTTCAATCAGATCAAAGAGTCGATACTCTTTCTAGTATGTTTCTCCACTTCATTCTTGAAAACCTTAAACTTCTCAAAGGCTTTTGACTTATACTTTATACTTTATTAAATACACATAGCCATATCTAGAAAAGTCATCAATAAAAGAGATGAAGTAAGAGTAACACCTCTGGCTTGAGTGGACATTGGACCGAACACATCCGTATTTATTAGTTCTAATAAATCTTTAGCTCTCTCTCTCTCTATATATATATGTCCAGTAAATAGAGAATTGCTCATCTTTTCCATGAGACAAGATTCACATGTTGCATATGATTTATAATTAAATGGATCAATGTATCCATTTTTATGCAACTTTTGAACCATATCCTCACCTATATGACCCAGCCTATAGTGCCATAGGTATTTATGATTCACACATTCCCTCTTTCTTTTAGGAGATTCACGAGCACTCATCATACAACATGCCACGTCAAAGATGTATAAACCATTGACTAAGATTATAGATGCAATTAATTTATTTTCGAAATAAATGGAACAACTTTTATTCTTAGTAGTCAATGAATAACCAATTCTATATAAATAAGAAACTAAAATTATGTTCTTATGATCGATGGAACAAAATAACAAATATCTAGTTTTGATGTCTCCTAAGGGCATCCTGAGGTTCGCTATCCCCACAACAACACTTACAACTTTTGCATTTCCGAGCCTCAAGTTAACCTCTCTGTTTCTCAGCTTTCTTCTACTTGTCAGAATCTGCACATCATTGCATATATGAGAAGTACATTTAATATCTAATACCCACGATGTAGATTCTTTAATTGATAAGTAAAAGTCAATCATAAGTACCTGAAGCTTCTCCATGCTTCTCATTCTTATCCTTTGCCTTCTCTACAAGGTAGGCCTTATAGTTCCTCTTCCAATAACCTTTTTGGTGGCAGTGGAAACACTTCCCTTTTTCAGCTGAGTTGCCTTTGCCCTTCTTAGTAATTGATTTAGCTTGTTAGGCTTATTCCCCTTGCCTTTCTCAAAGACTTGCCCTGCCTTTCTCTTCATGTTACTCTTACCAACCAAGAGATCACAAGGTTTCTCCTTGTCGGCATTGCCAGTTAGGTTAGGTGGAGATTGCTCATTAAGGACATTGGCTATCTTTTCGGATATGAGGACTATCTTCATATTCTATAGTCAGTCAAAATGATTGGAGTTTGTCAGTTTGTTAGCATCCATTATGCCAGCATCCGATTATGTGATGACAATTTCTCCATACAGAGGAAATCGAAGAAATTTAGTAAATACTTGAATTCTTTAGATATAGTCTTTTATCTGAATTAGATCCGACTACTTTTTGACGTATTGTATAATACTCTGTATATAGAACGAGAGACACTGATGGTCTTCTGGTGGGGATTAGAATCTTACCAACTCATGCAAGCCATCTTATGGTAGCACAATAAGCCACATCATAATCAATGAACAGTCATTTCATGATAGTTGCAACCATTGCAATATCTGATCTTATTTTTGCCCTCCAATTATAGTGACCTTGTGGTTGCACAACAAATCAATGAATTAAGTCAAGTCACACCATCCTTAGTGAGAATAGCTTCGTGATACAACTCTTGTGGTAGTATAACAAAGCTACACCAGTTCTAATACCCCGCTCTAGACATCAACATGTCTTAGGAATAACTTATTTCCCAACTAAACAAGCCATGTTGTAGCCCATAATCCTATGTGATCAAGGTCTAAATTAAACCTATAACGATGGAGGGTCACGCGGATCTTCTCAAAGTTCTTGCATTCACAACTTAAAATTTCAATAGAGGGATTTTGATTTTATTTTTGATCTCATCCTAGGTGATAAGTATATATAGATATATCACATATATTTTTGAATATATACTATATACCAAGCAGAATATTATTCAAAATCAAAATAAAATAAACATTCATCTCATATATGAGATACAGATAACCATGGACGGCTAGATGTGACAAAGCTAGAGTCAATTAGTCAGTCACCAATCCAAAATCATATTTTGAATAGGATGGACAACAAACACATCTATCTTACATACATCGCCAAGATGAAGAATCTACAGCCATATGATCTCATTATAGCAATTGCCATAGAGAGAGAGCGTGGCACATAAACATATGTCCTCTAGACGTATCCACATTAGTTCTTCGCTGTCGAAACCCTTCTAGAAACCTCCAAGGTAGAGAATGCCTTCTCTTCTTCTTCTTCTCCCTTTTTATTGGCTAGATGATGAGAGAGAGCTGAGGAGAGGGCCGTCCGGCCACCACAGAAGGGGGCGACTAGAGGAGAGAGGGAGGAAAGAGAGAGGGATGACCACTAAGGTTAACTTGATACCCTAAGGCTCTCATCTCAATCATATATATCGACTGTATTTGGAATTTTTCACAAAAACTTTTAAATTATCATGTAACTTATTAAGTGTATCCAACAACTTAGAACTATTATGTGTGTGACTTCTAGATCCTGATATAAGTATGGTTGTAAGCCCATTAAGTCCTGTGACTCTTATATAGGCTTACTGATTAACTTCTTAACCAGTTAAGTTAATTAACTAATCATCTTATGACTTAAGTTAATTAAATCATCAGATAATCATTTTAATAATCATCTTATGAGTATTTGTAACACTCCCACCGCCGACCTAGTTCGGTCGTGCCGACCTATAGCGAACCGACGGAGTGGGCGCCATAGTAGGAACAACTTTAACATCCACTTTTCTATTTTTCAGATGAGCATACATGCAAAATTCCATAATAAAATGAAACAACCATCATTATCACAAGAAAAGTCCACTAATAAATAACTGTTGAAAATAGATATAATGTCTCCATCTCTAGGATCACTAAATATCCGTGAAATAAAAGTACATCACTTATGGTGAATAAACCTAATACATATCTTTCTACTTTAAACAGAAAATAAAACTTACTTCTAGATAACCAAAGCTTTAGCTTCAACTTTCTGGAACTACCTCCTCAGCCTCGCTCTCTTGAACATGGCCTTCTTCAACTAAAAAACAAGTTAGTACGCAACGGTGAGTCACTTAGAACCGAGCAAGCTCAGAAAATTAATATCCATAGTTTTGCATACATATTCATAAGGAAACATCATAATAACTAAACATCTAAACGTACTTCAACTTTATCATGTATATAAGCAATCTTAAGTCCCAAACAGAGGTATATCAGCAATGTGGGTAGACAATCTTCGTGGGCAAGGAGGAACCAATAATTAGATGCGCGTCATAATATCTATACGTGTGATCTACGCACCCGTGCACAAGAGTGCGAATGTTTGCGCATGCATGTACGCATGCGGTAAATACCTAACTGTTAGTATTAGATGGTCTCAAAGCCAATCCGATACTATGTATTGATTCAGTTTATTAATAAATGACATTAATTTCATTGTATGTAATTAATTCGATCCATATTTATCATATCACGATGAAGTCCATGAACATGTGCAATAATCTTCAGATTATGATGAGATCATAATTACGGGACCGAAGATTTATAAACACATGTTTTTAATTGTTCCTAGTCATAGGATGTTTAAGAAGGACATCAAACATCCGGATAGACTAGTATAGGTTACTTCAGGTCATATGATGAGGGTGACTAATCCTATAAGTCACTTGTGTGGAGACACTATGCTGGACCTGTAGGTGCTCATTGGCGAATGAGTTCACTGAACTGATTCGACTATGAATCGCTGGATGGTAAACACCTTACTGTTAACCAGCTCGATTCTTTTGTCACGGTTGCGTAGATGATCCTTGGACTTGAGACGCTAAAGATATCTTGTTGGTAGATTTCTGGACTTTGACCTTGACTAACGAATCCCTAACCATGGGTTATCTATAAGTCAAGCGATCAGGTTCAGGGAAATACCCTCGAAGGTAATTGTGTGTTCAATACGGGATCATCCGCTCTCAGTAGTTTGAGAGAGAATGTTCCGGGAATGATGCGCCTAAAGTCTCTGGCCAGGGCGGACTCTGTATTCGATAAGGAGTTATCGGATTCAGATTAGCAGCATCTGATTCAAGTGAATCGACCGAATAGGGTTTAACAGTAAACCATACCCTAGGTCGATTCGGGAACGTTGCACGGATGAAGGATTATATCCGCGCGCTAACCGATGACGGAAAGGTTCCAATAGAAGGTTGAGATAACCCCAGTGCCATCTAGGATCACGCGATGTTGCTTGGCATCCAACGTGATCGAAAGTCCGTCCGAATTTATTGTGGGACATTAAATTCGGCTGATTAATTGAATATGAAGATATTAATTAATTTAGTGGGTCCGTAAAGAGTTATTGGGCTTAATAGGCTATTAACTGGACTAGTATTTGGGCCTAGAGGGTCACACACAAAGGGTTTTCAAGTCGATGGATAATCTGATAGGGTTTCGGATAAGTCTGAGTTTTTCGAAAAACCGCAAATAGACTTATTATAAAAGAACGGATACTACGTCGGGGGCTAGCAACCCTAACCTAGCCGTCGTTCTTTCTCTCTCTCTCCTCTCTACTGGGCGTGCGACACGAGGCGGCTATCTGGAGGCTCCGCTTCGACTCTCGACTGCTCTGCCTTCCGTCTGACGGGAGATTCTGAATCCGCATGTCATGGCGAATTACGCGCAGCCAGACGGGATCCACGAACGCCGCATCGAGCGAGGAGGCGATGACGATCCATTGCGAGGAGAACCGCGTGGATACTGCTAGAGCCCGGGCACCTGCGCTGCTTGCGGCATCGCTCCAACGGAATCGGAAAACGAACGCAGATTCGAATCCGCGCAAGGTAAATTCGATTTACTCCGATTTTATTTTAATGATCGAAATGGGATGGATCCGATCCCGAATATTTTATTCTGCTGTGTTTTTCGGTCGGATGTCGACACAGCGAACCCAACAGTGGTATTAGAGCCAGGTTCCACTGTATTTTCGCCGTTTCGATCTCCAAATTAATGTGTTTATAATTAACTCCATGCGTTGTTTAGATTTTAATTGCATGCGTTGTGATCATGCGATGATCACAGCATATTTACTGTAAATTATTGTGATTAAAATTGGATTTTCTTTGGGTTATATCGTGTTCTTCGTCTGACGAAGAACGCATCGCAACAGCATGTTCATGAGCACCCCAAACGTTGGGGATGGCTCGCCGGAGCGTGGGCTTCTTCCCACGGTGTTGTCGGTGGTCAGGATGACCCATGGCCGGCGACGGGGAGGACGGCCGAGCCCCCTCCTTCTTCTAAATTTTATTTGAAAATGGGGGACCGAGGGGTTTAATTTTTCAGAATTATTGGCCATAGGGTGATTTTTCCGGCGCCCTTGGAGGGCTCCGACGCCGTCGCTGGTGTCCCTGGCTGCCGACCAGGGATTCCCGGCGACGGCCCCACCGGCCGACACCTGCAGGGCAGGTGGTCAGCGGCGGGGGGCGCCCGCTTCCCGCGCCCTGCGCAGCTAGGGTTCCCTAGTTGCGTTGGGCGGCAGGGAAGGGGGGGCTCGGGCCGGCCCAGGCTTGGGTCCGACCCAGTCCGGCACCCGACCCGGGCTAGATCCTCCCCTTGGGGCAATTTGGGCCCGGTTCGGGCGCCGGCTAGGGTCGGCCCAGCGGTCGGTCCGGACCCGGTTTAACCTTCTTTTAAACCCCCCATATAACCCTCTAAATAATTCCTATTAAATTTATTATTGGCCCATAAATTACAAAATTTTTATTGAAAATTGAAAATTTGATTTTAATCTGTGTGATCACTTTATAGGCCAATAAATAAATATTTTATATAGGAATTTGTTATTTAACAAATGTTGTTAATTAGCTTTTGATCTAATTATTAGATTATCATGACATTAAAGTGAATTAATTTAATTGTTAAATTAAATTTTTAATGTCTGAAAATCTTACATGCATGGAATATTATAAATATTGTCTATTTGGAGTTTATGTGCATTATGATGTGCATAGGTTTGTTTATTTAAATCTGATTTAAATTAGCATGCTTAATCTTAATGAAATTTGTTTTCGAAAATTTCTAAATCTAATTTTGATTGGTTCCTGGTTTTATAAAACCTAAAATTAACTATTTTCGAAAATTTTCATTAGCCATTTGATGTGCATTTCATATGTGGTTTGTTTTAATTAAAAACTATACGGTGGTCATAGATTAGCACTTTATTTGTTGTGGATGTGAATGTGATTGTGTGGTTTATTGTTAATTAGTAAATAGAGGTCTGCGAACCTCTCCCTCTCATATCCCATTGTACTTCTACCTCCCTCCCTTTGTATTCGCCTTAAGGCTTCCTCGTTTTTAAAGTATCTTGTAATTTTGAATTATGATGTAATTCTGATCAAGGCAGCTGAGCGTGGATGATCCACAACTGCAACCAAGAAGGATAAGAAGTGTTCTTTAAGCCTATGAGTTTGCAGACTCATAATATAAACGTTGTATTATGTGTGTGTGTATGCATTTGACTGTCTGGCTCAAGTCAAAGCACTGTGCTATCCGTGACCATCACTTGACATGTATGTGATGCGTGTGTGTTTATTTTGATTACGAACAAAATTAGCTAGGTTATTAGTATAAATATATATTCGATATATATAATACTATCGCCTAGGATGAGACCAAACTAATTAAAATAAAACCTTCGTTACTAATTCTAAGCCGTAACGCGAGTCATTGAGAATGTACCGCGTGGCTCTCCATCAATATGATTAATAGAACTTAATTCAGTGGTGGCAGATACTATGTGTTTACCAGATATTTGCCATCATTTGTTAAGAGGACTGTTGATCATGGCATTAGATGCCTTTGGATAAGAATATAAGAACGATATAGTTATCCACGTGTTTACCCGGGAACTATATTTCTATTCTACTCTATCACGTATTGATGGTAATGCTTAGACTGGGAATAATGGTCTACTGTGTTTATCCGGGACCATTAAGCCTGGTAGCCGAAGTATGATCGGATATTGCAAGGAGTTGCAATTATCATGAGATGATTGCTTTGAGATAACAATATGATACTATGTGTTTACCCGATGTCATACTGTGATGCTTGAAGATTCTGATCCCCACTAGGAGGCAGTCGGCGTCTCCCGTTCTGTATAGTTGAAGGTTATACAGTCCGACGAAAATTAGTGGGAATAAAACTAGATAAATAAAGTCCATATCTTGTTTTAAATAAACTGATAGTTTGCTAATCTTAATTTGATTATCTCCTGTAGGCTAAAATGTCGCACCACAACCCGTTGCGTGGCATACTTGATGTCAATCGTTTGACAGGCCCAAACTACTCGGACTGGCTCAGGAACCTGAAGATTGTCCTCAGGTCTGAGCAGATTGCCTACATCTTGGATAATGAACCTCATTCTGAACCAGCATTAGATGCCCCAGAGGAGGAAATGATTGCATACGAAAAGTGGAAGGAAGACTCCACCATGGCCTAATGCTACATGTTAGCTTCTATGAGCAATGAGTTGCAGAGGCAACATGAGGAGATGGATGCTAGATCCATCATGCTCCATTTGAAGGAGCTGTTCGGTGAGCATAGTAGAATTGAACGATATGAGATATCTAATAATCTATTCAAGGCTCAGATGGCAGAGGGAATTTCCGTACAGACTCATGTACTGAAGATGATAGAATGGGTGGAGAGGTTGGATGCTCTTGGGGTTACACTTCCCAAGCAGATGCATACTGACCTCGTGTTATCTTCCCTTCCACAATCATATGCTCAGTTCATCGTTAACTTTAACATGAACAAGATCCAGACCACCTTAGCTGAGCTATTGAACATGTTGAAGATTGCAGAGGGGAACCTTATGAAGGATAAACCCCAAATCCTCATTGTTGGTAAGACCAACAGAAAGAGACTTTCAGACCAAGCCTTTCGAAAAGGTAATAACAAGGTTCAGAGAAAGCAAAAGGTTGTCAAAAAAGACAAATGTAAGAATACTGAGAAAGGTTATTGCTTCTACTGTCACCAAAAGGGCCACTAGAAGAGGAGTTGGAAGGAATACCTCAATGACAAGGCTTAAAGAATCGTGAAGCAGCAGGACGCTTCATGTATCTATATGATAGATATAAACTTGTCAATAAGAGATTGTACATCATGGGTATTAGATACTGGATGTGTATCTGATATCTGCAATTCTGTGTAGGCACTAACAAGAAGACATAAGCTGATGACCGGCGAGGTGGAGCTGAGGCTAGGTAACGGCGCAAGAGTTGCGGCGATCGCTGTGGGGACAGTGAAGCTCAAGCTACCATCCGGAGACACATTTTCATTAGATGAATGTTATTATGTACCTAGCATAATAAGAAACATTATTTCTATTTCATGTTTAGATAGAATTGGATACAATTTAAATGTTGGGAACAATAGTTGTTCAATTTATTTTGGAAATAAATTAGTAGCTTATGCTATTTTATCCAATGGTTTGTATCTATTGAATGTGTCTTATGAAAACTTACACATCGATTCTTTAATTAAAAGAAGCAAGTATGAAATGAACAAAGCATACCTATGGCATTGTAGGCTTGGCCACATTGGTGAAAATAGACTTCAAAGGATGCATAAAGATGGATACTTAGATCTATTTGATTATGAATCATATGCAACTTATGAGTCGTGTTTAATAGGTAAAATGGCTAAGTCTCCATTTACTGGAATTGGAGAACAAGCCAAAGACATATTAGAACTTATACATTCAGATGTATGTGGTTCTATGTCTACCCAAACCATTGGTGGTTTCTCATACTTCATTACATTCACTGATGATCACTCAAGGTTTGGATACATATACTTATTGAAGTATAAATATGAAGCTTTTGAGAAATTCAGAGAATTTAAGAATGAACTAGAGAAACAAATTAGAAAGAGTATAAAAACCATCCGATTCGATCGAGGTGGTGAATACTTGAGTACAGAGTTTATTAAATACTTAAAGGATAATGGTATCTTTTCTCAGCTTACACCTCCTTATACACCTCAGATGAATGGTGTATCAGAAAGGAGAAATCGCGTATTAATGGAAATGGTGCGATCTATGATGAGCATGTCCAAATTACCAGTGTCCTTATGGGGATATACACTTAGCTCGGCTATGTATATCCTAAATAAGGTACCCAACAAATCTGTTGAAACCACTCCATATGAGATATGGAATGGAAGGAAACCAGACCTTAAACATGTTAAAGTATGGAGATGTCCTACTCATGTTAAAAGACATGACTCAGATAAGTGGAGTCCAAAACTGACAAATGAAGATTTGTGGGATATCCAAAAGAAACTTATGGATATTACTTTTATCATCCTGGCGAACAAAATGTATTTGCCGCCTGGAGAGCTGTCTTTTTGGAAGAAGATTATATTCTTCAGAAAGATAGTGGGAGTAAAATAACTCTGCAAGAAATTCTAGACCCACAAACTGGTAATGGTTCATCAGATGAACCGTTAGCTTCTGAACTTGTTCAAAATGATACACAGGAACCTCGTAGGTCTGAAAGAATACCTAAACCACCAGAAAGATATGTGGGACATATTAATTTAGATGGTTCAAGGATACTCTACAATGAGGATGATGATCCTAAGACTTACAGGGAGGCCATTGAAAGTCCAGAGGCTGGGAAATGGCAGGAAGCCATGAATTTTGAAATATAGTCAATGTACATCAACCAAGTTTGGAACTTGGAAAATTTACCTGATAGTATAGTACCTATCGGCTGCAAGTGGATCTTTAAGAAAAAATATCGGTGCAGATAGACGTATAGAGACTTATAAGGCAAGATTAGTGGCGAAAGGCTATCGTTAAAGACAAGGTGTTGACTATAACGAAACCTTTTTACCCATTGTTATGATTAAGTCTATCAGAATTCTTCTCGCCATTGCTGCCGACCATGATTATGAAATCTGGCAGATGGATGTGAAGACTGCCTTCCTCAATGAAAATCTTGAGGAGGAGGTGTATATGATACAACCAGAAAGATTCACATCCAAAGAATCTCCAGACATGGTATGCAAATTGCAGAGGTCCATTTATGGACTGAAGCAAGCTTCCCGAAGCTAGAACATAAGGTTTGATGAGACGATCAAATCTTATGACTTCATTAAGAATGAAGATGAGCCATGTGTGTACGAGAAAAATAGTGGGAGCGCAATCACATTTCTGATTCTTTACGTTGACGACATTCTACTCATTAGGAATGATGTAGGAATGATGTCATCGGTAAAGATATGGCTGTCAAAGAACTTCTCCATGAAGGATTTGGGAGAAGCATCTTACGTATTAGGAATACAGATCTATAGAGATAGATCAAAGAAGATGCTTACTTTAACCCGATCCATATACATAGAAACCATTGTCAAAAGGTTTGACATGAAAAATTCTAAGAGAGGTTTCATACCGATGAGACATGGAATTATACTTTTTAAAGGTCAGTCTCCCAAGACACCTGAAGAGAGAGCTGTGATGGATAAGGTCTCCTATGCTTTTGCCATAGGCTCCATCATATATGCCATGCTATGTACTAAACCTGATGTAGCATATGCTCTAAGTGTTACGAACAGACATTAGGCAGATCTAGGTGATGAACACTGGAAGGCTGTGAAATGCATCTTTAAATACTTGAGAAGAACTAATGATCTATTTCTAGTCTATGGAGGAGGAGACTTGAAACTGCAAGGATACACTGACTCGAGTTTTCAGTTTGATCCTAATGACAGCAAGTCAACATCAGGTTTTGTTTTCACACTCAACGAGGGAGCAGTGAGCTGGAAAAGTTCTAAAAAGGAAATCACTGCTGATTCGACAATAGAAGCCGAGTATATTGCTACTGCTGAAGCCGCCAAGGAAACTGTATGGATGAAGAAATGAATCGGCGATCTTGGTGTGGTGGAAAGCATATCTGGTCCCGTCCCACTGCTGTGTGACAACAATGGGACGATTGCTCAAGCAAAAGAGCCGAGGTCTCATCAGAAGTCGAAGCACATTCTGCGGTGCTTTCATCTGATCAGGGAGATTATAGCTCGAAGAGATGTCGTGGTAGAAAGAGTTCCTTCAGCCGACAACATAGCAGATTCACTGACAAAGCCTTTGTCTCAAAATGTCTTTGAGCGTCACTTAGAGAATATGGGTATTATGTATAAAAGTGATTGGCTTTAGTCCAAGTGAGAGATTGTTAGTATTAGATGGTCTCAAAGCCAATCCGATACTATGTATTAATTCAGTTTATTAATAAATGGCATTAATTTCATTGTGTGTAATTAATTTGATCTATATTTATCGTATTACGATGAAGTCTATAAACATGTGCAATAATCTTCGGATTATGATGAGATCATAATTACGGGACCGAAGATTTATAAACACATGTTCTTAATTGTTCCTAGTCATTCTTAATTGTTCAGCTCATATGATGAGGGTGACTGATCCTATAAGTCACTTGTGTGGAGACACTATGCTGGACCTGTAGGTGCTCATTGGCGAATGAGTTCACTGAACTGATCCGATTATGAATCACTAGATGGTAAACACCTCACTGTTAACCAGCTCGATTCTTTTGTTACGGTTGCGTAGATGATCCTTGGACCTGAGATGCCAAAGATATCTTGTTGGTAGATTTCTGGACTTTGACCTTGACTAACGAATCCCTAACCATGGGTTATCTATAAGTCAAGCGATCGGGTTCAGGGAAATGCCCTCGAAGGTAATTGTGTGTTCAATACGGGATCATCCTCTCTCGGTAGTTTGAGAGAGAATGTTCCGGGAATGATGCGCCTAAAGTCTCTGGCCAGGGTGGACTCTGTATTCGATAAGGAGTTATCGGATTCAGATTAGCAGCATCTGATTCAAGTGAATCGACCGAATAGGGTTTAACAGTAAACCATACCCTAGGTCGATTCGGGAACGTTGCACGGATGAAGGATTATATCTGCGCGCTAACCGATGACGGAAAGATTCCAATAGAGGGTTGCGATAACTCCAGTGCCATCCAGGATCACGCGATGTTGCTTGGCATCCAACGTGATCGGAAGTCTGTCCGAATTTATTGTGGGACATTAAATTCGGCTGATTAATTGAATATGAGGATATTAATTAATTTAGTGGGTCCGTAAAGAGTTACTAGGCTTAATGGGCTATTAATTGGACTGGTATTTGGGCCTAGAGGGTCACACGCAAAGGGTTTTCAAGTCGATGGATAATCCGACAGGGTTTCGGATAAGTCTGGATTTTTACGAAAAACCGTAAATAGACTTATTATAAAATAACAGATACTATGTCGGGGGCCAACAACCCTAACCTAGCCGTCGTTCTTTCTCTCTCTCTCCTCTCTACTGGGCGTGCGACACGAGGCGGCCATCTGGAGGCTCCGCTTCGACTCCCGACTGCTCTGCCTTCCGTCTGACGGGAGATTCCAAATCCGCATGTCATGGCGGATTACGCGCAGTCAGACGGGATCCACAAATGCCGCATCGAGCGAGAAGGCGAGGACGATCCATCATGAGGAGAACCGCGTGGATACCGCTAGAGGCCGGACACCTGCGCGGCTTGCGGCATTGCTCCGACAGAACTAGAAAACAAACGTGGATTCGAATCCGCGCAAGGTAAATCCGATTTACTCCAGTTTTATTTTAATGATCGAAACGGGATGGATCCGATCTCGAATATTTTATTCCGCTGCGTTTTTTGGTCGAATCTCGACACAACGAACCCAACACTATCTATGCGCGTGTGGCATCGACACATGCATGCGGTACATACATATTTGCATACAGTTCATATATGCTAATTGGCTTATTAAGAAATGGAGAGATTATTTTAGTTAACCGTTTCTTATATTGTTTGCAAACACCTACTACGAAAACATCTGCGACATGTAAGATTGTTAGCTTACTATAAGGTTGATTTAATTGATTAGACTATGACCTTATACACTGCCTGAACTCTATCTATTCTGCGACTTAGTCAGATTTTCAGAAAGACTCTCCTATTATAAGGCCAACTAAAATCCGATTACGTACCTAATCGATTAGCAGTATAAAAGGTAGCAATTAGACCTCTCACTTATTCATGTAATCGATCTCTCAATTTATTCATCTAATCGATTCATCCTTCCCTTAAAGGCAATTGATTAGTGAATTGACAGAATAATCGATTAAGTGACCAGTCTAATAATCGATTGTGCTGATCAATTAAGTCTCTCTTTGATAGCGTTTATTCGCTCAGTCTCCTAATCGATTGATCACCTATCGATTATTCGACAATTGGATGACCTCAAGTCATTGGCTAATTGATCTCTCCTTCAATCGATTAGAAGTCTTAGTAGCCATATCGACTCACTGGTATTGCATGAAATCGATTAAACGTTATCTTCTAATCGATTAACTATTTCTTATCGAGTTACCTTATTTCTTCTGATTGGTTAACAGTTAACAACTCCATGATCAATTAACAATTGCTTCACATAATCGATTAACTCTCTATTTTTTTACTCCAATTATCTATCTTAGTTTAATCGATTCATTATTGAATACGTCATCGATTGACAAGTCTTCTATTGTGTGCTTTACCTACTTAGTGCCAAGTCAATTAGCTGTGACATTATCCTAGCGATTAGCAGTTACACTTCAAATCGATTTGTTTCTTTTTCTCTTAAATCGATTTGCTCATTTTAGTCATAACAATTAACTGCTAGAACTTTCAAGTGATTATCTATTGCATTTCATATCGATTATCTATTAGTTTTTTTCTGTGCGATTAACAGTGTTATTCTTGTAGCATTTAGCTAGGCAAATTGACTATCTATTGTTATTATTTAATCATTGGATCAATTATCTATTAAACTCCTAATCGATTCTCTAATTCCTCAATGCACAAGCAATTAGAACATTGTTTATTCTTATAGCTCTCAAAAGTAGATACACTTGCAGTACCATAATTTACTTTTTGTAGACTTTTCGCTCTCACTTGTCCTCTGGTCAGTACACCAGATGAGATCTCTCTTGCTTTTGGTATATTTGCAAGATAGGGAGAACTATACAAGCCAATCCTAGGAAATGAACAGACTATAAAACTATGTTTCCAGAAGACATTAACATGCAGTATGTCTGAAGATCTCTCTCAAATTAGACCAAGGTAATTTTCTGCTAAGTTCGAACTGGTCTACGTTGGTACATGCTGGTTAACATTAAGACATAGCCTGGTTGGCACTAGAATCAACCAAGAACCGTTATACTCAACAAGAAGCAACTAGTCCTAATGGGAAGTTCAATTCTAAATGGATTATAAAACCAAGACTTGAGAGAGCAGTAGAGATAAGAGAGATAGATAGAGAGACAGAGATGAACAAGAGCGCATACTGATAGATCCAAAAGCAAAAGCTCTGCTTCCTCTTCCTGTGTTCGTAAGATCTGAGAGAGAGAAAAGAAAGAGCTAGATTGAGAAGAACCTGAGAGCCTAAGCCTTCTCCTCTTATGCACTTTAATAAGCTCTCAATTGTTTTTTTTGTGGATCAATACTACTATTTCATTACTCTTTATTTGTTTAATTGTTTTGATGCAGTGTGTGTTCATCTGTGAACACTTGCCTACTAAGAGGCACTCTCATTTATAGTTATATCTTCTGTATTTGTGTTCCTCTTCCAGGTTGTTGAAAGAGTGATGTTGTGTAGGAGGGAGATTTTCCCTTCATTAAGTTGAAGAGAGCCTGCTGTTGTGTAGGGGGAGTTTTCCTCTTCATTAAGCTGAAGAGAGGGCTTGCAGGTGTGCAGCAGGTTGTTTACCTCTTCTAGGTTGCTGGAAGAGAGGGCCTACAATGTGTAGGAGTTTGTTTTCCTCTTCATTATATTAAAGAGAGGACCAACTGAGGTTGGGAGATCGTATAACTAGCAAGGGATTTGTACATTGTGCTTAGTGGAAATCCTAAAAGGTTGCTTAGGGGGACCCAACCAGTAAAAAATCTCTGTGTTCATCTTGTGTGTTTGCCTCCTTATTTCCCTCTCTTGCTGTGCATCTTTTACATTGCAAGTAACTAGTACTTCTAATTTTGCTTGAATAATTTGTTTAAGAACCTATTCACTCCCCTCTAGATCATCATAGCTCGATCAACAAAAATCTACAAAATATAGAATTCTATGTTGAAAGGCATCTATATAGGGTGACGTGACTCAGTAGAACACATCTACCTCTATAGACAAGTTTTATCCTGTTAATAGACTATTTGATTTCTATTTAATTCATGCAATGATTGTTTTGTTAATCTTGATTTATGGTTGCCAATTAACTTGTCAAAAGCATGTTAAACTATTTAACAACATGTCCATATTCACTATTTTCAAAGAGATAGCCTATGATTAAAGCATGTCTAGGTTGTTAACAACATACCTAGATTCCTTATTTTCGAAAGTAATCAAAGTTTCCACTTAATCTGGATGTTAGACAAAATCTATTTAAATGGATTGAAAGGTGTTAGGGAAGGGTGATGCCTCTCATGAAGGGTGTCACCTGTCCAGGACGCATTTCACACCTGTTAAACAGATTCCAAACAGACCTATTTTTTCATGATAATTTGCATGTTTTTAAGTTCTCTTAGGTACAATTTTGAATGGCACTATATAGTATAATGATAAATGTATGTAATTAAGATATTATGATGCAGATGTACCAGGCAGTAGTATGGGACCTACGTGCCACATGGGTCAAAGTGCTACACTATATGAGTCATCTCTTGATTCCTTTAGGACCAAAGTGCTATATGGTGAGAGCCACCTTTTAATCCTATGCGATCCATCTATAGATTCCTATATCTATTTGGTTAACGACTATGAGGTTATGTATAAGCTCGAGGGTAACGGGTTAAATTCTGTAAGTATATTTGTGTAATACCCTACATAAGAATGTGTTAAATAGACTAAATTAGTAGATTACCAAAAACACCGGCTAGTCATTTTTCGATACTCGAGTTAGAAGGGACTCCGAAGTTAAGCATATTCGATTGAGAGAAGTCCGAGGATAGATGACCTTCCTAGAAAATCTATCAACTAGTATAGTTGTTAGGCCAGTTAGCTGATTGGATCATTACAAAATGATATCAGAGCCACGAACCGGTCGGAAGAGAGGGAGCTAAGTACCATACATGGCAAAGTGTTACACTATGAAAGGACTATCCTAGAGTGTGAAGCCGCATGGTGGGAGCCACCTCTTAAGCCTGTGGGGGCCACTTATAGAATCCTACCTGCCTGGTGTATTGGTTATAGGCTATGTGTAATATGGTCCTGATAAGGACGTCAGGCTTCTAAGAGAGGCAGATTATAATACCATGTATAAGAATATGTTAAATAGACTAAATTAGTAGATTACCAAAAACACTGGCTAACCATTTTTCAGAACTCAAATTAGAAAGAACTTCGAAGTTAAGCGTGCTCAGTTAGGAGAAGTCTGAGGATGAGTGACCTTCTTGAGATGTTTAACAACTAGTAAAATTGTTGGATCAGTTAGCTGATTAGGTTATTACAACTTATATGCTATCTGGGTGGGATCTGAGAGTATTTTTTGACTGTACAGTTAAAGACTTAGTGGGTTTTGTCTTACAACTTGGTAAAAGATGATGATGATGATGAACATGCTTAAGAGTGTAAACATGTATGTAAATGGTACGCATGGTCACTGTGATTAATTGTTTATCATGTTTTTTTCTTTATTATATGATTTTATAAAAAAAAATGTAGATTTTGTGAATTATGAGCTTGCTGAGTCGATTGGACTCACCCTAACTAATTAACACTTTTAAGAGAGGTTGAGTTAGAGGCCAAGCCTAAGGACAAGCGTGAGGCCTAAAGTTTGAATTCCAGACTTGTTAATAGACATAAGTTTATGTTTATTTTCAGTTTTAGAATTGATGTAATAGTTATATTTATTTCAAAACTTTGAGATGTATTAAATTTTATTTGGCCATGTAGAGATCTTGGACAAAGTACCTATTATTATTCTTATTTGTAGCATTTATCTTATTAAGTGAATGTTCTTGTAACTATGATGGTTGTTTCATGGGTATTATGGATGTATGCATACTCGCTCTAGATATTTTTGGACATATTTGAGTTATTCCCACTATGGCGTGCCTGTCAGATCGAAGTAGGTTGGCATAATTGAACTCGATCAGTGGGAGTGTTACATATGCTTTATGTTATTCTTTTACTTATGTTATATGTGGAATTGATTCAACCACTTACCGTATACTTATGCATCATTTGAATTTGCAAAGTTTGTTATATATGCCTATTGAGTTTGTGGACCCATAAATCCTACTCATTACTTCTTAAGAGAGTTAGGTGGAAAGTTAAAATAAGGGGAATACTTAGATTTATAAAACGATCTTTAACAAGGTGTTGTGCTGTGGATTAATATTTTGGTTTTATTTTACTATACTAATATAGTAGAAATGTTGATAGAATAATGTACGCAATTTTCTTATTAGAAGGATCAGTTGTTAAATTCCGATTCAAGCTATTCTAGACTTTTTATTAATTATCCTATTGGCTTATTTTAAATTATGCGATGATATTAACATTGTTATTTACCTTGCGGATTTCTCTATATCTCGTATATGTACATTTAATAGATTGTTCTCACTGTTTTGTCCGTAGGTTCGATGTGCGCAGTGTAACAACAATCTGCGATTTTTAAAAGAAGTCGCAGTTTAATCATAAATTTCATCTTAACATATTTTTCATGAGCAAATTCTAATTTATTGAAGAAATCTTTAAAATCGTCATAAATTCAAAAAGTAGAGATTTGGTCATGATCTAATCATGTATTTCTCAGGAAAAATATACTTTATCGAAGCGAACTCGTTCATTGTTATAATATATATTTTTAAATTTTATACTGTATTTTAAAATTTTATTTTATATATTATTAACGTAACTTTGACTATTTATTTTTTCACGAAGTTTTCAGTTTTTTATGCCCCGGTCGATTTTTTTTCCTGAATCTAGACTGGGTGACATTGGATGTGAGTGAGTTCGTCGGACTGAGTTCAGGGGCGTTTTCTGATCAAAAAAAAAAAAAAAGAGTTCAGGGGCGTTTAAGTAAGAAGGTTCGCAGTGTATGCGTTGAGAGGCCCCTCTTGGTTGGACCCCGAATTCCCCGCTAGCAGGAGCTGTCAACTATTTTTAGGTAATGGCAGGTTGGCACCCACTTGATTGGCCAAGCCGAGAACAAGGTTCTAGAGCTCCTGCAGCTTTCGGGTTAGATCTTGGAATTTCATGTCAAAAATGCTTGGCGATCTCTTCCAAGCGGTTGGTGGTAACCAACGCATGCGCTCGGGGGTTAGAGATGGTGGTAGGGCTGTCAAAATGGGCCCAGGCCCGTTAACAGATCCGTTTGGACCCGTTAGTTATGGGTCTGGGTATACCCGTTTACCCATTAAATTTTCTATCGTCATACATTACAAAAATTTGTGAGCTAATTTCTTGGAATTTAGACCTAAAATCAAACCAAATTATCTGGCACATAGAGATTTAAGATAAATAAATTCTATACCAGACCCATTTATCTTTTAACATCAAATAAATAAGAAGCAGGTTCAAGACCCGACCCATTTACCCATTTACCCATTACTCTTATTGGATTTGAACCGGATCTGAGTTTATTCACTTTGGGCATGGGTCTACCCAGACCCGAACCGTTGACAGTCCTAGATGGTGGGTATCACTATCACCTTTCTAGCTTGTTTGACTCTTCTTGGTTGAGTCGTGGTCCTTCATCTTATTTATCTCATAGATTAGAAAATGCCAAATGTTGAGGTCGGAGAAAAAGAAGTTGGATGGATGAGAAAGGGAGATTAATTGTAGCAGTAGGAGGTGGAGAGGTTGAGCTGAAGTCAGTTTGGACTATTGCCCAGTGTACTTGAAAGAAACGAAAACCACTGGGGATTAGTTATTATAGGCTATTTATTTCGGAATAAGGAATATTTTACTGTCACAGCTGAACGGAATCTTTTGTTTGGAAATAAGTTATTACGTGGGGTCCACATACGAAATAACGTATATTAAAATAAAGGGTGTTTCGATTTGATAGTTTCGTGGAGTTGTTGACGAAATAAGAAGAATAAACAATTATTAAGTTTAAGGTGGGATGACTTATTCTTCTTATTCCCTGAATAGGTTATTCTGCACTGATATAAGTCATTTTATTTGTCAAAGTTAAATTAAACTTATTCTCACCTTATTCGCTCTTATTCTTCTCTTATTCTCCAGTCAAAGTGACGCCCAGTAGAATACTTAGTTCTTGAGTGTGGGATATAATTACTTATTCACCTTATTCAGCGAATAAAATTTTTTGACCTGATATTATAAGCAATTCTTTTAATCAAAGTAGAATTAGTCTTACTTTAAGAATAAGACCTCTTATTTGCTATTAAAGTGGACAACCATAGGATCCCCCGGGTAACCAACTCGACGCTAAAGACAGTTCCAGGAGTGTAACGAAGAGTTTGAAGGGTAATCGGAGATTCTAGATGGAAAATAACTATGGCATGGACTGAGAACTTCTCGAGACTCTTTGACGCACGACCACTCCCCATAAGTTGGGGAAGAGACATGGCAGTTGGTGCCTAATTGTGCCGACTAACATGCAACCTCGGGGAGGGTGAGGGCTGCAACCCAACCCTCCATAGTACTTTCTTTCTATCTTCAGGATCGGATGATGGCGCTAGCAATGAGTTTTTTTTTTAATTTTCAAAAAAAGGAAAAAAAAGTTGAGTTAGTGTATCAGGGCAGTTCAGCATTCATTGTCTAATTTTTAATGGAACAATTCACGAGAAAACCAAAGAGATCAGACTCGCGTGGAATGAGCCATGGCTTCGGCAAATATTCCGATGCAAATGTATATGTTTTTGTTGAAGGTAAATCTTCTTATCTGCTGCTATAGTAAAAAGATTTTATGTGTTCCTCACTAGAGAAATGTTCAAAAGCTGTGAGAGCAAAAATGGTGATTCCCCGAACAAGTAATGCGTTCGTTTCTAAATTAAAAGTGAAATGAGAGCATCTAAAAAACAGAGCCCAAAGAAAGCCGAGATTCAGAATTGACCGAAAAAGAGGGGAGGAAGCATCTAAGCTCGAGGCCCCGGGTGCTGCCAAAGCCTGGACCCAGAGAGAAGTCTAGAGAGAGAGAGAAGCCTAGAGAGAGAGAGAGAGAGAGAGAGTCATTAACACATGCCGGCACTGTAAAAGGAGCCTTGGCGGTTTCCGGCGTGGGGAGCTGGAAAGGCGACGAGGGCCCGGGGCTACTGCGGCGAGGGTGGGGGAGGGGAAGGGAAGGCTCACATCGTGGGACCCGCGTCGGTCGGGACTAGAACGAACCGGCGGCAGAAGAGCAGCGGCGTGCGGCGGTACATCTGGGACAGCAGTCGCTGACGCGGTGCCGGTGGGGCTCCACCCACGCCGATGGACCTTCTCAGGCTCCGCGCCTTTCCCCCGCGAGGGGAGACACGAACTCGCAGTCTTTCTCCCTTTTGTTCTCTCGGGGCCTTACTTGCTTTTCCTAGTTACTTGTTCTTTCCTTTCACCTCGCTGCGGGGGGATGTTCTCTCGTCTTCGCGTGGGCCTTTCTGGAGACTCGGCGGGTGCTGCGATCCAGGTTCGTCCTGCTCCCCCGAACTCTCTCTCCTACCCACAGCTCTAATGACCTTCTACAACATCACAACGGCCTGGGGAGGATAATACTTGGGGTCTGTCTGGTTACATATAAAATAGATTCTAGGTTTTTCAAAGAAATCAAGTTACTAAAAAAATCAAAATAGAACTGAAAGTTTGGCACTTTTGAAACTACTTTTTTGAAGAATTTTTTATTTGTTTATTTTCACTTAAAATATTTTCCTGAAAATAATTTCATGAATTTGTTTTCTTGTAAAAGAATTTTCAATTATGGGATTGCTAACATGAGAATAACTTGTTATAACCGCAGCCAATATTACTACGCCGACTGTTGATATTTTAAATTTAAAAAGAATTTTTTTTCATTTCTTTTTGGATCGTCCAGTCAGAGATCAGATTTTGTGGACATAGAAGTTGAGTTGGGGGCTATGTAAAAAAAGTTCCGTTTTAAAGGTCATACTCAAACGGGTATAAAAAATATAAGTAAAATTTTAAAGAATCTTGTATATGTGAAAAAGAAAAAATCCTACTTTATACGTGTACTTAAAAAACTTGTTGAACTTTCCTCTTATAGTAAAAATCTCTATATGTAAGTGACGTAAGTAATGAGTCTTAATAGTAAGGAATTCGCTACGAATTACGTGGAAGGTTTTTTTTTTTTTTTCATATATATGTATTCTGCAGGAGATTTTTTACATATAGAAACTTCCAAGCGTTATTTGCTAAAAATCCAAAATAAAATACCAATATATTTTAACAAGAAACTGCACCCAAATTGGTAGATGCTAGTTACACAACTCCCAGGTTTTCAAACATAATAGCAGATAAGAACATATTTTTACCTCAAGAGATAAACATTTAACAAAATAAGTTGCATGGAACCACCCTTTTGCCTATACCTCTAAGAGTCTTGAGACACCCTCATTTTATGCAGTCCAGTTTGAAAATCAGACGGCAGATTTTAGAACATCAAACATAAGTTTGATACTCTCTATGCCATTCGATTTAAAGAATATCGATACGAGATGAGACTGGCCAAAGAAGTGACAAAAAAGGTAGCATCATAATATCTCAAGAGAAACTATAGGAAAGAAGAATTGTTCGTAGAGTTTGCATATTAAAAATTATTGACCAACCAAAATCATCACTTATGGGACATGATTTTTGTAGGTATATATGAAAGCATTCGGCCAAGATACACCAAAGTTATGTAGGCAAATGTTGTCTGCACGTACAACACTCTCATTGGAACGATTTTAAGTATTTCCATAGGTCTAACTAGATGCACAAGAAAGCACTCTGAACAACAACACGAGAAATCGATATATATACCTATGTAAGCACAACCAAAAGACGAAGAAATTGTCTAGTATCTCAACACTTGCACAGGATTTAAGAAACAGGATGCCTATTTGACAGTTTTCTTTAGCCACAAAACAAAGCCACTAGGAAGTTTTAGGAAAGGCAGTTCGTAGACCGGAAAAAAAAAATAATGCACTAAGATAGTGAAAACAAAAAACAAACATTTCCTTCACTCTATTGCTTAAGATGTTCATTCATTATCGTCACCTCCAGAATGAGAAAAAGATATTTGCCGAGTACCAAATGTTATCTAATGATGTGGTGATCCAAGCCACTTTCAACCATACTCAGTAAGAGTTGGGAAAGAGCTGAGACGGGGCCAGCCCATAGAAGCTAAGAAGGTTGATGACGAAGGTGGGAAGAGGAAGACGGAAGCCCGCCTGAAAACTATCTACGTAGATAGAGAAGGAACCCGGGCGGAGAGTGTTGGCCCTGGTGGCGGAATCAGGCCGATGAGGGGTCGTCCAGGAAGGAAGCTGGAAGTAAGAAACAAGGTTCCTCACCTCTGCGTCCGAAAGAGCGCAGGATGCTTCCGAGGCGATGTCGGGACGACGGCGTCCCGAGGTAGAAGCCCGGCCTGGGTTCCGGACCTCCTGGGTAGCCTCGGCCTCGGAAGCCTCGGCCCCGGAAGCCTCGGCCCCGATAGCCTCGGACCCCTCAGACCCAGAGACCTCAGGCTCTTCAGACATCGCAGAAGCGAGGGAATCCAAAGTGAGGGGATCTGACAGAGAAGATTTCGGAGAGTGGGAAGGAGTATACTCCTCGTCCGAAGGAGTAATCTCACTAGAAGAAGGACTCCGGACCATAAGGCCGCGAAGGGGAGAAAGAAGGCCAAGGCTTACTCGCAGGAAGGGGGAGGAAATCTCTCCTGAACCGAGCGCAGCTTCTCAAGCCACCCAGCTCCACCAGCGATGCGCTCTGAGGAATGGAGATCCTCCCACGGTAGCCGGCGAGCTCGGACGAAGCTTTCAGAGAGCTAGCCTTTCGCCGGAGAAGGGGGAGAGCTCGGGTGATCGCAGGGGAAACGCAAGCACAACAGCAGGAAGAAGAACAGTGCCCTGCTGAGGGCTTGTATTTATAAGCCCCATTCGAAGCGCCTCCCGCCGAAGCCAACGGCCGAGATCATCCCTCTCGTCCCCTCGCTCCTCTCGGATGCCCGCCACGTGCACCGTCCTTCGGCAATGATGACGGGCCGGCTCCGGGACTCGCAGCAGAGCGATCAACGACCGAGAGCGCTACGACCCTTCGGCTGATCATCCGGATGCCCACCACGTGTCCCGATCCGCGTGCCGAAGATTTTTGTAGGTATATATGAAAGCATTCGGCCAAGATACACCAAAGTTATGTAGGCAAATGTTGTCTGCACGTACAACACTCTCATTGGAACGATTTTAAGTATTTCCATAGGTCTAACTAGATGCACAAGAAAGCACTCTGAACAACAACACGAGAAATCGATATATATACCTATGTAAGCACAACCAAAAGACGAAGAAATTGTCTAGTATCTCAACACTTGCACAGGATTTAAGAAACAGGATGCCTATTTGACAGTTTTCTTTAGCCACAAAACAAAGCCACTAGGAAGTTTTAGGAAAGGCAGTTCGTAGACCGGAAAAAAATAATAATGCACTAAGATAGTGAAAACAAAAAACAAACATTTCCTTTACTCTATTGCTTAAGATGTTCATTCATTATCGTCACCTCCAGAATGAGAAAAAGATATTTGCCGAGTACCAAATGTTACCTAATGATGTGGTGATCCAAGCCACTTTCAACCATACTCAGTAAGAGCAACAGTGGAGCAAAGTCCAAAAGAAAAAGTCGATACCTATAGAGGCACCAAAGAGAAAGAATGAAGGCAAGAAGACAATCTTTAGAAATCCTCCACCTATGAAGACGCAGCCCAAATACCATCTCATCAGAGGTGCAGCTAAGAAATAGAAACAAGAAAAGAACAATAAGGAAAATGAAAATAGAAAGTTGAAGAAAACAGAAGCTTTGGCTACTTCTTTGATAATTATAAATTTTTCACTATTAAATGATTAAATTTGTGCACTACACTCATTATTTTATGTTCAAAAGCACATGAAATGATAGATAATTTAGAGCCCTTTCTAACGATATCAATTTTGCTAAATTTTGAGTTAAAAATATCGTCATCTCATGTGAAAACTGGGTGTTAGTGCATTTCAGTCTCAACAAAGTTTTTTTGACAATTCTGAAGTTGAGGGATGTTTAAATAATACTGGTAGGGCATAATCACAATTATATTCCTTATAATAACTTTACCTTAATTGTTTGTGTGAGCAGGGCATGAAGAGTGTCTGGCTCAGTTGGCCGGATCGCTCGGCTCTCATATGAATGACTAGGGTTTAAATCCTAGCAACTACAACAATTTATTTAGAACTCAAAAACTAGAGAGAGAGGAGATAGAAAGAGAAAATTAATGTTTGCATCCATCACAGCCCTTCATATAGATCCGTGGCAGCCATGGACTCCTTCCAGTGGTCCGTTGTAGTGCCTCGAGTCCACTTACAACCTCTAGCAACCACTAATCTAAGAGAGATATAGAGAGAGAGAAATGAAAGCTAGAGAGAGAGAACTAGAGAGAGATCAAGAGAGAAGATAAGAGTCTCCAAAATCCAGAAAATCAGATATAGAGAGGGTTAAAAAATTGATGAAGAATAGTGAAAAACTAGAGAGTAATTAAGAGAGTTGGAGAGATAGATAGAGGAAGGGAAAGAGAGAGCGAGAGAGAAAATGTGCTATAGTATCTGCGGTACTGTAGCAGCTACAGTAACCGTGGGTACTGTAGCAGAGAGAGGAGGAAGAAAAAGAGGTAGAGAAGGAGGAGGAGAGAAAAGAAAGAGAGGGGAAAAAATGAAGAGAGCGGCCTGTGTGTTTATCAACAGAGAGAGGGAAATGAGAGAAGAAAAGAGGGAGAAAAGGAAGGTGGGAGAGAGGCAAGGTGGCCGGTGGCTATATTCATTTCTTGGAGGGGGCACCCTCTAGGGTTTCTTGGGTGTGACGGAAATGTTTACAATGTCCTTCCTCTTAATCTTTTGCTTTTATTTTTTTGATGGTTATTCCTTTGAACTTTCTTTCTTCTTCTTTGTATCTTATAAGAAAGATTAAACAAAAAAAGAATCTAATTAGAACTAGAGTAATGTAGTATCTATTCTAATAAGAATTTTAAACATGCAACTAAATTAATCTACTTACTTGATTATTGCTCTTTAAACCCCTATAAGTATGTGGGTATGAAAATATGAGTGTGTGTGTGAACATGGAGTGATGATGATGAACTATGAAAAACAATGAATAAAATATATGAAATTAATGAAAATCTAGAAAAGATATTAGGGAAAGAAGATGGTTGGTTGGCTCCTTCATAGCCTTTGTCTTCAAAAGCTTCAAAGGATGAAAGGTATGAAGAAAAAGAAGCCTTGGATGAAGTTTCTCTTGCTTTCCACGTTTTTTTCCTCTAGAGCCTTCAAACACCTTGCTTCAAGCTTCAAAATCACCAATGGCCAACCTTTTTCAAAGGTCTAAAGGGTGTTGTATTTATAAGAATAAGTTTATGGATGTTTATGGCTTCAAAAGGACTCTCTCCCGTAGTCGGACTTACCTTGGACGAACATGGAGGAGTTTGCAACCTTCCCAACTTCGGAAACCAGATTATCTCGGCCAAATCATGCTTATCAGGAAACTCACAAATCGCGTCGTCCAACCGGGATGCCATTTGACTAATTAAAGTGGCCAAAATAGAAATAAAATATGAAAAGAAAACCGAAATATATTAGGAAACCTAAATAGCGTCTCCTAAGGGCGGCGTGCTTTAGATAATCTAGGAAATTAATTCAGATTAAAAATCGGAAACCCATACGGATTAGGACTTAAATGGCGTCTCCTATGGGCGACGCTATTCAGTTAAATCCATCAGAATTTGAAAATTTAACTCCGAACTGATTTCGGCTAGGAATCTAAATAGCGTCGTGCATGGGCGACGCTAATCAATAAATTTCAAGAAAAATCAATAAAAAATGATTAATGATTAAACATCAGACCATTTTAGGGTATTATAATTGTGACATAAAATTTACTCAATATGAGGTCAAAATTAACGTGTCTACATGTGTATACAGAGAAGGGAGCCTCCCACGATCGCACCTCTTACTTAGCTAGCCTAAGAGTGTGTGTATGGACTTCAATTAAACTTGAGGGAATTCACACTAGTTGTGTTCAATAGGTCTAGGAAACCCTTAGGTCCGTAGGTGAATTTGTGTTGACAACTTGTTTATTAATAAAAAAATATAAATCTTTTAAAAAAAAAATTCATGCTTAACAGTCTTTCTATTTTGGATCATAGTCTTGGTTCATGTATGGGAGAAGGTCTCAATTCCCTAATCTTGTAGAGCCCATCGTAAACATTGAAAAGCTATTCCATAACCAAGCCCAAGCTCAAGAACACATCCAACCATGGCTTATGAGGGTGAGCTGTCCAAACAAATGAATGAGTACTTCATTCCTTCCAACTATAAGCCTTTTACATGCATTCACCTATCAGAAGTGTCAGTAGTCCAATATGAAATCAAATCTAGCACCATCTAAATGCTCCCATCATTTCATGGGCTAACCAACGATGATCCATATAAGCATTTGGATGAGTTCCTTGAAATTTGTTCTATGGTGAAGATCAAGAATTTCACCAATGATGTCCTGAAACTTACTATGTTCCCCTTCTTATTGAAGGATAAGGCCAAATATTGGTTAGGGACTATAGAAAAGCCCATTAGTACATGGGATGAAATGTAGAAAAAATTTCTCAAAATATTCTATTCTATAGGTCAGACCAATACCATGGAAAGGGCCATCATAGGCTGCTCTCAAACCCCCGGGGAATTGATCCATGAATCATGGGAGAAATTGAAGGAGTTGCTTAGGAAATGCCTCATCATGGGCTATCCAAATAACAAATTGTGCATGCTTTCTATGAGGGGTTGACTGAATCGTATAGGCGGATGGTAGATGCTTCATGTAAGGGAGCTTTTATGATCAAAAGTGAGGAGGAAACATATGATCTCTTTGAAATGCTAAGTGAGAATTCCATAAACCTGATTTTCCTCTCTTCATATGAATGATCAGTGGGACTATCTAAAAAAGGTGGGCTCTATAAATTAAAAAGCCGAGGAAAATCTAAATCATGGCTAGATCTTAATGCCATAGCCCAGAAGCTTAAGAAAGTGGATTTGATGGCCTAGAAATTGGACCAACTTCTTAATCTAAATAATCAAGCCTCCACTACCTAACCCTTATTCAATCTCCAACCTCATGTCCAATCCTTCGAAGAAACTTGTGTTCTTTGTGCAAGCCTGACCCACTAAGTGAATGAGTGTCCCATAGCGGCCTAATTACCTCCTTTTATCCAAAAGCAAGTCCAAGCTGCTCAGGGGTTCTCCAAGACCAACTATAACCCATTTTCTAACACCTACAATCCGGGTTGGAGAAATCACGCGACTTGGAAGGCTCAATGAGGCACATCTCAAGCAGCAAATCCTTTAGTAACCAATGTGCAAAGTCCCACCTTCCAGAATCAAATCTAGGCCCAGTATACTCAACCCAATTTCCAAGGGAATTCTTATGCTAAAGGGCCACAAGTGTACCCACAGCTAGTTTACCAACCTCCTTTAGCCCAGAATGATGACAAGTTTAATCAATGATAGCAGTTTATCTTGACCCAAACTTGGTATCTTTAGGTCCAAAATCAGTCCATCCAGGCCCACCAGTAGTCCATTGCTAGAATATAATCCTAGATTGGCCAATTGTTTGAAGCCAATATAAGGAGAGCCTAGGCCAGCTCCCTAGCCAACCTATTACTAATCCTAGGAACCACTCGCCGTGTTTTTATTATCAACCCATTCCTCAACATCTTCAACTCGGCCCATCCATGCCACAAAAAGGCCTACAAGTAGAGAATGCTAATGCCATTTCAGTCTTGAGAAGTGGCAAAATCTTAGCAGATCCTTCTAAGTCCCAAGTAGTAGATGAGAGCTCCCATAGGCAGGGCAACACTTTTCAACCGAAAATCCAGATTAAGCTGGGAGGAGATGCCAAAGGGAAAGAGAAAATAGATGAAGACCTTAGCCCATACTAGCTTAAGGCCCCTTTCCTAAGTACTTTAGAATCCAAGGCCTCTAACAAACAGAAGTTGGCCCAGAATGAGGAGATGTTGGAATTTTTCAAACAAGTCTACATCAATACTCCTCTCCTTGAGGGCATCAAGCACTTCTATCCATAAACAACTGGGTCTTAGAGAACTGAAATCCACACATGTTATTCTCCAATTGGCAGATCGATCAGTTGAAGTACCACAGGTACTCATTAAAGATGTCATTCTCCAGATCGAAGATTGATACTGGATATGACTCTATCCTCAGATTTGAACCACACTCCAATCATTTTGGAACGCCTATTCTTAGCCGCAGCAAAGACAAATATCAATTATACGACTGGTAGGATGGACATTTCTTTTGGGCACAAATAGATTGAAATCAACATTTTTAATGATGTTATACAGTGCGTACCATAGATGATCCAATAAATGTTAGTTTGGATCTTGAGCATTTACTTTTTCCCATAGATGAAGCAAACACAGATACAAGCTCAGATCTTGAACATTTTTTTTTCCCCACAAATGAAGCTGATGCACTTCTAGATTCACCTCATTCTCTTAACTTTGAGCCAGCCATTGAATCTTTGCCCAATTTGCACTCTGAGACAACTTCTCCATTTCCTCAACAATCTGAGCACAGATCTTTACCCTCTCTAGGCACGCACATGAAGAACAATGGTAGATCCAGTAGAGAGTTGCAAAGACAATCAAATCTAGTTGTGAATGAAGTAAGAGCAAATGAGGTTGTCAAATGGCCACATGGGTTGAATCACCCCTTCATGATTAGGATGAATATGGCTCTAGACAGCAAGATCACTAAAAAAGGCAATGAGATGAATGAAAATGACTTAATTGACCCAAGATGATGAGAGTTTCATTGCGTCTGGCTGAAGACATTAAACTTAGCACTTATTGGGAGGCAACCAATTTTCTAGTTGTACTAATTTGTCTTTTTGTAAGCCCTTAGGAAGCTTATGCCATTATTCTTGGTGTACATAGAGAAGCCGCATCCATGCCTTAGGTTGCATCTTTCCTCCCTATGAGTTTCATGTTACATTGTTTAATTCATTCATGATTACCATGCCATTAAGGACAATGTCACTTAACTTGGGGGGAGTAATTATTGTGCATATTTATAAAATCTTTGGAAGAAAACTCGCATATCACAGATAAAAATAATATGCAAAATTTTCAAAATCTCTACATTTTTACACCTCAATTGAGCTTTTATTCGATCATGTTTTAAGGGAGTCTTAAGCAAATCAATTTTAAGTTAGATAGTTGAATAAAAGTTCAGACTAACCCCCCTCTCCACAAGAAGTCACGACAAGATGAATTTCATATACACACGACATCTTGGAGAGAGTAGATAATCTTGAAAGTGTAGATTTACTGGAGTTGGGCCAAAAGGCAAGATTACCTGTTTTTTTTTTTTTTTTGGGTCGAATGAAAGAGAGGTTGGAATTCATAATAGGGGATTAACTTACTCAGCACACCAAGGAGATAGACATCTTCAAAAATAGATTGTTAGAAGCATGTAAACCAAATGACAAATAGCAAATATGCTTCACAAGAGCAAAAGGAAAGAGAGTGGTAAAAAGTACGCACCACCCAAAGCAAATTAAAGTGGGTGACAAAAAGTACGCTCTCTCAAAGGTAAAAAGCACAATCAAATGAAAAAGGCACGCTAAATCAAAAAGTCTTTCGCAACAAAATAAGACTAAGTCCTTAAAAATATTGAGTTGGGGCAAGATCCGTAAAACAAGCTTAGCGAACTGATCAAAGACTCCTTTTTTCCTTCTTTCCCCAGGTAGTTCTACTCTAAGGTTAGCAAAGACGAGGATATACCAGAAAGGGTGGAAATAAACTCCATGCATGTCAACTTTTATACACAATCACATGTCATGATCCAAAGTGTAGTAGGGGGTGGGGAGGAATGAGAACTTTCGTAACTAATAGGCCACTATTTATTTGTGACAAACAACCTTCAAATGAAGCTTGATTTTCTACTACTCATCATAGTCTTAATTTTCATTATTTATATTGTTGATGGACTAGCAATGAGTAAGTTGGGGGGGTGTGAGAAATGCAGAATCTTATGCTTTAAGGAACTTTGTGAAGATCTAGATAAAAAATAGTGTCATTTTGCACTTGACCATGTTTAGGGGTTTAAATGCAAATTTTCATGAACACGAAAATGATGGGAACATGGAAATCCTTTTGAGCACTTAAATGAATATTCCATGCATACTCGTAATTTTTATAATTCATGTACATAAGTTTATGTCTTGCAGGGACTAAACTATAAATTTCTATGTACAGGGACATTGCAAAGAAGATAAGGACATTTGTGTCAATTGAAGGCCAAGATGAGATGCTCTAAGACTTTATAATAATTGGCCCAGTTGGTTAGAGGTTGCAGCAGGGTGGTGACTAGGGATTGAATCCCAGCAACACAAGAATAATTTAATTTTGCAGAATGAGAATTTGCATGGGCAATAGTGTCATTTGAAGACTTAGAGACGCTACCCTGGTCCCTAGCTACCCTACTCATTTCCCTCCTAGCCGCCTTCCCCACTTTGACACAAATTTGAATAAAAAATTAGAGAGAATCTCTACACTCTTGAATCAAGGAAGGAAATACTTGATTTAAGGATCAAGATTGGCAAGCCAAGAGGGTAGGCGGCCCTAGCTATCCCATGTGTCCCCCCTCTCACTCATGTCCCTTCTCTTTTCTCTCTTTAATCCCCACCATCCATCCACCCAAAATTTTAATCTCAACCCTCCATTTTTCCCTTTTGATGAAACCCTGAAACCCCAAATATAAAAACCAAACTATAGGGGCTGCGCCCCTATCTCTTTTCTTCTTCACATTCTTCTCCCTTCTCTCTTACTGTTAGGAATCGATGATGCGCAACGGAAAATAAAACGATTCCTCGTATCGGTTTGCTGGGATCGTAAAACGGACAATTAAATTAAAATCGGAAGATCAGTTCTTCAACTTTGCGGGGTTTCGAATCTCCCGTGGATTTAACCGTTTCGATAATCACACACGCGCACGATCTCTAGAGGTATTCACACGAGCTTCCGACGCAGACTCGATTTCCTCTTCAGCATGAGTACTTCGACCCTATCTCAAATCCACCATGCAGGAGGGAGAGAGAATAGACATTTGCTTCAAGAGAGAGAAGGGGAGAGAGAGAGAGAGGAGAGAGAAAAACTCCAAGGTGTAGTGTACGTTTTCAACAACCCCACCACCCCTCCCATTGGCCTCCTTTTATAACAATTAAAGATAAGCACAAGGTTTATTTCTCATGATTATCTAAGAGCTTGGCCTTAGATAATTCTCCATTTAAATATTCATGTTTATCCTGCAGCTTTTCACAAAAACCCAAATAAATATAATATTTAACATCTCTCACCGTCTTACGAGAACTCTTATGTGTGTGACCCTCTAGGCCCATATATCAGTCTATTTTCAGGCCCACCAAACTTAGAACTAATTCTGAAGTTTAGTATTTATTAGTTATTATTTAAATATCATATGTTAAATAATTAATTTAATAAATAAGTAGTTTATCATCTGATGATGAATCCACTTGACCTTCTGACCATGAACGACACCAAACACTACCTCATGATCCCATAAGATATAAGGGATATTGTTTCCTTTATTTGAACATTTCTGTTTGCAGATACCGCACAGATAAAATCTTTCACTCATCCAATGTCCCAATAACGCAAATGTATGGTTTTATAGTCAAACCCTTTATCGCATTATTTAGATGGATTCTAGTACTCAGTTAACTTCTAGAAAGACATCTCTTTCAGTTGACCCTGGCCAGGGATTTTTGTGTACACATTCATAGGACATTCTCTTTCCAGTCGTATACCAAGAGTGAGTGATCTCCTGTTGTTCACTCAATTACCTTCGCAAGCTTTCTACTGTGTCTGAGAGACTGACTATCGTGGACTTAATGGTTAAAGTTCACAAGCCAGAGAATCAAGACACAACGGTCTACAAGCAAGGTATCATTAGTGACTCAGGTCAAAGGACCAACTGCGCTACTGCAACGATTGAATTCCCTGGTTGACTATTCTCAATAATGACCATCCAGGAATTCTAATTCGGATATGTTCAGTGAACTCATTCTATAATGAGCACCTACAAGTTTGTCTTAGTGTCACCACATAAGTGAATGTGAGATCATTCACCCTCATCACATAAGCAGAAATAACCCGTGTCGATCTTATCAGATATTTAATGTCTAATTCAAATATCCTATGATCGAGAACTATTTAAGATAAGTGACTAAAAATATTGATCTCACTATCATGATCTCATCATGATTCAATATCCTAAACACTTGTCTACGGACCTTCATTACGATAGTTAATTTGCGAGAACTATAAATGAAGAAACAATTGCCTTTATTTGTATTCTGAACTAGAATGTACAATGATTAGCTTTAATTCTATCACTTACTGTAGCACGGCTACTGTAGCTATAGTACTATGCTACAGTAATCGCACCTCTCCCTCTCTCTTTCTCTCCCCCTTTCTCTCCCACTCCTGTTCTCTCATCTCTCTATTTCCCTTGCTGGTCAACCAACACTCTTCCTCTCTTGTTCTTCTTCTCTCTCTCACACACCCTTCTCTACTGCTGGTTGGAGGAGCAAGCACGAGGAGGCTGTCCCCTACTGCACTAAGGAGGATCCCCGCTGTCACTATCGACTTGCACAAGGAGGAAGGCAATCTTCACTAAGGCTTTAGAGTTTTTTTTTCTTATTTTTGTTGTTGTAGTTTTAGATTTGTAAGCATTTTCATTTGATTCATGTAGTAAACATTAGTTTTTCAGTGGATTCTATTGAGTAATTTGTGTTTTTTTATTCCCCATGTTTTGAAGATAGCACACTATGAAAATGTCAGGACTTTGTTTCTATAAGAGTGAAAGAAATCTCCTTGCTTCATTAGTTTAGTTGCTGACAGTTTCTATCATAGGATGTATTTACCCTGTGACTTAATCGCTTTCAGGGTTCCTTAACTCTCTAACTAAAAGAGCTAATTGGAACTTCGATTAAGCTTTAGGACTTCTAATAACTTATAGTTAGTTAAGCACTAATCGAAAAATCACTCTCTATTTTAATCAAATCAGTTTATCTTAGTGTTCTATCGTTTAGGTGATTAAGTTTCATGTCGATTAACGTTGACTTATTCACTCCGATTAAAGAACTTAAAGTTCCTCATCTATTAGCTTTTTAAATTTTCTATGGATTAGCATTTTAAGTTCCTATATCGATTAACATTTTATAGTCACATTTGATTATCATTTAAGTGTTTACCTCGAGTTTGTCTAAGTTGAACTTTGATTAACGTTTGAGCAACCATTTTGATTACCTTAATAACGTTAATCAAACTCAACTTAGACTTACATTTTTTGTCTTAATCGAAATAGAGTTTTAAGTTTCATTTCAATTAGCAGTTCTAAGATTTTCTTTCGATTACAGTTGTAACGCTAATCGAAGTTTTGCTCTCAGACCTTACTTCAAGTAACGTTGTAAGTTTCACTTCGATTAACGTTTGCAGCTTTACTTTGATTAATGGTGTATTTTAGTCTGTGAGAACTTAAGTGACTCTTCGATTACTGATCATAAGTCTTACTATGATTACTGAACGAATTGAGGCTTCAATTAACAAGAGACTTCACTCAAGTTTCACCATATCGATTAAGAGTTCGTTTAACACTTTAGTTAACTGTTTCTTGCATTTAAGTTAAGCCATTCTTTTAATCTGAGTAAGAACCACATGTATTTCGGTTAATAGTCTGTTTATGAGTCAAACTAACACTCACTTACTGACTTTGATTAGTGGCCAAATTCTCACGTCGCTTAGCGTTCTCTAATGACTTATACTAAAGAATTGTCATTCCGATTATCCTGTAACTTCAGTTAGCGATTTCTTTATTGAATTCAATTTAAATTAAGCGGTATTCTCAGGTTATATTTTATATGTACTTTTTGACTGAGATCTCTACTATATCTTTATCTAATAGATTTGTTAGAGTTTATATGCACCTTGTACTATCATAGACTTCTGCTAGAAACTAGCACAATAGTAGGAAAATCAAGCTTTCCTTTTTAGTATTTGTGCTTTTTGCATGTCTGACCTGACAGCACAAGATCTGTATCCGAGGAAGCTTCCATGGATTAATTCATGCTACCTCAAGTCCACCAACAAAGTAGATCAACCATGCTCTCTTTCTAGCTTCTCTCTTAGAATTTATGAACGTTAGACAGAAGCGGGAAGAAGTCTTCTTCAAGCAAATCAGTTTAACGGATTAATTTTGAAGAAGAGATATAAGTAGAAGCCCTTCACTAGAGAATAAAGACAGAGAACATAGACACACAAGAGAAATATACATCCTAGTCTGAGCTAGATCCAACACGCCTAGCCTGCTGAGGGAAAGAGCTTGAAGATCTCAAGAGCTATGCTTCATCATTCCGACAAAAAGCTTTTAGAGATCTTCTTCATATCAAGACCTAAGCAACATATTTGTTTATTTACTGTCTTGATCTGTATTATGTTCTTTGTGAACACTTGCCTAATTCTTTGGCACTTTCTGTACTATAATCTTGTTTTGTTCCTCTTCTTGGTTTTGGAAGAGAAGGCCTACTGGAGCAAGAGTTTGTTCTTCTTCTTGTTAAAGAGAAGGCCTACAGTTGCAGGAAGTTGTTGTGTATAACTACAAGGAGTTGGTACCTTGTTGTTAGTGGAAATCCCAAGTGGTTTCTTGAGGATTGGACGTAGATCTAGACAGATCAAACTAGTATAAATCTCCTATGCATTTATTATATGTTTTTTTTCCTATTTTTATCTCTTTTTGTCCATTTATTAGCTTCCAAATTTAATTTCAGTTAGAATAATTTTTAATAACTATTTACCTCCCCTCTGGGGTTAGTTTATTTGACCTAACAGTCAAGAGACTAATGACTATAACAAACATTTATGCTAAAGATCAGTCGATCAACTGTCCTCCACTGTTTGATGGAGACGATTACTCCCACTGGAAATGCCGTATGGAATATTTTCGTAAGTGGGTTGACTTTGATCTATGGAGTGTATTTGAGGATGGAGACTTTGTCATAACTATTCTCAGAGAGTGATGGACAGACAATGACAAGCGTTTAATCGCTTTGAATAACAAGGCAATGAGTATCCTATGCTACGCTCTAACAAAGAAGGAGTTCAATCGAATTTATGCTTGCAAAACTGTTAAAGAAATGTGGCTGAAACTTCAGCTAACATATGAAGGCACAAATTAAGTCAAGGAAACCAGGATAGACATTCTTGTCACTCAATACGAGAAGTTCAAGATGGAGCCAACCGGAGAACATCACCCAAATGTATTCAAGATTCACAGACATCACCAATGGATTGATGGCTCTTAGAAAGGAGTACTAGTTAAGAGACCTTGTCCAAAAAATCTTAAAGTCTCTCCCCAGCCAATAGACACCTAAAGTGATAGCTGTTAAGGAAGCTCATGACCTCAGTACCCTAGACACTTGAAAGACTCATTGAGTCTCTCATGGCCCATGAGATAAACATAGAGAGGGTTGGGGGGGGGGGGGTACCTCCAAGAAAAAAGTCTCCACAAGTCTTAAGATCTCACAACCAAGCACTAATGAAATAGCATCATCAAGTGAAGACAGTGATGCTGACTGTAATGACGAAGCATTACTATCTAGAAGGCTGCAATAGATTCTGAAGAAAAATAACCAGGGCATATGAGAGCGGAGTGCCCTTAACTAAATAAGGACAAAAAGAAAGAATACACCAAGAAATCCAAGTTCTTCAAAAGAAAAGCAAAGACAACAGCTTAGGACAATGAGGAAGACTCCTCAACTTCACCCAGCTCAGATGAAGAAGAGGAGACAACAAATCTTGCTCTAATGGCTGATAGCACTCATCATACTGATGAGCAAGTAACCTCTACTCCTCTCTTCGCTTTAGATTTTAATTATGATGAACAGTTATCTCTTGAGGAAGCCTTTGATTAGTTATATAGAAAATTTAAAATACTCTCAAAGGAGTTCAAGATGCTTAAAATAAACCATGAAAAATTGAGTGCTATGAGTGTTTCTTTAAAATATGAAAACTAAGAATTAGTTCAGGCTAATGAAAAACTAAAATCTGATAATAAATACCTTAGTGAGGTAAATAAAACAAAAGACACTAAGCTTCAAGAATTACATGTTGAACTATCAAAGATAACTAAGGGAAAGTTGATTGTTAATGAAGATAAAATAGAACAAGAGGAGTTAATCAAAGAAAACTAATACTTAAAATCCTCTCTTGAGAAATTAACTAAGGGCAAAACATCTTTACACCTGTGCTTGAAAGGACTTAACAGAAAAGATGGACTTGATTTTGTGCAACCCAAAGCCTCCACAAAGAAAAAATCCAGAGATAAATATCATATCCCTAGATTTATAAAATCCAAACTGAAACAAGCTCACAGTCAAAAACTCCTCATATAGATTGCTATTCTCATTGTGGTAGATTGAGACACACTTCTAAAACTTGTAGGATGAGGAAGTGGGTCTAGGTACATAAGAGTTCAGTTCCTACTACTAACCATAAAGGACCTAAGTTTTATGTACATAAGTTCTCCAAGTGATAATTGCAGGTTAGCCTGGGAGCATCAATGGGGTACATGGACAGTAGATGCTCTAGACACATGATAGGAGATTATATCTTGTTCAAATCTCTCAGATCAGAAGATGATATAGTCACCTATGGGGACAATGGCAAAGGTAAAGTGGTTCGTTGTGGCACAGTGGACAACAAGTCAACAAATCTAATAGAGGATGTACTGTGTGTGGATGGTCTGAAGTACAACCTGATTAGCATCAACCAACTATGTGACAAGGGACACAAAGTGATTTTTGAAGCGAGTGCACTATCACTAAGAAGGATAAAACAATCTTTAAAATTCATAAGGAGAAGAACCTTAATATCCTTCATCTAAATGAGCTTAAAGATAGAGATGTATGTCTAGCAACAAACAACTCAGAGGAAACAGATTTGTGGCGTAGAAGGCTGGGTCATGCAAGTTAAGGAGCAATTCACAAATTGATCAAGTATGACTTGGTAGTTGGACTACCCAAATTGAATATGAAGACAATAAGAATCTATGTAGTGTGAGCCAAAGGCAAGAAGACCAGGACCTCATTTCAATCCAAGACCATTGTAACAACTTTCAAACCTTTGGAGTTGATACATATGGATTTGTGTGGACCTATGAGGATAGCCAGCCTAGGTGGTAAAATCTCTAGGTTTGTCATTGTTGATGACTACTCTAGATTCACCTAGGTGGGCTTCTTGGAAAGCAAGTCTAACACATTTGAAGCCTTTGTCATGTTCAACAAAGTGGTGTAAAAAGAGCAGAAGCTGAGCATCATTGCAATTAGATCTGACCATGGTGGAGAATTTCAAAATAATAAGTTTACCAAACTCTGTGAAGAAAATGAAATTTGACATAACTTTTCGCACCAAGAACTCCACAGCATATTGGTGTAATAGATAGGATGAACAGAATATTACTGGACATGGCCAGAACTATACTGTCCTAAAGCAATTTACTGAGATACTTCTAGGCAGGAACAATCAACACAACTTGCTACATCATTAATGGAGCAATGATCAGGCCAATACTCAAGAAGGCACCATATGAGCTAAAGGGAAGAAGTCAAATGTGCAGCATCTGAAGTCATTCAGATGCAAGTGTTTCATCCTCAACAATGAAAAGAAAAACCTTGGCAAACTTCATGCCAAATCAGATGAAGGTTTATTCTTAGGGTATATTTCTAAATCTCATGGCTTTAGACTTTTTAATAAAAGAACTTTAGTTGTTAAATAAACTGTACATGTGATATTTGATGAAGCTAATTCATCTTCCAAAGGAAGAGAAGGGTATTGTGATGATGATAATGCAGGTGACGTTATTGAAAGAATGGACAAAATGGAACTTAAAGAGAATGAGAAAGAAGATCCACCTTTAGAAGATCTGCAGCAAATTGAAAATCTATATAAAGATCTATCTAAAGAATGGAAGTACCAGAAGGACCATCCAAAGGAAAACATTATGGGAAATCCTAGTCAGGGAGTAACTACTAGAAGTAAGATCAGTCCTTATGACTGTCTAGCTTTTATTCTCCAAATAGAGCCTAGGATAGTCAATGAAGCATTAAGAGATGAATAATGGATCTTTGCAATGCAAGAGGAACTAAATCAATTCCAGAGAAATTAGGTCTGGTCCATTATATCTAGACCATCTGATCATCCTGTTATTGGCACCAAATGGGTGTTTAAGAACAAAATAGATGAGTCAGGTGTGATCACTTGAAACATAGTCAGACTGGTAGCTCAAGGCTATTGCCAGGAGGAAGGCACAGACTTTAATGAAGCTTATTCCCTGTAGCAACACTAGAGGCTATTCGAATTCTTTTTGCATTTGCATCTGCATATGATTTGAAACTTTTTCAAATGAATATTAAAATACCATTTTTGAATGGTTATATAAACGATAAAGTTTATGCTGAAGAACCTCTAGGTTTTGAAGATCATATTTTTTCAAATCATATTTTAAATTGCATAAGGTACTGTATGGTCTGAAACAGGCTCTCAGAACTTAGTATGAAAGACTGAGTGCCTTCCTCATCCAACATGGTTTCACTAGAAGTAGAGTAGATAGCACTTTGTTCATTCAGAACTATAAAAAAGAAACCTTGATAGTTCAAGTATATGTGGATGATATAATCTTTGGAGCAACTAATGAATCTTTCTACAAGAAATTTGAAAAGTTAATACAGGGAGAATTTGAGATGAGCATGATGGGAGAGTTGAATTACTTTCTTGAATTACAAATCAAACAAATGAAGGAAGGGATTCACATCAATGAAGTCAAATATATTAAAGACCTATTGAAGAAATATGGCTTTGACCAAGTTAAAGCTCTAACTACTCCCATGAGTGCAGCTACAAGGTTAGATGCAGATCCACAAGGTAAGAAAGTAGATCAGAAAACCTACAGAGTATAATAGGATCTTTACTTTACCTTACTGCGAGTAGACCTGATATTCTATTCAGTGTATGCATGTGTGCCATGTTTCAAGCAGATCCTAAAAAATCTCACTTGATCTGTGCCAAGACAATATTTAGATATCTGGTTGATACCTGTGACTTAGGACTATGGTATCCTAAAGGATGCAAGCTTAATTTACTTGGATATTCTGATGCTGACTATGCTGGTTACAAAGTTGATAGAAAAAGCACTAGCGGTACCCGTCAGTTTCTTGCAGGTTGTTTGATTTCATGGTCCTCAAGAAAGCAAAACTCAATAGCCTTGTCAACAGCATAACCAAAATATGTAGCAGCTAGAAGCTACTATAGTCAACTGTTGTAGATCAAGCATTAGCTAGAGGATTTTGGATACAAGCTTGAAGGGATTCCAATGCTGTGTGACAATACAAGCACCATCAACTTGACCAAGAATATTCAACACTCAAGGACCAAGCACACTAAGGTTAGACATCATTTTATTAGAAATTATGTATCTAATGTTGATATTACTATAGATTTTGTAGATACTCTGTATCAACTAGCTGATCTATTCACAAAACCTCTTTTAGTGGATAGATTGACTTCTATTCGAAGAGAGTTGCTGTAAGAATTGAGGTTTCAAATTTAGTTATCGGGTCGGTTTCGGTGTCAGCCCCTTGGTTTGGGCCCTTATGGGCCTGGTGCATGGCATCTCAACGCGCTTTTAAAAGGCGTCGGCCTTGGGGGATGCGATTTAGGAGACATGCGGGGGTGTCGCGTGGTGGACGTTGGGGCGCGAGTGTATAGCCTCGGTTGTAACGACCCGCCACCCTATAATTGGGGATCCAATTACTAAATGGGTACCGAATCATTAATTTGGAGCCAAACTAGGATCTTGATGAGTCTGGGAAATAAATAATAAACTAAGCTAAACATTCACATGGCATTGAATTAGAAAGGAAATGCTAGAATTAAAATTATTACAATGTGACTCGACTCAGCAAATAATTACATACTCCAACTGAAAGGAAATAATTAAGCATACAGGCCAGAAAATAAAATAATAACTACATTGGGGCATACCCCAGAACAGTGGTTGCTGGCGCGCGATCCAAAGCAACACTCTCCTCGCTACGCCTGCCTGGAACCCTCACCTGAAAACCGCAGGGATGAGTCTCATTAAAAAGACTCAGTAGGGATCCTTTGATCCCCACTGCCCACTCACGCACCCACAAGTGCGGCAACACAAATATAGATAATTTAAGCAAGTAAAGCAGTAAACACAATTCCTAGATTTCGATAAAAAAACACATGCACAATTCTAAAACCACTATACCACGGAGCCCACAACCAGCGTCTCGACAAAACACGTCAACCACACGGCCGAACGCGGGAAACACCGACCCGCTGAGACCAAACAACAACCCCTCGGATAGCGCACTGGCTACTCCGGCCTGACAGGCTCCAGGTGGTTCTGCTTCCCCCAGCACGAGTGACACTCCGAATGTACCACTCCCACACCGGTACTAACTATACCCCGGGGTACACGAGGTGACCCTCTCTCTAGACGTCACCCCGCCACTCCCACACCGGCGCCGTGTTACTCCCACACCGACACAGGGTGCCTAAGCGCTAACAACTGTCACTCTAGGCCCACGATCGCACAAAATACAACACGGTGCGATCTGATCACATAGAATCCATCGTCATCGAGTACATTTCTAAGCATGTAATTAACTAAACTATATAATAATGTAAACACGTGTTAATTGCAGGGATTAATGGAATTCTGGCTTGAGTTGCGTCGCCCAAGACCGACGTCATTCAAGCTTCCTAAACTGGTTCATGTGAAATCTGGCCTCGGAAAAAGGCCAAAAAGGCATCGTTCAACAAGGTCACCGTTTAAAAGGCGTCGCTGTCCTTAGTCGCCTGATAACGATAGAAACAAAGACAAACCTCGGGGTGATCTGAGTTAAAGCGCGTCGAGCATGGAAGTCGCCATTCAAAAGGCGTCGCTGTCTCTAGACGCTCATCAGTCCAGAGACAGAGTCTGTTATTTGGGCTAAATCGCGTCGCGGGTGGAAGCTGCCTTTCTAAAAGGTGTCGCTGTCCCCCGATGCCATTTAACCCTTACAGACAGGTTCTTCCTCCGCCATCTCCCAATCCACAGGGTGGGATTTCCTCTCCCAAATTGTGTAAAAACACAATAAAAGTGGAGAAGGAGGAGATGAACCTCTATATCCATTAAAACACTCAAATTCTCATTACATACAATTAGTATTTTCACCCAAGAAAACCCCTAAATATGCTCCAAAGCGGGAAAAACATGGTTTTAAAACGAAATACAACGGGGATCGTCACCCTAACGGTTACTCGAACTCCTCCTAGCTCTAAGCCGCCGACCCGCCTTGCCACACGCCGCCGCCGGTACCGCCCTGGACGCCGTTACTCCACCGGGACGCTGGCTGCCGTCCGGAGAGAAATGCACTGCGGAGGAAGTTAGGAGGTTACTGGAGTGGAGGGAGAGGAGAAATGGGGAGAGGAAAGCAAGGAGAGGGGGAAGGGGTTCGCCGGAGGTCGGAGGGGAGAGAGGAGAGAAAAGAGAGAATGAGGGCAAGGAGGGAGGGTTCGTGAGGTCAAACAGAAGTTGGAGAAAACGTGTCGTTTAAGTCCGACGTCATTCAAATGACAAGACCGGGCCGTACTCTGAAAAAGCAGGGTCGTACTCTTAAATGGCATCGTCCATACAAGACGCCATTCAGACGATAAGACCAGGGCCGTACTCTCGCTCCCCAAGGCCAGCCCACGTGGCGCCCACGTGGCACAGCCTAAAACACGTCCACATTGATGGACGCCGTTTAAACCGTGTCTTGCAATCTCAATGCGGAAAGGAAACTAAGTCTCTGCCCCACCAGGGCCCAAACTAAGGGATCTGACCCCGAAAACTGACCCGATAACTGGATCCGAAACCTCAATCCTTACATTCTCCCCCCCTTAACAGAATTTCATCTCCGAAATTGCTGCTAAAAGTAACAAGATCGAAAAATAATGGTACAAGCTTACCAGAAAACTTACAAGAAAAGGTAGGGAAACTGCTCCCGTATTTCATCCTCTCGCTCCCAGGTAGCCTCGCCTCCGGAGCGATGCTGCCAAATCACCTTAACCAGAAGAACAACCTTGTTCCGTAGGACCTGTTCCCTGCGATACTCAATACGCACTGGAAATTCTGGAAAGATCAAGTCCTCAGCGACCTCCAACTCTGAAAACTTCAACACATGAGATGGATCCTAAATATATTTCCTCAGCAAAGAAACAAGGAACACATCGTGCACTCCTGCAAGACTGGGCGGTAAGGCTAGCTGATATGCCGTTTCCCCAATTCAAGCAAGAATGGGAAAAGGCCCAACATATCGCGGACTCAGCTTACCTCGCTTCCCGAATCTCATCACACCCTTGGAGGGTGAGACTCGGAGAAACACGTGGTCCCCAACCTCAAACTCAAGCGGTCTCCTACGGATGTCTGCATAACTCTTCTGTCCGCTTTGAGCTGTAGTCAACCTCTGCTGCACCACTCTGGCAACCTCAGCACACTACTGAACCAACTTTGGCCCTGTTATCTGCCTCTCGTCTGTTATCTGGCTCTCGCTGGATGGTATTGTACCTCACTGTCAACCAGCTTGATTCTATTGTCGCAGTTGTATGGATGGTCCTCGGACCTGAGACACCAAGGACACCTTGTCGGTGGACTTCTGTACTTTGACCTTGGTCTACAAATCTCTAGCCAAGGGATTCTAAAACGCCAAGGATTGGATACATCAAAATACCGTCGAAGGGAATTGTGTGTCAATAAGGAATCATTCGCTCTCGATACTTAGAGAGAGAATGCTCTGGGAAGGATGCGCGGAAGTCCCTCGCCAGGGCGGACGATAATATCGGGAAAGGAGTTTTCCGATATTTATCAGCGGCATCCAATCCATGTGAGTCGACCGGTTAGGGTTTGACAGCACGCCATACCCTGAGTTGACTCAAGAGCATTGTACGAATGAAGGATTATATCCACGCGGTAACTGTCGGCAGAAAGGTTCCAAGAGTAGGTTACTTAACCCCGATACCTTCCAGGTTCACGCGGTGTTGCTTGGCACCCAACGTGATTGGAGGCCCGATCGAATTCGATGTGCGACATCAATTCAATTGATTAATTAATTAATAAAGGGTTATTAATTGATTAATAAAGCCAGTGAGGAGTCACTGGGCTATTAATCGGACTGCTAATTGGGCCTAGAGGGTCACACACAAATGATTCTCAAGGCGATGGATAAATAAGTGGGTTTTATATAAACAAGGGGTTTTTATGAAAAACCGCGCGGTTAGTATAAAACATAGCGAACGGGTTGAGCAGGCCAAGCTGCTGCTAACCCTAGCCGCCCCTCCTCTGTTTCTCTCTCTCTCTCTGATGTCCAGACATATCCAGATCTGCTCCGCCGCTTCTCCGAATCCCGTTCGACGAGAAATCGTCTGCACGTTGTGGCGATCGTTGCGGCGACTGGCGGAGGTTTCGTGGGCTGCGAAGAACGAAGAACGTGAGGATATCCGTCGCGAGGAGGATCGCGTGGACTTCGCTAGAGGCCGGGCACTTGCGCGGCTTGCGGTGTCGCACCGACGGAACCGAACGGTTGCGGATTCGAATCCGCACACGATGAGAATCGATTATCCGATAATCGTAGTTTTTAGTTTTTTGAAACGGGAACGGATCTTCGTTTTTATTTTATTTTCCGCTACGCTTGAGATCCGGAGAAACCCGAGAACCCAACAGTGGTATCAGAGCCAGGTTCCACTGTTTCTCATCCCGTTTCGATCTCCTAAATTAATTTTTTCATGAGTTATTCTATGCTTTAACTTCGATTAATTGTTGGATCTGTGTTCATGTGATGAACACGGTTAATTTGATTAATATTCTGCAATTTTCAAAATTAATTTTGGGGTTTTCGGAGTTCTTCATGAGATGTTGAACCGGACCTTTTCGGCGGCATCGTACATGCCTCCCAAGCGTTGGGATGGCGGCCCAGATCTCCGGATCTCTTGGTGATAGTCACCACTGCCTACTGGGCATGAAAGCCGGCGCCAGGGTGGCCTTGAAGAGCTGCAAAATCGAGCCCAAAGTTGATCTTAAACCCTGAAAAACCAGATTTTGGGGGGAGATCACAAGGGCTCGGCTGGCCATTGTTTGGCCACCGCTGGTGGCCCTGCCGGCACCGGGCACGTCGCTGGCGCCGGGGGCACTGCCGGCCGGGGCTTGTGCCGCCGGGGGGCACGGCCGCCGGCGCCCCAGCCTGCCGCCGCTTGCACTTGCAACCTGAATATGGGTCTTAGGGTTTCGGGAGTTCCTGTGTTGGGGATGGGCGGTTCAGGGGGGCCGGTCCAACTAGCTAGCGAACCGGGCCCCTTGCCAGACTGGGCTGAGCCCAGGCGCGCTTGGCTCGGGCCCAGGCACGCCTGGCTCGAGCCCAGGCCCTGCTGGGCTCGGGCCAGCTTGGCCTTAATGGGCTGGGCCCATTTCTGTTAATTCCCCCCCCCACCATTAATTCCCTTATTTTCAATTTAAACCCCTTTTAAAACCCCTATTAGCCCCATTTATAATTAATGGGATTGGATTTGATTTAAATTTTAAATTTTTTTTAAAATTTTAAATTATTATTCAATGTTATTTAATTGGGCATATTGATGATTTTAAATCATTAAGTTAATTAAGGATTTATTATTTAGCAATTAGTTGTGGATTAATTGAGGTTAATATTAATTTAAGTGTTAAATTAATTATTGACCTTAATTTGTGTAATTTTAAGAGTTAAAATTAATACTCAATAATTTTTAATCTAATTGTTAGATTATTAATTATTAATACATCTAATTGTTAATTATTAATTTGAGTTAGTTATTAATTTAATTGTTAAATTAAAAACTAACTTAAATGACTGATTTAAATGTTAAAATGGTAGTCCTTAATTAATTATTGTTAGTAATTAATTTAATAGTTAAATTAATGATAACTTTAATTATTTAATCTAAGAGTTAGATTAATTAATTATTAATTACTTAGTGTTAATTATTAGTTTAAAAGTTAAATTAATAATTAACATTAATTGACTAATCTAAATGTTAGGTTAGTAGTTAATAATTAATTTGGTTGATTATTAATTTTAGTGTTAAATTACTAATTAACTTTGTTGGACTAATCTAAGAGTTAGATTAGTCTTGAATAGTCTAATTGTTAGATTATTAATGGGGTTTAATCTAAGTGTTAGATTATTAGAAGTGTTCTAATTTGCATGGAATAATATGGAATTATTAATTTGGATTGTGTGCACATGTGATGTGTGTTTTTGATACTTTTAAATTTGATTTGATTGCATGATTAATTTAATTAAAAGTGTTTTCGAAATTCAAATACCAATTTTGATTGGATCCCAGCTTTTTGAAAGACAAAATTATATATTTTGAAAACTATTTTATTTTAGCCATATGATGCGCTGAATCATGTGTGGGATGTTTAAAACACACCGTAGTCATGGATATGCACTTATTTAATTATTCATGTGATGAATGATGTGTTTGTGTGGATCGTGGATGAATGATGAATGTTTATTAATTGTTAATAAATAGAGATTTGCGTATCTCTCCCTCTCTCATACTCCGATGTACTTCTACCTCCCTCTCTCTTGTACTCGCCATAAGGCCTTCTTCAATTTACTTGTAAATTCTAGAATTTATTGTAATATGATCAAGGCAACCGAGGAAGGAGCGAGGACGATCCACAGCTGCAACCAGGAAGGCGAAAAGATAGAGATCTCTTGCCTATGTGTTTGCAGATTATCTAATATAATTGTTGTGTTAGATTGTGTGTGCGTTTGACTGTTGGCTCCAGTCAAACCCACTGTGCTGTCCATGATCACACTAGACATGTATGTGATGCAATGTTTTCTTTTGATTATGAATCAAAGCAGGTATAGTATTTACTAAATATATACGATATATTTTTATACTATCACCTAGGAGAGACCAAGATAAAAGTTATCTAAATACCCTCAGATAAACTCTAAGCCGTAACGCGAGTAGTTAAGAACTTACCGCGTGGTCCACCATCGTTATAGTCATAGGATTCGAATCACTTTAGATAGGTTTGTTGTGCTATCCACAAGGCCTGTTTAATTGGGAGGAGAAACTGTGGCTATGGCATTAGATGCCTATATGATCGGGGTAGAGGAACTATGTAGCTTTGTTGTGCTATCCACAAGGGCTACATGCAAATCTATGCTCGTCGCGTAACGATGGTTAGCTTAGACCAGAATTAGTGGTTTGTTGTGCTATCCACAAGGCCAGTAAATCTCTAGGGACCGAAGCCATGATCAGATATTGCAAGGAGTTGCAAGTCCCATGAGTTGCGTGCTCTTTGATTGTATTACAGTTTGTTGTGCTATCCACAAGGCTGTAGTGCAAGTCATTGAGATTCTGATCCCCACTAGGAGACTGTCGGCATCTTCCGTTCTGTATAACTGAGGGTTATACAGTCCGTTGAAAATTAGTGGGAGTTAAACTTGAACAAAAGACCATGTCATATTTTAAATTTTAATAATTGAACATCTGCTAAATAAATTTTACTTATCTCCTGTAGGGAATTATGTCGAATAACCCACTCCGCGGCATACTTGATGCCCTTTTGACTTACCTGATCTACTCAGATTGGCTCAGACACTTAAAGAATGTCTTCACATCTGAGCTGATTGCTTACACCCTTGATGCTGATCATCTTACTGAATCGGCATTAGATGCCCCTGAGACAGAGATGATCGCATACGATAAAAGATCGAAGGACAAAGGCAAAAGAGTAGTAAAGGGTGACTGCTTCTACTGTAAGCAGTATGGTCACTGGAAGAGGAACTGCAAGGAGTTCCTCAACGATAAAGCTCATAGAAAAATGAAGCTGTCTGAAGCTTCAGATATCTATATGATAGATATCAACTTGTCAGTAAGAGATTCCACATCTTGGGTATTAGATACCGGATGTGCTTCTCATATCTGTCATGATGCGTAGATGCTGACAAGTAAGCGTAAGCTGAGACAAGGCGAGGTGGAATTAAGGCTAGAAAACGGCGCAAAAGTTTCAGCGATTGTTGTTGGGACAACAAACCTCAGGCTTCCATCAGGAGACGCCTTACTATTAGAAGATTGTTATTATGTTCATATCATAATAAAGAATATCATATCAATATCTTGTTTTGACAAGATAGGATATAGGTTGACTATTGAGAATAGAAGTTGTTCGATTTATTATGGTAATAAATCAATAGCTTCGGCATCTTTGGTCAACGGTCTATATCTCTTAGATGTTACTTATTATAATCTTCAAATTGATAATGCTCTTAAGAAGAGCAAGAATTGTGTGAACCAAGCCTACATGTGGCATTGTAGACTTGGGCACATTGGCGAAAACAGGTTGTAAAAGTTGCATAAGCATGGTTACTTAACAACATTCGATTATGAATCGTTTGCAACATGTGAATCCTGCCTTATGGGAAAGATGGCAAAATCTCCATTTACTGGACATGGAGAACGTGCCAAGGACATTCTGGAACTAATACATTCGGATGTATGTGGTCCCATGTCCACCCAAGCCAATGGTGGCTTTTCTTACTTCATCACGTTCACTGATGACTTCTCAAGATTCGGTTATGTGTACTTAATGAAGTACAAGTCGGAAGCATTTGAGAAGTTTAAGGAGTTCAAGAATGAGGTAGAGAAGCAGTTAGGAAAGAGTATTAAAGCTCTTCGATCAGATCGAGGAGGAGAATACTTGAGTACTAATTTCATACAATTCTTAAAGGATAATGGTATCCTTTCTCAGCTAACCCCTCCATATACACCACAGATGAATGGTGTATCAGAAAGGAGGAATCGCACCTTGTTGGACATGGTGCGATCCATGATGAGCTTTTCGGAATTACCAGTGTCCCTCTGGGGGTATGCTCTAGAATCAGCAACATACCTACTGAACAGAGTACCCAGCAAGTATGTGGCCTTTACTCGATATGAGATATGGAAAGGCAGGAAACCAGAATTTAAACATGTTAAAGTCTGGGGTTGTCCTGCTCATGTAAAGAGGCATGATCCAGACAAGCTGGAATCATGAACTGATAAATGCAGGTTTGTGGGATATCCAAAGGAATCCTTTGGATACTATTTTTACCATCTTGGTGAACAAAAGGTATTTGTCGCCAGGAAGCTGTCTTCCTGGAAGAGGAATACCTTCTCCAGGAGGACAGTGGGAGTAAAATAGTACTGGAAGAGGTTCCAGATCCCCAAACAGCTGCATTATCATCAGATGAGATATCAGTTCTTGAATCTGTTCAGGTACACATACATGAGCCTCGTAGATCTGGTAGAGTACCTAGACTGCCAGAACGATATGTGGGACATATCGCTGAAGGTGAGTCTAAGGTAGAATATAATGAGGATGATGATCCTAAAACCTACCAGGAGGCCATAGAATGCCCAGAAGCCAGGAAGTGGCGAGAAGTCATGAACTCAGAAATCCAGTCCATGTACACCAACCAAGTTTGAAACTTGGAGGACTTGCCCGAGGGTATTGTACCCATCGGTTGCAAGTGGATCTTTAAGAGAAAGATCGGTGCTGATGGACGGATCGACACTTATAAGGCAAGGTTGGTGGCAAAGGGATATCGTCAAAGGCAAGGAATTGACTATGACGAGACTTTCTCACTAGTTGCCATGATAAAGTCGATCAGAGTTCTACTCGCCATTGCTGCACATTTTGATTATGAAATCTGGTAGATGGATGTGATGACTGCCTTCCTCAATGGTAACCTTGAGGAAGAGGTGTGTATGATACAACCAGAAGGTTTCACATATAAAGAATCTCCAGATAAAGTGTGCAAGCTTCAGAGGTCCATTTATGGACTGAAGCAGGCTTCCCGGAGCTGGAACATAAGATTTGACGAGGCTGTCAAGTCTTATGACTTCATTAAGAATGAAGATGAGCTTGTGTGTACAAGAAGACCAGTGGGAGCGCAGTCACCTTCTTAGTTCTTTACGTAGATGGCATACTACTCATTGGGAATGATGTAGCTATGATTTCATCAGTAAAGATCTGGCTGTGGAAAAACTTCTCCATGAAGGATTTGGGAGAAGCATCCTACGTATTGGGAATACGGATCTATAGACATAGATCAAAGAGGATGCTTGGAATGACCCAATCCTTATACATAGATACCATAGTCAAAAGGTTTGGCATGGAAAATTCCAGGAGAGGTCTCATACCGATGAGACATGGAATTAATGTCTCAAAGGAGCAGTCTCCTAAGACTCCTAATGAGAGGGCATTCATAGATAGAATATCCTATGCCTCTGCCATAGGATCTATCATGTATGCCATGCTATGTACATGGCCTGATGTTGTATTTTCCCTAAGTGTTACGAGTAGATGTCAGGCTGATCCAGGCGAAGAGCACTGGAAGGCAGTGAAATGTATCCTTAAGTACTTGAGAAGAACTAAGGATATGTGTAAGGACTGAGGTTTCGGATCCGGTTATCGGGTCAGTTTCTAGATTGGATTCCCTAGTTTGGGGCCTTGATGGGTCAGGGGAGTGCCATCTAAATGACTTCTAGGATGCACGACGCCTTTTGAAAGGTGTCTTGTTGGGTAGACGCCATTTAGTTTGGTTGCCGATGTGCTACGTGGGCGTCATGTGGGCGGGCTTCGGGCCGCGACTGTACGGCCCTGTCGTGTCGTCTGAACGGCGTCCGCTATGGACGACGCCATTCAGACTGCGACCCTGGGTTGTCAGTGTACGGTGCCGGTCTTGTCGTCTGAATGACGTCTTGGATAGGCGACGCGTTTCAGACTCTGTCAGTACAGCCCGTCATGTCAACTGATAGGCGTCCGTGCAGCTCGACACGTTTTAGCCAGTTTCTGGTTAACCCCGCGAACCCTCCTTCCTTTCCCTCATTTTCTCCTCCCTCTTCTCTCTCCTCTCTTCCCCGGCGGCTCCGACGATTCTTATTTCCCCTCCTTCTTTTCCTCCCACCATTTCATCTCTCCCTCCACTCCATCGACCTCCTAACTCCCACCTCTACCACCACCACCTCCTCCGCGGCGTTTTCTCTTCGGATGGCGGCCGACGTCTCGGTGGAGTAACGACGACCTCGGCGGTACCGGCGGTGGCGTGGGGCGAGACGGGTAGGCGGTTTGGAACTTGGAGGAGTTCAAGTAACCGGTAGGGTGACGATTCCCAGTGTATTTCGTTTAAAACCATGTTTTTCCCGCGTTTAAAGCATGTTTTAGGGGCATTTTTGGGGTGAAAACGCTAAGTGCATGTATGAAGAATTGGGTGTTCTAATGGCTAGTTAGGTTCTCCTCCTTCCCCTTTTTGTTTTATGCTCTTTTCTGTGCATTTTGGGAGAGGAATTCCACCTCGTGGATTGGGGGAAGCGCAGGGGAGAACATGTCTGTCGGGACTAAATGGCGTCGAAGTGAAGCGACGCCTTTTAGAAAGGCGGCGCTCACCCACGACGCGATTTAGCCCCATTTACAGACTCTGTCTCTGGATTGTTGAGCGTCCAGGGATAGCGACGCCTTTTAAATAGGCGACTTGCGTCGACGACGCGTTTTAGTGGAAATCACCCTATGGCATGTCCCTGTTTTCGGTCGCTAACAGGCGACGAGGGACAGCGACACCTTTCAAAAGGCGACTACCTGTGGCGACACGTTTTACGCCAGGTTCTGAGCCCGAGTTTCTATGAACCAATTTAAGAGACTTGAATGACGTCGGCCTTGGGCGACGCGATTCAAGACAGAATCACATTAATCCATGCCATTAAAATGTGCTTACACTATAAACTAGTTGGTTAAATGCATGCTTTAAATTATACTTGATGATGATGGATTCCTTGTGAGTAGATCGCACTGTGCCGTGTTTTGTGCTACTGTGGACCTAGAGTGACAGTTGTAGCGCTTTGTCACCCTGTGTCGGTGTGGGTGGGACACAGCGCCGGTGGGAGCAGTGGCGGGGTGACGCCTAGTGAGAGAGGGTCACCTGGTGAACCCCGGGGTTAGCTTGTACCGGTGTCGGAGTGGTACCTGTGGAGTGTCACTCGTGTGGGGGAAGGAGTAACCACTTGAGCCAGTTGGGCCGGAGTAGCTAGCGTGCTATCCGAGGGGTTACTGTTTGGTCTCAGCGGGTCGGTGTTTCCCACCTTCGTTTGTGTGGTTGGCGTGTTTTGACGAGACATTGGTTGTGGGTTCCCTGGTAGATTGGTTATTAGAAATATGCATGTTAAATATATTTCAAATGCATGTGATTCATATCGAGATTTAGGAGTAGTAATTACTGCTTTACTTGTTTACTGTACCTTCAGCTGTGTTTTACACTTGTGGGTGTGTAAGTGGGCAGTGGGGATCGAACGATCCCTACTGAGTCTTTTCGTTGAGACTCACCCCTGCGGTTTTCAGGTGAGGGTTCCAGGTAGACTTAGCGAGGTGTATACTACTGTGAGTCGCGCGCCGTCAACTGTTGTTCCGGGGTATGCCCCGACGTAGTTTTTATCTTTATTTCTGGCCTGTACGCCTAATTATTTCTTTTCTGTTGGAGTGTGTAATTATTTGCTGTATCGAGTCGCATTGTAATAACTTTTAATTCCTACATTTTCCTTTCAATTCAACGCGATGTGAATGTTTAGCTTAGTTTATTGTTTATTTTCCAGACTTACTTAGATCCTGGTTTGGTTCCAAATTAATGATTCGGTACCCATTTAGTAATCGGATCCCCGATTATAAGGTGGCGGGTCGTTACAATATGTTTCTTGTCTATGGAGGAGGTGACTTGAAACTGCGAGGCTTTACCGACTTGAGTTTCCAGTTGGATCCAGATGATAGCAAGTCTACATCTGGATTCGTGTTTACTTTGAACGGAGGCGCAGTGTGCTGGAAGAGTTCCAAGCAAGTAACCACTGCAGATTCGACGACTGAAGCTGAGTACATCGCTGCAGCTGAAGCCGCCAAGGAAGCCGTGTGGTTGAAGAAGTTCATCACGACCTCGGCGTAGTTCCCAGCATCTCTGAGCCTGTTCCACTATTGTGCGACAACAATGGAGCCATTGCGCAAGCGAAAGAGCCGCGGTCTCATCAGAAATCGAAGTATATTCTGAGGCGCTTTCACCTTATCGTAGTGGAAAGAGTTCCATCCGTCAACAATGTAGCAGATCCACTGACAAAGCCATTGGCTCAAATTGTGTTTGAGTGTCACCTATAGTTTATAGGCTTATTGTATAAAGGTGATTGGCTTTAGTCCAAGTGGGAGATTGTTAGTTTTAGGTAGCCTACAAGCCAATCTGACTATGTAAATCTCGTTCCTTTATTAATATAATGGCATAATATTCATTATGTGTAAATCGCATTAATTATCGTTTCATAATGAAGTCCGTGAATATGTGCTATATTGATCAGATTATGAGGAGATCATATTAGTGAGACTGATCACTTAAACACACATATTCTTAATCGTTCATAATCGGAGGATATCCGAGAAGGACATCGGATATCCGGTTAGACTAGTACAGATTACTCCTTCTTATATGATGAAGGTGACTGATCTTATAAGTCACTTGTGTGGAGACACTAAGGCGAATCTGTAGGTGCTCATTGGAGAATGAGTTCATTGAACTGATCTGACTGAATCGCTGGATGGTATTGTACCTCACTGTCAACCAGCTTGATTCTATTGTCGCAGTTGCGTGGATGGTCCTCGGACCTGAGACACCAAGGACACCTTGTCGGTGGACTTCTGTGCTTTGACCTTAGTCTACGAATCTCTAGCCAAGGGATTCTAAAACGCTAAGGATTGGGTACAGTAGAATACCGTCAAAGGGAATTGTGTGTCAATAAGGAATCATTCGCTCTCGGTACTTAGAGAGAGAATGCTCTGGGAAGGATGCGCGGAAGTCCCTCGCCAGGGCGGACGATAATATCGGGAAATGAGTTTTTCGATATTTATCAGCGGCATCCAATCCAAGTGAGTCGACCGGTTAGGGTTTGACAGTACGCCATACCCTGAGTTGACTCGAGAGCATTGTACGAATGAAGGATTATATCCATGCGGTAACTGTCGGCGGAAAGGTTCCAAGAGTGGGTTACTTAACCCCGATACCTTTCGGGTTCACGCGGTGTTGCTTGGCACCCAACGTGATCGGAGGCCTGATCGAATTCGATGTGCGACATCAATTCGATTGATTAATTAATTAATAAAGGGTTATTAATTGATTAATAAAGCTAGTGAGGAGTCACTGGGCTTATTGGGCTATTAACCGGACTGCTAATTGGGCCTAGAGGGTCACACGCAAATGATTCTCAAGGCGATGGATAAATAAGTGGGTTTTATATAAACCGGGGGTTTTTATGAAAAACCACGCGGTTAGTATAAAACATAGCGAACGGGCTGAGCAGGCCAAGCTGTTGCTAATCCTAGCCGCCCCTCCTCTGTTTCTCTCTCTCTTTGACGTCCAGACATATCCAGATCTGCTCCGCCGCTTCTCCGAATCCCGTTCCACGGGAAATCGTCCGCGCGTTGCAGCGATCGTTGCGGCGACCGGTGGAGGTTTCGTGGGCTGCAAAGAATGAGGAACATGAAGATATCCATCGCGAGGAGGATCATGTGGACTTTGCTAGAGGCCGGGCACTTGCGTGGCTTGCGGTGTCACACCGACGGAACCGAACGGTTGCGGATTCGAATCCGTACACGGTGAGAATCGATTATCCGATAATCGTAGTTTTTAGTTTTTCGAAACGGGAACGGATCTCCGTTTTTATTTTATTTTCCGCTGCGTGTGAGATCCAGAGAAACCCGAGAACTGAACATCGCCAATCTCAGACCAATTTATAGGAGATCGACACGGCCGCCCGTACAATGCCTCATAAGGCGCCATGCCAATACTAGAATGATAACTGCTGTTGTAAGCAAACTCCACTGTAGACAAGTGTTGCTCCCAAGAACCTCCCCAGTCTAGGCAACATGCCATGAGCATATCCTCTAGTGTCTGAACAGTCCTCTCCGACTGCCCATTAGTCTCGGGATGATAAGCCGAGCTGAAGGCTAACAGTGTGCTCAAGGCCTTCTGAAAACTCTTCCAGAATCTAGAAGTAAATCTCAGTTCCTGGTCTGACACGATGGATAAGGGCACCCCGTGCAGAGAGATGATCCGGTCCACAAACAACTTAGGCAACTTACCGACTGACCAGTCTTTCCTAATAGCCAGAAAGTGTGCCGACTTGGTCAATCGATCAACAATGACCCAGATCGCGTCTCTTCTGCCAGGGACACAGGTAATCCAATCACAAAGTCCATAGTCACGTGTTCCCATTTCCATTCCGGGATCGGCAAACGCTGCAACAATCCTCCTGGTCTCTGGTGTTCTGCCTTAACCTACTGGCAAGTCAGGCACCTTGCTACATAATCAGCTACGTCCTTCTTCATACCAGGCCACCAAAAGTGCCTCCTGAAACAATGATACATCTTAGTCGTTCCGGGATGCACTGTGTATCTAGAACGGTGCGCCTCATCCAGGACACTCCTGCGCACGTCTTCCTTGGCTGGGACAGAGTTTGCCTCTAAATTTGACTGTACCATCATGCCACAACTCCACCTCTAGTGTCTGGAGAACCTACGGTAAATATGCATCTGCCCTCTGAGCCTCGATTACAGCATGGTACACTACTGGCCTCACAGTTAAGCTGGCCAACACGGCTCTATCAGCCTCTCGCGGAATCCTAAAGGAAGATTCCACAACCTGCTCAAATAATCTCCATTCTTGAACCATAAGATATGATACGACCATCTTCCGACTCAAGGCGTCTGCCACCACATTTGCCTTGCCCGGATGATACGAAAGGTCGAGATCATAATCTTTGATGAACTCCATCCACCTGCGCTGCCTTAAGTTCAGATCCCTCTACGTGAATACATATTTCAGGCTCTTGTGATCGGTAAAAACCTGAAATTTCTCTCCATACAAATAGTGCCGCCAGATCCTTAGTGCGAACACCACAGCTGCCAACTCCAAGTCATGAGTGGGATAGTTCTCCTCATGCTTCTTCAACTGTCTAGAAGCATAGGCCACGACCTTACCATGCTGCATCAGAACCGCACCCAAACCTCGACGAGATGCATCTGAATAAACCACAAATCCACCGAAACCTGATGGAAGCACCAGTACTGGAGCCGAAGTGAGGCGAGTCTTCAACTCAATGAAACTCCGCTCACATTCCTCGGTCCACACGAAACGAACTCCCTTACGAGTGAACCTCGACAAGGGGGTCGCTATTGAAGAAAAATCCTAGACAAATCGTCTATAATATCCTGCTAACCCCAAGAAGCTCCTGATCTCAGTTACTGTTGTCAGTTTGCTCCAGTCCATCACTGCCTTAATCTTGGCTGGATCCACTGCAATGCCATCTACAGAAATGACATGCCCTAGGAAGTGCACCTTATCTAGCCAGAATTCACACTTACTAAACTTGGCATAGAGTTGGTACTCTCTCAGAACCTGCAATACCACCTGAAGATGTGTGGCATGCTCTTCCTCAGAAGAAGAGTATACCAAAATATCATCTACGAATACCACCACAAACTTATCCAGGTAGGCCCTGAAGACCCGGTTCATCAAATCCATAAAAGCCGCCGGAGCATTGGTGTAACGACCCGCCACCCTATAATCGGGGATCCGATTACTAAATGGGCACCGAATCATTATTTTGGAACCAAACCAGGATCTAAGTAAGTCTGGGAAATAAACAATAAACTAAGCTAAACATTTACATCGCATTGAATTGAAAGGAAAATGTAGGAATTAAAAGTTATTACAATGCGACTCGATACAGCAAAAAATTACATATTCCAACCGAAAGGAAAATAATTAAGCGTACAGGCCATAAATAAAGATAACAACTATGTCGGGGCATACCCCGAAACAACAGCTGAAGGCGCGCAACTCGCAGCAGAACACACCTCGCTAAGTCTACCTGGAACCCTCACCTGGAAACCGCAGGGGTGAGTCTCAACGAAAAGACTCAGTAGGGATCCTTCGATCCCCACTGCCCACTCACACACCCACAAGTGCAAAGTACAGCTGGAGGTACAGTAACCAAGTAAAGTAGTAATTACAACACCTAAATCTCGATATGAATCACATGCATTCGAAGTATATTTAACATGCATAATTCTAATTTACCAGGTAACCCATAACCAGCGTATCCTCAAAACACGTCAACCACACAACGAAAGTGGGAAACACCGACCCGCTGAGACCAAACAGTAACCCCTCGGATAGCACGCTAGCTACTCCGGCCCAACTGGCTCAGGTGGTTACTCCTTCCCCAGCACGAGTGACACTCCACAGGTACCACTCCGACACCGGTACTAGCTAACCCCGGGGTTCACTAGGTGACCCTCTCTCACTAGGCGTTACCCCGCCACTGCTCCCATCGGCGGTGCGCTTCACCCACACCAGCACAGGGTGATAAACGCTACAACTGTCACTCTAGGTCCACAATAACAGAAAACACGATGCAGTGAGATCCAGTCACGAAGAATCCATCATCATCGAGTAGATTTAAAACATGCATTTAATCGACTATCTAATAGTGTAAACACATTTTACTGGCATGGATTAGTGTGGTTCTGTCTTGAATCGCGTCGCCCAAGGCCGACGCTATTCAAGCATCCTAAACTGGTTCATGAAATCTCGGCCTCAGAATATGGCCCAAAAGGCGTCGTCACGGGTAGCCGCCTTTTAAAACGCATCGCCCTTTCTCGTCGCCTAATCAACGACAGAAGCAGGAACAGGCCACGGTTGATTCCTCTTAAAACGCGTCGTCTTGGGAAGCCGCCTTTTCGAAAGGCGTCGCTGTCCTCAGACGCCATTCACACCAGAATCTGAAACTTGCAGAGTCCTAATCAGGGTGATTTCTGCCTAAATGGCGTCGTACTGGCCCGTCGCCACTCTAAATGACGTCGTCCAGGTACGACGTCATTTAACGCCAGAAACCCAAACTGACAGAACCTCAAACAAGGAGATTTCTTCCTAAAAGGCGTCGTACTAGCCCGTCGCCATTCTAAATGGCGTCGTCCAGGCACGACGTCTTTTAGCTTCAGAAACCCGGTTCCGCAGTTCCACCCGAGGTCCCCCTTTTGATCCCCAAGAGTCCCAAAATCACACAAAACAGTGGGGGAAGAGGGACAAACTAAGCCATCACAAGGAATCCTCAAATCCATATTCATAGAAACTCCCATTCCCATCAAGAAAAAGCCCCTAACATGCTCATTCTACCCAAAAACCATAGATCCGTAGCATGCTTCAAGCGGGAGAACATGGTTTTAAAATGAAATGCTACGGGAATCGTCACCCTACCGATTCTTGAACTCCTCCTTACTCCGCCACCAAACCGTCGCACAGTAGACCGCCACCGGTACTCCGAGGACGCCGCCACTCCGCCGGGACGTCGGCCGCCGTCCGGAGAATGGAACGCCGCGAAGAAAGTGGTGGTGGCAGTGGTGAGAGGTGGAGAGGTAGTGGAGTGGTGGAAGAGGAAGAAGGGGAAAGGGAAGGGGAAGAGAGGGGAGAGTCGAAGGGTGGAGAGGGTGAGGAGAGAGAGTGTGAGTGTAACGACCCGCCACCCTATAATCGGGGATCCGATTACTAAATGGGTACCGAATCATTAATTTGGAACCGACCTAGGATCAAATCAAGTCTGGGAGATAAATAATAAACTAAGCTAAACATTCACATCGCATTGAACAGAAGTAAAAGTGCAGGAATTAAATTATTACAATGCGACTCGATACAGCAAATAATTACATAATCCAACAGATAAGAAATAATTAAATGTACAGGCCAGAAATAAAAATAACAACTACGTCGGGGCATACCCCGGAACAACTGCTGACGGTACCAAACTCGCGGCCGCACTCTCCTCGCTAAGTCTGCTGGGAGTCCTCACCTGAAAACCGTAGAGGGTGAGTCTCAGAGACAAGACTCAGTAGGGATCCTTCGATCCCCACTGCCCACGCACACACCCACAAGTGCAAGGTACAGCTAACAGAAAGGTGATAAGCACAAGAGGTACGATTCCTAATTCTTAACGTGAAATCTCATGCAATCGTAATATATAAACATGCATATATTAAACCAGCCGACTAGGAAATCCACAACTATCGCCTCGATAGAACCCGCCAACCACACAACAACGGTGGAGAAACCTCGACCCGCTGAGACCAAACAGTAACCCCTCGGATAGCACACTAGCTAGTCCGGCCCAACTGGCTCAGGTGGCTACTCCTTCCCTCAGCATGAGTGACTTTCCGAATGTACCACTCCGACACCGGTACTAGCTGACCCCGGGGTTCACCAGGTGACCCTCTCTCACTAGGCGTCACCCCGCCCACGCCCCCACCGGCGCTGTGCTCACGCCCCCACCAGCACAGGGTGATAAAGCGCTACAATGTCACTCTAGGTCCACAGTAACACAAAACCACCAAAACCCGGCACAGTACGATCCGGTCACGTGAAAAGCCCGCGATCGCACGGCACACAACACAGTGCCATCCGGTCCCGAAGAGTCCATGTACACTAAAATATGCACTATCCGACTATCTAGCAGTATGAACATGTTTTACTGGCATGAATTAATGTTGTTCTGTCCTGAATCGCGTCACCCAAGGTCGACGCCATTCAAGCTCCAAGTTCAGGTTTATGTAAAACAGTCTTCAGAATCAGGCCCTAAAAGGCGTCGACACCAGTGGTCGCCTTTTAAAAGGTGTCGACATCCTCAGACGCCATTCAATGCAGAAATCCGGAATTTCCAAGGCCTTACTCAGGGGATTTCTGTCCTTAAAAGGCGTCATGGTTAACCGACGTCATTTGAAAACGCGTCATTCACCCATGACGTCTTTTAATCCCAGAATCCCCGAACTGGCAGACTCTCTATCAGGCGATTCCTGTCTAAAAGGCGTCGTGATGGCTCGACGCCCTTCAAAAAGGCGTCGTCCATGCACGACGTGTTTCAGTCCCAGGAACCAGAGTCGCCTGAGCCCGAGGGCTCCCTATCCAACCCCAAACAACTCCAAAAACGGAGGAAAAAGAGGAGCAATGCTATCCACAAACAACACATTCATAGAAATCCCCCATGTTATCAAAAGAACTCCTAAACATGCTCATTCTACCCCCCGAAACCAAGGATCCAAACAAGCTTAGACGGGGTAAACATGGTCTAAAACGCGATGCGAAGGGGAACCGTCACCCTACCGGATACTTGAACGCCTCCGAGCTTCAAGCCGTCCACCCGACTCGCCCCACGCCGCCGCCGGTACCGCCGTGGTCGTCCTCGCCCCTCCGTGACGTCGGCCGCCGTCCGTAGAGTAGAACGCTGCAGTGGAAGTGGAGGTGGTAGTGGTAGGAGCTAGGTAGAGGATGGAGTGGAGGGAGAGATGAAATGGTGGGAGGAAAAGAGGGAGGATGAGAGATCGCCGCCGAGTTCGCCGGAAGGGGAAAGAGAGGAAGAGAGGAGAAAATGAGGGAAAGAAGGAGGGCTCGCGGGGTTAACCAGAGACTGGCTAAAACGCGTCGACATCCACTGTTCTGACAAGACTCTGAAACGCGTCGTTCAAGGCAGACGCCGTTCAGACGATATGTCAGGCCCGTACTCTGACAACCCAGAGTCGCAGTCTGAAAGGCGTCGACATACGTGGACGCCGTTCAGGTCGACAAGACAGGGTCGTACCCTCGCGGCCTGAAGCCAGCCCACGTGGCACCCACGTGGCAGAACTTGAAATGCGTCTACGACGGTGGACGCCGTTTAAAACGCGTCTCGACGTCTTGACGCGAATCAACTCAGAACCTCCGCCCTCACCTAAGGTTAGAACTACAAGGTCCGATCCCGAAAACCGGATCCGAAGGTCACGATCCTTACAATCTCCCCCCCTTAAAAGAATTTCGTCCCCGAAATTGACTGTTTAGAATTAACAAAGTCAAACAGGGATACAAGTTCACAAGGAAACTTATGAAAAGAGGTAAGGGAATTGCTCTCGCATCTCATCCTTACGCTCCCAGGTTGCCTCACCTCCGGAGCGGTACTGCCAAATCACCTTAACCAATGGTACAATCTTGTTCCGCAGGACTTGTTCCCTGCGATCCTCAATACGAATCGGATATTCTGGAAAAGACAGGTCCTCAGCGACCTCCAACTCTGAAAAGTCCAGGACATGGGACGGATCCTGAACATACTTCCTCAGTAAGGAAACATGGAACACATCGTGCACCCCTGTAAGACTGGGCGGCAAGGCCAGCTGGTACGCGGTTTCCCCAATCCGAGCAAGGATGGGAAAAGGCCCAATATAGCGCGGACTCAGCTTGCCTCGCTTCCCGAATCTCATCACACCCTTGGAGGGTGAGACTCGGAGAAACACGTGGTCCCCAACTTCAAACTCAAGCGGTCTCCGTCGGATGTCAGCATAGCTCTTCTGTCTATTCTGCGCTGCGGTCAACCTCTGCCGAACTAACCTGGCAATCTCAGCACACTGCTGTACTAACTCGGGTCCTGCTATCTGCCTTTCACCGATCTCGGACCAACATACAGGAGATCGACACGGTCGCCCATACAAAGCCTCATAAGGCGCTATGCCGATACTGGAATGGTAACTGTTGTTATAAGCAAATTCTACTGTGGACAAATACTGCTCCCAAGATCCTCCCCAGTCTAGACAACAAGCTCTGAGCATATCTTCCAAGGTCTGAATAGTCCTCTCCGCTGCCCGTCAGTCTCGGGATGGTAGGCTGAGCTGAAAGCCAACTGAGTGCCTAGTGCCTGCTGAAAGCTCTTCCAAAATCTGGAAGTAAACCTTGGATCTCGATCCGATACAATAGACAAAGGCACCCCGTGCAGAGAGATGATCCGGTCTACAAACAACTTTGCCAGCTTGCCAACTGACCAGTCCTTCCTAATAGCTAGGAAGTGTGCCGACTTGGTCAGCCGATCCACGATGACCCAGATGGCATCTCTCCTGCTAGGGGATGTAGGCAATCCCATCATGAAGTCCATAGTCACATGCTCCCATTTCCACTCTGGAATCGGCATGGGCTGTAGCAATCCACCAGGTCTCTGATGCTCGGCCTTAACCTGCTGACAGGTCATGCATCTGGCTACATATTCAGCTATATCTCTCTTCATACCGTGCCACCAGAAGTGCCTTCTCAAGCAATGATACATCTTAGTCGAACCCGGATGCACTGCATATCTCGAACGGTGCGCCTCATTAAGAACACATCTGTGCACGTCCTCCTCGGTCGGAACATAAAGTCTACCTCTGAACCTGACCGTACCGTCGTCCCATAACTCCACCTCTGACCTCTGGAGGATCTGTGGTAGCTCAACATCTGCCCTCTGAGCCTCAATAACTGCGTGATACACAGCTGGTCTCACAGTCAAACTGACCAGCACGGCTCTGTCATCTTCACGTGGAACCCTAAAGGAAGATTCCACCACTTGCTCAAATAATTTCCACTCCTGAATCATAAGGTATGACATGACCGTCTTCCGACTCAAAGCGTCTGCCACTACATTCGCTTTGCCCGGATGATAAGAAAGGTCAAAGTCATAATCTTTAATGAATTCCATCCATCTTCGCTGCCTCAAATTCAGATCCTTCTGAGTGAACACATACTTCAAACTCTTGTGATCCGTGAACACCTGGAATTTCTCCCCATATAAATAATGCCTCCAGATTTTGAGTGCAAACACCACAGCTGCCAGCTCCAAATCATGAGTAGGATAGTTCTCTTCATGCTTCTTCAGCTGTCGAGAAGCATAAGCCACTACCCTGCCATGCTGCATTAGAACTGCGCCCAAACCTCGACGGGACGCATCGGAGTAAACCACAAATCCACCTGATCCAGATGGAAGCACCAGTACAGGGGCTGACGTGAGACGGTTCTTTAACTCAATAAAACTTTGCTCACAATCCTCGGTCCACACAAAGCGAACTCCCTTTCGAGTCAACCTCGACAAGGGGGCTGCTATCGAAGAAATCCCTGAACAAACCACCTGTAATAACCGGCAAGCCCCAGAAAGCTTCTGATCTCAGTCACTGAAGTCGGCCTGCTCCAATCCATCACTGCCTCGATCTTGGCTGGATCCACTGCGATACCATCGCCAGAAATAACATGCCCGAGGAAATGCACCTCGTCTAGCCAAAACTCACATTTGCTGAACTTGGCATAGAGTCGATGCGCCCTCAGGACCTGCAATACCGCCCGAAGATGGGTGGCATGCTCTTCCTCAGAAGAAGAATAGATCAGGATATCATCAATAAACACAACCACAAACTGATCCAAATAAGTCCTGAAGACTCGGTTCATCAGCTCCATAAAGGCCGCCGGAGCATTGGTCAGGCCAAAGGGCATAACCAAAAACTCATAATGTCCATACCGAGTTCTGAATGCCGTCTTGCTAACATCAACATCCCGGATCCTCATCTGATAATACCCGGATCTCAAGTCGATCTTGGAAAATACCTTCGCAGACTGCAGCTGATCCATCAAATCATCAATCCTTGGAAGTGGGTATTTATTCTTAATCGTTACCTGGTTCAGCTGCCTATAGTCAATGCACAACCTCAGAGAACCATCTTTCTTTCTAACGAACAGGACGGGAGCACCCCATGGAGATGTACTGGGGCGAATGAAACCTTTATTCAGCAGCTCCTGCAATTGCGCCTTCAACTCAGCGAGTTCGGCTGGCGCCATCCGATACGGGGCCTTAGACAAGGGCGCCGTACCTGGTGCAAGCTCGATGGTAAATTTGACCTCTCGCTGAGGAGGAAGGCCAGGCAGCTCCTCAGGAAATACATCGATGAACTCACACACAACAGGTACCTCCCCAGGGTTGAGACTAACCCGGACATCAGAGACAACAACAGAGGCAAGGAAAGCCTCACAGCCACCATCAAGCAACCTCCGTGCCTTAAAGGCAGAAATAAGAATACCTCGGGAAGAAAGCCTAATACCTTGGAAGAAGAAGGTCGGGATGTCCGGAATGGAGAATCGCACCCTCTTCCTGTGGCAGTCCACCTCTTCATAAAAGGCTTCCAACCAATCCATACCCAGGATGACATCAAAGTCTCGAATGGCAAGCACAACCAACTGGGCAGGGAGCACATGACCCTCAATGGTCAAGGGAACATTTCTCAAGCAGTTATAAGATATCATATAGTCTCCAGAAGGAACCTCCACCATCAAACCATCAGATAACTCAACAACGGGCGCAGAAAGGATATCTAAGAACTGCTCAGAAATAAAAGAATGCGAAGCACCCGAATCAATCAATACGTGTGCAGAGTTCCCAAGGACAGAAAGTGTACCTTCCACCAAGTTGGACGCGCGAGCCTCCCTCCTGGTGATAGCTAACACTCTCCCCTGGGTCATCGGCTTCTTCTGTTCGCCTGAACCATGACCCTGACCATACCCCTGCGGGCACTGCCTCGCCAAGTGGCCCTGCTGGCCGCACGCGAAACATCTCCTGGTAAGAGTGGGACACTGAGTCCCACCATAGGTACCCCCACAGTGCTGACAGACTGTCGGAAGCCTCTGAGCTGGCCACTGCGGTGCACTGGATACAGACTGACTCTGCTGGCCCTGCCCGGGTCTGTTGTTGCTGCTACTGCCACTACTGCTGCCACCACCCCTGAAGAATCTCCTGAATCGGGAGCCGAGTGACGCCGATCCCGATCCAGCAGAAGGGGCTGCTGCCGCTGCCTTACCCCTGCCACAAACTGGGCTCTGAGCAGCCAGTCCTCTCTCCCGGGCCGACTGGCTCTGCTGAGCCTCCACTGCTGCCGCACATCTAACCGCGGAGGCCAGATCCGTGCAACAGTGAGACGCCACGAAGTTCCTCAAGCTGAGCCTCAGTCCGTCAACGAATCTCTCAGTACGACGCTCCTCGTCCCCAGATATGAAAGGCACGAACCGACCTAGCGAAACAAACTTCGCCTGGTACTCCAGTACTGTCATGCTCCCCTGCGTCAAATCCATGAACTCCCTCTCCTTGGCCCTCTGGACGTGTCTAGGGAAATACTGTGCATTGAACTCCTTAACAAATGTCTCCCATGGAATTTCCCTACGACTCCTGTCCTCGTAGGACAAACTCTTCAAGGTGGTCCACCAGTCATAGGCGCTATCCTTCAGCATGAAGGTAGCTAACGGGGTCCGCTCTACTGCAGCACAATCCATGGTGTCAAAAGTCTTCTCTATCTCTCTAAGCCAGTGGATGGCCTCGTCAGGGTCGGGACGACCGGTGAAGTGAGGTGGCCTCAGCTTCAGAAACCTCTCAAGGGTAGCTGTGGACCCTCCCCGCGCACTGGAACTCTCACTAGGGTCTCGTGTCTGATATCGAGCCATAGTGTCCATCACCGCCTCCATGAACTGCTCAACACTCGGCCTCCCGGCCTCAGACCCACTAGGGACATCTCCCTGCTCTCGAATAACTGGCATCCTCCTTCTGGGAGCCATCTACTCGCCTACAATTACAAAATCAAAAAGTTCTAATTAGATTCCTAAAGCCTATGCTACCGCCGTGCCTGTACGGGATAATGTATTTATTTGCCGAATTTATGATATTTAACCTAGTTATTTATTTATTTGCCAGACCGTATGCTCTGATACCAACTGTAACGACCCGCCACCCTATAATCGGGGATCCGATTACTAAATGGGTACCGAATCATTAATTTGGAACCGAACCAGGATCAAATCAAGTATGGGAGATAAATAATAAACTAAGCTAAACATTCACATCGCATTGAACAGAAGTAAAAGTGCAGGAATTAAATTATTACAATGCGACTCGATACAGCAAATAATTACATATTCCAACAGAAAAGAAATAATTAAATGTACAGGCCAGAAATAAAAATAACAACTACGTCGGGGCATACCCCGTAACAACTGCTGACGGTACTCAACTCGCGGCCGCACTCTCCTCGCTAAGTCTGCTGGGAGTCCTCACCTGAAAACCGTAGAGGGTGAGTCTCAGAGACAAGACTCAGTAGGGATCCTTCGATCCCCACTGCCCACGCACACACCCACAAGTGCAAGGTACAGCTAACAGAAAGGTGATAAGCACAAGAGGTACGATTCCTAATTCTTAACGTGAAATCTCATGCAATCGTAATATATAAACATGCATATATTAAACCAGCCGACTAGGAAATCCACAACTATTGCCTCGATAGAACCCGCCAACCACACAACAACGGTGGAGAAACCTCGACCCGCTGAGACCAAACAGTAACCCCTCGGATAGCACACTAGCTACTCCGGCCCAACCGGCTCAGGTGGCTACTCCTTCCCTCAGCATGAGTGACTCTCCGAATGTACCACTCCGACACCGGTACTAGCTGACCCCGGGGTTCACCAGGTGACCCTCTCTCACTAGGCGTCACCCCGCCCACGCCCCCACCGGCGCTGTGCTCACGCCCCCACCAGCACAGGGTGATAAAGCGCTACAATGTCACTCCAGGTCCACAGTAACACAAAACCACCAAAACCCGGCACAGTACGATCCGGTCACGTGAAAAGCCCGCGATCGCACGGCACACAACACAGTGCCATCCGGTCCCGAAGAATCCATGTACACTAAAGTATGCACTATCCGACTATCTAGCAGTATGAACATGTTTTACTGGCATGAATTAATGTTGTTCTGTCCTGAATCGCGTCACCCAAGGTCGACGCCATTCAAGCTCCAAGTTCAGGTTTATGTAAAACAGTCTTCAGAATCAGGCCCTAAAAGGCGTCGACACCAGTGGTCGCCTTTTAAAAGGCGTCGACATCCTCAGACGCCATTCAATGCAGAAATCCGGAATTTCCAAGGCCTTACTCAGGGGATTTCTGTCCTTAAAAGGCGTCATGGTTAACCGACGTCATTTGAAAACGCGTCATTCACCCATGACGTCTTTTAATCCCAGAATCCCCGAACTTGCAGACTCTCTGTCAGGCGATTCCTGTCTAAAAGGCGTCGTGATGGCTCGACGCCCTTCAAAAAGGCGTCGTCCATGCACGACGTGTTTCAGTCCCAGGAACCAGAGTCGCCTGAGCCCGAGGGCTCCCTATCCAACCCCAAACAACTCCAAAAACGGAGGAAAAAGAGGAGCAATGCTATCCACAAATAACACATTCTAGAAATCCCCCATGTTATCAAAAGAACTCCTAAACATGCTCATTCTACCCCCCGAAACCAAGGATCCAAACAAGCTTAGACGGGGTAAACATGGTCTAAAACGCGATGCTAAGGGGAACCGTCACCCTACCGGATACTTGAACACCTCCGAGCTTCAAGCCGTCCACCCGACTCGCCCCACGCCGCCGCCGGTACCGCCGTGGTCATCCTCGCCCCTCCGTGACGTCGGCCGCCGTCCGGAGAGTAGAACGCCGCAGTGGAAGTGGAGGTGGTAGTGGTAGGAGCTAGGTAGAGGATGGAGTGGAGGGAGAGATGAAACGGTGGGAGGAAAAGAGGGAGGATGAGAGATCGCCGTCGAGTTCGCCGGAAGGGGAAAGAGAGGAAGAGAGGAGAAAATGAGGGAAAGAAGGAGGGCTCGCGGGGTTAACCAAAGACTGGCTAAAACGCGTCGACATCCACGGACGCCAATCAGTTGATGTGACCACTGTTCTGACAAGACTCTGAAACGCGTCGTTCAAGGCAGACGCCGTTCAGACGATATGTCAGGCCCGTACTCTGATAACCCAGAGTCGCAGTCTGAAAGGCGTCGACACACGTGGACGCCGTTCAGGTCGACAAGACAGGGTCGTACCCTCGCGGCCCGAAGCCAGCCCACGTGGCAGAACTTGAAATGCGTCTGCGACGGTGGACGCCGTTTAAAACGCGTCTCGACGTCTTGACGCGAATCAACTCAGAACCTCCGCCCTCACCCAAGGTTAGAACTACAAGGTCCGATCCCGAAAACCGGATCCGAAGGTCACGATCCTTACAGTGAGGGTGAGAATGAGGGAAAGGAGGGAAGGCTCGCGGGGACAAACCTAAACACGGTAAAATGCATCGTCCAAGACAGACGCCAATCAGATGACAGGACAGGCCGTACTGACAGAAGCTCTGAAATGCGTCGCCAACCATAGACGTCGTTCAGACGACAAGACCGGCACTATAACGACCCGCCACCCTATGACCGGAGACCCGATCACTAAATGGATGTCGGCCCATTAACTGCGGGTTCACACCCGGATCTCACACAACACATCTAGAGGAGTAAGCGTTAAACAAGGCTAAATATAACAATCTCATGGACTACAAGGAAAGTACAAGTGCGCAGGAAAGAGATTTACAATATCCATATACTATCCAACAATAATTACATGGTCCAACAAATTACATAAGTACAGGCAGAAGCAAAGTACAACAACATCGGGGCATACCCCGGAACTAAGATAGTTGCTGGTCCGCACACCAAGGAGACGCCACACGCCACGAGGTCCACACCTGAAACCGCAGGGAGTGAGCCACACCAAAATTGGGCTCAGTAGGGATCATCCGATCCCCGCCTCCCACTCACACACCCACAAGCGCAATAATGCAGATATATGGCAATTAAACAAGGCAGTAAACATGACTCCCAAAACCTGGTATGAAACGCACGCTCAAGCAATGTAACAGGCACAGTTCTCAGTAATCCGAGTAACCCCACACAAAACCACGACTTATAACCAAGGTCCAACGAAGCGACTAAACCACACTGCCGACCGCGGACAACGTCGCCTCACAACACCACCAACACTCACGCCTGTCCGCCCCTACAGTGTTCCGGGGCACCGTAGGGTGAGGCAGTGAGTCAAACTAGGACTAGCTGGTACTAGTGAACCACTACCACCCAGCTACATGTGCACACAAGCAGTCTAGACTACTGTCTTACCGACCGGGTTTCCTCCACGCCAGGCCTCGGCGCTTCAGGAGGGCCCTGGGGACCGGCGAAACCCCCGTCAAGCCGAAGCTACAGGAACTACCCACAACCCTAACCTCCCGGGCTGCGTCAGGCCAAAGGGCGAAGGGTACCACTCGTAACCTTGATCACAGGTCACATCAGGCCCAGTGGCTAAGGGGTAAAACAACTCCAACAGTACCACAACCAGCTCCGCAGCAAGAAACGCGCCGGAAGCTGCCACGACAAACAGGGAAACCCCGACCCGCTGAGACCAAACAGCAACCCCTCGGATAGCGCACCGGCTACTCCGGCCCGACGGGCTCAAGGTGGTTCTGCTTCTCTCAGCCAAAGGTAAAACACAACATGTACCACTCCCCCACCGGTACGGCAACAATGCCTCATAGACACCAAGGCCCTTCCCCATCGGCACAAGGTGACAAACGTAAACCACAGTTGTTCCAATTCCATATCCGCATAAGCACACACACACATGACATGATTCCATTCACACAGTAAACCTCCGCCTTGATGTACAATTTGAAGTATGCATTTGAACCATCCAACCGTGAAACATGTGTTAATAATAAGAGTTAATACAGTTCTGTCTTGAATCGCGTCGACCGAGGCCGACGCCATTCAAGTCCTTCAAACTGGTTCATTAAAACCCGACCTCAGATTATGTCTTAAAACGCGTCGTCCTGGGAAGCCGCCCTTTAAAAGGCGTCAGCGTCCTCAGACGCCATTCACACCAAATTCCGAGATTGCAGACACCTCAGTCGGGGTAATTTCCTGCCTAAATGGCGTCATGATGGCCCGACGTCCTTTTAAAAGGCGTCGTCCATACATGACGTCTTTTAACGCCAGATTCCCCGAATTGACAAAGACCCGGTGGAGCTATTTCTGCCTAAAAGGCATCATGATGTCCCGACGTCCTTCGAAAAGGCGTCGTCCATACATGACGTCTTTTAGCACAAGAAACCGAGTTCTGTCCTCAGCCCGAGGGCTCCCTTTTCGCCCCCAAAAGCCCCAAAATCAAACCAAACGGAGGAGGAAGAGGAGCAAGCTAAACCATCACAAATCCACATTCACAGAAACCCTCATTCCCATCAAGAAAAGCTCCTAAACATGCTCGTTCTATCCTCAAACACATCATGCAACACATGGAAACTACGGATGAAACGTGTACAATCCACGCAAGGTTCGTCCCCCTACAAGTTCTTGAACTCCTCCAAGCTCCGTGCCGCCGACCCGCCGCACCGCAGACCGCCGCCGGTACCCCCGAGGACGTCGCTGTAGACACCGATTTTGGACCGGCCTTTTGGTCATGAACCCAATCCATCATTAGCCTGTCATCACCAAAATCCCCTCATTTCAGCCATCTAAGCCCACTACCAGCCAGGCCCATCAACCAGATCCCGACCCTTTTCACCTTTTCGTGGAAGGCCAGCCCCCTTGCCTTCCACCACCTTCTAAGGCCACCCCTTGCCTTCCACCACCTTCGAAGGCCACCCCTTGCCTTCCACCACCTTCGAAGGCCACCCCTCGCCTTCCATCACTCTCGAAGGCCAGCCACCTTGCCTTCCTCCCTTTTGACCCTTTTTACTACCTTTTCATGGAAGGACAACTCCCTTGCCTTCCACCACCTTCGAAGGCCACCCCTTGCCTTCCACCACCTTCGAAGGCCACCCCCCGCCTTCTACCCCCTTCGAAGGCCAGCTACCTCGCCTTCCACCGTTTTAGCCACATTTTTTTCACTTTTACTACCTTTTCGTGGAAGGCCAACTCCCTTGCCTTCCACCACCTTCGAAGGCCACCCCTTGCCTTCCACCACCTTCGAAGGCCACCCCTCGCCTTCCACCCCCTTCGAAGGCCAGCCGGGCCGCCTTCCACCACAAGAATGGAAGGCATGTCACCTGGCCGTCCACTCCTTAACCACCCCCTTGACTCCGTCTTCCCCACGATCTCCTCCACTCACCGCCCTCGTTCCCCACTACTCCGACCACTCCCCACTCCGGCGACTGCCGCGACCATTACCTCCGACCCTTGACCATCCCCCATTGGTTGAAGGGTGATTTACGGGGATTTAGACCCCTGTTTTCCCCCTTTTTTTTCTCCGCCTATTTAAACCCCCCCACATCCTCTCGAGCAGGGGGTTAAGGACTTCGGAAGAAGAAGGACTAGAGGTGGGAGGACTTCGGGGTTAAGGAGGATTCGAAGAGGAAGGGACCTTCTGGTGAGAAGCTCGAGGATACTCCAAGGAGGAAGGCTCAGGCTACATTTGGAAACCGGCTTGCCTCTCTAACTTCTCTCTTTTACTTTTTTTTTATTCATTCCATTGCATTAGTAATACCACTCCACTCTCCACACACGCAACTACTCTTCATTTGCATGCATACACGTAGGATGACTTAGTGATCCTTACACCCACAGAGGTTCTAAAAAAAACGGGAGGTGGGTGGCCATAACATATGGTCACCTTCCCTCCCCACCACCCATCCGGTGCGTTTCCCACTGATTTTAGTTAGTTTTTACATCTTTATGAGTAGATCCTGCACCAAATATTCCTAATCGGGTTATTCTGTGTTTTGTTTATTATTTTCAGGGGATCCTTACCACCTTCACGCGTGCAGAGTACCGGGCTCTCCTCCTCTGGCCGGCCGGAGGAAGGGAAGGAGGAACCAACATCTCCCGCTCCCACAGAACGCGATCACATCCTCACCATCCTGCGGAGCACAGGGACCGAGAGGTAATGCTCCTGGCGATCACACTTTATTTCTAACCCCCTTTAAATCGCCACAGTGCTAAGACGAACGGAGAGGAACCCCCATCCGAAGCTCGCACCCGCGGCGGGAGACGTTCCAGACGCCTACAGCCCTCTGGCGATCACGATGGGTCCTCTGTAGCCCGCTGCACGCGTCGCACTCAAAAGAAAAGAAGGTAAGGATCCTGAACTCAATAATCACTGGACGGCCGGACTCCGGCCGTCGAACCCCTGGGACGGCCATCACCTGGCCGCCAGACCTGCTGGACGGCCAGACCGTGGCCGTCGGCTCTCTTGAGCGGATACATTCTCCAACCCCTCTGGACGGCGGGACCCCTGCCGTCGAGCTCCTTGGACGGCCACCGTTTGGCGGTCTACAGCTCCAGCGGACGGCCAGCGCCTGGCCGTCCGACCCACTGGACGGCCATACCCTGGCCGTCGACTCCCTCTTGGACGGCTGCCACCTGGCCGTCCGTGCCCTTTGACGGCTGGCCCTTAGCCGCCGACATCCCGTTGGTTTGCTTTTTTTTGTTATTTCTGTTCACGCATGTTTTGCTGCTGCTTGTTTGGATGAACTGTTGAATGCTCTGACTTCATGTTTGATTAACTGTCTGGGTTTTTTTGGGGTGTTCTCCGCGGGGGTTTTAAGGAAGAGCCGGCATCACACCTTTTAGTCACCTCTCCCGCAGGGTCTGACTCTCCACCTGAGGATTCCCACTGGGGTGCGACTAGTCTTATTCTGTTGGGAACCTCCGTCAGTCTCCGCGAGCCAGGGATTCCCACTTGGCCGCCGAGCAGGTTGTACCCGAAACCACCCTGTAGGAACCTTTGGGTTTGTGTGAGAAATCAGTGAATTGTCTCAAGTTTGAAGATACTTAATTGAATCCCAGTGCAACAAATTTTGAAAAATGAAGGGTCGATAAGGGTTAAACATGTTTTGTTAGAAACCAACTTCCATAAAACGTTGGCAAACATTTCAAGTGAAACCCAAAATCAGTTAGGGTCTGTACTTCATAATGAACCGAATGTATGTCAATGCTGTATATGATGATATGGACCAGTTTGGTGATAATGTGAGTCACAACCCTTTGTTTGAGATTGAAGAGGATCCATAGCAGACCTTTATAGGGATGCTCCAAGCATCCAGAGAAGGCCCTCAGAGGAAGGATTCCGACGAATCTTCTACTTCGCAAGGAGAGGTTGAGCCGGTGATCTCCAGTAGGACATTCCAAAACCCCGGAGAAGATCCGGAACTCATTGCCGTCCTATCACGCTATACTCCGGATCAACTCATCCAGTTGGTTTCTCGTGGCAAGATTCAGGATGCCACTCCTCGGAAAACCCAATTCCAAGGATCTTCTAGCCGACCCCAGCCGAGTCAAGCCATGCCCACTCATACGATCCCTTTTAATCCCATCAATCAGGTTACACCTCCCAAGCAGGAGGAGTTCGTTTATAAAAATGAGGTCGAGAATTGTGTACGGCGACTCATGGCCGAGAACCTCAACCTCAGGCAGCCATATTCTCTCTCGAGCTACTGCAAGCTCCCCCCAGCTTATTTTCCACAAGGGTTTAAGGTACCTAAGTACAGAAAATACGATGGTACCACTGACCCCCATCATCATTTGTCTGGGTTTCTCATGGATTCCCATCAGTGGCTCTTCGATAGAGTCCTCCTGGTCCACCTTTTCCAAAAGTCCCTCGAGGGAGAGGCCTTAAGGTGGTTCACTTCTCTACCAGCTACTGACCTGATCAACTTTGATATGGTCTCTGAGAGGTTTATTACCCACTTCAACCACATGGCAGCCTTGCCCCCCACCTTGTTCGATCTAGTAATAGAGAAAATGAAGTCTGATGAAGACTTCACTCATTTCGCTAACAGGTGGAGAGCCATGGCTTCTAGAGCGGAGGTCGTCATTCGTGAAGCACAAGCAGTCACCATGCTTGTTAACAATGCTACTCCCCAGCTTCGAGCAATCCTTATGCTCAGTGAACTTCAGACGTTCGCTCAGCTATACAACAGAGCTAGGGTAGTTCAATCTCAAATCCGAGACTCCACTCTGCCTTCATTCTTTGAAAATAGAAGCAGGAATAAGAAAACCACATCAGCTCCTACCACAGAAGGAGTCACTATCAATGAACAGGTCAGCATGCTGGCACCACCAACCAGGATTACCAGTTCTCATCCCAAGTCTGATACTCAGCCCAATCAGAAGCAATACTCAGTTGTCCCTCCCCTGACTAACTACAGTCGTCCTATGGCTAAGCGGGCCTCATATCCACCTCTGCCGGAATCTCTGGCAGATATCTTTTATGCTTTAATGGCCTGCAACGCCATTCAACTTCCGCCTCAAAAAGAAGGTGTCCCGCGCAATACGGACACCTCCAGGTATTGCCCTTACCATAGGATCACGGGACACACCATATATAATTGCTTCACCTTCAGGGATTGGGTGTATGACTTGAATGATGAAGGACGGATAAATTGGGAAGACATGAGAAAAGCCATTGAGGCTCTGAAGGCTAGGAAAGAACTGGGAATTGTGAAGGACCCATTACCCTCTCATCAGGTAAGCCAAGATCCCTCCGGCTCTCAAGGAAAGGTCAACACATTGATCAAGGACTTGGAGCCCGTAACAGTCCGCAGGGAGCAATACTGGGAGTACGAAGGGTCCGGGATAAGACACCAAGATCCCACTTGGTCGTGCGGAGCTAAAGGGGCTACCCCAGAGGTCTCCACGTTTTCCCCTAATCAGCCTTTGGTCCTAATCCGGCCCAAAGAGCGATCGGCAACCCTCAAGCCGGTCTCCCTCATTCAGATCCCTCCAATCACAGCCGAGGGGCCCACCTTATCTGTCTTTTGTCCAAGCAAGAGCCAGGGTTCAATGATCAACTTCAATCCCATTAGGTCACCATTGAAAACAGACCCAATCTCAGTAGGGGTAACGCTCAGGAATCGCATCATTCCCCCGAGCCATCCTCTAGATTCTCAAGATAACTCATTCCCTGCCAAAGAGAATGCCCAGTCTGAGTACGACATACTCCAGCATCTGGAGAAGACCCCTGCTAAGATCTCCATCCTTGAACTTATCCGTAGGTCTCCCATACACAGGGAGACGTTGTTCAATTTCCTACAACAAATCACAGTTAATGAAGATCTTCCTAGTGGCGGGGTCACTAATGCCATACTCTCAGTTACTCAGACTCCTATGATCTCTTTCCCCGAAAAGGATCTGGCTCCCCCTGAGTGCCGATCCCTCCCTCTGTGCTTAACCGCCATCCTTAATGGCCATTCAGTAGATTCCATTCTATTGGATACCGGTGCCTCCATTAATGTCTGTCCCCTTAAGACCCTCAAAAGGATAGGGATAGACCCAGAGAAGGTCGAGTCAACCTCTATGATGGTCTCAGCTTATGACAATTCCAAGAGACCAGCAGACGGGAAGATCTTCCTCCAACTTGAAATCGGCCCGGTATCCATGACTTCGGAATTCTACATTCTGGACGTTAAGCCAATCTACAATGCCATTCTAGGGAGACCATGGATGGACCAAACCTTGGGAGTCCCATCCACCAATCATCAGTGCTATAAGTTCCCGTATAACGGGAAGATTGTGAAGGTTAAAAGCACTCCCTACATCGAGTCATTGGACTCGGTGACAGTAGAGCAAATCCCATCTATGATAGCTTCCAGGAAAGGCAAAGAGCCTGTCCTTTCATCAGTGAATTCCCACCTGAGGCCTAGGTCGGGTATAGGTTGGCAACTCATGGGTAAGATGGGATATAGCTCAGGCTCTGGGTTAGGGAAAGAAGAACAAGGAATCCGTGACCCCATCTCAGAGAGCCCTGCCACTGGGGGATGTGGCTTGGGATATAAGTTTGCTGAACCACCAAAAGAAATGAAGGGATGGTCCCTCATGAATCATTTTGTAAGAAAGAAGCAGGAATTACCCAGGATAGTGGAAGAAGTGCAAGAGTGTTATGAAGATGATCAAGAGGAGGACTTTGGCATATCCTCCTTGTTCTGTGAATCAGCCAGACCAACGGAAGGGCTTTTCTTGGACAGGGATGAACCAGCCCCAGCTACGTCCATTCCTCTCTTGTTCCACCCGCCTACTGTCCCGATGCTCTCAGCTCCGACCAACGCTAGCTCTTCGGAGTGTTCCATGCTACATGCGTTCGGTCACGAAAAAAAAAGTCCAATTCCCATCCCGCTGGAGGGGAAATTACTTTCGAGGAGCCTGTGCGGTGGGGGAGCCCTGCCGTCATGGAATCTTTGTCCCAAGGGTCTACTCTTGTCCCATCCAGGACAGAACTGACTCGTTCTCCAAACCATGTACATAGTAGTTTAGGAATTAGGTTAGCTTCCTCCATGTCTAGAAATTGTAGGACTAGGCAAGTCCCTTTGTTCTTAGTTCAGGAGTTAGCAAGTAGGTGCAGAGATTGGAAAAAATTGGATAAGTATCTTCAGACTGGGGTCATCTTCGAACCACTGGAGGTAATGACAGAAAAGTCTTGCAGTGATGGTTTAGGTGTGTTTGAGCTTAGTGAAGAGGAAGAGGTGGATGACTTGGTCGAACCACTTGTGAGTGGGGCGAGACGGTTTGATGAACCTTCATCAGCTATCGACGAACCCACTAAAGAAGTCAACCTTGGAACAAAGGAGGATCCGAAGATAGTGCTAATCAGTGCCCGCTTGAGTCCAGAAGAAGAAAGGTCCATAATAGCCGTGCTCCAAGAGCACCGTGATGGGTTTGCCTGGTCGTACGAGGACATGCCTGGATTAAGCACAGAACTGGTGGAACATCGGCTAATCCTCAAACCCGATGCCAAACCCGTAAAACAAAAGTTGAGACGGCTACAACCGGAATTAGCACTTAAAGTAAAAGAAGAGGTTGACAAACTACACAAGGCCAAGTTCATCCGGGTAGTGCTCTACCCTAAGTGGGTAGCTAATATCGTCCCTGTGGCAAAAAAGGATGGAAATGTTAGAGTTTGCATAGACTTTCGCAATCTCAACCAAGCTTGCCCAAAGGATGATTTCCCACTACCTCATATAGACTTGCTGGTTGATAATACGGCTGGATTTGAGATGTTATCCTTCATGGATGGTTTTTCGGGGTATAACCAGATCAGACTAGCTGAGGAAGATCAGGAGAAAACATCCTTCATAACCCCATGGGGAACTTATTGCTACATGGTCATGCCATTTGGACTTAAGAATGCTGGAGCCACCTACCAAAGGGCTATGATGGCAATCTTTCATGACATGATTCACATTGATATGGAGGTCTATGTAGATGATATCTTGGTGAAATCCAAAACTAGGAAGGAGCACGCTCAAATCCTTAGGGCTGTAATGCAGAGATCGAAGGAGCACCAGTTAAAAATGAACCCAAAGAAGTGCGTATTTGGTGTTTCTTCAGGGAAATTGCTAGGATTCATGGTGAGTAGAAGAGGGATTGAGGTCGATCCAGACAAAGTGAAGGCAATAGTGGAAATGCCCCCGCCTAAGAATGTCAGGGACATAAAGGGTCTCATCGGCCGTCTGCAATTCATCAGACGGTTCATATCTCAACACTCTGTGAGATGCAAACCCTTTTACGACCTATTGAAAGGAGGGGCAAAGTTCATTTGGAGTGATAAGTGTCAAAAGGCCTTCGATGAATTGAAGAGTTACCTCCTCAACCCTCCAGTCCTTATGGCTCCTATCCCGGGGCGGCCTCTACTGCTATACGTCTCCACCACTGAAGAATCAGCTGGTGCAGTATTGGCCCAATTAGACGACGAAAAGAAGGAAAGAGCAGTGTACTATCTGTCCAAACTTTTCAATGATGCCGAAAAGCGATACACTGCCATGGAAAGGACATGCGCGGCCGTCGTCTGGGTAGTGCAGAAACTGAAGCACTACTTCCTCGCCCACGAGGTCAAACTTCTAGCAAGAATGGACCCAATCAAATATTTGCTAGAGCGGCCAGTTGTAACAGATAGGCTGGTGCGATGGCAGACCTTCTTGAATCAATTTGACATCACCTATGTGAATCAGAAGGCTGTGAAAGGGCAAGCAATTTCCGAGCACCTAGCCCATCACCCATTGCCCACATTTTCACCTGTCGACGAAGAATTCCCGGATGAGGAGTTGGGATCAATAGTGGATAATACTCCATCCTGGGTCCTTCATTTCGACGGGGCACTTAATTCTCAAGGTAGTGGGATAGGAGTGGTCCTCGTATCTCCAGAAGGGGTAAGTATTCCGCATGCTTGCCAACTCTCCTTCACAGTAACCAATAATGTTGCTGAATATGAGGCTCTCCTAGCTGGCTTAAAATTGGCGCTGGTTCTTAATGTCTTAGAATTGAGGATAATTGGAGACTCTCAACTAATCCTCCGCCAAACCGTGGGCAAATACCAAACCCGGGATTCAAAACTGAAGCCATATCAGGAATTAGTAAAGTCACTCACTAGGCATTTCAGAAGGATCACCTACGTGCATGTGCCTAGATCTCAGAATATCCTAGCAGATGCTCTGGCCTCTCTATCTTCAGCTTTAGAGATTCTTGCCACCAAAGGTTCAGCCACCATCACCCTGCACAAGCAAGATTTACCTTCCTTCCGGGACCCCTGGTTCGAGCAATTCCTCCATCCATCCGAGCATATCTCTGCTATCACAGATGAACTCACCCCTGATTGGGATGATGGGAATCCGTGGTATTTTGACATCATGAACTATCTCCGCGATGGGTCATTCCCATCTTATGCCTCATCTTCTGATCGTAAGGCTATCCGTCGTGCATCTCAGCGATACCTTATCTTAGGCGGTCGCCTTTTCAGGAGATCCTTTAGCGGAGTACTTCTTCGGTGTCTAGATGATACCGAAATTCATCATGTCATAGAGGCAGCCCATGCCAGTGATTGCGGCGGTCATGTCTATGGTCGTGCCTTAGCCCAGAAACTCCTCATGTCCTATTATTGGCCTTCAATGGAGGCCGATTGTTCCATATTCGTTCAAAGGTGCCTAAAATGCCAGTTACATGCTAACAAGATTCATGCACCTTCTTCATCTCTCAAATCCGTCGTTTCCCCGTGGCCCTTCGCCATGTGGGCATTCGACGTTATAGGACCTCTGGAAGATCGATCAGGTGAAACAAAAAGGAAATCATTCATCCTAACCGCCACTGAATATTTCACTAAATGGGCCGAAGCGGAAGCATTTGCAGAAATCAAAGCATCCACGGTGGTGAAGTTCATCAAGCGCAACATCCTTGCCAGGTTCGGGACACCGCGCGACCTCATCACCGACAATGGACCCCAATTTATCTCCCAAGAGCTCCAGGACATGTGCAGTAAGTATGGCATCAATTTGCATAATTCTTCGCCTTACTACCCACAAGGAAATGGTCAGGCTGAAGCCACTAATAAAACCCTCATTCGAATCATTAAAAGAACTTGCAGATCACATAATTATTCAGACTGGCCTGATTGCCTAGTAGAAGCTCTTTGGGCGTACCGTACTTCCGTCCGAACCCCTACTGGACAAACACCTTATTCACTCACATTCGGAACGGATGCGGTACTCCCATATGAGATTCTCTTCCCTTCTCTAAGAGTGCAGTTGGACAATGGAATTAGTGACGCTGAGCGTCGTAACGCCATGTTAACCCAACTGGAACTGTTAGACGAAAAAAGGATGATGGCGGCAAATCACGCCCAGGTTTACAGAAATAGGATTGCAAGATTCTATGCAAAAAGGGTTCTTGAAAGAAAGTTTGGAATTGGGGAAATGGTACTTAAAAGAAAAATGATCAAAATTCATGGTCCCAGGAGAAAATTGCAAGAAAATTGGGAAGGTCCATTTGTAATCAAGGAGGCATACTCAGGTAACGCTTACCGCTTAATCAATGAGAAAGGAGAGGAGTTGCCCCACCCATGGAACGGGGTATATCTGAAGAAGTTTTATCCATAAAAAACACAAAAAAAAATAAAAAAAAATCAAAAATCTCAAAAAAAAAAAATCAAATATCCAAAAAACCATCAAAAAAATTTGTAAATATGTACATACTCCTATGAAAAATGACAAAAAAAAATCAAAAAAACACAAAATCCAACTATCTGGTGACTGCCACGTAACCCCTGTTTAGGTCTAGCTGCATGATAGATTGGGATAACATTAGGACTTGGCTAAGATTTTGGTCCACCAGAACCTTGGACGTGTCTACTTTACTTTCATACGGATCCCTATGCTCATCATGAGATGCACACACCTGCACATTTTTCAAAGAGAACCTGTTTAAAACAAGTTCCAAGTCTTTAGTGCACTGTCACAATGCAACCTTTGCTCTTCGTCTCTCGACCGATCAGGACAGTTGACGCCCTTAAACGGTCGAGCTCAGCAAATTGCGGTTCCTCAAAAAAAAAAAAAAACCCCGATAGATGAAACCCCTCAACAAAAAAAGGGCCCAGAAATGAAAGGACCAGAGCACGTGAAGAGGGCAGTGTCCCCGCAGGCGGAATATCAAATAACCCCAAAAATGTCAAGAGCAGAAAAGAAATACACAAAAGAAAAAAAAAGGGGGTTCAAGTAATCATGAAAAAAGCCTGGTCGTGACCGTGCCTGGCCATGAAATCTACCAAAGGCCTGAAAAACCAAAATAGGGGTATCTAGGAGGTCAAAAGGGGTCCGTTTTTGTCACAGCTCGCCCTTTTAACGCTTTTGTTGATCCTCCTGTGAGGTTTGTCTCCACAATCTCTTCACTTTTCTCTCCCAAGGTTCAGCACGAGATAGCTATCTAAAGACTGAACATCATTTTAAAAATGGTTCACTTTCGAAAATCGTCACATGCTCACATGACCACAGGAGTCCAAAATGGGTGAAGAGTAATGTCGATGTTTCTGGTGAACTAATTTCTTAACCATAATCTCAATGTGTACTCTCGAAAACTTCAGGCTTAGGTCAATGCATGCGCGTCACCAATCGGTGCGACGGCGTCTGATTCTGGGTCAGCGTCGCGCGGTTGACCGTTAGGGTTCCAAGGTGTTCCATCATATACCTTCTAGATTGTGAGGAAAGAGACCCGGGTCGGGCAAACTATTTACCTCGAAAACTTTTTGGGCAAACTTGATGGTCGGAAGCAGCTGGGAGCCTAAGCATGGCATGACGGTATTGTCATCAGTATGAGTCTTAACCGGTCAAGGTTAGTTTGAGGAGTCTAGAGTCCCAAATCAATCTAGATGCAAGCTTAGGATACCTGGGAAGTTGAGTGTGCGTTTCCCTTTCACCATTCGACTAGGCTGACTCTGGGCAGTCACCAGGTAGACGGAATTAAAAAAAAAAAAAAAAAAAAATGTTTCCTCACGCATCTCATTAATATCATTTGCATTTGCATGACGCATTAATATTCTTCCATTTGTCTGGTTAGTAGGACACGGCCCCTTGACCCTATGCGAAGGCTAGGGAAAAGGTAGTTGCTCTTTTTTGGGCAAGGGGCCGAAAACAGATACTACTAACAGTTTCCCCTGATGTTGTGCATGCAGGAATCACAGGTACGAACAGAAAGCAGAACAAAAAGTGCCCATGTAAATAAGAGAAATATGCAAGCATAACATCATAATCATACATCATCACGACATAGGGGCATACCCCTGCGTTGGTACCCTCTCAATCCCTCCCCCCTCCCTCCGCATCATCATCTCTCCTATCCCGAGAGGGGTGCCTCATCTGGCTCTCGGCGTCCTCCTCACGAGCACGACGATGTCCGGAAACTGGACGCATAGACCCCGATGAGCCCGTGGGTCGTAATGCTCTCCACGCATCCTCAGCTAACAGGGAGTCGAGGTCTCTGAAGACGGAACTCCCAGCAGGGGCCTGGCCAGCTGACGGGGCAGGAATGGGGGGACGAGCTCCTGGACTATGAGTGCCGGATCTCATAGCTCGTTCTCGCCCCTTCTTCATCACCCGGTCCCATAAGGTTCGGTACTTGAAATCAAGCTCCCGCACCTCTGTCTGCGACCTCACCAGCTCCTCCTGTAGGCCAGCCATCTTACCCTCCCAGTACACGTCCGGATGGGATCCCTCGCTCGTCCTGGCCCTCGCCGTCCGTTCCTCCAAAACCTGATCCCTCAACTGCTGATTGAGGTTCTCCAACTCCTGCGCCCTCGCCAAAGCGGCTTCCAGTTCCTGGCGCTGCAAGAGAAATTCAGGGTCAGACATGTTCAATCATTAGAACACAAATGCAGAACAAGTCTCACTTGCTGTGCCAAATCGGCCTCTCGGGCCTCCACCCGGCGGAGAGCATCCTGCAATCTCGTCTCACAATCAACTGGGGCAGCTGGCCCCTGGGATGATGAGCCCGCACATGGATCACTTCGCAGCCCATGGCGGATTAGCGCCTCTCTCTGTGTCACAAAGGTTTTCACAAAGATAAGGTGGACAATGTTACATCCTAACTCAAAATTCAGACTTCTTACCAATTCTCCAATCTGGGTAAGCAAATCGCTCGTCTGCAAAACCAGAAGCTCATTCTGATTCTTTAAGATCTCGATAGCTTCAGTCTCAGGCATCTGTTACAAGAATATCACTAAGATTAGTCCAGGGAGAATTTAAGTGCAAGAAACTGAAGGGTTAAAGTGACATACCCGCCGTGTATCCAGAAACATGTGGTTTGAGTACCGCCGAGAATAATCCCCCAAATACTTGAAGCTGTTCCGCAGAGATTTGTCCTCCTGCAGGGCATCCCCGGTGCGGTGCCATATGGCAATCTCAGCCTGCCTCACTACTCGCCAATCTTGACCAATAGCAGAAGATCGGCGGCGACCTCGGTTCATATCAGGATAGCTTGGGTAAACGAGTAGAGGCTGATGCCATCCCCATGTGCGGTACGCCATCCGGACGAAGAGGCCGTCACAAATGTTCACGCACATCAGGGGCACCTCCCGCCGGAACTGACAAAGGCTCTGGGACACCCACGGATGATCGGCCAGGTCCTCCTCTGCACATGGCATCCACACCACCTGAATGGAACAAAGAATTAGGCCTAATCATTTGTTCAAGTGCACATATATTTCAAGTCACTCACCATATGAGGAGGGAAGGTATCAAGCTGAGCGCGGATGCCCTCCACACGGTACGCCACTGGACGATAGTCCCGGGTCACCTCCCACCGTGCCATCAGAGGGGTCCATCCCTCACGATCAGCTGAGACATTCCCACGGCCAATGGGAAAGCGGGTGTAACCCCAGATCTGCAAGAGATAATACAGTCAGTACCAATCAACAAAAGGAATGGAGAACCACAGCTAAGAAGATTACCTGGAGAAAAGGGGTGAACCCACCCAAGTTGCCAGAACCCTGGCGGTAGCTCACCAGGTGGGAGAGAAGATGACCTAGCATGGCAGCTCCCCACGCCATCTTCTTCGCCGCCTGAAGGTCCTCCAGTAGTGGCAAATACTTCAGATTAACTCTATCTGAAGCTGTGGCAAACAGCAGTCTCCCAAAGAAGAACAGGAGGAAGATCCGCAGGTTCTCATCGTCCGATCGACCATCCAAATCCAGGAGTGTCTCCACTCTCTCTGCAAAAGCCTCCAAGGTTTCACTCGGCATCCGCCTCACCCGGCTCAACCCCACAGATCGGGCGAAGTACCCAAGAGGAATGTGGGACAGTGCCCCCTGGATCCTGTAATATCCCTCGCCTAGGAGTCGATCGGACAACTGCCTGTAGTCCCTAAGCTCGGGACCCACTACTGGATCTCCGATAACTGGCAGGCCCGTCAAGAAGGAGACGTCCTCCAGCGTGGGCAGCATGTGTCCCCAGGGCATGACGAAGGCCCTGCATCTGTCGTCCCAGCGCTCCTGAGAGCCACTAGGAAGGGCGCATCCACCATAAACGGTCGGACCCGGAACAACGGCCCGAACCCGAAAGCATCAACTTGGAAGATCAGCTGATCAGGCAGTGCGTGATACCAGGCCCAGATCAGCTCCCATGAAACACGGCCTCGAACCCTCTGAGGACTGGAAAAATCCAAACAACATCAGAGAATATACAATTGAGCCTACACCTGTCCGGACGGCAGGGCGGCCTGCCGCCCAGCCCGGCAGACGGCGGGCCTGTCCGCCGTCCGCTCAAGCGGACAGCAGGCCCGTCCGCCGTCCGCTTGGGCGGACGGCAGGCCCGTCCGCCGTCCGTCTGCACGGACGGCGCCTCCATCGGCCGCTCTCCCTGCGCTTCACAGGAAATAAAAAAAGCTCACCTTCTTCCTCGGGGGCGCCTCGTCGCCGCCGTCCTCTCCGTCACCTTCGCCTTCCCCCTCCTCTTCCTCGCCCTCGCCACCGCCTTCGTCTTCCTCGTCCTCGTCTGTCGCCGCCGCCGCTGCCTCTTCTCCTTCCTCCCCGGCATCGTCGCCGCCGCCGCTGCCGCTAGGGGCGTCTTCGCCGCCGCTGCCGCTAGGGGCGTCTTCGCCGCCGTAGGCGTCCTCGGCGTCGCCGACACGGACGGTTTCGCCTCCGCCGCCGCCGCCGCCACTAGAACCCGCTTCGTCGCCGCCGCCGGCCCTCCTCCTCCTAAGAGCACAGGGGAGCCATACCCTGGCCATGGAGAGTTCGAAGAAGAGCAGAAAGAAGAAGAAGAGCGAAGCGAAGAAGGAAAGCCAGGAGAAAGAAGAGAAGGCCGGGTTAAGTCTAGTTAAACCCCGAAAGGACGGCCATGGCATGGCCGTCCGCTGGAGTGGACGGCCATGCGCTGGCCGTCCGCCGGCGCGTGGCCACCACGGACGGCCACGCGTTGGCCGTCCACCCGCCCGGACGGCCATGCTCTGGCCGTCCACCCGCCCGGACGGCCATGCTCTGGCCGTCCGCTGGAGTGGACGGCCATGCTCTGGCCGTCCGCTGGAGTGGACGGCCATTCTCTGGCCGTCCGTCAATGCGTGGCCAACACTGACGGCCATTCCCTGGCCGTCTGCCCGCTCGGACGTCCAGGAGCCCGCCGTTCAGAGTCAGTTAAGCCGGTTAGCCATTCGGAGGCAGATTGCTCACATGTACAAAAGGAATTTCAGGGACAATAAGATTTTATTCATTGAAAATTGAAGGCTACATTACTCTAAAGCTCTGCGCCCCATAAAAAAGGCACATACAGCAGGACGGATATCGGCTAAATAGCCTACATATTTCGCGACTTCCCCTGAAGTCTCCGCTACGTCTAAACATGCCTTGGTGAACCTGGAGTGACGCCGCCATGCACGTCGGAGCCGCTCTATGGCCTGAACCTCCCTCGCGTACCCAGTATGTCGCGGCACGATCAGGGCATCATGTAAGGCAGGGAATGGAACTTTTCTGGGAATGCCGATCTGAAGATGACAGCGATGTCCCTGATACACAACTAGCTCATCGGGGCCAATCAGCCACAACTCACGGTCGCGAGAAGCCCTCGTGGTAAACTCCGTGTCCCGAAGGATCATTGGGACGAATATGAAGTTCTCCACAGGTAGGAAGTTTAGGTAATCACGCCAGCCATCCCGCGTCTTGAGGTGAGCCGTGAGACACCTGACTTGATCCTCGGGGCCAAGAAGCGAGCGTGCAGGATACCACGCACTGTGCTGAAATATTCTTGATGCAGAAGTTACACTTTCATCAAAGTCGAAGGATACATGCATTTCCATCCATAGTTGCAAAGTGAACAAACTTCCTCTCGCAGATCGCCCCATGCTCATATGGCTGAGCCCTCCGTACAGGTGTGACAAGATCACCGGGGCAAGGGAGTGGCCTCTCTGCAGTAAACTCAGCACGCTCACGTATTCCTTTTCTAGTACCGAGCCTGTAGTGGGGAACCACAGGACTCCCCCAAGAACCAAGCACAAACCTCGCATCAGCCTTTCAGGTTCGACCACCTTGCGCTTGACTTCCCGGATCAACCAATATGCAAGGCGGTCAACAAGGATCCCTCGGTTGTTGGTCATACGGCATACTTCCCGTTTATCCCGCACAACGTCAGCGAAGGTCTCTTCCCACGAAGGCAAGCCAGAAGGATCACCGGCGGCCAGGCCCTCCCAACCATAGAAGGTCTCCACCTCCTCTAGCAAGACTGTTGCCTCGAACTCCCTAAACACAAAGGTGTGGGTCTCCGGATGCCACAACTCCAGCAGCGCGCCCAATCCTTCCCAGTGCCAGTGGATGGCGGTAAACCACTTTGCAAACACGATGGAGCGTGTCAAGTTCCATCGGTGCATGTACACTCTCATGCTCAATGTTATCACCTCCAACAGGGCTGCGAGCCAGGCATATTTGCGGGTATGCCTAGCATCGGGGAACTTTGGGAGGGGCTGCAAGATAACCAAAAATCAACAAAGAGAATAGAGAGGCAAGATGAGCAAATAAAGGTCCTAGCGTACCTGTCCGTGGGCTACCAGGTTGCTCAGGTGGCCATCCACATCAGACAGAACTCCGGGCCCTCTGGCAGTAGCAGGAGTAGAAGACGAAGCCATCTTTGCGTAGGAAAAGTGGAGTTCTGGAAGAGGGTCCCGCGACAACAGCCCTTTTAATTGTCACGGGATAATCTCAAACTCTTTCCACGTTCCGCAAAAGACGGAAAGGCATCCACATCCCTTTTCTTTCCCTTTTTGTGGACGGCATGCCCTTTGCCTTCCACCACTTAGTGGAAGGCAAGCTAGCTGGCCTTCCACCTTTTCGTGGAAGGCAAGCCGCCTGGCCTTCTACCACCTTAAAGGAAAAGCCCATCCACGAAGAGGACAAGATGCCTTTCTCCCTTCTCTTCGAGGAGGTAACCTCACCTCACAAAGAAGGAGACCACCTTCATCAAATGAGTTAATGGCTCATCATGGAATTCGAGTCGAAGCCATATTGGATTGGCATTCTACCGATAGAATAGCCATATCTTCCATATCGGCTTCGACTCGAAACAAAACATTTGCTTCTTAACTCCCTGCAATTCAATATGTGATGTTGAGATTATTAAATATGTGAACATTGCTGATGTGTGTTCTTGCAGCTGCAAGGAATCCGAAGCAAGTAGCATCGAAGACACAGGAGGCTAATAGCTTCGGGCGTATAGACTCTGAGTTCCTCTTTAAACAAAACAATGAGGAGTCTATATTCCCCAAGTTATTCGATTGGCCAATAAGTTCCTCCTGTTTGCATTAGGAATTGCATTAGGAATTTATTTTAATTTCAACCCAGCATGCATTTGCATAAGCATTCATCCTCGCCCTAGGGGCAATGACCATCATTCATCACTTTGCTTATCTGTGATTCTGGCAGATGTGTATCGGTTAGCCCTTCGAATTGCAAGACCTCTTCCGCTTTTCAGCACGTGTGCTTGAGAACCTCTCACTTGGCGATCCCATGATGCGCTAGGCCACCGCGCGCCCGTTGTGTTGAGAGCTCTTCAAGTCACACTCCTACACCTTTCATGCTCGAGATCCCCTTGGGCCAGATCACTATAATCTGGTACGCCAAGGCCTCGCGGTTCCAGCACCCGGGGGTCCCACGGACTGTGATTCTCTAGTACTGAACCTTGTTCCTTTTCCTAAACCACTCTTGCAACTCAAATAGCCAGCCTTCACGCACTTGCCGCATTCGCATATCATCCCTGGGGATAGCTCATTCCTTTTCGGGCTGTCCAAAATCAGTTTCGATTTCCGGAACACCTGTTTATCATTCCGTTCCACTCCACTGCAAAACAGGTGTCCCGGAGGGGCATTTGTAGACACCGATTTTGGACCGGCCTTTTGGTCATGAACCCAATCCATCATTAGCCTGTCATCACCAAAATCCCCTCATTTCAGCCATCTAAGCCCACTACCAGCCAGGCCCATCAACCAGATCCCGACCCTTTTCACCTTTTCGTGGAAGGCCAGCCCCCTTGCCTTCCACCACCTTTGAAGGCCACCCCTTGCCTTCCACCACCTTCGAAGGCCACCCCTCGCCTTCCATCACTCTCGAAGGCCAGCCACCTTGCCTTCCACCCTTTTGACCCTTTTTACTACCTTTTCGTGGAAGGCCAACTCCCTTGCCTTCCACCACCTTCGAAGGCCACCCCTTGCCTTCCACCACCTTCGAAGGCCACCCCCCGCCTTCTACCCCCTTTGAAGGCCAGCTACCTCGTCTTCCACCGTTTTATCCTCATTTTTTTCACTTTTACTACCTTTTCGTGGAAGGCCAACTCCCTTGCCTTCCACCACCTTCGTAGGCCACCCCTTGCCTTCCACCACCTTCGAAGGCCACCCCTTGCCTTCCACCCCCTTCGAAGGCCAGCCGGGCCGCCTTCCACCACAAGAATGGAAGGCATGTCACCTGGCCGTCCACTCCTTAACCACCCCCTTGACTCCGTCTTCCCCACGATCTCCTCCACTCACCGCCCTCGTTCCCCACTACTCCGACCACTCCCCACTCCGGCGACTGCCGCGACCATTACCTCCGACCCTTGACCATCCCCCATTGGTTGAAGGGTGATTTACGGGGATTTAGACCCCTGTTTTCCCCCTTTTTTTTCTCCGCCTATTTAAACCCCCCCACATCCTCTCGAGCAGGGGGTTAAGGACTTCGGAAGAAGAAGGACTAGAGGTGGGAGGACTTCGGGGTTAAGGAGGATTCGAAGAGGAAGGGACCTTCTGGTGAGAAGCTCGAGGATACTCCAAGGAGGAAGGCTCAGGCTACATTTGGAAACCGGCTTGCCTCTCTAACTTCTCTCTTTTACTTTTTTTTTATTCATTCCATTGCATTAGTAATACCACTCCACTCTCTACACACGCAACTACTCTTCATTTGCATGCATACACGTAGGATGACTTAGTGATCCTTACACCCATAGAGGTTCTAAAAAAAACGGGAGGTGGGTGGCCATAACATATGGTCACCTTCCCTCCCCACCACCCATCCGGTGCGTTTCCCACTGATTTTAGTTAGTTTTTACATCTTTATGAGTAGATCCAGCACCAAATATTCCTAATCGGGTTATTCTGTGTTTTGTTTATTATTTTCAGGGGATCCTTACCACCTTCACGCGTGCAGAGTACCGGGCTCTCCTCCTCTGGCCGGCCGGAGGAAGGGAAGGAGGAAGGGAAGGAGGAACCAACATCTCCCGCTCCCACAGAACGCGATCACATCCTCACCATCCTGCGGAGCATAGGGACCGAGAGGTAATGCTCATGGCGATCACACTTTATTTCTAACCCCCTTTAAATCGCCACAGTGCTAAGACGAACGGAGAGGAACCCCCATCCTAAGCTCACGCCCGCGGCGGGAGACGTTCCGGACGCCTACAGTCGCCACTCCGTCGGGACGTCGGCCGCCGTCCGGAGAATGGAACGCCGCGAAGGAAGTGGTGGTGGTAGAGGTGAGAGGTAGGGAGGTGTTGGAGTTGTGGAAGAGGAAGAAGAGGAAGGGAAAGGGGAAAAGAGAGCCGGAGAGGGTGAGGAGAGAGAGAGTGAAGGCGAGAATGAGGGAAAGAAGGGGAGACTCGCGGGGTCTATCAGAAATTGGCTAAAACGCGTCGACCGAGACGGGCGCCTATCAGACGATAGGACGAGCCGTACTGACAGCGCTCTGAAACGCGTCGACCACCACGGACGTCGTTCAGCTGACAAGACAGGCACCGTACACTGACATCGCATGGTCGTAGTCTGAATGGCGTCGTCAATCATGGATGCCATTCAGACGACAAGACAGGGGCCGTACTCTCGCGGCCCGCCCACGTGGCACAACAGCAACAGACTTAAATGGCGTCCACCCAGCCAGACGCCGTTTGAAAGGCGTCGTGCAGTGTAGACGTCATTCAGTCAAAATTCTCAAGACCCCTCAGGGTCGAAACCAGGGGATCCGGCCCGAACCCGACCCGAATACTGAACCCGAAACCTCAGTCCTTACAGGCACCGTACTCTGACATCGCAGGATTGCAGTCTGAATGGCGTCGACCATCACGGATGCCGTTCAGCCGACAAGACAGAGCCGTACACTCGCGGCCCGAAACCCGCCTACGTGGCACAATGGCGACAAACCTAAATGGCGTCCACCTAGCAGGACGCCGTTTGAAAGGCGTCGTGCAGGGCAGATGTCGTTCAAAAGAAGTTCTCAAGACTCCTTAAGGTCCAAACCAAGGGATCAGACCCGAATACATAACCCGAAACCTCAGTCCTTACATTCTCCCCCCCTTAAAAGAATTTCGTCCCCGAAATTGCCTGCTACCATTAACGAGGTTGAAACATAAAGATACAAGCTCACAAGAGAACTTACGAGAAAAGGTAGGGAAATTGCTCCCGCATCTCATCCTCACGCTCCCAGGTCGCCTCGCCCTCGGAGCGGTGCTGCCAAATTACCTTAACCAGAGGTACGACCTTATTCCGAAGGACCTGCTCTTTGCGATCCTCAATACATACTGGAAACTCTGGAAAGGACAAGTCCTCAGCGACCTCCAACTCTGAAAAATCTAGAACATGAGATGGGTCCTGAACATATTTCCTCAACAAAGAAACATGGAACACATCGTGCACCCCTGCAAGACTGGGCGGCAAGGCCAGCTGATACGCTCCTTCCCCGATTCGGGCAAGAATGGGAAAAGGCCCAATGTAACGCGGGCTCAGCTTACCTCGCTTCCCAAATCTCATCACCCCCTTGGAAGGTGAGACTCGGAGAAACACGTGGTCCCCTACCTCAAACTCAAGCGGTCTCCTCCGGATATCAGCATAACTCTTCTGCCTGCTCTGAGCTGCGATCAATCTCTGCCGTACCATCCTAGCAATCTCAGCACACTGATGTATTAACTCCAGCCCTGCTATCTACCTCTCGCCAATCTCGTACCAACACACCGGGGATCGACACGGCCGCCCGTACAAAGCCTCGTAAGGCGCCATGCCGATACAAGAATGATAACTGTTGTTGTAGGCAAACTCCACTGTAGGTAAATGCTGCTCCCAAGAACCTCCCCAGTCTAAGCAACATGCCCTGAGCATATCCTCCAGAGTCTGTATGGTCCTTTCTGATTGCCCATCAGTCTCGGGGTGATAGGCCGAGCTGAAGGCCAACTGCGTGCCGAGGGCCTTCTGAAAACTCTTCCAGAACCTAGAAGTAAACCTTGGATCCCGGTCTGATACGATGGATAAAGGCACCCCGTGCAGAAAGATGACCAGATCTACAAACAACTTACCTAACTTACCGACTGACCAGTCCTTCCTAATAGCCAGGAAGTGAGCAGACTTGGTCAGCCGATCAACAATAACCCAGATCGCGTCCCTTCTGCTAGGGGTTACAGGTAATCCCATCACAAAATCCATAGTCACGTGCTCCCATTTCCATTCCGGGATCGGTAAGGGCTGCAACAACCCTCCTGGTCTCTGATGTTCGGCCTTAACCTGCTGACAAGTCATGCACCTAGCCACATACTCAGCCACATCCTTCTTCATACCAGGCCACCAAAAGTGCCTTCTCAAACAATGATACATCTTAGTTGTCCCGGGATGCACTACATATCTAGAACGGTGCGCCTCATCAAGAACACTCCTGCGCACGTCCTCTTCGGCCGGAACATAGAGTCTACCTCTAAATCTGACCCACAACTCCACCTCTGGTCTCTGGAGAATCTGCGGTAACTCTACATCTGCCCTCTGAGCCTCAATCACAGCATGGTATACTGCCGGCCTCACAGTCAAGCTGGCCAACACAGCTCTATCATCCTCACGTGGAACCCGAAAGGAAGATTCCACAACCTGCTCAAATAATCTCCATTCTCGAATCATAAGGTATGACACGACCGTTTTCCGACTCAAGGCGTCTGCCACCATATTCGCCTTGCCTGGATGATAAGAAAGGTCGAGGTCATAATCCTTGATGAATTCCATCCACCTACGCTGCCTCAAATTCAGATCCCTCTGCGTGAAAACATACTTCAGGCTCTTGTGATTGGTAAAGACCTGAAATTTCTCTCCATACAAGTAATGTCTCCAGATCTTTAATGCAAAAACTACAGCTGCCAACTCTAAGTCATGGGTAGGATAATTCTCCTCATGCTTCTTCAGCTGCCTAGAAGCATAAGCCACGACCCTATCATGCTGCATTATAACCGCACCCAAACCTCGGCGTGATGCATCCGAATAAACTACAAACCCACCTGAACCTGATGGAATCACCAACACAGGAGCCGAAGTGAGGCGAGTCTTCAACTCCATGAAACTCCGCTCACACTCCTCGGTCCACTCATAATGAACTCCCTTACGAGTCAACCTTGACAAGGGGGCCGCTATTGAAGAAAACCCCTGGACAAACCGCCTGTAATAGCCTGCTAGCCCCAAGAAGCTCCTGATTTCAGTCACAGTTGTTGGCCTGCTCCAATTCATCACTGTCTCAATCTTGGCTGGATCCACTGTGATGCCCTCGCCAGAGATGACATGCCCCAGGAAGTGCACCTTGTCTAACCAGAATTCACACTTGCTAAACTTAGCATAGAGTTGGTGCTCTCTCAGAACCTGCAATACCATCTGAAGATGCGTGGCATGCTCTTCCTCAGAAGAAGAGTATATCAAAATATCATCCACGAATACAACCACAAACTGATCCAGATAGGCCCTGAAGACCCGGTTCATTAAATCCATAAAAGCCGTCGGAGCATTGGTCAAGCCAAAAGGCATAACCAAAAACTCATAATGTCCATACCGAGTCCTAAAAGCCGTCTTACTAATATCAATCTCACGGATCCTCATCTGATAATATCCAGATCTCAAGTCAATCTTAGAAAACACCTTTACAGACTGCAGTTGATCCATTAAATCATCGATCCTCGGGAGTGGATACTGATTCTTCATCGTCACCTGGTTCAACTGTCTATAATCAATGCACAACCTCAGAGAACCATCCTTATTTATGACAAATAGAACTGGAGCACCCTACGGAGAAGTACTGGGACGAATGAAACCCTTATCCAGCAACTCCTGCAACTGCGCCTTCAACTCAGCGAGTTCGGCTGGGGCCATCCGATACGGGGCCTTAGACAGGGGCGCCGTACCCGGTGCAAGCTCAATAGTAAACTCAACCTCTCGCTGAGGAGGAAGGCCAGGCAAATCCTCAAGAAACACATCTACAAAGTCACACACCACAGGCACCTCCCAAGGACTGTAACTTCTACTATCATCAGCTAAAATGACAGAGGCAAGGAAAGCCTCGCAACCACCAACAAGCAACCTCTGGGCCTTAAAGGTAGAAATAAGAATACCTCGAGAAGAGAGTCTAATACCTAGGAAGTAGAAGGTCGGGATATCTGGAATAGAGAAACGCACTCTCTTCCTGTGGCAGTCCACCTCAGCATAATAAGTCTCCAACCAGTCTATGCCCAGGATAACATCAAAATCACGAATGGCAAGCACAACCAACTGGGCAGGTAACTCATGACCCTCAATGGTCAATGGAACATCCCTCAAACAGTTATAAGATAACATAAAATCCCCAGAAGGAACCTCCACCATCAATCCATCAGATAGCTCATCAACGGGTACAGAAAGAACATCTATGAACTGCTCAGAAATGAAAGAATGCGAAGCACCCGAATCAATTAGCACATGTGCAGAGTTCCCAAGAACAGAAAGTGTACCTTCCACCAAGTTGGATGCACGAGCCTTCTTCCTGGTGATAGCTAGCACTCTCCCCTGGGTCCTCGGCTTCTTCTGATCACCTGGCCCTTGCCTCTGACCACGCCCCTACGGGCAAAACCTCGCCACGTGGCCGTACTGGCCACAAGTATAGCATCTCCCGGAAAAAGTACGACACTGAGTCCCACCATGAGTACCACCACAGTGCTGACAAACTGCTGGAAGCCTCTGAGCTGACTCCTGCTGAGCGCTGGACACCGACTGGCTCTGTTGATCCTGCCTGGGTCTGCTACTACCGCTGCTGCCACTACTGCTGCCACGGCCTCGAAATAATCTCCTGAATCTGGAGCCGAGTGACGACGATCCCGATCCGGACGAAGGGGCTGCTGCCGCTGCCTTACCCCTACCACGAGCTGGTCCCTAAGCAGTCAGTCCTCTCTCCCGGGCTGACTGATTCTGCTGTGCCTCCACTGCTGCTGCACACCTAACCGCTGATGCCAAATCTGTACAACAGTGAGATGCCACAAAGTTCCTCAGACTGAGCCTCAGTCCATCCACAAACCTCTCAGTACGACGCTCCTCGTCCCCTGAAATGAAAGGCACAAACCTCCCAAGCGAAACAAACTTCGCCTAGTACTCGAGTACTGTCATACTCCCCTGAGTCAGCTCCATAAATTCCCTTTCCTTGGCCCTCTGGACATGCCTAGAGAAATACTGCGCATTGAATTCCTTCACAAAAGTCTCCCAAGAAATCTCCCTGAGACTCCTATCCTCATATGACAAACTCTTCAAAGTGGTCCACCAATCATAGGCGCTATCCTTCAACATGAAGGTAGCCAACGGAGTCCTCTCAACTGCTGCACAATCCATAGTATCAAAAGTCTTCTCCATCTCCCTCAACTAATGAACGGCCTCATCAGGGTCGGGACGACCGGTGAAATGAGGTGGCCTCAGCTTCAGGAATCTCTCTAGTATAGCTGTAGACCTTCCCCGAGCACTGGAACTCTCACTAGGGTCTCGGGTCTGGTATCTAGCCATCGTGTCCATCATAGCCTCCATGAACTGCTCTACACTCGGCCTATCGGCCTCAGATCCACTAGGGACGTCTCCCCGCTCTCTAATAACCGGCATCCTCTTCCTAGGAGCCATCTAATCGCCTACAAACACAAAATCGAAAAGTTCTAGTTAGAATCCTAAAACCTATACTACCGCCGTGCCTGTACGGGATAATGTAATTATTTGCCGGACTCACGACATTTAACCTAGTTATTCATTTATTTGCCATACCGAATGCTCTGATACCAACTGTAACGATCCGCCACCCTATAATCGGGGATCCGATTACTAAATGGGCACCGAATCATTATTTTGGACCCAAACCAGGATCTAAGTAAGTCTGGAAAATAGACAATAAACTAAGCAAAACATTCACATCGCATTGAATTGAAAGGAAAATGTACGAATTAAAAGTTATTACAATGCGACTCGATACAACAAATAATTACATATTCCAACCGAAAGGAAAATAATTAAGCGTACAGGCCAGAAATAAAGATAACAACTACGTCAGGGCATACCCCGGAACAACAGCTGACGGCGCGCGACTCGCAGCAGAACACACCTCGCTAAGTCTACCTGGAACCCTCACTTGGAAACCGCAGGGGTGAGTCTCAACGAAAAGACTCAGTAGGGATCCTTCGATCCCCACTGCCCACTCACACACCCACAAGTGCAAAGTACAGCTGGAGGTACAGTAACCAAGTAAAGTAGTAATTACAACACCTAAATCTCGATATGAATCACATGCATTCGAAGTATATTTAACATGCATAATTCTAATTTACCAGGTAACCCATAACCAGCGTATCCTCAAAACACGTCAACCACACAACGAAAGTGGGAAACACCAACCCGCTGAGACCAAATAGTAACCCCTCGGATAGCACGCTAGCTACTCCGGCCCAACTGGCTCAGGTGGTTACTCCTTCCCCCAGCACGAGTGACACTCCACAGGTACCACTCCGACACCGGTACTAGCTAACCCCGGGGTTCACTAGGTGACCCTCTCTCACTAGGCGTCACCCCGCCATTGCTCCCACCGGCGGTGCGCTTCACCCACACCAGCACAGGGTGATAAACGCTACAACTGTCACTCTAGGTCCACAATAACACAAAACACGATGCAGTGAGATCCAGTTACGAAGAATCCATCATCATCGAGTAGATTTAAAACATGCATTTAATCGACTATATAATAGTGTAAACACATTTTACTGGCATGGATTAGTGTGGTTCTGTCTTGAATCGCGTCGCCCAAGGCCGACGCTATTCAAGCATCCTAAACTGGTTCATGAAATCTCGGCCTCAGAATATGGCCCAAAAGGCGTCGTCACGGGTAGCCGCCTTTTAAAACGCATCGCCCTTTCTCGTCGCCTAATCAACGACAGAAGCAGGAACAGGCCACGGTTGATTCCTCTTAAAACGCGTCGTCTTGGGAAGCCGCCTTTTCGAAAGGCGTCGCTGTCCTCAGACGCCATTCACACCAAAATCTGAAACTTGCATAATCCTAATCAGGGTGATTTCTGCCTAAATGGCGTCGTACTGGCCCGTCGCCACTCTAAATGGCGTCGTCTAGGTACGACGTCATTTAACGCCAGAAACCCAGACTGACAGAACCTCAAACAGGAAGATTTCTGCCTAAAAGACGTCGTACTGGCCCGTCGCCATTCTAAATGGCGTCGTCCAGGTACGACGTCTTTTAGCGCCAGAAATCCAGTTCCGCAGTTCCACCCGAGGGTCCCCTTTTGATCCCCAAGAGTCCCAAAATCACACAAAACAGAGGGGGAAGAGGGACAAACTAAGCCATCACAATGAATCCTCAAATCCATATTCATAGAAACTCCCATTCCCATCAAGAAAAAGCCCCTAACATGCTCATTCTACCCAAAAACCATAGATCCGTAGCATGCTTCAAGCGGGAGAACATGGTTTTAAAATGAAACGCTACGGGAATCGTCACTCTACCGATTCTTGAACTCCTCCTTGCTCCGCCACCAAACCGTCGCACCGTAGACCGCCACCAATACTCCGAGGAGGCCGCCACTCCGCCGGGACGTCGGCTGCCATCCGGAGAATGGAACACCGCGAAGAAAGTGGTAGTGGCAGTGGTGAGAGGTGGAGAGGTAGTGGAGTGGTGGAAGAGGAAGAAGGGGAAAGGGAAGGGGAAGAGAGGGGAGAGTCGGAGGGTGGACAGGGTGAGGAGAGAGAGTGTGAGGGTGAGAATGAGGGAAAGGAGGGAAGGCTCGTGGGGTCAAACCTAAACAGGGTAAAACGCGTCGTCCAAGACAAACGCCAATCAGATGACAGGACAGGCCGTACTGACAGAAGCTCTGAAACGCGTCGCCAACCATAGACGCCGTTCAGACGACAAGACCGGCACCATACTCTTACTTCGCAGGGTTGCAGTTTGAATGGCGTCGACCATCACGGACGCCGTTCAGACGACAAGATAGGGGCCGTACACTCGCGGCCTGAAACCCGCCCACGTGGCACAATGGCGACAAACCTAAATGGCGTCCACCCAGCAGGACGGCGTTTGAAAGGCGTCGTGTAGGGCAGACGTCGTTCAAAAGAAGTTCTCAAGACTCCTCAGGGTCCAAACCAAGGGATCAGACCCGAATACAGAACCCGAAACCTCAGTCCTTATATTTGGTCAAGCCAAAAGACATAACCAAAAACTCATAATGTCCATACTGAGTTATAAAGGTCATCTTACTAATATCAATCTTACGGATCCTCATCTGATAATACCCTGATCTCAAGTCAATCTTTGAAAACACCTTCGCAGACTGCAACTGATCCATTAGATCATCGATCCTCGGAAGTGGGTACTTGTTCTTTATCGTCACCTTGTTCAGCTATCTATAATCAATACACAACCTCAGAGAACCATCCTTCTTTCTGACAAATAGAACTGGAGCACCCCATGGAGAAATACTGGGACGAATAAAACCCTTATCCAGCAATTCCTGTAACTGTGCCTTCAACTCAGCGAGTTCGGCCGGAGCCATCCGATACGGGGCCTTAGACAAGGGCGTCGTACCGGGTGCAAGCTCGATAGTAAACTTAACCTCTCGTTGAGGAGGAAGGCCAGGCAACTCCTTAAGAAACACATCAACAAAGTCACAAACTACAGGCACCTCCCAAGGACCAGAGCTACTACTTACATCAGCTAAAACAACAGAGGCCAGGAAAGCCTCACAACCACCAACAAGCAATCTTTGGGCCTTAAAGGCAGAAATAAGAATACCACAAGAAGAGAGTCTAATACCTTGGAAGTAGAAGGTCTGGATGTCCGGAATAGAGAAACGCACCCTCTTCCTGTGGCAGTCCACCTCGGCATAATAAGCCTCCAACCAGTCCATGCCCAAGATGACATCAAAGTCGCGAATGGCAAGCACAACTAACTGGGCAGGCAACTCATGGCCCTCAATGGTCAAGGGAACCTCACTCAAATAATTATAAGACAACATGAAATCCCCAGAAGGAACCTCTACCATCAGTCCTTCAGACATCTCATCAACGGGTGCAGAAAGAATATCTACGAACTGCTCAGAAATAAAAGCATGCGAAGCACCCGAATCAATTAACACATGCGCAGAGTTCCCAAGGACAGAAAGTGTACCTTCCACCAAGTTGGACGCACGAGCCTCCTTCCTGGTGATAGCTAGAACTCTCCCCTGGGTCCTCGGCTTCTTCTGATCACTTGGTCCCTACCCATGACCTTGCCCCTGCGGGCAATACCACACCAAATGGCCCTGCTGGCCACAAGTGTAACACCTCCCAGAAAATGCAGGACACTGAGTCCCACCATGAGTACCACTACAATGTCGACAAGCTGCCGGAAGCCTCTGAGCTGCCTCATGCTGAGCGCTGGACACCGACTGACTCTGCTGGCTCTGCCTGGGTCTGCTACTACCGCTGCTACCGTTGCTGCTGCCACAACCTCAAAAGAACCTCCTAAATCTGGAGTCAAGTGAAGACAATCCTGATCCGGACGAAGGAGTTGCTGCTGCTGCTGTCTTTCCCTTGCCATGAACAAGCCCTTGAGTAGTCAGTCCCCTCTCTCGAGCTGACTGATCATGCTGTGCCTCTACTGTCGCGGCACACCTAACCGCCGATGCCAAATCTGTACAACAATGGGATGCCACAAAACTCCTCAAATTGGACCTCAGTCCATCCACAAACCTCTCAGTCAGACGCTCCTTGATCATTCCGAATTGTGCGTCGTTAAACACTCATGAGAACGTTAAATCTAAATTTATTCGGCTCACTCAAATTCAATTTTGAAAATGAATAATGGTGAGTCCGAGTCGATCCACAGGGAGATAAAATTTTAATTTTGAAAACCTTGGAATTTAGTTAGTCTAAAAAGTTGAGAATTTAAGTGAACTAATTACTTAATTAAACTAAAACTCAATTAACTAATGCTACTTAAAAATATAATTGCGTAAACTAAACAAATTCTTTTTTTTTCTTTTTCAAAAATTAAACACAAGCATATAAGGAAAACAAGCACAACTAAAAAAAATATCAAAGAAACTGTTATTTAACTATGTGTAATTTATTAATTAACTAAAAATCATGAAACAAATTAAAAAATTTAATGGTTTAATGGTTTAATATCCTTAAACTAAATAAACAAAACATCAAATAACAACTAACTAATCTTAATTAAATAAACTAACACTATACTAATGGGGGAAGGGAAAGAACAGAGTAGCTTTTGTTGGTACTCCGGCGCAATGGACCAGCCGCTGGTGAGAAAGTAGTGCAGTGGACCACTGGTGCTGCTGACTGCTGCTGCGTGGAACTTGAAGGGGTGCTGGAAGAGCTGGCTACTGCGTAGCTGAGACGTGGAGAACAGGAGGGGGCCGTTGCTGGTGTAGAGTAGGAGGAGGCTGCTTGCTTGGCCGGGCATGCATGCACGTTGAACTTGAGGAGGAGGCCGGCTTCACCGCGTGGAGGTGCAGGCTGCTTGACGTGGAGGCTGGCAACTTCAGGCGCGTGGAGGAGCTTGCCGGGCTTTGCTGGTGCGTGTAGGAACACCGGGTTTCACCGAGCATGCATGCGCACGCGTGGAGCTGGAGGGCTTTGCTGCATGCGTGAAGGTCGGCTACGTGCAGGTGTGCATGGAGGAGACCGGCGGTGTTGGAGAAAGGTTGGCTTCACCGCGTGGAACTGCTGCATGCGTGGGTACGCAGGATGAAGTTGCTGTTGCTGGTGCGCCGTGGAGAGCTTGCCGCCCCAGTTGCTGACTGGTGTTTGCTGGCAGGTTCGCGTGGAACTGCTGCGGGTTGCTGCAGGGTGCGTTGGAGAGAGAAGAGAGAAAGGAGAGGGAGAACCGAGAGAGGGAGAGAGGTTTACAGGCAAGGAGATCTGGAGAAAGAATAGAAGAGAGAGAAAGAGAAACCGAGGGAGAAAGAGAGGGATGGCAAGGAGAGAAGGAGACTGGAGAAGAGGAAGAGAACCGCGGGAGAGGTTGCTTGCAGGCGTGCTGGTGGGAGAGAAAGAGAGACCGAGAGAAAGAGGAAGAAAAACCGAGAAGAGAGAGGGCTGAGAGAGAGGAGCTGTGGAGGGGGTTGCTGGAGAGAGGTTGCGGGAGAGAGGAATAGAAGAGAGAGAAAACAGAGGGAGAGAAAGAGAGAAAACCGAGAGAGAGGGAAAGAGATGCTGCTGGGAATTTTGGGTTAGAAGAGAAGAGGGAGCGGATGTAGGAGAAAAACCGAGAGAGGGGAAATATGGAGTAAGAATAGTAGCGAGAGGAGGAGTCGGTTGTGGAGGTTGGAATATATGGGAGAGAAGAGAGAGAGCGTGTGGGAGAAGCTTGGAGAAGGAGCATGATTCGGATTTGGAGAGGTTCCTTTAAAACGAGAGAGAGGGTTTTAAAATAAAGAACGGAAGGGATGTGGTTGGGAAATTGGAGAGAAGGAAGGAAATAGAGGGTTTTGGGAAACTGCAGAGAAAGAAGGAATCAGAGTAATATTAGGACATCAAATTACATTTTTACCCCTGCTTTAGTCGAATTTATTGAAATCCGAACACTAGACCTCCCCCGAATTTTCGGAAACTCCACCAGCTGCACTGCATCATCGGCATATCCTGTTCCCATAAAATAAATATAAATTAGCACATTATCAAAAAAATATCATTATATTTATTCAATTCGTCTCGGTTTTGTTGAAAAATCGCAAATGCGCTGTACTCCATTAATCACATGAAATGACGATGTTTTTAAGTCAGAATTTGATGAAATTGGTACCGTTGGACTTGGTACAGAATTAGCTATCATCTCATGCTATTTTACAGATAAAAACATGAGTATGATGCATATTATGGCATTTAAATGATCAATTTAACACTTTATCACACCCCCCAACTTACTCATTGCTAGTCCCTTAGCAATGCAAATAAGGAAAAGTTAGGACAAACAATGAATTATCATGCTTCACTTGTAGTATCTTTCACAATCAATTTAAGTGGTAGCCGGTTGGTTAAGCTAAAGTTTTTCATATCCCACAGTATTTTGATACACGACAGGTGACTGTGCATGAAAATTGACACGCTTAGAACTCGTTTCCAACCTCTCTGGTATATTCTTGCCTTTACTACCCTTTATATAAGACTACCTGGGGAGGAGAAGAGAATAAAAGATTTCCCGATCAGTCAGTGATGACCGTTTTTCAGTTCCCGTCCCAACTCAGCACTTTTCACGACTTGGTCATGTTTTTGGTACGATGGACTTTTTAGCGTGGCTTTTTCATTCCATTGTACTTTTTCTTTTGAGAGTGCGTACTTTTTGCCACTCTCTTTGAATTGCCTGAGGGGAGGTGCGTACTTTTTTCCACCTACCTTCCTTTAGCTCTTTTAACGCCTTCTATTGCCTTTAGTGTTTACAGATGTCCATTTTAAATGACTGTCGCTTTTAGAGTGCTGAGTGGGACAGTCCCCTATTACGAATCCTACACATTCCTTTCGTTCAACCCAAAAGAAAAAATTAGAATAAGTAGTCTTATCCTTGAGGTTAATTCCAGCAATTCTATACTTTTAAGATCTTTCATTTATTCTAAGTTGTCGTGTGTGTGTAAAAATCATCCTGCCGTGGATTTTTGTAAAGTGGGATATTTAAACTTTAAAGCCTCTTTAACCAATGTGACCAAAAAAAAAAACTGATTTGTTTAAGATTTACTTAATGAAACATGATTTTCATGCAATTTTCATAGGATGTGAAAAGAAGTTTTTGAAAGAAATTTTAAAAATTTGACCATTTTTCAGTGAAAGATATCAGTTTTCTTCAAAAGATTTTTCAATAAATGCATATCAAATTGATTGTCCCACCCCCCAACTTGATTGACATTGTCCTCAATGGCATAAAAGATTTGAAAAACATGTCAGCCATAAGAGAATTGTGAAGGAGTGAAACAACCTGTAATGAAGATGATGCGACATACCCACGGCGACTGCTGCTCAGGGACCTAAAAGAAAAAGAAATACAAAAACTGAAGTAAAATATTGGGTTGCCTCCCAACAAGCGCTAAGTTTATCGTCTTCAGCCAGATGGAAGTTCAGTTATTGTGGATCACTTAGTTCTATGGATTCAGGTGATGCATTTTGAAGATTTTCAATGAATGGTTTCAACCGTTGACCATTAACAGTGAAAGTGTTCCCACTCTTGGGATTCAGAATTTTAACGGCTCCATGATCGAAAGCTTTAACGACCACGAAGGGTCCATCCCATCTGGATTTCAGTTTTCCTGGAAATAAGCGGAGCCTAGAGTTAAATAGCCAAACTTTCTGATTTGGAAGAAAGGATTTTCTCACAATATGTTTATCATGAAAAACTTTAGTTTTTGCTTTATAAATCTTTGAATTTTCATAGGCCTCATTGCGCAACTCTTCTAGCTCGCACAGTTGTAAGGTTCGGTGGGAACCAGCTTGGGCTAGGTCTAGATTGACTTGTTTGATGGCCCAATAAGCCCTATGTTCCAATTCCACCGGAAGGTTGCACGCTTTTCCAAAAACCAGGCGATAAGTGGATATGCCAATAGGAGTTTTGTAAGCGGTCCGATAGGCCCATAAAGCATCATCCAATCTTTCAGACCAATCTTTTCTATCGAGCCTAACGGACTTTTGCAGAATATTCTTAATCTCTCTATTAGAAACTTCCACTTGGCCACTGGTTTGGGGATGATAAGGGGTAGCTACTTTGTGATTAATCCCATATTTCTTAAGCAAAGCCCGAAATTGGTAATTCGTGAAATGCGTTCCCCCATCACTTATGATAGCTTTAGGCCACCTGAACTGAGAAAAGATATTCTTCTGAACGAATTTAATGACCACTTTATGATCATGGGTTCGGGTGGCTACTGCTTCAATTCACTTAGAGACATAATCCACCACTACCAGAATATATGTATGTCCAAAAGAGGGTGAAAAAGGTCCCATAAAGTCAATTCCCCAAACATCAAAGACTTCAACCACCAAGATTGGGTTGAGTGGCATCATATCCCTTTTCGCCATATTCCCTACAGCCTGACATCGGAGGCAAGTTTTGCTAAATTCATGGGCATCTTTGAAAAGTGTGGGCCAGTAAAAACCACTTTGCAGGACCTTGGCTGCAGTTTTCTTTCCTGAGAAATGGCTCCCACTAGCTAGATTATGGCAGAAGTTGAGAACACTCTGTTGTTCTTCTTCAGGAACACATCGCCTAATAATTTGATCAGGACAGAATTTGAATAGTTCAGGATCTTCCCAGAAATAATATTTTTCCTGGGAAAAGAATTTGTCCTTCTCACTTTTAGTCCATCCTTCCGGAAGCTGATTAGTCACCTTGTAATAGACAATATGAGCATACCAAGGTGCAACAGTGTGAGAAATGGTCAGCAGATGCTCATCAGGAAAGGAATCAGTGATTGGTGTACTTTCAGAGATCGGAATTCGGGATAGGTGGTTAGCTACCACATTCTCAGAACCCTTCTTATCCCGAATTTCCAAATCAAATTCCTGAAGGAGTAAGATCCATCTAATAAGCCTAGGCTTTACATCCTTCTTGGTCAACAGGTATTTCAGAGCTGAGTGATCAGAATAGATTATGACTTTTGCCCTTAAAAGATAAGATCTGAATTTTTCTAGGACAAAAACTACGGCTAACAATTCCTTTTAAGTGGTGGTATAATTCATTTGAGCATCGGCAAGGGTGCGACTTGCATAATATATCACCACGGGACACTTGTTGATTCTTTGTCCCAAAACCGCACCGATGGCATAATCAGAGGCATCGCACATGATTTCGAAGGGTAAAGACCAATATGGAGATTGAAGAATCAGGGCTTTGGTCAAAGATTCCTTCAAAGAATTAAATGCCTTGATGCAAGATTCATCCATTTGGAAAGGGACATCCTTAGCTAGGAGAAGAGTTAGAGGCCAGGCAATTTAAGAGAAATTGTGGATAAACCGGCGATAGAAACCGGCATGGCCAAGGAATGAACGGATCTGTCTGACCGAGGTGGGAGGAGGGAGATTGGATATGAGATCGATCTTAGCTTTATCTACCTCTATCCCCCTTTCAGACACAATGTGGCCTAGAACAATACCCTCTCGAACCATAAAATGGCTCTTTTCCCAGCTAAATATCAGGTTGGTGTCTATGCATCTTGCTAGCACCTGTTTAAGATTTTCCAAGCAATTTTCAAAAGAATTCCCGAATATTGAGAAATCATCCATGAAAACTTTGAGGAATTCTCCCACCATATCGGAGAATATAGCCATCATGCACCGTTGAAATGTGGCTGGTGCGTTGCATAATCCAAATGGCATCCTCCTAAAAGCAAACGTGCCATACGGGCACGTAAAGGTGGTCTTTTCTTGATCTTCCGGGTAAATAGCCACTTGATTGTACCCGGAGTACCCATCTAAGAAGCAAAAGTACTTTTGGCCCGATAACTTTTCCAGAATCTGATCCATGAATGGGAGTGGAAAGTGATCCTTCTTAGTCATGAGATTCAGCTTTCGGTAATCAATGCACACTCTCCATCCCGTGGTGAGCCTAGTGGGTACCTCTTCTCCATGATCATTCTTAATAACCGTTAATCCAGATTTCTTGGGTACCACTTGGGTTGGGCTGACCCATTTACTGTCTGATATTGGGTAAATGATACCCGCATCCAACCATTTCACAACTTCCTTCTTCACCACTTCTTTCATATTGGGGTTAAGCCGCCTTTGCATCTCCCGACTGGGCTTAGAATTCTCTTCCATATAGATGTGATGCATGCAAATGGACGGACTAATTCCCTTTAAATCTGCCACCGACCATCCAATGGCACCCTTGTGGTCTTTGAGGACCTCGGTTAATTGGGCCTCTTGCGGTGATGTGAGATTTGCCGCAATGATGACCGGGAGAGTTTGGTCCGGACCCAAAAAGATATACTTGAGAGACTCAGGTAGTGGTTTGAGTTCAAGCTCAGGTGGGTCCTCTAAAGATGGCAAAGCGGGCTCAGACTGTAAGTGTAAGGATCGAGACTTTCGGATCCGGTTTTCGGGGTCGGACCCTGTAGTTCTGACCCTAGTGAGGGCTGAGGTTCTGTGACGTTTCGCGTCAAGACCTCGAGACGCGTTTTGAACGGCGTCCACCGTTGCAGACGCGTTTTAGGTTCTGCCACGTGGGCTGGCTTTGGGCCGCGAGAGTACGGCCCAGACGTGTCGTCTGAACGGCGTCCGCAGGGGACGACCCCTTTCAGACTGCGACTCTGGGATTGTCCGAGTACGGCCCTGACATGTCTCCTGAACGGCATCTGTGTAGAACGACGCGTTTCAGAGTCCTGTCAGAGCGGCCGTCACGTCACCTGATAGGCGTCCGTCCATGTCGACGCATTTTAGCCAGTCTCTGGTTAACCCCGCGAGCCCTCCTTCTTTCCCCCATTTTCTTCCTTCTCTCTTTCTCTCCTCCCTTCCGGCGATTCCGGCGGCAGCCCCTTCTCCTCCCTCTTTTCCTCCCACCATTTCATCTTTCCCTCCACTCCATCCCCTACCTAGCTCCCACCACTACCACCTCCACTTCCACTGCGGTGTTTTACTCTCCGGACGGCGGCCGATGTCACGGTGGAGTAAGGACGACCACGGCGGTACCGGCGGCGGCGTGGGGCGAGTCGGGTGGACGGCTTGAAGCTTGGAGTTCAAGTAACCGGTAGGGTGACGATTCCTATAGTGTTTTATGTTCGAACCATGATTCTCCCTCTTAAAGCATGTTTTAGATCTATGGTTTTGGGGGGTAGAACAAGCATGTTTAGGAGCTCTTCTTGATGAAATGGGGGATTTCTATGAATTTGGATTCGTGATGTTTGGGTTTGCCTCTCTTTCTCCTCCGTTTTGGGTGATTTTGGGGTTTTTGGGGATGAAAAGGGGAGCCCTCGGGCTCATGACAGATATGGTTTCTGGGGTTGAAAGACGTCGTGCATGGACGACGCCTTTTTGAAGGGCGTCGGGCCGTCATGACGCCTTTTAGACAGGAACTGCTTTACTGAGGCTCTGTCGGTTCGGAGATTCTGGGACTAAAAGACATCATGGGTGGGCGACGCGATTCGTGATAGCGTCGGGTAATCATGACGCCTTTTAAGGCAGAAATCCCTTGATTAATGTTTTCTGCAAATCCTAGATTTCTGTGCTAAATGGCGTCTGAGGATGTTGACGCCTTTCAAAAGGCGACCGCTGGTGTCGACGCCTTTTAGGCCAGATTCTGAGGCCGATGTTTTATGAACCAGTACATGGAGCTTGAATGGCGTCGGCCTTGGGCGACGCGATTCAAGACAGAACTACACTAATTCATGCCAGTAAAATGTGTTCATACTGCTAGATAGATGGTTAATGCATGCTTTAGTGCACTCGATAATGATGGATTCTTCATGACCGGATGGCACTGCGTTGTGTGTCGTGCGATCGCGGGCTTTTCACGTGACTGGATCGTACTGTGTCGGGTTTTGTGTTACTGTGGACCTGGAGTGACAGTTGTAGCGTTTTATCACCTTGTGCTGGTGTGGGTGGAGCACAGCGCCGGTGGGGGCGTGGGCGGGGTGACGCCTAGTGAGAGAGGGTCACCTGGTGAACCCCGGGGTCAGCTAGTACCGGTGTGGGTGTGGTACTTTCGGAGTGTCACTCATGCTAAGGGAAGGAGTAACCACCTGAACCAGTTGGGCCGGAGTAGCTAGAGTGCTATCCGAGGGGTTACTGCTTGGTCTCAGCAGGTCGATGTTTTCCCCACTGTTTTTTGTGTGGTTGGCGTGTTCTATCGAGACGGCGGTTGTGGGTTCCCTAGTCGTCTGGTTTAGAAATATGCATGTTTAATACACTTTGATTGCATGTGATTCGCATTGAGATCTAGGAATAGTAATTACCACTGTGCTTGTTACTTTACCGTCAGTTGTATTTTTCACTTGTGGGTGTGTGCGTGGGCAGTGGGGATCGAAGGATCCCTACTGAGTCTTGTCTTTGAGACTCACCCCCCTGCAGTTTTCAGGTGAGGACTCTCGGCAGACCTAGCGAGGAGAGTGCAGCTGTGTGTTGAGCGCCGTCAGCTGTTATTCCGGGGTATGCCCCGACGTAGTTGTTATTTCATTTCTGGCCTGTATGATTAATTATTCCTTTTCTGTTGGAGTATGTAATTATTTGCTGTATCGAGTCGCATTGTAATAACTTTTAATTCCTGCATTTTCATTTCAAAGTCAATGCGATGTGAATGTTTAGCTTAGTTTATTATTTATTTCCCAGACTTACTTAGATCCTGGTTTGGTTCCAAATTAATGATTCGGTACCCATTTAGTAATCGGATCCCCGATTATAGGGTGGCGGGTCGTTACAGTAAAGCTGGTAAAGGTTCAACCTTGGGCCAAGATGTTAATCGGCCAGGAGAGTCCTTTAAAGTGTTGGCTTCCTCAAAAAGGTCATATGTAGACATCTCATTTTCTTCAACCAGATTATCCAAGACATCAATAGTATGCCATTATTTTTCATGATCTGGGTATTGAGATGCTTTGAAGACATTAATATGGACCTTTTGACCCCCAAATGAAATGTCCATTATGCCAGTTTCACAATTTATATTAGCTTTGGCAGTGGCTAAGAATGGACGACCTAAGATGATCGGGGTGTGAATGAGTTCCTCAGGTAATGCCATATCCAGAATAAGAAAATCCACGGAAAAATAACAATCATGAACCTTCACAATAACATCCTCAATTAATCCCCGTGGAGTTTTCACAGACCTATCAGCCAACTGCAAGATGATGGGTGTGGGCTTTAATTCTCCAATATCAAATTTCTCATAAATGGCTGTTGGCAATAGATTCACACTAGCACCTAGATCCAATAAAGCTCTATCAAATGTAACTCCTGCTAAGTCACATGAAATTAGAGGTACTCCAGGATCCTTTAACTTCTTATGTAAATGATTCATCACAATTGCACTAACATCCTCTGAAAGCCGAACCTTTTCGGGTGCCATTCTAGATTCTCTTCGTGGAGTACATAATTCCTTGAGAAACTTAGCATAAGCTGGCACATGCTTGATGGCATCGAGGAGTAGAATATTAATTTGGACTTGTTTGAATAAATCCAATAATTCCTCGTTCTAGGCCAGTTTCTTCCTAGCATTGGGCTTAGCTAACAAGGCATTTGGAAATGGCACCCGAAGTTGATACGAACTTGGGCCTTCATCTATCTCCCCTTTTCCTTTCAGATCCTCCTCCAACTTTTCCATGATGGGTTCAGCCTCACTCTCACTTTCAATTTCATGAGGCCCATCAGTGAAACCTTTGGCTAACTCTCCATCTGCATGTGGTTTTTCTAAACTTCTCCCACTCCTAAGGGCTGAAATGGCTTTAGCATTCTCCAATTGTGGCCCTTTAGGTTGTGGTAACGGGCCAAGTTGAGGTAAAAGGCCCGATTGCTGTGGAAAACCCGGAGGTTGATTCCTTGGATTGACAATGGGTTGACTAGGAAGTTGACCCACTTCTCTTCTCATCGTAGCCTCAGCTAGTTGGCCCATTTGACTTTCCAACTTAGCAATAGATTATTGTTGGGTCAAAATTAGTTGTTGGAGTTGAGTGAATTTCTCATCAAAGTTGGGCTGAGGAGGTTGTTGGTAAGTGGGTGGAGGATGGTATTGGGTTGGCTGTCCTGATTGGAATGAGTGGTAGTGGGCCGGTTGACCTGATTGATACTGGGCCGGTTGACCTGATTGATACTGGGCCGGTTGAGAAAATTGGGCTTGAGATCTCCTAGCCTGAACATTTCCATAGAAATTAGATTACTGTTGAAATGAATTCTGTGGCTTTTGGACTTGATGCATGGGAGGATTGGACATTGGTAATGGGGCCTGCTGATTCTTCCAAGAGAAATTAGGGTGGTTTCTCCAGCCAGGATTGTAAGTATTTGAGAATGGATCATTATTGGGCCTAGAGAATCCCTGGGCAGCCTGAACTTGTTCTTGAATGAATAGTGGAAGTTGGGCCACAGTTGGGCATTCATTCACTTGATGGGTTGGACTTGCGCATAAGGCACAAATGTCATGATTAGCAGAGGATGGGCCTTCATATGGACTAGATTGTGTTGGGTAAGTAGGCTCTTGCTTGTTTAAGGCAAGGAGTTGGTCTAGTTTCTGGGCCAAGATGTCTATCTTATCCAATTTCTGATTAATCAGATTTATATCCATTCTGGATTCGGGCTCTCCACAAGCCTTAAGTTCATACATTCCTGTCCGTTTAGATGGCCCAACAGACCTTTCGTAAGATGATAATGAGGCATGATTGATGGAATTTTTATTTAACATCTCAAACAGATCATAGGCCTCATCTTCATTTTTCATCATAAATGCCCCTCCACATGAGGCATCCACTATCTGTCTGAACTGTTCAGACAATCCTTCATAGAATGCTTGGACAATTTGCCATTTTGAAAGCCCATGATGAGGGCATTTCCTAAGCAATTCTTTCAGTCTTTCCCAAGATTCATGGATCAATTCCCCAGGGGTTTGGGTAAAACTCGTGATGGCCCTTCTCATGGTATTGGTCCGCCCTATGGGATAGAACTTCTTGAGAAATTCTTTTTGCATTTCTTCCCATGTCCTAATGGGCCTTCCTATAGTTCCCAACCAATATTTATCCTTGTCCTTTAATGAAAAGGGAAATAAGGTCAACTTAAGGCCATCATCGGTGAAATTCTGGATCTTCACCGTGGAATAGATTTCTAGAAATTCATCCAGATGCTTATAAGGATCTTCATTAGTATTCCTATAAAAGGATGGGAGCATCTGAATAGTGCTAGATTTAATTTCATGTTGATTGGCTGGATTCTGAGGAAGATGAATACAGGATGAAGGTTGATATCAATTTGGAATGAAATAGTCTTTCATTTGCTTTAGTGGGTCCTGATTATCAGCCATTTGATCTTGTGGTGGATTTCTTTGATGTAGGATTCTTTCTATTTCAGCAAATGGTCCTAGAAGGTTAGGGTTTTGAGATTTCCTACCTTGCATACAATAGGACTGATAGAGAGAGGATGAATTTGAATTTAGTTTTCTATTTCTTGTTTTTTTTTAAATGCAAACAATTTTGACAAACAAATTATCCTAGTGATCTAATGTTAACCTAGACTCTCTAATGTCCACCTCGAGTCACAACCAAAATCAATCAACGGCCAGGTAAGAGGTGGGGTAGTGGGAGGCTCCCCTTACTTTCGTAGGGACCTAATTAGAGAACCACTTTCCCGCTTAGGCGTTTGCCTTTCCAACCTCTAGCCTAGACACCGTTGCCAAAAATGGAGGCAATCCGAGATTTAAACCACTCACGGTGTAAACCCTAGATTCTCTTTCGACTTGCTTTTAGTTAGATTAGGAAATGCCAATGCAAGGAAGGTGATTTGTGGGCTAAGGAAGGGTGATCAAATCCCTACCTTATGTGGTTAAAGTTGCTGCCCTTAAAGTCTTTTTTTGAATGCAATACAAGGCAACAAATCAATGCAAGGTGTGTTGATACAATCATGAATGACTTGCTAAAATTGAAACACGTACCTTTCCCCTGCAATCTTCAACAATTTATGGAAATAACTGTGCAAGGAAACTAACTCATTCTTTCCTAGAATGATGAATGCCTAGCATGGAAGGTTTCTAATCTTGGAGATGAAATTTTTTAACTTTGGATGTTCTTCTTTTTTTTTCTTTTTTTTTTTAGTTAATGGAAACCTATCTAAACTAGAAACTACAAAAATGGAAACTAACTAAAGTAAGGAAATTGAAACATAGAAAGTTGGAACACACTTACCATGATTTCGCTTTCCTTTTTTTTTTTTTTCAATTTACCTGCAAAAATAAGAAAAATAAGGTTAGCTAAAGAATAATTACACTAAATCCAAGATAATCAAAATAAAAAATCTAACTCCCCGGCAACGTCGCCAAAAATTGATCGTTCCGAATTGTGCGTCGTTAAACACTCATGAGAACATTCAATCTAAATTTATTCGGCTCACTCAAATTCAATTTTGAAAATTAATAATGGTGAGTGCGAGTCGATCCACAGGGAGATAAAATTTTAATTTTGAAAACCTTAGAATTTAGTTAGTCTAAAAAGTTGAGAATTTAAGTGAACTAATTACTTAATTAAACTAAAACTCAATTAACTAATGCTACTTAAAAATATAATTGCGTAAACTAAACAAATTCTTTTTTTTTCTTTTTCAAACATTAAACACAAGCATATAAGGAAAACAAGCACAACTAAAAAAAATATCAAAGAAACTGTTATTTAACTATGTGTAAATTATTAATTAACTAAAAGTCATGAAACAAATGACAAACTTTAATGGTTTAATATCCTTAAACTAAATAAAAAAAACATCAAATAACAACTAACTAATCCTAATTAAATAAACTAACACTATACTAATGGGGGAAGGGAAAGAACAGAGCAGCTTCTGTTGGTACTCCGGCGCAATGGACCAGCCGCTGGTGAGAAAGTGGTGCAGTGGACCACTGGTGCTGCTGACTGCTGCTGCGTGGAACTTGAAGGGGTGCTGGAAGAGCTGGCTACTGCGTAGCTGAGACGTGGAGAACAGGAGGAGCCGTTGCTGGTGCAGAGTAGGAGGAGTCTGCTTGCTTGGCCGGGCATGCATGCACGTTGAACTTGAGGAGGAGGCCGACTTCACCGCGTGGAGGTGCAGGCTGCTTGACGTGGAGGCTGGCAACTTCAGGCGCGTGGAGGAGCTTGCCGGGCTTTGTTGGTGCATGTAGGAACACCGGGTTTCACCGAGCATGCATGCGCACGCGTGGAGCTGGAGGACTTTGCTGCATGCGTGAAGGTCGGCTACGTGCAGGTGTGCATGGAGGAGACCGGCGGTGCTGGAGAAAGGTTGGCTTCACTGCGTGGAACTGCTGCATGCGTGGGTACGCAGGATGAAGTTGTTGTTGCTGGTGCGCCGTGGAGAGCTTGCCGCCGCAGCTGTTGACTGGTGTTTGCTGGCAGGTTCGCGTGGAACTGCTGCGGGTTGCTGCAGGGTGCGGTGGAGAGAGAAGAGAGAAAAGAGAGGGAGAACCGAGAGAGGGAGAGAGGTTTACAAGGCAAGGAGATGTGGAGAAAGAATAGAAGAGAGAGAGAAAGAGAAACCGAGGGAGAAAGAGAGGGATGGCAAGGAGAGAAGGAGACTGGAGAAGAGGAAGAGAACCGCAGGAGAGGTTGCTTGCAGGCGTGCTGGTGGGAAAGAAAGAGAGACCGAGAGAAAGAGGAAGAAAAACCGAGAAGAGAGAGGGCTAAGAGAGAGGAGCTGTGGAGGGGGTTGCTGGAGAGAGGTTGCGGGAGAGAGGAATAGAAGAGAGAGAGAAAATAGAGGGAGAGAAAGAGAGAAAACCGAGAGAGAGGGAAGGAGATGCTACTGGGAATTTTGGGTTAGAAGAGAAGAGGGAGAGGATGTAGGAGAAAAACCGAGAGAGAGGAAATATGGAGAAAGAATATTAGCAAGAGGAGGAGTCGGCTGTGGAGGTTGGAATATATGGGAGAGAAGAGAGAGAGCGTATGGGAGAAGCTTGGAGAAGGAGCAAGATTCAGATTTGGAGAGGTTCCTTTAAAAAGAGAGAGAGGGTTTTAAAATAAAGAAAGGAAGGGATGTGGTTGGGAAATTGGAGAGAAGGAAGGAAATAGAGGGTTTTGGGAAACTCCAGAGAAAGAAGGAATCAGAGCAATGTTAGGACATCAAATTACATTTTTACCCCTGCTTTAGTCGAATTTATTGAAATCCGAACACTAGACCTCCCCCAAATTTCCGGAAACTCCACCAGCTGCACTGCATCATCGGCATATCCTGTTCCCATAAAATAAATATAAATTAGCACATTATCAAAAAAATATCATTATATTTATTCAATTCGTCTCGGTTTTGTCGAAAAACCGCAAATGCGCTGTACTCTATTAATCACATGAAATGACATTGTTTTTAAGTCAGAATTTGACGAAATTGGTACCGTTGGACTTGGTACACAATTATCTATGATCTCATACTATTTTACAGATAAAAACATGAGTATGATGCGTATGATTGCATTTAAATGATCAATTTAACGTTTTATCACTCCTCATCTCCTGAGATAAAAGGCACGAACCTCCCAAGCGAAACAAACTTCATCTGGTACTCAAGTACTGTCATGCTTCCTTGGGTCAACTCCATAAATTCCCTCTTCTTAGCCCTCTAGACATGCCTAGGGAAGTACTGCGCGTTGAATTCCTTCACAAAAGTCTCCCATGGTATCTCCTTGAGATTCCTATCCGCATATGACAAACCCTTCAAAGTGGTCCACTAGTCGTAGACATCATCCTTCAACATGAAGGTAGCCAATGGAGTCCTCTCAACCGCCGCATAATCCATGGTATCAAAAGTCTTCTCCATCTCCCTCAACCAATGAACAACCTCATCAGGGTCGGGACGACCGGTAAAATGAGGCGGCTTCAGCTTCAGGAATCTCTCCAGAGTAGCTAAAGGCCCTCCCCGAGCATTAGAACTCTCACTAGGGTCTCGGGTCTGGTATCTAGCCATCGTGTCCATCATTGCTTCCATGAAACGCTCCATACTCGGCCTATCGGCCTCAGATCCACTAGGGACATCTCCCCGCTCTCTAATGACTGGCATCCTCTTCTTAGGAGCATCTAATCTCCTACAATCACAGAAATCGAAAAGTTCTAATTAGAATCATAGAACCTATACTACCGCCGTGCCTGTATGGGATAATGTAATTATTTGCCAAAATTACGATATTTAACCTAGTTATTCATTTATTTGACAGACCGAATGCTCTGATACCAACTGTAACGACCCGTCACCCTATAATTGGAGATCCGATTACTAAATGGGTACCGAATCATTAATTTGGAGCCAAACCAGGATCTTGATGAGTCTGGGAAATAAATAATAAACTAAGCTAAACATTCACATCGCATTGAATTAAAAAGGAAATGCAAGAATTAAAATTATTACAATGCGACTCGACTCAACAAATAATTACATACTCCAACTGAAAGGAAATAATTAAGCATACATGCCAGAAAATAAAATAACAACTACATCGGGGCATACCCCGGAATAGCGGCTGTTGGTGCGCGACCCAAAGCAACACTCTCCTCGCTACGCCTGCTTGGAACCCTCACCTGAAAACTGCAAGGGTGAGTCTCATTAAAAAGACTCAGTAGGGATCCTTCGATCCCCACCGCCCACTCACGCACCCACAAGTGCAGCAACACAAATATATATAATTTAAGCAAGTAAAGCAGTAAACACAATTCCTAGATTTTGATAAAAAAAACACATGCACAATTCTATAACCACTCTACCACGGAGCCCACAACCAGCGTCTCGGTAAAACACGTCAACAACACGGCCGAACGCGGGAAACAAAGACCCGCTGAGACCAAACAACAACCCCTCGGATAGCGCGCTGGCTACTCTGGCCTGACAGGCTCCAGGTGGTTCTGCTTCCCCCAGCACGAGTGACACTCCGAATGTACCACTCCCACACCGATACTAGCTATACCCTGGGGTACACCAGGTGACCTTCTCTCTAGGCGTCACCCCGCCACTTCCACACCGGCGCTGTGTCACTCCCACACCGACATAGGGTGCCTAAGCGCTAACAATTGTCACTCTAGGCCCACGATCGCACAAAATACAACACGGTGCGATCCGATCACATAGAATCCATCGTCAGCGAGTACATTTCTAAGCATGCAATTAACTAAACTATCTAATAATGTAAACACGTGTTAATTGTAGGGATTAATGGAATTCTAGCTTGAATCGCATCGTCCAAGGCCGACGTCATTCAAGCTTCCTAAACTGGTTCATGTGAAATCTGGCTTCGGAAAAAGGTCTAAAAGGCGTCGTTCAACAAGGTCGCCGTTTAAAAGGTGTCGTTGTCCTTAGTCACCTGATAATGACAGAAACAGAGACAGACCTCGGGGTGATCTGAGTTAAAACGCGTTGAGCATGGAAGTCACCGTTCAAAAGCCGTCAGTGTCTCTAGATGCTCATCAGTCCAAAGACAAAGTTTGTTATTTGGGCTAAATCGCGTCGCGGGTGGAAGCCGCCTTTCTAAAAGGCGTCGTTGTCCCCCGACTCCATTTAACCCTCACAGACAGGTTCTTCCTCTGCCATCTCCCAATCCACGGGGTGGGATTTCCTCCCTCAAATCATGTAAAAACACAATAAAAGTGGAGAAGGAGGAGAAGAACCTCTATACCCATTAAAACACTCAAATTCTCATTACATGCAATTAGTATTTTCACTCCAAGAAAACCCCTAAACATGCTCCAAAGCGGGTAAAACATGGTTTTAAAATGAAATACAACGGGGATCGTCACCCTACCGATTACTCGAACTCCTCCTAGCTCCAAGCCGTCGACTCGCGTCGCCACACGCCGCCGCCGATACCGCCGTGGACGCTGTTACTCCATCGGGACGTCGGCCGCCGTCCAGAGAGAAATGCACCGCGGAGGAAGTGGTGGTGGTAGTGGAGGAAGTTAGGAGGTTACTGGAGTGGAGGGAGAGGAGAAATGGGGAGAGGAAAGCAAGGAGAGGGGGAAGGGGTTCGCTGGAGGTCGGAGGGGAGAGAGGAGAGAGAAGAGAAAAGCGAGAATGAGGGAAAGGAGGGAGGGTTCGCGGGGTCAAACATAAGTTGGGGAGAAAACGCGTCGTCCAAGCCCGACGTCATTCAGATGACAAGACTGGGCCGTACTCTGACAAAGCAGGGTCGTACTCTTAAATGGCGTTGTCCATACAAGACGCCATTCAGACGATAAGACTGGGGCCGTACTCTCAGGCCCCATGGCCAGCCCACGTGGCACAACCTAAAACATGTCCACATTGATGGACGCGAAAAGGAAACTAAGTCTCAGCCCCACCAGGGCCCAAACTAAGGGATCCGACCCCAAAGATTGACCCGATAACCGGATCCGAAATCTGAATCCTTACACCGGTCTTGTCATCTGAATGGCGTCTTGCATGGCCGATGTGATTCAGACATCTGCCAGTGTACGACCCCTTTCTCGTCGTCTGAACCACGTCGTGTTGGGACGACGCGATTAAGCTCGGTCGAGATTGATGCCTCGAGCCATCCCTCCTTTCTCTCATTCTCTCCTTTCCTCTCTCTCTCTTCCCTCTCTCCGATTCTCTCCATCCCCTTCCCTTCCTCTTCCTCTTCTTCCTCTTCCACCACTCCAACCCCTCCTTACCTTTCACCACTACCACCACCATCTCCTTCGCGACACTTCACTCTCCGGATGGCAGCCGACGTTTCGGTGGGGTGACGGTGTCTACGGTGGTACCGGCGGCAGGTTATGGTGTAGCAGATTAGTAGTAAGAAGCTAGGCATAGTTCAAGTAACCGGTAGGGTGACGATCTTCACGTGTGTTTAGAATGTTTTAATTCATGATTTCCTGCTTTAGAGCATGTTATGGGTGTATGGGGGATTTTTGGGTAGAATTGTGCATGTTCTAGGGAGTTTTGATTGAAAATAGACATTTTTGAAATGGGAGTAGTATGTTTATATTGGTTCGTGAATTTCCCCTATCTCCATTTTGTGTTTTTCATACATTTTGGGGGAAGAGGGACCCCGTGATGTGGCGTAAAATGATATGAAATGTGTGAAATGCGGAAGGGAGCTCCTGGCGTAAAATGCGTCCACTCAGGAGCTGAGTGACGTCGACCATAGACGACGTGATTCGGGGCCAGTATCCCCGGGTTCCAGCACCTGAGACTGAGGAACACCAGTTTCAAGGCCATTGAATGACATCGACCTGAGTTGACGCGATTCAAGCCAGAACCCCGAATTTTCCTACATTTCACATGTGTGATTGTATACAATATGTCAATTAGATAATCTTGTTATACGCATGCTTGAAATCATACATTGAGGTTGGGGTTTTCATTTGACTGGAATCGCATTGTGTTGTGTTTATGCGATCGTGGACCTAGAGTGATAGTTGTTAGTGCTTGACACCCTGTGTCGGTGTGGGAGTGACGCAGTGTCGATGTTGGAGTGGCGCAGTGTCGGTGTGGGAGTGACAAGGTGGCGCCTAGGAGGACAGGGCCACCTGGTGTACATCAGGGTAATAGCTAGTATTGGTGTGGGACTGGTACACTTGGGGGTATCACTCGTGGCTGGGAGGAGGCATAATCACCAGGAGCTAGACAGGCCGGAGAAGCCAGTGTGCTATCCGAGGGGTTGCTGTTCCGTCCCAGTAGGTCGGTGTTTACCTGGTTGGCTTGGCAGTTTCTTATGTGTTCCTTTTCGGTGGATGTGTGAATTATTTACTGCTTTACTTATGATTATGTTGCCTATATCCTTGTTGTGTTACGATTGTGGGTGCGTATGTGGGAGGTGGGGATCGAAGGATCCCTCCTGAGTCCATTCCGGTGTGACTCACTTCCTGCGATTTCAGGTGAGGGTTCTCGGCAGGCGTAGTAGTTGTGGGATTTAATCTTGGGTTGCATGCGAGTAGCCACCGTTCTGGAGTAGCCACCGTTCTTAGAGATTTATGATTCTTGTGATTGTAGGTGGTTAGATGGCTCCTAGAAAGAAAGTGCCAGTTATTCATGATCAGGGAGATGTTTCTAGTGGGTTTGATGCTGCTAGGAAGAATATGGAATGCTTTGTGGAAGCGATGATGTAGACGATGACTAGATATCAGGCTCGAGATCTGAGTGAGAATTCTAGCGCTCAGGGAGGGTCTTCGGCTGCTTTGGAGAGATTCTAGATGCTAAGGCCGCCTCATTTCACTGGTCGTCTTGACCCTGATGAGGCAGCTCATTGGCTGAAGGAGATGGAGAAGACTTTCAATACTCTAGATTGTGTGGCAGTTGAGAGTACCCCGTTGGCCACCTTCATGTTGAAGGATGATGCCTATGATTGGTGGACCATCTTGAAGAACATGAGTTATGCAGATAAGAATCTCAGGGAGATTCCATGGGAGACTTTTGTGAAGGAGTTCAACGGGCAATACTTCCCTAGGCATATCCAGAAATCTAAGGAAAGAGAGTTTATAGAGTTGACCCAGGGGAGCATGACAATTCTTGAATATCAGATGAAGTTTGTCTCTTTGGGGCGGTTTGTGCCCTTGATTTTAAAGGATGAGGAGTGACGGACCGAAAGGTTCGTTGACGGGCTGAGGTTCGACTTGAGAAGCCTGGTGGCATCCTACTATTGTTCAGACTTAGCTTCAGCAGTGAAGTGTGCAGCAGCAGTAGAGGCGCAATATGACCAGATGGCTCAAGAGAGGAGATTGGTAACTCAGGGACAAGCATACAACAAGGGAAAGACTGCGTCTGTAGCTCCTTCATCCGGTTTGGGGTCGTCTTCACTTGGCTCCAGATTTAGGAGGTTCTTCCGAGGCAGCAGTGGTAGCAGCGGCACTAACAGACCCAGGTAGACCCAACAGAGTCAGTTAGCATCCAACGTGTAGCAGGAGGCAGCCCAGAGAGTTTCGGCAACTTGTCATCATTGTGGCGGTACTCATGGTGGGCTCAATGTCCCACATTTTCAGGGAGGTGCTATACTTGTGGCCAGCAAGGCCATTTGGAGAGCAGTTGCCCACAGAGGCATGGTTAGGGGCAGGGACCAGGAGATCAGAAGAAGTAGAGGACCCTGGGGAGAGTTCTTGCTATCACCGAGAAGGAGGCTCATATGTCTAACTTGGTGGAAGGTACACTTTCTGTCCGTGGGAACTCTGCTCATGTATTGATGGATTTGGGTGCTTCACATTCTTTTACTTCCGAGCAGTTTGTGGTTGTTCTTTCTGCACCCGTTGATGAGATTTATGGTGGGCTGATGGTTGAGATTCCTTTCAGAGATTTCTTGTTGACTTATAACTGTTTGAGTGAGATTCCCTTAGCCATTGAGGGTCATCAGCTACCAGCCCAGTTGGTGGTGCTCGCCATTCGGGACTTTAATGTCATCTTGGGTATGGATTGGTTGGAAGCCTATTATGCTAAGGTGGATTGCCATAGGAAGAGGGTGTGCTTCTCTATTCCGAGCGTGCCCGCCTTCTACTTTCAAGGTATTAGGCTCCCTTCTCGTGGTATTCTCATTTCTGCTTTTAAAGCACATAAGTTGCTTGTTGGTGGTTGTGAGGCTTTCCTTGCCTCAGTAGTTATGGCTCGTGATGATAGTGTTTCCAGTCCTTTGGAGGTGCCTGTAGTCTGTGATTTTTCTGATGTATTTCTTGAGGGGTTGCCTGGCCTTCCTCCTCAGTAAGAGGTTGAATTCACTATTGAGCTTGCACCGGGTACAATGCCCTTTTCTAAGGCCCCGTATCGGATGTCTCCAGTTGAACTCGCAGAGTTGAAGGCACAATTACAGGATTTGCTAGATAAGGGTTATATCCGTCCCAGCACTTCTCTGTGGGGTGCTCCAGTTCTGTTTGTTAGGAAGAAGGATGGTTCTCTGAGGCTGTGTATTGATTATAGACAGCTGAACCAGGTAACAATGAAGAACAAGTACCCACTTCTGTGGATCGTTGATTTGATGGATCAGTTGTAGCCTGCCAAGGTGTTCTCGAAGATTGACTTGAGGTCAGGGTATTACTAGATGAGGATCCATGAGTCAGATGTGTGTAAGACAACTTTTTGGACTTAATATGGACATTATGAGTTTTTGGTTATGCCTTTCGGCTTGACCAATGCTTCGACAACTTTCATGGATTTGATGAACTGGATTTTCATGGCCTATCTGGATCAGTTTGTAGTAATATTTGTAGATGATATTTTGGTGTATTCTTCTTTTGAGGAAGAGCATGCCACGCATCTTCAGGTAGTGTTGCAGGTCCTGAGAGAGCACCAACTCTATGCTAAGTTCAACAAGTGTGAGTTCTGGCTAGATAAGGTGCACTTCCTAGGGCATGTCAGTTCTGATAATGGCATTTCAGTAGATCCAGTCAAGATTGAGGTAGTGATGGATTAGGAAAGACCGACGACTGTGTCAGAGATCATGAGCTTCTTGGGGTTGGCAGGATATTATCGACGATTTGTCTAGGATTTTTCTTCCATAGAAGCACCCTTGTTGAGGTTGACTCGTAAGGGAGTTCGTTTTGTGTGGACCGAGGAGTGTGAGCAAAACTTTGCTGAGTTGAAGACTCGTCTCACTTCGGCTCCAGTTCTGGTGCTTCCATCTGGTTCAGGTGGATGTGTGGTTTATTTAGATGGATCTCGTTGGGGTTTAGGTGCGGTCTTGATGTAGCATGGGAGGGTTGCAGCCTATGCTTTTAGGCAGTTGAAGTGGCATGAGGAGAACTACCCCGCTCACGATTTGGAGTTGGCGGTTATTGTGTTCGCATTGAAGATTTGACGGCACTATCTATATGGGGAGAAGTTTCAGGTCTTCACTTATCATAAGAGCCTGAAGTATGTATTTACACAGAAGGATTTGAACCTGAGGCAGCGTAGATGGATGGAGTTCATAAAGGATTATTGTCTCAACCTTTCTTATCATCTAGGCAAGGCTAACGTGGTAGCGGACGCCTTAAGTCGGAAGACGGTCGTGTCATATCTCATGATTCGGGAGTGGAAGTTGTATGAATAGGTTGTAGAATCTTCCTTCATGGTTCCCCAAGAGGTTGGCAGAGCTGTGTTAGCCAGTTTGATTGTAAGACCAGCAATGTATCATTTGGTGATTGAGGCTCATAGGGCAAGTCAAGAGTTACCTCAGATTCTCCAGATATCAGAGGTGGAGCTGTGGGACGATTGCATAATCAGGTTTCGAGGAAGTCTTTATGTTCCGGCGGAGGAGGAGGTGCACAAGAGTGTTATGGATGAGGCGCATTGTTATAGATATGCAGTGTATCTTGGAACGACCAAGATGTTTCATTGTCTGAGGAAGCACTTTTAGTGGCCTGGAACGAAGAAGGATGTAGTTGAGTATGTGGCAAGGTGCCTGATTTGTCAGCAGGTAAAGGTAGAGCATTAGAGGCCAAGAGGTCTATTCCAGCCACTGCCGATTTCAGAGTGGAAATGAAAGTATATGACTATGGATTTCGTGATGGGATTGCCCGTGTCACCCAACAGGAGAGACGCGATCGTATCTCTGCATCGGGTACTGTTGTCCATTGTGTCAGATCGGGATCCGAGGTTCACCTTAGGGTTTTGGAGGAGTTTTCAAAAGACTTTGGGTACCCAGTTGGCTTTCAGCTTAGCTTACCATCTCGAGACTGATGGACAATCGGAGAGGACTATTCAGACTATGGAGGATAAGTTGAGGGCTTGTTTCCTAGAATAGGGAGGTTCTAAGGAGCAGGACTTGTCTACTGTGGAGTTTGTGTTAGTATTAGGTGGTCAGAAAGCCAATCCAATACTATGTATCATTCAGTTTATTGATATAATGGCATTAATTCATTGTGTGTAATAAGTTCGATCTATGATTATCGTATCACGATGAAGTCTATGAATATGTGCAAACAATCTTCAGATTATGATGAGATCATAATTATGGGACCAAAGACTGATAAACACATGTTCTTAATTATTCTTAGTCAGAGGATGTTTGAGATAGACATCAAATATCCGAATAGACTAGTACAGGTTTCTTCAACTCATATGATGAGGGTGACTGATCCTATAAGTCACTTGTGTGGAGACATTATGCTGGACCTGTAGGTGCTCATTGGGGAATGAGTTCATTGAATTGATCCGACCTAGAATCGCTGGATGGTATATACCTCACTGTTAACCGGCTCGATTTTTTTGTCTCGGTTGCGTAGATGATACTTGGACTTGAGACACCAAAGAAACCTTGTTGGTACGTCTCTAAGGTTTGGCTTTGACTAACGAATCCCTAGCCATGGGTTATCAATAAGTCAAATGATCGGGTTCAAGGAAATGCCCTCGAAGGCAATTGCGTGTTCAATATGGGATCATCCGCTCTCGGTATTATGAGAGAGAATGTTCCGGGAATGATGCGCCTAAGTCCCTGGCTAGGGCGGACTCTGTATCAGATAAAGAGTTATCCGATATAGATTAGCGGCATCTGATTCAAGTGAATCGACCGGCTAGGGTTTAACAGTAAACCATACCCTAGGTCGATTCGGGAACATTGTACGGATGAAGGATTATATCCGCGCGCTAACTGATGACGGAAAGGTTCCAATAGAGGGTTGCGATAACCCCAATGCCATCCAGGATCACGCGATGTTGCTTGGCATCCAACGTGATCGGAAGCTCATCCGAATTTACTGTGGGACATTAAATTTGACTGATTAATTAATATAAGGATATCAATTAATTTAGTGGGTCCGCAAAAAGTTACTGGACTTAATGGGCCATTAACTGTACTGGTATTTGGGCCTAGAGGGTCACACGCAAAAGGTTTTCAAGTCGATAGATAATTTGACGGGATTTCGGATAAGTATGGGTTTTTATGAAAAACTGCAAATATACTTATTATAAAAGAACGGCTGCTAGGTCTGGGGCCAGCAACCCTAACCTAGCCACCGCCCTCTCTCTCTCCTCTCTCCTAGGCGCACATCTTGAGGCCGGCCCTCTGGAGGCTCTGCTTCTGCTCCCGACAGCTCCACCTTCCGTCCGATGGGAGTTTTCGAATCCACATGTCGCGGCGGATTACGTGTAGCCAGATAGGATGCACGAAAGCCGCATCGAGCGAGGAGGCGAGGACGATCCATCGTGAGGAGAACTGCATGGATACTACTAGAGGCTGGACACCTGCGCGGCTTGCGGCATCGTTCCGACGGAACCGAAGAATGAATGCGGATTCGAATCTGCACAAGGTAAATAAGATTTGCTAGCTTAATTTTGTTGATCGAAACGGGATGTATCCAATCCCGAATTATTTATTTCCGCTGCATTTTCGGTCGGATCTCGACACAGCAAACCCAACAAGTGGTATCAAAGCCAGGTTCCACTGTGTTTTCGCCGTTTTGATCTCTATATTGATAATTTTTATAATTAATTCCATGCCTAGTTTTCATTTTAATTGCATGTGATGTGTTCATGAGATGAGCACTGTGAATTAAAAGGTTAATTATTGCATCAAAATCGGATTTTTTCTCTACTCGTTTCGTGTTCTTCGTCCGACGAAGAACGGCCCAGGATTGGCACCTTCGAAGGCACCCCAAGAGTTAGGGATGGCTCACCGGTACATGGAATCCCCCCGGTGGGATCGTTGATCACCGGAGACCCCATGACCGACGCCGGAAGCGAAGGTCGGCCGACCCTTTCTCTTCTTTCTCTCCTGCGTTTGAAGAAAAAGGGGGAAGGGGGTCGGGTTGCAGAAAATTGGGGGGAGATATAGGGAGACCTTCGGCGACTAGGGTCACTGGCGCAGTCACCGGGACCCCAGGTTGCTGGGGGGGTCTTCCCCGGTGTCGGCCCCAGCCGACCGGCGCCTACAGGGCAAGTCGCCGGCGGCTAGGTGCCGCCCCCTTCCCACCTGCAACGCAGCTAGGGTTTTTCCCAAGCTGCGTCGGGCAGGGAAGGGGGGGCGGCCGAGTCGGGCCGGGCCCTGGGCCCAAGCCAGTCTCGCACCCGACCCAGGCCAGGCCCGCCCCTGGGCGGGTCTGGGCCCGGTCCGGGCGCCGGCTAGGCTGGGTCCAGTGACCGGACCGGGCCCGGTTCGCCAGCCCCCTTTAGCCCATAATTTTTTTTTTAATCCATTTATTGACCCTTTATTTTTTTGAATTTCATTTAAATTTAAAATTAGAATTTTGATTTAATTAAATTGTGTTTGATAATTGTTAAAGGGCTAGTAAATATATTTATTAATTATGGGGAATTTTAACAAATGTTGTTAAATAGTAATTTAATCTAATTGTTGGATTAAAGGACATTAAAAGGGAGTTAATTTAATTGTTAAATTAATTTTTAATGTCTAAAATATTAACTGGCATGGAATATTATGAATTTTTAAATTTAATATATATGAACATTTATTGTGATTTACATAGATTGCTCGTTTAAATTTGATTTAATTAGCATGATTGAATTGATAATATTTTTCGAAAATTCTAATTCTCCAAATTTTATTTGGTCCCTGGTTTATGAAACCAAAATATTAAATATTTTTGATTTTTTTTTTTATTTAGCCATGAGATGTGCACTACATGTGTGGTTTGTTAAATTAAAACTACTTGGTAGTCATTGATGAGCATTTTAAATTTAGCTTGTAGATGTGGATCAATAACATGTGATTGTGTGGTTTATTATCTGTTAATAAATAGAGGTCTGCGAACCTCTCACTCTCTCATATTCTATTGTGTCTCTACCTCCCTTCCTGATGTACTCGCCATAAGGCTTCTTTTAAATTATCTTGTAATTTGATCGAGGCGATAAAGTGTGGAGCGAGGATGATCCACAACTGCAAGCAAGGAGGATATGAAGGAATTAGTTTACCCTATGAGTTTGCAGACTCATGATATAAGCTGTTATATTGTGTGTGTGTGTTTGACTGTATGGCTTAGGTCAAACCACAGAACCATCCATGACCACATTAATGACATGTATGCGATGCGTGTGTTTTATTTTGATTGTGAATAAAATTAGCTAAGTTATTAGTATATGTAACATATTCGATATATTTAATACTATCACCTAGGATGAGATCAAAGTAAATAAATAAAACTTTCATTACAAAATCTAAGCCGTAGCGCGAGTAATTAAGAATGCACCGAGTAATTAGGATGAGCATATATTACATGTTTACCCGAGATTTGCCATCGTCTGTTGCGAGGACTATTAATTATGACATTAGATGCCTTTGGATAAGAATAGACGAACGATATAGTTATCCATGTGTTTCTTTGGGAACTATATTTCTACTCTACTCTGTCACGTATTGATGGTAAAGCTTAGACCGGAAATAATGGTCTACTGTTTTTACTCGGGACCATTAATAACCTGGGAGCCGAAATTTGATCAGATATTATAAGGAGTTGCAATTACCATGAGATGGTTGCTCTAAGAGAACAGTATAATACTATGTGTTTACCTGAGGTTATACTATGACTCTTAGAGATTTTGATCCTAGTTAGGAGACTGTCGGCATCTCCCGTTCTGTATATCTGAAGGTTATACAGTCCGACGAAAATTAGTGGGAATAAAACTAGGTAAACAAAGTCCATGTCTTGTTTTTAAATTAATAGACTGAATATCTGTTAATTGTAATATGATTATCTTTTGTAAGCTAAAATGTCGCACCATAACCCGTTACGTAGCATACTTAATGCCAATCATTTGATAGACCCGAACTACTCATACTGGTTCAGGAACCTGAAGATTGTCCTTAGGTCTGAGCAAATTGCTTATGTCCTGGATGATGAACTTCCTACTAAACCAGCATTAAATGTCCCAGAGGAGGACATGGTAACATATGAAAAATGGAAGGAAGATTCCACTATGGCTCAATGCTATATGCTGGCCTCTATGATCAATGAGTTGCAGAGGCAACATGAGGAGATGGATGCTAGATCCATCATGCTCCATTCAAAGGAGTTGTTTGGTGAGCAAAGTAGGATCGAGAGATATGAGATATCTAAGAATCTGTTCAAGGCTCAGATGGTAGAGAAATCTTCAGTACAAGCTCATGTGCTGAAGATGATAGAATGGGTGGAGAGGCTGGATGCTTTTGGGGTTCCACTCCCCAAGGAGATGCATACCGACGTTGTGTTATCTTTACTTCAACAATCATATGCTCAGTTCATTGTGAACTTTAACATGAACAAAATTCAGACCACTTTAGCTGAATTACTGAACATGCTGAAAACTGTAGAGGGGAACCTTGTGAAGGATAAACCCCATGTCCTTATGGTTGGTAAGACCGGCAAGAAAAGACTAGCAGTCCAAGCCTTCAGGAAAGGCAAAGGCAAGAGTCAGAAGAAGCCAAAGGTTTGTCAAAAAGGACAAAGGCAAGAGTGCTGAGAAGGGTGAATGCTTTTACTGTCATCAGAAGGGGCACTGGAAGAGGAATTGTAAAGAATACCTCAAAGACAAAGCTCAAGGAATTGTAAAGTAGTAGGACACTTCAGGTATCTATATGATAGATGTAAACTTGTCAATTAGAGATTATACATCATGGGTATTAGGTACTGGATGTGTTTCTCATATTTGCAATTATGTGCAGGCACTGACAAAAAGACGTAAGCTGAGAACCGGCGAGGTGGAGCTAAGGCTAGGTAATGACGCAAGAGTTGCGGCGATCGCTGTAGGGACAGTGGAGCTCAAGCTACCATCCGAAGACATTTTTTCATTACATGAATGTTATTATGTACCTAGCATAATAAGGAATATTATTTCTATTTCATGTTTAAATAGAATTGGATACACTTTATCTGTTGGGAACAATTGTTGTTCAATTTATTTTAAAAATAAATTAATAGCTTCTGCTACGTTATCCAATGGATTGTACTTATTAAATGTGTCTTATGATAATTTCAATATCGGTTCTTTAACTTAAAGAAACAAGTATGAAATGAACAAAGCCTATTTATGGCATTGTACGCTTGGTCACATTGGAGAAAACAGACTCCAAAGGTTGCATAAAGATGGATACTTAGATCCATTTGATTATGAATCATATACGACCTATGAGTAATGTTTGATGGGTAAAATGGCTAAATCTCCATTTACTTGAATTGGAGAACGAGCTAAAGACTTACTAGAACTAATACATTATGATGTATGTGGTCCTATGTCTACCTAAGCCATTGGTGGTTTCTCGTACTTTATCACATTCACTGATGATTACTCAAGATTCAAATTCATACACTTACTGAAGTATAAATCTAAAGCCTTTGAGAAATTCAGAGAATTTAAGAATGAAGTAGAAAAATAAACTGAAAAGAGTATAAAAGCTATCCGATCTGATCGTGGTGGTGAATACTTGAGTACAGAGTTCATTAAATACTTAAAAGATAGTGGTATCCTTTCGCAGCTTACACCTCCTTATACACCTCAGATGAATGATATATCAGAATGGAGGAATCGCACATTAATGAAAATGGTGTGATCCATGATGAGTATGTCCAAATTACCAGCATCCTTATGGGGATATGTACTTAGCTCGGCTATGTATATCCTGAACAAGGTACCCAGCAAATCTGTTACAACCACTCCATATGAGATATGGAATGGAAAGAAACCAGACCTTAAACATGTTAAAGTTTGGGAATGTCCTACTCATGTTAAAAGACATGATGTAGATAAGTTGGAATCCAGAACTGACAAATACAAATTTGTAGGATATTCGAAGGAAACTTATGGATATTACTTTTATCATCTTGGCGAACAAAAGGTGTTTGTTGCCAGGAGAGCTATCTTTTTGGAAAAAGATTATATTTTCCAGAAGGAGAGTGCGAGTAAAGTAACTCTGGAAGAAATTCCAAACCCACAAATTGGTAATGGTTCATCTAACGAACTGTCAGTTTCTGAACTTGTTCAAATAAGTACATAAGAACCTCGTAGATCAGAAAGAGTACCTAAACTATCAGAAAGATATGTGGGACATACTAATTTGGACGGTTCTAGGATACTCTATAATGAGGATGATGATCCTAAGGCTTACAAGGAGGTCATTAAAAGTCCAGAGGTCGGGAAATGGCGAGAAGCCATGAATTCTGAGATTCAGTCCATTCACATCAACCAAGTTTGAAACTTGGTTGACTTGCCCGAAGGTATAGTAGCTATCGGCTGCAAATTGATCTTTAAAAGAAAGATCGGTGCAGATAGATGAATAGAGACTTATAAGGCAAGGTTGGTGGCGAATGGTTATCGTTAAAGGCAAGGTATTGACTATGACGAGACCTTCTCACCCGTTGCCATGATTAAGTCTATCAGAATTCTTCTCGCTATTGTTACATACCATCATTACGAAATCTGCCAGACAGATGTGAAGACGACCTTCCTCAATGGAAACTTTGAGGAAGAGGTGTATATGATACAACCAGAGGGCTTCACATCAAAGAAATCTCTAGATATGGTATGTAAGTTTCAAAGGTCCATTTATGGACTAAAGCAAGCATCCCGTAGCTGGAACATAAGGTTTGATGAAGCAATCAAATCTTATGATTTCATTAAGAATGAAGATGAACCTTGTGTATATAAAAAAAACAGTGGGAGCGCAATTAAATTCCTAGTTCTTTACGTTGACGACATCCTACTCATTGGGAATGATGTAGGGATGATGTCATAAGTAAAGATCTGGCTATCTAAGAACTTCTCCATGAAGGATTTGAGATAAGCATCTTACGCATTGGGAATACGGATCTATAGAGATAGATCAAATAAGATGTTTGCCTTAACCCAATCCATGTACATAGAAACCATTGTCAAAAGGTTTGGCATGGAAAATTCCAAGAAAGGTCTCATACCGATGAGACATGGAATTTATCTCTCCAAAAGTCATTCTCCCAAGACTTATGAGGAGAGGGCAATGATGGATAAGATACCCTATGCTTCAGCCATAGGTTCCATCATGTATGCTATGCTATGTACTGTGAGTGCTCAAATTAGGGGTATGATTATCATGAAAATTTATGTTGATTATGTGACAAATAAACCTATTAAAAAGAAACTAAGTGAATGTGGTCGCTAGAAACTTTTAACTAAAAAGTTCCAAAAGAAAAGATTGATCGTCTACCTGTTTCAGAATTAGGAGATGTTGGAGTCCTTGATTCTCCTCCTTCAGCCGGCTGAAGAAAGAGAGCCCTTTTGACTTTGTTCTTGCTTTGGATGCTTATCGGACTTTGAGGATCATCTAGCTTGATTCCCTTGTTGTTGATTCTCTCCTCTTGATCTTCTTTCGTACCTTTGAACCTTGCAAAAAGTGAAAAGAAAGAAAGAGAGAACAATAAGAACTCAAATAGATGTAGTATATATCCTAGTGAGTGTGTGTTGCATGGAGTGATGTGATGAAATTGTGATGCCAATGCGGTAAAAATATAAGAAGGATGCAGAAATCAATTAAGAACTAAGTTGGATGGCCCCTGGGAAGTCTTGGTCTTGAATGGATCTTGAAAGGATGAAGAAGTGATGAAGAAAGGATGAAGCTTACTTCAAAACTCCTGGAAGTAGTAGCATCACCTCGATCCTTCAACGTTTGGACATCGTCTCTCTCAAAGAATCGCTCAAAATTATCACTAATCTTTCAAGAATTATCACTCAAAATTATCACTTTAATTACTAACTTTTTAATGACCAAGGGGTTGGGTATTTATAGGCTTAAGTTCACGCATCCGCGGTTACTTAAAGATTAACATGAAATAGTTTTTGAAGTTAATCCAATTAAGAAATAGATAAACACAGATTAATTCATCATTATCTGTAATTATCTAAAACGCGTCGCCCATGAGAGACGTTTTTTAGCTTAATTAAGATAAGGATAAACATCGGGAAGAAGAGACAAAATCAGCTTAGGAAACCTAAATGGCGTCGTACATGGCAGACGTCTTTTAGTTTATTAACAAACTAATTAGAAATCAGATTAATAATCAAAATAAGGATTAAATTCTAAATGGCGTCTACACAGGTCGACGTCTTTTATAATCTTTCATATTTGATTAAAAATCTGAGTTAAAATGAATTTCATTAATAAACTTAAATTATGTCTGTCTGATCGATGTCATTTAGACAGTTAATCCAGAAAGATTAATAAAAATTAACTAATTATTAAATATCAGATCATTTTGAGGTATTATTATGTCACATGAAATTTATTCAAAAATGATGTCAAAATTAGCGTGTCTACAGCTGCCTCACCTTGGCATCGTCTTTACAAGGGAGTGAAATGAAATGAAATGTACTAAAAAGGTGATGCCAAGGTGTGATGAGACACGCTCTTAACATCACATGATTGGAATTTTTCTTAAAATCATCAATGAAGATAACTCAAGGAGATCAATGGAATCGACCCTATATGGATGAGATAGATAAGGAAATAAAATAAAGTCGATCAACCTCTACGGATTGAGAAGTACCTTAGGTAATAGACACTATAGGTTTCATCATGGGGAGTGATTGCCAGCCAATGTGGACGTACTGCAGCCATGATGGATCTTCAAAAGAAAACAAGAAATGTTGGATAAAGAGTCCAAAAAAGGATAGAATTCCAAAGATATCTTCAAGCGAACCTCAAAGATAATTAAGATACTCAATTCAGAATGGAATATTTCATATCATGTTGGAATTATTTAATCAATGGTCTGAAACTTAATCAATAATTAATTCTTATCACAGTTATATCAAAGTCCTACATGATGCATGCTGGGCTAAAAGAAAAATATAAAGTCAAATAAAATATAAATTAATTAAGGATAATATTGTTAAATTGTCATTAATGAGTCAAGATATCAATTCTTACAATTTAGTGCTAAGCCAAAGCTCGTTTATCCACGCACTGTTTCACAAAAGTGGAACTATCGTCCTCACTAATTAACAATCCAACGGCCTATCCGCATGATTAAGAATTCTATGGAATTATCACCGTTTTTGTTGAAGGGGAACTCAAATTCCAGTTTCATCAAAATCACAAGGTCCTTGATATAGTCTAATAAATATTTAACATATAGTAATGATGATGTAAATTAATTACATGAAAGAGTACAAAGGATAGAGATAACTGTCTTTTTAGTTACGGTCGAGACTCATAAACTCCCACAGTGGGACCTTCTTGAATTTCCAGCTTCATTTGGATTTTCCTGAATTTCCTGCACTAAAAAATCATCAATACCTTCAAGCAAGTGCATTAATTAAGCATCAAAATATGAATAAATAGTGAATTTCGGGCAAATAACAGAAAACCCTGAAACGCGTCATGTCGCATCGACACCATTAAGGGAACTAAAACACGTCGCTGTTCGACAACGCCTTTCAGTCGTAGAAACAAGTTCTGGCTAACTTCTACCTGGATTCCAACTCTTCCGATGCTCATCCCTTCTCCAATCCGGAAAAGCCTTCCTAGAATCGCAATTCTCTATATATAAACTTCATTAACTTTTTATCAAGGTAACCCTAACACAATATAGAGATCAAAGCTAGAGATTTTCTTCAAAGTTCAAAGATTTTCAAGGTTTCAAAGTTTCAAGAAGGAAAAGCTTCAAGAACAAGATGGATTCTTCAAGCAAGCGGGTGAGGAAGATGCTAGAGAAGCTCTCCGAGGTGAAAGATCATCTAAGTGGAAGAGATCCTAACCTCCAAGTAAGTTAAATCCTCTTTTCCTTCAATCCTTCTTCTTCAATTTCCTTTTTTCTCCACGTTCTTCATAGCAATTTCCCCTTCTATTTTCTAGGCATATCCTTTATTTCCCGGCCTAAGGAAATTGACATCTCTCCCTTGGATTCGCAAGCTTGCTAAAAGTATTACAATCTCCATGCAATCCTTTGGTTCCAAGTGGAACATCCAAGGTCTAGTAGTTCATGCAAAGCACTACAAAAGTCCAAACGTGGACTGGGCGACTATGGGTGCTTTGATTGAGTTATGGTATCATCAAACCCATACTTTTCTCTTTCCTGAATTTGAATGCACTATTCTTCTAGAAGAGGTTGAACTTCTATTGGGCCTTTCCAAAATCAAGTTGAACAACAATAATGAAGTGATATACAATAAGATGGCTCTGATGAGAGAAAAGATCACAAGTGAACAATTGTTGATGAAGATCATGAAGGACCCAAAAGATGTTAAAGGATGCCTCACCAAGAAAGGAATAAATCTTGCAAAACTAGCAGAGTGGACTTTATACAAGATTGAAGATCTTAGGGAGGATGACACTGAGAACGTGATGAAAGTGTTCACCACATGCATAGCTGGAGCTTTGCTCTTTCCTACCCAAGATAACATACTTGAAGATGATCAAGTTAGTGCAATCTGCAAAATCTTTGAGGGAAGACGGATTGGCACAGCGATTCTAGCCTATCTCTACAGTGAGCTCTTTAGAGCGTCTACAGGTCAGCCTCGCTATGGTTGCATGCTACTCTTCGCTCTATGAGTCGAGTTGTACTTCAAATTTGAATATCACACTAGGAATTCTGCAAGACCATCTCAAATCTATCAGAATAGTCCGATCTTCCATATTTCGAAGATAGTGAAATTCAATGAGAAGATGATCAATCGAGTGCCAAAATTCAAGGCTCGAGCTGACTGGAGAGATTATCTGAGAACAATGTCAGCAAATGGGTTCGACTCTTCACCTCTTGCTCTTGTAGGAAAACCCATTCGAGTGTGCCTTGCAGCGGGTGCAAAACTTAAACTGATCGGGGCAACTGAGTTTGTGTTGTACAATCCTCATCGATGTCATATCCAACTTAGCTTGCCTCGCTATGAATTCCCTGAATTTTCCAATACATCTCTAATCAAGAAGCGTGCCTTGGAAGCCGATGAAGATTATGAAGCCACTGAACTTATAGTCACACTGTGGAATATTAGCTTCAATCATCGTGTAAAATCCTCTAAGAATAGAGATAGAGGATTATCTCATCCATATATAATGGGACTTCGGGAATTCCTTCCTTGAATGTTCCTTTTTCTTTTCCTTTTCTTTTACGATGTAATTAAGAATTTAATAAAGAATTGTTCCTTTATGCCTTAAAAATCATCCTTAATCTCCTGTGACTTGTCTAAGATTTTTCCTTGAGTAAAAACTTGATTTTTCTTTAAAAGATGACAATTCAGGTTTACTTAATGTAAAACGCGTCCACTCAGAAAGACGCCTTTCAATCATAATTCATTTTCTAAAAATCAGAGATTAATCCTTGAAACCGCGAATTATCCTAAAAACACGTCCAGATACTTAGACGTCATTCAGTCAAAAATCCTTTTCCAAAATAAGAGATTAATTCTGAAAACCCCCGAATTATCCTTAAAACACGTCCAGATACGTAGACGTCATTCAGTCAAAAATCCTTTTCCAAAATAAGAGATTAATTCTGAAAACTCCCGAATTATCCTTAAAACATGTCCAGATGCGTAGACTTCATTCAGTCAAAAATCCTTTTCCAAAATAAGATATTAATTCTAAAAACCCCCGAATTATCCTCAAAACACGTCCAGATACGTAGACGTCATTCTGTCAAAAATCATTTTTCAAAATAAGAGATTAATTCTGAAAACGCTCGAATTATTCTTAAAAAGCGTCCAGATACGGAGACGCCTTTCATCCAAAAATCCTTTTTAAAAAATGAGAGATTAATCCTTAAAATCCTGAATAATCCTTAAAACGCATCCGCACATGTAGACACCTTTCATCCAAAAATCCTTTTCCAAAAATGAGAGATTAATCCTTAAAATCCCGAATAATCCTTAAAACGCGTCCACACATGTAGACGCCTTTCAATTCTCTCTTTTAATCTTCTCCAGAATTCTGCCATTAATTCTGTGATTAATCTACTGAAACATGTCGTGCAGTTCAGACGCGTTTAATCATCATGCCTTGTACTGCTCTGACCAGAATTGGCGGTTTAAATTGAAACGCGTCGCTCTGTAAAGACGCATTTTGTAACGACCCGCCACCCTATAATCGGGGATCCGATCACTAAATGGGTACCGAATCGTTAATTTGGAACCAAACCAGGATCTAGTAAGTCTGGGAAATAAATAATAAACTAACCTAAACATTCACATCGCATTGAATTGAAATGAAAGTGCAGGAATTAAAATTATTACAATGCGACTCGATACAGCAAATAATTACATACTCCAACTGAAAGAAATAATTAAACATACAGGCCAGAAATAAATAACAACTACATCGGGGCATACCCCGGAACAACCGCTGAAGGCACTCAACACACGGCCGCACACGCCGCTCTAGGTCTGCTGGGAGTCCTCACCTGAAAACCGCAGGGGTGAATCTCAAGACAAGACTCAGTAGGGATCCTTCGATCCCCACTGCCCACGCACACACCGACAAGTGCAAAATACAGCTAACGGTAAAGCAACAAGCATAGTAGTAGGTACGATTCCTAATTCTCAACGTGAAATCACATGCAGTCGAAGTGTATTAAACATGCATATTTCTAAACTAACCGACAAGGGAACCTACAACTGCCGCCTCGATAGAACACGCCAACCACACAAACAACGGTGGGAAAAACCTCGACCCGCTGAGACCAAGCAGTAACCCCTCGGATAGCACTCTAGCTACTCCGGCCCAACTGGCTCAGGTGGTTACTCCTTCCCTCAGCACGAGTGACTCTCCGAATGTACCACTGCGACACCGGTACTAGCTGACCCCGGGGTTCACCAGGTGACCCTCTCTCACTAGGCGTCACCCCGCCCACGCCCCCACCGGCGCTGTGCTCACGCCCCCACCAGCACAGGGTGATAAAGCGCTACAATGTCACTCCAGGTCCACAGTAATACAAAACCAAGCACAGTACGATCCGGTCACGTGAAAAGTCCGCGATCGCATAACACACACAATAGTATCACCCGGTCATGCAGAATCCATCTCTATTGCGTACACCAAAACATGCACTAACCATCTATCTAGCAGTATGAACACATTTTACTAGCATGAATTAGTGAGGTTCTGTCTTGAATCGTGTCGCCCAAGGCCGACGCCATTCAAGCTCCATGTACTGGTTTATGTAAAACACTGTCTTCAGAATCAGGCCTTAAAAGGCGTCGACACCAGAGGTCGCCTTTTAAAAGGCGTCGACATCCTCAGATGCCATTTAGCACAGAAATCCAGGAATTTCAGAAAACATTAATCAGGGGATTTCTGCCTTAAAGGGCGTCATGGCTACCCGACGCTTATTCAAATCGCGTCGCCCACCCATGACGTATTTTAGTCTCAGAATCCCCGAACTGGCAGACTCTCAGTAGGGCGATTCCTGCTTAAAAGGCGTCGTGATGGCCCGACGCCCTTCAAAAAGGCGTCGTCCATGCACGACGTCTTTCAACCCCAGGAACTAGAGTCTGCTTGAGCCCGAGGGCTCCCTTTTCAACCCCAACAACCCCAAATTTCCCCAAAAACGGAGGAGAAAGAGGGGCAATTCAATCCACAGGAAATCACATTCATAGAAATCCCCCATATCGCCAAGAAGAACTCTTAAACATGCTTATTCTACCCCCCCCCCCCCAAAACCAAAGATCCATAACATGCTCCAACGGGGAAAACATGGTTAAAACACAATACTATGGGAACCGTCACCCTACCGGATACTTGAACGCCTCCGAGCTTCAAGCCGTCCACCCGTCTCGCCCCACGCCGCCGCCGGTACCGCCGTGGTCGTCCTTACTCCACCGTGACGTCCGCCGCCGTCCGGAGAGTAAAACGCCGCAGTGGAAGTGGAGGTGGTAGTGGTAGGAGCTAGGTAGAGGATGGAGTGGAGGGAGAAATGTAATGGTGGGAGGAAAAGAGGGAGGAGGAGGGATCGCCGCCAAGTTCGTCGGAGGGGAAGGAGAGAAAGAGAGAAGGAGAAAATGAGGGAAAGAAGGAGGGCTCGCGGGGTTAACCAGAGACTGGCTAAAACGCGTCGACATCCACGGACGCCAATCAGGTGATGTGACGGCTGCTCTGACAAGAGTCTGAAACACGTCGTTCAAGGCAGACGCCGTTCAGACGACATGTCAGGGCCGTACTCTGACAATCCCAGAGTTGCAGTCTGAAAGGCGTCGACACACGTGGACGCCGTTCAGGCGATATGTCAGGGCCGTACTCTCGCGGCCCGAAGCCAGCCCACGTGGCACCCACGTGGCAGAACCTAAAACGCGTCTGCAATGGTGGACGCCGTTTAAACCGCGTCGAGCCCGCTCGACGCGAAACATCACAGAGCCCCGGACCCCACTAGGGCCAAAACTACAGGGTCCGACCCCGAAAACCGGATCCGAAAGTCTCGATCCTTACACATTTTGATCAATTTCAAATACCTACCTTGCCGCCTCAGTTTATGCGCTCTGAATGGCATCGCTGTACCCTGATGCATTTTACCCTTCTTTAACAGAACCCGCGCCAGCCCCCCTTTCTTCCTCATTCTTCCCAAAACTTCTCTCTCTCCGGCGATTTCCTCCCCTCTCCGGCGACTCTCCGACCTCTTTTCATCACCGGCGATCTCTTCACTCTCCGACGACTAAAAACTCCCTTTTCCGGCCATCCTCTCCGTCACTGGCCTTCTCCTTCTCTTCTTCTCATTCTCTTCTCCACCCGAGCTCTCCTTCTCTCAAACTCTCCCTCTTCCCACTAGGGAACGTGGAGAAGGATCACGCAAGGCTAAGGTCGTAGTAAAGAGGCGGCGGACGGCCTCTCTCACGGTGGTTCTAGCGAAAGAAATTATGGAAGAAGTGCTGGCCAAGCTAGCGGCGGTGGCGGCGTTTTTGGTGGAGGAAGAGGCTCCTCCGGCGCTCGTGGCCGAAGAAGAAGGAGGGGAGGGCGACCTCCACCTGGTAAGCTCTCTATGGGTGTGTTTGGATGAAGAAAAGAAGGAAGAAAGGGGCCTTTCAAAAAGGTCTGATTTCGATTTTGAATGGCGTCTAGACCAGGTTACGCCTTTCAAAGGGCGTCGCCATGGTCTGACGTTTGTCGTACATTTTTTAGGAAAAATGCACTTGATCTTGATTTTCTTATTTAGATTTAGATTTGTATTTGTACGCTTTTACCTGAATCAATTAGATGATTGCGTAGTTCTTCGACCTGATCCCGCTACCCATAAATGGAATAGTGTTAATTACATCCTCCTAAGAGGAAAACCCTTGATTAATCGTCGGAAGATTAGAATAACACCCTTTAAAATGATATAAATAAGATATGCAACCTTGCATTCGAAAAATGAATGAATTTCAGTTTTTTTTTTTAAAAAAAAAAACTCATTTTTAAGTTTAGAGTTGAGTCTGCGCAAGATTTGATTCATTGATTCTTATTGATGGATAATGATGAGAGACATTTCTTAGTCTTTTTGGATTGATTTATGTAGATACATTGAAAATTTGTTTGAATTTTTATGTTTGGAAGTGAACATGAAGTTGAGTCTACGCAAGGATCCGCAGAGTCATTTGTTACCAATGAGAATGCTTGTATTTATTTTGATTTTTTTTTATTTGTGAGAGGAATTGAAAATCTTTTTTATGGTATTTTGATTGAAGTGGATGACATTTTTTATCAAGGAAGTCTAATAAACATTTCTTATTGTGTTTTTTCAGATTTGAAGTGAAGAGACTTTGGATTTGATTTGCAATGTATGAAAATGTGCTTTTTAGGTTTTCTTATTTGATTTGAGTGAAAAATGCTTCAAGGATTTATGCTTTTTATGTTTTGAATTTATAGGTTTTTAAAGAATGAGCAAGATGTGCAAATTCAATTGAAATGAGTCCTCTTTAGGTATTTTTTATATTTTGCAAAAGGACAAATTTGAGTTTTATTTGATTTTTTTATTTACAAGAAGTGTATAGTTTTATCTTGGAGTTTTTGATTTAATTTGATGATAATTAATGTTGAAAATTTTAGATTTTAACAATTGGGGTTGAGTCTACGCAGGGGAGCGCAGGCTCATTTGTCACAAGCCTGTTTTTTACATTTTTTTGTATAATTTAAAGGGGAAAAATTAGCATTTTTGTTTGGGTTTTTGATTTGTGAAAAATATGGGGTTTATCTTTGAAATTTTATCTTTGTTTTGAGGGAAAATTTATGGCTAAACTACCCAATTTTAAGAATTTAGGGTTGAGTCTGCGCTATAGGGCGCAGACACATTTATTATTAGAGTGTTTAGGTATTTTTTATATTTTTTGCAAAGGGAATTCCGAGTTCTTTTTTTAGATTTTTGACCTATATAAAGTATAAAGTTTTTATGTGAATTTTTGGATTCAATTTGGAGAGAATTTAAGGTCAAAAAGACTAATTTTGGGATTTCAGGGTTGAGTCTGCGCAGGGTAGCGCAGACTCATTTGTCACCAATTTGTTTTCAAAGCTTTTTTGCATTTTTTCAAGAACAAATTGATATTTTTATTTGATTTCCTGATAGAGAAGAATAAACTTGATTTTTAGAGAGTTTTATATCCTCTTGAGGTGGTCGAGAAGTTGATTTTTTATTTTTTGTGAATTTCAGGGTTAAGTGTGGACCAAGATGCGCAAACTCAAGTCTGAACTATGGATTTCTTGTTTATAAGTTGTTTTATTGGTTTTTTGGTGGGATAACTTGATTTTATGTTTTGTTTGGTGATGATTTATGGGTTTGGATCTGCGGGCATGATTTAGGGGCCAAGAGATGAGGTTTTGGCCTTGAGATTGATGCGCAGACTCACGTTTAAAGAGGATTTTGAGTAAGATTCTTTAAAAGGTGCAACCTCCTGAGGTTGAGGGGAATTCCAAGACTTTCAAACTGTTGGAGAGCTTCAAAGATCAAGGAGACAAGGAAATGGGTTTGAGTCTGCGCAGAGGGTGCGCAGACTCAACTGAATTTGTAATTTTTTATTTATTTGAGGGGATTTGGATCCTTTTTGTAAATGGATGTTTATTTTAGATGAAATGGAGTGTTTGAGATATGATTGTAAGTGATTTAAGCAATTTGATTTACTGTTTATTTGACTTTTTCACTTGAAATGAACTTATGAAAAGTGTGTAGACTCGGGAGTCATTTTGGAGGAAGTTTATTAATCTTGATTTATGTGCCATGGAATATGATTTTGATGGAGTTTTGACTTGGATATTAGAGTTATTAATCAATCTTTTTGTTTTTTGAGCCTAAGATAGGTGCGCAAACTCAACTTGAGTTTTGAAGATTTTATATTTATTTAAAAGAGAGAATGTCTATTTTTTAACCTTTTTTTATTTAAATATGATCTAAATTTAGTTATTTTGAATCATTTGAGCCATAACCAATGTCCTTGGTCTAAGAATCCATCACTTGACAATTTTTGGGTTGAGTCTACGTATGGGTGCGCAGACTCAAGTCTAAAAATGGTTTTTGAAGTTCCTGCACAGTTCAAGCTACATTTAAGTAGTTCAAAAGGTTAGTTTCAACCAGTAAAGTTAGAATATGAAATCCGGAGTTGAGAAAAATAGATTGTATCTCATTCCCAATCGAATTTCTATGGTTATAGGTGCGCAGACTCAAAATCTGAGCATAATTTCAGTTTTATACCTCTTTCAACTTGAAGTGATCCAAAAATCACCACAAATTTAGGAAGGATAATACTAAGAAATCTCAGGAGTTGAATATGGGTACATAAAGCCTTTTCAAGGAGTGGTTCTTATGTGGATTTCTTCAAATGACATGATTTCTTCATGTTTATCCCATTCTTCTTGGATCACTTTATAATGCATTAAAAATGCTTGATATAATGATTTCAAGTTGAATTTCAACCTTTCATTAGGAAAACCTAACGAAGGTTTAGGATCTTCATAGAGGATCATAGCATGAAGAGACCCGAAAGGCCAACTCCCTTAAAGGGATATGTAATGGCTAATGGACTATAGGAGTGGCTATAAAGGGGGGCGTACCGAGCATCCAACCACTCACCTAAAGGGTGTCCTTAATGCCTTCAAGATGTAAGAAAAACCCACAAGAGATAATCCAGAGCATCTCTACACTTGGGGAGCAAGGAACTCCACCAATTCCACTAGAGGATCACACGTAGCCATGAACCACGGAGGTGGCTATAAAGGGGGGTGTGCCGAACATCCAACCACTCACCCAAAGGATGACCTTAATGCCTTCGAAATGTAAGGGTTATCCACAGGGAATCATCCATTCTATTTCTACATTTGGGGAGCAAGGAACTCCACCAACTTATCACTTTCGGGACATATTATCTAAATGAACCCATAGAAATGGGAACACAAGAATGATGTTTTTTGTATGAGGGCCTTTGATGGGTTACCCAACATTGGATTGTTGGCACCCTTAGATCGGGACATCCTTGAGAAACATCGGAAAAAACTTAAAATCTTAAAACATATGGCAAAATTGAAACATTAAGAGCTTAACAACCCAAAGTCCAAGCCATTTAGGACCTTCATTGGGCCTCAAAAGGACAACCCTAGGTCCAAGGAACCTTTGGACAGCTTGGGGGAGTTTCAAAGAATCACCTCAAGCCCAAAAGTCAAGTCAAAAGAGGCGCAGACTCAAAAAACTGCAACAGGCGCTGAGTCTGCGCAGGGAGGCGCATACTCATGAACAGTGCCGCAAACTCAAAACACTGTAGCGTATACATGTGCAGACTCACCTGAAATCCTGATTTTTTGGGAAAAATGGGTTTAAACCTAATCCAAATGATAGAAAATAAAGTATAAAAGATATAAAACCTAAAATCTTTATTTAAAATATATTTTAGATGCATTTCTTTAGGAAAATATCATGAAAAACTTGAATATGAACATATGAGAAACTTAGGTACATTTTTATCTTTTCCATGGATTTCTCCTTCTTGGCTCCATGTTAGAGGGTTTATACTCAAAGAAGCTCATCCCCAACTAGTGAGGGAACCTCCTTAAGAACCTCTAGGGCCTAAACCCTTAGCGATTAAAGGAAAAAATCCAAACAAAAATCGATTCGGTTCTATCATGAAAACATAAACCTAAACTTTAATATATATGAAACTTAGGGGATTTATCTTGGTGTTTGGCCTTGGGGGAACATCATCCATGGAGGGAATGTGATCCTAAGGGTCATGGAAGGCCAAGCCACCTTGAAAAACCCCAAAACCAAAGACAAACAAATATAAAACCAATTTTTAGGAAATGTGGACAGCAAAACCATTTCGGGTCATATCTCCATATTTAGGGGACTTGAAGGCTTGGGAAGACCATTTCTATAAACTAGAAAGATCCCTTTACCATCCCCATACGAAAAACACATACCTTATGAAGGAAAAAATAACATAAAGGCAAGATAACCAGTAGATTCACAAAACAGATACAGGAAATCTGAACTTTGCATTTCATTGCTTTCAATCACCATGGATGAATATCAAGGGGGAGATAGAAGTTTCTAATAACATCAATGAAAGAAAAAGCTATGATAGACAAGAATATCAAGAACAAAAGATCATCCCCCATCCTCACTCTACCTTGAAGAGAGGATGAGGGAGGAAAAATGGCTCTAAAAGCCAACTCTCTTGCTCTCTTCCTTTCTAACTCTCTTTCTCTCTTTTCTTATTCTTATCTAACTCTCTTTTCCCTCTTGAGATGCAGGAAATGGAGGGGAATGGAGGAGGGAGACATGCTCCTCCAAGGCTTCTCTCTTTTCTTCTTCTTTTTCTTTTTTGTGGGCTTTTGTCTCCAACTTTTTCTTAGAGAAGATGGGGGTTCTTTTATAGATAAAGTTGGATTACTTTTGGGGGGTAGATTAGGCATATATTAGCCTTGGATTAGGGATAAGAAACCCCTCTTAAGAGCCCTCCAATAAGTCCACAACACTTGGAGAATCATGATTGGCTTTTCTTTTGCTTTTCACCTACCACCTTCTAGAAGAATCTTGAAGGGGGGACCACTTTCTTTTCTTCTTATCTTCCTTTGGGCAGATCTGAACATGGGCTAAATGGGTAAGAATAGGCCATGGGGGGGGGGGACCATTTGGGATCCTTTAGAGGCTGCCACGAAATTGGGCTTTGGCCTTTACTTTTTAGGCCCAAATTAGCCATATTAGGCTTCTTTTGCTTGAGATAATGGGCCCGGACCTGCCCCCTTGGATTTCTTCATCATTTGAGTTCAAAGTAATATCTTTTTTACTTTCTTTGTCTTGCAAGAATGGGCATGATTGCTGCCCATTAAATCTTCTTCATTTGGGCCTTCTTTGAAAATTGGTGGACCTTTCTTGCTTGAATTAATGGGCTCGGTTTTTTCCTTCAATTCTCTTTGATTTGGGCCTCCTTGATTGATCTTTAGGCTCTTCTTCTTGTTTATTTTTTTTTTGGTGACAACAAATGTCCCCCACGCATGCGACTCACGCACGGAGACCGGAGGCGATGAAGTGAGTTGTATGCGTGGCCCATTGTCACGTACTTATCCCATTTAAGCGGCTCACGGTTTAAGACCAACCCCACTTACAGATCTTCATTCACCTATTGAGGATTTGTTTGATTGGGCCTGCTGCAATCACTGGATTCCTTCTTGAATTTGTTTCTGCAACCGACTCGGATTGGGTCTCGAGCTTCGGGCAACCATAGGTTAGCATACCCTTTGAGTCTGCGCCAGTCCAGGTTTAATTTGGGCTTTAAACCGACCAAATTTTCTTGAGTTTAGAGGATGGGACATGTGCCCTTTGAGTCTACGCTGGTTCGGGCTTCAATTTGGATCCCAACTTGGCCATATATATTGAGTTTGAGAGAAGGGGACAAAGTCCCTTGAGTCTGCACTGGTTCGGGCTTCAATTTGGCTCCCAACCTGGCCATATATATTGAGTTTGAGAGAAGGGGACAAATCCCCTCGAATCTGCGCCGGTTCGGTTCAACTTGGGCCTCAAACCAGCCCATATATGTTGAGCTTTAGGGAAGGGGACAGAGCCCCTTAAGTCTGCGCCGGTCCGATCCGGTTCGGACCTTGGACTGGCCAGGGCTTCAAAACCGACCCGATCGGTTATAAAAGAGGGAAGGGGGCGGGCCTTTCCTTTTTGCTTTTTCTATTGGGGGATTCCGTCGCGCTCGACTCTTATCCTTCCTCTTCTTCTTCTGCCGCGCTAGGGGATTCCCAGCTTCAGCCCGCCTCTCCTTTCCTCCCTCTTCCCGTCGTCGCCACAGTGGTTGTGGGAGAGGGTCATCGCCGGTGAGAGCCGCTGCCGCCACCTGTCTCCCTTTTCTCTTCTTGCTGGTAGTGACGCCACGACAGCCGCCGGTGGGGGTTGTTGCCGCAGCCGAGGGCGCTTGATCTGGTGGGATTGGGGCGTCAGCGCATGGCCCATAGGCCAGGCTCTTCTTATTTTCCTTCCTTGGCAGCAGGTGTTGCAGAGGCTTTCAGGCGGCACCGCCGCCATCGCCGGGAAAGCCTTCACTGGTTGGGCTTGTGGGCTTCAGCCACGCGGCTGCCGATGTGCTCAAGGGAGGCTGGTCCGGTAGGCACAGTTGGTGGCAGACTCAGATCACTATTCAACTTCTTCATCAGCGCCTTGTCTGTTGATTGAAGGTGAAAGGCAAAGCCTTTTTCTGATTTTTGGCCGGTGGGATTGATTAGGGGTTGTTGGCCGCCATGGATTTGGGCAAGGAGAGAGTGAAGAGAGTCTCCTCTGCTTTTGTATAATCTTTTGACATTTTCTTTGTATTTTCCTTGCAGGAAACCGACTTTGAGCTCGTCGATCTACAGTAGGCGCAGACTCATTACTGTAGCAATTGCAGGTCGGGTGGATCAACGTCTCGCTGTTTGACTTTGGCGGTTCCCATGGGAGCAATCCCTGGGGCTGTGGCTTCAGTGCCTAGTCCCGGTTGTAGCTCGGCTCTCGGGAATTGGGTCACTGGAATGCCATTTCTACACCCCTCTGTCTTTGACATGGGTCTTCTTCTTATCGGAGCATCTTGGTCTGTCCCAGATGGCTCTCGATAAAATTTTAACAGCCCTCCGTTAAGGGGAGATGTTGCCGAAATTTCGACAGAATTTTCCTTTTCGATAAGGGTTTTTTGCATTTCATTTTGACTTGTTGTCTCTTCTTTTTCAGTATAATGGCTTCTCGGAGGAAAGACAAAGCTGTAATGCGCGAGGCTGTCTCCGAAGATGTGCCAGTTTCTCCGACAGGGTCTTCTGAACAGACTCCTTCGATGGCTGAGGAGAGTGGACATGTGATAAGTCCCTTTTACTTGACACCTGCACTAGGCATAGATGAGGACAGTGAACTACTGCAATTTTTCGAGGTTGTTGTCTTGGACCATCCCTTTGCCGATGAATCAGATGGCAAGGTTGATGAGAGCATACTTGTCTTTTCGGAAGGATTCTATAAATATAGATGGGACAAAGATTATCCAGTTCACTTTCCCAGTGATCAGCATTTGTATAATATCTTGCTTGACTTCAAGGTCAATGAAGTGCGTTCTGAAAGGAGGGATTTTTATGCTGAGGATGCCATTTTGAAATTTCGAGACAACCTGAGGGGAACTGTAACCCGTGGTGACTCTTTGTTCAAGCCGGGTTATGCTGGAGACATGCTCATGCCCAGTGGGACTAATATCATGCGTCCTCAGGACGGCATTCTGACCCGATCACCTTCATTTATTCCTGCCAAGTGGGGATATGACAGAGGTATCCCAGACTTGAAGCAGAGGCGGCATGGGCTGTTTCTTTCTCCATGTAAATGGGGCTTCAGAGAAAAGCCATTGATTTTTTACTGCTTAGCCATGAGGTTTAGATTGAAGGCAACAATGGGCTGGCTTGGCGACTTGAAGCTTAAATCTGGCCACAATTTCAGAGAATATTTTGTAGAATATATTGATTACGTCCTGGAACATTACTATGATTTGCTGAGCCGAGTGGATCTTCTCGGCAGTGTGTATGCCGCTCGATTTTGATACCCAATCTTTAAAGGCCTCTATTGTGGCATGATCAAGGTATTCATGAAGGAGTTCAATACCTTTTATACTCCGGAAGGAGAGACATCTCTAGATTTATGGACTTTACATCAGCTTTCTGGCTTGTCCATCGATGGAGAGCCTTATGAAGAAATATGCCATCCCGACATTGTCAAGGACAGAACAGATGGCAAGGGTCGTTATGCAACCTGGAGGTCTTACAGGAACTCCTAAAGGCTTACATGATTCTCGATTTTGGTGAAGAGTCCCTAAAAAAGAGATCCCGCAGAGAGAGGACACGAGTCCGCGGAGTTGTCTGGCTCCGTTTCTTTCATAATGTTGACATTTGATATACATACTTTCCTAGGGCTGGTGAAACTCCAATCTTTATGGGGCAAACAGTCAGTCACCGAAAGGGATATCCTGATATTATCTTTGAAGAACACAAGAAAGATGCCAATCCCTTAGGCTTGGATAGGAATACCCATCTGGCAGCATATTTGGCCTACTGGCTTTCAAATTTTGCTCCTCAGGGGGATGAGGGAGTGATTCGTCCTGAGACCCTTTATGGAGCTTGTGAACTAGCCTGGGGGATTAAGCTATCTCTGGCCCCAATTACTTTGTGCCTGATTTTCAAAACTCTTGGTCAGGTGGTTGAGCAGGAAAAACCACGAGAATTTAATGTTGTAGGTCCCATTCATTTTTTCAATGCCTGGGTGACTTCTATTTTTTTAGAGTCTACCCCGAAGAGCCTGGCTTCCCCTCGCATATTTCCACGCATGATTGAATATGCAAGTGTTGATGGAGGAGATACCCAGAAGCAACTTTATGAAATTCACGGTATCTTGATTGACACCAGGCGAAAAACTGAAGGGAACTTACATTTTTGGAAACATACTGCCAATTCTCGTCCTCTAGTGAGCCCCTTCAAAGTGTTTGCCGAGGGTAATCCTGTTGAGTTCACCCATTCTCAGACCAAACAACTGCTAAAGAAATCTGCATTGGATAGTCAAATTAGATCATGGCTTTTATCCATCAGACCTAGTGTCTTGGTATACCAAAAGGGATCTGTAGTTCATTTAGAATCCTATTATCCTTTCCGTTTCGGCCGAAATTTTGGATATGATCAGTGCATTCCTTCTTGTGATCACATATTTCAGCTTCCTGACCGCCATCTTTTGGGCTCCAACAGAATGCAGAGGGCCCGTAAATGGTGGGATTATTTCCACCGATTTGAAAATGTTTCTTTCAGAATTCCTTCTGCTGCCCATGCTCCTCGAGTAACATGTGAATATGTTAGATGGTGGCAAATGCGCACCAATATTTATAGCCAGGAGAGGACCCAATGCTGGAGCAATGCTGAGAAGAAAATCTTGGAGACCCAGCGGGAAATCCCTTTTGATATAGAGTTCCATTATCTGCACTTCTTAGACGACAAGAATGCTTCTAAATATGCAGAGAGACGGGTAGCTTATAAGGCTCGTCACATAGATTCTTTACCCTCGATTGATCCAGAGTTGACAAGGCTGGATACTGAAGAGCTAAAAGGGGCTTTCTTGAAGCAATTTAATATTTCTGTGACCTTTGAAGATTGTCCCGATATTGATTTCCCGGAAGGAGAAGATATCAGTGGTAGAGATTCTCAGCAAGTTCCCAGGGGCCTCTCAAATATTCAGAGATTTTATGTCCCACATAAAGAAGAGAAACCTGATTTTTACAAGGGCACCAGCTGGCTACTTGCCCTTTTGAAATATTGTGGTGTATCCCAAGACTCTACTGCGCAGGGCATGTTGGATGCAAAACTACCCGCTTCTTGGGATTATATAGATGGGTGGGGACTTGATGCTTTACGCTTGGGCATTTGCTTGAGCGATAAAAAGCATTATGATCTCAGTAGCGTGGCTTCTCAAGCGAAGACGATGAATGATGTTATATATATTGTGAAGGAGGCTTTGCTTAGACATAAGTCTTCCATATATGAATATTGGCCTTTATCAAACTGTTATGAAGGCGATTGCTGTAAGTATATGTATTTGTGCTTGAATTATTTTGAGCTTTGTGCCTTTTCTCTGCTTATATAAATTGATTTCTTCTTTTGCATATTTCTGTAGTGCCTGCAGCCAAATATCTAACTCAACAACATCGGAGGGCAGTGGCTATTGCAAAGAGACCATCTTTCTTTCCTCCTGTGTCTTCTAAAATATCAACCCCTGCATCCCCTGTGGAGGTCAGTGCTATAGGGAGGGCGGTTGCCGCTGCCAAAGAGGCGCGTACAAAGAAGAGACAAGAACCTGCCCCTGAACCTCTTCCTCCTGTCAACTTGCCAGTGCTTGCTGAATTTGAAACTTTCATAGCAAAAACTACCAAGCGGGCGAGTTCCCTGGTTTCTCCATCCCCAGCCAAGGGTGGTATGCACTATGCTTTTGATTTATGCCTTTCAGAATTTTGACATTGATAATGAACAACTTTCTTTTGTTACCTTTACAGGAAGGGTTAAGCAAGTTGCGAAAAGATTTCGCAAAGGGCCCAAAGAGTTTGTTCCCCCCTGAGAAGATTGTACTGCCCAAACGCCAATCCTCGAGATTATTGGCTCAGGCGAGGAAAGAAGAAACTGATGATACTTCTTCCAGTGTGGAAGAAATAAGCGGCATTCCTCCTTCACCTTCTATTTCTTCCCATACTACTGAACACATTAGTAGTGATGCTTTGCCAGAGACAACTATTTGGTCACCCCCGAGGGATCAAGGTAACCCTTTTGAGGCTTACAACAATAATGATTTCATTTCACTACTGAGTTTCTGACTTTGACCATATAGGTTTTGAAGCAACTGAGGGCTTGATATCAGAGACTTATCATGTTGAAACAGTGCAACTTGTTATGGTAATTTCTCTTTACCACATCTTTTCTGCTTTTTCCCATCATTTAAACTTGACTTGTATATATTTTGAATATTAGGCATCCCCGGCTTACGCGGAAAGGATGGAGATTCCTCATGTCCCGATTGAAAGGGACATGGATTTTGAAATATCGGCCTCCATGCCAGTTTCTTCGTTTGAAGAGGCAGAAGTTGTTTTTGCTGAGGGTGCAGAACCAGAGGAAACTTGAATGGTTCCAACTGTTATAATTTCGACAGAGGTCATTGCTTTCCCGACTATCAAGACTGTGGAACTTTCAGCTCCTGAACTTGTGGATATTGTGGCTACTTCATAACATGACATGGTTGACTCGGGAACAAGTTCACTGAGTCAACAGGTGATAGTATCCTGTCCTGTCCCCTGTAGATTAAACTCTGCTGAACATATTCTTCGGCTTATTGATATTGTGACTCATATATGCACATCATCCCTTGTACAGATTTCTTCTGAGCCAATTACTTTAGCCGAACCTTCCGCCTTCATAATTGCTCTGCCCGCAGTTAAATTTACAGAAAGTGACCTGCCCCCAGCCATATCAAGCACTGTAGCTGTCACATCTGCCCCTTCTATTACCGAACCTTTATCCAGTTCAGTGTCTTCCTCTTCCTGTCAAACGGTCATGGATTGGACTTCAGTGGATGAATCTGTGCATATTGTTATTCCTTCTATTCCTGCTGGTTCAGGCATACAGGGTATTGATGTCCTTGGCGCCAATATCAAGCTTCTACGACAAATTATACGCCGGCAACCTAGTTCATCATATGATCTTCTTCACCAGCAAATTGAGAACATGACTACATGGATTCATCTAGCAGGAGCTTCTTTGGATGAGTGGCTTCCTATCGCTTCTACTGCTTTGAAAATTTTCAAGCGTCGAGAGTATATTCAATCATTTATACAAGATCGACGCCAAGCCTTGTCTCTTCAGCGGCATGAATATAACTTGCAGATGCAGCCTGGTTCTCTTCAAATTTCACAACAACAAGCAGAAATAGCTGGCTTTGTACAGAAAGAAGGCTTATTGGTGGAGAATATTCAGCGTTTAGAGAATGAACTTGCTGCTGCGAAAAATGAACTGGAAGCTTTAAGGCACAATTTACACAGACGTCAAGATGATCTTCTAGTTTCCCAAGGCCTTCAATCATTATCTAGTGAAGTTTCCAAGCTGTAGACTAAAGAGGAAACTCCTCCTGAGTTACATACTCAAGTTGGAGAAGGACTTCCACTATTGTCCATGTTATTTGTTGATCCATGATGTTGTTTATAACTGAACTTTGTAATTGGGAAGGGTATTTTCTTTTCGCTTTTCCATGTAAACTGGGATGGAAGTTATTCTTTGTAAACTTTCGGCATATATAAAGGGAACTTTGTATCATATCCTTTTTTCAATGAATGGCATATTTGAATTTCTTCTTCTTCTTCTTTTTTATTTGCTTTACCGGCCCAAGTGCCCTTTTGGATTTCACCAGAGTCGGCCTCCTCTTACTTTTGCCCGTGCACCCTTTCGGATTTTCACACGGCGGGGTTCCCGATTTGCCTGTAGTGCCCTTTCAGGTTTTCACCACAGCCGGGTATATAGCCCTTGTTTCCCTTGACCGCAGAAGATACGATCAAGTCCGGCGAGGCAACTCTATTTTTAAGCCCCTTTTGATTTTTCTCTCATTTTTTTTTATCCCTCTCTCTCCCCTTGTTGTAAATGAAGTAGAGTGAAGTATACATCCATGGTAACTGCAAAGCTGAAAGGAAAAGATTGCAAATGAAGATGACTTAACGATGTTTATTGGCTTCCATAATCAGCAATGTTATGGGGATTATTGAAACTTATAAAGGAAGGACAGAGTGAGAGCGGCAATGAATACCTCAGTCACTTGTTTATTGAAAATGGCACAAACCGTAAGGGTCTGGGCTTTTATTGGGGTGGCAAAGATCTTAAGGATCTTAACCACTATGCAGGGTGGCAATAGACCGGAAGGGTCTACGCCATGCAAATCCTAAGTACCAACGATGGACTCATAGGTTTTTGGTCGTGGTAACATAGGTATGATTTGAAATGCATGAACCCAGAATACTTCAAGCGGACTCATAGATTTGTAGCCCGAAGTAGACAGGGGTGTTTAGATGATGCAAACCTAGATACCTAGGTCATGAGGACCCTAATTATCAATGACGGGCTTAAATGCTTTTGGTCATGATAACTAGGGGTGATTTTGAATGGATGAACCCTAACTACCCTGGCAGACTCATAGGTTTGTAGTCGAGGTAGATAGGGAGTACGGAGTATTCTTCACAGAGACCCAGTAATTTCGGGGATGGCGGAGTAATGAGAGACCTAGGCCAGCTGCCAGTGTGACGTAGTCGTTGACGACCCCGGTCGACTTACTTTGCTTTTATTTGAATTTGCTTGATTGGTGACGGAGTACTCCTCTCGGAGACCCGGTCTTTCGGGGATGACGGAGTCACAAGGGACCCGGGCTAGCCACCGGTGCGACGTAGTCGTTGAAGACCCCCCAATCGACTTACTTTGCTTTGCTTTTGCTTGCACTTGGATTTGAATTTGGGCTTAGAATTGAATGGCGATGCTGAATGCATTTAGGCCACTTCCTTTGTTTTGAGCTTGCTTTGAATTTGGACGGTAGAGTCTTCATGACCCAGACAGATTTGTATTTGGATTTGAGCTTGAATTTGAGCTTGAGATTCTATTTGAGTTGGATTTAAGCAACGACTCCTGTTGACCCAAGCTGATTTGAATGCTATCATTTGAGTTGAAGCTTTGAATTTGAGCTTGATTTCAGGCAGCGGGTCCTGTTGACCCGGGATGGTTTGAATTTGAGCTTGAATGGCGGGATTAAATGATCCCAGGCCATTTTCCTATTTTAAGCTTGGACGACGGAGTTTAGCAGAACTCAGGCCGATTTGCATTCAGGTTTAAACTTGAACTTGAGTGGCGGAGCCTTGCTGACTTGAGCCAATTTGCACTCGAACTTGAGCTCGGATTTAAGCTTGAATTTTGGATTTGAGCTTAGAGCTCTGAATTTGAACTTGAATGGCAGAATCGAATGAAACCAGGCCATTTTCTTTGCTTTCAAGTTTACTTGAAATTTGGATTTTGATCTTGAATTGAAGTAGCGGGTCCCGTTGACCCAGGCTGTCTTATACTTGAATTTGTGCTTACTCTTTGGCTGGGGCTTTGAACTTGCACTTAAACTTGCATTTCGAGCTCGAGCTTGATCTGGAGCTTTGAATTTTGAACTTGAATTTGGTCTTGAATTTAGGCGGCGGGTCTTGTTGACTCAAGCCGATTTGAACTTGGACTTGGATTTAAACTTGAATTTTTAACTTGAGCTTCAATTTAAGCGGCGGGTCCTGTTGACTCAAGCCGATTTGAATTTAAACTTGAATTTGAGCTTTGAATGCTAACATTTGAACTTGAGCTCGAGCTTGATCTGGAGCTTTGAATTTGGACTTGTATTTGAGCTTGAATTTAAGCGGCGGGTCTTGTTGACTCAAGCCAATTTGCCTTTGAACTTCAGCTTGCCCTTCAGGCTGAGCTCTGGGTTTGAATTCAAATTTGAATTTTGCTCTTAAGCTAGAGCTTTGGTTCTTGAACTTTGAACTTGAATTCTGAATTTGATTTTATGCTCAAGTTTGAACTGGAGCTTTGAACTTGAGTGGCGGAGCCTTGCTGACCCAGGCCAGTCCCTACTTGACTTTGAGCTTGTATTTGAATTCGTGCTTGAATTTGAGCATGGATTTGAATTTGTACTTGAATGGCAAGGTCCTGCAGGACTCGGGCCATCTCCTTTGTTTTCTTCGTAGCTTCTTGCCCCCTGTTTTTCAAAGAAACAAGGTTGCAGGTCATATGTATATTTTTATCAAATAATTTCGGAATCGAAAAACATCATCGATTTAGATTGATTTGATTGGAAACTTCGACCGGTTAGCAACGGGAAGTGGGAAATGATTTATACTCCCTCCGCACCAGGTTTGCCTCAGCACCATTGCCCGACTAGCGGGATAGTCATGTCAACTTTTTTCTTTTTTCTTTCTTTTTCAATGGTATTTCGTCATTGGCAACCCATGAGGTGCTTTGGGCGGCTTCGTAAAGCCTTTGGAGCCTCTTCAATGTCCTTGGCTCATATAGGTAGGTTAATTTTACCATGCCATTTAAGATTTATAGTCTCAGGGGAATATGTTCCGAGAACTTGGTAATTTTTTTGACTGTCTTCACGGTGATTATGCTCACACCGTAGGCAGTGCTTCATATATTCTTTTCAACCTTCGCTTGGAAAGCACGGAGGTGGCACATGATAGCGCTTCATATGTTTGCCATTTAAGGGAGGAAACTGCACTTCTCCCTTATGATTGGTGAGGGTGTATGCTCCTCCTTCATAAACAGTTTTGACGACATAGGGGCCAATCCAATTACTAGTCAACTTCCCTTTTGGATTTGACGCCATGAGTTCTCTTCTTTTGACCATAACTAGGTCTCCTTTCTTGAAGGCTCTTTCTTTGACTAGTTTATCAAATGCTCGAGCCATGCGAGCTTGATATATCTGGATATTTTGTTGAGCTAGAAGTCTGTCGCCTTCCAAGGCTAATAACTCCTCGAGCTGCCTTTCTGCATTTGATTGATTTCCTTTGATAAGCCCCTGCTCTAAGGCAATGCGCAAAGAGGGGACTTCCAATTCAATTGGTACGACTGCCTTTGACCCATATACTAAGGAATAGGGAGAACAACCTATTGGAGTTTTGTATATGGTTCTGTAAGCCCATAATGCTTCATACATTCTTTCTTCCCAGTCTTTCTTAGTTGAATTGACTGTCTTTGCTAGAAGGTTGCATAGAGTCTTGTTAAAGGCTTCTGCTAACCTGTTGGCTTGTGGATTGTAGACTGTAGAGGTCCTCCAATCAATTTTGAATTTTGCAGCTAGCTTGTATATGATTTGATTTCGGAAGCATGTTCCATTGTCTGAGATGATCCAACTGGGTGCACCATATCGGAACAACATATTTTGGCAGAGGAATCTTTCAACGGCTGCCCCAGTGACTTCTCTTAATGCTACTGCTTCGGCCCATCTGGAAAAATAATCCGTGGCGGCCAAAATATATTTAGCACCTCTTGAGGAGGATATGAATGGACTAACAACGTCCATGCCCCATTCGGCAAAAGGCCATGATGGTGTTGTAGGGTGCAAGGGCACCGGGGGTTTTCTTGGAATTGGGCCATGTTTCTGGCATTTGTGACATGATTTGGCATATTGCGCACAATCATCGAACATTGTGGGCTAGTAGTAGCCCAATTGTTTGAGTTGATTTTTCATTATGGGGTCAGACTGGTGAGCACCACAGACCCTGGCATGTATTTCTCTTAAGGCTTCAGCTATCTCTTTTGGTGACAGGCATTTGAACTTTTCTTTTGCCATCATATGTCACTCGAAAGAGAGTGTCTCCTTTGTATTCATATGAATCCTTGATACGGATCAGTTTAGCACACTTGATTCGGGTGCTTAGCAATATTTTATGCTTGAACCAGTCAAGAAGCATTTCCCTCCAATCAGGCTTATCGGCTTCTTCCACTACACATACTTTTGTTTGAATTTTTGTTTCTTCTCCAAACACGGTTGGCAACAATCTTTTGTTCTTGACCCATATTTCAAGGGACCCTTCTGGCGGCAGAGCCAGAGAACTTGCTAATTTAGCTTGGGCATTAGCTTGAGCATTTGCACTGCAGTTGATATGATTGATTTCAAAGAAATAGAATCTTTGTATCAGCTTGAGGGCCCTTTTGTGATAAGGAATCAACTCGAGCTTTTTGACATCATATATTCCTTGGACTTGGTATATAACCAACATTGAGTCTCCATGGACTTGAATCATTTGGATGCCCATATCCAGAGCAACTTCCAGGCCAACTATCAATGTTTCATATTCAACTTCATTGTTGGTGCATGGCTTAATCAGGGAACACGAGGTATGCAGAATCTCGCCTTCTAGAGATATCAGGACAATGCCTGCCCCAGCCTATGTAGTGAATGTATCATCTTGTGCAATTGCTGAACGGGAGGCCCCATCAAAATATTGCTGCCATATCTTTTGTTCTATATGGTTAGCTTCTAATGTTTCTTCATCTGGCAGGTCGGTGACCAGGCACTGGATGTGCTGCAAAGAAGTCGGCAATGGCTTGGCCTTTGATGGCTTTCTGTGGGACATATTTGATGTCGAACTCCATGAGGAGGACTGCCCATTTGCCCAAACGACCTTTCAAGGCTGGTCGATTGAGGATATATTTGAGAGGATCAGCTTTAGAGATGAGCTGAATTTCATGTGATAGCATATAGTGCCTGAGTCTTTTAGCTGCAAAGACCAGGGCTAAGCATATCTTTTCAATAGGCGAGTATCGAAGTTCAGCCCCAATTAGCCTTCTGCTTAAGTAATATAGTGCTTGCTCTTTGCCTTCTTCATTATCTTGTGCCATCATTGCCTTCAGAGAAGTCTCCTGAGTAGCGATATATAAGATCAATGACTGGCCTTTGATAGGTGCCCCCAGCACGGGTGGCGATACAAGATATTGCTTGATTTTCTCAACCGCATTTTGACATTCATCATCCCATATGAATGGGGCATCTTTCTTCATTAATTTAGAGAAGCGTTCACACCGCCCGACTAGGTTGGATATGAACCTTCGAATGTGTGCGAGCCGTCCTTGAAGGGACTGTAGCTCTTTGAGATTCTTCGGAGGCAGAAGCTCCTGGATAGCTTTGATTTTGGCTGGGTCTATTTCAATGCCTCTATATCTGACAATAAAACTCAGAAGTTTGCCACTTGAAACCCCGAAAGCACACTTCATGGGGTTCATTTGCAAGCTGTATTGCCTCAGCCTTTCAAATATGGTGCGGAGATCTTGCATATGATCTTCCTTTTTCTTGGTTTTGACAACTAGGTCATCAATATAACATTAAACTTGTTGATGAAGGAATTCATCAAATATCTTGGTCATTGCCCTTTGGTATGTTGCACCGGCGTTCTTGAGGCTGAAGGGCATTCTTTTGTAGTGGAAGTTTCTTTTAGGAGTTCTGAATGCAGTATGGATCTTATCCTTGTTAGCCATCCATATTTGATTATATCCTGACGATCCATCCATAAAAGACAAAGCTTCATGTCCTGTGGTGGCATCGACCATGATTTCGGTAACAGGCACTGGGAAATCATCCTTTGGGCATGCCTTGTTTAGACCTCTGAAGTCTACACAGATTCTGATCTGTCCATTCTTCTTTTTGACTGGAACAATATTTGCCAGCCATGTTGTATATTGATTTTCTTGTACGAAGCCAACATCAATTAGCTTGTCGACTTCAGCATTGATTTTGTTTATCCGCTCCGGCCTCATTCTTCTCGGAGCTTGTTTGATTGGCTCGATGGTTGGATCAATAGCTAGCTCATGTTGAGCTACTTCTGGATCTAACCCAGGCATTTCTTTGTAGGACCAGGCAAAGCAATCCCGGAATTCCTTCAAAAGTGAAATATACGCTTGCTGTTGTTCTTGGTTGAGCAATGCATTTATATATGTTGGTCTTGGGTCTTCTTTAGAGCCCAAATTGATTTCCAGGAGTTCATCGACCGTAGCTTGCCCTCCATCTTCAAGTTCTGGAGGTGCTGGCTGGAGCTCCATTAGATCTTCTTCATTTACTTCTTCAATTTTTGCTTCAATTTCGTTGACTTCTTGGTCAATTTCATTTGATTGATTTGCTGTTAAAATATTTGGGGCAGGATCTGCCTATTGATTATCTATAAGCCGAGGGAGATCATCTTCCCTTTGACCTGTGTTAACATGAGGTTCAGGGGTGATAGGTGGGTTTTCTTGTTCTTCTGGTATATTCTGAACCATATTGGAACTTGGGATATCATTTTCCTTGACTTCTGTGACTTGGATGTCGTCTTCTTCAAGATGTTTCCAGCATTGACATGTTGGAATAGGAGATTGATTAGCTTCTGGCTGGCTTTCTTTGACAGAATGGCCCGTGGGCTGCTCGTCATCATATTCATCATATACTGCTTGCGAAATTTCTGGCATTTCTGACAAAACAAATGTCATATTTGCTGAGAATTCATAAGTTTCTTCTTCCGACAAGGTATATCCCAAGCCTGGATGTTGTGTATGTTGCATCAATGCTTTGGACATGTTAGGAGGGTACCATAGTTGTTGGAACCTGCTCCATTCCTTTTTTGTTTGATATAATGAAATTGACTGGGCCTAGCTAATTCCTCAGTATGGTTTGTCATGTCTGGGAGACCCATGATGTCAACCCATAATTCTTCTTCTATATCAGGTATATGGCAATCTTTGTCTTCAGTAGCCGACTGCTCATCAGCTCTATAAAAGACTGTTTTATATCCATCTTCGTGAGGAACCACGAATTTTTTCAAAGGCTCTACGAGCTAACATTCATACTCTTCAATAGGATGTATTAATCCGGCTGGGACCATGACTTCTATAGAGAGTACATCCTGCTGCTTGGTTGTCTTTGCTGAAGAACTTTTTAGAACTGTAGCTTCTTTGTCTTCAAGACTGAGAGAGCCGATATCTGGTGGAGGTGGAAACCATTCCTTGCTCCGACTGGTATCAGGCTTTTTTGTTTCTTTATCTTCTTTTTCCTCCAGGGGTGGAGGTAGATAGAGATTGGCATCCATAAGATGGCATTCATGAACCTCAAAAGGCTCGAGATCAGCGAAGACTCGCTGTATTTGTCCTTCCCAGGGAAATTTAATGCATTGATGCAATGAGGAGGGCACCACAAAATATTGATGTATCCATGGCCGCCCAAGCAAAGCTTTGTATGTAGTATCAAAATTTATAATATGGAAGAGGACTATGAAGTGAAAGTCACCGACGACCATTTCAAATTCAGCTACCCCAATTGGTGTTTCTGACTTCTGGTTGAATCCAACTATCTTGAAATATTGCACTCTTCTTAAGTGCATATGGAAATGAAATTTCTGAAAGGTTCTGAGAGGCATGATGCTGACAGCAGAGCCTTGATCAACCAGAATTCTATTGACAGATTGTCCATTTATCTTTCCTCTCATGTAGAGTGGCCTGTTGTGGTCATTTGTGGGCAGCAACATATCATCTTCAGTGAAGGTGGTGGAAGCCATGAATGACTCATAGGGTATTTTTTGAATTTCTGCTGCATGAGCTTCATAAATTTGAGGAGTTTTTAAAGCTACAATGAGAGCCTTCCTCAATTCCTCACTAAGTGACAAAACTTCCCACACAGTAAATTTAGATGGCAACTTTTTTAGTAAACCGATGACTTTTTTTTCTACTTTTTCATTATCATAAACTTCTAGAGACGCAACCTGAGGATCTTGTTCTTCAGATGGTTGCTGCTGGACTTGTTTACCTTTCTTTGCAGACTTTTGAACTGTCATGAATTCATATAAAGAGGGTAACACCCTATTTTCTTGATCAGAATTTTCTAGATATAGCCCGAGCGAAGGCGAGATTTGAACATTTCTTTTTGACAAAGGCATGATTCCATTCCTCTGAATTCTGGTTCTGGGATGACATATGGTATCTCTCCCTGCAACTGGATAATTTTTTTGTGGTAGCCAATGGAGGCTTTCGTCCCCACTTTTTGCCAGAGCGGGTGACATGTTGTTCATTTGGAGTTGATGTAGAGCTTTCCATCATTTCCATTTTTGGAGTAAGGAAGATTTCTTCCTCCTCATCATCTTTACTTTTATTTATTATTGAGATTGTGTTGCAAGACATGACAGTGCAAGTGCCTTCCTGCTCTTCTTTCTCATTTTCTTGGCTATCATTAGTCTTCGGCTTTTTGACTTCATGTTGCCAGAATAGGGCTTCTTCATGTATTTGCTTCATTGTCATATTTTGGAATTTCTCCCAAGGGATATAATGCTTAAGCTTTGTCGGCTTCCTTTGAGGCTGTTCATATTCATCCAGGCTGTCTATTAGCTTCTACAATTTTGACAGCAGATCTTTACCCTTAGGTAGAATTGGTATCGGTGTTTCTCTTTTTCTTCTTCTGTTGGTAACCCTCCTTACAGTATGAGGATCTACCCATTTCCATATACTGCTTGCTGGAGCAGGGTAACTTGAGCTTGATTGGGATGTCTCCTACTGAGGGGAGGACACACATTGTTCTTTGCTTGAATTTGCGGCTTTAACTGGCATAGATAAAGCCATTTTGGACATATCGGATATCATATTATCCAAATTTGGTAGAGGGACGGGTTGAACATATGTCGACCGTCATTGAATACCTCCATGAATATATACTTCTGATGATTTTCGCTTGATATGAGATCTTGGCTTCTTTTTTATTGTTTGCCATTGAGATGTATAGAGTGGTTGAAGTACCAGTTGCTCATAAGTGGCTTGTGTACTTCTTTCTGCAGTTTCTGAACTTAATGACTGGTAAATAGGAACCATATGATGCACATTTACAGATGCCACATTTGCTTTTGTCCAGGCATGAGGCTGCGGAGGGTCGACAAGATGATGTCCTATCTTCAGGACATCTTTCTGAATTAATTTTTCAACAACATCCTTGAACACATAGCATTCTTCAATATGATGTCCCATAATTTGGTGATATGGACAATAATTTAGATCATTAGATCATTAGGCATCTTCTGGCCTCTTCGACTGTAGTAACACAATCTGATTGTATTTTCGTGCCCATTCAAATAGAACACGAGTTTTGTCTTTGGGGAAGCTGTATGGCCTGTTCATTCTGTCTCTGAGAGAAGATAAGGCTCGAACTTCTTTCTCTCTATTGTTGCTGGTTTCGGCCTGCATGGCTGGACCTTTCTTTTGTTGCTCCATAATGAATGTAGATAAATCTACTGTATTTGACTCACGTGGAGCATTTCTTCTATCAAATTTTCCTTTGTTTTTGCTCGGTTCACTTCTGGATCGGCTCAGAAAACTTTCAACTTCTGATACCACAGTATTCAATTTGTCAAAAGACTTGATTTCAATGGCTACTAGCCTTTCAAGGACTTCATTTTTCAGATTACTTTTGCATATCACCACTGCATCTTCTTGACATGGTAGTCTTTTGCATTTCATGCTAAGATTTCTCCACCTAGCAATGAACTTAGAAGCATTTTCATTGTTTTCCTGCTTCACAGTATATAGCTCTGCAAGAGTGATGTCTCTTTCCACCAGATAAAATCTGTCTTGAAATTGCTTCTAAAGGTCGGCCCACCCTGCAACAGAACCAGGCCGAAGAGAAGAATACCAATCAAATGCGAGCCCAGTTAGTGAAGACCCGAAAATTTTCAGCATATAAGATTCATCGGTGGCTAAGTCTCCCATTGCACCATTATAATATGCCAAGTGTTCTTTTGGATTTCCTTGGCCATTGAATTTGTCAAACTTGGGCACTTTGTGTTAGTTTAGGTGGCCTACAAGCCAATCTAACAATGTAAATCTCGTTCATTATTAATAAAATGGCATAACATTCATTATGTGTAAATCGCGTTAATTATCGTTTCATAATGAAGTCCGTGAATATGTGCTATGGTGATCAGATTATGATGAGATCATACTAATGAGACTGATCACTTAAACACACATATTCTTAATCGTTCCAAGTCGGAGGATATCCGAGAAGGACATCGGATATCCGGTTAGACTAGTACAGATTACTCCTGCTCATATGATGAGGGTGACTGGTCTCATAAGTCACTTGTGTGGAGACACTAAGGCGAATCTGTAGGTGCTCATTGGAGAATGAGTTCACTGAACTGATCCGACTGAATCGCTGGATGGTATTGTTCACTGTCAACCAGCTTGATTCTATTGTCGCAGTTGCGTGGATGGTCCTCGGACCTGAGACATCAAGGACACCTTGGCGGTGGACTTCTGTACTTTGACCTTGGTCTACGAATCTCTAGCCACGGGATTCTAATACGCCAAGGATTGGGTACAGCGGAATACCGTCGAAGGGAATTGTGTGTCAATAAGGAATCATTCGCTCTCGGTACTTAGAGAGAGAATGCTCTAGGAAGGATGCGCGAAAGTCCCTGGCCAGGGCGGACGATAATATCGGGAAAGGAGTTTTCCGATATTCATCAGCGGCATCCAATCCAAGTGAGTCGACCGGTTAGGGTTTGACAGCTCGCCATACCCTGAGTTGACTCGAGAGCATTGTACGAATGAAGGATTATATCCACGCGGTAACTGTCGGCGGAAAGGTTCCAAGAGTGGGTTACTTAACCCCAAATACCTTCCGGGTTCACGCGGTGTTGCTTGGCACCCAACGTGATCGGAGGCCCGGTCGAATTCGATGTGCGACATCAATTCGATTGATTAATTGATTAATAAAGGGTTATTAATTAATTAATAAAGCCAGTGAGGAGTCACTGGGCTTACTGGGCCATTAACTGGACTGGTACTTGGGCCTAGAGGGTCACACGCAAATGATTCTCAAGGCGATGGATAAATAAGTGGGTTTTATACAAACCGGGGGTTTTTGTGAAAAACCGCGCGGTTAGTATAAAACATAGCGAACGGGCTGAGCAGGCCAAGCTGCTGCTAACCCTGGCCGCCCCTCCTCGTTTTCTGTCTTCCTCTGGAGTCCAGGCAGATCCAGATCTGCCCCGCCGCTTCTCCGAATCCCGTTCGACGGGAAATCGTCCGCGCACTGCGGCGATCATTGCGGCGACCAGCGGAGGCTTCGCAGGCTGCGAAGAACGACGAACTCGAGGATATCCATCGCGGGGAGGATCGCGTGGACTTCGCTAGAGGCCGGGCGCTTGCGCGGCTTGCGGTGTCACACCGACGGAACCGAACGGCTGCGGATTCGAATCCGCACACGGTGAGAACTTCGATAATCTGATTATCGTATTTTAGTTCTTCGAAACGGGAAACGGATCGCTGTAAAATTTTTATTTTCCGCTGCGTGAGCGATCCGGAGAAACCAAAGAAATCCCAACACTTTGGCCATTCCCGGCGGAAGCCTCTTCATAGCATGGTGCACTGGATATGGTAATTTATACACATCATATACATTGGAGGTACCTTCCACTATTTCTGCCAGCTTTATATCAATGAGCTGTTCTAACATTAGCCTTTGAGCCACACCAGGATCTGCTGGATTTGGGAAGAAATTAACTCCCTGAACTTGGGAGGCTTGAAATGGCAAATTTAAGATCAAATTGTCTTGCATTACTGTTGCAGGAGCAACTTGACTATTGGACACTTGAATATATGCAGGTGTTTCACTCATAGGCACAGGCCTAGATGACTGCATGGATATATTTAGAAGATTTTGAGATGGAGGAGGTGGAACTGGAGGGTTAGCCACCCGGGGATAAGAGGAAGTTGAAGCACCTCCTTCTTTACCGGCCCATCCTGCTCCCTGTATTTGGGCATCTTTTTCTTTCAATTGCTTTTTCAACAACTCAATTTCTTGCAATAATAGCTGAGTTATACTTGGTTCTGCTTCCTTTTGCTGATTGATTTGCTGTGGAAGTTGCTGCTCTGCTGGTGCAGAAAGAGCTTCTCTCGATGTTTCAATGACATTTGCAGATAGCTCTGCTTCTTCATCAATCTTTTCTAAGAGGGTAGGAAAATTTTGGGCAACTAAGGCTGCCGCTTGTATTCTTTGAGTAACTAGACCCGACCTTGAGGCTAAGTCTCTAATTTCTTCTAAATCTTAAGGGAGTGCCCCATACTTGCTGATAGTATGACATGAATAAACCATCAGGCTTCCTTGGGTGAATTTTGCTGATCTCCTTGCGGAAGGAGGTTTCGGCTGCAACCTTTGGAATATAGATGCATTTGAAGGCTTCTTTGACTTTTCATTTTCATATCTTTCTCTCGACTTTTTCCTTTTTGGCAACTCAGCATGAGGCAGCTGCCTTTGAATTGGTTTCCATATTTGTCGTCTTTGTGACTGAAAAACTGGCTTTGATTTTTCTTGTGCATATTGATCTTTTTGATGTTTGGACACCCAGATTTGTTTCGCTGGTGGCTCTTGACAATGTTTTGTCCCATGCCAATAAGCTGGTTTGGGATTTCTTTCTTGCTTTTCAGACATCTTAGCTTTTCCTTTTTCTTTTCTTTCTTTTTTCATTCTTTCTCTGTCCATGTCATCAAAGACCTGGAATGAGTTTTGAACTGGGACATTTGGAACCAATTGGTCTTTAGAAGTATCAACTTTGCTGCCATCTAGAAAGATCCGCAGGCTTCCAACAAGAATTGATTTTTTGGTCCTGGACCATTGTGCAGAAACTGCTTTTGGTTTGAACTGGGGATTTTGACCTTTTTGAATATTTTTCCGATATTGTTTTGCAGATGATGCAGCATGACTGTGAATAGTGCAGCAGCTAACTACTTGTGCTTGAGGTATATCAGATATAATCTCAAGTTGCATGAAGACTACCCCGAGAAAATTCGGAAAGCTGATAATGGGAGGTAAGCTCCCGAATGCCACGGGTACCGCCAGGTAGCTATAGCGAGCATGGTTCTCGACCACCAGAGGGCCGAAGAAAACTTTCGATTCCATTGAGTCTCCTGTAATACAACAAAGAGATAATCAATAACTTCAAAGAATGGGTATTATCCTTATTCTTCCGACGAGAAGATGAAGAGAGGACAGGTCCCACCGGGCGTCCCAAAAGAGATTGCCGTACATTTTTTAGGAAAAATACACCTGATCTTGATTTTCTGATTTAGATTTAGATTTGTATTTGTGCGCTTTTACCTGAATCAATCAGATGATTGCGTAGTTCTTCGACCCGATCCCGCTACCCATAAATGGAATAGTGTTAATTATATCCTCTTAAGAGGAAAACCCTTGATTAATCGTCGGAAGATTAGAATAACACCCTTTAAAATGATATAAATAAGATATGCAAGCTTGCATTAGAAAAATGAATGAATTTCAGTTTTTATTTTTAAAAAAAAAACTCATTTTTTAGTTTAGAGTTGAGTCTGCGCGAGACTCGATTCATTGATTCTTATTGATGGATAATGATGAGAGACATTTTTTAGTCTTTTGGGATTTATTTATGTGGATACATTGAAAAGTTGTTTGAATTTTTATATTTGGAACTGAACATAAAGTTGAGTCTACGCAATGATGCGCATACTCATTTGTTACCAATGAGAATGTTTGTATTTATTTTGATTTTTTTTTTATTTGTGAGAGGAATTGAAAATCTTTTTTATGGTATTTTGATTGAAGTGGATGACATTTTTCATCAAGGAAGTCTAATAAACATTTCTTATTGTGTTTTTTCATATTTGAAGTGAAGAGACTTTGGATTTGATTTGCAAAGTATGGAAATGTGCTTTTTATGTTTTATTATTTGATTTGAGTGAAAAATGGTTCAAGGATTTATGCTTTTTATGTTTTGAATTTATAGGTTTTTAAAGAATGAGCAAGATGTGCAAATTCAATTGAAATGAGACCTATTTATGTATTTTTTATATTTTGGAAAAGGGCAAATTTGAGTTTTATTTGATTTTTTGATTTACAGGAAGTGTATAGTTTTATCTTGGAGTTTATGATTTAATTTGATGATAATTAAGGTTGAAAAATTTAGATTTTAACAATTGGGGTTGAGTTTGCGTAGGGGAGCGCAGACTCATTTGTCACAAGCCTGCTTTTTACATTTTTCGTGTAATTTCAAGGGGAAAAATTAGCATTTTTGTTCGGGTTTTTGATTTGTGGAAAATAGGGGGTTTATATTTGAGATTTTATCTTGTTTTGAGGGAAAATTTATGACTAAACTACCCAATTTTAAGAATTTAGGGTTGAGTCTGCACTATAGGGCGCAGACTCATTTATTATTAGAGTGTTTAGGTATTTTTCATATTTTTTTGCAAAGGGAATTTTGAGTTATTTTTTAAGGTTTTTGACCTATATAAAGTATAAAGTTTTTATGTGAATTTTTCGGTTCAATTTGGAGAGAATTTAAGGTCAAAAAGACCGATTTTGGGATTTCAGGGTTGAGTCTGCGCAGGGTAGCGCAGACTCATTTGTCAACAATTTGTTTTCAAAGGTTCTTTACATTTTTTCAAGAACAACTTAATATTTTTATTTGATTTCCTGATAGATAAGAATAAACTTGATTTTTAGAGAGTTTTAGATCATCTTGAGGTGGTCGGGAAGTTGATTTTTTATTTTTTGTGTATTTCGGGGGTGAGTCTGCGCCAGGATGCGCAGACTCAAGTCTGAACTATGGATTTCTTGCTTATGAGTTGTTTTATTGGTTTTTTGGTGGGATAACTTGATTTTATGTTTTGTTTGGTGATGATTTACATATTTGGAGCTGCGGGCATGATTTAGGGGCCAATAGATGAGGTTTTGACCTTGAGATTGATACGCAGACTCAAGTTTAAAGAGGATTTTGAGCAAGATTCTTAAAAAGATGGAACCTCCTGAGGTTAAGGGGAATTCCAAGACTTTCAAAGTGCTGGAGAGCTTCAAAGATCAAGGAGATAAGGAAATGGGTTTGAGTCTGCGCAGGGGGTGCGCAGACTTAACTGAATTTGTAATTTTTTATTTATTTGAGGGGATTTGGATCCTTTTTGTAAATGGATGTTTATTTTAGATGAAATGGAGTGTTTGAGATATGATTGTGAGTGATTTAAGCAATTTGATTTACTGTTTATTTGACTTTTTCACTTAAAATGAACTTATGAAAAGTGTGCAGACTCAAGAGTCATTTTGGAGGAAGTTTATTAATTTTGATTTATGTGCCATGGAATATGATTTTGATGGAGTTTTGACTTGGATATTGGAGTTATTAATCAATCTTTTTGTGTTTTGAGCGTAAGGTAGGTGCGCAGACTCAACTTGAGTTTTGAAGATTTTATATTTATTTGAAAGAGAGAATGTCCATATGTTAACCTTTTCTTATTTAAATATGATCTAAATTTAGTTATTTTGAATCATTTGAGCCATAACCAATGTCCTTGGTCCAAAAATCTATCACTTGACAGTTTTTTGGTTGAGTCTGCGCATGGGTGCGCAGACTCAAGTCTAAAAATGGTTTTTGAAGTTCCTGCACAATTCAAGCTGCATTTAAGTAGTTCAAAAAGTTAGTTTCAACCAGTAAAGTTAGAATATGAAATCCGGAGTCGAGAAAAATAGATTGTATCCTATTCCCAATCGAATATCTATGGTTATAAGTGCGCAGACTCAAAATCTGAGCATAATTTCAGTTTTATACCTCTTTCAACTTGAAGTGATTCAAAAATCACCACAAATTTAGGGAGAATAATACTGAGAAATCTCAGGAGTTGAGTATGGCTACATAAAGCCTTTTCAAGGAGTGGTTCTTATGTAGATTTCTTCAAATGACATGATTTCTTCATGTTTATCCCATTCTTCTTGGATCACTTTATAAAGTATTAAAAATGCTTGATATAATGATTCCAAGTTGAATTTCAACCTCCCATTAGGAAAACCTAACAAAAGTTTAGGATCTTCATGGAGGATCATAGCATGAAGAGACCCGAACGGCCAACTCCCTTAAAGGGATATGTAATGGTTAATGGACCATAGTATTGGCTATAAAGGGGGGGGGGGGGGGGCGTGCCGAGCATCCAACCACTCACCCAGAGGGTGCCCTTAATGCCTTCAAGATGTAAGAAAAACCCATAAGGGGTAATCCAGAGCATCTCTACATTTGGGGAGCAAGGAACTCCACCAATTCCCCTAGAGGATCACATGTAGCCATGAACCACGGAGGTGGCTATAAAAGGGGGCGTGCCGAGCATCCAACCACTCACCCAAAGGATGCCCTTAATGCCTTCGAAATGTAAGGGTTATCCACAAAGAATCATCCATTCCATTTCTACATTTGGGGAGCAAGGAACTCCACCAACTCATCGGGACTTTCGGGACATATCATCTAAATGAACCCATAGAAATGGGAACACAAGAATGATGCTTTTTGTATGAGGGCCCTTGATGGGTTACCCAACATTGGATTGTTGGCACCCTTAGATCGGGACATCCTTGAGAAATATCGGAAGAAACTTAAAATCTTAAAACATATGGCAAAATTTCAGATTGAAACATTAAGAGCTTAACAATCCAAAGTCCAAGCCATTTAGGACCTTCATTGGGCCTCAAAAGGATAGCCCTAGGTCCAAGGAACCTTTGGACAGCTTAGGGGAGGATCAAAGAATCACCTCAAGTCCAAAAATCAAGTCAAAAGAGGCGCAAACTCAGAAAACTGCAACATGCGCTGAGTCTGCGCTGGGAGGCGCAGACTCATGAACAGTGTTGCAAACTCAAAACACTGTAGCGTATACATGCGCAGACTCACCTGAAATCTGGATTTTTTGGGTAAAATGGGTTTAAACCTAACCAAATGATATAAAATAAAGTATAAAAGATATAAAACCTAAAATCTTTATTTAAAATATATTTTAGATGCATTTGTTTAGAAAAATGTCATGAAAAACTTGAATATGAACATGTGAGAAACTTAGGTACATTTTTATCTTTTCCATGGATCTCTCCTTCCTGGCTCTTAGAGGGTTTATACTCAAAGAAGCTCATCCCCAACTAGTGAGGGAATCTCCTTAAGAATCTCTAGGGCCTAAACCCTTATCTATTAAAGGAAAAAATCCAAACAAAAACCGATTCGGTTCTATCATGAAAATAGAAACCTAAACTTTAATATATATGAAACTTATGAGATTTCTCTTGTTGTTTGGCCTTGGGAGAACATCATCTATAGAGGGGATGTGCTCCTAAGGGTTATGGAAGGCCAAGCCAGCTTGAAAAACCCCAAAACCAAAGACAAACAAATATAAAACCAGTTTTCAGGAAATGTGGACAGCAAGGCACATTTCGGGTCATATCTCCATATTTAGGGGACTTGAAGGCTTGGGAAGACCATTTATATAAACTAGAAAGGCCCCTTTACCATCCCCATACGAAAAACACATACCTTATGAAGGAAAAAATAACATAAAAGCAAGATAACCAGCAGATTCACAAAACAGACACAGGAAATCTGAACTTTGCATTTCATTGCTTTCAATCACCATGGATGAACATCAAGGGGGAGATAGAAGTTTCTAATAACAACACTGAAAGAAAAAGCTATGAAAGACAAGAATATGAAGAACAAAAGATCATCCCTCATCCTCACTCTACCTTGAAGAGAGGATGAGGGAGGGAAAATGACTATAAAAGCCAACTCTCTTGCTCTCTTCCTTTCTAACTCTCTTTTCTTCTTCTTATCTAACTCTCTTTTCCCTCTTGAGATGCAGGAAATGGAGGGGAACGGAGGAGGGAGACGTTCTCCTCCAAGGCTTCTCTCTTTTCTTCTTCTTTTTCTTTTTTGTGGGCTTTTGTCTCTAACTTTTTCTTGGAGAAGATGGGGGTTCTTTTATAGATAAAGTTGGATTACTTTTGGGGGGTAGATTAGGCATCTATTAGCCTTGGATTAGGAATAAGAAACCCCTATTAAGAGCCCTCCAATAAGGCCATAACACTTGGAGAATCATGATTGGCTTTTCTTTTGCTTTTCACCTACCACCTTCTAGAAGAATCTTGAAGGGGGGACCACTTTCTTTTCTTCTTATCCTCCTTTGGGCAGATCTGAACATGGGCTAAATGGGTAAGAACAGGCCATGGGAGGGAGGGGGGGGGACCATTTGGGGTCCTTTAGAAGCTGCCACGAAATTGGGCTTTGGCCTTTATTTTTTGTGCCCAAATTGACCCTATTGGTCTTCTTTTGCTTGAGATAATGGGTCCGGACAGGCCCCCTTGGATTTCTTCATCATTTGATCTCAAAGTAACCTCTTTTTGACTTCCTTTGTCTTGTAAGAATGGGCATGACTGCTGCCCATTAAATCTTCTTCATTTGGGCCTTCTTTGAAAATTGGTGGATCTTTCTTACTTGAATTAATGGGCTCAGTTCTTCCCTTCAATTTTCTTTGATTTGGGCCTTCTTGATTATTATTTTTTTTGTGACAACAACACCATTCAGGGCAAAACTCGATTTTTTAAATAGATTAGAGAATGGGTTCAAATGGTGTCAGGGCTGGTGGACGCCTTTCAATGGGCGTCCTTTATGGCAGACACCTTTTAAAAAAATATATTTTATTATTTTTTCTGTTCATTGACTGATGATTTTTTCTTGTTTTTATTTGCAGGGGACGATGAGGGCCGGATATCCTGAGATTTAGTGATAGGGGCCTACCGAGGTCTACCTGACTTCCAGAAAGCCCGTTAGTGCCCGATGGGATTTGGGGAGATTTTAGACATCGAGCCCTTCTGGCTCGACTTGGTTCTTCTTTAGGCGCTCAGGGAGCGCTGGCATGCTGAAAGCAGGGCTTTCTTAATGCCCTGGGGACATATGCCTGGAGGATGTCGCCAAAATCACCGGCCTTAGAGTAGAAGGCCGGACGGTGAGCGGGGTGACTTACCCCGACTACTGTGGGGTGGCGGAGTCCTTGCTAGGGATAGAAGTGTCTATCCTAGATAGGGAGTCTAGGATAGTCCCTAGGGTAGAGGTAGAGGCTGCCCTAGGATTAGTTGAGCCCCGGCGTTGATCAGACGAGACCCGGGAGCAGTTCAGGGATAGGTTAGTAGAGTCCTCCTCTTCTGTCTACTGTAGTGACCCTAGCCAGGTAGAGGAGAAGATAGGCAGCTTAGAGTCTTTCTTGTTTTCTTTTTCGGTCGGTTGCTCTTCGGTACGAAAGGCGACCATACCTATTGTAGGTTCTTGACTCTTCTAGATGACCTTGAGAGCCTGCATGAGTATGTATGGGATGCGGCCCTCCTAGCCCACCTGTTCGCCGATCTCCCTGCGGTCACGTCGGACCGTGAGACCACAGTTAGCGGCTTCTCTCCCTTTCTTCAGGTATTAAGTTATTTTAATTATTTGTTTATGATATGAAATGCAATGATATGATGATTTTCTAACTTACATGTTTATGTATGTAGGTGTGGAGCTACTATTACTTCCCGCTCGGCCGGACGAGGATTGTGAGGCCGGATGCTGTCCCGTTGGCTCGCGGTTGGCAGCCAATAGTGGACACGGCCCTGCAGCACCATTAGTTGACAGCCCTCCACCGTTAATTCCTCGACTACCCAGAGCTCTTGGTAGGTCTTTAATTTATTCAGTTTTATTTATTAAATGCAGTCTTTCATTTATTAAATGCAATTTTATTCATATGAATGCATCTAACTTGTATGCAGGTGATCTGGCGCCTATACATGGGCATGGGCGAGGAGGGCCAGCCGTGGGTGACGGCTGGCCGGAGGTGGTTCGGCAGGCAAATGTGGGTACATTGCCTGAACGAAATCGAACCCCTCCGCCTCCGCCTCGTCATGAGGACACTGGGCCTCCACCAGGAGTGGGTGGACGAGGAGGTCCCAGAGGATGTGGGGAGGAGTATGAGGGGCAAGAAAGCCCTCACGGACTGGCGTGCCAAGTTCCCGGAGCAGTACGAGGACTGGCACCGCCGCGGCGTCCGAGTGGAGTCCCATGCGGAGAGCAGCGAGGCTTATCTTCAGCAATACCGGGCCCGTTACGCCGATCAGCTATGGCTCCTCCGACCACTTGATGTAAGTATGATTTATGCATCTTTCATTTTATTGTTATCTTTAACTTATATTTGTGAATGAATGTATGCATGTGTGGTATGCAGGATGCACGGGATGCTGTGATCATCGACCTCCGGGCCCGTCTCCAGGGTGCTGAGGCACAGCTTGAACAGGTTCAGAAAGAACTTTTTGACTTGGTATGTATGCATGCTTATGAATGAATGTTTTAATTAATTAATTTGTTTTGACAATTAGCCACTGACGGTTGTCATTTGGTGCAGCGAGCCGTCTATACCCAGGCGGCTCCTCCTTCTCATGGCGCTTCTTCTTCTGCCTTGTCTGCCACTTATAAGGCCACCCTGGCTGACCTCCAGAGTCAGCTTGCCTCCGCTATCCATCGAGCTTCTATTGCGGAGGAGGACCGGGCTGCTCGAGTAAAATCTGTTCATCCTTGACTTTCTTTTCTAAATTTGATTTTGATTGCTTGATTGCCTTGGACTAACAATATCTTCTTTTGTAGGTTGCTGAGCTTCAGGAGACCCTTCAGAGGGCTGATGTAAGGATCGAGGTTTCGGATCCGGTTATCGGGTCAGTTTAGGGGTCGGGTCCCGTAGTGTGGGCCCTGGTGGGGGTGAGACTTAGTTTCTTTGACGCAGTTCAAACGGCGTCCAGCAATGTGGACGTGTTTTAGGCTGTGCCACGTGGGCGCCGTGTAGGCTGGCCTTGGGACACGAGAGTACGGCCACGGTCATATCGTCTGAATGGCATCTTGAATGGACGACGCCATTTAGAGTACGACCCTGGTTTGTCAGCGTACGGCCCGATCTTGCCATCTGACGTCGGACTAGTACAACGCGTTTTACCCAGCTTCTGTTTGACCCCGCGAACCCTCCTTCCTTTCCCTCATTTTCTCCTTTCCTCTCTCTCTCCTCTTTTCCCTCCGAGCTTTGGCGAACCACCTCCCCTTCTCCTTGCTTTCCTCTCCTCTTTCCTCCTCTCCCTCCACTCCATTAACCTACCAACTTCCTCCACTACCACCACCACTTCCTCTGCGGCGCACTTCTCTCCGAACGGCGGCTGATGTCCCGGTGGAGTAACAGCGTCCACGGCGGTATATGCGGCGGCGTGTGGCGAGGTGGGTTGGCGGCTTGGAACTAGGCGGAGTTCGAGTAACCGGTAGGGTGACGATCCCCATTGTATTTCGTCTAAAAACCATGTTTTTTCTCGCTTGGAGCATGTTTAGGGGTTTTCTTGGGGAGAAAATATTAAATGCATGTAATAAGAATTTGGGTGTTTTACTGGGTATTTAGGTTCTTCTCCTTCCTCTCCACTCTGTTTGTGTTTTTACACGATTTGAGAGAGGAAATTCCACCCCGTAGATTGGGGGAAGGCGGAGGGAGAACCTGTCTGTGAAGTTTGAATGGCGTCGAGGGACAGCAACGCCTTTTAGAAAGGTGGCTTCCACCCACGACGCGATTTTACCCAGATAACAGACTCTATCTCTGGAACTGAATGACGTCCAGGGACAGCGACGCCATTTTAATAGCGACCTCCGTGAACGACGCGTTTTTAGACCGATTTCCAAGGCCAGTTTTCACATAAACCAGTTTAGGAAGCTTGAATGATGTCGGCCTTGGGTGACGCGATTCAAGACAAAATTACATTAATCCCTGTAATTAACACGTGTTTACATTGTTAGATAGTTTAGTTAATTGCATGCTTGGAAATGTACTCTATGACGATGGATTCTACGTGATCGGATCGCGCCATGTTGTGTTTTGTACGATCGTGGGCCTAGAGTGACAGTTGTTAGCGGTTAGACACCCTGTGTCGGTGTGGGAGTGACACGGCGTCGGTATGGGAGTGGCGGGTTGACGCCTAGAGAGAGGGTCACCTGGTGTACCCTGGGGTATAGCTAGTACCGGTGTGGGAGTGGTACATTCAGAGTGTCACTCGTGCTGGGGGAAGCAGAAACCACCTATAGCCTGTCGGGCCGGAGTAGCCAGCGCGCTATCCGAAGGGTTGCTGTTTGGTCTCAGCGGGCCGGTGTTTTCTGCGTTCGGCCATGTGACTTGTGTGTTTTGCCGAGACATGGGTTGTGGACTTGTGACGGAGTGGTTTTTAGAATTGTGCATGTTACCATTCGAATGCATGCGTTTCATAACGAAATTGGAAAATGTATTTACTGCTTTAATTGCTTAAATTGTCTATTTGTGTTGTTATACTTGTGGGTGTGACTGCTTAAAATGCTCGTGTGATTAACATGAAAAATCTAAGTTGTTTAGTGCAAAATAAACCTATTAAAAACAGAAACTAAGTGCAGTGATCGCCAGAAACTTTTGACTTAAAAGTTTCAAAAGAGGGTTTTGATCGCCTACCTGTTTGAATGCGGAAGATGTTAAGCTCTTGATTCCCCTCCTTCAGCCGGCTGAAGAAAGAGAGCCCTTTCTTTGTTCTTTGTTCTTTCCGTTGAATATGAGGTTGAGGATTTGAGGATCGTCCAAGACTTCTTGTGACTTTGTGCTTGATTGTTTTCCCCTTTGATTCTCTTGTTGAGTGCATCAGAATAGAAAGAAAAGAAATGAAGAAATAATGATGAGAACTTTAAGCAGAAGCAGTATCTATTCTACTCATGATGTTAAACATGCAATTAAACAGCAAACTTACTTGTTTAATGGCTTTTGAAACCCCTTAATCAAATAGGTTTTGAAAAGAATGAATGTGGTGTGTGTGTTGCATGGAGTGAATGATGAAGAATGTAGAACTAAAATGGAATGAAAATGCAGAAACAAAAGACTTATGCCCAATGGTTGAATTCTTGAATGGATGAAGAATCTTGAAAGGACGCCGACTTCTGAAAATGGCAGCACTTCGGCGTTCCGACGTTATTGCTTCGATCTTCAACTTGCTATTGCTCAATCAACTCAAGATTACGCTTCTTTTTTTAATGGCGCTCAACATTTTTAACTCTTCAAGATGTAAGGTATTTATAGACCTCTTCTGCGTTCGCGGATTAACATAGAAAAACTTCGGATTTATCTATCTTAACCGACAGATAAATACTGATTAATTCATCTTTATCTGTAATTATCTAAAACGCGTCCACCATGGCTGACGCCTTTCAGATTAATTAAGATAAGGATAAATATCCGGGAAAACTTATCTTTATCTTTATTAGCTAAAACGCGTCTACATGTGCAGACGTCTTTTACACTAATTAAGATAAGGATAAACATCCGGAAGAGAAGTAGAAATAGCCTAGGAAACCTAAAACGCGTCAGGACTGACAGACGTCTTTTAGCTAATTAATCAACTGATTAAAATTCAAATTTAAACGTTAAAACAGGAATAAACTCTAAATCGCGTCCACACAGGTTGACGTCTTTTAGAATTCTGCATATTTTAACTGAAATTTGAGCTAAAATCAATTCAATTGATTAACTTAAACATGTCTATTCGACCCGACACTTAAAAAGATCAATAAAAATTAACCAATAGTTAAATATCAGACCATTCTGAGGCATTATTATATGATATGAAATTTACTCGAAATGACGTCAAAATTAGCGTGTCTACAGCTGGCTCACCTTGGCATAATCTTTGCAAGGGAGTGAAATGGAATGTAATGTACTGAAAAGGTGATGCCAAGGTGTGATGAGACACGCTCTTAACATCACATGATTGGAATTTTTCTCGAAATTATCAATGAAGATAGCTCAAGGAAATCAATGGAATTAATCCTGTCTGGATGAAGTAGACAAGGAAATAAAATAAGGTCGATCAACCTCCTCGGAGTGGGAAGTACCCCAGGTCGTAGACACTGTAGGTTTCATCATGGGGAGCATTTGCCAGCCAATGTGGACGTGCTGCAGCCATGATGGATCTTAAAAGAAAAACAAGAAATATTGGATAAAGAATCCAAGAAATGATAGAATTCCAATGATATCTTCAAGCGAACCTCAAAGATAATCAAGATACTCAATTCAGAATGGAATATTTCATATCATGTTGGAGTTATTTGATTTAATGGTCTGAAACTTAATCAACAATTAATCCTTATCACAATGATTTCAAAGTCCTACATGATGCATGCTGGGCTAAAAGAAAAATATAAAGTCAAATAAAATATAAATTAATCAAGGATAATATTGTTAAATTGTCATTAATGAGTCAAGACACCAATTTTTGTAATCCAGTGCTAAGCCGAAGCTCGTTTATCCACGCACCGTTTCACAAAAGATGGAACCATCGTCCTCACTAATTAACAATCCAACGGCCTATCCATGCGATTAAGAATCCTCTGGAATTATCACTGTTTTTGTTGTAGGGGAACTCAAATTCCAGTTTCATCAAAACACAAGGTCCTTGATATACTCTAATAAATACTTATCATATAGTAATGATGATGCTTTACATGGAATAATACAAGGGTAGAAATAACCGTCTTTTTAGCCACGGTCAGGACTTCATGACTCCCACAGCGGGATCTTCTTGATATTTCCAGCTTTACTCAGGTTTTCTTTGAATTTCCTACAATCAAAATCATTAATAATTCCAAACAAATATTCAATCAAAAACCACAGAATTTCGGATAAATAACAGAAAGGTTGAAACGCGTCGTGTCGTGCAGACGCCATTTAACATTGAAACGCGTCAGTGCTCCTCGACGCCTTTTACTCACAGAAACAGGTTTCTGGCTGTTCTCTACTCGGATTCCAACTCTTCATGTCTTGTGTCATGTATATGACTTGAATAAACAGGTTAAGTATCTGTTTAGGCTTAGCCCCTTGCCTTGACCAAATGAATGGTCAATCAATCTTTTCCTTCAATAAATGGTCAAGGGGCATAGCCTTTATTAACAAAGGTAATGTGAATAATCAAACTTAAGCAAAATGCAACATGCAAGCAGACAAATGCTCACTGAAAATAAAAGGAATGAGACATAACAAGTGCAATAAGCAAATGCTAAATGAAATATTTTTTGTTATTTTGAAATATTCATTTTTGTTTGAGTTTTGAAATATATGCTTTTTTTCGGATTTTGGACATATGTATTTTTTTTTTTAATTTTTAACATATGTATTTTTTTGGATTTTTGACATATGCATATTTTTGAATTTTTGACATATGTATATTTTTTTTTTTTTGACATATGTATTTTTTTTGGATTTTTTTTTTGACCTATGTATTTTTTTTGAATTTTTACTAAAAGATCAGCATGGTACTTAGATCAAAAGATCATATTCATTTATTAACTTAATTCCCAAATTGTTCTTTAACAACTTAACTTAAACCCATCGTGTTTGAACTTGTGTTTCCATTCGTGATCCCATTTGATGATTTGACCCTTAGTCAATCTAAGCCATTCCTTAAGTTTGGAGTACAACTCTTTAGAAGGAAAAGAAGAATAACTTTAGAAAGCCCATGAGAAGGTTCCGGAGACTTAAAAAGATGTTCCTTTGTTACCCTAGTATCCGTTGGGGTTCGGTCATTTTCTTTTCGGGGTATTTATCGACCTTGCGTTCCCTTTCGTTTCATTTCATGGCCTTGATGTAACGTTTGTAGTGTAATGGCCTTTTGATTTGACATTTGGATTTTGCCTTTTGCTTTTGCTTTTCTATTCTTTTCTTTTTTTTTCTTTGGAACGGATCTCTCCCATTTTTTTATGACGGCCGCCTACTAAGATGGCGTGTATTCTTGGTAGTCTATTCTAAGTCTCGTTCCGACATCATGGGCCGAGTTTAAAACAGAATTTTTGCTTTAAAACGAATGATTTGTACTTTACACTTTTGGTCAAGCTTTTGATATTCTTTAGGACTTGGCATCTCTTGTTACTCACGAATCAAACGTGTCAGTGTGTGTAGTAATGTATTTGAAGTTAAATTATTCAGACTAACAAAGAAATTTGAATTTATAAATTTTCTGATTCCACTGGTCTTTGTACCATACTGATCGACTCTTTAACCTAAGGATAGTATTTCTTAAGATGTAAGCCATTCCAGGGATGATTTAGCTCTTCTCCTTCTGCATTAACAAGACGATAAGCATTACCAGGAAAAGCGTGCGATACAACATAAGGTCCTTCCCAGTTGGGTTGGAGCTTAGAACGCGAACCACCAGGTTTTACAAAAATCCTTTTGACGACCATTTCACCGACTTTAAACTTACGTTCAATAACTTTCTTTTGATAAAAGCGTGCTAGTCTGTTTTGATAAACTTTTGCATGATTAGCAGCTGACCATCTTTTCTCCTCTAAAAGTTCCAATTGAGCAAGGAGTGCTGAACGATGTTCATCAATGGAAAATTCCTTATTCAATTGTACTCTTAATGACGGTATGAGGATCTCGTATGGAACTACCGCCTCCATTCCAAATGTTAAGGAATAAGGAGTTTGCCCAGTGGGCGTGCGGATTGAAGTTTGGTAGGCCCATAGAGCCTCAACCAATTTTTCTGGCCAGTCGGTGAATTTATTAGATTTGCACGTCTTTTTGATAATTTTTATCAAAGTCTTATTTGTTGCCTCTGCTTGGCCATTGCCTTGCGGATAATAAGGAGATGAATGATGCAATGCAATTCTATACCTGTTACAGAGGTCCTTCAATTCTTGTGACACGAACTGTGGTCCGTTGTCGGTGACGATGGTGCTTGGAATTCCAAATCGGGTGATGATGTTCTTCATGATGAACTTGCAGACGGTTGATGCTTTGATCTCCACGTACGCTTCAGCTTCTGCCCACTTGGTGAAGTATTCCGTTGCCGTGAGAATGAAAGATTTTTGCTTGATGCCGGAATCTGGATTACCAAGGGGTCCAATAATGTCGAAAGCCCACATGAAGAAAGGCCATGGTGAAGAAACATGATGGAGTGAAGATGCAGGAGAATGAATTTTGTCGGCGTGAATTTGACACTTAGCACACCTACGGACATATCCTACACAGTCTTCTTCCATGGTTGGCCAATAAAATCCTTGTCTAAGGATCTTCTTTGCTAGCATCTGTCCATTGACATGCCCACCACAAATTCCACTATGAGCCCCTTCCATAACTTTCCAAAGCTCATCTTCATCCAGACATCTTAGAAGAACTCCATCAAAACCTCTCTTATACAGTGCTCCTCCAACTAGGGTGTATCGTTGAGCAACTCTCCTGATAGCTCTCTTCTCCTCAGTTGTAGCTTCCTCAGGATACGATTGATCTTCACAATATTTGGCAATTTCATAATACCATGGCTTCTGTTCATCATCCATCTCTTCTAACAGCTCCATTAACATAATTTCTCTTTTTTCAATGATATCTCCGTCCCTGACTTTCTTCAGCAACTTCTCTTTAGCTCTAAGAAATGAAGGATCTTTCACGGCAGGTGAAAGACGCCTATGAACTATAATTGATTCGGATTGCTTGCTGATTGAAAAATCAAGAGAAGATGCAAGTGAAGCTAGAGTGTCAGCTAAGATGTTCTGATTCCTAGGGACATGGACAAAGATCAATTTCGTGAAAAGCTTTGAGTATGCAGAAGTAAGTTCTTGATAAGGCTTGAGCTTGGGATCAAGAGTTCGATACTTGGTCAGCACTTGGCGAAGAATCAGTTGGCTATCACCCACAATCCTGAGTTTGGTGGAACCATAGAAATGAGCGGCCTCGAGGCCAGCAAGGAGTACCTCGTATTCAGCTATATTGTTTGTGACTGGAAAATCAAGCTGAAAGGCTTGTGGAATGGTGATACCTTCAGGTGATAACAGAACGATACCGATCCCCTTTTCATGAGAATTCAGAGCTCCGTCAAAATGCAGAGTCCACATATCATCTCTGATTTGATTTACGGACATCAGTTCCTCATTCGGAAACTCTGATCGGACTGGATCAAATCGAGGAAGGGGATGATGAGCAAGATGTTCTGCTATGGCATAGCCCTTGATCACTTTCTGCTGAATATAAGTGATATCGAATTGAGATAGAAAGCTTTGCCATCGCGTTAACCTATCAGTAAGAACAGATTTCTCCAGAAGGAATTTGATCGGATACATCCTAGCGATGAGATGGACTTCATGGGCCAGAAAATAATGCTTCAATTTCTGCACAACCCAGACCAATGCTGCACATGTTTTCTCCATTGCTGTATATCTCTGTTCAGCGGGGTTGAGAAGTTTAGAGAGATAATAGGCTACCCTCTCTTTTCCTTCTTCATCCTCTTGTGCTCGGACAGCACCCACTGCATCATCCAGGACTGAAATGTAAAGTATCAATGGTTTGCCTGGAGATGGTGGTCTCAAAACAGGAGGACTTGCTAGATAGTTCTTTAATCCATCGAATGCCTCCTGACACTTATCGTCCCAATCGAATTTGACTCCCGGCTTGGTAAGCTCGTAAAACGGCTTACACCTTTGTGAGTGCTGGGAGACAAAACGGCGAATAAATTGTAACCTCCCGATTAATCCTCTTAACTCTTTCAAGTTTTTGGGAGGTGGCATTTCTCTGATAGCCTTCGCCTTATTGGGATCGATCTCAATTCCCCGTTTGCTGACCATAAATCCAAGCAATTTTCCTGAAGATACCCCGAATACACATTTCTTAGGGTTCATCTTTAACTGATATTCTCTCGATCTCTCTAATACCCTTGCCAAAACTTTGGCATGCTCAGCCTTTGTCTAGATTTAACTAATAAGTCATCCACATACACTTCCAAATCTATGTGCATCATGTCATGAAATATTGCCATCATGGCCCTCTGATAAGTGGCTCCAGCATTCTTTAATCCAAATGGCATGACGACAAAACAGTATGTTCCCCAAGGTGTAGTGAATGACGTTTTCTCTTGATCATCTTCTGCCAGCTTAATCTGATTATATCCTAAAAATCCGTCCATAAACGATAAAGTTTCATAGCCAGCGGTATTATCAATGAGTACATCAATATGAGGCAATGGAAAATCATCTTTAGGACACGCCCGGTTCAAATCGCGGAAGTCAATGCAAATTCTGACCTTCCCGTCCTTCTTCATAACTGGGACTATGTTGGCCACCCATTGTGGATAAAGAACAACTCTAACAAATTTGGCTTTATGTAATTTGTCGACCTCTTCCTTCATCTTTAGAGCCATTTGTGGGTGGAATCGCCTTAATTTCTGCTTGACAGGGCTAGCTCCTTCCTTCAACGTTAATCTGTGTTCAACTAAAGATGAGTCTAACCCTGGCATATCTTCATAACTCCAGGCGAAAGTGTCCTTATAGTCCTTAAGTACTTGCACCATTGCCTTCTCATCTTCTGTAGAAAGATTTTTGCTGACGAGGACAACCTTAGGTTCGTCTTCAGTCCCTAAATTGATTTCTTTGGTGGGCTCTTCTACGGCAGCTAAGGGTTCATCGAATCTCTTCACTCCACTAGCATATGCCTCAGTTGCGTCCTCGTCATCTTCCTCATTTTCAACAATGGGGTCCTTTTCATGCACTAACTCATATACCCCATACCCATCGTTGACTGACTCATCATTCATACAGTCTTCTGGCATCTGAATTGGATTTTCTAAAAACTGAGGGATTAAAGAGCAAGAAAAGCATTTATCAGCTAAGTCCTGGAGGTATCTATCTGGAATTCGCCTACCCTTAGGCTTCCTAGACTTCCTAACCTGACTAACCTGCCTAAAACTAGACTGCCTAACTTCACTAAACTCCCTATTATAACCTAATGAAGATGAAGCAGGATAGGGATCCTGGAATACAAGTGGAAATACAGGATGATTCTCCCGAGGGGAGGGACATAGTAGATCTAAGAGAGAATCTTGACCGAAGGACCCGCGCGACGGGGTACGATCGGACAAGTAAGATGTTTCCTCGATAAGGATCTGAGAGGAATTTATTGTAAAATTGGCGTTTTTTTTTTGATATCAGAGGAATTAAACATGAAATAGGAATGAATACAAATAGAAGGAGAATCAGATGGAGGAAGTGGCACCAAGGCCAGAGGATTAGGGGGATCATATAGTAATATGTCCCAGATCAAATCATAGATCCTCTCTAGATCGAGAGGAGGTTGTGGAATAAGGTCCCGAGGGGACAAAGTAATCATAACGGGCGGAGCCCGTGGAATATCTTCAATAATGACCCGCGACCAAGTCGGGGTCAAGAGCAGTGTGCGAAACAGAGTATGGAGCATGAGGACATGGGAAGGATATGTCCCCCTCCAGAGCAGATCTGTAGTGTAACCAGCTTCATAGGGGTCATCTGGCTCCCCTTCGTCGGTCTCTTCAGACAGCAATATCCGCTTATCAAAGATGGCACCAGGACTTTCAATCAGCTCATCAATCTGCGGCGGCCACTTGGGTTCTGCAGGATTTAGGAACAATCTGTTCAGTGCAATGTAAAGGTCTCTCAGATCGAACCACCTGTACCATTCGCATTCAGGATCATGGAATTTTCTCCTTTTCATAGGCCGCAGAGCCTCCAAAGATTGGTACGTAAGTAGTTCTGAGCAATGCCTGGACAAATCTCTCCCATATATGTCATGGAAGTCAAAACATGAAGTAATGACCACCGTGTTGTCGTGGCTAAGTATGGGCCCTTTCACAAAGTGTGTATACAGGGTCCATGTTAGGAGATCTCAGCCTTCTTTGGGTGGTGTAGACATTGTCTCCCAGATTTTCTGACCTTCTTCAATCTCTGCTTGCTGAACCAGATCTTGTTTCAGTCTTCTTGGCCTATAGCCCAGACCACTTCCAGGTGCTGCTCGATGATCTTTAACAGGAGTGGTCCTGCCTTGCAATTGTGTGCCCAGACCTCTCCCAGGCTCGTAGCCGTTCTTCATCATAATTCTCCATCCTGGGGTACTCATGTACTTCCCCCTTTTTATGGCATCTAACGGGTATGGAGAAATAGTGGCGGCCTTTAGAGGATCAGCCACTGGATGGTAGACCTGTAATACCGACAGAAAAGGTTGTCGGCCAGGTAAAGCAGCAGATTTAACATTCAAGGTATGAGCAGCAGCAAGGATCGGCATGCTCGTCACTTTAATAATTCGTCCTTTGAAAGGGAATTTGAGGCATTGGTGATTCGTAGAGGGAATCGCTTCAAGAGTTTTAATGTAAGGACGACCCAAAATGGCATTTATAGAAGGGTTGATTTCTAGGATGTGAAATTCGACCTCTGCATGACTCACAGGGCCTAGCTCCACTTTCAAATAAACCATTCCCAGAGGGGAACGGGTAGAATTGTCATATGCTGTCACAGAGATGGGGCTAGGCAGCCATTTTTCTTTGGGCACACCGCACAACTCTAGGGTCTTCGGAGGTAAAACATTGATCGAAGCCCCTGTATCAACCAGGCATGCATCCACGGCCTTCTTGCAGATGTTGACCGTGATGCTTAGAGCCATGCTTCTGGCTGCTGGCGGTGCTAGTTCCGATGTGTGAAATGTGATGGAGGGCTGATCCCCCTGAGGAACTAGTAGTGCTGCAATTTTTTCTACCGGCACGTCCTCATTGACAATCACCTTCTGTAGGTATTCCATTAAGGCTTCTTGGTGAATCTTGGATCTTTTGATCAATTCAAGTATGGTGATCCGTGCCGGTGTCCTGTCCAGATGTTTCAACAAGTCATATTGAGTGTCTGGTGCACTCTCTTCATTATGGGCTTCCTCAGTCGGCTGTGATGGGCCGTCTCTAACTGTGGACTGAGGAAAGACTTTGTTGAAAATCCTTCTACTTTGGAGCGCATGTTCCTCGACCGTGGAGGATCCGGGTGACACCTTAAGTACCGCAGGGTTGGATGGTGCGGATGATGTAGAGGGTTGGTATGTAGGTGATGGCGTAGGGCTAGGTGGTGATGGCGCGGTGCGGATTAAAGGCCTAGATGGTTGGATGGTGGATGGGTAAGTGGTTGGTGAAGTGGGGAATGGCACGCGTAATAGCGGTCTGGATGGTAAGGGGGTATCTGGGTAGGTGGTAGTGGTAGCAGGCGAAGTAGGGAATGGTACGCGGAGTAATGGCCTAGATGGTAGAAGGGGCGTGTGATTGGTTTGTGGTGGGTTATATGATGGAGGCGTAGGAGTGCGGGGCGTGATGGGCTTAAGGAAGGCGGGTGGTGGTAATGGGTTATTGGGTGCGGGCGAGTGATATGTGGGTGTCGGTAGAGGGGTGATGGTAACGGGTTGTGGCTTAAGTATGTGGATGGTGCGACGTGGTGGTCGTTCTGCGGTACTTGGAATATGACCCGTTGAATAAAGAGAGGAAGAGTCCTCTATTCTCCACTGTTGCCCACGACCAGCCTCAGACTGGCTGTTCGTCAGAATGGGAGCAATTTGGTTTTGTTTCTGGTGCTCCGGGAGCGGGTTCTGCACTATGCCCATATTGGGTGGAGGTGCTGCTTGTGCTGGTGGTCTTGCTTGCTGCTGCTGCTGCTGTGGTCTTCTCGCCTTCATGGCTGATATATACTTTTTCATCTCCTCCCAGTCTATGCCACCCTGCTCATTGAGATCATGAATATAATCTCTGAACTGGAAGCAGGTGTCGATGGTATACCCAGGTTGCCTATGGAAATAGCAATACTTGGACGTGTCGGCATTTTAAGGCCAGATGGCCTTTTCCCTTGGCAAAACTAAGGCATTAGCTGCCATTAGAGCACTGAAGATATCTGCCAAGGATTCTGGGAGGGCCGGGTATTCTGCCCTTTTAGGGCCTGGAGGTCTTCTCTGTTGATTATAGTCAGCAGGAGGAGGGACATTATGGTATGCCGGTGGTGCGCACGGCTGATATTGCTGTTGTTGCTGATATTGTTGTTGTTGGGGCTGCTGGTACTGCTGTTGCCGTTGCGGAGGCTGCTGTAGCTGTTGTTGTTGCTGGTTCTGATTCGGCTGCTGGGGCCGCTGATACTGTTGCTGATAATGGGGGTTCTGTTGCTGCATGTACCCCTGCTGGTTTGGCTGCGGTGGCCTCTGGTACTGCTGCTGGTTCCTCACGAACTGGGGCGAGTTATTATTCATGCTACTAACTTGATCGTGAGAGAGCGTGCCCTCAGTAGTGGGACCTGTGCTGGGAGAGTTTGGCACTGCACGCTTCCGGGGTGGAGGCCTACTAGGTCTGTGAGGATCAAAGACGCTAGAGAACGTAGCGTCCTTGAAGGCATTCTGGCAGTACCGTGCTCTTTCATAGAGCTCTGCCATGTTGGTCAGATTGTTCAAGGAGAGGACTAGCTTGAACTGGGGCGTGGCGTTGGAAATTAACATCTTCACTTGCTCAAATTCGTACAAGTGATCCTTCACCTTTTCGGCCAGGCCCTGCCACCTATCAGCAAAACTGACAAACTCCTCATCAGGTTTCATCTTTTTTGCAATGAGGTCAGTGATGGACAAGGAGGGTGCAACTCTATCTTGGTATCGTTGAATGAATTTACGAGATACGATACCGTAGTCCTCTAACTCTGAGGGTTCCAAGGAAAAGAACCACTCGAGGGCTGGTCCCTCTAGAGATCTCCTGAACAAAAAGGCCAACGACCTCTTATCGTTCTGCCAGAAAGACGATTCGTACATAAACTCCTTCAGATGTGTGAAGGGGTTACCAGTACCGTTGTACTTCCGGTACACTGGCATCTCAGAGGGTGGTAGGTGGAATACTGGCAGGCTCGGCAAATTGATCTCTGGCGCAGCTTTAACCCCCATCATCTTCTGGAGGTTGTTGAATTGCTCATCCATGCGCTCCATCTTGGCCAGCAACGCTTGTGTGGTCAAATCTGCCTGGGGAGGAGGAGGAGGTGAAGGTACTTGATAGGCTTGCTGCCTAGAGTACGTTGGACAGGGGGGACAATAAATGGGAGGTCCGGCAGAGCTTCCGCCATGCCCGAGGGCATTTTGATAAGTAGGCGTTTGCGGTCTAGCCGGTTGCCTAGAGGATGAAAGCTGCGGCCCAGCTGGCCGAGAAGTGACATGAAGGCCTTCCATGGCCTGATGGATATAAGGAGGGTGAAGAGGAGGTTGTTGGGTAACGACAGGGGGAGCCACAGGGTTCGGCTCAGCAGGCTGCGTGGGTGCCTTCCCCTTCAGAATAGACTGGATCGCCTCGAACTGCTGAGGGTCCAGTCGGGAGGCAAGAACTCCCAAAGCGTTGACGAGATCCGAAGGATCAGAGGATGAGGGATCATTCTGATTCATGTTCCCCTCAAGATCGGGATTAGGAATCGCATATTCATGCTGGGGAAGATCAGGATATATCGATCATGGAGATGAAAGAGAGGGGTCCGGACGTTCCCATCATGTCGAAGCGGAACGGGGACGAAATTACGGGAGGCATCAGCATCTCTCCCGCTCTCATAGTTGTAATCAGAATCCCGAGGGGCATTAGCATCTCCCTCGTAATTGACCATGGCGTCTGGAGCCACACTCAAGTCCCTGCCTGATCGCAGCAGCATGATGTTAGATTCCCTTTTTTTAAAGATTTGACAAACAAGTTGCACAGAGATTAATCAAACAAGTGGATGCTTAACGTGATTTTAAGGTTCCTTGTTGAGTTATTTGAATTGGATTAAACCACAAATTCGCTCAGGGAAAGGATCCTAGTTTCAGTTCAATTTCCACCGTTATTCTCTAGGGCTTTCTCTCACAACGCTTTTGGAATCTAGCCGGGACTTCAATTGGTACAACCAGCCCGATGATCAAGGAGGAATACCTTGATTTTGGGGACTTATGGAGGCCTTAACGTCAACTTCTCTAGTCTGATCAAGGGACCAACCCAATCAGAGAGAGTTGCTGACGTCAAGTAGTGTGTTCCTAAGAAAAGGAGAGTATTCGCCTCAATGCGTATGTCCTATGGCCTGGATGGCCTCTAATGCTTAATAATAATGGGTAGCTAGCACTCAAACTACAAAAATCTGAAAACTGAAAAATAACTAAGAAACTGTCTGAATCGCGTCGAGGGTAGTCGACACTATTCAAAACAGAACCTTATTTTTTTCGCAGAAACAAATGCAGACAGCAGAGAAAATATGAAGACTGAAAGGCGTCTGGGTGTATTGACGCGGTTTAAAACGCGTCAGTGCTCCTAGACGCTTTTCAGTTCGCAGAAACAGTTTTGCAGGAGGATTTTCTGGGTTGAATCCTCCTCAAACAGGATAAAAAGCAGTAAATAATCAATTCATGCAGATTTTTTCTAGTTCCAGATTTTAACAGGATGATTTACTAACTAAACAACCAAGATGCCAATCAATCACACAACATTTTCAACACAAAAACAGCTTTTTAAACTAATCAAGGGGAGGGCAAGATCTTGCCACTGGGGTGTGCACGTGGTGCACGAGGGAAATTAACTAAACTAAAACACTCACCAATTGGTGAGGACGTGTCGAGAGACACAAATGGTGCACCGTGGGTGCCCGGTTGATGATAGCAAGAACAAAAAAACTAAAAGATGGCGAGACCAAGTCCCACCGTGATCGCCAAAAAAGCTGTGAGTGCTTAAAATGCTCGTGTGATTAACATGAAAAATCTAGGTTGTTTAGTGCAAAATAAACCTATTAAAAACAGAAACTAAGTGCAGTGATCGCCAGAAACTTTTGACTTAAAAGTTTCAAAAGAGGGTTTTGATCGCCTACCTGTTTGAATGCGGAAGATGTTAAGCTCTTGATTCCCCTCCTTTAGCCGGCTGAAGAAAGAGAGCCCTTTCTTTGTTCTTTGTTCTTGCTGTTGAATTTGAGGTTGAGGATTTGAGGATCGTCCAAGACTTCTTGTGACTTTGTGCTTGATTGTTTTCCCCTTTGATTCTCTTGTTGAGTGCAGCAGAATAGAAAGAAAAGAAATGAAGAAATAATGATGAGAACTTTAAGCAGAAGCAGTATCTTTTCTACTCATGATGTTAAACATGCAATTAAACAGCAAACTTACTTGTTTAATGGCTTTTGAAACCCCTTAATCAAATAGGTTTTGAAAAGAATGAATGTGGTGTGTGTGTTGCATGGAGTGAATGATGAAGAATGTAGAACTAAAATGGAATGAAAATGCAGAAACAAAAGACTTATGCCCAATGGTTGAATTCTTGAATGGATGAAGAATCTTGAAAGGACGCCGACTTCTGAAAATGGCAGCACTTCGGCGTTCCGACGTTATTGCTTCGATCTTCAACTTGTTATTGCTCAATCAACTCAAGATTACGCTTCTTTTTTTAATGGCGCTCAACATTTTTAACTCTTCAAGATGTAAGGTATTTATAGACCTCTTCTGCGTTCGCGGATTAACATAGAAAACTTCAGATTTATCTATCTTAACTGACAGATAAATACTGATTAATTCATCTTTATCTGTAATTATCTAAAACGCGTCCACCATGGCTGACGCCTTTCAGATTAATTAAGATAAGGATAAATATCCGGAAAAACTTATCTTTATCTTTATTAGCTAAAACGCGTCTACATGTGCAGACGTCTTTTACACTAATTAAGATAAGGATAAACATCCGGAAGAGAAGTAGAAATAGCCTAGGAAACCTAAAACGCGTCAGGACTGACAGACGCCTTTTAGCTAATTAATCAACTGATTAAAATTCAAATTTAAACGTTAAAACAGGAATAAACTCTAAATCGCGTCCACACAGGTTGACGTCTTTTAGAATTCTGCATATTTTAACTGAAATTTGAGCTAAAATCAATTCAATTGATTAACTTAAACATGTCTATTCGACCCGACACTTAAAAAGATCAATAAAAATTAACCAATGGTTAAATATCAGACCATTCTGAGGCATTATTATATGATATGAAATTTACTCGAAATGACGTCAAAATTAGCGTGTCTACAGTGGGTGCGTGAGTGGGCGGTGGGGATCGAAGGATCCTTACTGAGTCTTTTCGATGAGACTCACCCCTACAGTTTTCAGGTGAGGGTTCCAGGCAGGCGTAGCAAGGGGAGTGTTGCTTTGGGTCGCGCGCCAGCAACCGTTGTTCCGGGGTATGCTCCGATGTAGTTGTCATTTTATTTTCTGGCCTGTATGCTTAATTATTTCCTTTCTGTTGGAGTATGTAATTATTTGCTGAGTCGAGTCGCATTATAATAATTTTTAATTCCTGCATTTCCTTTCTAATTCAATGCGATGTAAATGTTTAGCTTAGTTTATTATTTATTTCCTAGACTTATCAAGATCCTAGTTTGGCTCCAAATTAATGATTCGGTACCCATTTAGTAATCGGATCCCCGATTATAGGGTGGCAGGTCGTTACAGCTGAGATCAACGCAGCTCGGGTCCTTGAGCTCGAGGAGCAGGTGGCTCGTCTCTCCACCGGGGATCTCGCACGACTCTAGGTTCGCCTGGAGATTTTGACTGAGGAGAGGGATCGCGACCGTCTTCGGCTGAAGAGTCTTCAGGGTCACCTCTCCGTGGCAGAGCACGAGCGCTAGATGGTGGAGGAGAGATATCAGTGAGCCCGCCAGCGGACTATCGATCGTGGTCAGGCGAGTACTTTCACAGCCAGCATCGCCATATCGTCCGGCCAGGCAGGGCCGAGCGTGATGGGACCACCTCCACCTCCTAGCCGAGGACCGGCACCAGATGCTCCTGATGAGGCTCAGAGCCAATTTGATGAAGGGGCAGGGGAGAGTCAGCCATGAGGGCTGCATATGTACTTTTTTTTTTTTTTGTATCATGTACAAACACCTTTTGATATATATATATGAAATTTTGTCTTCAGCTTTGTGTCTCATGTGTTTGACCTGTGTCCTGTACATTAGTTAACAAACAGGTTAAGTATCTATTTAGGCTTAACCTCTTGTCCAGTTAAGTAACCGATTAATTGATCATTTTCTTGGTATAAGGGTCAAGAGGCATAGCTTTTATTAACAAAGGTAACATGAATAATCAAACTGTAAGCAAAAATACAATATGCAATTAGACAGATGCTCACTGAAAATAAAAGGAATGAAACACACTAGATGCGATAAGCAAATGCTAATTGAAACATTTTTGTTTTGAAATATTCATTTTTGCTTGGGTTTTGGAACATATATATATATATATATATATATATATATATATTTGGATTTTTGAAATATCTATTTTTTTGGATTTTGAGATATGTACTTTTTTTGGATTTTGAAATATGTATTTTTTTTTGGATTTTTGAGATATGTTTTTTTATTTTATTTTGAGATATCTATTTTTTTTGGATTTTGAAATATGTATATTTTTTTTATTTTGAGATATTGTGCAAACTAAAAGACCAGCATGGTACCCAGACCAAAAGAACATATTCATTTATTAACTTAATTCCCAAATTGTTCTTTAATAATCTAACTTAGACCCATCGTGCTTGAACTTGTGTTTCCATTCGTGATCCCATTTGATGATTTGATCCTTAGTCAATCTAGGTCGTTCCTTAAGCTTGGAGTACGCCTCTTCAGAAAAAAAGGAAGAATTGGTTTAGAAAGCTCACGAGAAGGTACCGGAGACGTAAAAAGATGTTCCTTTCTTACCCTAATATCTGTTAGGGTTCGGTCATTTTCTTTCCGGGATATTTATCGACCTTGCGTTCCCTTTTCATTTCTTTTCATGGCCTTGATGTAACGTTTGTAGTGTAATGGTCTTTTGATATTGACATTTGGCTTTTACCTTTTGTTTTTGCTTCTCTTTTCTTTCTTCTTGGGACGGATCTCCCCCTTTTTTTATGACGGCCTTCTACTAAGATGGCAGGTATTCTTTGTAGTCTATTCTAAGCCTCGTTCCGACATCATGGGCCGAGTGTAAAGATAGAATTTTTGTTTAAAAAGAATGATTTGCATTTTACACCCTCAGTCAAGCTTTCAGTATTCCTTAAGACTTAGCATCTCTTGTTACTCACAAACCAAACATGTCAGTGTGTATAGTAATGTGTTTGAATTAAATTATCCAGACTAATAAGAGAATTTGAGTTTCTAAATTTTATGATTCCACTGGTCTTTGTACCATGTTGATCGACTCTTTAACCTAAGGGTAGTTCTTAAGATACAAACCGTTCCAGGGGTGAGTTAATTCTTGCCCTTCTACATTAACTAGACGGTAAGCGTTACTAAGAAAAGCATGCGATACAACATAAGGTCCTTCCCAATTGGGTTGGAGTTTAGAACGCGGACCACCAGGTTTTACAAAGATTCTTTTGACGACTATTTCACCAACTTTGAACTTACGTTCAATGACTTTCTTTTGATAAAAACATGCTAATCTATTTTGATAAACTCTTGCATGGTTAGTAGCTGACCATCTTATCTCGTTTAAGAGTTCCAATTGAGCAAGGAGTACTGAACGGTGTTCATCAATGGAAAATTCCTTATTCAATTGTACTCTTAATGACGGTATAAGGATCTCGTATGGAACTACCGCCTCCATTCCAAATGTTAAGGAATAAGGACTCTGCCCAGTAGGCGTGCGGATTGAAGTTCGGTATGCCCATAGAGCCTCAATCAATTTTTCTGGCCAGTTTGTGAATTTATTAGACTTGCACGTCTTTTTGATGATTTTTATCAAAGTCTTGTTAGTTGCCTCTGCTTGGCCATTGCCTTGCGGATAATAAGGAGACGAATGATGCAATGCAATTTTGTACCTGTTGCAGAGGTCTTTCAGTTCTTGTAACACGAACTTCGGTCCATTGTCGGTGACGATGGTGCTTGGAATTCCAAATATGGTGATGATGTTCTTCATGATGAACTTGCAGACGGTTGATGCTTTGACTTTCGTGTACGCTTTAGCTTCCACCCACTTGGTGAAGTATTCTGTTGCCGTGAGGATGAAGGATTTCTACTTAATGCCGAAATCAGGATTGCCAAGGGGTCCAATGACATCGAAAGCCCACATGGAGAAAGGCCATGGGAAGGAAACAGGATGGAGTGAAGATGCAGGAGAATGAATCTTATCGGCGTGATGTTGACACTTGGCACACCTACGGACATATCCTACACAATCTTCTTCCATGGTTGGCCAATAGAATCCTTGTCTAAGGATTTTCTTTGCTAACATCTGTCCATTAACATGGCCACCACAAACTCCAACATGAGCTCCTTCCATAACCTTCCAAAGCTCATCTTCGTCTACATATCTTAGAATAACTCCATCAAAACCTCTTTTGTATAATGCTCCCCCAACTAGGGTGTATCTTTGAGCAACTCTCTTGATAGCCCTTTTCTCCTTAGCTGTGGCTTCTTCAGGATATGATTGATCTTCACAATATTTAGTAATTTCATAGTACCATGGTTTTTGTTCATCACCCATCTCTTCTAACAACTCCATTAACATAATCTCTCTCTTTTCCACAATATTTCCATCTCTGACCTTCTTCAGCAGCTTCTCCTAGTTCTAAGGAATGAAGGGTCTTTCATGGCGGGTGAAAGACGCCTATGAACGATGATCGACTCGGATTGTCTGCTGATTGGAAAATTAAGGGAAGATGCGAGTGAAGCTAGAGCGTCAGCTAAGATGTTTTGATTTCTAGGAATATGGATGAAGATCAATTTTATGAAAAGCTTAGCATAAGCAGAAGTGTAAGTTCTTGATAAGGCTTGAGTTTGGGATCAAGAGTTCGATATTTGGTTAATACCTGGCGAAGAATCAATTGGCTATCACCCACAATTCCGAGTTTAGTGGCACCATGGAGATGGGCACCCTCGAGGCCAACAAGGAGTGCCTCGTATTCAGCTATATTGTTAGTGACTGGAAAGTCAAGTTAAAAGGCTTGTGGAATGGTGACACCTTCAAGTGGTAACAGAATAATGCTAATACCCTTTCCATGGGAATTCAGAGCTCCGTCAAAATACAGAGTCCACATGTCATCTTTGATTTGGTCTATGGACATCAGTTCCTCATCCAGAAACTCCGATCGGACTGGATTAAAACAAGGAAGGGGATGATGAGCAAGATGCTTTGCTATGGCATAGCCTTTGATCGCTTTCTGTTGAATGTAAGTGATATCAAATTGAGATAGAAAGCTTTACCATCGTGCTAACCTATCAGTAAGGATAGATTTTTCTAGAAGAAACTTGATCGGATTCATTCTAGCGATAAGATGGACTTCATGGGCTAGAAAGTAATACTTCAATTTCTGAACCACCCATACCAATGCTGCACATGTTTTCTCCATCGCTGTGTATTTATGTTCAGCGGGGTTGAGAAGTTTAGAGAGATAGTAGGCTGCCCTCTCCTTTCCTTCTTCATCCTCTTGTGCTAGGACAGCCCCCACCTCATCATCTAGGACACAAATGTATAGTATCAATGGTTTGTCCGGAGATGGTGGTATCAAAACAGGAGGACTTGCCAAATAATTCTTCAATCCATCAAACGCCTCCTGACACTTATCATCCCAATTGAATTTGACTCCCGGCTTGGTAACCTCGTAGAACGGCTTACACCTTTGTGAGTGTTGGGAGACAAATCGGCGAATAAACTGCAACCTCCCGATTAATCCTCTTAACTCTTTCAAGTTCTTGAGAGGTGGCATTTCTCTAATAGCCTTTGCCTTATTGGGATCGATCTCAATTCCCCGTTTATTGACAATGAATCCAAGTAATTTCCCTGAGGATACCCCAAATCCAGAACTTTGGCATGCTCAGCCTTAGTCTTAGATTTCACCAACAAGTCATCCACATACATTTCTAGATCGATATGCATCATGTCGCAAAATATTGCCATCATAGCCCTTTGATAAGTGGCTCCAACGTTCTTCAATCCAAAAGGCATGACGACATAACAATATGTCCCCCAAGGTGTAGTGAAAGATATCTTTTCTTGATCTTCTTCTGCCAATTAGATCTGATTATATCCTGAAAATCCATCCATAAATGATAAATTTTCATAGCCAGCAGTATTATCGATGAGTACACCAATGTGAGGCAATGGAAAATCATCCTTAGGACACGCCCGGTTCAAATCTCGGAAGTCAATACAGATTTTGACCTTCCCATCTTTCTTCATAACCGGGACTATGTTAGCCACCCATTGTTGATAGAGGACAACTCTAATGAATTTGACTTTATGTAACTTATCGACCTCTTCTTTCATCTTTAAGGCTATTTGTGGGTGGAATCGCCTTAACTTCTGTTTAATCGGGCTAGATCTATCCTTTAATGTCAACCTGTGTTCCACTAGTGATGAGTCTAACCCCGGCATATCCTCATAACGCCAGGTGAAAGTGTCCTTATAATCCTTAAGAACTTGTACCATTGCCTTCTCATCCATTTCAGAAAGATTCTTGCTAACGAGGACAACCTTAGGTTCGTCTTCAGTCCCTAGATTGATCTCTTTGGTGGGCTCTTCTATGGCAGCTGATAGTTCATTGAATCTTTTTACTCCACTGGCATATGCCTCAGCTGCGTCCTCGTCATCATCCTCATCTTCAACAATGGGGTCTTTTTCGTGTATCAATTCATACACCCCATATCCATCATTAATTGACTCATCATCTACACAATCTTCTGGCATCTGAATAGGATTCTCTAATAGCTGAGGGATCATAGAGCAAGAAAGGCATTTAAATGCTAAATCCTGGAGGTATCTATCTGAAATTTGTTTACCCTTAGATTTTCTAGACTTCCTAACCTGGCTAATCTGCCTAGAACTAGACTCCCTAACTTCGCTAGACTCCCTATCCTGACCTAATAAGGACGAAGCAGAATGAAAATTATAGGATACAGGCGGAAATACAGGAGAATCCTCCCGAGGGGATGGGCAGAGTAGATCTATAAAAGAATCTTAACCGAACGACCCGCGCGATAGGGTACAATCTCACAAGTAGGAAGTTTCCTCAACGAGGATCTGAGAAAAATTTGTTGCCAAATTGGCTTTTTTTTTTTGGAGAAAGGTGAATTAATCATAACACAAGAATGAAGGTGAATAGGAGGAGAATGGGATGGGGGAAGTGGCACCAAGGCCAAAGGATTAGGGGGATCATACAGTAGTATGTCCCAGATTAAATCATAATCCTCTCTAGATCGAGAGGAGGTTGAGGGATAAAGTCCTGTGGGGACAGAGTGATCATGATGGGCAGAGCCCGTGTAATATCTTCAGTAATGACCCGCGACCAAGTCGGGTCAAAAGCAGAGTGCGGAATAGGGTATGGAATGTGAAAATGTAAGAGGGATAAGTCCCCCTCCAAAGAAGATCCATGGTATAACCAGCTTTGTAGGGGTCATCTGGCTCCCCTTCATCTGTTTCCTCATACAGCAGTATTCTTTTATCAAAAATGGCACCAGGCCCTTCAATCAGTTCAACTATTTGTTGCGGCCACTTTGGTTCTAAAGGATCAAGAAACAGTCTATTCAATGCAATATACATATCCCTTAAGTCAAACCATCTGTACCATTCACACTCAGGGTCGTGGAACTTCTTTCTTTTCATTGGCCGCAGAGCCTCCAAGGACTGGTATGTCAACAATTCTGAATAATGTCTGGCCAAGTCTCTTCCATATATGTCATGGAGATCAAAATAGGAAGTAATGACCACTGTGTTATCATGACTGATCACGGGCCCCTTGATGAAATGTGTGTATAGGGTCCATGTTAAGGGGTCCCGACCTTCTTTGCATGGTGTAGACATTGTCTCCCACACCTTCTGGTCGTCTTCATTGTCTTCCTGCTGAGTAATGTCATGCTTTACCTTTATTGGCCTATAGCCCAAGCCATTTCCAAGTGTCCTTCGGTTATCTTTGAGGGGCGTGGTTCTGCCTTGTAATTGTGTGTCTAGGCCCTTTCCAAGCTGATAACCATCCTTCATCATTATTTTTCAACCAGGGGTACTCATGCACTTCCCCCACTTTATGGCATCCAGTGGATAAGGAGTAAGAGTGGTGGCCTTTAAAGGATCAGCCACCGGACGGTAGACCTGTAATACCGACAGAAAAGGTTGTCGGCCAGGTGAAGAAGTTGGCTTGATATTCAAAGAGTGAGCAGCAGCAAGGATCGGCATGCTCGTAACTTTAATGATTTGTCCTTTGTAGGAAAATTTGAGGTACTGATGATTCGTAGAGAGAATCACCTCAAGGGTTTTAATATAAGGATGACCCAAAATAGCATTCAAGGAAGGATCGATTTCCAAGATGTGAAATTCGACCTCGGCATGACGTACAGGGCCTAACTCTACTTTTAAATAGACCATTCCCAGAGGGGAACAGGTGGAGTTATCATAAGCTATTACAGAGATAGGGCTAGGCAGCCATTTTTCTTTGGGTACACCACACAATTCAAGGGTCTTCGGAGGCAGGACATTAATTGAAGCCCCCGTATCGACCAGACATGCATCTACGGCCTTTTTACAGATATTGACCGTAATACTCAGAGCCATGCTCCTGGCTGCTGGTGGTTCTAGTTCCGAGGCATGAAATAAGATAGATGGCTGATCCCCCTAAGGAACTAGTAGTGCGGCGATCTTCTCTACCGGCACGTCTTCGTTGACCATCACTTTTTGTAGATACTCCATCAGAGCTTCCTTATGGGTCTTCGATCTTTTGATCAACTCAAGCACAGAGATTCGTGCCGGTGTTCTATCCAATTGCTTTAGCAGGTCATATTGAGTGCATGGTGCACTCTCATCATTATGCGCTTCCTCCGGTGACTGTGATGGGCTGTCTCTAACTGTTGATTGAGGAAAGGCCTTATTGAAGATCCTCCCACTCCGGAGTGCATGTTCTTTACTTGTGGAAGGGCCGGGTGATAACTTGAGCACTGCAGGGTTGGTAGATGGCGTAGATGGTGCAGAGGTTTGGCATACGGGTGATGGCGTGGAGTTACTTGGTGGTGGCATGGTATGGATGAGAGACTTAGATGGTTGGATGGTGGAAGGGTAATCGGTCGGTGCGGATGAAGTGGGGAATGGTGCGCGGAGTAATGGTTTAGATGGTTGTATGGTATTTGGGTAAGTGGTGGTGGTGGTAGGTGATGTAGGGAATGGTACGCGGAGCAGTGGTTTGGATAGCATGAGGGGTGCATAATTAGCTTGCGGTAGGTTATTTAATGGAGGCGTAGTGGCGTGGGGTGTAATGGGTTTGAGGAAAGCGGGCGATGGTGATGGGTTAATGGGCGTGGGTAAACGGTATGCGGGTGTTGGTAACGGGTTGTGGTTTAGGTATATGGAGGATACGGCGTGGTGGTTGTTCTACGGTGCTTGGAGTGTGACCCGTTGAATAAATAGACGAAGAGTCCTCTATCTTCCACTGTTGCCCTCGATTAGCCTCAGACTGGCTATTTGTCAAAATAGGGGCAACTTGATTTTGGTTCTGGTGCTCCGGGAGTGGGTTTTGCACTATACCCATGTTTGGAGGCGCCGCTGCCTGCGCCGGCGCTCTTGGTTGTTGCTGCTACTGTTGTTGTTGTTGTGGTCTTCTCGCCTTCAAGGCGGATATATACTTCTTCATTTCTTCCCAATCAATGCCTCCCTGCTCGTTGAGATCATGAATATAATCTCGGAATTGGAAGCAGGTATCTATTGTGTCTAGGTTGTCGGTGGAAATAACAATACCTAGAAGTGTTGGCATATTGGGGCCAAACTATTTTTTCTCTTGGCAAAACCATAGCATTGGCTGCCATTAAAGCATTGAAAATATCTGTCAAGGATTCTGGAAGGACTGGATATTCTGCCCTCTTCGGGCCTGGAGGTTTCCTCTGCTGGTTATAATCAACAGGAGGAGGTACATTATGATACGCCGGTGGTGCACACGGCTGGTATTGTTGTTGTTGTGGGGGCTGATACTGTAATTGCCGTTGTGGCTGCTGCTGTGGTTGCTGTTGTGGTTGCTGATTCGGCTGCTGAGGCCACTGGTACTGAGGCTGCTGATACTGTGGGTTCGGCTGCTACTATCTGTAACCCTGCTGGTTTGGCTGCGGCGCCCGCTGGTACTGTGGTTGCTGATTCCTCACGAATTGGGGCTGATTGTTGTTCATGGTACTAATCTTCTCATGGGAGAGCGTGCCCACAGTGGTTGGACCCATGCTAGGAGAATTTGGCACGGCAGGCTTCCGAGGTGGAGGCCTGCTAGGTCGGTGAGGATCAAAGACACTAGAGAATGTAGCATCCTAGAAAGCATTTTGATAATAACGCGCCTTTTCATAGAGCTCTGCCATGCTGGGCAAGTTGTTCAGGGCAAGGACTAGTTTAAACTGAGGTGTGGCATTGGAAATCAACATCTTTACTTGCTCAGACTCAGACAGATGATCTTTGATCGTTCCGAATTGTGCGTCGTTAAACACTCATGAAAACGTTCAATCTAAATTTATCCGGCTCACTCAAATCAGATTTTGAAAATTAATAGTGGTGAGTCCGAGTCGATCCACAGGGAGATAGAATTTTAATTTTGAAAACTTTGGACTTTAGTTAATCTAAAAATAAGTGAGACTTTAAGTAAAATAATTACTTATTTAAACTAAAATTAAATTAACTAATGTTACCTAAAAATATAATTACTTAAATTAAACAACTCTTTTTTTTTCTTTTTCAAAAATTAAACACAAACACATATATAAAAAATAATAACCACAACTAAAAATTATAACAACAAAAACAAACTATTGTTTAATTGTGTAAAATATTAATCATCATGAATCAAATAACTTAATTAAACAAATAATAACTAATTAAACAACAACTAATCAAGAATTAACCCTAATTAAATAACAATAAGTGATAAAACATCTTTAACCATCAAATAACCAACAACTACCTCTAATTAAATAACCAATACTATACTAGTGGGAGGAATAGAAAGAACAACACAACAGCAATATATGGGTTGCCGGCTGCTTGCTTGCAGGTGCTCGCATGAACAGGCTACGTGGAGAAGCACGTGGAGGTTAGGAGGGAGTTGCTGCTGCATGCTGGGATTGCTGCTGTTGATGTGGAGGAACTTGGAGGAGGCACAGAGGCGCTGGAGCAGCTGTTGGTGCTTGGGCGGTTGCTGCATGCATGCAGCGTAGAGGAGCTGCTGGAAGGGGTGCTGGCTGTGGAGCTTTGCTAGAGGAGCTGTTGCTGGTGTGTGGACGAGCATGCAGGAAGAGCTGCAGTGGCTTGCTGGCGGCTGCATGCGACGCAGAGGACCAGCTTCAGCGGGCACGTGGACAGGTGCTGCAGGTCGTGGAGGTGCATGCAGGTTTCACCTTGGACGTGGAAGAGCTTGCACAGGTGGATGGAGGAAGCTTCACCGGGCGTGCCTGCGTAGAGGAGGCGTGAACGGCGCGGCTGGGTGTTGGCTTCACCCGGTGCATTTGCAGGAGCTCGGGGAGGAGCTGAGAACCTTGCCGGCATGCAGACTTGAAGGAGCTGGTGGAGAGGCCCGGCTGTGATGCGGAGAGAACCGGCCTGCAGAGCAACGCGTGCAGGTTCGTGGAAGAGGTGCATGCGCTGCTGGTCGGTTGCTTGGGAGCTGTTGGCCGGGAGGGGAAGAGATCGAGAGAGAGAACAGAGCGAGAGAAACCGAGAGAGGGAGAGAACCAGAGAGAGGGAGAGAGGGATGCTGGAAAGGAGAGGAAGAGAGGACCGTGAAAGAGAGAACAGAGGGAGAGAAAGAGAGAAACCGAGAGAGGGAGAGAACCGGAGGAGGAGAATCTGTGGAGAGAGAAGAAAATAGAAGAGAGTGGGGGAGAACTGCTATGGCTAGGAAATTAAAAACGGAAGGGTGAAGGCTGGAGAAAGAGGAGGAGAGAGGTTGCGGGTCGAGAAAGAATAATGGAGAGAGAAGGAGGAGCTGTGGAAGAGGGAAGAGAAGAGAGAGAGAAAGAATACGGCTGTTGGGGAGGAAATTGGAGAAGGAGAGGGAGAGGGATCCGAATCGCAGCTGGAGAGAGAGACTAATATAGAGAGGAAAAGAGGTGTGGGAAAGGAAACCGAGAGAAGGAAAGAAGGAGAGACAAAAAAAAAAAAAAGAGAGAGAGGAGAGAAGGAAACAGAGAGAATTGGGTTCGGGAAGGAAAGTTTTTTACAAAAAGGAAAGTGGATTTTAGGAAGGCAGTTGGTCCTTCTTAGGCATGGAATTAGGACAATATTAGGACATCAAATTACATTTTTAACCCTGTTTTAGTCGAATTTATTAAAATCCGAACACTAGACCTCCTCCAAATTTCCGGAAACTCCACCAACTGCACTGCATCATCGGCATGTCCTGTTCACATAAAATAAATATAAATTAGCACATTATCATAAAAATATCATTATATTTATTTATTTCGTCTCGATTTTGCCAAAAAACTGCAAATGCGCTATACTCGATTAATCACATGAAATGACGATGTTTTTAAGTCAGAATTTGACGAAATTGGTACCGTTGGACTTGGTACACAATTATCTATCATTTCATGCTATTTTACAGATAAAAACATGAGTATGATGCATATGATTGCCCTTAAATGATCAATTTAACACTTTATCACACCCCCCAACTTACTCATTGCTAGTCCCTTAGCAATGCAAATAAGGAAAAGTTAGGACAAACAATGAATAATCATGCTTCATTTGTAGTATCTTTCACAATCAATTTGAGTGGTAGCCGATTGGTTAAGCTAAAGTTTTCATATCCTACAATATTTTGATTCACGACAGGTGATTGTGCATGAAAATTGGCACGCTTAGAACTCGTTTCCAACCTTTTTGGTATATTCTTGCCTTTACTACCCTTTAGATAAGACTACCTGGGGAGGAGAAGAGAATAAAAGATTTCCCGATCAGTCAGTGAGGACCGTTTTTCAGTTCCCGTCCCAACTCAGCACTTTTCACGACTTGGTCATATTTCTAGTACGATGGACTTTTTAGCGTGGCTTTTTTTTTTCATTTCATTATACTTTTGCTTTTGAGAGTGCGTACTTTTTGCCACTCTCTTTGAATTGCCTGAGGGGAGGTGCGTACTTTTTGCCACCTACCTTCCTTTAGCTCTTTTAACGCCTTCTATTGTCTTTAGTGTTTACAGCTGTCCATTTTAAATGACCGCCTCTTTTAGCGTGCTGAGTGGGACAGTCCCCTATTACGAATCCTACACATTCCTTTCGTTCAACCCAAAAGAAAAATTAAAATAAGTAGTCTTATCCTTAAGGTTCATTCCAGCAATTCTATACTTTTAAGATCTTTCATTTATTCTAAGTTGCCGTGTGTGTATGAAAATCATCCTGCCGAGGATTTTTGTGAAGTGGAATATTTAAACTTTGAAGGTTCTTTAACCAATGTGACAACCAAACAACTGATTTGTTTAAGGTTTACTTAATGAAACATGATTTTCATGCAATTTTCATAGGATGTGAAAAGAAATTTTTTTTTTTTTTTTTGAAAGAAACTTTTAAAAATTTGACCATTTTGCAGTGAAAGATATCAGTTTTCTTCAAAAGATTTCCAATAAATCCAAATCAAATTGATTGTCCCACCCCCCAACTTGATTGACATTGTCCTCAATGGCATAAAACATATGAAAAACATGTCAGCCAGAAGAGAATTTGTGAAGGAGCGAAACAACCTGTAATGAAGAGGATGCGACATACCCACGGCGATTGCTGCTCAGTGACCTAAAAGGAAAAGAAATACAAAAACTGAAGTAAAATATTGGGTTGTCTCCCAACAAGCGCTAAGTTTATCGTCTTCAGCCAGACGGAATGTTCACACTATCCAATGCCTACTAGCACAAATTTCAGTGCATGCATTTTAAAGTTTGTTGGTTGGAGTGTACTCAGCATTGCATGTAGCTGATGAATCAGAATGTTATCATTGAGATTCCAAAAAAAAGAATTTTTCAACATGGTCAATAGGATATTGGTTCTACTTGATTCATAGGCCATGTCAACCACGTACCCCGCTTCTTTTCCTTGATTGAACTGAAGCATTTGATCCCCTAGAAAAGTATCAGAAATTTCCAAAATGATGGGACATTGATTCAATGTAGGGGATGATCCAATGTCGAAGATGAGAAAATCAACAAATATGTGGCTCCTATCCACCTGAATAAGAGTATCTTGGATCATGTCATGCAGCTGCTTAATGAAATGATCAATTGACTGCAAAGCAACCGACATGCACTTTAATTTGTGGATTCCAAATTTCTCAAAGATAGAGACTGAGAACAGGTTCAGTTTGGCCTCCAATTTCAATAAAATCCAGTAAAGATTGATGTTATCGATATTGTAAGAATTGAGTTGGACAACACAGTGAGTGTCTTTGAGAAAATGGTTGTTGATGTGGACTTGACCCAATAATTCCATCACCTCCTTGAGTCGGGCCAACTTTTGGAGGCTATTGGGCTTAGATTCTCTAACACTCGGGAAACAGATCATAGGTAGGTGAATATCTGGGCTCTCACTAGAATCCTTCTCGTCTCCTTCATCTCCCCCCAACTTACCCTCAATGGGCTCTTCTTGATGATTAGCTAAGTCTATGGCTTCAGTTTTCTCTTGATGCAATTCCTCAAGATTATCCACTTTCTGATCCATTGGGAAGAAGAAATATTCAAGATCCAGATCATCATGTATATTTAATTCCTCTGTGGGAAATAGAAAGTGTTCAAAGTCCAGATCAATATCAAGCAAATCACTCATTTCTTCTTCTCCTTTTTCCTTCAAGCTCTCCTCAAGAGAGATAGGTGTGATCGTGACTTCATTTTGCTGGTCAGTCTGAGGGTTTTCCATCTTCTCTCTATCCACCTGGTATATATCTTCCAGAATATCCACTTTCTCTATTGGGAAGAAAAATTATTCGAGGTTCAGACTAGCATGTATATTAACTTCCACTGTGGGGAACATGCAGTGTTTAAATTCCGGATTAACCTCTAAAAGATCACTCACTTCCCCTTCTCCTTTTCTATCACTTAAGCTTTCCTCAGGACAGACAGGTATGATCATGGATGCATCTTGTTGACCAGTCTCATGATTTTTCATAGATTGATTCATGCTAGCATTCCCTATTCTTACCTGATAAAACTCCGTAAGAGTCTCTCCGTTTTCAAGATCAGGCATTATGTGACCATTTTTGGATTGAATGATTTCAAGTTGAATTTGTGAGTTGATTTGTTGGTCAAAATAAGGTGAAAAAGATTCCAGATTTTCAATGGGATTGCTAAGCACTTCTGCTAAATCCATTCTTAGATTAGTTTCAGTCAAACAGTCAACTAGGGCTTGCGTCGTTAAACACTCATGAAAACGTTCAATCTAAATTTATCCGGCTCACTCAAATCAGATTTTGAAAATTAATAGTGGTGAGTCCGAGTCGATCCACAGGGAGATAGAATTTTAATTTTGAAAACTTTGGACTTTAGTTAATCTAAAAATAAGTGAGACTTTAAGTAAACTAATTACTTATTTAAACTAGAATTAAATTAACTAATGTTACCTAAAAATATAATTACTTAAATTAAACAACTCTTTTTTTTTCTTTTTCAAAAATTAAACACAAAAACATATATAAAAAATAATAAGCACAACTAAAAATTATAACAACAAAAACAAAGTATTGTTTAATTGTGTAAACTATTAATCATCATGAATCAAATAACTTAATTAAACAACTAATAACTAATTAAACAACAACTAATCAAGAATTAACCCTAATTAAATAACAATAACTGATAAAACATCTTTAACCATCAAATAACCAACAACTACCTCTAATTAAATAACCAATACTATACTAGTGGGAGGAATAGAAAGAACAACACAACAGCAATATGTGGGTTGCCGGCTGCTTGCTTGCAGGTGCTTGCATGAACAAGCTACGTGGAGAAGCACGTGGAGGTTAGGAGGGAGCTGCTGCTGCATGCTGGGATTGCTGCTGTTGACGTGGAGGAACTTGGAGGAGGCACAGAGGTGCTGGAGCAGCTGTTGGTGCTTGGGCGGTTGCTGCATGCATGCAGCGTGCAGGAGCTGCTGGAAGGGGTGCTGGCTGTGGAGCTTTGCTGGAGGAGCTGTTGCTGGTGCGTGGAAGAGCATGCAGGAAGAGCTGCAGTGGCTTGCCGGCAGCTGCATGCGACCCAGAGGACCAGCTTCACTGGGCACGTGGACAGGTGCTGCAGGTCGTGGAGGTGCATGCAGGTTTCACCTTGGACGTGGAAGAGCTTGCGTAGGTGGATGGAGGAAGCTTCACCGGGCGTGCCTGCGTAGACACCCGGCTGGCAGCGTGGAGAGGAGGCGTGAACGGCGCGGCTAGGTGTTGGCTTCACCCGGTGTGTTTGCAGGAGCTCGGGGAGGAGCTGAGAACCTTGCCGGCATGCAGACTTGAAGGAGCTGGTGGAGAGGCCCGGCTGTGCTGCGGAGAGAACCGGCTTGCAGAGCAACGCGTTCAGGTTCGTGGAAGAGGTGCATGCGTTGCTGGTCGGTTGCTTGGGAGCTATTGGCCGGGAGGGGAAGAGATCGAGAGAGAGAACAGAGCGAGAGAAAGAGAGAAACCGAGAGAGGGAGAGAACCGGAGAGAGGGAGAGAGGGATGCTGGAAAGGAGAGGAAGAGAGGACTGTGAAAGAGAGAACAGAGGGAGAGAAAGAGAGAAACCGAGAGAGGGAGAGAACCGGAGGAGGAGAATCTGTGGAGAGAGAAGAAAATAGAAGAGAGAGGGGGAGAACTGCTGCGGCTAGGAAATTAAAAACGGAGGGTTGAAGGTTGGAGAAAGAGGAGGAGAGAGGCTACGGGTCGAGAAAGAATAATGGAGAGAGAAGGAGGAGCTGTGGAAGAGGGAAGAGAAGAGAGAGAGAAAGAATACGGCTGCTGGGGAGGAAATTGGAGAAGGAGAGGGAGAGGGATCCGAATCGCAGATGGAGAGAGAGACTAATATAGAGAGGAAGAGAGGCATGGGAAAGGAAACCGAGAGAAGGAAAGAAGGAGAGACAAAAAAAAAAAGGAAAGAGAGAGGAGAGAAGGAAACAGGGAGAATTGGGTTCGGGAAGGAAGGTTTTTTACAAAAAGGAAAGTGGATTTTAGGAAGGCGTCTGGTCCTTCTTAGGCATGGAATTAGGACATCAAATTACATTTTTACCCCTGCTTTAGTCGAATTTATTGAAAACCGAACACTAGACCTCCCCCAAATTTACGGAAACTCCACCAACTGTACTGCATCATCGGCATGTCCTGTTCACATAAAATAAATATAAATTAGCACATTATCATAAAAATATCATTATATTTATTTATTTCGTCTCGGTTTTGCCAAAAAACCGCAAATGCTCTATACTCCATTAATCACATGAAATGACGATGTTTTTAAGTCAGAATTTGACGAAATTGGTACCGTTGGACTTGGTACACAATTATCTATCATTTCATGCTATTTTACAGATAAAAACATGAGTATGATGCATATGATTGCCCTTAAATGATCAATTTAACACTTTATCAATCTTTAACTATTTCTGCCATGCCCCTCCATCTGTCAGCAAAACTGATGAATTCCTCATCGGACTTCATTTTTTCTGCTATCAGGTCAGTAATAGACAGAGAGGGTGCAACTCTATCCTGGTATCGTTTAATGAATTTTTGTGACACGGTACCATAGTCCTCTACTTCAGATGGCTCTAAGGAAAAGAACCATTCGAGGGTTGATCCCTCCAAAGATTTCCTGAACAAAAATGCTAACGACCTCTTGTTGTTCTGCCAGAAAGATGACTTATACATAAACTCCTTCAAATGAGTGAAGGGGTTACCAGTACCGTTGTATTTTTGGTACATTGGCATTTCGGAGGGCGGCAAATGGAACACGTGCAGACTTGGCAGGTTAATCTCTGGTGCGGCTTTAACTCCCATCATTTTCTGAAAATTACTGAACTGTTCATCCATACGCTACATGTTTGCGAGCAGAGCTTGAGTCGTCGGATTGACTGGAGGAGGGGGAGGTGGAGGTACATGACAGGCATGTTGCCTAGAGTATGTAGGGCATGGGGGACAATAGGGCTGAGGTCCGGCAGAGCTTCTGCCATGCCCGAGGGCATTTTGGTAAGTAGGCGTCAGCGGCCTGACCGGTTGCCTCAAGGAGGACAATTGTGGCCTAGCTGGCCGAGAAGTTGAAACCTGGAGGCCTTCCATGTTAGGTTTAGGTGGCCTACAAGCCAATCTGACTATGTAAATCTCGTTCATTTATTAATATAATGGCATAATACTCATTATGTGTAAATCGCATTAATTATCGTTTCATAATGAAGTCCGTGAATATGTGCTATAGTGATCAGATTATGACGAGATCATACTTATGAGATTGGTCACTTAAACACACATATTCTTAATCGTTCCTAGTCGTCGGATATCCGAGAAGGACATCGGATATCCGGTTAGACTAGTGCAAATTACTCCTGCTCATATGATGAGGGTGACTGATCTCATAAGTCACTTGTGTGGAGACACTAAGGCGAATCTGTAGGTGCTCATTGGAGAATGAGTTCACTGAACTGATCCGACTGAATCACTGGATGGTATTGTACCTCACTGTCAACCAGCTTGATTCTATTGTCGCAGTTGCGTGGATGGTCCTAAGACCTGAGACACCAAGGACACCTTGCCGGTGGACTTCTGTGCTTTGACCTTGGTTTACGAATCTCTAGCCACGGGATTCTAATACGCCAAGGATTGGGTACAGCGGAATACCGTCGAAGGGAATTGTGTGTCAATAAGGAATCATTCGCTCTCGGTACTTAGAGAGAGAATGCTCTAGGAAGGATGCGTGGAAGTCCCTGGCCAGGGAGGACGATAATATCGGGAAAGGAGTTTTTCGATATTCATCAGCGGCATCCAATCCAAGTGAGTCGACCGGTTAGGGTTTGACAGCACGCCATGCCCTGAGTTGACTCGAGAGCATTGTACGAATGAAGGATTATATCCATGCGGTAACTGTCGGCGGAAAGGTTCCAAGAGTGGGTTACTTAACCCCAATACCTTCCGGGTTCACGCGGTGTTGCTTGGCACCCAACGTGATCGGAGGCCCGGTCGAATTGGATGTGCGACATCAATTCGATTGATTAATTAATTAATAAAGGGTTATTAATTGATTAATAAAGCCAGTGAGGAGTCACTTGGCTTGTTGGGCCATTAACTGGACTGGTACTTGGGCCTAGAGGGTCACACGCAAATGATTCTCAAGGCGATGGATAAATAAGTAGGTTTTATATAAACCGGGGGCTTTTATGAAAAACCGCGCGGTTAGTATAAAACATAGCGAACGGGCTGAGCAGGCCAAGCTGCTGCCAACCCTAGCCACCCCTCCTCTGTTTCTCTCTCTCTCTGACGTCCAGACAGATCCAGATCTGCTCCGCCGCTTCTCCGAATCCCGTTCAACGGGAAATCGTCCGCGTGTTGCGGCGATCATTACGGCGACTGGCGGAGGTTTCGTAGGCTGCGAAGAACGAGGAACGTGAGGATATCCGTCGCGAGGAGGATCGTGTGGACTTCGCTAGAGGTCGGGCGCTTGCGCGGCTTGCGGTGTCGCACCGACGGAACCGAACGGTTGCGGATTCGAATCCGCACACGGTGAGAACTTCGATTATCCGATAATCGATTTTTGATTTTCGAAACAGGAACGGATCGCTGTTGTAATATTTTATTTTCCGCTGCGTGAGCGATCCGGAGAAACCCGAGAAACCCAACACTACCTCCCTCTCTCTTGTACTCGCTAAAAGGCTCTCTTCTAATTACATGTAATTCTAGAATTATTGTAATCTGATCGAGGCAACTGAGGAAGAAGCGAGGACGATCCACAGATGCATCAATTCGATTGATTAATTAATTAATAAAGGGTTATTAATTGATTAATAAAGCCAGTGAGGAGTCACTGGGCTTGCTGGGCCATTAACTAGACTGGTACTTGGGCCTAGAGGGTCACACGCAAATGATTCTCAAGGCGATGGATAAATAAGTGGGTTTTATACAAACGGGGGGTTTTTATGAAAAACCGCGCGGTTAGTATAAAACATAGCGAACGGGCTGAGCAGGACAAGCGGCTGCTAACCCTAGCCGCCCCTCCTCAGTTTCTCTCTCTCTCTAGTGTCCAGACAGATCCAGATCTGCTCCGCCGCTTCTCCGAATCCCGTTCGACGGGAAATCGTCCGCGCGTTGTGGCGATCGTTGTGGCGACCGGCGGAGGTTTCGTGGGCTGCGAAGAACGAGGAACGCGAGGATATCTGTCGCGGGGAGGATCGCGTGGACTTCGCTAGAGGCCGGGCACTTGCGCGGCTTGCGGTGTCGCACCGACGGAACCGAACGGTTGCGGATTCGAATCCGCACACGGTGAGAATCGATTATCCGATAATCGTAGGTTTTACTTTTTCAAAACGGGAACGGATCGCTGTAAATATTTTATTTTCCGCTGCGTGAGCGATCCGGAGAAACCCGAGAAAACCCAACAATTCCAGTATTGGCATGACGCCATATGAGGCATTGTACGGGAGGCCGTTTCGATCTCCTTTAAATTGGTCTGAGATTGGTGAGAGACAGATGACATGTCCAGAGATGGTACAGTAATGCAGAGGTTTCCAGAGTAGTGCAGCAGAGGTTGACCGCAGCTCAGTTGAGGCAGAAGAGTTATGCAGATGTTCGCAGGAGACTGCTTGAGTTTGAGGTTGGGGACCACGTGTTTCTCCGAGCCTCCAAGGGTGTGATGAGATTTGGGAAGTGAGGCAAGCTGAGTCCACGCTTTATTGGGCCCTTTCCCATTCTTGCTCGAGTTCGGAAAACGGCGTATCAGCCACCCAGTCATGCGGGAGTCCACGATGTGTTCCATGTTTCAATCCTGAGGAAGTATGTATAGGATCCGTCTCATGTTTTGGACTTTTCAGAGTTGGAAGTCTCGGACAATTTGTCATTTTCGGAGTACCCAGTACGTGTTGCAGATCGTAGGAAACAGGTCCTTCAGAACAAGGTTTTTCCTCTAGTGAAGGTGATTTGGCAGCATCGCTTCGAAGGCGAGGTGACTTGGGAGCGAGATGAGATGCGAGAACTATGTTCCTACCGTTTCCAGTAAGTTCTCATGTGAGCTTGTAATATCCTTTTCGTTGGCACTACTTTAGTTGCAGTAGTTTCGAGGACGAAATTTTCTTAAAGGGGGGAGAATGTAAGGATTGAGGTTTCAGATTCAGTTATCGGGTCAGTTTCGGTGTCGGAACCTTTGGTTTGGGCCCTTATGGGCCTGGTGCATGGCCTCTTGGGAGCCATGCGGGGGTGCCACATAGCGGGCATTAGGGCGTAAGTGTATGGCCCCGGTCTTGTCGTTTGAATGGCATCTTGTATGGCCGACGTGATTCAGACATCTACCAGTGTACGACCCATGTCACGTCGTCTGAACTGCATCGTCTTGGGACGATGTGATTCAGCTTGGTCGGGGTTGACGCCCCGAGCCATCCCTCCTTCCTCTCATTCTCTCCTTTCCTCTCTCTCTCTTCCCTCTCTCCGACTCCCTTTCTCCGATTCTCGCTTTGGAGCATGTTATAGGTGTATGGGGGATTTTTTGGTAGAATTGAGCATGTTCTAGGGAGTTTTGATTGAAAATGGACATTTTTGAAATGGGAGTAGCAAGTTTATATCGGTTCGTGAATTTTCCCTATCTCCATTTTATGTTTTTCATGCGTTTTGGGGGGCGAGGGACCCCATATTATGGCTCGGTGGAAACCGGAAAGGAGCTCGGTTTTAGGCGTGAAATGCGTCCACTTAGGGCGACATGATTTAAGAAAGGTGTCGACCTAAGTCGACACGATTTACGGCCCATGTGTCCCTGGTTCCCGAGGCTAGAGTGGGATAAGGAGTTGAATGACGTCAACCATGGGCAACGCGATTCACACCAGTATCCCCGGGTCTCAGCACCTGAGAGTGTGGAAAACTAGTTTCAAGGCCATGGAATGACGTCGACTTGAGTCGACGCGATTCAAGCCAGAGCCCCGAATTTCCCTGCATTTAACATGTGTGATCGTATACATTATGTCAATTAGATAATCTTGTTATACGCATGCTTGAAATCATACATTGAGGCGGAGGTTTCTATGTGACCGGAATCGCATTGTGTTATGTTTATGCGATTGTGCACCTAGAGTGACAGTTGTTAGCACTTGACACCCTGTGTCGGTGTGGGAGTGACACAGTGTCAGTGTGGGAGTGACATGGTGGCGCTTAGGAGGAGAGGGTCACCTAGTGTACCCTAGGGTAATAGCTAGTACTGGTGTTGGAGTGGTACACTTCGGCATGTCACTTGTGACTGGGAGGAGGTAGAACCACCTGGAGCTAGACAAGCCGAAGTAGCCAATGTGCTATTCGAGGGGTTGTTGTTCCATCCCAGTGGGTCGGTGTTTTCCTGGCTGACTTGGCAGTTTCTTGTGTGTTCCTTTTCGGTGGACGTATGATTTACTGACTACTTTACTTATGATTATGTTGCCTATATCCTTGTTGTGTTGTGATTGTGTGTGTGTGTGTGGGAGGTAGGGATCAAAGGATCCCTACTGAGTCCATTCTGGTGTGACTCACTCCCTGCGATTTTAGGTGAGAGTTCTCAACAGGCGTAGCAGTTGTGAGGTTTCGTCTCGAGTTGCAGCAACTACCGTTCCGGGGTATGCCCCGATGTAGTTGTACTTTCATTTTCAGGCCTGTACGCATAATTATTTCCTTTCAGTTGGATTATGTAATTATTTGCTGAGTCGAGTCAAACTGTAATAATTTTTAATTCATGCACTTTCTCTACAGTTCGATATTGTGTGGAATGTTTAGCTTAGTTTATCATTTATTTCCCAGACTTGTTTGAGATCCTAGTTTGGCTCCTAATTTTAATGATTCGATACCCATTTAGTAATTGGATCTCCAATTATAGGGTGGTGGGTAGTTACAGTTGCGAATGTGCAATTTGTAGATTTATCAATTAAATTCTGATATCATTAATAAACCTGGATAGCTCTCCTGAGAAATCACACACATTTGATGAAGATAGACACTAATCGAAACTTGCGTTGAAATTTTCTTCATTAATCGAAATCTGAATCTCATAGATTAACTCCTTGAACTCTTATAGTTAATCAAATGAACTTGAACTCTATTTTTCTACTCTAATTGATACTTCGGTTACCCCTTTTTATCCCAATCTATTCATTAATTGACATGTCTTATTGTTAGCAAATCAAAGTTCTGACTTTGATCGTTAATTGAATTAAAACTTATCTTCTCTATTTTTAATTTCTCTTCTTCTCTAATCGAAGCTCTACCTTTGATCATTAATCGAAGCAGAATTTATCTTCTCCATACTTATCTTCTTTTATTTTCTAATCGAAGTCTATGACTTCTTCATTAATCAAAGCAAGCGCTTCGCCTTACCGTTTCGATTATCCTCTGATTACTTCTTTTCGTTTGGCACCCTTAGCACAAATCGAAACTCTTTGAACTGCGCCTCTCTCGATTTGCGCATCCTATTAAAGGGAGTTCAACTCATCTTCAACTTCCTTCCACTCGAGCTTTTCCTCTCTTGCGATTTTGAAGCTTCTGCGCTCTTGTCCTCCTGCGCGAAGGCAACCAAGCTTTTCGGATATTTTCTTGTTGATTCCTGTCGATTTTCTATAAAAGATAGGATCTTTAACCTTTTCTTAAGATTCTTGCCATCCGATTTATAGTTTTCTGCTATTTTCGATCTTCTCCTTGCTTATAAATCCTAGTTGTTCTTTTTCCTTGAATCCAGCTTCCATGGCCGCGTCTACAAGCTCCGCTGCCATATCTCAGGCTACCAGAGTAGCATCTAGTGCCACCGTTGAGTATTTTTAGGATGAGGCCGAACATCAGCGATTCATCAACACCCTAGTGGATTCCTACAGCTGTAAAAAGGTGGATTTCATGGATCTGAGGAAGAAGGGACTGCAGTCAATAGAGAAGATACTGGCAGATGTTCAGATGAGCCAGATGTGTTAAGTATTTGAGCATTTCTACCTCGGCCTAGTTAAGACTTTCTACATCACCTTGACAAATTAGGTCACATCTCCAGTGCTCACCGCCAGGGTAAAGGAGAAGACTATTATGATTACCCCATAATTCTTAGTTCAGCTCTTCGGGTGTGAGGCAGAAGGTCAAACTTTGAGAAATTCAATGGACATGAAAACCAAGGCTGCAGCTATAGTAGGGCCAAGATATATAATGAAGAATGGTACCTTGGATGTCTACCAACTGTTAGTAGAGAAGAAAATGATTCACCTCATCATTGCATACATTCTAAATCTCAGAGGAGAAACCTTTGGTGTCATCACCTAGGAAGACTGTAACGACCCGCCACCCTATAATCGGGGATCCGATTACTAAATGGGTACCGAATCATTAATTTGGAACCAAACCAGGATCTAAGTAAGTCTGGGAAATAAATGATAAACGAAGCTAAACGTTCACATCGCATTGAATTGAAAGGAAAATGCAGAAATTAAAAGTTATTACAATGCGACTCGATACAACAAATAATTACATACTCCAGCAGAAGAGAATTAATTAAACATACAGGCCAGAAATAAAATAACAACTACATCGGGGCATACCCCGGAACAACAGCCGTCGGCGCTCAACACACAGCCGCACACTCCTCGCTAGGTCTGCCGGGAGTCCTCACCTGAAAACCGCAGGGATGAGTCTCAAAGACAAGACTCAGTAGGGATCCTTCGATCCCCACTGCCCACGCACACACCCACAAGTGAAGAATACAGCTGACAGTAAAGCAACAAGCACAGTGGTAATTACTATTCCTAGATCTCAATGCGAATCACATGCAATCGAAATGTATTAAACATGCATAATTCTAAACCAGACGACTAGGGAACCCACAACCGCCGTCTCGATAGAACGCGCCAACCACACAAACAACAGTGGGGAAAACATCGACCCGCTGAGACCAAGCAGTAACCCCTCGGATAGCACTCTAGCTACTCCGGCCCAACTGGCTCAAGTGGTTACTTCTTCCCTCAGCATGAGTGACACTCCGAAAGTACCATACCCACACCGGTACTAGCTGACCCCGGGGTTCACCAGGTGACCCTCTCTCACTAGGCGTCACCCCGCCCACGCCCCCACCGGTGCTGTGCTCCACCCACACCAGTACAGGGTGATAAAGCGCTACAACTGTCACTCCAGGTCCACAGTAATACGAAACCCGGCACAGTACGATCCGGTCACGTGAAAAGCCCGCGATCGCACGACACACAACGCAGTGCCATCCGGTCATGAAGAATCCATCATTATCGAGTGCACTAAAGCATGCATTAACCAACTATCTAGCAGTATAAACACATTTTACTGGCATGAATTTGTGTAGTTCTGTCTTGAATCGCGTCGCCCAAGGCCGACGCCATTCAAGCTCCCTGTACTGGTTCATAAAACACTGGCCTCATAACCTGGCCTAAAAGGCGTTGACACCAGCGGTCACCTTTTGAAAGGCGTCAACATCCTCAGACGCCATATAGCACAGAAATCCAGGATTTGCAGAAAACATTAATCAGGGGATTTCTGCCTAAAAAGGCGTCATGGTTACCCGACGCTTTGACGAATCGCGTCGCCCACCCACGACGTCTTTTAGTCCCAGAATCCCTGAACCGACAGAACCTCAGTAAAGCAGTTCCTGTCTAAAAGGTGTCATGACGGCCCGACGCCCTTCAAAAAGGCGTCGTCCATGCACGACGTCCTTCAACCCCAGGAACCAGATCTGTCATGAGCCCGAGGGCTCCCCTTTTCATCCCCAAAAACCCCAAAATCACCCGAAACGGAGGAGAAAGAGAGGCAAACCCAAACATCATGAATCCATATTCATAGAAATCTCCCATTTCAACAAGAAGAGCTCCTAAACATGCTTGTTCTACCCCCAAAACCATAGATCTAAAACATGCTTCAAGGGGGAGAATCATGGTTTGAACATAGAACACTATGGGATTCGTCATCCTACCAGTTACTGGAACTCCTCCAAGCTTCAAGCCGTCCACCCGACTCATCCCACGCCGCAGCCGGTACCGCCATGGTCGTCCTTACTCCACCGTGACGTCGGCCGCCGTCTGGAGAGTAAAACGCCGCAGTGGAAGTGGAGGTGGTAGTGGTGGGAGCTAGGTGGGTGATGGAGTGGAGGAAAGGATGAAGTGGTGGGAGGAAAAGAGGGAGGAGAAGGGGCTGCCGTCGGGATCGCCGGAAGAGAGGAGAGAAAGAGAGGAGGAAGAAAATGAGGGAAAGAAGGAGGGCTCGCGGGGTTAACCAGAGACTGGCTAAAACGCGTCGACATGGACAGACGCCTATCAGGTGACGTGACGGCCGCTCTGACAGGACTCTGAAATGCGTCGTTCTACACAGACGTCGTTCAGGAGACATGTCAGGGCCGTACTCTGACAAATCCAGAGTCGCAGTCTGAAAGGCGTCGTCGCATGCGGACGCCGTTCAGACGACACGACAGGGCCGTACTCTCGCGGCCCAAAGCCAGCCCACGTGGCACCCACGTGGCATAACCTAAAACGCGTCTGCAATGGTGGACGCCGTTTAAACCGCGTCGAGCCCGCTCGATGCGAAACATCACAGAGTCTCTGCCCCACTGGAGCCTGAACTACAGGGTCCGACCCCGAAAACCGGATCCGAAAGCCTCAGTCCTTACATTCTCCCCCCCTTAAAAGAATTTCGCCCCCGAAATTGCCTGCTAGAATTATCAGGTCAAAACATAGAGATACAAACTCACAAGATAACTTACGAGAAAAGGTAAGGAAACCGCTCTCGCATCTCGTCCTCACGCTCCCAGGTTGCCTCGGCCCCAGAGCGGTACTGCCAAATTACCTTAACCAAAGGCACAACCTTGTTCCGCAGGACCTGTTCTCTGCGATCCTCAATACGAACTGGAAACTCTGGAAAGGACAGGTCCTCAGCGACCTCCAACTCTGAAAAATCTAAAACATGGGACGGATCCTGAACATACTTTCTCAGCAAGGAAACATGGAACACATCGTGCACCCCTGCAAGACTGGGCGGCAAGGCCAGCTGATACGCGGTTTCCCCAATTCGAGCAAGAATGGGAAAAGGTCCAATATATCGCGGACTCAGCTTGCCTCGCTTCCCGAATCTCATCACACCCTTGGAGGGTAAGACTCGGAGAAACACGTGGTCCCCAACCTCAAACTCCAGCGGTCTCCGTCGGATGTCAGCATAACTCTTCTGCCTACTCTGAGTTGCGGTCAACCTCTGCCGAACTATCCTGACAATCTCAGCACACTGCTGTACTAACTCTGGTCCCGCTATCTGTCTTTCACCAATCTCGGACCAACACACCGCAGATCGACACGGTCGCCCATACAAAGCCTCGTAGGGCGCCATGCCGATACTGGAATGGTAACTGTTGTTGTAGGCAAACTCCACTGTAGACAAATGTTGCTCCCAAGAACCTCCCCAGTCTAAGCAACATGCCCTGAGCATATCCTCCAGAGTCTGAATGGTCCTCTCCGACTGCCCATCAGTCTCGGGATGGTAGGCCGAACTGAAAGCCAACTGAGTGCCCAAGGCCTTCTGAAAACTCTTCCAGAACCTGGAAGTAAACCTCCGATCTCGGTCTGATACGATGGACAAAGGTACCCCGTGCAGAGAGATGATCCGGTCTACAAACAACTTAGCCAGCTTACCGACTGACCAGTCCTTCCTAATATCCAGAAAGTGTGCCGACTTGGTCAGCCGATCAACAATAACCCAGATAGCGTCTTTCCTGCCAGGGGATGCAGGTAATCCCATCACAAAGTCCATAATCACGTGCTCCCATTTCCATTCTGGAATCGGCAAGGGCTGCAACAACCCTCCAGGTCTCTGATGCTCGGCTTTAACCTGCTGACAAGTCATGCATCTAGCCACATACTCAGCCACATCTTTCCTCATACCAGGCCACCAGAAGTGCCTCCTCAAACAATGATACATCTTGGTTGTCTCGGGATGCACTGCATATCTAGAACGGTGCGCCTCATCAAGTACGCACCTGCGCACGTCCTCCTCGGTCGGAACATAAAGTCTACCTCTGAACCTGACAGTACCGTCATCCCACAACTCCACCTCTGACCTCTGGAGAATCTGTGGTAACTCAACATCTGCCCTCTGAGCCTCAATCACAGCATGATACACTGCTGGTCTCACAGTCAAGCTGACCAACACGGCTCTATCATCTTCACGTGGAACCCTAAAGGAAGATTCCACAACCTGCTCGAACAATTTCCATTCTTGAATCATAAGGTATGACATGACCGTCTTCCGACTCAAGGCGTCTGCCACTACATTCGCCTTGCCCGGATGATAAAAAAGGTCAAAGTCATAATCCTTAATGAACTCCATCCACCTTCGCTGTCTCAAATTCAGGTCTCTCTGAGTGAACACATACTTCAGGCTCTTGTGATCAGTAAAAACCTGAAATTTCTCTCCGTATAAGTAATGTCTCCAAATCTTAAGTGCAAATACCACAGCTTCCAGTTCCAAATCATGGGTAGGATAGTTCTCTTCATGCTTCTTTAGCTGTCGAGAAGCATAAGCCACTACCCTGCCATGCTACATTAGAACAGTGCCCAAACCTCGACGGGACGCGTCTGAGTAAACCACAAACCCACCTGACCCAGATGGAAGCACCAACACTGGGGCTGACGTAAGGCGAGTTTTTAACTCAATGAAACTCCGCTCACACTCCTCGGTCCATATAAAACGAACTCCCTTCCGAGTCAACCTCGACAAGGGGGCCGCTATCGAAGAAAACCCCTGAACAAACCGCCTGTAATAACCTGCTAGCCCCAAAAAGCTTCTGATCTCAGTCACTGAAGTTGGCCTGCTCCAATCCATCACTGCCTCGATCTTGGCTGGATCCACTGCAATGCCCTCACCAGAAATGACATGCCCAAGGAAGTGTACCTTGTCTAGCCAGAATTCACACTTGCTAAACTTGGCGTAGAGTTGGTGCTCTCTCAGGACCTGCAACACCACCCGAAGATGAGTGGCGTGCTCTTCCTCAGAAGAAGAATATATTAAAATATCATCAACAAATACCACCACAAACTGGTCCAGGTAGGTCCTGAAGACTCGGTTCATCAGATCCATAAAGGCCGCCGGAGCATTGGTCAAGCCGAAAGGCATAACCAAAAACTCATAATGTCCATACCGAGTCCTAAAAGCCGTCTTACTGACATCAACATCCCGGATCCTCATCTGATAATATCCAGATCTCAGGTCAATCTTGGAAAACACCTTCGCAGACTGCAGCTGATCCATCAGATCATCGATCCTTGGAAGTGGGTACTTATTCTTTATCGTCACCTGGTTCAGCTGCCTATAATCAATGCACAATCTCAGAGAACCATCCTTCTTCCTGACAAAAAGAACTGGAGCACCCCACGGAGAAGTACTGGGACGGATGAAACCCTTATCCAGCAACTCCTGCAATTGCGCCTTCAACTCAGCGAGTTCGGCTGGCGCCATCCGATACGGGGCCTTAGACAAGGGCGCCGTACCCGGTGTAAGCTCGATGGTAAACTCGACCTCTCGCTGAGGAGGAAGGCCAGGCAGCTCCTCAGGAAACACATCTACGAAGTCACACACTACTGGCACCTCCCAAGGACTGGGACTATCACGGACATCAGAAACAACAACAGAGGCAAGGAAGGCCTCACAACCACCAGCAAGCAACCTCCGAGCCTTAAAGGCAGAAACGAGAATACCTCGAGAAGAGAGCCTAATACCTTGGAAATAGAAGGTCGGGATGTCCGGAATAGAGAAACGCACCCTCTTCCTGTGGCAGTCCACCTCAGCATAAAAAGCTTCCAACCAATCCATGCCCAGGATGATATCAAAGTCACGAATGGCAAGTACAACCAACTGGGCAGGTAGCTCATGACCCTCAATGGTCAAGGGAACATCCCTCAAACAATTATAAGATAACATGCAATCTCCAGAAGGAACCTCTACCATCAATCCTTCAGATAACTCATCAACGGGTGCAGAAATAATATCCATGAACTACTCAGAAATGAAAGAATGCGAAGCACCCGAATCGATCAACACATGTGCAGAGTTCCCAAGGACAGAAAGTGTACCTTCCACCAAGTTGGACGCGCGAGCCTCCCTCCTGATGATAGCTAGAACTCTCCCCTGGGTCCTCGGCTTCTTCTGATCACCTGAACCCTGCCCTTGACCATGCCCCTCGCCAAATGGCCCTGCTGGCCGCAAGTGAAACACCTCCTAGGAAGAGTAGGACACTGAGTCCCACCATGGGCGCCACCACAGTGCTGACAAACTGCCGGAAGCCTCTGAGCTGGCTCCTGCTGTGCACTGGATACTGACTGGCTCTGCTGACCCTGCCTGGGCTTGCTGCTACCGCTGCTGCCACTACTGCTGCCACCGCCTCGAAAGAATCTCCTGAATAGGGAGCCGAGTGACGACGATCCCGATCCGGACGAAGGGGCCGCTGCTGCAGCCTTACCCTTGCCACGAACTGGTCCCTGGGCAGTTAGTCCTCTCTCCCGGGCTGACTGGTTCTGCTGTGCCTCCACTGTTGCTGCGCACCTAACTGCTGATGCCAAATCTATACAACAGTGAGATGCCACAAAGTTCCTCAGACTGAGCCTCAGCCCATCCACAAACCTCTCAGTACGTCGCTCCTCGTCCCCTGAGATGAAGGGCACAAACCTCCCAAGCGAAACAAACTTCGCCTGGTACTCGAGTACTGTCATACTCCCCTGAGTAAGCTCCATAAATTCCCTTTCCTTGGCCCTCTGGACATGCCTAGGGAAATACTGCGCATTGAATTCCTTTACAAAAGTCTCCCATGAAATCTCCCTGAGACTCCTATCCTCATATGACAAACTCTTCAAAGTGGTCCACCAATCATAGGCGCTATCCTTCAACATGAAGGTAGCCAACGGAGTCCTCTCCACTGCTGCACAATCCATAGTATCGAAAGTCTTCTCTATCTCCCTAAGCCAGTGAACGGCCTCATCAGGGTCGGGACGACCGGTGAAGTGAGGTGGCCTCAGCTTCAGGAATCTCTCAAGTGTAGCTGTAGACCCTCCCCGAGTACTGGAACTCTCACTAGGGTCTCGGGTCTGGTATCTAGCCATAGTGTCCATCATAGCCTCCATAAACTGCTCTACACTTGGCCTCCCGGCCTCAGATCCACTAGGGACATCTCCCCGCTCTCGAATAACCGGCATCCTCTTCCTAGGAGCCATCTAATCGCCTACAGACACAAAATCGAAAAGTTCTAGTTAGAATCCTAAAACCTATACTACCGTCATGCCTGTACGGGATAATGTAATTATTTGCCGGACTCACGACATTTAACCTAGTTATTCATTTATTTGCCAGATCGAATGCTCTGATACCAACTGTAACGACCCACCACCCTATAATCGGGGATCCGATTACTAAATGGGTACCAAATCATTAATTTGGAACCAAACCAGGATCTAAGTAAGTCTGGGAAATAAATGATAAACTAAGCTAAACGTTCACATCGCATTGAATTGAAAGGAAAATGCAGAAATTAAAAGTTATTACAATGCGACTCGATACAGAAAATAATTACATACTCCAGCAGAAGAGAATTAATTAAACATACAGGCCAGAAATAAAATAACAACTACATCGGGGCATACCCCGGAACAACAGCCGTCGGCGCTCAACACACAGCCGCACACTCCTCGCTAGGTCTGCCGGGAGTCCTCACCTGAAAACCGCAGGGATGAGTCTCAAAGACAAGACTCAGTAGGGATCCTTCGATCCCCACTGCCCACGCACACACCCACAAGTGAAGAATACAGCTGACAGTAAAGCAACAAGCACAGTGGTAATTACTATTCCTAGATCTCAATGGGAATCACATGCAATCGAAATATATTAAACATGCATAATTCTAAACCAGACGACTAGGGAACCCACAACCGCCGTCTCGATAGAACGCGCCAACCACACAAACAACAGTGGGGAAAACATCGACCCGCTGAGACCAAGCAGTAACCCTTCGGATAGCACTCTAGCTACTCCGGCCCAACTGGCTCAGGTGGTTACTTCTTCCCTCAGCATGAGTGACACTCCGAAAGTACCAAACCCACACCGGTACTAGCTGACCCCGGGGTTCACCAGGTGACCCTCTCTCACTAGGCGTCACCCCGCCCACGCCCCCACCGGCGCTGTGCTCCACCCACACCAGCACAGGGTGATAAAGCGCTACAACTGTCACTCCAGGTCCACAGTAACACAAAACCTGGCACAGTACGATCCGGTCACGTGAAAAGCCCGCGATCGCACGACACACAACGCAATGTCATCCGGTCATGAAGAATCCATCATTATCGAGTGCACTAAAGCATGCATTAACCAACTATCTAGCAGTATGAACACATTTTACTGGCATGAATTTGTGTAGTTCTGTCTTGAATCGCGTCGCCCAAGGCCGACGCCATTCAAGCTCCCTGTACTGGTTCATAAAACACTGGCCTCAGAATCTGGCCTAAAAGGCGTTGACACCAGCGGTCGCCTTTTGAAAGGCGTCAACATCCTCAGACGCCATTTAGCACAGAAATCCAGGATTTGCAAAAAACATTAATCAGGGGATTTCTGCCTAAAAAGGCGTCATAGTTACCCGACGCTTTTACGAATCGCGTCGCCCACCCATGACGTCTTTTAGTCCCAGAATCCCTGAACCGACAGAACCTCAGTAAAGCAGTTCCTGTCTAAAAGGCGTCATGACGGCCCGATGCCCTTCAAAAAGGCGTCGTCCATGCACGACGTCTTTCAACCCCGGGAACCAGATCTGTCATGAGCCCGAGGGCTCCCCTTTTCATCCCCAAAAACCCCAAAATCACCCGAAACGGAGGAGAAAGAGAGGCAAACCCAAACATCATGAATCCATATTCATAGAAATCTCCCATTTCAACAAGAAGAGCTCCTAAACATGCTTGTTCTACCCCCAAAACCATAGATCTAAAACATGCTTCAAGGGGGAGAATCATGGTTTGAACATAGAACACTATGGGATTCGTCACCCTACCGGTTACTTGAACTCCTCCAAGCTTCAAGCCGTCCACTCGACTCGTCCCACGCCGCCGCCGGTACCGCCGTGGTCGTCCTTACTCCACCGTGACGTCGGCCGCCGTCCGGAGAGTAAAACGCCGCAGTGGAAGTGGAGGTGGTAGTGGTGGGAGCTAGGTGGGTGATGGAGTGGAGGAAAGGATGAAGTGGTGGGAGGAAAAGAGGGAGGAGAAGGGGCTGCCGTCGGGATCGCCGGAAGGGAGGAGAGAAAGAGAGGAGGAAGAAAATGAGGGAAAGAAGGAGGGCTCGCGTGGTTAACCAGAGACTGGCTAAAACGCGTCGACATGGACAGACGCCTATCAGGTGACGTGACGGCCGCTCTGACAGGACTCTGAAATGCGTCGTTCTACACAGACGCCGTTCAGGAGACATGTCAGGGCCGTACTCTGACAAATCCAGAGTCGCAGTCTGAAAGGCGTCGTCCCATGCGGACGCCGTTCAGACCACACGACAGGGCCGTACTATCGCGGCCCAAAGCCAGCCCACGTGGCACCCACGTGGCAGAACCTAAAACGCGTCTGCAACGGTGGACACGGCGCGTCGAGCGGGCTCAACGCGAAACATCACAGAGTCTCTGCCCCACTGGAGCCTGAACTACAGGGTCCGACCCCGAAAACCAGATCCGAAAGCCTCAGTCCTTACAAAGACTCAGATATGTTGTATTGAATTGTTCAGAAGATGAGGGTGAACATGCCTAATATCATAATGGCCAACATGCTTAGTGCGAGTGAAGCTGTGAAGAATCCTCCAAAGTCTAAGAGCGTCATGCTACCGTATAGTCACTATCTTCTATTAATCTTCAGACGGCATGGAGTGGATTTTGCTGGAGAGGACTCAATGCTCCAGCCGGCCATCTATACTAGCAGCCTCAAAAGGAGAAAATTTAAATTTTCTAAGGGGATATGGACTAAGGACACTGTCCCTACTAATGACCCTCCCTTGGTTACAGCTACCCCCGTTGAGGCTAGCAGAGCAGCACCAGTAGCAATAGAGGAAGAAGCGACAACAACAACAACAATAGTACCAGCAGTAGATGAAACAGTAGTAGTAATAGCACCAGCAATAGAAGAAGCTACAACAAAAATAGCTCCAGCAGCAGCAAAAGTAGCAGCAACAACAACACCAATATAACTAGAAGTAGTATAGTAGAGGAGCAGATACAGGACTAGCATGCAACTCCTGAAGAGAAAATGCTGGACCAGCTTGCAGAATAGATATATAGGGCAAGGGAACCCTCCCCTCAACTAGCATTTATTAAGGAAGAGCTAGAAATTGAGGGGTAGGCCCATATGAAAACTGGTTCAGAAGAACAAAGAGCCATTGAAGCAGTAAACCTAGTGGATGAGCTGCTAAAGGGGAAGCATTTGTCCAACCCCCAGAGATGCCCTCTCCTCCTCCCTATGTGCCTCAAAAGGAACAAGTAAGAAAGAGGCAAGTGGAAAGTCCAGTGGACTTTGACAAGTTGGATGAAGTCCTCAGCAAAGTTAATCAGTAGTAGGAGGATATTAAGAGTAAGATGGAAGAGATCTCTGAACTCAAGGATGGTATGTTGCAGATCAGACACTTATTGGAGAGGCTACTGGAAGAGAAGACAAAATTTAGATCAATATATGTTAGGAGGAGGGTACTGAGTCAGAGAGAGAGGCAGCCTATGATTGCTCGCCCTTCCACTTCCTCTCCCTCGTCTGTTCCTCCAGCTTCTCCATAGCTAGACACTCATGTTGGTGAAGAGACTACCTCTTTCCAGCCTCCAGCCTCATCTCCTTAACCATTTGCACCTCCCACTTCTCTTACTCCTCCTTCTCCTGAGGTATCATTATTCGAAATCATCAACATTGTAGACAATGTGCTAATCCTTGACACCATCCACTCCATTTCTGAACCATCTGAACAACCATCTACATCTTCTGCTCCACCTCCAACCACTCAACCTTCTACTTCACCTACTAGAGCTCCCCACTTCTCCTATCAAATCACCAGTAGCTCCATCATCTTCAATTCCATCTCCATCTCTAACTGCTCCTTCAGCTTCTTCTCCTCCACCTGTAATAGCTTCTTCTTCTCAACTAGAAGCATCTTCTACTTCTACATCTGCACATTCTCTTTTAGATCTTTCCACTTCCTTCACAACACCACCTCCAGCTCAAGCCTCTTCTTCCAAACCCATTGATGTAGCCAACTCTTTTTCTGGCTACCCAAAATCTACTTCTAATTTCTTTCCTACTCAGGAATGCTTTCCTGAAGTAGGATCTACCTCATCTCCTCCTCCTCCTCCACCTCCTCTTAGGATAGCACCAATGCCTCAGACTCCTCCAGAGCCGCCAACAAAGCAACCTCCTATAAGCTATAGTGTGCCAACCTTCTTAGTGAAGTCAGAACCTCAGGCATCTGCTGCAGAATATAGAGTTCAGATGATGACACTCCACTCAGTGAATTAATCTCCTGTAATAAATGGGGCGCTCTTGAAGAATAGAAATCCAAAGCTCCCAAGAGGCTTAAGAGGAGAACTAAGTATCACTTGTTTCCTGTTTTCTTGGATGTCTTCTCCATCACTGCAAAGAAAAGGCTATTGCATATAGAATTCTTGCAAAAGGATGCTAGACTTGAAGTGCTGGAGTTACCCACTGTCTCCTTAGAGATGTATATAGAGTAGTTCACAACCCAACACTACTTGACCAAGGAGGAAGTCACTCAGGTCAGGAATGAGTCAGCTATACTCAGATAATAGGAGGGGAGTAACCTGAATCCACAACTCTACTATTCATTTTTACAAGACAACTCTACCTAAGCTTAGTGAAGATAGCCATCTCTAGCTCTCATAGACTGGCTAACTCAGAGGCATGAGACCTATTGGGGAAGGTACAAAGAGTCAGGCAAATGGGAGTATAGATACTTCTTGCAGTATAATGATAGGAGAAGGGCAGCAAATAAACCAGAGGTTAGCTTGAGCCAATTTCAATATGAAGTCCAGAGACTTAAAGCTCAACACCTTAGTAAGACTGTGCAGGTTAGTCTTGATCTAGATGAGGCCACTGTGCCCATGAAGGTTCTACAGCTTCACTATCTGATGATGGACACAGAGGAAGGCTCACAGATTATGGAGTTGTATGGGAAAATGAAAGGAAACCATTCAAATAAGTACAACTCTATCCTTCACTTCTCTCATTTATTCCAAATGGCTATTCAAAATAGGAAGGTGAAGCCAGAGACTTTTTCGATTCTCTTTTCCCAAGCTAAGAGATACGTTGAAGAAGAATGGGTTCAGGCTTATCCAAAACTTCATCGGCATCTCCTCATAGTGAGTAGAGAAAAAGGACTTCTCAGGAAAAGTCTTTTAAGTATAAGGGAATTTAAGCACCAGCAGCCCATAGCTTTCTCCTTTGACACTTACTTCAACTATAATTGTATCTATATGGCCTACAAGAACATGAAGTAGGCACTGAAGAATGAAGGCTTGACTTCTCCCTTTAAGATATAAGGTTTTATTCTCTATGGGAAAACTCTAGTGCCTAGATATCTAAGGCATAAAATATCCAGCGAAGTTTACATCATTAGGATGCAATAAGGATATGCATAGTACTACCAGAAGAGGACAGAGTAAGGACAATTAGTTAGGATGACTCTTCACGAATACATCGCCAGATCAAAGGCCATTGATTAGAAGACCTGGGAGATAGTCACAACCTTTGCTCTAACCTGTTCAGACAAGTTCTTTCAATTATGATTCATTGTACCCTCTCTCCAAAATTATTATTTTTCCTATACACAGCATTGTACCTCCTCAAACACAGTTTGTAAATTAATTTTGAAATCTAATATATCTAACTCGTTGTCTTCTCCTATCTTAGTGTCTCTCTTTCATTTTTTCTATATGTGTTATTACCCTTTCGTGTGAATGACAAAAGAAGATAAATAAATTATCCAACATTCTTACCTAACTACATTTGCATATAGGAAAAATAAACTGTCTACTTGTCTCAACTCTGAAAATTTTCTTCTGTTTTGTTCTTGTTTGCTTAACTCTGGTACCAATTTCACTTCCTTAAATAATTAAATTATTTCCAGATATAGACTTATTTCTTGTAGAAGTATTATCATTTTCAAGTAATTTTGTCATCACCAAAAAAGAGGAGATTGTTGATTAATTTGTGTTTTCTTATCCCCAATGTTTTGGTGATAACACACTATGAAAATATCAAGATTTTGCTTCTGTGAGAGTGAGAGAAATCTTCTTACTTCATTAGTTTAGTTATTGACAGTTTCTGTCATAAGTTGTGTAAGTCCTGTGACTTAATCGCCTTCAGGGTTTCTTAACTTTTCAACTAAAAGAGCTAATTAGAACTTCGATTAAACCTTAAGACTTCTAGTAACTTGCAACTAGTTCAGCACTAATCGAAAACATTACTCTCTGATTTTAATCAAATCAGTTTCTCTAAGTGTTCTATCATTTCGGTGACTAAGTTTCACTTCAATTAATGTTAACTTAGTCACTCCGATTAAAGAACTTAAAGTTCCTTATCGATTAACGTTTTAAGTCTTCTATCGATTAGTATTTTAAGTTCTTTATCGATTAACATTTTACAGTCACATTCGATTACCATTTAAGTGTTCACTTCGAGTCTATCTAAGTCTAACTTTGATTAACGTTTGAGCAATCAGTTCGATTATCTTGATAATGTTAATCAAAACTCAACTTAGAGTTACATTTTGTGTCTTAATCGAGATTCTACTTAGAGTTTTAAGTTTCATTTCGATTGCAGTTCTGAGATTTCCTTTTGATTACTATTGTAATACTAATCGAAGTTTCGCTCCCAGACTTCACTTCGCACAACGTAGCAAGTTTCACTTCAATTAACATTTGCAGCTTAACTTCGACTAACAATGTATTTTAGTCCATGAGAACTTAAGTGACTCTTCAATTATGTTATGTCCCGCACATTTACAACCCATTAATGAATTTAGTTAATTATGAGAGTCTATTAGTGAGTTTAAGTGAATTGATTTAGTCTAATTAACCCAATTATAGAAGCTCATTAGTCCAATTTTACTACTAAGAATAGTCTACTAATTTAGTAAAAATTTATGTTTGATGCATTAGACAGCAATACAGTAAAATAATGATAACTTTCTGTGAAAAGTTTTGATTAAGACATAGTTGATATCATTGGAATGAGTATAAAAATATCTATAGCTGTGTAGAAGACCATCTTTACTAATTCCTATGTTTTGAAGGTAAAAAATATCGATGATTAATTTTATAAAGGGCTACCAATAGAAAATATGTCCTAATCAGACTAGGATTTGAATTAGGAAACAAAAGATGGTATAATTAAAGTTAACTAAGACCTGAAAAATAATGTATAACATATGTCACTTAGATTAAAAGTATAACATAGTAAATTTGAATTCAATTAAGATTCTAATTAGTAGGTAGAAGATTATAATTGAAATCCTACTTGAATTAGGATAATGTACATAGATTTACTTGAAACAGTCCTAGTTTTGGAGCATAATCTCGCGCATAAAATTCAAAATTAAGTAAGACAACTTCCATTAGAATGATGACTCAAAATTATAGAAGTTTTATGAATACCATATAATTAAAACAAGTCATTTACCAGTAAAAATCAATACAACTTTAGACGAGAAGGAAATCTACTAGATAGCTGGGTTCGGAGTACTCAGGACAGTAGGTTAGTAAAATAGGCATAGCTTTCTGTAAAAATGTCCAAAAATAGTGCAATTAGTGGCATTAGAAATAAAATAAAAAGTTCTAAAGCTTTGTAGAAGAGTGTTTTTTCTAATTCAGACGTTTAAGAGGTCAAATTTAAAGGTTTTCAGAAAAGAAAATTGCAGGTGGCGTGAACAGAGTACGATTTGCACTAAGAAGTGACCTTTGACTTGGAGATTAAGTCATGAGGAGTTGGAATTCTATTCCAGTAAAGAAAGGGGATTTTAGTGATTGTATTAGGAAAGAAAATAAGTATAAATAGAGCTTTAGGGTCATGCTCGAGCTCTATTACATGCAACTCTCTTTCAAGGGTAAGTTCATGTGGTATTCTTGAGAGAATAGAGTTGATTTATGGTTATTTGTTTTAGGAATTTGATTCTAATTATTGTTTTATGTTATTAGAGGCTTATAGAACGTAGGAAAGAGTCTAGAGAGTGTAAAAAAAAGTTTAGAAGAAGAAGAGACCATGGATAGATAGCAAGGAAGTTATAGGAAAACCAAAAGCCAATCTTTCTTCAAGAGGTAAGTAGATAATTCTAAACATGATCTATTTTATATTAAAAATTATACTATTTTTTTTAAAACTTTTAAAATCTAATCAATTAGTAAGAACTTTTATCTATATGTCTATTTTATGATCATCAACTTTCAGATTTTTGTGATTTTTTTTACTATTTATTTCATAATTATTATCTCAACCTATGCAATTTGTCCGTTTAATCTGTTTTGTTTTCAACTGTGATTACCTGAGTTACAGATATTTGTTATCCCTTGTCCGATGTTACATTGATTTGAAATTTTGATATAAGTCTATTTTTAATGTCATATTTATGACCAATAAATTTCATAATTTTCTGAGTTTTTTTTATATTTGTTATGTTATATTCTTCTTAGACTATATAATCTGTCTTGATAGTTTTGAAATCTCAACTTGTGAATCTTATAACTCACATGTTTTATGTCCAAATCATTCCAAATTTTGTGGAGACATTTTTCATATTATCCTTTACTTCTATGTAAAGGTTTATAATTTTATGACCTTGGTTGCTATTTATGTTTCCTTCTGTTTTGATTTGTTGGAATTCTATTTAAGTCAAATTCCTGAAATCAAAGTGAGAATTCAAACTTATATCAAACAAATCCAGAAATTTATGAAACTTTTTTCACACTTTAATTATGACCCATGTCTAAGTTTTGTAATTTTATAAATCTATTTGATATTATTCGGCCTATTTGTAAATTGTTTAGCTCTAAAAATTAGTTTTGATGGCCGAAAAATATGTTTCTTATTATGAAAATTATGAAAAAAATTCTTTGGTTATCATCTCTGTTCATCAACATATTTTGATCAGCTTCACTCTGATTTTTCATATATATGACCACAATAACCCTTTAAGTGACTATTTTATATAACAAAAAAGTATTTTAACTGATATTTATACGTAACACTTTGATAATTTAAATTTCAGATCTATGTTCATAATTTGTTATCATTTGATCTCTATTATCTGATTGTACCATAATTATTTGGCTTTACTTGGACATTGCCATCTTAAGGAGATATTTGGTTCGATTCTATTATAAGCATCCATATTGGATATGATATTTTGTTTAGAACCCGAGGACAAACATGTGGAATCCTGATTTTCGACTGGCTAAACCAGGGGACGGCGATACGTAACACCATGGTGGTTTGTAGTTGGGTTGGACTTAGTCTTCCGGGTTCTACGCAGTGACCAAGACCTTTGCATCATTTGCCAAAATATTTTGGTATTTGTTTCGTTCGGCTCTTTATGTTGTGATTTGGGTGCATGTCTGTTACGGTATGATTTGATTTGTTGATTGGCACATAAATCTGAAATCTTTACTCTATATGTTCATTTGAATTCAGCTTAGTCATTTGAATCATTTAATCACCCTGTTGAGCTATCCCTTTGCAATCATATGAATCTATCTTAACTATATGATCCATAATATGAAACTAATTTGATAAGCTACTATGCTATGATATTTGTTATTTGATATGTGATACGTTCTGATCATGGCTAGTAGAATTTGATATCTCTGATATGAATTCGATCATGCCATATATGTTATATGTTAGTCGATCTATTCATACTATTAGAAAATATATTTCATTTGATAAGCTTATATCTGACCATGTTTTGTATCATGTTCTTATTTGAGCTATATATAGAACTGTGTAAGATCATATTTAGTATAATTGTATAATTGTATAATGTGATTTGTAAAGTTTACTATATGTTAAGTCATGTGGATGGTTTGAAGCTTAATGAACAGTTGTACTCATAACTCCTGTTAACATTTTCAGAGTCTAAGAAAAATAATCTGATATTTGACGTGACTTCTGATTGAGGTATTTGACATCTTCAGGATATTCTCTAGATTTAAATTTATAGCTATCTTAGATTTAATGTAGTAGGGATAATGAGAGATTGATGTATTTTTCTTTATTTGGTGAGATTGAGAATTTATACACAAATTGATGGATTTTGTAATTTGTAAACTTTGATATTAGCTATATTTGAATATTTTGGATTAATTGATGATTATAGCATTTATTTAAATTGCCTTGTGATTCTTTAACTCTCATATCTATTTGTTATAATAGAATTTGTTTTGAGATTACGCAGTCAGACTCCAAATTGAAAAAAAGAAAGATGAACCAGATCCAAGACGTAACAATATAGTATCAGAGAAATTATGAGAGTTTGACATCTACAACTATCTGATCTTAAGTCATATCAATCGATCTTAAAGAATATGATGAAGTTTAAGATTAGTATGATCTTGGATTTAAATTAGCAGTTAACGTAATGCCTAGTTTCAAGTTATAGCTCAGAGATTTTGGGGATAGGTGATTGTAAATGATGTGCTTAGCTGGTTGCCACAATTAGGCTTATATAAAGAGAATTTAGAATATAGATGGAGATTAAAAGGATTAGATTTTATCTTTTTAAGGGGGAGAGCTAGCTACAGGATGTATATGTTCCTACCACTTATATCTTTCCATTAGGTTTAAACCATTGAAAATTGACCTATTTTTATTCATGATTATTTGATAACTAGTACTAAGGAATGCCTTGATCACAACACACATACTTATATTCAATTAACAGTCTATTCATCAACATTCACTTGTATCGCTCAAAAACTATAAACAATCGATAAAAACTTTAGAAATGTTAGGATAAGTTAGTGCCATTAAATTTTACAAGTGACTCTTATTTAGGTCTATGATATGTGTTTGATTGGATGTTAGAGATCTTAAGTCTACTTTTATAATAAGTAACTAGAATCATACTATGCCATTGATCATTAGTACTTCTACAAAAAAGTATAGAGAGTATATGAGATATAAGTTCATTTAATAGTGGTGCTATATGATAGAAGTATTCTTTTAATTTGTGACACTACTAAAAAGATACCTATAGACATGTACATAATCCTTTCAAAGTAATCCATTAGATCACCTATAAGCATATACTTAAGTCCTTCTATGCTATCCTTTAAGTATTACCCTTAAATATAAATATAAGTTACTTCTAGTTCTATGATAAGTAAATTTGCTAAGCATACATAATCTGTAAATTAGTTAGGAGAGTCGACCTATAAAGGATATTTGAGAGTTAAACATATTATCCTGATTAGCGAATAGATCTATTTTCTTAAAAATATCAAATTAGAAGTAGATCATCGACAACTCATGTGTTCTATTGGATCTCCAAAACATTATAATTGTTTGAAGAATAGATGATTTTATAACAAGATAATGTGATGTTAGAACTCAAGTATCTCAAGTTGAAAATATCTACAAGAGTTAATTGACGTACTCTTGTGATATACTAAGAACTTTTAGGAAGTAATTATAAGCCGCGATGAGATTGTTATGATCATGATCTGTATCCTAATTATTTTTTGTACATACTCAATCAAGTGAAAGTTAGTTAGTCGTCGATCACTTTTCATTCTATGTCTTTAGTTATGTTAGGATAAGTTTATCTATTGATTAATTAAAAGTTGATTAACTAAATCGGATCTTAAGTCTATAAACACATTAAATAAAAAATGTATATTAATTAAATTACAAATGCTCTACAAATATAGATCTACTTGTCGTAGTAATTTTATCTTGATTGAGAAATTTTATGGCCTTAAAAGTTAGTATGAGTGATTTATTAATAGAAAGATAGATTGTTAGAATCTATCAAATTTCGAGGATGAAATTTTTTTAAGGGGGAGAGGATGTTATACCCTCCACTTTTACAATCCATTAATGAATTTACATAATTATGAGAGTCTATTAGTAAGTTTAAGTGAATTGATTTAGTTTAATTAACCTAATTATAAAAACTCATTAGTCCAATTATACTACTAAGAATAGACCACTAATTTAGTTAAAATTCTTGATTTGGTGCATTAAATAGCAGCATAGTAAAATAATGATAACTTTCTGTAAAAAAATCTGATTAAGGCATAGTTGGTTTCATTGGAGCGAGCATATAAATATCTATAACTTTGTAGAAGACTAGTTTTACTAATTCAGATACTTTGAAAGTCAAAAATATCGATGATCAATTTTAGAAAAGGCTATCCATAGAAAACAGGTTCTAATTAGACTAGGATTTGAATTAAGAAATAAAAGATGATATAATTAAAATTAACTACGACCTATAAAATATATATAACATATTTGACTTAATTTAAAAGTATAGCATAATAAATTTGAATATAATTAAGATTCTAATTAGTGGGTAGAAAGATTTACTTAACATAGTCCTAATTTTTTGTAGCATAACGTTGTGTCTAAAATTTTCAATTTAGTAAGATAACTCCCATTAGAACGATGACTCAAAATTATAAAAATGTTATGAAGACCATATATTTGAAATAAGTTGTTTATGAATCGAAATCATGACATCTTTAGACGGGAAGAATATCTGTCAGATTTATGAGTTCGAAGTGCTCAGGATAGCATGTCAGTAATATAGGCATAGCATTTTGTATACGTATCCAAAAATAGCGATATTAGGTGCATTGGAAATATAATAAGACTTTCTAAAACTTTGTAGAAGGTAGTTTTTCCCAAGTCGACCGTTTAAGGGATCGAATGTAAAGATTTTTAGAAAAGGAAATTGCAGGTGGCGTGAATAGAGTCTGATTTGCACTATGAAGTAACTTTGACTTGGAGACTAGGTTATGGGGAGTAGGAGTTCAACTCCAACAAAGAAGGGGGATGTTAATAGTTATATTAGGAGGGTAAAAACCATAAATATAGTCTTGTGGTCGTGCTCAAACATCTATTGCATGCAATTCTCTTCCAAGTGTAAGTTCATGTGTTGCTCTTGAGAGAATAGAGTTGTTCATAGTTATTTCTTTTAGGAATTTGATTCTAATCAATGTTTTATGTTATTGGAGACTAAAAGAATGTGGGAAAGATTTTAGAGAATATAGAGAAGAGATTAGAAGAAGAAGAAACCATGGATAGATAGTAAGGAAGTCATACAGGAGTCAAAAGTAGATCTTTTTTCAAGAAGTAAGTGGATAACTCTGCACATGATCTATTTTGTATTAAAAATTATATTATTTTCAAAGGCTTTCAAAAGTTATTCAATTAGTAAGAAGTTTGATTTATATGTCTACTTCATTATCATCAAGTTTCAGATTTTTGTGATCTTTTTTACTATTTATTTCATGATTATTATATCAGTCTATGTAATCTATCCGTTCAATCTGTTTTGTTTCCAACTATGATCACACGAGTTATAGATGTTTGTTCTCCTTGGTCCATAATTGAACTAAAATGTTGATCAATGCTTACTCTAGATGTCATATTTATGTCCAATAAATTTTATAATTTTCTATGTTTTGTTGATATTTATTTCATAATATTATTTTTAGACTGTATAATCTGTCCAAACAGTTTTAAAATCTCAACTTGTGAATCCTATGTCTAATTTGATTCATATCCAAATAATACCAAATTTTTTAGAGAACTTTGTTATATTATCATTGACGTCCCTGAAATTTTGAGAATTTTATGACTCCGTTTGCTATTCAGTTTGCCTTCTGTTTTGATTTGCTGGAATTTTGTTTAAGTCGGATTCCCCGAATCAAAGTGATAATCCAAAATCATATCAAACCAATCTATAAATTGATGAAACTTTGTCCACACATTAAATATGACCTTTTTGACATGTTATCCAAGTTTTATAATTTTCTGAATCTGTTTGATATTATTCGGCTTATTTCTTAATTTGTTAGCTCTAAAAATTAGTTTTAATAGTCAAAAAATTTGTTTGTTATTACAAAAATTCTAAGGAAATTATTTTGACTATCTTCTTTGTCCAGAAATCTACTTTGATTAGTCTTACTCTAATTATCCATCTATATGACTATGTTGACTCTTTAAGTGACTATTTTTTATATAAAAAGTATGCATTTTAATTATTATATGTAAGTATCATTAAGTCAAATTAATTTTCAGATCTATGATCATTATAAAATCTGTGAAAATATGTTTCTGTCATATTTTTTTGATATATGTTTAGATATTGCCATTTTAAGGAGATTGGGGCTCATTCTACAAGTGTCTGTGGATGAGTTCTGCCCGTGGGAAACGAGAAAATTTCAGTGATTGTGTTTTGTTTGCAGTCATCTGAGGTGGGACAATAGACTCTCCAACTATGCATGTACCATGACCTTCGCATACCTGCCTATATGCTCTGGTATTTATTTGTTCGGCTCCATATATGGTAGTTGGATGCATGTCTATTTGATATGTTTGGATTTGATTTGTTTAGTACATAAATATAAAACATAATTTATTGTTTAGATCTATTTGATTTAGCTTATGATTTGCTAAGTTTGTTCTTCTGACATCTACGCTCAGTGATTTTAATCTCAGCCTATTTGATTAAGAATCTATGTTCGAGGAGACTTCTAATTGAGGCATTTGACATCTTCATAATGTTATTTAGATTTAGATTTACAACTTTGATGTAGTAAGGATAATGAGAGATCGATGTATTTTCTTTATTTGGTGAGACTAAGAATTTATTTACAATTTGATGGATATTGTAATTTATGAATTTTGGTATTGACTATATTCTGATATTTTAGATTAATTGATGGTTATGATATTTATTTAAATCGCTTTATGGTTGTTTAACTCTTATTTCTATTTGTTATCGTAAAATTTGTTCTAAGATTACATAGTCGGACTTCGAGTAAACAAAAAAAAAAAAGAACTAGATCCGGGACGTAACAATATGGTATCAGAGCAATTATAAGAGCTCAAGCATCTATAACCATATGATCTTAAGTCATACCAATCGATCTTAAAAGATGTGATGAAGTTTAAGATTAGTATGATCTTGGGTTTAGAATAGGAATTAAGGTAATGCCTAGTTTCAAGTTATGGCTTGAAAATTTTGGGATAGGTGATTCTAAATGATGTGCTTAGCTGGTTCCCATAATTAGACTTATATAAAGAGAATTCTTAGTATGGATGGGGATTAAGATGATTAAATTTTATTCTTTTAAGGGGGGGAGCCAACTATAGAATACATAGGTGCTACTTACTTATACATTTCTACTAGGTTTGTTAAACTATTGAAACAATGACCTATTCTTATTCCTAATCATTTGATAATTAGTACTAAGAGATGCCTTGACCACAACATACATTCAGAAATTTAAATAACATTGTCCATTCATCTATATTTACTTGTATTGCTTGGAAACTAGAAAGAATTGGTTAACATTTTAAAATGTTAAGATAAGTTAGTGTCCTTAAATTTCATAAGTGACTCTTATTTAAGTCTATGATATAGGTTTGGTTAGATGTTCATTATATACTTTGAGGGTGAGTAACTAACCACCAATCCTTTGAACGTGAGTACTTCTACGATAAAATATAGAGACCACATGGGATATTAGGTTATTTGATAGTGGTGCTACACTATAGATTTATTCTCTTAATTTGTTATAATATAAAGAAGATACTTGTAGACATGTAAATAATCCTTTCAAGGTGATCCATTCAACCACCTATAGATATATACTTTAGCCCTTCTATACTATCCTTTAGGCCTTATCCTTGAATATTGTAGATTAATTCTAGTTTAATGATAAGTAGATTTACTAAGCATACATAATTTATAAATTAGTTAGGAGAGTGAACCTGTGAAAGATATTTGAGAGTTAAACATATTATCTTGATTGAGCATTAAATTTATTTTCTTAAAGCTCTCAGATTAGAAGTAGAATATTGGTGACTCATGGCTTATATTGGATCTCTATAATATTATAATTATCTGAAATATAGATGATTCTATAACAAAATATTGTGAGGTTAGGACTCACGTATGTTAAGTTGAAAATATCCATATAAGTTAAATGACATACTCTTATGATATTCAAAGTGATTTTAGGGAGTAATTATAAGTCATGATAAAGTTGTTATGATCATGATCTGTATCCTAATTATTTTGGTACATACTCAACCATATGAAAGTTAGTTAGTCATCGATCTCTTTTCACCTTATGTCCTTAGCTATGTCATGATAAGTTTATCTATTGATCAATTAGATTGATTAACTAAATTGAATATAAGTCTATAGACATATTAAAGCAAGAGTGTATATCAATCTCATTTCAAATGCTCCACAAATATATGTCTATTTATCATAGTGATATGATCTTGGTGAGTAATCATTTAATCTTATTCTATGGCCTAACAAATTAGTATGAGTAATCTATTAACGAAAAGATAGATTGTTAGAATCTATCAAATTTCGAAGACGAAATTTCTTTAAGGGAGAGAAGATGTTATGCCCCCGCACTTTTACAATCCATGAATGAATTTAATTAATTTAAATTAGACTAATTAATTAACTATGAGAGTCTATTAGTGAGTTTATATAAATTAATTTAATCCAATTAACCCAATATGAAAGTCTATTAGTCCAATTATACTACTAAGAATAGCCCACTAATTTAGTTCAAATTCTAGGTTGATGCATTAGACAGCAACATAATAAAATAATGATTACTTTTTATAGAAAAATCTGATTAAGGCATAATTGGTATCATTGGAAAGAGTATAAAAAGATCTATAACTCTATAGAAGACCATTTTTATCAATTTGAATGTTTTAGATATCACAAATATCGATGATCAGTTTTAAAAAAGGACTGTTCATAGAGAACAAGTCCTAATTAGACTTGGATTTGAATTAGAAAATAAAAGATGATATAATTAAAATTAACTATGACCTGAAAAGTTATGTATGACATATTTAACTTAAATTAGAAGTAGAGCATAATAAATTTGAATATAATTAAAATTCTAACTCATGAATAGAAAGTCATAATTAGAATCTTACTTGGACTAGCATTCTGTACACAGGTTTACTTGATATAGTCCTAGTGTTTTAAGCATAACTTGGTATATAAAATTTCAAATTAAATAAGATAACTCCCATTAGAACGATCTCAAAATTATAGAAGTTTTATGAAGAACATATATTTACAATAAGTCGTTTGCGAATCGGAATTAGGACATCTTTAGACGGGAAGGAAATCTGCCAGATTTCTGAGTTCAGAATGCTCAGTATGTCAGTAATATAGGCATATCTTTTTGTATAAGTGTCCAACAATAGTGATATTTGGTGCACCGGAAATATAATAAAACTTAATAAAACTTTGTAGAAGAGAGTTGCTCCTAATTCAGACGTTTAGCATGTCAGATTTAACGATTTTCAGAAAAGAAAACTACAAGTGGCGTGAATAGAGTTCAATTTGCACAAGGAAGTAACTTTGACTTGGAGATTAAGTTATGGAGAGTAGAAGTTTGACTCCAGTAAAAAAGGGGGATGTTAGTGGTTATATTAGGAAGGTAAATAACCATAAATAGAGCCTTGTGGTCGTACTCAATGCTCAATTGCATGCAACTCTCTTCCAAAGGTAAGTTTATATGGTGTTCTTAAGAGAATAGAGTTGTTTATGATTATTTCTTTTAAGAATTTGATTCTAATCAATATTTTACGTTATTAGAGGCTTAGAGAATATGGGAAAAAACTTAGAGAATATAGATAAGAGATTAGAAGAGGAAGAAACCATGAATAGATAGCAAGAAAGCCATAGGATAACCAAGAGCCGATCTTTCTTCATGAGGTAGTTGGATAACTCTACACATGATCTATTTTATATTAATAACTAAATTATTTAAAAGGCTTTAAAAAGTTATTAAATTAGTAATAAATTTTATCTATATGTATACTTTATGATCATCAAGTTTTAAATTTTTATAATATTATTTACTATTTATTCCATGATTATTATCTCAGCCTATGTAATCTATCCATTCAATCTATTTTATTTTCAATTATGATCACATGAGTTACATATGTTTGTTCTCCTTGGTCCGATGTCAAATTGAACTAAAAGTTTGGTAGACGCCTACTCTGGATGTCATATTTATTTCCATTAAATTTCATAATTTTTTAAGTTTGTTTGATATTTATTCCATAATATTATTTTCACATTATACAATATGTCTAGACAGTTTTAAAATCTCAACTTGTGAATCCTATATCGCATTTGATTCATGTCTAAATCATACCAAATTTTATAGAGACCTTTCACTACAAGGAAAACAGGATTTGTCAGCGGCTAAGAGCCGCTGACAAATCTTAAATAGCCGCTGACAAATACTTATGTCAACGGCTTTTTAGCCGCTGACAAAGCCGTGGACAAAAGCCCCGTTGAGATATATTTGTCAACGGCTATATAAAGCCGCTGACATATAATATATATGTCTACACACAGCAGCCGCTGACATATATATTATATGTCTACACAGAGTAGCCGCTGACATATAACACATATGTCAGCGGCTACGTAAAGCCGCTGACATATACTACCTATGTCCACGGAGATTAACCGCTGACAAATGGTATATATGTCGACGGCTAGTGTTAGTTGCTGACAAAGAATATTTGTCAGCCGCTGACGAATGGTTTTTACAGCAACATGAGCCGCTGACAAATACTCTTTGTCGACGGCTATAAAGCCGCTGACAAAAGTTTGTCTGCGACAGAAGCCGCTGACAAATGTTATATATATCAACGGCTTTCTTAGCCGGTGACAAATAGTTACTAAGAAAAAAAATTAAAAAATTAAAAAAACAAATTATATATTTTTCCTGTATATACAGATTTGTACTTACAAATATATACAAAAACACATCCACATGTACAAATAAACACATTCACACTTTCAAATAAACACATTCACGAAATCACAAAAAAAATACATCCACATACATAAATAAACATTCACATAAAATTAAAAAAAAAAATCCATGATATAATCTTGATATATTCTTTTTTTTTTACCATTGCTGACCAGAGAAGCTTTTCAAGGAGGGTTCAAAGATTATTAGAGACTTAAAATAAATGTGAAGATTGCAGATATTAATACGGAATATTGTAAAATTGTATGAACCTAAGAGTAAAAAAAACTCTTAATTATCAGGTAACCTTATACCTGTCGGTCCACAAGAAGAGGAACGCTAGACTATACTAAATTTATCACTTCTTAATTTCTAAACTATGCACAAACGTTTTCGTTGTGTTCCTATCATAAAAATGTATAATAAATGTCGACAAAAGTTTGGAAAGATTGCTATACGATTGTCACCTTCCTCACTTAATCGATAGGACACAATGCTACTTGTATTTTCTTAAAGCATTGCTTAATACTATAAACTGGTAACAAATAGAAAATCTCATTAGCATTGCTTAATACAATATAAAAATATCCTTAAAGATATTTTAAAATATAAAAACAACTCGAATCAACCTAACTGCTATGAATGCGTGTGTCCTCTATTCATTTCTTTTGTTATTATCCAATTCCCCATGTAATAGTTCAGCACCTTCATCAACTGTTTTTTAGGCCTGTATCTCCCTCTCACATATGCCACTTAAAGGAAAAAAAAAAAAACTACCCGTCATATAAACAGCATTCGATCTGTATCTCCAAGTTCTACAATGGTAATTTCTTTTATGTGGCACTTTGTGTTATGAATTTGTCTCTTAAGTTTCCGTGGCACTTGGGGGTCACAAACTCACTCTGTGTTGCAACTTATCCAACCTGTTCTGGTATGTTTATATCACATCAATTTTTTTTTTAATCCTTCTACATAATAGAAGCACATATCCCATATCTGGTTGTAGGTAGCTCATTTTCATGGATGGAGATCCCCTCAAACTGTCAAAGTTACAACTCATGGACTGTTTGGAAGCAGTTGTTCAAGGAGAATTCTGTACGTCTGGGTTAGGTGGTGCCTATAGATTTTATGTATGATCTTGGTTCATCCTTGATACGCAGGCTGGACACAGCTGGAGCCCATGATGGCTGATCTTGTCATGTCGAGATCCACTCTCACTTTTATGTGAAAGAACAGATAAGAGTGAAAGAACAAATAAAACCCTATACAACATGTACATCCTAACAACTGAGGAAAAGCAAAAGGCCCACACCCAATAGAGAAAAAAAACTACTAACCTCTCAATGCAACGAAAAGAGAGGCATTAAAGGAATCCATGTTACAAAAGCAACTTGCCCACTCCCTCACTCTATGACAAATAAAAAGAAACAGGCATCTAAGGCATAAGAACTTCCTTGGGCCTTTCACGATGGGCTGTTCTACTCCACCCGACCTGTTCATAGCATCACTTATGCCGTAACCATTTTGATTCGATGCCGGGGGGGTGTTGAGGTTTACTCCCATATCGGATTCTCTGTGGGTGCCTTTCCTCTATATATGTTAAGCATTCCCTCAATTCAATGCCGAGGTTTTGGGTTTAAGTTCAGGCCTCTTTAACAAAATGTAAAAGAAATCTCTCAACTTGGTATCGACCTTGAAAAAGTGAAACAATCCTCCACAAAGGAATCTTCTATCAACAGAAATACTATGGTGCTTAACTGGACAAAGATCCATAAATGATACAGTATTCATGCAACATGATGTTTGCATTCCTTCCAATATAAGGGCTATGCCCTAATACTATTCCAATAATTAAAACAGAAATATAATACCTACTCATTCACTACAAGCTGGAGCTCCAAACAAGAGAAATTGAAAACTATAAATATGTTGCCTTGTCAATAATCTTATAACAGGAAAAGAAAGTTCCTGCAGGATCCAGCTCATGCAAAATAGACGATGGTGCAATCAACAATGGTCTCTTGGCAACAATCAGCAGGCATGCTGCACGTCAAATTCCCTACGCTATTTGTTTGGCCAAGAAAAAATTGTTAGTCACAAAAAACAGAAGCAGTTCAGACAACACTTTGAATTCTGTCACTTTACCACAATGAAGCATTTCTTTAGGAAGTATTTGTGTGAAAAAAGTTCAGGATACACTGAGACAGCTGCCACCACATAAGATAGACCAAAAGCCTCCAAGAATAACTGACTTTCCAGATGACCATGGTCTGTGACAGATGCTTCTTGGCCAAGCAAAAAGAGCCTTCAGAATACTAGAGAACCTCCAATTTGAAAAATGTACAATGAATGGCCATAGTATAACTCCTAAAGTTCAAAGGTAAATTCAGCATGTGGTCTATCTCACCCGCCTAAAAGGCATATCAACAAATCCTTCTCAAGTTTGCAACTGGTCGCATGAGACTTCTGACCTCTCCTATTTGAAGTCATCCTGAGTAAGTACTTGGCAGTACCTTGTAGAGGGTTGACAATTGACATTAGGCTGGCAGCTAGTCATCGAACTTAGGACTACCTTATGGACATGCAGTTCATCTCAGTCGATGTCATCTAAAAGGTGAATCAACGGAACATTCTCAAGTTCGCAACTGATCTCATAGGAAATTAGAAATTTTGACTGACCCTCCCCTCTCCAAAATTATTTTGATTAAGTACTTAGTACTACCACATAGAGGGTCACCATCAAGCAGGCAGCAGGTCACAAAAGTTGCAGGCACAAAAAAAAAACCAAGCTTTTGTAAACGGTTATTTAGTAGTCGTCGACTAATAGTATTTTTGTCAATAGATACCTTTAGCCGTCGACATATACTCGCTGACAAAACTTATCTTCCTTGTAGTGAAGATATAATAGATAAGGCACATTACATTAAATGAATAAGCAGTTAAAACGAGGACAAAGTAACATCAATATCCCTGATTCTGCTTCATAAACATATTAACTCATAAAATCTCTATAGCATGATTTATGACATAGATATGCCAGGTGACAAGTTTCAGATAAGTCATAAGTTCCATGCATATATTTCCAAACAACTGGCTAAAAGGAGAGATGACAAAAATAACCTTTGCATAGAATATAATATCAGCAACAAATGCCTCCCAACTTTCCTGTTTGACCATATGCATAAGAAGCACACATCATATTTGCAAGGCATGCTCCATTTCTAAATTGATCATTTCTAGAAGAAAAGTCCTACCCAACATCACTAAGAGAAGCTATTCAAGCACAAAAATTTTCAATTTTTTAGTTGGAATCCTCTCCTAGTAGGAGAGTAATAAATTAAACAACTTTTCCTTATAAAACTCACATATATTCTTCATGTTCTTTCTCAACGTTTTTTACTTGATGTTCTTTCAAAAGCATGCTAACTTCTCATGCTTAATTAAAATTTGCGTAAGGCTTACATGTGGACCAGTGAATAAAATGAAAGATGAGCAGGTTGACATATTTCCCTGTGGATGCATTGTCCCCACTCCAACTCCGATCCACTTACTTTCCTATTTACGGAATTTGGTGCTCTTAACCCTTATTAAATTATATGGTTTTATCCTAATTTCAGAAAAAAAAAAATGCCATTCTTCAATAAGATTGAAATACTTTATAATCCAGCTCTCAACTACATATCACATGCCGGATTCTGTAGCTGCCACATAAAACAAGCCCAAATCCATTGGTGCGGTTGGTAACACCACTCATTTGGGAAAGCAAAGACTCTGCTTGATCCCGACTCAGGCTGAAATTTGAATGGTGGGTTCAAGGCATTCTACCCTCCCTAGGGTTCACCTAACATCCAAAAGGTAGTCAAATAAACCAAGAACTCCACTTCCAATGGCAACAAATATCCCAAACTGAACAATCCACTTCGTTTTCCATTTCCTAAATTCGTAAGCCATCGCCATGGCCATTTTAACTCTATCTATTAAACTAATGCAACAAATTCGCCAATTAAAAAAAAAAAGGCCAAATCGCCACGATAGATCTCGAAGAGCTAATAGAAACCAGTGGCAACCAACATTACCTTCACGACGGCCAACACCAGGAACGCGAGAACTGCTTGGATTTCCTGACCAGATCCAAGAAAGAAGAGATAAAGCACGATCACAATGAGCTTCAAATGGAAGAAATCATCCAACGTATCTACGCGTTCGAGGCAACTGAAGCTATCGGGATCCAAGTTGGGGGGTTACCCGGCGCAGAAGGCGGCGATGGAGCTCGGGAGAGGCGAGGATCTCGGTGGCGGCGCTGCGGGCCACAACGTAGGAGAAGAAGGCGAGGAAGTGGAGGAGGTAGTAGGGCTCCGTCACCAGCATGTTCAGCCATGGAAGCGGATGCGGTGGCGGCTTCTTCACTTTGGCCGGCGCCGCGGTCGCCTCCATCTGCTACTTTCCGACAGCCTTTCTGGGCGTTGCGGTTGCCGAGCTGGTGGTGGGGGGCAACAATTAGGACACGGGAGGGAGAAAAGAGGGAGAGGGAAAGGGAAAGGCGCGCGGGACTCATGTTTTACAGGATTTTTGTCTACGGCTACAAAGTTAACCGCTGACAAAAGAAAGATATGTTAACGATTACCTTGTAACCGCTGACATATACAATGCTATTATTATTATTTATTATTTATATAAGGATATGTCAACGGCTATGGCACCAGCCGTTGACATATACAAGATATATCAACGTTTATAAGTGTAGCCGTTGATATATCTTTAGTATATTTATTTTTATTTTTTATCTTTATTGTATGTCGACAGCTAGAACTCTAACCGCTGACATATATAACATATGTCAACGGCTATATCGTTAGCCGTTGACATATCTTAAATATATGTAAACGGTAGTCACAGCCGTCGATATATAATGCTATTGTAGACGGTCTTGTTTTAACCGTTGACTAAATTTTCTTTATCGACGGTTGTTTTTAGCCGTCGACATATGTTCGTTGACAAATCTCTTCCTCCTTGTAGTGTTTGTTATATTATCCTTGACTTCTCTATAAAGTTTAAAAATTTTATGACTCCGTTTCCTATTCAGTTTACCCTCTATTTTGATTTGTTGGAATTCTATTTAAGTCAGATTCTCCGAATCAAAGTGAGAATCCAAATCATATCAAACAAATTTATAAATTGATGAAACTTTTTTTACACTTTAAATATGACCTTGTTGACATGTTATTCAAGTTTTATAATTTTCGGAATCTATTTGATATTATTCGGCCTATTGTTTAATTTGTTAGATCTGAAAATTAGTTTTGATGGCCAAAAAATATGTTTGTTATTCTTAAAATTCTAAGGAAATTTCTTTGACTATATTCTCTTTCCGAGAACCTATTTTGATCAGTTTTCCTCTAATTATTCATCTATATGACCATGTTGACTCTTTAAGTGACTATTTTGTATATAAAAAATATGTATTTTAATTATTATATGTAAGTATCACTATCCCAAATTAATTTTCAGATCTATGATCATTATAAAATTTTTAAAAATATGTTTGTGCCATATTTGTTTGATATATGTTTGGACATTGCCATCTTAAGGAGATTGGGTTCATTCTATAAGTGTCCGTGGATGAGTTATGCCCGTGGGCAATGGGAAAATTCCGGTGATTGTGTTTTGTTTGTAGTTATCCAAGGTGGGGAAATAGACTCTCTGGCTATGCATGTACCATGACCCTAGCATACTTGCGTATATGCTCTAGTATTTGTTTGCTCGACTCCTTATATGGTGGTTGGATGCATGTCTATTTTGATATGTTTGAATTTGATTTGTTTGGCACATAAATATAAAATATAATTTGTTGTTTAGATCCATTTGATTCAGCTTATGATCTGCTCAGTTTGTTCTTCTGACATCTACGCTCAATGATTTTGATCTCAGCCTATTTGATTAATAATCTATGTTTATTTTGATTAGCTATTCTCACAATATAAACTATAATTTGATAAGCTACCATGCCATGATAAATTTGATATATGTTTAGTTCGATATGTTCAGTTTGATATATGATATATTCTGATCATGGTTAGTAGACTTATTTAGCTAGATAAGAATCTGATCATGCCATATATATTATATGTTAGTTGATCTACTCATTCTATTAGAAAATACATTTGATTTGATAAGCTTATATCTGACCATGCTTTGTATTATGTTCTTAGTTGAGATATATGTAGAACTATGTAAGATCATGTTTAGTATAATTATATAATGTGATTTGTAAAATTTACTATATGTTAAGTGATGTAGATGATGTGAAGCCTACTAAGTGATTGTAGTTATAAATCCTATTAACATTAGCAGAGTATGAGAAAGAGAATATGAAATTTGAGGAGACTTCTAATTAAGGCATTTGACATCTTTAGGAGGTTATTTAGATTTAAATTTATAGCTTTGATGTAGTAAGGATAATTGGAGATTGATGTATTTTCTTTATTTGGTGAGATTGTGAATTTATTTACAAATTGATGGATATTGTAATTTGTGAACTTTGGTATGTGTTATATTTAGATATTTTGGATTAATTAATGGTTATAACATTTATTTAAATCACCTTGTGGTTGTTTTGCTCTTATATCTGTTTGTTATAGAAATTTGTTCTAAGATTACGCAGTTGGACTCCGAGCAAAAAAAAAAAAAAAAACTGAATCCAGAGCGTAAGAAAAACAAGTCGTTCACTAGTCGAAATTAAGACATCTTTGGATAAGAAAGAAATCTACTAGATTGTTAGGTTCGGAGTACTCAAGATAGCAGGTTAGTAAAATAGACATACACTTTTGCACAAATATCAAAAAATAGTGTAGTTTGTGGCATTATAAATATAATAAAAAGTTATAAAACTATATAGAAGAGTGTGTTTCCTAATTCAGACGTTTAAGGAGTTAAATTTAAAGATTTTCAGAAAAGAAAACTGTAGGTGGCGTGAACAGAGTCCGATTTGCACTATGAAGTGACTTTGACTTGGAGATTAAATCATGAGGAGTTAGAATTATACTCTAGCAAAGAAAGGGGGTGTTAGCAATTGTATTAGGAGGAAAATAAGTATAAATAGAACATTGGGGTCGTGATCAAGCTCTATTGCATGCAACTCTCTTCTAAGAGTAAATTCATGTGGTATTCTTGAGAGAGTATAGAGCTGATTCATAGTTATTTCTTTTGTGAATTTTATTCTGATCATTGTTTTATGTTATTGGAGGCTTAGCGAATATGGGAAAGAGTTTAGAGAATGTAAGAAAAAAGGTTTATAAGAGGAAGAAAGTATAGATAAATAGCAAGGAAGCTATGGGAGAATAAAAAATGGATCTTTCTTCAAAAGGTAGGTGGATAACTCTAAACATGATCTATTTTGTATTAAAAATTATATTATTTTTAAACATTTCAAAAGCTAATAAATTAGTAAAAAAAATTATCTGTATGTCTACTTCATGATCATCAAGTTTTAGATTTTTGTGATCTTATTTACTATTTTTTTTATGATTATTTTATCAGCCTATGCAATCTGTTCGTTCAATCTGTTTTGTTTTCAATTGTGATCACCTAAGTTACAAATATTTGTTCTCCCCTATCCGATGTTCCATTTAATTAAAATTTTCATAAAAGTCTATTTTACATGTAATGTAACCAATAAATTTCATAATGTTTTGACTTATTTTGATATATTTTCATAATATTCTTCTCATACTATATAATCTATCTTGACAGTTTTGAAATCTTAACTTGTAAATCTTATAACTCACAAGATTTATGTCAAAATCATACCTAATTTTATGGAAATCTTTTTAATGTTATCCTTAACTTCTCTGTAATGTGTGGGAATTTTATGATGACGTTTGCTATTTATTTTGCCCTCTGTTTTGATTTGCTAGAATTCTATTTAAGTTAGATTCCCGGAATCGAATTGAGAATCTAAAATCATATCAAACCAATTATGAAATTGATGAAACATTGTACACACTTTAAATATAAACTATTTGACATGTTATACAAGTTTTATAATTTTTTGATTTTTTTTGATATTATTCGGCTTATTTGTTAGATTTTTAACTTTAAAAATTAGGTTTGATGGTTGAATAATATGTTTCTTATTCCGAAAATTATGAGAAAATTTCCTTGGTTATATTCACTATCCAATAACCTATTTGGATCAGCTTTATTATATTTTTTCATATATATGACCATAATGACTCTTTAAGTGACTATTTTGTATAAAACAAATATGTATTTTAACTGATACTTATACGTAGCACTTTGATAATTTAAATTTTAGATCTATGTTCATACTTTGTCATCTTTTGATCTATGTTATCTGATTGTGCCATAATTATTTGACTTTATTTGGCCATTGTTATCTTAAGTAGATATTTGACCAAATTCCATTATAAACATCTATATTGGATATGGTATTTTGTTTGGAAGCTGAGGGCAAACGGATGAAATCCTGATTTTCGACTAGCTAAACCAGGGGACAACAATACGTAACACCCTGGCGGTTTGGAGTTGGATGGGATTTAGACTCCCAGATTCTATTCAATGAGCAAGACCTTTGCATCATTTGCCTAGATGCTTTGGTATTTATTTTGTTTGGCTCCTTATATTATGGTTTGGATGCATGTCCGTTATGATATGATTTGATTCATTGATTAGCACATAAATCTGAAATCTTTGCTCTATATATTTATTTGAATTCAGTTTAGTCATTTGCATCCTTTGATCATCCTGTTTAGTTATCCCTTTGCAATCATATGAATCTATCTTAACTATATGATCCATGGCATGAATATGATTTCATAAGCTACCACGCCATGATATTTCCTATTTGATATGAGATGTGCTTAGGGGACAATGATACGTAACGTCCTTACTATTTGATACGTTCTATTCGATATGTGATACGTTCTGATCGTGGCTAATAGAATTTGATATGTTTCATATAAGTTCGATCATACCATATATACTATATGTTAGTCGATCTATTCATACTATTAAAAAACACATTTGATTTGATAAGGTTATACCTGACTATGTTTTGTATCATGTTCTTAGTTGAGCTATATGTAGAACTATGTAAGATTATGTTTAGTATAATTGTATAATGTGATTTGTAAAGTTTACTATATGTTATGTGAATGGTTTAAAGTCTACTGAGTAGTTATACTCATAAATCCTATTAATATTTTCAGAGTCTAAGAAAGAGAATCTAAGATTTGAGGAAACTTATGATTGAGGCATTTGACATCTTCAGGAGGTTATCTAAATTTAAATTTATAGCTATCTTAGATTTGATGTAATTGGAATAATGAGATATTGATATATTTTTCTTTATTTGGTGAGATTGAAAATTTATACACAAATTGATGGATATTGTAATTTGTGAACTTTGGTATTGGCTATATTTAGATATTTTGAATCAATTGATGGTTATGACATTTATTTAAATCGCATTGTGATTGTTTAGTTATCATATCCGTTTGTTATAGTGTAATTTGTTCCAAGATTGCGCAGTCAAACTCCAAGTTAAAAAAAAAAGAACCAGATCCGGGACGTAACAACATGGTATCAAAGCAATTATGAAAGTTTGAGCAACCACAACTATCTGATCTGATGCCATACCAATCGATCTTAGAGGATATGATGAAGTTTAAGATTAGCATGATCTTGGGTTTAGACTAGCAGTTAAAGTAATGCCTAGTTTCAAGTTATAAGTTGGAGATTTGGGGGATAGGTGATTGTAAATGACGTGCTTAGCTGGTTCCCACAATTAAGCTTATATAGAGAGAATTCTTAATATGAATGGGGATTAAGAGGATTAAATTTTATCTTTTTAAGGGGAAGAGCCAGCGACATGATGCATATGTTCCTACCACTTACATCTTTCTACTACGTTTAAGCTATTGAAAATTGACCTATTTTTACCTATGATTATTTAATAATTAGTATTAAGGAATGCCTTGACCACAACACACATACTTATATTTAATTAACAGTCTATTCATCTACATTCACTTATATCGCTCAGTAACTAGAAAGAATTGATAAAAAGTTTAAAATTATTAGGATAAGTTAGTGCCCTTAAATTTTGCAAGTGATTCTTATTTAAGTCTATGGCATGTGTTTAATTGGAAGTTCATGATCTTAAATCTACTTTTATGGTAACTAATTAGAATTATACTATATCATTGATCATTAGTACTTTTACAAAAAACTATAGAGACCACATGAGATATAAGTTCATTTGATAGTGGTGTTGTATGACAGATGTATTCTCTTAATTTATTAAAATACTAAAAAGATACTTAGACATGGATATAATCATTTCAAAGTGATCTATTAGGCCCCCTATAAGCATATACTTAGGTCCTTCTACACTATCCTTTAGGTTTTACCCTTAAATATAAATGTAAATTACTTCTAGTTCTTGTTGGATTCGCTGTGTTGAGATCCGACCGAAAAACGCAGCGAAAATAAAATATTCGGGATCGGATCCGTCCCGTTTCGATCAACAAAACTAAACCGAAGTAAATCAGATTTACCTTACGCAGATTCAAATCCGCGTTCGTTTTCCGGTTCTGTCGGAGCGATGCCGCAAGCCGCGCAGGTGCCCGACCTCTAGTGGTATCCATGCGGTTCTCCTCACGATGGATAATCCTCGCCTCCTCGCTCGATGCGGCGTTCGTGGATCCCGTTTGGCTACGCGTAATCCGCTGCGACATGCGGATTCAAAAACTCCCGTCGGACGGAAGGCGGAGCTGTCGGGAGCCGAAGCGCAGCCTCCAGATGGTTGCCTCGTGTCATGCGCCCAATAGAGAGGAGAGAGAAAGTATGCGGCGGCTAGGTTAGAGTTGTTGGCCCCCGACGTAGCAGCTGTTGTTTTATAATAAGCCTATTTGCGATTTTTCATAAAAAACCAGACTTATCCGCGACTTGAAAACCTTTTACGTGTGACCCTCTAGGCCCAAATACCAGTTCAATTAATGGCCCATTAAGCCCGGTAACTCTTTACAGATCCACTGAATTAATTAATATCCTTATATTAATTAATCAGCCGAATTTAATATCCCATAGTAAATTCGGACGAGCTTTCGATTATGTTGGTTGCCAAGCAACATCGTGTGATCCTGGATGGCATTGGAGTTATCGCAACCCTCTATTGGAACCTTTCCGTCATCGGTTAGCACACGGGATATAATCCTTCATCCGTGCAATGTTCCCGAATCGACCTAGGGTATGGTTTATTGTTAAACCCTTGCTGGTCGATTCACTTGAATCGGATGCCGCTAATCTGTATCGGATAACTCTTTATCTGATATAGTGTTCGCCCTGGCCAGGGACTTAAGCACATCATTGCCGGAACATTCTCTCTCATAATACCGAGAGCGGATGATCCCATATTGAACACACAATTACCTTCGAGGGCATTTCTTTGAACCCGATCATTTGACTTATTGATAACCCATGGTTAGGGATTCGTTAGTCAAAGTCTAAGCTCAGAGACATACCAACAAGGTATCTTTGGTGTCTCAGGTCTAAGGATCATCTACGCAACCGTGACAAAAGAATCGAGCTGGTAAACAGTGAGGTATATACCATCCAGCGATTCATGGTCGAATCAGTTCAGTTAACTCATTCCCCAATGAGCACCTACAGGTCCAGTATAGTGTCTCCACACAAGTGACTTATAGGATCAGCCACCCTCATCACACGAGTTGAAGAAACCTGCACTAGTCTATCCGGATGTTTGATGTCCATCTCAAACATCCTCCGACTAGGAACAATTAAGAACATGTGTTTATAAGTATTCGGTCCCTTAATTATGATCTCATCATAATCCAAAGACTGTTGCACATGTTCATGGACTTCATCGTGATACGATTAATATTGATCGAACTAATTACACACAATGAATTAATGTCATTTATTAATAAACTGAGTTAGTATATAGTATCGGATTGGCTTTGAGACCATCTAATACTAACAATCTCCCACTTGGACTAAAGCCAATCACTTTTATACATAATACCCATATTATCTAAGTGACGCTCAAAGACATTTTGGGATAAAGGCTTTGTCAGTAGATCTACTATGTTGTCGGCTGAAGGAACTATCTCTACTACGACATCTCCTCTAGCTATAATTTCTCTGATCAGATGAAAGCGCCGCAGAATGTGCTTCGAATTTCGATGAGACCTCGGCTCTTTCGCTTGAGCAATCGCCCCATTGTTGTCACACAGTAGTGGGACGGTACCAGAGATGCTTTCCACTATACCAAGATCGTCTATGAATTTCTTCATCTAGACAGCTTCCTTGGCGGCTTCAGCAGCAGCAATATATTCAGCTTCCGTTGTCGAATCAGCGGTGGTTTCTTGCTTAGAACTTTTCCAGCTTACTGCTCCCCCGTTGAGTGTGAAGACAAAACCTAATGTTGACTTGCTGTCATCATGATCAAACTGAAAACTTGAAACAGTGTATCCTTGCAGCTTTAAGTCTCCTCCTCCATAGACCAGAAACATATCCTTAGTTCTTCTCAAGTACTTAAGGATGTCTTTCACAGCCTTCCAGTATTCATCACCGGGATCTGCCTGATGTCTGCTTGTAACGCTTAGAGCATATGCAACATCAGGTCTTGTACATAGTATGTCATACATGATGGAACCTATGGGTGAAGCATAGGGAATCTTATCCGTCATTGCCCTCTCCTCAGAAGTATTGGGAGACTGACTTTTGGAGAGATAAATTCCATGTCTCATCGGTAGGAGACCTTTCTTAGAATTTTCCATGCCAAACCTTTTGACAATGGTTTCTATGTACATGGATTGGGTTAAGGCAAGCATCTTCTTTGATCTATCTCTATAGATCTGTATTCCTAATACGTAAGATGCTTCTCCCAAATCCTTCATGGAGAAGTTCTTAGATAGCCAGATCCTTACTGATGACATCATCCCTACATCATTCCCAATGAGTAGGATGTCGTCAACGTAAAGAACCAGGAATGTGATTGCGCTCCCACTGTTTTTCTTGTACACGCAAGGCTCATCTTCATTCTTAATGAAGCCATAAGATTTGATTGCCTCATCAAACCTTATGTTCCAGCTACGGGAAGCTTGCTTCAGTGCATAAATGGATCTTTGCAACTTATATACCATGTCTGAAGATTCCTTTTGTGAAGCCTTCTAGTTGTATCATATACACCTCTTCTTCAAGGTTTCTATTGAGGAAGGCCGTCTTCACATCCATCTGTCAGATCTCGTAATCATGGTACGCTGCAATGGCGAGAAGAATTCTTATAGACTTAATCATGGAAACGGGTGAGAAGGTCTCGTCATAGTTAATTCCTTGCCTTTGACGATACCCTTTCACCACTAGCCTTGCCCTTATAAGTCTCTATTCGTCCATATGCACAGATTTTTCTTTTAAAGATCAATTTGCAGCCGATAGGTACTATACCTTCATGCAAGTCAACCAAGTTCCAAACTTGGTTGATGTGCATGGATTGAATCTGAGAATTCATGGCTTCTCGCCATTTTCCAGCCTCTGGTCTTTCAATGACCTCTTTGTAAGTCTTAGGATCATCATCCTCATTATAGAGTGTCTTAGAACCATCCAAATTAATATTTCCCACATATCTTTCTGGTGGTTTAAGTACTCTTTCTGACCTATGAGTTTCTTGTTTACTTATTTGAACATGTTCAGAAACTGACAGTTCATCAGATGAACCATTACCAATTTGTGGGTTTGGAATTTCTTCCAAAGTTATTTTACTCCCACTGTCCTTCTGGAGAATATAATCTTCTTCTAGAAAGATAGCTCTCCTAGCTACAAACACCTTTTATTCGCCAGGATGGTAAAAGTAATATCCATAAGTTTCCTTTGGATATCCCACAAATTTGCATTTGTCAGTTCTGGATTCCAGCTTATCTGCGTCATATCTTTTAACATGAGCAGGACATCCTCAGACTTTAACATGTTTAAGGTCTGGTTTTTTTCCATTCCATATCTCATATGGAGTGGTTTCAACAGATTTGCTGGGTACCTTGTTCAGGATATACATAGCCGAGCTAAGTGCATATCCCTATAAGGACACTGGTAATTCGGACATGCTCATCATTGATCGCACCATTTTCATTAATGTGCGATTTCTCCTTTCTGATACACTATTCATCTGAGGTGTATAAGGAGGTGTAAGCTGAAAAAGGATACCATTATCCTTTAAGTATCTAATGAACTCCGTACTTAAGTATTCACCACCTTGATCAGATCGGATGGCTTTTATACTCTTTCCAGTTTGTTTCTCTACTTCATTCCTAAATTCTTTGAATTTCTTAAAGGCTTCAGATTTATACTTCAATAAATATATGAATCCAAACCTTAAGTAATCATCAGCGAATGTAATGAAGTATAAGAAACCACCACTGGCTTGGGTAGACATAGGACCACATGCATCTGAATGTATAAGTTGTTGGGATCTGGGGCGGGACGCGAAGAACGCAGCGGAAATGACGAATAAAATATTATCCCGCCCGATGCTTGCTGATCCGATTCGAAACAAAAAACTAAAACCGAAAATCGGGTTGTAATCTGATTACCGTGCGCGGATTCGAATCTGCTCCCGTCTCGATTCCGTCGAGGCGATGCCGCGAGCTGCACAAGCGTCCGACCTCCAGCGGTATCCATGCGATCCTCCGTGGTGGATCGTCCTCGCTCCCTCGTCCGTATCAACTCGCTCACTGAAGATCTGTCGCGTTAACGATGTCCGGAAACCCGCGGATGAGAATTCCTGACTTTAAGGAATTGTGCGTGGCGGAGACTGTTCTGGCACCTCGAACGGGGAGCCCAGAGAGGAGGGAGAAAGGGGGGATGATGGCCAGCATGGGGAAACTCTGGAGCTTGGCCCAGGGTTTCTCAACATCACATATATATATTAAGTCGGCGCGTCTTTTCACAAAAGTCCCCGAGTTAATATAAATCCCACTTATGTACCACCGATTGAGAATCTTATTGCGTGTAACCCTCTAGGCCCATTTACCTGTCCGATTTTCAGCCCGTTAAGTCCAATAACTAGTTATTAACTTATTGTAATTAATTAATATCTAGATATTAACTAATTACTTAACCAAATTAACATCGCATGTAAATTCGGTCGGACTTCCAATCAAGTTGGGTGCCAAGCAACACCGCATGATCCCGGAAGGTAATGGGGTTCAACAACCCACTCATGGAACCTGTCCGTCCACAGTTACCGCATGGCTATAATCCTTCGTTCGCACAATGCTCTCTAGTTAACCTAGGGTATGGTTAACTGTCAAACCCTAGATGGTCAACTCACTTGAATCAGACTGTGCTGTACAGTATCGGAAAAGCTCTTTTCTGATATTGTTTCTGCTCTGGCTAGTGACTCTTGCGGATCTATTCTAGAGCATTCTCTCTCCAGTTACCTGAGAGTGAACGATCCTTTATTGAACACACAATCATCTTCGAAGGTCTTCCGCTGGACCCGATCCTTGACTATTAGAGATCCCGTAGATAGGGATTCGTAGGTCAAGGTCAAAGTCCAGAAGTCCACCGACAAGGTGTCTTTGGTGTCTCAAGTCCAAGGATCAACCACGCCACTGTGATGATGAATCAAGCCGATTGACTGTCAGGTAAATTACCATTCGACGATTCATGTCGGATCAGTTCAGTGGACTCATTCCCCAATGAGCACCTACAGGTTTACCATTATGTCTCCACACGAGTAACTAACGAGATCAGTCACCCTCATCATATGAGCTGCTAGTCTTACCGGATGTTTGATGTCCTTCTCAAACATCCTATGACTAGGAATAATTGAGAATATGTGTTTATAAGTCATCAGTCTTATTATTATGATCTCATCATAATCTGATGACTATTGCACATATTCATGGACTTCCTTATGCGCAATTATTAATATGCCAATCTACATAACGAATTTAATGCCATTGATTAGTGAACCAGATTGAAATAGGTGCCTTATGATTGGCTTAGAGGACACATATCCATCAATCTCCCACTTGGACTCAAGCCAATTACCTTCGCATTTGATCTCCATCAAATCTAGGTGATGCTCACATAAAGTCTATGACTAAGACTTGGTCAGGGATCTGCTAAATTATCTATAGATGGAATATTTTTCATTATGTTATTTCCTCTTAATCCTTTATCTATGGAGTTGTGGAAGAGCCTCAGAATGTTCTGCAACTCCTGAAGAGACCATGGCTCGATCACACAATTGATCGCTCCCACTGTTGTCCTACAACAACGAGATTTTATCAGAGACCTTTTAGAACTACATCTAGTTCAGGGATGAACTTTTTCATCCGTACTGTTCCATTAACAATATCACTTATTTATGTCGTCACCTTAATATCGAGTTCTGGATTGGAACCCTTCCAATTCATTCCTTTCTTCTAGAAGGTAGAATCCATTGTTTGACTTGAAATTTGAGTTAGTGTGACCTCATAGTTTCAAATCATCCTCTCCATATATGTGAGTGCATCCTTGGCACTTCTCAAGTGCTTAATGATGCATTTCACTCCTGTATCATTTAAGGAACTTTTTCCTTAAAGGAATAAATTTCATATCTCAACAATTGAGACTTATTATGAAATTTATGCCAAACATCTTGACACACAGGTCAATATAATATCCCCACTGATCTATCTTAATAGATTCGTATTTCCAATACGTGGAATATTATAACTAAACCTATTATGGATGAAAGCATGGTTAATAATGCTTTTACTGATAGTAACATCTTGATGTCATTCTCAATGACTTTGATGTTATTATCACAAAGCATTACTAAAGCGACCGTACTCTCACTATCTCTTTTGAACACACACACAATCTGTGATCATTCTTAATAGTCACGTAGTATTTGACCATTAAGTCAAAAAATTTATTACAACTCAGGAAGCTTCAGTTTGATTCAAAATGATCTTTGAAATCATAACTTGCTTCCTGGACATTCTAAAAGTTTTAAAGGTGTATCATATATATCTTTACCTCAATCACATTGAGAGAACACTTTTAATATACAACTGTCATCATCTCATTATAATGATAGGCAATATTGACAAGTAGAATTCTTATAAACTTATCAATCTCAAAGTTGTAATGACAGAGAGCACCATTATCATATATCTTAAATCATAATCTATTTTTGAGCTCCTCTCATCTTGCTAAATCAGATATGTCAAACATATCCTTCTAGTCACTGAGAGAATCTCAAAAATCTATTAAATTCTTTGATGTGTGTTATGAGTGGTTCCAAACAACTTAAAGGCGCACCGACTGGCGTGCCAAGTTCTGCGACCAGTTCAATGATTGCCACCATGGCGGAGTTCCGGTTGAGTCACAGGCAGAAAGTAGCGAGAGCTACCTCTAACACTACCAGACCCACTATGCCGCCCATGTGTAATAGCTGCATCCACTTGATGTAAGTATGATGTTATACTTCTTGTATTTTCATTATTATCTTGTTTACATTGATGAATGCATGAAATGACATGATATGAAGTGCAGGATGCTCGGGACACCACGATTTTCACCGTTCGGGCCCGACTCCAGGTTGCGGAGGCCAGCTGGAGTAGATACAAAAAGAACTGAACGAACTAGCAAGCATGAAATGAATGAAATATGAATGCTATGAATTATGAATGTATCTTTATTATTAATTGTTTTAACACTAATCCACTGATGATGGTTCCCTTCTTGTTACAGCGAGCCTCCTACACACATGCAACCCCTCCCTTTGCTTCCACAGTTGGCGCTTCATCATCTAGCACCACATATGAGGCCACCATTATCGACCTATAGAGCCAGTTGGCCTCATGCATCCATCAGGCCTCCCAGGCCGAAGAAGATGCCACCGCCCGAGTAAGTCTTTAATTTCAACTTCTTCATTCTTGCTTGAGAATCTTGCTTGCTTGGTTCACTGACAGTATCTTCTGTTGCAGGTTTGTGAGCTCTACTAAGCCTTTGAGAAGGCCAAAGCTGACGTGGAAGAGACTAGAGGTAGAGCGGCTCGCGTCACCGAGCTGGAGGAGCAGCTAGCGAGGCTCTCCGCCGGCGACCTTCCTCAGGAGCTATCACAACTCTGGATGCGTCTGGAGATCTTGACGGAGGAACGTGACCGTGACCGGGCGCAGAAGATGGCGGAGGTCCAATGTCTCCTGGGCCGTTTGTCCATGGCGGAGCATGAGCGGCGTAGTGTGGAGGACCGCTACTAGCGTGCTTGATAGCAAGCCCAAGAGCGAGGTCATGCGAGCGCCTTAACTGCGAGTGTTGCCATCCTCAGGCCAGGTAGGGCCAAGTATTATGGGACCACCACCACTGTCGACTCGGGGGCCAGATGGACCAGATGAGGCCTAGAGTCAGTACGACGAGGGAGCTGGAGTGAGTCAGCCATGAGGGCTGCATGATGTATCTTTCTTTTGTTGTGTCTTCCTTTTGCTTTGAAGTCCTGCTGATGGACTCACACTTGTACATGAACACTTTAGAATCTTTTCATACTTGATCTATCTTCGTCTCTTCTTTTGTACCTATGTCCTGTGCACGTCTTGACAAATAGGTTAAGTATCTGTTCTGACTTAGCCCCTTGCCCAGTTAAATAATTAGCTACTTGATCCTATCCTTGGTAGAAGGGTCAAAGGGAAAAGCCTTTATTTAATGAAGGCAAAGAAAGATGATTAAAGACAATAATTAAAAATGCAACATACAAGCATGCAAATGCTCACTGAAAAAATTAAAACATGCAACACTCATGATCTGGCAAATAGATGCTAATTGAAATTCCAACAAATTCAAATACCTATTTTTTTTTTCAAATATCCATTTTGAATTTTTAGAATATACATTTTTTTTGGTATTTTGAAATATCTATTTTTTTTTTTAATTTTTGAAATATCCATTTTTTCTTTGGTATCTTGAAATATCCATTTTTTTTGGTATTTTGGAATATCCATTCTTTTTGAATTTTGGAATATCCATTTTTTTTTTGAATTTTTGGAATGTCCATTTTTTTTTAATTTTGAAATATCCATTTTTTTGGTATTTTGGAATATCCAATTATTCCTAGAGACCGGCATGGTACATGGACCAAAAGAACTTACTTATTCATTATCTTAATTCCCTGATCATTCTTTCAATAACCTAATCTAGGTTCATCATGCTTTTATTGTGCTTGTGATCACGATCCCATTTGATAATCTGACCCTCAGTCTACTTAGACTATTTTAAGCTTGGAGTATGTCCCTTAGGGAGAATGGAAGAAATGGTCAAGAAAGCTCTCGAGAGGGTTCCGGAGACCTAGGAAGATGTCCATCCTTTACCTTAGTGTCCGTTGAGGTTCGGTCATTTTCACTTTGTGGGGTATTTTTGACCTTACACTCCCTTTCATTTGGATATTTGGCCTTTTGATTTGAGATTTGTGGCCTTCTGTTCTTGATTTGGCTTTTGCCCTTTTGATTTTTTTTTGTGTGGCGGATCCTTTATTTTTCCCTTTTTTTTTATGACGGCTTCCTACTGAGACGGCGGATATTTTCAGTAGTCTATCCTATGCCTCGTTCCGACATCATGAGCCGAGAATAAAAGGAATAATAAAGTGTGAATGGGTTGTACTTTACACTCTCAGTCAAGCTGTCAATTTTCCTTGGACTTCACATCTCTCGTTACTCAAAGACAAAGCGTGTTTTGTGTATGTATAATGCTCCTAAATCAGACTATCAAAGACTAACAAGGGAATTTAGGATTTCAAATTTTCTAACTCCACTGGTCTTTGCACCATGCCGATCAACACACTTAAAGTCTAAGGGTAGTATTTCTTTAAGTATAAACCATTCCAAGGATGAGTTAACTCTTAACCTTCTGCGCTAACTAACCTATAGGCATTACCAGGAAAAGCATATTTTATAACATAGGGTCCTTCCCAATTGGGTTGGAGTTTAGAACATGGACCACCAAGTTTAACAAAAATCCTTTTAACTACCATTTCACCGACTTTGAACTTTCGTTCAATGACCTTCTTTTGGTAAAAATGTACAAGTCTATTTTGATATACTCGTGCATGATTAGCAGCTGACCATCTCTTCTCATCTAAGAATTCTAATTGAGCGAGGAGTGCAGAACGTTCTTCATCACTGGAAAACTCCTTGTTCAATTGTACTCTCAATGACGGGATGAGAACTTCGTACGGAACTACCGCCTCCATTCCGAATGTTAAGGAATATGGAGTTTGCCCACTAAGAGTGCGGATTGAAGTTCGGTAAGCCCATAAAGCCTCAACAAGTTTTTCTGGCCAGTCTGTGTATTTGGTAGACTTACATGTCTTCTTTATAATTTTTATTAAGGTCTTATTTGTTGCCTCTGCTTAGCCATTGCCTTGCGGATAATAAGGAGATGAATGATAATAAATGAAAATATGTTTTTGATTCCGACCACTTGGTGACTGCCAATTCTTAGCCTAGTTGGATGATGAAAGAGAATGCACACTTAACTTCCCAGGTATCCTAAGCACGCATCTAGGTTGATTTGGGCCTCTAGACTCCTCAAACTGACCTCGATCAGCTAAGATTCATATTGATGACAATACCGCCATGCCATGCTTAGGCTCCCCGCTACTTCTGACCACCAAGTTCGCCCAAAAAGTTTTTGAGGTAAATGATTTGCCCGACCTGGGTCTCTTTCCCACAACCCTAGAAGATATAAGATAGAACCCCTTGGAACCCTAATGGCCAACCGTGTGACATTGACCTGGGATCAGACGCCGTCACACCTACAGGTGACGCGTTTGCATTGACCTAAGCCCGAAGTTTCGAGGATGCTCATCGGGATTATGGTTAAGAAATTGATTCACCAGAGACACAGGCATTGCTCTTCACCCATTTTGAACTTCTATGATCATGTGTGCATGTGATGATTTTCGAGAACGAACTATTTTAAAATGTGGTTCAGTCTTTAGCTATCTATCTCATGTTAAACATTGGGGGAGAAAAAGTGAAGAAATTTTAAGACAAACCTCGCAGGAGAATCGACAAAACCGTTAAAAGAAAGAGCTATGACAAAACGGATCCTTTTTTGACCTCTTAAATACCCCTATTTACTTTTGACTTTTCAGGCCTTTCATGGTTAGGCATGGTCACGACCAGGCTTTTTTGTACAATTGCTTGAACCCTTTTGATTTTCTTCTTTCTTGACACTTTCAGGGTTATATTCTTTTCATTTCTTATTCCGCCTGCAGAGACACTACCTTCTTCACGTGCTCTGGTCATTTACATTTCATATTTGGGCCTATTTGAGGGGTTACATCTATTGGGTTGTTAGGAACCGCAGCTTGCTGAGCCCAACCGTTGAAGGGCGTCGATGGTCCTGATCAGTCAAGAGTCGAAGAGCAAAGGTTGCAATTTAACAGTGTACTAAAGACATTGAACTCATTTTAAGAAGGTTCACTTTGAAAAATGTGTAAATGTGTGCATCTCATAATGACCATAGAGGTTCATATGAAAGTAAAGCAGATACATCCAAGACTCTGGTTGACCAAAGTCTTAACCAAATCTTAATGATAATCCAACCTATCATGCAACTAGACCTAGACAGTCACATGGCAGTTACCAAACAGTTAGATTTTGTGTTTTTCTGATTTTTTTGTAATTTTTGTTAGAGTATGTACATATTTATAAATATTTTTGATGCTTTTGGAATATTCAATTTTTTGGGATTTTGAAATTTTTGATTTTTTTTTTTATATTTTTTTTGGTATTTTCAAGGGTAGAACTTCTTCAGATAGACTCCATTCTAGGGGTGAGGTAATTCTTCTCCATTTTCATTGACTAAGCAATATGCATTTCCTGAATATACTTCCGTAATCACAAACGGACCCTCCCAATTTTTTTGTAATTTGCTCTTGGGTCCAGAAGCTTTAATCATTTTTCTCTTTAGAACCATCTCCCTGATCTCAAATTTTCTTTCAAGGACCTTCCTTGCATAGAATCTTGCAATTCTATTTCTGTAAACTTGTGCATGGTCTGCTGCCATTAGCCTTCTTTCATCTAATAGCTTCAGTTGGGTTAGCATGGCTTCATGACGCTCAGCGTCGCTGATTCCTTGGTCCAACTGCACTCTTAGTGAAGGAAGGGGGATCTCGTATGGGAGTACCTCATCCGTCCCGAACGTCAATGCATATGGCGTTTGTTCCGTTGGTGTTCGAACAGAGGTACGATACGCCCAGAGAGCCTCAATCAGGCAGTCAACCCAGTCTGAATAGTTGTGAGCCCTACAGGTTCTTTTGATGATTTGAATGAGAGTTTTATTAGTTGCTTCTGCTTGTCCATTTCCTTGTGGGTAGTATGGCGAAGAATGATGCAAATTGATAGCATACTTTCTACACATGTCATGGAGCTCTTGGGAGACAAATTGTGGTCCTTTGTCCGTGATGAAATCATGCGGTGTCCCGAACCTGGCAAGAATGTTGTGCTTGATGAATTTCACCATCGTGGATGCTTTGATTTTCGCGAATGCTTCAACTTCAGCCCATTTTGTGAAATACTCAGTGGTAGTTAAGATGAAAGATTTTCTTTTTATTTCTCCTGATCGATCTTCCAAAGGTCCTATAACATCGAATGGCCACATGGCGAATGGCTACGGGGAAACGATGGGATGGAGGGATGGTGAAGGTGCATGGATCTTGTCAGCATGTAGCTGGCATTTCAAACACCTTTGAACAAACATGGTGCAGTCAGCCTCTATCGAAGGCCAGTAGTAGGATTTGAGAAGTGTTTGAGCTAGAGCGCGGCCATTAATATGACCTCCATAGTCACTTGAATGAGCTGCTTCAATGATCTGGGGGATTTCAGTATCATCTAAACACCGAAGGAGTATTCCAGTGAAGGACTTTCTATAGAGTAACCCTCCTAGAATGATGTAGCGTTGGGATGCTTAGCGGATGGCCTTACAGTATGAAGCCGTAGCATAGGTCGAGAAGGGTCCATCTCGGAGGAAATTCAAGATGTCAAAAAACCAAAGGATTCCCATCATCCCAGTCAGGTGTGAGTTCCTCAATAATGACAAAGACATGCGCAGATAGGGGAAGAAATTGTTGGAACCACGGGTCCCGAAAAGAGGGGGAATATTGCTTATGCACAGTGATGGTTTCTGAATTCCTAGTGAGGGAAATTTCTAGAGTTGAGGACAAGGAAGCTAAGGCATCAGCTAGGATATTCTGTCATCTAGGCACATGATCATAAGTGATCTTCCTAAACTGCCTAGTCAAAGAACTCACCAATTCTTGATATGGCTTCAACTTGGGATCCCGAGTTTGCTATTTGCCCACGGTTTGGCGAAGGACTAACTGTGAGTCTCTGATAATTCTCAATTCTTTGACCTTGAGAGCCAATGCCAATTTTAAGCCAGCTAGGAGGGCGTCATATTCTGCAACATTGTTTGTCACCGAGAAGGATAATTGGAAAGCATGCGGAATACTTACCCCTTCTGGAGATACGAGAACGACTCCTACCCCACTGCCTTGAGAGTTAAGCGCCCCATCGAAGTGGAGGACCCAGGAAGGACTATCATCTATCATTACATTCAGCTCCTCATCTGTGAACTCATCATCGGTGGGCTAAAATTTAGGCAATGGGTGGTGGGCTAGGTGCTCAGCAATTACTTGCCCCTTGACAACTTTTTTATTCACGTAAGTGAGATCAAATTGGTTCAAAAAGGTTTGCCATCGCACCAGCCAATCTGTCACAACTAGTCGCTCTAGCAAATATTTTACCGGGCCCATTCTAACTAGAAGTTTGACCTCGTAGGTAAGGAAATAGTGCTTCAATTTCTGCGCTACCCAGACGACGGCTGCGCATGTTCTTTCCATAGTAGTATAACGTCTTTTAGCATCATTAAACAACTTGGAGAGGTAATATACCACTCTTTCTCTCTTCTCATCATCAAGTTGGGCCAATATCGCTCCAGCTGATTCCTCAGTGGTGGAGATATATAGCAGTAAAGGCCGTCCCGGGATGGGAGCCATAAGAATCGGCGGGTTGAGGAGATAGCTTTTCAACTCATCGAAGGCCTTTTGATATCACTCCAATTGAACTTTGCCCCTCCTTTCAGTAAATCGTAAAAGGGTTAGCATCTCAAAAAGTGTTGTGATATGAAGCGTCTAATGAATTGAAGATGGCCAATGAGTCCCCTTACGTCCCTGTTATTCCTAAGATGAGGCATTTCCGTTATCGCCTTTACCTTGTCTAGATATATCTCAATCCCTAGTCTGCTTACCATGAACCCTAGCAACTTCCCAGAGGAGACACCGAACACACACTTTTTCGGGTTCATTTTTAGTTGGTACTCTCATGACCTCTGCATTACAGCTCTAAGGATTTGAGCATACTCTTTCCTTGTCTTTGACTTTACTAGGATGTCATTTACATAAACCTCCATGTCAGTGTGGATCATGTCATGAAAGATTGCCATCATTGCCCTTTGGTAAGTAGCTCCAGCGTTCTTAAGTCCTAATGGCATAACCATGTAACAATAAGTTCCCTACGGGGTTATGAATGATGTCTTCTTTTGATCTTCTTCAGCCAGTCGGATTTGATTATATCTTGAAAAACCATCCATGAAGAACAACATTTCGTATCCAACAGTATTATCGACCAACAAGTCTATGTGAGGAAGTGAGAAATCATCTTTCGGACAAGCTTGATTGAGCTTTCTTCGCCACGGGGAGAAGATTAGCTACCCACTTAGGATAGAGCACTACCCGAATGAATTTGGCCTTGTGTAATTTGTCAACCTCTTCTTTCACCTTTATCGTTAATTCAGGCTGTAGCCATCTCAACTTTTGTTTCATAGGTTTCGTGTCAGGTTTGAGGACTAGCCGATGCTCCTCCAGTTCTGTGTGTAATCTAGGCATATCCTCATATGGCCAAGCGAATCCCTCATGATATTCTTGGAGTACGGTTATTATGGACCTCTCTTCTTCTTGACTCAATTGGCACTAATTAGCACTATCTTCGGATCCTTAGTTCCGAAGTTGACTTCTTTAGTGGGTTCATCGACGACCGACGAAGGTTCATTAAACCGCCTCATCCCACTCACAAATGGTTCGGCCAAGTCATCATCCTCTTGTTCTTCATCCTCACTAAGCTCTAATACTCTTAAGCCATCATTGCAAGATTCAGCTTTTAGTGGTTCTGTCGGCTCAGAGATGACCCTCAACTGAAGAAATTCATTGACTCCTTTCAAATATTTACACCTATTTGCTAATTCCTGAACTAAGAAAGATGGAACTGTGAGTGCTCAAATTTGATGTGTGATTATCATGAAAATTTATGTTGATTAAATGACAAATAAACCTATTAAGAACTATGTGACCGTTAGAAACTTTTGACTAAAAAGTTTCAAAAGACAAAGAGTGATCGCTTACCTGTTTTAGATGTGGGAGATGTTGAAGTTCTTAATTCCTTCCCTTCAACCGGCTGAAGAAAAAGAGCCCTTCTAACTTTTTTCTTGCTTTGAATGCTGATTGGGCTTTGAAGATCGTCCAGATTTTCTTTGTTGATTCCTTCCTTTTGATCTTCTGACCATGCAAAGAATAAGATAAAAGACTAATAAGAACTTAAATAGAGGTAGTATCTACTCCAATAATAATTCTAATCATGCAACTCAAACAAATGAACTCACTTGTTTTGTGGTCTTTGAAACCCCTTAACATGTGGGTTGGAAAAATATGCTAGTAAGTGTGTGTAGCATGAAGTGATATTATGAGTGGAACTATGAAACTAATATGATGGAAAACAATGAAAATATGAGTAAAGATTAATTAAAAACTAAGTCGGATGGCCCCTGGAAAGCTTTGGTTCTTGAATGATCTTAAAGAAAGGACGAAGAGAGGATGAAGAAAGGATGAAGTTTGCTTCAAGACTCCTGGAAGTAGCCGTGCAGCGCCTCGATCCTTCAATTCCTTTAGCGTTTGGATGTCGTCTCTCTTGAATTCTTCTTCAAATATTTCCAGTCTTTCTTCAAAGATTTTCTTCAAAGATTATCACTCTAACTTCAAAGATTTCCACACTAACTTTTTAATGACCAGGGGCTTGTGTATTTATAGAGTTGAGTTCGCGCATCCGCGGTTATTTACGGATTAACATGAAGGAGTTTGAAGCCAATCCAACCAAAAAACAGATAAATACATCTTAATTCATCATTATCTGTAATTAACTAAAATGTGTCGCCTAATGGAGACGTCTTTTATCTTAATTAAGATAATGATAAACATCGGGAAGAAGAAACATAAACACTTTAGGTTACCTAAATGGCGTCGTGTAAGGTAAACGTTTTTTAGTTTATTAATAAATTAATTAAAATTCAAATTAATAATCAAAATATGAATAAAACCCTAAATGTCGTCTTCATATGTCGACGTCTTTTATAATTTTTTCATACTTAATTAAAATCTGAGTTAAAATCAATTCATTAATAAACTTAAATGATGTCTAGACAGGCCGACGTCATTTAGACAATTAATCCAGAAAAATAATAAAAATTAACCAATGATTAAATATCAGACCATTTTGAGGCATTATTATATGACATGAAATTTACTCAAAATGATGTCAAAATTAGTGTGTCTACAGCTGCCTCATCTTGGCATCGTCTTTGGAAGGGAGTGAAATGAAATGGAATGTACTAAAAAGATGATACCAAGGTGTGATGAGACACACTCTCAACATCACACGATGGAATTTTTCTCAAAATCATTAATGAAGGTAACTTAATAATATCGTTGGAATTAATCCCGTCTGGATGAGATAGACAAGGAAATAAAATAAGGTCGATCAACCTCCACGATAGGGTAGTACCTTAGGTTACAAACCTACATGTTTCATCATGGGGAGCGATTACCAACCAATGTGGACGTACTGCAATTATGATGGATCTTAAAATAAACAAGAAATGTTGGATACAGAATCCAAGAGGGGATAAAATTCTAAGGGTATCTTCAAGCGAACCTCAAAGATAATCAAAATACTCAATTAAAAATGGAATATTTCATATCATGTTGTATTTATTTGATCAATGGTCTGAAGTTTAATCAGGAATTAATTCTTATCACAATTATATCAAAGTCCTACATGATGTATGCTGGGTTAAAAGAAAAATATAAAATCAAATAAATATAAATTAATCAAGGATAATATTGTTAAATCGTTATTAATGAGTCAAGATACAAATTCTTGTAATTCAGTACTAAGCCGAAGCTCGTTTATCTACGCACCATTTTACAAAAGCAGAACCATCATCCTCATTAATTAACAATCCAATGGCCTATCCGTGTGATTAAGAATCCTCTGGAATTATCATTGTTTTTGTTGAAGAGGAACTCAAATTCCAGTTTTATCAAAACCACAAGGTCTTTGATACGATCTAATAAATATTTATCATATAGTAATGATGATTATGCAAATCAATTACATGAAATAATACATAGATAGAGATAAAGATAACCGTCCTTTTAGCTACGGTCAGGACTTATAAACTCCCACAATGGGATCTACTTAAGATTTTCAGCTTCATTTGAATCTTTTGTGTGGGTTCTTTGACTTTCATACTTGTGTCCTGTAAATTACTTAAGAAACAGGTTAAGCATCTATTCAGGCTTAGTCCCTTGCCTATTTCATACTTGTGTCATGTACATTACTTAACAAACAGGTTAAGCATCTATTCAGGCTTAGTCCCTTGCCTAGTTAAGTAACCGGTTAGTTGATCCTATCCATGATAGAAGGGTCAAGAGGCAAGGCCTTTATTAACAAAAATAATGATAACCATCAAAAGAAATAGAATTATGCAACATTCAAGCATGCACATGCTCGCTAAAAATAACAGGAATGAAACATACTAAATGCTACAAGAAATGCTAATTGAAATTTTTTTTTTTCAAATATTCATTTTGTTTGGGTTTGGAATATATATATTTTTTATTTTTGAAATATCTATATATATATTTTTTGGATTTTGGATTATATACTTTTTTTTTAATTTTGAAATATCTATTTTTATTATTATTTTGAGATATATACTTTTTTTGGATTTTGAAATATATACTTTTTTGGATTTTGAAATATCTATTTTTGGATATCTTTTTTTTTTAGATTTTGAAATATCTTATTTTATTTTATTTTGAGATAATGTGCAAACTAAAAGACCAGCATGGTACTCAGATCGAAAGAACATATTCATTTATTAACTTAATTTTCAAATTGTTCTTCAATAATCTAACTTAGACTCACCATGCTTGAGCCTGTGTTTTCATTCGTGATCCCATTCAATGGTTTGATCCTTAGTCAATCTAGGTCATTCCTTAAGCTTGGAGTACGCCTCTTCAGAAGGAAAGGAAGAATTTGTTTAGAAAGCCCACGAGAGGGTTCCGAAGACCCAAAAAGATGTCCCTTCTTTACCCTAATATCTGTTGGGGTCATTTTCTTTCTGGGGTATTTATCGACCTTGCGCTCTCTTTTCATTTGATTTCATAGCATTGATGTAACGTTTGTAATGTAATGGCCTTTTTCTGCCTCTGTATTGGCTTTTTGCCTTTTGTTCTTTCTTTTTCTTTTCATGGGACGAATCTCCCCCTTTTTTTTATGACGGCCTCCTACTAAGATGGTGGGTATTTTTGGTAGTGTATTCTAAACCTCGTTTCGACATCGTGGGCCGAGTGTAAAAATAGAATTTTTGTTTAAAAAGAATGAATTGTACTTTACACCCTTAGTCAAGCTTTCGGTATTCCTTCGGACTTCTCATCTCTTGTTACTCATGAATCAAACGTGTCAGTACGTGTAGTAATGTGTTTGAATTAAATTATCCAGACTGATAAGGGAATTTGAGTTTTTAAATTTTTTGATTCCACTGGTCTTTGCACCATGCTGATCGACTCTTTAGCCTAAGGATAGTATTTCTTAAGATACAACCCATTCCTAGGGTGAGTTAATTCTTGCCCTTCTACATTAACTAGACGATGAGCGTTACCGGAAAAAGCACGCGATATGACATATAGTCCCTCCCAATTGGGTTGGAGCTTGGAGCGTGGACCACCAGGTTTTACAAAGATTCTTTTGACCACCGTCTCACTAACTTTGAACTTACGTTCAATGACTTTCTTTTGATAAAAACGTGTTAATTTATTTTGATATACTCTTGGATGATTAACAGCTGACCATCTTTTCTCGTCTAAAGTTCCAATTGAGCGAGGAGTGCTGAGCGATGCTCATCAATAGAGAATTCCTTATTCAATTGTACTCTTAATGACGGTATGAGGATTTCATATGGAACTACCGCCTCCATTCCAAATGTTAAAGAATACGGAGTCTGCCCAGTGGACGTGCGGATTGAAGTTTGGTATGCCCATAGAGCCTCAATCAGTTTCTCTGGCCAGTCCATGAATTTATTAGACTTGCACGTCTTTTTGATGATTTTTATCAAAGTCTTGTTAGTTGCCTCTGCTTGGCTATTACCTTGCAGATAATAAGGAGACGAATGATGCAATGCAATTTTATACCTATTGCAGAGGTCCTTCAGCTCCTGTGATACGAACTGTGGTCTATTGTCGGTGACGATGGTGCTTGGAATTCCGAATCTTGTGATGATGTTCTTTATGATGAATTTGCAGACAGTTGATCTTTGACTTCTATGTATGCTTCGGCTTCTGCCCACTTGGTGAAGTATTCCGTTGCCGTGAGAATGAATGATTTCTGCTTAATGCCAGAATTAGGATTGCCAAGGGATCCAATGACGTCAAAAGCCCACATAGAGAAAGGCCATGGGGAGGAAACATGATGGAGTGAAGATGATGAAGAATGGATCTTGTCGGTATGAAGTTGACACTTGGCACACCTACGAACATACCCTACACAATCTTCTTCTATGGTCAGCCAATAGAATCCTTATCTAAGGATCTTCTTTGATAGCATTTGTCCATTAACATGGCCACCACAGACTCCAGCATAAGCTCCTTCCATAATCTTCCAAAGCTCATCTTCGTCTAAACATCTTAGAAGAATTCCATCAAAACCTCTTTTATAAAGTGCACCTCCAACTAGAGTATACCTTTGAGCAACACTCCTGATAGCCCTTTTCTCCACAGCTGTGGCTTCTTCAGCATATGATTGATCTTCACAATATTTTGCAATTTCATAGTACCAAGGTTTCTCTTCATCATTCATATCTTCTTGTAATTCTATCAACATTATCTCTCGCTTCTCCACAATATCTCCATCTCTGACCTTCTTCAGCAACTTCTCCTTAGTCCTAAGGAAGGAAAGGTCTTTCACGGCCGGTGAGAGACGCCTATGAACAATGATTGATTCGGATTGTCTGCTGATTGGAAAATTGAGGGATGATGCGAGGGAAGCTAGAGCATCAGCTAAGATGTTCTGATTCCGAAGAACATGGATGGAGATCAATTTAGTAAAAAACTTAGCATAAGTAGAAGTGAGTTCTTGATAAGGCTTGAGCTTGGGATTAAGAGTTCGATATTTGGTTAACACTTGGCAAAGAATCAACTGGCTATCACCTACAATTTTGAGTTTGGTGCACCATGGAGATGAGCAGCCTCGAGGCCAATAAGGAGTGCCTCGTATTCAGCTATATTGTTAGTGACTAGAAAGTCAAGTTGAAAGGCTTGTGGAATGGTGACACCTTCAGGTGACAACAAAACAATGCCGATACCCTTTTCGTGGGAATTCAGAGCTCCATCAAAATGCAGAGTCCACATATCATCTCTGATTCTATCTATGGACATCAGTTCCTTATCCGGAAACTCCGATCGAACTGGATCAAAACGAGGAAGGGGATGATGAGCAAGATGTTCTACTATGGCATAGCCTTTGATTGCTTTCTGTTGAATGTAAGTGATATCAAATTGAGAGAGAAAGCTTTGCCATCATGCTAGTCTATCAGTGAGGACAGATTTCTCAAGAAGAAACTTGATCGGATTCATCCTAGCGATGAGATGAACTTCATGGGCTAGAAAGTAATGCTTCAGCTTCTGAACCACCTAGACAAGTGATGCACATGTTTTCTCCATCTCTGTGTACTTCTGTTCAGCGGGGTTGAGAAGTTTAGAGAGATAATAGGCTGCCCTCTCTTTTCCTTCTTCACCCTCTTGTACCAGGACAGCCCCCTGTGTATCATCTAGGACAGAGATATATAAAATTAAAGGTTTGTCCGGAGATAGTGGTCTCAAAACAGGAGGACTTGCCAAATAATTTTTCAATTCATCAAATGCCTTTTGACACTTATCGTCCGAATCAAATTTGACTCCCGACTTGGTAAGCTCGTAAAACGGCTTACACCTTTGTGAATGTTAGGAGACAAATCGACGAATAAATTACAACCTTCTGATCAATCCTCTTAACTCTTTCAAGTTCTTAGGAGGTGGCATTTCTCTAATAGCTTTTGCCTTGTTATGATCGATCTCCATTCCCCGTTTACTGACAATGAATGCAAGTAATTTTCCTGAGGACACCCCGAATACACATTTCTTGGGGTTCATCTTCAATTGATATTCTCTTGATCTTTCTAAAACTCTCGCTAGAACTTTGGCATGCTCATCCTTAGTCTTGAATTTCACCAACAAATCATCTACATACACTTCTAGATCGATGTGCATCATGTCATGAAATATTGTCATCATAGTCCTTTCATAAGTGGCTCCAACATTCTTCAATCCAAAAGGCATAACGACATAACAATATGTCCCCCAAGGTGTAGTGAATGATGTTTTCTCATGATCCTCTTCTGCCAACTTGATCTGATTATCTCCTGAGAATCCATCCATAAATGATAGAGTTTCATAGCCAGCTGTGTTGTTAATGCGTACATCAATGTGAGGCAGTGAAAAATCATCCTTAGGACATGCCCGGTTCAGATCTCGGAAGTCAATACAGATTCTGACTTTCCTATCCTTCTTCATAACCGGGACTATATTGGCCACCCATTGTGGATAGAGGACAACTCTAATAAACTTGGCTTTATGTAGCTTATCGACCTCTTCCTTCATCTTCAAATCCATTTGTAGGTGGAATCGCCTTAACTTCTACTTAACTGGGCTAGCTCCATCTTTTAATGTCAATCGATGTTCCACTAGTGATGAGTCTAACCCCTGCATATCCTCGTAGCTCCAAGCGAAAGTGTCCTTATAATCCTTAAGAACTTGGACCACTGCCTTCTCATCTACTTTAGAAAGATTTATACTGATGAGGACAACCTTAGGTTCGTCTTCAGTCTCTAGATTGATCTCTTTGGTAGGCTCTTCTACGGTAGCTGAGGGTTCATCAAATCTTTTCACTCCACTGGCATACGCCTCAGCCGCGTCCTCGTCATCTTCCTCATCTTTAGGAATGGGGTCTTTCTCGTGTATCAATTCATACACCCCATATCCATCATTGATTGACTCATCATCTACACAATCTTCTGGCATCTGAATAGGATTCTCTAACAACTGAGGGATTTGAGAGCAAGAAAGACATTTGGTAGCTAGATCTTGGAGGTATCTATCTAGAATTTGTCTACCCTTAGATTTCCTAGACTTCCTAACCTGATTAACCTGCCTAGAACTAGACTCCCTAACTGCTGGACTCCCTATCCTAACCTAATGAGGACGAAGAAGGATGAAAATCATGGGGTACATGGGGGAATACAAGAGAATCCTCCCGAGGGGAGGGACAAAGCAAGTCTAGAAGAGAATTTTGCCCGAATGACCCACGCGATGGGGTACAGTCAGACAAGTAGGAAGTTTCCTCAACGAGGGTCTGGGAGGAAGAAATTGCCAAATTGGCGTTTTTTTTTTTGGAGAAAAGATGAGTTAATCATGAAACAAGAATAAATATGAATAGGAGGAGAATAAGATGGAGGAAGCGGCACTAAGGCGAAAGGATTGGGGGAATCATACAGTAGTATGTCCCAGATCAAATCATAAATCCTCTCTAGATCGAGAGGAGGTTGAGGGATAAGGTCCCGTAGGGACAGAGTGATTATGATGGGCGGAGTCCATGGAATATCTTCAATGATGACCCGTGACCAAGTAGGGGTCAGAAGTAGAGTGCAAAATAGAGTGTGAAGGGTGATAATGCGAGAGGGATAGGTTCCTCTCTAAAGAAAATCAGTAGTATAACTAGCTTCATAAGGGTCATTTGGCTCCCCTTCATGTGTTTCCTTGGACAACAGATTCTCTTGTTAAAAATGGCACTAGGCCCTTCAATCAGGTCGTCTATCAAGGGTGGCCATTTCGGCTCTGAGGGATCAAAAAATAATCTGTTCAGTGCGATGTACAGATCCCTCAGGTTGAACCATCGATACCATTCACATTCTATATCTTAGAATTTCCACCTTTTCATCGACCGCAGAGCCTCCAAGGACTGGTATGTCAGCAATTCTAAGTAGTGTCTGGCCAGGTCCCTTGCATAGATGTCATGTAGTTCGAACTGGGATGTGATTAGCACCGTGTTATCATTATCATGACTGATTATGGGTCCCTTGACAAAATGTGTATGCAGGGTCCATGTCAAGGGATCCTGGCCTTCTTTACATGGAGTGGACATTGTTTCCCAGGCCTTATGGCCGTCTTCATCTTCTTGCTGCTGAATGATACCATGCTTGACTCTTCTTGGCCTATAGCCCAGGCTGTTACCGGATGTCCTTCGGCTGTCTTTAACGGGTATAGTTCTGCCCTGCAATTGCGTGCCCAGGCCCTTTCCAGGCTGATAGCTGCCCTTCATCATAATTTTCCAACCAGGGGTACTCATGCACTTCCCCCACTTTATGGCATCAATTAGATAAGAATCAAGCATATTGGCTTTTAAAGGATCAGCCACAGGATGGTAAACCTGTAATACCGATAACAGAGGTTGTTGGCCAGGTAAAGGGGTCAGCCTGATATTCCAAGAATGAGTGGTAGCAAGAATCGGCATACTGGTAACTTTAATAATGCGTCCCTTGTATGGAAATTTGAGGCACTGATGATTTGTAGAAGGAATTGCCTCAAGGGACTTAATGTAAGGGCGACCAAGAATGCCCTTCAAAGATGGATCGATTTCCAAGATGTGGAACTCGACCTCGTTATGACAAACATGGCCTAATTCTACCTTCAAATAAATCATTCCCAGAGGGGAACGGGTAGAATTGTCATAGGCTGTAACAGAAATTGGAGAAGGCAACCATTTTTCCTTCGGTATACCACACAATTCAAGGGTTTTTGGTGATAGAACATTGATTGAGGCCCCTGTGTCAACCAGGCATGCGTCTACGGCCTTCTTGCAGACGTTGACCGTAATGCTCAAAGCTATGCTTCTAGCTGCTAGTGGTGCTAGTTCTGAAGCATGAAATGAAATAGAGGGTTGATCTCCCTGAGGAACTAATAGTGTGGTGATCTTTTCCACCAGCACGTCTTCGTTGACCATAACCTTCTGCAGATACTCCATCAGAGCCTCCTGATGGGTTTTGGATCTCTTGATCAACTAAAGCACGGAGATTCGTGCCGGTATTCGGTCTAACTGTTTCAACAGATCATACTGAGTGCCTGGTGCACTCTCATCATTATGTACTTCCTCTGGCGGCTGTGATGGGCTGTCTCTGACTGTGGACTGAGGAAAGACCTTGTTGAAGATCCTCCCGCTCCGGAGCGTATGTTATTCAGTAGTGGAAGGTCCAGATGATAATTTGAGCACTGCGGGGTTGGTGGGTGGTTTAGATGGTGTGGGCGGTTGGTAAACAGGTAATGGCGTAGGGTTGTTTGGTGGAGGCACAGTATAGATGAGGTGTTTAGATGGTTGGATGATGGAGGGGTAAGTGGTTGGTGTGGGTGAAGTGGGGAATGGCATACGGAGTAGTAGTTTAGATGGTTGTATGGTACTGGGGTAAGTAGTTGTGGTAGGTGATGTGGGGAATGGCATGCGGAGTAATGGTTTGGATGGCAGGAGGGGTGGACGGTTGTCTAATGGAGGCATGGTGGTGGATGGTGTAATGGGTGTGGGAAGAAGGTATGCGGGTGTTGGTACAGGTGTAATGGTGACGGGTTGTAGTTTGGGTATGCGGAGAATGCGGCGTGGTGGTTGTTCGGCGCTGCTTGATAGATGGCTTGTTAAGTAAATAGAGGAAGAGTCCTCTACCTTCCACTATTGCCCTCAATTAGCCTCAGGCTGGCTATTCGTCAAGATAGGGGCAATCTAATTCTGATGTTGATGCTATGGTAGTGGGTTTTGCACTATACTCATGTTCGGAGGTGATGTCGCATGTGCTGGCGCTCTCTGTTGTTGCTGCTGTTGTGGTTGTTGTTGTTGTTGATGTTGATGTTGTTGTTGTTGCTGAAGTCTTCTTGCCTTCAAGGCAGATATGTATTTCCTCATCTCCTCCCAGTTAATGCCTCCTTGTTCGTTGAGATCATGGATGTAATCTCAGAATTGGAAGCAGGTATTTATTGTATGTCTAGGTTGCCTGTGAAAAGTGCAATACCTGGAGGCGTCGGCATTCTGGGGCCAGACTGTCTTTTCCCTAGGCAAGACTAAGGCATTGGCTGCCTGTTAAAGATATCCATTAAAGATTCTGGGAGTGCTGGATACGTTGCCCTTTTAGGGCCTAGAGGTTTCCTCTGTTGGATGCAATCATTTGGGGGAAGTACATTATGGTACGCCGGCGGTGCGCGCGGCTGGTACTACTACTGTTTCGGGGGCTGCTGATACTGCTGCTGGTTCAGGGGCTACTGATACTGCTGCTGCTGAGGTCTGTAACCCTGCTGATTCGGGGGTCTATAACCCTGTTGACTCGGAGGTCTGTAACCTTACTGGCTTGGTGGTTACTGGTTTTTCACGAACTGGGGCTGATTGTTGTTCATGGTACTGATATGCTCGTGAGAGAGCATGCCCTCAGTTGTTGGACCCGTGCTAGGAGTGTTTGGCATGGCAGGCTTCCGAGGTGGAGGTTGTTGGGTCGGTAAGGATCAAAGACATTAGAGAAGGTAGCATCCTTAAAGACGTTCTGACAGTAACGCGCCCTCTCGTAAAGTTCTGCCATGCTGGTCAGGTTGTTCAAAGCTAGGACCAGCTTGTATTGGGGGGTGGCATTGGAAATCAACATCTTGACTTGTTCATATTTAGACATATAATCCTTAATATTCTCCGCCATGCTCCTCCATCTATCAACAAATGTGATGAAGTCCTCATCGGGCTTCATTTTCTCAGCAACCAGATCAATGATGGACATAGACAGTGCGACTCTGTCTTGGTATCATTGAATAAATTTTCTAGATACGATACCGTAATCTTCCACCTCCGACCGTTCTAACGAGAAGAACCACTCGAGGGCTGGCCCCTCTAACGATTTCCTGAACAGGAATACCAACGACCTCTTGTTGTTCTGCCAGAAGGAGGATTCGTACATGAACTCCTTCAGGTGGGTGAAGGGGTTACCAATACCGTTGTATTTCCTATACACTGGCATTTTTGAAGGCGGCAAATAAAACACAGGCAGACTAGGAAGACTGATCATAGGTGCAGCCTTAACTCCCATCATCTTCTTAAAGTTGTTGAACTGTTCATCCATGCGCTCCATCTTCGCAAGCAGAGCTTGAGTTGTTGGATCAACTTAAGGAGGAGGTGGTGGTGGTACATGATAGGCCTGCTGCCTGGAGTATGTGGGGCAAGGTGGACAATAGGGTTGAGGTCCGACAGCGCTTCTGCCATACCCGAGGGCATTTTGATAAGTTGGCGTTGACGGTCTAGCCGGTTGCCTTGAGGAGGATAGTTGTGGCCCAGCTGGCGGAGAAGTTGAAACTTGAAGGCCTTCTATGGCCTGATGAATAAAGGAAGTATGGTGGGGAGGAGGTTGAGGAACAACAGGGGGAACCACAGGATTCGGTTCAATAGACTGCATGGGCGTCTTCCTCTTCAAGATGGATTGGATTGCCTCGAGCTGTTAAGGATCCAAATGGGAGGCCAGAACTCCCAGAGCGTTAACTAGATCAGAAGGATTGGATGATGAGGGTTCATTCGGGTTCATGGCTCCCTCAAAGATAGGATTAGACACCGCATGCACATGCGGAGGAAGATCAACGCTAGAATTATGTTGATCATGATCAAAAGGAGGAGGGATATGGGGGTTTCCCTCATGTTGAGATGAATAAGAATGGGGATCATGGGGGGCATTAGCATCTCCCCCATTCTCATAGTGATAATCAGATTCAAGAGGGGCATTAGCATCTCCCTCGTAGTTAACTAGAGCATCTGAAGCCATACTCAAATCCCTACCTGATCAAAGCAACATGGTATTAGATTTTTCAACAAAGATTTGCAGACAAGTTGTGCAAAGATTAGATAAACAAATGGATGTTTAACATTGTTTTAGGATTCCTTGTTGGATTATTTGGATTATATTAACCACAAATGCACTCAACGGGTAGGATCCTAGTTTCAATTCAATTTCCACCATTATATTCTAAGGCTTTTTCTCACAACAATATGAAAATCTGACCAGGACTTCAATTGGTACAACCAGCCCGATGAACAAGGAGGAATACCTTGGTTTTGAGAACTTATGGAGGTCTTTAACGTCAACCACTCTAGTCTGATCGAGGGACCGACCTAATCAGAGAGAGGCGAAGACGTCAAGAAAGGTGTTCCTATGAGAAAAGGGGGGGTTAGCCTCAGTGCATGACCTGTGGCCAGGATGGCCTCTAATGCTTAATATGTAATGGGTAATAGCAATCAAATCAGAAATCTAAAGACTGAAGAACAAAACAAAAATATGTTTGAATCGCGTCGTTGTTCCTCGACGCTATTCAAAACAGACCTTTATTATGCTCGCAGAACCTCAGGCAGCAGACAGTAGGAAATTTTGCCTGAAAGGCGTCGTGTTGTAGCGACGCGGTTATGAGACGCGTCGCTATCCCAAGACGCTTTTCAAAGCAAAGAATCAATAATTAAGAGGGAATTTCTAGGTCAATTCCCCCTCAAACTAACAGGATAAAGCAGTAAATAATCAACTCATGCGAATATTTTTTATTTTAATTTTTAACCGGTTGATTTATCATGTAAACAATTAAAACATTCAATCAACCACACATTCTTCTTATCACAATCACAACTTTTCAATCAATCAAACGGGGAGGACAAGATCTTGCTGCAAGGGTGTGCATGTGGTGCACGTGGGAATAACAGTTAAAATAAAAACTCACCGATCGGTGAGGGTGTGTCCGAGGGACACAAGTGGTGCACCATAGGTGCCCGATTGATAAAAGCAAGAATAATGATTTAAAAGATGGCGATACCAAGTCCCACCGTGATCGCCAAAAAGCTGTGAGTGCTCAAATTTGATGTGTGATTATCATGAAAATTTATGTTGATTAAATGACAAATAAACCTATTAAGAACTATGTGATCACTAGAAACTTTTGACTAAAAAATTTCAAAAGACAAAGAGTGATCGCTTACTTGTTTCAAACGTGGGAGATGTTGAAGTTCTTGATTCCTTCCCTTCAGTCAGCTGAAGAAAAAGAGCATTTTTAATTTTGTTCTTGCTTTGAATGTTCATTGGGCTTTGAGGATAGTCCAGATTTTCTTTGTTGATTCCTTCCTTTTGATCTTCTGACCTTGCAAAGAATAAGATAAAAGACTAATAAGAACTTAAATAGAGGTAGTATCTACTTCAATAATAATTCTAATCATGCAACTCAAATAAATGAACTCACTTGTTTTGTGGTCTTTGAAAAATGTGCTAGTGAGTGTATGTAGCATGAAGTGATATTATAACTGGAACTATGAAACTAATATGATGGAAAATAATGAAAATATGAGCAGAGATTAATTAAAAACTAAGTTGGATGGCCCCTGGAAAGCCTTGGTTCTTGAATGATCTTGAAGAAAGGACGAAGAGAGGATGAAGAAAGGATGAAGCTTGCTTCAAGACTACTAGAAGTAGCCGTGCAGCGCCTCGATCCTTCAATTCCTTTAGCGTTTGGACGTCGTCTCTCTTGAATTCTTCTTCAAATATTTCCACTCTTTCTTCAAAGATTTTCTTCAAAGATTATCACTCTAACTTCTTTTTAATGACCAAGGGCTTGTGTATTTATAGAGTTGAGTTTGCGCATCCGCCGTTATTTATGGATTAATATGAAGGAGTTTGAAGCCAATCCAACCAAAAAATAGATAAATACATCTTAATTCATCATTATCTGTAATTAACTAAAATGTGTCGCCTAATGGAGACGTCTTTTATCTTAATTAAGATAATGATAAACATTGGGAAGAAGAAACAAAAACACTTTAGGTTACCTAAATGGCGTCGTGTAAGGCAGATGTCTTTTAGTTTAGTAATAAATTAATTAAAATTCAAATTAATTATCAAAATAGGAATAAAATCTTAAATGGCGTTTTCATATGTCGACGTCTTTTAGAATTTTTTCATACTTGATTAAAAATCTGAGTTAAAATCAATTTCATTAATAAACTTAAATGATGTCTAGACAGACCGACGTCATTTAGACAATTAATCCAAAAAAATAATAAAAATTAACCAATGATTAAATATCAGACCATTTTGAGGCATTATTATATGACATGAAATTTACTCAAAATGATGTCAAAATTAGCGTGTCTACAGGAACTTGTTTATGTTGGGTTCTCAGGTTTCTCCGGATCTCCCGCGCAGCGGAAATAAAATAAAACAGAGATCCGTTCCCATTTCGAAAAAACTAAAATTACGATAATCGAATTATCAAAGTCTTACCGTGTGCGGATTCGAATCCGCAACCGTTCGGTTCTGTCGGTGTGAGACTGCAAGCCGCGTAAGTGCCCGGCCTCTAGCGGAGTTCACGCGATCCTCCTTGCACGGATATCCTCACGTTCCTCATTCTTCGCAGCCACGAAACCTCCATCGGTCGCTGCAACGATCGCCGCAACACGCGGACGATTTACCGTTGAATGGGTGTCGGAGAAGTGGCAGAATAGATCCAGGGATCCGGATCTGTCTGGGATGCCAGAGAGAGAGAGAAATAGAGGAGGGGGCGGCTAGGGTTAGCAGCAGTTTGGCCCACTCAGCCCGTTCGCTACATTTTATACTAACTGCGCGATTTTTCATAAAAACCCCCGGTTTATATAAAACCCACTTATTTATCTATCGCCTTGAGAATCATTTGCGTGTGACCCTCTAGGCCCAATTACCAGTCCGGTTAATAGCCTAATAAGACAAGTAACTCCTTACTGGCTTTATTAATCAATTAATAACTTTTTATTAATTAATTAATCAATCGAATTGATGTCGCACATCGAATTCGACCGGGCCTCCGATCACGTTGGGTGCCAAGTAATATCGCGTGAACCCAGAAGATATTGGGGTTAAGTAACCCACTCTTGGAACCTTTCTGCCGACAGTTACCGCATGGATATAATCCTTCATTCGTACAATGCTCTCGAGTCAACTCAGGATATGGCGTGTTGTGAAACCCTAATCGGTGGACTCACTTGGATTGGATGCCGCTGATGAATATCGGAAAACTCCTTTCCCGATATTATCGTCCGCCCTGGCCAGGGACTTCCGCACATCCTTCTTAGAGCATTCTCCCTCTAAGTACCGAGAGCGAATGATTCCTTATTGACACTCAATTCCCTTCGACGGTATTCTGCTGTACCCGATCCATGGATATTTAGAATCCCATGGATAGAGATTCATGAACCAAGGTCAAAGCACAGAAGTCCATAGACAAGGTGTCATTGGTGTCTCAGTTCCGAGGACCGTCCATGCAATTGTGACAATAGAATCAAGTTGGTTGACAATAGAGTACTATACCATCCAGCGATTCAGTCGGATCAGTTCAGTGAACTCATTCTCTAATGAGCACCTACAGATTCGCCTTAGTGTCTCCACACAAGTGACTATGAGATCAGTCACCCTCATGATATGAGCAGGAGTAATCTGTACTAGTCTAACCGGATATCCGATGTCCTTCTCGGATATCCTCCGACTAGGAACTATTAAGAGTATGTGTGTTTAAGTGATCAGTCTTACTAGTATGATCTCATCATAATCTGATCACTATAGCACATATTCACGGACTTCATTATGAGACGATAATTAATACGATTTACATACAATGAATATTATGCCATTATATTAATAAATATGAACGAGATTATAAAGTCATATTGGCTTGTAGGCCACCTAAGACTAACAGTTTATCCCTACAATTCCTAGATAAGGAGGAAGCTATCCTAATTCCTTAGCTACTCTGTACATGACTCGGAGAATGAATCAGAATTGTCCCAGATGAGACAAAGGTGGATCCTTGGGACAAAGATCCAATGACAGTAGAGCTGCCCCAACATGCAGTCTCCTCAATGGTGACCTCGCATCCTCGGATAGGAATTTTCCTTTTTTTTTTGGTGATCGTATGCTTTGAATATGAAACATTCAAGATAATGTGCTACGACCAGTGCTGGGAGCATAGGGAAGGAAGGTGGGTGGAATAAGAAAGGGATGAACGCAGTGGGTGCCGGTTCATCCTTGACCAGAAATACCCCTTCCTGTGGGATGTTTGGTTCATAAAACAATAACTATGTGCCAAAGTCTCCTTCACTTTCTTCTTGAACTTCCTCGTTCTCTTCTTTTAGGTCATCTTCTATCCTGAGTAACTCCTGACTTCTCTTTACAAAATGGTCCATAAGAGACCACTTTCCTATTCTCTCAGTTGGTTTAGTTGGCAAGTAACCCAGTCCGAATCCCCCAATGGTAGAATTTTATAAAATAGGTTCTCGAGTTCCTTATTCTTCTTTGCCTAACCCAAAGCCTGAACTATACCCCATCTTATCCATGAGTTGCCAGCCTATGCTAGGTCGGGGTCTAGGGTGAGAACTGACTGACGAAAGAACGGGCTCTTTACCCTTTCGAGGGGTTATCATGGATGGAATTTGTTTTGCTGATACTGAGTCCAATGACTTGATGTAGGGGGTACTTTTGACTTTCACAATCTTCCCGTTGTACGGGAATTTGTGACACTGATGATTGGTGGATGGCACCCCCAGGGTTTGATCCATCAAAGGTATCCCTAGAATGGCATTGTATATAGGCTTAACATCGAGGATGTAGAATTCCGAGATCATGGCCATTGGACCAATCTCTAATTGGAGGAAGATCTTATCGTCGACCGGCCTTTGAGAATTATGATAGGCCGAGACCATCATGGAGGTGGACTCAATCTTTTCTGGATCGATCCCTATCTTCTTGAGAGTCTTGAGAGGACACACATTGATTGAGGCTCCAGTATCTAGTAAGATGGAGTCTACTAAGTGGCCATTGAGGGAAGCAGTTAGGCACAAGGGAAGGGATCAGCACTCGGGGGGAACTAGATCCTTATCCGAGAATGATATCATGGGTGCCTGAGTGACTGAGAGAATGGCATTCGTGACTCCTCCGATAGGAAGATCTTTGTTAACTGTGATTTGCTGTAGGAAATTGAACAATGTCTCCTTATGTGCGGAAGATCTTCGGATCAGTTCTAGAACTAAAATCTTTGCAGGAGTCTTTCTCAGGTGTTGGAGGATGTCATATTCGGATTGAGCAATCCCTCCAGTTGGAATCGAATTTTCTTGAGAATCCGAGGCTTGACTTGGGGGAATGATGCGGTTTCTGAGTGTAACACCTATTGGACTGGGATCTACTGCTTGATTTGATTTCAGTGGTTATTTTATGGGATTAAATTGAGTCACCAGACCTAACTTTGAGATAGGATATAGGAGAGATAGAGGAGACTCACCATTTGTGTTAAAGGAACTTGGATGAGAGTGATTGGATTGATGACTGTTGATTGTTCCTTAGGTCGAATCAGGACCAAAGGTTTATCTTGAAAGATTGTGGAGACTTCTGGTGTAGACTTTTCAGTCTCATTCAGCTGAGTGGGAACTTGATGTTGTATCTCAGATCCTTCGTATTCCCAATATTGCTCCCTACGAACCATACTTGGTTCCAGGTCTTTGATCAAGGTGTTGACCTTCCCTTGGGAACTTGACAGATCTGGAACTACTTGGTGAGAGGGTAATGGGTCCTTCACAATTCCTAATTCCTTCCTAGCCCTTAAGGTCTAAATTGCCTTCTTCATGTCCTCCCAGTTAATCCTACCATTGTCATTTAGGTCATACACCCAATCCCTAACGGTGAAGCAGTTGTTGATTGTGTGTCCTATAATCATTTAGTACAGACAGTACCTGGACGTGTCCGTATTGGGTGGAACACCTTCACATTGTGGTGGGAGTTGGATGGCACTGCAAGCTAGCAAGGTATAAAAAATGTCTGCTAGTGATTCTGGCAAAGGTGGATATAATGTGCATTTGGCCATGGGATGACTATAATTAGTCGGAGGAGGAACTGCTGAGTATTGCTTCTGGTTGGACTGTGCATCTGACCTGGGTTGAGAATTGAGAAACCTGATTGGTTGTCCTGGCATACTTACTTGCTCATTGATGGTGACTCCCTCTGTGGTGGGGGTCAGTGTGGCTTTCTTGTTGTTGTTCTTGTTCTCAAAGAAAGAAGGCAGGGTGGAGTCCCGAATTTGTGATTGAACCACTCGAGCTCGGTTATACAGTTGAGCGAATGTTTGAAGTTCGCTGAGTATGAGGATGGCTCGGAGCTGTGGTGTAGCGTTGTTGACAAGCATAGTGATGGCTTAAGCTTCAGAGATGGTAACTTCTGCCTTAGAGGCTATGGCTCTCCACCTATTAGCAAAATGAGTGAAGTCCTCCTCGGACTTCATTTTTTCCATTACTAGATCAAAAAGGGTAGGAGGCAGAGCTGTCATATGGTTGAAGTGGGTGATGAATCTCTCCGAGACCATATTGAAGTTGGTTAGGTCTGTAGCAAGTAAGGTAGAAAACCATCTCAATTCCTCTCCTTCTAAAGACTTCTGGAACAAGTGAACCAGTAGAACTCTGTCATAAAGCCACTGATGGGCATCCATGAGGAAACCCGAGAGGTGGTGATGAGGATCAGTAGTACCATCATATTTTCTGTACTTAGTGATAGAATTGGGTGGCCTCAAAGCCAATGATTGTACATTCTATTTTGAAATATTAATAAAGGCAATCATTTCATTATATATAGTTCTCGCAAATTAACTATCGTAATGAAGGTCCGTAGACAAATGTATGAGATATTGAATCATGATGAGATCATGATAGTGAGATCAATATTCTTAGTCACTTGTCTTAAACAGTTCTCGATCACAGGATATTTGAATTGGACATTAAATATCCGATAAGATCGACACAGGTTATTTCTGCTCATGCTATGAGGGTGAATGTTCTCACGTTCACTCATGTGGTGACACTAAGATAAGCTTATGGGTACTCATTAGAGAATGAGTTCACTGAACAGATCCGAATAAGAATTCTTGGATGGTCATTATACCTAATAGTCAACTAGGGAATTCAATCGTTGCAGTAGCAGTTGGTCCTTTGCCCTGAGTCACCAATGATACCTTGCTTGTAGACCATTGTGACCTGATTCTCTGCCTTGTGGACTTTAACTATTAAGTCCACGATAGACAGTCTCTTAGACACAGCGGAAAGCTTGCGAAGGTAATTGAGTGAACAATAGGGGATCACTCACTCTTGGTATACCACTGAAGAGAGAATGTTCTATACATGTGTATACAGAAATCCCTGGCTAGGGTCAACTAAAAGAGATGTCTTTTTAGAAGTTAGCTGAGTATTGGAATCCATCTAAATAATGCGATAAAGGGTTTGACTATGAAACCATACCCTTGCGTTATTGGGACATTGGATGAGTGAAGGATTTTATCTGTACAGTATCTGCAGACGGAAAGGTTCAATTAAAGGGAACAATATTCTTTATATCTTCTTGGATCATGAGGTAGTGTTTGGTGTTGTTCATAGTCAGAAGGTCAAGTGTATTAATCATCGGATGATAAACTACTTATTTATTGAATTAATTATTTAACATATGATGTTTAAATAATAGTTAATAAATACTAAACTTTAGAATTACTTCTAAGTTTTGTGGGCTTGAAACCAGACTGATATATGGGCCTAGAGGGTCACACATATAAGAATTCTCGTAAGACGGTGAGAGATGTTAAATATTATATTTATCTAAGTTTTTGTGAAAAGTCGTAGGATAAACATGAATATTTAAATGGAGAATTATCCAAGGCCAAGCTCTTGGATAATGATGAGAAATATACCTTGTGCTTATCTATTATTAGTATAAAAGAAGGCCCAAGGGGGTAGTGTACGTACACCACTATCCTACAGATTTTCTCTCTCCTCTCTCTCTCCCTTGAAGAAGACCTTTCTCTCTTCTACTTTTCAACTGCATGGTGGATTTGAGATCGCGTCGAAGTACTCAAGGCGAGGAGGAAATCGCGTTTGCGTCGGGAGCTTGTATGGATCCCTCCGGAGATCGTGCGCGTGTGCGATTACCGAAACGGTTCAATTCACAGGAGATTCGAAACATCGCAAAAGTGAAGAACGGTTCTTCCCGTTAATTTTAATTTGTCCATTTTACAATCCCAACAACTGATACGAGGAATTGTTTTATATTTCTGCTGCGTTCTATCGATTCCTTACACTTTTTATATTTCTGCTGCGTTCTATCGATTCCTTACACTTAGGCAGTTTGAATCCTGGTGGGAAATAAGCTGAAGGGAGCTTACAATAGCTCGAGAGAGAATGGGGTTGCCTCAGGGTAAGGTTATTGGCCATGAGCTGGTGCACATAGGTTTCGACCTCACTCTTGTAGATGAATTCTTCCTGCTTGGGAGGTGTGATCTGGTTGATGAAGTTAGAGGAAGCTATTGGAACTGGGATTGATTGATTGACATTAGCCTGGGGTCTGCTAGAAGATCCTTGGAACTGAGTGTTCTGAGGAGTGGCTTCCTGAGTTTAGCCACGAAAGACCAACTGAATGAGTTGGTCGGGAGTATACCATGATAGTACGTCAATAAGCTCTGGGTCCTCTCCCGGATTCTGGAAAGTTCTACTTGAAACCACAAGATCATCTTACCCTTGTGAGGTGGAAGATTCATCAGATTCCCTTCTCCTAAGCTCCTCCTTAGGAGTCTGGAGCATGCCTATGAGTGTCTGTTGTGGGTCTTCCTCAATTTCAAACAGAAGGTTGTGTGTGATGTTATCACCAAACTCGTCCATGTCTTCATACATAGCATTAAAGTACACACACTTAATTATGAAATGCAAATCCTAAAAGACTTTATGTTCCACTTCAAAGAATAACTATGTATTATGAACATGTTGGTTTCTAACAAATCAAGTTCAACCCTTTAGCGACCTTGTTTCTTTTCCAAGAAATTGTTTCATCAAAATTTGATTAGGCGTTTTACTTTTAGAAATAGTTCTCTCAATGACGCCTATGGGTAGGTGAATTTCAAGTGGCAAAACTTAATTTCCTCGCACAATCCTGGGATCCTATTAGGTGGTTTGGGTACAACCTACTCGGCGGCCAAGTGGGAATCCTTGGCTCGCAGAGACTCACGGAGGTTCCCAACATAGTAGGACAAGTCACACCTGAGTGGGAATCCTCAGATGGAGTGTCAAACATTGTGGAAGGGGTAACTAGTAGTGTGATGCCGGCTCTTTCTTAAGACCCCTACGGAAAGCACCCTGAAATTAACCCAAAGTTCAACAGACAAGAGAACAGTAAACACAACCAGAATAGCAAAAGGCACAAATGAGAAAGCTGGGTGGCCAGAAGGTCGGCCGTCTAAGGGTTGGACGGCCAAATAGTTGGCCGTCCTAGATGCTGGGCTGCTAGGTGCTTGGCCGTCCAGTTGATTGGGCAGCCAGTTTGGTAGCCGTCCAGGTTGCTGGATGGCCAGTTCGCTGGCCGTCTGGGTTCCTGGGCGGCCAAGTGGCTACCCGTCTGGGTACTGGGCTGCCAAGTGCATGGCCAACCAGGTGTAGGGGCTCTTACTTCTTTTTTTAACCTTCGTTGACGTACGCGCAGTGGGCAAACAGGTGTCCCACCGTAATCCCTAGAGGGATGTGGACGCCAGGAATGCCCCCCCTTCCTTCCGCGGGGAAGCTTCCACTCCGTCGTGCAACTGCAGGCGATGAGCTGTTAGGAATTAAAGGGTGTGATCGCCAGGAGCATTACTGTGAGATCCCTGCGCTCTGCAGGGTGGGTTGATTGATCGCGTCTTGTTGGAGCAGGGATGCTGAGTTCCTCTTCTCCGCCACCGGCCGGCCGAAGGGAAAGAGCTCAGTAGTCCGCGCGCAAAGGGTGGTAAGTGTTAGGTTCTCGGGTTTCTCTGGATCGCCCATACAGCGGAATAAAGAAAATAAATACAGTGATCCGTTCCCATTTCGAATATTCTAAAACTAGATTATCGGATAATCGGGTATTACCTTCATGCATATTCAAATCTGCGACCAATTGGTTCCGTCGGTGTGACACCGCTAGCCGCGCAGATGCCCGGCCTCTAGCAAAGTCCACGCGATCCTCCTTGCGGTGGATATTCTCACGTTCCTCGCTCGTTGCAGCCTACGAACCCTTCGCCGTTCGCCGCAACGACCGCCGCGACGCACGGTCGATTTCCTGTCGGACGAGAGTCGGAGAAGTAGTAGAGCAGACCCGGAGAACAGAATCGGACTGGGGCGCTAGAGAGAGAGAGGAAGAGAGGACGGGGAAGCTAGGGTTAGCAGCAGCTTGGCCTGCTCAGCCCGTTTGCTATCTTTTATATTAACCGCGCAGTTTTTCATAAAAAACCCCGATTCAATATAAAACCCACTTATTACCCATCGCCTTGAGAATCATTTGCGTATGACCCTCTAGGTCCAATAACCAGTCCGGTTAATGGCCTAATAAGCCCAGTGACTCCTCACTGGCCTGATTAATGAATTAATAACTCATTATTAATTAATCAATCGAATTAATATCGCATATTAAATTCGATCGAGCCTCCGATCACGTTGGGTGCCAAACAACACCCAACGTATGACCCTCTAGGCCCAATAACCAGTCCTCATCCAGCGATTTAGTCGGATCAGTTCAGTGAACTCATTCTCTAATGAGCACCTACAGATTCGCCTTAGTGTCTCCACACAAGTGACTATGAGATCAATCACCCTCATGATATGAGCAGGAGTAATCTGTACTAGTCTAACCGGATATCCGATGTCCTTCTCGGATATCCTCCGACTAGGAACTATTAAGAGTATGTGTGTTTAAGTGATCAGTCTTACTAGTATGATCTCATCATAATCTGATCATTATTACACATATTCACAGACTTCATTATGAGACGATAATAACACGTATTAGACATAATGAATTAATTGCCATATTATTAATAAATGAATAAGATTACAAAGTCATATTGGCTTGTAGGCCACCTAAGACTAACAATCACCCACTTGGACTAAAGCCAATCATCTTTAGGTACTAAACCTATAGACTCTAGGTGACGCTCAAACACATTTTGAACCACTGGCTTTGTCAGTGAATCCGCTACATTATCGGCGGATGTAACTCTTTCCAACAGTACATCTTCTTTGGAGATGATCTCTTTGATAAGATGAAAGCGCCTTAGAATATGTTTCGATTTCTGATGAGACTGCGGCTCTCTCGGTTTTGCAATGGCTCCATTATTGTTACACAACAGTAGAACATGTTCAGAGATGCAGGGAATTATGCCAAGGTCGGAGATGAACTCCTTCAACCACACAACTTCCTTGGCGGTTTCAACTGCAGCGATCTACTCAGCTTTAATTGTCAAATCTACAGTAGTTTCCTACTTAGAACTCTTCCAGCACACTGCGCCTTCGTTCAAAGTAAACACAAACTCATGTGTAGACTTGCTAGGTCCGACTGGAAACTCGAGTCAGTAAAGCCTCGCAGTTTCAAGTAACCTCCTCCATAGACAAGAAATATATCCTTAGTTCTTCTTAAGTACTTAATGATACATTTCACTGCCTTCCAGTGCTCTTCGCCTAGATCAGCCTGAAATTTGTTCGTAACACTTAAAGCATAGGCAACATCAGGCCGTGTACATAGCATGTCATACATGATAGATCCTATTGCAGAGGCATAGGGCACTCTATCTATAAATGCCTTCTCATTAGGAGTTTTAAGAGACTGCTCCTTTGAGAGATTAATTCCATGTCTCATCGGTATGAGACCTCTCTACGAATTTTTCATGCCAAACATTTTGACTATGATATCTATGTACATGGAATGGGTCATTCCAAGCATCCTCTTTGATCTATCTCTATAGATCCGTTTCGCTAATACGTAGAATTCTTCTCCCAAGTCCTTCATGGAGAAGTTTTTCGACAACCAGATCTTTACTGATGACATCATAGCTACTGTAACGAATCGCCAGAACGCCGTGGAAATATAAAACGATTCCAAGTATCGGGCTATTGGGATAAAAAAAAAGACAATAAAATTAACGGGAAGAACCATTCTTCACCTTTGCGGGGTTTCGAATCTCCCATGGATTGAACTGTTTCGGTAATCGCGCACGCGCATGATCTCCAGAAGTATCTGATAAGTACACATTTTTAGATAAACAATAGATGAAATTTACATACTATACTATCAATTTTATGTACAAAACCACATGGAATGATAGATAAATTGATTATGCTTTCAAAATATTAATTTTGCAAAATTCGAACGCCAAATATCATCATTTCATGGATTAAGTAAGTGTGATAATTTCATTTCTAATAAGAGCTTCTCGACAATTATTTAATATACATTTGAAAATTTTATTGATTACCGTATGAACTTAACTATTATTTTATGTGGATACAAGACATGAGCAAGTGGATAGTATACTGGCTAGCCCACTTGAGTTTCAATGAAGTGACTAGGGTTCAAATCCCCGAAGGAACAAGAATGTATTTTTGCTCTTCAAAAGGGGCCCACATGCCAACTGAGAGAGAGAGATGAAAATTTCAAAATTCAAATTCAAAAATAATATTTATTATTTTTAAAATTTGGATTTCAAATTTCAAAATTCAAATTTCGAAAATAACATTTATTACTCAAAATCTAAATTTCAAAAATCAAAATCAAATATCTGTCTCTAAATTCAAATTTCAAAATAAACATTCATGGTTTTTAAAGAGGAGCCCCTAATCAAGGGGGAGTAATGGCCTATTTATTACCCTTTTTGAAATTCCAAATTTGAGGCTCTCTTCTATAAAACCATGGGAGGAGGAGGAAAAAGGCACTTTTGAAATTTTTAAACTCTCTCACCCCCTCCATCTGAATATCTCTCTCTCCCAATTTCTCTCTCTCACTTTCTCCCTCTCTTTGCTACAGTATCCGCGGGAACTGTAGCAGCCCCCTCTCTCTCTAGCTTTTGTTCTCTCTCTCTCTCTCTCTCTCTTTCGCTCTCTCTCTCTCTCTCTACATCTCTCTTAAACCAGCGGTTGTCAGGGCAAGAGGTGGATACGAGGCACTACAACTAACCACTGGAAAGAGTCCATGGCTGCCAAGGATCCGCGCAAAGGGCTACGACGGCTGCAAACATCAGTTTTCTCTCTCCACTGCCTCTCCCCCTAGTTTTTAGTTTCCATGTTACACTATATTTCAGATATTTTCTGGAACAGTTTCCTTATGAAAGTCATGTTAATTTTTGATTTTAAATGTCTTTATAAAATTTCATGCAGTTATAATAATTAATGACAATAGCTCCTTCGAAAAACGTTATCTTTTCTACATGTTTTTGTTCTACAACTTTTATTTTTTCTTCTGTTGATACTACTCAAACTTTATATTCTACTTTTAATTACTTTTTTAAAGGTATTTTTAGTTCAGTAGATAGTCTGATTATGCTTGTTTAGGGGTGCTTCTTTTGTGAGTTCATAGTAAGTCCGATTAATTTCAATTCTTAACTATCAAATCATCATTCTCCCTCTTCTTTATTCTCTAGTTTTCCTCTAAAAACTCAAAGTTTTCAACTTTAAAAATATATTTCCCTGTGGATTCGACCCAATCTCACTACTTACTATTTTTCAAATAATTATATGTGAAAATTGGAATTTTAAGATTGATGTTCGAATATGCTTAACGACACATAATTTCGAGCGGTCAATTTTTGGCGCCGTTGCCGGAGAAGTTGATTTTTAATTTTGATAATTTTCAGTCCATTTGTGTATATCCATACTTTCATTGATTTTCTTTTCTTGCAGGTATTTAAAAAAAATGAAAAAAGGAAAGGAAAACTCCTAGTTGGTGAGTTTGTTCCAACTTATAATTTATTTTATTTTTATTTTCAGATTTTTGCTAGAATTGTGATAGAATCCATTAATTAAAAAGAAAAAAATCAAAAAACCAAAATAAAAGAAATCATTTCAAGATTAGAAATCAAACCATCATGTTTTAGGACATACATTATTTAGGAATGCATTAGTTTTCAATTTTTGTCATTTTAATTTATGTTGAAGAGTGTGGGAAGCAAGGTGAGTTTCTCTCAAATATGCCAATAACGTGTTCATGCATTGTCAATTCATTTTTGCATAAAACGAACTTGTTTGAATTGTGGTGAGCATCTCATTGCTAAAATAACTTAAGGGCATCTTCATAACAAGATAAGGTGGGGATTTCATCACCCTTCCTTGACCCACAAACCACCAACACTTCATCTTGCATTTTTCAAGCCTAATAAAATCAATTAGCAATTGAACCTAAGGTTCACACTGTGATTGGACCAAGTTGTGAATTTGCTTCTACTTTGGATACCGGTGTCTAGGCTAGAGGTTACAAAGGCAAACGCCTAAGCGGGAAAGTGGTTATTTAATTAGGTCCTTAAGAAAGTAGGGGGAGCCTCCTACTACCCCACCTATTACCTGGCCGTTGATCCTTTGTGGGTGTGTTTCACAACGAATTCTAGTTACTTTGTGAGAAATTTTGGTCTAGGTTGCACTTAGTCATTAGGTTAATTGTTTTCAACTAGTTTGTCTTTCATAAAAAAAATTAAAATAAAAAAAATAAAAATAAAAACAAAAGCAAATCCTCTTCTCTCTATTTTTCCAGTAGCTAGGTAGAAGATCTTAAAATCCATATATTATCAAATCCATTCAAGAAATTGAGAGATACCTACATCACTAAACCAATCTTCAAAATCAAATGGCTGGAAATAATCAAGAAATGCCTAAGCAGATGAAGGAATATTTCATTCTCAAGACTATAACCCTTCATCTTGCATTCAATTGCCCAATACCCATGCAAGCCATTATGAGATCAAGCATAGTACCATCCAAATGCTCCCATCTTTCTATGGGAATACCAATGAAGATCCATATAAACATTTGGATAAGTTCTTTGAGATTTGTTCTACCGTGAAAATTCAAGATTTCACGGAAGATGCCCTTTGCCTAACCCTATTTCCTTTCCCTCTTAAGGACAAGGCCAAATACTGGCTTGGTACAATAGGGAAGCCCATTAGAATCTGGACTGAAATGCAACAAGAGTTCTTGAAGAAATTTTATCCTATAGGAAGAACCAGTACCATGAGACGGGCCATAATCGGATTTTCACAATTACCTAGTGAACAGATCCATGAATCATAGGAAAGGCTGAAGGAATTGCTTAGGAAATGTCCACATCATGTACTATCTAGATGGCAAATTGTGCAAGCATTTTATGAGGGATTGGATGCACAATATAGGCAAATGGTAGATGCATCTTGTAGAGGAACATTCATGAGCAAAAGTGAGGAAGAGGCATATGATTTGTTCGAAATGCTCAGTGAGAATTCAATAAATCATGCCTCACTTTCATCATATGAAAGATCAGTGGGAGCATTCAAACGGACTGGAGTTTATGAAATCGGAAATCGAGGAGAATTTGATGCTAGGATGGATATCAATGCACTAGCCGAAAAGTTGAACAAAGTAGACCTTCTGGCCCAACAAATGAGTAAAATGGATCTAATGGCTCAAAAGTTAGACCAAGTTCTAGCTTCGAACAATCAAGGATCTAATATCCAATCACCATCAAGACCATACTCAGAACCTTCTCCATCTGATCAGGAAGCTTGTAGTCTTTATGCTAGCCCAGCTCACCATGTCACTGAGTGTGCTATGACAGCCCAATTACCACCTTTCATCCAAGAACAATTCCAAGCAACCCAAGGTTACTCAAAGCCCAATTATGATCCATATTCTAACACTTACAACCCGAACTAGAAAAATCACCCAAATTTCTCATGGAAACCTCAACAAGCCCAAGCTCCAAACCCACAAGCACAAAACTTTCAGAATATGGCCCACCAACAGAATTATTATCCAAATCAAGCCTTCAATAAGGGTCAATCTACCCAATCCCAATCCCAAGCTCCTTATTTTCAGCCCAATAACAATCAAAACATGTTCTCTCAACCTTCATATCAAATTCCACATTCTCAGCCACCAAATCAAAATGATGATAAGTTCAATATGCTGCAACAATTACTCATGAACCAACAACAACAGCAACAACAATTGCAACAATTGGTTATCTCTCAACAACAATCCATTTCAAAACTAGAAGCTCAACTTGGCCAAATGGCCGACACCACTATAAGGAGAGAAGTGGGTCCGTTACCCAGTCAACCAATTGTAAACCCACGAAACTATCCTCCGAATTTCCAACAACAACCACTCCTATCCATTCCTCAAAGGCTTCAACCCGGCCCATCCATACCATAAAATGGCCCACATGTTGAGAATGCTAATGCCATCTCAGTCTTGAGAAATGGTGAAATCTTAGCGAATCCTTCCAAGTCTCAAATAGCAGATGAGAGCTTCCATAAATAGAATAACATTTTTCAATCCAAAATCCAAATTAAATTAGGGGGAGAGGCCAAAGGAAAGAAAAAAATAGATGAAGATCTTAGCCCAGACCAACCCAAGGTCCCCTTTCCAAGCGCTTTAGAATTCAAGCCCGCTAGGAGCAAGAAGCCAGCCCAGCATCAGGCCCAACCTCAAATGGGCCCTAATCCACCAAGATGCCCACAGTTAGAAAATGCGAAAGCAATTTTGGCCTTAAGAAGTGGTAAAATTTTGCCAGATCCTTACCCAAATCAAGGATCTAATCAGCTCAATCATGAGCAAACTGAAGAAGAAGAAGAGGAAGAGAATGAAGAACCCAATATCATTCAAAAAAAAGAGAAAATTGAGCAATATCTTGAGAATTATAAACCAAAAATCCCTTTTCCACAAGCTCTAAAGAATGTCAAGGAAAAAAGGAAGCATCAAATCCAAACCCACAATAAAGAGTTAATGGACTTATTTAAACAAGTCCATATTAACATACCTCTATTAGATGCCATCCAACATGTGCCGGCCTACACTAAATTTCTGAAAGAACTTTGTACTCATAAAAGAGAGCCCAAAATAAATCCTAAGAAGGTCTTTTTGTCTGAAGAGGTGAGTGCCATTCTGCTGAACTAATTACCCAAAAAGCTTAAAGATCCTAACACCCCTCTCATTTCTTGTGATATTAATAGACTCACATTTGACAAGACACTTCTTGATCTTGGGGCTAGTGTAAACCATTTGCCCACTTCTGCCTATGAACAACTGGATCTAGGAGAATTGAAGGCCACTTCTGTTATTCTCCAATTGGTAAATCGATCAGTTAAAGTGCGACGAGGACTCATTGAGGATGTAATTGTCAAAATCGAAGATTGCTACTTCCCCGTGGACTTCCTTATCTTGGATATGGCCCCATCCTTAGATTTGAATCACACTCCAATCATTCTGGGACGTCCATTCATAGCTACAACAAAGGCAAATATCAATTGTGCGACAGGTAAGATGGACATTTCTTTTGGGGACTGGCAGATTAGGATCAATATTTTTAAAGCCCCTAAGTATCCGGATCGGAATGAGGGTTGTTATACAGTGCATGCCATGGATAATATGGTAGATGATGGTTCGGATTTAGAACATTTTCTCTTTCCCATAGAAGAAAATTTGGAGTTTGAACAGTCTTTATCCTACACCAAGGACATTGATTCACTTCACAATTTACCTCACTCGTTTAGTCCTTAGCTTATCATTGAACCTGTACCAAAGTTGCACCCTAGGCCAACACTGCCATCTCCTATATCTCCTCCTGAATTTGAGTATAATTCCTTACAACCTGATCACATGCACGACATTTATATAGTGAGACATACTAAGTCGAGAGGAGAATTACACATAAACCAAGGTCTAAGTGAAGTAAGCGTGAATGAGGTAGTCAAATGGTCAAATCAGACAAATCATCACTTCCTGAGTAGGAAAAGTATGGCTCTGAGAATATTTGAGCAGGACATAGAAAATGATACCAACAAATCAATTGACCCAAGTTGATAAGAAGTCACATGCGTCTAGCTAAAGACGTTAAACTTAGCGCTTATTGGAGGCAACCCAATCTTCTCATTTTTATTCTAATTCTTTTATTTTTAGGAAACTGAGATCATCCACATTGGTGTACATGGAGAAGCCTCTCACATACCTCAGGTTGTATCTTTCCTCATTATGGATTTATGTTAAATAATGCTTTGCATTATCATGCCATTGAGGACAATGTTATTCAAGTTGGGGGGGAGAATCATAATGCATATTGAATAATCGTTTAAAATGAACAAAATTTTTGAAAAAAAAAATTCTTCATTTTTCACACAAAATTTTCAAAAAGTTCTTCATTTTCACACTCCAACGAAGATTCTTATCCATCATACTCCATTTAGGATGTCTTAAACTAATCAATATTGAGTTAGGAAGTTGAGTAAAAGTTGAATTAACCCTCCTTTCTACAAAGAGTCACGACGGGATGATTTTCACATACACAAAGTAACTTGGAAAGAATGGAAAATCCTGAAAATGTAGAGTTGCTGGAGTTGACCCGAAGTGTAGGATTACCCATTCTGTTTTTATTTTTAGGTCAAAACGAAAAGGAAGTTAGGATTCGTAATAGGAGACCAATCTACTTAGCACTTTAAGGAAGTGGTCATCTTGAAAAAAGGGCAATTAGAAGCATGAAAATCAAATAAATATGCTTCAAAAGAGCCAAAGGAAGGACGGTGGCAAAAAGTACGCACCCTCTCCTCAGGCAAAGTAAAAAGGGTGGCAAAAAGTACGCACTCTCAAAGCGCAACTAAATGAAAAAAACAATCGCGCTAACTTAAAAAGTACTTTGCAACAAAATAAGACCAAATCCGAAAAAGTGTTGAGTTGGTGCGAGAACCAAAAAGCGGGCCTAGTCAACTAATCCGAAGATCACTTTTTCTTTTTTCTCCCCTGGGTAGTTCTTCACTAAAGGTCAGCAAAGACAACGATATACCAAACAAGAAAGAAATGAACTCCAAGTAGCTCAAATGATATGCACAATCACCTGTCCTAATTCCAGGTACAGTGGGTGGGAGAACAAAAACTTGAATTCAAATTGCCTACCATTTGCAATAGATATCCTTTAAAATGAAGTTTGATTCTTTTTATTAATCATTGTAGTCCTAATTTTTCAGATGATTGCATTACTAAGGGACTAGCAATGATTACGTTGGGGGATATGATAAGTACACATTTTTAGATAAACAATAGATGAAATTTACACACTATACTGTCAATTTTATGTACAAAACTACATGGAACTATAGATAAATCGATTATGCTTTCAAAATATTAATTTTGCAAAATTCGAATGCCAAATATTATCATTTCATAGATTAAGTAAGTGTGATAATTTCATTTCTAATAATAGCTTCTCGGCAATTATTTAATATACATTTGAATAATTTATTGATTGCCGCATGAACTTAACTGTTATTTTATGTGGATACAGGATATGAGCAAGTAGATAGTATAGTGGTTAGCCCACTTGAGTTTTAATGAAGTGACCAGGGTTTAAATCCCGGAAGGAATAACATTGTATTTTTGCTCTTCAAAAGGGGCCCACATGCCAGCTGAGAGAGAGAGATGGAAATTTCGAAATTCAAATTCAAAAATAATATTTATTATTTTTAAAATTTGCATTTCAAATTTCAAAATTCAAATTTCGAAAATAACATTTATTAATCAAAATCTAAATTTCAAAAATCAAAATCAAATATCTGTCTCTAAATTCAAATTTCAAAATAACCAGTCATGGGTTTTAAAGAGGCACCCCTAATCAAGGGAGAGCTTAATGGCTTATTTATTACCCTTTTTGAAATTCAAAATTTGGGGCTCTCTTCTATAAAACTATAGGAGGGGGAGGAAAAAGGCACTTTTGAAAATTTTAAACTCTCTCACCCCCTCCATCCGAATATCTCTCTCTTCCAATTTCTCTCTCTCACTTTCTCCCTCTCTTTGCTACAGTACCCGCGGGTACTGTAGCAGCCCCCTCTCTCTCTAGCTTTTGTTCTCTCTCTCTCTACATCTCTCTCAAACCAGCGGTTGTCAAGGCAAGAGGTGGACTTGAGGCACTACAACTGACCACTAGAAAGAGTCCAGGACTGCCAAGGATCCGCGCGAAGGGCTACGATGGCTGCAAACATCAGTTTTCTCTCTCCACCGCCTCTCTCTTTAGTTTTTTAGTTCTCCATGTTACACTTTATTTCGAATATTTTCTGTAAAAGTTTCCTTATAAAATTCATGTTAATTTTTTATTTTCAATGTTTCTGTAAAATTTCATGTAGTTCTAATAATGAATGACAGTAGCTCTTTTAAAAAAAGTTATCTTTTCTCCCTCTTTTTGTTCTACAACTTTTATTTTTTATTCTGTTGACACTACTCAAACTTTATATTCTACTTTTAATTAGTGTTTTAGAGATAGTCTAAGTTCAGTAGATGGTCTGATTACGCTTGTTTAGGGTTGCTCTTTTTGTGAGTTCATTGTAAGTCCAGTTCATTTAAATTCTTAACTATCAAATCATCATGCTCCCTCTTCTTTCTTCTTTGTTTTTCCTCTAAAAACTCAAGGTTTTCAACTTTAAAAATCTATTTCCCTGTGGATTCGACCCAATCAATTTTAAGATTGATGTTCGAATATGCTTAACGACACATAATTTCGAGCGATCAATATCCATACGAGCTCCCGACACAGACGCGATTACCTCCTCGGTTTGAGTACTTCGACCCGATCTCAAATACACCATACAATTGAGAAGAGAGAGGGATCTTCTTCAAGAGAGAGAGAGGAAGAGAGAGAGAGGAGAGAGAAACTCCAAGAGCTAGTGGTGTTGTGTACGTGTGCTTGCACCACCCTCCCCTTGGCCTCCTTTTATAACAATTATAGATAAGGCCAAGGATTAATCCTCATGATTATCCAAGAGCTTAGCCTTGGGTAATTCTCCATTTAAATATTCATGTTTATCTTGCGGCTTTCACAAAAATTCAGATAATTATAATATTTAACATCTCTCACCGTCTTACGAGAACTCTTATATGTGTGACCCTCCAGGCCCATATATTAGTCTGGTTTCAAGCCTACTAAATTTAGAACTAATTTTAAAGTTTAGTATTTATTAATTAGTATTTAAACATCATATGTTAAATAATTAATTCAATAAATAAATAGTTTATCATCCGATGATTAATCCACTTGACCTTCTGACCATGAACGACACCAAACACTACCTCATGATCTCAGAAGATATAAGGGATACTGTTCCCTTTATTTGAACATTTCTATCTGCAGATACTGCATAGATAAAATCCTTCACTCATCCAATGTCCCAATAACGCAAGGGTATGGTTTCATAGTCAAACCCTTTATCGCATTATTTAGATGGATTCCAGTACTCAGTTAACTTCTAGAAAGACATCTCTTTCAGTTGACCCTGGCCAGGGATTTCTGTGTACACATCTATAGGACATCTCTTTCAGTTGTTCACTCAATTACCTTTGCAAGCTTTTTATTGTGTCTGAGAGACTGACTATCGTAGACTTAATGGTTAAAGTCTACAAGCTAGAGAATCAAGACATAATGGTCTACAAGCAAGGTATCATTGGTGACTCAGGTCAAAGGACCAACTGCGCTACTGCAACGATTGAATTTCCTGGTTGACTATCAAGTATAATGACTATCCAGGAATTCTAATTTGGATCTGTTCAGTGAACTCATTCTCTAATGAGCACCCACAAGTTTGTCTTAGTGTCACCACACGAGTGAATGTGAGATCATTCACTCTCATCGCATGAGCAGAAATAACATGTGTCGATCTTATCGGATTTTTAATGTCCAATTCAAATATCCTATGATCGGGAACTGTTTAAGACAAGTGACCAAGAATATTGATCTTACTATCATGATCTCATCATGATTCAATATCTCATACATTTGTCTACGGACCTCTATTACGACAGTTAAGTTGCGAGAACTATATATAATGAAATGATTGCCTTTATTAATATTTTGAACTAGAATGTACAATGATTGGCTTTGAGGCCACCCAATTCTATCATTCTCCCACTTGGACTACAATCAATCACCCATATGCATAAGTCCCATAGACTTAAGGTGACGTTCTAAATTGTTTTGAGACAATGTCTTAGTCAAGGGATCTGCAACATTATCTTCGGATGAGAGTTTCTCAACCACTATATCTCTTCGGGCGATTATCTTACGGATCAGATGAAATCGTCTCAGAATGTGCTTTGACTTCTGATGCGATCTTTGCTCCTTTGCTTGAGCTATTGTCCCATTGTTGTCACACAATAATGGAATAGGATCTAAAATGCTTGGGACTACTCTAAGTATAGAGATGAACTTCTTCATCCAAACTGCCTCTTTAGTCGCTTCAGCTGCAGCAATGTATTCTGCTTCGGTCGTCGAATCTACAGTTGTTTCTTGTTTAGAACTTTTCCAACTCTCTGCACCTCCATCTAACATGAACACAAATCCATACATAGATTTGCTGTCATCCATATCCGACTGGAAGCTCGAGTTAGTAAACCCTCGAAGTTCCAAGTCGTTTCCTCCATAGACGAGAAATATATCCTTAGTTTTTCTCAAGTATCTAAGGATACATTTCACTGCCTTCCAGTGTCCCTCACCTGGATCAGCCTGATATCTACTAGTGACACTTAGTGGATGTCCTACATCAGGCCTAGTACATAGCATTGCATACATAATAGATCATATTGCCGAAGCATAAGAAACTCTATCCGTGTATGCTTTCTCTTCAGGTGTCTTGAGAGACATTCCTTTAGAGAGATAAATTCCATGTCTCATCGGAATGAGACCTCACTTGAAATTTTCTATACCAAACCTTTTGACTATGATGTCTATGTACATGGATTGAGATAATCCAAGCATCCTCTTAGATCTATCTCTATAGATCCTAATTTTCAGAATATAGGATGCCTTTCCTAAATCCTTCATAGAGAAGTTCTTAGATAACCATATCTTTACAGATGACAACATTCCTGCATCATTCCCAATGAGTAGAATGTCATCAACGTAAAGTACTAAAAAGGTAATTGCACTCCCACTGGTCTTTTTATATACACAAGGTTCATCTTCATTCTTAATGAAGTCATAAGATTTGATTGCTTCGTCAAATCTTAGGTTCCAAGTTCGGGATGCCTGCTTTAATCCATAAATGGATCTTTGCAGCCTGCATACCTTACTTGGATGCTCTTTGGAAGTGAATCCTTCAGGTTGTATCATATACACTTCTTCCTGAAGGTTCCCGTTAAGGCACGCTGTTTTCACATCCATTTGCCATATTTCATAATCATAGAATGCAGCAACGGCAAGAAGTATTCTGATTAACTTAATCATAGCAACTAGGGAAAAAGTTTCGTCATAGTCAATTCCTTGTCTTTGACGATACCCTTTCGCTACCAGCCTTGCCTTGTAAGTGTCAATCTGTCCATCTACCCTAATCTTTCTTTTAAAGATCCATTTACTGCCAATAAGTACTATACCTTGTAGCAGATTAACCAAGTTCCAAACTTGGTTAGCATATATGGACTGAATTTTTGATTTCATTATCTTATGTCATTTCTCTTATTTTTGACTATTCATGACATCTTGGTAGGTTTGAGGATCATCATCCTACTTTAAGTGCACTATTGGTTTGCTGTCATCGATATGTCCAATATATCTTTCAGGCTACTTAGGCACTCTACCAGATCTGCGAATTTCTTGTATATTATCTTGAACAAGTTCTTGAGTCAATGGCTCATCAAATGAGCCATCATTGATTTGTGAGTCTGAAATTTCTTCCAGTTCTATCTTGCTCCTATTGTCTTCTTTTAAAAGATATTCTTTCTGTAAGAAGACAACTCTTCTTACGACCAACATCCTTTGATCGCTGGGCTGATAGAAATAATATCCAAAAGTCTATTTTGGATATCCCACAAACCTACATTTTTCTGTCCTGGAATCTAGTTTATCTGGATCATGTCTTTTGACATGTGAAAGACAACCCCAGATTATAACATGCTTAAAATATGGCTTTTTCCCTTTCCATATCTCATATGGAGTAGAAGATATTAAGTTACTCGGAACTTTGTTTAATAGATATGCAGCAAACAGTAGTGCATATCCCCATAAAGAAATAGGAAGTTTAGCATAACTCATAATTTATCGTACCATATCTAATAGAGTACGATTTCTCCTTTTCGATAAACCATTTAACTGTAGTGTATAGGGAGAGTCTATTGAGACAAAATACCATTATTCTTCAGATATTGTGTGAATTATGTACTTAAGTATTTACCCCCTCGATCAGATCGATGAGTCTTGATACTCTTTCCAGTTTGGTTCTCAACTTCATTTTTAAATTCTTTACATTTCTCAAAGACTTCTGACTTATATTTCATTAAATATATGCAGTCGTATCTTGAGAAATCATCTGTAAATGAAACGAAGTATGAGTAACCACCCATAGCATGAGTGGACATTGGACCACATACATCACTATGTATTAGTTCCAATAATTCCTTAGCTCTTTCTCCATGTCTAGAAATGGAGCTTTAGTCAATTTTCCTATGAGATAAGCTTCACAAGTCGCAAATGATTCATAATCAAATGGATCAAGATATCCATTCTTTTGCAAGTTAATGATCATGTTCAGATTTATATGACCGAGCCTACAATTCCATAGGTATGATTTATTTACACCTTTATTTATTTGTTCAAGAGACTTACTTACTAGACATATATCATATGCAACATCAAGGAAATACAAACCATTTAATAAATATCCAGAAGCAAACAGTTTGTCTCATAGATAAATAAAACAACCATTATTCTCTAGTTTCATTGAATATCCTTCTCTATCTAAACAAGAAATAGAAATGATATTTCTAATAATAGTTGGAACATAATAACAATTTTTAAGTTCCAATATGTCTCCTGATGGCATCTTGAGTCTTGCTGTCCCCACAGCTATTGCAGCAACCTTTGCTCTATTTCCAAGTCTCAGATCCACATCTCCACGATTCAATCTTCTTTTACTTGTTAGCAACTGCAAGTTATTGCGGATATGAGAAACACATTCAGTATCTAATACCCAAGATGTAGATTCTCTATAAGACAAGTTAAGATCAATCATGAGTATACATGAAGCTTCACCAAACTTCTCCTTTGCTTTTTTTGCTAGATAAATCTTACAGTTTCTCTTCCAGTGTCCTTCTTTATGACAGTGGAAACACTAACCTTTATCATTGGCTTTTGCTTTGTCCTTTTGAACAGTTGGCTTACTTTTCACTGGCTTTTTGGACTTTCCTTTCTTGAAGGTTTGTCTAGCTTTCCTTTTCTTATTGGTCTTACCAACAAGCATAATATATGGCTTATCCTTTTGTATAGTCCCTTCAGCTGTCTTCAACATGTTGAGCAGCTCAACCAGTATAACCTCAATTTTATTCATATTGAAGTTAATGATAAACTATGAAAAATAATCAAGCAAGGATTGAAGGATTAAATCGATGCTTAAGTCATTGTCCATAACAAAGCCAAGCACCACAAGCCTTTCTATCCACTCTATCATTTTAGGCACATGTGTTTGCATAGATGTGCCATCAGTCATTCTAGTCTTGAACAGTTTCTTTGATATCTCATGTCTTTCTGTTCTGGACTGTTCACCAAACAACTCTTGTAGGTGATTCAGAATGGCCTTTGCTTCCATATTATCATGTTGTCTTTGTAGTTCATTAGACATAGAACCCAGCATATAACATTGGACTTTAATAGAATCCTCCTTCCAGTTTTCATAAATCATTAGTTCATCTTCATTGGCATTTTCACCAGGCTGTTCTGGATCAGGTTGATCTAGGACATAAGCAACTTTCTCACACCTGAGGACAATTTTCAAGTTGCAGAGCCAATCAATATAATTTGGTCCCGTGATTTTTTAGCAACGAGTATGCTACGAAGAGGATTAGATGACGACATAGCGACCTACAAAGAAATTTTACGATAATGAGCAGATATTTCAATTAAATCAAATTTAGGACTTTTAATCTAGATTTTACTCCCACTATTTTTCGACAAATATGTACGATCCTCTATTGTACAAAATGAGAGATTCTTGTCCTCTCCTAGTGAGGATTAGAATCCTTTAGATATCATGCATGTAATCTTGTGGTAGCACAACAAATCACATCATGTTCCTTAGGCAGCCAACTCTTGGCAATCGTAACCTTTGCAATATCCGATCAATTTTAACCTCTAAATCAGTTTGATCTTGTGGTAGCATAACAAATCAAATGATTTATTTAAGTTAATCTATTATTACGAAGATAGCATGAATTCATAGTGCAATTCTTGTGGTACTACAACAAAACTACACCGTTTGTCCACCTATCTAGAAAAACATCATATGTCATAGATCGTGATTAATTACTAAATCAAATAGACCTTGTGGTAGCATAACAAATCCATTTGAAATAAAAATTAACCTAAGATCTATAATGATGGTGGGTTACGTGGATTATTCTAAATATCTCACTTTACAACTTAAATTTGAAAAAGAGGGTATTTTAGTTATTTTAATAAAATAAGTGTTATTAATAATATTTCGATTTGAAGTATCATATATACTTTAATGAAATATCTATCTAACAGTACATTCCACAAATATCACATATAAGCAGAAATTTAAAATAAGATGATCATAGACTACTTAATTCTATTATGGTATCATTGGAGCCAAACAATGATCCATAATGAGATCCTATGGTGAATCTAGTAGAATATGTTCCATTTGATGCGAGTCCGTCCTCCAGGAGTGTCTTCAGAAGATCACTTCCTTAATAACTTAATCCGCAAAAATTACATGTAAATATGAACATAGGACTCGCAGGTCCACTAATGTACATTAAATAATTTGAAACCTTGATCTTATCAAGGGGAGTACAAACTTTGAAGGAGATAGAATGTACATTTAAATTAAGAGAGAGGAGGACACGCAGGTCCTATTTTAAGACCAAATAAAACATGCATTGCATTCAACCACAATAACCATCACATGATTAACCTATGTCCATAATCATCCAAGCAATCAACACAACACATCAAATGCATCAAATAATTATCAGATAATTATTGTTGGTATTAATTTTTATAAAAATAAAATATAATATCATTAGGTTTTAAAAATAACATTTATTTCAAGTATATCAACAACATACAAAATATAATTAACTAAACTATTTAGTTAACTAGTCACATGCTTAAACAATTTGAACAAAATAATAAAATCAAGTTATGCATGATATTAATCAAGTTACTAGAAACTAATTTCGAACTTAATTAATTAAATGTAATTAAGTTAATAATTCTAAAACAGTTTAAAAATGATTAACAAATACTCCATAAATTTTAAATCCATGAATTAATTAATAGTTAATTAAACAATTCAATAATCTATTAATTAAAATTTTACAGTTTAAACAAATTTAAAACTGCAAAAAAAATGGGTTTAATAAATCATTAAAGGGGCTAAATAGGGGTTTAATGTGGGGAAACAGCTTTAGGTTGGGGCGCCTAGTCCGGACCCGGTTCGGATCTGGCGCGGGTCCGGGCGGGCCGACCCGGTGCCCACGCGCCCTCACCCCCGTCGCCCGTTAGGGTTTCGGGGGGAGGCGCACCTAGTTTACAAAACAGGCGGTGCAGGGAAGCCACCACGGTCGGGGCGAAGCCGGGGTGGTGCCGAACGGCCCCGGCGACGTTGGCGGTCGTTGCCGGCGGCACCGAACGTCGCCGGACATTCCGTTTCTTCCTGCATGCACGTGCAACCTCCTTGCATGGTTGGTTTAAAATGCAGCTTTGTTTGTATGTTTTCATAAAAGAAAAATGGGGTGACCGGCGGCCAATCGACCTGGGAAATACCCTAGTAATCACCGGAAACTAGTCTGGTCATACCAGACGCCAGAGTGAAGCCAGGGACTATCCCCGCGGCTTCCAAATAAACAGTTTTACATAGATGCTATCCAAGCCCATGTTTTTTTTTTTAAAATAAAAATAAAATAGCATCCTTACCGGCATGATCAGTACCACAGAACCTCTTCTCCTCAACTAAACTCTATACAGCAACAGAGTATCGAGGACAGTCCTGGATCTCTATAAACCATGTTGTTAGATGTATTTTGTCAAGGTTTGTTCTACCCGCATGTTAATCCTTTATTTAGAAAAACAGAAACAAATACCCTTTGAGATCCTGGATCAAATCCCAATAATCAAATTCGACATTCTAAAAACCTGGGAACAATTCCGAGATATCTAAAGTAATTTTAGCCCAACAACATGTACAATACACGTTCTTCATGCATAACGAGAAATCAGTACAATAAACGATGCTGTTTTCCGATCGAACCAGCAACCTAGCTCTGATACCACTATAAGGAATTGCCAGAATGCAGCAAAAATATAAAATGATTCCAAGTATCGAGTTGTTGGGATCGAAAAACAGACAATAAAATTAACGGGAAGAACCGTTCTTCACCTTTGCTGGGTTTCAAATCTCTCGTGGATTGAATCGTTTCAGTAATCGCACACGCGCACGATCTCCAGACATATCCACACGAGCTCCCGACGTAGACGCAATTTCCTCCTCGGCTTGAGTACTTCGACCCGATCTCAAATCCACCATACAGTTGAGAAGAGAGAGGGATCTTCTTCAAGAGAGAGAGAGGAGAGAGAAACTCCAAGAGCTAGTGGTGTTGTGTACGTGTGCTTGCACCTCTATCCCCTTGGCCTCTTTTTATAACAATTATAGATAAGGCCAAGGATTAATCCTCATGATTATCCAAAAGCTTGGCCTTGGATAATTCTTCATTTAAATAATCATGTTTATCTTGCGGGTTTTCTCAAAAACCTAGATAAATATAATATTTAATATCTCTCACCGTCTTACGAGAACTCTTATGTGTGTGACCCTCCAGGCCCATATATCAGTTTGGTTTCAGGCCCACTCAACTTAGAACTAATTCTAAAGTTTAGTATTTATTAATTATTATTTAAACATCATATGTTAAATAATTAATTCAATAAATAAGTGGTTTATCATCCGATGATTAATCCATTTGACCTTCTAACCATGAACGACACCAAACACTACCTCATGATCCCAGAAGATATAAAGGATATTGTTCCCTTTATTTGAACCTTTCCGTCTGCAGATATCGTACAGATAAAATCCTTCACTCATCCAATGTCCTAATAACTCAAGGGTAGGGTTTCATAGTTAAACCCTTTATCGTATTATTTAGATGGATTCCAGTACTCAGTTAACTTCTAGAAAGACATCTCTTTCAGTTGACCCTGACTAGGAATTTCTATGTACACATCTATAGGATATTCTCTCTCCAGTCGTATGCTAAGAGTGAGTGATCCTCTGTTGTTCACTCAATTACCTTCGCAAGCTTTCCACTGTGTCTTAGAGACTGACTATCGTGGACTTAATGGTTAAAGTCCACAAGCCAGAGAATCAAGACACAATGGTCTACAAGCAAGATATCATTGGTGACTCCGGTCAAAGGACCAACTGCGCTACTGCAATGATTGAATTCCCTAGTTGACTATCAGGTATAATGACCATCCAAGAATTCTAATTCGGATATGTTCAGTGAACTCATTCTCTAATAAGCACCCACAAGTTTGTCTTAGTGTCACCACACGAGTGAATGTGAGATCATTAACCTACATCGCATGAGCATAAATAACATGTGTTGATCTTATCGAATATTTAACGTCTAATTCAAATATCCTATGATCGAGAACAGTTTAAGACAAGTGACTAAGAATATTGATCTCACTTTTATGATCTCATCATGATTCAATATTCCATACATTTGTCTATGGACCTTCATTACGACAGTTAAGTTGTGAGAACTATATATAATGAAATGATTGCCTTTATTAATATTTCAAACTAGAATGTACAATGATTGGCTTTGAGGCCACCCAATTCTATCAGCTACATCATTCCCAATGAGTAGTATGTCATCTACGTAAAGAATTAAGAAGGTGACTGCGTTCCCACTGGTCTTCTTATATACACAAGGCTCATCTTCATTCTTAATGAAGTCATAAGACTTGACAGCTTCGTCAAATGTTATGTTCCATCTCGGAGAAGCTTGCTTTAATCCATAAATGGACCTCTGAAGCTTGTACACTCTATCTAGAGATTCTTTGGATGTGAAACCTTCAGGTTGTATCATATACACCTCTTCCTTAAGGTTACCGTTGAGGAAGGTAGTCTTCACATCCATCTGCTAGATCTTGAAGTCGAAGTGTGCAGCTATGGCGAGTAAAACTCTGATCGACTTTATCATGGCAACTAGTGAGAAAGTTTCGTCACAGTTAATTACTTGCCTTTGACGATTTCCCTCTGCCAACAACCTTTCCTTATAAGTGTCGATCTATCCATATGCACCGATCTTTCTCTTAAAGATCCACTTGCATCCAATGGGTACAATACCCTCGGGCAAGTCCTCCAAGTTCCAAACTTGGTTGGTGTACATGGACTGAATTTCTGAGTTCATGGCTTCTCGCCATTTCCCGGCTTTTGGATCTTCAGTGGCCTCCTGGTAGGTTTTAGGATCATCATCCGCATTATGTTCTACCTTAGACTCTCTTTCAGCGATATGTCCCACATATCGTTCGGGTAGTCCAGGTACTCTACCAGATCTTCGAGGCTCATCTGTATGTACCTGAATAGATTCAGGAACTGATATCACATCTGATGATATTGCAGTTGTTTGGGGATCTGGAACCTCTTCCAGTACTATTTTAGTCCCACTGTCCTCTTAGAGAAGGTATTCTTCTTTCAGGAAGACAGCTTTCCTGGCGACAAATACCTTTTGTTCACCAGGATGGTAAAAGTAGTATCCAAAAGTTTCCTTTGGATATTCCACAAACCTGTATTTATCAGTTCGTAATTTCAGCTTGTCTGGAGCATACATCTTTCCATGAATAAGACAACCCCAGACTTTAACATATTTAAATTCTGGTTTTCTACCTTTCCATATGTTAGTATTAGATGGTCTCAAAGCCAATCCGATACTGTGTACATATTCAGATTATTAATAAATGGCAATAATTCGTTGTGTGTAATTAATTCTTTCTGTGTTATCGTATCACGATGAAGTCCATGAACATGTGCAATAGTCTTCGGATTATGATGAGATCATAATTACGGGACCGAAGACTTATAAACACATATTCTTAATTATTCCTAGTCATAGGATGTTTGAGATAGGACATCAAACATCCGGATAGACTAGTATAGGTTACTTCAGCTCATATGATGAGGGTGACTGATCCCATAAGTCACTTGTGTGGAGACACTATGCTGAACCTATAGGTGCTCATTGGTGAATGAGTTCACTGAACTGATCCGACTATGAATCGCTGGATGGTAATCACCTCACTGTTAACCAGCTCGATTCAATTGTCACGGTTGCGTGGATGATCCTTGGACCTGAGACTCCAAAGATATCTTGTTGGTAGGTTTCTGAGCTTTGACCTTGACGAACGAATCTATAACCATGGGTTATCAATAAGTCAAGCGATCGGGTTCAGGGAAATGCCCTCGAAGGTAATTGTGTGTTCAATACGGGATCATCCGCTCTCGGTTGTTTGAGAGAGAATGTTCTGGGAATGATGCGCTTAAAGTCCCTGGCCAGGGCAGACTCTGTAATCGATAAGGAGTTATCAGATTCAGATTAGCGGCATCTGATTCAAGTGAATCGACCAAATAGGGTTTAACAGTAAACCATGTCCTTGGTCGATTCGGGAACATTGTACGGATGAAGGATTATATCCGCGCGCTAACCGATGACAGAAAGGTTCCAATAGAGGGTTGAGATAACCCCAGTGCCATCCAGGATCACGCGATGTTGCTTGGCATCCAACGTGATCGGCAGTCCGTCCGAATTTATTGTGGGACATTAAATTCGGCTAATTAATTGAATATAAGGATATTAATTAATTCAGTGGGTCAGTAAAGGGTTACTGGACTTAATGGGCTATTAACTGGACTGGTATTTGGGCTTAGAGGGTCACACGCAAATAGTTTTCAAGTCGATGGATAATCCGACAGGATTTCAGATAAGTCTGGGTTTTTATGAAAAACCGCAAACTGACTTCTTATAAAAGAACGGATTCTACGTCCGGGGCCAGCAACCCTGACCTAGCCGTCATTTGTTCTTCCCCACTTTCTCTCCCCTCTGGGCGCGTGGTTCCCAACTGCTCCACCTCCCGTTCGACGGGGATTCTGAATCCGTATGTCGCGGTGGATTACGCGCAGTCAGACGGGATCTTCGAGTGCCGCAGCGAGCGAGGAAGCGAGGATGATCCATCGCGAGGAGAACCGCATGGATACCGCTAGAGGTCGGGCATCTGCGCGACTTGCGGCATCGCTCCGACGGAATTGGAAAACGGACGCGGATTCGAATCCGCGCAAGGTAAATCGATCTACATCGGTTTTAGTTTTAACGACCGAAACAGGACAGATCCGGTCCCGAAAATTTTATTCCGCTGCGTTTTAGGATCGGATCCCGACACAGCGATCCCAACAGTGGTATCAGAGCCAGGTTACACTGTGTTTTCGTCGTTTCGGTCTCTAAAATTTATGGTTTTTTAATTTATTCCATTCTTAAATTTATGTTCTTGAAAGATTTATAATCATTAGATGATTACTGCGATGAGATCGTGATTTAAATCTGAAGAAAAATTTATTTTTGGGGGGTTTTCGTCGTGTTCTTCGTTGGACGAAGAACGGGGTGTTTTTGATGTGGTCGGATCCATAGAGAGGGATTTTAAGGGGTTCTAATCGCTGTAAATCATGCCCAATGACCCTGGTCGAGTTGTTCGTGGCATGGGAAGCCGTGAAAGAGCGGCCATGGACCTTCTTCTTCCTCCCCACGGGTTTGAGAAACCTGCAAAAACAGATTTTTTGGAGGAAAAGGGGGGGCGAATAAACCCCTTTCCGGGGCACCTCCATGGCCACCACCGGTCGCCGGAGCTCGCCGGTGGTACGGGCTTCGCCGGCGACGAGGTCCGGTCCTCGGTCGGGACGTCGGCCGCCGTCCTCGAGGGTACCGGCGGCAGTGTGCGGTGCGGCGGGTTGGCGGCACGGAGCTTGGAAGAATTCAAGAACCGGTAGGGGGACGAACCTTGCATGAATCGTGATTATCTTGCTTATAGTTTCCTTGGCGTGGAATGATATATTTTGGGTTAGACTGAGCATGTTTAGGGGGTGTTTCTTGTGGGAATGGCCGTGTTAGGGATTGTGGAATTGTAGCATGCTTTTGGTAGTTGAATTCCCTTTTCCTCCCCCTTCTGTTTTGGGGCATTTTCGGGGTGATTGGGGTTAAGGGAGGACCCTCGGATCGAACCAGGGAACCAGGTTTCTGGCGCTAAACGGCGTCGTGCCTGGTCGACGCCTTTTAGAAGGACGTCGGACCACCATGACGCCTTTTAGGCAGGAAATGACCCCGATTGAGGGTTCTGCAACCGGGAATTCTAAGGTGAATACCGTCTGTAGACGTTGACGCGTTTTAAAAGGGCGACTTCCTATGTCGACGTGATTTAAGGAATAATCTGATTAAAATGAACCTATTTGAGGGGCTTGAATGGCGTCGACCTCGGTCGACGCAATTCAAGACAGAAATGCTTAACTCCTGTTATTTATCACATGTTTCACGATTGGATGGTTCGAATGCATACTTTAAGTTGTACGCTGAGACGGAGGATTACTGTTTGAATGGAATCATGTTGTGTGTGTGTGTGTGCTTATGCGAATATGGAATCGGAATAACTGTGGTTTACGTTTGTCACCATGGGCCGATGGGGAAGGGCCATGGTGTCTGTGAGGCATTGTGCCGTACCGGTGGGAGGAGGGGTACATGTTGTGTTTTACCTTTGGCTGAGGGAAGCAGAACCACCTTGAGCCTGTCGGGCCGGAGTAGCCGGTGCGCTATCCGAGGGGTTGCTGTTCGGTCTCAGCGGGTCGGGGTTTCCCTGTTTGTCGTGGCAGCTTCCGGCGCGTTTCTTGCTGTGGAGCTGGTTGTGGTACTGTTGGAGTTGTTTTACCCCTGTAGCCACTGGGTCTGATGTGACCTTTGATCAAGGTTACGAGTGGTACCCTTCGCCCTTTGGCCTGACGCAGTCCGGGAGGTTAGGGTTGTGGGTAGTTCCTGTAGCTTCAGCTTGACGGGGGTTCGCCGGTCCCCAGGGCCCTCCTGAAGCGCCGAGGCCTGGCGTGGAGGCAATCCGGTCGGTAGGACAGTAGTCTAGACTGCTTGTGTGCACACGTAGCTGGGCAGTGGTTGTACACTGGTCCCAGTTAGTCCTAGTTTGGCTCACTGCCTCACCCTACAGTGCCCCGGAACACTATAGGGGCGGACATGCGTGAGTAGTGGTGGTAGTGTTGTGTGGCGACGTTTGACTTCGGTCGACAGTGTGGTTCAGTCACTTTGTGGACTTTGACTGTGAGACGTGACTTTGTGTTGGGTTCTTCAGGTTACTTAGAACTGTTCCTGCTACACTGCTTACGCGCATGTTTCATATCAGATTTGGGTGCTATGTTTACTGCTTTACTTAATTTCCATATATCCGTATTGTTGCACTTGTGGGTGTGTGAGTGGGAGGTAGGGGATCGGATGATCCCTACTGAGCCCAATTCTGGTGTGGCTCACTCCCTGCGGTTTCAGGTGTGGACCTGGTGGCGTGCGGCGGCGTGTGGTGTCTTCTTGGTGTGCGGACCAGCATCTGTCTCAGTTCCGGGGTATGCCCCGATGTTGTTGTACTTTACTTCTGCCTGTACTCATTTAATTTGTTGGACCATGTAATTATTGTTGGACTGTATACGGACATTGTTACCTTCCTTCCTGCGCACTCGTTATATCTTTGTAGTCCGTGTGATGTTATATTTAGCCTTGTTTAACGCTTACTCCTCCAGATGTGTTGTGCGAGATCCGGGTGTGAACCCGCAGTTAATGGGCCGACATCCATTTAGTGATCGGGTCTCCGGTCATAGGATGGCGGGTCGTTACAGGAAGCCCAAAAGGGCACGGCGCCGTCGGGTTCCCTGCGCAGCAGGGAACCCTCGGGCTACCCGACCGGGCGGCTAGGGTTTCCCTAGTCGCCGACCGGGTCGGCCCGGTTGGACCCTGGCCCGGGCCAGGGGTCCGAGCCAGGGCCGACCATGGGCCGGACCAGGCCTGCGGGCCTGGGTCCGGGCCCCTGGCTGAGCCCTGGCTCGAGCTAGGGGCTCAGCAGGGCTGAGCCCTTTAGGGGCCCAGTTTGTTTATATATATATTTTTAAATATTTTAATTATAAAATTGGTTTAATAATTATCTGTAAAATATGATTTTATTGTTTTTATTAAATTCAATTTTTGATTGGACCCTTATTAAGGTTTATTATGTTAATTAATTAACAAAAAGTTGTTAATTGAATTAATTCTAAATGTTAGATTAAACCTTATGCAATATAATTGTTAGATTAACCCCATAAATATTTGAATTGTTCAAATTGAGCATGGAATATTTCTGAAGCCATTAATTTTAGATTTTAATGCATTTTTGATGTGTTATTGATTTGCTTGTTTAAATTGGATTTTAATTAGCATGCTTGAAATAAATACCAAAGTTTTCGAAAATCCTAAATCCAATTTTTGATTGGTCCCTAATTTTATGAAACCAAAATTATAAGTTATTTTCGAAAATTTTATTTAGCCATTTGATGCGCAATACATGTGTGGTTTGTTTAATAAAACACATGGTGGTCATGGACGAGCATTAATTGTGGATGTGGAATGTGATTGTGTGGTTTATTGTCTATTAATAAATAGAGGTCTGCGAACCTCTCCCTCTCATATTCTATTGTACTTCTACCTTCCTCCTCGATGTAATCTCCATAAGGCTTCCTCTTCTGAATTATCATGTAATTGGGAATTACGATGTAATTTGATCGAGGCGGATGCACGCGGAGCGAAGATGATCCACAACTGCTGACCAGAAGAAAATGAAAGAGTTCATTGAATCCATGGGTTTGCAGACTCATGATATAAGTTGTTATATTGTGTATGTGTGTGCGTTTGACTGTCTGGCTCAAGTCAAACCGCAGTGCCGTCCATGACCATACTAATGACATGTATGTGATGCGTGTGCTTTATATTTGCTAGGTTATTAGTATTAATAAATATATTCGATATATTTAATACTATCACCTAGGATGAGACCAAATCAAATAAGTAAAACCTTCGTTACAAACTCTAAGCCATAGCGCGAGTCATTGAGAATGTACCGCGTGGCTCTCCATCAATATGATTGATAGAACTTAATTCGGTGGTGGCAGATACTATGTGTTTACTCGAGGTCTGCCATTAACTGATGAGAGGACTGTTGATCACGACATAAGATGCCTTTGGATAAGAGTAGAGGAACGATATAGTCATCCACGTGTTTACCCGGGAACTATGTTTCTACTTTACTCTGTCACGTATTGATGGTAAAGCTTAGACCGGGGATAATGGTCTACTGTGTTTACCCGGAACCATTAAACTTGGGAGCCGAAGTACGATCGGATATTGCAAGGAGTTGCAATTATCATGAGATGATTGCTCTGAGATAGCAGTATGATACTATGTGTTTACCCGAAGTCATACTGTGATGCTTGGAGATTTTGATCCCCACTAGGAAACAGTCGGCGTCTCCCGTTCTGTATATCTGAAGGTTATACAGTCCGTCGAAAATTAGTGGGAGTAAAACTAGATAATAAAAGACCATATCTTGTTTTAGTTAATCTGAATATCTGCTAATTATCGATTGATTATCTCCTGTAGGCGAGAATGTCGCACCATAACCCGTTGAGAGGCATACTTGATGCCAACCGTTTGACAGGCACCAATTACTCAGACTGGCTCAGAAACCTGAAGGTAGTCCTCAGGTCTGAGCAGATTGCCTACGTCTTGGATACTGAACCTCCTGCTGAACCAGCATTAGATGCTCCAGAGGAGGAAATGATAGCATATGAAAAATGGAAGGAGGATTCCACCATGGCCCAATGCTACATGTTAGCCTCTATGAGCAATGAGTTGCAGAGGCAACATGAAGAGATGGATGCTAGATCCATCATGCTCCATTTGAAGGAGCTCTTTGGTGAGCAGAGCAGAATCGAACGATATGAGATATCGAAGAATCTGTTCAAAGCTCAGATGGCAGAGGGAACTTCAGTACAGAATCATGTGCTGAAGATGATTGAGTGGGTGGAGAGACTGGATGCTCTTGGGGTTACACTTCCCAAGGAGATGCACACAGACCTTGTGTTGTCTTCACTTCCACCTTCATATGCTCAGTTCATCGTCAATTTCAACATGAACAAGATCCAGGCCACCTTAGCTGAACTGCTGAACATGTTAAAGACTGCTGAGGGGAACCTTGTGAAGGATAAACCCCAAGTCCTAATGGTTGGTAAGACCAATAGAAAAAGACTTGCAGTCCAAGCTTTTCGAAAGAATAAGAACAAGGTTCAGAGAAAGGCAAAGGTTGTCAAGAAAGACAAGGGTAAAAGTGCTGAGAAAGGTGATTGCTTCTACTGTCACCACAAAGGACAGTAGAAGAGGAATTGCAAGGAATACCTCAAGGACAAGGCTCAAGGAATTGTGAAGCAGCAGGACGCTTCAGGTATCTATATGATAGATGTAAACTTGTCAATAAGAGATTGTACATCATGGGTATTAGATACTGGATGTGTATCTCATATCTGCAATTCTGTGCAGGCACTGACAAGAAGACGTAAGCTGAGGACCGGCGAGGTGGAGCTGAGGCTAGGTAACGGCGCAAGAGTTGCGGCGATCGCTGTCGGGACAGTGAAGCTCAAGCTACCATCCGGAGACACATTTTTATTAGATGATTGTTATTATGTACCTAGCATAATAAGGAACATCATTTCTATTTCATGTTTAGATATAATTGGATACAATTTAAATTTTGGGAACAATAGTTGTTCAATTTATTTCAGAAATAAATTAATAGCTTCTGCTATTTTGTCCAATGGATTGTATCTATTGAATGTGTCTCATGATAATTTACATATCGGTTCTTCGATTAAAAGAAGTAAGTATGAAATGAACAAAGCCTACTTGTGGCATTGTAGGCTTGGACACATTGGTGAAAACAGACTCCAAAGGTTGCATAAAGATGGATATTTGGATCCATTTGATTATGAATCATATGCAACCTGTGAGTCATGTCTAATGGGTAAAATGGCTAAGTCTCCATTTAGTGGAACTGGAGAACGAGCCAAAGGCATATTAGAACTCATACATTCAGATGTATGTGGTCCTATGTCAACCCAAGCCATTGGTGGTTTCTCATACTTCATTACATTCACTGATGATTACTCAAGGTTTGGATATGTATACTTATTGAAGTATAAATCTGAAGCCTTTGAGAAATTCAGAGAATTTAAGAATGAAGTAGAAAAACAAACAGGAAAGAGTATAAAAACCATCCAATCTGATCGGGGTGGTGAATACTTGAGTACTGAGTTCATTAAATACTTAAAGGATAATGGTATCCTTTCTCAGCTTACACCTCCTTATACACCTCAGATAAATGGTGTATCAGAAAGGAGAAATCGCACATTAATGGAAATGGTGCGATCCATGATGAGCATGTCCAAATTACCAGTGTCCTTATAGGGATATGCACTTAGCTCGGCTATGTACATCCTGAACAAGGTACCCAGCAAATCTGTTGAGACCACTCCATATGAGATATGGAATGGAAGGAAACCAGACCTTAAACATGTTAAAGTCTGGGGATGTCCTGCTCATGTTAAAAGACATGACGCAGATAAGCTGGAATCCAGAACTGACAAATGCAGATTTGTGGGATATCCAAAGGAAACTTATGGATATTACTTTTATCATCCTGGCGAACAAAAGGTGTTTGTGGCCAGGAGAGCTGTCTTTCTGGAAGAAGATTATATTCTCCAGAAGGACAGTGGGAGTAAAGTAATTCTGGAAGAAGTTCCAGACCCACAAACTGGCAATGGTTCATCAGATGAACCGTCAGTTTCTGAACTTGTTCAAAATGATACACAGGAACGTCGTAGGTCTGAAAGAGTACCTAAACCACCAGAAAGATATGTGGGACATATTAATTTGGATGTTGCAAGGATATTCTATAATGAGGATGATGATCCGAAGACTTACCAGGAGGCCATTGAAAGTTCAGAGGCCGGGAAATGGCGGGAAGCCATGAATTCTGAAATACAGTCCATGTACATCAACCAAGTTTGGAACTTGGTGGATTTACTTGATGGTATAGTACCTATCGGCTGCAAATGGATCTTTAAAAGAAAGATCGGTGCAGATGGACGTATTGAGACTTATAAGGCAAGATTAGTGGCAAAAGGCTATCGTCAAAGACAAGGTGTTGACTATGACGAAACCTTTTCGCCCGTTGCTATGATTAAGTCCATCAGAATTCTTCTCGCCATTGCTGCCTACCATGATTATGAAATCTGGCAGATGGATGTGCAGACTGCCTTCCTCAATGGAAACCTTGAGGAGGAGGTGTATATGATACAACCAGAAGGATTCACATCCAAAGAATCTCCAGACATGGTATGCAAGTTGCAGAGGTCCATTTATAGACTGAAGCAAGCATCCCGAAGCTGGAACATAAGATTTGATGAGGCAATCAAATCTTATGGCTTCATTAAGAATGAAGATGAGCCCTGTGTATACAAGAAGTACAGTGGGAGCGCAATCACATTTCTGGTTCTTTACGTTGACGACATCCTACTCATTGGGAATGATGTCATCAGTAAAGATATGGCTATCAAAGAACTTCTCCATGAAGGATTTGGGAGAAGCATCTTACGTATTGGGAATACGGATCTATAGAGATAGATCAAAGAAGATGCTAGCTTTAACCCAATCTATGTACATAGAAACCATTGTCAAAAGGTTTGGCATGGAAAATTCCAAGAGAGGTCTCATACCGATGAGATATGGAATTTCACTCTCTAAAGGTCAGTCTCCCAAGACACCTGAAGAGAGGGCAGTGATGGATAAAGTCCCCTATGCTTCTGCCATAGGGTCCATCATGTATGCCATGCTATGTACCAGACCTGATGTAGCATATCCTCTAAGTGTTACGAGCAGACATCAGGCAGATCCAGGTGATGAACACTGGAAGGCTGTGAAATGCATCCTTAAGTACTTGAGAAGGACTAAGGATCTATTTCTAGTCTATAGAGGAGGAGACTTAAAGCTGCAAGGATATACTGACTCGAGTTTTCAGTCTGATCCTGACGACAGCAAGTCAACATCAGGTTTTATTTTCACACTTAACGGGGGAGCAGTGAGCTGGAAAAGTTCCAAGCAAGAAACTGAAGCCGAGTATATTGCTGCTGCTGAAGCCGCCAAGGAAGCTGTATGGATGAAAAAATTCATCGGCGATCTTGGTGTGGTGGAAAGCATATCTGGTCCCGTCCCACTGCTGTGTGACAACAATGGGGCGGTTGCTCAAGCGAAAGAGCCGAGGTCTCATCAGAAGTCCAAACACATTCTGCGGCGCTTTCATCTGATCAGAGAGATTATAGTTCGAGGAGATGTCGTAGTAGAAAGAGTTCCCTCAGCCGACAACATAGCAGATCCACCTACAAAGCCTTTGTCTCAAAATGTTTTTGAGCGTCACTTAGAGAATATGGGTATTCTGTATAAATGTGATTGGCTTTAGTCCAAGTAGGAGATTGTTAGTATTAGATGGTCTTAAAGCCAATCCGATACTGTGTACATATTCAGATTATTAATAAATGGCAATAATTAATTGTGTGTAATTAATTCGATCTGTGTTTATCGTATCACAATGAAGTCCATGAACATGTGCAATAGCCTTCGGATTATGATGAGATCATAATTACGGGACCGAAGACTTATAAACACATATTCTTAATTGTTCCTAGTCAAGGATGTTTGAGATAGGACACCAAACATCCGGATAGACTAGTATAGGTTACTTCAGCTCATATGATGAGGGTGACTGATCCCATAAGTCACTTGTGTGGAGACACTATGCTGAACCTATAGGTGCTCATTGGTGAATGAGTTCACTAAACTGATCCGACTATGAATCGCTGGATGGTAATCACCTCACTGTTAACCAGCTCGATTCAATTGTCACGGTTGCGTGGATGATCCTTGGACCTGAGACTCTAAAGATATCTTGTTGGTAGGTTTCTGAGCTTTGACCTTGACGAACGAATCTCTAAACATGGGTTATCAATAAGTCAAGCGATCGGGTTCAGGGAAATGCCCTCGAAGGTAATTGTGTGTTCAATACGGGATCATCCGCTCTCGATTGTTTGAGAGAGAATGTTCTGGGAATGATGCGCTTAAAGTCCCTGGCCAGGGCGGACTCTGTAATCGATAAGGAGTTATCGGATTCAGATTAGCGGCATCTGATTCAACTGAATCGACCAAATAGGGTTTAACAGTAAACCATGCCCTAGGTCGATTCGGGAACATTGTATGGATGAAGGATTATATCCGCGCACTATCCGATGACAGAAAGGTTCCAATAGAGGGTTGCGATAACCCCAGTGCCATCCAGGATCACGCGATGTTGCTTGGCATCCAACGTGATCGGTAGTCTGTCCGAATTTATTGTGGGACATTAAATTCGGCTCATTAATTGAATATAAGGATATTAATTAATTCAGTGGGTCAGTAAAGGGTTACTAGACTTAATGGGCTATTAACTGGACTGGTATTTGGGCCTAGAGGGTCACACGCAAATGGTTTTCAAGTCGATGGATAATCCGACAGGATTTCGGATAAGTCTGGGTTTTTATGAAAAACCGCAAACTGACTTCTTATAAAAGAATGGATTCTACGTTCGGGGCCAGCAACCCTGACCTAGCCGTCATTCGTTCTTCCCCACTTTCTCTCCCCTCTGGGCGTGCGGTTCCCAACTGCTCCACCTCCGGTTCGACGGGGATTCTGAATCCGCATGTCGCGGCGGATTACGCGCAGTCAGACGGGATCTTCGAGCGCCGCAGCGAGCGAGGAAGCGAGGACGATCCATCGCGAGGAGAACCGCATGGATACCGCTAGAGGTTGGGCATCTGCGCGACTTGCGGCATCGCTCCGACAGAACCGGAAAACGGACGCGGATTCGAATCCGCGCAAGGTAAATCGATCTACATCGGTTTTAGTTTTAACGACCGAAACGGGACAGATCCGGTCCCGAAAATTTTATTCCGCTGTGTTTTAGGATCGGATCCCGACACAGCGATCCCAACACCATATTTCATATGGAGTAGACGTCATAGACTTGCTGGGTATTTTGTTCAGTAAGTATGTTCCTGACTCTAGAGCATACCCCCAGAGGGACACTGGTAAGCCTGAAAAACTCATCATGGATCGCACCATATCTAACATGGTGCGATTCCTCCTTTCAGATACACCATTCATCTGTGGTGTATATGGAGGGGTCAACTGAGAAATGATACTATTATCCTTTAAGAATTGTGTGAAAATAGTACTCAAGTATTCTCTTCCCCGATCTGATCGAAGAGTTTTAATGCTCTTTCCTGTCTGCTTTTCTACCTCATTCTTGAACTCCTTGAACTTCTCAAATGCTTCTGACTTGTACTTCATTAAGTACACATAGCCGAATCTTGAGAAGCCGTCGATGAACGTGATAAAGTACAAAAAGCCACCTTTGGCTTGGGTTCACATTGGACCACATACACTTGAATGTATTAGTTCCAAAATATCCTTGGTAGGTTCTCCATGTCTAGTAAATGGAAATTTTGCCATTTTTCCCATAAGGTAGAACTCACATGTCGCAAACGATTCATAATCAAATGCAGTTAAATAACCATGCTTGTACAACCTTTGCAGCTTGCTTTCATTAATACGTCCAAGTCTACAATGCCACATGTAGGTTTGGTTCACACAATTCTTGCTTTTCTTAAGAGCATTATTAATATGAAGATTGTAATAATAACAATCTTTCAATGATAAGGCGTCTCCTGATGGAAGCTTGAAGTTTGTTGTCCCGACAGCAACCGTCACAATTTTTGCGCCGTTTCCTAGCCTCAGTTCCATCTCGCCTTTTCTTAGCTTGCGTTTACTTGTCAGCATTTGCACGTCATGGCAGATATGAGAAGCACATCCGGTATCTAATACCCAAGATGTAGAATCTCTAACTGACAAGTTGATGTCTATCATATAGACATCTGAAGCTTCTGATAGCTTCATTTTTCCATGATCTTTATCATTGAGGAACTCCTTGCAGTTCCTCTTCTAGTGATCATTCTGCTTACAGTAGAAGCAATCACCCTTTACTACTCCTTTGCCTTTGTCGTTCGACCTTTTATCGTATGCGATCATCTCTGCCTCAGGGGCACCTAATATCGGTTTAGCAGGAGGATTAGCTCCAAGGACGTAGGCAAAGTGCTCAGATCTGAAGACATTCTTCATATTTCTGAGCCAATCCGAGTAGTTTGGGCCTGTCAAAAGATTGGCATCAAGTATGCCATAGAGTGGGTTATTCGACAACATATTTTCCTACAGGAGATAAAATCTATTTTAGCAGATATTCAATTATTAAATATAAAACAAGATATGGTCTTTTATTCAAGTTTTAACTCCCACCAATTTTCAACGGACTGTATAACCTTCAGCTATATAGAATGGAAGACGTCGACAGTCTCCTAGTGGGGATCATAATCTCAATTACTTGCAGTACAACCTTGTGGATAGCACAAGAAAGCTGTAAAACAATCAAAGAGCATCCATCTTTTGGGACTTGCAACTCCTTGCAATATCTGATCATATCTTCGGTCCCCAAAGATTTAATGGCCTTGTGGAACAAGCCATTAATTCTCGTCTAAGCTAACCATCGTTACGAGACGAGCATAGATTTGCATGTAGCCCTTGTGGATAGTACAACAAAGCTACATGGTTCCTCTACTACGATCAATAGGCATCTGATGCCATAGCCATAGTCTCTCTTTACAATTAAACATGTCTTGTGGATAGCACAACAAACCTGTCTAAAGTAATTTGAATCCTATGACTATAACGATAGTGGACCACGCGGTAAGTTCTTAACTACTTAGGTTATGGCTTAAAATTTTAGACGAAGGTATTTAGATAACTTTTATCTTGGTCTCTCCTAGGTGATAGTATATAAATATATCGTATATACTTAATAAATACTATACCTGCTTTGATTCATAATAAAAAATAAAAATAATGCATCTCATACATGTCTTGGGTGGTCATGGATAGCACAGTGGGTTTGATTGGAGCCAACAGTCAAATACACACAAAATCTAACATAACTATTACATTAGACCATATTGAAAACACATAGGCAAAGGATCTACATCTTTTTGTCTTCTTGGTTGCAGCTATGGATCATCCTCGCTCCTTCCTCGGTTGCCTCGATCAGATTACAATTAATTCTAGAATTACATGTAAATTGAAGAAGGCCTCATGGTGAGTACAAAAGAGTGGGTGGTAGAATTACATCAGAGTATGAGAGAGGGGGAGGTACACAGACCTCTATTTATTAACAATTAATAAATATCCATTCAACCATACATGCACGATCCACACACATCATTCATCACATGAATAATTAAATAAGTACATATCCATGACCACGGTGTGTTTTAACCAATCCACACATAATAAGCTCATCATATGGCTAAAATAAAAGAGTTTCAAAATTAAATAATTTTGGCTTTCAAAAAGCTACGATCCAATCAAAATTGGCATTTGAATTTTGAAAACTCATTTAATTATCTTAACATGCAATTAAATCATATTTAAAATCATATAAAACACACATCACATGTGCACACACTCCAAATTAATAATTCCATAATATTCCATGCTATTTAAACATTTATAATAATTAAACAATCTAACATTTAGATTAAATAATGTTAATAATCTAACAATTAGACTATTAATAACTTATTACTAATCTAACTCTTAGATTAGTCCACTTGAGTTAATTATTAATTTAACACTTAAATTATCAACTACCAATCTAACTCTTAGATTAGTTAATTAATATTAATTAATAATTTAACACTTAAATTATTAATTAACACCAATTAATTAATAACTTTTAATCTAACTCTTAGATTAGTTAATTTAAAATTAATCATTAACTTAACACTTAAATTAACAATTATCTCTAAAAAGTGTTAATCTAACTCTTAGATTAGATAATTAATGTTAATCATTAATTTAACTCTTAAAGTAATAACTAACACTAATTAATTAATGATAACTAATTTAACACTCAACTTAGTTACTTAAATTAATTATTAATTTAACGCTTAAATTAATAACTAACTCTAATTAATTAACAATTAGATGATTTAATAATTAATAATCTAACACTTAAATTAACAATTATTAAACACTAAACCAACTCTTAAATTAGTTAAATTATGGTTAATTATTAATTTAATATTTAAACTAATAATTAACTTTAATTAGTTAACAACTAATTGTTAATTAGATAATGATTCAAAATCATTAATCAACCCAATTCAATAATAATTGATAAAAAAAATAATTTTTCAAAACTCTTTGAAATTTCAAATTTAACATTTAATCATATTTTAATTGAGTCATTGGGGTTTAATTGAGGTTTAATTTTGGGGGAAGGTTTAATTATCTCTAATTAATCGGGTCATTGGACCCTGGTTCGGACCAAGGCCCCCGTTGAGGGGAGGCCTGGTCCGAACCCTGCTAGACTTGGCTCGGACCCACTAGTCCGGGCCAGCAGCCAGTGGGTTGGGCCCGTCAGGTCCATCAAAGAAGAAGGCCCGATAGGCCCACCCTTCCTCCCAACCGAGCCCTAGCTCTTGCAGGGTGTAATGGCGGCGAGGATGAGGGTTGCAGGGGGTCACCGACCGGCGGACCGGCCACGCCGGTGCTGCCCGGCCCCATCGGCGACGGCCTCGACGCTAGTGGGTTCACTGGTGGCGCCAAACTTCCAGTCGGCTAGCCCCTTTTGATTCCCCACTTTTTTTTTTTGGTTTTTGTAGCAACAGTGGAGATGGAGGAAGAAGAGAGGAGATCCCCTCCAACCGGCCACCTCCATCCGCCCTACACAGCCTCTCGGGTGCCGGCTACATGCCCGACTATGACCAGGGACATCCCCGAGAGGATATGGGATCCGGCCTACCTCCCTAACACTTGGGGTAGCATGAGCGAAGTCGCCACGAAGCCCGGTTCTTCGTCCGACGAAGAACAAAATTAAACCACATAAAAAACTTGAAAATTGTAGAATAAAAATTAATCTAATTAATTTTGTTCATCATATGAAAACAGATCCAACAAAAAATCTAATTTGCGCATGGAATAATAATACATGGAAATATTAAATCGGAGACGGAAACGGGACGAGAAACGGTGGAACTTGGCTCTGATACCATTGTTGGGTTCTCGGATTTCTCCAGATCGCCCACGCAGCAGAATAAACAAAATAAATACAGTGATTCGTTCCCGTTTCGAATATTCTAAAATCGGATTATCGGATAATTGGGTATTACCTTCGCACGGATTCGAATCGGCGACTGATTGGTTCCGTCGTTGTGACACAACCAGCCGCGGAGATGTCTGGCCTCTAGTGAAGTACACACGATCCTCCTCGCAGTGGATATCCTCACGTTCCTCGCTCGTTGCAGCCCATGAACCCTTCGTCGTTCGCCCCAACGACCGCCGCGGCACGCGGTCAATTTCCCGTCAAACGGGAGTCAGAGAAGCGGTGGAGCGGACCTAGAGAACAGAACCGGTATGGGGCGCCACAGAGAGAGAGGAAGAGAGGAGGGGGCGGCTAGGGTTAGCAGCAACCTAGCCTGCTCAGCCCGTTCGCTATCTATTATATTAACAATATAGTTTTTCATAAAAACCCCCGGTTCAATATAAAACCCACTTATTATCCATCGCCTTGAGAATCATTTGCTTGTGACCCTCTAGGCCCAATAACTAGTCCGTTTAATGGCCCAATAAGCCCAGTGACTCCTCACTGGCCTAATTAATCAATTAATAACTCATTATTAATTAATCAATCGAATTAATATCACATATTAAATTCGATCGGGCCTCCGATCACGTTGGGTGCCATGCAACACCGCGTGAACCCAGAAGGTATCGGAGTTAGGTAACTCATTCTTTGAACCTTTCCGCCAACAATTACCGTGTAGATATAATCCACGGGAGATTCGAAACCCCGCAAAGGTGAAGAACGGATCTTCCCATAAATTTTATTTAGTCCGTTTTTCGATCTCAGCAACCCGATACAGGGAATCGGTTCATATTCCGCTGCATTTATTCTCGATTCCTTATAGTGGTATCAGAGCCAGGTTGTTGGTTCGATAGAAAAACGGTATCGTTTTTCGTGTCGATTTCTAGTTATGCATGTAGAACGTATATTGTACACATTCTTGGGATACAAATTATTTTAATTATCATTTGATGATCGGGAATTGTTCCCAGGCGGTCTGGTAGCAGGGTGTTAGTTTTTTCTAATTTTCTTAATGTTGGATTATCATTAGGGAAGAACCACCATCGGAATTATTCTCTCCTTTCAGAATAATAGATTAACCCTCTTAGTGCAACGGCTTGAAGAGATCCTGGACTGTCCTGTCATCTTTACTGATCCATGGAGATAAGAAAACTAGCATTAGTTTCGATGGTTATGATCTGGCTGGCTAAAACAAATAACTGAAATAAATCGGAGAGCCTGTTTACTAGGTTTGATAATTGGATTATTGAAGATGATTCGGGGAAGGTCCCAGCATCTTGCTACCTACTGGTATGACCAAGGTAGTCTCTGATGATGACTGGATCTTCCACTTCTCTCTTAGTGGCCGACGACGACACTGTATTCCCAAGAGCAAGCTAACCTGTAAAAGGAAAAACCAGATATGGGCCATGTAAGGATTATTGCATGCATGGGTCAAGAAGCACGTTTGGCAACGCACACCAGGGTCACCGGCGACGTCCACCGGCGCCGTTGAGGCTGGACGGAGCTCCCCCGCCGCTCGCCTTGGCCGACGGCGAGCTCCCCTTGCCGGACGGGCTTCGGACCAAGCGCACCCCCCGCCTCTAACCCTAACGGGCGACAGGGAAGGTCAGCGCGTGGGCCAGCGGGCCGGCCCACCCGGACCCACGTGGCCCGCACCAGATCCGGACCGGGTCTAGACCTGATGCCCCCCCAACCGACCCGTTTAGGCCTTTTAACCTCCTTTTAGCCCTATTTTAAATTGTTTAAAAACCCATTTTTGCAGTTTTGAAATTTGTTTAAACTGTAATTATTTTAATTAATAGATTATTAAATTATTTAATTAACTATTAGTTAAAATTATAAGGGTTTAATAATAATGGGATATTTGTTAATTATTTAAGATAGTTTTAATTATTAACTTAGTTCCCTATTAAACAATTCAGTTGAGAATTTTTTTTTAAACTTAATTCTTCTTCTACGTAACTTGAAATTTCTATTTTGTTCAAGTTGGTTGAGCATGTGACATGTTAGCTAAATAGTTTAGTTAATTATATTATCAATGATATTGTGTATGTTGTTGACAAACTTGAAATAAATGTTATTTCAAAAATATAATGGTATTATATTTTATTTTTAAACAAATAATACCGACTATAATTATTTGATGATTATTTGATGCATTTGATGTATGGTGTTGAATGGTGGGATGATCATGGACTTAGGTTAATCACGTGATGGTTATTATGGTTGAATGTGATGCATGTTTTATTTGGTCTTTTTAAATAGGACTTGCATGTCCTCCTCTCTCTTAATCCAAATGTACATTCTATCTCCCTCAAAGCTTGCACTCCCCTTGATAAGATCAAAGTTTCAAATTATTATTTATATGTACATTAGTGGACCTGCGAGTCCTATGTTCATGTATTTTTTTTGCAGATTAAGTTATTAAGGACGGGATCTTCTGAAGACACTTCTAGAGGATGGACTCGCATCAGATGGAACCTGTATTGCTAGATTCACCATAAAATCTCATTATGGATCATCGTTTGGCTCCAATGATTCCATAATAGAGTTAGTAGTCCATGATCATCCTAATTTATTTTATGCATATATGTGATATATGTGGAATGTTCTATTAGATAGATATTTTATTAAAGTATATATGATACCTAAAATCGAAATATTATTAATAGCACTTATTTTATAAAAATAACTAAAATACAATCTTTTTCAAATTTAAGTTGTAACGTGAGATATTTAAAATAATCCACATAACCTACCATCATTATAGATCTTAGGTTAATTTTATTTCAAATGGATTTGTTGTACTACCATAAGGTCTATTTGATTTAGTAATTAATCACAATCTATGACATATAATGTTCTTCTAGATAGGTGGACAAATGGTATAGTATCATAAGGATTGCACCACGAATTCATGCTATCTTCGTAATGATGGATTAACTTAACTAAATCATTTGATTTGTTGTGCTACCACAAGATCAAACTGATTTAGGGGTTAAAATTGATCGGATATTGCAAATGTTGCGATTGCCAAGAGTTGGCTACCTAAGGAACATGATGTGATTTGTTGTGCTACCACAAGATTACATGCATGATATCCAAATAATTATGATCCTCACTAGGAGAGCACTGAAATCTCCCATTCTGTACAATAAAGGGTCGTACAGATCGCTGAAAAATTGTGGGAGCAAAATCTAGATTAAAGTCCTAAATCTGATTTAATTGAACTATCTGCTCATTATCGTAAAATTTCTTTGTAGGTCGCTATGTTGTCGCCTAATCCTCTTCGTAGCATACTCGATGCTAACAAACTTACAGGACCGAATTATATTGATTGGCTCTGCAACCTGAAGATTGTCCTCAGTTGTGAGAAAGTTGCTTATGTCCTAGATCAGTCTGATCTAGAACAGCCTGGTGAAAATGCCAATGAAGATGAACTGATGATTTACGAAAACTGGAAGCAGGACTCTATTAAAGTCCAATGTTATATGTTGGGTTCTATGTCTAATGAACTACAAAGACAGCATGATAATATGGAAGCTAAGGCTATTCTAAATCACCTACAAGAGTTGTTTGGTGAATAGTCAAGAAAAGAAAGATATGAGATATCAAAGAAACTGCTCAGGACTAGAATGACCGATGGCACATCTGTGCAAATACATGTGCTTAAAATGATAGAGTGAATAGAAAGGCTCGCGGTGTTTGGCTTTGTTATGAACAATGACTTAAGCATCGATTTAATCTTTCATCCCTTACCTGATTCTTTTTCACAGTTTATTATTAACTCCAATATGAATAAAATTGAGGTTAAACTGGCTGAGCTGCTCAATATGTTGAAGACAGCTGAAGGCACTATCCAAAAGGATAAGCCACATGTTATGCTTGTTGGTAAGACCAATAAGAAAAAGAAAGCTAGATAGACCTTTAAGAAAGAAAAGTCTAAGAAGCCAGTGAAAAGCAAGCCAGTTGTTCAAAAGGACAAAGCAAAAGCCAATGATAAAGGTCAATGTTTCTACTGTCATAAAGAAGGACATTGGAAAAGAAACTACAAGATTTATCTAGTTGAAAAAGCAAAGTAGAAGCTTGGTGAAGCTTCAGGTATACTCATGATTGATCTTAACTTGTCTTATAGAGAATCTACATCTTGGGTATTAGATACTAGATGTTTTCTCATATCTGCAACAACTTGCAGGTGCTAATAGGTAGAAGAAGACTGAATCGTGGAGATGTAGATCTGAGACTTGGAAATGGAGCAAAGGTTGCTGCATTAGCTATGGGGACAACAAGACTCAAGATGCCATCAGGAGACATATTGGAACTTAAAGATTATTATTATGTTCCAACTATTATTAGGAATATCATTTCCATTTCTTATTAGACAAAGAAGGATATTTTATGAAACTAGAGAATAATGGTTGTTCTATTTTTCTAAGAGACAAAATGTTTGCTTCTGGATATTTATTAAATGGTTTGTATTTACTTGATATTGCATATGATATATGTCTACTAAATAAGTCTCTTAAATAAATAGGTAAAGATGTGGTGAATACTTAAGTACAGAATTCACACAATATCTAAAGAATAATGGTATTATGTCTCAATGGACACCTCCCTATACACTACAGTTAAATGGCGTATCGGAAAGGAGAAATCGTACTCTATTAGATATGGTGCGATTAATGATGAGTTATGCTAAACTTCTAATTTCTTTATGGGGATATGCACTATTGTCTGCTGTATATCTTTTGAACAAAGTTCCTAGTAAGTCATTATCTTCCAGTCCATATGAGATATGGAAAGAGAAGAAGCAAGATTTTAAGCATGTTAGAATCTAGGGTTGTCTTACACATGTCAAAAGACATGATCTAAATAAACTAGATTTAAGGACAGAAAAATGTAGGTTTGTGGGATATCCAAAAGAGACTTTTGGATATTATTTCTATCAGCCTAGTGATCAAAAGGTGTTTGTCGCAAAAAGAGCTGTCTTCTTAGAGAAATAATATCTTCTAAAAGAAGATAGTTGGAGCAAGATAGAACAAGAAGAAATTTCAAACTCACAAATCAATGCTGGCGCATCTGATGAGCCATTGACTCAAGAACTTATTCATACACAAGAAATTCGTAGATCTAGTAGAGTGCCTAAGTGGCCTGATGATATGTTGGACATATCGATGACGGCAAATAAAAAGTGCACATAAATGAGGATGAAGATCCTCAAACCTACCAAGAGGCCATGAATAGTCAAGAATCAGAGAAATGGCAAGAGACAATAAATTTAGAAATTCAGTCCATGTATGCCAACCAAGTTTGGAACTTAGTTAATTTTCTAGAAAGTATAGTGCCTATTGGCAGTAAATGGATCTTTATAAGAAAGATCGGGGCAGATGGACAGATTGACACTTACAAGGCAAAGCTGGTTGCGAAAGGGTATCGTAAAAGACAAAGATTGACTATGACGAAACTTTGTCCCCAGTTGCCATGATTAAGTCAATAAGAATACTTCTTGACATTGTTACATTCTATGATTATGAAATATGACAAATGGATGTGAAAACAGCGTTCCTTAACGACAACCTTCAGGAAGAGGTATATATGATACAACCTGAAGGATTCAGTTCCAAAGAGCATTCAAGTAAGGTATGCAGGCTACAAAGATCTATTTATGGATTAAAGCAGGCATCCCGAACTTGGAACTTAAGATTTAATGAAGCAATTAAATCTTATGACTTCATTAAGAATGAAGATGAACCTTGTGTATATAAAAAGATCAATGGGAGTGCAGTTACCTTTCTAGTGTTTTACGTTGATGACATTCTACTAATTGGGAATGGTGTAGGAATATTGTCATCAGTAAAGATATGGTTATCCAAGAACTTCTCTATGAAGGACTTGTTAGAGAGATCCTATATTCTGGGAATTAGGATAAATAGAGATAAATCCAAGAGGATGCTCGGATTATCCCAATCCATGTATATAGACACCATCGTCAAAAAGTTTTGCATGAAAAATTCCAAAAGTTCATTCCGATGAGACATAGAATTTATCTCTCCAAAGGAATGTCTCCCAAGACACCTGAAAAGAAAGCATACATGGATAGAGTTCCTTATGCTTCGGCAATAGGATCTATCATGTATGCAATGCTATGTACTAGGCCTAATGTGGTACATTCACTAAGTGTCACTAGTAGATATCAGGCTGATCCAGGTGAGGGACACTGGAAGGCGATGAAATGTATCCTTAGATACTTAAGAAGGACTAAGGATCTATTTCTCGTCTATGGAGGAGACGACTTGGAACTTCGAGGTTATACTGACTTGAGCTTCCAGTCGGATATGGATGACAGCAAATCCATGTCTGGATTTGTGTTCATACTAAATGGAGGTGTAGTGAGTTGGAAAAGTTCCAAACAATAAACAATTGCAGATTTGACGACCGAAGTAGAATACATTACTGCAGCTGAAGCGGCTAAGGAGGCGGTTTGGATGAAGAAGTTCATCTCTGCATTTGGAGTAGTCCCAAGCATTTCAGATCCTGTCCCATTATTGTGTGACAACAATGGGGCAATAGCTTAAGCAAAGGAGCCAAGATCACATCAGAAGTCAAAGCACATTCTGAGACAGCTTCATCTGATCCGTGAGATAATCGCCAGAGGTGAAATAGTGGTTGAGAAAGTCTCATCCGAAGATAATGTAGCAAATCCCTTGACTAAGCTATTGTTTCAAAATAATTTAGAATGTCACCTTAAGTCTATGGGACTTATACATATGGGTGATTGGCTTTAGTCCAAGTAGGAGAATGATAGAATTGGGTGGCCTTAATGCCAATCTTTGTACATTCTAGTTCTAAATATTAATAAAGGCAATCATTTCTTCATATATAGTTCTCGCAAATTAACTATCGTAATGAAAGTCCGTAGACAAATGTATAGGATATTGAATCATGATGAGATCATGATAGTAAGATCAATATTCTTAGTCACTTGTCTTAAATAGTTCTCGACCATAGGATATTTGAATTGGACGTTAAATATCCGATAAGATCGACACAGGTTATTTCTGATCATGCGATGAGGGTGAATGATCTCACATTCATTTGTGTGGTGATACTAAGATAAACTTGTGGGTGCTCATTAGAGAATGAGTTCACTGAACAGATCCGAATTAGAATTCCTGGATGGTCATTATACTTATAGTTAACTAGGGAATTCAATCGTTGCAGTAGCGCAGTTGGTCCTTTGACCTGAGTCACCAATGATACCTTACTTGTAAACCATTGTGACTTGATTCTCTGGCTTGTGGACTTTGACCATTAAGTCCATGATTGTCAGTCTCTCAGATATAGGGAAAGCTTGCGAAGGTAATTCAGTGAACAACAGGGGATCACTCACTCTTGGTATACCATTGGAGAGAGAATGTCCTATGGATGTGTACACAGAAATCCCTGGCTAGGGTCAACTGAAAGAGATGTCTTTCTAGAAGTTAACTGAGTACTGGAATCCATCTAAATAATACAATAAAGGGTTTGACTATAAAACTATATCCTTGCGTTATTGGGACATTTGATTGAGTGAAGGATTTTATCTGTCCGGTATCTGCAGACGGAAAGGTTCAAATAAAGGGAACAATATCCCTTATATCTTATGGGACCATGAGGTAGTGTTTGGTGCCGTTCATGGTTAGAAGGTCAAGTGGATTAATCATCAGATGAGAAACCACTTATTTATTAAATTAATTATTTAACATATGATGTTTAAATAGTAATTAATAAATATTAAACTTTAGAATTAGTTCTAAGTTTAGTGGGCCTGAAACCAAACTGATATATGGGCCTAGAGGGTCACACATATAAGAGTTCTCGTAAGACGGTGAGGGATATTAAATATTATATTTATCTAGATTTTTGTGAAAAGCCGCAGGATAAACATAAATATTTAAATGGACAATTATCCAAGGCCAAGCTCTTAGATAATCATGAGAATTAAATATTAGCCTTATCTATAATTGTTATAAAAGGAGGGCTACATGGTGGTGTACGAACATGACACCCTTTTGGAGTTTCTCTCTCCTCTCTCTCTCTCCCACTCTCTCTCTTGAAGAAGACCTCTCTCCCTTCTACTTTTCAACTGCATGGTAGATTAGAGATCGGGTCGAAGTACTCAAGCCAAAGAGGACACTGCGTCTGCGTCGGGAGCTCGTGTGGATACCTCTGGAGATCGTGCGAGTGCACGATTACCGAAATAGTTTAATCCACGGGAGATTCGAAACCCTACAAAGGAGAAGAACGATTCTTCCCATAAAATTTATTTAGTCCATTTTTCGATCCCAGCAACCTGATATAGGGAATCGGTTTATATTCCGTTGCGTTTATTTCTGATTCCTTATAGGGGAGTCTCATGAGATGAACATAGATAGGCTAGCTAGGACTATAGGGCCAGCCTATTACTGGGATGAGGAAGATAGGGAGAGAGTAGATAAGGACCTTATAATTTTCTTGGTTTTCTTGTTTGGTAGATTGTTATTTGGGACGAAGGGAGACAAGATTCATTTCCGAGGGATTTTGATGGATGTAGATAGGTTAGGAGAATATGTGTGGGGAGCGGTGCTCTTGGCCCACCTCTTCACTGATTTGTCTACGGTCGTGCCGGACCGTGAGACCACCGTCAGCGGCTTCGCGCCGTTTCTTCAGGTATGTTATTTTGATTATGTTTTGGTTAAAAATGATATGACATGATGATATGATGCATGATTATGATGACCTAATCTAAATGCTTTTGTATGCAGATTTGCAGTTATTGCAACTTCCCACCGGGATGGGTGCCGCAGATCCGCCCTGATGCGATACCGTTGGACCGCAGGTGGCGGCCAACCATTGATACAATACTGCAGTACCGTCAGCTGACCACCCTGTGCCGTCAATTTCTCGATTCTCCATTGTTGTTGGTAAGTTCTTTTATTTTTCTTATTGTATTTTCTTATTCTCGTTTAGCTCAATTAAATGCAATGGATTTATAATGTTGCGGCTAACCTACAAGAATGCAATGTAGGTTTTTTGGAGGCCATATCTTGGCATGGGTGAAGAGGGGCAGCCGTAGGTAATGGCTAGGAGTGAGAGGAACGGAAGGCGGATGTGGGTGCATTGCTTGAATGAGATCGAGCTGTTGCCCCTCCACCTCGCGATGAGGACCTTGGGCCTCCATCAGGAGTGGGATGAGGACGTTCGAGAGGTAATAAGGCATATCATGAGAGTAAAGCAGGCCCGCATCGACTGGCGGGTCGAATTTGCTGAGCAACATGTTGACTACGATCGGCACGGCGTTGTGGTAGAGTCTCATGTGGAGAGCAGGCCTAACTCAAACAATATCGGTCCGCTACGCCGCCCATCTCCATTATCTCCGGCCTCTCGATCTAAGTATGATGATATGATTCTTGTGTCTTTTTTTATTTATTATTTCTTTTTATGCATTTGTGAATGTCTAACCTAAATGTGAATATGCAGGATGCATGGGACACCACTTTTATCGACCTACGGGCCCGCCTCGAAGACGTAGAGCAACAGCTCGACCAGGCCCACGTCGACCTTGACGTCCTGGTATGCATGCATGACCTATCTAATTATGCATGAATTTTTTTGTCTTATTATTCATCTTATGTTGGTGCTTAACCACTGACGATCACTTTTGGTTCTAGCGCACTGCCTACACCCAGGCTGCCCAGCCTCCTACCGATCCAGTTGGAGCTTATTCATCTGGCACCTCTTTGATGCTGCCCTCGCCTCCCTGCAAGAATAGTTGGCCAGTGCCATTCTCCGAGCCTCCTTGGCGGAAGAGGACCGGGCTTCTCTGGTATGTTTCTGACTTCAACATTTCATTCTTTGTCATGACTTGAACTTGAACTGTTATTGAAACTACTTTCCTTTATTGACAGGTTGCCGAGCTTCAGGAGGCTCTTCATAGATCCGAGGAAGAGCTCGAGCAGACGAGGAGTGCGGCGGTCCAGGTACAGGCGGATGCTATCCGGGTCCAAGAGCTGGAGGAGAGATTGGCGAGACTCTCCAACGGCGACCTCTCTCGCGAGCTGCACGCCTCCAGACACGACTGGGGGTCATCATGGAGGAGAGGGACCGGGAGTGGGAGAGGATCATGGCAGAGAACAACTCCCTCCGGGTGCAGCTAGGCATTGCGGAGTATGAGTGGCACAGCGTGGAAGAGACATATCAGCGCACCTGCTAGCGAGCCCGCGAGGGAGGCTGCCGTAGTGTCTTCACTACCAGTGTTGCCGTGTCTTCTGCCTGTTCCGAGCTGAGCACCATGGGGCCGCCTACACCTCAAGTTCGAGGACCGGACGTGCATGATGAAGTACAAAGCCAGCTAGATAAGGGCCATGGGGAGAGCCAGCCTTGATGATGCTGCAACTGATATTGCTGTTCTTATTATCTGATTGTTCTGGTGATGTTATATGTGTTGGATTCCAGGGTTTCTCCGGATCGCTCACGCAATGGAAATTAAAAATAATTAAAACAGCAATTCGTTCCCGTTTTGAATAAACCAAAACCGGAAATGTGGTAATCGGACATTACCGTGCACGGATTCAAATCCGCGATCGATTGGTTCCATCAGTGTTACACCGCTAGCCGCGCAAGTGCCCAGCCTCTAGCGAAGTCCACGCAATCGTCCTCGCGGGGGATATCCTCACGGTTCCTCGTTCTTCGCAGCCCAAGAATCCTTCGCCATTCGCCGCAACAATGCCGCAATGTGCGGATGATTTCCTATCGAACGAGTGTCGGAGAAGCGGCGGAGCAGACTCGGGGGTCTGGGCTCGTCTGGAGCGCCAAAGAAAAGAGGAAGAGAGGAGGGGGCGGCCAGGGTTGAGTAGCAGCCTGGCCTGCTCAGCCTGTTCGCTACATTTTATATTAACCGTGCGATTTTTCATAAAAACCCCCAATTTATATATAACCCACTTATTTATCTATCGCCCTGAGAATCATTTATATGTGACCCTCTAGGCCCAAAAACCAGTACAGTTAATGGCCCAATAAGCCTAGTGACTTCTCATTGTCCTGATTAATCAATTAATAATCATATTAATTAATTAATCAATCGAATTAATATCGCACATCGAATTCGATTGGGCCTCCCGATCACGTTAGGTGCCAAGGAACACCGCATGAATCCGGACAGTATTGGTGTTATGTAACCCACTCTTGGAACCTTTCCACCGACAGTTACCGCGTGGATATAATCCTTCATTCGTACAATGCTCTCGAGTCAACTCAGGGTATGATGTATTGTCAAACCCTAACCGATCGACTCATTTGGATCGGATGCTACCGTATAATATTGGAGAACTCCTTTCCCGATATTATCGTCTGCCCTAGCGAGGGACTTCCGCGCATACTTCGTAGGGCATTTTCTTTCTAAGTATCGAGAGCGAATGATTCCTTATTGACACTTAATTCCCTTCGACGGTATTCTGGTATACCCGATCTTTGGCTATTTAGAATCCCGTGGTTAGAGATTCATAAACCAAGGTCAAAGCACAGAAGTCCACCGACAAGGTGTCCTTGGTGTCTCAGGTCCGAAGACCATCCATGCAACTGCGACAATAGATTCAAGCTGGTTGACAATGAGGTACAATACCATCCAACGATTCAGTCGGATCAGTTCAGTGAACTCATTCTCTAAAGAGCACTTATAGATTCGCCTTAGTGTCTCTACACAAGTGATTATGAGATCAGTTACCCTCATCTTATGAGCGCGAGGAATTTGTACTAGTCTAACCAGATATTGATGTCCTTCTCAGATATCCTCCAACTAGGAACTATTAAGAATATGTGTGTTTAAGTGATCAGTCTCATTAGTACGATCTCATCATAATCTGATCACTATCGCACATATTCACGGACTTCATTATAAGACGATAAGAATAAGAATTACACATAATGAATAATATGCCATTTATATTAATAAACAAATGAGATTTACATAGTCAGATTGACTTGTAGGTCGCCTATGACTAACAATCTCCCACTTGGACTAAAGCCAATCACCTTTATGCACTAATCCAATAGACTCTAGGTGACGCTCAAATACATTTTGAGACAATGGCTTCGTCAATAGATCTGCTATATTATCGCCAGATGGAACTCTTTCAATCACTACATCTCCTCTGGAAATGATCTCTCTGATAAGATGAAAGCGCCTCAGAATATCTTTCGATTTTTGATGAGACTGTGGCTCTTTCACTTGTGCAATAACTCCATTGTTGTCGTACAACAATGGAACAGGATCAAAGATGCAGGGAATTATGACAAGGTCAGTGATGAATTTCTTCAACCACATTGCTTCCTTGGCGGCTTCAGCTGCAGTGATGTGCTCAGCTTCAGTCGTTGAATGTACAATGGTTTCTTACTTGGAACTCTTCCAGCACACTACGTCTCCATTCAAAGTAAACACAAATCCAGATGTAGACTTGCTATCATCTGGACCTGACTGGAAACTCGAGTCAGTAAACCTTGTTGTTTTAAGTCACCTTATCCATAGATAAGTAATATATCCTTAGTTCTTCTCAAGAACTTAAGGATACATTTCACTGTCTTCCAGTGCTCTTCTCCTGGATCAGACTGAAATCTGCTCGTAACACTTAAAGCATATGCTATATCAGGCCATGTACATAGCATGGCACACATGATAGATCCTATGGTAGAGGCATAGGATATTCTATCTATGAATGCCCTCTCATTAGGAGTCTTAGGAGACTGCTCCTTTGATAGATTAATTCCGTGTCTCATCGGTATGAGACCTCTCTTGGAATTTTCCATACCAAACCTTTTGATAGTGGTATCTATGTACAAGGATTGGGTCATTCAAATCATCTTCCTTGATCTATCTCTATAGATCCGTATTCCCAATACGTAGGATGCTTCTCCCAAATCCTTCATGGAAAAGTTTTTCGACAGCTAGATCTTTACCGACGACTTTATAGCTACATCATTCACAATGAGTAGTATGTCATCTTCGTAAAGAACTAAGAAGGTGACTACGCTCCCACTGGTCTTCTTGTACACACAAGGCTCATCTTTATTCTTAATGAAGTCATAATACTTGACAGCTTCGTCAAATCTTATGTTCCAGCTCCGAAAAGCTTGCTTCCGTCCATAAATGGACCTCTAAAGCTTGCACACTCTATCTGTAAACTCTTTGGATGTGAAACCTTCAGGTTGTATCATATACACATCTTCCTCAAGGTTACCATTGAGGAAGGAAGTCTTCACATCCATCTGCCAGATTTCAAAATCAAAGTGTGCAACTATGGCAAGTAGAACTCTGATCGTCTTTATCATGGCAACTGGTGAGAAAGTCTCGTCATAGTCAATTCATTGCCTTTGACAATATCCCTTTACTACAAATCTTGCCTTATAAATGTCAATCCATCCATATGTACCGACCTTTCTCTTAAAGATCCACTTGCACCCGATGGGTACAATACCTTCAGGCAAGTCCTCCAATTTCCGAACTTGGTTGGTGTATATGGACTGGATTTTTGAGTTTATGGCTTCTCGTCATTTCTTGGCTTTTGGGCCTTCTATGGCCTCCTGGTAAGATTTAGGAGCATGATCCTCATTATATTCTACCTTAGACTCTCCTTCAGTGATATTGCTCACATATCGTTCGGATAGTCTAGGTACTCTACCAGATCTACGAGGCTCATCTGTGTATACCTGAACAGATTTAGGAACTAGTATCTCATCCGATGATTTTGCAGTTGTTTGGGGATCTGGAACCTCTTCCAGTACTAGTTTACTCCCACTGTCCTCCTGGGGAAGGTATTCTTCTTCCAAGAAGACAGCTTTCTTGGCGACAAACACCATTTTTCACCAGGATGGTAAAAGTAGTATCCAAAGGTTTCCTTTGGATATCCCACAAACCTGCATTTATTAGTTCGTGATTCTAGCTTGTCTGGATCATACCTCTTTCCATGAACAGGACAACCCCAGACCTTAACATGTTTAAATTCTGGTTTTTTGCCTTTCCATATTTCATATGGAGTAGAGGTTATAGACTTGCTGGGTACTTTGTTCAGTAATTATGTTGCTGACTCTAGAGCATACCCCCAGAGGGACACTGGTAAATCCGAAAAGCTCATCATGGAGCGCACCATGTCTAACAAGGTGCGATTCCTCCTTTTAAAAACATCATTCATCTGTGGTGTATATGTCAACTGAGAAATGATACTATTATCCTTTTAAAAATTGTGTGAAAATAGTACTCAAGTATTCTCCTCCTCGATCTGATCGAAGAGTTTTAATACTCTTTCCTGTCTGCTTCTCTACCTCATTCTTAAACTCCTTGAACTTCTCAAATGCTTCTGACTTGTACTTCATTAAGTACATATAGCCGAATCTTGAGATGTCGTCGGTGAACGTGATGAAGTACGAGAAGCCACCTTTGGCTTGGGTAGACATGGGACCACATATATCTGAATGTATTAATCCCAGAATGTCCTTGGTACGTTCTCGATGTCCAGTAAATGGAGATTTTGCCAACTTACCCACAAGTCAGGACTTACATGTTGCAAATGATTCATAATCGAATGCATTCAAATATCCATGTTTGTGCATGTTTTGCAGCCTCCTTTCACCAATATGTCCAAGCCTACAATTTCACATGTAGACTTGGTTCACATAATTCTTGATCTTCTTAAGAACATTGTCAATATGAAGATTGTAATAAGAAACATCTAAGAGATATATACCGTTGACTAAAGATGCCAAAGCTATTGATTTATTATCATAATAAATCGAACAACTTCTGTTCTCAATAGACAACCTATATCCTATCTTCTCTAAACAAGATACTGATATGATGTTTTTTTATTATGCTAGGAATATAATAACAATCTTCTAATGATAAGACGTCTCTCGATGGAAGCTTGAGGTTTGCTGTCCCAACAGCAACTGCCGCAACTTTTGCACCGTTTCCTAACCTCAGTTCCACCTCGCCTTTTCTCAGCTTGCGCTTACCTGTCAGCATATGCACATTATGGCAGATATGAGAAGCACATCTGGTATCTAATACCCAAGATGTGGGATCTCTTAGTAACAAGTTGATATCTATCATATACATATCTGAAGCTTTAGACAGCTTCACCTTTCCATGAGCTTTATCGTTGAGGAACTCCTTGCAGTTTCTCTTCCAGTGACCATTTTGCTTACAGTAGAAGCAATCACCTTTTACTACTACTTTAACATTGACCTTCTTCCTTTTATCATTAGCTATCATCTCTGCCTCAAGGCCATCCAATGCCCGTTCATCAAGAAGATCAACTCCAAGGAAGTAGGCAATGTGCTCAGATCTGAAGACATTCTTCAGGTTTCTAAGCGAATCAAAGTAGTTCAGGCTAGTCAAAAGATTGGCATCAAGTATGCCACGGAGTGGGTTATTGGACGACATATTTTCCTACAGGAGATAAAACTATTTTAGTAGATGTTCAGTTATTAAATATAAAACAAGATATCATCTTTTATTCAAGTTTTAACTCCCACTAATTTTCGATGGACTGTATAATCCTCAGCTATACAGAACGGGAGACGCCGCCAGTCTCCTAGTGGGGATCAAAATCTCAATGACTTGCAGTACAACCTTGTGGATAGCATAAGAAAGCTGTAAAACAATCAAAGAGCACCCATCTCATGGGACTTGCAACTTCTTGCAATATCCGATCATAGCTTCGGTCCCTAGAGATTTAATAGTCTTGTGGATAGCACAACAAACCACTAATTCAGGTCTAAGCTAACCATCGTTACGTGACGAGCATAGATTTGCATGCAACCATTGTAGATAGCACAACAAAGCTATATGGTTTCTCTACCCTGATCATATAAGTATCTAATGCCATAGCCACAGTCTCTCCTCACAATTAAACAGGCCTTGTAGTAGCACAACAAACCTACCTAAAGTAATTCGAATCCTATGACTATAACGATGGTGGACCACGCGGTAAGTTCTTAACTACTCACGTTACGGTTTAGAATTTAGACGAGGGTATTTAGATAACTTTTATCTTGGTCTCTCTTAGGTGATAGTATATAAATATATCGTATATATTTAATAAATACCATACCTGCTTTGATTTATAATCAAACATAAAAACATTATATCACATACATGTCAAGTGTGGTCATGGATAGCACTGTGAGTTTGACTGGAGCCAACAGTCAAACGCATACACAATCTAACATAACAATTACGTTAGACTACCCAGCAAACACATAGACAAATGATCTTCATCACATTGCCTTCTTGGTTGCATCTATGGATCGTCTTCATTCCTTCCTCAATTGCCTCGATCAGATTACATTTAAATTTAAATTTATATGTAAACAAAAGAAGGCCTTGTGGCGAGTACAAGAGAGAGGGAGGTAGAAGTACATCGGAGTATGAGAGAGAGAGGGGTATGTAGACACGCTAATTTTTACATCATATTGAGTAAATTTTATGTCACAATGATAATGCCCCAGAATGGTCTGGTGTTTAATCATTAATTATTTTTTATTGATTTTCTCGAAATTTGTTGAATCACGTCGTGTATACGTGACGCCATTTAGATTCTTAGCAGAAATCAATTCAGAATTGAAAATTATAAATTCAATAGGATTTAGCTGAATAGCGTCCTTACCCGACACCTTTTGAGTCCTAATCCGCTTAGGTTTACTATTTCTAATTCTGGTTAATTTCCTAATTTATTTAAAGCACGTCGCGTGTATAAGACGCCTTTCATGTTTCCTAATTATTTTCGATTTTCCTTTCTGGATTTATTTCTGTTTTGGCCGTATTAATGAACTAAAAGGCGTCCCCCTTGAGCAACGCGTTTTAAGAGTTTCCTGATAAGCAAGATTTAGTCAAGATAATCCTGTTCCCAAGGTTGGAAGGGTTTTCAATTCTTATTATGATCGTCCAGAGCAAGTCCGAGCCGCGGGAGAGTCCTTTTGAAGGCCAAATACCCTAAAATCACTTCTTATAAATATATATGGACATTGGCCTTTGAAAGAGGTTGGTCTTTAGAGGATTCGGAGCTCTCTACAAGGTGTTTGAAGGTCCTCAAGGGAGAAAAACGTAGATAACAAGAAGGAGTTATTGTTCCTTCATCCTCTTACACTATTGAAGCTCAAGAAGATCAAGGCTTTCAAAGGGCCAAACCAATCGATTTCCTTTCTAGTTTCTTTTTCATATAGTCTTTTTTCATTGCATCAATTCATCGCATACACTCACTTCATGATTTCCAAACCTACACTCCTTAAGGGGGTTTAAAAGAACACAAAAAGTGAATTTGTTTAGTTTAGCTGCATGTTTAGATTCTTGATTAGGATAGATACTACACTATTTTAGTTCTAATCATATTTCTATTGTTTATTTGATTTTTTTTGTGCAAGGTACAAAAGAAGAGCAAGAGTAAAGAAAGAGAAGCCTCTTTTCTTTCGGCCGGCCGCAAGAGAGGAATAAAAGACCCTACATTCTCCCAGTTTGCAAGGTTGGTAAGCGATCACTTTTCCTTTGAAACCCACGGTTTCTGGTGATCACAATTCTTTTCATATTGTTAATCATAGTAAACACATGATAACATGATGAACACACACTCTTTTGAGCACTATAGCTTTTTGGCAATCACGGTGGGACTTGTCTTACCATTTTTCTCCTTTTTACTCTTGTTGATTCCATTGGGCACCCTCGGTGCACCGCTTGTGTCCCCCGGACACGTTTAATGGTTTGTTGGTTGGTTATTTGACTGTTATCCCCACGATCGCGCACACCCCCCTTGTGGCAAAATTTTGCCCTCCTTTGATTGCCTTGAGAAGTGGTATTAGAAAGTGTGTTTGTTCAGATTGATATCCATGTGTTGCATGATTGGTCTATATGTTCAAGTTGTCATCACATAAACAGTTGATTTCTTAGTCATCTTGTTGTTTGAAGAGTGGATTGCCTTTGATCTTGCTTCTTATTTGCTACTTTTTGGACCTAAAGCGCGTCTGTATAGGGAAACGCATTTTGTTAAGCGCGTCGCCTTCACAAGACGCTATTTAATGCCCCTTTATCCTCCTTGCTGCCCGAGCTTCTGTGAACAGGAGGGATTACTGTTTTGAATAGCGTCGGTGAACGGCGACGCGATTCAAGCTCTCATCCCTGTTGGTCATTAGCACTCGGATCATTGATCTTCCTGCTACCTATATTTATTTATTCTACATTAGAGGCCATCTAGGCCACATGTCATTTGCATCGGGGCTCACCCCCCTCCTCTAGGAACACCTCTCTTGGCATCCTCACCTTTGTCTGACTGGGTCGATCCCTCGGTCAGACTAGAGTGGTTGGTGTTAAGACCTCCATAAGTTCCCAAAAGCAAAGAATTCCTCTTTGTTCATCGGGCTGGTTGTACCATCTAAAGTCCTAGGTAGTTGGTCATATCGTTGTGAGTGAAGCCGTAGAGTATAACGGTGGAAATTGAATTGAAACTAGGATCTTACCCATTGAGAGAATTTGAACTTAAAAATTCAATTAACCTAACAAGTAACTTTCAAAACAACGTAAGCATCCACTTGGTTGTTAATCTGTGCAAATTTGATTGAAGTAATTGTCATCTCAATACAATGATCCTACGTTCAGGTAGAACTGTCGGAATGGTTGCCTTTGAACAAGAAGATCTGGTCGAGTAAGAGGGAGATGCCTATGCCCCTCACGTTCATGGTACATCCTATTCTGAAGATGAAAGAGATGCTTATATCTTCGACTATCACGATCAATTCCAATCTGTTCACGAGGGAGATGCTCATGCCCCTTAGTATCATGATGATCCGGTCTACGGTCAATATCACCCGGATTTGGGCAATCATTCACGTATTCATGTCTTCTCTAATCCTACTGTTGAAAGAGCCCAAGACTAGACTGGGCCCTCTGTCGATCATCCTTCTGATCTTGCTACTCTCATGGGATCTCTGTCTAATCATGTGGATCCCCATCAATTTGACGCCATTCAATCAATCTTAAAAGGGAAAGCTCCTCTGCATCCTTTCGAGCCAAGCCCTGTGGTTCCCCCTGCTACTAATCAAGCTCCTACTCAAGCCATGGAAGGTCTCCGTATTTCCACTCCACGGCACGGAAACCCTCAACAGTCTGGTTCACGGCACGCTGTCAGGCTGCAAACCCCAATCTATCATAATGCCTTCGAGTACGGAGGGAACACCGCCAGTTCACAACCTCACTGTCCCCACATCCCTGCTTATTCGCGGAGGCAGTCTTTTCAACAACCACCACCTCCACCAACAGATTCTACCACCCAACTCCTACTTAACAAGTTGTCCCAGATAGACGAGCGGTTCAAGAATCTTGAAAAGAATATGAACAGTAAGGCCGCTCTTGAACTCTCTGTTCCTGATTTGCCAATATTCCATCTCTTACCTTCTGAAATGTCAATTTATAGAAAGTACAACGGCACATGCAATCATCCTTCTGGCAGCACGATAAAAAAGCACTGGCATTCATCTTCAGAAGGTCGTTGGAAGGATCGGCCTTGGAGTGGTTCTTATTTTTAGACCCCAATGAGGTAGAGAATTTCGACGTGGTGTCGAAGAGATTCCTGCAAAGGTACAAAGACAGGGTGGCACCTACCTTGTCCATCACTGACTTATTCAATGAGAAGATGAAGTCGGATGAAGACTTCATAGTGTTCACCAATAGATGGTGAGGGATGGCTGAAAAGATAAGAGACCACTTGTCCAAACAAGAATTGGTAAAGATGATGGTTGCCATCGCCACTCCACAGTACAAGCTTGTGCCGACCCTAAATAACTTGACTACCATGGCAGATCGGTATGAGAGAGCACATTATGCTCAGAATGCATTCAAGGATTCCACCTTTGCTAATGTCTTCGATCCTCATCGACCCAATAGACCTCCACCCTAGACGTCTATTATCCCCAATTCTTCTATGGGTCCAACTACTAAAGGTACATTGTCCCATGAACAGGTCAATACAATGAACAATAATTAGCACCAGTTTATGAGAAATCAGCAGCAATATCAGTCACCTAGGCCCCAAAATCAGCAGGGTTATAGGCCTCCCACTCAGTAGCTTCAGTCAGCACCGCAGCCTTCTCATCAGCAAGTATACAATCAACCCCGGCAGCCGCCGAATTACACTTATGTTCCTCCTCCTAATGACTATACACAGTAGAGGAAACCTCCTGGTCCTAGAAGGTCGGTATACCCCCAATTACCAGAATCCTTCACAGATATATTCAATGCCCTCATGGCGGCCAACGCCTTAGTGTTGCCGAAGGAAAGGATCGTCTGGCCATCAAATGTCAACATGTCCCATTACTGTGTGTTCCATCGTCAACTGGGACACACAGTGGATGCCTGCTTTCACTTTCGGGACTATATTCATGACCTCAATGATCAAGGAGGGATTGATTGGGAAGAGATGAAAAAGTACATAGCCACCTTAAAGGCGAAAAGACTACAACAGCAACAGCAACAGCCATAGCCACCACAACAGCAACAGCCGGTTCAGAGGGCCCCGGTACAACAAGCAGCACTACAGAATATGGGCATAGTACAAAACCCGTCGCCATAACATCAAAACCAAATTGCTCCCATTTTGACAGGTAGCCAATCTGAGGCTAGTAGAGGGAAACAATAGAAAGTGGAGGATTCGTCCTCTATCTATTTAGCAAGTCATATGTCAAGCACTACCGAGCAACTGCCTCGATGCATTCTCTACATACCTAAACCACAACCTATTACCATTAAACCCATTCCACCCTCCACCACCACATCCTCACCAAGCAACCCTCTGCAAACCAACTATACACCCCTCATGCCATCCAGACCATTACTCCGTATGCCATTACCAACATCACCTACAACAACCACTTACCCCGATACCCTACAACCCTCTAAACCACTCATCCGCACAGTACCCCTACCAAATAACCCATCGCCGTCACTTGCTCAACCCCAACCCTCCAAACCACTCATCCGAGTTCCCTTACCTCCACCAACACCCCCTCACCAAGCCACTACGCCTTACAAACCACTCCTTAACACGGCAGTGCTCAAGATAACGCTTGGAGCTTCTGCTATTGAAGAACATACGCTCCGAAGCGGCCGAATATTCAATAAGGTGTTCCCTCAATCTACAGAGCGAGATGGCCCGTCACAGCCAGTGGAAGAAGTCCAGAATGAAGAAAGTATACTTGGTACCCATTATGACCTGTTGAAACAGCTGGATAGAACACCGGCACACATCTCCATATTAGAGCTAATCAAGAGATCTAAGGTCCATCAAGAAGTCCTAATAGAATACCTACAACGGGTAATGGTTAGTGAAGATGTGCCAGTGGAAAAGATCACCGCATTGTTGGTATCCCAGGGGGATCAACCCTCTATATCTTTCCATACCTGTGAACTGGCACCGCTAGTAGCAAGGAGCATGACATTAAGCATAATTGTCAATATATGTAAAAAGGCTGTGGATACCAATTTAGTAGACACCGGTCCATCTATCAATGTGTTGCGACCGAGAACTCTGGAGCTCTGTGGGGTCCCGAAAGAAAAATGGTTGCCTTCTCCCATTTCTATTACAGCCTATGATAACTCTACCCATTCCCCTCTTGGGATAGTCTATTTGAAGGTGGAGTTAGGCCTAGCTTGCCATGCTGAAGTTGAATTCCACATCCTCGAGATTGACCCTTCACTGAAAGGCATACTTGGTCGTCCTTACATTAAGTCACTTGAGGTGATTCCATCGATGAACCATCAATGCCTTAAGTTCCCCCACAAAGGACGTATCATTAAAGTTACTAGCATGCCTATCCTTGCTGCAACCCATTCACTGAATGTGAATCCCAACCCGGCCCCTCAAAGGCCAGTCATCTCCTTATGCCAGACCCACACCCTTTTGGCAGATCCTTTTGAGTATACTGTACTTACATCTTACCCGGTCAATGCTGTAAAGCAGAAGAAGTTCATGAATACTCCAGGCTGGAACATCATCCTGAAAGTGGGGTATTGTAAGGATTGAGGATTCGGGTTCAGCTATCGGGTCGGTTTCGGGCCGGACCCCCTGGTTTGGGGCCCTGATGGGTTTGGGGTGTGCCTTCTAAACGACGTCTGGGGTGCACGACGCCTTTAGAATGGCGTCTTGCTGTGTGGACGCCATTTAGCTGGGTTGCTGTTGTGCCATGTGGGCCCCACATGGGTGGCTTTAGGCCGCGAGAGTACAACCCCGGTCTTGTCGTCTGAACGGCGTCTTGTATAGACGACGCGTTTTAGAGTTTCTGTCAGAGTACGGCCCCGTCATATCAACTGATAGGCGTCTGTCTAGTACGACGCGTTTTAACCAGTTTCAGTTTGACCCCGCGAGCCTCCCCTCCTTTCTCTCATTCTCTCCTTCTCACTCTCTCTCTTCCCTCTCTCCAACCCTCTCCGTTTCCCTCTTTCCTTTCCCCTCCCCCTTCTTCCTCTTCCACCACTCCACCACCTCTCTACCTCACACCACTACCACCACCACCTTGTCCGCGGCACTTCATTCTCCGGGCGGCGGCCGACGTCCCGGCGGAGTGACGGCGTCCACGGCAGTACCGGCAGCGGTTTGCGGTGCAGCGGTTTGGCGGCACGAAGCTAAGAGGAGTTCAAGTGACCGGTAGTGGGATGATCCTTGCATGTAATTTGGTTGTGTCATCCGTGTTTCCCGCTTTGAAGCATGCGACATGTATGAAGATTTGGGTAGAATGAGCATGTTTAAAGGGGCTTTTTGATGAAAATGGTCATTTGTATGAAATGAGAATTAGTGTGTTTCTTGTGGTAAATTGGATTCTCCCCTTCATTTCCTATTTTTGTGTATTTTTGGGGTGATTTTGGGGTAGAGGAAACCCTGTTTTGAGGTTTAGGTTAAGTTTCATGGAACCAAATTTCGGGCTATAAATGGCGTCGGGCTAGGGCGACGCCATTTAAATGGTGACGGGCTAGGACGACGCCATTTAGGCCCGAATTGTCCCGAAGCGGTTTCTATGAGAGAATATAGTTCTGTTTTGAATGGTGTCCGGGGACAGCGATGCCTTTCAAACGGCGGCTTCCCAGGACGACGCGTTTTAGTTCAGACTGCCTAGAGGCCTGAATCTATTTCTGTCATGATTAGGCGACTAGGAACAACGACGCCGTTTAAAAAAATGACTGCCATGCACAACGTGTTTTAGGCCAACTTCCGAGGCCATTTTTACATGAACCAGTTTAGGGATCTTGAATGGCGTCGGCCTTGGGCGATGCAATTCAAGACAGAACTTCATTAAATGTATGCTTGAAATCGTACATCGAGGCCGAAGATTTATGTATAATCGGAATCACATTGTGAGTACATGTGTTTATGCGATTGTGGTTTGCGTTTGACACCTTGTGTCGGTGTGGGAGGGACACGGTGTCTAGGTGGCATTGTTGCCGTACCAGTGTGGGAGGGATACATGTTAGTGTTTCACCTATGGCTGGGGGAAGCAGAACCACCTAGAGCTAGTCGGGCCGGAGTAGCCAGCGCGCTATCCGAGGGGTTACTGTTTGGTCTCAGTGGGTCGGTATTTTCCTAGTTTGTCGTGGCAGTTTCCGGCGTGTTTCTTACTGTGGAGCCGGGTGTGGTGTTGCTGGAGTTTACCCTTTCACCACTGGGCCTGATGTAACCTGAGATATCGAGGTTACGAGTGGTACCCTTCGCCCTTTGTCCTGATGTGACCTGGGAGGTTAGGGTTACGGGTAGTCCCTATAGCTTCGGCTTGAGGAGGTTTCGCCGGTCCCCAGGTCCATCTTGAAGCGCCGAGGCTTGGCGTTGAGGGAAGTCCGGTCGATAGGATAGTGGTATAGACTGCTTGTGTGCACACGTAACTGGGCGGTGGTAGTTCACTAGTCCCAGTTAGTCCTAGTTTGACTCACTGCCTCACCCTACGGTGCCCGAAACATCGTAGGGGTGTACAGGCGTGGGTGTTGGTGGTGTTGTGAGGCGCTGTTTGTATGCGATCGACAGTGTGGTTTGAGTGTTTAGCCGGATCTTTGATTACGAATTGTGGTGTTGAGTTGGGTTACTTGAATTGCTTAGAACTGTGCCTGTTGCATTACAGATACATATGTCACATATCGGTATTTAGGAACTGTGTTTACTGCTTTAATCAAATTGCCTTCTTTTATGTATTACTGTACTTGTGTGTGTGGGGGGGAGGCGGAGATCGGATGATTCCTACTGAGCCTAATTCTGGTGTGGCTCACTCCCTGCGGTTTCAGGTGTGAACTTCTTGGTGAGTGGCGGCGTGTGGTGTTCTCCTTGGTGTGCGAGCCAGCGGCTATCTCAGTTCCGGGGTATGCCCCGATGTTGTTGTACTTTGCTTCTGCCTGCACTTATTTAATTCTTTGGACCATGTAATTATTGTTGGACTGTGTACGGACATTATTAATTTCCTTCCTGCGCACTTGTACTTTCCTTGAAGTCCGTGAGATTGTTATATTTAGCCTTGTTTACCGCTTACTTCTCTAGACGTGTCGTATGAGATCCGGGTGTGAACCTGTAGATAATGATCCGATACCCATTTAGTAATCGGGTTTCCGATTATAGGGTGGCGGGTCGTTATAGGTATCAACCTAGAAAGGGTCTGGGTACCCGACTGCAAGGAAGAATTAAACCGATGACAGATAAGAGAAGAGTACTTGGTAGCGGCCTAGGTTACAGGCCAAAGAAGGTGAGGCATAGCATTGTGGAATAACAAGAAGGTGAAGATGGTCAGAAAACAAGGAAAACCATGATTACCCCCTGCAAAGAGAATCGGGATCCCTTGACTTGGACCTTGTCTACTCATTTTGTTAAAGGGCCCGTTATTCAACATGACCACAACAACACAATAGTGATCACCTCTCATTTTAACCTACATGACGTGTATGGGAAGGACCTAGGTAGACATTGTTCTCTACTGCTGACATACCAATCTCTAGAGGCTCTGTAGCCAATAAAAAGAGGAAGACACAAGATCCGGAATGTGAATGTGTAAGGATTGAGGTTTTGGATCCAGTTATTGGGTCAGTTTCGGTGTCGGACCCCTTAATTTGGGCCCCTGTGGGGCTGGGAGCATAGGTTCTTTATTGTGTCGAGCTTGCTTGACGCAGTTCAAATGGCGTCTTGTTAGGAAGACGCATTTTAGAGTGTGCTACATCGGTGCCACGTAGGCACCACGTGAGCCAGTTTCGGGCCGCGAGAATATGGCCCTGGTCTTGTCACTTGAATGGCGTCGGTGTTGGGCGACGCGTTTTAGCTAGGTTCGGTTTAAACCCACGAACCCTCCCTCATTTCCCTGATTTCTCTCACTTTATTCTCTCTCCTCCCTCTCTCCGAACACTTCACTCTCCCTTCCCCCTTCTCCTTCATTTCCTCTCCCTCCCCTCCATCAAACCCCCTCCCTAATTTCTACCACTACCACCACCATTTCCTCCGCGGCGTATTGCTCTTCGGACGGCGGCCGACGTCCCGGTGGAGTAACGGCGTCCACGGCGGTACCGGCGGCGATTTGTGGTGTGGCGGTCTGGTGGCTTGAAGCTCGGAGGAGTTCAAGTAACCGGTAGGGTGACGATCTCCGTTGTATTTTGATTAAAACCATGTTTTTTCCTGCTTTTGGAACATGTTTAGGAGATTTTTTGAGATGAAATTCCACTTTTTATACTCAAAAGGCTGGGGGAACGTGTTAGCGAACGTTAAGTGGCATCTTGGGACAGCGACGCCGTTTTAAATGGCGGCTGCCTCCCACGACACGATTTAAGTTCGGATCACCCCGAGGCCTAATTCTATTTATGTCGTGATTAGGCGACTAGGGACAACGACGCCTTTTAAAAGGTGACGACCATGCACGACGCGTTTTAGGCCATCATCTGAGGCCAGTTTTCGCATGAACCAGTTTAGGGGTCTTGAATGACGTCGGCCTTGGGCGATGTGATTCAAGATAGAATCTCATTAAAGCATGCAATTAACATTTGTTTACATTGTTAGATAGTTTGGATAAAAGCATGTTTGAAAACATACTCGAGGACGATGATTTCTATATGATCGGATCGCACCGTGTTGCGTTTTGTGCGATCGTGGACCTAGAGTGACAATTGTTAGTGCTTAGGCACCTTGTGTCGGTGTGGGAGTGACACGGCGCCGGTGTGGGAGTGGTGGGGTGACGCTTAAAGAGAGGGTCACCTGGTGTACCCCGGGGTATAGCTAGTACCGGTGTAGGAGTGGTACATTCGGAGTGTCACTCGTGCTGGGGGAAGAAGAACCACCTTGAGCCAGGTCAGGCCGGAGTAGCCAGCGTGCTATCCGAGGGGTTGTTGTTCGGTCTCAGTAGGTCGGTGTTTTCCGCGTTCGGTTGCGTGGTTTGCGTGTTTAGCCGAGACGTTGGTTGTGGACTCCGTGGTGGAGTGGTTTTCAAAGTTGTGTTTACTGTTTATTTATTTAAATTGTGTTTATTTATATTGTTGCACTTGTGGGTGCGTGAGTGGGTGGTGGGGATCGAAGGATCCTTATTGAGTCTATTTCGATGAGACTCACTGCCTGCGGTTTTCAGGTGAGGGTTCCAGACAGACATAGCGAGGAGGGTTTTGTCTCGGGTTGAGCGCCAGCAGTCATCGCTCCGGGGTATGCCCCGATGTAGTTGTTATTTCTTTTCAGGCCTGTACGCTTAATTACTTCTTTTTAGTTGGAATATGTGATTATTTGCTGAGTCAAGTTGAATTGTAATAATTTTTAATTCCTGCACTTCCTTTACAATTCAATGTGATGTGGTTGTTTAGCTTAGTTTATCATTTATTTCTCAGACTTATCGAGATCCTGATTTGGCTCCAAATTTTAATGATTCGGTACCCATTTAGTAATCGGATCCCCTATTATAGGGTGGTGGGTTGTTACAATTGGTATCAGAGCATTTGGTCTGGCAAATAAATGAATAACTAGATTAGATACCGAAATTTCAGCAAATAAATGCATTATCCTGTACAGGCACAACGGTAGTGTGGGTTTTGGATTCTAATTAGAAATTTTTAATTCTTGTGACTGTAGGCGATTAGTTGGCTCCTAGGAACAGAGTGATAGTTATTAGGGAGCAAGGAGATATTCCTAGTGGGTCTGAGGCCTGTAGGCCGAATATGGAGCGTTTTATGGAGGCTATGATGGACACAATGACCAGATACCATACTCGAGATCCTAGTGAGAGTTCTAGTGCTCGGGGAGGGCCTTCAGCTGCTTTGGAGAGATTCCTGAAGCTGAAGCCGCCTCATTTTACCGGTTGTCCCAACCCTGATGAGGCCGTTCATTGGCTGAAGGAGTTGGAGAAGACTTTCAATACCATGGATTGTGCGGCAGTTGAGAGGACTCCGTTGGCTACCTTCATGTTGAAAGATGATGCCTATGACTGGTGGACTACTTTGAAGAGCTTATCTTATGCAGATAGGAATCTCAAAGAGATTCCATGGGAGACATTTGTGAAGGAATTCTATGCACAGTACTTCCTTAGGCATGTCCAGAAGGCCAAGGAGAGAGAATTTATGGAGTTGACTCAAAGGAGCATGATAGTGCTCGATTATCAGATGAAATTTGTTTCATTTGGAGATTCGTGCCCTTTATTTTAGAAGACAAAGGGCATCAGACTGAGAGGTTCGTGGATGGACTGAGGTACAACTTAAGGAGTTTTGTGGCGTCCCACTGCTGTACAGACTTGGCGTCAGTAGTTATGTGTGCCGCGGCAGTCGAGGCACAGCACGATCAGTCGGCTCGGGAGAGGGGACTGGTTACTCAAGGCCGACTTATGGCAAGGGAAAGACAGCAGTAGCAGCTACTTTGTCTGGATTGGGATCTTCTTCACTCGGCTCCAGATTCAGGAGGTTCTTTCGAGGTGGTGGCAGCAGTAGTGGCAGTAGTGGTGGTAGTAGACTCTGGCAGAGCCAGCCGAGTCAGTCGGTGTCCAGTGCTCAGCAGGAGGCAGCTCAAAGGCTTTCGGCAGCTTGTCAACATTGTGGTGGGACTCAGTGTCCTGCTTTTTCTGGGACGTGTTATACTTGTGGCCAGCAGGGCCATTTGGTGAGGTTTTGCCCCCAGGGGCATGGTCAGGAGCTGGGATCAGGTGATCAGAAGAAGCAGAGGACCCAGGGGAGAGTTCTTGCTATCATGAGAAAGGAGGCTCGTGCGTCCAACTTGGTGGAAGGTACACTTTCTGTTCTTGGGAACTCCGTGCATGTATTGATTGATTCGGGTGCTTCGCATTCCTTTAGTTCTGAGCAGTTCGTAGATATTCTTTCTGCACCCATTGATGAGTTATCTAATGGACTAATGGTTGAGGTTTCGTCTGGGGATTTCATATTGTCTTATAATTGTTTGAGTAAGGTTCCCTTAACTATTGAGGGTCATGAGTTACCTGCCCAGCTAGTTGTGCTTGCCATTCGTGACTTTGATGTTATCTTGGGTATGAATTGGTTGGAAGCTTATTATGCTGAGGTGGACTGCCACAGGAAGAGGGTGCATTTCTCCATTCCGGGTATCTCGGCCTTCTACTTCTAACGTATTAGGCTCTCTTCTCGTGGTATTCTTATTTCTGCTTTTAAGACCCAGAGATTGCTTGTTGGTGGCTGTGAGGCTTTCCTTGCCTCGGTAGTTGTGGCTGATGTTAGTAGTGGTTCCAGTCCTTGAGAGATACTTGTAGTCTGTGACTTTGTTGGTGTGTTTTCTGAGGAGTTGCCTGGCCTTCCTCCTCAGCGGGAGGTTAAGTTCACTATTGAGCTTGTACCAGGTACGGCACCCTTGTCTAAGGCCCCGTATCGGATGGCTCCAGCCGAACTTGTTGAGTTGAAAGCACAGTTGCAGGAATTGCTTGTAATATTCGATTATTAGCATATAATTAGCATAATTATGTTATTAATTAATTTTGAGCTAATAGATTATGTATGTTAAGATATGCACAAAGATTAAATTTGGTTGGTTAAATCCCATAAAATAATTAGATATGATCAATTATGATAGAAAACTTAGTGTAATTATAATCGGATTTAGATTAGAATGATTAATTGGAGATTAAGGGTTAGTATGCAATTATTAAAAGTACGATGATCATTTGATGAATAATTATTTCATATAGTAGAAAACTAAAACCTATGGTTATAAATTTGTATTTTATTAGTTAGTGCTTATCCTAGAAATATTAGTATTATATTAGGTAGTGGGGTGGTCATAATTAGTATTAACCATAGTTAAAGTTAGTGGGATAGTTAAGTTAGTTTAACCTTAGTTAAAGTTAGTGGGTTGGTCAAAGTTAGTATTAACCATGGTTAGTGTTAGTGGGATGGTTAAGTTAATGTAACTTGAATGGTTAGAATTAATAAATTTTAAAGTCATTTAAGTAATCATGGTAAAACTAACTAAACCCATCCTATTTGAGGGACCTTAACTTGGGTTTTGGCCTTGGTTCGGCATATTCTCTGCACAAAAATGTGGGAGCAACAAGGGAAGGATTAGTGTTCTTGGTGTTCTTAAAGACGGTAGGTTGCATAGGTGCTAGTTTCATAAGAGTTTAGCTTAGTTAACCATAAGAAATAAATAAATCTATAATATATATTTTTTATATCCTCAAATTATATGTTCTTGTGAAGTTCTTAAGTGTGAAATACTTGAATGATGTAGGGATTAAAATTTTTCAAATCCCAGAATATATTAAGCATAGTAGAAATTAAATTTCTGCAACCCAGATTTTTCTGGAACTCTTATGACAGTGAGGTAACCTTCAAATTTTTATGATTTTATTTTGTATAGAAAACTTATGAAATTTTTATGACATAACTATGACATGATTGGACATCTCCATAGAAATCATCATAAATTTTCATATTCATATGGGAATACTTCTAGGTCATGAAAAGGACTGTGATTTTCCGATACAGTTTTCTGAGTTCATTTGATAGCATGTTAGAACATGAATTTTAATGATTTATATGTTTTACAAAATAATATAAATTTTTTATGACCTAATACTCATATTATTTTAAATCTTCATAAAAAGTTTTGATAAAGTGTTAAATTGATCATTTAAAGGCAATCATATGCATCATACTCATGTTTTTATCTGCAAAATAGCATGGAATGATAGATAATTGTGTAACAAGTCCAACCGTACCAATTTCATCAAATTCTGACTTAAAAACATCGTCATTTCATGTGATCAAAGGAGTGTAGCGCATTTGCGGTTTTTCGACAAAACCGAGACGAAATGAATAAATATGATGATATTTTTATGATAATGCGCTAATTTATATTTATTTTATGTGAACAGGACATGCCGATGACGCAGTGCAGCTGGTGGAGTTTTCAGAAATTTGGAGAGGTCTAGTGTGCGGATTTCAACTAAAACAGGGGTAAAAATACAATTTGATTCCTTCATTCGCTGGAGTTTCCTAAAACCCACTATTTCCCTCCGTCTCTCCGAATTCCTAAACACATCCCTTCCTTTATTTTAAAAATCCTCTCTCTCTTTGTCGTTTTAGAAAGTCGAATCCTATTTCTTTTCCAATTTCCTCTTCCTCTCCAGATCCAAATCCTGTCCCTTCTCCAAGTCTCCCACATATCCTCCTCCTTTTCCAACTCAAACCCGGCAGCCTCTCCTCCTTCTCCTCTCTATAAATCTCTCCTCTCCTCTTTCTCTTCCTGGGCCGTCTCTATTCTCTCTCTGTTTTTAGTTTTTCCCAGTCTCCTCTTCTTTTCCAAAACCTTTCTTCCCGCAGCCCTCTCTCTTCTATTTTCTCTCCCTCTCTCCGGGTTCTCTCTCTCTCTCTCGTTCTCTCCTCTGGTTTCTCTCGTCCTCCCTCTCTGTTTCTCTCATCTTCTCCGTTTCCTTCCTCCCTCCTAGCCCTCTCCTTCTCCACTCTCCGCAGCCCTCTCCTCTTTCTCTTCCTCTCCGGTTTCCCGTTCTCCCTCCTCATCTCTCTCCCTGTTACGTTTCTCTTCCTCTCTCCCGTATCCTCTCTTAGTTTGTTTTCACAGCATCCGTCCCCCTTCCTCTGTTCTCTCCTTCTTCATATCTCTTTCTCCTCTCTCCCACACAATCGTTGTCTCCCCCACGCTTGCTCCGGCAGCACCAGCAGAGCTCCACGCGTAGCCGCTCCAGCGTGCAGACACGCATGCAGGCACGTCCGCTGAAGCTGCAACGTGCCTCCAACGCGGCAAAGCACATGCACGAACATCCCCTGCTGCGCTTGAAGCTGCCGCACTCCAGTGCACCTGAAGCTTCCCCACGACCTGCATGCTCGTCCAGCACCCCTCCACGCAGCTCCAACCCTCCTCCAACGAAGCAGTAGCCGGCTTCCTCCCACGCTTGCCAGCAGCAGCAACGTGCAGCAACTCCTCGCTGCAACGCACCGCCAGCATCCTCCTGCACCTCCACGTGGTGAAGCCTTCACCTGCATGCAGCCGCTTCCACTAGCAGCCGGCCGTCCAGCAGCTGTCCAAGAGTTTCCACGCAGCAGCTTCTTCATCAACATCTCCACCAACCTGCAGCAGCTGCTCGTGCAGCAGCTCTCCCAGCCACGAAGCCTGTCCAAGGTGAAGCCTGCAGCAGCCACGTTCCAAGCCAGCAAATCCCAGCACCAGCCAGCTTCTTCCAAGCACTCCACGTAGCTGTCCAAGCTGCAGCAAGCCCGGACCACTCCCTTTCCTTGTGGTCCACTGCGCCGGCAGACCCACATATTGTTGTTGGGTTGCCCTTTCTATTTCCCCTACTAGCATAGTCTTTGTTATTTAATTAGGGGTAGTTGTTAGTTATTTAATGTTTAGGTATTGTTTAATTAGTTAGTGGTTATTTAATTAGGGTTAATTTTTTGAATAGTTGTTGTTTAATTAATTATTAGTTGTTAATTAGGTTATTTGATTCATGACAATTAATGATTTATACATTTAATAGTTTGTCTTTGATGCTGTAATTTTCTTTGTCGTGCTTATTTCCTAATTGTGTTTGTGTTTAATTTCTAAAAAAGAAAAGAGAGAAAAAGATTTGTTTAATTTAAATAATTATAACTTTAGGTAATATTAGTTAACTTAATTGTAGTTTAATTAAGTAATTAGTTTACTTAAAATCTCACTTATTTTTAGATTAACTAAAGTCCAAAGTTTTCAAAATTAGAATCTTAACTCCCTGTGGATCGACTCGGACTCACCACTATTAAATTTTCAAAATCTGATTTGAGTGAGCCGGATAAATTTAGATTGAACGTTTTCATGTGTTTAACGACGCACAATTCGAAACGATCAATTTTTGGCGCCGTTGCCGGGGAGTTAGATTTTTAATTTTGATTACCTTGGATTTAGTGTAATTATTCTTTAGCTAACCTTCTTTTTCTTATTTTTGCAGATAAATTGAAAAAAAAAAAAAAGGAAAGCGAAATCATGGTAAGTGTGTTCCAACTTTCTATATTTCAATTTCCTGACTTTAGTTAGTTTCTATTTTTGTAGTTTCTAATTTAGATAGGTTTCCATTAACTAAAAAAAGGAACAAAAAGAAAAACATCCAAATTTAAAAATCTCCATTTCCAAGATTAGAAACCTTCCATGTTAGGTCATGCATCATGTAGGACTGCATTTTTAGACTGTTTCCTTTCTTGTAAATTTCCATTTTGTTGAAGATTGCGGGGGACAAGGTGAGATCTCTACCTTCCTTAAATACCATGTTCATGCATTTCCATGATTGCATAGAACCCCTTGTTTGATTTGGTTGTGCACTTCACATAAAAATATCTTAAGGGCAAGTCCATTAACAAAATAAGGTGGGGATTTGACTACCCTTCCTTGGCCCAAAAACAACCATCCCTTGCACTCTTTCACTAACCCAAGCCCATTAAAAGTGAGTAGGAATTCAATTTAGGGTTCACAATGAGATTTGGGTCTAGCTTGAGCCCACTATCACTTTTGGAAACCGGTGTCTAAGGCTAGAGGTCAATGGCAAACGCTTAAGTGGGTCGGTGGTTCTTTAATTAGGTCCCTACGAAAGTAGGGGGAGCCTCCCACCACCCCACCTCTTACCTGGCCGATTGATAATTGTAAGGGTGGACTTGCATTAAACCTATATTAATTTGTGAGAAACACATCATGTAGGCTAGTTTAACTATAGTTGTCTTAGGAATAATTGTGTGATAACTTGTTTGCATCATTAATAAATAAAAAAATAAAAAGATTTTCAGCATGGAGTGGACTCAAATGAACCAATTTCTTGGCCCATGTCTTAATACCGTCACACCTTTCCCTCCACCACCTAATATGGATTTGGCTTACAGATTAGCTAAGCTAGACAAGTTGGCCCACACAATTGATCAATTTCTAGCTTTGGGCCCAGAACCGTCCTCATATCCCATACAATCATATACCTATCAAGAAAGATGTCCCGTTTGGGCCAATCAGGACCATTATGATACCCCACCTGCTCTTCAATTTCCACCTCACCAGGCCCAAGCTCCAAGTCTAGCTATCCAAGACTTCTCGGATTGGCCCCAATTCCAAGTCTACTCTGGTGGTTTGGCCCACAATCATGGACACTCCGATTATCCATTGTCCACAAGCTCTTGTCCACCTTGCTTCCAATCAAATTATTCGATATATTCTTCGCAGTCTGATTATCAGCCCAGTTATCCGCATTCTCAAGATGATCAATTCATGCAACTTGAACAAATAATCTTGGCCCAACAAGATACCATTGGTAGAATGCAGGCCTTAGTTGACTGTTTGACTGAAATTAATCTAAGGATGGATTTAGAAGAAGTGCTTAGCAAGTCCATTGAAAATCTGCAATGTTTTTCACCTGATTTTGATCAACAAATCAACTCCCAAATTCAACTTGACATCGTTCAATCCGGCAATGATCACATCATGCCTGATCTCGAAAACGGAGAGAATCTTACGGAGTCGCATCAGGTGAGAATAGGGAATGCTAGCATGAATCAATCTATTAAAAATCCTGAGACTAGTCAACAAGATGCCTCCATGATCATACCTGTCTGTCCTGAGGAAAGCTTAAGTGATAGAAAAGGAGAAGGGGAAGTGAGTGATCTTTTAGAGGTTAATCCGGATTTTGAACACTTCATATTCCCCACAGTGGAAGTCGATATGCATGCTAGTCCGAACCTCGAATATTTTTTCTTCCCAATAGAGAAAGTGGATATTCTAGAAGATATATACCCGGTGGATAGAGAGAAGATGGAAAACCCTCAGACTGACCAGCAAAGTGAAGTCACGATCACACCTATCTCTCTTGAGGTGAGCTTGAAGGAAAAAGGAGAAGGAGAAATGAGTGATTTGCTGGATATTGAGCTAGACTTTGAACACTTTCTATTTCCCACAGAGGAATTAAATACACATGATGGTCCGGATCTTGAATATTTCTTCTTCCCAATGGATCAGAAAGTGGATAATCTTGAGGAATTACATCAAGAGAAAACTGAAGCCATAGACTTAGCTAATCATCAAGAAGAGCCTATTGAGGGTAAGTTGGGGGGAGATGAAGGAGACGAGAAGGATGCTAGTGAGAGCCCATATATTCACCTACCTATGATCTGTTTCCCGAGTGTTAGAGAATCTCTGCCCAATAGCCTCCAAAAGCTGGCCCGACTCAAGGAGGTGATGGAATTACTAGGCCAAGTCCACATCAACAACCATTTTTTCAAAGAAACTCACTGTGTTGCCCAACTCAATTCTTACAATATCGATAACATCAATCTTTACTGGATTTTATTGAAAGTTGAGGCCAAACTGAACATGTTCTCAGTCTCTTTCTTTGAGAAATTTGAAATCCACAAGTTCACGCGCACGTCGGTTGCTTTGCAGTCAATTGATCATTTCATTAAGCAGCCGCATGACATGATCCAAGATACTCTTATTCAGGTGGATAGGAGCCACATATTTGTTGATTTCCTCATCTTCGACATTAGATCATCCCCTACATTGAATCAATGTCCCATCAATTTGAGAATTTCTGATATTTTTCTAGGGGATCAAAGGCTTCAGTTCAGTCAAGGAAACGAAGTGGGGTACGTGGTTGACATGGCCTATGAATCAAGTAGAACCAATATCCTATTGACCATGTTGAAAAATTCTTTTCTTTGGAATCTCAATGATAACATTATGACTCATCAGCTACATGCAATGCTAAGTGCACTCCAACCAACAAATTTCAAAATGCATGCACTGAAATTTGTGCTAGTAGGCATTGGATAGTGTGCACATTCCGTCTGGCTGAAGACGATAAACTTAGCGCTTATTGGGAGGCAACCCAATATTTTACTTCAGTTTTTGTATTTCTTTCTTTTTAGGTCCCTGAGCAGCAATCGCCGTAGGTACGTCGCATCCTCTTCATTACAGGTTGTTTTGCTCCTTCACAAATTCTCTTCTGGCTGACATGTTTTCCATATCTTTTATGCCATTGAGGACAATGTCAATCAAGTTGGGGGGTGGGACAATCAATTTGATATGCATTTATTGGAAATCTTTTGAAGAAAACTGATACCTTTCACTGAAAAATGGTCAAATTTTTAAAATTTCTTTTCACATCCTATGAAAATTGCATGAAAATCATGTTTCATTAAGAAAATCTGAAACAAATCAGTTTTTTTTTGTTGTCACATTGGTTAATGAACCTTCAAAGTTTAAATATCCCACTTTACAAAAGTCCACGGCAAGATGATTTTCACACACACACGGCAACTTAGAATAAATGAAAGATCTTAAAAGTATAGAATTGATGGAATTAACCTCAAGGATAAGACTACTTATTCTAATTTTTCTTTTCGGTTGAACGAAAGGAATGTGTAGGATCCGTAATAGGGGACTGTCCCACTCAGCACTCTAAAAGAGGCGGTCATTTAAAATGGACAGCTGTAAACATTAAAGGCAATAGAAGGCGTTAAAAGAGCTAAATGAAGGTAGGTGGCAAAAAGTACGCACCTCCCCTCAGGCAATTCAAAGAGAGTGGCAAAAAGTACGCACTCTCAAAAGCAAAAGTACAATAAAATGAAAAAAACGCCACGCTAAAAAGTCCATCGTACCAAAAATATGACCAGGTCGTGAAAAGTGCTGAGTTGGGACGGTAACTGAAAAATGGTCCTCACTGACTGATCGGGAAATCTTTTATTCTCTTCTCCTCCCCAGGTAGTCTTATCTAAAGGGTAGTAAAGACAAGAATATACCAAAAAGGTCGGAAACGAGTTTTAAGTGTGTCAAATTTCATGCACAATCATTTGTCGTGAATCAAAATATTGTGAGATATGAAAACTTTTAGCTTAACCAATCGGCTACAAATGAAGCATGATAATTCATTGTTTGTCCTAATTTTTCCTTATTTGCATTGCTAAGGGACTAGCAATGAGTAAGTTGGGGGGTGTGATAAAGTGTTAAATTGATCATTTAAAGGCAATCATATGCATCATACTCATGTTTTTATCTGCAAAATAGCATGGAATGATAGATAATTGTGTAACAAGTCCAACGGTACCAATTTCATCAAATTCTGACTTAAAAACATCGTCATTTCATGTGATCAAAGGAGTGTAGCGCATTTGCGGTTTTTCGACAAAACCGAGACGAAATGAATAAATATGATGATATTTTTATGATAATGCGCTAATTTATATTTATTTTATGTGAACAGGACATGCCGATGACGCAGTGCAGCTGGTGGAGTTTTCGGAAATTTGGGGAGGTCTAGTGTGCGGATTTCAACTAAAACAGGGGTAAAAATACAATTTGATTCCTTCATTCGCTGGAGTTTCCTAAAACCCACTATTTCCCTCCGTCTCTCCGAATTCCTAAACACATCCCTTCCTTTATTTTAAAAATCCTCTCTCTCTTTCTCGTTTTAGAAAGTCGAATCCTATTTCTTTTCCAATTTCCTCTTCCTCTCCAGATCCAAATCCTGTCCCTTCTCAAAGTCTCCCACATATCCTCCTCCTTTTCCAACTCAAACCCGGCAGCCTCTCCTCCTTCTCCTCTCTATAAATCTCTCCTCTCCTCTTTCTCTTCCTGGGCCGTCTCTGTTCTCTCTCTGTTTTTATTTTTTCCCAGTCTCCTCTTCTTTTCCAAAACCTCTCTTCCCGCAGCCCTCTCTCTTCTATTTTCTCTCCCTCTCTCCGGGTTCTCTCTCTCTCTCTTGTTCTCTCCTCTGGTTTCTCTCGTCCTCCCTCTCTGTTTCTCTCATCTTCTCCGTTTCCTTCCTCCCTCCTAGCCCTCTCCTTCTCCACTCTCCGCAGCCCTCTCCTCTTTCTCTTCCTCTCCGGTTTCCCGTTCTCCCTCCTCCTCTCTCTTCCTCTCCGGTTTCCCGTTCTCCCTCCTCCTCTCTCTCCCTGTTACGTTTCTCTTCCTCTCTCCCGTATCCTCTCTTAGTTTGTTTTCACAGCATCCATCCCCCTTCCTCTGTTCTCTCCTTCTTCATATCTCTTTCTCCTCTCTCCCACACAATCGCTGTCTCCCCCATGCTTGCTCCGGCAGCACCAGCAGAGCTCCACGCGTAGCCGCTCCAGCGTGCAGACACGCATGCAGGCACGTCCGCTGAAGCTGCAACGCGCCTCCAACGCGGCAAAGCACATGCACGAACATCCCCTGCTGCGCTTGAAGCCACCGCACTCCAGTGCACCTGAAGCTTCCCCACGACCTGCATGCTCGTCCAGCACCCAAGCACCCCTCCACGCAGCTCCAACCCTCCTCCAACGAAGCAGCAGCCGGCTTCCTCCCACGCTTGCCAGCAGCAGCAACGTGCAGCAACTCCTCGCTGCAACGCACCGCCAGCATCCTCCTGCACCTCCACGTGGTGAAGCCTTCACCTGCATGCAGCCGCTTCCACTAGCAGCCGGCCGTCCAGCAGCTGTCCAAGAGTTTCCACGCAGCAGCTTCTTCATCAACATCTCCACCAACCTGCAGTAGCTGCTCGTGCAGCAGCTCTCCCAGCCACGAAGCCTGTCCAAGGTGAAGCCTGCAGCAGCCACGTTCCAAGCCAGCAAATCCCAGCACCAGCCAGCTTCTTCCAAGCACTCCACGTAGCCGTCCAAGCTGCAGCAAGCCCGGACCACTGCGCAACCCCCCTTTCCTTGTGGTCCATTGCGCCGGCAGACCCACATATTGTTGTTGGGTTGCCCTTTCTATTTCCCCTACTAGCATAGTCTTTGTTATTTAATTAGGGGTAGTTGTTAGTTATTTAATGTTTAGGTATTGTTTAATTAGTTAGTGGTTATTTAATTAGGGTTAATTTTTTGAATAGTTGTTGTTTAATTAATTATTAGTTGTTAATTAGGTTATTTGATTCATGACAATTAATGATTTATACATTTAATAGTTTGTCTTTGATGTTGTAATTTTCTTTGTCGTGCTTATTTCCTAATTGTGTTTGTGTTTAATTTCTGAAAAAGAAAAGAGAGAAAAAGATTTGTTTAATTTAGATAATTATAACTTTAGGTAATATTAGTTAACTTAATTGTAGTTTAATTAAGTAATTAGTTTACTTAAAATCTCACTTATTTTTAGATTAACTAAAGTCCAAAGTTTTCAAAATTAGAATCTTAACTCCCTGTGGATCGACTCGGACTCACCACTATTAAATTTTCAAAATCTGATTTGAGTGAGCCGGATAAATTTAGATTGAACGTTTTCATGTGTTTAACGACGCACAATTCGAAACGATCAAGTTTCATGAATTTTTATCTTCATATGATGATACTTTCAGGTCAGGTAACAGGATATAATTTGTAGATGTAGTTTTCAGATTTCATTTGATAGCATGTTAGAACGTGAATTTTAGTAATTTACATATTTCACAAAATAATTTTAATTTTTTATTAAATAATACTCATACTAATATAAATCTTAAAAAAAAGTTTTATGAATTTTTATATTCTTATGGTGATGCTTCCATGTCGGGTAATATGGTGTTATTTGTAGATACAGTTTTCAGATTTCATTTGATAGCATGTTAGAATGTGAATTTTAGTAATTTATATTTTTTCATAATGATCTAAAATTTTTATTACATAATATTTTCATTATTATACATCTCTATAAAAAGTTTAAAAAATTTTAATGTTCATATGATAATGTTTCCTAGTATGTGTAACAGGGGTCACACTCCACTCTGACATTTCAGTAACTCAGGGATAGTACCCTGATGTTTGATTTTCTGCTATCTATGTGGAAAACTATTTGAGCTCAAATTTTTACAGGATATACCTAATATGAATTAGTACAATATGTGAATGTTTTAGGATTTTTTCAATTACTTTTCTATGTTAATAAAATCAGTGTTTTAAATGTAGATAGATTACTTATGTAGGAGATTTGTGATTTACTTATATGTGTTGTCTGAGTTTATAACAAGTTGTATTTAAATTCATCTTAGAACATGATTTATTTATCTTTTTAATTATGAATTTGAGGTATTATTAGTTTATGAATTCCTAAAAACAAAATCTCTAAAGTGGTTAGTCATTTTCTTATGTATATGTTGCTGTAGCTACATAAATATTAAGTTTGTTCTCATAATGTTAATAAATCTTGCCGATCGGACATAGCCGCTAAATAAGTATTGTTCTGGGGAAATGGTGGTAACACCCCCACTAGGACCCATTTATTGTGGGGCTGCGTGCTACACCTATAAAGGTGGGAGCCACCTCCAGAACCCATTAGCTCTGTTACCCGAGGGCCGCGGGTAGAAATCCTTTGTTAAGGTGGGGTGACGACCTCGGGGTAGCACTACGCCCATGACTTACCTCTGTACGTGCCTAGGAGCTCAGTTTCTGTGTTCTGTTTCTGGCTCATAGTGGCGGTTTGATGTGTGTCCGGACACTTCTATAATAAGTGAGAACCTATGGTCTGAAAGACTAATTTTGTATCTTGCAATCTATATGTCTTTTTAGTAAATCAACTTAGTAATCTTAAGTTCTGCATTCTGTTCTGTATTCTGGCCATGTTCATATATTGACAAGCTTGTGTAGCTTTGATTCAGAGTTGGCATGATATTATGAATCATATATCATGTATTTCAATTTCCTTATTGGCATACAATTCTGATGCACATATGTATTATGTGATAGTTTTGTTTTCTGTTAGGTTTAATGTTCTTATGCAAATGTACATATTTTGCTTCAATTATTTGGGTGGCAAATTCTTATGAAGGCAGCCTCATCTTCCTACTGAGTTACTATTTCCTTGGTACTCACGCCTACTTTTCAGGTGATCAGACAGAAGGAGAAGCAGAGTGAGCTTGAGGTGGGGTCACTCAGGGTTCGCATAAGACGACATCTCTTTTTGGGCGAACCTAGAGGATTGAACCATGTAGATACTTATGCTTTTGTTTTTGTTGGAATGTATAATGAAGATCCTGACATGTAAAAATGAAAATCTACTATGCAGCGCTTTGGTATAATGTTGTGAATGGTGGAACTTCCTTAGTATTTAGATTTTCTTACAAATTTTTAAACTACACTTCCATTTGAAACATAGTATCCTCCCAATTATCTGTTCTAAGGGGTCTTTTCCCCCTGTTACGCTTTGGCCATCTCTGTAATTATCTTGTATATTATGGATTACCGGGCTGGGGCGTGACATTGCTGGATAAGGGTTTTATCCGTCCCAGTACTTCTCCGTGGGGTGCTCCAATTCTGTTTGTTAGGAAGAAGGATGGTTCTCTAAGACTGTGCATTGATTATAGACAGCTGAACCAGGTAACTATAAAGAACAAGTACCCACTTTCGAGAATCGATGATTTGATGGATCAGTTACAGTCTGCCAAGGTATTCTCAAAGATTGACTTGAGATCAAGGTACTACCATATGAGGATTCGTGAGGTTGATGTGAGTAAGACGGCCTTTAGGACTCAGTACGGGTATTATGAGTTTTTGGTTATACCTTTCGGCTTGACCAATGCTCTGGCAGCTTTTATGGATTTAATGAACCGAGTCTTCAAGGCCTACCTGGATCAGTTTGTAGTGGTATTTGTAGATGATATTTTGATATATTCTTCTTCTGAGGAAGAGCATGCCACACATCTTCAGGTGGTATTGCAGGTTCTGAGGGAGCACCAACTCTATGCCAAGTTTAGCAAGTGTGAATTTTGGCTAAATAAGGTGCACTTCCTGGAGCATGTCATTTTTGGATATGGCATTGTTGTAGATCCAGCCAAGATTGAGGCAATGTTGGACTAGGGCAGACCGACAACAGTGACTGAGATAAGAAGTTTCCTGGGTTAGCAGGGTATTACAGACGGTTTGTCCAATATTTTTCTTCGATAGCAACCCCCTTATCGAGGTTGACTCGTAAGGGAGTTCGTTTTGTGTGGACCGAGGAGTGTGAGCAGAGCTCGTCTCACTTCGGCTCTAGTTCTGGTGCTTCCATCAGGTTCAAGTGGATTTGTGGTTTACTCCGATGCATCTCGCGAGGTTTGGGTGTTGTTTTGATGCAGCATGGTAAGGTTGTGGCCTATGCTTCTAGGCAGCTGAAGAAGCATGAGGAAAACTACCCCACTCATGACTTAGAATTGGTAGCTGTGGTATTTGCTCTGAAGATCTGGTGGCACTACTTATATGGGGAGAAGTTTCAGGTCTTCACTGATCACAAGAGCCTGAAGTATGTTTTCACTCAGAGGGATCTAAATTTGAGACAACGCAGATGGATGGAGTTTATCAAGGATTATGATCTCGACCTTTCTTATCATCCGGGCAAGGCAAACGTTGTGGCAGATGCCTTGAGTCGGAAGACGGTCGTATCACATCTTATGATTTAGGAATGGAGATTATATGAGCTGTGTTGGCCAGCTTGACTGTGAGGCCAGCAATGTACCATGCAGTGATTGAGGGTCAGAGGGTGGATGCAGAGTTACCACAGATTCTCCAGATACCAGAGGTTGAGTTGTGGAGCGATGGCACTGTCAGATTTAGAGGCAGACTCTATGTTCCAGCTGAGGAAGAGGTGCGCAAGAGTGTCATGGATGAGGCACACCGTTCTAGATATGCAGTGCATCCCGGAACGACTAAGATGTATCATTGTTTGAAGAGGCATTTTTGGTGGCCTGGTATGAAGAAGGATGTAGCTGAGTATGTGGCAAGGTGCCTGACTTGTCAGCAAGTTAAAGCAGAGCACTAGAGACCAGGAGGGTTGTTGCAGCCGTTACCGATCCCAGAGTGGAAATGGGAGCACGTGACTATGGACTTTGTGGGATTGCCCGTGTCACCCGGCAGGAGGGATGCAATATGGGTCGTTATTGATCGATTGACCAAGTCTGCGCACTTTCTAGCTATTAGAAAGGACTGGTCAGTCGATAAGTTGGCTAAGTTATTTGTGGACCGGATCATCTCTCTGCATGGGGTGCCTTTGTCCATCGTATTAGATCCGGATCCGAGATTCACTTCTACGTTCTGGAAGAGCTTTCAGAAGGCCTTGGGTACGTAGTTAGCCTTTACCTCAGCCTACCATCCTGAGACCGATGGATAGTCAGAAAGGACCATTCAGACATTGGAAGATATGCTCAGAGCTTGTTGTCTAGATTGGGGAGTTTTCTTGTCTACAGTGGAGTTTGCTTACAATAACAGTTATCATTCTAGTATCGGCATGGAACCATATGAGGCATTGTACGGGCGGCCATGTCGATCTGCTGTGAATTGGTCTGAGATGGGCGAGAGGCAGATAGCAGGGTCAAAGTTGGTACAGCAGTGTACTGAGGTTGCCAGGGTAGTGCAGCAAAGGTTGACTATAGCTCAGAATAGGCAGAAGAGCTATGCAGATATCCGTAGGCGACCGCTTGAATTCGAGGTTAGGGACCACGTGTTTCTCCGAGTCTCACCCTCGGGTGTGATGAAATTCGGGAAGCGAGGTAAGATAAGTCCACGATATATTGGGCCTTTTCCCATTCTTACTCGAATTGGGGAAACGGCGTATCAGCTAGCCTTGCCGCCCAGTCGTGCAGGAGTACACGATGTGTTACATGTTTCTTTGTTGAGGAAGTATGTTCAGGACCCATCTCATGTCTTGGACTTTTCGAAGGTGGAGGTCGCTGAGAACTTGCCCTTTCTGGAATTTCTAGTGGGTATTGAGGATCGTAGGGAGCAGGTCCTTCGGAACAAGGTTGTTCCTCTGGTTAAGGTAATTTGGCAGCATCGCTTCGGAGGCAAGGCGACCTGGGAGCGAGAGGATGAGATGCGAGATCAGTTTCCTTACCTTTTCTCGTAAGTTCTCCTCTTTACCTATACAATTTTATTATTGGTACTAGTTTTGTTGCAGTAATTTCGGGGACAAAATTCTTTTGAGGGGGGGAGAATGTAAGGATTAAGGTTTTGGATCCAGTTATTGGGTCAGTTTCAGTGTCGGACCCCTTAATTTGGGCCCTTATGGGGCTGGGAGCATAGGTTCTTTATCGCGTCGAGCTTGCTCGACGCGGTTCAAACGACGTCTTGTAAGGAAGACGTGTTTTAAAGTGTGCTACGTCGGTGCCACGTACGCGCCACGTGGGCCAGTTTCGGGCCGCGAGAGTACGGCCCTGGTCTTGTCACTTGAATGGCGTCGGTGTTGGGTGACGCATTTTAGCTAGATTCGGTTTAGACCTACGAACCCTCCCTCATTTCCCTCATTTCTCTCATTTTCTTCTCTCTCCGAACACTTCGCTCTCCCTTCCCCCTTCTCCTTCATTTCCTCTCCCTCCACTCCATCAAACCCCCTCCCTAATTTCTATCATTACCACCACCATTTCCTCCGCGGCGTATTGTTCTCCGGACGGCGGCCAACGTCTCGGTGGAGTAATGGCGTCCACGGCGGTACCGGCGGTGGTTTGTGGCATGGCGGTCTGGCGGCTTGAAGGTCGGAGGAGTTCAAGTAATCGGTAGGGTAACGATCTCCGTTGTATTTTGATTAAAACCATGTCTTTTCCTGCTTTGGAGCATGTTTAGGAGATTTTTCGGGATGAAATTCCACTCTTTATACTCGGAAGGCTGGGGGAACCTGTTAGCGCACGTTAAATGGCGTCCTGGGATAGCGACGCCGTTTTAAATGGCGACTGCCTCCCACAACGCGATTTAAGTTCGGATCACCCCGAGGCCTGATTCTGTTTCTGTCGTGATTAGGCGACTAGGGACAACGACGCCTTTTAAAAGGTGACAACCTTGCACGACGCATTTTAGGCCATCATCTGAGGCCAGTTTTCGCATGAACCAGTTTAGGGGTCTTGAATGACGTCGGCCTTGGGCGATGCGATTCAAGACAGAATCTCATTAAAGCATGCAATTAACATTTGTTTACATTGTTAGATAGTTTGGATAAAAGCATGTTTGAAAACATACTCGAGGACGATGATTTCTATATGATCGGATCGCACCGTGTTGCGTTGTGTGCGATCGTGGACCTAGAGTGACAGTTATTAGCGCTTAGGCACCTGTGTCGGTGTGGGAGTGACACGGTGCCAGCATGGGAGTGGTGGGGTGACGCTTAGAGAGAGGGTCATCTGGTGTACCCCGGGGTATAGCTAGTACCGGTGTGGGAGTGGTACATTAGGAGTGTCACTCGTGCTGGGGGAAGAAGAACCACCTTGAGCAAGGTTAGGCAGGAGTAGCCAGCGCACTATCCGAGGGTTGTTGTTTGGTCTCAGCAGGTCGGTGTTTTCCGCGTTCGGCTGCGTGGTTTGCGTGTTTAGCCGAGACGTTGGTTGTGGAATCCGTGGTGGAGTGGTTTTCAGAGTTGTGTTTACTGCTTTATTTATTTAAATTACCTTTCTTTATAGTGTTGTACTGTGGGTACGTGAGTGGGTGGTGGGGATCGAAGGATCCCTACTAAGTCTATTTCAATGAGACTCACCCCCTGCGGTTTTCAGGTGAGGGTTCCAGGCAGGCGTAGCGAGGAGGGTTTTGTCTCGGGTTGTGCGCCAGCAGTCATCGTTCCGGAGTATGCCCCGATGTAGTTGTTATTTCTTTTCAGGCTTGTATGGTTAATTACTTCTGTTTAGTTGGAATATGTAATTATTTGCTGAGTCAAGTTGAATTGTAATAATTTTTAATTCCTACACTTCCTTTACAATTCAATGTGATGTGGATGTTTAGCTTAGTTTATCATTTATTTCCCAGACTTATCGAGATCCTGATTTGGCTCCAAATTTTAATGATTCGGTACCATTTAGTAATCGAATCCCCGATTATAGGGTGGCGGGTAGTTACAGAATGGTACCGCTAGTTTGACATGTGGGACTTGTATATTGCACTGAGCATACTATTCTTGAACCCATCAGAACCAAAGTGGCCGCCACTAGTAGATAAACTGATTGAGAGGCCCGGGGCCATCTTCGACAAAAGGATTTTGCTGGCAGAAGAAACATATGAAGGGGAGCCAGATGACCCCTATGAAGCTGGTTATACCACTGATCTCCTATGGAGGGGAACCTATCCCCCTCATGTTTTCACACTCCATACCTTGTTCCGCACTCTGCTCCTAACCCCGACTTGGTCGCGGGTTATTATTGAAGACGTTCCACAGGTTCCGCCCATTACTATTACTATATCCCCTCAGGATCTCATCCCTCGGATTCCTCTTAATCTCAAGAGGATCTATGATCTGATTTGAGACATACTATTGTATGATCCCCCTAATCCCTGGGCACTAGTGCCGGTACCTCCATCACTTCCGTCTCCCTCCATCTACATCCATTCTTGCTATATGTTAAACTCAAATAATTCACAAAAAAAAAACGCCAATTTGGCAACTTCTTCCTCCCAAATCTTCATCGAGGAAACATCCTATTTGTCCGACTATACCGCATCTCGGGGGTCATCCGGGCAAGATTCCCTTCTAGATCTGCTCTACCCCTCCCCGCGGGAGGATTCACCTGTATTCCCACCTGTGTCCCCTGATTTTTATCCTTCTTCGTCCTCATTAGGTCAGGATAGGGAGTCTAGTAAAGTTAGGGAGTCTAGTTTTAGGTAGGTCAATCATGTTAGGAAGTTTAGGAAGTATAAGGATAAACAAGTTCCAGATATATACCTCAAGGAGTTAGCTTTAATATGCCTTTCTTGCTCTCAGATTCCTCAGCTATTAGAAAATCCAATCCAAATGCCAGAAGGATGTAGAGCCGATGAGTTAGTCTATGATGGATACAAGGTATATGAGTTGTTACATGAGAAAGACCCCATTAATGAAGAAGGAGAAGATGACGAGGACGCGGCTGAGGCATATGCCAGTGGAGTGAAGAGGTTTGATGAACCCTCAGCCGCTGTAGAAAAGCCTACCAAAGAGATCAATCTAGGGACCGAAGATGAACCTAAGGTTGTCCTCGTCAACAAGAATATGTCTGAAGTAGATAAAGAGGCAGTGGTCCGAGTTCTCAAAGATTATAAGGACACCTTCACCTGGAGTTACGAGGATATGTCGGGATTAGACTCATCACTAGTGGAATATAGATTAACCTTGAAAGAAGGAGCGAGCCCGGTAAACAAAAGTTAAGGCGATTCCACCCTCAAATGGCTTTGAAAATGAAAGAAGAGGTCGATAAGTTGCATAAAGCCAAATTCATTTGAGTTGTCCTCTATCCGCAATGGGTGGCCAATATAGTCCCAGTTATGAAAAAGGATGGGAAGGTTAGAATCTGTATTGACTTCCAAGATTTGAACCGAGCATATCCTAAAGACGATTTCCCACTACCTCACATAGATGTACTCATTGACAACACTGCTGGCTATGAAACTCTGCCATTTATGGATGGGTTCTCGGGGTATAATCAGATTAAGTTGGCAGAAAAGGATCAAGAGAAAACATCATTCACCATACCTTGGAGAACTTACTGCTATGTCGTTATGCCATTTGGATTGAAAAATGCTGGAGCCACTTATCAGAGAGTCATGATGGCGATATTCCATGACATGATGCACATTAACTTAGAGGTGTACGTGGATGATCTACTAGTGAAATCCTTACAAAAGCTGAGCATGCTGAAGTTCTAGCAAAGGTTCTGGAGAGGTCGAGAGAAAATCAGTTGAAGATGAACCCCAAGAAATGTGTATTCGAGGTATCCTCAAGGAAGTTACTTGGATTCATTGTCAGTAAGCGGGGCATTGAGATCGATCCCAACAAGGCCAAGGCTATCAAAGAGATGCCGCCTCCCAAGAATTTGAAGGAATTAAGAAGATTAATCGGGAGGTTGCAATTTATTCGTCGATTTGTCTCCCAACACTCGCAAAGGTACAAGCCGTTTTACGAGCTTACTAAACCGGGAGTCAAGTTCGATTGGGACGATAAGTGTCAGGAGGCATTTGATGGATTGAAAAATTATTTAGCAAGTCCTCCTATTTTTAGACCACCATCTCCGGACAAACCTTTGATTCTATATATTTCTGTTCTAGATGACGCAGTGGGGGTTGTCCTGGCACAAGAAGATGAAGAAGGAAAGGAGAGGGAAGCCTATTATCTCTCAAAACTTCTCAACCCTGCTTAACAGAGGTACACAACGATGGAGAAAACATGTGCATCACTTGTATGGGTGGTCTAGAAGTTAAAGCTTTATTTCTTGGCCCATGAAGTTCATCTCATTGCTAGGATGAATCCCATTAAGTTCTTTCTAGAGAAATCCGTCCTCACTGATAGGTTGGCACGATGGCAGAGCTTTCTTTCCCAATTCGATATCACTTACATTCAAGAGAAAGCGATTAAAGGTTATGCCATAGCAAAACATCTTGCTCATCACCCTCTTCCTCGATTTGATCCGGTCCAATCAGAGTTTCCGGATGAGGAATTGATGTCCATAAACAAAGTCAATGATGATATGTGGACTCTACATTTTGATTGAGCTTTGAACTCTCACGGTAAGGGTATCGGCATTGTTCTCCTATCACCTGAAGGTGTCACCATTCCACAAGCCTTTCAGCTTGACTTCTATGTCACTAACAACATAGCTGAGTATGAGGCTCTCCTTGCCGGCCTCGTGGCCGCTCATCTCCATGGTGCCACCAAACTGAGAATTGTGGGTAATAGTCAATTAATTCTTTGTCAAGTGCTTATCAAATATCGCACTTTTGATCATAAACTCAAGCCCTATCTGGAACTCACCTCAACTTATGCCAAGATTTTCACCAAACTGATCTTTGTCTATGTTCCCCAGAATCAGAACATTCTAGCTGACGCTTTGGCTTCTCTCGCATCTTCCCTAAATTTTCCGATCAGTAGGCAATCTGAGTCCATTACTGTCCATAGGCATCTTTCTCCTGCCGTGAAAGACCCTTCTTTCCTTAAAGTTAAAGAGAAGTTGCTGAAGAAAGTTAGAGATGGGGAAATTGTAGAAAAAGAGAGATCATGCTGCTAGACTGGCAACAAGAAATAGAAGACGAGGATAAACCATGGTATTATGAGATTGCTAAGTACTGTGAAGATCAGTCATACCCCGAAGAAGCCACTACTGAGGAGAAGAGAGCTATTAGGAGAGTTGCTCAGAGGTACACCTTAGTTGGAGGAACTTTATACAAACGTGGATTTGATGGTGTTCTCTTAAGATGTCTGGATGAAGATGAGCTTTGGAAGATCATGGAAGGAGCTCATGCTGGAGTTTGTGGTGGCCATGTAAACGGACAGATACTATCAAAGAAAATCCTTAGACAGGGATATTACTGGCCAACCATGGAAGAAGATTGCGTAGGATATGTCCGTAGGTGTGCTAAGTGTTAGCTTCATGCCGATAAGATCAATTCCCCCGCATCTTCACTCCATCCTGTTTCATCCCCATGGCCTTTTCCCATGTGGGCTTTCGACATCATTGGTCCCCTTGGTAATCCTGATTCTGCCACCAAGCAAAAATCTTTCATCCTCACGGCAACAGAATATTTCACCAAGTGGGCGGAAGCCGAAGCATACACGGAGATCAAAGCATCAACGGTTTGCAAGTTCATCATGAGGAACATCATCACCAGATTTGGAATCCCAAGCACCATCATCACCGACAATGGACCGCAGTTCATACCACAAGAGCTCAAGGACCTCTGCAATAGGTATAAAATTGCATTGCATCATTCATCTCCTTATTATCCGCAAGGCAATGGCCAAACAGAGGCAACCAATAAAACTCTGATAAAAATTATCAAGAAAACGTGCAAGTCTAATAAGTTCTCAGACTGGCCAGAAAAATTAGTTGAGGCTCTATGGGCATAACGAACTTTAATCCGCACTCCCACTGGGCAAAGTCCTTATTCCCTAACATTTGGAATGGAGGCGGTAGTTCCATATAAAGTCCTCATCCCATCATTAAGAGTACAATTGAGCAAGGAATTTTCCATTGATGAGCATCGCTCCGCACTCCTTGCTCAATTGGAACTCTTAGATGAGAAAAGATGGTCAGCCGCCAATCATGCAAGAGTATATCAGAACATACTAGCACGTTTCTACCAAAAGAAGGTCATCGAACGAAAGTTTAAAGTTGGTGAGATGGTCGTTAAAAGAATATTTGTAAAACCTGGTGGTCCACGTTCTAAGCTCCAACCCAATTGGGAAGGACTGTATGTCATATCACATGCTTTTCCTGGTAACGCTTATTGCTTAGTCAATGCAGAAGGACATGAGCTAACTTACCCCTGGAATAGTCTGTATCTTAAGAAATACTACCCTTAGTGTAATTGATCAGCATGGTGCAAGGATCAGTGGAGTTGAAAAATTCGAAAACTCAAATTCCCGTATTAATCTTTGGTAAGCTAATCCAAACGCATTATTGCACACAAACACGTTTGATTCGTGAATAACAAGATATGCGAAGCCCAAGGAACACTGAAAGCTTGACTAATAGTGGAAAAGTACAACTCATTCTTTTCAAAACAAAACTCTTGTTTTTACTCTCGGCCCGCGATGATGGAACGAGGCTTAGAATAGACTACTGACAGTATCCGCCATCCTAGTAGGAGCCACCATAAAAAAAAAGGGGGAGATCCGCCCCGCAAAAGAAATAAAAAGGCAAGAGCAAAAGCCAAAGCAAATCAAAAGGCCACCCAATATTGCGAATGCTATTACAAAAAGCCACAAAATCAAATGAAAAGGGAGCGCAAGGTAGTTAAATACCCCACAAAATAAGAATGACTGAATCCCAATGGATAATAAGGTAGAAGGGACATCTTTCTGAGCCTTCGGAACCTTCTCACGGGCTTTCTGAACCAATACTTCCCTTCATTCTAAAGAGGCGTACCCCAAGTTTGAGGGATAGCCAAGGTCGACTATGGGTCGGACCATCGAATGGGATCACGATTCCAAACATAATTCAAGCACGGTAAATCTGGAGTAGGTCATTAAAAATTGATGTGGGAATTAAGTTGATGAATGGATACGCTCTTTTGATCCGAGTTCCATGTTGATCTATAGTTTACTCAGTTAATTGAATATTTCAAACCCCAAAAAATTGAATATGGCAAAACCTCAAAAAACATTGGAAAACAAAAATATTTTAATTAGCATTTGTTTGTCGCATCATGTGCATGTTGCATCCTTTTACTTTCAGTGAGAATTTGCATGCTTGTATATTGCATTTTACTTCCTTTTAATTATCCTTATTCACCTTTGTTAAATAAAGGCTTCGCCCCTTGACCCTTCTACCAAGGATAGGATTAAGTAATTGGCTACTTAACTGGGCAAGGGACTAAGCCTGAATAGACATTTAATTTGTTCGTTAAGCCATGCGCAGGAATGGAAAAGGAAAGGCAGCAAAAACAACACCAAGACAACTCAAGCATGAAGAAAAGTCCTTTCATATATCACAAAGAGTTTGTACAACATGGAAGACCATCCACAGGACTCCAAAACAAAAGAAAATATATGGTGGCATTCCTCACGGCTGGCTCTCTCCCGCACCCTTGTCCAGCTAGCTCTGCGCCTCATCCTGGACATATGGACCTCGAGCTGGCGGCGGCGGTGGTCGCATGATGCTTAGCCCTGCCTGGCCAGAGGATACTGCAATGCTGGTGGTGAAGGAACTCGCTTGTCCCCGCTCCAACGCCTGTTGGCGTGCACGCTGGTAGCGAGCCTCAATGCTCTAGCGCTCATGCTCCGCCACCGATAGTCATCCCTGGAGACTCTCCAACCGGGACCGGTCCCGATCCCTCTCCTCCGTCAAAACCTCCAGCCGAACCTGGAGACGTGCAAGCTCACGAGGGAGGTCGCCCATGGAGAGTCTGGCTAGCTGCTCCTCCAGCTCTACGACTCGAGCTGCTGAGCTGCGGGCCTGCGCCAGCTCCGCATCCCTCTCCTTAAGAGCCACGCAGAGTTCTTGGACTTGCAACATAAGACATCATCAGCTAAGCAATCAAGCAAGCAAAAGACATCATGCAAGAAGCAATTTGAAGGCTTACTCGAGCAGCAACATCCTCCTCAGCCTGGGTGGCTCGGCGGATGGCAGAAGCTAGCTGACTTCGCAGGTCAACCATGGTGGCCTCATGGGCAGCTGAAAAGAAGGAAGTACCGGCAGCAACAGAAGGTGAGGGGGTCACCGCATGGGTATAAGCGGCACGTTGTAACGAAAGGGGGACCACCGTCAGTGTACAAGTGTCAAAATAATTTAATAATAAAATGGAGCGTTCATAACATCCATGTCATTCATGCATAGCGCTTACCAATTCGTCCAATTCCTTCTGGACCCGCTCCAATTGGGCCTCAGTGTCTTGGAGGTGGCCACGGAGTGTGATGATAGTGGCATCCCGAGCATCCTGCATTTTTCATGACATGTCATGCATTTACAAATATAAACAAGATAATTAATAAAATGAAAGAAACATTCACAAGCATGCATATCATATACTCACATCGAGAGGTCGGAGAAGCTGGAGGTGGGCCACATAGTGGGTCAAGTAGCGCTGCAGGTAAGCTTCTCTGCTCACTGCCTTCGACTCCACCGGGACCCTGTATCGGTGTCAGTCATCTGCTAATCTAGAAATTTGGCACTCCAATCTATACGGGCTTGCTTCCCCCACATCGACCTCCCGATCCCCTTCGGGATCTCCTCCTCCACCCACTCCTGATGCAGACCCAATGTTCGCATCGCCAGCCTCAGGCGCAGTAGGGTGATCTCGTTCATGTAGTGCAGCCACACCTAGCGCCCAAACCTGCCTCGCCCGTGCTCCACCCATGGCTGTCTGGCATCGTCCATACCCAGATATGGATGCCAGATAACCTGCATTCATATAGGTTGATTGTATTGCATTTAATTAATAAAACATCTAAATTATCAATCGAATATGCAATTAAATAAATGCTAATCTAAAAAAACTTTAACCAAAAAAATTTATTAATTAAACAATTTAACAATAAATAACTAATCAAATGTGAAATAGAAAAGAATTTTAAAACTTACCAACAACTCTGGGTAATCAAGGAATTGACGGCGGAGGGCTGTCAATTGGTGATGCTGTGGTGCCGTGTCCACCACCGGATGCCAATGCCGGGAAAGCGGAACTGCTGCCGGCTGTGTAGATGGCCTCGCTCGGCCCAGAGGAAAATAAAAATACATCCACACTTGCATAAAAAAGCATGTAGTTAGGATCACACGCATTGAATAATGAGCATTTAATGAAATGAATAAATATAAAATAAACCAAGTACCTAAGGAAACGGCGCAAAGCCGCTGATGGTGGTCTCTCGGTCAGGTGTGACGGCAGAGAGGTCAGTGAAGAGATGGGCCAGAAGGGCCGCACCCCATGCATACTCGCCTAAGCAGTCAAGATCTACCAAGAGACTCAGGAAGCGACAATGGATGTAGTCGCCCTTCGTCTCGAAGAGAAGCCTACCGAAGAAGAATACTAAGAACCTCCTAAGGTCCCTATCAGCAGCTACCCTATTGCTAAGGTCATGACAGTATACTGCGCTAGCCGTCCTGGCTAGTCTGGATCTCAACTCAGCCTGGGACTCGCCGGGCTGCTGCCTAGGCTCCTATAGTCCTAGGTATCTCTCCACAGCTGTCCTGAGGAAGGTCCGAGACTCCCGGCCCTCCAATCCTGTGCACTCCAGGCCTAGTAACTCCTGAGCCAACCCAAGATAGTCGGGATACGTGATCCCACTCACCACCCGACCTTCTACCCGAAGGCCGGTGATCCGGCACACGTCCTCGAGACTGGGGACCATGTGTCCCCAGGGCATCAGAAAGGCCCTGCTATCAGTGTGCCACCTCTCCCTAAGGATGTGGAGCAATATCTAGTTCTAGTTGATCCAAAAGGGTTATATCTCTAATATTTCCCTAAACCCCATCTCCGCCAGTCTCGCCTTTTGGAATTTCGGGAGACCCTAGTAGGCAGCCACCACCAGGTCCTAGGAGATCCTGGTCCTCATTATCCCCTGCAATTGTCAAAATCACCATCAGGGCATTAATTATCATTTTCTGAAATAATTCATACTATTTTTTAATCGCGTCTGGGTACAGGAATGCGTTTCAAATGGCGTCCCTGTCCCCAGACGCCTTTCGGCCACAGGTTAAAGAACCCGCGGCCGAATCCCCCTCTTCTCTCCAAAATTGAATTCTAGCATATAAAAAGAGTGTTCCGAGGCTTACCAAACGAGGGCCTGCCTCCTCGCCGGTGTCGTCGCTTCCTTACCCGCGGGAGCAGCCGGAAGGGCTTCTTCGGCCTCCATGAAGGCCGCCGCCTCCATGAGCGCCGATTCCTCGGTCGGCAGAACTTCCTCCTCGCCCACCTCCACCACTTTAATGGCGGTGACTCACCGCCGGTTGCCACCCACGTCGCTAGGTCCCCCTTGCTCCATTGGGACCGTAAGGGAGAGAGGATAAGAGCTAGAGTGGGAGAGAGCTCGTGAGAGCCTGAGAAGGCTCGTGAGAGGGAGAAGGAGAAAGAGAGAGGGTGGCCAGAGTCAGAGGAGCCCACCATAGTTGGATAAGCTCGCCGGAGCCGGAGAAGAAGACCGGAATTGTCGGAGATCGCCCGAGCCAAAGGGGAGAGGATGAGAGAGAAAGCAAAGGAGAGAATGAGGGAGAACGGGATTGAAAATTGTAAATTCAAGAGGATTTAGCATCGCCCTTACCCGATGCCTTATGAGTCCTAATCCGCTTAGGTTTACTATTTCTAATTCTTGTTAATTTCGTAATTTATCTAAAGCACGTCGCATGTATAAGACGCCTTTCATGTTTCCTAATTATTTTTGGTTTCTCTTCCCGAATTTATTTCTATTTTGGCCGTATTAATGAACTAAAAGGCATCCCCCTTGAGCGACGTGTTTTAAGAGTTTCCTGATAAGCAAGATTTGGCTGAGATAATCTTGTTCCCAAGGTTGGAAGGGTTTCTAATTCTCATTATGATCGTCCAGAGCAAGTCCAAGCTGCAAGAGAGTCTTTTTAAAGGCCAAACACCCTAAAATCACTTCTTATAAATATAGCAGAAATCAGTTCGGAATTGAAAATTGTAAATTCAAGAGGATTTAGCGTCGCCCTTACCCGATGCCTTATGAGTCCTAATCCGCTTAGGTTTACTATTTCTAATTCTTGTTAATTTCCTAATTTATCTAAAGCACGTCGCATGTATAAGACTCCTTTCATGTTTCCTAATTATTTTCGGTTTCTCTTTCCGAATTTATTTCTGTTTTGGCCGTATTAATGAACTAAAAGGCGTCCCCCTTGAGCGACGTGTTTTAAGAGTTTCCTGATAAGTAAGATTTGGCTGAGATAATCATGTTCCCAAGGTTGGAAGGGTTTCCAATTCTCATTATGATCGTCCAGAGCAAGTCCAAGCCGCAGGAGAGTCTTTTTAAAGGCCAAATACCCTAAAATCACTTCTTATAAATATATATGGATATTGGCCTTTGAAAGAGGTTGGTCTTTAGAGGATTTGGAGCTCTCTACAAGGTGTTTGAAGGTCCTCAAGGGAGAAAAACGTGGATAACAAGAAGGAGTTCTTGTTCCTTAATCCTCTTCCACCACTGAAGCTCAAGAAGATCAAGGCTTTCAAGGGGCCAAACCAATCGATTTCCTTTCTAGTTTCTTTTTCATATAGTCTTTTTCATTACATCAATTCATCGCACACACTCACTTCATGATTTTCAAACCTACACTCCTTAAGGGGGTTTAAAAGAATACAAAAAGTGAGTCTTTTTAGTTTAGCTGCATGTTTAAATTCTTCATTAGGATAGATACTGCACTACTTTAGTTCTAATCATATTTCTATTGTTTATTTGATTTTTTTTGTGCAAGGTACAAAAGAAGAGCAAGAGTAAAGAAAGAGAAGGCTCTTTTCTTTCGGCTGGCCGCAAGAGAGGAACAAAAGACCCCACATTCTCCTAGTTTGCAAGGTTGGTTAGCGATCACTTTTCCTTTGAGACCCTTGGTTTCTGGCGATCACAATTCTTTTCATATTGTTAATTATAGTAAACACATGATAACATGATGAACACATACTCTTTTTGAGCACTACAAGGTACGCAAACCTCTATTTATTAACAATTTAATAAAAATCTATTCAACTATACATCTACGATCCACACACATCATTCATCACATGAATAATTAAATAAGTGCATATTCATGACCACTGTGTGTTTTAAACCATTCCATACATGATAAGCGCATCACATGGCTTAAAGAAAAGAGTTTTCCAAAATAAATAACTTTGGCTTTCAAAAAACTAGGTTCCAATCAAAATTGGCATTTGAATTTTGAAAAACTCATTTAATTATCTTAACATGTAATTAAATCATATTTAAAAGAATATAAACACACATCACATGTGCACACACTCTAAATTAATAAATTCCATATTATTCCATGCAATTAGAACATTTCTAATAATAAAATAATCTAACATTTAGACTATTAATAATTAATAACTAATCTAACACCTAGATCAGTTAATTAAAATTAATCATTAATTTAACACTTAAATTAATAATTAACTCTAATTAGTTATTAATTACTAATCTCACTGTTAGACTAGTTAATTAATTAATGTTAATTATTAATTTAACTCTTAAACTAATAATTAACATAAATTAATTACTAACTACTAATCTAACTCATAGATTAGTTTATTAATGTTAGTTATTAATTTAACTCTTAAACTAATAATTAACACCAATTAATTAATAACTTTTAATTAATCCATTAGAATAGTTAATTATCAATTTAACATTTAAATTAACAATTAACTCCAATTAACTAATAGATACTAATTTAACATTTAAGTTAGTCAATTAAGATTAATTATTAATTTAACACTTAAAGTAATATGTAACTTTAATTATTTAAAAACATTTTTTTAATTATAATGATTCATAATCATTAATGCCCAATTAAAAATGAAATTGAATAATAAATCAATATTCAAATCAACTTTTAAAATTTAGAATTAAAATCCAATTATTTTTCAATTGGGCTAATGGGGTTTAATTGGAACAATGGGGTTTGATTAGGCTTTTAGAAATGGGGAAAAATGAATAGGGCTCAGCCACTTGGGCTGAGCCATTAGGCTCGGGCCCTGGCTGAGCCAGGGCTCGGACTAGGCGGGCGCCTTGCTCGGGCTTGGCCTAGGCCCTAGACCCGGCCCGGTCTATATGGACGACCCAACTGGCTCCCTTGCGCTGGCCCGGACCCCCTATTAACCCTTCCACCAGAAACCCTAGAAGGGATTTGTAGGTGCCCGGCGGCTAGGTTATTCAGCATGGGTTGCCGACGGTGGCACCCCCCACTGGCGGCCGGTAGTCTGGCGCCGTCGGGACCTGCTGGCGCTGGCGGGCTCGTTGGAGAGGCCCCCTTAAGATGCTGTTGGCTGATCCTCCCCTCCCTCTTTCAATTTTCTAGTTTTCTCAAAACCAAAAATAAGAGGAAGAAGAACCCCATCTTGCAACCTCTCATGGCTTCTCCGACGCTGGCTATGATGCCCTCAGTGTCTGGCCAAAGTTCTAGGACCATCCAGGATAGCCAACCCTCCTTTCCGGGCACCAAGATTCCCCAAACGGTGTCGGCAAGAACTTTGTTCTTCATCACATGAAGAACTCCGAAAATCCCCAAATTAAATCTATTTTTTACACAAAAATAAACGATCTAATCGCAGCAATCATCTCATGATTATCATCCTTGCGCAAAAAATAAAACGATCCATGGAATAATTCATGAAAAATTAATCGGAGACCGAAATGGGACGAGAAACAGTGGAACCTGGCTCTGATACCACTGTTGGATTCTCGGATTTCTCTGGATTGATCACGCAGCGGAAATTAAAAATAATTAAAACAATGATCCGTTCCCGTTTCGCATAAACAAAACTGGAAATACGACGCTCGCAGATTTGAATCCGCGAGCGATTGGTTCCGTCGGTGTGACACCGCTAGCAGTGAAAGTGCCCGGCCTATAGTGAAGTCCACACCATCCTCCTCACGGTGAATATCCTTACGGTTCCTCATTCTTCGCAGCCCACGAAACCTTCGCCGTTCGCCGCAACGATCGCCGCGACGCGCGGACGATTTTCGGTCGAACGGGAGTCGGAGAAGCGGCGAGCAGACCTGGGGATCCGGGCTCGTTTGGGGTGCCAGAGAGAAAGAGGAAGAGAGGGGGGGCCAAGGTTGAGCAGCAGCCTGGCCTGCTCAGCCCATTCGCTACATTTTATATTAACCGCACTGTTTTTCATATAAACCCTCGGTTTATATAAAACCTACTTATTTATCCATCGCCTTGAGAATCATTTGTGTGTGACCCTCTAAGCCCAATAACCAGTCCGGTTAATGGCCCAATAAGCCCAGTGACTCCTCACTGGCCTGATTAATCAATTAATAACTCATATTAATTAATTAATCAATTGAATTAATGTCATACATCGGATTCGATCGGGCCTTCGAACACGTTGGGTGCCAAGCAACACCGTGTGAACCCGGAAGGTATTGGGGTTAAGTAACCCACTCTTGGAACCTTTCCACTGACAGTTACCGCGTGGATATAATCCTTCATTCGTACAATGCTCTCGAGTCAACTCAGGATATGATGTATTGTCAAACCCTAACCGGCCGACTCACTTGGATCGGATGCTGCCATATAATATTGTAAAACTCCTTTCTCGATATTATCGTCCGTCCTGGCCAAGGACTTCTACGCATCCTTCCTAGAGAATTCTCTCTCTAAGTACCAAGAGCGTATGATTCCTTATTGACACTCAATTCCCTTCGACGGTATTCTGCTGTACCCGATCCTTAGCTGTTTAGAATCCCGTGGTTAGAGATTCAAAAATCAAGGTCAAAGCACAGAAGTCCACCGACAAGGTGTCCTTGGTGTCTCAGGTCTGAGGACCATCCACGCAACTGCGATAATAGAATCAAACTGGTTGACAATGAGGTACAATACCATCCAGTGATTCAGTCAGATTAGTTCAGTGAACTCATTCTCTAATGAGCACCTACAGATTCGCCTTAGTGTCTCCACACAAGTGACTATGAGATCAATCACCCTCATCTTATGAGCAGGAGTATTATGTACTAGTCTAACCGGATATCCGATGTCCTTCTTGGATATCCTCCGACTAGGAACTATTAAGAATATATATGTTTAAGTGATCAGTCTCATTAGTATGATCTCATCATAATCTGATCACTATCGCACATATTCATGGACTTCATTACGAGACGATAACAATACGAATTACACATAATGAATATTATGCCATTTATATTAATAAACAAACGAGATTTACATAGTCAGATTGGCTTGTAGGCCGCCTAAGACTAACAATATAGTCATTATGATGTACTCATACTGTTGTCATGCTGTCGAACTTTTGATAATGTACTTTTTGATCCTAATCTTTGGAAATGATAGACTTTTTCTTTCTTCACATATGTATGATGATACTCTGCTATGGATGAACCTTGGTGAATATTCATTGAATAGAACTTTTGTCAACCTTGACTATTTCTCTTTAACTTCAAATTCTTGTGTACCTGTGCACTATGGATAACTTGAACAAACAATTAATGTGTCTGTTCTGGCTTAACCCCATGCCCAGTGGATGACCAACTATCTTGAACCTATCCTTGATAAAAGGGTCAAGGGGGAAGGTCTTTATTCAACGAAGACAAAAATAAACCGAAGGAAGATACATGCAACACGTAAGCATGCAAATTCTAACTAAAAATAAAGGATGCAACACACATAGGGTGATAAATGGATGTAAATTCGGAATTTCAACATACTTAACTTTTTTTGTGATTTTGAAATATCCATTTTTTTCCAGTTTTGAAATATCCATTTTTTGTTGGTTTTTGTATATTCATCCTTTTTTTTTAAATTTAAAATATCCATCTTTTTGTGGAATTATGAAATATCCATTTTTTTGGTTTTGAAATATCCATTTTTTTTTTGTGATTTTGAAATATACGCTGTAACCCGACTAACCCCTTCAAATAAAAATGCATAGATAGAAGGGAGTCTACTCCTACCATACCCATGACTTCCCAGGCATCCTAAGCGCACATCAAGGTTCATTTGGACCACTACAGATCCTCATCTAAACCTCGCTCGGCTATGACTTATACTGATGGCAAACCACTATGCCACACTATGGCTCCAGCTGCCTTCGACCAACAAGTTCTAGCTAAACATCTGCTAATGGTAAATGATTTGCTCGACCTGTGTCTCTTTCTTCATAACTAGGATGGTATAAAATGGATTACCTTGGAACCCTAATGGTCAACCGCGCGACACTAACCCGGAATTAACTCCGTCATGCCAATTGGTAAACCGCTTGCATTATCCTAAGCTCGAAGCTATAGGGTAAACAGACCTAGAAACCAGTATGGTACTTGGATCAAAAGAACTTACTCATTTGTTATCTTAATTCCCTAATCATTCTTCAATAACCTAATCTAAAGTCACAGTGCTTTTATTGTGCTTGTGTTCATGATCACATCCGATGATTTGACCCTTAGTCAACTTAGACTGTTCTTTAAGTTTGGAGTACGCCCTTTAGGGAGAAGGGAAAAAATAGTCTAGAAAGCTCACAAGAGGGTTTTGGAGACCCAGGAAGATGTCCTTCCTTTACCCTATTGTCTGTTGGGTTTTGATCATTTTCACTTTGTGGGGATTTTTTTATTTTAACCTTGCGCCCTTTATATTTGGATTTTGGCCTCTTGATTTGACATTTAACTTTGTGGCCTTTTTCTCTGCTTTGGCTTTTTGCCTTTTGTTATTGCTTTGGGGCGGGTATTTGATTTTCCCCCTTTTTTTTATGACGGCCTCCTACTAAAACGACATGTATTTTCAGTGGTCTATCCTAAGGCTCATTCCCACATTGTGAATTAAGAAAGAAAGAATCGGTTGCTTCTTACACTCTCAGTCAGGTTGTCAGCATTCCTTAGACTTCACATCATTAGTTATTCAAGAACCAAGCATGAGTGCGTGTATTATGCCTTTAAATTATACTACCAAGGACTAAAGAAGGAATTTTGGACTTCAACTTTTTTGACCCTACTGGTCCTTGCACTATGCCGATTGACACACCTAACCTAAGGATAGTACTTCTTAAGATACGGACCATACCAAGGCTAAGACAACTCCTTACCATCAACATTAACCTGCCTATAAGCATTACGAGAAAAAGCATTGCTATAACATCAGGACCCTCCCAATTAGATTGGAGCTTAGAGTGAGGACCACCAGGTTTTACGAAATTCTTTTTACCACTATGTCACCAATTTTGAACTTCCTTTCGATAACCTTCTTTTGATAAAATTGTGCTAGCCTATTTTGATACACTCGAGCGTGATTAGTAGTCGACCATCTCTTCTCATCTAAGAGTTTCAACTTAGCAAGGAGTGCAGAGCGATGCTCATCAATGGAAAACTCCTATTCAATTGTACTCCTAGTGACAGAATGAGGATCTCATGTGGAACTATCGTCTCTAGTTCAAATGTTAAGGAATATGGGGTTTGCCCAGTAGGAGTATAGATTGAAGTTTATTAAGACCATAGATCCTCAATTAGCTTTTCTGGCCAGTCTGCATATTTGGCAGACTCACACGTTTTCTTGATGATTTTGATTAAGGTTTTATTAGTGGTCTCTGCTTGGCCATTGCCTTGTAGATAGTATGGTGAAGAATGATGCAATGCAATGTCATACATATTGCAGAGGTCTTCAGTTCTTATGCACTGAATTGAGGTCCATTGTCGGTGACAATGGTACTTGGAATCCCTAATCTAGTGATGATGTTTATCATAAAGAACTTGTAAACTGTTGATGCTTTGATTTTCACGTAGGCTTCAACTTCCGTCCATTTGGTGAAGTAGTCCGTTGCCGTGAGAATGAATGATTTATGTTTGACCGAGGAGTTGGGATCACCAAAGGGACCAATGATGTTGAATGCCCACATGGAGAAAGGTCATGGGGTGGACAGAGGATTGAGTGAACATGCAAGGGAGTGAATTTTGTCAACGTAAAGTTGACATTTAGCACACCTACGGACATACCCTACACAATCTTCTTCCATGGTTGGCCAACAATATCCTTGTCTAAGGATCTTCTTTGCTAACATCTGTCCATTGACATGGCCACCACAAACTCCAGCATGATCTCCTTCCATGATCTTCCAAAGTTCATCTTCATCTAGACATCTTAAAATAACACCACTAAATCCTCTTCTATAAAGTTCTCCCGCAACCAAAGTATACCTTTGCACAATTCTCCCGATAGCCCTTTTTCCTCAGTAGTGACTTCTTTAGGGTATGATTGATCTTTACAATACTTGGAAATTTCATAGTATCATGGTTTCTCCTCATCTTCTAATTCTTCTTGTAATTCTAGCAACATGATTTCTCTCTTCTCCACAATATCTCCATCTAGAACCATCTTCAGTAATTTCTCCTTAACTTTAATAAAAGAAGAATCCTCTACAGCAGGAGAGAGGCGCCTATGGACAAACAATCACAATATTTTAAAGATCCAATGGAAATCATGAGTTAATGATGTTCTGCTTCCAATTTGGTAGCTTTAAGAAGATGATCTAATTTTTAATGAGGATAATGTGTTTAACTCCCAAATATTCTTCAAAAATCTACTCTCCTAACTAATTTACAGATTATATATGCTTAGTAAATTTACTCATCACAAAATTAGAAGTAATCTATATTTATATTCAAGGGGTAAAGCCTAAAGGAGAGCATAGAAGGACTTAAGTATGTGCTTATAGGTGGCCTAATGGATCACTTTGAAAAGATTATGTACACATCCCTAAGTATCTTCTTAGTATTCTAATAAATTAAGAGAATATATTTATGGTATAGTACAACTATTAAATGAACTCATATCTAATGTGGTCTCCATACTTCATCATACAAGTATTAATGATCAATGGCATAGTATGTTGGGATTCGGGCGGGGCGTGACGAACGCAGCGGAAATACAAAACAAAATCCCGCCTAATGCCTGCAGATCCATTTCAGAACAAAAATCAAAACCGAAAAACCAGGAGAGTGATCTCATCACCTTGCGCGGAATCTAATCCACAACCATTTTGGTTCCGTCGAGGCGATGCCGTTAGCCGTACAAACGTCCGGCCTCCAGCAGTATCCACGCAATCCTTCGCGGTGGTTCATCCTTGCTTCCTTGTCCAGATCAGCTCGCTCGCTGAAGAATCCTCGCCGTAACCATCTATAAACCATCCGGACGGAAATTCCCGACTCTCGAAAAATGCGCGTGGCGGAGATGGGAAGTCTCCCGGTACCTCGAATGAAGCGCCCGCAGGAGGAGGAGAGAGAGAGGGGGACGGCCAACTTGGAGATCTCCTGGATCTTGGCCTAGGGTTTCTCAACATTGCGTATATATATTAAGTAGGTACGACTTTTCATAAAAGTCCCCGATTTAATATAAATCCTATTTAAGTAACACCGATTAAGAATCTATTTGCGTGTTACCCTCGCTCATTAACCAATCCGGTTTTCAGCCCATTAAGTCCAATAACTAGATATTAACTTATTGTAATTAATTAATATCAAATATTTAATTAATTACTTAACTGAATTAACATCTTATGTAAATTCGGTCGGACTTCTGATCAAGTTGGGTGCCAAGCAATACCGCATGATCCCAGAAGGTAATGGGGTTCAGCAACCCACTCATGGAACCTGTCCATCCACAGTTACTGCATGGCTTGTGATCTTTCATTCACATAATGCTCTCGAATCGACCTAGAGTTATGGTCAACTGTCAAAACCCTAGATGGTCAACTCACTTGAATTAGACTCCGCTATACAATATCAGAAAAAATATTTTCTGATATTGTGTTTGATCTGGCCAGAGACTCCTGCGGATCCATTCTAGAGCATTTTCTCTCTAGTTACCCGAGAGCGAATGATCTTTTATTGAACACACAATTACCTTTGAAGGTCTTCTGTTGGACCCGATCCTTGACTATTAGAAATCCCGTGAATAGGGATTCATAAGCCAAGGTCAAAGCCTAGAAGTCCACCGAAAAGATGTCTTTGGTGTCTCAAGTCTAAGGATCAACCATGCCATTGTGACGATGAATCAAGCCGGTTGACAGTCAGGTAAATTACCATACGGCAATTCATTTCAGATCAGTTCACTGAACTCATTCTCCAATGAGTACCTACAGGTTTATCATTGTTACGCCCCGGATCCAGTTCAATTTTTTTTTTTTTGAAACTCGGAATCCGACCACGTAATCTTAGAACAAATTCCAACATAATAAACAGATATAAGAGCTAAAAAACTACAAGGCGATTTTAAATAAATTCCATAACCATCAAGTAACCCAAAATATCCAAATATAGCCAATACTAAAGTTCACAAATTACAATTTCCATCAGTGGTGTATAATTCTCTATCTCACCAAATAAAGAAAAATAGATCAATCTCTCATTATCCCTATTACATTAAGTCTAAGAAAGCTGTAGATTTCAATCTAATAACCTCATGAAGATATCAAATGCCTCAATCATAAGTCTTCTCAGATTCTAGATTCTCTTTCTCAGATTCTGAAAATATTAATACGGTTTATGAGTACAACTAATCAGTAGACTTCAAACAATCCATATGACTTAACATATAGTAATCTTACAAATCAAATTATACAATTATACTAAGCATAATCTTACACAGTTCTATATATATCTCAATTAATAACATGATATAAAACAAGAGCAAATATAAACTTATCAAATCAAATGTGTTTTCTAATAGCATAGATAGATCGACTAACATATAACATACATAACATAATCGAATTATTATCTTACTGAATAAATTTACTAGCCATGAACTGAATAAATCACATATCGAACTGAACATATAGTAAATTTGTCATGGCAATGGTAGCTTATCAAATCAGAGTTTATATTGTGAGAATAGCTAATCAGAATGAACATAAATTCTTAATCAAATAGGTTGAGATCAAAATCATTGAGGGTAGATGTCAAAAGAACAAACTGAGCAGATTATAAACTGAATCAAATGGATCTAAACAGCAAATCAGGTTTCATATTTATGTGCCAAACAAATCAAATCCAAACATATCAAATAGACATGCATCCAACGACCATATAAGGAGCCAAACAAACAAATACCAGAGCATATAGGCAAGTATGTTAAGGTCATGGCACATGCATAGCCGGGGAGGCTATGGTCAAAAAATTATCAAACTTGGAGAACATGTCAAAGAGGTCATATTTAAAGTGTGGACAAAGTTCCATAAATTTCTGGATTGATTTGATATAAGTTTGGATTCTCACTTTGATTCAGAGAATCGACTTAAATCGAATTCTAGTAAATCGAAATAGAGGGTAAACTGAATAGCAAACGGAATCATAAGATTCTCAAACTTTTCAAATCAGTCAAGGCTATTACAATAAAGGTCTCTACAACATTTGGTATGTTGTGGACATTAATCAAGTGATATATAGGATTCACAAGTTGAGATTTCAAAACTGTCAGGATAGATTATATAGTCTGAGAAGATTATTACGGAATAAATATCCAACAAACTTCAAAAATTATGAATTTATTGGGCATGAATATAACATAAGGAATAGACTTCAGTCAAAATTGTAGCTTAATTGGACATCGGACCAAGGAGAACAAATATCTGTGACTCGTGTGATCGTAATTTGAAACAGAACAAATTACATAGGCTGAGATAATAATCATAGAATAAATAAATAAAAAGATCATAAAAATCTGAAACTTGAATATCATGAAATAAACATATAGATCAAAATTCTTACCAATTTATTTACTTTTAAAAACTTTAAAAAATAACATAGTTTTGTAATACAAAGTAGACCATATGTACAATTATTCACCTACCTCTTGTAGAAAGACCGGCTCTTGGTTTTCCTATGACTTTCTTGCTATCTATCCATGATTTCTTATTCCTCTAAACTCTTATTCACATTTTTTAGGCTCTTCCACACGTTCTCTAAGCCTCCAATAATATAAAACATTGATTAGAATCAATTCTTAAAAGAAATAACCATGAACAACTCTATTCTCTCAAGAACACCACATAAACTTACCATTTAGAAGAGAGCTACATGCTATAGAGCTTGAGCACGACCTCAAGGCTCTATTTATGCTTATTTACTCTCATAATATAACCACCAATACTCCCTTTATTTGCTGGAGTCGAACTCTTACTCCCCATAACTTAATCTCCAAGTCAAAATCACTTCCTAGTCCAAATCGGACTCTGCTCACGCTACTTACAGTTTCTTTTTCTGAAGACCTATAAATTTAACTCCTTAAACATCTGAAATAAGAAAAACTCTCTTCTAAAAAGTTTTAAAACTTTTTATTACCTTTCCAATACAACCAATATCACTATTTGTGGATCTCTATACAAAAGGATATGTCTAGTTTACTGACCTGCTGTCCTGAGTACTCCGAACTCAGAAATCTGGCAGATTTCCTTCATGTCTAAAGATGTCCTGATTTCGATTACGAAACGAATTATTTTAAATATATAGTCTTCATAACACTTCTAGAATATTAAGTCATAGTTCTAATGGAAGTTTTCTTACTTAATTTAAAATTTTATGCACAGAGTTATACTTAAAATAATAGGACTATGTCAAGTAAATCTGTGTACAGAATCCTAGTCCAAGTAGGACTCCAATTATGACTTTCTATCTATTAATTAGAATATTAATTATATTCAAATTTATTATATTTTACTTTTAATATAAGTCCAATATGTTATACATAACTTTTTAGGTCGTGGTTAACATTAATTATACCATCTTTTGACTCATAATTTAAATGCTAATCCGATTAGGACTTGTTTTCTATAGGTAGCTCTTTCTAAAACATTGAAAGGCATCGACCTAAGTTGACGCGATTCAAGACAGAGCCCCATATTTCCTACATTTAACATGCGGATTATTATACATTATGTCAATCAAATTCTTGTATATTGTTAGAGGATCTTGTTATTTCCATGCCTGAATCATACATTAGGGCGGAGATTTTCCATGTGATCAGAATCACATTGTGTTGTGTTTATGCGATCGTGGACTTAGAGTGACAGTTGTTAGTGCTTTACACCCTGTGTCAGTGTGGGAGTGACAAGGTGGCGCCTAGGAGGAGAGGGTCACCTGGTGTACCTCGGGCTAATAGCTAGTACCGGTGTGGGAGTAGTACACTATCAACCTGGGAAAGGTCTGGACACATAATTACAAGGAAGAACTAAACCAGTCAGAGACGATAGAATGGTACCTGGAAGCAGTCTGAGATACAGACCACAAAAAATGAGGCACAATATAGTACAACAGGAGGAAAGTGAAGACGGTCACAAGATATGGAAGACCATAGTGATTGCATGCAAATAAAACCAGGACCCTTTAACTTGGACGTTATCTACTCATTTCGTCAAGGACCCCATAATCTAGCATGGTAATGACAACACTGTGGTGAACACCTCCCACTTTGATCTGCATGACATCTATGGAAGAGAGTTGGCTAGGCACTGTACACCACTCCTTACATATTAATCCTTAGAGGCTCTGCGGCCTATAAAGAGGAGAAAGTTCCATGACCCGGAGTGTGAGTGGTATAGGTTGTTTGACATGTGGGACCTTTATATAGCTCTGAACAGATTGTTCTTTGACCCTATTGAACCGAAATGGCCGCCACTGATAGAAGACCTAATTGAAAGGCTTGTGGCCATTTTTGATAAAAGAATCTTGTTGAGTAAAGAAACTAATGAAGGGGATCCTGATGACCCCTATGACCAGGCCTGACCAGTGATCATCTATAGAAAGCCACCTATCCATCCCATGTCTTTACTCTCCAAACTCTGTTTAGAAACCTATTGCTGATCCTGACTTGGTCTAAGGTGATCACTGAAGACATACCTCGAGTGCTGCCCATTCTCATCACTTTGTCCCATCGGGACTTCTTCCTCCGGGCTCCTCTCGATTTTGAGGAGATCTGTGATTTGATTTGGGACATCCTTTTATATGATCCCCCAAACACGTTGGCTATGGTGCCATCATTTTTCTTTCCCACTTATATTCCCCCATCTTTTCAAATCCACTCATGTTTTATGATAACTAAAAATATTCCCCAAAAAAAAACTTCAATTTCCAAACTTTTTCCCAAATCCTCATTGACGAAACATCCTACTATTTGTCTGAATGTAACTCGTTGCACAGGTCGTTTGGACAAGATTCTCTCTTAGATCTGCTATGTCCCTCCTCTCAGGAGGATTCCCCTGTATCTCATCATGTATCTTGTGATTTTTATCCTTCTTCATCCTCCTTAGGTCATGATAGAGAGTCAAGTTATAGGCAATCTAGTGAAGTTACACAGGTTAGAAAGTCTAGGAAGTCTAAAAGTAGATAAATTCCAAATAGATACCACCAAGAGTTAACTTTCAAATGCCTTTCTTGCTCACTGTGGTGCTCAAAATTGTGTCATGCTTTCATCAATATCAAGTGTTCATATGATAAACATATCAAAATTAAACTATGTGTGTGATCGCCAGAAATTGAGAGCTTCAAAGAAAAGTTGATCGCTTACTAACCTTGTGGATTCGGGAGGATTGTGGTCCTTTTATTCTCCTTCTTTGGCCAGCCAAAGAAGAAGAGCCTTCTTCTTCATTATTCTTGTTTTGTATTTTCTCCTTTTCTTCAAACTTTCTTCAATGTTCTTCCTTCAATCCTTGCAAAACAATTAAAATAAAGAAAAATTAATTAGAGCTATGGGTAGTGTAGAACCTATTCTATCAAACAAACCAAGCATGAAACTAACTAAAGAACGCACTTGTTTGATCTTTTAAACCCCTAACACATAGGCATGGAAAGAATATGATGTAGGTGTTTGAAACATGGATGTGATATGATGAAAGATCTAATCAAAATAGTGAAGAACAATGATGAAAAACTAGCAAAACTAGATGGAAAAGAAGAAAGGGAAGAAAGAGGTTGGCCCTTCATAGCCTTGGATCTTGAAAGCTTCAAAAGGATGGAGTGGATGAAGAAGAAGGAGCTCCAAAGCCTTCCCATATTTTCTAAAGAGAGATCCACCTTTTACCTTGCTATGGACTTCAAAACATGTAATCTCCAACCTCTTTTGAAGGCCAATAGGTAGATGCATATATAGAGAGTGATATGAAGGCAATTTGGCCTTCAACAGGCTCTCCCATGGCCTTCGGATTGCTATGGATGAGTTTCAAAGAGTTAGAAGCCCTTCCAACTAAGGGAACTGGATAAACTCGGTCAAATCACGCTTATCAAGAAACTACTTAAACAACATCGTCCATCAGCGACGCCATTTGGCTAATTAGATGGGCCAAAATAGAAACAAAATCCGGAATGGAAAGTGTAGAAAATTAGAAAACTAAAAAGGCGTCGTCCATGAGCGACGTTATTCAGATAATTAGGAAATTAACTCAAATTTAAATTGGAAATCCAATCGGATTAGGGAACGCAAATGGCATTGTCTATGGGCGACGTCATTCAGTTATATCTATCTGAATTTAAGAATTTAAGTCCGAATTGATTTCGGATAAAAATCTAAATGGTGTCGGCCATGATCGACGTTAATCAACGAAAATATCAAAAAATCAATAAAAATGAATTAATGATTAGAAATCAGACCATTTCGGGGCATTACAATTGTGACATGAAATTTGCTCAATATGAAGTCAGAATTAGCATGTCTACAGCTACCCCACCCTGGCATTGACTTTGCAAGGGAGTGAAGTCGAATGGAATGAACTGAAAAGGTAATGCCAAGGTATGATAAGATATGCTCTCAACATCACATGATGAGAATCTTTCTCAAAATGATCAATGAAGCGTCTGAAAGATATCAATGGAATTAATCTTGTCTAGATGAGATAGACAAAAAACAAATAAGGATGACCAACTTCCACGAGGGGAAGTACCCTAGGTCACAAACCTTTCACGTTTCATCATGGAGAGCGATTACCAGCTAATGTGGACGTACTTTAACCATAATGGATCTTAAAAGGAAACAAGAAATGTGGGATAAATAATCTAATGAAAGAATTCCAAAAATATCTTTAAGAAAACCTCAAAAATAATTGAGAGATCAATTCGGAATAGAATATTTCATATCACGTTGGGATTTCTTAGATCAATGATGTAAGATTGAGGTTTCGGATTCGGTTATCGGGCTGGTTTTTGGCATCGGATCCGTTGGGTTGGGCCTTTGTGGGCCTGGGGCATGGGCAAGCTCGACACGATTTTGTTCGGCGTCGACCTAGGGGAACGCCATTTAGGAGCCATGCAGGGGTGCCACGTGGGCGAGCGTTGGGGCGCGAGTGTACGGTCCCGGTCTGATCGTCTGAAAGGCGTCTTGCATGACTGACACCATTAAGAGATCTTCCAGTCTACGACCCCGTCCTGTAGTATGATGGCGTCGTCTGGGAACAACGTGATTTAAGTAGTTTTCGGTTGACGCTTCGAGCCCTCCCTTCCTTTCCCTCATTCTCCCCATTCCTCTCTCTCTCCTCCCTCTCTCCGAACAGCTCCGTTTCCCCTCCCCCTTCTCCTTCCTTTCCTCTCCCCATTCCTCCGCTTCCTCCACTCCATCAACCTCCTACCCCTCACCACTACCACCACCATCTATTCCGCGACACATTGCTCTTTGGACGACGTCTGACGTTCCGGTGGAGTGACGGCATCCACAGTGGTACCGGCGGCGGCTTGCGGTGTAGCGGTAAAGGCTTGGAGTTAGGAAGAGTTCAAGTAACTGGTAGGGTGACGATCCTCGTTGTATTTTGTTTAAAACCATAACTTTCCCGCTTTGAAGCATGCGATGTGTATGGAGAATTTTGGATAGAAAGCATGTCTTAAGGGGATTTTTAATGGAAATAGGCATTGTTATGAAATGGGATTTTGGGTATTAAATTGGTTATTGGATTTCTCCCCATGTCTTTTTTACGTTTTTGTGTGTTTTAGGGGAGAAGAGGGACCCTCGATTTTGGCTCGGTGGAAACCGGAGAAGCTCGGTTTCGGGCGTTGAATGGCATCGAGACCAGGTGACGCCATTTAGAATGGTGCCGACCATAGCCGACGTGATTCAACGGCCCATTTTTTCGGTTTCCGAGGCCAATGTGGGATGAAGAGTTGAACAACGTCAGCCATGTGAAAAAAAATTGAACCTGTTTAGAGGTCTTGAATGACGTCGGCTACGGATGACGCCATTCATGACAGAACCCTATTAATTCATGCAATTACCATGTGTATACATTGTTAGATAATTTCGTTAAATGCATATTCAAAATCGTACTTTGAGGACAAGGGTTTCCACGTGACTGGATTGTATTGTGTTGTGGTTTATGCGATCGTAGACCTAGAGTGATAGTTGTTAGCGCTTAACATCTTGTGTGGGTGTGGGAGTGACACAGTACCGGTGTGGGAGTGGTGGGGTGACGCCTAGTGAGAGAGGGTCACCTGGTGTACCCCGGGGTATAGCTAGTATAGGTGTAGGAGTGGTACATTGCGGAATGTCACTCGTGGCTAGGAGGAGGCAGAGTCATCTAGAGCTAGACAGGCCGGAGTAGCCAGTGTGCTATCTAAGGGGTTGCTGCTCTGTCCCAGCAGGTCGGTGTTTTTTCACGTTCGACTGCATGGTTTGTGTGTTTTACAAGAACACTGGTTGTGGACTCCAATGTTAAGTCGAGTGATTTTAGAGTTATGCCTATTGCATCTTCGAATGCATGTGTTTCATATCGAAATTTGGGAACTGTGTTTACTGCTTTACTTATTTAGTTGCCTATTCGTGTTGTTGCACTTGTCGGTGCATGACTGAGTAGCAGGGATCAGAGGATCCCTACTGAGTCCATTTCGATGAAACTCACCCCTATAGTTTTCAGGTGAGAGTTCCAAGTAGGGAGGGTTTCGTCTTGGGTTGCGCGCCAGCAACCACTGTTCCGGTGTATGCCCCGATGTAGTTGTTATTTCCTTTTCAGGCCTGCACATTTTATTATTTCTTTTCAGTTGAAATATGTAATTATTTACTGAGTTGAGTCGAGTTATAATAAGTTTTGATTCCTGCACTTCCTTTACGATTCGATGTGATGTAGAATGTTTAGCTTAGTTTATCATTTATTTTCCAGACTTATCGAGATCCTGGTTTGGATCCAAATTTTAATGATTCGGTATCCATTTAGTGATCGGATCCCCGATTATAGGGTGGCAGGTCATTACAGTTGGAACCATAGCATTCGGTCTAGCAAATAGATGAATAACTATGTTAAATACCAGAAATTTCAGCAAATAAATACATTATCCCGTCCAGGCACAGCGGTAGTTTAAATTGTGAGCTCTAATTAGAGGTTTTTGATTCTTGTGATTGTAGGAGGTAAGATGGCTCCTAGGAAGAGGGTGCCAGTTATTCGGGAGCAGGGAAACGTTTCTAGCGGGTCTAAGCTCAGTAGACAGAATACGGATCGTTTTGTAGAGGCTATGATGGACTCGATGACTAGATATTAGACTCAAGACCCTAGTGACAGTTCTAGTGCTCGGGGAGGGCCTTCAGCTTTCTTGTAGAGATTCTTGAAGCTGAGGCCGCCTCATTTACCGGTCGTCCTGACTCGGATGAGGCCGCTCATTGGTTGAAGGAGATGGAGAAGACTTTTGGCACTTTAGAATATGCGGCAGTTGAGAGGACCCCGTTGGCTACCTTCATGTTGAAGGATGATGCCTATGATTGGTGGACCACTTCGAAGAGTTTTTGTCTTATGCATATAAGAATCTCAGGGAGATTCCGTGGGAGACATTTGTAAAGGAGTTCAACGGGCAGTACTTTCCTAGTCATGTCGAGAAGGCCAAGGAGAGGGAGTTTATGGAGTTGACCCAAGGGAGCATGATAGTGTTCGAGTACCAAATGAAGTTTGTCGCTTTAGGACAGTTTGTAACCTTCATCTCGGGGGATGAAGAGTGTCGGGCTGAGAGGTTTGTGGACGTACTAAGGTTCAACTTGAGGAGTTTTGTGGTGTCCCACTGTTGTTTGGACTTGGCATCGGCGGTTAAGTGTGTCGCAGTAGTAGAGGCACAGCACGATCAGTCAGCTCGGTAGAGGGGGCTGGCTACTCAGGGGCCAGCATATGGCAAGGGGAAGACAGCAGCAGCTCCTTCGTCTGGATCGGGATCGTCTTCACTCGGCTCCAGATTTAGGAGGTTCTTTCGAGGTGGCGGCTACAACAGGGGTAGCAGTTGCAGTAGCAGACCCAGGCAGATGTAGTAGACTCAGTCGATGCCCAACACACAGTAGGAGGCAACGCAGAGACTGCCAGAGGCTTGTCGCCATTGTCGTAGTACTCATGGTGGGACTTAGTGTCCCGCATTTGTTGGGAGGTTTTATACTTGTGGCCAGCAGGTCCATTTGGTGAGGTATTGCCCACAGGGGCATGGTTAAGGGTAGGGATCGGGAGATCAGAAGAAGTCGAGGACTTAGAGGAGAGTTCTTGCTATTACCAGAAAGGAGGCTCACACGTCTAACCTGGTGGAAGGTACACTTTCTGTCCTTGGGAACTCTACCCATGTGTTGATTGATTTGGGTGCTTCGAATTTCTTTATTTCTGAGCAATTTGTAGATGTTCTTTCTGCACCCGTTGATAAGATATCTGATGGACTGATGGTTGAGGTTCCTTCTGGGGATTTTATGTTGACTTATAAATGTATGAGTGAGGTTCCTTTGACTATTGAGGGTCATCAGTTACCTACCCAGTTAGTTGTGCTTGCCATTCGTGACTTTGATGTTATCTTGGGCATGGATTGGTTAGAGGCTTATTATGCCGAGGTGGACTGCCACAACAAGAGGGTACGCTTCTCCATCCCAGGCATCCTGGCCTTCTACTTCCAAGGTATTAGGCTCTCTTCTCGTGGTATTCTTATTTCTACTTTTAAGGCCCAGAGGTTACTTGTTGGTGGCTGTGAGGCTTTCCTTGCCTCAATAGTTGTAGCTGGTGATATAGTAGTTCTAGTCCTTGGGAGGTGCCTATAGTCTGTGACTTTGTTGATGTGTGTCATGAAGAGTTGGATGGCCTTCCTCCTCAGCGGGAGGTTGAGTTCACTATTGAGCTTGCACCGGGTACGACGCCTGTAGACACGCTAATTTTGACATCATATCGAGTAAATTTCATGTCATAATAATAATGCCCCGAAATGGTCTGACCATTAATGGTTAATTAATTTTTATTGATTTTCTCGTAAAATTAGTTGAATGACGTCGCCTAAGGACGATGTCATTTAGTTTTTTAGCAAAAATTGATTCGAAATCAAATTTCCTAATCGGGATAGAATTAACTAAATAACGTCGCCCTAGGGGGATGCTATTTAGGTTTCTTAATCCGTTTCAATTTCCAATTTGATTTTAGTTCATTTCCTAATTAACTGAAAGACGTTGCCGATGACAGATGCCATTTAGGTTTCCTAATTATTCTGGTTTCCTTCTCCGGATTTTTATTTCTATTTCTAACGCTTAATTGGGTGAAAGACGTCTCTCTCGAGCGACGCGATTAAGGCTTAATTCTAATAAGTCTAATTTAGCCAAGATCATCTGGTTTCTAAGGTTAGGAAGGACTCAAATCCTTCATGTTTATCTGAGGAAAGTTGCAGAGGCACGGGAGAGCCCTTTGAAAGCCCTAAACCTCCCCAAAACCTAATATTATATATGTCTACCTTATTGGCCTTTGAAAAAGGTTGGCAATTGAAGAATTTGAGGCTCAAGGCAAGGGTTTTGAAGGCTCTCAAGGAGGAAAACGTGAACAACAAGAGGAGCTTCATCCAAGACTTCTTCCACTTCATCCTCTTCATCCTTTGAAGCTATTGAAGGCCAAGGCTATGGAGGGGCCAACCAACGATCTTTCCCTCTAGTTTCTTCTTTGTTTTTTTTCATTGTTTTCCATAGAGTAAATCATTGTTTTTCATATAGTTTGTCATCTCATCAGTTCTTCATACACACACTTACAACATCCTTCTTAAAACCCATGTTCATGTTAGGGGTTTAAAAGACCAAATAAAAAGTGAGTTTTCTTTGTTTAATTCATGTTATATTTGACTGTTAGAATAGATACCACACTACCATCATAGATCTAATATCTTCTTTCTTTGTTTAATTTCTTTTTTAGAAGGTTTGAAGAAGGAATTTGAAGATTGGAAGGCTTGAAAAGCACAAAAAAACAAAAAAACAAGAATAAATAAAAAAAGAAGGGCTCTTTTTTTCGGTCGGCCAAAAGAGAGGAACAAAGAACCCTATTTCTCCCAGTTGCAAGGTTAGTAGCGATCAACTTAATCTTTGAAACCCTCGGTTTCTAACGATCACGATCTTTAATTAGTTTGCTAATTGTGTTAACACATGATATCATGAGAATCACACACCCTATTTAAGCACCTACAACACTCTTATTTAAGGCCACGTATCGGATAGCTCCAGTTGAACTCGCTGAGTTGAAGGCGAAGTTGTAGGAATTGCTGGATAAGGGTTTTATCCATCCCAGCACTTCTCCATGGGGTGCTCCGGTTCTATTTGTTAGGAAGAAGGATGGTTCTCTGAGACTGTGCATTGATTATAGACAGCTAAACCAGATAATAGTAAAGAACAAGTACCCACTTTTGAGAATCGATGATATGATAGATCAGTTGCAGTCTGCAAGGGTATTCTCGAAGATTGACTTAAGGTTAGGATATTATTAGATGAGGATCTGTGAGGCTGATGTAAGTAAGACGACTTTTAGGACTCGGTACGGACACTATGAGTTTTTGGTGATGCCTTTCGGCTTGATTAATGCTCCGATGACTTTTATGGATTTGATGAACTGGGTTTTTATGGACAATCTGGATTAGTTCGTGGTGGTGTTTGTGGATGACATTTTAGTGTATTCTTCTTCAGAGGAAGAGCATGGCACGCATCTTAAGGTGGTGTTGCAGGTTCTGAGAGAGCACCAACTCTAAGCCAAGTTTAGCAAGTATGAATTCTGGCTAGATAAGGTGCACTTCCTGGGGCATGTCATTTCTGGTGACGGCATTACTGTAGATCTAGCCAAGAATGAGGCAGTGATGGACTGGGGCTGACCGACGACTGTGTCAGAGATAAGGAGCTTCCTGGGGTTAGCAAGATATTACAGACGGTTTGTCTATGATTTTTCTTCCATAGCGACTCCCTTGTCGAAGTTGACTCGTAAGGGAGTTCGTTTTGTGTGGACCGACGAGTGTGAGTAGAGTTTTGCTGAGTTGAAGACTCGTCTCACTTCGGCTCCAGTTCTAGTGCTTCCATCTGGTTCTAAAGGATTTGTGGTTTACTCAGATGCATCTCGTCGAGGTTTAGGTGTGGTTTTGATGCAGCATGGTAAGGTTGTGGCCTATACTTCTAGGCAGCTGAAGAAGTATGAGGAGAACTACCCCACTCATGTCTTAGAGTAGGCGGCTGTGTTATTTGCACTGAAGATCTGGCGGCACTACTTATATAGGGAGAAGTTCTAGGTATTCACTGATCATAAGAGTCTGAAGTATGTATTCACGCAAAGGGATCTGAACTTGAGGCAGTGCCGGGGGATGGAGTTTATCAAGGACTATGATCTTGACCTCTCTTACCATCCGGGCAAGGCGAACGTGGTGGCGGACGCCTTAAGTCGGAAGATGGTCATGTCATATCTCATGATTCGGCAGTGGAAATTGTAAGAGCAGGTTGGAGAATCTTCCTTTAAGATTCTTCGAGAGGCTGACGGAGCCGTGCTAGTCAACTTGACTGTGAGGCTAAAAGTGTACAATGTAGTGATTGAGGCTCAGAAAGAGGATGCAGAGTTACCACAGATTTTCCAAATATCAAAGGTGGAGTTGTGGGATGATGGCACGGTCAGATTTAGAAGCAGACTCTATGTTCTAGCTAAGGAAGAGGTGCGCAAGAGTGTCCTAGATGAGGCACATCGTTCTAGACATGCAGTGCATCCCGGAACGACTAAGATGTATCATTGTTTGAGAAGGCACTTTTGGTGGCCTGGCATGAAGAAGGACATGGCTGAGTACGTGGTAAGGTGCTTGACTTGTCAGTAGGTCAAGGCAGAACATCAAAGACCAGGAGGATTGTTGTAGCCATTACTGATCCCGGAGTGGAAATGGGAACACGTAACTATGGACTTTGTGATGGGACTGCTCATGTCGCCCGGCAGGAGAGACGCGATCTGGGTCATTGTTGATCGATTGACCAAGTCAGCGCACTTTCTAGCTATTAGGAAGGACTGGTCAATCGATAAGTTGGCTAGGTTGTTTGTGGACCGAATCATCTCTCTACATGGGGTGACTTTTTCCATCGTGTAAGATCGAGATCTGAGATTTACTTCTAGATTCTAGAGAAGTTTTTAGAAAGCCTTGGGTACGCAGTTAGCTTTCAGCTCAGCTTACCATCCTGAGACTAATGGACAGTTAGACAGGACCATTTAGACACTGAAGGACATGCTTAGGGCTTGTTGCTTAGATTGGGGAGGTTCTTAGGAGCAACAATTTCGGGGACGAAATTCTTTTAAAGGGGTGAGAATGTAAGGATTGAGGTTTTGGATCTGGTTATCGGGTCAGTTTTTGGCATCGGACCCCTTGGTTTGGGCCCTTGTGGGCCTGGGGCATGGGCTCTTTATCGCGTCGAGCTTTCGTGATGCGATCTTGAACGGCGTCAGCCTAGGGGGATGCCATTTAGGAGCCATGCGGGGGTGTCACGTGGGCGAGCATTGGGCCGCGAGTGTACAGCCCCAGTCTGATCGTCTGAAAGGCATCTTGCATGACCGACGCCATTTAGAGATCTGCCAGTCTACGACCCTATCCTGTCATCTGAACGGCGTCGTCTGGGAACGACGCGATTTAAGTAGTTTTCGGTTGACGCTCCTATCCCTCCCTTCCTTTCCCTCATTCTCCCCATTCCTCTCTCTCTCCTCCCTCTCTCCGAACAACTCTGTTTCCCCTCCCCTTTCTACTTCCTTTCCTCTCCCCATTCCTCCTCTTCCTCCACTCCATCAACCTCCTACCCCTCACCACTACCACCACCATCTCCTCTACGGCACACTGCTCTCTGGACGGTGGTCGACGTCCTGGTGGAGTGACGGCGTCCACGGTGGTACTGGCGGTCGCTTGCGGTGTAGCGGTAGAGGCTTGGAGTTAGGAGGAGTTCAAGTTACCGGTAAGGTGATGATCCTCATTGTATTTTGTTTAAAACCATGATTTTCCCGCTTTGAAGCATGCAATGTGTATAGAGTATTTTGGATAGAAAGCATGTTTTAAGTGGCTTTTTAATGGAAATAGGCATTGTTATGAAATGGGGTTTTGGATATTAAATTGGTTATTGGATTTCTCTCCTTATCTCTTTTACGTTTTTGTATGTTTTAGGGGAGAAGAGGGACCCTCAGTTTTAGCTCCGTGGAGACCGGAGAGGCTCGGTTTCGGGCGTTGAATGGCGTCGAGACCAGGTGACGCTATTTAGAATGGTGTCGACTATGGTCGACGTGATTCAATGGCTCATTTTCTTGGTTTCCGAGGCCAGTGTGGGATAAAGAACCGAACGACATCGGCTATAGGTGACGCCATTTAGGCCAGTATCTCCGAGTCCCAACGCTTGTGAAAAAAAACTGAACCTGTTTAGAGGTCTTGAATGACGTCGGCTATAGTCAACGCCATTCAAGACAGAACCCCATTAATTCATGTAATTAACATGTGTATATATTATTAGATAATTTGGTTAAATGCATGTTCGAAATCGTACTTCGAGGACGAGGGTTTCCACGTGACCGGATCGCATTGTGTTGTTTTTTGTGCGATTGTGGACCTAGAGTGACAGTTATTACTGCTTGACACCCTGTGTCGCTGTGGGAGTGACACATGGCCAGTGTGGGAGTGGTGGGGTGACGCCTAGTGAGAGAGAGTCATTTGGCGTACCCTGTGGTATAACTAGTACTGGACTGGGAGTGGTACACTGCGGAGTGTCACTCGTGGCTGGGAGGAGGCAGAACCACCTAGAGCTAGACAGGCTGGAGTAGCCAGTGTACTATCCGAGGGGTTGCTACTCCGTCCCAGCGGGTCGGTATTTTTTCGCATTTGGCTGCGTGGTTTGTGTGTTTCGCAGGAACACTCGACATGGACTCCAGTGTTGAGTCGAGTGGTTTTAGAGTTATGCCTATTGCATCTTCGAATGTATGTGTTTCATATCGGAATTTGAGAACTGTGTTTATTGCTTTACTTATTTAATTGCCTATTCGTGTTGTTGCACTTGTGGGTGCGTGAGTGGGTGGTAGGAATCGGAGGATCCCTACTGAATCTATTTCAATGAGACTCACCCCTACGGTTTTCAGGTGAGGGTTCCAAGCAGGCATAGCATGAAAGATTTCGTCTCGAGTTGCGCACCAGCAGCCACTGTTCCAAGGTATTCCCCGATGTAGTTGTTGTTATTTCCTTTTCAGGCATGTACGTTTAATTATTTCTTTTTAGTTCGAATATGTAATTATTTGTTGAGTCGAGTCGAATTATAAAAATTTTTAATTCCTGCACTTCCTTTACAATTCAATGTGATGTGGAATGTTTAGCTTAGTTTATCATTTATTTCCAGAGTTAATTGAGATCCTGGTTTTGCTCTAAATTTTAATGATTCGGTGCCCATTCAGTAATCGGATCTCCGACTATAGGGTGGCGGGTCGTTACAAATGATATGAAATTTAATCAATAACTAATTTTTATCACAATGATTTCAAATTCCTATATGATGGATGCTGGGCTAAAAGGAAAATTAAAATGAAATAAAATATAAATTAATCGAGGATAATATTGCTAAATTACCATTATGAGTCAAGGCACCAGTCCTACAATTCAGTGTTAAGCCGAAGCTTGTTTCTCCATGCACCGTTTCATAAAAGCGGAACCATCGTCCCCATCAATTAACAATCTAACAGCCTATCTATGTGATTAAGAATCCTCTGAAATTATCACTGTTTTTGATAAAGGGGAACTCATATTCCAATTTTATCATTACCCCAAGGTCCTTGATATGTTCTAATAAATATCTAACATATAGTAATAATATGATGCAAATCAAATACATAAGGGAATATAAGTGAAGAGATAATAGTCTTTTAGTTACGGCGGGACTTAGTGATCACAATGGGACCTTATTGAAATTCTAGCTTCATTTTTATTTTCCTTGAATTTTCCTGTACTTAAAATTTGTTAGTAACTTCATGCAGAGAGATAAACATCATCAAATAGTAGCAAATATGTAATTTTGAAAAATGACAGAAATTCTCTAAATGGTGTCGCTATGTGTCAATGTCATTTGAATGATGTCGTCTCGAGGCGACGCCATTTAACTTACCGAAACTGCTCTTTCCTGACTCTACTACGAACTCAACTTTCCTTCATCAAACAACCTTTTACAACTCAGAAAAGGCCTTCTAAGCTCATAAATCGCTCTATATAATCTCCCTCTCTTTAATTCAACCCAACACAACAAACTTTCAAGAGGAAAAGCTAGGGGATTCTCTCAAAATCTCAAGAGCAAGGAAGAGAAAGAGCAAGAAAAAGGAGGAGATCAAGTATTCAAAGGAAGATAGCTAGTTTTGCAAAAGATTCTTCATCAAGTAAGAGGGCGAGAAAGATGATTGAAAGGCTTTCTAATGTAGAAGGCCACCTTAGTAGGCGAGCTCCTAACGTACAAGTAGGCTATTTTCTCTTTCCCTGTTCAATTTTTCTCCTTTCTTTATTCTTTTACAAATTATTCCATACTCCAAATTCTTTTAGATAAAACCGTGCTAATTCTTTTTCAAGGGATATCCTTTCTTTCCTAGTCCAGGAAGGTTTTCTTCTCTTCCATGGATTTCCAAGTTAGTAGGGAAAATTAACCTCTCCATGCAATCATATATCTTCGAGTGGAATCTCCAAGGCTTGGTTATTCATACAAAACATTACAAGAGCGCGTATATGGATTGGGCTACAATGGGCACAATTATTGAATTGTGGCATCCTCAAACACACACTTTCCTCTTCACTTCCTTCAAAGCTACCATCCTCTTAGAAGAAGTTGAGCTCCTATTGGGACTCCCAAAGCTCAAGGCTAATAGTGATGAACCTGACGTGATGGATATGTTATTCATGAGAGAAAATGTCACTTGTCATCAATTTTTAGAAAAGATCATGGAAAGTCTAAAAGAAATCTAGAGCGTCCTCACTCAGAAAGGAATTAATCTGGCAAAGCTGGCAGAATAGACTTTGAATCAGACAGAAGAAATCAAGGAAGAAGATATAGAGACCGTGATGATCGCGTTCACTGCATGTCTAGCTGGAGCTCTATTATTCCCTGCCAAGGACAACATATTGTTGGAAGATCATCTTAGTGCAATTAGTGGGATATTTAGGGGAAAACAGATAAGCACAACGGTTCTAGCATATCTCTACAGTGGGCTATCAGTGGCGGCTACTAGTCAGCCTCCTTATGGCAGCATGCAACTCTTAGCCTTATGGATTGATATCCACTTCAAGTTCAACCACAATGAGGAAACGATTCCCAAGATGTCACATATATATCAGCGTATTCCTATCTTTCACATTGCCAACATAGTGAAATTCAACAACAACATGACCAATCGAGTGCCCAACCTCAAAACTAGAGCTGACTGGCGTGCTTACTTCAAAACCATGCCAAGGACTGGCTTCGAATCTACAATACTTGCTCTCAGGGAAAAGGGGGTATGGGTGCGCCACTATGTAGGCATAGAGCTCTGACTGATCGGAGCGACCGAGTTCGTTTTATATAATCCACATCGCTGTTATCCTCAAGTTGGTATACCTCGCTATGAATTTCCTGAAATATCCTATCTTTCTCTAATCAAGAAGTAGGCTTTAGGAACTGATGAAGATTTCGAGACAACAGAACTCATTACTACTTTATGGAACATCGGTTTCACCCGTTGTGTTAAACTTCTTCATGAAGCGAATCGGGAGCTATGGAAAAACTATGTAAAAGAGAAAATTAGGCCTGAAAGCTCTCAACTTCTGCCCAAAGTTTGATGTATTTTTTAAATTTATTTTCAATAGAAAATCATTCCTTTATTGCAATAAATATCTTTCCTTAATATTGTGCAATTTTCTAGAATTTTTCCTTAAGCAAAACAACTCATTTTCCTAAAAATTCAGAGTTTCGGGCCCATTAATTCAAATGGCGTCGAGACTAGATGACGCCTTTCAGTACAATCTAATTTTCGAAAATTTAAATTTATTTCATAAAGAGCTTGAATCACATCACCTATGATCAACGTTAATCACTTTCTCTCTCCTATTTTCAAGAAATTCTGAAGCATTAAATTCTCTGAATCACGTCGCTCATGGTTGACGTCAATCATTAATTGCAACCATACTTTCACATTTTCCAACGCATTAATTCCCTAAATCGCGTTGCCCGTAGTCGACATCATTAAGTAATTTTCATAATTCTCCAAGTACGGCCCTGACCAATAAAGGTAGTAATTTCCAAATGGCGTCGTCCATGGGCGACGTCTTTTATCAGATTTCAAAATTTTGCATGTTGCCTCAGTTTATGTGCCTCTGAATAGCGTCGTTCATGGTCAACGCCATTTAAACATTTTATTCTGGTTCACGAACCCGAGCCTTTCCTCCTCCTCATTCGCTCTTTGCTCTTTCTCTCTCCTCTCCTTCGCCTTCTTCTCCGGCGAACCCGTGCCTCTCCGGCGATTTCCTCCTTCTCAAGCGATCTTCTTCGATCTCGTCCATCACCAACGACCTCCCTCTCTCTTTCTTATCATTCTTTCTTCTTCTCTCATTCTCAAACTCTCATTTGAGCCCTCTCTCGGTTCGGTCTCTCTCTTACACTCATACACTCACCATGGATTGTCTTGGACATAGTGGGAAGAGGCAAAGAGTGATAGTGGTGCCGGAGTTGGAGGGGGACGAAGAAGACCTCCTCCCCACACAAGAAGAAATCCTAGAAGACGTGGCAGTCCTCGAGGCAGCTGAGGTGTTTATGGAGGCGGAAGACGCCGCCCTGGCGGCGGCACCGGTGCCGGCTCAAGCCCAAGAGGCGGGACCTCCAATGGTGAGTTCAAAACTCTCCTCTTTTATAACATCTGGGGGGATGGGGAATTGAAAAGGAGGAAGGGCCACGGGTCCTTGGACCCATACTTGAATGACGTCGAGACCAGGTGACGCCTTTCAAAAAGCGTCGACCAGGGCCAACGCCATTCAGAACAGTGATTATGGGCCCAAAATAGAATTAAAAATTGATTTTAATTATCTTTTAATTGATTTATCTAATATTTTCTTGGACAATCGTAAGGCACGATGAGGGCCAGGATCTCATGGGACCTAGTTATTACAGCATATAGGGGGCTTCCAAATTTCCAGAAGGCTAGACTTAGATAGATGGGGTTTGGTGAGATACTAGATAAAAAGCCCTTCTGGTTCGATTTGGTCCTGTTGCAGGTCCTACAGGAGAGGTGGGATCCAAAGAGTAGGGCATTTCTGATGCCCTTGGGACATATGGTTCCTAGCTTGGAGGACGTGGCCATGATAACTGGCCTCAGGGTAGAGGGTCATGCCGTGAGTGGGATCACTCACCTCGACTATAGGGAGATGGTGGAGAGCCTCCTTGGTCTGGGAGTGTCAGGAGCACCGGGTAGGGAGTCTAGGACCTTATACCAGGTAGATGTAGAGGATGCCCTAAGGTTAGTCAGTCTACCTTAGACAAAGGCAGGGTGAGTCGAGAGAAACATTTTGGGATAGATTATCCATATCAACGGGAGGAGTGTACTGTTGGGATGAGAGCCAGCGAGATTTAGTAGATAAACAGCTTAGGACTTTTTTAGTATTTTTTTTGGGGAGGTTGTTGTTTGGCACCATGGGGGATCATATCCATTGCATATTCCTGGGTCTTCTTCTGGATTTAGATAGATTAAGGAGTACACCTAGGGTGCGGCCCTTCTGGCACACCTCTTCACAGACTTGTCCGCAGTCGCACCAGACCACGAGACCACGGTCACCAGCTTCCCGCCGTTTCTTCAGGTACCTTATTTCATTTTCTTTATGTTTAAGTTTATGAAATGATTAATGCATGATTATGATGATTCCTAACCTATATGTTCATGCATATAGATTTGGACTTACTACTACTTCCCTCTAGGTCGGGCTAAGCCCGTTCGTCCAGATGCAGTACCATTGGCCAGCAGGTGGCGGCCAGTTGTTGATACAGCTCCACAGCACCATCAGTTGACGGCTCTCCGCCGTTAGTTTCTCGATTATCCGGAGATCTTGGTGAGTTTTTATTTAATGTGTATCCTTGTTTATTTCAATTAAATGCAATTTATTTATTAACTCATGAATGCAACTAACTTATATTCATGTAGGTGATATGGCGCCCTTATTGGGGCATGGGGGAAGTAGGACAGCCATATGTGACGGCAGGGCAGGGTATAGATGCCAGGTGTGGGTCCGTTGCCTCAACGAGATCGAGCTGCTCCATCTGCGACTGGTAATAAGGATGCTGGGCCTTCACCAGGAATGGATAAAGAAAGAGATTTCGGAGGGGATTGAGAGGACAATGAGGGGGAAGCAGGCCCGCACCGACTGGCGGGTGAAATTCTCAGACCAGCACGCGGACTGGGAGCATCGTGGAGTCCCGGTGGAGTTACATGTGGAGAGTAGTGAGGCCTACCTCCAACAATACCGGGTCCACTTCACTACCCATCTCCAGTATCTTCATCCTGTAGATGTAAGTATGGCTATATGCTTCTTAAATTTTGTTATTATTATCTCACTTATGTTTGCGAATGAATGAATGACATGATATGATATGCAGGATGTGCGAGATGCGACCATCATTACCCTCCGGGATCAACTCCAAGATGCGGAAGCCCAGCTCGACCAGATTCAGGAGGAACTAAACACCTTGGTATGTATGCATGAATCATTTAAATGTATAAATGAATTCATTTTATTAATTAAATTGTTTTGGCGCTTAACTGCTGACAATAATCTTCTGGTACAGCGTGCTGCTTACACCCAGGCTGCCAGGCTGCCCAGCCTCCCACTGACCCGGCTGGAGCCTCATCTTCGAGCACTTTTCAGGATGCCGCTCTTGCCGACCTCCAAGAGAAGCTAGCTCAAGCCATACACCGCACTTCTCTGGTGGAGGAGGATCGCGCCGCTCGGGTAAATTCTAGTCTTTGTTCCTTTCATTTGCTCCATAGCTTGATCTTGAACTTTCTTGAACTAACTGTGTCCTCCCTTGACTGGTATGTTACTGAGCTTCAAGAGGCTCTTCATAGAGCCGAGGCAGAGCTCGAGCAGACGCGGAGTGTGGCGGCCCAGGCACAGGCAGATGCTGCCCAGATCAAAAAGTTGGAGGAGAGGCTGGCAAGGCTTTCCAGTGGTGACCTCCCCCGTGAGCTTACACGCCTCTAGATGCATCTGAAGATCGTTACAGAGGAGAGGGAGCAGGAGCGAGAGAGGATAATGGTGGAGAACAACACCCTCCGTGTGCAGCTGGGGATTTCCGAGCACGAGCAGCGCAGCGTTGAGGAGCGGTACCAGCGTGTCCGCCAGTGAGCTCGTAAGGGAGGGCATGGCAGCGTCTTCTCCGCTAGCGTCGTTGTCTCATCTACTCGTGCTAAGCCCAGCGCCTGTAGACACGCTAATTTTGACATCATTTTGAGTAAATTTCATGTCATATAATAATGCCTCAACATGGTCTGATATTTAATCATTAGTTAATTTTTATTAATCTTTCTGTATTAATTGTCTAAATGACTTCGGTCAGACAGACATAATTTAAGTTAATTAATTAAATTGATTTTAACTCAAATTTTTAATCAAATATGAAAAAGTCTAAAAGACGTCGACATATGTAGACGTCATTTAGAGCTTATTCCTATTTTGATATTTAAATTTGAATTTTAATTAATTGATTAATTAGTTAAAAGACGTCTGCCAGGTACGACGCCATTTAAGTTTCCTAAGCTCATTCTGCCACTTTTCCCGATGTTTATCCTTATCTTAATTAAGCTAAAAGACGTCTTCCATGGACGACGCGTTTTAGATAATTACAGATAATGATGAATTAATCTGTGTTTATCTGTTTATTAGTTGGATAAACTTCAAACTCTTTCATGTTAATCTGATAATAACCGCAGATGCGTGAACTTTAAGTCTATAAATACCCAACCCCTTGGTTATTAAAAAGTTAGTGATGTTAGTGATGATAGCGATAATTGAGCAAAGAATCTTGGAGACAACGTCCAAACGCTGAAGGATCGAGGTGCTGCTACTACTTCTAGGAGTCTTGAAGTAAGCTTCATCGTTTTCTTTGTCCTTTCAAGATCCATTCAAGACCAAGGCTTTCCAGGGCCATCCAACTTAGTTCTTAATTAATTTCTACATCTTTATCATATTTTCATCACATAAGCCTCATATTTTCATCACATCACTCCATGCAACACACACTCACTAGTATAATTCCAATCCGTATTTTAAGGGGTTTAAAAGACCATCAAATAAGTGAGTTCTTTGTTTAAGTTGTATGATTAGAATCTTCATTAGAATAGATACTACATCTATTTGAGTTCTTATTATTTTCTTTCATCCTTGTTTCTTGCAAGGTACAAAAGGAGATAAAGAGGAGAGAATCAACAAGGAAATCTGGATGATCCTCAAAGTCCAATAAGCATCCAAAGTAAGAGCAAAGTCAGAAGGGCTCTCTTTCTTCAACCGGCTGAAGGAGGGGAATCAAGGACTTCAACATCTCCCAATTCTAAAACAGGTAGGCGATCAATCTTTTCTTTCGAAACTTTTTAGTTAAAAGTTTCTGGCGATCACATTCACTTAGTTTTTAATAGGTTTATTTGTCACATAATCAACATAATTTTCATGATAATCACACCCCTGATTTGAGCACTCACAGCTTTTTGGCGATCACGGTGGGACTTGGTCTCGCTATCTTTCCATCTTTGTTCTTGCTTTTTACCAATCGGGCACCCACGGTGCACCACCTGTGTCTCTCGACACACCCTCACCGATCGGTGAGTTTTTAATTTAGTTGTTATTCCCAAGTGCACCACGTGCACACCCTTGCGGCAAGATCTTGCCCTCCCCGTTTGATTGATTGAAGAGCTGTTTTTGTGATAAGAAGCATGTGTGATTGATTGAATGTTTTGTTGTTTACAAGATAAATCATCTTGTTAAAAAAAAAACTGAAATAAAAAAAAAAGAATCGCATGAACTGATCATTTACTGCTTTCATCCTGTTTGTTTGAGGAGGAATCGATCTAGAAATTCCTCTTGAATTGTTCATTCTGCGACATGAAAAGCGTCCAGGAACAGCGACGCGTTTCATACCGCGTCGCCTAACCCAGACGCTTTTCAGGCCAAATTCTCTGCTGTTTGCTGCTTGAGATTCTACGAAAAAATAAGATTATGTTTAAATAACGTCGACCAACAGCGACGCGATTCAGGCAGTTTCTTATTTTTCTTCAGTTCTCAGATTTCTGATCTGCTTGCTACTACACATTACGTAATAAGCATTAGAAGCCATCCCGGCCATAGGTCATATGCACTGGGGCTAACACCCCCCTTTTCTCTTAGGAACACCCTTATTGACGTCTTCACCTCTCTCTGATTGGGTCGGTCCCTCGATCAGACTAGAGTGGTTGGCGTTAAAGACCTCCGTAAGTCTCCAAAATCAAGGTATTCCTCCTTGTTCATCGGGCTGGTTGTACCAATCGAACTCCTGGTTAAATTTTCATAACGTTGTGAGAGAAAACCAGAGTATAACGGTGGAAATTGAACTGAAACTAGGATCCTACCCATTGAGTGAATTTGTGATTAATTGAATTCAAATAACCCAATAAAGAATCCTGAAATAACGTTAAACATCCACTTGATTGCTTAATCTCTGTGCAACTCGTCTGTAAATCTTTGAAAAAAAATCTAATATCATGCTACTTCGATCAGGTAGGGATTTGAGCATGGCTCCAAATGCCCTAGTCAACTACGAGGGAGATGCTAATGCCCCTCTTGAGTCTGATTATCACTTTGAAAGCGGGGGAGATGCTGATGCCCCCCGTAATCTCCATTCTTGTCCAGTTCGATATGCGGGAAATCACCAAACCCCTCTTCCTTGTGCTTATGATCAATATTCTGATATTCCTCCGCATGTGCATGCGGTTTCTAATCCTATTTTCGGGGGGGGCATGAACCCGAATGATCCTTCATCCTCCAATCCCTCAGATCTAGTGAATGCTTTGGGAGTTCTTGCCTCCTGTCTGGATCCTCGACAGTTCGAGGCAATCCAGTCTATCTTGAAGGGGAAGACACCCATGTAGTTTATCGAGCTGAGTCCTGCGGCTCCCCCTGTTATTCCTCAACCACCTCCCCATCATGCTTCATTCATTCACCAGTCCATGGAAGGCCATCAAGTCTCAACCTCTCGGCCAGCTGGGCCACAACTTTCTTCCTCGAGGCAACCAGTCAGGCCACTGACGCCTACTTACCAAAATGCCCTCGGGTATGGCGGAAGCTCTACCGGACCTTAGCCCTATTGTCCCCCATGCCCTACATACTCTAGGCAACAAGCCTATCATGTACCTCCACCTCCCACTCCTCCCCAAGTTGATCCAACGACACAAGCTCTGCTTGCAAAGATGGAGCGTATGGATGAACAGTTCAACAACCTTCAGAAGATGATGGGAGTTAAAGCTACACCTGAGATTAACCTGCCAAGTCTGCCTGTATTTCATTCGCCGCCCTCCGAAATGCCAGTATACCGGAAATACAATGGTACCGGTAACCCTTTCACCCATTTGAAGGAGTTTATGTACGAGTCATCTTTCTAGCAAAACGACAAGAGGTCGTTGGCATTTTTTTTCAAGAAGTCATTGGAGGGACTAGCCCTCGAGTGGTTCTTTTCTTTAGAACCTGCTGAAGTAGAGGACTATGGTATCGTGTCATGAAAATTCATTCAATGATACCAGGATAGAGTTGCCCCCTCCCTGTCCATTACTGACCTGATAGCAGAAAAAATGAAACCCGACGAGTAATTCATCAGTTTTGCTGATAGATGGAGGGGCATGGCAGAAAAAGTGAAAGATCATCTGTCTGAGTCAGAGCAAGTAAAGATGTTAATTTCCAATGCTACACCTCAGTTTAAACTAGTCCTCGCCCAGAACAACTTGACCAGCATGGTAGAGCTCTATGAAAGAGCACGGTATTACCAAAATGCTTTCAAGGATGCTACGTTCTCTAGTGTCTTTGATCCTCATCGACCTAGCATGCCTCCACCTCGGAAACCTACCGTGCCAAATTCTCCTAGCACAGGTCCAACCACTGAGGGCACACTCTCCCATGAGTAGATTAGTACCATGAACAACAATCCGCCCCAATTCGTGAGGAATCAACAACCATAGTACCAGCGGCCACAGTAGCCAAACCAGCAGGGTTACAGACAATAGCAGCCGAACCCACAGTATCAGCAGCCTCAGTATCAGCGGCCTCAGCAACTGAACCAGCAGCCACCACAGCAGCAGCCACAACGGCAGTTATAGTACCAACCCCCACAACAGCAACAATACCAGCTGCGCGCACTGCCGACATACCACAATGTGCCTCCTCCTGCTGATTATAACCAGCAGAGAAAACCTCCAGGCCCGAAGAGGGCAGAATATCCAGTCCTTTCAGAATCCTTGTCAGATATCTTCAGTGCTTTAATGGCAGCCAATGCCCTGGTTTTGCCAAGAGAAAAAACAGTTTGCCCCCAAAATGCCGACACTTCCAAGGATTGTTATTTCCACCGACAACCTGGACACACTATAGATACATGCTTCCAATTCCGAGATTATATTCATGATCTCAACGAGTAGGGAGGCATTGATTGGGAAGAAATGAAGAAGTATATATCCGCCTTGAAGGCGAGAAGACCATAACAACAATAGCAGCAACAACAACAACAAGAATCAAGTTGCCTCTATTTTGACAAATAGCCGGTCTGAGGCTAATCGAGGGCAACAATCGAAGATAGAGGACTCCTCCTCTATTTATTCAACGGGTCACACTTCGGGCACCGCAGAACAACCACCACGCCGCACCCTCCATATACCTAGACCACAACCCGTTACCATCACGCCTATACCAACACCCGCATATCACTCACCCGCACCCATTAACCTATCACCATTGCCCACTTTCCTCAAACCCATTATCCCCCACGCTACCACGCCTCCATCAAACAACCCCCCGCAAGCTAATTACGCACCCCTCATGCCATCTAAACCACTACTCCGCATACCGTTTCCCACATCACCTGCTACCACCACCGCTTACCCAAATACCATAAAACCATCTAAACCTCTACTCCATGTGCCATTCCCCACTTCATCCGCGCCGACCACTTACCCCTCCACCATCCAACCATCTAAGCCTCTCATCCGTACCATGCCATCGCCCACTAACCCTATGCCATCACCCGCATACCAACCCTCCACACCATCCACAACATCCACCAACCCTGCGGTGCTCAAGTTATCGCCCGACCCTTCCACCACTGAAGAACATGCACTCCGGAGTGGGAGGATCTTCAATAAGGTCTTTCCTCAATCAACAGTCAGAGACGGCCCGTCACAGCTGCCGGAGGAAGTGCATAATGATGAGAGTGCACCAGGCACTCAATATGACCTACTGAAGCAACCGGACAGAACACTGGTACGAATCTCTGTGCTTGAATTGATAAAGAGATCGAAGACCCATCAAGAAGCTTTGATGGAATATCTACAAAAAGTGATGGTCAACGAAGACGTGCCGGTAGAGAAAATCGCCGCACTACTAGTTCCTCAGGGGGATCAGCCCTCTATCTTATTTCATGTCTTGGAAGTAGCACCACCAGCAGCCAGGAGCATGGCTCTGAGTATTATGGTCAATATCTGCAAGAAGGCCGTAGATGCATGTCTGGTCGACACGGGGCTTCAATTTATTTCTTGCCTCTGAAGACCCTTGAATTGTGTGATGTACCTAAAGAAAAATGGCTGCCTGGCCCTATCTCTGTTACAGCATATGATAACTCCACCCGTTCCCCTCTGAGAATGGTCTATTTAAAAGTAGAGTTAGGCCCTATATATCATGCTGAGGTCGAATTTCACATTTTGGAAATTGATCCTTCCTTGAATGCTATTTTGGGTCGTCCTTATATTAAAACTCTTGAGGCAATTCCCTCTACGAATCATCAGTGCCTCAAATTTCCCTACAAAGGACGAATCATTAAAGTTACGAACATGCCGATCCTTGCTACTGCTCACTCCTTGAATATCAAGCCAACTTTTTCACCTGGCCGACAACCTTCTGTGTCGGTATTACAGGTCTACCGTCCGGTGGCTGATCCTTTAAAGGCCGCCACTCTTACTCCTTATCCACTAGATGCCATAAAACGGGGGAAGTGCATGAGTCCCCCTGGATGGAAAATAATGATGAAGGGTGGTTATCAGCCTGGAAAGGGCCTAGGCACACAATTACAAGGCAGAACCACGCCCCTCAAGGATAATCGAAGGATACCTGGAAACGGCCTGGGCTATAGGCTAAGAAAAGTGAAGCATGACATTGTTCAACAAGAAGAAAATGAAGATGGCCAGAAGGTGTGGGAGACAATGTCTACACCATGCAAAGAAGGTCGGGACCCTTTAACATAGACCCTATACACACATTTCGTCAAGGGGCCTGTGATCAGTCATGACAACACAGTGGTCATCACTTCCTGTTTTGACCTCCATGACATATATGGAAGAGACCTAGCCAGACATTGTTCAGAATTGCTCACGTACCAGTCTTTAGAGGCTCTGCGGCCAATGAAAAGGAGGAAGTTCCAAGACCCTGAGTGTGAATGGTACAGATGGTTTGACTTAAGGGATCTGTATATTGCATTGAATAGACTGTTTCTTGATCCTTCAGAACCAAAGTGGCCGCCACAAATAGATGAACTGATTGAAGGGCCTGGTGCCATTTTTGATAAAAGAATATTGTTGTCTGAGGAAACAGATGACCCCTATGAAGCTGGTTATACCATAGATCTTCTTTGGAGGGGGACTTATCCCTCTCACATTTTCACACTCCATACCTTATTCCGCACTCTGCTTCTGACCCCGACTTGGTCGCGGGCCATTACTGAAGATATTCCACGGGTTGTGCCCATCATGATCACCCTGTCCCCATAGGACTTCATCCCTCAACCTCCTCTCGATCCAGAGAGGATTTATGATTTGATCTGGGACATACTACTGTATGATCCCCCCAATCCTTTGGCCTTGGTGCCACTTCCTCCATCACATTCTCCTCCTATCTATATTCACTCTTGTTTTATGATTAATTCATCTTTTCTCTAAAAAAAAATCGCCAATTTGACAACAAATTTCTCCTAGATCCTCATTGAGGAAACTTCCTACTTGTCCGATTGTACCCCATCGCGCGGGTCGTTCGGTCAAGATTCTCTTCTAGATCTACTCTGCCCCTCCTCTTGGGAGGATTTTCCTGTATTTCCTCATGTATCCTATAATTTTCATTCTACTTCGTCCTCATTAGGTCAGGATAGAGAGTCTAGTAAAGTTAGGGAGTCTAGTTCTAGGCAGGTTAGGAAGTCTAGAAAATTTAAGGGAAAACAAATTCCAAATAGATACCTCCAGGATTTAGCATTTAAATGCTTTTCTTGCTCTATGATCCCTCAGCTGTTAGAGAATCCTATTCAGATGCCAGAAGATTGTGTAGATGATGAGTCAGTTAATGATGGATATGGGGTGTATGAATTGATACACGAAAAATACCCTATTGTTGAAGATGACGAGGACGCGGCGGAGGCATATGCTAGTAGAGTGAAAAGATTCGATGAACCCTCAGCTGCCATAGAAGAGCCCACCAAAGAAATCAATCTAGGGACTGAAGACGAACCTAAGGTTGTCCTCGTTAGCAAGAATCTTTTTGAAATGAATGAGAAGGCAATGGTACAAGTTCTTAAGGATTATAAGGATACTTTCGCCTGGATTTATGAGAATATGCCGGGGTTAAACTCATCACTAGTGGAACACAGGTTGACATTAAAAGATGGAGCTAGCTCGGTTAAACAGAAGTTAAGGCGATTCCACCCACAAATGACCTTAAAGATGAAGGAAGAGGTTGATAAGTTACATAAAGCCAAATTCATTAGAGTTGTCCTCTATCCACAGTGGGTGGCCAACATAGTCCCGGTTATGAAAAATGATGGGAAGGTCAGAATCTGTATTGACTTCCGAGATTTGAACCGGGCGTGTCCTAAGGATGATTTTCCATTGCCTCACATTAATGTACTCATCGATAATACTGCTGGCTATGAAACTTTATCATTTATGGATAGATTCTCAGGATATAATCAAATCAAATTAGCAGAAGAAGATCAAGAAAAGACATTATTCACTACGCCTTGGGGGACATACTGTTATATCGCCATGCCTTTTGGATTAAAGAACGCTGAAGCCACTTATCAGAGGGCTATGATGGCAATATTTCACGACATGATGCATATCGATCTAGAAGTGTATGTGGATGACTTGTTGGTGAAATTTAAGATTAAGGTTGAGCATGCCAAAGTTTTGGCAAGAGTATTAGAAAGATCAAGAGAATATCAGTTAAAGATGAATCCCAAGAAATGTGTATTCGGGGTATCTTCAGGGAAATTACTTGGATTCATTGTCAGTAAACGGGGAATTGAGATCGATCCCAATAAGGCAAAAGCTATCAGAGAAATGCCACTTCCCAAAAACTTGAAAGGGTTAAGATGATTGATCGGGAGGTTGCAATTTATTCACCATTTTGTCTCCTAACAATCACAAAGGTGTAACCCGTTCTACAAGCTTACCAAGCCGGGAGTCAAATTCAATTGGGACGATAAGTGTTAGGAGGCGTTCGATGGATTGAAGAATTATTTGGCAAGTCCTCCTGTTTTGAGGCCACCATCTCCGGGCAAATCATTGATACTATACATTTCTGTCCTGGATGATGCGGTGAGGGCTGTCCAAGTAGAAGAGGATGAAGAAGGAAAGGAGAGGGCAACCTACTATCTCTCTAAACTTCTCAACCCCGCTGAGCAAAGATACACGACGATGGAGAAAACATGTGCAGCATTGGTCTGGGTTGTTCAGAAATTGAAGTATTATTTTCTAGCCCATGAAGTTCATCTTATCGCTATGATGAATCCGATCAAGTTTCTTCTTGAGATATCTGTCCTTACTGATAGGTTAGCACAATGGCAAAGCTTTCTATCTCAATTTGATATCACTTACATTCAACAGAAAGCGATCAAAGGCTATGCCATAGCAGAACATCTCGCTCATCACCCCGTTCCTCGTTTTGATCCAGTCCGATCGGAGTTTCCGGATGAGGAACTGACGTCCATGGACCAAATCAGAGATGACATGTGGACTCTACATTTTGACGGAGCTCTGAATTCCTATGGAAAGGGTATTGGCATTGTTCAGTTATCACCTTAAGGTTTCACCATTCCACAAGCCTTTCAGCTTGACTTTCCAGTCACTAACAATATAGCTGAATACGAGGCACTCCTTGCTGGCCTCGAGGCTGCCCATCTCCATGGTGCCACTAAACTTAGAATTGTGGGTGATAGACAATTAATTATTCGCCAAGTGTTAACCAAATATCGAGCTCTTGATCCAAAACTCAAGCCTTATCAAGAGCTCACTTCTGCTTATGCTAAACTTTTCACAAAATTGATCTTCATCTATGTTCCTAGGAATCAGAACATCTTAGCTGACGCTCTAACTTCACTTGCATCTTCCCTCAATTTCCCAATCAGCAGACATCCGCATCGATTATCATTCACAGGCGTTTTTCACCCGCCGTGAAAGACCCCTCATTCCTTAGGACTAAGGAGAAGCTGCTGAAGAAGGTAAGAGATGGAGATATTGTGGAAAAGAGAGAGATTATGTTAATGGAGCTGTTAGAAGAGATGGATGATGAACAGAAACCGTGGTACTACGAAATTGTTAAATATTGTGAAGATCAATCATATCCTAAAGAAGCCACAGCTGAGGAGGAAAGGGCTATCAGGAGAGTTGCTCAAGGATACACCCTAGTTGGAGGAGCATTATACAAAAGAGGTTTTGATGGAGTTCTTCTAAGATGTTTAGATGAAGATGAGCTTTGGAAGGTTATGGAAGGATCTCATGCTGGAGTTTGTGGTGGCCATGTTAATGGATAGATGTTAGCAAAGAAAATCCTTAGACAAGGATTCTATTGGCCACCAATGGAGAAGATTGTGTAGGATATGTCCGTAGGTGTGCCAAGTGCCAACTTCATGCCGATAAGATCCATTCTCCTACATCTTCACTCCATCTTGTTTCCTTCCCATAGCCTTTCTCCATGTGGGCTTTCAATGTCATTGGACCCCTTGGCAATCCTAATTCCGGCATTAAGCAGAAGTCCTTCATCCTCACGGCAACAGAATACTTTACCAAGTGGACGGAAACTGAAGTATACACAGAAGTCAAAGCATCAAGATTTGGAATTCCAAGCACCATTGTCACCGACAATGGACCTCAGTTCGTGTCACAAGAGCTGAAAGACCTCTACAACAGGTACAAAATTGCATTGCATCATTCATCTCCATATTATCCGCAAGGCAATGGCCAAGCAGAGGCAACTAACAAGACTTTGATAAAAATCATCAAGAAGACATGCAAGTCTAATAAATTCACAGACTGAATTGATTGAGGCTCTATGGGCATACCGAACTTCAATCCGCACGCCCACTGGGCAGACTCCTTATTCCTTAACATTTGGAATGGAGGCGGTAGTTCCATACGAGATCCTTATACCGTCATTAAGAGTACAATTGAATAAGGAATTTTCTATTGATGAACACCGTTCAACACTCCTTGCTCAATTGGAACTCTTATAAGAGAAAAGATGGTCAGCTGCTAATCATGCAAGAGTTTATCAGAATAGATTAGCACGTTTTTATCAAAAGAAAGTCATTGAACGTAAGTTCAAAGTTGGTGAAATGGTTGTCAAAAGAATTTGGAATTCCAAGCACCATTGTCACCGACAATGGACCTCAGTTCGTGTCACAGGAGCTGAAAGACCTCTACAACAGGTACAAAATTGCATTGCATCATTCATCTCCATATTATCCGCAAGGCAATGGCCAAGCAGAGGCAACTAACAAGACGTTGATAAAAATCATCAAGAAGACGTGCAAGTCTAATAAATTCACAGACTGAATTGATTGAGGCTCTATGGGCATACCGAACTTCAATCCGCACGCCCACTGGGTAGACTCCTTATTCCTTAACATTTGGAATGGAGGCGGTAGTTCCATACGAGATCCTTATACCGTCATTAAGAGTACAATTGAATAAGGAATTTTCTATTGATGAACACCGTTCAACACTCCTTGCTCAATTGGAACTCTTAGAAGAGAAAAGATGGTCAGCTGCTAATCATGCAAGAGTTTATCAGAATAGATTAGCACGTTTTTATCAAAAGAAAGTCATTGAACGTAAGTTCAAAGTTGGTGAAATGGTTGTCAAAAGAATTTTTGTAAAACTTGGTGGTCCGCGTTCTAAGCTCCAACCCAATTGGGAAGGACGATATGCTGTATCACATGCTTTTCCTAGTACCGCTTATCGTCTAGTTAATGTAGAAGGGCAAGAATTAACTCACCCCTAGAATGGTTTGTATCTTAAGAAATATTACCCTTAGGTTAAAGAGTCGATCAGCATGGTGCAAAGACCAGTGGAATCAGAAAATTTAGAAGCTCAAATTCCCTTATCAGTCTGGATAATTTAATTCAAACGCATTACCACACACACTGATACGTTTGATTCGTGAGTAACAAGAGATGCCAAGTCCTAAGGAATACTGAAAGCTTGACTAAAAGTGTAAAGTGCAAATCATTCTTTTTAAAATAAAAATTCTGTTTTTACACTCGGCCCACGATGTTGGAACCAGACTTAGAATAGACTACCAAGAATACTCGCCATCTTAGTAGGAGGCCGTCATAAAAAAAAATGGGGGAGATCCGTCCCAAGAAAAGAAAAAGCAAAAGGCAAAAGTCAAATGTCAAATCAAAAGGCCATTACACTACAAACGTTACATCAAGGCCATGAAGTGAAATGAAAAGGGAACGCAAGATTGATAAATATCCCGGAAAGAAAATGACCGAACCCCAACAGATATTAGGGTAATAAAGGAACATCTTTTTAGGTCTCCGGAACCTTCTCGTGGGCTTTCTAAACCAATTATTCCTTTCTTTCTGAAGAGGCGTACTCCAAGCTTAAGGAACGACCTAGATTGACTAAAGATCAAATCATCAAATTGGATCACGAATGAAAACACAAGTTCAAGCACGATGGGTCTAAGTTAGATTATTAAAGAACAATTTGGGAATTAAGTTAATAAATGAATATGTTTCTTTTTTATCTGAGTACCATATTGGTCTTTTAGTTTGCACAATATTCCAAAATAATAAAAAAATACATATTTCAAAATCCAAAAAAAAATACATATTTCAAAATAAAAAAAAATACATATTTCAAAATCCAAAAAGTACATATTCCAAAATAAAAAAGTACATATTTCAAAAGCCAAAAAAATACATATTTCAAAATTCAAAAAAATACATATTTCAAAATCCAAAAAAAGCACATATCTCAAAATCAAAAAAATAGATATTTCAAAAATCCAAAAAAATATATATGTTCCAAAACCCAAACAAAAATGAATATTTCAAAACAACAAAAATATTTCAAATAGCATCTACTTATCGCATCTAGTATGTTTCATTCCTTTTATTTTCAGTGAGTATATGTTTGCTTGCATGTTGCATTTTTGTTTACAGTTTGATTATTCATGTTACCTTTGTTAATAAGGGCTATGCCCCTTGACCCTTCTATCAAGGAAAAGATTGATTGATCAGTCACTTGACTGAGCAAGGGACTAAGCCTAAATAGATACTTAACCTGTTTGTTAAGTAATGTACAGGGTATAGGAATGAAAGCCAAGGAAATCACACAAGTGAGACACAAAGCTAAAGGCAAAATTTCATATATACATCAAAAGGTGTTTGCACATGATACACAAGAAGAAAAGGAAATGTACATATGTAGCCCTCATGACTGACTCTCCCCTGCCCCTTCATCGAATTGGCTATGAGCCTCATCCTGGGCATCTGGCGCTGGAGCTCTAGACGGCGGCGGTGGCGGTCCCATAGTGCTCGGCCCTGCTTGGCCGGAAGATATAGCAATGCTGGTCGTGAAGGCGCTCGCCTGACCTCGATCCAGCGCACGCTGCCGCGCACGCTGGTATCGCGCCTCGATGCTCTGGCGCTTGTGCTCTGCTACCAAAAGTCGGCTCTGGAGACTCTCCATCCGAGCCCGATCTCGGTCCCTCTCCTCGGTCAGAATCTCCAGGCGAACCTAGAGTCGTGCAACGTCACCGGTGGAGAGGCGTGCCACATGAGCCTCCAACTCGGCAATACGAGCGGCTGAAGCTCGAGCTTCTGCCAGCTCTGCATCCCTCTGCTGAAGAGCCTCCTGAATCTCAGCGACCTATAAGAGGAGACACTGTCAGCTCAAGATAATCAAGCAAATCAAGTCCGATAATGGAAGAAGAAGAATGGAACTTACTCGAGTAGCCCGATCCTCCTCTGCGAGAGAGGCTCGGTGAATGGCAGAGGCGAGCTGACTCTGGAGGTCAGCAAGAGCAGCCTCGTAAGCGGCAAGCAGGGTAGAAGAAGAAGCGCCATGTGTAGGGGGAGCCGCTTGTGTGTAGACGGCTCGCTGCACCAAAAGACAACCGTCAGTGGCTAATTGTCAAAACAAAGTAATAAATTAAAACATTCATTCACAAGCATGCATACATACCAAGTCAAAAAGCTCTTTCTGGACTTGCTCCAGCTAGGTCTCGGCATCTTAGAGGCGGGTTCGGAGGTCGACGATCACAGCATCTCGTGCATCCTGCATACCACATATATATACATTCATTCACAAATATAAGTTAAAGATAATAATAAAATGAAAGAAGCATAAGTCATACTTACATCGAGAGGTCGGAGAAGTCGCAGCTGATCGGCATAACGTGTCTGGTACTGTTGGAGGTAGGCTGCACTACTCTCCACTTGAGACTTCACTCAGACACCCCGGCAATGCCAATCTTCATATTGCTCCTGGAATTTCTCCCGCCAGTCTGTGAGGGCTTGCTTCCCACTCATGCTCCTCCCTACTCCCTATAGGACCTCCTCGTCCACCCACTCCTGGTGGAGGCCCAGTGTCCTCATCACTAGGCGGAGGTGGAGCGACTCGATTTCACTGAGGTAGTGGAGCCACATCTGCCTCCTGAACCGTCTCCGGCCAGCCGTCACCCACGGCTGGCCCTCCTCGCCCATGCCCAAGTATGGGCGCCAGATCACCTATATATAAGTTAGATGCATTCATATGAATAAAATTGCATTTAATAAATGAAACACTGCATTTAATAAAACTTGATAAATTAAAGACTTACCAGGAGCTCCGGATAATCAAGGAACTGACGGCGGAGGGCCGTCAGCTGATGATGTTGTAGGGCCGTGTCCACAATGGGCTGCCAGCGGTGAGCCAAAGGGACAACGTCCGACCTCACGATCCACGCTCGGCCGAGCGGGAAATAGTGATAACTCCAAACCTGCACATAAACATGTAAGTTAGGAAAGCTTCATATCATTACATTTCATATCATGAACAAATAATAAAATAAGTTATACCTAAAGAAATGGCGAGAAGCCGCTGATGGTGGTCTAGCGGTCTGGCGTGACCGCAGAAAGATCGGCAAAAAGGTGGGCCAGGAGGACCGCACCCCAGGCATACTAATGTAGACTCTCAAGGTCAACTAGAAAACTCAAGAACCTACAGTGGATATGGTCGCCCTTCGTATCGAAGAGTAACCGACCAAAGATGAAAACTAAGAAGACTCTAAGCTGTCTATCTACCTCATCTGCCTGGCTAGGGTCACTACAGTAGACAGAGGAGGAGGACTCAGCTAATCTACTCCTAAACTCCTCCCGGGGCTCGTCTGACCGACGTCGGGGCTCTATCAATCCTAGGGTTGCCTCCACCTCCACTCTAGGGATAGTCCTAGACTCCCTATCTAGGGTAGATACCTCTATCCCTAGCAAAGGCTTAGCCACCCCACGGTAATCGGGGTAAGTCACTCCGCTCATCGGTAGACCCTCTACCCTCAGGTCAGTAATCCTGGCCACATCCTCCAAGGTTGGGACCATGTGGCCCCAGGGCATTAGGAAAGCCCTGCTTTCCGCATGCCAGCGCTCCCTGAGCGCCTGAAGAAGAACCAAGTCGAGCCAGAAGGGCTCGATGTCTAAGATCTCCCCAAATCCCATTCGGCGCAGCCGCGCCTTCTGGAAGTCGGGTAACCCTCTGTAAGCCCCTACTACCAGGTCCCATGAGATGCAAGCCCTCATCGTCCCTTGCAAATAAAAACAAGAAAAATTTCATCAGTCAATAAACAGAAAGTCAATAAAATATTTCTTTTAAAAGGCGTCGAGCAAGATGGATGCCCATTGAAAGGCGTCCACCATCCCTGAAGCCTTTTCGAACCCATTCTCTGTCCTATTTAAAAATTGATTTTTGGCCTGAATAGCGTCGGACAAGGACGACGCCCTTTGAAAGGCGTCACCTGGCCTGGACGCCATTCAAACTCGGTTTCGGGTTCTTCCAAAGAACCCCTTTCTCCCTCTTTTTCTCATCCCATTCAATCACTCAGGGAACTTACCAAGTGTAGAGCCTCCTCCCCGCCTTCTTCTTCGGCCATGGGCGCCGGGGGAGCTTCTTCCTCCTCCAAGAAGGCCACTACCGCCGCAAGCTTGGCTGGTACCTCTTCGTAGACCTCTTCTGCCGGCACCACCGCGAGGGAGGCCGTTCGCCGCCTCTTTGCTATGACCTTGCGCGATCCATCGCCCTTCTCCATTGCTTCAAAGGCTTGAGGGAGAAGGATGATGAGGCTCGAGGATAGAGAGAGAGAGATAGAAAGAGCTCGACAGAGAGGAGGAGGATTGGCGGCGGTGAAGAGGGTTGTCGGTGGCGGAGAAAAAAGAGAGAGAGGATGGTCAGGGAGGAGGACGGTCGCCGGCATCGAAAGGTGGAAGAGAGAGGAGGAGTTTGGAACAAATGAGGAAGAAAGGGGGCTTTCGCAGGTTCTGTTAGGATAAGTTGAAACGCGTCGGGGTCCAGCGATGCCATTCAAAGCACATAAACAGAGGCGGCAAGGCAGGTGTTTGAAATTGATCAAAAGGCGTCTTCACATCACGACGTCTTTTAGTTTAAACCGCCAATTCTGGTCAGAACAGTACAAGGCATGATGATTAAACACGTCCATACTTCACGACGCGTTTCAGTGGATTAATCACAGAATTAATGGCGGAATTCTGGAGAAAAGTAAGAGAGAGAATTGAAAGGCGTCTAGACATAGGGGCGCGTTTTAAGAATAAATTTGGGGTTTTCAGAATTAATCTCTTATTTTGGAAGAGGATTTTTGACTTAATGGCGTCTACACTTGTGGACGCGTTTCAAGGATAATTCGGGATTTTAAGGATTAATCCCTCATTTTTGGAAAAGGTTTTTTGACTGAAAGGCGTCTACTCTTGTGGACGCGTTTCTAGGATAATTCAGGATTTTAAGGATTAATCTCTGATATTTGGAAAATGAATTATAGTTAAAAGACGTCTTTCTAAGTGGACGCGTTTTGCATTAAGTAAATCCGAATTGTCATATTTTAAGTAAAAATAAAGTTTTTACTCAAGGAAAAATCTTGGACAAGTCACAGAACTTTAAGGATGAATTTTCAAGACATAAAGGAACAATTCTTTATTGAAATAAATTCTTTATTACATCATAAGAGGAAAAATAAAGAGAGCTTTCAAAGACGAATTTCCTGAAGCCCCATTACATATGGATAGGTTAAGCCTCAATGAGCATTCTGAGAAGATTTTACACGATGATTGACACTAATATTCCATAGTGTGACTATAAGTTCAGTAGCTTCATAGTCTTCATCGGATTCCAAAGCACGCTTCTTGATTGGAGATGTATGGAAAAACTCAGGGAATTCATGGTGAGGCAAGCTGAGTTGAGTATAGCAGCGATGAGGATTGTACAATACGAACTCAGTAGTCCCGATCAGTTTAAACTCTGCACCCGCTGCACGACGTACTCGAATTGGCTTTCCTACGAGTGCAAGTGGAGAGGAATTAAATCCATATGTTGGCATTCTTTTAAGATAATCTCTCCAGTCAGCTCGAGTCTTGAGTTTTGGCACTCGATTGATCATCTTCTCATTGAATTTCACAATGTTGGAAATATGGAAGATAGGGCTATTCTGATAGATTTGAGACGGTCTTGCAGAATTCCTAGTGTGATATTCTAACTTGAAGTGCAACTCGACCCACAGAGCGAAGAGTAGCTTGCAACCATAGGGGGGCTGACATGTAGACGCTGCAGAGAGCCCACTGTAGAGATAGGCTAGAATCGTTGTGCCGATCTGTCTTCCCTCAAAGATCTCGCAGATTGCACTAACTTGATCATCTTCTAGTATGTTATCTTGAGCAGGAAAGAACAAAGTTCCAGCTAGGCATGTGGTGAATGCTTTCATCAAGTTCTCAGTGTCATCCTCTCTAAGATCTTCAATTTCGTACAAAGTCCACTCTGCAAGCTTTACAAGATTGATTCCTTTCTTTGTGAGGCATCCTTTAACTTCTTTTGGATCCTTCATGATTTTCATCAACAATTGTTGACTTGTGATCTTTTCTCTCATCAAAGCCATCTTATTCTGGATCACTTCATTGTTGCCGTTCAACTTGATTTTGGGAAGGCCAAATAGGAGTTCAACCTTTTCTATAAGAATAGTGCATTCAAATTTAGGAAAAAGGAAAGTATGGGTTTTAGGATGCCCCAACCCAATCAAAGCACCCATAGCCGCCCAGTCCACGTTTGGACTTTTGTAGTGCTTTGCATGTACTACTAGACCTTGGATGTCCCACTTAGAAACAAAGGATTGCATGAAAATAGTAATACTTTTAGCAAGCTTACAGATCTAAGGAAGAGATGTGAATTTTCTCGGACCAGGAAATAAAGGATATGCCTAGAAAATAGAAAGGAGAATTGCTATGAAAAACTTGAAGAACATGGAGAAAAAAGAAAATTGAAGAAGAAGGATTGAAAGAAAAGAGGATTTAACTTACTTGGAGGTTATGATCTCTTCTACTTAGATGATCTTTCACGTTGGAGAGCTTCTCTAGCGACTTCTTCATCTTCTTGTTTGAAGAATATATCTTGTTCTTGAGCTTTTCTTTCTTGAAACCTTGAAACCTTGAAGATCCTTGAACTTTGAAGAAAATCTCTTGCTTTAATCTCTACATTTGTGTTGGAATTGCCTTGATACAAGTTAATGGAGTTTATATAGAGGGATTTGCGATTCTAAAGAGGCTTTTCTGAATTGGAGAAGGGATGAGTATAGAGAGAGTTGGAATATGAGTAGAAGTTATCCAAAACCTGTTTCTGCAACTGAAAAGGCGTCGTCGAACAACAACGCGTTTTTGGTTAATCTTAATGGCGTCGGCGCGACACGACGCGTTTCAGGGTTCTCTGTTATTTGTCCGAAATTTAATGTTTTTACGAATTTCATGCTTAATTAAACACTTGATTGAAGTTACTGATGAATTTTTGAGTGCAAGAAATTCAAAAAAATCCAAATAAAGCTGAGAATCTCAAGAAGATCCCATTGTGGGAGTTTATGAGTCCCGATCGTAGCTAAAAAGACGGTTATCTCTATCCCTTGTATTCTTTCATGTGATTAATTTGTATCACTAGCATTACTATATGTTAAGTATGTATTAGACTATATCAAGGACCTTATGATTTTGATGAAACTAGAATTTGAGTTCCCCTTCAACAAAAACAGTGATAATTTCAAAGAATTCTTAATCGCACGGATAGGCTGTTTGATTGTTAATTAATGAGGACGATGGTTCCGCTTTTGTAAAACAGTGCGTAGATAAACGAGCTTCGGCTTAGCACTGAATTGCAAGAATTGGTATCTTGACTAATTAATGACAATTTAACAATATTATCCTTGATTATTTTATATTTTATTTGATTTTATATTTTTCTTTTAACCCAACATGCATCATGTAGGACTTTGAAATCATTGTTATAAGAATTAATTATTGATTAAGTTTCAGACCATTGATCAAATAAATCCAACATGATATGAAATATTCCATTCTTAATTGAGTATCTTGATTATCTTTGAAGTTCGCTTGAAGATATCCTTTGAATTCTATCATTTCTTGGATTCTTTATCTAACATTTCTTGTTTTCTTTTAAGATCCATCATAGCTGCAGCACATCCACATTGGCTGGCAATCGCTCCCCATGATGAAACCTGCAGTGGCTATGACCTGGAGTACTTTCCAATCCGTGGAGGTTGATCGACTTTATTTTATTTTCTTGTCTATTTCATCCAGACAGGATTGATTCCATTGATCTCCTTGAGTTATCTTTATTGATGATTTTGAGAAAAATTCCAATCATGTGATGTTAAGAGCGTGTCTCATCACACCTTGGCATCACCTTTTCAGTACATTCCATTTCATTTTCACTCCCTTGCAAAGACGATGCCAAGGTGAGGCAGCTGTAGACACGCTAATTTTGACATCATTTTAAGTAAATTTCATGTCATATAATAATGCCTCAAAATGGTCTGATATTTAATAATTAGTTAATTTTTATTAATCTTTCTGGATTAATTATCTAAATGACTTTGGTCAGATAGACATATTAGTTAAATTGATTTTAACTCAAATTTTTAATCAAATATGAAAAAGTCTAAAAGACGTCGACATATGTAGACGTCATTTAGAGTTTATTCCTATTTTGATATTTAAATTTGAATTTTAAATAATTGATTAATTAGTTAAAAACGTCTACCAGGTACGATGCCATTTAGGTTTCCTAAGCTGATTCTGCCTCTTTTCCCGATGTTTATCCTTATCTTAATTAAGCTAAAAGACGTCTCCCATGGACGATGCGTTTTAGATAATCACAGATAATGATGAATTAATCTGTGTTTATCTGTTTATTAGTTTGATAAACTTCAAATTCTTTCATATTAATCTGATAATAACCGCGGATGCGTGAACTTTAAGCCTATAAATACCCAACCCCTTGATCATTAAAAAGTTAGTGATGATAGCGATAATTGAGCAAAGAATCTTGGTGACAACGTCCAAACGCTGAAGGATCGAGGTGCTGCTACTACTTCCAAGAGTCTTGAAGCAAGTTTCATCCTTTCTTCATCCATTCTTTGTCCTTTCAAGATCCATTCAAGACCAAGGCTTTTCAGGGGCCATCCAACTTAGTTCTTAATTAATTTATACATCTTTCTTATATTTTCATTACATTAGCATCATATTTTCATCACATCACTCCATACAACACACACTCACTAGCATAATTCCAATTCGTGTTTTAAGGGGTTTAAAGGACCATCAAACGAGTGAGTTCTTTGTTTAAGTTGTATGATCAGAATCTTCATTAGAATAGATACTACATCTATTTGAGTTCTTATTATTTTCTTTCATCCTTGTTTCTTGCAAGGTATAAAAGGAGATAAAGAGAGGGTCTCATATCCAGCTATATTGTCAATGACCATATCTATGTGAGGGAATGGGAAATCATCCTTAGGATAACTCTAATAAACTTGGTTTTGTGCAACTTATCGACCTCTTCCTTCATTTTTAAAGCCATCTGTAGGTAGAATCGCCTCAATTTTTGCTTAACTGGGTTATCTCCATATTTCAAAGTTAATCGATGCTCCACCAAGGATGTGTCTAACCCCGGCATATCTTTATAACTCCAGGAAAAGGTGTCCTTATAATCTTTAAGAACTTGAACCAATGCCTCCTTGTCTGATTTAGAAAGATTTTGACTTATGAGGACAACCTTGGGTTCATCTTCACTTCCTAGGTTGATCTCCTTAGTAGGTTCTTCTACAGCATCTGAGGGTTCATCGAATCTCTTCACTCTACTTGCACACGTCTCAGCTGCATCCTCATCTTCTTCTTCTTCAATCATAGGGTTTTCTCATCTATTAATTCATACATCCCATATTTTTCATCAACTAATTTATGTACCTCCCACTCTTCTGATAGCTAAATGGGATCCTCTAATAGCTGAGGGATTTGATAGCATGGAAGACATTTAGATACTAACTTCTGCAGGTATTTATCTGGAATCTGTTTACCCTTAGACTTCCTAAACTTCCTAAACTACCTAACTTCATTAGACTGCTTACAACTAGACTCTTTATCCTAACCTAAGGAGGACGAAGAAAGATAAAAATCAAAGGGTACACGATGGGATATAGGGGAATACTCCTGAGAGGAGGGATAGAGCAGATCTAGTAGAGAATCTTGCTCGAATGACTCGTGCAACGGGGTACATTCGGACAAATAGTAAGAGGTTTCCTCAATGAGGATTTGAGAGGAGGTTGCGAAATTGACATTTTTTTTTTTTGAGGGTTTTCACTTATCATATAGCATGAATGGATTTGAAAAGATGAGGGAACATAAGGTGGAGAGAATGGCACCATAGCCAAAGGGTTTAGGGGATCATGCAGACGGATGTCCCAAATTAAATCACGGATCTTCTCGGGGTCGAGAGGAATCCAGGGAAGGAAGTCCCGAGGGGAGAATGTGATGAGAATGGGCGATGCCCGTGGTATGTCTTCGGTTATCGCTCTGGACCACGTCCGGGTCTGCAGCAGGATTCTGAACAAGGTATGGAGAGTAAAAACATGAGAGGGATAGGTGGCTCTCCAAAGATGATCTGTGGTCAGGCCTGGTTCATAGGGGTCATCAGACTCCCCTTCATCAACTTCATCACTCAGCAAAATTCTTTTATCAAAGATGGCCCCAAGCCCTTCAATTAAATCTTCAATCAATGGTCGCCACTTGGGCTTAGTAGGATCCAAGAACAACCTATTCAGAGCTATGTATAAGTCCTACATGTCAAACCACTTATACCAGTCACACTCCGGGTCATGGAACTTCCTCCTCTTCATAGGCCACAAAGCCTCCAAGGATTGATACATTAGGAGTGGCGTACAGTGCCTTGCTAACGCTCTTCCATATATATCATGCAAATCAAAGTGGGAGGTGATCACCATTGTATTGTCATTATCATATTGGATTACAGGGCCCTTGACAAAGTGTGTAGATAATGTCCAAGTTAACGGGTCCCAATTCTCTTTGCATGGCGTCACCATGGTTTTCCATAGTTTATGACCATCTTCACTCTCCTCTTGTTGCACTATGTTGTGTCTTACCTTTTTTGGTTTGTATCCCAGATTGTTTCCAGATACCATTCTATCGTCTCTAACAGGTTTGATTCTTCCTTGCAACTGTGTGCCCATACCTTTTCCTGGCTGGTATCTAATCTTCATCATTATATTCCATCTTGGGGTACTCATGTACTTCCCCCGTTTCACGACACTGATTGGATAAGGAGTAGGTAAGGTAGACTTCAACAGATCTGTTGAAGGAAGGTAAGTTTGTAACAAAGATAGAATAGGCTTATGAACATGTAAATGATTGGGAATTGGATTCAAGTTCAGGGAGTGAGCAACAACGAGGATGGGCATACATGTCACCTTGACAATTCGCCCCTTATAAGGGAACTTGAGGCACTGATGATTGGTCGATGGCATTGCCTCAAGCAATTTGATATGGGGACAACCAAGAATGCCCTTAAGTGAAGGGTATATTTCCAAAATATGGAATTCGACCTCGAGATGACATATAGGGCCTAGTTCTACATTCAAGTAGACCATACCCAGTGGTGATCTAGTGGAATTGTCATAGGCTAAGACTGAGATGGGTGATGGCAACCATTTTTCCTTTGGTATACCACACAGTTCTAGAGTTCTAGGTGGTAGCACATTGATTGACGCTCCAGTGTCCACCAAACAAGCATCTACAGCTTTCTTGCAGATATTGACAGTAATGGTTAAAGCCATACCCCGCGTCGCCAGGGGTGCTAGTTTAGATGAACGGAATGATATAGATGGCTGCTCGCCCTGCGGTACCAACAATGCAGTGATCTTTCCAACTGGCACATCTTCATTTGCCATGACCCTTTGTAGGTATTCCATTATAGCTTTTTGGTAGGTCTTGGACCTCTTTATCAATTCCATCATAGAGATGTGTGCTGGAGTCTTGTCTAAATGCTTCAGTAGGTCATACTGAGTGCCTAGTGCACTCTTTTCATTCTGCACTTCTTCAGTCGACTATGATGGGCCATCTTGTACTACAAACTAGGGGAACAATTTGCTGAAGATCTTGCTGCTCCGGAGCATCAGAGGTTGCGGCTCAATAGTGGAGGGTGTGGGTGATGTTTTGATGACTGCCGGGTTTATAAGCGGTTTAGATGGCATAAGTGGTTGGTTTGGGGTAATGGGTCATTGCGCGATACGTATGAGGGATTTAGTGGGTTGTATGGTGTTATGGTAGCTTGGTGATGGCATAGGGAATGGAATGCGTAATAATGGCTAGGATGGCATGATTGGTTCATAGGCAGATGGTGAGTTGTTTAGTGGTAATAGCTTTGATGTGGATACGGGTTTGAGTATAGTAGGTGGAGGAGTGAAGATAGTAGGTACGGGTTGTGATGGCACGGGTCAAGGTCTAGGAATGCAGATGATGCGGCGTGGCAGTTGTACGGAAGCATTTTGGCTATGAACTGTGGAGTAAATGGACAAGGATTCTTCTACCCTCCACTGTTGTCTCCTATTTGCCTCAGATTCGCTGTTTGTGAGGATTGGGGCTATCTGGTTAGGATGCTTCGGCAGCGGATTCTGGACTATCCCCATGTTTGGTAGCGGTGCTGCCTGCTGGACAGGAGCTCTCTGAACTTGCTGTTGGTTCTACTGTTGTTGTTGTTGTTGGGGTCTCTTGGCCTTCAAGGCGGTAATGTACTTCCTCACCTCTTCCCAATCAATGTCTCCTTGATTATTTAGATCATGAATATAGTCCATGAATTGGAAACATGCATCTACAGTGTGTCCAGGCTGACGGTGAAATAGATAGTAGTGGGACGTGTTGGCATTCTGCGGCCAAATGGTCCTTTCTTTAGGCAGTGTCAAGGCGTTAGCTGCCATGAGAGCGTTGAATATGTCAAAAAGTGTCTCTGGCAATGGTAGGTATGATGTTCTCCTCGGACCTGGAGGTATCCTCTGCTGAGCATAATCGGAAGGTGGTGGAACTTGGTTATAATTTGGTTGCTACCGGGGTTGATTGTAGACTGGTTGCTGAGGTTGTTGAGGTGGCCTGAAGCCTTGCTGATTTGATGGTCTCTGCCTACTATACTGTGACGGTTGGTTCCTCATGAATTGGGCTTGATTGTTGTTCACTGTGCTGACTTGTTCATAGGATAAAGTGCCTTCTGTAGTTGAACCAATTGTAGAAGACCTGATTGAAAGGCCTGGAGCCATTTTTAATAAAAGAATCTTGCTGAGTGAAGAAACTGATGAAGGGAGGCCAGATGACCCCTATGAACTAGGCCTGATCACTGATCATCTGTGGAAAGCCACCTATCCATCCCATATCTTCACTCTCCACACTCTGTTTAGAACCCTGTTGCTGACCTCAACTTGGTTGAAGGTGATCACTGAAGACATACCTCGGGCACCGCCCATTCTCATTACTTTGTCCCCTCAGGACTTCTTCCTCTGGGCTCCTCTCGATTTTGAGGAGATCCGTGATTTGATTTGGGACATCCTTCTATATGATCCCCCAAACCCGTTGGCTATGGTGCCATCATCATCTTTCTTCCCCACTTCTATTCCCCCATCTTTTCAAATCCACTCATGTTTTATGATAACTAAAAATATTCCCCAAAAAAAAATGTAAACTTCCAAACTTCTTCCCAAATCCTCATTGAGGAAACATCCTACTATCTGTCCAAATGTACCCCGTTGCATGGGTCGTTCGAGAAAGATTCTCTCTTAGATCTGTTCTGTCCCTCCTCTCAGGAGGATTCCCCTGTATCTCATCATATAACTTGTGATTTTTATCCTTCTTCGTCCTCCTTAGGTCAGGATAGAGAGACATGTTATAGGTAGTCTAGTGAAGTTAGACAAGTTAGAAAGTCTAGAAAATCTAAGGGTAGACAAATTCCAAATGGATACCTCCAAGAGTTAGCCTTCAAATGCCTTTCTTGCTTACTGTGGTGCTCAAAATCGTATCATGCTTTCATCAATAACAAGTGTTCATATGACAAACATATCAAAATTAAACTGTGTATGTGATCGCCAAAAACCGAAGGCTTCAAAGAAAAGTTGATCGTTTGCTAACCCTATGGATTTGGGAGGTCCTTTTATTCTCCTTCTTTGGCCGGCCAAAGAAGAAGAGCATTTTTCTTCTTTACTCTTGTTTTGTATTTTCTCCTTTTCTTCAAGCTTTCTTTAATGTTCTTCCTTTAATCCTTGCAAAACAATTAAAATAAAGAAAATTTGATTAGAGCTATGGGTAGTGTAGAACCTATTCTATCAAACAAACCAAACATGAAACTAACTGAAGAACTCACTTGTTTGATCTTTTAAACCCCTAACACATAGGCATGGAAAGAATATGATGTGGGTGTGTGAAACATGGATGTGATATAATGAAAGATATAATCAAAATAGTAAAGAACAATGATGAAAACTAGCAAAAGTAGATGGAAAAGAAGAAAGGGAAGAAAGAGGTTGGCCCCTCTATAGCCTTGGATCTTCAAAGCTTCAAAAGGATGGAGTGGATGAAGAAGAAGGAGATTTAAAGCCTTCCCACATTTTCTGCAAAGAGAGCCTCCTTTTACCTTGCTATGGACTTCAAAACATATAATCTCCAACTTCTTTTGAAGGCCAATAGGTAGATGTATATAGAGAGAGTGATTTGAAGGCAATCTTGCCTTCAAAGGGCTCTCCCACGGCCTCCAGATTGCCATGAATAGGTTTCAAAGAGTTAGAAGTCCTTCCAACTATGGGAACCGGATTAACTCGGCCAAATCACGCTTATTAAGAAACTGCTTAAACCACGTAGCCTATCAGCGATGCTATTTGACTAATTAGAGGGGCCAAAATAGAAACAAAATATGGGAAGGAAAGCGTAGAAAATTAGGAAACTCCAATGGCGTCGTCTATGAGCAACGTTATTCAGATAATTAGAAAATTAACTCGAATTTAAATTGAAAATCCAGACGGATTAGGGAACACAAATGGTGTCGTCCATGGGTGACGTCATTCAGTTATATCTATCTGAATTTAAGAATTTAAGTCCGAATTGATTTCAGATAGAAATCTAAATGGTGTCGGCTATGGTTAACGTTAATCAGCGAAAATCTCAAAAAGTCAATAAAAATTAATTAATAATTAAAAATCAGACCATTTCAGGGCACTATAATTGTGACATGAAATTTGCTCAATATGAAGTCAAAATTAACGTGTCTACACTCATGAATCCCTCAGCTTCTAAAGCATCCCATCCAGCTACTAGAAGAGTGTGAGGTAGATGGGTTAGTTGATGATGGGTATGGGGCGTATGAATTGATACATGAAAAAGACCCCATCATTGAAGAAAAAAGAAGATGAGGATGTAGCTAAGGCGTATGCAAGTGGAGTGAAGAGATTCGATGACCCTCAGCTACTGTAGAAGAACCAACTAAGAAAATCAACCTAGGAACCGAAGAAGAACCTAAGGTTGTCCTCAACAACCAAAATCTTTCTAAATTAGATGAAGAGGCTTTGGTTCGGGTTCTTAAAGATTATAAGGATACTTTCGCATAAAGTTATGAAGACATGTTGGGGTTAGACTCATCTTTGGTAGAGCATCGATTGACTACGAAATCTAGAGCTAACCCGCTTATGTAGAAATTGAGGTGATTCTACCCACAAATGGCTTTAAGGATAAAAGAAGGGGTCGATAAGCTACACAAAGTCAAATTTATTAGAGTTGTCCTCTATCCTCAATGGGTGGCCAATATAGTCCCAGTTATGAAAAAGGACGGGAAAGTCCGGATTTGCATCGACTTTCGGGACTTGAATCGGGCGTATCCTAAGGATGATTTCCCACTGCCTGACATAGACGTGCTTATTAACAATACAGCTGGATATGAGACTTTGTCATTCATGGATGGATTTTCAAGGTACAATCAGATTCGTTTGGCAGAAGAAGATCAGGAAAAGACATCATTCACTACACCCTAGGGGACTTATTGTTATGTAGTTATGCCGTTTGGATTGAATAATGTTGGAACCACTTATCAAAGGGCAATGATGGCCATATTTCACGACATGATGCATATACATTTGGAGGTGTATGTGGACGACCTTCTGGTGAAATCTAAAACTAAGGCTGATCATGTTGAAGACCTGGCTAAAGTGTTGGAATGGTCAAGGGAGTATCAACTCAAAATGAACCCAAAGAAATGTGTGTTTGGTGTCTCATCAGGAAAATTATTAAGATTCATTATGAGTAAACAGGATATTGAAATTGATCCTAACAAGGCCGAAGCTTTCATAGAATTGCCACCTCTTAGGAATTTGAAGAAATTGAGAGAATTAATCAGGAGGTTGCAGTTATTTACCGTTTTGTCTTTACAGAGATGTAGGCCGTTTTACGAGCTTACCAAACCGAGAGTCAAATTCGATTGGGATGATAAGTGTCAGGAGGCATTCAATGGATTGAAGAAGTATCTGACAAGTCCTCCTGTCTTGAGACCACCATCTCCGAGCAAACATTTAATCCTATATATTTCTGTCTTAGATGATTCGGTGGGGGCTGTTATAGTGCAATAAGATGAAGAAGAAAAGGAGAGGGCAGCCTACTTTCTCTCTAAACTTCTCAACCCTGCAAAACAAAGATACACGGCGATAGAGAAGACATGTGTTGCACTGGTATGGGTTTCAGAAGTTGAAACATTATTTCCTAGCCCATGAAGTCCATCTCATCGCTAAGATGAATTCCATTAAGTTCCTTCTCGAGAAATATGTCCTCACTGATAGATTAGTATGATGGCAAAGCTTTCTCTCTCAATTCGATATCACCTATGTTCAACAGAAAGTGATCAAAGGCTATGCCATAGTAGAACACCTTGATCATCACCCTCTCCCTATATTTGATCTGGTTCGATCAGAGTTTCCGAATGAGGAACTGATGTCCATAAATGAACTCACTGCCGATTTGTGGACTTTGCATTTTGACAGAGCTTTGAACCCTCATGGTAAGGGTATTGGCCTTGTTCTCATATCACCTGAAGGTGTCACCATTCCTCAAGCCTTCAGCTTATTTTTCATGTTATAAATAACATAGCTGAATATGAGGCTCTTCTTGTCGGCCTCAAGGCGGCTCATCTTCATGGTCCCACTAAACTGTGAATTGTAGGTAATAGTCAGTTAATTCTTCGCCATGTGCTCACCAAATACTGTACTCTTGACCCCAAGCTCAAGCCATATCAAGAACTTACTTCAGCCTATGCCAAGCTTTTCACTAAATTGATCTTTATCCATGTTCCTCATAATCAAAACATTCTAGCTGACACTCTAGCTTCTCTTGCATCTTCTCTGGATTTCCCAATCAACAGACACTTTTAATCGATCATTGTTCATAGGCGTCTCTCTCTTGCCGTAGAGGAGCCTTATTTTCTTAAGGTTAAAGAGAAATTGCTGAAAAAGGTTAAGAATGGAGATATTGTGGAGAAAAGAGAAATTATACTACTAGAATTGCAAGAAGAGATGGAAAATGAAGAGAAACCATGGTATTATGAAATTGCAAGATACTGTGAAGATCAATCTTACCCTAAAGAAGCCACTGCTGAGGAGAAAAGGGTTATCAGGATAATTGCTCAAAGATACACCCTAGTTGGAGGAGAGCTATACATAAGAGGATTTGATGGTGTTCTTTTGAAATGTTTAGATGAAGATGAGCTTTGGAAGATCATGGAGGGAGCTCATGCTAGAGTTTGTGGTGGCCTTGTCAATGGACAAATGTTATCAAATAAAATCCTTAGACAAGGATATTACTGGCCAACTATGGAAGAAGATTGTGTAGGGTATATTCGTAGGTGCGCTAGATGTCAACTTCATGCTGACAAAATCTATTCCCCTGTATCTTTACTCTATCCTCTGTCCTCTCCATGGTCTTTCTCCATGTGGGCATTCGACATCATTGGTCCCCTTGGTGATCCCAACTCCTCAATCAAACAGAAATCGTTCATTCTCACGGCAATGGAGTACTTCACCAAATGGGCCGAAGCCGAAGCTTACACGAAGATCAAAGCATCAACAGTTTGCAAGTTCATCATGAAGAATATCATCATCAAATTCGAGATTCTAAGTACCATCGTCACCGACAATGTACCGCAATTCATTTCATAAGAACTGAAGGACTTATGCAACAGTTATAAAATTGCATTGCATCATTCATCTCCGTATTATCCACACGACAATGGCCAAGCAGAGGCAACTAATAAAACCTTAATCAAAATCATTAAGAAAATATGTAAGTCTAACAAATATATAGATTGGCCAGAAAAGCTCGTTGAGGCTCTATGGGCCTACCGAACTTCAATCCGCACTCCTACTGGGCAAACCCCATATTCCTTCACATTTGGAATGGAGGCGGTAGTTCTATATGAAGTCCTCATTCTGTCATTAAGAGTATAATTGAACAAGGAGTTTTCTATTGATGAGCATCGCTCTGCACTCCTCACTCAATTGGAATTCTTAGATGAGAAGAGATGGTCAGCTGCTAATCATGCACGAGTGTATCATAATAGACTTGCACGTTTTTACCAAAAGAAGGTTATTGAAAGGAAGTTCAGAGTCGGTGAAATGGTGGTTAAACGGATTTTTGTGAAACTTGGTGGTCCTCGTTCTAAGATCCAACCTAATTAGGAAGGTCCTTATGTTGCAAAGAATGTTTTTCCTGGTAATGCTTATAAGCTGGTTAACGTAAAAGGTCCAGAACTATCTCATCCTTGGAATGGCTTGTATCTAAAAAAGTACTACCCTTAGATTAATTGTGTCGACTAGCATGGTGCAAATACCAGAGGAGTAAGAAAATTTGAAGTCTGAAATTCCCTCTTTACTCTTTTATGGTCTAATTTAGCCGCATGATGCACATACATACATGCTTTGTTCTTGAGTAACAAGAGATGTGAAGTCCAAGGAAGGCTGACAGTCTGACTGAGAGCGTAAGGTACAACCTATTCTTTCTTTCTCAGTTCACGATGTCGGAACGAGGCTTTGGATAGACTATTGAAAATACCCGTCTTAGTAGGAGGCCGTCATAAAATAAAAAAGAGGGAAAAATCAAAAGATCCGCCCTAAAACCCAAAAGCAAAAGGCAAAAGCCAAATACAAAAAGGCCACAAAGTCAAACGTCAAATCAAGAGTCCAAATATCCAAATAAAAAAGGACGCAAGGTCAAAAATACCCTACAAAGTGAAAATGACCAAACCCCAACGGACAATAGGGTAAAGGATGGATATCTTCTTGGGTCTTCGGAACCCTCTCGTGAGCTTTCTAGGCCATTTCTTCCCTTCTCCCTAAGGGGCGTACTCCAAGCTTAAAGAATGGCCTAAGCTAACTAAGGGTCAGATCATCAAATGAGATCATGAACACAAGCACAATAAAAGCACGATGAATCTAGATTAGGATATTAAAGAATAATTAGGGGATGAAGACAACAAACAAGTAAGCTCCTTTTTATCTAAGCACCATGTTGGTATTTAGATTAGGATTATTTCAGTCAAAAAAAATAGATATTTCAAAATCAAAAGCAAAAAAGATGGATATTTCAAAAGCAAAAAAAATAGATATTTCAAAATCACAAAAAAGATGGATATTTCAAAATCACAAAAAAGATGGATATTTCAAAATCACAAAAAAAGATGAATATTTTAAAATCACAAAAAAAAATGGATATTTCAAAATCACAAAAAAAAATTGATATTTCAAAATTACAAAGAAAAATGGATATTTCAAAATCACAAAAAAATGGATATTTCCAAAATCACAAAAGAAATGAATATCTTTAAAATCACAAAAAAAATGGACGATAGACATTTCAAAATTTTGAAATTTCAATTAGCATCCGCTTGTCATATCATGTGTATTGCATCTTTTTATTTTCAGCTAGCATTTGCTTGCTTGTATGTTGCATTTTTTCCCTTAATTTATTTTGCCTTCATTAAATAAAAGCTTTGCCCCTTCACCCTTCTACCAAGGATAAGATCAAGTAGTTGATTACTTAACTGGATAAGGGGCTAAGCCAGAACAGACATTTAACTTGTTTGTTCAAGTTATGTACAGACCATAGGTATGCAAGAAAGGGACATTCAGAGTGCGCAAAAGAGCCATTTTCATACATATGAAAAGATCATACATGTGTCGGAAAGTCCATCATATCCGAAGATCAAGACCAAAAGTATATTAGCCAAGGTCCGGTAGTATCACAACGAGTACAAGAAAGATCATGATAAGAAAGATGGGTGATCAGCATTAGCAGGCCCCTCATGGCTGGCTCCCCCCAGCACCTTCATCAAATTAGCTCTGAGCCTCGTCATGCGTGTTAGGCACTTTGGTTGGTGGCAGCGATGGTCACATTGAGCTGAGCTCGGCCTGAGCAGAAGATATGGTGATGCTCGCAGCGAATGCATTGCCATGTCCTCCCTCCCGAGCTTGCTGACCAGCGCACTGATATCGCTCCTTGTGGAAGCGTCGCTCGTACTCAGCAACCCCAAGCTGAACCCGAAGAGAGGTCACTTCTGCGTCGATCTTCCACCGCGCTTCCTGCTCGGACCACCACGCTCCATAGTGTAGTGCTAAAAAAGGGTGTGTGTTCATCATGTTATCATGTGTTTACTATGATTAACAATATGAAAGAAATTGTGATCGCCAGAAACCGAGGGCTTCAAAGGAAAAATGAACACTTACTAACCTTGCAAATCGGGAGAATATACGGTTCTTTTGTTCTTCTCTTACGGCCGACCGAAAAAGAAGAGCCTTCTTTTCCTTTTACTCTTGTTTTTTGAAGGTGTTTCTTCTTTTGTCTAAACTCCAAACTTTCTTCTTTTCTTTGTTCTTCCTTTGTATCTTGTGAAAGATTAAACAAACAAGAAAAACTATAATTAGAACTAAAATAGTATGGTATATGTTCCAATTAAGAACCTAAACATGCAACTAAACTAAAAGAACTCACTTTTTTGTTGTTTTCTTTTAAGCCCCTAAAAGAGGTGTAGGTTTGGAAATTATGAAGTGGGTGTGTGTGATAAAGTGATGCATTGAAGAACTATATAAAACAATAATATAACTATGAAAAATTTAGAAAGAAACTAGAGAAGAAGATGGTTGGTTTGGCCCCTTGAAAGCCTTAGTCTTCTTGAGCTTCAATGGAGGAAAAGGATGAAGAAACAAGAACTCCTCTTGCTATCCACGTGTTCCCTCTTGAGAACCTTCAAACACCTTGCCTTAAAGCTTCAAAATTACCAATTGCCAACCTTTTTCAAAGGTTAATGTCCATATGTATTTATAAGAATAGGTTTTAGAGTGTTTTGGCCTTCAAAAGGGCTCTCCCGCAGTTCGGACTTGCCCTAGATGATCATGAAGGGAATTGGAAATCCTCTCAACCACTAAAACCAGACTATCTCGGCCAAATCGAGACACTCTTAAAACGCGTCGTTCAAGTGGGACGCTTTTTAGTTAATTAATGCGGCCAAAATAGAAATAAATCCGAAAAAACAAATCGAAAACAATTAGGAAATATGAAAGGCGTCGTTCTGGAGCGACGTGCTTTAGATAACCTAGGAAATTAACTAGAATTAGAAATAGTAAACCTAGGCGGATTAGGACTCAAATGGCGTCGTCCATAGGCGACGCTTGATAAAGTGTTAAATTGATCATTTAAGGGCAACCATATGCATCGTACTGATGTTTTTATCTACAAAATAGCATGAAATGATAGATAATTGTGTAACAAGTCAAACGGTACCAATTTCATCAAATTCTGACTTAAAAACATCGTCACTTCATGTGATCAAAGGAGTGTAGTGCATTTGCGGTTTTTCGACAAAACCGAGACGAAATGAATAAATATGATGATATTTTTATGATAATGTGCTAAATTATATTTATTTGATGTGAACAGGACACGTCGATGATGCAGTGCAGCTGGAGGAGTTTTCGGAAATTTGGGGGAGGTCTAGTGTGCGGATTTCAACTAAAACAGGGGTAAAAATACAATTTGATTCCTTCCTTCGCTGGAGTTTCCTAAAACCCACTATTTCCTTCTGTCTCTCCGATTTCCTAAACACATCCCTTCCTTTATTTTAAAAATCCTCTCTCTCTTTCTCGTTTTAGAAAGTCGAATCCTATTTCTTTTCCAATTTCCTCTTCCTCTCCAGATCCAAATCCTGTCCCTTCTCCAAGTCTCCCACATATCCTCCTCCTTTTCCAACTCAAACCCGGCAGCCTCTCCTCCTTCTCCTCTCTATAAAATATCCCCCACGTTTTGTTCTCTAGGGGCCGAGCCGATTCCTCCTCCTCCTCCGTAGCCTTTCTCTCCCGCAACCCTCTCCTTCTCCAACTCTCTTTCACGGCTCTCTCTCTCAACCTCGCTCCAGATTTTATCTTTCCTTCTCTCCGCAGCCTCTCTTTCTCTCCCCCACGCTCTCTCCGGTTTCCCTCCTATGCTCCCTCTCTCGATTTTCCCTCCTATGCTCCCTCTCTCGGTTTCCCATAGCCGCACCCTCTTATTCTCTCTCTTTCAGCTTCTCCCAGCACCCTTCCTCCCTCTCTGTTCTTCCCTCTCAGCATCTCTTTCTCTCCCCCACACCCTCTCTCGGTTTCTCTCTGTCTCCAGCACACCCACCGCACTCCAGCACGCGTAACCAACCGCGCTCCTACGCACCTGAAGCCAGCGCCCACCAGCGCGATCCAAGCACACCAGCAACAGCACCCTGCGATCCAAGCACACCAGCAACAACACCCTGCGATCCAGCACGCCTCTACGCGCATGCATGCACGCCGTCTGCCGTTCGTGCACAGATCCTGAAGCTCCTCCACGCGCCCCAGCGTGCATACGTGCATGCATGCACGTCCTTCTCCAACACCTCGGCCCAACACCTGCATCCAGCAGCTCCTCAACCGACCCCCCCTACGCGGCAAGAACCTGGCTGCTTCTTCCAGCGGCTCCAGCACTTGCCCAACAACCCACCAGAAGCTCCTCCTGCAGCCACGCACAGCAGCCTTCCTGTCCTCCAGCATAGCAGCCTCCTTCTTCAAGCAAATCCAGCAACACCTCCACCATCCAGCAGCAAACGTCCACGGGTCTGAAGCAGCTTCAACTGCATGCACCAGGAGCCAGCAGCAGCTGCATCACCACACGTTGCCGGCTACCCCCAGCAGCACTCCAGCAGTCGTGAAGCCAGCCTCTTACTAGCCCACGTGCATGCTTGCTGAAGCTTTCCTCCAATAGCTGCCAGCAACCCCTCGCGCCAGAACCTGCAAGTCCAAGCTCCAGCATGCATGCGTGTAGCCGGCTGAAGCCCTCCACGCTTACTGCCTCTTTGCTGTTGGACCACTGCGCCACTCTCTTACAAAGAACCACAGAGGCTATTGTTGTTTTATTCTTTTCTCTCTCTCCATTAGCATAGTTATATGTTTATTTTTTTAAGATTAGTTGTTTATTACTTGATGTTTAGTTATTTTATTTAAGGATATTAAGCCATAGACTTTCTAATTTTTAGATGATTAATGGTTTACACATAGTGAAATAATAGTGTTTTTGTTATATTTTTTTTTTTTTCGTTGTGCTTAATCTCCATATGTGGTTGTGTTTACTTTAAAAAAAAAAAAAAAAAGGGGATTCGTTTATTTTACGTAATTACATTTTTAGGTACGTTAGTTAATTGGGTCACAGTTTAAATAGGTAATTAATTAGTTCCCTCAAATTCCCACTTATTTTTAGATTAACTAAAGTCCAAAGTTTTCAAAATTAGAATCTTAATTCCCTGTGGATCGACTCGGACTCACCACTATTAAATTTTCAAAATCTGATTTGAGTGAGCCGGATAAATTAAGATTGAACGTTTTCATGAGTGTTTAACGACGCACAATTCTAAACGATCAACACTATTAAGTTAATTCCTCCTAAATTTACTAATTTTAATTCCGAATTGATTTATGCTAAGAATCCAAATGGCGTCGTGCTTGAGCGACGTGATTCAACAAATCTCGAGAGAAAATCAATAAAAATTAATTAATGATTAAACATCAGACCATTATAAGGCATTATCATTGTGACATGAAATTTACTCAATATGATGTCAAAATTAGCGTGTTTACAGTAGCCCCACATTGGCATTGACTTTGCAAGGGAGTGAAATGCACTGAAAAGGTGATACCAAGGTGTCATGTGACACACTCTCAACATCACATGATGGGAATTTTTCTCAAAACAATCAGTAAAGATAACTCGAAAATATCAATGGAATCAATTCTTCCTGGATGAACGAAACAAAAGGTCGATCAACTTCCGTGATTAGGAAGTACCCTAGGTTACAAACCCTGCAAGTTTCGTCATGAAGAGCGGTTACCAGCCAATGTGGAAGTGCTGCAATCATGACAGATCTTAAGAGGAAACAAGAAATGTCGGGGTGAGAAATCCAAGATAGAATTCCGAGGATATCTTCAAGTGAACCTTAAAGATTACCGAGATACTCAATTCAGAATGGAATATTTCATATCACGTTGGGATTTATTCGATCAATGGTCTGAAATTTAATCAGAAATTAATTCTTATCACAATTATATCAAAGTCCTACATGATGCATGCTGGGCTAAAAGAAAAATATAAAAATAAAATAAAATATGAATCAAGCAAGGTTAATATTGTTAAATTATCATCAATGAGTTAAGATACTGATTCTTGTAACTCAGTGCTAAGTCGAAGCTCGTTTATCCACGCACCGTTTCACAAAAGCGGAACCATCATCCCCATCAATCAACAATCCAACGGCCTATCCGTGCGATTAAGAATTCTCTGGAATCATCACTGTTTTTGTTGGAGAGGAACTCAAATTCCAGTTTCATCAAAATCACAAGGTCCTTGATATATCTAATAAATATTTATCATATAGTAATGATGATGCAAATTAATTACATAAAAGAATACAAGATAGAGATAACCGTCTTTTTAGTTACGGCTAGGACTCAGTAAACTCCCACAGTGGGACCTTAGTGAAATTATCAGCTCCATTTTCACTTCTTTGATATTTCCTGCACTCAGAATTTCATCAGTAACTTCAAGTAAATCAAATATCATGCAATCATGGATTTTTTTGGAAAAATAACAGAAATTCAGGAAATATTAAATAGCGTGGCTGTTCTCAGACGTCATTTAAAAGACGTCGCCCCATCCAAATGCCATTTAAGTTACAGAAACTGTTCACTATTCTGACTCAAATCCAAACTCTGCTTGCCTTAATGCACATCCCTCTTTCAATTCGGAAAGGGTTTCCTCAATCTCGCAAATCACTCGATAAAGTCTCCCTCTTTTCATATCAAAGTATTACAACAAGCAATCAAGAGAGAAAGGTAGAGAATTCTCTTCAAGACTCAAGGGAAGGAGGTGAAGAACAAGAAGAAGTCAAGGAAATCAAATCAAGAAGGATGGATTCTGTCGTACATTTTTTAGGGAAAAAATGCACTTGATCTTGATTTTTTTATTTAGATTTAGATTTGTTATTTGTGCGCTCTACCTGACTTAATCAGATGATTGCGTAGTTCTTCGACCCAATCCCACTACCCATAAAAGGAATAGCGTTAATTACATCCTCCTAAGAGGAAAACCCTTGATTAATCGTCGGAAGAATAGAATAACACCCTTTAAAATGATATAAGTAAGATATACAAGATTGCATTCGAAAAATGAATGAATTTCAGTTTTTATTTAAGAAGAAAACTCATTTTTTAGTTTGAAGTTGAGTCTACGCAAGACTTGATTTATTGATGGATAATGATGAGAGACATTTTTTAGTATTTTTGGATTGATTTATGGGGATGTATTGAAGATTTGTTTGAATTTTTATGTTTGAGAATGAACATGAAGTTGAGTCTGCGCAAGGATGCGCAGACTCATTTGTTACGAATGAAAATGCTTGTACTTATTTTGATTTTTGATTTGTGAGAAGAATGAAGATATTTTTTATAGTGTTTTGATTGAAGTAGATGACATTTTTTATCAAGGGGGTCTAATAAACATTTCTTATTGTGTTTTTTCAGTTTTGAAGTGAAGAGACTTTGGATTTTGATTTGGAAGGCATTGAGAAGTGTTTTTTATGTTTTTCTATTTGGTTTGAGTAAAAAATGCTTCAAGGATTTATATTTTTTATGTTTTGAATTTATAAGTTTTTGAAGGATAAGCAAGATGTGCAAATTCAATTGAAATGAGATTTCTTTTCGGTATTTTTTATGTTTTGCAAAAGGGCAAATTTGAGTTTCATTTGATTTTTGATTTATAGGAGGTATTTTATTCTTATATTGGGGTTTTTTATTTAATTTTAAAGGAATTGAGGTTGAAAAGTTTGGATTTTAACAATTGGGGGTTGAGTGTGTGCAGGGTAGCGCAGACTCATTTGTCATAAGCCTATTTTTTCAGTTTTTTAGGTAATTTTAAGGAAAAAGTTATCATTTTTGTTTGGGTTTTGATTTGTGGAAAATATAAGGTTTATTCTTAAGATTTTTGTTTTGATTTGATGGAAATTTAATGGCCTAAATGTCAGATTTTAGGAATTTATGGTTGAATCTGCGCTATAGAGCGCAGACTCATTGTTTATGAAAGTGTTTAAACATTTTTTATATTTTTTGAAAAAAGAATTTTAAGCTTTTATTTAGGGTTTTGACTTATATAAAGTATAAAGTTTTTATGTAAATTTTTAGGTTTAATTTGGAGGGAATTTAAGGTCAAAAAGGCCAAATTTGGGATTTCAGAGTTGAGTCTGCGCAGGGTAGCGGAGACTCATTTGTCACCAATGTGTTTTTGAGTTGATTTTTGCATTTTTTCAAGAACAACTTGGTGTTTTTATTTGATCTCCTGATAGATAAGAATAAACTTGATTTTTAGAGGGTTTTAGATCATCTTAAAGTGGTCGGGAAGTTGATTTTTTATTTTTTGTGAATTTTAGGGTTGAGTCTACGCCAGGATGCGCAGACTCAAGTCTGAACTATGGATTTTTTGTTTGTGAGTTATTTTATTGGATTTTTGGTGGGATAACTTGATTTTATGTTTTGTTTGGTGATGATTTACAGATTTGGAACTGCGGGCATGATTTACAGGCTAAGAGATGAGGTTTTGGCCTTGAGATTGATGCGCAGACTCAAGTTTAAAGAGGATTTTGAACAAAATTATTAAAAAGATGGAATCTCCTGAGGTTGAGGGGAATTCCAAGACTTCCAAAATACTGGGGAGCTTCAAAGATCAAGGAGTCAAGGAAAATGGGTTTGAGTCTGCGCAAGGGGTGCGCAGACTCAGCTGAACTTGTAATTTTTGTTTATTTTGAAGGGATTTGGATCCTTTTTGTAAATGGATGTTTATTTTAAATGAAATGGAGTGTTTGATATATGATTGCAAGTGATTTGAGTAATTTGATTTATTGTTTAGTTGATTTTTTCATTTGAAATGAACTTATGAAAGGTGTACAGACTCAACTTAAGTTTGGAATTTTGTGTTTATTTAAAATAGAAGATGGCTATCGTAAAACCTTTGTTTGAATGAATTAACTTTAATTATTTGAGTTATTTGAACCATAAATGAGTCTATCAGTCCATGCACAGCATCTTTCACAGTTTTGAGTTGAGTCTACGCAAGGGTGCGCAGACTCAAGTCTGAAAACTGATTTTTTGAGTTTCCTGCACAGTTCAAGCTGCAATTAAATTCATCAAGGGGTTAGTTTCAACCATTAAAGTTAGAATATGAAATCTGGAGTCGAGGAAAACAAATTGTACCCCATTCCCAATCGAATTTCCATAGTTATAGGTGCGCAGACTCAAAATCTAATCATAATTTCGGGTTTATACCTCTTTCAACTTGAAGTGACCCAAGAATCACCACAAATTTGAGGAGGATAACACTGAAAAATCTCAGAAGTTGAGTATAGCTACATAAAGCCTTTTCAAGGAGTGGTTCCTATGTAGATTTCTTCAAATGACATGATTTCTTCATGTTTATCCCATTTTTCTTGGATCATTTTATAAAGTATTGAAAATGCTTAATATAATGATTCCAAGTTGAATTTCAACCTTTCATTAGGAAAACCCAATCAAAGGTTTAGTATCTTCATGAGGGATCATGGCATGAAGAGACCCGAAGGACCAACTCCCATAAAGGGATATGTAATGGCTAATGGACCATAGAGATGGCTATAAAGGGGGGCGTGCCGAGCTTCCAATCACTCACCCAAAGGGTGCCCTTAATGCCTTCAAGATGTAAGAAAAACCCACAAGGGGTAATCCAAAGCATCTCTACATCTGGGGAGCAAGGAACTCCACCAATTTTCCTAGAGGATCACATGTAGCTATGAATCATGGAGGTGGCCATAAAGGGGGGCGTGCCGAGCATCCAACTACTCACCCAAAGGGTGCCCTTAATGCCTTCAAAATGAAAGGGCTATCCACAGGGAATCACCCATTCCATTTCAACATTTGGGGAGCAAGGAACTCCACCAACCCGTTGGGACTTCGGGACATATCATCTAAATGAACCCATGGAAATGGAAACATAAGAATGATGTTCTTTGTGTGAGGGCCCTTGATGGGTTACCCAACATTGGATTGTTGGCACCCTTGGATCGGGACATCCTTGGAAAACATTTAAAATCTTAAAACATATGGCAAAATTTCGGTTGAAACATTAAGAGCTTAACAATTCAAAGTCCAAGACATTTAGGACCTTCATTGGGCCTCAAAAGGATAGCCCTAGGTCCAAGTAACCTTTGGACAACTTGGGGGAGTATCAAAGAATCACCTCATACCCAAAAACCAAGTTGAAAGAGGTGCAGACTTAAAAACCTGCAACTGACGTTGAGTCTGCGCAGGGAGGCGCAGACTAATGAACAGTAGGCGCAAACTCAACACTGTAGCGCTGCAGACCGCAGACTCAAGCTAAAATCCGGATTCTTGGAAAAAAAAGGGTTTAAATCTAACCCAAATGATGGAAAATAAAGTATAAAAGATACAAGACCTAAAATATTTATTTAAAATATATTTTAGATGTATTTCTTTAGAAAAATATCATAAAAACTTGAATATGAACATATGAGAAACTTAGGTATACTTTTTATCTTTTCCATGGATCTCTCCTTCTTGGCTCCATGTTAGAAGGTTTATACTCAAAGAAGTTCATCCTCAACTAGTGAGGGAACCTCCTTGAGAACCTCTAGGGCCTAAACCCTTAGCCATTAAAGGAAAAATCCAAACAAAACCCATTCGGTTCCAACATGAAAACAGAAACTTAGATCTTAATGTATATGAAACTTAGGGGATTTCTCTTAATGTTTAGCCTTGGGGGAACATCATCCATGGAGGGGATGTGCTCCTAAGGGTCATGGAAGGCCAAGCCACCTTCAAAAACCCCAAAACCAAAGACAAATAAATGGAAAATCAGTTTTAAGGAAATATGTACATCAAAGCACATTTCGGGTCATATCTCCATATTTAGGGGGTTCTAAGGCTTGAGGAGACTATTTCTATGAACTAGAAAGGCCCCTCTACCATCCCCACACGAAAAACACATACCTTATAAAGGAAAAAATAACATAAAAGCAAGATAACCAGCAGATTCACAAAACAGACACAGGAAATCTGAACTTTGCATTTCATTGCTTTCGATCACCATGGATGAACATCAAGGGGGAGATAGAAGTTTCTATAAACATCAAAATGAAAGAAAAACATTATAAGAAAGCAAGGAAATAGAAATAGACCCCTTCTTCTGATGGATATAGGTGTCCTCTAAGCCAATTATAAGGCACCTATTTCAATCTGATTCACTAATCAATGGCAATCAATTCATTATGTAGATTGGCACATTTATAATTGCGCATAATGAAGTCCATGAATATGTGCAATAGTCATCAGATTATGATGAGATCATAATAATGAGACTGATGACTTATAAACACATATTCTCAATTGTTCCTAGTCGTAGGATGTTTGAGCGGGACATTAAACATCCGGTTAGACTAGTACAGGTTATTCCAGCTCATATGATGAAGGTGACTGATCTCGTTAGTTACTCGTATGGAGACACAATGGTAAACCTGTAGGTGCTCATTGGAGAATGAGTTCACTGAACTGATCGGACATGAATCACCGAATGGTAATTTACCTGACTGTCAATCGGCTTGATTCATCGTCACAGTGGCGTGGTTGATCCTTGGACTTGAGACACCAAAGACACCTTGTCGGTGGACTTCTGGACTTTGACCTTGACCTACGAATCCCTATCCACGGGATCTCTAATAGTCAAGGATCGGGTCCAGCAGAAGACCTTCGAAGGTGATTGTGTGTTCAATAAAGGATCGTTCGCTCTCAGGTAACTGGAGAGAGAATGCTTTAGAATAGATCCGCAGGAGTCTCTGGCCAGAGCAGAAACAATATCACAAAATAGGTTTTCGGATATTGTAAAGCGGAGTCTGATTCAAGTGAGTTGACAATCTAGGGTTTGACAGTTGACCATACCCTAGGTTAACTCGAGAGCATTGTGCGAACGAAGGATTATAGCCACGTGGTAACTGTGGACGGACAGGTTCCATGAGTGGGTTGCTGAACCCCATTACCTTCCAGGATCATGCGGTGTTGCTTGGCACCCAACTTGATCGGAAGTCCGACCGAATTTACATGCGATGATAATTCGGTTAAGTAATTAGTTAATATATAGATATTAATTAATTACAATAAGTCAATAACTAGTTATTGGACTTAACGGGCTGAAAATCGGACTGGTAAATGGGCCTAGAGGGTCACACACAATAAGATTCTTAGTCGGTGGTACATAAGTGGGATTCATATTAACTCGGGGACTTTTGTGAAAAGTCGCGCCGACTTAATATATATACGCGCTGTTGAGAAACCCTGGGCCAAGCTCCAGGATTTCCCCTTGCTGGCCGTCATCCCTCCTTTTTCTCTCCTCCTCTGGGTGCCCTGTTCGAGGCGCCGGGATTGTCACCGTCTCTTCCACGCGTGATTCCCGAAAGTTGGGAATTCCCGTCGGTGGGATTTCAGCAATCGTTGCGGCAACGGATCTTCAGCGAGCGAGGTGATACGGACGAGGGATCGAGGAAGAACCACCACGGAGGATCGCGTGGATAACGCTGGAGGCCGGACGCTTGTGCAGCTCGCGGCATCGCCTCGACAGAACCGAGACGGAAGCAGATTCGAATCCGCGCACGGTAATCGGATTACTTCCCGTTGTTTTCGGTTTATTTATTTTTTTCGTTCCGAATCAGATCAGTAGGCATCGGGCGGGATTTATTTTGTTCATCGTTCATCGTTTAGAATTAATTCCATGCATAAATTTATTTTTCTCGCACGCGAGTTTGTTCATGGGATGAACTATAAATTTTAGATTAAATTTCTGTGGAGAAAAATCTGTTTTGGGGGTTTCATGGTGTTCTTCATGAAGATGAAGAACCAACATTATGGGTTTAGAAGAGACTGCCATGGTGATGGAAGACCTCCAAATTGCATGCTGGTATGACCAACTAACCCATCAAATTCAAACTGTGGCCGCCGACCAGCAGAGGACTCTCAAACTCTCGTTTTTCCAAGCGTTAAAAGAACAAGAATGAAAGGGTCACGATCTGCAAAACTGCACAAATCGCCATCTTTAAGAGGCTACCGGCGGCGAACGGATCGCCGGCCGGTGACCACCGGTGGTGGAAATGAAAGGGGTGACTTTCCCCTGCAACTTCCGGCCACCCTCGCGGCCGGCGGCGGCGGCGCCTGAAACCGGCAACAAAGAGGGCCAAAAACCCTAAAGGGGGCCGGCCGAACGAGGCCCTGTGCGCCTGGACTGGCCGGTCCCGCGCCAGGCGCCTGGCTAGGTGCGGCCCGGCCCGGGCGGCCCAGGTGCTGGACCTGGCTGGGCCAGGTCGCGCCTGGGTCCAGGCGCCCTGGTCCGAGCCAAGTTGAGCCTGGTCCGGCCCTGGTGGCACTTGGCCCAAACCCACTGGCCCCATTAAATCAGTTTTGGCCCAATTAACCCCTAAACCCCTTTTAACCCATAAAGCCCTTCCTTATTAATTGAAAATTGAAATTCATTTATGTTTAAAATGTGTTTTGAACTTAAATTTTAAGTATTCAGTTAATAAGGGGTTATTATTTTTAAGATATGATCTTAAAATATGCGTTTACAATTTAAGATTTGATCTTTAATTGCAATTACTATTAGTTTAGTAATAAAGGGGATATTAATAAAGATATGATCTTGAATTAATTAACAAGCGTTGTTAATTAATCTTTATTTAAATAATTAGTGGGGTTTATGTTTTAAGATATGATCTTAATGTTATTTAACAAGTGTTGTTAAATTCCTCTAAATATTAATATTAGAAGGTTATTAAGATGTGATCTTAAGTCAAATTATCAATTGTTGTTAATTTACATTTCCTTAAGTGTTTATAGGGCTTTAATATTTAAGATATGATCTTAAATTAAATATTAACAAGTGTTGTTAATTATTTCAAGTTGTGACTTTAAAAATATTTAACAATTGTTGTTAATTTAATTTTAAGTCATAATCTTGAATACAATTAACAAGAGTTGTTAATTTTCTTACAATTAAGTGATTAGATTAATATTAATAATTTCTTAGCAATTGTTGTTAGGAAATTATTTTAATAATTTAGAGACACTTAATAATAGCTGTTAAGTGATTAATTAACTAATTATTATAGTTATAATTAAGTTGATTATTTCTTGAGTAATAAACCTTAATATAAGTTATTAAGGATTAATTAAGTCTTAATAATAGTTATTAAGATTATTAATTAGTTTACTCAAGTATCTCTTAATTATTGGTTTTAATGATCTAACCTACTTGGAATTTAATCTTTTATAAATGTTATTAAAGGATTAAATTAAGTCTAAGATGTTAGACTATTTTAATTAGAAATGTTCTAATTATTATTTCTTAATAATTGTTATTAAGAAATATGATTTAACTAAGGGGTTTTAACAAGGAATTGTTAAGGGATTAATAATTGGAATTATAAATTCTTTTATAAATGTTATTTAGGAATTTTTAATTCTATCTAAATGTTAGATTGTTTCGCATTAATAATTGTTATTAATGTGATTTAATATTAATCTAAGTGTTAGATTAATTAATTTAAAATTGTTCTAAATTTTGTATGGAATATTTTAGAATTTTAATTTTAGCTTTGTGTGCACATGTTGATGTGTTTAATGTTTTAAACTAGATTTATTGCATGTTAGAAAATAAGATTTTCGAAAATTCATTTTATCCAATTTTGATTGGTACCCAGGTTTTAAGAAAACCAAAATTATTATAGTTTCAAAATTTTAGCCTTCATGTGATGTGTTTTATCATGTGTGGATGGTTAAAATTTGTGGTTGTCATGGACATGCACTTGGGTATATTTCATATCATGTGATGATGTGTGATTATGTGGATTGTTATGGAATGTGATGTACATTAATTAAGTGTTAATTAATGAGGCATGCGTGTCTTCTTCTCTTTCTCATTCCATTGTAATTCTATCTCCCTCCATTATTGTACTCGGCCATAAGGCTTTCTCTTACAATTTATTTGTATTTGAAATTGTTTCAAAATAAATATTATTTGTATTTGATCGTGCCGGCCGAGGAGAGGCGATGATGATCCACAAATGCAACTAGGAAGGCGACAGGAGATGAGATCACCAGTGGCTATGTGTTTGCATGTTTAGATTATATAAATGTTATATAGTTTTGGTGATTAATTGTTTGGCTCCAGTTAATCACCGTGCTATCCATGACCACATAATGAACATGTATGGATGATGCATGCTTTTAGTTATTGATTATGAATCGATTGCTAATATCTAGGTATAGTTAAATATATTCGATATATTTATAAACTATCACCTAGGATGAGACCAACTTAATGTAAACAAAACCTTCAACATAAAGTCTAAGTCGGAGCGCGAGTCATTGAGAATGTACCGCGTGGCTCTCCATCAATATAGTTCTTAGAACTTGATTCAGTGATGACAGTTTCTACGTGCTTACCCGAGATCTGCCACCATCTGATGAAAGGACTATTAACTATGGCATCTTGATGCCTTGAGATTGGAATAGAGTAACGGTGTAGCTATCCTCGCGTTTACCCGGGAGCTGCATTCTTACTCTACTCTGTCACGTATGGATGGTAAAGCTTAGACCAGGTATAATGGTCTACTGTGTTTACCCGGGACCATTAAAGACCTGGGAGCCGAAATAAGATCGGATATTGCAAGGAGTTGCAATTACCATGAGATGGTTGCTCTAAGATAATGGTATGATACTATGTGTTTACCCGAGGTCATACTATGATTCTTGGAGATTCTGATCCTCACTAGGAGACCATCGGAGTCTCCCGTTCTATATACCTGAAGATTATACAGTCCGTCAAAAAAAAAAATAGTGGGAAATAATTCAAGATAAAAGACCATAATTGAATTATAAGAACTATCTGCTTAAATCACGTTATTTCCTTCGATCACTAATATGTCGTCTATTTGAGATTTTGGCATGTTGAATGCCAATACTTCTCATACTCAGACTAACTAGAAAACTCTAATAATGTCTTTAGGAGAGAGTGAAAGTCACTATCCTAATCAGGTATCATGAATCCTCTTACTTGGATAGACCAAGGTGAAGAGGTACTTATGGTATGCCTTTATGAAAGGCAATGATTATCATGAAATCTCTTATTTGGATAGACCAAGATGAAGAGATATTTATGATGTGCCTGTAAGAAAGGCAAGTGGTAAGATTTTAAACGATCAAATCCACTCCTGAAAAAGGATAAAGGAAGGTTAGTTGAGATAGAGAAATAGCAGTTCTCCCACTGCAACCAATGTAAGGATGCTGGTAAAGGCAAAACGAATATGAAACTTGAAAGAAGTTTCGGATATTCTTATTAATCAACTTTTGTATGTCTATTGGAGAATTAGCGTATCAAATATGAGATATTGGAAATGATTCTCAGAGCTGTGATAGTGTGCAGACTTAGACAAGTAAAAATAAATCGAGAAAATGTAAGTGCTGAGTTAGACTCAACTATTGTTCATGATATTCATAGATTACTGTTAGACAGTAAATCTTTGTATATCTATAGGAGTCAAATATGAAACTAAATAATTGTTATTTAGTTGCATAAGAAATCAAGAATAACATTGATTGAAAAGAATAATAGTTGTTCGAATCAGTTAATGCACTATAGATTCTTGAAGTGACATTTCATGTGATGAATGTTCACAAGTCTCCTATAGGAATGAACTGTGTGAATCCTGATTATCTATGATATTGTACATAGAGTTGTACAATAAAAAATTATTGATGCTGATGCATATTGATGTAAACAGCTCAAAGGCCAAAGATAATCACTACTATTGACTTACCTTATAGTTTACTCTTGGAATGATTCGACTGTATGTACTTATTGAAGTACAAGACGAATGCATCTGAAAGATTAAGGTATAAGATCAATATGTAGTATTAGAATTTTTGATTTGATCAAAGAAACTAATACTTAGGTATATGATTCACATAAATCATTAAGAGGATAATTGTATCCTCACTCGATTAATCCTCATTGTGCATCATAGCAATATGATAGAATGAGGAATTGCACCTTATTAAGATATGGTGCAATGTATAACAAGATTTGCTTAATTCTTATCCTTGTGAACATGAGTATGAACATTAGATGTCCATGCTTTACAGATGGTTCCAAATAAGTCAGTGTATGTCCATATAAGATATGGAAACCAAATAATTCATATAAGATATGAATTATGAACAAACCTGATTTAAAAGTCAGGTATTACCGTGGTGTGAATTTGTGAATATCTAAAGAGTTTGGACATTACAATTATCGGCCAGGCGATAATGAGATAATTATCGTCGTGAAAGCTATCTTCTATGAAGAGGAACATGTCCTCAGAGAAGACATTGGGATCTGATAAAACTAAAAGATGTTCTAGATTCACAAGTTAACATAAGATTATTAGATAATCTTTAGTTGTTTGGAACCACTTATGACACACATCAGAGAGCTTCATAGTTTTTTGAGATTCTCTCAGTGACTAGAAGGATATGTTTGACATATCTGATTTAGCAAAGTGAGAGGAGCTCAAAATAGATTATGATCTAAAATCTATGATAATGATACTCTTTGTCATTACAACTTTGAAATTGATAAGTTAATTAGAATTCTACTGCCAATCATGAGATGATGACAGTTGGATATTAAAAGCGTCCACTCAATGTGATTGAGGTAAAGATGTATATGATACACCTTTAAAGCTTTTTAAATGTCCAGAAAGCAAGTTATGATTTCAAAAGATTATTTTGAATCAAACTAAAACTTTCCAAAGTTGTAATAAAAGTTTTTGACTTAATTGTCAGAAATTGCGTGATCATTAAGAATGATCACGGACTGTGTGTGTTTCAAAAAGGACAGTGGGAGCACGGTCGCTTTAGTAATGCTTTATGATAATAACATCAAAGTCATTAAGAATGACTTCGGGATGTTACTATTAGTGAAAGCATTGTTAACCATGGTTTCCTCCATAATAGATTTAGTTATAATATCCCACGTATTGGAAATACAAATCTATTAAGATAGATCGGTGGAGATATTATATTGACCTGTATGTCAAGATTTTGGCATAAATTTCATAACAAGTCTCAATTGTTGAGATATGAAATTTATTCCTTTAAAGAAAAAGGTTCCTTAAAGGATACATGAGTGAAATGCATCATTAAGCGCTTGAGAACTGCTAAGGATGCATTCACGTATATAGAGAGGATGATTTGAAACTATGAGGTCACACTGACTCAAATTTCAAGTCAAATAATGGATTCAACCTTCTAGTAGAAAGGAATGGATTGGAATGGTTCCAATCCAGAACTTGATGTTAAGGTGACGACATAAATAAGTGATACTGTTATTAGAACAGTATGGATGAAAAGGTTCATCCTTGAACTAGATGTAGTTCTAAAAGGGTCTCTGATACCATCTTATCGTTGTAGGACAACAGTGGGAGCAATGAATTGTGTGATCGAGCCATAGTCTCTTCAGAAGTTACAGAACATTCTGAGGTTCTTTCACAGGTTTAGAGACAAAGGATTAAGAGGAAATAACGTAATGGAAAATATTCCATCTGTACATAATTTAGAAGATCCCTGACCAAGTCTTAATCACAGACCGTTTGTGAGCATCACCTAGATTTGATGGAGATCAAATGCGAAGGTGATTGGCTTGAGTCCAAGTGGGAGATTGATGGATATAGGTGTCTTCTAAGCCAATCATAAGGCACGTATTTCAATCTGGTTCACTAATCAATGGCATTCAATTCATTATGTAGATTGGCAAATTTATAATTACGCATAATGAAGTCCATGAATATGTACAATAGTCATCAGATTATGATGAGATCATAATAATGAGACTGATGACTTATAAACACATATTCTCAATTGTTCCTAGTCGTAGGATGTTTGAGCGGGACATTAAACATCCGGTTAGACTAGTACAGGTTATTCCAGCTCATATGATGAAGGTGACTGATCTCGTTAGTTACTCGTATGGAGACACAATGGTAAACCTGTAGGTGCTCATTGGAGAATGAGTTCACTGAACTGATCCGACATGAATCGCCGAATGGTAATTTACCTGACTGTCAATCGGCTTGATTCATCGTCACAGTGGCGTGGTTGATCCTTAGACTTGAGACACCAAAGACACCTTGTCGGTGGACTTCTGGACTTTGACCTTGACCTACGAATCCCTATTCACGGGATCTCTAATAGTCAAGGATCAGGTCCAGCGGAAGACCTTCGAAGGTGATTGTGTGTTCAATAAAGGATCGTTCGCTCTCAGGTAATTGGAGAGAGAATGCTTTAGAATAGATCCGCAGGAGTCTCTAGCCAAAGCAGAAACAATATCATAAAATAGGTTTTCGGATATTATAAAGCGGAGCCTGATTCAAGTGAGTTGACAATCTAGGGTTTGACAGTTGATCATACCCTAGGTTAACTCGAGAGCATTGTGCGAACGAAGGATTATAACCACGTGGTAACTGTGGACGGACAGGTTCTATGAGTGAGTTGCTGAACCCCATTACCTTCTGGGATCATGCGGTGTTGCTTGGCACCCAACTTGATCGGAAGTCCGACCGAATTTACATGCGATGATAATTCGGTTAAGTAATTAGTTAATATCTAGATATTAATTAATTACAATAAGTCAATAACTAGTTATTGGACTTAACCGACTGAAAACCGGACTGGTAAATGGGCCTAGAGGGTCACACGCAAAAAGATTCTCAGTCGGTAGTACATAAGTGAGATTTATATTAACTTAGGGACTTTTGTGAAAAGTCGTGCCAACTTAATATATATACGCGCTATTGAGAAACCCTAGGCCAAGCTCCAAGATTTCCCCTTGCTGGCCGTCATCCCTCCTTTTTCTCTCCTCCTCTGGGCGCCCCATTCGAGGCGCCGGGATTGTCAACATCTCCGCCGCGCGTGATTCCCGAAAGTCGGGAACTCCCGTCGGTGGGATTTCAACAATCGTTGCGGCGACGGATCTTCAGCGAGCGAGCTGATACGGATGAGGAATCGAGGACGAACCACCACGGAGGATCGCCTGGATACCGCTGGAGGCCGGACGCTTGTGCAGCTCGCGGCATCGCCTTGACGGAACCGAGACATAAGCGGATTCGAATCCGCGCACGGTAATCGGATTACTTCTCGTTGTTTTCGGTTTTAGTTTTTTTTTTGTTCTGAATCGGATCAGCGGGCATCGGGCGGGATTTATTTTGTTCATCGTTTCTGCTGCGTTCTTCGCGTCCCGCCAGGACCCCAACATCTTCACCCCCACTCTACTTTGGAGAGGGGATGAGAAGGGAGAATGGCTCTTGAAGCCCACAATCTTGCTCTCTTCTTCTCTAGCACTCTTCCTTTCTTTTTCTCTTCTTCTCTAACTCTTTTCTCTCTCTTGGGATGCAGGAAATGGAGGGGAAGGAGGAGGGATACGTGCTCCTCCAAGCTCTCTCACTTTTCTTCTTCTCTTTTCTCTTTTTGGGATTTTTGTCTCCAACCTTTTCTTGTAGAAGATGGGGGTTCTTTTATAGATAAAGTTGGGTTACTTTTGGGGGGTAGATTAGGCATCCATTAGCCTTGGATTAGGGATAAGAAACCCCTCTTAAGAGCCCTCCAAGGAGGCCACAACACTTGGAGAATCATGATTGGCTTCTCTTTTTACTTTTTACCTACCCTCTTCTAGAAGAATCTTGAGGGAGGGGCCACTTGCTTTTCTTCTTATCCTCCTTTGGGCAGATTTGACCATGGGCCAAAGGGGTACGAAATTGGGCTTTGGCCTTTACCTTTTGGGCCCAAATTGGCCCTATTGGGCTTCTTTTTCTTGAGATAATGGGCCTGATTGTGCCATTAGATTTCTTCACCATTTGGGCCCTAAAGTGGCCCCTTTTTATTCATTTGGCTTGTAAAATTGGGCTTGACTACTGCCCCTTAAATTTTCTTCATTTGGGCCTTCTTGGACAATCTTTGTACAATTGTTTGGACCTCTTTTGCTTGAGATAATGGGCCCGGTTGTACCATTAGATTTCTTCATCATTTGGGTCCTAGAGTGGCCCCTTTTTTTTGATTCATTTGGCTTGCAAAATAGGCATGACTGCTGTCCATTAACCTTCTCTTTACTTGGAAAAAATTGTTTGGATTTTTCTCTTTACTCATTTTTTGGTGACAACATATTCTTCACAAGTTTCTTCAAATAAGAGGATGAGAAAGGCGATTGAAAAGCTTTCTGAGGTAAAAGACCACCTAAGTGGGCGAGATCCTAACTTACAAGTAAGCTAATCTCTTCTCTAGTCAATTCTTTCTATGCGACCCTTTACACGTTCTCCATATGATAGAACTATTCCAGTTTTTCTAGAAATATCCTTTCTTCCCCGATCCAAGAAGATTTTCTTCACTTCCATGGGTCCAAAAGCTAGTTAACAAGATCAATCTCTCCATGCAATCTTATATATCTAAGTGGCATATACAAGGATTGGTCGTCCGTGCCAAACATTACAAGAGTACAAGTATAGTTTGGTCCGCAATGGGTGCTTTGATTGAACTATGGCATCCACAAACTCATACTTTCCTCTTTGCCACGTTCGAAGCTACAATCCTCTTAAAAGAAGCCGAACTCTTATTGGGTATTCCTAAACTTAAAGTCAACAATGATGAACCTAATTTGAGTGAGATGATATTCATGAGGGAAAGAATCACGGTTCAACAATTATTGGAAAAGATTATGAAGAATCCAAAGGAAATTCAAGACTGTCTTACGAAGAAGGGAATCAACCTTACTAAATTAGCTGAATTGACTTTGAAGAAGATAGAAGATCTCAAGGATGAAGATACAGAGAACATGATGAAGGCATTCACCATGTGCTTAGCTGGAACTCTACTATTTCCTGCTCAAGATAACGTTCTGGAAGATGATCAAATCAGCATAATCAATGATATTTTCGAAGGGAAGCATATTAGCGCAGCGGTTCTAGCCTACCTCTACAGCGGGCTCTCTGTAGCTTCTACAGGTCAACCTCCTTATGGCAGCATGCTCCTCTTAGTTATATGGGTGGAATTCCACTTCAAGTTCAACCATAATGAGGAGAAAGTTCCAAGAATATCCCAGGCATATCAGCGCAATCCTATTTTCCATATTGCCGACATTGTGAAGTTCAATGACAACATGACCAATCAAGTGCCCAACCTCAAGACTCGAGTTGACTGGCGTGCTTACTTCAAGACTATGCCCAGAACTGGATTTGAATCTACGCCTCTTGCTCTTATGAAAAAAGCGGCTCGAGTATGCCGTGGTGTTGGCACAGAGCTCTGACTAATTGGGGCGACCGAGTTCGTTCTTTATAATCCACATCTCTGTCATCCTCAGCTTGGCATGCCTCGCTATAAATTTCTAGAAATATCTTCTCTTTCTCCAATCAAGAAGTGAGCATTAGGTACTGATGAAGATTTCAAGGCGACTGAACTTATTGCAACTCTTTGGAACATCGGATTCACCCGTTGTGTGAAAACTCCTCATGAAGCCAATAAAGAACTATGAAAATCATATGTAAAGGAGCTTAATAGAATTTGTCCTTGAAATCTCTTCACCCTTATCTTACAATTTGATATATTTCTTATTTATTTTCATCAAAGAAATCATTCCTTAACATAATAGAAATCTTCCTTTACTGCTTTGCAAAATTTTTTTGTAATTTTTTTTTGAATGAAACTATGATTTTTACTCAAAATATGAACTTTCGAGTTCAGGGAACTCAAATCACGTCTACTCAGAGAGACGCTTTTCAATGTGAATTAATTTCCAAATTTAAAAATCCACCTCAAAAGAACCCTAAATCGCATCCGTTTAGTAAGACGCCTTTCCACTCTCTCTCCTATTTTCTAGAGATTTCCAACAATTAATCCATTGAATGGCGTCCTGATACACAGACGCGAATAATATTTCTTTCAAATTCTCCGTGGTACGGCCATGAGTAGAAGAGGCAGTAAAATCCAAAAGATGTCTCCCTCAAGGGACGCGTTTCACAAGTTTCAAAAATTTTCGTTGCCGCCTCAGTTTGTGCGCCACCAAATAGCGTCGCTGTCCAATGACGCGATTTAACCAATTCGAACAGGGTCTCGCGAGCCCGAGCCCCCTTCTTCCTCATTCTCTTCTTTCCACTTTCTCTCACCACACCTCCGGCGATCACCGCGGCCCCGGCGGTTTTCTTCTTTACTCCAGCCATCTTCTTCGTCACCGGCGAGCCCCCTCAACTCCGGCAAGCTTCTCCGGCACCGACCACCTCTCTCTCTCATCTTTCTCTTTTTCCTTCTCACGAGCTCTCTTCCTCCCTCTCCCTCTCTAGGTCTCCATCTCTCTCTCTCGTGCCCTACCATGGAGCAAGGAGGACCTAGTGGACTTGGTGGGAAACAGCGTCGGGTTACCGCCGTTGAGGTGGTGGAGGTGGGCGAGGAGGAAGAAATGGCGGCGAAACTAGTGGAGGTGGCGGCCTTTATGGAGACCAAGGAAGCTCCTCCCAAGGTTCCAATGGGCGAGGCGACAGCAGCACCGGTTGAGGAGGTCGGTCCGCATTTGGTAAGCCTCAAAACAATCCTCCACATTCAAGTTTTAGTTTTGGGGGGAAGAAAAAGGCCGGCCACAGGTTCTGGAAACCTGTAGTGAAAGGCTTCTAGGGACAGGGATGCCTTTTGAAACGTGTCCCTGCTCCCTGACGCGATTAAAAAATGGTGATTAATCCTCAAAATTAAATGAAAATTAATTATTAGTGTTCTAGTGATGATTCTGACCAATTATTTGAAAATTGCAGGGTACGATGAGGACTAGGATCTCCTAGGACCTAGTAGTAGCCGCCTACAGGAGTCTCCCAGACTTTCAAAAGGCACGACTAGTGGAGATGGGATTTAGAGAGATACTAGAGATAGAGACATTCTGGATCGACCTAGTATTGCTCTAGGTCCTGAGAGAGAGATGGCATACTGAGAGCAGGGCATTTCTAATGCCCTGGGGACACATGGTCCCCAGCTAGTCTCGAGGACGTATGCAGGATCATCGGCCTTCGGGTAGAAGGTTGGGCGGTGAGCGGGATCACGTATCCCGATTACTATGGGTTAGCTCAAGAGTTGCTGGGCTTAGAGTGCACGGGATTGGAGGGTCGAGAATCTCGGACTCTCCTCAAGACAGCAGTAGAGAGATACCTAGGACTGGAGGAGCTTAGGTAGCAGACCGACGAGTCCCGGGCCGAGCTAAGGTCAAGACTAGCGAGAGCAGCTAGCACAGTGTATTGCTAGGATCCTTCTGATAGGGCAGCTGCAGATAGAGATCTTAGCAGATTCTTAATGTTTTTCTTTGGTAGACTTCTTTTTGGGATGAAGGGCGACTACATCCACTGTTGCTTCCTGAGTCTCCTTATAGATTTAAACCACCTAGGTGAGTATGCCTGGGGTGCAACCCTTCTGGCCCATCTCTTCACTGACCTATCTGCTGTCACACCTGACCGGGAGACCACCATCAGCGGCTTCGCGCCATTTCTTCAGGTATCTAGTTTATTTTATGTTTGTTTATTCCATTAAATGCTTACTATGCAATGCACGTGATCATAACTACATGTTCTTTTATGCAAGTGTGGACATATTATTACTTTCCTCTAGGTCAAGCGAGGCCATCTACACAGCCAGTGGCAGTCCCACTTGCTCGGCGTTAGCGTCCAGTAGTGGATACGGCGCCACAGCATCATCAGTTGACGGCTCTCCACTGTCAATTCCTCGATTACCCAGAGCTTTTGGTGAGTTTTAAATCTTTTATGTTTCATATTTGATTAGTTATCCGTTTTATGAAACTGATGTTAGACTGCTTAATTATTAATTAATTGTTTTGTTAAAGTGTTTTTACGTTAACATTTATTTAATTGCATATTCGATCGATAATTTAGATGATTCGTTGATTGAAATGCAATGCAATTAACCTATATGAATGCAGGTTATCTAGCGTCCATATCTGGGTATGGACGATGCAAGACGACCATGGGTGGAGTAGGGGCGAGACAGGTTTGGGCGTCAAGTTTAGGTTCACTGCTTGAACGAGATCTCCCTCCTGCGCTTGAGGCTGGCGATGCAGACGCTGGGTCTGCATCAGGAGTGGGTGGAGGAGGAGATCCCAGAGGAGATCCGGAGGTCAATGCGTGTAACGACCCGCCACCCTATAATCGGGGATCCGATTACTAAATGGGTACCGAATCATTATTTTGGAACTAAACCAGGATCTAGATAAGTCTGGGAAATAAATAATTAACTAAGCTAAACATTCACATCCCATTGAACTGAAAAAGGAAGTACAAGAATTAAAAATTATTACAATGCGACTGGACACAGCAAATAATTACATACTCCAACAGAAAAGAATTAATTAAGCGTACATGCCAGAAATAAAATAACAACTATGTCGGGGCATACCCCGGAACAACAGCAACTGGCGTGCAACTCTAAGTAGCACTCTCCTCCCTAAGCCTGCCTGGAACCCTCACCTGAAAACCGCAGGGGTGAGTCTCAACGAAAAGACTCAATAGGGATCCTTTGATCCCCACCGCCCACTCACGCACCCACAAGAGTAGTAACACAGATAAAGGTAAAGTAAGCAAGTAAAGCAGTAATTACTACTCCTAATTCTCGACATAAACCACGTGCATTCGAAATGTAACATGCATATCTCAGAAACCATTCTACCACGGAACCTACAACCAATGTCTCGGCAAAACACGCCAACCACACAACCAAACGTAGGAAACACCGACCCACTGAGACCAAACAATAACCCCTCGGATAGCACGCTAGCTACTCCGGCCCAACTGGCTCAGGTGGTTACTCCTTCCCTCAGCACGAGTGACACTCCACAGGTACCACTCCTACACCGGTACTAGCTAACCCTGGGGTTCACCAGGTGACCTTCTCTCACTAGGCGTCACCCCGCCACTGCTCCCACCGGCGCTGTGTCCCACCCACACCGACACAGGGTGTCAAGCGCTACAACTGTCACTCTAGGTCCACAGTCGCACAAAACACAGCACAGTGCGATCCGGTCATGTAAGAAGCCCACGGTCGCACGAAACACAACGTAGTGCGATCCGGTCACATAAGAATCCTCATCCTCGAGTACGATTTAAAGTATGCATTTGATTGAACTATATAACAGTGTAAACACATATTAATAGCATGAATTAATGTGGTTCTGTCTTGAATCGCGTCGCCCAAGGCCGACGGCATTCAAGCCTCCTAAACTGGTTCATGTGAAATACGACCTCAGAACATGGCCTAAAAGGCGTCGCCATAGGTAGCCACCTATTAAAACGCGTCGCTGTCCTTCGTCGCCTAACAACGACAGAAGCAGGGACAGTGCAACGGAGTAATTTCCTCTAAAACGCGTCGTCCACGCAAGTCGCCTTTTGAAAAGGTGTCCCTGTCCCTGGACGCTCATCAGTCACGAGACAGCGTCTGCTAATAGGGTTAAATCGCGTCGTGGGTGGGAACCGCCTTTCTAAAAGGCATTCCTGAACCTCGACGCCATTCAACTCGACAGACAGGTTCTCCCCTCCGATCCTCCAATCCACAAGGTGGGATTTCTCCCCCCCAAAACATACACAAAAGGCCACAAAGCATAGAGGGGAAGGAGGAGAACCTAACTACCCATTAGAACACCCAATTTTCCATGTCATGCATTTAATATTTTCACCCCAAAACGCCCTTAAACATGCTTCAAAGTGGGAAAACATACATGCTTCAAAGTGGAAAAAACATGATTTTTAAATGAAACATTACGGGAATCGTCACTCTACCGGTTACTCGAACTCCTCCAAGCTCCAAGCCGCCAACTCGTCTCACCCCCACGCCGCCGCCGGTACCACCGAGGACGTTGTTACTCCACCGGAACGTCGGCCGCCGTCCGGAGAGAAAACGCCGCGGAGGAGGTGGTGGTGGTAGTGGTGGGAGTTAGGAGGTCGATGGAGTGGAGGAAGAGACAAATTGGTGGGAGGAAAAGAAGGAGGGGGAAGAGGGATCGCCGGAGCCGCCGGGGAAGAGAGGAGAGAGAAGAGAGAGGAGAAAATGAGAGAAAGGAAGGAGGGTTCGCAGGGTCAACCAGAAGCTGGGTAAAATATGTCGTGCAGTATAGACGCCTATCAGTTGACATGACGGACCGTACTGACAGAGACTTTGAATCGCGTCGCCTATCCAAGACGCCGTTCAGACGACAAGATTGGCACCGTACACTGACAACCCATGGTCGTACTCTGAATGGCGTCATCCATCAAGGAGGCCGTTCAGGCGACATGACGGGGGCCGTACTCTCGCCGCCCAAAGCCCGCCCACGTGACGCCCACGTGGCACAACGGCAACTAAACTAAATGGCGTCCACCCAGCAAGACGCTGTTCAAAAGGCGTCGTGCATCCTAGACGTCATTTAGATGGTACTCTCCTGTCCCATCAGGGCCCAAACCAGGGGATCCGACCCAGAAACTGACCCGATAATCGGATCCGAAATCTCAATCCTTACAATGCGGGGGAAGCAGGCCCGCACAGATGAAGTGCCAAATTCCCAGATCAGCGGGATGATTGGCACCGGTATGGAGTCCTGGTGGAGTCGTAGGCGGTGAGCAGCGACGCTTACTTGCAGCGCTACCGGGCCCACTACGCGGCCCACCTCCAGCTACTCCGACCTCTCAATGTGAGTATTATGATGTGTATGCTCATGAATGCTTCTTTCATTTTATTAATTATCTTGCTTATATTTGTAAATGTATGTCATGTTATGAAAAATGCAGGATGCATGGGATGCCACCATCATCACACTCCGAGGCCACCTCCAAGACGCCGAGGCCCAGTTAGAGCAGGTCCACAAAGAATTGGATGAACTGGTAAGCGATATGCATGATATGACATAGATATTATGAATGCTTCTTTTTATTATTAAATTGTTTTGACACTTGTACACTGACGATGATCCCCCTTTTGTTACAGCGTGTTGCTTATACTCACGCGGCAACCCCTTCACCTTCCACTGCTGCCAGTCCTTCTTCTTCTTCGGCTGCCCACGAAGCTGCCATGGCTGACTTGCAGAGTCAGCTAGCTCTAGCCATCCGCCGAGCCACTCAGGTTGAAGACGACGCTGCTACTCGGGTAAATCTTTGACTCATTTCTTGCATGATGTCTTTTGCTTGCTCAATAATTTGGCTAATGATGTCTTATGTTGCAGGTTCAAGAGCTTTGCGTGGCTCTTGGAGAGAGGGATGCTGAGCTGGCACAGGCTCGCAGTTCAGTAGCCAGGGTTGCCGAGCTGGAGGAGCAACTGGCAAGGCTTTCCACGGGTGACCTCCCTCGCGAGCTCGCATGTCTCCAGGTTCGACTGGAGATCCCTCGCGGCTATTAGTGGCAGAGCACGAGTGCTAGAGCATAGAGGCTTGTTACCAACGTGCGCGGCAATGGGCGTTGGAACGAGGACAGGCGAGTGCTTTCACGACGAGCATAGCAGTGTCTTCCGGCCAGGCAGGGCCGAGCATCATGGGACCACCGCCACCGCCAGCTTGAGGACCGGACGTCCAGGACGAGGTGTAGAGCTAGCTGGACGAGGTGCTGGGGAGAGCCAGCCGTGAGGGCTGTCATTATGTATTTTCTTTCTCATTTTGAAGTCCTGTAGATGGACTCTCACTTGTGTATGAACTCTTTTGATATATGGAAGGACTTTCTTCATACTTGAGTTGTCTTGGCACTATTTTCTATTGTCTCTCCTTTTCATTCCTGCACATGGCTTAAACAAACAAATTAAATATATATTCAGGCTTAGCCCTTTGCCCAGTTAAGTAACCGGCTACTTGATTCCATCCTTGGTAGACGGGTCAAATGGCAAAGCCTTTATTAAATGAAGGCAAATAATCATAATTAAAGGGAAATAAATGGTAAAAATGCAACATATAAGCATGCAAATGCTCACTGAAAATTAAAAAGGATGCAACACTCATAACTTAATTAAATAAATGCTAATTGAAATATTTTTGTTTTGCAATTGCAATTTTAGAAACATCCAAGTTTTTCGGGGTTTTGCAATATTCAAAATTGTTGTAGTTTTGAAATATCCAATTTTTTTGTGGTTTTGAAATATTCAATTTTTTTTGTGGTTTTAAAATATTCAAAAAATAAATAAATTTGTGGTTTAAGATATTCAATTTTTTTTGTGGTTTTGAAATAAGACATCAACTGAATAAACTAAGGACCAGCATGGAACTTGGATCAAAAAAACATATTCATTCGTCAACTTAATTCCCACATCATTCTTTAATGACTTAATCCAGACTTATTTTGCTTGAATTATGTTTGTAAATCGTGATCCCATTCGATGGTCCGACCCTTAGTCAACCTTAGCCATTCCTCAAGCTTGGAGCACGCCTCTTTAGAAAGAAAGAAAGAATTTGCCTAGAGAGCCCTCGAGAAGGTTTCGGAAACTCAGAAAGACATCCTTCCTTTACCCTATTATCCGTTGGGATTCGGTTATTTTTATTTTTACAGGGTATTTAACGACCTTGCACTCCCTTTTGATTTTGTGGCCTTTTTGTGGTAACATTTATAATGTTGAGCGGCCTCTTGATTGGATTTTACTTTTTCTATTTTGCTTTTGTGGGGCGGATCTCCCCCTTTTTTTTGTGACGGCCTCCTACTAGGATGGTGGGTATTTTCATTAGTCTATTCTAAGCCTCGTTCCGTCGTCGCGGGGCCGAGAGTAAAACAGAAGTTTTGTTTTGAAAAGAACGAGTTGCACTTTTCCACTATTAGTCAAGCTTTCGGTGTTCCTCGGGCTTCACATCTCTTGTTATTCACGAATAAAATGTGTTTGTGTGCTATAATACATTTGAATTAGGTCACCAAAGATCAATAAGGGAACTTGAGTTTTCAAATCTTCCGACTCTACTGATCCTTGCACCATATTGATCGTTTACACTAAGGGTAGTATTTCTTAAGATACAAACCATTTCAGGGGTGAGTTAACTCTTGCCCTTCTGCATTAACTAAACGATAGGCGTTACCAGGGAAAGCATGCGATATGACATATGGTCTTTCCCAGTTGGGTTGGAGCTTAGAACGTGGACCACCAGGTTTTACAAAGATTCTTTTCACAACCATTTCACCAACTTTGAATTTTCATTCAATAACTTTCTTTTGGTAAAAACGTGCTAATCTGTTCTGATATACTCTTGCATGATTAGCAGATGACCATCTTTTCTCATCTAAGAGTTCCAACTGAACAAGGAGCGCAGAGCGATGCTCATCAATGGAAAATTCCTTGCTCAATTGTACTCTTAATGATGGGATAAGGACTTCGTATAGAACTACCGCCTCCATTCTAAATGTTAAGGAATAAGGAGTTTGACCAGTGGGAGTGCAGATTGAAGTTCGGTATGCCTATAGAACCTCAATTAATTTTTCTGGCCAGTCCGAGAATTTACTAGACTTACACGTTTTCTTGATAATTTTTATCAGAGTTTTATTGGTTGCTTCTGCTTGGCCATTGCCTTGCGGATAATAAGGAGATGAATGATGCACTGCAATTTTATACCTGTTGCAGAGGTCTTTCAGCTCTTGTGATATGAACTGCGGTCCATTGTCAATGATGATGGTGTTTGGAATTCTGAATCTGGTGATGACATTCTTAATGATGAACTTGCAGACCGTTGATGCTTTGATCTCCATGTATGCTTTGGCTTCCGCCCACTTGATGAAATATTCCGTTGCCATGAGAATGAAAGATTTTTGCTTGGTGGCGGAATCAGGATTACCAAGGGGTCCAATGATGTCGAATGCCCATATGGAGAAAGGCCATGGAGATGAAACATGATGGAGTGAAGATGCGGGAGAATGGATCTTGTCGGCATGAAGTTGACACTTAGCATACCTACGAACATACCCTACACAATCTTCTTCCATGCTCGGCCAATAATATCCTTGTCTAAGGATCTTCTTTGACAGCATTTGTCCATTAACATGGCCGCCACAAACTCCAGCATAAACCCCTTCCATGATCTTCCAAAGTTCATCTTCATCCAGACATCTCAAGAGAACACCATCAAATCCACGTTTATATAGAGTTCCTCCAACTAAGGTGTATCTCTGAGCAACTCTCCTGGTAGCCCTTTTCTCCTCGGTAGTGGCTTCTTCGGGGTATGACTGATCTTCATAGTACTTAGCAATTTCATAATACCATGGTTTATCCTCGTCTTCCATCTCTTGTTGCCAATCTAGCAACATAATTTCTCTCTTTTCTATAATATCCCCATCTCTAACCTTCTTCAGCAGTTTCTCTTTAACCTTAAGGAAGGAAGGGTCTTTCACAGTAGGAGAAAGACGCCTATGAACAATGATCGACTCAAATTGCCTGCTGATCGGGAAACATAGAGAAGATGTGAGAGAAGCTAAAGCGTCAGCTAAGATGTTTTGATTCCGAGGAACATGCATAAAGATCAGTTTGGTAAAAAGCTTGGCGTAACCTGAAGTAAGGTTTTGATAAGACTTGAGTTTAGGATCAAGAGTACGATACTTAGTAAGCACTTGACGAAGAATTAGCTGACTATCACCCACAATTCTCAGTTTGGTGGCACCATGGAGATGAGCGGCCTCGAGGCCAGCAAGGAGAGCCTCATATTCAGCTATGTTGTTGGTGACATAGAAATCAAGCTGAAAGGCTTGTAGAATGGTGACACCTTCAGGTGATAGGAGAACAATGCCAATGCCCTTACCATGAGAGTTCAGAGCTCCGTCAAAATGTAGAGTCTACATATCATCATTGATTTTGTTTACGGATATTAGTTCCTCATCCGGAAACTCTGATCAGACTGGATCAAATCGAGGAAGAGGGTGATGAGCAAGATGTTTTGCTATGGCATAGCCTTTGATTGCTTTCTGCTGAATGTAAGTGATATCAAATTGGGATAAAAAACTCTGCCAACGTGCTAACCTATCAGTGAGGACAGATCTCTCAAGAAGAAACTTAATTGGATTCATCCAAGCGATGAGATGAACTTCGTGAGCCAAAAAGTAATGCTTCAACTTTTGAACTACCCATACAAATGCTGCACATGTTTTCTCCATCGCCGTGTACCTCTGCTCAGCGGGGTTAAAAAGTTTAGAGAGATAGTAGGATGCCCTCTCCTTTCCTTCTTTATCTTCTTGTGCTAAGACATCCCCCACTGTATCATCCAAGATAGAAATATATAGAATTAAAGGTTTGTCTGGAGATGGTGGTCTCAAGACATGAAGACTTGTTAAATAATTCTTCAATCCATCAAATGCCTCCTAGCACTTATCGTCCCAATCAAACTTGACTCTCGGCTTAGTAAGCTCGTAGAACGGCTTATACCTTTGTGAATGCTGAGAGACAAAGCGACGAATAAACTGCAACCTCCCGATTAATCCTCTTAACTCTTTCAAATTCTTGGGAGGTGGCATTTCTCTAATAGCCCTTGCCTTGTTGGGATCGATCTCAATACCCCGTTTACTTACAATAAATCCCAATAATTTTCCTGATGATACTCCGAATACAAACTTCTTGGGATTCATCTTTAATTGGTATTCTCTCGACCTCTCCAAAACCTTTGCCATAACTTCAGCATGCTTAGCTTTCACCTTAGATTTAACCAAAAGATCATCCACATACACTTCTAAGTTAATGTGCATCATGTCATAGAATATCGCCATCATGGCTCTCTGATAAGTAGCTCCAGCATTCTTCAATCCAAATGGCATGAAGACATAACAATACGTTCCCCAAGGTGTGGTGAACGATGTTTTCTCTTGATCCTCTTCTACCAAGTTAATCTGATTATATCTTGAGAACCCATCTATAAATGACAATGTTTCATAGCCAGCTGTGTTGTCAATGATTACATCTATGTGAGGCAGTGGAAAATTGTCTTTAGGACAAGCCCGATTCAAATCTCTGAAGTCAATACAAATTCTGACTTTTCCATCCTTTTTCATAACCGAGACTATATTAGCCACCCATTGTGGATAAAGGACGACTCTAATAAACTTGGCTTTATGCAGCTTATCGACCTCTTCCTTCATTTTCAAAGCCATTGGGTAGAATCGCCTTAACTTTTGCTTAACCGGGCTAACTCCATCTTTCAATGTCAATCTGTGTTCTACCAAGGAAGAATCTAGTCCCAACATATCTTCATAACTCCAGGCGAAAGTGTCCTTATAATCTTTAAGAACTTGGACCACTACCTCCTCGTCTACTTCAGACATATTCTTACTGATGAGGACAACATTAGGTTCATCTTCAGTTCCTAGATTGATCTCTTTGGTAGGCTCTTCTACGGCAGTTGAGGGCTCATCAAATCTCTTCACTCCACTGGCATACACCTCAGCCGCGTCCTCGTCGTCTTCTCCTTCTTCATTAATAGGGTCTTTCTCATGTAACAACTCATATACCCCGTACCCATCGTCGACTAACTTATCAACTTAACATTCTTCTGGCATCTGAATGGGATCTTCTAACAGCTGAGGGATCTGGGAGCAAGAAAGGCATCTTAAAGTTAGATCCTGGAGGTATCTATTTGGAATTCGTCTACCCTTAGATTTCCTAATCTGATTAACCTGCCTAGCACTAGACTCTCTAACCTCACTAAACTCCCTATCTTGACCTAATGAGGACGAAGAAGGATAAAAATCAAGGGGTACAAGAGAGAATACAGGTGAATCCTCTTGAGAGGAGGGGCAGAGCAGATCTAGAAGAAAGAAAATCTTGCCCGAACGTCCCACGCAATGGGGCACGATCGGACAAGTACGAGGTTTCCTCAACAAGGATTTGAGAGGGAGAAGTTGCCGAATTGGCATTTTTTTTTTGGAGTTATTTGTGTTTATCATGAAGCAAGAATGGATGTGAATAGAGGGAGGATGAAATGATGGAGGTAACGGCACCAGTGCCCAGGGATTGGGGGGATCATACAACAGTATGTCCCAGATCAAATCGTAGATCCTCTCAAGATCGAGAGGAATTTGAGGAATAAGATTCTGAGGAGATATAGTAATAGTAATGGGCGGAGCCCGTGGGATGTCTTCAGTGACAGTTCGCGACCAAGTAGGGGTCAAGAGCAGAGTGCAAAACAGAGTATGAAGTGTAAGAATGTGATAGGGATAGGTCCCTCTCCAGAGAAGATCTGTAGTATAACCAGCTTCATAGGGGTCATCTGGCTCCCCTTCATCAGTCTCTTCAGTCAACAGAATTATTTTGTCAAAAATGGCCCCGGGACTTTCAATTAATTCATCTCTTAGTGGCGGCTACTTTAGTTCTGATGGATTTAAGAATAGTCTATTCAGTGCAATATACAAGTCCCATGTGTCAAACCAGTGGTACCATTCACATTCTGGATCTTGAGTCTTCCTCCTTTTCATCGGCCGTAGAGCCTCTAAAGACTGGTACGTCAATAGTTGTGAACAATGTCTAGCCAGATCCTTCCCATATACATCATGCAAGTCAAAGTGGGAGGTGATCACTATTGTATTATCATGTTATGTTGAGTCACGGGCCCTTTAACAAAATGAGTGGATAAGGTCCAAGTCAAGGGATCCCAATTTTCTTTGCAAGGGGTAACCATTGTTTTCCATATCTTCTGACCATCTTCACCTTCTTGTTGTTCCACAATATTATGCCTCACTTTCTCCGGTCTGTAGTCTAGGCCGCTGCCAGATACTCTTCTCTCATCTATCACTGGTTTAATTCTTCCTTGCAACCGGGTGCCCAGATCCTTTCCAGGTTGATATCCCACCTTTAGCATGATGTTCCAGCCTGGGGTATTCATGGACTTCCTCCGCTTCACAGCATCGATCGGATAAGATGTAGGTATGGTATGCTTAAAGGGCTCTGCCGAAAGGATGTAGGTTTGGCATAAGGAGATGGCTGGCCTTTGAGCAGTCGGAAGGACTGTATTTGGACTTATATTCAGCGAGTGGGCTGCAGCAATGATAGGTATACTAGTGACTTTGATGATACATCCTATGTAAGGGAACTTGAGGCATTGGTGGTTCGTTGATGGAATCGCCTCAAGTGACTTGATGTAAGGACGACCAAGTATGCCTTTCAGTGAAGGGTCGATCTCGAGAATATAAAATTCGACTTCAGCATGGCAAGCAGGGCCTAACTCTACCTTCAAATAGACCATACCCAGAGGGGAACGGGTAGAGTTATCATAGGCTGTGACGGAAATGGGAGAAGGCAACCATTTTTCTTTCAAGACTCCACAGAGCTCCAGAGTTCTTAGTGGTAACACATTGATAGATGCCCCGATATCTACTAGACATCTATCCATAGGCTTTCTACATATGTTGACAGTTATACTTAATGCCATACTTCTTGCTGCCAACGGTGCCAGTTCGGAGGTATGGAAGGATATAGAGGGCTGATCCCCCTGGGGTACCAACAATGCAGTGACCTTTTCTACTGGCACATCTTCACTGACTATTACCCATTGTAGGTTGTCCATCAGGACTTCTTGATGGCTCTTGGACCTTTTGATCAGCTCTAATATAGAAATGTGTGCTGGTGTTCTATCCAACTGTTTCAACAAATCATAGTGAGTACCAGGTATACTTTCTTCATTCTGGACGTCTTTTATCAGCTGTAATGGGCCATCTCGTACCGTAGACTGGGGGAACACTTTGTTGAATATTCGGCCGCTTCAGAGCGCATGTTCCTCAATAGTGGAAGCTCCAGGCGTTATCTTGAGCACTGCCGTGTTGAGGAGCGGTCTTGGAGGCGTAATGGTTTGGTAAGAGGGTGTGGGTGGGTTATTTGATGGAGGTAAGGGGACTCGGGTGAGTGGTTTGGAGGGTTGTGGGTGTGGATAAGTGGGTGACGTGATGGGTTATTTAGTGGAGGTTGTTGCGCGGATGAGCGGTTTAGAGGGTTGCATGGTACCTGGGTGAGTGGTTGTTGTAGGTGACGTAGGGAATGGTATACGGAGTAATGGTTTAGATGGCATGAGGTGCATAGTTGACTTGCAGAGGGTTGTTTGGCGAGGATTGATAGAATTTGGTGGCCTTAAAGCCAATCATTGTATATTCTAGTTCAGATTATTAATAAAGGCAATTATTTCTTCATTTCTAGTTCTCGCAAATTAACTATCGTAATGAAGGTCCGTAGACAAATGTATGGGATATTGAATCATGATGAAATCATGATAGTGAGATCAATATTCTTAGTCACTTGTCTTAAACAGTTCTCGATCATAGGATATTTGAGATGGACATTAAATATCCGATAAGATCGACACAAGTTATTTCTGCTCATACGATGAGGGTGAATGGTCTCACATTCACTCGTGTGGTGACACTAAGACAAACTTGTGGGTGCTCATTAGAGAACGAGTTCACTGAACAGATCCGAATAAGAATTCCTAGATGGTAATTATACCTATTAGTCAATTAGGGAATTCAATCGTTGTAGTAGCACAGTTGGTCCTTTGACCTGAGTCACCAATGATACCTTGCTTGTAGATCATTGTATCTTGATTCTCTAACTTGTGGACTTTAACCATTAACTCCACGATAGTCAGTCTCTCAGATACAGTGGAAAGCTTGCGAAGGTAATTAAGTGAACAACAGAGGATCACTCACTCTTGGTATAAGACTAGAGAGAGAATGTCCTATGGATGTGTACACAAAAATCCTTGGCCAAGGTCAACTGAAAGAGATATCTTTCTAGAAGTTAACTGAGTACTAGAATTCATCTAAATAATGCAATAGAGGGTTTGACTGTAAAACCATACGCTTGCGTTATTTAGACATTGGATGAGTGAAGGATTTTATTTGTACGATACCTACAGACGGAAATGTTCAAATGAAGCGAACAATATCCCTTATATCTTCTGGGATCATGAGGTAGTGTTTGGTGCCGTTCATGGTCAGAAGTCCAAGTGAAATCATCAGATGATAGTCCACTTATTTACTAAATTAATTATTTAACATATGATGCTTAAATAATAATTAATAAATATTAAATTTTAGAATTAGTTCTAAGTTTAATGGGCCTGAACCAGATTGATATATGGGCCTAGAGGGTCACACACATAAGAGTTCTCGTTAGATGGTGAGAGATGTTAAATATTATGGTTATCTGGGTTTTTATGAAAAGCCATAAGATAAACATGAATATTTATTGGAGAATTATCCAAGGCCAAACTCTTGGATAATCATGAGAATTAATCATTGTGCTTATCTTTATTTCGTATATAAGGAGGCCAAGGGGAGGGTTGGATAGAGTTGGATGTACACAACCACTTCTTAGAGTTTCTCTCTCCTCTCTCTCTCTCCTTCTCTCTCTTGAAGTAGACTTCTCTCTCTCCGCGCATGGTGGATTTGAGATCGGGTGGAAGTACTCAAGTCGAGAAGGGAATCGCATATACATCGGGAGCTCGTGTGGATACCTCTTGAGATCGTGCGCGTGCGCGATTACCGAATCGGTCGAATCCACGGGAGATTCGAAACCCCGCAAAGGAGAAGAACTGTTTTTCCCACGTATTTTATTGTCTGTTTTACGATCCTAGCAACTGATACATTGGAATCGATTTATTTTTCCGCGGTGTTTTAGACGATTCCTAACAGTGGTATCAGAGCCAGGTTGCTGGTTCAATCGTAAACGGCATCGTTTTGCGTGTTGTTCTATCGTTATGCACGTTGAACATGTATTGTACATGTTCTTAGGCTAAAATTACTTTAAATATCTGGGAATCGTTCCCAAGTTTTTAGAATGTCTAAACTTATTGGGATTTGATCCCGGATTTAAAAAGGGGTTTAGTTTTCAATGTGATTACTGATGAAGGATAAAAATACCAGTTGAAATCTCATGGCAGATTATTTTCTTGAGAAGAAACCCCTCTAACTGCATGGGCGATTTAGTTCCAGGACTGTCCTGGCCCCCTCTGATTTTGCATGGAGGTCCGGTGATGCTTATCCTTTGTCTCTATTGTGAACAAGCATAGGGCAGACAAGCATGGTTTTTTCTACGGGTATGAGTCTTCAATTTCTTTTCTGGTATGACCAGAATCATAACCTGTAATGGACGAAATTATCTAGGATGTCTATGGAATCATCTAGGGCTTGGACCTACCTGCAAGGGCCATGGCTATTCTTTTCTTCTTCCACGGACTGGAACTTAGAATAATTAGAGTTTAAGGACTAACACGGATGGTCCCTAGATTCCAGTCGATGCCTGGTACTACCAATGGTCTTTGGTGATGCTGGGAGCTTCCTAATCACCTGCGGCGACTGAAGGCATCCTCCCTTTCTTCCCGCGGCCATGCGAACTAGGTCGCGTTGAGAACCGGCCAAGCAAAGCCATGCAGGAAGCTAAGGACGTCCGACAACGAGAACCGGCGCCGCCGACGACGTCCACTGGCGCCGTGGGGGCCAGCCGGAGCCCCGCCGTCAATCACCTAGGCCGGCACCGGCCTTTCCCTGCCGGTCGGGGTCAAACCAGGCGGCGCCCCCTGCCAGAAACCCTAATTAGGCGGCGGGGGTGACTGGCGCGTGGGCCAGCGGGCCGGCCCGTTGGACCCGCGCCAGATCACCCGGCCGACCCAGCACTTACCCAAGCCCCTTTAAACCCCCCCTTTTAACCATTTTTAGCCCCTTTTTAAACCCTTTTTTAGCCCATTTTAAAACTGTTTTAAAATTTAAATTTTATGGGATAATTAAAAGATGTTATTAATTATTATTAACAGATTATTAAACTATTAATAACTGTTAATTTAATGAAAGGGTTTTTAATTGATTAAAGGGTATAGTTAATATTTTAAAATTGTTTTATATTATTAACTTCCCTGTTAATCAATTAAATTTAATAATATTACAATGCATAACCTGTTTTTTATTCTATTGTTCAAATTGTTTAAGCATGTGTAAAGTTAACTCAATAGTTAGTTAATTTAATTATCAATAATGTTGTGCATGTTATTGATGTGCATGAGATAAATGTTATTTCAAAAACTTATGGTATTATTTTATTTATACATAAAATGATACCAACTATAATTATCTGATAATTATATGCTGCATGTGATGTGTATGGTGGGATGATCATGGACTTAGGTTGATCATGTTATGATTATTGTATGTGAATGAATGTGATGCATGTTTCATTTGGTATTTTAAATAAGACCTACGTGTCCTCCTCTACCTTAATCCAAGTGTACATTCTATCTTCCTCAAAGCTTGTACTCCCCATGATAAGATCAAGGTTTCTTATTATTTAATTGTACATTTATGGACCTACAAGTCCTAGATTCATATTTAAATATTGCGGATCAAGTTTTGAGGTCGGGCTCTTCTGAAGACACCTCTGGAGGAAGGACACACATCAAATGGAACCCATGTTGTTGAATTCACACTAGGATTTTATTATGGATCATCGTTTGGCTCTGATGATTCCATAATAGCTTAAGTAGTCTATGATCATCCTTATTTGTGTTTCTGCATATATGTGATATCTGTAGAATATGCTGTTAAATAGATATTTCTATCTAGTATTATGATACTTCAAATTGAAATATTATTAATAGCACGATTTTTTAAAAATCAACTTAAAACCCTCTTTTAAAATTTTAAGTTGTAAACGTGAGATATTCAGAATAATCCACGTAACCCACCATCATTATAGATCTAAAGATAATTCTTATTTCAAATGGATTTGTTGTGCTACCATAAAGTCTATTTGATTTAGAAATTAACCTAGGTCTACGACATGTGATGTCATTAAGATAAATGGACAAATAGTGTAGTTTTGTTGTGCTACCACACAGATTGCACTACGAATTCAAGTTATCTAAGTAATGATGGATAAACTTAACTGAATCGTTTGATTTGTTGTGCTACCACACGATCATTATGATTCAGGGGTAAAATTTGATCAGATATTGCAATTGTTGTAAGTGTCAAGAGTTGACTGCCTAAGGGACTTGATGTGATTTGTTGTGCTACCACAAGATCACATGCATGATATCCGAAGGATTCTGATCCTCACTAGGAGATCACCGGAATCTCCCGTTCTGTATATTAGAGTGTCATACAGATCGCCGAAAAATAGTGGGAGTATAAATCTAGATTAAAAGTCCTAAATCTAATTTTTGAACTATCTGCTTATTTCGTTATATTTCCTTGTAGGTCGCTATGTCGTCACCTAACCCCCTTCGTTGCATACTTGATGCAAACAAACTCACAGGACCAAATTACATTGACTGGTTACGCAACTTGAAGATTGTCCTCAGGTGTGAAAAACTAGCCTATGTCCTAGATCAACCTAATCCAGAACAACCTGGTGAAAATGCTAACGAAGATGAATTAATGATGTTTGAAAATTGGAAGGAGGACTCTATTAAAGTCCAGTGTTATATGCTTGGTTCAATGAACAATGAACTACAACGATAACATGATAACATGGAAGCGAAGTCCATTCTGACTCACCTACAAGAGTTGTTTGGTGAACAATTGAGAACAGAAAGATATGAGATATCTAAGAAACTGTTCAGGACCAGAATGAGCGAGGGCACATCTGTGCAAACTCATGTACTCAAGATGATAGAATAGATTGAGAGACTTACAGTGCTTAGTTTTGTTATGAACAATGACCTAAGCATCGACTTAATCCTACAGTCCCTACCAGATTCATTTTCATAATTCATTATCAACTTCATTATGAACAAGATTGAGGTTACACTGGCTGAGCTGCTCAACATGTTGAAGACAGCTGAAGGCACTATCCAGAAAAATAAGCCACATATTATGCTTGTTGGTAAAACCAATAAGAAAATAAAAGCTGGACAGACCTTTAAGAAAGGTAAGCCAAAAAAGCTAGTGAAAAGCAAACCAGCGGTTCAAAAGGACAAAGCTAAAGTCAATGATAAAGGTCAGTGTTTCCACTGCCATAAAGAAGGTCACTGGAAAAGAAACTGCAAGATTTATCTAGCAGAAAAAGCAAAGGAGAAGCTTGGTGAAGCTTCAGGTATACTCATGATTGATCTTAACTTGTCTTATAGAGAATCGACATCTTGGGTATTAGATACTGGATGTGTTTCTCATATCTGCAATAACTTGTAGGTGCTAACAAGTAAAAGAAGATTGAATCATGGAGACGTGGATCTGAGACTTAGGAATGGAGCAAAAGTTGCTGCGTTAGCTGTGGGGACAGCATGACTTCAGATGCCGTCAGGAGACTCATTGGAACTAATAGATTGTTATTATATTCCAACCATTATTAGGAATATCATATCTATTTCATGTTTAGATAAACAAGGATATTCTATGAAACTTGAGAATAAAGGTTGTTCCATTTATCAAGGAGACAAATTGTTTGCTTCTAGATATTTATTTAATGGTTTATATTTACTTGATTTTGCATATGATGTATGTCTAGTAAATAAGTCTCTTGAAGGAATAGATAAAGATGTGAATAAATAATACTTATGGCATTGTAGGCTAGGTCATATAAATGAGAAAAGGATCGTTACGTTGCAAAAGAATGGATATCTTGATCCATTTGATTATAAATCATTTGCAACTTGTGAAGCTTGTCTCATGGGAAAATTGACCAAAGCTCTATTTTCAGGACATGGAGAAAGAGTTAAGGACTTATTGGAAATAGTACATAGTGATGTATGTGGTCCAATGTCCACTCATGCTATGAGTGGTTACTCATACTTCGTTTCATTTACAGATGATTTCTTAAGATATGGCTGCAAATATTTAATGAAATATAAGTCAGAAGTCTTCGAGAAATTTAAAGAATTTAAAAATGAAGTTGAGAACCAAACTGGAAAGAGTATAAAAACTCTTCGATCAGATCGAGGGGGTGAATACTTAAGTACAGAATTCACACAATATCTTAAGAATAATGGTATTCTTTCTCAATCGACTCCTCCCTATACACCACAGTTAAATGATGTATCGGAAAGGAGAAATCGTACTCTGTTAGATATAGTACAATCAATGATGAGTTATGCTAAACTTCCAATTTCATTATGGGGATATGCACTATTGGCTGCTGCATATCTGTTGAACAAAGTTCCTAGTAAGTCAGTATCTTCCACTCTATATGAGATATGGAAAGAGAAGAAACCAGACTTTAAGCATGTTAGAGTCTGGGGTTGTCCTGCACATGTCAAAAGACATGATCCAGATAAACTGGATTCTAGGACAGAAAAGTATAGGTTTGTGGGATATCTAAAAGAGACTTTTGGATGTTATTTCTATCAGCCCAGCGATCAAAGGGTATTTGTCGCAAAAAGAGCTGTCTTCTTAGATAAAGAATATCTTTCAAAAGAAGACAGTGGGAGCAAGATAGAACTGGAAGAAATTCTAGACTCACAAATCAATGCTGGCTCATCTAATGAGCCGTTGACTCAAGAACTTGTTCAAGACAATACACAAAAGGTTCATAGATCTGGTAGAGTGCCTAAGCAGACTGAAAGATATGTTGGACATATTGATGATGGCAAACCAATAGTGCACTTAAATGAGGATGATGATCCTCAAACCTACCAAGAAGCCATGAATAGTCAAGAATCAGATAAATGGCAAGAGACAATGGATTCAGAAATTCAGTCCATGTATGCCAACCAAGTTTGGAACTTCGTTAATCTGCCAGAATGTATAGTACCTATTGGCAGTAAATTGATCTTTAAAAGAAAGATCGGGGCAGATGGACATATTGACACATACAAGGCAAGGCTGGTCGCAAAAGGGTATCGTCAAAGACAAGGTATTCATTATAACGAAACTTTTTCTCCAGTTGCCATGATTAAGTGAATCAGAATACTTCTTTCTGTCGCTGCATTATATGATTATGAAATATGGCAAATGGATGTGAAAACAACATTCCTTAACGGGAACCTTCAAGAAGAAGTTTATATGATACAACCTGAAGGATTCACTTCCAAAGAGCATTCAGGTAAGGTATGCAGACTGCATAGATCCATTTATAGATTAAAGCAGGCATCCCGAACTTGGAACTTAAGATTTGATGAGGCAATCAAATCTTATAACTTCATTAAGAATGAGGATGAACCTTGTGTATACAAAAAGACCAGTGGGAGCGCAGTTACCTTTTTGGTACTTTACGTGGATGACATTCTATTCATTGGGAATGATGTAGGAATGTTGTCATCAGTAAAGATTTGGTTATCCAAAAAAATTTTCATGAAGGATTTGGGAGAAGCATCCTATATTCTAGGAATAAAGATCTATTGAGATAGATCCAAAAGGATGCTCGGATTATCCTAATCCATGTACATAGACACCATAGTCAAAAGGTTTGACATGGAAAATTCCAAGAGAGGTTTCGTTCCGGTGAGATATGGAATTTATCTCTCTAAAGGAATGTCTCCAAAGACACCTGAAGAGAAAGCATACATGGATAGAGTTCCTTATGCTTCGGCAATCGGATCTATCATGTATGCAATGCTATGTACTAGACCTGATGTGGCACACCAACTAAGTGTCACTAGTAGATATCAGGCTGATCCAGATGAGGAACACTGGAAGGCGGTGAAATGTATCTTTAGATACTAAAGAAGAACTAAGGATCTATTTCTCGTCTATGGAGGAAACGACTTGGAACTTCGAGGGTTTACTGACTCGAGCTTCCAGTCGGATATGGATGATAGCAAATCTATGTCTGGATTTGTGTTCATGTTAAATGGAGGTGCAGTAAGTTGGAAAAGTTCCAAACAAGAAACAACTGCAGATTCGACGATCGAAGCAGAATACATTGCTGTAGCTGAAGCGGCTAAGGAGGCGGTTTGGATGAAGAAGTTCATCTCTGCACTTGGAGTAGTTCTAAGTATTTCAGATCATGTTCCATTATTGTGTGACAACAATAGGGCAATAGCTCAAGCAAAGGAGCCAAGATTGCATAAAAAGTCGAAACACATTCTGAGACGATTTCATCTGATTCGTGAGATTATCGTCCGAGGAGATATAATAGTTGAGAAAGTCTCACTCGAAGATAATGTAGCAGATCCCTTGACTAAGCCATTGTCTCAAGACAATTTAGAACGTCACCTTAAGTCCATGGGACTTAGACACATGGGTGATTGGCTATAGTCCAAGTGGGAGAATGATAGAATTGGGTGGCCTCAAAGCCAATCATTGTACATTTTAGTTCAGATTATTAATAAAGGTAATTATTTCTTTATTTTTAGTTCTCGCAAATTAACTATCGTAATGAAGGTCCGTAGACAAATGTATGGGATATTGAATCATGATGAGATCATGATAGTGAGATCAATATTCTTAGTCACTTGTCTTAAACAGTTCTCGATCATAGGATATTTGAGATGGACATTAAATATCCGATAAGATCGACACAAGTTATTTCTGCTCATACGATGAGGGTGAATGGTCTCACATTCACTCGTGTGGTGACACTAAGACAAACTTGTGGGTGCTCATTAGAGAACGAGTTCTCTGAACATATCCGAATAAGAATTCCTGGATGGTAATTATACCTATTAGTCAACCAGGGAATTCAATCGTTGCAATAGCACAGTTGGTCCTTTGACCTGAGTCACCAATGATACCTTGCTTGTAGACCATTGTGTCTTGATTCTCTGACTTGTAGACTTTAACCATTAACTCCACGATAGTCAGTCTCTCAGATACAGTGGAAAGCTTGCGAAGGTAATTGAGTGAACAACAGAGGATCACTCACTCTTGGTATAAGACTGGAGAGAGAATGTCCTATGGATGTGTACACAAAAATCCCTGGCCAAGGTCAACTGAAAGAGATATCTTTCTAGAAGTTAATTGAGTACTGGAATTCATCTAAATAATGCAATAGAGGGTTTGACTGTAAAACCATACGCTTGCGTTATTTAGACATTGGATGAGTGAAGGATTTTATCTTTACGGTACGTACAGACGGAAATGTTCAAATGAAGCGAACAATATCCCTTATATCTTCTGGGATCATGAGGTAGTGTTTGGTGCCATTCATGGTCAGAAGGCCAAGTGGATTAATCATCAGATGATAAACCACTTATTTATTGAATTAATTATTTAACATATGATGTTTAAATAATAATTAATAAATATTAAACTTTAGAATTTGTTCTAAGTTTAATGGGCTTGAACCAGACTAATATATGGGCCTAGAGGGTCACACACATAAGAATTCTCGTTAGATGGTGAGAGATGTTAAATATTATGGTTATCTGGGTTTTTATGAAAAGCCGCAGGATAAACATGAATATTTATTGGAGAATTATCCAAGGCCAAACTCTTGGATAATCATGAGAATTAATCCTTGTGCTTATCCTTATTTCTTATATAAGGAGGCCATGGGGAGGGTTGGATAGAGTTGGACGTACACAACCACTTCTTGGAGTTTCTCTCTCCTCTCTCTCTCTCCTTCTCTCTCTTGAAGTAGACTTCTCTCTCTCCACATATAGTGGATTTGAGATCGGGTCGAAGTACTCAAGTCGAGAAGGGAATCGCGTCTGCATCGGGAGCTCGTTTGGATACCTCTGGAGATCGTGCGCGTGCGTGATTACCGAATCGGTCAAATCCACGGGAGATTCGAAACCATGCAAAGGTGAAGAACTGTTCTTCCCACGTATTTTATTGTCCGTTTTACGATTCCAACAACCGATACATTGGAATCAATTTATTTTTCCACTACATTTTAGGTGATTCCTAACAAGGATATGGTGACAGAGGGTGTAATGGGTCTAATGGTGATGGGTTGTAGTTTGGTTATGCGGAGGATGCAGCAAGGCGGTTGCTCGGCAGTGCTTGATACATGACTTGTTGAATAGATATGGCTGCTTTTGCTGTGGTCTTTTCGCCTTCAAGGCGGCTATGTACTTCTTCATCTCTTCTCAATCAATCCCTCCCTGATCATTGAGATCATGAATGTAATCCCGAAAGTGAAAGCAAGCATCTATTCTGTGTCCCGGTTGACGATGGAACACACAGTAACGAGACATGTTAACATTTGGTGGCCAAACGGCCCTTTCCTTCGGCAGCACTAATGCGTTGGCTGCCATAAGGGCATTGAATATATCCGTGAGGGATTCTGGTAATTGGGGGTATACCGACCTTCTGGGGCCAGGAGGTTTCCTCTGCTGTGTATAGTCATTAGGAGGAGGAACATGGGTGTAATTCGGTTGTTGCTGAGGTTGCTGGGGGGGTGTTGTGGTGCTAACTGAAACTGCTGAGTAGGAGGCCTATAACCCTATTGGTTTTGAGTCCTCGGTGACTGATATTGTTGTTGATTCCTCATAAACTATGGTTGATTATTGTTCATTATACTGACCTGTTCATGAGACAATGTATCCTCGGTAGTTGGACCCATAGAAGAAAAGTTGGGGATAATAGACCTCCGAGGTAGGGGACTATTGGGTCGATGAGGATCGAAGACACTAGCAAAGGTGGAGTCTTTGAATGGATTCTGAGTGTAACGCGCTCTCTCATACAGATCTGCCATGGTAGTCAAGTTATTCAATGTCAGCACTAGCTTGTACTGTCGGGTGGCATTGGCAACCATCATCTTTACCAATTCTTGTTTGGACAAATGATCTCTTATCTTTTCAGCCATCCCTCTCCACCTATCGGCGAACACTATGAAGTCTTCATCTGGCTTCATCTTTTCATTGAATAAGTCAGTAATGGACAAGGTAGGTGCCACCCTGTCTTTGTATCATTGCAGGAATCTCTTTGACACTATGTCAAAGTTCTCTACCTCACTCGGGTCCAATGAGAAGAACCATTCCAAGGCCGATCCCTCCAATGATCTTCTGAAAAGGAAAACCAGCACTTTCTTATCGTGTTGCCAAAATGATGATTCGTACAGGAATTCTTTGATGTGAAAGAAAGGATTGCCTGCGCCATTGTACTTCCTATAGACTAGCATTTCAGAAGGTAGGAGATGGAATACCGACAAATCAGGGACAGAGAATTCAGGAGCAGTCTTGTTATCCATATTCTTCTCAAGATTCTTGAACCGCTCATCCATCTGGGAAAATTTGTTAAGCAGGAGTTGGGTGGTAGAATCTGCTGGTGGAGGTGGTGGTTGTTGAAAAGACTGCCTCCGCGAATAAGCAGGGATGCGAGGACAGTGAGGTTGTGAACTGGTGGCGTTCCCACTGTGTCTGAAAGCATTCTGATAAATTGGGGTTTGTGGCCTAATAGGATGCCGTAAACTAGATTGTTGAGGGCTTCTATGCCACAGAGTGGAGATATGAAGGCCTTCCATGGCCTGAGTAGGAGCTTGATAAGCAGAAGGGTGAACCAAGGGGCTTGGCTCAGAAGGATGCAGCGGAGTTTTCCCTTTTAGAATGGATTGGATGGCGTCAAATTGATGAGGATCCACATGATTAGACAGAGCTCCCATGAGGGTAGCGAGATCAGAAAGATGATTGGCAAAGGGCCCAGCTTGGTCTTGGGCTCTTTCAAAGGTAGGATTGGAGATGACGTGGACACATGATTGATCGCCCAAATCTGGGTGGTATTGATCATATATTGAATTATCCTGAAACTGAAGGGCATGAGCGTCTCCCTCGTGTATGGTTTGGAATTGGTCAGGATAACCAAAGATATAGGCGTCTCTTTCATCTTCAGAATAAGATGCACCATGAACTTGAGGGGCATAAGCATCTCCCTCATACTCGATCAGATCTTCTTGTTCAAAAGCAACCATGTCGACAGTTCTACCTGAACGTAGCATCATTGTGTTGAGATGACAACTATTTCAATAAAGTTGGCACAGATTAACAACCAAGTAGATGCTTACGCTGTTTTGAAAGTTACTTGTTGGATTAATTGAATTTTTAAACTCAAATTCTCTCAATGGATAAGATCTTAGTTTCAATTCAATTTCTGTCGTTATGCTCTATGGCTTCACTCACAATGGTATGAATAACTATAGAGGTCTTAACACCAACCACTCTAGTCTGACCGAGGGACCGACCCAGCCAGAGAGAGGTGAGGATGTCAAGAGAGGTGTTCCTACAGGAGGGGGGTTAGCCCTGATGTAAATGACCTGTGGCCCGGATGGCCTCTAATGTAGGATAAGTAAATATAAGTAGAAAGAAGATCAATGACCCGAGTGCTAGTGACTAACAGGGATGAGAGCTTGAAATGCGTCGCTGTTCACAGACACTATTCAAAACAGTAACCCTTTTGTTCACAGCGGCTCGGGTAGCAGGAGAGGTAAAATGGGCACTAAATCGCGTCTTGATAGGGCGACGCGCTTAATAAAACACGTCGCTGTGTATAGACGCACCTTAGGTCCCGAAAACAACAAATAGATAGCAAAATTAGGGGCAAACCCCTCTCCAAATAATAAGATGAATAAGAGATCAACTATTCATACGATAACAATTTGAGCATATAGACTAATCATGCAACATCATGGATATTAATTTGAACAAAACACACCTTCTAATACCACTTCTCTAGGCAATCAATGGAGGGCAAAATCTTGCCACAAAGGGAGGGGTGTGCACGAGGTGCACGTGAGGATAAAAATTAAATAACCAACCGATAAACCATCAAACGTGCCCGAGGGACACAAGCAGTGCACCAAGGGTGCCAGATGGAAATAACAAGAGTAAGTAAAAAGAAACGGCAAGACAAGTCCCACCGTGATCGCCAAAAAGCTGTAGTAGTCAAAAAGGGTGTGTGTTTATCATGTTATCATGTGTTTACTATGATTAACAATATGAAAGAAATTGTGATCGCCAGAAACCGAGGGCTTCAAAGGAAAAATGATCGCTTACTAACCTTGCAAATAGGGAGAATATAGGGTTCTTTTGTTCCACTCTTTCGGCCGGCCGAAAGAGAAGAGCCTTCTTTTCCTTTTACTCTTGTACTTTGAAGGTGTTTCTTCTTTTGTCTAAACTCCAAACTTTCTTCTTTTCTTTGTTCTTCCTTTGTACCTTGTGAAAGATTAAACAAATAAGAAAAACTATGATTAGAACTAAAATAATATAGTATCTATTCCAATTAAGAACATAAACATGCAACTAAACTAAAAGAACGCACTTTTTTGTTGTTTTCTTTTAAACCCCTAAAGGAAGTGTAGGTTTGGAAATTATGAAGTGGGTGTGTGTGATGAAGTGATGCAATCAAGAACTATATGAAACAATAATAGAACTATAAAAAATTTAGAAAGAAGCTAGAGAAGAAGATGGTTGGTTTGGCCTCTTGAAAGCCTTAGTCTTCTTGAGGTTCAATGGAGGAAAAGGATGAAGAAACAAGAACTCCTCTTGCTATCCGCGTGTTCCCTCTTGAGAACCTTCAAACACATTGCCTTAAGCTTCAAAATTACCAATTGCCAACCTTTTCCAAAGGTTAATGTCCATATGTATTTATAAGAATAGGTTTTAGAGTATTTTGGCCTTCAAAAGGGCTCTCCCGCGGTTCGGACTTGCCCTGGATGATCATGAAGGGAATTGGAAACCCTCCCAACCTCTGGAACCAGACTATCTCGGCCAAATCAGGACACTCTTAAAACGCGTCGTTCAAGGGGGACGCTTTTTAGTTAATTAATGCGGCTATAATAGAAATAAATTTGGAAAAGGAAAACGAAAACAATTAGGAAACATAAAAGGCGTCGTTATGGAGCGACATGCTTTAGATAACTTAAGCAATTAACTAGAATTAGAAATAGTAAACCTAAGCGGATTAGGACTCAACTGGCGTCGTCCATAGGCGACACTATTAAGTTAATTCCTCCTAAATTTACTAATTTTAATTCCGAATTGATTTCTGCTAAGAATCCAAATGGCGTCGTGCTTGAGCGACGTGATTCAACAAATCTCGAGATAAAATCAATAATAATTAATTAATAATTAAACATCAGACTATTATGGGGCATTATAGTTGTGACATAAAATTTACTCAATATGATGTGAAAATTAGCGTGTCTACACATAGGAATGGATAGAGGGTGAGAGATAGAACCAGATGGAAGAGTGAATGAAGATTTGAGGGAGTTTGAGGAGATGAGAGTGAGAGAGAAGATAGAAGAGCGGTTGTAGAGGAGAGAGAGTGAGCTACCGAAGAGTGGATGTCATTGGAGGAGCTCAAAATGGCGGGAGAATTCAGACGTCACCGGAGAAGACGGAATGAAGAGAGAGAAATGAAAGAGGTGAATGAGAAAGGAGGAGGGCTCGGGCTCGCACACCCTTAGAAAAAAGTTTACATCGCGTCGCACATAGACGACGCATTTCAGTGGCATACAAACTGAGGCAACTGTTTGAATTTTGAAAATATGTGAAACGCGTCGACCATGGACGACGCGATTCAGGATTTATCGCCTTTGATAGTTAGAGCCGTACCACGAAAAGTCTGGAATTAATTGAAAGACGTCGACCATGGACGACGGTATTCAAGGAATTAATGCATTGGAAATTGTGGAAGTACGACTGAAATCATGATTGGCGTTGACCATGGGTGATGTGATTTAGAGAATTAAATGCCTCGAAGAATTCTAGAAAATATGAGAGAGAAATGAAAGGCGTCGACCATGGCCGACGTGATTTAGGCTCTTTTGAGGAATAGTTTTAGGAAAATGAATTAAATTGAAAGGCGTCGCTCTGACTGGATGCTATTTTAATTAATGGGCCCGAAACTCTGAATTTTAAGAAAAATGGGTTGTTTTGCTTAAGGAAAATTCCAAAAAATTGCACAATAGTAAGTAAAGATTGTAATTGCATTAAATGAACAATTTCTTATCGAAAATAAATTGAGAAGTACATCAAGCTTTGGGCAGAAGTTGAGAGCTTTTAGGCCTAATTTTTTGAATCTCTTTTACATAATTTTTTCATAACTCCCGATTCGCTTTATGAGGAAGTTTGACACAACAAGTGAAACCTATGTTCCACAAGGTTGCAATGAGTTCAGTCGCCTCGAAGTCTTCATTAGTTCCTAAGACACACTTCTTGATTGGAGAAAGCTTAGATATTTTAGGAAATTCATAGTGTGGCATGCTAAGTTGAGGATGTTAGTCATATGTAGCCAATAAGCCAATCTGACTATGTAAAGCTCGTTCATTTATTAATAAAATGGCATATTTCATTATGTGTAATTCGTATTGTTATCGTCTCATGATGAAGTTCGTGAATATGTGCAATAGTGATCAGATTATAATGAGATTATACTAATGAGACTGATCACTTAAACACACATATTGTTAATTGTTTCTAGTCGGAGGATATCCAAGATTGACATCGGATATCCAGTTAGACTAGTACAGATTACTCCTGCTCATATGATGAGAGTGACTGATCTCATAGTCACTTGTGTGGGGACACTAAGGTGAATATGTAGGTGCTCATTAGAGAATGAGTTCACTAAACTAATCTGACTGAATCACTAGATGGTATATTACCTCACTGTCAACCAGCTTGATTCTATTGTCGCAGTTGTGTGGATGGTCCTCGGACCTGAGACACCAAGGACACCTTGTCGGTGGACTTCTGTACTTTGACCTTAGTTTATAGATCTCTATTCACGGGATTCTAAACAGCAACGGATCGGGTGTAGCGAAATACCGTCAAAGGGAATTGAGTGTCAATAAGGAATTATTCGCTCTCAGTATTTAGAGAGAGAATGCTCTAGGAAGGATGCGTAGGAGTCCCTAGCCAGGGCGGACGATAATATCGTGAAAGGAGTTTTCCGATATTATATGGCAGCATCCGATCTAAGTGAGTCGACCGGTTAGGATTTGACGGTAAACCATACCCTGAGTTTACTCGAGAGGATTGTATAAATGAAGGATTATATTCACGTGGTAACTGTTGACGGGAAGGTTCCAATAGTGGGTTTCTTAACCCCAATACATTTCGGATTTATGCGGTGTTGCTTGACACCCAACTTGATCGGAGGCCCGATCAAGTTTAATGTGCGACATTGATTCGGTTGATTAATTAATTAATATGAGTTATTAATTAATTAATTAAGTCAGTGAGGAGTCACTAGGCCTAATCGGCTATTAACCAGACTGGTAATTGGGCCTAGACGGTCGCATGCAAATGATTCTCAAGACGATAGATTAAAAAATGGGTTTTATATTTAACCGGAGGTTTTTATGAAAAAGCACGTGGTTAATATAAAATGTAGCGAACGGGCTGAGTAGGCCAAGTTGCTGCTCAACCCTAGCTGCCCCCCTCCTCTCTCCCCCTCTCTTTTTTGCGCCCCAGGCCGGCCCTCTGCTGTGGGTCTGCTCTGCTGTCTTCTTCAACTCTTGTTCGATAGGAATTCAACCGCGTGTTGCGGCGGTCGTTGCGGCAAACAGCGAATTGCTCATGGGCTGTAAGGAACGAGGAACGAGAGGATATCCACCGCGAGGAGGATCATGTGGACTATGCTAGAGGCTGGGCATTTGCACGGCTTGCAGTGTCACACCGATGGAACCGTTCGGACGCGGATTCATCCACACGCGGTAATGATCGATTACTTGTTTCAAATCGATTTTAGTTTATTCGAAATAGAAACGGATCGCATATATTTTAATTTATTATTCCGTTGCGTTTGCGATCCAGAGAAATCCGAGAACCCAACAGAGGATGACAGCGATGTGGATTATACAAGACGAACTCGGTCGCCCCGATCAGTCAGAGCTCTGTGCCTGCACAATGGCGCACTCGAACTGCCTATTTCCTAGCAAGTGGTGTAGATTTGAAGTCGGTCCTTACCATGATTTTGAAGTAAGCACACCAGTCAGCTCGAGTTTTGAGGTTAAGTACTGGATTGGTTATGTTGTTGTTAAATTTCATTGCACTGGCAATGTGAAAGATAGGACTACGCTGATATATCTGTGATATCTTGGGAACCTCTTCATCACTATAATTGAACTTGAAGTGGAGATTGATCCATAAGGCTAAGAATAGCATGCTGCCATAAGGAGGCTGACCGATAGAAGCCGCTGAGAGCCCACTGTAGAGATAGGCTAGAGCCACCGTGCTTATCTGCTTTCCCCAAAAAATCCCAGAAATTACACTGAGATGATATTCCAATAATGTATTGTCTTGGACAGAGAATAGTAGAGCTCTAGCCAAACATGCAGTGAATGCAATCACCACGGTCTCTGTATCTTCCTCCTTGATTACTTCCATCTTCTTCGAAGTGCATTCTGCCAGCTTTGCCAGATTGATCCCTTTCTGAGTGAGAATGCTCTAGATTTCTTTAGGACTTTCCATAATCTTTCCCAAGAATTGATGACAAGTTATCTTTTCCCTCATGAATAACATATCCGTCACATCAGGTTCGTCACTATTAGCCTTGAGCTTTGGGAGTTCCAGTAGAAATTCAGCTTCTTCCAATAGGATGGTAGCTTCGAAGGAAGTGAAGAGGAAAGTGTGTGTTTGAGGATGCCACAGTTTAATTAGAGTACCCATTGCAACCCAATCCATGCACGCACTCTTATAATGTTTGGTATGAATAACCAAGCCTTGGATATATCACTTTGAGGTATATGATTTCATGGAGAGGTTGATTTTTCCAAGTAATTGTGAAATCCATGGGAGAGAAGAAAACCTTCTTGGACCAGATAAGAAAGGATATCCCTTGAAAGGAAAGATAATTGACACAATTCTATCATACTGAAAAGAATTTGGAGTATGGAATAATTTGGAGAAAATATGTAAAGAAAATTTGAATGGGGAGAGAGAAGATAGCATACTTATAGATTAGGATCTCGCCCACTAAGATAGCCTTCTATGTCAGAAAACTTTTCAATCATCTTCCTCGCCCTCTTGTTTGAAGAATCCTTTGCAAAACTTGCCATCTTCTTTGATTGATTGAGCTCCTTCTTTGCTTGTTTTCTTCCTTGTTCTTCCTTTCTTCTCCCTTTCTCTTGAATTTTGAGAGAATTCTCTAACTTTTCCTCTTCAATGCTCGTTGTGATGGTTTGATATAAGGAGAGAAAGATTATATAGAGGGATTTGTGTGGTTAGAAGGCCCTTTCCGAATTGGAAGAGGGTGTTTGATGAAGGAAAGTGGAGTCCGGAGTGGAGTCAGAGCAGAGCTATTTCGGTAAGCTAAATGGCATCGCCTTGAGACGACGTCATTCAAATGACGTCGACTCAGAGCAACGCCATTTAGAGCATTTTTGTTATTTCTCAAAATTGCATATTTGTTGCTATTGATGCTATTTATCTCTCTACATGAAGCTACTGATAAAATTTGAGTGTAGGAAAAATTCAAGGAAAATAAAAATGGAGTTGAAATTTCAACAAGGTCCCACAATGATCACTGAGTCCCGCCATGACTAAAAAGACGGGTATCTCTTCACTTTTATTATTTTATGTATTTAATTTGCATCATCATTACGATATGATAAATATTTATTAAAGTATATTACGGACCTTGGGGTTTGATGAAACTAGAATATGAGTTTCCCTTTATCAAAAATAATGATAATTCCAGATGATCCTTAATCGCATGGATAGGCTGTTAAATTGTTAATTGATAGAGACGATGGTTCCGCTTTTGTGAAATAGTGCGTGGACAAATGAGCTTCGGCTTAATACTGAAAATCAAGACTGGTATTTTAGTTTATCAATAACAGTTTAACAATATTATTCTTGATTAATTTATATTTTATTTTATTTTAAATTTTTCTTTTAGCCCAACATGCATCATATAGGATTTTAAAATCATTATGATAAGAGTTAATTATTGATTAAATTTCAGACCATTGATCTAATAATTTCCAACGTGATATGAAGTATTCCATTTTGAATTGATCTCTCAATTATCTTTGAGGTTTTCTTAAAGATATCTTGGAATTTTCTCTTGGGTAGATCTTTATCCCAAATTTCTTTATTTCTTTTGAAGATCCATCATGGTTGAAGCACGTCCACATTGGCTAGTAATCGCTCTCCATGGTGGAACCTACAAGGTTTGTGAATCAGGGTACTTCCCCTCGTAGAGGTTGATTGTCCTTATTTTGTTTCCTTTGTCTATCTCATCCAAACAGGATTGATTTCGTTGATATCTTTGAGTCGCTTCACTGATCATTTTGAGAAAGATTCCTATCATATGATGTTGAGAGAGTATCTCATCACACCTTCACATCATCTTTTCAGCTCATTCTGATTCATTCCATTCATCACCGTTCATTCCATTTTACTTCACTCTCTTGCAAACTCAAGGTCAAAGTGGGGCAGCTGTAGACACACTAATTTTGACTTCATATTGAGTAAATTTCATATCATAACTATAGTGCCTTGAAATGGTCTGAATTTTAATTATTAATTAATTTTTATTAATTTTTCGAGATTTTCATTGATTAACGTCGACCATGGCCGACGCCATTTACATTTCTAGCCGATGTCAATTCGGAATTAAATTCCTAAATCCATATAGATTTAACTAAATGACATCGCCCACGGACAACAACATTTAGCTTTCTTAATATGTCTAGATTTTCAATTTAAATTCGGGCTAATTTCTTAATTATCTAAATGACGACTCGCATGGACGACGCCTTTTAAGTTTCCTAATTTTTTACGCTTTCCTTTTCAGATTTTCTGTCTATTTTGGCCTCCCTAATTAGCCAAATGGCATCGTTGATGGACGACACGATTTAAAGGATTTCTTGATGAGCGTACTCTGGCCGAAATTATCTGGTCTCCATAGTTGGAAAGGCTTCTAACTTTTGAAGTTTATCCATGGCAATCTGGATTCGTGGGAGAGGCTTTTGAAGGTTAAATTGCTCTTAAACAAGTCGTTATATATACCTATTCCCTTTGGCCTTCAAAAAAGGTTGGCAATTGGAGATTTTGGAGCTCCCATTAAGGTGAAAGGAGCCCTCCTTTGTGAAGAACGTGGACAAGGCTTGGAGGGCTTCTTCCTTCTTCCATAGGAGCTTTGAAGAACCAACACTATGGAGGGGCCAACCATCTCTATCCTCTTCCCTTCTTCCTTTTAGTTTTCTTAGATTTGCTATAGTTTTCACCATTGTTTTCATCATCGTTCTTATTAGATTTTCATATCATCACTTCATGTTTCACACACACCATACATCTCTCCATCATCCTATGAGTTAGGGGTTTTTAAAAGATAAAAAATAAGTGAGTAGGTTAGTTTAATTCCATCTTTGATTTGTTTATTAGAATAGATACTGCACTATACCATTAGCTCTAATCTTTTCTTTTCTTTGTTTAACTTGTTTGCAAGGTTTGAAGATTTGGAGAAAAGAAGAAGAAAACAACAAAAAAAAGAGTAAAGAAGAAAAGGAGGCTCTTCTTCTTCGGCTGGCCGAGGAGGAGGAAACAAAAGGACCACTAATTCACCCAAATCCACAAGGTAAGTAGTGATCAAATTCTCTTCGAAACCTTCGATTTCTGGCAATCACACACTTTTTTATTGTTTATTTATGTCAACACTAAATTATCATGAGAGCATAACACACTTTTGAGCACCACACACCCTGGTTACCTAGCTGACGATCAGTTGGGAGTCGCTGAATGCGTTCAACTCCAGTATGTCGAGTCTCCTTGCAGCCTGGAGGTCCGATATCAAAGCTTTATACTCCACCGCGTTGTTGGTGGTAGGGAAGGCAAAGCGGAGAGCATACTCGGCAATAATGCTATCTGGAGACATCAGGACCCATCTGGCACTGCTGCCCGAGGTGCACGCAGATCTGTCTATAAAGAGACGCCAGTTACCACTTAAGTCGGGGGATTCAGCCAAGAGGCTATGGACCAAAGGGCAAGATGGAGAGGAGCCAGGTTCTCCTTCGGCTGGATTTTGCGTCGAGGCTCCCTCGGGAGTCAACTCCACGATGAGGTTAGCGAGATCTTGCTCCTTTATTACAGTCCTTGGCCCCTAGCTAATGTTAAATTCTCCTAGCTCTATGGCCCATTTGGCAAGCCTCCCAGACACTTTTGGCCGAGAGAGATTGCCGCAAGGGTTGGTTGGTGAGTACTTTTATAGAGTGTGCTAGGAATAAGGCCGAAGTCTCTTTGCGGATGCAAATAAAGCAAGTGCCAATTTCTCTAATGTCGGGTACCGAAGCTCTACCCCGAAGTGCTCGGCTAATGTAGTAGACCGGTTTCTGAACGCCGGCCTCTTCCCGGATGAGGACAACACTTAGCGCAACTTCGGATGCGGCGAGATATATAAATAATTGCTCCCCCTTGACAGGCTTATCCAGGATGGGGACTTCAGAAAGATAACCTTTGAGCTGGTCAAAGGTCGATTGGCATTCGTTCGTCCACTGAAAATCGCCAGTCTTCTGCAGCAGTTTGCAGTGGGGGAAGCAACAATCCGCCACCCTCGACATAAAGCAGCTGAGAGCTGCCACCTGTCCGTTGAGCCTTTGAACCTCTTTGACATTGGCCGGGGGGTACGTATGAAGAATGGCCGCCACCTTTGCTGGATTTGCTTCCACCTTGTGGAGAGTCACTAAGTAACCAAGGAACTTATTGGATGCTATGTCGGAAACACACTTGGCTGGATTTAGCTTCATATGATACATGCGCAAAGTAGAGAAGGTCTCGGACAAATCGGCTAGATGGATAGAGACAACTCGGCTTTTTACCAGCATGTCATTAATGTACACCTCTATGTTTCGGCCAATTTGAGGGGCAAATATCTTCTTGACAAGGCGCTGATAAGTTGAGCCCGCGTTCTTCAGGCCGAATGGCATCCGGATGTAACAATAGAGGTCAGTGGCGAAGCTGGTCTTGTCTTCGTCCTCCGGATGCATTCGGATTTGATGGTATCCCGAGTAGGCGTCGAGGAACCTCAGTAAATCATGGCCAGAAGTGGCGTCCACCATCTGGTCTATCCGAGGTAGTGAGAAACTATCCATTAGACAAGCTTTATTGAGATCAATGAAGTCAACACACATCCTCCACTTGCCATCCTTCTTAGGCACCATTACGACGTTGGCAACCCACTTGGGGTGATGAGCCTCTTGGAGATGTCCAACATTCAATCCCTTTTTCACTTCAGCTTGGATTGCCATTCATCTTTCAAGATTGAAACTTCAGCGTTTCTGCTTAACTGGAGGGTGGCTCGGCGTTCCTATCCTAGCATGTCTGAAGGTGACCAGGCGAATATGTCGGGGTTCTCCTGCAGGAAGCTGATCAACCTTTCGGCTTCATCCGCCGGGAGGTCGGAACCTATTTTCAGCAATCAGACGTCTCCCCCCTGGATAGGAACGGGGATTAGCTCTTTTCCAAGCATCGACCGAAGACTCGATTGACTGCGACTCGACTGTTGCCTTGCTTTTCACTGAGATCATGTAGCCGGGACGACTCTGGATTTCCTTTGGCTTCTCCGACCCCTTAGTCAATATGGAATTTAAACTTCTGGTGGTAGGACGAAGGCATGGCCCCAATGCGTCTGATTAGGCATCGGCTGAAGATGACATTATAGGCCGAGTCTACTTTCACTACTGCAAAATCAGTTTCAACTGTTAGTTGCTTTGGAGTCGTACCGAGGGTTACTAGCAGTCGGACAATGCCTTCCACTCGGCAGGAGGCTCTGTTGAAAGCACACACAGGTCCACGATGGGCCTTCATATCGGGATCAATCAGGCCGAGTTTAAGAAAACAATCATAAAAAACCACACTAGGTGCACCTCCATTTTCTACGAAAACACGATGGACACGATAGACATCATAGATCTTGATTACAGTGATAATGATGAGAGCATCGTCGTGAGGAACCTAGACTCCTTCAGGATCGCCATCGGTGAAGGTGATGTCCTCCTGCCGAGAGTGCTTCGACTCGCTGTCAACTGCTGCCACAGTCGAGGATGCCTCGCCACGTCCGCGCCTATGAGGTACTTCGCCTGGTCCTCCATAGATGACTCTAATGGACCCCACACTCGGCCGCTGATGCGAGGCCTCCAACATTGGGGCAGCCTTCGGTTGAGCCCCTTCTTTGGATAGGAGCTGATGATGCTTCGGCACTGCTTGAGGAGTATGAGCTTGTTGTTGCTACGGCTTTCTGTCCCGAACATATTGAGGCAAGCGTCCTTTGCGGTATGAGGTGCTCTATCTCTTGGCGGAGATGGCAACACTCATCCATCGAATGTCTTGTCTCCTAGTGGTACTCGCAGTACTTTTGGGGATCCCTCCGCCGAGGGTCTGTCTTGATACATTCTGGCTGGCAGAGCATGCCTTTGACCTCCATGAGAAGTCTTGAAGGAGGAGCCGGTAAAGGCAAGTGCTGAGGACGATGAGGTCGACGCTGCTCCCGGCTCCAATCTTTGTCCCTTCTGAACCGCTTTTGGGCGGGATCGAAGTCTTTCGAGCGCTGGTGGACCACAGGCTGGGTGGCCGTCGAAGGAGGCTCGACAACATTTTTTTTCTTTTGCAACATCAGCGCTTCACAGTTGATGTACTTGTGCGCCCGAGCCACTAAATCCTAATGATATATATAGGTGTCCTCACAGCTAATCATAAGGTACCTATTTTAGTCTGGTTCACGAATAAATGACATTTATTTATTATGTAAATTGGCGTATCAATAAGTACACATAATTAAGTCCTTGAATGTGTGCAATAGTCATCAGATTATGATGAGATCATAATAATGAGACTAATGACTTATAAACACATATTCTTAATTGTTCCTAGTCGTAGGATGTTTGAGAACGACATCAAACATCCGGTAAAACTAGTACAAGTTATTCCAGCTCATACGATAAGGGTGACTGATCTTGTTAGTCACTTGTGTGGAGACACTATGAAGAACCGGTAGGTGCTCATTGGGGAATGAGTTCACTGAACTGATCCGATTTGAATCATTGAATGGTAATTTACCTGACTGTCAACCAGCTTGATTCATCGTCACAGTGGCGTGGTTGATCCTTAGACTTATGACACCAAAGACACCTTGTCGGTAGACTTTTGGGCTTTGACCTTGGTTTACGAATCCCTATCCACGGGATTTCTAATAGTCAAGGATTGAGTTCAGCGGAAGACCTTTAAAGGTGATTGTGTGTTCAATAAATGATTGTTCGCTCTCAGGTAACTGGAGAGAGAATCCTTTAGAATTGATCCGCAGTAGTCTCTGGCTAGAGCAAACACAATATCAGAAAAGAAGTTTTTAGATATTGTACAGTAGAGTCTGATTCAAGTGAGTTGACCATCTAGGGTTTGATAGTTGACCATACCCTAGGTTAACTCAAGAGGATTGTGCGAACAAAAGATTATAGCCACGCAGTAACTGTGGACAGACAGGGTCCATGAGTGGGTTGTTGAACCCCATTACTTTCCGAGATCATGCGGTGTTGCTTGGCACCCAACTTGATCGGAAGTCCGACTGAATTTAGCTGAGATGTTAATTTGGTTAAGTAATTAATTAAATATTAGATATTAATTAATTATTGTAAGTCAATAAATAGTTATTGGACTTAACGGGTTGAAAATCGGACTGGTTAATGGGCCTAGTGGGTCACACGCAAATAGATTCTTAGTCGGTGGTGTTTAAGTGGGATTTATATTTACTCGGGGACTTTTATAAAAAGTCATGCCGACTTAATATATATGAGCGTTGTTGAGAAACCCTGGGCCAAGCACCAGGGTCTCCCATTGCTAGCTAGCCTCCTCTCTCTCCTCCTCCTCTGGGCGCCCCTCTCGAGGCACTGGGACAGTTCCTATCTCTGCCGCGCGCACTTCCCAAGAGTCGAGAATTCCCGTCCGAGTAATCCGTACAACGTTGTGGCAAGGATTCTTCAGAGAGCGCGCTGATCTGGACGAGGGATCGAGGATGAACTACCACGAAGGATCGTGTGGATACTGCTGGAGGCCGGACACTTGTGCGGGTAGCGGCATTGCCTCGATGGAATCGAAACGGTTGCAAATTAGAATCCACGCAAGGTGATGTGATCACAACCGATTTTTGATTTTTGATTTTTATTCCAAAATGGATCTGCTGGCATCGGGTGGGATTTCATTTTTGTTTCTGCTGCGTTCTTCGCATCCCGCCTGAATCCTAACAGTCGTATCAGACCCAGGTTGTAACGACCCGCCATCCTATGACTGGAGACCCGGTCACTAAATGGATGTCAGCCCATTAACTGCGGGTTCACACCCGGATCTCAAACAACACATCTGGAGGAGTAAGTGCTAAACAAAGCTAAATATAACAATCTCACGGACTACAAAGACGAGCAAGTGCGCAGGAAGGAAAATAACAATGTCCGTATATAGTCCAACAATAATTACATGTCCAAACAATTAAATAAGTACAGGCAGAAGGAAGTACAACAACATCGGGGCATACCCCAGAACTAAGACAGCTGCTGGTCCGCACACCAAGAAGACACCACGCTTCCGCTCGCCTCGAGGTCCACACCTGAAACCGCAGGGAGTGAGCCACACCAGAAATGGGCTCAGTAGGGATCATCCGATCCCCTGCCTCCTACTCACACACCCACAAGTGTAACAACAAGAATATATGGCAATTAAGTAAAGCAGTAAACACAGCACCCAACTCTGATATGAAACGCACGGTAAGCAGTGTAACAAGAACCATTCTAAGCAACCCGAAGAACCCAACACAGAGTCACGACTCACAGCCAAAGTCCACGAAGCGACTGAACCACACTGTCGACCGAAGTCAAACGTCGCCTCCCAACACTACCACCACAGCTCACGCCTGTCCGCCCCTACAGTGTTCCGGGGCACTGTAGGGTGAGGCAGTGAGTCAAACTAGGACTAGCTGGAACCAGTGTACCGCCACTGCCAGCTACGTGTGCACACAAGCAGTCTAGACTACTGTCCTACCGTCCGGATTGCCTCCACGCTAGGCCTCAGCGCTTCAGGAGGGCCCTGGGGACCGGCGAACCCCCGTCAAGCCGAAGCTACAGGAACTACCCACAAACCCAACTCTCCCGGGCTGCGTCAGGCCAAAGGGCTATAGGTACCACTCGTAACCTTGATCAAAGGTCACATCAGGCCCAATGGCTAAAGGGTAAACCAACTCCCACCAGTAACACCACCAGATCCACAGCAAGAAACACGCCAGAAGCTGTCACGATAACCGAGGGAAACCCCGACCCACTGAGATCAAACAGCAACCCCTCGGATAGCACACCAGCTGCTCCGGCCCGACGGGCTCAAGGTGGTTCTGCTTCTCTCAGCCAAGGGTAAAACACAACATGCACCACTCTACAGACACCATGGCCCTTCTCCCATTGGCCCATGGTGACAGACGTAAACCACAGTTAGCCCGATCCACATTCGCATAACACAAACACACATATAATCATGATTCCATTCGCACAGTAAACCTCAGTCTTAGTATATAGCTAAAGCACACACATGCACCCACACAGGTGATGTAATTCCACTCACACAGAAGTCCTCCGTCTCAGTATACAACCCAAAGCATGCATTTGAACCATCCCAGCGTGAAACATGCACGAAATAACAGAATTAAGCATTCCTGTCTTGAATCGCGTCGACCGAGGTCGACGCCATTCAAGACCCTTAGACAGGTTTAATAAAAGCCAGATTATCCTTAAAACGCGTCCACCAGTGAAGCCGCCGTTTAAAACGCGTCAGGGTCGCCAGACGCCATTCAACCCAGAAATCCAGATTGCAGAACCCTTAAACGGGGGCATTTCCTGCCTAAATGGCGTCATGATGGCTCGACGTCCTTCAGAAAGGCGTCGTCCATCCGTGACGTCATTTAGCGCCAGAACCCCTAACTCAGGAAACCTCGAACAGGGAGGTTTCTGTCCTAAAACGCGTCGTACTGACCCGACGTCTTTCGGAAAGGCGTCGACCAGGCACGACGCCATTTAGCGCCAGAAACCAGGTTTCCTGGTTCGACCCGAGGGTCTCACCCTTAACCCCAAACGCCCCGAAAAGCCCCAAAACAGAAGGGGAAGGAAGAGGAAGTCAACCACCACCAGCATGCCACAAAACCACGTTCACGAGCACGGCCATACCCACAAGAACACCCCCCTAAACATGCTCATTCTAACCCAAATCACAACATGCCATGCCAAGGAAATCATGAGCACACATTCACAGTCCATGCAAGGTTCGTCCCCCTACCGGTTCTTGAACTCTGCCAAGCTCCGTGCCGCCGTCCCGCCGCACCGCACACCGCCGCCGGTACCCTCGAGGACGCCGCCACTCCGCCGGGACGTCGGCCGCCGTCCGGAGAGTGGAACACCGCGAAGGAAGTGGTGGAGGTAGAGGTGAGAGGTAAGGTGGTGTTGGAGTGGTGGAAGAGGAAGAAGAGGAAGGGAAGGGAGGAAGGAGGGCGGTGGGAGCGGAGTGGGTGAAGAGAGAGAGTGAGAAGGCGAAAATGAGGGAAAGAAGGGGAGGCTCGCGGGGTCAATCCGAAACCAGCTGAAATGCGTCGATCGAGGCAGACGCCTATCAGTCTGACAGGACGGCCGTACTGACAGCGGTCTGAAACGCGTCGCCCACCGTGGACGCCGTTCAGACGACAGGACAGGCCGTACTGACAACGCTCTGGCGCCGCACTCAGACATCACAGAGGTCACAGTCTGAATCGCGTCGGCCAACCTGGACGCCGTTCAGACGATGTGACCGGGGCCGTACTCTCGCGGCCCGAAACCCGCCCACGTGGCGCAACAACCAACAGATCTAAATGGCGTCCACACAACCTGACGCCTTTTGAAAGGCGTCGAGCAGTGCTGACGCCATTCAGTCAGCAATCTCAAGACCCCCCACAGGGTCCAAACCAAGGGATCCGACCCGAACCCGACCCGAATACAGAACCCGAAACCTCAGTCCTTACACAGGTCCCGCCCGAACTATAATAATTGGATTATACTTCTGTGGAGAAAAACTGATTTTTGGATGTTTCATGGTGTTCTTCATGGAGGTGAAGAACAGACTTTCAAGGGCTTGGTAAGGGGTTCAATGGTGATCGGCCACCATCCTTTAGCTTGTTGGTACGACAAGCTCTCCCTATCTCCCCGAAAATTCCTGGTGTGGCCGAAGGCCGACAAAGCTTTTCTTCCCATTTTTCAAGAGTTGGAAGAGCAAAAGGGGAGGAAAGGCCACAGTTAAAACCAGTCCGAATTGCAACCTTTTTGGGGGCAACCGGTGGCAAAGTCTCGCCGGCCAGCCACAACCGGCGCCAGGGAAGGAAGGGGGATGCCACCCCCCTGCAACTTTCGGCTAGCCACCCTCCTGCCAGCGTCGGAAGGGAAAAACCAGTGAGAAACGGGGCGGCGACTGGGCAAACTGGAAACCCCAACTTTCGGCTAGGCAAACCGAAAACCCTAACCCTGCCTGGACCCAGCGGTCCTGAGCAGCCCGCGCTCTAGCATGCAGGGTGTTGAACCGACCAGCCTCAGCCTGGCTCAACCGGCGGCCAGACCTGGCTTGCAGACCACCCGAGCCCAAGCTTTATAGGCCTATTGGGCCAACCTTCTAAAGCCCCATATAGAGCCAATAACCCCCTCTTTTGGGCTCTATTAGCCCATTTGCCACACAGCCCATTTAACCCCTATTTTACCCCAAAAGGCTTTTATTAAAACAAAACCCATCACTATTAAATGGAAATTGAAATTAAAATAGTTTTAAATTTGTTTTAAACTTAAATTTATATTTTTCATTTAATAAAGGTTGATTTTAAGATATGATCTTAAAGGGTTAATTTTTAAGATATAATCTTAATTGTTAATTACTTTTAATTAAGTAATTAAAGGAGTTATAATTAAGATATGATCTTAATTGTAAATAACTTTTAATTAAGTGATTATAGGGGTCTACATTTAATATATGATGTTAAATTAATATTAACAAGTATTGTTAATTAATTTTTAAGTTGTGACCTGAATATTAATTAACAAATGTTGTTAATTAATTTTAATTAGGTGATTAGATATTTAATTTCCTAACAATTGTGGTGTTGTGAAATTATTTATTAATTAAGGGACACTTAATAAAGGTTACCAAACGATAAGTTAACTCTTAATAATATCTTATTTAATTTTTAAGTTGTGACATGAATATTAATTAACAAATGTTGTTAATTAATTTTAATTAGGTGATTAGATATTTAATTTCCTAACAATTGGTGTTGTGAAATTATTTATTAATTAAGGGACACTTAATAAAGGTAATTAAGTGATAAGTTAACTCTTAACAATATCTTATTACTAGAGTTTATTATTTCTTGAGAAATAAACTTTAATAAAAGTTATTAAAGATAAATTAAATCTTAATAACTGTTATTAAGATGATTAATGAATTTTTCAAGGATCTCTTAATTAATGTTTTCAAATATCTAATCTACTCAAAATGATCTTTTAATAAAAGTTATTAAGAGATTAAATTAAGTCTAGTTGTTGTACTAATTTTAATTAAAAATGTTATAATTAATGTTTCTTAATGATTATTATTGAGAAATATTATTTAATATAAGAATTCTTAACAAAGAGTTGTTAAGGAATTAATAATTAGAATTAGAAATTCTTTTATAAGAGTTATTAAGAAATTTTTAATTCTATCTAAATGTTAGATTGTTTCGCATTAATAATTGTTATTAATATAATTTAAAATTAATCTAAGTGTTATATTAATTAATTTTAGAATTTTTTTAAATTATGTATGGAATATTTTAGAATTTTAATTTTAGCTTTGTATGCACATGATGATATATTTTAATGCTTTAAATTAGATTTAAATGTATGTTAGAAAATAAGATTTTCGAAAATCAAATTATCTAATTTTGATTTGTACCTAGGTTTTAAGAAAACTAAAATTATTAGTTTTCAAAATTTTAGCCCTCATGTGATGTGTTTAATCATGTTTGGATGGTTAAAATTTGTGGTGGTTATGGATATACACTTAGTTAATTTCATATCATGTGATGGTGTGTGATTGTGTGGATTATTTTAGAATTTGAATGGAGTAATTAAGTGTTAATTAATGAGGCTTGTGTGCCTCCATCTCTCTCTCATTCCGATGTAATGCTATCTCCCTCCATTATTGTACTCGGCCATAAGGCTTTCTCTTACAATTAATATGTGTTTGAAAATGTTTCAAAAATCAACATTATTTGTAATTGATCATGCTGGCCGAGGAGAGGCGAAGATGATCCACAAATGCAACTACGAAGGCGACATAAGATAAGATCACCAGAGCATATGTGTTTGCATGCTTACATGAATATAATTATTATATTATGTGGTGATCAATTGTATGGCTCAAGTTAATCACCGTGCTGTCTATGACCACATAATGAACATATATGATTGACACATACTTTTAGTTTTTTATTATGAATCAGTTACTAATATCTAGGTATAGTTAAATATATGCAATATATTTATAAACTATCACCTAAGATGAGACCAACATAAAATAAACAAAAACCTTCAACATGAAGTCTAAGCTGGAGCACAAGTCATTGAGAATGTACCGCGTGGTCCTCCATCAATATAGTTTTTAAAACTTGATTAAGTGATGCCAGTTTCTTGTGTTACCCGAGATCTACCACCATCTGATGAAAGGACTATAAACTATGACATTGTGATGCTTTAAGATTGAACTAGAAGAACGGAGTATCTATCCTTGCGTTTACCCGGGAGCTATATTTTTACTTTATTTTGTCACGTATTGATGGTAAAGCTTAGACCAGGGATAATGGTTTACTGTGTTTACTCGGAACCATTAAAGACCTAGGAGTCGAAATAAGATCAAATATTGCAAGGAGTTACAATTACCATGAGTTGGTTGCTCTAAGATATTGACAAGATACTATGTGTTTACCTGAGCTCATGCTATGAGTTTATGAGATTCTGATCCCTACTAGGAGACCGTCAGAGTTCCCGTTCTGTATACCTAAAAGTTATACAGTCCGATAAAAAATAGTGAGAAATAATTCAAGATAAAAGACTATAATTGACTTATAAGAACTATCTGCGTAAATCATATTATTTCCTTCATTCACTAAAATGTCGTCTATCAATCCGAGATTTGGCATATTGGATGTCAGTACTTCTCATATTCAGATTGGCTGGAAGGACTATGAAGAATATCTTTAGTACCGAGTGATAGCCACTATCCTAATCAGTTGTCATGAAATTTCTTGTTTTGATAGACCAAGAAGAAAAGGTATTTATGGTATGCCTTTAAGAAAGGCAAGATGTAAGATCTTCAACTATTGAACCCACACCTGAGAAGGATAAAAGCAAGTCAGCTGAAAGAGAGAATGATCAATTCTCCCACTACAGCCAATAAGGATATTGGAAAGGGCAAAAAGAATATGAAAATTGTAAGAAGTTTCGGATATTCTTATTATCAACTTTTGCACGTCTATTGGAGAATTAGCCTATCAAATATGAGATATTGGAAATGATTCTCATATCTACAATAATATGCAGACTTAAACAAGTAAAAGGAAATCGAGTAAGTGAAAATGTTGAGTTAGACTCAACAATAGTTCAAAAGATGCATAGGTTACTATTAGACAGTAAATCTTTGTATATCTTTAGAGACTAATATGAAACTGAATAATTGTTATTTAGTTCTATTAATTATCAAGAATTACAAAAATAAATAACATTGACTGAAAAGGAACAAGCGTTGTTCTATAAGATTTTAAAACCAGTCAATGCACTATAGATTATTGATGTAACGACCCGCCGCCCTATAATCGGGGATCCGATTATTAAATGGGTGCCGAATCATTAATTTGGAACCAAACCAGGATCTAAGTAAGTCTGGAAAATAAACAATAAACAAAGCTAAACATTCACATCGCATTGAATTGAAAGGAAAGTGCAGAAATTTAAAAGTTATTACAATGCGACTCGACGCAGCAAATAATTACATACTCCAACTGAAAAGAAATAATTAAACGTACAGGACAAACAAAATAAAATAACAACTACATCGGGGCATACTCCGGAACAACTGCTGATGGCGCGCAACACCCGGTAGCACTCTCCTCGCTAAGTCTGCCTGGAACCCTCACCTGAAAACCGTAGGGGTGAGTCTCAACGAAAAGATTCAGTAGGGATCCTTCGATCCCCACTGCCCACTCACACACCCACAAGTGCAAAACACAGCTGAAGGAACAGTAACAAGTACGACAGTAATTACTACTCCTAAATCTCGACATGAATCACATGCAATCAAAATATATAACATGCATATCCCTAAACCAGTTTACCAGGGAGCCCACAACCAACATCTCGGTAAAACACGCCAACCACACAAACGAAGGTGAGAAAAACACCGACCCGCTGAGACCAAATAGTAACCCCTTGGATAGCACGCTAGCTACTCCAGCCCAACTAGCTTAGGTGGTTACTCCTTCCCCCAGCACGAGTGACACTTCACAGGTACCACACTCACACCGGTACTAGCTAACCCCGGGGTTCAACAGGTGACCCTCTCTCACTAGGCGTCACCCCGCCACACCCACACCGGCGCTGTGCTCCACCCACACCAGCACAGGGTGATAAAGCGCTACAATTGTCACTCTAGGCCCACAGTAGCACAAAACACAGCACCGTAAGAAGTCCATGGTCGCACGAAACACAATGCGGTGCGATCTGGCTACAAGGAATCCATCATCATCGAGCATAATTTAAAGCATGCATTTAACCAACTAACCAACTGCCTAACAGTGTAAACATATTTTAATGGCATGGATTAGCGTGATTCTGTCTTGAATCCCAATCAAGCCTCCTAAACTGGTTCATAGAAAACTCGCCCTCAGAACCTGGCGTAAAACACGTCGCCACAAGTAGTCGCCTTTTGAAAGGCGTCGTTGTCCCTCGTCGCCTGTTAGCGACCGAAAACAGGGACATGCCATGGGGTGATTTCCACTAAAATGCGTCGTTCACGCAACTCGTCTTTTAAAAAGGCGTCGCTGTCCCTGGACGCTCAATAGTCTAGAAACAGAGTCTGTAAATGGGGCTAAATCGCGTCGCGGGTGGGCGCCGCCTTTCTAAAAGTCGTCGCTTCACCTCTACGCCATTTAGTCCCGACAGACAGGTTCTCCCCCTCGTTTTCCCCGATCTACGAGATGGGATTTATCCCCCAAAATGCACAAAAAAGGGCACAAAACATAAAGGGGAAGGAGGAGAACCTAACTACCCTTTAGAACACCCAATTTCTCATATATGCACTTAGCGTTTTCACCCCAAAAATGCCCCTAAAACATGCTTCAAACGCGGGAAAACAGGGTTTCAAACAAAATGCATTGGGAATTGTCACCCTACTGGTCACTTGAACTCCTCCAAACTCCAAGCCGCCCACCCGTCTCGCTCCACGCCGCCGCCGGTACCGCCGAGGTCGTCGTTACTCCACCGGGACGTCGTCCATCGTCCGGAGAAAAAACACCGCGGAGGAGGTGGTGGTGGTAGTGGTGGGAGTTAGGAGGTCGATGGAGTGGAGGGAGAGATGAAATGGTGGGAGGAAAAGAAGGAGGGGAAGGAAGAATCGTCGGAGCCGCCGGGGAAGAGAGGAGAGAGAAGAGGGAGGAGAAAATAAGGGCAAGGAAGGAGGGTTCGCGGGGTTAACCAGAAACTGGCTAAAACGCGTCGAGCTGCACGGACGCCTATCAGTTGACATGACGGGCCGTACTGACAGAGTCTGAAACGCGTCGCCTACCCAAGACGCCGTTCAAACGACACGACAGGGCCGTACTCTCGCGGCCCAAAGCCCGCCCACGTGGCGCCCACGTGGCACATCGGCAACCAAACTAAATGGCGTCCACCCATCAAGACGCCGTTCAAAAGGCGTCGTGCATTGTAGACGTCATTTAGATAGCACTCCCCAATCCCATCAGGGCCCAAACCAGGGAATCCTACCCAGAGACTGACCCGGTAACCGGATCCGAAACCTCAGTCCTTACATTCTCCCCCCCTTAAAAGAATTTCATCCCCGAAATTGCCTACTAGAATTAATGAGGTCAAAACATAAATATACAAGCTCACAAGGGAACTTACGAGAAAAGGTAGGAAAATTGCTCCTGCATCTCGTCCTCGCGCTCCCAGGTTGCCTCGCCCCCGGAGCGGTACTGCCAAATTACCTTAACCAGAAATATAACATTGTTCTGAAGGACCTGTTCTCTGCGATCCTCAATATGCACTGGAAACTCTGGAAAGGGCAAGTCCTCAGCGACTTCCAACTCTGAAAAATCTAAAACATGAGATGGATCCTGAACATATCTCCTCAGCAACGAAACAAGGAACACATCGTGCACCCCTGCAAAACTGGGCGGCAAGGCCAGCTGATATACCATTTCCCCAATCCGAGCAAGAATGGGAAAATGCCCAATATATCGCGGACTCAGCTTGCCTCGCTTCCCGAATCTCATCACACCCTTGGAGGGTGAGACTCGGAGAAATACGTGGTCCCCAACCTCAAACTCAAGCGGTCTCCTCCGGATGTCAGCATAACTCTTCTGTCTGCTCTAAGCTGCAATCAATCTCTGTTGTACCACTCTGGCAACCTCAGCACACTGTTGTACCAACTCTGGCCCTGCTATCTGCCTCTCGCCAATCTCGGACCAACACACAGGGGATCGACACGGCCGCCCGTACAAAGCCTCGTAAGGCGCCATGCCGATACTAGAATGATAATTGTTGTTGTAGGCAAACTCCACAGTAGGCAAATGCTGCTCCCATGAACCTCCCCAGTCTAAGCAACATGCCCTGAGCATATCCTCCAGAGTCTGTATGGTCCTTTCCGACTGCCCATCAGTCTCGGGATGATAGGCCGAGTTGAAGGCCAACTGCGTGCCCAAGGCCTTCTGAAAACTCTTCTAGAACCTAGAAGTAAACCTCGGATCTCGGTCTGATACGATGGATAAAGGCACCCCGTGCAGAGAGATGATCCGATCTACAAACAACTTAGCCAACTTGCCGACTGACCAGTCCTTCCTAATAGCCAGGAAGTGTGCCGACTTGGTCAGCCGATCAGCAATGACCCAGATCGCGTCTCTTCTACTAAGGGATACAGGTAATCCCATCACAAAGTCCATAGTCACATGCTCCCATTTCCATTCCGAGATCGGCAAAGGCTGCAACAACCCTCCTGGTCTCTGATGCTCGGTCTTAACCTGCTGACAAGTCATGCACCTAGCCACATCCTTCTTCATACCAGGCCACCAAAAGTGCCTCCTCAAACAATGATACATCTTAGTTGTCCTGGGATGTACTGCATATCTAGAACGGTGCGCCTCATCAAGGACACTCCTGCGCACGTCCTCTTCAGCCGAACATAGAGTCTGCCTCTAAACCTGACTGTACCATCATCCCACAACTCCACCTCTGGTCTCTGGAGAATCTGCGGTAACTCTACATCTGCCCTCTGAGCCTTAATCACAGCATGGTATACTGCTGGCCTCACAGTCAAGCTGGCCAACACGGGTCTATCATCCTCACGTGGAACCCGAAAGGAAGATTCCACAACTTGCTCAAATAATCTCCATTCTCGAATCATAAGGTATGACACGACCGTCTTCCGACTCAAGGCGTCTGCCACCACATTCGCCTTGCCCGGATGATAAAAAAGGTCGAGGTCATAATCCTTGATGAATTCCATCCACCTACGCTGCCTCAAGTTCAGATCCCTCTTTGTAAATACATACTTTAGGCTCTTGTGATCAGTAAAAACCTGAAATTTCTCTCCATACAAATAATGTCTCCAGATCTTCAGTGCAAATACTACAGCTGCCAACTCTAAGTCATGGGTAGGATAGTTCTTCTCATGCTTCTTCAGCTGTCTAGAAGCATAGGCCACGACCCTACCATGCTGCATTAGAACTGTACCCAAACCTCGACGTGATGCATCTGAATAAACTACAAACCCACCTGAACCTGATGGAAGCACCAACACTAGGGCCGAAGTGAGGCGAGTCTTCAACTCAATGAAACTCCGCTCACACTCCTCGGTCCACACAAAACGAACTCCCTTACGAGTCAACCTCGACAAGGGGGCCGCTATCGAAGAAAAACCCTGGACAAATCGCCTGTAGTAACCTGCTAGCCCTAAGAAGCTCCTGATCTCAGTCACTATTGTTGGCCTGCTCCAATCCATCACTGCCTCAATCTTGGCTGGATCCACTGCGATGCCCTCGCTAGAAATGACATGCCCCAGGAAGTGCACCTTGTCTAGCCAGAATTCAAACTTGCTAAACTTAGCATAGAGTTGGTGTTCTCTCAGAACCTGCAATACTACCCGAAGATGTGTGGCATGCTCTTCCTCATAAGAGGAGTATATCAAAATATCATCTACAAATACCACCACAAATTGATCCAAATAGGCCTTGAAGACCCGGTTCATCAAATCCATAAAAGCTGCCGGAGCATTGGTCAAGCCAAAAGGCATAACCAAAAACTCATAATGTCCATACTGAGTCCTAAAGGCCGTCTTACTAACATCAATCTCATGGATCCTCATCTGATAATATCATGATCTCAAGTCAATCTTTGAAAACACCTTCGCAGACTGCAGCTGATTCATCAAATCATCGATCCTCGGAAGTTGATACTTATTCTTTATCATCACCTGGTTCAACTGTCTATAATCAATGCACAACCTCAGAGAACCATCCTTCTTCCTGACAAATAGAACTAGAGCACCCCTCGGAGAAGTACTGGGACGAATGAAACCCTTATCCAGCAACTCCTGCAACTGTGCCTTCAACTCAGCGAGTTTGGCTGGCGCCATCCGATACGGGGCCTTAGATAAGTGCGTCGTACCCGGTGCAAGCTCAATAGTAAACTCAACCTCTCGCTGAGGAGGAAGGCCAGGCAATTCCTCAGGAAACACATCTACAAAGTCACACACCACAGGCACCTCCCAAGGACTGGAACTTTCACTAATATCAGCTAGAACAACAGAGGAAAGGAAGGCCTTACAACCACCAACAAGCAACCTCTGGGCCTTAAAGGCAGAAATAAGAATACCTCGAGAAGAGAGTCTAATACCTTGGAAGTAGAAGGTCGGGATGTCTGGAATAGAGAAACACACTCTCTTCCTGTGGCAGTCCACCTCAGCATAATAAGCCTCCAACCAATCCATGCCCAGGATGATATCAAAGTCACGAATGGCAAGCACAACCAACTGGGCAGGTAACTCATGGTTCTCAATGGTCAAGGGAACATCCCTCAAACAATTATAAGATAATATGAAATCCCCAGAAGGAACTTCTACCATCAATCCATCAGATAGCTCATCAACGGGTGCAGAAAGAATATCTATGAACTGCTCAGAAATGAAAGAATGCGAAGCACTTGAATCAATTAGCACATGTGCAGAGTTCCGAAAGACAGAAAGTGTACCTTCCACTAAGTTGAACGCACGAGCCTCCTTCCTGGTGATAGCTAGAACTCTCCCCTGGGTCCTCGGCTTCTTCTGATCACCTGGTCCCTGCCCCTGACCATGCCCCTGCGGGCAATGCCTCGCCAAATGGCCCTGCTGGCCACAAGTAAAACACCTCCTAGGAAAAGCAGGACACTGAGTCCCACCGTGAGTACCGCCGCAATGCTGACAAACTGCTGGAAGTCTCTGAGCTGACTCCTGCTGAGCACTGGACACCGACTGGCTCTGCTGACCTTGCCCGGGTCTGCTACTACCGCTGCTGCCGCTACTGCTGCCACCGCCTCGAAAGAATCTCCTGAATCTAGAGCCGAGTGAAGACGATCCTGATCCGGACGAAGGAGCTGCTGCTGCTACCTTTCCCCTGCCACAAGCTGGTCTCTGAGTAGTCAGTCCTCTCTCCCGGGCTGACTGATTCTACTGTGCCTCCACTGCCGCTGCACACTTAACCGCCGATGCCAAATTTGAGCAACAGTGAGATGCCACAAAACTCCTCAGACTGGGCCTTTGCCCATCCACAAACCTCTCAGTCCGATGTTCCTCGTCTCCTGAGATAAAGGGCACAAACCTCCCTAGCGAAACAAACTTTGCCTGGTACTCGAGCACTGTCATACTCCCTTGAGTCAGCTCCATAAATTCCCTCTCCTTGGCCCTCTGAACATGCCTAGGGAAGTATTGTGCATTGAATTCCTTTACAAAAGTCTCCCATGGAATCTCCCTGAGACTCCTATCCGCATATGACAAATTCTTCAGAGTGGTCCACCAATCGTAGGCATCATCCTTCAACATGAAGGTAGCCAACAGAGTCCTCTCAACTGCCGCATAATCTATAGTATCAAAAGTCTTCTCTATCTCCCTCAACCAGTGAACAGCCTCATCAGAGTCGGGACGACCAGTGAAATGAGGCGGCCTCAGCTTCAGAAATCTCTCTAGTGTAGCTGAAGACCCTCCCCGAGCACTGGAACTCTCACTAGGGTCTCAGGTCTGATATCTAGCCATCGTGTCCATCATAGCCTCCATGAAATGATCCACACTCGGCCTACCGGCCTTAGATCCACTAGGGGCATCTCCCCGCTCTCTAATAACCGGCATCCTCTTCCTAGGAGCCATCTAATCGCCTACAATCACAAAGATTGAAAACTTCTAATTAGAATCCTAAAACCTACACTACCGCCGTGCCTGTACGGGATAATGCAATTATTTGCCGGACTTACGACATTTAACCTAGTTATTCATTTATTTGCCAGACCGAATGCTCTGATACCAACTGTAACGACCCGCCGCCCTATAATCGGGGATCCGATTCCTAAATGGGTGCCGAATCATTTATTTGGAACCAAACCAAGATCTAAGTAAGTCTGGGAAATAAACAATAAACTTAGCTAAACATTCACATCGCATTGAATTGAAAGGAAAGTGCAGAAATTTAAAAGTTATTACAATGCGACTCGACGCAGCAAATAATTACATACTCCAACTGAAAAGAAATAATTAAACGTACAGGCCAAACAAAATAAAATAACAACTACATCTGGGCATACCCCGGAACAACTGCTGATGGCGCGCAACACCCGGCAGCACTCTCCTCGCTAAGTCTACCTGGAATCCTCACCTGAAAACCGCAGGGGTGAGTCTCAACGAAAAGACTCAGTAGGGATCCTTCGATCCCCACTGCCCACTCACACACCCACAAGTGCGAAACACAGTTGAAGGTACAGTAACAAGTACAGCAGTAATTACTACTCCTAAATCTCGACATGAATCACATGCAATCAAAGTATATAACATGCATATCCCTAAACCAGTTTACCAGGGAGCCCACAACCAACATCTCGGTAAAACACGCCAACCACACAAACGAAGGTGAGAAAAACACCGACCCGCTGAGACCAAATAGTAACCCCTTGGATAGCACGCTAGCTACTCCGGCCCAACTAGCTTAGGTGGTTACTTCTTCCCCCAGCACGAGTGACACTTCACAGGTACCACACCCACACCGGTACTAGCTAACCCCGGGGTTCAACAGGTGACCCTCTCTCACTAGGCGTCACCCCGCCACACCTACACCGGCGTTGTGCTCCACCCACACCAACACAGGGTGATAAAGCGCTACAATTGTCACCCTAGGCCCACAGTGGCACAAAACACAGCACAGTAAGAAGTCCACAGTCGCACGAAACAGAACGCGGTGCGATCTGGTTACAAGGAATCCATCATCATCGAGTATAATTTAAAGTATGCATTTAACCAACTAACCAACTGCCTAACAGTGTAAACATATTTTAATGGCATGGATTAGCGTGATTCTGTCTTGAATCGCGTCGCCCAAGGCCGACGCCATTCAAGCCTCCTAAACTGGTTCATAGAAAACTCGCCCTCAGAACCTGGCGTAAAACACGTCGCCACAGGTAGTCGCCTTTTGAAAGGCGTCGCTGTCCCTCGTCGCCTGTTAGCGACCGAAAACAGGGACATGCCATGGGGTGATTTCCACTAAAATGCGTCGTTCACGCAACTCGTCTTTTAAAAAGGCGTTGTTGTCCCTGGACGCTCAATAGTCTAGAAACAGAGTTTGTAAATGGGGCTAAATCGCGTCTCGGGTGGGCGCCGCCTTTCTAAAAGGCGTCGCTTCACCTCGACGCCATTTAGTCCCGATAGACAGGTTCTCCCCCTCGCTTCCTCCGATCCACGAGATGGGATTTCTCCCCTAAAATGCACAGAAAAGGGCACAAAACATAAAGGGGAAGGAGGAGAACCTAACTACCCTTTAGAACACCCAATTTCTCATACATGCACTTAGCGTTTTCACCTCAAAAATGTCCCTAAAACATGCTTCAAACGTGGGAAAACATGGTTTCAAACGAAATGCATTGGAAATTGTCACCCTACCGGTCACTTGAACTCCTCCAAGCTCCAAGCTGCCCACCCGTCTCGCCCCACGCCGCCGCCGGTACCACCGAGGTCGTCGTTACTCTACCGGGACGTCGGCCGCCGTACGGAGAGAAAACGCCGCGGAGGAGGTGGTGGTGGGAGTTAGGAGGTCGATGGAGTGGAGGGAGAGATGAAATGGTGGGAGGAAAAGAAGGAGGGGAAGGAAGAATCACCGGAGCTGTCGGGGAAGAGAGGAGAGAGAAGAGGGAGGAGAAAATAAGGGCAAGGAAGGAGGGTTCACGGGGTTAACCAGAAACTGGCTAAAACGCGTTGAGCTGCACGGACGCCTATCAGTTGACATGACGGGTCATACTGACAGAGTCTGAAATGCGTCGCCTACCCAAGACGCCGTTCAGACGACACGACAGGGCCGTACTCTCGCGGCCCAAAGCCCGCCTACGTGGCACATCGGCAACCAAACTAAATGGCGTCCACCCATCAAGACACCGTTCAAAAGGCGTCGTGCATTGTAGACGTCATTTAGATGGCACTCCCCAATCCCATCAGGGCCCAAACGAGGGAATCCTACTCAGAGACTGACCCGGTAACCGGATCCGAAACCTCAGTGCTTACAATTGATGTGACATATCATGTAATGAATATTCACAAGTCTCCTATAGAAATGAACAGAGTGACTCATGATTTTCTATGGCATTGTACATTGAGTTGTGCAATAAGAAATTATTGGTACTTATACATATTGATGTAAATAGTCCAATATCTTCTTAAGGCCTAAGAGAATCACTTCTAATGACTTACCTTAATAGTTTCCTCTTAGAAAGATTCGACTGTATGTACTTGTTGAAGTACAAGTCGAATGAATATGAGAGATTAAGGTATAGAAGATCAACATGAAGTGACTAACTCGAAAGAGTATTAAGATTCTTTGATTTGATCAAAGAAATTAATACTTGAGTAAATGATTCACATAAATCATTAAAAGGGATAATTGTATCTTCTCTCGATTAATCCTCATTGTATATTATACCAATATGATATAATGAGGAATTGCACTATATTGGATATAGTGCTATATATAATAAGATTTGCCTAATTCTTATATCCTAATATATATGAGTATGAATATTAGATGTCCATACTTAACATATGATTTCAAATCAGTCAGTATGTCCATATAAGATATGGAGATAAGTTAAGTCATATGAGATATGAATTATAAGAAAAGAATTTGATATTAAAATCAAGTTATGTCCTAATCTTTTGTAAAAGACATGATCCGAAGAAGTTGGATTCAAAAGGACAAGAAGTAGTGTAATTTTGTGAGAAGTCCAAAGAGTTTGGACATTACTGGCTAGACGATAATAGAATAATTATCGTCCTGAAAGCTATCTTCTATAAAGAGGAATATGTCCTCAGAGAAGACAGTGGGAGCTAATAAGACTAGAAGATATTTTAGACCTACAAATTAACATAAAATTATTAGATAATCTTTGAATGTTTGAAACCATTTATAACATATATAATAGAGCATCATAGATTTTGAGATACTCTTAAAGGCTAGTCTGATATGCTTAACATATCAGAGATAGCAGAATGAGAGGAGCTGAAAGATATGGATTATGATCCAAAATTTATGAGAAAGCTCCCTATTATAATTACAACTTTGAAATTGATAATAAAATTAAGAATTCAAAACTATAGTCCATAACACCTTGCGCGGCTTCGAATCCTCTGGGCGCCCCTCTCGAGCATCGGGACAGTTCCCGTCTCCGCCGCGTGCACTTCCCGAGAGTCGGGAATTCCCGTCTGGGTAATCCGGACAATGTTGCTATGAGGATTCTTCAGCGTGCGTGCTGATCTGGACGAGGGATTGAGGACGAACCACTGTGGAGGATCGCGTGGATGTCCCTGGAGGCCGGACGCTTGTGCGGCTAGCGGCATCACCTCAACGGAACAGAAACGGTCACAGATTCGAATCCGCACAAGGTGATGTGATCACAACCGATTTTTTATTTTTGATTTTCATTCCAAAATAGATCTGCTGGCATCGGGCGGGATTTTGTTTTTGTTTCCGCTGCGTTCTTCGCGTCCTGCTAGATCCTAACACCTGGAACGTTGGGGGGTGCCTCTTCCCTATGGAACTGAGCAGTCCCATGTCGGTACAGCCACTTGTGACGGCCGAGATTGCGATGGAGCTGTCCAAGTTCGTAATTTGTGCGGCCTTGGCGTGGAACCTGGCAAAATAGTCCTAGAGGGTCTCGGTCGGTTTCTGTCGAATAGCAAGCAGGATGGCCGAAGTCTTACATTGCCGTGTGGCATCATAAAACTAGTCAATGAACAATTGTCCGAGTTGTACTAAGGAGTGAATGGAATTAGGAGCTACGGTTTCAAACTAAGTTGAAGCTAGTTTCTCAAGAGTAAAAGGGAAGAGACAACAGCAAACCGCTTCAGGCACCCCTTGATGGTGGCCTCAAAGCCAATCATTGTACATTCTAGTTCAAATTATTAATAAAGGCAATCATTTCTTCATTTATAGTTCTTGAAAATTAACTATCGTAATGAAGGTCCGTAGACAAATGTATGGGATATTGAATCATGATGAGGTCATGATAGTGAGATCAATATCCTCAGTCACTTGTCTTAAACAGTTCTCGATCATAGGATATTTGAGATGGACATTAAATATCCGATAAGATCGACACAAGTTATGTCTGCTCATGTGATGAGGGTGAATGAACTCACATTCACTTGTGTGGTGACACTAAGACAAACTTGTGGGTGCTCATTAGAGAATGAGTTTACTGAACAGACCCAAAATAAGAATTCCTGGATGGTAATTATACCTATTAGTCAACCAGAGAATTCAATCGTTGCAGTAGCACAGTTGGTCCTTTGACCTGAGTCACCAATGATACCTTGTTTGTGGACCATTGTATCTTGATTCTCTGACTTGTGGACTTTAACCATTAAGTCCACGATAGTCGGTCTCTCAGATATAGTGGAATGCTTGCGAAGGTAATTGAGTGAACAACAAGAGATCACTCACTCTTGGTATAAGACTGGAGAGAGAATGTCCTATGGATGTGTACGCAGAAATCCCTGGCCAGGGTCAAATGAAAGAGATGTCTTTCTAGAAATTAACTGAGTACTGTTATCCATCTAGATAATGCGATAGAGGGTTTGACTATAAAACCATACCCTTGCGTTATTGGGACATTGCATGAGTGAAGGATTTTATCTGTGCGGTATCTGCAGACGGAAATGTTCAATTAAAGGGAACAATATCCCTTATATCTTCTGGGATCATGAGGTAGGGTTTGGTGCTGTTCATGATCAGAAAGCCAAGTGAATTAATCATCAGATGATAATCCACTTGTTTATTAAATTAATCATTTAACATATGATGTTTAAATGTTAATTAATAAATATTAAACTCTAGAATTAGTTCTAAGTTTAATGGGCCTGAAACCGGACTGATATATGGGCCTAGAGGGTCACACACATAAGAGTTCTCGTCAGACGGTGAGAGACGTTAAATTTCATGCTTATCTGGGTTTTTTTGAAAAGCCGCAGGATAAACATGAAGATTTAATGGAGATTTATCCAAGGCCAAACTCTTGGATAATTATGAGGATTAATCCTTGTGCTTATCCTTATTTCTATATAAGGAGGCCAAGGGGGAGGGGTAAAAAGTTGGTTGGACGAATTACTGACCCCAGATTCTTTATCTCCTCTCTCTCTCTCCTTCTCTCTCTCTTGGAGTAGATCTGTCTCTCTCCGCGCATGGTGGATTTGAGATCTGATCGGAGCACTCAGGTCGAGGAGGAAATCGCGTCTGCAGCGGGAACTCGTGTGGATACTTTAGAAATCGTGCGCGTGCGCGATTACCGAGTCGGAATCATCCACGGTAGATTCGAAACCCCACAAAGGTGAAGAACCGTTCTTCCCGCGTTTATTTTATTCTCCGTTTTACGATCCCAGCAGCCGATACATATGAATCGTTTTTATTCTCCGCTGCGTTCTTGGCGATTCCTTATAGTGGTGTCAGAGCCAGGTTGCTGGTTCGATCGTAAAACGGCATCGTTTTGAGTGATTTTTCTCGTTATGCGTGAAGAACCCGTATTGTACGTGTTCTTGGGCTAAAAAATTATTTTAAAATCTGGGAATCGTTCCCACGTTTTTAGAAGGTCTAAAACTTGTTGGGATTTGATCCCGGATTTTATTTGGGATTTTCGGAGTTCTTCGTGGGAGGATGAACGGGGTGTTTTCGGTGGCTTCAATCGGCTTCCCAAGCATTGGGATGGCCGGCCGAGACTCCGGATCCATAGAGGATAGTCACCTTTATCCACCGGTCACCAAGATCGGCGCCGGAGTGCCCTTGGAGGTCCTGAAAATCGAGCCCAAACTCGGGTTTTTGAAACCTGACAAATCAGATTTTTTTTGGGTTTTTGGGGCTTGGTCTGCACCCCATCGCCGGTCACCGGCGGCCCTGCCGGCGCCGGGCACGTTGTCGGCGCCGGGGGGGGACCACCGGCCGGGGCCTGTGCCGCCGGAGGGCACGGCCGCCGGCGCCCCTGCCCTGCAACTGTCGCCGGCCTGCAATTAGGGTTTGGGTGTTTGCAGGGAAGGGGAAGATAGGGCTCGACCCTAGCCGAGCCAGGGCCCGGGCCTAGGCCATTTGGCCCAAATGGGCTGGGCCCATTTCTTATGATTATTAAAAATGTTTTAATAACTGTTTAGCCCCCTATAACCCTTTATTAGCTCATTTTAAGCCCATTTCAGCCCGTTTTAAAATTGTTTTAAAATAGAAAAATTATAGAAATAATTAATAATTGTTATTAATTATTTTTATGATTATTAACAGGTTATTAAACTGTTTAATAACTGTTAATCAACTTAAAGGGTTTTATTGTTAATATGGTATTGGTTAATTATTTAAAATTGTTTTAGATAATTAATTTCCCTATTAAATCAATTAGTTTAAAAAGTTTTAAACTGATTTTATGCATAACTTGATTATATTTTTCTGTTCAAATTGTTTGAATTAAGATTTAGATCAACTGAATGGTTTATTTATTTAATTTGTCAATAATGTTTTGAACATTATTGATAATGATGAAATAAATGTTATTTCGAAAACTAATTGGTATTATAATTTTATATTTATAAAATTTAATACCAAACTGCAATTATGTGATGATTGTGATGCATGTGATGTGTTTTATGGTGGGATGATCATGGACTTAGTATTTTCATGTGATGATTGGTGTGAATGAATGCGATGCTTATTTCATTTGGTATTTTAAATAGGACCTGCGTGTCCTCCTCTCTCTTAATCCAAATGTACTCTCTACCTTCCTATAAGATTGTACTCCCCTTGATAAGATCAAGGTTTCTTAGTATTTAAATGTACATTTATGGACCTGCGAGTCCTGAATTTCATATTTAAATGTTTCGGATTAAGCTTAGAGGATGGGATCTTCTGAAGACACCTCTGGAGGAATGACTCGCATCAAATGGAACCAGTGTTGCAGTTTTCACATTAGGATTCTATTATGGATCATCGTTTGGCTCCGATGATTCCATAGTAGCTAAAGCAGTCCATGATCATCCCTATTTAATGTTTCTGCATATATGTGATATTTGTGGTCTATGCTATCATATATATATTTCTATTAAGTATAATGATACTTCAAATCGAAATACTATTGATAGCATGATTTTCTATAAATCAAATCAAAAACTCTCTTTTAAATTTAAGTTGTAAACGTGAGATATTCAGAATAATCCACGTAACCCACCATCATTATAGATCAAAGGATAATTCTTATCTCAAATGGATTTGTTGTGCTACCACAAGGTCTGTTTGATTTAGAAATTAACCTAGGTCTAGGACATGTGATGTCATTAAGATAAATGGACAAATAGTGTAGTTTTGTTGTGCTACCACAAAGATTGCACTATGAATTCGTGTTATCTAAGTAATGATGGATAAACTTAACTGAATCATTTGATTTGTTGTGCTACCACAAGGTCATTCTGATTCAGAGGTTAAATCGATCGGATATTGCAAATGTTGCAATTGTCAAGAGTTGACTGCCTAAGGGACTTGATGTGATTTGTTGTGCTACCACAAGGTCACATGCATGATGCCCGAAGGATTCTGATCCCCACTAGGAGATCACCGGAATCTCCCGTTCTGTACATTAGAGGGTCATACAGATCGCCGAAAAATAGTGGGAGCCTAAATCTAGATTAAAAGTCCTAAATCAGATTTTAAGAACTATCTGCTCATTTTTATATATATATTTCCTTGTAGGTCGCTATGTCATCACCTAACCCCCTTCGTTGCATACTTGATGCAAACAAACTCACGGGACCTAATTACATTGACTGGTTACGCAACCTGAAGATTGTCCTCAGGAGTGAAAAGCTAGCCTATGCCCTGGATCAACCAGATCTAGTACAACCTGGTGAAAATGCTAACGAGGATGAATTAATGATGTATGAAAATTGGAAGGAGGACTTTGTCAAAGTCCAGTGTTATATGCTTGGTTCAATGAACAATGAATTACAACGACAACATGATAACATGGAACCTAAGTCCATTCTGAATCACCTACAAGAGTTGTTTGGTGAACAATCCAGAACAGAAAGATATGAGATATCTAAGAAATTGTTCAGGACCAGAATGAGCGAGGGCACATCTGTGCAAACTCATGTACTCAAAATGATAGAATGGATTGAGAGGCTTGCAGTGCTCGGCTTTATTATGAACAATGACCTAAGCATCGACTTAATCCTACAATCCCTTCCAGATTCATTTTCACAATTCATTATCAACTTCAATATGAACAAAATTGAAGTTACACTGGCTGAGCTGCTCAACATGTTGAAGACAGCAGAAGGCACTATCCATAAAGATAAGCCAAATGTAATGCTTGTTGGTAAGACCAACAAGAAAAGAAAAGCTGGACAGACCTTTAAGAATGGTAAGCCTAAGAAGCTAGTGAAAAGCAAACCGGCGGTTCAAAAGGACAAAGCTAAAGTTAATGACAAAGGTCAGTGTTTCCACTGCCATAAAGAAGGTCATTGGAAGAGAAACTGCAAGATCTATCTAGCAGAAAAAGCAAAAGAGAAGCTTGGTGAAGCTTCAGGTATACTCATGATCGATCTTAACTTGTCTTATAGAGAATCAACATCTTGGGTATTAGATACTGGATGTGTTTCTCATATCTGCAATAACTTGCAGGTGTTAACAAGTAAAAGAAGATTGAACCGCGAAGACGTGGATCTGAGGCTTGGGAATGGAGCAAAAGTTGCTGCGTTAGCTGTGGGGACAGCAAGACTTCAGATGCCGTCAGGAGACTCATTGGAACTAATAGATTGTTATTATGTTTCGACCATTATTAGGAATATCATATCTATTTCATGTTTAGATAAACAAGGATATTCTATGAAACTAGAGAATAAAGGTTGTTCCATTTATCAAGGAAACAAATTGTTTGCTTCTGGATATTTATTGAATGGATTATATTTACTTGATATTTCATATTATGTTTGTCTGGTAAGTAAATCTCTTGAACGAATAGATAAGGATGTGAATAAATCGTACCTATGGCATTGTAGGCTAGGTCATATAAATGAGAACAGGATCATTAGGTTGCAAAAGAATGGATATCTTGATCCATTTGATTATGAATCATTTGCAACCTGTGAAGCTTGTCTCATGGGAAAGATGACCAAAGCTCCGTTTTCAGGACATGGAGACAGAGCTAAGGACTTATTGGAACTAATACATAGTGATGTATGTGGTCCAATGTCCACTCATGCTATGGGTGGTTACTCATACTTTGTTTCATTTACAGATGATTTATCAAGATATGGCTACATATATTTAATGAAATATCAGTCAGAAGTCTTTGAGAAATTTAAAGAGTTTAATAATGAAGTTGAGAACCAGACTGGAAAGAGTATCAAAACTCTTCGATCAGATCGATGGGGTTAATACCTAAGTACAGAATTCACACAATATCTAAAGAATAATGATATTTTGTCTCAGTGGACTCCTCCCTATACACCACAATTAAATGGTGTATCGGAAAGGAGAAATCGTACTCTATTAGATATGGTACGATCAATGATGAGTTATGCTAAACTTCCAATCTCTTTATGGGGATATGCACTGTTAACTGCTGCATATCTGTTGAACAAAGTTCCCAGTAAGTCAGTATCTTCCACTCCATATGAGATATGGAAAGGAAAGAAACCAGATTTTAAGCATGTTAGAGTCTGGGGTTGTCCTGCACATGTCAAAAGACATGATCCAGACAAACTAGATTCCAGGACAGAGAAATGTAGATTTGTGGGATATACAAAAGAGACTTTTGGATATTATTTCTATCAGCCCAGCGATCAAAGGTTGTTTGTCGCAAAAAGAGCTGTCTTCTTAGAGAAAGAATATCTTTCAAAAGAAGACAGTGGGAGCAAAATAGAACTTGAAGAAATTCTAGACTCACAAATCAACACTAGTTCATCTACTGAACCATTGACTCAAGAACTTGTTCAAGATGATACACAAAAGGTTCGCAGATCAAGTAGAGTGCCTAAGCAGCCTGAAAGATATGTTGGACATATCGATGATGGCAAGCCAAAAGTGCACTTAAATGAGGATGATGATCCTCAAACCTACCAAGAAGCCATAAATAGTCAAGAATCAGAAAAATGGCAAGAGGCAGTGAATTCTGAAATTCAGTCCATGTATGCCAACCAAGTTTGGAACTTGGTTGATCTGCCAGAAGGTATAGTACCTATTGGCAGTAAATGGATCTTTAAAAGAAAGATCGCGGTAGATGGACAGATTGACACATACAAGGCAAGGCTGGTAGCAAAAGGATATCGTCAAAGGCAAGGCATTGACTATGACGAAACCTTTTCTCCAGTTGCCATGATTAAGTCAATCAGAATACTTCTTGTTATCGCCGCATTTTATGATTATGAAATATGGCAAATGGATGTGAAAACAACATTCCTTAACGGGAACCTTCAAGAAGAGGTGTATATGATACAACCTGAAGGATTCACTTCCAAAGAGCATTCAAGCAAGGTATGCAAGCTGCAAAGATCCATTTATGGATTAAAGCAGGCATCCCGAACTTGGAACTTAAGATTTGATGAAGCAATCAAATCTTATGACTTCATTAAGAATGAAGATGAACCTTGTGTATACAAAAAGGCTAGTGGGAGCGCAGTTACCTTTTTGGTACTTTACGTTGATGACATTCTACTCATTGGGAATGATGTAGGAATGTTGTCATCAGTAAAGACTTGGTTATCCAAAAACTTCTCCATGAAAGATTTGGGAGAAGCATCCAATATTCTGGGAATAAGAATCTATAGAGATAGGTCCAAAAGGATGCTTGGCTTATCCCAATCTATGTACATAGATACCATAGTCAAAAGGTTTGACATGGAAATTTCCAAGAGATGCCTCGTTCCAATGAGGCATGGAATTTATCTCTCTAAGAAAATGTCTCCCAAGACACCTGAAGAGAAAGGATACATGGATAGAGTTCCTTATGCCTCGGCAATAGGATCTATCATGTATGCAACGCTATGTACTAGGCTTGATGTGGCACACCCACTAAGTGTCACTAGTAGACATCAGGCTGATCCAGGTGAAGAACACTGGAAGGCGGTGAAATGCATCCTTAGATACTTAAGAAGAACTAAGGATCTATTTCTCGTCTATAGAGGAAACGACTTGGAACTTCGAGGGTTTACTGACTCGAGTTTCCAGTCGGATATGGATGATAGCAAATCCATGTCTGGATTTGTGTTCATGTTAAATGGAGGTGCAGAAAGTTGGAAAAGTTCCAAACAAGAAACAACTGCAGATTCGACGACCGAAGCAGAATACATTGCTGCAGCTGAAGCGGCCAAGGAGGCGGTTTGGATGAAGAAGTTCATTTCTGCACTTGGAGTAGTTCCAAGCATTTCAGATCTTGTTCCATTATTGTGTGACAACAATGGGGCAATAGCTCAAGCAAAGGAGCCAAGATCACATCAGAAGTCAAAGCACATTCTGAGACGATTTCATCTGATTCGTGAGATTATCGCCCGAGGAGATATAGTAGTTGAGAAAGTCTCATCAGAAGATAATGTAGCAGATCCCTTGACTAAGCCATTGTCTCAAAACAGTTTAGAACGTCACCTTAAGTCTATGGGACTTAGACACATGGGTGATTGGCTATAGTCCAAGTGGGAGAATGATAGAATTGGGTGGCCTCAAAGCCAATCATTGTACATTCTAGTTCAAATTATTAATAAAGGCAATCATTTCTTCATTTATAGTTCTTGGAAATTAATTATCGTAATGAAGGTCCGTAGACAAATGTATGGGATATTGAATCATGATGAGATCATGATAGTGAGATCAATATCCTCAGTCACTTGTTTTAAATAGTTCTCAATCATAGGATATTTGAGATGAACATTAAATATCCGATAAGATCGACACAAGTTATGTCTGCTCATGTGATGAGGGTGAATGATCTCACATTCACTTGTGTGGTGACACTAAGACAAACTTGTGGGTGCTCATTAGAGAATGTGTTCACTGAACCGACCCAAAATAAGAATTCCTGGATGGTAATTATACCTATTAGTCAACCAGAGAATTCAATCGTTGTAGTAGCACAATTGGTCTTTTGACCTGAGTCACCAATGATACCTTGTTTGTGGACCATTGTATCTTGATTCTCTGACTTGTGGACTTTAACCATTAAGTCCACGATAGTCGGTCTCTCAGATACAGTGGAAAGCTTGCGAAGGTAATTGAGTGAACAACAAGGGATCACTCACTCTTGATATAAGACTGGAGAGAGAATGTCCTATGGATGTGTACACAGAAATCCCTGGCCATGGTCAAATGAAAAAGATGTCTTTCTAGAAATTAGCTGAGTACTGGAATCCATCTAGATAATGCGATAGAGGGTTTGACTATAAAACCATACCCTTGCGTTATTGGGACATTGCATGAGTGAAGGATTTTATCTGTGCGGTATCTGCAGACGGAAAGGTTCAATTAAAGGGAACAATATCCCTTATATCTTCTGGGATCATGAGGTAGTGTTTGGTGCTGTTCATGATCAGAAGGCCAAGTGAATTAATCATCAGATGATAATCCACTTGTTTATTAAATTAATCATTTAACATATGATGTTTAAATGTTAATTAATAAATATTAAACTCTAGAATTAGTTCTAAGTTTAATGGGCCTGAAACCGGATTGATATATGGGCCTAGAGGGTCACACACATAAGAGTTCTCGTCAGACGGTGAGAGACGTTAAATTTCATGCTTATCTGGGTTTTTATGAAAAGCCGCAGGATAAACATGAAGATTTAATGGAGATTTATCCAAGGCCAAACTCTTGGATAATTATGAGGATTAATCCTTGTGCTTATCCTTATTTCTATATAACGAGGCCAAGGGGGAGGGGTAAAAAGTTGGTTGGACGAATTATTGACCCCAGATTCTCTATCTCCTCTATCTCTCTCTCCTTCTCTCTCTCTTGGAGTAGATCTGTCTCTCTCCGCGCATGGTGGATTTGAGATCTGGTCATAGCACTCAAGTCGAGGAGGAAATCACGTCTGCAGCGGGAACTCGTGTGGATACCTCTAGAGATCGTGCGCGTGCGCGATTACCGAGTCGGAATCATCCACGGGAGATTTGAAACCCCGCAAAGGTGAAGAACCGTTCTTCCCGCGTTTATTTTATTGTCCGTTTTATGATCCCAGCAGCCGATACATAGGAATCGTTTTTATTCTCCGCTGCGTTCTTGGCGATTCCTTACACCCCTCGGATTGAGAGGTATGAATTGAACCTCTGGAAACGGGTGACTGAATTGGTCATCCCATCATACAATGGTCCCTTCGGTAGCTTGACATTTGGTGGTACGTCCATCGCCAAGATCTCTAGGGAGAATAGGCATTGCTTAAGGATAGTGCTGGCCAGAGGCGCTCCATATGGCCAAGACACCATCTGTTGCATCTCCTTCCTCATCTCAGATAGCTTCTGATCGAGCTCCGGATTCGTTGTGGTCGTCGCTGCCAAACGCCCCGCGGCCCCTATGGGATGAGTTCCGGACGAAGCGATGTCTGGGTCAATCGGCTGATGGCTGGCATGTGGAATTTGAGCTTGGGGCCCATACGGATCACCACGGTCTGAGGTCCCCTCGGGGGGAAAGGCCCAAGAGTGACTCGGCTACCCAGTCGAGAACTGACCGGGTGGGTAGAACTAAGATTGTTGCGGCAAAGCTGGCCTAACCGGAGGGTTCAACAAACCTATATGCTGGGCGATAGCCGACACCATGTTGCGCAAAGGAGCGAACAAAGAGACGGTTGTGGTCAGATTAGCTACATGTTGAGAGAGTTCCTCCACCCTGTCCTCTCTAGGAAGAGCAAGACCGTGTGCCACTGGAGGTGCAAGTCCTTGCGGCAAGTTTAGGGACACCCCTTCGGCATGTCCGAGTGATGGAGTAGGAGTTGTCCTTGGCTTTGGCTCTTCCTGTCCGGACTGTCCTCTCGTTACTAGCCGATGAGCCATGACTGCGTCTTTCCCATAGACGGCGCCAAGTGATGTAGCCGAGGCAATCGTAAACGGTTCTCGGACGCCGGATCCAAGAGCCAAAGGTAGTTCTAAAGCCGAGAGGAATATCCGAGACTGAGAAGAGTTCGGAGGGGAAGAAGATGCTTGCAGAGAGATAAAATTTCGTTAGCAAGGGCCCCGAATATCATCCTAGGGGAGCCCTCTTTGATGGTCAAGTTAATAATTTGAAGAGGATAAGGATATTGTATTAAGAGAGAAGTGAAGGCTTAGGTCACTTACCTTTTTTGATGGAAGCAATATTCTATTTATAAGGAGTCGGTGAGAGAACTTTCTTCACGGTAGTCCATGTGGGACTATTCATAGATATGGGAGTGCAGATCCCCGAAAATGCCATGGACTTCTTCTACATCTATTGGGCCGAAAGCCCATATCCCGGCCGTCTTCAAACTGGGCCGAGTATGAGAGGGCCTCTTACCTCTCAAGCCCAATTGGCCCCTGCGCCACATTGACTTCCTAGTCGCCTCTCAGCCCAACTGTTGGACCCATTCGGATTACCCCATCATTGATATTTTCTCAACATACTTAACATTATAAGGTTATAATTAAAATAATCCCTAACCTTGTCATGTAATCACTGAGGCAGCCTTCAGTTGAGGCCCTTCTTTGGATGGGAGTTGATGATGCTTCGACACTGCTTAAGAAGTATGAGCTTCTTGTTGGTGCAGCTGTCTTTCCTGGCCGTATTGAGGCAAGCATCCTTTGCGGATGAGGCGCTCTATCTCCTGACGGAGATGGTGGCACTCGTCCGTCGAATGGCCTGTCTCCTAGTGGTACTCGAAATACTTCTGGGGATCCCTCTGCTGATGGTCCGTCTTGATACATTTCGGTTGGTGGAGTATTCCTTTGACCTCCATCAGAAGTCTTGAGGGAGGAGCCGGTAAAGGCAAGTGTTGAGGACGATGAGGGCGACACTGCTCCCGGCTCCAATCTTTGTCCCTCTTGAACTGCTTCTGGGGGGGATCGAAGTCTTCCGAGCGTTGGCGGACTGCAGGCTGGGTGACCGTCGAAGGAGGCTTGGCAACCTTTTTTTCTTTTGCCAACATCAGTGCTTCACAGTTGATGTACTTGTGCGCCCGAGCCACCAAATCCTGGAACATCGAGGGGTGCGTCTTCCCTATGGAGCTGAACAGTCCCATGTCGGTTCAATCGCTTATGACAGTGAGCTGTCCAGGTTCGTAATTTGTACTGCCTCGGCTCGGAACCTGGCAAAATAGTCCCGAAGGGTCTTGGTCAGTTTCTGTCGAATAGCAAGCAGGTTGGCCGAAGTCTTACATTGCCGAGTGGCATCATATAACTAGTCAATGAACAATTGTTCGAGTTGTACTAAGGAGTGAATGGAATTAGGGACTACGGTTTCAAATTTTCAAGCTATTTTCTCAAGAGTAAGAGGGAAGAGCCGACAGCGGACCGCTTCGGGGGCACCCCTCGGACTGAGAGATATGAATTGAACCTCTGGAAATGGGTGACCGGATCGGTCATCCCATCATATAATGGTCCCTTCGGTAGCTTGACGTTTGGTGGTACGTCCATCGCCAAGATCTCAGGGGAGAATGGGGATTGCTCAAGGATAGTGCTGGCCAGGGGCGCTCCATACGGCCGAGACACCATCTGTTGCATCTCCTTCCTCATCTCAGACAACTTTCGATTGAGCTCCGGATTCATTATGGTGGTCGTTGCCGAACGCCCCTCGGCCCCTATGGGATGAGTTCCGAACGAAGCGATGTCTGGCTCAGTCGGTTGATGGCTGGCGTGCAGAATCTGAGCTTGGGGCCCATATGGATCACCACAGTCTGAGGTCCCCTTGGGGGGAAAGGCTCGAGAGTGACCCGGCTAGCCAGTCGAGAACAGACCGGGTGGGTAGCGGCGAAGTTCGCCTGACCAGAGGGTTCAACAAACCTATATGTTGGGCAATAGCCGACACCATGTCACGCAAAGGGGCGAACGAATAGATGGTTGCGGTCAGATTAGCTACCTGTTAAGAGAATTCCTCCACCCTGTCCTCTCTAGGAAGAGTAGGACCTTGTGCCACCGGAAGCGTTGGTCCTTGCGGCAAGTTTACGGACACCCCTTCGGCATGTCCGAGTGATGGAGCTGGAGTTGCCCTCAGCTCCGGCTCTTCCTGTCCATATCGTCCTCTCGTTACTGGCCGATGAACCATGGCTGCGTCTTTACTACAGACGGAGCCAAGTGATGCAGCTGAGGCAATCGCAGACGGTTCTCGGACGCGGGATCCGAGAACCAAAGGTAGTTATGAAGCCAAGAGGAATATCCGAGACCAAGAAGAGTCCAGAGGGGAAGAAAATGCCTGTAGAGAGATGAAATTTCGTCATCATGGGCCCCGGGTATCGTCCCAGGAGAATCCTCTCCGATGGTCAAGTCAGTACTCTGAAGAGGATAAGGATGGTGTATTAAGAGAGAAGTAAAGGCTTAGGTCACTTATCTTTTCTGATGCACGTAATATTCTATTTATAAGGAGTAGGTGGGAGAACTTTTTTCACGGTAGTCGATGTGGGACTATTCATAGATATGGGAGCACAGATCCCGAAAAATGCCATGGACTTCTTCTACATCTATTGGGCCGAAAGCCCATATCCCGGCCGTCTTCATATCGGGCTGAGTATGAGAGGGCCTCTTACCTCTCAGCCCAATTGGCCCCTGGGCCACATTGACTTCCTGGTCGCCTCTCAGCCCAACTGTTGGGCCCATTCGGATTACCCCATCATTGATATTTTCTCAACATACTTAACATTATAAGGTTATAATTAAAATAATCCCTAACCCTGTCATGTAATCATGTTTAAAAAGTGCCTCAAACTCTTAGACTTCCCCTTGTTTAGTGCGTCGTAAGCCGACGCCTGTAGCTTGTTTGGTGTTGAAAACCCCACTGGGTCAGGCATGAGGCCGCACTTCAACTTGTGGGCCGAGCAAAAGCAGGAAACCGGGCAGGATAGTCCTCATCTCATGGTTTATAAAAGAGTGTGGATCCTCCCAGTTCAACATTGAATTAGACTCTAACAGTAACTAATTTAAGGATAACATATGTAAAATAGATTCGTCATTCGAGATCTGTCTAATTATATCTAACAACTTTTTCCTTATTCTTGGTTTCTTATTTTTCGATGCATTGTAGAAGATTCCCAATTTTTCGATGTAATGTAGAACGTTTAAATATAATTAAGAGTACAAGACTACATTCATAATTTAAAATATACCTCAATAAGTATTTAAATACAGCAAATTATATTTATATGATTTAGGTTATACTTACCAGCATTGGGGTGTATGTTAGTACAGGGATTTGGGTAGTATCCACAGCTATATAATTTTAAATTAAGAATTTTTACTTTGTAATCCGTATAAACTCAAAGGCGATCTCGATCGTTGCTCTTCAACCCGTCCTTTCGGTGTGGCTCTTTGTCGTCTCTGGCTTTCTTTCTTCCATGTTTACTTCTGTTTTATTCACTACGACCGGTCTCTTGAAGCACCTTAGATGCACTCTCCGACCAGTCTTTTTAAATAAGTTCAGCTCTCCAACGTGGAATATTGGACTGCAGTGTAAGAGTAAACAATTTAAAAATGATGTGTAAAATAAGTTTGTCAATGGACACATGTTCCATTATCACTTACTGCTATTTCTTTGTTCCCGAGCTTTCTAATTTTTTGATATATTGCAGAACTCTTGTATACAACTAAAAACATAATATTATAATTATAATTTAAAAGAACTTTTATTTTATAACTCCTATAAATTTTTGATATTACAGAAAAAATCTTCTTATCAAATTATTTTTTTAAAATTTCCTATATTTTTTTAATATTTATAAAAACATCTCTATAATTACTAGATGTTTGAAATAAAAAATATACGAAGGAATATTCCATCCCCCAATTGCTCGGCAGCCCACTACTCATATTTCAGGTGATTTGGCAGTGGCTTTGCAATGACCGCCCGTCCCTTGCATGTTCTTTATTTTAAACGTCCGTTGAGACCGTCAGCCATTGTAAAGATACCATAGAGTAGGCGAATCACCTAATAACAGCAGTGGACAGTCAAACAGTCGGACAGATGAAATATGTTTTCGTATATTTTTTATTTTAAATATTCGATAACTATAGAGATGTTTGTGTAAATATTTAAAAAATATGGAGACTTATGAGAAAATAAGGAGGGTTTTCGACGTGATCCAGACTATCCAGCGAACAAGTGACATGTTTTGGAGAGCAGTACTGCGCCATGGCGTAGACGACACCATTTAGTAGGATGCGGTAGGAGAGAATTGTGATCCTCTGCTCCAACTTTTTTATATCATTGATACTCCACTTTATCGTATTAATTTAATTATTATGGTGAGAGAAAAGTGAGGCCTAAAAAAAGAAAGATTTCTCTTTTTTAAAGACTCTAAAATGATCAGAACTAGTGAAATACAAGTGGTGTAGAGTCGAGGAAATGCAGCAGAGGATCTGAATCCTACAGGGGGAGGTGGAAGAGGGACGCAGTAGTCCATCCGTGGGTTACGCCGTCCCCATGATGCAGTTTTTCAGACATGTCTCTTCTCCAGCTTTGCTGGTCATTTGTCTGCCCAACCCCTAAAGACGCCAAAATTGCACATCCATCCCCACATCCCCTGCACGTGCAACCTCTCCCTTTCCCCCCACCTCAATCAATCAACGAGTCCAGCGACTTTCTTTCACCTTCTCCACGCCACATCCCTCCTCCCTCCCCCTCCAACAGCTTCATCAATTAAGGACAGACGATCCCATCCTACGCTTGCTTCCTTCAACTTCTTCTCTTCCTTATAAGTCTCTCTCTCTCTCTCTTCAACTTCTCTTCCTTAACTCTCTCTCGCTATCTCTCCGTACGTAGAAGAAGAATAAATACTATTACCCCCTACTAGCAGCTTCCACTGTTACCCGGCTTGCTAGGTTGCTCACTCGCATCATCATGTACAATAACAGCTCCACTCTCCCCAACTGCCATTCGAGCAGTTACAGGCTCCTTCCATCACATCCCGGCCTCATCCTCCCCTCTGCTGCAGATGAAGACGCTAAGGCCGCGGAGTACTCTATCCTGCTCTCTCTCGGCCCTCCCGGCCAGTGCTCCCCCCGCGAGCCGTCATCTTCTTCTTCCCTGCAAGCAAGCCCTTTAAAAGGCCAGGCCTCAGAACGTCCTCTCCTCCAACTGGAAGACAGCGAACTTCCCACCGGTGACCTGACCATTACCCTTTCCATTGGCCCACCTAAAAGCAGTGGTGCAATCAGCGGCAGTAGTGCAGACGACTGCGCCGACCCGCTTGCCTCCGCCGGCAACAATGCCCAGATGCAGTACTGGATACCCTCCCCGGCTGAGATCCTCGTTGGCCCGACCCAGTTCTCCTGCTCCGTCTGCAACAAGACGTTCAACCGCTACAACAACATGCAGGTGCTTGCAGCCCGATCGCCCTCTCTACGTCTTCTTCTTCTTAGTCTCTAGTTGCACTCCACTCCCTCTACTTCCTCGTTTTCTCATCTATTTGATATTTACACGTCGTTCGCGGTTGTACGCGCGTGCACGTGGGTATTACGTGATGCGGATGAAGATGCATATGTGGGGGCACGGATCGCAGTACAGGAAAGGTCCAGAGTCACTGCGAGCGACGACGAGGCATGTGCTGCCGTCGATGATGCGGCTGCCCTGCTACTGTTGCGCGCAGGGATGCAGGAACAACATCGAGCATCCGCGGGCAAGGCCGCTCAAGGACTTCCGCACGCTGCAGACCCACTACAAGCGCAAGCACGGATCCCGGCCCTTCGCTTGCCGGCGATGCGGCAAGGCCTTCGCGGTCAGGGGCGACTGGCGCACCCACGAGAAGAACTGCGGGCGCCTCTGGTTCTGCATCTGCGGATCAGACTTCAAGCACAAGCGCTCCCTCAAGGACCATGTCCGTTCCTTCGGCGGCGACCACGCCCCCCACCTCAATGTCGCCTGCCACGGCGGCGGCAGCAGCCACAGCGTGGCTGATCATAGCCGTCACTTTGACGAAGATGACGACGATGACGGAGAAGTGGAGGAGGAGGACGACGAGTGCAGCAACAATGACCACGGGCATGGGGAGTAGGAAGAGACTGGTGTCAGTGGGAGCTTCTGGCCGTGTACCAGTAAGAGTTAATGTACTGCACACTTTGTGTAAGAAAGACTATCTGTTCACAGCGAGATGAATGAATGGATGAATGACAGTGGGGTTGTATGTGTGTGTGTGTGAGAGAGAGAGAGAGACGTAGCCCGTTGCTGGGTTTGGGAAGTGATCAGAATCTCAGATGGGTCACTGTTGTCACTGCAAATGAACTGAGAGAGACGTAGCCCGTAGCTAGGTTTGGGAAGTGATCAGAATCTCAGAGGGGTCACTGTTGTCACTGCAAATGAACTGAGCTATTAAGGTACTCTTATCTGTTTCTTCTCTAGCCTACACTCTCCCCCATCTTTCTTTCTTCTCTTTCCTCTATCACACACCCATCTTCTACGAGCTCCTTTTCACATGCTGGCGACTAGGGGTGACAGAAAAGAAACAAAGTGTTGGTGCTTCCTTCCCATAATCATGAATACTTTTACGAAACATCTCACTAATCTGAACAGAATTATGCAAACTGGCCCGTGAGATGATCTTCCCTCGAATCCCTATGCATTACTAGCAAAAGAAACACATCCTGACAAACACTCAGACTGCAGAGAGAGAGAGAGAGAGTGGGGTCTCTCGATTTCGAAAGACAGCTTGTTCTCCTCCTAGAGGCACTACTGTTACTCACACGTACTTCTTTATAATTTGAGATAGACTGACGGTGGCCGGATTCCTTAGATATGCGTTATATCCTAAAATGCAGCGTAGGTCGAGGACTCATGTGAACTCTGAAGCTTTTTATAAGAGAGGGAGAGGGGAAGAGAGTGAGAAAGAGAGAGGAGGGAGGGGTACGCAGATGTGGGGAGAGGTATCTAATGGCTGTGGCTAATGTGAAGGCAGGATCTGAGGCGAGCGTACTCGTCACTGCCGTGGCCTGGAGACACCGAGTAATTGACGTACACTTTTTGTCTCTCTCACTATCAGTCCCCACTCCTTCCTTCACTCTTCCCTCCCTCCCCGTTCTCTGCCTTCTTTCTCTCCTTTCCCGCAGGCTGCAGCCAACCAGCAACATTAGTCAGAGCTATGCACAGTACGAAACGAGGACCACTGACGCCCCCCGCTGGCTTCTAGGGTTTCACCCAAAGGGAGGGCTGGGCCCCTGCCCCCATATTTCCTTTTAGGAGCATCCGACAAGCACGGGCCACGAAAAGAAGAGCGCTTTCTGGCCTCCCCGGCCCCTCGTCGCCCTCTCCTCCGCGCTCAGACGAAGATCAATACTGCGTGCCTTCTCTTTGCGAGGCCGCTTCTCAGTCTCATGCACACCCATGGGCGGCTACGATAATGGCAGACCACTCGCAGAGCCTGCGTACGTTATCATGATGTCGATGACAGGGAGCCCCGAAGTGATGGTCTCCCCACGTAACGCTAATGGTTATTCTCTTGATTTGTGAGGAAACCTTCTTTGCAGGATTAGAAAGCGAAAACCTTCCAACTCATGCATCTCAGTGTGGAGTTTTTCCTCTCCCAAAAAACATATGAAGTTCAACCTATTCTTGCAGTTGCAAGAACTATAGATACGACTTATAATTAAATGACTGACCTCGATAACTACAGTGAAACATTTAATTTCCATATGTAAAAAGTCCCAACCTCCTCTAAACCATGGTTCCTGAACATTTTTTCTCTTTAATAAATCTCGGCTTCTCGATTCTGACTTGATAATGTCATCTCCAGTACTCCGAACTAGCTAATACTCAGATAAGCTATTGCTAATTTTTTAATGACATTTCTGCTTAGACATTTGCTTGTTAGGATTTTACCTTTAATGATGTCTCTGCTTAGACATTTGCTTGTTAGGATTTTACTTGGAGATGCTTCAAAAACTTGGAAGGTACATGTACAAACCAACATTCAATATGGTTCTCCATTATTCCGAAGTCCAAATCGTTGGCTTTTTGGAAATGTACTCCTCGAACTTCCAAAACAATTTTTTTTCAAAAATTAGAGTAAGCATCATAGTGTTTGCAAATAAAATATCTCTTATCATAAATTTGAACATCTTAAAAGTCTGGTACTTCGGGGTAGCTTCTAACTCGTGTCTAGGGAAGCCGCATTCCCAACTATCCGTGATGGATTTGTTTGTATGCAACAGAGTAGGATGCCTGAGAAATTGGATGAAGCTAGTCTGGATCCAAGAAAAAATCAACGTCCAAACATAAAATATTAGGTCAGTCAAACAATCTGCAAATTTTATGAAACTTTTGTGAAAGAATTAATAATTTTTAATATATATAAGATAAGTTTTATAAACACTTAATACAAAAGTGACTTACTTTCTATTTAATTTAAAAAATATGATTTCTTTGAAAATATGTGATTTGAATTCGTGCAGATTTTAAAAAAATTTAGTAAATCATAACTGGGAATTTAAAAACTTTTTAATAAGTCATGATTTACTAATAGAATGTAAAAAATAAAAATGTGTGATTAAGTTAGAACCTCTTTTGAAATCATGTTTTACCTTTTGATGCGAATGGGGTCGGGTCCGTTTGGTTGGTTGTACGTAAAACATAATCGGATGAAAAAAAATTTATAAGGAAATACATTTACAACGAAAATGAAATCAAAATTTGTTATTTAATACTTATAAAATCATTTTCCTGAAAATATGAGGGTACAACTAGGTAGTCCTGGTCGGCCCAACCCAATTATGTTTTTTTTTAAATACTTTTAGTATCTACCTCGATTTCTGTGTAATAAAATAGTTATTTCAAAAAATATATATAATTGGGTTGGAACCGATTCAAGCTAATCAGCTATATTCTCATATTTTTGATCGGACTTCTCAAAAAAATAAAAAAAAATATGAGCAAAAGAAAGTAAAAAAACACATGCCTCAACTCATAATTTTCAAAGTATCACCCTTTTCAGCTCTCAATAACGTCTTGTCACGTGAGAAGATTATCCGAAAAATGACATACGAGTTCTTTTATAGCGAGTCAACGAATTACTTTTTCAGTTGACTCACAGTTTTAGTGGTACTAAACAAACCTAAGTCTCAAATTTTCACGAAAACATTTTCCAAACCGCCATGTTCTCTCCCGTATGTTCCTCCATTATTTTTTGTATATCCACCTCTCGGAAACGTCAAGCTGATTCTTAACTCAAACCTCCCAAGTTTGGTTTAAATATTGCCCAATAGTCATTCCCGTTGTAGTAAACCACCCAGAGAATCAAATGCTTAGGCCCAATTAATTATGTTGACATTCGGACTCTTCCTTGTAAGAAGTCTATGGGTGCCATTCAGTCTTTAATGTAGCAAACTTCGATCTTGCATTTACCATTAGGAACAGTGGTGGAGCGAAAACAATTTGGAAGGGGGAAAGATATACATATAATGTTAAAATTAATTTGTCGAGAGCTTTTTAGATATACGTCCAACAATCTTTTATGAGAATAATTCTACAGATTTACTTGTAAAGTTAAGAACTTTTCACATATATGTACAAAATTTTCATCATATCCAATTTCAAAAAAAAATATGCAATTTTTTTTTTGTTTTGACTTATTTTTACTGAAAATCAAAATTACAAAATCAATCTTTCTAAAACTGTTATACACTTTGGAGTCCTTTGGTTTGATGTAAAATGTTGTACAGTATTTGATTTTGAAATGACTGATATAAAATTAGCCATTGGTCATAAAAATATCAGTTTTAAAATTCCAAATTTTAGGTTCTTACATTTTTAGTTTGATAATCAAGACCAGATAAAAACATGTTGTATCTAATTTTGAAACCTAGTAATTTATGGCACTTCAAACAAGAAAAATACAATAAAAGAATTTACAATGTTCCAACAGTTAGGAAAAATGCATCTTATGGCATTTTATGATGTTTTGTAATATTTAGTAGCCCACCAATAAAAATACATAGTCATCTTTAAAATATATTATGATACCAAAATATTCGAACTATATTTTTAATAAAAATCATACATAATCTTCTTGAAATTAAAAGTTATACATATAAATAAATATCCCATGGTAAAGCATTTATTAAGTCACAGACAAGTCTAAAAGAAATGCTATAATATACACATTTTTACCACCCTCTTTACCATATTCATTAGTAACCATTTGATCACTTGATCAAAGAGCTCCTGTTAACGGGCATTAGTTGCACCAAAAGTTGTGTCAAAAGAGATTTTAATTGGATCAAATAGTTCTAAACATGACTGCAAACAGCTAGACTCAGAACTAGAGCCAGTGGTTTTTGGAACTGATTTTGATAACAAATATACATTCTGATTCCAGTTCCCATGGAATTGGCATACAATGATTCCCATTTCGTTCCATTTCTAAATTCCATTATAAAAATATAATCATTTCCCATAATTATCGAAACCAAATGTTGGACTCTTTCTGCAGAGGGAAAGAAGGGAGATCTGGTCAACTTGGGCAAGGGATCCACCTTCTGTAGCATAGGAAAGGGCCTTTGCAGCTGGTGGCATGATGCAAAGAGAGAGTATGTGTTGGGTTCTCGGGTTTTTCCGGATCTCCTGCGTAGCGGAAATAAAAATAAAAATGGAGATCCGTTCCCGTTTCGAAAAATCTAAAAATATGATAATCGGATTATCGGTTCTTACCGTGTGCGGATTCGAATCCGCAACCGTTCGGTTCCGTCGGTGCGACACCGCAAGCCGCGTAAGCACCCGGCCTCTAGTGGAGTCCACGCGATCTTCCTCGCGACGGATATCCTCACGTTCCTCGTTCTTCGCAACCCATAAAACCTCCACCGGTTGCCGCAACGATCGCCGCAACACGCGGACGATTTCCCGTCGAACGGGAGTCGAAGAAGCGGCGGAGCAGATCTTGATCTGTATGGGATGCCAGGGAGAGAGAAACAGAGGAGGGGCAGCTAGGGTTAGCAGCAGTTTGGCCTGCTCAGCCCGTTTGCTATGTTTTATACTAACCGCGCGATTTTTCATAAAAACTTCCGGTTTATATAAAACCCACTTATTTATCCATCGCCTTGAGAATCATTTGCGTGTGACCCTCTAGGCTTAATTAGCAGTTCGGTTAACAGCCTAATAAGCCCAATAACTCCTTACTGGCTTTATTAATAAATTAATAACTCTTTATTAATTAATTAATCAATCGAATTGATGTCACACATCGAATTTGACCGGGCCTCCAATCACGTTGGGTGTCAAGCAATACCGCTTGAACCCGGAAGGTATCGGGATTAAGTAACCCACTCTTGGAACCTTTCCGCTGACAATTACCGCGTGGATATAATCCTTCATTCGTACAATGCTCTCGAGTCAACTCAGGGTATGGCGTGCTGTCAAACCCTAACCGGTCGACTCACTTGGATTGGATGCCGCTGATGAATATCGGAAAATCTTTTCCCGATATTATCGTCCGCCCTGGTCAGGGACTTTCGCGCATCCTTCCTAGAGCATTCTCTCTTTAAGTACCGAGAGCGAATGATTCCTTATTGACACACAATTCCCTTCGACGGTATTCCACTATACCCAATCCTTGGTGTTTTAGAATCCCGTGGCTAGAGATTCGTAAACCAAGGTCAAAGCACAGAAGTCCACCGACAAGGTGTCCTTGGTGTCTCAGGTCCGAGGACTATCCACGCAACTACGACAATAGAATCAAGATGGTTGATAGTGAGGTACAATACCATCCAGCGATTCAGTCGGATCAGTTCAGTGAACTCATTCTCCAATGAGCACCTACAGATTCGCCTTAGTGTCTCCACACAGGTGACTTATGAGATCAGTCACCCTCATCATATGAGCAGGAGTAATCTGTACTAGTCTAATCGGATATCCGATGTCCTTCTCGGATATCCTCCGACTATGAACGATTAAGAATATGTGTGTTTAAGTGATCAGTCTCATTAGTATGATCTCATCATAATCTGATCACTATAGCACATATCCACAGACTTCATTATGAGACGATAATTAATGCGATTTACACATAATGAATATTATGCCATTATATTAATAAATGAACGAGATTTACATATTCAGATTGGCTTGTAAGTCATCTAAAACTAACAATCTCCCACTTGAACTAAAGCCAATCACTTGTAGACACACTAATTTTGACGTCATTACGAGTAAATTTCATATTATATAATAATGCCTCAGAATGGTCTGATATTTAATCATTGATTAATTTTTATTGATCTTTTTGAGTGTCGGGTTAGACAGGCATGTTTAAGTTAATCAATTAAATTGATTTTAACTCAAATTTCAGTTAAAATATGAACAAGTCTAAAAGACGTCTACCTGAGTCGACGCCATTTAGAGATTATTCTTATTTTAACATTTAAATTTGAATCAGTTGATTAATTAGCTAAAAGGCGTCTGTCAGGAATGACGCGTTTTAAGTTTCCTAGGCTATTTCTACTTCTCTTCCGGATGTTTATCCTTATCTTAATTAGTGTAAAAGACGTCTATACATGTAGACGCGTTTTATCTAATACAGATAAAGATAAGTTTTTCCGGATGTTTATCCTTATCTTAATTAATCTGAAAGGCGTCTTCAGTGGCTGACGCGTTTTAGATAATTACAGATAAAGATAAATTAATATGTATTTATCTGTTGGTTAAGATGGATAAATCTTAAGATTTTTCCATGAAAATCTGCGGACGCAGAAGAAGTCTATAAATACCTTGCATCTTGAAAGTTAAAAAAAAAAAAAAAAAAGAGAAATTACAATCAGAGTTAGTGATTGAAGATTGAAGCAACGACGTCCAAACACTGAAGTGCTGCTGTTTCCAGAAGCCGGCGTCCGTTCATCGTCCATTCTTCATCTAATTCAAGGCTTCATCCATTCGGCATAAGTTTTTCAATTCATTTCTACACCTTTCATATTTGCATCTTCATTAATCTTGCATTCTTCATCATCACTCCATGCAACACACAACACTAGCATTCGTTTCAAAACCTATTTGATTAAGGGGTTTCAAAAGCCATCCCAACAAGTAAGTTTTATGTTTAGTTGCATGTTTAAAACTATGATTAGAATGGATACTGCTTTTGCTTAAGTTCTCATCATTGTTTCTTCATTTCTTTCTATTTCTTGCAAGCTACAAAGGAGAATCAAGGAAGGAAATCAATAGCAAAATCACAAGAACTCTGGACGATCCTCAAAATTCAACAGCAAGAATAAAGACAAGAAAGGGCTCTCTTTCTTCAGCCGGCTGAAGGAGGAGAATCAAGAGCTCAACATCTCCCACGTTTAAACAGGTAGACGATCAAACTCTTTCTTTTGGAACTTTTAAGTCAAAAGTTTCTGGCGATCACTTCACTTAGTTTCTCTTTAATAGGTTTATTTTGCACTTAAACAACATAGATTTTTCATGATAATCACACAATCATTTTAAGCACTCACAGCTTTTTTGGCGATCACGGTGGGACCTGGTCTCGCCATCTTTTAGTTCTTTTCTTCTTGCTGTTATCAATCGGGCATCCACGGTGCACCACTTGTGTCTCTCGACACGTCCTCACCAATTGGTGAGTGTTTTTAGTTTAGTTAACTTCCCACGTGCACCACGTGCACACCCCAGTGGCAAGATCTTGCCCTCCCCATTGATTAGTTAAAAAGCTGTTTTTGTGATGAAATGCTGAGTGATTGATTGATATCTTAGTTGTTTAGTTGATAAAATCATCCTGTTAAAAACTTGAAACTAAAAAAATCTTGCATGAGCTGATTATTTACTGTTCTTATCATGTTTAAGGAGGAATCAACCCAGAAATTCCTCCTGGAAACTGCTTCTACGACTTGAAAAGCGTCCAGTAACAACAACGCATTTCAAACTGCGTCGCTTAACCTAGACGCCTTTCAGTCTCATTTCTCTGCTGTCTGCAATCTGAGCTTCTACGAAAAATTAAGGCTCTGTTTGAAAGGCGTCGACCAATATCGACGCGATTCAGGCAGTTTCTTATTTCTTCTTCAGTTCTCAGATTTTTGTGATCTGTGTGCTAATTACCCATTATGTATTAAGCATTAGAGGCCACCCAGGCTGCAGGTCATACGCATTGAGGCTAATACCCTCCTTTTCTTAGGAACACTCCACTTGACGTCATCAACTCTCTCTGATTGGGTTGGTCCCTTGATCAGACTAGAGAAGTTGGCGTTGAGACCTCCGTAAGTCCCCAAAATCAAGGTACTCCTCCTTGATCATCGGGCTGGTTGTACCAGTTGAAGTCCCGGTTAGATTCTATAAACGTTGTGAGAGAAAGGCATAGAGCATAACGGTGGATATTGAACTGAAACTAGGATCTTGTCCCTTGAGTGAATTTGTGGTTTAATTAAATCCAAATAACTCAACAAGGAATCTTAAAATCACGCTAAACATCCACTTGTTTGTTTAAATCTTTGTACAACTTGTTTACCAATCCTTGAAAAAAGAATCTAACATCATGCTGCTCCGATCGGGCAGGGACTTGAGTGTGGCTCCAGACGCCATGATTAACTACGAGGGAGATGCTAATGCCCCTCGTGATTCCGATTACAATTATGAGAGCGGGAGAGATGCTGATGCCTCCCATAATTCTGTCCCCGTTACGTTTCGACATGATGGGAACGTCCGGACCCCTCTTTTTCACCCCCATGAGCAATATCCTGATCCTCCCCCGCATGAGTATGCGATTCCCAATCCCATTCTCGAGGGAGACATGAATCAAAATGATCCCTCATCCTCTGATCCTTCGGATCTTGTCAACGCTTTGGGAGTTCTTGCTTCCCGTATGGACCCTCAGCAGTTCGAGACGATCCAGTCCATTCTGAAGGGGAAGGCACCCACGCAGCCTGCCGAGCCGAACCCTGTGGTTCCCCCTGTTATCCCTCAACAACCTCCTATTCATCCTCCTTACATTCATCAGGCCATGGAAGGCCTCCATATCACTTCTCGGCCAACCGGGCCGCAACTTTCATCTTCTAGGCAACCGGCTAGACCACTAACGCCTGCTTATCAAAATGTCCTCGGGTATGGCGGAAGCTCTGCCGGACCTCCTCTTTACTGTCCTCCTTGTCCGACGTACTCTAGGCAACATGCCTATCAAGTACCTCCACCTCCTCCTCCTCCCCAGGCAGATCTGACAACGCAAGCGTTGCTGGCGAAGATGGAGCGCATAGATGAACAATTCAACAACCTCCAGAAGATGATGGGGGTCAAAGCTACACCAGAGATCAATTTACCGAGCCTGCCAGTGTTCCACCTACCACCCTCCGAGATGCCAGCGTACCGGAAGTACAACGGTATTGGTAACCCCTTCACCCACTTGAAGGAGTTTATGTACGAATAATCCTTCTAGCAAAACGACAAGAGGTCGTTGGCCTTTTTGTTCAGGAGATCTTTAGAGGGACCAGCTCTCGAGTGGTTCTTTTCTTTGGAACCCTCCGAAGTAGAGGACTATGGTATCGTTTCTCGAAAATTTATTCAACGATACCAAGACAGAGTTGCCCCCTCCCTGTCCATCATTGACCTCATAGCAGAGAAGATGAAACCTGATGAAGAGTTTGTCAGTTTTGCCGACAGATGGCGAGGCTTGGCCGAGAAAGTGAAAGATCACTTGTCCGAGTCGGAGCAAGTGAAGATGCTGATTTCCAATGCCACGCCCCAGTTCAAACTAGTCCTCTCCCTGAACAATCTGACCAGTATGGCAGAGCTCTATGAAAGAGCACAGTACTGTCAGAATGCCTTCAAGGACGCTACGTTTTCTAGCGTCTTTGATCCTCACAAACCTAGCAGGCCTCCACCTCGGAAGCCTGCAGTGCTAAATGCTCCCAGCACAGGTCCAACTACTGAGGGCACGCTCTCTCATGAGCAAGTCAGCAGCATGAACAACAATTCGCCCCAGTTCGTGAGGAGTCAGCAGCAGTACCAGAGGCCACCGCAGCCGAACCAGCAGGGGTATAGGCAGCAGCTGAACCCTCAGTATCAGTAGCCCCAATATCAGCGGTCCCAGCAGCCGAACCAGCAACAGCAACAGCAACAGCCACAGCAGCCGCCGCAACGGCAATTGCAGTACCAGCAGCCACAACAACAGCAGTACCAGCAGCAACAACAGTATCAGCCGCGCGCACCGCCGGCATATCATAACGTCCCTCCACCTGCTGACTACAGTCAGCAGAGAAGACCTCCAGGCCCAAAGAGGGTAGAATACCCAGTCCTCCCAGAATCTTTGGCAGACATTTTCAGTGCTCTAATGGCAGCTAATGCCTTAGTCCTGCCAAGAGACAAGGCAGTTTGGCCTCAGAATGCCGACACGTCTAGGTATTGCTACTTCCATAGGCAACCTGGGCATACTATTGACACCTGCTTCCAGTTTAGAGATTACATTCACGATCTCAACGAGCAGGGCGGCATAGACTGGGAGGAGATGAAAAAGTACATATCAGCCCTGAAGGCAAGAAGACTACAGCAGCAGCAAGCAAGACCACCAGCACAAGCAGCACCACCACCAAACATGGGCATAGTACAGAATGATGGATATAGGTGTCCTCTAAGCCAATCATAAGGCACCTATTTCAATCTGGTTCACTAATAAATGGCATTAAATTCATTATGTAGATTGGCATATTTATAATTGCGCATAATGAAGTCCATGAATATGTGCAATAGTCATCAGATTATGATGAGATCATAATAATGAGACTGATGACTTATAAACACATATTCTCAATTGTTCCTAGTCGTAGGATGTTTGAGAAGGACATCAAACATCCGGTTAGACTAGTACAGGTTATTCCAGCTCATATGATGAGGGTGACTGATCTCGTTAGTTACTAGTGTGGAGACACAATGGTAAACCTGTAGGTGCTCATTGGAGAATGAGTTCACTGAACTGATCCGACATGAATCGCTGAATGGTAATTTACCTGACTGTCAATCGGCTTGATTCATCGTCACAGTAGCGTGGTTGATCCTTGGACTTGAGACACCAAAGACACCTTGTCGGTGGACTTCTGGACTTTGACCTTGACCTACGAATCCCTATCCACGGGATCTCTAATAGTCAAGGATCGGGTCCAGCGGAAGACCTTCGAAGGTGATTGTGTGTTCAATAGAGGATCGTTCGCTCTCAGGTAACTGGAGAGAGAATGCTCTAGAGTAGATCCGCAGGAGTCTCTGGCCAGAGTAGAAACAATATCAGAAAAGTGGTTTTTGGATATTGTACAGCGGAGTCTGATTCAAGTGAGTTGACCATCTAGGGTTTGACAGTTGACCATACCCTAGGTTAACTCGAGAGCATTGTGCGAACGAAGGATTATAGCCACGTGGTAACTGTGGACGGACAGGTTCCATGAGTGGGTTGCTGAACCCCATTACCTTCCGGGATCATGCGGTGTTGCTTGGCACCCAACTTGATCAAAAGTCCGACCGAAGTTACATGCGATGATAATTCGGTTGAGTAATTAGTTAATATCTAGATATTAATTAATTATAATAAGTCAATAACTAGTTATTGGACTTAACGGGCTGAAAACCGGACTGGTAAATGGGCCTAGAGGGTCACACGCAATAAGATTCTCAGTCGGTGGTACATAAGTGAGATTTATATTAACTCGGGGACTTTTGTGAAAAGTCGTGCCGACTTAATATATATACACGCTGTTGAGAAACCCTGGGCCAAGCTTCAGGATTTCCCTAGCTGGCCGTCACCCCCCCTGTCTCTCTCCTTCTCTGGGCGTCCCGTTCGAGGCGCCGAGACAGTTTCCGTCTCCGCCGCGTGTGATTCCCGAAAGTCGGGAATTCCCATCGGCGGGATTTCCGCAACGGTTGCGGCGACGGATCTTCAGCGAGCGAGCTGAAACGGACGAGGGATCGAGGACGAATCACCGCAGAGGATCGCGTGGATACCACTGGAGGCCGGACGCTTGTGCGGCTTGCGGCATCACCTCGACGGAACCGAGACGGATGCGGATTCGAATCCGCGCACGGTAATCGGATTACTTCTCGTAGTTTTCGGTTTGCGTTTTTCGTTCCGAATCGGATCAGCGGGCATCGGGCGGGATAAATTTTTGTTCTTCGTTTCCGCTGCGTTCTTCGCGTCCCGCCCGGATCCCAACAGTGGTATCAGAGCCAAGTTCCGCTCTGATCCGATCCGGAATGATGAAATTATTATTCTAAATTATTTCATGCATAAATTCGTTTTTCCTCATAGATACTGTTCATGAGATGAACTTAGAATTTCGAATTTAATTTTTCTGTGCGAAAAAACGAGAATTTTTTTGGGTATTATCGCGTTCTTCATGGTGATGAAGAACCGGATTTGTGGGCTTCAAAAGGGGATTAATGATGGTTGGACCATCTCTGTAGGTTTGCTGGTATGACCAGCTACCCCTCGCCATCCCCGGAAAATTTCTATGGCGGCCGGTGGAGCTTTTCTTCCCATAATTTTCAAGAGTTGAAAAGGATTGTGGAAAAAGCTGAAATCTGCGAAACTGCACAAATCTCCAACTTTGGAGGTTCACCGGCGGCGAAATAGTCACCGGCCGGCCACCACCGGTGGGGGAAATGGAAGTGGTGACATCCCTCTGCGAATTCCGGCCACCCTCGCGGACGGCGGCGGCGGCGGCGGCGCCCAAAACAGGCTGCAAACCGGGCCAAAAACCCTAAACGAAGCCGACCGAGCTGCAGAAAACAGGCTGGACCGGCCGGTCCCGCGCCAGGCCGGACCGGCCGGCCCAGGCGCTGGACCTGGCTGAGCCAGGTCGCGCCTGGGTCCGGCGCTGGCCTGGCCCGGGCGCGCCTGGGTCCGGCCCTGGCCTTGCCCGGGCGCGCCTGGGGCCGGACCTGGCTCGGCCAGGTTCCCTGGCCCTGAGCCAGGGTCTCGCCTGGTCCGAGCCAGGGCCAGACCAGGGGCTGGGCCAGGTTGCCCCAGCCCGAGCCAGACCAGGCCCTGGGCCCAATTTAATAGGCCAATTGGGCCTATTTAACCCCAGCCCATTTAATCTATTTAACCCCTTATTTAAACCCCTAAACCCCAACCCCTATTAACTGGAATTGAAGTTAAATAATTTGAAACTGTTTTAATATTATTTTTCCAGTTAATTATGAACTTATTGAGATTTGATCTTAATAGTCAATTGGGTTTAACTTATGTAAGATATGATCTTACATAAAGGGTTGACATGATTCCCTTTACCTTAAAATTAAAATAAATTTTATTTAAAAGTGTTTTATACTTAAATTTATAATTTTAAGTTTAAAAGGGGATTATGAGTTAAGATGTGATCTTAATTTATAATTAACAAATGTTGTTATTTACATAAAATGGGATCTTAATTAATTATTAACAATTGTTGTTATTAATGATTAAGATAATATTAACAAATGTTGTTAACTTATATTTAAGATGGGATCTTAAAATTATTTAACAAACGTTGTTAATTATTTGAGGGATTAGATCATTGTCATGGTTTTAAAATTAATTGACAAATGTTGTTAACTTTATTTTAATTAACCAATTAGATAATTCTTTAGCAATTGTTGTTAGAGAATTATTTTAATAATTTGGAGACACTTAATAATAGTTGTTAAGTGATGAATTAACTTTTTATAAATGTTATAATTAAGTTAATTAATTCTTGAGTAATGAATCTTAATAAAAGTTATTAAGTATTAATTAATTCTTAATAATAGTTATTAAGATGATTAATTAGTTTACTCTTGAATCTCTTAATTATTGGTTTTAATGATCTTATCTACTTGGAATTAATCTTTTAATAAATGTTATTAAGAGATTATTTAAGTCTAATTGTTAGACTATTTTAATTAGAAATGTTCTAATTATTATTTCTTAATAATGGTTATTGAGAAATATGACTTAAATAAAGGGGTTTTTTAACAAGGAGTTGTTAAGGGGTTAATAATTGAATTAGAAATTCTTTTATAAGTGTTATTTAGGAATTTTTAATTCTATCTAAATGTTAGATTGTTTCGCATTAATAATTGTTATTAATGTGATTTAATATTAATCTAAATGTTAGATTAATTAATTTAGAAATATTCTAAATTTTGCATGGAATATTTTAGAATTTTAATTTTAGCTTCATGTGCACATGTTGATGTGTTTAATGCTTTAAATTAGATTTATTGCATGTTAGAAAATAAGATTTTCGAAAATTCAAATTATCTAATTTTGATTGGTACCCAGGTTTTAAGAAAGCCAAAATTATTATATTTTCAAAATTTTAGCCTTCATGTGATGTGTTCTATCATGTGTGGATGGTTAAAATTTGTGGTGGTCATGAACATGCACTTAGTTAAATTTCATATCATGTGATGGTGTATGAAATTTTGGATTGTTATGGAATGTGGATGTTTATTAATTAAGTGTTAATTAATGAGGCTTGTGTGCCTCCCTCTCTCCCATTCCATTGTAATTCTATCTCCCTCTGATATTGTACTCGGCCATAAGGCTTTCTCTTATAATTTATTTGTATTTGAAATTGTTTCAAAATTAATAATATTTGTAATTGATCGCGCCGATCGAGGAGAGGCGATGATGATCCACAAATGCAACCAGGAAGGCGACAGGAGATGAGATCCCCAGTGGCTATGTGTTTGCATGTTTAGATTATATAAATGTTATATAGTTTTGGTGATTAATTGTTTGGCTCCAGTTAATCACCGTGCTGTCCATGACCACATAATGAACATGTATGGATGATGCATGCTTTTAGTTATTGATTATGAATCGATTGCTAATATCTAGGTATAGTTAAATATATACGATATATTTATAAACTATCACCTAGGATGAGACCAACTTAACATAAACAAAACCTTCAACATAAAGTCTAAGCCGGAGCGCGAGTCATTGAGAATGCACCGCGTGGCTCTCCATCAATATAGTTCTTAGAACTTGATTAAGTGATGACAGATACTACGTGTTTATCCGAGATCTGCCACCATCTGATGAAAGGACTATTAACTATGGCATTATGATGCCTTAAGATAAGAATAGAGGAACGGTGTAGCTATCCTCGCGTTTACCCGGGAGCTGCATTCTTACTCTACTCTGTCGCGTATTGATGGTAAAGCTTAGACCAGGTATAATGGTCTACTGTGTTTACCCGAGACCATTAAAGACCTGGGAGCCGAAATAAGATCGGATATTGCAAGGAGTTGCAATTACCATGAGATGGTTGCTTTAAGATAATGGTATGATACTATGTGTTTACCCGAGGTCATACTGTGATTCTTGGAGATTCTGATCCTCACTAGAAGACCGTCGGAGTCTTCCGTTCTGTATACCTGAAGGTTATACAGTCCGTCGAAAAATAGTGGGAAATAATTCAAGACAAAAGACCATAATTGAATTATCAGAACTATCTGCTTAAATCACGTTATTTCCTTCGATCACTAACATGTCGTCTATTCGAGTAGTTGGCATATTGGATGCCCATACTTCTCATACTCAGACTGACTAGAAAACTCTGAAGAATGTCTTCAGGGCCAAGTGAAAGTCACTATCCTAATCAGATATCGTGAATCCTCTTATTTGGATAGACCAAGGTGAAGAGGTGCTCATGGTATGCCTTATTGAAAGGCAATGATTATCATGAAATCTCTTATTTGGATAGACCTAGATGAAGAGATATTTATGATGTGCCTTTGAGATAGCAAGTGGTAAGATTTTAAACGGTCGAACCCACACCTGAAAGAATAAAGGAAAGTCAGCTGAGATAGAGAAGTAGCAGTTCTCCCACTGCAACCAATATAAGGATATTGGTAAAGGCAAAAAGAATATGGAACTTGAAAGAAGTTTCATGTATTCTTATTATCGTCTTTTGCATGTCTATTAGAGAATTAGCGTATCCAATATGAGATATTGGAAATGATTCTCAGAGCTGCGATAGTGTGCAGACTTAGACAAGTAAAAGGAAATCGAGAAAATGTAAGTGTTGAATTAGACTCAACTATTGTTCATGATATTCATAGATTACTGTTAGACAGTAAATCTTTGTATATCTATAGGAGTCAAATATGAAACTAAATAATTGTTATTTAGTTGCATAAGAAATCAAGAATAACATTGATTAAAAGGAATAATAGTTGTTCGAATTAGTCAATGCACTATAGATTCTTGAAGTGACATTTCATGTGATGAATGTTCACAAATCTCCTATAGAAATGAACTGTGTGAGTCCTGATTATCTATGGTATTGTACACATGATTGTACAATAAGAAATCATTGATGCTGATGCATATTGATGTAAACAGTTCAAAGGCCAAAGATAATCACTACTATTGACTTACCTTATAGTTTACTCTTGGAATGATTCGACTGTATGTACTTACTGAAGTACAAGTCAAATGCATCTGAGAGATTAAGGTATGAGATCAATATGAAATATTAGAATTATTGATTTGATCAAAGAAACTAATACTTAGGTATATGATTCACATAAATCATTAAGAGGATAATTGTATCCTCGCTCGATTGATCCTCATTGTGCATCATAGAAATATGATAGAATGAGGAATTGCACCTTATTAAGATATGGTGCAATATACAATAAGATTTGCCTAATTCATGTCTTTTTGAACAATAGTATGAACATTAGATGTCCATACTTTAAAGATGGTTCCAAATTAGTCAGTGTGTGTCCATATAAGATATGGAAACCAAATAATTCATATGAGGTGTGAATTATGAACAAACCTGATTTAAAAGTCAGGTATTACCGTGGCGTGAATTTGTGAATGTCCAAAGAGTTTAGACATTACAATTATTGGCCAGGCGATAATGAAATAATTGTCGTCCTGAGAAACTGTCTTCTGTGAAGAGGAATATGTCCTCAAAGAAGACAGTGGGAGCTGATAAAACTAGAAGATGTTCTAGATTCACAAGTTAACATAAGATTATTAGATAATCTTTAGTTGTTTGGAACCGGTCATGACACACATACAAAGAGCTTCATAGATTTTTGAGATTCTCTCAGTGACTAGAAGGATATGTTTGACATATCTAATTTAGCAAGATGAGGGGACCTCAAAATAGATTATGATCTAAAATCTATGATAATGATGCTCTCTGTCATTACAACTTTGAGATTGATAAGTTTATCAGAATTCTACTTGTCAATACTGCCTATCATGAGATGATGACAGTTAGATATTAAAAGCGTCCATTCAATATAATTGAGATAAAGATGTATATGATACACATTTAAAGCTTTTAGAATGTCCAGGAAGCAAGTTATGATTTCAAAATTATTTTGAATCAAACTGAAACTTCCTAAGTTGTAATAAGAGTTTTTGACTTAATTGTCAAATATTATGTGATCATTAAGAATGATCACGGATTGTGTGTGTTCAGAAAGGACAGTGGGAGTACGGTCGCTTTAGTAATGCTTTATGATAATAACATCAAAGTCATTGAGAATGACTTCAAGATGTTACTATTAGTGAAAGCATTATTAACTATTTTCCTCCATAATAAGTTTAGTTATAATATCCCACGTATTGGAAATACGAATCTATTAAGATAGATCGGTGGGGATGTTATATTGACCTGTATGTCAAGATGTATGGCATAAATTTCATGACAAGTCTCAATTGTTGAGATATGGAATTTATTCCTTTAAAGAAAATGTTCCTTAAAGGATACAGGAGTGAAATGCATCATTAAGCGCTTGAGAAGTGTTAAGGATGCATTCGAGTATATGGAGAGGATGATTTGAAACTATGAGGTCACACTGACTCAAATTTCAAGTCAAATAATGGATTCAACCTTCTGATAGAAATGAATGGATTGGAATGGTTCCAATCCAAAACTCGATATTAAGGTGACGACGTAAACAAGTGATACTGTTATTGGAACAGTATGGATGAAAAGGTTCATCCCTGAACTAGATGTAGTTCTAAAAGGTCTCTGATACCATCCTATCGTTGTAGGACAACAGTGGGAGCAATCAGTTGTATGATTGAGCCATGGTCTCTTCAGAAGTTGCAGAACATTCTGAGGCTCTTTCACAGGTTTAGAGACAAAGGATTAAGAGGAAATAACGTAATGAAAATATTCCATCTGTAGATAATTTAGCAGATCCCTAACCAAGTCTTAGTCACAAACTTTTTGTGAGCATCACCTAGATTTGATGAAGATCAAATGCGAAAGTGATTGGCTTGAGTCCAAGTGGGAGATTGATGGATATAGGTGTCCTCTAAGCCAATCATAAGGCACCTATTTCAATCTAGTTCACTAATAAATGGCATTAAATTCATTATGTAGATTGGCATATTTATAATTGCGCATAATGAAGTCCATGAATATGTGCAATAGTCATCAGATTATGATGAGATCATAATAATGAGACTGATGACTTATAAACACATATTCTCAATTGTTCCTAGTCGTAGGATGTTTGAGAAGGACATCAAACATCCGGTTAGACTAGTACAGGTTATTCCAGCTCATATGATGAGGGTGACTGATCTCGTTAGTTACTAGTGTGGAGACACAATGGTAAACCTGTAGGTGCTCATTGGAGAATGAGTTCACTGAACTGATCCGACATGAATCGCTGAATGGTAATTTACCTGACTGTCAATCGGCTTGATTCATCGTCACAGTAGCGTGGTTGATCCTAGGACTTGAGACACCAAAGACACCTTGTCGGTGGACTTCTGGACTTTGACCTTGACCTACGAATCCCTATCCACGGGATCTCTAATAGTCAAGGATCGGGTCCAGCGGAAGACCTTCGAAGGTGATTGTGTGTTCAATAGAGGATCGTTCGCTCTCAGGTAACTGGAGAGAGAATGCTCTAGAGTAGATCCGCAGGAGTCTCTGGCCAGAGCAGAAACAATATCAGAAAAGTGGTTTTTGGATATTGTACAGCGGAGTCTGATTCAAGTGAGTTGACCATCTAGGGTTTGACAGTTGACCATACCCTAGGTTAACTCGAGAGCATTGTGCGAACGAAGGATTATAGCCACGTGGTAACTGTGGACGGACAGGTTCCATGAGTGGGTTGCTGAACCCCATTACCTTCCGGGATCATGCGGTGTTGCTTGGCACCCAACTTGATCAAAAGTCCGACCGAATTTACATGCGATGATAATTCGGTTGAGTAATTAGTTAATATCTAGATATTAATTAATTATAATAAGTCAATAACTAGTTATTGGACTTAACGGGCTGAAAACCGGACTGGTAAATGGGCCTAGAGGGTCACACGCAATAAGATTCTCAGTCGGTGGTACATAAGTGGGATTTATATTAACTCGGGGACTTTTGTGAAAAGTCGTGCCGACTTAATATATATACACGCTGTTGAGAAACCCTGGGCCAAGCTCCAGGATTTCCCTAGCTGGCCGTCACCCCCCCTTTCTCTCTCCTTCTTTGGGCGTCCCGTTCGAGGCGCCGAGACAGTTTCCGTCTCCGCCGCGTGTGATTCCCGAAAGTCGGGAATTCCCATCGGCGGGATTTCCGTAACGGTTGCGGCGACGGATCTTCAGCGAGCGAGATGAAACGGACGAGGGATCGAGGACGAATCACCGCAGAGGATCGCGTGGATACCGCTGGAGGCCGGACGCTTGTGCGGCTTGCGGCATCACCTCGACGGAACCGAGACGGATGCGGATTCGAATCCGCGCACGGTAATCGGATTACTTCTCGTAGTTTTCGGTTTGCGTTTTTCGTTCCCAATCGGATCAGCGGGCATCGGGCGGGATAAATTTTTGTTCTTCGTTTCCGCTGCGTTCTTCGCGTCCCGCCCGGATCCCAACACCAGCACAAGCAGCACCACCACCAAACATGGGCATAGTGCAGAACCCGCTCCCGGAGCATCAAAACCAAAATCAAGTTGCCCCTATTCTGACAAGCAGCCAGTCTGAGGCTGACCGTGGGCAACAGTGGAGAATAGAGGACTCTTCCTCTCTTTATTCAACGGGTCATATTCCAAGTACCGTAGAACGACCACCACGCCGTACTATCCACATACCCAGACCACAACCCATTACCATCACCCTTCTATCACCCAATAACCCATTACCACCACCCGCTTTCCTCAAGCCCATTACGCCCCACACTTCTGTTAGGAATCGGCAAGAACGCAACGGAAAATAAAATTGATTCCTATGTATCGGCTGCTGGGGTTGTAAAACGGACATTAAAAATAAATGCGGGAAGAACGGTTCTTCACCTTTGCGGGGTTTCAAATCTCCCGTGGATGATGCCGACTCGGTAATCGCGCACGCGCACGATCTCTAGAGGTATCCACACGAGTTCCCGCAGCAGACGCGATTTCCTCCTCGACTTGAGTGCTCCAACCATATCTCAAATCCACCATGCGCAGAGAGTGATAGATCCACTCCAAGAGAAAGAGAAGGAGAGAGAGAGAGGAGACAGAGAATCTGGGTGAGTAATTCGTCCAACCAACCTCTTTACCCCTCCCCCTTGGCCCTCCTTATATAGAAATAAGGATAAGCACAAGGATTAATCCTCATGATTATCCAAGAGTTTGGCCTTGGATAATTCTCCATTAAATCTTCATGTTTATCCTGTGGCTTTTCATAAAAACCCAGATAAGCATGAAATTTAACGACTCTCACAGTCTGACGAGAACTCTTATTTGTGTGACCCTCTAGGCCCATATATCAGTCCGGTGTAGGCCCATTAAACTTAGAACTGTTTCTTGAGTTTAATATTTATTAATTAACATTTAAACATCATATGTTAAATGATTAATTTAATAAACAAGTGAATTATCATCTGATGATCAAATCACTTGGCCTTCTGATCATGAACAGCACCAAACACTACCTCATGATCCCAGAAGATATAAGGGATATTGTTCCCTTCAATTGAACCTTTCTGTCTGTCGATACCGCACAGATATAATCCTTCACTCAAGCAATGTCCCAATAACGCAAGGGTATGGTTTTATAGTCAAACCCTCTATCGCATTATCCAGATGGATTCCAGTACACAGTTAATATCTAGAAAGACATCTCTTTCATTTGACCCTGGCGAGGGATTTCTGTGTACACATCCATAGGACATTCTCTCTCCAGTCTTATACCAAGAGTGAGTGATCCCTTGTTGTTCACTCAATTACCTTCGCAAGCTTTCCACTGTATCTGAGAGACCGACTATCGTAGACTTAATGGTTAAAGTCCACTAGTCAGAGAATCAAGATACAATGGTCCACAAACAAGGTATCATTGGTGACTCAGGTCAAAGGACCAACTGTGCTACTGCAACGATTGAATTCCTTGGTTGACTAATAGGTATAATTACCATCCAGGAATTCTTATTTGGGTCTGTTCAGTTAACTCATTCTCTAATGAGCACCCACTTGTTTGTCTTAGTGTCACCACACGAGTGAATGTGAGATCATTCACCCTCATCATATGAGCAGACATAACTTGTGTCGATCTTATCGGATATTTAATGTCCATCTCAAATATCCTCTGATCGAGAACTGTTTAAGACAATTGACTGAAGATATTGATCTCACTATCATGATCTCATCATGATTCGATATCCCATACATTTGTCTATGGACCTTCATTACAATAGTTAATTTGCGAGAACTATGAATGAAGAAATGATTGCCTTTACTAATTATTTGAACTAGAATGTACAATGATTGACTTTGAGGCCACCAAATTCTAACATTGTCCCACTTGGACTATAGCCAATCACCCATGTGTCTAAGTCCCATAGACTTAAGGTGACGTTCTAAATTGTTTTGAGACAATGGCTTAGTCAAGGGATCTGCTACATTATCTTCAGATGAGACTTTCTCAACTACTATATCTCCTCGGGCGATGATCTCATGAATCAGATGAAATCGTCTCCGAATGTGCTTTGACTTCTGATGTGATCTTGGCTCCTTCGCTTGAGCTATTGCCCCATTGTTGTCATACAATAATGGAACATGATCTGAAATGCTTGGAACTACTCCAAGTGCCGAGATGAACTTCTTCATCCATACAGCCTCCTTGGCCGCTTCAGTTGCAGCAATGTATTCTGCTTCGGTCGTCGAATCTGCAGTTCTTTCTTGTTTGGAACTCTTCCAACTTACTGCACCTCCATTTAACATGAACACAAATCCAAACATGGATTTGTTGTCATCCAAATCCGACTGGAAACTCGAGTCGGTAAATCCTCGAAGTTCCAAGTCGTTTCCTCCATAGACGAGAAATAGATCCTTAGTCCTTCTCAAGTATCTAAGGATACATTTCACCGCTTTCCAGTGTTCCTCACCTGGATCAGCCTGATATCTACAAGTGACACTTAGTGGGTGTGCCACATCAAGCCTAGTACATAGCATTACATACATGATAAATCCTATTGCCGAGGCATAAGGAACTCTATCCATGTACGCTATCTCTTCAGGTGTCTTGGGAGACATTTCTTTAGAGAGATAAATTTCATGCCTCATTGGAACGAGGCCTCTATTGGAATTTTCCATGCTAAACCTTTTGACTATGGTATCTATGTACATAGATTGGGATAAGCCAAGTATCCCTTTAGACCTATCTCTATAGATCCTTATTTCCAGAATATAGGATACTTCTCCCAAATCTTTCATGGAGAAGTTTTTGGATAACCAAGCCTTTACTGATGACAACATTCCTACATCATTCCCAATGAGTAGAATGTCATCAACGTAAAGTACCAAAAAGTTAACTGCGCTCCCACTAGCCTTTTTGTATACACAAGGTTCATCTTCATTCTTAATGAAGTCATAAGATTTGATTGTTTCATCAAATCTTAAGTTCCAAGTTCGGGATGCTTGCTTTAATCCATAGATGGATCTTTGCAGCTTGCATACCTTGCTTGAATGCTCTTTGGAAGTGAATCCTTCAGGTTGTATCATATACACCTCTTCTTGAAGGTTCCCGTTAAGGAATGTTGTTTTTACATCCATTTGCCATATTTCATAATCATAGAATGCGGCGATAGCAAGAAGTATTCTGATTGACTTAATCATGGCAACTGGAGAAAAGGTTTCGTCATAGTCAATGCCTTGCCTTTGACGATATCCTTTCGCTACCAGCCTTGCCTTGTATGTGTCAATCTGTCCATCTGCCCCGATCTTTCTTTTAAAGATCCATTTACTGCCAATAGGTACTATACCTTCTGGCATATCAACCAAGTTCCAAACTTGGTTGGCATACATGGACTGAATTTCAGAATTCATTGCCTCTTGCCATTTTTCTGATTCTTGACTATTTATGGCTTCTAGGTAGGTTTGAGGATCATCATCCTCATTTAAGTGCACTTTTGGCTTGCCATCATCGATATGTCCAACATATCTTTCAGGCTGCTTAGGCACTCTACCTGATCTGCGAACCTTTTGTGTATCATCTTGAACAAGTTTTTGAGTCAATGGTTCAGTAGATGAACTAGTGTTGATTTGTGAGTCTAGAATTTCTTCCAGTTCTATCTTGCTCCCACTGTCTTCTTTTGAAAGATATTCTTTCTCTAAGAAGACAGCTCTTTTTGCGACAAACACCCTTTGATCGCTGGGCTGATAGAAGTAATATCCAAAAGTCTCTTTTGGATATCCCACAAATCTACATTTCTCTGTCCTGGAATCCAGTTTGTCTGGATCATGTCTTTTGACATGTGTAGGACAACCCCAGACTCTAACATGCTTAAAGTCTGGTTTCTTTCCTTTCCATATCTCATATGGAGTGGAAGGTACTAACTTACTCGGAACTTTGTTCAACAGATATGCAGCAGTCAATAGTGTATATCCCCATAAAGAGATTGGAAGTTTGGCATAACTCATCATTGATCATACCATATCTAATAGAGTACGATTTCTCCTTTCCGATACACCATTTAATTGTGGTGTATAGGGAGGAGTCCACTGAGACAAAATATCATTATTCTTTAGATATTCTGTGAATTCTGTACTTAAGTATTCACCCCCTCGATCTGATCGAAGAGTTTTGATACTCTTTCCAGTCTGGTTCTCAACTTCGTTTTTAAACTCTTTAAATTTCTCAAAGACTTCTGACTTATATTTCATTAAATATATGTAGCCATATCTTGAGAAATCATCTGTAAAAGAAACAAAGTATGAGTAACCACCCATAGCATGAGTGGACATTGGACCACATACATCACTATGTATTAGTTCCAATAAGTCCTTAGCTCTTTCTCCATATCCTGAGAATGGAGCTTTGGTCATCTTTCCCATGAGACAAGCTTCACAGGTTGCAAATGATTCATAATCAAATGGATCAAGATATCCATTCTTTTGCAACCTTATGATCTTGTTCTCATTTATATGACCTAGCCTACAATGCCATAGGTACGAATTATTCACATCCTTATCTAAGCGTTCAAGAGATTTATTTACCAAACAAACATCATATGAAATATCAAGTAAATATAATCCATTCAATAAATATCCAGAAGCAAACAATTTGTCTCCTTGATAAATGGAACAACCTTTATTCTCTAGTTTTATAGAATATCCTTGTCTATCTAAACATGAAATAGATATGATATTCCTAATAATGGTCGGAACATAATAACAATCTATCAGTTCCAATGAGTCTCCTGACGGCATTTGAAGTCTTGCTGTCCCCACAGCTAACGCAGAAACACATCCAGTATCTAATACCCAAGATGTTGTTTCTCTATAAGACAAGTTAAGATCGATCATGAGAATACCTGAAGCTTCACCAAGCTTCTCCTTTGCTTTTTCTGCAAGATAAATCTTGCAGTTTCTCTTCCAATGACCTTCTTTATGGCAGTGGAAACACTGACCTTTATCATTGACTTTAGCTTTGTCCTTTTGAACCGCCGGTTTGCTTTTCACTAGCTTCTTAGGCTTACCTTTCTTAAAGGTCTGTCCGGATTTTCTTTTCTTGTTGGTCTTACCAACAAGCATTACATTTGGCTTATCTTTCTGGATAGTGCCTTCTATTGTCTTCAACATGTTAAGCAGCTCAGCCAGTGAAACTTCAATTTTGTTCATATTGAAGTTGATAATGAATTGTGAAAATGAATTTGGAAGGGACTGTAGGATTAAGACGATGCTTAGGTCATTGTTCATAACAAAGCCAAGCACAGCAAGCCTCTCAATCCATTCTATCATCTTGAGCACATGAGTTTGCATAGACGTGCCCTCGCTCATTCTGGTCCTGAACAATTTCTTAGATATCTCATATCTTTCTGTTCTGGATTGTTCATCAAACAACTTTTGTAGGTGATTCAGAATGGACTTAGGTTCCATGTTATCATGCTGTCGTTGCAGTTCATTGTTCATTGAACCGAGCATATAACACTGGACCTTGACAGAGTCCTCCTTCCAATTTTCAAACATCATTAATTCATCTTCGTTAGCATTATCACCGGGTTGCATTGGATCTGGTTAATCCAGGACATAGGCTAGCTTTTCACACCTGAGGACAATCTTCAGGTTGCGTAACCAGTCAATGTAATTTGGTCCCGTGAGTTTGTTTGCATCAAGTATGCAACGAAGGGGGTTAGGTGACGACATAGCGACCTACATGGAAATATATATATAAAAATGAGCAGATAGTTCTTAAAATCTGATTTAGGACTTTTAATCTAGATTTAGGCTCCCACTATTTTTCGGCGATCTGTATGACCCTCTAATATACAGAACGGGAGATTCTGGTGATCTCCTAGTGGGGATCAGAATCCTTCGGGCAACATGCATGTGACCTTGTGGTAGCACAACAAATCACATCAAGTCCCTTAGGCAGTCAACTCTTGACAGTTGCAACATTTGCAATATCCGATCGATTTAACCCCTGAATCAAAATGACCTTGTGGTAGCACAACAAATCAAATGACTCAGTTAAGTTTATCCATCATTACTTAGATGACATGAATTCATAGTGCAATCCTTGTGGTAGCACAACAAAACTACACTATTTGTCCATTCATCTTAATGACATCACATGTCGTAGACCTAGGTTAATTTCTAAATCAAATAGACCTTGTGGTAGCACAACAAATCCATTTGAGATAGGAATTATCCTAAGATCTATAATGATGGTGGGTTACGTGGATTATTCTGAATATCTCACGTTTACAACTTAAATTTTAAAAGAGGGTTTTTGATTTGATTTGTAAAAATCGTGCTATCAATAGTATTTCGATTTGAAGTATCAATATACTTAATAGAAATATATATATGATAGCATGGTCCGCAAACATCACATATATGCAGAAAAATTAAATAGGGATGATCATGGACTGCTTAAGCTATTATGGAATCATCGGAGCCAAACGATGATCCATAATAGGATCCTAATGTGAAAACAACAACACTGGTTCCATTTGATGCGAGTCCTTCCTCCAGAGGTGTCTTCAGAAGATCTCGTCCTCTAAACTTAATCCATAACATTTAAATATGAAATTCATGACTCGCAGGTCCATAAATGTACATTTAAACACTAAGAAACCTTGATCTTATCAAGGGGAGTACAATCTTATAGGAAGGTAGAAAGTACATCTGGATTAAGAGAGAGGAGGACACGCAGGTCCGATTTAAAATACCAAATGAAATAAGCATCGCATTCATCCACATCATTCATCACATGAAAATACTAAGTCCATGATCATCCCACCATAAAACACATCATATGCATCACAATCATCACATAATTGCAGTCTGGTATTAAATTTTATAAATATAAAATTATAATACCAATTAGTTTTCGAAATAACATTTATTTCACTATTATCAATAATATTCAAAACATTATTGACTAATTAAATAACTAAACCATTCAGTTAATCTAAATACTAATTCAAATAATTTGAATAGTAAAATGTAATCAAGTTATGCATGAAATCATTTTAAAACAATTTTAAACTAATTAATTTAATAGGGAAATTAATTATCTAAAACAATTTTAAATAATTAACTAACACCCTATTAATAATAAAGCCTTTTAATTGAATAACAGTTATTAAACACTTTAATAAGCTGTTAATAATCATAAAAATAATTAATAACATTTATTAATTATTCCTATAATTATTCTGTTTTAAAACAATTTTAAAACGGGCTTAAATGGGCTAATAATGGGTTGAATGGGGTTTTAACAGTTATTAAAAACAATTTTTAATAAATCATAAAATGGGCCCAGCCCATTAGGGCCCAAACGGCCCGGACCCAGGGCCCTGGCTCGGCCAGGGTCGAGCCCTGGCTCAGCCAGGGGGTCTGGCCCAGCCAGACCCGAGCCCTGGCTCGGCCAGGGCGCCGGCCCGGCCCCCGCCCGGTCCGACCGGGTCGGGACCGGGCGGTCCGGCCCCTTCTTCCTCCATTCGACCGGGCCCCTCCCAAATACCTGCAAACCCTAGCTGCTGCAGGCAGGCGGCGGTGGAGGCCATGGTAGCGCCGCCAGGCGCCGGCGCCGCCAGGCACCGCCGGCAACGCCCCCACCGCCGGCGATCCGCCCGGCACTGGTGGGGCAGCCGGCGGTGGCCAAATGGCCCTTGGATCGAGCCCTAAACTTCCCCTTAAAATCTGATTTTGCAGGTTTTAAAAAAACCGAGTTTGGGCTCAATTTTCAGCACCTCCAAGGGCACTCCGGCGCCGATCATCATGCCCAATCCGTAGAGGTGACTATCACCAAGAGATCTGGACATCCGGGCCGCCATTCCAACACTTGGGAATCGAGTACGAAGCCGCTAAAGTACCCCGTTCGTCGTCCCATGAAGAACTCCGAAAAACCCAAATAAAATCCGAAAAATTACAGAAAAATAATCAAATTGTTTGTGTTCATCATATGAACACTAATCCGTCATTTTTAATCGGATTAAACACAAGAACACGTACAATACGGGTTCTTCACGCATCACGAGAAAAACACGCAAAACGATGCCGTTTTACGACCGAACTAGCAACCTGGCTCTGATACCACTGTTAGGAATCGGCAAGAACGCAGTGGAAAATAAAATCGATTCCTATGTATCGGCTGCTGGGGTCGTAAAACGGACATTAAAAATAAATGCGGGAAGAACGGTTCTTCACCTTTGCGGGGTTTCGAATCTCTCGTGGATGATGCCGACTCGGTAATCGCGCACGCGCACGATCTCTAGAGGTATCCACACGAGTTCCCGCAACAGACGCAATTTCCTCCTCGACTTGAGTGCTCCGACCAGATCTCAAATCCACCATACGCGGAGAGAGATAGATCCACTCCAAGAGAGAGAGAAGGAGAGAGAGAGAGGAGAGAGAGAATCTGGGGTGAGTAATTCGTCCAACCAACCTCTTTACCCCTCCCTCTTGGTCCTCCTTATATAGAAATAAGGATAAGCACAAGGATTAATCCTCATGATTATCCAAGAGTTTGGCCTTGGATAATTCTCCATTAAATCTTCATGTTTATCCTACGGCTTTTCATAAAAACCCAGATAAGCATGAAATTTAACGTCTCTCACCGTCTGACGAGAACTCTTATGTGTGTGACCCTCTAGGCCCATATATCAGTCCGGTTGTAGGCCCATTAAACTTAGAACTGTTTCTTGAGTTTAATATTTATTAATTAACATTTAAACATCATATGTTAAATGATTAATTTAATAAACAAGTGAATTATCATCTGATGATCAAATCACTTGGCCTTCTGATCATGAACAGTACCAAACACTACCTCATGATCCCATAAGATATAAGGGATATTGTTCCCTTCAATTGAACCTTTCCGTCTGCCGATACCGCACAAATATAATCCTTCACTCAAGCAATGTCCCAATAATGCAAGGGTATGGTTTTATAGTCAAACCCTCTATCGCATTATCCAGATGGATTCCAGTACACAGTTAATATCTAGAAAGACATCTCTTTCATTTGACCATGGCCAGGGATTTCTGTGTACACATCTATAGGACATTCTCTCTCCAGTCTTATACCAAGAGTGAGTGATCCCTTGTTGTTCACTCAATTACCTTCGCAAGCTTTCCACTGTATCTGAGAGACCGACTATCATGGACTTAATAGTTAAAGTCCACTAGTCAGATAATCAAGATACAATGGTCCACAAACAAGGTATCATTGGTAACTCAGGTCAAAGGACCAACTGTGCTACTGCAACGATTGAATTCCCTGGTTGACTAATAGGTATAATTACCATCCACGAATTCTTATTTGGGTCTGTTCAGTGAACTCATTCTCTAATGAGCACCCACTTGTTTGTCTTAGTGTCACCACACGAGTGACTGTGAGATCATTCACCCTCATCATATGAGCAGACATAACTTGTGTCGATCTTATCGGATATTTAATGTCCATCTCAAATATCCTATGATCGAGAACTGTTTAAGACAATTGACTGAGGATATTGATCTCACTATCATGATCTCATCATGATTCGATATCCCATACATTTGTCTATGGACCTTCATTACAATAGTTAATTTGCGAGAACTATGAATGAAGAAATGATTGCCTTTATTAATTATTTGAATTAGAATGTACAATGATTGGCTTTGAGGCCACCCAATTCTAACAACTCCTACGCCTCCATCATATAACCCCCCGCAAACCAACTACGCGCCCCTCCTACCATCCAGACCGCTATTACGCGTATCATTTCCCACTTCATCCACTCCAACCACGTACCCATCCACCCTCCTACCATCCAGACCGCTATTACGCGTACCATTTCCCACTTCATCCACTCCAACCATGTACCCATCCACCATCCAACCATCTAGACCTTTAATCCGCACCACGCCACCACCGCCTAACCCCACCCCATCACATATATACCAACCCTCCACGCAATCCGCACCATCCAACTCTGCGGTACTCAAGGTGTCACCCGGATCTTCCACGGTTAAGGAACATGCGCTCCGGAGTGGAAGAATTTTCAACAAAGTATTTCCTCAGTCAACAGTTAGAGACGGCCCGTCACAGCCAACAGAGGAAACACACAATGAAGGGAGTGCACCAGGCACTCAGTATGATTTGTTGAAACATCTGGATCGAACACCGGCACGGATCTCCGTGCTTGAATTGATTAAAAGATCGAAGAGTCACCAAGAAGCTCTGATGGAATACTTACAGAAGGTGATGGTTAACGAGGACGTGCCGGTAGAAAAGATTACAGCACTATTAGTTCCTCAGGGGGATCAGCCATCCATTACATTTCATACATCGGAACTAGCACCGCCAGCAGCCAGAAGCATGGCTCTGAGCATCACGGTCAACATCTGCAAGAAGGCCGTGGATGCATGCCTAGTTGATACAGGGGCTTCAATCAATGTCTTACCTCCGAAGACCCTAGAGCTGTGCGGTGTGCCCAAGGAGAAATGGCTGCCTAGCCCCATCTCTGTGACAGCATATGATAACTCCACCCGTTCCCCTCTGGGAATGGTTTATTTGAAAGTGGAGCTAGGCCCTGTAAGTCATGCTGAGGTCGAATTTCACATTCTGGAAATCGACCATTCTTTGAATGCCATTTTGGGTCGTCCTTACATAAAAACTCTTGAGGCGATTCCCTCCACGAATTACCAATGCCTCAAATTTCCCTTTAAAGGACGAATCATTAAGGTTACGAGCCTGCCGATCCTTGCTGCTGCTCATACTTTGAATATCAAAGCTGCTTCTTTACCTGGACGACAACTTTTTCTTTCGGTATTACAGGTTTACCATCCAGTGGCTGATCCTCTGAAAACTGCCACTATTTCTCCTTACCCGTTAAATGCCATAAAAAAGGGGAAGTACATGAGTACCCCAGGATGGAGAATTATGATGAAGAGCGGTTATCAGCCTGGAAGAGGTCTGGGCACACAATTGCAAGGCAGGACCACTCCTGTCAAAGATCACCGAGGAGCACCTAGAAGCGGCCTGGGCTATAGGCCAAGAAAACTGAAACAAGACATTGTTCAGCAGGCAGAGAATAAAGATGGCCAGAGAGTCTGGGAGACAATGTCTACACCGCCCAAGGAAGGTCGAGATCCCCTAACATGGACCTTGTATACACATTTTGTAAAGGGGCCCATAATTAGCCATGATAACACGGTGGTCATTACTTCGTATTTTGACTTCCATGATATATATGGGAGAGACCTGACTAGGCATTGCTCAGAACTACTCACGTACCAGTCCTTAGAGGCTCTGCGGCCTATGAAGAGGAGAAAATTTCATGATCCTGAATGTGAATGGTACAGGTGGTTCGATCTGAGAGACCTCTACATTGCACTGAACAAACTGTTTTTAGATCTTGCAGAACCCAAGTGGCCGCCGCAGATTGATGAGCTGATTGAAAGTCCCGGTGCTATCTTTGACAAACGGATATTGCTGTCTGAAGAGACCGATGAAGGGGAGCCAGATGACCCCTATGAAGCTGGCTACACCACAGATCTGCTATGGATGGGGACATATCCTTCTCGTGTTTTCATGCTCCATACTTTATTCCGTACATTGCTCTTGACCCCGACTTGGTCGCGGGTCATTATTGAAGATATTCCACGGGCTCCGCCCGTTATGATTACTCTGTCCCCTCGGAACCTCATTCCACCACCTCCTCTCGATCTAGAGAGGATGTATGATTTGATCTGGGACATACTGCTGTATGATCCTCCTAACCCCTTGGCCTTGGTGCCATTTCCTCTATCTAATTCTCCTTCCATTTGTATTCATTCCTATTTTATGCTAAACTCCTCCATTGTCCAAAAAAAAACGCCAATTTGGCAGCAAATTCTTCCCAGATCCTCATTGAGGAAACCTCTTACTTGTCCGATCACACCCCATTGCGCAGGTCTTTCGGTCAAGATTCTCTCCTAGATCTACTCTGCCCCTCTCCTCGGGAGGATTCTCTCCTAAGGGTAAGCGAATTCCAGATAGATACCTCCAGGACTTAGCTGATAGATGCTTTTCATGCTCCTTAATCCCTCAGTTTTTAGAAAATCCGATTCAGATGCTAGAAGATTGTATGAACGATGAGTCAGTCAATGATGGGTATGGGGTGTATTAGTTAGTATATGAGAAAGACCCCATTATTGAAAATGAGGAAGATGACGAGGATGCGGCTGAGGCATATGCCAGTGGAGTGAAGAGATTCGATGAACCCTCAGCTGCCGTAGAAGAGCCCACCAAAGAAATCAATTTAGGGACTGAAGACGAACCTAAGGTTGTCCTCGTCAGCAAAAATCTTTCTACAGAGGATGAGAAGGCAATGGTACAAGTACTTAAGGACTATAAGGACACTTTCGCCTGGAGTTATGAATATATGCCGGGGTTAGACTCATCTTTAGTTGAATACATGTTGACATTAAAGGAAGGAGCTAGCCCGGTCAAGTAGAAATTAAGGCGATTCCACCCACAAATGGCTCTAAAGATGAAGGAAGAGGTCGACAAATTACATAAAGCCAAATTTATTAGAGTTGTCCTCTATCCACAATGGGTGGCCAACATAGTCCCGGTTATGAAGAAGGACGGGAAGGTCAGAATTTGCATTGACTTCCGCGATCTGAACCGGGCGTGTCCTAAAGATGATTTTCCATTGCCTCATATTGATGTACTCATTGATAATACCGCTGGCTATGAGACTTTATCATTTATGGATGAGTTTTCAGGGTACAATCAGATTAAGCTGGCAGAAGAAGATCAAGAGAAGACGTCATTCACTACACCTTGGGGAACATACTGCTATGTCGTCATGCAATTTGGATTGAAGAATGCTGGAGCCACTTATCAGAGGGCTATGATGGCAATATTTCATGACATGATGCATATAGATTTGGAAGTGTATGTGGATGATTTATTGGTTAAATCTAAGACAAAGGCTGAGCATGCCAAAATTTTGGCAAAGGTATTAGAAAGATCGAGAGAGTATCAGTTAAAGATGAACCCCAAGAAATGTGTATTCGGGGTATCTTCAGGGAAATTACTTGGATTCATCGTCAGCAAACGGGGAATTGAGATCGATCCCAACAAGGCGAAGGCTATCAGATAAATGCCACCTCCCAAAAACTTGAAAGAGTTGAGAGGATTAATCGGGAGGTTGCAATTTATTCGCCGTTTTGTCTCCCAGCACTCACAAAGGTGTAAGCCGTTTTATGAACTTACCAAACCGGGAGTCAAATTCGATTGGGACGATAAGTGTCAGGAGGCATTCAATAGATTAAAGAACTATTTAGCAAGTCCTCCTATTTTGAGACCACCATCTCCAGGCAAACCATTGATACTTTACATTTTTGTCCTGGATGATGCAGTGGGGGCTGTCCTAGCACAAGAGGATGAAGAAGGAAAAGAGAGGGCAGCCTACTATCTCTCTAAACTTCTCAACCCCGCTGAACAAACATATACAGCGATGGAGAAAACATGTGCAGCATTGGTCTGGGTTGTTCAGAAATTGAAGCATTATTTTCTAGCCCATGAAGTCCATCTCATCGCTAGAATGAATCCGATCAAATTCTTTCTGGAGAAATCTGTTCTTACTGATAGGTTAGCGCGATGGCAAAGCTTTCTATCTCAATTCGATATCACTTACATTCAGCAGAAAGCGATCAAGGGCTATGCCATAGCGGAACATCTCGCTCATCATCCCCTTCCTCGTTTTGATCCAGTGCGATCAGAGTTTTCGGATGAGGAACTGATGTCCGTAAATCAAATCAGAGATGATATGTGGACTCTGCATTTTGACGGAGCTCTGAATTCTCATGGAAAGGGGATCAGTATTGTCCTGCTATCACCTGAAGGTGTCACCATTCCACAAGCCTTTCAGCTTGACTTTCCAGTCACCAACAATATAGCTGAATACGAGGCACTCCTTGCTGGCCTCGAGGCTGCTCATTTCCATGGTGCCACTAAACTCAGGATTGTGGGTGATAGCCAACCGATTCTTCGCCAAGTGCTGACCAAGTATCGCACTCTTGATCCCAAGCTCAAGCCTTACCAAGAACTTACTTCTGCTTATTCAATGCTTTTCACGAAATTGATCTTTGTCCATATCCCTAGGAATCAGAACATCTTAGCTGACGCTCTAGCTTCACTTGCATCTTCTCTTGATTTTCCAATCAACAAGCAATCCGAATCAATCATAGTTCATAGGCGTCTTTCACCTGCCGTAAAAGACCCTTCATTTCTTAAAACTAAGGAGAAGTTGCTGAAGAAAGTCAGAGACGGAGGTATCGTGGAAAAGAGAGAAATCATGTTGATGGAGCTGTTAGAAGAGATGGATGATGAACAGAAGCCATGGTATTATGAAATTGCCAAATATTGTGAAGGTCAATCGTATCCTGAGGAAGCTACAACTGAGGAGAAGAGAGCTATCAGGAGAGTTGCTCAACGATACACCCTAGTTGGGGGAGCATTGTACAAGAGAGGTTTTGATGGAGTTCTTCTGAGATGTCTAGACGAAGATGAGCTTTGGAAGGTTATGGAAGGAGCTCATAGTGGAGTTTGTGGTGGCCATGTCAATGGACAGATGCTAGCAAAGAAGATCCTTAGACAAGGATTTTATTGGCCAACCATGGAAGAAGACTGTGTAGGATATGTCCGTAGGTGTGCTAAGTGCCAACCTCACGCCGACAAAATTCATTTTCCTGCATCTTCACTCCATCCTGTTTCTTCCCCATGGCCTTTCTCCATGTGGGCTTTCGACATTATTGGACCCCTTGGTAATCCAGATTCCGGCATCAAGCAAAAATCTTTCATTCTCACGGCAACGGAATACTTCACCAAGTGGGCAGAAGCTGAAGCGTACACGGAAATCAAAGCATCAACCGTCTGCAAGTTCATCATGAAGAACATCATCACCCGATTTGGAATTCCAAGTACCATCGTCACCGACAACGGACCACAGTTCGTATCACAAGAATTGAAGGACCTCTGCAACAGGTATAGAATTGCATTGCATCATTCCTCTCCTTATTATCTGCAAGGCAATGGCCAAGCAGAGGCAACTAATAAGACTTTGATAAAAATCATCAAAAAGACGTGCAAATCTAACAAATTCGCAGACTGGCCAAAAAAATTGGTTGAGGCTCTATGGGCCTACCGAACTTCAATCCGCACGCCCACTGGGCAAACTCCTTATTCCTTAACATTTGGAATGGAGGCGGTAGTTCCATACGAGATCCTTATACCGTCATTAAGAGTACAATTGAATAAGGAATTTTCCATGATGAACATCGTTCAGCACTCCTTGCTCAATTGGAACTCTTAGACGAGAAAAGATGGTCAGCTGCTAATCATGCGAAAGTTTATCAAAATAGACTAGCACGTTTTTATCAAAAGAAAGTCATTGAACGTAAGTTCAAAGTCGGTGAAATGGTCGTCAAAAGGATTTTTGTAAAACCTGGTGGTCCACGCTCTAAGCTCCAACCCAACTGGGAAGGACCTTACGTTGTATCGCACGCTTTTCCTGGTAATGTTTATCGTCTTGTTAATGCAGAAGGAGAAGAGCTAACTCATCCCTGAAATGGTTTACATCTTAAGAAATACTACCCTTAGGTTAAAGAGTCGATCAGCATGGTACGAAGACCAGTGGAATCTGAAAATTTATAAACTCAAATTTCCTTATTAGGCTGGATAATTTAACTTTAAACCCATTACTACACACACTGACACGTTTGATTCGTGAGTAACAAGAGATGCCAAGTCCTAAGGAATACCGAAAGCTTGACTAAAAGTGTAAAGTACAAATCATTCGTTTCAAAACAAAAAAATTGTTTTACACTCGGCCCATGATGTCGGAACGAGGCTTAGAATAGACTACCAAGAATACCCGCCATCTTAGTAGGAGGCCGTCATAAAAAAAATGGGGGAGATCCGTCCTGAAGAAAAAAAGAATAGAAAAACAAAAGCAAAAGGCAAAATCCAAATGTCAAATCAAAAGGCCATTACATTACAAACGTTACATCAAGGCCATAAAATGAAATGAAAGGGAACGCAAGGTCGATAAATACCCCGGAAAGAAAATGACCGAACCCCAACGGATACTAGGGTAGGAAAGGAACATCTTTTTAGGTCTCCGGAACCTTCTCATGGGCTTCTAAACTTATTCTTCCTTTCTTTCTAAAGAGGTGTACTCCAAACTTGAGGAATGGCTTAGATTGACTAAAGGGTCAAATCATCAAATGGGATCACGAATGGAAACACAAGTTCAAACACGATGGGTTTAAGTTAAGTTGTTGAAGAACAATTTGGAAATTAAGTTAATAAATGAATATGATCTTTTGATCTGAGTACCATGCTGATCTTTTAGTCAAAAATAAAAAAAAATGTATATGCCAAAAATCCAAAAAAAATGTATATGCCAAAAATAAAAAAAAATACATATGCCAAAAAAAAAAAAAATACATATGCCAAAAATCAAAAAAATGTATATGCCAAAAATAAATAAAAAATGTATATGTCAAAAATAAAAAAATATATATATGTCAAAAAAAAAAATACATATGTCAAAAAAAAAAAAACATATATTTCAAAATCCAAACAAAAAAAAAATGAATATTTCAAAACAACAAAAATATTTCAATTAGCATTTGCTTATTGCATTTGGTGTGTCTCATTCCTTTTATTTTCAGTGAGCATATGTTTGCTTGCATGTTGCATTTTGCTTAAGTTTGTTTATAGTTCAATTACCTTTGTTGATAAAGGCTATGCCCCTTGACCATTTATTGAAGGAAAAAATTAATCGACTATTTGGTCAGGCAAGGGACTAAGCCTAAATAGATACTTAACCTGTTTGTTAAGTGATGTACAGGATGCAAGACAAACACAGGAACATAAGATTGGGATCCCTTCCGATGAGGTGATTCTCTACGTCGGAGATCTTCTCCAGCGACATCTTCATCCTCTTATTTGAAGAATTCATCCTCTTTTTTGGAGTTCTTCCTTCTTGAAGCTTGGGAACCTTGGAAACTTTGAAGAAACCTTGAAACTTTGGAAGAAAATTCAACCTTGGATCTTTGGATTATGGTAGGATTGCTTGGGAACAATCTAATGGTGTTTATATAGAAGGAATTGCGATCCTAGGAAGACTTTTCCGGATTGGAAAATGGATGTGCATTGGTAGAGTTGGAATCCGGGTAGAGAACAACCAGAAACCTGTTTCTGTGAGTAAAAGGCGTCGAGAAACAGCGTCGCGTTTCAATGTTAAATGGCGTCTGCGCGACACGATGCGTTTTAGCTTTTTTGTGATTTACCCGAAATTCTGTGGTTTTTGATGCTTAAATTGAATATTTGTTTGGAATTATTAATAATTTTGATTACAGGAAATTCAAGAAAACCTGAGTAAAGCTGAAAATGTCAAGAAGATCCCACTGTGGGAGTTTATGAAGTCTTGACCGTGGCTAAAAAGACAGTTATCTCTACCCTTGTATTATTCCATGTAATTCATTTGCATTATTATATGATAAATATTTATTATATGATATCAAGGACCTTGTGGTTTTGATGAAACTAGAATTTGAGTTCCCCTTCAACAAAAACAGTGATAATTCCAGAGAATTCTTAATCGAACGGATAGGCCATTAGATTGTTAATTAGTGAGGACGATGGTTCCACTTTTGTGAAACGGTGCGTGGATAAACGAGCTTCGGCTTAGCACTGAATTACAAGAATTGGTGTCTTGACTCATTAATGACAATTTAACAATATTATCCTTGCTTAATTTATATTTTATTTGACTTTATATTTTTCTTTTAAGCCCAGCATGCATCATATAGGACTTTGAAATCATTGCGATAAGGATTATTTGCTGATTAAGTTTCAGACCATTAAATCAAAATAATCTCAACATGATATGAAATATTCCATTCTGAATTGAGTATCTTGATTATCTTTGAGGTTCGCTTGAAGATATCATTGGAATTCTATCCTTGATTGGATTCTTTATCCAATATTTCTTGTTTTCTTTTAAGATCCATCGTGGCTGCAGCACGTCCACATTGGCTGGCAAACACTCCCCATGATGAAACCTACAGTGTCTACGACCTGGGGTACTTCCCACTCCATGGAGGTTGATCGACCTTATTTTATTTCTTTGTCTACCTCATCCAGACATGATTGATTTCATTGATCTCCTTGAACTATCTTCATCGATGATTTTGAGAAAAATTCTAATCATGTGATGTTAAGAGCGTCTCTCATCACACCTTGGCATCACATTTTCAGTACATTCCATTTCATTTCACTCCCTTGCAAAGACGATGTCAAGGTGAGGCAGCTGTAGACACACTAATTTTGACGTCATTACGAGTAAATTTCATATCATACAATAATGCCTCAGAATGGTCTGATATTTAATCATTGATTAATTTTTATTGATCTTTTTGAGTGTCGGGTCAGACATATATGTTTAAGTTAATCAATTAAATTGATTTTAACTCAAATTTCAGTTAAAATATGAACAAGTCTAAAAGACGTCTACCTGAGTCGACGCCATTTAGCGATTATTCTTATTTTAACATTTAAATTTGAATCAGTTGATTAATTAGCTAAAAGACGTGTGTTAGGAATGACGCGTTTTAGGTTTCCTAGACTATTTCTACTTCTCTTCCGGATGTTTATCCTTATCTTAATTAGTGTAAAAGACGTCTATACATGTAGACGCGTTTTATCTAATACAGATAAAGATAAGTTTTCCCAGATGTTTATCCTTATCTTAATTAATCTGAAAGGCGTCTTCAGTGGCTGACGCGTTTTAGATAATTACAGATAAAGATAAATTAATCTGTATTTATCTGTTGGTTAAGATGGATAAATCTTAAGATTTTTCCATGAAAATCCGCAGACGCAGAAGAAGTCTATAAATACCTTGCATCTTGAAAGTTAAAGTTAAAAAAAAAAAAAAAGAAGAGAAGTTACAATCAGAGTTAGTGATTGAAGATCGAAGCAACGACGTCCAAACGCTGAAGTGCTGCTGTTTCCAGAAGCCGGGTCCGTTCTTCGTCCATTCTTCATCCAATTCAAGGCTTCATCCAGTCGGCATAAGTTTTTCAATTAATTTCTACACCTTTTCATACTAGCATTCTTTTCAAAACCTATTTGATTAAGGGGTTTCAAAAGCCATCCCAACAAGTAAGTTCTATGTTTAGTTGCATGTTTAAAACTATGATTAGAATGGATACTGCTTTTGCTTAAGTTCTCATCATTGTTTCTTCATTTCTTTCTATTTCTTGCAAGCTACGAAGGAGAATCAAGGAAGGAAATCAATAGCAAAATCACAAGAACTCTGGACGATCCTCAAAATTCAACAGCAAGAACAAAGACAAGAAAGGGCTCTCTTTCTTCAGCCGGCTGAAGGAGGGGAATCAAGAGCTCAACATCTCCCACGTTTAAACAAGTAGGCGATCAAACTCTTTCTTTTGGAACTTTTAAGTCAAAAGTTTCTGGCGATCACTTCACGTAGTTTCTCTTTAATAGGTTTATTTTGCACTTAAACAACATAGATTTTTCATGATAATCACACACTCATTTTAAGCACTCACATCACCTTTATACAATAAGCCTATAGACTCTAGGTGACGCTCAAACACAATTTGAGCCAACGGCTTTGTCAGTGGATCTACTACATTGTCGACAGATGGAACTCTTTCCACTATTACATCTCCTCTAGATATTATCTCTTCGATAAGATGAAAGCGCCTCAAAATATGCTTCGATTTCTGATGAGACCGCGGCTCTTTCGCTTGCGCAATCCCTCCATTGTTGTCGCACAACAACGGAACAAGCTCAGAGATGCTGGGAAATACGCCGAGGTCGGTGATGAATTTCTTCAACCACACTGCTTCTTTGGCGGCTTCAGCTGTAGCGATGTACTCAGCTTCAGTCGTCGAATCTGCAGTGATTACTTACTTGGAACTTTTCCAGCACACTGCGCCTCTATTCAAAGTAAATACGAATCCATATGTAGACTTGCTATCATCTGGATCTGACTGGAAACTCGAGTCAGTAAAGCCTCGTAGTTTCAAGTCACCTCCTCCATAGACAAGAAACATATCCTTAGTTCTTTTCAAGTACTTAAGGATACATTTCACTGCCTTTTAGTGTTCTTCGCCTGGATCAGCCTAAAATCTGCTCGTAACACTAAGAGCAAATGCTACACCAGGCCGTGTACATAGCATGACATACATAATAGATCCTATGGCAGAGGCATAGGGTATTCTATCCATGAGTGCCCTCTTATCAGGAGTCTTAGGAGACTGCTCCTTTGAGAGACTAATTCCATGTCTCATCGGTATGAGACCTCTCTTGGAATTTTCCATACCAAACCTTTTGACTATGGTATCTATGTACAAGGATTGGGTCATTCCAAGCATCCTCTTTGATCTATCTCTATAGATCCGTATTCCAAATACGTAGGATGCTTCTCCTAAATCCTTTATGGAGAAGTTTCTTGACAGCCAGATCTTTACTGATGATATCATAGCTACATAAAGAACTAAGAAGGTGACTGCACTCCTACTAGTCTTCTTGTACACACAAGGTTCATCTTCATTCTTAATGAAGTTATAAGACTTCACAGCCTCGTGAAATCTTATGTTCCAACTCCGGGAAGCTTGCTTCAGTCCATAAATGGACCTCTAAAGCTTGCACACTTTATCTGGAGATTCTTTAGATGTGAAACCTTCTGGTTGTATTATATACAGCTTTTCCTTAAGGTTACCATTGAGGAAGGCAGTCTTTACATCCATCTGCCAGATTTCATAATCAAAATGTGCAGTAATGGCTAGTAGAACTCTGATCGACTTTATCATGGCAACTGGTGAGAAAGTCTCGTCATAGTCAATTCCTTGCCTTTGAGATATCTCTTTGCCACCAACCTTGCCTTATAAGTGTCGATCCGTCCATCAGCACCGATCTTTCTCTTAAAGATCCACTTGCATCCGATGGGTACAATACCTTCGGGCAAGTCCTCCAAGTACCAAATTTAGTTGGTGTACATGGACTGGATTTCTGAGTTCATGGCTTCTCGCCATTTCCCGGCTTTTGGGCCTTCTATGGCCTCCTGGTAGGTTTTAGGATCATCATCCTCATTATATTTAACCATAGACTCACCTTCAGTGATATGTCCCACATATCGTTCGGGTAGTCTAGGTAATCTACCAGATCTACGAGGCTCCCCTGTGCGTATCTGAATAGATTCAGGAACTGATATTTCATCTGATAATAATGTAGCTGTTTGGGATTCTGGAACCTCTTCCAGTATTATTTTACTCCCACTGTCTTCCTGGAGAAGGTATTCCTCTTCCAGGAAGACTGCTTTCCTAGCGACAAATACCTTTTGTTCACCAGGATGGTAAAAATTATATCCAAAGGTTTCCTTTAGATATCCCACAAACATGCATTTATCAGTTCGTGATTTCAACTTGTCTGGATCATGCCTCTTTACATGAGCAGGACAACCCCAGACTTTAACATGCTTAAATTCTGATTTCCTGCCTTTCCATATCTCATATGGAGTAGAGGCCACAGACTTACTAGGTACTCTATTCAGTAGGTATGTTGTTGACTCTAGAGTATACCCCCAGAGGGACACTGGTAATCCTGAAAAGCTCATCATAGATCGCACCATGTCCAACAAGGTGCGATTCCTCCTTTCTGATACACCATTGATCTGTGGTGTATATAGAGGGATTAGCTGAGAAAGGATACCATTATCCTTTAAGAATTGTGTAAAATTAGTATTCAAGTATTCTCCTCCTTGATCTGATCGAAGAGCTTTAATACTCTTTCCTAACTGCTTCTCTACTTATTCTTGAACTTCTTGAATTTCTCCAATGCTTCCGACTTGTACTTCATTAAGTACATATAGCCAAACCTTGAGAAGTCATCGGTGAACGTGATGAAGTATGAGTAGTCACCTTTGGCTTGAGTGGACATTGGACCACATACATCCGAATGTATAAGTTCCAAAATATCTTTGGAACGTTCTCCATGTCCAGTAAATGGAGATTTTGCCATCTTTCCCATAAGGCAGGATTCACATGTCGCAAACGATTCGTAATCGAATGCAGTTAAGTAACCATGCTTGTGCAACTTTTGCAACCTGCTTTTGCCAATGTGCCCAAGTCTACAATGCCACATGTAGGCTTGATTCATACAATTCTTGCTTTTCTTAAGAACATTATCAATTTGAAGATTGTATTAAGAAACATCTAAGAGATATATACCGTTGACTAAAAATGCCGAAGCTATTGATTTATTACCATCTAAGAGATTTGTTACCTATATCCAATCTTATCCAAACAAGATATTGATATGATGTTCTTTATTATGTTAGGAACAAAATAACAATCTTATAATAGTAAGACGTCTCCTGATGGGAGCCTGAGGTTTGTTGTCCAAACAGCAATCGCCACAACTTTTGCACCGTTTCCTAGCTTCAATTCCACCTCATCTTGTCTCATCTTGCACTTACTTGTCAACATCTGCACGTCATGGCAGATATAAGAAGCACATCTGGTATTTAATACCCCAGATGTGGAAGCTCTAACTGACAAGTTGATATCTATCATATAGATATCTGAAGCTTCAGACAACTTCATCTTTCCATGAGCTTTATCGTTAAGGAACTCCTTGCAGTTCCTCTTCCAGTGACCATACAACTTATAGTAGAAGCAGTCACCCTTTACTACTCTTTTGCATTTGTCCCTCGATCTTTTATCGTTAGCTATCATCACTACTTCAGGGGCATCTAATGCCGATTCAGCAGAAGGATCAGCTCCAAGGACAAAGTTAACGTGCTCAGATCTAAAGACATTCTTCAGGTTTCTGAACCAATCCGAGTAGATCAGATAAGTCAAAAGGGCATCAAGTATGCCGCGGAGTGGGTTATTCGACAACAGAATTCCCTACAGGAGATAAGTAAAATCTATTTTAGCAGATGTTCAATTATTAAAAATAAAACATGACATGGTCTTTTGTTCAAGTTTAACTCCCACTAATTTTCGACGGACTGTATAACCCTCAGTTATACAGAACGAGAGACGCCGACAGTCTCCTAGTGGGGATCAGAATCTCAATGACTTGCAGTACAGTCTTGTGGATAGCACAACAAACTGTAATATAATCAAAGAGCACCCAACTCATGGGACTTGCAACTCCTTGCAATATCTGATCATAGCTTCGGTCCCTAGAGATTTAATGGCCTTGTGTATAGCATAACAAACCACTAATTCTGGTCTAAGCTAACCATCGTTACGCGACGAGCATAGATTTGCATGCAGCCCTTGTGGATAGCACAACAAAGCTACATGGTTCCTCTACCCCGATCATATGGGCATCTAATACCATAGCCACAGTTTCTCCTCCCAATTAAACATGCCTTGTGGATAGCACAACAAACGTGCCTAAAGTGATTCGAATCCTATGACTATAACAATGGTGGACCACGCGGTAAGTTCTTAAATACTCACGTTACGGCTTAAAGTTTATCTGAGGGTATTTAGATAACTTTTATCTTGGTCTCTCCTAGGTGATAGTATATAAATATATCGTATATATTTACTAAATACTATACCTACTTTGATTCATAATCAAAAGAAAACAATGCATCACATAAATGTCTAGTATGGTCATGGATAGCACAGTGGGTTTGATTGGAGCCAACAGTCAAAACGCACACACAATTTAACACAACAATTATATTAGATAACTTGCAAACACATAGGCAAGAGATCTCCATCTTTTCACCTTCCTGGTTGCATCTGTGGATCGTCCTTGCTCCTACCTCGGTTGCCTCGATCATATTACATTAATTCTAGAATTACATGTAATTAGAAGAGAACTTTATGGAGGGTACAAGAGAGAGGGAGGTAGAAATACATCGGAGAATGAGAGAGGGAGAGATACGCAGATCTCTATTTATTAACAATTTAATAAACGTCTATCATTCATCCACGATCCACACAAACACATCATTCATCACATGAATAATTAAATAAGTACATATCCATGACCACGGTGTGTTTTAAACATCCCACACATGATTCAGCGCATCACATGGCTAAAATAAAAGAGTTTTCAAAATAAATAACTTTGGCTTTCAAAAAGTTGGGTTCCTTCGAAAATACTTTTAATCAATTTAACATGCAATCAAATCTAATTTAAAAGCATCAAAACACACATCACATATGCACACACTCCAAATTAATAATTTCTAGATTATTCCATGCAAATTAGAACAATTCTAATAATCTAACATTTAGATTAAACCCCATTAATAATCTAACAATTATACTATTATTGACTAATCTAACTCTTAGACTAGCCCAACAAAATTAATCATTAATTTAACACTTAAATTAATAATTAGCTCTAATTTGTTATTATTTACTAATCTAACTCTTAGACTAGTTAATTAATTAATGTTAATTATCAATTTAACTCTTAAACTAATAATTAACACTAATTAACAATTAACTACTAATCTAACTTTTAGATTATTAGATTAAAATTAATTATTAGTTTAACTCTTAAACCAATAACTAATAAATTAAACCATTAGATTACTTAATCAAAATTAACTATCAATTTAACACTTAAATCAATAATTAATTTTAATTAACTAATAATAACTAATTTAACACTTAAATTAGTCTATTAGAATTAAGTATTAATTTAACATTTAAATTAATAACTAATTCAAATCAATAACAACAATTTGTTAATAATGATTCCAAAACCCATTAATAACCCAATTCAATAATATTAAAAAAAATTAATTTTCAAAACAATTTTGAAATATAAATTTAAAATCTAATCAAATATTAATTGGGTCAAAAAGGGCTTAAAAAGGTATAAATAGGGATTAGAATGGGGTTTAAATAGGGGTTTTAATTTAAAATTAAAGGGGAAGATGGCCGAGCCCATTTAAGTTCCTGGCTCCAGCCAGGCTTGAGCCCTGGTCCGAACCAGGTTCGGGCCTGGGTCGCACCTTTTGGCCGCCCGGTCCGGTGCTGGAGCGGGCCGGTCGAACCGGCCCTGAGCCGCCCCCAAACCGACGCCTCCTCCTTCCTTAGCTGAAACCCTAAACCACAGCAGGTTGTAGGCGGCAGCTGGGCTCTACGGCGCCGCCCGGTGGCCGACGACCGGCGCTACCAGTCCCACTGGTGTCGCCCCTAGTGCCGGCGAGGGCTCTGGCGCCGGTGGGCTCGCCGGCCGAGCCCTTCTACGCCCCCACCTGACGACCTATCATCCCGCAAAAAACCCTAGATGGGTTTCAGGTGGCCACCGGCGGCGGGGAAACAACAGGGCCCACGGTGGCCGGACCTCCAGTGCCGCCCGGCGCTGGAGGGCTCGCCGACGGCGCCTAGAGATTTAAACGTGCATCCCGAGCCCCTCTAACTTCCAAAAAACTGGTTTTCACAAAACCTTGAAGAAGATGAGGAGAGGGCCTCTATATGCAGCCCCTCATGCCGACTCCGACGCCGGCTCAGAGTCTAGTGAGGACCGGTGATCTTTCCTCTAAAGATCGGGGATCTCGACCCTCCTTCCCAATAGTTGGGAAAACCCGAACGAGGCCACCATTAACACCGGTTCTTCATCCAACGAAGAACACAATTAAACCCCAGAAAGATTCAAAAAATTGCAGAATTGAATAATCAAAATTATTCATAAAATATGTGTTCATCTCATAAACACGGATCCAGCAAAAAGATCGAATCATCGCATGGAATAATACACAGAAAAAATTAATTTTGGAACTCGAAACGGGACGAGAACAGTAGAACCTGGCTCTGATACCACTGTTGGATTTCTTGGGTTTCTCCGGATCTCCCGCGCAGCGGAAATAAAAATAAAAACGGAGATCCATTCCCGTTTCGAAAAATCTAAAAACGCGATAATCGGATTATCGGTTCTTACCATGTGCGGATTCGAATCCGCAATCGTTCGGTTCCTTCGGTGCGACACCGCAAGCCGCGCAAGTGCCCAGCCTCTAGCGGAGTCCACGCAACCCTCCTCGCGATGGATATCCTCACGTTCCTCGTTCTTCGCATCCCACGAAACCTCCACCGATTGCCGCAACGATCGCCGCAACGCGTGGACGATTTCCCGTCGAACGGGAGTCGAAGAGCGGCGGAGCAAATCTGGATCTGTCTGGGACGCCAGAGAGAGAGAGAAACAGAGGAGGGGCGGCTAGGGTTAGCAGCAGCTTGGCCTGCTCAGCCCATTCGCTATGTTTTATACTAACCACGCGGTTTTTCATAAAAACCCCAGTTTGTATAAAATCCACTTATTTATCCATCGCCTTGAGAATCATTTGCGTGTGACCCTCTAGGCCCAATTACCAGTCCGGTTAATAGCCTAATAAGCCCAGTAACTCCTTAGTGGCTTTATTAATAAATTAATAACTCTTTATTAATTAATTAATCAATCGAATTGTTGTCACACATCGAATTCGACTGGGCCTCCGATCACGTTGGGTGCCAAGCAACACCGCGTGAACCCGGAAGGTATTTGGGGTTAAGTAACCCACTCTTGGAACCTTTCCGCCGACAGTTACTACGTGGATATAATCATTCATTCGTACAATGCTCTCGAGTCAACTCAGGGTATGGCGAGCTGTCAAACCCTAACCGGTCGACTCACTTGAATTGGATGCCGCTAATGAATATCGGAAAACTCCTTTCCCGATATTATCGTCCGCCCTGGGCAGGGACTTTCGCGCATCCTTCCTAAAGCATTCTCTCTCTAAGTACCGAGAGCGAATGATTCCTTATTGACACACAATTCCCTTCGACGGTATTCCGTTGTACCCAATCCTTGGCGTATTAGAATCCCATAGCTAGAGATTCGTAAACCAAGGTCAAAGCACAGAAGTCCACCGACAAGGTGTCCTTGGTGTCTCAGGTCCGAGGACCATCCACGCAACTACGACAATAGAATCAAGCTGGTTGACAGTGAGGTACAATACCATCCAGCGATTCAGTCGGATCAGTTCAATGAACTCATTCTCCAATGAGCACCTACAGATTCGCCTTAGTGTCTCCACACAGGTGACTTATGAGATCAGTCACCCTCATCATATGAGCAGGAGTAATCTGTACTAGTCTAATCGGATATCCGATGTCCTTCTCAGATATCCTCCGACTAGGAACAATTAAGAATATGTGTGTTTAAGTGATCAGTCTCATTAGTATGATCTCATCATAATCTGATCACTATAGCACTTATTCACGGACTTTATTATGAAACGATAATTAACGCAATTTACACATAATGAATGTTATGCCATTATATTAATAAACGAACGAGATTTACATAGTCAGATTGGCTTGTAGGCCACCTAAACTAACAATCTCCCACTTGGACTAAAGCCAATCACCTTTATACAATAAGCCCATAGACTCTAGTTGACGCTCAAACACAATTTGAGCCAACGGCTTCGTCAGTGGATCTGCTACATTGTCGATGGATGGAATTCTTTCCACTACTACATCTCCTCTGGATATGATCTCTCTCATAAGGTGAAAGCGCCTCAGAATATGCTTCGATTTCTGATGAGACCGCGGCTCTTTCGCTTGCGCAATGGCTCCATTGTTGTCGCACAACAGTGGGACAGGCTCAGAGATGCTGGGAACTACGCCGAGGTCGGTGATGAATTTCTTCAACCACACTACTTCTTTGGCGGCTTCAGCTGCAACGATCTACTCAGCTTTAGTCGTCGAATCCGCAGTGGTTACTTGCTTGGAACTCTTCCAGCACACTGCGCCTCCGTTCAAAGTAAACACGAATCCATATGTTGACTTGCTATCATCTGGATCCGACTGGAAACTCGAGTCAGTAAAGCCTCGCAGTTTCAAGTCACCTCCTCCATAGACAAGAAACATATCCTTAGTTCTTCTCAAGTACTTAAGGATACATTTCACTGCCTTCTAGTGCTCTTCGCCTGGATCAATCTGAAATCTACTCGTAACACTTAGAGCAAATGCAAGATCAGACCGTGTACATAGCATGGCATACATGATAGATCCTATGGCAGAGGCATAGGGTATTCTATCCATGAATGCCCTCTCATCATGAGTCTTAGGAGACTGCTCCTTTGAGAGAATAATTCCATGTCTCATCGGTATGAGACATCTCTTGGAATTTTTCATGCCAAACCTTTTGACTATGGTATCTATGTACAAGGATTGGGTCATTCCAAGCATCCACTTTGATCTATCTCTATAGATCCGTATTCCTAATACGTAGGATGCATCTCCCAAATCCTTCATGGTGAAGTGTTTCGACAGCCAGATCTTTACTGATGACATCATAGCTACATCATTCCCAATGAGTAGTATGTCATCTACGTAAAGAACTAGAAAAGTGACAGCACTCCCACTGGTCTTCTTGTACACACAAGGCTCATCTTCATTCTTAATGAAGTCGTAAGACTTGACAGCCTCGTCAAATCATATGTTCCTGCTCCGGGAAGCCTGCTTCAGTCCATAAATGGACCTGTGAAGCTTGCACACTTTATCTGGAGATTCTTTGGATGTGAAACCTTCTGGTTGTATCATATACACCTCCTCCTCAAGGTTATCGTTGAGGAAGGCAGTCTTCACATCCATCTGCCAGATTTCATAATCAAAATGTGCAGCAATGGCGAGTAGAACTCTGATCAACTTTATCATGGCAACTGGTGAGAAAGTCTCGTCATAGTCAATTCCTTGCCTTTGACGATATCCCTTTGCCACCAACCTTGCCTTATAAGTATCGATCCGTCCATCAGCACCGATCTTTTTCTTAAAGATCCACTTGCAACCGATGGGTACAATACCCTCGGGCAAGTCCTCCAAGTTCCAAACTTGGTTGGTGTACATGGAGTGGATTTCTGAGTTCATGGCTTCACGCCATTTCCCGGCTTCTGGGCCTTCAATGGCGTCCTGGTAGGACTTCGGATCATCATCCTCATTATATTGTACCTTAGACTTACCTTCAGCAATATGTCCCACATATCGTTCGGGTAGTCTAGGTACTCTACCAGATCTACGAGGCTCATCTGTGTGTACCTGAACAGATTCAGGAACTCATATCTCATCTGATGGTAATGCAGCTGTTTGGGGATCTGGAACCTCTTCCAGTACTATTTTACTCCCACTATTCTCCTGGAGAAGGTATTCCTCTTCTAGGAAGACAGCTTTACTGGCGACAAACACCTTTTGTTCACCAAAAATAGTATCCAAAGGTTTCCTTTGGATATCCCTCAAACCTGCATTTATCAGTTCGTGATTCCAACTTGTCTGGATCATGCCTCTTTACATGAGCAGGACAACCCCATAATTTAACATGTTTAAATTCTGGTTTCCTGCATTTCCATATCTCATATGGAGTAGAGGCCACAGACTTGCTGGGTACTCTGTTCAGTAGGTATGCTGCTGACTCTAGAGCATACCCCCAGAGGGACACCGGTAATCCCGAAAAGCGCATCATGGATCGCACCATGTCCAACAAGGTGCGATTCCTCCTTTCTGATACACCATTCATCTGTGGTGTATATGGAGGAGTCAGCTGAGAAAGGATACCATTATCCTTTAAGAATTGTGTGAAGTTAGTACTCAAGTATTCTCCTCCTCGATCTGATCGAAGAGCTTTAATACTCTTTCCTAACTGCTTCTCCACCTCATTCTTGAACTCCTTGAACTTCTCAAATGCTTTCGACTTGTACTTCATTAAGTACACATAGCCGAAACTTGAGAAGTTATCGGTGAACGTGATGAAGTAAGAAAAGCCACCTTTGGCTTGGGTGGACATTGGACCACATACATCCGAATGTATTAGTTCCAGAATATCCTTGGCACGTTCTCCATGTCCACTAAATGGAGATTTTGCCATCTTTCACATAAGGCAGGATTCGCATGTTGCAAACGATTCATAATCGAATGTTGTTAAATAACCATGCTTATGCAACTTTTGCAACCTTCTTTCGCCAATGTGCCCAAGTCTACAATGCCACATGTAGGCTTGGTTCACACAATTCTTACTCTTCTTAAAAGCATTATCAATTTGAAGATTGTAATAAGAAACATCTAATAGATATAGACCGTTGACTAAAGATGCTGAAGCTATTGATTTATTACCATAATAAATCGAACAACTTCTATTCTCAATAGTCAACCTATATCCTATCTTGTCCAAACAAGATATTGATATGATGTTCTTTATTATGCTAGGAACATAATAACAATCTTCTAATAGTAAGGTGTCTCCCGATGGAAGCTTGAGGTTTGCTGTCCCAACAGCAATTGCCGCAACTTTTGCGCCGTTTCCTATCCTCAATTCCACCTCACCTTGTCTCAGCTTGCGCTTACTTGTCAGCATCTGCACATCATGGCAGATATGAGAAGCACATCCAGTATCCAATACCCAAGATGTGGAATCTCTAACTGATAAGTTGATATCTATCATATAGATATCTGAAGCTTCAGACAGCTTCACTCTTCCATGAGCTTTATCGTTAAGAAACTCCTTGCAGTTCCTCTTCTAGTGACCATACTGCTTATAGTAAAAGCAGTCACCCTTCACTACTCTTTTACCTTTGTCCTTCGATCCTTTATCGTTAGCTGTCATTTCTGCTTCAGGGGCATCCAATGCCGATTCAGCAAGAGGATTAGCTCTAGGGACAAAGTCAATGTGCTCAGATATGAAGACATTCTTCAAGTTTCTGAACCAATATGAGTAGATCAGGTAAGTCAAAAGGGCATCAAGTATGCCACGGAGTGGGTTATTTGACGACATAATTCTCTACAGGAGATAAGTAAAATCTATTTAGCAGATGTTCAATTATTAAAGTTTAAAACAAGACATGGTCTTTTGTACAAGTTTAACTCTCACTAATTTTCGACGGACTGTATAACCCTCAGTTATATAGAATGGGAGACGCCGATAGTCTCCTAGTGGGGATCAGAATCTCAATGACTTGCACTACAACCTTGTGGATAGCACAACAAACTGTAATACAATCAAAGAGCACCCAACTCATGGGACTTGCAACTCCTTGCAATATCTGATCATGGCTTCGGTCCCTAGAGATATAATGGCCTTGTGGATAGCACAACAAACCATTAATCCTATTCTAAGCTAACCATCATTACGCGACGAGCATAGATTTGCATGCAGCCCTTGTGGATAGCACAACAAAGCTACATGGTTCCTCTACCCCGATCTATAGGCATCTAATGCCATAGCCACAGTTTCTCCTCCCAATTAAGCAGGCCTTGTGGATAGCACAACAAACCTGCCTAAAGTGATTCGAATCCTATGACTATAACGATGGTGGACCACGCGGTAAGTTCTCAACTACTCGCGTTATGGCTTAGAGTTTATCTGTGGGTATTTAGATAACTTTTATCTTAGTCTCTCCTAGGTGATAGTATATAGATATATCGTATATATTTACTAAATACTATAACCTGCTTTGATTCCTAATCAAAAAAAAAATAATGCATCTCATACATGTCATTAGTGTGGTCATGGATAGCACAATGGGTTTGACTGGAGCCAACAGTCAAACGCACACACAATCTAACACAACAATTACATTAGATATCCTGCAATCACATAGGCAAGAGATCTCCATCTTTTCGCCTTCCTGGTTGCAGCTGTGGATCGTCCTCGCTCCTTCCTCGGTTGCCTCGATCAGATTACATTAATTCTAGAATTAACAGGTAAATTGAAGAAGGCCTTATGGCGAGTACAAGAGAGAGAGGGAGGTAGAAATACATCGGAGTATGAGAGAGAGAGGTGCGCAGACCTCTATATATTAACAATTAATAATCAAACATACATCCACGATCCATACAATTCATTCATCACATGAATAATAAATTAAGTGCATATCCATGACCACGGTGTGTTTTAAACATCCACACATGATTCAGCGCATCACATGGCTAAAACAAATGAGTTTTCAAAATAAATAATTTTGGCTTTCAAAAAACTGGGATCCAATCAAAATTGGTATTTGAATTTCAAAAACTCATTTTATTATCTTAACATGCTATTAAATCAAAATTTAAAAGCATTAAACACACATCACATGCGCACACATACCGAATTAATAATTCCAGATTATTCCTTGCAAGTTAGAACATTTCTAATAATCTAACATTTAGATTAAACCCCATTAATAATCTAACAATTAGACTATTTTAAGGACTAATCTAACTATTAGATTAATCCAATGAAGTCAATTAATAATTTAAAAATTAAATTAATAATCAACCAAATCAATTATTAACTACTAATCTAACACTTAGATTAGCCAATTAATGTTAATTATTAATTTAACTCTTAAACCAATAATTAACACTAACTTATTAATAATTATTTAATCTAACTCTTAGATTAGATAATTAATTAATGTTAATGACTAATTTAACTCTTAAACTAGTAATTAATACAGATTAAATATTTAACCCCTAATCTAACTCTTAGATTAGTTAATTTAAAATCAATTATTAACTTAACATTTAAATTAATAATTAACTTTAATTAATTAATAATTACTAATCTAACTATTAGATTAGAAGATTAATGTTAATCATTAATTTAACCCTTAAATTAATAACTAACAATAATAATTAAAGATTACTAATTTAACACTTAAATTAGTCATTTAAGTTAATTATTAATTTAACAATTAAATTAACAACTAACTCAAATATTTAATTAACAATTAGTGGAATTAATAATCTAACATTTAGATTAATAATCATTAACCTCTAATTTAAACTCTTAAATTAGTTAATTATGGTTAAATCATTAAATTAACACTTAAGTTAATAATTAACCATAATTAGTTAAGAACTAATAGTTAATTAAACTAATTCAAAATCATTAATTAAAAAGCCCAATTTAAGTTTCAAAACAATTTTGAAATCAATTAGAATTAAAATCAAATTTTAATTCAATTTTTAAATGGGCATATGGGGTTTAATAGAAGCTAGGCTTTAAAGGGGTTTGGGCTGAACCATATGGGCACCTGGTCCGAGCCCATGGCTCGGCCAGGCTCGAACCAGGCATGGACCAGGGTCAGCCCTGGTCTGCCCCAAACCGCCCGGCCCAGACCGGATCGGGACCGGGCGGCCTGCGTGGGGTGCGACTGGTTCGCCCCCTCCCTTTCCCCCACCCGAAACCCTAATCCGATTACAGTTGCAGGTGGGGATGGGCGGCGGATCCAGGCGGCGCCGTCCGGCCCGGCCGGCGACGGCCCCGGTGCCGGCAGGATCTCCGGCGTCGGCAAGTCCCCTTTTTTCATCGGTTTAAGCCCCTTCAAACCACCCCTAATTTCTGGTTTTTTCAGGTTTCAAAAACCAGAATTTGGGCTCGTTTTTCAGGACCTCCAAGGGCACTCCGGCGCCGATCTTGGTGACCGGTGGATAGAGGTGACTATCCTCTATGGATTCGGAGTCTCGGCCGGCCATCCCAACGCTTGGGAAGCGAGTACGAAGTCGCCGAAAAGCCCCGGTTGATCATCTCATGAAGAACTCCGAAAACCCCCAAATAAAATCCGAAAAATCACAGAAAAATAATCAAATTATTTGTGTTCATCTTATGAACACTATTCCGTCATTTTAATCGGATTAAACGCATGGAATAACTCAAGAAAAATTAATTTCGGAAACCGAAACGGGACGAGAAACAGTGGAACTTGGCTCTGATACCACTGTTGGGTTTTCTCGGTTTGTCCGGATCGCTCACGCAGCGGAAACTAAAAATATTTATAGCGATCTGTTCCCGTTTCGAAATCTAAAATACGATAATCGAATTATCGAAGTTCTCACTGTGTGCGGATTCGAATCCGCAACCATTTGGTTCCGTCGGTGTGACACCGCAAGCCGCGCAAGCGCCCGGCCTCTAGCGAAGTCCACGCGATCCTCCCCATGACGGATATCCTCGAGTTCCTCGTTCTTCACAGCCCACGAAGCCTCCACTGGTCGCCGCAACGTGCGGACGATTTCCCGTCGAACGGGATTCGGAGAAGCGGCGGAGCAGATCTGGATCTGCCTGGACGCCAGAGAAAGACAGAAACTGAGGAGGGGCGGCTAGGGTTAGCAGCAGCTTGGCCTGCTCAGCCCGTTCGCTATGTTTTATACTAACCGCGCGGTTTTTCATAAAAACCCCCGGTTTGTATAAAACCCACTTATTTATCCATCGCCTTGAGAATCATTTGTGTGTGACCCTCTAGGCCCAAGTACCAGTCCAATTAATGGCCCAACAAGCCCAGTGACTCCTCACTGACTTTATTAATTAATAAATAACCCTTTATTATTCAATTAATCAATCGAATTGATGTCGCACATCGAATTCGACCGGGCCTCCGATCACGTTGGGTGCCAAGCAACTCCGCGTGAACCCGGAAGGTATTTGGGGTTAAGTAACCCACTCTTGGAACCTTTCCGCCGACAGTTACCGCATGGATATAATCCTTCATTCGTACAACGCTCTCGAGTCAACTCAGGGTATGGCGAGCTGTCAAACCCTAACCAGTCGACTCACTTAGATTGGATGCCGCTGATGAATATCGGAAAACTCCTTTCCCGATATTATCGTCCGCCTTGGCCAGGGACTTTCGCGCATCCTTCCGAGAGCATTCTCTCTCTAAGTACCGAGAGCGAATGATTCCTTATTGACACACAATTCCCTTCGACGATATTCCGCTGTACCCAATCCTTGTCGTATTAGAATCTCATAGCTAGAGATTCGTAAACCAAGGTCAAAGCACATAAGTCCACCGACAAGGTGTCCTTGGTGTCTCAGGTCCGAGGACCATCCACACAACTGCGACAATAGAATCAAGCTGGTTGACAGTAAGGTACAATACCATCCAACGATTCAGTCGGATCAGTTCAGTGAACTCATTCTCCAATGAGCACCTACAGATTCGCCTTAGTGTCTCCACACAAGTGACTTATGAGATCAGTCACCCTCATCATATGAGCAGGAGTAATCTGTACTAGTCTAATCAGATGTCAGATGTCCTTCTCGGATATCCTCCGACTATGAACAATTAAGAATATGTATGTTTAAGTGATCAGTCTCATTAGTATGATCTCATCATAATCTGATGACTATAGCACATATTCACGGACTTCATTATGAAACGATAATTAACGCAATTTACACATAATGAATGTTATGCCATTATATTAATAAACGAACGAGATTTACCTAGTCAGATTGGCTTGTAGGCCACCTAAACTAACACGATGTCCTTCTCGGATATCCTCTGACTAGGAACGATTAAGAATATGTGTGTTTAAGTGATCAGTCTCATTATTATGATCTCATCATAATCTGATCACTATAGCACAAATCCACGGACTTCTTTATGAGACGATAATTAATGTGATTTACACATAATGAATATTATGACATTATATTAATAAATGAACGAGATTTACATAGTCAGATTGGCCTTTGGCCACCTAAAACTAACAGCATGGACTGTGTGCGCCAGAGGAAATGGGTAGAAGGATTGGGCTTTTGGCTGACCAGGGGAGAGAGAGAGAGAGATGCTTACATATCTAGCTGGCATAGGAAGACATCTTAGGCATGAAACACGAAATGATTATGAGGATTAGTCGTTGGTTAGCATGGGGAGCAACTGGGAGGGGATATACTATGATTAAAGGTTTTTGCAAAGTTTAATGATTTTATGAGTTAATTTTATATGATTTTTTGGAATTCCACATTAATTCTAGAAAGTCAACTCTAATAGAATTTTAAAATTTTAAAATAGAGGATAAATTAAATATCAAATAAAATTAAAAAATTCTCAAACTTTGTAGAGAGGTCAAGGACAATATGACGAAGGACTACACAGAAGTTAGCTAGATATGGATATGAATCGAGTGTGTTATGATGTCCACATATTGAGTTTTCAAAATTGTTAGGACATATTGCACAACGACAAATTAAATATGAAATAAATAGTGAACAATTTTATAAATAAACTTTTATATACATAAAGTAGACATTTCAGACTAACATATGTCAATGTTTTACGTCAATATGAGATCAAACAAAAGAAAATGAACATCTATAACTAAAGTAATTATAGTTGAAAACATAATAGATTGAACGGACAAATTGCATAAGTTGACAAATTAATCATGAAATAAATGATAAATAAAATAAAAAATATAATTTTTTTAATCATCAAGTATACATCTAGATCAAGATTCTTACCCATTGATTAGATTTTAAAAACTTTAAAAATAACATAATTTTTAGTAAAAAATATTTCATGCTTAGAATTATCCATTTACCTCTCGAAGAAAAATAGACTTTTGATAGTTCCTAGAGTTCTTCCCAAGAAGTTCTGTGACCTCTAAACCTTCCACAATCTTCTGTAGACCTTCTATGGTACCAAAAGAGTCTTTTCACATTGAAGAAGTATTCACTTGTAACCTAGTAGCCTTCCTTCTCTCTCTTTCTCTCAAGAACAAAATGAAAACTAATTTCTCCAAGTTAATGTGTGGTGTGCATGAATTTTGATGGTTATAAATAATGATTCTTTTGCTTTAAAGTCCTCCCAAACTCTTCCTATCCTTCTCTAGATGGAGTTGCCTTAAGAGAGATCTTCCCTTCATAGATAAACTTCCAACTTAAAGTAGAATTCACCCAAATTTCTGACAGATATCATTCATGTCCACAAATGTCAAAACTTGAATAGTAAACGACCTAATTTGGAAATATAGTCTTCATTAAAGTTCTAGAATTTTACGTCTTTTCAATGAGAGTTATCTTATCTAATTTAGAATTTTCTATGCAAAGTTATGTTTAAAATACCATGACTATAGTAAGTAAATCTATGTGCAGAATTCTAATTTAAGTAAGATCTAAATTATGACTTTCTACCTACATATTGGAATACTAATCATACTCAAATTTATTGTGTTCTATTTCTAATCCAACCCCAAGATCATTCCCAAAGCTTTTTAGGTCATGGCTTTCATTAATTGTACTTTCCTTTCTTTCCTAATTCGAATCCTACTCTTGTTAGACCTTGTTTCCCACTAGCAACACTTTACATAATAGATCATCGATATTCTTAATCTTTAAAACATCTTAATTAGTAAAAATGGTCTATTAAAATATTATATAGTATTTTATTCTCTTTCCAACGGTACTAATAATGCCTCAATCTAAGTTCTCTATATAAAGTTATCATCATTTTATTAAGCTGCTATCCACTACACCCGAGTTCAGAATTTTAACTAAATTAGTGAGCTATTAATTTACTTTAATGGACTAATGGACCTTCACTAATTAGTTAATTAAATTAAATTAAATTATTTAAACTCCCTAAGAGACTCTAATTGGTTAATTACATCAATTTACAATTTCTATTTGGGGCATAACATCCTCTCCTCCTTAATTTATTTTCTTATAATATCCAACCTAGCGAAAGGATATTATTATGTGACATGTATTATTGATATATAGATGTCTCTCCTTCTTAAAAGAAGTGACATTAACCTTTTGATCCAGTCTCATGCCAAATCCCCTAACGTATCTAAAAAAAATTACACATAAATAGCCCCAAATCTAAGATTATACTAACGTATCTAACTTATAACACTCCTAAGATTAGATGGTATGGCTTAATGATCAGATAGCAGTGGATGCTTAATCTCTCATAACTGCTCTGATACAATACTATTACGCCCATGAAATCTAGTTCAATACATTGACTTACATCGAATTCCGAGTATGCAACATCGACTTAACAAATGTATATGAGAGATAAACTATAAGACAATTTAAGTAAATAGATAAATACTAAAGTCCACAATTAATAATATCCATAAAATAGTATCAAAACTCTCAATATTACTAAATAAAGAAAATTACATCAAATCTCTTATAACTGACCCTATTACACAAACTACTAATTTGAAAAGTAAATTTTTAATTAAATAAGATAACCAAAATTTCTTTTGATAATCCAATAGTATGGATTCTCCACCTAAGTAGATTCTGAATTGATTTCTCCTGATAAATGTTTAGTTAGATTTATTAGTCCACTTCTCAGTAGACTTCAAACCATCTACATGACTTAACATATAATAACTTTAAAAATCACATTATACAATAATACTAAGCATGATGATCGGATCAAATTCTACATATAGTATAACAAGTAGATGATACGAAATCTATCATATTTGTCAAATATTATCATACAAATATTTTCTAACACAAATAATCAAATCTAAAATAAGATAATCATATAGTCAAATCAAAATGTTCAAATTTCATGTTTCACATCTTAGTTTTCTAATTAGTGTACTTATCGAACAAATAACATCTATAAGAGGTTCACATAGCACAAATCAAATCTCACTTGTCTAGTAGTATGTTAAGTTATTCATATTTTATGATCCAAAATTCACATGTCATGGATTATAGCATAGCCACAAGATCATGAATGAAAGGCTTATCAAACTAGAACATGAATATTGAATTAAAGAGAAACAAAGGTTTATCAGTAAACTAATCAAAAGAGAATATGGATAGCTAATCAAGTAAGGATATGCTTGATCAAATAAGTGATTTAGAAAGCATATTAATAATGAGGATTGAATGAAATTTCATATCATGAGTCAAATCAAATTATTATGTTACAAAATATATTAATTATTATATTATTACTTAACATATTAAATATGCACTCAAACGACAACATAAGGAGCACCTGCATAAGTACCAATGTACCTAGGCAAGGGCATAAAGGTCTTAACTACTACATAGAACCGCGAATACTTCATCTGTATATCTATTGCTTGTGCGTTCTAACCTATCTTGCAAATGCTTACAGGATCTACATAAAACTCTTCTATAGTGGCACTATCTGTATATTTTATATTTTACATATTTAGGTCACACATATATTAAAGAGATCGAAGATGTAAGCCTATAGTAATTTAAAAGTCAAATTGAGTTAAACAGATTTAGTATTCGTTATTCACATGAAGTCACATATAGTGCCATGATAAAGTGCATTATGATCCATAAGTATAAATCAAGTTAAATCTAATTAAATAGGGTGAAATTATATTTTTGATGACATGAGTAATCTTTTAGAATTTTTAAAATTAATCTCATAATTTTTCGGCATAGATATCAAATTTCAAAGTAGGAAATAACATGAATAATCAAAACAAATATCAAGTAGACTCAAATCAAACATGGTGAATAGTCTCATAGGATAACATTAAAGGTTTTGACAAAGTTTCATATTTTTCTGGATTGATTTGATATGATTTTTGGACTACCATATTGATTTCGAAAAATATGGCATAGGGCTTCACAAAATTGGGATTGACTTTGTAAGGATCGTGACTTTCGGATCCGGTTTTCGGGGTCGGACCCTGTAGTCCTGACCTTAGTGAGGGTGGAGATTCTGTGTTGATTCGCGTCAAGACATCGAGACGCGTTTTGAACGGCGTCCACCGTTGCAGACGCGTTTCAGGTCCTGCCACGTGGGTGCCACGTGGGCTGGCTTCGGGCCGCGAGAGTATGGCCCTGTCGTGTCGCCTGAACGGCGTCCACGTGTGTCGACGCCTTTCAGACTGCGACTTTAGGATTGTCAGAGTACGGCCCTGACAAGTTGTCTGAACGGCGTCTTCCTCGAACGACGCGTTTCAGAATCTTGTCAGAGCAGCCGTCACGTCAACTGATAGGCGTCTGTGGATGTCGACGCGTTTTAGCCAGTCTCTGGTTAACCCCGCGAGCCCTCCTTCCTTCCCTCATTTTTCTCCTTCTCTCTTTCTCTCTTTCCCTTCCGACGAACTCGGCGGCGATCCCTCCTCCTCCCTCTTTTCCTCCCACCGTTTCATCTCTCCCTCCACTCCATCCTCTACCTAGCTCCTACCACTACCACCTCCACCTCCACTACGGCGTTCTACTCTCCGGACGGCGGCCGACGTCACGGTGGAGCAAGGACGACCACGGCGGTACCGGCGGCGGCGTGGGGCGAGTCGGGTGGACGGCTTGAAGCTCGGAGGCGTTCAAGTATCCGGTAGGGTGACGGTTCCCATAGTATTGTGTTCAAACTATGTTTTTCCCCGTTTAAGCTTGTTTGGATCTTTGGTTTCGGGGGGTAGAATGAGCATCTTTAGGTGTTCTTTTGATGATATGGGGGTTTTGCTATGAATGTGATTTCCTATGAATTGTATTGCCCCTCTTTCTCCTCCGTTTTTGGGTGATTTTGGGGACATTTGGGTTGAAAAGGGAGCCCTCGGGCTCATGGCAACTCTGGTTCCTAGGGTTAAAAGACGTCGTGCATGGGCGACGCCTTTTTGAAGGGTGTCGGACCATCGCGACGCCTTTTAGACAGGAATCACCTGATTGAGAGTTTGCCAGTTCGGGATTCTAGGACTAAAAGACGTCATGGGTCTGCGACGCGTTTTTGAATAGCGTCGGGCAGCCATGACGCCTTTTAAGGCAGAAATCCCCTGGGTAGTTTCCTTGGAATTTCTGGATTTCTGTGCTGAATGGCGTCTGAGGATGTCGACGCCTTTTAAAAGGCGACCACTGGTGTCGACGCCTTTTAGGGCCTGATTATGAAGACTGTTTTACATGAACCTGTACATGGAGCTTGAATGGCGTCGACCTTGGGAGACGCGATTCAAGACAGAACCTCACTAATTCATGCCAGTAAAATGTGTTCATACTATTAGACGGATGGTTAGTGCATGTTTTAGTGTACCCGGTAGAGATAGATTTTTCATGACCGGACGATACTACATGTATGTTATGCGATCGCGGACTTTTCACGTGACCGGATCGTACTTGCTGGGTTTTGTGTTACTGTGGACCTGGAGTGACATTGTAGCGCTTTATCACCCTGTGCTGGTGGGGGCGTGAGCACAGCGCCGGTGGGGGCGTGGGCGGGGTGACGCCTAGTGAGAGAGGGTCACCTGGTGAACCCCGGGGTCAGCTAGTACCGGTGTCGGAGTGGTACATTCGGAGAGTCACTCATGCTGAGGGAAGGAGTAACCACCTGAGCCGGTTGGGCCGGAGTAGCTAGTGTGCTATCCGAGGGGTTACTGCTTGGTCTCAGCGGGTCGAGGTTTTTCCCACCGTTGCTGTGTGGTTAGCGAGTTCTATCGAGACGACAGTTGTGGGTTCCCTAGTCGGCTGGTTTAAAATATGCATGTTTATTATATTTCGATTGCATGTGATTTCACGTTAAAGATTAGGAATTGTACCTCCTGTACTTATCACTTTACTGTTAGCTGTACCTTGCAGTTGTGGGTGTGTGCGTGGGCAGTGGGGATCGAAGGATCCCTACTGAGTCTTGTCTTTGAGACTCACCCCCTGTGGTTTTCAGGTGAGGACTCTCAGCAGACCTAGCGAGGAGAGTGCGGCCTTGTGTTGAGCACCGTCAGCAGTTATTCCGGGGTATGCCCCGACGTAGTTGTTATTTTATTTCTGGCCTGTACGTTTAATTATTTCTTTTCTGTTGGAGTATGTAATTATTTGCTGTATCGAGTCGCATTGTAATAATTTTTAATTCCTGCACTTCTATTTCAGTTCAATGCGATGTGAATGTTTAGCTTAGTTATTATTTATCTCCTAGACTTGATTAGATCCTGGTTTGGTTCCAAATTAATGATTCGGTACCCATTTAGTAATCGGATCCCCGATTATAGGGTGGCGGGTCGTTACAGTTGGTATCAGAGCATACGGTCTGGCAAATAAATAAATAACTAGGTTCAATATCGTAAATTCGGCAAATAAATACATTATCCCGTACAGGCACGGCGGTAGCATAGGCTTTAGGACTCTAATTAGAACTTTTTGATTTTGTAATTGTAGGCGAGTAGATGTCTCCCAGAAGGAGGATGCTAGTTATTCGAGAGCAGGGAGACGTCCCTAGTGGGTCCGAAGCCGGGAGGCCGAGTGTAGAACAGTTTATGGAGGCTATGATGGACACTATGGCTCGATACCAGACGCGAGACCCTAGTGAGAGTTCCAGTGCGCGGGGAGGGTCCACATCTACACTTGAGAGGTTTCTGAAGCTGAGGCCACCTCACTTCACCGGTCGTCCCGACCCTGACGAGGCCATTCACTGGCTTAGAGAGATAGAGAAGACTTTTGATACCATGGACTGTGCAACAGTAGAGCGGACCCCGTTGGCTACCTTCATGCTGAAGGATAGCGCCTATGACTGGTGGACCACATTGAAGAGTTTGTCTTACGATGACAGGAGTCTTAGGGAAATTCCATGGGAGACATTTGTTAAGGAGTTCAACGCACAGTATTTCCCTAGACACGTCCAGAGGGTCAAGGAGAGGGAGTTCATGGACCTGACGCAGGGGAGTATGACGGTACTCGAGTACCAGGCGAAGTTTGTTTCGCTAGGTCGGTTTGTGCCTTTCATATCTGGAGACGAGGAGCGTCGTACTGAGAGGTTCGTGGACGGACTGAGGCTTAGTCTGAGGAACTTCGTGGCGTCTCACTGTTGCACAGATCTGGCTTCTGCCGTTAGATGTGCAACAGCAGTGGAGGCTCAACAGAGCCAGTCGGCCCGGGAGAGAGGACTGGCTGCTCAGAGCCCAGTTCGTGGCAGGGGTAAGGCAGCGGCATCAGCCCCTTCATCCAGGTCGGGATCGTCGTCACTCGGCTCCCGATTCAGGAGATTCTTCAGGGGTGGTGGCAACAGTAGTGGCAGTAGCGGCAGCAACAGGCCCGGGCAGGGCCAGCAGAGTCAGTCTGTATCCAGTGCACCGCAGGGGCCAGCTCAGAGGCTTCCGGCAGTCTGTCAGCACTGTGGGGGTGCCCATGGTGGGACTCAGTGTCCCACTCTTCCCAGGAGATGTTTCACTTGCGGCCAGCAGGGCCATTTGGCGAGGCAGTGCCCGCAGGGGCATGGTCAGGGACAGGGTTATGGTGACCAGAAGAAGCCGAAGACCCAGGGGAGAGTGCTAGCTATCACCAGGAGGGAGGCTCGCGCGTCCAACTTGGTGGAAGGTACACTTTCTGTCCTTGGGAACTCTGCACACGTATTGATTGATTCGGGTGCTTCGCATTCTTTCATTTCTGAGCAGTTCCTAGATATTCTTTCTGCACCCGTTGATGAGTTATCTGATGGTTTGATGGTGGAGGTTCCTTCTGGAGACTTTATGATATCTTATAATTGTTTGAGGAATGTTCCCTTGACCATCGAGGGTCATGTGCTACCTGCCCAGTTAGTTGTACTTGCCATTCGTGACTTTGATATCATCCTGGGCATGGATTGGTTGGAAGCCTTTTATGCGGAAGTGGACTTCCATAGGAAGAGGGTGAGATTCTCCATTCCGGACATCCCGACCTTCTTCTTCCAAGGTATTAGGCTTTCTTCCCGAGGTATTCTTATTTCTGCCTTTAAGGCACGGAGGTTGCTTGCTGGTGGTTGTGAGGCTTTCCTTGCCTCTGTTGTTGTCTCTGATGTCCGGGATAGTCTCAGCCCTGGGGAGGTACCTGTAGTGTGTGAGTTCATAGATGTGTTTCCTGAGGAGCTGCCTGGCCTTCCTCCTCAGCGAGAGGTCGAATTTACCATCGAGCTTGCACTAGGTACGGCGCCCTTGTCTAAGGCCCCGTATCGGATGGCGCCAGCCGAACTCGCTGAGTTGAAGGCGCAGTTGCAGGAGCTGCTGAATAAGGGTTTCATTCGTCCCAGTACATCTCCATGGGGTGCTCCAATTCTGTTTGTTAGAAAGAAGGATGGTTCTCTGAGATTGTGCATTGACTATAGGCAGCTGAACCAGGTAACGATAAAGAATAAGTACCCACTTCCAAGGATCGATGATTTGATGGATCAGCTGCAGTCCGCAAGGATATTTTCCAAGATCGACTTGAGATCCGGATATTATCAGATGAGGATCCGGGATGTTGATGTTAGTAAGACGGCTTTCAGAACTCGGTATGGACATTATGAGTTTTTGGTTATGCCCTTTGGCTTGACCAATGCTCCGGCGGCCTTTATGGAGCTGATGAACCGAGTCTTCAGGACCTACCTGGATCTGTTTGTTGTTGTGTTTATTGATGATATTCTGATCTATTCTTCTTCTGAGGAAGAGCATGCCACCTATCTTCGGGCCGTATTGCAGGTCCTGAGGGAGCACCGACTTTACGCCAAGTTTAGCAAGTGTGAGTTTTGGCTAGACGAGGTGCACTTCCTTGGGCATGTTATTTCTGGTAATGGTATCGCAGTGGATCCAGCCAAGATCGAGGCGGTGATGGATTGGAGCAGGCCGACTTCAGTGACTGAGATTAGGAGCTTTCTGGGGCTTGCCGGTTATTACAGGCGGTTTGTTCAGGGATTTTCTTCGATAGCAGCCCCCTTGTCGAGATTGACTCGAAAGGGAGTTCGCTTTGTGTGGACCGAGGATTGTGAACAGAGTTTTATTGAGTTAAAGACCCGTCTCACGTCAGCCCCTGTGCTGGTGCTTCCATCTGGATCAGGTGGATTTGTGGTTTACTCTGATGCGTCCCGTCGAGGTTTGGGCGCAGTTCTAATGTAGCATGGCAGGGTAGTGGCTTATGCTTCTCGACAGCTGAAGAAGCATGAAGAGAACTATCCTACCCATGATTTGGAGCTGGCAGCTGTGGTATTTGCACTCAAGATCTAGGGGCATTATTTATATGGGGAGAAATTTCAGGTTTTCACCGATCACAAGAGTTTGAAATATGTGTTCACTCAAAGGGACCTGAATTTGAGGCAGCGAAGGTGGATGGAGTTCATTAAAGATTATAACTTTGACCTTTCTTATCATCCGGGCAAGGCGAATGTGGTGGCAGACGCTTTGAGTCGGAAGACGGTCATGTCATACCTTATGAGTCGAGAGTGGAAATTGTTCGAGCAGGTGGTGGAATCTTCCTTTAGGGTTCCACGTGAAGATGACAGAGCCGTGCTGGTCAGTTTGACTGTGAGACCAGCTGTGTATCATACAGTAATTGAGGCTCAGAGGGCAGATGTTGAGTTTCCACAGATCCTCCAGAGGTCCGAGGTGGAGTTGTGGGACGACGGTACTGTCAGGTTCAGAGGTAGACTTTATGTTCCGACTGAGGAGGACGTGCGCAGATGTGTTCTTGATGAGGCGCACCGTTCGAGATATGCAGTGCATCCTGGAACGACTAAGATGTACCATTGTTTGAAGAGGCACTTCTGGTGGCCCGGTATGAAGAAAGATGTGGCTGAATATGTGGCTAGATGTATGACTTGTCAGCAGGTTAAAGCCGAGCATCAGAGACCTGGAGGGTTGCTGCAGCCCTTGCCGATTCCAGAGTGGAAATGGGAACATGTGACGATGGATTTTGTGATGGGATTGCCTACATCCCCTAGCAGGAGAGACGCCATCTGGGTCATCGTTGATCAGCTGACCAAGTCGGCACACTTCCTAGCTATTAGGAAGGACTGGTCAGTCGGCAAGCTGGCAAAGTTGTTTGTAGACCGGATCATCTCTCTGCACGGGGTACCTTCGTCCATTGTATCAGATTGAGATCCAAGGTTTACTTCCAGATTCTGGAAGAGCTTTCAGCAGGCATTAGGCACTCAGTTGGCTTTCAGCTCAGCCTACCATCCCGAGACTGACGGACAGTCAGAGCGGACCATTCAGACCTTGGAGGATATGCTCAGGGCATGTTGCCTAGACTGGGGAGATTCTTGGGAGCAGCATTTGTCCACAGTGGAATTTGCCTATAACAACAGTTACCATTCCAGTATCGGCATGGCGCCTTACGAGGCTTTGTATGGGCGACCGTGTCGATCTCCAGTTTGTTGGTCCGAGATCGGTGAAAGGCAGATAGCGGGACCCGAGTTAGTACAGCAGTGTGCTGAGATTGCCAGGATAGTTCGGCAGAGGTTGACCGCAGCCCAGAGTCGGCAGAAGAGTTATGCTGACATCCGACGGAGACCACTTGAGTTTGAAGTTGGGGACCACGTGTTTCTCCGAGTCTCACCCTCCAAGGGTGTGATGAGATTCGGAAAGCGAGGCAAGCTAAGTCCACGATATATTGGGCCTTTTCCCATCCTTGCTCGGATTGGAGAAACCGCGTACCAGCTGGCCTTGCCGCCCAGTCTTGCAGGGGTGCACGATGTGTTCCATGTTTCCTTACTGAGAAAGTATGTTCAGGATCCGTCCCATGTCTTGGATTTTTCAGAGTTGGAGGTCGCTGAGGACCTGTCCTTTCCAGAATATCCTGTTCGTATTAAGGATCGTAGAGAACAGGTCCTGCGGAACAAGATTGTACCGTTGGTCAAATTGATTTGGCAGTACCGATACGGAGGTGAGGCAACCTGGGAGCGAGAGGATGAGATGCGGGAGCAGTTCCCTTACCTCTTTTCGTAAGTTTCCTTGTGAACTTGTATCCCTGTTTTGACCTTGTTATTCTAGCAGTCAATTTCGGGGGCGAAATTCTTTTAAGGGGGGGAGATTGTAAGGATCGTGACTTTCGGATCCGGTTTTCGGGGTCGGACCCTGTAGTCCTGACCTTAGTGGGGGCGGAGATTCTGTGTTGATTCGCGTCAAGACATCGAGACGCGTTTTGAACGGCGTCCACCGTTGCAGACGCGTTTCAGGTCCTGCCACGTGGGTGCCACGTGGGCTGGCTTCGGGACGCGAGAGTACGGCCCTGTCGCCTGAACGGCGTCCACGTGTGTCGACGCCTTTCAGACTGCGACTCTGGGATTGTCAGAGTACGGCCCTGACAAGTTGTCTGAACGGCGTCTGCCTCGAACGACGCGTTTCAGAATCTTGTCAGAGCAGCCGTCACGTCAACTGATAGGCGTCTGTGGATGTCGACGCGTTTTAGCCAGTCTCTGGTTAACCCCGCGAGCCCTCCTTCCTTCCCTCATTTTTCTCCTTCTCTCTTTCTCTCTTTCCCTTCCGACGAACTCGGCGGCGATCCCTCCTCCTCCCTCTTTTCCTCCCACCGTTTCATCTCTCCCTCCACTCCATCCTCTACCTAGCTCCTACCACTACCACCTCCACCTCCACTGCGGCGTTCTACTCTCCGGACGGCGGCCGACGACACGGTGGAGCAAGGACGACCACGGCGGTACCGGCGGCGGCGTGGGGCGAGTCGAGTGGACGGCTTGAAGCTCGGAGGCGTTCAAGTATCCGGTAGGGTGACGGTTCCCTTAGTATTGTGTTCAAACTATGTTTTTCCCCGTTTAAGCTTGTTTGGATCTTTGGTTTCGGTGGGTAGAATGAGCATGTTTAGGTGTTCTTTTGATGATATGGGGGTTTTGCTATAAATGTGATTTCCTATGAATTGTATTGCCCCTCTTTCTCCTCCGTTTTTGGGTGATTTTGGGGACATTTGGGTTGAAAAGGGAGCCCTCGGGCTCATGGCAACTCTGGTTCCTAGGGTTAAAAGACGTCGTGCATGGGCGACGCCTTTTTGAAGGGCGTCGGACCATCGTGACGCCTTTTAGACAGGAATCACCTGATTGAGAGTTTGCCAGTTCGGGATTCTAGGACTAAAAGACGTCATGGGTCTGCGACGCATTTTTGAATAGCGTCGGGCAGCCATGACGCCTTTTAAGGCAGAAATCACCTGGGTAGTTTCCTTGGAATTTCTGGATTTCTGTGCTGAATGGCGTCTGAGGTTGTCGACGCCTTTTAAAAGGCGACCACTGGTGTCGACGCCTTTTAGGGCCTGATTCTGAAGACTGTTTTACATGAACCTGTACATGGAGCTTGAATGGCGTCGACCTTGGGAGACGCGATTCAAGACAAAACCTCACTAATTCATGCCAGTAAAATGTGTTCATACTGTTAGACGGATGGTTAGTGCATGTTTTAGTGTACCCGGTAGAGATAGATTCTTCATGACCGGACGATACTACATGTATGTTATGCGATCGCGGACTTTTCACGTGACCGGATCGTACTTGCTGGGTTTTGTGTTACTGTGGACCTGGAGTGACATTGTAGCGCTTTATCACCCTGTGCTGGTGGGGGCGTGAGCACAGCGCCGGTGGGGGCGTGGGCGGGGTGACGCCTAGTGAGAGAGGGTCACCTGGTGAACCCCGGGGTCAGCTAGTACCGGTGTCGAAGTGGTACATTCGGAGAGTCACTCATGCTGAGGGAAGGAGTAACCACCTGAGCCGGTTGGGCCGGAGTAGCTAGTGTGCTATCCGAGGGGTTACTGCTTGGTCTCAGCGGGTCGAGGTTTTTCCCACCGTTGCTGTGTGGTTAGCGAGTTCTATCGAGACGACAGTTGTGGGTTCCCTAGTCGGCTGGTTTAAAATATGCATGTTTATTATATTTCGATTGCATGTGATTTCACGTTAAAGATTAGGAATTGTACCTCCTGTACTTATCACTTTACTGTTAGCTGTACCTTGCAGTTGTGGGTGTGTGCGTGGGCAGTGGGGATCGAAGGATCCCTACTGAGTCTTGTCTTTGAGACTCACCCCCCGCGGTTTTCAGGTGAGGACTCTCAGCAGACCTAGCGAGGAGAGTGCGGCCTTGTGTTGAGCACCGTCAGCAGTTATTCCGGGGTATGCCCCGACGTAGTTGTTATTTTATTTCTGGCCTGTACGTTTAATTATTTCTTTTCTGTTGGAGTATGTAATTATTTGCTGTATCGAGTCGCATTGTAATAATTTGTAATTCCTGCACTTCTATTTCAGTTCAATGCGATGTGAATGTTTAGCTTAGTTATTATTTATCTCCCAGACTTGATTAGATCCTGGTTTGGTTCCAAATTAATGATTCGGTACCCATTTAGTAATCGGATCCCCGATTATAGGGTGGCGGGTCGTTACAGACTTGGACATTAATCAAGTGAGTTATGATGTCCACATATTAAGTTTCCAAAACTGTCAAGATAGATTGCATAGGTGATAAAGTAAATATGAAATAAATAGTGAAAATATAAAAACATAGTTAAAATTTTCATAAAAATCTAAAATTTTGTAGACATAAGGTAGATATGCTAAAATAACATATGTTAAAATTTTAGATCAATAGGACATCTAACTAAGGAGAACAAATATATGTACTTTAAGTGATTATAGCTGAAAACATAACAAACTGAATAGACAAATTACATAGACTAACAAATTAAACATTGAATAAATGGTACATAAAATAAAAAAATATGAAGTTTAGTTATCATGAAGTATATATTTAGATAAAGTTTCTTACCCATTGATTAGTTTCTAAAAACTGGAAAAATAATATAGTTTTTAATATAAGGTAGTTCATACTAGAGATATCTATCTACCCTTTGAAAAAACATTGATTCTTGATTGTTCTTAGAGTTTTTTCAAGCAAGTTTCATGGCCTCCAGATCTTTCAAGATCTTCTCCATGTTGGGTTGTCAGGTTTCTCCGGATCTCACGTGCAGCATAAAATAAAATAAAAACGGAGATCCGTTCCTGTTTCGAAAATTAGAAAAACCAGATTATCGGATAATCAGTTCTCACCGTGTGCGGATTCGAATCCGCAACCGTTCGGTTCCGTCGGTGCGACACCGCAAGTCGCGCAAGTGCCCGGCCTCTAGCGAAGTCCACGCGATCCTCCTCGCGACGGATATTGTAACGTCCCGCCACCTTATAATCGGGGATCCGATTACTAAATGGGTGATAAAGTGTTAAATTGATCATTTAAAGGCAATCATACGCATCATACTCACGTTTTTATCTGTAAACTAGCATGAAATGATAGATAATTGTGTACCAAGTCCAACGCTACCAATTTCGTCAAATTCTAACTTAAAAACATCGTCATTTCATGTGATTAATGGAGTATAGTGCATTTACGGTTTTTCGACAAAATCGAGACGAAATAAATAAATATAATGATATTTTTATGATAATGTGCTAATTTATATTTATTTTATGTGAACAGGACATGCCGATGATGCAGTGCAGTTGGTGGAGTTTCAGGAAATTTGGGGGAGGTCTAGGGTTCGAATTTCGATAAATTCGATGTTATTTTGTCCAAAAAGATTAAAGCAGGGGTAAAAACGTCATTTGAGGCCCCAGTGTTGCCCTAATTCCATGGCCAAGAGGAACCCAAAAAGAACCAGCCGTCTTCCTAAAGTCCACTTTTCTTTTTTTTTTAAAAAACCTTCCTTCCCAAACCCAATTCTCTCTGTTTCCTTCTCTCCTCTCTGTTTCCTTTTCTCTGTCTCTCCTTCTTTCCTTCTCTACCTCTCTCCTTCACCCACGACTCTCTCTTCCCCTCTATATATCTCTCTCTTCCTCCCGGCCGTCCCATTCCCCCCTTTCTCTTGGATTCTCCCTCTTTCTCTCCAATTCCGAGCCCTCCTCTTTCTCCAGTTTCCTCTTCCTCTCCTTTATTTTCTTCTCTCTCCCTGTAAGGACTGAGGTTTTCGGATCCGGTTTTCGGGGTCGGACCCTGTAGTTCAGGCCCTGATGGGGCTAAGACTTTGTTTTGTTTCGCGTCGAGCGGGCTCGACGCAGTTTAAACAGCGTCCAACATTGCAGACGCATTTTAGATTGTGCCACGTGGACTAGCTTTGGGCCGCGAGAGTACAGCCCCGTCGTGTCATCTGAAAGGCATCCGCGATGGACGACGCCTTTCAGACTGCGACCCTGGGTTGTCAGTGTACGGCGCCAATCATGTCGTCTGAACGGCGTCTTGGATGGACGACGCGTTTCAGAGTTCTGTCAGAGCGGCCCGTCATGTCGATTTATAGGCGTCCGTACAGCTCGACGCGTTTTAGCCAGTTTCTGGTTATCCCGCGAACCCTCCTTCCTTTCCCTCATTTCTTCCTTCCCTCTCTCTCTCCTCCCTTCCTCCGGCGATTCCGGCGACGCCTCCTTCCCCTCCCTCTTTCCTTCCACCATTTCATCTCTCCCTCCACTCCATCGACCTCCTAGCTCCCACCACTACCACCACCACCTCCTCCGCGGCGTTTTCTCTCCGGACGGCGGCCGACGTCCCGGTGGAGTAACGACGACCTCGGTGGTACCGGCGGCGGCATGGGGCGAGACGGGTGGGCGGCTTGGAGCTTGGAGGAGTTCAAATAACCGGTAGGGTGACGATTTCCGTAGTGTTTCATTTTAAAACCATGTTCTCCCGCTTGAAGCATGCTACGGATCTATGGTTTTTTTTGGGTAGAATGAGCATGTTAGGGGCTTTTTCTTGATGGGAATGGGAGTTTCTATGAATATGAATTTGAGGATTCCTTGTGATGGTTTAGTTTGTCCCTCTTCCCCCTCTGTTTTGTGTGGTTTTGGGGCTCTTGGGGATCAAAGGGGACCCTCGGGTTGAACTGTGGAACCGGGTTCCTGGCGCTAAAAGACGTCATACATGGACGACGCCATTTAGAATGGCAACGGGCCAGTATGACGCCTTTTAAGCATAAATCTTCATGTTCGAGGTTCTGTCAGTCTGGGTTTCTTGCGTTAAATGACGTCGTACCTGGACGACGCCATTTAGAATGGCGACGGGCCAGTACGACGCCATTTAGGCAGAAATCACCCTGATTAAGGATTCTGCAAGTTTCAGATTCTGGTGTGAATGGCGTCTGAGGATAGCGACGCCTTTTGAAAAGGCGGCTTCCCAGGACGACGCATTTTACGCCAGGTTCTGTGGCCAAGTTTCTGTGAACCAGTTTAGGAGACTTGAATGGTGTCGGCCTTGGGCGACTCGATTCAAGACAGAATCACATTAATTCATGCCATTAAAACATGTTACACTGATAGACAGTTGTTTAGTTGATTAAATGCATACTTTAAATTATACTCTATGGTGACGGATTCCTTGTAACCGGATCGTACACGTGGTGTTGCATGCGACCGTGGACTCCTTACTGTGTTGTGTTTTGAGCTACTGTGGACCTAGAATGACAGTTGTAGCGCTTTATCACCCTGTGCTGGTGTGGGTGGAGCACAGCGCCGGTGTGGGTGTGGCGGGGTGACGCCTAGTGAGAGAGGGTCACCTGGTGAACCCCGGGGTTAGCTAGTACCGGTGTGGGTGTGGTACCTTTGGAGTGTCACTCGTGCTGAGGGAAGGAGTAACCACCTGAGCCAGTTGGGTCGGAGTAGCTAGAGTGCTATCCGAGGGGTTACTATTTTGTCTCAGCGGGTCGGTGTTTTCCCCACCTTCGTTTGTGTGGTTGGCGTGTTCTACCGAGACGTTGGTTGTGGGTTCCCTGGTAGACTGGTTTCATAAATATGCATGTTAAATATATTTCGAATGCATGTGATTCATATCAAGATTTAGGAGTAGTAATTACTGCTTTACTTGTTCACTAGACTTTTAGCTGTGTTTTACACTTGTGGGTGTGTGAGTGGGCAGTGGGGATCGAAGGATCCCTACTGAGTCTTTTCGTTGAGACTCACCCCTGCGATTTTCAGGTGAGGACTCCAGGCAGACTTAGCGAGGGGTGTGCTGCTGTGTATCGCGCGCCGTCAGTTGTTGTTCCGGGGTATGCCCCGACGTAGTTGTTATCTTTATTTCTGGCCTGTATGCTTAATTATTTCCTTTCTGTTGGAGTATGTAATTATCTGCTGTATCGAGTCGCATTGTAATAACTTTTAATTTCTGTATTTTCCTTTCAATTCAATGCGATGTAAATGTTTAGCTTAGTTTATTTTTTATTTCCCAGACTTACTTAGATCCTGGTTTGGTTCCAAATTAATGATTCGGTACCCATTTAATAATCGGATCCCCGATTATAGGGTGGCGGGTCGTTACACTCCCACACCTCTCTTTTATTCTTTCTTCCTCCCAGCCGCAGCAACCTCCCCTTCGTCCTCCCTCTCTGTTTCTCTTAGTTTCTCCCTCTATATATCTCTCTCTCTCTCTCTCGTTTCCTAGCTTCTTCCCGCAGCCTCTTCCTCCTCTCTCCCCGTTTTCTCCTCCTCTTCTTAGCCTCTCCCTCGCTGTCTCTCTCTCTACCTCCTCTCCACGCGGTGAAGCCGACCTCCCGGTGCACCTCCACGCGAACCAGCATCACACGGGCAAGCTGCACCCGGCACACCAGCGCCAGCCAGAAACCTCCTTCACGGCCCCCACGCGGCAACCGCCGCTCGTGCACGTCGCTTGAAGCCTTCACCTCCTGCACTAGCCGTTGCCTTGCATGCTGTCCGCTGAAGCACCTCCTCCTATCCTCCACGTGAACCAGCATGCACGGACGGCCTCCTCCAAGCTCCTCCATGCACCTTGTTCGCAGCAGCCCCTACTCGGCCAACATCGAGCCAGCACCTCCTGCAAACCTCGAACACCAGCAGCCGGTTGAAGCTTAGTTGGTCTCCACGCGTTGCACCAACGCCCTCCCGGTGCACCAGCAACCTGAAGCTTTCTAGCTGCATCCAAGCTCCTCCAAGTGCAGCAAAGCCCATGCATGCAGCATCCCTCAGCCACCAGCAGAAGCACCTGCATGTCGGCAAGCTAGCAAGCTCCTCCACATGCGCATGCAGCAGCTGCGAACCACTGCGCCGCCCCCTCATCTGCAGATCATTGCGCCGGCAAACCCACAGAAGCTGCTGTTATTTTGTTCTTTCTTTTTCCTCCCCACTAGTATAGTATTAGTTTATTTAATTAGGGTTAGTTGTTGGTTAGTTGTTGATTAATGATGTTTTATTAGTTATTGATTGTTTAATTAGGTTATTTGATTCATGATGATTAATGGTTTACACAATAGTTTGTTTTTGTTGTTATAATTTTTTTTGTTGTGCTTATTTTTCATGTGTGCTTGTGTTTAATTTCTGAAAAAGAAAAAAAAGATTTGTTTAATTTATGTAATTATATTTTTAGGTAACATTATTTAATTTAATTCTAGTTTGAATAAATAATTAGTTCACTTAAATTTTCACCTATTTTTAGATAACTAAATTCCAAAGTTTTCAAAGTTAAAAATTTAACTCCCTGTGGATCGACTCGGACTCACCATTATTAATTTTCAAAATCCAATTTGAATGAGCCGAATAAATTTAGATTGAACGTTCTCATGAGTGTTTAACGACGCACAATTCGGAATGATCAATGGGTACCGAATCATTAGTTTGGAGCCAAATCATGATCTAAATAAGTCTGGGAAATAAATAATAAACTAAGCTAAACATTCACATCGCATTGAATTGAAAAAGAAGTGAAAGAATTAAAAGTTATTACAATGTGACTCGACACAGCAAATAATTACATACTCCAACTGAAAAGAAATAATTAAGCGTACAGGCCAGAAAATAAAAAAACAACTCTGTCGGAGCATACCCCGGAGCGACAGCTGTTGGCGCGCAACCCAAAGCAGTACTCTCCTCGCTAAGCCTTCCTGGAACCTTCACCTGAAAACCGCAAGGGTGAGTCTCAACGAAAAGACTCAGTAGGGATCCTTCGATCCCCACCGCCTACTCACGCACCCACAAGTGCAGTAACACAAATACAGGTAGAATAAGCAAGTAACACAATTCCTAAATTCCGATATGAAACACATGTATTTGAGATGTAACATGTACAACTCCGAAACCATCCTACCAGGGAGCCTACAACCAGCGTCTTGGCAAAACACGCTAACCACACAGCCGAACGCGGGAAACACCGACCCGCTAGACCAAACAGTAACCCCTCGGATAGCACGCTAGCTACTCCGGCCCAACTGGCTCTAGGTGGTTTCTGCTTCCCCCAGCATGAGTGACACTCCACAGGTAACACTCCCACACCGGTACTAGCTAACCCCGGGGGTACACCAAGTGACCCTCTCTCTAGGCGTCACCCCACCACTCCCACATCGGCGTTGTGTCCCTCCCACACCGACACAGGGTGGCAAGCGCTACAACTGTCACTCTAGGTCCACAGTCGCACGAAACACAACACACTGCGATCAGATCACGTAAAAATCCTTATCGTCGAGTACGATTTCAAACATGCAATTAACCAAACTATCTAACAGTGTGAAGATATTTTAATAGCATGAATTAATGTGATTCTGCCTTGAATCGCGTCGCCCAAGGCCGACGCCATTCAAGCCTCCTAAACTGGTTCATGTGAAATCTGGCCTCGAAAATGGCCTAAAACGCGTTGCCCATGCAAGTCGCCTTTTGAAAGGCGTCGCTGTCCCTGGACGCCATTCAGTTCCAGAGACAGAGTCTGGTATTTGGGATAAATCGCGTCGCGGGTGGAAGCTGCCTTTCTAAAAGGCGTCGCTGTCCCCCGACGCCATTTAACCCTCACAGACAGGTTCTCCCTCCGCCATCTCCCGGTCCACGGAGTGGGATTTCCTCCCCAAAATCGTGTAAAAACACGAAAAACATGGAGAATGGGGAGAAGAACCTAACTACCCATTTAAAACACTCAATTTCTCATTTCATGCATTTAGTATTTTTACCCCAAGAACACCCCCAAACATACTCCAAAGCGGGAAAACATGGTTTTTAAATGAAATACTACGGGAATCGTCACCCTACCGGTTACTTGAACTCCTCCAAGCTTCAAGCTGCCTACCCGCCTCGCCCCACGCCGCCGCCGGTACCGCCGTGGACGCCGTTACTCCACTGGGATGTCGCCCGCTGTCCAGAGAGAAAAACGCCGCGGAGGTGATGGTGGTGGTAGTGGGGGGGGAGTTAGGAGGTCGATGGAGTGGAGGGAGAGATGAAATGGTAGGAGGAAAATGAGGAGAAGGGGAAAAACGCCGCCGGGTCGCCGGAGGAAGAGAGGAGAGAGAGGAGGAAGGAGGGGAATGAGGGAAAGGAAGGAGGGGTTCGCGGGGTCAACCAGAAGTTGGGTAAAACGCGTCGTGCATGCCCGACGTCTTTCAGACGACAATATCGGGCCGTACACTGACAAGCCAGGGTCGTACTCTGAAAGGTGTCGTCCATCCAAGACGCCATTCAGACGATATGACCGGGGCCGTACTCTAGCGACCCATGGCCAGCCTACGTGGAGCCCACGTGGCACAGCCTAAAACGCGTCTACATTGTTGGACGCCGTTTAAACCACGTCGAGTAGGCTCGACGTGAAACAGAATTGAGTCTCAGCCCCATCAGGGCCCGAACTAAGGGATCCGACCCCGAAAACTGACCCGATAACCGGATCCAAAAACCTCAATCCTTACATTCTCCCCCCTTAAAAGAATTTCGTCCCCGAAATTGCCTGCTACAATTAACGAGGGTGAAACATAAAGATACAAGCACACAAGAGAACTTACAAGAAAAGGTAGGGAAACTGCTCCCGCATCTCATCCTCGCACTCCCAGGTCGCCTCGCCCCCAGAGCAATACTGCCAAATCACCTTAACCAGAGGTACAACCTTGTTCCGAAGGACCTGTTCCCTAGGATCCTCAATACGTACTGGAAACTCTGCAAAGAACAAGTCCTCAGCGACTTCTAACTCTAAAAAGTCCAAAATATGAAATGGATCCTAAACATATCTCCTCAGTAAAGAAACATGGAACACATCGTGCACCCTTGCAAGACTGGGCGGCAAGGCTAGCTGATACGTCGTTTCCCCAATTCGAGCAAGAATGGGAAAAGGCCCAACATATCGGGGACTCAGCTTACCTCGCTTCTCGAATCTCATCACATCCTTAGAGGGTGAGACTCGGAGAAACACGTGGTCCCCAATCTCAAACTCAAGTGGTCTCCTACGGATGTCTGAATAACTCTTCTGTCTACTCTGAGCTGCAATTAATCTCTGATGTACCACTCTGGCAACCTCAGCACACTGCTGTACCAACTCTGGTCCCGCTATCTGCCTCTCGCCAATCTCAGACCAATTTACAGGGGATCGGCACGGCCGTCCGTACAATGCCTCATAAGGCGCCATGCCGATACTAGAATGGTAACTATTGTTGTAAGCAAACTCCACTGTAGACAAGCGCTGCTCCCAAGAACCTTCCCAGTCTAGGCAACATGCCCCGAGCATATCCTCCAGAGTCTGAATGGTCCTCTCTGACTGCCCATCAGTCTTGGGATGATAGGCCGAACTGAAGGCCAACTGCGTGCCCAAGGCTTTCTGAAAACTCTTCCAGAACCTAGAAGTAAATCTCAGATCCTGGTCTGATACGATGGATAAAGGTGTTGGGTTTTCTCGGTTTCTCCAGATCGCTCACGCAGCGGAAAATAAAATATTAAACAGCGATCCGTTCCCGTTTCGAAAAACTAAAAACTACGATTATCGGATAATCGATTCTGACCGTGTGCGGATTCGAATCCGCAATCGTTCGGTTCCGTCGGTGCGACACCGCAAGCCGCGCAAGTGCCCGGCCTCTAGCGAAGTCCACGCAATCCTCCCCGCGATGGATATCTCGCGTTCCTCGTTCTTCGCTGCCCACGAAACCTCCGCCGGTCGGCGCAACGTGCGGGCGATTTCCCGTCGAACGGGATTCGGAGAAGCGGCGGAGCAGATCTGGATATGTCTGGACGCCAGAGAGAGAGAAACAGACGAGGGGCGGCTAGGGTTAGCAGCAGCTTGGCCTGCTCAGCCCGTTCGCTATGTTTTATACTAACTGCGCGGTTTTTCATAAAAATCCCCGGTTTGTATAAAACCCACTTATTTATCCATCGCCTTGAGAATCATTTGCGTATGACCCTCTAGGCCCAAGTACCAGTCCAGTTAATGGCCCAACAAGCCCAGTGACTCCTCACTGGCTTTATTAATTAATTAATATCCCTTTATTAATTAATTAATCAATCGAATTGATGTCGCATATCGAATTCGACTGGGCCTCCGATCACGTTGGGTGCCAAGCAACACCGCGTGAACCCGGAAGGTATTGGGTTAAGTAACCCACTCTTGGAACCTTTCCGCCAACAGTTACCGCGTAGATATAATCCTTCATTCGTACAATGCTCTCGAGTCAACTCAGGGTATGGCGAGCTGTCAAACCCTAACCGGTCGACTCACTTGGATTGGATGCCGCTGATGAATATCGGAAAACTCCTTTCCCGATATTATCGTCCGCCCTGGCCAGGGACTTTCGCGCATCCTTCCTAGAGCATTCTCTCTCTAAGTACCGAGAGCGAATGATTCCTTATTGACACACAATTCCCTTCGACGGTATTCCGCTGTACCCAATCCTTGGCGTATTAGAATCCCGTGGCTAGATATTCATAAACCAAGGTCAAAGCACAGAAGTCCACCGCCAAGGTGTCCTTGGTGTCTCAGGTCCGAGGACCATCCACGCAACTGCGACAATAGAATCAAGCTGGTTGACAGTGAGGTACAATAACATCCAGCGATTCAGTCGGATCAATTCAGTGAACTCATTCTCCAATGAGCACCTACAGATTCGTCTTAGTGTCTCCACACAAGTGACTTATGAGATTAGTTACCCTCATCATATGAGCAGGAGTAATCTGTACTAGTCTAACCGGATATCCGATGTCCTTCTTGGATATCCTCCGACTATGAACAATTAAGAATGTGTGTGTTTAAGTGATCAGTCTCATTAGTATGATCTCATTATAATCTGATCACCATAGCACATATTCACGGACTTCATTATGAAACGAGAATTAATGCGATTTACACATAATGAATATTATGCCATTTTATTAATAAATGAACGAGATTTACATAGTCAGATTGGCTTGTAGGCCACCTAAAACTAACAATCTCACACTTGTACAAAAGCCAATCACCTTTATACAATAAGCCTATAGACTCTAGGTGACGCTCAAACACAATTTGAGACAACGGCTTTGTCAGTGGATCTGCTACATTGTCGACGGATGGAACACTTTCCACTACTACATCTCCTCTGGATATGATCTCTCTGATAAGGTGAAAGCGCCTCAGAATATGATTCGATTTCTGATGAGACCGCGGCTCTTTCGCTTACGCAATTGCTCCATTGTTGTCGCACAACAGTGGAATAGGCTCAGAGATGCTGGGAACGACGCCGAGGTCGGTGATGAATTTCTTCAACCACACTGCTTCCTTGGTGGCTTCAGCTGCAGCGATGTAATCAGCTTCAGTCGTCGAATCTGCAGTGGTTACTTGCTTGGAACTCTTCCAGCACACTGCTCTTCCGTTCAATGTAAACACGAATCCAGATGTTGACTTGCTATCATCTGGATCTGACTGGAAACTCGAGTCAGTAAAGCCTCGCAGTTTCAAGTCACCTCCTCCATAGACAAGAAACATATCCTTAGTTCTTCTCAAGTACTTAAGGATGCATTTCACTGCCTTCCAGTGCTTTTCGCCTAGATCAGCCTGAAATCTGTTTGTAACACTTAGAGTAAATGCAACATTAGGCCGTGTACATAGCATGGCATACATGATAGATCCTATGGCAGAGGCATAGGGTATTCTATCCATGAATGCCCTCTCATCAGGAGTCTTAGGAGAGTGCTCCTTTGAGAGATTAATTCCATGTCTCATCGATATGAGACCTCTCTTGGAATTTTCCATGCCAAACCTTTTGACTATGGTATCTATGTACAAGGATTGGGTCATTCCAAGCATCCTCTTTGATCTATCTCTATAGATCCGTATTCCCAATACGTAGGATGCTTCTCCCAAATCCTTCATGGAGAAGTTTTTCGACAGCCAGATCTTTACTGATGACATCATAGCTACATCATTCCAAATGAGTAGTATGTCATCTACGTAAAGAACTAGAAAAGTGACTGCACTCTCACTGGTCTTCTTGTACACACAAGGCTCATCTTCATTCTTAATGAAGTCATAAGACTTGACAGCCTCGTTAAATCTTATGTTCCTGCTCCGAGAGGCCTGCTTCAGTCCATAAATGGACCTCTGAAGCTTGCACACTTTATCTGAAGATTCTTTGAATGTGAAACCTTCTGGTTGTATCATATACACCTCTTCCTCAAGGTTACCATTGAGGAAGGCAGTCTTTACATCCATCTGCCAGATTTCATAATCAAAATGTGCAGCAATGGCGAGCAGAACTCTGATCGATTTTATCATAGCAACTGGTGAGAAAGTCTCGTCATAGTCAATTCCTTGCCTTTGACGATATCCCTTTTCCACCAACCTTGCCTTATAAGTGTCGATCCGTCCATCAGCACCGATCTTTCTCTTAAAGATCCACTTGCAACCGATGGGTACAATACCCTCGGGCAAGTCCTCCAAGTTCCAAACTTGGTTGGTGTACATTGACTGGATTTCTGAGTTCAAGACTTCTCGCCATTTCCCGGCTTCTAGGCCTTCTATGGCCTCCTGGTAGGTTTTTGGATCATCATCCTCATTATATTGTACCTTAGACTCACCTTCAACAATATGTCCCACATATCGTTCGGGTAGTCTAGGTACTCTACTAGATCTACGAGGCTCATCTGTGTGTACCTGAATAGATTCAGGAACTGATATCTCATCTGATGATAATGTAGCTATTTGGGGATCTGGAACCTCTTCCAGTACTATTTTACTCCCACTGTCCTCCTGGAGAAGGTATTCCTCTTACAAGAAGAGAGCTTTCTTGGCGACAAACACCTTTTGTTCACCAGGATAGAAAAATAGTATCCAAAGGTTTCCTTTAGATATCCCACAAACCTGCATTTATCAGTTCGTTATTCCAGCTTGTCTGGATCATGCCTCTTTACATGAGCAGGACAACCCCAGACTTTAACATGTTTAAATTCTGCAACAAACTTGCTGGGTACTCTATTTAGTAGGTATGCTGCTGACTCTAGAGCATACCCCTAGAGGGACACTGGTAATCCTGAAAAGCTCATCATGTATCGCACCATGTACAACAAGGTACGATTCCTCCTTTCTGATACACCATTCATCGGTGGTGTAAATGGAGGGGTCAGCTGAGAAAGGATACAATTATCCTTTAAGAATTATGTGAAATTAGTACTCAAGTATTCTCCTCCTCGATCTGATCGAAGAGCTTTAATACTCTTTCCTAACTACTTCTCTACCTCATTCTTGAATTCCTTGAACTTTTCAAATGCTTCCGACTTGTACTTCATTAAGTACACATAGCCGAACCTTGAGAAGTCATCGGTGAACGTGATGAAGTAAGAAAAGCCACCTTTGGCTTGGGTGGACATTGGACCACATACATCTGAATGTATTAGTTCCAAAATGTCCTTGGCACGTTCTCCATGTCCAGTGAATGGATATTTTGCCATCTTTCCCATAAGGCAGGATTCACATGTTGCAAACGATTCGTAATCAAATGTAGTTAAGTAACCATGCTTGTGCAACTTTTGCAACCTGCTTTCGCCAATGTGCTCAAGTCAACAATGCCACATGTAAGCTTGGTTCACACAATTCTTGCTCTTCTTAAGAGCATTATCAATATGAAGATTGTAATAAGAAACATCTAAGAGATATAGACCGTTGACTAAAATTGCCGAAGCTATTGATTTATTACCATAATAAATCGAACAACTTCTATTCTTAATAGTCAACCTATATCCTATCTTGTCCAAACAACATATTGATATGATGTTCTTTATTATGCTAGGAACATAATAACAAGCTTCTAACAGTAAGGCGTCTCCGGATGGAAGCCAGAGGTTTGCTGTCCCAACAGCAATCGCCGCAACTTTTGCGCCGTTTCCTAGCCTCAATTCCACCTCACCTTGTCTCAGCTTGCTCTTACTTGTCAGCATCTGCACATCATGGCAGATATGAGAAGCACATCCGGTATCTAATACCCAAGATATGAAATCTCTAACTGACAAGTTGATATCTATCATATAGATATCTGAAGCTTCAGACAGCTTCACTCTTCCATGAGCTTTATCATGAAGGAACTCCTTGCAGTTCCTCTTCCAGTGACCATACTACTTATAGTAGAAACAGTCACCCTTCACTACTCTTTTACCTTTGTCCTTTGATCCTTTATCATTAGCTATCATCTCTGCTTCAGGGGCATCCAATGCCGATTTAGCAGGAGGATCAGCTCTAGGGACAAAGTCAATGTGCTCAGATCTGAAGACATTCTTCAGGTATCTGAACCAATCCGAGTAGATCAGGTAAGTCAAAAGGGCATCAAGTACGTCACGGAGTGGGTTATTCGACGACATAATTCCCTACAGGAGATAAGTAAAATCTATTTAGCAGATGTTCAATTATTAAAATTTAAAACAAGACAAGGTCTTTTGTTCAAGTTTACTCCCACTAATTGCCGACGGACTGTACAACCCTCAGTTATACAGAACGGGAGACGTCGATAGTCTCCTAGTGGGGATCAAAATCTCAATGACTTGCACTACAGCCTTGTGGATAGCACAACAAACTGTAATACAATCAAAGAGCACCCAACTCATAGGACTTGCAACTCCTTGCAATATCTGATCATAGCTTCGGTCCCAAGAGATTTAATGGCCTTGTGGATAGCACAACAAACCACTAATTTTGGTCTAAGCTAACCATCATTACGCGACGAGCATAGATTTGCAAGCAGCCCTTGTGGATAGCACAACAAAGCAACATGGTTCCTCTACCCTGATCTATAGGCATCTAATGCCATAGCCACAGTTTCTCCTCCCAATTAAGCAGGCCTTGTGGATAGCACAACAAACCTGCCTAAAGTGATTCGAATCCTATGACTATAACGATGGTGGACCACGCGGTAAGTTCTTAACTACTCACGTTACGGCTTAGAGTTTATCTGAGGGTATTTAGATAACTTTTTGTTGGGATTTCTCGGGTTTCTCCGGATCGCTCACGCAGCGGAAAATATATATTTTTTTTTTACAGCAATCCATCCCGTTTCGAAAAACTAAAACCTACGATTATCGGATAATCGATTCTCACCGTGTGCGGATTCGAATCCGCAACCGTTCGGTTCCGTCGGTGCGACACCGCAGGCCGCGCAAGCGCCCGGCCTCTAGCGAAGTCCACGCGATCCTTCCCGCGATGGATATCCGCGCGTTCCTCGTTCTTCACTGCCCACGAAACCTCCGCCGGTCGCCGCAACGCGCGGACGATTTCCCGTCGAACGGGATTCGGAGAAGCGGCGGAGCAGCTCTGGATCTGTCTGGACGCCAGAGAGAGAGAAACAGAGGAGGGGTGGCTAGGGTTAGTTACAGCTTGGCCTGCTCAGCCCGTTCGCTATGTTTTATACTAACCGCGCGGTTTTTCATAAAAACCACCGGTTTGTATAAAACCCACTTATTTATCCATCGCCTTGATAATCATTTGCGTATGACCCTCTAGGCCCAAGTACCAGTCCAGTTAATGGCTCAACAAGCCCAGTGACTCCTCACTGGCTTTATTAATTAATTAATAACCCTTTATTAATTAATTAATCAATCGAATTGATGCCGCACATCGAATTTGACCGGGCCTCCGATCACGTTGGGTGCCAAGCAACACCGCGTGAACCCGGAAGGTATTGGGTTAAGTAACCCACTCTTGGAACCTTTCCGCCGACAGTTACCGCGTAGATATAATCCTTCATTCGTACAATGCTCTCGAGTCAACTCAGGGTATGGCGAGCTGTCAAATCCTAACCAGTCGACTCACTTGGATTGGATGCCGTTGATGAATGTCGGAAAACCACTTTCCCGATATTATCGTCCACCCTGGCCAGGGACTTTCGCGCATCCTTCCTAGAGCATTCTCTCTCTAAGTACTGAGAGCGAATGATTCCTTATTGACACACAATTCCCTTCGACGGTATTCCGCTGTACCCAATCCTTGGCGTATTAGAATCCCGTGGCTAGAGATTCGTAAACCAAGGTCAAAGCACAGAAGTCCACCGCCAAGGTGTCCTTGGTGTCTCAGGTCCGAGGACCATCCACGCAACTGCGACAATAGAATCAAGCTGGTTGACAGTGAGGTACAATACCATCCAGCGATTCAGTCGGATCAATTCAGTGAACTCATTCTCCAATGAGCACCTACAGATTCGTCTTAGTGTCTCCACACAAGTGACTTATGAGATCAGTCACCCTCATCATATGAGCAGGAGTAATCTGTACTAGTCTAACCGGATATCCGATGTCCTTCTCGGATATCCTCCGACTATGAACAATTAAGAATGTGTGTGTTTAAGTGATCAGTCTCATTAGTATGATCTCATCATAATCTGATCACCATAGCACATATTCACGGACTTCATTATGAAACGAGAATTAATGCGATTTACACATAATGAATATTATGCCATTTTATTAATAAATGAACGAGATTTACATAGTCAGATTGGCTTGTAGGTCACCTAAAACTAACAATCTCTCACTTGGACTAAAGCCAATCACCTTTATACAATTAGCCTATAGACTCTAGGTGACACTCAAAACACAATTTGAGCCAACGGCTTTGTCAGTGGATCTGCTACATTGTCGACGGATGCAACTCTTTCCACTACTACATCTCCTCTGGATATGATCTCTCTGATAAGGTGAAAGCGCCTCAGAATATACTTCGATTTCTGATGAGACCGCGGCTCTTTCGCTTACGCAATTGCTCCATTGTTGTCGCACAACAGTGGAACAGGCTCCAAGATGCTGGGAACGACGCCGAGGTCGGTGATGAATTTCTTCAACCACACTGCTTCCTTGGTGGCTTCAGCTGCAGCGATGTACTCAGCTTCAGTCGTCGAATCTGCAGTGGTTACTTGCTTGGAACTCTTCCAGCACACTGCTCTTCCGTTCAATGTAAACACGAATCCAGATGTTGACTTGCTATCATCTGGATCTGACTGGAAACTCGAGTCAGTAAAGCCTCGCAGTTTCAAGTCACCTCCTCTATAGACAAGAAACATATCCTTAGTTCTTCTCAAGTACTTAAGGATGCATTTCACTGCCTTCCAGTGCTTTTCGCCTGGATCAGCCTGAAATCTGCTCGTAACACATAGAGGAAATGCAACATCAGGCCGTGTACATAGCATGGCATACATGATAGATCCTATGGAAGAGGCATAGGGTATTCTAGCTATGAATGCCCTCTCATCAGGAGTCTTAGGAGAGTGCTCCTTTGAGAGATTAATTCCATGTCTCATCGGTATGAGACCTCTCTTGAAATTTTCCATGCCAAACCTTTTGACTGTGGTATCTATGTACAAGGATTGGGTCATTCCAAGCATCCTCTTTGATCTATCTCTCTAGATCCGTATTCCCAATACGTAGGATGCTTCTCCCAAATCCTTCATGGAGAAGTTTTTCGACAGCCAGATCTTTACTGATGACATCATAGCTACATCATTCCAAATGAGTAGTATGTCATCTACGTAAAGAACTAGAAAAGTGACTGAACTCCCACTGGTCTTCTTGTACACACAAGGCTCATCTTCATTCTTATTGAAGTCATAAGACTTGACAGCTTCGTCAAATCTTACGTTCCAGCTCCGGGAAGCTTGCTTCAGTCCATAAATGGACTTCTGAAGCTTGCACACTTTATCTGGAGATTCTTTGGATGTGAAACTTTTTGGTTGTATCATATACACCTATTCCTCAAACTTACCATTGAGGAAGACAGTCTTCACATCCATCTGCCAGATTTCATAATCAAAATGTGCAGCAATGGCGAGCAGAACTCTGATCGACTTTATCATGGCAACTGGTGAGAAAGTCTCGTCATAGTCAATTCCTTGCCATTGACGATATCCCTTTGCCACCAACCTTGCCTTATAAGTGTCGATCCGTCCATCAGCACTGATCTTTCTCTTAAAGATCCACTTGCAACCGATGGGTACAATACCATCGGGTAAGTCCTCCAAGTTCCAAACTTGGTTGGTGTACATGGATGGGATTTCTAAGTTCATGGCTTCTCGCCATTTCCCGACTTCTGGGCCTTCTATGGCCTCCTGGTAGGTTTTAGGATCATTATCCTCATTATATTCTTCCTTAGACTCACCTTCAACAATATGTCCCACATATCGTTCGGGTAGTCTAGGTACTCTACTAGATCTACGAGGCTCATCTATGTGTACCAGAACAGATTCAGGAACTCATATCTCATCTGATGATAATGTACCTGTTTGGGGATCTGGAATCTCTTCCAGTACTATTTTACTCCCACTGTCCTACTGGAGAAGGTATTCCTCTTCCAAGAAGACAGCTTTCCTGGCGATAAACACCTTTTGTTCACCAGGATGGTAAAAATAGTATCCAAAGGTTTCCTTTGGATATCCCACAAATCTGCATTTATCAGTTCGTGATTCCAGCTTGTCTGGATCATGCCTCTTTACATGAGCAGGACAACCCCAGACTTTAACATATTTAAATTCTGGTTTCCTGCCTTTCCATATCTCATATGGAGTAGAGGCCACAGACTTGCTGGGTACTCTGTTCAGTAGGTATGCTGCTGACTCTCGAGCATACCCCCAGAGAGACACTGGTAATCCCGAAAAGCTCATCATGGATCGTACCATGTCCAACAAGGTGCGATTCCTCTTTTCTGATACACCATTCATTTGTGGTGTATATGGAGGGGTTAGCTGAGAAAGGATACCATTATCCTTTAAGAATTGTGTGAAATTAGTACTTAAGTATTCTCCTCCTCGATCTGATCGAAGAGCTTTAATACTCTTTCCTAACTACTTCTCTACCTCATTCTTGAACTCCTTGAACTTCTCAAATGCTTCCGACTTGCACTTCATTAAGTACACATAGCCGAATCTTGAGAAGTCATCGGTAAACGTGATGAAGTAAGAAAATCCACCTTTGGATTGGGTGGACCTTGGACCACATACATCTGAATGTATTAGTTCCAGAATGTCCTTGGTACGTTCTCCATGTTTAGTAAATTGAGATTTTGCCATCTTTCCCATAAGGCATGATTAACATGTTGCAAACAATTCGTAATCGAATGCAGTTAAGTAATCATGCTTGTGCAACTTTTGCAACCTGCTTTCGCCAATGTGTCCAAGTCTACAATGCCACATGTAGGCCTGGTTCACACAATTCTTGCTCTTCTTAAGAGCATTATCAATTTGAAGATTGTAATAAGAAACATCTAAAAGATATAGACCGTTGACTAAAGATGCTGAAGCTATTGATTTATTACCATAATAAATCGAACAACTTCTATTATCAATAGTCAACCTATATCCTATCTTGTCCAAACAAGATATTGATATGATGTTCTTTATTATGCTAGGAACATAATAACAATCTTCTAAAAGTAAGGCGTCTCCTGACGGAAGCTTGAGATTTGCTGTCCCAACAGCAATCGCCGCAACTTTTGCGCCGTTTCCTAGCCTCAATTCCACCTCACCTTGTCTCAGCTTGCTCTTACTTGTCAGCATCTGCACATCATGGCAGATATGAAAAGCACATTCGGTATCCAATACCCAAGATGTGAAATCTCTAACTGACAAGTTGATATCTATCATAAAGATGTCTGAAGCTTCAGACAACTTCACTCTTCCATGAGCTTCATCATGAAGGAACTCCTTGCAGTTCCTTTTCCAGTGACCATACTGCTTATAGTAGAAGCAGTCACCCTTCACTACTCTTTTGCCTTTGTCCTACGATCCATTATCGTTAGCTGTCATCTCTGCGTCAGGGGCATCCAATGCCGATTCAGCAGGAGGATCAGCTCCAGGGACAAAGTCAATGTGCTCTGATATGAAGACATTCTTCAGGTTTCTGAACCAATCCGAGTAGATCAGGTAAGTCAAAAGGGCATCAAGTATGCCACGGAGTGGGTTATTCGACGACATAATTCCCTACAGGAGATAAGTAAAATCTATTTAGCAGATGTTCAATTATTAAAATTAAAACAAGACATGGTCTTTTGTTCAAGTTTAACTCCCACTAATTTACGACGGACTGTATAACCCTCAGTTATGCAGAACGGGAGACGCCGACAGTCTCCTAGTGGGGATCAGAATCTCAATGACTTGCACTACAGCCTTGTGGATAGCACAACAAACTGTAATACAATCAAAGAGCACCCAACTCATGGGACTTGCAACTCCTTGCAATATATGATCATAGCTTCGGTCCCCAGAGATTTAATGGCCTTGTGGATAGCACAACAAACCATTAATTCTGATCTAAGCTAACCATCGTTACGCGACGAGCATAGATTTGCTTGCAGCCCTTGTGGATAGCACAACAAAGCTACAAGGTTCTTCTACCCCGATCTATAGGCATCTAATGCCATAGCCACAGTTTCTCCTCCCAATTAAGCATGCCTTGTGGATAGCACAACAAACCTGCCTAAAGTGATTCGAATCCTATGACTATAACGATGGTGGACCACGCGGTAAGTTCTCAACTACTCGTGTTACGGCTTAGAGTTTATCTGAGGGTATTTAGATAACTTTTATCTTGGTCTCTCCTAGGTGATAGTATAAATATATCGTATATATTTACTGATAGAATTGGATGGCCTCAAAGCAAATTATTGTACATTCTAGTTCAAATTATTAATAAAGGCAATTATTTCTAGATTTATAGTTCTTGCATATTAACTATCGTAATGAAGGTCCGTAGACAAATGTATGGGATATTGAATCATGATGAGATCATGATAGTGAGATCAATATCCTCAGTCACTTGTCTTAAATAGTTCTCGATCATAGGATATTTAAGATAGACATTAAATATCCGATAAGATCGACACAAGTTATGTCTGCTCATGTGATGAGGGTGAATGATCTCACATTCACTCGTGTGGTGACACTAAGACAAACATGTGGGTGCTCATTAGAGAATGAGTTCACTGAATAGACCCATATAAGAATTCCTGGATGGTAATTATACCTATTAGTCAACCAGGGAATTCAATCGTTGCAGTAGCACAGTTGGTCATTTGACCTGAGTCACCAATGATACCTTGTTTGTGGACCATTGTATCTTGATTATCTGACTTGTGGACTTTAACCATTAAGTCCACGATAGTCGGTCTCTCAGATACAGTGGAAAGCTTGTGAAGGTAATTGAGTGAACAACAAGGGATCACTCACTCTTGGTATAAGACTGGAGAGAGAATGTCCTATGGATGTGTACACAGAAATCCCTGGCCAGGGTCAAATGAAAGAGATGTCTTTCTAGATATTAACTGAGTACTGGAATCCATCTAAATAATGCGATAGAGGGTTTGACTATAAAACCATACCCTTGCGTTATTGGGACATTGCATGAGTGAAGGATTTTATCTGTGCGGTATCTGCAGACGGAAAGGTTCAATTGAAGGGAACAGTATCCCTTATATCTTCTGGGATCATGAAGTAGTGTTTGGTACTGTTCATGATCAGAAGGCCAAGTGAATTAATCATCAGATGATAATCCACTTGTTTATTAAATTAATCATTTAACATATGATGTTTAAATGTTAATTAATAAATATTAAACTCTAGAATTAGTTCTAAGTTTAATGGGCCTGAAACCGGACTGATATATGGGCCTAGAGGGTCACACACATAAGAGTTCTTGTCAGACGGTGATAGACGTTAAATTTCATGCTTATCTGGGTTTTTATGAAAAGCCGCAGGATAAACATGAAGATTTAATGGAGATTTATCCAAGGCCAAACTCTTGGATAATCATGAGGATTAATCCTTGTGCTTATCCTTATTTCTATATAAGGAGGCCAAGGGGGAGGGGTAAAAAGATTGGTTGGACGAATTTTACACCCCAGATTCTCTATTTCCTCTCTCTCTCTCATTCTCTCTCTCTTGGAGTAGATCTGTCTCTCTCCGCACATGGTCGGAGCACTCAAGTCGAGGAGGAAATCGCGTATGCAGCAGGAACTCGTGTGGATACCTCTAGAGATCGTGCGCGTGAGCGATTACCGAGTCGGAATCATCCACGGGAGATTCGAAACCCCGCAAAGGTGAAGAACCGTTCTTCCCACGTTTGTTTTAATGTCCGTTTTACAATCCCAGCAACCGATACATAGGAATCGATTTTATTTTCCGCTGCGTTCTAGGCGATTCCTAACAGTGGTATCAGAGCCAGGTTGCTAGTTCGATCGTAAAACGGCATCGTTTTGCGTGATTTTTCTCATTATGCGTGAAGAACCCGTATTGTACGTGTTCTTGGGCTAAATATTATTTTAATAATCTGGGAATCGTTCCCACGTTCTTAAAATGTCTAAAACTTATTGAGAATTGATCCCAGATTTTTTTTGGGATTTTCGGAGTTATTCGTCGGACGATGAACGGGGTGTTTTCGGCGGCTTCGTACGTGCTTCCCAAGTGTTGGGATGGCGGCCCGGATGCACGGATCTCTAGGTGATAGTCACCACTACACATCTGACACCCTTGCCGGCGCCGGAGTGGCCTTGGAGGGCTCCGTAATCAAGCCCTAAATCAGTTTTTTGAAACCTGAAAAACCTGTTTTTAAGGGAATTTTGGGCTTGGTCTACACCTCACCGGAGGCCGACGGCGGCCCTGCCGGCGCCGGGCACGTCGCCGGCGCCGTGGGCACCGCCGGCCTGCTGCAACTTTAGGGTTCTGTAGGAAGAGGGGCTCGGGTGGGGGGGGCGACGGTCCAGGCCGACCGGTCCGGCAAGGCAACGGGCGGGCCGCCGGTCCGGCAAGGCAACGGGCGGGCCGCCGGTCCCGACCCGGTTGGACCAGGCGGGGGCCGGGCCCGAGCCCCTGGCTGAGCCAAGGCTCAGGTCTGGCCGGGCCGGAGCCCCTGGCCGAGCCAGGGCCCGGGCCCGCGCCATTTGGCCCAAATGGGCTGGGCCCATTTCTTATGATTATTAAAAATGTTTTAATAACTGTTTAGCCCCCTATAACCTCCTATAACCCTTTATTAGCCCATTTTAAGCCCATTTCAGCCCGTTTTAAAATTGTTTTAAAATAGAAAAATTATAGGAATAATTAATAATTGTTATTAATTATTTTTATGATTATTAACAGGTTATTAAACTGTTTAATAACTGTTAATCCACTTAAAGGGTTTTATTGTTAATAGGGTATTGGTTAATTATTTAAAATTGATTTAGATAATTAAGTTCCCTATTAAATTAATTAGTTCAAAATGTTTTAAACTGATTTTATGCATAACTTGATTATATTTTTCTGTTCAAATTGTTTGAATTAAGATTTAGATCAACTGAATGGTTTAGTTATTTAATTTGTCAATAATGTTTTGAATATTATTGATAATGATGAAATAAATGTTATTTCGAAAACTAATTGGTATTATAATTTTATATTTATAAAATTTAATACCAAACTGCAATTATGTGATGATTGTGATGCATGTGATGTGTTTTATGGTGGGATGATCATGGACTTAGTATTTTCATGTGATGATTGATGTGAATGAATGCGATGCTTATTTCATTTGGTATTTTAAATAGGACCTGTGTGTCCTCCTCTCTCTTAATCCAAATGTACTCTCTACCTTCCTATAAGATTGTACTCCCCTTGATAAGATCAAGGTTTCTTAGTGTTTAAATGTACATTTATGGACCTGCGAGTCCTGAATTTCATATTTAAATGTTTCGGATTAAGCTTAGAGGATGGGATCTTCTGAAGACATCTCTGGAGGAAGGACTCGCATCAAATGGAACCAGTGTTGCTGTTTTCATATTAGGATTCTATTATGGATCATCGTTTGGCTCCGATGATTCCATAGTAGCTAAAGCAGTCCATGATCATCCCTATTTAATGTTTCTGCATATATGTGATATTTGTGGTCTATGCTATCATATATATATTTCTATTAAGTATAATGATACTTCAAATCGAAATACTATTGATAGCACGATTTTCTATAAATCAAATCAAAAACCCTCTTTTAAAATTTAAGTTGTAAACGTGAGATATTCAGAATAATCCACGTAACCCACCATCATTATAGATCAAAGGATAATTCTTATCTCAAATGGATTTGTTGTGCTACCACAAGGTCTGTTTGATTTAGAAATTAACCTAGGTCTACGACATGTGATGTCATTAAGATAAATGGACAAATAGTGTAGTTTTGTTGTGCTACCACAAGGATTGCACTATGAATTCATGTTATCTAAGTAATGATGGATAAACTTAACTGAATCATTTGATTTGTTGTGCTACCACAAGGTCATTCTGATTCACGGGTTAAATCGATCGGATATTGCAAATGTTGCAATTGTCAAGAGTTGACTGCCTAAGGGACTTGATGTGATTTGTTGTGCTACCACAAGGTCACATGCATGATGCCCGAAGGATTCTGATCCCCACTAGGAGAACACCGGAATCTCCCGTTCTGTACATTAGAGGGTCATACAGATCGCCGAAAAATAGTGGGAGTCTAAATCTAGATTAAAAGTTCTAAATCAAATTTTAAGAACTATCTGCTCATTTTTATATATATATTTCCTTGTAGGTCGCTATGTCGTCACCTAACCCCCTTCGTTGCATACTTGATGCAAACAAACTCACGGGACCTAATTACATTGACTGGTTACGCAACCTGAAGATTGTCCTCAGGTGTGAAAAGCTAGCCTATGTCCTAGATCAACCAGATCCAGTACAACCCGGTGAAACTGCTAACGAGGATGAATTAATGATGTATGAAAATTAGAAGGAGGACTCTGTCAAAGTCCAGTGTTATATGCTTGGTTCAATGAACAATGAACTGCAACGACAGCATGATAACATGGAACCTAAGTCCATTCTGAATCACCTACACGAGTTGTTTGGTGAACAATACAGAACAGAAAGATATGAGATATCTAAGAAATTGTTCAGGACCAGAATAAGCGAGGGCACATCTGTGCAAACTCATGTGCTCAAGATGATAGAATGGATTGAGAGGCTTGCAGTGCTCGGCTTTATTATGAACAATGACCTAAGCATCGACTTAATCCTACAGTCCCTTCCAAATTCATTTTCACAATTCATTATAAACTTCAATATGAAAAAAATTGAAGTTACACTAGCTGAGCTGCTCAAGATGTTGAAGACAGCAGAAGGCACTATCCAGAAAGATAAGCCAAATGTAATGCTTGTTGGTAAGACCAACAAGAAAAGAAAAGCTGGACAGACCTTTAAGAAAGGTAAGCCTAAGAAGCTAGTGAAAAGCAAACCGGCGGTTCAAAAGGACAAAGCTAAAGTCAATGATAAAGATCAGTGTTTCTACTGCCATAAAGAAGGTCACTGGAAGAGAAACTGCAAGATCTATCTAACAGAAAAAGCAAAGGAGAAGCTTGGTGAAGCTTCAGGTATACTCATGATCGATCTTAACTTGTCTTATAGAGAATCAACATCTTGGGTATTAGATACTGGATGTGTTTCTCATATCTGCAATAACTTGCAGGTGCTAACAAGTAAAAGAAAATTGAACCGCGGAGACGTGGATCTGAGGCTTGGGAATGGAGCAAAAGTTGCTGCGTTAGCTGTGGGGACAGCAAGACTTCAGATGCCGTCAGGAGACTCATTGGAACTAATAGATTGTTATTATGTTCCGACCATTATTAGGAATATCATATCTATTTCATGTTTAGATAAACAAGGATATTCTATGAAACTAGAGAATAAAGGTTGTTCCATTTATCAAGGAGATAAATTGTTTGCTTCTGGATATTTATTGAATGGATTATATTTACTTGATATATCATATGATGTTTGTCTAGTAAATAAGTCTATTGAACGAGAAGATAAGGATGTGAACAAATCGTACCTATGGCATTGTAGGCTAGGTCATATAAATGAGAACAGGATCATTAGGTTGCAAAAGAATGGATATCTTGATCCATTTGATTATGAATCATTTGCAACCTGTGAAGCTTGTCTCATGGGAAAGATGACCAAAGCTCCGTTTTCAGGACATGGAGACAGAGCTAAGGACTTATTGGAACTAATACATAGTGATGTATGTGGTCCAATGTCCACTCATGCTATGGGTGGTTACTCATACTTTGTTTCATTTCCAGATGATTTCTCAAGATATGACTACATATATTTAATGAAATATAAGTCAGAAGTCTTTGAGAAATTTAAAGAGTTTAAAAATGAAGTTGAGAACCAGACTGGAAAGAGTATCAAAACTCTTCGATCAGATCGAGGGGGTGAATACTTAAGTACATAATTCACAAAATATCTTAAAAATAATGGTATTTTGTCTCAGTGGACTCCTCCCTATACACCACAATTAAATGATGTATCGGAAAGGAGAAATCGTACTCTATTAGATATGGTACGATCAATGATGAGTTATGCTAAACTTCCAATCTCTTTATGGGGATATGCACTGTTGACTGCTGCATATCTGTTGACCAAAGTTCCAGTAAGTCAGTATCTTCCACTCTATATGAGATATGGAAAGGAAAGAAACCAGACTTTAAGCATGTTAGAGTCTGGGGTTGTCCTGCACATGTCAAAAGACATGATCCAGACAAACTGGATTCCAGGACAGAGAAATGTAGATTTGTGGGATATCCAAAAGAGACTTTTGGATATTATTTCTATCAGCCCAACGATCAAAGGGTGTTTGTCGTAAAAAGAGCTGTCTTCTTAGAGAAAGAATATCTTTCAAAAGAAGACAGTGGGAGCAAGATAGAATTGGAAGAAATTCCAGACTCACAAATCAACACTAGTTCATCTACTGAACCATTGACTCAAGAACTTGTTCAAGATGATACACAAAAGGTTCGCAGATCAGGTAGAGTGCCTAAGCAGCCTGAAAGATATGTTGGACATATCGATGATGGCAAACCAAAAGTGCACTTAAATGAGGATGATGATCCTCAAACCTACCAAGAAGCCATAAATAGTCAAGAATCAGAAAAATGGCAAGAGGCAATGAATTCTGAAATTCAGTCCATGTTTGCCAACCAAGTTTGGAACTTGGTTGATCTGCCAGAAGGTATAGTACCTATTGGCAGTAAATGGATCTTTAAAAGAAAGATCGGGGCAGATGGACAGATTGACACATACAAGGCAAGGCTGGTAGCAAAAGGATATCGTCAAAGGCAAGGCATTGACTATGACGAAACCTTTTCTCCAGTTGCCATGATTAAGTCAATCAGAATACTTCTTGCTATCGCCGCATTATATGATTATGAAATATGGCAAATGGATGTGAAAACAGCATTCCTTAACGGGAACCTTCAAGAAGAGGTGTATATGATACAACCTGAAGGATTCACTTCCAAAGAACATTCAAGTAGGGTATGCAAGCTGCAAAGATCCATCTATGGATTAAAGCAGCCATCCCGAACTTGGAACTTAAGATTTGATGAAGCAATCAAATCTTATGACTTCATTAAGAATGAAAATGAACCTTGTGTATACAAAAAGGCTAGTGGGAGCGCAGTTACCTTTTTAGTACTTTACGTTGATGACATTCTACTTATTGGGAATGATGTAGGAATGTTGTCATCAGTAAAGACTTGGTTATCCAAAAACTTCTCCATGAAAGATTTGGGAGAAGCATCCTATATTCTGGGAATAAGGATCTATAGAGATAGGTCCAAAAGGATGCTTGGCTTATCCCAAAAGGATGCTTGGCTTATTCCAAACTTGGTTGGTGTACATGGACTGGATTTCTGAGTTCATGGCTTCTCGCCATTTCCCGACTTCTGGGCCTTCTATGGCCTCCTGGTAGGTTTTAGGATCATTATCCTCATTATATTCTTCCTTAGACTCACCTTCAGCAATATGTCCCACATATCGTTCGGGTAGTCTAGGTACTCTACCAGATCTACGAGGCTCATCTGTGTGTACCTGAACAGATTCAGGAACTCATATCTCATCTGATGATAATGTACCTGTTTGGGGGTCAGGAATCTCTTCCAGTACTATTTTACTCCCACTGTCCTCCTGGAGAAGGTATTCCTCTTCCAAGAAGACAGCTTTCCTGGCGATAAACACCTTTTGTTCACCAGGATGGTAAAAATAGTATCCAAAGGTTTCCTTTGGATATCCCACAAACCTGCATTTATCAGTTCGTGATTCCAGCTTGTCTGGATCATGCCTCTTTACATGAGCAGGACAACCCCAGACTTTAACATGTTTAAATTCTTGTTTCCTGTCTTTCCATATCTCATATGGAGTAGAGGCCACAGACTTGCTGGGTACTCTGTTCAGTAGGTATGCTGCTGACTCTAGAGCATACCCCAAGAGGGACACTGGCAATCCCGAAAAGCTCATCATGGATCGTACCATGTCCAACAAGGTGCGATTCCTCTTTTCTGATACACCATTCATCTATGGTGTATATGGAGGGGTTAGCTGAGAAAGGATACCATTATCCTTTAAGAATTGTGTGAAATTAGTACTCAAGTATTCTCCTCCTCGATCTGATTGAAGAGCTTTAATACACTTTCCTAACTGCTTCTCTACCTCATTCTTGAACTCCTTGAACTTCTCAAATGCTTCCGACTTGCACTTCATTAAGTACACATAGCCGAATCTTGAGAAGTCATCGGTGAACGTGATGAAGTAAGAAAATCAACCTTTGGCTTGGGTGGACATTGGACCACATACATATGAATGTATTAGTTCCAGAATGTCCTTGGCACGTTCTCCATGTCTAGTAAATGGAGATTTTTCCATCTTTCCCATAAGGCAGGATTCACATGTTGCAAACAATTCGTAATCGAATGCAGTTAAGTAACCATGCTTGTGCAACTTTTGCAACCTGCTTTCGCCAATTTGTCCAAGTCTACAATGCCACATGTAGGCCTGGTTCACACAATTCTTGCTCTTCTTAAGAGCATTATCAATTTGAAGATTGTAATAAGAAACATCTAAGAGATATAGACCGTTGACTAAAGATGCTGAAGCTATTGATTTATTACCATAATGAACAACTTCTATTCTCAATAGTCAACCTATATCCTATCTTGTCCAAACAAGATATTGATATGATGTTCTTTATTATGCTAGGAACATAATAACAATCTTCTAAAAGTAAGGCGTCTCCTGACGGAAGCTTGAGGTTTACTGTCCCTACAGCAATCGCCGCAACATTTGCGCCGTTTCCTAGCCTCAATTCCACCTCACCTTGTCTCAGCTTGTGCTTACTTGTCAGCATCTGTGCATCATGACAGATATGAGAAGCACATCCGGTATCCAATACCCAAGATGTGGAATCTCTAACTGACAAGTTGATATCTATCATATAGATGTCTGAAGCTTCAGACAGCTTCACTCTTCCATGAGCTTTATCATGAAGTAACTCCTTGCAATTCCTTTTCCAGTGACCATACTGCTTATAGTAGAAGCAGTCACCCTTCACTACTCTTTTGCTTTTGTCCTTCGATCCATTATCGTTAGCTGTCATCTCTGCTTCAGGGGCATCCAATGCCGATTCAGTAGGAGGATTAGCTCCAGGGACAAAGTCAATGTGCTCTGATCTGAAGACATTCTTCAGGTTTCTGAACCAATTCGAGTAGATCAGGTAAGTCAAAAGGGCATCAAGTATGCCACGGAGTGGGTTATTCGACGACATAATTCCCTACAGGAGATAAGTAAAATCTATTTAGCAGATATTCAATTATTAAAATTAAAACAAGACATGGTCTTTTATTCAAGTTTAACTCCCACTAATTTACGACGGACTGTATAACCCTCAGTTATGCAGAACGGGAGATGCCGACAGTCTCCTAGTGGGGATTAGAATCTCAATGACTTGCACTACAGCCTTGTGGATAGCACAACAAACTGTAATACAATCAAAGAGCACCCAACTCATGGGACTTGCAACTCCTTGCAATATCTGATCATAGCTTCGGTCCCCAGAGATTTAATGGCCTTGTGGATAGCACAAAAAACCATTAATTCTGGTCTAAGCTAACCATCGTTACGCGACGAGCATAGATTTGCATGCAGCCCTTGTGGATAGCACAACAAAGCTACAAGGTTCCTCTACCCCGATCTATAGGCATCTAATGTCATAGCCATAGTTTCTCCTCCCAATTAAGCAGGCCTTGTGGATAGCACAACAAACCTGCCTAAAGTGATTCGAATCCTATGACTATAACGATGGTGGACTACGCGGTAAGTTCTCAACTACTCGCGTTACGGCTTAGAGTTTATCTGAGGGTATTTAGATAACTTTTATCTTGGTCTCTCCTAGGTGATAGTATGAATTTATCGTATATATTTACTGATAGAATTGGATGGCCTCAAAGCCAATCATTGTACATTCTAGTTCAAATTATTAATAAAGGCAATTATTTCTTCATTTATAGTTCTTGCATATTAACTATCGTAATGAAGGTCCGTAGACAAATGTATGGGATATTGAATCATGATGAGATCATGATAGTGAGATCAATATCCTCAGTCACTTGTCCTAAATAGTTCTTGATCATAGGATATTTAAGATGGACATTAAATATCCGATAAGATCGACACAAGTTATGTCTGCTCATGTGATGAGGGTGAATGATCTCACATTCACTCGTGTGGTGACACTAAGACAAACATGTGGGTGCTCATTAGAGAATGAGTTCACTGAACAGGCCCATATAAGAATTCCTGGATGGTAATTATACCTATTAGTCAACCAGGGAATTCAATCGTTGCAGTAGCACAGTTGGTCCTTTGACCTGAGTCACCAATGATACCTTGTTTGTGGACCATTGTATCCTGATTCTCTGACTTGTGGACTTTAACCATTAAGTCCACGATAGTCGATCTCTCAGATACAGTGGAAAGCTTGCGAAGGTAATTGAGTGAACAACAAGAGATCACTCACTCTTGGTATAAGACTGGAGAGAGAATGTCTTTTTAGATATTAACTGAGTACTGGAATCCATCTAAATAATGCGATAGAGGGTTTGACTATAAAACCATACCCTTGCGTTATTGGGACATTACATGAGTGAAGGATTTTATCTGTGCGGTATCTGCAGACGGAAAGGTTCAATTGAAGGGAACAGTATCCCTTATATCTTCTGGGATCATGAGGTAGTGTTTGGTACTGTTCATGATCAGATAGCCAAGTGAATTAATCATCAGATGATAATCCACTTGTTTATTAAATTAATCATTTAACATATGATGTTTAAATGTTAATTAATAAATATTAAACTCTAGAATTAGTTCTCAGTTTAATCGGACTGATATATGGGCCTAGAGGGTCACACACATAAGAGTTCTCGTCAGACGGTGAGAGACGTTAAATTTCATGCTTATCTGGGTTTTTATGAAAAGCCGCAGGATAAACATGAAGATTTAATGGAGATTTATCCAAGGCCAAACTCTTGGATAATCATGAGGATTAATCCTTGTGCTTATCCTTATTTCTATATAAGGAGGCCAAGGGGGAGGGTTAAAAAGGTTGGTTGGACGAATTTTACACCCCAGATTCTCTCTCCTCTCTCTCTCTCTCCTTCTCTCTCTCTTGGAGTAGATCTGTCTCTCTCCGCGCATGGTGGATTTGAGATCTGGTTGAAGCACTCATGTCGAGGAGGAAATCGCGTCTGCAGCGAAAACTCGTGTGGATACCTCTAGAGATCGTGCGCGTGCGCGATTACCGAGTCAGAATCATCCACGGGAGATTCGAAACCCCGCAAAGGTGAAGAACCGTTCTTCCCACGTTTGTTTTAATGTCCGTTTTACGATCCCAGCAACCGATACATAGGAATCGATTTTATTTTCCGCTGCGTTCTAGGCGAATCCTAACATTTACTAAATACTATAACCTGCTTTGATTTATAATCAAAAGAAAACAATGCATCTCATACATGTCATTAGTGTGGTCATGGATAGCACAGTGGGTTTGACTGGAGCCAACAGTCTAACGCACACACAATCTAACATAACATTTACATTAGATAACCTGCAAACACATAGGCAACAAATCTCCATCTTTTCGCCTTCCTGGTTGCAGCTGTGGATCGTCCTCGCTCCTTCCTCGGTTGCCTCGATCATATTACATTTAAATTCTAGAATTTCAAGTAAATTGAAGAAGGCCTTATGGCGAGTACAAAAGAGAGAGAGGGAGGTAGAAATACATCGGAGTATGAGAGAGAGAGGTGCGCAGACCTCTATTTATTAACAATTAATAAACAATCATACATCCACGATCCATACAATCCATTCATCACATGAACAACCAATTAAGTGCATATCCATGACCACGGTGTGTTTTAAACATTCCACACATGATTCAGCGCATCACATGGCTAAAATAAATAAGTTTTCAAAATAAATATGTTTTGGCTTTCAAAAAGCTGGGATCCAATCAAGATTGGTATTTGAATTTCGAAAACTCATTTTATTAACTTAACATGCAATTAAATCAAAATTTAAAAGCATTAAACACACATCACATGCGCACACACTCCAAATTAATAATTCTAGATTATTCCATACCAATTAGAACAATTCTAATAATCTAACACTTAGATTAAACCCCATTAATCATCTAACAATTAGACTATTAAAACTAATCTAACTCTTAGATTAATCCAACAAAGTTAATTAACAATTTAACACTTAAATTATTAATTAACTCAAATTAATTATTAACTACTAACCTAACATTTAGATTAGTCAATTAATGTTAGCTATCAATTTAACTTTTCAACTAATAATTAACACTAAGTAATTAATAATCAATTAATCTAACTCTTAGATTAAATAATTAAAGTTATCATTAATTTAACTATTAAATTAATGACTAACAATAATTAATTAAGGACTGCCAATTTAACATTTAAATCAGTCATTTAAGTTAATTATTAATTTAACAATTAAATTAATCACTAACTCAAATATTAATTAACAATTAGCTGAGATAATAGTTAATAATCTAACAATTAGACTAATAACTATTAATAACTAATTTAATTGACATATGATTCAAAAATCATTAATTAAAAGCCCAATTAAATGAATTTGAAGAAAGAAATTAAATTTCAAAACAATTTTAAAATTTAAAATCTAGTTCAAATTTTATTTATAATTTAAATGGGCTCATTGGGGTTTAATGTGGGATTAAAGGGTTTAAGGCATTTATAGAATGGCCCTAGCCCATTCATGTACTGGCTCGAGCCACAGGGGAGCCTAGGCTCGGCCAGGGCCCGAGCCAAGGTCCCTGGGCTCGAGCCAGGGCTCGGCCCCCTGGGCCCAGGGAGCCCCTGGCTCGCCCAGCCGGCCGGTCTGGCCGCCTTGGACCGGCTCGGGCCGGATTCTTCCACACGAAGCCTCCCCTTACATGAACCCTAAAACCGCAGGTTGCAGGCCCGACGGCGGGGGGGTGGTTTCTGGTTGCCGGCGGTGGCGCCCCTCCGGCGGCAGCCCTGCCCGGCGGCGTCGGTCCCGCCGGCGACCCCTCCGACGCCGGCGGGATCCCCGAAAAAGCCCCAAAAATAGGCCAAGACCTCACCAAATTATCTCCAAAATCTGGTTTTTGAAGAAGAAGATGGGGCTTGCTCCGGCCACCTTGTGCAGCTCATCGGTGCCGGCCGCCGGCCTCGTTAATGACCAAAGAGATCCCTGGTCACACTAGGATCTCTAGCCATCACCTCATCACATGGGAACATCGGATTGAAGCAGCCGAACTGCGCTGTTCTTCGTCCCACGAAGAACACAAAGAACCCCCAAAAAAATTTCAAAAAATTTGCAGAAATAAAAATAATCAAATTATTTTAACATTAGTGTTCATCTCATGAACACGGATCCTACAAAGGGATCAAACTAACGCATGGAATAATACACATAAAAATTAATTTCGGAATCCGAAACGGGACGAGAAATAGTGGAACCTGGCTCTGATACCACTGTTGGGATTTCTCGGGTTTCTCCGGATCGCTCACGTAGCGGAAAATAAATAAAAAAAATTACAGCGATCTGTCCCGTTTCGAAAAACTAAAACCTGCGATTATCGGATAATTGATTCTCACCGTGTGTGGATTCGAATCCGCAACCGTTCGGTTCCGTTGGTGCGACACCGCAAGCCGCGCAAGCGCCCAGCCTCTAGCGAAGTCCATGCGATCCTCCCCGCGACGGATATCCTCGCGTTCCACATTCTTCGTAGCCTACGAAACCTCCACCGGTCGCTGCAACAATCGCCGCAACGCGCGGACGATTTCCCGTCGAACGGGATTCGGAGAAGCGGCAGAGCAGATCTGGATCTGTCTGGACGCTAGAGAGAGAGAGAAACTGAGGAGGGGCGGCTAGGGTTAGCAGCAGTTTGGCCTGCTCAGCCCGTTCGCTATGTTTTATACTAACCGCGCGGTTTTTCATAAAAACCCCCGGTTTGTATAAAACCCACTTATTTATCCATCGCCTTGAGAATCATTTGCGTGTGACCCTCTAGGCCCATGTACAAGTCCAGTTAATGGCCCAACAAGCCCAGTGACTCCTCACTGGCTTTATTAATTAATTAATAACCCTTTATTAATTAATTAATCAATCGAATTGATGTCACACATCGAATTCGACCGGGTCTCCGATCACGTTGGGTGCCAAACAACACCGCGTGAACCCGGAAGGTATTTGGGGTTAAGTAACCCACTCTTGGAACCTTTCCGTCGACAGTTACCGCGTGGATATAATCCTTCATTCGTACAATGCTCTCGAGTCAACTCAGGGTATGGCGAGCTGTCAAACCCTAACCGGTTGACTCACTTGGATTGGATGACGCTGATGAATATCGTAAAACTCCTTTCCCGATATTATCGTCTGCCCTGGCCAGGGACTTTCGCGCATCCTTCCTAGAGCATTCTCTCTCTAAGTACCGAGAGCGAATGATTCCTTATTGACATACAATTCCCTTCGACGGTATTCCGCTGTACCCAATCCTTGGCGTATTAGAATCCCGTGGCTAGAGATTCGTAAACCATGGTCAAAGCACAGAAGTCCACCGCCAAGGTGTCCTTGGTGTCTCAGGTCCGAGGACCATCCACGCAACTGCGACAATAGAATCAAGGTGGTTGACAGTGAGGTACAATACCATCCAGCGATTCAGTCGGATCAGTTCAGTGAATTCATTCTCCAATAAGCACCTACAGATTCGCCTTAGTGTCTCCACACAAGTGACTTATGAGATCAGTCACCCTTATCAGATTAGTAGGAGTAATATGTACTAGTCTAACCGGATATCCGATGTCCTTCTTGGATATCCTCCGACTAGAAACAATTAATAATATGTGTGTTTAAGTGATCAGTCTCATTAGTATGATCTCATCATAATCTGATCACCATAGCACATATTCACGGACTTCATTATGAAACGAGAATTAATGCGATTTACACATAATGAATATTATGCCATTTTATTAATAAATGAACGAGATTTACATAGTCAGATTGGCTTGTAGGCCACCTAAAACTAACACCTTTATCTTGGTCTCTCCTAGGTGATAGTATATAGATATATCGTATATATTTACTAAATATTATAACCTGCTTTGATACATAATCAAAAGAAAACAATGCATCTCATACATGTCGTTAGTGTGGTCATGGATAGCACAGTGGGTTTGACTAGAGCCAACAGTCAAACGCACACACAATCTAATACAACAATTATATTAGATAACCTACAAGCACATAGGCAAGAGATCTCCATCTTTTCGCCTTCCTGGTTGCAGCTGTAGATCGTCCTCGCTCCTTCCTCGGTTGCCTCGATCAGATTACATTAATTCTAGAATTACATATAATTAGAAGAGGGCCTTATGGCGAGTACAAGAGAGAGAGGGAGGTAGAAATACATCGGAGTATGAGAGAGAGAGGTGCGCAGACCTCTATTTATTAACAATTAATAAACAATCATACATCCACGATCCACACAATCCATTCATCACATGAATAATAAATTAAGTGCATATCCATGACCACAGTGTGTTTTAAACATCCCACACATGATTCAGCGCATCACATGGCTAAAATAAAAGAGTTTTTCAAAAATAGATAACTTTGGCTTTCAAAAAGCTGGGATCCAATCAAAATTGGTATTTAAATTTTGAAAACTCATTTTATTAAATTAACATGCAATTAAATCAAAATTTAAAAGCATTAAACACACATCACATGCGCACACACTCCAAATTAACAATTCCAGATTATTCCATGCAAATTAGAACATTTCTAATGATCTAACACTTAGATTAAACCCCACTAATAATCTAACAATTAGACTAGTCCATCAAAGTTAATTAACAATTTAACACTTAAATTATTAATTAACTCTAATTATTAATTAACTACTAATCTAACTCTTAGATTAGTTAATTTAAAATCAATTATTAACTTAACACTTAAATTAATAATTAACTTTAATTAATTAAGAATTACTAATCTAACTATTAGATTAGAAGATTAATGTTAATCATTAATTTAACCCTTAAATTAATAACTAACAATAATTTAACCCTTAATTAAAGACTACTAATTTAACACTTAAATTAGTCATTTAAGTCAATTATTAATTTAACAATTAAATTAACAACTAACTCAAATAATTAATTAACAATTAGATGAAACAATAGTTAATAATCTAACAATTAGACTAATAACTATTAATAACAATTTAACATTTAAATCATGCATTTAAGTTAATTATTAATTTAACAATTAAATTAATAACTAACTCAAATTAGTAAATAACAATTAGGTGTATTAATAATTAATAATCTAACAATTAGATTAATAATCATTGATTACTAATTTTAACTCTTAAAATTAGACAAATTAAGGTCAATAATTAATTTAACATTTAAATTAATATTAACCTCAATTAATTCACAACTAATTGTTAATTAATAATAAATCCTTAATTGACATAATGATTCAAAATCATTAAATACAAGCCCAATTATATAAAATTGAACAATAAAATTAAATTTCAAAACAATTTTGAATTTTAAAATTTAATTCATGTTTTATTTGTATTTTAAATGGGCTTAATGGGGTTTAAGGTGGGATTAATGGGGTTTAAAGGGAAAAAGGGGATCTACCGGTTCGAACCAGACCGGATCGGCGCGGACCGGACAAGACCGGCTCGGGACCGGCCGGCCCAGCCCTCATCTTTCCCAGCAAACCGACGCCCTAAGCAGTTGCAGGTGGCGGCTGGGGCTTGCAGGCCGCCGGCGGCCAACCCCCCCCCCCCCGGCGCCGGTGGGCACGCCGGCGCCGGCGGGTCGCCGGAGAAGCCCTCAAAGGAGCCGGCCAAGATCCTAAACCCTCCCCAAAAACTGATTTTCGCAGGGTTTTAAAACTGATTTAGGGCTTAAATTTATAGCCCTCCAAGGGCACTCCGGCGGCGGTCTTGGTGACCGGGGGATAGTGGTGACTATCCTCTATGGATCCGGAGTCTCGGCCGGCCATCCCAACGCTTGGGAAGCGAGTACGAAGTCGCCGAAAAGCCCCGGTTCATCATCTCATGAAGAACTCCGAAAACTCCCAAATAAAATCCGAAAAATCATAGAAAAATAATCTAATTATTTGTGTTCATCTTATGAACACGATTCCGTCATTTTAATTGGATTAAACGCACAGAATAACTCAAGGAAAAATTAATTCGGAGACCGAAACGGGACGAGAAACAGTGGAACCTGGCTCTGATACCACTGTTGGGTTTTCTCGGTTTCTCAGGATCGCTCGCGCAGCGGAAAATAAAATATTAAACAGCGATCCGTTCCCGTTTCGAAAAACTAAAAACTATGATTATCAGATAATCTATTCTCACCGTGTGTGGATTCGAATCCACAATCGTTCGGTTCCGTTGGTGCGACAACGCAAGCCGCGCAAGTGCCCGGCCTCTAGCGAAGTCCACGCGATCCTCCCCGCGACGGATATCCTCGCGTTCCTCGTTCTTCACTGCCCATGAAACCTCCGCCGGTCGCCGCAATGATCGCCGCAACGCGCAGACGATTCCCGTCGAACGGGATTCGGAGAAGCGGCGGAGCAGATCTGGATCTGTCTGGACGCCAGAGAGAGAGAAACAGACGAGGGGTGGCTAGGGTTAGCAGCAGCTTGGCCTGCTCAGCCCGTTCGCTATGTTTTATACTAACCGCGCGGTTTTTCATAAAAACCCCCAGTTTGTATAAAACCCACTTATTTATCCATCGCCTTGAGAATCATTTGCGTGTGACCCTCTAGGCCAAAGTACCAGTCCAGTTAATGGCCCAACAAGCCCAGTGACTCCTCACTGGCTTTATTAATCAATTAATAACCCTTTATTAATTAATTAATCAATCGAATTGATGTCGCATATCGAATTCGACCCGGCCTCCAATCACGTTTGGTGCCAAGCAACACCGCGTGAACCCGGAAGGTATTGGGTTAAGTAACCCACTCTTGGAACCTTTCCGCCGACAGTTACCGCGTGGATATAATCCTTCATTCGTACAATGCTCTCGAGTCAACTCAGGGTATGGCGAGCTGTCAAACCCTAACCGGTCGACTCACTTGGATTGGATACCGCTGATGAATATCGGAAAACTCCTTTCCCAATATTATCGTCCGCCCTGGCCAGGGACTTTCGCGCATCCTTCCTAGAGCATTCTCTCTCTAAGTACCGAGAGTGAATGATTTCTTATTGACACACAATTCCCTTCGACGGTATTCCGCTGTACCCAATCCTTGGCGTATTAGAATCCCATGGCTAGAGATTCGTAAACCAAGGTCAAAGCACAGAAGTCCACCGACAAGGTGTCCTTGGTGTCTCAGGTCCGAGGACCATCTACGCAACTGCGACAATAGAATCAAGCTGGATGACAGTGAGGTACAATACCATCCAGCGATTCAGTCGGATCAGTTCAGTGAACTCATTCTCCAATGAGCACCTACAGATTCGCCTTAGTGTCTCCACACAAGTGACTTATGAGATCAGTCACCCTCATCATATGAGCATGAGTAATCTGTACTAGTCTAACCGGATATCCGATGTCCTTCTCGGATATCCTCCGACTAGGAACGATTAAGAATATGTGTGTTTAAGTGATCAGTCTCATTACTATGATCTCATCAGAATCTGATGACTATAGCACATATTCACGGACTTCATTATGAAACGATAATTAATGCAATTTACACATAATGAATATTATGCTATTTTATTAATAAATGAACGAGATTTACATAGTCAGATTGGCTTGTAGGCCACCTAAAAGTAACAAAAGGCACCCCGTGCAGAGAGATGATCTGATCCACAAACAGCTTAGCCAACTTACCGACTGGCCAGTCCTTCCTAATAGCCAGGAAGTGTGCCGACTTGGTCAATCGATCAACATTGACCAGATCGCGTCCCATCTGCCAAGGGATACAGGTAATCCCATTACAAAGTCCATAGTCACATGCTCCCATTTCCATTCCGGGATCGGCAAAGGCTGCAACAACCCTCCTGGTCTCTGATGTTCTGCCTTAACCTGCTGACAAGTCATGCACCTAGCCACATAATCAACCACATCGTTCTTCATACCAGGCCACCAAAAGTGCCTCCTCAAACAATGATACATCTTAGTCGTTCCGGGATGCACTACCTATCTAGAACGGTGTGCCTCATCAAGGACACTCCTGCGCACGTCCTCCTCGGTCGGAACATAGAGTCTGCTTCTAAACCTGACTGTACCATCATCCCACAATTCCACCTCTGGTCTCTGGAGAATCTGCGGTAACTCTGCTGTAGACACCGATTTTGGACCACCCTTTTGGTCATAAACCCCATCCATCATTAGCCCATCATCACCAAATCCCCCATCTCAGCCATCTCAGCCCACTAATAACTAGGCCCATTAACCAAATCCCGACTCTAGCCACATTTTCGTGGAAGGCCAGCCAGTCCGCCTTCCACCACCCTTCGAAGGCCAGCCGGTCCGCCTTCCACCACCTTTCGAAGGCCAGCCGGTCCGCCTTCCACCGCCCTTCGAAGGCCACCCCTTGCCTTCCACCACCCTTCGAAGGCCACCCCTTTCCTTCCACCACCCTTCGAAGGCCAGCCGGTCTGCCTTCCACCACCCTTCGAAGGCCAGCCGGCCCGCCTTCCACCACCCTTCGAAGGCCAGCCGGTCCGCCTTCCACCACCCTTCGAAGGCCAGCCAGCCCGCCTTCCACCACGTTTCGAAGGCCACCCCTCGCCTTCCACCACCCTTCGAAGGCCACCCCTTGCCTTCCACCCCCTTCGAAGGCCAACCGAGCGGCATTCCACCACTTCGTGGAAGGCCAACTACCTGGCCTTCCGCGGGATTGGAAGGCATGTTGGCTGGCCGTCCACTCCCCTAACTACCACCTTGACCTCGTCTTCCCCACGATCTCCTCTACTCGCCGCCCTCACCTCCACTACTCCGATCACTACCCACTCCGACGGCTGCCGCGCGCACCACCTCTGATCCTTGACCACTTCCCATTGGCTCCAGGATGATTTACGGGGATTTAGACCCCTATTTTCTCCTATTTTTCCTTCATCTATTTAAACCCCCGAGGTTCCCTCGAGCAAGGGGGTTGGAAAGGGATTAAGAAGGAGTTTCTTTCTCGGACCGGGTCGACTTTGAGGAGTCAAGCGGGCAAGGAGTCAGAGAGTTTCAGAGGAATCCTTCGCACTCCAAATGGGCTTGTCTTCTTAACCGTCTTTTACTTTTCGCCCATTTATTTCATTGCATTCTCACTTTGCATCCATGCCGTAACATTCTCTCTCTCTCACTCTTTTTTTCACCTTCAACACATCATTTCACTTTTCACACACGAGAACTCTATCTACATGGATGCATCTTAGGATGACTTAGCACCCTTTACCCCCAGAGGTTCCAAACAAAAAACGGGAGATGGGTGGCCATAACGTATGGTCACCTTCTCTCCCAACCACCCATCCAGTGCGTCTCCCTCCAATTCCAGTTAATTTTTTTGTTTGCATGAACGGATCCTACATGTCACAGTTCTAATCGGGCTATTTCTTTTCTTTGTTTGTCTTCTCTTTTCAGGAGCTCTTACCAGATTCTGCGCGTAGACTACCGAGCTCTCCCCCTCTGGCCGGCCGGAGGAAGAGAAGGGGAAACCACCGTCTCCCGCTCCCTCAGAACGCGATCATCCTCACCCTCCTGCGGAGCACAGGGACCGTAAGGTATTGCTCCTGGAGATCACACCTTAATTTCTAACCCCCTTTAAATCACCGCAGTGCTAAGACGAACGGAGAACCCCTCGTCTGAAGCCCGCAGCAGCGGCGGGGGACATTCCGGGCGCCTACAGCCCTCTGGCGATGACGGTGGGACCCTCTCTTGCTCGCCGTGCAGGTAAGACAGCTTAAAAGGGTAAGAGTTCCTCCCGTGGACGGCCAAGCACTTGGCCGCCCAAGGTCCCGAACGGCCAAGCGCCTGGCCGCCCAGACCGGACGGCCAAGTGCCTGGCCGTCCAGCGGACCGAACGGCCAAGTGCCTGGCCGTCTAGCCCAGACCGGACGGCCAAGTACCTGGCCGTCCAGAGCCCAGGACAGCCAAGTGCCTGGCCGTCCAGACTCTAGGACGGCCACGTAGCCGGCCGTCCAGACTTCAGGACGGCCAACTGCCTGGCCATCCAGGCTCTAGGACGGCCAAGTAGCTGGCCGTCCAGACACCGGCCTTCTGGCTGCCTAATTCTCACTGTCCATTTTTTCTGATTAAATTGTTGCGTATTCTAGTTTTTTTTGTTTACTGTTCTCTTTTCTTCTCTTGTCTGTTGGACTGTGGGTTGATTCCAGGGTACTATCCGCACGGGTTTTTAAGGAAGAGCCGGCATCACACTTCTAGTTACCTCTCCCACAGTATTTGACTCTCCACCTGAGGATTCCCACTCGGGTGTGACTAGTCTTATTCTGTTGGGAACCTCCGTAAGTCTCCGCGAGCCAGGGATTCCCACTTGGCCGCCGAGCAGGTTGTACCTAAAACCACCCCATAGGAACCCCGGGTTTGTGTGAAGTATTAATTAAACCTTTCTGTTCACAATCATCCACCTATAGGTGTCACTGAGAGAACTATTTCAAAATTTAAGACACCTAACTAAACCTTGGTGGAACATGTTTTGAAAGAAGAAAACAGGGTCGTTAAGGGTTTAAACTTGATTTGTTAGAAACCAACTCTCATAATACACAGGTAACCTTCCAAGTGAAATATAAAATCTCTTAGGATTTGTATTTCATAATGAACCAAATGTATGTTAACACTGTGTATGATGACATGTATGAATTTGGTAACAATGTCTCACACAACCCTCTGTTTGAGATTGAAGAGGATCCACAACAAACCATATTCAGCAGTTCCCCTTTCCTCTAGCGCCAAAATCAATTGGGGGCACATGAAAGAGGCTATTGAAACCTTGAAAGTCAAGGGCCCTCCGCCCTCTCATCAGGTAGCTCAAGATCCATCTAGCTCTCTAGAAAGGGTAAGCACCCTTGTCAAAAATTTGGAACCAAATGTCGATCGCAGAGGACAGTACTGGGAGTATGAAGAGGTTGGGATATGGCGTGAGTGCCCCACTAGGATGACCAAACCTAGAGAGCCGTTGCAAGGAGTCTCCACTAGTATTCAAGACAAACCTTTGGTCTTGATACGACCTAGGGAACAACCAACAGTCATCAACCCAGTCACTCTAGTTCAAGTTCCCTCAATTCCAATCAGAGAACCTCCTCTATCTATCTTGTGTCCAACACCAAAGCCAGGTTCAGTAACCCAATTCTGCCTAATGAATTCACCACCAATTCAGCCACTAAAGTCAGATCAGGCAGTGAACCCCAGTCCGATTGGTGTTACACTGAGAAATCGCATCATTCCCCCAACAAGTCAACCCTTGGACTCCCAAGAGGATTCAGATCTGTCTAGAAGGATTATTCAATCCAAGTATGACATCCTACAGCATCTAGGGAAAACTCCCACCAAGATTCCGGTCCTAGAATTGATTAGGAGATCTCCTACACATAGGGAGACATTGTTCAAATTCCTCCAGCGAATTATAATCAATGAAGATCTTCCTATCAGGGGGATCACAAATGCCATTCTCTCGGTCACCCAGACACCTACGATATCCTTCACAGATAAGGATCTGGCTCCCCCTGAATGCCAATCCCCTCCCTCATGCTTAACTGCAACGCTCAAGGGTCACTCATTGGACTCCATCCTGTTGGATACTGGGGCATCAACCAATGTTCGTCCATTCAAGACCCCCAAGAAAATAGGGATTGATCCAGAGAAGATTGAGTCTACTTCCATGATGGTCTCATATGGGAAACTGGAAATTGGCCCAGTGGCCATGATCTTTGAATTCTACATCCTTGATGTCGATCCCATATACAACGCTATTCTAGGAAGGCCTTGGATGGACCAGACCCTGGGAGCGCCTTCCACTAACCATCAGTGCTACAAATTCCCATACAATGGGAAGATTGCCAAAATGCAGAGAACTCCCTATCTTGAGTCTTTGGACTCAGTCTCGACTGAACAAATTCCATCCATGATCACTTCTGGAAAAGGGACTGAGCCCATCCTTTCATCAGTTGCCTCTCAGCCCAAGCCCCGGCCTAGCATAGGTTGGCAGCTTATGGACAAAATGGGGTATAGTTCGGGATCTGGGTTAGGCAAAGAAGAGCAAGGAATTCGAGAACCTATCTTTGAAAACCCGACCATTGGGGGATTCAAATTGAGTTACCTACCAATCAAACCAACTGAGGAATCAAGAAAATGGAGTACCTTGGATCACTTTGTGAAGGAAAATCAGGAGGTACTCAAGATACACTATCTTGAGGATGGATTGAAAGAAACAATCAATGAAGTTCAAAGAGAAGATGAAGAAGATTTCTCTACACAGTTGCTGTTCTATGAACCAACCACTCGACGAGAAGGAGCCTCCTTAGTGAGAGCGATACCCACCGCTCTCATTCCCTTCCTATTCCACACACCTGCCCCTCTCAGGCTTTTATCACCGGGCATAGCACACTCTTGGGGCAATTCTGCCATCATTGGGTCTCTGTCTTAAGGACCCACCTTTGCAACATGTCTGACTCACCCTCTGAGTCTTGTGCATAATCGCCTAGGGATTGGATAGCTTCCTCTTTATCTAAGAGTTGTAGAGGTAAGTAAGTTCTTTCGTTTCTAGTTCAAGAGTTAGCAAATAAGTGTAAATATTTGAAAACTATTTTTCTTTGGATAGGAGTCTATCTAAAAATTTCTACCCTTTGAATGCAAAAAAATATATAAAAATTTTTCAAAATCTCAAAAAAATTGAATATTCCAAAAAGCATAAAAAATATTTGTAAATATGTGCATACTTCAATGAAAATGACAAAAAAAAAAAAAAAAAATCAGAAAAAGACACAAAATCCAACTGTCTAGTGACTACCACATAACCCCTTGTCTAGGTCTAGTTGCAGGATAGATTGGGTTAACATTAAGGTTTGGCTAAGACTTTGGTCCACCAGAACCTTGGACGTGTTTACTTTACTTTCATACGGATCCCTATGATCATCATGAGATGTACACACTTACACGTTTTTTCAAAAGAGAACCTTTTTAAAATGAGTTCCAAGTCTTTAGTATACTGTCAAAATGCAACCTTTGCTCTTCGTCTCTCGACCGATCGAGACAGTTGACGCCCTTAAACAGTCGAGCTCAGCAAATTACGGTCTCTTAACAACCCGATAGATGTAACCCCTTAAAAGGGCCCAAAAATAAAATGTAAAGGACCAGAGCACGTGAAGAGGGCAGTATCCCCGCAGGCGGAATATCAAATAACCCCGAAAAATGTCAAGAGCGGAAAAGAAATACAATAAAGAAAAGGGGGTTCAAGGAATCAAAAAAAGCCTGGTCGTGACCGTGCCTGGCCATAAAATCTACCAAAGGCCTGAAAAGTCAAAATAGGGACATCTAGGAGGTCAAAAGGGGTCCATTTTGTCATAGCTCGCCCTTTTAACGGTTTTGTCGATCCTCCTGTGAAGTTTGTCTCCAAAATTTCTTCACTTTTTCTCCCCCAAGGTTCAGCACGAGATAGCTATCTAAAGACTGAATATCATTTTAAAATGGTTCGATTTTTCAAAAAAATCGTCACATGCTCACATGATCACAGGAGTCCAAAATGGGTGAAGAGTAATGTCGTTGTTTCTGGTGAACCCATTCCTTAGCCATAATCTCGATGAGCACTCTCGAAGACTTCGGGCTTAGGTCAATGCATGCGTGTCACCAATTGGTGCGACGACGTCTGATTCCGGGTCAGCGTCGCGCGGTTGACCGTTAGGGTTCCAAGGTGTTCCATCATATACCTTCCAGATTGTGAGGAAAGAGACCCGGGTCGGGCAAATCATTTACCTCGAAAACTTTTTAGGCAAACTTGGTGGTCGGGAGCAGCTGGGAGCCTAAGCATGCCATGACGGTATTGTCATCAGTATGAGTCTTAGCCGGTCAAGGTTAGTTTGAGGAGTCTAGAGGCCCAAATCAATCTAGATATGTTCTTAGGATACCTGGGAAGTTGAGTGTGCATTTCCCTTTCATCATTCGACTAGGCTAAGTTTGGGCAGTCACCAGGAGGTCGGCATCAAAAACATGTTTTCATCACACACTCCACTTGTTAATATCCGCTATCATTTGCATATTTACTTGTTGCATCAGTTTCAATACTCTTCCTTTTTGTCTAGTTAGTAGGACACGGCCCCTTGACCCTATGCGAAGGCTAGGGAAAAGGTAGTTGCTCTATTTTGGGTAAGGGGCCGAAAACAGATACTACTAACTATTTTCCCCTCGGTATTGTGCATACAGGAAATGGATTTTGTCCAAAAGGCGGACACCTTTTGCTGTCGAGTCGAAGCCAAAAGCAGCCGGATTGGCATTCTACTTTGAGAATAGCCATATCTTCCGTGCTGGCTTCGACTCGATAGGGACCTTTGTCCCTCGTTTCCTTGCAGCTTGTCATTAAGATATTGTGGATCATTGATTATTTATATTTACTGATGTGCGTTCTTGCAGCTGCAGGGAATCTGAAGCAAGTAGGGTTGAAGATACAGGAGGCTAATAACTTTGGGCGTATAGACTCTGAGTTCCTCTTTAAACAAAACAATGAGGAGTCTATATTCCCCAAGTTATTCGATTGGCCAATAAATCCCTCCTGTTTGCATTAGGAATTTGTTTTCTAATTTTTAAACCAGCATGCATTGCATAAGCATCATCCACCATCCCCGCCCTAGGGGAAATGACCATAATTTATCACTCTACTTTACCCATTGTTGATCTGTGAGTCTGGCGATCGTTCGTCTGTTAGCCCTCTGAATCGCAAGACTTCATCCTTTTTTCAATACGTGTGCTTGAGATGCTCTCACTGGGCGATCACATGATGCGCCAGGCCACCGCGCGCCCGTTGTGTCGAGACCATTTCAAGTCATACTCCTCTATCTTTCATGCTCGAGATTCCCTTGGGCCAAATCGCTGCATTCTGGTGCGCCAAGGCCTCGCGGTTCCAGCACCCGAGGGTCCCACGGATTGTGATTCTCCAGTTTGAAATGTGTTCCTTTTCTTAACCACTCTTGCAACTCAAATAGCCAACTCTCATTCATTTACCACATTCGCATATCATCTTTGGATATAGCTCATTCCTTCTTGGGCCGTCCAAAATCAGTCTTGATTTTCGGAACACCTATTTATCATTCCGTTCCACTCCACTGCAAAACAGGTGTCTTGGAGGGGCATTTGTAGACACTGATTTTGGACCACCCTTTTGGTCATAAACCCCCTCCATAATTAGCCCATTGATAAAGTGTTAAATTGATCATTTAAGGGCAACCATATGCATCATACTCATGTTTTTATCTGCAAAATAGCATGAAATGATAGATAATTGTGTAACAAGTCCAACGGTACCAATTTCATCAAATTCTGACTTAAAAACATCGTCATTTCATGTGATCAAAGGAGTATAGCGCATTTGCGGTTTTTCGACAAAACCGAGACGAAATAAATAAATATGATGATATTTTTATGATAATATGCTAAATTATATTTATTTGATGTGAACAGGACATGCCGATGATGCAGTGCAGCTGGTGGAGTTTCCGAAAATTTAGGGGAGGTCCAGTGTGCGGATTTCAACTAAAACAGGGGTAAAAATACAATTTGATTCCTTCCTTCGCTGGAGTTTCCTAAAACCCACTATTTCCCTTCGTATCTCCGATTTCCTAAACACATCCCTTCCTTTATTTTAAAAAACTCTCTCTCTCTTCTCGTTTTAGAAAGTCGAATCCTATTTCTTTTCCAATTTCCTCTTCCAAATCCTGTCCCTTCTCCGAGTCTCCCACATATCCTCCTCCTTTTCCAACTCAAACCCAGCACCTCTCCTCCTCCTCCTCTCTATAAATTCCCACAAATTCCTCTCACCCGGACTCCTCCCACGTTTTTTTTGTTTTTCAGAATTCCTAGCCCTCTATATTTCCCGTTTTCCTCCTCCGTAGCTTTTCTCTCCGCAGTCTCTCGTTCGCTCCCCCACGTTTGATTTTTTTCCCGTTTTTCTCCATAGCTTCCCGTAGCCTCCCTCTTTCCAGTTTTTTTCTCTCTCTCGTTTGTTTTCACAGCATCTTCATCCTCTTTCTCGGTTTTTCTCCCACGTTTCCTCCCTTTGTTCTCCTTCTCTCCCTGCCGTCTCTTTCTCTCCCCCACTCCCTTGCTCGGTTTCTGTCTGCGACCCAGCCGGTTCCTTCCTCCAACGTACAGCAGCAAAGCCGCCAACCTGCAAAGCTGTGCTTCCTCCATGCAAGCATCCCAGCAAGCTGCGGTGAAGCCCAAGCCTCCACACACGTAGCCGGCAAGCTTGTCCAGCATCCCAGCACCTGTTCACGTCCAGGTTCCTCCTTCCTCCAAAGCAGCACCCGGCTGCTTCCTCCTCCCCAACGCAGCAGCAGCAGCACTTGAAGCTTCTCCGGTGTACCTCCTTCATCCACGTGCTGTCCCAAGCCAGCACCCCTTCCAGCAGCAGCTTCATCAAGGGGAATTGTTGTTAGAATTTATTTATTTCAATCATGTTGTTGTTGTTTCTTACATTAGATCTAATGATTAGTTAATTAAGTACTAATAGTTCAAGTATTTTTACTTCTTATCATTAAATATTTGCATATTAGCGTTAATTTGATTGTTTAGATAGTTGCATGAACAGTAACGTCACTATTCACCTCTAACTTCCAGAATTTTATTCTTCCAATGTAAAATCTTTTTATTCAAATCAATCGATATCTAGTACTTGTTTTGATTTAAATTTTATTTAAAAAATGTTAAAAAAATAAAATAAAATGAAAAAAATCTTTTGATGAATAGTAACAAGGGGGTATGTGGCTAAGTTTGATCGGGCTCCATCACTATGCATGCGTATGCAGGGGCTTGGATTGAGTGTTCTTTTCATCATTTGTATTAATACCTTTGTTTAATTAGTTAAAGTTAATTGATTCCACTATTTTTTTTTACATTGTTTTTTTTTTATAAAAAAAAGAAAAGATATCTAAATTTCCAAAATCCAAAGTTTTCAAAGTTAAAAATTTAACTCCCTGTGGTTCGACTCGGACTCACCGCTATTAAATTTCCAAATTTTGATTTGAGTGAGCCGGATAAATTTAGATTGAACGTTTTCATGTGTTTAACGACGCACAATTCGAAACGATCAATTTTTGGCGCCGTTGCCGGGGAGTTAGATTTTTAATTTTGATTACCTTGGATTTAGTGTAATTATTCTTTAGCTAACCTTCTTTTTCTTATTTTTGCAGATAAATTGAAAAAAAAAAAAAAAAAAAAAAAGGGAAAGCGAAATCATGGTAAGTGTGTTCCAACTTTCTATATTTCAATTTCCTGACTTTAGTTAGTTTCTATTTTTGTAGTTTCTAATTTAGATAGGTTTCCATTAACTAAAAAAAGGAACAAAAAGAAAAACATCCAAATTTAAAAATCTCCATTTCCAAGATTAGAAACCTTCCATGTTAGGTCATGCATCATGTAGGACTGCATTTTTAGACTGTTTCCTTTCTTGTAAATTTCCATTTTGTTAAAGATTGCGGGGGACAAGGGTGAGATCTCTACCTTCCTTAAATACCATGTTCATGCATTTCCATGATTGCATAGAACCCCTTGTTTGATTTGGTTGTGCACTTCACATAAAAATATCTTAAGGGCAAGTCCATTAACAAAATAAGGTGGGGATTTGACTACCCTTCCTTGGCCCAAAAACAACCATCCCTTGCACTTTTTCACTAACCCAAGCCCATTAAAAGTGAGTAGGAATTCAATTTAGGGTTCACAATGAGATTTGGGTCTAGCTTGAGCCCACTATCACTTTTGGAAACCGGTGTCTAAGGCTAGAGGTCAATGGCAAACGCTTAAGTGGGTCGGTGGTTCTTTAATTAGGTCCCTACGAAAGTAGGGGGAGCCTCCTACCACCCCACCTCTTACCTGGCCGATTGATAATTGTGAGGGTGGACTTGAATTAAACCTAGATTAATTTGTGAGAAACACATCATGTAGGCTAGTTTAACCATAGTTGTCTTAGGAATAATTGTGTGATAACTTGTTTGCATCATTAATAAATAAAAAAATAAAAAATAAAAAGATTTTCAGCATGGAGTGGACTCAAATGAACCAATTTCTTGGCCCATGTCTTAATACCATCACACCTTTCCCTCCACCACCTAATATGGATTTGGCTCACAGATTAGCTAAGCTAGACAAGTTGGCCCACACAATTGATCAATTTCTAGCTTTGGGCCCAGAACCGTCCTCATATCCCATACAATCATATACCTATCAAGAAAGATGTCCCGTTTGGGCCAATCAGGACCATTATGATACCCCACCTGCTCTTCAATTTCCACCTCACCAGGCCCAAGCTCCAAGTCTAGCTATCCAAGACTTCTCGGATTGGCCCCAATTCCAAGTCTACTCTGGTGGTTTGGCCCACAATCATGGACACTCCGATTATCCATTGTCCACAAGCTCTTGTCCACCTTGCTTCCAATCAAATTATTCGACATATTCTTCGCAGTCTGATTATCAGCCCAGTTATCCGCATTCTCAAGATGATCAATTCATGCAACTTGAACAAATAGTCTTGGCCCAACAAGATACCATTGGTAGAATGCAGGCCTTAGTTGACTGTTTGACTGAAACTAATCTAAGGATGGATTTAGAAGAAGTGCTTAGCAAGTCCATTGAAAATCTGCAATCTTTTTTACCTGATTTTGATCAACAAATCAACTCCCAAATTCAACTTGACATCGTTCAATCCGGCAATGATCACATCATGCCTGATCTCGAAAACGGAGAGAATCTTATGGAGTCACATCAGGTGAGAATAGGGAATGCTAGCATGAATCAATCTATGAAAAATCCTGAGACTGGTCAACAAGATGCCTCCATGATCATACCTGTTTGTCCTGAGGAAAGCTTAAGTGATAGAAAAGGAGAAGGGGAAGTGAGTGATCTTTTAGAGGTTAATCCGGATTTTGAACACTTCATATTCCCCACAGTGGAAGTCGATATGCATGCTAGTCCGAACCTCGAATATTTTTTCTTCCCAATAGAGAAAGTGGATATTCTAGAAGATATATACCCGGTGGATAGAGAGAAGATGGAAAACCCTCAGACTGACCAGCAAAGTGAAGTCATGATCACACCTATCTCTCTTGAGGTGAGCTTGAAGGAAAAAGGAGAAGGAGAAATGAGTGATTTGCTGGATATTGAGCTGGACTTTGAACACTTTCTATTTCCCACAGAGGAATTAAATACACATGATGGTCCGGATCTTGAATATTTCTTCTTCCCAATGGATCAGAAAGTGGATAATCTTGAGGAATTACATCAAGAGAAAACTGAAGCCATAGACTTAGCTAATCATCAAGAAGAGTCCATTGAGGGTAAGTTGGGGGGAGATGAAGGAGACGAGAAGGATTCTAGTGAGAGCCCAGATATTCACCTACCTATGATCTGTTTCTCGAGTGTTAGAGAATCTCAGCCCAATAGCCTCCAAAAGCTGGCCCGACTCAAGGAGGTGATGGAATTACTAGGCCAAGTCCACATCAACAGCCACTTTTTCAAAGAAACTCACTGTGTTGCCCAACTCAATTCTTACAATATCGATAACATCAATCTTTACTGGATTTTATTGAAAGTTGAGGCTAAACTGAACATGTTCTCAGTCTCTTTCTTTGAGAAATTTGAAATCCACAAGTTCACGTGCACGTCGGTTGCTTTGCAGTCAATTGATCATTTCATTAAGCAGCCGCATGACATGATCCAAGATACTCTTATTCAGGTGGATAGGAGCCACATATTTGTTGATTTCCTCATCTTCGACATTAGATCATCCCCTACATTGAATCAATGTCCCATCAATTTGAGAATTTCTGATATTTTTCTAGGGGATCAAAGGCTTCAGTTCAGTCAAGGAAACGAAGTGGGGTACGTGGTTGACATGGCCTATGAATCAAGTAGAACCAATATCCTATTGACCATGTTGAAAAATTCTTTTCTTTGGAATCTCAATGATAACATTCTGACTCATCAGCTACATGCAATGCTAAGTGCACTTCAACCAACAAATTTCAAAATGCATGCACTGAAATTTGTGCTAGTAGGCATTGGATAGTGTGCACACTCCGTCTGGCTGAAGACGATAAACTTAGCGCTTGGTGGGAGGCAACCCACTATTTTATTTCAGTTTTTGTATTTCTTTCCTTTTAGGTCCTTAAGCAGCAATCGCCGTGGGTATGTCGCCGCCTCGTCATTACAGGTTGTTTCGCTCCTTCACAAATTCTCTTCTGGCTGCATGTTTTTCATATCTTTTATGCCATTGAGGACAATGTCAATCAAGTTGGGGGGTGGGACAATCATATGCATTTATTGAAAATCTTTTGAAGAAAACTGATATCTTTCACTGAAAAATGGTAAAAGTTTTTCAAAAACTTCTTTTCACATCCTAGGAAAATTGCATGAAAATCATGTTTCATTAAGTAAATCTTAAACAAATCAGTTTTCTGTTAGTCACATCGGTTAAAGAGCCTTTAAAGTTCAAATATTCCACTTTACAAAAATCCACGGCGGGATGATTTTCACACACACACGGCAACTTAGAATAAATGGAAGATCTTAAAAGTATAGAATTGCTGGAATTAACCTCAAGGATAAGACTACTTATTCTAATTTGTCTTTTGGGTTGAACGAAAGGAATGTGTAGAATCCTTAATAGGGGACTGTCCCACTCAGCACTCTAAAAGAGGCGGTCATTTCAAATGGACAGTTGTAAACATTAAAGGCAAAAGAAGGCGATAAAAGAGCTAAAGGAAGGAAGGTGGCAAAAAGTACGCACCTCCCCTCAAGCAATTCAAAGAGAGTGGCAAAAAGTACGCACTCTCAAAAGCAAAAGTACAATAAAATGAAGAAACGCCATGCAAAAAAAGTCCATCGTACCAAAATATGACCAAGTCGTGAAAAGTGCTGAGTTGGGACGGGAACTGAAAAACGGTCCTCACTGACTGATCGGGAAATCTTTTATTCTCTTCCCCTCCCCAAGTAGTCTTATCTAAAGGGTAGTAAAGGCAAGAATATACCAGAAAGGTCGGAAACGAGTTCTAAGTGTGTCATATTTCATGCACAATCACCTGTCTTAATCAAAATATTGTGGGATATGAAAACTTTTTAGCTCAACCAAACGGCTACCACTTAAAATAATTGTGAAAGATACTACAAATGAAGCATGATAATTCATTATTTGTCCTAACTTTTCCTTATTTGCATTGCTAAGGGACTAGCAATGAGTAAGTTGGGGGGTGTGATAAAGTGTTAATTTGATCATTTAAGGGCAACCATATGCATCATACTCATGTTTTTATCTGCAAAATAGCATGAAATGATAGATAATTGTGTAACAAGTCCAACGGTACCAATTTCATCAAATTCTGACTTAAAAACATCGTCATTTCATGTGATCAAAGGAGTATAGCGCATTTGCGGTTTTTCGACAAAACCGAGACGAAATAAATAAATATGATGATATTTTTATGATAATATGCTAAATTATATTTATTTGATGTGAACAGGACATGCCGATGATGCAGTGCAGCTGGTGGAGTTTCCGAAAATTTAGGGGAGGTCCAGTGTGCGGATTTCAACTAAAACAGGGGTAAAAATACAATTTGATTCCTTCCTTCGCTGGAGTTTCCTAAAACCCACTATTTCCCTTCGTCTCTCCGATTTCCTAAACACATCCCTTCCTTTATTTTAAAAAACTCTCTCTCTCTTCTCGTTTTAGAAAGTCGAATCCTATTTCTTTTCCAATTTCCTCTTCCAAATCCTGTCCCTTCTCCAAGTCTCCCACATATCCTCCTCCTTTTCCAACTCAAACCCAGCACCTCTCCTCCTCCTCCTCTCTATAAATTCCCACAAATTCCTCTCACCCGGACTCCTCCCACGTTTTTTTTGTTTTTCAGAATTCCTAGCCCTCTATATTTCCCGTTTTCCTCCTCCGTAGCTTTTCTCTCCGCAGCCTCTCGTTCGCTCCCCCACGTTTGATTTTTTTTCCCGTTTTTCTCCATAGCTTCCCGTAGCCTCCCTCTTTCCAGTTTTTTTCTCTCTCTCGTTTGTTTTCACAGCATCTTCCTCCTCTTTCTCGGTTTTTCTCCCACGTTTCCTCTCTCTGTTCTCCTTCTCTCCCTGCCGTCTCTTTCTCTCCCCCACTCCCTTGCTCGGTTTCTGTCTGCGACCCAGCCGGTTCCTTCCTCCAACGTACAGCAGCAAAGCCGCCAACCTGCAAAGCTGTGCTTCCTCCATGCAAGCATCCCAGGAAGCTGCGGTGAAGCCCAAGCCTCCACACACGTAGCCGGCAAGCTTGTCCAGCATCCCAGCACCTGTTCACGTCCAGGTTCCTCCTTCCTCCAAAGAAGCACCCGGCTGCTTCCTCCTCCCCAACGCAGCAGCAGCAGCACTTGAAGCTTCTGCGGTGTACCTCCTTCATCCACGTGCTGTCCCAAGCCAGCACCCCTTCCAGCAGCAGCTTCATCAAGGGGAATTGTTGTTAGAATTTATTTATTTCAATCATGTTGTTGTTGTTTCTTACATTAGATCTAATGATTAGTTAATTAAGTACTAATAGTTCAAGTATTTTTACTTCTTATCATTAAATATTTGCATATTAGCGTTAATTTGATTGTTTAGATAGTTGCATGAACAGTAACGTCACTATTCACCTCTAACTTCCAGAATTTTATTCTTTCAATGTAAAATCTTTTTATTCAAATCAATCGATATCTAGTACTTGTTTTGATTTAAATTTTATTTAAAAAATGTTAAAAAAATAAAATAAAATGAAAAAAATCTTTTGTTGAATAGTAACAAGGGGGTATGTGGCTAAGTTTGATTGGGCTCCATCACTATGCATGCGTATGCAGGGGCTTGGATTGAGTGTTCTTTTCATCATTTGTATTAATACCTTTGTTTAATTAGTTAAAGTTAATTGATTCCACTATTTTTTTTTACATTGTTTTTTTTTTATAAAAAAAAGAAAAGATATCTAAATTTCCAAAATCCAAAGTTTTCAAAGTTAAAAATTTAACTCCCTGTGGTTCGACTCGGACTCACCGCTATTAAATTTCCAAATTTTGATTTGAGTGAGCCGGATAAATTTAGATTGAACGTTTTCATGTGTTTAACGACGCACAATTCGAAACGATCACCCATCATCACCAAATCCCCCATCTCAGCCATCTCAGCCCACTAATAACTAGGCCCATTAACCAAATCCCAACTCTAGTCACCTTTTCGTGGAAGGCCAGCCAGTCCGCCTTCCACCACCCTTCGAAGGCCAGCCGGTCCGCCTTCCACCACCCTTCGAAAGCCAGCCGCCCTTCGAAGGCCACCCCTTGCCTTCCACCACCCTTCAAAGGCCAGCCGGTCCGCCTTCCACCACCCTTCGAAGGCCAGCCAGCCCGCCTTCCACCACCCTTTGAAGGCCACCCCTCGCCTTCCACCACCCTTCGAAGGCCACCCCTTGCATTCCACCCCCTTCGAAGGCCAACCGGGCCGCCTTCCACCACTTCGTGGAAGGCCAGCTACCTGGCCTTCCACGGGATTGGAAGGCATGTTGGCTGGCCGTCCAGTCCCCTAACTACCACCTTGACCTCGTCTTCCCCACAATCTCCTCTACTCGCCGCCCTCACCTCCACTACTCTGATCACTCCCCACTTCGACGGCTGCCGCGCGCACCACCTCTGATCCTTGACCACTTCCCATTGGCTCCAGGATGATTTACGGGGATTTAGACCCCTATTTTCTCCTATTTTTCCTTCATCTATTTAACCCCCCCAGGTTCCCTCGAGCAAGGGGGTTGGAAAGGGATTAAGAAGGAGTTTCTTTCTCGGACCGGGTCGGCTTTGAGGAGTCAAGCGGGCAAGGAGTCAGAGAGTTTCAGAGGAATCCTTCGCACTCCAAATGGGCTTGTCTTCTTAACCCTCTTTTACTTTTCGCCCCTTCATTTCATTGCATTCTCACTTTCCATCCATGCCATAACATTCTCCATCTCTCACTCTTTTTTTCACCTTTAACACATCATTTCACTTTTCACACACGAGCACTCTATGTGCATGCATGCATCTTAGGATGACTTAGCACCCTTTACCCCTAGAGGTTTCAAACAAAAAACGGGAGGTAGGTGGCCATAACGTTTGGTCACCTTCCCTCCCAACCACCCATCCGGTGCGTCTCCCTCCAATTCCAGTTAATTTTTTTGTTTGCATAAACGGATCCTACATGTCACAGTTCTAATCGGGCTATTTCTTTTCTTTGTTTGTCTTCTCTTTTCAGGAGCTCTTACCAGATTCTGCGTGCAGACTACCTAGCTCTCCTCCTCTGGCCGGCCGGAGAAAGAGAAGGGGAAACCACCATCTCCCGCTCCCTCAGAACGCGATCATCCTCACCCTCCTGCGGAGCACAGGGACCGTAAGGTATTGCTCCTGACGATCACACCTTAATTTCTAACCCCCCTTAAATCGCCGCAGTGCTAAGACGAATGGAGCACCCTCATCCAAAGCCCGCAGCAGCGGCAGGGGACGTTCCGAGCACCTACATCTGCATCTGCCCTCTGAGCCTCAATTACGGCATGGTACACTACTGGCCTCACAGTTAAGCTGGCCAGCACGGCTCTGTCAGCCTCTCGCGGAACCCTAAAGGAAGATTCCACAACCTGCTCAAATAACCTCCATTCTCGAACCATGAGATATGACACGACCGTCTTCCGACTCAAGGCGTCTGCCACCACATTAGCCTTGCCAGGATGATAAGAAAGGTCGAGGTCATAATCCTTGATAAATTCTATCCACCTGCGCTACCTCAAGTTCAGATCCTTCTGCGTGAATACATACTTCAGGCTCTTACGATCAGTAAAAACCTAAAATTTTTCTCCATACAAATAGTGCCGCCAGATCTTCAATGCAAATACCACAGCTGCCAACTCTAAGTCATGAGTGGGATAGTTCTCCTCATTTTTCTTCAGCTGCCTAGAAGCATAGGCCACAACCTTACCATGTTGCATCAGAACTGCACCTAAACCTCGACGTGGGCATCTGAATAAACCACAAATCCACCGGAACCTGAAGGAAGTACCAACACTGGAGCCGAAGTGAGGCAAGTCTTCAACTCAATGAAACTCCGCTCACACTCCTCGGTCCACACGAAACGAACTCCCTTATGAGTCAACCTCGACAAGCGGGTCGCTAACGAAGAAAAACCCTGGACAAACTGTCTGTAATATCCTGCTAGCCCCAAGAAGCTCCTGATCTCAGTTATTGTTGTTGGTCTGCTCCAATCCATTACTGCCTCGATCTTGGCTGAATCCACTGCAATGCCATCAACAGAAATGACATGCCCCAGGAAGTGCACCTTGTCTAACCAGAATTCACACTTGCTAAACTTGGCATAGAGTTGGTGCTCTATCAGGACCTGCAATACCACCTGAAGATGTGTGGCATGCTCTTCCTCAGAAGAAGAGTATACCAAAATATCATCTACAAATACTACCACAAACTGATCCAGGTAGGCCCGGAAGACCCGGTTCATCAAATCCATAAAAGCTACTGGAGCATTGGTCAAGCCAAAAGGCATAACCAAAAACTCATAATGTCCATACTGAGTCCTAAATGCCGTCTTACTAACATCAACCTCACCGATCCTCATCTGATAATACCCTGATCTCAAGTCAATCTTTGAAAACACCTTTGCAGACTGTAAATGATCCATCAGATCGTCAATCCTCGGAAGTGGGTACTTGTTCTTTATCGTCACTTGGTTCAGCTATCTATAATCAATACACAACCTCAGAGAACCATCCTTCTTCGTGACAAATAGAACTGGAGGACCCCACGGAGAAGTACTGGGATGAATGAAACCCTTATCTAGTAGTTCCTGCAACTGCGCCTTCAACTCAGCGAGTTCCGCTGGGGCCATCCAGTACGGGGCCTTAGACAGGGGCGCCGTACCCGGTGCAAGCTCAATAGTAAACTTAACCTCTCGCTGAGGAGGAAGGCCAGGCAACTCCTCAGGAAACACATCTACAAAGTCACAAACTACGGGCACCTCCCAAGGACTGGGACTACCACTAACATCAGCTAGAACAACAGAGGTAAGGAAGGCCTCACAACCACCAACAAGCAACCTCTGGGCCTTAAAGGCAGAAATAAGAATACCTCGAGAAGAGAGCCTAATACCTTGGAAGTAGAAGGTCGGAATGTCTGGAATAGAGAAACGCACCCTCTTCCTGTGGCAGTCCACCTCGGCATAATAAGCCTCCAACCAGTCTATGCCCAGGATGACATCAAAGTCGCGAATGGCAAAGACAACTAACTGGGCAGTTAACTCATGGCCCTCAATGGTCAAGGGAACTTCACTCAAACAGTTATAAGACAACATGTAATCCCCAGAAGGAACCTCTACCATCAATCCATCAGATATCTCATCAATGGGTACAGAAAAAATATCTACGAACTGCTCAGAAATAAAAGAATGCGAAGCACCAGAATCAATTAACACATGCGTATAGACACGCTAATTTTGACATCATTTCGAGTAAATTTCATATCATATAATAATGCCTTAGAATGGTCGGATATTTAATCATTGGTTAATTTTTATTAATCCTTTTAAGTTAATTATCTAAATAGTGTCGGGTCAAATAGACATGATTTAAGTTAATTAATTAAATTGATTTTAACTCAAATTTCAGTTAAAATATGAAGAAGTCTAAAAGACGTCGACTTGTGTAGACTCTATTTAGAGTTTATTCCTATTTTGATGTTTAAATTTGAATTTTAATTAATTGATTAATTAGCTAAAAGACGTCTGTTAAGAACGACGCTATTTAGGTTTCCTAAGTCGTTTCTATCTCTTCCGGATGTTTATCCTTATCTTAATTAGTCTGAAAGGCGTCTCTACAGAGCGACACGTATTATCTAATTACAGATAAAGATAAACTTTTCCCAGATGTTTATCCTCATCTTAATCAGTCTGAAAGGCGTCTCCCATAGGCGACGCGTTTTAGACTAATTACAGATAAAGATGAATTAATATGTATTTATCTGTTGGTTAAGCTGGATAAATCTCAAGATTTCTTCATGTAAATCCGTAGATGTAAAGAAGTCTATAAATACCCTGCCTCTTGAACGAGTGACAGAGAGTGATGTTGAGTGATAATTAGTAATTATTTTGGTGGCGATTGGAGAAAAGAAGCTTGACGACGTCTGAACGTTGAAGTGCTGCTACTTCCAGGAGTCGGCATCCTTTCTTCATCCGTCCAAGATGCATTGAAGACCAAGGCTTCCAGGGGCCATCCAGCTTAGCTTTTAACTAATTTCTGCATACTTCTCACATTTTTCATCCCATTAGTCTCACATTTTTCATCACATCACTCCATGCAACACACACATACATCAGCATTATTTTCCAAACCTATTTGTTAAAGGGGTTTAAAGGACCATCCGAACAAGTGAGTTCACTTGCTTAGTTGCATGTTTAAAGTTTTCTCTGGAATGGATACTACTTAGTTGCATGTTTAAAGTTTTCTCTGGAATGGATACTACTTCTTCCTAAGTTCTCATCATTGTTCTTCATTTCTTTCTATTTCTTGCAAGGTACAAAGGAGAATCAAAGGGGAGGGAATCAACAACGAACAACAAGGAATCTGGACGATCCTCAAAACTCAATAGCAGCGAAAGCAAGAACAAAAACAAGAAAGGGCTCTCTTTCTTCAGCCAGCTGAAGGAGGGGAACCAATAGCTCAACATCTCACACATCCAAACAGGTAGGCGATCAAATCTTCTTTTGGAACTTTTTAGTCAAAAGTTTTTAGCGATCACATCACTTAGTTTCTTTTTAATAGGTTTATTTTGCACTTAAACAACATAATTTTCATGATAATCACACACCCATTTTAAGCACTCGCAACTTTTTTGGCGATCACGGTGGGACTTGGTCTCGCCATCTTTTTAATTCTTTGTTCTTGCTGTTATCAATCGGGCACCTACGGTGCACCACCTGTGTCTCTCGACACGCCCTCACCAATTGGTGAGTTTTTAGTTTAGTTGATTTCCTACGTGCACTACGTGCACACCCCTGCGGCAAGATCTTGCCCTCCTCGTTGATTAGTTGAAAAGCTGTTTTTGTGACAAAAGATTGTGTGATTGATTGATATTTCAGTTGTTTATTTGATAAAATCATCCTGTTAAAATTTGAAACAAAAAATTTGCATGAGCTGATTATTTATCGTTTTTATCCTGTTTTGAGGGTGAATCGATCCAGAAATTCCTCCTGGAAAATTGAATCTGTGACTTGAAAAGCGTCCAGGAGCAGCGGCACGTTTCAAACCGCGTCGCCCAACCCAGACGCCTTTCAGTCTCATTTCTCTGCTGTCTGCTGCCTGAGCTTCTGCGAAAAAAATAAGGCTCTGTTTGAATAGCGTCGACCAACAGCGACGCGATTCAGGTAGTTTCTTATTTCTTCTTCAGTTCTCAGATTTTGTGATCTGTGTGCTATTACCCATTATGTATTAAGCATTAGAGGCCATCCAGGCTACAGGTCATACGCATTGAGGCTAACACCCTCCTCTTCTTAGGAACACTCTTCTTGACGTCTTCAACTCTGTTTGATTGGGTCGGTCCCTCAATCAGACTAGAGTAGTCGGCATTAAAGACCTCCGTAAGTCCCCAAAATCAAGGTATTCCTCCTTGATCATTGGGCTGGTTGTACCAATTGAAGTCCCGGTTAGATTTTCATAACGTTGTGAGAGAAAACCATAGAATATAACGGTGGACATTGAACTGAAACTAAGATCCTACCTCTTGAGTGAATTTGTGATTTAACTGAATCCAAATAACCTAACAAGGAATCCTAAAATCACGTTAAACATCCACTTGTTTGCTTAATCTCTATACAACTTGTTTGTCAATCTTTGAAAAAAAAAATCTGACATCATGCTACTTCGATCAGGCAGGGACTTGAGCATGGCTCCAGATGCCATAGTCAACTACGAGGGAGATGCTAATGCCCCTCGCGATTTTGATTATCATTTTGAAAGCGGGAGAGATGCTGATGCCTCCCGTAGTTCTCTTCCTTGTCTAGTTCGATATGAGGGAAATGTCCCAACCCCTCTTCATCACCCTCATGATCAATATTCTGATCTTCCCCCGCATGTGCATGCGGTTCCTAACCCTATCTTCGAGGGAGACATGAACCAGAATGATCCCTCATCTTTTGATCCTTCGGATCTTATAAATGCTTTGGGAGTGCTTGCCTCCCGTCTGGACCCTCAACAGTTCGAGGCGATCCAGTCCATTTTGAAGGGGAAGACGCCTATGCAGTCTGCCGAGCCGAACCCTGTGGCTCCCCCTGCCATCCCTCAGCAACCTCCTCATCATCCTCCCTTCATTCATCAGGCCATGGAAGGCCTCCATGTCTCAACTTCTCGGCCAGCTGGGCCGCAACTTTCCTCTTCTAGGCAACCGGTCAGACCGCTGACGCCTGCTTATCAAAATGCCCTCGGGCATGGTGGAAGCTCTGCCGGACCTCCACTTTATTGTCCTTCTTGTCCTACGTACTCCAGGCAACAGGCCTATCAAGTACCTCCACCTCCCCCTCCTCCCCAGGCTGATCCGACAACGCAAGCATTGCTGGCAAAGATGGAGCGCATGGATGAACAATTCAACAACCTCCAGAAGATGATGTGGGTCAAAGCTGCACCAGAGATCAACTTGCCAAGTCTGCCTGTGTTCCACCTGCCACCCTCTGAGATGCCAGTGTACTGAAAGTATAACGGTACTGGTAACCCCTTTACCTACTTGAAGGAGTTCATGTACGAGTCATCCTTCTGGCAAAACGACAAGTGATCGTTGGCCTTTTTGTTCAGGAGATCTTTAGAGGGACCAGCCCTCGAGTGGTTCTTTTCTTTAGAACCCTCTGAAGTAGAGGACTACGGTATCGTCTCCTGAAAATTCATTCAACGATACCAGGACAGAGTTGCCCCCTCCATGTCCATTACTGACCTAATAGCAGAGAAGATGAAGCCCGATGAGGAGTTCGTCAGTTTTGCCGACAGATGGAGGGGCTTGGCCGAGAAAGTGAAAGATCACTTGTCCAAGTCGGAGTAAGTAAAGATGCTCATTTCTAATGCTACGCCTCAGTTCAAACTAGTCCTCTCTCTGAACAATCTGACTAGCATGGCAGAGCTCTACGAAAGAGCGCGGTACTGTCAAAATGCCTTCAAGGACGCTACGTTCTCTAGCGTCTTTGATCCTCACAGACCTAGCAGGCCTCCACCACGAAAGCCTGCAGTGCCTAATTCCTCTAGCACAGGTCCAACTATTGAGGGCACGCTCTCTCATGAGCAGGTTAGCAGTATGAACAATAACCAGCCCCAGTTTGTGAGGAGTCAACAACAGTATTAGCGGCCACAGCAGCCGAGCAAGCAGGGTTACAGGCAGCAGCAGCCAAACCCCCAGTATCAGCAGCCCCAGTTTCAGCGGCCCCAGCAGCCGAATCAGCAACAGCAACAGCAACAGCCACAGCAGCCGCCGCAACGGCAGTTACAGTACCAGCCTCCGCCACAGCAGTATCAGCAACAGCAGCAGTACCAGCCACGCGCACCGCCGGCGTATCAAAATGTCCCTCCTCCTGCTGACTATAACCAGCAGAGGAGACCTCCAGGCTCGAAGAGGGCAGAATACCCGGTCCTCCCAGAGTCCTTGGCGGACATTTTCAGTGCTTTAATGGTAGCCAATGCCTTGGTCCTGCCAAGAGAAAAGGCAATCTGGCCCCAAAATGCCGATACTTCCAAGTATTGCTATTTCCATAGGCAACCTGGACACACTATTGACACCTGCTTCCAATTCAGAGATTACATTCATGATCTTAACGAGCCGGGCGGCATTGACTGGGAAGAGATGAAAAAGTACATATCTGCCTTAAAGGCAAGAAGACCACCACAGCAGCAGCAACAATAGCAAGCAAGAGCACCAGCACAAGCAACAGCACCACTGAACATAGGCATAGTGCAGAACCCGCTTTCGGAGCATCAAAATCAGAACCAAGTTGCCCCTATTCTGACAAATAGCCGGCCTGAGGCTGACCGCGGGCAACAGTGAAGGATAGATAACTCTTCCTCTATTTAGTCAACGGGTCACATTCCGAGTACCGCAGAACAACCACCACACCGCACCATCCACATACCCAGACCACAGCCCATTACTATTACCCCTATACCAACACCCACATATCACTCACCCACACCCACTAACCCATTACCACCACCCGCTTTCCTCAAACCCATTACACCCCACGCCACTACGCCTCCATTAAATAACCCCGCGCAAACAAACTACGCACCCCTCCTACCATCCAGACTACTACTGCGCGTACCATTCCCTACTTCACCCGCTACCACTACCTCTTACCCAGATACCATCCAACCTTCTAAACCGCTATTACGCATGCCGTTCCCCACTTCATCCACCATCCAACCGTCTAGGCCATTAATCCGCACCACGCCACCACCAACTAACCCCACGCCATCGCCCACATACCAACACTCCACATCATCCGCACCATCCAACCCTGCGGTACTCAAAGTATCATCCGGACCTTCCACGGCTGAGGAACATGCGCTCCAGAGTGGGAGGATTTTCAACAAAGTTTTTCCTCAGTCAACAGTTAGAGACGGCCCATCACAGCCGCCGGAGAAAACACACAATGATGAGAGTGCACCAGGCACTCAATATGATTTGTTGAAACATCTGGACCGGACACCGGCATGGATCTCCGTGCTCGAACTGATTAAAAGATCAAAGACCCACCAAGAAGCTCCGATGGAATATTTGTAGAAAGTGATGGTCAACGAGGACGTGCCGGTAGATAAGATTGCAGCATTGTTAGTTCCTCAGGGGGATCAACCCTCTATTTCGTTTCATACATCGGAACTAGCACCGCCGGCGGCGGCCAGAAGCAAGGCTCTGAGCATCACGATCAATATCTGCAAGAAGGCCGTAGATGCATGTCTGGTTGACACAGGGGCTTCGATCAATGTTTTACCTCCGAAGACCCTGGAATTGTGCAGTGTGCCCAAGGAAAAATGGCTGCCTAGCCCTATCATCTCCGTGATAGCATATGATAATTCCACCCGTTCCCCTCTGGGAATGGTCTATTTGAAGGTGGAGCTAGGCCCTGTAAGTCATGCCGAGGTCGAATTTCACATTCTGGAAATTGACCCTTCTTTCAATGCCATTTTGGGTCGTCCTTACATAAAAACCCTCGAAGCGATTCCCTCCACGAATCATCAATGCCTCAAATTCTTCTTCAAAGGATGAATCATTAAGGTTACGAGCATGCCGATCCTTGCTGCTGCTCATTCTTTGAATATCAAACCCACTTCTTCACCTGGCCGACAGCCTTTTCTGTCGGTATTACAGGTTTACCATCCAGTGGCTTATCCCTTGAAAACTGCCACTATTACTCCTTATCCATTAAATGCCATAAAGTGGGGGAAGTGCATGAGTACCCCAGGATGGAGAATAATGATGAAGAATGGTTATCAACCCGGAAGAGGCCTGGGTACACAGTTACAAGGCAGGACCACTCACGTCAAAGACCACCGTGGAACACCTGGAAGCGGCCTGGGCTATAGGCCAAGAAAACTGAAGCAGGACATTGTTCAGCAAGCAGAGAATGAAGGCGGCCAAAAAGTCTGGGAGACGATGTCTACACCGCACAAAGAAGGCCGGGACCCCTTAACCTGGACTCTATACACTCATTTTGTAAAAGGGCTCGTAATAAACCATGACAACACGGTGGTCATTACTTCATGTTTTGACCTCGACGATATATATAGGAGAGATTTGACTAGACATTGCTCAGAATTGCTCACGTACCAGTCCTTGGAGGCTCCGCGGCCTATGAAAAGGAGGAAATTCCAAGACCCTGAATGTGAATGGTACAGGTGGTTCGATTTAAGAGATCTCTACATCGCATTGAACAGGCTGTTTCTCGATCCTACAGAACCCAAGTGGCCGATACAGATCGATGAGCTGATCGAAGGTCCTGGTGCTATTTTCGACAAAAGGATACTGCTGTCAGAAGAGACTGATGAAGGGGAGCCAGATGACCCCTATGAAGCTGGCTATACCACATATCTACTCTGGAGGGGGACTTATCCTTCTCATGTTTTCATGCTTCACACCTTGTTTCGCACTTTGCTCCTGACCCCGACTTGGTCGCGGGTCATTATTGAAGACATTTCATGGGCCCCACCCGTCATGATTACTCTGTCCCCACGGGACCTCATTCCACCACCTCCTCTCGATCTAGAGAGGATGTATGATTTAATCTGGGATATACTGCTGTATGATCCCCCTAATCCTTTGGCCTTGGTGCCACTTCCCTCATCTCATTCTCCTTCTATTCATATTCATTCCTGTTTTATGCTTAACTCTTCTATTGCCAAAAAAAAAACGCCAATTTGGCAACAAATTCTTCCCAGATCCTCATTGAGGAAACCTCTTACTTGTCTGATTATACCCCATCACGCGGGTCTTTCGGTCAAGATTCTCTTCTAAATCTACTCTGCCCCTCCTCTCGGGAGGATTCTCCTGTATTTCCGTCTGTATTTCATAATTTTCATTCTGCTTCATCTTCATTAGGTCAGGATAGGGAGTCTAGTGAAGTTAGGCAGTCTAGCTCTAGGCAGGTTAATCATATTAGGAAGTCTAGAAAGTCTAAGGGTAGACGAATTCCAGATAGATACCTCTAGGATTTAGCTGATAGGTGCCTTTCTTGCTCGATGATCCCTCAGCTATTGGAAAATCCCATTGAGATGCCAAAAGACTGTATGGACGATGAGTTAGTCAATGATGGATATGGGGTGTATGAGTTGATACATGAAAAAGACCCCATTGTTGAAAATGAAGAAGATGACGAGGACGCAGTTGAGGTATATGCCAGTGGAGTGAAGAGATTCGATGAACCCTCAGCTGCCGTAGAAGAGCCCACCAAAGAAATCGATTTAGGGTCTAAAGACGAACCTAAGGTTGTCCTTGTAAGGACTGAGGTTTCGGGTTCTGTTTTCGGGTCGGGTTCGGGCCGGATCCCCTGGTTTGGACCCTGCGGGGTCTTGAGATTTCTGACTGAATGGCGTCAGCACTGCTCGACGCCTTTCAAAAGGCGTCAGGTTGGGTAGATGCCATTTGGGTCTGCTGGTTGTTGCGCCACGTGGGCGGGTTTCGGGCCGCGAGAGTACGGCCCCGGTCACATCGTCTGAACGGCGTCCAGGTTGGCCGACGCGATTCAGACTGTGACCTCTGCGATGTCAGGGTGCGGCGCCAGAACGTTGTCAGTACGACCTGTCCTGTCGTCTGAACGGCGTCCACGGTGGGCGACGCGTTTCAGACCGCTGTTAGTAGGGCCGTCCTGTCAGACTGATAGGCGTCTGCCTTGATCAACGCATTTTAGCGGGATTCAGATTGACCCCGCGAGCCTCCCCTTCCTTTCCTCATTCTCGCCTTCACTCTCTCTCTCTTCGCCCTCTCCGCCCCCTCCGACTCTCTTCTTCCCCTTCCCTTCCTCTTCTTCCTCTTCCAATCACTCCATAGCCTCCCTACCTCTCACCTCTACCTCCACCACCTCCTTCGCGGCGTTCCCTTCTCCGGACGGCAGCCGACGTCCCGGCGGAGTGGCGGCGTCCTCGAGGGTACCGGCGGCGGTCTGCGGTGCGGCGTACCGGCGGCGAGTAGCTTGGAGGAGTTCAAGAACCGGTAGGGGGACGAACCTTGCATGTGATGCTTGTGTTTTCTTGGCGTGACATGACGTGTTCGGGCTAGATTGAGCATGTTTAGGGGGTTTCCTTGTGGGAATGACTGTGCTTGTAATCGTGGATTCGTAGCATGTTTGTGTGGATCAACTTCTCTTCCTCCCCCTTTCTGTTTTGGGGATTTTCGGGGTGTTTGGGGTTAAGGTAGAAACCCTCGGTTCGAACCAGGGAACCAGGTTTCTGGCGCTAAACGGCGTCGTGCCTGGTCAACGCCTTTCAGAAGGGCGTCAGGGCAGTACGACGCCTTTTAGGGCAGAAACCTCCATGTTCGAGGTTTCGCGAAATAGGGGTTCTGGCGCTAAATGACGTCATGGATGGACGACGCCTTTCAGAAGGGCGTCGGGCCATCATGACGCCATTTAGGCAGGAAATCACCCCGAGTGAGGGTCTGTAAATCTGGAATTTCAGTGTGAATGGCGTCTGTGGACCTGGACGCGTTTTAGATAGGCGACTCCCTATGACGACGCGTTTCAAGGAATAATCTGACTGTTAAATGAACCTGTCTGAGGGGCTTGAATGGCGTCGACCTCGGTCGACGCGATTCAAGACAGAACTGCATAATCCTGATTTTATTATGTGTTTCACTGTGGGACGATTTCGAATGCATGCTTTACGTTGTATACTGAGACTGAGGACTCCTGTGTAAATAGAATCATGTTGTGTATGTGTGTGCTTATGCGAATATGGAATCGGAATAACTGTGGTTTACGTTTGTCACCATGGACCGATGGGGACAGGGTCATGGTGTCTGTGAGGCATTGTGCCGTTCCGGTGGGAGAAGTGGTACATGTTGTGATTTGCCTTTGGCTGAGAGAAGCAGGATCGCCTTGAGCCCGATGGGCCGGAGTAGCCGGTGTGCTATCCGAGGGGCCGCTGTTTGTCCTCAGCGGGTCGGGGTTTCCCTGTTTGTCATGACAGCTTCCGGCGCGTTTCTTGCTATGGAGCTGGTTGTGGTACTGTTGGAGTTGGCTTACCCTTTAGCCGCTGGGCCTGATGTGACCTTTGATCAAGGTTACGAGTGGTACCCTTAGCCCTTTGGCCTGACGCAACCCGGGAGATTTGGGTTGTGGGTAGTTCCTGTAGCTTCGGCTTGACGGGGGTTCGCCGGTCCCCAGGGCCCTCCTGAAGCGCTGAGGCCTAGCGTGGAGGCAATCCGGACGGTAGGACAGTAGTCTAGACTGCTTGTGTGCACACGTAGCTGGCAGTGGCGGTACACTGGTTCCAGCTAGTCCTAGTTTGACTCACTGCCTCACCCTACAGTACCCCGGAACACTGTAGGGGCGGATAGGCGTGAGCTGTGGTGGTAGTGTTGGGAGGCGAAGTTTGACTTCGGTCGACAGTGTGGTTCAGTCGCTTCGTGGACTTTGGCTGTGAGACGTGACTCTGTGTTGGGTTCTTCGGGTTGCTTAGAATGGTTCTTGCTACACTGCTTATCGTACGTTTCATATCAGAGTTGGGTGCTGTGTTTACTGCTTTACTTAAATTGCCATATATTCTTGTTGTTACACTTGTGGGTGTGTGAGTGGGAGGCAGGGGATCGGATGATCCCTACTGAGCCCATTTCTGGTGTGGCTCACTCCCTGCGGTTTCAGGTGTGGACCTCGTGGCGAGCGGAAGCGTGGTGTCTTCTTGGTGTGCGGATCAGCAGCTGTCTTAGTTCCGGGGTATGCCCCGATGTTGTTGTACTTCCTTCTGCCTGTACTTATTTAATTGTTGGACATGTAATTATTGTTGGACTGTATACGGACATTGTTATTTTCCTTCCTGCGCACTTGCTTATCTTTGTAGTCCGTGAGATTGTTATATTTAGCCTTGTTTAGCACTTACTCCTCCAGATGTGTTGTGTGAGATCCGGGTGTGAACCCGCAGTTAATGGGCCGACATCCATTTAGTGACCGGGTCTCCGGTCATAGGATGGCGGGTCGTTACAGTCCTCGTCAGCAAGAATCTTTCTGAGGAAGATGAGAAGGCAATGGTACAAGTACTTAAGGATTATAAGGACACTTTCTCCTGGAGTTATGAAGATATGCCGGGGTTAGAATCATCATTAGTGGAACACAGGTTGACGTTAAAAGATGGGGCTAGCCCGGTCAAGCAGAAGTTAAGGCGATTCCACCCACAAATGGCTTTAAAGATGAAGCAAGAGGTCGACAAGTTACATAAAGCCAAATTTATCATAGTTGTCCTCTATCCACAATGGGTGGCCAACATAGTCCCGGATGAAGAAGGACGGGAAGGTCAGGATCTATATTGACTTCCGAGATTTGAACCGGGCGTGTCCTAAGGATGATTTTCCATTGCCTCATATTGATGTACTCATTGATAACACCGCTGGCTATGAGACTTTATCATTTATGGATGGGTTTTCAGGATACAATTAGATTAAATTGGTAAAAGAAGATCAGGAGAAGACATCATTCACTACACCTTGGGGAACATACTACTATGTCGTCATGCCATTTGGATTAAAGAATGCTGGAGCCACTTATCAGAGGGCCATGATGGCAATATTTCACGACCGCTGGCTATGAGACTTTATCATTTATGGATGGATTTTCAGGATACAATCAGATTAAATTGGCAAAAGAAGATCAGGAGAAGACATCATTCACTACACCTTGGGGAACATACTGCTATGTCGTCATGCCATTTGGATTAAAGAATGCTGGAGTCACTTATCAGAGGGCCATGATGGCAATATTTCACGACATGAAGCACATAGATCTAGAAGTGTATGTGGATGACTTGTTGGTTAAATCTAAGACGAAGGCTGAGCATGCCAAAGTTTTGGCAAGAGTATTAGAAAGGTCAAGGGAATATCAGTTAAAGATGAACCCCAAGAAATGTGTATTCGGGGTATCTTCAGGGAAATTACTTGGATTCATTGTCAGCAAACGGGGAATTGAGATCGATCCCAACAAGGCGAAGGCTATAAGAGAGATGCCACATCCCAAGAACTTGAAGGAGTTAAGAGGATTAATCGGGAGGTTGCAATTTATTTGCCGTTTTGTCTCCCAGCACTCACAAAGGTGTAAGCCGTTCTACGAGCTTACCAAGCCGGAAGTCAAATTCGATTGGGACGATAAGTGTCAGGAGGCATTCGATGGATTGAAGAATTATTTGGCAAGTCCTCCTATTTTGAGACCACCATCTCCAGGCAAACCATTGATACTTTACATTTCTGTCCTGGATGATGCAGTGGGGGTTGTCCTAGCACAAGAGGATGGAGAAGGAAAGGAGAGGGCGGCCTATTATCTCTCCAAACTTCTCAACCCCACTGAACAGAGATATACGGCGATGGAGAAAACATGCGCAGCATTGGTCTGGGTTGTTCAGAAATTGAAACATTATTTTCTAGCCCATGAGGTCCATCTCATCGCTAGGATGAATACAATCAAGTTTCTTCTGGAGAAATCTGTCTTTACTGATAGGTTAGCACGATGGCAAAGCTTTCTATCTCGATTCGATATCACTTACATTCAGCAGAAAGCGATCAAAGGCTATGCCATAGCGGAACATCTCGCTCATCACCCCCTTCCTCGTTTTGATCCAGTCCAATCAGAGTTTCCGGATGAGGAACTGATGTCCATAGACCAAATCAGAGATGATATGTAGACTCTGCATTTTGACGGAGCTCTGAATTCTCATGGAAAGGGTATTGGCATTGTTCTGTTATCACTCGAAGGTATCACCATTCCACAAGCCTTTCAGTTCGACTTTCCAGTCACCAACAATATAGCTGAATATGAGGCACTCCTTGCTGGCCTCGAGGCTGCTCATTCCCATGGTGCCACTAAACTCAAGATTGTGGGTGATAGCCAATTGATTCTTCGCCAAGTGTTAACCAAGTATCGAACCCTTGATCATAAACTCAAGCTTTATCAAGAACTTACTTCTTCTTATTCAAAGCTTTTCACCGAATTGATCTTCGTCCATGTCCCTAGGAATCAGAACATCTTAGCTGACGCTCTAGCCTCACTTGCATCCTTTCTTGATTTTCCAATTAGCAGGCAATCCGAATCAATCATTGTTCATAGGCGTCTTTCACCCGCCGTGAAAGACCCTTCATTCCTTAGAACTAAGGAGAAGCTGCTAAAGAAAGTCAGAGATGGAGACATTGTGGAAAAGTGAGAGATAATGTTGATGGAGTTGTTAGAAGAGATGGATGATGAACATAAGCCATGGTACTATGAAATTGCCAAATATTGTGAAGATCAATCATATCCTGAAGAAGTCACAACTGAGGAGAAAAGAGCTATTAGGAGAGTTGCTCAAAGATACACCCTAGTTAGGGGAGCATTGTACAAAAGAGGTTTTGATGGAGTTCTTCTAAGATGTCTAGACGAAGAGGAGCTTTGGAAGGTTATGGAAGGAGCTCATACTGGAGTTTGTGGTGGCCATGGTAATGGACAGATGTTAGCAAATAAAATCCTTAGGCAAGGATTCTATTGGCCAACCATGGAAGAAGAATGTGTAGGATATGTCCGTAGGTGTGCTAAGTGTCAACTTCACGCCGACAAAATTCATTCTCCTGCATATTCACTCCATCATGTTTCCTCCCCATGGCCTTTCTCCATGTGGGCTTTCGATATCATTGGACCCCTTGGCAATCCTGATTCCGGCATCAAGCAAAAGTCTTTCATCCTCACGGCAATGGAATACTTCACCAAGTGGGCAGAAGCTGAAGCATACACGGAAGTCAAAGCAAAGCATCAACCGTCTGCAAGTTCATCATGAGGAATATCATCACCAGATTTGGAATTCCAAGCGCCATCGTCACCGACAATGGACCACATTTCGTGTCACAAGAATTGAAAGACCTCTGCAACAGGTACAAAATTGCATTGCATCATTCGTCTCTTTATTATCCGCAAGGCAATGGCCAAGCAGAGGCAACTAACAAGACTTTTATAAAAATCATCAAAAAGACGTGCAAATCTAACAAATTCACGGACTGGCCAGAAAAATTGATTGAGGCTCTATAGGCCTACCGAACTTCAATCCGCACGCCCACTGGGCAAACTCCTTATTCCTTAACATTTGGAATGGAGGCGGTAGTTCCATATGAGATCCTTATACCGTCATTAAGAGTACAATTGAACAAGGGATTTTCCATTGATGAACACTGTTCAGCACTCCTTGCTCAATTGGAACTCTTAGACGAGAAAAGATGGTCAGCCGCTAATCATGCAAGAGTTTATCAAAATAGACTAGCACGTTTTTATCAAAAGAAAGTCATTGAACGTAAGTTCAAAGTTAGTGAAATGGTCGTCAAAAGGATTTTTGTAAAACCTGGTGGTCCACGCTCTAAGCTCCAACCCAACTGGGAAGGACCTTATGTTGTATCGCATGCTTTTCCTGGTAACGCTTACCGTCTGGTTAATGCAGAAGGAGAAGAGCTAACTCACCCCTGGAACGGTTTGCATCTGAAGAAATACTACCCTTAGGTTAAAGAGTCGATCAGCATGGTGCAAAGACCAGTAGAATCAGAAAATTTATAAACTCAAATTTCCTTATCAGTATGGATAATTTAATTCCAAACACATTACTACACACACTAACACGTTTGATTCGTGAGTAACAAGAGATGCCAAGTCCTGAGGAATACCGAAAGCTTGACTTAAAGTGTAAAGTACAAATCATTCTTTTTAAGCAAAATTCTATTTTTTACACTCGGCCCATGATGTCGGAACGAGGCTTAGAATAGACTACCAAGAATACCCGCCATCTTAGTAGGAGGCCGTCATAAAAAAAATGGGGGAGATCCGTCCCAAAGAAAAGAAAAGAAAAGCAAAGCAAAAGGCAAAAGCCAAACGTCAAATCAAAAGGCCACCACATTACAAACGTTATATCAAAGCCATGAAATGAAATAAAACGGACGCAAGGTTGATAAATACCCCGGAAAGAAAATGACCGAACCCCAACGGATATTAGGGTAGGAAAGGAACATCTTTTTAGGTCTCCGGAACCTTCTCATGGGCTTTCTAAACCAATTCTTACTTCCTTTCTAAAGAGGCGTACTCCAAACTTAAGGAATGGCCTAGGTTGACTAAAGGATCAAATCATCAAATGGGATTACGAATGGAAACACAAGTTCAAACACAATGGGTTTAAGTTAAATTATTGAAGAACAATTCAGGAATTAAGTTAATAAATGAATATGATCTTTTGATCTGAGTACCATGCTGGTCTTTTAGTTTACACCATATTTTAAAATCCAAAAAAAATACATATTCCAAAATCAAAAAATACATATCCCAAAATCCAAAAAAAAGACACATATTTGAAAATTTCAAAAAAAAAAGAGTACATATTTCAAAATTCAAACAAAAATGAATATTTCAAAACAACAAAAAATATTTCAATTAGCATTTGCTTATTGCATCTAGCATACTTCATTCCTTTTATTTTCAGTGAGCATCTGTCTGCTTGTATGTTGCATTTTTGCTTACAGTTCGATTACCTTTGTTAATAAAGGCTATGCCCTTTGATCCTTCCACTAAGAAAAAGATTGATTGACCACTCACTTGGTCAGGCAAGGGGCTAAGCCTAAACAGATGCTTAACCTGTTTGTTAAGTGACGTACAGGACGCAAGGCAAACACATTGAACACAAAGGCAAAAGTTTTGTATATCTATCAAAAGTATTATGTACATGATACACAGAAAAAAGTCAAAATACATGAGCCTCGTTGGGCGCATCTGGTGCTGGTCCTCGGCTAGGAAGTGGAGGTTGTCCCATCGCACTCGGCCCTGCCTGGCCAGACGACATGGCAACGCTAGCAGTGAAAGCGCTCACCAAACCACGATCAATAGCCCGCAGGCGGGCTCGCTGGTACCTCTCCTCCACCATATTGCGCTTGTGCTCAGCCACTGAGAGGCGACCCTGAAGACTCTCCAGGCGAAGGTGGTCGCGGTATCTCTCCTCAATCAGGATCTCCAGGCGAACCTGGAGACGTGCAAGATCCCCGGTGGAGAGACGAGCCACCTGCTCCTCCAAGGCTTGGATTCGCGCAGCATCAGCCTTAGCATGAGCAACCACTACGCGAGAATGCTCCAGCTCTGCTTCAGCCCTCTGAAGGGCCTTCTGAAGCTCAGCAACCTGCAGAAAGAGATATTGTTAGTCCAAAGCAACTAAGCAATCAAAATCAAATCCATGAGTCAAAAAAAGATAGAACTTACTCGAGCAGCTCTCCTCTGCAAGGGTAGCCCGGTGGATGGCAGAGGCGAGCTGGCTCTGGAGGTCAGCCAGAGCAGCCTCGTGAGCAGTAGACGGGTAAGAGGATGATGAAGCTCCATGAGAAGGGGGAGCCGCCTGGGTGTAGACGGCTCGCTGCACCAAAAGACAATCATCAGCGGTTAATCATCAAAACAAATTAATTAACTAAAACATTCATTCATATTCATGCATGCATACCAGGTGAAACAGCTCCTTTTGGACCTACTCTAGCTGGACCTCCGCGTCGTGTAGGCGGGCCCGAAGATCGATGATCACGGCATCTCGTGCATCTTGCATACCACACATACATATAGTCATTCACAAATATAAATTAAGATAATAATAAAATGAAGGACACATGAATGCATACTTACATCGAGTGGTCGGATGAGCCGAAGCTGATCGGCGTAGTGGGCCCGATACTGCTGGAGGTAGGCCTCGCTACTCTCCGCCCGGGACTCCACCCTGACGCCGCGGCGGTGCCAGTCCTTGTACTGCTCCGGGAACTTGGCACGCCATTCGGTGGGGGCTTGCTTCCCCCTCATGCTCCATCCGACGCCCTCCAAGACCTCCTCGTCTATCCACTCCTGGTGGAGGCCTAGGGTCCTCATCACGAGCTACAGGCGGAGGGGCTCGATCTCGTTGAGGCAATGCAACCACATTTGCCTCCCGAACCGCCTCTGGCCAGCCGTCACCCACGGCTGACCCTCCTCGCCCATACCGAGGTATGGGCGCTAGATCACCTGCATATAAGTTAGATGCATTCATATAAATAACTTGCATTTAATGAATAAAAGATTGCATTTAACGAACAAAATTGAACAAGTCAAGAACTCACCAGTAGCTCGGGGTAGTCAAGGAACTGACGGCGGAGGGCCGTCAGCTGGTGGTGCTGGGGTGCTGTGTCCATGATTGGCTGCCAACGGCAGGCCAACGGGACGGCACCAGGTCGTACTATCCGCGCTCGGCCGAGCGGGAAGTAGTAATAGCTCCACACCTGCATACATGAACATATAGGATAGAAAAATCATTTCATTACATTGCATATCATAAACAAACAATAAAACAATTTAATACCTGAAGGAATGGCGAGAAGCCGCTGATGGTGGTCTCACGATCAGGCGTGACCGCAGATAGGTCTGCGAACAGGTGGGCCAGAAGGGCCGCACCCCATGCATACTCTCCTAAGCTGTCTAAGTCATCTAACAAATACAATAATCTACAATGAATGTGGTCGCCCTTCGTACCGAAGAGCAACCGACCAAAGAAAAAGACTAAAAAGACCCTAAGCTGCCTATCTACCTCCTCCTCCTGACTAGGGTCGCTGCAGTACACAAGGGAGAATAACTCTGCTAACCTATCCCTGAACTCCTCCCGGGTCTCATCCGACCGACGCCGGGGTTCATCTAATCCTGGGGCAGCCTCTACCTCTACCCTAGGGACCATCTTAGACTCTCTACCTAAGCTAGACACCTCTATGCCTAGCAATGCCTCTGCCAACCCTTGGTAGTTGGGGTAAGTCACCCCACTTACCGGTCGGCCCTCTACCCTGAGGCCAGTGATCCTGGCCACATCCTCTCGGACCTGACATAGCAAACCCAACAGTGGTATCAGAGCTAGGTTCCACTATGTTCTTCGTCGGTTCGGTCTCCAAATCAATCATTCTATATATTACACCATGCACAAATTTGATTTTAAATGTTAGAACGATGTTCATGAGATGAACATGATTAACTAGATTTATTGTCTGACAGAAAAATCATTTTCTTCTGTGCGATTTTGTGTTCGTCGTTAGACAAAGAAATATATATTTTCCATCCCATTTTCGGCACCCCAATTGTTGGGGGAGGGTCGCTGGCACCCGGATCCTCAAGCGGTGGCCGGCGGCCACTGCTGGGCCCATGGCCGGCCGGCCCCTCTTCCTCCTTTATCTTCCCTACGGGTTGAGAGGGGGGGGGGGGGGGGGGGGGGGCTCGGTCATGTACACAGGGAGGGAGGAGGCAGGACCACTGGCCGATCACGTGCCACCGGTGCCCCTGGCCGCTGGGCGGTACCCTGCAGGCCAGGGGCCCACCAAACAGCCCAGCGGCTGGCCCGGACTAGGCCCGCCGCTTGGGGAGGGTCTGGGTCCTAGCCAACTGCTGGCTGGGCTCGGCCCAAGGACCAGGCCGAGATCAACAGGGCTGAGCCCGTTTGGTACTTTATGGACCAGGCCCAATAACCCCCCTCCCCTTTAAACTTGGCCTATTTAATTCTTTTTCAAAAACAAAATTTATGTTTCCTTTAAAATGAGATTTTAAATTAATTTAAGTTCTATTTTTTTGTTAATAGGGGCCAATAAATAGGTTTTTGATTCTATGTTAATTAACAAGGTGTTGTTAATTTGTAATTAATCTAATTGTTAGATTATTTGTTATTAATGATTATTAATTTAATTGTTAAATTAATCTCATTAATGTTAAATCATTAAATTTGCATGGAATATTATAGACCGGTCGATTTGGTATGTGTGCACATGTAATGTGATGCTAATGCTTTTTAAATATTATTTAATTTGCATGATCTTCAAAATAAAACCTTTTCGAAAATTCTAATTATCCAAAATTTTGTTTGGTCCTTGGTTTATGAAAACAAAATTAAGTATTTTCGAAAATTTAAATTTTAGCCATTTGATACACTTATATATGTGTGGTTTGGTTAATAAAACATATGGTGGTCATAGATATGTACTGAGATATATTTTATGTGATGATGTATGGATGTGGATCATGGGTATGTGAGTATTTTTATTTTTTGTTAATAAATAGGGGTCTACGAACCTCTCTCTCTCTCTCATATTTCAATGTAAATTCTACCTCCCTACTTTATATACTCACCATAAGGCCTTATTTTAATTTGCATGTAAATTTAGAATTTATTGTGTAATTTGATCGAGGCGACCGAGCTTAGAGCAAGGATGATCCACAACTGCAACTAGGAAGGAATATGAAGGAGTTCATACACCCTGTGTGTTTGCAGGATGATGATATAATTATTGTATTATTTGTGTGCGTATTTGACTGTCTGACTCAAGTCAAACCACTGTGCTATCCATGACCACACCATAACATGTATGTGATGCATGCTTTTTATTTTGATTGCGAATCAAATATCTAGGTTATTAGTATATACATTAAATATATATGATATATTTAAATACTATTACCTCGGATGAGACCAACATAAATAAATAAAATCTTCAACATAAAGTTTAAGCCGTAGCGCGAGTCATTGACAATGCACCGCGTGGCTCTCCATCAATATAGTTTTTAGAACTTGATTCAGTGATGGCACTTTCTTGTGTTTCCCGAGATCTACCACTATCTGATGAAAAGACTATTAATTATGGCATTATGATGCCTTAAGATTGGAGTAGAGAAACGATGTAGCTATCCTCGCGTTTACCCGGGAACTACATTTTACTCTATTCTGTCATGTATTGATGGCAAAGCTTAGACCAGGTATAATGGCTTACTATGTTTACCGGGACCATTAAAGACCTGGGAGCCAAAGTAAGATCAGATATTACAAGGAGTTGTAATTACCATGAGATGGTTGCTCTAAGATAATAGTATGATACTTATGTTTATCCGTGGTCATACTGTGATTCTTAGAAATTCTGATCCCCACTAGGAGACGGTCGCCGTCTCCCGTTATGTATATCTGAAGGTTATGTAGTTCGACGAAAATTAGTGGGAGTAAAACTAGATAAAAAGACCATATCTTGTTTTAATATTAATAACTGAATTTTTGGCTAATTGAAATTTATTATCTCCTGTAAGCTAAAATGTCGCATGATAACTTGTTGCGTGGCATACTGGATGACAACCGTTTGACAGGCCCTAACTACTCAGACTGGCTCATGAACCTGAAGATTGTCCTCAGGTCTGAGAAGATTGCGTATGTCCTGAATGATGATCCTCCTACTGATCTAGTATTAGATGTCCCAGAGGAGGACATGGTGACATATGAGAAATGAAAGGAAGATTCCACCATGGCCGAATGTTACATGCTAGCCTCTGTGAGTAATGAGTTGCAGAGGCAGCATGAGGAGATGGATGCTAGATCCATCATCCTCCATCTGAAGGAGCTATTTGGTGAGCAGAGCAGAATCGAAAGGTATGAGATATCTAAGAATTTGTTCAAGGCTCAGATGGTAGAGGGGTCTTCAGTGAAGACTCATGTGCTGAAGATGATTGAATGGGTGGAAAGGCTAGATGCACTTGGGGTTCTACTTCCCAAGGAGATGCATACTGACCTTATTTTGTCTTCTCTTCCACAATCATTTGCTTAGTTCACCGTTAATTTTAACATGAACAAAATCCAAGCATCTTTGACTAAATTACTGAACATGCTGAAGACTGCAAAGGGGAACCTTGTGAAGGAAAAATCCTAAATCCTCATGGTTGGTAGGACTAACAAGAAGAGATTGGCAGCCTTTAGGAAAGGCAAAGGCAAGAATCAGAAAAAGCCAAAGGTTGCTAAAAAGGACAAAGGCAAGAGTGCTGAGAAGGGTGATTGCTTCTACTATCATCAGAAGGGCCACTGGAAGAAGAATTGCAAGGAATATCTCAAGGACAAGGCTCAAGGCAAAGTGAAGCAGTAGGACGCTTTAGGTATCTATCTAATAGATGTAAACTTGTCAGTTAGAGATTATACATTATAAGTATTAGATACTGGATGTGTTTCTCATATCTGCAATTCTGCGCTGGTGCTGACAATAAGGCATAAGCTGAGGATCGGTAAGGTGGAGTTGAGGCTAGGTAACGGCACAAGAGTTGCAGCGATCACTATGGGGGTAGTGAATCACAAGCTACCATCTGGTGATGATTTTTTATTAGATAATGCTATTATGTACCTAGCATAATAAGAAACATTATTTCTATTTCCTGTTTAGATAGAGTTGGGTACACTATATCCATTGGGAACAATAGTTTTTCTAGTTATTTTAGAAATAAATTGGTTGTTGTTGCTTTATTATCTAATGGATTGTACTTAATGAATGTGTCTCTTGATAGTTTTAATGTCAGTGATACTCTTAAGAAGAGTAAGTATGAAGTGAACAGAGCCTACTTAAGGCATTTTAGGCTTGGTTATATTGGAGAAAACAGATTCCAAAGGTTGCATAAAAATAGATACTTAGATCCATTTGATTATGAATTATGTGCAACCTGTGAGTCATGTTTGATGGGTAAAATGGCTAAATCTCTATTTACTGGAAGTGGAGAACGAGCCAAAGACATACTAGAACTAATACATTCTGATGTATGTGGTCCTATGTCAACTCAAGTCATTGGTGGTTTCTCCTATTTCATTACATTCACTGATGGTTACTCAAGGTATGGCTTTATATACTTATTGATGTATAAATCAAAAGTTTTTAAGAAATTTAGAGAATTTAATGAAGTAGAGAAACAAACTGGAAAGAACATCAAAGCAATCCGATATGAACGTGGTAGGGAATACTTGAGTATAGAGTTCACACAATACTTAAAGGATAATGGTATTCTTTATTAGCTTACACCTCCTTATACACCTCAGATGAATGGTGTATTAGAAAAAAGGAATCACACATTAATGAAAATGGTGCGATTGATGATCAGTATGTCCAAATTACCAGTGCCCTTATGGGGATATACACTTAGCTCGGCTATATATATCTTGAACAAGGTACCTAGCAAATATGTTGCAACCACTCCGTATAAGATATGCAATGGAAGGAAACCAGACCTTAAACATGTTAAAGTCTAGGGATGTCCTACTCATGTCAAAAGACATGATGCAGATAGGCTGGAGTCCAGAACTGATAAATGCAGATTTGTGGGATATCCAAAGAAAACTTACGAATATTACTTTTATCATCCCTGCGAACAAAATGTATTTGTAACCAGGAGAGCTGTCTTTTTGAAAGAAGATACACAAGAACCTCACAGGTCTGTTAGAGTACCTAAACCACCCGAAAGATATGTGGGACATATCAATAGGGATGATTCTAGGATACTTTATAATGAGGATGATGATCCTAAGACTTACCAGGAGGCCATTGAGAGTCCATAGGTAGGGAAATGGCAAGAAGCCATGAATTCTGAAATTCAGTCAATGTACATTAACCAAGTTTGGAACATGGTAGACTTGCTCGAGGGTATAGTATCTATCGGATGCAAGTTGATCTTAAAAAAAAGATTGGTGCGGATGGACAAATCGAGACTTTTAAGGCAAGATTAGTGGCGAAAGACTATCGTCAAAGACAAGGTGTTGACTATGACGAGACCTTCTCGCCCGTTGCCATGATTAATTCTATCAAAATACTTCTCGCTATTGCCGCATACCATGATTATGAAATCTGGCAGATGGATGTGAAGACAACCTTCCTCAATAGAAACCTTGAGGAAGCGGTATATATAATACAACCAAAGGGATTCACATCGAAAGAATCTCCAGATATGGTATGCAAGTTGCAAAGATCCATTTATGGCCTGAAGCAAGCTTCCCGAAGCTGAAACATAAGGTTTGATGAGGCGATCAAATCTTATGGCTTCATTAGGAATGAAGATGAGCCATGTATGTACAGGAAAAACAGTAGGAGTGTGATCACCTTCCTAGTCCTTTACGTTGACAACATCTTACTTATTAGGAATAATGTAAGGATGATGTGATCAGTAAAGGTTTGCCTGTCTAAAAACATCTCCATGAAGGATTTGGGAGAAGTATCTTATGTATTGGGAATACGGATGTATAGAGATAGATCAAAGAAGATGTTTGCTTTAACCCAGTCAATGTACATAGAAACCATTGTCAAAAAGTTTGGCATGGAAAATTCCAAGAGAGGTCACATTCCGATGAGACACGGAATTTATCTATCTAAAGGTCAATCTCCTAAGACCTTTGAAGAGAGGGCATTAATGGATAAAGTTCCCTATGCATCTATTATGGGTTCTATTTTGTATGCCATACTATGTACTAGACCTGATGTAACATATGCTATAAGCGATATGAGTAGACATCAGGTAGATCTAGGTGAAGAACACTGGAAGACTGTGAAATGAATCTGAGTACTTGAGAATAACTAAGGATATGTTTATGGTCTATGGAGGAGGTGGTTAAAGCTTCAAGGATACACTGACTCAAGTTTTTAGTTTGATATGAATGACAGCAAGTCAACATCGGGATTTGTCTTTACACTCAACGGGAGAGCAGTAAGCTGGAAAAGTTCCAAGCAAGAAACCAGTGCTGATTCGATAATAGAAGCTAAGTATATTGCTACTGCTAAAGCCACCAAGGAAGCTGTCCGGATGAAGTAGTTCATCGGCGAACTTGGTGTGGTGGATAGCATCTCTAGTCCCGACCCACTGCTGCGTGACAACAATGGGACGATTGCTCAAGCGAAAGAGCCGAGGTCTCATCAGAATTCGAAGCAGATTTTGAAGTGCTTTCACCTGATCAGAGATATTATAGTTCAAGAGATGTCGTGGTGGAAAGGGTTCCCTCAGTTGACAACATAGAATACCCACTAACGAAGCCTTTGTCTCAAAACGTGTTTGAGCATCACCTAGAGAATATGGGTATTCAACATAGGGGTGATTGGCTTTAGTCCAAGTGTGAGGTTGTTAGTATTAGATGGCCTACAAGTCAATCGGATACTTTATATTATTCAGTTATTAATAAAATGGCTTTATTTCATTATGTATATAATTCGATCTTGTTTATCGTTTCACGATGAAGTCTATGAACATGTGCAATGGTCTTCGGATTATGATGAGATCATAATTACAGGACTGAAGACTTGTAAACAAATGTTCTCAGTTGTTCCTAATCATAGGTGTAGACACGCTAATTTTGACTTCATATTGAATAAATTTTATGTCACAATTATAATATACCAAAATGGTGTGATGTTTAATCATTAATTAATTTTTATTGATTTTTCTTGAAATTAGTTGATTAGCGTTGCCCTTAAACGACGCCATTTAGATTTCTAGCAGAAATCAGTTCGGAATTAAATTTTCAAATTCAGATAGATTTAACTGAATAGCGTCGCCAAATGGAGACGCCATTTAACTCCTAATCCGTTTGGATTTTATATTTTAATTCGAATTAATTTTCTAATTATCTAAAGCACCTTGCCCTAGGGAGACGCGATTTAGGTTTCCTAATGTATTTCGGTTTCCTTTATGAATTTTATTTCTATTATGGCCTCTTTAATTAGCCAAATGGCATCCCGTCTGGTCGACGTTTTTTAACAGTTTTTTGATAAACATGATTTGACCGAGATAATATGGTTTCCGAAGTTGGAAAGGTTGCAAACTCCTCTATGCTCATCCAAAGTAATTTCATAGCTTCATCATTGCCTTTCATAGTTCATCATCATCACTTCATGTTCACACACACACATCATATTTTTCAAACCCACATTCATACTAGGGGTTTAAAGAACAACAATCAAGTGAGTAGATTAGTTTAGTTGGATGTTTACATTTCTTATTAGAATAAATACTACTCTACTTTAGTTCTAATTAGATTCTTTCTTATTTAATCTTTTTTTTCTAAGGTACAAAGAAGAAGAAAGAAGGAGATCCAAAAGAATAACCATCAAGAAATCAAAAGTAAGAACACAGTACAAAAAGGGCTCTTTTTCTTTGGCTAGTAAAGGAGAGAGAATTAAGGACCCAATCTCCCAAACTTGAAGATTTGAAACTTTTATAGTTTCTGGCGATCACGTTTTCTTTAATTTCAATAGTTTTGTTCATTATACAAACAACAATTAATTCATGAAAATAACACACGATTTGACCGTTCACAGCTTTTTGGCCATCACGGTGGGACTTGGTCTTGCTGTCTTTTAGTATTTGTTCTTGTTTTTTATCATCGGGCACCCACGGTGCACCACTTGTGTCCCTCGGGCACTCCTTTCACCAATTGGTGATTGTTCACTTAATTTTATCCTTGCGTGCACTACGTGTACACCCCTTTGCGGTAAGATATTGTCCTCCCTTGATTGATCGGAAGTTGTGAATGTGATAGGAAGTGTGTGGTTGATTGAGTTTATGCTTGTTTGCATAATAATAAACCTGTTTAACTTGAATTTACATGATCCGTTAGATTCCTACTTATCTTGATAATTTGGGAGGGATTGTCCTCGAAATCGCTCTCTGTTTACAGTTTTTAGGCTCTGAATAGCGTCTAGACAGAGAGACACGATTCAAACCGACTCAAGCCGAAGCTATAGGGACTACCCCTAACCCTAACCTCTCGGGTCACATTAGGCCAAAGGGCGAAGGGTACCACTCATAACCTCGATATGTTAGGTTACATCAGGCCTAGTGGCGAAAGGGTAAACTCCAGTAGCACCAAACCCAGCTCCACAATAAGAAACACGCCGGAAACTGCCACGACAAATTAGAAAAACACTGACCCACTGGGACCAAATAGCAACCTCTCGGATAGCATGCTGACTACTCCGGCCTGTCTATCTCTAGGTAGTTCTGTTTCCCCCAGCCACAAGTGAAACACTAACATGTACCCCTCCCACACCGGTACAACATCAATGCCACATAGACACCGCGTCCCTCCCACACTGACACAAGGTGTCAAACAGAAACCACAATCGTTCTATGTCCATAATCGCATAAACATACACACACACAATGAGATTCCGATCATACAGAAATCTGCAGCCTCGATGTACGATTTCAAGCATGCATTTAACCGAAGTATTTAATAATGTAAACACATGTTAATTTCATGGATTAATGGGGTTCTGGCTTAAATAGCGTCGTCCTAGCCAGTCACTATTTCAAATGGCGTCGCTGTCTCCAGACGCCATTCAAAACAGAACTCATTCCTACATAAACTGGTCCTGGGACAAATGTGGCCTAAATGGCGTCGCCCTAGCTAGTCACCATTTCAAATGGCGTCGCCCTAGCCCGACGCCATTTAGAGCCCGAAATCTGGTTTCCTGCAACCCCTCCAGAGCTACAAAACGAGGTTTCCTCCCTCCTAAAATTGCCCAAAAAATACCCAAAAATAGAGAATGAAGGGGAGAATCTAAATTACCACTTAAAACACACTAATCCTCATTTCACAAAAATGCCTATTTTCATAAAAAACCCCTTAGAATATGCTTTTCTACCCAAAAACCTCTATACACAATACATGCTTTAAAGCGGGGGAAAACATGATTTTAAACAAATACAACGAAGATCATCCCCCTACTGTTCACTTGAACTCCTCCTAACTCCGTGCCGCCGAACAGCCGCACCGCAAACTGCCACCGGTACCGACGTGGACACCGTCACTCCGCCGGGACGTCGGCCGCCGTCCGGAGAATGAAGTGCCACAGTGGAGATGGTGGTGGTAGTGGTGAGAGGTAGAGAGGTGTTGGAGTGGTGGAAGAGGAAGAAGAGGAGGGGAAAGGAAAGGGGGGAAACGGAGGGGATCAGAGAGAGAGTGAGAAGGAGAGAATGAGAGAAAGGAGGGAAGGCTCGAGGCGTCAAACCGAAACAGATGAAATCACGTCGTCCCCGACAGATGCCATTCAGCCGAAAGGACGGGGTCGTACTCTGGCAGAATGTCTGAATCGCGTCGTTCATGCAAGACGCCATTCAGGCGAAAGGACCAGGGCTGTACACACGTACCCCAACGCCCGTCCACGCGGCATAACAACAAGCTATCTAAATGGCATCCATACAACCCGACGCCGTTCTAAATAGCATCGTGCACTGCAGACGTTGGTTAGGAGGCACGCCCCAAACCCACTGAGGCCCATACCAAGGGGTCCGGCTCCAAAACCAACCCGATAACTGTACCCGAAACCTCAGTCCTTACAGAAGAAGCCAACCAATCATCTTCTTTCCCTCTTTTCTTTCTAGCTTTTCATTAATTTCATAACTTCATCATTACCTTTCATAGTTCATCATCATCACTTCATTTTCACACACACACATCATATTTTTCACACCCACATTCATACTAGGGGTTTAAAGAACAACAATAAAGTGAGTAGATTAGTTTGGTTGCATGTTTAAATTTCTTATTAGAATAGATACTACTCTACTTTAGTTCTAATTAGATTTTTTCTTGTTTAATCTTTTTTTTTGCAAGATACAAAGAAGAAGAGATAAGGAGATCCAAAGGAATAACCATCAAGAAATCAAAAGCAAGAACACCTTACAAAAAGGGCTCTTTTTCTTTGGCCGGCCAAGGAGAGAGAATCAAGGACCCAATCTTCCAAATTTGAAGAGGTAAGTGATCAATCTTTCTTTTAAACTTTTACAGTTTCTGGCGATCACGTTTTCTTTAATTTCAATAGTTTTATTCATCATACAAACGACATGAAATTCATGAAAATAACACACACGATTTGAGCGTTCATAGTAAGATGTTTGAGGAGGGCATTAGACATCCAAATAGACTAGTACAGGTTTCTTCAGCTCATTTGATGAGGGTGATTGATCTTATAAGTCACTTGTGTGGAGACACTATGCTGGACCTATAGGTGCTCATTGGCGAATGAGGTCACTGAACTAATCCGACTATGAATCGCTGGATGGTAGCTATCTAACTGTTAACCAGCTCGATTATTTCGTCACGGTTGCGTGGATGGTCTTTGGACCTAAGACACCAAGGATACCTTGTTGGTAGGTCTCTGAACTTTGAGCTTGACTAATGAATCCCTAACCATGGGTTATCAATAAGTCAAGTGACCGGGTTCAGGATAATGCCCTCGAAGGTAATTGTATGTTCAATACGGAATCATCTGCTCTCGATAATAGGAGAGAGAATGTTCTAAGAATGATGCACTTAAGTCCCTGGCCAGGTCGGACTCTGTATTAGGTAAGGAGTTATCTGATATAATTTAGCGGCATGTGATTCAAGTGAATCGACCGACTAGGGTTTAATAGTAAACCATTCCCTAGGTCGATTCGAGAACATTACATGGATGAATGATTATATCTACATAGCAACCGATGACGGAAAGGTTCCAATAGTGGGTTGCATAACCCCAATACCTTCCAAGATCACGCGGTATTGCTCGGCACCTGATGTGATCGGAAGCCCGTACAAATTTATTGTGGGACATTAAATTCGGTTGATTAATTAATATAAAGATATTAATTAATTAAGTAGATCAGTAAAGAGTTAATGGACTTAATGGGCCATTAAATGGACTGGTATTTGGGCCTAGAGGGTCACACGCAAAATGTTTTCAAGTCGATGGATAATTTACGGGTTTTATGATAAGTGAGGATTTTTTTGAAAAATCGCAAAACCACCTATTATAAAAGAACCGCTGCTAGGTCAGAGGCCAGCAACTCTGACCTAGCCTCCGCCCAATCTCTCTCCTCTATCTCTCCTGGGGACCCTCATCTATGGCTGGCCCACCGGAGGCTCTGGTCCATCTCCCGCCTGCTCCGCTTCCCATCTGACGGGAGTTCCGAATCCACATGTCGCGGAGGATTACATGCAACAAAGAGGATCTGCAGACATTGCACTGAGGGAGGAGGCGAGGACGATCCGTCGAGAGGAAAACCGCATGGATATCGCTAAAGGCTGGGCGCCTGAGCGGCTTGCGGCGTCGCATAGACGGAACCCGACGAACGCGGATTCGAATCCATGTAAGGTAAAAATATGATTTTCCCTTTCAATTTTAATACCTGATACGGCGTGGATCCGACTTTTCTATCCCCTGCGTTTTTCTCATACCCGACACAACGAACCCAACACTTGGCATAGTGTGCCCGCCGCTACACATGCCACTGCTGCTCCTCTCTCTTGTCTACTTTATTTAAATTAGATGTTAATTTAGAGTTAGTTAATTTCCCAGTTATTTATTCGGTCTAGTAGGTACTAGTTTTACTTTGTAGTTGTGTTTTAATTAGACTTTGCTATACTCTGTCTAGTTGGGAAGTAATATTGAGGCATGGTTCTTTTTAGTATTATTTGTTTTTCATAATATATTTCCCTCTTTCTCTTCTATGGGTACTTATTTTTCTTTGTTTCTTTAGAACTAGTTTAATTGGTTAGTAGGTTTGTATGGTTTGGCTGGATCTTGTTAATTATTTAACTGCATGCTAGTGATAATTTCAAGTGCTACTTTGGTGTTTTAGACTGCGTTTAAATTGTGTAACTAGTTTCTTTCAAAACCATCAATTAGTTTTGTTAATCTTTAGTTTTAAGTCTGCATTAGTTAGAGTTAGGTAGTTTAATTTGTTGCAAACTCTTAATTTTAATTCACTTTCTTTTTGAATCTTCATCTCTTTAAACATTTTGATCAAAACCCTATGGTTTTCAAAGCTAAAAATCTATTTCTCCATGGTATCGACTCGGTTTTAAACACTTAGCTCTTGTTAAATTAATTATGAGTTTGATTTTTTGAGATTGGTTGCCATGAGTGTTTAATGACGCATATTGCATGCATATCACCTTCCCTTTCCTTCTTCGTCTTCTTGTGCAAGGATAGCCCTGCTGAATCATCCAAGACCAAAATGTAAAGGATTAGTGGTTTGCTTGAGGAAGGTGGTCTCAAAATAGGATGACTAGCCAAATAACTTTTTAGTCTATCAAATGTCTCCTGACACTTATCGTACCATTCAAACTTGACTCATGGCTTGGTAAGCTCATAGAACGGCCTACGTCTCTGAGAATGTAGTGAGAGAAAGCGGCGAATTAACTGCAACCACTCGATTAATCTTCGAAACTCCTTCAAATTCCTTGGGGGTGGCACTCAATGATAGCCTTGGCCTTGTTAGGATCTATCTCAGCACCCCATTTCCCCACTATGAAACCCAATAACTTCCCTGAAGAGACATTGAACATGTACTTCTTGAGATCCATCTTCAGTTGGTACTCCCTTGATCTCTAAAGGACCTTGACAAGAACTTCTATATGTTCTTGAACTTCACCAACAGATCATCTACATGTACCTCTAATTACATATGCATCATGTCGTGAAATATAGCTATCATCATCCTCTGATAGGTGTTTCTTGTGTCCTTCAAGGTGAAAGGGATGACCATGTAGCAATATATACCCAACAGCGTAGTGAAAGAAGTCTTTTCTTTATGTTCTTCTACCATGCGGATTTAATTATATCCAAAAAAGTCATTCATGAATGAGAAAGTCCCATATCAGGTTGTATTGTCAATCAAAACATCGATGTAAGGCAAGGGGAAGTCATCCTTAGGACATGTGAGGTTAAGATCTTGAAAATCAGTACATATTCTAACTTTTCAGTCCTTTTTCATAACTTAGACAATATTATCCACCCATTAAGGATAGAGGACAATTCTAATGAATTGGACTTTATGCAACTTGTTGACCTCCTCTTTCATTTTGAGATCCATCTATAAGGGGAATCACCATAATTTCCGCTTAACTGGGCTAGCTCCAAACTTCAACGTTAGTCTATGCTCCACTAAGCAGGAATCTAGATCTAGCATGTCCTTATAACTGCAAAGTTCCTTGCAGTCTTTTAGAACCTTGAGCAATGCCTCTTCGTCGGATCGTAAAGGTTACTCTTGTGAGGACGATCCTAGGTTCTTCCTCAGTACCCAGATTGATTTCTTTGTAGGGTTCTTCAATAGTGGCTGACAGTTCATCAAATCTCTTCACTCCACTTGCGTACGCATCAGCTGCGTCCTCATATTCTTTTTCCTCTTCTTTAATGGGATCCTTATCATGTAAAAGTTCATACACCCTATATCCATCATCAAAATTATGAAAGTTCTCACATTCTTCTGGAAACTAGATAGAATTCTTTAAAAGCTGAGGAATTCGAAAGCAAGCTTGGCATCTAATGGTTAGTTCTTAAAGATACTTAAATGGAATTAGCTTACCCTTGAATTTCCTAGACTTCCAAAGTAACCCAATCCTACCTTCACTAGACTCATTATTCCTAAGTTCACTATCCCGACATAATGAGGAGGATGAAGGATCATGGGATATAAGGGAGGATACACGGGAAATCCCCTTAGAGGAGGAGTAGCATAGGTCACTAAGGGGACCTTGATGAGCATCCCATATGACAGCGCACACTGAGATGAGAAGTACGAGATTTCCTCGATAAAGATGTGAGATTTAGCTGAGAAAATGGCAGTTTTTTTGAAATTTTCAATCATAAGGCAATGATGAATGAGAGAATGGGAATGAGGAGAGTATGGCATCGTAGCCAAGGGGTTGGGGGGATCATAGAGGAAAAGGTCCCAAACTTTTTCATAGAGAGCCTTGTGGATGCCCGGAGGGTGGCCTTTCTTTCCGCTCCCTTCCTCCACATGGTGTACAACTAGGGCAATATAATAAGGAATTAGAGTGTGATCTCTAGGAGCATTAACCTTAGGTTTCTGTGCTCCCCAGGATGAAGAGGTTGATCGTGATGTATTGGACCAGAGGATAGTGGGTTCCTCTTCTCTGCCTCCAGCCGACTAGGGGTAGAGAACCCGGTTGTCCGCGCGCAAGTGATGGTAAGAGCCTCTACAAAAAAAGATATATAGAAGAAAAGAACCCAATTAGAACTGTAACGTACAGAATTTGTCCATGCATGTATTAAATAAATTAAAAATTGAAAGGGGATGCACCAGATTGGTGTTTTGGGACGGAATGTAACCATGCACTATGGCCACCCACCTCCCGTCTTTTTATGGAAACCTCTGTTAGAGTAAGTGCTAAGTCATCCTAGAATGAATGCATGCAAAAGGGAAAAGGGAGTGTATGTGTGTGACACAGTGAAAATGTGAATATGATGTGCTAAAAAGAAGGATTGCAGGATGGATGAAGTGGAGAATGTAGTAAAAACGTAAAAGAGGGAAAGAGTTAGAAGAACAAGGCCGTGGGTGGGAAGGATTCCTTTCCCAGTCTTCCTTTGTCTCTCCTGTGCTCCCGACCTGCTACCCGCCAACCCGCCAACCTCTTTTCTCTTGCCAGCCTCCCACCTTCCAACCTTGAAGATTTCTAACCTCCTCCTCTTGAGAGGAGTTAGAGGGTTTAAATAGAAGGCCAGAAAATAGGGAAAATTAGGGGTTTAAATCCCAATTAATCCTCAAGGACTAATAGGAATCAGTCAAGGGTAGGAGATCGTGGTTGCGGTAGTCGTTGGAGTGGGGAGTGCTCGATGTAGTAGGGTGTGAGGGTCGCAACCGGAGGAGAACGTGGGGAGACGAGGTCAAGGGGGTTCTGTGAAGTGGACGGCGACCAACTCTGCCCTCCATAAAAGTGGAAGGGGGACAACCCTGCCTTCCACTTTTCGTCGAAGGCAAACAACCCCGCCTTCCATTTATGACTGAAGTTTGTCTAAAATCGGGTGTTTACAAATGCCCCTCCGGGATGCCTATTTTGCAGTGGAGTGAAGCAGAATGATAAATGGGCATTTCGAAAATAGAACCTGATTTATGGATAGCCTGGAGAAGGATGAGCTACACTCAAGGATGACAAGCGAATGTGATGAATGCACGGAAATTAGTTATATGGGTTGCAAGGGTGATTAGCGGAAAAATAATATGTACTGGAGAATCACAATCCGTGGGACCCTTGGATACTAGAACCACGAGGCCTTGTTAGTCTTAGGTGGCATACAAGACAATATGACAATATATAATCTTGTTCATTTATTAATAACATGGCATTATTTCATTACATGTAACTCGTTCTATTATCGTTTCATAATGAAGTCCGTGAATATGTGCGATAGTGATCAGATTATGATGAGATCATACTAATGAGACTGATCACTTATACATACATATTCTTAATTGTTCCTAGTCGAAAGATATCTGAGAAGGACATTAGATATCTAGTTAGACTAGTAAAGATTACTCCTGCTCGTTTGATGAGGGCGATTGATCTCATAGTCACTTGTGTGGAGACACTAAGGCAAATCTATTGGTGCTCATTAGAGAATGAGTTCACTGAACTGATCCGACTAAATTGTTGGATGGCATTGTAGCTAATTGTTAACTAGCTTGATTCTATTGTCGCTGTTGCGTGGATAGTCCTCGGACCTAAGACACCAAGGACACCTTGTCGGTGGACTTCTATACTTTGACTTTGGTTTACGGATCTCTATTCATGCGATTCTAAATAGCCAAGGATCGGGTACAGCAGAATACTGTCGAAAGAAATTGAATGTTCAGTAAGGAATCATTCGTTCTCGGTACTAAGAGAGAGAATGCTCTAGGAAGGATTCGCGGAAGTCCCTGGCCAGGGCGGACGATAATATGGGGAAAGGAGTTTTCCGATATTCATCAGCGGCATCCAATCCAAGTGAGTCGACCGGTTAGGGTTTGACAGCTCGCGATACCCTGAGTTGACTCGAGAGTATTGTACGAATGAAGGATTATCTCGACGTGGTAACTGTCGACGCAAAGGTTCCAAAAGTGGGTTGCTTAACCCCAATACCTTCCGAGTTTACACGGTGTTGCTTGGCACCCAACGTGATAGGAGGCCCGATCGAATTTAATGTCCGACATTAATTCAGCTGATTAATTAATTAATATGATTTATTAATTGATTAATTAAACCAGTGAGGAGTCACTAGGCTTATTGGGCCATTAACCGGACTAGTAATTGAGCCTAGAAGGTCATACGCAAAAGATTCCCAAGGCGATGGATTAAAAGTGAGTTTTATATTATTTTGAGGGGTTTTATAAAAAATTACGCGGTTAATATAAAATGTAGTGAACGGGCTAAGCAGGCCAAACTACTTCTCAGCCCTGGCCACCCCCTCCTCTCTCACTGTAACGCCCCGCTGACCCAGTTCAGTCATGCCGGCTTACTTCGAACTAGCGAGTGCGCCGCAGTGGGAACAACCCAAACATATATTTACTCCAGAGTGAGCACATACATACATCCATAACACCATGAATCAACCCTCATAACCACAAATTTATCCACTAATAACAAATAACGTAAATTATAATACTTGCCAGAATTTCTAAACATATTCATATTTTACATCAATTAAGTAGTAGTTAGTTACTTAAGCTCTACATCTCTTAGTCCCATAGCTTAACCTTTACTTCTCTTTTCCTAAAAAAATTTTAGGGAGCAAGGGTAAGTCTCATCCGACTTACCAAGCACATGATATCACTACATAGCTTATCAAATATAAACATAAAAAGAAAAATGATGATACCATATAATCATGTCATGATAGAATCTTACATAGCTAGCTTTAGCTAACATAGGGATCATGGCAAATCATGGTATAGTCGAAAGATCATGGCGTAGCATGGCGTGGCGTGAGCATAAACATATAATATCATGGCATGGCTTAACTTGATCATGGCATAGCATTATGGCATGGCATAAGTACAAGCATAATGGGGGCATGGCATAGCATAGGATAGTTGAAAGATCATGATATAGCATGAAGTCATACATCATAAATATATATATAGCATACGAACAACATGAATCTTTCCACTTCTTTAATGGACATGAGTCCAAACCACAACATGAGGAGATTTAACATAACGGGCAGCCAGTGGTAAGGGAAATGCCCCACTAGTGCTTCCACTGCGCAGCAGGGGGACCCACCCATCCCACCTGGACCGGGAGAACTGTAACTAGGATTTTACCCGTTTGCCTCAGGTTGCGTGTTTTAACTTAATCTCCACCTCACAAGGATGTTTGTATGATTCAGACGTGTGGACCCCTAAGGTGGCATTGTCCGTAAGCATGTTCTATTTTAATATGGGTGACTTATAGAATGGGATTTAGGCAAGGGATAGGTGTCCATTTAGGCTCTTAAGTCATTTTGACAGCATGTTAGTTTACTAACACATACTTAAGTTGTAGGAAAATTGATGGTTTGAAAACGGGGCATTTGTAGTAGGAATATAACTATGGAGAAAGAACCATATACTTGCCTTTAACCAGAAGCTCTATTGGGAACAGCAGGAACCTCCTCCGCATGTGAAAAACCCTCACGAGCAATCCCCGTTCTTGCTCTATATCTCTCTCTCTTTCTCTCTTCCTCTCTTCCTCTCTCTCTTTCTCTCTTGGGCGTGGGTAAGGAGGAGGAGAAGAAGAGATGGGGGAAATGGAGGGGTTACCCCCTATTTATACGTGAAGGCATGCGTTAAGATGGGGACATGTGTCCCCCCTCTTTTAAGATGGAGATGACATGTGGGCAATGACCACCGCAACGTGCGGTCGAATTCCTGTCAGACGGGAATCGGAGAAGACGACGATGTAGTCGCTAGAGAGAAGAGAGAGCAGGGGTGCCAGAGAGAGAGGGAGAGAGGAGGGGGTGGCCAGGGCTAAGCAGCAGCCTGGCCTATGCAACCCGTTCGCTATATTTTATATTAACCGTACGATTTTTCATAAAAATCCCCAATTAAATATAAAACTCATTTTTAATTCATCACCTTGAGAATCTTTTGCGTATGACCCTTTAGGCCCAATTTTCAGTCCAATTAATGGCCCAATAAGCCTAGTGACTTCTCACTGACTCAATTAATCAATTAATAACTCATATTAATTAATTAATCAACCGAACTAATGTCGCACATTAAATTCGGTCGGGCCTCCAATCACGTTGGGTGCCAAGCAACACCGCGTGAACTTAGAAGGTATTGGGGTTAAGCAACCCACTCTTGGAACCTTTCCACCGACAGTTGCCGCGTGGATATAATCCTTCATTCGTACAATGCTCTCGAGTCAACTCAGGATATGATGTACCGTCAAACCCTAACCGGTCGACTCACTTGGATCAAATGCTACCGTGTAATATCGAAAACTCCTTTCTCGATATTATCGTCCGCTCTGGCCAAGGACTCCTGCTCATCTTTCTTAGAGCATTCTCTCTCTAAGTACCGAGTGCGAATGATTCCTTATTGACACTCAATTCCCTTCAACGGTATTCCGATGTATCCGATCATTGGTAGTTTAGAATTCCATGAATAGAGATCCGTAAACAAAGGTTAAAGCACAGAAGTCCAGCGACAAGGTGCCCTTGGTGTCTCAGGTTCGAGGACCATCCACGCAACTACAACAATAGAATTAAGCTGGTTGACAGTCAGGTATTATACCATCCAGCGAGTCAGTTGGATCAATTCAATGAACTCATTCTCTAATAAGCACATACAGATTCGCCTTAGTGTCTCCATACAAGTGACTATGAGATCAGTCACCCTCATCGTACGAGTAGGAGTAATCTACAACTAGTCTAACTGAATATCCGATGTCTTTCTTGGATATCCTCTGATTAGGAACTATTAAGAATATGTGTGTTTTAGTGATTAGTCTCATTAATATGATCTCATCATAACCTGATCACTATCGCACATATTCATGGACTTCATTATGAGACAGTAAAAGAATGAATCACACATAATGAAATAATGTTATTTTATTAATAAATGAACGAGATTTACATAGTCAAATTAGCTTGTAGGCCACCTAAGACTAACAATCTCCCACTTGGACTAAAGTCAATTGTAGGTGCTCAAATCGTGTGTGCTATCATCATGATATCATGTGTTGTATAATTAACAAATCTAATCTAAATCGTGATCGCCAGAAACCGAGGGTTTCAAAGGAATAAGTTGATCGCTTACTAACCTTGTGAAATCGGGAGATTGGGTTCTTTGTTCCTCTTTTTCGTCCTGCCGAAGAAGAAGAGCCCTTCGTTTGGATTTACTCTTGTTTCATTTTTTATTTGCTCCTTTTCAACCTTCTTTCCGAACTTCCAAAGCCTTCAAACCTTGCAAAAGAATCAAATAAAGAAAAAGAAAGAAAAACGGATTAGAGCGACGATAGTGTACTAACTATTCTAAATATTAATCTAAACATGCAACTAAACTAAAATCACTCACTTTTATGGTTTTCTTTTAAACCCCTATTATGGACATGGGTTTGGAAAAGATGAAGTGGGTGTGTGTATGATGGAGTGATATGTTGAAAAACTATATGAAAACAGTAAACAATGGATGAAAACTATGTGAAATCAATGAAGAAACAATGAAAAATTAAAGAAAATGATAGTTGGTTGGCCCCTTCATAACCTTAGTCTTCTTAAACTTCAATAGAGGAAAAGGATGAAGGAGGAAGAAGCTCTTCTTGCTATCCACGTTTTCTGCAATAGAGGACTCATTTTCACCTTGATTTGAACTCCAAAACACCAATGGCCAACCTTTTTCAAAGGTCTAAAGGGTATTGTATATATAGAGGCTTCAATTAGGGTTATTTGACCTTTAAAAGGACTCTCCTGCAGTCAGACTCGCCTTGGATGGACATGGAAGGATTTGGAAACCTTTCCAACCTCCGGAACTGGATTAGCTCGGGCAAATCATGTTTATCAAAAAACTGCTTGAAACACGTCATTACAGAGGGACGCCATTTAGCTAAGTTAACCAGCTAAAATAGAAATAAAATTCGCGAAGGAAACTGAAAAATATTAGGAAAGCTAGAAGGTGTCGGCTATGCAAGTCGTAATTTAGATAATTAGGAAACTAATTCGAAATTAGAAATCGGAAATGCAGACGGATTAGGACTTAAACGGCGTCGTTCATGGGCGACGTCATTCAGTTAATCCTATCTGAATTTAGAAATTTTAATTCGGAACTGATTTCGAATAGAAATCTAAATTGCGTCGGCCATGGACGATGTTAATTAATGAATTTCGATAAAAATTAATAAAAACTAATTAATGATTAAAAATCAGACCATTCTGGAGCATTACAACTGTGACATGAAATTTACTCAATATGAAATCAAAATTAGTGTGTCTACAATTGCCCCACCTTAGCATTGACTTTATAAGGAAGTGAAGTATAATAGAATGTACTGAAAAGGTAATGCCAAGATGTGATGTGACACGCTCTCAATATTATATGATGAAAATCTTGGTCAAAATGATCAATGAAGTGACTCAAAGAGATCAATAGAATCAATTATGTTTAGATGAAAGAGACAAAGAAAATAAGGTCGATCAACTTCCACGATTGGGAAGTACCCTAGGTCACAAGCCCTGCAGGTTTCATTATGGAGAGCGTTTACTAACCAATGTGGACATGTTGCAACTATGATGGATCTTAAAAGGAAACAAGAAAACTTGGGATAAAGAATCTAAATATGGATAGAATTCCAAAGATATCTTCAAGAAAACCTCAAAGATAATTAGGAGATAAATTCAGAGTGAAATATTTTACATCACGTTGGGATTTGTTAGATCAATGGTCTGAAATTTAATCAATAACTAATTCTTACCACAATTATTTCAAAGTCCTACATGATGCATGCTGGGCTAAAAGAAAAATTAAAATGAAATAAAATATAAATTAATCAAGGATAATATTGTTAAATTGTCATTGATGAGTCAAGATACCAAATCTTGCAATTTAGTACTAAGCCGAAGCTCGTTTCTCTATGCACAATTTTCACAAAAGCCGAACCATCGTCCTCATCAATTGATAATCTAACGGCCTATCCATGCAATTAACAATCTAAGGGGAACTCAGATTCTAGTTTCAACAAAATCACAAGGTCCTTGATATACTTTAATAAATATTTATCATATAGTAATGCTAATGCAAATCAATTACATGCAAGGAACACAAGGATAGAGATAACCGTCTTTTTAGTTACAGCTGGGACTTAGTAAAACTCCCATAGTAGGACCTTATTAGAAACTTCAGCATCATTTTCTTCTTACATGCATTCAGAATTCATTAGTAACTTCATGCAAAGAAATAAACATGAATAAATATCAAGTAATATGCAGTTTCGGAGAAATGTCAGAAAACTCATAAAAGGCGTCGTTCTGAGTAGACGTTATTTAAATGACGTCGCCCCGTCTAGATGCGATTTAACTTACCGAAACAGGCCACTCTAACTCCAATCTGAACTCTACTTTCCTCCCTCAACTCCCTCTTCCAACTCGAAAGGGGCTTCCTAACTTCACAAATCACTATATAAAACTTCCCTCTCTTCAATTCAATTCAACACAACAAGTAATCAAGAGGGGAAGTTAGAGAATTCTCTTCAAGACTCAAGGGAAAGGAAGGAAAAAGATGAAAAATCAAGCAATCAAGAAGGGAATTAATTTTATTCAAAGAAGATGGCTAGTTTTTCTAAGGACTCCTCAAACAAGAGGGCAAGGAAGATGATTAAGAGGCCATCTAAGTGAGAGAGATTCCAACTTACAAGTAAGTTACTCTCTTTTCCTATCCAATTCTTTATTCTTTTCTTCATTCTTTTACATGAATTCTTCATGCTCCAATTTCTCAATAAGTAAGATAGAACTATTCCAATGTCTTTTCTTTATCTAGGGATATCCTTTTTTTCCTAGTCCAAGAATATTCTCTTCACTTCCATGGATCCAAAAGCTTGTGAACAAGATCAACCTCTCCATGCAATCTTATATATCCAAGTGGCATATTCAAGGGTTGGTTATTCATGCCAAATATTACAAGACCGCATGTATGGATTGGGCTTCAAGGGGTGCTTTAATCGAACTGTGGCATCCTCAAACTCATACCTTTATCTTCTCCACGTTTGAAGCCACTATCCTCTTAGAAGAAGCTGAACTCCTATTGGGTCTTCTTAAACTTAAGGTCAACAATGATGAGCCAGAGTTGACTGAGATGATGTTCATGAGGGAAAAGATCAATGGTCATCAATTCTTGGATAAGATTATGAAGAATTCAAAAGAAATTCAAGGCTATCTTACTTAAAAGGGAATTAATCTTGCTAAGTTAGCTGAATGGATTTTGAAAAGGATAGAAAATCTCAAGGAAGAAGATACAGAGACTGTGATGAAGGTGTTCATTGTATATTTAACTGGAGCACTACTATTCCCTGCTCAAGATAATATTCTAGAATATAATCAAATTAGCGCAATTAGTGGGATCTTTGAAGGAAAGCAGATTAGCACAACAGTTCTAGCCTATCTCTACAGTGGGCTCTCTATAGTTTTACGGGTCAACCTCCTTATGGTAGCATGCTACTTTTAGCTATGTTGGTGGAATTTCACTTCAAATTCAACCATAATGAAGAAGATGTTCCAAGGATATCCCAAATGTACCAGCGTAGTCCTATCTTCCATATCGCAAACATTATGAAGTTCAATGGCAATATGGCCAATCGGGTGCCCAACCTCAAAACTCGAGCTGACTGGTGCACTTATTTCAAAATTATGCCAAGGACTGGGTTTGAATCCACGCCACTTGCTCTCATGGAGAAGGCGGTTCGAGTTCGCCGTGGTACTGGCACAGAGCTCTGACTGATCGGGAAGACCGAGTTCGTTCTCTGTAATCCACATCGCTGTCATCCTCAAGCTGGTATGCTACGCTATGAATTTCCTGAAATATCTTCTCTTTCTCCAATTAAGAAGCAGGCCTTAGGAACTAACGAATACTTCGAGGCGACTGAGCTCATTGCAACTCTATGGAACATCGGATTCACCTGTTGTGTTAAACTTCCTCATGGGGCCAATCGGGAATTGTGGAAAGCCTATGTAAAAGAGCTTCAGAAAATCCGGCCTGAAAGCTCTCAACTCTTGCCCAAAGTTTAATGTAATTTCTGAATTTATTTTCAATAAAAATCATTCCATTATTGCAATAAAGATCTGTTCTTAACATTGTGCAATTTTCTGGAATTTTTCTTTATGCAAAACTACTATTTTCCTTTAAAATTACTAGTTTCGGGCTCATTAGTGCAAATAGCGTCGACTCAGGGAGACGCTTTTCAACCAAATTCAATTTCCAAAAAATCAAAATTTATTCCCAAAGAGTCTGAGTCACGTCGACCACGGGCGATGCCAATAACTTCTCTCTCCTATTTTCCAGATATTTCTGAGCATTAAATTGCCTGAAACACGTTTATCATGCTCGACGCCTTTTTCTGATTTTCTCCAAATTTCCTTTGATTTTCTCATAGACTCCGTAGTACGGCTTTGACTGCCAAAGGCAGTAAACCATAAAATACGCCGACCATGAGCGACTCTTTTATCTAATTTTCAAATTTTGAACCGCCTACCTCAGTTTGTGCGCCACTAAAACACGTCACCCTAAGTCGACGCGATTTAAACATTTTGAGTAGGGGTCCCCGAGCCCGAGCCTTCCTTCTTCCTCATTCACTCACTCTCTTTTTCCCTCCTCACCTTCCTCTCCCTCTCCAACGAACAACGGCTCTCCGATGATCTCTCCTCTCTCCAATCATCTTCTCCGACACCGGCCACCCTCTCTCTCATTCTCTTTCTCTCTCTTACCCTTCAAGCTCTCTCTCATGGGCTCTTTCCCTCTCACAAGCTTCCTCTCACTCCCTACATTCTCTCGGTGATCTTCGGCATGCTCGAGTTGGAGGGGGACGACGAGGACGTGCTCCCGACGTAACCAAAGATCTTTCAAGATCTCGCAAACCTCGCCGCGGCCGAAGAATTCATGGAAGCCGAGGAGGCTCCACAAGCGGCACCGGAGGTACCACCGACACCGGCACAAGCTCAAGAGGCGGGGCCTTCAATAGTAAGTCTCAAAACTCCCTATTTATAGCACTTGGGGGACGGGGAAATCGAAAGGGAATAACACGTGTTTAAGGACCCATGGTTGAATGGCGTCGGAACCAAGTGATGCCATTCAAACGGCGTCAACCATGGTTGACGTCATTCAAGGCAGGGTTCCTATTCCAAAATTAATTTTAAAAATTGATCTTAATTGCCTATATAATGATTTTTCTAACATTTTCTTGACAATTTGGCAGGGAAAGATGAGGACTCAAATTTTCTCGGATCTAGTGATAGAGGCATACCGCGGACTTCTAGACTTCGAGAAGGCGTGCCTCAGGGGGATGGGGTTCGGAGAGCTGCTAGATATAGAGTCGTTCTGGCAGGACCTAGTCCTCCTTCAAGTTCTGAGGGAGTGGTGGGATCCGGAATGCATGGCATTTCTAATGCCTTGGGGACATATGGTCCCCAGCCTCGAGGATGTGGCGAGTATCACCGTCCTTCGAGTGGAGGGTTGGGCGGTGAGCGGGATTACCTTTCCTGATTACCGTAAGATGGCAGGACGTCTCCTGGGTCTAGATGTGTTAGGGCCACTAGGCAGGGAGTCTAGGACCCTTCGGCAGGTAGAGGTAGAGGATGCCCTGGGACTAGAGGACCCTAGGTAGGACCAGGGTGAGTCCAGAGAGAGATTTATAGATAGGTTAGCTAGGTCAGCTGCCGGCTCTTATTGTTGGGATGAGAGCCAGAGAGAGTTAGTAGACCGGCAGCTCAAGATCTTTTTGGTTTTCTTGTTCAATCGGTTGCTCTTCGGGACGAAGGGCGACCAAATCCATTGTAGATTTCTTAGTTTATTAGAGGACTTAGATAGATTGCATGAGTATGCCTAGGGTGTGGCCCTCTTGGCCCACCTTTTTGCCGACTTATCCGCGGTTACACCAGACTGCAAGACCACCATCACCGGCTTCGCGCCGTTTCTCGACCTTGAGAGGATCTATGATCTGATATGGGACATACTATTGTATGATCCCCCCAATCCTTTGGCCTTGATGCCGTTACCTCCTCATTCTCCTCATTTCCAGATTCACTCTTGTTTTATGATAAACTCCAATAATCACAAAAAAGAAAAGAAAAAAAAACCGCCTATTTGGAAACTTCCTCTTCCCACATCCTCGTTGAAGAAACTTCGTAGTACTTGTCTGATTGTACCTCATTGCGCGGGTCAATCGGGCAAGATTCCCTTCTAGATCTACTCTGCCCCACCCCTCGGGAGGATTCACTTGTATTCTCTCATATACCCCTTGATTTTTATCCTTCTTCGTCCTCACTAGGGCAGGATAGTGAGTCTAGTGTTAGGCAGTTTAATGAAGTTAGGGAGTCTAGTTCTAAACAGGTTAGTGAGGTCAGTCAGGTTAGGAAGTCTAGGTAGTTTAGGGGTAGATGAATTCCGAATAGATACCTCCAGGATTTAGCCTTAGGATGCCTTTCTTGCTCTCAGATCCCTCAGCTTTTAGAGAATCCCATTTAGATGCCAGAAGAATGTAAAGTCGATGGGTTAGTCAATGACGGGTATGGGGTGTATGAACTTCTATATAAGAAAGACCCCATTATTGAAGATGAGGAAGATGACGAGGACGCGGCTGAGGCGTATGCCAGTGGAGTGAAGAGATTTGATGAACCCTCAGCTGTCGTAGAAGAACCTACCAAAGAGATTAATCTAGGAACTGAAGATGAACCTAAGGTTGTCCTCGTCATAAAAAATCTTTCAAAATTATACGAGGAGGCAGTGGTTCATGTTCTCAGAGACTATAAGGACACTTTTGCCTGGAGCTATGAAGATATGCCAGGGTTAGATTCTTTCCTTGTGGAGCACTGATTAACGTTGAAATCAGGAGCTAACCCGGTTAAACAGAAGTTGAGGCGATCCCACCCTCAGATGGCTTTGAAGATGAAAGAAGAGGTCGATAAGCTGCATAAAGCCAAATTTACTAGAGTTGTCCTCTATCCGCAATGGGTGGCAAATATAGTCTCGGTCAAGAAAATGGATGGGAAAGTCAAGATTTGCATTGACTCGTCAAGAAAATGGATGGGAAAGTCAAGATTTGCATTGACTTCCGAGATTTGAATCGAGCATATCCTAAAGATGATTTTCCACTGCCTTACATAGATGTACTTATTGACAACACAGCTGGTTATGAAACATTGTCATTCATGGATGGATTCTCAGGGTATAACCAGATTCGCTTGGCAGAAGAGGACCAAGAGAAGACGTCGTTCACTACACCTTAGGGGACATATTGTTATGTTGTCATGCCATTTGGACTAAAGAATGCTGGAGCCACTTACCAAAGGGCTATGATGGCCATATTCCATGACATGATGCACATCGATTTAGAAGTGTATGTGGATGATCTGTTAGTAAAATCCAAGACTAAGGCTGAGCATGCCAAGGTATTGGCGAGAGTTTTGGAAAGGTCAAGAGAATACCAATTGAAGATGAATCCCAAAAATTGCGTATTTGGTGTGTCATCAACAAAGTTGTTAGGATTCATCATGAGCAAACATGACATTGAGATCGATCCCAACAAGGCTAAGGCTATCAGAGAGATGCCACCTCCCCGAAACTTGAAAGAATTAAGAGGATTGATCGAGAGGTTGCAATTTGTCTCCCAGCACTCACAAAGGTGTAAGCCGTTTTACGAGCTTATTAAGCCGGGAGTCAAGTTTGATTGGGACAATAAGTGTCAGGAGGTGTTCGATGGATTGAAGAAGTATCTTGCAAGTCCTCCTGTCTTGAGACCACCATCTCCGGACAAACCTCTAGTTATTTATATCTCTGTCCTGGATGACGCGGTGGGGGCTATCTTAGCACAAGACGATAAAGAAGGGAAAGAGAGGGCAACCTACTATCTCTCTAAACTCTTCAACCCTGCGGAATAGAGATACACAGCGATAGAGAAAACATGTGCTGCATTAGTATGGGTGGTTCAGAAGCTGAAGCATTATTTTCTAGCTCATAAAGTCCATCTCATCACTAGGATGAATCATATCGAATTCCTCCTCGAGAAATCTGTCCTCACAGATCGATTAGCACGATGGCAAAGCTTTCTCTCTCAATTCGATATCATCTATATTCAGCAGACAACAATTAAAGACTATGTCATTGCATAACATCTTTCTCATCACCCACTTCCTCATTTTGATCCAGTCCGATCAGAGTTTCCAGATGAGGAGCTGATGTCCATAGATAGAATCAAAAATAATATGTGAACTCTGCATTTTGACGGAGCTTTGAGCTCTCATGGTAAGGGTATCAATATTATTCTACTATCACCTGAAGGTGTCACCATTCTACAAGCCTTTCAGCTTGACTGTCCTGTCACCAACAATATTGCTGAATATGAGGCTCTTCTAGCCAGTCTCGAGGCTGTTCATCTTCATAGTGCCACCAAGCTCAGGATTGTGGGTGATAGTCAATTGATTCTTCGCCAAGTGCTTACCAAGTACCGAACTCTCGATCTTAAACTCAAGCCTTATCAAGAACTCACCTCAGCTTATGCCAAGCTTTTTACTAGATTGATCTTTGTCCATATTCCTCGGAATCAGAACAACTTAGCTAACGCTCTAGCTTCTCTCGCATCATCTCTAAATTTCCCAATCAGCAAACAATCTAAATCGATCATCGTCCATAGGCGTCTTTCACCCACCGTGAAAGACCCTTCATTCCTTAGGATTAAGGAGAAATTACTGAAGAAAGTCAGAGATGGAGATATTGTGGAGAAGTGAGAGATCATACTATTGGAATTGCAGGAAGAGATAGAAGATGAAGAGAAACCATGGTATTTTAAGATTGCTAAATACTATGAAGATCAATCCAATCCTGAAGAAGCCACCGCTTGGGAGAAAAAGGTTATCATGAGAGTTGCTCAAAGATACACCCTAGTTGGAGGAGCACTTTATAAACGAGGTTTTGACGATGACGAGTTTTGGAAAATCATGGAAGGAGCTCATACTGAGGTTTGTAGTGGTCATGTTAAGGGATAGATGTTATCAAAGAAGATCCTTAAACAAGGATATTACTGGTCAACCATGGAGGAAGACTGTTTAGGATATGTCCGTAAGTGTGCTAAGTGTCAACTTTACGCCAACAAGATTCATTCCCCCGCATCTTCACTCCATCCTATCTCCTCCCCATGGCCTTTCTCTATGTGGGCTTTCAACATCATTGGACCTCTCGGTGATCCCAATTCCGACGTTAAGCAGAAATCCTTCATTTTCACAGCAACAGAATACTTTACCAAATGGACAGAAGTCGAAGCTTACGCAGAAGTCAAAGTATCAACAGTCTGCAAGTTTATCATGAAGAACATCATCACAAGATTCGGAATTCCAAGCACCATCGTCACCGACAATGGGCCACAGTTCATATCACAAGAATTGAAGGACTTTTGCAACAAGTATAAAATTGTATTGTATTATTCATCTCCTTATTATCCGCAAGACAACGGCCAAGCAGAGGCAACTAATAAGACTTTGATAAAAATTATCAAGAAAACATGTGAATCCAACAAGTTCTCAGACTGGCCAGAGAAATTAATGGAGGCTTTGTGGGCATACCAAACTTCAATCTTCACGCCCACAGGACAGACTTTATATTCTTTAACATTCGGAAGGGAGGCAGTAGTTCCATAGGAAGTCATCATCCTGTCCTTAAGAGTACAATTGAACAAGAAGTTCTCTCTTGATGAACATCGTGCAGCACTCCTAGCTCAATTGGAACTTTTAGACGAGAAAAGATGGTCAGCCGCTAATCATGCATGAGTATATCATAACAGATTAGCACATTTTTATCGAAAGAAAGTCATTGAACGAAAATTCAAAGTTGGTGAAATGGTTGTTAAAAGAATCTTCGTGAAACCTAGTGGTCCGCATTCCAAACTCCAACCTAATTGGGAAGGTCCTTATGTTATCTCGCATGCTTTTCCTGGTAACGTCTATCGCTTAGTTAATGCAGAAGGGCAAGAGTTAACTCATCCCTAGAATGGTCTCTATCTTAATAAATATTACCCTTAGATAAGTGTGTCGATCAGCATGGTGCAAGGACCAGTGGGGTCTGAAAATTCGAAAACTCAAATCCCATCGTTAGTCTTTGATAATCTAATCCAAAGGAATCATTGCACACAAACATGTTCGTTTCGTGAGTAACAAAAGATGCGAAGCCCGCGGAATACCGAAAGCTTGACTAAAAGTGTAAAAGTACCACTCATTCTTTTCAAAAGAAAACTTTTGTTTTACTTTTGGCCCGCGATGTTGGAACGAGGCTTAGAATAGACTACTAAAAATACTCGTCATCTTAGTAGGAGGTCGTCATAAAAAAAGGGGAGATCCGCCCCACCAAAAGGCAAAAGAAAAGTATAAAAGGTAAAAGCCAACAAAATCAAAAGGCCATTCAACATTACAAACATCACATCAATAGGCCACAAAATCAAATGAAAGGGAGCACAAGGTCGTTAAATACCCCGTAAGAGTGAAAATGACCGAACCCTAACAGATAATAGGGTAAAAGAGGGACATCTTTCTGGGTCTCTAGAACCCTCTCGTGGGCTTTCTCGACCAATTCTTCCTTTCTCTTCTAAAGATGCGTACTTCAAACTTGAGAAATGGCCTAGGTTGACCAAGGGTCGGACCATCGAATGGGATCACGATCATAAACATAATTCAAGCACGATAAGTCTGGATTAGGCTATTAAAGAATGATTTGGGAATTAAGTTAATGAATGAATATACTCTTTTGATCCAAGTACCATGCTGGTCCTTAGGTTAGTCGAATATTTCAAAATAAAAATAAAAAATTGAATATTCTAAAACCACAAAAAAATTGAATATTTCAAAATCACAAAAAATTGAATATTTCAAAACCACAAAAAATTAAATATTTCAAAACCAAAAAATTGAATATTTCAAAACCACAAAAAAATTGGATATTTAAAAAATTGCAATTGCAAAACAAAAATATTTCAATTATCATTTGCTTGTTCGATCATGAATGTTGCATGTCTTCAATTTTCAGTGAGCATTTGCATGCTTGTATGTTGCATTCTAATTATTGTCTCTTTATTTGCCTTCGTTAAATAAAGCCTTTGCCCCTTGATAAGGACATGATCAAGTAGCCAGTTACTTAATTGGGCAAGAGGCTAAACCTGAACAAATATTTAATTTGTTTGTTCAAGTCATGCGTAGGTATGAAAAACGAGATAATAAAGAAAAATACATAGACAATTCAAGCATAAAGAAGCTCACTTTACATATATCAAAAGAGTTTGTGTACAAGATGTAAGTCTATCCACAAGACTCTCAAAAAGAAAGAAGATACAGTATGATATCAGCCCTCGCAGCTGACTCTCCCCCGTGTCCTAATCCAGTTGGCTCTGCGCCTCGTCCTGGACATTTGGTCCTCGTGCTGGTGACGGCGGTGGTCCCATGACGCTCGGCCCAGCTTCGTCAGGAGATACTGCTATGCTGGTAGTGATTGCACTCGCTTGTCCCCAATCTAGCGCCCGTTGCCGCGCACGCTGGTATCGAGCCTCTATGCTCTGGCGCTCGTGCTCCGCAACTAATAGCCATCCTTGAAAACTGTCCAACCGGACTCAGTCACGATCTCTCTCCTCGGTCAAGATCTCCAGCCGAACCTGGAGTCGTGCAAGTTCATGAGGAAGATCGCCGGCGTAAGGCCTAGCCAACTGCTCTTCCAACTCAGCAACACTGGTTGCTGAACCACGGGCCTGTGCCTACTCGGCATCCCTCTCTCCAAGAGCCAGGCAGAGCTCTTGGACCTGCAACAGAAGTCACTATCAGCCAACTGATCAAGCAAATAAAGAATACCATGCAAGAAGCAAGTCGAAGACTTACCCGAGTAGCAGCATCCTCCTCAGCATAAGTGGCTCAGCAGATGGCGGAAGCTAGCTGACTATGAAGGTTGGCGAGGGCGGCCTCATGAGTAGCAGAGGAAGATGAAGCGCTAGTAGGAGCAGAAGGAGTAGCCGCATGAGTGTAAGCGGCGCACTGTAACAAGAGGGAGATCACCATCAGGGTGTCAGTGTCAAAACAATTTAATAACATTAACATTCATTGTTTATTCATAACATTCATGCATGTTTCACTTACCAGTTCATTCAACTCTTTCTGAATTTGTTCTAACTGGGCCCCGGAGTGTGATGACGGTGGCATCCCGTGCATCCTGCATATTCATAGCATATCATATCATACACAAAAATAAACAAGATAATTAACAAAATAAAAAAAACATTCATAACATATCATATGCATATCACATTACTTACATCGAGAGGACAAAGTAGCTGGAGGTAGGCTGCGTAGTGGGTCCGGTAGCGATGGAGGTAAGCATCACTGCTTACCACCTGCGACCCTACCGGTATCCCGTACCGATGCCAGTCATCCCACTGATCTGGGAATTGGCGCCTCAGTCAGTGCGGGCTTGCTTGCCCCGTATGGTCCTCTCGATATCCTCCGGGATGTCCTCCTCCACCCACTCTTGATGCAGCCCCAGTGTTCGCATCACCAGCCTCAGGCGCAGGAGTGCAATCTCATTCATGCAATGCACCTAAACCTGACGCCCGAATCAGCCCTGCCCCTGCTCTACCCAAGGCTATCCTGCATCGTCCATACCAAGGTACGGACGCCAGATAACCTGCATTCATATAGGTTAGTTGCATAGCATTTCATACGAAAATAATAATAATAATAAAAAAATCAACAAGTCATAATGACATTTAAAACATCTAAAATGCAAATAAATGTTGATTTAACAAGTATCTAAAATATTTTAACAAAACAATTAATTAATTAAGCAGTTTAACAACATTTTAATAAAACAAATAATTAATCAAATATGAAATATAATAATAAATGGCAAGAAAAGAATTAAAACTCACCAGAAGCTCTGGGTAGTCGAGAAATTGACAGTGGAGAGCCATCAACAGATGATGTTGTAGCGCTGTCTCCACTACCGAACCCCAATGCCGGGCAAGTGGGACTGCCGCCGACTGTGTGGATGGCCTCGCTCGGCCCAGGAAAAAATAATAATAACTCTAGACCTGCATAAAAGAACATGTAGTTAGAATCACATGCATTGTATCATAAGTATTTAATGAAATGAACATATTTAAAATAAACTAAGTACTTGAAGGAACTGCGTGAAGCTGCTAATGGTGGTCTCTCGGTCCGATGTGACGGCAGAAAGATCTGTGAAGAGATGAGCAAGAAGGGCTGCACCCCAAACATATGCTCCTAATCTATCAAGATCTACAAGAAGACTCAAGAAACGACAGTGGATGTAGTCGCCCTTGGTCCCGAAGAACAGTCTACCGAAGAAGAAGACTAAGAACCTCCTAAGGTCCCTATCCGTTCTAGCTCTATCAGAGGGATCCAGGCAATATACCTCACTAGCCGACTTAGCTAGTTTCGATCTCAGCTCAGTCCGGGACTCATCAGTCTACTGCCTAGGCTCCTCTAGTCCTAGGGATCTCTCTATTGCCATCCTAGGGAGAGTCCGAGACTGTCGACTCTCTATCCCTGTCACATCCAATCCCAGCAAATCCTGGACTAGTCTATGGTAATCGAGATACATGATCCCGCTAATCAACCGGCCTTCTACCCGGAGACTGGTAATCCTGCATACGTCCTCGAGACTGGGGATCATATGTCCCCAGGGCATCAGAAATGCCCTACTCTCGGCATGCTATTGCTCCCTCAATACCTATAGAAGAACGAGGTCGATCCAGAACGGTTCTATCGCCAGTATCTCCTGGAAGCCCATCTCTACCAGCCGCGCCTTCTGAAAATCCGAAAGACCACGGTACGCCACTACCACCAGGTCCCATGATATCCTGGTCCTCATTGTCTCCTGCAATTTTCAAATAACTCAGTAAACATGTCTCTAGGTCATTAATAATTAATGTATAAAATAATTTTTAGCATTTTTGAATCGCGTCAAGGTCCAAGGACGCATTTCAAAATCGCGTCAGGGTATCCAGACGTCTTTCACCACAGGTTTCGAGAACCTATGGCGGAATCCCTCTTTTCCCCCAAATTGAAAAGTTAACTATAAATAGAGTGTTCTTGAGGCTTACCAAGTGTGGGCCGGCTTACTCAGCCGGTGCCACTTCCGCAGCACCCTCTTGAGCCGCGGGTGGGAGTTCCTCGGCCTCCATAAAGGCCGCTACCTCCGCGAGCGCCTCCTCTTCGGCCGGTACAGCTCCGAGAGTTTCCTCGCCCTTGGGCAATTCCACCACCTCGATGGCGGCAACCCGTCGGCGTTTCCCACCAAACCGGCTGGGTCCTCCTTGTTCCATCGCAAAGGGAAATGAGAAAGAGAGAGAACCGAGTAGAGGAGAGAACTCGTAAGAGAGTGAGAGCTAGAGTGAGAAAGAGATAATAGAAGAGAGAGGGAGAGGCCGCCAACGATGGAGGAGATGGCCGGAAGTGGAGGAGATCGTCGGGGATCGCCGAAGATGGCCGAAGAGTGTTGGATTCACCAGAGAAGGAAGGAGGGAGGTGAGAGAACTGAGAGGAGAATGAGGAAAGAGGAGGCTCGGGCTCGCGAACCCTTGTTTGAATTTGCCAAATCGCATCTGGGGACGGCGATGCCATTCAGTGGCGCACAAACTGAGGCGGCAACAAAATTTTTTTCAAATTGCTTTAAAGCGTCCCGCATGGGTGACGCCTTTTGGAATTAACCGCCTTTTTCGGTTAACGCCGTACCATAGAAATACGGAGTAATAAGGATATGCATCTCCTCAGGAGGACGCGATTCAGTAGATTGATTGTTGGAAATCTCTGGAAAATAGGATAGAGAAATTTAAAGGCGTCTCCCTGACAAGACGCGATTTGGGCAGTTTAAGGATTAAATATTTATTTTTGAAAATTGAATTTAACTAAAACGCATCTCTCTGAGTCAACGCATTTTGAATCAAATAAATCCGAACCTTGGTATTTTGAGGAAAAATCACAGTTTTACTCAAGGAAAATTTCAGGATTGCACGATATTAATGAAAGATTTTATTGCAATGAAGGAATAATTTCTAGTAAAGCAAAATACATCAAGTTGGATAGAAGGATCAAGAGCTTTCAAAGTCGAATCTTCTTAAGCTCTTTTACATAAGTTTTCTACAATTCCCTATTTTCTTCATGAGGAAGTTTCACACAACGTGTGAATCCAATATTCCATAGAGTTGCAATGAGTTCTGTCGCCTCAAAGTCTTCGCCAGTTCCCAAAGCCCGCTTCTTAATTGGAGAAGGAGAAGATATTTCTGGAAATTCGTAGCGCGGCATACCAAGTTGAGGATGACAGCGATGTGGATTATATAGAATGAACTTGGACGTCCCGATCAGTCGGAGCTCTGTGCCAGCACCACGGCGCACGCGGACCGCCTTCTCTATAAGAGCAAGTGGCATGGATTCGATTCTAGTTCTGGGCATAGTCTTGAAGTAAGAGCGCCAGTCAGCTCGAGTCTGAAGGTTGGGCACCCGATTGGTCATGTTGTGGTTGAACTTCACAATATTTGAGATATGGAAGATAGGACTTCGTTGATACATTTGGGATATCCTTGAAAATTTTTCCTCATTGTGGTTGAACTTAAAGTGGAATTCCACCCATAGAGCCAAAAGAAGCATGCTACCATATGGAGGTTGACTTGTAGAAGCTATAGAGAGCCCACTATATAGGTAGGCTAGAACTACTGTGCTGATCTGCTTTCCTTCGAAGATCTCATTGATTGCACTGATCTGATCATTTTCTAGAACATTATCTTAGGTAGGGAATAGTAAAACTCCAGCTAAGCATGTGGTGAATGCTTTCATCACGTTCTCTGTTTCTTCATCTTTGAGATCTTCAATCTTCTTCAAAGTCCATTCGACTAATTTAGCAAGATTAATTTTTGTCTATGTGAGACAGCCTTGAATTTCTTTTGGATTCTTCATAATCTGATTCAAGAATTGATAATCATTGATCTTTTTCCTCATGAACATCATCTCAGTCAAATCAGGTTCATCATTGTTAATCTTGAGCTTAGGAAGACCCAATAGGAGTTTTACTTCTTCTAAAAGGATAGTGATTTCGAACAAGACAAAAAGAAAGGTATGAGTTTGAAGATGCCATAGCTCGATCAAGGCGCCCATCGCCGCCCAATCCATGCACGCGCTCTTGTAATGTTTGGCATTAATCACTAGTCCTTGGATATGATGGATATAGGTGTCCTCTAAGCCAATCATAAGGCACCTATTTCAATCTGGTTCACTAATAAATGGCATTAAATTCATTATGTAGATTGGCATATTTATAATTGCGCATAATGAAGTCCATGAATATGTGCAATAGTCATCAGATTATGATGAGATAATAATAATGAGACTGATGACTTATATGTTGGGATCCGGGCGGGACGCGAAGAACGCAGCGAAAACGAAGAACAAAAATTAAACCCGCCCGATGCCCGCTGATCCGATTCGGAACGAAAAACGCAAACCGAAAAATCGGGTTGGAATCTGATTACCGTGCGCGGATTCGAATTCGCTTCCGTTTCGGTTCCGTCGAGGCGATGCCGCAAGCAGCACAAGTGTTAGTTTAGGTAGCCTACAAGCCAATCTAACAATGTAAATCTCGTTCATTATTAATAAAATGGCATAATATTCATTATGTGTAAATCGCGTTAATTATCGTTTCATAATGAAGTCCGTGAATATGTGCTATGGTGATCAGATTATGATGAGATCATACTAATGAGACTGATCACTTAAACACACATATTCTTAATCGTTCCTAGTCGGAGGATATCCGAGAAGGACATCGGATATCCGGTTAGACTAGTACAGATTGCTCCTGCTCATATGATGAGGATGACTGGTCTCATAAGTCATTTGTGTGGAGACACTAAGGCGAATCTGTAGGTGCTCATTGGGGAATGAGTTCACTGAACTGATCCGACTGAATCGCTGGATGGTATCGTACCTCACTGTCAACCAGCTTGATTCTATTGTCGCAGTTGCGTGGATGGTCCTCGGACCTGAGATACCAAGGACACCTTGGCGGTGGACTTCTGTACTTTGACCTTGGCATACGAATCTCTAGCCATGGGATTCTAATATGCCAAGGATTGGGTGCAGCGGAATACCGTCGAAGGGAATTGTGTGTCAATAAGGAATCATTCGCTCTCGGTACTTAGAGAGAGAATGCTCTAGAAAGGATGCGCGGAAGTCCCTGGCCAGGGCGGACGATAATATCGGGAAATGAGTTTTCCGATATTAATCAGCGGCATCCAATCCAAGTGAGTCGACCGGTTAGGGTTTGACAGCTCGCCATACCCTGAGTTGACTCGAGAGCATTGTACGAATGAAGAATAATATCCACGCGGTAACTGTCGGCGGAAAGGTTCCAAGAGTGGGTTACTTAACCCCAAATACCTTCCGGGTTCACGCGGTGTTGCTTGGCACCCAACGTGATCGGAGGCCCGGTCGAATTCGATGTGCGACATCAATTCGATTGATTAATTGATTAATAAAGGGTTATTAATTAATTAATAAAGCCAGTGAGGAGTCACTGGGGTTACTGGGCCATTAACTGGACTGGTACTTGGGCCTAGAGGGTCACACGCAAATGATTCTCAAGGCGATGGATAAATAAGTGGGTTTTATACAAATCGGGGGTTTTTGTGAAAAACCGCGCGGTTAGTATAAAACATAGCGAACGGGCTGAGCAGGCCAAGCTACTGCTCACCCTAGCCGCCCCTCCTCGTTTTCTGTCTTCCTCTAGAGTCCAGGCAGATCCAGATCTGCTTCGCCGCTTCTCCGAATCCCGTTCGACGGGAAATCGTCCGCGCACTGCGGTGATCAATGCGGCGACCAGCGGAGGCTTCGTGGGCTGCGAAGAACGACGAACTCGAGGATATCCGTCGCGGGTAGGATCGCGTGGACTTCGCTAGAGGCCGGGCGCTTGCGCAGCTTGCGGAGCTTGCGGTGTCACACCGACGGAACCGAACGGTTGCGGATTCGAATCCGCACACGGTGAGAATAGATAATATGATTATCTCGTATTTTAGTTCTCCGAAACGGGAAACGGATCGCTGTAAATAATTTTATTTTTCCGCTACATGAGCGATCCGGAGAAACCGAGAAAACCCAACAACAAGCGTCCGGCCTCTAGCGGTATCCAGGGGATCCTCCGCGGTGGTTCGTCCTCGATCCCTCGTCCATTTCAGCTCGCTAGCTGGAGATCCGTCGCCGCAACGATTGCGGAAATCCCGCCGACGGGAATTCCCGACTTTCGGGAATCACACGCGGCGGAGACGGAAGTTGTTCTAGCACGCCGAACGGGACGCCCAGAGGAGGAGAGAGAAAGGGGGGTGACGGCTAGCATGGGAAATCCTGGAGCTTGGCCCAGGGTTTCTCAACAGCGTGTATATATATTAAGTCGGCGTGACTTTTCACATAAGTCCCCGAGTTAATATAAATCCCACTTATGTACCACCGACTAAGAATCTTATTGCGTATGACCCTCTAGGCCCATTTACCAGTCGAGTTTTCAGCCCGTTAAGTCCAATAACTAGTTATTGACTTATTGTAATTAATTAATATCTAGATATTAACTAATTACATAACCGAATTATCATCGCATGTAAATTCGGTCGGACTTTCGATCAAGTTGGGTGCCAAGCAGCGCCGCATGATCCCGGAAGGTAATGGGGTTCAGCAACCCACTCATGGAACCTGTCCGTCCATAGTTACCACGTGGCTATAATCCTTCGTTTGCACAATGCTCTCGAGTTAACCTAGGGTATGGTCAACTGTCAAACCCTAGATTGTCAACTCACTTGAATCAGACTCCACTGTACAATATCCGAAAACCACTTTTCTGATATTGTTTCTGCTCTGGCCAGAGACTCCTTCGGATCTACTCTAGAGCATTCTCTCTCCAGTTACCTTAGAGCGAACGATCCTCTATTGAACACACAATCACCTTCGAAGGTCTTCCGCTGGACTCGATCCTTGACTATTAGAGATCCCGTGGATAGGGATTCGTAGGTCAAGGTCAAAGTCCAGAAGTCTACCGACAAGGCGTCTTTGGTGTCTCAAGTCCAAGGATCAACCACACTACTGTGACGATGAATCAAGCCGATTGACAGTCAGGTAAATTACCATTCGGCGATTCATGTCGGATCAGTTCAGTAAATTCATTCTCCAATGAGCACCTACAGGTTTACCATTGTGTCTCCACACTAGTAACTAACGAGATCAGTCACCCTCATCATATGAGCTAGAATAACCTGTACTAGTCTAACCGGATGTTTGATGTACTTCACAAACATCCTACGACTAGGAACAATTAAAATATGTGTTTATAAGTCATCAGTCTCATTATTATGATCTCATCATAATCTGATGACTGTTGCACATATTCATGGACTTCATTATGCGCAAATATAAATATGCCAATCTACATAATGATCTTAAATCATCATTAACAGTTATTGTTAATTTATATTTAAGATGTGATCTTAAATTAATATTAACATGTGTTGTTAATTAATTGTTAAGTTATGACCTTAATATTAAATAACAAATGTTGTTATTTACTCTTAGTTAAGTGATTAGATTATTTAATTTTTTAACAATTGTTGTTATGAAATTAACTGTATAATTAAGAGACTCTTAATAATAGGTTGTTAAGTGTTTAATTAACTTTTTATAATTGTTATAATGAGGTTAATTATTTCTTGAGAATAAACTTTAATAAAAGTTATTAAAGGTTAATTAAGTCTTAATAATGGTTATTAAGATGATTAATTAATCTTTTCAAGTATCTCTTAATTAATGTTTTTGTAGATCTAATCTAATTAAAATTGATCTTTTAATAAATGTTGTTAAGAGATTAATTAAGTCTAATAATTATACTATTTTAATTAGAAGTGTTCTAATTAACTTTTCTTAATAATTGTTATTGAGAAATATTATTTAATAAAGGGGTTCTATTAACAAGGAGTTGTTAATGAATTATAACAGGAATTATAAATTCTTTTATAAGTGTTATTTAGGAATTTTTAATTCTATCTAAATGTTAGATTGTTTTGCATTAATAATTGTTATTAATGTGATTTAATATTAATCTAAGTGTTAGATTAATTAATTTAGAATTGTTCTAAATACTACATGGAATATTTTAGAATTTTAATTTTAGCTTTATTTGCACATGTTGATATGTTTAATACTCTAAATTAGATTTAAATGCATGTTAGAAATATGATTTTCAAAAATTCAAATTATCCCATTTTAATTGGTACCCAGGTTTTGGAAAAACCAAAATTATTATATTTTCAAAATTTTAGCCTTCATGTGATGTGTTTTATTATATGTGGATGGTTAAAATTTGTGGTGGTCATAGACATGCACTTAGTTAAATTTCATATCATGTGATGATGTGTGAGTATGTGGATTGTCTTGGAATGTGTTATATGGGTTAATTAAATGTTAATTAATGAGGCATGCGAGTCTCCCTCTCTCTCTCATTCCAATGTAATTCTATCTCCCTCTGTTATTGTACTCGGCCATAAGGCTTTCTCTTACAATTAATTTGTATTTGAAAAATGTTTCAAATTCTGTTTTATATTTGTAATTGATCACGTCGGCCGAAGAGAGGCAAGGATGATCTACAATTGCAATCAGGAAATGCGGCAGGAGATGAGATCACCAGTGGCTATGTGTTTGCATGTTTAGATTATATAAATGTTTTATAGTTTTGAGAATTAATTGTTTGGCTCCAGTTAATCACTGTGCTGTCCATGACCACATAATGAACATGTATGGTTGATGCATGCTTTTTAGTTTTTGATTATGAATCGATTGCTAATATCTAGGTATAGTTAAATATATACAATATATTTATAAACTATCACCTAGGATGAGACCAACTTAATATAAACAAAACCTTCAACATAAAGTCTAAGCCGGAGCACGAGTCATTGAGAATGTACCGTGTGTCTCTCCATCAATATATTTCTTAAACTTTGATTTAGTGATGGCAGTTTCTATGTGTTTATCTGAGATCTGCCACCATCTGATGAAAGGACTATTAACTATGGCATTATGATGCCTTGAGATTGGATTAGAGGAACGGTGTAGCTATCCTCGCGTTTACCCGGGAGCTGCATTCTTACTCTACTCTGTCACGTATTGATGGTAAAGCTTAGACCAGGTATAATAGTCTACTGTGTTTACCCGGGACCATTAAAGATCTGGGAGCCGAAATAAGATCGGATATAGCAAGGAGTTGCAATTACCATGAGATGGTTGCTCTAAGATAATGATATGATACTATGTGTTTACCCGAGGTCATATTGTGATTCTTGGAGATTTTGATCCTCACTAGGAGACCGTCGGAGTCTTCCGTCAAAAAATAGTAGGAAATAATTCAAGATAAAAGACCATAATTGAATTATAAGAACTATCTTCCCGTTATTTCCTTCGATTCACTAACATGTCGTCTATTCGAGATTTTGGCATATTGGATGCCAATACTTCTCATATTCAGACTGACAAGAAAACTCTAAAGAATGTCTTTAGGGGTGAGTGAAAGTCACTATCCTAATCAGGTATCATGAATCCTCTTACTTGGATAGACTAAGGTTAAGAGGTACTCATGATATGCCCTTTTTGAAAGGCTTAATCATTGTCATGAAATCTCTTCTTTGGATAGACAAAGATGAAGATATATTTATGATATGCCTTTGAGAAAGGCAAGTGGTAAGATTTTAAATGATCGAAACCACACCTAAAAAGGATAAAGGAAAGTCAGCTGAGATAGAGAAGTAGCAGTTCTCCTACTGCAACTAATATAAGGATACTGGTAAAGGCAAAACGAATATGAAACTTGAAAGAAGTTTCGGATATTCTTATTAATCACCTTTTTCATATCTATTGGAGAATTAGCATCTCCAATATGAGATATTGGAAATGGTTCTCAGAGTTGCTATGGTATGCAGACTTAAACAAGTAAAAGGAAATCAAGAAAAAATGTAAGTGTTGAGTTAGACTCAACAATTGTTCATGATATTCATAGGTTGCTATCTGACAGTAAATCTTTGTCTATCTATAGGAGTCTAAAATGAAACCGAATAATTGTTATTTAGTTACATAAGATATCAAGAATTATAAAAGTGAGTAATGTTGACTGAGAAGGAACAATAGTTGTTCAAATCTGTCAATGCACTATAGATTCTTGAAGTGACATTTCATGTGATGAATATTCACAAGTCTCTTATAGAAATAAACTATGTGAATCTTGATTTTCTATGGTATTGTACACAGGGTTGTACAATAAGAAATTATTGGTGCTGATACATACTGATGAAAACAACTCAATGTCCTCTTAAGGCTAAAGATAACCACTTCTATTGACTTACCTTATTAGTGTACTCAGAGAATGATTCGGCTGTATGTACTTACTGAAGTACAAGACGAATGCATCTAAAAGATTAAGGTATAAGATCAATATGAAGTATTAGAATTTTTGATTTGATCAAAAAAACTAATAAATCATTAAGAGGATAATTGTATCATCGCTGGATTGATTCTCATTGTATATCATAGTAATATGATAGAATGAGGAATTGCATCTTATTAAGATATGATGCAATACATAATAAGATTTTCCTAATTATTATCCTTGTGAACATGAGTATGAATATTAGATGTCCATACTTTACAAATGGTTCCAAATAAGTCAGTGTATGTCCAAATAAGATATGGAAACCAAATAATTCATATGAGATGTGAATTACGAACAAACCTGATTTAAAAGTCAGGTATTACCGTGGTGTGAATTTGTGAATGTCTATAGAGTTTGGACATTACAATTATTGGCCTGGCGATAATGAAATAATTATCGTCCTGAAAGCTGTCTTTTGTGAAGAAGAATATGTCATCAAGAAGACAGTGGGTGCTGATAAAACTAGAAGATGTTCTAGATTCACAAGCTAACATAAGATTATTAGATAATCTTTAGTTGTTTGGAACCAGTCATAACACATCAGAGAGCTTCATAGATTTTTGAGATTCTCTCAATGACTAAAATGATATGTTTGACATATCTGATTTAGCAAGATGAGAGGAGCTCAAAATAGATTATGATCTAAAATCTATGATAATGATGCTCTCTGTAATTACAACTTTGAGATTGATAAGTTGTCAATATTACCTATCATTATTATGAGATGATGACAATTGGATATTAAAAGCGCTCTCTCACTGTGATTGAGGTAGAGATGTATATGATACACCTTTAAAGCTTTTAGAATGTCTAGGAAGCAAGTTATGATTTCAAAATTATTTTGAATCAAACTGAAGCTTCTTAAGTTGTAATAAAAGTTTTGACTTAATGGTCAAATACTACGTGATCATTAAGAATAGTCACGGATTGTGTGTGTGTTCAAAAAGGACAGTGGGAGCACGTCGCTTTAGTAATGCTTTATGATAATAACATCAAAGTCATTAAGAATGACTTCAGGATATTACTATTAGTGAAAGCATTGTTAACCATATTTTCCTCCATAATAGGTTTAGTTATAATATCCCACGTATTGGAAATACGAATCTATTAAGATAGATCGGTGGGGATATTATATTGACCTGTATGTCAAAATGTTTGGAATAAATTTCATAATAACTCTCAATTGTTGAGACATGTAATTTAATCCTTTAAAAAAAAAGTTCCTTAAAGGATACATGAGTGAAATGCATCATTAAGCACTTGATGCACTCACATATATGGAGAGGATGATTTGAAACTATGAGGTCACACTAACTCAAATTTCAAGTCAAATAATAGATTCTACCTTCTAGGAGAAAGGAATGAATTGGAAAGGTTCCAATCCAGAACTCGATATTAAGATGACGACATAAATAAATGATACTGTTAATGGAACAGTATGGATGAAAAGGTTCATCCTTGAACTAGATGTAGTTTTAAAAGGTCTCTAATATCATCCTATCGTTGTAGGACAACAGTGGGAGCAATAAATTATGTGATCGAGCCATGGTCTCTTCAGAAGTCGCAGAACATTCTGAGGTTCTTTCACAGGTTCAGAGACAAAAGATAAAGAGGAAATAACGTAATGAAAAATATTCCATCTTCAGATAATTTAGCAGATCCCTGACCAAGTCTTAGTCACAGATTTTTTGTGAGCATCACCTAGATTTGATGGAGATCAAATGCAGAGGTGATTGGCTTGAGTCCAAGTGGGAGATTGATGGATATAGGTGTCCTCTAAGCCAATCAAACGGCACCTATTTCAATCTGGTTCACTAATAAATGGGATTAAATTCATTATGTAGATTGGCATATTTATAATTGCGCATAATGAAGACCATGAATATGTGCAATAGTCATCAGATTATGATGAGATCATAATAATGAAACTGATGACTTATAAACACATATTCTCAATTGTTCCTAGTCGTAGGATGTTTGAGAAGAACATCAAACATCTGGCTAGACTAGTACAGGTTATTCCAGCTCATATGATGAGGGTGACTGATCTCTTTAGTTACTCGTGTGGAGACACAGTGGTAAACCTGTAGGTGCTCATTCGAGAATGAGTTCACTGAACTAATCAGACATGAATCGCCGAATGGTAATTTACCTGACTGTTAATCGGCTTGATTCATCGTCATCGTGGCGTGGTTGATCCTTGGACTTGAGACACCAAAGACACCTCGTCGGTGGACTTCTAAACTTTGACCTTGACCTACAAACCCCTATCCATGGGATCTCTAATAGTCAAGGATCGGGTCTAGCGGAAGACCTTCGAAGGTGATTGTGTGTTCAATAAAGGATCTTTTGCTCTCAGGTAACTGGAGAGAGAATGCTTTAGAATAGATCCGCAGGAGACTCTGGCCAGAGCAGAAACAATATCAGAAAAGATGTTTTCCGATATTGTGTAGCGGAGTCTGATTCAAGTGAGTTGACCATCTAGGGTTTGACAGTTGACCATATCCTAGGTTAACTCGAGAGCATTGTGCGAACGAAGGATTATAGCCACACGGTAACTGTGGACGGACAGGTTCCATGAGTGGGTTGCTGAACCCCATTACCTTCTGGGATCATGCAGTGTTGCTTGGCACCCAACTTGATCGGAAGTCCAACCGAATTTACATGCGATGATAATTCGGTTAAGTAATTAGTTAATATCTAGATATTAATTAATTACAATAAGTCAATAACTAGTTATTGGACTTAGCGGGCTAAAAACCGGACTGGTAAATGGGCCTAGAAGGTCACACGCAATAAGATTCTTAGTCGGTGGTACATAAGTGGGATTTATATGAACTCGGGGACTTTTATGAAAAGTCACGCCGACTTAATATATATACGCGCTGCTGAGAAACCGTGGGCCAAGCTCCATGGTTTCCCCATGCTGGCCGTCATCCCCCCTTTCTCTCTCCTCCTCTGGGTGCCCCATCCAAGGCGTCGGGATTGTCTCCGTCTCCGCTGCGTGTGATTCCCGAAAGTCGAGAATTCCCGTTGGCGGGTTTTCGGCAATCGTTGTGGCGACGGATCTTCAGCGAGCGAGCTGATACGGACAAGGGAGCGAGGACGAACCGTCGTGGAGGATCGCGTGGATACCGCTGGAGGTTGGACGCTTGTGCGGCTCGCGGCATCGCCTCGACAGAACCGAGACGGAAGCGGATTCTAATCTACGCACGGTAATTATATTACAACCCTATTTTTGGTTTTAGTTTTTCGTTCCGAATCGGATCAGCGGGCATCGGGCGGGATTAATTTTTGTTTATTGTTTCTGCTGTGTTCTTCGCGTCCCGTCCGGATCCCAACAGTGTATGCCACTTGGATATATAAGATTGCATGGAGAGATTGATTTTGTTAACAAGTTTTTGGACCCAAGGAAGTGAAGAAAATCTTCTTGGACCGGGGAAGAAAGGATATCCCTAGATGAAGAAAAGAATTGGAATAGTTCCGTCTTGCTTGTTGAAGAATTGAGAATTTGGAAAATATGGAAAGAGAATTGAAGAACATAGAAGAGGGAGTGATTAAAAGAGAGGTTAGCTTACTTGTAAGTTAGGATCTCGCCCATTTAGATGATTTTCACTTCAGAGAGTTTTTCAGTGGTCTTCCTCATCCTTTTATTTGAAGAATCTCGTAAAGAATTTGCCATCCTCCTTGAATAAATTGATTGATCTTCCTCCTTGATTTCTTCTTGGTCTATCTCTCTTTCTCTTGAGCTTTGGAGGGAATCCTTTAGCTTTCCCTCTTGATTGCTTATTATAATACTTTGATATGAAGAAAGGGAGGCTTTATAGAGGAATTTGTGAGATTGAGGAGCCCTTTCCAAATTGGAAGATGGATGTGCATTGAAGGAAAGTAGAGTTCGGATTTGAGTCAGAACAGAGAACAATTCCTGTAAGTTAAATGGCGTCTGGACGGGGTGACGTCATTTAAATGACGTCTGTGAACAGCAACGCCATTTGATGGCTTAATATGTTTTTGATATCTTCTTGAAATTTCATAATTGCATGATATTTGATGATTATTGATTATTTGCTTGAAGTTACTGATAAATTCTGAGTGCAGGAAAAATTCAAGAAAAGTAAAATGGAGTTGAAAATTTCACTAAGGTCCCATTGTGGGAGTTCATGAGTCACAGTCGTGACTATAAAGACAGTTATCTCTATCCAATGTATTCCTTTATGTAATTGATTTGCATTACTATATGATAAATATTTATTAGAGTATATCAAGGACCTTGTGGGTTTGATGAAACTAGAATTTGAGTTCCCCTTCAATAAAAATAGTGATAATTCCATAAGATTCTTAATTACACGAATAGGCCGTTAGATTGTTAATTGATGGGGACGATTGTTCCATTTTTGTGAAACGGTGCATGGATAAATGAGCTTCGGCTTAGCACTGAATTGCAGGATTGATGTCTTGACTCATCAATAACAATTTAACAGTGTTATCCTTGATTAATTTATATTTTATGTCATTTTATATTTTTCTGTTAGCCCAGCATACATCATGTAGGACTTTGAAATAATTGTGATAAGAATTAATTCTTGATTAAATTTCATACCGTTGTTCTACTAAATTCCAACGTGATATGAAATATTCCATTCTGAATTGATCTCTCAATTATCTTTGAGGTTTTCTTGAAGATATCTTTGGAATTCTATCATTGTATGGATCTTTATCCCAAATTTTCTTGTTTCCTTTTAAGATCCATCATGGTTGTAGCACGTCTACATTGGCTGGTAACCGCTCTTCATGATGAAACCTGCAAGGTTTCTGATCTAGGGTACTTCCCAATCGTGGAAGTTGATCGATCTTATTTTATTTTATTTGTCTACCTCATCAATACAGGATTTATTCGATTGATATATTTGAGTTATTTTATTAATCATTTTAAGAAAAATTCCCATCATATGATGTTGAAAGTGTGTCTCATCACACCTTGGCATCACCTTTTCAGTACATTCCATTCCATTTCACTCCCTTGCAAAGTCAATGCCAAGGTGGGACAACTGTAGACACGCTAATTTTGACTTCATATTGAATAAATTTCATGTCACAATTATAATGTCCCAAAATGATCTGATGTTTAATCATTCATTAATTTTTATTGATTTTTCTCGAGATTAATTGGTTAGCGTCGCCCACGAACGATGCCATTAAGATTTCTAGTAGAAATAAGTTCAGAATTAAATTTCCAAATTCAGATAGATTTAGCTGAATAACATCGCCAAATGGAGACGCCATTTAGGTCCTAATCCGTTTAGGTTTCCGATTTTAATTCGAATTAATTTCCTAATTATCTAAAGCACGTCGCCCTAGAGAGACGCGATTTAGGTTTCCTAATGTATTTCGGTTTCTTTTCTGAATTTTATTTCTATTTTGGCCATTTTAATTAGTCAAATGGTGTTCTGTCTGGTCGACGCCATTTAAGAGTTTTTTAATAAACATGATTTGGCCAAGATAATTTGGTTTCCGAAGTTGGGAAGGTTGCAAACTCCTCTATGCTCATCCAAGGTAAGTCCGACTGCGGGAGAGAGTACTTTTGAAGTCCAAAACAACCCTAAATCACTCTCTCTATATATAACACCCTTTGGACCTTTAAAAAAGGTTGGCAATTGGTGATTTTGAAGCTCAAGGCAAGGTGTTTGAAGGTTCTAAAGGAGAAAAACATGGACAGCAAGAGAAGCTTCATCTAAAGCTGCTTCTTCTTCACCCTCTTCATCTTTTGAAGCTTTTGAAAACCAAGGCTATGAAGAAGCCAACCAATCATCTTCTTTCCCTCTTTTCTTTCTAGCTTTTCATTAATTTCATAACTTCATCGTTGTCGTTCATTGTTCATTATCATCACATCACGTTCACACATACACATCATATTTTTCACACCGACATTCATACTAGGGGTTTAAAGAACAACAGTAAAGTGAGTAGATTAGTTTAGTTGCATGTTTAAATTTTTTATTAGAATAGATACTACTCTACTTTAGTTCTAATTAGATTCTTTCTTGTTTAATCTTTTTTTTGCAAGGTACAAAAAAGAAAAATAAGGAGATCCAAAGGAATAACCATCAAGAAATCAAAAGCAAGAACACCTTACAAAAAGGGCACTTTTCTTTGGTCGGCCAATGAAAGAAAATCAAGGACCCAATCTCCCAAATTTGAAGAAGTAAGCGATCAATCTTTCTTTTAAACTTTTACAATTTCTGGCAAATACGTTTTCTTTAATTTCAAAAGTTTTATTCATCATACAAACAACATGAAATTCATGAAAATAACACATACGATTTGAGCGTTCACAGTAAGATGTTTAAGGAGGGCATTAGATATCCGAATAGACTAGTACAGGTTTCTTCAACTCATTTGATGAGGGTAATTGATCTTATAAGTCACCTGTGTGGAGACACTATACTAGACCTATAGGTGCTCATTGGCGAATGAGGTCACTGAACTAATCCGACTATGAATCGTTGGATGGTAGCTATTTAAGTGTTAACCAGCTCGATTCTTTTGTCACGGTTGCATGGATGGTCCTTGGACTTGAGACACCTAGGATAACTTGTTGGTAGTGTGGATGCCAGGAGTGTTCCCGCTCTCCTTCCGCGGGGAGGGGCCTCCGTCCGTCGTACAACTACAGCGATGATGGGGTTAGGAATTGAAATACGTGATCACCAAACGCATTACCTTGGGGTCCCTATACTCCGCAGGATGGGTGGATTGATCGCATCTTGTTGGAACGGGGGATAGTGGGTTCCTCTTCTCTGCCTCCGGCCGGTCGAAGGGGGAGAGCTCGGTAGTCCGCGTGCAGAATGTGGTAAGAGCCCCGAAGAGAAAAAAAAACAAAACAAAGTAAAGAGAACCGATTAGAACTGTGATATGTAGAATCTATTCATGCAAATATGTAAATAAACTACAAATGGAAGGGGACGCACCGGATGGGTGTTTGGGGAGGGAAGGTGACCATATGTTATGGCCACCCACCTCCCGTATTTTTGTTTGAAACTTCTGGGGTGAAGGGTGCTAAGTCATCCTAAGATGCATGCAATGAAGTGTACGTGTGTGCCATGGTGACAAGATGGATGGGTTGTAGTAAAATGGGAACATGAAATGTGGTAAAGAGGAGAATGCAGTAAATAGAAGAGAAAGAGAGGAAGAGTTAGAAGAACAAGCCCATGTAGGAAGGATTCCTGGTGCTCCCGTTCTGTTACTCGCAACCTCCAAACTTGCCAACCTCCAAAAATCCAACCCCCTCTCCGAGTGAAGTAAGAGGGTTTAAATAGGGGAAATCCATGATCTAAATCCCCGTTAATCATCAATGAGCCAAAAGGGAATGGTCGAGAGTCAGAGCTTGTGCACATGGCAGTCGCCTAAGTGGGGAGTGGTCGGAGTAGTGGGAGGTGAGGGTCGCGAGTGGAGGAGATCGTGGGAATATGAAGTCAAGGAGGGTGGATGGCCAACCATCTTGCCTTCCTCTTTCGTGGAAGGCCACCAAGTTAGCTTTCAGCGAAAGGTGGAAGGCGGAGCGGCTGGCCTTCGGGAAAGGTGGAAGGCCGCCGAGTTGGCCTTCTGCGAAAGGGTGCAAAAGGTGGACGGCCAACCATCTCGCCTTCCTCTTTTGTGGAAGGCCACCAAGTTGGCCTTCCGTGAAAAGGTGGAAGGCGGAGAGGCTGGTCTTCAGAAAAGGTGGAAGGCCACCAAGTTGGTCTTCCATGAAAAGGTGGAAGGCGGAGAAGTTAGCCTTCGGGGAAGGTGGAAGGCCACCAAGTTGGCCTTCCACGAAAAGGTGCAAAAAGGTGAAGGCAAAATAGCTGGCCTTCGGGGAAGGTGGAAGGCCACCAAGTAGGCCTTCCACGAAAAGGTGGAAGGCGGAGCATAGCTGGCCTTCGGGGAAGGTGGAAGGCCACCAAGTTAGCCTTCTAGGAAAAGGTGGAAGGCGGAGCAGCTAGCCTTCGGGGAAGGTGGAAGGCCACTAAGTTGGCCTTCCGTGAAAAGGTGGAAGGCAGCATAGCTGGCCTTCGGGGAAGGTGGAAGGCCACCAAGTTAGCCTTCTGCAAAAAGGTGGAAGGCAACGCAACTGGCCTTCGGAGAAGATGGAAGGCCACCAAGTTGGCCTTCCACGAAAAGGTAAAAGGGACGAGTGCTGGTTAATGGGCTTGACTACTAATGGGTTGAATTAAGTGGGGAAATCTAATAGGCTATATGAGATGGCTAAGGTGATGGGTTTGATGGTGATGGGCTAATGGTGACGGGGGTTTATGTTGGGGTTTTCAGGGGTTTCTCCGGATCGCTCACGCAGCGGAAAATAAAATATTAAACAGCGATCCGTTCCCCTTTCGAAAAACTAAAACTACGATTATCGGATAATCGATTCTCACCGTGTGCGGATTCGAATCCGCAACCGTTCGGTTCCGTCGGTGCGACACCGCAAGCCACGCAAGTGCACGTCCTCTAGCGAAGTCCATGCGATCCTCCTCGCGATGGATATCCTCACGTTCCTCGTTCTTCGCATCTTGTTGGAGCGGGGGATAGTGGGTTCCTCTTCTCTGCCTCCGGCCGGTCGAAGGGGGAGAGCTCGGTAGTCCGCGTGCAGAATGTGGTAAGAGCCCCGAAGAGAAAAAAAAACAAAACAAAGTAAAGAGAACCGATTAGAACTGTGATATGTAGAATCTATTCATGCAAATATGTAAATAAACTACAAATGGAAGGGGACGCACCGGATGGGTGTTTGGGGAGGGAAGGTGACCATATGTTATGGCCACCCACCTCCCGTATTTTTGTTTGAAACTTCTGGGGTGAAGGGTGCTAAGTCATCCTAAGATGCATGCAATGAAGTGTACGTGTGTGCCATGGTGACAAGATGGATGGGTTGTAGTAAAATGGGAACATGAAATGTGGTAAAGAGGAGAATGCAGTAAATAGAAGAGAAAGAGAGGAAGAGTTAGAAGAACAAGCCCATGTAGGAAGGATTCCTGGTGCTCCCGTTCTGTTACTCGCAACCTCCAAACTTGCCAACCTCCAAAAATCCAACCCCCTCTCCGAGAGAAGTAAGAGGGTTTAAATAGGGGAAATCCATGATCTAAATCCCCGTTAATCATCAATGAGCCAATAGGGAATGGTCAAGAGTCAGAGCTTGTGCACACGGCAGTCGCCTGAGTGGGGAGTGGTCATAGTAGTGGGAGGTGAGGGTCGCGAGTGCAGGAGATCGTGGGAATATGAAGTCAAGGAGGGTGGATGGCCAACCATCTTGCCTTCCTCTTTCGTGGAAGGCCACCAAGTTAGCTTTCAGCGAAAGGTGGAAGGCGGAGCGGCTGGCCTTCGGGAAAGGTGGAAGGCCGCCGAGTTGGCCTTCTGCGAAAGGGTGCAAAAGGTGGACGGCCAACCATCTCGCCTTCCTCTTTTGTGGAAGGCCACCAAGTTGGCCTTCCGTGAAAAGGTGGAAGGCGGAGAGGCTGGTCTTCAGAAAAGGTGGAAGGCCACCAAGTTGGCCTTCCGTGAAAAGGTGGAAGGCGGAGAAGCTAGCCTTCGGGGAAGGTGGAAGGCCACCAAGTTGGCCTTCCACGAAAAGGTGCAAAAAGGTGAAGGCAAAATAGCTGGCCTTCGGGGAAGGTGGAAGGCCACCAAGTTGGCCTTCCACGAAAAGGTGGAAGGCGGAGCATAGTTGGCCTTCGGGGAAGGTGGAAGGCCACCAAGTTAGCCTTCTAGGAAAAGGTGGAAGGCGGAGCAGCTAGCCTTCGGGGAAGGTGGAAGGCCACTAAGTTGGCCTTCCGTGAAAAGGTGGAAGGCAGCATAGGTGGCCTTCGGGGAAGGTGGAAGGCCACCAAGTTAGCCTTCTGCGAAAAGGTGGAAGGCAGCGTAGCTGGCCTTCGGAGAAGATGGAAGGCCACCAAGTTGGCCTTCCACGAAAAGGTAAAAGGGACGAGTGCTGGTTAATGGGCTTGACTACTAATGGGTTGAATTAAGTGGGGAAATCTGATAGGCTAAATGAGATGGCTAAGGTGATGGGTTTGATGGTGATGGGCTAATGGTGACGGGGGTTTATGTTGGGGTTTTCAGGGGTTTCTCCGGATCGCTCACACAACGGAAAATAAAATATTAAACAGCGATCCGTTCCCCTTTCGAAAAACTAAAACTACGATTATCGGATAATCGATTCTCACCGTGTGCGGATTCGAATCCGCAACCGTTCGGTTCCGTCGGTGCGACACCGCAAGCCGCGCAAGTGCACGACCTCTAGCGAAGTCCGTGCAATCCTCCTCGCGACGGATATCCTCACATTCCTCATTCTTCGCAGCCCACGAAACCTCCGCCGATCTCCGCAATGATCGCCGCAACGCGTGGACGATTTCCCGTCGAATGGGATTCGGAGAAGCGGTGGAGCAGATCTGGATCTGTCTGGACGCTAGAGAGAGAGTGAAACAGAGGAGGGGCGGCCAGGATTAGCAGCAGCTTGGCGTGCTCAGCCCGTTCGCTGTGTTTTATACTAACCGCGCAGTTTTTCATAAAAACCCCTGGTTTGTATAAAACCCACTTATTTATCTATCGCCTTGAGAATCATGTGCGTGTGACCCTCTAGGCCCAAGTACCAGTCCAATTAATGGCCCAACAAGCCCAGGGACTCCTCACTGGCTTTATTAATCAATTAATAACCCTTTATTAATTAATTAATCAATCAAATTGATGTCGCACATTGAATTCGACCGGGCCTCCGATCACGTTGGGTGCCAAGCAACACCACGTGAACCCGGAAGGTATTGGGGTTAAGTAACCCACTCTTGGAACCTTTCCGCCGACGGTTACCACGTGGATATAATCCTTCATTCGTATAATGCTCTCGAGTCAACTCAGGGTATGGCGAGCTGCCAAACGCTAACCGGTCGACTCACTTAGATTGGATGCCGCTGATGAATATCGGAAAACTCCTTTCCCGATATTATCGTCCGCCCTGGCCAGGGACTTCCACGTATCCTTCCTAGAGCATTCTCTCTCTAAGTACCGAGAGCGAATGATTCCTTATTGACACACAATTCCCTTCGACGGTATTCCGCTGTACCCAATCCTTGGCGTATTAGAATCCCGTGGCTAGAGATTCGTAAACCAAGGTCAAAGCACATAAGTCCACCGACAATGTATCCTTGGTGTCTCAGGTCCGAGGACCATCCACGCAACTGCGACAATAGAATCAAGCTGGTTGACAGTGAGGTACAATACCATCCAGCGATTCAGTCGGATCAGTTCAGTAAACTCATTCTCCAATGAGCACCTACAGATTCGCCTTAGTGTCTCCACACAAGTGACTTATGAGATCAGTCACCCTCATCATATGAGCAGGAGTAATATGTACTAGTCTAACCGGATATCCGATGTCCTTCTCGGATATCCTCCGACTAGGAACAATTAAGAATATGTATGTTTAAGTGATCAGTCTCATTAGTATGATCTCATCATAATCTGATCACTATAGCACATATTCACGGACTTCATTATGAAACGAGAATTAATGTGATTTACACATAATGAATATTATGCCATTATGTTAATAAATGAACGAGATTAACATAGTCAGATTGGCTTGTAAGCCACCTAAAACTAGCAATCTCCCACTTGGACTAAAGCCAATCACCTTTATACAATAAGCCCATAGACTCTAGGTGACGCTCAAACACAATTTGAGCCAACGACTTTGTCAGTGGATCTGCTACATTGTCGATGGATGGAACTCTTTCCACTACTACATCTCGTCTGGAAATGATCTTTCTGATAAGATGAAAGCGCCTCAGAATATGCTTCGATTTCTGATGAGACCGTGGCTCTTTCGCTTGCGCAATCGCTCCATTGTTGTCGCACAACAGTGGAACAGGCTCAGAGATGCTAGGAACTACGCCGAGGTCGGTGATGAATTTCTTCAACCACACTGCTTCGTTGGCGGCTTCAGCTGCAGTGATGTACTCAGCTTCAGTCGTTGAATCTGCAGTGGTTACTTGCTTGGAACTCTTCCAGCACACTGCACCTCCATTCAAAGTAAACACGAATCCATATGTAGCCTTACTATCATCCGGATCCGACTGGAAACTCGAGTCAGTAAAGCCTCGCAGTTTCAAGTCACCTCCTCCATAGACAAGAAACATATCATTGGTTCTTCTCAAGTACTTAAGGATACATTTCACTGCCTTCCAGTGCTCTTCGCCTGGATCAGCCTGAAATCTGCTCGTAACACTTAGAGCAAATGCAACATTAGGCCGTGTACATAGCATGGCATACATGATAGATCCTATGTCAGAGGCATAGGATATTCTATCCATGAATGCCCTCTCATCAGGAGTCTTAGGAGACTGCTCCTTTCAGAGACTAATTCCATGTCTCATCGGTATGAGACTTCTCTTGGAATTTTCCATGCCAAACCTTTTGACTATGGTATCTATGTATAAGGATTGGGTCATTCCAAACATCCTCTTTGATCTATCTCTTTAGATCTGTATTCCCAATACGTAGGATGCTTCTCCCAAATCCTTCTTGGAGAAGTTTTTCGACAGCCAGATCTTTACTAATGACATCATAGCTACATCATTCCCAATAAGTAGTATGTCATCTACGTAAAGAACTAGAAAATTGACTGCACTCCCACTGGTCTTCTTGTACACACAAGGCTCATCTTCATTCTTAATGAAGTCATAAGACTTGACAGCCTCGTCAAATCTTATATTCCAGCTTCGGGAAGCCTGCTTCAGTCTATAAATGGACCTCTAAAGCTTGCACACTTTATCTGGAGATTCTTTGGATGTGAAACCTTCTGGTTGTATCATATACACCTCTTCCTCAAGTTTACCATTGAGGGAGGCAGTCTTTACATCCATCTGCCAGATTTCATAATCAAAATGTGCAGCAATGGCGAGCAGAACTCTGATCGACTTTATCATGGCAACTGGTGAGAAAGTCTCGTCATAGTCAATTCTTTACCTTTGACGATATCCCTTTGCCACCAACCTTGCCTTATAAGTATCGATCCGTCCATCAGCACCGATCTTTCTCTTAAAGATCCACTTGCAAACGATGGGTACAATATCCTCGAGCAAGTCCTCCAAGTTCAAAACTTGGTTGGTGTACATGGACTGGATTTCTGAGTTCATGGCTTCTCGCCATTTCCCGGCTTCTGGGCCTTCTATGGCCTCCTAGTAGGTTTTAGGATCATCATCCTCATTATATTCTACCTTAGACTCACCTTCAGCAATATGTCCCACATATCGTTCGGATAGTCTAGGTACTCTACCAGATCTATGAGGCTCATCTGTGTGTACTTGAATAGATTCAGGAATTGATATCTCATCTGATGATAATGCAGCTGTTTGAGGATCTGGAACCTCTTCCAGTTCTATTTTACTCCTACTGTTCTCCTGGAGAAGGTATTCCTCTTCTAGGAAGACAGCTTTCCTAGCGACAAACACCTTTTGTTCACCAGGATGGAAAAAATAGTATCCAAAGGTTTCCTTTGGATATCCCATAAACCTGCATTTATCAGTTTGTGATTCCAGCTTGTCTGGATCATACCTCTTTACATGAGCAGGACAACCCCAAACTTTAACATGTTTAAATTCTGGTTTCCTGCCTTTCCATATCTCATATGGAGTAGAGGCCACAGACTTGCTGGGTACTCTGTTCAGTAGGTATGCTGCTGACTCTAGAGCATACCCCCAGAGGGATACTGGTAATCCCGAAAAGCTCATCATGGATCGCACCATGTCCAACAAGGTGCGATTCCTCCTTTCTGATACACCATTCATCTGTAGTGTATATGGAGGGGTTAGCTGAGAAAGGATACCATTATCCTTTAAGAATTGTGTGAAATTAGTACTCAAGTATTATCCTCCTCGATCTGATCGAAGAGCTTTAATACTCTTTCCTAACTGCTTCTCTACCTCATTCTTGAACTCCTTGAACTTCTCAAATGCTTCCGACTTGTACTTCATTAAGTACACATAGCCGAATCTTGAGAAGTCATCGGTGAACGTGATAAAGTATGAGTAGCCACCTTTTGCTTAGGTGGACATAGGACCACATACATCTGAATGTATTAGTTCCAGAATGTCCTTTGCACGATCTCCATGTCCAGTAAATAGAGATTTTGCCATCTTTCCCATAAGGCAGGATTCACATGTTGCAAACGATTCGTAATCGAATGCAGTTAAGTAACCATGCTTGTGCAACTTTTGCAACCTGCTTTCGCCAATGTGCCCAAGTCTACAATGCCACATGTAGGCCTGGTTCACACAATTCTTGCTCTTCTTAAGAGCATTATCAATTTGAAGATTGTAATAAGAAACATCTAAGAGATATAGACCGTTGACTAAAGATGCCGAAACTATTGATTTATTACCATAATAAATCGAACAACTTCTATTATCAATAGTCAACCTATATCCTATCTTGTCCAAACAAGATATTGATATGATGTTCTTTATTATGCTAGGAACATAATAACAATCTTCTAATAGTTAGGCATCTCCCGATGGAAGTCTAAGGTTTGTTGTCCCAACAGCAATCGCCACAACTTTTGCGCCGTTTCCTAGCCTCAATTCCACCTCACCTTGTCTCAGCTTGCGCTTACTTGTCAGCATCTGTGCATCATTACAGATATGAGAAGCACATCCGGTATCTAATACCTAAGATGTGGAATCTCTAACTGATAAGTTGATATCTATCATATAGATATCTGAAGCTTCGGATAGCTTCACTCTTCCATGAGCTTTATCGTTAAGGAACTCCTTGCAGTTCCTCTTCCAGTGACCATACTGCTTATAGTAGAAGCAGTCACCCTTTACTACTCTTTTGTCTTTGTCCATCGATCTTTTATCGTTAACTATCATCTCTGCTTCAGGGGCATCTAATGTCAATTCAGTAGGAGAATCAGCTCCAGGGACAAAGTCAATGTGCTCAGATCTGAAGACATTCTTCAGGTTTCTGAACCAATCCGAGTAGATCAGGTAAGTCAAAAGGGCATCAAGTATGCCACGGAGTGGGTTATTCGACGACATAATTCCCTACAGGAGATAAGTAAAATCTATTTAGCAGATCTTCAATTATTAAAATTTAAAAAAAGACATGGTCTTTTGTTCAAGTTTAACTCCCACTAATTTTCGACGGACTGTATAACCATCAGTTATACAGAACGGGAGACGCCGACAGTCTCCTAGTGGGGATCAGAATCTCAATGACTTGCACTACAACCTTATGGATAGCACAACAAACTGTAATACAATCAGAGAGCACCCAACTCATGGGACTTGCAACTCCTTGCAATATCTGATCATAGCTTCGGTCCCCAGAGATTTAATGGCCTTGTGGATAGCACAACAAACCACTAATTCTGGTCTAAGCTAACCATCGTTACGCGACGAGCATAGATTTGCATGCAGCCCTTGTGGATAGCACAACAAAGCTACATGGTTCCTCTACCCCGATCATATAGGCATCTAATGCCATAGCCACAGTTTCTCCTCCCAATTAAGCAGGCCTTGTGGATAGCACAACAAACTTGCCTAAAGTGATTCGAATCCTATGACTATAACGATGGTGGACCACGCGGTAAGTTCTTAACTACTCGCGTTACGGCTTAGAGTTTATCTGAAGGTATTTAGATAACTTTTATCTTGGTCTCTCCTAGGTGATAGTATATAAATATATCGTATATATTTACTAAATACTATACCTGCTTTGATACATAATCAAAAGAAAACAATGCATCTCATATATGTCATTAGTGTGGTCATGGATAGCATAGTGGGTTTGACTGGAGCCAACAGTCAAAGGCACACACAATCTAACATAACATTTACATTAGATAAACCTGCAAACACATAGGCAAAGGATCTTCATCTTTTCGCCTTCTTGGTTGTAGCTGTGGATCATCCTCGCTCCTTCCTCGGTTGCCTCGATCATATTACAATAAATTCTAGAATTTACAGGTAAATTGAAGAAGGCCTTATGGCGAGTACAAGAGTGAGGGAGGTAGAAATACATCAGAGAATGAGAGAGGGAGAGATTCGCAGATCTCTATTTATTAACAATTAATAAACATCCATCATTCATTCACGATCCACGCAAACACATCATTCATCACATGAACAATTAAATAAGTGCACATCCATGACCACGGTGTGTTTTAAATATCCCACACATGATTCAGCGCATCACATGGCTAAAATAAAAGAGTTTTCAAAATAAATAATTTTGGCTTTCAAAAAGTTGGGATCCAATCAAAATTGGTATTTGAATTTCGAAAACACCTTTAATTAACTTAACATGCAATTAAATGAAAATTTAAAAGCAATAAACATACATCATATGTGCACACACTCCAAATTAATAATTCCAGATTATTCCATACCAATTAGAACAATTCTAATAATCTAACACTTAGATTAAACCCCATTAATAATCTAACAAATAGACTATTAATAACTAATCTAACTCTTAGATTAGTCCATCAAAGTTAATTAACAATTTAACACTTAAATTATTAATTAACCAAATTAATTATTAACTACTAATCTAACACTTTAGATTAGCCAATTAATGTTAATTATTAATTTAACTCTTAAACTAATAATTAACACTAACTAATTAATAATTAATTAATCTAACTCTTAGATTAGATAATTAAAGTTATCATTAATTTAACTATTAAATTAATGACTAACAATAATTAATCAAGGACTACTAATTTAACATTTAAATCAGTCATTTAAGTTAATTATTAATTTAACACTTAAATTAATAACTAACTTACGAATACATTAACAATTAGTTGAAATAAAAGTTAATGACTAATTTAACCTTTAAATTAGTCACATTAAGGTTAATAATCAATTTAACATTTAAATTAATATTAACCCTAATTAATTAACAATTAATTGCTAATTAATTAAGCCTTAAATTACTAAATGATTCAAAATCATTAATGCCCAAATAATTAAAATTGAATAATAAATTTGAATATCAAATCAAAATCAGATTTTAATATTATTAAATGGGCAAATTAGGGGTTTATTCAAATAAAGGGAAATAGGGGTTCAAGTTGGGGTGGTGGCTGAGCCAGCTAGGCCCCTGGCCGAGCCCTGTGCGAGTCAGGACCCTCTTGGCTGAGCCAGGGCTCAGACCAGGCTCGAGCTTGGCCCAGCCCGGCCCGGCCCAGCACGTCCCGGCCCAGGCACGAGCCCAACCCGGTCTGCCTCTTCCTCTCTTCAGCCCGACGCACCCCCAGCAACAGGAAACCCTAGCCATGGCGGCTGGGGGGGAGGAAGTAGGGGCCCGACGGCGGCAGGCCTGCCGCCGACCGGCTGCCCGGACCCGCCGGGGATACCACCGGCGCCGGCGGGCACGCCGGCGCCCCCTTTCGTTGCTGGCCCGAGCCCATTAACCCACCCCCTTTCTATGAACTTCTGTCAAAACTGAAAAGAGGAGTATCCACCCAACTCCAGCCACCTCCAACAGGTTTTCCGGCGATGGCCTCGAAGCCTAGTGGTGCCTGATAAAGTGTTAAATTGATCATTTAAGGGCAATCATATGCATCATACTCATGTTTTTATCTGCAAAATAACATGAAATGATAGATAATTGTGTACCAAGTCCAACGGTACCAATTTCGTCAAATTCTGACTTAAAAACATCGTCATTTCATGTGATTAAACGAGTATAGCGCATTTGCGGTTTTTTGACAAAACCGAGACGAAATAAATAAATATGATGATATTTTTATGATAATGTGTTAATTTATATTTATTTTATGCGAACAGGACATGTCGATGATGCAGTGTAGCTGATGGAGTTTCTGGAAATTTGGGGGAGGTTTAGTGTTCGGATTTCTATTAAAGCAGAGGTAAAAATGCAATTTGATGTCCTAATATTGCTCGGATTCCTTCTTTCTCTGGAGTTTCCCAAAACCCTCTATTTCCTTCCTTCTCTCCAATTTCCCAACCACATCCCTTCTTTTCTTTATTTTAAAAATCCTCTCTCTCTTTTTAGAAACTCCTTCTCCAATTCCCAGCAACCTCTCCCTCTAATTCCGACTCTCTCTTCCTCTCTATAATTTCCCACATACCCTCTCCTTCTCCGAAAAAACCCCGGCAGCCCTCTATATTCCCCCTCTCTCTCCCAGATTCTCCTCGCCATTATTCTTTCTAAACCCGCAGCCCTCTCTTCCTCTTTTGTTCTGCTCCTCCCTCCGGTTCTCCCTCTCCCCGTTTTCTCCTCGTCTTCTCAGCCTCTCCCTCGCTGTCTCTCTTTCTCTTTCTCCCTCCACAATACACGCACCAGATCCTCTCAGTTCTTCCTCACTCTCTGCTCTCTCTCTCGGTCTCTTTCTCTCCCTCAGTTCTCCCTCTCTCCGGTTATCCCTCTCTCGGTTCCTCTCTTTCTCTCCCTCTGTTATCTCTCACACCAGCCCCACGCGCACGCCGGCGGCCTCTCCACCAAGCCTGCGTTCACAACGTGCCTCCCCGAGCTCCTCCTTTTTCCAACCCTGCAGCAAGCATCCACGCACATGCCCATGCATGCATGCACGCATGCAGCCGGCAGCTTCCTCCTACTCTCCACAAGCAGCAGCAACCTCCTTCACGAGCATGCACGGCCAGCTGCAGTGAAGCCCTCCTCCAGCTCCTCCACATTCACCTGCAGCAGCCATCAAACCGGTGTCCACCCAGCAAGCAGCAGTAGGCCTTCCTCCTCTCCATCCACGTGCCAGCAACAACTCTTCTCAGTCGCAGCAGCTGTCCCAGCTGAACCAGCAGCAACCAGCAGCCGGCAACCCACAGAAGACTGCTATTATTGTGTCCTTCTTTTCCCTCCCCACTAATATAGTATTAGGTTATTTAATTAGGGGCAGTTGTTGGTTATTTGATGTTTAGGTGTTGTTTAATTAGTTATTAGGTTATTTAATTAGGGTTAGTTCTTGATTAGTTGTTGTTTAATTAGTTATTGGTTGTTTAATTAGGATATTGGATTCATGATGATTAATAGTTTACACAATTAAACAATAGTTTGTTTTTGTTGTTATAATTTTTAGTTGTGCTTATTATTATTTATATATATGTTTGTGTTTAATTTTTGAAAAAGAAAAGAAAAAAAGATTTGTTTAATTAAAGTAATTATATTTTTTAGGTAACATTAGTTAATTGCGTTCTAGTTTAAATAAATAATTAGTTACTCAAATTTTCATCTATTTTTAGATAACTAAATTCCAAAATTTTCAAAGTTAAAATTTTATCTCCCTGTGGATCGACTCGGACTCACCATTATTAATTTTCAAAATTTGATTTGAGTGAGCCGGATAAATTTAGATTGAACGTTTTCATGAGTGTTTAACGACGCACAATTCAAAACGATCAATTTTTGGCGCCGTTGCCGGGGAGTTAGATTTTTAATTTTGATTATCTTGGATTTAGTGTAATTATTCTTTAGCTAACCTTATTTTTCTTATTTTTCCAGGTAAATTGAAAAAAAAAAAAGAGGGGGAAAACGAAATCATGGTAAGTGTGTTCCAACTTTCTATGTTTCAATTTCCTTATTCTAGTTAGTTTCCATTTTTGTAGTTTCTAGTTTAGATAGGTTTCCATTAACTAAAAAAAGTAACAAAAAGAGGAACATCCAAATTTAAAAACCTTCATTTCCAAGATTAGAAACCTTCTATGCTAGGCATTCATCATCCTAGGAAAGCATGAGTTAGTTTCCTTTCACAGTTATTTCCATACATTGTTGAAGATTGCGGGGGAAAGGTACGTGTTTCAATTTTAGCAAGTCATTCATGATTGCATCAACACATCTTGCATTGATTTGTTGCCTTCTATTTCATTCAAAAAGACTTTAAGGGCAACAACTTTAACCACATAAGGTAGGGATTTGATCACCCTTCCTTAGCCCACAAATCACCTTCCTTGCATTGGCATTTCCTAATCCAACTAAAAGCAAGTCGAAAGAGAATCTAGGGTTTACACCGTGAGTGGTTTAAATCTCGGGTTGCCTCCATTTTTGGCAACGGTGTCTAGGCTAGAGGTTGAAAAGGCAAACGCCTAAGGGGGAAAGTGGTTCTCTAATTAGGTCCCTACGAAAGTAGGGGGAGCCTCCCACTACCCCACCTCTTACTTGGCAGTTGATTGATTGTGGTTGTGACTCGAGGTGGACTCCATTCACCTTGTAAGAAAATTCACATAGAGAGTCTAGGTTAACATTAGATCATTAGGATAATTTGTTTGTCAAAATTGATTGCATTTAAAAAAAAAAAAAAAACAAGAAATAGAAAACAAAATTCAAATCCATCCTCTCCCTATCAATCCTAGTGCATGCAAGGTAAGAGATCTCAAAATCCTAACCTTTTAGGACCACTTGTTGAAATAGAAAGAATCCTACATCAAAGAAATCCACCACAAGATCCAATGGCTAATAATCAGGACCCACCAAAGCAAATGAAGGACTATTTCATTCCAAATCGATATCAACCTTCATCCTGTATTCATCTTCCTCAGAATCCAGCCAATCAATATGAAATCAAATCTAGCACAATTTAGATGCTCCCATCCTTCTATGGGAATACTAATGAAGATCCTTATAAACATCTGGATGAATTTCTAGAAATCTGTTCCACGGTGAAGATCAAGAATTTCACCGATGATGGCCTTAAATTGACCTTATTTCCCTTTTCATTAAAGGACAAGGCTAAATATTGGTTGGGAACTATAGGAAGGCCCATTAGGACATGGGAAGAAATGCAGAAAGAATTTCTTAAGAAGTTCTATCCCATCGGGCGGACCAATATCATGCGAAGGGCCATCACGAGTTTTACCCAAACTCCCGGGGAATTGATCCATGAATCTTGGGAAAGACTGAAAGAATTGCTTAGAAAATGCCCTCATCATGGACTTTCAAAATGGCAAATTGTCCAAGCATTCTATGAAGGATTGTCTGAACAATTCAGACAGATGGTGGATGCCTCATGTGGAGGGGCATTCATGATGAAAAATGAAGATGAGGCCTATGATCTATTTGAAATGTTAAGTGAAAATTCCATCAATCATGCCTCATTATCATCTTATGAATGGTCTGTTGGGCCATCTAAACGGACTGGAATGTATGAACTTAAGGCCCGTGGAGAGCTCGAGTCCAAAATGGACATAAATCTGATTAATCAGAAATTGGATAAGGTAGACATCTTGGTCCAAAAACTAGACCAACTCCTGGCTTTAAACAAGCAAGAACCTACTTACCCAACACAATCTAGTCCATATGAAGGTCCATCCTCTGCTAATCATGACATTTGTGCCTTATGCGCAAGTCCAACCCATCAAGTGAATGAATGCCCAACTGCGGCCCAACTTCCACCATTCATTCAAGAACAAGTTCAGGCTGCCCAGGGATTCTCCAGGCCCAATAATGACCCATTCTCAAATAGTTACAATCCTGGCTCGAGAAACCACCCTAATTTCTCTTGGAAGAATCAGCAGGCCCCATTACCAATGTCCAATCCTCCCATGCATCAAGCCCAAAAGCCACAGAATTCATTTCAACAGCAATCTAATTTCTATGGAAATGTTCAGGCTAGGGGATCTCAAGCCCAATTTTCTCAACCGGCCCCGTATCAATCAGGTCAACAGGCCCAGTATCAATCAGGTCAACTGGCCCAGTATCAATTAGGTCAACCGGCCCATTATCAATCATTCTAATCAGGTCAACCGGCCCACTACCATTCATTCCAATCTGGACAGCCAACCCAATACCATCCTCCACCCACTTACCAACAACCTCCTCAGCCCAACTTTAATGACAAATTCACTCAACTCCAACAACTGATTTTGACCTAGCAACAATCCATTGCTAAGTTGGAAAGTGAAATGGGCCAACTAGCTGAGGCTACGATGAGAAGAGAAGTAGGCCAACTTCCTAGTCAACCCATTGCCAATCCAAGGAATCAACCTCCGGGTTTTCCACAGCAATCGGGCCTTTTACCTCAGCCTGGCCCGTTACCACAACCTAAAGGGCCACAATTGGAGAATGCTAAAGCCATTTCAGCCCTCAGGAGTGGGAGAAGTTCAGAAAAACCACATGCGGATGGAGAGTTAGCCAAAGGTTCCACTGATGGGCCTTAGGAAATTGAAAGTGAGAGTGAAAATGAACCCAACATGGAAAAGTTGGAGGAGAACTCGAAAGGAAAAGGGAAGATAGATGAAGGCCCAAGTTCGTATCAACCTCGGGTGCCATTTCCGAATGCCTTGTTAGCTAAGCCCAATGCCAGGAAGAAACTGGCCCATAACAAGGAATTGTTGGATTTATTCAAACAAGTCCAAATTAATATTCCACTCCTCGATGCCATCAAGCATGTGCCAGCTTATGTTAAGTTTCTCAATGAATTATGTACTCCACGAAGAGAATCTAGAATGGCACCCGAAAAGGTTCGGCTTTCAGAGGATGTTAGTGCAATTGTGATGAATCATTTACCTAAAAAGTTAAAGGATCCTGGAGCACCTCTAATTTCACATGACTTAGCTGGAGTTACATTTGATAGAGCTTTATTGGATCTAGGTGCTAGTGTGAATCTATTGCCAACAACCATTTATGAGAAATTTGATATTGGAGAATTAAAGCCCATACCCATCATCTTGTAGTTGGCTGATAGGTCTGTGAAAACTCCACGGGGATTAATTGAGGATGTTATTGTGAAGGTTCATGATTGTTATTTTCCTGTGGATTTTCTTATTCTGGATATGGCATTACCTGAGGAACTCATTCACACCCCGATCATCTTAGGTCGTCCATTCTTAGCCACTGCCAAAGCTAATATAAATTGTGAAACTGGCATAATGGACATTTCATTTGGGGGTCAAAAGGTCCAGATTAATGTCTTCAAAGCATCTCAATACCCAGATCATGAAAAAGAATGCCATACTATTGATGTCTTGGATAATCTGGTTGAAGAAAATGAGATGTCCACATATGACCTTTTGGAGGAAGCCAACACTTTAAAGGACTCTCCTGGCCCATTAACATTTTGGCCCAAGGATGAACCTTTACCAGCCTTACAGTCTGAGCCCGATTTTCCATCTTTAGAGGACCCTCCTGAGCTTGAACTCAAACCATTGCCTGAGTCTCTCAAGTATATCTTTTTGGGCCCGGACCAAACTCTCCCGGTCATCATTGCGGCAAATCTCACATCGCCGCAAGAGGCCCAATTAACCGAGGTCCTCAAAGACCACAAGGGTGACATTGGTTGGTCGGTGGCAAATTTAAAGGGAATTAGCCCGTCCATTTGCGTGCATCACATCTATATGGAAGAGAATTCTAAGCCCAGTCGGGAGATGCAAAGGCGGCTTAATCCCAATATGAAAGAAGTAGTGAAGAAGGAAGTTGTGAAATGGCTGGATGCGGGTATTATTTATCCAATATCAGACAGTAAATGGGTCAGCCCAACCCAAGTGGTACCCAAGAAATCTAGATTAACGGTTATCAAGAATGATCATGGAGAAGAGGTACCCACTAGGCTCACCACGGGATGGAGAGTGTGCATTGATTACCGAAAGTTGAATCTCATGACTAAAAAGGATCACTTTCCACTCCCATTCATGGATCAGATTCTGGAAAAGTTATCGGGCCAGAAGTACTTTTGCTTCTTAGATGGGTACTCCGGGTACAATCAAGTGGCTATTTATCCGGAAGGTCAAGAAAAGACCACCTTTACGTGCCCTTATGACACGTTTGCTTTTAGGAGGATGCCATTTGGATTATGCAACGCACCAGCCACATTTCAACGGTGCATGATGGCCATCTTGTCCGATATGGTGGGAGAATTCCTCGAAGTTTTCATGGATGATTTCTCAATCTTCGGGGACTCCTTTGAAAATTGCCTGGAAAATCTTAAACAGGTGCTAGCACGATGCATAGACACCAATATGATACTTAGCTGGGAAAAGAGCCATTTTATGGTTCGAGAGGGCATTGTTCTAGGCCACATTGTGTCTGAAAGGGGGATAGAGGTAGATAAAGCTAAGATCGATCGCATATCCAATCTTCCTCCTCCCACCTCGGTCAGACAGATCCGTTCACTCCTTGGCCATGCCAGTTTCTATCGCCGGTTTATCCACAATTTCTCTCAAATTACCCGGCCTCTAACTCTTCTCCTAGCTAAGGACGTTCCTTTCCAAATGGATGAATCTTGCATCAAGGCATTCAATTCTTTGAAGGAATCTTTGACCAAAGCCCCGATTCTTCAATCTCCAGATTGGTCTTTACCCTTCGAAATCATGTGTGATGCCTCGGATTATGCTATCGGTGCGGTTTTGGGACAAAGAATCAACAAGTATCCCGTGGTGATCTATTATCCAAGTCGCACCCTTGCAGATGCTCAAATGAATTATACCACCACAAAAAAAGAATTATTAGCTGTGGTTTTTGCCCTAGAAAAATTCAGATCTTATCTTTTAGGGGCAAAAGTCATAATCTATTCTGATCACTCAGCTCTAAAATATCTGTTGACCAAGAAGGATGCAAAGCCTAGACTTATTAGATAGATCTTACTCCTTCACGAATTTGATTTGGAAATTCGGGATAAGAAGGGTTTTGAGAATGTGGTAGTTGACCACCTATCCCGAATTCCGATCTCTGAAAGTACACCAATCACTGATTCCTTTCCTGATGAGCATCTATAGACCATTTCTCATACTGTTGCACCTTAGTATGCTCATATTGTCAATTACAAGGTGACTAATCAGCTTCCGGAAGGATAGACTAAAAGTGAAAAGGACAAATTATTTTCTCAGGAAAAATATTATTTATAGGAGGATCCTGAATTATTCAAATTCTGTCCTGATCAAATCATTAGGCGATGTGTTCCTGAAGAAGAACAACAAAGTGTTCTCAACTTCTGCCATAATCTAGCTTGTGGGGGCCATTTCTCAGGAAAGAAAACTGCAGCCAAAGTCCTACAAAGTGGTTTTTACTGGCCCACACTTTTCAAAGATGCCGATGAATTTAGCAAAACTTGCCTCCGATGTCAGGCCGTAGGAAATATGGCGAAAAGGGATATGATACCACTCAACCCAATCTTGGTGGTTGAAGTCTTTGATGTTTGGAGAATTGACTTTATGGGGCCTTTTCCACCCTCTTTTGGACATATATATATTCTGGTAGCGGTGGATTATGTCTCAAAATGGATTGAAGTAGTAGCCACCCGAACCAATGATCATAAAGTGGTCATTAAATTCGTTTAGAAGAATATCTTTTCTCGGTTCAGATGGCCTAAAGCTATCATAAGTGATGGGGGAACGCACTTCACGAATTATCAGTTTCGGGCTTTACTTAAGAAATATGGGATTAATCACAAAGTAGCTATCCCTTATCATCCACAAACCAGTGGCCAAGTGGAAGTTTCTAATAGGGAGATTAAGAATATTCTGCAAAAGTCCGTTAGGCCCGATAGAAAAGATTGGTCTGAAAGATTGGATGATGCTTTATGGGCCTATCGGACCGCTTACAAAACTCCTATTGGCATGTCTCCTTATTGCCTGGTTTTTTGAAAAGCGTGCCACTTTCCGGTGGAATTGGAACATAGGGCTTATTGGGCCATCAAACAAGTCAATCTGGACCTAGCCCAAGCTGGTTCCCACCGAACCTTACAACTGAGTGAGTTAGAAGAGTTGCACAACGAGGCCTATGAAAATTCAAAGATTTATAAAGCCAAAACTAAAGCTTTTCATGATAAACATATTGTGAGAAAATCCTTTCTTCTAAATCAGAAAGTTTGGCTATTTAATTCTAGGCTTCGCCTATTTCCTGGAAAACTGAAATCGAGATGGGATGGACCATTCGTGGTCGTTAAAGCCTTCGATCATGGAGCCGTTAAAATTCTGAATCCCAAGAATGGGAACACTTTTACTGTTAATGGTCAACGGTTGAAACCATTCATTGAAAATCTTCAAAATGAGCTACCTGAATCCATAGAACTGAGTGATCCACATTAACTGAACTTCCGTCTGGCTGAAGACGATAAACTTAGCGCTTGTTGGGAGGCAACCCAATATTTTACTTCAGTTTTTGTATCTCTTTTCCTTTTAGGTCCCTGAGCAGCAATCGCCGTGTGTATGTCGCATCCTCTTCATTACAGGTTGTTTCGCTCCTTCACAAATTCTTTTCTGGCTGACACGTTTTTCATATCTTTTATGCCATTGAGGACAATGTCAATCAAGTTGGGGGGTGGGACAATCAATTTGATATGCATTTATTGGAAATCTTTTGAAGAAAACTGATATCTTTCACTGAAAAATGGTCAAAATTTTAAAAACTTTCTTTCAAAAACTTCTTTTCACATCTTATGAAAATTGCATGAAAATCATGTTTCATTAAGTAAATCTTAAACAAATCATTTTTTTTTGTTGTTGTCACATTGGTTAAAGAACCTTCAAAGTTTAAATATCCCACTTTACAAAAATCCACAGCAGGATGATTTTCACACACACACGACAACTTAGAATAAATGAAAGATCTTAAAAGTATAGAATTGTTGGAATTCACCTCAAGGATAAGACTACTTATTCTAATTTTTCTTTTGGGTTGAACGAAAGGAATGTGTAGGATTAGTAATAGGGGAATGTCCCACTCAGCACTCTAAAAGAGGCGGTCATTTAAAATGGACAGTTGTAAACACTAAAGATAATAGAAGGCGTTAAAAGAGCTAAAGGAAAGTAGGTGACAAAAAGTACACACCTCTCCTTAGGCAATTCAAAGAGAGTGGCAAAAAGTACGCACTCTCAAAAGCAAAAGTACAATGAAATGAAAAAAAAAAAAATGCCACGCTAAAAAGTCCATCGTACCAAAAATATGAACTCATTTTAAGAAGGTTCACTTTGAAAAACGTATAAATGTGTGCATCTCGTAATGACCATAGAGATCCGTATGAAAGTAAAGCAGATACGTCCAAGGTTCTCGTGGACTAAAGTCTTAACCAAACCTTAATGATAACTCAATCTATCATGCAACTAGACCTAGACAGGGGGTTACATGGCAGTCACTAGATGGTTGGATTTTGTGTTTTTCTAATTTTTTTGTGATTTCATTAAAGTATGTACATATTTACAAATATTTTGATACTTTTTTGGATATTCATTTTTTTTTGAATTTTGAAATTTTCGATTTTCTTTGTATTTTATGGGTAGAATTTCTTTAGATCGACCCCTATCCGAAAGAATTCTTCAACTTTCTTTTTTTTTTTTATACAAATATTTACACTTACTTGCTAATTCTTGAACTAAAAATGAAGGAACTGACTTACCTCTACAACTCTTAGATAAAGAGGAAGGTACCCAATCCCTATGCGATTATGCACAAGACTTTGAGAGCGAGTCAGATTTGTTACAAGGGTGGGTCCTTGAGACAGAGACCCGATGATGGCAGAATTGCCCCAGTATGTGGGCTCCTCATTGGTGGTTTCACACCCTTCGATCTGGGAGTGGGACGTTTTTTTTCTTTTTTTTGTGGTCATAGGTTTCAAGGATGAAACACTCAGAGAAATGTGCTACAACCGATGATGGAAGCCTGAGGGAACAGGTCCTTCGGAACAAGGTCATTCCTCTGGTTAAGGTCATTTGGCAACATCGCTCAAGAGGCGAGGCGACTGTCGTACATTTTTTAGGAAAAATGCACTTGATCTTGATTTTCTGATTTAGAGACTTATGTTTTTTAAATTTTGAATTTGTAGGTTTTGAAGGATAAGAAAGATGTGCAAATTCAATTGAAATGAGATTTCTTTTAGGTATTTTTTATGTTTTGCAAAGGGGCAAACTTGAATTTTATTTGATTTTTTGATCTACAGGAAGTGTTTTGTTTTATCTTAGAGTTTTTTATTTAATTTTAAAGGAATTAAAGTTGAAAATTTTGGATTTTAACAATTGGGGGTTGAGTCTGTGCAGGGTAGCGCAGACTCATTTGTCACAAGCCTACTTTTTATATTTTTTGGATATTTTAATGAGAAAAGTTAGCATTTTTGTTTGGGTTTTGATTTGTGTAAAATATAGGGTTTATCATTAATATTTTGATTTGATTTGAGGGGAATTTAATGGCCAAAATACTAGATTTTAAGAATTTAGGGTTGAGTCTGCTCTATAGGGCGCAAACTCATTGGTTATCAAAGTGTTTAAGCATTTTTTATATTTTTTGTGAAAGGATTTTTAAGCTTTTATTTAGGTTTTTGACTTATATAAAGTATAAAGTTTTTATGTAAATTTTTGGGTTTAATTTGAAGGGAATTTAAGGTCAAAAAGGCCAATTTTGGAATTTCAGGGTTGAGTCTGCGTAGGGTAGCACATACTCATTTGTCACCAATTTGTTTTGAGTTGTTTTTTGCATTTTTTCAAGAACAACTTGTTGTTTTTATTTGATTTCCTGATAGATAAGAATAAACTTGATTTTTATAGAGTTTTAGATCATCTTGAAGTGGTCAGAAAGTTGATTTTTTATTTTTTGTGAATTTCAGGATTGAGTTTGCGCCTGGATGCGCAGACTCAAGTTTGAACTGCAGATTTTTTGTTTATGAGTTGTTTTATTATATTTTTGGTGGGATAACTTGATTTTATGTTTTTTTTGGTGTTGATTTACAAATTTAGAGCTGCGGGCATGATTTAGGGGCCAAGATATGAGGTTTTGGCCTTGAGATTGATGCACAGACTCAAGTTTAAAGAGGATTTTGAGCAAGATTCTTCAAAAGATGGAATCTCCTGATGTTGAGGCGAATTCCAAGATTTTCAAAATGCTGTGGAGCTTCAAAGATCAAGGAGACAAGAAAATGGGTTTGAGTCCGCGCAAGGGGTGCGCAGACTCAGCTGAACTTGTGATTTTTGTTCATTTTGAAGGGATTTGGATGCTTTTTGTAAATGGATATTTATTTTAAATGAAATGAAGTATTTGATATATGATTGTAAGTGATTTGAGAAATTTGATTTATTGTTTAGTTGATTTTTTCTTTTGAAATGAGCTTATGAAAGGTCTGCAGACTCAACTTGTGTTTTGAAGTTTTGTGTTTATTTAAAAGGGAGAATGTCCATTTTTTAACATTTTATGATTTAAATATAATCTAAATTTAGCTATTTTGAATCATTTGAGCCATAACCAATGTCCTTGGTCCAAGAATCAATCACTTGATAGTTTTTGGGTTGAGTCTACGCATGGGTGCGCAGACTCAAGTCTGAAAATGGTTTTTGAAGTTCCTGCACAGTTCAAGCTGCATTTAAGTAGTTCAAAAGGTTAGTTTCAACCAGTAAAGTTAGAATATGAAATCCGAAGTGGAAAAAATAGATTGTATCCCATTCCCAATCGAATTTCCATGGTTATAGGTGCGCAGACTCAAAATCTAAGCATAATTTCAGGTTTATACCTCTTTCAACTTAAAGTGACCCAATAACCACCACAAATTTGGGGAACTGAGAAATCTCAAAAGTTGAGTATGGCTACATGAAGCCTTTTCAAGGAGTGGTTCTTATGTGGATTTCTTCAAATGACATGATTTCTTCATATTTATCCCATTCTTCTTGGATCACTTTATCAAGCATTAAAAATGCTTAATATAATGATTTCAAGTTGAATTTCAACATTTCATTAGGAGAACCCAATGAAGGTTTAGGATCTTCATGAAGGATCATGGCATGAAGGGACCCGAAGGACCAACTCCCTTAAAGGGATATGTAATGGCTAATGGACCATAGGGATGGCTGTAAAGGGGGGCATGTCGAGTATCCAACCACTCACCCAAAGGGTGCCCTTAATGCCTTCAAGATGTAAGAAAAACCCATAAGGGGTAATCCAAAGCATCTCTACATTTGGGGAGCAAGGAACTACACCAATTTTCCTAGAGGATCACATGTAGCCATGAACCAAGGAGGTGGCTATAAAGAGGGGCGTGCCGAGCATCCAACCACTTACCCAAAGGGTGCCCTTAATGCCTTCAAAATGAAAGGGTTATCCACAGGGAATCACCCATTCCATTTTTACATTTGGGGAGCAAGGAACTCCACCAACTCATTGGAACTTCGGGACATATCATCTAAATGAACCCATAGAAATGGGAACACAAGAATGATACTTTTTGTGTGAGGGCCCTTGATGGGTTTCCCAACATTGGATTATTCGCACCCTTAGATTGGGACATCCTTGAGAAACATCGGAAGAAACTTAAAATCTTAAAACATATGGCAAAATTTCGGTTTGAAACATTAAGAGCTTAACAACCCAAAGTCCAAGTCATTTAGGACCTTCATTGGGCCTCAAAAGGACAGCCCTAGGTCCAATGAACCTTTGGACAACTTGGGGGAGGATCAAAGAATCACCTCAAGCCCAAAAACCAAGTTGAAAGAGGCGCAGACTCAAAAAACTGCAACTGGCGCTGAGTCTGCGCAGGAAGGCGCAGACTCATGAACAGTAGCCGTAGACTCAACACTGTAGCACTACACAGGCGCAGACTCACCTGAAATCCAGATTTTTGGTGAAAAATTAGTTTAAATCTAACCCAAATGATGGAAAATAGAGTATAAAAGATACAAGGCCTAAAATATTTATTATATTTTAGATACATTTCTTTAGAAAAATATCATGAAAACTTGAATGTGAACATATGAGAAACTTAGGTATATTTTTTATCTTTTCCATAGATATCTCCTTCTTAGATCCATGTTAGAGGGTTTATAATCAAAGAAGCTCATCCCCAACTAGTGAAGGAACCTCCTTAAGAACCTCTAGGGCCTAAACCCTTAGCCATTAAAGGAAAAAATCCAAACAAAACCCATTCGGTTCCCACATGAAAACAGAAACTCAAACTTTAATATATATGAAACTTAGGGGATTTCTCTTGATGTTTGGCCTTGGGGGAATATCATCCATGGAAGGGATGTGGTCCTAAGGGTCATGGAAGGCCAAGCCACCGTGAAAAACCCCAAAACCAAAGACAAATAAATGAAAAATCAGTTTTCAGGAAATCTGGACAGCAAAGCACATTTCGGGTCATATCTCCATATTTAGGGGGTTTCAAGGCTTGAGGAGACCATTTATATAAACTAGAAAGGTCCCTCTACCATCCCCATATGAAAAACACATACCTTATGAAGGAAAAAATAACATAAAAGAAAGATCACCAGCAAATTCACAAAACAGACACAGGAAATCTGAACTTTGCATTTCATTGGTTTCAATCACTATGGATGAACATCAAGGGGGAGATGGAAGTTTCTAATGACATAAAAATGAAAGAAAAGTTTAGGAAAGTAAGATAATGAAGAACAAAGAACCATCCCTCATCCCCACTCTACCTTGAAGAGAGGATGAGGGAGGGAAAATGGCTCCAAAGGCCAACTCTCTTGCTATCTTCCTATTTAACAATCTTTCTCTCTTCTTTTTTCTTTCTTTTCTTTTTAGGATGTAGGAAATGGAGGGGGAGGAGGAGGGACACGTGCTCCTCCAAGCTCTCACACTTTACTTCTTCCCTTTTCTCTTTTTTGGGATTTTTTGTCTCCAACTTTTTTTTGTAGAAGATGGGGGTTCTTTTATGGATGAAGTTGGATTACTTTTGGGGGGTAGATTAGGCATCCATTAGCCTTGGACTAGGGATAAGAAACCCCTCTCAAGAACCTTCCAATGAGGCCACAACACTTGGAGAATCATGATTGGCTTCTCTTTTGCTTTTCACCTACCCTTTTCTAGAAGAATCTTGAGGGGGGGACCACTTGCTTTTCTTCTTATCCTCCTTTGGGCATATTTGAACATGGGCCAAAGGGATAAGAATAGGCCATGGGGGAGACCATTTGGGCACTTTTAAAGGCTGCCATGAAATTGGGCTTTGGCCTTTACTTTTTAGGCCCAAATTGGCCCTATTAGGCTTCTTTTGCTTGAGATAATGGGCCCGGGCCTGCCCCCTTGGATTTCTTCATCATTTGAGCTTAAAGTAACCTATTTTTGACTTCCTTTGACTTGAAAAATTGGGCTTGACTACTACCCCTTAAATCTTCTTCATTTGGGTCTTCTTGGACAATCTTTGCACAATTGTTTGGACCTTCTTTACTTGAGATAATGGGCCCAGTTGTGCCATTGGATTCCTTCACCATTTGGGCCCTAGAGTGGCCCCTTTTTGATTCATTTGGCTTGCAAAATAGGCATGATTGCTGTCCATTAACCTTCTCTTTATGTGGAAAAAATTGTTTGGATTTTTCTCTTTGCTCATTTTTTGGTGACAACAACGACCTAGGAGCGCGAGGATGAGATGCGGGAACAGTTTCTCTACTTTTTCCCATAAGTTCTTCTTTTTACCTGTGCAATCATGTTACATTATAGCGACAATTTTGGTGACGAAATTCTTTTAAGGTGGGGAGAATGTAAGGATTGAGGTTTCGAATCCGGTTACTGAGTCAGTTTCGGGGTCGGATCCCTTGATTTGGGCCCTTGTGGGGTTGGGGCTTGGGTTCCTTTTCACGTCGAGCTTGCTCGACGCGATTCAAACGACGTTTGTCGAGGTGGACGCATTTTAGGTTGTGCCACGTAGGCGCCACGTGGGTTGGTTTTGGGCCGCGAGAGTACGGCCCCGGTCTTATCGACTGAATGGCGTCTTGCTTGGAAGACGCCATTTAGAGTACGGCCCTGGTATGTCAATGTACGGCCCGGACTTGTCGTCTGAATGACGTCGGATTTGGACGACGTGTTTTACCTAGTTTCAGTTTGACCCCGCAAACCCTTCCATTTCCCTCATTTTCTCCTTTCCCTTCTCTCTCCTCTCTTCCCGCCGAACCTCCGGCGCCCCTTTCCCTCTCTCCTTCCTTTCCTCTCCCCATTCCTCCTCTCCCTCCACTACATCAACCTCCTAACTTCCTCCACTACCACCACCACTTCCTCTGCGGCGCATTTCTCTCCGGATAGTGGCCGACGTCCCGGTAGAGTAACGGCGTCTACGGCGGAACCAGCGGTGGCGTGTGGCGAGGCGGTTCGACGGCTTGGAGCTCGAAGGAGTTCGAGTAACCGGTAGGGTGACGATCCTCGCGATATTTTGATTTAAATCATGTTTTTACCGCTTTGGAGCATGTTTAGGGGACTTTTGAAATGAAAATACTAATTGCATGTAATGAGGAATTGTGGGTTTTTAATGGGTACTTAGTTTCTCCTCCTCCCTCTCTATGTTTATGGTGTTTTGTGCGATTTTGGGGGAGAAATCCCGTTTTGTAACTCGGGGGAGGCAGGAGGAGAACCTGTCTGTCAGGGTTAAATGGCGTCTGGGGACAATGACGCCGTTTAAAAAGGCGGCTTCCACCCACGATGCGATTTAACCACACATAACAGACTCTGTTTCTGGACTGAACGGTATCCAAGGACAGCGACGCCATTTATTTGGCGACTCCTTTGAACGACGCGTTTTTGGCCATCTTCCGTGGCCATATTTCACATGAACCAGTTTAGGAGTCTTGAATGACGTCGGCCTTGGGCGACGTGATTCAAGATAGAATCTCATTAATTCCTACAATTAACATGTGTTTACATTGATAGATAGTTTGGTTAATTGCATGTTTGAAATCATACTTGAGGACGATGATTTCTACGTGATCGGATCGCACCGTGTTGCGTTTTGTGCGATCGTAGGTCTAGAGTGATAGTTGTTAGCGCTTAGGCACCCCGTGTCGGTGTGGGAGTGACACGGTGCCGGTGTGGGAGTGGTGGGGTGACGTCTAGAGATAGAGTCACCTGGTGTACCCCGGGGTATAGCTAGTACCGGTGTGGGAGTGGTACATTCGGAGTGTCACTCATGCTGGGGGAAGTAGAACCACCTTGAGCCAGGTTAGGCCGGAGTAGCCAGTGCGCTATCCGAGGGGTTGCTGTTTGGTCTCAGCGGGTCGGTGTTTTCCGCGTTCGGCCTTGTGACTTGTGTGTTTAGACGAGACGCTAGTTGTTGACTCTGTGGTAGGGTGGTTTCGGAATCGTGCATGTTATTGTTATAAATGCGTGTGTTTTATATCGAAATCTAGGAATTTTGTTACTGCCTTATTTAGTTAAATTGCCTATATTTATGTATTGCACTTGTGGATGTGTGAGTGGGTGGTGGGGATCGAAGGATCCCTATTGAGTCTTTTTTCGATGACACTCACCCCCTGCGATTTTCAGGTGAGGGTTCTACGCAGGCATAGCGAGGAGAGTGTTGCCTTGGGTTGCGCGCCAGCAACCACTGTTCTGGGGTATGCCCCGATGTAGTTGTTATTTTCTTTTCAGGCCTGTACGCTTAATTATTATTTTTCTATTGGAATATATAATTAATTACTGAGTCAAGTCGAATTGTAATAATTTTTAATTTTTGCACTTCCTTTACAATTCGATGTGATGTGAATGTTTAGCTTAGTTTATTATTTATTTTCCAGACTTATCAAGATCCTGGTTTGGCTCCAAATTAATGATTCGGTACCCATTTAGTAATCGGATCCCCGATTATAGGGTGACGGGTCGTTACAGAAGGATTCCTTTCCCAGTCTTCCTTTGTCTCTCCTGTGCTCCTGACCTGCTACCCGCCAACCCACCAACCTCTTTTGTCTTACTAGCCTCCCACCTTCCAACCTCGAAGATTTCTAACCTCCTCCTCTTGAGAGGAGTTAGAGGGTTTCAATAGAAGGCCAGAAAATAGGGAAAATTAGGGGTTTAAATCCCCGTTAATCCTCAAGGACTAATAGGAATTAGTCAAGGGCAGGAGATCGTGGTTGCGGCAGTTGCCGGAGTGGGGAGTGTTCGACGTAGTAGGGTGTGAGGGTCGCAGCCGGAGGAGAACGTGGGGAGACGAGGTTAAGGGGGTCCTGTGAAGTGGACGGTTGCCAACTCTGCCTTCCACAAAAGTGGAAGGGGGACAACCCCACCTTCCACTTTTCGTCGAAGGCGGACAACCCCGCCTTCCATTTATGACTGAAGTTTGTCTAACACTAGGTGTTTACAAATGCCCCTCCGGGACGCATATTTTGTAGTGGAGTGAACTGGAATGATAAATGGGCATTCCGAAATAGAACCTGATTTTTGGATAGCCTGGAGAAGGATGAGCTACACTCAAGGATGACAAGCGAATGTGATGAATGCACGAAAATTAGTTATACGGGTTGCAAGGGTGATTAGGGGAAGAATAATCTATACTAGAGAATCACAATCCATAGGACCCTTGGATACTAGAACCACGAGGCCTTGTTAGTCTTAGGTGGCATACAGGCCAATATGACAATGTATAATCTCGTTCATTTACTAATAGCATGGCATTATTTCATTACATGTAACTCGTTCTATTATAATTTCATAATGAAGTCCGTAAATATATGCGACTGTGATCAGATTATGATGAGATCATACTAATGAGACTGATCACTTATACATACACATTCTTAATTGTTCCTAGTCGGAGGATATCTGAGAAGGACATCAGATATCCAGTTAAACTAGTAAAGATTACTCCTGCTCATATGATGAGGGCGACTAATGTCATAGTCACTTCTGTGGGGACACTAAGGCAGATTTATTGGTGCTTATTAGAGAATGAGTTCACTGAACTGATCCGACTGAATTGCAGGATGGTATTGTACCTAACTTTTAAGTAGCTTGATTATATTGTCGCAGTTGCGTAGATAGTCCTCGGACTTGAGACACAAAGGACACCTTGTCAGTGGACTTCTATACTTTGACTTTGGTTTACAGATCTCTATTCACGAGATTCTAAATAGCTAAGGATCAGGTACAGCGGAATACCATCGAAAGAAATTGAGTGTTCAATAAGGAATCATTCGCTCTCGGTACTAAGAGAGAGAATGCTCTAAGAAGGATGCACAGGAGTCCCTAGCCAGGGCGGACAATAATATAGGGAAAGGAGTTTTACAATATTATACGGCAGCATCCTATCCAAGTGAGTCGACCGGTTAGGATTTGACGGTTCACTATACCTTGAGTTGACTTGAGAGCATTGTACAAATGAAGGATTATCTCCACGTGGTACTTGTCGGCAGAAAGGTTTCAAAAGTGGGTTGCTTAACCCCAATACCTTCCGAGTTCACACGGTGTTACTTGGCACCCAACGTGATAGGAGGCCCAACCGAATTAAATGTGCGACATTAACTCATCTGATTAATTAATTGATTAATTAAGTCAGTGAGAGTCACTGGGCTTATTGGGCCATTAACCGGACTAGTAATTGGGCCTAGAGGGTCACCCGCAAAAGATTCTCTAGGCGATGGATTAAAAGTGGGTTTTATATTATTTCGAGGTTTTTATGAAAAATTACGTGGTTAATATAAAATGTAGCTAACGGGCTAAACAGGCCAAGCTACTGTTCAGCCTTGGCCACCCCCTCCTCTCTCACTGTAACGCCCCGCTGACCTAGTTCAGTCATGCCGACCAACTTCGAACTAGCGAGTGCACCGTAGTTGGAACAACCTAAACATATAGTTACTCCAGAGTGAGCACATACATACATCCACAACACCGTGAATCAACCATCATAACAAAAAATTTATCCACTAATAACAAATAACATAAATTACATATTCATATTTTACATCAATTAAGTAGTAGTTTGTTATTTAAGCTCTACATCTCCTAGTCCCATAGCTTGACCTTTAATTCTCTTTGCCTGAAAAATGTTAGGGAGCAAGAGTAAGTCTCATCCGACCTACCAAGCACATGATATCACTACATGGCTTATCAAATATAAATATAAAAAGAAAAATTATGGTACCATATAATCATGTCATGATAGAATCTAACATAGCCAGCTTCAGCTAACATAGGAATCATGGAAAATCATGACATAGTCGAAAGATCATGGCGTAGCACGGCATGGCGTGAGCATAAACATATAATATCATAGCATGGCTTAACTTGATCATGGCATAGCACCATGGCATGGCATAAGTGTTGGGTTTTCTCGGTTTCTCCGAATCGCTCACGCAGCGAAAAATAAAATTATTTACAGCGATCCGTTCCCGTTTCGAAATCTAAAATACGATAATTGGATTATCGAAGTTCTCACCGTGTGTGGATTCGAATCCGCAACCGTTTGGTTTCGTCGGTGCGACACCGCAAGCCGCGCAAGCGCCCGGCCTCTAGGGAAGTCCACGCGATCCTCCCCGCGACGGATATCCTCGAGTTCCTCGTTCTTCGTAGCCCACGTAGCCTCCACCGGTTGCCGCGATGACCGCCGCAACGCGCAGATGATTTCCCGTCGAACGGGATTCGGAGAAGCGGCGGAGCAGATCTGGATCTGCCTGGACGCCAGAGAAAGACAGAAACTGAGGAGGGGCGGCTAGGGTTAGCAGCAGCTTGGCCTGCTCAGCCCGTTCGCTATGTTTTATACTAACCGCACGATTTTTGATCAAAACCCCCGGTTTATATAAAACCCACTTATTTATCCATCGCCTTGAGAATCATTTGCGTGTGACCCTCTAGGCCCAATTACCAGTCTAATTAGTGGCCCAATAAGCCTAGTGACTTCTCATTGACTCAATTAATCAATTAATAACTCATTATATTAATTAATCAATTAAATTAATGTCACACATTAAATTCGCTCGGGCCTCCGATCACGTTGGGTGCCAAGCAACACCGCGTGAACTTGGAAGGTATTAGGGTTAAGCAACCCACTCTTGGAACCTTTTCGCTGATAATTGCCGCGTGGATATAATCCTTCATTCGTAAAATGCTCTCGAGTGAACTCAGGGTATGGCGAGCTGTCAAACCCTAGCCGGTCGACTCACTTGGATTGGATGCCGCAGATGAATATCGGAAAACTCCTTTCCCGATATTATCGTCCGCCCTGGCCAGGGACTTTCGCGCATCCTTCCTAGAGCATTCTCTCTCTAAGTACCGAGAGCGAATGATTACTTATTGACACACAATTCCCTTCGACGGTATTCCACTGTACCCAATCCTTGGCGTATTAGAATCATGTGGCTAGAGATTCGTAAACCAAGGTCAAAACACAGAAGTCCACCGCCAAGGTGTCCTTGGTGTCTCAGGTCCGAGGACCATCCACGCAACTACGACAATAGAATCAAGCTGGTTGACAGTGAGGTACAATACCATCCAGCGATTCAGTCGGATCAGTTCAGTGAACTCATTCTCCAATGAGCACCTACAGATTCGCCTTAGTGTCTCAACACAAGTGACTTATGAGATCAGTCACCCTCATCATATGAGCAGGAGTAATCTGTACTAGTCTAACCGGATATCCGATGTCCTTCTCGGATATCCTCCGACTAGGAACAATTAAGAATATGTGTGTTTAAGTGATCAGTCTCATTAGTATGATCTCATCATAATCTGATCACTATAGCACATATTCACGGACTTCATTATGAAACGAGAATTAATGCGATTTACACATAATGAATATTATGCCATTATATTAATAAATGAACGAGATTTACAATGTTAGATTGGCTTGTAGGCCACCTAAAACTAACAATAAGTACAAGCATAATAGGGGCATGGCATAGCATAGCATGATTGAAAGATCATGGTATAGCATGAAGTCATACATCATAAATATATATATAGCGTACGAACAACATGAATCTTTCCACTTATTTAACGGACATGCATCCAAACCACAACATGAGGAGATTTAACATGACGTGCATCCAACGGTAAGGGAAATGCCCACTAGTGCTTCCACTGCATAGCAGGGGGACCCACCCGTCCCCCCTGGACTGGGAGAATTGTAACCAAGATTTTATTCGTTTGCCTCGGGTTGCATCTTTTAACTTAATCTCTACCTCACAAAGATGCTTGTATGATTCAAACATATGGACTCCTAAGGTGGCACTGTCCGTAAGGATGTTCGATTTTAATATAGGTGACTTATAGAATGGGATTTAGGCAAGGGATGGGTGTCCATTTAGGCTCGTAAGTCATTTTGATAGCATGTTAGCTTACTAACACATACTTAAGTTGTAGGAAAATAGATGGTTTGAAAACGGGGCATTTGTAGTAGGAAAATACCTATGGAGAAAGAACCATATACTTGCCTTTAACCAGAAGCTCTCTTGAGAACAGCGGGAACCTCCTCCGCATGTTAAAAACCCTCACGAGCAATCCCCGTTCTTGCTCTATATATCTCTCTCTCTTTCTCTCTTCCTCTCTTCCTCTCTTCCTCTCTTCCTCTCTCTCTTTCTCTCTTGGGCGTGGGCAAGAAGGTGGAGAAGAAGAGATGGGCAAAATGGAGGGGTTACCCCCTATTTATAGGTGAAGGCATGCCTTAAGATGCGGACATGTGTCCCCCCTCTTTTAAGATGGAGATGACATGTGGGCAATGACCACCGCAACGTGCGATCGAATTCTCGTCGGACATGAATCGGAGAAGACGACGATGTAGTCTACAGAGAGAAGAGAGAGTAGGGGCGCCAGAGAGAGAGGAAGAGAGGAAGGGGTGGCCAGGGCTGAGCAGCAGCCTGGCCTGCTCAACCCGTTCGCTATATTTTATATTGACCGTACGATTTTTCATAGAAATCTCTGATTTTATATAAAACTCACTTTTAATCCATTGCCCTGAGAATCTTTTGCGTGTGACCCTCTAGGCCCAATTACCAGTCTAATTAGTGGCCCAATAAGCCTAGTGACTTCTCATTGACTCAATTAATCAATTAATAACTCATTATATTAATTAATCAATTAAATTAATGTCACACATTAAATTCGCTCGGGCCTCCGATCACGTTGGGTGCCAAGCAACACCGCGTGAACTTGGAAGGTATTAGGGTTAAGCAACCCACTCTTGGAACCTTTTCGCTGATAATTGCCGCGTGGATATAATCCTTCATTCGTACAATGCTCTCGAGTGAACTCAAGGTATGGCGAGCTGTCAAACCCTAGCCGGTCGACTCACTTGGATTGGATGCCGCTGATGAATATCGGAAAACTCCTTTCCCGATATTATCGTCCGCCCTGGCCAGGGACTTTTGCGCATCCTTCCTAGAGCATTCTCTCTCTAAGTACCGAGAGCGAATGATTACTTATTGACACACAATTCCCTTCGACGGTATTCCACTGTACCCAATCCTTGGCGTATTAGAATCATGTGGCTAGAGATTCGTAAACCAAGGTCAAAACATAGAAGTCCACCGCCAAGGTGTCCTTGGTGTCTCAGGTCCGAGGACTATCCACGCAACTACGACAATAGAATCAAGCTGGTTGACAGTGAGGTACAATACCATCCAGCGATTCAGTCGGATCAGTTCAGTGAACTCATTCTCCAATGAGCACCTACAGATTCGCCTTAGTGTCTCCACACAAGTGACTTATGAGATCAGTCACCCTCATCATATGAGTAGGAGTAATCTGTACTAGTCTAACCGGATATCCGATATCCTTCTCGGATATCCTCCGACTAGGAACAATTAAGAATATGTGTGTTTAAGTGATCAGTCTCATTAGTATGATCTCATCATAATCTGATCACTATAGCACATATTCACGGACTTCATTATGAAACGAGAATTAATGCGATTTACACATAATGAATATTATGCCATTATATTAATAAATGAACGAGATTTACAATGTTAGATTGGCTTGTAGGCCACCTAAACTAACAATAAGTACAAGCATAATAGGGGCATGGCATAGCATAGCATGATTGAAAGATCATGGTATAGCATGACGTCATACATCATAAATATATATATAGCGTACGAACAACATGAATCTTTCCACTTATTTAACGGACATGCATCCAAACCACAACATGAGGAGATTTAACATGACGTGCATCCAACGGTAAGGGAAATGCCCACTAGTGCTTCCACTGCATAGCAGGGGGACCCACCCGTCCCCCCTGGACTGGGAGAATTGTAACCAAGATTTTATTCGTTTGCCTCGGGTTGCATCTTTTAACTTAATCTCTACCTCACAAAGATGCTTGTATGATTCAAACATATGGACTCCTAAGGTGGCACTGTCCGTAAGGATGTTCGATTTTAATATAGGTGACTTATAGAATGGGATTTAGGCAAGGGATGGGTGTCCATTTAGGCTCGTAAGTCATTTTGATAGCATGTTAGCTTACTAACACATACTTAAGTTGTAGGAAAATAGATGGTTTGAAAACGGGGCATTTGTAGTAGGAAAATACCTATGGAGAAAGAACCATATACTTGCCTTTAACCAGAAGCTCTCTTGAGAACAGCGGGAACCTCCTCCGCATGTGAAAAACCCTCACGAGCAATCCCCGTTCTTGCTCTATATATCTCTCTCTCTTTCTCTCTTCCTCTCTTCCTCTCTTCCTCTCTCTCTTTCTCTCTTGGGCGTGGGCAAGAAGGTGGAGAAGAAGAGATGGGCAAAATGGAGGGGTTACCCCCTATTTATAGGTGAAGGCATGCCTTAAGATGGGGACATGTGTCCCCCCTCTTTTAAGATGGAGATGACATGTGGGCAATGACCACCGCAACGTGCGATCGAATTCTCGTCGGACATGAATCGGAGAAGACGACGATGTAGTCTACAGAGAGAAGAGAGAGTAGGGGCGCCAGAGAGAGAGAGGAAGAGAGGAAGGGGTGTCCAGGGCTGAGCAGCAGCCTGGCCTGCTCAACCCGTTCGCTATATTTTATATTGACCGTACGATTTTTCATAGAAATCTCTGATTTTATATAAAACTCACTTTTAATCCATTGCCCTGAGAATCTTTTGCGTGTGACCCTCTAGGCCCAATTACCAGTCTAATTAGTGGCCCAATAAGCCTAGTGACTTCTCATTGACTCAATTAATCAATTAATAACTCATTATATTAATTAATCAATTAAATTAATGTCACACATTAAATTCGCTCGGGCCTCCGATCACGTTGGGTGCCAAGCAACACCGCGTGAACTTGGAAGGTATTAGGGTTAAGCAACCCACTCTTGGAATCTTTTCGCTGATAATTGCCGCGTGGATATAATCCTTCATTCGTACATTGCTCTCGAGTCAACTTAGGGTATGGTATACCGTCAAATCCTAATCGGTCGACTCACTTGGATCGGATGATGCCATGTAATATCGAAAAACTCATTTCCCGATATTACCGTCTACCCTGGCCAGAGACTTCTGTGCATTTTTCTTAGAGCATTCTCTCTCTAAGTACCGAGAGCGAATGATTCCTTATTGACACTCAATTCCCTTCAACGGTATTCTGATGTACCCGATCCTTGGTAGTTTAGAATCCCATGAATAGAGATCCGTAAACCAAGGTCAAAGCACAGAAGTCCAGCGACAAGATGCCCTTGGTGTCTCAGGTTCGAGGACCATCCACGCAACTACGACAATAGAATCAAACTGGTTGACAGTTAGGTATTATACCATCCAGCGAGTCAGTTAGATCAGTTCAATGAATTTATTCTCTAATGAGCATGTACAGATTCGCCTTAGTGTCTCCACACAAGTGACTATAAGATTAGTCACCCTTATCGTACGAGTAGGAGTAATCTGCAACTAGTCTAACTGGATATCCGATGTCCTTCTCGGATATCCTCCTACTATGAACTATTAAGATTATGTGTGTTTTAGTGATTAGTCTCATTAATATGATCTCACTATAACCTGATCACTATCGCACATATACACGGACTTCATTATGAGATAGTAAAAGAACGAATCACACATAATGAAATAATGTCATTTTATTAATAAATGAACGAGATTTACATAGTCAAATTGGCTTATAGGCTACCTAAAACTAACAATCTCCCACTTGGACTAAAGTCAATTGTAGGTGCTCAAGTCGTATGCTATCATCATGATATCATGTGTTGTATAATTAACAAATCTAATCTAAATCGAAGTTGATCGCTTACTAACCTTGTGACGTTCGGAGATTGGGTTCTTTGTTCCTCTTTTTCGGCCGGCCAAAGAAGAAGAGCCCTTCTTTTGGATTTACTCTTGTTTTATTTTTTATTTGCTCCTTTTCAATCTTCCTTTCAAGCTTCCAAAGCCTTCAAACCATGCAAAATAATCAAATAAAGAAAAAGAAAGAAAAACATATTAGAGCTATGATAGTGTACTAACTATTCTAAATATTAATCTAAACATACAACTGAACTAAAATCACTCACTTTTATGATTTTCTTTTAAACCCCTATCATGGACATGGGTTTGGAAAAAATGAAGTGGGTGTGTGTATGATGGAGTGATATGATGAAAAACTATATGAAAATACTAAACAATTGATGAAACTTTGTGAAATCAATGAAGAAACATTGAAAAACGAAAGAAAAAGATAGTTGGTTGGCCCCTTCATAGCCTTAGTCTTCTTAAACTTCAATGGAGGAAAAGGATGAAGAAGGAAGAAACTCTTCTTGCTATCCAGGTTTTCTTCAATAGAGGGCTCCTTTTCACCTTGATTTGAACTCCAAAACACCAATGGCCAACCTTTTTCAAAGGTCTAAAGGGCATTGTATATATAGAGGCTTCAACTAGGGTTATTTGGCCATCAAAAGAGCTCTCCCGCAGTCGGACTCGCCTTGGATGGACATGGAAGGACTTGGAAACCTTTCCAACCTCTGGAACCGGATTAGCTCGGCCAAATCATGTTTATTAGGAAACTTCTTGAAACGCGTCGTTACAGAGGGACGCCATTTAGCTAAGTTAACCGGCTAAAATAGAAATAAAATTCGCGAAGGAAACCAGAAAATACTAGGAAACCTAAAAGGCGTCGACTATGGAAGTCATGATTTAGATAATTAGTAAACTAATACGAAATTAGAAATCGGAAATCCAGATGGATTAGGACTTAAACGGCGTCGTCCATGGGCGACGTCATTCAGTTAATCCTATCTGAATTTAGGAATTTTAATTCGGAACTGATTTCGACTAGAAACCTAAATAGTGTCGGCCATGGGCGACATTAATTAACAAATTTTGATAAAAATCAATAAAAACTAATTAATGATTAAAAATCACACCATTCTATAGCATTACAAGTGTGACATAAAATTCACAGAATATGAAATCAAAATTAACGTGTCTACAACTGCCCCACCTTAGTATTGACTTTGCAAGGAAGTGAAATAGATTAGAATGGACTGAAAATGTAATGCCAAGGTGTGATGTGATACACTCTCAACATTGTATGATGAAAATCTTGCTCAAAATGATCAATGAAGCGACTCAAAGAGATCAATAGAATCAATCCTGTTTAGATGAAAGAGACAAAGAAAATATGGTCGATCAACTTCCACGATTGGGAAGTACCTTAGGTCACAAACCCTGTAGGTTTCATTATGGAGAGCGTTTACCAGCCAATGTGGACGTGTTGCAACTATGATGGATCTTAAAAAGAAACAAGAAAACTTGGGATAAAGAATCCAAACAGGAATAGAATTAAAAAGATATTTTCAAGAAAACCCCAAAGATAATTGGGAGATAAATTCAGAGTGGAATATTTCGCATCACGTTGGAATTTATTAGATCAACGGTCTGAAATTTAATCAATAACTAATTCTTACTACAATTATTTCAAAGTCCTACATGATGCATACTGGACTAAAAGAAAATTTAAAATGAAATAAAATATAAATTAATCAAGGATAATATTGTTAAATTGTCATTGATGAGTCAAGATACAAAATCTTGCAATTCAGTATTAAGCCGAAGTTCATTTCTCCACGCACCATTTCACAAAAGCGAAACCATCGTCCTCATCAATTGACAATCAAACGGCCTATCTGTAACGACCCGCCACCCTATAATCGAGGATCCGATTACTAAATGGGTACCTAATCATTAAAATTTGGAGCCAAACCAGGATCTCGATAAGTCTGAGAAATAAATGATAAACTAAACTAAACATCTACATCACATCGAATTGGAAAGGAAGTGCAGGAATTAAAAATTATTACAATTCGACTTGACTCAGCAAATAATTACATATTCAAACTGAAAAGAAGTAATTAAGCGTACAAGCCTGAAAGGAAAATAACAACTACATCGGGGCATACCTCGGAATGGTGGTTGCTGGTGCGCAACCCGAGACAAAACCCTCCACGCTAGACCTGCCTGGAACCCTCACCTGAAAATTGTAGGGGTGAGTCTCATCGAAATGGACTCAGTAGGGATCCTTCAATCCCCACCACCCACTCACGCACCCACAAGCACAACAACACAAATATAGGCAATTTAAATAAATAAAGCAGTAAACACAATTCTCAAAGATTCCCAGATTTCTATATAAAACGCATGCATTCATCAATGTAACATGCACAACTCTGAAACCACTCCACTACGGAGTCCACAACCAGCGTCTCGGCTAAACATACAAACCACACGGCCGAATGCGGAAAACATCGACTCGCTGGGACCAAACAGCAACCCCTCGGATAGTGCACTGGCTACTCCGGCCTGTCTAGCTCTAGGTGGTTCTACTTCTCCCAGCACGAGTGACACTCCAAATGTACCACTCCCACACCGGTACTAGCTATACCCCACGGTACACCAGGTGACCCTCTCTCTAGGCGTCACCCCACCACTCCCACACCGGCACCGTGTCACTCCCACACCGACACAGAGTGCCTAAGCGCTAACAACTGTCACTCTAGGTCAACGGTCGCACGAAACACAACACATTACGATCCGATCACGTAGAAACCCTCGTCCTCGTGTACGTTTGTAAGTATGCATTTAACCAACTTATCTAACAATGAAAACACATGTTAATTGCATGTATAAGGATTGAGCTTTCGGATCCGGTTATCGGGTCAGTTTCGGGGTCGGATCCTTTGGTTTCGGGGTTAATTGCATATGTAAGGATTAAGCTTTCGGCGTCCGGCGATGTAGACGCATTTTAGGCTGTGTCACGTGGGCGCCCACATGGACTGGCTTTGAGCCGCGACAGTACGGTCCCGATCTTTATTGCCTGAATGACGTCTTTTATAGACAACGCCATGTAGAGTACGACCCTACTATGTCAGTGTACAGCCCAACTTGTCGTCTGAATGACGTTGGGCATGGACGACGTATTTTACCTAGCTTCAGTTTGACCCCGCGAACCCTTCCTCCTTTCTCACATTCTCACCTTTCGTCTCTCTCTCCTCTCTTCTCTCCGGCCTCCGGCGACTCCTTTCCACCTCCCCTTCCTTTCCTCTCCCCATTCCTCCTCTCCCTCCACTCCATCAACCCCCTCACTTCCGCCACTACCACCACTACTTCCTCCGCATTGCATTTCTCTCTGGACGGCGGGCGACGTCCCGGTGGAGTAACGGCGTCCACGGCAGTACCGGTGGCGGCGTGTGGCGTGGCGGTTAACGGCTTGGAGCTCGGAGGAGTTCGAGTAACCGGTAGGGTGACGATCTCCGTTGTATTTTGTTTAAAACTATGTTTTTTCCCGCGTTTGGAGCATGTTTAGGGGAACTTTGGGGCGAAAATGTTAACCTTGTAAATAAGGAATGAAGGGCTTTTAATGGGTAGTTCGATTTTCCTCCTCCTCCCCGTTTGTGTTATGTTTTTATGTGATTTGGGGAGAAATCCCTTTTTTTTTTTAACTCGGGGAAGGCCAGCAGGGGAACCTGTTGGCGAACGCTAAATGGCGTCTTGGGATAGCGACGCCTTTTTGAATGGCGTCTGTCCCCAATGACGCGATTTAGCCCGATTCACCCCGAGCCGTGAATCTATTTCTGTCATTAATAGGTGACTAGGAACAACGATGCCTTTTAAAAGGTGACTACATTGCACGACGCGATTTAGGCCATATTCCGAGGCCAATTTTCACATGAACCAGTTTAGGAGTCTTGAATGACGTCGGCCTTGGGCGATCTGATTCAAGACAGAATCTCATTAATTCCTACAATTAACATGATTTTACATTGATAGATAGTTTGGTTAATTGCACGTTTGAAATCATACTTGAGGACGATGATTTCTACATGATCGGATCGCACCGTGTTGCGTTTTGTGCGATCGTGGGCCTAGAGTGACAGTTGTTAGCGCTTAGGCACCCTGTGTCGGTGTGGAAGTGACACAGTGCCGGTGTGGGAGTGGTGGGTGACGCATAGAGAGAGGGTCAACTGGTGTACCCCGGGTACCAGTGTGGGAGTGGTCACTCGTGCTGGCGGAAGCAGAACCACCTTTAGCCGGTCAAGCCGGAGTAGCCAGCGCGCTATCCGAGGGGTTACTGTTTGGTCTCAGCGGGTCGGTGTTTTCTGCGTTCGGCCGTGTGACTTGTGTGTTTAGCCGAGACGCTAGTTGTGGACTCCGTGGTAGTGTGGTTTCAGAATCGTGCATGTTACTGTTATAAATGCTTGTGTTTTATATCGAAATCTATGAATTATGTTACTGCTTCATTTAGTTAAATTGCCTATATTTGTGTATTGCACTTGTGGGTGTGTGTGTGTGGGTGGTGGGGATCGAATGATCCCTATTGAGTCTTTTTCGATGATACTCACCCCTTGCGGTTTTCAGGTGAGGGTCCAAGGACGGTGTAGCGAGGAGAGTGTTGCCTTGGGTTGCACGCCAGCAGCCACTGTTCTGTGATATGCCTCGATGTGGTTGTTATTTCTTTTTCTGGCCTGTACGCTTAATTATTTCTTTTCTGTTAGAGTATGTAATTAATTGCTGAGTCAAGTCGAATTGTAATAATTTTTAATTTATGCACTTCCTTTACAATTCGATGCGATGTGAATGTTTAGCTTAGTTTATCATTTATTTCCCAGACTTTTCAAGATCCTGGTTTGGCTCCAAATTTAATGATTCGGTACCCATTTAGTAATCGGATCTCCGATTATAGGGTGGCGGGTCGTTACAGTTAGTATCAGAGCATTCCGTCTGGCAAATAGATGAGTAACTAGGTTAAATATCGTAATTTCGGCAAATAATTACATTATCCCGTATAAGCACGGTGGTAGTGTAGGTTTTAGGATTCTAATTAGAATTTTTCAATTTTTGTGATTGTAGGCGATTATATGGCTCCTTGGAAAAGGGTGCCAGTTATTAGGGAGCGGGGAGATGTTCCTAGTGGATTTGAGGCCGATAAGCCGAATATGGAGTGTTTCATGGAGGCTATGATGGACACGATGGCTAGATACCAGACTCGAGACCCTGGTGAGAGTTCTAGTGCTCGGGGAGGGCCTTCAGCTGCTCTGGAGAGGTTCCTGAAGCTGAAGCCGCCTCATTTTACCGGTCGTCCTGACCCTGATGACGCCATTCATTGGCTGAGGGAGTTGGCGAAGACTTTTGATACCGTGGATTGTGCAGCAGTTGAGAGGACTCCGTTGGCTACCTTCATGTTGAAGGATGATACCTATGACTGGTGGACCACTTTGAAGAGTTTGTCTTATGCGGATAGGAATCTCAGGGAGATTCCATGGGAGACATTTGTGAAGGAATTCAATGCGCAGTACTTCCCTAGGCATGTCTAGAAGGCAAAGGAGAGGGAATTTATGGAGTTGACCCAAGGAAGCATGACAGTGCTTGAGTACCAAATGAAGTTTGTTTCGCTTGGGAGGTTCATGCCTTTTATTTCAGGAGACGAGGAGCGTCGGACTAAGAGGTTTGTGGATAAACTGAGGTCCAATTTAAGGAGTTTTCTGGCGTCCCACTGTTGTACGGACTTGGCATCGGCGGTTAGGTGTGCCGTGGCAGTAGAAGCTCAACGTGATCAGTCGGCTCGGGAGAGGGGACTAACTACTCAGGGGCCAGCTTATGGGAGGGGAAAGACAGCAGCAGCAGTAGCTCCTTCGTCCGGATCAGGATCGTCTTCACTCAGCTCCAGATTTAGGAGGTTCTTTCGAGGCGGTGGTAGCAGCAATGGCAGCAGTGGTAATAGCAGACCCAGGCAGAGCCAGCAGAGTCAGTCAATGTCCAGTGCTTAGTAGGAGGTAGCTCAAGGGCTTCCGACAACTTGTCGACAGTGCGGTGGTACTCGCGGTGGGACTCAGTGTCCTGCATTTTCTAGGAGGTGTTTCACTTGTAGCCAGCAGGGCCATTTGGCTAGGAATTGCCCGCAGGGGCATGGTCAGGGGCAGGGACCAGGTGATCAGAACAAGCCGAGGACGCAGGGGAGAGTTCTAGCTATCACCATAAAGGAGGCTCGTGCGTCCAACTTAGTGGAAGGTACACTTTCTATCACCATAAAGGACGCAGGGGAGAGTTCGTAGATATTCTTTTTGTACCCGTTGATGAGATATCTGATGGATTGATGGTAGAGGTTCCTTCTGGGGATTTCATGTTGTCTTATAACTGTTTGAGTGAGGTTCCCTTGACCATTGAGGGTCATGAGTTACCTGCCCAGTTAGTTGTACTTGCCATTCGCGACTTTGATGTCATCTTGGGCATGGATTGGTTGGAGGCTTATTATGCCGAGGTGGATTGCCATAGGAAGAGGGTGCGTTTCTCTATTTCGGGTATCCCGACCTTCTACTTCCAAGGTATTAGGGTCTCTTCTCGTGGTATTCCTATTTCTGCCCTTAAGGCCCAGAGATTACTTGTTGGTGGCTGTGTGACTTTCTTTGCCTCTGTTGTTTTAGCTGGTGTTAGTAGTGGTTTGAGTCCTTGGGAGGTACCTGTAGTTTGTGACTTTGTTGATGTATTTCCTGAGGAGTTGCCTGGCCTTCCTCCTCAGCGAGAGGTTGAGTTCACTATTGAGCTTGCACCAGGTACGGCGCCCTTGTCTAAGGCCCCGTATCGGATGGCTCTGGCCGAACTCGCTGAGTTGAAGGCGCAGTTGCAGGAATTGCTGGATAAGGGTTTTGTTCGTACCAGTACTTCTCCGTGGGGTGCTCCGGTTCTGTTTGTTAGGAAGAAGGATGGTTCTCTAAGGCTGTGCATTGATTATTGACAGCTGAACCAGGTAACGATAAAGAACAAGTACCCACTTCCGAGAATTGATGATTTGATGGATCAATTGTTGTCTGCGAAGGTATTTTCGAAGATTGATTTGAGGTCAGGGTATTATCAGATGCGGATCCGTGAGACAGATGTGAGTACGACGGCTTTTAGGACTCGGTATGGACATTATGAGTTTTTGGTTTTGCCTTTCGGCTTGACCAATGCTCCGGTCGCTTTTATAGGTTTGATGAACCGGGTCTTTAGGACTTACCTGGATCAGTTTATGGTGGTATTTGTAGATGATATTTTGGTATATTCTTCTTCTAAGGAAGAGCATGCCACTCATCTTCAGGTAGTGTTGCAGGTTCTGAGAGAGCACCAACTCTATGCCAAGTTTAGCAAGTGTGAATTCTGGATAGATAAGGTGCACTTCCTGAGGCATGTCATTTATGGAGATGGCATTGCAGTGGATCTAGCCAAGATTGAGGCAGTGATAGATTGGAGCAGACCGACAACAGTAATTGAGATCAGTAGCTTCTTGGGGTTAGCAGGGTATTACAGACGGTTTGTCCATGATTTTTCTTCGATAGCGACCCCCTTGTCGAGGTTGACTCGTAAGGGAGTTTGTTTCATGTGGACCGAGGAGTGTGTGCGGAGTTTCATTGAGTTGAAGACTCGTCTCACTTCGGCTCCAGTGCTGGTGCTTCGATCGGGCTCCGGTAGATTTGTGGTTTACTCGGCTGCATCTCGGTGAGGTTTGGGTGCGGTTCTGATGCAGCATGGTAAGGTTGTGGCCTATGCTTCTAGGCAGTTGAAAAAGCATGAGGAGAACTATCCCACTCATGACTTAGAGTTGGCAGCTGTAGTATTTGCACTGAAGATCTGGCGGCACAATTTGTATGGAGAGAAGTTTCAGGTTTTTACCGATCACAAAAGCCTGAAGTATGTATTCACGTAGAAGGATCTGAACTTGAGGCAGCGCAGGTGGATTGAGTTTATTAAGGAATTATGATCACTACCTTTCTTATCATCCGGGCAAGGCAAATGTGGTGGCAGATGCCTTGAGTCAGAAGACGGTTGTGTCATATCTTATGGTTCAAGAATGGAGGTTATATGAGTAGGTTGTGGAATCTTCCTTTAGGATTCCTCGAGAGGCCGACAGAGCCGTGTTGGCCAGCCTAACTGTGAGGCCAGCAGTGTACCATGCCGTAATCGAGGCTCAGAGGGCTGATGCAGAGCTGCCGCAGATTCTCCAGATATTAGAGGTAGGGTTGTGGGATGATGGCACGGTCAGATTTATAGGCAGACTCTATGTTCCAGCTGAGGAAGAGGTGCACAGGAGTATCCTGGATGAGGCACACCGTTTTAGATATGCAGTACATCCCGGAACAACTAAGATGTATCATTGTTTGAAGAGGCACTTTTGGTGGCCTGGTATGAAGAAGGACGTGGCTGATTATGTGGCAAGGTGCCTGACTTGTCAGCGGGTTAAGGAAGAACACCAAAGACCAGGAGGATTGTTGCAGCCTTTACCGATCTTGGAATGGAAATGGGAACACGTGACTATGGACTTTGTGATGGGATTATCTGTGTCCCCTGGCAGAAGAGACGCAATATGGGTCATTGTTGATCGATTGACCAAGTATGCACACTTTCTAGCTATTAGGAAGGACTGGTCAATCGGTAAGTTGGCAAAGTTGTTTGTGGATCAGATCATCTCTCTACAGGGGGTACCCTTATCCATCGTGTCAGACCGGGATCCGAGATTTACTTCTAGGTTCTGGAAGAGTTTTCAGAAGGCCTTAGGTACGCAGTTAGCCTTCAACTCGGCTTATCATCCCGAGACTGATGGGCAGTTGGAGAGGACCATTCAGACACTGGATGATATGCTCAGGGCATGTTGCCTAGACTAGGGAGGTTCTTAGGAGCAGCACTTGTCTACAGTAGAGTTTGCTTACAACAACAATTATCATTCTAGTATCGGCATGGTGCCATATGAGGCATTGTATGGGCGGCCGTGTCGATCTCCTGTGAATTGGTCTGAGATTGGCGAGAGGCAGATAGCAGGGCCAGAGTTGGTACAGCAGTGTGCTGAGGTTGCCAGAGTGGTGCAGCAGAGGTTGACTACAGCTCAGACCAGGCAGAAGAGTTATGCTGATATCCGTAGGAGACCGCTTGAGTTCGAGGTTGGGGACCACGTGTTTCTCCGAATCTCACCCTCCAAGGGTGTGATGAGATTTGGGAAGCGAGGTAAGCTGAGTCCGCATTATATTGGGCCTTTTCCCATTCTCGCTCGAATTGGGGAAACAATATACCAGCTAGCCTTGCCACCCAGTCTTGGAGGAGTGCACGATGTGTTTTATGTTTCTTTGCTGAGGAAATATGTTCAGGATCCATTGCATGTTTTAGATTTTTCAGAGTTGGAAGTCGCTGAGGACTTGTCCTTTCCGAAATTCCCTGTACGCATTGAGGATCGCAGGGAACAAGTCCTTCGGAACAAGGTCGTTCCTTTGGTTAAGGTCATTTGGCAACATCGCTCAAGAGGCGAGGTGACCTAGGAGCGCGAGGATGAGATGCGGGAGCAGTTTCCCTACCTTTTTCCGTAAGTCCTTCTTTTTTCCTATACAATCTTGTTACTTTATAGCGACAATTTCAGGCACGAAATTCTTTTAAGGGGGAGAGAATGTAAGGATTGAGGTTTCGGATCCGGTTATCGGGTCAGTTTCGGGGTCGAATCCTCGGTTTGGGTCCTTATGGGGTTGGGGCTTGGGTTCCTTTTCTAGTTGAGCAAGCTCGACACGGTTCAAATGGGGTCCAGCGATGTGGATGCGTTTTAGGCTGTGCCACGTGGGCTGGCTTTGGGCCGCGAGAGTACGGTATAGGTCTTATCGCCTGAATGGCGTCTTTTATGGACGACGCCATTTAAAGTACGACCCTGCTATGTCAGTGTACGGCCCGGACTTGTCGTCTGAATGATATCGGGCTTGGACGACGCATTTTACCTAGCTTCAGTTTGACCCCGCGAACCCTCCCTCCTTTCCCTCATTCTCTCCTTTGCTCTCTCTCTCCTCTCTTCTCTCCGGCCTCCGACGACTCCTTTCCCCCTCCCCTTCCTTTCCGCTTCCCATTCCTCCTCTCCCTCCACTACATCAACCTCCTAACTTCCTCCACTACCACCACCATTTCCTCTGTGGCACATTTCTCTCCGGACGGCGGCCGACGTCCCGGTGGAGTAACGGAGTCTACGGCGGTACCGGCGGCAGCGTGTAGCAGGGCGGTTCGGCGGCTTGCAGCTCGGTGGAGTTCGAGTAACCGGTAGGGTGACAATCCCCGTTTATTTTGTTTAAAACTATGTTTTTTCCCGCTTTTGGTGCATGTTTAGGGGATCTTTGGGGCGAAAATGCTAACCTTGTAAATGAGGAATGAAGGGCTTTAGATGGGTAGTTCGATTTTCCTCCTCCTCCCCGTTTGTGTTATGTTTTTATGTGATTTGGAGAGAAATCCTTTTTTTTTTTAACTCGAGGAAGGCCAGCAGGGGAACCTGTTGGCGAACGCTAAATGGCGTCCTGGGACAGCGACGCCTTTTTGAATGGCGTCTGCCCCCAACGATGCGATTTAGCCCGATTCACCCCGTGCCGTGATTCTGTTTCTATCGTTAATAGGCGACTAGGAACAACAATGCATTTTAATAGGGAACTACATTGCATGCCGCGATTTAGGCCATATTCCGAGGCCCATTTTCACGCGAACCAGTTTTTGAGTCTTCAATGACGTCGGCCTTGGGCGACGCGATTCAAGACATAACCTCATTAATTCCGACAATTAACATGTGTTTACATTGATAGGTAGTTTGGTTAATTACCTGCTTGAAGTCACGTTTGAGGACGATGATTTCTACATGATCGGATCGCACCGTGTTGTGTTTTGTGCGATCGTGGGCCTAGAGTGACCGTTGTTAGCGCTTAGGCACCCTGTGTCTGTGTGGGAGTGACACGGCACCGGTGTGGGAGTGGTGGGGTGACGCCTAGAGAGAGGGTCACCTGGTGTACCTCGGGGTAAAGCTAGTACCGGTGTGGGAGTGGTACATTCAGAGTATCACTCGTGTCGGGGGAAGCAGAACCACCTTTAGCCTTTTAGGCCGGAGTAGCCAGCGTGCTATCCAAGGGGTTGCTGTTTGGTCTCAGCGGGTCGGTGTTTTCCGCGTTCGGCCGTGTGACTTGTGTGTTTAGCCGAGACGCTAGTTGTGGACTCCGTGGTAGTGTGGTTTCAGAATCGTGCATGTTACTGTTATAAATGCCTATGTTTTATATCAAAATCTAGGACTTGTGTTACTGCTTCATTTAGTTAAATTTCCTATATTTGTGTATTGCACTTGTGGGTGTGTGTGTGTGGGTGGTGGGGATCGAAGGATTCCTGCTGAGTCTTTTTCGATGAGACTCACCCCTTGCAGTTTTCAGGTAAGGGTTCCAGGCAGGCGTAGCGAGGAGAGTGTAGCCTTAGGATGCGCGCCAGCAGCCGCTGTTCCGGGGTATGCCCTGATGTAGTTGTTATTTCCTTTTCTGGCATGTATGCTTAATTATTTCTTTTCTGTTGGAGTATGTAATTAATTGCTGAGTCAAGTAAAATTGTAATAATTTTTAATTTCTGCATTTCCTTTACAATTTGATGCGATGTGAATGTTTAGCTTAGTTTATCATTTATTTCGTAGACTTATCGAGATCCTGGTTTGGCTCCAAATTTAATGATTCAGTACCCATTTAGTAATTGGATCTCCGATTATAGGGTGGCGGGTCGTTACAGCATGGATTAATGAGGTTCTGTCTTGAATCACGTCGCCCATGTCTGACGTCATTCAAGACCCCTAAACTGGTTCGTACGAAAAACTGACCTCAGAATATGGCCTAAAACGTGTCCCTGGCAGCCGCCATTTAAATGGCGTCGCTGTCCCTGGACGCCATTAAATACAAAGACAAAATCCCTTGATCTGGGCTAAATCGCGTCTCGGGTGGAAGCCGCCATTTAAAATGGTGTCGCTGTCCCCAGACGCCATTTAATGCTCACATATAGGTTCTCCTTCCAGCCTCCCCTGAGTTACAACGTGGGATTTCTCCCCCAAATTGCATAAGGAATGTCAAAAACATGGAGAAAGTAGGGGAGAAGACTAATTATTTTCATAAAGAACCCCTTAAAACATGCTTTTAACCCGAGAAGCACCATACAGATTTCATGCTTTCAAAGTGGGAAAAATCATGATTTTAAACAAAACACTGCGAGGATCGTCACCTCACCAGTTATTTGAACTCCTCCTAACTCCAAGCCGCCGAACCGCCACGCCACAAGCTGTCGCCGGTACCGCCGTGGACGTCGTCACTCCACCGGGACGTCGGCCGCCATCCGGAGAGAGATGCACCGCGGAGGAGATAGTGGTGGTAGTGGTGGAAGTTAGGGGGTTGATGGAGTGGAGGGAGAGGCGAAATGGGGAGAGAAAAGGAAGGAGAAGGGGAAGGGGGCGTCGGATGGATCGGAGGGGAGAGGGAGGAGAGAGAGAGAAATGGAAAGAATAAGACAAAGGAAGGAGAGCTTTGGAGCATCAACCGAAACTCGCTAAAACGCGTCGTCCAAGACTGACGCCAATCAGATGACAAGACGGGTTCATACACCGACATACCAGGGCCATACTCTGAATGACGTTGACCATGCAAGACGCCATTTTGACTATAACACTGGGGCCGTACTCTTACGGCCCAAAATCAGCCCACGTGGCACCTACGTGGCACATTTTAAAACGTGTCCCCCTAATCAGACGCCGTTTGAACCGCGTCCTGCCCCACAAGGACCCAAACTAAGGGGTCCGACACCGAAACTGACTCGATAACTGGATCCGAAACCTCAATCCTTACATTCTCCCCCCCTTAAAAGAATTTTGTCACCAAAATTACCACAACAAAACTAGCCCCAATAACAAGATTGCATAGGTAAAAAGGAGAACTTACGAGAAAAGGTAGGAAAACTGCTCCCGCATCTCATCCTCACGATCCCATGTCGTCTCGCCTCAAGAGAGATGCTGCCAAATCACCTTAACCAGAGGAACAACCTTGTTCCGAAGGACCTGCTCTCTACGATTCTCAATACTCACTGAAAATTCCGGAAAGGACAAGTCCTCAGTGACCTCCAACTCCGAAAAGTCCAAGATATGAGATGGATCCTGAACATACTTCCTCAGCAAAGAAACATGGAACACATTGTGCACTCCTACAAGACTGGGTGGCAAGGCTAGTTGATACGCTATTTCCCTAATTCGAACAAGAATGGGAAAAGGCTCAATATATCTCGGACTTAGCTTACCTCGCTTCCCAAATCTCATCATACCCTTGGAGGGTGAGACTCGGAGAAACACGTGGTCCCCAATCTCGAACTCAAGCGGTCTCCTAAGCATATCTGCATAGCTCTTCTGCCTGTTCTGAGCTGTAGTCAACCTCTGCTGCACTACCCTATCAACCTCAGCACACTGCTATACTAACTTTGGCCCTGCTATCTGCCTCTCGCCAATCTCAGACCAATTCACAGGAGATCGACACGGCCACCCTTACAATACCTCAAATGGCGCCATGTCGATACTAGAATGATAACTGTTGTTGTAAGCAAACTCCACTATAGACAAGTGCTGCTCCCAAGAACCTCCCCAATCTAGGAAACAAGCACTGAGGATATTGTTGTCACCGAAAAATGAGCAAAGAGAAAAATGAGCAAGCCAAATGAATAAAAAAAGGGGCCACTCTAAGGTCCAAATGGTGAAGAAATCCAATGGTACAACCGGGCCCATTATCTCAAGTAAAGAAGGTCCAAACAATTGTGCAAAAATTGTCCAAGAAGGCCCAAATGAAGAAGATTTAAGGGGCAGCAGTCAAGTCCAATTTTGCAAGCCAAAGGAAGTCAAAAAGAGGTTACTTTAAGCTCAAATGATGAAGAAATCCAAGGGGGCAGGCCCGGCCCATTATCTCAAGCAAAGAAAGCCAAATAGGGCCAATTTGGGCCCAAAAAGTAAAGGCCAAAGTCCAATTTCGTGACAGCCTCTAAAGGGCCCCAAATGATCCCCCCCATGGCCTATTCTTACCCCTTTGACCTATGTTCAAATCTGCCCAAAGGTGGATAATAAGGAAAAGGAAGTGGTCCTCCCTTCAAGATTCTTCTAGAAGGTGGTAGGTGAAAAGCAAAAAGAGAAGCCAATCATGATTCTCTAAGTGTTGTGGCCTCATTGGAGGGTTCTTAAGATGGGTTTCTTATCTCTAATATAAGGCTAATGGATGCCTAATTTACCCCCCAAAAGTAATCCAACTTTATCTATAAAAGAAACCCCATCTTCTCCAAGCAAAAGTTGGACATAAAAATCCCAAAAAAGAGAAAAGAGAAGAAGAAAAAGTAGAGGCCAGGAGGAGCACGTCTCCCTCCTCCATTCCCCTCCATCGCATGCATCCCAAGAGAGAAAAAAGAAGGAAAAAAGAAGAGAAAAAGAAAAGAAGAGTGCTAGAGAATAAGAGAGCAAGATTGTAGGCTTCAAGATCCATTCTCCCTTCTCATCCCCTCTCCAAGATAGAGTGGAGGTGAAGAAGGGGTTTATTTCTATCTCCTTGCTTTCTTATAATGTTTTTTCTTTCAGTTTGATATTCATAGAAACTTCTATCTCCCCCTTGATGTTCATCCATGGTGATTGAAAGCAATGAAATGCAATGTTCAGATTTTCTGAGTCTGTTTTGTGAGTTTGCTGGTTATCTTGCTTCTATGCTATTTTTTCCTTCATAAGGTATATGTTTCTTATATGGGGATGGTAAAGGGGTCTTTCTAGTTTATATAAATGGTCTCCTCAAGTCTTGAACCCCCCTAAATATGGAGATATGACCCGAAATGTGCCTTGCTGTCCTGATTTCCTGAACTTTATGTTTCCTAGTTTTCATTGTGTTTCTCTTGGGTTTGAGGGTTTTCTCAAGATGGCTTGGCCTTCCATAACCCTTAGGAGCACATACTATCTATTGATGATATTCCCCCAAGGCCAAACTTCAAGAGAAATCTCCTAAGTTTCATATATATATTAAGATCTAAGTTTCTATTTTCATATTGGAACCAAATGGGTTTTGTTTGGATTTTTTCTTTTAATGGCTAAGGGTTTAGGACCTAGAGGTTCTTAAGGGGGTTCCCTCACTAGTTGGAGATTAGATTCTTTGAGTATAAACCCTCTAACATGGAGCCAAGAAGGAGAGATCCATAGAAAAGATAAAAATATACCTAAGTTTCTCATATGTTCATATTCAAGTTTTCATGATATTTTCCTAAAGAAATGCATCTAAAATATATTTTAAATAAATATTTTAGGCCTTGTATCTTTTATACTTTATTTTCCATCATTTGAGTTAGATTTAAACCAATTTTCACCAAAAATCCGGATTTTAGGTGAGTCTGCACCTGTGCAGTGCTACAGTGTTGAGTCTGCGGCTACTGTTCATGAATCTGCACCTCCCTGCGCAGGCTCAGCGCCAGTTACAGGTTTTTGAGTCTGCGCCTCTTTCAGCTTGGTCTTTGGGCTTGAGGTGATTCTTTGATCTTCCCCCAAGTTGTCCAAAGGTTCCTTGGACCTAGGGCTGTCCTTTTGAGGCCCAATGAAGGTCCTAAATGGCTTGGACTTGGAGTTGTTAAGCTCTTAATGTTTCAAACCGAAATTTTGCCATATGTTTTAAGTTTTTAAGTTTCTTTCGATGTTTCTCAAGGATGTCCCAATCTAAGGGTGCCAACAATCCAATGTTGGGTAACCCATCAAGGTCCCTCACACAAAAAACATCATTCTTGTGTTCCCATTTCTATGGGTTCATTTAGATGATATGTCCCGAAGTCCTAATGGGTTGGTGGAGTTCCTTGCTCCTCAAATTTATAAATGGAATGGGTGATTCCCTGTGGATAACCCATTCATTTTGAAGGCATTAAGGGCACCCTTTGGGTGAGTTGTTGGATGCTCGGCACGCCCCCCTTTATAGCCACCTCCATGGTTCATGGCTACATGTGATCCTCTAGGAAAGTTGGTAGAGTTCCTTGCTCCCCAAATGTAGAGATGCTTTGGATTACCCCTTAGGTTTTTCTTACATCTTGAAGGCATTAAGGGCACCCTTTGGGTGAGTAGTTGGTTGTTCGGCACGTCCCCCTTTACAGCCATCCCTATAGTCCATTAGCCATTACATATCCCTTTAAGGGAGTTGGTCCTTCGGGTCCCTTCATGCCATGATCCTTCATAAAGATCTTAAACCTTTGATTGGGTTTTCCTAATAAAAGGTTGAAATTCAACTTGGAATCATTACATTAAGCATTTTCAATGCTTTATAAAGTGATCCAAGAAGAATGGGATAAACATGAAGAAATCATGTCATTTGAAGAAATCCACATAAGAACCACTCCTTGAAAAGGCTTTATGTAGCCATACTCAACTTCTGAGATTTCTCAGTGTTATCCTCCCCAAATTTGTGGTGATTCTTGGGTCACTTCAAGTTGAAAGAGGTATAAACCTGAAATTATGCTCAGATTTTGAGTCTGCGCACCTATAACCATGGAAATTCGATTGGGAATGGGATACAATCTATTTTTCTCCACTCCGGATTTCATATTCTAACTTTACTGGTTGAAACTAATCTTTTGAATTACTTAAATGTAGCTTGATCTGTGCAGGAATTTCAAAAACCATTTTTAGACTTGAGCCTGCGCACCCATGCGCAGACTCAACCCAAAAACTGTCAAGTGATGGATTCTTGGACCAAGGACATTGGTTATGGCTCAAATGATTCAAAATAACTAAATTTAGATTATATTTAAATCAGAAAAGGTTAAAAAATGGACATTCTCCCTTTTAAATAAACACAAAACTTCAAAACACAAGTTGAGTCTGCACACCTTTCATAAGCTCATTTCAAATGAATAAATCAACTAAACAATAAATCAAATTGCTCAAATAACTTGCAATCATATGTCAAACACTCCATTTCATTGAAAATAAACATCCATTTACAAAAAGGATCCAAATTTCCTCAAAATAAATAAAAAATTACAAGTCTAATTGAGTCTACGCACCCCTTGCGCAGACTCAAACCCATTTTCATGTCTCTTTGATCTATGAAGCTCCTCAACACTTTGAAAGTCTTGGAATTCCCCTCAACCTCAGGAGGTTCCATCTTTTTAAGAATTTTGCTCAAAATCCTCTTTAAACTTGAGTCTGCGCATCACTCTCAAGGCCAAAACCTCATCTCTTGGCCCCTAAATCATACTCGCAGCTCCAAATCTGTAAATCATCACCAAACAAAATATAAAATCAAGTTATCCTACCAAAAATCTAATAAAACAACTCATAAAAAAAAATCCACGGTTCAGACTTGACTATGCGCATCCTGGCGCAGACTCAGCCTTGAAATTCACAAAAAATAAAAAATCAACTTCTCGACCACTTCAAGATGATCTAAAACTCTCTAAAAATCAAGTTTATTCTTATCTATCAGGAAATCAAATAAAAACATCAAGTTTTTCTTGAAAAAATGTAAAAACCAACTGAAAACAAATTGGTGACAAATGAGTCTGCGCTACCCTGCGCAAACTCAACCTTGAATTCCCAAAATTAGTCTTTTTGACCTTAAATTCCCTCCAAATTAAACCCAAAAATTTACATAAAAAGTTTATACTTCATATAAGTCAAAAACATAAATAAAAGCTTAAAACTCCTTTTGCAAAAAATATAAAAAATGTTTAAACACTTTGATAACAAGTGAGTCTACGCCCTATAGCGCATACTCAACCCTAAATTCTTAAAATCTGGTATTTTGGCCATTAAATTCCCATCAAATCAAATCAAATAAAAATCTTAAGAATAAACCCTATATTTTCCACAAATCAAAACCCAAACAAAAAATGCTAACTTCTCTCATTAAAATTATCCAAAAAATATAAAAAACAGGCTTGTGACTCATTAGTCTGCGCTCCCCTACACAGACTCAACCCCCAATTGTTAAAATCCAACTTTTTCAACCTTTATTCTTTTAAAACTAAATAAAAAACATCAAGATAAGAATAAAATACATCCTATAAATCAAAAAATCAAATAAAACTCATTTTTTCCCTTTGCAAAATATAAAAAATACCTAAAAGAAGTCTTACTTCAATTAACTTTTAACCTTGTTCATTCTTTAAAAACCTACAAATTCAAAACATAAAAAACATAAGTCTTTGAAGCATTTTTCACTTAAATCAAATAAGAAAACTTAAAAACACTTTTCCATACCTTGCAAATCAAATCCAAAATCTCTTTACTCTAAATCTGAAAAAACACAATAAGAAATGTTTATTAGACTTTCTTGTTAATATAACACAACCAAAATTGATATTCAAATTCTCCATCATTGCCTCAATTTTGGCTGGATCAACTGCAATGCCATCTCCAGAAATGACATGCCCCAGGAAGTGCACCTTATCTAGCCAAAATTCACACTTGCTAAACTTGGCATAGAGTTGGTGCTCTCTCAAAACTTGCAACACCACCTGAAGATGCGTGGCATGCTCTTCCTTAGAAGAAGAATATACCAAAATATCATCTACAAACACCACCACAAACTGATCCAAGTAGGCCTTGAAGACCCGGTTCATCAAATCCATAAGAACTGCCGGAGCATTAGTCAAGCCGAAAGGCATAACCAAAAACTCATAATGTCCATACCAAGTCCTAAAGGCTGTCTTACTCACATCAACCTCACGGATTCTCATATGGTAATATCCTAATCTTAAATCAATCTTCGAGAATACCTTGGCAGACTGCAACTGGTCCATCAGATCATCGATTCTCAGAAGTGGGTACTTGTTCTTTATAGTTACCTAGTTTAGCTGTCTATAATCAATGCACAGCCTCATAGAACCATCCTTCTTCCTAACGAACATAACTAGAGAACCCCACGGAGAAGTACTAGGACGGATAAAACCATTATCCAGTAATTCCTGCAACTGTGCCTTCAACTCAGCGAGTTCGGCCGGAGCCATCCAATACGGGGCCTTAGACAAGGGTGTCGTACCTGGTGCAAACTCAATAGTGAACTCAACCTCCCGCTGAGCAGGAAGGCCAGGCAACTCCTTATGAAACACATCAACAAAGTCACAAACTACAGACACCTGCCAAGAACTCAGACCACTACTAGCACCAACTACAACTACCAAGGCAAAGAAAGCCTCACAGCCACCAACGAGTAACCTCTGGGCCTTGAAAGCAAAAATAAGAATATCACAAGAAGAGAGCCTAATACCTTTGAAGTAGAAGGCTGGGATGCCAGGAATGGAGAAACGCACCCTCTTCCTATAGTAGTCAACCTCGGCATAATAAGCCTCCAACCAGTCCATGCCCAAGATGACAACAAAGTCGTGAATGGCAAGCACAACTAACTGGGCAGGTAACTTATGACCCTCAATGGTTAAGGGAACCTCACTCAAATAGTTATAAGTCAACATGAAATCTCCAGAAGGAACCTCAACCATCAGTCCATTAGATAACTCTTCAATGGGTGCAGAACGAATATCTACGAATTGCTCAGAAATAAAGGAATGCGAAGCACCCGAATCAATCAACACATGTGCGGAGTTCCTAAGGACAGAAAGTGTAGCTTCCACCAAGTTGGACGCATGACCCTCCTTCCTGGTGATAGCGAGAACTATCCCCTGGGTCCTCAGCTTCTTCTGATCACCTGGTCCCTGCCCCTGACCATGCCCCTGCGGGCAATACCACGCCAAATGGCCCTACTGGCCACAAGTATAACACCTCCCACAATATGCAGGACACTTAGTCCAACCATGAGTACCACCACAATGATGACAAGCTACTAAAAGTCTCTGAGCTGCCTCCTGATGGGCGTTGGATACCGACTGGCTCTGCTCGGTCTGCTACTACCACTGCTACCGCTGCTGCCGCCACCACCTCGAAAGAACCTCCTGAATCTAGAGCCGAGTGAAGACGATCTTGATCCAGACGAAGTTGAGTATGGCTACATGAAGCCCTTTCAAGGAGTGGTTCTTATGTGGATTTCTTCAAATGACATGATTTCTTCATGTTTATCCCATTCTTCTTGGATCACTTTATAAAGCATTAAAAATGCTTAATATAATGATTTCAAGTTGAATTTCAACCTTTCATTAGGAGAACCCAATGAAGGTTTAGGATCTTCATGAAGGTTCATGGCATGAAGGGACCCGAAGGACCAACTCCCTTAAAGGGATATGTAATGGCTAATGGACCATAGGGATGGCTGTAAAGGGGGGCGTGCCGAGTATCCAACCACTCACCTAAAGGGTGCCCTTAATGCCTTCAAGATGTAAGAAAAACCTAAGGGATAATCCAAAGCATCTCTACATTTGGGGAGCAAGGAACTCTACCAATTTCCCTAGAGGATCACATGTAGCCATGAACCATGGAGGTGGCTAAAAAGAGGGGCGTGTCGAGCATCCAAGCAATCACCCAAAGGGTGCCCTTAACGCCTTCAAAATGAAAGGGCTATCCACAGGGAATCACCCATTCCATTTCTACATTTGAGGAACAAGGAACTCCACCAACCCATTGGGACTTCGGGACATATCATCTAAATGAACCCATAGAAATGGGAACACAAGAATGATGCTTTTTGTGTGAGGACCCTTGATGGGTTACCCAACATTGGATTGTTGGCACCCTTAGATTGGGACATCCTTGAGAAACATCGGAAGAAACTTAAAATCTTAAAACATATGGCAAAACTTCGATTTGAAACATTAAGAGCTTAACAACCCAAAGTCCAAGCCATTTAGGACCTTCATTGGGCCTCAAAAGGACAGCCCTAGGTCCAAGGAACCTTTGGACAACTTGGGGGAGGATCAAAGAATCACCTCAAGCCCAAAAACCAAGTTGAAAGAGGCGCAGACTCAAAAAACTGCAACTGGCACAGAGTCTGCGCAGGGAGGCGCAGACTCATGAATAGTAGCGGTAGACTCAACACTGTAGCACTACACAGGCGCAGACTCACCTGAAATCCAGATTTTTGGTGAAAAATTGGTTTAAATCTAACCCAAATGATGGAAAATAAAGTATAAAAGATACAAGGCCTAAAATATTTATTATATTTTAGATACATTTCTTTAGGAAAATATCATGAAAACTTGAATATGAACATATGAGAAACTTAGGTATATTTTTTATCTTTTCCATAGATATCTCCTTCTTGGCTCCATGTTAGAGGGTTTATACTCAAATAAGCGCATCCCCAACTAGTGAGGGAACCTCCTTAAGAACCTCTAGGGCCTAAACCCTTAGCCATTAAAGGAAAAAATCCAAACAAAACCCATTCGGTTCCCACATGAAAACAGAAACTCAAACTTTAATATATATGAAACTTAGGGGATTTCTCTTGATGTTTGGCCTTAGGGGAACATCATCCATGGAAGGGATGTGCTCCTAAGGGTCATGGAAGGCCAAGCCATCCTGAAAAACCCCAAAACCAAAGACAAATAAATGAAAAATCAGTTTTCAGGAAATCTGGACAGCAAAGCACATTTCGGGTCATATCTCCATATTTAGGGGGTTTCAAGGCTTGAGGAGACCATTTATATAAACTAGAAAGGTCCTTATACCATCCCCATATGAAAAACACATATCTTATGAAGGAAAAAATAACATAAAAGCAAGATCACCCGCAAATTCACAAAACAAACACAGGAAATCTGAACTTTGCATTTCATTGGTTTCAATCACAATGGATGAACATCAAGGAGGAGATAGAAGTTTCTAATGACATCAAAATGAAAGAAAAGCTTAGGAAAGTAAGAATATGAAGAACAAAGAACCATCCCTCATCCCCACTCTACCTTGAAGAGAGGATGAGGGAGGGAAAATGACTCCAAAGGCCAACTCTCTTGCTATCTTCCTATTTAACAATCTTTCTCTCTTCTTTTTTCTTTCTTTTCTTCTTAGGATGTAGGAAATGGAGGGGAAGGAGGAGGGACACATGCTCCTCCAAGCTCTCACACTTTTCTTCTTCCCTTTTCTCTCTTTTGGGATTTTTTGTCTCAAACTTTTTCTTGTAGAAGATGGGGGTTCTTTTATAGATGAAGTTGGATTACTTTTGGGGGGTACATTAGGCATCCATTAGCCTTGGATTAGGGGTAGGAAACCCCTCTTAAGAGCCTTCCAATGAGGCCACAACACTTGGAGATTCATGATTGGCTTCTCTTTTGCATTTCACCTATCCTCTTCCAAAAGAATCTTGAGGGGGGGACCACTTACTTTTCTTCTTATCTTCTCTTGGGCAGATTTGAACATGGGCCAAAGGGGTAAGAATAGGTCATGGGGGAGACCATTTGGGCACTTTTAAAGGCTGCCACGAAATTGGGCTTTGGCCTTTACTTGTTAAGCCCAAATTGGCCCTATTAGGCTTCTTTTGCTTGAGATAATGGGCCCGGGCCTGCCCCCTTAGATTTCTTCATCATTTGAGCATAAAGTAACCTCTTTTTGACTTCCTTTGACTTGGAAAATTGGGTTTGACTGCTACCCCTTAAATCTTCTTCATTTGGGCCTTCTTGGACAATCTTTGCACAATTGTTTGGACCTTCTTTACTTGAGATAATGGGCCCAGTTGTGCCATTGGATTCCTTCACTATTTGGGCCCTAGAGTGGCCCCTTTTTTGATTCATTTGGCTTGCAAAATAGGCATGATTGCTGTCCATTAACCTTCTCTTTACTTGGAAAAAATTATTTGGATTTTTCTCTTTGCTCATTTTTTGGTGACAACAGCGAGCTAGGAGCGCGAGGATGAGATGCGAGAACAGTTTCTCTACCTTTTCCCGTAAGTTCTTCTTTTTACCTGTGCAATCATATTACTTTATAGCGACAATTTTGGTGACGAAATTCTTTTAAGGTGGGGAGAATGTAAGGATTGAGGTTTCGAATCTAGTTACCGGGTCAGTTTCGGGGTCGGATCCCTTGATTTGGGCCCTTGTGGGGTTGGGGCTTGGGTTCCTTTTCACGTCGAGCTTGCTCGACGTGGTTCAAACGACGTCTGTCGAGGTGGACGCGTTTTAGGTTGTGCCACGTAGGCGCCACGTGGGTTGGTTTTGGGCCGCGAGAGTACGGCCCCGGTCTTATCGACTGAATGGCGTCTTGCATGGAAGACGCCATGGTATGTCAATGTACGGCCCGGACTTGTCGTCTGAATGACGTCGGATTTGGACGACGTGTTTTACCTAGTTTCAGTTTGACCCCGCAAACCCTCCCATTTCCCTCATTTTCTCCTTTCCCTTCTCTCTCCTCTCTTCCCGCCGAACCTCCGGCGCCCCTTTCCCTCTCTCCTTCCTTTCCTCTCCCCATTCCTCCTCTCCCTCCACTACATCAACCTTCTAACTTCCTCCACTACCACAACCACTTCCTCTGCGGCGCATTTCTCTCCGGATAGTGGCCGACGTCCCGGTAGAGTAACGGCGTTTACGGCGGAACCAGCGGCGGCGTGTGGCGAGGCGGTTCGACGGCTTGGAGCTCGAAGGAGTTCGAGTAACCGGTAGGGTGACGATCCTCGCGATGTTTTGATTTAAATCATGTTTTTATCGCTTTGGAGCATGTTTAGGGGACTTTTGAAATGAAAATACTAATTGCATGTAATGAGGAATTATGGGTTTTTAATGGGTACTTAGTTTCTCCTCCTCCCTCTCTATGTTTATGGCGTTTTGTGCGATTTTGGGGGAGAAATCCCGTTTTGTAACTCGGGGGAGGCAGGAGGAGAACATGCCTGTCAGGGTTAAATGGCGTCTGGGGACAATGACGCCGTTTAAAAAGGTGGCTTCCACCCACGACGCGATTTAACCACACATAACAGACTCTGTCTCTAGACTGAACGATATCCAACGACAGCGACGCCATTTATATGGCGACTCCTTTGAACGACGCGTTTTTGGCCATCTTCCGAGAACAGATTTCACATGAACCAGTTTAGGAGTCTTGAATGACGTCGGCCTTGGGCGACGTGATTCAAGACATAATCTCATTAATTCCTACAATTAACATGTGTTTACATTGATAGATAGTTTGGTTAATTACATGTTTGAAATCATACTTGAGGACGATGGTTTCTACGTGATCGGATCGCACCGTGTTGCGTTTTGTGCGATCGTAGGTCTAGAGTGACAGTTGTTAGCAGTTAGGCACCTCGTGTCGGTGTGGGAGTGACACGGTGCCGGTGTGGGAGTGGTGGGGTGACGTCTAGAGAGAGGGTCACCTGGTGTACCCCGGGGTATAGCTAGTACCGGTGTGGGAGTGGTACATTCGGAGTGTCACTCATGCTGGGGGAAGTAGAACCACCTTGAGCCAGGTTAGGCCGGAGTAGCCACTGCGCTATCCGAGGGGTTGTTGTTTGATCTCAGTTGGTCGGTGTTTTCCGCGTTCGGCCGTGTGACTTGTGTGTTTAGCCGAGACGCTAGTTGTTGACTCTGTGGTAGGGTGGTTTCGGAATCGTGCATGTTATTGTTATAAATGCGTGTGTTTTATATCGAAATCTAGGAATTTTGTTACTGCCTTATTTAGTTAAATTGCCTATATTTATGTATTGTACTTGTGGATGTGTGAGTGGGTGGTGGGGATCGAAGGATCCCTACTGAGTCTTTTTTTGATGACACTCACCCCCTGCGATGTTCAGGTGAGGGTTCTTGGCAGGCGTAGCGAGGAGAGTGTTGCCTTGGGTTGCGCGCCAGTAACCACTATTCTGGGGTATGCCCCGATGTAGTTGTTATTTTCTTTTCAGGCCTGTACGCTTAATTATTATTTTTTCTATTGGAATATATAATTAATTGCTGAGTCAATTCGAATTGTAATAATTTTCAATTTTTGCATTTCCTTTACAATTCGATGTGATGTGAATGTTTAGCTTAGTTTATCATTTATTTCCCAGACTTATCGAGATCCTGGTTTGGCACCAAATTAATGATTCAGTACCCATTTAGTAATCGGATCCCCGATTATAGGGTGACGGGTCGTTACAGAAGGATTCCTTTCCCAGTCTTCCTTTGTCTCTCGTGTGCTCCTGACCTACTACCCGCCAACCTCTTTTGTCTTACTAGCCTCCCACCTTCCAACCTCGAAGATTTCTAACCTCCTCCTCTTGAGAGGAGTTAGAGGGTTTAAATAGAAGGCCAGAAAATAGGGAAAATTAGGGGTTTAAATCCCCGTTAATCCTTAAGGACTAATAGGAATTAGTCAAGGGCAGGAGATAGGACTAATAGGAATTAGTCAAGGGCAGGAGATCGTGGTTGCGGCAGTTGCCGGAGTGGGGAGTGTTCGACGTAGTAGGGTGTGAGGGTCGCAGCCGGAGGAGAACGTGGGGAGACGAGGTTAAGGGTGTAGGGACTGAGGTTTTGGATCCGGTTATCGGGTCAGTTTCAGGGTCCAACTCTGCAGTTTGGGCTCTAACGGGGCTGGCCTTGTTAGGGCGACGTGCCACGTGGATGCCACATGGGTTGGCCTTAGGTCGTGAGTGTACGGGCCGGTCGTGTCGTCTGAACGGCGTCTATGATGGGCGACGCGTTTCAGACTGCGACCCTGCGGTGTCAGAGTACGGTGCCGGTCTTGTCGTCTGAATGGCGTCATCCTTGGGCGACGCGTTTCAGACTTCTGTCAGAACGGCCTATCATGTCATCTGATAGGCGTCCGTACATCTCGACGCGTTTTACCTAGTTTCTGGTTATCCCGCGAGCCCTCCTTCCTTTCCCTCATTCTCACCCTCACACTCTCTCTCCCCTCACCCTCTCCACCCTCCGACTCTCCCCACTCTTCCCCTTCCCTTTCCCCCTCTTCCTCTTCCACCTCTCCACCTCTCACCACTGCCACCACCACTTTCTTCGCGGCGTTCCATTCTCCGGACGGCGGCCGACGTCCCGGCGGAGTGGCGGCGTCCTCGGAGTACCGGCGGCGGTTTGCGGTGCGACGGTTTGGTGGCGGAGCCAGAAGGAGTTCAAGAATCGGTAGGGTGACGATTCCCTCAGTGTTTCATTTTAAAACCATGTTCTACCACTTTGAAGCATGCAACGGGTCTATGGTTCTTGGGTAGAATAAGCATGTTTAGGAACTTTTCTTGATAAGGATGAGGGTTTCTGTGAATGTGATTTAGTAATGATTAGCTTGCTCCTCTTCCTCCTCCGTTTGGTTTGATTTTGGGACTTTTGGGGGGTGAAAAAGGGAGTCCTCGGGCGAGGAAACAGAACCAGGTTACAGGGGCTAAAAGACGTCGTGCATGGATGACGCAATTTGGAATAGCGTCGGGCCACCATGACGCCTTTTAGGCAGAGATCACCCGATTAAGGTTTTCTGCAAAATTTCGGATTTTGGTGTGAATGGCGTCTGAGGACGCCGACGCATTTTTAAAAGGCGGCTAACTGTGATGACCCCTTTTTAGGCCATATTTTGAGGCCGATAATTCATGAACCAATTTAGGAGACTTGAATGGCGTCGTCCTTGGTCGACGCGATTCAAGCCAGAACCACACTAATCCATGCCAGTAAAATGTGTTTACACTGCTAGATAGATGGTTAAAAGCATGTTTTTAGTACACTCGATGTCGATGGACTCTTCATGACCGGATGGCACTACGTTGTGTGTCGTGAGATCGTGGACTTCTCACGTGACCGGATCGCACCGTGTCGTGTTTTGTGTTACTGTGGACCTAGAGTGACAGTTGTAGCGTTTGACACCCTGTGTCGGTGCGGAGGGACACAACGCTGACGGGAGCAGTGGCGGGGTGACGCCTAGTGAGAGAGGGTCACCTAGTGAACCCCGGAGTTAGGTAGCTTGTACCGGTGTCGGAGTGGTACCTTTGGAGTGTGACTCGTGCTGGGGGAAGGAGTAACCACCTGAGCCAGTTGGGCCGGACTAGCCAGCGTGCTATCCGAGGGGTTGCTGTTTGGTCTCAGCGGGTCGGTGTTTGCTGGGGGAAGGAGTAACCGCCAAGGTAGCCAGCGTGCTATCCGAGGGGTTACTGTTTGGTCTCAGCGGGTCGTTGTTTCCCACTTTCGGAGACATAGTTGACGCGTTTTGCCGAGACGCGAGTTGTAGGCTCCTTGGTAGAATGATTCCCGTGATATGCATGTTATATTCCGAACACATGTGGTTTATATCGAGAATTAAGGGTAATATGTTACAGCTTTACTTACCTTGTTTACTTGCATCTTGGTAATTGCACTTGTGGGTGTGTGAGTGGGTAGTGGGGATCGAAGGATCCCTACTGAGTCTTTTCGTTGAGACTCACCCCTGCGGTTTTCAGGTGAGGACTCCAGGCAGACTTAGCGTGGAGTGTGCTATTGTGAGCTGCGCGCCGTCAGCGGTTGTTCCGGGGTATGCCCCGACGTAGTTGTTCTTTTTATTTCTGGCCTGTATGCTTAATTATTTCTCTTCTGTTGGAGTATGTAATTATTTGCTGTATCGAGTCGCATTGTAATAACTTTTAATTTCTGCACTTTCCTTTCAATTCAATGTGATGTGAATGTTTAGCTTAGTTTATTATTTATTTCCCAGACTTACTTAGATCATGGTTTGGTTCCAAATTAATGATTCGGTACCCATTTAATAATCGGATCCCCGATTATAGGGTAGCGGGTCGTTACAGTTGCTATCAAAGCACTCGGTCTGGCAAATAAATGAATAACTAGGTTAAATGTCGTGAGTCCGGCAAAGAATTACATTATCCCGTACAGGCACGGCGGTAGCATAGGTTTTAGGTTTCTAATTAGAACTCTTCGATTTTGTGATTGTAGGCGATTATATGGCTCCTAGGAAGTTATTAGAGAGCGGGGAGACGTTCCTAGTGGATCCGAGGCCGGTAGGCCGAGCGTAGAGCAGTTCATGGAGGATATGATGGACACAATGGCTAGATATCAGACTCGAGACCCTAGTGAGAGTTCCAGTGCTCGGGGAGGGTCTACAGCTACACTAGAGAGATTCCTGAAGCTGAGGCCACCTCATTTCACCGGTCGTCCCGACCCTGATGAGGCCGTTCACTAGTTGAGGGAGATGGAGAAGACTTTTGATACTATGGATTATGCAGCAGTTGAGAGGACTCCGCGGGCTACCTTCATGTTGAAGGATAGCGCCTATGATTGGTGGACCACTTTGAAGAGTTTGTCATATGAGGATAGAAGTCTCAGGGAGATTTCATGGGAGACTTTTGTAAAGGAATTCAATGCGCAGTATTTCCCTAGGCATGTCCAGAGGGCCAAGGAAAGGGAATTTATGGAGCTGACTCAGGGGAGTATGACAGTACTCGAGTACCAAGCGAAGTTTGTTTCGCTTGGGAGGTTTGTGCCTTTCATTGCAGGGGACGAGGAGCGTCGTACCGAGAGGTTTGTGGATGGACTGAGGCTCAGTCTGAGGAACTTTGTGGCATCTCATTGTTGTACAGACTTGGCATCAGCAGTTAGGTGTGCAGCAGCAGTGGAGGCACAGCAGAATCAGTCAGCCCAGGAGAGAGGACTGACTGCTCAGGGACCAGCTCGTGGCAGGGGTAAGGCAGCGGCAGCAGCCCCTTCGTCCGGATTGGGATCGTCGTCACTCGGCTCGAGATTTAGGAGATTCTTTCGAGGCGGTGGCAGCAGTAGTGGCAGCAGCGGTAGTAGTAGACCCAGGCAGGATCAGCAGAGCCAGTCGGTGTCCAGCGCTGAGCAGGAGTCGGCTCAGAGGCTTCCAACAGTTTGTCAGCACTATGGTGGAACTCATGGTGGGACTCAGTGTCCTGCTTTTTCCGGGAGATGCTATACTTGTGGCCAGCAAGGCCACGTGGCGAGGTTTTTCCCGCAAGGGTGTGGCCAGAGGCAAGGGCCAGCTGATCAGAAGAAGCCGAGGACCCAGGGGAGAGTGCTAGCTATCACCAGGAAGGAGGCTCGTGCGTCCAACTTGGTGGAAGGTACACTTTCTGTCCTTGGGAACTCTGTACATGTGTTGATTGATTCGGGTGCTTCGCATTCTTTCATTTCTGAGCAGTTCATAGATATTATTTCTCCACCCGTTGTTGAGCTATCTGATGGATTAATGGTAGAGGTTCCTTCTGGGGATTTCATGTTATCTTATAATTGTTTGAGAGATGTTCCCTTGACCATTGAGGGCCATGAGTTACCCGCCCAGTTGGTTGTGCTTGCCATTCGTGACTTTGATATCATCCTGGGTATGGATTGGTTGGAAGCTTATTATGCTGAGGTGGACTCCCACAGGAAGAGGGTGCGTTTCTCTATTCCGGACATCCCGACCTTCTACTTCCAAGGTATTAGGTTCTCTTCTCGAGGTATTCTTATTTCTGCCTTTAAGGCTCGGAGGTTGCTTGCTGGTGGTTGTGAGGCCTTCCTTGCCTCTGTTGTTGTTTCCGATGTCCGTGATAGTCCCAGTCCTTGGGAGGTTCCTGTAGTGTGTGACTTTGCAGATGTTTTTCCTGAGGAGTTGCCTGGCCTTCCTCCTCAACGAGAGGTCGAGTTTACCATTGAGCTTGCACCGGGTTACGGCACCTTTGTCTAAGGCCCCGTATCGGATGGCACCAGCCGAACTCGCTGAGTTAAAGGCGCAGTTGCAGGAGTTACTAGATAAGGGTTTCATTCGTCCCAGTACTTCTCCGTGGGGTGCTCCAATTCTATTTGTCAGGAAGAAGGATGGTTCTCTGAGGTTGTGCATTGATTATAGGCAGCTGAACCAGGTGACGATAAAGAATAAGTACCCACTTCCAAGGATCGATGATTTGATGGATCAGCTGCAGTCTACTAAGGTGTTTTCTAAGATTGACTTGAGATATGGATATTATCAGATGAGGATCCGTGAGGTTGATATTAGTAAGACGGCTTTTAGAACTCGGTATGGACATTATGAGTTTTTGGTTATGCCTTTTGGCTTGACCAATGCTCCGGCGACTTTTATGGATCTGATGAACCGAGTCTTCAGGGCCTATCTGGATCAGTTTGTGGTGGTATTTGTAGATGATATTTTAATATATTCTTCTTCTAAGGAAGAGCACGCCACTCATCTTTGGGTGGTGTTGCAGGTCCTGAGAGAGTACCGACTCTATGCCAAGTTTAGCAAGTGTGAATTCCGGCTAGACAAGGTGCACTTCCTTGGGCATGTCATTTCTGGTGAGGGCATTGCAGTGGATCCAGCCAAGATCGAGGCAGTGATGGATTGGAGCAGGCCAACTTCAGTGACTGAGATCAGGAGCTTCTTGGGGCTAGCAGGTTATTACAGGCGATTTGTTCAGGGGTTTTCTTCAATAGCGGCCCCCTTGTCGAGGTTGACTCGAAAGGGAGTTCGTTTTGTGTGGACCGAGGAGTGTGAGCGGAGTTTCATTGAGTTAAAGACTCGCCTCAGTTCGGCCCCAGTGTTGGTGCTTCCATCAGGTTCTGGTAGGTTTGTGGTTTATTCAGATGCGTCTCATCGAGGTTTGGGTGCAGTTCTAATGCAGCATGGTAGGGTCGTGGCCTATGCTTCTAGGCAGCTAAAGAAGCATGAGGAGAACCATCCCACCCATGATTTGGAATTGGCAGCTGTGGTATTTGCACTAAAGATCTGGAGACATTATTTGTATGGTGAGAAGTTTCAGCTTTTTACTGATCACAAGAGCCTGAAGTATGTGTTCACGCAGAGGGACCTGAATTTGAGGCAGCGTAGGTGGATGGAGTTCATCAAGGATTATGACCTCGACCTTTCTTATCATCCGGGCAAGGCAAATGTGGTGGCAGACGCCTTGAGTCGGAAGACGGTCGTGTCATACCATATAGTTCGAGAATGGAGACTATTTGAGCAGGTTGTGGAATCTTCCTTTCGAGTTCCACGTGAGGATGATAGACCCGTGTTGGCCAGCTTGACTGTGAGACCAGCAGTGTACCATGTCGTGATTGAGGCCCAGAGGACAGATATAGAGTTACCGCAGATTCTCTAGAGACCGGAGGTGGAGTTGTGGGATGATGGTACAGTCAGATTTAGAGGCAGACTCTATGTTCCGGCCGAAGAGGACGTGTGCGGGAGTGTCCTTGATGAGGCACACCGTTCTAGATATGCTGTGCATCCCGGGACAACTAAGATGTATCACTGTTTGAGGAGGCATTTTTTGTGGCCTGGTATGAAGAGGGATGTGGCTGAGTATGTGGCAAGGTGCATGACTTGTCAGCAAGTTAAGGCAGAACATCAGAGACCAGGAGGATTGTTGCAGCCCTTGCCGATCCCGGAATGGAAATGGGAACATGTGACTATGGACTTTGTGATGGGATTACCTGTATCCCCTGGCAGGAGAGACGCGATCTGGGTCATTGTTGATCGATTGACCAAGTCGGCACACTTCCTGGCTATTAGGAAGGACTGGTCAGTCGGTAAGTTGGCTAAGTTGTTTGTAGATTGGATCATCTCTCTGCACGGGGTACCCTTGTCCATCGTATCAGATCGGGATCCGAGGTTTACTTCCAGGTTCTGGAAGAGTTTTCAGAAGGCCTTGGGCATGTAGTTGGCCTTCAGTTCGGCCTACCATCCCGAGACTGATGGGCAGTCGGAAAGGACCATTCAGACTCTGGAGGATATGCTTAGGGCATGTTGCTTAGACTGGGGAGGTTCTTTGGAGCAACATTTGCCTACTGTGGAGTTTGCCTACAACAACAGTTATCATTCTAGTATCGGCATGGCGCCTTACGAGGCTTTCTACGGGCGGCCGTGTCGATCCTCAGTGTGTTGGTTCGAGATTGGCGAGAGGCAGATAGCAGGGCCAGAGTTAGTACATCAGTGTGCTGAGGTTGCCAGGGTGGTACAGCAGAGATTGATTTCAGCTCAGAGCAAGCAGAAGAACTATGCTGATATCCGAAGGAGACCGCTTGAGTTTGAGGTTGGGGACCACGTGTTTCTCCGAGTCTCACCCTCTAAGGGCGTGATGAGGTTCGGAAAGCAAGGCAAGCTGAGTCCGCGATATGTTGGACCTTTTCCCATCCTTGCTCGAATTGGGGAAACCGCGTATCAGCTGGCCTTGCCGCCCAGTCTTGCAGGAGTGCACGATGTGTTCCATGTTTCCTTGTTGAGAAAATATGTTCAGGATCCGTCCCATGTTTTAGATTTTCAGAGTTGGAGATTGCTGAGGACTTGTCTTTTCCAGAGTTTCCAGTTCGTATTGAGGATCGCAGGGAGCAAGTCCTTCGAAACAAGATTGTACCTTTGGTCAAGGTAATTTGGCAGTACCGCTCCGGGGGCGAGGCAACCTGGGAGCGTGAGGATGAGATGCGGAAGCAGTTTCCTTACCTTTTCTCGTAAGTTCTCTTATGAGCTTGTATCTTTATGTTTCAACCTCGTTAATTCCAACGGGGGGGAGAATGTAAGGACTGAGGTTTCGGATCCGGTTATCGGGTCAGTTTCAGGGTCGGACTCTGCAGTTTGGGCCCTAACGGGGCTGGGACCCTGTTCTGTTTCGCGTCGAGCATGCTTGACGGGGTTTAAACAGCGTCCGACGTGGCAGACGTGTTTTAGATTGTGCCACGTGGATGCCACGTGGGCTGGCCTTGGGTCGCGAGTGTACGGGCCGGCCGTGTCGTCTGAACGGCGTCCATGATGGGCGACGCGTTTCAGACTGCGACCCTGCGGTGTCAGAGTACGGTGCCGGTCTTGTCGTCTGAATGGCGCCATCCTTGGGCGACGCGTTTCAGACTTCTGTCAGAACGGCCTGTCATATCATTTGATAGGCGTCCGTACATCTCGACGCGTTTTACCTAGTTTCTGGTTATCCCGCGAGCCCTCCTTCCTTTCCCTCATTCTCACCCTCACACTCTCTCTCCCCTCACCCTCTCCACCCTCCGACTCTCCCCACTCTTCCCCTTCCCTTTCCCCTTCTTCCTCTTCCACCTCTCAACCACTCACCACTGCCACCACCACTTTCTTCGCGGCGTTCCATTCTCCGGACGGCGGCCAACGTCCCGACAGAGTGGCGGCGTCCTCGGAGTACCGGCGGCGGTTTGCGGTGCGACGGTTTGGCGGCGGAGCCAGAAGGAGTTCAAGAATCGGTAGGGTGACGATTCCCTCAGTGTTTCATTTTAAAACCATGTCCTACCACTTTGAAGCATGCAACGGGTCTATGGTTCTTGGGTAGAATAAGCATGTTTAGGAACTTTTCTTGATAAGGATGAGGGTTTCTGTGAATGTGGTTTAGTAATGATTAGCTTGCTCCTTTTCCTCCTCCGTTTGGTTTGATTTTAGGACTTTTGGGGGGTGAAAAAGGGAGTCCTCGGGCTAGGAAACAGAACCAGGTTTTTGGGGCTAAAAGACGTCGTGCATGGACGACGCAATTTGGAATAGCGTCGGGCCACCATGACGCCTTTTGGGCAGAGATCACCCGATTAAGGTTTTCTGCAAAATTTCGGATTTTGGTGTGAATGGCGTCTGAGGACGCCGACGCGTTTTTAAAAGGCGGCTAACTGTGATGACGCCTTTTAGGCCATATTTTGAGTCCGATAATTCATGAACCAGTTTAGGAGACTTGAATGGCGTCGTCCTTGGTCGACGCGATTCAAGCCAGAACCACACTAATCCATGCCAGTAAAATGTGTTTACACTGCTAGATAGATGGTTAAAAGCATGTTTTTAGTACACTCGATGTCGATGGACTCTTCATGACCGGATGGCACTACGTTGTGTGTCGTGCGATCGTGGACTTCTCACGTGACCGGATCGCACCGTGCCGTGTTTTGTGTTACTGTGGACCTAGTGTGACAGTTGTAGCGTTTGACACCCTGTGTCGGTGCGGAGGGACACAACGCTGACGGGAGCAGTGGCGGGGTGACGCCTAGTGAGAGAGGGTCACCTGGTGAACCCCGGGGTTAGCTAGCTTGTACCGGTGTCGGAGTGGTACCTTTGGAGTGTCACTCGTGCTGGGGGAAGGAGTAACCACCTGAGCCAATTGGGCCGGAGTAGCCAGCGTGCTATCCGAGGGGTTGCTGTTTGGTCTCAGCGGGTCGGTGTTTGCTGGGGGAAGGAGTAACCGCCAAGGTAGCCAGCGTGCTATCCGAGGGTTACTGTTTGGTCTCAGCGGGTCGTTGTTTCCCACTTTCGGAGACATAGTTGACGCGTTTTGCCGAGACACGAGTTGTAGGCTCCTTGGTAGAATGATTCCTGTGATATGCATGTTATATTCCGAACACATGTGGTTTATATCGAGAATTAAGGGTAATATGTTACAGCTTTACTTACCTTGTTTACTTGCATCTTGGTAATTGCACTTGTGGGTGTGTGAGTGGGTAGTGGGGATCGAAGGATCCCTACTGAGTCTTTTCGTTGAGACTCACCCCTGCGGTTTTCAGGTGAGGACTCCAGGCAGACTTAGCGTGAAGTGTGCTATTGTGAGCTGCGCGCCGTCAGCGGTTGTTCCGGGGTATGCCCCGACGTAGTTGTTCTTTTTATTTCTGGCCTGTATGCTTAATTATTTCTCTTATGTTGGAGTATGTAATTATTTGCTGTATCGAGTCGTATTGTAATAACTTTTAATTTCTGCACTTTCCTTTCAATTCAATGCGATGTGAATGTTTAGCTTAGTTTATTATTTATTTCCCAGACTTACTTAGATCCTGGTTTGGTTCCAAATTAATGATTCGGTACCCATTTAATAATCGGATCTCCGATTATAGGGTAGCGGGTCGTTACAAAGGGGGTTCTATGAAGTGGACGGTGGCCAACTCTGCCTTCCACAAAAGTGGAAGGGGGACAACCCCACCTTCCACTTTTCGTTGAAGGCGGACAACCCCGCCTTCCATTTATGACTGAAGTTTGTCTAACATTAGGTGTTTACAAATGCCCCTCCGGGACGCATATTTTGTAGTGGAGTGAAGTGGAATGATAAATGGGCATTCCGAAATAGAACCTGATTTTTGGATAGCCTGGAGAAGGATGAGCTACACTCAAGGATGACAAGCGAATGTGATGAATGCATGAAAATTAGTTATATGGGTTGCAAGGGTGATTAGGGGAAGAATAATCTGTACTGGAGAATCACAATCCATGGGACCCTTGGATACTAGAACCACGAGGCCTTGTTAGTCTTAGGTGGCATACAGGCCAATATGACAATGTACAATCTCGTTCATTTATTAATAGCATGGCATTATTTCATTACGTGTAACTCGTTCTATTATCATTTCATAATGAAGTCCGTGAATATGTGCGATTGTGATCAGATTATGATGAGATCATACTAATGAGACTGATCACTTATGTGAAAAACCCTCACGAGCAATCCCCGTTCTTGCTCTATATATATCTCTCTCTTTCTCTCTTCCTCTCTTCCTCTCTTCCTCTCTCTCTTTCTCTCTTGGGCGTGGGCAAGCAAGAGGAGAAGAAGAGATGGGCAAAATGGAGGGGTTACCCCCTATTTATAGGTGAAGGCATGCCTTAAGATGGGGACATGTGTCCCCCCTCTTTTAAGATGGAGATGACATGTGGGCAATGACCACCGCAACGTGCGGTCAAATTCTCGTCTGACGTGAATCGGAGAAGACGACCATGTAGTCTATAGAGAGAAGAGAGAGTAGGGGCGCCAGAGAGAAGGGAAGAGAGGAAGGGGTGGCCAGGGCTGAGCAGCAGCCTAGCCTGCTCAACCCGTTCGCTATATTTTATATTGACCGTACGGTTTTTCATAGAAATCTCCGATTTTATTTAAAACTCACTTTTAATCCATCGCCTTGAGAATCTTTTGCGTGTGACCCTCTAGGCCCAATTACTTGTCTAATTAGTGGCCCAATAAGCCTAGTGACTTCTCATTGACTCAATTAATCAATTAATAACTCATATTAATTAATTAATCAATTAAATTAATGTCACACATTAAATTCGCTCGGGCCTCCGGTCACGTTGGGTGCCAAGCAACACCGCGTGAACTTGGAGGGTATTAGGGTTAAGCAACCCACTCTTGGAACCTTTTCGCCGACAATTGCCGCGTGGATATAATCCGTCATTCGTACAATGCTCTCGAGTCAACTTAGGGTATGGTGTACCGTGAAATCCTAATCAGTCGACTCACTTGGATCGGATGACGCCGTGTAATATCGAAAAACTCATTTCCCGATATTACCGTCTACCCTGGCCAGAGACTTCTGTGCATTTTTCTTAGAGCATTCTCTCTCTAAGTACCGAAAGCGAATGATTCCTTATTGACACCCAATTCCCTTCAACAGTATTCCGATGTACCTGATCCTTGGTAGTTTAGAATCCCATGAATAGAGGTCCGTAAACCAAGGTCAAAGCATAGAAGTCCAGCGACAAGATGCCCTTGGTGTCTCAGGTTCGAGGACCATCCACGCAACTACGACAATAGAATCAAACTAGTTGACAGTTAGGTATTATACCATCCAACGAGTTAGTTAGATCAGTTCAATGAATTCATTCTCTAATGAGCACGTACATATTCGCCTTAGTGTCTCCACACAAGTGACTATAAGATTAGTCACCCTCATCGTACGAGTAGGAGTAATCTGCAACTAGTCTAACTGGATATCCGATGTCCTTCTCGGATATCCTCCTACTAGGAACTATTAAGAATATGTGTGTTTTAGTGATTAGTCTCATTAATATTATCTCACTATAACCTGATCACTATCGCACATATTCACGGACTTCATTCTGAGATAGTAAAAGAACGAATCACACATAATGAAATAATGTCATTTTATTAATAAATGAACGAGATTTACATAGTCAAATTGGCTTATAGGCTACCTAAAACTAACAATCTCCCACTTGGACTAAAGTCAATTGTAGGTGCTCAAATCGTGTGCTATCATCATGATATCATGTGTTGTATAATTAACAAATCTAATGTAAATCGTGATCGCCAAAAACCAAGGGTTTCAAAGGAATAAGTTGATCGCTTACTAACCTTGTGAAGTTCGGAGATTGGGTTCTTTGTTCTTCTTTTTCGGCCGGCCAAAGAAGAAGAGCCCTTCTTTTGGATTTACTCTTGTTTTATTTTTTATTTCCTCCGTTTCAATCTTCCTTTCAAGCTTCCAAAGCCTTCAAACCTTGCAAAATAATCAAATAAAGAAAAAGAAAGAAAAACATATTAGAGCTGTGATAGTGTACTAACTATTCTAAATATTAATCTAAACATACAACTGAACTAAAATCACTCACTTTTATGATTTTCTTTTAAACCCCTATCATGGACATGAGTTTGGAAAAAATGAAGTGGGTGTGTGTATGATGGAGTGATATGATGAAAAACTATATGAAAATAGTAAACAATTGATGAAACTTTGTGAAATCAATGAAGAAACATTGAAAAACGAAAGAAAAAGATAGTTGGTTGGCCCCTTCATAGCCTTAGTCTTCTTAAACTTCAATGGAGAAAAAGGATGAAGAAGGAAGAAACTCATCTTGCTATCCACGTTTTCTTCAATAGAGGGCTCCTTTTCACCTTGATTTGAACTCCAAAACACCAATGGCCAACCTTTTTCAAAGGTCTAAAGGGTATTGTATATATAAAGGCTTCAAGTAGGGTTATTTGGCCGTCAAAATAACTCTCCCGCAGTCGGACTCGCCTTGGATGGACATGGAAGGACTTGAAAACCTTTCCAACCTCTGGAACCGGATTAGCTCGGCAAAATCATGTTTATTAGGAAACTTCTTGAAACGTGTCGTTACAGAGGGACGCCATTTAGCTAAGTTAACCGGCTAAAATAGAAATAAAATTCGTGAAGGAAACCAGAAAATACTAAGAAACCTAAAAGGCGTCGACTATGGAAGTCATGATTTAGATAATTAGGAAACTAATTCGAAATTAGAAATTGGAAATCCAGATGGATTAGGACTTAAACGGCGTCGTCCATGGGCGACGTCATTCAGTTAATCCTATCTGAATTTAGGAATTTTAATTCGGAACTGATTTCGACTAGAAATCTAAATAGTGTCGGCCATGGGCGACATTAATTAACAAATTTCGATAAAAATCAATAAAAACTAATTAATGATTAAAAATCACACCATTCTGGAGCATTACAAGTGTGACATAAAATTTACAGAATATGAAATCAAAATTAACGTGTCTACAACTTTCCCACCTTAGTATTGACTTTGCAAGGAAGTGAAATAGATTGGAATAGACTGAAAATGTAATGCCAAGGTATGATGTGACACGTTCTCAACATTCTATGATGAAAATCTTGCTCAAAATGATCAATGAAGCGACTCAAAGAGATCAATAGAATCAATCCTGTTTAGATGAAAGAGACAAAGAAAATATGGTCGATCAACTTCCACGATTGGGAAGTACCCTAGGTCACAAACCCTGCAAGTTTCATTATGGAGAGCGTTTACCAGCCAATGTGGACGTGTTGCAACTATGATGGATCTTAAAAGGAAACAAGAAAACTTGGGATAAAGAATCCAAACAAGAATAGAATTCAAAAGATATCTTCAAGAAAACCCCAAAGATAATTGAGAGATAAATTCAGAGTGGAATATTTCACATCATGTTGGAATTTATTAGATCAATGGTCTGAAATTTAATCAATAACTAATTCTTACTACAATTATTTCAAAGTCCTACATGATGCATATTGGACTAAAAGAAAAATTAAAATGAAATAAAATATAAATTAATCAAGGATAATATTGTTAAAGTGTCATTGATGAGTCAAGATACCGAATCTTGCAATTCAGTATTAAGCCGAAGTTCGTTTCTCCACGCACCATTTCACAAAAGCGGAACCATCGTCCTCATCAATTGACAATCAAACGGCCTATCTGTAACGACCCGCCACCTTATAATCGAGGATCCGATTACTAAATGGGTACCGAATCATTAAAATTTGGAGCCAAACCAGGATCTCGATAAGTCTGGGAAATAAATGATAAACTAAACTAAACATCTACATCACATCGAATTGTAAAGGAAGTGCAGGAATTAAAAATTATTACAATTCGACTTGACTCAGCAAATAATTACATATTCAAACTGAAAAGAAGTAATTAAGAGTACAAGCCTGAAAGGAAAATAACAACTACATCGGGGCATACCTCGGAACGGTGGTTACTGGTGCGCAACCCCAGAAAAAACCCTCCACACCAGACCTGCCTGGAACCCTCACCTGAAAATCGCAGGGGTGAGTCTCATCGAAATGGACTCAGTAGGGATCCGTCAATCCCCACCATCCACTCACGCACCCCCAAGCACAACAACACAAATATAGGCAATTTAAATAAATAAAGCAGTAAACACAATTCTCAAAGATTCCCAGATTTCTATATAAAACGCATGCATTCATCAATGTAACATGCACAACTCTGAAACCACTCCACCACGGAGTCCACAACTAGCGTCTCGGCTAAACATACAAACCACACGGCCGAACGCGGAAAACATCGACTCGCTGGGACGAAACAGCAACCCCTCGGATAGTGCGCTGGCTACTCCGGCCTGTCTAGCTCTAGGTGGTTCTACTTCCCCCACCACGAGTGACACTCCAAATGCCCCACTCCTACACCGGTACTAGATATACCCTATGGTACACTAGGTGACCCTCTCTCTAGGCGTCACCCCACCACTCCCACACCGGCGCCGTGTCACTCCCACACCGACACAGGGTGTCTAAGCGCTAACAACTGTCACTCTAGGTCAACGGTCGTACGAAACACAACACATTACGATCCGATTACGTAGAAACCCTCGTCCTCGTGTACGTTTTTAAGTATGCATTTAGCCAACTTATCTAACAATGAAAACACATGTTAATTGCATATGTAAGGATTGAGCTTTCGGATCCGGTTATCGGGTCAGTTTTGGGGTCGGATCCTTTGGTTTCGGGGTTAATTGCATGTGTAAGGATTGAGGTTTCGGCGTCCGGCGATGTGGACGCGTTTTAGGCTGTGTCACGTAGGTGCCACATGGACTGGCTTTGAGCCGCGACAGTACGGCCCCGATCTTTATCGCCTGAATGGCATCTTTTATAGACGACGCCATTTAGAGTACGACCCTACTATGTCAGTGTACAGCCCAACTTATCGTCTGAATGACGTCGGGCATGGACGACGTATTTTACCTAGCTTCAGTTTGACCCCGCGAACCCTCCCTCCTTTTCCTCATTCTCACCTTTCCTCTCTCTCTCCTCTCTTCTCTCCGGGCTCCGGCGACTCCTTTCCCCCTCCCCTTCCTTTCCTCTGCCCATTCCTCCTCTCCCTCCACTCCATCAACCCCCTCACTTCCTCCACTACCACCACTACTTCCTCCGCGGTGCATTTCTCTCTAGACGGCGGCCGACGTCCCGGTAGAGTAACGGCGTCCACGGCGGTACCGGCGGCGGCGTGTGGCGTGGCGATTAGCGACTTGGAGCTCGGAGGAGTTCGAGTAACCGGTAGGGTGACGATCCCCGTTGTATTTTATTTAAAACTATGTTTTTTCCCGCATTTGGAGCATGTTTAGGGGAACTTTGGGGCGAACGTTAAATGGCGTCTTGGGACAGCGACGCCTTTTTAAATGGCGTCTGTCCCCAATGACGCGATTTAGCCCGATTTACCCCGAGCCGTGATTCTGTTTCTGTCATTAATAGGTGACTAGGAACAGCGACGCCTTTTAAAAGGTGACTACATTGCACGACGCGATTTAGGCCATATTCCGAGGCCAATTTTCACATGAACCAGTTTAGGAGTCTTGAATGACGTCGGCCTTGGGCGACGTGATTCAAGACAGAATTTCATTAATTCCTGCAATTAACATGTTTTTACATTGATAGATAGTTTGGTTAATTGCATGTTTGACATCATACTTGAGGACGATGATTTCTACATGATCGGATCGCACCGTGTTGCGTTTTGTGCGATCGTGGACCTAGAGTGACAGTTGTTAGCGCTTAGGCACCCTGTGTCGGTGTGGAAGTGACACAACGCCGGTGTGGGAGTGGTGGGTGACGCGTAGAGAGAGGGTCACCTGGTGTACCCCGGGTACCGGTGTGGGAGTGGTCACTCGTGCTGGGGGAAGCAGAACCACCTTTAGCCGGTCAGGCCGGAGTAGCCAGCGCGCTATCTGAGGGGTTACTGTTTGGTCTCAGCGGGTCGGTGTTTTCTGCGTTCGGCCGTGTGACTTGTGTGTTTAGCCGAGACGCTAGTTGTGGACTCCATGGTAGTGTGGTTTCAGAATCGTGCATGTTACTGTTATAAATGCCTGTGTTTTATATCTAAATCTATGAATTGTGTTACTGCTTCATTTAGTTAAATTGCTTATATTTGTGTATTGCACTTGTGGGTGTGTGTGTGTGGGTGGTGGGGATCGAAGGATCCCTATTGAGTCTTTTTCGATGAGACTCACCCCTTACGGTTTTCAGGTGAGGGTCCCAAGCAGGTGTAGCGAGGAGAGTGTTGCATTGGGTTGCGCGCCAGCAACCACTGTTCCGGGGTATGCCCCGATGTGGTTGTTATTTCTTTTTCTGGCATGTACGCTTAATTATTTCTTTTCTGTTGGAGTATGTAATTAATTGCTGGGTCAAGTCGAATTGTAATAATTTTTAATTTCTGCACTTCCTTTACAATTTGATGCGATGTGAATGTTTAGCTTAGTTTATCATTTATTTCCTAGACTTATCGAGATCTTGGTTTGGCTCCAAATTTAATGATTCGGTACCCATTTAGTAATCGGATCTCCGATTATAGGGTGGCGGGTCGTTACTGTTAGTATCAGAGCATTCCGTCTGGCAAATAGATGAGTAACTAGGTTAAATATCGTAATTTCGGCAAATAATTACATTATCCCGTACAAGCACGGTGGTAGTGTAGGTTTTAGGATTATGATTAGAATTTTTCAATTTTTATGATTGTAGGCGATTAGATGGCTCCTTGGAAAAGAGTGCCAATTATTAGGGAGCGGGGAGATGTTCCTAGTGGATCTGAGGCCGGTAAGCCGAATATGGAGTGTTTCATGGAGGCTATGATGGACACGATGGCTAGATAACAGACTCGAGACCCTGGTGAGAGTTCTAGTGCTCGGGGAGGGCCTTCAGCTGCTCTGGAGAGGTTCCTGAAGCTGAAGCCGCCTCATTTTACCGGTCGTCCTGACCCTGATGACGCCGTTCATTGGCTGAGGGAGTTGGCGAAGACTTTTGATACCATGGATTGTGCAGCAGTTGAGAGGACTCCGTTGGCTACCTTCATGCTGAAGGATGATGCTTATGACTGGTGGACCACTTTGAAGAGTTTGTCTTATGCGGATAGGAATCTCAGGGAGATTCCATGGGAGACATTTGTGAAGGAATTCAATGCGCAGTACTTCTCTAGGCATGTCCAGAAGGCAAAGGAGAGGGAATTTATGGAGTTGACCCAAGGAAGCATGACAGTGCTTGAGTACCAAATGAAGTTTGTTTCGCTTGGGAGGTTCGTGTCTTTTATTTCAGGAGACGAGGAGCGTCGGACTGAGAGGTTTGTGGATGAACTGAGGTCCAATATAAGGAGTTTTCTGGCGTCCCACTGGTCTACGGACTTAGCATCGGCGGTTAGGTGTGCCGTGGCAGTAGAAGCTCAGCATGATCAGTCGGCTCGGGAGAGGGGACTAACTACTCAGGGGCCAGCTTATGGGAGGGGAAAGACAGCAGCAGCAGTAGCTCCTTCGTCCGGATCAGGATCGTCTTCACTCAGCTCCAGATTCAGGAGGTTCTTTCGAGGCAGTGGCAGCAGCAGTGGCAGCAGTGGCAGCAGTGGTAATAGCAGACCCAGGCAGAGACAGCAGAGTCAGTCAGTGTCCAGTGCTCAGCAGGAGGTAGCTCAAGGGCTTCCGACACCTTGTCGACATTGCGGTGGTACTCACGGTGGGACTCAGTGTCCTGCATTTTCTAGGAGGTGTTACACTTGTGGCCAGCAGGGCCATTTGGCTAGGTATTGCCCGCAGGGGCATGGTCAGGGGCAAGGACCAGGTGATCAGAAGAAGCCGAGGACCCAGGGGAGAGTTCTAGCTATCACCATAAAGGAGGCTCGTGCGTCCAACTTAGTGGTAGGTACACTTTCTATCCTTGGGAACTCTGCGCACGTGTTGATTGATTCGGGTGCTTCGCATTGTTTTATTTCTGAGTAGTTCGTAGATATTCTTTTTGTACCCGTTGATGAGATATCTGATGGATTGATGGTAGAGGTTCCTTCTGGGGATTTCATGTTGTCTTATAACTGTTTGAGTGAGGTTCCCTTGACCATTGAGGGTCATGAGTTACCTGCCCAGTTAGTTGTACTTGCCATTAGCGACTTTGATGTCATCTTGGGCATGGATTGGTTGGAGGCTTATTATGCCGAGGTGGATTGCCATAGGAAGAGGGTGCGTTTCTCTATTTCGGGCATCCCGACCTTCTACTTCCAAGGTATTAGGTTCTCTTCTCATGGTATTCCTATTTCTGCCCTTAAGGCCCAGAGATTACTTGTTGGTGGCTGTGAGGCTTTCCTTGTCTCTGTTGTTTTAGCTGGTGTTAGTAGTGATTTGAGTCCTTGGGAGGTACCTGTAGTTTGTGACTTTGTTGATGTGTTTCCTGAGGAGTTGTCTAGCCTTTCTCCTCAACGAGAGGTTGAGTTCACTATTGAGCTTGCACTAGGTACGACGCCCTTGTCTAAGGCCCCGTATCGGATGGCTCTGGCCGAACTCGCTGAGTTGAAGGCGTAGTTGCAGGAATTGCTGGATAAGGGTTTTGTTCGTACCAGTACTTCTCCGTGGGGTGCTCCGGTTTTGTTTGTTAGGAAGAAGGGTGGTTCTCTAAGGCTGTGCATTGATTATTGACAGTTGAACCAGGTAACGATAAAGAACAAGTACCCACTTCCAAGAATTGATGATTTGATGGATCAATTGTTGTCTGCGAAGGTATTTTTGAAGATTGATTTGAGGTCAGGATATTATCAGATGAGGATCCGTGAGACAGATGTGAGTACGACGGCTTTTAGGACTCGGTATGGATATTATGAGTTTTTGCTTTTGCCTTTCGGCTTGACCAATGCTCCGGTCGATTTTATGGATTTGATGAACCGGGTTTTTAGGACTTACCTGGATCAGTTTGTGGTGGTATTTGTAGATGATATTTTGGTATATTCTTCTTCTAAGGAAGAGCATGCCACTCATCTTCAGGTAGGGTTGCAGGTTCTGAGAGAGCACCAACTCTATGCCAAGTTTAGCAAGTGTGAATTCTGGCTAGATAAGGTGCACTTCCTGAGGCATGTCATTTATGGAGATGGCATTGCAGTGGATCCAGCCAAGATTGAGGCAGTGATAGATTGGAGCAGACCGACAACAGTAATTGAGATCAGGAGCTTCTTGGGGTTAGCAGGGTATTACAGATGGTTTGTCCATGATTTTTCTTCGATAGCGACCCCCTTATCGAGGTTGACTCGTAAGGGAGTTCGTTTCATGTGGACCGAGGAGTGTGTGCGAAGTTTCATTGAGTTGAAGACTCGTCTCACTTCGGCTCCAGTGCTGGTGCTTTGATCGGGCTCCGGTAGATTTGTGGTTTACTCGGCTGCATCTCGGTGAGGTTTGGGTTCGGTTCTGATGCAGCATGGTAAGGTTGTGGCCTATGTTTCTAGGCAGTTGAAAAAGCATGAGGAGAACTATCCCACTCATGACTTAGAGTTGGCAGCTGTAGTATTTGCACTGAAGATCTGGCGGCACAATTTGTATGGAGATAAGTTTCAGGTTTTTACCGATCACAAAAGCCTAAAGTATGTATTCACGTAGAAGGATCTGAACTTGAGGCAGCGCAGGTGGATGGAGTTTATTAAGGAATTATGATCTCGACCTTTCTTATCATCCGGGCAAGGCAAATGTGGTGGAAGATGCCTTGAGTCGGAAGATGGTTGTGTCATATCTTATGGTTCAAGAATGGAGGTTATATGAGTAGGTTGTGGAATCTTCCTTTAGGATTCCTCGAGAGGCCGACAGAGCCGTGTTGGCCAGCCTAACTATGAGGCCAACAGTGTACCATGCCGTAATCGAGGCTCAGAGGGCCGATGCAGAGCTACCACAGATTCTCCAGATATCAGAGGTAGGGTCGTGGGATGATGGCACGGTCAGATTTATAGGCAAACTCTATGTTCCAGCTGAGGAAGAGGTGCACAGGAGTATCCTGGATGAGGCACACCGTTATAGATATGCAGTACATCCCGGAACGACTAAGATGTATCATTGTTTGAAGAGGCACTTTTGGTGGCCTGGTATGAAGAAGGACGTGGCTGATTATGTGGCAAGGTGCCTGACTTGTCAGCGGGTTAAGGCAGAACACCAGAGACCAGGAGGATTGTTGCTGTAACGACCCGCCACCCTATGATCGGAGACCCGATCACTAAATGGGTGTCGAATCATTAACCAACAGTCTCACACCCGGATCTTATACACACATCTGGAGGAGTAAGCATTAGACAAGGTTAAATATAACACTCACACGGACTACAAGGAAGTATAGTGCGCAAGAAGTAAATTAATAATATCCGTACACAGTCCAACAATAATTACATGGTCCAACAAATTAATTAAGTACAGGAAGAAGCAAAGTACAACAACATCGGGGCATACCCCAGAACTGAGATAGCTGCTGGTTCGCACACCAAGGAGAACACCACACGCCGCCACTCGCCACGAGGTCCACACCTGAAAACCGCAGGGAGTGAGCCACACCAGAATTGGGCTCAGTAGGGATCATCCGATCCCTTGCCTCCCACTCACACACCCACAAGTGCAATAACACAGATATAGGTGAACAAGATAAGCAAAGCTGTAACACATTACTCCTAATTCTCGATATAAACCACATGCATTCGGAATATAACATGCATATCTCAGAAATCATTCTACCAAGGAGCCTACAATTCGCGTCTCGGCAAAACGCGCCAACCACGTCTCTGAAAGTGGGAAACACCGACCACACCCGAAAGTGGGAAACACCGACCCGCTGAGACCAAACAGTAACCCCTCGGATAGCTCGCTAGCTACTTCGGTGGTTACTCCTTCACCCAGTAAACACTGACCCGCTGAGACCAAACAGTAACCCCTCGGATAGCAAGCTGGCTACTCCGGCCTAACTGGCTCAGGTGGTTACTCCTTCCCCAAGCACGAGTGACACTCCAAAGGTACCACTCCTACACCGGTACTAGCTAACCCCGGGGTTCACCAGGTGACCCTCTCTCACTAGGCGTCACCCCGCCACTGCTCTCGTCAGCGCTGTGTCCCTACCGCACCGACACAGGGTGTCAAACGCAACAACTGTCACTCTTGGTCCACAATAACACAAAACACGGCACAGTGCGATCCGTTCACGTGAGAAGTCTACGGTCGCACGACATACGCACGCAGTGCTATCCGGTCACGAAGAACCCATCATCATCGAGTATATTAAAAGCATGCATTTATCCAACTATCTAGCAGTGTAAACACATTTTACTGGCATGGATTAGTGTGGTTCTGTCTTGAATCGCGTCGCCTAAGGCCGACGCCATTCAAGCACCCCAAACTGGTTCATGAAATCCCGGCCTCAGAATATGGCCTAAAAGGCGTCGTCACAGGCCCGCCCTTTTAAAATGCGTCGCCATCCCTCGTCGCCTATCGGTGACGGAAACAGGGACAAGCCATGGTTGATTCTCTAAAAACGCATCGTCCTGGGAAGCCGCCTTTTCAAAAGGCGTCACTGTCCTCAGACGCCATTCACACCAGAATCTGAAACTTGCAGAAACCTCGATCGAGGCGATTTCTGCCTAAATGGCGTCGTACTGGCCCGTCGCCATTCTAAATGGCGTCGTCCATGTACGACGTCATTTAACGCCAGAAACCCAGACTGACAGAACCTCAAACAGGAAGATTTCTGCCTAAAAGGCGTCGTACTGGCCCGTCGCCATTCTAAATGGCGTCGTCCAGGTGCGACGTCTTTTAGCGCTAGAAACCCGGTTCCTCAGTTCAACCCGAGGGTCCCCTTTTCACCCCCAAATTCTCCAAAATCAAACAAAACAGAGGAGGAAGAGGGGCAAACTAAGCCATCACAAGGAACCCTCTAATCCATATTCGTAGAAACCCCCATTCCCATCAAGAAAGGCTCCTAACATGCTTGTTCTACCCAAAGAAAACGCCCACACGCATCATGATTTACACGGAAAACATGGATAAAACAACTACAATCCATGCAAGGTACGTCCCCCTACCGGTTCTTGAACTCCTCTTGGCTCCGTGCCGCCGAACCGTCGCACCGCAGACCGCCGCCGGTACCCCCGAGGACGTCGCCACTCCGCCGGGACGTCGGCCGCCGTCCGGAGAATGGAACGTCGCGAAGGAAGTGGTGAGAGGTAGAGAGGCGTTGGAGTGGTGGAAGAGGAAGAAGAGGAAGGGAAAGGGGAAGAGAGGGGTCGGAGGAGGCGGAGAGGGGGAGGAGAGAGAGTGAGAGGGTGAGAATGAGGGAAAGAAAGGAAGGCTTGCGTGGTCAATCCGAAACAGGATAAAACGCGTCGACCAAGACAGACGCCTATCAGATGACAGGACAGGCCGTACTGACAGAAGCTCTGAAACGCGTCGTCCACTACCGACGCCGTTCAGACGATAAGACCGGCACCGTACACTGACATCTCAGGGTTGCAGTCTGAATGGCGTCGTCCATTACAGACGTCGTTCAGACGACAAGACAGGGGCCGTACTCTCGCGGCCTAAAACCCGGCCACGTGGCACAACAGCTACAGACCTAAATCGCGTCCACCTAGCAAGACGCTGTTTGAAAGGCGTCATGCAGTGTAGACGTCATTCAGAAGAAATTCTAAAGACCCCTCCGGGTCCAAACCAGGGGATCCGGCTCGAAACCGACCTGAAAACTGAATCCGAAATCTCAGTCCTTACAGTTGCAGCCTTTACCGATCCTAGAATGGAAATGGGAACACGTGACTATGGACTTTGTAATGGGATTACCTGTGTCCCCTGGCAGAAGAGACGCAATCTGGGTCATTGTTGATCGATTGACCAAGTATGCACACTTTCTAGTTATTAGGAAGGACTGGTCAATCGGTAAGTTGGCAAAGTTGTTTGTGGATCAGATCATCTCTCTACAGGGGGTATCCTTATCCATCGTGTAAGACTGGGATCCGAGATTTACTTCTAGGTTCTGAAAGAGTTTTCAGAAGGCCTTGGGTACGCAGTTAGCCTTCAACTCGGCTTATCATCCTGAGATTGATGGGCAGTTGGAGAGGACCATTCAGACACTGGATGATATGCTTAGGGCATGTTGCCTAGACTAGGGAGGTTCTTAGGAGCAGCACTTGTCTACAGTAGAGTTTACTTACAACAACAGTTATCATTCTAGTATCGGCATGGTGCCATATGAGGCATTGTATGGGCGGCCGTGTCGATCTCCTGTGAATTGGTCTGAGATTGGCGAGAGGCAGATAGCAGGGCCAAAGTTGGTACAGCAGTGTGCTGAGGTTGCTAGAGTGGTGCAGCAGAGGTTGACTACAGCTCAGAGCAGGCATAAGAGTTATGCTGATATCCGTAGGAGACCGCTTGAGTTCGAGGTTGGGGACCACGTGTTTCTCCGAATCTCACCCTCCAAGGGTGTGATGAGATTTGGGAAGCGAGGTAAGCTGAGTCCGCGTTATATTGGGCCTTTTCCCATTCTCGCTCGAATTGGGGAAACAGCGTACAAGCTAGCGTTGCCACCCAGTCTTGTAGGAGTGCACGATGTGTTTTATGTTTCTTTGCTGAGGAAATATGTTCAGGATCCATTGCATGTTTTAGATTTTTCAGAGTTGGAAGTCGCTGAGGACTTGTCCTTTCCAAAATTCCCTGTACGCATTGAGGATCGCAGGGAACAACTCCTTCGGAACAAGGTCGTTCCTTTGGTTAAGGTCATTTGGCAACATCGCCCAAGAGGCGAGGTGACCTAGGAGCGCGAGGATGAGATGCGGGAGCAGTTTCCCTACCTTTTCCCGTAAGTCCTTCTTTTTTCCTATACAATCTTGTTACTTTATAGCGACAATTTCGGGCACGAAATTCTTTTAAGGGGGAGAGAATGTAAGGATTGAGGTTTCAGATCCGGTTATCGGGTCAGTTTCGGGGTCGAATCCCTCGGTTTGGGCCCTTATAGGGTTGGGGCTTGGGTTCCTTTTCCAGTCGAGCAAGCTCGACGCAGTTCAAATGGGGTCCAACGATGTTGATGCGTTTTAGGCTGTGCCACGTTGGCGCCATGTGGGCTGGCTTTGGGCCGCGAGAGTACGGCCTCGGTCTTATCGCCTGAATGACGTCTTTTATGGACGACGCCATTTAAAGTACGACCCATCTATGTCAGTGTACGGCCCGGACTTCTCGTCTGAATGATATCAGGCTTAGACGACGCGTTTTACGTAGCTTCAGTTTGACCCCGCGAACCCTCCCTCCTTTCCCTCATTCTCTCTGCTCTCTCTCTCCTCTCTTCTCTCCGGCCTCCGACGACTCCTTTCCCCCTCCCCTTCCTTTATGCTCCCCATTCCTCCTCTCCCTCCACTACATCAACCTCCTAACTTCCTCCACTACCACCACCATTTCCTCCGTGGCGCATTTCTCTCCGGACGGCGGCCGACGTCCCGGTGGAGTAACGGCGTCTACGGCGGTACCGGCGGCGGCGTGTAGCAGGGCGGTTTGGCGGCTTGGAGCTCGGTGGAGTTCGAGTAACCGATAGGGTGACAATCCCCGTTGTATTTTGTTTAAAACTATGTTTTTTCCCGCTTTTGGTGCATGTTTAGGGGATCTCTGGGGCGAAAATGCTAACCTTGTAAATGAGGAATGAAGGGCTTTTGATGGGTAGTTCGATTTTCCTCCTCCCCGTTTGTGTTATGTTTTTATGTGATTTGGAGAGAAATCCCTTTTTTTTTTAACTCGGGGAAGGCCAGCAGGGGAACCTGTTGGCGAACGGTAAATGGCGTCCTGGGACAGCGACGCCTTTTTGAATGGTGTCTGCCCTCAACGACGCGATTTAGCCCGATTCACCCCGAGCCGTGATTCTGTTTCTATCGTTAATAGGCGACTAGGAACAACAATGCATTTTAATAGGTAACTACATTGCATGCCGCGATTTAGGCCATATTCCGAGGCCCATTTTCACACGAACCAGTTTTGGAGTCTTCAATGACGTCGGCCTTGGGCGACGCGATTCAAGACATAATCTCATTAATTCCGACAATTAACATGTGTTTACATTGATAGGTAGTTTGGTTAATTGCATGCTTGAAATCACGTTTGAGGATGATGATTTCTACATGATCAAATGGCACCGTGTTGTGTTTTGTGCGATCATGGGCCTAGAGTGACCGTTGTTAGCGCTTAGGCACCCTGTGTCGGTGTGGGAGTGACATGGCGCCGGTATGGGAGTGGTGGGGTGACGCCTAGAGAGAGGGTCACCTGGTGTACCCCTGGGTATAGCTGGTACCGGTGTGGGAGTGGTACATTCAGAGTATCACTCGTGCCGGGGGAAGCAGAACCACCTTTAGCCTTTTAGGCCGAAGTAGCCAGCGTGCTATCCAAGGGGTTGCTGTTTGGTCTCAGCGGGTCGGTGTTTTCCGCGTTCGGCCGTGTGACTTGTGTGTTTAGCCGAGACGCTAGTTGTGGACTCCGTGGTAGTGTGGTTTCAGAATCGTGCATGTTACTGTTATAAATGCCTATGTTTTATATCGAAATCTAGGAATTCTGTTACTGTTTCATTTAGTTAAATTTCCTATATTTGTGTATTGCACTTGTGGGTGTGTATGTGTGGGTGGAGGGGATCGAAGGATTCCTACTGAGTCTTTTTCGATGAGACTCACCCCTTGAAGTTTTCAGGTGAGGGTTCTAGGCAGGCGTAGCGAGGAGAGTGTTGCCTTAGGTTGCGCGCCAGCAGCCGCTGTTCTGGGGTATGCCCTGATGTCGTTGTTATTTCCTTTTCTGGCCTGTATGCTTAATTATTTATTTTCTGTTGGAGTATGTAATTAATTGCTGAGTCAAGTCGAATTGTAATAATTTTTAATTTATGCACTTCTTTACAATTTGATGCGATGTGAATGTTTAGCTTAGTTTATCATTTATTTCGTAGATTTATCGAGATCCTGGTTTGGCTCCAAATTTAATGATTTAGTACCCATTTAGTAATCGGATCTCCGATTATAGGGTGGCGGGTCGTTACAGCATGGATTAATGAGGTTCTGTCTTGAATCACGTCGCCCATGGCCGACGTCATTCAAGACCCCTAAACTGGCTCATACGAAAAACTGACCTCAGAATATGGCTTAAAACGTGTCCCTAGCAGCTGCCATTTAAATGGCGTCGCTGTCCCTGGACGCCATTAAATATAAAGAAAAAATCCCCTGATCTGGGCTAAATCGCGTCTCGGGTGGAAGCCGCCATTTAAAATGGCGTCGCTATCCCCAGACGCCATTTAATGCTTACAGATAGGTTCTCCTTCCGGCCTCTCCCGAGTTACAACGTGGGATTTCTCCCCCAAATTGCATAAGGAATGTCAAAAACATGAAGAAAGTAGGGGAGAAGCCTAATTATTTTCATAAAGAACCCCTTAAAACATGCTTTTAACCCCAGAAGCACCATACACATTTCATGCTTTCAAAGCGGAAAAAATCATGATTTTAAACAAAACGCTACGAGGATCGTCACCTCACCAGTTTTTTGAACTCCTCCTAGCTCCAAGTCGCCGAACCGCCATGCTACAAGCTGCCGCCGGTACCGCCGTGGACGTCGTCACTCCATCGGGACGTCGACCGCCGTCCGGAGAGAGATGCACCACGGAGGAGATAGTGGTGGTAGTGGTGGAAGTTAGGGGGTTGATGGAGTGGAGGGAGAGGAGAAATAGGGAGAGAAAAGGAAGGAGAAGGGGAAGGGGGCGTCGGACGGATCGGAGGGGAGAGGGAGGAGAGAGAGAGAAATGGAAAGAATAAGACAAAGGAAAGAGAGCTTTGGAGCATCAACCGACGCCAATCAGATGACAAGACGGGTTCATACACCGACATACCAGGGCCGTACTCTGAATGACGTTGACCATGCAAGACGCCATTTTGACTATAACACCGGGGCCGTACTCTTACGGCCCAAACCAAGGGGTCCGACACCGAAACTGACTCGATAACTGGATCCGAAACCTCAATCCTTACATTCTCCCCCCCTTAAAAGAATTTTGTCCCCAAAAGTACCACAACAAAATTAGCCCCAATAACAAGATTGCATAGGTAAAAAAGAGAACTAACGAGAAAAGGTAGGGAAACTGCTCCCGCATCTCGTCCTCACGATCCCATGTCGCCTCGCCTCAGGAGCGATGCTGCCAAATCACCTTAACCAGAGGAACAACCTTGTTCCGAAGGACCTGCTCTCTACGATCCTCAATACTCACTGAAAATTCCGGAAATGACAAATCCTCAGTGACCTCCAACTCCGAAAAGTCCAAGATATGGGATGGATCCTGAACATACTTCCTCAGCAAAGAAACATGGAACACATTGTGCACTCCTACAAGACTGGGTGGCAAGGCTAGCTGATACGCCATTTCCCTAATTCGAACAAGAATGGGAAAAGGCCGAATATATCTCGGACTCAGCTTACCTCGCTTCCCGAATCTCATCACACCCTTGGAGGGTGAGACTCGGAGAAACACGTGGTCCCCAATATCGAACTCAAGCGGTCTCCTAAGCATATCTGCATAGCTCTTCTGCCTGTTCTGAGCTGTAGTCAACCTCTGCTGCACTACCCTAGCAACCTCAGCACACTGCTATACTAACTCTGGCCCTACTATCTGCCTCTCGCCAATCTCAGACCAATTCACAGTAGATCGACATGGCCATCCTTACAATACCTCAAATGGCGCCATGCCAATACTAGAATGATAACTGTTGTTGTAAGCAAACTCCACTATAGACAAGTGCTGCTCCCAAGAACCTCCCCAATCTAGGCAACAAGCACTGAGCATATTGGTGTAACCAAAAAATGAGCAAGCCAAATGAATAAAAAAAGGGGCCATTCTAGGGTCCAAATGGTGAAGAAATCCAATGGTACAACCGGGCTCATTATCTCAAGTAAAGAAGGTCCAAACAATTGTGCAAAAATTGTCCAAGAAGGCCCAAATGAAGAAGATTTAAGGGGCAGCAGTCAAGCCCAATTTTGCAAGCCAAAAGAAGTCAAAAAGAGGTTACTTTAAGCTCAAATGATGAAGAAATCCAAGGGGGCAGGCCCGACCCATTATCTCAAGCAAAGAAAGCCCAATAGGGCCAATTTGGGCCCAAAAAGTAAAGGCCAAAGCCCAATTTCGTGACAGCCTCTAAAGGGCCCCAAATGGTCCCCCCCATGGCCTATTCTTACCCCTTTGACCCATGTTCAAATCTTCCCAAAGGTGGATAAGAAGGAAAAGGAAGTGGTCCTCCCTTCAAGATTCTTCTAGAAGGTGGTAGGTGAAAAGCAAAAAGAGAAGCCAATCATGATTCTCTAAGTGTTGTGGCCTCATTGGAGGGCTCTTAAGATGGGTTTCTTATCTCTAATATAAGGCTAATGGATGCCTAATTTACCTCTCAAAAGTAATCCAACTTTATCTATAAAAGAAACCCCATCTTCTCCAAGCAAAAGTTGGACATAAAAATCCCAAAAAAGAGAAAAGAGAAGAAGAAAAAGTAGAGGCCAGGAGGAGCACGTCTCCCTCCTCCATTCCCCTTCATCGCCTGCATCCCAAGAGAGAAAAAAGTAGGAAAAAAGAAGAGAAAAAGAAAGGAAGAGTGCTAGAGAAGAAGAGAGCAAGATTGTAGGCTTCAAGAGTCATTCTCCCTTCTCATCCCCTCTCCAAGATAGAGTGGAGGTGAAGAAGGGGTTTATTTATATCTCCTTTCTTTCTTATAATGTTTTTTCTTTCAGTGTGATATTCATAGAAACTTCTATCTCCCCCTTGATGTTCATCCATGGTGATTGAAAGCAATGAAATGCAATGTTCAGATTTTCTGAGTCTGTTTTGTGAGTTTGCTGGTTATCTTGCTTCTATGCTATTTTTTCCTTCATAAGGTATATGTTTCTGTATGGGGATGGTAGAGGGGCCTTTCTAGTTTATATAAATGGTCTCCTCAAGCCTTGAACCCCCCTAAATATGGAGATATGACCAAAAATGTGCCTTGCTGTCCTGATTTCCTAAACTTTATGTTTCCTAGTTTTCAGTGTGTTTCTCTTGGGTTTGAGGGTTTTCTCAATATGGCTTTGCCTTCCATAACCCTTAGGAGCACATACTATCTATGGATGATATCCCCCTAAGGCCAAACTTCAAGAGAAATCTCTTAAGTTTCATATATATATTAAGATCTAAGTTTCTATTTTCATGTTGGAACCGAATGGGTTTTGTTTGGATTTTTTCTTTTAATGGCTAAGGGTTTAGTCCCTAGAGGTTCTTAAGGGGGTTCCCTCACTAGTTGGAGATGAGATTCTCTGAGTATAAACCCTCTAACATGGAGCCAAGAAGGAGAGATTCATGGAAAAGATAAAAAGATACCTAAGTTTCTCATATGTTCATATTCAAGATTTCATGATATTTTCCTAAAGAAATGCATCTAAAATATATTTTAAATAAATATTTTAGGCCTTGTATCTTTTATACTTTATTTTCCATCATTTGGGTTAGATTTAAACCCATTTTCACCAAAAATCTAGATTTCAGGTGAGTCTGCACCTGTGCAGTGCTACAGTGTTGAGTCTGCAGCTACTGTTCATGAATTTGCGCCTCCCTGCGCAGACTCAGCGCCAGTTACAGCTTTTTGATTCTGCGTCTCTTTCAGTTTGGTCTTTGGGCTTGAGGTGATTCTTTGATCCTCCCGCAAGTTGTCCAAAGGTTCCTTGGACCTAGGGCTGTTCTTTTGAGGCCCAATGAAGGTCCTAAATGGCTTGGACTTTGAGTTGTTAAGCTCTTGATGTTTCAAACTGAAATTTTGCCATATGTTTTAAGATTTTAAGTTTCTTCCGATGTTTCTCAAGGATGTCCCAATCTAAGGGTGCCAACAATCCAATGTTGGGTAACCCATCAAGGGCCCTCACACAAAAAACATCATTCTTGTGTTCCCATTTCTATGGGTTCATTTAGATGATATGTCCCGAAGTCCCAGTGGGTTGGTGGAGTTCCTTGCTCCTCAAATGTAGAAATGGAATGGGTGATTCCCTGTGGATAACCCTTTCATTTTGAAGGCATTAAGGGCACCCTTTGGGTGAGTGGTTGGATGCTTAGTACGCCCCCCTTTATAGCCACCTCCATGGTTCATGGCTACATTCGATCCTCTAGGAAAATTGATGTAGTTCCTTGCTCCCCAAATGTAGAGATGCTTTGGATTACCCCTTGTGAGTTTTTCTTACATCTTGAAGGCATTAAGGGCACCCTTTGGGTGAGTGGTTGGATGCTCGGCACGCCCCCCTTTACAGCCATCCCTATGGTCCATTAGCCATTACATATCCCTTTAAAGGAGTTGGTCCTTCGGGTCCCTTTATGCCATGATCTTTCATGAAGATCCTAAACCTTTGATTGGATTTTCCTAATGAAAGGTTGAAATTCAACTTGGAATCATTATATTAAGCATTTTCAATGCTTTATAAAGTGATCCAAGAAGAATGGGATAAACATGAATAAATCATGTCATTTCAAGAAATCCACATAAGAACCACTCCTTGAAAAGGCTTTATGTAGCCATACTCAACTTCTGAGATTTCTCAGTATTATCCTCCCCAAATTTGTGGTGATTCTTGGGTCACTTCAAGTTGAAAGAGGTATAAACCTGAAATTATGCTCAGATTTTGAGTCTGCGCACCTATAACCATGGAAATTCGATTGGGAATGGGATACAATCTATTTTTCTCCACTCCGGATTTCATATTCTAACTTTACTGGTTGAAACTAATCTTTTGAATTACTTAAATGTAGCTTGATCTGTGCAGGAATTTCAAAAACCATTTTCATACTTGAGTCTGCGCACCCATGCGCAGACTCAACCCAAAAACTGTCAAGTGATGGATTCTTAGACCAAGGACATTGGTTATGACTCAAATTATTCAAAATAACTAAATTTAGATTATATTTAAATCATAAATGGTTAAAAAATGGACATTCTCCCTTTTAAATAAACATAAAACTTCAAAATACAAGTTGAGTCTGCACACCTTTCGTAAGCTCATTTCAAATGAAAAAATCAACTAAACAATAAATCAAATTGCTCAAATCACTTGCAATCATATCTCAAACACTCCATTTCATTTAAAATAAACATCCATTTACAAAAAGGATCCAAATTTCCTCAAAATAAATAAACAATTACAAGTTTAGTTGAGTCTGCGCACCCCTTGCGCAGACTCAAACCCATTTTCTTGTCTCTTTGATCTCTGAAGCTCCTCAACACTTTGAAAGTCTTAGAATTCCGCTCAACCTCAGGAGGTTCCATCTTTTTAAGAATTTTGCTCAAAATCCTCTTTAAACTTGAGTCTGCGCATCAATCTCAAGGCCAAAACCTCATCTCTTGGCCCCTAAATCATACTCGTAGCTCCAAATCTGTAAATCATCACCAAACAAAACCTAAAATCAAGTTATCCTACCAAAAATCTAATAAAACAACTCATAAAAAAAAATCCATAGTTCAGACTTGAGTATGCGCATCCTGGCGCAGACTCAACCTTGAAATTCACAAAAAATAAAAAATCAACTTCACGACCACTTCAAGATGATCTAAAACTCTCTAAAAATCAAGTTTATTCTTATCTATCAGGAAATCAAATAAAAACACCAAGTTTTCCTTGAAAAAATGTAAAAAACAACTCAAAACAAATTGGTGACAAATGAGTCTGCGCTACCCTACGCAAAATCTACCCTGAATTCTCTAAATTAGTCTTTTTGACCTTCAATTCCCTCCAAATTAAACCCAAAAATTTACATAAAAAGTTTATACTTCATATAAGTCAAAAACCTAAATAAAAGCTTAAAACTCCTTTTGCAAAAAATATAAAAAATGTTTAAACACTTTGATAACAAGTGAGTCTGCGCCCTATAGCGCATACTCAACCCTAAATTCTTAAAATCTGGTATTTTGGCCATTAAATTCCCATCAAATCAAATCAAAATCTTAAGAATAAACCCTATATTTTCCACAAATCAAAACCCAAACAAAAAATGCGAACTTTTCTCATTAAAATTATCCAAAAAATATAAAAAACAGGCTTGTGACTCATGAGTCTGCGCTCCCCTACGCAGACTCAACCCCCAATTGTTAAAATCCAACTTTTTCAACCTTAATTCTTTTAAAACTAAATAAAAAACCCCAAGATAAGAATAAAATACTTCCTATAAATCAAAAAATCAAATAAAACTCATTTTTTCCCTTTGCAAAAGATAAAAAATACCTAAAAGAAGTCTTACTTCAATTAACTTTTAACCTTGTTCATTCTTTAAAAACCTACAAATTCAAAACATAAAAAACATAAGTCTTTGAAGCATTTTTCACTTAAATCAAATAAGAAAACATAAAAAACACTTTTCCATACTTTGCAAATCAAATCCAAAATCTCTTTATTCCAAATCTGAAAAAACACAATAAGAAATGTTTATTAGACTTTCTTGTCAATATAACACAACCAAAATTGATATTCAAATTCTAAATCATAATCCCCACAGAAATATCATCAAAAAATCAAAATAAATACAAGCATTCTCATTGGTAACAAATGAGTCTGCGCAGACTCAACTTCATGTTCACTTCTAAATATAAAAATTCAAACAAATCTTCAATGTATGCACATAAATCTATCCGAAAAGACTAAAAAATGTCTCTCATCATTATCCATCAATAAGAATCAATAAATCAAGTCTTGCGCAGACTCAACTCTAAACTAAAAAATGAGTTTTCTTCTCAAATAAAAATTGAAATTCATTCATGTTTCGAATGCAAGCTTGTATATCTTACTTATATCATTTTAAATGGTGTTATTCTAATCTTCCGACGATTAATCAAGGGTTCTCCTCTTAGGAGGATGTAATTAATGCTATTCCATTTATGGGTAGCGGGATCGGGTCGAAGAACTACGAATCATCTGATTGAGTTAGGTAAAGCGCACAAATACAAATCTAAATCTAAATCAAAAAAATCAAGATCAAATGCATTGTCCCTAAAAAATGTACGACATATATCCTCCAATGTCTGAATGGTCCTCTCTGACTGTCCATCAGACTCAAGATGGTAAGCCGATCTAAAGGCTAATTGCGTACCCAAGGCCTTCTGAAAACTCTTCCAAAACCTAGAAGTAAATCTCGGATCCCAATCTGACACGATGGATAAAGGCACCCCATGCAGAGAGATGATCTGATCCACAAACAACTTAGCCAACTTACCGACTGACCAATCCTTTCTAATAGCTAGAAAGTGCGCAAACTTGGTCAATCGATCAACACTGACCCAGATTGCATCTATCCTGCCAGGTGACACGGGCAATCCCATCACAAAGTCCATAGTCACGTGCTCCCATTTCCATTCCGGGATCGATAACGGTTGCAACAACCCTCCTGGTCTCTGGTGCTCTACCTTAACCTGCTGAAAAGTTAGGCACCTTGCCACATAATCAGCTACGTCCTTCTTCATACAAGGCCACCAAAAGTGCCTCCTTAAACAATGATACATCTTAGTCATTCCAGGATGCACTGTATATCTAGACTGGTGCGCCTCATCCAGGACACTCATGTGCACCTCTTCCTTAGCTGGAACATAGAGTCTTCCTCTAAACCTGACTCTGCCATCATTCCACAACTCCACCTCTGATATTTTGAGAACTTGCTGTAACTCTACATCCGCCCTATGAGCCTCGATCACTATATGGTATATTGCTGGCCTCACAGTTAAGCTGGCCAACACGGCTCTATCAGCCTCTCGAGGAATCCTAAAGGAAGATCCACAACCTGCTCATATAACCTCCATTCTTGAATAATAAGATATGATACGACCGTCTTTCGACTCAAGGCGTCCGCCACTACGTTCGCCTTGCCTGTATGATAAGAAAGGTCAAGATCACAATCCTTGATAAACTTCATCCACCTGCGCTGCCTCAAGTTCAGATCCCTCTGCGTGAAAACATACTTCAGGCTCTTGTGATCAGTGAAGACCTGAAACTTCTCCCTATATAAGTAGTACCACTAGATCTTCAGTGCAAATACCACAACCGCAACCTCCAAGTCATGAGTGGGGTAGTTCTGCTCATGCTTTTTCAGCTGCCTAGAAGCATAGGCCACAACCTTACCATGCTGCATCAGAACCGCACCCAAACCTCGATGAGATGCATCGGAGTAAACCACAAATCCACCTGAACCTGATGGAAGCTCCATAACTGGAGCCGAAGTGAGACGAGCCTTCAATTCAGTGAAACTCTGCTCGCACTCTTCGCTCCACAAGAAACGAACACCCTTACAAGTCAACCTTGACAAGGGGGTCGCTATCGAAGAAAAATCCTAGACGAACCATCTGTAATACCCTGCTAACCCCAGGATGCTCCTGATCTCAGTCACAGTTCTCGGTCTACCCAGTCCATCATTGCCTCAATTTTGGCTGGATCCACTGCAATGCCATCTCCAGAAATGACATGACCCAGGAAGTGCACCTTATCTAGCCAAAATTCACACTTGCTAAACTTGGCATAGAGTTGGTGCTCTCTCGGAACTTGCAACACCACCTGAAGATGCGTGGCATGCTCTTCCTTAGAAGAAGAATATACCAAAATATCATCTACAAACACCACCACAAACTGATCCAAGTAGGCGCTGAAGACCCGGTTCATCAAATCCATAAAAATTGCCGGAGCATTAGTCAAACCGAGAGGCATAACCAAAAACTCATAATGTCCATACAAAGTCCTAAAAGCTGTCTTACTCACATCAACCTCACGGATTCTCATCTGGTAATATCCTAATATTAAATCAATCTTCGAGAATACCTTGGCAGACTGCAACTGGTCCATTAGATCTTCGATTCTCGGAAGTGGGTACTTGTTCTTTATAGTTACCTAGTTCAACTGTCTATAATCAATGCACAGCCTCATAGAACCATCCTTCTTCCTAACAAACATAACTAGAGCACCCCACGGAGAAGTACTGGGACGGATAAAACCATTATCCAGTAATTCCTGCAACTGTGCCTTCAACTTAGCGAGTTCGGCCGGAGCCATCCAATACGGGGCCTTAGACAAGGGTGTCGTATCTGGTGCAAACTCAATAGTGAACTCAACCTCCCGCTGAGGAGGAAGGCCAGGCAAATCCTTAGGAAACACATCAACAAAGTCACAAATTACAGGCACCTGCCAAGAACTCGGACCACTACTAGCACCAGCTACAACTACCAAGGCAAAGAAAGCCTCACAGCCACCAACGAGTAACCTTTGGGCCTTGAAAGCAAAAATAAGAATATCACAAGAAGAGAGCCTAATACCTTTGAAGTAGAAGGCCGGGATGCCCGAATGGAGAAACGCACCCTCTTCCTGTAGTAGTTCACCTCGGCATAATAAGTCTCCAACCAGTCCATGCCCAAGATGACATCAAAGTCGTGAATGGCAAGCACAACTAACTAGGCAGGTAACTTATGACCCTCAATAGTCAAGGGAACCTCACTCAAACAGTTATAAGTCAACATGAAATCTCCAGAAGGAACCTCAACCATCAGTCCATCAGATAACTCATCAATGGGTGCAGAACGAATATCTACGAATTGCTCAGAAATAAAGGAATGCGAAGCACCCGAATCAACCAGCACATGTGCGGAGTTCCCAAGGACAGAAAGTGTAGCTTCCACCAAGTTGGACGCATGACCCTCCTTCCTGGTGATAGCGAGAACTATCCTCTCGGTCCTCAGCTTCTTCTGATCACCTGGTCCCTGCCCCTGACCATGCCCCTGCGGGCAATACCACGCCAAATGGCCCTACTGGACACAAGTATAACACCTCCCACAATATGCAGGACACTTAGTCCCACCGTGAGTACCACCACAATGATGACAAGCTACTAAAAGTCTCTGAGCTGCCTCCTGATGGGCGCTGGATACCGACTGGGTCTGCCTGGGTCTGCCTGGGTCTGCTACTACCACTGCTACCGCTGCTGCCACCACCACCTCGAAAGAACCTCCTGAATCTAGAGCCGAGTGAAGACGATCTTGATCCAGACGAAGGAGCTACTGCTGCTATCTTCCCCTTGCCATAACTCGGCCTTTGAGTAACCAGTCCCCTCACCCAAGCCGACTAATCGTGCTTTGCCTCTACTGCCGCGGCATAGTTAACTGTTGACGCCAAGTTCGTACAACAGTGAAACGCCACAAAACTCTTCAAGTTGTACCTCAGTTTATCCACGAACCACTCAGTCCGACGCTCTTCATCTTCTGAAATAAAGGGCACAAACCTTCCAAGCGAAACAAATTTCATCTGGTACTCGAGCACTGTCATGCTCCCTTGAGTCACCTCCATAAATTCCCTCTCCTTGGCGTTCTGAACATGCCTAGAGAAGTAATGCACATAGAACTCCTTCAAAAATGTCTCCCATGAAATCTCCCTGAGATTCTTATCTGCATAAGACAAGCTCTTCAAAGTCGTCCACCAGTCGTAGGAATCTTCCTTCAACATGAAGGTAGCCAATGGAGTCCTCTCAACTGCCGCACAATCCATGGTATCAAAGGTCTTCTCTTGCTCCTTCAGCCAATGAATGGCCTCATTAGGGTTGGGACGACCGGTAAAATGAAGCGGCTTCAGCTTCAGGAATCTCTCCAAATCAGCTAAAGGCCCTCCCCGAGTACTAGAACTCTCACTAGGGTCTCGAGTCTGATATATGGTCATCGTGTCCATCATAGCCTCCATAAAACGCTCCATATTCGGTCTACCAGCCTCAGACCCACTAGAAACATCTCCCTGCTCCGTAATAACTTGCACTCTCTTCCTAGGAGCCATCTAATCGCCTACAGTCATAACAATCGAAAAATTTCTAATTATAACTCAAAACCTACACTACCGCCGTGCCTGTACGGGATAATGCATTTATTTGCTGAAATTACGGTATTTAACCTAGTTATTCATATATTTGCCAGACCGAATGCTCTGATACCAACTGTAACGACCCGCCACCCTATAATCGGGGATCCGATTACTAAATGGCTACCGAATCATTAAAATTTGGAGTCAAACCAGGATCTTGATAAGTCTGGGAAATAAATTATAAACTAAGGTAAACATCCACATCACATCAAATTGTAAAGGAAGTGCAGGAATTAAAAATTATTACAATTCGACTTGACTCAGCAAATAATTACATATTCTAACTGAAAAAGGAGTAATTAAGTATACAGGCCTGAAAGGAAAACAACAACTACATCGGGGCATACCCCGGAACGGTGGCTACTGGCGCACAACCCGAGACAAAACCCTCTACGCTACGCTTGCCTAGAACCCTCACCTGAAAACCGCAGGGGTGAGTCTCATCGAAATGGACTCAGTAGGGATCCTTCGATCCCCACCACCCACTCACGCACCCACAAGCACAACAACACAAATATAGGCAATTTAAATAAATAAAGCAGTAAACACAATTCCCAAAGATTCTCAGATTTTGATATAAAACGCATGCATTCATCAATGTAACATGCACAACTCTAAAACCATTCCACTACGGTGTCCACAACCAGTGTCTCGGCTAAACATACAAACGACATGGCCGAACGCGGAAAACACCGACCTGCTGGGACCAAACAGCAACCCCTCGGATAGCACGCTGGCTACTCCAGCCTATCTAGCTCTAGGTGGTTCTGCTTCCCCCAGCACGAGTGACACTCCAAATGTACCACTCCCACACCGGTACTAGCTATACCTCGGGGTATACCAGGTGACCCTCTCTCTACGTGTCACCCCACCACTCCCACACCGGCGCCGTGTCACTCCCACACCGACATAGGGTGCCTAAGTACTAATAACTATCACTCTAGGTCCACGGTCGCACGAAACACAGCACAGTGCGATCCAATCACGTAGAAACCCTCGTCCTCGAGTACGTTTTTAAGCATGCATTTAAACAAATTATCTAATAATGTAAACACATGTTAATTGCATAGATTAACGAGGTTCTGTCTTGAATTGCGTCGTCCATGGCCAACGTCATTCAAGACCCCTAAACTGGTTCGTACGAAAAACTAGCCTAAGAATTTGGCGTAAAATGCGTCGTCCCTAGCAGCCGCCATTCAAATGGCGTCGCTGTCCTTGGACGCCGTTAAATACAAAGACAGAATCCCCTGATCTGGGCTAAATCATGTCTCGGGTGGAAGCCGCCATTTAAAATGGCGTCGCTGTCCCCAGACGCCATTTAACGCTCACAAACAGGTTCTCCTTCCGGCCTCCCCAAGTTACAACGTTGGATTTCTCCCCCAAATCGCATAGGAAACGTCAAAAACATGGAGAAAGTAGAGGAGAAGCTAATTATTTTCGTAAAGAACCCCTTAGAGCATGCTTTCAACCCCAGAAGCACCATATACATTTCATGCTTTCAAAGTAGGAAAAATCATAATTTTAAACAAAATACTGCTAGTATCATCACCCTACCAGTTACTTGAACTCCTCCTAGCTCTAAGCCGCCGAACCTCCACGCCACAAGCCACCACCGGTAACGCCGTGGACGCCGTCACTCCACCAGGACATTGGCCGCCATTCGGGGTCCGACACTGAAACTAACCCGATAACTAGATCCGAAACCTCAATCCTTATACTATCCGTGCGATTGATAATCTAAGGGGAACTCAAATTCTAGTTTCATCAAAATCACAAAGTCCTTGATATATTTTAATAATTATTTATCATTTAGTAATGCTAATGCAAATCAATTACATGAAAGGAACACAGGGATAGAGATAACCGTCTTTTTAGTCACGGCTGGGACTCAGTAAAACTCCCACAGTGGGACCTTATTAGAAACTTCGGCATCATTTTCTTCTTACCTGCACTCAGAATTCATCAGTAACTTCATGCAAAGAAATAAACATGAATAAATAGCAAGTAATATGCAGTTTCTGAGAAATGTTAGAAAACTCATAAAAGGCATCATTCTGAGTCGACGTTATTTAAATGACGTCGCCCCGTCCAAACGCGATTTAACTTACCGAAACAGGCCACTCTAACTCCAATCCGAACTCTACTTTCCTCCCTCAACTCCCTCTTCCAACTCGAAAAGGGCTTCCCAAGTTCGCAAATCACTCTATAAAACCTCCCTCTCTTCAATTCAATTCAACACAACAAGTAATCAAGAGGGGAAGCTAGAGAATTCTTTTCAAGACTCAAGGGAAAGGAAGGAAAAAGATGAAGAAATCAATCAATCAAGGAGGGAATCAATTTTATTCAAAGAATATGGCTAGCTTTGCTAAGGACTCCTCAAATAAGAGGGAAAGGAAGATGATTAAGAGGCTTTCTGATGTGGAAGACCATCTAAGTGGGAGAGATTCCAACCTAAAAGTAAGTTACTCTCTTTTCCTATCCAATTCTTTATTCTTTTCTTCATTCTTTTACATGAATTCTCCATACTCCAGTTTCTCAATAAGTAAGATAGAACTATTCCAATGTTTTTTTTTTATCTAGGGATATCCTTTCTTCCATGGTCCAAGAATATTCTCTTCACTTCCATAGATCCAAAAGCTTGTGAACAAGATCAACCTCTCCATGCAATCTTATATATCCAAGTGGCATATTCAAGGGTTGTTTATTCATGCCAAACATTCCAAGAGCGCATGTATGGATTGGGCTTCAATGGGCACTTTAATCGAACTGTGGCATCCTCAAACTCATAACTTTCTCTTCTCTACGTTCGAAGCCACTACCCTCTTAGAAGAAGCTGAACTCCTATTGAGTCATCCTAAGCTTAAGGTCAACAATGATGAACTAGATTTGACTTAGATGATGTTCATAAGGAAAAAAATCAATGGTCATCAATTCTTAGATTAGATTATGATGAATCCAAAAGAAATTCAAGGTTGTCTTAATCATAAGGGGATTAATCTTACTAAGTTAGCTGAATGGACCTTGAAAAGGGTAGAAAATCTCAAGGAAGAAGATACAGAGACTGTGATGAAGGCATTTGCTGTATGTTTAGCTGGGGCACTACTATTCCCTGCTCAAGATAATATTCTAGAAGATAATCGAATTAGCACAATTAGTGTGGTCTTTAAAGGAAAGCAGATTAGTACAGTAGTTCTAGCCTATCTCTAAAGTGGGCTCTCTATAACTTCTACGGGTCAACCTCCTTACGATAGCATGCTACTTTTAGCTTTGTGGGTGAAATTTCACTTCAAGTTCAACCATAATGAAGAACACATTCTAAGGATATCCCAAATGTACTAGCGCAGTCCTATCTTCCATATCGCAAACATTATGAAGTTCAATGGCAACATGACCAATCGGATGCCCAACCTCAAGACTCGAGCTGACTGGCGCACTTATTTCAAAACTATGCTAAGGACTGGATTTGAATCCACACCACTTGCTCTCATGGAAAAGGCGGTTCGTGTTGGCCGTGGTGCTGGCACAGAGCTCTGACTGATCGGGGTGACCGAGTTCGTTCTCTATAATCCACTTCACTGTCATCCTCAACTTGGTATGCCATGCTATGAATTTCCTGAAATATCTTCTCTTTCTCCAATCAAGAAGCAGGCCTTAGGAACTGACGAAGACTTCGAGGCGACTAAGCTCATTGCAACTCTATGGAACATCGGATTCACCCGTTATGTTAAACTTCCTCATAGGGCCAACCGGGGATTGTGGAAAGCCTATGCAAAAGAGCTTTAGAAAATCCGGCCTGAAAGTCACAACTCTTGTCCTGAGTTTAATGTAATTTCTGAATTTATTTTCAATAAAAATCATTCCTTTATTGCAATAAAGATCTGTTCTTAACATTGTGCAATTTTTTGGAATTTTTCTTTAAGCAAAACTACCCTTTTCCTTCAAAATCACAAGTTTCGGGCTCATTAGTGCAAATAGCGTCGACTCAGGGAGATGGTTTTCAACCAAATTCAATTTCTGAAAAATCAAAATTTATTCCCAAAGAGTCTGAATCATGTCGACCATGGGCGACGCTAATAACTTCTCTCTCCTATTTTTCAGATATTTCTTAGCATTAAATTGCCTGAAGCACGTCTACCATGCTCAACGCCTTTCTCTGATTTTCTCCAAATTTCCTTTGATTTTCTCACAAACTCTGTAGTATGGCTCTGACTGCCAAAGGCGGTAAACCCTAAAATGCGTCGACCATGAGCGGCGCTTTTATCCAATTTTCAAATTTCGAACCGCCTGCCTCAGTTTGTACGCTACTAAAACATGTCACCCCAAGTCGACATGATTTAAACATTTTGAACAAGGGTCCCCGAGCCCGAGCCTTCCTTCTTCCTCATTCACTCACTCTCTTTTTCCCTCCTCACCTTCCTCTCCCTCTCTGACGAACAGCAGCTCTCTGGCGATCTCTCCTCTCTCCGGTCATCTTCTCAGACACCGGCCACCCTCTCTCCGGTCATCTTCTCCGACACCGGCCACCCTCTCTCTCATTCTCTTTCTCTCTCTTACCCTTCAAGCTCTCTCTCATGGGCTCTTTCCCTCTCGCAAGCTTCCTCTCACTCCCTACATTCTCTTGGTCACCATGGAACATAGCAGGCCAAGCGGTAAGTGCCAAAGGATCTTTGGCGTGCTTGAGTTGGAGGGGGACAACGAGGACGTGCTCCCGACACAACCCGAGATCTTTCAAGATCTCGTGAACCTCGCCGCAGTCAAAGAATTCATGGAAGCCGAGGAGGCTCCACAAGCGGCACCGGAGGTGGCACCAACACCGGCACAAGCTCAAGAGGCGGGGCCTTCAATGGTAAGTCTCAAACCTCCCTATTTATAGCACTTGGGGGACGGGGAAATCGAAAGGGAATGTCATGGATCTGGAGACCCATGGTTGAATGGCGTCGGAGCCAGGTGACGCCATTCAAACGACGTCGATCATGGCTGATGCCATTCAAGGCAGGGTTCCTATTCCAAAATTAATTTTAAAATTTGATCCTAATTGCCTATATAATGATTTTTCTAACATTTTCTTCACAATTTGGTAGGGAAAGATGAGAACTCAAATTTCCTGGGATCTAGTGATAGCGGCATACCGCGGACATCTGGACTTCTAGAAGGCGCGCCTCAGGGGGATGGGTTCGGAGAGCTGCTAGACATAGAGCCGTTTTGGCAGGACCTAGTCTTCCTTCAAGTTTTGAGGGAGTGGTTGGATCCGGAATGCATGGCATTCTTGATGCCCTGGGGACATATGGTCCCCAGCCTCGAGGATGTGGCGAGGATCACCGGCCTTCGAGTGGAGGGATGGGCAGTGAGTAGGATTACCTTTCCCGATTACCGTTAGGTGGCAGGACGTCTCTTGGGGCTTGATGTGTCAGGGCCACCGGGTAGAGAGTCTAGGACCCTCCGGCAAGTAGAGGTAGAGGATGCCCCGGGACTAGAGGACCCTAGGTAGGACCAGGGTGAGTCCAAAGAGAGATTTGTAGATAGGTTATCTAGGTCAGCTGGCGGCTCTTATTGTTGGGATTAGAGCCAGAGAGAGATAGTAGACCGGCAACTCAGGATCTTTTTGGTTTTCCTGTTCAGTCGATTGCTCTTCGGGACGAAGGGTGACCAAATCCATTGTAGATTTCTTAGCTTATTAGAGTACTTAGATAGATTGCATAAGTATGCCTAGGGTGTGGCCCTCCTAGCCCACCTTTTTACCGACTTATCCGCGGTTACACCAGACTGCAAGACCACCATCAGCGGCTTCGTGCCGTTTCTCCAAGTATAAGTTATTTTAATTATTTCATTAATGCAAATGTATGCTTATGAAATGCTGTTTCTAACCTATATGTTTGCTTGTGTAGATTTGGAGTTATTTGTACTTTCCTCTAGACCGAGTGAAGGCCATCCAGACCGATGCCATACCACTGGCATACCGATGGCAGCTGATTGTGGACACGCCTCCCCAGCACCACCAGCTAACGGCAGTTCTTAGATTATCTTGAGCTTCTGGTGAGTTTTAATTAATGTGGTTATATTGATGTTAATTAGATGCAATTTATTCATTAATTTATGAATGCAGCTAACTTAAATGCATGCATGTTATTTAGCGCCCGTATCTGGGCATGGATGAGGCAAGATAGTCGTAGGTGACAGCCGACGGAGCAAGGTTCGGCAGGCAGGTGTGGATCCACTGCTTGAACGAGATAGAGCTGCTGCACCTGCGGCTCGCCATAAGGACCTTGGGCCTCCATCAGGAGTGGGTCTAGGTGGAGTTCCTAGAGGGGATCGAGCAATCCATGAGGGGGAAACAGGCGCGCACGGATTGGCGTGCCAAGTTCCATGACCAATTCGATGACTGGGACCGGGGCAGTGTCCTGGTACAATCATGCGCGAAGAATAGCGAGGCCTACCTCCAGCAGTAACTGTGAGTGCTTTAAAATGCTCGTGTGATTAACATGAAAAATCTAGGTTGTTTAGTGTGCAAAATAAACCTATTAAAAACAAAAACTACGTGCAGTGATCGCCAGAAACTTTTGACTAAAAAGTTTCAAAAGAGGGTTTGATCGCCTACCTGTTTAAACGCAGAAGATATTGAGTCCTTGATTCCCCCTCTTCAGCCGGCTGAAGAAAGAGAGCCCTTCTCGTTCTTTGTTCTTGCTGTTGAGTTTGAAGTTGAGGACTTGAGGATCGTCCAAAAATTCTTTTGACTTTGATTGTTTTCCCCTTTGATTCTCTTGTTGAGTGCAGCAGAAATAGAAAGAAAAGAGATGAAGAAACAATGATGAGAACTTTAAACAGAAGCAGTATCTATTCTAATCATGATGTTAAACATACAATTAAACAGCAAACTTACTTGTTAAGTGGCTTTTGAAACCCCTTAATCAAATAGGTTTTGAAAAGAATGAATGTGGTGTGTGTTGCATGGAGTGAATGATGAAGAATGTAGAACTAAATGAAATGAAAGTGCAGAAATAAAAAGACTTATGCCCAATGGTTGAATTCTTGAATGGATGAAGAATCTTGAAAGGACGCCGACTTCTGGAAATGGCAGCGCTTCGGCGTTCCGACGTTGTTGCTTCGATCTTCAACTCGCTCGAGATTACACTTAACTTTTTTTTAATGGCACTCAACATGTAAGGTATTTATAGACCTCTTCTGCGTTCGCGGATTAACATAGAAAAACTTCGGATTTATCTATCTTAACTGACATATAAATACTGATTAATTCATCTTTATCTGTAATTATCTAAAACGCGTCCACCATGGCTGACGCCTTTCAGATTAATTTAAGATAAGGATAAATATCCGGGAAAACTTATCTTTATCTTTATTAGCTAAAACGCGTCTACATGTGTAGACGTCTTTTACACTAATTAAGATAAGGATAAACATCCGGAAGAGAAGTAGAAATAGCCTAGGAAACCTAAAACGCGTCAGGACTTAAAGACGCCTTTTAGCTAATTAATCAACTGATTAAAATTCAAATTTAAACGTTAAAATAGGAATAAACTCTAAATGGCGTCCACACAGGTCGACGTTTTTTAGAATTATGCATATTTTAACTGAAATTTGAGCTAAAATCAATTCAATTGATTAACTTAAACATGTCTGTTAAACCCGACACTCAAAAAGATCAATAAAAATTAATCAATAATTAAATATCAGACCATTCTGAGGCATTATTATATGATATGAAATTTACTCAAAATGACGTCAAAATTAGCGTGTCTATAGCTGCCTCACTTTGGCATCGTCTTTGCAAGGGAGTGAAATAAAATGGAATGTACTGAAAAGGTGATGCCAAGGTGTGATGAGACACGCTCTTAACATCACATGATTGGAATTTTTCTCAAAATCATCAATGAAGATAGCTAATGAGATCAATGGAATCAATCCTGTCTGGATGAGGTAGACAAGGAAATAAAATAAAGTCGATCAACCTCCTCGGAGTGGGAAGTACCCCAGGTCATAGACACTGTAGGTTTCATCATAGGGAGCGTTTGCCAGCCAATGTGGACGTGCTGCAGCCATAATGGATCTTTAAAAGAAAATAAGAAATATTGGATAAAGAATCCAAGCAAGGATAGAATTCCAAGGATATCTTCAAGCGAACCTCAAAGATAATCAAGATACTCAATTCGGAATGGAATATTTCATATCATGTTTGAATTATTTGATTAATAGTCTGAAACTTAATCAATAATTAATTCTTAGCACAATGATTTCAAAATCCTATATGATGCATGTTGGGCTAAAAGAAAAATATAAAGTCAAATAAAATATAAATTAATCAAGGATAATATTGTCAAATTGTCATTAATGAGTCAAGATAACAATTCTTGTAATCCAGTGCTAAGCCGAAACTCGTTTATCCACGCACCTTTTCACAAAAGTGGAACCATCGTCCTGACTAATTAACAATCCAACGGCCTATCCGTGCGATTAAGAATCCTCTGGAATTATCACTGTTTTTGTTGTAGGGGAACTCAAATTCCAGTTTCATCAAAACCACAAGGTCCTTGATATGATCTAATAAATATTTATCATATAGTAATGCGAATGAATGGAATAATACAAGGGTAGAAATAACTGTCTTTTTAGCCACGGTCAGGACTTCTTGACTCCCACAGTGGGATCTTCTTAACATTTCCAGCTTTACTCAGGTTTTCTTGAATTTTCTGCAATCAAAATTATTAGTAATTCCAAACAAATATTCAATCAAAAACCACAGAATTTCGGATAAATCACAGAAAAGCTGAAACGCGTCATGTCGTGAAGACGCCATTTAACATTGAAACGCGTCAGTTCTCCTCGACGCCTTTTACTCACAGAAACAAGTTTCTGGCTGTTCTCTATTCGGATTCCAACTCTACCAATGCACATCCCTTTTCCAATCCGGAAAAGTCTTCCTAGGATCGCAATTCCTTCTATATAAACACCCTTAGGTTGTTCCCAAGCAATCCTATCATAATCCAAAGATCCTAGGTTGAGTTTTCTTCCAAAGTTTCAAGGTTTCTTCAAAGTTTCCACAGTTTCCAAGCTTCAAGAAGGAGGAACTCCGAAAAAGAGGATGGATTCTTCAAACAAGAGGATGAAGATGTCTCTAGAGAAGTTCTCCGACGTGGAAAATCACCTCAATGGAAGAGATCCTAATCTTCAAGTAAGTTCAATCAACTTCCCTTTAATTCTTCTTCATGTTCTTCACGTTCTTCATCATATTCTTTTGGTTTTCAGAAATATCCTATGTTTCCTGGCCCAAGGAAGTTCACCTCTCTCCCTTGGATTCGTAAACTTGCAAAAAGTGTTAAGCTTTCCATGCAAGTGTTCATATCCAAGTAGAATCTTCAAGGTCTTGTGGTGCTTGCCAAAAATTACAAGAGTTCGAACGTAGATTGGGCGGCTAAGGGTGCCTTGATCGAGTGGTGGCATCCCCAAACTCATACGTTCTTCTTCCAAGACTTCGAGTGTACAATCCTTTTGGAGGAGGCGGAGCTTCTATTAGGTCTCCCAAAGACCAAAGATAACAAAGATAAGATAGCTTTGACAAGAGAGAGAATCACCGGTCAACAATTGTTGACATCAATCATGAAGGATCCTTCAGAAGCTAAAGGATGCCTCACAAAAAAAGGAATAAATCTTGCAAAGCTAGCTGAGTGGACTCTATATGAAATTGATGATCTAAGGGAGGACGAAGCGGAGGATGTGACGAAAGCTTTCGTTACATGCCTTGCCGGTGCCTTGTTCTTCCCTGCGCAGGATAACATCTTGGAGGATGATCAAGTTAGTATCATCTGCGCAATCTTCGAAGGTAAATCCATTAGCACTTCACTCTTAGCTTATCTTTATAGTGGGCTTTCTGCGGCATCTGTGGGCCGTCCTCCTTATGGGTGCATGTTACTCTTTGCCTTATAGGTTGAACTTCACTTCAAGTTCGAGTACAGCAAGAAAAGGCCTCTGAATCCATCTCAGATCTTCTTGAATAGCCCAATTCATTGCATTGCTAACATTGTAAAGTTCAATGAGCACATGGTTAACAAGGTTCCAAAGCTCAAGACCCGGGCCGACTGGAGAGAGTATTTAAAGCTCATGACGTCAGACATATTTGACTCGTCTCCGCTCGCCCTTGTTGGAAAGCCTGTTTGGGTGCGCCGTGCAGCAGGAGCAGATCTCAAGTTGATTGGAGCCACCGAGTTCGTGTTTTACAATCCACACCGGTGCCTTACTCAACTTAGCTTGCGCCGTCGTGAATTCCCTGAGTTCTCTCCTACACTCCCAATCAAGAAGCGTGACTTGGAATCCGACGAAGATTATGAAGCCATACAAATCATCACCACTTTATGGAACCTTGGCTTTAGTTATCGTGTAAAATCTTCTAAAGATAGAGATAGAGGATTGAAATTTCCATACCTTAAAAGTCTTCATGAAATTCTTCCTTAAATGTCCTCTTTCTCTTTTTCATTTTTTTTTCTATGATGTAACAAAGAATTTCATTGAATAAAGAGCGATTTTTCATGCCTTGAAACTTTTCTTAACTTCCTGTGATGTGCACATGATTTTTCCTCTAGTAAAAATTGGATTTTTCCTGAAAATTCAACAGTTCGGGTTCTGTAAAATGCAAAAAGCATCCACTTAGAAAGACGCATTTCAACCATAATTTTTTTCCAGAAATTCAATTTAACCCTCAAAAACCTGATTAAACCTTAAATCGCTTCTTCCACTGTTGACGCCTTTCAACTCTATCTCCTACTTTTTGCCATTAATTCCATGATTAATTCCCTGAAATGCGTCTACAAGACCAGACGTCTTTCAAAATTTTCCTCTGTACGGCCCTGAACAGAATCTTGAAATGCGTCCATACAAGTGAACGTGTTTCACGATTTCAAACAGCTGTCCTTGCCGCCTCAACTTATGCGCCCTAAAACGCGTCTGTCTGAGTCGACGCCTTTCAACCTTTTTGTTACAGACCCGCGAAGGCCTCCTTTCTTCCTCACTTTTCACCCTACCTTTCTCTCTCTTCACCGGCGGCGATCTCCGGCGATCTCAGTTTCTCTCCATCAAAACCCCTCCTTTCCGAGCTATGGAGCGCGGTGAGGGATCCAGGAAGTTGAAGACCTTGGCCAAGAGGCGGCGGAGGCGCGAGGAGGAAGCTCCCGAGGAGATTCCGGCTGCGTTAGCCGAAGCGGCGGCTTTCTTAGAGGAGGAACTCCCTCCACCGGCACCCATGGCGGTGGAAGAAGAAGAGGAGGGAGACCTCCACACGGTAAGCTCTCTGTGGGATGAATGGGGTGAGAAAAGGGAAGAAAAAAAACAGGGTTCTTCAAGAACCCGGAATCTGGGCTTGAAAGGCGTCCAGATCAGGTGACACCATTTAAAAGGCGTCGCCCTGTGAGTGGGGTTACTTACCCCAACTACCAGGGATTGGCGGAAGCACTGTTAGGGATAGAGGTGTCCAGCCTGGGCAGAGAGTCTAGGATGGTCCCTAGGGTAGAGGTAGAGGCAGCTTTAGGACTAGATGAGCCCCGGCATCGGTCCGACGAGACCCGGGAGGAGTTTAGGGATAGGCTAGCAGAGTCATCCTCCCTTGTATACTGTAGTGACCCTAGTCAGGGGGAGGAGATAGATAGGCAGCTTAGAGTCTTTTTAGTTTTCTTTTTCGGTCGGTTGCTCTTCGGTACGAAGGGCGACCATATTCACTGTAGATTCCTTTACTTACTAGATGACTTAGAGAGTCTAGGGGAGTATGCCTGGGGTGCGGCCCTTCTGGCCCATCTCTTTGCCGATTTGTCTGCGGTCACGCCGGACCGTGAGACCACTGTCAACGGCTTCTCGCCGTTTCTTCAGGTATTAAATTGTTTTGTTATTTATTCACGATATGCAATATGATATGATGCTTTTTCTAACCTATATGTTCATGAATGCAGGTGTGGAGTTACTATTACTTCCCGCTCGGCAGAGCGCAGATTGTGAGGCCCAGCGCCGTCCCGTTCGCTTGCCGTTGGCAGCCGATCGTGGACACGGCTTCACAGCACCACTAGCTGACGGCCCTCCACCGTCAGTTCCTGGATTACCTCGAGCTATTGGTGAGTTTTTTAACTTGTTCGATTTTATTAAATCCAATTTTTTTATTCATTAAATACAAGTTATTTATGAATGCATCTAATCTATGTGCAGGTGATCTGGCGCCCGTACTTGGGCATGGGCGAGGAGAGTCAGCCGTGGGTGACGGCTGGTAGGAGGAGGTTCGGCAGGCAGATGTGGCTGCACTGTATGAACGAGATCGAGCCCCTCCACCTCCGGCTCGTGATGAGGACACTGGGCCTCCATCAAGAATGGATTGATGAGGAGGTCCCGGAGGGCGTCGGGAAGAGCATGAGGGGCAAGCAAGCCCTCACAGATTGGCGTGCCAAGTTCCCAGAACAGTACGAGGATTGGCACCGCCGAGGCGTACGGGTGGAGTCCCGTGCGGAGAGTAGCGAGGGCTACCTCCAGTAGTACCGGGCCCACTACGCCGATCAGCTTCGGCTCCTCCGACCACTCGATGTAAGTATGCTTTCATGCATCTTTAATTTTATTATTATCTTGATTTATGTTTGGTGAATGAATGTATGTATGTGTGATATGCAGGATGTGCGTGACGCGGTCATCATCGACCTCCGGGCCAGCCTACATGATGCGGAGGCCCAGCTAGAACAAGTCCAGAAGGAATTGTTCGATCTGGTATGTATGCATGAATATGAGTGCACATTTCAATTAATTAATTGTTTTGGCGATTAATCACTGACAGTTGTCTTTCGGTGCAGCGAGCCGTCTACACCCAGGCGGCTCCCCCTTCCTTCGGAGCTTCATCTTCTTCCTCGTCTACTGCGCACGAGGCTACTCTAGCTGACCTCCAGAGCCAGCTCGCCTCTGCTATCCACTGGGCTTCTCTTGCGGAAGAGGACCGGGCTGCTCGGGTAAGTTCTTTTCGAATTTTGATTTTGATTACTTAATTGATTGCCTTGAGCTAACGATGACTTCCTTCAGGTTGCTGAGCTTTAGGAAGCCCTTCAGAGGGCTGAAGCGGAGCTGGCTGCTCGGGCTGAGACTGATGCTGCGCGGATCCGCGCTTTGGAGGAGCAGGTGGCCCGTCTCTCCACTGGAGGCCTTCCTCGAGAGTTTGCACACCTCCAGTCTCGACTGGGGTTCATCAACAAGGAGCGAGAGCGGGAGAGGCAGGAGCGGCAGAAGATGGATTTAGAGATGGCCTCCCTCCGAGTTCAGTTAGGGATTGCTGAGCACGAGCGTCGGAGTGTGGAGGAGAGGTACAGGCGTGCTCGACAGCGTGCGCAGGAGCGCGGCTTGACGAGTGCTTTCACCGCCAGTGCTGCCGTGTCTTCCGGCCAGGCAGCGCCGAGCACGATGGGGCCACCTCCACCTCCCAGCCGAGGACCAGCACCGGATGCACCTGACGAGGCCTAGAGCCAGTTGGATGAGGGCGGAGGGGAGAGCCAGCCTTGAGGGCTTATGTATCTTCTTTTCTTTTCATGTATCATGTACAAAAACACTTTTTGATGATATACATGAAACTTTTGGGCTCCAATCTTGTGTTCCTGCGCTTGTGTCCTGTACATACTTAACAAACAGGTTAAGTATCTATTTAGGCTTAGCCCCTTGCCTGACCAAATAAATGGTCAATTGATTTTTTCCTTCAATAAATAGTCAAGGGGCATGGCCTTTATTAACAAAGGTAATGTGAATAATCAAACTTAAGCAAAATGCAACATGCAAGCAGACAAATGCTCACTGAAAATAAAAGGAATGAAGCATACTAAATGCAACAAGCAGATGCTAATTGAAATATTTTTGTTGTTTTGAAATATTCATTTTTGTTTGGGTTTTGAAATATATGTTTTTTTCGGATTTTGGACATATGTATTTTTTTTGGATTTTTAACATATGTATTTTTTTGGATTTTTGACATATATATATTTTTGGAATTTTGACATATGTATTTTTTTTTGGATTTTTGACATATGTATTTTTTTGGATTTTTTGACATATATATTTTTTTGGATTTTTTGACATATGTATTTTTTTTTGGTTTTTGACTAAAAGATCAGCATGGTACTTAGATCAAAAGATCATATTCATTTATTAACTTAATTTCCAAATTGTTCTTTAACAACTTAACTTAAACCTATCGTATTTAAACTTGTGTTTCCATTCGTGATCCCATTTGATGATTTGACCCATAGTCAATCTAAGCCATTCCTTAAGTTTGGAGTACAGCTCTTGAGAATGAAAGGAAGAATAAGTTTAGAAAGCCTATGAGAAGGTTCCGGAGACCTAAAAAGATGTTCCTTTCCTACCCTAATATCCATTGGGGTTCGGTCATTTTCTTTCTGGGGTATTTATCGACTTTGCGTTCCCTTTCGTTTCATTTCACGGCCTTGATGTAATGTTTGTAATGTAATGGCCTTTTTGATTTGACATTTGGCTTTTGCCTTTTTGCTCTTGCTTTTCTATTCTTTTCTTTGAGACAGATCTCCTCCTTTTTTTTTTTTTTTTTTTTTTTTAAATTTTATGACGGCCTCCTACTAAGGTGGCGGGTATTCTTGGTAGTCTATTCTAAGTCTCGTTCCTACATCATGGGCCGAGTTTAAAACATGATTTTTTTTCTTTAAAAACGAATGATTTGTACTTTACACTTTTAGTCAAGCTTTTGATATTCTTTAGGCCTTGGCATCTCTTGTTACTCACGAATCAAACGTGTCAGTGTGTGCAGTAATATATTTGAAGTTAAGTTATTCAGACTGACAAGGAAATTTGAGTTTATAAATTTTCTGATTCCACTGGTCTTTGTACCATACTGATCGACTCTTTAACCTAAGGGTAGTATTTCTTAAGATGTAAACCATTCCAGGGATGTTTTAGCTCTTCTCCTTCTGCATTAACAAGACGATAAGCATTACCAGGAAAAACGTGCGATACAACATAAGGTCCTTCCCAGTTGGGTTGGAGCTTAGAACGCGGACCACTAGGTTTTACAAAAATCCTTTTGACGACCATTTCACCGACTTTGAACTTATGTTCAATGACTTTCTTTTGATAAAAACGTGCTAGTCTATTTTGATAAACTTTTGCATGATTAGCAGCTGACCATCTTTTCTCGTCTAAAAGTTCCAATTGAGCAAGGAGTGCTGAACGATGTTCATCAATGGAAAATTCCTTATTCAATTGTACTCTGAATGACGGTATGAGGATCTCATATGGAACTACCGCCTCCATTCCAAATGTTAAGGAATAAGGAGTTTACCCAGTGGGCGTGCGGATTGAAGTTCGGTAGGCCCATAGAGCCTCAACCAATTTTTCTGGCCAGTTTGCGAATTTGTTAGATTTGCACGTCTTTTTGATAATTTTTATCAAAGTCTTATTTGTTGCCTCTGCTTGGCCATTGCCTTGCGGATAATAAGGAGACGAATGATGCAATGCAATTCTGTACCTGTTACAGAAGTCCTTCAATTCTTGTGACACGAACTGCGGTCCGTTGTCGGTGACGATGGTGCTTGGAATTCCAAATCGGGTGATGATGTTCTTCATGATGAATTTGCAGACGGTTAATGCTTTGATCTCCACGTACGCTTCAGCTTCTGCCTACTTTGTGAAGTATTCCGTTGCCGTGAGAATGAAAGATTTTTACTTGATGCCGGAATCTGGATTACCAAGGGGTCCAATAATGTCGAAAGCCCACATGGAGAAAGGCCATGGGGAAGAAACATGATGGAGTGAAGATGTACGAGAATGAATTTTTTCGGCGTGAAGTTGACACTTAGCACACCTACGGACATATCCTACACAGTCTTCTTCCATGGTTGGCCAATAAAATCCTTGTCTAAGGATCTTCTTTGCTAGCATCTGTCCATTGACATGGCCACCACAAACTCCACTATGAGCTCCTTCCATAACCTTCCAAAGCTCATCTTCGTCTAGACATCTCAGAAGAACTCCATCAAAACATTTCTTATACAGTGCTCCCCCAACTAGGGTGTATCGTTGAGCAACTCTCCTGATAGCTCTCTTCTCCTCAGTTGTAGCTTCCTCAGGATACGATTGATCTTCACAATATTTTGCAATTTCATAATACCATGGCTTATGTTCATCATCCATCTCTTCTAACAGCTCCATTAACATAATTTCTCTCTTTTCAACAATATCTCCGTCTCTGACTTTCTTCAGCAATTTCTCTTTAATTCTAAGGAATGAAGGATCTTTCACGGCGGGTGAAAGACGCCTATGAACTATGATTGATTCGGATTGCTTGCTGATTAGAAAATCAAGGGAAGATGCAAGTGAAGCTAGAGCGTCAGCTAAGATGTTTTGATTCATAGGGACATGGACAAAGATCAATTTCGTGAAAAGCTTTGAGTAAGCATAAGTAAGTTCTTGATAAGGCTTGAGCTTGGGATCAAGAGTTCGATACTTGGTCAGCACTTGGCGAAGAATCAATTGGCTATCACCCACAATCCTGAGTCTGGTAACACCATGGGAATGAGCGGCCTCGAGGCCAGCAAGGAGTGCCTCGTATTCAGCTATATTGTTGGTGACTGGAAAGTCAAGCTGAAAGGCTTGTGGAATGGTGATACCTTCAGGTGATAACAGAACGATACCGATCCCCTTTCCATGAGAATTCAGAGCTCCGTCAAAATGCAGAGTCCACATATCATCTCTGATTTGATTTACGGACATCAGTTCCTCATTCGGAAACTCTGATCGCACTGGATCAAATTGAGGAAGGGGATGATGAGCGAGATGTTCTGCTATGGCATAGCCCTTGATCGCTTTCTGCTGAATATAAGTGATATCGAATTGAGATAGAAAGCTTTGCCATCGTGCTAACCTATCAGTAAGAACAGATTTCTCCAGAAGGAATTTGATCGGATTCATCCTAGCGATGAGATGGACTTCATGGGCCAGAAAATAATGCTTCAATTTCTGCACAACCCAGACCAATGCTGCACATGTTTTCTCCATCGCCGTATATCTCTGTTCAGCGGGGTTGAGAAGTTTAGAGAGATAGTAGGCTGCCCTCTCTTTTCCTTCTTCATCCTCTTGTGCTAGGACAGCCCCCACTGCATCATCCAGGACTGAAATGTAAAGTATCAATGGTTTGCCTGGAGATGGTGGTCTCAAAACAGGAGGACTTGCTAAATAATTCTTTAATCCATCGAATGCCTCCTAACACTTATCGTCCCAATCGAATTTGACTCCCGGCTTGGTAAGCTCGTAAAACGGCTTACACCTTTGTGAGTGCTGGGAGACAAAACGGCGAATAAATTGTAACCTCCCGATTAATCCTCTTAACTCTTTCAAGTTTTTGGGAGGTGGCATTTTTCTGATAGCCTTCGCCTTATTGGGATCGATCTCAATTCCCCATTTGCTGACGATAAATCCAAGCAATTTTCCTGAAGATACCCCGAATACACATTTCTTGGGGTTCATCTTTAACTGATATTCTCTCGATCTCTCTAATACCCTTGCCAAAACTTTGGCGTGCTCAGCCTTTGTCTTAGATTTAACCAATAAATCATCCACATACACTTCCAGATCTATGTGCATCATGTCATGAAATATTGCCATCATGGCCCTCTGATAAGTAGCTCCAGCATTCTTTAATCCGAATGGCATGACGACATAACAGTATGTTCCCCAAGGTGTAGTGAATGACGTTTTCTCTTGATCTTCTTCTGCCAGCTTAATCTGATTGTATCCTGAAAATCCGTCCATAAACGATAAAGTTTCATAGCCAGCGGTATTATCAATGAGTACATCAATATGAGGCAATGGAAAATCATCTTCAGGACACGCCCGGTTCAAATCGCGGAAGTCAATGCAAATTCTGACCTTCCCGTCCTTCTTCATAACCGGGACTATGTTGGCCACCCATTGTGGATAAAGGGCAACTCTAATGAATTTGGCTTTATGCAATTTGTCGACCTCTTCCTTCATCTTTAGAGCCATTTGTGGGTGGAATCGCCTTAATTTCTGCTTGACAGGGCTAGCTCCTTCCTTCAACGTCAATCTGTGTTCAACTAAAGATGAGTCTAACCCTGGCATATCTTCATAACTCCAGGCGAAAGTGTCCTTGTCGTCCTTAAGTACTTGTACCATTGCTTTCTCATCATCTGTAGAAAGATTTTTGCTGACGAGGACAACCTTAGGTTCGTCTTCAGTCCCTAAATTGATTTCTTTGGTGGGCACTTCTACGGCAGCTGAGGGTTCATCGAATCTCTTCACTCCACTGGCATATGCCTCAGATGTGTCCTCGTCATCTTCCTCATTTTCAATAATGGGGTCCTTTTCATGCACTAACTCATATACCCCGTACCCATCATTGACTGACTCATCATTCATGCAATCTTCTGGCATCTGAATTGGATCTTTTAAAAACTGAGGGATCAAAGAGCAAGAAAAGCATTTATCAACTAAGTCCTGGAGGTATCTATCTGGAATTCGCCTACCTTTAGGCTTCCTAGACTTCCTAACTTGACTAACCTGCTTAAAACTAGACGGCCTAACTTCATTAAACTCCCCTAATGAAGATGAAGCAGGATGAAAATCCTGGGATACAAGTGAAAATACAGGAGAATCCTCCTGAGGGGAGGGATAGAGTAGATCTAAGAGAGAATCTTAACCGAAGGACCCGCGCGACGGGGTGCGATCGGACAAGTAAGATGTTTCCTCGATAAGGATCTGAGAGGAATTTGTTGTAAAATTGGCGTTTTTTTTTTTTGGATATCAGAGGAATTAAACATGAAACAGGAATGAATAGAAATAGAAGGAGAATCAGATGGAGGAAGTGGCACCAAGGCTAGAGGGTTAGGGGGATCATATAGCAATATGTCCCAGATCAAATCATACATCCTCTCTAGATCGAGAGGAGGTTGTGGAATAAGGTCCCGAGGGGACAGAGTAATCATAACGGGCGGAGCCCGTGGAATATCTTCGATAATGACCCGCGACCAAGTCGGGGTCAAGAGCAGTGCGCGAAACAGAGTATGGAGCATGAAGACATGGGAATGATATGTCCCCCTCCAGAGCAGATCTGTAGTGTAACCAGCTTCATAGGGGTCATCTGGCTCCCCTTCGTCGGTCTCTTCAGACAGCAATATCCGCTTATCAAAGATGGCACCAGGGCTTTCAATTAGCTCATCAATCTGCGGCGGCCACTTGGGTTCTGCAGGATCTAGGAACAATCTGTTCAGTGCAATGTAAAGGTCCCTCAGATCGAACCACCTGTACCATTCGCATTCAGGATCATGAAATTTTCTCCTTTTCATAGGCCGCAGAGCCTCCAAGGATTGGTACGTAAGTAGTTCTGAGCAATGCCTGGCCAAGTCCCTCCCATATATGTCATGGAAGTCAAAACACGAAGTAATGACCATCGTGTTGTCGTGACTAAGTATGGGCCCCTTCACAAAGTGTGTATACAGGGTCCATGTTAGGGGATCTCGGCCTTCTTTGGGTGGCGTAGACATTGTCTCCCAGATTTTCTGACCTTCCTTAATCTCTGCTTGCTGAACTAGATCTTGCTTCAGTCTTCTTGGCCTATAGCCCAGACCACTTCCAGGTGCTGCTCGATGATCTTTAACAGGAGTGGTCCTGCCTTGCAAGTGTGTGCCCAGACCTTTCCTAGCCTCATAGCCGTTCTTCATCATAATTCTCCATCCTGGGGTACTCATGCACTTCCCCCTTTTTATGGCATTTAACGGGTATGGAGAAACAGTGGCGGCTTTTAAAGGATCAGCCACTGGATGGTAGACCTGTAATACCGACATAAAAGGTTGTCGGCCAGGTAAAGCAGCAGATTTAATATTCAAGGTATGAGCAGCAGCAAGGATCGGCATGCTCGTCACTTTAATAATTCGTCCTTTAAAAGGGAATTTGAGGCATTGGTGATTCGTAGAGGGAATCGCCTCAAGAGTTTTAATATAAGGACGACCCAAAATGGCATTTATAGAAGGGTCGATTTCTAGGATGTGAAATTCGACCTCTGCATGACTCACAGGGCCTAGCTCCACTTTCAAATAAACCATTCCCAGCGGGGAATGGGTAGAATTGTCATATGCTGTCACTGAGATGGGGCTAGGCAACCATTTTTCTTTGGGCACACCGCACAGCTCCAGGGTCTTCGGAGGTAAAACATTGATCGAAGCCCCTATATCTACCAGGCATGCATCCACGGCCTTCTTACAGATGTTGACCGTGATGCTCAGAGCCATGCTTCTAGCTGCTGGCGGTGCTAGTTCCGATGTGTGAAATGTGATGGAGGGCTGATCCCCCTGAGGAACTAGTAGTGCTGCAATTTTTTCTACCGGCACGTCCTCGTTGACCATCACCTTCTCTAGATATTCCATTAAGGCTTCTTGGTGAATCTTGGACCTTTTGATCAATTCAAGTACAGTGATCCGTGCCGGTGTTCTGTCCAGATGTTTCAACAAGTCATATTGAGTGCCTGGTGCACTCTCTTCATTATGGGCTTCCTCAGTCGGATGTGATGGGCCGTCTCTAACTGTGGACTGAGGAAAGACCTTGTTGAAAATCCTTCCACTTCGGAGCGCATGTTTCTCGACCGTGGAGGATCCGGGTGACACCTTAAGTACCGCAGGGTTGGATGGTGCGGATGATGTAGAGGGTTGATATGTAGGTGATGGCGTAGGGCTAGGTGGTGATGGCGCGGTGCGGATTAAAGGCCTAGATGGTTGGATGGTGGATGGGTAAGTGGTTGGTGAAGTGGGGAATGGCACGCGTAATAGCGATTTGGATGGTAAGGGCGTATCTGGGTAGGTGGTAGTGGTAGTCGGTGAAGTAGGAAATGGTACGCGTAATAGCGGTCTGGATGGTAGGAGGTGCGCGTAGTTGGTTTGAGGTGGGTTATATGATGGAGGCGTAGGAGTGTGGGGCGTAATGGGCTTAAGGAAGGCGGGTAGTGGTAATGGGTTATTGGGTGCGGGCGAGTAATATGCAGGTGTCGGTAGAGGGGTGATGGTAAAGGGTTGTGGCCTAGGTATGTGGATGGTGCGGCGTGGTGGTCGTTCTGCGGTACTCTGAACGTGACCCGTTGAATAAAGAGAGGAAGAGTCCTCTATTCTCCATCGTTGCCCACGACCAGCCTCAGACTGGCTGTTCGTCAGAATGGGATAAACTTGGTTTTGGTTCTAGTGCTCCGGGAGTGGATTCTGCACTATGCCCATATTGGGTGGTGGCGCTGCTTGTACTGGTGGTCTTACTTGCTGCTGCTGCTGTGGTCTTCTCGCCTTCAGGGCTGATATATACTTTTTCATCAACTCCCAGTCTATGCCTCCCTGCTCGTTGAGATCATGAATATAATCTCTGAACTGGAAGCAGGTGTCGATGGTATGCCCAGGTTGCCTATGGAAGTAGCAATACTTGGACGTGTCGGCATTTTGAGGCCAGACGGCCTTTTCCCTTGGCAAAACTAAGGCATTAGCTGCCATTAGAGCGCTGAAGATATCTGCCAAGGATTCTGGGAGGGCCGGGTATTCTGCCCTTTTAGGGCCTGGAGGTCTTCTCTGCTGATTATAGTCAGCAGGAGGAGGGACATTATGGTATGCCGGCGGTGCGCGCGGCTGATATTGCTGCTGTTGCTGATATTGCTGTTGTTGGGGTTGCTGGTACTGCTGTTACCGTTGCGGCGGCTGCTGTAGCTGTTGCTGGTTCTGATTCGGCTGCTGGGGCCGCTGATACTGTTGCTGATAATGGGGGTTCTGCTGCTGCCTATACCCCTGCTGGTTCGGCTGTGGTGGTCTCTGGTACTACTGCTGGTTCCTCACGAACTGGGGCGAGTTATTATTCATGCTACTGACTTGCTCGTGAGAGAGCGTGCCCTCAGTAGTCAGACCTGTGCTGGGAGAGTTTGGCACTGCAGGCTTCCGAGGAGGAGGCCTACTAGGTCTGTGAGGATCAAAGACGCTAGAGAACGTAGCGTCCTTGAAGGCATTCTGGCAGTACCGTGCTCTTTCATAGAGCTCTGCCATGTTGGTCAGATTGTTCAAGGAGAGGACTAACTTGAATTGGGGCGTGGCGTTGGAAATTAACATCTTCACATGCTCAGATTCGGACAAGTGATCCTTCACCTTTTCGGCCAGGCCCCGCCACCTGTCAGCAAAACTGACAAACTCCTCATCAGGTTTCATTTTTTCTGCTATGAGGTCAGTGATGGATAAGGAGGGTGCAACTCTGTCCTGGTGTCGTTGGATAAATTTGCATGAAACGATACCGTAATCCTCTACTTCGGAGGGTTCCAGAGAAAAGAACCACTCGAGGGTTGGTCCCTCTAGAGATCTCCTGAACAAAAAGGCCAACGACCTCTTGTCTTTCTGCTAGACAGACGATTCGTACATAAACTCCTTCAGATGCGTGAAGGGGTTACCAGTACCGTTGTACTTCCGGTACACTGGCATTTCAGAGGGTGGTAGGTGGAATACCGGCAGGCTCGGCAAATTGATCTCTGGCGCAGCTTTAACCCCCATCATCTTCTGGGGGTTGTTGAATTGCTCATCCATGCGCTCCATCTTGGCCAGCAACGCTTGCGTGGTTAGATCTGCCTGGGGAGGAGGAGGAGGTGGAGGTACTTGATAGGCCTGCGGCCTAGAGTACGTTGGACAGGGGGGACAATAAAGGGGAGGTCCGGCAGAGCTTCGGCCATGCCCGAGGGCATTTTGATAAACAGGCATTTGCGGTCTAGCCGGTTGCCTAGAGGATGAAAGTTGCGGCCCAGCTGGCCGAGAAGTGACATGAAGGCCCTCCATGGCCTGATGGATATAAGTAGGGTGAAGAGGAGGTTGTTGAGTAACAATAGGGGGAGCCACAGGGTTCGGCTCAGCAGGCTGCACGGGTGCCTTCCCCTTCAGAATAGACTGGATCGCCTCGAACAGCTGAGGGTCCAGTCGGGAGGCAAGAACTCCCAAAGCGTTGACGAGATCCACAGGATCAGAGGATGTGGGATCATTCTGATTCATGTCCCCCTCAAGATCGGGATTAGGAATCGCATATTCATGCGGGGGAAGATCAGGATATCGATCATGGGGATGAAAGAGAGGGGTCCGGACGTTCCCATCATGTCGAAGCGGAACGGGGATGGAATTACGGGAGGCGTCAGCATCTCTCCCGCTCTCATAGTTATAATCAGAATCCCGAGGGGCATTAGCATCTCCCTCGTAATTGACCATGGCGTTTGGAGCCACACTCAAGTCTCTGCCTAATCGCAGCAGCATGATGTTAGATTCCCTTTTTTCAAAGATTTGACAAACAAGTTGCACAGAGATTAATCAAACAAGTGGATGCTTAACGTGATTTTAAGGTTCCTTGTTGAGTTATTTGAATTGGATTAAACCACAAATTCGCTCAGGGAAAGGATCCTAGTTTCAGTTCAATTTCCACCGTTATTCTCTAGGGCTTTCTCTCATAACGCTTTTGGAATCTAGCCAGGACTTCAATTGGTACAACCAGTCCGATGATCAAGGAGGAATACCTCGATTTTGGGGACTTACGGAGGCCTTAACGTCAACTTCTCTAGTCTGATCAAGGGACCAACCCAATCAGAGAGAGTTGCTGACGTCAAGTAGTGTGTTCCTAAGAAAAGGAGGGTATTCGCCTCAATGCGTATGTCCTACGGCCTGGAAGGCCTCTAATGCTTAATAATAATGGGTAGCTAGCACTCAAGCCACAAAAATCTGGAAACTGAAAAATAACTAAGAAACTGTCTGAATCGCGTCGATGGTAGTCGACGCTATTCAAAACAGAACCTTAATTTTTTCGTAGAAACAGATGCAGACAGCAGAGAAAATATGAAGACTGAAAGGCGTCTGTGTGTATCGACGCGGTTTGAAACACGTCAGTGCTCCTAGACGCTTTTCAGTTCGCAGAAATAGTTTTGCAGGAGGATTTTCTGGGTTGAATCCTCCTCAAACAAGACAAAAAGCAGTAAATAATCAATTCATGCAGATTTTTTTTAGTTCCAGATTTTAACAGGATGATTTACTAACTAAACAACTGGAAAATCAATCAATCACACATCATTTTTATCACAAAAACAACTTTTTAAACTAATTAAGGGGAGGGCAAGATCTTGCCACTGGGTGTGCACGTGGTGCACGAGGGAAATTAACTAAACTAAAACACTCACCAATTGGTGAGGACGTGTCGAGAGACACAAATGGTGCACCGTGGGTGCCCGATTGATGATAGCAAGAACAAAAAACTAAAAGATGGCGAGACCAAGTCCCACCGTGATCGCCAAAAAAGCTGTGAGTACTTTAAAATGCTCGTGTGATTAACATGAAAAATCTAGGTTGTTTAGTGTGCAAAATAAACCTATTAAAAACAGAAACTACGTGCAGTGATCGCCAGAAACTTTTGACTAAAAGGTTTCAAAAGAGGGTTTGATCGCCTACCTGTTTAAACGCAGAAGATATTGAGTCCTTGATTCCCCCTCTTCAGCCGGCTGAAGAAAGAGAGCCCTTCTCGTTCTTTGTTCTTGCTGTTGAGTTTGAACTTGAGGACTTGAGGATCGTCCAAAAATTCTTTTGACTTTGATTGTTTTCCCCTTTGATTCTCTTGTTGAGTGCAGCAGAAATAGAAAGAAAAGAGATGAAGAAACAATGATGAGAACTTTAAACAGAAGCAGTATCTATTCTAATCATGATGTTAAACATGCAATTAAACAGCAAACTTACTTGTTAAGTGGCTTTTGAAACCCCTTAATCAAATAGGTTTTGAAAAGAATGAATATGGTGTGTGTGTTGTATGGAGTGAATGATGAAGAATGTAGAACTAAATGAAATGAAAGTGCAGAAATAAAAAGACTTATGCCCAATGGTTGAATTCTTGAATGGATGAAAAATCTTGAAAGGACGCCGACTTCTGGAAATGGCAGCGCTTCGACGTTCCGACGTTGTTGCTTCGATCTTCAACTCGCTCGAGATTACACTTAACTTTTTTTTAATGGCGCTCAACATGTAAGGTATTTATAGACCTCTTCTACGTTCGCGGATTAACATACAAAAACTTCGGATTTATCTATCTTAACTGACAGATAAATACTTATTAATTCATCTTTATCTGTAATTATCTAAAACGCCTCCACCATGGCTGACGCCTTTCAGATTAATTTAAGATAAGGATAAATATCCGGGAAAAGTTATCTTTATCTTTATTAGCTAAAACGCGTCTACATGTGTAGACGTCTTTTACACTAATTAAGATAAGGATAAACATCCGGAAGAGAAGTAGAAATACCCTAGGAAACCTAAAACGCGTCAGGACTTAAAGACGCCTTTTAGCTAATTAATCAACTGATTAAAATTCAAATTTAAACGTTAAAATAGGAATAAACTCTAAATGGCGTCCACACAGGTCGACGTCTTTTAGAATTCTGCATATTTTAACTGAAATTTGAGCTAAAATCAATTCAATTGATTAACTTAAACATGTCTGTTAAACCCGACACTCAAAAAGATCAATAAAAATTAATCAATGATTAAATATCAGACCATTCTGAGGCATTATTATATGATATGAAATTTACTCAAAACGACGTCAAAATTAGCGTGTCTACAGTATCGTGTGCACTACGCCGCCCAACTACGACAGTTGCGCCCTCTCGATGTAAGTATGCTTTCATGCTTCTTACATTTTATTATTATCTTTATTTAACTTTGTGAATGCGTGAATGACATGTGTGAAAATGCAGGATGCACGCGATGCAACCATCATCACCCCCCGGGCTCGCCTCCTGGATGCGGATGCCCAACTCGATCAGGTTCAGAAGGAGCTCCATGATCTGGTATGCATGAATGAATTATGATATGAATGAATTCTTTTATTAGTTACATGTTTTGACGCTTAGTCACTAATGGTGTTCTCCTTTTTGGGACAGCGTGCCCCTTACACACATGCGGCCCAGCCTTCTCCGTACGCAGCTGGAGCTTCTTCCTCGAGTGCCTATTCCGACGCTACCTTTGCTGACCTTCGTGAGCAGCTAGCTCGAGCCATCCATTGGGCTTCTCTAGCTGAGGAGGATCATGCCGCCCGAGTGAGTCTTCAGCCTTCTGTTTTCATTCTTGAACTTGTCATTTGTTTGCCTAATCTGCTTGAACTGACAACATCTTCAACAGGTTGTCGAGCTTCATGAAGCCCTGCAAAGGGCTAAGGCGGAGTTGGAGCAAACCCGGGTTGCAGCTGCCCAAGCTCAGGCTGATGCTGCTCGCATCAAAACTTTGGAGGAGCAGCTGGCACGCCTTTCCAGCGACGACCTTCCTCGCGAGCTTACATGCCTCCAGACGCGTTTGGAGATCATTACCGAGGATAGGGAGCGTGAGCGTGAGGAGCGGCGGCGGGTTGATGCCGAGGTGACTTTAGGCGCCCGGAACGTCTCCCGCCACTGCTGCGGGCTTCGGATTGAGGGTCCTTCCGTTCGTCTTAGCACTGTGGTGATTTAAGGGGGGGTTAGAAATTAAGGTGTGATCGCCAGGAGCATTACCTTACGGTCCCTGTGCTCCGCAGGATGATGAGGATGTGATCGCGTTCTGAGGGAGCGGGAGATGGTGGTTCCTCCTTCTCTTCCTCCGGCCGGCTAGAGGAGGAGAGCTCGGTAGTCTGCGCGCAGAATCTGGTAAGAGCCCCTTAAAAGAGAAGACAAACAAAGAAAATACAATAACCCGATTAGAACTGTGATATGTAGAATCTATCCATAAAAATATAAAAACTAACTAAAATTGGAGGGAGACGCACCGGATGGGTGTTTGGGAGGGAAGGTGACCATATGTTATGGCCACCCACCTCCCGTTTTTTGTTTGAAACCTCTGGGGGTAAATAAGGATTGCTAAGTCATTCTAGGATGCATGCATGCAGATAAGTGCTCGTGTGTGAAAAGTGAGGTGCTGTATTAAAAGTGGACAGAAGAGTGAGAGAGGAGGAATGTTACAGCATGGATGAAAGTGAGAATGCAATGAAATGAAGAAAGGAGAAAAGTAAAAGTGGGTTAGGAAGACAAGCCCATTTGGAGTGCGAAGGATTCCTCTGAAACTCTCTGACTCCTTGCCCGCTCGACTGCTCAAAGACGACCTGCTCCGAGAAAGAAACTCCTTCTTAATCCCTTTTTCCAACCCCCTTGCTCGAGGGAACCTGGGGGGTTTAAATAGATGAAGGAAAAAATAGGAGAAAATAGGGGTCTAAATCCCCGTAAATCAACCTTCAGTCAATAGGAAGTGGTCAAGGGTCGGAGGTGGTGCGCGCGGCAGTCGCCGGAGTGAGGAGTGATCGGAGTAGTGGGGGTGAGGGCGGCGAGTAGAGGAAATCGTGGGGAAGACGAGGTCAAGGGGGTGGTTAGCGAGTGGACGGCCAGCCAACATGCCTTCCAATCCCGTGGAAGGCCAGGTAGCTGGCCTTCCACGAAGTGGTGGAAGGCGGCCCAGTTGGCCTTCGAAGGGGGTGGAAGGCAAGGGGTGGCCTTCGAAGGGTGGTGGAAGGCGAGGGGTGGCCTTCGAAGGGTGGTGGAAGGCGGACCGGCTAGCCTTCGAAGGATGGTGGAAGGCGGACCGGCTGGCCTTCGAAGGATGGTGGAAGGCAAGGGGTGGCCTTCCAAGGATGGTGGAAGGCGGGGGGTGGCCTTCCAAGGATGGTGGAAGGCGGGCTGGCCGGCCTTCCAAGGATGGTGGAAGGCGGGCTGGCTGGCCTTCCAGGGATGGTGGAAGGCGGCCTGGTTGGCCTTCCACGGGTGAGAGGAAGCGGGGGGTGGCCTTCCAAGGATGGTGGAAGGCGGGCTGGCTGGCCTTCCAAGGATGGTGGAAGGCGGGCTGGCTGGCCTTCTAGGGATGGTGGAAGGCGGGCTGGCCGGCCTTCCAAGAATGGTGGAAGGCGGGCCGGCTGGCCTTCGAAGGGTGGTGGAAGGCAAGGGGTGGCCTTCCAAAGATGGTGGAAGGCGGGGGGTGGCCTTCCAAGGATGGTGGAAGGCGGGCTGGCTGGCCTTCCAAGGATGGTGGAAGGCGGGCTGGCTGACCTTCCAAGGATGGTGGAAGGCGGGCTGGCCGGCCTTCCATGGATGGTGGAAGGCGAGCTGGCCGGCCTTCCAGGGATGGTGGAAGGCGGCCTGGTTGGCCTTCTACGGGTGAGAGGAAGCGGAGATTGGTTAATGGGCCTGATTATTTAGTAGGTTTAATTATGTGAGAAAATCTGATGGGCTAAATGAGATGGATAAAATGATGGGTTTGGTGATGATGGGCTAATGATGGATGGGGTTCATGACCAAAAGGGTGGTCTAAAATCGGTGTTTACAAATGCCCCTCCGGGACACCTGTTTTGCAGTGGAGTGGAACGGAATGATAAATAGGTGTTCTGGAAATCGAAACTGATTTTGGACATCCCGAAAAAGGAATGAGCTATATCCAAGGATGATATGCGAATGCGGCAAATACATGAAAGCTAGCTATTCGAGTTGAAAGAGTGGTTTAAGAAAAGGGACAAAGTTCAGTACTAGAGAGTCACAGTCTGTGGGACCCTCGAGTGCTGGAACCGCAAGGCCTTGATGCACCAGGATGAAACGATCTGGCCCAAGGGGATCTCAAGCATGAAAGGTGTAGGAGTGTGACTTGAAGAACTCTCGACACAACGGGCGCGCAGTGGCCTGGCGCATCATGGGATCGCCAAGTGAGAAAATCTTAAGCACACGTATTGGAAAAAAGGATAAGGTCTTGCAATTCGAAGAGTTAACAGACGAACAATTGTCAGACTCACAGATCAACAATGGATTAAGTAGAGTGATAAGTTATGGTCGTTGCCCCTTAGGGCGGGAATGGTGGATGATGCTTATGCAATGCATGCTGGTTTAAAAATCAGAAAACAAATTCCTAATGCAAACAGGAGGGATTTATTGGCCAATCGAATAACTTGGAGAATATAGACTCCTCATTGTTTTGTTTAAAGAGGAACTCAAAGTCTATACGCCCGAAGTTATTAGCCTCCTGTGTCTTCAATCCTACTTGCTTCAGATTCCCTGCAGCTGCAAGAACGCACATTAGTAAATGTAAATAATCAATGATGACAATATCTTAATGACAAGCTGCAAGGAAACGAGGGACAAAGGTCCCTGTCGAGTCGAAGCCAGCACGGAAGATATGGCCATTCTCAATGTAGAATGCCAATCCAGCTGCTTTTGGCTTCGACTCGACAGCAAAAGTGTCCACCTTTTGGATAGAATCCTTTTCCTGTATTCACAAAATGAAGGGGAAGCAGTTAATAGTATCTGTTTTCGGCCCCTTGCCCAAAATAGAGCAACTCCTTTTCCCTAGCCTTCGCATAGGGTCAAGGGGCCAGACAAAAGGAAAGCATTGAAACCGACGTGACAAGAAAATATGCAAATGATAGCGGATATTAACAAGTGGAGTGTGTGATGAAAACATGTTTTTGATTATGCCTGCCTGGTGACTGCCCAAACTTAGCCTAGTCGAATGATGAAAGGGAAATGCACACTCAACTTCCCAGGTATCCTAAGCACGCATCTAGATTGATTTGGGCCTGTAGACTCCTCAAACTAACCTTGACCGGTTAAGACTCATACTGATGACAATACCGTCATGCCATGCTTAGGCTCCAGTTGCTTCCAACCACCAAGTTTGCCCCAAAAAGTTTTCGAGGTAAATGATTTGCCCGACTCGGGTTTCTTTCCTCACAATCTAGAAGGTATATGATGGAACACCTTGGAACCCTAACGGTCAACCGCGCGACGCTGACCCGGAATCAGACGCCGTCGCACCTATTGGTGACGCGCATGCATTGACCTAAGCCTGAAGTATTCGAGAGTGCTCATTGAGATTATGGTTAAGAAATTAGTTCACCAGAAATATTAACATTACTCTTTACCCATTTTAGACTCCTGTGATCATGTGAGCATGTGACGGTTTTTGAAAAACGAACCATTTTAAAATGATATTCAGTCTTTAGATAGCTATCTCGTGCTAATCCTTGAGGGGGAAAAAAGTGAAGAAATTTTGGAGATAAACCTCACAGGAAGATTGACAAAACCGTTAAAAGGACAAGCTGTGACAAAACGGACTCCTTTTGACCTCCTAGATGCCCCTATTTGACTTTTCAGGCCTTTATTAGATTTTATGGCCAGGCACGGTCACGACCAGGCTTTTTTCATGATTGCTTGAACCCCTTTTCTTTTTTTGTGTTTCTTTTTGATGCTTTTGACATTTTTTCGGGGATTTGATATTCCGCCTGCGCGGACACTGCCCTCTTCACGTGCTCTGGTCCTTTACATTTCATTTTTGGGCCCTTTTTTTGAGGGGTTACATCTATCGGATTGTTGAAGAACCGCAATTTGCTGAACTCGACCGTTTAAGGGCATCAACTGTCCTGATCAGTCGAGAGACGAAGAGCAAAGGTTGCATTTGACAATGCACTAAAGACTTTGAACTCATTTTAAGAAGGTTCTCTTTGAAAAACGTGTAGGTGTGTACATCTCATGATGAGCATAGGGATCTGCATGAAAGTAAAGTAGACACGTCCAAGGTTCTGGTGGACCAAAGTCTTAGCCAAACCGCAATGTTAACCTAATCTATCATGCAACTAGACCTAGACAGGGGGTTACGTGGCAGTCACCAGACATTTGGATTTTGTGTCTTTTCTGATTTTTTTGTCATTTTCATTGAAGTATGCACATATTTACAAATATTTTTGATGCCTTTTGGATATTCGATTTTTTTGGAGATTTTGAAATTTTTGATTTTTTTACATTTAGAGAGTAGAATTTTTAAGGGTAAAACTTCTTCAAATAGACTCATATCCAAAGGAATGCTTTTCAACAATTTTCAAATATTTATACTTATTTGCTAACTAGAAATGAAAGAACTAGAAACAAAAGAACTTACTTACCTCTACAACCTGTAGATAAAGAGGAGGCTATCCAATCCCCAAGCGATTATGCACAAGACTCTGTGGGTGAGTCAGACATGTTGCAAAGGTGGGTCCTTGAGACAGAGACCCAATGATGGCAGAATTGCCCCAGCATGTTACGACCGATGATAAAAGCCTGAGAAGGGCAGGTGTGTGGAATAGTGAGGGAATGAGAGCAGTGGGTACCTGTTCATCCCTCACTAAGGAGGCTCCTTCTCGTCGAGTGGTTGATTCATAGAACAACAGCTGTGTAGCGAAATCTTCTTTATCTTCTCTTTGAACTTCATTGATCAACTTATCCTCAAGATAGTGTATCTTGAGTACCTCTTGATTTTCCTCCACAAAGTGATCCAAGAGACTCCATTTTCTTGATCCCTCAGTGGGTTTGGTTGGTAGGTAACCCAATTTGAATCCCCCAATGGTCGGATTTTCAAAGATAGGTTCTTGAATTCCCTGCTCTTCTTTGCCTAACCCAGATCCCGAACTATACCCCATTTTGTCCATAAGCTGCCAACCTATGCTAGGCTAGGACTTGAGCTGAGAGTCGACTGATGAAAGGATGGGCTCTACCCCTTTTCCAGAAGTGATCATAGATGGAATTTGTTCAGTCGAGACTGAGTCCAAAGACTCAAGATAGGGGGTACCCTTCATTTTGACAATCTTCCCATTGTATGGGAATTTATAGCACTGATGATTAGTGGAGGGCACTCCCAGGGTTTGGTCCATCCAAGGCCTTCCCATAATGACATTGCATATGGGCTTGTCATTAAGGATGTAGAATTCAAAGATCATGGCTACTGAGCCAATTTCTAGTTTCCCATTTGCTGGTCTTTGAGAAATGTCATAGGTTGAGACCATCATGGAAGTAGACTCAATCTTTTTTGGATCAATCCCTACTTTCTTGGGGGTCTTGAGTGGACAAACATTGATTGATGCGCCGGTATCCAACAGGATGGAGTCCAATGAGTGACCCTTGAGTGTTGGGGTCAAGCATGAGGGAAGGGATTGGCATTCAGGGGGAGCCAGATCCATGTGAAGGATATCGTAGGTGTCTGGGTGACTGAGAGAATGGCATTTGTGAGCCCCCTGGTAGGAAGATCTTCATTGACTGTAATGTGCTGGAGGAACTTGAACAATGTCTCCCTGTGTGTAGGAGATCTCCTAATCAACCCTAGGACCGAAATCTTGGCGGTAGTCCTCCCTAGATGTTGTAGGATGTCATACTTGGATTGAATAATCCTTTTAGACAGATCTGAATCCTCTTGAGAGTCCAAGGGTTGACTTGTTGGGGGAATGATGCGATTTCTCAGTATAACACCAATCGGACTGGGGTCCACTGCCTGATCTGACTTTAGTGGTTGAACTGGTGGGGAATTCATTAGGCAGAATTGGGTTACTGGACCTGGCTTTGGTGTTGGACACAAGATGGGTAGAGGAGGTTCTCTGATTGGAATTGAGGGAACTTGGACCAGAGTGACTGGGTTGATGGCTGTTGGTTGTTCCCTGGGTCGTATCAAGACCAAAGGTTTGTCTTGGATGATAGTGGAGACTCCTTGAAATGGCTCTCTAGGTTTGGTCGTCCTAGTAGGGCACTCACGCCATATCCCAACCTCTTCATATCCCAACCTTTTGGTCCCAAATTTTTGTCAAGGGTGCTCACCCTTTCTAGAGAGCTAGATGGATCTTGAGCTACCTGATGAGAGGGCGGAAGGCCCTTGACTTTCAAGGTTTCAATAGCCTCTTTCATGTGCTCCCAATTGATCTTGGTGCTAGAGAAAGGGGGAACTGCTGAATATGGTTTTTGATTGGATTGGTTATCTGATCTCGACAAAGGATTGGGTGACCTAAAGGGTTGCCCCAAAGCACTCACCTGTTCATTGATTGTCACTCCCTCTATTGGTGTAGTCCGTTTATTTATGTTCTGATTTTCAAAGAAAGATGGCAAAGTGGAACTCCATATCTGAGATTGAACTACCCGAGCTCGATTATAAAGTTGTGCGAATGTGTGAAGTTCGCTCAGTATGAGAATAGACCGAAGTTGCGGGGTAGCGTTATTGACTAGCATGGTGATAGCTTGAGATTCGGGGATTGCCACTTCCGCCCTAGAGGCCATTTCCCTCCACCTGTTGGCAAAATACGTGAACTCCTCTTCAGGCTTCATCTTCTCCATCACAAGATCAAACAAGGTGGGAGGCATGGTTGTCATATGACTAAATTGAGTGATGAATTTTTCAGAGACCATAACAAAATTGATTAGGTCTGTGGCGGGCAAGGAAGAAAGCCATCTCAAGGCCTCACCTTCTAAGGATTTCTGGAACAGATGGACAAGGAGGACTCTGTCGTAGAGCCATTGATGGGAATCCATGAGGAAACTTGACAAGTGATCATGAGGGTCAGAGGTGCCATCATATTTTCTGTACTCGGGAGCTTTGAATCCTGGTGGAAAGTAGGCCAGAGGGAGCTTACAATAGCTCGAGAGAGAGTGCGGTTGTTTCAGGGTAAGTTTCTCGTCCATGAGCTTACGCACATAGGTTTCAACCTCACTTTTGTAGATGAATTCTTTTTGCTCGGAGGGAGGTGTAGTTGGAGAGACTGGAATCGGCATGACGGGTGGAGCAACTGGAATAGGAGTTGGCTAGTTAGTGAGAGTCTGAGCTTTGTGGGAAGATTCTTGGAAGTGACTTCTCCGAGGAGTGGCATCTTGAGTTTTGCCACAATAGGCCAACCGGATGAGTTGATCAGGGGTGTACCGTGATAACACAGCAATGAGTTCTGGATCCTCACTCGGGTTTTGGAAGGTTCTGTTGGAGATTATAGGGTCACTTTCTGAAGAGGAAGATTCATCCAAGTATCTTCCCTTAAGTTCCTCTCTAGGTGTTTGGAACATGCCCACAAATGTTTGTTGTGGATCCTCTTCAATCTCGAACAGAGGGTTGTGTGTGACATTGTTACCAAACTCATCCATGTGATCATACACAGTGTTAACATACATTTCGTTCATTATGAAATACAAATCCTAAGAGATTTTATATTTCACTTGGAAGGTTAACTGTATATTATGAGTGTTGGTTTCTAACAAATCAAGTTCAAACCCTTAACGACCCTGGAATTTTTCAAAACTTTTTCGACCAGAGTTTAGTTAGGTGTCTTTAAATTTTGAAATAATTCTCTCAGTGACACCTATAGGTGAGTGATTGTGAATGGAAAGGCTCAATTAATTCCTTACACAAAACCCGGGATCCTATTAGGTGGTTTAGGTACAACCTGCTCGGCGGCCAAGTGGGAATCCCTGGCTCGCGGAGACTGACGGAGGTTCCCAGCAGAATAGGACTAGTCACACCCGAGTGGGAATCCTCAGATGGAGAGTCAAACTCTGTGGGAGAGGTAACTAGATGTGTGATGCCGGCTCTTCCTTAAAAACCCCTGTGGATAGTACCCTGGAATTAACCCACAGTCTAACAGGCAAAAGAAGAAAAGAAAAGACAAGAGAACAGTAAGAAAAAAAACAAACTAGAATGCGCAACAATTTAATCAGAAATAATGAAATAACAACGGGTCATTGAATCACAGAGAGGGCGGGGCCAGAAACTCGGGAGCTGGACGGCCGGAAGGCTGGCCGTCTAGGGACTTGGACGGCCAAGCAGTTGGCCGTCCACTCTGGAAGGCCTAGGGGCTGGCCGTCCAGGCAGATGGACGGCCAAGCCTCTGGCCGTCCAAGGATCTGGACGGCCTAGGGTCTGGCCGTCCAAGATCTGGGTGGCCTAGCTTTTGGCCGTCCAACTGAGCTGGACGGCTAGGGCTCTGGCCGTCCAAGATCTGGACGGCCAGGAGGTGGGCCGTCTGGAATTTTTTTTTTTTACCTTCTTACTTCTGCGCGCAGTAAGCAAGTAGGGGTCCCGCCGTGATCGCCAGAGGGCTGTAGGCGCCCGGAACGTCTCCCGCCACTGTTGTGGGCTTCGGATCGAGGGTCCTTCCGTTCGTCTTAGCACTGTGGCGATTTAAGGGGGGGTTAGTGTTAGAATTGAGTGGCCTTAAAGCCAATCATTGTACATTCTTGTTCAGATTATTAATAAAGACAATTATTTCTTCATTTAATAGTTCTCGCAAACGACTATCGTAATGAAGGTCCATAGACAAATGTATGGGATATTGAATCATGATGAGATCATGATAGTGAGATCAATATCCTAAGGCAATTGTCTTAAATAGTTCTCGATCATAGGATATTTGAGATGGACATCAAATATCCGATAAGATCGACACAAGTTATGTATGCTCATGTGATGAGGGTGAATGATCTCACATTCACTCGTGTGGTGACACTAAGACAAACAAGTGGGTGCTCATTAAAGAATGAGTTCACTGAACAGACCCAAATAAGAATTCTTGGATGGTCATTATACCTATTAGTCAATCAGGGAATTCAATCGTTGCAGTAGCACAGTTGGTCCTTTGACCTGAGTCACCAATGATACCTTGTTTGTGGACCATTGTATCTTGATTCTCTGACTCGTGGACTTTAACCATTAAGTCCACCATAATCGGTCTTTCAGATACAGTGGAAAGCTTGCGAAGGTAATTGAGTGAACAACAAGGGATCACTCACTCTTGGTATAAGACTGGAGAGAGAATGTCCTATGGATGTGTACACAGAAATCCCTGGCCAGGGTCAAATGAAAGAGATGTCTTTCTAGATATTAACTGTGTACTAGAATCCATCTGGATAATGCGATAGAGGGTTTGACTATAAAACCATACCCTTGCGTTATCGGGACATTGCATGAGTGAAGGATTATATCTGTGCGGTATCGGCAGACGGAAAGGTTCAATTGAAGGGAACAGTATCCCTTATATCTTCTGGGATCATGAGGTAGTGTTTGATGCTGTTCATGATCAGAAGGCCAAGTGAATTAATAATCGGATGATAATTTACTTGTTTATTAAATTAATCATTTAACATATGATGTTTAAATGTTAATTAATAAATATTAAACTCAAGAAACAGTTCTAAGTTTAATGGGCCTGCAACCGGACTGATATATGGGCCTAGAGGGTCACACACATAAGAGTTCTCGTCAGACGGTGAGAGATGTTAAATTTCATGCTTATCTGGGTTTTATGAAAAGCCGCAGGATAAACATGAAGATTTAATGGAGAATTATCCAAGGCCAAACTCTTGGATAATCATGAGGATTATTCCCTATGCTTATCCTTATTTCAATAAAAGGAGGGCCAAGGGGGAGGGGTAAAAAGTTAGTTGGACGAATTTTACTCCCCAGATTCTCTCTCTCCTCTCTCTCTCTCCTTCTCTCTCTCGGAGTGGATCTGTCTCTCTCTGCGCATGGTGGATTTGAGATCTGGTCGGAGCACTCAAGTCGAGGAGGAAATTGCGTCTGCTGCGGGAACTCGTGTGGATACCTCTAGAGATAGTGCGCGTGCGCAATTACCGAGTCGGCATCATCCACGGGAGATTCGAAACCCCGCAAAGGTGAAGAACTGTTCTTCCCGCTAAGATTTTAATGTCCGTTTTACGACCCCAGCAACCGATACAATGGAATCAAGTTTATTTCCGCTGCGTTCATGGCGATTCCTTACAGTTCGAAATTAAGGTGTGATCGCCATGAGCATTACCTTACGGTCCCTGTGCTCCGCAGGATGGTGAGGATGTGATCGCGTTCTGAGGGAGCGGGAGATGGTGGTTCCTCCTTCTCTTCCTCCGGCTGGCCAGAGGAGGAAAGCTCGGTAGTCTGCGCGCAGAATCTGGTAAGAGCCCGGAAATGAGAAGACAAACAAAGAAAAGACAATAACCCGATTTGAACTGTGATATGTAGAATCTATCCATAAAAATATAAAAACTAACTAGAATTGGAGGGAGACGCACCGGATGGGTGTTTGGGAGGGAAGGTGACCATATGTTATGGCCACCCACCTCCCGTTTTTTGTTTGAAACCTCTGGGGGTAAATAAGGATTGCTAAGTCATTCTAGGATGCATGCATGCAGATAAGTGCTCGTGTGTGAAAAGTGAGGTGCTGTATTAAAAGTGGACAGAAGAGTGAGAGAGGAGGAATGTTACGGCATGGATGAAAGTGAGAATGCAATGAAATGAAGAAAGGAGAAAAGTAAAAGTGGGTTAGGAAGACAAGCCCATTTGGAGTGCGAAGGATTCCTTTGAAACTCTCTGACTCCTTGCCCGCTCGACTCCTCAAAGCCGACCTGCTACGGGAAAGAAACTCCTTCTTAATCCCTTTTTCCAACCCCCTTGCTCAAGGGAACCTAGGGGGTTTAAATGGATGAAGGAAAAAATAGGAGAAAATAGGGGTCTAAATCCCCGTAAATCAACCTTCAGTCAATAGGAAGTGCTCAAGGGTCGGAGGTGGTGCGCGCGGCAGTCGCCGGAGTGGGGAGTGATCGGAGTAGTGGGGGTGAGGGCGGCGAGTAGAGGAGATCGTGGGGAAGACGAGGTCAAGGGGGTGGTTAGGGAGTGGACGGCCAGCCAACATGCCTTCCAATCCCGTGGAAGGCCAGGTAGCTGGCCTTCCACGAAGTGGTGGAAGGCGGCCCGGTTGGCATTCGAAGGGGGTGGAAGGCAAGGGGTGGCCTTCGAAGGGTGGTGGAAGGCGAGGGTTGGCCTTCGAAGGGTGGTGGAAGGCGGACCGGCTGGCCTTCGAAGGATGGTGGAAGGCGGACCGGCTGGCCTACGAAGGATGGTGGAAGGCGGACCGGCTGGCCTTCGAAGGGTGGTGGAAGGCAAGGGGTGGCCTTCCAAGGATGGTGGAAGGCGGGCTGGCTGGCCTTCCAGGGATGGTGGAAGGCGGCCTGGTTGGCCTTCCACGGGTGAGAGGAAGCGGAGATTGGTTAATGGGCCTGATTATTTAGTGGGTTGAATTATGTGAGAAAATCTGATGGGCTAAATGAGATGGATAAAATGATGGGTTTGGTGATGATGGGCTAATGATGGATGGGGTTTATGACCAAAAGGGTGGTCCAAAATCGGTGTCTACAGTGACCTCCCTCTGGGTCGACCTTGGAGTCGCTGAGCATCAGCGGCGTAGCGTGGAGGAGCATTACCGATGTGCTCGCCAGCGAGCGCACGAGAGAGGGCACGGGAATGTGTTCACTACCAGCGTCGCCATATCTTCTGGCCAGGCTGGGCCGAGCGCGATGGGGCCACCGCTGCCACCTTCCAAATTGCTAGAAGGACCAAACGAGGCACAGAGCCAGTTCGATGAGGGCGCCGATGAGAGTCAGCCGTAAGGGTTGTTGGTGTTGAGGTTGTCATTTCATGATATTTGTTGGGGTGCTGATAGTGTACTTCTCCTTTTTTTTTAGTGCTGATGATGATGGACCTTCATGTTTACATGTACAAAACTCTTGATATGTGAATGAAACTCTTTTTGTACTTCTATTGTCACCCTTGACTCTAAATCTCCTTAAATACTTGTGCCCTGCATATGACTTGAACAAACAGGTTATGTTTCTGTTATGGCTTAGCTCCTTGCTCGGTTAAGTAACCAGATACTTGATCCTATCCTTGGTAGAAGGGTCAAGGGGCAAAGCCTTTATTCAATGAAGGCGAATAATAATAATAAAAAGTAAATAATTAAAGATAATGCAACATACAAGCATGCAAATACTTACTGAAAATTAAAGACATGCAACATTCATGATATGACAAGCAAATGCTAATTGAAATATTTTTGTTTTACAATTTTCGAAATATCCAATTTTTTTATGGTTTTGCCATATTCATTTTTTTTTTTTTTTGAAATATTCAATTTTTTGTGGTTTTGAAATATTCATTTTTTTGTGATTTCGAAATATTCATTTTTTTGTGATTTCGAAATATTCAATTTTTTTGTGATTTTGAGATATTCCATTTTTTTTGAAATTTTAAAATATTCAATTTTTTTTATGATTTTGAAATATTCAATTTTTTTTATGATTTTGAAATATTCAATTTTTTTTTTGTGATTTTGAAATATTCAATTTTTTTCCTAAAGACCAGCATGGTACATAGATCAAAAGAGTTTACTTATTCGTAACCTTAATTCCCTAATCATTCATTAATAACTTAACCCAGACTCATTGTGCTGGAATTATGTTTATGATCGTGATCCCATTTGTTGATCTGACCCTTGGTTAACCTAGGTCGTTCCTCAAGTTTAGAGTATGCCTCTTTAGAAGGGAAGGAAGAATTGATCTAGAAAGCCCACGAGAATGTTCCATAGACTCAGAAAGATGTCCCTCCTTTACCCTATTATCTATTGGGGTTCGGTCATTTTCACTTTTACGGGGTATTTATCGACCTTGCGCTCCCTTTTCATTTGATTTTGTGGCTTTTTGATGTAGCGTTTGTAATGTTGAGTAACCTTTTGATTTTGTTGGCTTTTTGCCTTATGCTTTTTCTTTTGCTTTTCGTGGTGCAGATCTCCCCCTTTTTTTTATGACAGCTTCCTCCTAAGATGGCGGATATTTTTGGTAGTCTATTCTAAGCCTCGTTCTGACATCGTGGGCTAAGAGTAAAAACAGAAGTTTTCTTTTAAAAAGAATGAGTTGTACTTTTACACCTGTAGTCAAGCTTTCGGCATTCTTTGGGCTTCGCATCTCTGGTTACTCACGAACCAAACATGTTTGCGTGTGCAATAATGCGTTTGAATTAGATCATCAAAGACTATTGAGGGAATTTGAGTTTTCAAACTTTTTGATCCCATTGGTCCTTGCACCATGCCGATCGACACAATTTAAACTAAGGGTAATATTTCTTAAGATATAAACCATTTTAAGGATGTGATATCTCTTGACCTTCTGCATTAACTAGCTGGTAGGCATTACCACCAAAAGCATCTTTTAAAACATAGGGTTCTTCCTAGTTGGGTTGGAGTTTAGAACGTGGACCACCAAGTTTTATAAAAATTCTTTTTACCATCATTTCACCGACTTTGAATTTGCATTCAATGACTTTCTTTTGATAAAAACGTACTAATCTATTTTGATATACTCGTAAGTGATTAACAGTTGACCATCTTTTCTCGTCTAAAAGTTCCAATTGAGCGAAGAGTGCAGAATGATGTTCGTCAAGAGAGAATTCCTTGTTCAATTGTACTTTTAAAGACGGGATGAGGACTTCCTACGGAACTACCGCCTCCATTCCAAAGGTTAAAGAATATAGAGTCTGCCCAGTGGGCATGCAGATTGAAGTTCGGTATGCCCATAGACCCTTGATAGCTAAAGATTATGTCGTTAAAAATAAATGCTAACAATCATATTTTAATCGGCTCATTTAAATTAATTGAAAAATAACAAGTGGTGAGTCCGAGTCGAATCCACAGGGAAATAGATTTATAATCTTGAAGACTTTGGGTTTTAATTATTTAAAATAGATGAAGATTTGAATCAATGAATTAATCACCTATTTAAACAACGACTCAATTAACTAAAATACCTAAGACATAAAATCTAACAAGAGCACCACTATTTAACTATTTGTACACCAAAATGACATTAACCATCTAAAAGCCAGAGATAGTGTTACAGAATCCTTGATGTTAATATCCAAAAAAAATAAAATAACTTGTGACAAACATTAACCCTAATTAGTTAACTTAATAACTGGATTAATAAAAAAATAATAATAAACAAATACAATAGCATAATAGTGGTAGCAGGGCTGGCTCCTGTGAGTGGCAGGCACGGGGCCGCAATGTGCCGGCTTGGATGGACCCACGCACGGGCCGAGGCGGGCGGTGTGCACCCAGCAGGACAACATGTCGTCGTGGCTCGCACGACAAGGCTAGCAGCTGGGTACAGCGGGCATGCACTGTCGGGGTGGCGGCACTACACGGGAACCGGGCGCGGGCGACGATGTCGTCCGCTGCGAACCGCGCATGGACAACGCGTGGCGAGGCGGGGTGCACGTGCAGCGATGCGTGGCGCGGAGGACGACGACGCTGGGCGGGCTTGAACACGGGCATGCCGCGTGGCAGGCTCATACACGGCCGTTCCAATGCCTGTTGGGCACGAACGACGATGGTGGGCAGTGCGGGGGTACGTGGCGTGCGACCCGCGTTCGCACACGGCACGGGCGACGATGCCCGGTGCCCCAACGTTCGCAGGGCTGCCGCGTGTGTGGTGGCTGGTGGGGGCGAGCGGGAAGTCCCTGTGGGCTTGCACGTGTCCTAGTACAAGGGGGCTGGTAGCAGGGCGGTAGAGGAGCGTAGAGAGAGATAGAGTGTAAGGACTGAGGTTTCGGATCCGGTTATCGGGTCAGTCTCTGGGTCGGATTCCCTGGTTTGGGCCCTGATGGGACTGGGAAGTACCATTTAAATGACGTCTACAATGCACGACGCCTTTTGAACGGCGTCTTGATGGGTGGACGCCATTTAGTTTGATTGCCGAATTGCCACGTGGCGCCACGTGGGCGGGCTTTGGGCCGCGAGAGTACGGCCCTGTCACATCGTCTGAACGGCGTCCGCGATGGACGACGCCATTCAGACTACGACCCTGGGTTGTCAGTGTACGGTGCCGGTCTTGTCGTCTGAACGGCGTCTTGGGTGGGCGACGCATTTCAGACTTTGTCAGTACGGCCCGTCATGTCAACTGATAGTCGTCCGTACAGCTCGACGCGTTTTATCCCATTTCTGCTTAACCCCGCGAACCCTCCTTCCTTTCCCTCATTTCCTCCTCCCTCTTCTCCTTCCTCTCTTCCCCAACGGCTCCGGCGATTTTCCTTTCCTTCCTTCTCCTCCCACCATTTCCTCTCTCCCTCCACTCCATCAATCCCCTAGCTCCCACCACTACCACCTCCTCCACGGCATTTTCTCTCCGGACGGCGGCCGACGTCCCGGCGGAGTAACGACGTCCTCGGTGGTACCGACGACGGCGTGGGGCGAGACGGGAGGACGGTTTGGAGTTTGGAGGAATCCAAGTAACCGGTAGGGTGACGATTCCCAGTGCATTTCGTTTAAAACCATGTTTTCCCGCGTTTGAAACATGTTTTAGGGGCATTTTTTGGGTGAAAACGCTAAGTGCATGCATGAGAAATCGGGTGTTCTAATGGGTAGTTAGGTTGTCCTCCTTCCCACTTATGTTTTGTGCCATTTTCTGTGTGTTTTGGGGGAGACATCCCACCTCGTGGATTGGAGAATCCGAAGGGGAGAACCTGTCTGTCAGGAGTGAATGGCGTCGAGGTGGAGCGACGTCTATTAGAAAGGCGGCGCCCATCCGCGACGCCATTTAACCCCATTTATAGACTCTGTCTCTGGACTGTTGAGCGTATAGGGACAGCGACGCCCTTTTAAAAGGCGACTTGCATGAACGACGCATTTTAGTGGAAATCACGCCATGGCCTGTCCCTGTTTTCGGTCGCTAACAGGCGACGAGGGACAGCGACGCCTTTCAAAAGGCGGCTACCTGTGGCGATGCATTTTACGCCAGGTTCTAAGGGTGAATTTTCTATGAACCAGTTTAGGAGGCTTGAATGGCGTCGGCCTTGGGCGACGCGATTCAAAACAGAATTACACTAATCCACGCCATTAAAATGCATTTACATTATTAGATAGTTGATTAAGTGCATGCTTCAAATTGTACTCGAGGATGAGGATTTCTATGTGACCGGATCGCACTGTGTTGTGTTTCGTGCGATTGTGGACCTGGAGTGACAATTGTAGCGCTTTATCACCCTGTGCTGGTGTGGGTGGAGCACAGCGCCGGTGTGGGTGTGGCGGGGTGACGCCTAGTGAGAGAGGGTCACCTGGTGAACCCCGGGGTTAGCTAGTACCGGTGTGGGTGTGGTACCTGTGAAGTGTCACTCGTGCTGGGGGAAGGAGTAACCACCTGAGCCAGTTGGGCCGGAATAGCTAGCATGCTATCTGAGGGGTTACTATTTGGTCTCAGCGGGTCGGTGTTTTTCCCACCTTCGTTTGTGTGGTTGGCGTGTTTTACCGAGACATTGGTTGTGAGCACTCTGGTAGACTGGTTTTAGAGATATGCATGTTATATACTCTGAATGCATGTGATTCATATCGAGATTTAGGATTAGTAATTATTGTTGTACTTGTTACTGTACCTTCAGCTGTGTTTTGCACTTGTGGGTGCGTGAGTGGGCAGTGGGGATCGAAGGATCCCTACTGAGTCTTTTGTTGAGACTCACCCCTGCGGTTTTCAGGTGAGCGCTCCAGGCAGACTTAGCGAGGAGAGTGCTGTTGTGAGTTGTACGTCATCAGTTGTTGTTCCGGGGTATGCCCCGACTTAGTTGTTATTTTTATTTCTGGCCTGTACGCTTAATTATTTCTTTTCAGTTGGAATATGTAATTAATTGTTGTGTCGAGTCGCATTGTAATAACTTTTAGTTCTTGCACTTTCTTTTCAATTCAATGCGATGTGAATGTTTAGCTTAGTTAATTGTTTATTTCCCAGACTTACTTAGATCTTGGTTTGGTTCCAAATTAATGATTCGGTACCCATTTAGTAATCGGATCCCCGATTATAGGGTGGCGGGTCGTTACATTGAGAGCGGGAAAAAAGTAATAAAGAGAGGATAGAAAAGAGAGAGAAAGGAAGCGGGTGAGAGAGAGAGGCAAACAGTGAGAGAGGGAGATGATAAAAAGGAAGAGAGAGATCTGCGGCAGAGAGAGCAAAGAAGAGAGAGAGAGAGAGAGAGATAAAGAAAGAGAGAAAAAGTGAGAGAGAGAGAGGAAGCTGTGGCAGAGACAAAAAGAGAGCTAGTGTGGAAAGAGATAGCGTCCGAGAGAGGGAGCTAAAGAAGGGAAGAAAAAGTATTTAAAAAGGGGGAGTGTTTTCAAAAAGAAGAAGGGAGGGGAAAAAGAAGGCAGCGGCTGCTCCAACGCATTTTCTTGAGCAAAAATTAGGGCAACTTTTTGAGAGTTTTAAAGGATCCTTTCGCTCTGCTTTAGCCTTTCAGCCAAAATGAAGTCGAATTTTGTTGAGATTCGAACACTGGACCTCCCACAAATTTCTAGAAACTTTACCAACTGTACGGCATCATCTACATGTCCTGTTCACATATAATAAATGTAAATTAACATATTATCATAAAAATCATTACATTTTTTTTTTTTACATCTCGATTTTGTCGAAAAATCGCAAATGTGCTATATTCCATTATTCACATGAAATGATGAGGTTTTTAAATAGGAATTTGACGAAATTGGTACCGTTGGAATTGGTACAAAATTATCTATCATTTCATGCTATTTTTCAGATAAAATTGTGAGTATGAGGTATGTGATTGCCCTTAAATGATCAACATTATCAACTTATCAACCCTCGATCAATTTTTTCGGCCGGTCTGTGTATCGGTTAGATTTACACGTTTTCTTGATTATTTTTATCAAGGTCTTGTTAATTGCCTCTACTTGGCCATTGCCTTGAGGATAATAAGGAGATGAATGATACAGTGCAATTTTATACCTGTTGCAAAGGTCCTTCAGCTCTTGTGATATGAACTGCGGTCCATTGTCGGTGACGATGGTGCTTGAAATCCCGAACCTTGTGATGATATTTTTCATGATAAACTTATAGATTGTTGGCACTTTGACCTCCGTGTAAGATTTAGCTTCTGCCCACTTGGTAAAATATTCCGTCGTGGTGAGGATGAAAGATTCCTGCTTAGTGCTGGAATTGGGATCACCGAGAGGTCCAATGATGTCGAATGCCCATATGGAGAAAGGCCATAAGGGGGAAACATGATGGAGTGAAGATGTGGGGGAATGAATCTTGTCGGCATGAAGTTGACACTTAGCACACCTACGAACATATCCTACACAGTCTTCTTCCATGGTCGGCCAATAATATCCTTGTTTAAGGATTTTCTTCGATAACATCTATCCATTAACATGGCCACCACAAACTATAGCATGAGCCACTTCCATGATCTTCCAAAGCTCATCTTCATCTAAGCATCTTAGAAGGACACCATCAAATCCACGTCTATATAACTCGCCTCCAAATAGGGTGTATCACTGAGCAATTTTCCTGATAGCCCTTTTCTCCTCAGTATGGCTTCTTCAGGGTATGACTGATCTTCACAGTAGTTGGCAATTTCATAAAACCATGGTTTCTCTTCATCTTCCATCTCTTCTTGCAGCTCCAATAGCAAGATTTCTCTCTTTTCTACGATATCTCCACCTCTGACCTTCTTCAACAATTTCTCCTTAATCCTAAGAAAGGCAAGGTCCTCTACAGCAGGAGAAAGATGCCTATGAATGATGATCGATTCGGATGATTTGCTGATTGAAAAATTTAGAGATAATGCGAGAGAAGCTAGAATGTCAGCTAAGATGTTCTAATTTTGAGGAACATGGACAAAGATCAGTTTAGTGAAAAGCTTGGTATAAGCTGAGGTCATTTCTTGATACGGCTTGAGTTTGGGATCAAGGGTGCGATACTTGATAAGCACTTGATGAAGAATCAATTGACTATCACCTACAATCCACAGTTTGGTGGCACTATGGAGATGGGCGGCCTCGAGGCCGACAAGAAGAGCCTTATATTCAGTTATGTTGTTGGTAACATGAAAAGCAAGCTGAAAGGCTTGGAGAATGGTGACACCTTCAGGTGATATGAGAACGATGCCTATACCCTTACCATGAGAGTTAAGAGCTCCGTCAAAATGCAAAGTCCACATGCCATCGTTGATTATGTCAATAGACATCAGTTCCTCATCTGAAAACTCTGATCGAACCGGATCAAATATGGGTAAAGGGTGATGAGCAAGGTGTTCCGCTATGGCATAGCATTTGATTGCTTTCGGCTGAATGTAGATGATATCGAATTGAGATAGAAAGCTCTGCCAACGTGCTAATCGATCTGTAAGGACAAATTTCTCAAGGAGGAACTTGATTGGATTCATTCTAGCGATGAGATGGACTTTGTGGGCCAGGAAATAATGTTTCAGCTTCTGAACTACTCAGACCAATGCAGTACATGTTTTCTCTATCGTCGTATACCTCTATTCAACAGGGTTGAGAAGTTTAGAGAGATAATATGCTGCCCACTCTTTCCCTTCTTCATCTTCTTGTGCTAGGATAGCCCCCACTGCGTCATCCAGGACAGAAATATAAAGAACTAAATGTTTGTCAGGAGATGGTGGTCTCAAAACAGGTGGGCTTTCAAGATACTTCTTCAATCCGTTGATTGCCTCCTAACACTTATCGTCCCAATCGAATTTGACCCCCGGCTTAGTGAGCTCGTAGAACAGCTTACACCTTTGTGAATATTGGGAGATAAAGCGACGAATAAACTTCAACCTCCCGATCAATCCTCTCAGTTCTTTCAAATTCTTGGGAAGTGGCATTTCTATAATAGCTTTGGTCTTGTTAGGATCAATCTCAATGCCCCATTTGCTGACAGTGAACCCTAACAACTTCCCTGACGAGGCACCAAATACGCACTTCTTTGGGTTCATCTTCAATTGATATTCCCTCGATCTTTCCAAAACCTTTGCCATAATTTCAACATGCTCAGCTTTGGTTTAGACTTCACTAGTAAGTCATCCACATACACTTCCAAATTTATATGCATCATATCATGGAATATAGCCATCATAGCCATCTGATAGGTGGCTCCAACATTCTCCAATCCAAATGGCATGACAACAAAACAGTATGTATCCCATGGTGTAGTGAATGACGTCTTCTCTTGATCTTCCTCAGCCAATCTAACCTAATTATATCCTAAATAGCCATTCATGAATGATAAAGTCTCAAATCCAGCTGTGTTATCAATCAGCACATCTATATGAGGCAGTGGGAAATCATCTTTTGGATGTTAGTCTTAGGTGGCCTACAAGCCAATATGACTTTGTAATCTCGTTCATATTTATTAATATAATGGCATAATATTCATTATGTGTAAATCGTATTAATTATCGTCTCATAATGAAGTCCATGAATATGTGCGATAGTGATCAGATTATGATGAGATCATACTAGTGAGACTGATCACTTAAACACTCATATTCTTAATTGTTCCTAGTCGGAGGATATCCGAGAAGGACATCGAATATCCGGTTAGACTAGTATAGATTACTCCTGCTCATGCGATAAGGGTGACTGATCTCATAGTCACTTTTGTGGAGACACTAAGGCGAATCTGTAGGTGATCATTGGAGAATGAGTTCGCTGAACTGATCCGACTGAATCGCTAGATGGTAATGTACCTCACTGTCAACCAGCTTGATTCTATTGTCGCAGTTGCGTGGATGGTCCTCGAACCTGAGACACCAAGGACACCTTGTCGGTGGACTTCTGTGCTTTAACCTTGGTTTATGAATCGCTAACCATGGCATTCTAAACAGCCAAGGATCGGATACAGCAGAATACTATCGAAGGAAATTGAGTGTTAAAGAATCATTCGCTCTCGATACGATGTGAGAGAATGCTCTAGGAAGGATGCGCGAAAGTCCCTGGACAAGGCGGACGATAATATCGGGAAAGGAGTTTTTTGATATTCATCAACGGTATCCGATCCAAGTGAGTCGACCAGTTAGGGTTTGACAGCTCGCCATACCCTGAGTTGACTCGAGAGCATTGTACAAATGAAGGATTATATCCACGCGGTAAATGTAGGAGGAAAGGTTCTAAGAGTGGGTTACTTAACCCCGATACCTTCCAAGTTCACGCGGTGTTGCTTGGCACCCAACGTAATCGGAGGCCCGATTGAATTCGATGTGCAACATTGATTCGGTTGATTAATTAATTAATAAAGAGTTATTAATTTATTAATAAAGCCATTGAGGAGTCATTGTGCTTATTGGGCCATTATCCAAACTAGTTATTGGGCCTAGAGGGTCACACGCAAATGATTCTCAAGGCGATGGATAAATAAGTGTGTATTATACAAACCGGGGTTTTTTATGAAAAATCGCACAGTTAGTATAAAATATAGCGAACGGGTTGAGCAAGCCAAGCTGTTGCTTACCCTAGCCACCCCTCCTCTCTTCCTCTCTCTCTCTGGTGCCCCAGGTCAGATCCGGATCCCCGGATCCACTCCGCCGCTTCTCCGACTCCTGTTCGACGGGAAATCGTCCGCACGTTGCGGCGACCGGCAGAGGTTTCGTGGCTACGAAGAAAGAGGAACGTGAGGATATCCACCGCGAGGAGGATTGTGTGGACTCCACTAGAGGTCGGGCACTTGCGCGGCTTGCGGTGTCACACCGACGGAACCGAACGGTTGCGGATTCGAATCCGCATACGGTAAGACTTTGATTATCCGATAATCGATTTCCGATTTTTCGAAAGGAGAACGGATCTCTGTTTTTATTTTATTTCTGCTGCGCAGGAGATTTGGAGAAACCCGAGAACCCAACAGTGGTATCAAAGCCAGGTTCCACTGTTTCTCGTCCCGTTTCGATCTCTGATTTAATATTTTCATGATTTATTCTATGCTATATGTTCGATTAATTGTTGGATCTGTGTCCATACAATGTACACAGTTAATTGGATTATTTTTCCTGTAGTTTTTGAAATTTATTTTAGGGGTTTACGCGTTCTTCGTCCAACGAAGAATATCGGGTTCTGAGCGCACTTTGCGGCTTCTTTTGGGCAACCCCAAATTGTTGGGAAGGTGGGCTGGGACCCCAGATCATCCTGGGGATGTTGCCAGTCACCACCGGCCCTGCTGCCGGCGCCAGAGAGGCCTCCATCTTCTTCTTCTTCTTGGGTTTTATGAAAAACAGGAAACAGGAAATAGGGGATTAAAGGGGTTTTCTCAGCAGTTTTTGAAGCGTCGGCCCTACATTACCTACATATTAGGGTTTTGTGGGGGGGGGGGGGGGGGGGGGCGCTTCTGTTCGAGAAGGAAAAGAGGTGAGCCACTGGCGGGACGGGCTGCCAGGCCTGCCAGACCGGGCAGGGTCCCTAGCTGGACCGGGCCCGAGCCCAGGCGCGCCTGGCTCGAGCCTAGGTCCAACAGGGCCCGAGCCCTGGTTCGGCCCTAATGAGCTGAGCCCCATTGCCCAAATCCCATCTTATTTAAACCCTTATGCCCATTTAAAATAAAATTGGAATTGAGTTTTTAAAATTCAAAAATTATTTTGAAATTTAAAATTGTTATTCAATTATTTAACTGGGCTTAAAACGATTTTGAATCATTATCATATTAACAATTAGATTAATTAATTAAGGGTTAATTATTAGTTTAATTGTTAAATTAATAATGAACCTTAATTTAACTAATTTAAGAGTTAAATTAGTGTTTAATATTTTTTAGTCTATGAGTTAGATTATTTATTATTAAATCATATAATTGTTAATTAATATTTTAGTTAGTTATTAGTTTAATTGTTAAATTAATAATTAATTCAATTGTTTAATTTAAATGTTAAATTAGTAGTCCTTAATTAATTATTGTTAGTTATTAATTTAATAGTTAAATTAATGATAACTTTAATTATCTAATCTAAGAGTTAAATTAATTAGTTATTAATTAGTTAGTGTTAATTATTGGTTTAAGAGTTAAATTAGTAATTAACATTAATTGACTAATCTACGTGTTTGGTTAGTAGTTAATAATTAATTACAGTTGATTATTAATTTAAATGTTAAATTATTAATTAACTTTGTTGGACTAGTCTAAGAGTTAGATTAATTATTAATAGTCTAATTGTTAGATTATTAATGTTGTTCAATCTAATTGTTAGATTGTTTTAATTATTAGAAATGTTCTAATTTACATGGAATAATCTAGAAATTATTAATTTGGAGTGTGTGCACATGTGATGTGTGTTTAAATGCTTTTAAATTAGATTTAATTGCATGTTAAATTGATTAAAAGTGTTTTCGAAAATCTAAAGCCAATTTTGATTGGATCCCACGCTTTTTGAAAGTCAAAATTATTTATTTTGAAAAACTCTTTTATTTTAGTCATGTGATGTGCTATATCTTGTGTGGATTGGATAAAACATGCCGTGGTCATAGATAAGCACTTATTTAAATTATTCATGTGGTGAATGGATTGTGTGGATCGTGGATGTATGTTGGTTATTCATTAATTGTTAATAAATAGAGGGATGCATACCTCTCCCTCTCTCGAACTCCGATGTACTTCTACCTCCCTCTCTCTTGTACTCACCATAAGGCCTTCTTCAATTTACTTGTAATTCTAGAATTATTGTAATTTGATCGAGGCAACCGAGGAAGGAGTGAGGACGATCCACAACTGCAACTGGAAAGGCGAATCGATGGAGATCTTTTGCCTTAATGTTTGCAGTATTATCTGATATAAATGTTATGTTAGATTTTGTGTGCGTTTGACTATTGGCTCCAGTCAAACCCACTATGCTATCCATGACCACACTTGATATGTATGAGATGCATTGTTTTATTTTGATTATGAATCAAAGCAGGTATGGTATTTATTAAATATATACGATATATTTATATACTATCACCTAGGAGAGACTAAGATAAAAGTTATCTAAATACCCTCATCTAAACTATAAGCCGTAACGTGAGTAGTTTAGAACTTACCGCGTGGTCCACCATCGTTATAGTCATAGGATTCGAATTACTTTAGGCATATTTGTTGTGCTACCACAAGGCCTGTTTAATTGTGAGGAGAGACTGTGGCTATGACATTAGATGCCTATATGATCAGGGTAGAAGAACCATGTAGCTTTGTTGTGCTATTCACAAGGGCTGCATGCAAATCTATGCTCGTCGCATAACGATGGTTAGCTTAGACCAGAATTAGTGGCTTGTTGTGCTATCCACAAGGCCATTAAATCTCTAGGGACCGAAGCTATGATCGGATATTGTAAGGAGTTGCAAGTCCCATGAGATGGGTGCTCTTTGATTGTTTTACAACTTTCTTGCTCTATCCACAAGGTTGTACTACAAGTCATTGAGATTCTGATCCCCACTAGTAGACTGTCGGCGTCTCCCGTTCTGTATAGCTGAGGGTTATACAGTCCGTCGAAAATTAGTGGGAGTTAAAACTTGAACAAAAGACCATGACATGTTTTAAAAGTTAATAATTGAACATTTGTTGAATAGATTTTATCTATCTCCTGTAGGGAATTATGTCGTCAAATAACTCACTCTGTGGCAAACTTGATGCCAAACGTTTGACTAGCCTGAACTACTCGGATTGGTTCAAAAACCTGAAGAATGTCTTCAGATCTGAGCACATTACTTACGTCCTTGGAGTTGATCCATCTGCTGAACCGGCATTGGATGCCCCTAAAGCAGAGATGATAGCTAACGATAAAAGATCGAAGGACAAAGGCAAAAGAGTAGTAAAGGGTGACTGCTTCTACTGTAAGCAGAATGGTCACTGAAAGAGGAACTGCAAGAAGTTCCTCAATGATAAAGATCATGGAAAGGAAAAGTTGTATGAAGCTTCAGATATCTATATGATAGATATCAACTTGTTAGTTAGAGATTCCACATCTTGGGTATTAGATACCGGATGTGCTTCTCACATCTGCCATGATGTACACATGCTGACAAGTAAGCGCAAGCTGAGAAAAGGCAATGTGGAACTGAGGCTAGGAAATGGCGCAAAAGTTGTGGTAGTTGCTGTTGGGATAGTAAACCTCAGGCTTCCGTCGGGAGATGCCTTATCATTGGAAGATTGTTATTATGTTTCTAGAATAATAAATAATATCATATCAGTATCTTGTTTGGACAAGATAAGATATAGGTTGTCTATTGAGAATAGAAGTTGTTCGATTTATTATGGTAATAAATCGATAGCTTCAGCATCTTTACTCAACGGACTATATATCTTAGATGTTTCTTGTTATAATCTTCATGTTGATAATGCTCTTAAGAAGAGCAAGAATTATATGAACCAAGCCTACATATGGCATTGTAGACTTGGGCATATTGGTGAAAGGAGGTTGCACAAGCATGGTTATTTAACAGCATTCGATTATGAATCGTTTGCAACATGTGAATCCTACCTTATGGGAAAGATGACAAAATTTCTATTTACTGGACATGGAGAACATGGCAAGGACATTTTGGAACTAATACATTCGGATGTATGTGGTCCCATGTCCACCCAAGCCAAAGGTGGCTTCTCATTCTTCATCATGTTCACCGACGACTTCTCAAGATTCAGCTATGTGTACTTAATGAAGTACAAGTCGGAAGCGTTTGAGAAGTTCAAGGAGTTCAAGAATGAGGTAGAGAAGCAGTTAGGAAAGAGTATTAAAGCTCTTCGATCAGATCGAGGAGGAGAATATTTGAGTACTAATTTTACACAATTCTTAAAGGATAATGGTATCATTTCTCAGCTAACCCCTTCATATACACTACAGATGAATGGTGTATCAAAAAGGAGGAATCACACCTTGTTGGACATGGTGCGATCCATGACAAACTTTTCAAGATTACCAGTGTCCCTCTGGGGTATGCTCTAGAGTCAGCAGCATACCTACTGAACAGAGTACCCAGCAAGTCTGTGGCCTCTACTCCATATGAGATATGAAAAGGCAGGAAATCAGAATTTAAACATGTTAAAGTCTGGGGTTGTCCTGCTCATATAAAGAGGCATGATCTAGACAAGTTGGAATCACAAACTGATAAATGCAGGTTTGTGGGATATCCATGGGAAACCTTTGGATACTATTTTTACCATCCTGGTGAACAAAAGGTGTTTGTCGCCAGGAAAGCTATCTTCCTAGAAGAGGAATACCTTCTCCAGGAGGACAGTGGGAGTAAAATAGTACTGGAAGAGGTTCCAGATCTCCAAACAGCTGCATTATCATCAGATGAGACAGCAGTTCCTGAATCTGTTCAGGTACGCACAGGTGAGCTATTTGGATCGCTGTGTCGGGATCTGACTGAAAACGCAGCAGAATAAAATTAATTTCGAGATCGGATCCATCCCGTTTCGATTGTTAAAATAAAATTGGAATAAAGCGGAATTATTTAGCACGGATTCGAATCGCCGTTCGTTTTCCGGTTCCGTTGGAGCGATGCCGCAAGTCGTGCAGATGCCCGACCTCTAGCGGTATTCACGCGGTTCTCCTCGCGATCGATCGTCCTCGCTTCCTCGCTCGATTCGACGTTCGTAGATCCCGTCTGACTTCGCGTAATCCGCCGCGACATGCAGATTAAGAATCTCCCGTCGGACGGGAGGCGGAGCGGTCGGGAATCGAAGCGGAGCCTCCAGAGGGCCGGCCTTGTGTTGTGCGTCTGTAAGAGATGATAGGGATAGAACGATGGCTAGGTTAGGGTTGCTGGCCCCCGACGTAGCGTCCATTCTTTTATAATCAGTCTGTTTGCGGTTTTTCGTAAAAATCCTAACTTATCCGAAATCTTGTCGGATTATCCATCGACTTGAAGACCATTTGCGTGTAACCCTCTAGGCCCAAATACCAGTCCAGTTAATAGCCCATTAAGCCCAGTAACCTTTTACTGACCCACTGAATTAATTAATATCCTTATATTCAATTAATCAGCCGAATTTAATGTACCACAATAAATTCGGATGGACTTCCGATCACGTTGGATGCCAAACAACATCGCGTGATCCTAGATGGCACTGGGGTTATCACAACCCTCTATTGGAACCTTTCCGTCATCGGTTAGCGCGCGGATATAATCCTTCATCCATGCAATGTTCCCGAATCGACCTAGGGTATGGTTTACTGTTAAACCCTATTCGGTCGATTCACTTGAATCAAATGCTACTAATCTGAATCCGATAACTCCTTATCGAATATAGAGTCCGCCCTGGCCAGGGACTTTAAGCGCATCATTCTTGGAACATTCTCTCTCAAACTACCGAGAACGTATGATCCCGTATTGAACACACAATTACCTTCGAAGGCATTTCCCTGAACTCGATCGCTTGACTTATTGATAACCCATAGTTAAGGATTCGTTAGTTAAGGTCAAAGTCCAAGAACCTACCAGCAAGATATCTTTGGCGTCTCAGGTCCAAGGATCATCTACGCAACCGTGACAAAGGAATCGAGCTGGTTAACGGTGAGGTGTTTACCATCCAGCGATTCATAGTCAAATCAGTTCAGTGGACTCATTCGGATGGACTTCCGATCACGTCCAGCATAGTGTCTCCACACAAGTGACTTATAGGATCAGTCACCCTCATCGTATGAGCTGAAGTAACCTATACTAGTCTATCCGGATGTTCGATGTCCTATCTCAAACATCCTATGACTAGGAACAATTAAGAACATGTGTTTATAAGTCTTCGGTCCCGTAATTATGATCTCTTCATAATCCGAAGACTGTTGCACATGTTCATGGACTTCACGTGATACGATAAACATAAATCAAATTAATTCCACACAATGAATTATTGCCATTTATTAAAAATCTGAATCAGTACATAGTATCGGATTGACTTTGAGACCATCTAATACTAACAATCTCCCACTTGGACTAAAGCCAATCACTTTTATACAGAATACCCATATTCTCTAAGTGACGCTCAAACACATTTTGAGACAAAGGCTTTGTCAGTGGATCTACTATGTTGTCGGCTGAAGGAACTGTTTCCACCACGAGATCTCCTCGAGCTATAATTTCTCTGATCAGATGAAAGCGCCGTAGAATGTGCTTCGACTTCTGATGAGACCTCAGCTCTTTCGCTTGAGTAATCGCCCCATTGTTGTCACACAGCAGTGGGACAAGACTAGATATGCTTTCCACTACTTTCTAATTAGAAGATAAAATCCAAGTCTGACTTGAAATTTGAGTATGTGACTCATGGTTTCAAATTATCATCTTCATATATAGGAGTGCATCCTTAGCACTTCTCAAGTACTTAGTGATGTGTTTCACTCCTTCTATCAAGGTTCTCCTTTATTCTTCAAGAAATCTTTCCATAAAGAAACAAATTCCATGTCTCAACAATTGAGACTAATTATGGAATTTATCATGTCAAATATTTTGATATACAGGTTAATGTTATTAATGATAATATCCTTATCGATGTATCTTAATAGATTCGTATTAATGACAAAGTATTAATCAATCGACCGTACTCCCACTGTACTCTTTGTACACACACAATCCGTAGTCATTCTTAATGATCACTTAGTGTTTGACTATGAGGTCAAAATTCTATTTCCAACTTTGGGAAGCTTTAATGTGATTCAAAATTAATCTTTGAAATCAAAATATGCTTCCTGGATATTCTAAAAGTTTTAAAGTTGTATCATATACACATTTTCCTCAATCACATTGAGGGAATGTCTTTTAATATCCAACTATCTTTTTCTCATCATCATGATAAGCAGTATTGGCAAGTAGATTCTAATAAACTTATTTATGATAATCACTGAAGGAAAAACTTGTTCAAGTCAACACTTTGACTTTGACTATTTCCTTCAATTTGCCATATAAGTTTTAAATATTCCATCTATCATTATTCTTCAGTCTGAAGATTTAGTTGCTTCTGACAGGTACAATACCCTCAAGCAATACTATCAAGTTCTAAACTTGATAGGTATTATGGACTATAGTTTATGAATTCTTAACCTTCTTGTTAATTTCAAAGTTGTAATTATAATAGGGAGCTTTCTCATAGATTTTGAATTATAATCCACATCTTTAAGCTCCTCTCATTCTGCTATCTCTGATATGTCAAATATATCCTTTTAGCTATTTAGAGAATCTCAAAAATTCTATTAAGCTCTCTAATATGTGTTATGAATGGTTCTAAACATTCAAAGATTATATAATAATTTTGTGTTAATTTGTGGGTCTATAACATCTTCTAGTTTTATTAGCTCCCATTGTCTTCTCTAAGGACATATTCCTCTTCATAGAAGACAACTTTCAAGACGATAATAATTTCATTATCGTCTAGCCAATAAATGTAATGCCCAAACTCTTTGGACATCTCACAAATTCACACTACATCATGTCCTTTCGGATCCAACTTCTTTGGATCCTGTCTTTTACAAAAGACTAGGACATAACTTGACTTTAATATACTTAAAATTATATTTTTTATAATTTACATCTCATATGAATTATCTTGTTTTCATATCTTATATGGACACATCGACTTATTTGGAACTATATGTAAAGTATGGACATCTAATGTTCATACTCATATTTACGAGGATATTAGAATCAGATAAATCTTATTATGTATCGTACCATATCACATAAAGTGCAATTCTTCATTATATCATAATGCTATGATATACTGTGAGGATTAATCGAGAGCGGATACAATTATCCTTTTTAATGATTTGTGTGAATCCCGTACTCAAGTATTAATTTCCTTGATCAAATGAAAGAATTTTAATACTCTTCCCAATTAGTCATTTCATCTTGATCTTCTATTCCTTAATCTCTCAGATGCATTCGACTAGTACTTCAACAAGTACACACAGCCGAATCTTTCCAAGAGGAAACTATTAAGATAAGTCAATAGAAGTGATTTTCTTTGGTCTTAAGAAGATATTGGGTTATTTACATCAGTATGTATAAGCACCAATAATTTCTTACTGCACAACCTAGTGTACAATACTATAGATAATCAGGATTTACATTGTCTTTTTCTATAGGAGATTTGTGATATGTCACATTAAGAATTTACAGTGCATTGACTGGTTTTAAAATCTTTCATTTTATTTTTTAAACCATATGGAACAACGCTTGTTCCTTCTCAGTCAATGTTATTTACTTTTACAATTCTTGATTATTAATGGAACTAAATAATAATTATTTAGTTTCATATTAGTCTCCTAAAAATATACAAAGATTTACTGTATGACAGTAACCTATACATCTTTTGAATAATTGTTGAGTTTAACTCAACACTTTCATTTTCTCGATTTACTTTTACTTGTCTAAGTTTACATACTATTGCAGATCTGGGAATCATTTACAATATCTCATATTGGAGATGCTAATTCTCCAATAGATGTGTAAAATATGATAATAAGAATATCCGAAACTTCTTACAAGTTTCATATTCCTTTTGCCCTTACCAATATCCTTATTGGTTGCAGTAGGAAAACTGCTCATTTTTTCTTTCAGCTGACTTGCCGTTATCCTTCTCAGATGTGGGTTCGACTATTTAAGATCTTACCTCTTGTCTTTCTTAAAGGCATACTATGCATACCTCTTCTTCATTGTCTATCCAAGTAAGAGATTTCATGACAAGCACTGTCTTTTATAACGACATACCATGAGTACTTCTTCACCTTGGTCTATCCAAATAAGAGATTACATGACATTCTTCAGAGTCTTTTAGCCAATCTGAACATGAGAAGTATTGGCATCTAGTATGCCAAATTTGGGATCAATAAACGACATTCCAGTTAATAGAAGACATTTCAATAAAAAGATTTAGACAGATGGTTCTTATAATTCAATTATGGTCTTTATTCTTGAATTATTTCTCATTATTTTTTGATAGACTGTATAACCCTCATATATACAGAACGGAAGACTACGATGGTCTCCTAGTAGGGTTCAGAATCTCAATGACTTGTAGTACAGCCTTGTGGATAGCACAACAAATTATAATACAATCAAAGAACACCCATCTTATGGGACTTACAACTCCTTGCAATATCTGATCATAGCTTTAGTCCCTAGAGATTTAATGGCTTTGTGGATAGCACAACAAACCATTAATTCTAGTCTAACTATTACCATCGTTACGAGACAGGCATAGATTTGCATGCAGCCTGGGTAGTACAACAAGGCTACATGGTTCCTTTACCCCGATCAAAAGGCATCTTATACCATAGCCAAAGTCTCTACTTACAATTAGACAGGCCTTATGGTAGCACAACAATCCTGTCTAAAGTAATTTGAGTCCTATGACTATAACGATGGAGGACCATGCAATAAGCTCTCAACTACTCAAGTTACGGCTCAGACTTTAGTGAGGATTTTAGATAACTTTAATCTTGGTCTCTACCTAGGTGATAGTTTATAAATATATTGCATATATTTAATTATAACTAGATAATAGCAATTGATTCATAATAAAAAATTAATAGTATGCATCAATCATACATGTTCATTATGTGGTCATAGACAGCACGGTGATTAACTGGAGCCAAACAATTAATCACCACAATAATATAAAAATTATATTATATAAAAACATGTGAACACATAGGCTCTAGTGATCACAACTCCTAACGCTTTTCTGGTTGCAGTTGTGGATTATCCTTGCCTCTCCTCGGCCAACACGATCAATTACAACATAATAAAGAATTTTGAAATATTTTCGAACACATTAATTATAAAAGAAAGCCTTATGGCCGAATATAATAATGGAGGGAGATAGAATTACATCAAAATGAGAGAGAGAGGAAGGCACGCAAGTCTCATTAATTAACATTTAATTAACTTATATCACATTCCATAATGATCCACATCATCACATGATATGAAATTATACACATAATATGAAGGCTAAAATTTTGAAAAATAATAATTTTGGTTTTGTTAAAACCTAGGTAACAATCAAGATTGGATAATTTGAATTTCAAAAATCCTATTTTCTAACATGTATTTAAATCTAATTTCAAGCGTTAAACACAATCATCATGTGCACACAAGACTAAACTTAAAATTCTAAAATATTTTATGCATTATTTAGAACAATTCTAAATTAATTAATCTAACACTTAGACTAATCTCAAATCACATTAACAACAATTATTAATGAGAAATAATCTAACATTTAGATAGAATTAAAAAATTCCTTGATAACTCTAATAAAAGAATTTATAGCTTTAATTTTAATTTCTTAACAACCATTTGTTAAGAACTCCTTTATTAAATAATATTTCTCAACAACAATTGATAAGAAATATAAATTAGAACATTTCTAAATCAATTAATTTAACACTTAGATTAATTGAAGTTGTCTTAACAACTCTTGTTAAGTTGTCCCTAAATTAAAAAAAAAAAAATCTCTTAACAACCTATTGTTAAGAAAAATCACCAAGAAATTAATAATCATTTAAGAACTCTTGTTAAGTGATACACAATAACAATTAATGTCATTACAACTCTTGTTAATGGTCCTTGAGGTACAAACACTCCCTTAACAACCCTTGTTAAAGAAATAATAATTTTGCACTTCAATTAATATTAATCTAACTCTTAGACCAATATTAAATACTAAAAAATATCATCATTTATTAATCGAACAATTAGATCAACAAATAATGTATTAACAACAATTGATAATACTAATTAAAGATCATCATCTTTAATTTAAACCTCAAGGAAAATAAGACCTAATTGAGTTTTAGTTTTAAAACAATTTTAAAAGATTTACTCAATTTATATATTGCTAATTAAACCTTTTAATTAAATATTAGTCTTAAAAAAATTTAAGACAAAACATATTTAAATATCTTGTTAATTGAAATTTTAGCTTTAAAACACTTTTAAAACTTAATCTTAATTTAACATCTTGTTAAATTAAACTTGGGGAATTAAATGGGTAATTGTTGCAGGGGTTTAATGATTTAATAGGGGTTTATGGGCTAAAAGGTCTAATGGGCTAAAGGGGACGAGAGGGTGGTCCGGCGGGCTGGCTCGAGTCTGTAGACACGCTAATTTTGACATCATTTCGAGTAAATTTCATATCATATAATAATGCCTCAGAATGGTCTGATATTTAATCATTGGTTAATTTTTTTTTATCTAAATAGTGTTGGGTCACACAGATATGGTTTAAGTTAATTAATTAAATTGATTTTAACTTAAATTTCAATTAAAATATGAAGAAGTCTAAAAGACGTCGACCTGTGTGGACGCCATTTAGAGTCTATTCTTATTTTGATGTTTAAATTTGAATTTTAATTAATTGATTAATTAGCTAAAAGACGTCTTTCAGGGACGACGCATTTTAGGTTTCCTAAGTTGTTTCTACTTCTCTTCTGGATGTTTATCCTTATCTTAATTAGTGTAAAATGCGTCTTACATTGACGACGCGTTTTATCTAATTACAGATAAAAATAAGTTTTTCCCGGATATTTATCTTTATCTTAATCAGTCTTAAAGGCGTCTTCCATGGACGACGTGTTTTAGATAATTACAGATAAAGATGAATTAATCTGTATTTATCTGTTGGTTAAGATGGATAAATCTCAAAATTTCTTCATGTAAATCCGCAGACCCAAAGAAGTCTATAAATACCCTGTCTCTTGAATGGGTAACAGAGTTAGTGATTGAAGTGATATTAGAGTGATAATTGAGTGAAAATCGAAGCAACGACGTCCAAACGCTGAAGTGCTGTTGTTTCCAGAAGTCGGCGTCCATTCTTCATCCATCCTCCATCCATCTAAGACCAAGGCTTCCAGGGGCCATCCATCATTAAACTTTCAATTCAATCTCTGCACTCTTTTTCATATTTTTCATCTCATTAGTCTTACATTCTTCATCACATCACTCCATGCAACACACACAACACTAGCATCATTTTCAAAACCTATTTGATTAAGGGATTTAAAAGACCACTCAACAAGTGAGTTTTCTGTTTAGTTGCATGTTTAAAACTTTGTTTGGAATGGATACTACTTTTGCCTAAGTTCTCATCGTTGTTCTTTCTTTCTATTTCTTGTAAGGAAAGAAGGAGAATCAAAGGGAGAGAATCAATAACAAACAACAAGGACTCTGGACAATCCTCAAGTAACTCAACAGCAATCAAAGCAATAACAAAGAAAAGAAAGGGCTCTCTTCCTTCAGTCGGCTGAAGGAGGGGAACCAAGAGCTAAACATCTCCCACGAACAAACAGGTAGGCGATCAAACTCTTTCTTTTGGAACTTTTAAGTCAAAAGTTTCTGGCGATCACATCACTTAGTTTCTTTTTAATAGGTTTTATTTCGTACTTAAACAACATAGATTTTTCATGATAATCACACACTCATTTTAAGCAGTCGCAGCATTTTTGGCGATCACGGTGGGACTTGGTCTCGCCATCTTTTAGTTTTTTGTTCTTGCTGTTATCAATTGGGCACCCATGGTGCACCACTTGTGTCTCTCGACACGTCCTCACCAATTGGTGAGTGTTTTTAATTTAGTTGTTATTTCCTACGTGCACCACGTGCACACCCTGTGGCAAGATCTTGCCCTTCCCGTTGATTAGTTGAAAAAAGCTATTTTTGTGATGAAATGTTGTGTGATTGACTGATATCTTAGTTGTTTAGTTGATAAAATCATCATGTTAAAACCTGAAACAAAAAAATCTTTTGCATGAGTTGATTATTTATCGTTTTTATCCTATTTGAGGTGGAATCAATCCAGAAATTCCTCCTGGAAAACTGCATCTGCGACTTGAAAAGCGTCCAGGAACAGCGACGCATTTCAAACTGCGTCGTGATACCCAGACGCCTTTCAGTCTCTTTTCTCTGCTGTCTGCTATCTGAGCTTCTGCGAAAAATTAAGGCTCTGTTTGAATAGCGTCGACCAACAGCGACGCGATTCAGGCGGTTTCTTATTTCTTCTTCAGTTCTCAGATTTTTGTAATCTGTGTGCTAATTACCCATTATGTATTAAACATTAGAGGCCATCCAGGCTACAGGTCATACGCATTGAGGCTAACACCCTCCTCTTCTTAGGAACACTCTTCTTTATGTCTTCAACTCTCTCTGATTGGGTCGATCCCTCGATCAGACTAGAGTAGTTGGCGTTAAAGACCTCCGTAAGTCCCCAAAATCAAGGTATTCCTCCTTGATCATCGGGCTGGTTGTACCAATTGAAGTCCCGGTTAGATTTCCATAAACGTTGTGAGAGAAAGCCATAGAATATAACGGTGGACATTGAACTGAAACTAGGATCCTATCTCTTGAGCGAATTTGTGATTTAATTAAATCCAAATAACCCAACAAGAAATCCTAAAATCATGTTAAACATCCACTTGTTTATTTAATCTCTGTACAACTTGTTTGTCAATCTCTAAAAAAAAAATATAATATCATGCTGCTCCGATCAGGCAGGGACTTGAGCGTGGCTCCAAATGCCATGATCAACTACGAGGGAGATGCTAATGCCCCTCGCAATTCTGATTACCATTTCGAGAGCGGGAGAGATGCTGATGCCTCCCGTAATTCTCTTCTTATTCCAGTTCGAAATGAGGGGAATGTCTCAACCCCTCTTTATCATCCTCATGATCAATATCTTGATCCTCCCCCGCATGTGCATGCGGTCGCTAATCCTACCTTTGAGGAGGACATGAATCCTGATGATCCCTCATCTTTTAATCCCTCGGATCTTGTAAATGCTTTGGGAGTTCTTGCCTCCCGTCTGGACCCTCAGCAGTTTGAGGCGATCCAGTCCATTCTAAAGGGGAAGATGCCCATGCAGTCTGCCGAGCCGAACCCTGCGGCTCCCCCTGCCATCCCTCAGCAACCTCATCATCATCTTCCCTACATTCATCAGGCCATGGAAGGCCTCCATGTCACTTTTCGGCCAGCTGGGCCGCAACTTTCATCTTCTAGGCAACCGGCTAGGCCACTGACGCCCGCGTACCAAAATGCCCTCGGGCATGGCGGAAGCTTTGCCGGACCTTCTCTTTACTGTCCTCCTTGTCCGACGTACTCTAGGCAACAGGCCTATCAAGTACCTCCACCTCCCCCTCCTCCCCAGGCTGATCCGACAACGCAAGCGTTGCTGGCTAAAATAGAGTGCATGGATGAACAATTCAACAACCTCCAGAAGATGATGGGGGTCAAAGCTGCACCAGAAATCAACTTACCAAGTCTGCCAGTGTTCCACCTACCACCCTCCGAGATGCCAGTATACCAGAAGTATAACGGTACTGGTAACCCCTTCACCCACTTGAAGGAGTTCATGTACGAATCATCCTTCTAGCAAAACGACAAGAGGTCGTTGGCCTTTTTGTTCAGGAGATCTTTAGAGGGACCAGCCCTCGAGTGGTTCTTTTCCTTGGAACCCTCCGAAGTAGAGGACTATGGTATCGTTTCCCGAAAATTCATTCAACAACAACAGCCACAGCAACCGCCGCAACGGCAATTGCAGTACCAGCCACCGCAACAACAGCAGTACCAGCCGCGCGCACCGCCGGCATATCATAATGTCCCTCCTCCTACTGACTATAACTAGCAGAGAAGACCTCCTGGCCCGAAGAGGGCAGAATACCCGGTCCTCCCAGAGTCCTTGGCAGACATTTTTAGTGCTCTAATGGCGGCTAATGCCTTAGTCCTACCAAGAGAAAAGGCGATTTGGCCCCAGAATGCCAATACGTCTAGGTATTGCTATTTCCATAGGCAACCTGGACACACTATTGACACCTGCTTCAAATTTAGAGATTACATTCATGATCTCAACGAGCAGGGTGGCATAGAGTGGGAGGAGATGAAAAAGTACATATCAGCCTTAAAAGCAAGAAGACCACCACCACAGCAGCAGCAGCAAGTGAGAGCACCAGCACAAGCAGCACCACCACCGAACATGGGCATAGTGCAGAACCCGCTTCCGGAGCATCAAAATCAGAACCAAGTTGCCCCCTTTCTGACAAATAGCCGGTCTGAGGCTAATCGCGGGCAACAGTGGAGGATAGAGGACTCTTCCTCTATTTATTCAACGGGTCACATTCTAAGTACCACAGAACAACCACCACACCGCACCATCCATATACCCAGACCACAGCCCATTACTATTACCCCTATACCAACACCCGCATATCACTCACCCGCACCTACTAACCCATTACCACCACCCGCTTTCCTCAAACCCATTACGCCCCACGCTACTACACCTCCACTAAATAACCCCCCGCAAACCAACTACGCACCCCTCCTACCATCCAGACCACTACTACGCGTACCATTCCCTACTTCACCCGCTACCATGACCGCTTACCCAGATACCATCCAACCTTCTAACCGCTATTACGCATGCCGTTCCCCACTTCGTCCACTATCCAACCATCTAGGCCTTTAATCCGCACCACGCCATCACCAGCTAACCCCACGTCATCACCTACATACCAACACTCCACCCCATCCGCACCATCCAACCCTGCGGTACTCAAAGTATCACCCGGACCTTCCACGGCTGAGGAATATGTGCTCCGGAGTGGTAGGATTTTCAACAAAGTCTTTCCTCAGTCAACAGTTAAAGACGGCTCATCACAGCCGACAGAGGAAGCACACAATGAAGAGAGTGCACCAGGCACTCAATATGATTTGTTGAAGCGCCTTGACCGAACACCAGCACGGATCTCCGTGCTTGAACTGATTAAAAGATCGAAGACTCACCAAGAAGCTCTGATAGAATATCTGCAGAAGGTGATGGTCAACGAGGACGTGCCGGTGGAAAAGATTGCAGCACTATTAGTTCCTTAGGGGGATCAACCCTCCATTTCATTTCATACATTGGAACTAGCACCGCCAGCGGCCAGAAGCATGGCTCTAAGCATCACGGTCAATATCTGCAAGAAGGCCGTGGATGCATGTCTGGTAGACACAGGGGCTTCGATCAATGTTTTACCTCTGAAGACCCTGGAATTGTGCGGTGTGCCCAAGGAAAAATGGCTGCCTAGCCCCATCTCTGTAACAGCGTATGATAATTCCCCCCGTTCCCCTCTGGGAATGGTTTATTTGAAAGTGGAGCTAGGCCCTGTAAGTCATGCAGAGGTCGAATTTCACATCCTGAAAATCGACCCTTCTTTAAACGCCATTTTGGGTCGTACTTACATAAAAACTCTCGAGGCGATTCCCTCCACGAATCATCAATGCCTCAAATTCCCCTTTAAAGGATGAATCGTTAAGGTTATGAGCATTCCGATCTTTGCTGCTACTCATTCTTTGAATGTCAAATCCACTTCTTCGCCTGGCCGACAACCTTTTCTGTCGGTGTTACAGGTTTACCATCCAGTGGCTGATCCTCTGAAAACTGTCACTATTTCTCCTTATCCGTTAAATGCCATAAAGAGGGGGAAGTGCATGAGTACCCCAGGATGGAGGATAATGATGAAGAACGGTTATCATCTTGGAAGAGGCCTGGGCACACAGTTACAAGGCAGGACCACTCCCGTCAAGGACCACCTGGAAGCGGCCTGCGCTATAGGCCGAGAAAAATGAAACAAGACATTGTTCAGCAAGCAGAGAATGAAGGCGGCCAGAAAGTCTGGGAGACAATGTTTACACCACACAAGGAAGGTCGGGACCCCCTAACATGGACTCTATACACTCATTTTGTAAAGGGGCCCATAATATGCCATGACAACACGGTGGTCATTACTTCGTGTTTTGACTTCCACGATATATATGGGAGAGACTTGGCTAGGCACTACTCAGAACTGCTCACGTACCAGTCCTTGGAGGCTCTGCGGCCTATGAAGAGGAGAAAATTCCAAGATCCTGAATGTGAATGGTACAGGTGGTTCGATCTGAGAGACCTCTACATCGCGCTGAACATGCTGTTTCTCGATCCTGCAGAACCCAAGTGGCCGCTACAGATCGATGAGCTGATCGAAGGTCCCGGTGCTATTTTCGACGAAAGGATACTGCTGTCAGAAGAGACTAATGAAGGGGAGCCAGATGACCCCTATGAAGCTGGCTGCACCACGGATCTGCTTTGGAGGGGGACTTATCCTTCTCATGTTTTCATGCTTCACACCTTGTTTCACACCTTGCTCCTGACCCCGACTTGGTCACGGGTCATCATTGAAGACATTCCACGGGCCCCGCCCGTTATGATTACTCTGTCCCCACGGGACCTTATTCCACCACCTCCTCTCGATCTAGAGAGGATGTATGATTTAATCTGGGACATACTGCTGTATGATCCCCCTAATCCTTTGGCCTTGGTGCCACTTCCCTCATCTCATTCTCCTTCTATTCATCTTCATTCCTGTTTTATGCTTAACTCTTCTATTGTCCCAAAAAAAAAAAAAAAACGCCAATTTGACAACAAATTCTTCCCAGATCCTCATTGAGAAAACCTCTTACTTGGCCGATTACACCCCATCGCGCGGGTCTTTCGGTCAAGATTCTCTTCTAAATCTACTATGTCCCTCCCCTCGGGAGGATTCTCTTGTATTTCCATTTGTATCCCATGATTTCCATTCTGCTTCATCTTCATTAGGTCATAATAGGGAATTTAGTGAAGTTAGGCAGTCTAGTTCTAGGTAGGTTAGTCAGGTTAGGAAGTCTAGGAAGTCTAAGGGTAGGCGAATTCCAGATAGATACCTCCAGGACTTAGCTGATAGATGCTTTTCTTGCTTAATGATCCCTCAACTATTGGAAAATCCCATTCAGATGCCAAAAGACTGCATGGATGATGAGTTAGTCAACGATGGATATGGGGTGTATGAGTTGATACATGAAAAAGACCCCATTATTGAAGATGAGGAAGATGACGAGGACGCAGCTGAGGCATATGCCAGTAGAGTGAAGAGATTCGATGAACCCTCAGCTACCGTAGAAGAGCCCACCAGAGAAGTCAATTTAGGGACTGAAGACGAACCTAAGGTTGTCCTCGTTAGTAAGAATCTTTCTGTAGAAGATGAGAAGGCATTGGTACAAGTTCTTAAGGACTATAAAGACACTTTCGCTTGGAGTTATGAAGATATGCCGGGGTTAGACTCGTCATTAGTGGAACACATATTAAAGGAAGGAGCTAGCCCGGTCAAACAGAAGCTAAGGCGATTTCACCCGCAAATGGCTTTGAAGATGAAGGAAGAGGTCGACAAATTACATAAGTCAAAATTTATTAGAGTTGTCCTCTATCCACAATGGGTGGCCAACATAGTCCCGGTTATGAAGAAGGACGGGAAGGTCAGGATTTGCATTGACTTCCGAGATTTAAACCGGGCGTGTCCTAAAGATGATTTTCCATTGCCTCATATTGACGTACTCATTGATAACACTGCTAGCTATGAGACTTTATCATTTATGGATGGGTTTTCAGGATACAATCAGATCAAATTGGCAGAAGAAGATCAGGAGAAGACATCATTCACTACACCTTGGGGAACATACTACTATGTCGTCATACCATTTGGATTAAAGAATGCTGGAGCCACTTATCAGAGGGCTATGATGGCAATATTTCACGACATGATGCACATAGATCTAGAAGTGTATGTAGATGACTTGTTGGTTAAATCTAAGATGAAGGCATAGCATGCCAAAGTTCTGGCAAGAGAGTTAGAGAGATCAAGGGAATATCAGTTAAAGATGAACCCCAAGAAATGTGTATTCGGGGTATCTTCAGGGAAATTACTTGAGTTCATTGTCAGCAAACGGGGAATTGAGATCGATCCCAACAAGGCGAAGGCTATCAGGGAGATGCCACCTCCCAAGAACTTGAAGGAGTTAAGAGGATTAATCGGGAGGTTGCAATTTATTCGCCGTTTTGTCTCCCAGCACTCACAAAGGTGTAAGCCGTTCTACGAGCTTACCAAGCCGGGAGTCAAATTCGATTGGGACGATAAGTGTTAGGAGGCATTCGATGGATTAAAGAATTATTTGGCAAGTCCTCCTGTTTTGAGACCACCATCTCCAGGCAAACCATTGATACTTTACATTTATGTCCTGGATGATGCTGTGGGGCCTGTCCTAGCACAAGAGGATGAAGAAGGAAAGGAGAGGGCAGCCTACTATCTCTCCATACTTCCCAACCCCGCTGAACAGAGATATACAGCGATGAAGAAAACATGTGCAGTATTGGTTTGGGTTGTTCAGAAATTGAAGCATTATTTTCTAGCCCATAAAGTCCATCTCATCACTAGGATGAATCCGATCAAATTTCTTCTGGAGAAATCGGTTCTTACTGATAGGTTAGCACGATGGCAAAGCTTTCTATCTCAATTCGATATCACTTACATTCAGCAGAAAGCGATCAAAGGCTATGCCATAGCAGAACATCTCGCTCATCATCCCCTTCCTCGTTTTGATCCAGTCCAATCGGAGTTTCCGGATGAGGAACTGATGTCCATAGACCAAATCAGAGATGATATGTGGACTCTGCATTTTGACGGAGCTCTGAATTCTCATGGAAAGGGTATTGGCATTGTTCTGTTATCACCCAAAGGTATCACCATTCCACAAGCCTTTCAGTTTGACTTTCCAGTCACCAACAATATAGCTGAATACGAGGCGCTCCTTGCTGGCCTCGAGGCCGCTCATTCCCATGGTGTTACCAAACTCAGGATTGTGGGTGATAGCCAACTGATTCTTCGCCAAGTGTTAACCAAGTATCGAACCCTTGATCCCAAGCTCAAGCCTTATCAAGAACTTACTTCTGCTTATTCAAAGCTTTTTACCAAATTGATCTTCGTCCATGTTCCTAGGAATCAGAACATCTTAGCTGACGCTTTAGCCTCACTCGCATCTTCTCTTGATTTTCCAATCAGCAGGCAATCTGAATCAATCATAGTTCATAGGCGTCTTTCACCCGTCGTGAAAGATCCTTCATTTCTGAGAACCAAGGAAATATTGCTGAAGAAGGTCAGAGATGGAGATATCGTGGAAAAGAGCGAAATCATGTTGATGGAGCTGTTAGAGGAGATGGATGATGAACAGAAGCCATGGTACTATGAAATCGCCAAATATTGTGAAGATCAATCGTATCCTGAAGAAGCCACAGCTGAGGAGAAAAGGGCTATCAGGATAGTTGCACAACGATACACCCTAGTTGGGGGAGCACTGTACAAAAGAGGTTTTGATGGAGTTCTTCTGAGATGTTTGGACGAAGATGAGCTTTGGAAGGTTATGGAAGGAGCTCATGCTGGAGTTTGTGGTGGCCATGTTAATGGACAAATGCTAGCAAAGAAGATCCTTAGACAAGGATTTTATTGGCCAACCATGGAAGAAGACTATGTAGGATATGTCCATAGGTGTGCTAAGTGTCAACTTCACGCCGACAAAATTCATTCCCCTGCATCTTCACTCCATCCTGTCTCTTCCCTATGGCCTTTCTCCATGTGGGCTTTCGATATCATTGGACCCCTTGGCAATTCCGATTCCGGCATCAAGCAAAAGTCTTTCATCCTCACGGCAACGGAATACTTCACCAAGTGGGCAGAAGCTGAAGCATACACGGAAGTCAAAGCATCAACCATCTGCAAGTTCATCATGAGGAACATCATCACTAGATTTGGAATTCCAAGCACCATCGTCACCAACAATGGACCGCAGTTCGTGTCACAAGAATTAAAGGACCTCTGCAACAGGTACAAAATTGCATTGCATCATTCGTCTCCTTATTATCTGCAAGGCAATGGCCAAGCAGAGGCAACTAATAAGACTTTGATAAAAATCATCAAAAAGACGTGTAAATCTAACAAGTTCACAGACTGGCCAGAAAAATTGGTTGAGGCTCTATGGGCCTACCGGACTTCAATCCGCACGCCCACTGGGCAAACTCCTTATTCCTTAACATTTGTAATGGAGGCGGTAGTTCCATACGAGATCCTCATACCGTCATTAAAGGTACAATTGAACAAGGAATTTTCCATTGATGAACATCGTTCAGCACTCCTTGCTCAATTGGAACTCTTAGACAAGAGAAGATGGTCAGCTGCTAATCATGCAAGAGTTTGTCAAAATAGACTAGTACATTTTTATCAAAAGAAAGTCATTGAACGTAAGTTTAAAGTTGGTGAAATGGTTGTCAAAAGAATTTTTGTAAAACCTGGTGGTCCACGTTCTAAGCTCCAACCCAATTGGGAAGGACCTTATGCTATCTTACATGCTTTTCCTGGTAACGCTTATCGTCTTGTCAATGCAGAAGGAGAAGAGCTAACTCACCCCTGGAACGGTTTGCATCTTAAGAAATACTACCCTTAGGTTAAAGAGTCGATCAGCATGGTACAAAGACCAGTGGAATCAGAAAATTTATAAACTCAAATTTCCTTATCAGTCTGGATAATTTAATTCCAAACACATTACTACACACACTGACACGTTTGATTCGTGAGTAACAAGAGATGCCAAGTCCTAAGGAATACCGAAAGCTCGACTGAAAGTGTAAAGTACAAATCCTTCTTTTTAAGCAAAATTCTGTTTTTTACACTCGGCCCATGATGTCGGAACGAGGCTTAGAATAGACTACCAAGAATATCCGCCATCTTAGTAGGGGGCCGTCAAAAAAAAAAGGGGGAGATCCGTCCCAAAGAATAGAAAAAGCAAAAGCAAAAGGCAAAAGCCAAACATCAAATTAAAAGGCCATCACATTACAAACGTTACATCAAGGCCATGAAATGAAACAAAAGGGAACGCAAGTTCGATAAATACCCCGAAAAGAAAATGACCGAACCCCAACGGATATTAGGATAGGAAAGGAACATCTTTTTAGGTCTCCGGAACCTTCCCATGGGCTTTCTAAACCTATTCGTCCTTTCTTTCTAAAGAGGCGTACTCCAAACTTAAGGAACGGCCTAGATTGACTAAGGGTCAAATCATCAAATGGGATCACGAATGGAAACACAAATTCAAACACAATGGGTTTAAGTTAAATTATTAAAGAACAATTTGGGAATTAAGTTCATAAATGAATATGATCTCTTGATCTGAGTACCATGCTGGTCTTTAGTTTACACCATATTTCAAAAATCCAAAAAAAATACATATGTCAAAATCCAAAAAAATATACATATGTCAAAATCCAAAAAAAGTACATATTTCAAAAGCCAAAAAAATACACATGTTTCAAAAGCCAAAAAAAATATACATATTTCAAAACCCAAAAAAAAGTACATATTTCAAAACAACAAAAAATATTTCAATTAGCATTTACTTATTGCATTTGGTATGCTTCATTCCTTTTATTTTTCAGTAAGCATCTGTCTGCTTGTATGTTGCATTTTGCTTACAGTTAGATTATTCATATTACCTTTGTTAATAAAGGCTATGCCCCTTGACCCTTCATTTAAGAAAAAGATTGATCGACCATTCACTTGGCCAGGCAAGGGGTTAAGCCTAAATAGATACTTGACTTGTTTGTTAAGTGATATACAGGACACAAGGCATGAAAAGAGTTAGAATACAGATTGGAGATCAGCCAGAACCTGTTTCTGCGACTGAAAAGGCGTCGTGGAACACCGCCGCATTTTAGACAGTTAAAGGGCGTCTGCAAGACACGACGCTTTTAAAGCTTTCTGTCATTTTCCCAAAATTCTGCTTTTTGATGTTTAATTAAACACTTGTTTGAAGTTACTGATGAAATGTTGAGTGCAGGAAATTAAAGAAAACCCAAATGAAGCTGGAAATATCAAGAAGATCCCATTATGGGAGTTTATGAAGTCCCGACTATGGCTAAAAAGACGGTTATCTCTACCCTTGTATTATTCCATGTAATTCATTTGCATAATCTCATTACTATATGTTAAGTATTTATTAGAGCATGTCAAGGACTTTGTGGTTTTGATGAAACTGGAATTTGAGTTCCCCTACAACAAAAATAGTGATAATTCCAAAGAATTCCTAATCGCACGGATAGGCCGTTGGATTGTTAATTAGTGGGGATGATGGTTCCACCTTTGTGAAACGGTGCGTGGATAAACGAGCTTCGGCTTAGCACTGAATTACAAGAATTGGTATATTGACTCATTAATGACAATTTAACAATATTATCCTTGATTAATTAATATTTTATTTGACTTTATATTTTTCTTTTAGCCCAGCATGCATTATATAGGACTTTGAGATCATTGTGATAAGAATTAATTACTGATTAAGTTTTAGACCATTAAATCAAATGACTCCAACATGATATGAAATATTCCATTCTGAATTGAGTATCTTGATTATCTTTGAGGTTCGCTTGAAGATATCATTGGAATTCTATCTTTTTTTGGACTCTTTATCCAATATTTCTTGTTTTCTTTTAAGATCCATCATGGCTGCAGCACGTCCACATTGGCTGGCAAACGCTCCCCGTGATGAAACCTACAGTGTCTATGACCTGGAGTACTTCCCACTCCGTGGAGGTTGATCGATCTTATTTTATTTCCTTGTCTACCTCATCCAGACAGGATTGATTCCATTGATCTCCTTGAACTATCTTCATTGATGATTTTGAGAAAAATTTTAATCAAGTGATGTTGAGAGCGTGTCTCATCACACCTTGGCATCACCTTTTCAGTACATTCCTTTTCATTTCACTCCCTTGCAAAGACGATGCCAAGGTGAGGCAGCTGTAGACACGCTAATTTTGACATCCTTTCGAGTAAATTTCATATCATATAATAATGCCTCAGAATGGTCTGATATTTAATCATTGGTTAATTTTTTTTTATCTAAATAGTGTTGGGTAATACAGATATGATTTCAGTTAATTAATTAAATTGATTTTAACTGAAAATTCAATTAAAATAGGAAGAAGTCTAAAAGACGTCGACCTGTGTGGATGCCATTTAGAGTCTATTCTTATTTTGATGTTTAAATTTGAATTTTAATTAATTGATTAATTAGCTAAAAGACGTCTTTCAGGGACGACGCATTTTAGGTTTCTTAAGTTGTTTCTACTTCTCTTCCGGATGTTTATCCTTATCTTAATTAGTGTAAAAGGCATCTTACATTGACGACGCGTTTTATCTAATTACAGATAAAGATAAGTTTTTCCCGGATGTTTATCTTTATCTTAATCAGTTTTAAAGGCGTCTTCCATGGACAACGCGTTTTAGATAATTACAGATAAAGATGAATTAATCTGTATTTATCTGTTGGTTAAGATGGATAAATCTCAAAATTTCTTCATGTAAATCCGCGGACGCAAAGAAGTCTATAAATACCCTGCCTCTTGAATGAGTGACAGAGTTAGTGATTGAAGTGATATCAGAGTGATAATTGAGTGAAAATCGAAGCAACGACATCCAAACGCTGAAGTGCTGTTGTTTCCAGAAGTCGGCGTCCATTCTTTATCCATCCTCCATCCATCCAAGACCAAGGCTTCCAGGGGCCATCCATCATTAAACTTTCAATTCAATTTCTGCACTCTTTTTCATATTTTTCATCTCATTAGTCTTACATTCTTCATCACATCACTTCATGCAACACACACAACACTAGCATCATTTTCAAAACCTATTTGATTAAAGGTTTTAAAAGACCACTCAACAAGTGAGTTTTCTGTTTAATTGCATGTTTAAAACTTTGTTTGGAATGGATACTACTTTTGCCTAAGTTCTCATCATTGTTCTTTCTTTCTATTTCTTGCAAGGAACGAAGGAGAATTAAAGGGTGAGAATCAATAACAAACAACAAGGACTCTGGACGATCCTCAAGAACTCAACAGCAATCAAAGCAAGAACAAAGAAAAGAAAGGGCTCTCTTTCTTCATCCGGCTGAAGGAAGGGAACCAAGAGCTCAACATCTCCCACGTCCAAACAGGTAGGCGATCAAACTCTTTCTTTTGAAACTTTTAAGTCAAAAGTTTCTGTTGATCACATCACTTAGTTTCTTTTTAATAGGTTTTATTTTGCACTTAAACAACATAGATTTTTCATGATAATCACACACTCATTTTAAGCACTCACAGAGTCCTGCTTGGACCGCCCGGGTTGGCCAGCCTAAGCCAGAACTCGGATGGGTTCAGCGGCTAGGGTCCTAGCCGCTGCCACCCAAGCCCTCCCCTCTCCTAACCGACGACGGCAAGGAGGGAGGGGGGAACAGGGCGGCCGCCTACCTTCCTCGCTGCCCCTGACAGGGTCGGCGAGGTCGGCCGGCTAGCTCAGTGTCGATGGACGCGCCGGAATGCTCTCCCCATCGGTCTAATGCCCATTTCATTGATCGTTTTCTAACAAGCACAACATACGGGGAGGAGGGGAAGGATGCTACACCGCCGGTCACCGCTGCCCAACAGGGGGTCAATGAGGTCGCCGCCCACCGCCGATCACACCGGTGACGACAAGGACGGTTAGCGGTGGCCTAAAAACCCCCGTTAGAAACCCTTTAAAACCATTTCGTATCCATATGAAGAACAAAATGAAAAGCCCACAATAAAATCAATTTTTTCCACAGAAAAATTAAAACTAATTTTATTTGCTCATCCCATGAACAATATGCCTGAGAGAAAAACAAATTAATGCATGGAAATTAGTTTTAGAATAATAATTTCGTCATCTAGAAACGTATCAAAGCGGAACCTAGCTCCAATACCACTATTGGGATCCGGGCGGGACACGAAGAACGCAGCGGAAACAGAAAATAAAATCCTGCCCGATGCCCGTAGATCCGTTTTGGAACAAAAAATTGGATTGTGATCACACTACCGTGCACGGATTCGAATCTATGATCGTGTCGGTTCCGTCAAGACGATAACGCTAGCCGCACAAGCGTCTGGCCTCCAGCGGTATCCACATGATACTCTGTAGTGGTTCACCCTCGCTCCCTCGTCTAGATCAGCTCGCTCGCTCACTGAAAATCTCTCGCCGCAACGATGCCCGAAACTCATTGACGAAGAATTCTTGACCTTCGGGAATTGCGCGCAGCAGAGACGGGAGGCACCCGCGCACCGAGAGGGGCGCTCAGAGGAGGAAGAGAGAGAGAGGGGGACGGCCAGCCTTGAGAGCTCTTGAAGCTTGGCCCAGGGTTTCTCAACAGCTCGTATGTTTCATAAAAGTCCCCAAGCTAATATAAATCCCACTTAAGTACCACCAACTGAGAATCTGTTTGCATGTGACCCTCTAGGTCCATTAACCAGTCCGGTTTTCAGCTCGTTAAGTCCAATAACAAATTATTGACTTATAATAATTAATTAATATCTAATATTTAATTAATTCCTTAACCGAATTAACATCTCATGTAAATTCGATCGGACTTTCGATCAAGTTGGATGCCAAGCAACACTGCATGATCCCGGAAGGTAATAGAGTAGCAACCCACTCATGGAACCTGTCCATCCACAGTTACCGCGTGGCTATAATCCTTCACTCGCACAATGCTCTCGAGTCGAGCTAGGGTATGGTCAACTGGCAAATCCTAGACAGTTAACTCACTTAGATTAGATTCCGCCGTACAATATTAGAAAAAACATTTTCTAATATTGTGTCCACTCTGGCCAGAGACTCTTGCGGATCTATCCTAGAGCATTCTCTCTTCAATTACCTGAGAGCGAATGATCCTCTATTGAACACTCAATGATCTTCTAAGGTCTTTCGTTGGACTCGATCCTTGACTATTAGAGATCCCGTAGATAGGGATTCATAAGCTAAGGTCAAAGCCCAGAAGTCTACCGATCAGATGTTTTTGGTGTCTCAAATCCAAGGATCAACTACGCCACTTTGACGATGAATCAAGTCGGTTGTCAGTCAGGTAAATTACCATTCGATGATTCATATCGGATCAGTTCAGTGAACTCATTCCCCAATGAGCACCTACAGGTTCTCCATAGTGTCTCCGCACAAGTGACTAACAAGATCAGTCATCCTCATCATATGAGTTACAATACTTGTATTAGTCTTACTGGATATTTGATGTCCTCTTCAAATATCCTACAACTATGAATAATTAAGAATATGTGTTTATAAGTCATCGGTATCCTTATTATGATCTCATCAAGTTCTCAATAGGCGTGGCGGTTATGGGGTTTCATCTCGGGTTGCACGCCAGTAGCCACCGTTCCGGGGTATGTCCCGACGTAGTTATATCATAATTATAAATTTTTGGGCATTAACTCATTAAATTATGAATTGCACTCATTATTTTATGTGCAAAATTGTATAAAATGATAGAAAAGTTTACCCTCTTTCCAATGATACCCATTTTGTTGAATTCCGAGTTAAAAACATCGTCATTTCATGTGAAAAACTGAGTGTAGCTTATTTATGGATTTTTGGCAAAGCCGAGATATTTAATGATCTTATTTTTACATAATTGTTATTATGTTCACCACAGAAATCTAATTTAATTTTATTTTGTCTGAACATGACATAAAGAGGAAGTGGCACAGTTGGCTAGAAGCTTTGATGCTTGTGAAGAGGACTAGAGTTCATATCCCAACATTAACATCTTTATTTTTTTAGAAAGAGCAAAATAGGGGCAAAATGAGCATATAAGGACTTAAAGTGGGTTGCCCTAGCTATCTCCCCAAGAAATCAAGAAGAGAGCCATCGCCCCCGCTTCACTCCTCCCTTTCCTTTTTCTCTCTCTCTTCCCTTTTTGAAAATCTCTCCCTATTTTAAAAGGTTCTCTCTTCCTACTCAAAGGGTCTCTCTTCTCTTTTCTTCTTCTTCGTCTGCACTCTCTCCCCCGCCTTTTCTATCTCACTTTCTTTCTCCCTCTCTCTACTACAGTACTCGTGGCTACTGTAGCAACTTCTCCCCCTGTCTCTCTCTAGCTTTCATTCTCTCTCTCTCTCTCTCTCTATATATATATATATATATCTCAAATCAGTGGCTCCTAGGGGCTGGAGGTTGAGTCGAGGCACTACAACTAACCACTGGAAGGAGTCCATGGTTGCCAAGGATCCGCGTGAAGGACTGCGACGGCTGCAAACACTAGTTTCCTCTCTCTATTTTTTAAGTTGTCTATGTTACACAATATTTCGAATATTTTATATAAAAATTTCTTCTGATAGTCATATTATTTTTCTATTTTCAAAGTCCTTGTAAAATTTCATAAAGTTATTATTCCATTGGATGGTAGTTTGTTTGGAACAAGTAGCATTTTCTCCATCATTTTCTTCTACAACTCTTTATTTTTCTTCTGTTGACATCTCTCAAATTTCGTATTATTCTATTATTTAACATTTTAGAAGTAGTCGTAGTTCAGTAGATAGTCTAATTATACTCGTTTAGCAGTGCTCTTTTTGTTAGTTCGTAGTATGTCCGACTAGTTTTAATTGTTCTCTATCAAATCATCATACTCCCTCTTCTTTCTTCTCTGTTTTTTCGTCTAAAAACTCAATACTTTCAATTTTAAAATATGAGATCTCTCTGTGGATTCGACCCATGCTCATCACTTGCTTAATGCCATATGCTTAAAATACATGAGTTTGTTTTAATTTAAATCGACGGTTGCACGAGTGTTTAACGACACACGTGTGTGATCAATCAATTTTTGGCTCCATTTCCGAGGAGATTTCTGTATTTTTTATGTTGATTAACTTTGGGTGTTCTTGTGTATACCTCTATTTTTACGTTTTTCTTTTTCCTTTTTTTGCATGGAATCAATCTAGATTAACATTGTCGTTTAATTGTGTGCAGAAAAAATTCAAGAAAAATATGTATAAATCAGAAAATGATAAAAAAGGGTCTTTGGAAAGTTTCAGGTTCCTGATATGCCTTGGGGTGAGTGCAAAATCCAGGAAATCATAAAATAGTGGAAAATAACTGAAAAACTGAAAAAAAAATTGAAAACTATGTTCGAAAACCATAAAATTTTGAAAAATTAGAGTGGATTCATGTAAAATTTTCAGAATTTCCTTTATAAAACTAGAGTGGATTCATGTAAAATTTTCAGAATTTTTTTAGGTATGTACCTCTACTTTTGTGTTATTTTATTTCAGCTTCCTTATTTAACTAGTTTCCATGTTTAAGATTCAAAAAATATATATTTTTTTATCTATAGCACTTTTGGTTAGATAGGTGTTGGGTTCTTGAGTTTCTCTAAATCTCTCGCGCAGCGGAAATAAAATAAAAACGGAGATCCGTTCCCGTTTCGAAAAAACTAAAATCCAGATAATCGGATTATCGAAGTCTTACCATGTGCGGATTCGAATCCGCAACCGTTCGGTTCCGTCGGTGCGACACTGCAAGCCGTGCAAGCGCCCGGCCTCTAACAGAGTCCATGCGATCCTCCTCGCAACGGATTTCCTCACGTTCCTCGTTCTTCGCAGCCCACAAAGTCTTCGCCGTTCCGCGCAACGATCGCCGCAATGCGCGGACGATTTCCCATCAAACGGGAGTTGGAGAAGCGGCATAGCATATCCGGGGTCCCGATTCTTCTGGGGCACCAGAGAGACAGAGAAAGAGAGGTGGGGCGGCTAGGGTTAGCAACAGCTTGGCCTTCTCAGCCCGTTCGCTACATTTTATACTAACCGCGCGGTTTTTCATAAAAACCCCCTGTTTATATAAAACCCACTTATTTATCCATCGCCTTGAGAATCATTTGCGTGTAACCCTCTAGGCCTAATCACCAGTCCGGTTAATGGCCTAATAAGCCCAATGACTCCTCATTGGCTCGATTAAGCAATTAATAACTCATATTAATTAATTAATCAATCGAATTGATGTCGTACATCGAATTCGATCGGGCTTCCTATCACGTTGGGTGCCAAGCAATACCGCGTGAACCCGGAAGGTATCAGGGTTAAGTAACCCACTGTTAGAACCTTTCTGCCGACAGTTACCGCATGGATATAATCCTTCATTGGTACAATGCTCTCGAGTCAACCCAGGGTATGACGTGCTGTCAAACCCTAACAAGTCAACTCACTTGGATTGGATGCCACTGATAAATATAGGAAAACTTCTTTCCCGATATTATCGTCCGCCCTGGCCAAGGACTTTCGCGCATCCTTCCTAGAGCATTATCTCTCATCGTACTGAGAACGAATGATTTATTATTGACACTCAATTCTCTTCGACGGTATTCCGATGTACCCGATCCTTGGCTGTTTAGAATCTCGTGGTTAGAGATTCATAAACCAAGGTCAAAGCACAAAAGTCCACCGATAAGGTGTCCTTGGTGTCTCAGGTCCGAAGACGATCCACGCAACTGCAACAATAGAATCAAGCTGGTTGACAGTGAGGTACAATACCATCCAACGATTTAGTCAGATCAGTTCAATGAACTCATCCTCCAATGAGCACCTACAGATTTGCATTAGTTTCTCCACACAAATGACTATGAGATTAGTCACCCTTATCGCATAAGCAGGAGTAATCTGTACTAGTCTAATCGGATATCCGATGTCCTTCTTGGATATCCTTCGACTAGGAATGATTAAGAATATGTGTGTTTAAGTGATCAGTCTCACTAGTATGATCTCATCATAATCTGATCACTATCGCACATATTCACGGACTTCATTATGAGACGATAATTAATACGATTTACACACAATGAATATTATGCCATTATATTAATAAATGAACGAGATTACAAAGTCATATTGGCTTGTAGGCCACCTAAGAATAACAATCTCCCACTTGGATTAAAGCCAATCACCTTTATATAGTAAGCCTATAGACTCTAGGTGACGCTCAAACACAATTTGAGCCAACAGCTTTGTTAGTGGATCTGCTAAATTGTCGACAGATGGAACTCTTTCCACTATTACATCTCCTCTGGATATAATCTCTCTGATAAGATGAAAGCGCCTTAGAATATCTTTCGATTTCTGATGAGACCGCAACTCTTTCACTTGTGCAATAATCCCATTGTTGTCACACAACAGTGGAACATGATCAAAGATGCAGGGAACTATGTCAAGGTCGGTGATGAACTTCTTCAACCACACTACTTCCATAAAATCTTCAATTGCAGCGATGTGCTCAGCTTCAGTCATCGAATCTGCAGTGGTCGCTTGCTTGGAACTGTTCCAGCACACTGCTCCTCCGTTCAAAGTAAACACGAATCCAGATGTAGACTTGCTATCATCTAGATCTGACTGGAAACGCGAGTCAGTAAAACCTCGCAGTTTCAAGTCACCTCCTCCATAGACAAGAAACATATCCTTAGTTCTTCTCAAGTACTTAAGGATATATTTCACTACCTTCTAGTGCTCTTCGTCTGGATCAGCCTGAAATCTACTCGTAACACTTAGAGCAAATGCAACATCAAGCCGTGTACATAGCATGGCATACATGATAGATCCTAAGGTAGAGACATATGGTACTTATCAATGAGTGCCCTCTCATCAGGAGTCTTAGGAGGCTGCTTCTTTGAGAGATTAATTGCATGTCTCAACAATATGAGACCTCTGTTGGAATTTTTCATACCAAACCTTTTGACTATAGTTTATATGTACAAGGATTGGGTCATTCCAAGCATCCTCTTTGATGAATCTCTATAGATCCATATTCCCAATACGTAGGATGCTTCTCCCAAATCCTTCATGGAGAAGTTTTCGACAGCCAGATTTTTACCTATGACATCATAGCTACGTCATTCCCAATGAGTAGTATGTCGTCTATGTAAAGAACTAAGAAGGTGACTGTGCTCCCACTGGTCTTCTTGTATACATAAGGCTCATCTTCATTCTTAAAGAAGTTATAAGACTAGACAGCCTCGTCAAATCTTATGTTCCATATCCGGGAAGTTTGCTTCAATTCATAAATAGATCTTTGAAGCTTGCACACTTTATCTGGAGATTCCTTGGATGTGAAGCCTTCCGGTTGTATCATATACACCTCTTCCTCAAGGTTACCGTTGAGGAAGACAGTCTTCACATCCTTCTACCAGATCTCGTAATCGTAGTGTGCAGTTATGGCGAGTAGAACTCTGATCGACTTTATCATGGCAACTGGTGAGAAAGTCTCGTCATAGTCAATTCCTTGCCTTTGACGATATCCCTTTGTCACCAACCTTGCCTTGTAAGTATCGATCTGTCCATCAACACCAATCTTTCTCTTAAAGATCCACTTGCATCCGTTAGGTACAATACCCTCGGACAAGTCTTCCAAGTCTCAAACTTGGTTAGTGTACATTGACTGGATTTCTGAGTTCATGGCTTCTCGCCATTTCCTGGCTTCTGGGCCTTCTATGGCCTCCTGGTAGGTTTTAGGACCATCATCCTCATTATATTCAACCTTAGACTCACCTTCAGCAATATGTCCCACATATCATTCGGGTAGTCTAGGTAATCTACTAAATCTACTAGGCTCATCGATGTGTACCTGAACAGATTCAGGAACTGATATCTCATCTAATGATAATACAACTATTTGGGGATCTGGAACCTCTTCAAGTACTATTTTACTCCCACTGTCTTCCTGGAGAAGGTATTCCTCTTTCAGGAAGACAACTTTCATGGCGACAAACATTTTTTGTTCACCAGGATGATAAAAATAATATCCAAAGGTTTCCTTTGGATATCCCACAAACCTACATTTATCAGTTCATGATTCCAGTTTGTCTGGATCATGTCTCTTTATATGAGCAGGACAACCCCAGACTTTAACATGTTTAAATTATGGTTTCCTGACTTTCCATATCTCATATGGAGTAGAGGCCACAGACTTGCTGGGTACTCTGTTCAGTAGGTATGCTGCTGACTCTAGAGCATACCCCTAGAGGGACATTGGTAATCCTGAAAAGCTCATCATGGATCGCACCATGTCCAACAAAGTGAAATTCCTCCTGTCTGATACACCATTCACCTGTGGTGTATATGGAGGGGTTAGCTGAGAAAGGATACTATTATCCTTTAAGAATTGTGTGAAATTAGTACTCAAGTATTCTCCTCCTCGATCTGATCGAAGAACTTTAATATTCTTTCCTAACTGCTTCTCCACCTCATTCTTGAACTCCTTGAACGTCTCAAATGCTTCCGACTTGTACTTCATTAAGTACACATAGCCGAACCTTTAGAAGTCGTCAGTGAACGTGATGAAGTATGAGAAGCCACTTTTGGCTTGGTTGGATATGGGACCGCATACATCTGAATGTATTAATCCTAGAATGTCCTTGGCACATTCTCTATGTCCATTAAATGGAGATTTCGCCATCTTTCCTATAAGGCAGGACTCACATCTCGCAAACGATTCATAATAGAATGCATTCAAATATCCATGTTTGTATAACTTTTGTAGCCTGCTTTCACCAATATGCCCAAGTCTACAATGCCACATGTAGGCTTGGTTCACACAATTCTTATTCTTCTTAAAAACATTATCAATTTGAAGATTGTAATAAGAAACATCTAAAAGATATAGTCTGTTGACTAAAGATGCCGAAGCTATCGATTTATTACCATAATAAATCAAACAACTTCTATTCTCAATAGACAACCTATATCCTATCTTGTCCAAACAAGATATTGATTTGATGTTCTTTATTATGCTAGGAACATAATAACAATCTTCCAATGACAAAGCATCTCCTGATGGAAGCCTTAGATTTGCTTTCCCGACAGCAACCACCACAACTTTTGCGCCGTTTCCTAGCCTCAGTTCCACGTCGCCTTTTCTCACCTTGCGCTTACTTGTCAGTATCTGCACATCATGGCAGATATGAGAAGCACATCCGGTATCTAATACCCAAGATGTGGAATCTCTAACTGACAAGTTGATATCTATCATATAGATATCTAAAGCTTCAGACAGCTTCACTTTTCCATCATCTTTATCGTTGATGAACTCCTTGCAGTTCCTCTTACAGTGACCCTGCCGCTTATAGTAAAAGCAGTCACCTTTTACTATTCCTTTGTCTTTATCTTTCGATCTTTTATCGTTAGCTATCATCTCTACGTCAAGGGCATCCAATGCCGGTTTAGCAGGAGGATCAGCTCCAAGGTCATAGTCAATGTGCTTAGATCTAAAGACATTCTTCAGGTTTCTGAACCAATCCGAGTAGTTCAGGCTAGTCAAATGTTTGGCATCAAGTATGCCACGAAGTGGGTTATTCGACGACATAATTCCCTAAGAAGATGAATAAAATTTATTTAGCAGATGTTCAGTTATTAAATATTAAAACAAGACATGGTCTTTTATTCAAGTTTTAACTCCCACTAATTTTTGACGGACTGTATAATCCTTAGCTATATAGAACAGGAGACGCCGACAGTCTCCTAGTGGGGATCAGAATCTCAATGACTTGCAGTACAACCTTGTGGATAGAACAAGAAAGCTGTAAAACAATCAAAGAGTACTCATCTCATGGGACTTGCAACTCCTTTCAATATTCGATCATATCTTCGGTCCCCAGAGATTTAATGGCCTTGTGGATAGCACAACAAGCCACTAATTCTGGTCTAAGCTAACCATCGTTACGAGACGAGCATAGATTTACATGCAGCCCTTGTGGATAGCACAACAAAGCTACATAGTTCTTCTACCCCAATCAAATAGGCATCTAATGCCATAGCCATTGTCTCTCCTTACAATTAGACATGCCTTGTGGTAACACAACAAACCTGCCTAAAGTGATTCGAATCCGATGACTATAACGATGGTGGACAACACAGTAAGTTCTAAACTATTCACGTTACGGCTTAGAGTTTAGACAAGGGTATTTAGATAACTTTTATCTTGGTCTCTCCTAGGTGATAGTATATAAACATATTGTATATATTTACTAAATACTATACCTGCTTTGATTCACAATCAAACATAAAACAATACATTTCATACATGTCTAGTGTGGTCATGGATAGCACAGTGGGCTTGACTGGAGCCAACAATCAAATGCATACACAATTATAATATAACATTTACATTAGAGAATCAGCAAACACACAGGTAAAGGATCTACATCACATCGCCTTCCTGGTTACATCTGTGGATCATCCTCGCTCCTTCCTCGGTTGCTTCAATCGGATTACATTAAATTCTAGAATTTACATGTAAACTCAAGAAAGCCTTATGGCGAGTACAAGACAGAGGGAGGTAGAAGTACATCTGTTAGTTTAGGTGGCCTACAAGCCAATCTAACAATGTAAATCTCGTTCATTATTAATAAAATGGCAAAATATTCATTATGTGTAAATCGCATTAATTATCGTTTCATAATGAAGTCCGTGAATATGTGATATGGTGATCAGATTATGATGAGATCATACTAATGAGACTGATCACTTAAACACATATTCTTAATCGTTCCTAGTCGGAGGATATCCGAGAAGGACATCGGATATCCGGTTAGACTAGTACAGATTGCTCCTGCTCATATGATGAGGATGACTGGTCTCATAAGTCATTTGTGTGGAGACACTAAGGCGAATCTGTAGGTGCTCATTGGAGAATGAGTTCACTGAACTGATCCGACTGAATCGCTGGATGGTATTGTACCTCACTGTCAACCAGCTTCATTCTATTGTTGCAGTTGCGTGGATGGTCCTCGGACCTGAGACACCAAGGACACCTTGGCGGTGGAATTCTGTACTTTGACCTTGGTCTACGAATCTCTAGCCACGGGATTCTAATACGCCAAGGATTGGGTGCAGCGGAATACCGTCGAAGGGAATTGTGTGTCAATAAGGAATCATTCGCTCTCGGTACTTAGAGAGAGAATGCTCTAGGAAGGATGCGCGAAAGTCCCTGGCCAGGGCGGACGATAATATCGGGAAAGGAGTTTTCCGATATTCATCAGCGGCATCTAATCCAAGTGAGTCGACCGGTTAGAGTTTGACAGCTCGCCATACCCTGAGTTGACTCGAGAGCGTTGTACGAATGAAGGATTATATCCACGTAGTAACTGTCGACGGAAAGGTTCCAAGAGTGGGTTACTTAACCCCAAATACCTTCCGGGTTCACGCGGTGTTGCTTGGCACCCAACGTGATCGGAGGCCCGGTCGAATTCGATGTGCGACATCAATTCGATTGATTAATTGATTAATAAAGGGTTATTAATTAATTAATAAAGCCAGTGAGGAGTCACTGGGCTTACTGGGCCATTAACTTGACTGGTACTTGGGCCTAGAGGGTCACACGCAAATGATTCTCAAGGCGATCGATAATAAGTGGGTTTTATACAAACCGGGGGTTTTTGTGAAAAACCGCGCGGTTAGTATAAAACATAGCGAACGGGCTGAGCAGGCCAAGCTGCTGCTAACCCTAGCCGCTCCTCCTCGTTTTCTGTCTTCCTCTGGAGTCCAGGCAGATCCAGATGTGCCCCGCCGCTTCTCCAAATCCCGTTCGACGGGAAATCGTCCGCGCACTGCGGCGATCATTGCGGCGACCAGCGGAGGCTTTGCGGGCTGCGAAGAACGACGAACTCGAGGATATCCGTCACGGGGAGGATCGCGTGGACTTCGCTAGAGGCCGGGCGCTTGCGCGGCTTGCGGTGTCACACCGACGGAACTGAACGGCTGCGGATTCGAATCCGCACACGGTGAGAATTTCGATAATTAGATTATCGTATTTTAGTCTCCGAAACGGGAACGGATCGCTGTAAATAATTTTATTTTTCCGCTGCGTGAGCGATCCGGAGAAACCGAGAAAATCCAACAGTGGTATCAGAGCCAGGTTCCACTGTTTCTCGTCCCGTTTCGGTTTCCAAAATTGATTTTTCTTGAGTTATTCCATGCGTTTAATCCGATTAAAATGACGGAATCGTGTTCATTAGATGAACACAAATAGTTTGATTATTTTTCTGTGATTTTTCGGATTTTATTTGGGGTTTTCGGAGTTCTTCATGTGATGATGAACCGGGGTACTTCGGCGACTTCGTACTCGCTTCCCAATCGTTGGGATGGCGGCCCGGATGCCTGGATCTCTTGGTGATAGTCACCACTACATACCGGGCATGTTTGCCCGCGCCAGGGTGGCCTCGAAGAGCTACAAAATCGTGCCCCAAATCGATTTTAAACCTGAAAAAATCTGATTTTTGGGGGTTTTGTGGGGCTCGGCCGGCTGTTGCATTGGCCACCGCCGGCGGCCCTGCCGGCGCCGGGCACGTCGCCGGCGCCGGGGGGCACCGCCGGTGGGGCTGTCGCCGCCGTGGGGGCCGCCGCCTGGAGTCGCCGCCGTCGGGCAGCAGGCTGGAGTTACTGCTACGTTAGGGTTGCTGGGAGGAAGAAAGGGGCCCGGCCTGACCGGTTCGACCGGCCGGGTCGTGCCTGGGCCGGGCCCGATCGCTGGGCTCTGGTCCAGGCGAGCCCAGGCGCGCCTGGCTCGGGCCCAGGCGCGCCTGGCTCGAGCCCAGGCCCTGGAGGGCCCGGACCAGGTTGCCCCATTGGGGCTAGACCCATTTCCCACCCTTTTAACCCTTAATTAAATGATATAAACCCCTCTTAAATCCCTGTTTAAATCTAATTAAGCCACTTTGACCTAATTGATATGAAATTAAATTTTAAATATATGTTTCAAAATTGTTTTGGAAATTAAATTTTCTTTTATATTATTGAATTGGGTCATTAATGATTTTGGAATCATTTTAATTAACAATTGTTGTTAATAATTGAAGTTAGTTATTAATTTAAATGTTAAATTAATAATTAATTTTAATTGATTAATTTAAGAGTTAAATTAATGATCATTAGTTAATTAGAATTGGTTGTTGATTTAAATGTTATATTAACAACTAATTTTAACTAACTAATTTAATGGTTTAATTTAGATTAATTACTTATTGGTTTAAGAGTTAAACTAATAATTAATTTCAAATCAATAATCTAAAAGTTAGATTGCTGGTTAATTGTTAATTAGTGTTAATTATAAATTTAAGAGTTAAATTGATAATTAACATTAATTAACTAACTAGTCTAAGAGTTAGATTAGTTAATAATAACAAATTAGAGTTAATTATTAATTTAAGTGTTAAATTATTGATTAATTTTGTTGCACTAGTCAAAGAGTTAGATTAGTCATTAATAATCTAATTGTTAGATTATCAATGGGGTTTAATCTAAGTGTTAGATTATTAGAAATGTTCTAATTTGCATGGAATAATCTGGAATTATTAATTCGGAGTGTATGCGCATGTGATGTGTGTTTATTGCTTTTAAATTTGATTTAATTGCATGTTAAGATAATTAAATGAGTTTTCGAAATTCAAACACCAATTTTGATTGGATCCCAGCTTTCTGAAAGCCAAAACTTATTTATTTTGAAAAAACTCATTTGTTTTAGCCATGTGATGCGCTGAATCATGTGTGGATGTCTAAAACACACCGTGGTCATGGATATGCACTTTTAATTGTTCATGTGATGAATGATGTGTTTGTGTGGATCGTGGATGAATGATGGATGTTTATTAATTGTTAATAAATAGAGGTCTGCGCACCTCTCTCTCTCTCATACTCCGATGTATTTCTACCTCCCTCTCTCTCTTGTACTCGCCATAAGGCCTTCTTCAATTTACCTGTTAATTCTAGAATTAATGTAATATGATCGAGGCAACCGAGGAAGGAGCGAGGACGATCCACAACTGCAACCAGGAAGGCGAATAGATGCAGATCTCTTGCCTATGTGATTGCAGGGTATCTAATATAAATGTTATGATTAGATTGTGTGTGCGTTTGACTGTTGGCTCCAGTCAAACCCACTGTGCTATCCATGACCACACTAAAGACATGTATGTGATGCATTGTTTATCTTTTGATTATGAATCAAAGCAGGTTATAGTATTTAGTAAATATATACGATATATTTATATACTATCACCTAGGAGAGACCAAGATAAAAGTTATCCAAATACCCTCAGATAAACTCTAAGCCGTAACGCGAGTAGTTGAGAACTCACCGCGTGGTCCACCATCATTATAGTCATAGGATTCGAATCACTTTAGGCAGGTTTGTTGTGCTATCCACAAGGCCTGCTTAATTGGGAGGAGAAACTGTGGCTATGGCATTAGATGCCTAAAGATCGGGGTAGAGGAACCATGTAGCTTTGTTGTGCTATCCACAAGGGCTGCATGCAAATCTATGCTCGCCACGTAATGATGGTTAGCTTAGACCAGAATTAGAGGTTTGTTGTGCTATCCACAAGGCCATTAAATCTCTGGGGACCGAAGCTATGATCAGATATTGCAAGGAGTTGTAAGTCCCATGAGTTGGGTGCTCTCTGATTGTATTACAGTTTGTTGTGCTATCCGCAAGGCTGTAGTGCAAGTCATTGAGATTCTGATCCCCACTAGGAGACTGTCGGCGTCTCCCGTTCTGTATAACTGATGGTTATACAGTCCGTCGAAAATTAGTGGGAGTTAAACTTGAACAAAAGACCATGTCTTGTTTTAAACTTTAATAATTGAACATCTGCTAAATAGATTTTACTTATCTCCTGTAGGGAACTCACTCCGTGGCATACTTGATGCCGTTTTGACTTACTTGATTTACTCAGATTGGTTCAGAAGCCTGAAGAATGTCTTCAGATCTGAACGCAATAACTTTGTCCCTGGAGCTGATCCTCCTGCTGAATCGGCATTAAATGCCCCTAAAGCAGAGATGACAGCTAACGATAAAGGATCGAAGGACAAAGGTAAAAGAGTAGTGAAGGGTGACTGCTTTTACTATAAGCAGTATGGTCACTGGAAGAGGAACTGCAAGGAGTTCCTTGATGATAAAGCTCATGGAAGAGTGAAGCTGTGGAAAGCTTCAGATATCTATATGATAGATATCAACTTATCAGTTAGAGATTCCACATCTTGGGTATTGGATACCGGATGTGCTTCTCATATCTGCCATGATGTGCAGATGCTGACAAGTAAGCGCAAGCTGAGACAAGGTGAGGTGGAATTGAGGCTAGGAAACGGCGCAAAAGTTGCGGCGATTGCTGTTGGGACAGCAAACCTCAGGCTTCCATCGGGAGACACCTTACTATTGGAAGATTGTTATTATGTCCCTAGCATAATAAAGAACATCATATCAATACCTTGTTTGGACAAGATAGGATATAGGTTGACGATTGAGAATAGAAGTTGTTCGATTTATTATGGTAATAAATCAATAGCTTCAACATCTTTAGTCAACGGTCTATATCTATTAGATGTTTCTTATTACAATCTTTAGATTGATAATGTTCTTAAGAAGAGCAAGAATTGTGTGAACCAGGCCTACATGTGGCATTGTAGACTTGGGCACATTGGCGAAAGCAGGTTGCAAAAGTTGCACAAGCATGGTTATTTAACAGCATTCGATTATGAATCGTTTGCAACATGTGAATCCTGCCTTATGGGAAAGATGGCAAAATCTCCATTTAGTGGACATGGAGAACGTGCCAAGGACATTGTGGAACTAATACATTCAGATATATGTGGTCCAATGTCTACCCAAGCCAAAGGTGGCTTTTCTTACTTCATTACGTTCACCGATGACTTCTCAAGATTCGGCTATATGTACTTAATGAAGTACAAGTCAGAAGCATTTGAGAAGTTTAAGGAGTTCAAGAATGAGGTGGAGAAGCAGTTAGGAAAGAGTATTAAAGCTCTTCGATCAGATCGAGGAGGAGAATACTTGAGTACTAATTTCACACAATTCTTAAAGGATAATGGTATCCTTTCTCAGCTAACCCCTCCATATACACCACAGATGAATGGTGTATCAGAAAGGAGGAATCGCACCTTGTTGGACATGGTGCGATCCATGATGAGTTTTTCAGGATTACCAGTGTCCCTCTGGGGGTATGCTCTAGAGTCAGCAGCATACCTACTGAACAGAGTACCCAGCAAGTCTGTGACCTCTACTCCATATGAGATATGGAAAGGCAGGAAACTAGAATTTAAACATGTTAAAGTCTGGGGTTGTCCTGCTCATGTAAAGAGGCATGATCCAGACAAGCTGGAATCACGAACTGATAGATGTAGTTTTGTGGGATATCCAAAGGAAACCTTTGGATACTATTTTTACAATCCTGGTGAACAAAAGGTGTTTGTCGCCAAGAAAGCTGTCTTCCTGGAAGAGGAATACCTTCTCCAGGAGGACAGTGGGAGTAAAATAGTACTGGAAGAGGTTCCAGATCCCCATACAGCTGCATTATCATCAGATGAGATATCAGTTCCTGAATCTGTTCAGGTACACACAGATGAGCCTCGTAGATCTGGTAGAGTACCTAGACTACCCGAACGATATGTGGGACATATCGCTGAAGGTGAGTCTAAGGTAGAATATAATGACGATGATGATCCTAAAACCTACCAGGAGGCCATAGAAGGCCCAGAAGCCGGGAAATGGCGAGAAGCCATGAACTCAGAAATCCAGTCCATGTACACCAACCAAGTTTGGAACTTGGAGGACTTGCCCGAGGGTATTGTACCCATCGGTTGCAAGTGGATCTTTAAGAGAAAGATCGGTGCTGATGGACGGATCGACACTTATAAGGCAAGGTTGGTGGCAAAGGGATATCGTCAAAGGCAAGGAATTGACTATGACGAAACTTTCTCACCAGTTGCCATGATAAAGTCGATCAGAGTTCTGCTCGCCATTGCTGCACATTTTGATTACGAAATCTGGCAGATGGATGTGAAGACTGCCTTCCTCAATGGTAACCTTGAGGAAGAGGTGTATATGATACAACCAGAAGGTTTCACATCCAAAGAATCTCCAGATAAAGTGTGCAAGCTTCAGAGGTCCATTTATGGACTGAAGCAGGCTTCCCGGAGCTGGAACATAAGATTTGACGAGGCTGTCAAGTCTTATGACTTCATTAAGAATGAAGATGAGCCTTGTGTGTACAAGAAGACCAGTGGGAGTGCAGTCACTTTTCTAGTTCTTTACGTAGATGACATACTACTCATTGGGAATGATGTAGCTATGATGTCATCAGTAAAGGTTTGGCTATCGAAAAACTTCTCCATGAAGGATTTGGGAGAAGCATCCTACGTATTGGGAATACGGATCTATAGAGATAGATCAAAGAGGATGCTTGAAATGACCCAATCCTTGTACATAGATACCATAGTCAAAAAGTTTGGCATGGAAAATTCCAAGAGAGGTCTCATACCGATGAGACATGGAATTAATCTCTCAAAGGAGCAGTCTCCTAAGACTCCTAATGAGAGGGCATTCATAGATATAATACTATATGCCTCTGCCATAGGATCTATCATGTATGCCATGCTATGTACACGGCCTGATGTTGCATTTGCTTTAAGTGTTACGAGCAGATTTCAGGCTGATCCAGGCGAAGAGCACTGGAAGGCAGTGAAATGCATCCTTAAGTACTTGAGAAGAACTAAGGATATGTTTCTTGTCTATGGAGGAGGTGACTTGAAACTGCGAGGCTTTACTGACTCGAGTTTCCAGTCAGATCCAGATGATAGCAAGTCAACATCTGGATTCGTGTTTACATTAAACGGAGGGGCAGTGTGCTGGAAGAGTTCCAAGCAAGTAACCACTGCAGATTCGACGACTGAAGCTGAGTACATCGCTGCAGCTGAAGCCGCCAAGGAAGCAGTGTGGTTGAAGAAATTCATCACCGACCTCGGCGTAGTTCCCAGCATCTCTGAGCCTGTTCCACTGTTGTGCGACAACAATGGAGCGATTGCGCAAGCGAAAGAGCCACGGTCTCATCAGAAATCGAAGCATATTCTGAGGCGCTTTCACCTTATTAGAGAGATCATACCCAGAGGAGATGTAGTAGTGGAAAGAGTTCCATCCGTCGACAATGTAGCAGATCCACTGACAAAGCCGTTGGCTCAAATTGTGTTTGAGCGTCACCTAGAGTCTATGGGCTTATTGTATAAAGGTGATTGGCTTTAGTCCAAGTGGGAGATTGTTAGTTTAGGTGGCCTACAAGCCAATCTAACAATGTAAATCTCGTTCATTATTAATAAAATGGCAAAATATTCATTATGTGTAAATCGCATTAATTATCGTTTCATAATGAAGTCCGTGAATATGTGATATGGTGATCAGATTATGATGAGATCATACTAATGAGACTGATCACTTAAACACACATATTCTTAATCGTTCCTAGTCGGAGGATATCCGAGAAGGACATCGGATATCCGGTTAGACTAGTACAGATTGCTCCTGCTCATATGATGAGGATGACTGGTCTCATAAGTCATTTGTGTGGAGACACTAAGGCGAATCTGTAGGTGCTCATTGGAGAATGAGTTCACTGAACTGATCCGACTGAATCGCTGGATGGTATTGTACCTCACTGTCAACCAGCTTCATTCTATTGTCGCAGTTGCGTGGATGGTCCTCGGACCTGAGACACCAAGGACACCTTGGCGGTGGACTTCTGTACTTTGACCTTGGTCTACGAATCTCTAGACACGGGATTCTAATACGCCAAGGATTGGGTGCAGCGGAATACCGTCGAAGGGAATTGTGTGTCAATAAGGAATCATTCGCTCTCGGTACTTAGAGAGAGAATGCTCTAGGAAGGATGCGCGAAAGTCCCTGGCCAGGGCGGACGATAGTATCGGGAAAGGAGTTTTCCGATATTCATCAGCGGCATCCAATCCAAGTGAGTCGACCGGTTAGGGTTTGACAGCTCGCCATACCCTGAGTTGACTCGAGAGCATTGTACGAATGAAGGATTATATCCACGCGGTAACTGTCGACGGAAAGGTTCCAAGAGTGGGTTACTTAACCCCAAATACCTTCCGGGTTCACGCGGTGTTGCTTGGCACCCAACGTGATCGGAGGCCCGGTCGAATTCGATGTGCGACATCAATTCGATTGATTAATTGATTAATAAAGGGTTATTAATTAATTAATAAAGCCAGTGAGGAGTCACTGGGCTTACTGGGCCATTAACTGGACTGGTACTTGGGCCTAGAGGGTCACACGCAAATGATTCTCAAGGCGATCGATAATAAGTGGGTTTTATACAAACCGGGGGTTTTTGTGAAAAACCGCGCGGTTAGTATAAAACATAACGAACGGGCTGAGCAGGCCAAGCTGCTGCTAACCCTAGCCGCCCCTCCTCGTTTTCTGTCTTCCTCTGGAGTCCAGGCAGATCCAGATGTGCCCCGCCGCTTCTCCAAATCCCGTTCGACGGGAAATCGTCCGCGCACTGCGGCGATCATTGCGGCGACCAGCGGAGGCTTTGCAGGCTGCGAAGAACGACGAACTCGAGGATATCCGTCGCGGGGAGGATCGCGTGGACTTCGCTAGAGGCCGGGCGCTTGCGCGGCTTGCGGTGTCGCACCGACGGAACCGAACGGCTGCGGATTCGAATCCGCACACGGTGAGAATTTCGATAATTAGATTATCGTATTTTAATCTCCGAAACGGGAACGGATCGCTGTAAATAATTTTATTTTTCCGCTGCGTGAGCGATCCGGAGAAACCGAGAAAACCCAACAACATCGGAGTATGAAGAGTGAGAGAGAGGTACGCAGACCTCTACTTATTAACAATAAATAACCAACTCATTCATCCATGATCCACACAAGCATTCCTCACATGAATAATTTAAAAGTACATATCCATAACCACTATTTGTTTTAAACATTCCACACAAGATTCAGCGCATCACATGGCTAAAATAAAAGAGTTTTTCAAAATTAAATAATTTTTGACTTTCAAAAACTAGGTTCCAATCAAAATTGGCTTTAGAATTTCGAAAACACTTTTAACTAACTTAACATGCAATCAAATCTAATTTAAAAGCATAAAATACACATCACATGTGCACACACTCCAAATTAATAAATTATAGATTATTCCATACAAATTAGAACATTTCTAATAATTAAACAATCTAGTGCTTAGATTAAACCATATTAATAATTTAACAATTAGACTATTAATAATTAATCTAACTCTTAGACTAGTCCATTAAAGTTAATTATTAATTTAACACTTAAATTATTAATTAACTACTAATCTAACTCTTAGATTAGTTAATTAATGTTAATTACTAATTTAAGACTTAAATTATTAATCAACATTAATTAATTAATAACTACAATCTAACAATTAGATTAGTTAATTATTAACTTAACACTTAAATTAACAATTAACCTTAATTAATTAATACTTACTAATCTAACTTTTTAGATTAGATGATTAATGTTAATCGTTAATTTAACTCTTAAATTAATAACTAACACTAATTAATTAAAGAATACTAATTTAACACTTAAATTTGTCATTTCAAGGTTAATAATTAATTTAACATTTAAACTAATATTAACCCTGATTAATTAACAACTAATTGCTAATTAATTAACCCTTTAATTACTTAATGATTCAAAATCATTAATTACAACCCAATTAAATAAAATGAATAGTAATTTAAATTTTCAAAACAAACTTTTGAATTTTAAATTAAATTAAGATTTTATTCACATTTCAATAGGCAATAGGGGTTTTAAATTGGGATTTAAAAAAAGGGGGGGGGGGGTGATTTAATTGGAAATGGACCCAGTCGCTTTGCCTGAGCCGTGGCTCAGACCCTGCTGAGCTAGGGTTCGGACCAGGCGCCCAACAGTTGGGCGCCTGGGCTCGGGCCGTGGCCAACAGGGACCCGGCCGGTCCGCCCGGACTGCAGGCCGGCTCACCTGCCCAGTCAAGCGCTGGGCCCGGCTGGCCGGACCAGCCCGGACCGCCCTCCCCTACCCCCTACGCCCGAACACCCGAAACCCTAAATTCCTTTAGGTTTTTGCAGGTTTCATGCGGTGGCGAGGGGATTGTGCCAACGCCGCCGTCGGCCGGCTCCGGTGCCATCCGGCCCTAGTCCGCAAAGCCCTGGCGCCAGCGACGATCCCGGCGCCGGTAGGGCCGCCGGAGAAGCCCAACAAGGAGCGGTTAAAGACCTCCTTTTACACCCAAAAAATCTGAATTTTTTGTAGATGAGGATCTCTCCTACGACGGCCATGAACCCAGTGATGATCGGAGACTATCTCCACATAATCCAGGGTCCAAGTTATCCATCCCAATGCTTGGGAAAACCAAACGAAGTCCCCTTTAACCTCGTTCTTCATCACATGAAGAACACTGGAAAAAACCCCAATAAAATTTTGAAAATTGCATAAATAAAAATAATCAAATTATTCTTAATATTAGTGTTCATCGCATGAACACGGATCCTACAAAATAGTCGAATTCGTGCATGGAATAACACATGAAAAATTAATTCGGAGACCGAAATGGGACGAGAAACAGTGGAACCTGGCTCTGATACCATTGTTGGGTTCTCGAATTTCTCCGGATCTCCCGCGCAGTGGAAATAAAATAAAAATGGAGATTCGTTCCCGTTTTGAAAAACCTAAAATCCGGATAATCGGATTATCGAAGTCTTACGTGTGCGGATTTGAATCCGCAACCGTTCGGTTCCGTCGGTGCAACACCGCTAGCCGCGCAAGCGTCCGGCCTCTAGCAGAGTCCACGCAATCCTCCTCGCAACAGATTTCCTCATGTTCCTCATTCTTCGTAGCCCACGAAGTCTTCGCCGTTCGCCGCAACGATCGCCGCAACGCGCAGACGATTTCCTGTCAAACGGGAGTCGGAGAAGCGGCGGAGCAGATCCGGGGATCCATATTCTTCTGGGGCACCAGAGAGAGAGAGAAAGAGAGGTGGGATGGCTAGGGTTAGCAGTAGCTTCGCTTACTCAGCCCGTTCGTTACATTTTATACTAACCGCGCGGTTTTTCATAAAAAACCCCAGTTTATATAAAACCCACTAATTTATCCATCGCCTTGAAAATCATTTGCGTGTGATCCTCTAGGCCCAATAACTAGTCCGATTAATGGTCCAATAAGCTCAATGACTCCTTACTGGGTCGATTAATCAATTAATAACTCATATTAATTAATTAATCAATCGAATTGATGTCGCACATCGAATTCGATCGGGCCTCCGATCACGTTGGGTGCCAAGCAACACCGCGTGAACCCGGAAGGTATCGAGGTTAAGTAACCTAATCTTGGAACCTTTCCACCGACAGTTACCGCGTGGATATAATCCTTCATTCGTACAATGCTCTCGAGTCAACCCAGAGTATGGAGTGCTGTCAAACCCTAACCAGTCAACTCACTTGGATTGGATGCCGCTGATAAATATCGGAAAACTCCTTTCCCGATATTATCGTCCACCCTGGCCAGGGACTTTCACGCATCCTTCCTAGAGCATTCTCTCTCATCGTACCGAGAGCGAATGATTCCTTATTAACACTCAATTCTCTTCGACGGTATTATGCGGTACCCGATCCTTGGCTGTTTAGAATCCCGTGGTTAGAGATTCATAAACCAAGGTCAAAGCACAGAAGTCCGCCGACAAGGTGTCCTTGGTGTCTCAGGTCTGAGGACCATCCACGCAACTGCGACAATAGAATCAAGCTGGTTGACAGTGAGGTACAATACCATTTGATTTTGTCATTAGAAATAGTTTGCTTTTCTTTAATTTTGTCATTTGTTGTATGCATGCATTTTCATTTCATTTTGGCATCAGAATTCTTTATTGATTTGGTTTGTTTGTGCATTGCAAGCTTAAAAAATACCATAAGGGCAAGTCCATTAACAAAATAAGGTGGGGATTTCATCACCCTTCCTTGGCCCAAAAATAATAATCCCTTGCACTCTTTCACGAACCCAAGCCCACTAAAAGTGAGTAGGAATTCAATCTAGGATTCAGAATGAGATCTAGGCCTAACTTGAACCCACTATCACTTTTGGAGATCGGTGTCTAAGGCTTGAGATCAAATGGTAAACGCCTAAGTGGGTCGGTGGTTCTTTAATTAGGTCCCCACGAAAGTAAGGGGAGCCTCCCACCACCCCACCTCTTACCTGGCCGATTGATAATTGTGATGGTGGACCTAAGTTAGACTTAGGTTAATTTGTGAGAAACACATTATTTATATTAGTTTAACCATAGGTGTCTTAGGATTAATTAAGTGTTAACATGTTTGTATAATTTTTTTAAAAAAAAAGAGAAGAAAAAAAAAGTCAACATGGAGTGGATCTAGATGAACCAATTTCTTGGCCCATGTCAAAACACTTTCACATCCTACAATCCACCTTCTTATCAGGGACTGTTGCAAGTGGGCCACCCCGGCCCATTATGCTAATGATTATCCAAATAAGGTCCACTTTTCCCCATCTACCCAAGAACATGCCTATATGATTCAAGGGTTGTCTCCACCTGATTACAACCAATGCCCAAACTTTTAAAACTCAAATTGGGGAGCCCATCCTAATCTCTCGAGAGAATCTGAGCAAGCCAAGGCCCAAAGTCTGCCAATCCAAGACATCTCAAATTGGGCCCAGCATCAAAACAACTCTCAAGATTGGGTCATCCAAAGTTCTTCCTAACTAGGTAGTGATCCATTCTCCAATTTCTATGATTTGGGATGGGAGAAGTACTCTCATTCAACTTGGGAATCCCATCGGGCCCATGTCCAAAGTCCTCATGTCCAAAACTTTCAAGATTGGGCCCAAATCCAGCACAATTATTATGATCATGCCTATCTTAAAGGACAGTCTTAGTATTGAATATCCACTTACTCTCCCTCTCCTTGGTCTACACAATCTAAAGATCTGCCCAATTACCCACCCCCGCAGCAGTCAAGTCAATATGAGGAAGAACAATTCAAGTTGATTGAGCAAATAGTCTTGGCTCGACAACAAACTATTGACAGAATGCAGGCCATGGTTGATTGTTTGACTAATGTCACTCTGAGAATGGAATCAAAACAAGTGCCTAGCAAACCCATTGAAAATATGGAATCTTTATCACCTGATTTTGATCAACAATTTAATTCACAAATTCAACTTAGTATCTCTGAACTCGAAAATGGTCAGATTATGCCTGGTCTTGAAAATAGAGAGAGTCTTAAGGAGTCACAACAGGAGAAATTAGAAAATACTAGAACTAATCAAACCATAAATATGGAGAACCCTGAGACTGACCAACAAGATGTATCAATAACCATGCTTGTTAGTTTGGAAGAGAGCTTAAATGATGAAAGGTAGAAGAGAAAGTGAGTGATTCTGTAGATATTCACTCAGACTTTGAACACTTTCCATTTCCCATAGAGGCTCGTCTAGATTTTGAATGTTTCTTCTTCCCAATGGATCAAAAAGTGGATAATCTTGAGGAGTTACATCAAGAGAAAACTCAATCTATAGACTTAACTAATCATCAGGAAAAACCTATTAAAGGTAAGTTAGGGGGAGATGATAGGGACGAGAAGGAATCTGGTGGGAACCCGAGCATGTGCCTACCCATAATTTCCTCCCCGAGTGTCAGAGAATCTAAGCCCAATAGCCTTCAAAACCTGGCCCGACTCAAGGAGATGATGGAATTATTGGGCCACATCCACATCAACACCCTGTTTATCATAGAAATTAAGTTCGTTGCCCTACTCAATTCTTGTGACATTGGAGAATTCATTCTTCATCGGGGCCTATTGAAACTTGGGGCTTGAGTCTCTCAATTGGTGTCTTTAAGATATTTGGAATCATAGAATTAGGTTGGGTACTTTACAATTAACTGATTAATTCCTCAAGCAGCCACGTGGCATGATCAAAGACACTCTCATTCAGGTGGATAGGAGCCATGTACCTGTTGATTTCCTCATCCTTGACACCGAATCACTCCTGACATTGAATCAATGCTCCATCATTCTGAGAACTTCTAATCTTTCTTGGGGATCAAGTCCTTTGATTTAGTCAAGGAAAGGAAAAGGGGTATGTGGTTGACATGGCCTATGAATCAAGAAGAACTAATCTATACTTGACCATGTTGAAACACTCTACTCTTTAGAGCCTCACTGGTAACACTCTGACTCATCAGTTGAGGCCACTCCAATCAACAAAGTTTAAAATGCATCCACTGAAATTTGTGCTGGCACGCATTGGATAGTATGCACATTACATCTGGCTGAAGACGTTAAACTTAGCGATTATTGGAAGGCAACCCAATGTTGTTAGGTTAATTTAATAAGTCATTTTTTATTTTTTTTATAGGTTTAATAATTCGGATGGCAGTCGGCTTGGGAATAAAGCGGATGAAAAATCTTAATGCCCCAGGTTGTATCTCTCCTTCCCTGACTCCTTTTGGCTGTAATTCCTTCTCTCTTCCTACCCGAAGGGTCTCTCTCCTCTTTTCTTCTTCTTCTTCTGCACTCTCTCCGCCACCTTTTCTATCTCACTTTCTTTCTCCCTAGGTTAACTCGAGAGAATTGTGCGAACGAAGGATTATAGCCACACGGTAACTATGGATGGACATGTTCCATGAGTGGGTTGCTAAACCCCATTACCTTTCGGGATCATGCGGTGTTGCTTGGCACCCAACTTGATCGGAAGTCCAACCGAATTTTACATGAGATGTTAATTCGATTAAGTAATCAACTAATATCTAGTTATTAATTAATCACAATAAGTCAATAACTAGTTATTGGACTTAACGGGCTGAAAACTAGACTGGTTGATGGGCCTAGAGGGTCACACGCAAACAAATTTTCAATCGGTGGTAATTAAGTGAGATTTATATTAAGTCGGGGACTTTTGTGAAAAGTGGCGTCAACTTAATATATATATATATATATATATATATATATATATATATATATACGTGTTGTTGAGAAATCCTGAGCCAAGCTCCACGAGTTCTCAAGGTTGGCCATCCCACCTCTCTCTCTCCTCCTCCTCTGGGCGCCCTGTATGAGGCGCTGGGAGACTTCCCGTCTCTGTCGCGCGCATTTCCCGAGAGTCGGGAATTCTCGTCTGGATGATCTGAACATGGTTGCGGCGAGGATTCTTCAGCGAGCGCGCTGAACTGGACGAGGGATCGAAGACGAACCACCGCAGAGGATTGCGTGGATACCGCTGAAGGCCGAACGCTTGTGCAGCAAGCGGAATCGCCTCGACGGAACCGAAACGATTGTGGGTTCGAATCCGCACAAGGTGATTCGATCACTTCTCGATTTTCAATTTAAGTTTTTCATTCTGAATTGGATCAGCGGGCATTGGGTAGGTATTTTCTTGTTGCTTCCACTGCGTTCGTCACGCCCCGTCCTGATCTCAACAAGTGTAAGGACTGAGGTTTCGGATCCGGTTATCGGGTCGGTTTCGGTGTCGGACCCCTTGGTTTGGGCCCTTATGGGGCTGAGTCATGGGCTCTTATTCGCGTCGAGCTTGCTCGATACGATTTTGAACGGCGTCGGCTTATGAGGACACCATTTAGGAGCTTTGCAAGGATGCCGCGTGGGCGGGTGTGGGGGTACGTGTGTACAGCCCCGGTCATGTCGTTTGAATGGAGTCTTGCATGGACTACGCGATTCAAACATCTTCCAGTATATGACCCTGTCTTATCACCTGATTGGCGTCATTCCGGAACAACGCGTTTTAGTGAGTTTCGGTTGACGCTCCGAAGCCCTCCCTCCTTTCCAACATTCTCTCCATTTCTCTCTCTCTCCTCCCTCTCCTCTCCGAACGGCTCCGACCCCCCTTCCCTTCCTCTCCCCGTCCCTCCTTTTCCTCTACTCCATCAACCCCCTACCTCTCACCACTACCACCACCATCTCCTCCGTGACACTTTGCTCTCCGGACAGCGGCCAACGTCCCTGTGGAGTGATAGCGTCCACGGTGGTACCGGCGGCGGCTGGAAGCTAGGAGAGTTCAAGTAATTCATTGTGTTTTGTTCAAAATCATGATTTTGCCACTTTGAAGCATGCGATGTGTGTGGATACTTTTGGGTTTTTAATGAAAATAGGCATTTTTATGAAATGGGGTTTTTTGTGATGAATTGGTTATTAGACTTCTCCCCTAGTTTCCTTTGCGTTTTTTGAATGTTTTGGGGGAGAGGAGGGGCCCTTGGTTTGGCTCGGTGGAATGAAGTTTCGGGCGTAAAAGGCGTCCACTCAGGCCGACACTATTTGAGATAGGCGTCGACCTGAGTTGATGTGATTTGCAGCCCATTTATCTAGTTCCCGAGACCAGTGTGGGATAAAGAGCTGAATAGCCTCAGCCATAGGCAACACCATTCATGCCAGTATCCCTCGTCCTAGTGGCTCTACGAAAATTGAACCAGTTTAGGGGTCTTGAATGACCTCGGCCACGGGCGACGCAATTCAAAGCAGAACCCCATTAATTCATGCAATTAACATGTGTATACATTTTTAGGTAATTTGGTTAAATGCATGTTCGAAACTGTACTTCGAGAACGAGGATTTCTACGTGACCGGATCGCATTGTGTTGTGTTTTGTGCGATCATGGACCTAGAGTGACAATTGTTAGCGCTTAGGCACCCTGTGTCAGTGTAGGAGTGACACTACACCAGTATGGGAGTGGTGGGGTGATGCCTATAGAGAGAGTCACCTGGTGTATCCCGGGGTATAATTTGTACCGGTGTGGGAGTGGTACACTGCAAAGTGTCACTTGTGGCTGGGAGGACGCAGAACCACCTAGAGCTAGACAAGCCAGAGTAGCCAGTGTGCTATCCGAGGGGTTGCTACTCCATCCCAGCAGGTCGGCATTTTTGCACGTTTGGCTGCGTGGTTTGTGTGTTTCACAGGAACGCTGGTTGTGGACTCCGGTGTTGTGTCGAGTGGTTTTAGAGTTATGCATGTTGCGTCTTCAAATGCATGTATTTCATATCGGAATTTGGGAACTGTGTTTATTGCTTTACTTATTTAATTGCCTATTCGTGTTGTTGCACTTGTGGGTGCGTGAGTGGGTGGTAGGGATCGAAGAATCCCTATTAAGTCCATTTCGATGAGACTAACCCCTGTGTAGACACGCTAATTTTAATCTCATATTTAGTAAATTTCATGTCACATTTATAATGTCTCAGAATGGTCTGATATTTAATCATTAATTAATTTTTATTGATTTTTGTCAAAATTCGTTGATTAACGTCAACCATGGCCGACGCGATTTAGATCTCTAACAGAAATCAATTCAGAATTAAAATTACTAAATTCAGATACATTTAGCTTAACGATGTCGCCCATAGACGATGCCGTTTAGGCTTAATCCATCTGGATTTCTATTTCCTAATTTCAATTAATTTCCTAAATTATCTAAATAACGACTCCTATGGTGACGTGTTTCAAGCACTTTCTTGATAAGCTTGATTTGGCCGAGCAAATCCGTTTACAGAGGTTGGAATGGTTGCTAACTCTTGGATAAACATCCAAGTCAAGCTCGAGGCTGTGGGAGACCCTTTTGAAGGCCAAATGACCCTAGAATAATTTCTTATAAATACATATGTACGTTGACATTTGAAAGAGGTTGACGATTAGTGTTTTGGAGTTCAACCAGGGTGAAAAGGAGCCTTCTACTGCAGAAAACGTGGGAGGAATTTGAAGACTTCTTCTCCCTCATTCTCATCCATCATTGAAGCCATTTAAGACCAAGGCTTTGAAGGGGCCATCCAATCATCTTGCTCCTAGTTTTTTTCATTAATTTCAAATAGTTTAGAACGTTGTCTATCTTTTTTCTCTAATAGTTATTCATCACATCACTCCATATTTCACACACTCACTACATATTTCTGTTAGTATTCGATGGCCAATAAGCCAATCCGACACTATATTATGTTCAGATTATTAATAAAATGGCATATTTTCATTGTGTATCTTATTTGAGCATTGCTTATATCAAATCATGATGAAGTCCATGAACATGTGCATTAATCTTCGGATTATGATGAGATCATAATTACGGGACTGAAGGTTTATAAACACATGTTCTTAATTGTTCCTAGTCATAGGATGTTTGAGAAGGACATCGAACATCCGGATAGACTAGTATAGGTTTCTTCAGCTCATATGATGAGGGTGACTGATCCTAAAAGTTACTTGTATGGAGACACTATGCTGGACCTGTAGGTGCTCATTGGTAAATGAGTTTACTGAACTGATCCGACTATGAATCGCTGGATGGTAAACACCTTACTGTTAACTAGCTTGATTCTTTTGTCACGGTTGTGTAGATGATCCTTGGACTTGAGACGCCAAAGATATCTTGTTGGTAGGTTTCTAAACTTTGACCTTGACTAACGAATCCCTAACTATGGGTTATCAATAAGCCAAGCAATCGGGTTCAGGGAAATGCCCTCGAAGGTAATTGTGTGTTCAATATGGGATCATTCGCTCTTAGTAGTTTGAGAGAGAATGTTCCACAAATGATGCGCTTAAAGTCCCTGGCCAGGGTAGACTCTATATCTGATAAGGAGTTATTGGATTTAGATTAGCGGCATATGATTCAAGTGAATAGACCGGTTAGGGTTTAATAGTAAACCATACCCTAGGTCGATTCAGGAACATTGCACGGATGAAGGATTATATCCGCGCGGTAACCGTTGACGGAAAGGTTCCTATAGTGAGTTTGATTAATCGCAGTGTCTTCCGAGATCACACAGTGTTGCTTGGCACCCAACGTGATCGGAAGCCCGTCCAAATTTATTGTAGTGACATTAAATTCTGCAGATTAATTAATATAAGGATATTAATTAATTCAGTGGGTCAGTAAGAGGTTACTGGACTTAATGGGCCATTAACTGGACTGGTATTTGGGTTTAGAGGGTCACACGCAAATGGTTTTTATGCTGGTGGATTTATAATAGGGTTTTGGATAAGTTTGGATTTTTAGGAAAAACCGCGAACAAACCTCTTATAAAAGCTAGCGACCAGGCTCAGAGGCCGGCAACCCTAACCCTAGCCGTCCCCCATCTCTCTCTCCTCTCTCACTAGCGCCATCCCATCTTTGGGCGCCCCTTTGCAGAGCTGCTTCGATTCTCGAGCTCCGTTTTCCCGTCCGACGGGAAATCGTCTCCGCATGTCACAGAGAATCACACGAAGCCAGTCAGGATCTGCGGGCGCTGCTACGAGCGAGGAAGTGAGGACGATCCACCAAGAGGAAGACCACGTGGATACCGTTAGAGGCCGGGCATGTGCGCGGCTTGCGGGATCATACGGTCGGAACCGTTCGGACGCGGATTCGAATCCGCGCAAGGTAAATATTATTTACCAAATTAATTTTAATGGTCGAAACAGGATTGATCTGATCCCGAGCAAATTTATTCCACTGCGTTTTTCGATTAGATCTCAACACAGCGAACCTAACAGTGGTATCAGAGCCAGGTTCCACTGTGTTTTCGTTGTTTCGATCTCCAAAATGATGCGTTTATAATTAATTCCATGCATAGTTTAGATTTTAATTACATGTGTCCTGATCATGCGATGATCACAATGAATTTACTGTAAATTACTGTGATTAAAATTTAATTTTCTATGGGTTATATCGTGTTCTTCGTCTGATGAAGAACGGCTCTCATCGGCATGTTCACGGGAACCCCGAAGGTTGGGGATGGCTCGCTGGCGCGTGGGTTTCCTCCCACGGGGTCATCGGTGGTCGAGAGGACCCATGGCCGGCGACGGGGAGGATGACCAACCCCCCTCCTTCTTCTTCTTGCTATTTGAAAAAGGGGCCACGGGTCCACTGTTTTTGGGCTAAAAAAGGGGGTTCCCCGGTCGCCTTAAAGGCCACAGGCGCCGTCGTCGGCGTCCTTGGCAGCCGGCCAGGGGCTCACGGCACCGGGGCCCGCTGGCTGACGCCTGCTGGGCAGGTGGTCGGCGGCGGGGGCGCCCCCTCCCGCCCCCCTGCGCAACTAGGGTTACCTAGCTGCATCGGGTGGCAGGGAAGGGGATCCGAGCCGGCTCGGACCTGGACCCGACCCAGCCCGGCGCCCGGCTCCTGGCCAGGTCCACCCCTTGGGGCAGTATGGGCCCGGTCCGGGCGCCAACTGGGGTCGGTCTAGCGGTCGGACCGGACCCGGTTCAAACTCCCCCTCACTTTTTAAACCGTTTGATGACCCTTTAAATTACAGATTTTTAATTTAAATTTAAAATTAGATTTTAATTAAATTAAGGTCTATTATTTTACTGTTAAAGGGCCAATAACTTTATGGGAATTATTTTTAACAAATGTTGTTAATTAGTTATTTAATCTAATTGTTAGATTAACAAGACATTAAAGAGAGTTAATTTAATTGTTAAATTAATTTTTAATGTCTGTAAAATTCACTAGCATGAAATGTTATAAATGTGTCTATTTGGAGTTTATGTGCATTTATTTTAATGTGCATTGGTTTGCTTATTTAAATTATGATTTAAATCAGCATGTTTAAACTGAAAAATATTTTTCAAAAATTATAAATCCAATTTTTATTGCTTCCTGATTTTATGAAAAAAATAATATATATATATATATATATATATATATATATATATATATATATATATATATATTTATTTATTTATTTTCAAAAAGCTTAATTAGCCATTTGATGAGCTATTTCCTGTGTGGTTCGTTTTAATCTAAAAACTGCACGGTGGTCATGGATTAGCACTTTAATTGTTGTGGATGTAGATGTGATTGTGTAGTTTATTATTTATTAATAAGTAGAGGTCTGCGAACCTCTCCCTCTCATATTTCATTGTATTTCTACCTCCCTCCTTTTGTATTCGCCTTAAGGCTTCTTCTTTTTAAATTATCTTGTAATTATGAATTATGATGTAATTTGATCGAGGCGGCTGAATGTGGAGCGAGGCTGATCCACAACTGCAACCAAGAAGGATAAGAAAGAGTTCCTTAAGCCTATGAGTTTGCAGACTCATAATATAAATGTTGTATTATGTGTGCGTGTGTGCGTTTGACTCTATGGCTCATGTCAAACCACTGTGCTGTCCATGACCACCACTCGACATGTATATGATGTGTGTGTTTTTATTCTTTGATTATGAATCAAATTAACTAGGTTATTAGTATATAAATATATATGATAAATTGATACCATCACCTAGGATGAGACCAAATAAATAATATAAAACCCTCGTTTTAAAATCTAAGCCGTAGTGCAAGTCATTTAGAATGCACCGCGTAGTCCTCCATCAATATAGTTATTAAATCTCGATTCATTGGTGGCATATTATTCGTGTTTACCCGAGATTTGCCATAATCTGATGAGAGAGCTATTGACTATGGCATTGGATGCCTGGAGATTAGAATATAGGAACAATATAGCTGTCCAAGTGTTTACCTGGGGGCTATATTCCTACTCTACTCCATCACGTATTGATGGTAATGCTTAGAACAGATTTAATGGTCTCCTGTTTTTACCCGGGACCATTAATAAATCTGGAGCCAAAATATGATCATATATTGCAAAGAGTTGCAATTATCATGAGATGATTACTCTGAGATAGCAGTATGATACTATGTGTTTACCCGAGGTCATACTGTGTTGCTTGGAGAATTTGATCCCCACTAGGAGATAGTCAGTGTCTCATGTTCTGTATATTTGAAGGTTATACAGTTCGACGAAATTAGTGGGAGAAAAACTAGACAATAAAAGACCATATCTTGTTTTAGTTAATCTGAATACCTGCTAATTATACTTTGATTATCTCCTATAGGCTAGAATGTTACACCATAACCCATTGCGAGGCACACTCGATGCAAACCGTTTGACAGGCACCAATTACTCAGACTGGCTCAAGAAGCTAAAGATTGTCCTCAGGTTTGAGCAGATTGCCTATGTCTTGGATAATGAACCTCCTGTTGAACCAGCATTAGATGCCCCATAGGAGGAAATGATTGCATACGAAAAATGGAAGGAAGACTCCACCATGGCCGAATGCTACATGTTAGCCTCTATAAGCAATGAGTTGCAGAGGCAGCATGAAGAGATGGATGCTAGATCCAACATGCTCCATTTGAAGGAGTTGTTTGGTGAGCAGAACATAATCGAATGATATGAGATATCTAAGAATCTGTTCAAGGCTCAGATGGCAGAGGGAACTTCAGTACAAACTCATGTACTGAAGATGATTGAATGGGTGGAGAGACTGGATGCTCTTGGGGTTACACTTCCCAAGGCGATGTATACCGACCTTGTGTTATCTTTCTTTCCACAGTCATATGTTCAGTTTATCGTTAACTTTAACATGAACAAGATCCATACCACTTTAGCTAAACTGCTGAACATGTTAAAGACGGCAGAGGGGAACCTTGTGAAAGATAAACCTCAAATCCTCATGGTTGGTAAGACCAACAGAAAGAGACTTGCAGTCCAAGCCTTTAGAAAAGGAAAGAACAAAGTTCAGAGAAAGCAAAAGGTTGTCAAGAAAGACAAAGGCAAGAGTCCTGAAAAAGGTGATTGCTTATATTGTCATCAAAAGGGCCACTAGAAGAGGAATTGTAAGGAATACCTCAAGGACAAGACTCAAGGAACTGTGAAACATCAGGAAGCTTCAGGTATCTATATGATAGATATAAACTTGTCAATAAGAGATTGTACATCATGGGTAATAAATACTGGATGTGTATCTCATATCTGCAATTTTGTGCAGGCACTGACAAGAAGACGTAAGCTGAGGACCAGCGAGGTGGAGCTGAGGCTAGGTAATGGCGCAAGAGTTGAGGCGATCGCTGTGGGGACAGTGAAGCTCAAGCTACCATCTGGAGACACATTTTCATTAAATGAATGTTATTATGTACCTAGCATAAGAAGAAACATTATTTCTATTTCATATTTAGATAGAATTGGATACAATTTAAATGTTGGGAACAATAGTTGTTCAATTTATTTTGGAAATAACTTAATAGCTTCTGCTATCTTGTCTAATGGTTTGTATCTACTAACTGTGTCTCATGAATATTTACACATCGATTTTTTAATTAAAAGAAGTAAGTATGAAATGAACAAAGCCTACTTATGACATTGTAGGCTTGGCCACAATGGTGAAAAGAGACTCAAAAGGATGCATAAAGATGGATACTTAGGTCCATTTGATTATGAATCATATCCAACCTGTGAGTCATGTTTAATGGGTAAAATGGCTAAGTCTCTATTTAGTGGAACTGGAGACGAGCCAAAGACATATTGGTACTTATAGATTCAGATGTATGCAGTCCTATGTCCACCCAAGCCATTGGTGGTTTCTCATACTTCATTACATTCACTGATGATTACTCAAGGTTTGGATACATATACTTATTGAAGTATAAATCTGAAGCCTTTGAGAAATTCATAAAATTTAAAAATGAAGTAGAGAAACAAATTGGAAAGAGTATAAAAACCATCCGATCCAATCGGGGTGGTGAATACTTGAGTACAAAATTCATTAAATACTTAAAGGATAATGGTATCCTTTCTCAACTTACATCTCCTTATACACCTCAGATGAATGGTGTATTAGAAAGGAGAAATTGCACATTAATGGAAATGGTGCGATCTATGATGAGCATGTCCAAATTACCAATGTCCTTATGGGGATATGCACTTAGCTCGGCTATGTATATCATGAACAAGGTACCCAGCAAATCTGTTGAAACCACTCTATATAAGATATGGAATGAAAGGAAACCAGACCTTAAACATGTTAAAGTCTGGGGATGTCCTACTCATGTTAAAAGACATGACACAGATAAGTTGGAGTCCAGAACTGATAAATGTAGATTTGTGGGATATCCAAAGAAAACTTATGGATATTACTTTTATCATACTGGCGAACAAAAGGTGTTTGTGGCCAAGAGAGTTGTCTTTCTGGAAGAAGATTATATTCTCCAGAAGAACAGTAGGAGTAAAGTAACTCTATAAGAAATTTCAGACCCACAAACTGGTAATGGTTCATCAGATGAACTGTCAGTTTCTGAACCTGTTCAAAATAATACACAAGAACCTCGTAGGTCTGAAAGAGTACCTAAACCACTAGAAAGATATGTGGGACATATTAATTTGGATGGTTCAAGGATACTCTATAATGAGGATGATGATCCTAAAACTTACTAGGAGGCCATTGAAACTCCAGAGGCCGGGAAATGGCGCGAAGCCATGAATTCTGAAATACAGTCCATGTACATCAACTAAGTTTGGAACTTAGAAGATTTACCTGACGGTATAGTACCTATCGGCTGCAAATAGATCTTTAAAAGAAAGATCAGTGTATATGGACGTATTGAGACTTATAAAGCAAGATTAATGGCGAAAGGCTATCGTCAAAGACAAGGTGTTAACTATGATGAAACCTTTTCACCTGTTGTCATGATTAAGTCTATCAGAATTTTTCTCGCCATTGCTGCCTACCATGATTATGAAATCTGGCAGATGGATGTGAAGACTGCCTTCCTCAATAGAAATTTTGAGGAGGAGGTGTATATGATACAACCAGAAGGATTCACATCTAAAGAATCTTTAGACATGGTGTGCAAATTGCAGAGGTCTATTTATGGACTGAAGCAAGCTTCCCGAAACTAGAACATAAGGTTTGATGAGGCGATCAAATCTTATGGCTTCATTAAGAATGAAGATGAGCCTTATGTGTACAAGAAAAACAGTGGGAGCGCAATCACATTTCTGATTCTTTACGTTGACGACATCCTACTAATTAGGAATTATGTCATCGGTAAAGATTTGGCTGTCAAGGAACTTCTCCATAAAGGATTTGGGAAAAGCATCTTACATATTAGGAATACAGATCTATAGAGATAGATCAAAGAAAATGCTTGCTTTAACCCAATCTATATACATAGAAACTATTGTCGAAAGGTTTGACATAGAAAATTCCAAGAGAGGTCTCATACTGATGAGACATGGAATTTCACTTTCTAAAGGTCAGTCTCCCAAGATACCTGAAGAGAGGACTGTGATTGATAAGGTCCCCTATGCTTCTGCCATATGCTCCTTCATGTATGCCATGCTATGTACAAGACCTAATGTAGCATGTGCTCTAAGTATTACAAGTACACATCAGGCGGATCCAAGTGATGAACACTGGAAGGCTATGAAATGCATCCTTAAGTACTTGAGAAGAACTAAGGATATATTTCTAGTCTATGGAGGAGGAGACTTAAAGCTGCAAGGATACACTGACTCGAGTTTTCAGTCTGATCCTGATGACAGCAAGTCAACATCAGGCTTTGTCTTTACACTCAACGGGGGAGCAGTGAGCTGGAAAAGTTCCAAGCAGGAAACCACTGCTGATTCGACAATAGAAGCCGAGTATATTGTTGCTGCTGAAGCCGCCAAGGAAGCTGTATGGATGAAGAAATTCATCGGTGATCTTAATGTGATGGAAGGCATATCTGGTCTCGTCCCACTGCTTTGTGACAACAATGGGGTGATTGCTCAAGCGAAAGAGCCAAGGTCTCATCAAAAGTCGAAGCACATTCTGTGGCGCTTTCATTTGATCAGAGAGATTATAGCTCGAGGAGATGTCGTTGTGGAAAGAGTTCCCTCAGCTGACAACATAGTAGATCCACTGACAAAGACTTCGTCTCAAATTATATTTGAACGTCACTTAGAGAATATGGGTATTTTGTATAAAAGTGATTGGCTTTAGTCCAAGTGGGAGATTGTTAGTATTGGATGGCCAATAAGCCAATCCGACATTGTATTATATTCAGATTATTAATAAAATGACATATTTTCATAGTATATCTTATTTGAGCATTGCTTATATCAAATCACGATGAAGTCCATGAACATGTGCATTAATCTTTAGATTATGATGAGATCATAATTACGGGACCGAAGGTTTATAAACACATGTTCTTAATTGTTTCTAGTCATAGGATGTTTGTGAAGGACATTGAACATCCGAATAGACTAGTATATGTTTCTTCAGCTCATATGATGAGGGTGACTGATCCTAAAAGTTACTTGTGTGGGGACACTATGCTGGACCTGTAGGTGTTCATTGGTGAATGAGTTCACTGAACTGATCCGACTATGAATCGCTAGATGGTAAACACCTCACTATTAACCAGCTCGATTCTTTTGTCACGGTTGCTAGATGATCCTTAGACCTGAGACGTCAAAGATATCTTGTTGGTAGGTTTCTGAACTTTGACCTTGACTAACGAATCCCTAACCATGGGTTATCACTAAGTCAAGTGATCGACTTCAGGGAAATGCCCTCGAAGGTAATTGTGTGTTCAATACGGGATCATCCACTCTCTGTAGTTTGAGAGAGAATTTTCCACGAATGATGCGCTTGAAGTCCCTGGCCAGGGCGGATTCTATATCTGATAAGGAGTTATCGGATTCATATTAGCGGCATCTGATTCAAGTGAATAGACGGGTTAGGATTTAACAGTAAACCACATCCTAGGTCGATTCTGGAACATTGCACGGATGAAAGATTATATCCGCGCGGTAACCGTTGACGGAAAGGTTCCCATAGTGAGTTTGATTAACCCCAATGCCTTCCGGGATCACGCAGTGTTGCTTGGCGCCCAACGTGATAGGAAGCCCGTCCGAATTTATTGTGGCGACATTAAATTTGACTGATTAATTAATATAAGGATATTAATTAATTCAGTGGGTCAGTAAAAGGTTACTGGACTTAATGGGCCATTAACTGGACTGATATTTGGGCCTAGAGGGTCACATGCAAATGGTTTTCCGATGTAGTTGTTGTTTCCTTTTTAGGCCTCTACGTTTAATTATTTCTTTTTAATTGGAATATGTAATTATTTGTTGAGTCGAATCTAATTGTAATAATTTTTAATTCCTGAGCTTCCTTTATAATTCGATGTGATGTAGAATGTTCAGCTTAGTTTATCATTTATCTCCCAGACTTATCGAGATTCTGGTTTGGCTCTAAATTTTAATGATTCGGTACCCATTTAGTAATCGGATCTCCGATTATAGGGTGGTAGGTCGTTACAGCTAGGGACTAGAGGTGGATTCGAGGCACTGCAACTGACCAGTGGAAGGAGTCCAGGGCTGCTAAGGATCCGCGCGAAGGGCTGCGACGGCTGCAAACACTAGTTTTCTCTCTCTTGTTTTTAGGTTGTCTATGTTACACATTATTTCGAATATTTTCTGTAAAAGTTGTCTTCTGAGATTTATATTATTTTTCCATTTTTAATGTCCCTATAAAATTTCATGAAGTTATGATTCCAGTTAACGGTAGTTTGTTTGGAACAAGTAGCATTTTCTCCATCTTTTTGTTCTACAACTCTTTCTTTTTCTTATGTTGACATCACTCAAATTTTGTATTCTTCTGTTATTTAATATCTTAGGAGTAGTATTAGTCTACTAGATAGTCTAATTATGCTCGTTTAGGGGTGCTTCCTTTGTGAGTTCGTAGTAAGTCTAACTCGTTTTAATTGTTTTTTATTAAATCATCACGCTCCCTCTTCTTTCTTCTCTGTTTTTCCTCTAAAAACTCAATACTTTCAACTTTAAAATCTGAGATCTCCCTGTAGATTCGACCCATGCTCATCACTTGCTTCATGCCATATGCTTAAAATACATGAGGTTGGTTTAATTTAAATTGACGGTTGCGCGAGTGTTTAACGATACATGTATGTGATCGATCATTGTACTTTCATTTTCAGGTATGTACGCATAATTATTTTATTTCAGTTGTGTACTATGTAATTATTTGTTGAGTTGAGTCAGATTGTAATATTTTTTAATTCCTACACTTTCTTTACAGTTCGATTATGTGTGAAATGTTTAGCTTAGTTTATCATTTATTTACCATACTTATTTGAGATCCTGGTTTGGCTTCTAATTTTAATGATTCGGTACCCATTTAGTAATCAGATCCCCGATTATAGGGTGGCATATCGTTACACCAAAACCATGAGAAATATTGATTTTTTGATTTGGAGCTCAAAAGTCCAATCTGCTCAATGGGTAGTTCTAGACTTAAGTCACTAGAGGCCATCACCAAAATAAGTCAAGTAAAGACCAAATGGCATAAAATTTGAAGGAACAAATGCATTTCATATACCCAAGGTGTTTTCAAAATTTTAAATTTTTTTGAGTTTGGGAAGGCCTACTTTGATAGGGGTTGGTCACTATGAAACTCCATTAAGCCCCTAGGTGACTTAAAGGCTACCTTAGGTAAAAAAGTATCCAAATCAACTCTAAATCGGATGAATCTTGGAGGGTTATATAAATTTGTGATGCCCGTGCTAATACCTCTAAAATTAGCTCAATTTGAGGTCTATAGAGCTCAAGCCATAAGGGTCGACTTTATAAACTTAAAGTCAACTATTGGTCAACATTTAAGGAAGATGGCTTCCGAATCGAATGAAACTTGTGAAAGCCATAAGGGTCGACCTTTATTATTATTATCAAGACTATTCAGGATGATTCCAGCCTTTGCAGAGCTTAAGGTTTGCCTAACAAGTAAATGACCCCTAAGTTGAAGATAATGCCCTGAAAATGGAAAAAGGGTCAAAAGATGTCAGCATATGCTAAAAATTTGAGGGTTCACTTTATAATCACCCAATAAGATCGAATGAATTGAAATCAAATGCTTTAAAGGTATGAAGGCCCCAAACGATAGGGGTCGGCCATCTTCCCTACTTAAGTCAATTAAGGGTTGGTTGAGCGTCATGTTATGCCTTGCAACCTTAGAACCCAATGGCGATTTTAATTCAATCTAATTAACTCAATTAGAGTTCATTAGGGAGCTTAAATAATTTAATTTAGTTTAATTCACTCGTCACTAAAGCTCCATTTTCCCATTTAAGCAAAGTAAAATATCCCATTCACTTAATTAAAATTATGAGTTCGAGTGCAGTGGACAATAGCTTAATAAAATTAACTTTTTATAGAGAACTCGGATTGAGGGATAGTTGGTATCATTGGAAAGAGTAAAAAAATAAATTAATATTATAATAAATCATTTTTACTAATTAAGACATTTAAATATTAAAAATATCAATGATTAGTTATGTAAATGACTGCCAATGGAAATAAGTCCTAATTGGACCAAGATTCTACACTTATTTGACACTGTCCTAATATTTTAAGTATCATATGCGTAGGAAATGTCAAATTAGATAATACAAATCCCATTGGAACGCTAACTAAAAATTCTACAACTTTAATGAAGACTATATTTTCAAATTAAGTTATTTCTATTCGAATTTGGACGTCTTTGGATGGGAATGGAATTAGCAAGAGTTGGAAGCTTATCTATAAAGAAAAGGTCTCTCTTAAGGCAACCCTGATCAAGGAAGGATAGGAAGAGTTTAAGAAAGCTTAGAAGAGGAAAAACCACTATTTATAATCATCCAAATTCGTAGACACCACAGTCTAGCTGTTACCTGAAGAAGTTAGTTTGCATGTTGTTTTGAGAGAAAGAGAGAGGGAAGGTTACTAGGCTGAAAGTTGGTGCTTCTTCAATATGAGAAGACTCTTTTGTAGTCTTAAAGGTATGGAGTGTTAGTTTTAGGTGGCCTATAAGCCAATCTAACTATATAAATCTCGTTCATTTATTAATATAATGGCATAATATTTATTATGTGTAAATCGCATTAATTATCGTTTCATAATGAAGTCCGTGAATATGTACTATAGTGATCAGATTATGATGAGATCATACTAATGAGACTGATCACTTAAACACACATATTCTTAATCGTTCCTAGTCGGAGGATATCCGAGAAGGACATCGGATATCCGGTTAGACTAGTACATATTACTCCTGCTCATATGATGAGGGTGACTGATCTCATAAGTCACTTGTGTGGAGACACTAAGGCGAATATGTAGGTGCTCATTGGAGAATGAGTTCACTGAACTGATCCGACTGAATCGCTGGATGGTATTGTACCTCACTGTCAACCAACTTGATTCTATTGTCGTAGTTGCGTGGATGGTCCTCGGACCTGAGACACCAAGGACACCTTGTCGGTGGACTTCTGTGCTTTGACCTTGGTTTACGAATCTCTAGCCACGGGATTCTAAAACGCCAAGGATTGGGTACAGCGGAATACCGTCGAAGGGAATTGTGTGTCAATAAGGAATCATTCCCTCTCGGTACTTAGAGAGAGAATGCTCTAGGAAGGAAGCGCGGAAGTCCCTGGCCAGGGCGGACGATAATATCAGGAAAGGAGTTTTTCGATATTTATTAGCAGCATCCAATCCAAGTGAGTCGACCGGTTAGGGTTTGACAGCACGCCATATCCTGAGTTGATTCGAGAGTATTGTACGAATGAAGGATTATATCCACGCGGTAACTGTTGGCGGAAAGGTTCCAAGAGTGCACTACTTAACCCCGATACCTTTTGGCTTCACGCGGTGTTGCTTGGCACCCAACGTGATCGGAGGCCCGATCGAATTCGATGTGCGACATCAATTCGATTGATTAATTAATTAATAAAGGTTTATTAATTGATTAATAAATCCAGTGAGGAGTCACTGGGCTTATTGGGCTATTAACTAGACTGTTAATTGGGCCTAGAGGGTCACACACAAATGATTCTCAAGGCGATGGATAAATAAGTGGGGTTTATATAAACTGGGGGTTTTTATGAAAATCCGTGCGGTTAGTATAAAACATAGCGAACGGGCTGAGCAGGCCAAGTTGCTGCTAACCCTAGCCGCCCCTCCTCTGTTTCTCTCTCTCTCTGGCATCCAGACAGATCCAAATCTGCTTCGCCACTTCTCCGAATCCCATTCGACGAGAAATCGTCCGCGCGTTGCAGCGACCGGCGGAGGTTTCGTGGGCTACGAAGAACGAGGAACGTGAGGATATCTGTAAGGATTGAGGTTTTCGGATCCAGTTATTGAGTCAGTTTTCGGGGTCGGATCCCTTAGTTCGGGCCCTGATGGGGCTGAGACTCAGTTATGTTTCGCGTCGAGCCTGCTCGACGCGGTTTAAACGGCGTCCAGCAATGTAGACACGTTTTAGGTTGTGCCACGTAGGCTGGCCTTAGGTCGCGAGAGTACGGCCCCGGTCATATCGTCTTAATGGCGTCTTGGATGGACGACGCCTTTCATAGTACGTCCCTGGCTTGTCAGTGTACGGCCCGGTCTTGTCGTCTGAAAGACGTCGGGCGTGCACGACGCGTTTTACCCAGCTTTTGGTTGACCCTGCGAACCCCTCCTTCCTTTCCCTCATTCCCCTCCTTCCTCCTCTCTCTCCTCTCTTCCTTCGGCGACTCGGCGGCGTTTTTCCCCTTCTCCTCGTTTTCCTCCCACCATTTCATCTATCCCTCCACTCCATCGACCTCCTAACTCCCCCCCCCCCCCCACTACCACCACCATCTCCTCCGTGACGTTTTTCTCTCCGGACGGAGGCCGACGTCTCGGTGGAGTAACGGCGTCCACAGCGGTACCGGCGGCGGCATGGGGCGAGGCAGGTAGGCACCTTGAAGCTTGGAGGAGTTCAAGTAATCGGTAGGGTGACTATTCCCGTAGTATTTCATTTAAAAACCATGTTTTCCCGCTTTGGAGCATGTTTGGGGGTGTTCTTGGGGTGAAAATACTAAATGCATGAAATGAGAAATTAGGTGTTTTAAATGGGTAGTTAGGTTCTTCTCCCCATTCTCCATATTTTTCGTGTTTTTACACGATTTTGGGGAGGAAATCCCACCCCGTGGACCGGGAGATGGCGGAGGGAGAACCTGTCTGTGAGGGTTAAATGGCGTCAGGGGACAGTGATGCCTTTTAGAAAGGCGGCTTCTACCCGCGACGCGATTTAGGCCAAATACTAGACTCTGTCTCTGGAACTGAATGGCGTCCAGGGACAGCGATGCCTTTCAAAAGGCGACTTGCATGGGCGACGCGTTTTAGGCTATTTCCGAGGCCATATTTCACATGAACCAGTTTAGGAGGCTTGAATGGCGTCAGCCTTAAGCGACGCGATTCAAGGCAGAATCACATTAATTCATGCTATTAACATATCTTCACACTGTTAGATAGTTTGGTTAATTGCATGTTTGAAATCGTCCTCGAGGATTAGGTTTCTTACGTGATCGGATCGCAGTGTGTTGTGTTTCGTGCGACTGTGGACCTAGAGTGACAGTTGTAGCGCTTGCCACCCTGTGCCGGTGTGGGAGGGACACAGCGCCGGTGTGGGAGTGGTGGGGTGACGCCTAGAGAGAGGGTCACCTGGTGTACACCCAGGGTTAGCTAGTACCAGTGTGGCAGTGGTACATGTGGAGTGTCCCTCGTGCTGGGGGAAGCAGAAACCACCTAGAGCCAGTTGGGCCAGAGTAGCTAGCGTGCTATATGAGGGGTTACTATTTGGTCTCAGCGTGTCGGTGTTTCCCGCGTTCGGCTGTGTGGTTAACGTGTTTTGCCGAGACACTGGTTGTAGGCTCCCTAGTAGGATGGTTTCAGAGTTGTGCATGTTACATCTCGAATACATGTGTTTTATATCGGAATTTAGGAATTGTGTTACTTGCTTATTCTACCTATATTTGTGTTACTGCACTTGTGGGTGCGTGAGTAGGCGGTGGGGATCAAAGGATCCCTACTGAGTCTTTTCGTTGAGACTCACCCCTGCGATTTTCAGGTGACGCTTCCAAGCAGGCTTAGCGAGGAGAGTACTGCTTTGGGTTGCGCGCCAGCAGCTGTCGCTCCGGGGTATGCCCCGACGTAGTTGTTATTTTATTTTATGGCCTGTACGCTTAATTATTTCTTTTCAGTTGGAGTATGTAATTATTTGCTGTGTCGAGTCGCATTGTAATAACTTTTAATTCTTGCACTTCCTTTTCAATTCAATGCGATGTGAATGTTTAGCTTAGTTTATTATTTATTTCCCAGACTTATCTAGATCCTAGTTTGGCTCCAAACTAATGATTCGGTACCCATTTAGTAATTGGATCCCCGATTATAGGGTGGCGGGTCATTACAATTGGTATCAGAGCATTCGGTCTGGCAAATAAATGAATAACTAGGTTAAATATTGTAATTCAGGTAAATAATTTCATTATCCCGTACAGGCACGACGGTAGTGTAGGTTTTAGGATTCTAATTAGAACTTTTCGATTTTTGTGATTGTAGGCAATTATATGGCTCCTAGGAAGAGGATGCCAGTTATTAGAGAGCGGGGAGATGTCCCTAGTAGATCTGAGGCCGGTAGGCCGAGTATGGAGCATTTCATGGAGGCTATGATGGACACGATGGCTAGATACAAGACCCGAGACCCTAGTGAGAGTACCAGTGCTCGGGGAGGGTCTTCAGCTACACTAGAGAGATTCCTGAAGCTGAGGCCGCCTCATTTCACTGGTCGTCCCGACCCTGATGAGGTTGTTCATTGGTTGAGGGAGATGGAGAATACTTTTGATACTATGGATTGTGCGGCGGTTGAGAGGACTCCGTTGGCTACCTTCATGTTGAAGGATGATGCCTACGATTGGTGGACCACTTTGAAGAGTTTGTCATATGTGGATAGGAGTCTCAGGGAGATTCCATAGGAGACTTTTGTGAAGGAATTCAACGCACATTACTTCCCTAGGCATGTTCAAAGGGCTAAGGAGAGGGAATCTATGGAACTGACCCAAGAAAGCATGACAATGTTTGAATACCAGACGAAGTTTGTGTCTCTTGGGAGGTTTGTGCCTTTTATCTTAGGAGACGAGGAGCGTCGGACTGAGAGGTTTGTGGATGGACTGAGGTCCAATCTGAGTTTTGTGGCATCCCACTGTTGTACAGATTTAGCATCGGCAGTTAGGTGTGCCGCGGCAGTAGAGGCACAACATGATCAGTCAGCCCGGGAGAGGGGACTGACTACTCAGGGGCCGGTTCGTGGTAGGGGAAAAGTAGCAGCAGCAGCTCCTTCGTCCGGATCAGGATCGTGTTCACTCGGCTCTAGATTCAGGAGGTTCTTTCGAGGCAGTGGCAGCAGTAGCAGCAGTAGCGGCGGCAGCGGTAGCAGCAGACCCAGGCAGGGCCAGCAGAGTCAGTCAGTGTCCAGTACTCAGCAGGAGGCAGCTTAGAGGCTTCCCGCAGCTTGTCGACATTGCGGTGGCACTCACGGTGGGACTCAGTGTCCTGCTTTTTCTGCGAGGTGTTACACTTGTGGCCAGCAGGGCCATTTGGCGAGGTATTGCCCGCAGGGGCATGGTCAGGGGTAGGGACCAGGTGATCAGAAGAAGCTGAGGACCCAGGGGAGAGTTCTAGCTATCACCAGGAAGGAGGCTCGTACATCCAACTTAGTGGAAGGTACACTTTCTGTCCTTGGAAACTCCGCGCATTGTGAGTGCTTAAAATGGGTGTGTGATTATCATGAAAATTATGTTGTTTAAGTGCAAAATAAACCTATTAAAAAGAAACTAAGTGGTGTGATTGCCAGAAACTTTTGACTAAAAAGTTCCAAAAGAAGATTTGATCGCCTACCTGTTTGGATGTGGGAGATGTTGAGCTCTTGGTTCCTCTCCTTCAGCCGGCTGAAGAAAGAAAGCCCTTTCTTGTCTTTGTTCTTGCTTTCGCTGCTATTGAGTTTTGAGGATCGTCCAGATTCCTTGTTGTTCGTTGTTGATTCCCTCTCCTTTGATTCTCCTTTGTACCTTGCAAGAAATAGAAAGAAATGAAGAACAATGATGAGAACTTAGGAAGAAGTAGTATCCATTCCAGAGAAAACTTTAAACATGCAACTAAGCAAGTGAACTCACTTGTTGGGATGGTCCTTTAAACCCCTTTAACAAATAGGTTTGGAAAATAATGTTGATGTGTGTGTGTGTTGCATGGAGTGATGTGATGAAAAATGTGAGACTAATGGGATGAAAAATATGAGAAGTATGCAGAAATTAGTTAAAAGCTAAGCTGGATGGCCCCTGGAAGCCTTGGTCTTCAATGGATCTTGGACGGATGAAGAAAGGATGCCGACTCCTATAAGTAGCAACACTTCAGCGTTCGGACGTCGTCAAGCTTCTTTTCTCCAATCGCAACCAAAATAATTACTAATTATCACTCAACATCACTCTCTGTCACTCGTTCAAGAGGCAGGGTATTTATAGATTTCTTTACATCTGCGGGTTTACATGAAGAAATCTTGAGATTTATCTAGCTTAACCAATAGATAAATACAGATTAATTCATCTTTATCTGTAATTAGTCTAAAACGCGTCGCCTATGGGAGATGCCTTTCAGACTGATTAAGATAATGATAAACATCCGGGAAAAGTTTATCTTTATCTGTAATTAGATAAAACGCATCGCTCTGTAGAGACGCCTTTTATACTAATTAAGATAAGGATAAACATCCGGAAGAGATAGAAACGACTTAGGAAACCTAAATAGCGTCGTTCTTAACAGACGTCTTTTAGCTAATTAATCAATTAATTAAAATTCAAATTTAAACATCAAAATAGAATAAACTCTAAATGACGTCTACACAAGTCGACGTCTTTTAGACTTCTTCATATTTTAACTGAAATTTGAGTAAAAATCAATTTAATTAATTAACTTAAATCATGTTTGTTTGACCCGACAATATTTAGATAATTAACTCAAAAGGATTAATAAAAATTAATCAATGATTAAATATCAGACAATTATGAGGCATTATTATATGATATGAAATTTACTCGAAATGATGTCAAAATTAGTGTGTCTACAGCTGCCTCACCTTGGCACCGTCTTTGCAAGGGAATGAAATGAAATGGAATGTACTGAAAAGGTGATGCTAAGGTGTGCTGAAACGCGCTCTCAACACCACATGATTGGAATTTTTCTCAAGATCATCGATGAAGATAGCTTAAAGGGATCAATGGGAATCAATCTTGTCTGGATGAGATAGACAAGGAAATAAAATAAGGTCGATCAACTTTCCCAGAATGGGAAGTACCATAGGTCGTAGACACTGTAGGTTTCATCATGGGGAGCGATTGCCAGCCAATGTGGACGTGCTGCAGCCATGATGGATCTTAAAAGAAAACAAGAAATATTGGATAAAGAGTCCAAGAAAGGATAGAATTCTAAGGATATCTTTAAGCGAACCTTAAAGATAATCAAGATACTCAATTCAGAATGGAATATTTCATATCATGTTGAAATTATTTGATTAATGGTCTGAAGCTTAATCAATAATTAATTCTTATCACAGTGATTTCAAAGTCCTATATGATGCATGCTTGACTAAAAGAAAAATATAAAGTTAAATAAAATATAAATTAATCAAGGATAATATTGTTAAATTGTCATTAATGAGTTAAGATACCAATTCTTGTAATTCAGTGCTAAGCCGAAGCTCGTTTATCCACGCACCGTTTTACAAAAGTGGAACCAACGTCCCCACTAATTAACAGTCAAACGGCCTATCCATGCGATTAAGAATTCTCTGGAATTAGCACTGTTTTTGTTGTAGGGGAACTCAAATTCCAGTTTCATCAAAACCACAAGGTCCTTGATATACTCTAATAAATACTTAGCATATAGTAATGAGATTATGCGAATGAACTACATGAAAGAGTATAAGGGTAAAGGTAACTGTCTTTTTAGCCACGGTCGGGATAAACTCCCATAGTGGGATCTTCTTGATATTTTTCAGCTTCATTTGGGTTTTCTTGAATTTCCTGCACTCAAAAATTCATCAGTAACTTCAAACAAGTGTTTGATTAAGCATCAAAATATGGAATTTCGGGTAAATGACAGAAAACTTGAAATGCGTCATGTCGCGCCGATGCTCTTTACTAATCTAAAATGCGTTGGTGTCCCACGACGCCTTTTAACTCGCAGAAACAAGTTCTGGCTGTTCTCTACTCAGATTCCAACTCTTCCAATGCTCATCCCTTTTCCAATTCGGAAAAGTCTTCCTAGGATCGCAATTGCTTCTATATAAACATCATTAACTTTTTTCTAAGCAATCCTACCACAATCTAGAGATCCAAGGTTGAGTTTTTCTTCAAGGTTCAAGGGTTTTTTCAAGGTTTTCAAGGTTTCGAAGCTTCAAGAAAGAAGAAACTCGGAAATAAGATGAGTTCTTCAAACAAAAGGTTGAGGAGGTCGCTGGAGAAGATCTCCGATGTGGAGAATCACCTTATTGGAAGGGATCCCAACCTCCAAGTAAGTTGAATTAGCTTTCCTTCAATTCTTCTTCTTCAATCTCCTCTTTTTCCTCCATGTTCTTCATGTTTTTCAAATTCTTTAATTGATCCTTTCTTCTATTTTCCAGACATATCCCATGTTTCCCGGTCCAAGGAGATTCACCTCCCTCCCTTGGATTCGCAAGCTTGCCAAGAGTCCCAAACTTTCCATGCAAGCCTTCATCTCCAAGTGGAATCTTCAAGGCTTGGTGGTGCATGCTAAACACTACAAGAGCTCGAACGTGGATTGGGTGGCCATGGGTGCCTTGATTGAGCAGTGGTATCCTCAAACCCACACCTTCTTTTTCCCGGATTTCGAGTGCACTATCCTTTTAGAGGAGGCGGAGCTTTTATTGGGTCTTCCAAAGACCAAGGACAAGATGGCTTTGACGAGAGAAAGGATCACCGGCCAACAACTGTTGACGTCAATCATGAAGGATCCCTTAGAGGCTCAAGGATGTCTTACCAATAGAGGGATCAACCTTGCAAAGCTCGCTGAATGGACTTTGTATGAGATCGATGATCTGAGGGAGGATGAAGCTGAAGACGTGACGAAAGCTTTCATCGCGTGCCTTGTCGGGGTTTTGTTCTTTCCCACGCAAGACAACGTCCTCGAAGATGATCAAGTCAGCGCGATCTGCGCGATCTTCGAGGGGAAATCCATTAGTGCTGCGATCTTGGCTTACCTCTACAGTGGGCTCTCTGCGGCGTCCACGGGTCGTCCTCCTTACGGGTGCATGTTGCTCTTCGCTTTGTGGGTCGAGCTACACTTCAAATTCGAGTACCATATGAGGATGTCAGCAAGACCGTCTCAAATCTACTTGAACAGCGCGATCTACTGCATCTCCAACATCGTGAAGTTCAACGAGCGGATGATCAACAAAGTACCAAAGCTCAAGACCCGGGCCGACTGGAGGGAGTATCTGAGATGCATGTCGTCCAACGGGTTTGACTTTTCTCCACTTGCCCTTGTTGGAAAGCCCATTAGAGTGCGCCGCGCATCTTGTGCAGAGCTTAAATTGATCGAGGCCACTGAGTTCATGCTGTACAACCCTCACCGATGCTTCCCTCAACTTAGCTTGTCTCGTAATGAATTCTCCGAGTTCTCTCATACATCTCCGATCAAGAGATGAGCTTTGGAATCTGATGAGGACTATGAAGCCACAGAACTTATTTCTACTTTGTGGAACCTTGGCTTTAGTTATCGTGTAAAGTCCTCTAAAAATAGAGATAGAGGATTGAAATTTCCATACCTTCAAGAACTTTATGAACTTCTTCTTTAAATGTTCCCTTTTCTTTTTTCTTTTCCGGATGTAATAAAGGATTTCATTGAATAAAGAGTCATTTTTCATGTCTTGAAACCCTTCCTTAACTTCCTGTGATATGTCCATGATTTTTCTCTTAACGAAAACTGGATTTTTCCTTAAAATATGACAGTTCGGGTTTACTAAATCCCAAAATGCGTCCACTCAGAAAGACGCCTTTAAAAGATAATTCATTTTCCAAAATTAGCCATTAATCCTCAAAATCACGATTTAAGCTTAAAACGCGTCTACTACCCCAGACGCCTTTCAACTCTCTCTCTTACTTTTCCCAGAACTCCACCATTAATTCTATGATTAATCCCTTGAAACGCGTCTTTAGATGTGGTCGATTTTCATCATTATGCCTTGTACGGTTCTGACCAGAATTGGCAGTAACCTGAAACGCGTCGCTATGTATGGACGCCGTTTACTCGATTTCAAACAGCTAGCCTTGCCGCCTCAATTTATGCACCCTAAAACGCGTCGCTCTACCACGACGCCTTTCAACCTCTTCAAACAGAACCTGCGAAGGGCCCCTTTCTTCCTCACTTTCTCCCTTGCTTTCTCTTTCTTCACTCTTCTCCGGCGACTCCAACTCCGGCGATCTCCTCTCTCTCTCTCTCACAAAACCCCCTCTTCTGGGACCATGGAGCGCGGCGAAGGTTCCCGGAAGACCAAGGCCTTAGTAAAGCGGCGACGAACGGCGGTTCCCGTCGAAGAAACTCCCGAGGAAGTGCCGGCCAAACTCACCGAGGTGGCGGCGTTCTTGGAGGAGGAGGAGGCTCCTCCGGCGCCCGTGGCCGTGGAAGAAAAAGGGGAGGGCGACCTCCACGTGGTAAGCTCTCTGTGGTTTGAATGGAGTGAGAAAAGGAGGGAAGAAAGGAGTTCATCAAGAACCCGGAATTGGGCCTTGAAAGGCGTCCAGACCAGGTGACGCATTTCAAACGGCGTCGCCCTGGTCCGACGCCATTCAGGCAAAATTCGGAATTTTAAATGGACATAAAATAGTTCCAAATTGCGTCAGGACCTGTGGACGCCTTTCAATAGGCGTCCATGGGACTCGACGCCTTTCAATTTAGAAACATTTTGTTCTGTTTTTTATGCAATTTTTTTTATTTTCATTTGCAGGGGACAATGAGAGCGAGAATTAGCTGGGACTTAGTGATAGGAGCATATAGAGGGCTCCCGGATTTCCAGAAGGCGCTCCTGCGCCGGATGGGATTCGGCGAGGTTTTAGATATCGAGCCATTTTGGCTCGATCTAGTCCTCCTGCAGGCGCTGCGGGAGAGGTGATAGAAAAGTCGGATCCGCGCCGTATCGGGTATTAAAATCGAAAGGGAAAAAACAGATTTTTACCTTGCGCGGATTCGAATCCGCATTCGTTGGGTTCCGTCTATGCAGCGTCGCAAGCCGCGCAGGTGCCCGGCCTCTAGCGGTATCTATGCGGTCTTCCTCTCTATGTATCGTCCTCGCTTCCTTGCTCGGTGTAGCGTCCACAGATCCCGTCCGGCTGCGCGTAATCCTCTGTGACATGCGGATTCGGAACTCCCGTCGGACGGGAAGCGGAGCGGGCGGGAGACGGAGCGGAGCCTCTGGTGGGCCGGCCACAGAGGGGGGCGCCCAACAGAGAGAGAGAGGAGAGAGAGGGGGCGGTGGGTAGGCCAGAGTTGCTGGCCTTTGACCAAGCAGCGGCACCGCTAGCCGCACAGACTCCAGGCCTCTAGAGAAGTCCACGTGATTTTCCTCGCCACGGATGTCCTTACGTTCCTTGTTCCTCATAGCCCACGAACAATACGCCATTCGCTGCAACGACCACCGCAACACGCGATCGTATTCCCGTCTCATGGGAGATGGAGAAGATGTCGAAGCAGACCCAGAGAAGGGAACCGGCCAGGGCGCCAGAGAGAGAGAGGGAGTGAGGAGGGGGGCAGCTACGGTTGAGCAGCAGCTTGGCCTGCTCAGCCCACTCGCTATATTTTATACTTACCACGCAGTTTTTCATAAAAACTCTGGAAAAGTATAAAACCCACTTTTAATCCACCGCCTTGAGAATCTTTTGTCTGTGACCTTCTAGGCCCAACAACTAGTTCAATTATTGGCCCAATAAGCCCAGTGACTCCTCATTGACTTAATTAATCAATTAATAACTCATATTAATTAATTAATCAACCAATTTTATGTCGTACATTCAATTCAGTCGAGTCTCCGATCACATTGGGTGCCAAGCAATACTACGTGAACCCAGAAGGTATTGGGGTTAAGCAACCCACTTTTGGAACCTGTCCGCTAATATTTACCACGTAGATTTAACTCTTCATTCTCACAATGCTCTCGTGTCAAGTCAGGGTATGGTGAACCATCAAACCCTAACCAGTCGACTTACTAGGATCGGATGCTGCCGTATAATATCGGAAAACTCCTTTCTCGATATTATTGTCCGCCCTGGGCAGAGACTCATACGCATCCTACCTAGAGAATTCTCTCTCTTAGTACTGAGAGCGAATGATTCCTTATTGAACACTCAATTCCGTTCAACGATATTCCGCTGTACTTGATCTTTGGTTGTTTAGAATCCCGTGAATAGAGATCTATAAACCAAAGTCAAAGTAAAGAAGTCCACCGACAACGATTCAGTCGGATCAATTCAGTGAACTCATTCTCTAATGAGCACCTACAGATAAATTCGCCTTAGTGTCTCTAGATATTTGATGTCTTCATAAGATATCCTCTGACTATGAACAATTAAGAATATGTGTGTATAAGTGATCAATCTCATTAGTATGATCTCATCATAATCTGATCACTATTGTACATATTCACGAACTTCATTATTACACATAATGAAATAATGCCATATTATTAATAAATGAATGAGATTATACAAAGTCATATTGGCTTGTAGGCCACCTGAAAATTTCTTCAGGAAAGGTCCTTAGAACATAACCCTTTTCCTACAACTGTCTAACAAGGCATCATGCCTTTCCATTAAGTTCATATCCAGTATGACATCGAAATCTGTCATGTTGATGATGTAGGCTTTTAAAAATGTATGTATCCTAATTCTATAGTCAGTCAATGTTGTGGTAGTAATAGATCAAATTCTCTATAACTTAGCAAACCTATGGATCGCACATAATCCCTTCTTTAGTTGGCACCCTTGCTTAACACGATGAGGCCAATCCTCTAAGTCTAATTCTTAGAACTAGCTAAGTGTATAATCTATAAATGCATACCCAACTATCCTAGCCATATTATGAAAATCCAACAGAGCCTAATTTAGTTCTTATATTCTAGAGTTTAAACCTACCCAGACTATCTTACCCAAACTCTCAAAATCAATTAGTATGGATTATGATCAGATGGTAATGGTTAATCTTCTCTCATGATTCATATGCTCTAATACCACATTGTTACTCCCCTAATCTAGTTCAGTCATTCAGACTCACTTCAGATTCGAGTTATGTAACTACTGAACTAAATAACATACAAATCGAAAATGAATGATGAGAGACAAATAACTAAGCAATCAACATGCAATTTACCATCATTAAACCTAAATATTATATTATATCACCATAACCAAGATCTTCAAATTTCATCAAATGTGCAGAGGAAATAAAATCTCTCAACTCACTAAATATAAAAGTACATATGCTCTCTCAATTTCCTACTACATCAAATCTAAGAAAATAGTAAATCTAATCCTAAATAACGTTCAAATGAGTATAAATCAAACACCTTAAGCAAATCTCACTTCCTCAGCTAACTATTCTTCCTCAGTTTCTAAAAATGTTAGTAGGATTTATTAGTACAATCATTCAGTAGGCAAATCAAATCTACCAAACTAACAATATAATAATTGAAAAGTGATGATATCAGATATACATATGATTCACAGTTCTACATATAATTTCAATAAGATCATGATGCAAAACATAGTCAAATATAAATTATCAAATCAAATGTATTTTCTAATAGTAAGAACAAATTGAACTAACATATAGCATATAAGATATGATCAGATTCATATTTATCTGAATAGCTCTACTAGCCATGATAAGAACATATCACATATCAAACTAAACACATAGTAAATTTGTCATGTTATGGTAGCTTATCAAATTAGAGTTCATATTATCAGAAGTTATATTTCATAATTATGTGCCAAATAAATCAAATCTAAACATATCAAATAGACATGGATCCAACCACCATATAAGGAGCCGAACAAAGAAATACTAAAGCATATTGTTGATGCTCAAATTAGGTGTGTGATATTCATGAATTTCATATTGTTTATATGAATAGTAAAACTGTTAAAAACTAAAGAAAACATGATCGCCAGAAACTGTAAAGTTTCAAAAAAAGATTGATCGCTTACTTTTTCAAATTTGAGAGATGTTGAGTTTTTGATTCTCTTCCTTCGGCCAGCTAAAGAAAGAGAGCCCTTTCGTAAGATGTTCTTGCCTTTGTTTTCTTGATGGTTATTCCTTTGAACTTCTTTCTTTCTTCTTATTTGTACCTTGTAAGAAAGATTAAATAAAGAAAAAATCTAATTAGAACTAGAGTAGAGTAGTATCTATTCTAATAAGAAATTTAAAAATACAACTAAACTAATCTATTCACTTGATTGTTGTTCTTTAAACCCCTATAGTCATGTGGGAATGAAAATATGAGTACGTGTGTGAACATGGAGTGATGATGATGATGGGTTATGGAAAATAATGATGAATCTATAAAACTAATGAAAAGCTAGAAAAAAATTAAGGAAAGAAAATAGTTGGTTGGCTCCTCCAAAGCCTTTGTCTTCAAGAGTTTTAAAGAATGAAATGGATGAAGAAGAAGAAGCCTTAGTTGAAGCTCTTCTTGCTGTCCACGTTTTTCTCCTTTAGAGCCTTCAAACACCTTGCTTCAAGCTTCAAATTCTTCAATAGCCAACCTCTTTCAAAGGTCCAAAGGGTGTTGTATTTATAAGAATAGGTTTAGGAGTGTTTAGGGCTTCAAAAGGACTCTCTCCCACAGTCGGACTTACCTTGGACGAGCATGGAGGAGTTTGCAAACTTTCCAACTTTGGAAACTGGATTATCTCGGTTAAATCATGTTTATCAGGAAACCCACAAATCGCATCGCCCAACTGAGATGCCATTTAGCTAATTAAAGCGGCCAAAATAGAAATAAAATTTGAAAAGGAAATTGAAATACTTTAGGAAACCTAAATAGCGTCTCCTAAGGGCGACGTGCTTTAAATAATTAAGAAATTAATTCAAGTTAAAAATCGTAAATCCAGACGGATTAGGACTTAAATGGCATCTCCTATGGGGCGATGCTATTCAGTTAAATCTATATGAATTTGAAAATTCAATTCTGAACTGATTTCGGCTAGGAATCTAAATGGCATCGTGCTTGGGCGATGCTAACTGACAAATTTCGAGAAAAATCAATAAAAAATAATTAATAATTAAATATCAGACCATTCTAGAGCATTATGTATGACATGAAATTTACTTAGTATGAGGTCAAAATTAGCGTGTCTACATATATAGGGAAGTATACTAAGGTCTTGACACATGCATACCCAGGGATTCTATTGTCCCACCTTAGATGACTATAAAGAAAATACAATCACTGGGATTTTTTCGTTACCTACGGGCAGAACTCATCCACGGACACTTATAGAATGAGCCTCAATCTCCTTAATATGGCAATGTCCAAACATATATTAAACAAATATGACACAAACATATTTTCGCAGGTTTCAAATTTATCACAGATCTGGAAATTTAATAGGGAAAATGATATATATATACATACGAGTCAAAATATGTTTCTTTTTTATACAAAATACTCATTTAAGAGTCAAATATGTCATATATATAGAAAATCAGAGTGTAGTTTATACAAATAGGTTTATGGACAGAAGAATATGCTACTTAAACTTTCTCAAATTTTTTAGACAAACAATTATAATTTTTGACTAATAAGACTAATTTTTGGACAAAGAATTATAATTTTTGGCTAGTAAGAATAGATTCAAAAAATATCAAACTTGGTGAACATGCCCAATAGGCCAAAATAATAATACGGATAAAGTTTCATATAATTCAGATATCAAACGAATGATTTAGAGCATTAAATGACATATAAATAACTTTAGTCAAATTGGTCCAATCAAATAAATAGCCTGATAATAGGCAAATAAAATCTAAAATTTATGAAATTTTATTGACAAGTATAACAGGTTGAAATCAAAGTGTGTCCAAAATTTCAAGTCAATCGTCCAAGGAACAAAGGAGTTATGGCCAATTTAATTTCATACCAAAAATTGATAAGAGGTTCCAATAACTGTAGCAAAAGACCCTAATAATCGTAGGCAAAGATGCTCATAACTATAATAATAGGCTTATAACCCCTTAATATTTAAGTAAAAATCATGTCAGTCATAGCAAATGCATTTTGGCTGGATTTTTTAAATCGCGTTGGTTCGCGACGAGATGTTTTAATAGGGATTTTCTGAACTTATATATTTTGTGAATTTGATCAAAAAGTGATGAAACAAACTAAGAATTGAGATCATAGATGCATAGAATATTATTCTAGAAATCATTTTTGACCACTTTTGAAAGTCAAGATAAAGTTTTTATATTAATACAAAATATTATTTAATAGGTTATCATCACCTACCTTAAGAACACAAAGAACACTCTCCTATAATTCCTTTCAATCACCTTCTACCACTTCAATCTCAATTTTCTTGTGACCTAAGGCTTCTCCTATGACCTCTAAACCTCAAAGAACAACAATCCATCCATTAGAATCAATTTTCAAAGAGAATTAAATCAAAACACTTCTTTTTTTCATGAGGAACATCATGTTCTCACCTCTTATCTCGGGGCTGTGCGTAAGAGGTCTTATGCACGATCCCAAGACCTCATATATATTCTTTTGACTTCCTAATATTATCCAAATTAATTCCACAAAATTGTTAAGTTGAACTCACTGTACCTTCTTTAACCAACGAGCTAAAGCATTCCGATTCAAACTAAGTACCGAGATTTTCGCGCACAATGGATTTCCTCCCATAAACCCCCTAAGATTAGACCTATTAAACGTCGAAACTAGCTTTTGATAGTTTTGACAAACTACTTGTCTTTTAATTCTCTTTGCAACCATATATGCCATGTCATTTTTCGACTTTTGTGCATGAAGTTATTGCGTTCTCAAAACAACATTTTCTTGCAGTTTTTAGACTCGAAAATTTGACTGTCTTGGAAACCAACTAGTTTCCTAATTGTGTCACTAATAGGTTTATTGAGCTTGTTTTGACTTAACCAATGACTTACCTAATTTAAATCTATTTTTATATTATTAAATAAATATTAAATAGATTAAAATTATTTTAATCTGTTAATTGACTTAATTAGGCTTATTTAAATCTAATTAGGCTTAATTAACCTTGACCCATTAACAAATTAATGAGTTTGAGATGCAAGGTATAATAGACCAACTGAGCTATGCACCTTTTATGTCATGTTCACAGGAACAATCAATATTCAATTATTGCACTAAATAGAATTATAATTATGCCCTAAATAAATTATTTAAATATATCCGATTTTGCTGTAAAACCATACTACACTCAGTTTTTCACATGAAATGATGATATTTTTAACTTAGAATTCAAAAAAATTGGTGTCGTTTAAAAGAGTACAAAATTATCTATCCTTCACGTAATTTTGCATATAAAATCATGAGTGCAATGCACAATTGTAATCAATTAATGCCTTAGAATGTATAATTATCATGTTGCTTGCTGTATGAGTGGTGGAACTGACTGTTGTTGTTGTTGTTGTTGCTACTGATGTGGTCTTTTTACCTTAGTGGAATTTGCAATGATCATCTTCACTTGTTTTGACTCTGACAAGTGATCTTTTACTTTTTCTGCCATAGATCTCCACTAATCAACAAATATGGCGACGTCCTCTTCAGCCTTCATCTTTTCAGCCACCAAATCTATAACTAACAACATTGGACCGACCCTATCCTTGTATCTTTGTAGAAACTTCTTTAAGACTATGTCAAAGTTCTCGGCCTCAAACGGTTCAAATGAGAAGAACCACTCTAATGTAGTCCCTTCTAATGATATTTTGAATAAAAATTCTAGGTACCACTTGTCACTATTCCTGAAAGAGGATTCATTAGAGAAAGTCCTTCAGATGGATAAATGGACACCCCAACCCGTTGTACTTACGATAAACTAGCATCTCGAAGGGAGGCAAGTGGAAGATAGGGAGCACGGGAACTGAAACCTCTAGAGTTCCCTTTGCATCAGTAATATTCTACAAATTCTTGTATTGCTCATCCATTTAGTTTAACTTTGAGACAAGAGCCTGAGTTAATTGGTTATTCTGGTGTGGTGATGGTGGAATGTAAACTGGCTTCTTGGACCCTTGTGGATAGTATTGGGGACATGTAGTGTAGTAAAGCATGTCTGTAGCATTCCTGTCTGGCATGGGAGCTCTTTGATCTGTAGGGGTTTGAGGTCGAGATGGGTATCTAAAGGTGGATTGTTGTTGACCAACCTGTTGAGAGGTGGAGATATGAAGGCTCGCCATGGCATGTGTAACGACCCGCCACCCTATAATCGGGGATCCGATTACTAAATGGGTACCAAATCATTAAAATTAGGAGCCAAACCAGGATCTCGATAAGTCTGGGAAATAAATGATAAATTAAGCTAAACATTCCACATTACATAGAATTGTAAAGGAAGTGTAGGAATTAAAAATTATTACAATTCGACTTGACTCAGCAAATAATTACATATACCAACTGAAAAGAAATAATTAAGTGTACAGGCCTGAAAGGAAAATAACAACTACATCGGGGCATACCCTAGAACATTGGCTGTTGGCGCGCAACCCGAGACGAAACCCTCCTCGCTACACCTGCTTGAAACCCTCACCTGAAAACCGCAGGGGTGAGTCTCATTGAAATGGACTCAGTAGGGATCTTTCGATCCCTACCACAATTATAGGTAATTAAATAAGTAAAGCAGTAAACACAACTCCCAAAGATTTCCAAATTTGGATATAAAACACATGCATTTGTAAATGCAACATGCACAACTCTGAAACCACTCCACCACGGAGTCCACAACCAGTGTCTCAGCTAAACACACAAACTACGCAGTCGAACGCGGAAAACACCGACCCGCTAGGACCAAACAGCAACCCCTCGGATAGCGCGCTAAGTAGTCCGGCATTTTTAGCTCTAGATGGTTCTGCTTCCCCTAGCACGAGTGACACTCTGAATGTACCACTCCCACACCGGTACTAGCTATACCCCGAGGTACACCAGGTGACCCTCTCTCTAGGCGTCACCCCACCACTCCCACACCGGCGCCGTATCACTCCCACACCGACACAGGGTTCCTAAGCACTAACAACTGTTACTATAGGTCCACGGTCGCACAAAACACAACACAGTGCGATCCGATCACGTAGAAATCTTCGTCCTTGAAGTACGTTTTCATGCATGCATTTAACCAAACTATCTAACAATGTGAATACATGTTAATTACATGAATTAATGAGGTTCTGTCTTGAATCGTGTCGCCCGTGGCCGACGTCATTCAAGACCCCTAAACTAGTTCACACGAAAACTGGCCTCAGAAGATGGCCTAATTCGCGTTGCCCCTGGCAGACACTATTTAATATGGCGTCGTTGTCGCCAGATGCTATTCAAGAAAGAGACATAATCCCCTGATCTAGCCTCGAAACAAGCTGGGCTAAATCACGTCTCGGGTGGCAGCATTTAAAATGGTGTCATTGTTGCCAAACGCCATTTAGTGCTCGTAAACAGGTTCCCCTCTGGCCTCTCCCGAGTCACAAAGTGAGATTTCTCCCCAAATCGTGCAAAAACGTAAAAAATAGAGAAAGCTGGGGAGAAACCTAATTATCTCATAAGGAACCCCTTAAAGCATGCTTTATATCCCAGAAGCATCCACACATATTGCATGCTTCAAAGCGGTAAAATCATGGTTTTAAACAAAACACCGCGAGGATCGTCACAAGCCACTGTGCTCCTAGTCGCCGAACCGCCACGCCACAAGCCACCGCCAGTACCGCCGTGGACGTTGTCACTACATCGGGACGTCGGCCGCCGTCCGGAGAGAAATGCGCCGCGGAGGAGATGGTGGTGGTAGTGGTGGGAATTAGGAGGTTGATGGAGTGGAGGAAGAGGAGGAATGGGGAGAGGAAAGTAAGGAGAAGGGGAAGGGGGAGCGGATGGATTGGAGAGAGGGAGGAGAAAGAAGAGAATGAGAGAAGGAAAAGGAAGGAGGGCTTCGGAGAATCAACCGAAACTCGCCAAAATGCGTCGTCCAAAATCGACGTCAATCAGACGACATGACAGGGTCGTTCACTGACAGATCTCTGAATGGCATCGACTATGCAAGATGCCATTCAGACGATAAGATCGGGGCCGTACTCTCGCAGTCCAAAATCGGTCCACATGGTACATTCTAAAAAACATCCCCCTAACCCGACGCCGTTTGAACCGCGTCTTGCAAACTCGACGCAAAAAAGAGCCCATGTCCCAGCCCCACAAAGGCTCAAACCAAGGGGTCCGACTCCGAAACCGACTTGATAACCGGATCCGAAACCTCAGTCCTTACAGCATGAGTGGGGATTTGAGTAGAAGTTTGATTGGTAGAATTAACGGGTTCAAAAGTACCTGCAGAAGATTTTCCTTTGAGAATAACCTAGATAGTCTCAAGCTGATGAGGATCCAAATGAGTGGCAAGCACTCAAAGAGAGAAGATGAGATCTACAGAGGGGTTGGAAGATGAGTGCTCATTGTGAACTTGAGCCTCACCAAAGTTTAGATTCGGGTCAAATTCAAGAGTATGAACTTGAGAATGCATGTAGTATCTTGAGGTGGGATTATACTTATCATACTGAGGTTCATTAGGATTGTAGTGAGACTGATCTTGAGGATTATGGGAATCCTCCTTATGGTCGAACAAGTTATGATATTCATATGAAGCCATTCCAACAACTCTACTTGGAAGAAGAATCATATTTAAATCAGCAAATGTTCAAATAATTTTGCCGAAAATTAATAAACAAGTGGATGCTTACATTTCTCAAGGGTTGCTTGTTGGGTTTAAGTGGTTTTTAGACAAGGTAGGGCTCACTTAAATGGGCAAGATCCTAGTTTCAATTCCAGTGGCCACCATTATTCTTTAAGTATTTGCACAACTCACTGCAAAAGGATATCTATACGGGTCTTCAATTGTACAATCAACCCGATTGGCAAGGAGGGAGTCCCTTACTTTTAGGGATTTACATAGGCCTTGACACGAGCTTTTCCAATCCAGAAGGGATGGACTGCCCCAACTAGAGAGAATCACAAGTGTCAAAGAGGTGTTTGGCTCTTAGGATATGCAAAAGATGATTAGAATGCAAGTAATAAACTAAAGAGACAAATGAAAACAATGATCCGAATCGCGTCTGGACAGGTGCAATTCAAGCAACTAGTCCCCTCTTATAGACCCTCTTCGTGTAGTAGATAGGCATACCAAATCGTGTCATTCATGGAGGGCGTGATTCTGAATCGCATCTAACTATATAGGCGCAATTTAGAATCCATGAACAGATCACAGAGAGGCCTACCTTTCTCATCCAAACAGATAGAAGAAATGGATAAAAGTCTAGTAAAAATCCCAAATTTAGGTATGCGAGACAATCAATATGAAAATACTGAAATATCCAAAAGCCAATCTCAAACAATCACAACTTAAACGAGCTCAAACGAGACTAATTTGTTGTTCCAAAGGGGATGTGTATGAGGTGCACAAGGGATAAAAACCATTGAAATAAATATGCTCGAGGAGTACAATGGAGCACACACGAGGGTGAAAAAGGAGGTGACACACGAGGGCTTCAAGTGTAAAAAGAGTGTGAATAAAAGAAGAGAAGGAATGACACAGTTAGTCCCACTATGATCGTGAAAAACTTATGAGTGCTCAAATTGTGCTATTGAAATTAAAATTGAAATATTGTGACTAAAACAATGAGTAGAGAATGAGATTCTCAAACGAATATAAAAAGTGATCACACGTATACCCGGGGTTTTCGGGATGACTGTGAATCCTTAAGTTCTCTCTCTTCAGCCAGCCGAAGAAAAAGAGCCTCCTTTTTTGTTCTTTCACTCTCTTTAGATGTTCCTTGCAAATAAACAAACAAACAGATACGATCAGAGCTTATGATTAATGTAGTATCTATTCTAAATAAAAATTAAACATGGAACTAAATTAGAAACTCACTTTTTTTGTCTTTTTCATTAAAACCCCTATATGCAAAAAGAAAAGGAATTTATGTTGTGGTGCGTGAGATGAATATGTGATGCATGAAATTAGGCTAATGAGGAACAAAGAACTAGAAGCAAAGGAAGAATAAGAAGCTAGCCCCTCCAAAAGCTACCCTTGATTGAGGGCACCCTTCAATGAGGAAGAAGGCGTTCAAGAGAGAAAGAAGAACTCCAAGGATCTTGATTTTCGTGTAAAGGGGAGAGACTCTCTATTCTTTTTGGTAGAACTCACAATGATCAATTGGCCAACCTCTTTAAGGTTTCAAAGTATATATGTATATATAAAGAGTTAATTTCCACAATAAATCAATGTAAAATAAATTTCTTGGGCTCCGTGAAACTCCACAACATGGAAACCATCCAAAACTCTTCCCCAACCTCGGATTATTCTGTAGAAAGAAGGACTAGCATGGAAAGAAACTACATTGAAAGTTCTTAGGCCTACTGGGCTACGCAACTGAATGTTGTCTAGCCGTGCGGATGCATTTTAGAAAGGTGTCCATCAACCAGGACGTCTTTTAGAGGGAACAAAAAGGAAATAAAATTGTAGATCAATATGAAAATTTTAAAAGACGTCTACCATGGTGGACACATTTCAAGTGAATAGTAATTCGTTTCAAAATCAAATAGTTAATCAACTAGGATTCAAACTTTAATTGGCGTCCACCATAGAGGACACGATTAAGAAAATTCAATAATCGATTAAAAATTGAGTAAAAAACTTATTACGGTTAGAAACCTAAATGGTGTCCAGCATGGTAGACGCGATTCAAAAGACTAACTAATTTCAAGAAATAATAAGTAAACATCACTCAAGTAAATAAATTAAATACCACTTTGGGACATTGTATCTGAAATTTTCTTAGTTTGGTGTCAAAATTAGTTTGTCTACAGCCTTAAGCAGTGCAAACATACTAATTTTGACCTCACATTGAGTATATTTCATATCAGATTATGATACCCTAAAGTGGTCTTTAATTTAATCATTTGATTGATTTTTACTGATTATTTCTTAAATTTAATTAAGACTTTTGACTTGCGTCTTCCATGATGGATGCCATTTAAGTTTCTTGCCCTAATCGATTTCCAAGTCTTTTTTTAATCGATTATTGAATTTTCTGAATAACATCCTCCATAGTCGATGCCATTTAGAATTTTAATTTTATTTGATTAACTACTTGATTTTGAACAGATTACTATTTGCTTGAAACGTGTCCACCATGGTGAACGTCATTTAAACTTTCCATATTTGTCTTCAATTTTATTTCCTTTTTGGCCCCTATAAAAGACATCCTAGTTGGTCGATGCGTTTCTAAAATGTGTTTGCACGACTAGATGCGATTCAATTATGTAACCCAGAATGCCCAATCTAAGCCAAATTCAACAATTCACTCCAAGATGGTTCCCTTTCATGCTAATCCTTCTTTCCATAGATTTATCTGATGTTAGGGGAGACTATTGGATGGTTTTCATATTGTGGGGTGTCTTGGAACCTAAGAACTCTATTTTTCATTTATTTATTGAGGGAATTAGCACTGTATATATATATATATATACATATGTGCTTTGAGATTTCAAAGAAGTGGGCCAATTGATCATTGTGACTTCTACTAAAGAGGGAAGAGAGCCCTTTGCCCTTTGCACAAAAATCAATAGATTTGGAGTTCTTTTTTCTTTCCCGAAAGCCTTCTTCCTCATTGAAGGGTTCCTTCAACCAAGGATAACTTTTAAACGGGCCAACTTCTTCTTGGTTTTCTTCTTATTCTTTCCTTTTCATTAGTTTAGTTACATACATCACATCTTCATCACATACATCACATGATAACTTCCATTCCCTTTGAATATAGGCATTTAAAAGAAAAGGACAAAAAAAGTGAGTTTTTAGTTTAGTTGCATGTTTAATTCTTATTTATAATAGATACTACACTAATCATAAGCTCTAATCATATTTTTGTTTGTTTATTTGTTTGCAAGGAACATCAAAGAGAGTAAAAAAGCTAAAAAAAAAGAGGCACTTCTTCTTCGGCCAGCTGAAGAGGGAGGACTTAAGTGTTCACAGTCATCCTGATAACCCATGGTACACACGTGATCACTTTTCTATTTATTCGAGAATGTCATTCTCTAGCATTACGATCTTATTGTTTGAGCACGATATTTAATTTTATTTCAATAGCACATATTGAGCACTCACAGCTCTTTGGCGATTACGGTGGCAATAATCGTGTTGTTCCCTCTCTTTTTTTTATTCACTCTCTTTTTACACTTGACACCCTCATGGTGTCTCCTCCTTTCGCACCCTCATGTGTGCTCCATTATGCTCCTTGAGTACGTTCATTTCACTAATTTTTGTCCCTCGTGAACTACGTGCATATCTCTTTTGGAATGGCAAATTAGCCTCATTTGATGCCTTTTAAGTTGTGATTGTTTGAGATTGGCTTTTGGACACTTTGGTGCTTTGATATTGATTGCCTGGCATACCCGAATTCAAGATTTTTACTATGAATTATTATCTTCTTTTTCTATCTATTTGTTTCGGAGAGGAAGGCCTCACTGTGTTCTGCTCACATATTATAAACTGGGTCCATGCAGTTAGACACAATTCATAATTACGTCATCCACGATAGATGCAATTTGATTTGCCTAGTTGCTGCACGAAGGGTATGCAAGAGGGGCTAGTTGCCTGAATCACATGTATTGCGAACGCGCCTACTACAGTAGGCATGATTCATAAATGCATCCTATGTCCCAAATGCAATTTGGATCTATGTTACACATTGTCCTTTTCACTTTGTTGCTTGCATTGTGGTCATCTTTTGCATATCCTAAGAGCCAAACACCTCTTTGACTCTTGTGATTCCCTCCAGTTGAGGTGGTCCCTCTGTTCTAGATAGGAAAAGCTCATGCCAACACCTCCATAAATCCCCAAAGGCAAGGGATTCCCTCCTTGCTCATCGAGTTGGTTGTACCATTGAATACCCGGTTAGACCGTCCTTTGGCAGTGAGTTGTGCAAACATTTAGAGAATAACAGTTGCCATTGGAATTGAAACTAGGATCTACCCATTTGAGTGAATTCTACCTTGTCTGAAAACCACCTAAACACAACAAGGAACTCCTAAGAAATGTAAGCATCCACTCGTTTGTCAATTGCTTGCAAAATTATTTGAACCCTTTGTTGATTTAAACATGATGCTTCGTTCAGGTGGAATTGTTGAAATGGCTTCATACGAATATGATAACTTCTTTGATCGTGAAGAAGTTTTTCAATATTTTCACGATCAGTCTTACAACAATCCAAAAGAACCTCAGTACAATCAGTAAAATCCCACCATAGATTAGAGGTACAGTGTTAATCATAACAAGTGATTGATCAGGACTATATCATAATAAAATGGAGTTAGATAATCGATATGAAGAATGAATTCATTAACGAAGTCAAAACACACATAAAACCTATTATTCGTTTAGCGATACTTACTTAATTGATTTTCTAGTTGAATCTATATTCGATACGACCATAGATCTCCCAGATTCGACTAAGTCAAGAACTAAGCATATAATTAGTGGAACTGGCATCATATAAAACAAATAAATTCAGCTATTATGAACATTTAGATAGTGATTATTGCTAACATTTTTCTTGTTTGTTAGCATCAAAGTATAGGAGTTAAATGAATACACAAATTTCTCAACACGAGCACCTCTCTGTGTCACCACCTCATGGACTGACTTGGCCTCTGTTTGAGCCCGTACGGCATCACTTGTGGCCTTCTCTGCCTCCTCCTCCTCCACACTCTAGAGGACCTCTCGGATCTTTGCAATTAGTCAATTGAAGGTTATCCTCATAGTCAATAATGTATGATGAAATTGAATGAACAATGAACTATTGGATGTTTTGTGCATATGTTGTGTGTGAATATGTGAATTGGTTGCACAAAGTGAATGAATGATTGAAATAAGCTGAGCAACTTACCTGAGTAGAGCGATCATCCTCTGCCTGAGATGTGCAAAGGACAACACCCACTAGCTGCTCCTGTAGTGAGGCAATCTCCGAAGATGGTGGGGCACTAGAACTGGAGGCACCCCTTGTACCCTGGGTGGCCTGGGCATAAGTGGCTTGCTACAAAGTATAGAGGCACGTCATTGTAGACACGCTAATTTTGACGTCATTTCGAGTAAATTTCATATCATATAATAATACCTCAGAATGGTTTGATATTTAATCATTGATTAATTTTTATTGATATTTTTGAGTGTCGGGTTTAACAGACATGTTTAAGTTAATCAATTGAATTGATTTTAGCTCAAATTTCAGTTAAAATATGAAGAAGTCTAAAAGACGTCGACCCATGTGGACGTCGTTTAGAATTTATTCTTATTTTAACATTTAAATTTGAATTTTAATCAATTGATTAATTAGCTAAAAGGCGTCTGTGAAGGCTGACGCATTTTAGGTTTCCTAAGCTATTTTAACTTCTCTTCCGGATGTTTATCCTTATCTTAATTATTCTAAAAGACGTCTACACACGTGGACGCGTTTTAGCCAATAAAGATAAAGATAAGTTTTCCCGGATATTTATCCTTATCTTAATTAATCTGAAAGGCGTCAGCCATGGTGGACGCGTTTTAGATAATTACAGATAAATATGAATTAATCAGTATTTATCTGTCAGTTAAGATAGATAAATCCTAGATTTTTCTATGTTAATCGCGAACGGAGAAAAAGCCTATAAATACCTTGCATCTCGAAGAGTAAAAATAGTGTGAAGCGTAATCTTGAGTTAATTGAGCGATGGCGAGTTGAAGATCGAAGCAACAACGTCGGAACGCCGGAGCGCTGCCATTTCCAGAAGTCGGCGTCCCTTTCAAGAATCTTCATCCTTTCAAGGCTTCAACCCATTGGACATAAGTGTTTCAATTCTGCATTTTTATTCTACATCTTCATTTAGTTCTACATTCTTCATATTCACTTCATGCAACACACACCACAGCATAATCTTTCAAAACCTATTTGATTTAAGGGGTTTTCAATGCCATTTAAACAAGTAAGTTTGCTGTTCAATTATATACTTAAAATCATGATTAGTTTGGATATTGCTTCTACTTAAAATTCTCATCATCATTGTTTCTTTATTTTCTTTTCCTGTTTCTGTCTCTGCTGCACTCAACAACAACAAGAGAACAAAAGGGGAAATCAAGCATAAAGCCAGAAGGACTTCTGGACGATCCTCAACCTCAAACTCAACAGCAAGAACAAAAGAACAAAGAAAGGGCTCTCTTTCTTCAGCCGGCTGAAGGAGGGGAATCAAGGACTCGACATCTTCCACGTTCAAACAGGTAGGCGATCAAAACTCTCTTTTGAAACTTTTAAGTCAAAAGTTTCTGGCGATCACTGCACTTAGTTGCTATTTTTGATAGGTTAGTTTACACTAAACAACATAGATTTTTCATGTTAATCACACGAGCATTTTAAGCACCTACAGCTCTTTTGGCGATCACGGTGGGACTTGGTCTCGCCATCTTTTAGTCTCTTTTTGTTCTTGCTATCATCAATCGGGCACCCACGGTGCACCATTTGTGTCTCTCGACACGTCCTCACCAATTGGTGAGTGTTTTAGTTTAATTAATTTCCCTCGTGCACCACGTGCACACCCCAGTGGCAAGATCTTGCCCTCCCCTTGATTAGTTCAAAAAGCTGTTTTTGTGATGAAAATGATGTGTGATTGATTGATTTCCTAGTTGTTTAGTTAGTAAATCATCCTGTTAAAATCTGGAACTAAAAAATTTTTGCATGAGTCGATTGTTTACTGCTTTTTATCCTGTTTGAGGAGGATTCAACCCAGAAAATCCTCCTGCAAAACTGTTTCTGCGAACTGAAAAGCGTCCAGGAGCATTGACGCGTTTCAAAACAGCGTCAACCCTCCCAGACGCCTTTCAGCCTTCACAGTTTCTCTGCTGTCTGCATTTGTTTCTGCGAAAAAATTAAGTTCTGTGTTGAATAGCGTTGACTAAAATCGACTCGATTCAGATAGTTTCTTAGTTATTTCTCAGTTCTCAGATTTTTGTGGTTTGAGTGCTAGCTACCCATAATTTATTAAGCATTAGAGACCATCCAGGCCGTAGGGCATACACATTGAGGCGAAAACCCTCCTTTTATTAGGAACACACTACTCGACGTCAGCAACTCTCTCTGATTGGGTTGGTCCCTTGATCAGACTAGAGAAGTTGACGTTGAGACCTCCATAAGTCCCCAAAATCAAGGTATTCCTCCTTGATCATCGGGCTGGTTGTACCAATTGAAGTCCCGGCTAGATTCCGAAAGCGTTGTGAGAGAAAGCCCTAGAGAATAACGGTGGAAATTGAACTGAAACTAGGATCCTTTCCCTGAGCGAAATTGTGGTTTAATCCAATTCAAATAACTCAACAAGGAACCTTAAAATCACGTTAAACATTCACTTGTTTGATTAATCTTTGTACAACTTGTTTGTTAAATCTTTGAAAAGGGAATCTAACATCATGCTGCTGCGATCAGGCAGGGACTTGAGTATGGCTCAAGACGCCATCATCAACTACGAGGGAGATGCTAATGCCCCTCGCGATTCAGACTTCAACTATGAGAACGGGAGAGATGCTGATGCCTCCCGTAATTCTGCCCCCATTCCATATCGACAAGATGGGAATGTCCGGACTCCTCTTTTTCATCCACAGGATCGATATCTTGATCTTCCCCCGCATGAATATGCGATCCCTAATCCCGATCTAGAGGGGGACATGAATCAGAATGATCCCTCACCCTCTGATCCTTCCGATCTCGTCAACGCCCTGGGAGTTCTTGCCTCCCGACTGGACCCTCAGCAGTTCGAGGCGATCCAGTCTATTCTGAAGGGGAAGGCACCCGTGCAGCCTGCTGAGCCGAACCCTATGGCTCCCCCTGTTGTTACTCAACAACCTCCCATTCCTCCTCCTTATATCCATCAGGCCATGGAAGGCCTTCATATTACTTCTCGGCCAACTGGGCCACAACTTTCATCATCTAGGCAACCGGCTAGACCACAAACGCCTATTTATCAAAATGCCCTCGGGCATGGCGGAAGCTCTGCCGGACCTCCTCTTTATTGTCCTCCCTGTCCAACGTACTCTAGGCAGCAGGCCTATCAGGTACTTCTACCTCCTCCTCCTCCCCAGGCAGATCTGACCACGCAAGCGTTGCTGGCCAAGATGGAGCGCATGGATGAGCAGTTCAACAACCTCCAGAAGATGATGGGGGTTAAAGCTATGCCAGAAATCAGTTTACCGAGCCTGCCAGTATTCCATCTGCCACCCTCTGAGATGCCAGTGTACCGAAAGTATAACGGTACTGGTAACCCCTTCACACATCTGAAGGAGTTCATGTACGAATCATCTTTCTGGCAGAACGACAAGAGGTCGTTGGCCTTTTTGTTCAGGAGATCTCTAGAGAGACCAGCCCTCGAGTGGTTCTTTTCTCTGGAACCCTCCGAAGTAGAGGATTACGTTATCGTTTCAGGCAAATTTATCCAACGATACCAGGACAGAGTTGCACCCTCCTTGTCTATCACGGACCTCATTGCAGAAAAGATGAAACCGGATGAGGAGTTTGTCAGTTTTGCTGACAGGTGGCGGGGCCTGGCTGAAAAGGTGAAGGATCACTTGTCCGAATCTGAACAAGTGAAAATGTTAATTTCTAACGCCACGCCCCAGTTCAAGCTAGTCCTCTCCTTGAACAATTTCACTAACATGGCAGAGCTCTATGAAAGAGCACGGTACTGCCAAAATGCCTTCAAGGACGCTACGTTCTCTAGCATCTTTGATCCTCACAGACCTAGCAGGCCTCCACCTCGGAAGCCTGCAGTGCCGAATTCTCCCAGCACAGGTCCGACTACTGAGGGCACGCTCTCTCACGAGCAAGTCAGTACCATGAATAATAATTCGCCCAGTTCGTGAGGAACCAGCAGCAGTACCAGAGGCCACCACAGCCGAACCAACAAGGGTATAGGCAACAGCAGAACCCCCATTATCAACAACAGTATCAGCGGCCCCAGCAGCCGAATCAGAACCAGCAACAGCTACAACAACAGTACCACCAGCCCCAACAGCAGCCATATCAGCAGCCCCAACAGCTACAGTACCAGCCGCGCGCACCGCCGGCGTACCATAATGTCCCTCCTCCTGGTGACTACAACCAGCAGAGAAGACCTCCAAGCCCGAAAAGGGCAGAATACCCGGCCCTCCCAGAATCCTTGGCAGATATCTTCTGTGCTCTAATGGCAGCTAATGCCTTAGTTTTGCTAAGGGAAAAGGCCGTCTGGCCTCAAAATGCCGATACGTCCAGGTATTGCTATTTCCATAGGCAACCTGGGCATACCATTGACACCTGCTTCCAGTTCAGAGATTATATTCATGATCTCAATGAGCAGGGCGGCATAGACTGGGAGGAGATGAAAAAGTACATATCAGCCCTGAAAGCGAGAAGACCACAGCAGCAGCAGCAGTAGCAAGCAAGGCCACCGGCACAAGCAGCAGCACCACCCAACATGGGCGTAGTGCAGAATCCACTCCCGGAGCACCAGAACCAAAACCAAGTTGCTCCCATTTTGACGAACAGCCAGTCTGAGGCTGGTCGTGGGTAGCAGTGGAGAATAGAGGACTCTTCCTCTCTTTGTTCAACGGGTCACGTTCAAAGTACCGCAGAGCGACCACCACGCCGCACCATCCACATACCTCGGCCGCAACCCATTACCATCACCCCTCTACCGACACCCACATATCACTCACCCGCACCCAATAACCCATTACCACTACCCACCTTCCTTAAGCCCATTACACCCCGCACTCCTACGCCTCCATCATATAACCCCCCGCAAACCAATAACGCGCCCCTTCTACCATCTAGGCCGTTACTACACGTACCATTTCCTACTTCACCCGCTACCACCACCACCTACCCAGATATCCCCTTACCATCCAAACCACTATTACGCATACCATTCCCCACTTCGCCAACCACTTACCCATCCACCATCCAACCCTCTAGGCCTCTAATCCGCACCGCGCCATCACCACATAACCCTACGCCATCACCTACATACCAACCCTCTACGCCATCCGCACCATCCAACCCTGCGGTACTTAAAGTGTCACCCGGATCCTCCACGGTTGAGGAACACGTGCTCCGGAGTGGAAGGATTTTCAACAAAGTCTTTCCTCAGTCTACGGTTAGAGACGGCCCATCGCAGCCGACTGAGGAAGCCCATAATGAAGAGCGTGCACCAGGCACTCAATATGACTTGTTGAAACATCTGGACAGAACACCGGCACGGATCACTATACTCGAATTGATCAAAAGATCCAAGATTCACCAAGAAGCCTTAATGGAATATCTACAGAAGGTGATGGTCAATGAGGACGTGCCGGTAGAGAAAATTGCAGCACTACTAGTTCCTCAGGGGGATCAGCCCTCCATTACATTTCATACATCGGAACTAGCACCGCCAGCAGCCAGAAGCATGGCTTTGGGCATCACGGTCAACATCTGTAAGAAGGCCGTGGATGCATGCCTGGTCGATACAGGGGCTTCGATCAATGTTCTACCTCCGAAGACCCTGGAGCTATGCGGTGTGCCCAAAGAAAAATGGCTGCCCAGCCCCATCTCAGTGACAGCATATGACAATTCTACCCGTTCCCCTCTGGGAATGGTCTATTTAAAGGTGGAGCTGGGTCCTGTAAGTCATGCAGAGGTCGAATTTCACATCCTAGAAATCGACCCTTCTATAAATGCCATTTTGGGTCGTCCTTATATTAAAACTCTTGAGGCGATTCCCTCTACGAATCACCAATGCCTCAAATTCCCTTAGAAAGGACGAATTATTAATGTGACGAGCATGCCGATCCTTGCTGCTGCTCATACCTTGAACATTAAATCTGCTGTTTTACCTGGCCGACAACCTTTTCTGTCGGTATTACAGGTCTACCGTCCAGTGGTTGATCCTCTAAAAGCCGCCACTATTTCTCCATACCCATTAGATGCCATCAAAAGGGGGAAGTGCATAAGTACCCCAGGATGGAGAATTATGATGAAGAACGGCTACGAGCCTGGAAGAGGTCTGGGCACACAATTGCAAGGCAGGACCACTCCTGTCAGAAATCATCGAGCAGCACCTGGAAGTGGTCTGGGCTATAGGCCAAGAAGACTGAAGCAAGATCTGGTTCAGCAAGCAGAGATCGAAGAAGGTCCGAAAATCTGGGAGGCAATGTCTACACCACCCAAAGAAGGCCGAGATCCCCTAACATGGACCCTGTGTACGCATTTTGTGAAAGGGCCCATACTTAGCCACGACAACACGGTGGTCATTACTTCCTGTTTTGACTTCCATGATATATATGGGAGGGACTTGGCCAGACATTGCTCTGAACTACTTACGTACCAATCCTTGGAGGCTCTGCGGCCTATGAAAAGGAGGAAATTTCATGATCCTGAATGTGAATGGTATAGGTGGTTCGATCTTAGAGACCTGTATATTGCACTGAACATACTATTCCTGGATCCTGCAGAACCTAAGTGGCCGCCGCAGATTGATGAGCTGATTGAAAGCCCTGGTGCCATATTTGACAAGCGGATATTGCTGTCTGAAGAAACCGACGAAGGGGAGCCAGATGACCCTTATGAAGCTGGTTACACTATAGATCTGCTCTGGAGGGGGACATATCCTTCACATGTCTTCATGCTCCATACTCTATTTCGTACACTGCTCTTGACCCCGACTTGGTCGCGGGTCATTATTGAAGATATCCCACGGGCTCCGCCCGTCATGATTACTCTGTCCCCTCGGGACCTTATTCCACAACCTCCTCTCGATCTAGAGAGGATGTATAATTTGATCTGGGACATATTACTATATGATCCCCCTAATCCCCTGGCCTTGGCGCCACTTCCTCCATCTGATTCTCCTCCTATTTGTATTCACTCCTGCTTCATGTATAATTCCTCTGATATCAAAAAAAAAACGCCAATTTTACAACAAATTCTTCTCAAATCTTTATCGAGGAAACATCTTACTTGTCCGATCGCACCCCGTCGCGCGGGTCCTTCGGTCAAGATTCTCTCTTAGATTTACTTTGTTCCTCCCTTCGGGAGGATTCTCTTGTATTTCCATTTGTATCCCAGGATTTCTATCCTGTTTCATCTTCATTAGGTTATGATAGGGAGTTTAGTGAAGTTAGGCAGTCTAGTTTTAGTCAGATTTGTCAGGTTAGGAAGTCCAGGAAGCCTAAGGGTAGGCGAATTCCAGATAGATACCTCCAGGACTTAGCTGATAAGTGCTTTTCTTGTTCTCTGATCCCTCAGTTTTTAGAAAATCCAATTCAGATGCCAGAAGACTGCATGAACGATGAGTCAGTCAATGATGGGTATGGGGTATATGAATTAGTACATGAAAAGGACCCCATTGTTGAAAATGAGGAAGACGACGAGGATGCGGCTGAGGCATATGCCAGTGGAGTGAAGAGATTCGATGAACCCTCAGCTGCCGTAGAAGAGCCCACCAAAGAAATCAATTTAGGGACTGAACACGAACCTAAGGTTGTCCTCGTCAGTAAAAATCTTTCTACAGAGGATGAGAAGGCAATGGTACAAGTACTTAAGGACTATAAGGACACTTTCGCCTGGAGTTACGAAGATATGCCAGGGTTAGACTCATCTTTAGTTGAACACAGATTGACATTAAAGGAAGGAGCTAGCCCTGTCAAGCAAAAATTAAGGCGATTCCACCCACAAATGGGTCTAAAGATGAAGGAAGAGGTCAACAAATTGCATAAAGCCAAATTTATTAGAGTTGTCCTTTATTCACAATGGGTGGCTAATATAGTCCCGGTCATGAAGAAGGATGGGAAGGTCAGAATTTGCATTGACTTCCGCGATCTGAACCGGGCGTGTCCTAAAGATGATTTTCCATTGCCTCATATTGATGTACTCATCGATAATACCGCTGGCTATGAAACTTTATCATTTATGGATGGATTTTCAGGATATAATTAGATTAAGTTGGCAGAAGAGGATCAAGAGAAACATCATTCACTACACCTTGGGGAACATACTGTTATGTTGTCATGCCGTTTGGATTAAAGAATGCTGGAGCCACTTATCAGAGGGCCATGATGGCAATATTTCATGACATGATGCACATAGATCTGAAAGTGTACGTGGATGACTTATTGGTTAAATCTAAAACAAAGGCTGAGCACGCCAAAGTTTTGGCAAGGGTGTTAGAGAGATCGAGAGAATATCAGTTAAAGATGAACCCCAAGAAATGTGTATTCGGGGTATCTTCAGGAAAATTGCTTGGATTTATCGTCAGCAAACGGGGAATTGAGATCGATCCCAATAAGGTGAAGGCTATTAGAGAAATGCCACCTCCCAAAAACTTGAAAGAGTTGAGAGGATTAATCGGGAGGTTACAATTTATTCGCCGCTTTGTCTCCCAGCACTCACAAAGGTGTAAGCCGTTTTACGAGCTTACCAAGCCGGGAGTCAAATTCGATTGGGACGATAAGTGTCAGGAGGCATTCGATGGGTTAAAGAACTATTTAGCAAGTCCTCCTGTTTTGAGACCACCATCTCCAGATAAACCATTGATACTTTATATTTCAGTCCTGGATGATGCAGTGGGGGCTGTTCTAGCACAAGAGGATGAAGAAGGAAAGGAGAGGGCAGCCTATTATCTCTCTAAACTTCTCAACCCCGCTGAACAGAGATATACAGCGATGGAGAAAACATGTGCAGCATTGGTCTTGGTTGTACAGAAATTAAAACATTATTTTCTGGCCCATGAAGTCCATCTCATCGCTAGGATGAATCCGATCAAATTCCTTCTAGAGAAATCTGTTCTTACTGATAGGTTAGCGCGATGGCAAAGCTTTCTATCTCAATTCGATATCATTTATATTCAGCAGAAAGCGATCAAGGGCTATGCCATAGCAGAACATCTCGCTCATCATCCCCTTCCTAGATTTGATCCAGTGCGATCAGAGTTTCCGGATGAGGAACTGATGTCCGTAAATCAAATCAGAGATGATATGTGGACTCTGCATTTTGACGGAGCTCTGAATTCTCATGGAAAAGGGATAGGTATTGTTTTGTTATCACCTGAAGGTATCACCATTCCACAAGCCTTTCAGCTTGATTTCCCAGTTACAAACAATATAGCTGAATACGAGGCACTCCTTGCTGGCCTCGAGGCGGCTCATTTCCATGGTGCCACCAAACTCAGGGTCGTGGGTGATAGCCAATTGATTCTTCGCCAAGTGCTGACCAAGTATCGAACTCTCGATCCTAAGCTCAAGCCTTATCAAGAACTTACTTCTGCTTACTCAAAGCTTTTCACGAAATTGATCTTTGTCCATGTCCCTAGGAATCAAAACATCTTAGTTGACGCTCTAGCTTCACTTGCATCTTCTCTTGATTTTCCAATCAGCAAACAATCTGAATCAATCATAGTTCATAGGCGTCTTTCACCCGCCGTGAAAGACCCTTCATTTCTTAGAACTAAGGAGAAGTTGCTGAAGAAAGTCAGGGACGGAGATATCATTGAAAAAAGAGAAATCATGTTGATGGGGCTGTTAGAAGAGATGGATGATGAACAGAAGCCATGGTATTATGAAATCGCAAGATATTGTGAAGATCAATCGTATCCTGAGGAAGCTACAACTGAGGAGAAGAGAGCTATCAGGAGAATTGCTCAACGATACACTCTAGTTGGAGGAGCATTGTATAAGAGAGGTTTTGATGGAGTTCTTCTGAGATGTCTAGACGAAGATGAGCTTTGGAAGGTTATGGAAGGAGCTCATAGTGGAGTTTGTGGTGGCCATGTCAATGGACAGATGTTAGCAAAGAAGATCCTCAGACAAGGATTTTATTGGCCAACCATGGAAGAAGACTGTGTAGGATATGTTCGTAGGTGTGCTAAGTGTCAACTTCATGCCGACAAAATTCATTCTCCTGCATCTTCACTCCATCCTGTTTCTTCCCCATGGCCTTTCTCCATGTGGGCTTTCGACATTATTGGACCTTTTGGTAACCCAGATTCCGGCATCAAGCAAAAATCTTTCATTCTCACGGCAACGGAATACTTCACCAAGTGGGCAGAAGCTGAAGCATACGTGGAAATCAAAGCATCAACCGTCTGCAAGTTCATCATGAAGAACATCATCACCCGATTTGGAATCCCAAGCACCATCGTCACCGACAACGGACCGCAGTTCGTGTCACAGGAACTGAAGGACCTCTGTAACAGGTATAAAATTGCATTGCATCATTCGTCTCCTTATTATCCGCAAGGCAATGGCCAAGCAGAGGCAACTAATAAGACTTTGATAAAAATCATCAAAAAGACGTGCAAATCTAATAAATTCGCAGATTGGCCAGAAAAATTGGTTGAGGCTCTATGGGCCTACCGAACTTCAATCCGCACACCCACTGGGCAAACTCCTTATTCCTTAACATTTGGAATGGAGGCGGTAGTTCCATATGAGATCCTTATACCGTCATTAAGAGTACAATTGAATAAGGAATTTTCCATTGATGAACATCGTTCAGCACTCCTTGCTCAATTGGAACTTTTAGACGAAAAAAGATGGTCAGCTGCTAATCATGCAAAAGTTTATCAAAACAGACTAGCACGTTTTTATCAAAAGAAAGTCATTGAACGTAAGTTCAAAGTTGGTGAAATGGTCGTTAAAAGAATTTTTGTAAAACCTGGTGGTCCGCGTTCTAAGCTCCAACCCAACTGGGAAGGACCTTATGTTGTATCTCACGCTTTTCCTGGTAATGCTTATCGTCTTGTTAATGCAGAAGGAGAAGAGCTAAAACATCCCTAGAATTGTTTACATCTTAAGAAATATTATCCTTAGGTTAAAGAGTCGATCAGTATGGTACAAAGACCAGTGGAATCAGAAAATTTATAAACTCAAATTTCCTTATCAGTCTGGATAATTTAACTCAAATACATTACTACACACACTAACACGTTTGATTCGTGAGTAACAAGAGATGATAAGTCCTAAAGAATATCAAAAGCTTGACTAAAAGTGTAAAGTACAAATCATTCGTTTTTAAAACAAAAAATTATGTTTTATACTCGGCCCATGATGTCGGAACGAGGCTTAGAATAGATTACCAAGAATACCCGCCATCTTAGTAGGAGGCCGTCATAAAAAAAAGGGGGAGATCCATCCCAAAGAAAAGAAAAGAAAAGGCAAAAGAGGCAAAAGCCAAATGTCAAATCAAAAGGCCATTACATTACAAACGTTACATCAAGGCCATGAAATGAAACGAAAAGGGAACGCAAGGTCGATAAATACCCCGGAAAGAAAATGACCGAACCCCAACGGATATTAAGGTAGGAAAGGAACATCTTTTTAAGTCTCCGGAATCTTCTCATGGGCTTTCTAAACTTATTCATCTTTTCTTTCTAAAGAGATGTACTCCAAACTTAAGGAATGGCTTAGATTGACTAAGGGTCAAATCATCAAATGGGATCACGAATGGAAACACAAATTCAAACACGATGGGTTTAAGTTAAATTGTTGAAGAATGATTTGGAAATTAAGTTAATAAATGAATATGATATTTTGATCTAAGTACCATGTTGATCTTTTAGTCAAAATTCCAAAAAAAAAATACATATATCAAAAATCCAAAAAAAATACATATATCAAAAATCCAAAAAAAATACATACGTCAAAAATCCAAAAAAAATACATAAGTCAAAATTCAAAAAAAATACATATGTCCAAAATTCAAAAAAAGTTATATATTTCAAAACCCCAAACAAAAATGAATATTTCAAAACAACAAAAATATTTCAATTAGCATTTGTTTGTTGCATTTGATGTGTTTCATTCCTTTTATTTTCAAGTGAGCATCTATCTGCTTGTATGTTGCATTTTGCTTAAGTTCGATTATTCTCATTACCTTTGTTGATAAAGGCTATGCCCCTTGACCATTTATTGAAGAAAAGATTGGTTGACCATTTATTTGGTCAGGCAAGGGGCTAAGCCTAAATAGATGCTTAACATGTGTTTGTTCAAGTCATATACAGGACACAAGGCATGAAGAAAATTAGAATCCGAGTAGAGAACAACCAGATTCCTGTTTCAGAAAATTCAAGAAAACTCGAGTAAAGTTGGAAAATATCAAGAAAATCCTACTGTGGAATTTAAGAAGTCCTGACCGTGGCTAAAAAGACGGTTATTTCTACCCTTGTGCTATTCCATGTAATTATTTTGCATTCGCATTACTATATGTTAAATATTTATTAGAGCATATCAAGGACCTTGTGGTTTTGATAAAACTGGAATTTGAGTTCCCTTACAACAAAAACAGTGATAATTCCAGAGGATTCTTAATCGCACGGATAGGCCGTTAGATTGTTAATTAGTGAAGACGATGGTTCCACTTTTGTGAAACGGTGCGTGGAAAAACAAGCTTCGGCTTAGCACTGGATTACAAGAATTGGTATCTTGACTCATTAATGGCAATTTAACAATATTATCCTTGATTAATTTATATTTTATTTGGCTTTATATTTTTCTTTTAGCCCAGCATGCATCATGTAGGACTTTGAAATCACTGTGATAATGATTAATTATTGATTAAGTTTTAGACCATTAATCAAATAATTTCAAACATGATATGAAATATTCCATTCTGAATTGAGTATCTTGATTATCTTTGAGGTTCGCTTGAAGATATCCTTGGAATTCTATCCTTTCTTGGATTCTTTATCCAATATTCTTGTTTTCTTTTAAGATCCATCATGGCTGCAGCACGTCCACATTGGCTGGCAAACGCTCCCCATGATGAAACCTACAGTGTCTATGACCTGGGGTACTTCCCACTCCGAGGAGGTTGATCGACTTTATTTTATTTTCTTGTCTACTTTATCCAGACAGGATTAATTTCATTGATTTCATTGAGCTATCTTCATTGATAATTTTGAGAAAAATTCCAATCATGTGATGTTAAGAGCGTGTCTCATCACACCTTGACATCATCTTTTCAGTACATTCCATTCCATTTCACTCCCTTGCAAAGACGATGCCAAGGTGAGGCAGCTGTAGACACGCTAATTTTGACGTCATTTCGAGTAAATTTCATATCATATAATAATACCTCAGAATGGTTTGATATTTAATCATTGATTAATTTTTATTGATATTTTTTAGTGTCGGGTTTAACAGACATGTTTAAGTTAATCAATTAAATTGATTTTAGCTCAAATTTCAGTTAAAATATGAAGAAGTCTAAAAGACGTCGACCCATGTGGACGTCGTTTAGAATTTATTCTTATTTTAACGTTTAAATTTGAATTTTAATCAATTGATTAATTAGCTAAAAGGCGTCTGTGAAGGCTAACGCGTTTTAGGTTTCCTAAACTATTTTAACTTCTCTTCCGGATGTTTATCCTTATCTTAATTATTCTAAAAGACGTCTACACACGTGGACGCGTTTTAGCCAATAAAGATAAAGATAAGTTTTCCCGGATATTTATCCTTATCTTAATTAATCTGAAAGGCGTCAGCCATGGTGGACGCGTTTTAGATAATTACAGATAAAGATGAATTAATCAGTATTTATCTGTCAGTTAAGATAGATAAATCTTAGATTTTTCTATGTTAATCGCGAACGCAGAAAAAGCCTATAAATACCTTGCATCTCGAAGAGTAAAAAAAGTGTGAAGCGTAATCTTGAGTTAATTGAGCGATAGCGAGTTGAAGATCGAAGCAACAACGTCGGAACGCCGGAGCGCTGCCATTTCCAGAAGTCGGCGTCCCTTTCAAGAATCTTCATCCTTTCAAGGTTTCAACCCATTGGGCATAAGTGTTTCAATTCTGCATTTTTATTCTACATCTTCATTTAGTTCTACATTCTTCATATTCACTTCATGCAACACACACCACAGCATAATCTTTCAAAACCTATTTGATTTAAGGGGTTTTCAAAGCCATTTAAACAAGTAAGTTTGCTGTTCAATTATATGCTTAAAATCATGATTAGTTTGGATATTGCTTCTACTTAAAATTCTCATCATCATTGTTTCTTTATTTTCTTTTCCTGTTTCTGTCTCTGCTGCACTTAACAACAACAAGAGAACAAAAGGGGAAATCAAGCATAAAGCCAGAAGGACTTCTGGACGATCCTCAACCTCAAACTCAACAGCAAGAACAAAAGAACAAAGAAAGGGCTCTCTTTCTTCAGCCAGCTGAAGGAGGGGAATCAAGGACTCGACATCTTCCGCGTTCAAACAGGTAGGCGATCAAAACTCTCTTTTGAAACTTTTAAGTCAAAAGTTTCTGGCGATCACTGCACTTAGTTGCTATTTTTAATAGGTTAGTTTACACTAAACAACATAGATTTTTCATGTTAATCACACGAGCATTTTAAGCACCTACAGTCATTAAATGGCAAACATTTAACTTTCAAAGCATATAGGATTAGGTTGCATGCATACATACTAGGACATTGAGATCCTTTTGGGTCTTCTCGAGTTACTGCTCGGCATCCTGCAGGTGCGCCTGGAGGTCTATGATAGTGGCATGCTGAGCATCCTACACGTCATCATTTAGTTAGCTGCATTCCATATAGAATAGAAATATCTGCATTGGAAGTATCTCATCATACTTACATCGAGGTGGCGAAGCTACTGGAACTGTGCAATGTGGCGAACCCGATATTGCTGGAGTTAGGCCTCAGTTCTCTACACACGAGACTCTACCACCGTGCTGCACTGCTGCCAATAATCATCGAACCGCTCCTCAAATTTGACCCACTAGGTCTGCTTCCCCCTCATCGTACACCCGATGCCCTCTAAGATCTCCTCATCGACCCACTCTTAGGGTAGGCTAAGGGTCCTTATAAAAAGTTGGAGGCATAGCAACTCAATCTCGTTGAGGTAGTGCACCCACACTTGCCTCTTGAATCGTAACCTTCCGACAGCTACCCAGGATTGATCATCCTCTCTCATACCAAAGTAAGTCCTCCAAATAACATGCACAGTAGGTGATAAGTTGATAATTTGATCATTTAAGGGCAATCATACGCATCATACTCAAGCTTTTATCTGTAAAATAGCATGAAATGATAGATAATTTCGTACCAATTCCAACAATACTAATTTCGTCAAATTCCAACTTAAAAACATCGTCATTTCATGTGATTAATGGAGTATAACGCATTTGCAATTTTTCCGACAAAATAGAGATGAAAATAAATAAATGTGATGACTTTTATGATAATATGCTAATTTGAATTTATTTTATGTGAACAGAATATGAAAGAAGTTGTGGTGTAATGGTTAAGTCTTTGAAGACTTATGGGAGTTTTGGAGTTCAAATCTCAGCAGAATTGCCCACCTTTTTGGAAAAATAGTAGGGGCAAACTAGTCATTTACTTCTTATATTAGGGTTGCCCTAATTCTTGTCCAAAGAACCCAAGAGGGGCCAGCCGCCTTCCTTTTTCCCACTTTCTTTATTTTAAATCCTCCCTTCCCTTTTTTTAAAAAATGACTCTCTGGCACGCATGGGCAGTGGGGGGCTCTCTGATTTTCATTTTTGAAAAATTCCCTTCTATTCCCTTGTTTTTAAAAACCCTAGCCACACCTTCTCACCGAGGATTGCTTTTTTATCACCCAATACACCACCCTCCCTCACATAGCCTCTCACTCACCCTCTTATTCTCTCTCTCTCTCTTATTCCCTCGTACACACAGCTGAGCAGCCGAGAGTTCTTCTCTCCCACGCCTCTCTCTTCCTCCCTCTCAGTCTCTCCCACACGCTCTCTCTCTCTGTTTTCCCAGCACTCTCTTCCTCCCTCTCGCTCTGTCTCTCTCTTCTCTCTCTCGCCGGCCGCCGCACGCACCAGCCGCCAGCAACTGCTCCATGCGGCAACGCTCGAGCCCGTTCCCACGCACCAGCCGCACCCCGCGCCTACACGGTGCATGCAGAGGCCTTGCCGCCTCCCTCCTCGGCCGTTGTTGGCGACGCGTTGCGGGGTGGCATTCGCTGCCAGGTGCCTCACCGCCTTCCGCCCGCTCCGCGCTGCCCAGCGCGCATACGCGCATGCATGCACACTACCAGCCGCTCATGCACGTCGCCTGAAGCCAGCCCCTGCCAGTGCACACCTGTGCTTCCACAGATCTCCAGCCGCCCCGCGCTGCCCCACGCGTAGCCAGTTGCCACGTCGCTCATGCACGTTCGGTGAAGCTCTCCACGTCCAGCACGGGTCAAGCCTCACCTACACGCGCCCGTGGACCTTTGCAACAGTCCGCAAGGTCTGGTTCACTGCGCCCCTGCGCCTGCCCCTCACAGGAGCCAGTCAACTGCTGCGAAGCCGCCTGGTCCTCTATGCCCATGCACCCCACAGAAGCCCGGCTGCCCCTGCCGCTCTAGTGCACTATTCTGTTGCAGAGCTTTCTCGTCCTTTTATTCATGTTCTATTTTTAGTGTAATTTTCTTTATTAACAAATGAACTTGAGTTGTTAACTTTCACAGTTATTTAATTTGTTTGGTAAATGCTTGTTTCCCATTGTATGGATTTTGAGTTAGTTCAGATTGAGTATAATATTGGTATTTAGTTATTTAATCGTATTTCTATGTCTTGCCAAATTCTACTAATTAACTAGTAATACTTTAGGATTATTCTTAAGTATTTTAAATGAAGTTTCAGATTAGTTTCTTGTACTGATTTAGTTAGTTTTTCTTTATTTCTAAAAAAAAATCTCAAATCTCAAAGTTACCGTAGTTTTAATTCCAAAGTAGGTCATTGTCAACTAATTCTTTAATTTATTTGCTTTAAAAAAAATCCAAGATTTTCAAAGTTGAGAATTTATTTCCCTGTGGATCGACTTGGTTCTCATCATTTACTATTTTCAAATTAACTTGAATGAACCAATTAAAATATGATTGTTAGCTTGGGTTTTTAACGACACATTCTAAAGCTATCAATTTTTGGCGTGGTTGCCGGGGAAGTAGATTTTCAATTTTGATTATCTTGGATTTAGTGTAATTAATCTTTAGCTAACCTTATTTTTCTTATTTTTGTAGGTGTATTGAAAAAAAAAAGAGGAAAGCGAAATCATGGTAAGTATGTTCCAACTTTCTATGTTTTAATTTTCTTACTTTAGTTAGTTTCAATTTTTGTAGTTTCTAATTTAGATAGGTTTCCGTTAACTAAAAAAAGAACAAAAGAAGAACATTCAAATTTAAAAATCTTCATTTCCAGATTAGAAACCTTCCATGCTAGGCATTCATCATTTTAGGAAATCATGAGTTAGCTTCCTTTCATAGTCGTTTCCATAAATTGTTGAAGATTGCGGGGTAAAGGTACGTGTTTCAATTATAGCAAGTCATTCATGATTGCATCAACACACCCTGCATTGATTTGCTTATTGCCTTGTATTGCATTCAAAAAGACTTTAAGGGCAACAACTTTAACCACATAACGTAGGGATTTGATCACCCTTCCTTAGCCCACAAATCACCTTCCTTGCATTGGCATTTCCTAATCCAATTAAAAGCAAGTCGAAAGGGAATCTCGAGTTTACACCGTGAGTGGTTTAAATTTCGGGTTGCCTCCACTTTTGGCAACGGTGTCTAGGCTAGTGGTTAAAAAGGCAAACGCCTAAGTGGGAAAGTGGTTCTCTAATTAGGTCCCTACGAAAGTAGGGGGAGCCTCCCACTACCCCACCTCTTACCTGGCCGTTGATTGATTGTGGTTGTGACTTGAGGTGGACCCCATTCACCTTGTAAGAAAATTCACATAGAGAGTCTAGGTCAACATTAGATCATTAGGGTAATTTGATTGCCAAAATTGTTTGCATTTAAAAAAAAAAAAACAAGAAATAGAAAACAAAATTCAAATCCATCATCTCTCTCTTAGTCCTAATATATGCAAGGTAGGAGATCTCAAAACCCTAACCTTCTAGGACCATTTACTGAAATAGAGAGAATCCTACATCAAGGAAATTCACCGTAAGATCAAATGGCCGATAATCATGATCCACCGAAGCAAATGAAGGACTATTTCATTCCAAATCAATATCAACCTTCATCTGTATTCATCTTCCTCAAAATCCAGCCAATCAATACGAAATTAAATCTAACACCATTCAGATGCTCCCATCCTTTTATGGGAATACTAATGAAGATCCCTATAAGCATCTGGATGAATTTCTAGAAATCTGTTCCACAGTGAAGATCCAGAATTTCACCGATGATGGTCTTAAGTTGACCTTATTTCCCTTTTCATTAAAGGATAAGGCTAAATATTGGTTGGGGACTATAGGTAGGCCCATTAGGACATGGGAAGAAATGCAGAAAAAATTTCTCAAGAAGTTCTACCCCATAGGGCGGACCAATACCATGAGAAGGGCCATCACGAGTTTTACCCAAACTCCCGGAGAATTGATCCATGAATCTTGGGAAAGACTGAAAGAATTGCTTAGGAAATGCCCTCATCATGGGCTATCAAAGTGGCAAATTGTCCAAGCATTCTATGAAGGATTGTCTGAACAGTTCAGACAAATGGTGGATGCCTCATGTGGAGGGGCATTTATGATGAAAAATGAAGATGAGGCTTATGATCTTTTTGAGATATTAAGCGAAAATTCCATCAATCATGCCTCATTATCATCTTATGAGAGGTCTGTTGGGCCATCTAAATGGGCTGGAATGTATGAACTTAAGGCCCGTGGAGAGCCCGAATCTAGAATGGATATAAATCTGATTAATCAGAAATTAGATAAAGTAGACATCTTGGCCCAGAAATTAGACCAACTCTTGGCCTTAAACGAGCAAGAGCTTACTTACCCAACACAATCTAGTCCATATGAAGGCCCATCTTCTGCCAATCATGACATTTGTGCCTTATGCGCAAGTCCAACCCATCAAGTGAATGAATGCCCAACCGTGGCCCAACTTCCACCATTCATTCAAGAACAAGTTCAGGCTGCCCAGGGATTCTCCAGGACCAATAATGATCAATTCTCAAATACTTACAATCCTGGCAGGCGAAACCACTCTAATTTTTCTTGGAAGAATCAGCAGGCCCCATTACCAATGTCCAATCTTCCCATGCATTAAGCCCAAAAGCCACAGAATTTATTTCAACATCAATCTAATTTCTACGGAAATGTTCAGGTAAGGGGATCTCAGGCCCAATTCTCTCAACCAGCCCACTACCAATCATTCCAATCAGGTCAACCGGCCTGATAAGGCAGAATCCGATTCGACCCATTAAGCAGCCCAATACCAACAGCCCAACGGCAGCAGTTCAACAATAGCGGCCCACTGGCAGCCTTCGGCCCATCAGCGGCCCAGCATCATTCAGCCCACCAGCGGCGCTCAGCCCAATTGGCTTCAGCCCAGCTAGCGACCTACAGCCCTGTAAGGACTGAGGTTTCGAGCTCAGTTTTCGGGTCGGTTTCGGGCCGGATCCCCTGGTTTGGACCCTGAGGGTCTTGAGAGTTTCTTCTGAATGACGTCTACACTGCACGACGCCTTTCAAACGACGTCTTGCTAGGTGGACGCCATTTAGGTATGTTGTTGTTGTGCCATGTGGGCGCCACGTGGGCGGGTTTCGGGCCGCGAGAGTACGGCCCCTGTCTTGTCGTCTGAACGGCGTCCGTGATGGACGACGCCATCCAGACTGTGACCCTGCGATGTCAGTGTACGGTGTCGGTCTTGTCGTCTGAACGACGTCGGTGGCGAGCGACGCATTTCAGAGCTTCTGTCAGTACGGCCCGTCCTGTCATCTGATAGGCGTCTGTCTCGGACGACGCGTTTTACCCTATTTCGGATTGACCCTGCGAGCCTTCCTTTCTTTCTCTCATTCTCACCCTCTCACTCTCTCTCCTCCCCCTCTCCGCCTCCTCCGACCCCTCTCTTCCCCTTTCCCTTCCTCTTCTTTCTCTTCCACCACTCCAACGCCTCTCTACCTCTCACCACTACCACCACCACTTCCTTCGCGGCGTTTCCTTCTCCGGGCAGCGGCCGACGTCCCGGCGGAGTGGCGACGTCCTCGGGGGTACCGACAGCGGTCTACGGTGCGGCGGTTCGGCGGCACGGAGCCAGGTGGAGTTCAAGTAACCGGTAGGGGGACGAACCTCGCATGGATTGTAGTTGTTTTACCCGTGATTTCCATTGTGAAGCATGATGTGTTTGGGGTAGAATGTGTTTGGGGTAGAATGAGCATGTTAAGAGGGTTTTCTTAGTGGTATGGCCGTTGTTATGAACGTGGACTTGTGGGTTTCTACATGGAAGTTTGGTTTCCCCTCTTCCTCTTCCATTTTGGCGTGTTTTAGGGTGTTTGGTGTGAAAAGGGGAACCCTTGGGTTGAGCTGTGCGTCGTGCCTAGACGACGCCATTTAGAATGGCGACGGACCAGCACGACGCTATTTAGGCAGAAATCTCCCTGTTTGAGATTCTATCAGTGTGGGTTATGGGGCTAAATGACGTCGCGTCTGGACGACGCCATTTAGAATGGCGACGGGCCAGCACGACGCCATTTAGGCAGAAATCACTCCGATCGTGGTTTCTGCAAGTTTGGGGTTCTATTGTGAATGGCGTCTGAGGACGGCGACGCCTTTCACAAAGGCGGCTTCCCAGGACGACGCGTTTTAAGTGATTTAGCCGTGGCCTATCCCTGTGTTCGGTCGCTAACAGTCGACGAGGGATAGCGACGCGTTTTAAAAGGCGGCTACCTGTGGCGACGCCTTTTAGGCCATATTCTGAGGCCGAGATTTCATGAACCAGTTTAGGATGCTTGAATGGCGTCGGCCTTAGGCGACGCAATTCAAGACAGAATCTCACTAATCCATGTCATTAATGCATATTTACACTGTTAGACAGTTGGTTAGTTGGTTAAAGGCATGCTTCAGATTATACTCGACGATGATGGGTTCCTTGTGACCGGATCACGGATCGAACAGTGTTGTGTTTCGTGCGACCGTGGACTTCTTACTATGCTGTGTTTTGTGTTACTGTGGACCTAGAGTGACAGTTGTAACTCTTTATCACCCTGTGGTGGTGTGGGTGGAGCACATCGCCGGTGGGGGTGTGGCGGGGTGACGCCTAGTGAGAGAGGGTCACTTGGTGGACCCTGGGGTTAGCTAGTACCGGTGTGGGTGTGGTACCTTTGGAGTGTCACTCGTGCTGGGGGAAGGAGTAACCACCGGAGCCAGTTGGGCCGGAGTAGCCAGCGCGCTATCCGAGGGGTTACTGTTTGGTCTCAGCGGGTCGGTGTTTCCCACTTTCGGTTGTGTGGTCGGTGTTTCCCACTTTCGGTTGTGTGGTCGGTGTTTCCCACTTTCGGAGGCGTGGTTGGCGTGTTTTGCCGAGACGCGAATTGTAGGCTCATTGATAGAATGATTCTAGAAATATGCTTGTTACATTTTGAATGCATGTGGTTCGTATCAAGATCTAGGAGTAGTGTGTTACAACTTTACTTGCCTTAATCACCTGTATCTTTGTTATTGCACTTGTGGGTGTGTGAGTGGGAGGCAGGGGATCGGATGATCCCTACTAAGCCCAATTCTGGTGTGGCTCACTCCCTGCGGTTTCAAGTTTGGACCTCGTGGCGAGTGGCAGCGAGTGGTGTTCTCCTTGGTGTGCGGACCAGCAGCTATCTCAGTTCCGGGGTATGCCCCGATGTTGTTGTACTTTATTTTTGCCTGTACTTATTTAATTTCTTGGGCTATGTAATTATTGTTGGACTGTGTACGGACATTATTAATTTCCTTCCTGCGCACTGTAATTCCATATAGTCCGTGTGAATGTTATATTTAACCTTGTTTAACGCTTACTCCTCCAAATGTGTGTATAAGATCCGGGTGTGAGACCGTTGGATAATGATTCGACACCCATTTAGTGATCGGGTCTCCGATCATAGGGTGACGGGTCGTTACAAGCCCAGTTGGCTTCGGCCCACTAAGCTGCATCCGGGCCAACAGCGGCCCCCAACCTTTGGCCCAGTAGCCGTATCCGGCCCACTCCAGTGGGAGGGTTAGGCACTATGGCGGTTTACCAGTAAACCGAAACATAGTCCTATATCGGCTGCCACGGTTGAGTAACCTCTATCCTCCATTATAATTACAAGGCTATTTATTACCAAAGGTATGTCTTCTGGACCAAGGACAATAGTCCAAAAGCATTAAGCTACTGCTTCTTCCTTCCCTTCTGAATCGAATCTTCTTCAGAAGCTGACTTAGCTGTCGGAGGAGGTTCTCTTGGGCCGAAGCTCGGGACCTCTACTGACTGGTTCTTCTTCTTCTTCTTACAGGGGCCTCGGTTTAAATCTTCGCCGACCTCTTCGAGTCGGTCTCGGTCACCGATTTCGGTCTTCTTCCTCCGGTCTCAGCATCACCCTTTGCCGGTCGGGACCTTCGACCCTACGGAGTCCGCTTCTCCCTTGGCCTCGCTCTTCACTGTGTGGGTCCTCATCAGCCGAAGGAGTCTCAGCTTAGCTCTCGGTGTAACGACCCGCCACCCTATAATCGGGGATCCGATTACTAAATGGGTACCGAATCATTAATTTGGAACCAAACCAGGATCTAAGTGAGTCTAGGAAATAAATGATAAACTAAGCTAAACATTCACATCGCATTGAATTGAAAGGAAAATGCAGAAATTAAAAGTTATTACAATGCGACTCGATACAGCAAATAATTACATACTCCAACAGAAGAGAATTAATTAAACATACAGGCCAGAAATAAAATAACAACTACATCGGGGCATACCCCGGAACAACAGCCGTCGGCGCTTAACACACAGCCGCACACTCCTCGCTAGGTCTGCCGGGAGTCCTCACCTGAAAACCGTAGGGATGAGTCTCAAAGACAAGACTCAGTAGGGATCCTTCGATCCCCACTGCCCACGCACACACCCACAAGTGAAGAATATAGCTGATGGTAAAGTAACAAGCACAGTGGTAATTACTATTCCTAGATCTCAATGCGAATCACATGCAATCGAGCGAATCACATGCAATCGAAATGTATTAAACATGCATAATTCTAAACCAGACGACTAGGGAACCCACAACCGCCGTCTCGACAGAACACGCCAACCACACAAACAACAGTGGGGAAAACATCGACCCGCTGAGACCAGGCAGTAACCCCTCGGATAGCACTCTAGCTACTCCGGCCCAACCGGCTCAGGTGGTTACTCCTTCCCTCAGCATGAGTGACACTCCGAAAGTACCACACCCACACCGGTACTAGCTGACCCCGGGGTTCACCAGGTGACCCTCTCTCACTAGGCGTCACCCCGCCCACGTCCCCACTGGCGCTGTGCTCCACCCACACCAGCACAGGGTGATAAAGCGCTACAACTGTCACTCCAGGTCCATAGTAACACAAAACCCGGCACAGTACGATCCGGTCATGTGAAAAGCTCGCGATTGCACGACACACAATGCAGTGCCATCCGGTCATGAAGAATCCATCATTATCCAGTGCATTAAAGCATGCATTAACCAACTACCTAGCAGTATGAACACATTTTACTGGCATGAATTATTGTAGTTCTGTCTTGAATCGAGTCGCCCAAGGCCGACGCCATTCAAGCTCCCTATACTGGTCCATAAAACACCGGCCTCAGAATCTAGCCTAAAAGGCGTCGACACAAGCGGTCGCCTTTTGAAAGGCGTCAACATCATCAGACGCCATTTAGCACATAAATCCAGGATTTGCAGAAAACATTAATCAGGGGATTTCTGTCTTAAAAGGCGTCATGGTGACCCGACGCTATTACGAATCGCGTCGCCCACCCATGACGTCTTTTAGTCCCAGAATTCTCGAACTGACAGAGCCTTAGTAAGACGATTCCTACCTAAAAGGCGTCATGATGGCCCGACGCCCTTCAAAAAGGCGTCGTACATGCATGACGTCTTTCAACGCCAAGAACCAGGTCTGTCATGAGCCCGAGGGCTCCCCTTTTCAACCCCAAAAACCCCAAAATCACCCAAAACAGAGGAGAAAGAGGGGCGAATCCAACCATCAGGAAACCACATTCACAGAAATCCCCCATATTATCAAGAAGAGCTCCTAAACATGCTTGTTCTACCCCTCAAAACCATAGATCTAAAACATGCTTTAAGAGGGAGAATCATGGTTTGAACATAGAACACGATGGGAATCGTCACCCTACCAGTTACTTGAACTCCTCCAAGCTTCAAGCCGTCCACCCGTCTCGCCCCACGCCGCTGCCGGTACCGCCGTGGTCGTCCTTACTCCACTATGACGTCGGCCGCCGTCCGGAGAGTAAAACGCCGCAGTGGAAGTGGAGGTGGTAGTGGTGGGAGCTAGGTAGGGGATGGAGCGGAGGGAAAGATGGAATGGTGGGAGGAAGAGAGGGAGGAGAAGGGGCTGCCGTCGGGATCGCCGGAAGGGAGGAGAGAAAGAGAGGAGGAAGAAAATGAGGGAAAGAAGGAGGGCTCGCGGGGTTAACCAGAGACTGGCTAAAACGCGTCGACATGGACGGACGCCTATCAGGTGACATGACGGCCGCTCTGACAAGACTCTGAAACGCGTCGTTCTACACAGACGCCGTTCAGGGGACATGTCAGGGCCGTACTCTGACAATCCCAGAGTCGCAGTTTGAAAGGCACCGTCCCATGCGGACGCCGTTCAGACGACACGACAGGGCCGTACTCTCGCGGCCCAAAGCCAACCCACGTGGCACCCACGTGGTAGAACCTAAAATGCGTCTACAACGGTGGACGCCGTTTAAACCGCGTCGAGCCCGCTCGACGCGAAACATCACAGAGTCTCTGCTCCACTGAAGCCTGAACTACAAAGTCCGACCCCGAAAACCGGATCCGAAAGCCTCAGTCCTTACACTCGGTACGTCTTCTCCCGGGTGCATCTCGGCCACGGAGCCTCGGCCCACACTTCGTCCTCGTCTCGGTCCGGATCCCTGTCGGTCTTCTTCTTCAATCTTCTGTCTCGGATTCTAGTCCCGGAATCCGATCGTGATAGCTTCGGTTAATCCGAGAATCCGATCGTGATAGCATCGGCTACATTACGGCCCACTACCACTCATTCCAATCAGGACAACCAACCCAATACCATCCTCCACCCACTTACCAACAACCTCTTCAGCCCAACTTTGATGACAAATTTACTCAACTCCAACAGCAGATTTTGACCCAGCAACAATCCATTTCTAAGTTGGAAAGTCAAATGGGCCAACTAGCTGAAGCTACGATGAGAAGAGAAGTGGGTCAACTTCCTAGTCAACCCATTGCCAATCCAAGGAATCAACCTCCGGGTTTTTCACAGCAATCGGGCCTTTTACCTTAGCCTGGTCCGTTACCACAACCTAAAGGGCCGCAATTTGAGAATGTTAAAGCCATTTCAGCCCTTAGGAGTGGGAAAAGTTTAGAAAACCCACATACAAATGGAGAGTTAGCTGAAGGTTCCACTGATGGGCTTCATGAAATTGAAAGTGAGAGTGAGGTTGAAGCCAACATGGAGAAGTTGGAGGAGGACCCAAAAGGAAAAGGGAAGATAGATGAAGGCCCAAGTTCTTATCAACCTAGGGTGCCATTTCCAAATGCTTTATTAGCTAAGCCCAATGCCAAGAAGAAACTAGCCCAGAATGAGGAGTTGCTGGACTTATTCAAACAAGTTCAGATTAATATTCCACTCCTTGATCCATCAAGCATGTGCCAGCTTATGCTAAGTCCCTCAAGGAATTATGTACTCCACGAAGAGAATCTAGAATGGCACCTGAAAAGGTTCGGCTTTCGGAAGATGTGAGGGCGATTGTGATGAATCATCTTCCCAAGAAGTTGAAGGGTCCGGGAGCACCTTTGATCTCATGTGACTTAGGTAGAGTTACATTTGATAGAGCTTTATTGGAATTTGATATTAGGGAATTAAAGCCCACATCCATCATCTTGCAGTTGGCTGATAGGTCTGTGAAGACTCCACGGGGATTAATTGAGGATGTTGTTGTGAAGGTTCATGATTGTTATTTTCCCGTGGATTTTCTTATTTTGGATATGGCATTACCTGAGGAACTCATTCACACCCCGATCATCCTAAGTCATCCATTCTTAGCCACTGTTAAAGCTAATATAAATTGTGAAACTGGCATGATGGACATTTCATTTGGGGGTCAAAAAGTCAAGATTAATGTCTTCAAAGCATCTCAATATCCAGATCATGAAGAAGAATGCCATACTATTGATATCTTGGATAATCTGGTTGAAGAAAATGCGATGATCACGCATGACCATCTAAAGGAAGTGAATGCTTTAAAAGATTCTCCGAGCCCGTTAACATCTTGGCCCAAGGTTGAACCTTTACCAACCTTACAATCTGAGCCCGCTTTGCCATCCTTAGAGGACCCTCCTGAGCTTGAACTCAAGCCATTACCTGAGTCTCTCAAGTATATCTTCTTGGGCCCGAGCCAAACTCTCCCGGTCATTATTGCGGCAAATCTCACATCGCCGCTGGAGGCCCAGTTAACCGAGATCCTCAAAGACCACAAGGGTGCCATTGGATGGTCGGTGGCCGATTTAAAGGGAATTAGCCCGTCCGTTTGCATGCATCACATCTATATGGAAGAGAATTCTAAGCCCAGTCGGGAGATGCAAAGGCGACTTAACCCAAATATGAAAGAGGTGGTTAAAAAAGAGGTTGTGAAATGGCTGGATGCGGGTATCATTTACCCCATATCGGATAGCAAATGGGTCAGCCCAACTCAAGTGGTACCAAAGAAGTCCGGATTGACGGTTGTCAAGAATGATCAGGGGGAAGAGGTACCTACTAGGCCTACCACGGGATGGAGAGTGTACATTGATTATCGAAAGCTGAATCTCATGACTAAGAAGGATCACTTTCCACTCCTATTCATGCATCAGATTCTGGAAAAGTTATCGGGCCAGAAGTACTTTTGCTTCTTAGATGGGTACTCCAGGTACAATCAAGTGGTTATTTACCCGGAAGATCAAGAAAAGACCACCTTTACGTTCCCTTATGGCACGTTTGCTTTTAGGAGAATGCCATTTGGATTATGCAACGCACCGGCCACATTTCAACGGTGTATGATGGCTATATTCTCCAATATGGTGGGAGAATTCCTCGATGTTTTCATGGATGATTTCTCAATCTTCGGAGATTCTTTTGAAAATTGCTTGGAAAATCTTAAACAAGTGCTAGCTAGATGCATTCAAACCAACCTGATACTTAGCTGGGAGAAGAGTCATTTTATGGTTCGAGAGGACATTGTTCTAGGCCACATTGTGTTTGAAAGGGGGATAGAGGTAGATAAAGCTAAGATCGATCTCATATCCAATCTTCCTCCTCTCACCTCGGTCAGACAATCCGTTCATTCCTTGGCCATGCCGGTTTCTATCGCCGGTTTATCCACAATTTCTCTCAAATCGCCCGACCTTTAACTCTTCTCCTAGCTAAGGATGTTCCTTTCCAAATGGATGAATCTTGTATAAAGGCATTCAATTCTCTGAAGGAATGTTTGACCAAAGCTCCGATTCTTCAATCTCCAGATTGGTCTTTGCCCTTCGAAATCATGTGCGTTGCCTCTGACTATGCTATCGGTGCGGTATTGGGACAAAGAATCAACAAGTGTCCCGTGGTGATATATTATGCAAGTCGCACCCTTGCAGATGCTCAAATGAATTATACCACCACAGAAAAGGAATTATTAGCTGTGATTTTTGTCCTAGAAAAATTCAGATCATATCTTTTAGGGGTAAAAGTCATAATCTATTCCGATCACTCAGCTTTGAAATATCTTTTGACCAAGAAGGATGCGAAGACCAGACTTATCAGATGGATCTTACTCCTTCAGGAATTTGATTTGAAAATTCGGGATAAGAAGGGTTCTGAGAATGTGGTAGCTGACCACCTATCCTGAATTTTGATTTCCGAGAATGCACCAATAACTGATTCATTTCCTTATGAGCATCTGCTGGCCATTTCTCACACTGTTACACCTTGGTATGCTCATCTTGTCAATTACAAGGTGACCAATCAACTTCCAAAAGGATGGACTAAAAATGAGAAGGACATATTCTTTTCCCAGGAGAAGTATTATTTCTGAGATGATCCGGAACTATTCAAATTTTGTCCTGATCAAATCATTAGGCGATGTGTTCCTGAAGAAGAACAACAGAGTGTTCTCAACTTCTGCCATAATCTGGCTTGTGGGGGCCATTTCTCGGGGAAGAAAACTGCACCCAAGGTCCTGCAAAGTGGTTTTTATTGGCCCATACTTTTCAAAGATGCCCATGAGTTCAGCAAAACCTGCCTCCGATGTCAGGGTGTAGGAAATATGGCGAAAAGGGTTATGATGCCACTCAACCCAATCTTAGTGGTTGAAGTTTTTGATGTTTGGGGGATTGACTTTATGGGACCTTTTCCACCTTCTTTTGGACATACATATATCCTGGTAGCAGTGGATTATGTCTCTAAGCGGATTGAAGCAGTAGACACCCGAACCAATGATCACAAAGTGGTCATTAAATTTGTCCAGAAAAATATCTTTTCTCGGTTTGGGTGGCCTAAAGCTACATAAGTGATGGGGGAACGCATTTCACGAATTACCAGTTTCGAGCTTTGCTTAAGAAATATGGGATTAATCACAAGATGGCTACCCCTTATCATCCCAAACTAGTGGCCAAGTGGAAGTTTCCAATAGAGAGATTAAGAATATTCTGCAAAAGTCCGTTAGGCCCGATAGAAAAGACTGGTCTGAAAGATTGGATGATACTTTATGGGCCTATCAGACCACCTAAAAAACTCCTATTGACATGTCTCCTTATCGCCGATTTTTGGAAAAGCGTGCCACCTTCCGGTGGAATTGGAACATAAGGCATATTGGGCTATTAACAAGTCAATCTGGACCTAGCCCAAGCTGGTTCCCACCGAACCTTACAACTGAGTGAGCTAGAAGAGTTGCGTAACGAGGCCTATGAAAATTCAAAGATTTATAAAGCCAAAACTAAAGCTTTCCATGATAAACATATTGTGAGAAAATCATTTCTTCCAAATCAAAAAGTTTGGCTCTTTAACTCTAGGCTCCGCCTATTTCCAGGAAAACTGAAATCCATATGAGATGGACCATTCGTGGTCGTTAAAGCCTTCGATCGTGGAGCTGTTAAAATTCTGAATCCCAAGAGTGGAAACACTTTCACCATTAATGGTCAACGGTTGAAACCATTTATTGAAAATCTTCAAAATGAGCCACCTGAATCCATCGAACTGAGTGATCCACAATAACTGAACTTCCGTCTGGCTGAATACGATAAACTTAGTGCTTGTCGGGAGGCAATCCAATATTTTAATTCAGTTTTTGTATTTATTTTCATTTTTAGGTCCCTGAGCAGCAGTCGCCTTTGGTAAGTCGCATCCTCTTCATCACAGGTTGTTTCTCTCCTTCACAATTCTCTTATGGCTAGCATGTTTTTCATATCTTTTATGCCATTGAGGACAATGTCAATCAAGTTGGGGGGTGAGACAATCAATTTGATATGCATTTATTGAAAAATCTTTTGAAGAAAACTGATATCTTTCACTGAAAAATGATCAAAATTTAAAAATTTCTTTCAAAATCTTCTTTTCACATCCTATGAAAATTGCATGAAATCATGTTTCATTAAGTAAATCTTAAACAAATCAATTTTTTTTGTTAGTCACATTGGTTAAAGAGCCTTCAAAGTTTAAAATATCCCACTTCACAAAAATCTACGGCAAGATAATTTTCATACACACACGGCAACTTAGAATAAATGAAAGATCTTAAAAGTATAGAATTGCTAGAATTAACCTTAAGGATAGGACTATTTATTCTAATTTTTCCTTTTGGGTTGAACGAAAGGAATGTGTTAGGAATCGTAATAGGGGACTGTCCCACTCAGCACTCTAAAAGAGGGGGTCATTTAAAATGGACAGCTGTAAACACTAAAGGCAATAGAAGGTGTTAAAAGAGCTAAAGGAAGGTAGGTGGCAAAAAGTACGCACCTCCCCTCAGGCAATTCAAAGAGAGTGGCAAAAAGTACGTACTCTCAGAGGCAAACGTACAATTAAATGAAAAAGCCGTGCTAAAAAGTCCATCGTACCAGAAATATGACCAAGTCGTGAAAAGTGCCGAGTCGGGGCGGGAGCTGAAAAACGGTCCTGGCTGACTGATCGGGAAATCTTTTATTCTCTTCTCTTCTCCAGGTAGTCCTATCTAGAGGGTAGTAAAGGAAATAATATACCAGAAAGGTCGGAAACGAGTTCTAAGCGTGCCAATTTGCATGCACAATCAACTGTCGCGAATCAAAATATTGTGGGATATGAAAACTTTAGCTTAACCAATCGGCTACCACTTAAATTATTTGTGATAGATAACTACAAATGAAGCATGATAATTCATTGTTGTCCTAATTTTTCCTCTATTTGCATTGCTAAGGGACTAGCAATGAATAAGTTGGGGGGTGTGATAAGTTGATAATTTGATCATTTAAGGGCAATCATATGCATCATACTCAAGTTTTTATATGTAAAATAGAATGAAATGATAGAGAATTTCGTACCAATTCCAACGGTACTAATTTCGTCAAATTCCGACTTAAAAACATCGTCATTTCATGTGATTAATGGAGTATAGCGCATTTACGATTTTTCCGACAAAATAGAGATGAAAATAAATAAATGTGATGATTTTTATGATAATATGCTAATTTGAATTTATTTTATGTGAACAGAACATGAAGGAAGCTGTGGTGTAATGGTTAAGTCTTTGCGGACTTATGGGAGGTCTGGAGTTCAAATCTCAACAGAATTGCCCATATGTTTGGAAAAATAGTAGGGGCAAACTGGTCATTTACATCTCATATTAGGGTTGTCCTAATTCTTGCCCAAAGAACCCAAGAGGGTTCAGCCGCCTTCCTTTTTCCCACTTTCTTTATTTTAAATCCTCCCTACCCTTTTTTTAAAAAAATGACTCTTTGGCACACATGGGCGGTGGGGGGCTCTATGATTTTCGTTTTTGAAAAATTCCCTTCTATTCCCTTGTTTTTAAAAACCATAGCCACACCTTCTCGCCGGGGATTGCTTTTTTTATCACCCAATACGCTGCCCTCCCTCACAGAGTTCTTCCCTCCCACACCTCTCTCTTCCTCCTTCTCAGTCTCTCCCACACGCTCTCTGATCGTTTCGAATTGTGCGTCGTTAAACACATGAAAACGTTCAATCTAAATTTATCCGGCTCACTCAAATCAAAATTTGGAAATTTATAGTGGTGAGTCCGAGTCGAACCACAGGGAGTTAAATTTTAATTTTGAAAACCTTAAATTTTAATTATATAAAAAAAATTAGAAATTTGAATTGGTTAATTAACTATCTAATTAAAGTAAACTAAACTTACGAATTAAACTACACTAATTTTTTTAAAAACACAAATACAACTATATTTAAAATTGAAAAGAGATAGAAATTAACATGTTATAAAAACAACAAAATTTCTAAATTTAACTAATCAAATTTTATGCAACAAGAAATAATAAATAATAACATCTTCAACGTAACTAAACTAAAATAATCCAAACCAAATTAAAACATTGTGCAGCGGGAGTAGTGGAACTAAGAGGACAAGTGTGCTTGGAGAGAAGGTTTGAAGGGTGCAGTTGCTACTGGCGCGTGGATGAGCAGCTGCTGGCTTGATGGTGTTTGGAAGCTGCTGGTGGAAGGAGGAAGCTGGGACAGTTGCTGCTGATGTGCTGGCCGGGTGCTTGCAGGAGCTGCTGCTGATGGAGAGGTGGCTGCCAACACGTGGAGGAAGGCGTGGGCTTCACCAAGCATGCATGCAAGCACGTGGAGGTGGCTGCTGCGTTTGCTGCTGGCTGCAGGAGGGGCTGGCATGGCAGCAAGTTCAGCAAGCTACTTGAAGCTCGGTTGGAGGCCGTGGAGAACGTGCATGCATGCTGGAGAACTCGCCTGCTGGGTGCGTTGGAGTGCAGGTGCATGGACGTCCGTAGGGGCCGGTTGCCGGTGGAGAACTCGCCGGGTGCTGGCTTCACCGCAGCTGGCGTTGAGATGCAGGCTTGCAGGCGGCTGCTGACTGCTGCGTGGGTGGGACAGCACGTGGATGACAGGAGGAAGGCCGGCTTCAGGCACAGCGTGCTGCGCTGAGAGAGGAAGAGCCGGAGAGAGGGAGAACCTGGTGCGTGTGTGCTTCACAGCAGGGTGGAGAATGGTTGGAGATGCGTGGGATGCAGCATGCATGCACGGCTGGTGCGTGTGTGCTGGGAGAGGCTGAGAGGGAGAAAGAAAATAAAAGAGAGATCTGTGTGGAGAGAAAGAGGGAGAATCCGAGGGAGAGAAGGAGGGAGAGGAAGAGAGGAGTGCGGGGTGAGAGTTGGAAAAGGAGGAGGAGAGGGCTGCCGGGAGAGAGTTTGAATTAGAGGGGAAGAAGGGATACCGAGAGAGAGAGGGTTGCTGGAGAGAAAGTTGGAATTAGAGGGGAAGAAGGGGTACCGAGAGAGAGAGGGTTGCTGGAGAGAAACCGAGAGAGAGAGAAGTAGGATCCGGAGAGAGGGATAGGAAATAGAAGAGAGGGGGGGAAGAACTGACTGGGTTGAAGGTTAGAAAGAGAGGAGGAAAGGCTGCGGGTAGGTTGTTGGAATTTATAGGAGAAATTGGAAGAGGAGAAGGAACGTAGGAGGCTTGGAGAAGGGAGAGGATTCGGATTTGGAGAGGAAGAGGAAACTGGAGAAGGAAGAGGATTCGAATTTCTAAAAAGAGAGCGAGAGGGTTTTTTAAAATAAAGAAAGGAAGGGATGTGGTTGGGACATTGGAGAGACGGAAAGAAATAGTGGGTTTTAGGAAACTCCAGCGAAGGAAGGAATCAAATTGCATTTTTACCCCTGTTTTAGTTGAAATCCGCACACTAGACCTCCCCTAAATTTCCGGAAACTCCACCAGCTGCACTGCATCATCGGCATGTCCTGTTCACACAAAATAAATATAATTTAGCGCATTATCATAAAAATATCATCATATTTATTCATTTCGTCTCGGTTTTGTCGAAAAACCACAAATGCGCTATACTCCTTTAATCACATGAAATGACGATGTTTTTAAGTCAGAATTTGACGAAATTGGTATCGTTGGACTTGTTACACAATTATCTATCATTTCATGCTATTTTGCAGATAAAAACATGAGTATGATGCATATGATTGCCCTTAAATGATTAATTTAACACTTTATCACACCCCCCAACTTACTCATTGCTAGTCCCTTAGCAATGCAAATAAGGAAAAGTTAGGACAAACAATGAATTATCATGCTTCATTTGTAGTATCTTTCACAATCAATTTAAGTGGTAGCCGTTTGGTTGAGCTAAAAAGTTTTCATATCCCACAATATTTTGATTCAGCCAGGTGATTGTGCATGAAATTTGACAAACTTAGAACTCGTTTCCGACCTTTCTGGTATATTCTTGCCTTTACTACCCTTTAGATAAGACTACTTGGGGAGGGGAAGAGAATAAAAGATTTCCCGATCAGTCAGTGAGGACCGTTTTTCAGTTCCCGTCCCAACTCAGCACTTTTCACGACTTGGTCATATTTTTGGTACGATGGACTTTTTAGCGTGGCGTTTTCTCTATTCTATCGTACTTTTGCTTTTGAGAGTGCGTACTTTTTGCCACTCTCTTTGAATTGCCTGAGGGGAGGTGCGTACTTTTTGCCACCTACCTTCCTTTAGCTCTTTCTTTTGCCTTTAGTGTTTACAGCTGTCCATTTTAACTGACCGCCTCTTTTAGAGTGCTGAGTGGGACTGTCCCCTATTACGGATCTTACACATTCCTTTCGTTCAACCCAAAAGAAAAATTAGAATAAGTAGTCTTATCCTTAAGGTTAATTCCAACAATTCTATACTTTTAAGTCCTTGTATTTATTCTAAGTTGCCGTGTGTGTGTGAAAATCATCCTACCGAGGACTTTTGTAAAGTGGGATATTTAAACTTTGAAGGTTCTTTAACCAATGCGACAACCAAAAAACTGATTTGTTTAAGATTTACTTAATGAAACATGATTTTCATGCAATTTTCATAGGATGTGAAAATAAATTTTTTAAAAATTTGACTATTTTTCAGTGAAAGATATCAGTTTTCTTCAAAAGATTTTCCAATAAATGCATATCAAATTGATTGTCCCACCCCCCAACTTGATTGACATTGTCCTCAATGGCATAAAAGATATGAAAAACATGTCAGCCAGAAGCGAATTGTGAAGGAGCGAAACAACCTGTAATGAAGAGGATGCGACATGCCCACGACGACTGCTGCTCAATGACCTAAAAATGAAAAGAAATACAACAACTGAAGTAAAATATTGGGTTGCCTCCCAACAAGCGCTAAGTTTATCGTCTTCAGCCAGACGGAATGTACACACTATCCAATGCCTACTAGCACAAATTTCAGTGCATGCATTTTAAAATTTGTTGGTTGGAGTGCACTTAGCATTGCATGTAGCTGATGAGTCAGAATGTTATCATTGAGATTCCAAAGAAAAGAATTTTTCCACATGGTCAATGGGATATTGGTTCTACTTGATTCATAGGCCATGTCAACTACGTACCCTACTTCTTGTCCTTGACTGAACTGAAGCATTTGATCCCCTAGAAAAATATCAGAAATTCTTAAAATGATGGGACATTGATTCAATGTAGGGGATGATCCAATGTCGAAGATGAGGAAATCAACAAATATGTGGCTCCTATCCACCTGAATAAGAGTATCTTGGATCATGTCATGTGGCTGCTTAATGAAATGATCAATTGACTGCAAAGCAACCGACGTACACGTGAACTTGTGGATTTCAAATTTCTCAAAGAAAGAAACTGAGAACATGTTCAGTTTGGCCTCAACTTTCAATAAAATCCAGTAAAGATTGATGTTATCGATATTGTAAGAATTGAGTTGGGCAACACAGTGAGTTTCTTTGAAAAAATGGCTGTTGATGTGGACTTGGCCTAGTAATTCCATCACCTCCTTGAGTCGGGCCAGTTTTTGGAGGCTATTGGGTTTAGATTCTCTAACACTCGGGAAACAGATCATAGGTAAGTGAATATCTGGGCTCTCACTAGAATCCTTCTCGTTTCCTTCATCTCCCCCCAACTTACCCTCAATGGGCTCTTCTTGATGATTAGCTAAGTCTATGGCTTCAGTTTTCTCTTGATGCAATTCCTCAAGATTATCCACTTTCTGATCCATTGGGAAGAAGAAATATTCAAGATCCGGACCATCATGTGTATTTAATTTCTCTGTGGGAAATAGAAAGTGTTCAAAGTCCAGCTCAATATCCAGCAAATCACTCATTTCTCTTTCTCCTTTTTCCTTCAAGCTCACCTCAAGAGAGATAGGTGTGATCGTGACTTCACTTTGCTGGTCAGTCTGAGGGTTTTCCATCTTCTCTCTATCCACCGGGTATATATCTTCTAGAATATCCACTTTCTCTATTGGGAAGAAAAAATATTCGAGGTTCGGACTAGCATGCATATTGACTTCCACTGTGGGGAATATGAAGTGTTCAAAATCCGGATTAACCTCTAAAAGATCACTCACTTCCCCTTCTCCTTTTCTATCACTTAAGCTTTCCTCAGGACAGACATGTATGATCATGGAGGCATCTTGTTGACCAGTCTCAGGATTTTTCATAGATTGATTCATGCTAGCATTCCCTATTCTCACCTGATGCGACTCCGTAAAATTCTCTCCGTTTTCGAGATCAGGCATGATGTGATCATTGCCGGATTGAACGATGTCAAGTTGAATTTGGGAGTTGATTTGTTGATCAAAATCAGGTGAAAAAGATTGCAGATTTTCAATGGACTTGCTAAGCACTTCTTCTAAATCCATCCTTAGATTAGTTTCAGTCAAACAGTCAACTAAGGCCTGCATTCTACCAATGGTATCTTGTTGGGCCAAGACTATTTGTTCAAGTTGCATGAATTGATCATCTTGAGAATGCGGATAACTGGGCTGATAATCAGACTGCGAAGAATATGTCGAATAATTTGATTGGAAGCAAGGTGGACAAGAGCTTGTGGACAATGGATAATCGGAGTGTCCATGATTGTGGGCCAAACCACCAGAGTAGACTTGGAATTGGGGCCAATCCGAGAAGTCTTGGATAGCTAGACTTGGAGCTTGGGCCAGGTGAGGTGGAAATTGAAGAGCATGTGGGGTATCATAATGGTCCTGATTGGCCCAAACGGGACATCTTTCTTGATAGGTATATGATTGTATGGGATATGAGGACGGTTCTGGGCCCAAAGCTAGAAATTGATCAATTGTGTGGGCCAACTTGTCTAGCTTAGCTAATCTGTGAGCCAAATCCATATTAGGTGGTGGAGGGAAAGGTGTGATGGTATTAAGACATGGGCTAAGAAATTGGTTCATTTGAGTCCACTCCATGCTGAAAATCTTTTTATTTTTTATTTTTTTTATTTATTAATGATGCAAACAAGTTATCACAGAATTATTCCTAAGACAACTATGGTTAAACTAGCCTACATGATGTGTTTCTCACAAATTAATCTAGGTTTAATTCAAGTCCACCCTCACAATTATCAATCGGCCAGGTAAGAGGTGGGGTGGTGGGAGGCTCCCCCTACTTTCGTAGGGACCTAATTAAAGAACCACCGACCCACTTAAGCGTTTGCCATTGACCTCTAGCCTTAGACACCGGTTTCCAAAAGTGATAGTGGGCTCAAGCTAGACCCAAATCTCATTGTGAACCCTAAATTGAATTCCTACTCACTTTTAATGGGCTTGGGTTAGTGAAAGAGTGCAAGGGATGGTTGTTTTTGGACCAAGGAAGGGTAGTCAAATCCCCACCTTATTTTGTTAATGGACTTGCCCTTAAGATATTTTTATGTGAAGTGCACAACCAAATCAAACAAGGGGTTCTATGCAATCATGGAAATGCATGAACATGGTATTTAAGGAAGGTAGAGATCTTACCTTGTCCCCCGCAATCTTCAACAAAATGGAAATTTACAAGAAAGGAAACAGTCTAAAAATGCAGTCCTACATGATGCATGACCTAACATGGAAGGTTTCTAAACTTGGAAATGGAGATTTTTAAATTTGGATGTTTTTCTTTTTGTTCCTTTTTTTAGTTAATGGAAACCTATCTAAATTAGAAACTACAAAAATAGAAACTAACTAAAGTCAGGAAATTGAAATATAGAAAGTTGGAACACACTTACCATGATTTCGCTTTCTTTTTTTTTTTTCAATTTATCTGCAAAAATAAGAAAAAGAAGGTTAGCTAAAGAATAATTACACTAAATCCAAGGTAATCAAAATTAAAAATCTAACTCCCCGGTAACGGCGCCAAAAATTGATCGTTTCGAATTGTGCGTCGTTAAACACATGAAAACGTTCAATCTAAATTTATCCGGCTCACTCAAATCAAAATTTGGAAATTTATAGTGGTGAGTCCGAGTCGAACCACAGGGAGTTAAATTTTAATTTTGAAAACCTTAAATTTTAATTATATAAAAAAAATTAGAAATTTGAATTGGTTAATTAACTATCTAATTAAAGTAAACTAAACTTACGAATTAAACTACACTAATTTTTTTAAAAGCACAAATACAACTATATTTAAAATTGAGAAGAGATAGAAATTAACATGTTATAAAAACAACAAAATTTCTAAATTTAACTAATCAAATTTTATGCAACAAGAAATAATAAATAATAACATCTTGAACGTAACTAAACTAAAATAATCCAAACCAAATTAAAACATTGTGCAGCGGGAGTAGTGGAACTAAGAGGACAAGTGTGCTTGGAGAGAAGGTTTGAAGGGTGCAGTTGCTGCTGGCGCGTGGATGAGCAGCTGCTGGCTTGATGGTGTTTGGAAGCTGCTGGTGGAAGGAGGAAGCTAGTGGTGGAAGGAGGAAGCTGGGACAGTTGCTGCTGATGTGCTGGCCGGGTGCTTGCAGGAGCTGCTGCTGATGGAGAGGTGGCTGCCAACACGTGGAGGCAGGCGTGGGCTTCACCAAGCATGCATGCAAGCACGTGGAGGTGGCTGCTGCGTTTGCTGCTGGCTGCAGGAGGGGCTGGCATGGCGGCAAGTTCAGCAAGCTACTTGAAGCTCGGTTGGAGGCCGTGGAGAACGTGCATGCATGCTGGAGAACTCGCCTGCTGGGTGCGTTGGAGTGCAGGTGCATGGACGTCCGTAGGGGCCGGTTGCCGGTGGAGAACTCGCCGGGTGCTGGCTTCACCGCAGCTGGCGTTGAGATGCAGGCTTGCAGGCGGCTGCTGACTGCTGCGTGGGTGGGACAGCACGTGGATGACAGGAGGAAGGCCGGCTTCAGGCGCAGCGTGCTGCGCTGAGAGAGGAAGAGCCGGAGAGAGGGAGAACCTGGTGCGTGTGTGCTTCACCGCAGGGTGGAGAAAGGTTGGAGATGCGTGGGATGCAGCATGCATGCACGGCTGGTGCGTGTGTGCTGGGAGAGGCTGAGAGGGAGAAAGAAAATAAAAGAGAGATCTGTGTGGAGAGAAAGAGGGAGAATCCGAGGGAGAGAAGGAGGGAGAGGAAGAGAGGAGTGCGGGGTGAGAGTTGGAAAAGGAGGAGGAGAGGGCTGCCGGGAGAGAGTTTGAATTAGAGGGGAAGAAGGGATACCGAGAGAGAGAGGGTTGCTGGAGAGAAAGTTGGAATTAGAGGGGAAGAAGGGGTACCGAGAGAGAGAGGGTTGCTGGAGAGAAACCGAGAGAGAGAGAAGTAGGATCCGGAGAGAGGGATAGGAAATAGAAGAGAGGGGGGGAAGAACTGACTGGGTTGAAGGTTAGAAAGAGAGGAGGAAAGGCTGCGGGTAGGTTGTTGGAATTTATAGGAGAAATTGGAAGAGGAGAAGGAACGTAGGAGGCTTGGAGAAGGGAGAGGATTCGGATTTGGAGAGGAAGAGGAAACTGGAGAAGGAAGAGGATTCGAATTTCTAAAAAGAGAGCGAGAGGGTTTTTTAAAATAAAGAAAGGAAGGGATGTGGTTGGGACATTGGAGAGACGGAAGGAAATAGTGGGTTTTAGGAAACTCCAGCGAAGGAAGGAATCAAATTGCATTTTTACCCCTGTTTTAGTTGAAATCCGCACACTAGACCTCCCCTAAATTTCCGGAAACTCCACCAGCTGCACTGCATCATCGGCATGTCCTGTTCACACAAAATAAATATAATTTAGCGCATTATCATAAAAATATCATCATATTTATTCATTTCGTCTCGGTTTTGTCGAAAAACCACAAATGCGCTATACTCCTTTAATCACATGAAATGACGATGTTTTTAAGTCAGAATTTGACGAAATTGGTACCGTTGGACTTGTTACACAATTATCTATCATTTCATGCTATTTTGCAGATAAAAACATGAGTATGATGCATATGATTGCCCTTAAATGATTAATTTAACACTTTATCACTCTCTCTCTCTGTTTTCCCACCACGCTCTTCCTCCCTCTCGCTCTGTCTCTCTCTTCTCTCTCTTGCCGGCCGCCGCATGCACCAGCCGCCAGCAACCGCTCCACGCGGCAACGCTCGAGCCCGTTCTAGCGCACCAGCCGCACACCGCGCCTATACAGTGCATGCAGAGGCCTTGCCGCCTCCCTCCTCGGCCGTTGTTGGCCACGTGTTGTGGGGTGGCATTCGCTGCCAGGTGCCTCACCGCCTACCACCCGCTCCACGCTGCCCAGCGCGCATACGCGCATGCATGCACGCTACCAGCCGCTCATGCACGTCGCCTAAAGCCAGCCCCTGCCAGAGCACACCCGCACTTCCACGGATCTCCAGCCGCCCCGCGCTGCCCCATGCGTAGCCAGCTGCCCCGCCGCTCATGCACGTCCGGTGAAGCTCTCCACGTCCATCACGCGTCAAGCCTCACCTGCACTCGCCCGTGGACCTTTGTAGTAGTCCTCAAGGTCCGGTTCACTACGCCCCTGCGCCTGCCCCTTACAGGAGCTAGCCAACTGCTGCGAAGCCGCCTGGTCCTCTATGCCCATGCACCCCACAGAAGCCCGGCTGCCCCTGCCGCTCTAGTGCACTATTCTGTTGCAGAGCTTTCTCGTCCTTTTATTCATGTTCTATTTTTAAGTGCAATTTTCTTTATTAACAAGTGAACTTGAGTTGTTAACTTTCACAGTTATTTAATTTGTTTGGTAAATGCTTGTTTCCCATTGTATGGATTTTGAGTTAGTTTAGATTGAGTATAATATTAGTATTTAGTTATTTAATCGTATTTCTATGTCTTGCCGAATTCTACTAATTAACTAGTAATACTTTAGGATTATTCTTAAGTATTTTAAATGAAGTTTCAGTTAGTTTTTCTTTATTTCTAAAAAAAATCTCAAATCTCAAAGTTACCGTAGTTTTAATTCCAAAGTAGGTCATTGTCAACTAATTCTTAAATTTATTTGCTTAAAAAAAAATCCAAGATTTTCAAAGTTGAGAATTTATTTCCCTATGGATCGACTTGGTTCTCATCATTTACTATTTTCAAATTAACTTGAATGAACCAATTAAAATATGATTGTTAGCTTGGATTTTTAACGACACATTCTAAAGCTATCAGTAGGCATCATGTTAAACATGTGGATGGTTATGGAAATGCAGATAAAAGCGTGGCATGCATTAACTAAAACTGCTTACCAGTAGCTCTGGATAATCTAAAAACTGTTGGCAGAGGGCGATAAGCTGATGATGCTGTGGTGCCATCTCCACCATTTGACGCCATTGGTGCATGAACGGCACCGCATCCAGGCTCGTCTGCCTCTCCTACGTAAGAGGGAAGTAGTAATAGGTCCACAGCTGCATCCATTGCATGTTGTCAGGGTACAACCTCATTGCATGCATGTCATATGTATATTAAGAGAATAATTAAGGATTTTCATATAAATTTAGGGTTACATATTGCAAGAATGTTGCGAAGCCGGAGATGGTGGTCTCTCTATCCGGTGTCACTGTGGACAGCTCCGTAACTAGGTATGCTAGCAGCATTGCTTCCTAGGCATATTCTCCAATTTGATTGAAGTCTATCAAAAGCTCCAATAATCGACAATGGATGTCATCGCTCTTCGTCCTGAATAGTATCCTTCCGAATAGGAAGAACAAGTACCTCCACTAATCTCCATCTATTTGCTCCTTCTTCTCTTCGCTCTAATCATGGTAGTACACTACCACAGCGGACTTAGACAGTCTCTCCATAAAGCCCTCATGGGACTCCCCAACTTGCTATCTCGTGTCCTCTAGGCCGAGGGCATCCATCACATCCACCCAGCTTATCATCCTGGATTCTCTGACTTCGATAGTCACGATAGGTCGTGCTGCTGACTTCTCGTCTCTCCGCTTGTAGTCTTGTAGTCCTTGTCACTTCCTCGAGACTGGGGACCATGTGCCCCCATGGCATAAAGAAGGCCTAGCTCTCACTATCCCATCTCTCTCTCAATGCCTAGATCAGCACCAAGTCAATCCAAAATGGCTCTATACTGAGTATTTCTCTGAAGCCCATTTGCTGCAGTCTGGCTAGCTGGAACTCCAGCAGCCCTCGGTATGTGGCTATGACTAGACCCCAAGAAATCCTAGTCCTCATAGTTCCCTGCCAATTGTCAGAGGGGTTTAGATTAGTCATTTGTGTACTTAAATTAACTTAATTTCCATCCCTTTTTTGAGCCAGGGCCATTGTCCTAAATCGCGTCGTAGGTGATTAATGCCTTTTGAATGGCGTTGACTATGTGCGATGCCTTTCAACATTGGATTCACAGTCCCATGCATCATTCTCCACACGTCCCCCATCATGTAACCATGAAACACACACTTAAAAGAGAGGAAATTGGGATTTACCATGGGGTACCTGGCTTCCTTGATCAGTGTCGATGCCTCCTCCAGTACCTCTTGATCTACCACTAGTTCACCACCTCCCTCTCCCTCCAACGCCACCACGATCAGCTAGGGGGAAGGCAACTCCACCCCCTCTTCTTCCAATGCTGCCATTGAGGCCACCGGCATCTCCTCAGTTGTCATGATCTCCTCCTTCCCTTCTCCAAGGTCTACGGCCATGGGCGCGATCACCTTTGGCACTTTTGGCTCAGACCTTCACCGTCTATAGCCATTGGCAGAATAAGAGAAAGAATGAGTGAGATTGAATGGGAGAAGGTGAGGTCAGCGGTGAGAGGGGTCACCAAAGTTGAAGGGGAGCTCGTCGGAGCGGAGGATGAGGCTGGAGAGCTAGTCATCACTAGAGAAGGAAGTAGGAGAGAAGAGAGAGACTGAAAGGAAGAATGGGGAAGAAAGGCTCGAGCTCGAGTGGTTTACAAAGGTGAATCGTATCGACGTAGGTCGACATCATTTAATGGCACGTAGTTTAAGGATCATTTTCAAATTATTTGAACAACATCGGTCATAGATAACGTGTTTTAAAGAATTACTACTTCGATTTTTTTTTGGAAATTATGAATGTCATCGGGCGTGGCAGTTGTGCTTTAGAAATTTGTACATTGGAAAGTGTGAACAATTCTGGGAAATCATGATACATGTCAGGCATGGCCGACGTGATCCAGGGAGTTGGTAAATTGGAAATCATGCAATAGTATGGGAAATTATAAAAGGCATCACGTATGGTCGATATTATTCAACATTTTTGGAAAATTATCATAAAATGTTGGAAATTGAGTTCCATTGAAAGGGGTCATTCTTCTTTTAACATTTTTTTTTCAAAAATACTAAAACTTAAGGATTTTAATATACTTTATTCAAGAAAAATTTCTGCAAAAATTACAACATTAAAGGATTGATCCTAATGCATGAGAGAATAATCCTTGTATTTAAAGAAAATTTTGAGAGACATAAATTCAATTGTTAAGACTCCTAGGCTTAATCTTTCGCAGTTCGTTCATGTAAGCTTTCTACATTTTTTTATTCTCCTTGTCATAGAATTGGACTCTCTTGGTGATGTTGAACTTCCATAGATCGGCAGCAAAATTTGCGGAGTCCTAATCTTGATCGGTCCCAAGTTCCCTTTTTTGATGGGTGCGAAGTGAGACAGCTCGGGGAACTCATACAAGGGCATGCCAATTTGAGAATGGTAGCGGTGGGGGTTGTAGAGTACAAGTTATGTCCCATTTAATAGTATGAGGTCTATCCTACCGAAGCAAACTTGAATTTCTTTCATGTAAAGGGCTTGAGGCACATGAGTGAAGTCATTACAGGCTATGGTGTTGAACTAGTTATGTCAGTCGGTCTGTATCTTGAGTTTTGGCACTCGATTAGTCATGTTATCATTGAACTTCACGACATCAGCTATGTGACAGATCAAACTCTTCTCATACATTCTAGAAGTTTTTGGAGCATACTTTGGATTGAAGTTGAATTTGAAGTGGAGGTCAATCTAAAGAACAAGGAGAAGCATGCTACCATAAGGAGGATGTCCTGTGGATGCTATATTGAGCCCACTATAGAGAGATGCCAAAACTGAAGGACCTATCCTCTTTCCTTTTCAGATCCCAAAAATCACACTCAGTTGATCATATTCTAGAATATTGTCTTGAGATGGGAATAAGAGTGTACCAGCTAGACAAATTGTGAATCCTTTCATGGCGTACTTCATGTCTTCATAAGTCTTGGATTTAAGGGTTAACTTCATTGTCCATGCAGCCAGCTTCTATAGATTGGTTCCTCTGTGAGCAATTATATCCTTACTCTCATCTAAATTTCCTATGATCTTTTCCAAGAGTTCCCTAGCGGTTACTCTTTTGATCAGCACATGCATTTTATCCTTGCTTTCTTCATGACGATCAATATGGATCTTGTCAATCTTCTTCAATCCGAAGAGTAACTTGGTATCTTTCAAAAGGATGGTGGAAAAAATGAAAGTGTGAGTTTGAGGATGCCATAGTTCTACCAAGGCACCCATAGCTGCCCAGTCCATCCACACTTTGTTAGAATGTATGGTGTTCACTACAAGACCTTCGATGTGCCATTTAGAGATGAAGGTTCTCATGGACAAGGAGATGTTCTTCACATGCTTTGGAAGCCATAGAAGTTTAGAGAATCTTCTTGGACCTTGGAAGAGGGCCTCGTCCTCTAAAGAAAGGAAAAGAAAAATCAATCCAAAGTCCCACCATGATGATGAGTTAAAGAAGAGAAGAGATATTATATTAGAGATGATGAGAGTGAGAAGAGTATAATTGAATTTAAAAAAGATTGGAGAAGAGCATACTCGGCAGTTGAGATTCCTCTCGCTTAAATGTCCTTCCACATCTAAGAGTCTTTTGAGGATCATATTAGGATGGAAATTTTCTTTCTTGGATAAATTTGTTGTAGAACTTTCTAAGGAACTTGACATGATGGCTTCCTTCCTTCTTTTCTCTTGCTTTAACTATTAATTAACTCATCTTGTTTTGTCTCCTCTTCTTGGAGCTTCTTTGAACCAAAATTGATAAAAAAGAGGGATATTTGTAGTGTTGGATTGCACAGTTATGGTTCTTACTGTTAGTTTTTTGGGTGTCCTACAGGCCAATTCTGGGCCGTGTAGGCTCAATGTGTTGTACAATCTTGTTCTATATAATTAAGTGGTAATTAGAACGTAAACTTGTAATCTGTGGATTGCTTTGCGTTGTCCCTAGGATATGTGGTTGTAAAGTCAATTTCAATATGGGATCTCAAATGTGAGTTTGACTGTATATGGACACATACCTTAAACTGCTCCTGATTGGTGAGTAATCACTCTGGGACATTGATTACTTGTAAATCAGCACGCATGATGTGTAGATGATCAACTCACAATCATAGGTGCGGGATACCAGCACATATGTGTGGGTGTTCATCTTGGGAGTATGTTCACTGAATTGATCCGCTGATGGATCTTCAGTTGGTTAATTATACCTAATGTCAACTGAAGATCCATGTGTCTTAATAGTATTGTTGATCTTTTGACCTGAAACATTAATGAGGTCTTGCGTGAGGACTGGTGTGGTTTAATTTTTGGTTAAGTGACTTTAACCATAAGTCATGAAACACCGAATTATTATCCATATCGGGATACATATGAAGACCGTTAATGGTCAAGAGGGGATTGCTCACTGTCAAGTATATCACAGACAGTTAATGAGTCATGATATAGACGCTCCACTAAATCCCTGGCCAGGGTGGTATCAGTTCGTTTTGAATGAACGTGAATTATTATGGAGGTCATGGTCAGACGAGACGATCACTAGTGGTTTGACAAAACCATACCACACGATCGGATCGGACTCATAGAATGAGCGAGAGATTATAGCGATACGGTAACTGAAGACTTACAAGTGCCAGACAGGGTGAAGATGAACCCGGCATCCTCTGGGATTACGCGGATTTGCTTGACCCAACGTGATCAAAAGGGTCCGAAACAAATTAAAAGGTAATTAGGAATAATCAGTTTAATTTACTTCTAATTAGATTATAAGTTAATGGATCTTTAAACCAGAGTGATAATGGGCCTAGAGGATCACACATAGATAACTCTTGCAGAACGGAATATTATTGTATGGAAAAATATACTAAAACATTAAATTCTTTTGGGAAAATTTATAAATGGCTTAAAAGTATATATACAATAATATAAAGGACATATATATAACATATATATTATTAGACTTATTTGATAAATGAGATAATAATAATATATTGATATATAAAAGGTCATCGGGTTAACATTTAACCGCAATTACTGTTAGCCGAGGCGGTAAAATGACGGGATTGGTTGAATGAGCGGTTCAAACTACCGCCTTTAATCCTTTATATAAACCCGTCTTCTCTTCAACCCACAATCTAATCAACCCATTCCATACCTAGCCGTCAAGTTCTTTAGTTGGAAGAATAGGATTCTTCCCAGAAGTTGTGAGGCAGGGGATTTTGTTGTGCGGGTTGAAGGAGAAGGAACTACGTTGCTGCAAGGGTTCGTGTGGATCGACTCTAAAGGCCGTATGCTTGTGCGGTTCAAAGCTTCGAGGAGTTCGGCATCAATCGTCGCAGAACAACGTGTTCTACGCAAGGTAAAAATCTCATGTGATTTTATTTAGATCGTTTTTGTTGTATCAATCGGAGCCTGTAATTGGTTTGAGAAATCGTTTTATTTTATGTTCTTCCGCTTCTGTGATTTTCTGGGGATTAGGATCGAACCCAACAATGGTATCAGAGTCAGGTTTAGGCTCCTGTTGATGCAACTGGGAAGAACGATCTCTGTTGTAACATCATGTTCGAGTTCTTCAATTTTATTTTAATTTTTTGAGCCATGAAAAATTATTTTTCGGAATAGTGGGAAACTGGACGGCAAAAGGCCGGGCTGTCTGAGTATTTCTCGGAATTTTTTTCAGATTGTAAACAGCACTTGAAGTGGCTGTTCGGAACATAAACGACACTTAAAGTGGCCGTCAAGTTTTACGGGATTTTTTAGAAGTTTTTTTTCAAAAAATTAAACGGGCAAGGTTGTGGCCATCCACGTGGTGGACGGCCAACATGGCGGCTGTCCACACTAAGGTGTGGACGGCCAACCATGTGGCCTTCCACTTGGTGGAAGGCACTTGGCCTTGCCTTCCACGTAATTTTAAATTGTTTAAAAATGATTTGTTATTCGATTTTTTCACTGTTAGACGCACTGTTCCAACCTGCACTGGCTCAGCAAATTAAAATTTTATCTCAAAAATTAATATAATTGTCGGATACGATTAGTTAAGTTTGATTTTGATTAATCTGACGATTATCATGTAAATTTGGGATTAGTTAAAGATTACGTATAAATTCAGAATTTTCGAATTTGAAATTATTGGATAATTTTTAAATTCGAATTTTGAGAGGATTATCGTTAAAATTCAAATTTTGAATTTGTAAAATTATTGTATAATTTTCAAAGGAATTGTGAATTTTAATGAAAGATAATTAAAGACAATCATTTAATTAAATTGTATTCTATTTTAATCATTAGATGATTAATTTGAATTTAAGTTTCATGATTGTCTTAATTGTCGTGATTGATTGAATTTAAATTTTTAAATTCATGTGTGTATCCTCTTATACGTATAGAATGATTCTGTGCATAGATGTTATTATGATGCCATATTTATTTTGGTTTCTGTTAGATTACTTTTGAATGCAATAGTGAGTTTTTCAAAACTAATCATGACCAAACTTTCTCGTATGCACAACCCATGATTTCAATCCAAATATAAGGATTATTTTCAAAATAACCCTTATGTGAATGATATGATTGCGTTTGGAATGGTGGGTGATCATGGACTTAGCTTAGTTCGTTTGAGGCCTACGAGCCTCCATTCTCTCTCTATTTAATTTCCAATGTAATTTTATCTTCCTCCGATGAATGTACTCGCCCTAAGGGCAGCTGAAAATTATTTGGCATGTAATTCTTTTTTCGGCCTGCGAGTCGTGTAATTATTGTAATTAACGCTGCGGATGGAGCTTGAAAGTACAGAGGACGAACTGCGAGGATGATCCTGCTGCTTGGGAAGTAGGCTAGATATCTGCATAGCTTTACTTAGAGTCCATGATCACCTAGGCTTATTTATTTGCCTAGGATGCAATTATTTTGAGCAATTACTAGGTACAGTAAATATATAGCTCGAATATATTTATTCTACCACTTAAGGTGAGACCAAGATAAAAGTAAAATTTCCTCTTTATTAAATATTAGATCTGTGAACGTGGCTTTAGAAGTCGTCGTGGCCCTCCACCATTATAGGGTGACTGAATGACATTATCTCATGGATTTGTTGTGCTTTTCACAAGGTTCATGATTTGGTGGCAAGATCTCAGTCCTAAACCTTTGCTTCAATGAAATGAGGGACTGAACTTGGGCTTGTTGTGCTTTCTATAAGGGTCGGGTCACGAACTCATTGCTGTGTAGTGATGGTGGTATGATCTAACTGGGAGTATCCTTTGTTGTGCTTTCCACAAGGGGATGACTGCTCGAGGGCCGAAAGTTGGATATTGTATTGAATGCAAGTGTTGTTGACTGCCCAAGGAATGGGATGTGATTTTTTGTGCTTTCTACAAGGTCGCATCTCAGTTTTGTTGGGATTCTGACCCATTAGGATGATCGCCGTGATCTCCCACTCTATATGATTGAGGGTTATATAGTTCGACGCAAATAGTGGAGCTAACTAAGATAGAAAACCATATCTAAGTTAAAACCTTGAACGCATGCTAAAATATTGTCTTTTATTTTTCATTACGATCACAATGTCATTGTCAAATCTCCTCCGTAGCATCTTGGATGCGAACAAATTGACTGGACCTAATTATCAAGACTAGTTGCGTACTCTGCGAATTGTGTTAACAGCCGAAAAGATTGTGTACGTGCTAGACACAATTCAACCTGAGCCTCCCGCTGATGCCAATGAAGATGATCAATTAAATTACGCAAAATGGTCGGAAGATTCTTCCCTTGCACAGTACTGGCCTCTATGGCTCCCGAGCTGCAGAGGTAATTGAACCAAAAACCCATAGACTCAATAGGAAGTAACCAGTCCTAACAAGCAAATTCAATTCAAAATTGCATATAAAGCCAAGACTTGGACCAGTAATAGAAGAAAGGAATGTACTAATAGGCATCAAGCCAAAACTCTGCTTCTTCGTCTTTCTGCTTTCAAGATCTAAGAGAGAAAAGAAGAGCTAGATTAAGGAGAAGAAGTTACAAGCCTGAGCCTCCCATTCTTCTGCGCCTTGAGAAGCTCTCAGTTGTTCTTCTACGGATCAAAACTACAATTTGATAGTTCTTAGTTCTTTGTCTTGATATGGTGTATGCTAGTCTATAAATACTTGCATATTAAAAGGCAGTCCTATTCTATTTGTAATTTATGTACTTGTGTTTCCTCCACAGATTGTAGAGCTATACTTCTCCAACTACGCCAGCTCTTTGGTGAGCAGGGTAGGATAGAAAGGTATGAGCTCTCCAAGAAACTTTTCAGGACTAGGATGTCTAAGGGTGATTCAGTACAGGCTCATGTACTGAAAATGATGGAGTGGATAGAGTGACTCAATGGGCTAGGATTCAAGTTGGATCTTGAACTTAGCATTGATCTCATTCTCCAGTTATTGCCTGAATCCTTTTCTCCCTTCATCATGAACTTTAACATGAATAGAATTGAGGTTTCTCTACGAGAACTCCTAAACATGTTAAAGAGTGCTGAAGGGACCACCATGCAGAAGGAAAAACCATCTTCTATAATGATTGTTGGTCGGACCAACAAGAAAAAGAAGGCTACCCAGACACCCAATAACAAGAAGGGAAAGAAACTAACTAAAGGTAATCAGATCACCAAGGTAGGCAAGGGCAAGGGCAAGAAGGATAAAAAAGACAGCAAATACTTTCGGTGTAGACAGCAAATACTTTCGGTGTGGACGGATTGGTCACTGGAAAAGGAATTGCAAGGCAATTTTGAAAGAAGGTTTCCAGTGATAAGACAGAAGAAGTGAATCATGCATATCTTTGGCATTGCAGACTTTGTCATATAGGAGAGAAGAGGATTTCTCACCTATGTTCAAATGGATACTTGAATTCATTCGAATTCAAATCATTTGATACCTGTAAGTCCTCTCTCATGGGGAAAATGACCAAAGCTCCTTTTAGTGGACATGGTAAAAGGGCTGCTGAGCTTCTGGAACTCATACACACGGATGTATGTGGACCCATGTCAATGGAAGCTAAAGGAGGATATCTCTATTTCATTTCTTTTGTTGATGACTTCTCTAGGTATGACTATGTGTATTTAATGAGATGTAAATCACAAGCTTTTGAGAAGTTTAAGGAATATAAGAATGAAGTAGAGAACCAGAATGGTAAAAGTATTAAAACTCTTCGATCGGATCGAGGAGGTGAATACTTAAGTCTCGAATTCACTTCTTATCTGAAGGACAATGGAATAATTTCTCAGTGGATCCCACCATGTACGCCATAGCATAATGGGGTATCTGAAAGGAGAAATAGGACCTTGTTAGACATGATCCGTTCCATGATGTCCTTGTTAGAATTACCGTTGTCTTTATGGGGGTACGCCTTAGAGACAACAGCCTACTTGTTAAACAGGATTTCGAGTAAGTCAGTTCCTAACACACCATATAAGATATGAAAGGGAAGGAAACCGAACTTTAATCACATTACAGTATTGGGGGTGTCCTGCCCATGTGAAGAGGAATGATGTAGATATGCTAGAGTCGAGAACAGACAAGTGTAGGTTTGTGGGATATCCAAAAGAGACATTTGGATATTATTTCTATTACCTTTCTGAGCAAAGGGTCTTAGTGGCCAAGAGAGTTGTATTCCTGGAGAAGGAATATCTACTCCAGAAAAACAGTGGGAGCTAGATAGAACTGGACTAGGTCCATAAACCACAAACTGGGAACACAGTCTCATTAGATGAGACACCACCTACGGAAAATGCTTAAAATGAAACACAGATATTATGAAGATCAGGTAGGGTACCTAGAGAACTTGAGGGATATGTTGGACATGTCTCTAACAGTTCATCAAAGGTACAGATAAATGAGGATGATGATCCTCAATCCTATCAGAAGGCAATTCGTAATTCTGGCGCCGAGAAATGGAAGGAAGCTATGGATCGGAAATCCAATCCACGTATACCGATCAAGTTTGGAGCTTGGTTGACATACATGAAGTGAAGGTCCCTATCGGCTGCAAATGGATCTTCAAGAGGAAGATCGGTGCAGATGGACAAATTGACACTTATAAGACTCGACTGGTGGCAAAGCGATATCGTCAAAGACAAGGAATTGACTATGACGAAACTTGTTCACCTGTGGCAATGATAAAGTCAATAAGAATCCTCCTTGCCAATGCCACATACCTAGATTATGAGATCTGGCAGATGGATGTGAAGACAACCTTCCTTAAATGGAAACCTGTCAGAAGAGGTGTATATTGTACAACCTAATAGATTCACATCTAAGCAGCATCCCAATAAGGTATGCAAGCTTCATAAATACATTTATGGATTGAAGTAGGCGTCTTGAAGTTGAAATTTGAGATTTCATGAGGTTATCAAATCTTTTGACTTCATTCGAAATGAAGATGAACCCTGTGTTTACAAGAAGGTCAGTGAGAGCTCAGTGACCTTCTTAGTCCTCTATGTTGATGACTTCTTACTTATTGAGAATGATGTAAGGATGATGACATCAACGAAGTCTTGGTTGTCCAAGACATTCTCCATGAAGGATTTGAGAGAAGCATCCTATATGCTGGGAATAAGGATCTATCGTGATAAATCAAAGAGGATGCTGGGATTGTCCCAATCCAAGTATATAGATACCAAGTGTATAGATACCATACTCAGGATATTCCAGTTGGAAAATTCTAAAAGAGGTCTCATTCCTATGAGACATGGAAAGAACCTATCTAAGGGCATAGTCCCTGGAACACCTGGGGAACTAGAGCACATGAGTCGGGTACCCTATGCCTCGGCAATAGGGTCGATCATGTACGCCATGCTATGTACTCGCCCTGATGTGGCCAATACATTGTGTGGGTTCTCGTGTTTCTCCAGATCGCTCACGCAGAGAAAATTAAAATAAAACCAGTGATCCATTTTTCCCATTTTGATTAAACTAAAACGATTATCAGATAATTGGATTCTTTCCGCGTGCGGATTCGAATCTGCAACTGTTCGGTTCTGTCGGTGTGACACCGCAAGCCACGCAAGCACCCGGCCTCTAGCGTAGTCCACGCGATCCTCCTCGCAGTGGATATCCTCATGTTCCTCATTCTTCATATCCCAAGAAGCCTCCGCCGTTCCCGACAACGATGGCCGCAACGCGCGGATGATTTCCCGTCGAACGGGAGTCGAAAAAGTGGCGGAGCAGACCTGAAGATCAGAACCGACCTGGGGCGCAAGAGAGAGAGAAGAAGAGAGGATGGGGTGGCTAGGGTTAGCAGCAGCTTGGCCTGCTCAGCCCATTCGCTACATTTTATATTAACCACGTGGTTTTTCATAAAACCCCCGGTTTATATAAAACCCACTTATTTATCCATCACCTTGAGAATCATTTGCGCGTGACCCTCTAGGCCTAATAACCAGTCCGGTTAATGGCCCAATAAGCCGAGTGAATCATCAGTGGCCTGATTAATCAATTAACAACTCATGTTAAATGAATTAATGAATTGAATCAATGTCGCACATCAAATTCGATCGGGCCTCCCATCACATTGGGTGGTAAGCAACACTACGTGAATCCGGAAGGTATTAGGGTTAAGTAACCTACTCTTGGAACCTTTCTGCCGACAGTTACCGCGTAGATATAATCCTTCATTTGTTCAATGCTCACGAGTCAACTCAGGGTATGGTTTACCGTCAAACCCTAACCGGTCAACTCACTTGGATTGGATGTTGCCGTATAACATCGGAAAAACTCATTTCCTGATATTATCGTATGTCCTGGCCAGAGACTTCCGCTCATCCTTCCTAGATCATTCTCTCTCTAAGTAACGAAAGCGAATGATTTCTTATTGACACTCAATTCCCTTCGACGATATTCCGTTGTACCCGATCCTTGGCGGTTTAAAATGCCGTGGTTAGAGATTCATAAACCATAGTCAAACCACAGAAGTCCACCGACAAGGTGTCCTTGGTGTCTCAAGTCCGAGGACCATCCACGCATCTGCGATAATGGAAACAAGTTGGTTGACAGTGAGGTACTATACCATCCAGCGATTCAGTCAGATCAGTTTAGTGAACTCATTTTCTAATGCGCACCTATAGATTCGCCTTAGTGTCTCCACACAAGTAACTATGAGATTAGTCACCCTCATCTATTGAATAGGAGAAGTCTGTACTAGCTAATCGGATATCTGATGTCCTTCTCGGATATCCTCCGACTATGAACTATTAAGAATATGTGTGTTTAAGTGATCAGTCTCACTAGTATGATCTCATCATAATCTGATTACTATCGCACATATTTATGGAGACGATAATAATACGAATTTACACATAATGAATAATGACATTATATTAATAAATGAACGAGATTACAAAATCATATTGGCTTGTAGGCCACCTAAGACTAACAATCTCCCACTGGGACTAAAGCCAATCACCTTTATGCACTAAACCTATAGACTCTAGGTGACGCACAAACACATTTTGAGCCAACGGCTTTTTCAGTGGATCTGCTATATTGTCGACAGATGGAACTCTTTCCACCACTACATCTCCTCTAGATATGATCTCTCTGAAAAGAATGAAAGCGCCTCAGAATATGCTTCGATTTTTTATAAGACCGTAACTCTTTCGTTTGCGCAATGGCTCTATTGTTGTCGCACAATAGCGGAATAGGTTCAGAGATGCCGTGAACTACGCCGAGGTCGGTGATGAATTTCTTCAACCTCACTGCTTCCTTGGCGGCTTCAGCTGCAGCAATGTACTCAGCTTCAGTCGTCGAATCTGCAGTGGTTGCTTACATGGACCTCTTCCAGCACACTGCGCCTCCGTTCAAAGTAAAAACAAATCCAGATGTAGACCTGCTATTATCTGGATATGATTGGAAACTCAAGTCAGTATAGCCCCGCAGTTTCAAGTCACCTCCTCCATAGACATGAAACATATCTTTTGTTCTTCTCAAATACTTAAGGATACATTTCACTGCCTTCTAGTGCCCTTCGCCTGGATCAGCCTGAAATATGGTCGTAACACTTAGAGCATATGCCACATCAGGCCGTGTACATAGCATGACATATATGATAGATCCTATGGCAGAGGCATAGGGTACTCTATCCATGAATGCCCTCTCATCAGGAGTCTTAGGAGACTGCTCATTTGATAGATAAATTCCATGTCTCATCGGTATGAGACCTCTCTTGGAATTTTCCATGTCAAGTCTTTTGACTATGGTATTTATGACCATAGATTGGGACATTTCGAACATCCTCTTTGATTTATCTCTATAGATTCGTATTCCCAATACGTAGGATGCTTCTCCTAAATCCTTTATAGAGAAATTTTTCGACAACTAGATCTTTACTGATGACATCATAGCTACATCATTCCCAATGAGCAGTATGTCATCTACGTAAAGAACTAAGAAGGTGACTGCGCTCCCACTGGTCTTCTTGTACACACAAGCCTCATCTTCAATCCTAATGAAGTCATAAGACTTGGCAGCCTCGTCAATTCTTATGTTCTAACTCCAGGAAGCTTGCTTCAGTCCATAAATGGACCTTTGAAGCCTGCACACTTTATCTGGAGATTCCTTCGATGTGAAACCTTCTCGGTGTATCATATACACCTCTTCCTCAAGGTTACCATTGAAGAAGGCAGTCTTCACATCCATCTGCCATATCTCATAATCGTAGTGTGCAGCTATGGCGAGTAGAACTCTGATCGACCTTATCATGAAAATTGGTGAGAAAGTCTCGTCATAGTCAATTCCTTGCCATTCACGATATCCCTTTGCCACCAATCTTGCCTTATAAGTGTTGATCCGTCCATCAGCACCGATCTTTCTTTTAAGGATCCACTTGCACCCGATGGGTACAATACCTTCGGGCAAGTCCTCCAAGTTCCAAACTTGGTTGGTGTATATAGACTGGATTTCTGAGTTCATGGATTCTCAACATTTCCCGGCTTCGGGGTCTTCTGTAGCCTCTTAGTAGGATTTAGGATCATCATCCTCATTATATTCTACCTTAGACTCTCTTTCAGCGATATATCCCACATATTGTTCGGGTAGTCTAGGTACTCTACTAGATCTACGAAGCGCATCTGTGTGTATATGAACATATTCAAGAACTAATATCTCATCTGATGATAATGCAGTTGTTTGGTGATCTAGAACCTCTTCCAGTACTATTTTACTCCCACTATCCTCCTGGAGAAGGTATTCCTCTTCCAAGAAGACAACTTTTCTAGCGACAAACACTTTTTGTTCACCAATATGGTAAAAATTGTATCCAAAGGTTTTCTTTGGATATCCCACAAGCCTACATTTATCAGTTCATGATTCCATCTTGTCTGGATCATGCCTCATTACATAAACAGGACAACCTCAGACTTTAACATGTTTAAATTTTGGTTTCCTGTCTTTCCATATCTCATATGGAGTAGAGGCCACAGACTTGCTGGGTACTCTGTTAAGTAGGTATGCTGCTGACTCTAGAGCATACCCGCAGAGGGACACTGGTAATCCCGAAAAGCTCATCATAGATCGTACCATATCCAACAAGGTGCGATTCCTCCTTTCTAATACACCATTCATCTGTGGTGTATATGGAGGGGTTAGCTGAAAAAGGATATCATTATCCTTTAAGATTTATGTAAAATTAGTAATCAAGTATTCTCCTCTTCGATCTGATTGAAGAGCTTTAATACTCTTTCATAACTACTTCTCTACCTCATTCTGGAACTTTTCAAATGCTTCCTGATATTATCGTTTGCCCTGGCCAGAGACTTTCGCGTATCCTTCCTAGAGCATTCTTTCTCTAAGTAACGAAAGCAAATGATTCCTTAATGACATTCAATTCCCTTCGATGATGTTCCGCTGTACCCGATCCTTGGCTATTTAAAATGCCGTGGTTAGAGATTCATAAACTAAGGTCAAAGCACAGAAGTCCACCGACATGGTGTCCTTGGTGTCTCAAGTCCGAGGACCATCCACACATCTGCGACAATAGAATCAAGCTAGTTGACAGTGAGGTACTATACCATCCAGCGATTCAGTAAGATCAGTTCAGTGAACTCATTCTCTAATGAGCACCTACAGATTCGCCTTAGTGTCTCCACACAAGTAACTATGAGATTAGTCACCCTCATCTATTGAATAGGAGAAGTCTGTACTAGTCTAACCGGATATCTGATGTCCTTCTCGGATATCCTCCGACTATGAACTATTAAGAATATGTGTGTTTAAGTGATCAGTCTTACTAGTATGATCTCATCATAATCTGATTACTATCGCACATATTTATGGAGACGATAATAATACGAATTTACACATAATGAATAATGACATTATATTAATAAATGAACGAGATTACAAAGTCATGTTGGCTTGTAGGCCACCTAAGACTAACAATCTCCCACTGGGACTAAAGCCAATCACCTTTATGCACTAAACCTATAGACTCTAGGTGACGCTCAAACACATTTTGAGCCAACGTCTTTTTCAGTGGATCTGCTATACTGTCGACAGATGGAACTCTTTCCACCACTACATCTCCTCTGGATATGATCTCTCTGAAAAAGAATGAAAGCGCCTCAGAATATGCTTCGATTTTTTATAAGACCGCAACTCTTTCGTTTGCGCAATGGCTCCATTGTTGTCGCATAAAAGCGGAATAGGTTCAGAGATGCTGGGAACAGCGCCGAGGTCGGTGATGAATTTCTTCAACCTCACTGCTTCCTTGGCGACTTCAGCTGCAGCAATGTACTCAGCTTCAGTCGTCAAATCTACAGTGGTTGCTTACTTGGACCTCTTCCAGCACACTGCGCCTCCGTTCAAAGTAAAAACAAATCCAGATGTAGACTTGCTATCATCTGGATCTGATTGGAAACTCAACTCAGTATAGCCTCGCAGTTTTAAGTCACCTCCTCCATAGACAACAAACATATCTTTAGCTCTTCTCAAGTACTTAAGGATACATTTCACTGCCTTCCAGTGCCCTTCGCCTGGATCAGCCTAAAATCTGCTCGTAACACTTAGAGCATATGCCACATCAGGCCGTGTACATAGCATGACATATATGATAGATCCTATGGCAGAGGCATAGGGTACTCTATCTATGAATGTCCTCTCATCAGGAGCCTTAGGAGACTGCCCATTTGATAGATAAATTACATGTCTCATCGGTATGTGACCTCTCTTAGAATTTTCCATGTCAAACCTTTTGACTATGGTATTTATGTACATGGATTGGGTCATTCCGAACATCCTCTTTGATTTATCTCTATAGATTCGTATTCCCAATACGTAGGATGCTTCTCCTAAATCCTTCATAGATAAATTTTTCGACAACCAGATCTTTACTGATGACATCATAGCTACATCATTCCCAATGAGTAGTATGTCATCTATGTAAAGAACTAAGAAGGTGACTGCGCTCCCACTGGTCTTCTTGTACACACAAGCCTCATCTTCATTCCTAATGAAGTCATAAGACTTGACAGCCTCGTCAAATCTTATGTTCTAACTCCAGGAAGCTTGCTTCAGTCCATAAATGGATCTTTGAAGCTTGCACACTGTATATGTAGATTCCTTCGATGTGAAACCTTCTGGTTGTTTCATATACCCATCTTCCTCAAGGTTACCGTTGAAGAAGGCAATCTTCACATCCATCTGCCAGATCTCATAATCGTAGTGTGCAGCTATGGCGAGTAGAACTCTGATCAACCTTATCATGAAAATTGGTGAGAAAGTCTCGTCATAGTCAATTCCTTGCCTTTGAGGATATCCCTTTGCCACGAATCTTGCCTTATAAGTGTCGATCCGTCCATCAGCACCGATCTTTCTTTTAAGGATCCACTTGCACCCGATGGGTACAATACCTTCGGGCAAGTACTCCAAGTTCCAAACTTGGTTGGTGTATATAGACTGGATTTCTGAATACATGGATTCTCGCCATTTCCCGGCTTCTGGGTCTTCTGTAGCCTCTTAGTAGGATTTAGGATCATCATCCTCATTATATTCTACCTTAGACTCTCTTTTAGCGATATATCCCACATATCGTTCGGGTAGTCTAGGTACTCTATTAGATCTACGAAGCTCATATGTGTGTATATGAATAGATTCAGGAACTAATATCTCATCTGATGATAATGCAGTTGTTTGGTGATCTAGAACCACTTCCAGTACTATTTTACACCCATAATCCTCCTAGAGAAGGTATTCCTCTTCCATGAAGACAGCTTTCCTAGCGACAAACACTTTTTGTTCACCATGATGGTAAAAATAGTATCCAAAGGTTTTCTTCGGATATCCCACAAGCCTACATTTATCAGTTCACGATTCCATCTTGTCTGGATCATGCCTCTTTACATGAACAGGACAACCCCAGACTTTAACATGTTTAAATTTTGGTTTCCTGTCTTTACATATCTCATATGGAATAGAGGCCACAGACTTGCTGGGTACTCTATTCAGTAGGTATGCTGCTGACTCTAGAGCATACCCGCAGAGGGACACTGGTAATCCCGAAAAGCTCATCATAGATCGTACCATGTCCAACAAGGTGCGATTCCTCCTTTCTGATACACCATTCATCTGTGGTGTATATGGAGGGGTTAGCTGAAAAAGGATACCATTATCCTTTAAGATTTGTGTGAAATTAGTAATCAAGTATTCTCCTCTTCGATCTGATCGAAGAGCTTTAATACTCTTTCATAGCTACTTCTCTACCTCATTCTTGAACTTTTGAAATGCTTCCTGATATTATCGTCTGCCCTGGCCAGAGACTTCCGCGCATCCTTCCTAAAACATTCTCTTTCTAAGTAACGAAAGCAAATGATTCCTTAATGACACTCAATTCCCTTCGACGATACTCCGCTGTACCCGATCCTTGGCTGTTTAAAATGTCTTGGTTAGAGATTCATAAACTAAGGTCAAAGCACAGAAGTCCACTAACAAGGTGTCCTTGGTGTCTCAAGTCAGAGGACCATCCACGCATCTGCGACAATAGAATCAAGCTAGTTGACAGTGAGGTACTATACCATCCAGCGATTCAGTAAGATCAGTTCAGTGAACTCATTCTCTAATGCGCACCTATAGATTCGCCTTAGTGTCTCCACACAAGTAACTATGAGATTAGTCACCCTCATCTATTGAGTAGGAGAAGTCTGTACTAGTCTAACCGGATATCTGATGTCCTTCTCGGATATCCTCCGACTATGAACTATTAAGAATATGTGTGTTTAAGTGATCAGTCTCACTAGTATGATCTCATCATAATCTGATTACTATCGCACATATTTATGGAGACGATAATAATACGAATTTACACATAATGAATAATGACATTATATTAATAAATGAACGATATTACAAAGTCATATTGGCTTGTAGGCCACCTAAGCCTAACAATCTCCCACTGGGACTAAAGCCAATCACCATTATGCACTAAACCTATAGACTCTAGGTGACGCTCAAACACATTTTGAGCCAATGGCTTTTTCAGTGGATCTGCTATATTGTCGACAGATGGAACTCTTTCCACCACTACATCTCTTCTGGATATGATCTCTCTGAAAAGAATGAAAGCGCCTCAGAATATGCTTCGATTTTTTATAAGACCGCCACTCTTTCGTTTGCACAATGGGTCCATTGTTGTCGCACAATAGCGGAATAGGTTCAAAGATGCTGGGAAATATGCCGAGGTCGGTGATGAATTTCTTCAACCTCACTGCTTCCTTGGCGGCTTCAACTGCAGCAATGTACTCAGCTTCAGTCGTCGAATCTACAGTGGTTGCTTACTTGGACCTCTTCCAGCACACTGCGCCTCCGTTCAAAGTAAACATAAATCTAGATGTAGACTTGCTATCATCTGGATCTGATTGGAAACTCGAGTCAGTATAGCCTCGCAGTTTCAAGTCACCTCCTCCATAGACAAGAAACATATCTTTAGTTCTTCTCAAGTACTTAAGGATACGTTTCACTGCCTTCTAGTGCTCTTCGTCTGGATCAGCCTGAAATCTGCTCGTAACACTTAGATCATATGCCACATCAGGCTGTGTACATAGCATGACATATATGATAGATCCTATGGCAGTGGCATAGGGCTATCCATGAATGCCCTCTCATCAGGAGTCTTAGGAGACTGCTCATTTGATAGATAAATTCAATGTCTCATCAGTATGAGACCTCTCTTAGAATTTTCCATGTCAAACATTTTGACTATGGTATTTATGTACATGGATTGGGTCATTCCGAACATCCTCTTTGATTTATCTCTATAGATTCATATTCCCAATACGTAGGATGCTTCTCCTAAATCCTTCATAGGGAAATTTTTCAACAACCAGATCTTTACTGATGACATCATAGCTACATCATTCCCAATGAGTAGTATGTCATCTACGTAAAGAACTAAGAAGGTGACTGCGCTCCCACTGGTCTTCTTGTACACACAAGCCTCATCTTCATTCCTAATGAAGGCATAAGACTTGACAACCTCATCAAATCTTATGTTCTAACTCCAGGAAGCTTGCTTCAGTCCATAAATAGACCTTTGAAGCTTGCACACTTTATCTGGAGATTCCTTCGATGTGAAACCTTCTGGTTGTATCATATACACCTCTTCCTCAAGGTTACCGTTGAAGAAGGCAGTCTTCACATCCATCTGCCAGATCTCATAATCGTAGTGTGCAGCTATGGCGAGTAGAACTCTGGTCGACTTTATTATGAAAATTGGTGAGAAAGTCTCGTCATAGTCGATTCCTTGCCTTTGACGATATCCCTTTGCCACCAATCTTGCCTTATAAGTGTCGATCCGTCCATCAGCACCGATCTTTCTTTTAAGGATCCACTTGCACCTGATGGGTACAATACCTTCGGGCAAGTCCTCCAAGTTCCAAACTTGGTTGGTGTATATAGACTAGATTTCTGAGTTCATGGATTCTCGCCATTTTCCGGCTTCTGGGTCTTCTGTAGCCTCTTAGTAGGATTTAGGATCATCATTCTCATTATGTTCTACCTTAGACTCTCTTTTAGCGATATATCCTACATATCGTTCGGGTAGTCTAGGTACTCTACTAGATCTACGAAACTCATCTGTGTGTATATGAACAGATTCAGGAACTAATATCTCATCTAATGATAATGCAGTTGTTTGGTGATCTAGAGCCTCTTCCAGTACTATTTTACTCCCACTATCCTCTTGGAGAAGGTATTCCTCTTCCAAGAAGATAGCTTTCCTAGCGACAAACACTTTTTGTTCACCAGGATGGTAAAAATAGTATCCAAAGGTTTTCTTTGGATATCCCACAAGCCTACATTTTTCAGTTCATGATTCCATCTTGTCTGAATCATGCCTCTTTACATGAAAAGGACAACCTCAGACTTTAACATGTTTAAATTCTGGTTTCCTGTCTTTCCATATCTCATATGGAGTAGAGGCCGCAGACTTGCTGGGTACTCTGTTCAGTAGGTATGCTGCTGACTCTAGAGCATACCCGCAAAGGGACACTGGTAATCCCGAAAAGCTCATCATAGATCGTACCATGTCCAACAAGGTGTGATTCCTCCTTTCTGGTACACCATTCATCTATGGTGTATATGGAGGGGTTAGCTGAAAAAGGATACCATTATCCTTTAAGAATTGTGTGAAATTAGTAATCAAGTATTCTCCTTTTCGATCTGATCGAAGAGCTTTAATACTCTTTCATAATTACTTCTCTACCTCATTCTTAAACTTTTCAAATGCTTCCGACTTGTATTTCATTAAGTACACATAGCCGAATCTTAAGAAGTCGTCGGTGAATGTGATGAAGTACGAGAAGACACCTTTGCCTTGGGTGGACATGGGACCCTATACATCCGAATGTATTTGTTCCAAAATGTCCTTGGTACGTTCTCCATGTCCAATAGATGGAGATTTTGCCTTTTTTTTTCCATAAGACAAGATTCACATGTCGCAAAAGATTCATAATCGAATGCAGTTAAATAACCATACTTGTGCAACCTTTGCAACCTGCTTTCACCAATGTGTCCAAGTCTACAATGCTACATGTAGGTTTGGTTCACACAATTCTTGCTCTTCTTAAGAGCATTATCAATGTGAAGATTGTAGTAAGAAACATCTAAAAGTTATAGACTGTTGACTAAAGGTGCCAAAGCAATTGATTTATTACCATGATAAATCGAACAACTTTTGTTCTCTATAGTCAACCTATATCCTATCTTTTCTAAATAAGATATTGATATGATGTTCTTTACTATGTTAGGAACATAATAATAATCTTCCAATGATAAGAGGTGTCCCGGTGAAAGCCTGAGGTTTGTTGTCCTTACAGCAACTGCAACAACTTTTACGCCATTTCCTAGCCTCAATTCTACCTCGTCTTTTGTCTGCTTGCGCTTACTTGTCAGCATCTGCACATCATGGCAGATATGAGAAGCGCATACGATATCTAATACCCAAGATGTGGAATCTCTAACTGACAAGTTGATGTCTATCATATCGATATCTGAAGCTTCTGATATCTTCACCTTTCCATGAGCTTTATCGCTGAGGAACTCCTTGCAGTTCTTCTTCCAGTGACCCTGCTGCTTACAGTAGAAGCAGTCACCCTTTACTACTCCTTTGCCTTTGTCCTTCGATCTTTTATCGTTAGCTATCATCTCTACCTCAAGGGCAACCAATGCCGGTTCAGCAGGAGAATCAACTCCAAGGATATAGTCAAAGTGCTCAGATCTGAAGATATTATTCAAGTTTCTGAGCCAATCTGAGTAGTTCAGGCTAGTCAAAAGTTTGGCATCAGGTATATCACAGAGTGGGATATTCGATGACATAATTCCCTACAGGTAATGAATATAATCTATTTAGCAGATATTCAATTATTAAATTTGAAACAAGATATGGTCTTTTATTCAAGTTTTAACTCCTACTAATTTTCGATGGACTGTATAACCCTCAGCTATATAGAACGGGAGACGCCGACAGTCTCCTAGTAGGGATCAGAATCTCAATGACTTGCAGTACAACCTTGTGGATAGCATAAGAAAGCTGTAAAACAATCAAAGAGCACCCATCTCATGGAACTTGCAACTCCTTGCAATATTCGATCATATGTTTGGTCCCCAGAGATTTAATGGCTTTGTGGATAGCACAACAAGTCACTAATTATGGTCTAAGCTAACCATCATTACGTGATGAGCATATATTTGAATGCAACTCTTGTGGATAGCACAACAAAGCTACATGGTTCCTCTACTCCGATTATATAGGCATCTAATGCCATAGCCACAGTCTCTCCTCACAATTAAACAGGCCCGGTGGTAACACAACAAACCTACCTAAAATGATTTGAATCCGATGACTATAACGATGGTGGACCACGCGGTAAGTTCTTAACTACCCACGTTACAGCTTAGAATTTAGACGAGGGTATTTTGGATAACTTTTATCTTGGTTTCTCTTAGGTGATAGTATACAAATATATCGTATATATTTACTAATACTATACATGTTTTGATTCATAATTAAAAGAAAACAATGCATCTCATACATGCCGTTAGTGTGGTCATGGATAGAACAGTGGGTTTGACTGGAGCCAACAGTCAAATGCACACACAATCTAATATAACATTTACATTACATAATTCTGCAAACACATAGGCAATAGATCTTCATCTTTCTGTCTTCCTAGTAGCAGTTGTGGATCGTTCTCGCTCCTTCTCGGTTGCCCCAATCATATTACAATAATTCTATAATAGCACCTAAAATAGAAGAAGGCCTTATGGCGAGTACAAGAGAGAGGGAGGTAGAAGTACATCGGATTATGAGAGAGGGAGAGGTATGCAAACCTCTATTTATTAACAATTAATAAATATATTCATTCAAACATCCACGATGCACACAATCATTCATCACATGAATAATTAAATATGTGCATATCCATGACCACGGTGTGTTTTAAACATTCCACACATGATAAGCGCTTCACATGGCCAAAATAAAAGAGTTTTCAAAATAAATAATTTTGGCTTGCAAAAAGCTGGGATCCAATCAAAATTTATATTTGAATTTCAAAAAACTCTTTTAATAAGTTAAGCATGTAATTAAATCAAATTTAAAAGCATCAAAACACACATCACAAGTGCACACACTCCAAATTAATAATTCTATATTATTCCATGCAATTAGAACATTTCTAATATCAAAACAATCTAACATTTAGATTAAAACATATTAATAATTTAACAATTAGACTATTAATAATTGATAACTAATCTAACTCTTAGACTAGTCCATTAAAGTTAATTACTAATTTAACACTTAAATTAATAATCACCTCTAATTAATTAAAACTACTAATCTAACTCTTAGATTAGTCAATTAATGTTAATCACTAATTTAACATTTAAACTAATAATTAACACTAATTAATTAATAACTACTAATTTAACACTTAAATTAGTCAATTAAATTCATTATTAATTTAACACTTAAATTAATAACTAACTCATTAATTAACAAGTAGATGGATTAATAATTAATAATCTAACACTTAGACTAATAATTATTAATCACTAATTTAACCTTAAACTACTTAAATTAAGATTAACTATTAATTTAACATTTAAAATAATAATTAATCTTAATATATTCACAACTAATTGTTAATCAAAATGATTCAAATCATTAATGCCCAATTAATTAAAATTGAATAATAATTTTAATCCTCAAAACAATTTTGAATTTTAAAATTAAAATCAAATTTAATTATTAAATGGGCTAGAGATTTAATGGGTTTAAATAGGAACTTAAAACTATGAGGGGGTTTAAAAGAAATGGGCCCAACCCATTTAGCCCGAGCCTTGACTCGGACCCTGCCGAGCTAGGGTTGAACCAAGCGCCCAACAGTTAGGTGCCTGCGCTCGGTCCGGCCTAGTAGCGACCTGACCGGTCGGACCGGTCTGGGCCAGTCTCCCCTTTCTTCCCCAAACGTAGAAACCCTAACCCTTCCCCTTTTTGTTTTGCAGGTTGCAGGTGGTGCTAGCCCGGCGGCGGGAGGGGCAGGCGGCCGGTGCGCTGGCGCCACCGCCGCTGTTAGGCCCCGTCGGCGACGTCCCCATCGCCGGCAGGCTCGCCGATGGTAAGCCCAAAGCTCTCAAATTTGCAAGCCCGCACCCTCTTCAAAGCCCTATTTTTCTGGTTTTCAAACACAGAAGAGGAGGAAGTTGACTCTGGCATCACTGCCACTGGCCTCTCCCGGCGTCGGCTAGCTAGGATCCTAGGATCCCCTGTGCTTCTTGGTCACCCTCAATGGCCACAAAAATCTACCAAAAGTACCGGCAAGATCATGTTCTTCATCACATAAAGGATACCCAAAAATTCCCAAAATTTATTCAATTTTCACAGAATAAATAATCAAATTATCTGTGCTCATCGTATGAACACAGATCCAACAATAAATCGAATAAGAGCATGGAATAAATCAAGGAATAATTATTTCAGAGATCGAAATGGGACGAGAAACAGTGGAACTTGGCTCAAATACCACTGTTGGGTTCTCGTGTTTCTCTGGATCGCACATGTAGCGGAAATTAAAATAAAACCAACGATCCGTTTATCCCATTTCGATTAAACAAAAACGATTATCAGATAATCAGATTCTTACCGCTTGCGGATTCGAATTTGCAACCGTTCGGTTCCGTCGGTGTGACACCACAAGCTGCGCAAGCGCCCGGCCCCTAGCGGAGTCCACGCGATCCTCGTCGTGGTGGTTATCCTCACGTTTCTCGTTCTTCGCAGCACAAGAAGCCTCCGCCGTTCCCTGCAACGATTGCCGCACCGCGCAGACGATTTCCCATCGGACGGGAGTCGAAGAAGCGGCGGAGCAGACTCGGAGATCAGAACCGACCTGGGGCACCAGAGAGTGAGAGGTAAAGAGGAGGGGCTATCTAGGGTTAGCAGCAGCTTGGCCTACTCAGCCCGTTCGCTACATTTTATATTAACTGCGCAATTTTTCATAAAAACCCCCAGTTTATATAAAACCCACTTATTTATCCATCGCCTTGAGAATCATTTGCGTGTGACCCTCTAGGCCTGATAACTAGTCCGGTTAATGGCCCAATAAACCCAGTGACTCCTCACTAGCCTGATTAATCAATTAATAACTCATGTTAAATTAACTAATCAATCAAATCAATGTCGCACATCAAATTCAATCGGGCCTCTGATTACGTTGGGTGCCAAGCAACACCGTGTGAATCCGGAAGGTATTAGGGTTAAGTAACCCACTCTTGGAACCTTTCCGCCGATAGTTACTGCGTGGATATAATCCTTCATTCGTTCAATGCTCACGAGTCAACAAAGGGTATGGTTTACCGTCAAACCCTAACTAGACAACTCACTTGGATTGGATGCTGCCGTATAACATCGGAAAAACTCCTTTCCCGATATTATCATCTGCCCTGACAAGGGACTTCCGCGCATCTTTCCTAGAGCATTCTCTCTCTAAGTACCAAGAGTTAATATTCCGTATTGACACTCAATTCCCTTCGACGATATTCCGTTGTACCCGATCCTTGGCTGTTTAGAATCCCGTGGTTAGAGATTCATAAACCAAGGTCAAAGCACATAAGTCCCCCGACAAAGTATCCTTGGTGTCTCAGGTCCGAGGACCATCCACGCAATTGCAACAATAGAATCAAGCTGGTTGATAGTGAGGTACTATGCCATCCAGCGATTCAATTGGATAAGTTCAGTAAATGCATTCTCTAATGAGCACCTACAGATTCGCCCTAGTGTGTCCACACAAATGACGATGAGATTAGTCACCCTCATCTTATGAGCGGGAATAGTCTGTACTAGTCTAACCAGATATCCGATGTCCTTCTCGGATGTCCTCCGATTAGAAACTATTAAGAATATGTGTGTTTAAGTGATCAGTCTCACTAGTATGATGTCATCATAATCTAATTACTATCGCACATATTTACGGACTTCATTATGAGACGATAATAATACGAATTTACGCATAATGAATAATGCATTATATTAATAAATGAATGGGATTACAAAGTCATATTGGCTTGTAAGCCACCTAAGACTAACACTTTGAGCATTACTAGCAGATATCAGAGTGATCCAGGCAAAGAGCACTGGAAAGTAGTGAAATGCATCCTTAAGTACTTGAGAAGAACTAAGGTTCTTTTCTTATTGTATAGAGGAGAAGTGGACTTGCAATTGAGAGCATATACAGACTCTAGTTTCCAGTTAGATTCGGATGATAGCAAATCCATGTATGGATTTGTATTCATATTAAATGGAGCGGCAGTCAGTTGGAAGAGTTCCAAGTAAGAAACGACTGCGGATTCAACGACAAAGGCATAGTATATAGTTGTGGTTGAAGCTGCCAAGGAAGCAGTATGGATGAAGAAATTTATCTCGGAACATGACATAGTTCCCAGCATGTCGGCTCCCATCCCATTATTATGTCATAATAATGGGGCCATTGCGCAGGTGAAGGAACAATGGTCTTGTTATATCTTGTACTTTTACAACTACTAATAAATTTAATTAATTTAAATTAGACCAATTAACTAATTATAAAAGTCTATGACTGAGCTTAAGTAACTTAATTTAGTCCAATTAACTCAATTATGAAAGCCCAATAGCCTAAATTATACTACTAAGAATAACCCACTAATTTAGTTCAAATTCTATGTTGATATATTAGACAGCAACATAGTAAAATAACTATAACTTTCTATAAAAAATTAGGATTAAGGCATATATGATATCAGTGGAAATATAATAAAAATATTAATAACTTTGTAGAAGATCATTTTTACTAATTCAGATGTTCTAGAGGTCAAAATCAAAGAACAGTTTTAGAAAGGGTTATCCACAGAGAACAGGTCCTAATCGGATTAGGATTTGAATTAGGAAACAAAAGATGGTACAATTAATATTAAACACAACCTAAAAAGTTATGTATAACATATTTGACTTATATTAGAAGTAAAACATAATAAATTTGAATATAATTAAGATTATAATTAATGGGTAGAAACATAATAGGAATCCTACTTGGACTAGGATTTTGTACACAGATTTACTTGACATAGCTCTAGTATTTTAAGCATAAATCCGTGCATAAAATTCATAATTAAGTAAGACGACTCCCATTAGAACTATGACGCAAACATATAGAAGTTTTATGAAGAACAAATATTTAAAATAAGTTATTTCCTAATCGGAATCAGGACATCTTTAGACATGAAGGAAATCTACCAGATTTCTGAGTTCAGAGTACTCAGGACAACAGGTTATAAAATAATCATATATTTGTTTATAGAAGTCTAAAAATAGTGATATTAGATGCATTAGAAAGGTAATAAAATTTTTTAAAACTTTTTAGAAGAAATGTTTTCTTAATTCTGATGTTTAATGAGATGAATTTAAACGTCTTCAAAAAGGAAACCTGCAGATAGCATGAGCAGAGTCCGATTTAGACTAGGAAGTGACTTTTACTTACAGATTAAGTTATGGAGAGTAGAAGTTTGACTCTAGCAAAGAAAGGGAGTGTTGGTGGTTATATTAGGAGGGTAAATAAGCATAAATAGAGCCTTGGGTCGCACTCAACCTCTATAATATGCAGCTCTCTTCTAAATGGGTAAGTTCATGTGGTGTTCATGAGAGAATAGAGTTGTTCGTGGTTATTTCTTTTGGAGGTTTGATTCTAAACAATGTTTTATATTATTGGAGGCTTAGAGAATGTGAGGAAGACCTTATATAATGTGGAAAATAATTTAGAGGAAGAAGAAATCATGGATAAATAGCGATGGAGCTATAGGAGAATCAAGAGCTGGTCTTTCATTAAGAGGTAGGTGGATAACTGTACGCATGATCTATTTTGTATTACAAAACTATGTTATTTTAGAAAGCTTTAAAAAATAAATAAATTGGTAAAACATTTTTTCTATATGTCTAATTCATGATATTCAAGTTTTAGATTTTTGTGATCTTATTTTCTATTTATTTCATTACTATTATCTCAGCCCATGTAATCTGTCCGTTTAATCTGTTTTGTTTCTAATTATGATCATACGAATTACAGATAGTTGTTCTCCTTGGTATGATGCTCAATTGAGCTTAAAGTTTGACAGAAGTCTATTTTGCATATTATAGTAATTGAAAAAAAATTTCGTCATTTTAGGAGTTTTTTTTATATTTATTTCATAATACTATTTTCAGACTATACAATCTGCTCAGACAGTTTTGAAATCCCAACTTGTGAATCCTATATCTCATTTGATTCAAATCCAAATCATACCAAATTTTTTAGGGACCTTTGTTATATTATCCGTGACTTCACTGTAAAGTTTTAGAAATTTATGCCTTCGTTTGTTTTTCAGTTTACCCTTTATTTTGATTTGCTGGAATTCTATTTAAGTTAGATTCTCCAAATCAAAGTGAGAATCCAAAATCATAGAAAAACAGTCCAGAAGATGATGAAACTTTGTCCACAATTTAAATATCACCTTTTGGACATGTTATTAAAGTTTGATAATTTTCAGAATCTGTTTGATATTATTCGGCTTATTTGTTGATTTGTTAGCTCTGAAAATCAGTTTTGATGGCCGAAAAATATGTTTGTTATTCCGAAAATTCTAAGAAAATTCATTTGACTATCTTTTCTATCCAGCAACCTATTTTGATCAGCTTATTTTGATTTTTCATATATATGACTATGATGACTCTCTAAGTAGCTATTTTGTATATAAAAGTATGTATTTTAACTCTTATATATACTTATCAATTTGATAATTCAATTTTTAGATCTATGCCCATCTTTTGTAATCATTTGATCTCTGTTAATCTAATTGTGCCATAATTATTTGACTTTGCTTGGACATTGCCATCTTAAGGAGATATTTGGCCCGATTCCATTATAAGCATCCATATTGGATAGGGTATTTTGTTTGGAAACCCGAGGGCAAACGGGTGGAATTCTGATTTCCGGTCGACTAAAACCAGGGGACGGTGATACGTATTGCCCTGGCGGTTTGGAGTTGGGTGGGACTTAGACTCCCCGGTTCTACGCAATGACTAAGACCTTTGCATCATTTGCCTAGATGCTTTGGTATTTGTTTTGTTTGGCTCCTTATGTTGTGGTTTGGGTGCATGTCCGTTATGATGTGATTTGAGTTGTTTGATTGGAGCATAAATCTGAAATCCTTACTCCATATGTTCATTTGAATTCAGCTTAGTCATTTGAATCTTTTGATCATCCTGTTTAGCTATCCCTTTGCAATCATATGAATCTGTCTTAACTATGTGATCCATGATATGAATCAGATTTGATAAGCTACTACACCATGATATTTGCTATTTGATTTGACATGTGCTCAGGGGACGACGATACGTAATGCCATGATAATTTGATATGTTATGTGATACGTTCTGATCATGGCTAGTAGAATTTGATATGTCTGATATGAGTTCGATCATGCTATATATGCTATATGTTAATTAATCGATTCATGCTATTAGAAAACACATTTGATTTGATAAGTTTATATCTGACCATGATTTGTATCATGTTCTTATTTGAGCTATATGTAGAACTGTGTAAGGTCATGTTTAGTATAATTGTATAATGTGATTCGTAAAGTTTACTATATGTTAAGTCATATGGATTGTTTGAAGCCTACTGAGTGGTTGTACTCATATATTCTATTAACATTTTCAGAGTAAGAGAAAGAGAATCTAGAATCTGAGAAGACTTCTGATTGAGGCATTTGACATCTTCAGGAGGTTATTAGATTGAAGTTTACAGCTTTCTTAGACTTGATGTAATAGGGATAATGAGAGATTGATGTATTTTTATTTATTTGGTGAGATTGAGAATTTATACAAAATTGATAGAAATTGTAATTTGTGAACTTTGGTGTTGGCTATATTTGGATATTTTGGGTTACATGATGGTTATGGCATTTATTTAAAATCGCCTTGTGGTTGTTTAGCTCTTATATATGTTCGTTATGGTAGAATTTGTTCTGAGATTACGTGGTCGGATTCCGAGTTTTTTAAAAAAAAAGAAAAAAAGAAAAAAAAAAGAACCGAATCCGGGGCGTATCAGGTCTCACCAAAGAGCGAAGCATATTTTAAGGCGCTTCCACCTGATTCGGGAGATTGCTGCAATGGGAGATGTAATGGTAGTGTAGGCGCTGGAAATGACCCCACGCTCAATTGGTGAGCGAAGACCGACGTGGGTACGAACCCAGGATTAGGATAATGATAAAAAAAATAAAGAACAAATGACTTGATGAACTAAAACACCAAGAACTAAAATGGTGACCGCCAGGGTGTTTTACCTCGACCCGGAGGGACTACCTTGATCGCGAATGACACTTCAAGACCTCCGTGCGTCGCGGAATTTGTAGTCCACACTCCCTTCTCCTCAGCCGGCCAAGAAGATGGGGTCTCACGCCTTGATTTCCTACAAATTAACCATAAATTAAAACACCTATTAGACTCTTAATTAGCATAACATCCGTTCATTAAGCAAAAGAAATATATCAATTAGAGGTGAGCTTACCGAATGCGTGGGTGAGAAGGATGAGTGACCAAGTGTTATGGCCACCCACCTTGCTGTTTTATGGTGTTTTGGATCAAAATAAACCCCTTAGCAAGGATCTAAGGTACCTAATCATGAGTGCATGTGTGTGCAAATGGAATCTAAACATGGACAAAATCCTAGACTTGTGCATGCATGTATGGGACTATGAAGAGAATGATAAAAATGATAAAATGAGAGAGGAGAGTAGGGTTCCCTTTTTGATGTTGACGAGAGTGTTGCATGAGCGCAAGATTGACGGCACATTCTTCCTTCCTAGAGCTTCTAAGACTGCATAGTTGTTTTCTTCCCACGAGTTCCAAAGAAGAGGTCTAATGCTAGACTTTGAAATCACTCTTTTCTCTCTCTTTTGATGTAAAATGGTACCCTCACCCTAGTAAACCCTCCTCGGCCCATTCCCAAGGTGAAGGAGAGCTTAAATAGGCAAAAGAGGTCTAGTTAAAACCCTAGGAAGCCCCCATTTCGTGGGCCAACGAATGAGGATAAAGAAGGTTGGATAGAGATCTCTTCAACAAAATTTAAGCCAAAACCAATCAAAAGTTGACACCTAAGCCCTAAATAACCTTCATCTTAATCCATTAGGATGAGAAAATGCGGAAGATATGGTCAAAAACCCGAGAGAAAAGCGTAAAGAAGATTTAGATAATCACAAAAACCAGACCATCAAACAGCCAAAGAAGTGGCCGTTGGAAGTATCAGACGGTCAGCAACCTGGCCGTCTGACCATCAGACGGCCGCCCCTAGCCGTCTAACCATCAGACGGCCAGGCAGGTGGCCGTCTGAAAGATGGTCAGACGGCCAGCTCCCTAGCCGTCTGAATTATCAGACGGCCAGTTGTCTAGCCGTCTGACCATCAGACAGACACTAGTTTGGCCGTATGTTGGATTAGATGGCCAACACTCTGGCCACCTGATGGACTTGACAAAAAGTTAAAAAATTTTCAAAATCCAAATGCATTAAAATGAAATCATGCACTTTTTGTTTTTTTGAAAATTGAACGTTTTGCGACAAAACCTTTCGGCAAAAAGAAATTAAATTTCAAGGAGTCTAAATGAGCAGAAACTACAAAAAAGATCAACACAAAGGACCATAAACACAATAAAGCTCAAATCGGTCTATCGAATGGGCAAAAAATGGGTGTCTACAGCTGCCCCTCCGTGGCATCCTCTTTGCAGGGGAGCGCGGCGGACTGATAAGTGGATGATACGGACACTACACCCTATTTTGGACCACTCCACCCGAGGTGGAACCTGCTAAAAGTCTGACAACAATGGTGATGCAAGCTAAGAATGATGAAGGGAAAGAGTTCTGTACCCATAAACTACAACCCAAGAGGTCCTCTGGGAATTGCCACGAGTCTCCGACAGACTATGGGACTCCTGTCCAGTCGAAGGAGTTTAAGGGATGACAATCAAAGGCGTGAAAGGTTTATTCCAAGACTTGATCAAAACATTGCGCATACAATAAAAGATTCCAACATTGGATGATTAAAGCACAGGATGACAGGGCCCTACTCTCTTCTGCAATGGTATGCAGAATGAATGATGCGTGTTGGGTTTAAAATAAAAAAGCTATCTAATGCAAGACACTGGAGGATTTATTCTAGGCTATTCAAATCACTTAAACATCATAAATCCATCATCATTTTTGTTAAAGGGGAACTCTAGATTTATGTGCCTTAAGTTATTAGCCTCCAATTTTTCTAAACTAATGCAAACTCTTCAATCTTCTTCTTCCTATGAAACCATATGTTAGAATCATTACATCAGCAATAAAGTAAGAAGCAAACATTTTTCAAATTTTTTATAGATTTTTTTTACAATTTTTCTGAAATATTTTGTTAGAAGGCCAAACTAGTGGCCATCTGATGCGACAGAAGGCCATTTATCTAGCCGTTTGATGGTTCCATCAGAAGGCCAGACTGGTGGCCGTCTGAAGCATCAGAAACCCATCAACCTGGCTGTCTGATGGTTTTATGTTTTTTTTTTTTTTTTTTGCTTTTTCTTTTATTGTGCGACTCCAGTGCATGGGAGTACATCGCTATCCACATCTTAGTATAAAATAAGTGCGAGAAAGCTTGGATGGGACCTTTCCAACCTCTCATGGCATCCCCTTCTTTCTCTAAAAGGCTACCTTTGGGATTCATGCTTCGCACGCTTGACGTTTTGACCTAGATCGAGGGTCATCTTAGCAACCGCGTGGCTCGTAACCAGGTATGCGCACGTAAGATCACTTCCTTTATTCTTCCTTCTTCCCCTCTTGAAGTACTTTTCTTTTTTTCAGGCAGTGTTGTGGTTGCTTGGCCCATGCCATGAAATCCATTATACTTGGTTGGTCACTTTAATGCATTGCATTACCATTGACATGCGGACTTTCATGCTTCCATGGCACCTAATCCGCTTGGTAGTTTTTGTCAAACACCTCGAGAAGATGTGGTGGAGTTGGGATGCATTAGGAGCGCTTCTAGAATTATGGCACCCGCACACACATACTTTCATTTTTTCAGAATTTGAGGCAACAATATTGGTGGAAGAGGTGAAGTTCTTGTTTGGATGGGAGGACTTGGAGGAATGTGACATGCACGGGCTACCATCTTGGGATGAGATTCTGAAATGACATAGTCCAAGATAAGGTAGTGGTCTGATCGATGTCTTGCCAACAGGGAATTCAAATCAACCGATTGGCCAAGTGGATTGTTGATAAAGTGAGGTCCCGGGAAGTAGATGCTGAGCGGTTGATGTAAGGTCTGAGCCTCTGCCTTGGTGGGACATTACTTTTTCCTTCTTTTGGTGATGTCCTCCCTTATGATCATGTTGGAGTGATTACTCTGCTTTGGCGGGGCTATTCTGTAGCTCGTGCTCTTGTGGCTCATCTGTACAGCGGATTGAGTAATATGTGAATGGGCGAGAAGCCTCAAGGGAGCCTCTTTCTGTTGCAACTGTGGATGGAGATAGATTTGAAATTTGATTTTTCATTGGAACCACAAAATGAATCCCGCATTTTTTGTCGTAGTGCTATGTTTCCTGCGAGATCGCTGTTTGGTCCTGAAGACATGGTAAAGAATTTGACAGGTCATCTGAAAACTCGGGACGATTGGCGAGATCATCTGAATTTCATGAATGCCGAAGATTTTATTTTTGTTCCCATGACATCCCGCAACACAATCTTTCAAGCACGTGCACGCAAGAAACGTGAACTCTGGCTTGTCGGTGCAACAGAAACATTGTTATATCAAGCTCACCGCTACCATCTCCAGTATGGACTCCCTCGTCAAACTCCTTATTCAGCCTTGACCAATGACATGATCCTCCCTCAGATCTTGGGTTCTGAAAAAGATGCCGAGCTCTTAAAAAATTCACAAAAGTATTGGCACAAATATTCAATTGGATGTAAAGGTATTATAGACGTGCAAGAGGATTATGTTAGGATTCTATGATACATAGAATATCTCAAGACGATACGTCCAGTAATCCCCTCTTATTTCCCCCGGAGGTGTCCAGCTGAATTAGATTGATGTAATCTCTCTTTTTTTTCTTTAAGAAATAAATGTATAGGCTTGCCTCATGGTTTAAGATGAATAAAACAATCGTTTTGAGTTGTCCCATAATTTTCATTCTTCTCTTTTCCCTCTTTTTATTTTTTATTTTTGGTAAAGTTGATTGGTGAGAGAAGAAACCAGACGGCCGGTAGACTGGACGTCCAGTCCAGACGACCGGACAGCTAGCCATCTAATGGTCAGACGACCACTGTGCTGGCCGTCTGAACTCTTCAGTAGGTCAGCTTTCTGGCCGCTTGACACTTCAAACGGCCAGCTAACCGGCCGTCTGAAGAGGCAGTGGGCATAAAAACCCTCCTTTCCTCAACCCTTCTCATTTTCAAAATCTTCTTGCTACAATCCCCCTCCCAGTCATCTAGCTCTTCTCAAGATGAATAGGTGATTCAAACAATGTGCTCGATGCATCCGACGATTATCTACCCGTCACAACTCAGAGGAGGAGGATGTCCAACCTCCGAATCTAGGTTCGTAGGATGATTACGCGATGGCGGAACATGAGAGGAGATTCCACGGCTCAAGTGACGATGCCCCAGAGAATGAAGGAATTGGTGGAGATGATGAGCATGCAGGCAACGAGGAAGATGCCGCCGACAACGGCAGCAATGATGATGCCGTAGAAGATGAAGGTGACACAGAGGTCACCGGGGAGACGAGATCGACTTCGGATTCACGACATGTACCTTCTTTTTTTTTTTTGGTATAAATGTTCAGACGGCAACAAAGGTAGCCGTCTGTCCCTCAGACGGCCAACACTGTGGTCGTCTGAAGGTCAGGCGGCCATCGCGTGGCCGTCTGACAACAGACAACCACCTCGGTGGCCGTCTTACAGTAACAGCCATTGTAGTGGCCGTCTGTCTCCAGATGGCTATCGTAGTGGCGGTCTGGCTCCAAACGGCCAATTTAGTGGCCGTTTGGTCTCTAGCACCAGACCCTTTTCTTCTTTTTTTCTTCTTTTTGACAAGTGGATATTTGTTTTTTTTTTAATTTTGTAGGGGTCCAAGACGAATTCGAAGCTGAGTTTCATGGGACCTTGTCTGGACATAGTACAATGTTCTGCCAGTGCACCAACAACAACCTATTGATGCAATGGGATTTGAGGCCTTGCTCTCCGTCCGCCCATTCTGGGTAGATGCGAGTTATATTGAGGCATTACGAGAGCGATGGGATGAGGATTGTTGGGCCTTTATCATGTCGTGGGGACATATTATTCCCACCCTAGAAGATGTTGGATATATCACGGGTCTCAGAGTTCATGGAAATCCAGTAGTGGAAGAGGAACCAGCCGACTACCGCGCAGTTATACACGAACTACTAGGAGCTGACTTTGTGAGAGCCCAAGGTCCAGTGACATCCATATCTTTAGGCTGGCTTCCTGAGGTGGTTGGTCTTGGAGGCTTGCGACGAGGTCCATCGGACGACCTCAATGACCTTCAGGTGCGAGTTTATGAGCGTGCTACTTTCGGCAGTCGCTCAGAAGATCAAGAGATTCGTCTTTTCTTGTTGTTCTTCTTTGGACGTCTCTTACTCGCTACCACAGCGGATCGGATCAATTGCAAATTCTTGTTGCTCTTGACTAATTTATATGCAGTAGGGACTTTCGCGTGGGGCGTGGCTATGTTGGCCCACATCTTTGCCCATCTTCCTCGTTATACTGATCACTCTACCAGCGTGGGCGGCTTTACTCCTTTTCTTCAGGTTTGTTTTCTCAAACTCATTCACATATTTCTTATGTTATTAGCTCCTGACATTTTTTCATCCTTGTAGATTTGGGGTTATCATCGCATGCCTTCGGACTGTCCTCAGCTTTCATGGGACGGCTACAGTTCTGTGCCTCTGCTGTGTTGATGGGACATACCTACTGATAAATGCCCTCTGACTGACCGAGTGGAAGAATTTTGAGGCTTTCTAGATAACTTCCCGCACCATTAGGTATTTCCTTTTGAACTCAATCTCAATTCTCATTTCTATCTTATCCCTTCTTGATGATTTGTGCAGCTTCAATGGACTCCATACACAGATGAGGTTGATGATGATCAATCGTGTGTTGCTGAGGGGAGACCTCTATTCAATCGAAAGATTTGGTTGCATTGCATCAATGTGGTGGAGCCTCTTCATCTATAGCTAGTGATGAGGACCTTAGGCTGGCATCAGGATCGAGTGGAGATTCCCTCAATGGGACCTGCAGGTCGCTCTCATAGGAAGTCCAAGAGCCGGGATCGAGATTGGGTACGCATTCACGAAGAGACAAATTCAGGCTTGGAGGAGGGGTGGAGTTCGACTCCGTCGTATTTGCGGCCTTCAGGATAGTTCCGTGTATTTGGATGACTTCTCCCGCCGCTAAGCTCGCCGCCTCAAGCTAGATTCTCGTATGGTGAGTAGTTTGATTATTAACATCAGGTTCTCTCCTTCGAGATCGTGGTTCAAGATTTATGTGTGCAGATGCCGGTGGACCAAGCGGTTCGTCAATTAGAGAACCAGCTTTCCACAGTTGAATTTGAGAATTCTCAACTTCGGGAGCAGATTCATACCATGGTATATTCCTGCACCTTTTCTTTTGTTCTGACTACTTCTTCCTAATCATTCTTTATCATCTTATAGGAGGCAGAATTGCGGCTTTTTCGGGCCACTGGTGGTGGAAGCGGGGCTAGCTCTTCTCGTGCCCCTACTTCTTCCTCAGACTTGGAGCAGCATTTGGAGGAGGTTATTGCCCGTGTCACTACTAGAGAGACAGAACTTGCCCAAGCAATGAGTTTGCTTGAATTCTTTTGATCTTTTGTCATGAATAGTGATTTGACATGTGGACTTAATCATGATGCAGAGGGTGGAGTTGGAGAGGGCACTAGGTCAATCTTCTTCATATGCGGCCCAAGTGGAACAACTAACGCGACGCCTAGAAACCATGGGCGACGTTACTGTGCCTGGACGCTTATTTGTAACAGAGTCCAAGGTGAAGGAATTGGAGAAAGAATTGTTGGATGCTCAGGAGAAGCTTTTCACCATGAAGGGCAAATATGAAATGATAAGAGATCAACTTTCTATGAAGGGTCGTGAGCTCCGAACAGGTCGCGTGCCCCATTCATGCACCGGAGGTCCAGTTCACCCTCCTCATCCAACTGGCCAGGCTCATTCTGGGTACCCGCCGTACCCAGGTACTCAGATCCCTTCTGCTTATCTGCCGGCTCCTCCCAATTATCCGACTACTCCTTCTACTTATCCGACTACTCCTTCCACTCATCCTTCTATGTCTTTTGTTCTACCTATAGTCCCTCCTACCCAGCCGACTTATTCGAGTGGTTCTACTTTGGGTGATTTTGACTTTTTTGTTGGTTTACAAGCTGGATTTGAGTTTCTTTTCTCTTTCCCTGATCACTCTTTCCATTCTCAATCCCCTGCCCCAAGTCAGAGACGTCATCAAGAGGATAGTAATAGCAGTCGTCGACGACCGCCGCTCCCAGATGAAGGAGCAGGAGATAGTGGTAGAGGTTTTTTATGCCAGTTTAGAATGATGTGAGATTGTAGATTCAGGGGTATGCCTTTGATGATGTTGTTGGATGCAGGGGTATGCCCCTGATGATGATGTTGGATGCAGGGGTATGCCCTTGATGATGATGTTATATTCATGACTTTTGTGATTGCCACTGAACTTACTTTTCTTCATTGCCTGTTCCTGCACAACACCACTGAGAAAGAATGCTATTTTCATAGTTTATTTTAGCCCCTTGCTCAAAAAGATGAATACCATTCTAGCTTTGGCGACGAGTCAAGAGGCATTGTCTTATTAAACAAACATAAGGAAATAAAGAAATATGCGACATGCAATCATGCATATACAACTTGTATGTACAAAATAACAAGCATTCATACAGATGAATATGTTTTTTTTTTGTTTTTTCGATTTAGTATTTTGTGATTATTGTTATTATTTTTTTTAGATTTTAAAACGTCCCTTGCTGAACTCCCCAGGCGTCATATGTGCATACCTAAGCCGATTTTGGTCGTTAATAGTCCTCGACCAGAACCCACCCAGTTAAGTCTTATGCTGATGACAATACCGTCATGCCATGCTCTGGCTCCCAGCTGCTCACGACCAATAGATTCTTCTCAAAAACATATCAACGATAAATGATTTGCCCTATCCGGGTCGCTTTCCTCACAACCTAGGTAGCAAATGATCGACCACCCTGGAACCTTAATGGCCAACCGCGCCACGCTAACCCGGAATCAGCGGCGTCGTACCATTTGGTAAACCGCTTGTGTTGACCTAAGTCCGAAGTCTTAAGGAAAATTGACAGACTCTCAAATCGACATGGTACACAGATCAAAAGAACTTTCGAATAAACTTCACACACCTTTTCTTTTCTAAGAGGGTTTGATTTGGGAAAGTGTGACAGTTAAATTTACCATGTCATTAATTACATTTAACTTTTGAATATTAGTTCACTTCAACCTTACTAAGAAGAAGTGAGAACACCCAAAATAAAAAGAATGAATAGATAAGCCGCTTGAGAGGATTAGGTGACCTCAGGGATTATCCTTCCTCCACCCTACTGCCTGTTGGGATTTGATCTCTTTTCTGTTTCTTTTCTTTTCTTTGTGGCCTTGTTTTGAGATTTGACTTGGTAGGCCTTTTCTTCACTTGCCTCCTTTTATTGACTTGACATTTGGTTTGGAGGCTTTTGCTTCTTTTTGCCTTTGACGTGGCTTTTACTTTTGATTTCTTTGTTTGACTTCCTCCTATTAAGGCGGCAAACGGACTCGGGAGTCCTCTCGTAAGGCCGCAGTCCCCCGACTTTGGCTGAATAAGAAGAAAAAAGGGTGTTCTATCTCCTTCTAAGCTTGGTTTCCATTTTCTTTGACTCGTCCGTTATTTGTTCCTTAATGATAGGCGTAAGTGTGTGTAAGGACTTCCCCTTTTTCAAACATCTAAAAGAAATAGAGCCAGTTTATGAAAATCTAACCTTAAGCCCCATTGGTCATAGCACCATGCCGACTATCCAATTCCTATTTGAAACAAAAGATGAATGACCTGAGGGTAGAACCTCTTCAGGTAAACACCATTCCATGGATGAGATAACTCTTGCTCCTACTCATTTACCAACTTATATGCGTTCCCAGGATATACCTCTTTAACCACAAATGGCCCTTCCCAATTTTCAAGCAACTTATTTCTTAGTCCAGTATATTTTATGAATTTTTGTTTTAGGACCATCTTTCCCACTTCAAATTTATGTTCAATTACCTTTTTGGCATAAAATCTTGCAATTCTTTAACGATAAACTTTAGCGTGATCGGCAGCAATCATCCGTTTTTAATCTAAGAGCTCTAATTTGGTCAACGAAGCTTCCCGATGTCCATCGGAATCTAAATCCTGACCCAATTGTACTCTTAGTGAGAGGATAAGGATCTCGTATGGAAGTACCGCCTCTTATCCGAATGTGAGAGAAAAAGGGGTTTGACCAGTAGGAGTTCGGATCAAGGTGCGATATGCCCATAGAGCATCCACTAACCGTTTTGGCCAATCTGCGAAATTATGCGATTTGCAAGTTTTCTTTATGATTCTGATAATGGTTTTGTTTGTTGCTTCCGCTTGGCCATTACCTTGTGGATAATATGGAGATGAATGATGCAATTGAATGCCGAACTTACTGCACATTTCATGAAATTCCTGGGCAACGAATTGCGGTCCATTGTCAGTGACGATGTCCCTTAGGGTTCCGAAGCTGGCCAAAATGTTGCGCCTGATGAACTTGATCACTGTTGAGGCTTTGATCTCAAAGAAGGCTTCTGCTTTAGCCCATTTTGTGAAGTATTCTGTAGCAGTGAGGATGAAGGACTTCTTCTTGACTTCTCCGGTTTTGTCTTCCAAGGGTCCAACAACATCAAATGCCCACATGGCAAAGGGCCACGGAGCAATCATTGGGTGAAGAAATGAGGACGGAGCGTGAATTTTGTCGGCGTGAAGCTGGCACGTCACACAATGCTAAATGAACATGTTACAGTTTTCCTCCATGGTGGGCCAGTAATAGAGTTTGAGGAGTTTCTAAGCTAGTGACCGGCCATTGACATGGCCGCCACATTCACTAGCGTGAGCAGCTTCGATCACTTGTTTAGCCTCTATTTCTTCTAAGCAGTGAAGAAATACTCCGCTAAGTGACTTCTTGTGCAACACACCTCCTAGAATTCTGTATCTCTTTGCCACCCGATGGATTGCCTTTCGATCCTGAGATGTGGCATATTATGGGAAAGACCCATCCTTACGGTAATTCTCAATATCAAAATACCAAGGGTTCCCATCATCAAGGTCCACTACTGTCTCTACAAAGGACACCTCTAGTACCGAGACTCCTTCATCAGGAGGCTTAAGGAATTGTAGGAACCAAGGGTCAGAGAGAGAGGGAAAGTCTATTTTCTGGATCAAGATTGTTTCAGATGATTTGCCTGGTGGAAATTCTAAGGAAGAAGATAGCGAAGCAAGTGCATCCACTAGAATGTTCTGGGATCTTGGGGTATGAACATAGGTGAGTTTTCTAAACTGACGGGCTATACTTTTCACCAACTCTTGATATGGCTTTAACTTGAGATCTTTGGTCCTGTACTTGTGAAGAACTTTTCTAAGGATTAGTTGAGAATTACCAATGATGCGCAGCTCTTTGACTCCAAGCATTACTGGCGTCTTTAGTCCTATTAAGAGTGCTTCATATTCCGTTATATTGTTAGTATCAGGAAAGGTTATTGTCGAGCCTGAGGGATTCCCACTCCTTCAGGTGACAATAAGACTGCCCCTATTCCCTTACCTTTAGAGTTGAGAGAACCATCGAAATAGAGAACCCAAGATGGACTATCATCTACTAAAGACCTCAATTCTTCATCAGGAAACTTAGTTTCGATAGGAGAAAAGATTGGTAAGGGGTGATGTGCCAGATGTTACGCAATGGTTTGTCCCTTGATGGATTTCTAATTCACATATGTTATATCAAATTGATTCAAGAAACTTTGCCATCTAACCAAACGATCCGTCAATACTGGCTTTTCCAAGAGATATTTGATCAGGTTCATCCTAGCCAAAAGCTTTACCTCATGAGCAAGAAAATAATACTTGAGCTTCTGAACTACCCAGACGAGAGTTGCACACGTCCTTTCCATGGCAGTGTATTTATTTTCTACTTCATTGAATAATTTAGAGAGATAATACACCGCCCTTTCTTTCTTCTCGTCGTCATATTGGGCCAATACTGCTCTAGCAGAATCATCAGTAGCAGAAATATAGAGTAGTAGGGGACGTCCCACCACTGGGGGAATCAGGACTGGGTAACTTTGTAAATAGCTTTTTAATTCGTCAAAAGCCTTCTGACATTTCACATTCCAATCAAATTTTGCCCCTCCTTTCAACAATTTTTAGAATGGCTTGCACCTCTATGAATGTTGCACAATAAACCTCTGAATGAACTGCAATCTTCCAATAAGTCCTCGAACTTGTTTGATATTCTTGGGAGGTGGCCTTTCAGAAATGGCTTTGGTCTTGTTAGGATCTATCTATATTCCTCTTTTGCTTACAATGAATCCTAATAGCTTTCCCGATGATACTCCAAACACATATTTCTTAGGATTCATTTTCAGTTGGTGCTCCCTTGCCTTTGCAAGACCTTTCTCAAGATTTTAGAGTGATCCTCTCGAGTCCTCGATTTTATCAAGACATCATCTACATGCACCTCCATATCCACATGCAACATGTCGTGAAAAATGGCCATCATAGCCCTTCGATATGTTGCCCCTGCGTTCTTCAACCCAAAAGGCATCACAACATAACAATAAGTTCCCCATGTGGTGGTGAAAGATGTCTTCTCTTGATCTTCCTCAGCTAATCTGATCTGGTTGTATACTGAAAAGCCATCCATAAATGAAAGCATCTTGTAGCCCGCGATATTATCTATCAGGACATCTATGTGTGGGAGTGGGAAATCATCCTTCGGACAGGCTTAGTTCAAATCTCTAAAATCTATGCACACCCTGACCCTACCGTCCTTTTTCATCACTGGGACGATGTTTGCTACCCACTGAGGATAGAGAACAACTCTGATGAATTTTGCTTTGTGGAGTTTATCAACTTCCTCTTTGACTTTCAGAGCCGATTTTGGATGGAGTCTTCTCAATTTTTGTTTAATAGGCTTAGCATCAAATTTTAAGACCAGCCAGTGCTCCACTAAGGATGTATCTAGTCCTGGCATATCCTCATAAGATCAAGCACAACCATCCGGATATTCCTTTAACACAGTCGTTATTTCAGCTTATTCTTTGGCACTTAAATTTGCACTAATAAGGATTATCTTAGGATCTTTCTCTGTGCCAAGATTAACTTCCTTGGTTGGTTCATCGACTGTACCTGTTGGCTCATCAAATTTCTTTGTCCCACTCACGTAAGGAGTTATCAAATCCTCTTCATCCTCAGATTCTTCATGCTAATTAATTTCTCCCACTTCTAACAAATATACCCCAAGTCCATCAGATTCCAAACATTCTGCGACTTCCCAATTTTCAATTATATTGATGCAATCTTCTTGTGAGAATGCGGACTCTTGAATTAAACTTCCACATCTATGTGCCAACTCTAAAACAAAACATAGGAACTTCTCTTCCTTTCCCTTTTCTATAGTGTGGACCTGAAGGGGTGCCTTTTGAACCTATTCCTATCCCTATTCCTATTCCTAAATTACTATGTACAAGCGGGTGGATGATTGATGAATTTAGCTGATGGGAAAGAGAGGTCCCTTGAACAAGGAAGCTTTCTGTACACTCATTCTCCCAGTATTGATGGATGTAGGTGTCCTCTAAGCCAATCATAAGGTACCTATTTCAATCTGGTTCACTAATAAATGGCATTAAATTCATTATGTAGATTGCCATATTTATAATTGGGCATAATGAAGTCTATGAATATGTGCAATAGTCATCAGATTATGATGAGATCATAATAATGAGACTGATGACTTATAAACACATATTCTCAATTGTTCCTAGTCGTAGGATGTTTGAGAAGGACATCAAACATCTGGTTAGACTAGTACAAGTTATTCCAGCTCATATGATGAGGGTGACTTATCTCTTTGGTTACTTGTGTGGAGACACAATGGTAAACATGTAGGTGCTCATTGGAGAATGAGTTCACTGAACTGATCTGACATGAATCGCCGAATAGTAATTTACCTATCTATCAATCGGCTTGATTCATCGTCACAGTGGCGTGGTTGATCCTTGGACTTGAGACACCAAAGACACCTTGTCAGTAGACTTCTGAACTTTGACCTTGACCTACGAATCCCTATCCACGGGATCTCTAATAGTCAAGGATCGGGTCCAGCGGAAGACCTTCGAAGGTGATTGTATGTTCAATAAAGGATCGTTCGCTCTCAAGTAACTGGAGAGAGAATGCTCTAGAATAGATCCGCAGGAGTCTCTGGCCAGAGCAGAAACAATATCATAAAAGAAGTTTTCCGATATTGTACAGTAGAGTCTGATTCAAGTGAGTTGACCATCGGACTGGTAAATGGGCCTAGAGGGTCACACGCAATAAGATTCTCAGTCGGTGGTACATAAGTGGAATTTATATTAACTCGAGGACTTTTGTGAAAAGTCACGCCGACTTAATATATATACGCGCTGTTGAGAAACCATGGGCCAAGCTCCAGAGTTTTTCCATGCTGGCCGTCATCCCCCCTTTCTCTCTCCTCCTCTGGCCACCCCGTTCGAGGCGCCAAAACTGTCTCCGTGTCCGCCGCACGTGATTCCCAAAAGTTGGGAATTCCCGTCGGTGGGTTTTCGACAATCATTGCGGCGACGGATCTTCAACGAGCGAGTTGATACGGACGAGGGAGCGAGGACGAACCACTACGGAGGATCGTGTAGATACCGCTGGAGGCCGGACGCTTGTGCGGTTCACGGCATCGCCTTGACGGAACCGAGACGGAAGCGGATTCGAATCCGTACACGGTAATCATATTACAACCCGGTTTTCGGTTTTAGTTTTTCATTCCGAATCGGATCAACGGGCATCGAGCGGGATTATTTTGTTTATCGTTTCCGCTGCGTTCTTCGCGTCTCGCTCGGATCCCAACAGTGGTATCAGAGCTAGGTTCTGCTCCGATCTGCTTCGGGACGAAGAAAATTATTGTTCTAAAATTATTTCCACTCACTGATTCGTTTTTCTGAGAAAATTAGTTCATGTGATGAACATAAAATATTAAATGTAATTTTCTGTGAAGAAAAATGATTTTTACTTTTGGGTTTTTCGGGTGGTTCTTTATAGAGATGAAGAACAAGTCTTCATGGCTTGGAAGGGGTATTGATGGTGTTCAGACACCACCATAAAGTAGATATTTGGAACTGGCAATGTCTGCAAGTCCCCGGAAGGCCACTGTGATCGCCGATGACCGGCGGTGTAGCCTCCATCTCTGTGGATTTCCAATTGTTGGAAGTGTAAGGAGGGAAAAAGGCCATGGCTTGGAATCGGGTTAACCGCCGGTTTGGAGGGGCCATCGACAGCAACGGGGTACGCCGGCCGGCCTCACGGGGTGACTGGGCTCTGGTGCGTGCCCCGCCGTTGCTGGGGTAGTTGATGGTGGCGCCGGCCACACCTTCCCTGCAACATGGAGCCGTCGGATTCAATAAAAGGGGGGGAAGAACCCTAAATCCTTTTGAGCAGGGGCCTGCCAGAGTTACACCAGCGTTGGCATTGCCGGCCGACACCGCCGGCCCCATCAGGGGCGGCGGGGAGGGTGGGTGGCACCGCCCTGGCTCCCCCTTGCCAGCGTTGGGCAAGGAAAAGGGGAAGCCAGGCGGCCGGCGACGGCGGCTAGGGCACAACCCTAGCCGCAGAACCCGTCTGGGTTCAGGCCCGGGCCGGCCCGCCTGGGCGGTCCAAGCCGGGCCGAGCCAGGCCCAGCACACTTGGGGCAGACCTGGCTCGGGCCAGGCACCTGGGCCGACCCAGATGAGTCTGGTTCAGCCCAGCTGGCCCATTTGGGCTTCCACCCACCTTTTACCCTCTATACCCGGCCCATTAAGCCCTCCTTTAACCCATTAAACCCTTTTATTAATTAAACCTCCATCTATTAACTCAAAATTTAAATTTTAGAGTGTTTACTAAATGTTTTAAACATTAAATTCAAAATTTTGAGTGATAATAGATTTAGTTTTTTAAGATATGATCTTAAAAGATTAATTTGTAAGATGAGATCTTACATGGGGGTATTATTAAAATGTGATCTTATATATCCAAATTAACAAGTGTTGTTAATTTATATTTAAATAATGACCTTAAATATTATTTAACAAATGTTGTTAAATTATATTTAAATTAACTAACATTTAATAAGAGGTTATTAAATGTTTAACTCTTAATTAAATTTATGTAATTTCTTAACAATTGTTGTTACGAAATTAATTTTTTTTAATTAAAGGTTTAATAGGAGTTAATAAGATGTGATATTAAATTGAATTAACAAATGTTGTTAATTTATTTTTAAGTCATGATCTTAAATAGAATTAGCAAATGTTGTTAATTTTATTTTAATTAAGCGATTAGATACATTTAAGTTTATTAACAATTGTTGTTATGAAGTTAATTTTAATTAAGGGACACTTAATAAAAGTTATTAAGTGATTTATTAACTTATTATAAATGTTATAATAAGGTTAATCATTTCCTGAGAAATTAAATTTAATAAAAGTTATTAAATATTAATTAAGTCTTAATAATAGTTATTAAGATTATTAATTAAGTTTCTCAAAGATCTCTTAATTAGAATTTTCATGGATCTAATCAACTTGAAATTAGATCTTTTAATAAAAGTTATTAAGAGATTCATTAAGTCTAATATGTTAGACTATTTTGATTATAATTGTTCTAATTAATGTTTCTTAATAATTGTTATTGATAAATATTAATTAATTAAGGGGTTTTAACAAGGAGTTATTAAGGGGTTAATAATTTGAGTTGAAAATTCTTTTATAAATGTTATTTAGGAATTTTTAATTTTTTCTAAATATTATATTGTTTCACATTAATAATTGTTATTAATATGAATTAAAATTAATCTAAGTGTTAGATTATTTAATTTAGAATTGTTCTAAATTATGCATGGAATATTTTAGAATTTTAATTTTAGCTTTGTGTGCACATTTTGATGTGTTTGATGCTTTAAATTAGATTTATTGCATGTTAGAAAATAAGATTTTCGAAAATTCAAATTATCCAATTTTGATTGGAACCCAGGTTTTAAGAAAACCAAAATTATTATTTTTCAAAAATTTTAGCCTTCCTATGATGTGTTATATCATGAGTGGATGGTTAAAATTAGTGGTGGTCATGGACATGCACTTAGTTAATTTCATATCATGTGATAGTGTGTGATTATGTGGATTGTTATGGAATGTGAAGTACATTAATTAAGTGTTAATTAATGAGGCTTGCATGCCTCCCTCGCTCTTTCATTCTATTGTAATTCTATCTCCCTCCATTATTGTACTCGGCCATAAGGCTTTCTCTTACAATTTATTTGTATTTGAAATTGTTTCAAAATAAATATTATTTGTCTTTGATCATGCCGGCCGAGGAGAGGCGAGGATGATCCACAAATGCAACCAGGAAGGCGACAGGAGATGAGATCACCAGTGGCTATGTGTTTACATGTTTAGATTATATAATTGTTATATAGTTTTGGTGATTAATTGTTTGGCTCCAGTTAATCACCGTGATGTCTATAACCACATAATGAACATATATGGTTGATGCATGCTTTTTAGTTTTTGATTATGAATCGATTGCTAATATCTAGGTATAGTTAAATATATACGATATATTTGTAAACTATCACCTAGGATGAGACCAACTTAATATAAACAAAACCTTCAACATAAAGTCTAAGCCGGAGCGCGAGTCATTAAGAATGCACCGTGTGGGTCTCCATCAATATAGTTATTAGAACTTGATTTAATGATGGCAGATTCTATGTGTTTACCCGAGATCTACCACCATCTGATGAAAGGACTATTAACTATAGCATCTTGATGCCTTGAGATTGGAATAGTGGAATGGTGTAGCTATCCTCGCGTTTATCCGGAAGCTACATTTTTACTCTACTCTGTCACATATTGATGGTAAAGCTTAGACCAGGTATAATGGTCTACTGTGTTTACCCGGGACCATTAAAGACCTGTGAGCCGAAATAAGATCGGATATTGTAAGGAGTTGCAATTACCATGAAATGGTTGCTCTAAGATAATGGTATGATACTATGTGTTTACCCGAGGTCATACTGTGATTCTTGGATATTCTGATCCTCACTAGGAAACCGTCGGAGTCTTCCGTTCTGTATACCTGAAAGTTATACAATCCGTCGAAAAATAGTCGGAAATAATTCAAGATGAAAGACCATAATTGAATTATTAGAACTATCTGCTTAAATCACGTTATTTCCTTCGATTCACTAATATGTCGTCTATTCAAGATGTTGGCATGTTGGATGTCAATACTTCTCATACTCAGACTGACTAGAAAACTCTAAAGAATGTCTTTAGGAGTGAGTGAAAGTCACTATCCTAATCAGATATTATGAATCCTCTTACTTGGATAGACTAAGGTGAAGAGGTACTCATAGTATGCCTTTCTGAAAGGCAATGATTGTCATGAATTCTCTTATTTGGATAGACCAAGATGAAGAGATATTTATGATGTGCCTTTGAGAAAGGCAAGTAGTAAGATTTTAAACGATCGAATCCACACCTGAAAAGGATAAAGGAAAGTCAGCTGAGATAGAGAAGTAGCAGTTCTCCCACTGCAACTAATATAAGGATACTGGTAAAGGAAAAATGAATATGAAACTTGAAAGAAGTCTTATATATTCTTATTATCAACTTTTGCATGTCTATTGGAGAATTAGCGTATCCAATATGAGATATTAGAAAATGATTCTCAGAGCTGCGATAATGTGCAGACTTAGACAAGTAAAAGAAAATCAAGAGAATACAAGTGTTGAGTTAGACTTAACAATTGTTCATGATAATCATAGGTTACTGTCAGACAGTAAATCTTTGTATGTCTATAGGAGTCTAATATGAAATTGAATAATTGTTATTTAGTTGCATGAGATATCAAGAATTATAAAAGTGAATAACGTTGACTGAGAATGAACAATAGTTATTCAAATCAGTCAATGCACTATAGATTCTTGAAGTGACATTTCATGTGATGAATGTTCACAAGTCTCCTATAGAAATGAACTGTGTGAATCCTGATTATCTATGGTATTGTACACAGGGCTGTATAATAAGAAATTATTGATGCTGATGCATATTGATGTAAATAGCTCAAAGGCCAAAGATAATCACTACTATTTACTTACCTTATAGTTTACTCTTGGAATGATTCAACTGTATGTACTTACTGAAGTACAAGACGAATGCATTTGAAAGATTAAGGCATAAGATCAATATGAAGTATTAGAATTTTTGACCAAAGAAACTAATACTTAAGTATATGATTCACATAAATCATTAAGAGGATAATTGTATCCTCGTTCGATTGATTTTCATTGTATATCATAGTAATATGATAGAATGAGGAATTGCACCTTATTAAGATATGGTACAATACATAATAAGATTTGCCTAATTCTTATCCTTGTGAACATGAGTATAAACATTAGATGTACGTACTTTATAGATGGTTCCAAATAAGTCAGTGTATGTCCACATAAGATATGGAAATCAAATAATTCATATGAGATGTGAATTATAAACAAACCTGATTTAAAAGTCAGGTATTACCTTGGTGTGAATTTGTGAATGTCTAAAGAGTTTGGACATTACAATTATTGGCTAGGCGATAATGAAATAATTATCGTCCTGAAAGTTATCTTATATGAAGAGGAATATGTCCTCAAAGAAGACAGTGGGAGCTGATAAAACTAGAAGATGTTCTAGATTCACAAGCTAACATAAGATTATTAGATAATCTTTAGTTGTTTGCAACAAGTCATAACACATCAGAGAGCTTCATAGATTTTTGAGATTCTCTCAGTGACTAAAAGGATATGTTTGACATATCTGATTTAGCAAGATGAGAGGAGCTCAAAATAGATTATGATCTAAAATCTATGATAATGATGTTCTCTGTAATTACAACTTTGAGATTGATAAGTTGTCAATACTGCCTATCATTATTATGAGATGATGACAATTGGATATTAAAAGCATTCTCTCAATGTGATTAAGGTAAAGATGTATATGACACACCTTTAAAACTTTTAGAATGTCTAGGAAGAAAGTTATGATTTCAAAATTATTTGGAATCAAACTGAAGCTTCCTAAGTTGTAATAAAAGTTTTGACTTAATGGTCAAATACTACATGATCATTAAGAATAGTCACGGATTGTGTATGTGTTCACAAAGGACAGTGGGAGCACGGTCGCTTTAGTAATGCTTTGTGATAATAACATCAAAGTCATTAAGAATGACTTCAGGATGTTACTATTAGTGAAAGCATTGTTAACCATATTTTCTTCCATAATAAGTTTATTTATAATATCCCACGTATTAGAAATACGAATCTATTAAGATAGATCGGTGGGGATATTATATTGACCTGTATGTCAAGATGTTTGGCATAAATTTCATAACAAGTCTCAATTGTTGAGATATGAAATTTATTCCTTTGAAGAAAAGATTCCTTAAAGGATACAGGAGTGAAATGCATCATTAAGCACTTGAGAAGTGCTTAGGATGCATTCACGTATATGAAGAGGATGATTTGAAACTATGAGGTCACACTGACTCAAATTTCAAGTCAAATAATGGATTCAACCTTCTAGTAGAAAGGAATGGATTGGAATGGTTCCAATTCAAGACTCGATATTAAGGTGATGACATAAATAAGTTATACTGTTATTAGAACAGTATGGATGAAAAGGTTCATCCATGAACTAGATGTAGTTATAAAAGGTCTCTAATACCATCCTATCGTTGTAGGACAACAGTGGGAGCAATGAATTGTATGATCGAGCCATGGTCTCTTCAGAAGTTGCAGAACATTATGAGGTTCTTTCACAGGTTCAGAGATAAAAGAGAAAGAGGAAATAACGTAAAGGAAAATATTCCATCTTTAGATTATTTAGCAGAATCCTGACCAAGTCTTAGTCACAATTTTTTTTTTGTGAGCATCACTTAGATTTGATGGAGATCAAATGCGAAGGTGATTGGCTTGAGTCCAAGTGGGAGATTGATGGATATAGGCGTCCTCAAAGCCAATCATAAGGCACTTATTTCAATCTGGTTCACTAATAAATGACATTAAATTCATTATGTACATTGGGATATTTATAATTGCGCATAATGAAGTCCATGAATATGTGGAATAGTCATCATATTATGATGAGATCATAATAATGAGACTAATGACTTATAAACACATATTCTCAATTGTTCCTAGTCGTAGGATGTTTGAGAAGGACATCAAACATCCGGTTAGACTAGTACAGGTTATTCCAGCTCATATGATGAGCGTGACTGATCTCGTTGGTTATTCGTGTGGAGACACAATGGTAAACCTGTAGGTGCTCATTGGAGAATGAGTTCACTGAACTGATCAGACATGAATCGCCGAATGGTAATTTACCTGACTATCAATCGACTTGATTCATCGTCACAGTGGCGTGGTTGATCCTTGGACTTGAGACACCAAAGACACCTTGTCAGTGGATTCTGGACTTTGACCTTGACCTACGAATCTCTATCCACGGGATCTCTAATAGTCAAGGATCGGGTCCAACGGAAGAGCTTCGAAGGTGATTGTGTGTTCAATAAAGGATCGTTCGCTCTCAGGTAACTGGAGAGAGAATGCTCTAGAATAGATACGCAGGAGTCTCTGGCTGGAGCAGAAACAATATCATAAAGTGGTTTTCCGATATTGTACAGCAGAGTCTGATTCAAGTGAGTTGACCATCTAGGGTTTGACAGTTGACCATACCCTAGGTTAACTCGAGAGCATTGTGCGAACGAAGGATTATAGCCACGCGGTAACTGTGGACGGACAGGTTCCATGAGTGGGTTGCTGAATCCCATTACCTTCCGGGATCATGCGGTGTTGCTTGGCACCCAACTTGATCGGAAGTTTGACCGAATTTACATGCGATGTTAATTCGGCTAAGTAATTAGTTTATATCTAGATATTAATTAATTACAATAAGTCAATAACAAGTTATTGGACATAACGGGCTGAAAACCAGACTGGTAAATGGGCCTAGAGGGTCACACGCAATAAGAATCTCAGTTGGTGGTACATAAGTGAAATTTATATTAACTCGAGGACTTTTGTAAAAAGTTGTGCCGACTTAATATATATACGCGCTATTGAGAAATCCTGGGCGAAGCTCCAGAGTTTTCCCATGCTGGCTGTCATCCCCCCTTTCTCTCTCCTCCTCTGGCCGCCCCGTTCGAGGCGTCGAAACTGTCTCCGTGTCCGCCGCACGTGATTCCCAAAAGTTGGGAATTCCCTTCGACGGGTTTTCGACAATCATTGCGGCGACAAATCTTGAACGAGCGAGTTGAACAGACGAGGGAGCGAGGATGAACCACCGCGGAGGATCGTGTGGATACCGCTGGAGACCGGACGCTTGTGCGGTTCGCAGCATCGCCTTGACTGAACTGAGACAGAAGTGGATTCGAATCCGCACAGGGTAATCAAATTACAACCCGGTTTTCGGTTTTAGTTTTTTGTTCCGAATCGGATCAGCGGGCATCGGGCGGGATTATTTTTTTTATCGTTTCCGCTGCGTTCTTCGCATCCCGCCCGGATCCCAACAAGTATGAAGGTTCTTCAAGAGTGATTTGGCATTCTCTCCTTTCAAAGTAGGCGTTTTTTTTTTATGATCAGAAGTGAGGAATGAGAAACAATGTTGGGGAGATTCTGGTATTGGAAGAGTGATGAGTGGAGGGACTGAGGGGTGAAACACGAATGGAATGAAAGTGAGGGGACTAAGATGCTGGTGGGCTAAGAATATACCTATTCCTAGCTGTAAGGGAGACCCTTCCTCTAGAATCTATAGACAAAATAATGCCTACAGTCCTAGTTCTTCTTCCAGTTCTTCTTTGTCACTCTCATTAGATGGATCATCCCTCACCTGATATATCATACTCTCTTCTTCTTGAAATCCAATGGCCCCTAGAGCAAAGTGTTCCCAGAGCATCCAATGGCCCCTGGGTTGCCAATATTCATCTTTGTATAGATACCCCAATCCTACTTCATTGAAATTTTCTTCATCCTCGATGGGTTGCCTCATTCCTTGCTCTTCCTTTCCTAATCCTTTTCCCGGATAATATCCTATCTTTATCATCATTTAACAACCCTTTCTTTCCTGTCCACTTTAGTCTCCATTCTGAGTGGTAATGAAGCAATAGCGGTCCCAACTTCTTTTCCAAACTGAGCCGAATTGACTGTGGACAAAGTTTCTTCATTTTTCCTCTCAATGATAGTCATGGCGGGAAGTTGTTCTGTGGTTATCATCTCCAACATTTCCACTGTAGGAGTGCTTTTGATCTTCACTATTTTTCCTTTAAATAGGAATTTGTAACATTGATGTGTTGTAGACGGGATTCCCACAGTCTGCTCTATCCAAGGTCTTCCCAAAATTAACTTGTAGGTTGGCTCAACATCTAAAATGAAGAACTCTGAAGGCATGATTATTGGCCCAACTCCGACTTGGAGAATGATTTTTCCAGGGGAAGTTTGTTTGTAGTTGTCATAGGCTGAAATGGTGGTTGAAACCCTTACCAACTCTTCTTCCTTCACTCCAATTTGTGTCAATGTCTTAATCAGGCACACCTTGATTGATGCCCCAGTGTCAATCAGAGTAGAGTCTACCTTTACCTCATTTAGTGTGATGGTAAGTAGTAAGGGTAAAGAACGGTGTTCGAGAGCAGCCAAATCTTCATTGGAGAAAGTGATCATTGGTTGCCCCTGAGTGACAGAAAGAATAGCATGGGAGATATCATTAGCTAGAAGATCCTCACTTATCATGACCTTTTGGATGAATTTGAGAAGTTTTTCCTGGTGTGAGGGAGATCTTTTGATTAACTCCAAAATAGAGATCTTTGATGGGGTCTTCTCAAGATGTTGGAGAATGTCATATTCTGTAGTTGTGGAGCTTGATTGAGTGTTGGACTCCCCTTGAGTCTCAGGCATCCTAGAAGGTCGTGGGACTATCCTATTTCAGAGTGAAAGATTCATGGTATTTTCAATGGGAATACTGACTTCTTTAAGACTTGGTGTGATCAATTGAAGTGGACGGTAGTGATTAGGAGTCATGAGTGAGGATGTGGTTTGAGTTAAGAAATTCGGTGAAGGATCATGGCCTGATGGTGTGCTTGGAATATGTTCTTTCTTAGGACAGAGGAGCACTAAGGGCCTTCCTACTTCCTGGATAACTCCCACACTCATTTCCATCTTTTCACAACGACCTTCTTCATGTTCCCCATATTCTCGGACTAGTGGTCCTCCTTCATACCCCCAAAATTGTTCTCTTCGGATCACCCGAGATTTTTGGCCAATTGTGAAGGAGTTGACTTTCTCTTCTTGTTCTTGTCCTGATGTGGATGGGTCCGTAACATTCTGATGATCAGGGAGAGGGTTCTGAACTATGCCAAGGTCCCGATTCCTTCCTTTCAAATTAGAGATAGCAATTCTGACATCTTCCCAATTAATACGCCCCTCATCATTCATGTCATAAACCCAATCTCTAAACGCAAAGCAATTGTGAATGACATGCCCAGGAGATCTGTGATAAGGACAGTATTTGGAGGTATCAACATTGGAAGAAATCCCTTCCCTCTGAGGTGGAAGTTGAATGGCTTTGCAAGTCATAAGAGCAATTAAGATATCACCCAAAGATTCTGGAAGTGGGGGGTAGGAAGTTCTCTTTGGAGCAGGCCTACCATAACTGTTTGGCGGAGGAACGGCAGAGTATTGCCGAGGATTGCTGGCAGGAGTGGTGGTAGGACTAGGGCTGATGGGTCGCCCTTTGGTTGGCTGATTGAAGGCGTTGATATTTTCATTGGTAGTAACCCCTTCAGTGGTTGGCATAAGCGTTGCCTTTTGATTTCGAGGGTGGATGTCAAGGAAGGAAGGAAGAGTGGAATCTCTGATCTGAGTCTGTATCACTCTAGCTCTGTTGTACAATTGAGCAAAGGTGTGGAGTTCACTGAGCATCAGAATGGTTTTAAGCTGAGGTGTTGCATTATTCACAATCATGGTAACTGCCTGAGCTTCTGGAACGATAACTTCAGCTCTTGATGCCATCACCCTCCATCTATTGGCAAATTGGGTGAAATCTTCATCTGGTTTCATTTTCTCCGACACTAGATTAAAAAGGGTAGGAGCCAGATTAGTCATGTGACTAAAATGACTAATGAATTTTTCATAAACAGTGTCGAAATTGAGCAGATCTGAAGATGGAAGTGAGGTAAACCAACGCAGAGCTTCTCCTTCTAAAGATTTTTGAAAGAGATGGACCAATAACACTTTGTCATATAACCATTGGTGTGAATCCATAAGAAAACCTGACAGATGGTGATGTGGGTCAGTACTTCCATCATACTTTCGGTACTTCGGAGTCTTAAATCCAGGTGGAAAATATGCTGGGGGAAGTTTGCAATATTCAACTATGGAATATGGCTTAGAAATTGTTAATGATTCAGCAAGCAATTTTCTGAGGTAAGGCTCCATTTCTTGCTTAGAAATGTAATCTGGAGGTCCAACTGGTTTTGATGAGGTCGGGGTTGGAGAGATTGGTTGCCAGGGTGTGGCTGCAATAGGAAAAATGGGTGGAACTGAAGCATTTGGATTAGACTCCAATTGAGTCTTGCAGGGAGCTTTGTTTGAAGATGCCTAGTGTGAGTGCTCAAATAGTGATGTGTGATTATCATGAAAATTTTGTTGATTATGTGACAAATAAACCTATTAAAAATTATGTGATCGCCAGAAACTTTTGACTAAAAAGTTTCAAAAGACAAAGATTGATCGCTTACCTGTTTTGGACGTGGGAGATGTTGAAGTTCTTAATTCTCCTCCTTCAGCCGGCTGAAGAAAAAGAGCCCTTCTGACTTTGTTCTTGCTTTGAATGCTTATTGTGCTTTGAGGTTCGTCTAGATTTCCTTATTGATTCCTTCCTTTTGATCTTCTTTATACCTTGCAAAAACTAGAAAGAAAAAACTAATAAGAAGTCAAATAGTGGTAGTATTTATTCTAATAATAATTCTAATCATGCAACTTAAACAAATGGACTCACTTGTTTGTGGTCTTTGAAACCCCTTAACACATGGATTGGAAAATAATGCTAGTGTTGTGTGTGTTGCATGGAGTGATGTAATGAGAAATTATGAACTAATATGAAGGAAATATGAAAAAAAATGCAGAAATTGATTAAGAAGAAATAAGTTGGATGGCCCCTGGAAAGCCTTGGTTCTTGAATGGACGAAGAATGGACGAAGAAAAGACGAAGCTTGCTTCAAGATTCCTAGAAGTAGTAGCAGTGCCTCGATCCTTCAGCATTTGGACGTCGTCTCTCTCTCAGATCACTCAAAATCTTTCACTAACTTTTCAAAAATTATCACTCTAATAATCACTAATTATCACTAACTTTTTAACGACCAAGGACTTGGGTATTTATAGGCTTGAGTTCACGCGTCCGTAGTTACTTACAGATTAACATGAAAGAGTTTGAAGTTAATCCAACTAAGGAACAGATAAACATAGCTTAATTCATCATTATCTATAATTACCTAAAACGCGTCGCCCAAAGGAGACGTCTTTTAGCTTAATTAAGATAAGGATAAACATCGAGAAGAAGAAACAGAAACAATTTAGGAAACCTAAATGGCGTTGTTCATGGCATACGTCTTTTAGCTTATTAATAAATTAATTAAATATCATATTAAAAATCAAAATAAGAATAAATCCGAAATGGCGTCTTCACAGGTCGACGTCTTTTAGATTTTTTCATATTTTGATTAAAATTTGAGTTAAAATGAATTTCTTTAATAAACTTAAATTATCTCTGTCTGACACGATGTTATTTAGATAATTAATCCAGAAAAAAATAAAAATAAACTAATGATTAAATATCAGACCATTTTGAGGCATTATTATATGACATGAAATTTACTCAAAATGATGTCAAAATTAGCGTGTCTACACCTGGAAAGGTGTGCGGGATAGATCTAGAAAGGCGGGATGATTGATTGAAGTCTTGTCTTTTGAGGCGATCTAGATAAGTTGCTCAGGTGTGTACCTTGTCAGCACCCTGATTAAGTCAGCATCATCACTAGGATTATGTGTCACCGACCTTCCAACTTTGAGACTAACTGGTTCATCCCCTCCATGGGAGGATACTTCATCTAGATCCTCATGACATGAGGCATCCCCTTGATGTCTGTTGAACATACATACATATGTACTGGCTCTCATGTGTTCTGTCTCAAAAGGAAATTCACCTTGGAACATGGGATTTGAAAACATGTTGTTCATTTTTCTTTGTTTTGCAAACAAGTTGAAAAAGCAAAAAAAGTTAATTTAGAGTTCAGGCCTGTGTACTTTGTGTTTTGAGACTTAGTAACACACTCTTAAAAAAAAATTCCTATTGAATGTTCAATTTCAGGCTAAAAATATACACTCGTCTCAATCCCAAGGTTCTAATAGGACTTACTCTAGGTACAACCAGCTCGGTCACCGTGCAGGAATTCACGGAGTATGGAGATTAACGGAGGTTCTCTATTTGAACTACTTTTCTGCTCAGGCAGGAATCCCCAAATAGAGAGTTAATCCAAAAGAGAGGGTCTTTCCTAGAAAAATGTGCAGAGGCTCTTCCACAAACCCCCAAAAGGAGTACTAAATGTAAATCACATAAAAAATGAACATCAAAACATCAAGGATTAAGAAAAATATCACCAAAAATAATTTTGAACAGGACCCACCTGGTGGCCAAATCGATGGCCATCTGATAGATCAGAAGGTCACCTACCTGGCCGTTTGACAGATCAGGCAACCACCCCCCTGGCCGTCTGTTGCTTCAGAAGGCCAGCAGTTTGGCCGTCTGATACTTCAGAAGGCCAGCAGTTTGGCCTTCTAATGGCCCTCACTACAACTCAAAAAAATCTTTAAAAAAAAAAATGAAATATTTAGAGGAAATAAATAAAAAAAATAGCGTGATAGGCACAAGTGGTCCCACCATGATCGCCAGAAGGCTGTAGGCGCCGAAAATGACCCCGCGCTCAACTGGTGAGCGAAGACCGACCTCCGTAGCTATGAACCCAGGATTAGGATAATCATAAAAAAAAAAAATAACAAATGACTTGATGAACAAAAATACCAAGAACTAAAATGGTGACCGCTAGGGTGTTTTAGCTCGACCCAGAGGAACTAGCTTGATTGCAAATGACACTCCAAGACCTCCGTGTGCAGCGGAATTTGTAGTCCACACTCCCTTCTCCTTAGCCGGCCAAGAAGATGGGGCCTCATGTCTTGATTTCCTTCAAATTAATCATAAATTAAAACACCCATTAGACTCTTAATTAGCATAGCATCCGTTCATTAAACAAAAGAAATATATCAATTAGAGGTGAGCTTACCGAATGCGTGGGTGAGAAGGATGAGTGACCAAGTGTTATGGCCACCCACCTTCCCGTTTTTTGGTATTTTGGATCAAAATAAACCCCTTAGCAAGGATCTAAGGTACCTAACCATGAGTGCATGTGTGTGCAAACAGAATCTAAACATGGACAAAATCCTAGACTTGTGCATGAATGTATGGGACTATGAAGAGAATGATAAAAATGATAAAATGAGAGAGGAGAGTAGGGTTCCCTTTTTGACGTTGAAGAGAGTGTTGTGTAGGCACAAGATTGACGGCACATTCTTCCTTCCTAGAGCCTCCAAGACTCCATAGTTGTTTTCTTCCCACGAGTTCCAAAGAAGAGGTCTAATGCTAGACTTTGAAATCACTCTTTTCTCTCTCTTTTGATGTAAAATGGTACCCTCTCCCTAGTGAAGCCTTCTCGGCCCATTCTCAAGGTGAAGGAGAGCTTAAATATGCAAAGGAGGTCGAGTTAAAACCCTAGGATGCCCCCATTTCGTGAGTCAACGAATGAGGATAAAGAAGGTTGGATAGAGATCTCTTCAACAAAATCTAAGCCAAAACCAATCAAAAGTTGACACCTAAGCCCTAAATCACCTTCATCTTAATCTATTAGGTTGAGAAAATGCGGAAGATATGGTCAAAAACCCGAGAGAAAGGCGTACAGAAGATTTAGGTAATAACGGAAAATTAGACCATTAGACAGCCAAGGAAGTGGCCGTCGGAAGTATCAGACAGTTAGCAACCTGGCCATCTGACCATCAGACGGCCAGGCAGGTGGCCTTCTGAAAGATGGTCAGACGGCCAGCTCCCTAGCCGTCTAAATTATCAGACGGCCAGCTATCTAGCCGTCTAACTATCAGACGGCCACCAATCTGGCCGTCTGTTAGATCAAACGGTCAACACTCTGGCCACCTGATGGACTTGACAAAAAGTTAAATTTTTTTTAAAATGAATATTTTTAAAATCCAAATGTATTAAAATGAAATGTTGCACTTTTTTTTTTTGAAAAATGAACGTTTTGTGACAAAAGTTTTTTGGCAAAAAGAAATTAAATTTTAAAGACTCCAAATAAGTGGGAAACGACAAAAAAGATCAACACAAAGGCCCGTTAACACAATAAAGCTCAAATCGGTCTATGGAATGGACCATAAATAGGTGTCTACAGGTAGAGCGTGTACCATCAGAAGACAACATTGCAGATCCACTAACTAAGCCTTTGTCATAGATTGTGTTTGAGCATCATCAGGAAAAGATGGGCCTCAAGGCTGCGGGCAATTGGCTATAGTACGAGTGGGAGATTGTTAGTTTTTTGGGTGTCCTACAGGCTAATTCTGTGCCATGTAAGCCCAATGTGTTGTACAATCTTGTTCATTATAATTAAGTAGTAATTAGAATGTAAACTTGTAATTTGTGGATTGCTTTGCGTTGTCCTTAGGATATGTGGTTGTAAAGTTAATTTCGAGATGAGATCTCGAATGTGAGTTTGACTAATATAGACACATAACTTAAATTGTTCATGATTTGAGAGTAATCACTTTAGGACATTGATTACTTGTAAATTAGCACGCATGATGTGTAGATGATCAATCTCACGGTCATAGGTGCGGGGCACCAACACATATGTATGGGTGTTCATCCTGAGAGGATGTTTACTGAACTGATCCGCTGATGGATCTTTAGATGGTTAATTATACCTAATGTCAACTAAAGATCCATGTGTCTCAGTAGTATCATTGATCCTTTGACCTGAGACATTAATGAGGTCTTGTGTGAGGACTGGTGTGGTCTAATATTTGGTTAAGTGACTTTAACCATAAGTCATGAAACACCGAATTATTAGCTACATTAGGATACATGCAAAGACCGTTAATGGTCAAGAGGGGATCGCTCACTGTCAGGTATATCATAGAGAGTTAATGAGTCATGAAATAGACGCTCCACTAAATCCTTGGCCATGGTGGTATCAGTTCGTTTGGAATGAACGTAAAATTATTATGGAGGTCATGGTCAGACGACACGATCACTAGTGGTTTGACGAAACCATACCACATGATCAGATCGGACTCATAGAATGAGCAAGAGATTATAGTCATACGGTAACTGAAGACTTATAGGTGCCAAATAGGGTGAAGATGAACCCGGCATCCTCTGGGATCACACGGATTTGCTTGACCCAACGTGTAAGGATTGAGGTTTTGGATCCAGTTATTGAGTTAGTTTCGGTGTCGGACCCTTTGGTTTGAGCCCTTGTGGGGCTGGGGCATAGCTCGACGCGGTTCAAACGGTGTCCTGTTAGGAGGACGCGTTTTAGAGTGTGCCACGTCTGTGCCACGTGGCCTAGTTTCGGGCCGCGAGAGTACTGCCCTGGTCTTGTTACTTCAATGGCGTCGGTGTTGGGCGACGCGTTTTAGCTATGTTCGGTTTAAACCTGCGAACCCTCCCTCCTTTCTCTCATTTTCTCTCATTTATTCTCTCTCCTCCCTCTCTCCGATTTCTTTGCTCTCCCTACCCCTTCTCCTTCCTTTACTCTCCCTCCACTCCATTAAACCCCCCCTAACTTCCACCACTGCCACCACCATTTCCTCCGCGGCGTGTTGCTCTCCGAACGGCGGCCGACGTCCCGATGGAGTAACGACGTCTACGGCGGTACCGGCGGCGACTTGTGGCGTGGTAGTTCGGCGGCTTGGAGCTTGAAGGAGTTCAAGTAACCGGTAGGTTGACGATCTCCGTTGTGTTTTGATTAAAACTACAATTTTCCTACTTTGGAGTATGTTTAGGGGATTTTCGGGAAGAAATTTCACTTTTTGTACTCGGAAGGCTGGGGGAAACCTGTTAGCAAATGCTAAATGGCGTCTTGGGACAGCGACGCCATTTTGAATGGCGGCTACCTCCCATGACGCAATTTAGTTCGGATCACTACGAGGCCTGATTCTGTTTATGTCGTGAATAGGCGACTAGGGACAGCGACGCCTTTTAAAAGGTGACTACCTTGTACGACGCGATTTAGGCCATCTTCTGAGGCCAGATTTTACGTGAACCAGTTTATGAGTCATGAATGATGTTGGCCACAGGCGACAGGATTCGAGACAGAACTTCATTAATCCATGTAATTAAAAGTGTTTACATTGTTAAATAGTTTGGTTAAAATGCATGCTTAAAACCATACTTCGTAGTCGAGGATTTCTACGTGATCGGATCGCACTGTGACGTGTTTTGTACGATCGTAGACCTAGAGTGACAGTTGTTAGCGCTTAGGCGCCCTGTGTCGGTGTGGGAATGACACGGCGCCGGTGTGGGAGTGGTGGGGTAACGCCTAAAGAGAGGGTCACCTGGTGTACCCCGAGGTATAGCTAGTACCGGTGTGAAAGTGGTACATTCAGAGTGTCACTCGTACTAGGGGAAGTAGAACCACCTTGAGCCAGGTCAGGCCGGAGTAGCCAGCGCGCTATCCGAGGGGTTACTGTTTGGTCTCAGCGGGTCGGTGTTTTCCGGGTTCGGCTGTGTAGTTTGTGTACTCCGTGGTGGAGTGGTTTCAGAGTTGTGTTTACTACTTTATTTATTTAAATTGCCTTTATTTGTGTTGTTGCACTTGTGGGTGCGTGAGTGGGTGGTGGGGATCGAAGGATCAAACTGAGTCCATTTCGATGAGACTCACCCCCTGCGGTTTTCAGGTGAGGGTCCTAGGCAGACGTAGCGTGGAGGGCATTGTCTCAGGTTGTGCGCCTGCAGCCACTGTCCCGGGGTATGTCCCGATGTAGTTGCTATTCTCTTTTCAGACCTGTACGCTTAATTACTTCTTTTCAGTTGGAATATGTAATTATTTGCTGAGTCAAGTTGTATTGTAATAATTTTTAATTCCTGCATTTCCTTTACAATTCAATGTGATGTGGATGTTTAGCTTAGTTTATCATTTATTTCCAAGACTTTTTGAGATCTTGGTTTGGTTTCAAATTTTAATGACTCGGTACCCATTTAGTAATCGGATCCCCGATTATAGGGTGGCGGGTCGTTACAATTGGTATCAGAGCATTCGGTCTAGCAAATAAATGAATAACTTAGTTAAATACCGAAATTTCAGTAAATAAATGCATTATCCATTATAGGCATGGCAGTAGCGTAGGTTTTGGGTTCTAATTAGAAATTTTTAATTCTTGTGACTATAGGCGATTAGATGGCTCCTAGGAAGAGAGTGCTAGTTATTAGGGAGTAGGGAGATGTTCCTAATGGATCTGAGGCTGGTAGGCCGAATATGGAGCATTTTATGGAGGCTATAATGGACACTATGACTAGGTATCAGACTCGAGACCCTAGTGAGAGTTCTAGTACTCGGGGAGGGCCTTCAGCTGCTTTGGAGAGATTCCTGAAGCTGAAGCTGCCTAGTTTTACCGGTCGTCCCAACCCTAATGAGACCATTCATTGGCTGAAGGAGTTGGAGAAGACTTTCGATACCATGGATTGTACGGCAGTTGAGAGGACTCCGTTGGCTACCTTCATGTTGAAGGATGATGCCATTGACTGGTGGACTACTTTGAAGAGCTTGCCTTATGCAGATAGGAATCTCAGGGACATTCCATGGGATACATTTGTGAAGGAGTTCTATGCGCAGTACTTTCCTAGGCATGTCCAGAAGGCCAAGGAGAGGGAATTTTTGGAGTTGACCCAAGGGAGCATGACAGTGCTCGAGTACTAGATGAAATTTGTTTCGCTTGGGAGGTTTGTACCCTTTATTTCAGGAGGCGAAGGGCGTCGGACTGAGAGGTTCGTGGATAGACTGAGGTACAACTTGAGGATTTTTGTGGCGGCATCAGCAGTTAAGTGTGCCACGGCAGTCGAGGCACAGCATGATCAGTCCGCTCAGGAGAGGGGACTGGTTACTCAAGGGCCGACTTATGGCAAGGGGAAGACAGTAGCAGCAACTCCTTCGTCCAGATCAGGATCTTCTTCACTCGGCTCCAAATTCAGGAGGTTCTTTCGAGGCGGTGGTAGCAGTAGTGGCAGTAGCGGTCGTAGTAGAGCCAGGCTGAGCTAGTAGAGTCAGTCCGTGTCCAATGCTTAGCAGGAGGCACTCAAAGGCTTCCGGCAGCTTGTCGTCATTGTGGTGGTACTCATTGTAAGTAATTGCCTAGAACGCAGCGGAAAAAAAAATCGATTCCTATGTATCGGTTGCTGGGATCGTAAAACGGACAATAAAATAAACGCGGGAAGAACGGTTCTTCACCTTTGCGGGGTTTCGAATCTCCCGTGGATGATTCCGTCTCAGTAATCGCGCACGCGCACAATCTCTAGAGGTATCCATACGAGCTCCCGCTGCAGACGCGTTTTCCTCCTCGACTTGAGTGCTCCGACCAGATCTCAAATCCACCATGCACGGAGAGAGACAGATCTACTCCAAGAGAGAGAGAAGGAGAGAGAGAGAGGAGATAGAGACTCTGGGGTGTAAAATTCGTCCAACCAACTTTTACCCCTCCCCTTGGCCTCCATATATAAGAAATAAGGATAAGCACAAGGATTAATCCTCATGAATATCCCAGAGTTTGGCGTTGGATAAATCTCCATTAAATCTTCATATTTATCCTGCGGCTTTTCATAAAAACCCAGATAAGCATGAAATTTAACGTCTCTCACCGTCTGACGAGAACTCTTATGTGTGTGACCCTCTAGGCCCATACATCAGTCCAGTTTCAGGCCCATTAAACTTAGAACTGATTCTAGAGTTTAATATTTATTAATTAACATTTAAACATCATATGTTAAATGATTAATTTAATAAACAAGTGGCTTATCCTCTGATGATTAATTCACTTGGCCTTCTGATCATGAACAACACCAAACACTACCTCATGATCTCAGAAGATATAAGAGATACTGTTCCCTTTATTTGAACCTTTCCGTCTGCAGATACTGCACAGATAAAATCCTTCACTCATCCAATATCCCAATAACGCAAGGGTATGGTTTTATAGTCAAACCCTTTATCGCATTATTTAGGGGGATTCCAGTACTCAGTTAATTTCTAGAAAGACATCTCTTTCATTTGACCATGGCCAGGGATTTCTGTGTACACATCCATAGGACATTCTCTCTCCAGTCTTATACTAAGAGTGAGTGATCCCTTGTTGTTCACTCAATTACCTTCGCAAGCTTTCCACTGTATCTGAGAGACCGACTATCGTGGGCTTAATGGTTAAAGTCCACAAGTCAGAGAATCAAGATACAATGGTCTACAAACAAGATATCATTGGTGACTCAGACAAGTGACTGAAGATATTGATCTCACTATCATGATCTCATCATGATTCAATATCCCATACATTTGTCTACGGACCTTCATTACGATAGTCAATTTGCAAGAACTATAAATGAAGAAATGATTGCCTTTATTAATAATCTGAACTAGAATGTACAATGAATGGCTTTGAGGCCACCCAATGCTATCATTCTCCCACTTGGACTATAGCCAATCACATATATGTCTAAGTCCCATAGACTTAAGGTGACGTTCTAAATTGTTTTGAGACAATGGCTTAGTCAAGGAATCTGCTACATTATCTTCTGATGAGACTTTCTCAACTACTATATCTCCTCGGGCGATAATCTCACGAATAAGATGAAATCGTCTCAGAATGTGCTTTGACTTCTGATGTGATCTTGGCTCCTTCGCTTGAGCTATTGCCCCATTGTTGTCACACAATAATGGAACATGATCTGAAATGCTTGGAACTACTCCAAGTGCAGAGATGAACTTCTTCATCCAAACCGCCTCCTTGGCCGCTTCAGCTGCAGCAATGTATTCTGCTTCGGTCATCGAATCTGCAGTTGTTTCTTGTTTGGAACTTTTCCAACTTACTGCACCTCCATTTAACATGAACACAAATCCAGATATGGATTTGCTATCATCTATATCCGATTGGAAACTCGAGTCAGTAAACCCTCGAAGTTCCAAGTCGTCTCCTCCATAGACGAGAAATAGATCCTTAGTCCTTCTTAAGTATCTAAGGATACATTTCACCGCCTTCCAGTGTTCCTCACCTGGATCAGCCTGATATCTACTAGTGACACTTAGTGGGTGTGCCACATCAAGCCTAGTACATAGCATTGCATACATGATAGATCCTATTGCCGAGGCATAAGGAACTCTATCCATGTATGCTTTCTCTTCAGGTGTCTTGGGAGACATTCCTTTAGAGAGATAAATTCCATGCCTCATAGAAACGAGTCCTCTCTTGGAATTTTCTATGCCAAACCTTTTGACTATGATATCTATGTACATAGATTGGGATAAGCCAAGCATCCTTTTGGACCTATCTCTATAGATCCTTATTCCCAGAATATAGGATGCTTCTCCCAAATCTTTCATGGAGAAGTTTTTGGGTAACCAAGTCTTTACTGGTGACAACATTCCTACATCATTCCCAATGAGTAGAATGTCATCAACGTAAAGTACTAGAAAGGTAACTGCGCTCCCACTAGTCTTTTTGTATACACAAGGTTCATCTTCATTCTTAATAAAGTCATAAGATTTGATTGCTCCATCAAATCTTAAGTTCCAAGTTCGGGATGCCTGCTTTAATCCATAAATGGATCTTTGCAGCTTGCATACCTTGCTTGAATACTCTTTGGAAGTGAATCCTTCAGGTTGTATTATATACACCTCTTCTTGAAGGTTCCCGTTAAGGAATCCTGTTTTCACATCCATTTGCTATATTTCATAATCATAGAATGCGGCGATAGCAAGAAGTATTCTGATTGACTTAATCATGGCAACTGGAGAAAAGGTTTCGTCATAGTCAATGCCTTGCCTTTGACGATATCCTTTTGCTACCAGCCTTGCCTTGTATGTGTTAATCTGTCCATCTGCCCCGATCTTTCTTTTAAAGATCCATTTACTGCCAATAGGTACTATACCTTCTGGCAGATTAACCAAGTTCTAAACTTGGTTGGCATACATGGACTGAATTTCTGAATTCATTGCCTCTTGCCATTTCTTTGATTCTTGACTATTCATGGCTTCTTGGTAGGTTTGAGGATCATCATCCTCATTTAAGTACACTTTTGATTTGCCATCATTGATATGTCCAACATATCTTTCAGGCTGCTTAGGCACTCTACCTGCTCTGCAAACCTTTTGTATATCATCTTGAACAAGTTCTTGAGTCAATGGTTCAGTAGATGAACTAGTGTTGATTTGTGAGTCTAAAATTTCTTCCAGTTATATCTTGCTCACACTGTCTTCTTTTAAAAGATATTCTTTCTCTAAGAAGACAGCTCTTTTTGCGACAAACACCCTTTGATCGCTGGGCTAATAGAAATAATATCCAAAAGTCTCTTTTGGATATCCCACAAATCTACATTTTTCTGTCCTAGAATCCAGTTTGTCTGGATCATGTCTTTTGACATGTGCAGGACAACCCCAAACTCTAACATGCTTAAAGTCCGATTTCTTCCCTTTCCATATCTCATATGAAGTGGAAGATATTGACTTACTGGGAACTTTGTTCAATAGATATGTAGCAGTCAATAGTGCATATCCCAATAAAGAGATTGAAAGTTTAGCATAACTCATAATTGACCGTACCATATCTAATAGAGTACGATTTCTCCTTTCCGATACACCATTTAATTGTGGTGTATAGGGAGGAGTCCACTGAGACAAAATGCCATTATTCTTAAGATATTGTGTGAATTCTGTACTTAAGTATTTACCCCCTCGATCTGATCGAAGAGTTTTGATACTCATTCCAGTCTGGTTCTCAATTTCATTTTTAAACTTTTTAAATTTCTCAAAGATTTCTGACTTATATTTCATTAATTATATGTAGCCATATCTTGAGAAATCATCTGTAAATGAAACGAAGTATGAGTAACCACCCATAGCATGAGTGGACATTGGACCACATACATCACTATGTATTAGTTCCAATAAGTCCTTAGCTCTTTCTCCATGTCCTGAGTATGGAGCTTTGGTCATTTTTCCCATGAGACAAGCTTCACAAGTTGCAAATGATTCATAATCAAATAGATCAAGATATCCATTTTTTTGCAACCTAATGATTCTGTTCTCATTTATATGTCCGAGCCTACAATGTCATAGGTACAATTTATTCACATCCTTATCTATTCGTTCAAGAGATTTATTTACCAGACAAACATCATATGAAATATCAAGTAAATATAATCCATTCAATAAATATCCAGAAGTAAACAATTTGTCTCCTTGATAAATGGAACAACCTTTATTCTCAAGTTTCATAGAATATCCTTGTTTATCTAAACACGAAATAGATATGATATTCTTAATAATGGTTGGAACATAATAACAATCTATTAGTTCCAATGAGTCTCCTGACGGCATCTGAAGTCTTGTTGTCCCCACAGCTAACGCAACAACTTTTGCTCCATTCCTAAGCCTCAGATCCACGTCTCCGCGGTTCAATCTTCTTTTACTTGTTAGCACCTGCAAGTTATGGTAGATATGAGAAACACATCCAGTATCTAATATCCAAGATGTTGATTCTCTATAAGACAAGTTAAGATCGATCATGAGTATACCTGAAGCTTTACCAAGCTTCTCCTTTGCTTTTTCTGCTAGATAGATCTTGCAGTTTCTCTTCCAGTGACCTTCTTTATGGCAGTGGAAACACTGACCTTTATCATTGACTTTATCTTTGTCCTTTTGAACCGCCGGTTTGCTTTTTACTAGCTTCTTAGGCTTACCTTTCTTAAAGGTCTGTCCAGATTTTCTTTTCTTGTTGGTCTTACCAACAAGCATTACATGTAGCTTATCTTTCTGGATAGTGCCTTCTGCTGTCTTCAACATGTTGAGCAGCTCAGCCAGTATAACTTCAATTTTGTTCATATTGAAGTTGATAATGAATTGTGAAAATGAATCTGGAAGGGACTGTAGGATTAAGTCGATGGTTAGGTCATTGTTCATAACAAAGCCAAGCACTGCAAGCCTCTCAATCCATTCTATCATCTTGAGCACATGAGTTTGCACAGATGTGCCCTCGCTCATTCTGGTCCTGAACAATTTCTTAGATATCTCATATCTTTCTGTTCTGGATTGTTCACCAAACAACTCTTGTAGGTGATTCAGAATGGACTTAGGTTCCATGTTATCATGTTGTCGTTGCAGTTCATTGTTCATTGAACCAAGCATATAACACTAGACTTTGATAGAATCTTCCTTCAAGTTTTCAAACATCATTAATTCATCCTCGTTAGCATTTTCACCGGGTTGTACTGGATCTGGTTGATCCAGGACATAGGCTAGCTTTTCACACCTGAGGACAATCTTCAGGTTGCGTAACCAGTCAATGTAATTAGGTCCCGTGAGTTTGTTTGCATCAAGTATGCAACGAAGGGGGTTAGGTGACGACATAGCGACCTACAAGGAAATATAAAAATAAGCAGATAGTTCTTCAAATCAGATTTAGGACTTTTAATCTAGATTTAGGCTCCCACTATTTTTCGGCGATCTGTATGACACTCTAATATACAGAACGGGAGATTCTGGTGATCTCCTAGTGGGATCAGAATCCTTCGGGCATCATGCATGTGACCTTGTGGTAGCACAACAAATCACATCAAGTCCCTTAGGCAGTCAACTCTTGACAATTGCAACATTTGCAATATCCGATCAATTTAACCCCTGAATCAGAATGACCTTGTGGTAGCACAACAAATCAAATGATTCAGTTAAGTTTATCCATCATTACTCAGATAACATGAATTCATAGTGCAATCCTTGTGGTAGCACAACAAAACTACACTATTTGTCCATTTATCTTAATGACATCACATGTCGTAGACCTAGGTTAATTTCTAAATCAAATAGACCTTGTGGTAGCACAACAAATCCATTTGAGATAAGAATTATCCTTAGATCTATAATGATGGTGGGTTACGTGGATTATTCTGAATATCTCACGTTTACAACTTAAATTTTAAAAGAGGGTTTTTGAGTTGATTTATAAAAATCGTGCTATCAATAGTATTTCGATTTGAAGTATCATAATACTTAATAGAAATATATCTATGATAGCATAGTCCACAAATATCACATATATACAGAAAAATTAAATAGGGATGATCATGGACTGCTTAAGCTATTATGGAATCATCGGAGCCAAACGATGATCCATAATAGAATCCTAATGTGAAAACAGGAACACCGGTTCCATTTGATGCGAGTCCTTCCTCCAGAGGTGTCTTCAGAAGATCCCGTCCTCTAAACATAATCCGTAATATTTAAATAAGAAATTTAGGACTCGCAGGTCCATAAATGTACATTTAAACAATAAGAAACCTTGATCTTATCAAGAGGAGTACAATCTTATAGGAAGGTAGAGAGTACATCTGGATTAAGAGAGAGGAGGACACGCAGGTCCTATTTAAAATACCAAATGAAATATGCATCGCAGTCATTCACATCAATCATCACATGATAATACTAAGTCTATGATCATCCCACCAAAAAAACACATCACATGCATCACAATTATCACATAATTACAGTTGGTATTAAATTTTATAAATATAAAATTATAATACCAGTAAGTTTTCGAAATAACACTTATTTCAATATTATCAATAATATTCAAAACATTATTGACTAATGAAATAACTAAACCATTCAGTTAATTTAAATACTTATTCAAACAACTTGAACAGTAAAATATAATCAAGTTATGCATAAAATGAGTTTAAAAAAATTTTAAACTTAATTGATTTAATAGGGAAGTTAATAATTTAAAACAATTTTAAATAATTAACCAATACCCTATAATCAATATACCCTTTAATTTGAATTAACAGTTATTAAACAGTTTAATAATATGTTAATAATAATAAGTATAATTAATAACAATTATTAATTATCCCATAAAATTTCTATTTAAAACAGTTTTAAATGGGCCTTAAAAGGGTTTAAAATGGGCTAAAAAGGGGTTCAAGGGGGGTTTTAATGGGCTTCGGGTAATTTGCTGGGCCGGCCGGGTCCGGACCCGGTCCGGATCCGGCGCGGGTCAGCGGGTCCGGGTGGGCCGGCCCGCTGGCCCACGCGCCGGTCACCCTCGCCGCCCGATTAGGGTTTCAGGCGGGGGTGTCGCCTGGTTCGAGCCCGACCGGCGGGGGGAGGGCGTCACCGGCCTGGCCGAAGGGCGGCAGGGCTCCGGCCGGCCCCCACGGTGCCGGTGGATGTCGTCGACGGCGTCGCCCCGGACATCCCCTTTTCACGCCGGTCCTCCCCTCAAGCAAGTCGCTGGACGTGCTCCTCCAAGCTTGCAGGCGCAGGTAATCGCAGTGCCTTATGCAAAGCCCGCGGGGAGGACAGGAAAGGTGTAGCCGACCAGCGTGGCAGTCGAGCAGCCCCGGATGGTGCCTGCGATGCCGACGGACATCCTAGGTGATGCCGTTGGGTGCTGTCAGATGTCCTCCAACCATCTCACATGCAGGGTAAGCCCGTGAACATGGCCGCATGGCTAACAGTCTATGTGCGCATGCCATGATGAAGATAACAGGTTATCTTTGATCATCATCGGAGAAAACCTATCAGCATGGATATTTAAAATCCCATTCTAATCTCCCCGACTACTGTTCATAACAGATGTAAAGAAGATAAGAATCACAGAAGCATCACCGGACCTCCATGCAAAATCAGAAAGAACTCAGCCATGCTGTTGGAGGTAAATCCCCAAAAAAAAAATTGGTCAAGAGATTACTACCCATGTTATCATCCTTTCCTTGATGATAATGTTGAAAACAAAAAAAATCCCCTTTTTAAATTCGGGATCAAATCCCAATAAGTTTTAGGCATTCTAAAAATGTGGGAACGATTCCCAGATTGTTAAAATAAATTTTAGCCCAAGAACATGTACAATACGGGTTTTACACGCATAACAAAAATTATCACGCAAAACGATGCCGTTTTTACGATCGAACCAGTAACCTGGCTCTGATACCACTGTAAGGAATCGCCTAGAACGCAGCGGAAAATAAAATCGATTCCTATGTATCGGTTGCTGGGATCGTAAAACGGACAATAAAATAAACGCGGGAAGAACGGTTCTTCACCTTTGCGGGGTTTCGAATCTCCCGTGGATGATTCCGACTCGGTAATCGCGCACGCGCACGATCTCTAGAGGTATCCACACGAGCTCCCGCTACAGACGCGTTTTCCTCCTCGACTTGAGTGCTCCGACCAGATCTCAAATCCACCATGCGCGGTGAGAGACAGATCTACTCCAAGAGAGAGAGAAGGAGAGAGAGAGAGGAGATAGAGACTTTGGGGTGTAAAATTCGTCCAACCAACTTTTACCCCTCCCCTTGTCCTCCTTATATAAGAAATAAGGATAAGCACAAGGATTAATCCTCATGATTATCTAAGAGTTTGGCCTTGGATAAATCTCCATTAAATCTTCATGTTTATCCTGCGGCTTTTCATAAAAACCCAGATAAGCATGAAATTTAACGTCTCTCACCGTCTGACGAGAACTCTTATGTGTGTGACCCTCTAGGCCCATATATCAGTCCAGTTTCAGGCCCATTAAACCTAGAACTGATTCTAGAGTTTAATATTTATTAATTAACATTTAAACCTCATATGTTAAATGATTAATTTAATAAACAAGTGGATTATCATTTGATGATTAATTCACTTGGCTTTCTGATCATGAACAGTACCAAACACTACCTCATGATCCCAGAAGATATAAGGGATACTGTTCCCTTTATTTGAACATTTCCGTCTGCAGATACCACACAGATAAAATCCTTCACTCATCCAATGTCCCAATAACGCAAGGGTATGGTTTTATAGTCAAACCCTTTATCGCATTATTTAGGTGTATTCCAATACTCAGTTAATTTCTAGAAAGACATCTCTTTCATTTGACCATGGCCAGGGATTTCTGTGTATACATCCATAGGACATTCTCTCTCCAGTCTTATACCAAGAGTGAGTGATCCCTTGTTGTTCACTCAATTACCTTCGCAAGCTTTCCACTGTATCTGAGAGACCGACTATCGTGGGCTTAATGGTTAAAGTCCACAAGTCAAAGAATCAAGATACAATGGTCCACAAACAAGATATCATTGGTGACTCAGGTCAAAGGACCAACTGTGCTACTGCAACGATTGAATTCTCTGGTTGACTAATAGGTATAATTACCATCCAGGAATTCTTATTTGGGTCTGTTCAGTGAACTCATTCTCTAATGAGCACCCACAAGTTTGTCTTAGTGTCACCACACGAGTGAATGTAAGATCATTCACCCTCATCACATGAGCATACATAACTTGTGTCGATCTTATTGGATATTCAATGTCCTTCTCAAATATCCTATGATTGAGAACTGTTTAAGACAAGTGACTGAGGATATTGATCTCACTATCATGATCTCATCATGATTCAATATCCCATACATTTGTCTACGGACCTTCATTACGATAGTCAATTTGCAAGAACTATAAATGAAGAAATGATTGCCTTTATTAATAATCTGAACTAGAATGTACAATGATTGGCTTTGAGGCCACCCAATTCTATCACTCATGGTGGGACTCAGTGTCCTGCTTTTTCTGGGAGGTATTATACTTGTGGCCAGCAGGGCCATTTAGTGAGGTTTTGCCCGCAGGGGGATGGTCAGGGGCAGGGACCAGGTGATCAGAAGAAACCGAGGACCCAGGGAAGAGTTCTTGCTATCACCAAGAAGGAAGCTCGTGCGTCCAACTTGGTGAAAGGTACACTTTCTGTCCTTGGGAACTCCGCACATGTGTTGATTGACTCGGATGCTTCGCATTCATTTATTTCTGAGCAGTTCGTAGATATTCTTTTTGCACCCATTGATGAGTTATCTGATGGACTGATGGTTGAGGTTCCTTCTGGGGATTTCATGTTGTTTTATAACTGTTTGAGTGAGGTTACCTTAACCATTGAGGGTCATGAGTTACCTGCCCAGTTAATTGTGCTTGCCATTCGTGACTTTGATGTCATCTTGGGTATGGACTGGTTGGAGGCTTATTATGCCGAGGTGGACTGCCATAGGAAGAGGGTGCGTTTCTCCATTCCGGGTATCCCAGCCTTATACTTCCAAGGTATTAGGCTCTCTTCTCGTGGTATTCTTATTTCTACTTTTAAGGCCCAGAGATTGCTTGTTGGTGGTTGTGAGGCTTTCCTTGCCTCAGTAGTTGTAGCTGATATTGGTAGTGGTTCCAGTCCTTGGGAGATACCTGTAGTCTGTGACTTTGTTGATGTGTTTCCTGAGGAGTTGCCTGGCCTTCCTCCACAGCGGGAGGTTGAGTTCACTATTGAGCTTATACTAGGTACGGCACCCTTGTCTAAGGCCCCGTATCAGATGGCTCTAGCCGAACTCGCTAAGTTGAAAGCACAGTTGCAGGAATTATTAGATAAGGGTTTTATCCATCCCAGTACTTCTCTGTGGGGTGCTCCAGTTCTGTTTGTTAGGAAGAAGGATGGTTCTCTAAAGCTGTGTATTGATTATAGACAATTGAACCAAGTAACTATAAAGAATAAGGACCCACTTCCGAGAATCGATGATTTGATGGATCAATTGCAGTCTGCCAAGGTATTCTCGAAGATTGACTTGAGATCAGGGTAATACCAGATGAGGATTCGTGAGGTTGATGTGAATAAGACGGCTTTTAAGACTCGGTACGAGCATTTTGAGTTTTTGGTTATGCCTTTCTACTTGACCAATGCTCCAGCAGTTTTTATGGATTCAGTGAACCGGGTCTGCAAGGCCTACCTGGATCAGTTTGTGGTGGTGTTTGTAGATGATATTTTGATATATTCTTCTTCTGAGGAAGAGCATGCCACACATCTTCAGGTGGTATTGCAAGTTCTGAGAAAGCACTAACTCTATGCCAAGTTTAGCAAGTGTGAATTATGGCTAGATAAGGTGCACTTCTTGGGGCATGTCATTTCTGGAGATGGTATTACTGTAGATCCAGCCAAGGTTAAGGCGGTGTTGGACTGGGGCAAACCGACAACAGTGACTGAGATTAGAAGTTTCTTGGAGTTAGCAGGGTATTACAGACGGTTTGTCTAGGATTTTTCTTCAATAGTAACCCCCTTATCGAGGTTGACTCGTAAGGGTGTTCGTTTTGTGTGGAGCGAAGAGTGCGAGCAGAGTTTCGCTGAATTGAAGGCTCGTCACACTTCGGCTCCAGTTCTGGTGCTTCCATCAGGTTCAGGTGGATTCGTGGTTTACTCCGATGCATCTCGTCGAGGTTTGGGTGCGGTTCTGATGCAGCATGGTAAGGTTGTAGCCTATGCTTCTAGGCAGCTGAAGAAGCATGAGGAAAGCTACCCTTCTCATGACTTAGAGTTGGCGGATGTAGTATTTGCTCTGAAGATCTGGCGGCACTACTTATATGGGGAGAAGTTTCAGGACTTTACTTAATATAAAAGCTTGAAGTATGTTTTCACTCAGAGGGATCTGAATTTGAGGCAACGCAGGTGGATAGAGTTTATCAAGGATTATGATCTCGACCTTTCTTATCATCCGAGCAAGGCGAACGTGGTGGCAGACGCCTTGAGTCGGAAGACGGTCGTATCACATCTTATGATTCGGGAATGGAGATTATATGAGCAAGTTGTGGAATCCTCCTTTAGAATTCCTCGAGAGGCCGATAGAGCCGTGTTGACCAGCTTAACTATCAGGACAGCGGTGTACCATGCAGTGATTGAGGCTCAGAGGGCGGATGCAGAGTTACCACAGATTCTCCAAATACTAGAAGTTGAGTTGTGGAGTGATGGCACGGTCAGATTTAGAGACAGACTCTATGTTCCAGCTGAGGAAGAAGTGCGCAGGAGTGTCCTAGATGAGGCACACCGTTCTAGATATGCAGTGCATTTCGGAACGACTAAGATGTATCGTTGTTTGAGGAGGCACTTTTGGTGGCCTGGTATGAAGAAGGACGTAGCTGAATATGTGGCAAGGTACCTGACTTGTCAGCAAGTTAAGGCAGAGCACCAGAGACCAGGAAGGTTGTTGCAGCCGTTACCAATCCCGGAGTGGAAATGGGAGCACGTGACTATGGACTTTGTGATGGGATTGCCCGTGTCACCAGGTAGGAGGGATGCAATCTGGGTCATTGTTGATCGATTGACCAAGTCTGCGCACTTTCTAGCTATTAGAAAGGACTGGTCAGTCGGTAAGTTGGCTAAGTTGTTTGTGGCCCGGATCATCTCTCTGCATGGGGTGCCTTTGTCCATCGTGTCAAATCGAGATCCGAGATTCACTTCTAGGTACTGGAAGAGTTTTCAGAAGGCCTTGGGTATGCAGTTAGCCTTTAGCTCGGCTTACCATCTTGAGACCGATGGACAGTCAGAAAGGATCCTTCAGACATTGGTGGATATGCTCAGGGCTTGTTGCCTAGATTGGGGAGGTTCTTGGGAGTAGCACTTGTCTACAGTGGAGTTTGCTTACAACAATAGTTATCATTCTAGTATCGACATTGCACCATATGAGGCATTGTACGGGCGGCCGTGCCGATCTCCTGTGAATTGGTCTAAGATTGGCGAGAGGCAGATAGCAGGGCCGAAGTTGGTACAACAGTGTGCTGAGGTTGCCAGGGTAGTGCAGCAGAGGTTGACTATAACTCGGAACAGGCAGAAGAGCTATGCAGACATCCGTAGGAGACCGCTTGAATTCGAGGTTGGGGACCATGTGATTCTCCGAGTCTCACCCTCTAAGGGTGTGATGAGATTCGGGAAGTGAGGTAAGCTGAGTCCACGATATATTGGGACTTTTCCTATTTTTGCTCGAATTGGGAAAATGGTGTATCAGCTAGCCTTGCCGTCCAGTCTTGCAGGAGTACACGATGTGTTCTATGTTTCTTTGTTGAGGAAGTATGTTCAGGATCCATCTCATGTCTTGGACTTTTCGAAGTTGGAGGTCGCTAAGGACTTGTCCTTTCCGGAATTTCCAGTGAGTATTGAGGATCGCAGGGAGCAGGTCCTACGGAACAAGGTTGTTCCTCTGGTTAAGGTAATTTGGCAGCATCACTCCGGAGGCAAGGCGACCTGGGAGCGAGAGGATTAGATGTGAGATCAATTTCCTTACCTTTTCTCGTAAATTCTTTTTACCTATGCAATTTTATTATTGGTACTAGTTTTGTTGCGGTAATTTCGGGGACAAAATTCCTTTAAGGGGGGGAGAATGTAAGGATTGAAGTTTCAGATCCTATTATTGGGTCAGTTTCGGTGTCGGACCCCTTGATTTGGCCCCTTGTGGGGCTGGGGCATAGGTTCTTTATCGCGTCGAGCTTATTCGACGCAGTTCAAACGGCGTCCTTCTAGGAGGACGCGTTTCAAAGTGTGCCACGTCGGTGCCACACGGGTGCCACGTGGGCCAGTTTTGGGCCACGAGAGTACGGCCCTAGTCTAGTCACTTGAATGGCGTCGGTGTTGGGCAATGCGTTTTAGCTAGCTTCGGTTTAAACCCGCGAACCCTCCCTCCTTTCTCTCATTTCTTCTCTCTCCTCCCTCTCTCCGATCTCTTCGCTCTCCCTACCCCTTCTCCTTCCTTTCCTCTCCCTCCACTCCATCAAACCCCCCCTAACTTCCACCACTACCACCACCATTTCCTCCATGGCGTGTTGCTCTCCAAACGGCGGCCGACATCACGGTGGAGTAACGGCGTCCACGGCGGTATCGGCGGCGGCTTGTGGCGTGGCAGTTCGGTGGCTTGGAGCTCAGAGGAGTTCAAGTAACCGGTAGGGTGACGATCTCCGTTGTGTTTTGATTAAAACTACGTTTTTCCTGCTTTGGAGCATGTTTAGGAGATTTTCGGGAAGAAATTCCACTTCTTGTACTCGGAAGGCTGGGGGAAACCTATTAGCGAATGCTAAATGGCGTCTTGGGCTGGGGGAAACCTGTCAGTGAATGCTAAATGGTGTCTTGGGACAGCGACGCCATTTTAAATGACGGCTGCCTCCCACGACGCGATTTAGTTTGGATCACCCCGAGGCCTGATTCTGTTTCTGTCTTGAATAGGCGACTAAGGACAGCGACACCTTTTAAAAGGTGACTACCTTGCACGACGCGATTTTGACCATCTTCTGAGGCCAGATTTTACGTGAACCAGTTTAGGAGTCTTGAATGACGTCGGCCACGGGCGATGCGATTCAAGACAGAACTTCATTAATCCATGTAATTAATACGTGTTTACATTGTTAAATAGTTTGGTTAAAACGCATGCTTAAAACCATACTTCGTAGTCAAGGATTTCTATGTGATCGGATCACACTGTGACGTGTTTTGTGCGATCGTAGACCTAGAGTGACAGTTGTTAGTGCTTAGGCGCCCTGTGTCGGTGTGGGAATGACACGGCGCCGGTGTGGGAGTGGTGGGGTAACGCCTAAAGAGAGGGTCACCTGGTGTACCCCGGGGTATAGCTAGTACCGGTGTGGGAGTGGTACATTCGGAGTGTCACTCGTACTAGAGGAAGTAGAACCACCTTGAGCCAGGTCAGGCCGGAGTAGCCAGCGCGCTATCCGAGGGGTTACTGTTTGGTCTCAGCGGGTCGGTGTTTTCCGCGTTCGGCTGTGTAGTTTGTGTGTTTAGCTGAGACATTGGTTGTGTACTCCGTGGTGGAGTGGTTTCAGAGTTGTGTTTACTACTTTATTTATTTAAATTGCCTTTATTCGTGTTGTTGCACTTGTGGGTGCGTGAGTGGGTGGTGGGGATCGAAGGATCCCTACTGAGTCCATTTCGATGAGACTCACCCCCTGCGGTTTTCAAGTGAGGGTCCTAGGCAGACGTAGCATGGAGGGCGTTGTCTCGGGTTGCGCGCTAGCAGCCTCTATCCCGGGGTATGCCCCGATGTAGTTGTTATTTTCTTTTCAGACATGTACGCTTAATTACTTCTTTTCAGTTGGAATATGTAATTATTTGCTGAGTCAAGTTGAATTGTAATAATTTTTAATTCCTACACTTCCTTTACAATTCAATGTGATGTGGATGTTTAGCTTAGTTTATCATTTATTTCCCAGACTTATTGAGATCCTAGTTTGGCTCCAAATTTTAATAGTTTGGTACCCATTTAGTAATCGGATCCCCGATAGTAGGGTGACGGGTCGTTACACAACGTGATCAAAAAGGTCCGGAACAAATTAAACGATTATTGGGAATAACTAGTTTAATTTACTTCTAATTAGATTAGAAGTTAATGGATTTTTAGACCAGAGTGATAATGGGCCTAGAGAATCAGACGCAAATAACCCTTGCAGAATAGAATATTATTGTATGGAAAAATATACTAAAGCATTAAATTCTTTTGGGAAATGAATTTATAAATGACTTAAAAGTATATATACAATAATATAAAGAACATATATATAATATATATATTATTAGACTTATTTGATAAATAAGCTAATAATAATATATTGATATATAAAAGGTCATCGGGTTAACATTTAACTGCAGTTACTTTTAGCCGAGGCGGTAAAATGATGGGATTGGTTGAATGAGCGGTTCAAGCTGCTGCCTTTAATCCTTTATATAAACGCGTCTTCTCTTCAACCCACAATCTAATCAACCCATTCCATACCTGGTCGTCAAGTTCTTTAGTTGGAAGAACATGATTCTTTCCAAAAACTATGAGGCAAGAGATTTTGTTGTGCGAGTTGAAGGAGAAGGAGCTCCGTTGCTGCGAGGGTTCGTGTGGATCAGCTCTAGAGGCTGTACGCTTGTGCGGCTCAAAACTTCGAGGAGTTCGGTATCTTGACTCATTGATGATTGTTTGACAATATTATCTTTAGTTAATTTATATTTTATTATTTTAATTTTTCATTTTCACCCAGCATCCATTTTTAAGCATTTTTGAAAATTAACCTTTGTTTGGATTCCCTATCCTCAATTTATTTTTATTTTTCTTAAGATTTGTCATGGTTGTAGCACGTCTACATTGGCTAGTAATCGCTCTCCTTTAATAAAATTTGCAAGGTTTCTGATCTAAGGTACTTCTCTTCATGAAAGTTGATATGTTTCTATTCCTCTCGTGTCTATGTGTATATTTTTTTATTTTTTCATCAAAATATTTGTTGACTTCTAAAAATTCCTTAAAATCACTTTCATGATTGCTTTTAAGAGATTGGAATCATGTGGAGTTGAAGGAGTGTCTCATCACACATTGCCATCCACTTGTCAGATCATTTTGTTGTGTTCCATTTTACTGCCACTTCATTCCCTTGCAAAGCAAATGCCAAGGTGGGGCAAATGTAGACACGCAATTTCTGACTTCATATTGAGTAAATCCCATGTCATATTCATAATGCCACAAAATGGGATGTGGTTTGATCATTAGGTTTATTTTCACTTATTTTGTTGAATTTCAGTTATATTTCTAATTCGTGTTGCCTCAGGTCGACATCTTTTAGATTTCTAGTACAAGTCAATTTTTGATCCAATTTGTAATCGGTTAATGATTTAGTTGAATGACGTCATTCCTGGTTGGCGTGTTTTAAAGTTCTAATCCTAATCAATTGCTAATTTGATTTTTAATTGATTTACTATTAATCTAAAGGGCGTCGTTCATGGCCGACGTGTTTTAGATTTTTTATAATTACATCTGTATTTTTTCATAGTTATCTTTATTAATTAGTACCTTTACAAGGTGTTCGAGTGGGACGATGCCTTTCTGAAAGACGTCAGCTCGAGTCAATGCGATTCAGTTGCATAGCCCACGAGTCCATATCCACTCGAAATCATGCAATATTTATATTTGGAAGTGTTTGATCAAAGGTTTAAGAGAGTTTACCCTCTTTGAAAGCCTTAAAACTCACTCTATAAATAATATACCTCTTTGGAGCTTCAAAGAGGTCGGCCGATGCGTGAATTGAGTGTTCTACCACGTACTGACGAGAGCCTTATTGTTAAGAACGTGAACAACATCTTTGGAGTGTTCTCTTCTTCCTCTAAGACACTTCCTTCATCTTTGGAGGGCTTTGGAACTCCGGATGGCTTTGGAGGTGCCAATTCTCTTCTTAGTTTCTTGGTTCTTTTCATCTATTTCAACTTCGTAGTTACATGCACTCATCATGGTCATAAGCACACACTAATCACATCATCTTATCTCTTCCCTAAGATCATATGGGTTTAAAAGCATAAAAAACAAGTGAGTCTTTTGAGTTTAGTTGCACGATGTCTTTATTCCTAGAATAGATGCTAAGCACTAATCAAGCTTTTATCATCTCTTTCTTTTTGTTTATTGCTTCTTGCAAGGATTCATAAGAAGGATTTCGAGTGTCATCATCCTGTTGTTGAGGTAAATAGAGTAACAATCAAAAGGAAAGGCTCTTCTTCTTTGAACGACCAAGGAAGAGGAGATTGAAGGATTCACAGGACTTTCCATTTCAAGGTATTTCACAATCACTTTTTTTTTTTTTTTTTATCATGGTCCTCGATCTGTGGCAATCACGTGTTTATCTGTTGTTCATAGCAATATCATTATTTGTCTTTCACAAGCATATTTAATGTAACATTCAATTATTAACATGTAATTAGCATAATTATATTATTAATTAATTTTGAGCTAATACATTATGTAAGTTAAGATATGCACAAAGATTAAACTTGGTTGGTTAAATCTCATAAAATAATTAGATATGATCAATTGTGATAGAAAACTTAGTGTAAATTATAATTAGATTTAGATTAGAATGATTAATTAGAGATTAAGGGTAAGTATGCAATTATTAAAAGTAGGATGACCATTTGATGAATAATTATTTTATATAGTAGAAAACTAAAATCTATGATTAGAAATTTGTCTTTTATTAATTAGTACTTATCCTAGAAATATTAGTATTATATTAGATAGTGGGGTGGTCATAATTAGTATTAACCTTAGTTAAAGTTAGTGGGGTAGTAAAGGTAGTAGGATGGTCAAAGTTAGTATTAACCATGGTTAGTGTTAGTGGGATGGTTAAGTTAATGTAACATGGATGGTTAGAATTAATAAATTTTAAAGTCATTTAAGTAACCATGGTAAGACTAACTAAACATCCTATTTAAAGGACCTTAACTTGGGTTTTGGCCTTGGTTTGGAATCTTCTCTGCACCAAAACTTGGGGAGCAGTAAGGGAAGGATTTGGGAGGCCATTCTTGAAGTGTTCTTAGTATTCTTGAAGTGTTCTTGGTGTTCTTGAAGAAGGTAGGTTGCAAGGGTGCTAGTTTCATAAGAGTTTAGCTTAGTGAATCATAGGAAATAAGTAAATATTTAATATATATTTTTTATATCTTCAAATTATATATTCTTGTGAAGTTCTTAAGTTTTAAATAGTTTAATTATGTAGGGATTTAAATTTTTAAAAGCTTAAAATAGAATTAAGTATAGCAGAAGTTAAATTTTTGCAACCCAGATTTTTCTGTAACTCTTATGATAGCAGGGTAACTTTAAAATTTTTATGATTTTATTTATTATATAAAACTTATAAAATTTTTATGACATAACTATGACATGATTTTAGATCTCCATAAAAATCTGCATAAATTTTCATGTTCATATGGTGATACTTCTAGATCATGAAAATGACCGTGAATTTTCGATACAGTTTTCTGAGTTCATTTGATAGCGTGTTAGAACATGAATTTTAGTTATTTATATGTTTTACAAAATAATATGAAATTTTTATGAAATAATACTCATACTATTATAAATATTTAAAAAACATTTCATGAATTTTGGTATTCATATGATGATTCTTCCAGGTCAGGTAATATGATATAATTTGTAGATACAGTTATCAGACTTCATTTGATAGCATGTTAGAACGTGAATTTTAGTAATTTATGTATGTTACAAAATAATTTTAAATATTTACGAAATAATACTTATACCATTATACAGCTTTCATAAGAGTTTAATGAATTATTATACTCATATGATGATGCTTTTAGGTCGGATAACAGGGTATAATTTGTAGATATAGTTTTCAGATTATATTTGATAGTATGTTAGAACATGAATTTTAGTAATTTATATGTGTCACAAAATAATCTAAAATTTGTATGAAATAATAATATTACTATTATACATATTTATAAAAAGTTTCATGAATTGTTATATTCATATGATAATGATTCCTGATGTGTGTAGCAGGGTTAATATTCCACTTTGACATTTTAGTAACTTAGGGATAGTACCCTTATGTTTGATTTTCTGCTATCTTTGTTGAGAGTCACTTGAGCCTAAATTTTTTCAGGATGTACCTAATGTGAATTAGTATAATATATAAATTTTTTAGCAATTTTTGAAGTACTTTTATATAGTAATAAAATCAGTGTTTTAAATGTAGACAGATTACTTCTGTAGGAGATTTGTGATTACTTATATGGGTTGCGTGAGTTTATAACAAGTTGTATTTAAATTCATCTTAGAATATGATTTATTTACCTTTTTAGTTATGATTTTGAGGTATTCTTAGTTTATGAACTCCTAAAACAAAATCTCTAAAGTGGTTAATCATTTTCTTATGTATATGTTATTGTAGTTACATAAACATTAAGTTTATTCTCATAATGTTAATAAATCTTGCCGAACGGACATAGCCGCTATATGAGAAAAGTTCTGGGGAAATGGTGGCAACATCCCGTAGGATCTTTACATGAAAAGTTACTTCAAATAAATGGTCTGAGTTTAGTTTCAATGTGTGCTTAAATTTTTTTATTTTTCTGGGTATTGTAGATACATGGCTGGAAGAGAGTCAAGGCGAAATAACAAACGACCCACTAGGATGAATCCCTTGAATGGGAATGGAGAGGCTTAGGGATCTGGAGGCGGTGACCCATTGGGTGCAGCAACTGGAGGATATGGAGATTTCCTATAGACTTTTCAATGTTTGGCACAGGCCATGCAGGCCCAGGCCAGGACCCAGGCTCAAATGTAGACTCAGATGCAGGAGCAGTTGCAGGTGATGGCTGCAGCCCAACCAAAGCATTCAGATAGATTAGCGGGTGCTATTTTGATGGAGAAATTCCGCGGTATGAACCCACCCTCCTTTAATGGGGAGAGTCGACCTAAGGTAGCCGACAGGTGGATCAGAGAAATGGAGAAAATTCATGATGCCATTCAGTATGATGATGGAGACAAGATTGTCCTGGGTACATTCATACTCTAAGAGCGAGCAGATGAGTGGTGGTAGGGAACCAAGAGGACATTATTTGCAGGACAAGTTGATATTGGTTGGGAAGATTTTCTCAAGGTGTTTAGGGCAAAGTTCTTTCCTAAACATGTGCAAGATCAGATGGAGCTGGAATTTCTGAATTTGCAGCAAGGTTCGATGACAGTGGCACAATATGAGGAGCGCTTTACCAAGTTAGCCAAGTATGCACCTCACTTATGCACAGATGAGAAGAGGAGTACCAAGAAGTTCGTTTGCGGGCTTCGAGGTCCTATTCGAGATCATGTGTCTTTGTTTGATCATGAGACTATGGCAGCCGCCTATCGTGTTGCATGCATTGCAGAAGGCAACATTGAAGCTATGCCAAAGAATAAGAGGGTGCATCAGCATGGCAAGGAGCAACCATAGGGATTCCAAAGAGATCAGAGGAAGAAGTTTAAGATTGCCCCAAGAGCAGCACCACCTATTCCAGCCATTCCATGAAAGGATCTTCTGATATGTAGTTATTGTAGCGTCGGACATGATGGACTTTGCAGGAAGATGTCAGGCAAATGTTTCCGTTGTGGTGCTGCAGACCATATGGTGAAGAATTGTCCAAAGCCAATGAGAGCTGATGGGCCAAGGGTGCCAGCTAGAGTTTATAATCTCACCACAGGTGATGTAGAAAATTCTAGAGCAACAGCAAGAGGTACAGTTTTGATTGCAGATTCATATGCTCATGTTTTATTTGATCTAGGTGCTACAGATTCTTTTATATCTAGAAGATTTGTTGTTGTTCTACATAAGTTTTATCCTATTTATGATGTGGAGTCTTTACCTATTAGTACCACTATGGGTGAGGGTAGTACTTCTCAAATCATACCTGATGTAGATGTGGTGATTCAGAATAGATGCATGCCAGCCAATCTCTACCTCCTAGATATGAATGACTTTGATGTAATTCTAGGGATGGATTGGCTCGAACATTATTATGCTATGATAGATTGTCGCTCCAAGAAAGTACTATTTCATATTCTAGGAGATAGAGAGTTTTGTTTTCAATGCCCTAAACATGCACTTACTAAGATTGTAGTGTTGGCAATTAAAACTGAGAAGTGGTTGATGTGAGGTTGTCAGGGATATCTCATTAGTGTGGTGACTCATCCAAAGTCTAAGACATTAAGAACTATTGCTGATATTGAGGTGGTTCATGAGTTTTCTGATGTCTTCCCAGATAAGCTTCCAAGATTACCTCTTTCTCGGGAGACCGAGTTCACTATTGAACTGATGCCTGGCACAGAACCTATCTCTAAGGCTTCCTATAGGCTGAATTGATGGAGTTGAAGGAGCAATTGCAAGACTTATTGGCAAAGGGTTTAATTCGTCCGAGTGTGTCTCCATGGGAAGCCCTAGTTTTATTGTCAGGAAGAAGGATAGTACCTTAAGGTTGTGTGTTGATTATAGGAAGCTCAACCAAGCTACGGTCAAGAATAAATACCCATTGCCAAGGATAGATGATCTATTTGACCAGTTGCAATCGGCTTAAATTTTCTCTAAGATTGACCTTCGGATAGGGTATCATCAGCTAAGGATCTAGAATGAGGATGTACCAAAGACAACCTTCAAGACGAGATATGGACAATATGAGTTTTTAGTGATGCCTTTCGGACTCACTAATGTACCAGTAGCCTTTATGGATATGATGAATCGTGTTTTTAAGCCTTATCTCGATGAGTTTGTTATTGTGTTTATAGATGATGTTCTAGTGTATTCTTCAAGGATAGAAGCTCACAAGGAACATTTGAGAATAGTTCTCCAAACTCTTCGAGAGCACCAATTATCTGCAAAGTTTAGTAAATGTAAATTTTGACTTGCAAGGTTATGTTTTTAGGACGTGTGATTTCTAAAGATGGTATTGCAGTTTATCCTGAGAAGGTTAAGGCTGTACTTGACTGGGAAACTCCAAGAACCCCAACAAAAGTTAGAAGCTTTCTTGGTTTGGCAGGTTATTATCGCAAGTTCATTGAGGGATTCTCGAAGATTGCGGCATCAATGACTAAGTTGACAAGAAAATGGGTTAAGTTTGTATGGACCGATGCTTGTGAGAGTAGCTTCCAAGACCTTAAGAGGAAGTTGACATGTGCTCCAGTCCTTACATTGCCTAAGGAGACAGGTGGCTATGTTGTCTATACTGATGCATCTCGGCAAGGACTTGGGTGAGTATTGATGCAGAACGGGAAGGTCATAGCCTATGCTTCCCGTCAGCTAAAAGAGAATGAGTTGAAGTACCCCACACCTGATTTGGAACTTGTAGCGGTAGTCCATGCTCTAAAGATTTGGCGGCATTACTTATATAGAGAATCTTTTGAAGTTTTTACAGATCACCAAAGTTTGAAGTACCTTTTCTTTCAGAAGGAGCTAAATTTAAGGTAGAGAAGATGGTTAGAGTTCCTTAAAGACTATGAGTTGTCCCTTCAGTATCATCCAGGTAAAGCAAATGTGGTGGCAGATGCCCTTAGTAGGAAGAAATTGATATCAGTACACTTGAGAAGGATGTGGAGGAATTTGGCGGAGGTGGCAAGATTTGATCCAAGAATAATGCAAGGCAGGTCCAACATATTTATGGGTCAGTTAGTCATTCATTCAGCTCTTGTGGATTGAATTGTGGCAGCACCGAAAAATGAGCACCAAATACAGGATTTGATTGGGAAGCCAAATGTCACTCAAAGAGCTGATGGGGCAGTAATTTTCAAGGGTATAATGATAGTTTCAACTATGTTGAGGCATGAAGTACTAGACGAGGCTCACAAATCTAACTACATTATTCACCCTTGTAGTACCAAGATGCACCAATATTTAAAGAGAAGCTTCTGGTGGGTTGGCATGAAGAGGGATGTAGCATAATTTGTCTCCAGATGTCTCACATGCTAGCAAGTTAAGGCTGAGCATCAAAGCCAATAGGTTATTTGCAGCCTCTGGAGATCCCATAGTGGAAGTGGGGGGACTTGACCATGGATTTTGTTGTAGGTATGCCATGAACTAGAAGGCAGCATGATGCTATTTGGGTAGTGGTTGATCAACTTACTAAATCAGCTCATTTTCTACCGATTAAACAGTCCCAGCCTTTAGAGAGCTTGGCACAGTTGTACATTGATGAGATTGTAAAGCTTCATAGAATTCCCAAGACCATTGTATCTGATAGAGATTCAAGATTCACATCACGAGTTTGGAAGAGCATGCAATCAGCTTTGGGAACTCAATTGAGATTTAGTTCATCATTTCATCTTCAAACGGATGGTCAATCAGAACGGACCATTCAAACATTGGAAGATATGCTTAGAGCATGCAGTTTTGATTGGAAGCACAGTTGGGACCGGCACTTAGCTTTGGTAGAATTCTCCTATAATAATAGTTACCATTCCAGTGTAAGTGTGTCTCCATTTGAGGCACTGTACGGTCGACCTTGTAGATCCCCACTATGTTGGAATGAGGATAGTGATGATAGAGTGGTGGGGCTAGAAGCAATTTAGGATTGCACTGAGAAGATCAAGACCATCAGGAAACAATTAGTAGTAGCTCAGAACCGACAAATGCAATATGCTAATAACCGGAGGAGAGATCTAGAGTTTGCAGAGGGTGATCATGCGTTCTTAAGAGTCTCTCCTACTAGAGGTGCGATTTGGTTTGGTAAACGTAGGAAGCTGAACCCACGTTACATCGGGCCATTTCAGATTTTGGCTTGGGTGGGCAGAGTAGCTTACCAGTTAGCGTTGCCACCTGAGTTTGCTGGAGTTCATGATGTTTTTCATGTATCAATGTTGAGAAAGTATGTGTATGACCCAGCTCATGTTATTGATCACACTACATTGGAAACTAAAGAAGATTGGACATTAGAAGAAGAACCTATTCGTATTCTGGATCGAAAGGCGCAAGAATTAAGGTCAAAGAGCATTCCCATGGTCAAGGTGTTAAGGCGTCATCACTCAATGGAAGAGGCTATCTGGGAATTGGAGGAGAAGATGCAGGCAAAGTCCAGAACAATTTCGGTGAGAATATTTCAATTTTGAGGACAAAATTATTTTAAGGAGGAGAGAATATGTAACATTCGATTATTAGCATGAAATTAGCATAATTATGTTATTAATTAATTTTGAGCTAATACATTATGTAAGTTAAGATATGCACAAAGATTAAACTTGGTTGTTTAAATCCCATAAAATAATTAGATATGATCAACTGTGATAGAAAACTTAGCGTAAATCATAATCAGATTTAGATTAGAATGATTAATTGAAGATGAAGGGTAAGTATGCAATTATTAAAAGTAGGATGACCATTTGATGAATAATTATTTTATATAGTATAAAACTAAAACCTATGGTTAGATATTTGTCTTTTATTCATTAGTGCCTATCCTATAAATATTAATATTATATATTAGATAGTGGGGTGGTCATAATTAATCTGAACCTTGGTTAAAGTTAGTGGGATAGTAAAGTTAGTTTAACCTTGGTTAAAGTTAGTAGGATGGTCAAAGTTAGTATTAACCATGGTTAGTGTTAGTGGGATGGTTAAGTTAATGTAACTTGGATGATTAGAATTAATAAATTTTAAAGTCATTTAAGTAACCATAGTAAGACTAACACCCATCCTATTTAAAGGACCTTAACTTGGGTTTTGGCCTTGGTTTGACATCTTCTCTGCACCAAAAACGTGGGGAGCAGCAAGGGAAGGATTTGGGAGGCCATTCTTGAAGTGTTCTTGGTATTCCTAAAGTGTTCTTGGTGTTCTTGAAGAAGGTAGGTTGCATGGGTGCTAGTTTCATAAGAGTTTAGCTTAGTTAATCATAGGAAATAAGTAAATCTTTAATATATATTTTTTATATCTTCAAATTATATATTCTTGTGAAGTTATTAAGTGTGAAATAGTTTAATGATGTAGGGATTTAAATTTTCAAAAGCCTAAAATAGATTAAGCATAGTAGAACTTAAATTTCTGTAATCCAGATTTTTCTGTAACTCTTATGATAGCAGGATAACTTTAAAATTTTTATGATTTTATTTTGTATAGAAAACTTATGAATTTTTAATGAAATAATTATGACATTATTGGACATCTCCATAAAAATCGGCATAAATTTTCATGTTCATATGGTAATACTTCTAGGTCATGAAAATGACCATGATTTTCAGATACAGTTTTCTGAGTTCATTCGATAGCATGTTAGAACATGAATATTAGTGATTTATATGTTTTGAAAACTAATTTAAAATTTTTATGACATAATACTCATACTAGTATAAATATTCAAAAAACATTTCATGAATTTTGGTATTCATATGATGATTCTTTCAGGTCGGGTAACATGATATAATTTGTAGATACAGTTTTCAGACTTTATTTGATAACATATTAAAACGTGAATTTTAGTAATTTATGTATGTTACAAAATAATCTAGAATTTTTATGACATAATACTCATACCATTATACAGCTCAATAAAAGTTTCATGAATTATTATGTTCATATGATGATGCTTTCAGGTCGGATAACAGGGTATAATTTGTAGATATAGTTTTCGGATTGTATTTGATAGTATGTTAAAACGTGAATTTTAGTAATTTATATATGTCACAAAATAATTTAAATTTTTTATAAAATAATACTTATACTATTATACATCTTTAGAAAAAGTTTCATGAATTGTTATATTCATATGATAATGATTCATGGTGTGTATAGCAGGGTTCATATTCCACTTTGACATTTCAGTAACTCAGGGATAGTACCCTTGTGTTTGAGTTTCTGCTATATTTGTTGACAGGAATTTGAGCCCAAATTTTTACAGGATGTACCTAATGTAAAATAGTATAATATGTGAGATTTTTAGGATTTTTGGAAGTACTTTTATATATTAATAAAATCAGTGTTTTAAATGTGGACAGATTACTTCTGTAGGAGATTTGTGATTACTTATATGTGTTGTCTGAGTTTATAACAAGTTGTATTTAAATTCATCTTAGAACATGATTTATTTACCTTTTTAATTATGATTTCGAAGTATTCGTAGTTTTTGAACTCCTGAAACAAAGTCTCTAAAGTGGTTAATCATTTTCTTATATAAATGTTGTTGTAGTTACATAAACATTAAGTTTGTTCTGATAATGTTAATAAATCTTGTCGTTCAGACATAGCCGCTATATCAGAAAAGTATTGGGGAAATGGTGGCAACATCTCCACCAGGACCTATTTATTTTGGGGCTGCATGCTACACTTAAAAAGGTGGGAGCCACCTCCAGAACCCATTAATTCTGTTACCCGAAGGTCGCGGGTAAAAATCCTTTGTTAAGGTGGGGTGACGACCTTCGGGGTAGCGCTACTCCCATGACTTAGCTCTGTACATGCCTAGGAGCTTAGTTTTTGTATTATGTTTCTGGCTTATAGTGGCAGTTGGATGTGTGTCCGGACACTTCTATAATAAGTGGGAACCTATAGTCTGAAAAACAAATTTTATATCTTGCGATCTATATGTCATTTCAGTAAATTAACTTAATAATCTTAAGTTCTGTATTATGGCCCTATTCATATATTGACAAGCTTGTATAGCTTTGATTCAGAGTTGGCATGATATTATGAATCATGTATCTCAATTTCCTTATTGGCATACAATTTTAATGCACATACGTATTATGTGATAGTTTTGTTTCCTATTATGTTTAATATTCTTAGGTAATGTACATATTCTGCTTCAATTATTTGGATGGCAAATTCTTATAAAGGCAGCCTTATCTGCCTACTGAGTTATCATTTCTTTGGTACTCATGTCTATTTTTCAGGTGATCGGACAGACAAAGAAGCAGAGTGAGTTTGAATTAGGTCATTTAGGGTTCGCATAAGACGAAATCTCTTTTTGGGCGAGCCTAAAGGATTGAACCATGTATGTACTTATGCTTTTGTTTTTGTTAGAATGTAGAATGAAGATCCTGACATGTAAAAATGACAATCTACTATGCAACACTTTGGTATAATGTTGTGAATGGTGGAACTTCCTTAGCATTTATATTTCTCTTACAAATTTCTATACTACGCTTCCATTTGAAACATAGTATCCTCTCAATTATCTATTCTAAGGGGTCTTTTCCCCTTGTTGCGCTTTGGCCATCTCTGTAATTACCTTGTATATTATGGATTACCGGGCCGGGGCGTGACATTTAAGCACATCACAAATGGTATCCTATCTTTGTGGACTCCCCCTTATATGCCACAACTGAATGGTATATCAACAGAAGAAATTACACATTATTAGGTATGATGCGATCCATGATGAGTTTTCCAAACATTCTACTTCTTTATGGTGTTATGCATGAATTAGCTGTCTATCTTTGGAACAATGTTCTAAGTAAATTAATGTCTACCACTCCGTGTGACTTTAAGTATGTAATGTTTGGGGATGTCCAAACCATGGAAAGAGCCATGATCCAAGCAAGCTAGAATTAAGGACAGAGAAGTGTAGATTTGTGCGATATCCAAATGAATATTATTTCTACCAACCTAATGATCAAAGAGAGTTTATCGCTCAAAGGGTTGTCTTTCCTGAAGAGGAATATGTCCATGGAGAAGACAGTGAGAGCAAGGTAGTGCTAGAGGAAGTTCTAGGTACACAAGTTAACATTGGATAATCCGATGATCCAACGCCTGTGGAACTAGTTTAGACACATTGAAGAGCTAAGTAAGAATTCTAAGTGCCTAGATAATAAAATAGATATATGGGACATAACGAGAATGGCAAAAGAGAGGAACTCTACAATGAGGATGAGGATCCTAAGATCCATCAGGAGGCTATTAGTAGTCCTGACTGTAGGAAATGGCAAGAGGCCATGAATTCTGAGATGTAATATATGTATTCCAACCAAGTTTGGAGCTTCATGGACTTCCCTGAGGGTATTGTACGAATCGGTTGCAAGTGTCTTGAAGAATAAGAGCAGCACAGATGGACTGGTTGGTGGTTATTGTTAGTTTTAGGTGGCCTACAAGCCAATCTGACTATGTAAATCTCGTTCAGTTATTAATATAATGGCATAATATTCATTATGTGTAAATCACATTAATTATCGTTTCATAATGAAGTCTGTGAATATGTGCTATAGTGATCAGATTATGATGAGATCATACTGTTAGTTTAGGTGGCCTACAAGCCAATCTAACTATGTAAATCTCATTCATTTATTAATATAATGGCATAATATTCATTATGTGTAAATCGCATTAATTATCATTTCATAATGAAGTTCGTGAATATGTGCTATAGTGATCAGATTATGATGAGATCATACTAATGAGACTGGTCACTTAAACACACATATTCTTAATCGTTCATAGTCGGAGGATATCCGAGAAGAACATCGGATATCCGGTTAGACTAGTACAAATTACTCATGCTCATATGATGAGGGTGACTGATCTCATAAGTCACTTGTGTGGAGACACTAAGGCGAATCTGTAGGTGCTCATTGGAGAATGAGTTCACTGAACTGATCCGACTGAATCGCTGGATGGTATTGTACCTCACTGTCAACCAGCTTGATTCTACTGTCGCAGTTGCGTGGACGGTCCTCGGACCTGAGACACCACGGACACCTTGTCGGTGGACTTCTGTGCTTTGACCTTGGTTTATGAATCTCTAGCCACGGGATTCTAATACGCCAATGATTGGGTACAGTGGAATATCGTCGAAGGGAATTGTGTGTCAATAAGGAATTATTCACTCTTGGTACTTAGAGAGAGAATGCTCTAGGAAGAATGCGCGGAAGTCTCTGGCCAACGCGGACGATAATATCGGGAAAGGAGTTTTCCGATATTCATAAGCGGCATCCAATCCAAGTGAGTCGACCGGTTAGGGTTTGACAGCACGCCATACCCTGAGTTGACTCGAGAGCATTGTACGAATGAAGGATTATATCTACGCGGTAACTGTCGGCGGAAAGGTTCCAAGAGTGAGTTACTTAACCCCAATACCTTCCGGATTCACGCGGTGTTGCTAAGCACCCAACGTGATCGGAGGCCCGGTCGAATTCGATGTGTGACATCAATTCGATTAATTAATTAATTAATAAAGGGTTATTAATTAATTAATAAAACTAGTGAGGAGTCACTGGGCTTGTTGGGCCATTAACTGGAATAGTACTTGGGCCTAGAGGGTCACACGCACATGCTTCTCAAGGCGATGGATAAATAAGTGGGTTTTATATAAACCGGAGGTTTTTATGAAAAACCGCGCGGTTAGTATAAAACATAATGAACAGGCTGAGCAGGCCAAGCTGCTGCTAACCCTAGCCGCCCCTCCTCTGTTTCTCTCTCTCTCTAGCGTCCAGACAGATCCAGATATGCTCCGCCGCTTCTCCGAATCCCATTTGACGGGAAATTGTCCGCATGTTGCGGCGATCGTTGTGGTGACTGGCGGTGGTTTCGTAGGCTGCGAAGAACGAGGAATGTGAGGATATCCGTCGCAAGGAGGATCACGTGGACTTCGCTAGAGGCCGGGCACTTGCGCGGCTTGCGGTGTCGCACCGACGGAACCGAACGGTTGCGGATTCGAATCCGCACACGGTGAGAACTTCGATTATCCGATAATCGATTTTAGTTTTTCGAAATGGGAAAACGGATCGCTGTTTTATTTTATTTTCCGCTGCGTGAGCGATCCGGAGAAACCCAACAGTGGTATCAGAGCCAGGTTCCACTATTTCTCGTCCCGTTTCGATCTCCAAATTAATTTTTTCATGAGTTATTCCATACGTTTAATCCAATTGAAATGACGAAATAATGTTCATAAGATGAACACAAATAATTAGATTATTTTTCTGTAATTTTCGGATTTTATTTGGGGGTTGTGTTCTTCGTGGGACGATGAACGGGGTGTTTTCGGCGGCTTCGTAAATGATTCCCAAGCGTTGGGATGGCAGCCCGGATGCCCAGATCTCTAGGTGATAGTCACCACAGCACATCAGGTATGTTTGCCGGCGCCGGAGTGGCCTTGAAGAGCTGCAAAAATCGAGCCCTAATTCGGTTTTTTGAAACCCTGAAAAACCAGAAAAATCCCAATATTTTGGGGCATGGCTGGTTGCCCGTTTGGGCTTCTCCGGTGGCCCTGCCGGCGCCGGGGAGCCCATCGGCGCCGGGGCCAGCGCCGTCGGGGGGAAGGGCCGCCGGCGCCCCAGCCGCTGCAGCCGCTGGCCTCCTTCCCTGCAGGTTTAGGGTTATTGGGTGGAAGGGGACGAGCGGCTCAGTTGCAGGTGGGCCGGTTGCTGGGCGGGCCGAACCGGACCGGCCGGGTGCGACCTGACCGGCCTAGGGGCGCCCTGAGCCAAGGGCTCGGGCCCTGGCAGAGCCCAGGCTCCACCCTGGCTCGAGCCCAAGCCCTGCAGGGCCCGGGCCAGGTTGCCCTTAGGGCTGGGCCCATTTCCCACCTTTTTTAACCCCTATTTAAATGTGATAAACCCCTTTTAATCCCTGTTTAAATCTAATTAAGCCATTTTGACCCAATTGATGTAAAATTAGATTTTAAATTTATGTTTCAAAATTGTTTTGGAAATTATTTTATTTTTTTATTGAATTGGGTCATTAATGATCTTGGAATCATTTTAATTAACAAATTGTTGTTAATTATTGTAGTTAGTTATTAATTTAAATGTTAAATTAATATTTAATTTTAAATGATTAATTTAAGAGTTAAACTAATGTTCATTAGTTAATTAGAATTGATTGTTGATTTAAATGTTATATTAACAATTAATTTTAACTAATTAATTAAATGGTTTAATTTAGATTTATTAGTTGTTGGTTTAAGAGTTAAACTAATAATTAATTTCAATCTAATAATCTAAAAGTTAGATTGTTGGTTAATTGTTAATTAGTGTTAATTGTGTGTTTAAGAGTTAAATTGATAATTAACATTAATTAACTAACTAGTCTAAGAGTTAGATTAGTAAATAATAACAAATTAGAGTTAATTATTAATTTAAGTGTTAAATTAATGATTAATTTTGTTGTACTAGTCTAAGAGTTAGATTAGTCATTAATAGTCTAATTGTTAGATTATTAATGGGGTTTAATTGTTAGAATTGTTCTAATTTGCATGGAATAATCTGGAATTATTAATTTGGAGTGTGTGCACATGTGATGTGCGTTTTTGATGCTTTTAAATTTGATTTGATTACATGATTAATTTAATTAAAAGTGTTTTCGAAATTCAAATACCAATTTTGATTGGATCCCAGCTTTTTGAAAGCCAAAGTTATCTATTTTTGAAAACTCTTTTATTTTAGCCATGTGATGCGCTGAATCATGTGTGGGATGTTTAAAACACACCGTGGTCATGGATATGCACTTATTTAATTATTCATATGATGAATGATGGATTGTGTGGAACGTGGATGTATGGTTGTTTATTAATTGTTAATAAATAGAGGTCTGCGCACCTCTCTCTCTCACATACTCCGATGTATTTCTACCTCCCTCTCTCTTGTACTCGCTATAAGGCTCTCTTCTAATTACATGTAATTCTAGAATTAATGTAATCTGATCGAGGCAACCGAGGAAGGAGCGAAGACGATCCACAGCTACAACCAGGAAGGCGAAAAGATGGAGATCTCTTGCCTATGTGCTTGCAGGTTATCTAATATAATTGTTGTGTTAGATTGTGTGTGCATTTGAGTGTTGGCTCCAATCAAACCTACTGTGCTATCCATGATCACACTAATGACATGTATGAGATGCATTGTTTTCTTTTGATTATGAATCAAAACAGGTATAGTATTTAGTAAATATATACGATGTATTTATATACTATCACCTAGGAGAGACCAAGATAAAAGTTATCTAAATACCCTCAGATAAACTCTAAGCCGTAACGTGAGTAGTTAAGAACTTACCGCGTGGTCCACCATCGTTATAGTCATAGGATTCGTATCACTTTAGGTAGTTTTGTTGTGCTATCCACAAGGCCTGTTTAATTGGGAGGAGAAACTGTGGCTATGGCATTAGATGCCTATATGATCGGGGTAGAGGAACCATGTAGCTTTGTTGTGCTATCCACAAGGGTTGCATGCAAATCTATGCTCGTCGCATAACGATGGTTAGCTTAGACCAGAATTAGTGGTTTGTTGTGCTATCCACAAGGCCATTAAATCTCTGAAGACCGAAGCTATGATCAGATATTGCAAGGAGTTGCAAGTCCCATGAGTTGGGTGCTCTTTCATTGTATTACAGTTTGTTGTGCTATCCACAAGGCTGTAGTGCAAGTCATTGAGATTCTGATCCCCACTAAGAGACTGTCGGTGTTTCCCGTTCTATATAACTGGGGGTTATATAGTCCGTCGAAAATTAGTGAGACTTAAACTTGAACAAAAGACCATGTCTTGTTTTAAAATTAATAATTGAACATCTGCTAAATAGATTTTACTTATCTCCGGTAGGGAATTATGTCGTCGAATAACCCACTCCGCGGCATACTTGATGCCTTTTTGACTCACCTAATCTACTCGGATTGGTTTAGAAACCTGAAGAATGTCTTCAGATCTGAGCACATTGACTTTGTCCCTGGAGCTGATCCTCCTGCTGAATCGGCATTGGATGCCCCTGAAGCAGAGATGACAGTTATCGATAAAGGATCGAAGGACAAAGGCAAAAGAGTAGTGAAGGGTGACTGCTTCTACTATAAGTAGTATGGTCACTGGAAGAGGAACTACAAGGAGTTCCTTAACGATAAAGCTCATAGAAAGGTGAAGCTGTCTGAAGCTTCAGATATCTATATGATAGATATCAACTTGTCAGTTAGAGATTTCACATATTGGGTATTAGATACCGGATGTGCTTCTCATATCTGCCATGATGTGCAGATGCTGACAAGTAAGCGCAAGCTTAGACAAGGCGAGGTGGAATTGAGGCTAGGAAACGGCGCAAAAGTTGCAGCAATTGCTGTTGGGACAGCAAACCTTAGGCTTCCATCGGGAGACGCCTTACTATTAGAAGATTGTTATTATGTTCCTATCATAATAAAGAACATCATATCAATATCTTGTTTGGACAAGATAGGATATAGGTTGACTATTGAAAATAGAAGTTGTTCGATTTATTATGGTAATAAATCAATAGCTTCAGCAACTTTAGTCAACGGTCTATATCTCTTAGATGTTTCTTATTACAATCTTCAAATTGATAAAGCTCTTAAGAAGAGCAAGGATTGTGTGAACCAAGCCTATATGTGGCATTGTAGACTTGGGTACATTGGCGAAAGCAGGTTGCAAAAGTTGCACAAGCATGGTTACTTAACAGCATTCGATTATGAATCGTTTGCAACATGCGAATCCTGCCTTATGGGAAAGATGGCAAAATCTCCATTAGTGGATATGGAGAACGTGCCAAGGACATTGTGGAACTAATACATTCGGATGTATGTGGTCCCATGTCCACCCAAGCCAAAGGTGGCTACTCATACTTCATCACGTTCACCGATGACTTCTCAAGATTCGGCTATGTGTACTTAATGAAGTACAAGTCAGAACCATTTGAGAAGTTCAAGGAGTTCAAGAATGAGGTAGAGAAGCAGTTAGGAAAGAGTATTAAAGCTTTTCGATCAGATCACACAATTCTTAAAGGATAATGGTATCCTTTCTCAGCTAACCGCTCCATATACACCATAGATGAATGGTGTATCAGAAAGGAGGAATCGTACCTTGTTGGACATGGTGCGATCTATGAGGAGCTTTTCGGGATTACCAGTGTCCCTCTGGGGGTATGCTCTAGAGTCAGCAGCATACCTACTGAACAGAGTACCCAGTAAGTCTGTAGCCTCTACTCCATATGAGATATGGAAAGGCAGGAAACCAGAATTTAAACATGTTAAAGTCTATGGTTGCCCTGCTCACGTAAAGAGGCATGATCCAGACAAGCTGGAATCACGAACTGATAAATGCAATTTCGTTGGATATCCAAAGGAAACCTTTGGATACTGTTTTTACCATCCTGGTGAACAAAAAGTGTTTGTCGCCAGGAAAGTTGTCTTCTTGAAAGAGGAATACCTTCTCTAGGAGAACAGTGGGAGTAAAATAGTACTAGAAGAGGTTCCAGATCCCCAAACAGCTGCATTATCATCAGATGAGATATCAATTCCTGAATCTGTTCAGGTACACACGAATGAGCCTCGTACATCTGGTAGAGTCCTAAACTACCCGAACAATATGTAGGACATATCACTGAAGGTGAGTCTAAGGTAGAATATAATGAGGATGATGATCCTAAAACCTACCAGAAGGCCATAGAAGGCCCAGAAGCCGGAAAATGGCGACAAGCCATGATCTCAGAAATCATGTCCATGTACACCAACCAAGTTTGGAACTTGGAGGACTTGCCTGAGGGTATTGTACCCATCAGTTGCAAGTGGATCTTTAAGAGAAAGATCGTTGCTGATGGACATATCGACACTTATAAGGCAAGGTTGGTGGCAAAGGGATATCGTCAAAGGCAAGGAATTGACTATGACGAGACTTTCTCACCAGTTGCCATGATAAAGTCGATCAGAGTTCTACTCGCCATTACTGCACATTTTGATTATGAAATCTGGTAGATGGATGTGAAGACTGTCTTCCTCAGTGGTAACCTTGAGGAAGAGGTGTATATGATACAACCAGAAGGTTTCATATCCAAAGAATCTCCAGTTAAAGTATGCAAGCTTCAGAGGTCCATTTATGGACTAAAGCAGGCTTCCCGGAACTGGAACATAAGATTTGACGAGGCTGTCAAGTCTTATGACTTCATTAAGAATGAAGATGAGCCTTGTGTGTACAAGAAGACCAGTGGGAGTGCAGTCACTTTTCTAGTTCTTTACGTAGATGACATACTACTCATTGGGAATGATGTATCTATGATGTCATCAGTAAAGATCTGGCTGTCGAAAAACTTTTCCATGAAGGATTTGGGAGAAGCATCCTACATATTAGGAATACAGATCTATAGAGATAGATCAAAGAGGATGCTTGGAATGATCCAATCTTTGTACATAGATACCATAGTCAAAAAGTTTGGCATGGAAAATTCCAAGAGAGGTCTCATACCGATGAGACATGGAATTAATCTCTCAAAGGAGCAGTCTCCTAAGGCTTCTGATGAGAGGGCATTCATGGATAGAATACCCTATGCCTCTGCCATAGGATCTATCAGGTATGCCATGCTATGTACACGGCCTGATGTTGCATTTGCTCTAAATGTTACGAGTAAATTTCAGACTGATCCAGGCGAAGAGCACTGGAAAGCAGTCAAATGTATCCTTAAGAACTTGAGAAGAACTAAGGATATGTTTCTTGTCTATGGAGAAGGTGACTTGAAACTGCGAGGCTTCACTGACTCGAGTTTCCAGTCAGATCCAGATGATAGCAAGTCTACATCTGGATTCGTGTTTACTTTCAATGGAGGCGCAGTGTGTTGGAAGAGTTCCAAGCAAATAACCACTGCAGATTCGACGACTAAAGCTGAGCACATCACTGCAGCTGAAGCTTTCAAGGAAATAGTGTGGTTGAAGAAGTTCATCACCGACCTTGACATAGTTCTCGGTATCCTTGATCATGTTCCGCTGTTGTGCGACAACAATGAGACTATTGTACAAGTGAAAGAGCCGTGGTCTCATCAGAAATCGAAAGATATTCTGAGGCGCTTTCATCTTATCCAGAGGAGATGTAGTAGTGGAAAGAGTTCCATCCGTCGACAATGTAGCAGATCCACTGACAAAGCCGTTGGCTCAAATTGTGTTTGAGCGTCACCTAGAGTCGATAGGCTTATTGTATAAAGGTGATTGGCTTTAGTCCAAGTGGGAGATCGTTAGTTTAGGTGGCCTACAAGCCAATCTGACTATGTAAATCTCGTTCATTTATTAATATAATGGCATAATATTCATTATGTGTAAATTGCATTAATTATCGTTTCATAATGAAGTCCGTGAATCTGTGCTATAATGATCAGATTATGATGAGATCATACTAATGAGATTGATCACTTAAACACACATATTCTTAATCGTTCCTAGTCGGAGGATATCCAAGAAGGACATCGGATATCCGATTAGACTAGTACAGATTACTCCTGCTCATATGATAAGGATGACTGATCTCATAAGTCACTTGTGTGGAGACACTAAGGCGAATCTGTAGGTGCTCATTGGAGAATGAATTCACTGAACTGATCCGACTAAATCGCTGGATGGTATTGTACCTCTCTGTCAACCAGCTTGATTCCGTTGTCGCAGTTGCGTGGAGGGTCCTCGGATCTGAGACACCAAGGACACCTTGTCGGTGGACTTCTGTGCTTTGACCTTGGTTTACGAATCTCTAGCCACGGGATTCTAATACGCCAAGGATTGGGTACAGCAGAATACCGTCAAAGGGAATTGTGTGTCAATAAGGAATCATTCGCTCTCGGTACTTAGAGAGAGAATGCTCTAGGAAGGATGCGCGGAAGTCCCTGGCCAGGGCGGACGATAATATCGGAAAAGGAGTTTTCCGATATTCATAAGTGGCATCCAATCCAAGTGAGTCGACCGGTTAGAGTTTGACAGCACGCCATACCCTGAGTTGACTCGAGAGCATTGTACGAATGAATGATTATATCCACGCGGTAACTGTCGGCGGAAAGGTTCCAAGAGTTGGTTACTTAACCCCAATACCTTCCGGGTTCACGCAGTGTTGCTTGGCACCCAACGTGATCGGAGGCCCCATCGAATTCGATGTGCGACATCAGTTCGATTGATTAATTAATTAATAAAGGGTTATTAGTTGATTAATAAAGCCAGTGAGGAGTCACTGGGCTTGTTGGGCCATTAACTGGACTAGTACTTGGGCCTAGAGGGTCACACGCACATGATTCTCAAGGCAATGGATAAATAAGTGGGTTTTATATAAACCGGGGGTTTTTATGAAAAACCACGCGGTTAGTATAAAACATAGCGAACGAGCTGAGCAGGCCAAGCTGCTACTAACCTTAGCCGCCCATCCTCTATTTCTCTCTCTCTCTAGTGTCCAGACAGATCCAGATCTGCTCCACCGCTTCTCCGAATCCCGTTCGATGGGAAATCGTCTGCGCATTGCGGCGATCGTTGCTGCGACCGGCGGAGGTTTCGTGGGCTGCGAAGAACGAGGAACGTGAGGATATCCGTCGCGAGGAGGATCGCGTGGACTTCGCTGGAGGCCGGGCGCTTGCGCGGCTTGCGGTGTCGCACCGACGGAACCGAACGGTTGCGGATTCGAATCCGCACACGGTGAGAACTTCGATTATCCGATAATCAATTTTTAATATTCAAAGTGGGAATGGATCGCTGTTTTAATATTTTAGTTTCCGCTGCGTGAGCGATCCGGAGAAACCCGAGAAACCCAACAGTGGTATCAGAGCGAGGTTGCACTATTTCTGGTCCCGTTTCGATCTCCTAAATTAATTTTTTCATGAATTATTCAATGCTTTAACTTCGATTAATTGTTGGATCTGTGTTCATGTGATGAACATGGTTAATTTGATTAATATTCTGCAATTTTCGAAATTAATTTTGGGGTTTTCGGAGTTCCTCATGAGATGATGAACCGGGCCTTTTCGGCAGCTTCGTACATGCCTCCCAAGCGTTGGGATGGCGGGTCAGATCTCCGGATCTCTTGGTGATAGTCACCACTGCTCACCGGGCATGAAAGCCGGCGCCAAGGTGGCCTTGAAGAGCTGCAAAATCGAGCCCAAAGTTTGGTTTTGAAACCCTGAAAAACCAGAAATTTTAGGTTAACGAGGTTCGGCCAGCAGCATGTTTGGGCATGTTTGGCCCTCTCTAGCGGCCTTGCCGGCGCCGGGGAGACCGCCTGCACCGGGGGGAATCGCCGGTGGGGCAGGCACCCGCCGGGGGGGGGGGGGGGGGGGAAACCCTAGGGTTTCCTGCAACTCTAGAGGGCGTCGGGAGGTTAGGGATGGGGGCGAGCGGTTCGGGGGCGGACCGGTCCTGCATGTTAGACCCGGCCGGGCTAGGACTTAGGCGGGCTGGCCCTGACCCGCACCGGGCCCACCCTGGCTCGGACCAGGGCGCTCCGGGTCCGAGCCCTTGGCCAAGCCAAGGCTCGAACCACGTTCCCTAAATGGGTTGGGCCCATTTTCCATTCTATTTTCCCTTTAACCCCTATTTAACCCCAATGGCCCATTTAATAAATGAAGTCTGGATTTTAATTTGAGTTTAAAATATGTTTTAAAATTTATCTTATTATCTAGTTTTATTTATTTAAATTTATATAATTATCTAGTTTTATTTATTTGGGCATAATGATATTAAATCATGTTAATTAACAATTAGCTCTAATCAATTAAAGTTAATTGTTAGATTAAATGTTAATCCAATAATTAATTTTGATTTAACCAATTTAAATGTTAAATTAGTTATTAATAGCTATTAGTCTAATTGTTAGATTATTAACTATTATCTCAGCTAATTGTTAATTAATATTTGAGTTAGTTATTAATTTGATTGTTAAAATAATAACTAACTTAAATGACTAATTTAAATGTTAAATTAGTAGTCACCAATTAATTATTGTTAATCATTAATTTAATAGTTGAATTAATGATAACTTTAATTATCTAATCTAAGAGTTAGATTAATTAGTTATTAATTAGTTAGTGTTAATTATTGGTTTAAGAGTTAAACTAATAATTAATATTAAATTGGCTAATCTAAGTGTTAGGTTAGTAATTAATAATTAATTATAGTTGATTATTAATTTAAATGTTAAATTATTAATTAATTTTGTTGGATTAAACTAAGAGTTAGATTAGTCTTTAATAGTCTAATTGTTAGATTATTAATGGGGTTTAATCTAAGTGTTAGATTATTAGAATTGTTCTAATTTGCATGGAATAATCTGGAATTATTAATTTGAAGTGTGTCCGCATGTGATGTGTGTTTAGTGATTTTTAATTTTGATTTAATTGCATGTTAAGTTAATAAAATGGGTTTTCGAAATTCAAATACCAATTTTGATTGGATCCCATGCTTTTTGAAAGCCAAAATTATATATTTTGAAAACTCTTTTATTTTAGCCATGTGATGCGCTGAATCATGTGTGGATGTTTAAAACACACCGTGGTCATGGATATGCACTTATTTAATTGTTCATGTGATGAATGATGTGTTTGTGTGGATCGTAGATGAACGATAGATGTTTATTAATTGTTAATAAATAGAGATCTGCGTATCTCTCCCTCTCTCATTCTCCGATGTATTTCTACCTCCCTCACTTTTGTACTCGCCATAAGGCCTTCTTCAATTTACCTTTAAATTCTAGAATTTATTGTAATATGATCGAGGCAACCGAGGAAGGAGCGAAGACGATCCACAGTTGCAACCAGAAAGGCGAAAAGATGATGATCCTGTTGGCTCTAGTCAAACCCACTGTGCTATCCATGACCACACTAGACATGTATGTGATGCATTATTTTTCTTTCGATTATGAATCAAAGTAGGTATAGTATTTAGTAAATATATACGATATATTTATATACTATCACTTTAGGTAGATTTGTTGTGCTATCCACAAGGCATGTTTAATTGGGAGGAGAAACTGTGTCTATGGCATTGAATGCCTATATGATCGGGGTAGAGGAACCATGTAGCTTTGTTGTACTATCCAAAAGGGCTACATGCAAATCTATGCTCGTCGCGTAACGATGGTTAGCTTAGACCAGAATTAATGGTTTGTTGTGCTATCCACAAGGCCATTAAATCTCTGGGGACCGAAGCTATGATCAGATATTGCAAGGAGTTGCAAGTCCCATGAGTTGAGTGCTCTCTTATTGTATTACATTTTGTTGTGCTATCCACAAGGCTATAGTGCAAGTCATTGAGATTATGATCCCCACTATGAGACTGTCGGCATCTCCCGTTCTGTATAACTGGGGTTATACAGTCCGTCGAAAATTAGTGGGAGTTAAACTTGAACTAAAGACCATGTCTTGTTTTAAATTTTAATAATTGAACATCTGCTAAATAGATTTTACTTCTCTCCTGTAGGGAATTATGTCGTCGAATAACCCACTCCGTGGCATACTTGATGCCCTTTTGACTTACCTGATCTACTCGGATTGGTTCAGAAACCTGAAGAATGTCTTCAGATCTGAGTACATTGAATTTGTCCCTGGAGCTGATCCTCCTGCTGAATCGGCATTGGATGCCCCTGAAGCAGAGATGATAGCTAACGATAAAAGATCGAAAGACAAAGGCAAAAGAGTAGTGAAGGGTGACTGCTTCTACTATAAGCAGTATGGTCACTGGAAGAGGAACTACAAGGAGTTCCTTAACGATAAAGCTCATAGAAAGGTGAAGCTGTCTGAAGCTTCAGATATCTATATGATAGATATCAACTTGTCAGTTAGAGATTTCACATCTTGGGTATTAGATACCGGATGTGCTTCTCATATCTGCCATGATGTGCAGATGCTGACAAGTAAGCACAAGCTGAGACAATGTGAGGTGGAATTGAGGCTAGGAAACGGCACAAAAGTTGCGGCGATTGCTGTTGGGACAGCAAACCTCAGGCTTCAATCAGGAGACGCCTTACTTTAAGAAGATTGTTATTATGTTCCTAGCATAATAAAGAACATCATATCAGTGTCTTGTTTGGACAAGATAGGATACAGGTTGACTATTGAAAATAGAAGTTGTTCGATTTATTATGGTAATAAATCAATAGCTTCGGCATCTTTGGTCAACGGTCTATATCTCTTAGATGTTTCTTATTACAATCTTCAAATTGATAATGCTCTTAAGAAGAGAAAGAATTGTGTGAACCAGGCCTACATGTGGCATTGTAGACTTGGGCACATTGGCGAAAGCAGGTTGCAAAAGTTGCACAAGCATAGTTACTTAATTGCATTCGATTACGAATTGTTTGCAACTTGTGAATCCTACCTTATGGGAAAGATGGCAAATCTCCATTTACTAGACATGGAGAACGTGCCAAAGACATTCTGGAACTAATACATTCGGATGTATGTGGTCCCATATCCACCCAAGCCAAAGGTGGCTTTTCATACTTCATCACGTTCACCGATGACTTCTCAAGATTCGGCTATGTGTACTTAATGAAGTAGAAGTCGGAAGCATTTGATAAGTTCAAGGAGTTCAAGAATGAGGTAGATAAGCAGTTAAGAAAGAGTATTAAAACTCTTCGATCAGATCGAGGAGGAGAATACTTGAGTACTAATTTCACACAATTCTTAAAGGATAATGGTATCCTTTCTCAGCTAACCCCTCCATATACACCACATATGAATGGTGTATCAGAAAGGAGGAATCTCACCTTGTTGGACATGGTGCGATCCATGATGAGCTTTTCGAGATTACCAATGTCCCTCTGGGGGTATGCTCTAGAGTCAACAGCATACCTACTGAACAGAGTACCCAGCAAGTCTGTGGCCTCTACTCCATATGAGATATGGAAAGGCAGGAACCAGAATTTAAACATGTTAAAGTCTGGGGTTGTCCTGCTCATGTAAAGAGGCATGATCCAGACAAGCTGGAATCAAGAACTGATAAATGCAGGTTTGTGGGATATCCAAAGGAAACCTTTGGATACTATTTTTTCCATCCTGGTGAACAAAAGGTGTTTGTCGCCAGGAAAGCTGTCTTCCTGGAAGAGGAATACCTTCTCCAAGAGGACAGTGGGAGTAAAATAGTACTGGAAGAGGTTCCAGATCCCCAAACAGCTGTATTATCATCAGATGAGATATCAGTTCCTGAATCTGTTCAGGTACATACATATGAGCCTCGTTGATCTGGTAGAGTACCTAGACTATCCGAACGATATGTGGGACATATTGCTGAAGGTGAGTCTAAGGTACAATATAATGAGGATGATGATCCTAAAACCTACCAGGAGGCCATAGAAGGCCCAGAATCCGGGAAATGGCGAGAAGCCATGAACTCAGAAATCCAGTCCATGTACACCAACCAAGTTTGGAACTTGGAGGACTTGCCCGAGGGTATTGTATCCATCGGTTGCAAGTGGATCTTTAAGAGAAAGATCAGTGCTGATGGACAGATCGACACTTATAAGGCAAGGTTGGTGGCAAAGGGATATCGTCAATGGCAAGGAATTGACTATGACGAGACTTTTTCCCCAGTTGCTATGATAAAGTCGATCAAAGTTCTGCTCGCCATTGCTACACATTTTGATTACGAAATCTGGTAGATCGATGTGAAGACTGCCTTCCTCAATAGTAACCTTGAGGAAGAGGTGTATATGGTACAACCAGAAGGTTTCATATCCAAAGAATCTCCAGATAAAGTGTGCAAGCTTCAGAGGTCCATTTATAGACTAAAGCAGGCTTCCCGGAACTGGAACATAAGATTTGACGAGGCTGTCAAGTCTTATGACTTCATTAAGAATGAAGATGAGCTTTGTGTATATAAGAAGACTAATGGGAGTACAGTCACTTTTCTAGTTCTTTACGTAGATGACATACTACTCATTATGAATGATGTAGCTATGATGTCATTAGTAAAGATCTGGCTGTCGAAAAACTTCTGCATGAAGGATTTGGGAGAAGCATCTTACGTGTTGGGAATACAGATCTATAGAGATAGATTAAAGAGGATGCTTGGAATGACCCAATCCTTATACATAGATACTATAGTCAAAAGGTTTGGCATTAAAAATTCCAAGAGAGGTCTCATACCGATGAGACATGGAATTAGTCTCTCAAAGGAGTAGTCTCCTAAGACTCCTGATGAGAGGGCATTCATAGATAGAATACCCTATGCCTCTGCCATAGGATCTATCATAAATGTCATGCTATGTACACGACCTGATGTTGCATTTGTTATAAGTGTTACGAGCATATTTCAGGTTGATCCAGGTGAAGAGCACTGGAAGGCAGTGAAATGCGTCCTTAAGTACTTGAAGTACTTGAGAAGAACTAAGGATATGTTCCTTCTCTATGGAGGAGGTGACTTGAAACTGCGAGGCTACACTGACTCGAGTTTTCGGTCAGATCCAGATGATAGCAAGTCTACATCTGGATTCGTGTTTACGTTGAACGGAGGCGCAGTGTGCTGGAAGAGTTCCAAGCAAGTAACCACTGCCGATTCGACAACTGAAGCTGAGTACATCGCTACAGTTTAAGCCGCCAAGGATGCAATGTGGTTGAAGAAATTCATCACCGACCTCGGCGTAGTTCCCAGCATCTCTGAGCCTGTTCCACTGTTGTGCGACAACAATGGAGCAATTGCGCAAGCGAAAGAGCCGCGGTCTCATCAAAAATCGAAGCATATTTTGAGGCGCTTTCACCTTATCAGAGAGTCATATCAGAGGAGATGAAGTAGTGGAAAGAGTTCCATCTGTCGACAATGTAGCAGATCCACTGACAAAGCTGTTGGCTCAAATTGTGTTTGAGCATCACCTAGAGTCTATAGGCTTATTGTATAAAGGTGATTGACTTTAGTCCAACTGGGAGATTGTTAGTTTTAGGTGGCCTACAAGACAATCTGACTACGTAAATCTTGTTCATTTATTAATATAATGGCATAATATTCATTATGTGTAAATCGCATTAATTATCGTTTCATAATGAAGTCCGTGAATATGTGCTATAGTGATCAGATTATGATGAGATCATACTAATGAGACTGATCACTTAAACACACATATTCTTAATCGTTCCTAGTCGGAGGATATCCGAGAAGGACATCGGATATTCGGTTAGACTAGTATAGATTATTCATGCTCATATGATGAGGGTGACTGATCTCATAAGTCACTTGTGTGGAGACACTAAGGCGAATCTGTAGGTGCTCATTAGAGAATGAGTTCACTGAACTGATCCGATTGAATCGCTGGATGGTATTGTACCTCACTGTCAACCATCTTGATTCTATTGTCGCAGATGCGTGGATGGTTCTCGGACCTGAGACACCAAGGACACCTTGTCGGTGGACTTCTGTGCTTTGACCTTCTCTAGCCACGGGATTCTAAAACGCCAAGGATTGGGTACAGCGGAATACCGTCGAAGGGAATTGTGTGTCAATAAGGAATCATTCGCTCTCGGTACTTAAAGAGAGAATGCTATAGGAAGGATGCGCGGAAGTCTCTGGCCAGGGCGGACAATAATATCAGGAAAGGAGTTTTCCGATATTCATCAGCGGCATCCAATCCAAGTGAGTTGACCGGTTAGGATTTGACAGCTCGCCATACCCTGAGTTGACTCGAGAGCGTTGTACGAATGAAGGATTATATCCACGCTGTAACTGTCGGCGGAAAGGTTCCAAGAGTGGGTTACTTAACCCCAATACCTTTCGGGTTCACCCAGTGTTGCTTGGCACCCAACTTGATTGGAGGTCCGGTCGAATTCGATGTGCGACATCAATTCGATTGATTAATTAATTAATAAAGGGTTATTAATTGATTAATAAAGCCAGTGAGGAGTCACTGAGCTTGTTGGGCCATTAACTGGACTAGTACTTGGGCCTAGAGGGTCACACGCAAATGATTCTCAAGGGGATGGATAAATAAGTGGGTTTTATACAAACCGAGGGTTTTTATGAAAAATCGCACAGTTAGTATAAAACATAGCAAACAGGCTGAGCAGGCCAAGCTGCTGCTAACCCTAGCCGCCCCTCCTCTGTTTCTCTCTCTCTCTGGCATCCAGACAGATCCAGATCTGCTCCGCCGCTTCTCCGAATCCTGTTCGATGGGAAATCGTCCGCGCGTTGCGGCGACCGGCGGAGGTTTCATGGGCTGCGAAGAACGAGGAACGTAAGGATATCTATCGCGAGGAGGATGTTGTGGACTTCGCTAGAGGCCGGGCGCTTGCGCGGCTTGCGGTGTCGCACCGACGGAACCGACCGGTTGCGGATTCGAATCCGTACACACTGAGAACTTTGATTATCCGATAATCGATTTTTGATATTCGAAACGGGAACGGATCGCTGTTTTAATATTTTATTTTCCGCTACATGAGCGATCCGGAGAAACCCGAGAAACCCAACAGGTATAACGTAAGGTACTAGTCGGGGGTACCATCAAAGAAAATGAGTTGACTATGACGAGACCTTCTCGCTAGTTGCCATGATTAAGTCAATCATAATTATTCTTATCTTAGCTGCCTATAGATTATGAGATTTGATAAATGGATGTGAAAACATCCTTCCTCAATGGAAATCTTGAGGAAGAAATGTATATGATATAGCTCGAAGGTTTCACAATCAAAGAGTATCATGAAAGGTACTCAAGCTTTTGAGATGTAGTTATGGATTGAAGTAAGTTTTTTGAAGTTAGAATCTTAAATTTTATGAGGTGATCAAATCTTATGGCTTTATTAAGAATCAAGATGAGCTCTGTATTAAGAAGGATAGTGGGAGCACGATCACATTTCTAGTCCTTTATGTTGATGACATCCTACTTATTGGAAATGATGTAAGAATGTTATTATTGATAAATGTATGATTTTTAAAAAAAAATTGCATGAAGATTTGGGTAAAGCATCCTATGTGTTGGAGATAAGGATCTATAGAGATAGGTCCAAGAGGATGCTAAGATTGACCCAATCCATGTACGTTGATACAATTGTCAAAAGATTTGACATGAAAATTCTAAAAGAGGTCTTATACAGATGAGACATGGAATTAATCTTTCTAAAGAGATGTCCCCTAAAACTCTTGAAGAGAATTCATACATGAGTAGGGTGCCTTATGCTTTAGTAATAGGATCCATCATGTATGTCATGATATGTACTAGGCCTGATGTATCGCATACTTTAAGTGGTACGAGCAGGTATCAAGAAAATCCAGAAGAGCATCACTAGAAGGTGATGAAGTGCATCCTAAAGTATTTGAGAAAGACAAAGGATAATTCTTGGTATATGGAGAAGATAAAGTGAAGCTGCAAGATTATACTAATTCGAGTTTCCAATCTGACTTGGATAACAATAAATCAATATCAGGATTTGTCTTTACCTTAATGTAGGGGTGGTGAGGTAGAAGAGTTCCAAGTAGGAAACTGCGATAGACTCGATAACAGAGTGAGAGTACATTACTATTGCTAACGCTGCCAAGGAAGCTGTGTGCATGATTAAGTTCGCTATTGAACTAGGAGTAATTCCCAAAATTAGATATAACGTGTGACAATAACGAGAAAATTGCCAAAGCAAAAGAGCCAAGCTCTCATGATAAGTCAAAGCACATTTTGAGATACTTTTACCTGATCATAGAGATCATATCAAAATGAGATATTACAGTAGAAAGAGTTCCATCTGTAGATAACATAGTAGATGCACTGAGTAAGCCTTTGTCTAAGTTGTTTTTGAGTGTTACTTACCTTTAATGAGGATCAAACATGTAAGTGATTGGCTTTAGTCCAAGTTGGAGAATGTTTGATATAGGTGTCCTCAAAGCTAATCCCATCTTACCTATGTACATTCTTGTTCATTAATAAATACCTATCAGTTCATCATATAGATTGACATTTATTATGCATAATGAAGTCCTTGAAACTATATAGGGAATATTATATATGTGATTATGGTTAACAAGACTAATCTTTCTAATCATGATTCCTAAATTGTTCTTAGTTATAAGATATTTGAGACAAGACATCTTTATCCGGATTGACTAGTGTATGTTCTGCCTACTCATATGATGAGGGTGACTAGTTTCATAGTCACAGGCATGGAGACACTAGGGCAAGCACACAGGTGCTCATTGAAGAATGAGTTCATTGGACTGGTCCGACTATAAAACCCTAGATGGTAATTATACCTAACTATCAACTAAGGTGTTCATTATCACAATAGCATGCTTGGTCCTTAGACATGAGGTTTAGAGGATAATTGTCGAAGACTATTGGACCTTGACTTCTGGCATAAAGGCCTTTAACCATGTGCCCTTAAACGGTCAGTGAATTAGACATAGTGGAATACTTGTGAAGACAATTTGAAATCAATTTGGAATCACTCACTCTCAATATATGAATGGAAGAGAATATCCTATAGATAAGTACTTGAAAATCCTTGGTTAGGGTTTAACAATTCTTCAAAAAAGGAGTTTTCTAATGGAACTTGAAGGATGTGGTCCATCTAGTTTCGCACACAAGAATTTGATAGTTTAATCATACTTTTAACTAAACAAGCAGTATTGTATGAATGAAGGATGCATTCATGTGGGATGTAAGGATTGAGACTTTGGATAGGGTTATCGGTTCAAATTTGACCTAGCGATATCTAGTGTGGGATTTTTTGGAGGTCTAGAGTGGGCTCTGATTCACGTCCACCATGCTAGATGCCTTTTGTGAAAGGCATCCTCCTTAACAAATGCGATTCAGAGACGTACATGCATGCCTCATGGCCATGCATGGGGGCTGCATTGCTGACCCCTGTCACGTCAGCTAAAACATGTCTCGGGAAGTGGACGCCATTTGTAAAAGGCGGCCACTTGGGTTGAGACGATTTAGCCGACTTCTGCATGGATATGACTTACCCCGCGGCACTCCAAGGCTGAGCTGAGGGTACCTGGGTGTAGACCTTTGGGGTCATGGCTGCAATTTTTCTCCCTTCCTTTCCCATTTTCTCACCTCTGTCATCTCCCTCCTCTCTTCTCCTCTCTCCTTCCATCACTCCATTCCTCCAAGTTCTTCCTTCACCATTTCCACCCCTCCAAGCCCATTCCCCACATCACCACCACCTCCATCTCCACTGCAACCTCATTCTCCCAGGACAGGGGTTGATGTCTCGATGGGGTTCTACTTTGACGATAGCTTTGGCAGTGACTTGGCAGTGCAACGATTAGGCGACAAGTGGCAGCTCATAGCGGCATTGAGAGGCTCACTGGTATCGCAGTGGCAGCCCTTCCACGACGTGAGAATGCTACAGGAGTTACGAGGAGTTCTAGTTAACCGGTAGGGTGATGATCCTAATGCGAGATTTGATGAGTTACTTTCATGATTTTTGAGTTTCAAGTAGAAATCCATGATTAGGATCTCTTCTCCATCCCTCTTCATGGCAAGATTAGTCTCAAATTTCGTGTACAAAGTGATTTCATGTTAATTATGGCTATTTTATGTCGATTGGATGACTCTTGTTCCTATAGGGTTTTGGGAGGATTGTGAGCATGTTTAATGGGGAATTTTCCTTGTAATAATCATGGCTATTTTGGATTTAGAATTATCATGTTCGGTAGATAATTCTCTCGTTAACAATGGCAATTGTGGTATCACTACATGTAGAGTTGTAATTCATATTTTAATAGTTATCCTTCCCCGTAATGAGATGAAGGAAGTGAAACGGGCTGCTTGTCTTGCCTCGAGCCCAAAGGGACAAGTACTGCTCTAGACTAGGATGGTGCTGCTCTATTTAAAACTAGGCCTCGATCTTGCTTGATATCGATCTCGATCTACTCTATACCTACTGGGAGGTGAACCAACGTCTCAATCTGCTAGGCCTGGGCAAGCGAAATAGCATCAATCGTCTCCCTTCCCTAGTAGGGACTAGAGAGAACAGTAAGGGGCTTTTTAACGATAGTTTTAATTTATTAAATAAATAAAACTATTTGATTCCCCATAGGCTGTGGAGGAAAAGGAGGAACATTTGGCTTCCATTTCTCAACTTTTCAAAAACTCTTGCTCGGGCTACTCGGCCTTTGACCCTATGAGAGAGAAATTCAATTCCAAAGAAAGATTTGAGTAGGGGTGCTATTTTTGTTATACCCTAGAACTTAAACCCACTTTAATTAGTTAATGGGCTATGTTTAATTAAGCCCAATATAAATAATTAATGGGTTATAAGTAATTGGGCTTCATTATAGTTAATTATTTATTAGAAAAATAAATAATATGTGAGAAACCCATTAGTTTAAACCAGTAGGTCCATTAAGCCCATTAGCGTTCTAAGAAGGAACCAAAGTAGTTCCAACACTTGGTCAAATTTTGGACTCAGAGTTGTGTGACAACAACTCGATAAATGGACAATAACTTTTCACTGGGGTGATGAAAAGTTATGATCTTAGTACTATTAGAAAGAGAAAATTAATATCTACAACTTTATAGAAGAAATATTTTGTTAATTCTAACTTAATTAGGTCAAATTTAAGGGTTTATAGTTAAAGAAATAGTTAAGTATGAGAATAGAGTCCTAATTGCACCAGGAAGTAGTTTTCCCTTGGAATTAAGCAATCCGTTGTTGGAGTCCAACTCTAGCACGAAAAGGTAGGTTTCTGGATTGTATTAAGAAGGCAAGAAGCTATATATGATCCCTTGAATTCGTGCTATGCCTTCTAGAGCCTCACTTGAACTCCCAACATAAGAATATGGTGTTCTTGAAAAGAATTAGAAGATATTTTGATTTATTGTTTTTTGAGATTGGTCCCAACACATGGATTGTATTCTTGGATGGTTAGAGGACATAGAGGAAGCTCTGAAAGAGGAAGATTTCGTGACTAAAACATAAGGAATTGATTGGAGAAGAATTTAAGTGGTGTTCTTTGTGTTTTTTAAGAGGTAGAATATAAAAACCCATTAAATGATACTTTGGATTTATATAAAAGCTCCGTTTTGATTTTCAAAAGTGGTCAAAACATGCTTCTAAAAATATATTCTATCAGTCTATGATCTTTGATTTCCATTAGATTTATGAATTCTATCCCAAAATCTTGATTTTCTTATGTTCGGACTGACAGAGTTGAAACTCGTTACTATTGGATAACGTCTTTAAAAAGACGTCAGCCCGATATGATGTCTTTTGAGGTGTTTGAAACACGTCATGTACCCCTTACGTCATTCAAAATGCGTCCATTGTTCTTGACACGGTCCTTACTTAAAGACTAAGTGGTCATAAGCCTTTGCTATAGTTTGGACTGTGAAAGACGTCGGCCTTTAGTGACGGTTTTCAAAAGGTGTCACCAAAGGGTGACACAATTCAAATCTGTTGATTTTCTGTGAGTTCTCTTTCCAGACTAAACTTTGAATGGCCATAACTTATTTGTTTCTTGGCTAAATGAAATAAAATTTTGACCACACATTTATTTTGATCTATTCTACCTACTGATAAAATTTTATAATTTTGTTTTTCTATTATTCTGCTATTTATTTGATTGGTCTAATTTGACTTGAATTCTTTATGTGTCATTTGATGATCTAAATTGTCTACATAATTCCTTTGACCTCTTGAGCATGTTCATCAAGTTTAATTAATTTATAAATCTATTTGCTATTTTCGGCCTTATAAATTGATTTTTTAGCTCTAGAAATTAGTTTTAATGACTGAATAATACAAGTGTTATTCCGAAAATTTTGAGAATATTCCTGTGACATATTCCTCTATCGAGGAATCTGTTAGCGTCAAGTTTTTTAAGATTTTTCATGTATATGACCATGTTGACTCTCTAAGTGGTTATTTTGTATAAAAAATGTATGTATTTTAACTTCTATCTATATATAGCATTTTTATAATTAAATTTCTAGATAATGCTTATCTAATTCTCATTATTATCTCATTGTGTCATATTTGTCTAATCATATTTGGATATCGCCATCTTAAAGAGATTGTAGGACCCAATTTCGATGTAAGCATTCATAATGGATAGGACATTTTGTGTGTGAAATTCATGGGAAGCAGGAAAAAATCCTAGGCATGCGGTAGATACAAAGTGCTACGCTGAGTCAGAGCCACCTCTTGAAATCATAGGGGTCACCTCTTGAAATCTATTTACCATTTGCATGGTTGTGGTAGAACTTAGACTCTCCAGTTCTGCTCAGGGCTAAGACCTTTACATTATTTGCGTAGATGCTTTGTTCTTTATTCATTTAGCTTCATATGTTGTGGTTTGAGTGTATGTCCATTATGATATGATTTGATTTATTTAATCGACATACAAATATGAAATCTTTGCTCTATATGTTCATTTGAATTTAACTTAATCATTTGAATCCTTTGATAATCCTGCTTATCTATTTCTTTGGAATCATATGAATTTGTCTTAATCGTATAATCCATGATATGAATATGATTTGATAAGCTACTATGCCATGTAATTCGTTATATGATATGTGATAAGCTCAGATTGATATGAGATATGTTCAGTTCAATATGTGATATGTTTGTTACATGGTTAGTAGATTTGATAAGTCATATGTAAATTCGATTTGTCCATAATGCTAAGTAAGCTATATCTTATTCGATTGATCATGTTATTAGAAAACACATGCGATTTGGTAAACTTATATGTGACCATGTTTTGTATCATGTTCTTATATGAGTTATATGTATAACTATGAATCATGATTAATTAGTTATCAAAGCTTTTCAACTATTATATTGTTTAACATTTTGTAGGTCTTATTTCCTACTGAGTGGTTGTACTCATAAATCCTATTAACATTTTTAGAGTATCTTTAGGAGGAGGAGTTGAATTCTTGATTGATGAGAATCTTTGGGTTTGAAGACTTCTGTTGTTATCCAGGTAGATTTGTTTATTCATTTAAGTAGATGGTTGTAGCAGGGATAAAGAGAAATATATGTACTTTTCTATTTCTTTAGTGAGCTGAGTGATTTTATTTCATATAGATATTTGATGGACTTTGAGATCCTAGTATTAATGTTATACATTTGTGGAATGATGATATTGACGATGAATGTTTTATTAGATTATTTTGATGGGAAATGGCATATTTATTACTTTGGTTATTTGTTTCTCATGATTGATGTCGGATTTGTATACTATTTAGATCCATAGTTGCGTAACTTGAATTCATACTATTTGTATACTATTTAGATCTATAGTTGTGTGAAAGACTGAATCACATAAAGGACATAGCAATTTATCTCTTTGTAATTATCTATAAATCTATGGGGTTCTTTGTGTTCAGGTTGTAGCATGGGATGACCAAGGAGAGTTTGTTGTGATCTGGTTTTGAGTGTTGAAACACGTCCAGGTAGGCCGACGCATTTTGCGAAATGTGTTTGCCTGAGTGGACGCGATTCAACCCTAGTTCTGAGAACATGAGGCCCAATGTTTTCATGCATTCATTGAGTATAATATATATATATATATATATATATATATATATATATATATATATATTCATGTTAATTCCTTTATAAATTATGTAGACTAAATTCTTATATGACTGTTATACAATTTATACAATTACAAGCTTGAAATCATTTACTGGGGTCGGATTTTTGCATGTACTTGTACTTTGCATGATTTTGTGCTTCTGTAAATACGGACCCAAAGTGACGGTCTTTGTTAGTTTTAACATCCTGTATCAGTATGGGAGTGGCACAGCGCCAGTGTGGGAGTGGCACGGTGACACCTAGGAGGCGAGGATCACCGAGTATATCCTGGGGTAGTAAATGTTGGGTTTTCTCGGTTTCTCCGGATCGCTCACGCAGCGGAAAACAAAAATTTTACAACGATCCGTTTCCCGTTTCGAAGAACTAAAATACGATAATCAGATTATCGAAATTCTCACCGTGTGCGGATTCGAATCCGCAGCCGTTCGGTTCCGTCGGTGTGACACCGCAAGCCGCGCAAGCGCCCGGCCTCTAGCGAAGTCCACGCGATCCTCCCCGCGATGGATATCCTCGAGTTCGTCGTTCTTCGCAGCCCGCGAAGCCTCCGCTGGTCGCCGCAATGATCGCCGCAGTGCGCGGACGATTTCCCGTCGAACGGGATTCGGAGAAGCGGCGGGGCAGATCTGGATCTGCCTGGACTCCAGAGGAAGACAGAAAACGAGGAGGGGCGGCTAGGGTTAGCAGCAGCTTGGCCTGCTCAGCCCGTTCGCTATGTTTTATACTAACCGCGCGGTTTTTCACAAAAACCCCCGGTTTGTATAAAACCCACTTATTTATCCATCGCCTTGAGAATCATGTGCGTGTGACCCACTAGGCCCAAGTACCAGTCCAGTTAATGGCCCAACAAGCCCAGTGACTCCTCACTGGCTTTATTAATTAATTAATAACCCTTTATTAATCAATTAATCAATCGAATTGATGTCGCACATCGAATTCGACCGGGCCTCCGATCACGTTGGGTGCCAAGCAACACCGCGTGAACCCGGAAGGTATTTGGGGGTAAGTAACCCACTCTTGGAACCTTTCCGTCGACAGTTACCGCGTGGATATAATCCTTCATTCGTACAATGCTCTCGAGTCAACTCAGGGTATGGCGAGCTGTCAAACCCTAACCGGTCAACTCACTTGGATTGGATGCCGCTGATGAATATCGGAAAACTCCTTTCCCGATATTATCGTCCGCCCTGGCCAGGGACTTTCGCGCATCCTTCCTAGAGCATTCTCTCTCTAAGTACCGAGAGCGAATGATTCCTTATTGACACACAATTCCCTTCGACGGTATTCCGCTGCACCCAATCCTTGGCGTATTAAAATCCCGTGGCTAGAGATTCGTAGACCAAGGTCAAAGTACAGAAGTCCACCGCCAAGGTGTCCTTGGTGTCTCAGGTCCGAGGACCATCCACGCAACTGCGACAATAGAATCAAGCTGGTTGACAGTGAGGTACAATACCATCCAGCGATTCAGTCGGATCAGTTCAGTGAACTCATTCTCCAATGAGCACCTACAGATTCGCCTTAGTGTCTCCACACAAGTGACTTATGAGACCAGTCACCCTCATCATATGAGCAGGAGTAATCTGTACTAGTCTAACCGGATATCCGATGTCCTTCTCGGATATCCTCCGACTAGGAACGATTAAGAATATGTGTGTTTAAGTGATCAGTCTCATTAGTATGATCTCATCATAATCTGATCACCATAGCACATATTCACGGACTTCATTATGAAACGATAATTAACGCGATTTACACATAATGAATGTTATGCCATTTTATTAATAATGAACGAGATTTACATTGTTAGATTGGCTTGTAGGCCACCTAAACTAACAATCTCCCACTTGGACTAAAGCCAATCACCTTTATACAATAAGCCCATAGACTCTAAGTGACGCTCAAACACAATTTGAGCCAACGGCTTTGTCAGTGGATCTGCTACATTGTCGACTGATGGAACTCTTTCCACTACTACATCTCCTCTTGATATAATCTCTCTGATAAGGTGAAAGCGCCTCAGAATATGCTTCGATTTCTGATGAGACCGTGGCTCTTTCGCTTGCGCAATCGCTCCATTGTTGTCGCACAACAGTGGAACAGGCTCAGAGATGCTGGGAACTACGCCGAGGTCGGTGATGAATTTCTTCAACCACACTGCTTCCTTGGCGGCTTCAGCTGCAGCGATGTACTCAGCTTCAGTCGTTGAATCTGCAGTGGTTACCTGCTTGGAACTCTTCCAGCACACTGCCCCTCCGTTCAATGTAAACACGAATCCAGATGTTGACTTGCTATCATCTGGATCCGACTGGAAACTCGAGTCAGTAAAGCCTCGCAGTTTCAAGTCACCTCCTCCATAGACAAGAAACATATCCTTAGTTCTTCTCAAGTACTTAAGGATGCATTTCACTGCCTTCCAGTGCTCTTCGCCTGGATCAGCCTGAAATCTGCTCGTAACACTAAGAGCAAATGCAACGTCAGGTCGTGTACATAGCATGGCATACATGATAGATCCTATGGCAGAGGCATAGGGTATTCTATCCATGAATGCCCTCTCATCAGGAGTCTTAGGAGACTGTTCGTTTGAGAGATTAATTCCATGTCTCATCGGTATGAAACCTCTCTTGGAATTTTCCATGCCAAACCTTTTGACTATGGTATCTATGTACAAGAATTGGGTCATTCCAAGCATCCTCTTTGATCTATCTCTATAGATCCGTATTCCCAATACGTAGGATGCTTCTCCCAAATCCTTCATGGAGAAGTTTTTCGACAGCCAGACCTTTACTGATGACATCATAGCTACATCATTCCCAATGAGTAGTATGTCATCTACGTAAAGAACTAGAAAAGTGACTGCACTCCCACTGGTCTTCTTGTACACACAAGGCTCATCTTCATTCTTAATGAAGTCATAAGACTTGACTGCCTCGTCAAATCTTATGTTCCAGCTCCGGGAAGCCTGCTTCAGTCCATAAATGGACCTCTGAAGCTTGCACACTTTATCTGGAGATTCTTTGGATGTGAAACCTTCTGGTTGTATCATATACACCTCCTCCTCAAGATTACCATTGAGGAAGGCAGTCTTCACATCCATCTGCCAGATTTCATAATCAAAATGTGCAGCAATGGCGAGCAGAACTCTGATCGACTTTATCATGGCAACTGGTGAGAAAGTTTCGTCATAGTCAATTCCTTGCCTTTGACGATATCCCTTTGCCACCAACCTTGCCTTATAAGTGTCGATCCGTCCATCAGCACCGATCTTTCTTTTAAAGATCCACTTGCAACCGATGGGTACAATACCCTCGGGCAAGTCCTCCAAGTTCCAAACTTGGTTGGTGTACATGGACTGGATTTCTGAGTTCATGGCTTCTCGCCATTTCCCGGCTTCTGGGCCTTCTATGGCCTCCTGGTAGGTTTTAGGATCATCATCCTCATTATATTGTACCTTAGACTCACCTTCAGCGATATGTCCCACATATCGTTCGGGTAGTCTAGGTACTCTACCAGATCTACGAGGCTCATCTGTGTGTACCTGAACAGATTCAGGAACTAATATCTCATCTGATGATAATGCAGCTGTTTGGGGATCTGAAACCTCTTCCAGTACTATTTTACTCCCACTGTCCTCCTGGAGAAGGTATTCCTCTTCCAGGAAGACAGCTTTCCTGGCGACAAACACCTTTTGTTCACCATGATAGAAAAAATAGTATCCAAAGGTTTCTTTTGGATATCCCACAAACCTACATTTATCAGTTCGTGATTCCAGCTTGTCTGGATCATGCCTCTTTACATGAGCAGGACAACCCCAGACTTTAACATGTTTAAATTCTGGTTTCTTGCCTTTCCATATCTCATATGGAGTAGAGGCCACAGACTTGCTGGGTACTCTGTTCAGAAGGTATGCTACTGACTCTAGAGCATACCCCCAGAGGGACACTGGTAATCCCGAAAAGCTCATCATGGATCGCACCATGTCCAACAGGGTGCGATTCCTCCTTTCTGATACACCATTCATCTGTGGTGTATATGGAGGGGTTAGCTGAGAAAGGATACCATTATCCTTTAAGAATTGTGTGAAATTAGTACTCAAGTATTCTCCTCCTCGATCTGATCGAAGAGCTTTAATACTCTTTCCTAACTGCTTCTCCACCTCAATCTTGAACTCCTTGAACTTCTCAAATGCTTCCGACTTGTACTTCATTAAGTACACGTAGCCGAATCTTGAGAAGTCATCGGTGAACGTGATGAAGTAAGAAAAGCCACCTTTGGCTTGGGTGGACATGGGACCACATACATCCGAATGGATTAGTTCCAAAATGTCCTTGGCACGTTCTCCATGTCTACTAAATGGAGATTTTGCCATCTTTCCCATAAGGCAGGATTCACATGTTGCAAACGATTCATAATCGAATGCTGTTAAGTAACCATGCTTGTGCAACTTTTGCAACCTGCTTTCGCCAATGTGCCCAAGTCTACAATGCCACATGTAGGCCTGGTTCACACGATTCTTGCTCTTCTTAAGAGCATTATCAATCTGAAGATTGTAATGAGAAACATCTAATAGATATAGACCGTTGACTAAAGATGCCGAAGCTATTGATTTATTACCATAATAAATCGAACAACTTCTATTCTCAATTGTCAACCTATATCCTATCTTGTCCAAACAAGATATTGATATGATGTTCTTTATTATGCTAGGAACATAATAACAATCTTCCAATAGTAAGGTGTCTCCCGATGGAAGCCTGAGGTTTGCTGTCCCAACAGCAATCGCCGCAACTTTTGCGCCGTTTCCTAGGCCTCAATTCCACCTCACCTTTTCTCAGCTTGCGCTTACTTGTCAGCATCTGCACATCATGGCAGATATGAGAAGCACATCCGGTATCTAATACCCAAGATGTGGAGTCTCTAATTGATAAGTTGATATCTATCATATAGATATCTGAAGCGTCAGACAGCTTCACTCTTTCATGAGCTTTGTCGTGAAGGAACTCCTTGCAGTTCCTCTTCCAGTGACCATATTGCTTATAGTAGAAGCAGTCACCCTTCACTACTCTTTTACCTTTGTCCTTCGATCCTTTATCGTTAGCTGTCATCTCTGCTTCAGGGGCATCTAATGCCGATTCAGCAAGAGGATCAGCTCTAGGGACAAAGTTATTGCGTTCAGATCCGAAGACATTCTTCAGGCTTCTGAACCAATCCGAGTAGATCAAGTAAGTCAAAATGACATCAAGTATGCCACGGAGTGGGTTATTCGACGACATAGTTCCTACAGGAGATAAGTAAAATCTATTTAGCAGATGTTCAATTATTAAAGTTTAAAACAAGACAAGGTCTTTTGTTCAAGTTTAACTCCCACTAATTTTCGACGGACTGTATAACCCTCAGTTATACAGAACGGGAGACGCCGACAGTCTCCTAGTGGGGATCAGAATCTCAATGACTTGCACTACAGCCTTGTGGATAGCACAACAAACTGTAATACAATCAGAGAGCACCCAACTCATGGGACTTGCAACTCCTTGCAATATCTGATCATGGCTTCGGTCCCCAGAGATTTAATGGCCTTGTGGATAGCACAACAAACCACTAATTCTGGTCTAAGCTAACCATCATTACGTGACGAGCATAGATTTGCATGCAGCCCTTGTGGATAGCACAACAAAGCTACATGGTTCCTCTACCCCGATCTATAGGCATCTAATGCCATAGCCACAGTCTCTCCTCCCAATTAAGCAGGCCTTGTGGATAGCACAACAAACCTGCCTAAAGTGATTCGAATCCTATGACTATAACGATGGTGGACCACGTGGTAAGTTCTCAACTACTCCCGTTACGGCTTAGAGTTTATCTGAGGGTATTTGGATAACTTTTATCTTGGTCTCTCCTAGGTGATAGTATATAAATATATCGTATATATTTACTAAATACTATAACCTGCTTTGATTCATAATCAAAAGATAAACAATGCATCACATACATGTCTTTAGTGTGGTCATGGATAGCACAGTGGGTTTGACTGGAGCCAACAGTCAAACGCACACACGATCTAATTATAACATTTACATTAGATACCCTGCAATCACATAGGCAAGAGATCTCCATCTGTACGCCTTCCTGGTTGCAGTTGTGGATCGTCCTCGCTCCTTCCTCGGTTGCCTCGATCATATTACATTAATTCTAGAATTAACAAGTAAATTGACGAAGGCCTTATGGCGAGTACAAGAGAGAGAGGGAGGTAGATATACATCGGAGTATGAGAGAGAGAGGTGCGCAGACCTCTATTTATTAACAATTAATAAACATCATACATCCACGATCCACACAATCCATTCATTCATCACATGAACAATTAAAAGTGCATATCCATGACCACGGTGTGTTTTAGACATCCCACACATGATTCAGCGCATCACATGGCTAAAACAAATGAGTTTTCAAAATTAGATAAGTTTTGGCTTTCAAAAAACTGGGATCCAATCAAAATTGGCATTTGAATTTTGAAAACTCATTTTATTAAGTTAACATGCAATTAAATCTAATTTAAAAGCAATAAACACACATCACATGCGCACACACTCCAAATTAATAATTCCAGATTATTCCATGCGAATTAGAACATTTCTAATAATCTAACACTTAGATTAAACCCCATTAATAATCTAACAATTAGACTATTAGCAACTAATCTAACTCTTAGACTAGTCCAACAAAATTAATCATTAACTTATCACATAAATTAATGATTAACTCAAATTTGTTATTAATTATCAATCTAACAATTAGACTAAAAGATTAATGTTAATCATCAATTTAACCCTTAAATTAATAACTAACATTTAATCATTAAAGACTACTAATTTAACACTTAAATTAGTCATCTAAGTTAATTATTAATTTAACTCTTAAATTAACAATTAACATAGATTTTAATTAACAATTAGTTGAAATAATAATTAATAATCTAACTGTTAGATTAATAATTATTAATAACTAATTTAACCAATAAATTAGTATCATTAAAATTAACTATTAGTTTAACCATTAAACTAACAGTTAATGTTAATCAACTAACAACTAAATGTTAATTAAAATGATTCACAAATAATTTGTTAAGCCCATTATAAAATTACAAAACATTTTTGAATTTTATTTAAATTAAAATTAAATTTTAATTCATTTTGTAAATGGGCAAAGGGGAATTAAAATAGAAAATGGGGTGGGAGTTGGCTCAGCCTAATGGGCTGAGCCCTGGGCTCGGGCCTGGCTGAGCCACCCAGGCCAATGGTGGCGGCCCGGTCGAACCGGACCGGCCTGGGGCACACCGGCCCGGCCGGCTTCTTCCCCTCAAGCCCGACGCCCCTCTATGCAGGAAACCCTAAACGCAGGGCGGCGGCGGGATGAAGATGCAGGGCTGTCCGGCGGCCGGCGCCGGGGCCCGCCGGAGTCGCCCCAGGCACCGGCGACACTGCCGGCGCCGGCTGGCCCTCCGGCGGCGCCTAAACAGGTTGCCAAAAGCCTCTATCATCAAGTTATAAAAACTGGTTTTTCAACCTGTGAAGAAGGGAAAAAGAGGGGAATTCCGCCATCTTCAGCGGCCTCTCCGGCACCGGTTAGGACTCCAGTGATGCCCGAGATGGTCCCTGGTCACACCCAGACCTCCGGCCATCTACCCATCGCATGGGAAGGCCCGATTGAAGCCGCAAAACCTCGATCTTCATCACATGAAGAAACCCCAAAAATTCCCAAACAAAATTCCGAAAATTACAGTAATAAAATAATCAAATTATTTTCTGTTCATCACATGAACATGGACCTTGCAATTAACGGAACCCATGCATGGAATAAATTCAAGAAATGTTAATTCGGAGACCGAAACGGGACGAGAAACAGTGGAACCTGGCTCTGATACCACTGTTGGGTTTTCTCGGTTTCTCCGGATCGCTCACGCAGCGGAAAACAAAAATTTTACAACGATCCGTTTCCCGTTTCGAAGAACTAAAATACGATAATCAGATTATCGAAATTCTCATCGTGTGCGGATTCGAATCCGCAGCCGTTCGGTTCCGTCGGTGTGACACCGCAAGCCGCGCAAGCGCCCGGCCTCTAGCGAAGTCCACGCGATCCTCCCCGCGATGGATATCCTCGAGTTCGTCGTTCTTCGCAGCCCGCGAAGCCTCCGCTGGTCGCCGCAATGATCGCCGCAGTGCGCGGACGATTTCCCGTCGAACGGGATTCGGAGAAGCGGCGGGGCAGATCTGGATCTGCCTGGACTCCAGAGGAAGACAGAAAACGAGGAGGGGCGGCTAGGGTTAGCAGCAGCTTGGCCTGCTCAGCCCGTTCGCTATGTTTTATACTAACCGCGCGGTTTTTCACAAAAACCCCCGGTTTGTATAAAACCCACTTATTTATCCATCGCCTTGAGAATCATGTGCGTGTGACCCTCTAGGCCCAAGTACCAGTCCAGTTAATGGCCCAACAAGCCCAGTGACTCCTCACTGGCTTTATTAATTAATTAATAACCCTTTATTAATCAATTAATCAATCGAATTGATGTCGCACATCGAATTCGACCGGGCCTCCGATCACGTTGGGTGCCAAGCAACACCGCGTGAACCCGGAAGGTATTTGGGGGTAAGTAACCCACTCTTGGAACCTTTCCGTCGACAGTTACCGCGTGGATATAATCCTTCATTCGTACAATGCTCTCGAGTCAACTCAGGGTATGGCGAGCTGTCAAACCCTAACCGGTCAACTCACTTGGATTGGATGCCGCTGATGAATATCGGAAAACTCCTTTCCCGATATTATCGTCCGCCCTGGCCAGGGACTTTCGCGCATCCTTCCTAGAGCATTCTCTCTCTAAGTACCGAGAGCGAATGATTCCTTATTGACACACAATTCCCTTCGACGGTATTCCGCTGCACCCAATCCTTGGCGTATTAAAATCCCGTGGCTAGAGATTCGTAGACCAAGGTCAAAGTACAGAAGTCCACCGCCAAGGTGTCCTTGGTGTCTCAGGTCCGAGGACCATCCACGCAACTGCGACAATAGAATCAAGCTGGTTGACAGTGAGGTACAATACCATCCAGCGATTCAGTCGGATCAGTTCAGTGAACTCATTCTCCAATGAGCACCTACAGATTCGCCTTAGTGTCTCCACACAAGTGACTTATGAGACCAGTCACCCTCATCATATGAGCAGGAGTAATCTGTACTAGTCTAACCGGATATCCGATGTCCTTCTCGGATATCCTCCGACTAGGAACGATTAAGAATATGTGTGTTTAAGTGATCAGTCTCATTAGTATGATCTCATCATAATCTGATCACCATAGCACATATTCACGGACTTCATTATGAAACGATAATTAACGCGATTTACACATAATGAATGTTATGCCATTTTATTAATAATGAACGAGATTTACATTGTTAGATTGGCTTGTAGGCCACCTAAACTAACAGTAAATAGTACGGGAATGGGAGTGGCACATTGTGGAGCTTTGTCACTCTTATGCCTGGGCAGAGGCAGAACTACTTAGGGCCAGGTAGGCCATGTTATATTAGGTGGCATACAAGCCAATCGGATACTTTGTATTATTCAGTTATTAATAAAATGGCCTAAATTCATTGTGTATATAATCTGACATTAATTGTCCTCTCACGATGAAGTCCATGGACATGTGCAATAGTCTTCGGAATATGATGAGATCATAATTACGAGACTGAAGACTTATAAACATATGTCCTTAATTGTTCCTAGTAAGAAGATGTTTAAGAAGGACATCAAACATTTGGATAGACTAGTACAGGTTTCTTCAACTCATATGATGAGGGTGATTGATCCTATAAGTCACTTGTGTGGAGACACTATGCAGGACCTGTAAGTGCTTATTGGCGAATCAGTTCACTGGACTGATCCAACCATGAATCACTGGATAGTAGCTACCTAACTATTAACCAGCTCGATTCTTTTGTCATGGTTGCGTGGATGGTCCTTGGACCTGAGACACCAAGGATACCTTGTTGGTAGGTCTTTGAGCATTGACTTTCACTAACGAATCCCTAACCATGTGTTATCGTAAAGTCAAGTGATCGGGTTCAGAGAGATGCCCTCAAAGGTAATGTGGTCAATACGGAATCATCCCCTCTCGATAATAGGAGAGAGAATGTTCCGGGAATGATGCGCTTAAGTCCCCGGCCAGGGCAGACTATGTATCAGGTAAGGAGTTATTTGATATAGATTAGCTACATCTAATTCAACTGAATCGAGTGGCTAGGGTTTAACAGTAAACCATACCCTAGGTCAATTTTGGAACATTGCACGGATGAAGGATTATATCTGCGTGATAACCGATGACGGAAAGGTTCCAATAGTGGGTTGCGTAAACCCCAATGCCTTCTGGGATCACGCGTTGTTGCTCGGCACCCAACGTGATCAGAAGCCTGTCCGAATTTATTGTGGGACATTAAATTCGGCTGATCAATTAATATAAGGATATTAATTAATTAAGTGGGTCAGTAAAGAGTTATTGCACTTAATGGGCCATTAACTAGACTGGTATTTGGGCCTAGAAGGTTATACGGAAAAGGTTTTCAAGTCGATGGATATTTTGACAATGTTTTGGATAAGTGTGGGCTTTTCCAAAAAATCGCGAAACCACCTATTATAAAAGTACCGCTACGAGCTCTGAGGCCAGAAACTCAGAGATGACCTAGCCGCCCCCCTCTCTCTCCGGGCGCACCTCTCAGAGGCCGGTCCCCCCGGAGGCTCCGCTCTGACTTTTTCCAACTCTGCTTCCCGTCCGACGAGAAATTCGAAACCGGATGTCACGAAGAATTACACACAGCCAGACAGGATCCGTGGACACTGCATCGAGCAAGGAAGCGAGGACGATTTGTTGAGAGGAAGATCGCGTGGATACCGTTAGAGGCCGGGCACCTGCGCGGCTTGCGGCATCGCACAGATGGAACCCGACAAACGTGGATTCGAATCCGTGTAAGGTAAAAATCCAATTTTACCTCTTCGATTTTAATACCCGATAAAGCGCGGATCTGACTTTTCTATCCACTGTGTTTTCCTCGGATCCGACACAGCGAACCCAACAGTGGTATCAAAGCCCGGTTCCACTGTGTTCTTTGCCATTTCGGTCTCCAGATTGATTGTTCTGTATATTATTCCATGCATATAATTGATTTAAATGTTAGAACGTTGTTCATTAGATGAACACGGTTAATTAGACATTAAATTCTGAGTTAAAATTGATTTTTTATGTGTGCGTTTTCGTGTTGTTTGTGGGATAAGGAATGGTTTTCGTTCATCCCATTAAGGCACCCAATGCTGGCACCTTGAATTACCGCGGGATGGCCGCCGGCCATTGCCAGGGTCTTGGCCGGCGTCGGACGGGGTGGCTGCCGGCCCCCTTCTCCTCGAGGGGGGCTCGGTTAAACCACACATAGGGAGAGAAAAAGGGGGGGAACCGTCGTCAACTAGGGGTTACCAACGTCGTTGCCGGTGTCCCTGGCTGTCGGGGGGCTCCCCACGGGGCGCCGCCGCCCTCACCCTTCGCGCAGCTTGGGTTTCCATGTTGCGCGCGAGTGAGGGGCGGGCCAACCCACTAGGCCAAGCTGGGCCTTGGGCCCGAGCTAGCCCAACGCCCAAGCCAGACTAGGCTCTGGGATCAAGCCAAGCTCTGGGATCGAGCCAAGCACTGGCTGGGCTCGGCCCAGGGCCCGGACCGAGCTCGGCCCAGGGGCCGGACCCGACTCAACCACCCCCCTTAGACCAGGCCCATTAGCCCCTTTTCCCTTTAATTGCTGGATTGTTTAATTTTATTTAAAAATATATTTTAATTTTAATTTTAATTTTAAAATGAGATTTTAAATTATTTTAAGTTCTACTTTACTATAAATAGGGAGCCAGTATATAGATTTTTTAATCTATGGAAATTAACATGTTGTTGTTAATTTGTGTTTAATCTAATTGTTAGATTATTTGATATTAATGATTATTAATTTAACTGTTAAATTAATTTCTTTAATATCAAACTTTTAAACTTGCATGGAATATTATAGACCGGTCAATTTGGTGTGTATGCACATGCGATGTGATGTTGCTGCTATTTAAATATGATTTAAATTTGCATGTTCTTCAAAAATAAAACTTTTTCGAAAAATTCTAAATTATCCAAAATTTTGTTTGGTCCTTGATTTATAAAACCAAAATTAAGTATTTTTTAAAATTCAAGTTTTAGCCATTTGATGTGCTTATTCATGTGTGGTTTAGTTAATAAAACACATGGTGGTCATGGATATGCTCTGAAATATATTTCATGTGAGGATGTATGGATGTGTATCATGTGTATGTGAGTAGCTTTTTATTAATTGTTAATAAATAAGGGTCTGCAAACCTCTCTGTCTCTCTCATATTCCAATGTAAATTCTACCTCCCTCGTTTATGTACTCGCCATAAGGCCTTATTTTTATTTGCATGTAAATTTAGAATTAATTGTGTAATTTGATCGAGGCGGCCAAGCTTGGAGTCCAAGCTTGGAGTTAGGATGATCCACAACTGCAACTAGGAAGGACTATGAAGGAGTTCATAGACTCTGTGTGTTTGCAGGATGATGATGTAATTGTTATATTAATCGTATTTGTGTTTGACTGTCTGGCTCAAGTCAAACCACTGTACTATCCATTACCACACCATAACATATATGTGATGCATGCTCTTTATTTTGATTACCAATCAAATATCTAGGTTATTAGTATATATATTAAATATATGCGATATATTTAAATACTATCACTTAGGATGAGACCAACATAAATAAACAAAACCTTCGACATAAAGTCTAAGCCATGGCGCGAGTCATTTAAAATGCACCGTGTGGCTCTCCATCAATATAGTTTTTAGAACATGATTCAGTAATGACACTTTCTTGTGTTATCCGAGATCTGCCACCATTTGATGAAATGACTATAAACTATGGCATCATGATGCCTTAAGATCGGAGTAGAGGAATGACGTAGCTATCCTGGTGTTTACTCGGGAGCTATATTTCTACTCTATTATGTCATATATTGATGGTAAAGCTTAGACCAGACATAATAGTCTACTGTGTTTACCCGAAACCATCAAAGGCCTGGGAGTCAAAGTAAGATCAGATATTGCAAGGAGTTGCAACTATCATGAGATGGTTGCTCTAAGATAATAGTATGATACTTTGAGTTTATCCGAGATCATACTGTGATTCTTAGAGATTCTGATCCCCACTAGGAGATAGCTAGCGTCTCCCGTTCTGTATATCAGAAGGCTATACAATCCGACGAAAATTAGTGAGAGTAAAACTAGATAATAAGTCCATATCTTATTTTTAATTAATAAGTAAACTATCTGCTAATTGAAATTTATTATCTTCTGTAGGCTAAAATGTCGCATCATAACTCGTTGCATGGCATACTGGATGCCAAACATTTGACAAGCCCTAACTACTCAGACTGGCTCAAAAACGTGAAGATTGTCCTCAGATTTGAGCAGATTACGTATGTCTTAGACAATGATCCTCCTACTAAACCAGCATTAGATGTCACAGAGGAGGACATGGTGACATATGAGAAATGGAAGGAAGATTCCACTATGGCCCAATGCTATATGCTAGCCTCTATGAGCAATGAGTTGCAGAGGCAGCATGAGGAGATGGATGTTAGATTCAGCGTGCTCCATCTGAAGGAGCTATTTGGTGAGCAGAGCATAATCAAAAGATATGAGATATCTAAGAATATGTTCAAGGCTTAGATAGCAGAGGTATCTTTAGTGCAGACTCATGTGCTGAAGATGATTGAATGAGTGGAGAGGTTGGATGCTCTTGGGGTCCCACTCCTCAAGGAGATGCATATGGACCTTGTTTTGTCTTCACTTCCACAATCGTATGCTCAGTTCATCGTTAATTTTAACATGAACAAAATCCAAGCTTCTTTGGTTGAATCACTGAACATGTGGAGGACTGTAGAGGGGAACCCTGTGAAGGAAAAACCCCAAATCCTTATAGTTGGTAGGACCAACAAGAAGAGATGGCAGTCCAAGCCTTTAGGAAAGGTAAGGGCAAGAATCAGAAAAGCCAAAGGTTGTCAAGACAGACAAGGGCAAAAGTGTTGAGAAGGATGAATGTTTCTATTGTCATCAGAAGGGCCACTGGAAGGGGAATTGCAAGGAATAGCTCAAGGACAAGGCTCAAGGAAATGTAAAGCATCATGAATAACAAGAAGGCACAAGCTGAGGGCCGGCGAGGTGGAGATGACGCTAGGTAACGGCACAAGAGTTGTGGCGATCGATGTGGGGACAGTGAATCTCAAGCTATCATCCGTAGACGATTTTTCATTAGATGAATGTTATTGTGTACCTAACATAATAAGAAACATTATTTGTATTTCCTCTTTAAATAGAATTGGGTACACTATATCCATTAGGAACAATAGTTGTTCTATTTACTTCAGAAATAAATTAATTGCTTATGCTTTATTATCCAATGAATTGCACTTAATGAATGTGTCACATGATAGTTTTAATGTCGATAATATTCTTAAAAAGAATAAGTATGAAGTGAGCAAAGCCTACCTATGGCATTGTAGGTTCACATTGGAGAAAAAAGACTCCAAAGGTTGCATAAAAATGGATACTTCAATCCATTTGATTATGAATCGTGTGCAACCTGTGAGTCATGCTTGATAGGGAAAATGGCTAAATCTCCATTTACTAGAACTAGAGAACGAGTCAAAGACATATTGGAACTAATACATTCTGATGTATGTAGTCCTATGTCTACCCAAGCCATTGGTGGTTTCTCATATTTCATTATATTCGCTGATGATTTCTCAAGAGATGGCTTTATATATACTTATTGAAGTATAAATCAGAAGCCTTTGAGAAATTCAGAGAATTTAAAAATTAAGTAGAGAAACAAATTGGAAAGTGCATCAAAGCCATCCAATCTAATCGTGGTGGGGAATACTTGAGTACATAGTTCACAAAATACTTAAAAGATAATGGTATCCTTTCTCAGCTTATACATCCTTATACACCTCAGATGAATGGTGTATCGGAAAAGAGGAATCGCATATTGATGGAAATGGTGCGATCCATGATGAGCATGTTTAAATTACTAATGTTCCTGTGGGGCTATGCACTTAGCTCGATATGTATATCCTGAACAGAGTACGCAGCGAATCTATTATATCCACTCCATATGAGATATGGAATGGAAGGAAACTAAACCTTAAGCATGTTAAAGTCTGGAGATGTCCTACTCATGTCAAAAGATATGATACAGATAAGCTAGAGTCCAGAACTGACGAATGCATATTTGTGGGATATCTGAAGGAAACCTATGGATATTACTTTTATCATCCTGGTGAGCAAAAGGTATTTGCAGGTAGGAGAGCTATCCTTTTAGAAGAAGATTACATTCTCCAAAAGGACAGTGGGAGTAAAGTAACCCTAGAAGAAGAAGTAGGTCTGATAGATTACCTAAACCACCTAAAAGATATGTGGGACATATAAATATGGATGATTCTAGGATGCTCTATAATGAGGATGATGATCCTGAGACTTACCAGGAGGCCATTAAGAGTCCAGAGGCCGGCAAATGGCGAGTAGCAATGAATTCTAAAATTCAGTCCATGTACATCAACCAAGTTTGGAACTTGGTAGACTTGTCCGAGGGTATAGTACCCATCGGATGCAAGTGGATCTTTAAAAGAAAGATCAGTGCGGATGGACAAATTGAAACTTATAAGGCAAGATTGGTAGCGAAGGGCTATCGTCAAAGACAAGGTGTTGAGTATAATGAGACCTTCTCACCTATTGCCATGATTAAGTGTATCAGAATACTTCTCGCCGTTGCAGCATACTATGATTATGAAATCTGGCAGATAGATGTGAAGACAGCCTTCCTCAATAGAAAATTTGATTAAGAGGTGTATATGATACAACGAGAGGGCTTCACATTGAGAGAATCTCCAGATATGGTATGCAAGTTGCAAAGGTCTATTTACGGACTGAAGCAAGCTTCTCGAAGCTGGAACATAAGGTTTGATTAGGCGATCAAATCTTATGGCTTTGTTAAGAATGAAGATGAGCAATGTGTGTATTGGAAAAATAGTGGGAGCGCAATCACCTTCCTAGTCCTTTACGTTGACGACATCCTCTTCATTGGAAATGATGTAGGGATGATGTCATCAGTAAAGGTTTAGCTGTCAAAAAACTTCTCCATGAAGAATTTGGGAGAAGCATCTTACATATTGTGAATACAGATCTATAGAGATAGATCAAAGAAGATGCTTGCTTTAACCCAATCCATGTACATAGAAAGCATTGTCAAAAGGTTTGACATGGAAAATTCCAAGAGAGGTCTCATACTTATGAGACATAGAATTTATCTTTCTAAAGGTCAATCTCCTAAGACCCCTCAAGAGAGGGCAATGATGGATAAAGTTCCCTATGCATCAGCTATAGGTTTCATCATGTATGCTATGCTATGTACTAGAGCTGATGTAGCATATGCTCTAAGTGTTACGAGCGGACATCAGGCAAATATAGGTGATGAACACTGGAAGGCTGTGAAATGTATCCTTAAGTACTTAAGAAGAACTAATCATATGTTTCTAGTCTATGGAGGAGGAGACTTAAAGCTGCAAGGATACACTGACTCGAGTTTTCAGTCTGATCCAGATGACAGCAAATCAACATCAGGATTTGCTTTTACACTTAACGGGGGAGCAGTGAGCTGGAAAAGTTTCAAGCAAGAAACCACTGCTGATTCGACAACAGAAGCTGAGTACATTGCTACAGATGAAGCCACCAAGTAAGCAGTCTAGATGAAGAAGTTCATCGAAGATCTTGGTGTGATGGAAAGCATCTCTGGTCCAGTCTCACTACTGCATGACAACAATGGAGTAATTGCTCAAGCGAAAGAGTCGAGGTCTCATTAGAAGTCAAAACACATTCTGCGACGCTTTCACCAGATCAGAGAGATTATAGCTCGAGGAGATGTTGTTAGAATCCAGGAGGGACCCGAAGAACGTAGTGGAAACAAACATTATATATCCCTCTCGATGCCTTTAGATCCATTTCGGAACTAAAATCGTAATCCGAAAAATCGAGTTGTGTGATCACATCATCGTGTGCGGATTCGAATCCGCATCCGTCTCGGTTCTGTCGAGGCAATGCCGCTAGGTGCACAAGCGTCTGGCCTCCAGCGGTATTCACGCGATCCTCTACGATGGTCTGTCCTCGCTCCCTCGTCCAAATCAGTACGCTCGCTGAAGAATCCTTACCGCAACGATGTCTAGATCACCCGAACATGAATTCCCGACTCTCAAGAAGTGCACACGAGGGAGATAGGAAGCGTCCTAGCGCCCTGAAGGGCGCACCCAGAGGAGGAGAGAGAGAGGGGGACGGCCAAGAGGGAGAGACTATGGAGCTTGGCCCAGGGTTTCTCCACAACCTCGCTATATATTAAGCTGGCGCAACTTTTCATAAAAGTCTCCGAGTTAACATAAAACCCACTAAAACACCACCGACTGAGAATCTATTTGCGTGTGACGCTCTAGGCCCATTTACCAGTCTCGTTTTCATCCCGTTAAGTCCAATAACAATTTATTGACTTATAATAATTAATTAATATCACATATTTAATTAATTACTTAACTGAATTAACATCTCATGTAAATTCGGCCGGACTTCCGATCAAGTTCGGCACCAAGCAACATGTATGATCTCGGAAGGTAATGGGGTTCAACAACCCACTTATGGAACATGTTCGTCTACAGTTATCGCGTGGCTATAATCCTTCATTCGTACAATGCTCTCGAGTCGATCTAGGGTATGGTCAACTGTCAAACCCTAGATAGTCAACTCACTTAAATGAGACTCCGCTGTACAATATCAAAAAACACCTTTTCTAACATTGTGTCCACTCTGGCCAGAGACTCTTGTGGATCTACCTTAAAGCATTCTCTCTCCAGTTACCTGAGAGTGAATAATCCTCTATTGAACACATAATCACCTTCGAAGGTCTTCCGCTGGACCCGATCCCTGACTATTAGAAATCCCATGGATAAGGATTCGTAAGCCAAGGTCAAAGCCCAGAAGTCCACCGACAAGATATCTTTGGTGTCTCAAGTCCAAGGATCAACCACGCCACTCTGACGATGAATCAAGTATTCGGTGATTCATGTTAGATCAGTTCAGTGAACTCATTTGCCAATGAGCACCTACAGGTTTACTATAGTGTCTCCATACAAGTGACTAACGAGATCAGTTATCCTCATCATATGAGTTGGAATAACCCGTACTAGTCTTACCAGATGTTTGATGTCCTTCTCAAACGTCCTACGACTAGGAACAATTAAGAATATATGTTTGTAAGTCATCAGTCTCATTATTATGATCTCATCATAACCCGATGACTATTGCACACATTCATGGACTTCATTATGCGATATTATAAATATGTCAATCTACCTAATGAAATAAATGTCATTTATTACTGAACCAGATTGTAATAGGTGCCTTATTATTGGCTTTGAGGACACCTATATCCAATAGATATCGTAGTAGAAAGGGTTCCTTTAGCTGACAACATAGCAGATCTACTGACGAAGCCATTGTCTCAAATGTGTTTGAGCGTCACTTAGAGAATATGGGTGTTCAGCATAAGAGCGATTGACTTTAACCCAAGTGGGAGATTGTTAGTATTAGGTGTCCTACAATCTAATCAGATACTTTGTATTATTCAATTATTAACAAAATGGGCCAAATTCATTGTGTATATAATCCGATATTGATTGTCGTCTCACGATGAAGTCCATGGACATGTGCAATGGTCTTTGGATTATGATGAGATTATAATTACTAGACTAAAGACTTATAAATACATGTCCTTAATTGTTCTTAGTCAAAAGATGTTTGAGAAAGACATCAAACATCCAGATAGACTAATACAGGTTTCTTCAGCTCATATGATAAGGGTGACTGATCTTATAAGTCACTTGTGTGGAGATACTATGCTAAACCTGTAGGTGCTCATTGGTGAATGAGTTCACTAGATTGATCCAACTATGAGTTGTTGGATGGTAGCTACCTAACTATTAACTAGCTCGATTCTTTTGTCACGGTTGCGTGGATGGTCCTTGGACCTGAGACACCAAGGATACCTTGTTGGTAGGTCTCCGAGCTTTGACCTTGACTAACGAATCCCTAACAATGGGTTATCAGTAAGTCAAGTGATCGACTTCAAGGAGATGCCCTCAAAGGTAATTGTGTGGTCAATAGGGGATCGTCAGCTCTCAGTAATAGGAGAGAGATGTTAGTATTAGATGGTCTCAAAGCCAATCCGATACTATGTATTGATTCAGTTTATTAATAAATGGTATTAATTCATTGTGTGTAATTAATTCGATCAATGTTTCTGGTATCACGATGAAGTCCATGAACATGTTCAATAATCTTCGGATTATGATGAGATCATAATTACGGGACCGAAGGTTTATAAACACATGTTCTTAATTGTTCCTAGTCATAGGATGTTTGAGAAGGACATCAAACATCCGGATAGACTAGTATAGGTTACTTCAGCTCATATGATGAGAGTGACTGATCCTATAAGTCACTTGTGTGGAGACACTATGCTAGACCTGTAGGTGCTCATTGGCAAATGAGTTCACTGAACTGATACGACTATGAATCGCTGGATGGTAAACACCTCACTGTTAACCAGCTCAATTCTTTTGTCACGGTTGCGTAGATGATCCTTGGACCTGAGACGCCAAAGATATCTTGTTGGTAGGTTTCTGAACTTTGACCTTGACTAACGAATCCCTAACCATGGGTTATCAATAAGTCAAGTGATCGGGTTCAGGAAAATGCCCTCGAAGGTAATTTTGTGTTCAATATAGGATCATTCGCTCTCGGTAGTTTGAGAGAGAATGTCCCGGGAATGATGCGCTTAAGTCCCTGGCCAGGGCAGACTCTGTATTCGATAAAGAGTTATCCGATATAGATTAGCGGCATCTGATTCAAGTGAATCGACCGGCTAGGGTTTAATGGTAAACCATACCCTAGGTCGATTCGGGAACATTGCACGGATAAAGGATTATATCCGTGCGGTAACTGTTGAGGGAAAGGTTCCAATAGAGGTTTGCGATAACCCCAGTGCCATCTAGGATCACGCGATGTTGCTTGGCATCCAACGTGATCGGAAACCTGTCCGAATTTATTGTGGGACATTAAATTCGGCTGATTAATTAAATATAAGGATATTAATTAATTCAGTGGGTCCGTAAAGAGTTAGTGGGCTTAATGGGTTATTAACTGGACTGGTAATTGGGCCTAGAGGGTTACACGCAAAAATTGTTTTTCCCATAATTTAAATTTTGAAAAATTGTTTTTGATATTTATTGGGCCTATTTAGATTAAGAATCTATTGAGAATTGACAAGTTAGTTGTTGATTTTTTGATTATCTAAATTGTTAGATATGATGTTGTTAATGCAAATTAATTTAAATGTTAAATTAATTACATTAATTTCACACTAAGTAATGGCATGGAATATTAAGAGGGATTTGATCTATTTGGTTAACATACACATTTGATGTGTTATTAACTGCATGTTTAATTTTGTTTTAATGAGCATTACATTATTTTTCGAAAATTTCTAAATCCAATTTTGATTGGTTCCTGGTTTTATGAAACTAAAATTAGTTATTTTTGAAAATTTTAATTTAGCCATTTGATGTGCTATTTCATGTGTGGATTGTTTAATTAAAACACATGGTGGTCATGGACGAGCATTAATTGTAGATGTGAAATGTGAATGTGTGGTTTATTATTTGTTAATAAATAGAGGTCTGCGAATCTCTCCCTCTCATATTTCATTGTATTTCTACCTCCCTCCTTGATGTAATCGTGATAAGGCTTCGTCTTTTAAATTATCATGTAATTATGAATTTATGATGTAATTTGATCAAGGCGGCTACACATGGAGCGAGGATGATCCACAACTGCAACCAGATGAAGATGAAGGAGTTCATTAAATCTATGAGTTTGCAGACTCATGATATAAACTGTTATATTGTGTGTATGTGCGTGTTTGACTGTCTGGCTCAAGTCAAACCGCAGTGCCGTCCATGACCATACTAATAACATGTATGTGATGCGTGTGTTTCTATTTTGATTGTGAATCAAATTAGCTAGGTTATTAGTATAAATACATATTCGATATATCTAATACTATCACCTAGGATGAGACCAAACTAATAAATAAAATCTTCGTAACAAATTCTAAGCCGTAGCGCGAGTCATTAAGAATGCACCGCGTGGCTCTCCATCAATATGATTAATATAACTTAATTCAGTGATGGCAGATACTATGTGTTTACCCGAGGTTTGCCATCGTCTGTTAAGAAGACTATTGATCATGGCATTTGTAATGACTCGCCACCCTATAATCGGGGATCCGATTACTAAATGGGTACCGAATCATTAAATTTGGAGCCAAACCAGGATCTTGATAAGTCTGGGAAATAAATGATAAACTAAGCTAAACATCCACATCACATCAAATTGTAAAGGAAGTACAGAAATTAAAAATTATTACAATTCGACTTGACTCAGCAATTAATTACATACTCCAACCGAAAAGAAGTAATTAAGCGTACAGGCCAGAAAAGAAAATAACAACTACATCGGGGCATACCCCGGAACAGCGGCTGCTGGCGCGCAACCAAAGACAATACTCTCCTCGCTATGCCTGCCTAGAACTCTCACCTGAAAACCGCAGGGGGTGAGTCTTATAGAAATAAACTCAGTAGGGATCCTCCGATCCCAACCACCCACTAACACACCCACAAGTGCAATACACAATTATAGGCAATTCAACTAAATAAAATAGTAAACACAATTTCCAGATTTTGATATAAAACATACACATTTATAACAGTACAAGCATGATTCTGAAACCACCCTACCACTGTAAGGACTGAGGTTTCGGGTTCAGTATTCGGGTCGGGTTCGGGCCGGATCCCCTGGTTTGGACCCTGAGGAGGGTCTTGAGATTTCTGACTGAATGGCGTCAGCACTGCTCGACGCCTTTCAAAAGGCGTCAGGTTGTGTGGACGCCATTTAGGTCTGCTGGTTGTTGTGCCACGTGTGCGCCACGTGGGCGGGTTTCGGGCCGCGAGAGTACGGCCCCGGTCACATCGTCTGAACGGCGTCCAGGTTGGCCGATGCGTTTCAGACTGTGATCTCTGCGATGTCAGGGTACGGCGCCAGAGCGTTGTCAGTACGGCCTGTCCTGTCGTCTGAACGGCGTCCACGGTGGGCGACGCGTTTCAGACCACTGTCAGTACGGCCGTCCTGTCAGACTGATAGGCGTCTGCCTCGATCGACGCGTTTTAGCGGGATTCAGATTGACCCCGCGAGCCTCCTCTTCTTTCCCTCATTCTCGCCTTCACTCTCTCTCTCTTCGCCCTCTCCGCCCCCTCTGACTCTCTTCTTCCCCTTCCCTTCCTCTTCTTCCTCTTCCAATCACTCCATAGCCTCCTTACCTCTCACCTCTACCTCCACCACCTCCTTCGCGGCGTTCCCTTCTCCGGACGGCGGCCGACGTCCCGGCGGAGTGGCGGCGTCCTCGAGGGTACCGGCGGCGGTCTGCGGTGCGGCGGGTCGGCGGCGAGGAGCTTGGAGGAGTTCAAAAACCGGTAGGGGGACGAACCTTGCATATGTTGCTCGTGTTTTCCTTGGCGTGACATGACGTGTTTCGGCTAGATTGAGCATGTCTAGGGGGTTTTCTTGTGGGAATGGCCGTGCTTGTGATCGTGGATTCGTAGCATGCTTATGTTGGTTGAATTCCTCTTCCTCCCCTTCTTGTTTTGGGGCTTTTCGGGGTGTTTGGGGTTAAGGGAGAAACCCTCGGTTCGAACCAGGGAACCAGGTTTTTGGCGCTAAACAGCGTCGTGCCTGGTCGACGCCTTTTAGAAGGACGTCAGGGAAGTACGACGCCTTTTAGGGCAGAAACCTCCCTGATTCGAGGTTTTACGAGTAGGGGTTCTGGTGCTAAATGACGTCATGGACGGACGACGGCTTTTGGAAGGACGTCGGGCCATCATGACGCCATTTAGACAGGAAATCACCCCGAGTGAGGGTCTGTAAATCTGGAATTTCGGTGTGAATGGCGTCTGTGGACCTGGACGCGTTTTTAATAGGCGACTCTCTATGACGACGCGTTTCAAGGAATAATCTGACTGTTAGATGAACCCGTCTAAGGGTCTTGAATGGCGTCGACCTGGGTCGACGCGATTCAAGACAGAACTGTTTAAATGCTGGTTTTAACATGTATTTCACTATTGGGTGGTTCAAATGCATGCTTTACATTGTACACTGAGACTGAGGACTTCTGCGTGAATGGAATTACATCATGTTATATATGTGTGTATGTTTATGCGATTTGTGGATCGGACTGACTGTGGTTTCCGATTGTCACCATGGGCCGGTGGGAGAAGGGCCATGGTGTCTGTGAGGCATTGTGCCGTACCGGTGGGAGAAGGGGTACATGTTGTGATTTACCTTTAGCTGAGGGAAGCAGAACCACCTTGAGCTCGTCGGGCCGGAGTAGCTGGTGCGCTATCCGAGGGGTTGCTGATTGGCCTCAGCAGGTCGGGGTTTCCCTGTTTGTCGTGGCAGCTTCCGGCGTGTTTCTTGCTGTGGTGCTAGTTGTGGTACTGTTGGAGTTGTTTTACCCCTGTAGCCACTGGGCCTGATGTGACCTTTGATCAAGGTTACGAGTGGTACCCTTAGCCCTTTGGCCTGATGCAGCCCGGGAGGTTAGGGTTGTGGGTAGTTCCTGTAGCTTCGGCTTGACGGGGGTTCGCCGGTCCCCAGGGCCCTCCTGAAGCGCTGAGGCCTAGCGTGGAGGCAATCCGGACGGTAGGACAGTAGTCTAGACTCCTTGTGTGCACACGTAGCTGGCAGTGGCGGTACACTGGTTCCAGCTAGTCCTAGTTTGACTCACTGCCTCACCCTACAGTGCCCCGGAACACTGTAGGGGTGGACAGGCGTGAGCAGTGGTGGTAGTGTTGGGAGGCGACGTTTGACTTCGGTCGACAGTGTGGTTCAGTCGCTTCGTGGACTTTGGCTGTGAGACGTGACTCTGTGTTGGGTTCTTCGGGTTACTTAGAATGGTTCTTGCTACACTGCTTATCGTACGTTTCACATCAGAGTTGGGTGCTATGTTTACTGCTTTACTTAATTGCCATATATTCCTGTTATTGCACTTGCGGGTGTGTGAGTGGGAGGTGGGGGATCGGATGATCCCTACTGAGCCCAATTCTGGTGTGGCTCACTCCCTGCGGTTTCAGGTGTGGACCTCGTGGCGAGCGGAAGCGTGGCGTCTTCTTGGTGTACGGACCAGCAGCTGTCTTAGTTCCGGGGTATGCCCCGATGTTGTTGTACTTCCTTCTGCCTGTACTTATTTAATTGCTGGACGTGTAATTATTGTTGGACTGTATACGGACATTGTTATTTTCCTTCCTGCGCACTCGTTCCCCTTTGTAGTCCGTGTGATTGTTATATTTAGCCTTGTTTAGCGCTTACTCCTCCAGATGTGTTGTGTGAGATCCGGGTGTGAACCCGCAGTTAATGGGCCGACATCCATTTAGTGACCGGGTCTCCGGTCATAGGATGGCGGGTCGTTGCAGATGGTATTAGAGCCCAATCTGGTCGAGTATGTGGTGAACTGGGTTAGATATTATAGTCCAACAATAAGTACGAGTCTGTACCGGCGATGGCTGCTGGTGTAGAATGATAGGTTTTGACGTGTTTTGGTTCGATTTGCGTGTTGTGGGGCAGCGATGGCGCCGAAAAGGAGAGTTCCATTGGCTCGTGGTTCGAGAGCAGATGATGGTGGTTCAGGAGCAGAGGGACATAATGTGGATGGTTTCAGGGAAGCTATGATTGGGGCTACGTCTAGACACCGGCAAGGAGTTGGGAGTGAGGGATCCAATTCCCGAGACGGTCAGTCTACGATATTGGAGCGGTTCTTGAAGTTGAAGACCCCTTCTTTCACAGGACGGCCAGTCTCGGACGAGGCAGCCCTTTGGATTAAGGAAATGGAGAAGGCATTTGATGTTCTTGAGTGTGCTGAGAATGACAAGACTTTGTTGGCGACTTACTTATTGAAGGACAATGCATATGAGTGGTGGGTCGCTACCAGAGGAATGATGTTTGCAGATAGGTCCTTGAGAGAGATCCCTTGGGAGATATTTGTGAATGAATTTAGTGGACAGTACTTTTCGAGGCACGTTCGGAAGACGAAGGAAATGGAGTTTATGGAATTGGTACAGGACGATATGTCGGTTTTAGAATACCAAGCGAAGTTTGTGGCTCTTGGAAGATTCGTACCACATATATCTGAGCACGAGGAAATTAGAACAGAGAGATTCGTGGGCGGACTTCAGTATGATCTGAGGTCAATGGTGGCACCTCAGCATTGTAGAGATCTGGCGTCAGTAGCACGATGCGCGGCAGCGGTGGAGACTCAATTCCAGCAGATGGCGAGAGAATTGGAGCGTTCGGCACGAGGGAAGCAGCAAGGCAGGAGCAGATCAACGATCTTTTCGTCAGGCAGTCCAAGTTCCTTCGAGTTCAGGTCCCAAGAGATGCCTTGTGGTGAGGGCAGCAACGGTCCGATTCATCAGATGCAGTCTGTGGCTAGCAGGCGGCAGGGAGCGAGGCAGGATGCGGTAGGTCATTGTTCCCATTGTGGTGGTCATCATGGCAGTCGGACGTGCCCCTTGGTCACTAGTGGCTGTTTCGGCTGTGGTAAGAAGGGGCATTTTCTGAGAAATTGTCCCCAGAAGAGTAAGGCAGATCAGGAACCGAGTGGTCAGTAGGAGCCGGGACGTTGAGTAGTGTTACATCTCTTGGTGGGGATTCGAGATATCAGACTAGAGGAGCACTTTCGTCTTGTCTTATTCAGAAGTGGTTGTGAACGCTCGTAGCACTTTTATGTATTTGGTTTTGATGGAGAATCGGTTTTGTAAGACGTGCCTTGCTAGGGTGTGGCTACTTTAATCTATCAGCTTTTGTCATAATTGAGAATCTTGGTTAGCTTGGTGTGATTGTGACTGGCTAATTATGTGGAGCCTTGTGTGTGATTGGTGAGAATGATTGTTGTTATTGGTCTGTGTCGGCGTCGTGCCTGGTTAGCCGAGTTGAGCGTTGAGCGGTTGCAAATTTCGAGGACGAAATTCTTTTAAGGGGGGGAGATTGTAAGGACTGAGGTTTCGGGTTCAGTATTCGGGTCGGGTTCGGGCCGGATCCCCTGGTTTGGACCCTGAGGAGGGTCTTGAGATTTCTGACTAAATGGCGTCAGCACTGCTCGACGCCTTTCAAAAGGCGTCAGGTTGTGTGGACGCCATTTAGGTCTGCTGGTTGTTGTGCCACGTGTGCGCCACGTGGGCGGGTTTCGGGCCGCGAGAGTACGGCCCCGGTCACATCGTCTGAACGGCGTCCAGGTTGGCCGACGCGTTTCAGACTGTAATCTCTGCGATGTTAGGGTACGGCGCCAGAGCGTTGTCAATACGGCCTGTCCTGTCGTCTGAACGGCGTCCACGGTGGGCGACGCGTTTCAGACCGCTGTCAGTACGGCCGTCCTGTCAGACTGATAGGCGTCTGCCTCGATCGACGCGTTTTAGCGGGATTCAGATTGACCCCGCGAGCCTCCTCTTCTTTCCCTCATTCTCGCCTTCACTCTCTCTCTCTTCGCCCTCTCCGCCCCCTCCGACTCTCTTCTTCCCCTTCCCTTCCTCTTCTTCCTCTTCCAATCACTCCATAGCCTCCTTACCTCTCACCTCTACCTCCACCACCTCCTTCGCGGCGTTCCCTTCTCCGGACGGCGGCCGACGTCCCGGCGGAGTGGCGGCGTCCTCGAGGGTACCGGCGGCGGTCTGCGGTGCGGCGGGTCGGCGGCGAGGAGCTTGGAGGAGTTCAAAAACCGGTAGGGGGACGAACCTTGTATATGTTGCTCGTGTTTTCCTTGGCGTGACATGACGTGTTTCGGCTAGATTGAGCATGTCTAGGGGGTTTTCTTGTGGGAATGGCCGTGCTTGTGATCGTGGATTCGTAGCATGCTTATGTTGGTTGAATTCCTCTTCCTCCCCTTCTTGTTTTGGGGCTTTTCGGGGTGTTTGGGGTTAAGGGAGAAACCCTCGGTTCGAACCAGGGAACCAGGTTTCTAGCGCTAAACAGCGTCGCGCCTGGTCGACGCCTTTTAGAAGGGCGTCAGGGAAGTACGACGCCTTTTAGGGCAGAAACCTCCTTGATTCGAGGTTTTACGAGTAGGGGTTCTGGTGCTAAATGACGTCATGGACGGACGACGGCTTTTGGAAGGACGTTGGGCCATCATGACGCCATTTAGACAGGAAATCACCCCGAGTGAGGTCTGTAAATCTGGAATTTCGGTGTGAATGGCGTCTGTGGACCTGTACGCGTTTTTAATAGGCGACTCTCTATGACGACGCGTTTCAAGGAATAATCTGACTGTTAGATGAACCCGTCTAAGGGTCTTGAATGGCGTCGACCTGGGTCGACGCGATTCAAGACAGAACTGTTTAAATGCTGGTTTTAACATGTATTTCACTATTGGGTGGTTCAAATGCATGCTTTACATTGTACACTGAGACTGAGGACTTCTGCGTGAATGGAATTACATCATGTTATATATGTGTGTATGTTTATGCGATTTGTGGATCGGACTGACTGTGGTTTCCAATTGTCACCATGGGCCGGTGGGAGAAGGGGTACATGTTGTGATTTACCTTTAGCTGAGGGAAGCAGAACCACCTTGAGCCCGTCGGGCCGGAGTAGCTGGTGCGCTATCCGAGGGGTTGCTGCTTGGCCTCAGCGGGTCGGGGTTTCCCTGTTTGTCGTGACAGCTTCCGGCGCGTTTCTTGCTGTGGAGCTGGTTGTGGTACTGTTGGAGTTGTTTTACCCCTGTAGCCACTGGGCCTGATGTGACCTTTGATCAAGGTTACGAGTGGTACCCTTAGCCCTTTGGCCTGACGCAGCCCGGGAGGTTAGGGTTGTGGGTAGTTCCTGTAGCTTCTGCTTGACGGGGGTTCACCGGTCCCCAGGGCCCTCCTGAAGCGCTGAGGCCTAGCGTGGAGGCAATCTGGATGGTAGGACAGTAGTCTAGACTACTTGTGTGCACACGTAGCTGGCAGTGGCGGTACACTGGTTCCAGCTAGTCCTAGTTTGACTCACTGCCTCACCCTACAGTGCCCCGGAACACTGTAGGGGTGGACAGGCGTGAGCAGTGGTGGTAGTGTTGGGAGGCGACGTTGACTTCGGTCGACAGTGTGGTTCAGTCGCTTCGTGGACTTTGGCTGTGAGACGTGACTCTGTGTTGGGTTCTTCGGGTTACTTAGAATGGTTCTTGCTACACTGCTTATCGTACGTTTCACATCAGAGTTGGGTGCTATGTTTACTGCTTTACATAATTGCCATATATTCCTGTTATTGCACTTGCGGGTGTGTGAGTGGGAGGTGGGGGATCGGATGATCCCTACTGAGCCCAATTCTGGTGTGGCTCACTCCCTGCGGTTTCAGGTGTGGACCTCGTGGCGAGCGGGAGCGTGGCGTCTTCTTGGTGTACGGACCAGCAACTGTCTTAGTTCCGGGGTATGCCCCGATGTTGTTGTACTTCCTTCTGCCTGTACTTATTTAATTGCTGGACGTGTAATTATTGTTGGACTGTATACGGACATTGTTATTTCCCTTCCTGCGCACTCGTTCCCCTTTGTAGTCCGTGTGATTGTTATATTTAGCCTTGCTTAGCGCTTACTCCTCCAGATGTGTTGTGTGAGATCCAGGTGTGAACCCGCAATTAATGGGCCGACATCCATTTAGTGACCGGGTCTCCGGTCATAGGATGGCGGGTCGTTACAACCACAGAGTCCACAATAAGCATCTCGGCTAAACACACAAGTCACACAGCCGAACGCGGAAAACACCGACCCGCTGAGACCAAACAGTAACCCCTCGGATAGCGCACTGGATACTACGGCCTGACTTGGCTTAAGGTGGTTCTTCTTCCCCCAGTACGAGTGACACTCCGAATGTACCACTCTCACACCGGTACTAGCTATACCCCGGCGTACACTAGGTGACCCTCTCTCTAGGCGTCACCCCACCACTCCCATACCGGCGCCGTGTCATTCCCACACCGACACGGGGTGCCTAAGCACTAACAACTGTCACTCTAGGCCCACGATCGCACAAAACGCAACACGGTGCGATCCGATCACGTAGAAATCATCGTCCTCAAGTGTGATTTCAAACATGCAATTAACCAAACTATCTATCATTGTAAGCACATGTTAATTGCAGGAATTAATGAGATTCTATCTTGAATCGCGTCGCCTAAGGCCGACGTCATTTAAGACTCCTAAACTAGTTCATGTGAAATATGGCTTTGGAAGATGGCCTAAAACGCTTCATTCAAACGGGTCGCCGTTTAAAAGGCGTCGCTGTCCCTGGATGCCATTCAATCTAGAGACAGAGTATGTTATTTGGGATAAATCGCATCGTGGGTGGAAGGCGCCTTTTTAAAAGGCATCGCTGTCCCCCAACAGCATTTAACGCTCACAGACAGGTTCTCCTCCGGCCTACCCCGAGTTACAAAATGGGATTTCTTCCCCAAATTCTCACAAAACACCATAAAAATAAAGAGGGAGGAGGAGAAACTAAGTACCCATTAAAAACCCACAATTTCTCATTACATGTAATTAGTATTTTCACCCCAAAAATCTGCTAAACATGCTATAAAGTGGGAAAACATGGTTTTAAACAAAACATCGTGAGGATCGTCACCCTACCGGTTACTCAAACTCCTCCGAGCTCCAAGCCGCTGAACCGCCACGCCACACGCCACCGCCGGTACCGCTGTGGACGCCGGTACTCCACCGGGACGTCGGCCGCCATCCGAAGAGAAATGCGTCGCGAAGGAAGTGGTGGTGGTAGTAGAGGAAGTTAGGAGGTTGAGGGAGCAGAGGGAGAGGAAGAATGGGGAGAGGAAAGGAAGGAGAAGGGGAAAGGAGGTGCCGGAGGCCGGAGAGAAGAGAGGAGAGAGAGAGGAAAGGAGAGAATGAGGAAAAAGAGAGAGGGTTCGCGGGGTCAAACTGAAACTAGGTAAAACGCGTCGCCCAAGCCTGACGTCATTCAGACGACAAGTCCGGACCGTACACTGACTTGCCAGGGTCGTACTCTAAATAGCGTCGACCATGCTAAACGCCATTCAGATGATAAGACCGGGGCCGTACTCTCGCGGCCCAAAGCCAGCTCACGTGGCGTCCACGTAGCACAGCCTAAAACGCGTCCACATCGTCGGACGCCGTTTGAACCGCGTCGAGCTTGGAACCCAAGCCCCAACCCCACAAGGGCCCAAATCAAAGGATCCGACCCCGAAATTGACCCGGTAAGTGGATCCGAAACCTCAATCCTTACATTCTCCCCCCTTAAAAGAATTTCGTCCACAAAATTGTCGCTATAAAGTAACAAGATTGCATAGGTTAAAAAAGAAGAACTTATAGGAAAAGGTAGGGAAACTGCTCCCGCATCTCATCCTCGAGCTCCCAGGTCATCTCGCCTTCTGAGCGTGTTGCCAAATAACCTTAACCATAGGAACGACCTTGTTCCGAAGGACCTATTCCCTGTAATCCTCAATACGTACTGTAAATTCCGAAAAGGACAAGTGCTCAGCCACTTCCAACTCTGAAAAATCCAAAACAAGAGATGGATCCTGAACATATTTTCTCAGCAAAGAAACTGGAATACATCGTGCACTCCTGCAAGACTAGGTGGCAAGGCTAGCTAGTACGTTGTTTCCCTAATTTGAGCGAGAATGGGAAAAGTCCCAATATAACGCGGACTCAGCTTACCTCGCTTCTTGAATCTCATCACACCCTTGGAGGGCGATATTCGGAGAAACACGTGGTCCGCAACCTCGAACTCAAGCGGTCTCCTACGGATATCCACATAACTCTTCTGCCTGCTCTGAGCTGTAGTCAATCTCTGTTGCACCACTTTGGCAACCTCAGCACACTACTGTACAACCTCTGGCCCTGCTATCTGCCTCTCGCCAATCTCAGACCAATTTACAGGAGATCGACACGGCAGCCCATACAATGCCTCATATGGTGCCATGCCGATACTAGAATGATAATTGTTGTTGTAAGCAAACTCTACTGTAGACAAGTGCTGCTCCCAAGAACCTCCCCAGTCTAGGCAACAAGCCCTGAGCATATCCACCAGTGTCTAAATGGTCCTCTCTGACTGCTCATCAGTCTCGGGATGATAAGCCGAGCTGAAGGCTGACTGCATACCCAAGGCCTTTTGAAAACTCTTCCAGTATCTTGAAGTAAATCTCGGATCCCAGTCTGACACGATGGATAAGGACACCCGGTGCAGAGAGATGATCTGATCCACAAACAACTTAGCCAACTTACCGACTGACCAGTCCTTCCTAATAGCCATAAAGTCTGCCGACTTGGTCAATCGATCAACAATGACCCAGATCGCCTCTCTTCTGCCAGGGGACACAGGTAATCCCATCACAAAGTCCATAGTCACGTGTTCCCATTTCCATTCTGGAATCGATAACGGCTGCAACAACCCTCCTGGTCTCTGATTTTCTGCCTTAACATGCTGACAAGTCAGGCACCTTGCCATATAATCAGCCACGTCCTTCTTCATACCAGGCCACAAAAAGTGACTCCTCAAACAATGATATATCTTAGTAATTTCGGGATGCACTGCATATCTAGAACGGTGCGCCTCATCCAGGACACTCCTGCGCACCTCTTCCTCAGTTGGAACATAGAGTCTGCCTCTAAATATGACCATGCCATCATCCCACAACTCTACCTCTAAAATCTGGAGAATATGCGGTAGCTCTGCATCTGCCCTCTGAGCCTCGATTATTGTATGGTACACTGCTGGCCTCACAGTCAAGCTGGCCAATACGGCTCTATCAGCCTCTCGCGGAATCCTAAAGGTAGATTCCACAACCTGCTCAAATAACCTCCATTCTTGAACCATAAGATATGATACGACCGTCTTCCGACTGAAGGCGTCTGCTACCACGTTTGCCTTGCCCGGATGATAGGAAAGGTCGAGATCATAATACTTGACAAACTCCATCCACCTGCGCTGCCTCAAGTTCAGATCCTTCTGCATGAATACATATTTCAGGCTCTTGTGATTAGTAAAAACCTAAAACTTCTCTCCATATAAGTAGTGCCGCCAGATCTTCAGTGCAAATGCTACAGCTGCCAACTCTAAGTCATGGGTGCGATAGTTCTCCTCATGCTTCTTCAGTTGCCTAGAAGCATAAGCCACAACCTTACCATGCTGCATCAGAACCGTACCCAAACCTCGACGAGATGCATCTGAGTAAACCACGAATCCACCGGAACCTGATGGAAGTACCACAACTGGAGCCGAAGTGAGACGAGTCTTCAACTCAATGAAACTCCACTCACACTCCTCGGTCCACACAAAACGAACTCCCTTACGAGTCAATCTCGACAAAAGGGTCTCTATCGAAGAAAAATCCTGGACGAACCGTTTGTAATACACTGCTAATCCTAGGATGCTCCTGATCTCAGTTATTGTTGTCGGTCTGCCCCAATCCATCACTGCCTCAATCTTCGCTAGATCCACTGCAATGCCATCTCCAGAAATGACATGCCCTAGGAAGTGCACCTTATCTAGCCAGAATTCACACTTGCTAAACTTGGCGTAGAGTTGGAGCTCTCTCAGAACCTGCAACACCACCTGAAGATGAGTGGCATGCTCTTCCTTAGAAGAAGAGTATACCAAAATATCATCTACAAACACCACCACAAACTGATCCAGGTAAGCCCTGAAGATCCGGTTCATCAAATCCATAAAAGCCGCTGGAGCATTGGTCAAGCCAAAAGGCATAACCAAAAACTCATAATGTCCATACCGAGTCCTAAAAGCCATCTTACTCACATCAACCTCATGGATCATCATCTGATAATACCCTTGTCTCAAGTCAATGAACCATCCTTCTTCTTAACAAACAGAACTCGAGCACCCCACGGAGAAGTACTGGGACGAATAAAACCCTTATCCAGCAATTCCTGCAACTGCGCCTTCAACTCAGTGTGTTCGGCTGGAGCCATCAGATACGGGGCCTTAGACAAGGGCGCCATACCTGGTGCAAGCTCAATAGTGAACTCAACCTCTCGCTAAGGTGGAAGGCCAAGCAACTCCTCGGGAAACACATCAACAAAGTCACAAACTACATGCACCTCCCAAGGACTGGAACTACTACAAACACCAACTAAAACAACATAGGCAAGGAAAGCGTCACAGCCACCAACAAGCAACCTCTGAGCCTTAAAGGCAGAAATAAGAATACCACGAGAGGAGAGCTTAATACCTTGGAAGTAGAAGGTCGGGATGTTCGGAATAGAGAAACGCACCCTCTTCCTGTTGTATACACGCTAATTTTGACATCATTTTGAGTAAATTTCATATCATATAATAATGCCTCAAAATGGTCTGATATTTAATCATTAGTTAATTTTTATTAATCTTTTTAGATTAATTATCTAAATAGTATTGGGTCAGGCAGACATAATTTAAGTTAATTAATTAAATTGATCTTAACTCGAATTTTAATCAAATATGAAAAAGTCTAAAAGACGTCGACATGTGTAGACGCCATTTAGAGTTTATTCATATTTTGATATTTAAATTTAAATTTTAATTAATTGATTAATTAGCTAAAGGACGTCTTCCAGGCACGACGCCATTTAGGTTTCCTTAGCTGGTTCTATCTCTTCTTCCCGATGTTTATCCTTATCTTAATTAGCTAAAAGATGTCTCCTATGGGCGACGCGTTTTAGATAATTATAGATAATGATGAATTAATCTGTGTTTATCTGTTTGTTAGTTGAATAAACTTCAAAATCCTTCATATTAATCTGATCATAACCGCAGATGCAAAGCCTATAAATATCCAACCCCTTGGTCAGTGAAGATTAGTGATAATTCTTGAAAGATTAGTGATAATTTTGAGTGATCCAAGAAGAAGACGACGTCCAGACGCTGAAGGATCGAGGTGCTGCTACTTCTAAGAGTCTTCCAAGAAGTCTGCATCCTTTCTTCATCTATTCTTCGTCCATTCAAGACCAAGGCTTTCCAGGGACCATCCAACTTAGTTCTTAATTGATTTCTGCATCTTTCTCATATTTTCATCATATTAGCATCATATTTTCATCACATCACTCCATGCAACACACACTCACTAGCATATAATTTCCAATCCATGTTTTAAAGGGGTTTCAAAGTCCACAAACAAGTGAGTTCATTTGTTTAGTTGCATGATTAGAATTATTACTGGAATATATACTATATCTATTTGAGTTCTCATTATTTTCTTTTATCATTTCACTTTCTTGCAAGGTACAAAAGAAGATAAAGAGGAGAGAATCAACAAGAAAAAGGAATTTGGATGATCCTCAAAGTCCGATAAGCATCCAAAGCAAGAACAAAGTCAGAAGGGCTCTCTTTCTTCAGCCGGCTGAAGGAGGGGAATCAAGGACTCAAAAATGTCCCAATTCCAAAACAGGTAGGCGATCAAATCCTTATTTTTTGGAACTTTTTAGTTAAAAGTTTCTGGCGATCACATTCACTGAATTTTTAATAGGTTTATTTGTCACTTAATCAACATAATTTTTCATGATAGTCACACCCCTAATTTGAGCACTCACAGCTTTTTGGCGATCACGGTTGGACTTGGTCTCGCCATCTTTTAATCTTTGTTCTTACTTTCATCAATCGGGCACCCACGGTGCACCACCTGTGTCTCTCGACACGCCCTCACCGATTGGTGAGTTTTTAATTTAATTGTTATTCCTACGTGCACCACGTGCACACCCCTGTAGCAAGATCTTGCCCTCCCCGTTTGATTGATTGGAAAGTTGTGGTTGTGATAAGAAGATTGTGTGATTGATTGATATTTTAGTTGTTAATCTGATGAAATTATCCTGTTAAAAATTGAAAAAAAAAGAAAAAAAGAATCGCATGAGCCGATCATTTACTGCTTTTATCTTGCTTGTTTGAGGAGGAATCGATCCAGAAATTCCTCCTGAATTGTTCATTCTGCGACCTGAAAAGTGTCTAGGAGCAGCGACGCGTTTCATACCGCTTCGCCCACCCACGACGCCTTTCAGGCCAAATTTTCTGCTATTTGCTGCTTGAGTTCTAAGAAAAAATAAGGTTATGTTTGAATAGCGTCGACCAACAACGACGCGATTCAGGCAGTTTCTTGTTTTTCTTCAGTTCTCAGATTTCTGATCTGCTTGCTACTACATCTTACGTAATAAGCATTAGAGGCCATCCAGGCCACAGGTCATACGCACTGGGGCTAACACCCCCCTTTTCTCTTAGGAACACCTTTCTTGACGTCTTCAACTCTCTCTGATTGGGTCGGTCCCTCGATCAGACTAGAGTGGTTGGCGTTAAAGACCTCCGTAAGTCCTCAAAATCAAGGTATTCCTCCTTGTTCATCGGGCTGGTTGTACCAATCGAAGTCCTGGTTAAATTTTTATAACGTTGTGAGAGAAAGCCATAAAGTATAATGGTGGAAATTGAACTGAAACTAAGATCCTACCCATTGAGTGAATTTGTGATTAATTGAATCCAAATAACCCAACAAGGAATCCTGAAATAACGTTAAACATCCACTTGATTGCTTAATCTCTGTGCAACTTGTCTGCATATCTTTGAAAAAAAATCTAATTTCATGCTACTTCGATCAGGTAGGGATTTGAGCATGGCTCCATATGCCATAGTCACCTACGAGGGAGATGCTAATGCCCCTCTTAAGTTTGATTACCACTTTGAAAGCGGGGGAGAAGCTGATGCCCCCCGTAATCCTCATTCTTGTCTAGTTCGATACGAGGGAAACCAACAAACCCCTCTTCCTTGTGCTTATGATCAATATTCTGATCTTCCTCTGCATGTGCATGCGGTTTCTAATCCTGTTTTCGAGGGAGGCATGAACCCGAATGATCCCTCATCCTCCGATCCCTCGGATCTAGTGAACACTTTGGGAGTTCTTGCCTTCCGTCTGGATCCTCGATAGTTCGAGGCAATCCAATCTATCTTGAAGGGGAAGACGCCCATGCAGTCTGCCGAGCCGAATCCTGAGGCTCCCCCTGTCATTCCTCAACCTCCTCCTCATCATACTTCCTTCATTCCGTAGGCCATGGAAGGCCATCAAGTCTCAACCTCTCGGCCAGCTGGGCCACAACTTTCTTCCTCGAGGCAACCGGTCAAGCTGCTGACGCCTACTTACCAAAATGCCCTCGGGCATGGCGGAAGCTCTGCCGGACCTCAACTCTATTGTCCCCCATGCCCTACATACTCTAGGGAACATGCCTATCATGTACCTCCACCTCCCCCTCCTCCCCAAGTTGATCAAACGACACAAGCTCTGCTTGCAAAGATGGAGCGTATGGATGAATAGTTCAACAACCTTCAGAAGATGATGGGAGTTAAAGCTGCACCTGAGATTAACCTGCCAAATCTGCCTGTGTTCCATTTGCCACCCTCAGAGATGCCAGTGTACCGAAAATACAATGGTACTGGTAACCCCTTCACTCATTTGAAGGAGTTTATGTATGAGTCATCTTTCTGGCAAAACGACAAGAGGTCGTTAGCATTTTTGTTCAGGAAATCCTTGGAGGGACCAGCCCTCGAATGGTTCTTTTCTTTAGAACCTGCTGAAGTAGAGGACTATGGTATCATGTCACGAAAATTCATTCAACGATACCAGGATAGATTTGCCCCCTCTCTGTCCATTACTAACTTGATAGCAGAAAAAATGAAGCCCGACGAGGAATTCGTCAGTTTTGCTGATAGATAGAGGGGCATGGCAGAAAAAGTGAAAGATCATCTGTCTGAGTCAAAGGAAGTAAAAATGTTGATTTCTAATGCTACACCTCAGTTTAAGTTAGTCCTCGCCCTGAACAACTTGACCAGTATGGCAGAGCTCTATGAAAGAGCACGTTATTGTCAGAATGCTTTCAAGGATGTTACGTTCTCTAGTGTCTTTGATCCTCACCGACCTAGCAGGCCTCCACCTCGGAAGCCTGCCGTGCCAAATTCTCCTAACACAGGTCCAACCACTGAGGGCATGCTTTCCCATGAGCAGGTTAGTAGCATGAACAACAATCTGCCCCAATTCGTTAGGAATCAGCAACCACAGTACCAGCGGCTACAACAGCCAAACCAGCAGGGTTACAGACAGCAGCAGCCGAACCCACAGTATCAGTAGCCTCAGTACCAGCGGCCTCCGCAGCCGAACCAGCAACCACAACAGCAGACACAACAGCAGCCACAACGGGAACTACAGTATCAGCCCCCACAACAGCAGCAATACCAACGGCGCGCACCGCCGGCATACCACAATGTGCCTCCTCCTGCTGATTATAACCAGCAGAGAAAGCCTCTAAGCCCGAAAAGGGCAGAATATCCAGTCCTTTTAGAATCCTTGTCAGATATATTTAGTGTTTTAATGATAGCCAATGCCTTGGTTTTGCCAAGAGAAAAAACAATTTGGCCCCAAAATGCCGACACTTCTAGGTATTGTTATTTCCACCGACAACATGGACACACCATAAATACCTACTTCCAATTCCGAGATTATATCCATAATCTCAAGGAGCAGGGAGGCATTGATTGGGAAGAAATGAAGAAATATATATCCGCCTTGAAGGCGAGAAGACCAAAACAACAACAACAACAACAACAACAACCAAGAGCGTTGTCGCAAGCAGCGGCGCCACCAAACATGGGTATAGTGCAAAACCCACTCCCGGAGCCCCAGAACTAGAATCAAGTTGCCCCTATTTTGACAAATAGCCAATTTGAGGCTAATCGAGGGCAACAGTGGAAGATAGAGGACTCTTCCTCTATTTATTCAACAATCTATACAACCACCACACCGCACCCTCCATATACCTAGACCATAACCCGTTACCATCACGCCTATACCAACACCCGCCTATCACTTACCCGCACCCATTAACCCATCACCACCACCCACTTTCCTTAAACCTATTATTCCCCACGCCACTACGCCTCCACTAAAGAACCCTCCACAAGCTAATCATGCACCCCTCATACCATCCAGACCACTGCTCCGCGTACCATTCCCTACATCACCTACTACCACCACCGCTTACCCAAATACCATACAACCATCTAAACCTCTACTCCGCATGACATTCCCTACTTCATCCGCACCGACCAATTACCCCTCCACCATCCAACCATCTAAGCCCCTCATCCGCACCATGCCACTACTAACTAACCCCACGCCATCACCCGTATACCAACCATCCACTAATCCTGCAGTGCTCAAGTTATCACCCGGCCCTTCCACCACTGAAGAACATGCACTCCAGAGTGGGAGGATCTTCAATAAGGTCTTTCCTCAATCAACAGTTAGAGACGGCCCATCACAACCACTGGAGGAAGCACATAACGATGATAGTTCACCAGGCACTCAATATGACCTGTTGAAACATCTTGACAGAACACCGGCACGAATCTCTGTGCTTGAATTGATAAAGAGATCAAAGACCCATCACGAAGCTCTGATGGAGTATCTACAAAAGGTGATGGTCAACGAAGACGTGCCGGTAGAGAAGATCGCCGCACTACTAGTTCTTCAGGGGGATCAACCCTCTATCTCATTTCATACCTCGGAACTATCACCACCAGCAACCAGGAGCATGGCTGTAACGACCCGCCACCCTATAATCGGGGATCCGATTACTAAATGGGTACCCAATCATTAATTTGGAGCCAAACTAAGATCTTGATAAGTCTGGGAAATAAATAATAAACTAAGCTAAACATTCACATCGCATTGAATTAGAAAGGAAATGCAGGAATTAAAAATTATTACAATGCGACTCGACTCAGCAAATAATTACATACTCCAACAGAAAGGAAATAATTAAGCGTACAGGCCAGAAAATAAAATGACAACTACATCGGGGCATACCCCGGAACAACGGCTGCTGGAGCGCGACCCAAAGCAACACTCCCCTCGCTACACTTGCCTGGAACCCTCACCTGAAAAGTGCAGGGATGAGTCTCATCGAAAAGACTCAGCAGGGATCCTTCGATCCCTACCGCCCACTCACGCACCCACAAGTATAACAACACAAATATAGATAATTTAAGTAATTAAAGCAGTAAATACATTTTCCAATTTCGTTATGAAATGCATGCATTCAAGTAGTAACATGCACAATTCTAAGAAAACCACTCCGTCACAAGTCCACAACCCGCATCTCGGCTAAACACATAAGTCACATAGCCAAACGCGGAAAAAACTGACCCGCTGAGACTAAACAGCAACCCCTCAGATAGTGCGCTGGCTACTCCAGCCCGACAGGCTCCAGGTGGTTTCTGCTTCCCCCAGCACGAGTGACACTCCGAATGTACCACTCCCACACCGGTACTAGCTATACCCCGGGGTATATCAGGTGACCCTCTCTCTAGGCGTCACCCTACCGGTAACTCGAATTCCTCCTAGTTCCAAGCTGCCAACCCGCCTTGCCACACGCCGCCGCCGGTACCGCCGTGGACGCTGTTACTCCACCGGGACGTCGGCCGCCGTCCAAAGAGAAGTGCGCCGCGGAAGAAGTGGTGGTGGTAGTGGAGGAAGTTGGTAGGTTAATGCAGTGGAGGGAGAGGAGGAAAGAGGAGAGGAAAGCAAGGAGAAGGGGAGGTGGTTCGCCGGAGCTCGGAGGGAAAAGAGGAGAGAATGAGGGAAAGGAAGGAGGGTTTGCGGGGTCAAACAGAAGCAGGGTAAAATGCGTCGTGCACGCCCGACGTCATTCAGATGACAAGACCAGGTCATACTCTATCAAACCAGGGTCGTACTCTAAATGGCGTCGTCCATCCAAGACGCCATTCAGACGATATGACCGGGGCCGTACTCTCGCGTCCCAAGGTCAGCGCACGCAGCGCCCACGTGGCATAGCCTAAAGCACGTCCACTAAGTCTCAGCCCCACCAAGGCCCACACTACGGGACCCGACCCCGAAACTGACCCGATAACCGGATCCGAAACCTCGATCCTTACATTCTCCCCCCTTAAAAGAATTTCGTCCCTGAAATTGCCTGCTAGAATTAACGAGATTGAAACGATAACGATACAAGCTTACAAGAGACGAGAAAAAGTAGGGAAACTGCTCCCGCATCTCATCCTCGCGCTCCCAGGTCGCCTCGCCCCCAGAGTGATACTGCCAAATCACCTTAACTAAGGGAACAACCTTGTTCCGAAGGACCTGTTCTGTAACGACCCGCCATCCTATGACCGGAGACCCGATCACTAAATGGATGTCGGCCGATTAACTGCGGGTTCACACCCGGATCTCACACAACACATCTGGAGGAGTAAGCGCTAAACAAGGCTAAATATAACAATCACACGGACTACAAAGATATAACAAGTGCGCGGAAAGGAAGATAACAATGTCCGTATACAGTCCAACAATAATTACATGGTCCAACAAATTAAATAAGTACAGGCAGAAGTAAAGTACAACAACATCGGGGCATACCCCGGAACTGAGACCGCTGCTGGTCCGCACACCAAGAAGACACCACCCGCCGCCAAATGCCCCGAGGTCCACACCTGAAACCGCAGGGAGTGAGCCACACCAGAATTGGGCTCAGTAGGGATCATCCGATCCCCTGCCTCCCACTCACACACCCACAAGTGCAACAACACGGATATATGACAATTAAACAAAGCAGTAAACATAGCACCCAACCTGATATGAAACGTACGATAAGCAGTGTAGCAGGAACAGTTCTAAGCAACCCGAAGAACCCAACACAGAGTCACGTCTCACAGCCAAAGTCCACAAAGCGACTGAACCACACTGTCGACCGATGTCAAACGTCGCCTCACAACACTACCACCACTACTCACGCCTGTCCGCCCCTACGGTGTTCCGGGGCACTGTAGGGTGAGGCGGTGAGTCAAACTAGGACTAGCTGGGACCAGTGTACCACCACTGCCCAGCTACGTGTGCACACAAGCAGTCTAGACTACTGTCCTACCGACCGGATTGCCTCCACGCTAGGCCTTAGCGCTTCAGGAGGGCCCTGGGGACCGGCGAACCCCCGTCAAGCTGAAGCTACAGGAACTACCCACAACCCTAACCTCCCGGGCTGCGTCAGGCCAAAGGGCAAAGGGTACCACTCGTAACCTTGATCAAAGGTCACGTCAGGCCCAGTGGCTACAGGGTAAAACAACTCCAACAGTACCACAACCAGCTCCACAGCAAGAAACGCGCCGGAAGCTGCCACGACAAACAGGGAAACCCCGACCCGCTGAGACCAAACAGCAACCCCTCGGATAGCGCACCGGCTACTCCGGACCGACGGGCTCAAGGTGGTTCTGCTTCCCTCAGCCAAAGGTAAAACACAACATGTACCCCTCCTCCCACCGGTACGGCACAATGCCTCACAGACACCATGACCCTGTCCCCATCGGTCCATGGTGACAAACGTAAACCACAGTTATTCTGATTCCATATTCGCATAAGCACATACACACATATAACATGATTCCATTCGCACAGTAAACCTCCGTCTCAGTGTACAGCTTAAAGCATGCATTTGAACCATCCAACAGTGAAACATATGTTAAAACCAGGGTTTATGCAGTTCTGTCTTGAATCGCGTCATCCGAGGTCGACGTCATTCAAGCTCCTCAAACATGTTCATTTAAAGCTAGATTATTCCTTAAAACGCGTCCACCTGGGAAGCCGCCGTTTGAAACGCGTCAGAGCTCTCAGACGCCATTCACACCGAAATTCCAGATTTGCAGACCCTCAGTCGGGGTGATTTCCTGCCTAAATGGCGTCATGATGGCCCGACGTCCTTCTGAAAGGCGTCGTCCATCCATGACGTCATTTAGCGCCAGAACCCCTAACTCGTGAAACCTCGAACATGGAGGTTTCTGCCTAAAAGGGCGTCGTACTGCCCTGACGTCCTTCTAAAAGGCGTCGACCAGGCACGACGCCGTTTAGAGCCAGAAACCTGGTTCCCTGGTTCAACCCGAGGGTTTCTCCTTTAACCCCAAACACCCCGAAAATTCTCCAAAACAGAAGGGGGAAGATAGGGAAATCAACTACTTCCAGCATGCTACAAATCCACGTTCACGAGCACGGCCATTCCCACAAGAAAACCCCCTAAACATGCTCATTCTAACCCAAAACATAACATGCCACGCCAAGGAAATCACGAGCAACACATTCACAGTCCATGCAAGGTTCGTCCCCCTACCGGTTCTTGAACTCCACCAAGCTCCGTGCCGCCGACCCGCCGCACCGCAGACCGCCGCCGGTACCCCCGAAGACGCCGCCACTCCGCCGGGACGTCGGCCGCCGTCCGGAGGATGGAACGCCGCGAAGGAAGTGGTGGTGGTAGAGGTGAGAGGTAGGGAGGTGTTGGAGTGGTGGGAGAGGAAGAAGAGGAAGGGAAGGGGAAAAGAGGGTCGGAGAGGGCGGAGAGAGCGAAGAGAGAGAGGGTGGAGGCGAAAATGAGAGAAAGAAGGGGAGGCTCGCAGGGTCAATCTCAATCTGGCTAAAACGCGTCGATCGAGACAGACGCCAATCAGTCTGACAGGACGGCCGTACTGACACCGCTCTGAAACGCGTCGCTCACCACGGACGCCGTTCAGACGATGTGACAGGCCGTACTGACAACGCTCTGGCGCCGTACACTGACACCACAGAGGTCGCAGTCTGAATCGCGTCGACCAACATGGACGCCGTTCAGACGACGAGACAGGGGCCGTACTCTCGCGGCCCGAAACCCGCGCACGTGGCACAACAACAAGCAGACCTAAATGGCGTCCACACAACCTGACGCCTTTTGCAAGGCGTCGAGCAGTGCTGACGTCATTCAGTCAAAAATCTCAAGACCCCTCAGGGTCCAAACCAGGGGATCCGGCCCGAACCCGACCCGAATACTGAACCCGAAACCTCAGTCCTTACATTCTCCCCCCCTTAAAAGAATTTCGTCCTCGAAATTTGCAACCGCTCAACGCAAAACTCGGCTAACAATCACATGCCGGCACACCGATCACAACAATCATTCTCACCAATCACACACCCAAGGCTCCACATAATTAGCCGATCACATTCACACCAAGCTAACCAAGATTCTCGATTGTGACAAAAAGCTGATAGATCAAAATAACCACACACTAGCAAGGCACATCTTACAAAACCGATTCTCCCCCAAACCCAAATACATAAAAGTGCCACAAGAGTTCCCAACCACCTCTGAATAAGACAAGATAAAAGTGTTCATCTAGCCCAACCGCTCGGACTTCCAATAAGAGACGCAACAGCACTCAACGTCTCGAACACCTACTGACCACTCGGCTCCTGACCTGCCTTATTCTTCTGGGGACAGTTCCTCGCGAGATGTCCCTTCCTGCCACAGCCAAAACAGCTACCAGTGATCAAAGGACATATCCGATTACCATGAAACCTGCCACAACGGGGACAACGATCCGCAGCGTCCCGCCTCGCTTCCTGTTGCCAGCTGACCTCCGTCTGCATCTGCTGAACCGAACCATCTTCATCTTCATCACAAGGCACCTCCTGGAACTCGACCTCAAAGGAACTCAAACCACCTGACGAAAAGACCGCTGATCTATCCCTGCTTTGCTGCTTCCCTTGTGTTGAATGCTCCGACTCCTTCGCCGTGTGTTGGAACTGCATTTCCACCGCTGCCGCGCACCGAACTGCTGATGCCAAATCCTTACAACAATGAGTTGCCACAAATTCCCTCAGATCATGCCGAAGTCCATCCACAAATTTCTCCGTCCTAAGATCCTCACGCTCAGATATGTGTGGAGCAAATCTTCCCAGAGCTACAAATTTCATCTGGTATTCCAGAACTGACATACCATCCTGCACCAATTCCATAAACTCCCTTTCCTTGACCCTACGAACGTGCCTCGGAAAGTACTGTCCACTAAACTCTCTTACAAAGCCTTCCCAAGGAATCTCTCTCAAGGACCTATCTGGAAACATCAACCCCTTGATGGTAACCCACCAATCATAAGCATCGTCCTTCAGCAAGTAGGTTGCCAACAAGGTCTTGTCACTCTCAGCGCATTCTAGAACATCAAACGCCTTTTCCACTTCCTTAATCCAATGAGCTACCTCATCTGGAACAGGTTGACCCGTGAAAGAAGGGGGCTTCAGCTTCAAGAACCGCTCCATCACCATGGATTGGCCACCTCGGGAATTGGACCCCTCGCTTCCATCTCCCTGCTGGTATCTAGACATAGCCCCAATCATAGCTTCCATGAAACGATCCACATTATGTCTTTCTGCCCTCGAACCACCATCATCTGCTCTCGAACTACGAGCCAACGGAGCTCTCCTCTTCGGTGCCATCACTACCCCACAAACACGAAAATTGAACCAAAACACGTCAAAACCTATCAATCTATACCAGCAGCCATCGCCTGTACAGACTCGTACTTATTGTTGGACTATAATATCTAACCTAGTTTACCACATACTCGACCAGATTGAGCTCTGATACCAACTGTGACGACCCGCCAACCTTTGACCAGAGACCCGATCACTAAATGGATGTCGGCCCATTAACTGCGGGTTCACACCCGGATCTCACACAACACATCTGGAGGAGTAAGCGCTAAACAAGGCTAAATATAACAATCACACGGACTACAAAGATATAACAAGTGCGCAGGAAGGAAGATAACAATGTCCGTATACAGTCCAACAGTAATTACATGGTCCAACAAATTAAATAAGTATAGGCAGAAGTAAAGTACAACAACATCGGGGCATACCCCGGAACTGAGACAACTGCTGGTCCGTACACCAAGAAGACACCACCCGCCGCCAAACGCCACGAGGTCCACACCTGAAACCGCAGGGAGTGAGCCACACCAGAATTGGGCTCAGTAGGGATCATCCGATCCCCTGCCTCCCACTCACACACCCACAAGTGCAACAACACGGATATATGACAATTAAACAAAGCAGTAAACATAGCACCCAACCTGATATGAAACGTACGATAAGCAGTGTAGCAGGAACAGTTCTAAGCAACCCGAAGAACCCAACACAGAGTCACGTCTCACAGCCAAAGTCCACAAAGCGACTGAACCACACTGTCGACCGAAGTCAAACGTCGCCTCACAACACTACCACCACTACTCACGCCTGTCCGCCCCTACGGTGTTCCGGGGCACTGTAGGGTGAGGCGGTGAGTCAAACTAGGACTAGATGGGACCAGTGTACCACCACTGCCCAGCTACGTGTGCACACAAGCAGTCTAGACTACTGTCGTACCGACCGGATTGCCTCCACGCTAGGCCTCAGCGCTTCAGGAGGGCCCTGGGGACCGGCGAACCCCCGTCAAGCCGAAGCTACAGGAACTACCCACAACCCTAACCTCCCGGGCTGCGTCAGGCCAAAGGGCGAAGGGTACCACTCGTAACCTTGATCAAAGGTCACATCAGGCCCAGTGGCTATAGGGTAAAACAACTCCAACAGTACCACAACCAGCTCCACAGCAAGAAACGCGCCGGAAGCTGCCACGACAAACAGGGAAACCCCGACCCGCTGAGACCAAACAGCAACCCCTCGGATAGCGCACCAGCTACTCCGGACCGACGGGCTCAAGGTGGTTCTGCTTCCCTCAGCCAAAGCTAAAACACAACATGTTCCCCTCCTCCCACCGGTACGGCACAATGCCTCACAGACACCATGACCCTGTCCCCATCGGTCCATGGTGACAAACGTAAACCACAGTTATTCCGATTCCATATTCGTATAAGCACATACACACATATAACATGATTCCATTCGCACAGTAAACCTCCGTCTCAACGTACAGCTTAAAGCATGCATTTGAACCATCCAACAGTGAAACATATGTTAAAACCAGGGTTTATGCAGTTCTGTCTTGAATCGCGTCGACCGAGGTCGACGCCATTCAAGCTCCTCAAACATGTTCATTTAAAGCCAGATTATTCCTTAAAACGCGTCCACCTGGGAAGCCGCCGTTTGAAACGCGTCAGAGCTCTCAGACGCCATTCACACCGAAATTCCAGATTTGCAGACCCTCAGTCGGGGTGATTTCCTGCCTAAATGGCGTCATGATGGCCCGACGTCCTTCTGAAAGGCGTCGTCCATCCATGACGTCATTTAGCGCCAGAACCCCTAACTCGTGAAACCTCGAACAGGGAGGTTTCTGCCCTAAAAGGGCGTCGTACTGCCCTGACGTCCTTCTAAAAGGCGTCGACCAGGCACGACACCGTTTAGCGCCAGAAATCTGGTTTCCTGGTTCAACCCGAGGGTTTCTCCTTTAACACCAAACACCCCGAAAATGCCCCAAAACAGAAGGGGGAAGATAGGGAAATCAACTACTTCCAGCATGCTACAAATCCACGTTTACGAGCACGGCCATTCCCACAAGAAAACCCCCTAAACATGCTCATTCTAACCCAAAACATAACATGCCACGCCAAGGAAATCACGAGCAACACATTCACTGTAAGGATCGTGACCTTCGGATCCGGTTTTCGGGGTCGGACCATGTAGTTCTAACCTTAGTGAGGGCGGAGGTTCTGAGTTGATTCGCGTCAGGACATCGAGACGCGTTTTAAACAGCGTCCACCGTCGCAGACGCATTTCAAGTTCTGCCACGTGGGCTGGCTTCGGGCCGCGAGGGTACGGCCCTGTCTTGTCGACCTGAATGGCGTCCACGTGTGTCGACGCCTTTCAGACTGCGACTCTAGGTTTGTCAGAGTACGGCCTTGACATATCGTCTGAATGGCGTCTGCCTTGAACGACGCGTTTCAGAGTCTTGTCAGAGCAGCCGTCACATCAACTGAATGGCGTCCGTGGATGTCGACGCGTTTTAGCCAGTCTCTGGTTAACCCCGCGAGCCCTCCTTCTTTCCCTCATTTTCTCCTCTCTTCCTCTCTTTCCCCTTCCGACGAACTCGGCGGCGATCCCTCCTCCTCCCTCTTTTCCTCCCACCGTTTCATCTCTCCCTCCACTCCATCCTCTACCTAGCTCCTACCACTACCACCTCCACTTCCATTGCGGCGTTCTACTCTCCGGACGGCAGCCGACGTCACGGAGGAGCAAGGACGACCACGGCGGTACCGGCGGCGGCATGGGGCGAGTCCGGTGGACGGCTTGAAGCTCGGAGGCGTCCAAGTATCTGGTAGGGTGACGGTTCCCATAGTATTCTATGTTAAAACCATGTTTTTCCCCGTTTAAGCTTGTTTGGATCTTTGGTTCGGGAGTAGAATGAGCATGTTTAGGTGTTCTTTTGATGATATGGGGGTTTTGCTATGAATGTGGTTTCCCATGAATTGTGTTGCCCCTCTTTCTCCTCCGTTTTTGGGTAATTTTGGGGTTATTTGGGGTGAAAAGGGAGCCCTCGGGCTCTAGGTAATTCTGTTTCCTGGGGTTAAAAGACGTCGTGCATGGACGACGCCTTTTTGAAGGGCGTCGGACCATCACGACGCCTTTTAAGACAGGAATCGCCTTACTGAGGAGTTGCCAGTTCGGGATTCTGGGGTTAAAAGACGTCATGGTACAACGACGCGTTTTTGAATGGCGTCGGGGGGCCATGACGCCTTTTAAGGCAGAAATCCCCTGGGTGGTTTCTTTAGAAATTCTGGATTTCTGTGCTGAATGGCGTCTGAGGATGTCGACGCCTTTTAAAAGGCAACCACTGGTGTCGACGCCTTTTAGGGCATGATTCTGAAGACTGTTTTACATGAACCTGTACATGGAGCTTGAATGGCGTCGACCTTGGGAGACGCGATTCAAGATAGAACCTCACTAATTCATGCCAGTAAAATGTGTTCATACTGTTAGACGGTTGGTTATTGCATGTTTTAGTGTACCCGGTAGAGGTAGATTCTTCATGACCGGACGATGCTACATGTATGTTATACGATCGCGGACTTTTCACATGACCGGATCGTACTTGTTGGGTTTTGTGTTACTGTGGACCTGGAGTGACATTGTAGCGCTTTATCAGCCTGTGCTGGTGGGGGCGTGAGCACAGCGCCGGTAGGGGCGTGGGCGGGGTGACGCCTAGTGAGAGAGGGTCACCTGGTGAACCCCGGGGTCAGCTAGTACCGGTGTTGGAGTGGTACATTCGGAGAGTCACTCATGCTGAGGGAAGGAGTAACCACCTGAGCCGGTTGGGCCGGAGTAGCTAGTGTGCTATCCGAGGGGTTACTGTTTGGTCTCAGCGGGTCGAGGTTTTTCCACCGTTGTTGTGTGGTTAGCGAGTTCTATCGAGACGACAGTTGTGGGTTTCTTAGCCGGCTGGTTTAATATATGCATGTTTATTATATCACGATTGCATGTGATTTCACGTTAAGAATTAGGAATTGTACCTCTTGTGCTTATCACTTTACCGTTAGCTGTACCTTGCACTTGTGGTTGTGTACGTGGGCAGTGGGGATCGAAGGATCCCTACTGAGTCTTGTCTTTGAGACTCACCCCTCCTGCGGTTTTCAGGTGAGGACTCTTAGCAGACCTAGCGAGGAGAGTGCGGCCGTGAGTTGAGCACCGTCAGCAGTTGTTCCGGGTATGCCCCGACGTAGTTGTGATTTTATTTCTGGCCTGTACGTTTAATTATTTCTTTTCTGTTGGAATATGTAATTATTTGCTGTATCGAGTCGCATTGGAATAATTTTAATTCCTGCACTTTTATTTCAGTTAAATGCAATGTGAATGTTTAGCTTAGTTTATTATTTATCTCCCAGACTTGATTAGATCCTGGTTTGGTTCCAAATTAATGATTCGGTACCCATTTAGTAATCGGATCCCCGATTATAGGGTGGCGGGTCATTACATTCACAGTCCATGCAAGGTTCGTCCCCCTACCGGTTTTTGAACTCCACCAAGCTCCGTGCCGCCGACCCGCCGCACCGCAGACCGCCGCCGGTACCCCTGAGGACGCCGCCACTCCGCCGGGACGTCGGCCGCCGTCCGGAGGATGGAACGCCGCGAAGGAAGTGGTGGTGGTAGAGGTGAGAGGTAGGGAGGTGTTGGAGTGGTGGGAGAGGAAGAAGAGGAAGGGAAGGGGAAAAGAGGGTCGGAGAGGGCGGAGAGAGCGAAGAGAGTGAGGGTGGAGGCGAAAATGAGGGAAAGAAGGGGAGGCTCGCAGGGTCAATCTCAATCTGGCTAAAACGCGTCGATCGAGACAGACGCCAATCAGTCTGACAGGACGGCCGTACTGACACCGCTCTGAAACGCATCGCTCACCACGGACGCAGTTCAAACGATGTGACAGGCCGTACTGACAACGCTCTGGCGCCGTACACTGACACCACAGAGGTCGCAGTCTGAATCGCGTCGACCAACATGGACGCCGTTCAGACGACGAGACAGGGGCCGTATTCTCGCGGCCCGAAACCCGCCCATGTGGCGCACACGTGGCACAATAACAAGCAGACCTAAATGGCGTCCACACAACCTGACGCCTTTTGAAAGGCGTCGAGCAGTGCTGACGTCATTCAGTCAGAAATCTCAAGACCCCTCAGGGTCCAAACCAGGGGATCCGGCCCGAACCCGACCCGAATACTGAACCCGAAACCTCAGTCCTTACATGTTCCCTACGATCCTCAATCCGTACTGAAAATTCTGGAAAGGACAAGTCCTTAGCGACCTCCAACTTTGAAAAGTCAAACACATGAGATAGATCCTGAACATATCTCCTCAGCAAGGAAACATCGAACACATCGTGCACCCCTACAAGACTGGGCGGCAAAGCTAACTGATACGCCATTTTTCCAATTCGAGCAAGAATGTGAAAAGGCCCGACATATCGCGGTCTAAGCTTAGCTTGTTTCTCGAATCTCATCACAACCTCAAACTCAAGCGGTCTCCTACGGATGTCTGCATAACTCTTCTGCCTGCTCTGAGCTGTCGTCAACCTCTGACGCACCACTTTGGCAACCTCAGCACACAGCTGTACCAACTCTGGCCATGCCATCTGCCTCTCGCCAATCTCAGACCAATTCACAGGGGATGGATACGGCCGCCCGTACAATTCCTCATAAGGCGCCATGCCGATACTAGAATGATAACTATTGTTGTAGGCAAACTCCACTGTAGATAAGTGCTGCCCCCAAGAACCTCCTCAGTCTAAGCAACATGTCCTGAGCATATCCTTTAGTGTCTGAATGGTCCTCTCTGACTGCCCATTAGTCTCGGGATGATAAGCCGAGCTAAAGGCTAACTGCATGCCCAAAGCCTTCTGAAAACTCTTCCAGAACCTAGAAGTAAATCTTGGATCCCGGTCTGACAAGATGGATACGGGCACCCCGTGCAGAGAGATGATCCAGTCCACAAACAATTTAGCCAACTGACCGACTGACCAGTCCTTCCTAATAGCCAGAAAGTGTGCCGACTTGGTCAATCGATCAACAATGACCCAGATCGCATCTCTCCTGCCAGGGGACACAGGTAATCCCATCACAAAGTCTATAGTCACGTGTTCCCATTTCCATTCCGGGATCGGCAAGGGCTGCAACAATCCTCCTGGTCTCTGGTGTTCTACCTTAATCTGCTGGCAAGTCAGGCACCTTGCCACATAATCAACCACGTCCTTCTTCATACCAGGCCACGAAAAGTGCCTCCTCAAACAATGATACATCTTAGTCGTCCTGGGATGCACTGCGTATCTAGAACGGTGCGCCTCATCCAAGACACTCCTGCGCACGTCTACCTCAGTTGAGACATAGAGTCTGCCTCTAAATCTGACTGTACCATCATCCCACAACTCCACCTCTGGTGTCTGGAGAACCTGCGGTAACTCTGCATCTACCCTCTGAGCCTCAATTACGGCATAGTACACTACTGGCCTCACAGTTAAGCTGGCCAACACGGCTCTGTTAGCCTCTCGCGGAATCCTAAAGGAAGATTCCACCACCTGCTCAAATAACCTCCATTCTTGAACCATGAGATATGATACGACTGTCTTCCGACTCAAGGCGTCTACCACCACAATTGCCTTGCTCAGATGATAATAAAGGTCGAGATCATAATCCTTGATAAATTCCATCCACCTACGCTGCCTCAAGTTCAGATCCTTCTGCGTGAATACATACTTCAGGCTCTTGTGATTGGTAAAGACCTAAAATTTCTCTCCATACAAGTAGTGCCGCCAGATCTTCAGTGCAAAAACCACAACTGCCAACTCTAGGTCATGAGTGGGATAGTTCTCCTCATGCTTCTTCAGCTGCCTAGAAGCATAGGCCACAACCTTACCATGCTGCATCAGAACCGCACCCAAACCTCGACGTGATGCATTTGAATAAACCACAAACCCACCAGAACCTGATGGAAGCACCAGAACTGGAGCCGAAGTGAGGCGAGTCTTCAACTCAATGAAACTCCGCTCACACTCCTCAGTCCACACTAAACGAACTCTCTTACGAGTCAACCTCGACAGGGGGTTCGCTATCGAAGAAAAACCCTGGACAAACCGTCTGTAATATCCTGCTAACCCCAAGAAGCTCCTGATCTCAGTTACTGTTGTAGGTCTACTCCAATCCATTACTTCTTCATTCTTGGCTGGATCCACTGCTATGCCATCACCAGATATGACATATCCCAGGAAGTGCACCTTATCTAGCCAGAATTCACACTTGCTAAACTTGGCATAGAGTTGGTGCTCTCTCAGAACCTGTAATACCACCTGAAGATCTGTGGCATGCTCTTTCTCAGAAGAAGAATATACTAAAATATCATCTAAAAATACCACCACAAACAGATCCAGGTAGGCCTTGAAGACCCGGTTCATCAAATCCATAAAAGTCGTCGGAGCATTGGTCAAACCAAAAGGCATATCCAAAAACTCATAATGTCCATACCGAGTCCTAAAGGCAGTATTACTAACATCAACCTTATAGATCCTCATCTGATAATATCCTGATCTTAAGTCAATCTTTGAAAACACCTTCGCAGACTGCAACTGATCCATCAGATCATCGATCCTCAGAAGTGGGTACTTGTTCTTTATCGTTACTTGGTTCAGCTGTCTATAATCGATACACAACCTCAGAGAACCATCCTTATTCCTGACAAATAGAACTGGAGCACCCCACGGAGAAGTACTGGGACGAATGAAACCCTTATCCAGCAATTCCTGTAACTGCGCCTTCAACTCAGCGAGTTCGGCTGGCGCCATGCGATATGGGGCCTTAGATAGGGGCGCCGTACCCGGCGCAAGCTCAATAGTGAACTCGACCTCTCGCTGAGGAGGGAGGCCAGGCAATTCCTCAGGAAACACATCAGCAAAGTCACAAACTACATGCACCTCCCAAAGACTGGAACCACTACTAATATTAGCTAAAACAACAGAGGCAAGAAAAGCCTCACAGCCACTAACAAGCAACTTCTGGGCCTTAAAGGCAGAAATAAGAATACTACTAGAAGAGAGCCTAATACCTTGGAAGTAGAAGGTCGGGATGTTCGGAATAGAGAAACGCACCCTCTTCCTATGGCAGTCTACCTCGGCAAAAAAAGCCTCCAACCAGTCCATGCCCAAGATGACATCAAAGTCGCGAATGGCAAGCACAACTAACTGGGTAGGTAATTCATGGCCCTCAATAGTTAAGGGAACCTCACTCAAACAGTTATCAGACAACATGAAATCCCCAGAAGGAACCTCTACCATCAGTCCATCAGACATCTCATCAACGGGTGCAGAAAGAATATCTACGAACTGCTCAGAAATAAAAGAATGCAAAGCACCCAAGTCAATTAACACATGCACAGAGTTCCCAAGGACAGAAATTGTACCTTCCACCAAGTTGGATGCACGGGCCTCCTTCCTGGTGATAGCTAGAACTCTCCCCTGGGTCCTCGGCTTCTTCTGATCACCTGGCCCCTTCCCCTGACCATGCCCCTGCGGGCAATACCTCGCCAAATGGCCCTACTGGCCACAAGTGTAACACCTCCCAGAAAATGCACGACACTGAGTCCCACCGTGAGTACCACCGCAATGTCGACAAGCTGCCGGAAGCCTCTGAGCTGCCTCCTGCTGAGCACTGGACACCGACTGACTCTGCTGGCTCTGCCTGGGTCTGCTACTACTGCTGCTGCCACTGCTGCCGCCACCTCCTCGAAAGAACCTCCTGAATCTAGAGCCGAGTGAAGATCATCCTGATCCGGACGAAGGAGCTGCTGTCATTCCTCTGCCATGAGCTGGCCCCTAAGGAGTTAGTCCCCTCTCTCGAGCTAACTGTTCATGCTGTGCCTCTACTGCCGCGGCACACCTAACCGCCGATGCCAAATCTGTGCAACAGTGGGAGGCCACAAAACTCCTCAGATTGGACCTCAGTCCATCCACAAACCTCTCAGTCCGACGCTCCTTGTCTCCTGAGATAAAAGGCACGAACCGCCCAAGTGAAACAAACTTCATCTGGTACTCAAGCACTGTCATGCTTCCTTGGGTCAATTCCATAAATTCCCTCTCCTTGGCCCTCTGGACATGCCTAGGGAAGTACTGAGCATTGAATTCCTTCGCAAATGTCTCCCATGGAATCTCCATGAGACTCCTATCCGCATATGACAAACTCTTCAAAGTGGTCCAACAGTCGTAGGCATCATCCTTCAACATGAAGGTAGCCAACGGAGTCTTCTCAATTGCCGCACAATCCATAGTATCGAAAGTCTTCTCCATCTCCCTCAACCAATGAACAGCCTCATCAGGGTTGGGACGACCGGTAAAATGAGGCGGCTTTAGCTTCAGGAATCTCTCCAGTGTAGCTGAAGACCCTCCCCGAGCACTAGAACTCTCACTAGGGTCTCGGGTCTAGTATCTAACCATCGTGCCCATCATAGCCTCCATGAAACGCTCCATACTCGGCCTACCGGCCTCAGATCCACTAGGGACATCTCCCTGCTCTTTAATGACTGGCATCCTCTTCCTAGGAGCCATCTAATCGTCTACAATCACAAAAATAAAAAAGTTCTAATTAGAATCCTAAAAACCCACACTACCGCCGTGCTTGTACGGGATAATTTAATTATTTGCTGGAATTAGGATATTTAACCTAGTTATTCATTTATTTGCCAGATCGAATGCTCTGATAACAACTGTAACGACCCGCCACCCTATAATCGGGGATCCGATTACTAAATGGGTACCCAATCATTAATTTGGAGCCAAACCAGGATCTTGATAAGTCTGGGAAATAAATAATAAACTAAGCTAAACTTTCACATCGCATTGAATTAGAAAGGAAATGCAGGAATTAAAAGTTATTACAATGCGACTAGACTCAGCAAATAATTACATACTCCAACAGAAAGGAAATAATTAAGCATACAGGCCAGAAAATAAAATGACAACTACATCTGGCCTTACCGAGGAACAACGGTTGCTGGTGCGCGACCCAAAGCAACACTCCCCTTGCTACATCTGCCTGGAACCCTCACCTGAAAACCACAGGGGTGAGTCTCATCGAAAAGACTCAGTAGGGATCCTTCGATCCCCAACGCCCACTCACGCACCCACAAGTATAACAACACAAATATAGACAATTTAAGCAATTAAAGCAGTAAATACATTTTCCAATTTCGTTATGAAATGCATGCATTCAAGTAGTAACATGCACAATTCTAAAAAAACCACTCCGTCACAAGTCCACAACCCGCATCTCGGCGAAACACACAAGTCACATGGCCAAACGTGGAAAACACCGACCCGCTGAGACCAAACAACAACCCTCGGATAGTGCGCTGGCTACTCCGGCCCGACAGGCTCCAGGTGGTTTCTGCTTCCCCCAGCACGAGTGACACTCCGAATGTACCACTCCCACATCGGTACTAGCTATACCCCGGGGTACACCAGGTGACCCTCTCTCTAGGCGTCACCCTACCGGTTACTCGAATTCCTCCTAATTCCAAGCCGCCAACCCGCCTCACCACACGCCGCCGCCGGTACCGCCATGGACGCCGTTACTCCACCGGGACGTCGGCCGCCGTCCGGAGAGAAGTGCGCTGCGGAGGAAGTGGTGGTGGTAGTGGAGGAAGTTGGTAGGTTAATGGAGTGGAGGGAGAGGAGGAAAGAGGAGAGGAAAGCAAGGAGAAGGGGAGGTGGTTCGCTGGAGCTCGGAGGGAAAAGAGGAGAGAGAGAGGAAAGGAGAGAATGAGGGAAAGGAAGGAGGGTTTGCAGGGTCAAAAAGAAGCTGGGTAAAACGCGTCATGCATACCCGGCGTCATTCAGATGACAAGACCGGGCCGTACTCTGACAAACCAGGGTCGTACTTTAAATGGCGTCGTCCATCCAAGACGCCATTCAGACGATAGGACCGGGGCCGTACTCTCGCGCCCCAAGGTCAGCCCACGCAGCGCCCACGTGGCACAGCCTAAAACACGTCCACATTATTGGACGCCGAAAAAAGAAACTAAGTGTCAGCCCCACCAGGGCCCACACTACGGAACCCGACCCCGAAACTGACCCGATAACCAGATCTGAAACCTCGATCCTTGCAATGGCTCTAAGTATTATGGTCAATATCTGCAAGAAGGTCGTAGATGCATGTCTGGTCGACACGGGGGCTTCAATTAATGTCCTGCCTCCAAAGACCCTTGAATTGTGTGGTGTACCCAAAGAAAAATGGGTGCCTAGCCCCATCTCTGTAACAGCTTATGATAATTCCACCCGTTCCCCTCTGGGAATGGTTTATTTAAAAGTAGAGTTAGGCCCTATATGTCATGCTGAGGTTGAATTTCACATTTTGGAAATCGATCCTTCCTTGAATGCTATTTTGGGTCGTCTTTATATAAAAACCCTCGAGGCGATTCCCTCTACGAATCATCAGTGCCTTAAATTTTCCTACAAAGGACGAATCATTAAAGTTACGAGCATGTCAATACTTGCTGCTGCTCATTTCTTGAATATCAAGCCCACTTCTTCATCTGGCCGACAACCTTTTCTGTCGGTATTATAGGTCTACCGTCTGGTGGCTGATCCTTTAAAGGCCACCACTCTTACTTCTTATCTACTAGATGCCATAAAACGGGGGAAGTTCATGGGTACCCCTAGATGTAAAATAATGATGAAGGGTGGTTATCAGCCTGGAAAGGGCCTAGGCACATAATTACAAGGCAGAACCACGCCCATCAAGTACAACCGAAGGACACCTGAAAATGGCCTGGGTTATAGGCCAAGAAAAGTGAAGCAGGACATTACTCAGCAGGAAGAAAATGAAGATAGCCAGAAGGTGTGGGAGACAATGTCTACGCCATACAAAGAAGGTCGGGACCCCTTGACATGGACCCTATACACACATTTCGTCAAAGGGCCCGTGATCAGTCATGACAACACAGTGGTCATCACTTCCTATTTTGACCTCCATGACATATATGGAAGGGACCTGTTCAGAATTGCTCACGTACTAGTCCTTGGAGGCTCTGCGGCCAATGAAAAGGAGGAAGTTCTAAAACCTTGAGTGTGAATGGTACAGATGGTTTGACTTAAGGGATCTGTATATTGCATTGAATAGACTGTTTCTTAATCCTTCAGAACCAAAGCGGCCGCCACAAATAGATGAACTGATTGAAGGGCTTGATGCCATTTTTGATGAAAGAATACTACTGTCTAAGGAAACAGATGAAGGGGAGCAAGATGCCCCCTATGAAGCTGGTTATACCACGGATCTTCTCTGGAGGGGGACTTATGCTTCTCACATTTTCACACTTCATATCTTGTTCCGCACTCAGCTTCTAACCCCGACTTGGTCGCGGGTCATTACTGAAGATATTCCACGGGCTCCGCCCATCATGATCACCCTGTCCCCACGGGACTTTATCCCTCAACCTCCTCTCGATCCAGAGAGGACTTATGATTTGATCTGGGACATACTACTGTATGATCCCCCCAATCCTTTGGCCTTGGTGCCGCTTCGTCCATCCCATTCTCCTCCTATTCACCTTCATTCTTGTTTTATGATTAATTCATCTTTTCTCCAAAAAAAAAAGCCAATTTGGCAACAAATTTCTCTCAGATCCTCGTTAAGGAAACTTCCTACTTGTCCGATTGTACTCCATCGCGCGGGTCATTCGGTCATGATTCTCTTCTAGATCTACTCTGCCCCTCCCCTCAGGAGGATTCTCTTATATTTCCGCATGTATCCTATAATTTTCGTTCTGCTTCCTCTTCATTAGGTCAGGATAGGGAGTCTAGTGAAGTTAGGGAGTCTAGGCAGGTTAGTCAGGTTAGAAAATCTAGAAAATCTAAGGGTAAACAAATTCCAGATAGATACCTCTAAGATTTAGCTAATAAATGCCTTTTTTGCTCTATGATCCCTCAGCTATTAGAGAACCTTATTCATATGCCATAAGATTATGTAGATGATGAGTCGGCTAATGATGGATATGGGGTGTATGAATTGATACACAAAAAGGACCCCATTGTTGAGGATGAGGAAGATAACGAGGACGCAGCTGAGGCATATGCCAGTGGAGTAAAAAGATTCGATGAACCCTCAGCTGCCGTAGAAGAGCCCACCAAAGAGATCAACCTAGGGACAGAAGACGAACCTAAGGTTCTCCTCGTTAGCAAGAATCTTTCTGAAATGGATGAGAAAGCAATGGTACAAGTTCTTAAGGATTATAAGGACACTTTCGCCTAGAGTTATGAGGATATGCCAGGGTTAGACTTAGGTTGACATTAAAGGATAGAGCTAGCCCAGTCAAAAAAAGTTAAGGCGATTCCACCCACAAATGGCTTTGAAAATGAAGGAAGAGGTCGATAAGTTACATAAAACCAAATTCATTAGAGTTGTCCTCTATCCACAATGGGTGGCTAACATTGTCCCGGTTATGAAGAAAGACGGGAAGGTCAGGATCTGTATTGACTTTCGAGATTTGAACCGGTTGTGTCCTAAGGATGATTTCCCATTGCTTCACATTGATGTACTCATCGATAATATTGCTGGCTATGAAACCTTATCATTTATAGATGGATTTTCAGGATACAATCAGATTAAATTGGCAGAAGAAGATCAAGAAAAGACATCATTCACTACACCTTGGGGAACATATTGCTATGTCGTCATGCCATTTAGATTAAAAAATGCTGGAGCCACTTATCAAAGGGCTATGATGGCAATATTTCACGACATGATGCATATCGATCTAGAAGTGTGTGTGGATGACTTGTTGGTGAAATCTAAGACGAAGGCTGAGCATGCCAAAGTTTTGGCAAGAGTATTAGAAAGATCAAGAGAATATCAGTTAAAGATGAACCCCAAGAAATGTATATTCGGGGTATCCTCATGAAAATTACTTGGATTCATTGTCAGTAAACGGGGAATTGAGATCGATCCCAACAAGGCAAAAGCTATCAGAGAAATGCCACCTCCCAAAAACCTGAAAGAGTTAAGAGGATTGATCAGGAGGTTGCAATTTATTCGCCGTTTTGTCTCCCAACACTCACAAAGGTGTAAGCCGTTCTACGAGCTTACCAAGCCGGGAGTCAAATTCGATTGGGACAATAAGTGTCAGGAGGCATTTGATGGATTGAAGAATTATTTGGCTAGTCCTCCTGTTTTGAGACCACCATCTCCGGGAAAACCGTTGATACTATATATTTCTGTCCTGGATGATGCAATGGGGGTTGTCCTAGCCCAAGAGAATGAAGAAGGAAAGGAGAGGGCAGCCTACTATCTCTCTAAACTTCTCAACCCCGCTGAGCAAAGATACACGACGATAGTGAAAACATGTGCAACACTTGTATGGGTGGTTCAGAAATTGAAGCATTATTTTCTAGCCCATGAAGTCCATCTCATCGCTAGGATGAATCCGATCAAGTTTCTCCTTGAGAAATCTGTCCTTACTAATAGGTTAGCACGATGGCAAAACTTTTTATCTCAATTGAATATCACTTACATTCAGCAGAAAGCAATCAAAGGCTATGCCATAGCAAAACATCTCGCTCATCACCCCCTTCCTCGTTTTGATCCAGTCCTATCGAAGTTTCTGGATGAGGAACTGATGTCCATAGACCGAGTCAAAGATGACATGTGGACTCTGCATTTTGACGGAGCTCTGAATTCCTATAGAAAGGGTATCGGCATTGTTATGTTATCACCTGAAGGTGTCACCATTCCACAAGCCTTTCAGCTTGACTTCCCAGTCACTAACAATATATCTGAATACGAGGCACTCCTTGCTGGCCTCGAGGCTGCTCATCTCCATGGTTCCACCAAACTCAGAATTGTAGGTAATAGTCAATTGATTCTTCGTCAGGTCTTAACCAAATATCGAACTCTTGATCCCAATCTCAAGCCTTATCAAGAACTCACTTATGGTTATGCAAAGCTTTTCACAAAATTGATCTTCATCCATGTTCCTAGGAATCAGAACATCTTAGCTGATGCTCTAGCCTCACTTGCATCATCTCTTAATTTTCCAATCAGCAGACAATCTGAATCAATCATCGTTCATAGGCGTCTTTCACCCGCCGTGAAAGACCCCTCATTCCTTAGAACTAAGGAGAAGCTGCTAAAGAAAGTCAGAGATGGAGATATTGTGGAAAAGAGAGAGATTATGTTAATGGAGCTGTTAGAAGAGATGGATGATGAACAGAAATCATGGTACTACGAAATTGCTAAATATTGTGAAGATCAATCATATCCCGAGGAAGCCACAACTGAGGAGAAAAGAGCTATCAGGAGAGTTACACAAAGATACACCCTAGTTGGGGGAGCACTATACAAAAGAGGTTTTGATGGAGTTCTTCTAAGATGTCTAGACGAAGATGAGCTTTGGAAGGTTATGGAAGGAGCTCATGCTGGAGTTTGTGGTAGCCATGTTAATGGACAGATGTTAGCAAAGAAAATCCTTAGACAAGGATTCTATTGGTCAACCATGGAAGAAGATTGCGTAGGATATATCCGTAGGTGTGCTAAGTGCCAACTTCACGCCGATAAGATTCATTCTCCTGCATCTTCACTTCACCCTGTTTCCTCTCCATGGCCTTTCTCCATGTGGGCTTTCGATATCATTGGACCCATTGGCAATCCTGATTCCGGCATTATGCAGATGTTCTTCATCCTTACGGCAACGGAATACTTCACCAAGTGGGCAGAAGCTGAAGCGTACACGAAAGTCAAAGCATCAACCGTCTGCAAGTTCATCATAAAGAACATCATCACTAGATTTGGAATTCCAAGCACCATCGTCACCGACAATGGACCGCAGTTCGTGTCACAAGAACTGAAAGACCTCTGCAACAGGTACAAAATTGCATTGCATCATTTGTCTACTTACTATCTGCAAGGCAATGGCTAAGCAGAGGCAACTAACAAGACTTTGATAAAAATCATCAAAAAGACGTGCAAGTCTAATAAATTCACAGATTGGTCAGAAAAATTGATTGAGGCTCTATGGGCCTACCGAACTTCAATCGGCATGCCCACTGGGTAGACTCCTTATTCCTTAACATTTGTAATGGAGGCGGTAGTTCTATACGAGATCCTCATATCGTCATTAAGAGTACAATTGAATAAGGAATTTTCTATTGATGAACACCGTTCAGCACTCTATGCTCAATTGGAACTCTTAGACGAGAAAAGATGGTCAGCTGCTAATCATGCAAGAGGTTATCAAAATAGACTAGCACGTTTTTATCAAAAGAAAGTCATTGAACGTAAGTTCAAAGTTGGTGAAATGGTTGTCAAAATAATCTTTGTAAAACCTGGTGGTCCGCGTTCTAAGCTTCAACCCAATTGGGAAGGACCATATGTTGTATCACATGCTTTTCCTGGTAACGCTTACCGTCTAGTTAATGGAGAAGGGCAAGCTCACCCCTAGAACGGTTTGTATCTCAAGAAATACTACCCTTAGGTTAAAGAGTCGATCAGCATGGTATGAAGACCAGTGGAATCAGAAAATTTAGAAACTCAAATTCCCTTATCAGTCTGAATAATTTAATTCAAGCACATTACTACACACACTGACATGTTTGATTCGTGAGTAACAAGAGATGCCAAGTCCTAAGGAATACCGAAAGCTTGACTAAAAGAGTAAAGTGCAAATCATTCTTTTCAAACAAAATTCTATTTTTACACTCGGCCCATGATGTCGAAACGAGGCTTAGAATATACTACCAAGAATACCCGCCATCTTAGTAGGAGGCCGTCATAAAAAAAAAGGGAGAGATCCGTCCCAAGAAAAGAAAAAAGAAAAGAGAAGCAAAAACAAAAGGCAAAAGCCAAATGTCAAATCAAAAGGCCATTTACACTATAAACGTCACTTCAAGGCCATGACATGAAATAAAAGGGAACGCAAGGTCGATAAATACTCCGGAAAGAAAATGACCGAACCCCAACAGATATTAGGGTAAGAAAGGAACATCTTTTTAGGTCTCCGGAACCTTCTTATGGACTTTCTAAACCAATTCTTCCTTTCTTTCTGAAGAGGCGTACTCCAAACTTAAGGAATGGCCTAGATTGACTAAGGATCAAATCATCAAATAGGATCACGAATGGAAACACAAGTTCAAACACGATGGATCTACGTTAGATTATTGAAGAACAATCTGGGAATTAAGTTAATAAATGAATATGATCTTTTGATCTGAGTACAATGCTCGTCTTTTAGTTTGCGCAATATTTCCAAATCCAAAAATACATATTTCAAAATCCAAAAAAAATACATATTTCAAAATCCAAAAAAATACATATTTCAAAATCCAAAAAGAGCACATATCTCAAAGTAAAAAAAATAGATATTTCAAAAATAAAAAATATATATATATGTTCCAAAACCTAAACAAAAATGAATATTTCAAAACAACAAAAATTAGTTCAATTAGCATCTGCTTATCGCATCTAGTGTGTTTCATTCCTTTTATTTTCAGTGAACATTTGTCTGCTTGCATGTTGCATTTTTTCTTACAGTTTGATTATTCATGCTACCTTTGTTAATAAAGGCTATGCCCCTTGACCCTTCTATCAAGAAAAAGATTGATTGATCAGTTACTTGACTGAGCAAGGGGTTAAGCCTAAATAGATACTTAACCTGTTCGTTAAGTAATGTACAGGGTACAGGAATGAAAGCCAAGGAAATCACCCAAATGATGAGACACAAAGCTGAAGACAAAATTTCATATATATATCAAACATGTGTTTGTACATGACACACAAAAGAAAAGGAAAAGTACATGATATGCAGCCCTCAACGCTGGCTCTCTCCTGCCCCTTTATCAAACTAACTCTAGGCTTCATCCTGGGCATCCGGTGTTGGAGCTCTAGAAGGTGGTGGCGGTGGACCCATAGCACGCGGACCAGCTTGACCAGAGGAGATGGCCACACTGGCTGTGAAGGTGCTCGCTTGCCCGCGCTCCTGAGCACGCTGCCGAGCACGTCTGTATCTCTCCTCAATACTCCTGCGCTCGTGCTCGGCGATGCCCAGCTGGACTCGAAGGGAGGACATCTCCGCATCCATCCTCTGCTGCTCCTGCCTCTCCCGCTCTCGCTCCTCAGTAATGAACTCCAGTCGGGACTGGAGGCGTGAGAGCTCCCGAGGAAGATCGCCAGTGGAGAGTCGAGCCACCTGCTCCTCAAGATCCCGGACCCGGGCCGCATCCGCCTCAGCCCTCTGAAGGGCTTCATGAAGCTCAGTAGCCCGATCCTCCTCCACGAGAGAAGCTTGGTGGATGGCAGAAGCAAGCTGACCCTGGAGGTCAGCCAAGACAGCCTCATGAGTAGCAGGCGGAGTAGAGGATGAGGCTCCATGTGTAGGGGAGCCGCCTGAGTGTAGACGGCTCGCTGCACCAAAAGACAACGGTTAGTGGCTAATTGTCAAAACAAATTAATTAATTAAAACACTCATAAGCATGCATCCATACCAGGTCAAAAAGCTCCTTTTGGACCTGCTCCAGCTGGGCCTCCGCATCATGTAGGCGGTCCCGGAGGTCGATGATCACAGTATCCCGTGCATCCTGCATACCACACATGCATACATTCACTCACATATATAAATTAAGATAATAATAAAATGAAAGAAACATAAATCATACTTACATCGAGTGGTCGGAGGAGCCGTAGTTAATCGGCGTAGTGGGCCTGGTATTGCTGGAGATAAGCCTCGCTGCTCTCCGCCTGGGACTCCACCCGAACGCCGCGGCGGTGCCAGTACTCGTATTGCTCTGGGAACATGGCACGCCAGTCCGTGAGGGCTTGTTTCCCCCTCATGCTCCTCCCTACTCCCTCTGGGACCTCCTCGTCAATCCACTCCTGGTGGAGGCCCAGGGTCCTCATGATGAGCCGGAGGCAGTGGGGCTTGATTTCGTTTAGGTAATGCAACCACATTTGCCTGCCGAACCTCCTCCGGCCAGCCGTCACCCACGGCTGGCCCTCCTCGCCCATGCCCAAGTAAGGGCGCCAGATCACCTGCATACAAGTTAGATACATTCATATAAATAAATTGCATTTAATAAATGAAACACTGCATTTAATAAATAAAATTGAACAAATTAAAGACTTACCAGAAGCTCTGGATAATCGAGGAATTGACGACGGAGAGCCGTCAATTGATGGTGCTGCGGGGCCGTGTCCACTATTGGCTGCCAGCGGCAGGCCAAAGGGACAGCGTCCAGTCTCACTATCCTCGCTCGGCCGAATGAGAAATAGTGGTAACTCCAAACCTGCACATAAACATGTAAGTTAGAAAAGCATCATATCATTACATTGCATAAACAAATAATAAAATGAAATTTACCTGAAGAAACAGCGAGAAGCCGCTGATGGTGGTCTCGCGGTCCGGCGTGACCGCGGAGAGATCTGCAAAGAGGTGGGCCAGGAGGGCTACACCCCAGGCATACTCGTGTAAGCTCTCTAAGTCATCTAACAAATAAAGAAACCTACAGTGGATATGGTCGTCCTTCGTACTGAAGAGCAACCGACCAAAGAAGAAAACTAAAAGGACTCTCAACTGTCTATTTACCTCATCTGCTTGGCTAGGGTCACTACAGTAGACAGAAGAGGAGGACTTGGCTAGCCTATCCCTAAACTCTGCCCAGGACTCTTCTGACCGACGCCGGGGCTCAACTAATCCCAAGGCTGCCTCCACCTCTATTCTAGGGACAGTCCTTGACTCCCAATCTAGGGTAGACACCTCTATCCCTAAGAGAGTCTCTGCCAACCCTCGGTAATCGGGGTAAGTCACCCCGCTCACTGGTCGGCCTTCTACTCTAAGGCCAGTGATCCTGGCCACATCCTCTAAGGTGGGGATCATATGTCCCCAGGGCATTAAGAATGCCGGACTTTCTGCGTGCCAATGTTCCCTGAGCGCCTGTAGCAGCACCAGATCGAGTCAAAATGGTTCGATGTCCAAAATCTCGCCGAACCCCATTCGGCGCAGACTCACCTTCTGGAAGTCCGGGAGTCCCCGATAGGCTCCTATCACTAAGTCCCATGAAATCCGAACCCTCATTGTTCCCTGCAAGTAAAAACAAGAAGATTTCATCAGTTAATGGACTTAATAAATCAATGAAATATTCTTTTTAAAAAGCGTCGAGCTATGTGGATGCACATTGAAAGGCGTCCACCATCCTTGACGCCATTTAAACCCATTTTCTGCCCTATTCAAAAATTGGGTTTTAACTTGAATGGCGTCAAACCATAGCGACGCCCTTTGAAAGGCATCACCTAGTCTCGACGCCATTCAAATCCGGTTTCGGGTTCTTCTAAAGAACCCCTTTCCTCCCCTTTTATTCACCCCATTCAATCGAAAATTCATCACATAGGGAACTTACCAGGTGTAGAGCCTCTTCCCCGCCTTCCTCTTCGGCCATGGGCGCCGGAGGAGCTTCTTCCTCCTCAAGAAACGCCGCCACTGCCGCGAGCTCGGCCGGCACTTCTTCCGGAGTTTATTCCGCTGGAACCACCGCAAGGAAGGCCGTCCTTCGCCGCTTTGCTATGACCTTAGCTTTGCTAGGACCTCTACGTTCCATGGCGATGAAAGAGAGAGCTTGAGAGAGAGGGAGCTCATGTGAAAGCTCGAGAGAAAGAGAGGATGGAGGAAGAAGATGGTCGGTGATCGCCGGACAAGAGGAGGATGGCCGGAGTTCGCCGGTGGAGATGATCGCCGGAGAAGATGAAGGAAAGCCGGAAAAGCGAGAAATCGCCGGAGAGAAAAGAGGGAGTTTTGGGAGAATGAGGAAGGAAGGGGGTCCTTCGCGGCTTCTATTTGGAGAAGTTGAAACGCGTCGGGGTACAGCGACGCCATTTAAGGCGCATAAACTGAGACGGCAAATGACAGATGTTTGAAATTGAGAAAAAGGCGTCTACACAGACCGATGCGTTTCAGTTTAAACCGCCAATTCTGGTCAGAACAGTACAAGGCATGATGATTAAACGCGTCCACACATCACAACGCGTTTCAGTGGATTAATCACATAATTCATGGCGGAATTCTGGAGAAAAGTAAGAGAGAGAATTAAAAAGCGTCTACACTTCTGGACGCGTTTCAAGGATAATTCAGGATTTTAAGGATTAATCTTTGATCTTTGAAAAAAGATTTTTTGGATGAAAGGCGTCTATTCATGTGGACGTGTTTTAAGATTAATTCGGGATTTTCACAATTAATCTAATTTTTGGAAAAAGATTTTTGATCTAAAGGCGTCTATTCTGATGGACGTGTTTTAAGTATTAATTCAAGATTTTAAGGATTAATATCTGATTTTTTGAAAATGAATTATGATTAAAAGGCGTATGTTTGAGTAGACGCGTTTTGCATTAAAGTATACCGGAATTGTCAAGGAAAAATCAAGTTTTTACTTAAGGAAAAATCTTGGACAAGTGACAGGAGATTGAGGATGGATTTCAAGGCATAAAAGAACAATTCTTTATTAAAATAAATTTTTTATTACATCATAAAAGAAAAAAAAAAAGAAGAGAACATTCAAAGAATAAATTCCCGAAGTCCCAATATATATGGAACAGATAATCCTCTATCTATTTCTTGAGAGGATTTTACACGATGATTGAAGCTAATATTCCACTGTGTGACTATAAGTTTAGTGGCTTCATAATCTTCATCGGATTCTAAGGCACGCTTCTTGATTGGAAATGTATGGGAAAATTCAGGGAATTCATAGCAAGGCAAGCTGAGTTGAGTATAGCAGCGATGAGGATTGTATAGCACAAACTCAGTAACCCCGATCAGTTTAAGCTATGCACCCGCTGCACGACGTACTTGAATGGACTTTCCTACGAGTGCAAGTGGAGAGGAATCAAACCCATTTGCTGACATTCTTCTTAGATAATCTCTCCAGTCAGCTCGAGTCTTGAGTTTTGGCACTCGATTGATCATCTTCTCATTGAATTTCACTATATTGGAAATATGGAAGATCGGACTATTCCGATATATTTGAGACGGTCTTGCAGAATTTCTAGTATGATATTCAAACTTGAAGTGCAAGTCGACCCACAGAGCGAAGAGTAGCATGCAACCATAGGGAGGCTGACCTATAGACGCTGCAGAGAACCCACTGTATAGATAGGATAGAATCGCTGTACCTACTGTCTTCCCTCAAAGATCTCGCAGATTGCACTAACTTGATCATCTTCTAGCATGTTGTCTTGAGCAGGAAAGAATAGAGCTCCAGCTAGGCACGTAGCGAATGCTTTCATCACGTTCTCAGTATCATCCTCTCTAATATCTTCAATCTCGTACAAAGTCCACTCTGCTAGCTTTGCAAGATTAATTCCTTTCTTGGTGAGGCACCCTTTAACTTCTTTTGGGTCCTTCATGATTTTCATCAATAATTGTTGACCTGTGATCTTCTCCTTCATCAGAGCCATCTTATTTTGGATCACTTCATCGTCACCGTACAACTTGATTTTGGGAAGGCCAAATAAGAGTTCAACCTCCTCTAGAAGAATAGTGCATTCAAATTCAGGAAAAATGAAGGTCTGGGTTTGAGGATGCCACCACTCAATCAAAGTACCCATAGCCGCCCAGTCCACATTTGGACTCTTGTAATGCTTCGCATGGACTACTAGACCTTGAATGTTCCACTTGGAAACAAAGGATTGCATAGAGATTGTAGTACTTTTAGCAAGCTTTCGAATCCAAGGAAGAGATGTGAATTTCCTTCGGCCGGAAAACAAAGGATATGCCTAGAAAAAAGAAGGGAGAATTACTTGAAGAACATGAAGAACATAGAGGAAAAACATGAAATTGAAGAAGAAGGATTGAAGGAGAAGAAGATTTAACTTACTTGGAGGTTAGGATCTCTTCCACTTAGATGATTTTAAAACATCGGAGAGCTTCTCTAGTGTCTTATTCACCCGCTTGCTTGAAGAATCCATCTTGTTCTTGAGCTTTTCCTTCTTGAAGCCTTGAAAACCTTGAAAATCCTTGATCTTTGAAGAAAATCTATAACTTTAATCTCTAGATTGTGTTAGGATTGTTTTGATATAAGTTTATGAAGTTTATATAGAGAGAATTGCGATTCTAGGAAGGCTTTCTCGAATTGGAGATGGGATAAGCATGGGAAGAGTTGGAATCCAGGTAGAAGTTAGCCAGAACATGTTTCTGCGACTAAAAAGGCGTCGTTGAACAGCGACGCGTTTTGTAAACTTAATGGCGTCGGCGCGACACAACGCATTTCAGGGTTTTCTGTTATTTACTCAAAATTCAATGTTTATCCATATTTTGATGCTTAATTAAACATTTGATTGAAGTTACTGATAAATTTTTGAGTGTAAGAAATTCAGGAAAATTCAAATAAAGCTGAGAATCTCAAGAAGATCCCACTGTGGGAGTTTATGAGTCTCGATCATGGCTAAAAAGACGATTATCTCTATCCTTGTATTATTTTATGTGATTGATTTGCATTATTATCATTACTATCTGTTAAATATTTATTAGACTATATCAAGGACCTTATAGTTTTGGTGAAACTGGAATTTGAGTTCCCCTTCAACAAAAACAATGATAATTCCATAGAATTCTTAATCGTACGGATAGGCCGTTTGGTTGTTAATTAGTGAGGACGATGGTTCCGCTTTTGTAAGACCGTGTGTGGATAAACAAGCTTCGGCTTAACACTGAATTACAATAATTGGTATCTTGACTCATTAATGACAATTTAACAATATTATCCTTGATTAATTTATATTTTATTTGATTTTATATTTTTCTTTTAGCCCAGCATGCATCATGTAGGACTTTGATATCATTGTGATAAGAATTAATTATTGATTAAGTTTCAGACCATTGATCAAATAATTCCCAACATGATATGAAATATTCCATTCTGAATTGAGTATCTTGATTATCTTTGAGGTTCGCTTGCAGATATCCTTGGAATTTTATCTTTTCTTGGACTCTTTATCCAACATTTCTTATTTTCTTTTTAAGATCCATCATGGCTGCAGCACGTCCATATAGGCTGCCAATCCCTCCCCATGATGAAACCTGCAGTGTCTATGACCTGGGGTACTTCCCAATCTGTGAAGGTTGATCAACCTTATTTTATTTCCTTGTCTATTTCATCCAGACAGGATTAATTCCATTAATATCCTTGAGTTATCTTTATTGATGATTTTGAGAAAAATTCCGATCATGTGATGTTAAGAGCGTGTCTCATCGTACCTTGGCATCACCTTTTCATTACATTCCATTTAATTTCACTCCCTTGCAAAGACGATGCCAAGGTGAGGCAGCTGTAGACACGCTAATTTTGACATCATTTTGAGTAAATTTCATATCATATAATAATGCCTCAGAATGGTCTGATATTTAATCATTAGTTAATTTTTATTAATCTTTTTGGATAAAATATCTAAATTGTGTCGGGTCAGACAGACATAATTTAAGTTAATTAATTAAATTGATTTTAACTCGAATTTTAATCAAATATGAAAAAGTCTAAAAGACGTCGACATGTGTAGACGCCATTTAGAGTTTATTCATATTTTGATATTTAAATTTGAATTTTAATTAATTGATTAATTAGCTGAAAGACGTCTTCCAGGCACGACGCCGTTTAGATTTCCTTAGCTGATTCTATCTCTTCTTCCCGATGTTTATCCTTATCTTAATTAGCTAAAAGGCGTCTCCTATGGGCGACGAGTTTTAAATAATTACATATAATGATGAATTAATATGTGTTTATCTGTTTGTTAGTTGGATAAACTTCAAAATCCTTCATATTAATATGATCATAACCGCGGATGTAAAGCCTATAAATACCCTACCCCTTGGTCAGTGAAGATTAGTGATGATTCTTGAAAGATTAGTGATAATTTTGAGTGATCCAAGAAGAAGACGATGTCCAGACGCTAAAGGATCGAGGTGCTGCTACTTTCAGGAGTCTTCCAGCAAGTCTGTATCCTTTCTTCATCCATTCTTCGTCCATTCATGATCTATTCAAGACCAAGGCTTTCCAGAGGCCATCCAACTTAGTTCTTAATTGATTTATGTATCTTTCTCATATTTTCATCACATTAGCATCATATTTTCATCATATCACTCCATGCAACACACACTCACTAGCATATAATTTCCAATCCATCTTTTAAAGGGGTTTCAAAGACCACAAACAAGTGAGTTCATTTGTTTAGTTGCATGATTAGAATTATTACTGGAATAGATACTATATCTATTTGAGTTCTCATTATTTTCTTTTATCTTTCTACTTTCTTGCAAGGTACAAAAGAAGATAAAGAGGAGAGAATCAACAAGAAAAAGGAATCTGGATGATCCTCAAAGTCCGATAAGCATCCAAAGCAAGAAAAAAGTCAGAAGGGCTCTCTTTCTTCAGCCGGCTGAAGGAGGGGAATCAATGACTCAAAAATCTCCCAATTCCAAAACATGTAGGCAATCAAATCCTTTTTAGAACTTTTTAGTTAAAAGTTTATGGCGATCACATTCACTGAATTTTTAATAGGTTTATTTGTCACTTAATCAACATAATTTTTCATGATAATCACACCCCTAATTTGAGCACTCACACCTGTGGCAGTCCACCTCGGCATAATAAGCTTCCAACCAATCCATGCCCAAGATTACATCAAAGTCGCGAATGGCAAGTACAACTAATTGGGCAGGTAACTCATGACCCTCAATGATCAAGGGAACCTCACTCAAACAGTTATAAGACAACATGAAATCTCTAGAAGGAACCTCTACCATCAGTCCATCAGATATCTCATCAACGGGTGCAGAAAGAATATCTACGAACTACTCAGAAAATAAAAGAATGAGAAGCACCCGAATCAATCAACACATGCGCATAGTTCCCAAGGACAGAAAATGTACCTTCCACCAAGTTGGACGTACGAGCCTCCTTCCTGGTGATAGCTAGAACTCTCCCCTGGGTCCTCGGCTTCTTCTGATCACCTGGTCCCTGCCCCTGACCATGCCCCTGCGGGCAATACCTCGCCAAATGGCCCTGCTGGCCACAAGTGTAACACCTTCTCGAAAATGCAGGACACTGAGTCCCACCGTGAGTACCACTGCAATGTCGACAAGCTGTCGGAAGCCTCTAAGCTGCCTCCTACTGAGCTCTGGACACTGACTGACTCTGCTGGCTCTACCGAGTCTGCTATTACCACTGTTGCCACTGCTGCTGCCACCGCCTTGAAAGAACCTCCTGAATCTGGAGCCGAGTGAAGAAGATCCTGATCCGGACGAAGGAGCTGTTGCTGCTGCTGTCTTTCCCTTGCCATAAGCTGGCCCCTGAGTAGTCAATTCCCTCTCCCGAGCCGACTGATCATGATGTGCCTCTACTGCCGCGGCACATCTAACCGCTAATGCCAAGTCTATATAACAGTAGGATGCCACAAAACTCCTCAAATTGGACCTCAGTCCATCCACAAACCTCTCAGTCCGACGCTCCTCGTCTCTTGAAATAAAAGGCACGAACCTCCCAAGCGAAACAAACTTCATTTGGTACTCATGAACCGTCATGCTTCCTTGGGTCAACTCCATAAATTCTCTCTCCTTGGCCTTCTGGACATGCCTAAGGAAGTACTGCGCATTGAATTCCTTCACAAATGTCTCCCATGGAATCTCCCTGAGATTCCTATCCGCATAAGACAAACTCTTCAAAATGGTCTACCAGTCATAGCCATCATCCTTCAACATGAAGGTAGCCAACGAAGTCCTCTCAACTGCTGCACAATCCATAGTATCAAAAGTCTTCTCCAACTCCCTCAACCAATGAACGGCCTCATCAGGGTCAGGACGACTGGTAAAATGAGACGGCTTCAACTTCAGGAATCTCTCCAGAGCAACTGAAGGCCCTCCCCGAGTACTAGAACTCTTACTAGGGTCTCGAGTCTGATATCTACCATCGTGTCCATCATAGCGTCCATGAAACACTCCATATTCGGCCTACCGTCCTTAGATCCACTAGGAACATCTCCCCGCTCCCTAATAACTGGCACTCTCTTCCTAGGAGCCATCTAATTGCCTACAATCACAAAAATCGAAAAGTTCAAATTAGAATCCTAAAACCTACACTACCGCCATGCCTGTACGGGATAATGTAATTATTTGCCAAAATTACGATATTTAACCTAGTTACTCATCTATTTGCCAGACCGAATGCTCTGATATCAACTGTAATGACCCGCCACCCTATAATCGGGGATCCGATTACTAAATGAGTACCAAATCATTAAATTTGGAGCCAAACCAGGATCTTGATAAGTCTGGAAAATAAATGATAAACTAAGCTAAACATCCACATCACATCGAATTGTAAAGGAAGTGCAGAAATTAAAAATTATTACAATTCGACTTGACTCAGCAATTAATTACATACTCCAACAGAAAAGAAGTAATTAAGTGTACATGCCAGAAAAGAAAATAACAACTACATCGGGGCATACTCCGGAACAACGGCTGCGGGTACACAACCCAAGGTAATACTCTTCCTCACTATGCCTGCCTGGAAGCCTCACCTGAAAATTGCAGGGGGTGAGTCTTATAGAAATAGACTAAGTAGGGATCTTCCGATCCCCACCACCCACTCACACACCCACAAGTGCAATACACAATTATAGGCAATTCAACTAAATAAAATATTAAACACAATTCCCATATTTCGATATAAAACATACGCATTTATAACAGTACAAGCACGATTCTGAAACCACCCTACCACGGAGTCCACAACAAGCATCTCGGCTAAACACACAAGTCACACGGCCGAACGTGGAAAACATCGACCCGCTGAGACCAAACAACAACCTCTCAGAAAACGCACTGGCTACTCTGGCCAGACCTGGCTCAAGGTGGTTCTGCTTCCCCCAGCACAAGTGACACTCCGAATGTACCACTCCCACACTGGTACTAGCTATACCCCGGGGTACACCAGGTGACCCTCTCTCTAGGCGTCATCCCACCACTCCCACACTGGCGCCGTGTCACCCCCACACCGACATGGGGTGCCTAAGCGCTAACAACTATTACTTTAGGCCCACGATCGCACAAAACGCAACACGGTGCGATCCGATCACGTAGAAATTATCGTCCTCAAGTATGATTTCAAACATGCAATTAACCAAACTATCTATCAATGTAAACACATGTTGATTGCAGGAATTAATGAGATTCTATCTTAAATCGTGTCGCCCAAGGACGACGTCATTCAAGACTCCTAAACTGGTTCATGTGAAATCTGGCTTCTGAAGATGGCCTAAAACGTGTCGTTCAAACGGGTCGCTATTTAAAAGGTGTCGCTGTCCCTCGACGCCATTCAATCTAGAGATAGAGTCTGTTATCTGGGATAAATTGCGTCGTGGGCGGAAGCCGCCTTTTTAAAAGGCGTCGCTGTCCTACGACGCCATTTAACCCTCACAGACAGGTTCTCCTCCGGCCTCCCCTGAGTTACAAAATGGGATTTCTCCCCCAAATTCGCACAAAACACCATAAAAATAGAGACGGAGGAGGAGAAACTAAGTACCCATTAAAAGCCCACAATTCCTCATTACATGTAATTAGTATTTTCACCCAAAAAATCCCCTAAACATGCTCCAAAGCGGGAAAACATGGTTTTAAACAAAACATCGCAACGATCGTCACCCTACCGGTTACTCAAACTCCTCTGAGCTCCAAGCCACCGCACCGCCACGCCACACGCCGCCACCGATACCGCCGTGGACACCGTTACTCCACCAGGACGTCGGCCGCCGTCCGGAGAGAAATGCACCGCAGAGCAACTGGTGGTGGTAGTGGAGGAAGTTAGGAGGTTGAGGGAGCAGAGGGAGAGGAAGAATGGGGAGAGTAAAGGAAGGAGAAGGGTAAAGGAGGTGCCGGAGGCCGGAGAGAAGAGAGGAGAGAGAGAGGAAAGGAGAGAATGAGGCAAAGGAGAGAGGGTTCGCGGGGTCAAACTAAAACTAGGTAAAACGCGTCGCCCAAGCCCGACGTCATTCAGACGACAAGTCCGGGCCGTACATTGACATGCCAGGGCCGTACTCTGCATGGCGTCGACCATGCAAGACGCCATTCATACGAGAAGTCTGGGGCCGTACTCTCGCGGCCCAAAGCCAGCCCACGTGGTACAGCCTAAAACGCGTCCACATCGCCGCACTTTGAACCGCGTTGAGCTTGGAACCCACCCCCCAACCCCACAAGGGTCCAAATCAAGGGATCCCACCCCGAAATTGACCCGATAACCGGATCCGAAACCTCAATCCTTACAACATTAGATGGTTTTGGACAAGAATAGAGGAACGATATAATTATCCATGTGTTTACCTGGGAACTATATTTCTACTCTACTCTGTCACGTATTCGTGGTAAAGCTTAGACTGGGAATAATGGTCTACTGTGTTTACATGGGACCATTAAACCTAGGAGCCGAAGTATGATCGGATATTGCAAGGAGTTGCAATTATCATGAGATGATTGCTCTGAGACAACAGTATGATACTATGTGTTTACCCGAGGTCATGCTATGATGCTTGGAGATTCTGATCCCCAGTAGGAGACAGTTGGCGTCTCCCGTTCTGTATATTTGAAGGTTATACAGTCCGATGAAAATTAGTGGGAATAAAACTAGATAAACAAAGTCCATATCTTGTTTTAAATAAACTGATAGTATGCTAATTTTAATTTGATTATCTCCTGTAGGCTAAAATGTCGCACCACAATCCATTGCGTGGCATACTTGATGCCAACCGTTTGACAGGCACCAACTACGCCGACTGGTTCAGGAACCTGAAGATTGTCCTCAGGTCTGAGCAGATTGCCTATGTCTTGGATAATGAACCTTCTACTGAACCAGCATTAGATGCCCCAGAGGAGGAAATGATTGCATATGAAAAGTGGAAGGAAGACTCCACCTTGACCCAATGCTACATGTTAGCCTCTATGAGCAATGAGTTGCAGAGGCAACATGAGGAGATGGATGCTAGATCCATCATGCTCCATTTGAAGGAGCTATTTGGTGAGCAGAGCAGAATCGAACGATATGAGATATCTAAGAATTTGTTCAAGGCTCAGATGGCAGAGGGAACTTCAGTACATACTCATATACTAAAGATGATAGAATGGGTGGAGAGGCTGGATGCTCTTGGGGTTACACTTCCCATGGAGATGCATACTGACCTCGTGTTATCTTCCCTTCCACAATCATATGCTCAGTTCATTGCTAACTTTAACATGAACAAGATCTAGACCACCTTGGCTGAGCTACTGAACATGTTGAAGACTGTAGAGGGTACCCTTGTGAAGGATAAACCCCAAATCCTCATGGTTGATAGAACCAACAGAAAGAGACTTGCAGTCCAAGCCTTTCGGAAAGGTAAGAACAAGGTTCATAGAAAGCAAAAGGTTGTCAAGAAAGATAAAGACAAGAGTGCTGAGAAATGTGATTGCTTCTACTGTCATCAGAAGGGCCACTAGAAGAGGAATTGTAAAGAATACCTCAAGGACAAGGCTCAAGGAACTGTGAAGCAGCAGGGCGCTTCAAGTATCTATAAGATAGATGTAAACTTGTCAATAAGAGATTGTACATCATGGGTATTAGATACGGATGTGTATCTCATATCTGCAATTCTGTGCAGGCACTGATAAGAAGACGTAAGCTGAGGACCGGCGAGATAGAGCTGAGGCTAGGTAACGGCGTAAGAGTTGCGGCGATCGCTGTGGGGACAGTGAAGCTCAAGCTACCATCCGGAGATACTTTCTCATTAGATGATTGTTATTATGTACCTAGCATAATAAGAAACATTATTTCTATTTCATGTTTAGATAGAATTGGATACAATTTAAACTTTGGAACAATAGTTGTTCAATTTATTTCATAAATAAATTAATAGCTTCTGCTATCTTATCCAATAGTTTGTATCTATTAAATGTGTCTCATGAAAATTTATACATTAGTTCTTTAATTAAAAGAAGTAAGTATGAAATGAACAAAGCCTACTTATGGCATTGTAGGCATGGACATATTGGTGAAAACAGACTCCAAAAGATGCATAAAGATGGATATTTAGATCAATTTGATTATGAATCATATGCAACCTGTGAGTCGTGTTTAATGGGTAAAATGACTAAGTCTCTATTTAGTGGAACTGGAGAACAAGCCAAAGACATATTAGAACTTATACATTCAGATGTATGTGGTCCTATGTCTACCCAAGCCATTGGTGGTTTCTCATACTTCATTATATTCATTAATGATCACTTGAGGTTTGGATACATATACTTATTGAAGTATAAATCTGAAGTCTTTGATAAATTCAGAGAATTTAAGAATGAAGTGGAGAAACAAATTGGAAAGAGTATAAAAACCATCCGATCTGATCGGGGTGGTGAATACTTGAGTATAGAGTTCATTAAATACTTAAAGGATAATGGTATCCTTTCTCAGCTTACACCTCCTTATACACCTCAGATGAATAGTGTATCAGAAAGGAGAAATCGCACATTAATAGAGATGGTGCTATCCATGATGAGCATGTCCAAATTACCAGTGTCCTTATGGGCATATGCACTTAGCTCGGCTATGTATATCCTAAACAAGGTACCCAGCAAATTTGTTGAAACCACTCCATATGAGATATGGAATGGGAGGAAACCATACTTTAAACATGTTAAAGTATGGGGATGTCCTGCTCATGTTAAAAGACATGACGCAGATAAGCTGGAGTGTAGAACTGACAAATGCAGATTTGTGGGATATCCAAGGGAAACTTATGGATATTACTTTTATCATCCAGGCGAACAAAAGATGTTTGTGGCTAGGAGAGCTGTCTTTCTGGAAGAAGATTATATTCTCCAGAAGGACAGTGGGAGTAAAGTAACTCTGGAAGAAATTTCAGACCCACAAACTGGTAATGGTTCATCAGATGAACCGTCAGCTTCTGAACCTGTTCAAAATGATACACAGGAATCTCGTAGGTTTGAAAGAGTACCTTAACCACCAGAAAGATATGTGGGACATATTAATTTGGATGGTTCAAGGATACTCTATAATGATGATGATGATCCTAAGACTTACCAGGAGGCCATTGAAAGTCCAGAGGTCGGGAAATTGCGGGAAGCCATGAATTCTAAAATACAGTCCATGTACATCAACCAAGTTTGGAACTTAGAAGATTTACCCAATGGTATAGTACCTATCGACTGCAAATGGATCTTTAAAAGAAAGATCGGTGCAGATGGACGTATTGAGACTTATAAAGCAAGATTAGTGGCGAAAGGCTATCGTCAAAGACAAGGTGTTGACTATGACGAAACCTTTTCACCCGTTGCCATGATTAAATCTATCAGAATTCTTCTCGCCATTGCTGCCTACCATGATTATGAAATCTGGCAGATGGATGTGAAAACTGCCTTCCTCAATGAAAAACCTTGAGAAGGAAGTGTATATGATACAACCAAAAGGATTCACATCCAAAGAATCTCCAGACATGGTATGCAAGTTGCAGAGGTCCATTTATGGACTGAAGCAAGCTTCCCGAAACTGGAACATAAGATTTGATGAAGCGATCAAATCTTATGGCTTCATTAAGAATGAAGATGAGCCCTGTGTGTACAAGAAAAACAGTGGGAGTGCAATCACATTTCTGATTCTTCATGTTGACGACATCCTACTCATTAGGAATGATGTCATCGGTAAAGATATGGCTGTCAAAGAACTTATCCATGAAGAATTTGGGAGAAACATCTTATGTATTAGGAATACGGATTTATAGTGATAGATCAAAGAAAATGCTTGCTTTAACCCAATCCATGTACATAGAAACTATTGTCAAAATGTTTGGCATGGAAAATTCCAAGAGAGGTCTCATACCAATGAGACATGGAATTTCACTTTCTAATGGTCAGTCTCCTAAGACACCTGAAGAAAGGGTTGTGATGGATAAGGTTCCCTATGCTTTTGCCATAGGCTCCATCATGTTTGCCATACTATGTACTAGACCTGATATAGCATATGCTCTAAGTGTTACAAGCAGACATTAGGCGAATCCAAGTGATGAACACTAGAAGGCTGTGAAATGCATCCTTAAGTACTTAAGAAGGACTAAGGATCTATTTCTAGTCTATGGAGGAGGAGTCTTAAAGCTGCAAGGATATACTGACTCGAGTTTTCAGTCTGATCCTGATGACAGCAAGTCAACATCAGGTTTTGTCTTCACACTCAACGGGGGAGCAGTGAGCTGGAAGAGTTCCAAGCAGGAAACCACTGTTGATTCAACAACAGAAGCCGAGTATATTGTTGCTGCTGAAGCCGCCAAGGAAGCTGTATGGATGAAAAAATTCATCGGCAATCTTGGTATGGTGGAAAGCATGTCTGGTCCCGTCCCACTGCTGTGTGACAACAATGGGGCGATTGCTCAAGCGAAAGAACCGAGGTCTCATCAGAAGTTGAAGCACACTCTGCGGCGCTTTCATCTGATCAAGGAGATTATAGCTCGACGTGATGTCGTGGTGGAAAGAGTTCCTTCAGCCGACAACATCGCAGATCCACTGACAAAGCCCTTGTCTCAAAATGTCTTTGAGCGTCACTTAGAGAATATGAGTATTCTATATAAAAATGATTGGCTTTAGTCCAAGCGGGAGATTGTTAGTATTAGATGGTCTCAAAGCCAATCTGATACTATGTATTGATTCAGTTTATTAATAAATGGCATTTATTCATTGTGTGTAATTAATTCGAGGCATGTTTATCGTATCACGATGAAGTCCATGAACATGTGCAATAATTTTCGGATTATAATGAGATCATAATTACAGGACCGAAGGTTTATAAACACATGTTCTTAATTGTTCCTAATCATAGGATGTTTAAGAAGGACATCAAACATCCGGATAGGCTAGTATAGGTTACTTCAGCTCATATGATGAGGGTGACTGATCCTATAAGTCACTTGTGTGGAGACACTATGCTGAACCTGTAGCTGCTTATTGGCGAATGAGTTTACTGAACTGATCCGACTATGAATCGCTGGATGGTAAACATCTCACTGTTAACCAGCTCGATTCTTTTGTCACAGTTGCGTAGATGATCTTTGGACCTGAGACGCCAAAGATATCTTGTTGGTAGGTTTTTGAACTTTGACCTTGACTAACAAATCCCTAACCATGGGTTATCAATAAGTCAAGTGATCGGGTTCTGGGAAATGCCCTCGAAGGTAATTGTGTATTCAATACGGGATCATCCGCTCTCGGTAGTTTGAAAGATAATGTTCCGGGAATGATGCGCTTAAGTCTCTGGCCAGGACGGACTGTGTATTAGATAAAGAGTTATCCGATATAGATTAGCGGCATCTGATTCAAGTGAATCGACCGGATAGGGTTTAACAGTATACCATACCCTAGGTCGATTCGGGAACGTTGCACGGATGAAGGATTATATATGCACTGCAACCGTTGAGGGAAAGGTTTCAATAGAGGGTTGCGATAACCTAGTGCCATCTAGGATCACGCGATGTTGCTTGGCATCCAACATGATCGGAAACCCGTCTAAATTTATTGTGGGACATTAAATTCGGCTGATTAATTAAGTATAAGGATATTAATTAATTCAGTGGCTCCGTAAAGAGTTACTGGACTTAATGGGTTATTAACTGGACTGGTAATTGGGCCTAGAGGGTCACACGCAAAAGGTTTTCAAGTCGATAGATAATCCGACAGGATTTCGGATAAGTTTGGGTTTTTACGAAAAATCGCAAACAGACTTATTATAAAAGAACGGATACTACGTCGGGGGCCAGCAACACTAACTTAGCCGTCGTTCTTTCACTCTCTCTCCTCTCTACTAGGCGTGCGACATGAGGTGGCCATCTGGAGGCTCCGCTTCGATTCCCGACTGCTCCGCCTTCCGTCCAACGGGAGATTCCGAATCCGCATGTCGCGGCGGATTACATGGAGCCAGACGGGATCCACGAATGCTGCATTGAGCGAGGAGGCGAGGATGATCCATCGCGAGGAGAACCGCGTGGATACCGCTAGAGGCCGGGCACTTGCGTGGCTTGCGGCATCGCTCTGACGGAACCGGAAAACGAACGCGGATTTGAATCCGCGCAAGGGAAGTCCGATTTACTCCGATTTTTTTTGTTAATCGAAATGGGATGGATCCAATCCCGAAATATTTTATTCCGCTGGATTTTCGGTCAGATCTCGACACAGCGATCCCAACAAGAGAATGTTCCAGGAATTATGCGCTTAAGTCCCTGGCCAAGGCGGACTCTGTATCAGATAAGGAGTTATCTTATATAGATTAGCGGCATCTGATTCAAGTGAATCGACTAGCTAGGGTTTAACGGTAAACCATACCCTAGGTCGATTCAGGAACATTGCACGGATGAAAGATTATATCTGTGTGGTAATCGATGATGGAAAGGTTCCAATAGTAGATTGCGGAAACCCCAATGCCTTCTGGGATCACATGGTGTTGCTCGGCACCCAACGTAATCGGAAGCCCGTCCGAATTTATTGTGTAATATTAAATTCGGCTGATTAATTAATATAAGGATATTAATTAATTAAGTGGGTCAGTAAAGCATTACTGGACTTAATGAGCCATTAACTGGACTAGTATTTGGGCTTAGGGGGTCACACGTAAAAGATTTTCAAGTCGACGGATATTTTGACGGGGTTTTAAATAAGTGTAGGTTTTTCTGAAAAAATGCAAAACCACTTATTATAAAAGTACCACTTCGAGCTCTAAGGCCAGCAACTTAGAGTTGACCTAGCTGCCCCCTCTCTCTCCTGGCCGCACTACGTCCTGTCCGACGAGAGATTCGAAACCGCATGTTGCGGAGAATTACGCTCAACCAGATGGGATCCGCGGACACTGCACCGAGCGAGGAAGAGAGGAAGTCAAAGGGAGGGTTGTGTACGTACACAACACCACAACCCCTTGTAGAGTTTCTCTCTCCTCTCTCTCTCTCTCTCTCTCTCTCAGAAGGATAGATCTCCCTCTCTCCTTATCTTCAATTGAATGGTGGATTTGAGATCGAGTTGACGTCTACAAGCCGAGGAGAAAAATGCGTCTACTCGGGAGTGTGTGGATACCTCTGGAGATCGTGCGCGTGTGCGATTACTAAATCGGTTCAATCTATGGGAGATACGAAACCCAGCAAAGGTGAAAATGGTTCTTCCGATTAATTTAATTAGTCCATTTTTCGATCCCAGCAACGTAATACTAGGAATCATTTTATTTTCGCTGCGTCTATGTCGATTCCTTATAGTGGTATCATAGCCAAGTTGCTGGTTCGATCGAAAAACGACATCATTTTGCATGATAATTTCTCGTTATGCATGAAGAACGCGTATTGTACTAATTTCTCGGCTAGATTAAAATTATTGGAATCTTCATAAGATGATCGAAAATAATTCCCGGGTTTAAAGGGTGTAATTTTCTCAATTACTCCTAATGGTGGATAACCTAACGGATAGATCTAACATGGTTGATTATTGTATTCTCTCGCTTGAGAATGCCCCTCAAATTGCATGGTCGATTGAGATCCAGGACTGTCCTAGCTTCTCTGATATTGCATGAAGGTCAGGTCAGGTGAATGGGATCGGTAGTGCTTGTTCTGTAAGTTTGGATATTAATATTCATATTGCTATGGTTATGAACAGAAATAGGGCAGAATAGCATGGATTGTGCTATGGCAATAGGCCTTCACCCTTCTGTCTGGTATGACCAGAGGAATCACCAGTGAAGTACAAAAGCCCCCTTCTCATTTGACAACCATCGGTTACCTTTTTTTTTTTTTCCCCGCGGGCTAGCAAACTCATAATTTTTCGTAACAGAACCGTGCAGCCATGCATGCTAGGATAATCGGATTATCACGCATGCATGGGTCAAAGGGGACGTCCGGCAATGTCCGGAGCGCCGCTGCCGATGTCCACTGGCGCCGTAGGGGCCGGCGGGAGCCCCGCCGCCCATCGCCTGCGCCGGCAGCAGCCTCCACTCACCGATCGAGGGTCGAACCAGGCGCGCTCCCCCGCCTCAAACCCTACCGGGCGACGGGGGAGGGGCGGCGTTTAAACCCCTTGTCGTTCATTTTTTAAGGAAAAAATGCACTTGCTCTTGATTTTTTGATTTTAGATTTGTTATTTGTGCGCTCTACCTGACTCAATCAGATGATTGCGTAGTTCTTTGACCCGATCCTGCTACCCATAAATGGAATAGCGTTAATTACATCCTCCTAAGAGGAAAACCCTTGATTAATCGTCGGAAGAATAGAATAACACCCTTTGAAATGATATAAGTAAGATATACAGGATTGCATTCGAAAAATGAATGAATTTCAGCTTTTATTTGAGAAGAAAGCTTATTTTTTAGTTTAAAGTTGAGTCTGCGCAAGACTTGATTTATTGATTTTTATTGATGGATGATGATGAGAGACATTTTTTAGTCTTTTTGGATTGATTTATGTGGATGCATTGAAGATTTGTTGAATTTTTATGTTTGGGAGTGAATATGAAGTTGAGTCTGCGCAAGGATGCGTAGACTCATTTGTTACCAATGAGAATGCTTGTGTTTATTTTGATTTTTGATGTGTGAGAGGATTGAAGATCTTTTTTATGGTATTTTGATTGAAGTAGATGACATTTTTTATCAAGGGAGTCTAAAAACATTTCTTATTGTGTTTTTTCAGATTTGAAGTAAAGAGACTTTGGATTCGATTTGGAAGGTATGGAAAAGTGTTTTTTATGTTTTCTTATTTTATTTGAGTGGAAGATACTTCAAGTACATATACTTTTTATGTTTGGGTTTTTAGAGAATGAGCAAGGTTGAAGTGAGGCTTCTTTTAGGTATCTTTTATGTTTTGCAAAAGGGCAAAAATGAGTTTTATTTATAGAAAGTATTTTATTTTTTTCTTGGAGTTTTTTATTCAATTTTAAAGGAATTAGAGTTGAAAAGATTGGATTTTACCAATTAGGGGTTGAGTCTGTGCAGGGTAGCGCAGACTCATTTGTCACAAGCCTAGTTTTTCAGTTTTTTACGTAATTTCAAGGAAAAAATTATCATTTTTGTACGGGTTTTGATTTATAGAAAATATAGGGTTTATTATTAAGTTTTTTTATTTGATTTGAGGAGAATTTAATGGCAAAAAAAAATCAGATTTTAAGATTTTAGGGTTGAGTCTGCGCTATAGAGCGCAAGCTCATTGTTTATCAAAGTGTTTAAGCATTTTTTATATTTTTTGTAAAATAAGTTTTAAGCTTTTATTTAGGTTTTTTACTTATATAAAGTATAAAATTTTTATGTAAATTTTTGGGTTTAATTTGGAGGGGATTTAAGGTCAAAAAGGCCAAATTTGGGATTTCAGGGTTGAGTCTGCGCAGGGTAGTGCAGACTCATTTGTCACCAATGTGTTTTGAGTTGTTTTTTGCAATTGTTCAAGAACAACTTGGTATTTTTATTTGATATTCTGATAGATAAGAATAAACTTGATTTTTATAGAGTTTTAGATCATTGTTTAGTGGTCGGGAAGTTGATTTTTTTTTTTTTGTGATTTTCAGGGCTGAGTCTGCGCCATGATGCGCAGACTCAACTATGAACTGTGTATTTTTTGTTTGTGAGTTATTTATTGGATTTTTGGCGAGATAACTTGATTTTATGTTTTGTTTGGTGATTATTTACAGATTTGGAGCTGCGGGCATGATTTGGGGGCCAAGAGATGAGGTTTTGGCCTTGGGATTGATGCGCAAACTCAAGTTCAAAGAGGATTTTAAGAAAGATTCTTAAAAAGATGGAACCTCCTGAGGTTGAGAGGGATTCCAAGAATTTCAAAGTGCTGGGAAGCTTCAAATATCAAGGAGTCAAGAAAAATGCGTTTGAGTCTGCGCAAGGGGTGCGTAGACTCAGCTCAACTTGTAATTTTGGTTTATTTTGAGGGGATTTATATCCTTTTTGTAAATGCATGTTTATTTGAATGAAATGAAGTGTTTGATATATGATTGTGAGGGATTTGATCAATTTGATTTATTGATTAGTTGATTTTTTCATTTGAAATGAGCTTATGAAAGATGTGCAGACTCAACTTGTGTTTGGAAGTTTTGTGTTTATTTAAAAGGGAGAATGTCCATTTTTTAACCTTTTTATATTTAAATATAATCTAAATTTTGTTATTTTGAATCATTTGAGCCATAACCAATAGACTTGGTCCAAGAATCCATCACTTGACAACTTTTGGGTTGAGTCTGCACGTGGGTGCGCAGACTCAAATCTGAAAATGGTTTTTTGAAGTTCCTACACAGTTCCAGCTGCAATTAAATCCATCAAGGGGTTAGTTTCAACCATTAAAGTTAAAATATGAAATCCAGAGTGGAGAAAAATAGATTGTACCCCATTCCCAATTGAATTTCCATGCTTATAGGTACGCAGACTCAAAATCTGAGCATAATTTTAGGTTTATACCTCTTTTCAACTTGAAGTAATCCAAGAATCACCACAAATTTGAGGAGGATAACACAGAGAAATCTCAGAAATTGAGTATGGCTACATGAGGCCTTTTCAAGGAGTGGTTTTTATATGGATTTCTTCAAATGACATGATTTCTTCATGTTTATCTCATTCTTCTTAGATCACTTTATAAAGCATTAAAAGTGCTCAATATAGTGATTCCAAGTTGAATTTCAACCTTTCATTAGGAAAACCCAATGAAAAGGTTTAAGATCTTCATGAAGGATCATGGCATGAAGGGACCCGAAGGACCAACTCCCTTAAAGGGATATGTAATCGCTAATGGACCATAGGGATGGCTATAAAGGGGGGCGTGCCAAGCATCCAACCACTCACCCAATAGGTGCCCTTAATGCCTTCAAGATGTAAGAAAAACCCACAAGGGGTAATCCAAAGCATCTCTAGATTTGGGGAGCAAGGAACTCTACCAATTTCCCTAGAGGATCACATGTAGCCATTAACCATGGAGGTGGCTATAAAGAGGGGGGTGCCGAGCATCCAACCACTCACCCAAAGGGTGCTCTTAGTGCCTTCAAAATGAAAGGATTATCCACAGGGAATCACCCATTCCATTTCTACATTTGGAGAGCAAAGAACTCCACCAACTCATTAGGACTTCGGGACACATCATCTAAATGAACCCATAGAAATTGGAACACAAGAATGATGTTTTTTGTATAAGGGGCCTTGATTAGTTACCCAACATTAGATTGTTGGCACCCTTAGATCGGGACATCCTTGGAAAACATTGGAAAACATTTAAAAGCTTAAAACATATGGCAAAACTTCGGTTTGAAACATTAAGGGCTTCACAACCCAAAGTCCAATCCTTTTAGGACCTTCATTGGGCCTCAAAGGGACAGCACTAGGTCCAAGGAACATTTGGACAGCTTGGGGGAGGATCAAAGAATCACCTCAAGCCCAAAAACCAACTTGAAAGAGGCGCAGACTCAAAACTGCACTTAGGCGCTGAGTCTGCGCAGGGGGGGGCAGACTCAAACACTGTAGCACCTGCAAACGCAGACTCAAGCTGAAACCCGGATTTTTGGTGAAAAATGGGTTTAAAACTAACCCCAATAATGGAAAATAAAGTATAAAAGATATAAGACCCAAAATATTTATTTAAAATATATTTTAGATGCATTTTTTTAGGAAAATATCAAAAAAACTTGAATATGAACATATGGGAAACTTAGATATATTTTTATCTTTTCCATGGATCTCTCCTTCTTGGCTCCATGTTAGAGGGTTTCTACCCAAAGAAGTGTTAGGAATCGCCAAAAACGCAGCGGAAATAAAAACGATTCCATTGTATCGGTCGCTGGGATTGTAAAACGGACATTAAAATAACGCGGGAAGAACAGTTCTTCACCTTTGCGGGGTTTCGAATCTCCCGTAGATGATGCCGACTCGGTAATCGCGCACGCGTACGATCTCTAGAGGTATCCACACCAGTTCCCGCTGCAGACGCGATTTCCTCCTCGACTTGAGTGCTCCGACCGGATCTCAAATCCACCGTACGCGGAGAGAGATAGATCCACTCCAAGAGAGAGAGAGGAGTGAGAGAATCTGGGATGAGTAATTCGTCTAACCAACCTTTTACCCCTCCCCCTTGGCCCTCCTTATATAGAAATAAGGATAAGCACAAGAGTTAATCCTCATGATTATCCAAGAGTTTGGCCTTGGATAATTCTCCATTAAATCTTCATGTTTATCCTGCAGCTTTTCATAAAAACCCAGATAAGCATGAAATTTAACATCTCTCACCGTCTGACGAGAATTCTTATGTGTGTGACCCTCTAGGCCCATATATCAGTCCGGTTGCATGCCCATTAAACTTAGAACTGTTTCTTGAGTTTAATATTTATTAATTAACATTTAAACATCATATGTTAAATGATTAATTTAATAAACAAGTGAATTATCATCCGATGATTAATTCACTTGGCCTTCTGATCATGAACAGCACCAAACACTACCTCATGATCCCAGAAGATATAAGGGATATTGTTCCCTTTAATTGAACCTTTCCGTCTGCAGATGCCGCACATATATAATCCTTCACTCATGCAATGTCCCAATAACGCAAGGGTATGGTTTTTTAGTCAAACCCTCTATCGCATTATTCAGATGGATTCCAGTACTCAGTTAATATCTAGAAAGACATCTCTTTCATTTGACCCCGGCCAGGGATTTCTGTGTACACATCCATAGGACATTCTCTCTCCAGTCTTATACCAAGAGTGAGTGATCCCTTATTGTTCACTCAATTACCTTCGCAAGCTTTCCACTATATCTGAAACACCGATATGGTGGACTTAATGGTTAAAGTCCACGAGTCAGAGAATCAAGATACAATGGTCCACAAACAAGGTATCATTGGTGACTCAGGTCAAAGGACCAACTGTGCTACTGCAACGATTGAATTCCCTGATTGACTAATAGGTATAATTACCATCCAGGAATTCTTATTTGGGTCTGTTCAGTGAACTCATTCTCTAATGAGCACCCACTTGTTTGTCTTAGTGCCACCACACGAGTGAATGTGAGATCATTCACCCTCATCATATGAGCAGACATAACTTGTGTCGATCTTATCGGATATTTAATGTCCATCTCAAATATCCTATGATCGAGAACAGTTTAAGACAATTGACTGAGGATATTGATCTTACTATCATGATCTCATCATGATTCAATATCCCATACATTTGTCTATGGACCTTCATTACGATAATTAATTTGCGAGAACTATTAAAAGAAGAAATAATTGTCTTTATTAATAATTTGAACTAGAATGTACAATGATTGGCTTTGAAGCCATCCAATTCTAACATTCTCCCACTTGGACTATAGCCAATCACCCATGTGTCTAAGTCCCATAGACCTAAGGTGACTAGGGGTGTTCACTGTTTGGATCAACCCGAAAAACCGAACCGAACCAAACCGAATTTTCGGTTTGGTTCGGGTTGAAAACATATTCGGTTTGGTTCGGTTTCCGAACCTCTTCAACCCGTGAAAACCAAACCAAACCGAAAAAGTTAAAATGATATTATATTTATATAATATACTGATCTACTTTTACCAAGCCAGCAACATGGTCATGCTCCCCTTACACGTGACTCTGCTCCACGTCAGAAATAACCTTTAAAGCAATGCCAACCGGGCCTGATAGTTAACATGTTACATGCCCACATCAGTACGTTTGAACCTATAAAGCTGTAAAAACTTTTCTTGTTGCCGGTACAGGATTAAATTGTTTGTATAGTGTGCAGTGTGCACCAAGCTCCCTGCCGCCTAAGTACCAAAAGTTAACATCCGTGGAAATTTAGTCCAATACCGGACGTTTTTGTTTCACTCGTTCTACATAGCATCTATAAAGAAACACCATGTGTGCTTCCCAACATTAAACTGGGCCGTCTTCAACTGGGCCGGTGGCTGAATATGCGTTTTTTTATTTGATTAAAATCAATGAAAATTAAATAAATGAGTTCAAGTTAAATGTAAAGAAATTTTTTTACCTAAGTCGGTTCAAACCGATCCGAACCGAAGTAAACCGAATATTTTCGGTTTGGTTTGGTTCGGTTTGTAAGATGAGTCGGTTTGGTTTGGTTTGAAATTTTTTCCCCCTAAACCGAACCAAACCAAACCGTGAACACCCCTAAAGGTGACGTGCTAAATTGTTTTGAGACAATGGCTTAGTCAAGGGATCTGCTACATTATCTTCAGATGAGACTTTCTCAACTACTATATCTCCTCGGGCGATGATATCACGAATCAGATGAAATCATCTCAGAATGTGCTTTGACTTCTGATGTGATCTTGGCTCCTTCGCTTGAGCTATTGCCCCATTGTTGTCACACAATAATGGAACAGGATCTAAAATGCTTGGAACTACTCCAAGTGCCGAGATGAACTTCTTCATCCAAACTGCCTTCTTGGCCGCTTCAGCTGTAGCAATGTATTCTTCTTCGGTCGTCGAATCTGCATTTGTTTCTTGTTTGGAACTCTTCCAACTTACTGCACCTCCATTTAACATGAACACAAATCCATACATGGATTTGCTGTCATCCAAATCCGACTGGAAACTCGAGTCAGTAAATCCTCGAAGTTCCAAGTCGTTTCCTCTATAGACGAGAAATAGATCCTTAGTCCTTTTCAAGTATCTAAGGATACATTTCACCGCTTTCCAGTGTTCCTCACCTTGATCAGCCTGATATCTACTAGTGACACTTAGTGGGTGTGCCACATCAAGCCTAGTACATAGCATTGCATACATGATAGATCCTATTGCCGAGGCATAAGGAACTCTATCCATGTACGCTATCTCTTCAGGTGTCTTGGAGACATTTCTTTAGAGAGATAAATTCCATGCCTCATTGGAACGAGGCCTCTCTTGGAATTTTCCATGCCAAACCTTTTGACTATGGTATCTATGTACATAGATTGGGATAAGTCAAGCATCCTTTTGGACCTATCTCTATAGATCCTTATTCCCAGAATATAGGATGCTTCTCCCAAATCTTTCATGGAGAAGTTTTTGGATAACCAAACCTTTACTGATGACAACATTCCTACATCATTCCCAATGAGTAGAATGTCATCAACGTAAAGTACCAAAATGGTAACTGCGCTCCCACTAGCCTTTTTGTATACACAAGGTTCATCTTCATTCTTAATGAAGTCATAAGATTTGATTGCTTCATCAAATCTTAAGTTCCAAGTTCGGGATGCTTGCTTTAATCTATAGATGGATCTTTGCAGCTTGCATACCTTGCTTGAATGCTCTTTGGAAGTGAATCCTTCAATTTGTATCATATACACCTCTTCTTGAAGGTTCCCATTAAGGAATGCTGTTTTCACATTCATTTGCCATATTTCATAATCATAGAATGCGGCGATAGCAAGAAGTATTCTGATTGACTTAATCATGGCAACTGGAGAAAAGGTTTCGTCATAGTCAATGTCTTGCCTTTGACGATATCCTTTCGCTACCAGCCTTGCCTTGTATGTGTCAATCTGTCCATCTGCCCCGATCTTTCTTTTAAAGATCCATTTACTGCCAATAGGTACTATACCTTCTGGCAGATCAACCAAGTTCCAAACTTGGTTGGCATACATGGACTGAATTTCATAATTCATTGCCTCTTGCCACTTTTCTTATTCTTGACTATTTATGGCTTCTAGGTAGGTTTGAGGATCATCATCCTCATTTAAGTGCATTTTTGGTTTGCCATCATCGATATGTCCAACATATCTTTCAGGCTGCTTAGGCACTCTACCTGATCTGCGAACCTTTTGTGTATCATCTTGAACAAGTTCTTGAGTCAATGGTTCAGTAGATGAACTAGTGTTGATTTGTGAGCCTAGAATTTCTTCCAATTCTATCTTGCTCCCACTGTCTTCTTTTGAAAGATATTCTTTCTCTAAGAAGACAGCTCTTTTTGCGACAAACACCCTTTGATCGCTGGGCTGATAGAAGTAATATCAAAAACTCTCTTTTGGATATCCCACAAATCTACATTTCTCTGTCCTGGAATCCAGTTTGTCTGGATCATGTCTTTTGACATGTGCAGGACAACCCCAGACTCTAACATGCTTAAAGTTTGGTTTCTTTCCTTTCCATATCTCACATGGAGTGGAAGGTACTGACTTACTCGGAACTTTGTTCAACAGATATGCAGCAGTCAATAGTGCATATCCCCATAAAGAGATTGGAAGTTTGACATAACTCATCATTGATCGTACTATATCTAATATAGTACGATTTCTCCTTTCCGATACACTATTTAACTGAGGTGTATAGGGAGGAGTCCACTGAGACAAAATACCATTATCTTTAAGATATTCTGTGAATTCTGTACTTAAGTATTCACCCCCTCGATCTGATCGAAGAGTTTTGATACTCTTTCCACTCTGGTTCTCAACTTCATTTTTAAACTCTTTAAATTTCTCAAAGACTTCTGACTTATATTTCATTAAATATATGTAGCCATATCTTGAGAAATCATCTATAAATGAAACAAAGTATGAGTAACCACCCATAGCATGAGTGGACATTGGACCACATACATCACTATGTATTAGTTCCAATAAGTCCTTAGCTCTTTCTCCATGTCCTGAGAATGGAGCTTTAGTCATCTTTCCCATGAGACAAGCTTCACAGGTTGCAAATGATTCATAATCAAATGGATCAAGATATCCATTCTTTTGCAACCTTATGATCCTGTTCTCATTTATATGACCTAGCCTACAATGCCATAGGTACGAATTATTCACATCCTTATCTAAGCGTTCAAGAGATTTATTTACCAGACAAACATCATATGAAATATCAAGTAAATATAATCCATTCAATAAATATCCGGAAGCAAACAATTTGTCTCCTTGATAAATGGAACAACCTTTATTCTCTAGTTTCATAGAATATCCTTGTCTATCTAAAGTTGAAATAGATATGATATTCCTAATAATTGTCGGAACATAATAACAATCTATCAGTTCCAATGAGTCTCATGACGGCATCTGAAGTCTTGCTGTCCCTACAGCTAACGTAGCAACTTTTGCTCCATTCCCGAGCCTCAGATCCACGTCTCCGCGGTTCAATCTTCTTTTACTTGTTAACACCTGCAAGTTATTGCAGATATGAGAAACACATCCAGTATCTAATACCCAAGATGTTGTTTCTCAATAAGACAAGTTAAGATCGATCATGAGAATACCTAAAGCTTCACCAAGCTTCTCCTTTGCTTTTTCTGCAAGATAAATCTTGCAATTTTTCTTCCAATGACCTTCTTTATGGCAGTAGAAACACTGACCTTTATCATTGACTTTAGCTTTGTCCTTTTGAACCGCCGGTTTGCTTTTCACTAGCTTCTTAGGCTTACCTTTCTTAAAGGTCTGTCCAGATTTTCTTTTCTTGTTGGTCTTACCAACAAGCATTACATTTGGCTCATCTTTCTGGATAGTGCCTTCTGCTGTCTTCAACATGTTGAGCAGCTCAGCCAATGAAACTTCAATTTTGTTCATATTGAAGTTGATAATGAATTGTGAAAATGAATCTGGAAGGGACTGTAGGATTAAGTCGATGCTTAGGTCATTGTTCATAACAAAGCCAAGCACAACAAGCCTCTCAATCCATTCTATCATCTTGAGCACATGAGTTTGCACAGACGTGCCCTTGCTCATTCTGGTCTTGAACAATTTATTAGATATCTCATATCTTTCTGTTCTGGATTGTTCACCAAACAACTCTTGTAGGTGATTCAGAATGGACTTAGGTTCCATGTTATCATGCTGTCGTTGCAGTTCATTGTTCATTGAACCGAGCATATAACACTGGACCTTGACAGAGTCCTCCTTCTAATTTTCAAACATCATTAATTCATCTTCGTTAGCATTATCACCGGGTTGCATTGGATCTGGTTGATCCAGGACATAGGCTAGCTTTTCACACCTGAGGACAATCTTCAGGTTGCGTAACCAGTCAATGTAATTTGGTCCCGTGAGTTTGTTTGCATCAAGTATGCAACGAAGGGGGTTAGGTGATGACATAGCGACCTGCATAGAAATATATATATATAAATGAGCAGATAGTTCTTAAAATCTGATTTAGGACTTTTAATCTAGATTTAAGCTCCCACTATTTTTCGGCGATCTGTATGACCCTCTAATATACAAAACGTGAAATTCCGGTGATCTCCTAGTGGGGATCAGAATCCTTCGGGCAACATGCATGTGACCTTGTGGTAGCACAACAAATCACATCAAGTCCCTTAGGCAGTCAACTCTTGATAGTTGCAACATTTGCAATATCCGATCGATTTAACCCTTGAATCAGAATGACCTTGTGGTAGCACAACAAATCAAATGATTCAGTTAAGTTTATCCATCATTACTTAGATGACATGAATTCATAGTGCAATCCTTGTGGTAGCACAACAAAACTACACTATTTGTCCATTCATCTTAATGACATCACATGTCGTAGACCTAGGTTAATTTCTAAATCAAATAGACCTTGTGGTAGCACAACAAATCCATTTGAGATAAGAATTATCCTAAGATCTATAATGATGGTGGGTTACGTGGATTATTCTGAATATCTCACGTTTACAACTTAAATTTTAAAAGAGGGTTTTTGATTTGATTTGTAAAAATCGTGCTATCAATAGTATTTCGATTTGAAGTATCAATATACTTAATAGAAATATATATATGATAGCATGGTCCGCAAACATCACATATATGCAGAAAAATTAAATAGGGATGATCATGGACTGCTTAAGCTACTATGGAATCATCGGAGCCAAACGATGATCCATAACAGGATCCTAATGTGAAAACAGCAACACTGGTTCCATTTGATGCGAGTCCTTCCTCCAGAGGTGTCTTCAGAAGATATGAAATTCAGGACTCGCAGGTCCACAAATGTACATTTAAGCGCTAAGCAACCTTGATCTTATCAAGGGGAGTACAATCTTATAGAAAGGTAGAAAGTACACTTGGATTAAGAGAGAGGAGGACACGCAGGTCCTATTTAAAATACCAAATGAAATAAGCATCGCATTCATCTACATCATTCATCACATGAAAATACTAAGTCTATGATCATCCCACCATAAAACACATCACATACATCACAATCATCACATAATTGCAGTTTGGTATTAAATTTTATAAATATAAAATTATAATACCAATTAGTTTTCGAAATAACATTTATTTCAATATAATCAATAATATTCAAAACATTATTGACAAATTAACTAACTAAACCATTCAGTTAATCTAAATCCTAATTCAAACAATTTGAACAGAAAAATGTAATCAAGTTATGCATAAAATCAGTTTCAAACATTTTTAAACTAATTAAATTAACAGGGAAATTAATTATCTAAAACAATTTTAAATAATTAGCTAACACCCTATTAACAATAAAGCCCTTTAATTGAATAACAGTTATTAAACACTTTAATAAGGTGTTAATAATCATAAAAAAAATTAATAACATTTATTAATTATTCCTATAATTATTCTGTTTAAAAAAAAAATTAAAACAGGCTGAAAAAGGGCTAAAATGGGCTAATAATGGGTTTAATGGGGTTTAAACTGTTATTAAAACAATTTTAATAAACATTAAAATGGGCCCAGCCCATTAGGGCCCATTGGCCCGGACCTAGGGCCCTAGCTCGGCCAGGGTCGAGCCCTGGCTCAGCCAGGGGGTCTGGCCTAGCCAGACCTGAGCCCTGGCTTGGCCAGGGTCGAACCCTGGCTCTGCCAGGGGGCCGGCCCGGCCCCCGCCCGGTCCGACCGGGTCGGGACCGGGCGGTCCGGCCCCTTCTTCCTCCATTCGACCGGGCCCCTCCCAAATACCTGCAAACCCTAGCTGCTGTAGGCCGGCGGCGGTGGAGGCCATGGCAGCGCCACCAGGCGCCGGCGCCGGTGCCGCCAGGCACCGCCGGCAACGCCCCCACCGCCGGCGATCCGCCCGGCACCGGTGGGGCAGCCGGCGGTGGCCAAATGGCCCTTGGATCGAGCCCTAAACTTCCCCTTAAAATCAGATTTTGCAGGTTTTAAAAAACCGAGTTTGGGCTCGATTTTCAGCACCTCCAAGGGCACTCCGGCACCGATCATCATGCCCAATCCGTAGAGGTGACTATCACCAAGAGATCTGGACATCCGGGCCGCCATCCCAACACTTGGGAATCGTGTACGAAGCCGCTAAAGTACCCCGTTCGTCGTCCCACGAAGAACTCTGAAAAACCCAAATAAAATCCGAAAAATTACAGAAAAATAATCAAATTGTTTGTGTTCATCATATGAACACTAATCCGTCATTTTTAATAGGATTAAACACAAGAACACGTACAATACGGGTTCTTCACGCATAACGAGAAAAACACGCAAAACGATGCCCATAACCCATAGGTCCTAGGATCGTAACCTGGCTCTGATACCACTATTAGGAATCGCCAAGAACGTAGCGGAAATAAAAACGATTCCATTGTCTCGGTCGCTGGGATCGTAAAACGGACATTAAAATAATACAGAAAGAACAGTTCTTCACCTTTGCGGGGTTTCGAATTTCCCGTGGATGATGCCGACTCGATAATCGCGCACGCGTACGATCTCTAGAGGTATCCACACGAGTTCCCGCTACAGACGCGATTTCCTCCTCGACTTGAGTGCTCCGACCAGATCTCAAATCCACCATGCGCGGAGAGAGATAGATCCACTCCAAGAGAGAGAGAAGGAGAGAGAGAGAGGAGAGAGATAATCTGGGGTGAGTAATTCGTCCAACCAACCTTTTACCCCTCCCCCTTGGCCCTCCTTATATAGAAATAAGGATAAGCACAAGGGTTAATCCTCATGATTATCCAAGAGTTTGGCCTTGGATAATTCTCCATTAAATCTTCATGTTTATCCTGCAGCTTTTCATAAAAACCCAGATGAGCATGAAATTTAACATCTCTCACTGTCTGACGAGAACTCTTATGTGTGTGACCCTCTAGGCCCATATATCAGTCCGGTTGCAGGCCCATTAAACTTAGAACTGTTTCTTGAGTTTAATATTTATTAATTAACATTTAAACATCATATGTTAAATGATTAATTTAATAAACAAGTGAATTATCATCCGATGATTAATTCACTTGGCCTTCTGATCATGAACAACACCAAACACTACCTCATGATCCCAGAAGATATAAGGGATACTGTTCCCTTTAATTGAACCTTTTCGTCTGCAGATGCCGCACAGATATAATCATTCACTCATGCAATGTCCCAATAACGCAAGGGTATGGTTTTATAGTCAAACCCTCTATCGCATTATCCAGATGGATTCCAGTACTCAGTTAATATCTAGAAAGACATCTCTTTCATTTGACGATGGCCAGGGATTTCTGTGTACACATCCATAGGACATTCTCTCTCCAGTCTTATACCAAGAGTGAGTGATCCCTTGTTGTTCACTCAATTACCTTCGCAAGCTTTCCACTGTATCTGAAAGACCGATTATGGTGGACTTAATGGTTAAAGTCCACGAGTCAGAGAATCAAGATACAATGGTCCACAAACAAGGTATCATTGGTGACTCAGGTCAAAGGACCAACTGTGCTACTGCAACGATTGAATTCCCTGGTTGACTAATAGGTATAATTACCATCCAGGAATTCTTATTTGGGTCTGTTCAGTGAACTCATTCTCTAATGAGCACCCACTTGTTTGTCTTAGTGTCACCATACGAGTGAATGTGAGATCATTCACCCTCATCATATGAGCAGACATAACTTGTGTCGATCTTATGGGATACTTAATGTCCATCTCAAATATCTTATGATCGAGAACTGTTTAAGACAATTGACTGAGGATATTGATCTCACTATCATGATCTCATCATGATTCAATATCCCATACATTTGTCTATGGACCTTTATTACGATAGTCAATTTGCGAGAACTATTAAATGAAGAAATAATTGCCTTTATTAATAATTTGAACTAGAATGTACAATGATTGGCTTTGAGGCCATCCAATTCTAACAAGAAGCTCATCCTCAACTAGTGAGGGAACCTCCTTGAGAACCTCTAGGGCCTAAACCCTTAGCCATTAAAGGAAAAAGGTCCAAACAAAACCCATTTGGTTCCAACATGAAAACAAAAACTTGGATCTTAATATATATGAAACTTCGGGGATTTCTCTTGATGTTTGGCCTTGGGGGAACATCATCCATGGAAGGGATGTGCTCCTAAGGGTCATGGAAAGCCAAGCCACCTTGAAAAACCCCAAAACCAAAGACAAATAAATGAAAAATCAGTTTTTAGGAAATATGGACAGCAAAGCACATTTCGGGTCATATCTCTATATTTAGGGGGTTTCAAGACTTGAGGAGACAATTTATATAAACTAGAAAGGCCCCTCTACCATCCCCACACGAAGAAACACATACCTTATGAAGGAAAAAATGGTAGAAAAGCAAGATAACCAGCAGACTCACAAAATAGACTCAGAAAATCTGAACATTGCATTTCATTGCTTTCAATCACCATGGATGAACATCAAGGGGGAGATAGAAGTTTCTATGAATATCAAAATGAAAGAAAAACATTATAAGAAAGCAAGGAGACAGAAATGAACCCCTTCTTCAATCCCACTCTACCTTAGAGAGGGGATGAGAAGGGAGAATGGCTCTTGAAGCCTACAATCTTGTTCTCTTCTTCTCTAGCACTCTTCCTTTGTTTTTCTCTTCTTCTCTAACTCTTTTTTCTCTCTTGGGATACAGGAACTGGAGGGGAAGGAGGAGGGAGACGCTCCTCCTGGCCTCTCTTTTTTCTTCTTCTCTTTTCTCTTTTTTAGGATTTTTGTCTCCAACTTTTTCTTGTAGAAGATGGGGGTTCTTTTATAGATAAAGTTGGGTTACTTTTAGGGGGTAGATTAGGCATCAATTAGCATTGGATTATGGATAAGAAACCCTTCTTGAGAGCCCTTCAATGAGGCTACAACACTTGGAGAATGATGATTGGTTTCTCCTTTTACTTTTCACCTACCCTCTTCTAGAAGAATCTTGAGGGGGGGACCACTTGCTTTTCTTCTTATCCTCCTTTGGGAAGATTTGACCATGGGCCAAAGGGGTAAGAATAGGCCATTGGGGACCATTTGGGCCCTTTTGAAGGCTGCCACGAAATTGGGCTTTGGCCTTTACTTTTTGGGCCCAAATTGGCCATATTGGGCTTCTTTTGTTTGAGATAATGGGCCTAGGCCTGCCCCCTTGGATTTCTTCATCATTTGGGCTGAAAGTAACCCCTTTTTGACTTCTTTGGGCTTGCAAGAATGGGTATGACAACTGTCCATTAACTTTTTTTCACTTGGGCCTTCTTTGAAAAATTACTTGGACCTCTTTTGTTTGAGATAATGGGCCCGGTTGTGCCATTAGATTCTTTATCATTTGGGCCCTAGAGTGACCCTTTTTTTATTCATTTGGCTTGCAAAATTGGGCTTAGCTGCTGTCCCTTAAATCTTCTTCATTTGGGCCTTCTTGGACAATCTTTGCACAATTGTTTGGACCTCCTTTGCTTGAGATAGTGGGCTCGGTTGTACCATTGGATTTCTTCATCATTTGGGCCCTAGAGTGGCCCTTTTTTGATTCATTTGGCTTGCAAAATTGGGCTTAGCTGCTGCCCCTTAAATCTTCATCATTTGGGCCTTCTTGGACAATCTTTGCACAATTGTTTGGACCTCTTTTGCTTGAGATAATGGACCCGGTTGTACCATTAGATTTCTTCATCATTTGGGCCCTAGAGTGGCCCCTTTTTTTATTCATTTGGCTTGCAAAATAGGCATCACTGCTGCCCATTTACTCTTCTTCACTTGGACTTTCTTTTAAAAAATTACTTGGACCTTTCTTGCTCGAATTAATAGGCTCGGTTCTTCCTTTCAATTATCTTTGATTTGGGCCTTCTTTGTTGATCTTTTGGCTCTTCTTCTTGTTCATTTTTTTGGTGACAACAAATGCCCCCCACGCATATGGCTCACGCACGAAGACCGGAGGCGATGAACTGAATTGTATGCGTGGCCCATTGTCACGTACTTATCTCATTTGAGCGGCTCACGGTTCAGGACCAGCCCCACTTATAAATCCTCATTCACCTATTAAGGACTTGTTTGACTGGGACTGCTGCAATCACTAGAATTCCTTCTTGAATTTGTTTCCGCGACCGACTCAGATCGGGTCTTGAGCTTCGGGCAACCATAAGTTAGTATACCCTTTGAGTCTACGCCAGTCCAGGTTTAACTTGGGCTTTAAACCGACCAGATTTCTTGAATTTAGAGGATGGGGCATGTGCCCTTTGAGTCTGCACTGGTTCGGGCTTCAATTTGGCTCCAAACCTGGCCATATATATTGAGTTTGAGAGAAGGGGGCAGATCACCTTGAGTCTGCGCCAGTTCGGTTCAACTTTGGCTTCGAGCCGGTCCGTCTATGTGATGTTTGGGAAAGGGGGCATATGCCCTTAAGTCTGCGCCGGTTCGATCTGGTTCGGACCTTGCACCGGCCAGGGCTTCAAGAACTGGCCCGGTCGGTTATAAAAAGGGAGGGGGCAGGATGCCTTTCGCTGTCGCGCTGGGGGATTCCGAGCCTCACCCGACCTTTCCTCTTCTTCCTCTAGCCATCGCCGGTGGATGGAGCTGCCGGAGTCGCCGGAGCAGGCCATTGCCGCCGCAGATCGCCGCCGCCGCCGCGCTTCCCTCCTTCTTCCCGTCCTCGCAGGCGCCACAGCAGCTATCGGGGAGCGCCATTGCCGATGAAAGCTGCCGCTGCCGCCGTCTGTGCGTCGGCCCTCCGCTACTTGGGGGGGTGCCATTTGCTTGGCCCGCCGGTCGCGTCCTCTTCCCTTGGCCGGTGACAAACGCTGCAACCCCGTCGGGGAGCGCCATTGCCGACGAAAGCTGCCGCTGCCGCCGTCTGTGCGTCGGCCCTCCGCTACTTGGGGGGGTGCCATTTGCTTGGCCCGCAGGTCGCCTCCTCTTCCCTTGGCCGGTGACAAACGCTGCAACCCCGTCGGGGAGCGCCACTGTCATCGCCTGTAGGTGTTGTCTGCCAGGTTCAGAACCGCCGGCCTTGCCCTCTTTGCTCCTTCTTCGTCGGCAACCTCGAAGGGGACTCCAGAGAGCATCGCTGCTGCCGTAAAAAGGGGCATCGGTTGGACTCGAAGACTGTCGTTTGAGGAAGAAGGGTTCTTGCACCGTAGTTTCAAAGTGAAAGGTGGAGCCTTTCCTTTGATTTTTTGGCCGATGGGACTGATTGGGTGTTGCTGGCTGCCATTGATTTGGGCATGGGGAGAGTGAAGAGACTCTCTTTTGCCTTGTTTGATGCTCTAACAATTTTTTCTTTGTCTTCTTTTTGCAAAAAATCGACTTTGGATCCCTCCATCTACAGTAGGCGCAGACTCACTACTGTAGCACTATAGGTCTGGTGGCTCTTCTTCAGCATACCTGTTGTTTGACTTTGGCAGTTCCCACGGGAGCAATCTTTGGGGCTGCGGCTTCAGTACCTAGTCCCGGTTGTAGCTCGGCTCTCAAGAAGTGGGTTACTGGAATGCCATTTCTACACCCCTTTGTCTTTGACATGGGTCTTCTTCTTATCGGAGCATCTCGTTCTGTCCCGGATGGCTCTCGATAAAATTTTAACAGCCCTCCTTTAAGGGGAGATGCTGCCGAAATTTCGACAGAATTTTCTTTTTCGAGGAAGGCTTTTTGCATTTGATTTGACTTGTTGTCTCTTCTTTTTCAGTATAATGGCTTTTCGGGGGGAGGACAAAGCTGTGATGCCCACGATTGTCTCCGAAGATGTGCCAGTTTCTCCAACAGGGTCTTCTGAACAGACTCCTATGATGGCTGAAGAGAGTGGGCCTGTGATAAGTCCCTTTTACTTGACACCTGCAGCAGGCATAGATGGGGACAATGAACTACCGCAATTTTTTGAGGTTGCTATCTTGGACCATCCCTTTGCCGATGAATCAGATGGCAAGGTTGATGAGAGCAGACTTGTCTTCTCAGAAGGATTCTATAAATATAGACGGGACAAAGATTATCCAGTTCACTTTCCGTGTGATCATCACCTGTACAACTTCTTGCTTGACTTCAGGGTCAATGGAGTGCATTCTGAAAGGAGGGCTTTTTATGCCGATGATGTCATTTTGAAATTTTGAGACAACCTGAGGGGAACTGTAACCCGCGGCGAATCTTTATTCAAGCCGGGTTATTCTAGAGACATGCTCATGCCCAGTGGGACTAATATCATGCGTCCTTAGGACGGCATTCTGACCCGCTTACCTTCATTTATTCCTGCCAAGTGGGGATATGACAGAGGTATCCCAGACTCGAAGCAGAGGCGGCATGGGCTATTTCTTTCTCCATGTAAATGGGGCTTCAGAGAAGAACCATTGATTTTTGACTGTTTAGCCATGAGGTTTAGATTGAACATAGCAATGAGCTGGTTTGGTGACTTGAAGCTTAAATCTGGCCACAGTTTCAGAGAATATTTTGTAGAGTACACTGATTATGTCTTGAAGCATTACCATGATTTGCTGAGCCGAGTGGATCTTCTCGGTAGTGTGTATGCCGCTTGATTCCGATACCCGATCTTTAAAGGCCTTTGCTGTGGCATGATCGAGGTATTCATGAAGGAGTTCAATACCTTTTATACTCCGGAAGGAGAGACATCTCTGGATTTATGGACTTTACATCAGCTTTCTGGCTTGCCCATTGACGGAGAGCCTTATGAAGAAATATGCCATCCTGACATTGTCAAGGACACAACAGATGGCAAGGGCCGTTATGCAACCTAGAGGTCTTAGAGATTCTGGCTTTTGGCGAAGAGTCTCTGAAAAAGAGATCCCGCAGAGAGAGGACACGAGTCCGCAGAGTCGTCTGGCTCCATTTCTTTCATAATGTTGATATTCGATATACATACTTTCCTAGGGCTGGTGAGACTCCAGTCTTCATGAGGCAGACAGCCAGGCACAGAAAGGGATATCCTGATATCATCTTTGAGGAACACAAGAAAGATGTCAATCCCTTGGACTTGGATAGGAATACCCATCTGGCAGCATACTTGGCCTACTGGCTTTCGAAGTTTGCTATTCCTTAGGGGGATGAGGGAGTAATTCGTCCTGAGACTCTTTATGGAGCTTGTGAACTAGCCTGGGGAATTAAACTGTCTCTAGCCCTAGTTACTCTGTACTTGATTTTCAAAACTCTTGGCCAAGTGGTTGAGCAGGAGAAACCACGAGAATTTAATGTTGTGGGTCCCATTCATCTCTTTAATGCCTGGGTGGCCTCTATTTTTTCAGAGTCTGCCCCGAAGAGCCTGGCTTCCCCTCGCATATTTCCACGCATGATTGAATATGCGAGTGTTGATGGAGGGGATACCCAGAAGCAACTTTATGAGATTCGCGGTATCGTGACTGACACCAGGCGAAAAACTGAAGGGGACTTATGTTTTTGGAAGCACACTGCCAATTCTCGTCCTCCAGTGAGCCCCTTTAAAGTATTTGCCGAGGGTAATCATGTTGAGTTCACCCATTCTCAGACCAAGCAGCTACTGAAGAGATCTGCATTGGATAGTCAGATTAGATCATGGCTTCTATCCATCAGACCTACTGTCTTGGTATACCGGAAGGGATCTGTAGTTCATTTAGAACACTATTATCCTTTCCGTTTCGGCCGGAATTTCGGATATGATCAGTGCATTCCTTCTTGTGATCACATATTTCAGCTTCCTGACTACCATCTTTTAGGCTCCAGCGGACTGCAGAGGGCCCGTGAATGGTGGGATTATTTCCACCGCTTTGAAAATGTTTCTTTCGGAATTCCTTCTGCTGTCCATGCTCCTCGTGTGACATGTAAATTTGTTAGATGGTGGCGAATGCACACCAATATCTATAGCCAGGAGAGGACCTAATGTTGGAGCAATGCTGAGAAGAAAATCTTGGAGACTCAACGGGAAATTCCTTTTGATATAGAGTTCCATTATCTGCACTTCTTAGATGATAAGAATGCTGCTAAATATGCAGAGAGACGGGCAGCTTATAAGGCTCGTCACAGAGATTCTTTACCCTTGATTGATCCAGAGTTGACAAGGCTGGATATTGAAGAGCTAAAGGGGACTTTCTTGAAGCAATTTAATATTTATGTGACCTCTGAAGATTATCCCGATATCGATTTCCCGGAAGAGGAAGATATCAGTGGCAGATATTCTCAGCAAGCTCCTAAGAGTCTCTCAGGCATTCAGAGATTTTATGTCCCGCACAAGGAAGAGAAGCCTGATTTTTACAAGGGCACCAGCTGGCTACTTGCCCTTTTGAAATACTGTGGTGTCTCCCAGGATTCCACTGCGTAGGGTATGTTGGATGCAAAACTACCCGCTTCTTGGGATCATATAGATAGGTGGGGACTTGATGCTTTGTGCTTGGGCATTTGCTTGAGCGATAAAAAGCATTATGATCTCAGTAGCCTAGCTTCTCAAGCAAAGATAATGAATGATGTCATATATATTGTGAAGGAGGCTTCGCTTAGAGATAAGTTTTCCATATATGAATACTGGCCTTTATCAAACTGTTATGAAGGCGATTGTTGTAAGTATATGCATTTGTTCTTAACTTATTTTGAGCTTTATGCCTTTCCTCTGCTTATATAAATAAGCGACATTCCTCCTTCACCTTCTATTTCTTCCCATACTGTTGAACACATTAGTAGTGAAGCTTTACCAGAAACAACTGTCTGGTCGCCCTCGAGGGATCAAGGTAACCCTTCTGAGACTCATAGCAATAGTGATTTCATTTCACTACTGAATTTCTGACTTCGACCATATAAGTTTTGAAGCAACTGCAGGCTTGATATCACAGACTCATCAGGTTGAAACAGTGCAGTCTGCTATGGTAATTTCTCTTTACCACATTTTTCTGCTTTTTCCATCGTTTAAACTTGACTTGTATATGTTTTGAATATCAGGCATCCCTGGCTCATGCGGAAAGGATGGAAATTCTTCATGTCCCGACTGAAAGGGACATGGATTTTGAAATATCGGCCTCCATGCCAGTTTCTTCTTCTGAAGTGGCAGAAATTGTTTTTGCTGAGGGTACGGAACCAGAAGAGACTTCAATGGTTCCAACTGTTATAACTTCAACAGAGGTCATTACCTTCTCGGCTATCAAGACTGTGGAACTTTCAGCTCCTGATCTTGCGGATATTGTGGCTACTTCAGAGCATGGCGGGGTTGACTCGGGAACAAGTTCACCGAGTCAACAGGTGATAGTATCCCGTCCTCTCCCCTGTAGATTAAACTATGCTGAACATATTCTTCGGCTTATTGATATTGTTACTCATATATGCACATCATCCCTTGTACAGATTTCTTCTGAGCCAATTACTTTAGCTGGACCTTCTGCCTTTGTAGTTGCTATGCCTGCAGCTAAACTTACAGAAAGTGACCTGCCCCCAGCCATATCAAGCATTGTAGCTGTCACATCTGCCCCTTCTATTACCGAACCTTCATCCAGTTCAGTACCTTCCTCTTCCCGTCAAACGGTCATGGACTGGACTTTAGTGGATGAATCCGTGCACATTGCTATCCCTTCTATTCCTGTTGGTTCAGGCATACAGGGTGTTGATGTCCTTGGCGCCAATATCAAGCTTTTACAACAAATAATACGTCGGCAGCCTAGTTCATCATATGATCTTCTTCACCAGCAAATTGAGAGCATGACTACATGGATTCATCTGGCAGGAGCTTCTTTGGATGAATGACTTCCTATCGCTTCCACTGTTTTGAAATTTTTTAAGCGTCAAGAATATATTCACTCAGTTATACAAGATCGACGCTAGGCCTTGTCTCTTCAGCGGCATGAATATAACTTACAGATGCAGCCTGTTTCTCTTCAAATTTCACAGCACCAGGCAGAAATAGCCGGCTTTGAACGGAAAGAAGGCTTGCTGATGGAAAACATTCAATGCTTAAAGAATGAACTTGCTGTTGCGAAAGCTGAACTGGAAACTTTAAGGCACAGTTTACATAGACGTCAAGATGATCTTCTGGTTTTCCAAGGCCTTCTTGAATCCTTATCCAGTGAAGTTTCCAAGCTACAAACTGAAGAGGAAGCTCTTTCTGAGTTGCATACTCAAGTTGGAGAAGGACTTCCGCTGTTGCCTATGTTACTTGAGGATCCATGATGTTGTTTATAGATGAACTTTGTACTTGGGAAGGGTATTTTCTTTTTGCTTTTTCATGTAAACTGGGATGGAAGTCATTCCTTGTAAACTTTCGGCACATTATAAAGAGAATTTTTATATCATATCCCCCTTTCAATGAATGCCATGCTTGAATTTCTCTTTTTTTTTTATTCACTTTATCGACCCAAGTGCCCTTTCGGGTTTTCACCGGAGTCGGCCCTCTCTTGCTTTTGCCCGTGCGCCCTTTCGGGTTTTCACACGGCGAGGTTCCCGATTTTGCCTGTAGTGCCCTTTCGGGTTTTCACCACAGCCGGGTATATAGCCCTTATTTCCCTTGACCGCAGAAGGTACGACCAAGTCCGGCGAGGCATCTCTATTTTTAAGCCCCTTTGGACTTTTCTCTCATGTTTTTTTTATCCCTCTCTCTCCCCTTATTGCGAGTGAAGTGTGCATCCATGGTAACTGCAAAGCTGAAAGGAAACGATTTCAAATGAAGATGACTTAGCAATGTTTATTGGCTTCCATAACTAACAATATTATGGGGATTATTGAAGCTTAAAAAGGAAGGACAGAGTGAGAGGGGCAATGAATACCTCAATCACTTGTTTATTGAAAATGGCATAAATCGTAAGGGTCTGAGCTTTTATTGGGGTGGCAAAGATCGTAAGGATCTTAACCACTATGCAGGGTGGCAGTAGATCGGAAGGATCTACGCCATGCAAATCCTAAGTACCAACGACGGACTCATAGGTTTTTGGTCGTGGTAACATAGGTATGATTTGAAATGCATGAACCCAGAATACTTCAAGCGGACTCATAGGTTTGTAGCCTGAAGTAGACAGGGGTGTTTGAATGATGCAAACCTAGATACCTAGGTGATGAGGACCCTAATTATCAATGACGGGCTTAAAGGCTTTTGGTCATGATAACTAGGGATGATTTTGAATGGATGACCCTAACTACCACAGTAGACTCATAGGTTTGTAGCCGAGGTAGATAGGGAGTACGGAGTACTCTTCTCAGAGACCCAGTAATTTCGGGGATGGCGGAGTCACGAGGGACCCAGGCCATCAGCTGGTGCGATGTAGTCGTTGAAGACCCCGGTCGACTTACTTTGCTTTGATTTGAATTTGCTTGATTGGTGACGGAGTACTCCTCTCGAAGACCCGGTCTTTTGGGGATGACGGAGTCACGAGGGACCCGGGCCAGCCACCGATGCGACGTAGTCGTTGAAGACCCCGGTCGACTTACTTTGCTTTGATTTGAATTTGCTTGCTTGGTGACATAGTACTCCTTTCGGAGACCCGCTCTTTCGGGGATGACGGAGTCACGAGGGACCCGGGCCAGCCTCCGGTGCGACGTAGTCGTTTGAAGACCCTGGTCGACTTACTTTGCTTTGCTTTTGCTTGCACTTGGATTTGACCTTGGGCTTAAAATTTAGTGGCGGTATTGAATGTACCAAGCCACCTTCTTTGTTTTGAACTTGCTTTGAACTTGGGTAGTAGAGTCTAGTAGGACCCACGCCGACTTGTATTTGAAGCTTGAACTTGAATTTAAGCTTGGATTTGTGCGGCGGGTCCTGTTGACCCAGGTCGATTTGAATTTGAGCTTTGAATGGCGGGGTTGAATGAGCCCAGGCCATCTTTCTTGTTTTATGCTTGGATGGCGGAATCCAGTAGGACACATGCCAATTTGTATTTGGATTTGATTTTGAACTTGAACGGCATAGTCTTGCTGACTTGGGTCGATTTGCATTTGAACTTGAGCCTGGATTTAGGCTTGGATTTTTGCATTTGGACTTCAATTGGAGCTCTGAATTTGTACTTTGAAAGGCGGGATCGAATGAACCCAGGCCATTCTCTTGCTTTCAACTTTGCTTTACTCTTGGATTTTGAACTTGAATTTGAGCTTGAACTTAAGCAGCGGGTCCTGTTGACTCAAGTTGACTTATACTTGAATTTGTGCTTGCTCTTAAGCAGGAGCTTTAAATTTGAACTTTGAACTTGAATTTGAGCTTGAATTTAACCGGCAGGTCCTGTTGACCCAAGCCGATTTGAGTTTGAGCTTTGAATGCTAACACTTGAGCTCGAGCTTGAACTGGAGCTTTGGATATTTGAACTTAAACTTGAATTTGAGCTTGAACTTGGATTTAAGCAGCGGATCTTGTTGATCCAGGCTGCTTCATACTTGGATTTAAGTTTGATTTGGAACTTGAACTTGAAGTTTAAGCTTGAATTTTGAGCTCGAATTTGAATAGGAGCTTTGAATTTAATCGGCGAGTCCTATTGACCCAGGCCGATTTAAACTTGAATTTGAGCTTTGAATAGAAGGGTCGAATAAACCCGGACCATCTTCTTAGTTTTGACCTTGGATGGCGGAATCAACTGAAACCGGGCCATCTTCTTTGTTTTGACCTTGGATGGCGGAGTTAAATGAAACCGGGCCATCTTCTTGCTTTTAACTTTGCTTGAAACTTGGATTTTGATCTTGAATTTAAGAAGCGGGTCCTGTTGACCCAGGCTGACTTATCTTGAATTTGTGCTTGCTCTTTGGCTGGAGCTTTGAACTTGCATTTGAACTTGTATTTGAGCTTGCATTTTGAGCTCGAGCTTGATTTGAAGCTTTGAATTTGAACTTGAATTTGATCTTGAATTTAGGCGGCGGGTCTTATTGACTCAAGCCGATTTGAACTTGGGCTTGGATTTGAACTTGAATTTTTAACTTAAGCTTCAATTTAAGCGGCGGGTCCAATGGACTCAAGCCGATTTGCTTTTGAACTTCAGTTTGCTCTTCAAGCGGAGCTCTGGATTTGAATTTGAATTTGAATTTGCTCCTTAAGTTGAAGCTTTGGTTGTTGAACTTTGAACTTGAATTCTGAATTTGATTTTATGCTCGAGTTTGAATTGGAGCTTTGAACTTGCATGGCGGATCCTTGCTGACCCAGGCCAGTCTATACTTGACTTTGAGCTTGTATTTGAATTTGTGCTTGAATTTGAGCTTGGATTTGAATTTGGACTTGAATGGCAAGGTCCAGCAGGACTCGAGCCATCTTCTTTATTTCTTTGTAGCTTCTTGCCTCCTGTTCATTGAAGAGACAAGGTTGCAAGACATATGCATGTTTATATCAAACAATTTTAGAATCGGAAAACATCATCGACTCAGATTGATTTGATTGAAGACTTCGACCAGTTATAAAACGGGAAGTGGGAAATGATCTATATTCCCTCTACACCGAGTTTGCCTCAGCACCATTGCCCGACTGGCGGGATAGTCGTGCCAACTCTTTTTTTTTTTCAATGGCATTTCGTCATTGGCAACCCATGAGGTTCTTTGGGACGGCTTCGTAAAGCCTTTTGGAGCCTCTTCAATATCCTTGGCTCATATAGGCAACTGTCTTCATGGTGGTCATATTCACACCGTAGACAGTGCTTCATATATTTTTTCAACCTTCTCTTGGAAAGCACGGAGGTGGCGCGTGATAGTGCTTCATATGTTTGCCATTTAAGGGAGGAAAATGCACTTCTCCCTTATGATTGGTGAGGGTATATGCTCCTCCTTCATAAACAGTTTTGACGACATAGGGGCCGATCCAATTACTGGTCAACTTCCCTTTTGGATTTGACGCCATGACTTCTCTTCTTTTAACCATAACTAGGTCTCCTTTCTTGAAGGCTCTTTCGTTGACTAATCTATCAAATGCTCGAGCCATGCGAGCTTGATATATCTGGATATTTTGTTGGGCTCGAAGTCTGTCGCCTTCCAAGGCTACTAACTCCTCGAGCCGCCTTTCTGCATTTGATTGATTTCTTTTGATAAGCCCCTGCTCTAAGGCAATGCGCAAAGAGGGGACTTCCAATTCAATTGGTACAACTGCCTTTGACCCATATACTAAAGAATAGGGAGAACAACCTGTTGGAGTTTTGTATATGGTTCTGTAAGCCCATAATGCTTCATACATTCTTTCTTCCTAGTCTTTCTTAGTTGAATTGACTGTCTTTGCTAAAAGGTTGCATAGAGTCTTGTTAAAAGCTTCTGCTAACCCATTGGCTTGTGGATTGTAGACTGTGGAGGTCCTCCAATCAATTTTGAATTTCGCAGCTAGCTTGTATATGATTTGATTTCAGAAACATGTTCCATTATCTGAGATGATCCGATTGGGTGCACCATATCGGAACAACATATTTTGGCGGAGGAACCTTTCAACGGCTGCCCCGGTGACTTCTTTTAATGCTACTACTTCGGCCCATCTGGAAAAATAATTCATGGCGGCCAGAATATATTTAGCACCTCTCGAGGAGGGTATGAATGGACCGACAACGTCCATGCCCCATTCGGCAAAAGGCCATGATGGTGCTGTAGGGTGCAAGGGCACCAGAGGTTTTCTTGGAATTGGACCATGTTCCTGGCATTTGTGACATGATTTGGCATATTGTGCACAATCATCGAACATTGTGGGCCAGTAGTAGCCCAATTGTTTGAGTTGATTTTTCATCATGGGGCCAGACTGGTGAGCGCCACAGACCCCGGCATGTATTTCCCTCAAGGCTTCAGCTATCTCTTTTGGTGACAGGCATCTGAGGAGAACCTTTCTTTTGCCATCATATGTCACTCGAAAGAGAGTGTCTCCTTTGTATTCATATGAATCCTTGATACGGATCAGTTTAGCACGTTTGATTCTAGTGCTTGGCAATATTTTATGCTTGAACCAGTCGAGAAGCATTTCCTTCCAATCAGGCTTATCGGCTTCTTCCACTGCACATACTTCTGCTTGCCTTTCTGTTTCTTCGGCCAACACAGTTGGTAACAATCTTCTGTTCTTGACCCATATTTCAAGGGACCCCTCTGGCGGTAGAGCCAGAGAACTTGCTAATTTAGCCAGAGCATCAGCTTGAGCATTTGCACTGCAGTTGATATGGTTGATTTCAAAGAAATAGAATCTTTGTATCAGCTTAAGGGCCCTTTTGTGATAAAGAATCAACTCGGGCTTTTTGACATCATATATTCTTTGGACTTGGTATATAATCAATATTAAGTTTCCATGGACTTGAATCATTTGAATGCCCATATCCAGAGCAACTTCCGGGCCAACTATCAAAGCTTCATATTCAGCTTCATTGTTGGTACATGTCTTAGTTAAGGAACACGAGGTATGCAGAACCTCGCCTTCTGGAGATATCAAGACAATGCCTGCCCTGGCCTTTGTAGTGAATGTACCATCTTGTGCAATTGCTGAACGGGAGGCCCCGTCAAAATATAGCCGCCATATCTTTTGTTCTGTATGGTTAGCTTCTAATGTTTTTTCATTTGACAGGTCGGTGACCAACGGTGAATCTTCCGGCACTGGATGTGCTGCAAAGAAGTCTGCAATAGCTTGACCTTTGATGGTTTTCTGAGGGACATATTTAATGTCGAACTCCATGAGGAGGACTGCCCATTTGCCCAAACGACCCTTCAAGGTTGGTCGATTGAGGATATATTTGAGAGGATCAGCCCTAGAGATGAGCTGGATTTCATGTGATAGCATATAGTGCCTAAGTCTTTTAGCTGCAAAGACCAGGGCTAAGCATATCTTTTCGATAGGTGAGTACTGGAGTTCAGCCCCGATCAGCCTTCTGCTTAAGTAATATAGTGCTTGCTCTTTGCCTTCTTCATTCTCTTGTGCCAGCATTGCCCCCAGAGAAGTCTCCTGAGGAACGATATATAAGATTAATGATTGGCCTTCGATAGGTGCCCCCAGCACGGGTGGCGATGCAAGGTATTGCTTGATTTTCTCAAGCGCATTTTGACGTTCAACATCCCATATGAATGGGGCATCTTTCTTCATTAATTTAGATAAGGGTTCACACCGTCCGACTACGTTGGATATGAACCTTCGAATGTATGCGAGTCGTCCCTGAAGGGATTGCAACTCTTTGAGATTCTTCGGAGGCGAAAGCTCCTGGATAGCTTTGATTTTGGCTGGGTCTATTTCACTGCCCTTATATCTGACAATAAAACCCAGAAATTTGCCACTTAAAACCCCAAAGGCGCACTTCATGGGGTTCATTTTCAAGCTGTATTGCCTCAGCCTTTCAAATATGGTGCGGAGATTTTGCATATGATCTTCCTTTTTGTTGGTTTTGACAACTAGGTCATCAATATAACATTCAACTTGTTGATGAAGGAATTCATCAAATATCTTGGTCATTGCTCTTTGGTATGTTGCACAGGCATTCTTGAGGCCGAAGGGCATTCTTTTGTAGTGGAAGATTCCTTTAGGAGTTTGGAAGGCAGTATGGATCTTATTCTTGACAGCCATCCATATTTGATTATATCCCGACGATCCGTCCATAAAAGACAAAGCTTCATGTCTTGTGGTGGCATCGACCATAATTTCGGTAACAAGCACTGGGAAGTCATCCTTTGGGCATGCCTTGTTTAGATCTCTAAAGTCTACACAGATTCTGATCTGTCCATTCTTCTTTTTGACTAGAACAATATTTACCAGCCATGTTGTATATTGATTTTCTTGTACGAAGCCAACATCAATTAACTTGTCACGTTCAGCATTGATTTTGTTTATTAGTCTGGCCTCATTCTTCTTGGAGCTTGTTTGATTGGCTCGATGGCTGAATCAATGGCCAGCTCATGTTGAGCTACTTTTGGATCTAACCCAAGCATTTCTTTATAGGACCAGGCAAAACAATCCTGGAATTCCTTCAATAGTGAAATGTATGCTTGCTGTTGTTCTTGACTGAGCAATGCACTTATATATGTTGGTCTTGGGTCTTCTTTAGAGCCCAAATTGATTTCTAGGAGTTCATCAACCGTAGCTTGCCCTCCATCTTCAAGTTCTGGAGGTGCTGGCTGGAGCTCCATTAGATCTTCTTCATTTACTTCTTCTTCAATTTCCGCTTCAATTTTGTTGACTTCTTGGTCAATTTCATTTGATTGATTTGCTGTGAAAATATTTGGGGCAGGATCTGCCGGTTGATTTTGTATAAGCTGAGCGAGCTCATCTTCCCTTTGACCTGTGTTAACATGAGGTTCAGGGGTGATATATGGATTTTCCTGTTCTTTTGGTATATTCTGAACCATATTGGAACTTGGGATATCATTTTCCTTGACTTATGTGACTTGGATGTCTTCTTATTCAAGATGTTTCCAGCATTGACATGCCGGAATAGGAGATTGATCAGCTTTTGGCTGGCTTTCTTGAATAGACTGACCCCTAGGCTGCTCTTTATCATAGTCATCATATATTGCTTGTGCAATTTCTGATATTTCTGGCAAAATAGATGTCATATTTACTGATAATTCAGGAGTTTCTTCTTCCGGCAAGGTATATCCCAAGCCTGGATATTGTGTATGTTGCACCAATGCTTTGGACATGTTAGGAGGGTACCATAGCTGTTGGAACCTGCTCCATTCCTTTTTTGTTTAATATAATGAAATTGACTGGGCCTTAGCTAATTCCTCAGTATGCTTTGTCATGTCTGGGAGGCCCATGATGTCAACCCATAATTCTTCTTCTATATCAGGAATATAGCAATCTTTGTCTTCAGTAGCCGACTGCTCATCAGCTCTATAAAAGACTGTTTCATGTCCATCTTTGTGAGGAACCACGAATTTCTTCAAAGGCTCTACGAGCTGACATTCATACTCTTCAATAAGATGTATCAGCCCGATTGGGACCATGACTTCTATAGAGAGTACATCTTGCTGCTTGGTTGTCTTTGCTGAAGGACTTTTCAAAATTGTAGCTTCTTTGTCTTCAAGACTGAGAGAGCCGATATTTGGTGGAGGAGGAAACCATTCCTTGCTCCGACTGGTATCAAGCTTTTCTATTTCTTTATCTTCTTTTTCCTCAAGGGGTGGAGGTATATAGAGATTGGCATCCATAAGATGACATTCATGAACCTTAAAAGGCACGAGATCAGTGAAGACCCGCTGTATTTGCCCTTCCCAGGGGAACTTGATGCATTGATCCAATGAGGAGGGCACCACAAAATATTGATGTATCCATGGCCGCCCAAGCAAAGCTTTGTATGTGGTATCAAAATTTATGATATGGAAGAGGACTGTGAAGTGAAAGTCACCGACGACCATTTCAAATTCAGCTGCCCCAATTGGTGTTTCTGACTTCTGGTTGAATCCAGCTATTTTGAAATCTTGTAATCTTCTTAAGTGCATATGAAAATGAAATTTCTGGAAAGTTCTGAGGCATGATGCTGACAGCAGAGCCTTGATCGACCAGGATTCTATTGACAGATTGTCCATTTATCTTTCCTCTCATGTAGAGTGGCCTGTTGTGGTCATTTGTAGGCAACAACATTGTTAGTATTAGATGGTCTCAAAGCCAATCCGATATTGTGTACTTATTCAGATTATTAATAAATGGCAATAATTCATTGTGTGTAATTAATTCGATCTGTGTTTATCGTATCACGATAAAGTCCATGAACATGTGCAACAGTCTTCGGATTATGATGAGATCATAATTACGGGATCGAAGACTTATAAACACATATTCTTAATTGTTCCTAGTCATAGGATGTTTGAGATAGGACATCGAACATCCGGATAGACTAGTATAGGTTACTTCAGCTCATATGATGAGGGTGACTGATCCTATAAGTCACTTGTGTGGAGACACTATGCTGAACCTATTGGTGCTCATTGGTGAATGAGTTCACTGAACTGATCCGACTATGAATCGCTGGATGGTAATCACCTCACTCTTAACCAGCTCGATTCATTTGTCACGGTTGCGTGGATGATCCTTGGACCTGAGACTCCAAGGATACCTTGTTGGTAGCTTTCTGAGCTTTGACCTTGACGAACGAATCCCTAACCATGGGTTATCAATAAGTCAAGCGATCGGGTTCAGGGAAATGCCCTCGAAGGTAATTGTGTGTTCAATATGGGATCATCCGCTCTTGGTAGTTTGAGAGAGAATGTTCCGGGAATGATGCGCTTAAAGTCCCTGGCCAGGGCAGACTCTGTAATCGATAAGGAGTTATCGGATTCAGATTAGCGGCATCTGATTCAAGTGAATCAACCAAATAGGGTTTAACAGTAAACCATGCCCTAGGTCGATTCAGGAACATTGTATGGATGAAGGATTATATCCGCGCGCTAACCGATGACAGAAAGGTTCCAATAGAGGGTTGCGATAACCCCAGTGCCATCCAGGATCACGCGATGTTGCTTGGCATCCAACGTGATCGACAGTCCGTCCGAATTTATTGTGGGACATTAAATTCGGCTGATTAATTGAATATAAGGATATTAATTAATTCAGTAGGTCAGTAAAGGGTTACTGGACTTAATGGGCTATTAACTGGACTGGTATTTGGGCCTAGAGGGTCATACGCAAATGGTTTTCAAGTCGATGGATAATCCGACAGGATTTCGGATAAATCTGGGTTTTTTATGAAAAATCGTAAACTGACTACTTATAAAAGAACGGATTCTACGTCCGGGGCCAGCAACCCTGACCTAGCCGTCATTCGTTCTTCCCCACTTTCTCTCTGGGAGTGCGGTTCCCAACTGCTCCACTTTCCGTTCGACGGGGATTTCGAATCCGCTTGTCGCAGCGGATTACGCACAGTCAGACGGGATCTTCGAACGCCGCAGCGAGCGAGGAAGCGAGGACGATCCATCGCGAGGAGAACCGCGTGGATACCTCTAGAGGTTGGGCATCTACGCGACTTGCGGCATCGCTCCGACGGAACCGGAAAACGGACGCGAATTCGAATCCACGCAAGGTAAATTCGATTTACACCGGTTTAATTTTAACGACCGAAACGGGACAGATCTGATCCAGAAAGTTTTATTCCGCTGCGTTTTAGGATCGGATCCCGACACAGCGATCCCAACAGTGGTATCAGAGCCAGGTTATCACTGTGTTCTTCGCCGTTTCGGATTCCGAAATTTAATTTTCTAGTTATATTCCATGCATATTTTACGATTTTGTTGGAGAAATAATATTCATGAGATGGATAAAATTAATTAGATTAATTTTATTTCTGCAAAAATCGTTATTTTGGTCTCTCGCGTTCTTCGTGGGACGAAGAACGAAGTTTGTAGGGGTGATGTTTGGATAATCACATGTGATGCGAATCTGCTGGGAAGGATTTTTGGTATGACCAAATGATCCCACAGATCACTGCCAACATCATCTTCGGCTCCGGCGGGGGGTTACCGGCGATGACCGGTCGGAATTGTGCTTCCCGGCACCTAGGTTTGACAGAGTCCTTTTGGGGGTTCCGGGCACCCGTTTTTGGGGTTGGAAGGCACCACTGGCGCCGTCCGGCACCGGCGAGGTGACCGGCGGCGGTCTGATGCCCTCCCGACGTCGGGGCGGTTGCCGGCCTCCGCCTCCCTCCTTCCCCTCTAGGGTTTCCTGCATGCAGGTACCGCAGGGGTTGGGGGGAGGAGGGCTCGGGCTCGTGCGGCCGAACCGGGCCGGCCCGGGGGGGGGGGGGGGGGGGGAACCGGGTCGAGCCGCCCGCTGCGCCCTGGTTCGACCAGGGTGGGCTGGTTCGAACCCTGGCGCCCCTAGTCCGAGCCCATGGCTCAGCCAGGCTGAGCCCTGGTTCGGCCAGGGGTGGGCTAAGCCACCTAGGTAATTTTAAAACCTGTTTAATAAGATTAAATTGGTTTTTAAACTTAATAATTTTCAAAAGTGTTTTGAAATTAAATTTCTTATTCAATTTAACCTTTTTGAGACCCATTGCAATTGATTAACATCATTATCTTAATTGAAGTTTATAGTTATAATTAATTATTGATTTAAATGTTGAATTGATGATTATTTATAACTCGATAATCTAAATGTTAGATTTTAATAAGATAATGATTAATATAATTGTTTAATGACTTTATTAATCTAATAGTTAGATTAATCTAGTCATATTTGCATGGAATATTCTAGATGTTTAAATTTTGGAATTTTAATGCATATGATGTGTTTTAATTGCCTATTTAAATTGGATTTAAATTGGCATGCTTATACTTATTGAAATTTTTTCGAAAAATCCTAAATCCAAATTTTATTTGGTCCCTGGTTTTATGAAACCAAAATTAATATTATTTTCGAAAATTTTATTTAGCCATTCGATGCGCAATTCATGTGTGGTTTGTTTAATAAAACACATGGTGGTCATGGACGAGCATTAATTGTGGATGTGGAATGTGATTGTGTGGTTTATTGTTTATTAATAAATAGAGGTCTGCGAACCTCTCCCTCTCATGTTCCATTGTACTTCTACCTTCCTCCTCGATGTAATCGCCATAAGGCTTCCACTTTTGAATTATCATGTAATTGGGAATTGCGATGTAATTTGATCGAGGCGGATGCGCGCGGAGCGAGGATGATCCACAACTGCAGACCAGATGAAAATGAAGGAGTTCATTGAATCCATGGGTTTACAGACTCATGATATAAGTTGTTATATTGTGTATGTGTGTGCGTTTTAACTGTCTGGCTCAAGTCAAACCGCAGTGCCGTCTATGACCACACTAATGACATGTATGCGATGCGTGTGCTTAATATCTGCTAGGTTATTAGTATTTATAATATATATTCGATATATTTAATACTATCACCTAAGATGAGACCAAACTAAATAAGTAAAACCTTCGTAACAAACTCTAAGCCGTAGTGCGAGTCATTGAGAATGCACCGTGTGGCTCTCCATCAATATGATTAATAGAACTTAATTTAGTGGTGGCAGATACTATGTGTTTACCCGAGGTCTACCATTAACTGATGAGAGGACTGTTGATCATGGCATTAGATGCCTTTGGATAAGAGTAGAGGAACGATATAGTTATCCACGTGTTTACCCGGGAACTATATTTCTACTTTACTCTGTCACATATTGATGGTAAAGCTTAGACCGGGGATAATGGTCTACTTTGTTAACCCGGGACCATTAAACTTGGGAGCCGAAGTATGATCAGATATTGCAAGGAGTTGCAATTATTATGAGATGATTGCTCTGAGATAGCGGTATGATACTACGTGTTTACCCGATGTCATACCGTGATGCTTGGAGATTCTGATCCTCACTAGGAGACAGTCAACGTCTCCCGTTCTGTATATTTGAAGGTTATATAGTCCGTCGAAAATTAGTGGGAGTAAAACTAGATAATAAAAGACCATATCTTGTTTTAGTTAATCTGAATATATGCTAATTATCAATTGATTATCTCCTGTATACGAGAATGTCACACCATAACCCGTTGCGAGGCATACTTGATGCCAACCGTTTGACAGGCACCAATTACTTAGACTGGCTCAGAAACCTGAAGATAGTCCTCAGGTCTGAGCAGATTGCCTACGTCTTGGATAATGAACCTCCTGCTGAACCAGCATTAGATGCTCCAGAGGAGGAAATGATAGCGTATGAAAAATGGAAGGAAGATTCTACCATGGCCCAATGCTACATGTTAGCCTCGATGAGCAATGAGTTGCAGAGGCAACATGAAGGGATGGATGCTAGATCCATCATGCTCCATTTGAAAGAGCTATTTGGTGAGCAGAGCAGAATCGAACAATATGAGATATCGAAGAATCTGTTCAAAGCTCAGATGGCAGAGGGAACTTCAGTACAGAATCACGTGCTGAAGATGATTGAGTGGGTAGAGAGGATGGATGCTCTTAGGATTACACTTCCCAAGGAGATGCACATAGACCTCGTGTTGTCTTCACTTACACTGTTATATGCTCAGTTCATTGTTAATTTTAACATGAACAAGATCCAAGCCATTTTAGCTGAACTGCTGAACATGTTAAAAATTGCTGAGGGGAACCTTGTAAAGGATAAACCCCAAGTCCTCATGGTTGGTAAGACCAACAGAAAAAGATTGGCAGTCCAAGCTTTTCGAAAGAATAAGAACAAGGTTCAGAGAAAGGCAAAGGTTACTAAGAAAGACAAGGGTAAAAGTGCTGAGAAAGGTGATTGCTTCTACTGTCACCAGAACGGGCATTGGAAGAGGAATTGCATGGAATACCTCAAGGACAAGGCTCAAGGAACTGTGAAGCAGCAGGACGCTTCAGGTATCTATATGATAGATGTAAACTTGTCAATTAGAGATTGTACATCATGAGTATTAGATACTGGATGTGTATCTCATATCTGCAATTCTGTGCAGGCACTGACAAGAAGGCGTAAGCTGAGGACCGGCGAGGTGGAGCTGAGACTAGGTAACGGCGCAAGAGTTACGGCGATCGCTGTGGGGACAGTGAAGCTCAAGCTACCATCCGGAGACACATTTTTATTAGATGAATGTTATTATGTACCTAGCATAATAAGGAACATCATTTCTATTTCATGTTTAGATAGAATTAGATACAATTTAAATTTTGGGAACAATAGTTGTTCAAATTATTTCGGAAATAAATTAATATCTTCTGCTATTTTGTCCAATGGATTGTATCTATTGAATGTGTCTCATGATAATTTACATATCGGTTCTTCAATTAAAAAAAGTAAGTATGAAATGAACAAAGCCTACTTGTGGCATTGTAGGCTTAGACACATTGGTGAAAACATACTCCAAAGGTTGTATAAAAATAGATATTTGGATTCATTTGATTATGAATCATATGCAACCTGTGAGTCATGTTTAATGGATAAAATGGCTAAGTCTCCATTTAGTGGAACTGGAGAACGAGCCAAAGGCATATTAGAACTTATACATTCAGATGTATGTGGTCCTGTGTCAACCCAAGCCATTGGTGGTTTCTCATACTTCATTACATTCACTGACGATTACTCAAGGTTTGGAGATGTATACTTATTGAAGTATAAATCTGAAGCCTTTGAGAAATTCAGAGAATTTAAGAATGAAGTAGAAAAACAAACAGGAAAGAGTATAAAAACCATCCGATCTGATCGGGGTGCTGAATACTTGAGTACTTTGTTCATTAAATACTTAAAGGATAATGGTATCCTTTCTCAGCTTACACCTCCTTATACACCTCAGATGAATGGTGTATCAGAAAGGAGAAATCGTACATTAATGGAAATGGTGCGATCCATGATGAGCATGTCCAAATTACCAGTGTCCTTATGGGGATATGCACTTAGCTCGGCTATGTATATCCTGAACAAGGTACCCAGCAAATCTGTTGACACCACTCCATATGAGATATGGAATGGAATGAAACTAGACCTTAAACATGTTAAAGTCTGGGGATGTCCTGCTCATGTTAAAAGACATGACGCAGATAAGCTGGAATCCAGAACTGACAAATGCAGATTTGTGGGATATCCAAAGGAAACTTATGGATATTACTTTTATCATCCTGGCGAACAAAAGGTGTTTGTGGCCAGGAGAGCTGTCTTTCTGGAAGAAGATTATATTCTCCAGAAGGACAGTGGGATTAAAGTAACAGTTGAAGAAATTCCAGACCCACAATCTGGTATTGGTTTATCAGATGAACCGTCAGTTTCTGAACCTGTTCAAAATGATACACAGGAATCCCGTAGGTCTGAAAGAGTACCTAAACCACCAGAAAGATATGTGGGACATATTAATTTGGATGGTTCAAGGATACTCTATAATGAGGATGATGATCCTAAGACTTACCAGGAGGCCATTGAAAGTCCAGAGGCCGGGAAATGGCGGGAAGCCATGAATTCTGAAATACAGTCCATGTACATCAACCAAGTTTGGAACTTGGTGGATTTACCCGATGGTATAGTACTTATCGGCTGCAAATGGATCTTTAAAAGAAAGATCGGTGCAGATGGACGTATTGAGACTTATAAAGCAAGATTAGTGGCGAAAGACTATCGTCAAAGACAAGGTGTTGACTATGACGAAACCTTCTCACCCGTTGCTATGATTAAGTCTATCAGAATTCTTCTCGCCATTGCTGCCTACCATGATTATGAAATCTGGCAGATGGATGTGAAGACTGCCTTCCTCAATGGAAACCTTGAGGAGGAGGTGTATATGATACAACTAGAAGGATTCACATCCAAAGAATCTTCAGACATGGTATGCAAGTTGCAGAGGTCCATTTATGGACTGAAGCAAGCATCCCGAAGCTGGAACATAAGATTTGATGAGGCGATCAAATCTTATGGCTTCATTAAGAATGAAGATGAGCCCTGTGTATACAAGAAAAATAGTGGGAGCGCAATCACATTTCTGGTTCTTTACGTTGACGACATCCTAGGAATGATGTCATCAGTAAAGATATGGCTGTCAAAGAACTTCTTGAATGCGCAAATGGTTTATCTATCATTCCATGTGATTTTGTCCGTTAAATTGATAGCAAATTATGTAAATTTCATCTGTTATTTATGTAAAATTGTGGACTTATCACACCCCCCAACTTAATCATTGCTAGTCCCTTAGCAATACAATTATTTGAAAAATTGGGACTACCATGATCAGTAAAAAGAATCACACTTCTTTTTAAAGGACATCTATTGCAAATGGTAGGTAATTGGAATTCAAGTTTTCGTTCTCCCGCCCACCATACTTAGAATCATGACAAGTGATGGTGCAAATCAGTTGAGGTGCTTGGAGTTCATTTCTATCCTGTTTGGTATATCGTTGCCTTTACTGCCTCTTGGAGTAGAATTACCCAGGGGAGAGAACAGAAAAAGAGATCTCTGGATTAGTTGGCTAGGTTCGCTTTTCGGTTTTCGCCCCGACTTAAAACTTTTTAGGATTTGGTCTTATTTTGCTGTGAAGGACTTTATCATGATTGTTTTGTGCTTTGAGAGTGCGTACTTTTTGCCACTCTCTTTATTTCTGTCTGAGGGGAGGTGCATACTTTTTGCCACCGTCCTTTCTTTGACTTTTTTGAAGCATATTTATTTGATTTTCACGCTTCTGATTGTCCCCTCTTTTTTTTTTTTTTTTTTTTTTTTTTTTTTTTTTTTTTGAAGTGACCGCCTCCTTAAAGTATTAAGTGGTTTGATCTCCTATTACGAATCCTAACTTTCCATTCGTTTGACCTAAAAGTAAAAATAGAATGGGTAATTCTACACTTCGGGTAACTCCAACAACTCTACACTTTCAGGATCTTCCACTCTTTCCAAGTTACCGTGTGTGTGTGAAAATCATCCTGTCGTGATTCATAGTAGAGAGAGGGGTTAACTAAAACTTTTACTCATCCTTTTACCTCAATTTTTGATCAAGATTCCCTAAATGAAGTGTGATAGATATGAATTTCTGTTGGGGTGTGAAAATGAAACAATTTTTCTTTTGAAAAGTTGTGTGAAAATTGAAAAAAATTTGGTAGATAATTAGAATTCAAGTTTTCGTTCTCCCGCCCACCATACTTAGAATCATGACAAGTGATGGTGCAAATCAGTTGAGGTGCTTGGAGTTCATTTCTATCCTGTTTGGTATATCGTTGCCTTTACTGCCTCTTAGAGTAGAATTACCCAGGGGAGAGAACAGAAAAAGAGATGTCTGGATTAGTTGGCTAGGTTCGCTTTTCGGTTTTCGCCCCGACTTAAAACTTTTTAGGATTTGGTCTTATTTTGCTGTGAAGGACTTTAACATGATTGTTTTGTGCTTTGAGAGTGCGTACTTTTTGCCACTCTCTTTATTTCTGTCTGAGGGGAGGTGCATACTTTTTGTCACCGTCCTTCCTTTGACTTTTTGAAGCATATTTATTTGATTTTCACGCTTCTGATTGTCCCTTTTTTTTTCTTTTTCTTTTTTTTCTTTTTTTTCTTTTCGAAGTGACCGCCTCCTTAAAGTATTAAGTGGTTTGATCTCCTATTACGAATCCTAACTTTCCATTCGTTTGACCTAAAAGTAAAAATAGAATGGGTAATTCTACACTTCGGGTAACTCCAACAACTCTACACTTTCAGGATCTTCCACTCTTTCCAAGTTACCGTGTGTGTGTGAAAATCATCCTGTCGTGATTCATAGTAGAGAGAGGGGTTAACTAAAACTTTTACTCATCCTTTTACCTCAATTTTTGATCAAGATTCCCTAAATGAAGTGTGATAGATATGAATTTCTGTTGGGGTGTGAAAATGAAACAATTTTTCTTTTGAAAATTTGTGTGAAAATTGAAAAAAATTTCACAACTTTTGTTCATTTTAAACAATTTTATTCAATATGCATTATGATTCTCCCCCCAACTTGAATGACATTGTCCTTAATGGCATAGAAATGCATAAAAAATTAATGATGAGGAGAGATACAACCTGAGATGTGACGAAGCTTCTCTCTGTTCTCCAAGGTGGATTTTATGAATTTTCTAAAAAGAAAAGAAAAGAAAGAATAATCAGAATAAAAATGAGAAGATTGGGTTGCCTCCCAATAAGCGCTAAGTTTAATGTCTTCAGCCAGACGAAATTATGTTCATTGTGGGTCACTTAGCTGCATGGATTCCAATGGACAATTTTGAAGGTTTTCAATGTAAGGTTTTAAGCGTTGCCCATTAACAGTAAATGTCTGTCCATTTTTTGGATCCATGATCTTGACCGCACCATGGTCAAAAGCTTTAATTACCAAGAATGGCCCATCCCATCTTGATTTCAATTTCCCAGGAAACAAACGCAACCTTGAGTTAAATAGCCAGACTTTTTGATGAGGGTGGAAAGATTTCCTCACAATATGTTTATCATGAAAAGCTTTAGTCTTGGCTTTATAGATTTTTGAGTTCTCATAGGCTTCATTTCTTATTTCATCTAGTTCGCTCAATTGTAAGGTTCGGTGTGAACCTGCTTTGATTAGATCAACATTGACCTGTTTGATAGCCCAATAAGCTCTATGTTCTAATTCCACTGGGAGATGGCAGGCTTTTCCAAAGACTAGTTTGTATGGTGACATGCCAATAGGAGTTTTATAAGCAGTCCGATAGGCCCACAAAGCATCATCTAACCTTTCGGACCAATCTTTTCTATCGGGCCTAACAGATTTTTGCAAGATATTCTTGATTTCTCTATTGGATATCTCTATTTGGCCACTAGTTTGGGGATGGTAAGGGGTAGCAAGCTTATGAGTAATCCCATATCTTTTGAGCAATTCTCGAAATTGAGAATGAGTGAAATGCGAACCCCCATCACTAATAATAGCCTTTGGCCATCCGAACCTAGAAAAGATATTCTTCTGTACAAATTTCATCACCATCTTGTGATCATTGGTTCGGATGGCTATTGCTTCAATCCATTTAGACACATAGTCCACTGCCACCAAGATGTATTCGCATCCAAAAGATGGTGGAAAAGGGCCCATGAAATCTATTCCCCAAACATCAAAAATTTCAACCACTAAGATTGGATTTAGAGGCATCATATCTCTTTTAGTGATATTTCCAACAGCTTGACATCTTAGGCATGTTTTGCTGAACTCATAAGCATCCTTGAAGAGTGTGGGCCAATAGAAACCGCTTTGTAAAACCTTTGCTGCGGTTTTCTTTCCGGAGAAATGACCTCCACAAGCAAGGTTATGGGAAAAGTTCAAAACGCTTTGTTGTTCTTCTTCAGGCACACATCTCCGGATTATTTGATCTGGACAAATTTTAAAGAGTTCAGGGTCTTCCCAAAAATAATACTTCTCTTGAGAGAAGAATTTATCTTTTTCATTTTTTGTCCATCCTTGTGGGATTTGACCAGTCACCTTAAAATTCACAATATGTGCATACCATGGTGGTGACATGTGGGAAATGGCTAAGAGGTGTTCATCAGGGAATGAATCTCTCATTGGTTCATTATCTGAAATCATGATTCGGGAGAGATGATCAGCAACCACATTCTCGGATCCCTTTTTGTCCCGAATCTCCAAATCAAATTCTTGGAGGAGTAGGATCCACCTGATTAATCTTGGTTTGGCATCTTTCTTTGTCAACAAATATTTCAATGCCGAGTGATCAGAATAAATAATCACTTTTGCCCCCAAAAGGTAAGATCGAAATTTCTCCAGAGCAAAAACAACAGCTAGCAATTCTTTTTCTGTGGTGGTATAGTTCATCTGAGCGTCTACAAGTGTACGACTTGCATAATAAATCACCACAGGCTTTTTATTGATTCTTTGTCCCAGTACTGCCCCCATAGCATAATCAGAAGCATCGCACATTATTTCAAATGGCAAAGACCAATCAGGCGATTGGAGAATGGGAGCTTTGATCAGAGCCCCTTTTAAAGATTTAAATGCTTCCAAGCATTTTTCATCAATATGGAAGGGGACATCTTTGGCTAAAAGAAGGGTTAATGGTCGGGCAATTTGGGAGAAGTTTTGGATAAACCGGCGATAGAAGCCGGCATGGCCCAAGAATGATCGAATTTGTTTTACCGAAGTGGGTGGAGGAAGATTGGCGATTAGGCTAACTTTAGCTTTATCCACTTCGATACCTCTTCCAGACACTATATGGCCCAAAACTATGCCCTCTTTAACCATGAAATGGCTCTTTTCCCAACTTAGAACCAAATTGGTCTCTATGCATCTTCCCAGTACATTTTTCAAATTCTCCAGACAAATTTCAAATGAATCCCCGAATATTGAAAAATCATCCATGAATACTTCAAGGAATTCTCCCACCATATCTGAGAAGATGGCCAACATGCACCTTTGGAAAGTTGCTGGTGCATTACATAGTCCAAATGGCATTCTTCGGAATGCAAATGTGCCAAATGGACATGTGAATGTGGTTTTCTCCTGATCTTCTGGGTATATAGCCACTTGATTATATCCCGAATATCCATCTAAGAAACAGAAATATTTCTGACCTGCTAGCTTTTCCAAAATCTGATCAATAAAAGGGAGTGGGAAATGATCTTTCTTTGTCATTGTATTCAATTTTCTGTAATCAATACAAACTCTCCACCCCGTGGTTAGCCTAGTGGGCATTTCTTCACCTTTTTCATTTGTCACCACAGTTAAGCCAGACTTCTTTGGCACTACTTGGGTTGGGCTTACCCACTTGCTATCAGATAATGGGTATATGATACCCGCATCTAGCCATTTCACCACTTCTTTCTTAACCACTTCCATCATAATAGGATTCAATTTCCTTTGCATTTCTCTGTTTGGTTTTGCATTATCTTCAAGATAAATATGATGCATGCATGTGGTTGGGCTTATTCCTTTCAAATCAGCTACTGACCACCCTATGGCTTCTTTATGAGTTCGAAGAACTTCAACGAGTTGTTCTTCTTGGGTAGGGTTAAGATCCGTAGCTATGATCACAGGTAGAGTTTCAGATGGGCCCAAAAAGACATATTTGAGAGATTCCGGCAAAGGTTTGAGCTCTAACTGAGGAGGAACCTGGAGAGATGGAGGAGTAGGTTCTAGATTGAGTTCAGGTAAAGGCTCAACCTTATTGGGCTGCCAAGTCCTTTTATTCAAATCTGATATGGCCATTAACTCCTCTTCCTCTTCAAATTGGGCCGAAGGGGATGTTTCTACAATATTATCAATCACATCAATTGCAAAACAATCTTCCCCATCCTGCATATGGCCAGAAGCTTTGAAAATGTTGAGGGATAATTTGTGATCTCCAAATGAGATATCCATTAACCCAGATTTGCAGTTAATGATGGCATTTGCAGTGGCTAGAAAAGGTCGGCCCAATATAATTGGGCTATTTCTCAGATGTTGAACAGGCTCCATGTCAAGGATGACAAAATCAACTGGGAAGTAGCAAGTATCAATCCTGACAATGACATCTTCCACCATTCCTTTCGGTGTCCTAAGAGATCTATCGGCCAATTGTAGGATCACCGGAGTTGGTTTCAATTCTCCTATCCCAAATTTTTCATAAACTGAGGTGGGTAATAGGTTCACACTTGCTCCAAGGTCCAATAATGCCTTATCAAAGGTGGTTCCTTCAACAACACAAGAGATAAGTGGTGCTCCAGGGTCTTTCATCTTTTTAGGCAGTTGGTTGAGCAAAATGGCACTCACTTCTTCAGACAAAAAGACTTTTTTGGGATTTGCTTTAGGCTCTCTCTTGTGAGTGCAAAGTTCTTTCAAAAACTTGGCATAGGCCGGCACATGTTGGATTGCATCAACCAATGGTATGTTAATGTGGACTTGTTTAAATAAGTCCATTAACTGTTCATTTTTTGCTTGGACTTGATGCTTTCTTTGTTCTTTGCCATTTTCTAAAGCTTGTGGAAAAGGGATTTTCGGTTTATAATTCTCAGGACATTCCTCCATTTTTCCTTTTCCTTGAATGATATTGGGTTGTTCATTCTCATCTTCATCTTCTTCTCCTTTTTCTTCTTCATTTTGTTCAAGATTGGGCTGACTAGATCCTTGATTTGGGTAAGGATCCGGTAAGACTTTACCACTTCTTAAGGCCGAAATTGCTTTCGCATTTTCTAACTGTGGGCCTCTTGGTGGATTTGAGCCCATTTGAGGTTGGGCTTGAGGATTAGGTAGGATTGGTTGATGTTGGAAACCCGGAGGATAGTTTCGCGGGTTTGCAATGGGTTGACTTGGTAATGGGCCCACTTCCCTCCTCATGGTTGTATCAGCCATTTGACCCAATTGGGCTTCCAATTTTGAAATGGATTGTTGTTGAGAGATGACCAATTGTTGCAATTGTTGTTGTTGTTGTTGTTGATTCATGAGTAATTGTTGCAGCATATTGAATTTGTCATCATTTTGATTTGATGGCTGATGTTGTGGGATTTGATATGGAGGTTGAGAGAACATATTTTGGTTGTTATTGGGCTGAAAGTAAGGGGCTTGAGCTTGTTGGCTTTTGTTGAAAGATTGATTTGGATAGTAATTCTGTTGATGGGCCCTGTTCTGAAAATTTTGTGTTTGTGGATTTGGAGTTTGGGCTTGTTGAGATTTTCATGAAAAATTAGGATGATTCTTCCAACCAGGGTTGTAGGTGTTAGAATATGGATCATGATTGGGCTTTGAATAACCCAGGGCTGCTTGGACTTGTTCTTGGATGAATGGTGGCAATTGGGCTGCCGTGGGACATTCACTGACATAGTGAGTTGGGCTGGCACAAAGACTGCAAGCTTCTTGATAAGATGAAGAGGATTCAGAGTAAGGTCTTGATTGTGCATGGATATTAGATCCTTGGTTATTCGAAGCTAGGACTTGGTCTAGCTTTTGGGCCATAAAATCCATTTTGCTCATTTGTTGGGCCAGAAGGTCCACCTTATCCAACTTTTGAGCCAAGGCATTGATATCCATCTTAGGTTCAAATTCTCCTCTATTTCTTATTTCATAGACTCCAGTCCGTTTGGATGTTCCCACAGATCTTTCATATGATGAAAGTGAAGCATGATTTATTGAATTTTCACTTAGCATTTCAAACAAATCATAAGCTTCTTCCTCACTTTTGCTCATGAATGCTCCTCCACAAGATGCATCTACCATTTGCCTGTATTGTGCATCTAAACCTTCATAGAATGCTTGCACAATTTGCCATCTAGACAATCCATGATGTGGACATTTTCTCAACAATTCTTTCAATCGTTCCCAAGATTCATGAATTTGTTCTCCTGGTAATTGTGAGAATCCAATTATAGCCCTTCTCATTGTATTTGTTCTCCCGATAGGATAGAATTTTTTTAAGAATTCTTGTTGCATTTCGGGCCAAGTCTTAATGGGCTTCCCTATCGTTCCAAGCCAATATTTGGCTTTGTCCTTAAGTGAGAAAGGGAATAGGGTAAGTCGAAGGGCATCTTCCGTGAAATCTTGAATTTTCACGGTTGAACAAATTTCAAAGAATTCATCCAAATGTTTATATGGATCTTCATTGGTATTCCCATAAAAAGATGGGAGCATTTGGATGGTGCTTAGCTTGATCTCATAATGGCTAGCATGGACATTAGGCAATTGGATACAAGATGAAGGATTATAGTCTTGAGGAATGAAGTATTCCTTCATTTGTTTTGGCATTTGTTGATTGTTTCCAGCCATTTGATGTTGAATGTTGGTTTGGTGATGTAGATATCTCTCAATTTCTTGAATGGGTTTGATAATATATGGCTTTTGAGATCTTCTACCTAGCATACACTAGACCAAGATGAGATGAGAATGGTTATTTTTGTGATTTTTATTTTTAGATTTTTTTTATGTTTATGTATGCAAAGACAAACAAGTTAATAACAAATTCCTAATGACCTAAGTGTGTCCTAGACTTAAAGATGAGATTTCTCACAAAATGGCTAGAATTCACTATGAATCACCCCTACAATAGATCAATCGGCCAGGTAAGAGGTGGGATAGTGGGAGGCTCCCCCTACTTTCGTAGGGACCTAATTAAATAACCACTTGTCCACTTAGGCGTTTGCCTTTGTAACCTCTAGCCTAGACACCGTTGTCCAAAGTAGAAATGAATTCAAAGCTCGGTCCAATCATAGTGTGAACCCTAGGTGCAATTGCTATTTGATTTTTATTGGGCTTGGGACAATGCAAGATGGAGTGTGTGTGATTTGTGGGCCAAGGAAGGGTGATGAAATCCCCACCTTATCTTGTGATGAAGATGCCCTTAAATTATTTGATCAATGAGATGCACACCACAATTCAATCAAGTTTGTTTTGTGCAATAATGAAATGACAATGCATGAACATGTTGTTTGCAATATTGAAAAACTTACCTTGCCTCCCGCACTCTTCAACATAAAATAAATGGCAAAAATTTAAAACTAATGCATTCCTAAATGATGCATGTCCTAAAACATGGTGGTTTGGTTTCTAATCTTGAAATGCAATTTTTTTTTTTTAATTTTGTTTTTCTGATTTTTTTTTTATTTATTTAATGAGGGCTATATCTATTTTAAGTAAATCTAAACATAAAAATATTAAAAAGATTGGAACAAACTCACCAAGTTGAGCTTTCCTTTTGTCTTTTTTTTTTTTTTTAAATTCCTGCAAAAAGAGAAAATGAATGTGAGTATGGATTTATACAAATGGACCCAAAATAATCAAAATTAAAATTCTAAATTCCCCGGCAACGGCACCAAAAATTGATGCGTGTTTAAATGCTGTCGTTAAAACACAAACAACATCAATCTTAATTTCCGAATCTCAATTAAAACTAACAAGGTAGTGCATGGTTGAGACCGGGTCGATCCACAAGGAAATAAACTTTTGATTTTGAAAATCTTGGGTTTTTAGTGGAAACAATGTTAGCAAGTGTGACTTTGAGATGCAAATCTTGTGAAGACGATCAATTAATTGCCGAAATTTACTCACACTCCTAAAACACTAAATCGCCTAAGTTTCATTAAGACAACACTAACAATACTCAACTAATGATCTATATGTAAATCTAACTAAATGATTGAATAATAGACAAAATAAATATATTATCCTAAGAAGATAGATATTTCTAGAAGACTAAATTACCAAGCTACTGCATAAAAAAAAACTGATACAACATTATTTAAGGAGAAATTACAATGTGAGTTTTCAAGGCTAATTAAACTAAGCCTATTAAAATAAAATGAACAAGCTAGAAATTCAACAGCAGTGAGAACCGCAGCAGAAGGGCTGCTGGCCAAGAGGCGCCTGGTTCAGATGGCGCGGGCACACTGGTCCGAGCCTGGTTCGTGGCAGCAGGTGGAGGCTTCAGCGCTTTGGACCGGCCGCAGGGATGCGCGGTGCACTGCACTGAAGCGCGGGCCCGTGCAGCAGGCTCGGCAGGGCGGCGCGAGGCGAAAAGCGCAGCAGCCAAGGCAGGGCAGTGCAGGCGAGGCGTGGGAGACGACCGACACGTGTCCCGGCTGGCGTCCGAGGCGCGAATTCGCGCAGGGCACGGGCGACGATGCTCGGCCCGGCGAATCACGGGGTGCTGCCGCGTGGCGGCAGCGGGCCCGGCAGGTGACGGCTACGGGCGGGAAACGCCCGCCCACTGGCACGGGCGACGAGAACGGCCCCTGCGAAACGCGCAGAGGCGACGCGTGTTGCCAGTGGTCCCTTCGATGGCGGCTGGCTTGTGCGTGGGCTTCCGCGTGTCTCCGGTGCAGATGAGGAGGGCGGCGGCGAATTGCTGGCTGCTGCCGCGTGGCAAGGTGGGCCCAGGAAGGCGCAGGCGTGGCCAGATGCTGGTGAGCTGCAGAGAAAGAGAGGCAGATACACAGGGAGAAAAAGAAGAGAGAGATAGAGAGGGGGAAGAAAAGGTAGGGAGAGAGAGAGTACGCGGGTGATAGAAAAAGAGAATGGAAAGAGACAGGGAGGGAGCAAGGGAGAGAGAAAAGTAGGGACAGAGAGATAGAACTCAGAGAGAGAGAGAAATAACAGGGAAAGAAGAGGGAGAGGGATGCGTCGAGGGAGAGAGAGAAAACTGTGAGAGAGAGAGAGGTAAAAAGAATTTCTGAAAAATTCGGTCCCCCTACTTTGACCTCCTCCTCTTGGTTTTATAGAAAGAGGGGAGGATTTGAATTTCAAAAATAAATTTAAAAATCCTGTCATTAAGCTTCCTTTGATTAGGGGATCCTCTTTAAAACATTAATTGATATTTCGAAATTTTGAAATGGATCCTCCTTTCTTTGAATTTCAGAATTCCCTCCTCCTTTCTCTCTTAGTTGGCATGTGGGCCCCAGTTGAAGCTAAAATACGAAAATAAAATGTTGTTTTTGCCAGGATTCGAACCCTGGTTGCTTCCTTGCAGTTCGGGTGGTCCAACCACTATGCCATCTGCTTGTTCATGTCCTGTTTCACATAAAATAACAGTTAAGTCCTCATAGCCATAAATCATTCAACTATGCATTAAATAATTGATGAGGAAATGAAGTTGCTACCCTTATTCCATCCATGGAGTGATGATATTTTAAAATTCAGATTCTGAATGCGCAAATGGTTTATCTATCATTCCATGTGATTTTGTCCGTTAAATTGATAGCAAATTATGTAAATTTCATCTGTTATTTATGTAAAATTGTGGACTTATCACTTCTCCATGAAGGATTTGGGAGAAGCATCTTACGTATTGGGAATACGGATCTATAGAGATAGATCAGCTTTAACCTAATCCATGTACATAGAAACCATTGTCAAAAAGTTTGGCATGGAAAATTCCAAGAGAGGTCTCATACCGATGAGACATGGAATTTCACTCTTTAAAGGTCAGTCTCACAAGACACCTAAAGAGAGGGCAGTGATGGATAAAGTCCCCTATGCTTCTGCCATAGGGTCCATCATGTATGCCATGCTATGTACCAGACCTGATGTAGCATATGCTCTAAGTGTTACGAGCAGACATCAGGCAGATCCAGGTGATGAACACTGGAAGGCTGTGAAATGCATCCTTAAGTACTTGAGAAGGACTAAGGATCTATTTATAGTCTATGGAGGAGGAGACTTGAAGCTGCAAGGATACACTGACTCGAGTTTTCAGTCTGATCCTGACGACAGCAAGTCAACATCAGGTTTTGTTTTCACACTCAACGGGGGAGCAGTAAGCTGGAAAAGTTCCAAGCAGGAAACCACTGCTGATTCGACAACAAAAGCCGAGTATATTGCTGCTGCTAAAGCCGCCAAGGAAGCTGTATGGATGAAGAAATTCATCGGCGATCTTGGTGTAGTGGATAGCATATCTGGTCCCGTCCCACTGCTGTGTGACAACAATGGGGCGATTGCTCAAGCGAAAGAGCCGAGGTCTCATCAGAAGTCGAAGCACATTCTGCGGCGCTTTCATCTGATCAGAGAGATTATAGCTCGAGGAGATGTCGTGGTGGAAAGAGTTCCCTCAGCCGACAACATAGCAGATCCACTTACAAAGTCTTTGTCTCAAAATGTTTTTGAGCGTCACTTAGAGAATATTGGTATTCTGTATAAAAGTGATTGGCTTTAGTCCAAGTGAGAGATTGTTAGTATTAGATAGTCTTAAAGCCAATCCGATATTGTGTACTTATTCAGATTATTAATAAATGGTAATAATTCATTGTGTGGTATTAATTCGATCTGTGTTTCTCGTATCACGATGAAGTCTATGAACATGTGCAACAGTCTTCGGATTATGATGAGATCATAATTACGGGACCGAAGACTTATAAACACATGTTCTTAATTGTTCCTAGTCATAGGATGTTTGAGATAGGACATCAAACATCCGGATAGACTAGTATAGGTTACTTCAGCTCATATGATGAGGGTGACTGATCCCATAAGTCACTTGTGTGGAGACACTATGCTGAACCTATAGGTGCTCATTGGTGAATGAGTTCACTGAACTTATCCGACTATGAATCGCTGGATGGTAATCACCTCACTGTTAACCAGCTCGATTCATTTGTCACAGTTGCGTGGATGATCCTTGGACCTGAGACTCCAAGGATACCTTGTTGGTTGGTTTCTGAGCTTTGACCTTGACGAACGAATCCCTAACCATAGGTTATCAATAAGTCAAGCGATCGGGTTCAGGGAAATGCCCTCGAAGGTAATTGTGTGTTCAATATGGGATCATCCGCTCTCGATAGTTTGAGAGAGAATGGTCCGGGAATGATGCGCTTAAAGTCCCTGGCCAGGGCGGACTCTGTAATCGATAAGGAGTTATCGGATTCAGATTAGCGGCATCTGCTTCAAGTGAATCGACCGGCTAGGGTTTAACAGTAAACCATACCCTAGGTCAATTCGGGAACATTGCACGGATGAAGGATTATATCCGTGCGGTAACTGTTGATGGAAAGATTCCAATAGAGGGTTGCGATAACCCCAATGCCATCTAGGATCACGCGATGTTGCTTGGCATCCAACGTGATCGGCAGTCCGTCCGAATTTATTGTAGGACATTAAATTCGGCTGATTAATTGAATATAAGGATATTAATTAATTCAGTGGGTCAGTAAAGGGTTACTGGACTTAATGGGCGATTAACTGGACTGGTATTTGGGCCTAGAGGGTCACACGCAAATAGTTTTCAAGTCGATGGATAATCCGATAGGATTTCAAATAAGTCTGGGTTTTTTATGAAAAACCGAAAACTGACTTCTTATAAAAGAACGGATTCTACGTCCGGGGCCAGCAACCCTGACCTAGCCGTCATTCGTTCTTCCCCACTTTCTCTCTCTTCTGGGCGTGCGGTTCCCAACTGCTCCACTTTCCGTTCGACGGGGATTCCGAATCCGCATGTCTCGGCAGATTACGCGCAGTTAGACGGGATCTTCGAACGCCGCAGCGAGCGGGGAAGCGAGGACTATCCATCGCGAGGAGAACCGCGTGGATACCGCTAGAGGTCGGGCATCTGCGCGACTTGCGGCATCGCTCCGACAGAACCGGAAAATGGACGCGGATTCGAATCCGCGCAAGGTAAATTCGATTTACACCAGTTTAATTTTAACGACCGAAACGGGACAGATCCGATCCAGAAAGTTTTATTTCGCTGCGTTTTAGGATCGGATCCCGACACAGCGATCCCAACAAACATATCATCTTCAGTGAAGGTGATGGAAGCCGTGAATGACTCGTAGGGTATTTCTTGAATTTATGTTGCATGAGCTTCATAAATTTGAGGAGTTTTTAAAGCTGCAATGAGAGCCGTTCGCAATTCCTCACTAAGTGATAGAACTTCCCATACAGTAAATTTAGATGGCAACCTTTTTAGTAAGCCGATAACTTTCTTTTCTGCTTTTTCAATATCATGAACTTCTAGAGAGGCAACCTGAGGGCCTTGTTCTTCATACGGCTGTTGCTGGACTTGTTTATCTTTCTTTGCAGACTTTTGAACTGTCATGAATTCATATAAAGAGGGTAACACCCCATTTTCTTGATCAGAATTTTCTGGATATAGCCCGACCAGAGGCGGGATTTGAATATTTCTTTTTGACAAAGGCATGGATTCCATTCCTCTGAATTCTGGTTCTGGGATAACATATGGTGTTTCACCTTGCAGTTGGATAATTTTTTGAGTGGTAGCCAATGGAGGCTTCCGTCCCCACTTTTTGCCAGAGCGGGTGACATGTTATTCATTTGGAGTTGATGTAAAGCTTTCCATTACTTCCATTTTTGGAGCAAGGAAGATTTCTTCCTCCTCATCATCTTCACTTTCATTTATTGTTGATATTGTGTTGCAAGACATGATAGTGCTAGTGCCTTCCTGCTCTTCTTCCCCATTTTCCTGATTATCATCAGTCTTCGGCTTTTTGACTTCATGTTACCAGAATAGGGCTTCTTCATGTATTTGCTTCATTTTCGTATTTTGGAGTTTCTCCCATGGGATATAATGCTTCAGCTTTGTTGGCTTTCTTTGAGGCTGTTCTTATTCATCCAAGCTGTCTATTAGCTGTTGCAACTTTGACAGCGGATCTTTACCCTTAGGTAGAATTGGTATTGGTGTTTCTCTTTTTCTTCTTTTGTTGGTAACTCTCCTTACAGTATGAGGATCTACCCATTTCCATATACTGCTTGCTGGAGCAGGGTAACTTGAACTTGATTGGGATGTCTTCTACTGAGGGAAAGACACACATTGTTCTTTGTTGGAAGTTGCAGCTTTGACTGGCGTAGATAAAGCCATTTTGGACATATCGGATATCATATTACCCAAATTTGGTGGAGGGACGGGTTGAACATATGGCGGCCGTCGTGGAATACTTCCATGAATATATACTTCTGATGATTTTTGCTTGATATGAGATTTTGGCTTCTTTTTGACTGTTTGCCACTGAGATGCTTGGAGTGGTTGAAGTACCAGTTGCTCATGGGTGACTTATGTGCTTCTTTCTGCAGTTTTTGAGCTTAATGACTGGTAAATAGGAACCATATGATGCACATTTACAGATGCCACATTTGCTTTTGTCCAGGCATGAGGCTGCGGAGGATCGACAAGATGATCTCCCATCTTCAGAACACCTTTATGAATTAATTTTTCAACTGCTTCTTTGAACACATAGCATTCTTCAATAGGATGTCCCATAATTTGGTGATATGGACAATAATTTGGATCATTAGATCTTTTGGCATCTTTTGGCCTCTTCGACTGTGGTAACACAATCTGATTGTATTTTCGTGCCCATTCAAATAGAACACGAGTTTTGTCTTTTGGGAAGCTGTATGGCCTGTTCATTCTGTCTTTGAGAGAAGATAAGGCTCGGGCTTCTTTCTCTCTATTGTTGCTGGTTTCGGCCTTGATGGCTGTACCTTTCTTTTGTTGCTCCGTGATGAACGTAGATAAATCTACTGTATTTGACTCGTGTGGAGCATTTTTTCTATCAAACTTTCCTTTGTTGTTGCTTGGTTCACTTCTGATCGGCTCAGAAAACTTTCAACTTCTGATACCACAGTATTCAATTTGTCAAAAGATTTAATTTCAATGGCTATTAGCCTTTCAAGGACTTCATTTTTCAGATTACTTTTGCATATCACCACTGCATCTTCTTGACATGGTAGTCTTTTGCATTTCTTGCTAAGATTCCTCTACCTAGCAATGAATTTGGAAGCATTTTCATTGTTTTCTTGTTTCACAGTATATAGCTTTGCCAGAGTGATCTCTCTCTCCACCAGATAAAATCTGTCTTGAAATTGGTTCTGAAGGTCGGCCCACCCTGCAACAGAACCAGGCCGAAGAGAAGAATACCATTCAAATGCGAGTCCAGTTAATGAAGACCTGAAAAATTTCAGCATATAAGATTCATCAGTAGCTAGGTCTCCCATTGCCCCATTATAATATGCCAAGTGTTCTTTTGGATTTCCTTGGCCATTGAATTTTTCAAACTTGGACACTTTGGTCATTCCCAGCCGAAGCCTCATCATAGCATGATACACCGGGTATGGTACTTTATACACATCATATACCGTAGAGGTACCTTCCACTCTTTCTGCCAGCTTCATATCAATGAGCTGTTCTAGCATCAGCCTGTGAGCCACAGCAGGATCTGCTGGATTTGGGAAGAAATTAACTCCTTGAACTTGGGAGGCTTGAAATGGAAAATTTAATATCAAATTGTCTTACAATACTGTTGCAGGAGCAGCTTGATTATTGGATACTTGAATATATGCATGTGTTTCACTCATAGGCATAGGCTTAGATGATTGCATAGATATATTTAGAAGATTTTGAGACGGAGGAGGTGGAACTGGAGGGTTAGCCACCCGAGGATAAGAGGAAGTTGAAGCACCTCTTTCTTTACCAGCCCATCCTGCCCCCTGTATTTGGGCATCTTTTTCTTTCAATTGCTTTTTCAACAACTCAATTTCTTGCAATAACAACTGAGTTATGCTTGGTTCTGCTTCTTTTTGCTGATTGATTTGTTGTGGAAGCTACTGCTCTGCTGGTGCAAAAAGAGCTTCTCCTGATGCTTCAATGACATTTGCAGATAGCTCTGCTTCCTCATCAATGTTTTCCATTAAGGTAGGAAAATTTTGGGTAACTATGGTTGTTGCTTGCATTCTTCGGGTAACTAGACCCGGCCTTGAGGCTAAATCTCTGATTTCTTCTGGATCTTCAGGGAATACCCCATACTTGTTGATAGTATGACATGAATAAATCATCAGGCTTCCTTGGGTGAATTCTGCTGATCTCCTTGTGGAAGGAGGTTTCGGCTGCAGCCTTTGGAATACAGATGTTTTCGAAGGCTTTTTTGGCTTTTCATTTTCATATCTTTCTCTTGACTTCTTTCTTTTTGGCAACTCAGCATGAGGCAGCTGCCTTTGAATTGGTTTCCATATTTGCCGCCTTTGTGACTGAAAGTTTGGCTTTGATTTTTCTTGTGCATATTGATTTTCTTGATGTTTGGGCACCCAGATTTGTTTTGCTGGTGGCTCTTGACAATATTTCGTCCCATAACAATAAGCTGGTTTGGGATTTCTTTCTTGCTTCTCAGACATCTGAATCTTTGCTTTTCCTTTTTCTTTTCTTTCATTTTTTATTCTTTCTCTGTCCATGTCTTCAAAGACGTGGAATGAGTTTTGAACTGGAATATTTGGAACAAGTCGGTCTTTGGAAGTATCAAATTTGCTGCCGTCTAGAAAGATCCGCAGGCTCCCTACAATAATTGATTTTTTGGTTCTAGACCATTGTGTAGAGACTGCCTTTGATTTGAGCTAGGGATTTTGACCCTTTCGGATATTTCCTCGGTATTGTCTTGAAGATGATGCACCATGACTGCGAATAGTGCAGCAGCTGACTACTTGTGCTTGAGGTTTATCAGATATAATCTCAGGTTTCATGAAGAATGTTGGGTTTTCTCGGGTTTCTCCGGATCGCTCACACAACGGAAAATAAAATATTAAAACAGCGATCCGTTCCCGTTTCGAAAAACAAAAATCAATTATCAGATAATCGAAGTTCTCACCGTGTGCGGATTCGAATCTGCAACCGTTCGGTTTCGTCGGTGCGACACCGCAAGCCGCGAAAGCGCCCGGCCTCTAGCGAAGTCCATGAGATCCTCCTCGCGACGGATATTCTCACGTACCTCGTTCTTCGCAGCCCACGAAATCTCCGCCAGTCGCCGCAACGTGCGGACGATTTCCCATCGAACGAGATTCGGAGAAGCGGTGGAGCAGATCTGGATCTGTCGGAACGCCAGAGAGAGAGAGAAATAGAGGAGGGGCGGCTAGGGTTAGCAGCAACTTGGCCTACTCAGCCCGTTCGCTATGTTTTATACTAACCGCGCAATTTTTCATAAAAACCCCCGGTTTGTATAAAACCCACTTATTTATCCATCGCCTTGAGAATCATGTGCATGTGACCCTCTAGGCCCAAGTACTAGTCCAGTTAATGGCCCAACAAGCCCAGTGACTCCTCACTGGCTTTATTAATCAATTAATAACCCTTTATTAATTAATTAATCAATCGAACTGATGTCACACGTCGAATTCGACCGGGCCTCCGATCACGTTGGGTGCCAAGAAACACCGCGTGAACCCGGAAGGTATTGGGGTTAAGTAACCCGCTCTTGGAACCTTTCCGCCGACAGTTACCGCGTGGATATAATCCTTCATTCGTACAATGCTCTCGAGTCAACTCAGGGTATGGCGAGCTGTCAAACCCTAACCGGTCGACTCACTTGGATTGGATGCCGCTGATAAATATCGGAAAACTCCTTTCCCGATATTATCGTCCGCCCTAGCCAGGGACTTCCGCGCATCCTTCTTAGAGCATTCTCTCTCTAAGTACTGAGAGCGAATGATTCCTTATTGACACACAATTCCTTTCGCGGTATTCCGCTGTACCCAATCCTTGGCATATTAGAATCCCGTGGCTAGAGATTCGTAAACCAAGGTCAAAGCAAAGAAGTCTACCGACAAGGTGTCCTTGGTGTCTCAGGTCCAAGGACCATCCACGCAACTGCGACAATAGAATCAAGCTGGTTGACAGTGAGGTACAATACCATCCAGCGATTCAGTTGGATCAGTTCAGTGAACTCATTATCCAATGAGCACCTACAGATTCGCCTTAGTGTCTCCTGTTAGGAATCGCCTAGAACGCAACGGAAAATAAAATCGATTCCTATGTATCGGTTGCTGGGATCGTAAAACGGACAATAAAACAAACGTGGGAAGAACGGTTATTCACCTTTGCGGGGTTTCGAATCTCCCGTGGATGATTCCGACTCGGTAATCGCGCACGCGCACGATCTCTAGAGGTATCCACACGAGCTCCCGCTGCAGACGCGATTTCCTCCTCGACTTGAGTGCTCCGACCAGATCTCAAATCCACCATGCGCGGAGAGAGACAGATCTACTCCAAGAGAGAGAGAAGGAGAGAGAAGAGGAGATAGAGAATCTGGGGTGTAAAATTCGTCCAACTAACTCTTTACCCCTCCCCCTTGGCCTCCTTATATAGAAATAAGGATAAGCACAAGGATTAATCCTCATGATTATCCAAGAGTTTGGCCTTGGATAAATCTCCATTAAATCTTCATATTTATCCTGCGGCTTTTCATAAGAACCCAGATAAGCATGAAATTTAACGTCTCTCACCGTCTGACGAGAACTCTTATGTGTGTGACCCTCTAGGCCCATATATCAGTCCGGTTTCAGGCCCATTAAACTTAGAACTAATTCTAGAGTTTAATATTTATTAATTATCATTTAAACATCATATGTTAAATGATTAATTTAATAAACAAGTGGATTATCATCTGATGATTAATTCACTTGGCCTTCTGATCATGAACAGCACCAAACACTACCTCATGATCCCATAAAATATAAGGGATATTGTTCCCTTTAATTGAACCTTTCCGTCTGCAGATACCGCACAGATAAAATCCTTCACTCATCCAATGTCCCAATAACGCAAGGGTATGGTTTTATAGTCAAACCCTCTATCGCATTATTTAAATGGATTCTAATACTCCCACTATTTTTCGGCAATCTGTATGACCCTCTAATATACAGAACGGGAGATTCCGGCGATCTCCTAATGGGGATCAGAATCCTTCGGGCATCATGCATGTGACCTTGTGCTAGCACAACAAATCACATCAAGTCCCTTAGGCAGTCAACTCTTGACAATTGCAACATTTGCAATATCCGATCAATTTAACCCCTGAATCTGAATGACCTTGTGGTAGCACAACAAATCAAATGATTTAGTTAAGTTTATCTATCATTACTCAGATAAGATGAATTCATAGTGCAATCCTTGTGGTAGCACAACAAAACTACATTATTTGTCCATTTATCTTAATGACATCACATGTCGTAGACCTAGGTTAATTTCTAAATCAAATAGACCTTGTGGTAGCACAACAAATCCATTTGAGATAAGAATTATCCTAAGATCTATAATGATGGTGGGTTACGTGGATTATTCTGAATATCTCACGTTTACAACTTAAATTTTAAAAAAGGATTTTTTGAGTTGATTTATAAAAATCGTGCTATCAATAGTATTTCGATTTGAAGTATCATAATACTTATTAGAAATATATATATATATGATAGCAAGGTCCACAAATATCACATATATGCAGAAAAATTAAATAGGGATGATCATGGACTGCTAAAGCTACTATGGAATCATCGGAGCCAAACGATGATCCATAATAGAATCCTAATGTGAAAACAGCAACACTGGTTCCATTTGATGCGACTCCTTCCTCCAGAGGTGTCTTCAGAAGATCCCGTCCTCTAGACTTAATCTGTAACATTTAAATATGAAATTTACGACTCGCAGGTCCATAAATGTGCATTTAAACAATAAGAAACCTTGATCTTATCAAGGGGAGTACAATCTTATAGGTAGGTAGAGAGTACATTTGGATTAAGAGAGAGGAGGACACGCAGGTCCTATTTAAAATACCAAATGAAATAAGCATCGCATTCATTCACAACAATCATCACATGATAATACTAAGTCCATGATCATCCCACCATAAAACACATCACATGCATCACAATTATCACATAATTGCAGTTTGGTATTAAATTTTTTTATAAATATAAAATTATAATACCAATAAGTTTTCGAAATAACATTTATTTCAACATTATCTATAATATTCAAAACATTATTGACAAATTAAATAACTAAACCATTCAGTTTATCTAAATCTTAATTCAAACAATTTGAACAGTAAAATATAATCAAGTTATGCATAAAATCAGTTTAAAACATTTTTAAGCTTAATTGATTAATTAGGGAAGTCAATTATCTAAAACAATTTTAAATAATTAACTAACACCCTATCAACAATAAAGCCCTTTAATTGAATTAACAGTTATTAAACAGCTTAATAATCTGTTAATAACAATAAGAATAATTAATAACAATTATTAATTATCCCATAAAATTTCTATTTTAAAAAAGTTTTAAAATGGGCCTTAAAAGGGCCAAAATGGGCTAAAATAGGGGTTATAGGGGTTTTTTAAAATTGGGTAAATAAAAAGGGGAAATGGGCCCAGCCCATTAGGGCCAAATGGCCCGGGCCCGGGCCCTGGCTCGGCCAGGGGCTCCGGCCCCCGCCCGGCCCGACCGGGTCGGGACCGGCGGCCCGCTCCTCTCTTCCCCTTCCCTGCAAACCCTAAACCAGAAACTTGGCGGCGGGAAGGAGGGGTGGCAGCGCCGCCGCCGGCCGGCGACCGGCGCCGCCAGGCCCCTGCCGGCGTCGCCCTAGCTCCAGTGACACGCCCGGCGCCGGCAGGGCCGCCGGCGGTGGCCAAATCATCAGCCGGCCGAGCCCCCAAAGATCCCCAAAAATCTGATTTTCTGGATTTTAAATCCGATTTGGGGCTCGATTTTGTAGCTCTTCATGGCCACCATGGCACCGGCTATCATGCCCAGTCCATAGAGGTGACTATTACTAAGAGATCTGGACATCCGGGCCGCCATCCCAACGCTTGGGAATCGCGTACGAAGCCGCCGAAAACACCCCGTTCATCGTCCCACGAAGAACTCTGAAAATCCCAAATAAAATCCGAAAAATCACAGAAAAATAATCAAATTATTTGTGTTCATCTTATAAACACAATTCCGTCATTTTAATCGGATTAAACGCATGTTCATCCAACATCACGAACAAAATACCCCTTTTTAAATCCGGGATCAATTCCCAATAAATTTTAGACATTCTAAGAACGTAGGAACGATTCCCAGATTATTAAAATAATTTTTAGCCCAAGAACACGTACAATACGGGTTCTTCACGCATAACGAGAAAAATCACGCAAAACGATGCCGTTTTACGATCGAACCAGCAACCTGGCTCTGATACCACTGTTAGGAATCGCCTAGAACGCAGCGGAAAATAAAATCGATTCCTATGTATCGGTTGCTGGGATCGTAAAACGGATAATAAAACAAACGTGGGAAGAATGGTTTTTCACCTTTGCGGGGTTTCGAATCTCCCGTGGATGATTCCGACTCGGTAATCGCGCATGCGCACGATCTCTAGAGGTATCCACACGTGCTCCCGCTGCAGACCCGATTTCCTCCTCGACTTGAGTGCTCCGACCAGATCTCAAATCCACCATGCACGGAGAGAGACAGATCTACTCCAAGAGAGAGAGAAGGAGAGAGAGAGAGGAGATAGAGAATCTGGGGTGTAAAATTCGTCCAACTAACTTTTTACCCCTCCCCCTTGGCCTCCTTATATAGAAATAAGGATAAGCACAAGGATTAATCCTCATGATTATCCAAGAGTTTGGCCTTGGATAAATCTCCATTAAATCTTCATATTTATCCTGCGGCTTTTCATAAGAACCCAGATAAGCATGAAATTTAACGTCTCTCACCGTCTGACGAGAACTCTTATATGTGTGACCCTCTAGGCCCATATATCAGTCCGGTTTCAGGCCCATTAAACTTAGAACTAATTCTAGAGTTTAATATTTATTAATTATCATTTAAACATCATATGTTAAATGATTAATTTAATAAACAAGTGGATTATCATCTGATGATTAATTCACTTGGCCTTCTGATCATGAACAGCACCAAACACTACCTCATGATCCCATAAGATATAAGGGATACTGTTCCCTTTAATTGAACCTTTCCGTCTGCAGATACCGCACAGATAAAATCCTTCACTCATCCAATGTCCCAATAACGCAAGGGTATGGTTTTATAGTCAAACCCTCTATCGCATTATCTAGATGGATTCCAGTATTCAGTTAATTTCTAGAAAGACATCTCTTTCATTTGACCCTGGCCAGGGATTTCTATGTACACATCCATAGGACATTATCTCTCCAGTCTTATACCAAGAGTGAGTGATCCCTTGTTGTTCACTCAATTACCTTCGCAAGCTTTCCACTGTATCTGAGAGACCGACTATCGTGGACTTAATGGTTAAAGTCCACAAGTCAGAGAATCAAGATACAATGGTCTACAAACAAGGTATCATTGGTGACTCAGGTCAAAGGACCAACTGTACTACTGCAACGATTGAATTCCCTGGTTGACTAATAGGTATAATTACCATCCAGGAATTCTTATTTGGGTCTGTTCAGTGAACTCATTCTCTAATGAGCACCCCCAAGTTTGTCTTAGTGTCACCACACGAGTGAATGTGAGATCATTCACCCTCATCATATGAGCAGACATAACTTGTGTCGATCTTATCGGATATTTAATATCCATCTCAAATATCCTATGATCGAGAACTGTTTAAGACAAGTGATTGAGGATATTGATCTCACTATCATGATCTCATCATGATTCAATATCCCATACATTTGTCTACGGACCTTCATTACGATAGTTAATTTGCAAGAACTATAAATGAAGAAATAATTGCCTTTATTAATAATTTGAACTAGAATGTACAATGATTGGCTTTGAGACCACCCAATTCTATCATCTCCACACAAGTGACTTATGAGATCAGTCACCCTCATCATATGAGCAGGAGTAATCTGTACTAGTCTAACCGGATATTCGTTGTCCTTCTCGGATATCCTCCGACTATGAACGATTAAGAATATGTGTGTTTAAGTGATCAGTCTCATCAGTATGATCTCATCATAATCTGATCACTATAGCACATATTCACGGACTTCATTATGAAATGTTAATTAATGCGATTTACACATAATGAATATTTTGCCATTATATTAATAAATGAACAAGATTTACATAGTTAGATTGGCTTGTAGGCCACCTAAAACTAACAAAGACCACCCCGAGAAAATTCAGAAAACCAATAACGGGAGGGAAGCTCCCGAATGCCACAGGTACCGCCAGGTAGCCATAGCGAGCATGGTTCTCGACCACTAGAGGGCCGAAGAAAACTTTCGATTCCATTGAATCTCTTGTAATACAACAAAGAGATAATCAATAACTTCAAAGAATGGGTCTTATCCTTATTCTTCCGACGAGAAGATGAAGGGAGGACAAGTCCCACCGGGCGTGCCAAAAGAGATTGTCGTACATTTTTTAAGGAAAAAATGCACTTGATCTTGATTTTTTGATTTTTGATTTGTTATTTGTGCGCTCTACCTGACTCAATCAGATGATTGCGTAGTTCTTTGACTCGATCCCGCTACCCGTAAATAGAATAGCGTTAATTACATCCTCCTAAGAGGAAAATCCTTGATTAATCGTCGGAAGAATAGAATAACACCCTTTGAAATGATATAAGTATGATATACAGGATTGCATTCGAAAAATGAATGAATTTCAATTTTTATTTGAGAAGAAAGCTTATTTTTTAGTTTAAAGTTGAGTCTGCGCAAGACTTGATTTATTGATTTTTATTGATGGATGATGATGAGAGACATTTTTTAGTCTTTTTAGATTGATTTATGTGGATGCATTGAAGATTTGTTGAATTTTTATGTTTGGGAGTGAATATGAAGTTGAGTCTGCGCAAGGATGCGCAGACTTATTTGTTACCAATGAGAATGCTTGTGTTTATTTTGATTTTTGATTTGTGAGAGGATTGAAGATCTTTTTTATGGTATTTTGATTGAAGTAGATGACATTTTTTATCAAGAGAGTCTAAAAACATTTCTTATTGTGTTTTTTCAGATTTGAAGTAAACAGACTTTGGATTTGATTTGGAAGATATGGAAAAGTGTTTTTTATGTTTTATTATTTGATTTGAGTGGAAGATACTTCAAATACTTATACTTTTTATGTTTAGATTTTTAGAGAATGAGCAAGGTTAAAGTGAGGCTTCTTTTAGGTATCTTTTATGTTTTGCAAAAGGGCAAAAATGAGTTTTATTTGATTTTTTATTTATAGAAAGTATTTTATTTTTATCTTGGGGTTTTTTATTCAATTTTAAAGGAATTAGAGTTGAAAATATTAGATTTTACCAATTAGGGGTTGAGTCTGCACACGGTAGCGCAAACTCATTTGTCACAAGCCTATTTTTTCAGTTTTTTAGGTAATTTCAAGGAAAAAATAATCATTTTTGTTTGGGTTTTGATTTATGGAAAATATAGGGTTTATTATTAAGATTTTGATTTAATATGAGGAGAATTTAATGGCAAACAAAAAATCAGATTTTAAGATTTTAGGGTTGAGTCTGCGCTATAGAGCGCAGACTCATTGTTTATCAAAGTGTTTAAGCATTTTTTATATTTTTTGTAAAAAGAGTTTTAAGCTTTTATTTAGGTTTTTGACTTATATAAAGTATAAAAATTTTAAGTAAATTTTTTGGTTTAATTTGGAGGGGATTTAAGGTCAAAAAGGCCAAATTTGGGATTTCAAGGTTGAGTCTGCACAAGGTAGCGCAGACTCATTTGTCACCAATGTGTTCTGAGTTGTTTTTTGCAAGTTTTTGAGAAAAACTTGGTATTTTTATTTGATATTCTGATACATAAGAATAAACTTGATTTTTACAGGGTTTTAGATCATTTTTTAGTGGTCGGGAACTTGATTTTTTATTTTTTGTGATTTTCAGGGCTGAGTTTGCGCCAAGATGCGCAGACTCAAGTCTGAACTGTTGATTTTTTGGTTGTGAGTTATTTATTAGATTTTTGGTGGGATAACTTGATTTTATGTTTTGTTTGGTGATGATTTACATATTTGAAACTGCGGGCATGATTTGGAGGCCAACAGATGACGTTTTGGCCTTGGGATTGATACGCAGACTCAGGTTCAAAGAGGATTTTGAGCAAGATTCTTAAAAAGATGGAACCTCCTGAGGTTGAGGGGGATTCCAAGAGTTTCAAAGTGCTGGAAAGCTTCAAAGATCAAGGAGTCAAGAAAAATGGATTTGAGTCTGCGCAAGGGGTGCGCAGACTCAGCTGAACTTGTAATTTTGGTTTATTTTGAGGGGATTTGGATCATTTTTGTAAATGTATGTTTATTTGAATGAAATGAAGTGTTCGATATATGATTGTGAGTGATTTTAGCAATTTGATTTATTGATTAGTTGATTTTTTCATTTGAAATGAGCTTATGAAAGATGTGCATACTTGATCGTTTCAAATTATGCGTCGTTAAACACTCATGAAAACGTTCAATCTAAATTTATCCGGCTCACTCAAATCAAATTTTGAAAATTAATAGTGGTGAGTCAGAGTCGAACCACAGGAAGTTAAATTTTTAACTTTGAAAACTTTGGATTTTGAAAATTTAGATATCTTTTTTTATAAAAAAAAACAATGTAAAAAAAAACTAGTGGAATCAACTAACTTTAACTAATTAAACAAGGGTATTAATACAAATGACAAAACTAAAAGGTGCAAAGAAAAGAGCACTCAATCAAGGCCCCTGCGTACGCATGCATAATGATGGAGCCTAATCAAACTTAGCCACATACCCCCTTGTTACTATTCATCAAAAGATTTTTTTCATTTTATTTTATTTTTTTAACATTTTTTAAATAAAATTTAAATCAAAACAAGTACTAGATATCGATTGATTTGAATAAAAAGATTTTACATTGGACGAATAAAATTCTGGAAGTTAGAGATGAATAGTAACGTACTGTTCATGCAACTATCTAAACAATCAAATTAACGCTAATATGCAAATATTTAATCATAAGAAATAAAAACACTTAAATTATTAGTACTCAATTAACTAATCATTAGATCAAATCAAAGAAACAACAACATGATTGAAATAAAAAAAACTTCTAACAACAATTCCTGTGGTTGCTGGCATGCATGGGCTACGCAAGATAGGAGGAGGTGCTTGCTGGCTTCAAGCGCTGGAGGTGCGTGAAGGATGCAGCTGGGCATGCATGCAGGTTGCTGCGGTTGAGAGGAAGAGACGCGTGGAGTGCAGCTTCAGCTGGGACAGCACGTGGAGGAGCTGGAGCTTCATCGAGCATGCATGCTGGAGGAGCTTGCTTGTGGTGTGGGATTTGCTGGAGCTGCTGGTTCAGGTTTAGAAGAGAGAGAGAAAACAGAGGGAGAGAAAGAGAAAAAAACCGAGAGAAACAGAGAGGGAGGACGAGAGATACGGAGGAGGAGAGGAGGAGAGAATGCTGGGAAGAGAGAGCTGGGAAACGGAGAAGAAGAATAGAAGAGAGAGAGGGAGAAGTTTACGGGCAAGGAGAGGAAGAGAGGTCGAGAGAGGGAGAATCTGAGAGAGGGAGAGAAAAGAGAGAGCTGCGTGGGAGAGATAACAGAGGGAGAGAAAGAGGCAGATGCGTGGGAAGATGAGAGAGGAGAGAGTGCTGGGAAAGGTTGGAAGAGAAGAGGGAGGAAAAATTGGAGAAAGAGAAGAGAGGGTCGTGGGAGGTTTTATAGAGAGGAAGAGAGAGTCGGAATTGGGAAAGGAGAGAGATTAAAGGAGGGGAAAAGGAAACTGGAGAAGGAGGAGGATTCGGAATTGGAGAGAGAATTTCTAAAAAGAAAGAGAGGGTTTTAAACAAGAAAGAAATGAAAGTATGTGGTTGGGAAATTGGAGAGAAGGAAGGAAATAGAGGGTTTTGGGAAACTCCAGAGAAAGAAGGAATCAAATTGCATTTTTACCCCTGCTTTAGTTGAAATCCGAACACTAGTCCTCCCCCAAATTTCCGGAAACTCCACCAGCTGCACTGCATCATCGGCATGTCCTGTTCACATAAAATAAATATAAATTAGCGCATTATCACAAAAATATCATCATATTTATTTATTTCGTCTCGGTTTTGTCGAAAAATCGCAAATGCGCTACACTCCTTTAATCACATGAAATGACGATGTTTTTAAGTTAGAATTTGACGAAATTGGTACCGTTGGACTTGGTACACAATTATCTATCATTCCATGCTATTTTGCAGATAAAAACATGAGTATGATGCATATGATTGCCCTTAAATGATCAATTTAACACTTTATCACACCCCCCAACTTACTCATTGCTAGTCCCTTAGCAATGCAAATAAGGAAAAGTTATGACAAACAATGAATTAACATGCTTCATTTGTAGTATCTTTCACAATCAGTTTAAGTGGTAGCCGGTTGGTTAAGCTAAAGTTTTTCATATCCCACAATATTTTGATTCACGATAGGTGATTGTGCATGAAAATCGGTACGCTTAGAACTCGTTTCCGACCTTTCTGGTATATTCTTGCCTTTACTACCCTGTAGATAAGACTACCTGGGAAGGAGAAGGGAATAAAAGATTTCCCGATCAGTCAATGAGGACCGTTTTTCAGTTCCCGTCCCAACTCAGCACTTTTCACGACTTGCTCATGTTTTTATCACGATGGACTTTTTAGCGTGGCGTTTTCTTTCATTTCATTGTACTTTTGTTTTTGAGAGTGCGTACTTTTTTACACTCTCTTTGAATTGCTTGAGGGGAGGTGCGTACTTTTTGCCACCTACCTTCCTTTAGCTCTTTTAATGCCTTCTAACGCCTATAGTGTTTACAGTTGTCCATTTTTAAATGACCGCCTCTTTTAGAGTGCTGAGTGGGACAGTCCCCTATTACGAATCCTACACATTCCTTTCGTTCAACCCAAAAGAAAAATAAGAATAAGTAGTCTTATCTTTAAGGTTAATTCCAGCAATTCTATACTTTTAAGATCTTTCATTTATTCTAAGTTGCCGTGTGTGTGTGAAAATTATCCTGCCGTGGGTTTTTATGAAGTGGGATATTTAAACTTTGAAGGTTCTTTAACCAATGTGACAACCAAAAAACTGATTTGTTTAAAATTTACTTAATGAAACATGATTTTTCATGCAATTTTCATAGGATGTGAAAAGAAGTTTTTGAAAGAAATTTTTAAAAAATTGACCATTTTTCATTGAAAGATATCAGTTTTCTTCAAAAGATTTTCCAATAAATGCATATCAAATTGATTGTCCCACCCCCCAACTTGATTGACATTGTCCTCAATGGCATAAAAGATATGAAAAATATGTCAGCCAGAAGAGAATTGTGAAGGAGAGAAACAACCTGTGATGACGAGGATGCGACATACCCAAGGTGACTGCTGCTCAGGGACTTAAAAGGAAAAGAAATACAAAAACTGAAGTAAAATATTGGGTTGCCTCCCAACAAGCGCTAAGTTTATCGTCTTCAGCCAGACGGAATGTGCACACTATCCAATGCCCGCTAGCACAAATTTCAGTGCATGCATTTTAAAGTTTGTTGGTTGGAGTGTACTCAGCATTGCATGTAGCTGATGACTCAGACTGTTATCATTGAGGTTCCAGAGAAAATAATTTTTCAACATGGTCAATGGGATATTGGTTTTACTTGATTCGTAGGCCATGTCAACCACGTACCCCGCTTCTTTTCCTTGACTAAATTGAAGGACTTGATCATCGATAAAAAGATCAAAAGTTCCTAGAATGATGGGCCATTGATTCAATGGAGGGGATGATCAAATGTCGAAGATGGAAAAATCAGCAAATACGTGGCTCCTATCCATCTGAATAAGAGTATCTTGGATCATGTCATGTGGCTGCTTAATGAAATGATCAATTGATTGCAAAGCAACCGACGTGCACTTTAATTTGTGAATTCCAAATTTCTCAAAGATAGAGACTGAGAACAGGTTCAGTTTGGCCTCAAATTTCAATAAAATATAGCAAAGATTGATGTTATCGATATTGTAAGAATTGAGTTGGGCAACACAGTGAGTTTCTTTGAGAAAATGGCTGTTGATGTGGACTTGGCCCAATAATTCCATCACCTTCTTGAGTCGGGCCAGCTTTTGGAGGCTATTGGGCTTAGATTCTCTAACACTCGGGAAACAGATCATAGGTAGCTGAATATCTGGGCTCTCACTAGAATCCTTCTCGTCTCCTTCATCTCCCCCCAACTTACCCTCAATAGGCTCTTCTTGATGATTAGCTAAGTCTATGGCTTCAGTTTTCGCTTGATGCAATTCCTCAAGATTATCCACTTTCTGATCCATTAGGAAGAAGAAATATTCAAGATCCGGACCATCATGTGTATTTAATTCCTCTGTGGAAAATAGAAAGTGTTCAAAGTCCAGATCAATATCAAGCAAATCACTCATTTCTCCTTCTCCTTTTTCCTTCAAGCTCTCCTCAAGAGAGATAGGTGTGATCGTGACTTCACTTTGCTGGTCAGTCTGAGGATTTTCCATCTTCTCTCTATCCACCTGGTATATATCTTCCAGAATATCCACTTTCTCTATTGGGAAGAAAAAATATTCGAGGTTCGGACTAGCATGTATATTGACTTCCACTGTGGGGAATATAAAGTGTTCAAAATCCGGATTAACCTCTAAAAGATCACTAACTTCCCCTTCTCCTTTTCTATCACTTAAGCTTTCCTCAGGACAGACAGGTATGATCATGGATGCATCTTGTTGACCAGTCTTAGGATTTTTCATAGATTGATTCATGCTAGCATTCCCTATTCTCACCTGATACAACTCCGTAAGATTCTCTCCGTTTTCAAGATCAAGTATGATGTGACCATTGCCGGATTGAACGATGTCAAGTTGAATTTGTGAGTTGATTTGTTGGTCAAAATCAGGTGAAAAAGATTCCAGATTTTCAATGGGATTGCTAAGCACTTCTTCTAAATCCATCCTTAGATTAATTTCAGTCAAACAGTCAACTAGGGCTTGCATTCTACTAATGGTTTGTTGTTGGGCCAAGACTATTTGTTCAAGTTGCATGAATTGATCATCCTGAGGATGTGGATAACTAGGCTGATAATCAGACTACGAAGAATAAGAATATGTTTAATAATCTGATTGGAAGCAAGGTGGACAAGAGCTTGTGGACAATGAGTAATCAGAGTGTCCATGATTGTGGGCCAAACTACTAGAGTAGACTTGGAATTGAGGCCAATCCGAGAAGTCTTGGATAGCTAGACTTGGAGCTTGGGCCTGGTGAGGTGGAAATTGAAGAGCAGGTGGGATATCATAATGGTCCTGATTGGCCCAAATGGGGCATCTCTTTTGATAGGTATATGATTGTGTGGGATATGAGGACGGTTTTGGGCCCAAACCTAGAAATTGATCAATTGTGTGGGCCAAGTTGTCTAGCTTAGCTAATCTGTGAGCCAAATCCATATTAGGTGGTGGAGGGAAAGCTGTGATGGTATTAAGACATGGGCCAAGAAATTGGTTCATTTGAGTCCACTCCATGCTGAAAATCTTTTTATTTTTTATTTTTTTTTATTAATGATGCAAACAAGTTATCACACAATTATTCCTAAGACAACTATGGTTAAACTAGCCTACATGATGTGTTTCTCACAAATTAATCTAGGTTTAATTCAAGTCCACCCTCACAATTATCAATCGGCCAGGTAAGAGGTGGGGTGGTGGGAGGCTCCCCCTACTTTCGTAGGGACCTAATTAAAGAACCACCGACCCACTTAAGCGTTTTCCATTGGACCTCTAGCCTTAGACACCGGTCTCTAAAAGTGATAGTGGGCTCAAACTAGACCCAAATCTCATTGTGAACCCTAAATTGAATTCCTACTCACTTTTAATGGGCTTGGGTTAGTGAAAGAGTGCAAAGGATGGTTGTTTTTGGGTCAAGGAAGGGTAGTCAAATCCCCACCTTATTTTGTTAATGGACTTGCCCTTAAGATATTTTTATGTGAAGTGCACAATCAATTCAAACAAGGGGTTCTATGCAATCATGGAAATGCATGAACATGGTATTTAAGAAAAGTAGAAATCTCACCTTGTCCCCCGCAATCTTCAACAAAATGGAAATTTACAAGAAAGGAAACAGTCTAAAAATGCAGTCCTAAATGATGCATGACCTAACATGGAAGGTTTCTAATCTTGGAAATTGAGATTTTTAAATTTGGATGTTCCTCTTTTTGTTTCTTTTTTTTTTTTTTTAGTTAGTTGAAACCTATCTAAACTAGAAACTACAAAATTGGAAACTAACTAAAGTAAGAAAATTAAAACATAGAAAGTTAGAACACACTGACCACGATTTCGCTTTCCTTCTTTCTTTCTTTTTTTTTTTCAATATACCTGCAAAAATAAGAAAAATAAGGTTAGCTAAAGAATAATTACACTAGATCCAAGATAATCAAAATTAAAAATCTAACTCCCCGGCAACGGCGCCAAAAATTGATCGTTTCAAATTGTGCGTCGTTAAACACTCATGAAAACGTTCAATCTAAATTTATCCGGCTCACTCAAATCAAATTTTGAAAATTAATAGCGGTGAGTCAGAGTCGAACCACAGGGAGTTAAATTTTTAACTTTGAAAACTTTGGATTTTGAAAATTTAGATATCTTTTTTTATAAAAAAAAACAATGTAAAAAAAAACTAGTGGAATCAACTAACTTTAACTAATTAAACAAGGGTATTAATACAAATGACAAAACTAAAAGGTGCAAAGAAAAGAGCACTCAATCAAGGCCCCTGCATACGCATGCATAATGATGGAGCCCAATCAAACTTAGCCACATACCCCTTTGTTACTATTCATCAAAAGATTTTTTTCATTTTATTTTATTTTTTTTAACATTTTTTAAATAAAATTTAAATCAAAATAAGTACTAGATATCGATTGATTTGAATAAAAGGATTTTACATTGGACGAATAAAATTCTGGAAGTTAGAGGTGAATAGTAACGTACTGTTCATGCAACTATCTAAACAATCAAATTAACGCTAATATGCAAATATTTAATGATAAGAAATAAAAACACTTAAATTATTAGTACTCAATTAACTAATCATTAGATCAAATCTAAGAAACAACAACATGATTGAAATAAAAAAAACTTATAACAACAATTCCTGTGGTTGCTGGCATGCATGGGCTACGCAAGATAGGAGGAGGTGCTTGCTGGCTTCAAGCGCTGGAGGTGCGTGAAGGATGCAGCTGGGCATGCATGCAGGTTGCTGTGGTTGAGAGGAAGAGATGCGTGGAGTGCAGCTTCAGCTGGGACAGCACGTGGAGGAGCTGGAGCTTCATCGAGCATGCATGCTGGAGGAGCTTGCTTGTGGTGTGGGATTTGCTAGAGCTGCTAGTTCAGGTTTAGAACAGAGAGAGAAAACAGAGGGAGAGAAATAGAAAATAACCGAGAGAAACAAAGAGGGAGGACGAGAGATACGGAGGAGGAGAGGAGGAGAGAATGTTGGGAAGAGAGAGCTGGGAAACAGAGAAGAAGAATAGAAGAGAGAGAGGGAGAAGTTTACGGGCAAGGAGAGGAAGAGAGATCAAGAGAGGGAGAATCTGAGAGAGGGAGAGAAAAGAGAGAGCTACGTGGGAGAGAAAGAGGGAGATGCGTGGGAAGATGAGAGAGGAGAGAGTGCTGGGAATGGTTGGAAGAGAAGAGGGAGGAAAAATTGGAGAAAGAGAAGAGAGGGTCGTGGGAGGTTTTATAGAGAGGAAGAGAGAGTCGGAATTGGGAAAGGAAAGAGATTAAAGGAGAGGAAAAGGAAACTGGAGAAGGAGGAGGATTCGGAATTGGAGAGAGAATTTCTAAAAAGAGAGAGAGGGTTTTAAAAAATAAAGAAATGAAGGGTTGTGGTTGGGAAATTGGAGAGAAGGAAGGAAATAGAGGGTTTTGGGAAACTCCAGAGAAAGAAGGAATCAAATTGCATTTTTACCCCTACTTTAGTTGAAATCCGAACACTAGTCCTCCCCCAAATTTCCGGAAACTCCACCAGCTGCACTGCATCATCGGCATGTCCTGTTCACATAAAATAAATATAAATTAGCGCATTATCATAAAAATATCATCATATTTATTTATTTCGTCTCAGTTTTGTCGAAAAACCGCAAATGCGCTACACTCCTTTAATCACATGAAATGACGATGTTTTTAAGTCAGAATTTGACGAAATTGGTACCGTTGGACTTGGTACACAATTATCTATCATTCCATGCTATTTTGCAGATAAAAACATGAGTATGATGCATATGATTGTCCTTAAATGATCAATTTAACACTTTATCAATACTCAACTTGTGTTTTGAAGTTTTGTGTTTATTTAAAAGGGAGAATGTCCATTTGTTAACCTTTTTTTTATTTAAATATAATCTAAATTTTGTTATTTTGAATCATTTGAGCCATAACCAACAGACTTGGTTCAAGAATCCATCACTTGACAGTTTTTGGGCGGAGTCTGCACACGGGTGCGCAGACTCAAATCTGAAAATGGTTTTTTGAAGTTCCTGCACAGTTCAAGCTGAAATTAAATCCATCAAGGGGTTAGTTTCAACCATTAAAATTAGAATATGAAATTCGGAGTGGAGAAAAACAGATTGTACCCCATTCCCAATTGAATTTCCATGGTTATAGGTGCGCAGACTCAAAATCTGAGCATAATTTTTTGTTTATACCTCTTTCAACTTGAAGTGATCCAAGAATCACCACAAATTTGGGGAGGATAATACTGAGAAATCTCAGAAATTGAGTATGGCTTCATGAGGCCTTTTCAAGGAGTTGTTCTTATATGGATTTCTTCAAATGATATGATTTCTTCATGTTTATCTCATTCTTCTTAGATTACTTTATAAAGCATTAAAAGTGCTCAATATAGTGATTCCAAGTTGAATTTCAACCTTTCATTAGGAAAACCCAATGAAAAGGTTTAAGATCTTCATGAAGGATCATGGCATGAAGGGACCTGAAGGACCAACTCCCTTAAAGAGATATGTAATGGCTAATGGACCATAGGGATGACTATAAAGGGGGGCGTGCCGAGCATCCAACCACTCACCCAATGGGTGCCCTTAATGCCTTCAAGATGTAAGAAAAACCCACAAGGGGTAATCCAAAGCATCTCTACATTTGAGGAGCAAGAAACTCCACCAATTTCCCTAGAGGATCACATGTAGCCATGAACCATGGAGGTGGCTATAAAAGGGGACGTGCCGAGCATCCAACCACTCACCCAAAGGGTGCCCTTAGTGCTTTCAAAATGAAAGGATTATCCACAGGGAATCACCCTTTCCATTTGTACATTTGGGGAGCAAGGAACTCCACCAACTCATTCGGACTTCGGGACACATCATCTAAATGAACCTATAGAAATTTGAACACAAGAATGATGTTTTTTGTATGAGGGCCCTTGATGGGTTACCGAACATTGGATTGTTGGCACCCTTAGATCGGGATATCCTTGAAAAACATCGGAAAACATTTAAAAGCTTAAAACATATGGCAAAACTTCGGTTTGAAACATTAAGGGCTTCACAACCCAAAGTCCAATCCATTTAGGACCTTCATTGGGCCTCAAAGGGACAGCCCTAGGTCCAAGGAACATTTGGACAGCTTGAGGGAGGATCAAAGAATCACCTCAAACCCAAAAACCAACTTGAAAGAGGCGCTGACTCAAAACTGCACACAGGCGCTGAGTCTACGCAGGGGGGCGCAGACTCAAACACTGTAGCACCTGCAAACGCAGACTCAAGCTGAAACTCGGATTTTTGGTGAAAAATGGGTTTAAAACTAACCCCAATGATGGAAAATAAAGTATAAAAGATATAAGACCCAAAATATTTCTTTAAAATATATTCTAGATGCATTTCTTTAGGAAAATATCATAAAAACTTGAATATGAACATATGGAAAACTTAAGTATATTTTTATCTTTTCTATGGATCTCTCCTTCTTGGATCCATGTTAGAGGGTTTCTACCCAAATAAGCTCATCCTCAACTAGTAAGGGAACCTTCTTGAGAACCTCTAGGGCCTAAACCCTTAGCCATTAAAAGAAAAAGGTTCAAACAAAACCCATTTTGTTCCAACATGAAAACAGAAACTTGGATCTTAATATATATGAAACTTAGGGGATTTTTCTTGATGTTTGACCTTGGGGGAACATCATCTATGGAGGGGATGTGCACCTAAGGGTCATGGAAAGCCAAGCCACCTTGAAAAACCCCAAAACCAAAGACAAATAAATGAAAAATCAATTTTCAGGAAATCTGGACAGCAAAGCACATTTCTGGTCATATCTCCATATTTAGGGGGTTTCAAGGTTTGAGGAGACCATTTCTATAAACTAGAAAGGCCCCTCTACCATCCCCACATGAAAAAACACATACCTTATGAAAGAAAAAATGACATAAAAGCAAGATAATCAGCAGACTCACAAAATAGACTCAGAAAATCTGAAGATTGCATTTCATTGCTTTCAATCACCATGGATGAACATCAAGGGGGAGATAGAAGTTTCTTTGAATATCAAAATGAAAGAAAAACATTATAAGAAAGTAAGGAGACAGAAATGAACCCCTTCTTCACCCTCACTCTACCTTGGAGAGGGGATGAGAAGGGAGAATGGCTCTTGAAGCCTACAATCTTACTCTCTTCTTCTCTAGCACTCTTCCTTTCTTTTTCTCTTCTTTTCTAACTCTTTTTTCTCTCTTGGGATGAAGGAACTGGAGGGGAAGGAGGAGAGAGACGCTCCTCCTGGCCTCTCTCTTTTCTTCTTCTCTTTTCTCTTTTTTGGGATTTTTGTCTCCAACTTTTTCTTGTAGAAGATGGGGGTTCTTTTATAAATAAAGTTGGGTTACTTTTGTGGGGTAGATTAGGCATCCATTAGCCTTGGATTAGGGATAAGAAACCCCTCTTGAGAGCCCTCCAATGAGGCCACAACACTTGGAGAATCATGATTGGTTTCTCCTTTTGCTTTTCACCTACCCTCTTCTAAAAGAATCTTGAGGGGGGGACCACTTGCTTTTCTTCTTATCCTCCTTTGGGCAGATTTGACCATTGGCCAAAAGGGTAAGAATAGGCCATGGGGGGGACCATTTGGGCCATTTTGAAGGCTGCCACGAAATTGGTCTTTGGCCTTTACTTTTTGGGTCCAAATTGGCCCTATTGGGCATCTTTTGTTTAAGATAATGGGTCTAGGCCTGCCCCCTTGGATTTCTTCATCATTTAGGCTGAAAGTAACCCATTTTTCACTTCTTTGGGCTTGCAAGAATGGGCATGACAGCTGTCCATTAACTTTTCTTCACTTGGGCCTTCTTTGAGAAATTACTTGGACCTCCTTTACTTGATATAATGGGTCCGGTTGTGCCATTGGATTTCTTCATCATTTAGGCCCTAGAGTGGCCCTTTTTTTATTCATTTGGCTTGCAAAATTAGGCTTAACTGCTGCCCCTTAAATCTTCCTCATTTGGGCCTTCTTGGACAATCTTTGCACAATTGTTTGGACTTCCTTTGCTTGAGATAATGGGCTCGGTTGTACCATTGGATTTCTTCATCATTTGGGCCCTAGAGTGGCCCCTTTTTTTATTCATTTGGCTTGCAAAATTGGGCTTAGCTGCTGCCCCTTAAATCTTCTTCATTTGGGCCTTCTTGGACAATCTTTGCACAATTGTTTGGACCTCTTTTGCTTGAGATAATGGGCCCGATTGTACTATTGGATTTCTTCATCATTTGGGCCCTAGAGTGGCCCATTTTTTTATTCATTTGGCTTGTAAAATAGGCATGACTACTGTCCATTTACTCTTCTTCACTTGGACTTTCTTTTAAAAAATTACTTGGACCTTTCTTGCTCAAATTAATAGGCTTGGTTCTTCCTTTCAATTATCTTTGATTTGGGCCGTCTTTGTTGATCTTTAGGCTCTTCTTCTTGTTCAATTTTTTGGTGACAACATCCCCATTTTTAAACCCTTAGCCCATTTAATTGTTTTTTTTAAACCCTTTTTGCAGTTTTAAATTTTGTTTAAATTGTAAAAATTTTAGTTAACAGTTTATTTAGAGTTTTTAATTAACTGTTAATTAATTAAGGGGTTTATATCTATTAGGTATAAGTTAGTTATTTAAAAGGAGTTTTAAATCAATAACTCAATCCCTTTTAATTAGTTAATTAAGTTTACAATTTGATTCTAATAACGTGATTAAACTTTGCATAACTTGAAAAAAAATTTTGTTCAAATTGTTTGAGCATGTGACTAGTTAACTAAATGATTTAGTTAATTTAATTATCAATGATACTGTGTATATTGTTGATAAACTTGAAATAATTGTTATTTCGAAAAACTAATGGTATTATATTTTTATTTTACCATATATAATTATCTGATAATTATTTGATGCAATTGATGTATTGTGTTGAATGGAGGGATGATCATAGATTTAGGTTAATCATGTAATGGTTATTGTGGTTGAATGTGATGCATGTTTTATTTGATGTTTTTAAATAGGACCTGCGTGTCCTCTCTCGTAATCCAAATATATATTCTATCTCCTTCTAAGTTTGTACTCTCCTTGATAAGATCAAGCTTTCAAATTATTATTTAAATGTACATTAGTAGACCTGGGAGTCCTATGTTCATATTTACATGTAATTTTTTGCTGATTAAGTTATTGATGAGGGATTTTCTGAAGATACCCCTAGAGGACGAACTCGCGTCAGATACCCCTGGAGGATTCACCATAGAATCTTATTATGGATCATCGTTTGGCTCCGATGATTCCTTAATAGAATTAGTAGTCCATGATCATCCTTATTTAATTTCTGCATATGTGTGACATTTGTGGAGTGTGCTATTAGATAAATATTTCTGTTAAGTATACATGATACTTCAAATCGAAATATTATGAATAGCACTTATTTCATAAAACAACTCAAATACCTTCTTTTTCAAATTTAGGTTGTAAACGTGAAATATTAAGGTTATTTCACGTAACCTACCATCATTATAGATTCAAGATTGATTTTTAGTTTAAATGGATTTGTTGTACTACCACAAGATCTATTTGACATGGAGATTAATTAACGATCTAAGACATATTGATGTCATTTAAGAGAGGTGAATAAATGATGTAATTTTGTTATGCAGCCACAAGGATTACACCACGAGTTCATGCTATCTATGTAATGATGGATAAATTTAACTAAATCATTTGATTTGTTGTGCTACCACAAGGTCAAATATGATTTAGGGGTTAAAATTTGATCGAATATTACAAATGTTGCGATTGCCAAAAGTTGGCTGCCTAAGGAACATGAAGTGATTTGTTGTGCTACCACAAGATCACATGCATGATACCCAAAAGATTCTGATCTTCACTAGGAGATCATCGGAATCTCCCGTTCTGTACAATAAAGGATCGTACAGATCGCCAAAAAATAGTGGGAGCTAAATCTAGATTAAAAGTCCTAAATCTAATTTAATTGAACTATCTGCTCATTATCGTAAAATTTCTTTGAAGGTCGCTATGTCGTCACCTAATCCTCTTCGTAGCATACTCGATGCTAATAAACTCACGGGACCAAATTATATTGATTGGCTCCGCAACTTGAAGATTGTCCTAAGGTGTGAGAAAGTTACTTTTGTCCTGGATCAGCCTGATCTAGAACAGCTTAGTGAAAATTCTAATGAAGATAAACTAATGATTTACGAAAACTGGAAGGAGGACTCTATTAAAGTCTAATGTTATATGCTGGGTTCTATGTCTAATAAACTACAAAGATAGTATGATAATATGGAAGCTAAGGCCATTCTAAATCACCTACAAGAGTTGTTTAGTGAACAGTCCAGAATAGAAAGATATGAGATATCAAAGAAACTGTTCAGGACTAGAATGACTGATGGTACATCTGTGCAAACATATGTGCTTAAAATGATAGAGTGGATAGAAAAGCTTGCAGTGCTTGGCTTTGTTATGAACAATGACTTAAGTATCGATTTAATCCTTCAGTCCTTACCAGATTCTTTTTCACAGTTTATCATTAATTTCAATATGAATAAAATTGAGATTACACTTGCTGAGCTGCTCAATATGTTAAAGACAGCTGAAGGTACTATCCAATAGTATAAGCCGCACGTAATCTTTGTTGGTAAAACTAATAAGAAAAGGAAAGTTGGACAAACCTTTAAGAAATGTAAAGCTAAGAAGCCAGTGAAAAGCAAACCAGTTGTTCAAAAGGACAAAGCAAAAGCCAATGATAAAGGTCAATGTTTTTACTGCCACAAAGAATGACACTGGAAAAGAAACTGCAAGATTTATTTAGTAAAAAAAGCAAAAGAGAAGCTTGGTGAAACTTCAGGTATACTCATGATTCATCTTAACTTGTCTTATAGAGAATCTACATCTTAGGTATTAGATATTGGATGTGTTTCTCATATCTGCAACAACTTGCAGGTGTTAACAAGTAGAAGAAGACTGAATCATGGAGACATGGATATGAGACTTGGAAATAAAGCAAATGTTGTTACATTAGCTGTGGGGACAGCAAGACTCAAGATGCCATGAAGAGACATATTGGAGCTTAAAGATTGTTATTATGTTCCAACTATTATTAGGAATATCATGTCTATTTTCTTGTTTAGATAGAGAAGGATATTCAATGAAATTAGATAATAATGGTTATTCTATTTATCTAAGAGACAAATTATTTTCTTTTGGATATTTATTAAATGGTTTGTATTTACTTGATATTGCATATGATGTATGTATAGTAAATAAGTCTTTTGAACAAATAGATAAAGATGTAAATAAATCATACCTATGGCATTGTAGGCTCGGTCCTGTAAATGAGAACATGATTATTAAATTACAAAAGAATAGATTCTTTGATCCATTTGATTATGAATTATTTGCAACTTGTGAAGCTCGTCTAATGGGAAAAATGACTAAAGCTCCATTTTCTGGATATGGGGAAAGGGCTGAGGAAATATTGGAACTAATACATACTGATATATGTGATCCAATATCCACTCATGCTATGGGTAGTTACTCATACTTCGTTTCATTTACAGATGATTTCTCAAAATATGACTGCATATATTGAATGAAATATAAGCGAGAAGTCTTTGAGAAATTTAAAGAATTTAAAAATGAAGTTGAGAAACAATATGGAAAGAGTATCAAGACTCTTCGATCTGATCGAGGAGGTGAATATTTAAGTATAGAATTCACATAATATTTAAATAATAATGGTATTCTGTTTCAGTGGACTCCTCCCTATACACCATAGTTAAATGATGTATCAGAAAGGAAGAATCGTATTTTATTAGATATGGTACGATCAATGATAAGTTATGCTAAATTTTTAGTTTCTTTATAGGGATATGCACTACTGTCTGCTGCATATCTATTGAACAAGGTTTCCAGTAAGTCAGTATCTTCCACTCCATGTAAGATATAGAAAGGGAAGAAGCTAGATTTTAAGCATGTTAGAATCTAGGGTTGTCCAGCACATGTCAAATGACATGATCCATATAAACTGGATTCCATGATAGAAAAATGCAGGTTTGTGGGATATCTAAAAGAGACTTTTGGATATTATTTCTATCTGCCAACAATCAAAAGGTGTTTGTTGCAAAAAGAGCTATCTTCTTAGAAAAAGAATATCTTTTAAAAGAAGACAGTGGGAGCAAGATAGAACTTGAAGAAATTTTAGACTCATAAAACTATGTTGGCTCATTTGATGAGCTATTGACTCAAGAACCTGTTCAGAAAAATACACAAGAGATTCGCAGATCTGGTAGAGTGCCTAAATAACCTGAAAGATATGTTGGACATATCGATGACGGCAATCCAATAGTGCACTTAAATGAGGATAATGATCCTCAAACCTACCAAGAAGCCATGAATAATCAAGATTCAGAAAAATGGCAAGAGGCACTGAATTCAGAAATTCAGTCCATGTACGCCAACCAAGTTTGGAACTTAGTTATTCTACCAGAAGATATAGTACCTATTGGTAGTAAATGAATCTTTAAAAGAAAGATCGGTGCAGATGGACAGATTGACATATACAAGATAAGACTAGTAGTGAAAGGGTATCGTCAAAGACAAGGAATTAACTGTGACGAAACTTTTTCCCCAGTGGCTATGATTAAGTCAATCAGAATACTTCTTGCCATTACTGCTTTCTATTATTATGAAATATGACAAATTGATGTGAAAATAGTGTTCCTTAACGGCAACCTTCAGGAAGAGGTGTATATGATACAACCTGAAGAATTCACTTCCAAAAAGCATCTAAGTAAGGTATGTAGGTTGCAAAGATCTATTTATGGATTAAATCATGCCTCCCAAACTTGGAATTTAATATTTGATGAAACAATCAAATCTTATGATTTCATTAAGAATGAAGATGAACCTTGTGTATATAAAAAGACTAGTGGAAGTGTAGTTACTTTTCTAGTGCTTTACGTTGATGATATTCTACTTATTGGGAATGATGTAGGAATATTATCATCAGTAAAGATTTAGTTATCCAATAACTTCTCCATAAAAGATTTGGGAGAGGCATACTATATTTTGGGAATTAAGATCTATAGAGATAGATCCTAGAGGATGCTCGTATGTCTCCCAAGACACCTGAAGAGAAAGCATACATGGATAGAGTTCCTTATGCTTCGGCAATAAGATCTATCATGTATGCAATGCTATGTACTAAGCCTGATGTGAGACATCCACTAAGTATCACTAATAGATATCAGGCTGATCCAGATGAGGAACATTAGAAGGCGGTGAAATGTATCCTTAGATACTTGAGAATAACTAAGGATCTATTTCTCCTCTATGGAGGAAACGACATGGAACTTCGAGGGTTTACTTACTCGAGCTTCCAATCGGATATGGATGACAGCAAATCCATGTCTGGATTTGTGTTCATACTAAATGGAGGTGCAGTGAGTTGGAAAAGTTCAAAATAAGAAACAACTTCATATTCGACGACCGAAGTAGAATACATTGCTGTAGCTGAAGCGGCTAAGGAGGCAGTTTGAATGAAGAAGTTCATCTCTGCACTTGGAGTAGTCCCAAGCATTTCAGATCTTGTCCTATTATTATGTGACAACAATGGGGCAATAGCTCAAGCAAAGGAGCCAAGATCACATAAGAAGTTAAAGCACATTCTGAGACGTTTTCATCTGATCCGTGAGATAATCGCCTGAGGAGATATAGTGGTTGAGAAAGTCTCATCTGAAGATAATGTAACAGATCCCTTGACTAAGCCATTGTCTCAAAACAATTTAGAACATCACCTTAAGTCTATAGGACTTATACATATGGGTAATTGGCTTTAGTCCAAATGGGAGAATGATAGAATTGGGTGGCCTTAATGCCAATCATTGTACATTCTAATTCTGAATATTAATAAAGGCAATCATTTCATTATATATAGTTCTCGCAAATTAACTATCGTAATGAAGGTCCATAAACAAATGTATAGAAAATTGAATCATGATGAGACCATGATAGTGAGATCAATATTCTTAGTCACTTATCTTAAACTGTTCTGGAATATAGAAAATTTGAATTGCCCGTTAAATATCCGATAAGATCGACACAGGTTATTTCTGCTCATGCGATGAGGATGAATGATCTCACATTCACTCGTGTAGTGACACTAGGACAAACTTGTGGGTGCTCATTAAAGTATGAGTTCACTGAACAGATCCAAATTAGAATTTCTGGATGGTCATTATACCTGATAGTCAACCAGATAATTCAATCATTACAGTAGTGCAGTTGGTCCTTTGACCTGAGTCACCAATGATATCTTACTTGTAGACCATTATAACTTGCTTTTCTAGCTTGTAGACTTTAACCATTAAGTCCAGGATAGTCAATCTCTCAGACACAGCGGAAAGCTTGCAAAGATAATTGAGTGAACAATAGGGAATCACTTACTCTTGGTATACCACTGGAGAGAAAATGTCCTATGGATGTGCACACAGAAATCCTTGGGCAGGGTCAACTGAAAGAGATGTCTTTCTATAAGTTAACTGAGTACTGGAATCTATCTAAATAATGCGATAAATGATTTGACTATGAAACTATACCCTTGCGTTATTGCGACAGTAGATGAGTGAAGGATTTTATTTGTGCAGTATCTGCAGACAGAAAGGTTCAAATAAAGGGAACAATATCCCTTATATCTTCTGGGATTATGAGGTAGTGTTTGGTGCTATTCATGGTCAAAAGGTCAAGTGGATTAATAATCGGATAATAAACTATTTATTTATTGAATTAATTATTTAACATATGATGTTTAAATAATAATTAATAAATAGTAAACTTTAGAATTAGTTCTAAGTTTAGTGGACTTGAAATCAGACTGATATACACACACATAAGAGTTCTCGTAAGACAGTGAGAGATATTAAATATTATATTTATCTGAATTTTTGTAAAAAGCCACAAGATAAACATGAATATTTAAATGGAGAATTATCTAAGGCCAAGCTCTTGGATAATTATAAGACAATTTCTTGGCATTATCTTTTATTCAAATAAGAGTTATAAAAGGAAGCCAAGGGGAGGGTTGTGTACCTACACAACACCACAACCCTTTTTGGAGTTTCTCTCTCCTCTCTCTCTCTCTCTTGAAGAAGGATAGATCTCTCTCTATCCTGCTCTTCAACTGCATGGTGGATTTGAGATTGGGTCGACATCTTCAAGCCGAGGAGAAAAACGCATCTGCGTCGGGAGCTCGTGTGGATACCTCTAGAGATCGTGCGCGTGCGCGATTACCGAATTGGTTCAATCTACGGGAGATTTGAAACCCCGCAAAGGTGAAGAACGGTTCTTCCAGTTAATTTAATTAATCCGTTTTTCGATCCCAACAACGTGATACTCGGAATCGTTTTATTTTCGTTGCGTCTATGTCGATTCCTTACAGCTCACTCCCTATGTTTTCAAGTGAGGGCTCTCGATAGACTAAAGAGTTTTGAGAGTCGTTTAGAGTGGCGCGCTAGCAGTCTTTTGCTCTGAGGTATGCGCCGATGTAGTTGTGCTATTTTCCTATTCGATCTATATACACTTATATTATTTTTCAGTTATGGACAATATATTTATTTGTTGAGTGGAGTCAGGCTGTAATAAATTTTATTTTCTACACATGATCTTTTACAGTTTGATTTTTCGTTACTTATTTAGCTTAGTTTATCACTTATTCTCTGAACTTTCTTGTGGTCCTATGTTGGTCCAATTATAACAATTCGAAATCCATTGAGTAATATTGGTTATATGGTAGCGGGTCATTACATGGCGTCTATTAACAAGGAGGTTCCTATGTCGGCTTAATTATCCTAATGTCTTCTAGGATCATGGGACATTACTTGGAGTCCAACATGATCAAAGAGTCCATGTTTAATAAGCATAAGAAGATTATTAAAGATATTATTTGATAACTAAATTAATTAACTAAGTCCTAAGATGAATATTTAACTAACTTAAATAGTTAACGAGCTGACCAGTATGCTTGTATGTGAGGTATAGGGCTTAATGGTTGTGTAATTAAACTGACATCAAGACCTAAAGGGTCATCGACAAAATAGTTCTAAGCTATTGGGTGGATTTAATAAGTAATGTGATAACATCAGGGTTTTTGGGAAAACTCCAAATATGGTGTATATATGTAATTGAGATGGGAGCCCTAGAGTACCATATGAACCCTAGTCACTATTCTCTCTCTCTCTTCCCCCTCCCTCTCTCTCTCTGGGTCTCCCTCTATGGCAGTGGACCCTCTACTCTGCTCTCTCCCTGTTTTAGAGACTTTTCTAGGAGATTTTTGATAGCGAGGTGTGGATACGTCTAGAGGGCATATGCGTATGTGCCTCGCTCTCCCTCTACATGGAACCATGATTTTTATGATCACGCTATTGCAAGAAGGTGAGAAATCACACCCTTTATTAGTATTCACTCCATCAACATTAGAGGAATGGAGAGAATATTTTTGTTTGTTGTTTCCATTACGTTCTCCCTCCTCCCCGCTAATCATTACATAAGTTTCCATAAATCCGACTTTACAAAGAGGTGTGACCACAATACTAGAGCAGTGTCCTATGCACCCGAACCTAGTCATGTAACTAAGTTAGTGGATTATTCTACTTAGTATAATTGAAGTAATGGGATTCCATAACTAAGTTAATTGGAAAAATTTTAATTAATTATATTTATTAATGAGATGTAAAGGTGCGGGGTATAACAATCAATATGGAGATTCAAATTATCATAGCTAAATCATAGGCATATATCAAAACATATCTTTATAACAAAGTTTCAAAATTAAACAATATCAAAATGGTTTCATATCTATACTATATATATAAAACAGAGTTCCCTGATGCCACATGTTAACACCATATAAATATGTTTCACGCCTAAATTCTCTCTCAATCTCTCTCCATTCTCTATTAATATCTCTATTCTTTATTAATCCTCTCTCATTAATTCTCTATCTCCCCACTCTCTCTCTCTCTCTCATTAATTCTCTCTATCTTCCCTCCTCCTCTCACTATTTCTCCCTCTCCCTTCTCTCTCTCCTTAATTCTCTTTCTCTCTCTCTCGGCCCTCTTTTTCTCTCGTACAATCTCTTTCTCTCTCGGCCCTCTCTTCGTAACAAAAAATTCTTAATAATAACAATAATAATAATAATAATAATAATAATAACAATAACAATAACTTCTTATATACTATATATAATCAATCTCTCTTTTATATCATCATTATCATTATCATCTCTCTTTCTCCTCTTTAACATTTTTCTCTCTCTAGTAATATTTTGATCTCCTATTTTTTCTGTCCCCTATTATTATTATTGTTGTTGTGTTATTATTGTAATCTCCTGGGATAATAATAACTAAATTTGTATTATTATTATTGTTGTTGTTGTTATTATTGTTGTTGGGACAGTCTAATGGGATAATAATAACTAATTTTGATATTATTATTATATTAAAAAATTAATATTAAAATGATGGTCTCATCAGTTAATAATAACCAATTTTGATATTATTATTATTATTATTATTACCTTCTTTCACATTTCTCTCTCTCCCTATTAATATTTCTATCTCCTATTTTTTATGACTTCTATTATTATTATTCTTGTTGTTGTTATTGTTGCAATCTCTTGGAATAACAAGAACTAATTTTAACGTTATGTATTATTATTATTATTAGATAGTCTAATGGGATAATAATAACTAATTTTGATATTATTATTATTATTATTACTATTAATAAAATCAATATCAAAATGATAGTCTCATAAGATAATAATAACTTATTTTGATATTATTATTATTATCATCATCATCATCATCATCATCTCTCTTTCTTCTCTTTCACATTTTACTCTCTCCATGTTAAAGTTTCTATCTCCCCTATTATTATTATTATTATTGTTGTTGTTGTTGTTGTTGTTGTTGTTGTTATTGTGCAACCTCTTAGGATAGTATTAACTAATTTTGACATTATTATTATTATTATTATTATTATTATTATTAAGATAGTCTCATGAGATAAAAATAATTAATTTTGATATTCCTATTATTTGTAAAATTATTATTATCATTATCATCATCTAAGATAGTGTAAAGTATTATTATATTATTTTTTTGAAAGTATTATTATTTTCTTCTTCTTATCATTATTATTAGTGTAGTCTCATGGGATAATAATAACTAATTTTTATATTATTATTAATATTATTATCAAAATTAGTTATTATTATTCTAAGAGATTACAACAACAACAACAACAATAATAATAAGAAATAAAAAAATAGGAGATAGAAATATTAATAGGGAGAGAGAAAAATGTGAAATAGGAGAAAGAGAGTTAATAATAATAATAATAATAAAATAATAATATTGAAATTAGTTATTAATATTATCTCATAACAGTATCATTTCGAAATTAATTTTAATAAGAATAATAATAATATCAAAATTAATATTATTATCCTATGAGACTACCCCAATAATAATCATAATAATAATACGAAAATAATAATACTTTCAAGAATACAATCATTTCGATATTATTATTATGATTGGGGCAGTCTCATGAGATAATAATAACTAATTTCGAAATTATTATTATTATTATTTAAAGTACTTTATTATTACTATTATCTCTCTTTCTCCTCTCCCTATTAATATTTTTATTTCCTATTTTTCTTTCTCCTATTATATTATTATTGTTGTTGTTGTTGTTGTTGCAATCTTTTGGGATAATAATATTAATGTTGATATTTTATTATTATCGTTATTATTATTATTGAGATAGTGTCATTGTATAATAATAACTAAGTATTATTATTATTGTTAGTATTTATTATTAACGAGACCAATCTCTGTCTCACTTTTCTCACTTATATTATTATTGTTGTTGTTGTTAATATTGAGATAGTCTATTGGGATAATAAAAATAAATTTTAATATTTATTATCATTATTGACATAGTCTAATAGGCTAATAATAACTAATTTTATAATTAACGAGATTAGTCTCTCTCTCATTTTTTTCTCAATTTATGTTTCAACACAAGATTTATTGAGTTAATCTTATGTAATAATAATAATAACCTTCTGTACACTATTTAATTTTCTCTCTCAATCCGTATTTCTATTAGATACAATGGTTCTGAACTTTTAATATTTACTAAACAACTAACCTAATCTTTGCAGAAAAAAATATTAGTATTTCTGAACATATATTATTTTGTAGTTATTTTATTTATTCCTTTGCAAAGAGTAAAAAATTAAGTTCACTTATATTAATTCTAATTATTTTATTCAAATATGTTAATTCACCGTGCATCGCACGAGATTGCAACGAGTTATTTTATATTGTAGTGTTGTAAAAAGTATCGTTCAATCTGTAAGGAGACCAAATATATAATAATGTTAAGATCAAGTCTAGCAAGTTATACAAATGTATCTAAATGTTAAAAACCAATTCTTCAAATTATGGTTCCTATTTCCATAATTCTTTTAATAATAATGAGGCCTTTCCTAATGATTAAGTGATAATTATAATAAATTAAAATTTAAAATTCACAAACTCTATCGAAATCTGGAACCAAACATAAGATATAGTTCAAGTCATAGCGATGGAAAGTATACAAAGATTAGACCCTCATGGAGTAAATCCTTAAATTATACTTCATTACAGCAACTAATAGGAAAATGATGGACCAATCAGTTAAATGGGTTATAGTTTTGACATGATGCTCAACTGCTCAAAGGAGCACATGGTGGTTGACCATTCTAGTTTAGTTGCTCAACAGAGCACATTATGGTACTTAACCGTTCTGGTCTCTTACAAATTCTCACTCAAAAGTCAAAATCTGCATCTCCCATGATAGATATGAGAGCTAGAAGCCTCTTTCTTGGAGACTTTTTATAGTAAATTCACTCCCTTTGTATCCCGACTTAGACTCAAATTTTCAGCCATGGTCGTTGCCTCACATGAATTGGACTTTCCTTCCATGTTGTTCATTCATTTATTCAGATCCTAGTGAAACTAGAACCATTTGATGTCTGGAAGATGTACCTATCTAAAGATCATTCTTTTTGATCCCTCTAGCGACTAAATTACAGATTTATCTCATCAAGATTGCAGAATTTAAATCCACCTTCCATGGGATCAATTTTACATAGATTCAACTTTTGCTAGCCGTAACAAGTTTACCGAATTTCCTTTTACTAAATTTGGAGTCATTGCAATACCAAAGAGCTATGATTGTCATCACCAAAAATAGGATGCCTTGAATATCATTGTTCATATCCGAAGCAATCAAGCTAAATATAGGACTGAATATGCAAAAAGTCTTACAAAGGCTTTAACTATAGATCAAGATCAAGAAATATGGTTAGAGTTTTCTTGTGTAAATATATTGAGTTCATCATTCATGAGTGGGGGTTTCAGGTTGGTCCATAAAAGCTAATCTAAGTGCATCATTATCAATGAACTTGTGGATAGCACAAACATAAGCAATTCATAAAGAGATGCCAACTTCAACATTTTAAGGGTGCAAATAAATAAGTGTTCATGTTACCTTCTTTTATCGTGGGAGCTTGCCCATAAGTTGATGTTCAGTTCTACTAAATGAATTTTAAAGGCTTTTTAAGACACCAATACAAACCATAAGTTGATGTTCAGTTTTATTAAATGAATTCTAAAGCTTTTTAAGATACCAACACAAACCATTATATTTGCTTAGTTGTGATGTGTCATTTCTTATTGGACCAATCCTAATGTTCTATTCAAAAAGAGATTCATTTTCCTAACTTCCTATTTTTTGGCATTAAAATGTATAATTTGGTTCTTTCTTTTTCATCTCACCCAAGCAATAAACATCCCCAGTATTTAATACATTCGACAAAACTTTTGAACAACATGCACATTCAAGTATGTAGCCTAAATAGCATCTAACAATCAAATATCACATGGTTAATATGACTGTAGCATATCACTTTCATATTTTTCTAAGAAAAAAAATGCTCTCATGACATTTAAACAGTAGGCAATCAATTATGAGTGTTCAATTATGTGAAAATACGTACGTCACGCAACCAATAAAACTAATTTGACATGTTGATGGCATATGATCGTGGACTGTTTCCTATTCATAATTACATAGACACGTACGCTCATGGGAACTAGCATGAGATTTCTTATCAGTTCATATATTATGAGTTAATTGGTCAATTTGCTACATGTATTCTATCTCCCGTACGGTTTCATGAACACACGACCAGTGTTACCAACTAAATTACCACAAAATATTACCTGCTTAAATTTTGGCCAATCACACTAATGGCAGTGGACACTGTCTCCCATTGCGCGAGGGAGACCATGGGTTAGACCCAGCCAGGTTGTATGGGCAAGCAGTCTTAATTATCTCTCGGAATTCTCCTAAGGTGATAGAACTTGTGCCCTATAGGCGGTGTCCATGAAGAAAAAATTATGTTTATTGAAGGAACGTACCTAGTTGTCATAGCTAACCACTAGACCACCATGATCAAGAAAAGAAACATATTGTACACAAGGATATCGATTCCACTTCTCTTATGCCGGAGTCTTGGCTAATCACTGGACCACCATAACCAAAAAGTAAATTTAGTGCACTTGGAATGTTAACTAAAGAATACATAATATCACAGCTGATAAGTAAACAGAATATGCTATCTAATGATTGTTAATAGGAAAGCCAATAAATAATAGTGAAAACCGATAAATTAGCTGATAGTTAAAGTTCAATTGGATCGTCCATTGTCAAGGTGCAGTACTGGACGTGTCAAGGGTGATGATATTTCTGGAAAATGTGCGAAGCCCTCGAGCGGTTAACGAGGACGAGACTTCGATTGAAGGTGACAACCAGGAGTAGCATGCAAAATTTTCATCGTTAATCATTGAAGGGATGTGTTGATAGAGCGGTAGGATACTGTAGGGGCAATAACTATTTTCTAACAACTTGATCCATTTACCAAGATCCTTTGGAACCTACAAATTAGCTAATCGTATATATCTACCATGAGACAAAAATTAGATGGTTGATTTACACGTGTACCGATATTATTATGAGATAACTTTATATTAACCATTCTTACATGCTAAATTTCAAAAGTACCATGCTTATTATCACATTATTCAATTGATGCAGTCCTGTCCTTGACTGATGTGGCTCGAACATAAGTGTAAGAAAATAATAAACAATTTTGACAGTGATAAAATAAACATAACTTTCTGCTTCGCTATTGGAATCGCATATAGGACTGCAATTTAGAATTTGCCTGTTGAGATGGTTTATAATATTGACCATAAGACGTTATTTTTTAAGTTAAATTCTATCATTTCTTAATAGTATAAATAGTCTCCGTAACTTTTCAAACAGGAATTGAGTAGATTTATAATTTGATTTTGATAGTGATTTGTTTATAAAAGTTATCAAAAATTCCATAATCTTTCATCTAGTAGATTTGAACTTTTCCCAGTAGAGATCAACGGCCGACGTTTATAAATAGACATCCCCGTGTGAAGAAAATCAGTTGAATATTAATATTATTTAAAATATTCCTAGTTTACTAAGAATTGAGCATTCTCTTCTATTTCATATTCCTCTTTCTCTACCCTCGGACGGCCAAACATGTCATCTAAATATATCTTTAAGCATATTCTTAGAAGATAACATATATATCAAATATGTCATTTTAGTGACATACATGGCTTCAAAATGATAATTTTGAAATATTATGTATATTAAGATGAGATGTAAGATAATATGTAAATAAGCATCGTGATTTGAAATTTAATATATAAGAGTGGTTAATACGCATTTCACAAAGTATATATTTATATAATGCTCCATTCGAAAAAGTCTTGTTCAGATCAGTGTCAGGCAATTCAGGAACCAACTGGAGAGCATCCAAGACAGGTTTAAAAGAAGGGAGCTGCAGCTTGTTTTGATTCTCGGTGGAGCCAGCACAAAGCACTGCAAGTGGCATTACACTGGAGACGGACCCCTCCTGCAGGTGGTTAAACGTCTGTGCAATTCCCAAGTTTGTGCCGTCCATGCACCCTGAGTCCCAGTATTAATTAACAACCTTGTGTAGTCCTTGGGGAGGAAGCAGCCTGCGTCCAACGGTACAACGCGCCGGAGCCGGACCAGAGACTTTCTTTCCCGTCCTTCCGCAAGCTCCCCGTGTAGACTTCAGAGTCTACATAGGCATAGGATAAGTCCTGACCCCTGAACAGCTTCTGTGCATAGACGAGAAGAATCCCATGTTCCAAGCAGCAAAAATGGAGAAAATGGCATCTATCAAGGATAACCTAAGGTTCCACTAGTCTCTTTTTACGACCCCAACTCCTCACTGGTCCCGCGCTACAGGCTCCTCGCGTCCTCCCCTGATTGAACATTCCCATTACAGGTTCATTGCGCCGGGGATGAACCCTCATCTTGAAGCTGTTTATCTGATAAAAGGGGACACGCAAGGACGACAGGTTGGTCCGTTTTCACATCAACATCACAGAAGCCCCACGGACGGACGCAAGCTCCACCCCCGCCCTCCCTTCCCCCTTTGTCCGCAGATGCTGGCACTAGTCATGAACGTTGAGTCTTTAAGAAAACAAACCCATCTCTCCACGACCCTGTCACTGTTGCCATCAATATATTCCGTCTACGTCGTCACGGCGCATATTTTGATCACTTCCATGGAAGGTTCCTCCTCCTGGTTCCCTGCTTTAGAAAAAATTTGGGTGGAGGAGAGATGTGCGTTTTGTTGGGTCAGTAGGCAAGAAGATGATTTGAAAGCGAAAAAAGGAAGGAAAAAATGATACCCTGTGGTCCATGCGTTGCCGTCAGTTAATTATATATAAACAGACGATAAGAGGAGGAGAGGGCTCCTTCCTTCACACTGGAAACTGTGATGACAGAGAATGGAAATGGTACAGCGCAAGACGCCACTTTCCTGCGACCAAAGCCGTCGAGTTGGCTTTGGGGGGCCCGATCATGAGGAGCAATGGGGAACGCAAGTTTCTACTGGTGTAACCTTCTTCATTACCTTACGTAGTACTGTTGTTCCTTTCTGCATGCGCTGCTCGGTTTGGCCTTGAGAGTGGATGTTCCATTCTATATATCTTTTCAAAATCCGAAAATATTATTGGACGGAAAAAGTAATTCATTAATTAAAACAACTCTACTCCTTTAGTAAATACTATATATGTTTACTCGAATGAAATTTTAAAGCCTTAGAAAGAGTCCATAAAATGGATGGAGGTGATCTGAATCTACATTTCTGAGGCCACGGCGTCTGCGCTCGGCCGGAACGTGAGTGATCACCTCCCCCAATCCCTTGTCGACGAAGTAGGACGTGACAGCGTCGTCGGATTTGATAATGGACAGTTCAAGGCAGATCATATCATTACACATAATAAACGTACGCTTCGATTCGTCCGCCAAATTCATTCTCACTAAGGCGTCGTTAGCCAGCCGTAAAACGTCGTAAAAAGTCATAAAGTGGTATTTTCATTTGTTTTAAATAGTTATATTTTAAACTCGATTGATCCCTAAACTCTTGCTTTATTTGAATTTTCTTTATAGTCCAGATTCACCGTAAATTAAAATCGGTGATATTAAAATCAGTGATTTTAAAAGCAAAAATTTAATTTTTACTGGTTTTAAAACTCAACTTCAAAACCATGATTTTACGATACACCAAACCACCTAGACTGCTTTTGCATGCAAATTTCTTCGGTGTTGGATTGATATTTCTCTCATCACAAGCCATCAAAAACCGGTCTTCGGATAGGAGACGACGACACCTTTTTTTTAAAATAATCCTTTGCTGGAACCTATCTCCTTGTTGCGACTTTTGAGCTGGTTTTACATAACAACCTGTTCCAGATTTCTGGATCGCCCCTCTCTCTCTCTCTCTCTCTCTCCCTCCCCCCTGCAACTTGCAGAAAAGACTGTGCTATCGCAGGAAATAACAGGAAATCACATGTTGATGAACCAGATATTCTCATGCGATGCGGGGTCTCACTTGTCATCCATTTCTTAGGGCAAGCCGGCGAATAGTAACATCAAGCCACGCAGCCCACCTTGGAGGGAGGGTGGATGCCAGCTGGTCCCTTTCGAGAATCTGGTTACCAAACCGGGTGCGGGTCATGAATCCAACCTCAGCAGGGGGAGGTATAAGAAGCAAGTTGGCAACAACGTTTGGGTTTACTCACCACGTCATTGTACCACAAGCCCTTATGCGCAACTTGTTTTTTGACACTTGTGTGCAACTTGGACGTTGCAACCCACCGTAAAATATGTATATATGATAAATCAAAGGTGCAGAAAGCACCTACAGCAGCCAATTTGGATAAGGTCAGATAACAAGAGAACACTGAACAGGATATATGGTCCAAGCTCGAGATCCATGCTTTTCTTCTGTGGGCTGCGGGAGGTATTCAAATATTATTAGATAACTAGGGTTTGCAGCCGTGTACAGCTTTCTGCCAAGAAGATGGTGGATATGATCAGAAATAGAGAAGCGGAGATATTTGCCCGTGAATGCCCTTGTGTGTGGGCCTACTGCATTCCCATATCCACACACTCCCAGGTCTCACCGGTTCTTATTTTTCTCCGTAAATCACCAAGTGGGAAGGAAAAAGACACGAAGGCCGTCGTCCAATGGACGCCTTTCCAGAATCCACATTATCTTCTCCTTCCACAGGATTTAAAGCCATGGGCTCCCAACATGGATTAAGGCAAGTGGGCAGAGGGGAAGGACAAATTATTTTATAAATGACTCATAGACTGATCGGATCCAAGCAGGAAGTGAGTGTCTTCATGCATACAGCTTATAATGTACGACATCATCATTATTTTGACCAGTTGTGAAATTTATCAATACACCTAAATGAGAGGATGGAAAAGGCACATTAATAAAGTCCTCAGTCTGCAGTAATCTCTTTTTTGCGTACTAGTTACCTTGATTTGTAACGAAAAGACCGAATCTTTTTTTCTTTTTGTTTAGTGAGGGAGCCTCCTCGACAACCTTCCATGTCTGGTCTTCACCAATTAGACATCTTAAAGGAATGTTAGTACGATCTTATCTATACAACACTTCTTCAACGTGATGTATCTTTGCGTGGCTCGAAGAATGGCCCTCTTATCGTCAACTGTGGCTTTCTTAAGGTATGATTAATCTCTGCAACATTTGGAGAACTCATAGAGATATGGCTTCTCCACGTCTTCTATTTTTTCTTCTAATTCTATCAACATCACTTATCTATTTTCAATAATTTTCCCGTCTTGGACCTTCTCCAACAACTTTTGTTTAATTTTAAGAAAGCTAGTGTCCTTTATAATGGGAGAGAGAAACTTGTTGCTACGTCCCTGAAGGGTAAAATCATAGTCTTTCATTAATTCAATCCAACACCTCTACCTTAAGTTAAGTTCTTTTTGGGAAAAGATACATTTGAGACTTTGGTGATTAGTGAATACTTCGATCTGAGCCCCATAAAGATAATGTCTCCATATATTTAAAGCATGGATAATAATTAATAATTTTAAATCATGAGTGAGATAATTGCGCTCATGTTCCTTAAGTTGTCTGGACGTATAGGTAATCACCTTACCATGCATGTTGTATTAGTACACATCCTAAGCCACTTCGGGAGGTATCTTTATATATAGTGAAATTTTCATTATCTTGTGACAAAGATAGAACTGGTGCAGATGTTAGTATCTTTTTTAGTTCTTGAAAGCTCTGCTAACATTCCGAAGTCCAGATAAACTTTGCTCCTTTCAACGTCAGCTTTGTCATTGGGTTAGCAATAGAGGCAAAACCTTTAATAATTTGTTGTAATCTCCTGCCGAACCTATGAAACTCTAGATTTCCCTAACAGTTAAGAGTTTCCCATTTTAACACTGCGTCAACTTTAGTAGCATCCACTGAAATACCTTTCTTGTATATAACATGTGATAATTATACATTCTCGGGCACTAACTGATTAAAATTATACATTCCACTCATTATTTTATGTGCAAAACTACATGGAATGATAGATAACTTTGTACTCTTTCAAACGATACCCATTTTGTTAAATTCTGAATTAAAAATATCGTCATTTCATGTGAAAAACTAAGTATAACGCATTTGTGGATTTTCGGCAAAGCCAAGATATATAATAATTTTATTTGAGCATACTTGTTATTTTGTTCACCACAAAAATCTAATTTTAATTTATTTTATATGAACAAGACATAAAGAACATGTGGCGACTACTTGATGCTTGTTGAAGTGACCCGTACTCAAATCCTAACAATAATGTTTATTTTTGTGCATGGGATAAATGTAAGGACATTTTGGATAAGAAAATTAATAAGAATGATACCCTAACTTTTTCTCCAATGAAGTTCCAAGAAAAAGCCACCGCCCCCCATCTCTCCCTTTCCTTTTTTCTCTCTCCTTCCTTTTCGCCCTCTCCTTCTCTTTTTAAAAGATCCGAACCCTTCTTTATTTTCTATTCTTCTATCCTGGTTCTTTTTCTTTCTCTTTTCTTTTTACCTCTCTCTGCTACAGTACCAGCGGGAACTATAGCAGCTACAGTACCATAGTACTGTAGCAACCTCTCCCCCTCTCTCTAGCTTTCATTCTCTCTCTCTCTCTACATCTCTCTGAAACCAGCGGTTACTAAGGACTGGAGGTGGACTCGAGGCACTGTAACTGACCACTGGAAGGATTCTAAGGCTGCTAAGGATCTGCACAAAAGGTTGCGACGACTGTAAACACTAGTTTTCTCTCTCTAATTTTTAAGTTATCTGTGTTACACAATACTTCGTATATTTTATATAAAAGTTATCTTCTAACAGTCATATTTTTTTTCCATTTACAAATGTCTGTAAAATATAATGAAGTTATAATTCCATTTGGCGGTAGTTTGTTTGGAACAAATAGCATTTTCTCCATATATTTCTTCTACAACGCTTTCTTTTGCTTCCGTTGACATCACTCAAATTTTCTATTTTTCTGTTATTTAATATTTTAGGGATAGTCTTAGTTCAATATATAGTCTAATTATGCTCATTTTGAGGTGCTCCTTTTGTGAGTTCGTAGTAAGTCCGACTAGATTTAATTGTTCTCTATTAAATCATCACACTCCCCCATCTTTCTTCTTTGTTTTTTCTCTAAAACTTAATAGTTTTAACTTTAAAATCTAAGAACTCCCTATGGATTTGACCCATGCTCACCACTTATTTCATGCCATATACCTAAAGTACATGAGTTTGGTTTAATTTAAATTGACGGTTGCGCGAGTGTTTAACGACGCACGTGTGTGATTGATCAATTTTTGGCGCCGTTGCCGGAGAGATTTCTGTATTTTTTTATTCATTAACTTTGGGTGTTCTTGTATATACATCTATCTTCACCTTTTTCTTTTTTTTCCTTTTTTTTTGCATGGAATCAATCAAGATTAACATTGTCTTTTAGTTGTGTGCAGGAAAAATTCAAGAAAAATCTAAAACAAAACTGTAAAAATCAGAAAAATGTGAAAAAAGGGTCTTTGAAATGTTTCAGGTGCTTGATACGTCTTGGGGTGCGTGCAAAAGTCAGGAAATCATAAAATAGTAGAAAATAACTGAAAAACAAAAATAAAAAATTGAAAACTATTTTCCAAAGCCATAAAAATTTTAAAAAATTTCAGAAAATCATAAAAAAAGAGAGTGGATTCTTGTAAAAGTTTTAGAATTTTCTGAGATATGTACCTCTACTTTTGTGTTAATTTATTTCAGCTTCCTTATTTAACTAGTGTTTAAGATTCAATATATATATATATATACTTTTTTTTTATCTAATGTACTTTTGGTTAGGTAGGGACATTAAATAAAAAAGAAAATACTTAAACCTAATAAAAGTCATCATTAAAAGATTAGAGATCACACTTTCATGTTTTAAGACATGCATCATTTAGTAATATATTAGAAATAGTTTGTTTTTATTTAATTTTTGTCATTTGTTGTATGCATGCAGTTTCATTTCATTTTGGCATAAGAATTTATTGTTAATTTGATTTGTTTGTGCATTGCATGCTTAAAAATTACCATAAGGGCAAGTCCATTAACAAAATAAGGTGGAGATTTCATCACCCTTCTTTGGCGCAAAAACAACTATCCCCTGCACTCTTTCACTAACCCAAGCCCATTAAAGTTGAATAGAAATTCAATCTAGGATTCACAATGAGATTTGGGCCTAACTTGCCCCCACTATCACTTTTGGAGATCTGTGTGTTAAGGCTAGAAATCAAATGACAAACGCCGAAGTGGGTTGGTGGTTTTTTAATTTGATCTCTACGAAAGTAAGAGAAGCCTCCCACCACCCCACCTCCTACTTGGCCGATTGACAATTGTGATGGTGGACCTAAGTTAGACCTAGGTTAATTTGTGAGGAATACATCATTTAGGTTAGTTTAACCAAAGGTGTCTGAGGATTAATTGAGTGCTAACTTGTTTGTATATATATATATATATATATATATATATATATAAAGAGAGAAAAAAAAAAGAAAAAAAAAATCAACATGGGATGGATCTAGATGAACCAAATTTTTGGCCCATGTCAAAACACTTTCACATCCTACAATCCACCTTCTTATCAGGAGGACTATTGCAAGTGGGTCACCCCAGCCCATTATGCTAATGATTATCCAAATAAGGTCTAGTTTTCCCCATCTACCCAAAAACAGGCCTATATGATTCAAGAGTTGTCTCCACCTGATTACAACCAACGCCCAAACTTTTACAACTCAAATTGGAGATCCCATCCTAATCTCTCAGGAGAATTTGAGCAAGACAATGGCTCAAAGTCTGCCTATCCAAGGCATCTCAAATCGGGCCCAGCATCAAAACAAACTCTCAAGATTGGGCCATCCAAAGTTCTTCCCAACTAGGTAGTGATCCATTCTCCAATTTCTATGACCTACGACGAGAAAACTACTCTCATTCAACTTGGGAATCCCATCAGGCCCATGTCCAAAGTCCTCCAGTCCAAAACATCCAAGATTGGGCCCAAATCCAACATAATTATTATGATCAGGCCCATCTTAAAGGGCAATATGAGTATTCAATATCTACTTGCTCTCTGTAATGACCCGCCATCCTATGACCGGAGACCCGGTCACTAAATGGATGTCGGCCCATTAACTGCGGGTTCACACCCGGATCTCACACAACACGTCTGAATGAGTAAGTGCTAAACAAGGCTAAATACAACAATCACACGGACTACAAGGTGATGGATATAGGTGTCCTCTAAGCCAATCATAAGGCACCTATTTCAATCTGGTTCACTAATAAATGGCATTAAATTCATTATGTAGATTGGCATATTCATAATTGCGCATAATGAAGTCCATGAATATGTGCAATAGTCATCAGATTATGATGAGATCATAATGATGAGACTGATGACTTATAAACACATATTCTTAATTGTTCCTAGTCGTAGGATGTTTGAGAAGGACATCAAACATCCGGTTAGACTAGTACAGGTTATTCTAGCTCATATGATGAAGGTGACTGATCTCATTAGTTACTAGTGTGGAGACACAATGGTAAACCTGTAGGTACTCATTGGAGAATGAGTTCACTGAACTGATCCGACATGAATCGCCGAATGGTAATTTACCTGACTGTCAATCGGCTTGATTCATCGTCACAGTAGCGTGGTTGATCCTTGGACTTGAGACACCAAAGACATCTTGTCGGTGGACTTCTGGACTTTGACCTTGACCTACGAATCCCTATCCACGGGATCTCTAATAGTCAAGGATCGGGTCCAGCGGAAGACCTTCGAAGGTGATTGTGTGTTCAATAGAGGATCGTTCGCTCTCAGGTAACTGGAGAGAGAATGCTCTAGAGTAGATCCGTAGGAGTCTCTGGCCAGAGCAGAAACAATATCAGAAAAATGGTTTTCGGATATTGTAAAGTGGAGTCTGATTCAAGTGAGTTGACCATCTAGGGTTTGACAGTTGACCATACCCTAGGTTAACTCGAGAGCATTGTGCGAACGAAGGATTATAGCCACGTGGTAACTGTGGACGGATAGGTTCCATGAGCGGGTTGCTGAACCCCATTACCTTTTGGGATCATGCGGTGTTGCTTGGCACCCAACTTGATCAGAAGTCCGACCGAATTCACATGCGATGTCAATTCGGTTAAGTAATTAGTTAATATATAGATATTAATTAATTACAATAAGTCAATAACTAGTTATTGGACTTAACGGGCTAAAAACCGGACTGGTAAATGGGCCTAGAGGGTCACACGCAATAAGATTCTCAGTCGGTGGTACATAAGTGGGATTTATATTAACTCGGGGACTTTTGTGAAAAGTCGCGCCGACTTAATATATATACACGCTGTTGAGAAACCCTGGGCCAAGCTCCAGGATTTCCCTTGCTGGCCGTCATCCCTCCTTTCTCTCTCTTCCTCTGGGCGTCCCGTTCGGCGCGCCAGAACAGCTTCTGTCTCCGCCGCGTATGATTCCCGAAAGTCGGGAATTCCCGTCGGCAGGATTTCCGCAATCGTTGCGGCGACGGATCTTCAGCGAGCGAGCTGTAACGGACGAGGGATCGAGGACGAACCACCGCGGAGGATCGCGTGGATACCACTGGAGGCCGGACGCTTGTGCGGCTTGCGGCATCGCCTCGACGGAACCGAAACGGAAGCGGATTCGAATCCGCGCACGGTAATCAGATTCCAACCCGGTTTTTCGGTTTGTGTTTTCGTTCCGAATCGGATCAGCGGGCATCGGGCGGGATTATTTTTTGTTCTTCGTTTCCGCTGCGTTCTTCGTGTCCCGCTCGGATCCCAACACAAGGTAAGAAAGTGCGCAGGAAGGAAAATAACAATGTCCGTATACAGTCCAACAATAATTACATGTCCAACAGTTAAATATGTACAGGCAGAAGGAAGTACAACAACATCGGGGCATACCCCGGAACTAAGACAGCTGCTGGTCCGCACAACAAGGAGACACCACACTACCGCTGCGCCTCGAAGTCCACACCTGAAACCGCAGGGAGTGAGCCACACCAGAAATGGGCTCAGTAGGGATCATCCGATCCCCTGCCTCCCACTCACACACTCACAAGTGTAACAACAGGAATATAAGGCAATTAAGTAAAGCAGTAAACATAGCACCCAACTCTGATATGAAACGCACGATGAGCAGTGTAGCAAGAACCATTCTAAGCAACCCGAAGAACCCAACACAGAGTAACGTCTCACAGCCAAAGTCCACGAAGCGACTGAACCACACTGTCGACCGAAGTCAAACGTCGCCTCCCAACACTACCACCACAGCTCACGCCTGTCCACCCCTACAGTGTTCCGGGGCACTGTAGGGTGAGGCAGTGAGTCAAACTAGGACTAGCTGGAACCAGTGTACCGCCACTGCCAGCTACGTGTGCACACAAGCAGTCTAGACTACTGTCCTACCGTCCGGATTGCCTCCACGCTAGGCCTCAGCGCTTCAGGAGGGCCCTGGGGACCGGCGAACCCCCGTCAAGCCGAAGCTACAGGAACTACCCACAAACCCAACTCTCCCGGGCTGCGTCAGGCCAAAGGGCTAAGGGTACCACTCGTAACCTTGATCAAAGGTCACATCAGGCCCAATGGCTAAAGGGTAAACCAACTCCCACCAGTACCACAACCAGCTCCACAGCAAGAAACACGCCGGAAGCTGTCACGACAAACAAGGAAACCCCGACCCGCTGAGGACAAACAGCGACCCCTCGGATAGCACACCGGCTACTCCGGCCCGTCGGGCTCAAGGCGATCCTGCTTCCCTCAGCCAAAGGTAAAACACAACATGTACCACTTCTCCCACCGGTACGGCTCACAGACACCATGACCCTGTCCCCATCGGTCCATGGTGACAAACGTAAACCACATTCATTCCGATTCCATATTCGCACAAGCACACACACACACACAACATGATTCTATTCACACAGGAGTCCTCAGTCTCAGTATACAACGTAAAGCATGCATTAGAAATCGTCCCACAGTGAAACACATGATAAAACCAGTATTAACACATCTCTGTCTTGAATCGCGTCGACTGAGGTCGACGCCATTCAAGTCCCTCGGACAGGTTCATTTAACAGACAGAATATTCCCTGAAACGCGTCGTCATAGGGAGTCGCATATATAAAACGCGTCCAGGTCCACAGACGCCATTCACACATAAATTCCAGATTTACAGACCCCCCACCCGGGGTGATTTTCCTGTCTAAATGGCGTCATGATGTCCCGACGCCCTTCTGAAAGGCGTCGTCCATCCATGACGTCATTTAGCGCCAGAACCTCTAACACAGGAAACCTCAAACAGGGAGGTTTCTGCCCTAAAAGGCGTCGTACTGCCCTGACGCCCTTTGAAAAGGCGTCGACCAGGCACGACGCCGTTTAGCGCCAGAAAACAGGTTTCCTAATTCAACCCGAGGGTTCCTCCTTTAGTCCCAAGCACCCCGAAAAGCCCCAAAACAAAAGGGGAAGGAAGAGAAATCCAACCATCACAAGCATGCTACGAAACCAAGTCCACAAGCACCGCCATTCCAACAAGGAATCCCCCTAAACATGCTCAATCTAGCCCCAAACACGTCACGTCACGCCAAGAAACATACGAGCAACACATGCAAGGTTCGTCCCCCTACCGGTTCTTGAACTCCGCCAAGCTCCGTGCCGCCGTCCCGCCGCACCGCACACCGCCGCCGGTACCCTCGAGGATGCCGCCACTCCGCCGGGACGTCGGCCGCCGTCCGGAGAGTGGAACACCGCGAAGGAAGTGGTGGAGGTAGAGGTGAGAGGTAAGGTGGTGTTGGAGTGGTGGAAGAGGAAGAAGAGGAAGGAAAGGGGAAGAAGAGAGTTGGCGGGGGCGGAGAGAGCGAAGAGAGAGAGAGTGAAGGCGAGAATGAGGGAAAGAAGGGGAGGCTCGCGGGGTCAACCAGAATCCCGCTAAAACGCGTCGATCGAGGCAGACGCCTATCAGTCTGACAGGACGGCCGTACTGACAGCGGTCTGAAACGCGTCGCCCACCGTGGACGCCGTTCAGACGACAGGACAGGCCGTACTGACAACTCTCTGGCGCCGCACCCTGACATCGCAGAGGTCACAGTCTGAATCGCGTCGGCCAATCTGGACGCCGTTCAGATGATGTGACCGGGGCCGTACTCTCGCGGCCCGAAACCCGCCCACGTGGCGCAACAACCAGTAGTCCTAAATGGCGTCCACACAATCTGACGCCTTTTGAAAGGCGTCGAGAAGCGCTGTCGCCATTCAGCCAGGAATCTCAAGACCCCCCACAGGGTCCAAACCAAGGAATCCGACCCGAACCCGACCCGAAAACAGAACCCGAAATCTCAGTCCTTACATTCTCCCCCCCTTAAAAGAATTTCGTCCTCGAAATTGCAACCGCTCAAAGCTCAACTCGGGTAACCAACACACGCCGACATATATCAATAACAGCAATCATTCTCACCAATCACCCACACAGGGTTCCAACACATTCACGTCAAGCTAAATAAGATTCTCAATTCAGACAAAGCTGATAGATTAAAACAACCATACACTAACAAGGCACAAATTACAAAACCGATTTCTCCACCAACCCAAATACATACAAGTGCCACACGAGTTCACAACCACCTCTGAAAAGACAAAATAAAAGTGCTCTCCTAGCACAACCCCTCGGAGCTCCACAAGGAAACGCAACTCCAATCACACCTCGAACACTCACTAACCGCTCGGTCCCTGACCTGCCTGGTTCTTCTGGGGACAATTCCTCGCGAGATGTCCCTTCCGACCACAAGCGAAACAGCTACCAGTGATCAAGGGACATATCCGGTTGCCATGAAATCTGCCACATCGGGGGCAACGATCTGCAATGCCCCGCCTCGCCTCCTGCTGCCAGCTGACCTCTGCCTCCATTTGCTGAACCGAACCATCCTCCTCCTCGCCATAAGGTACCTCCTGAAACTCGACCTCAAAGGAACTCGGATCATCAGACGAAAAGGCTGTCGATCTATCCCTGCTCTACTGCTTCCCCTGTACCGAATGCTCCGATTCCCTCGCCGTGTGTTGGAACTGCAACTCCACTGCTGCCGCGCACTGAACCGCTGAAGCCAAATCTTTACAACAATGGGCCGCCACAAACTCTCTCAGATCATGCCGAAGTCCATCCACAAATTTCTCTGTCCTCAGATCCTCACGCTCAGATATGTAAGGAGCAAATCTTCCCAGAGCTACAAATTTCATTTGATACTCTAGGACGGACAAATCATCATGCACCAATTCCATAAATTCCCTTTCCTTGGCCCTGCGAACGTGCCTCGGAAAGTACTGTCCACTAAACTCTCTCACGAAGCCTTCCCAAGGAATCTCTCTAAAAGGCCTATCTGGAAGCATCAACCCCTTGATGGTAACCCACCAATCGTAAGCATCGCCCTTCAGCAAGTAGGTTGCCAACAAGGTCTTGTCACTCTCCGCACATTCTAGGACATCAAACACCTTCTCCACCTCCTTAACCCACTGAGCTGCCGCATCTGGAACAGGTTGACCCGTGAAAGAAGGGGGCTTCAGCTTCAAGAACCGCTCCACCACCGTAGATCGTCCACCTCGGGAACTGGACCCCTCACTTCCATCTCCCTGCTGATATCTAGACATAGCCCCAAACATAGCTTCCATAAAGCGATCCACATCATGGCCTTCTGCCCTCGAACCACCACCATCCGCTCTCGCACCCCGAGCCACCGGAGCTCTCCGCTTCGGCGCCATCGCTGCCCCACAACATGCAAATCGAACCAAAACACTTCAAATCCTATCAATCTACACCAGCAGCCATCGCATGTACAGACTCGCACTTATTGTTGGACTATAATATCTAACCCAGTTTATCACATACTCGACCAGACTGAGCTCTGATACCAACTGTAACGACCCGTCATCCTATGACCGGAGACCCGGTCACTAAATGGATGTCGGCCCATTAACTGCGGGTTCACACCCGGATCTCACACAACACGTCTGGAGGAGTAAGTGCTAAACAAGGCTAAATACAACAATCACACGGACTACAAGGTAAGCAAGTGCGCAGAAAGGAAAATAACAATGTCCGTATACAGTCCAACAATAATTACATGTCCAACAATTAAATAAGTACAGGAAGAAGGAAGTACAACAACATCGGGGCATACCCCGGAACACTGTAGGGGTGGACAGGCGTGAGCTGTGGTGGTAGTGTTGGGAGGCGACGTTTGACTTCGGTCGACAGTGTGGTTCAGTCGCTTCGTGGACTTTGGCTGTGAGACGTTACTCTGTGTTGGGTTCTTCGGGTTGCTTAGAATGGTTCTTGCTACACTGCTCATCGTGCGTTTCATATCAGAGTTGGGTGCTATGTTTACTGCTTTACTTAATTGCCTTATATTCCTGTTGTTACACTTGTGAGTGTGTGAGTGGGAGGCAGGGGATCGGATGATCCCTACTGAGCCCATTTCTGGTGTGGCTCACTCCCTGCGGTTTCAGGTGTGGACTTCGAGGCGCAGCGGTAGCGTGGTGTCTCCTTGGTGTGCGGACCTCCACAAGGAAACACAACTCCAATCACACCTCGAACACTCACTAACCGCGCGGTCCCTGACCTGCCTGGTTCTTCTGGGGACAATTCCTCGCGAGATGTCCCTTCCGACCACAAGCGAAACAGCTACCAGTGATCAAGGGACATATCCGGTTGCCATGAAATCTGCCACATCGGGGGCAACAATCTGCAATGCCCCGCCTCGCCTCCTGCTGCCAGCTGACCTCTGCCTCCATTTGCTGAACCGAACCATCCTCCTCCTCGCCATAAGGTACCTCCTGAAACTCGACCTCAAAGGAACTCGGATCATCAGACGAAAAGGTTGTCGATCTATCCCTGCTCTGCTGCTTCCCCTGTGCCGAATGCTCCGATTCCCTCGCCGTGTGTTCGAACTGCATCTCCACTGCTGCCGCGCACTGAACCGCTGAAGCCAAATCTTTACAACAATGGGCCGCCACAAACTCTCTCAGATCATGCCGAAGTCCATCCACAAATTTCTCTGTCCTCAGATCCTCACGCTCAGATATGTGAGGAGCAAATCTTCCCAGAGCTACAAATTTCATTTGATACTCTAGGACGGACAAATCATCCTGCACCAATTCCATAAATTCCCTTTCCTTGGCCCTGCGAACGTGCCTCGGAAAGTACTGTCCACTAAACTCTCTCACGAAGCCTTCCCAAGGAATCTCTCTCAAAGGCCTATCTGGAAACATCAACCCCTTGATGGTAACCCACCAATCGTAAGCATCGCCCTTCAGCAAGTAGGTTGCCAACAAGGTCTTGTCACTCTCCGCACATTCCAGGACATCAAACACCTTCTCCACCTCCTTAACCCACTGAGCTGCCGCATCTGGAACAGGTTGACCCGTGAAAGAAGGGGGCTTCAGCTTCAAGAACCGCTCCACCACCGTAGATCGTCCACCTCGGGAACTGGACCCCTCACTTCCATCTCCCTGCTGATATCTAGACATAGCCCCAAACATAGCTTCCATAAAGCGATCCACATCATGGCCTTCTGCCCTCGAACCACCACCATCCGCTCTCGCACCCCGAGCCACCGGAGCTCTCCGCTTCGGCGCCATCGCTGCCCCACAACATGCAAATCGAACCAAAACACTTCAAATCCTATCAATCTACACCAGCAGCCATCGCCTGTACAGACTCACACTTATTGTTGGACTATAATATCTAACCCAGTTTATCACATAATCGACCAGACTGAGCTCTGATACCAACTGTAACGACCCGCCATCCTATGACCGGAGACCCGGTCACTAAATGGATGTCGGCCCATTAACTGCAGGTTCACACCCGGATCTCACACAACACGTCTGGAGGAGTAAGTGCTAAACAAGGCTAAATACAACAATCACACGGACTACAAGGTAAGCAAGTGCGCAGGAAGGAAAATAACAATGTCCGTATACAGTCCAACAATAATTACATGTCCAACAATCTAATAAGTACAGGCAGAAGGAAGTACAACAACATCGGGGCATACCCCGGAACTAAGACAGCTGCTGGTCCGCACACCAAGGAGACACCACGCTACCGCTGCGCCTCGAAGTCCACACCTGAAACCGCAGGGAGTGAGCCACACCAGAAATGGGCTCAGTAGGGATCATCCGATCCCCTACCTCCCACTCACACACTCACAAGTGTAACAACAGGAATATAAGGCAATTAAGTAAAGCAGTAAACATAGCACCCAACTCTGATATGAAACGCACGATGAGCAGTGTAGCAAGAACCATTCTAAACAACCCGAAGAACCCAACACAGAGTAACGTCTCACAGCCAAAGTCCACGAAGCGACTGAACCACACTGTCGACCGAAGTCAAACGTCGCCTCCCAACACTACCACCACAGCTCACGCCTGTCCACCCCTACAGTGTTCCGGGGCACTGTAGGGTGAGGCAGTGAGTCAAACTAGGACTAGCTGGAACCAGTGTACCACCACTGCCAGCTACGTGTGCACACAAGCAGTCTAGACTACTGTCCTACCGTCCGGATTGCCTCCACGCTAGGCCTCAGCGCTTCAGGAGGGCCCTGGGGACCGGCGAACCCCCGTCAAGCCGAAGCTACAGGAACTACCTACAAACCCAACTCTCTCGGGCTGCGTCAGGCCAAAGGGCTAAGGGTACCACTCGTAACCTTGATCAAAGGTCACATCAGGCCTAATGGCTAAAGGGTAAACCAACTCCCACCAGTACCACAACCAGCTCCACAGCAAGAAACACGCCGGAAGCTGTCACGACAAATAGGGAAACCCCGACCCGCTGAGGACAAACAGCGACCCCTCGGATAGCACACCGGCTACTCCGGCCCGTCGGGCTCAAGGCGATCCTGCTTCCCTCAGCCAAAGGTAAAACACAACATGTACCACTTCTCCCACCGGTACGGCTCACAGACACCATGACCCTGTCCCCATCGGTCCATGGTGACAAACGTAAACCACATTCATTCCGATTCCATATTCGCACAAGCACACACACACACACAACATGATTCCATTCACACAGGAGTCCTCAGTCTCAGTATACAACGTAAAGCATGCATTAGAAATTGTCCCACAGTGAAACACATGATAAAACCAGTATTAACACATCTCTGTCTTGAATCGCGTCGACCGAGGTCGACGCCATTCAAGTCCCTTGGACAGGTTCATTTAACAGACAGAATATTCCCTGAAACGCGTCGTCATAGGGAGTCGCATATCTAAAACGCGTCCAGGTCCACAGACGCCATTCACACATAAATTCCAGATTTACAGACCCCCCACCCGGGGTGATTTTCCTGTCTAAATGGCGTTATGATGTCCCGACGCCCTTCTGAAAGGCGTCGTCCATCCATGACGTCATTTAGCGCCAGAACCCCTAACACAGGAATCCTCAAACAGGGAGGTTTCTGCCCTAAAAGGCGTCGTACTGCCCTGACGCCCTTTGAAAAGGCGTCGACCAGGCACGACGCAGTTTAGCGCCAGAAAACAGGTTTCCTGGTTCAACCCGAGGGTTCCTCCTTTAGTCCCAAGCACCCCGAAAAGCCCCAAAACCAAAGGGGAAGGAAGAGAAATCCAACCATCACAAGCATGCTACGAAACCAAGTCCACAAGCACCGCCATTCCCACAAGGAATCCCCCTAAACATGCTCAATCTAGCCCTAAACACGTCACGTAACGCCAAGAAACATACGAGCAACACATGCAAGGTTCGTCCCCCTACCGGTTCTTGAACTCCGCCAAGCTCTGTGCCGCCGTCCCGCCGCACCGCACACCGCCGCCGGTACCCTCGAGGATGCCGCCACTCCGCCGGGACGTCGGCCGCCGTCCGGAGAGTGGAACACCGCGAAGGAAGTGGTGGAGGTAGAGGTGAGAGGTAAGGTGGTGTTGGAGTGGTGGAAGAGGAAGAAGAGGAAGGGAAGGGGAAGAAGAGAGTCGGCGAGGGCGGAGAGAGCGAAGAGAGAGAGAGTGAAGGCGAGAATGAGGGAAAGAAGGGGAGGCTCGCGGGGTCAACCAGAATCCCACTAAAACGCGTCGATCGAGGCAGACGCCTATCAGTCTGACAGGACGGCCGTACTGACAGCGGTCTGAAACGCGTCGCCCACCGTGGACGCCGTTCAGACGACAGGACAGGCCGTACTGACAACGCTCTGGCGCCGCACCCTGACATCGCAGAGGTCACAGTCTGAATCGCGTCGGCCAATCTGGACGCCGTTCAGATGATGTGACCGGGGCCGTACTCTCGCGGCCCGAAACCCGCCCACGTGGCGCAACAACCAGCAGTCCTAAATGGCGTCCACACAACCTGACGCCTTTTGAAAGGCGTCGAGAAGCGCTGACGCCATTCAGCCAGGAATCTCAAGACCCCCCACAGGGTCCAAACCAAGGAATCCGACCCGAACCCGACCCGAAAACAGAACCCGAAATCTCAGTCCTTACACTCTCCCTCTCCTTAGTCTCCACAATCTGAAGATCAACCCAATTACCTACCCCTGCAACAAAGTCAATATGAGGAAGAACAATTCAAGCTCATTGAACAAATAGTCTTGGCCTAACAACAAACTATTGACAGAATGCAGGCCATGGTTGACTGTTTGACTAATGTCACTTTAAGGATGGACTCAGAACAAGTGCCTAACAAGCCCATTGAAAATATGGAATCTTTATCACCTGATTTTGACCAACAATTCAATTTACAAATTCAACCTGATATCTCTCAACCCGAAAATGGTCACATCATGCCTGGTCTTGAAAATAGAGAGAGTCTTAAGGAATCACATAAGGAGAAATTAGAAAAGTCTAGTACTAATCGAACCATAAATACGAAGAACCCTGAGACCGACCAACAAAATGTATCAATAACCACACCTGTCAGTCTAGAAGAGAGCTTAAATGGTGAAAAGGTGGAAGAGAAAGTGAGTGATCCTTTAGATATTCACCCAGACTTTGAACACTTTCTATTTCCCGCAGAGGCTCGTCTAAATTTTGAATATTTCTTATCCCCAATGGATCAGAAAGTGGATAATCTCGAACAGTTAGCATCAAGAGAAAACTCAAGCTATAAACCTGGCTAATTATCAGGCAGAACCTATTGAAGGTAAGTTAAGGGGAGATGATGGGGACGAGAAGGAATCTGGTGAGAACCCGAGCATGTGCCTACCCATAATTCTTGTGACATTGGAGACATCATTCTTCATCGAGTCCTATTGAAACTTGGAGTTGGAATGAACATTCTCTAAATTGATGTCTTTAAGAAATTTGCAATCATAGAATTAAGGCCCACGTTGGGTGGTTTGCAATTAACTTATCAATTCCTTAAGCAGCCATGTGGCATGATCAAATACACTTTCATTCAAGTAGATACGAGCCACGTGCCTGTTGATTTCCTCATTCTTGTCACCGAATCACCCCTGACATTAAATCAATGCTCCATCATTCTAGGAACTTCTAATCTTTTTCTTGGGGATCAAGTCCTTCGATTTAATCAAGGAAAGGAAAAGGAGTATGTGGTTGACATGGCCTATGAATCAAGAAGAACTAATCTATCCTTGACCATATTGAAACACTCTTTTCTCTAGAGCCTCAATGGTAACACTCTAACTCACCAGTTCCATGTAATGCTGAGCCCACTCCAACCAATAAAGTTTAAAATGCATGCACTAAAATTTGTGCCGACAGGCATTGGATACTATGCACATTACATCTGGTTGAAGACGTTAAACATAGCGCTAACACAATATTGTTAAGATAATTTAATAAGTCTTTATTTTTATTTTTATTATAGGTTTAATAATTTAGGTGGCAGTCGGCTTGGGTATAAAGTAGATGAAAAATCTTGATGCCCTACGTTGTATCTCTCCTTTCTTGACTCCTTTTGGCTGTAATTCCTTCATATTTTTTATGCCATTGAGGATAATGTCATTTTAGTTGGGGGGAGCAACTATTGTGCATGATTGTAAAATCTTTTGAAGAAAACTTATGTTTTTTATAGATAAAAATGCTCAAAATTTTTCAAAAATTTCTTTTTCACCCCACTTAAGCTTTCATAAAATCGTAATTTATTAAGGGAATCCTAAACAGATCACTTATGTGTTAGTGAGTCTGATAAAGTTTAAATGTTCAGAATATCTCCCTCTGCAAGGAGTCATAGTAGAAATGATTATCACACACATACGATAACTTAGGGTGAGTAGAAGACTCTGAAACTGTAGAATTACTGGAGTTGGCCTAAATGATAGGACTACCTATTCTATCTTTTATTTTGAATAGAACGAAAGGAAGGTCGGGATTCGTAATAGGAGACGAACCCATTCAATACCCTAAGGAGGCGGTTAGCAAAAAGGAACAATTGTAATCAAGTAAACCAAATGCAAATAGCAAAAAAAATCTTCGAAAGAGCCAAAGAAAGGCATGTAGCAAAAAGTACGCACCTCCCCTCAGACAAATTAAAAAGAATAGAAAAAAGTATGCACTCTCAAAGGCAAAGAACACAATTAAATGAAAAACAAAGTTGCGCTAATTTAAAAGTTCCTCATATCAAATTAAGACCAAGTCCTGAAAAGTGTTGAGTCGGGGCGAAAGCTAAAAAGCGATCCTTATCAACTGATCAGGAAACTTATTTTTCTCTTCTCTCTTCTAGATAGTTCTATCCCAAGGGTCAGCAAAGGTAATGATATACTATAAAGGGTGGAAATGAACTCTAAGTATGCCAATTGTTATGTACAATCACGGGACCCCAAGTGTAGGGGGGAAAATAAGAAGTTGAGCTTAACTAACTGGATATCATTTAATTAGTTGTTAATATAACCTTTAAATAAAGCGTGACTTTTCAAAGTTCCTTGTAGTCCTAATTTTTCATTATTTGCATTGCTTAGGGATTAGTAATGATAAGTAGGGAGATGTGATAATTATACATTCTCGGTCATTAACTGATTAAATTTATGCATTATACTTATGATTTTATGTGCAAAACTGCATGGAATAGATAATTCTGTGCTCTTTTGAACGATACCCATTTTGTTGAATTCCGAGTTAAAAACATCATCATTTCATATGAAAAACTGAGTATAGCGCATTTGTGGGTTTTTGGCAAAGTCGGGATATATAATAATTTTATTTGAACATAATTGTTATTTTGTTCACTATAGAAATCTCGTTTTAATTTATTTTGTGTGAACAAGACATAAAGAACATGTGGCGCAGTTGGTTGGACTACTTAATGCCTGTTAGAGTGACGCGAGTTCAAATCCCAGTAATAACATTTATTTTCGTGCATGGGATAAATGTAAGGGCATTTTGAGGAAGAAAATAAATAAGAAAGATGCCCTAATGTTTTCTCCAATGAAGCCACAAGGTGGAGCCCCCGCCCCCCCCATCTCCCCCTTTCATTTTTTCTCTCTCTCCTTCTCTTTTTAAAAGATCCGAACCCTTCTTTAGTTTCTATTCTTCTCTCTTCCTTCTTATTCTTACTCTTTTCTTTCTCCCTCTCTCAGCTATAGTACCACGGTACTATAGCAACCTCTCCCCCTCTCTCTCTTTTTAGCTTTCTCTCTCTCTCTCTCTCTCTCTCTCTCTCTACATCGCTCTCAAACCAGCAGCTTCTAGGGGTTGGAGGTGGACTCGAGGCATTGCAACTGACTACTGAAAAGAGTCCAGAGCTGTCAAGGATCCGCGCGCAGGGCTGCGACGGCTGCAAACACTAGTTTTCTCTCTCTAGTTTTTAAGTTGTTTTAGTTACACATTATTTCGAATATTTTATGTAAAAGTTGTCTTCTAAGAGTCATATTTTTATTCCATTTTCAATGTCCCTGTAAATTTTCATGAAGTTATGATTCTATTTGACAATAGTTTGTTTGTAACAAATAGCATTTTCTCCATTGTTTTCTTCTACAATGCTTTCTTTTTATTCTGATGACATCACTCAAATTTTGTATTCTTATGTTATTTAATATTTTAGGGATAGTCTTAGTTTAGTAGATAGTATAATTATGCTTATTTAGAGGTGATCCTTTTGTGAGTTCGTAGTAAGTCCGACTAAGTTTAATTGTTATCTATCAAATTATCACGCTCCCTCTTCTTTCTTCTCTGTTTTTTCTCTAAAAACCCAATACTTTCACCTTTAAAATCTAAGATCTCCCTATGGATTCGAACCATGCTCACCACTTGCTTCATGCCATATGTTTAAAGTACATGAGTTTGGTTTAATTTAAATTAACAGTTGCGCGAGTGTTTAACGACGCACGTGTGTGATTGATTAACATGTCCAAGAAAAATTACTTGATCTAACTAAAACTCACATTTACTAAAATTAGTATAAAGTTGATTTTCTCTTAGTAGCTATAGTACCATCCGTAGATGTTGCTTGTGCTCTTCTTTATTGGGAGAATAAACTAAAATGCCATCAATGAAAATTATGATAAATTGATCTAGATAAGGTCGAAATAGCCTGTTCATAAGGTCCATAAAGGCAACAAGAGTGTTTGTCAGCCCAAATGGCCTTCCTAGCAACTCATAATGCAACATCGTTTTAGGAAAATATCTTATGGATTAATTTGGTAATGATGATAACCAGACCGAAGGTCTATTTTAGAGAAAATCTTGTCTGAAGAGAGTTGATCAAATATATCATCAATTCTTGGCAGAAGGTACTTATTTTTCATTGTGACCTGGTTAAGTTTTCAGTAGTAAATGCAGAGCCCATGGAACCATACCCCTTTTGAACAAAGAGGACTAGTGCCCTCCAAGGTGATACACTTTGCCTATTAAACACTTGTCTAGTAACTCTTGTAGCTTTTTTTTTAAATTTACGAATTCTTCTGGAGCCATCCTGTACGGTACAATAGAAATAGGAAGGGTCCCGGGTAAAAGGTCCATCGTGAAATCTAGATTTTGGCATGATTAGTACTGTTCAATAGATATCAAAGAGATCTACAACCTTGTAGAAGACCCTTTTAGCCGATTCGTTCGTTTACTAGGCTGAAAACGTTCAGTTAAAGAGGATAGGGTTGTGGGATAAGAGTTCGATATGTAGTAAGATTGTCTTAATTCGTGGAAGGGTAGCTTAAGCTGATACAAAGGAGATTTGTAAAGGTTGTTTTGGATCAAAAGTTAGGTGTTAATTCTATATATATATGTGGTTGGGGGCATGGCTAACCCTAGCCGTCGTTCTTCATTGTGAAAGGTGGGTATTTTATTGTTGTTCTTGAATAAACAGAGGAAGATGAAGGTTGTTTTTGAAGAAGCATAAGGCTCTTAGGGTTCTCTTGCCTTCTAGGAGCATTAGAGGTCGAGGAGGAAGGCTATGAAGTAGTGCTCTTGATGAGAATCGGGATCTCCTAGTGTATTTTGGATTTGGGGAATTTATAGCGTAAGAGGTAGATGATGATTCTCCCAAACATAAATATTTTATATTATATTGAAAGCTTAGTTTGTTTTCAATGTTTCAAAACCTAAAATATGTTCAGAACATTATTAAGTTTGATTAGAAATAATAGATTTGAAGATAAGATCATAAATGCTTGAAAAATCATATTTTTGCTCTGTTATGACTAGAAATGGTCCATCGTTTTGAAGGAATCGATCGAACGATTCACCTATGTGATTCAAAAACTGTTTTGCTATCAGAAACAGGTTCTAGGAGCAAAACAGTCGACCATTTTACTAAACCGGTCAACCGTTTTTTGCTAGTACCTTGTTCAGTAGTCGTCTTTTCTAGCTGAACTTCTCGAACTCCGTTCTCACTCGTTTAATTCCGATTGACTTGAAATTATGACCAGAGCTTCATCAACATGTTTTTAACTTGCCTATAAAATTTTATTATTTTTAAAATTTTATTTAATATTTATTTCAGTAATTAATTCAGAACTGTTGTAAGTGACTCAGTTTGAGCATTCTATATATGTCTAAATTCGTATAATATGAGCTTAGTGTTGGGATCCAGGCGGGACGCGAAGAATGCAGCGGAAACGACGAATAAAATATTATCTTGCCCGATGCCCGCTGATCCGATTCGGAACGAAAAAAAAAAACCGAAAACTGGGTTGTAATCTGATTACCGTGCGCGGATTCGAATTCGCTTCCGTCTAAGTTTCGTCGAGGCGATGCCGCGAGCCGCACAAGCGTCCGGCCTCCAACGGTATCCACGTGATCTTCCGCGGTGGTTCGTCTTCACTCCCTCTTCCGTATCCGCTCGCTCGCTGAAGATCCATCGCCGCAACGATTGCCGAAAACCCGCCGACGGGAACTCCCGACTTTCGAGAATCACACGCAGCGGAGAAGAAGACTGTTCCAACGCCTCGAACGGGGCACTCAGAGAAGGAGAGAGAAAGGGGGGGTTGACGGCCAGCATGGGGAAACTTTGGAGCTTGACCCAGGGTTTCTCAACAGCGCGTATATATATTAAGTCGGCGCGACTTTTCATAAAAGTCCCCGAGTTAATATAAATCACACTTATGTACCACCGACTAAAAATCTTATTGCGTGTGACCCTCTAGGCCCATTTACCCGTCCGGTTTTCAGCCTGTTAAGTCCAATAACTAGTTATTGACTTATTGTAATTAATTAATATCTAGATATTAACTAATTACTTAGCCGAATTATCATCGCAGGTAAATTTGGTCGGACTTCTGATCAAGTTTGGTGCCAAGCAACACTGCATGATACCGGAAGGTAATGGGGTTCAACAACCAACTCATGGAACCTGTCCGTCCACAGTTACCACGTGGCTATAATCTTTCGTTCGTACAATACTCTCGAGTTAACCTAGGGTATGGTCAACTGTCAAACCCTAGATTGTAACGACCCGCCACCCTATAATCGGGGATTCGATTACTAAATGGGTACCTAATCATTAATTTGAAGCCAAACCAGGATCTAGATAAGTCTGGGAAATAAATAATAAATTAAGCTAAACATTCACATTGCATTGAATTGAAAAGGAAGTGTAAGAATTAAAAATTATTACAATGCGACTCGACACAGCAAATAATTACATACTCCAACTGAAAAGAAATAATTAAGCATACAGGCCAGAAAATAAAATAACAACTACATCGGGGTATACCCTGGAACAACGGCTGCTGGCGCACGACCCAAAGCAACACTCTCCTCGCTACGGTTGCCTAGAACGCTCACCTGAAAACCGCAGGGGTGAGTCTCGTCGGAAAGACTCAGTAGGGATCCTTCGATCCCCACCACCCACTCACACACCCACAAGTGTAGCAACGCAATTACAGATAATTTAAGCAAGTAAAGCAGTAAACATAACTCCTAGATTTCGATATAAAACACATGCTTTCGAAATATAACATGCACAATTTTGAAACCATTCTGCCACGGAGCCCACAACCAGCGTCTCGGCAAAACACGCCAACCACACGGCCGAACGCGAAAAACTCCGACCCGCTGAGACCAAACAACAACCCCTCGGATAGCGCGCTGGCTACTCCGGCCTGACAGGCTCCAGGTGGTTCTGCTTCCCCCAGCACGAGTGACACTCCGAATTCCACTCCCACACCTGTACTAACTATACCCCGGGGTACACCAGGTGACCCTCTCTCTAGGCGTTACCCCGCCACTCCCACACCGGCGCCGTGTCACTCCAACACCAACACGGGGTGCCTAAGCGCTAACAACTGTCACTCTAGGCCCACGATGGCACAAAACACAACATGGTGCGATCCGATCACATAGAATCAAATGTCATCGAGTACATTTCTACACATGCAATTAACTAAACTATCTAATAATGTAAACATGTGTTAATTGCATGGATTAATGGAATTCTGGTTTGAATCGCGTCGCCCAAGGCCGACGTCATTCAAGCTTTCTAAACTGGTTCATGTGAAAACTGGCCTTGGAAATTGGCCTAAAAGGCGTTGTTCACGGAGGACGCAATTAAAATGACATCGCTATCCCTGGACGCCATTCAGTTCTAGAGACAGATTATGTTATCTGGGTCAAATCGCGTCGTGAGTGGAAGCCGCCTTTCTAAAAGGCGTCGCTGTCCCCTGACGCCATTCAACCTTCACAGACAGGTTCTCCCTCCGCCTTTCCCCAATCCACGGCGTAGAATTTCCTCCCCCAAATCGTGTAAAAACACAAACAAAGTGGAAAAGGAGGAGAAGAACCTAAATACCCATGAAAACACCCAATTTCTCATTACATGCATTTAATATTTTCATCCCAAGAAAACCCCTAAATATGCTCAAAAGCGGGAAAAACATGATTTTTAAACGAAATACAACGGAGATCGTCACCCTACCAGTTACTCGAACTCCTCCTAGTTCCAAGCCGCCGACCCGCCTCGCCACACGCCACCGCCGGTACCGCCGCGGACATCGTTACTCCACCGGGACGTCGGCTGCCGTCCGGAGAGAAAAACGCCGCGGAGGAGATGGTGGTGGTAGTGGTGGGAGTTAGGAGGTTGATGGAGTAGAGGAAGAGATGGAATGGAGGGAGGAAAGCAAGGAGAAGGGGAGGTGGTTCGCCAGAGCTCGGAGGGGAAAGAGGAGAGAGAGAGGAAAGGAGAGAATGAGGGAAAGGAAGGAGGGTTCGCGGGGTCAAACTAAGTCTCAGCCGCACCAGGGCCCAAACTAAGTCTCAGCCCCACGAGGGCCCAAACTAAGGGATCTGACCCCGAAACTGACCCGATAACCGGATCCGAATCCTAAATCCTTACATAGATGGTCAACTCACTTGAATCAGACTCCACTGTATAATATCCGAAAACCTCTTTTTTCTGATATTGTTTCTGCTCTGGCCAGAGACTCCTGTGGATCTATTCTAGAGCATTCTCTCTCCAGTTATCTGAGAGGGAACGATCCTTTATTGAACACACAATCACCTTCGAAGGTCTTCCGCTGGACCCGATCCTTGACTATTAGAGATCCCGTGGATAGGGATTCGTAGGTTAAGGTCAAAGTCCAGAAGTCCACCGACAAGGTGTCTTTGGTGTCTCAAATCCAAGGATCAACTATGCCACTATGACAATGAATCAAGCCGATTGACAGTCAAGTAAATTACCATTCAGCGATTCATGTCGGATCAGTTCAGTGAACTCTTTCTCCAATGAGCACCTACAGGTTTACTATTGTGTCTCCACATGAGTAACTAACGAGATCAGTCACCCTCATCATATGAGCTGGAATAACCTGTACTAGTCTAACCGGATGTTTGATGTCCTTCTCAAACATCCTACGACTAAGAACAACTGAGAATATGTGTTTATAAGTCATCAGTCTCACTATTATGATCTCATCATAATTTGATGACTATTGCACATATTCATGGACTTCATTATGCGCAATTATAAATATGACAATCTACATAATGAATTTAATGCCATTTATTAGTGAACCAGATTGAAATATGTGCCTTATGATTGGCTTAGAGGACACCTATATCCATCAATCTCCCACTTAGACTCAAGCTAATAACCTTCGCATTTGATCTCCATCAAATCTAGGTCATTCTCACAAAAAATCTGTGACTAAGACTTGGTCAGGTATCTGCTAAATTATCTATAGATGGAATATTTTCCATTACGTTATTTTCTCTTAATCATTTGTCTCTGAACCTATGAAAGAGCCTCAGAATGTTTTGCAACTTCTGAAAAGACCATGGCTCGATCACACAACTGATCGCTCCCACTGTTGTCCTACAACAACGGAATTTGATCAGAGACCTTTTAGAACTACATCTAGTTCAAGAATGAACCTTTTCATCCATACTGTTCTAATAACAGTATCACTAATTTATATCGTCACCTTAATATCGAGTTCTTGAGGAACAATTCCAATCCATTCCTTTCTACTAGAAGGTTGAATCCATTATTTGACTTGAAATTTGAGTCAGTGTGACCTCATAGTTTCAAATTATCTTCTCCATATACGTGAGTGCATCTTTAGCACTTCTCAAGTGCTTAATGATGCATTTCACTCCTGTATTCTTTAAGGAACGCTTTTCTTTAAAGGAATAAATTATATATCTCAACAATTGAGACTTGTTATGAAATTTATGTCAAACATCTTGACATACAGGTCAATATAATATCCCCACCGATCTATCTTAATAGATTCGTATTTCCAGTACGTGGGATATTATAATTAAACTTATTATGGAGGAAAACATGGTTAACAATACTTTCACTAATAGTAACATCCTGAAGTCATTCTTAATGACTTTGATGTTATTATCATAAAGCATTACTAAAGCGACCATACTCCCACTGTCCGTTTTGAACACACACACAATCCGTGACTATTCTTAATGATCACGAAATATTTGACCATTAAGTCAAAACTTTTATTACAACTTAGGAAGCTTCAGTTTGATTCAAAATAATTTTGAAATCATAACTTGCTTCTTGGACATTCTAAAAGCTTTAAAGGTGTATCATATACATATTTACCTCAATCACATTGAGAGAGCGCTTTTAATATCCAATTGTCATCATCTCATAATAATGATAGGCAGTATTGACAACTTATCAATCTCAAAGTTGTAATTACAGAGAGCATCATTATCATAGATTTTAGATCATAATCTATTTGGAGCTCCTCTCATCTTGCTAAATTAGATATGTCAAATATATCCTTTTAGTCACTGAGAGAATCTCAAAAATCTATGAAACTTTCTGATGTGTTATGACTGGTTCCAAACAACTAAAGATTATCTAATAATCTTATGTTAGCTTGTGAATCTAGAACATCTTCTAGTTTTATCAGCTCCCACTGTCTTCTTTGAGGACATATTCCTCTTCACAGAAGACAGCTTTCAGGACGATAATTATTTCATTATTGTATGGCCAATAATTGTAATATAATTGTAATGTCCAAACTCTTTAGACATTCACAAATTCACACCACGGTAATACCTGACTTTCAAATCAAATTTGTTCATAATTCACATCTCATATGAATTATTTGGTTTCCATATATTATATGGACATACACTGACTTATTTGGAACCATCTGTAAAGTATGGACATCTAATATTCATACTCATGTTCACAAAGATAATAATTAGGCAAATCTTATTATGTATTGCATCATATCTTGATAAGGTGCAATTTCTCATTCTATCATATTACTATGATATACAATGAGAATCAATCGAGCGAGGATACAATTATCCTCTTAATGATTTATGTGAATTATATACCTAAGTATTAATTTCTTTGATCAAATCAAAAATTCTAATACTTCATATTGATCTTCTACCTTAATCTTTCAGATGCATCTGTCTTGTACTTCAGTAAGTATATACAGTCGAATCATTCTAAGAGTACACTAATAAGGTAAGTCAATTGAAGTGATTATCTTTGGCCTTAAGAGGGCATTGTTCTGTTTACATCAGTATGTATCAGCACAAATAATTTCTTATTGTACAACCCTGTGTACAATACCATAGATAATCAAGATTCACACAGTTCATTTTTATAGGAGACTTGTGAATATTCATCACATGAAATGTCACATCAAGAATCTATAGTGCATTGACTGATTCGAACAACTATTATTCTTTCTCAATGAATGTTATTCTTGATATCTTATGCAACTAAATAACAATTATTCAGTTTCATATTTGACTCCTATAGATATACAAATATTTACTGTCTGACAGTAACCTATGAATATCATGAACAATTGTTGAGTCTAACTTAACACTTGCATTCTTCTCGATTTCTTTTTACTTGTCTAAGTCTGCATACCATCGCAGCTCTGAGAACCATTTCTAATATCTCATATTGGAGATGCTAATTCTCCAATAGATATGAAAAAGGTAATTAATAAGAATATCCGAAACTTTCTTCAAGTTTCATATTCGTTTTGCCTTTACCAGTATCCTTATATTAGTTGCAGTGGGAGAACTGCTACTTCTCTATCTCAACTGACTTTCATTTATACTTTTTAGGTGTAGATTCGATCGTTTAAAATCTTACCACTTACCTTTCTCAAAGGCACATCATAAATATCTCTTCATCATGGTCTATCTAAATAAGAGATTTTATGACAATGATTAAGCCTTTCAAAAAGGCATATCATGAGTACCTCTTCACCTTGGTCTATCCAAGTAAGAGGATCCATGATACCTGATTAGGATAGTGACTTTCACTCACCCTTAAAGACATTATTTAAAGTTTTCTTGTCGGTCTGAATATGAGAAGTATTTGCATCCAATATGCCAGAATCTCGAATAGACGACATGTTAGTGAATCGAAGGAAATAACGCGATATAAGCAGATAGTTCTTATAATTCAATTATGGTCTTTTATCTTGAATTATTTTTCACTATTTCGACGGACTGTATAACCTTCAGGTATACAGAACAGAAGACTCTGACGGTCTCCTAGTGAGGATTAGAATCTCCAAGAATCACAGTATGACCTTGGGTAAACACATAGTATCATACAATTATCCTAGAGCAACCATCTCATGGTAATTGCAACTCCTTGCAATATCCGATCTTATTTTGACTCCCAGGTCTTAATGGTCCCGAGTAAACACAGTAGACCATTATCCCTGATCTAAGCTTTACCATCAATACGTGATAGAGTATAGTAAGAATGTAGCTCCCGGGTAAACGTGAGGATAACTACACCGTTCCTTTATTCCAATCTCAAGGCATCATAATGCTATAATTAATAGTCCTTTCATCAGATGGTGGCAGATCATGGGTAAACACATAGAAACTGCCATCATTAAATCAAGTTCTAAGAACTATATTGATGGAGAGCCACGCGGTGCATTCTCAATGACTCGCGCTCCTGCTTACACTTTATGTTGAAGGTTTTGTTTATGTTAAGTTGGTCTCACCCTAGGTGATAGTTTATAAATATATCATATATATTTAACTATACCTAGATATTAGCAATCGACTCATAATCAAAAACTAAAAGTATGCATCATCCATACATGTTCATTATGTAGTCATGGACAGCACAGTGATTAACTGGAGCCAAATAATTAATCACTAAAACTATATAACAATTATATAATCTAAACATGCAAACACATAGCCACTGGTGATCTCATCTCCTGTCGCCTTCCTAGTTGCATTTGTTGATCATCCTCGCCTCTCCTCGGTCGGCGCGATCAATTACAAATAATATTAATTTTTGAAACAATTTCAAATACAAAGAAATTGTAAGAGAAAGCCTTATGACCGAATACAATAATGGAAGGAGATAGAATTACAATATAATGAGAGAGAGAGGGAAGCACGCATGCCTAATTAATTAACATTTAATTAATGTACATCACCAACACATGATATGGAATTTAACTAAGTACATGTTCATGACCACCATAAATTTTAAGCATCCACACATGATAAAGCACATCACATGAAGGCTAAAATTTTGAAAAATAATAATTTTGGTTTTCTAAAAACCTAGGTACCAATCAAAATTGGATAATTCGAATTTCAAAAATCATATTTTCTAACAGGCATTTAAATCTAATTTAAAGTATTAAACACATCAACATGTGCACACAAAGCTAAAATTAAAATTCAAAAATATTCCATGCATTATTTATAACAATTCTAAATTAATTAATCTAACACTTACATTAATTTCAAATCACATTAATAACAATTATTAATGTAAAATAATCTAACATTTAGACAGAATCAAAAATTCCTAAATAACATTTATAAAAGAATTTCCAACTCAATTATTAATCACTTAACAACTCCTTGTTAATAAACCCCTTTTATAAATTAATATTTTTCAATAACAATTATTAAAAAATAATAATTAGAAAATTTCTAATTAAAATAGTCTAACATCTTAGACTTAATTTAATCTTTTAATAACTTTTATTAAAAGATTAATTATTAAGTTGATTAGATCTTCAAATTTTAATTAAGGGATCCTTGAGAATGTTAATTGGTTTAATAACTATCAGTAAGCTTTGATTAATCCTCAATAACCTTTTATTAAGGTTAATTCTCAAAAAACAATTAACTCTTTAATAACCATCATTAAGAGTTAATAAAACACTTAACAACTACTTATTAAATGTCCCTTAATTAAACAATTAATTTCATAACAACAATTGATAGGAAATCAAATATCTAATCACTTAAATTATTAACAACATATGTTAATTAGTTTTAAGATCACATCTTAAATATAAATTAACAACACTTGTTAATTAAAATTAAAATCATTATCTTAATCATTAATAACAACAATTGTTAATAATTAATTAAGATCCTATTTTATATAAATAACAACATTTGTTAATTATAAATTAAGATCACATCTTAACTCATAATCCCCTTTTATAAAAGATCAAATCTCAAATTACAATCCCCTTTATTAAGATCATATCTTAATAATTTAGTAATAACATTAGTTAGTTAATAAATTAAGATCATATCTTAATAAATTAACCTTTTATTAAGATCAAATCTTAACGAACCCTTTTAACTGAAAAATAAGAAATTCAATTTTACAACTGTTTTAAACAAAAAATAATTATAATTTCAGGTTAAAAGGGTGGGGTTTTATAATTTAATAAGAGGGTTTAAGGGGTTAATTGGTTAATAGGGGGTTTTATTGGGCCAGGGATAGAATGGGCTAAGCCCAACTGCTCAGGGGTCTGGGTTCAGGCCCGGCTAAGCTAGCTCCAGGGCTCGGGCCCAGGGCTCGGGCTGGGTAGCCAGGGCTGGCCCCTGGTCTGGCCTAGCTCGAGCCAAGCAGGGGCCCGGGCCTGGGCAACCTGGCCGAGCCAGGTCGGGCGCCTGGCGCGCCCGGGCCAGGCGCATGCCCCTCGGTCGAACCGGCGCGGGGCCGGCCAGTCCGGGCGCCCAGGCACCTGTTCGCCCGCCCCTGATCTTAGGGTTTTCAGCCCCTTTTGTGGCTAGTTTTGGGCGGCACTGCCGCCGCCGCCGACAGCGATGGTGGCCGGAAGTAGTAGGGGGGAGTCACCCCTTTCATTTCCACCGCCGGTGATGGCCAGCTGGCGACTCCTTCGCCGCTGGTGAACCCCCAAAAATGGAGATTTAATGTAGATTTTATAACTAAGGCTTTTCCTCAATCTTTTTCAACTCTTGAACAATATGGGAAGGAAAGCTCCACCGGCCGCCATAGAAATTTTCCGGGGATGGTGAGGGGTAGCTGGTCATACCAGCAAACCTACATAGATGGTCCAACCACCATTAATCCCTCTTTGAAGCCCACAAAACTGGTTCTTCATCTCCATGAAGAACGCGATGAAACCCTTAAAAAAATTTATTTTCTCCACAGAAAAATAATCCGATTATTGTGTACTCATCCCATGAGTAATTTCTATGAGAGAAACATAATCTGAGCATGGAAGTAATTTCAGAACATTAATTTTATCGTTCCGGAGCGGATCAGAGCGGAACCTAGCTTTGATACCACTGTTTGGATCCAGGCGGGACGCGAAGAACGCAGAGGAAACGACGAATAAAATATTATCCCGCCTGATGCCCGCTGATCCGATTCGGAACGAAAAACTAAAACTGGTTGTAATCTGATTACCGTGCGCTTCGAATCCGCTTCCGTCTCGGTTCCGTCGAGGCGATGCCGCAGCCGCACAAGCGTCCGGCCTCCAGCAGTATCCACGCGATCCTCCGCGGTGGTTCGTCCTCGCTCCCTCGTCTGTATCAGCTCACTCGCTGAAGATCCGTCGCCGCAACGATTGCCGAAAACCCGCCGACGGGAATTCCCGACTTTCGGGAATTACACGCGGTTGAGACGGAGACTGTTCCGGCACCTTGAACGGGGCACCCAAAGAAGGAGAGAGAAAGGGGGGGATGATGGCCAGTATGGGGAAACTCTGGAGCTTGGCCCAGGGTTTCTCAACAGTGCGTATATATATTAAGTCAGCGCGACTTTTCACAAAAGTCCCTGAGTTAATATAAATCTCACTTATGTACCACCGACTAAGAATCTTATTCCGTGTGACCCTCTAGACCCATTTACCAGTCCGATTTTCAGCCCGTTAAGTCTAATAACTAGTTATTGACTTATTGTAATTAATTAATATCTAGATATTAACTAATTACTTAGCCGAATTATCATCGCATGTAAATTCGGTCGGACTTTCGATCAAGTTGGGTGCCAAGCAACACCGCATGATCTCGGAAGGTAATGGGGTTCAACAACCTAGAACCTGTCCGTCCACAGTTATCGCGTGGCTATAATCCTTCGTTCGCACAATGCTCTCGAGTTAACCTAGGGTATGGTCAACTGTCAATCCCTAGATGGTCAACTCACTTGAATCAGACTCAACTGTACAATATCCGAAAATCTCTTTTTTCTGATATCATTTCTGCTCTGGCCAGAGACTCCTACGGATCTATTCTAGAGCATTTTCTCTCCAGTTACCTGAGAGCGAACGATCCTTTATTGAATACACAATCACCTTCGAAGGTCTTCCGCTGGACCCGATCCTTGACTATTAGAGATCCCGTGGATAAGGATTCATAGGTCAAGGTCAAAGTCCAGAAGTCCACCGACAAGGTGTCTTTGGTGTCTCAAGTCCAAGGATCAACCACGCCACTGTGACGATGAATCAAGCCGATTGACAGTCAGGTAAATTACCATTCGGCCATTCATATCGGATCAGTTCAGTGAACTCATTCTCCAATGAGCACCTACAGGTTTACCATTGTGTCTCCACACGAGTAATTAACGAGATCAGTCACCCTCATCATATGAGCTGGAATAACTTGTACTAGTCTAACCAAATGTTTGATGTCCTTCTCAAACATCCTATAACTAGGAACAATTGAGAATATGTGTTTATAAGTCATCAGTCTCATTATTATGATCTCATCATAATCTGATGACTATTGCACATATTCATGGACTTCATTATGCGCAATTATAAATATGACAATCTACATAATGACTTTAATGTCATTTATTAGTGAATCAGATTGAAATAGGTGCCTTATGGTTGGCTTAGAGGACACCTATATCCATCACTTAGGTCTTAAAAAAATATTATAGACACTTTTCGTACGGTATTTTAATTATGTTTGCCAAGCTTGGTTATTTTATGAATTTATTTGCTACTATTTATATTATTTAATAAATTTTCATCATTGAAAAATAGGTTTTGATATATGAAAGTTATGAAACATGTTCTGAAAAGTTTGTAAAATTTCCAATAGTGTTTTAAATTGTTCTACCTGTTATAACCAATTTTAACTAAATATTTATAGTAGAACATTATGTTGTTTTTAAAAGGGCTTGTTTTCGTGATAAATTTATCATTCTTATATATATATATATATATATATATATATATATATATCATTGGCTATATGATTAATGTTAATATCAGATTATGATGAATTCCAATCTCTATATGACATGTGCCATATAACTTAATATGTGTGATATAGACAATGCCATTAAGAGGATTACGTAGCCCGATTCCAATGTAAGCATCCTTATTAGATATGATATTATGTGACCCAAGGACAATGTGTAAAATCCGTGAAACTTACTTCAGTATGGTATAGTGATGGTATATGTGTGATCTCTGGTCCCTAGTAGCCAAGACTTGGTTATATTATTTATGTGTATGTGTGGCTCCTTATGCTGTGCTTAGGCTGATTGTCCGACTAAGATATGAAATTGTGATAACTTGGCACATATGTGAATTATTTGAATTTCTTTTTAGGCATTATAAATATACACTTATGGTGTGCATTTTTAGATATCTAAAATTTTGAAATACTTAACTTTATTGCATGCTACTAGTTATATTTGAGCCATAGTAACTTTATTACATGCTGCTAGTTATATTTAAGCTATATGCTATGTGATGTGTGCCTCCCTATGTGTTGGAGGAATTAGGTAACATGTTTATGGCTAGTAGTTTCTTTTCAAGTAAAGTAAGAAAGTTTCATATATGTGATAAGTATTATGAATTAGCATGTTTATTCCAGATTATTAGCAAAACACACCCGATTTGATATAAGATATATGTAAGACCTAGATTTGCATCATTATCTTATTTAATCTATATGTAGCATTGTGAATTATTCATGATATGGTTTAATTACCATGTCAATTTCAATCATTATATATTTAGTCTATGGATGGGATGATACCTACTGAGTGTTGTACCCAATAAGTTGTTGGATAATTTTTTAAGAGAGATGGTTAGAGAGGTGGACTTTGATTTTGATCAGGACAAGTAGATGTGGTTGGAGCCTATTGGATTCAAGATTAATTGTAAATTTATGAGTCTTTTAATTTTAGTAGATTGATGTAGTAGGAGCAATTGAGTCTATTACGTAATTGTGAGATCCTAAGGAGTTGTGATAGATTGATTATGTTATCCAGAGACAGTTGTTTATTATGAGACCTTTGTAGATTATGTTAGCTTATTATTGTTTAAAATTTGAGATAGATGGTTATTCATTTTGCCTTGTGTACTCTTATTCTCTCATTTTCATTATATATATGCTATGTTCCACATATGTATTGTGTTTAAACTTCATCGAAAGTCAGATATGACTAGACACGGGATTTGGGGCATTACATAACATGGTATCAGAGCAATTTTTAGAGTTTTGAGTTCCACACCATCGAATCTATTAAGTCTAGGTAGTTGATTGATGGATTTGAGATCTTAAGTTGAATATAAGTTATAGAATAGCTAAGTTTTGATTTAAGATAAAAGTAGAAGTGCCGAATTGTTGGATATGAGAGCTTACTTGAAGTATTTGAATTTTTAAGATATGTACAGGCGTGGTCGTCCTACTAGGGTTCCTCTTGTTCAGTCCCCGTCTTATAAGGATACCACTTTGTAGGGAGATTCATTTGCAACCCAAGGCCATGGTGTGGTCAGCGCACCGCCGGTCAATATGGACTTTAGTGGGTTCATGTAGACATTTCAGGGACTTGTGTAGGCTTTAAAGACTCAAATTCAGGCTCAGCCTTATGGGCCTAAGGTGACCCCTATAAAGGAGTTGTTTAATAAGATGTGTCCTCCTTTTAATGGGGACAGCCGACTAGAGGTTGTTGAGGCTTGGCTCAATGAGATGGAGAATATATTAGCAGTGATTCATTATCCAGACGATGAGAAGGTCAGTTTGGCGATCTTCGTGCTACAAGAAAGAGCAGATGTCTGGTGGAAATCTATGAAGAGGACTATGTTTGCTGGTCATGATACTATTACATGTGCGGAGTTTCTTAGAGTTTTCCATGAGAAGTACTTTCCTGATCATATTCAAGATAAAAAAGAGATAGATTTTCTTAACCTAGTGCAAGGCACTACGTCTATGGCTAATTATGAAGTGAAGTTCTCCGAGTTTGGAAAAAATACATCCCATATCTATAATGATGAGAAGAGGAAGCTGGAAATTTTTGTCAAAAGTCTAAAAGGTATCATTCGACGTTATGTTGTTGCTCAAGACCCTCAAACTTTTGTTGCTGCTATGAGGACTGCATTCAACATGGAGTGTAAGCATGAGGAATTTATGGAAGAGTAGAAGGGTTAGAATTAGAGAAGGGTTAGAACTAGAGTAGAAGGTGTTTGATTCAATTGTTTGTAGTCAGTATGGATGGCGACATGGTGGGACAGAGTACTGGGGAGAAGCCAGCAAGTGTTTAGTGTGTAGTGATTTAGGGGCATATGGTTAGAGATTGCCTGAAAGGTAGAGCTCAAACAAAGCAAGAATAGAAGAAAAGCAAGACTCAAAATGGGTTTATGCTCTCACCAAGGAAGATACTGAGGAGACCCCTATCGTTACAGAATATACTATTCTTGTTGATGATTTTCATGCAAAGGTGTTATTAAATCCTAGACCTACTCATTCATTCATATCTACTAGCTTTGCTAAATCACTTACAAGTAGACCGATAGATGCTACACATCCATTGATAGTTACTACAGCTTCTGAAGAGAAGATTTATACTATGCACATTATGTCTATTGTTGTTAATGTCGGGGATAGAAATAGTGTGGCTAAGTCATATGTGATTAAGATGGTAGACTTTGATGTTATTTTGAGCATGGATTGGCTAGATAAGTATTTTACGTTATTAGATTGTCATCATAAGAAGTTGGTATTTCGAGAGCCTAGTAAGAAGGAGTTTATTTATCGTTGCCTTAGGCATCGATCAAGTCGTGTTATGGTTTCTTCCCTGAAGGCCGAGAAGTTATTCAAAATTGGTTGTCATGAATATTTGGCTAGTGTGGTGGTGGTTCTATCAAATGGTGCTAGTGAGAGATCTATTGCTGATATTGATATTATTCGAGAGTTCCCTGATGTTTCTACAGATGATCTACCCAGTTTACCTCCTTCATGGGAGATCGATTTTGTAATTAACCTTATGCCAATGACATCTCCTATTTTTGATGCTCTGTATTATATGGCCACACAGATTTTGTAGAACTGAGGAAGCAATTGCAAAAGTTGCTTCATAAGGATTTTATTCAGCCAAATGTTGCTAGTCTTAGGTGGCCTACAAGCCAATCTGACTTTGTAAATGTCGTTCATTTATTAATAATATGACATTATTTCATTATGTGTAATTCGTTCTTTTATCGTCTCATAATGAAGTCCGTGAATATGTGAGATAGTGATCAGATTATGATGAGATCATACTAATGAGACTGATCACTTAAACACACATATTCTTAATAGTTCCTAATCGGAGGATATCCGAGAAGGACATCAGATATCGGGTTAGACTAGTACAAATTACTATTGCTCATATGATGAGGGTGACTGATCTCATAGTCACTTGTGTGGAGACACTAAGGCGAATCTGTAAGTTCTCATTAGAGAATGTGTTCACTGAACTGATCCGATTGAATCGTTGGATGGTATTGTACCTGACTATCAACCAGCTTGATTCTATTGTCACAGTTACGTGGATGGTCCTCGGACTTAAGACACTAAGGACACCTTGTCAGTGGACTTTTGAACTTTGACCTTTGTTTACAGATCCTTATTCATGGGATTCTAAACAGTCAAGGATCGGGTACATCATCTGATCCAAGTGAGTCGATCCGGTTAGGGTTTGACAGCACACCATATCTTGAGTTGACTCAAGAGCATTGCACGAACAAAAGATTAAATCCACGTAGTAATTGTCGGTGGAAAGGTTCAAAAGTGGGTTGTTTAACCCCAATACCTCCCGGGTTAACGCGGTGTTGCTTGGCACCCAATGTGATCGGAGGCCCGACCGAATTTGATGTGTAACATTAATTCGATTGATTAATTAGTTAATATGAATTATTAATTGATTAATTAAGTCAATGAGGAGTCAGTGGGCTTATTGGGCCATTAACCGAACTAGTAATTGGGTCTAGAGGGTCACACGCAAAAGATTCTCAAGGCAATGGATTAAAAGTGGGTTTTATATTATTCGTTGATTTTTATGAAAAACCGCATGGTTAATATAAAATAAAGCGAACGGGCTGAGCAAGCCAAGTTGTTGCTCCCTCCTCTCTCCCTCTCTTTCTCTGGCTCCCTTGCTCTCTCCCCTCTCTAGAGATAGCTTTGTCGTCTTCTCTAACTCCCGTTCGACGGGAAATCGGTCGCGCATTGCGACAATCATTGCGGCGAACGGCGAATCGCTCTTGGGCTGCGAGGAACGAGGAACATGTGGAAATCTACCGCGAGGAGGACCGCGTGGACTTCGCAAGAGGTCAGGCGCTTGTGCGGCTGGCGGTGTCACACCGACGGAATCGTTTGGATGCGGATTCGAATCCACGCGAGGTGATTATTCGATCACTAGTTTTTTCGATTTTTGTTTATTCGAAAAGGACAGAGATCACAACAATTAAATTACTTATTTCCGCTGCGTTTGTGATCCTGAGAAACAAGAGAACCTTACATTGGTATCATAGTCATGTTCCACTGTTTCTAGCCTGTTTTGTTCTCCGAATTAATTTTTCTTGTAATATTCCATGCATTTTAAGTCGATTAATTGTTGAATCTGTGTTCATATGATGAACACAATTAGTTACATTAATTTTAATATTGCACAATGGGATTTTTTAGAGTTCTTCATGTGATGAAGAACTGTGTTGTTGTCGGTGTCGTTGTAAGGAGCTAGGTGGCCGAGAAAGCTGATTGGGCTTGCCTAGAGGATCCTAGGTTTTTGGCCGGTCATTGTGGTCTTCAAGGTCGACACTGGACAGGGCGATGGAGGGGTTGTATAGGGGGTCTTCTTCCTCCTTTCCTACATTGAAAACAGGACAGAAAAGGGGAAGGGGCTGGGCCTGTGTAGAACTGTATGCCATCGGCGAGCCCGCCGGCACCAGAGGGGTCACCAGTGGGACCGAGAGGCGCCGATGGGACCGGGCAGTGCGGTGGAGCCGGCCGCCGCTGCATTTCCCTCCCCCCCCCCCCGTTGCCAACTCCACCTGCAAGCGTTTTAGGGTTTCGGGTGTGAAAGGGACCAGTCCCAAGCTAGTCTGACCGGTTGGACCGGGTCAGGGCCCTAGCCGGACCGGGCCTGAGCCAGGCGCCCAACAGTTGGACGCCTGGTCCGAGCCCTAGCTCGGATAAAGTGGCTGAGCCCATTCTTCCCCTATTTCCATTTAAACCCCAATCTTCCCAAGCCCATTTAATAATTACATTGGATTTCAATTTTAAAATTCAAAATTGTTTTTAAATTTAAATTTATTATTCAATTTCATTTAATTGCGCATTAATGATTTTGGAATGATTATGATTAACAAATTGTTGTTAATTAATTAGAGTTAGTTGTTAATTTAAGTGTTAAATTAATAATTAATGTTAATTGACTAATTTAAGTGTTAAATTAGTAGTTATTAGTTAATGAGAGTTAATTGTTAATTTTAGTGTTAAATTAATAATTAATTTTAATTAACTAATCTATGAATTAGATTAGTAGTTATTAATTAATTAGTGTTAATTATTAGTTTAAATGTTAAATTAGTAATTAACATTAATTAACTAATCAAAGAGTTAGGTTAGTAGTTAATAATTAATTAGAGTTGATTATTAATTTTAATGTTAAATTAGTAATTAACTTTAATTGATTAATCTAAGACTTAGATTAGTAATTAATTATTAATAGTCTAATGATTAGATTATTAATATTGATTAATCTAAATGATAGGTTATTTTTAAATTATTAGAAATGTTAGCCTCTCTCTTTCACTGATCTGATGGAGGACTTGACAAGAAGGGAGAGCGGCTAATGGCACGGAATATTATGAAAATTATTAATTTGGAGTGTGCGCACATGTGATGTGTGATTTAATACTTTTAAATTTGATTTACTTGCATGTTAAGATCATAAAATGAATTTTCGAAAATCTAAATGCCAATTTTGATTGGAACCTAGCTTTTTGAATGCCAAAATTATTAATTTTCGAAACTCTTTTATTTAAGCCATGTGATATGCTCTTTCTTGTGTGGAATGGTTAAAACACACTGTGGGTATAGATATGCACTAATAAATATTTCATGTGATGATGTGTCATTGTGGATCATAGATGTATGTTTGTATGTTTATTAATTGTTAATAAATAGAGGTCTGCGTACTTCTCCCTCTCTCTCTTTCATACTCCGATGTACTTCTACCTCTCTCTCTCTCTTGTACTCGCCATAAAGCCTTCTTTAATTTATATGTAAATTTAAAATTTATTGTAATATGATCGAGGCAACCGAGGAAGGAGCGAAAATGATCCACAGCTGCACCTAAGAAGGCGATAAGATGGAAATCCTTTACCTATATGTTTGTAAGATCATCTAATATAAATGTTATGTTAGATTGTGTGTGTGTTTGATTGTTGGCTCTAGTTAAATCCACTGTGCTATCTATGACCATACTAGACATGTATGTAATATAATATTTTTATTATGATTATGAATCAAACTAGATATAGTATGTAGTAAATATATATGATATATTTATGTACTATCTCTAGGTGAGACTTGTTAGTATTAGGTGGCCCGAAAGCCAATCCGATACTCTATATTATTCAGTTTATTAATATAATAGCGTAAATTCATTATGTAATTAAATCGATCTTTGTTTATCGTATCACGATGAGGACCATAAACATGTGCAATAGTCTTCGGATTATAATGAGATCATAATTACGGGACCGAAAATTTATAAACACATGTTCTTAATTGTTCCTAGTCGGAGGATGTTTGAGACGGACATTAAACATCTGGATAGACTAGTACAAATTTCTTCAGCTCATACGATGAGGGTGACTGATCCTATAAGTTACTTATGTGGAGACACTATGCTGGACCTATAGGTACTCAATGGTGAATGAGTTCACTGAACTGATCCGACCATGAATCGCTGGATGGTATCTACCTAACTGTTAACTAGCTCGATTCTTTTGTCACGGTTGCATAGATGGTCCTTGTACCTGAGACACCAAGGATACCTTGTTGGTAGGTTTCTGAACTTTGACCTTGACTAACGAATGCCTAACCATGGGTTATCTATAAGTTAAGTGATCGAGTTCAGGAAGATGCCCTCAAAGGTAATTGTGTATTTAATACGGGATCATTCGCTCTCAGTAATAGGAGAGAGAATGTTCCAGAAATGATGTGCTTAAGTCCCTGGCAAGGGAGAACTCTATATCAGATAAAGAGTTATATGATATAGATTAGCAACATCTGATTCATGTGAATCGACCGGCTAGGATTTAACAGTAAACCATATCCTAGGTCAATTCGAGAATATTGTATGGATGAAGGATTATATTCGCGCGGTAACCGTTGACAGAAAGGTTCACATAGTGGGTTGCATAAACCCCAATGCCTTTCGAGATCACGCAGTGTTGTTTGGCACCCAACGTGATCGGTAGCCCGTCCGAATTTATTGCGGGACATTAAATTCAATTGATTAATTAATATAAGGATATTAATTAATTCGGTGGGTCCGTAAAAGGTTACTGGACTTAATGGGCCATTAATTAGACTGGTATTTGGGCCTAAAGGGTCACATGTAAAAGGTTTTCAAGTTGGTGGATATTTTGACGGTGTTTCGGATAAGTGTGGGTTTTTCTAAAAAATCGCAAAACACTTATTATAAAATACCGGGGCTAGGTCAGGGGCAGGAAACCCTAACCTAGCCGCCCCCCACTCTCTCCTCTCTCTCTCTGGGTGCCCCCCGCCTCAAGTCTGCCACAGAGACTCCGCTCTAACTCCCACCTACTATGTTTTTCCGTCCGACGGGAATTTTCGAATTCACATGTCACGGAGGATTATGTGCAACCAGATGAGATCCGCGGATGTCGCAGCGAGTGAGTAAGCGAGGACGATCCACCGAGTGGAAGACCGCGTGGACACCGCTAGAGGCAGGGCACCTACACGGCTTGCGACATCACACCGATGGAACCGGACGAATGCGGATTTGAATCTGCGCAAGGTAAATCTGATTTATTGTTTAAGGTTTTTGTTTATCGAAATGGGACAAATCTGATCCCAACAATTATTTTCCGCTGTGTTTTGGTCGGATCCGGACACAGACGAACCCAACAAGACCAAGATAAAAGTTATCTAAAAACCCTCGCTAAATTATAAGCCATAACGTGAGTAGTTGAGAACATACTGTCTGGTCCTCAATCGTTATAGTTATAGGATTCGAATTACTTTAGGTAGGTTTGTTGTGCTATCTACAAGGCCTGTCTAATTGTAAGGAGAGACTATGGCTATAGTATAAGATGCCTATTGATCGGGGTATAGGAACCATGTAGTCTTGTTGTGTTATCCACAAGGGCTGCATGCAAATCTATGCTCGTCTCGTAATGATGGTAATTCTTAGACCAGAAATAATGATTTGTTATGCTATCCATAAGGCCATTAAATCTCTAGGGACTGAAAATATGACTAGATATTGCAAGGAGTTGCAAGTCCCATGAGATGGGTGCTCTTTGATTATATTATAGTTTGTTGTGCCATCTAGAAGGCTGTACCACAAGTCATTGAGATTTTGATCTCCATTAGGAGACTCTCAGTGTCTCCTGTTCTGTATATCTGAGAGTTATACAGTTCGTCGAAAATTAGTGGGAGTTAAAACTTCATTAAAAGAATATGTCTTCTTTTAAATTTAATAATTGAACATATGCTAAATAAATTTTATTTTTCTCTTGTAGGGAAACAATGTCGTCGAATAACCCACTCCGTGGCGTACTTGATGCCAATCTTTTGACAGGCCCGAACTACTCGGACTGGCTCAAAAATATAAAGAAAGTCTTCAAATCTAAGCACATTGCCCGCGTCCATAGAGCTGATCCTCCTGCTGAATTAGCATTAGATGCCCCTGAGGCAGAGATGATCGTACATGATAAATGGAAGAGGAAGAGGTTAGAAGCTATTGGGATTCTTTTGCCCAATGAAATGCATACTGACCTAGCACTTACCTCACTCCCTACATCATATGCATCATTCATAGTTGATCACAACATGAACAAGATATAGATTTCCATGGCTGAGCTTCAGGATATGCTGATAACTGCAGAGGTCAAACTTGTGAAGGAAAAGCCCAATATCCTCTTAATTGGTAAGACTAATAAAAGGATGAAAGCAGTAGTTGCCTTTGAGAAAGGTAAAAGCAAGAAGCTGAATAAACCAAAGTCTGTGTCTAAGAATGTAAGGATAGAGGATTCGGATATGGTTATCGGGTCGGTTTCGGTGTCGGACCCTTTGGTTTGGGCCCTTATGGGGCTAGGGCAAGGGTTCTTTTTTGCATCGAGCTTGTTCGACGTAGTTCAAACGACGTCGGGTTAGGGGGACGGTGTTTAGAATGTGCTACGTGGGCCGGTTTTGGGCCGTGAGAGTACGGCCCCGGTCTTATCGTCTGAATGGCGTCTTACATGGTCGACGCCATTCAGAGATCTGTCAGTGTACGACCCTATCGTGTCTTCTGATTGACGTCGGTCTTGGACGACGCGTTTTGACACTTCGAAGCCCTCCTTCCCTTCCCTCATTTCTCTCATTCTCTTCTCTCTCCTCCCTCTCTCTGATCCATCCGCTCCCTCTTCCCCCTTCTCCTTCCTTTCCTCTCCCCATTCCTCCTCTCCCTCCACTCCATCAACCTCCTAACTTCCACCACTACTACCACCATCTCCTCCGCGGCGCATTTATCTCCGGACGGCAGCTGACGTCCCAGTGGAGTGACGGCGTCCACGGCGGCGGCTTGTGGCATAACAGTTCGGCGGCTTGGAGCTCGGAAGAGTTCAAGTAACCGGTAGGGTGACAATCTTCGCGGTGTTTTATTTAAAAATCATGATTTTTCCACTTTGATGCATACAATATGTGTGGATGATTCTGGGGTAGAAAGCATGTTCTAAGGGGTTCTTTATGAATATAATTAGGCTTCTCCCCTACTCTCTCTATTTTTGACATTTTTGTGCGATTTGGGGGGGGGGGGGGAATCCCACTTTGTGACTCGGGAGAGGTAGGAGGGGAACCTGTTTGCGTATGCTAAATGGGATCTGGGGACAGCAACGCCATTTTAAATGGTGTCTGGGGATAGCGACGCCATTTTAAATGGCGGCTGCCACCCGAGACGTGATTTAGCCTAGCTTGTTCCAAGGTTAGTTCAGGGGATTTTGTCTTTGTATTAAATAGTGTCTGGGGACAACGACGCCATTTTAAATGGCAGCTGCCAGGGGCAACGCAATTTAGGCCATCTTTCGAGGCCAGTTTTCGTGTGAACCAATTTAGGGGTCTTGAATGACGTCGGCCACGGGCGACGCGATTCAAGACAGAACCTCATTAATTCACATGTGTTTACATTGTTAGATAGTTTGGTTAAATGCATACTTGAAAACGTACTTTAAGGACGAGGATTTCTACGTGATCGGATCGCACCGTGTGGTGGTTTGTGCGATCGTGGACTTAGAGTGAAAGTTGTTAGCGCTTAGGCACCCTGTGTCGGTGTGAGAGTGACACGGCGCCGGTGTGGGAGTGGTGGGGTGACGCCTAGAGAGAGGGTCACTTGGTGTACCCCGAGGTATAGCTAGTACCGATGTAGGAGTGGTACACTCGGAGTGTCACTCGTGCTAGGGGAAGCAGAACCACCTAGAGCTAGATAGGACGGAGTAGCCAGCGTGCTATCCGAAGGATTACTATTTGGTCCCAGCGGGTCGGTGTTTTCTACGTTTAGCTACTTAGTTTATATGTTTTGTCGAGATGCTGGTTGTAACGACCCGCCACCCTATAATCGGGGATCCGATTACTAAATGGGTACCGAATCATTAATTTGGAACCAAACCAGGATCTAAGTAAGTCTGGGAAATAAATAATAAACTAAGCTAAACATTCACATCGCATTGAATTGAAATGAAAGTGCAGGAATTAAAAATTATTACAATGCGACTCGATACAGCAAATAATTACATACTCTAACAGAAAGGAAATAATTAAACATACAGGCCAGAAATAAAATAACAACTACGTCGGGGTATACCCCGGAATAACCGCTGACGGTGCTCAACACACGGCCGCACTCTCCTCGCTAGGTCTGCTGGGTGTCCTCACCTGAAAACCGCAGGGGTGAGTCTCAAAGACAAGACTCAGTAGGGATCTTTCGATCCCCACTGCCCACGCACACACCCACAAGTGTAAAATACAGCCGACGGTAAAGTAACAAGCACAGCAGTAGGTACAATTCCTAAACCTCAACGTGAAATCACATGCAGTCGAAATATAATAAACATGCATATTCTAAACCAGCCGACTAGGGAACCCACAACTGCCGTCTCGATAGAACTCGCCAACTACACAAACAACGGTGGGAAAACCTCGACCCGCTGAGACCAAGCAGCAACCCCTCGGATAGCACACTAGCTACTCCGGCCCAACTGGCTCAGGTGGTTACTCCTTCCCTCAGCATGAATGACTCTCCGAATGTACCACTCCGACACCGGTGCTAGCTGACCCCGGGGTTCACCAGGTGACCCTCTCTCACTAGGCGTCACCCCGCCCACGCCCCCACCGGCGCTGTGCTACGCCCACACCAGCACAGGGTGATAAAGCGCTACACTGTCACTCCAGGTCCACAGTAACACAAAACCCAGTACAGTACGATCCGGTCACGTGAAAAGTCCGTGATCGCATAACACATAACGTAATATCATCTGGTCATGAAGAATCCATCTCCACCGAGTACACTAAGGCATGCACTAACCAACTATCTAGCAGTATGAACACATTTTACTGGCATGAATTAGTGTGGTTCTGTCTTGAATCGCATCGCCCAAGGCCGACGCCATTCAATCTCCATGTACTGGTTTATGTAAAACACTGTCTTCAGAATCAGGCCTTAAAAGGCGTCGACACCAGTGGTCGCCTTTTTGAAAGGCGTCGACATCCTCAGACGCCATTCAGCAAAGAAATCCAGAAATTCCAGAAAACATTACTCAGGGGATTTCTGCCTTAAAAGGCGTCATGGCTACCCGACGCTATTCAAATCGCGTCGCCCACCCATGACGTCTTTTAGTCCCAGAATCCCCGAACTGGCAGACTCTCAGTAGGGCGATTCCTGCCTAAAAGGCGTCGTGATGGCCCGACGCCCTTCAAAAAGGCGTCGTTCATGCATGACGTCTTTCAACCCCAGGAGCCAGAGTCTGCCACGAGCCCGAGGGCTCCCTATCCAACCCCAACAATCCCAAAATCACCCAAAAACGGAGGGGAAAGAGGGGCAATCCAATCCACAGGAAATCACATTTATAGAAATCTCCCATATCATCAAGAAGAACTCCTAAACATGCTTGTTCTACCCCCCCCCCCCCCCCCCCCCCCAAACTAAAGATCCATAACAAGCTCAAACGGGAAAAACATGGTTTAAACACAATACTATGGGAACCGTCACCCTACCGGATACTTGAACTCCTCCAAGCTTCAAGCCGTCCACCCGTCTCGCCCCACGCCGCCGCCGGTACTGCCGTGGTCATCTTTACTCCACCGTGACGTCGGCCGCCGTCCGGAGAGTAAAACGCCGCAGTGGAAGTGGAGGTGGTAGTGGTAGAAGCTAGGTAGAGGATGGAGTGGAGGGAGAGATGAAATGGTGGGAGGAAAAGAGGGAGGAGGAGGAATCGCCGCCGAGTTCGCCGGAAGGGAAGGAGAGAAAGAGAGAATGAAGAAAAATGAGGGAAAGAAGGAGGGCTCGCGGGGTTAACCAGAGATTGGCTAAAACGCGTCGACATAGACGGACGCCTATCAAGTGATGAGACGGCTGCTCTGACAGGACTCTGAAACGCGTCGTTCTATACAGACGCCGTTCAGGAGACATGTCAGGGCCGTACTCTGACAATCTCAGAGTCGCAGTCTGAAAGGCGTCGTCCCATGCGGACGCCGTTCAGACAACACGACAGGGCCGTACTCTCGCGGCCCAAAGCCAACCCACGTGGTACCCACGTGGCAGAACCTAAAACACGTCTGCAACGGTGGACGCCGTTTAAACCGCGTCGAGCCCGCGAGACGCGAAACAACACAGAGTCTCTGCCCCACTGGAGCCTGAACTACAGGGTCCGACCCGAAAACCGGATCCGAAAGCCTCAGTCCTTACACTGGTTGTGGACTTCATGGTGGAGTGGTTTCAGAGTTATACATGTGTTTTATATCAGAATTTGGGAATCTTTAAGAGTTGTGTTTACTGCTTTATTTATTCAAATTGTCTTATTTGTGTTGTTGCACTTGTGGGTGCGTGAGTAGGTGGTGGGGATCGAACGATCCCTACTGAGTCCATTTCGATGAGACTCATCCCTACGGTTTTTAGGTGAGGGTTCTAGGCAGGTGTAGCGTGGGGAGTTTCGTCTCAGTTGCGTACCAGCAACCACTATTCCGAGGTATGCTCCGATGTAGTTGTTATTTTTCTTTCAGGCCTGTACACTTAATTATTTCTTTTCAGTTAGAATATGTAATTATTTACTGAGTCAAGTCGAATTGTAATAATTTTTAATTCATGCACTTCCTTTACAATTAGATGTGATGTGGGATGTTTAGCTTAGTTTATCATTTATTTTCCAGATTGATCAGGATCTTGGTTTGGCTCCAAATTTTAATGATTCGGTACTCATTTAGTAATTGGATCCCCGATTATAGAGTGGCGGGTCATCACAAAGAAGGACGATGGCATAGAAATAGTAAAAGGTGACTGCTTCTACTGTAAGCAGAATGGTCACTGGAAGAGGAACTGCAAGGAGTTCTTCAACGATAATGCTCATGGAAAAGTGAAGCTATCAGAAGCTTCAGATATCTATATGATAGATATCAACTTGTCAGTTAGAGATTCCACATCTTGGGTATTAGATACTAGATGTGCTTCTCATATCTGCCATGATGTGCAGATGCTGAGAAGTAAGCACAAGCTGAGAAAAGGCGAGGTAGAATTGAGGCTAGGAAATGGCGCAAAAGTTGCGGTGGTTGTTGTAGGGACAACAAACTTCAGGCTTCCATTGAGAGACGTCTTATCATTGGAATATTGTTATTATGTTCCTAGCATAATAAAGAACATCATCTCAGTATCTTGTTTGGACAAGATAGGATATAGGTTGACTATTGAGAACAAAAGTTGTTCGATTTATTATGGTAATAAATCAATAGCTTCGGCACCTTTAGTCAACGGTCCATATCTTTTAGATGTTTCTTATTACAATCTTTACATTGATAATGCTCTTAAGAAGATCAAGAATTGTGTGAACCAAGCCTTCATGTCGCATTGTAGACTTGGATACATTGGTGAAAACAAGCTGCAAAAGTTGCACAAACATGGTTATTTAAATGCATTCGATTATGAATCGTTTGCGACATGTGAGTCCTGCCTTATGAGAAAGATGGCAAAATCTCTATTTACTGAATATGGAGAATGTGCCAAAAACATTTTGGAACTAATACATTCAGATGCATGTGGTCCTATGTCCATTCAAACCAAAGGTGGCTTCACGTACTTCATCACGTTCACCAACAACTTCTCGAGATTCGGCTATGTGTACTTATTGAAGTACAAGTCGGAAGAATTTGAGAAGTTCAAGGAGCTCAAGAATGAGTAGATAAGTAGATATAAAAGAATATTAAAACTCTTCGATCTGATCGGGGAGGAGAATACTTGAGTACTAATTTCACATAATTCTTAAAGAATAATGGTATCCTTTCTCAGCCGACCCTTCCATATACACCATAGATGAATGATGTATCGTACCTTCTTAGATATGGTACAATCCATGATGTGTTTTTCGGGTTTACCAGTGTCCCTCTAGGGGTATGCTCTAAAGTCAGCAGCATACCTACTAAACAGAGTACCCAGCAAATCTGTGACCTTTACTCTATATGAGATATGGAAAGGCAGAAAACCAGAATTTAAACATGTCAAAGTCTGGGGTTGTCCTGCTCATGTAAAGAGGCATGATCCAGACAAGCTAAAATCACGAACTGATAGATGCAGGTTTGTAGGATATTCAAAGGAGATCTTTCGATATTATTTTTACCATCCTGGTGAACAAAAGGTATTTGTCATCAGGAAAGCTGTCTTTCTGGAAGAGGAATACCTTCTCCAGGAAGACAGTGGGAGTAAAATAGTACTGGAAGAGGTTCTAGATCCCTAAACAACTGCAATATCATCATATGAGATATCAGTTCCTAAAGCTGATCAAGTATACATAGATGAGCCTTGTAGATCAGATAGAGTACCTAGACCACCCGAACGATATGTGGGACATATCATTGAAGGTGAGTCTAAAGTTGAATATAATGAGGATGATGATCCTAAAACATACCAGAAGGCCCATAAGCCGGGGAATGGCAAGAAGCTATGAACTCTGAAATCCATTCCATATACACCAACCATGTTTGGAACTTGGAGAACTTGCCCGAGGGTATTGTACCTATTGGATGCAAGTGGATCTCTAAAAGAAAGATCGGTGCAGATGGATGGATCGACACTTATAAGGCAAGGTTGGTGGCAAAGAGATATCGTCAAAGGCAAAGAATTGACTATAACAAGACTTTCTCACCAGTTGCCATGATAAAGTCGATCAGAGTTCTACTTGCCATAGCTGCACACTTCGATTATGAGATCTGGCAGATGGATGTGAAGACTACCTTCCTCAACGGTAACCTTGTGGAAGAGGTGTATATGATACAACATGAAGGTTTCATATCCAAAGAGTTTCTAGATAGAGTGTGCAAGCTTCAAAGGTCCATTTATTGACTGAAGAAGGCTACCTAGAGCTAGAACATAAGATTTGACGAGGCTGTCAAGTCTTATAACTTCATTAAGAATGAAGATAAACCTTGTGTGTACAAGAAGACTAGTGGGAGTGCAGTCACCTTCTTAGTCCTTTACGTAGATGACATACTACTCATTGGGAATGATGTAGCTGTGATGTCATCGGTAAAGGTTTGGCTATCGAAAAACTTCTCCATGAAGGATTTGAGAGAAGCATCCTACGTATTGGGAATACATATCTATAGAGATAGATAAAAAAAGATGCTTGGAATGACCCAATCTATGTACATAGATACCATTGTCAAAAGGTTTGGCATGGAAAATTTCAAGAGAGATATCATACCGATGAGACATGGAATTTATCTCTCAAAAGAGCAATCTCTTAAGGCTCCTAATGAGAGGACATTCATGGATAGAGTACCCTATGCCTCTGCCAAAGGATCTATCTTGTATGCCATGCTATGTATAAGACCTGATGTGACATATGTTCTAAGTGTTACGAGCAGATTTCAGGCTAACCCAGGCGAAGAGCACTGGTAGGCAATGAAATAAATCCTTAAGTACCTAAGAAAAAGTAAGGATATGTTTCTTGTCAATAGAGGGGGTGACTTGAAATAACGAGGCTTTATTGACTCGAGTTTCTAGTCAGATCCAAATGATAGCCAGTCTACATTTGGATTTGTGTTTACTTTGAATGGAGGCACAGTGTGTTAGAAGAGTTCCAAGCAAGTAACCACTACAGATTCACCAACTGAAGCTAAGTACAATGTTGCAGCTAAAGCCACTAAGGAAGCAGTATGGTTGAATAAATTCATCACCAACCTCGGCGTTGTTCCCAGCATCTCTTATCTTGTTCTGTTGTTATGCGACAACAATGGGGCTATTGCACAAGCGAAAGAGCCGCAGTCTCATTAGAAATCTAAGTATATTCTGAGACGTTTTTATCTTATCAGAGAAATTATTTTCAAAGGAGATGTAGTGGTGGAAAGAGTTCCATCCACCAATAATATAGAAGATCCACTGACAAAGCCATTGTCTTAAATTGTGTTAGAGCGTTACCTAGAAGCTATATGTTTATTACATAAAGGTGATTGGTTTTAGTCCAAGTGGGAGATTGTTAGTCTTAGGTCTATAAACCAAATGGACTTTGTAAATCTTATTGATTTATTAATAATATGGCATTATTTCATTATGTGTAATTCGTTCTTTTATCATCTCATAATGAAGTCCGTGAACATGTGCGATAGTGACCAAATTATGATGAGAACATACTAACGAGACTGATCACTTAAACACACATATTCTCAATAGTTTCTAGTCAGAGGATATCCGAGAAGGGCATCGCATATCCCGTTAGGCTAGTTGATCGTTCCGAATTGTGCGTCGTTAAACACTCATGAGAACGTTCAATCTAAATTTATTCGGCTCATGTAAATTAGATTTTGAAAATTGATAATGGTGAGTCCGAGTCGATCCACAGGGAGTTAAATTTTTAACTTTGAAAACTTTGGAATTTAATTAATCTAAAAATAGATGAGAATTTGAGTGAACTAATTACTTATTTAAACTAGAATGCAATTAACTAATGTTACCTAAAAAATATAGTTACTTAAATTAAACAAGTCCCCTTTTTTTTTTCTTTTTCAGAAATTAAACACAAACACATATGGAAAATAAGCACAACTAAAAAAAATATAACAAGAACACCGTAATTTAACTATGTATAAATTATTAATTATCTAAAAATCACGAAACAAATTACAACATTTATGGTTTAATATCATTAAACTAAATAACTAAACATCAAATAATAACTAACTAATCCTAAACAATTAAACTAATACTATACTAATGGGGGAGAAAGAACAGAGCAACTTCTGTTGGTGCGCCGGCGCAGTGGACCGGCCGGAGTAGGGGCGGCGCAATGGACCGCTGGTGGCTGAGGGGTGTTGGAGCTGCTTGATGTGGAGAACAAGAGGGGGCCGCTACTGGTGCAGGCTTGCCGATGGGATGCTGGCGCGTGGAGGAGCTTGGAGGATGCACGGAGGCGCTGGAGCAGCTTGACGTGGAGCTCGGGCAGGTGCTGTGGTTGAGAGGAGGAGGCGCGTGGAGTGCAGCTTGCTTGGGCTTTAGCGGACGTGGAGGAGCTGCTGCAGGGCTTCACCGCAGCGCTTGGAGGATGCTGTCAACGTGCACGTGCGCATGCATGCACGCGTGATGAGCGTTGGAGGGACATGCCTGCATGCATGCAGGAGGAGTTGGCCGGCGGAAGGCTTGCTGGAAGTTGGCTTCAAGCGCAGTAGGTGGGGGACTTGGGATGCTTGACGTGGAGGCCGTTGCTGCATGCGCTGGGGGAGCTGGCTTCACCGAACGTTGCTGCTGCACATGGATGGTGCTGGAGCAGCTTGAAGCTCGGTTGGAGGCCGTGGAGAACGTGCATGCAGGTGTGTGGATGTCCGTAGGGGCCGGTTGCTGGTGGAGAACTCGCCGGGTGATGGGAGAGATCGAGAGAGAGAGAACCGAGGGAGAGAAAGAGAGAAACCGGAGAGAAACAGAGAGGGAGGACGAGAGGGAAGGAGGGCTACGGGCAGCTGGAGAGAAGAAGAGAGACCGGAGAGAGTTGGAGAAGGAGAGGGAACTCTGTGCATGGGAGAAACTGGAGAAGAGGCCGGAATACGCTGCAGGGGAGGCCTTGGAAAAGGAGAAGAAGAGGGATATATAGAGAGGAAGGGAGAATCGTGGGAAATAAAGAAAGGAAGGGATGGAGGTTGCTGTGGGAAGAGAGAGGGATTATGGTAAGTGGCTGGGACGCATGCTGCCGGTTTGTGTGGAGGTTGTGGGTGATTTGGGGAATAAGGGAAAGAAAATAGAAATAGATAGGTAAGAAGGAAAGAAGGGAAGGGCGGCGGCTAGTCTCTCTTAGGGTAAGAATTAGGGTTTCTTGGGTAAAGGGTTAGGATAACCTAATATGAGGAGCAAATTACCAGTTTGCCCCTACGTCCTTTTATTTTCCAAAAAGATGGACGATTCTGCTGAGATTTGAACCCCGGACCTCCCACAAGCCCGCAAAGTCTGAACCATTGCACCACGGCTTCCTTTATGCCCTGTTCACATAAAATAAATTCAAATTAGCATATTATCATAAAAATATCATTATATTTATTAATTTCGTCTCGATTTTGTCGAAAAACCGCAAATGCGCTATACTCCATTAATCACATGAAATGACGATGTTTTTAAGTCAGAATTTGATGAAATTGGTACCGTTGGACTTGGTACGCAATTATCTATCATTTCATGCTATTTTACAGATAAAAACATGAGTATGATGCGTTTGATTGCCTTTAAATGATCAATTTAATACTTTATCACTAGTACAGATTACTTCTGCTCATATGATGAGGGTGATTGATCTTATAGTCACTTATATGGAGACACTAAGGCAAATCTGTAGGTGCTCATTAGATAATGAGTTCACTGAATTGATCCGACTGAATTGCTGGATAGTATTGTACCTGAGTGTCAATCAGCTTGATTCTATTGTCGCAGTTGCGTGGATGGTCCTCGGACCTGAGACACAAAGCACACCTTGTCGGTGGACTTTTGTGCTTTGACCTTGGTTTACGGATCTCTATTCATGGGATTCTAAATAGCCAAGGATCGAGTACAGCGGAATACTGTCGAAAGGAATTGAGTGTCAATTGTTAGTTTTTAGGTGTCCTACAGACTAATTCTGGGCCGTGTAGGCCCAATGTGTTGTACAATCTTGTTCAATATAATTAAGTGGTAATTAGAGCGTAAACTTGTAATCTGTGGATTACTTTACGTTGTCCCTAGGATAAGTGGTTGTAAAGTTAATTTTGAGATAGGATCTCGAACGTGAGTTTCATATGGACAGATACCTTAAACAATTCTTGATTGGGGAGTAATCACTCTGGGACATTGATTAATCATAAATTAGCACGCATGATGTGTAGATGACCAATCACACGGTCGTAGGTGCAGGGCACTAGCACATATGTGTGGGTGTTCATCATGGGAGGATGATCACTGAACTGATCTGCTGATGGATCTTCATATGGTTAATTATACCTAATGTCAACTGAAGATCTATCTGTCTCAGAAGTATCGTTGATCCTTTGACCTGAGATATTAATGGGGTCTTGCATGAGGATTGGTGTGGTTTAATGTTTGGTTAAGTGACTTTAACCATAAGTCATGAAACACTGAATGATTAGCTACATCGGAATAGATGCGAAGACGGTTAATGGTCAAGAGGGGATCGCTCACTGTCAAGTATGTCACAGACAATTAATGGGTCATCATATGGATGGTCCACTAAATCCCTCGCCAGGGTGGTATTGGTTCATTTGGATTTATTTATTTTTTGTTCTTCCACTGTTACGATTTTCTCGGGGTTATGACCGAACCCAACATCAATAAGGAATCATTCACTCTCGATACTTAGGGAGAGAATGTTGTAGGAAGGATGCGCAAGAGTCCCTGGCCAAGGTGGACGATAATATTAGGAAATGAATTTTCCGATATTATACGGTAGCATCCGATCCAAGTGAGTCGACCGGCTAGGGTTTACAATACACCATATCCTGAGTTGACTTGAGAGTATTGTGCGAATGAAGGATTAAATCCACGTGGCAACTGCCGGCGGAAAGGTTCCAAAAGTGGGTTGCTTAACCCCAATACCATCTGGGTTCACGCGGTGTTGCTTGGCACCCAACGTGATCGGAGGCCTGCCCGAATTTAATGTGTGACATTAATTCGGTTGATTAATTAATTAATATGACTTACTAATTGATTAATTAAGTCAGTGAGGAGTCACTGGGCTTATTGGGCCATTAACCGAACTGGTAATTGGGCTAAAGGCGATAGATTACAAGTAGATTTTATATTATTTTGGGTGTTTTTGTGAAAAATCATGCGGTTAATATAAAATATAGCGAATGGGCTGAACAGGCCAAGCTGTTGCTCAGCCATAGCCGCCCCCTCCTCTCTCTCCCTCTCTCTCTAGCGCCCCTACTCTCTCCCCTCTCTAGAGATACCTCCGCTGTCTTCTTCGACTCTCGTTCAATAGGAAATCAGCCGCGCATTGCGGTAGTCATTGCGGCAACGGCGAATCGCTCGTAGGCTGCGAGGAACGAGGAACATGAGAAAATCCACCGAGGATGATCACGTGTACTTCACTAGAGGCCGGGCGTTTGCGCGGCTGGCGGTGTCACAACAACGGAACCGTTCGGACGTGGATTAGAATCAGTGCGAGATGATTATTCGATCACCGTTTTTTTTTCAATTTTTGTTTATTCGAAACGGACAGGGATCGCAACTATTAAATTATTTATTTCCGCTACATTTGTGATCTCGAAAAACCAAAGAACCTTACAAGTGTCACCTTGGGGAGCCCTAATGTTCTTTGTGTGCTAGAAGGATGGTTCGATGGGGCTTTGTATTGATTATTGCTAGCTTAATCAAGTGACTATCAAGAATATCTACCCTTTGCCCAGGATTTGATGGTTTGTTTGATTAACTGCAGTCGGCCAAGGTCGTTTTCACGATTGATCTTCAGTCAGGGTATCATCAGTTGCGGATCAAGGATGAGGACATACTTAAGACATGTTTTTCGGACCAGGTATGGGCATTATAAGCTTGTGGTTATGTCGTTTGGACTGACAAATTCCCCTGCTACTTCTATGGATCTAATGAATAGAGTGTTCCAGCCGTATTTGGACTAGTTTGTAGTGGCATTCATTGATGATGTGCTGATTTACTGTTCGAGTATTGAGGCACATAGGAAGCATTTGCGGATTATTTTGGAGCTGCTGAGATAGAATCTTTTCTTAGTCTTGTGATTTCTAATAATGGTGTTGTTGGGTTCGTTGTGTCGGATCCGAGGGAAAACGCAGCGGAAAATAAAACTAGATCCGTTCCATTTCGATAAATAAAACTTAAATGGTAAACCGGATTTACCTTGCACGGATTCGAATCTTCGTTCGTTCAGTTATGTCGGTGTGATGTTGCTTGCTGCGCAAGCTCCTGGCCTCTAGCGGTATCCATGCGTTCTTCCTCTCAGTGGATCGTCCTCGCTTCCTCACTCGTTGCAGCGTCTGCGGATCCCATCTGGCTGTGCGTAATCCTTCGCAACATGCGGATTCAAAATTTCAGTTGGATTGGAGATGGAGCAGGCGGGAGTCGGAGCGGAGTGTCCAGGGCCGGCCAAGGGGGGGGGGGCGCCCAGAGAGAGAGAGGAGAGAGAGAGGGGGGTGGCTGGGTCAGGGTTGCCTACCCCTAACCTAGAAGCATTACTTTTATAATAAGTGATTTGCAATTTTTCAAAAAAAACCACACTTATCTGAAACCCTGTCAAAAATCCACCGACTTAAAAACCTTTTGCGTGTGACCCTCTAGGCCCAAATACCAATCCAGTTAATGGCCCATTAAGTCTAGTAACTCTTTACGGACACACTGAATTAATTAATATCCTTATATTAATTAATCAGTCAAATTTAATATCCCACAATAAATTTGGATGGGCTTCTGATCCCGTTGGGTGCCAAGCAACATCGCGTGATCTCGGAAGGCATTAGGGTTTATGCAACCCACTAAGGGAACCTTTCTGTCATCGGTTACCGTGCAGATATAATCCTTCATCTATGCAATGTTCCCGAATTGACCTAGGGTACGGTTTACCGTTAAATCCTATCCAGTCGATTTATTTGAATCAAATGCCGTTAATCTATATCAGATAACTCTTTATTTGAAACAGAGTCTGCTCTAGCCAAGGACTTAAACGTTTCATTTTTGGAACATTCTCTCTCCTATTACTGAGAGCAGATGATCCTGTATTGAACACACAATTACCTTTGATGGCATCTCTCTGAACCCGATCACTTGACTTATAGATAACCTCTGGTTAGGGATTCGTTAATCAAGGTCAAAGTTCAGGCAAACAAGGTATCTCAGGTCCAATGACTATCCACGCAACCGTAACAAAACAATCGAGCTTGTTAATAGTTAGGTAGATACCAGCTAGTGATTCTTAGTCGGATCAGTTCAGTGAACTCATTCACCAATGAGCACTTACAGGTTCATCATAGCGTCTCCACACAAGTGACTTATAGGATCAGTCACCCTCATCATATGAGCTGAAAGAATCTATACTAGTCTATCCGGGTGTTTGATGTCCTTCTAAAAAATCCTCCGACTATGAACAATTAAGAACATATGTTTATAAGTCTTCGGTCCCATAATTATGATCTGATCATAATCAGAAGACTATTGCACATGTTTATGGACTTCATCGTGATACGATAAACAGAGATCGAATTAAATACACAATGAATTATTGCCATTAATTTAATAAACTGAATAATATACAGTATCAAATTGGCTTGCAGGCCATCTAATACTAACGATCTCCCACTTAGATTAAAGCCAATCACTCTTGTACAGAATACCCATATTCTCTAAGTGACGCTCAAAGACATTTTGAGACAAAAGCTTCGTCAGTGGATCTGTTATGTTGTCGGCTGAGGGAACTCTTTCCACCACGACATCTCCTCGAGCTATTATCTCTCTGATCAGATGAAAGCGCCGTAAAATATGCTTCGATTTCTGATGAGACCTTGGCTATTTTGCTTGAGCAACCGCCTAATTGTTGTCACACAGCAATAGGACGGGACCAGAGATGCTATCTACCACACCAAGATCGCTGATGAATTTCTTCATCCAGATTGCTTCCTTGGCAGCTTCACCAGCAGCAATGTACTCAGCTTCTTTTGTCAAATTAGCAGTGGTTTCTTGCTTTGAACTTTTCTAGCTCACTGGTCCCCCGTTGAGTATAAAGACAAAACCTGAAGTCGACTTGCTATCATCCGGATCAGACTGAAAATTCGAGTCAGTATATCATTGCAACTTTAAGTCTCCTCCTCCATAGACCATAAACATATCCTTAGTTCTTCTCAAGTACTTAAAGATACATTTCATAGCCTTCCAGTGTTCATCACCAAGATCTGCTTGATGTCTGCTCGTAACACTTAGAGCATATGCTACATCAAGTCTAGTACATAGTGAGGCATACATGATGGAACCTATGGCTGAAGCATAGGGAATTTTATCCATCATTGCCCTCTCTTTAGAAGTCTTTGGAGACTGACCTTTAGAGAGATAAATTCCATGTCTAATCGGTTTGAGACCTCTCTTGGAATTTTCCATACTAAACCTTTTGATAATGGTTTCTATATACATGGATTGGGTTAAGGCCAGCATCTCTTTGATCTATCTCTATAAATCCTATTCCCAATACTTAAGATGCTTCTCTCAAATCCTTTATAGAGAGGTTCTTAGATAGCCAAACCTTTACAGATGACATCATCCCTACATCGTTTCCAATGAGTAGGATGTCGTCAATGTAAATGACTAGAATGTGATTGCGCTCCTATTGTTTTTCTTGTATACACAAAGCTCATCTTCATTCTTAATGAAGACATAAGATTTGATCGCTTCGTCAAACCTTATATTCTAGCTATGGGAAGCTTGCTTCAGTCTATAAATGGACCTTTGCAACTTGCATACCATATCTGGAGATTCTTTTGATGTGATGCCTTTTGGTTATATCATATACACCTCTTCCTCAAGATTTCCATTGAGGAAGGCTGTCTTCACATCCATCTATCATATTTCATAATCATAGTACGCTGCAATAGCGAGAAGAATTCTAACTGACATAATCATGGCAACAGGCGAGATGATTTCGTCATAGTCAATACTTTGCCTTTGACGGTATCCATTCGCCACTAATCTTGCTTTATAAGTCTCAATTAGTCCATCTGCACTGATCTTTCTTTTAAAGATCCAATTGCATCTGATGGGTACTATACCCTCGGGCAATTCGACTAAGTTCCAAACTTGGTTAATGTACATGGACTGAATTTCAGAATTCATGGCTTCTTGCCATTTCCCGGCCTTTGGACTTTCAATGGCCTCCTGGTAAGTCTTATGATCATCATCCTCATTATAGAGTATCCTAAAACCATCCAAATTGATATGTCCTACATATCTTTCGGGTGGTTTTGGTATTCTTTCTGACCTACGAGATTCTTGTGTACTTTATTGAACAGGTTCAGAAACTGACAGTTCATCTGATGAACCATTGACAGTTTGTGGGTCTGGAATTTCTTCTAAAGTTACTTACTCCCATTGTCCTTTTGGAGAATATAATCTTCTTCCAAAACGACAGCTCTCCTAGCTACAAACACCTTTTGTTCGCCAGGATAATAAAAGTATTATCTGTAAGTTTCCTTCGGATATCCCACAAATCTGCATTTGTAAGTTCTGGACTCCAGCTTATCTGCATCATGTCTTTTGACATGAGCATGACATTCCCAGACTTTAACATGTTTAAGGTCTAGTTTCCTTCTATTCCATATTTCATATAGAGTGGATGCTACAGACTTACTGGGTACCTTGTTCAGGATATACATAGCCGAACTAAGTGCATATCCCCATAAGAACACTGGTAATTTGAATATACTTATCATCGATCGCAACATTTTCATTAATGTGCGATTCCTCCTTTCTGATACACCATTCATTAGAGGTGTAAGTTGAGAAAAGATACCATTATCCTTTAAATATTTCGTGAACTCTATACTCAAGTATTTCCCACTACGATCGGATCGGATGGTTTTGATACTATTTTCAGTTTGTTTCTTTACTTCATTCTTGAATTCTCTGAATTTCTTAAAAGCTTTTGATTTATACTTCAATAAGTATATGAAGTCATATCTTGAGAAATCATCAGTGAACGTAATGAAATAGAAATAATATTGCTTATTATGCTAGGTACATAATAACATTCATCTAATGAAAAAGTGTCTCCGGATGGTAGCTTGAGCTTCACTGTCACTACAGCAATCGCCGCAACTCTTGCGCCATTACCTAGCCTCAGCTCCACCTCGCCGGTCCTCAGCTTACGTCTTCTTGTCAGTGCCTGGACAGAATTGACAAGTTTACATCTATCATATAGATACCTGAAGCGTCTTACTGCTTCACAGTTCCTTGAGTCCTATCCTTGAGGTATTCTTTGCAATTCCTCTTCCAGTGGCCCTTCTAATAATAGTAAAAGCATTCACCTTTCTCAACACTCTTGCCCTTGTCCTTTTTGAGAACTTTTGGCTTCTTATGATTCTTACCTTTACCTTTCCTAAAGGCTTGGACTGCCAGTCTCTTTCAACTGGTCGTACCAACCATGAGGACTTCGGGTTTTTCCTTCACAAGGTTCCCCTCTGCAGTCTTCAGCATATCAATAATTTAGCCAAAGTGGTCTAGATCCTGTTCATGTTAAAATTAACTATGAACTGACCATATGATTTTGGAAGTGAAGACAACACATGGTCTATATGCATCTCCTTGGGAAGTAGGACCCCAAGAGCATCTAGCCTCTCCACCCATTCTATCATCTTGAGCACATGAATATGTACTGAAGATCTCTCTTCTATCTGAGCCTTGAATAGATTCTAAGATATCTCATATCTTTCGATTATGCTCTTCTTACCAAATAGCTCATTCAAATGGAGCATCATGGATCTAGCATCCATCTCCTCATACTGCCTATGCAATTCATTACTCATAGAGGCCAGCATGTAGCATTGGGCTATGGTGGAATCTTCCTTCCAATTCTCATATGTCAGTATGTCCTCCTCTAGGGCATCTAATGCTGGTTCAGTAGGAGATTCTTCATCCAGGACATATGCAATTTCCTCAGACCTGAGGACAATCTTCAGATTCTTGAGCCACTCTAAGTAATTAGGGCCTATCAAACGATTGTCATCCAGTATGTCACGCAATGGGTTATGGTGCGACATTTTAGCCTACAGGAGATAATCAAATTTTAGTTAGCAGAAATTCAATTATTAATGGAAACAAGATATGGACTTTATTATCTAGTTTTACTCCCACTCATTTTCATCAGACTGTATAACCTTCAGATATACAGAACGGGAGACGCCGACTATCTCCTAGTGGGGATCAGAATCTTCAAGTATCACAGTATGACCTCGGGTAAACACATAGTATCATACTGCTATCTTAGAGCTGTTAGGTTTAGGTGGCCTACAAGCCAATCTGACTATGTAAATCTCGTTCATTTATTAATATAATGGCATAATATTCATTATGTGTAAATCGTATTAATTATCGTCTCATAATGAAGTCCGTGAATATGTGTTATAGTGATCAGATTATGATGAGATCATACTAATGAGACTGATCACTAAAACACACATATTCTTAATCGTTCCTAGTCGAAGGATATCCGAGAAGGACATCGGATATCCGGTTAGACTAGTACAGATTACTCCTGCTCATATGATGAGGGTGACTGAGCTCATAAGTCACTTGTGTGGAGACGATAAGGCGAATCTGTAGGTGCTCATTGGAGAATTAATTCACTGAACTGATCCGACTGAATCGCTGGATGGTATTGTACCTCACTGTCAACTAGCTAGATTCTATTGTCGCAGTTGCGTGGATGGTCCTCGGACCTGAGACACCAAGGACACCTTGTCGGAGGACTTCTGTGCTATGACCTTGGTTTACGAATCTCTAGCCACGGGATTCTAAAACGCCAAGGATTGGGTACAGCGGAATACCGTCGAAGGGAATTGTGTGTCAATAAGGAATCATTCGCTCTTGGTACTTAGAGAGAGAATGCTCTAGGAAGGATTCGCGGAAGTCTCTGGCCAGGGCGGACGATAATATGGGAAAAGGAGTTTTTCGATATTCATCAGCAGCATCTAATCCAAGTGAGTCGACCGGTTAGGGTTTGACAGCTCGCCATACCGTGAGTTGACTCGAGAGCATTGTACGAATGAAGGATTATATCCATGCGATAACTGTCGGCGGAAAGGTTCCAAGAGTGGATTACTTAACCCCGATACCTTCCAGGTTCACGCGGTGTTGCTTGGCACCCAACGTGATCGGAGGCCCGGTCGAATTTAATGTGCGACATCAATTCAATTGATTAATTAATTAATAAAGGGTTATTAATTAATTAACAAAGCCAGTAAGGAGTCACTGGGCTTGCTGGGCCATTAACTGGACTGGTAATTGGGCCTAGAGGGTTACACGCAAATGATTCTCAAGGCGATGGATAAATAAGTGGGTTTTATATAAACCGGGGGTTTTTATGAAAAACCGCGTAGTTAGTATAAAACATAGCGAACGAGCTGAGCAGGCCAAGCTGCTGCTAACCCTAGCCGCCCCTCCTCTGTTTCTCTCTCTCTCTGGCGTCCAGACAGATCTAGGTCTGCTCCGCCGCTTCTCCGAATCTCGTTCGATGGGAAATCGTCTGCGCATTGCGGCGACCGGCGGAGGTTTCGTGGGCTGCGAAGAACGTGGAACATGAGGATATCCGTCGCGAGGAGGATCGCGTGGACTTCGGTAGAGGCCGGGTACTTGCGCGGCTTGCGGTGTCGCACCGACATAATCGAACGGTTGCGGATTCACATCCGCACACGGTGAGAACCGATAATCTGATTATCGTGATTTTTAGTTTTTCAAAATGGGAACGGATCACTGTTTTAATATTTTATTTTCCGCTGCGTGAATGATCCGGAGAAACCCGAGAAACCCAACAGTGGTATCAGAGCCAGGTTCCACTATTTCTCGTCCCATTTCGATCCCCAAATTATTTTTTTCCTGAGTTATTCCATGTGTTTAATCCGATTAAAATAACGAAATAGTGTTCATAAGATGAACACAAATAATTAGATTATTTTTCTGTGATTTTTCGGATTTTATTTGGTGTGTTATGGTGTTCTTCATGAGATGATGAACCGGGGCTTTTCGGCGACTTCATACGAGCTTCCCAAACGTTGGGATGGCCGGCCGAGACTCCGGATCCATAGAGGATAGTCACCACTATCCACCGGTCACCTAGATCGCCGCCGAAGTACCCTTGGAGGTCTTTAAACTCGAGCCCAAATTCAGTGTTAAAACCCTGAAAAACCAGATTATTAGGGAGGATTGGGGCTCGGGCTTGCACCTTTGGGGGCACAGGCGGCTGCCCTACCTGTGCCGGGGAGCTCGCCGGCGCCAGGGCTTCGCCGGCCAGGCCGGGCGGCGCCTGTGCCGGCACCCGGTGGCGCTGCCAAGTCCTCCCCGCCGCCGCCTGCAACTGGGGTTGCTGAGGAAAGGGGGCGTCGGGTTGCAGGGTTGGGTTCGAAGGGGGCCGGCCTGCCTGAGCCGGTCCGACCGGCCCTGGACAGGGCCAAGTTCCCTGCTGGCCCGGGCCGAGCCCAGGCTGGCGCCTGGTTCGACCCTGGCTCAGCAGGGTCCGAACCCATCTAGGGTTTAAAGGGCTGGGCATTTTTTCAAGTCCTTATTTAAACCCTATTAAAGCCCATTGATCTTTTTAAACCCCATTTGCCCATTTAATTAATAACTTAGATTTTAATTTGATTTGAAAATTGTTTTGAAATTTTAATTATTATCAATTTTAATTATTTGGGCCATTAATGATTTTGGAATCATTTTATTAACAAATTGTTGTTAATTATTGAAATTAGTTATTAATTTAAATTTTAAATTAATAATTAATTTTAAATGATTAATTTAAGAGTTAAATTAATGTTCATTAGTTAATTAGAATTGATTGTTAATTTAAATGTTATATTAACAATTAATTTTAACTAACTAGTTAAATGGTTTTATTAGGATTTATTAGTTATTAGTTTAAGTGTTAAACTAATAATTAATATTAATCTAATAATCTAAGAGTTAGATTAGTAGTTAAATAATTAATTAGTGTTAATTACTAGTTTAAAAGTTAAATTAGTCATTAACATTAATTAATTAATTATTCTAAGAGTTAGATTAATGGTTTATGACGAAGTAAAGTTGATTATTAATTTAATTGTTAAATTAATGATTAATTTTAATCTACTGATCTAAGAGTTAGATTATTAAATGATTTTAATAGTCTAATTGTTAGATTATTAATGGGATTTCAATCTAATTGTTAGATTGATTATTAGAATTGTTCTAATTTGCATGGAATAATATGGAATTATTAATTTGGAGTGTGTGCACATGTGATGTGTGTTTTTGATGCTTTTAAATTTGATTTGATGGCATGATTAATTTAATTAAAACTATTTTCGAAATTCAAATACCAATTTTGATTTGATCCCAATTTTTAGAAGGCCAAAATTATTTATTTTGAAAACTCATTTATTTTAGCCATGTGATGTGCTGAATCATGTGTGGAATGTTTAAAACACACCGTGGTCATGCATATGTACTTAGTTAATTATTCATGTGATGAATGGATTGTGTGGATTGTGGATGTATGATTGTTTATTAATTGTTAAAAATAGAGGTCTGCGCACCTCTCTCTCTCTCATACTCCGATGTATTTCTACCTCCCTCTCTCTTGTACTCGCCATAAGGCCTTCTTCAATTTACTTGTGAATTCTAGAATTAATGTAATCTGATCGAGGCAACCGAAGAAGGAACGAGGACGATCCACAGCTGCAACTAGGAAGGTGAAAAGATGGAGATCTCTTGCCTATGTGTTTGCAGGTTATCTAATGTAAATGTTATGTTAGATTGTGTGTGCGTTTGACTGTTGGCTCCAGTCAAACCCACTGTGCTATCCATGACCACACTAGACATGTATGTGATGCATTGTTTTCTTTTGATTATGAATCAAAGCAGGTATAGTATTTAGTAAATATGTACGATATATTTTTATTTACTATCACCTAGGAGAGACCAAGATAAAAGTTATCTAAATACCCTCAGATAAACTATAAGCCGTAACGCAATTAGTTAAGAACTTACTTCGTGGTCCACCATTGTTATAGTCATAGGATTCGAATCACTTTAGGCAGGTTTGTTGTGCTATCCACAAGGCCTGTTTAATTGGGAGGAGAAACTGTGGCTATGGCATTAGATGCCTATATAATCGGGGTAGAGGAACCATGTAGCTTTGTTGTGCTATCCACAAGGGCTGCATGCAAATCTATGCTTGTCGCGTAACGATGGTTAGCTTAGACCAAAATTAGTGGTTTGTTGTGCTATCCACAAGGCCATTAAATCTCTGGGGACTGAAGCTATGATCAGATATTGCAAGGAGTTGCAAGTCCCATGAGTTGGGTGCTCTTTGATTGTATTATAGTTTGTTGTGCTATCCACAAGGCTGTAGTGCAAGTCATTGAGATTCTGATCCCCACTAGGAGACTGTCGGCTTCTCCCGTTCTGTATAACTTAGGGTTATACAGTCCGTCGAAATTAGTGGGAGTTAAAACTTGAACAAAAGACCATGTCCTGTTTTAAATTTTAATAATTGAACATTTGCTAAATAGATTTTACTTATCTCCTGTAGGGAATTATGTCGTCGAATAACCCACTCTGTGGCATACTTGATGCCCTTTTGACTTACCTGATCTACTCGGATTGGTTCAGAAACCTGAAGAATGTCTTCAGATCTGAGCACATTGACTTTGTCCTTGGAGTTGATCCTCCTGCTGAATCGGCATTGGATGCCCCTGAAGCAGAGATGACAGCTAACGATAAAAGATCGAAGGACAAAGGCAAAAGAGTAGTAAAGGGTGACTGCTTCTATTATAAGCAGTATGGTCACTAGAAAAGGAACTGCAAGGAGTTCCTTAACGATAAAGCTTATGGAAAGGTGAAGCTGTATGAAGCTTTAGATTTCTATATGATAAATATCAACTTATCAGTTAGAGATTCCACATCTTGGGTATTGGATACCGGATGTGCTTCTCATATCTGTCATGATGCGCAGATGCTGACAAGTAAGCGCAAGCTGAGACAAGGCGAGGTGGAATTGAGGCTAGGAAACGGCGCAAAAGTTGCGGCGATAGCTGTTGGGACAACAAACCTCAGGCTTCCATCAGGAGACGCCTTACTATTAGAGGATTGTTATTATGTTTCTAGCATAATAAAGAACATCATATCAATATCTTGTTTGGACAAGATAGGATATAGGTTGACTATTGATAATAGAAGTTGTTCGATTTATTATGGTAATAAATCGATAGCTTCGGCATCTTTAGTCAACAGACTATATCTTTTAGATGTTTCTTATTACAATCTTCAAATTGATAATGCTCTTAAGAAGAGCAAGAATTGTGTGAACCAAGCCTACATGTGGCATTGTAGACTTGGGCACATTGGCAAAAGCAGGTTGCAAAAGTTGCACAAGCATGGTTATTTAACAGCATTCAATTTTGAATCGTTTGCAACATGCGAACCCTACCTTATGGGAAAAATGGCAAGATCTCCATTTACTGGACATGGAGAACGTGCCAAGGACATTCTGGAACTAATACATTCGGATGTATGTGGTCCTATGTCCACCCAAGCCAAAGGTGGCTACTCATTCTTCATCACGTTCACCGATGACTTCTCAAGATTCGACTATGTGTACGTAATGAAGTACAAGTCGGAAGCATTTGAGAAGTTCAAGGAGTTCAAGAATGAGGTAGAGAAATAGTTAGGAAAGAGTATTAAAGCTCTTCGATCAGATCAAGGAGGAGAATACTTGAGTACTAATTTCACACAATTCTTAAAAGATAATGGTATCCTTTATCAGCTAACCCCTCTATATACACCACAGATGAATGGTGTATCGGAAAGGAGAAATCGTACCATGTTGGACATGGTGCGATCCATGATGAGCTTTTCGGGATTACCAGTGTCCCTCTGCGGGTATGCTCTAGAGTCAGCAGCATACCTACTGAACAAAGTACCCAGCAAGTTTGTGGCCTCTACTCCATATGAGATATGGAAAGGCAAGAAACCAGAATTTAAACATGTTAAAGTCTGAGGTTGCCCTGCTCATGTAAAGAGGCATGATCCAGACAAGCTGGAATCACGAACTGATAAATGCAGGTTTGTGGGATATCCAAAGGAAACCTTTGGATACTATTTTTACCATCATGGTGAATAAAAGGTGTTTGTCGCCAAGAAAGCTGTCTTCCTGGAAAAGGAATACCTTCTCCAGGAGGACAGTGGGAGTAAAATAGTACTGGAAGAGGTTCCAGATCCCCAAACAGCTGCATTATCATCAGATGAGATATCAACTCCTGAATCTGTTCAGGTACACACATATGAGCCTCGTAGATCTGGTAGATTACCTAGATTACCTGAACGATATGTGGGACATATCACTGAAGGTGAGTCTGAGATAGAATATAATGAGGATGATGATCCTAAAACCTACCAGGAGGCCATAGAAGACCCAAAAGCCGGGAAATGGCGAGAAGCCATGAACTTAGAAATCCAGTCCATGTACACCAACCAAGTTTGGAACTTGGAGGACTTGCCCGAGGGTATTGTACCCATCGGTTGCAAGTAGATCTTTAAGAGAAAGATCGGTGTTGATAGACGGATCGACACTTATAAGGCAAGGTTGGTGGCAAAAGGATATCGTCAAAGGCAAGGAATTGACTATGACGAGACTTTCTCACCAGTTGCCATGATAAAGTCGATCAGAGTTCTACTCGCCATTGCTGTACATTTTGATTATGAAATCTGACAGATGGATGTGAAGACTGCCGTCCTCAATGGTAACCTTGAGGAAGAGGTGTATATGATACAACCAGAAGGTTTCACATCTAAAGAATCTCCAGATAAAATGTGCATGCTTCAGAGGTCCATTTATGGACTGAAGCAGGCTTCCCGGAGCTGGAACATAAGATTTGACGAGGCTGTCAAGTCTTATGACTTCATTAAGAATGAAGATGAGTCTTGTGTGTACAAGAAGACCAGTGGGAGTGCAGTCACTTTTCTAGTTCTTTACATAGATGACATACTACTCATTGGGAATGATGTAGCTATGATGTCATCAGTAAAGATCTGGCTGTCGAAAAACTTCTCCATGAAGGATTTAGGAGAAGCATCTTACGTATTGGGAATATGGATCTATAGAGATAGATCAAAGAGGATGCTTGGACTGACCCAATCCTTGTACATAGATACCATATTCAAAAGGTTTGGCATGGAAAATTCCAAGACAGGTCTCATACCGATGAGACATGGAATTAGTCTCTCAAACGAGCAGTCTCCTAAGACTCCTGATGAGAGGGCATTCATAGATAGAATACCCTATGCCTCTGCCATAGGATCTATCATGTATGCCATGCTATGTACACGGCCTGATCTTGCGAATGCTCTAAGTGTTACGAGCAGACTTCAGGATGATCCAGGCGAAGAGCATTGGAAGGCAGTGAAATGTATCCTTAAGTACTTGTGAATAACTAAGGATATGTTTCTTGTCTATGGAGGGGGTGACTTGAAACTGCGAGGCTTCACTGACTCGAGTTTCCAGTCAGATCCAGATGATAGCAAGTCTACATCTGGATTCGTGTTTACTTTGAACGGAGGCGCAGTGTCCTGGAAGAGTTCCAAGCAAGTAACCACTGCAGATTCGACGACTAAAGCTGAGCACATCACTGTAGCTGAAGCTTTCAAGAAAGTAGTGTGGTTGAAAAGGTTCATCACCGACCTTGACATAGTTCCCTGTATCCTTGATCATGTTCTGCTGTTGTCCGACAACAATGGGACCATTGCGCAAACGAAAGAGCCACGGTCTCATCAGAAATCGAAGTATATTCTGAGGCGCTTTCACCTTATCAGAGAGATCATATCCAAAGGAGATGTAGTAGCGGAAAGAATTCCATCCATCGACAATGTAGCAGATCCACTGACAAAGCCGTTGGCCCAAATTGTGTTTGAGCGTCACCTAGAGTCTATAGGCTTATTGTATAAAGGTGATTGTCTTTAGTCCACGTGGGAGATTGTTAGGCTTAGGTGGCCTACAAGTTAATCTGACTATGTAAATCTCGTTCATTTATTAATATAATGGCAAAATATTCATTATGTGTAAATCGTATTAATTATCATCTCATAATGAAGTCCGTGAATATGTGCTATAGTGATCAGATTATGATGAGATCATACTAATGAGATTGATCACTTAAACACACATATTCTTAATCGTTCATAGTCGGAGGATATCCGAAAAGGACATTGGATATCCGGTTAAACTAGTACAGATTACACCTGCTCATATGATGAGGGTGACTGATCTCATAAGTCACTTGTGTGGAGACACTAAGGCGAATCTGTAGGTGCTCATTGGAGAATGAGTTCACTGAGCTGATCCGACTGAATCGCTGGATGGTATTGTACCTCACTGTCAACCATCTAGATTCTATTGTTGCAGTTGCGTGGATGGTCCTCGGACCTGAGACACCAAGGACACCTTGTCGGAGGACTTCTGTGCTTTGACCTTGATTTACGAATCTCTAGCCATGGGATTCTAAAACGCCAAGGATTGGGTACAACAGAATACTGTGGAAGGGAATTGTGTGTCAATAAGGAATCATTCGCTCTCGGTACTTAGAGAGAGAATGCTCTAGGAAGGATGCACGGAAGTCCCTGGCTAGAGCGGACGATAATATCGGGAAAGGAGTTTTCCGATATTCATCAGCAGCATCTAATCCAAGTGAGTTGACTGGTTAGGGTTTGACAGCTTGCCATACCCTGAGTTGACTCGAGAGAATTGTACGAATGAAGGATTATATCCACACGGTAACTGTCGGCAGAAAGGTTCCAAGAGTGGGTTACTTAACCCCGATACCTTCCGGGTTCACGCGGTGTTGCTTGGCATCCAACGTGATCGGAGGCCCGGTCGAATTTGTTGCTTGGCATCAATTCGATTGATTAATTAATTAATAAAGGGTTATTAATTGATTTATAAAGCCAGTGAGGAGTCACTGGGCTTGTTGGGCCATTAACTGGACTGGTAATTGGGCCTAGAGGGTCACACACAAATGATTCTCAAGGCGATGGATAAATAAGTAGGTTTTATATAAACCGGGGGTTTTTATGAAAAACCGCGCGGTTAGTATAAAACATAGCAAACGGGCTGAGCAGGCCAAGCTGCTGCTAACCCTAGCCGCCCCTCCTCTGTTTCTCTCTCTCTCTCTGGCGTCTAGACATATCTAGGTCTGCTCCGCCGCTTCTCCGAATACCGTTCGACGGGAAATCGTCCGCGCGTTGCAGCGACCGGCGGAGGTTTATGTTGGGTTTTCTCGGTTTCTCTGGATCGCTCACGCAGCGGAAAATAAAATTTTTACAGCGATCCGTTTCCCGTTTCGAAGAACTAAAATACGATAATCGTATTATCGAAGTTCTCACCGTGTACGGATTCGAATCCGCATCCGTTCGGTTCCGTCGGTGTGACACCGCAAGCCGCGCAAGCGCCCGGCCTCTAGCGAAGTCCACGCGATCCTCCCCGCGACGGATATCCTCGAGTTCGTCGTTCTTCGCAGCCCGCGAAGCCTCTGCTGGTCGCCGCAATGATCGCCGCAGTGCGCGGACGATTTCCCGTCGAACGGGATTCGGAGAAGCGGCGGAGCAGATCTGGATCTGCCTGGACTCCAGAGGAAGACAGAAACTGAGGAGGGGCGGCTAGGGTTAGCAGCAGCTTGGCCTGCTCAGCCCGTTCGCTATGTTTTATACTAACCGCGCGGTTTTTCACAAAAACCCCCGGTTTGTATAAAACCCACTTATTTATCCATCGCCTTGAGAATCATTTGCGTGTGACCCTCTAGGCCCAAGTACCAGTCCAGTTAATGGCCCAGTAAGCCCAGTGACTCCTCACTGGCTTTATTAATTAATTAATAACCCTTTATTAATCAATTAATCAATCGAATTGATGTCGCACATCGAATTCGACCGGGCCTCCGATCACGTTGGGTGCCAAGCAACACCGCGTGAACCCGGAAGGTATTTGTGGTTAAGTAACCCACTCTTAGAACCTTTCCGCCGACAGTTACCGCGTGAATATAATCCTTCATTCGTACAATGCTCTCGAGTCAACTCAGGGTATGGCGAGCTGTCAAACCCTAACCGGTCGACTCACTTGGATTGGATGCCGCTGATGAATATCGGAAAACTCCTTTCCCGATATTATCGTCCGCCCTGGCCAGGGACTTTCACGCATCCTTCCTAGAGCATTCTCTCTCTAAGTACCGAGAGCGAATGATTCCTTATTGACACACAATTCCCTTCGAAGGTATTCCGCTGCACCCAATCCTTGGCGTATTAGAATCCCGTAGATAGAGATTCGTAGACCAAGGTCAAAGTACAGAAGTCCACCGCCAAGGTGTCCTTGGTGTCTCAGGTCCGAGGACCATCCACGCAACTGCGACAATAGAATCAAGCTGGTTGACAGTGAGGTACAATACCATCCAGCGATTCAGTCGGATCAGTTCAGTGAACTCATTCTCCAATGAGCACCTACAGATTCGCCTTAGTGTCTCCACACAAGTGACTTATGAGACCAGTCACCCTCATCATATGAGCAGGAGTAATATGTACTAGTCTAACCGGATATTCGATGTCCTTCTCGGATATCCTCCGACTAGGAATGATTAAGAATATGTGTGTTTAAGTTATCAGTCTCATTAGTATGATCTCATCATAATCTGATCACCATAGCGTATATTCACGGACTTCATTATGAAACAATAATTAACGCGATTTACACATAATGAATATGATGCCATTTTATTAATAATGAACGAGATTTACATTGTTAGATTGGCTTGTAGGCCACCTAAACTAACAATCTCCCACTTGGACTAAAGCCAATCACCTTTATACAATAAGCCCATAGACTCTAGGTGACGCTCAAACACAATTTGAGCCAACGGCTTTGTCAGTGGATCTACTACATTGTCGACGGATGGAACTCTTTCCACTACTACATCTCCTCTAGATATGATCTCTCTGATAAGGTGAAAGCGCTTCAGCATATGCTTCGATTTCTGATGAGACCGTGGCTCTTTCGCTTGCGCAATGGCTCCATTGTTGTCGCACAACAGTAGAACAAGCTCAGAGATGCTGGGAACTACACCGAGGTTGGTGATGAATTTCTTCAACCACACTGCTTCCTTAGCGGCTTCAGCTGCAGCGATGTACTCAGCTTCAGTCGTCGAATCTGCAGTGGTTACTTGCTTGGAACACTTCCAGCACACTGCCCCACCGTTCAAAGTAAACACGAATCTAGATGTTGACTTGCTATCATCTGGATCTGACTGGAAACTCAAGTCAGTAAAGCCTCGCAGTTTCAAGTCACCTCCTCCATAGACAAGAAACATATCCTTAGTTCTTCTCAAGTACTTAAGGATGCATTTCACTGCCTTCCAGTGCTCTTCGCATGGATCAGCCTGAAATCTGCTCGTAACACTTAGAGCAAATGCAACATCAGGTCATGTACATAGCATGGCATACATGATAGATCCTATGGCAGAGGCATAGGGTATTCTATCCATGAATGCCCTCTCATTAGGAGTCTTAGGAGACTGCTCCTTTGAGAGATTAATTCCATGTCTCATCGGTATGAAACCTCTCTTGGAATTTTCCATGCCAAACCTTTTGACTATGGTATCTATGTACAAGGATTGGGTCATTCCAAGCATCCTCTTTGATCTATCTCTATAGATCCGTATTCCCAATACGTAGAATGCTTCTCCCAAATCCTTCATGGAGAAGTTTTTCGACAGCCAGACCTTTACTGATGACATCATAGCTACATCATTCCCAATGAGTAGTATGTCATCTACATAAAGAACTAGAAAAGTGACTGCACTCCCACTGGTCTTCTTGTACACACAAGGCTCATCTTCATTCTTAATGAAGTCATAAGACTTGACAGCCTCGTCAAATCTTATGTTCTAGCTCCGGGAAGCCTGCTTCAGTCCATAAATGGACCTCTGAAGCTTGCACACTTTATCTGGAGATTCTTTGGATGTGAAACCTTCTGTTTGTATCATATACACCTCTTCCTTAAGGTTACCATTGAGGAAGGCAGTTTTCACATCCATCTGCCAAATTTCATAATCAAAATGTGCAGCAATGGCGAGCAGAACTCTGATCGACTTTATCATGGCAACTGGTGAGAAAGTCTCGTCATAGTCAATTCCTTGCCTTTGACGATATCCCTTTGCCACCAACCTTGCCTTATAAGTGTCGATCCGTCCATCAGCACCGATCTTTCTATTAAAGATCCACTTGCAACCGATGGGTACAATACCCTCGGGCAAGTCCTCCAAGTTCCAAACTTGGTTAGTGTACATGGACTGGATTTCTGAGTTCATGGCTTCTCGCCATTTCCCGGCTTCTGGGCCTTCTATGGCCTCCTGGTAGGTTTTAGGATCATCATCCTCATTATATTGTACCTTTGACTCACCTTCAGCGATATGTCCCACATATCGTTCGGGTAGTCTAGGTACTCTACCAGATCTACGAGGCTCATCTATGTGTACCTGAACAGATTCAGGAACTGATATCTCATCTGATGATAATGCAGCTGTTTGGGGTTCTGGAACCTCTTCCAGTACTATTTTACTCCCACTGTCCTCTTGGAGAAGATATTCCTCTTCCAGGAAGACAGCTTTCCTGGCGACAAACACCTTTTGTTCATCAGGTTGGTAAAAATAGTATCCAAAGGTTTCCTTTGGATATCCCACAAACCTACATTTATCAGTTCTGAATTCCAACTTGTCTGGATCATGCCTCTTTACATGAGCAGGACAACCCCAGACTTTAACATGTTTAAATTCTGGTTTCCTGCCTTTCCATATCTCATATGGAGTAGAGGCCACAGACTTGCTGGGTACTCTGTTCAGTAGGTATGCTGCTGACTCTAGAGCATACCTCCAGAGGGACACTGGTAATCCCGAAAAGCTCATCATGGATCGCACCATGTCCAAGAAGGTGCGATTCCTCCTATCTGATACACCATTCATCTGTGGCGTATATGGAGGGGTCAGCTGAGAAAGGATACCATTATCCTTTAATAATTGTGTGAAATTAGTACTCAAGTATTCTCCTCCTCGATCTGATCAAAGAGCTTTAATACTCTTTCCTAACTGCTTCTCCACTTCATTCTTGAACTCCTTGAACTTCTCAAATGCTTCCGACTTGTACTTCATTAAGTACACATAGCCGAATCTTGAGAAGTCAACGGTGAACGTGATGAAATAAGAAAAGCCACCTTTGGCTTGGGTAGACATGGGACCACATACATCCGAATGTATCAGTTCCAGAATGTCCTTGGCACGTTCTCCATGTCCACTAAATGGAGATTTTGCCATCTTTCCCATAAGGCCGGATTCACATGTTGCAAACGATTCATAATCGAATGATGTTAAATAACCATGCTTGTGCAACTTTTGCAACCTGCTTTCGCCAATGTCATGACCGAGATTTCGGGTTCTGTTTCGGGTCGGATCCCTTGGTTTGGACCCTGTGGGGGGTCTTGAGATTTCTGGCTGAATGGCGTCAACAGTGCTCGACGCCTTTCAAAAGGCGTCAGGGTGTGTGGACGCCATTTAGGCCTGCTGGTTGTTGTGCCACGTGTGCGCCACGTGGGCGGGTTTCGGGCCGCGAGAGTACGGCCCCTGTCAGATTTGTCTGAACGGCGTCCACCTCGGTCGACGCGTTTCAGACTGCGACACCTGCGGTGTCGGGGTACGGCGCCAGAGCGTTGTCAGTACGGCCTGTCTTGTTAGACTGAATGGCGTCTGCCTCGATCGACGCGTTTTAGCGGGATTCTGGTTGACCCCGCGAGCCTCCCCTTCTTTCCCTCATTCTCACCTTCACTCTCTCTCTCTTCGCTCTCTCCGCCCTCTCCGGCGATTTTCCTCCCTCCCCTTCCTCTTCTTCCTCTTCCAACTACTCCATAGCTTCCCTACCTCTCACCTCTACCTCCACCACCTCCTTCGCGGCGTTCCTTTCTCCGGACGGCGGCCGACGTCCCGGCGGAGTGGCGGCGTCCTCGAGGGTACCGGCGGCGGTGTGCGGTGCGGCGGGACGGCGGCACGGAGCTTGGCGGAGTTCGAGAACCGGTAGGGGGACGAAACCTTGCATGTGTGCTCGTTGCTTTCGGCGTAATGTGGCGTGTGTGGGGCTAGATTGAGCATGTTTAGGGGGTTTCCTTGTGGGAACGACGGTGTTTGTGATCGTGTTTTCGTAGGCATGATTGTGTGGTTGAGTTTCTCTCCTCCCCCCTTTGATTTTGGGATTTTCGGGGTGCCCGGGGTTCAAGGGTGAAGCCCTCGGGTTGAACCAGGAAACCTGGTTTCTGGCGCTAAATGGCGTCGGGCTGGGTCGACGCTTTTTCGAAAGACGTCCGGTCAGCACGACGCGTTTTAGCGCAGAAACCTCCCTGTTCGAGGTTTTCTGAGTTAGGGGTTTTGCGTTAAATGATGTCATGTATGGACGACGCCTTTCTGAAGGACGTCGGGCCATCATGACGCCATTTAGGCAGAAAATGCCCCCGTTTAAGGGTTCTGCAAATCTGGATTCTGGGTTGAATGGCGTCGGGACACCCAGACGCGTTTTAAATGGCTACTTCAACGGTGGACGCGTTTTAAGGATAAATCGGGCTTTTAATAAACCTGTCTAAGGGTCTTGAATGGCGTCGACCTCGGTCGACACGATTCAAGACAGAAATGCTTCAATCCTGCTACTTCATGTGGGTTTCACGATGGGATGGTTTAAATGCATGTTTCGGGTTGTATACTGAGACGAGGACTTCTGCGTGAGTGGAATTGCATCACCTGTGTGTGTGTGTGTGTGTGTGTGTGCTTTAGCTAAATACTGAGACTGAGGTTTACTGTACGAATGGAATCATGATTATATGTGTGTTTGTGTTATGCGAATGTGGACCGTGATAACTGTGGTTTACGTTGTCACCATGGACCGATGGGGACAGGGTCATGGTGTCTGTGGTGTGGTGCACGTTGTGTTTTACCCTTGGCTGAGACAAGCAGAACCACCTTGAGCCCGTCGGGCCGGAGCAGCTGGTGTGCTATCCGAGGGGTTGCTGTTTGGTCTCAGCGGGTCGGGGTTTCCCTTGCTTGTCGTGACAGCTTCTGGCGTGTTTCCTGCTGTGGAGCTGGTGGTGTTACTGGTGGGAGTTGGTTTACCCTTTAGCCAGTGGGCCTGATGTGACCTTTGATCAAGGTTACGAGTAGTACCTATAGCCCTTGGCCTGACGCAGCCCGGGAGAGTTGGGTTTGTGGGTAGTTCCTGTAGCTTCGGCTTGACGGGGGTTCGCCGGTCCCCAGGGCCCTCCTGAAGCGCTGAGGCCTAGCGTGGAGGCAATCCGGACGGTAGGACAGTAGTCTAGACTGCTTGTGTGCACACGTAGCTGGCAGTGGCGGTACACTGAGTCCAGCTAGTCCTAGTTTAGCTCGCTGCCTCACCCTACAGTGCCCCGGAACGCTGTAGGGGTGGACAGGCGTGAGCAGTGGTGGTAGTGTTGGGAGGCGACGTTCGACTTCGGTCGACAGTGTGGTTCAGTCGCTTCGTGGACTTTGACTGTGAGATGTGACTTTGTGTTGGGTTCTCCAGGTTGCTCGGTATTGTTCCTGTTACACTGCTTACGCGTACGTTTCATATTGAGTTGGGTTCTTCGGGTTACTTGGCATCGTTCTTGCTACACTGCTTGTTGTCATTGCTATATATATATCCCTATTGTTACACTTGTGGGTGTGTGAGTGGGAGGCAGGGGATCGGATGATCCCTACTGAGCCCATTTCTGGTGTGGCTCACTCCCTGCGGTTTCAGGTGTGGACCTCGAGGCGAGCGGTAGCGTGGTGTCTTCTTGGTGTGCGGACCAGCAGCTGTCTTAGTTCCGGGGTATGCCCCGATGTTGTTGTACTTCCTTCTGCCTGTACTTATTTAATTGTTGGACATGTAATTATTGTTGGACTGTATACGGACATTGTTATTTTTCCTTCCTGCGCACTTGCTTATCTTTGTAGTCCGTGAGATTGTTATATTTAGCCTTGTTTAGCACTTACTCCTCCAGACGTGTTGTGTGAGATCCGAGTGTGAACCCGCAGTTAATGGGCCGACATCCATTTAGTGACCGGGTCTCCGGTCATAGGATGGCGGGTCGTTACAGATGGTATCAGAGCTCAGTCTGGTCGAGTATGTGATAAACTGGGTTAGATATTATAGTCCAACAATAAGAACAAGTCGGTACAGGCGATGGATGCTGGCGTAGAATGATAGGTTTTGACGTGTTTTGGTTCGATTTGCGTGTTGTGGAGCAGCGATGGCGCCGAAGCGGAGAGCTCCGGTGGCTCGGGGTGCGAGAGCGGATGGTGGTGGTTCAGGAGCAGAGAGGCATGATGTGGAACGTTTCATGGAAGCCATGATTGGGGCTATGGCTAGATATCAGCAGAGGGATGGAACTGAGGGGTCCAGTTCCCGAGGTGGCCATTCTACGGTGGTGGAGCGGTTCTTGAAGTTGAAGCCCCCTTCTTTCACGGGTCAGCCTGTTCCAGATGCAGCAGCGCAGTGGGTTAAAGAGGTGGAGAAGGTGTTCGATGTTCTAGAATGTGCTGAGAGTGACAAGACCTTGTTGGCAACCTACTTACTGAAGGGCGATGCGTACGATTGGTGGGTTACCACCAAGGGGTTGTTGTTTCCAGATAGACCTTTGAGAGAGATTCCTTGGGAAGGCTTTGTGAGAGAGTTTAGTGGGCAGTACCTTCCGAGGCATGTTCGCAGGGCCAAGGAAAGGGAGTTTATGGAATTGGTGTAGGGTGATATGTCAGTTCTAGACTATCAGATGAAATTTGTGGCCCTGGGAAGGTTTGCTCCGCACATATCTGAGCGTGAGGATCTGAGGACGGAGAAATTCGTGGATGGACTTCGGTACGATCTGAGAGAGTTTGTGGCGGCCCATTGTTGTAGGGATTTGGCATCAGCAGTTCAGCGCGCGGCAGCATTGGAAATGCAGTTCCAACACACGGCGAGGGAATCGGAGCATTCAGCACAGGGAAAGCAACAGAACAGGGACAGATCGACAACTTTTTCGTCAGGTGATCCGAGTTCCTTCGAGGTCGAGTTCCAGGAGGTACCTTATGACGAGGATGAGGATGGTTCGGTTCAGCAGATGGAGACAGAGGTCAGCTGGCAGCAGGAGGCGAGGCAGGACGCTGCAGATCGTTGTCCCCGATGTAGCAGATTTCATGGCAACCGGATATGTCCCTTGATCACTGGTAGCTGTTTCGCCTGTGGTCGGAAGGGACATCTCGCGAGGAATTGTCCCCAGAAGAACCAGGCAGGTCAGGGACCGAGCAGTTAGTGAGTGTTCGAGGTGTGTTTGGAGTCGCGTCTTCTTGTGGAGGCCCGAGAGGTTGTGCTAGAAAAGCACTTTTGTCTTATCTTTTTCTGAGATGGTTGTGAACTGGTGTGGCACTTGTATGTATTTGGATTGATAGAGAAATCGGTTTCGTGATTTGGGTCTTGCTAGTGTGTGGATATTTTGATCTATCAGCTTTGGTCAGAATTGAGAATCTTGTTTAGCTTGATGTGATGTGATGTGATTGGCTAATTTTGTGGAGCCCTGTGTGTGTGATTGGTGAGATCGATTGTTGCGATCGGTGTGTGTCGGCATGTGTGGGTTAGCCGAGTTGAGCATTGAGCGGTTGCAAATTTCGAGGACGAAATTCTTTTAAGGGGGGGAGATTGTCATGACCAAGATTTCGGGTTCTGTTTCGGGTCGGATCCCTTGGTTTGGACCCTGTGGGGGGTCTTGAGATTTCTGGCTGAATGGCGTCAACAGTGCTCGACGCCTTTCAAAAGGCGTCAGGGTGTGTGGACGCCATTTAGGCCTGCTGGTTGTTGTGCCACGTGTGCGCCACGTGGGCGGGTTTCGGGCCGCGAGAGTACGGCCCCTGTCAGATTTGTCTGAACGGCGTCCACCTCGGTCGACGCGTTTCAGACTGCGACACCTGTGGTGTCGGGGTACGGCGCCAGAGCGTTGTCAGTACGGCCTGTCTTGTTAGACTGAATGGCGTCTACCTCGATCGACGCGTTTTACCGGGATTCTGGTTGACCCCGCGAGCCTCCCCTTCTTTCCCTCATTCTCACCTTCACTCTCTCTCTCTTCGCTATCTCCGCCCTCTCCGGCGATTTTCCTCCCTCCCCTTCCTCTTCTTCCTCTTCCAACTACTCCATAGCTTCCCTACCTCTCACCTCTACCTCCACCACCTCCTTCGTGGCGTTCCCTTCTCCGGACGGCGGCCGACGTCCCGGCGGAGTGGCGGCGTCCTCGAGGGTACCGGCGGCGGTGTGCGGTGCGGCGGGACGGCGGCACGGAGCTTGGCGGAGTTCGAGAACCGGTAGGGGGACGAAACCTTGCATGTGTGCTCGTTGCTTTCGGCGTAATGTGGCGTGTGTGGGGCTAGATTGAGCATGTTTAGGGGGTTTCCTTGTGGGAACGACGGTGTTTGTGACCGTGTTTTCGTAGGCATGATTGTGTGGTTGAGTTTCTCTCCTCCCCCCTTTGATTTTGGGATTTTCGGGGTGCCCGGGGTTCAAGGGTGAAGCCCTCGGGTTTAACCAGGAAACCAGGTTTCTGGCGCTAAATGGCGTCGGGCTGGGTCGACGCTTTTCCGAAAGACGTCCGGTCAGCACGACGCGTTTTAGCGCAGAAACCTCCCTGTTCGAGGTTTTCTGAGTTAGGGGTTCTGCGTTAAATGACGTCATGTATGGACTACGCCTTTCTGAAGGACGTCAGGCCATCATGACGCCATTTAGGCAGAAAATGCCCCCGTTTAAGGGTTCTGCAAATCTGGATTCTGGGTTGAATGGCGTCGGGACACCCAGACACGTTTTAAATGGCGACTTCAACGGTGGACGCGTTTTAAGGATAAATCGGGCTTTTAATAAACCTGTCTAAGGGTCTTGAATGGCGTCGACCTCGGTCGACGCGATTCAAGATAGAAATGCTTCAATCCTGCTATTTCATGTGGGTTTCACGATGGGATGGTTTAAATGCATGTTTCGGGTTGTATACTGAGACGGGGACTTCTGCGTGAGTGGAATTGCATCACCTGTGTGTGTATGTGTGTGTGTGTGTGCTTTAGCTATATACTGAGACTGAGGTTTACTGTACGAATGGAATCATGATTATATGTGTATTTGTGTTATGCGAATGTGGACCGTGATAACTGTGGTTTACGTTGTCACCATGGACCGATGGGGACAGGGTCATGGTGTCTGTGGTGTGGTGCACGTTGTGTTTTACCCTTGGCTGAGACAAGCAGAACCACCTTGAGCCCGTCGGGCCGGAGCAGCTGGTGTGCTATCCGAGGGGTTGCTGTTTGGTCTCAGCGGGTCGGGGTTTCCCTTGGTTGTCGTGACAGCTTCTGGCGTGTTTCCTGCTGTGGAGCTGGTGGTGTTACTGGTGGGAGTTGGTTTACCCTTTAGCCAGTGGGCCTGATGTGACCTTTGATCAAGGTTACGAGTGGTACCTATAGCCCTTGGCCTGACGCAGCCCGGGAGAGTTGGGTTTGTGGGTAGTTCCTGTAGCTTCGGCTTGACGGGGGTTCGCCGGTCCCCAGGGCCCTCCTGAAGCGCTGAGGCCTAGCGTGGAGGCAATCCGGACGGTAGGACAGTAGTCTAGACTGCTTGTGTGCACACGTAGCTGGCAGTGGCGGTACACTGAGTCCAGCTAGTCCTAGTTTAGCTCGCTGCCTCACCCTACAGTGCCCCGGAACGCTGTAGGGGTGGACAGGCGTGAGCAGTGGTGGTAGTGTTGGGAGGCGACGTTCGACTTCGGTCGACAGTGTGGTTCAGTCGCTTCGTGGACTTTGACTGTGAGACGTGACTTTGTGTTGGGTTCTCCAGGTTGCTCGGTACTGTTCCTGTTACACTGCTTACGCGTACGTTTCATATTGAGTTGGGTTCTTCGGGTTACTTGGCATCGTTCTTGCTACACTGCTTGTTGTCATTGCTATATATATATCCCTATTGTTACACTTGTGGGTGTGTGAGTGGGAGGCAGGGGATCGGATGATCCCTACTGAGCCCATTTCTGGTGTGGCTCACTCCCTGCGGTTTCAGGTGTGGACCTCGAGGCGAGCGGTAGCGTGGTGTCTTCTTGGTGTGCGGACCAGCAGCTGTCTTAGTTCCGGGGTATGCCCCGATGTTGTTGTACTTCCTTCTGCCTGTACTTATTTAATTGTTGGACATGTAATTATTGTTGGACTGTATACGGACATTGTTATTTTTCCTTCCTGCGCACTTGCTTATCATTGTAGTCCGTGAGATTGTTATATTTAGCCTTGTTTAGCACTTACTCCTCCAGACGTGTTGTGTGAGATCCGAGTGTGAACCCGCAGTTAATGGGCCGACATCCATTTAGTGACCGGGTCTCCGGTCATAGGATGGCGGGTCGTTACAGCCAATGTGCCCAAGTCTACAATGCCACATGTAGGCCTGGTTCACACAATTCTTGCTCTTCTTAAGAGCATTATCAATTTGAAGATTGTAATAAGAAACATCTAAGAGATATAGACCGTTGACTAAAGATGCCGAAACTATTGATTTATTACCATAATAAATCGTACAACTTCTATTCTCAATGGTCAACCTATATCCTATCTTGTCCAAACAAGATATTGATATGATGTTCTTTATTATGCTAGGAACATAATAACAATCTTCCAATAGTAAGGTGTCTCCCGATGGAAGCCTGAGGTTTGCTGTCCCAACAGCAATCGCCGCAACTTTTGCGCCGTTTCCTAGCCTCAATTCCACCTCACCTTGTCTCAGCTTGCGCTTACTTGTCAGCATCTGCACATCATGGCAGATATGAGAAGCACATCCGGTATCCAATACCCAAGATGTGGAATCTCTAACTGATAAGTTGATATCTATCATATAGATATCTGAAGCTTCAGACAGCTTCACTCTCCCATGAGCTTTATCATTAAGGAACTCCTTGCAGTTCCTCTTCCAGTGACCATACTGCTTATAGTATAAGCAGTCACCCTTCACTACTCTTTTACCTTTGTCCTTTGATCTTTTATCGTTAGCTATCATCCCTGCTTCAGGGGCATCCAATGCCGATTCAGCAGGAGGATCAGCTCCATGGACAAAGTTATTGCGTTCAGATCTGTAGACATTCTTCGGTCTGAACCAATCCGAGTAGATCAAGTAAGTCAAAATGGCATCAAGTATGCCACGGAGTGGGTTATTCGACGACATAGTTCCTATAGGAGATAAGTAAAATCTATTTAGCAGATGTTCAATTATTAAAGTTTAAAACAAGACATGGTCTTTTGTTCAAGTTTAACTCCCACTAATTTTCGACGGACTGTATAACCCTCAGTTATACAGAACGGGAGACGCCGACAGTCTCCTAGTGGGGATCAGAATCTCAATGACTTGCACTACAGCCTTGTGGATAGCACAACAAATTGTAATACAATCAGAGAGCACCCAACTCATGGGACTTGCAACTCCTTGCAATATATGATCATGGCTTCGGTCCCCAAAGATTTAATGGCCTTGTGGATAGCACAACAAACCACTAATTCTGGTCTAAGCTAACCATGATTACGCGACGAGCATAGATTTGCATGCAGCCCTTGTGGATAGTACAACAAAGCTGCATGGTTCCTCTACCCCGATCTATAGGCATCTAATACCATAGCCACAGTTTCTCCTCCCAATTAAGCATGCCTTGTGGATAGCACAACAAACCTACCTAAAGTGATTCGAATCATATGACTATAACGATGGTGGACCACGTGGTAAGTTCTTAACTACTCGCGTTACGGCTTAGAGTTTATCTGAGGGTATTTAGATAACTTTTTATCTTGGTCTCTCCTACGTGATAGTATATAGATATATCGTATATATTTACTAAATACTATAACCTGCTTTGATTCATAATCAAAAGAAAAACAATGCATCTCATACATGTCATTAGTGTGGTCATGGATAGCACAGTGGGTTTGACTGGAGCCAACAGTCAAACGCACACTCAATCTAATTATAACATTTACATTAGATATCCAGCAATCACATAGGCAAGAGATCTCCATCTTTTCGCCTTCCTGGTTGCAGCTGTGGATCGTCCTCGCTCCTTCTTCGGTTGCCTCCATATTACATTAATTCTAGAATTAACAAGTAAATTGAAGAAGGCCTTATGGCGAGTACAAGAGAGAGAGGGAGGTAGAAATACATCGGGGTATGAGAGAGAGAGGTGCGCAGACCTCTATTTATTAACAATTAATAATCTAACATACATCCACGATCCACACAATCCATTCATCACATGAATAATAAATTAGGTGCATATCCATGACCACGGTGTGTTTTAAACATTCCACACATGATTCAGCGCATCACATGGCTAAAACAAATGACTTTTTAAAAATAGATAAGTTTTGGCTTTCAGAAAGCTGGGATCCAATCAAAATTGGCATTTGAATTTCGAAAACTCATTTAATTAACTTAACATGCAATTAAATCTAATTTAAAAGCAATAAATACACATCACATGCGCACACACTCCGAATTAATAATTCCAGATTATTCCATGCAAATTTGAACATTTCTAATAATCTAACACTTAGATTAAACCCCATTAATAATCTAACAATTAGACTATTAAAGATTAATCTAACTCTTAGATTAATCCATCAAAATTAATTAACAATTTAACACTTAAATTATTAATTAACTCTAATTATTAATTAACTACTAATCTAACTCTTAGATTAGTTGATTAATGTTAATTAGTAATTTAACATTTAAATTATTAATTAACACTAATCCATTAATAACTATAATCTAACAATTAGATTAGAAGATTAAAGTTAATCATTAATTTAACCCCTTAAATCAATAACTAACAATAATCATTAAATACAACTAATTTAACACTTAAATTAATCATTTAAGTTAATTATTAATTTAACAATTAAATTAATAACTAACTCAATTATTAATTAACAATTAGTTGAAATAACAATTAATGATCTAACTATTAGATTAATAATTATTAATTACTAATTTAACCATTAAATTAGTATTATTAAAATTAACTATTAGTTTAACCATTAAACTAACAGTTAATGTTAATCAACTAACAACTAAATGTTAATTAAAATGATTCACAAATTATTTGTAAGCCCATTATAAAATTACAAAACATTTTTGAATTTTATTTAAATTAAAATTAAATTTTAATTCATTTTATAAATGGGCAAAGGGAATTAAACAAGAATATAGGGATGGAGTTGGCTCAGCCGAATGAGCTGAGCCCAGGGCTCGGGCCCTGGCCGAGCCAGGGCTCGGACCAGGGGCGCCAGGCCCTGGCCTAGCTCGTGGCCTGGCTCGGCCAGGTCCGTCCAAGCCCTGGACCCGGCCCGGCCGGTCCGACCGGCTCGGGACCGAGTCCAGTGAAGCGGTTCGGCCGCCCCCCTCCTTCCCAGAAACCCTAATCTGCAACTGTTGCAGCCGGCGGCTGGAGGGGCGGCAGGCCGCCGCCGGCGAATGCCCAGGCCCCGGCCGTCGCCGCCGGCGACGCCCCCGGCGACGCCCCAGGCGCCGGCGACCTGTCCGGCGCCGGTGGGGCATGGTTTCGGTTCAGCCGAGCCCCAAAAACCCCAACAATTCTGATTTTTTTTTTTTCAGGTTTCAAAAAACCCGAGTTTGGGCTCGTTTTTCAGGACCTCCAAGGGCACTCCGGCGCCGATCTTGATGACCGGTGGATAGAGGTGACTATCCTCTATGGATCCGGAGTCTCGGCCGGCCATCCCAACGATTGGGAAGCCGATTCAAGTCGCCGTAAACTCGCCATTCTTCGTCTCACGAAGAACACGAAAACCCCCCAAAATAATCTCGAAAAATCACGGAAAAATAATCAAATTATTTGTGTTCATCTTATGAACACTATTCCGTCATTTTTATCGGATTAAAGGCATGGAATAACTCAAGAAAAATCAATTTCGGAAACCGAAACGAGACGAGAAACAGTGGAACCTGGCTTTGATACCACTGTTGGGTTTTCTCGGTTTCTCCGGATCGCTCACGCAGCGGAAAATAAAATTTTTACAGCGATCCATTTCCCGTTTCGAAGAACTAAAATACGATAATCGGATTATCGAAGTTCTCACCGTGTGCGGAGTCGAATCCGCATCCGTTCGGTTCCGTCGGTGTGACACCGCAAGCCGCGCAAGCGCCCGGCCTCTAGCGAAGTCCACGCGATCCTCCCCGCGACGGATATCCTCGAGTTCATCGTTCTTCGCAGCCCGCGAAGCCTTCGCTGGTCGCCGCAATGATCGCCGCAGTGCGCGGACGATTTCCCGTCGAACGGGATTCGGAGAAGCGGCGGAGCAGATCTGGATCTGCCTGGACTCCAGAGGAAGACAGAAACTGAGGAGGGGCGGCTAGGGTTAGCAGCAGCTTGGCCTGCTCAGCCCGTTCGCTATGTTTTATACTAACCGCGCGGTTTTTCACAAAAACCCCCGGTTTGTATAAAACCCACTTATTTATCCATCGCCTTGAGAATCATTTGCGTGTGACCCTCTAGGCCCAAGTACCAGTCCAGTTAATGGCCCAGTAAGCCCAGTGACTCCTCACTGGCTTTATTAATTAATTAATAACCCTTTATTAATCAATTAATCAATCGAATTGATGTCGCACATCGAATTCGACCGGGCCTCCGATCACGTTGGGTGCCAAGCAACACCGCGTGAACCCGGAAGGTATTTGGGGTTAAGTAACCCACTCTTGGAACCTTTCCGCCGACAGTTACCGCGTGAATATAATCCTTCATTCGTACAATGCTCTCGAGTCAACTCAGGGTATGGCGAGCTGTCAAACCCTAACCGGTCGACTCACTTGGATTGGATGCCGCTTGATGAATATCGGAAAACTCCTTTCCCGATATTATCGTCCGCCCAGGCCAGGGACTTTCACGCATCCTTCCTAGAGCATTCTCTCTCTAAGTACCGAGAGCGAATGATTCCTTATTGACACACAATTCCCTTCGACGGTATTCCGCTGCACCCAATCCTTGGCGTATTAGAATCCCGTGGATAGAGATTCGTAGACCAAGGTCAAAGTACAGAAGTCCACCGCCAAGGTGTCCTTGGTGTCTCAGGTCCGAGGACCATCCACGCAACTGTGACAATAGAATCAAGCTGGTTGACATTGAGGTACAATACCATCCAGCGATTCAGTCGGATCAGTTCAGTGAACTCATTCTCCAATGAGCACCTACAGATTCGCCTTAGTGTCTCCACACAAGTGACTTATGAGACCCGTCACCCTCATCATATGAGGAGGAGTAATCTGTACTAGTCTAACCGGATATCCGATGTCCTTCTCGGATATCCTCCGACTAAGAACGATTAAGAATATGTGTGTTTAAGTGATCAGTCTCATTAGTATGATCTCATCATAATCTGATCACCATAGTGCATATTCACGGACTTCATTATGAAACGATAATTAACGCGATTTACACATAATGAATATTATGCCATTTTATTAATAATGAACGAGATTTACATTGTTAGATTGGCTTGTAGGCCACCTAAACTAACAGTTTCGTGGGTTGCGAAGAACGAGAAACGTCAGGATATCCGTCGCGAGGAGGATCGCGTGGACTTCGCTAGAGGCCGGGTACTTGCGCGGCTTGCGGTGTCGCACCGACAGAACCGACCGGTTGCGGATTCGAATCCGCACACGGTGAGAACCGATAATTTGATTATCGTGATTTTTAGTTTTTCGAAACGGGAACGGATCGCTGTTTTAATATTTTATTTTTCGCTGCGTGAGCGATCCGGAGAAACCCGAGAAACCCAACGAGAGCAACCATCTCATGGTAATTGCAACTCCTTGCAATATCCGATCTTTTTTCGGCTCCCAGGTTATTAATAGTTCCAGGAAAACACATTAGACCATTATGCCTGGTCTATGCTTTACCATCAATACGTGATGGAACAGAGTAGGAATATAGCCCTTGGGTAAACACTTGGATAACTATATCGTTCCTCTATTCTAATCTCAAGGCATCTGATGACATAGTTAATCCTCTCATCAGATGATGGCAAATCTTGGTTAAACACGTAGAAAATGCCACCACTGAATTAAGTTCTAAAAATTATATTGATGGAGAGTCACGCGGTGCATTCTTAATGACTCACGCTACGGCTTAGACTTTATAACGAAGGTTTTATTTTATTTGTTTTGGTCTCATCCTAGGTGATAATATTTAAATATATCGCATATATTATATATACTAATAACCTAGATAATTTGATTTGTGATCGAAAGAAATATACACGCATTGCATACATGTCATGGTGTGGTCATGGATAGCACTGTGGTTTGACTTGAGCTAGACAGTCAAACACGCACACACATACACAATATAACAATTATATCATGAGTCCGCAAACTCATAAACTGAATGAACTCCTTCATTTCCTTCTTGGTTGCAGTTGTGGATAATCCTCACTCCACGTTCAACCGCCTCAATCAAATTACATTATAAATTCATAATTTACATGATAATTTAAAGAAGCCTTGTGGCGAGTACATCAAGGAGGGAGGTAGAGATACAATAGAATATGAGAGAGGGAGAGGTACACAGACCTTTATTTATTAACAACTAATAATAATCCAAACACACACATACCATCGATCTATATCCACACATCATCACATGAAATTATATAATGTGCTTATCCATGACCATCGTGCACTTTTTAATTAAACAAACCACACATGAATTAGCACGTCACATGGCTAGAATTTTTGAAAATATATAATTTGATTTCATAAACCAGGGACCAAACATAATTTGGATTTATATTTTCGAAAAGGTTTTTTTTTTTTTTTTAAACATGCCAATTTCAAATCAAATTTAAATAAGCAATTAAATCACATCATATTAGCAAAAACTCCAAATTAACATATTTAGAATATTCCATGTAAGCTAAAATTATTGACATTAAAGAAATTAATTTAACAATTAAACTAACTATCTTTAATATCCCTTAATCTAACAATTAGATTAATTAACTAATTAACAACATTTGTTAAATATCCCCATAATATTTAAATCTATTTACTAGCCTTTAACAATTATAAAATATAATTTAATTTAATTATAACACCTCATTTTAAATTTAAATCAAATTCTGTAATTAAAAAGGGCAGCAAATAAGAAATAAGGGATATAAAGGGGGTTAATGGGCCAGGTCAAAGGGGGTCAAATGGCCTAGGCGGGCTGGGCCCGGTCCGGCCCCTGGGCCAAGCCAACCCGGAGCCTGGCTCGGGCCCAGACCCGCCCCAAGGGGCGGGCCTAGCCTGGGTCGGGTATCGGGTTGGCTTGGGGACCTGGCCCAACGAGCCTGCGCCCTCTACTCGACGTAGCTAGGGTTTGCAGGGTGAAGGGGGGCAGCGCCCTGCCGCCGGCAGCCTGCCCCACATGCGCCGGCCGGCGGGGCACTACGCCATGGGAGGCCGCCCGGGCAACTAGCCCTGCCCCTAGTCCCCAGTAGTCCCCCCCCCATCCCTCCTCAAAAAAAAAAAAAAAAAAAAGAGAGAAAAAAAACCCTGTGTGAGGTTTTTAACAAGCCCGACCCCCCCCCCCCCCCCCCACCTGAGCAGGAAGATGTAGGAGGACAAAGGGTCGAATATAGCCTTCTCTGTCGCCGGTCGGCAGCCGATGATCCCCGGGGGAGGGATTCAAAACTCTGGTGAGCAATCCCCAACTCTTGGGGTGCCCATAAAGACCTTGATTCGTGCCCGTTCTTCGTCAGAGAATGAACATGAAACGCACACAGAAAAAAAATCTGAATTTAATGCAATAAATTATTGTTAATTAATCATGTTCATCTGATGAACATGGATCATCCAATTAAAATCAGAAACTAGCATGGAGTATATTATAAAAATGACAATCTAGAGACCGAAACGACGAAGAACATAGTAGAACCGAGGTCTGATACCACTGTTGGGTTCACTGTGTCGGATCCGAGGGAAACATAGCGGAAAATAAAATTGGATACATCCCGTTTCTGTAAACAAAACTTAACGGTAAATCGGATTTACCTTGCGCGGATTCGAATCCGCATTCGTTCGGTTCTGTCGATATGATGTCGCGAGCTGCACAGGTGCCTAGCCTCTAGCAGTATCTACGCGATCTTCCACTCGGTGGATCGTCCTCGCTTCCTCGCTCGTTGCAGCGCCCGCAGATCCCGTCTAGTTGCGCGCAATCCTCCGCGACATGCGGACTTAAAATTCCCAACAGACGGGAGACGAAGCAGGCGGGAGTCAGAGCGGAGTCTCTAGGGCTAGCCAGAGAGGGGGCGGCGCCCACAGAGAAAGAGAGGAGAGAGAGAGGGGGGCGGCTAGGTCAGGGTTGCCGGTCCCTGACCTCACAACATTACTTTTATAATGAGTGATTTGCGATTTTTCAGAAAAACCCACACTTATCCAAAACTCCGTCAAAAATCCACCGACTTGAAAACCTTTTGCATGCGACCCTCTAGGCCCAAATACTGGTCCAGTTAATAGCCCATTAAGTCCAGTAACTCTTTACGGATCCATTGAATTAATTAATATCCTTATATTAATTAATCAACCGAATTTAATGTCCTACAATAAATTTGGACAGACTTCCGATCACGTTGGGTGCCAAGCAACACCGTGTGATCCCGGAAGGCAACCCTTTCCGTCAACGGTTACCACGCGGATATAATCCTTCATCCGTGCAATGTTCCTGAATCGACCTAGGGTATGGTTTACCATTAAACCCTATCCGGTCGAATTAGATATTGTTAATCTATATCAGTTAACTATTTATCTAATATAGAGTTCGCCCTGGCCAAGGACTTAAGCGCATCATTTTTGGAACATTCTCTTTCCCATTATCGAGAGTGGATGATCCCGTATTGAACATACAATTACCTTCGATGGCATCTCCCTTAACCTGATCACTTGACTTATAGATAACCCATGGTTAGGGATTCGTTAATCAAGACAAAGTTCAGAGACCTACCAACAAGGTATCCTTGGTGTCTCAGGTCCAAGGGCCATCCACACAACTGTGACAAAAAGAATCGTGCTAGTTAACAGTTAGGTAGATACCATCTAGTGATTCATGGTCGGATTAGTTCAACTCATTCACCAATGAGCACTTACAAGTCCAGCATAGTGTCTCCACACAAGTGACTTATGGGATCAATTACCCTCATCATATGAATTGAAGAAACCTGTACTAGTCTATCCGGGTGTTTGATGTCCTTCTCAAACATCCTCCAACTAGGAACAATTAAGAACATGTGTTTATAAGTCTTTGGTCCCATAATTATGATCTCATCATAATCAGAAGACCATTGCTCATGTTCATGGACTTCATCGTGATATGATAAACAAAGATCGAATTAAATACATAACGAATTATTGTCATTAAATTAATAAACTAAATAATACACAGTATCGGATTGGCTTGTAGGCCATCTAATACTAACAGGTGTATCTGTGGATCTGGCAAAGGTTGAGGCCGTACTTTCTTAGCAGACACCTAAAAATGCTTCAGAGATTAGGAGTTTTCAAGGTTTGGCAAGCTATTATAGACACTTAATTGAGGGATTTTCATCTATTGCTACTCTGATAACCAATCTTACTAAGAAGGGTGTCAAGTTCATGTAGTCTGAGGAATTTGAGCAGAGTTTCTAAGAATTGAAGACAAGACTTATCACTACCCTAGTTTAAACTTTGCCTAGTGGGTTGGACGGTTTTGTTATTTATACAAACGCTTGCCAGAAAGGTTTGGGTTGTGTGCTGATGCAGAATGGGAAGGTTGTGGCTTATGCTTCACGTTAGTTGAAGGATCACGAGAAGAATTATCCGACACATGATTTGGAGTTAGCTGTTACTGTTCATTCCTTGAGGATTTGGAGACACAATCCTTATGGAGTAAAGTTTGAGATCTTTATTGATTATCAGAGCCTGAAGTACATTTTATCACAGAATGAGCTTAATTTGATGCAGAGAAGATGGGTTGAATTTTTGAAGGATTATGAGTTTACACTGAATAATCATCCCGGCCAATGTGGTTACTGATGCTTTAAGCAGGAAACTTATGACCTTGTCTTTGCACAGAAATTGGGAGATGCTTGAAGATGTTGTTGACTGTAAACCATAAGTTAAAGGTGAGCATTGTGTCCTAGCTCAGGTGACTGTAAGACATGTGACTGGGAAGAGAGTTATAGAAGTTCGGAAGCAAGGTCCTAAAATACAAGAATTGATTGGTAAGACACATATTTCTCAAAATGATGATGTAATTATAAGAGTTCGAGGAACGTCACGTTTTCCACAAGATGAGGAGCTGTGAATGAAATTGTTGAATGAGGCTCACAAATCCCAATTTTCTATTCACCCAGAAAGTACCAAGATGTATAAAGACATGAAGAGAAATTTTTGATAGTCTGGCATGATGAGGATATTGTAGAATTTATTTTCAAGTGCCTTACTTGTCAGCAGGTGAAGATCGAGTATCAAAGGCCAGGAAGACTGATGCATGCCATGGATATTCCAGAATGGAAATGAGAACACATGACTATAGACTTTGTGATAGGATTGTCATTAACTAGGAAGAAGCATGATTCTATTTGGGTGATCGTGGATAGATTGACTAAGTCTACTAATTTCCTAGCTATACACTAGACGACTTCTTTAGAGGAGTTGACTCAAATGTACATTGAGGAGATTGTAAGGTTGCATGGAGTTTCAGTGTCCAATATCACAAATCGTGATGCTCATTTTATAGTAAGGTTCTGTAAGAGTCTACAGGAAGCCTTGGGTACACAATTGATGTTCAGTTCAGCTTTCCACCGATAGACATATGGACAATTGGAGAGAACGATTCAGACACTTGAGGATATGCTAAGAACTTATAGCATTAAGTGGAAAGGTAATTGGGATGATTATTCAAAGTTGATTAAATTTGTTTACAATAATATTTATTATACTAGTATTGGTCTGGCACCGTACGGAGCTTTGTATGAAAGACCGTGCTGATCGACTTTGTGTTGGGAAGAAGTTGAAGAGAAAAGGTTGATTGGTCCACAACTTGTACATGATTGCTCAAACAAGATCGATGTCATTAGGAAACGACTTTTGACAAACACAGAGTCGACATAAGAGCTATGTAGATCATAAGCAAAGGGAATTGGTGTTTGAAGTGGGAGACCATGTTTTCTTGAAGTTTTTACTGACTAAGGGAGTCATGAGGTTTGGAAGAAAAGGAGAGTTGAGTCCAAGATATATATTGGTCCATTGGATATTTTGGAGCGTGTTGGACAGGGTTCTTACAAGCTTGCTTTGCGACCGGATTTGCCCAGTGTTCACCCAGTATTACATGTTTTCATGTTGAGGAAGTATGTTGGTGATTCATCTCATGTACTAGTTATGAGCCATTAGAAGTTCAACCAGATCTGTCATATGAGAAGCAAGTACTGAGGACTAAGATGATTCTTATGGTCAAAGTTCTTTGGAGATATTATTACTCTATAGAAGATGTGACATAGGAAGTGGAAGAAGATATGAATAAGAGATATCCAGAACTGTTTGGTAAGTGATTCTATACTTTGCTTGCATTATAAATTTCGACGATAAAATTTATTTAAGGGGGAGAGGATGTAATATCTGGTATTATTTTCTAAATAGAAATACTAATAAATAAATAAATAAAAATGATAAAAATAATTAAAGGGTCAGATGGAGTGTAATATGAATTGAATAAGCCTACTAACTTAGTCTCATAGATGGTTTAGTCCATTATGTAGAAGAAATTTTTGGGTCCGAATACCTAGGACAATATGTTAGTATTTCAGAGATAACTCTTAGGCTAAAAATTGGATTATGGCATGGCTAGTACTATTTGAAAGATTTTGAAGGGATCTACAACTTTTCGAAGAACATTTTTACTGATTTGTTTGTTTATTAGGCCAAAAAACTAAAGGTTTAGTTAAGGAAGGTAGGGTTGTAAAAGAGGATCCATTTGGAGTAGGATTCTCTCTAATTCGTGGAAGGATAGCATAATTTGATCGAAAGGTGATTTGTAGAGGTTATTTTAGATCAGAAGTGGGTGTTAACTGTATATATATATGTGTGTGTGTTTTTGAGAGTGTGGCTAATCCTAGCCGTCGTTCTCCATTGTTGATGGTGGGTGTTTTATTCTTGCTCTTGAACAAAGAGAAGAAGATGAAGGTTGTTCTTGAGGAAGCATAATGTTCTTGTGGTTCTCTTGACTTCTAAGACATTGGAGGTCAAGGAGGAAGTCTAAGAAGTAGTGCCTCATGCTGAGAGTTGGGATCTCCTGGTGTATTTCCGATTTGGGGGATTTATAGCATTAGAGGTAGGTGATGATTCCCGAAAGCATCGATATTTTATATTATATGAAAAGCTTAATTTGTTTTCAATATTTCAAAGCCTAAAATATGTTGATAACATTATAAAGTTTGATTAGAAACCATTAGATTTGAAGATGGGATCATAAATCATTGAAAAATCACATTTTTGCACTGTTACGGCTGAAAATGGTCGAACGTTTCGAACGAATCGGTCGACCGATTCACCCATCTGATTGCAGGATTTTTTTGCTGACAAAACAGGTTCTGACAGCAAAAAGATCAACCATTTTACTGAAATGGTCGACTATTTTATGTCAGTGCCCTATTCAGCACTCACCTTTTCTAACTGAACTTCTCGAAGTCTCTTCTTACTCGTTTTAACTCTGACTGACTTGAAATTTTGACCAAAGCATCATCAACAAGTTTTTTACTTGACTGCAAAATTATATAACTTTTTGGAATCTATTTGATATTTATTTCAGTAATTAATTCATAACTATTGTAAGTGACTCAATTCGAGCATTCTATAGATGTCTAAATTTGTATCATATAAGCTTGGATCTTAAGGAAACTTTGTAGACATTTTTCATATAGTATTTTTATTATGTCTACTATGTTTGGTTATTTTATGAATTCATTTGCTATTATTTGTATTATTTAATATATTTTCAACCCTGAAACATAGGTTTGATATATGAAAATTATGAAACATGTTCCAAAAATTTTGTAAAGTTTCCAGTAGTGTTTTAAATGCTTGTTTGACCTATTAGAATTAGTTTTAACTGAATGTTTATAGTAGAACATTGTGCTATCTTTAAAAAGTCTTGTTTTTATGAAAAAAAGTATTATTTTTACATATATATATATATATATATATATCATTAGCTATATGATTAATGATAACCTTAGATTATGATGAATTCTAATTTAGTGAAGTTTTTAGATATCTGAAGTTTTGAAATACGTAACTTGATTACATACTACTAGTTATATTTGAGCCATATGCTACGTGATATGTGACTTTCTATGTGTTGGAAGAATTATGTAATATATTTATGGCTAATAGTTTATTTTTAAGCAAAGTAAAAAAGTTTGATATATGTGATAAGTATTATAAATTAGTATGTTTTTTTCCAGATTATTAGAAAACACACCCGATTTGATATAAGATATATCTGAGATCTTGTTTTGTCTCATTCTCTTATTTGATCTATATGTAGTATTGTGAATCATTTATAATATGATTTAAATACCATGTGAATTTCAATTATTATATGTTTAGCATGTGGAGGGGATGATGCCTACTTGGTTTTATACTTAATAAGTTTGTTGAAAATTTTTTCAGGATAGTTGGCCAGAGAGTTGGACTTTAATTCTGATCACGAGGAGTAGGTGTGCTTGGAGCCTATTAGATTCAAGACTAGTTTTGAATTTATAAGTCTTTTCATTTTAATAGATTGATGTAGTAGGAGTAATTGAGTCTATTATGTAATTGTAAGATCCTAGAGAGTTGTAAGATGTTGATTATGTTATTTAGAGACAATTGTTTATTATGAGACTTTTGTAGATTGTGTTAGCTTATTATTAATTTAAAATTTGCGATGGATGGCTATTCGTTTTGGCTGGTGAACTCTTATTCTCTCTGTAATGACCCGCCACCCTATAATCGGAAATCCGATTACTAAATAGGTATCGGATCATTATCTACGGGTTCACACCCGGATCTCAAACGACATGTCTGTAGAAGTAACTGTTAAACAAGGCTAAATATAACAATCTCACGGACTTCAAGGAAAGTACAAGTGCGTAGGAAGTAAATTAATAATGTTTGTATACAGTCCAGCAATAATTATATGGTCCAAAGAATTAAATATGTACAGGTAGAAACAAAGTACAAAAACATCGGGGCATACCCCGGAACCAAGATAGTTGCTGGCCTGCATACCAAGGAGAACACCACATGCCGACACTCGCCGAGAAGTCCACACCTGAAACTGCAAGGAGTGAGCCACACCAAAATTGGGCTCAGTAGGGATCATCCGATCCTTGCCTCCCACACACACACACACAAGTGCAGTAATACAAAATGAAGGCAATTTAATTAAAGTAGTAAACACAGTTCCCAAATTCCGGTATGAGACATATGCATCTATAATGCAACATGCACAATTCTATGCAATTCGAGTAACCCAACTCAACACCACAGTTTGTAACCAAAGATCTGGCTAAACACACAAACCACACTATCGACCGTGTACAAACAGCGCCTCACAACACCACCAACACCTACGCCTGTCCACCCCTATGATGTTCCGGACACCGTAGAGTGAGGCAGTGAGTCAAACTAGGACTAACTGGGACTAGTGAACCACCACCGCCCAGTTACGTGTGCACACAAGTAGTCTAGACCACTGTCCTATCGACCGGACTTCCCTCAATGCCAGGCCTAGGCACTTTACAAGGGCCCTAGGGACTGGCGAAACCCCTCAAGCCGAAGCTATAGGGACTACCCATAACCCTAACCTCCCGAGTCACATTAGGCCAAAGGGCGACGGGTACCATTCGTAACCTCGATATCTCAAGTTATATCAGGCCCAATGGCGAAAGGGTAAACTCCAGCAGCACAAACCCGGCTCTCCAGTAAGAAACACGCTAGAAACTGCCACGACAAAGTCGGAAAATACCGACCTGCTGGGACCAAACAGCAACCCCTCGGATAGCACACTGACTACTCTGGCCTGTCTAGCTCTAGGTGGTTCTACTTCTCCCAGCCATAAGTGAAACACTAACATGTACCCCTCCCACACCGGTACGGCAACAATGCCACATAGACACCGCATTCCTTCCACACCGACACAAGGTGTCAAACGCAAACCACAATCATTCTATCTCCACAATCATATAAACACACACATACATAATGCGATTCCAATTATACAGAAATCCTCGGCTTCGATGTACGATTTCAAGCATGCATTTAATCGAACTATCTAACAATGTAAACACAAGTTAATAGCATGAATTAATGATGTTCTATCTTGAATCGCGTCACCCATGGCTGACGTTTTTCAAGACTCCTAAACTGGTTCATAGGAAAACTGGCCTCAAAATATGGCCTAAAACACGTCGTCCCTGGAAGCCGCCATTTGAATGGCGTCGCTGTCCCTAGACGCCATTCAAAACATAACTTCTTTCTCATAGAAACTGCTTCCGGGATGAATCTGGCCTAAATGGCGTCATCTTTGCCTGTTACCATTTCAAATGGAGTTGCCCTAGCTAGACGCCATTTAGAGCCCAATATATGGTTCCCTTACAACCTCTCCCCCAAAATTACCCGTAAAATACCCAAAATTGAAAATGACGGGGAGCATCCAATTTACCATTTGAAACACACTAATTCCCATTTCATAGAAATAACCATTTTCATTAAAAAGCCCCTTAAACATGCTCATTCTACCCAAATATCCACACACGTTGCATGCTTCAAGCGGGAAAACACGGATAAAACAACCAAATCACATATAAGGATCATCCCCCTACCGGTCACTTGAACTCCTCCTAGCTCCGTGCCGCTGAATCGCCGCACCGGAAACTACCGCCGTGGACGCCGTCACTCCTCCGGGACATCGGTCGCCGCTCGGAGAATGAAGTGCCGCGGAGGAGGTGGTGGTGGTAGTGGTAAGAGGTAGAGAAGTGTTGGAGTGGTGGAAGAGGAAGAAAGGGAAGGAAAAAGGAAAGGGGGAAACGAAGAGGATCGGAGAGAGGGAAGAGAGAGAGTGAGAAGGAGAGAATGAGCGAAAGGAGGGAAGGTTCGGGTTGTTAAACCGAAACAAATGAAATCGCGTTGCCCTCGGCAGACGCCTTTCAGGTGACACATCGGGGGCGTACTCTGACAGAATATCTGAATCACGTCGTCCATCCAAGATACCGTTCAGATGACATGACCGGAGCCATACACACGTGCCCCAACGCCCGTCCACGCAGCACAATCAGCAAGCTACCTAAATGGCGTATGTACAGATCGACGCCATTCGAAAGGCGTCATGCACCCTAGACGTCATTTAGAAGGCATGCTCCTGACCCATCGTGGCCCAAACCAAGGGGTCCAGCTCCGAAACCGACCCAGTAACTGTACCCGAAACCTCAATCCTTATATTCTCCCCCCCTAAAAGAATTTCGTCCTCGAATTTGTAACCGCTCGAACGACAAACATTGTCGACAATTCTACACCGGTAACACATATCTCATCAATCACCCTTACTGATCGCACTCCTCCACGGGGCTCCGTATAGTCGGTCGATCTCATCAACACTAGGCTAATTACATTCTACGATTCTGCCAACACTGATGGACTAATACAACTATTTATTAGCCTTACGAGGCACATATTACAAAATTGATTCTCCACGATGTCCCAAAATACATAAAAAGTGCCATAAGAACTCACAACAACAACCTAAAAGATAAGACAAAAGTGTTTATCTAGCCCAGCATCTCGGACCTCTTCTAAGAGAGCACACAACACTGCTCTAGGTCCTGGGCTTCTTCTGACCACTCGGCTCCTGACCTATCCTATTCTTCTGGGGACATTTCCTTACAAGATGTCCCTTCTTACCACAGCCAAAACAGCTACTAGTGACCAATGGACATATCCGATCACCATGCTGTCTACCACAACGGGGACAATGATCTATCACATCATGTCCCGCTTCCTGCTGTCTGCTAGCCACAGTCTGCACTGCCGAACCGAGCCGTCTTCGTCCTCATCATAAAGCATCCCTTGGAACCTGGACCCAAAGGAACTTGAACCGTCTGTCGAAAGAATTGCCAATTTGTTCTTGCTTTGTTGCTGCCCTCGTGCTGACCGCTCTAATTCTTTCGCCATTTGTTGGAATTGAGTCTCTACTGCTGCTATGCACCGAACTGCTGATGCAAGATCACTACAACAATGAGATGCCACCATTCCCATCAGATCGTACCGGAGTCCATCCACAAATCTCTCCGTTCGACGTTCCTCATGCTCAGATATGTGTGGAACGAATCTTCCGAGAGCCACAAACTTCATCTGATATTCTAGAACTGACATATCACTCTGTACCAATTCCATAAACTCCCTTTCCTTGGCCTTCCGAACATGCCTCAGAAAGTACTGTCTACTAAACTCTCTCACAAATACCTCCCAAGGAATCTCTCTCAAGGACCTATCCAAAAACATCATTCTCTTGATGGTAACCCACCAATCATAGGCATCGTCTTTCAACAAATAGGTTGCCAACAAAGTCATGTCATTCTCAGCACACTCAAGAACATCGAATGCCTTTTCCACCTCCTTAATCCAATGAGCTACCTCGTCTGGACAAGTTGACCCGTGAAAGAACGGGTCTTCAACTTCAAGAACCGTTCCATCACCGTGGACTGACCACCTCAGGAGTTGGATCCCTCACTACCATCTCTCGGTTGGTATCTAGACATTGCCCCAATCATAGCCTCCATAAAACGATCCACATTATGCCCATCTGCCCCCAAACTACCATCGTCAGTTCTCGTACTACGAACCAACGGAACTCTCCTCTTCGGTGCCATCACCACTCTATAAAAACGAAAATCGAAACAAGAACGTCAAAACCTATTAATCTATGCCAACCGTCAGTTATTTGTATTGACTCGTACTTATTGTTGGACTATGATATCTAACCTAGTTTATCACATACTCAACCAGACTGAGCTCTGATACCATCTGTAACGACCTGCCACCCTATAATCAGAAATCCGATTACTAAATGGGTATCAGATCATTATCTACGGGTTCACACCCGGATCTCAAACGACACGTCTGGAGAAGTAAGTGTAAGTGTTAAACAAGACTAAATATAATAATCTCACGGACTTCAAGGAAAGTACAAGTGCGCAGGAAGCAAATTAATAATGTCCGTATACATTCCAACAATAATTATATGGTCCAAAGAATTAAATATGTACAGGTAGAAACAAAGTACAACAACATCGGGGCATACCCCAGAACCGAGATAGCTGCTAGCCTGCATACCAAGGGGAACACCACATGCCGACATTCGCCGAGAAGTCCACACCTGAAACCGCAGGGAGTGAGCCACACCAAAATTCGGCTCAGTAGGGATCATCCGATCCCTGCCACCCCCCCCCCCCCCCCCCACACACACACACACAAGTGCAGCAATACAAAATGAAGGCAATTTAATTAAAGCAGTAAACACAGTTCCCAAATTCCAGTATGAGACATATGCATCCGTAATGCAACAGGCACAGTTCTAAGCAATTCAAGTAACCCAACTCAACACCACAGTTTGTAACCAAAGATCTGGCTAAACACACAAACCACACTATAGACCGCATACAAACGGCGCCTCACAACACCACCAACACCTACGCCTGTCCACCCCTACGATGTTTGGGATACCATAGAGTGAGGCAGTGAGTCAAACTAGGACTAACTGGGACTAGTGAACCATCATCGCCCAGTTACGTGTGCACACAAGCAGTCTAGACCACTGCCCTATCGACCGGACTTCCCTCAACGCCAGGTCTAGGTGCTTCACGAGGGCCCTAGGGACGGGCAAAACCCCCTCAAGCCGAAGCTATAGGGACTACCTGTAACCCTAACTTCCCAGGTCACATCAGGCCAAAGGGTGAAGGGTAGGTACCATTCGTAACCTCAATATCTCAGGTTACATTAGGCCCAGTGCCGAAAGGGTAAACTCCAACAGCACCAAACCCGGCTCCACAGTAAGAAACATGCCGGAAACTGCCACGACAAACTAGGAAAACACCGACCCACTGGGACCAAACAGCAACCCCTCGGATAGCACACTGGCTACTCCGGCCTGTCTAGCTCTAGATGGTTTTGCTTCCCCCAGCCATAAGTAAAACACTAACATGTACCCCTCCCACACCAGTACGGCAACAATGCCACACAGACACCGCGTCCCTCCCACACCGACATAAGGTGTCAAACGCAAACCACAATCATTCTAGATCCACAATCGCATAAACACACGCATACATAATGCGATTCCGATTATACAGAAATCCTTGGCTTCGATGTACGATTTCAAACATGAATTTAATCAAACTATCTAACAATGTAAACACATGTTAATAGCATGAATTAATGATGTTCTGTCATGAATCGCGTCGCCCATGGCCGACGTTTTCAAGATCCCTAAACTGGTTCATAGGAAAACTGGCCTCAGAATATGGCCTAAAACACGTCGTCCCTATAAGCTGCCATTTGAATGGCGTCGCTGTCTCTGGATGCCATTCAAAACAGAACTTCTTTCTCACAGAAACTGCTTTCGGGATAAATCTGGCCTAAATGGCGTCGTCCTAGCCCGTTACCATTTCAAATGGCGTTGCCCTAGCCAGACGCCATTTAGAGCCCAATATCTAGTTCCCTTACAACCTCTCCCCCAAAATTACCCGAAAAATATCCAAAGTAGAAAATGACGAGGAGAATCCAATTTACCACTTGAAACACACTAATTCCCATTTCATAGAAATGACCATTTTCATTAAAAAGCCCATTAAACATGCTCATTCTACCTAAATCTCCACACACGTCGCATGCTTCAAGCGGGAAAACATGGATAAAACAACCAAATCACATATAAGGATCATCCCCGTACTTATCACTTGAACTCCTCCTAGCTCTATGCCGTTGAACCGCTGCACCGCAAACCACCGTGGATGCCGTCACTCCGCCGGGACGTCGGCCACCGCCCGGAGAATGAAGTGCCGCGGAGGAGGTGGTGGTGGTAGTGGTGAGAGGTAGAAAGGTGTTGGAGTGGTGGAAGAGGAAGAAGGGGAAGGAAAAAGGAAAGGGGGAAAAAGAGAGGATCAGAGAGAGGGAAGAGAGTGAGTGAGAAGGAGAGAATGAGAGAAAGGAAGGAAGGTTCGGGGTGTTAAACCAAAACAGATGAAATCGCATCGTCCTCAGCAGACGCCTTTCAGGTGACACGTCAGGGGCGTACTGTGACAGAATATCTGAATCGCGTCGTCCATCTAAGACGCCGTTCAGATGACATGACCGGAGCCATACACACGTGCCCCAACGCCCCTCCACGCGGCACAATCAGCAAGCTACGTAAATGGAGTCTGTACAGACCGACGCCATTCGAAAGGCGTCGTGCACCCTAGACGTCATTTAGAAGACATGTCCCTGACCCACCGGGGCCCAAACCAAGGGGTCTGGCTCCGAAACCGACCCAATAACTGTACCCGAAACCTCAATCCTTACACTCTCATTTCTATTATGTATATACTATATTTCGTACATGTTGATGTATATAGGTGTCCTCACAGCCAATCATAAGGCACCTATTTCAATCTGGTTCATTATTAAATAGCATTTATTTATTTTGTAGATTGGCATATCAATAAGTACACATAATGAAGTCCATGAATGTGTGCAATAGTCATCGGATTATGATGAGATCATAATAATAAGACTGATAATTGATTATTCTTAATTGTTCCTAGTCATTGGATGTTTGAGAAGGATATCAAACATCGAGTAAGACTAGTACATGTTATTCCAGCTCATATGATGAGGATGACTGATCTCGTTAGTCACTTGTGTAGAGTCACAATGGTGAACCTATAGGTGCTCATTAGGGAATGAGTTCACTGAATTGATCTGATATAAATTGCCGAATGGTAATTTACCTGACTGACAACCAGCTTGATTCATCGTCACAGTGGCGTGGTTGATCCGTTGGCTTAAGACACCAAAGACACCTTATCGGTGGACTTCTTGGCTTTGACCTTGGCTTACGAATCTCAATCCACGGGATTTCTAATGGTCAAGGATTGGGTTTAGCGAAAGACCTTTGAAGGGATTGTATGTTCAATAGGGGATCGTTCGCTCTCAGGTAACTAGAGAGAGAATGCTCTAGAATAGATCTACAGGAGTCTCTAGCCAGAGTAGACACAATATCATAAAAGGTGTTTTCGGATATTATACAGCGGAGTCTAATTCAAGTGAGTTGACCATCTAGGGTTTGACAGTTGACCGTACCTTAGGTGAACTCGAGAGCATTGTGCGAACAAAGGATTATAGCCACGCAGTAGCTATGGACGGACAGGTTCCATGAGTAGGTTGCTGAACCCCATTACCTTCTGGAATCATATGGTGTTGCTTGGCACCCAATTTGATCGAAAGTCCGGTCGAATTTACATGAGATGTTAATTCGATTAAGTAATTAATTAAATATTAGATATTAATTAATTACAATAATTACTAAACTGTTATTGGACTTAACGGACTCAAAACTGGACTGGTTAATGGGCCTAGAGGGTCACACGCAAACTGATTCTCAGTCGGTGGAACTAAAGTGGGAATTATATTAACTTGGGGACTTTTGTGAAAAGTTGCACTGACTTAATATATATATGCACTGTTGAGAAACTCTGGGCCAAGCTCTAGGAGCTCTCAAGGCTGGCCATCCCCCCCCTCTCTCTCCTCCTCCTCTGGATGCGTCGTTCGAGGCACCGGGAGACTTCCTATCTCCGCCGCGCTCATTTCCCTAGAGTCGGGAATTCCCGTCCGGATGATCCAGACATCGTTGTGGTGAGGGTTCTTCAACGAGCGTGCTGATCTAGATGACGGATCGAGCACGAACCACTGCAGAGGATCACGTGGATACTGCTGGAGGCCAGACGCTTATGCGGCTAGCGGCATCACCTCGATGGAACCGAAACGGTCGCGGATTCGAATCTGCGCAAGGTGATATGATCATGACTATTTTTTTGATTTTCAGTTTTTAATTGCGAAACGTATCTATGGGCATCGGGCGGGATTTCGTTTATGTTTCCGTAGCGTTCGTCGTGCCCCCGCCCGGATCCCAACAATGGTATCAGAGCCAGGTTCCTCTCTGATCCGCTTCAGTACGACGAAATTAATATTCTAAAATAGATTCCATGCATAAATTTATTTTCCTCTCACATATTTTTTTCATAGGATAAACATACGATGTTCGTTTATTTTTCTGAGAGGAAAACCAATTTTTTTTTGGTTTTTCGTTGAGTTCTTCATGAGAATGAAGAATCGAGTTTAAAAGGGGTTCAATGGTGAATGGACGCCGGAGAAACCTCACCGGGCACATGTTGGGCGGAGTTGACCGGCAGTAGGCTCCGGTGAGGATGGCCAAGGGCAGCTGTAGATGGAGACCATCCTCCTCTTCTTCCTCGTACGCCCTTCATGAGATGAAGCAGAGGAAGGGCCACAGATACATGGCCCACAATTCCACCACTTGCATTGGGGAACTTTCGGCAACACCGGCTTTGCTGGCAAGGCTTGCTGGGCCTGTCTCCGGCACCGGTGGCGGGGCTGACTGCTGGAGGAGAAGCCCCCGCTCTCTCTAGTTTCCAATGGCTGGAAGAGAAAGGGGAGGGAGGCCACGGTTTCAGATCTGGTAAACTGTCAGATTTAAAGGGACTACTGGAGGCAAGCGTACGTCGGCTAGCCACTGCTGGCCCAGGGGATGGAAAGGGGACACCCCTGCGACGTCTGGCCACCCATCCTCCCCATCCTGGTGCCGGAGAAGATACCTGTATAGGGCAGCTTCGGGCAACCAGTGACCGTGGGGGCTGAAACCCTAGCCCTAGGGCCCGGGCGAGCCAGGTGCTGGGCGCTTGGACCGGGCGGCCCTGTACGGCCCAGCGCCCAGATGTGCAGGGCTCGGTCCCGACGCCCTGAATTGGGGATAGAACCTGGCCCAACCGCCCCTGCAACCCGACTCAAGGGCCCCTGCAACCAGCCCGCTGCTGCAACTCCAGCCCAGGCCCAAATGGGCCAAGCCCATTTGAACCCTGAACCCATTAGCCCCCTTTTATTCCCAAGTTTCATTAACAGAATTCATTAATTGAAGATAATGTTTTAAAAATAATTTCAATTAACAAAATGTTATTAAATGTGTTGTCTTAAAATTGTTTTAAGACTGATATTTAATTAACATATTTTTCACTTATCAAGAAATTTGTGGCATTATTTTTTAAAAGTTGTTTTAAAATTAATGTTCAATTAACAACTTGAATAAGCAAGATATTAATTGAAGCATTATTTTAAAATTGTTTTAATACTAATGTTGAATTAAATCTTGTTTTCTTTGAGATATTAAATTAAAGATGTTGATCTTTAATTAGTGTTATCAATTATTGTTAATACGCTATTTATTGATCTAATTGTTAGACTAATAATTGATAACATTTTTCATTATTTAATATTGGTCTAAATGTTAGATTAATATTAATTGAAATGAAAAATTACTATTTCTTTAACAAGGGTGGTTAAAAGAATATTTTTACCTCAAGGACCATTAACAAGAGTTGTAATGGTATTTGTTAAGTGATTATTAATATCTTGGTAAATTTCATAATAATGGGTTGTTAAGAAAAATTTTAAATTTCGGTATATCTTAACAACAGTTGTTAAGACAATTTCAATTAATATAAATGTTTAGAAATATTCTAATTAATGTTTCTTAATAATTTTTATTGAGAAATATTATTTAATAAAAGGCTTCTTAACAAGGAGTTGTTAAGGGATTAAAATTGGAGTTAGAAATTCTTTTATAAGAGTTATTAGAGAATTTTAAATTCTATGTTAGATTATTTCACAATTAATAATTGTTATTATTGTGACTTAAGATTAATCTAAGTGTTAGATTAATTGATTTATAAATGTTCTAAATAATGCACAAAATATTTTAGAAATTTAATTTTAGTCTTATGTGCACATGTTGATGTGTTTTAATGATTTAAATTAGATATAAATGCATGATTAGAAAATGAGATTTTCGAAAATCCAAACTATTCAATTTTGATTGGTACCTATGTTTTAAGAAAATTAAAACTATTATTTTTAAAATTTTAGCTTTTATGTGATGTGTTTTATCATGTGTGGATGGTAAAAATATGTGGTGGTCATGGACTTGCGCTTAATTAATTTCATATCATGTGATGGTGTATGATTATATGGATTATCTTGGAGTGTGATATGTGGGTTAATTAAATGTTAATTAATGAGGCTTGTGTGCCACCCTCTCTCTCTCATTCCGATGTAATTCTATCTCCCTTCATTATTGTACTTGGCCATAAGGCTCTCTCTTACAATTTATTTGTATTTGAAATTTTTTCAAAATTAATATTATTTGTAATTGATCGCACTGGCCGAGGAGAGGCGATGATGATCCACAAGTGCAACCAGGAAGGTGACCGGAGATGAGATCACTAGTGCCTGTGTATTTGCATGTTTTAATTGTATAATTGTTATATAGTGGTGTTGATTAATTGTATGACTCTAGTTAATCATTGTATTGTCCATGACGACATAATGAATTTGTATGGTTAATACATGTTTTGATTATGAATCAATTGCTATTATCTAGGTATAGTTAAATATATTCAATATATTTATAAACTATCACCTAGGTAGAGACCAAGATAAAAGTTATCTAAAACCCTTGCTAAAGTCTAAGCCGTAACGTGAGTAGTTGAGAACTTACTGTGTGGTCCTCCATCGTTATTGTAAGGATTGAGGTTCGGATCCAATTATTGGGTAAGTTTTGGTGTCGGACCCCTTGGTTTGGGCCCTTGTAGTGGCTGGGGCATAAGTTCTTTATCACGTCAAGCTTGCTCGACGCGGTTCAAACGGCGTCCTGTTAGGGGGACGCGTTTTAGAGTGTGCCACGTGGGCCAGTTTCGGGCCGCGAGAGTACGGCCCTAGTCTTGTTACTTGAATGGCGTCGGTGTTGGGCGATGCGTTTTAGCTTGGTTCGGTTTAAATCCGCGAACCCTCCCTCCTTTTCCTCATTTATCTTATTTTCTTCTCTCTCCTCCCTTTCTCCGATCTCTTCGCTCTCCCTACCTCTTCTCCTTCTTTTCCTCTCCCTCCACTCCATTAAACCCCCCCCTAACCTCCACCACTACCACCACCATTTCCCCCGTGGCGTATTGCTCTCCGGACGGCGGCCGACGTCTCGGTAGAGTAACGGCGTCCACGGTGGTATCAGCGGCGGCTTGTGGCGTGGCAGTTCGGCGGCTTGGAGCTCGGAGGAGTCCAAGTAATAGGTAGGGTGACGATCTCCGTTTTGTTTTGATTAAAACCACGTTTTTTCCTGCTTTGGAGCATGTTTAGGAGATTTTTGAGAAGAAATTCCACTTTTCGCACTTAGAAGGCTGGGGAAAACCTGTTAGCGAACGCTAAATGGCGTCTTGGGACAGCGACGCGATTTTCAATGGTGGTTGCCTCCCACGACGCGATTTAGTTCAGATCACCCCGAGGCCTAGTTCTGTTTCTGTTGTGATTAGGCGACTAGGGACAGCGACGCCTTTTAAAAGGTGACTACCTTGCACGACGCATTTTAGGCCATTCTGAGGCCAGTTTTCGTATGAACCAGTTTAGGAGTCTTGAATGACGTCGGTCAAGGGCGACGTGATTCAAGATAGAACTTCATTAATCCATGTAATTAACACGTGTTTACATTATCAAATAGTTTGGTTAAAATGCATGCTTAAAACCATACTTCGTAGTCGAGGATTTCTACGTGATCGGATCGCACTGTGACGTGTTTTGTACGATCGTGGACCTAGAGTGACAGTTGTTAGCGCTTAGGCACCCTGTGTCGGTGTGGGAGTGACACGGCGCCGGTGTGGGAGTGACATGGCGTCGGTGTGGGAGTAGTGGGGTGACACCTAGAGAGAGGGTCACCTGGTGTACCCCGGGGTATAGTTAGTGCCGGTGTGGGAGTGGTACATTCGGAGTGTCACTCGTGCTGGAGGAAGCAGAACCACCTTGAGCCAGGTCAGGCCGGAGTAGCTAGTGCGCTATCCGAGGGGTTGCTGTTTGGTCTTAGCAGGTCGGTGTTTTCCGCGTTCGGCCGTGTGACTAGTATGTTTAGCCGAGACGCTGGTCGTAGACTTCGTGGTGGAGTGGTTTCAGAGTTGTGTTTACTGCTTTATTTAAATTGCCTATATTCGTGTTGTTGCACTTGTGGGTGCGTGAGTGGGTGGTAGGGATCGAAGGATCCCTACTGAGTCTATTTCGATGAGACTCACCCCCTGCGATTTTCAGGTGAGGGTTCCAGGCAGGCTTAGCGTGGAGGGTTTTTTCTCGGGTGGCGCCAGCAACCATAGTTATGGGGTATGCTCCGATGTAGTTGTTATTTCTTTTTATGCTTGTACGCTTAATTACTTCTTTTCAATTGGAATATGTAATTATTTGCTGAGTCAAGTTGAATTGTAATAATTTTTAATTCATGCACTTCCTTTACAATTCAATGTGATGTGAATGTTTAGCTTAGTTTATAATTTGTTTCCCAAACTTATCGAGATCCTGGTTTGGCTCCAAATTTTAATGATTCGGTACCCATTTAGTAATCGGATCCCCGATTATAAGGTGACGGGTCGTTACAGTTATAGTCATATGACTCAAATTACCTTAGGCAGATTTGTTGTGCTACCATAAGGCCTGTCTAATTGTGAGGAAAGACTCTGGCTATGATATAAGATGCCTTTTGATCGAGGTAGAGGAACCATGTAGCCTTGTTGTGCTATCCACAAGGGTTGCATGCAAATTTATGTCCGTCTCGTAACGATGGTAATGCTTAGATCAGAATTAATGGTTTGTTGTGCTATCCACAAGGCCATTAAATCTCTAGGGACCAAAGTCATGATCAAATAGTGCAAAGAGTTGCAAGTCCCATGAGATGGGGGCTCTTTGATTGTATTATAGTTTGTTGTGCTATCCATAAGGTTGTACTATAAGTCATTGAGATTTTGATCCCTGTTAGAGACCATCGGAGTCTTCTATTCTGTATATCTTCAGGGTTATACAGTCCATCGAAAAATAGTGGAAAATAATTCAAGATAAACCATAATTGAATTAAAGGAATTGTCTACTTAAATTATTTTATTTCCTCTATTAACTGAAATGTCGTTAATTAATTTGAGACTTGGAAAATTTGATGCCAATACTACTCATATTCAGACTCGCTATGGGACTCTGAAGAATGTCTTCAGAGCCCTGCATCCTAATCAGATGTCATGAAATCTTTTACTTGGATAGGCCAAGGAGAAGAGGTATTCATGGTATGTCTTTGAGAAAGGCAAGAGGTAAGATCTTAAACAATCAAAATTACACCTGAAAAAGATAAAAGTAAGTCAATTGAATGAGCAAAGGAGTAGTTCTCCCACTACAACCAATAAAGATTTTGGTAAAAGCAAATGGAATATGAAACTTGTAAGAAGTTTCGGGTATTCTAAGGATCGCCTTTTGCATGTCTATTGGAGAATTAATGAATCCAATATGAGATATTGGGAATGATTATCGGATCTACATTGATATGCAGAATTAGACAAGTAAAAGAAAATCGAGAAAATAAAAGTGTTAACTTAGACTCAACAATTGTTCAAGCGATGCAGTAAATCTTTGTATATCTTTAAGAGACTAATATGAAACTGAATAATTGTTATTTAGTTCCATTAATTATCAAGAATTATAAAATGAATTACATTGATTGATAAGGAACAAGCGTTGTTCCATATGTTTTTAGAAACAAAATAAAAGATTTTAAAACTAGTCAATGTGATATTGATTCTTGATAAGACATATCATGTGATGAATATTCATAAGTCTCCGATAGAAAAGGAATGTGTGAATCATGATTATCTTTGGCATTATACACTTACGTTGTGCAATAAAAAATTATTGGAGCTTATACATACTGATATAAATAGTCCAGTATATTCTTAAAGCTAAAGTAATAATAGTTTCTATTGGTTTACCTTAATGATTAACTCTTGGAAAGATTCGGCTACATGTACTTGATGAAGTATAAATCGAATGCATCTAAGAGATTAAGGTAAAGATGATCAAGATGAAGTGACTAACTGGAAAGAGTATTAAGATTCTTTGATTTGATCAAGGAAATTAATACTTGAATATGAGATTCACATAAATCATTAAAAGGATAAAAGTATCTTCTCTCGATTAATCTTCATAGTATATCATAGCAATATGATATAATGAGGAATTGCACTTTATTGAATATAGTGCTATATAATAATAAGATTTGCCTAATTCTTATATCCTTGTGAAAACAAGTATGACCGTTTGATGTTCATACCTTTCAGAAGGTTGCAAATAAGTCAGTGTATCCATATAGAGACAAGATAATTCATACAAGATGTGAATTATAAGCAAACATGATTTTAAGAATGTTAAAGACAAGTTATGTCCTAGTCTTTTTAGAATAATGTAAATTTGGAGGAAGTCCAAAGAGTTTGGACATTATATTTATTGGCCAAGCGATGAAAATCGTCAAGAAAGTTGTTTTTTATAAAGATGAATAAATCCTCAGAGAAGACAGTGGGAGCTGATAAAACTAGAAGATGTTCTAGACCCACAAATTAACACAAGATTTTTAGATAATCTTCGACTGCTTGGAACCATTTATGACACACATAAAGGAACTTTATAGATATTTGAGATTCTCTTAAATGACTAGTAAGATATATTTGACATATCAGAGATAGTAGCATGAGGAGAGCTCAAAGATGTGGATTATGATCCAAGATCAATGAGAAAACTCTTAACAACTTCGAGATTGGTAATAAATTAAGAATTCAAAACTGTAGTCCATAATACCTATCAAGTTTAGAACTTGATAGTATTGCTTGAGGGTATTGTACCTGTGAGAAGCAAGTAAATCTTCATAATGAAGATTAGCACAAATAGACTACTTAAAACTTTATATGGTAAACTGAAGAAAGTGGTCAACGTGAAATCATTGACTTAGACAAATTTTTCCTTAGTAGTTACTATAAATAAGTTTATTAGAATTCTACTTACCAATACTGCCTATCATGATGATGAGATGGCAGTTGGATATTAAAAAGCATTCCCTCAATGTGATTGAAAAAAAGATGTATATGATACACCTTTAAGGCTTTTAGAATATTCAGGAAGCATGTTATGATTTCAAAGATTAATTTTGAATCAAACCGATACTTCCCAAAGTTGGAATCAGAGTTTTGAATTAATGGTCAAACATTAAGTGATCATTGAGAATGATGACGGATTGTGTGTGTACAAAGAGGACAGTGGGAGCATAGTCACGTTAGTAATGCGTTGTGATAATAACATCAAAGTCATTAAGAATGACATCAGGATATTACTATCTGTAAAAGCATTATTAACATTGTTTTCCTCCATAATGAGTTTAGTTATAACATCCCACGTATTTGAAATACAAGTCTATTAAGATAGATCAATAAGGATGTTACCTTAACCTGTATATCAAAATGTTTGACATAAATTCCATAATAAGTCTTAATTGTTAAGATGTGAAATTTATTTCATTAAGGAAAAGTTCCTTGAAAAATATACGGAACCTTGATAAAAGGAGTGAATTATATCACTAAGCATTTGAGAAGTACTAAGGATGTACTCTTGTACATCGAGAGGATGATTTGAAACTGTGAGTCACACTGACTTAAATTTCAAGTCAAACTTGGATTTTATCTTTTAAGCAGAAAATAGTGGATTGGAAGAGTTCCAAATTAGAAACCACTGCTGACATGATTATAGCTAATACTGTTGATAGAACAGTATGGAGCGGATTGAAAGGGTTCCAACCCAGAACTCGCTATTAAGATGACGACATAAATATGCGATATTGTTATTAGATTAGTATGAATAAAAGAGTTCATCCTCGAACTAGATATAGTTCTAAAAAGTCTCCGATCCCGTTTCGTTATTGTAGGACAACAGTGGAAACGATCAAATTTGTGGTCGAGCCATAGTCTCATCAGAAGTTGAAGAATATTCTGAGGCTCTTTCACAAGTTAAGAGATAAATAATTAAGAAGAAATAATGTAATAAAAATTATTCCATTCATAAATGATTTAGTAGATCCCCGACCAAGCCTTAGTCACATACTTGATGTAAGCATCACCTAGATTTGATGGAGATCAAATGCGAAGGTGATTGACTTGAGTCCAAGTGGGAGATTGATGGTTATAGGTGTCCTTACAGCCAATTATAAGGCACCTATTTCATTATTAAATGGCATTTATTTATTATGTAGATTGGTGTATCAATAAGTACACATAATGAAGTCCATGAATGTGTGCAATAGTCATTGGATTATGATGAGATCATAAGAATGAGAGTGATGACTTATAACACATATTCTTAATTGTTCCTAGTCGTAGGATGTTTGTCAAGGACATCAAACATCCGGTAAGACTAGTACAAGTTATTCTAGCTCATATGATGAGGGTGACTGATCTAGTTAGTCACTTGTGTAGAGACACAATGGTGAACCTATAGGTGCTCATTGGGGAATGAGTTTACTGAACTGATCCAATATGAATCTTCGAATGGTAATTTACTTGACTGTCAACCGGCATGATTCATCGTCACAGTGGCGTGGTTGATCATTGGACTTGAGACACCGAAGGCACCTTATCGGTGGACTTCTTTCCTTTGACCTTGGCTTACGAATCTTAATCCACAGGATTTATAATAGTCAAGGATCGGATTCAGCGGAGACCTTTGAAAGTGATTGTGTGTTCAATAGGGGATCATTCGCTCTTAAGTAATTGGAGAGAGAATGTTCTAGAATAGATCCGCAGGAGTCTCTGGCTAGAGCAAACACAGTATCGTAAAAGGTGTTTTCGGATATTATATAGCGGAGTCTGATTCAAGTGAGTTGATCATCTAGGGTTTGACAGTTGACCATATCCTAGGTTAACTTGTGAGCATTGTGCGAACGAAGGATTATAGCCACGCGGTAACTGTCGACGGACAGGTTCCACAAGTGGGTTGCTGAACCCCATTACCTTCCGGGATCATGTGGTGTTGCTTGGCACCCAACTTGATCGGAAGTTCGGTCGAATTTACATGAGATGTTAATTCGATAAGTAATTAATTAAATATTAGATATTAATTAATTACAATAAGTCAATAAAATGTTATTAGACTTAACGGGCTAAAAATTGGACTGGTTAATGGGCCTAGAGGGTCGCACGCAAACAGATTCTCCGTCGGTGGTACTAAAGTGGCAATTATATTAACTCGGAGACGTTTGTGAAAAGTCAGGCCGACTTAATATATATATGCACTGTTGAGAAACCCTGGGCCAAGCTCCTGGAAGTCTAAAGGCTGGCTGTCCCCCCTCTCTCTCTCCTCCTCCTCTGGGCACCCTGTTCGAGGCACCGGGAGACTTCCCGTCTCTGTCGCGCATTTCCCGAGAGTCGGTAATGCATGTCCGGATGATCCGAACATCGTTGCTACGAGGATTCTTCACTGAGCGTGCTGATCTAGACGAGGGATAGAGGACGAAGTACTACTGCGAAGGATCGCGTGGATACTGCTGGAGGCCGGACGCTTGTGCGGCTAGCGGCATCACCTAGACGGAACTGAAACGGTCGCGAATTCGAATTTGCGCAAGGTGATATGATCATGAACAGTTTTTCAATTTCCAATTTTTCGTTCCAAAACGGATCAACGGGCATCGGGCGGGATTTCGTTTTTGTTTCCACTGTGTTCGTCGTGCCCTGCCCAAATCCCAACACATGTACCGTCTCCAAACTTCGCCGAAAGTCGGATATGATTAGACACGGGGTTTGGGGCGTTATGTCTTCCTCCTCAATTTCTTAAATATTACCTTCTTCTGTCGACAGTCTTAGAGAGCATGATGTGTGTCCAGCCACTCCATGCCTAATATGGCATCAAAGTTTGTCATATTTAATACATATGCTTGACCACTAAGTAATCTTCTTCCAAAACTAATATTTAAATGGGAATTCATATACCTGGCGAACCTGGTCTCCAGTGGGGGTATTTCCATCGAAAATGCATTTAAATTAAAATAAACCTCCAAGCTTGTTAGAGATGAATGTATGTGTTAATCCAGAATCAAACAGCACTCTGGCATACATTCCATTGATAAGAGTACATCTGGCCGTGTTTGGTGAATCCTTTGTATCTTCCTAGGTCAAGGCATAGTTACGACCCTTAAAGTAACTTTTATTTTGATCTTGCTCTGACCCTAGCCTTGGGCAGTTCCTGACTAAATGTCCAGCTTCCCCACACCGAAAGATCTACCTATACTTCTCCAGCATTCTGTACCAATATGCATTCATCCACATTTGTTACAAGGAAAATTTGTCATAAGTGTTGGTATAAGATTTGGATTTTTGACTGGCTTTTATTTCGATGATATAAGGGAAAAAGTGGCCTCTTCCCACTCCTTTTATGCTCCTCAGTAAACTTATAAAAATGTGTCATGGTTATAACATCTTATACTTTCTAAATATCCTATATTTCATATCTTTCTAAACGAACAAACCTTAATTACCTGTTATTTTCCTACTCAGTTGAATGGGCAAGTTGTTGGGCTGTGGCATAAGTTTAGGGTCTTGGAATGCCACATAACGTCTAATGAAGCTTTTCAAGCCATCCATAAACTTTTTTACTTTCAAACGATCATCATTAAAAATGTGTGGTGCATACTTACCAAGTTCGGAAAATTTAGCCTCATATTCTTCCACAATCATGATGCCTTGCTCCAAGCTAAAGAACTCTCACTCCTTGGCATCTTGGATGTTCTTTAAAAAATACTTCCCCTCGAAGAGAGCCAAAAATTCTTTCCAAGTGATCTTATGCTCGGATCCTTCAAAGGTGTGCAAGACTGCCTTCCATCGGATGTCAGTACAATCTTGTAGCATAAAAGTTGCTAGATTCATCTTGTAGCATAAAAGTTGCATAACTCTATTTTTTTTTTTCTATTTCACTAATCCATGCCTCAGCCACCTTAGGACGACTCTCCCTCTTAAAAGATGGGGGTGTCAACATTAAAATTTTGTCCAAGCTAGGTTTTTTTATCTTTTATCATTACAGCTAATTCTGCATTGATTGCATGAATCCTTGTAAGGTATGGACAAATCCTCCAAAATCTATATTGGCAGCATTAACCTTACCATATCCTTGAGTGGTTGTCACCCCTCAATTGCTGAGTTTTCTAGAAATGTTTCATTCGTATAGACAGTTTCTTGAGTCTCTAGTATAGGTGCTGCCGCAAAACCCGTTGATTCCTCTAGAGCGCCCCTATTATGAACTCCTTCATAATGATGTTCTCCTAGACAATCCTAAACATATTCTAACTCATCCTATAATCGTTCTTGTTTTCTAATGAGGAGGTCCAACAAGCCACATATTTCAGCTAAGTAGCACTCTACCCTTTCATTTCCCTCACTAGAGAGAGGGGCTCCTAATTGAATTAGATCTTGAAATTAACCATAAGCCATCTCCATTCTTTCCTCTTCATCTAGAAGTGTATCCTTCTTTGTTCCATCACATATTATTCATTAGTCTCTCTCCATTCCTTAAGGTAAGCATCAAACTTGCCTTCAACTGCTTCTGCCATTATAATTCGAAATTGAAATTTAACACCACTAAGATTTCTAAGAAGGTCCATAACAATATTATTTACGTGCAAACCTAAGATCCCTATGAAGGTCATTACTGTAGACATAAGCATTAGATTCTCTATTTCTCAAATTGGGCTCTGCTACCACCTTCTGTAATGCCCTCAATCCTTAAAGTAAATCATCATCATTTTCTTGCAGAACTCAGGACACTACACTTGCAAAAATGAGGATGTTACATGGATGTCACTCATTGATGGGAAACTGAGGATGAATTGCAATGCAAAATTGACTTTTAGTAATAAATACAATGTACACCTCAGGGGATTATATACATAACAAAATTTCCCCTCTAATACTCTAAGATTCCCTAAGACAACGTCTATAAAGTAAAGAATCCTAGAAATACTATCTTCCTTAGATTTCCAGTTCCTACCTTGATTTTATTTCTTATTCCTAAAAATTTGGATTAGTAAATAGCACAAGTACCATGATTTAGTAGGCATCTTATTTCCACACATGGTGTAGCTAATAAAACTAACATATAACAACGATCAGAATTAAGGAAAAGTCGAAATTTCGACAATATGGAGATTTCTTCGAGATCACATAGTTCAATGTAAAACAGAATCGGCAGATTATTAGATATCAAAACATAAGAGGCAGATTAATAGAAATGTAATAGAAGAGGCAGATTACTAGAAATGTAACAGAAGAGGGAGATTAACATACATCAAAAATAGAAATGTAACAGAACTTGCAGATTACTAGAAATGTAATAGAAGAGGTAGATTAAAAGACATCAAAAATAGAATTGTAATAGAAGAGGCTGATTTCTAGAAATGTAACATAATAGGCTGATTAACAGACATGAAAAATAGAAATGCAACATAAGGGGCAAATTTCTAGAAATGTAATAGAAGAAGCAAATTCACAGACATCAAAAATAGAAATGTAACAGAAGAGGCATATTACTAGAAATGTAAAAGAAAATGCAAATTAGGACATCAAAATAACAAAATAGGGTTTAGGAGTTAGAGCCAAAGTTAAATAAAACTAGTCAATGCTAAAAGCAAAAAGAAAAAGGAAATAACAAATTAGCGGTTAGTGGAAGAAACAAAAAAAAACTGAGAGACGAGCATAAGTTAGTAGTTGGAAGAAATCATATTAGATTCACAGTTAGGAGTCAGGAAATAGAAAACTACAATAGATAAAAGAATGAAGAACAAATCTAGAGGGAAAGTGACTACGCAGAAGATGGTATAAGAAATCAAGGTGAGAAACAATAGGGGATTGCCACAAAGAGGTAATTCGCCTACATGTTTCCCTAACTCTACCACTTCCTGAGTATGTAGTAAGTGGACTTATACAAGAGTTTGTGAAGGACACACCCATCTTCCATCTCTCTCTCTCTCTCTCTCTCTCTCTCTCTCGTATGCCCTTCTTAGAATGGGTTAGAGGAGAATGGGCTGGAGGAGAAGAACTCCTCTCTATTTATAGTGGAAGGAAGGTCTAGGATGCTGCCATGTGCCCCCCTGGGTGGCATTATCTTAATAATCCTTATGGAAGTGTCTCTTTGAGATAGACATTGGATGGATTTGGGACAAGTGTCCCTTAAGGATAGATATTAGATTGATTTGGGCAAGTGTCCCTTAGAGATAGACATTAGATGGATTTAGGACAAGTGTCCCTTATAGATAGACATTAGATGGATTTGGGACATGTGTCCCTTACCAATATCAATAATCTTTAAGAATATCCACTACCCACATCCTTTGTTAAGATTGTATTAATATCCAAATTGTAAAAGATTTGTATAGATATCTCTATAACATTCCTTCCCCACCAAGTGATCTGAAATCAATCCTTTTTGGACTTCTAAAAGCACTTTTGGTATCTTAGAATATTTAATTTTAGTCCTTATAAAATTTATCAATCATACTTTTATCCTTAAATTTTTTAATAATTATATTTTTACTAATAAAAATTTATAAATATATCCTTTTCACAATTTTATACATTTTCGCAAAACTTATTAAAAATTTCGTTGCACCAAAAATTCACTAAGTTCATAAGTAAGTTTTTCTTTTATATTTACGATCCCCTACTTTTCATAGTTGTGTAAACATTTCCATCTTAGAGGGGCCTAACATAGGTTAGTAATAGGTCAATAATAGGTTGCTAATGGGTCTGATATTATATATTGGGCTTCAGTTACAACCTTAGAGAATAGATGGAGAATTAAAACCTTGACTGAATAAGTCTCTTTTAATCCACATACCATGTTGATGTCTAGGTCTAAGTGTCCTAATCAAGAACCAAGAAAATTGAAACCAATATTTTTTGAATAATTTCAAAATGTCCCAAAAGATTTGAAGATTTTAAAAAACCCTACAAAAATTTCAACATTAACAAAACGCATTAAAATTTGACTATGATGGAAAGACAAAAAAAAAAAACATCCGCATGTTGCATTTTGCATGATACATACTTAATTTTCTATTTGCATTTGCTTGCTTATATGTTACATTACATGTTTCGTCCTTTTTTTTTGGCCTTAGTTATTAAGGCTTGGCCCCTTGACCTATCTACCAAGGTTAGGGTAATAGTAGTTGCTTGCTTTTGAGCAAGGGGCCAAGGCAGAATAGATGAACTACCTTGTTTGTTCAAGTATGTCTCATAAGAGAGAGGCACCCAACGAAAGCACAAGCACAGGACAGAGAGATAGGGAACAAATAAGACAAACATACACATAACCTTACATTTCAAAAAATTCCTTATATCCATCAAGTACACCTACATGATCATAAGGACATCCTAAAACCTAGTCCAAATATCAAGAGAATCATCATAGCATCCCTGCTCTCACCTCTACTCTCAATTGATAGAAATGTATTCCCTGCAAGCTAATCATATGAGATGTGATGGTATCATTTAATTTAATTATATCATTCTTATTAATAATAAATGACAATTCTTTATTGCGTCTTATCATTTCATGTGCATTTAACGTTTGATGTGATGAAGCTCTACAGCACACGCAATGATGACTGAATCGTAATGAGATCAGTCATCTAGATGCATGCGTTTGAATTGTTTCTGGTCATAAGATCTCCAAGATGGGACATTGTTGATATAGATAAACCAGTGCAAGTAGTACTTACTCACATAATGAGGGTGACTGATCTCATAGTTACTAGTGTGGTGACACTAAGGTACATGTGCAGGTGCTCATTACTAGAATGTGTTCAGTGAACTGACCTGACCTAGAATTTTCGGATGGTCATCACTAGCTGTCAATTGGGGCATTTTATAGTCATTGTAGTATATTTAGATCTTATACTTGAGTCACTAAGGATGCCTTACTTGAGTGGCAACGACTATTTGATTACTGACTTAAGGATGTCAAGTTTGTGATTCAATATAGTCACTTATTCGTACTCAATGCGATTTTCATGAAGGCAATTGAGTTGACAATAAGGATTCATTCACTATCGATATATCATTGGAGAGACAATGTCCTATGGAACAACACTCGAAAATCCCTGCTTGATAACTAAATCGAAAGGAATATTCTATTCAATTCAATATTGAGTACAAGGTTCCATAAGGTCAAGACATGTTAGGGTTCAACAGTTAAAGCATACCTTGGTGTGACTGGGACGTTTCATGGTGAGGATTTATAACTATGTGGTATCTGTGGCGAAATGCTTCAATTAGTGGGTTGCATATCCTTGATGTTTTTTGGGATCATGAGGTGTAGCTTGGTGCCATTTATGATCGGAAAGCTCAAAGGATTTATTATGCGATGATAGATTATCGATTGTGTAATAATTAGATTACAATTCATTATAAGATAATAAATAATAATTAATTAAATCAAATAAATTACTTTTGACTTAATGAGTTGAAAACCAAATAGAAAATTGGGTTTAGAGGGTCACACACATATGAGTTTTTGTAGATCTAGAGAGAATTTAAGTTTATATAAACTTCTTGGTTTTGTAAAAAATGTCAGAAGCGTATAAGTGCTTGCTATAGAGGAACTCTAGCCTGACTTTAGGATTTTTCCCTATGACTAGACGTCATCCTCTCTCCCCCTATCTCTCTCTCTAGAGTTGCCTTCTCTCTCCCCTCTCTGTTCATGATGGAGCTGAGATTTGGGCGGAGTTTGTGGAGCGCAGCGGAGATCCATATTAGTATTAGGTGGTCGACAAGCCAATCTGATATTATGTAATATTCAGTTTATTAATATAATGGTATAATTTCATTATGTATTTAATTTGATCTTTGTTTATCCTATCACGATGAAGTCTATGAACATGTGCAATGGTCTTCAGGATTATGATGAGATTATAATTACGAGACCGAAGACTTATAAACACATGTTCTTAATTGTTCATAGTCGGAGGATGTTTGAGAAGGACATCAAACATACGAATAGACTAGTACAAGTTTCTTCAGCTATGATGAGGGTGACTGATCCTATAAGTTACTTGTGTAGAGACACTATGCTGGACTTGTAGGTGCTCTTTGGTGAATGAGTTCGTTGAACTGATCCGACCTTGAATTGTTGGATGGTAGCTACCTAACTATTAATTAGCTGGATTCTTTTGTCACGGTTGCATGGATGTTCCTTTGACCTGAGACACCACGGATATCTTGTTGGTAGGTCCCTAAGCTTTGACCTTGACTAACGAAACCCTAACCATGGGTTATCAATAAGTCAAGTGATCGGGTTCAAGGAGATGCCCTCGAAGGTAATTATGTAGTCAATATGAGATCATCCGCTCTCGGCAATAGGAGAGAGATTGTTCTAGAAATGATGTGCTTAAGTCCCTGGCCAGGGCAGACTCTATATCAGATAAAGAGTTATCTGATATAGATTAGCAGCATCTGATTTAAATGAATCGACCGGCTAGGGTTTAACAGTAAACTATACCCTAGGTCGATTAGGGAACATTGCACAGATGAAGGATTATATCTGCACGGTAACCGATGACAGAAAGGTTCCCATAATGGGTTGCATAAACCCCAACGCCTTCTGGGATCATGCAATGTTGGTCGGCACCCAACGTGATCAAAAGTCCGTCCGAATTTATTGTAGGACATTGAATTCGGCTGATTAATTAATATAATGATATTAATTAATTCAGTAGGTCCGTAAAGAGTTACTGGACTTAATGGGCCATTAACTGAACTGGTATTTGGGCCTAGAGGGTCACATGTAAAAGGTTTTTAAGTCGATGGATATTATGACGAAGGTTTGGATAAGTGTGGATTTTTCTGAAAAACTGCAAAACCAGTTATTATAAAAGAATCGCTGCTAGGTCGGGGGCCAGTAACCCTGACCAAGCCTGCCCCCTCTCTCTCCTCTCTCTCTCCTAGGCACCCCCCTCTGTAGCTGGCCCCCTCAGAGACTTAGCTCCGACTTTCGCCTACTTTACTACCCATCAGATGGGAATTTGAATTCGTATGTTGTGAAGGATTACGCACAGCCAGACAAGATCTGCGGGCACTGGACCGAGCAAGGAAGCGAGGACGATCCATCGAGAGGAAGACCGTGTAGATACCACGAGAGATCGGACACCTGCGCGGCTTACGGCATCACACCGATAGAACCGGATGAATGCGGATTCGAATCCGCATGAATGCGGATTCGAATCCGCGTAGAAACGGCATGGATCCGATTTATTTTTTCTGCTGTGTTTATCTCCGATTCGGCACAACGAATCCAACAGTGGTATCAGAGCCTAGTTCCACTGTGTTCTTTGCCGTTTCGGTCTCCAAATAGACTGTTCTATATATTATTCCATGCATGTAATTGATTTTAATTGTTAGAGCATCATTCATGAGATGAACACAGTTAAATAGATATTAATTTCTGCATTAAAATCAATTTTTTGTGTATGTTTTTGTGTTCTTCCTGGGACGAAGAACGGTTTATTGTTCATCCCATTTTTCGGCACTCCAACTGTTGGGGGAGGCTCGTCGGTGCCTCGGATTGTCATGGGGTGGCTGTCGGCCATTGCGGGGCCCTCCGTCGGCGTCGAACGGGGTGGCCGGCTGTCCCCTTCTCCTCCCCCATCTTCCCTGCCGATTAGAGAAAGGAGGGGGGTCGATTTTCACGCACACAGGGAGAGAAGGGGGTGGGACCGTCGACAACTAGGTGTCATTGGCACTGTCGCCGACGCCCCTGGCCGCCGGGAGGTTCCCTACAAGGCAGGGGCCCGCTGGCCGACGCCTGTTAGGCAGTCGGCGGCGGGAACCGCCATTCCCACCCTACGCGCAGTTAGGGTTTCCTAGCTGCGCATGGGTGAGGGCGGGCCAGCCTGCTGGGCTAGGCTGGGCCATGGGCTCGAGCCAGCCCAGCGCTGGACCCTAACCATGCTCGTCCCTTGGGGCGGGTCTGGGTCCGAGCCAGGCGCTGGCTGGGCTCGACCCAAGGGCCAGACCAGGCTAATCTGGGCTGAGCCCGTTTGGTCCCCTTGGACCAAGCCCATTAATCCCCTTCCCTTTAGAAAATTGGCCTGTTTAATTTCATTAAAAATAGAATTTAATTTTTAGCTTTAAAATGAGATTTTAAATTAATTTAAGTTCTATTTTACTGTAAATGGGGGCCAATAAATAGTTTTTTTAATCTATGTTAATTAATAAGGTGTTGTTAATTTATATTTAATCTAATTGTTAGATTATTTGATATTAATAATTGTTTATTTAACTATTAAATTAATTTCTTTAATGTCAAATCATTAAACTTGCATTGCATGGAATATTATACACTGGTCAATTTGGTGTGTATGCACATGTGATGTGATGTTATTACTTTTTAAATATGATTTAAATTAGCATGTTTAATCAAAATAAAAGCTTTTCAAAAATTCAAACTTATCCAAATTTTGTTTGGTCCTTGGTTTCTAAAACCAAATTATATATTTTCAAAATTTTTATCTCTTTAGCCATGTGTGTGCTAATTCATATGTAGTTTGTTTAATAAAAAATTACAATGTGGCCATGGATAAGCACATAATATATTTTCATGTAATGATGTGTGTGTGGACGCCCGGAGGGTTCCTGCTCTCCTTCTGTGGGAAGCCCTCCGTCCCTTGCGCAACTGCGGCGATGAGGTGTTAGGAATTAAAGTACGTGATCGCCAGGAACATTACCTTGCGGTCCCTGTGCTCCGCAAGATGGGTGGATTGATCGCGTCTTGTTGGAGCGGGGGTTGTGGATTCCTCTTCTCTGCCTCCGGCTGGCCGAAGGGGGAAAGCTCAGTTGTCCGCATGTAGAATGTGTTAAGAGCCCCTAAGAGAAAAAGACAAAACAAAGTAAAGAAAATCCTATTAGAATTGTGATGTGTAAAATCTATCCATGTAAACAAATAAACAAGTTAAAATTGAAAGGGGACGCACTGGATGGGTATTTGGGGAGGGAAGGTGACCATATGTTATGGCCACCCACCTCCCGTTTTTTTGTTTGAAACCTTTGGGGGGTGAAGGGTGCTAAGTCATTCTAACATGTATGCATGCAAATGGAGTGCTCGTGTGTGACAATAGTGAAAAGTGGATGTGTTGTGGTAAAAAGGAAAGAAGAAAGAAGAAAAGAAAAGATTACGGAGTGAATGAATGACAGGTAATGTAAAAGAGTAAAAGAGAACATTAAGGAGACAAGCCCATTTGGAATGCGGAGGACTCCTCCTTGTTCCCTTGCCAACCTCCTGCCTCTGTGTGCTAGAACCTCTGCCAACCCAAAGCCTTCCAACGCAAGCCTCTTCAACCTCCCAAGAATCCTTAACTCCCAGCTCTTCAACCCCTTTTCCGAGAGGACCTAGGGGGATTAAATAGGGGAGAAGAAAATAGGGGAAATACATAGTCTAAATCCCCGTTAATCATCAAGGAGCCAATAAGAAATGGTCAAGGGTCGGAGGTCGTGCATGCGGCAGTCGCCGGAGTGGGGAGTGGTCGGGGTAGTGGGAGGTGAGGGTCGCGAGTAAAGGAGATCGTAGGAAGACGAAGTCAAGCTGAATGTGGGCGGGTGGATGGCCAACATCATGCTTTCCTCTTTCGTGAAAGGCCACCAAGTTGGCCTTCCACGAAAAGGTGGAAGGCGGAGCAGCTGGCCTTCGGAGAAGGTGGATGGCCACCAAGTTAGCCTTCCGCGAAAAGGTGGAAGGCGGAGTAGCTGACCTTCGGAGAAGGTGGAAGGCCACTGATAAGTTAATATTTTCTATTATTAAAAGAAAAAATGCATGCACTATATTTATGTTTATGATGTTTAAAATAGCATGAAATGATAGACAACTTCGTACCAATTCCAACGGTACCAATTTCGTCAAATTTTGAGTTAAAAATATCATCATTTCATGCATTTGCGATTTTCTCAGCAAAACCATGAGAAATCAATTTATTTAAGAATAAATGTAATTTTATTCATGATAATATCATAATTTACATTTTTTTTATGTGAACAGGACATGAAGAAAATACAGTGCAATTGGTTAAGTGTCTAGTCGTTTGTGGGAAGGACGGGAGTTCGAATCCCAGCAAAATCGACTTTATTTGGCAAAAATACTAAAGCGGGGATAAAAGGGTCTTTTGCTATCCTAAATGGTTGTCCTAATTCTTACCCAAGAAGAAAACAAGAGGACTCAGCCGCCATCCACTTTCTTCCTTTCTTTATTTTAAAAATTCTCTCTCCCTTTTTAAGAAGTCGCTCCTTCCTTCGTCCCCTCCCTACTTTTCTTCTCGCTCCTGCCTTCTCTCCCCTTTCTCCCTCACTTTTTCTCCCTCTCTGCTACAGTACCCTCGGGTACTGTACCTACAGTACCGTGGTACTGTAGCACTCTTTCTCTCTCTCTCTAGCTTCGTTCTCTCTCTCTCTCGCTCGCTCTCTCTCTCTCTCTACATCTCTCTCAAACCATCGGCTGTCAAGGGCAAGAGGTGGACTCAAGGCACTGCAATTGACTACTGGAAGGAGTTTAGGGCGGCCAAGGATCCACTCAAACGGCGACGACGGCTGTAAGCACCAGTTTTCTCTCTCGATCGCCTCTCTCTCTAGTTTTTTAGTTCTCCATGTTACACTATATGTTGAATATTTTCTGTAAAAGTTTTCTTATAAAAATCATGTTATTTTTTTATTTTAAATGTCTCTGTAAAATTTCATATATTTTTGTGAATGAGTGACAGTAGTTCCTTTGAAAAATGTTATCTTTTCTCCCTCTTTTTGTTCTACAACTTTTATTTTTTCTTCTGTTGACATTACTCAAACTTTATATTCCACTTATAACTAGTATTTTAGAGGTAGTTGTAGTTCAATATATGGTCTGATTATGCTCATTTAAGGGTGCTCCTTTTGTGAGTTCATAACAAGTCCGATTACTTTCAATTGTTGTTTATTAAATCATCATGCTCCATCTTCTTTCTTCTCTGATTTTCCTCTAAAAAAATCTAAAATTTTCAACTTTAAAAATCTATTTCCCTGTAGATTCGACTCAGACTCACCATTGCTATTGTTAAAGTTTAATTTGAATGAGCCGATTAATTTAGATTGTTAGCTTTGATTTTTAACGACACAATCTTAAGCTATCAATTTTTGGCGCCGTTGCTGGGGAATTAGATTTTTAATTTTGATTATTTTGGATTTAGTGTAATTATTCTTTAGCTAACCTTCTTTTTCTTATTTTTGTAGGTATTTTGAGAAAAAAAAAAGGAAAGCGAAATCATTGGTAAGTATGTTCCAACCTTCCGTTGTTCATTTTCATTAATTTAGTTAGTTTCTTTTTTGTAGTTTCTAGTTTAGATAGGTTTTCATTAATTAAAAGAAGAAAATTCAAATTCAAATTTAAAAATTGTCATTCCAAGATTAGAAACCATCTCTGTTAAGGCATTCATCATTTAGGAAAGCATGAGTTAGTTTCCTTTCATAGTCATTTCCAATTTTTGTTGAAGATTGCGGAGGAAAGGTATGTGTTTCATTTATAGCATGCCATTCATGATTGCATCAAACACCCCTTGCTTGATTTGACTATTGCACTATATTGAAAAAAAAAAAAAAAGACTTTTAAGGGCAATTCCCATAACAACATAAGGTGAGGATTTCATCACCCTTCCTTAGCCCACAAATCACCTTCCTTGCATTGACATTTCCTAAACTTAATAAAAGCAAGTTGAAAGGGACCCTAGGGTTCACACTGTGCATGGTTTAAATCTCGGGTTACCTCCATTTTTGGCAACGGTGTCTAGGCTTGAGGTTAAAAGGAAAATGCCAAAGCTGGAAAGTGGTTCCTTAATTAGGTCCCTACGAAAGTAGGGGGAGCCTCCCACTACCCCACCTCTTACCTGGCCGTTGACTGATTGTGGTTGTGACTTGTGGTGGACCCCATTCACTTTGTGAGAAAATTCACATAGAAGTCTAGGTCAACCTTAGGTCATTAGGTTAAGATTGTTTGATAATTTGTTTGCATTTATAAAAAAAGAAAAAAAGAGTGAAAAAGAAAAGAAAAATCAAATCCTTCTTCTCTCTCTTCGTCCTAGTGCATGCAAGGTAGGAGATCTCAAAGTCCAAACCTTCTAGGACCGATTGCTGAAATTGAGAGAATTATCCATCAAAGAAACTCACTTCAAGATCAAATGGCCGATAATCAGCAGCTACCGAAGCAAATGAAAGATTATTTCATTCCAATTCAATATCAACTTTCATCTTGTATTCATCTTCCTCAGAATCCGGCCAATCAATATGAGATTAAATCAAGTATCACTCAGATGCTCCCATCTTTTTATGGGAATACAAATGAAGATCTTTATAATCATCTGGATGAATTTCTAGAAATCTGTTCCACGGTGAAAATACAAAATTTCACCGATGATGCCCTTAAGTTGACCCTATTCCCCTTTTCTCTGAAAGATAAAGCCAAATATTGGCTAGGGACTATAGGTAGGCCCATTAGGACATGGGAAGAAATGCAGAAAGAATTTCACAAGAAGTTCTATCCTATAGGGCGGACCAATACCATGAGAAGGGCCATCACGAGTTTTACCCAAACTCCCGGAGAATTGATCCATGAATCTTGCGAAAGATTAAAAGAATTGCTTAGGAAATGCCCTCATCATGGGTTATCAAAGTGGCAAATTGTCCAAGCATTCTATGAAGGATTGTTTGAACAGTTCAGACAAATGGTGGATGCCTCATGTGGAGGGGCATTTATGATGAAAAATGAAGATGAGGCTTATGATCTATTTGAAATGTTAAGTGAAAATTTCATCAACCATGCCTCATTATCATCATATGAGAGGCTTGTTGGAATGTATGAACTTAAGGCTCGTGGAGAGCCCGAATCCAGAATGGACATCAATCTGATCAATCAGAAATTGGATAAAGTAGACATCTTCGTCCAAAAGTTAGATCAACTCTTAGCCTTAAACAAGCAAGAACCTACCTATCCAAAACCATCTAGTCCATATGAAGGCCCATCTTTCATCTCTCATGACATTTGTGCTTTGTGCGCAAGTCCAACCCATCAAGTGAATGAATGTCCAACTGCGGCCCAACTTCCACCATTCATTCAAGAACAAGTTCAGGCTGTCCAGGAATTCTCCAAGCCAAATAATGATCCATTTTCAAATACTTACAATCCGGGCTGGAGAAACCATCCTAATTTTGCATGGAAGAATCAACAGGCCCCATTGCAAATACCTAATCCTCCCATGCATCATGCCCAAAAGCCCCAGAACTCATTTCAACATCAGCCCAACTTCTATGGGAATTCGCATGCTAGGGGACCACATACTCAATTCTCTCAAGCCCAATTCTCTCAACCATCCCACTATAAATCCTTCCAATCAGGGCAATCCACTCAATATCCTCCTCCACTAACTTATCAACAACCTCTTCAGCCCAATTTTGATGACAAATTCACACAACTCCAACAACTTATCTTGACCCAACAACAGTCTATTTCTAAGTTGGAGAGTCAAATGGGGCAATTAGCTGAAGCCGCTATGAGGAGGGAAATGGGCCAACTTTCGAGTCAAGCCATTGCTAGTCCGAGAAATCAACCTCCAGGTTTTCCATCCCAATCGGACCTTTTACCTCAACCTGGCCCATTAGCACAACCTAAAGGGCCGCAATTTGATAATGCTAAAGCTATTTTGGCCCTCAAGAGTGGGAAGAGTTTGGAGAACCCACAGAAGGATGGGGAGGTAGCAGAAGGTTCCACTAGTGGGCCTTAGGAAATCGAAAACGAAAGTGAGGGTGAGCCCAATATGGAGAAGTTGGGGGGAGATCCAAAAGGAAAAGGAAAGTTGGATGAAGGCCCAAGCTCATATCAACCACGGGTGCCATTCCCAAACGCTTTACCAGCAAAGCCCACTGCCAGGAAGAAGCTGGCCCAGAATAAGGAGTTGATGGAATTATTTAAACAAGTTCAGATCAATATTCTACTCCTTGATCCTATCAAGCATGTGTCAGCTTATGCTAAGTTCCTAAAGGAATTGTGCACGCCGAGAAGGGAATCGAGACTGACTCCCGAAAAGGTTAGACTTTCAGAGGATGTGAGTGTAATTTTAATGAACCATCTACCCAAGAAGCTGAAGGACCCTAGAGCACCTTTGATTTCATGTGGCATAAACAGAGTCATATTTAATAGAGCATTATTGGATTTGGGCGCTAGTGTGAACTTATTGCCAACTGCTATTTTTGAAAAATTTGATATTGGGGAACTGAAGCCCACATCCATCGTCTTGCAGTTGGCAGATAGGTCTATAAAAGTACCACGGAGACTCATTGAGGATGTTATTATAAAAGATCATGATTGCTACTTCCCCGTGGATTTTCTCATTCTAGATATGGCATCGCCAGAAGAACTCGTTCACACCCCAATCATCTTAGGACGTCCATTCTTAGCCATTGCCAAAGCCAATATAAATTGTGAAACTGGCATGATGAACATATCCTTTGGGGGTCAAAAAGTCAAGATTAATGTCTTCAAAGCATCCGAACATCTAGATCATGAAGAAGAATGCCATACTATCGATATCTTGGATAATTTGGCTGAAGAAAATGTGATGTTCACACATGACCTTTTAGAGGAAACCAATGCCTTAAAAGATTCTCCCAGCCCATTAACATCGTGGCCCAAGGTTGAACCTTTACCAGCCTTACAATCTGAGCCCGCTTTGCCATCCTTAGAGGACCCTCCTGAGCTTGAACTCAAGCCATTACTTGAGTCTCTCAAGTATATCTTCTTAGGCCCGAACCAAACTCTCATGGTCATCATTGCGGCAAATCTCACATTGCCACAGGAAGCCCAATTAACTGAGGTCCTCAAAGACCACAAGGGTGCCATTGGATGGTCGGTGGCCGATTTAAAGAGAATTAGCCCGTCCATTTGCATGCATCACATCTATATGGAAGAGAATTCTAAGCTCAGTCGGGAGATGTAAAGGCGGCTTAACCCAAACATGAAAGAGGTGGTTAAGAAAGAGATTGTGAAATGGCTGGATGCGGGTATCATTTACCCCATATCGGATAACAAATGGGTCAGCCCAACCCAAGTGGTACCAAAGAAGTCCGGATTGACGGTTATCAAGAATGATCAGGGGGAAGAGGTCCTACTAGGCCCACCACGGGATGGAGAGTGTGCATTGACTACCGTTAGCTGAATCTCATGACTAAGAAGGATCACTTTCCACTCACGTTCATGGATCAGATTCTAGAAAAGTTATCGGGCCAGAAGTACTTTTGCTTTCTAGATGGGTACTCTAGGTACAATCAAGTAGCTATTTATCCGGAAGATCAAGAAAAGACCACCTTTACGTTCCCTTATGGCACGTTTGTTTTTAAGAGAATGCCATTTGGATTATGCAATGCACCAGCCACATTTCAACAGTGTATGATGGCTATATTCTCCGATATGGTGGGAGAATTCCTCAAAGTTTTCATGGATGATTTCTCAATCTTCCGGGATTATTTTGAAAATTGCTTGGAAAATCTTAAACAGGTGCTAGCTAGATGCATAGAAACCAACTTGATACTTAGCTGGGAGAAGAGCCATTTTATGGTTCGAGAGGGCATTGTTCTAGGCCACATTACATCTGAAAGGGGGATACAGTTAGATAAAGCTAAGATCAATCTCATATCTAATCTTCCTCCTCCCACCTCGGTCAGATAGATCCGTTCATTTCTTGGCCATGTCGGTTTTTATCACCGGTTTATCCACAATTTATCTCAAATTGCCCGGCCTCTAACTCTTCTCCTAGCTAAGGATGTTCCTTTCCAAATGGATGAATCTTGCATCAAGGCATTCAATTCTCTGAAGGAATATTTGACCAAAGCCCCGATTCTTCAATCTCCATATTGGTGCGGTATTGGGACAAAGAATCAACAAGTGTCCCGTGGTGATCTATTATGCAAGTCACACTTTTGCAGATGCTCAAATGAATTATCCCACCACAGAAAATAAATTATTAGCTGTGGTTTTTGCCTTAGAAAAATTCAGATCTTATCTTTTAGGGGTAAAAGTCATAATCTATTCTGATCACTCAGCTCTAAAATACCTTTTGACCAAGAAGGATGCGAAGCCCAGACTTATTAGATGGATCTTACTCCTTCAGGAATTTGATTTGGAAATTCGAGATAAAAAGGGTTCCGAGAATGTGGTAGCTGACCACCTATCCCGAATTCTGATTTCCGAAAGTGCACCAATGACTGATTCATTCCCTAATGAGCATCTGCTGGCCATTTCTCACATTGTTGCACCTTGGCATGCTCATTTTGTCAATTATAAGGTGGCCAATCAGCTTCCGGAGGGATAGACTAAAAGTGAGGACATATTCTTTTCCCAAGAGAAGTATTACTTCTGGGAGGATCCAGAACTATTCAAATTTTGTCCTGATCAAATCATTAGGCGATGTGTTCATGAAGAAGAATAATAGAGTGTTCTCAACTTCTGCCATAATCTGGCATGTGGGGGCCATTTCTCGGGAAAGAAAACTGCAGCCAAGGTCCTGCAAAGTGGTTTTTACTGGCCTACGCTCTTTAAAGATGCCCATGAGTTTAGCAAAACTTGTTTGAGATGCCAAGCTGTAGGAAATATGGCAAAAAGGGACATGATGACACTCAACCCAATCTTGGTAGTTGAAGTCTTTGATGTTTGGGGGATTGACTTTATAGGACCTTTTCCACCTTATTTTGGATATGCATATATCCTGGTAGCGGTGGATTATGTCTCTAAGTGGATTGAAGCAGTAGCCACCCGAACCAATGATCATAAAGTGGTCATTAAATTCGTCCAGAAAAATATCTTTTCATGAATTACCAATTTCGAGTTTTGCTTAAGAAATATGAGATTAATCACAAGCTGGCTACTCCTTATCATCCCCAAACCAATGGCCAAGTGGAGGTTTCCAATAGAGAGATCAAGAATATTCTGCAAAAGTCCATTAGGCCCGATAAAAAAGATTGGTTTGAAAGGTTAGATGATACCTTATGGGCCTATCGGACCGCTTACAAAACTCCTATTGGCATGTCTCCTTATCGCCTGATTTTTGAAAAAGCGTGCCACCTTCCAGTGGAATTGGAACATAGGGCGTATTGGGCCATTAAACAAGTCAATCTGGACCTAGCCCAAGCTGGTTCCCACCGAACCTTACAACTGAGTGAGTTAGAAGAATTGCCTAATAAGGCCTATGAGAACTCCAAGATCTATAAAGCCAAAACTAAAGCTTTCCATGATAAATATATTGTGGAAAAATCTTTTCTTCCAAATCAGAAAGTTTGGCTATTTAACTCTAAGCTTCGCCTATTTCCAGGAAAACTGAAGTCCAGGTGGGATGGACCATTCTTGGTCATTAAAGCCTTTGATCATGGAGCTGTTAAAATCATGAATCATAAGAATGGGAACACTTTCACCGTTAATGGTCAATGGCTGAAACCATTTATTGAAAACCTTCAAAATGAGCCACCAGAATCTATTCAGTTGAGTGATCTGCATTAACTGAACTGTCGTCTGGCTGAAGACGTTAAACTTAGCGCTTGTCGGGAGGCAACCCAACATTTTAGATCATGTTCTGTTTTTCTTTTTATTTTTAGGTTTTTATGCAGCAGTCGGCTTTGGTAAAGTCGCATCCTCATCATCACAGGTTGTTTCTCTCCTTCCCGGTTTTCTTATGGCTAGCATGTGTTTTCATATCTTTTGTGTCATTGAGGACAATGCCATTCAAGTTGGGGGGGGGGGGGGGGGCGATCAATATGCAATTTATTAAAAATCTGTTGAATAAAACTAAGAAAATGGTCCAAAACTTTTCAAAAACTTCTTTTTCACATCTCACATAAGTTACATGAAATTTTGTTTCATTAACAGAATCTTAAATAAATCAGTTTTATGTTGGCTAAATTAGATAAAGCCTTTAAAGTTCAGAATAGCCCACTTCACAAGAAGCCACGACAGGAATGATTTTCACACATACACAACAGCTTAGAATAAGTGAAAGACCTTGCAAGTATAAAATTGCTGGAATTAACTCTAAGGATAAGATTACCTATTCTATTTTTTTTTTCTTTTGGATTGAATGAAAAGAACGTTAGGATTCGTAATAGGGGACCAACTCACTCAGCACTCTAATGAGGCGGTCATTTAAAAAGGGACATTTGTAAACATTAAATGCCAAATAAGGTGTCAAAAAGAGTTAAAGGAAGGCAGGTGGCAAAAAGTACGCACCTCCCCTCAGGCAATTCAAAGAGAGTGGCAAAAAGTACGCATTCTCAAAGGTAAAAGTGCAATTAAATGAAAAAGTCGCACTAAATGAAAATTTCCCTTGTACCAAAAAGACGACCAAGTCGTAAAAGTGCTGAGTCGGGACGGGAGTTGAAAAATGATTTTCACGGGCTGATCAGGAAATCCCTTTTTTCTTCTCGTCCCCAGGTAGTTCTATCTAAAGGATTAGTAAAGGCGATGATATAACGGAAAGAACAGAAATGAGTTCTAAGCATGCCAAATTACATGCACAATTACTTGTCATGAACCAAAGTGTAGTGGGAAATGAAAACTTTAGCTTAACCAATCAGCTATCATTTAATTGATTATGATAGATAGCTATAAATGAAGCATGATAATTCATTGTTATCCTAATTTTTCTTCTATTTGCATTGCTAAGAGACTAGCAATGAGTAAATTGGGGGGTGTGATAAGTTAGTATTTTCTATTATTAAAAGAACAAATGCATGCACTATATTTATTTTTATGATGTTTAAAATAGCATGAAATGATAGACAACATCATGCCGATTCCAACAGTACCAATTTCGTCAAATTCTAAGTTAAAAACATCATCATTTCATGCATTTGCAGTTTTTTCAGCAAAACTATGAGAAATCAATTTATTTAAGCATAAATATAATTTTATTCATGATAATATCCTAATTTACATTTTTTTATGTGAACAGGACGTGAAGAAGATGCAGTGTAATTGGCTAAGTTTCTAGTCATTTGTGGGAAGGACGGGAGTTCGAATCCCTGCAAAATCGACTTTATTGTGGCAAAAATACTAAAGTAGGGGTAAAAGGGTGTTTTGCTACCTTAAATGGTTGCCCTAATGCTTACTCAAGAAGAGAACAAGAGGAGCCAGCCGCCATCTACTTTCTTCCTTTCTTTATTTTAAAAATTATCTCTCCCTTTTTAAGAAGTCTCTCCTTCCTTTCTCCTTCCCCCCCTACTTTTCTTCTCGCTCCTGCCTTCTCTCGCCTTTCTCCCTCACTTTTTCTCCCTCTCTGCTACAGTACCCGCGGGTACTGTAGCTATAGTAACACGGTACTGTAGCACTCTTTCTCTCTCTCTAGCTTCGTTCTCTCTCTCTACATCTCTCTCATACCGGTGGTTGTCAGGGGCAAGAGGTGGACTCAAGGCACTGCAACTGACTACTGGAAGGAGTCTAGGATGGCCAAGGATCCACGTGAAGGGCGACGACGGCTGCAAGCACCAGTTTTCTCTCTCCATCGTCTCTCTCTTTAGTTTTTGAATTCTCCATGTTACACTATATTTTGAATATTTTATGTAAAAGTTTTACTATAAAAGTCATATTATTTTTTTACTTTCAATGTCTTTGTAAAATTTCATATATTTCTGTAAACGAATGACAGTAGCTCCTTTGCAAAAAGTTATCTTTTCTCCCTCTTTTTGTTCTACAATTTTTATTTTTTCTTCTGTTGACATTACTCAAACTTTACATTCCACTTTTAATTAGTATTTTAGATATAGTCTTAGTTCAATAGATGGTCTGATTATGTTCGTTTATGGGTGCTCCTTTTGTGAGTTCATAGCAAGTCCGATTAGTTTCAATTGTTGTTTATTAAATCATCATACTCCATCTTCTTTCTTCTCTGATTTTCCACTAAAAAAATCTAAGGTTTTCAACTTTAAAAATCTATTTCCCTGTGGATTTGACTCAGATTCACCATTGCTATTATTAAAGTTTAATTTGAATGAGCCGATTAATTTAGATTGTTAGCTTTAATTTTTAACGACACAATCTTAAGCTATCAGGCACCAAGTTGGCCTTCCGCAAAAAGGTGCAAAAAGGTGGAAGGCAACATAGCTGGCCTTCGGGGTAGGTGGAAGGCCACCAAGTTGGCATTCCACGAAAATGTGCAAAAAGGTGGAAAAAGGTGGAAGTCAACATAGCTGGCCATTGGGGAAGGTGGAAGGCTACCAAGTTAGCCTTTCGCGAAAAGGTGGAACGCGGCGCAGCTGGCCTTCGGGGAAGGTGGAAGGCCACCAAGTTGGCCTTCTGCGAAAAGGTAAAAGGGACGAGTGTTGGTTAATGGGCTTGAGTACTAATGGGCTGAATTAAGTGTAAAATGAGATGGCTTAGATGGTGACAGGCTAATGGTGACGGGGGTTTATGACCAAAAGGGGTCCAAAATCGGTGTCTACAAATGCCCATCCAGGACACCTGTTTTGCAGTGGAGTGGAGCGGAATGATAAATAGGTGTTCCGGAAACCAAACCTGATTTTAGACAGCTCGAAGAAGGGATGAGCTATATCCGAGGATGATATGCGAATGTGGTAAATGCATGAGAGTTAGGCATTTGGATTGCAAGGATGATTAAGAAGGGGAACAAAGTCCAAACTGGACAATCACAATCCGTAGGACCCTCGGGTGCTGAAACTACGAGGCCTTGGCGCACTAGGATGCAATGATCTGGTCCAAGGGGATCTCAAGCATGAAAGATGGAGGGGTGTGACTTGAAAAGGTCTCAACACAACGGGCATACAGTGGCCTGGCGCATTACATGATCGCCAAGTGAGAGAATCTCAAGCACACGAATTGGAAAAGGATAAGGTCTTACAATTCAAAGGGCTAACAAACAAATAATTGCCAGACTCACAAATTAACAATGGGTTAAGCAGAGTGATAAATCATGGTCATTGCCCCTAGGGCGAGGATGGATGTTCTGGTGGATGATGCTTGTGCAATGCATGTTGGTTTAAAAATTGGAAAACAAATTCCTAATCTAAATGCAAATAGGAGGGATTTATTGGCCAATCGAATAACTTGGGGAATATAGACTCCTCATTGTTTTGTTTAAAGAGGAACTCAGAGTCTATACGCCCAAAGTTATTTGCCTCCTGTGTCTTCAATCCTACTTGCTTTGGATTCCCTGTAGCTACAAGAATGCACATCAGCAAATATAAATAATCAATGATCCACAACATTTTAATGACATACTGCAAGGAAACGAAGGACAAAGGTCCCCGTCGAGTCGAAGCCAACACGAAAGATATGGCCATTCTCAAAGGAGAATGCCAATCCGGATGCCTTTGGCTTCGACTCGACAGCAAAAGTGTCCACCTTTTGGACTTAGAATCTTTTTCCTGTATGCACAACATTGAGGGAAAAATAGTTAGTAGTATCTGTTTTTGGCCCCTTGCACAAAAAAGAGCAACTACCTTTTCCATAGCCTTCGCATAGGGTCAAGGGGCCGTGTCCTACTAACCAAACAAAAGTAATGATGCGATAAAACATGCAAATGCTAAGGGATATTAACAAATGAGGTGTGTGGTGTGGATGTTTTTAATAAATGAAAACATATTTTTGATTCCGACCACCTAGTGACTGCCCATTCTTTGCCTGGTTGAATGATGAAAGATAATGCACACTCAACTTCCCAGGTGTCCTAAGCACAGATCTAGGTTGATTTGGGCCTCTAGACTCCTCAAACTGACCTTGACCAGCTAAGACTCACACTGATGACAATACCGTCATGCCCTGCTTAGACTCCAAGCTGCTTCCGACCACCAAATTCGCCCAAAGAGTTTTCGAGGTAAATGATTTTCCCGATCTGGGTCTCTTTTCTCACAACCTAAAAGATATAAAGTGGAACACCTTGGAACCCTAACGGTCAACCATGCGATGCTGACTCGGAATCAGACGCCATCGCATCTATAGGTGACGCACTTGCATTTACCTAAGCCCGAAGTCTTGAGGGTGCTCATCGAGATTATAGTTAAGATATTGATTCACCAAAGACACAGACATTACTCTTTACCCATTTTGAACCTCTCTGATCATGTGAGCAAGTGATGATTTTTGAAAACAAACCATTTTAAAATGTTGTTCAGTCTTTAGCTAGCTGTCTCATTTTAAACCTTGGGGGAGAAAAAGTGAAGAAATTTAGAGACAAACCTCACAGAAGGATTGACAAAACCGTTAAAAGATAGAGCTATGACAAAGTGGAGTGGATCCTTTTTTGACCTCCTAGATGCCCCTATTTTTTTTAATTTTCAGGCCTTTGATGGCTTTCATGGCCAGGCACGATTACGACTAGGCTTTTTTGTACAATTGCTTGAACCCTTTTGATTTTTCTTGGCATTTTCAGGGTTATTTGCTTTTCATTTGTTATTCTTCCTGCGGGGACACTGTCCTCTTCACGTGCTTTGGTCCTTTGCATTTCATATTTGGGCCTATTTGAACGGTTACATCTTTCGGGTTGTTTGGAACCGCAGTTTGCTTAGCTCGATCGTTTAAGGGCATCGACTGTCCTGATCAACCGAGAGACGAAGAGCAAAGGTTACAATTGACAGTGTACTAAAGACATTGAACTCATTTTAAGAAGGTTCAGTTTAAAAAACGTAAATGTGTGCATCTCGTAATGACCATAGAGATCCGTATGAAAGTAAAGCAGACATGTCCAAGGTTCTAGTGGACCAAAGTCTTAACCAAACCTTAATGACAACCCAATCTATCATGCAACTGGACCTAGACAGGAGGTTACATGGCAGTCAGCAGACGGTTGGATTTTGTGTTTTTATAATTTTTTTGTGATTTCATTAAAGTATGTACATATTTACAAATATTTTTGATACTTTTTTGGATATTCAATTTTTTTGGATTTTGAAAATTTCAATTTTATTTGTATTTTTATGGGTAGAATTTCTTTAGATTGACCCCTATCCGAAAGAATTCTTCAACTTTTTTTTTTCTTTTTTTTTTTACAAATATTTACACTTATTTGATAATTCTTGAACTAAAAATAAAGGAACTTACTTACCTCTACAACTCTTAGATAAAGAGGAAGCTATCTAATCCCTAAGCGATTATACACAAGACTTTGAGTGCGAGTCAGATTTGTTACAAGTGTGGGTCCTTGAGATAGAGACCCGATGATGGCAGAATTGCCCTAGTATGTGCGCTCCTCATTGGTGGTTTCACACCCTTCGGTATGGGAGTTGGATCTTTTTTTTCTTTTTTGTGGTCGTAGGCTTCAAGGATGAAACACTCAAAGAAATGTGGTACAACCGATGATGGAAGCCTGAGAAGGGAAGTTGGGTAAAATAGGAAGGGAACTAATGCGGCAGGTGTTAGTTCATCCTCTGCTAAGAAGGCTCCTTCTCATTGGATGATTGGTTCATATAACAACAGCCGTGTACTGAAACCTTCCTTATCTTCTCTTCTAACTTCATTGCTTGTTTCTTTCAACTCATCCTCAAGATGATGTATCTTAAGTATTTATTGATCTTCCTTCACGAAGTGATCCAAGAGAGTCCATTTTCTTGATCCCTCAGTTGATTTGGTTAGTAGGTAACCCAATCCGAATTCCCCAATAGCCGGATTTTCAGAGATAGGCTCCCATATCCCTTATTCTTCCATGCCTAACCCGGATCCTGAGTTGTATCCCATTTTACTCATGAGCCGCCAACCTATGCTGGGCTTGAGGCGAGAACTAACTAATGAAGGAATGGGCTCTTTCCCTCTTCCAGAAGTGATCATGGATGGAATTTGTTCAATCGAGACTGAGTCCAAAGACTCGACATAAGGGGTACTCTTCACTGTGACAATCTTCCCATTGGATGGGAATTTATAGCACTGATGATTAATGGAGGGCACTCTCAAGGTTTGGTCCATCCAAGTAGGGCACTCATGCCATATCCTTACCTCTTCATATTCCCAGTATTGTCCTCTGCGATCAACATTCGCTTCCAAATTTTGGACAAGGGTGTTCACCCTTTCTAGAGAGCTGGATAGATCTTGAGCTACCTGATAAGAGGGCAGAGGGTCTTTCACAATTCCTAATTCTTTTTTCACTTTCAAGATTTCAATAGCCTTTTTCTTGTCTCCCCAATTGATCTTGTCTTCCTTATTCAAATCATATACTCAATCTTTGAAAGTGAAGCAGTCATAAATCGTATGCCCCGACACTCTATGTTATAGATAGTATTTGGACAAATTAACATTGCAGGGGATGGCCTCACGCTGGGGTGGAAGCTGGATAGCATTACAAGATAATAAGGCATGGAAAATGTCCAATAGAGATTCCGGCAAAGGCGGCTATGAGGTACGTTTGGGCATAGGCCGACTGTAGCTAGTTGAAGGGGGAATTACTAAATATGGTTTCTGATTGGACTGGTTGTCTGATCTGGACATAGGATTGGGTGACCTAAAAGGCTGCCCCAAGATACTCACATGTTCATTGACAGTTATTCCCTCCATGAGTGGAGTTTGTGTTGTCTTCTTATTCCTATTTTGATTTTCAAAGAAGGATGGTACAGTGAAACTCCAGATTTGAGATTGAACTACCCGAGCTCAATTATAAAGTTGTGCAAATGTGTGAAATTCGCTCAGTATGAGAATGACTCGCAGCTGCAGGGTAGCATTATTGACTAGCATGGTGATAGCTTGAGATTCGGGGATTGCCACTTCCGCCCTAGAGGCCATTGCCCTCCACCTGTTGGCAAAATACGTGAAGTCCTCTTCAGGCTTCATCTTCTCCATCACATGATCAAACAAGGTGGGAGACATGGTTGTCAAATGACTAAACCGAGTGATGAATTTTCTAGAGACCATATCAAAATTGATTAGGTCTATGGCGGGCAAGGAAGAGAACCATCTTAAGGCCTCACCTTCTAAGGATTTCTGAAACAGGTGGACAAGAAGGACTCTGTCGTAGAGCCATTGATGGGAGTCCATGAGGAAACCTAATAGGTGGTGATGAGGGTCAGAGGTGCCATAATATTTCCTATACTTGGGGGCTTTGAATCCTGGTGGAAAGTAGGCTTGAGGGAGCTTGCATTAGCTCGAGAGAGAGTGAGGTTGTTTCAAAGTAAGGTTCTTGGCCATAAGCTTACGCACATAGGTTTCGACCTCACTTTTGCAAATTAATTCCTCTTGGTTTGGAGGAGGTGTAGTTTGAGAGACTGGAATAGGCATGACAGGTGGAGCAACTAGAGTAGGAGTTGGCTGGTTGATGAAAGTCTGAGCTCTGTTGGAAGATCCTTGGAAAAGAGTTTTCCGAGGAGTGGCATCTTGAGTTTTGTCACAGGATGCCAACTGGATGAGTTGATCAGGGGTGTACCGTGATAACACGGCAGTAAGTTCCGAGTCCTCACTCGAGTTTTGAAAGGTTCTACTGGAGATTATAGGATCACCTTCTGAAGAGGATGATTCATCCAAGCATCTTCCCCTAAGTTCCTCTCTAGATGCTTGGAACATGCCCACAAATGTTTGTTGTGGGTCTTTCTCAATCTCAAACGAGGGGTTGTATATAATGTTGTCACCAAACTCATCCATGTTATCATACACAAGATTGAAATACATGTGGTCCATTTTGACATACACATCGTGGCAAATTTTATGTCCCATTTTGAGTTAATTGTGTATTATGGATGCATTAATTTCTAACAAATTAAGTTCAACCCCTTAGCGACCCCGTGTTCTTACAAGAAATTGTTTCACCAAAATTTGATTAGGCGTTTTAGTATTAGGAATAGTTCTCTCAATGACGCCTATAGGTAGGTGAATTTCAAGTGGCAAAACTTAATTTTCTCACTCAATCTCAAGATCCTATTGGGTGGTTTAGGTACAACGTGCTCGGCGGCCAAGTGCGAATTCTTGGCTCGCGGAGACTCACGGAGGTTCTCAACAGAGTAAGACAAGTCACACCAGAGGGGGAATCCTCAGGTGGAGTGTCAACCACTGTGGGAGAGGTAACTAGTAGTGTGATGCCGACTCTTTCTTAAGACCCCCACAGAGAGCACCCTGAAATTAACCCAAAGTTCAACAAACAAGAGAGCAGTAAACACAACCAGAACAGCAAGATACACAAGTGAGAAAGCTGGCCAGAAGGTCGGTCGTCTAAAGATTGGACGGCCGGGTAGCTGGCTGTCTGAGCTTCCGGGTGGCCAAGTGCTTGGCCGTCAAGTTGACTAGGCGGCCAGGTGGCTGGCTATCTGAGTTACTAGGTGGCCAGGTGGCTGGCCTTCCAGTTAACTGGGCGGCCAAGTGACTGGCCGTCTGGGTATTGGGTGGCCAAGTGCTTGGCCGTCCAGGTGTAGGGGCTCTTACCCTTTCCCTTACCTTCATTGACGTGCGCACAGCAAGCAAACAGAGGTCCCACCGTCATCGCCAGAGGGCTATGGACGCCCGGAGGGTTCCCGCTTTCCTTTTGCTGGGAGGCCTCCGTCCATCGCACAACTGCGACAATGAGGTGTTAGGAATTGAAGTACGTGATCGTCAGGAGCATTACCTTTGTAACGACCCGCCACCCAATAATCAGGGATCTGATTACTAAATGGATACAGAATCATTAAAATTTGGAGCCAAACCAGGATCTCGATAAGTTTGGGAAATAAATGATAAACTAAGCTAAACATCCACATCACCTTGAATTGTAAAGGAAGTGCAGGAATTGAAAGTTATTACAATTCGACTTGACTTAGCAAATAATTACATATTCCAACTGAAAAGAAGTAATTAAGTGTACAGGCCTGACAGGAAAATAACAACTACATCAAGGCATACTCCGAGATAGTGGCTGCTGGCGTGCAACCCGAGACAACACCCTCCACGCTACACCTGCCTGGAACTCTCACCTGAAAACCGCAGGGGTGAGTCTCATCAAAATGGACTCAGTAGGGATCCTTCGATCCCCACCACCCACTCACGCACCCACAAGCACAACAACACAAATATAGGCAATTTAAATAAATATAGCAGTAAACACAATTCCCAAAGATTCCCAGATTTCGATATAAAACGCATGCATTCATCAATGTAACATGCATAACTCTGAAACCACTCCATCACGGAGTTCACAACTAGCATCTCGGCTAAACACACAAACCACCCGGCCGAACGTGAAAAACACTGACCCACTGGGACCAAACAACAACCCCTTAGATAGTGCGCTGTCTACTTCGGCCTGTCTAGCTTTAGGTGGTTCTGCTTCCCCTAGCACGAGTGACACTCTAAATGTACCACTCCCACACCGGTACTAGCTATACCCTAGGGTACACTAGGAGACCCTCTCTCTAGGCGTCACCCCACCACTCCCACACCGGCGCCGTGTCACTCCCACATCGACATAGAGTGCCTAAACGCTAACAACTGTCACTCTAGGTCCACGGTTGCATGAAACACAACACAGTGCGATCCGATCATGTAGAAATCCTAGTCCTCAAGTACGTTTTTAAGTATGCATTTAACCAAACTATCTAACAATGTAAACACATGTTAATTGCATGGATTAATGAGGTTCTGTCTTGAATCGCGTTGCCCATGGCCGACATCATTCAAGACCCCTAAACTGGTTCATACGAAAAACTGGCCTCAGAATATGGCCTAAAACGCGTCGCCCCTAGCAGCCACCATTTAAATGGCGTCGCTGTCCCTGGACGCTATTTAAAACAGAGACTAATTCCTTATCTGGGCTAAATCACGTCTCGGGTGGAAGCCGCCATTTAAAATGGCGTCGCTGTCCCCAGATGCCATTTAACGCTCACAGATAGGTTCCCCCCTACAGCCTCCGCCGAGCCACAAAGTGGGATTTCTCCCCCAAATCGCACAAAAAACATACCAAAATATGGAAGGAGGATAATCCAAATATCCGTTAAAAGCCCACCATTCCTCATTTATAAAGTTAGCATTTTCACTCCAAAAATCCTTTAAACATACTCCAAAGCAGGGAAAACATGGTTTTAATCAAAACACAACGGAGATCGTCACCCTATCGGTTACTTGAACTCCTCCGAGCTCCAAGCTGCCGAACCGCCACACCACAAACCGCCGCCGGTACCATCGTGGACGCCATCACTCTACCAGGACGTCGGCCGTTGTCCGGAGAGAAATGCGCTGCGGAGGAGATGGTGGTGGTAGTGGTGGAAGTTAGGGGGTTGATGGAGTGGAGGGAGAGGAGAAATGAGGAGAGGAAAGGAAGGAGAAGGGGAAGGGGGCATCAGATGGATCGGAGGGAAGAGGTAGGAGAGAGATAGAAATGGAGAGAATGAGAGAAAGGAAGCAGAGCCTCGGAGCTTCAACCGAAACTCGCTAAAACTCGTCGTCGAAGACCGACACCAATAAGACGACAAGATGGGTTCGTATACTGACATACCAGGGCCATACTCTGAATGGAGTCGGCCATGCAAGACGCCATTCATACGATAAGACCGGGGCCGTACTCTTGCGACCCAAAATCGGCCTACGTGACGCCTACGTGGCACATTCTAAAATGAGTCCCCCTAACCAGACGCCGTTTGAACCACGTCGAGCCAATGCCCCAGCCCCACAAGGACCCAAACCAAGGGGTCCGACACCAGAACTGACCTCATAACTAGATCTGAAACCTCAATCCTTACATTCTCTCCCTCTTTAAAAGAATTTCATCCCTGAAATTACCGCAACAAAACTAGCACTAATAACAAGATTGCATAGGTAAAAAGGAGAACTTACGAGAAAAGGTAGGGAAACTGCTCCCGCATCTCATCTTCACGCTCCCAGGTAGCGTCACCTCTTAGGCGATGTTCTCAGATCACCTTAACTAGAGGAACAACCTTGTTCCGAAGGACCTGCTCCCTACGATCCTCAATACTCACTGGAAATTCCAGAAAGGACAAGTCCTAAGCGACCTCCAACTCTGAAAAGTCCAAGACATGAGATGGATCCTGAACATACTTCTTCAGCAAAGAAACATGAACACATCGTGCACTCCTGCAAGACTGGGTGGCAAGGCTAGCTGATACGCCGTTTCCTTAATTCGAGCAAGAATGGGAAAAGGCCCAATATATCTCGGACTCAGCTTACCTCGCTTCCCGAATCTCATCACACCCTTAGAGGGTGAGACTCGGAGAAACACGTGGTCCCCAACCTCGAACTCAAGCGGTCTCCTACGGATATCTGCATAGCTCTTCTGCCTATTCTGAGCTGTAGTCAACCTTTGTTGCACTACCCTGGCAACCTCAGCACACTGTTGTACCAACTCTGGCCCTACTATCTGCCTCTCGCTAATCTCAGACCAATTCACAGGAGATCGACACGGCCACCCGTACAATGCCTCAAATGGTGCCATGCCGATACTAGAATGATAACTGTTGTTGTAAGCAAACTCCACTTTAGACAAGTGCTGCTCCCAAGAACCTCCCTAATCTCGACAACAAGCCCTGAGCATATCCTCCAATGTCTGAATGGTCCTCTCTAACTATCCATCAGTCTCAAGATGGTAAGCCGAGCAAAAGGCTAACTGCCTACCCAAGGCCTTATGAAAACTCTTCCAGAATCTAGAAGTAAATCTCGGATCCCGATCTGACACGATGGATAAAGGCATCCCATACAGAGAGAAGATCCGGTCCACAAACAACTTAGCCAACTTACCGATTGACCAGTCATTTCTAATAGCTAGAAAGGATGCAGACTTGGTCAATCGATCAATAATGACCCAGATTGCGTCTCTCCTACCGGGTGACACGGGCAATCCCATCACAAAGTCCATAGTCACCTGCTCCCATTTCAACTCCGGGATCGGTAACGGCTGCAACAACCCTTCTAGTCTCTGGTGCTCTGCCTTAACCTGCTGACAAGTCAGGTACCTTGCCACATAATCAACTACGTCCTTCTTCATACAAGGCCCCCAAAAGTGCCTCCTTAAACAATGATACATCTTAGTCATTCAAGGATGCACTGCATATCTAGAATGGTGCACCTCATCCAGGACACTCCTATGCACCACTTCATCAGTTGGAACATAGAGTCTGCCTCTAAATCTGACCGTGCCATTATCCCATAACTCAACCTCTGATATTTGGAGAATTTGCGATAGCTCTGCATACGCCCTCCTGGCACCCATGTGGCACATTCTAAAACGCGTCCCCCTAACCGGACGCCGTTTGAACCGTGTCGAGCATGCCCCAGCCCTATAAGGGCCCAAACCAAGGGGTCCGACACCGAAACTGACCCGATAACTGGATCTAAAACCTCAAAGGGACGAGTGTTGGTTAATGGGCTTGACTACTAATGGGCTGAATTAAGTGGGAAAATCTGATGGGCTAAATGAGATGGCTAAGGTGATGGGTTTGATGGTGACGGGCTAATGGTGACGGGGGTTTATGACCAAAAGGGGTCCAAAATCGGTGTCTATAGTGTGGAAATGGATAGATGGTGAGTATGGTTTATTAATTGTTAATAAATAGAGGTTTGCATACCTCTCCCTCTCTCATATTCCATTGTATCTCTACCTTCCTCTTTGATGTACTTGCCATAAGACTTCTTTTAAAATTATCATTTAAATTGAGAATTTATTATGTAATTTGATTGAAGCAACCGAACATGAAACAAGGACGATCTATGACTACAACCAAGAAGGAAATGAAGGAGCTCATTCAGCCTTGAGTTTGCAAACTCATAATATAAATGTTATATTGTGTATGTGTGTGTATTTGACTGTTTGGCTCGAGTCAAACCACAATGCTATCTATAACCACACCATAACATGTATGCGATGTGTGTACTTCTTTTGATTGTGAATCAAATTACTAGGTTATTAGTATATATAATATATGCGATATATTTAAATACTATCACCTAGGATGAGACCAAAATAAATAAAATAAAACCTTCATTACAAAGTCTAAGCCGTAGCGCGAGTCATTAAGAATGCACCGTGTAGCTTTTCAACAATATAGTTTTAAGAACTTAATTCAGTGATGGCATTTTCTATGTGTTTACCCGTGATTTACCATTATTTGATGAAAGAACTATTAACTATGACATTAGATGCCTTAAGATCAGAATAGAGGAACGGTGTAGCTATCCTCGTGTTTACCCGGGAGCTATATCTCTACTCTACTATGTCACGTATTGATGGTAAAGCTTAGACCAGGCATAATGGTCTACTGTATTTATCTGAGGCCATTAATGTCCTGGGAGCCGAAATAAGATCGGATATTGCAAGGAGTTACAATTACCATGAGATGGTTGCTTTAAGATAACAGTATGATACTATATGTTTACCCAAGGTCATACTGTGATACTTGGATATTCTGATCCCCACTAGGAGACTGTCGGTGTCTCCTGTTCTGTATATTTGAAGGTTAAATAGTCCGACAAAAATTAGTGGAAGTAAAACTAGATTATAAAGCCCATATCTCGTTTTTAAAATTAATAATTGAATTTATGTTAATTGAAATTTATTATCTCCTATAAGATAAAATGTCGCACCATAATCCGTTGTGTGACATACTAGATGCCAATCGTTTGATAGACCCTAACTACTCAGATTGACTCAGGAACCTGAAGACTGTCCTCAGGTCTGAGCAAAGTAGGCATGTTCTGGATGATGATCCTCCTTCTGAACTGGCATTAGATGCCCTAGAGGTGGACATGGTGACATATGAGAAATGGAAGGAAGATTCCACCATGGCCCAATGCTACATGCTTGCCTCTATGAGCAATGAATTGTAGAGGCAACATGAGGAGATGGATGCTAGATCCATCATACTCTATTGGAAGGAGATATTTGGTGAGCAGAGCAGAATCGAAATATATGAGATATTTAAGAATTTGTTCAAGGCTTAGATGGCAGAGGGATTTTCAGTGCAGACTCATACGCTGAAGATGATTGAATAGATGGAAAGACTGATTGCTTTTAGGGGCCCACCTCCCAAGAAGATGCATACCGACCTTGTGTTGTCTTCCCTTCCACAATCATATGCTCAGTTCATAGTTAATTTTAATATGAACAAAATCTAGATAAATTTGGCTGAATTACTGATTATGCTGAGGACTGTAGAGGGGAACCTTGTGAAGGAAAAACCCCAAATCCTCATGCTTGGTAGGACCAACAGGAGGAGACTAGAAGTCCAAGCCTTTATAAAAGGTAAAGGCAAAAATCAGAAGAAGCCAAAGGTTGCCAAGAAGGACAAAGGCAAAAGTGCTGAGAAGAGTGAATGCTTCTACTGTCATCGGAAGGGCCACAGGAAAAGGAATTGAAAAAAATACCTCAAGGACATGCTCAAGGAAATGTGAAGCAGTAGGATACTTTAGGTATCTATATGATAGATGTAAACTTGTCAGGAGTGAGGACCACCAGGTTTTAGAAAAATTCGTTTAACTACTATGTCACCAACTTTGAATTTTCTTTCAATAACCTTCTTTTGATCAAATCGTGCGAGCCTGTTCTGATATACTCGAGCGTGATTAGTAGCTGCCCATCTCTTCTCGTCTAAGAGTTCCAGCTGAGCAAGGAGTGTAGAGTGATGCTCATTAATGGAAAACACCTTGTTCAATTATACCCTTAATGACGAAATAAGGATCTCATATAGAACTATCGCTTCTATTCCAAATGTTAAGGAATATGGAGTTTGCCCGTTGGAGGTCTGGATTGAAGTTGGATAGGCCCATAGATCATCAACTAGTTTTTTTGGACAAATATATATTTGGTAGACTCACACGTTTTCTTGATGATTTTGATTAAAGTTTTATTAGTGGCCTCTGCTTGGCCATTTCCTTGCAGATAATATGGAGAAGAATGATGCAATGCAATGTTATACTTGTTGCAGAGATCTTTCTGTTCCTACACAATGAATTGAGGTCCATTCTCGGTGATGATGGTACTTAGAATTCCAAATATGGTGATGATGTTCTTCATGATGAATTTGCAGACCATTGACGCTTTGATTTCCACGTAGGCTTCAGCTTCCACTTTGGTGAAGTACTCCGTTGCCGTGAGTATAAATAATTTCTGCTTGACCGAGGAGTTGGGATCACCAAGGGGACTAATGATGTCGAATGCCCACATGGAGAAAGGCCACCGGGAGGATAGAGGATGGAATGAAGATGCAGGGGAGTGAATTTTGTTACCAATTTCTCCATCCCAAACCTTCTTTAGCAGTTTCTCCTTAACTTTGAGAAAGGAAGGGTCCTCTACAGCAGGAGAGAGATGCCTATAGACAATGATTGATTCGAAATGTCTGTTAAGTGGGAAATTCAGAAATGATGTGAGAGAAGCGAGAGCATCAGTTAGAATATTCTGATTATGAGGGACATGGTTAAAGATTAATTTGGTGAATAGCTTGGCAGAAGCCAATGTGAGTTCTTGATAAGTCTTGAGTTTGGACAAGAGTGTGATATTTGGTGAGCACTTGGCAAAGGATGATGACTATCACCTATGATTCGCAGTTTGGTGACACCATGTAGATAAGTGGCCTCGAGGGCATCAAGGAGAGCCTCATACTCAGTTGTGTTGTTTATAATAGGAAAAACAAGCTAAAAGGCCTGAGGAGTGGTGATACCTTAAGGTGATAGGATAATGATGCCAACACCCTTACCATGAGAGTTCAGAGCTCTGTCAAATTGTAGAGTCCACATGTCAAGAGTCAATTTGTTTATGGACATCAGTTCCTCATCTAGAAAATCTGATCGGACTTGATCAAATCTGAGAAGAGGGTGATGAGCAAGATGTTCTACTATGGCATAGTCTTTAATCACCTTTTGCAGGATGTAGGTGATGTTAAATTAGGAGAGAAAGCTTTGACATCGTGCTAATCTATCTGTAAGGACGGATTTCTCAAGAAGGAACTTGATAGGGCTTATCCAAGCAATGAGATTGACTTTATGGGTTAGAAAATAATGCTTCAGCTTCTGAACTACCCATACCAATGCAATACAAGTCTTCTCCATCGCGGTGTATCTTCGCTCTACGGAGTTGAGAAGTTTAAAGAGATAGTAGGCTGCCTTCTCCTTTCCTTCTTCATCTTCTTGTGCTAAGACAACCCCCATCGAATCATCTAGGAGAGAAATATACATAATTAAATGTTTGTTCGGAGATGGTGGTCTCAAAATAGGACTTGCCAGATATTTCTTCAATCCATTGAATGCCTCCTAACACTTATCGCCCCAATCGAATTTGACTCACAGCTTGGTAAGCTTGTAAAATGGCCTACATCTTTGTGAGTGTTGGAGACAAGACAGTGAATAAATTGCAAACTCTCGATCAAACCTCTTAATTCTTTCAAATTCTTAAGAGGTGGCATTTCTATGATAACTTTTACCTTGTTGAGATCAATCTCAATGTCTTGTTTACTCACGATGAAACCTAATAACTTTTCTGATGAAACACCAAACATACACTTTTTAAGATTTATTTTCAATTGATATTCCCTTGATCTCTCCAATACCTTAGCCAAGACCTCTGCATGATCGGCCTTAGTTCAAGATTTCACCAAAAGATCATCTACATACACTTCCAAATGGATATGCATCATGTCATGAAATATTGCCATCATAGCCTTTTGGTAGGTGGCTCCAGCATCTTTACTCCGAATGGGATAACCACATAATAGTATGTCCCTCAAGGTGTAGTGAATGATGTCTTTTCTTGATCTCCTTTTGCCAAACGGATCTAATTATATCCATAAAAGACATGGTTTCGAATCTAGCTGTATTATCAATGAGTACATCGATGTGAGGAATGGGAAATCACTTTTAAGACACACTCTATTCAAGTCCCAGAAGTCAATATAGATTCTGACTTTTCCATCCTTCTTCATGACTGGGACTATATTTGCCACCAATTGAGGATAGATGACAACTCTAATAAATTTGACTTTATGCAATTTGTCGACCTCCTCTTTCATCTTCAAAGCCATTTAGGGGTGGAATCGCCTCAATTTCTATTTGAATGAGTTAGCTCCAGGTTTCAAAGTTAATCTATGTTCCACTGAAGACGAGTCTAACTCGGCATATCTTCATAACTCTAGGCAAAAGTGTCCTTAAAATCCCTAAAAACCTAAACAAAAACCTCTTCGTCTGATTAAGAAAGACTTTTACTAATGAGGACAATCTTAGATTCATCTTTAGTTCCTAGATTGATTTCCTTGGTGGGTTCTTCTAGAGCAGTTGATGATTTATCAAATCTCTTCATTCTGCTCACATATGCCTCAGCTGCGTCCTCATCTTCTTCTTTACCTTCAATCATGGGGTCTTTCCCATGTAGCAATTCATACACCCCATATCTACCGTCGATGCATTCATCTACCTCACATTCTTCTGACAACTGGATAGGGTCTTCTAGAAGCTAAGGGATTTGAGAGCAAGACTGAAACTTAGAGGCTAGTTTTGGAGGTATCTATCTAGAATGTGCCTACCCTTGGATTTCCTAAACTCCCGAACTTGCCAAGACCTATTTTCACTCGACTCCCTATCCTAACATAAAGAGGACAAAGAAGGATAAAAATCAAGAGATATAGGATGAGATACAGGTGAAACCTCTTGCGAGGAGGAGCATAGCAGATCTAATAGAGAATCTTGCCCAAGTGGCCTATGTAATGGGGTATACTCGGACAAGAAATAGGAAGTCTCCTCAATGATGACTTGAGAAGAGGTTGAGAACTGGATGTTTTTTTTTTTGAATTTTCATTAATCATGAAACAAGGATGGATATGAGGAGTAGGTGGAATAGAGGCAGATAATGGCACCATGGCCAAAGGATTTGGGGGATCATAAAACAGGATGTCCCAAATCATGTCATGGATCTCATCAGGATGGAGGGGAGTGCAAAGGAATAAGTCCCAAAGGGACAGAGTGATTAGGATGGGTGGTGCCCATGGAATATTTTCAGTGATTACCCTGGACCAGGTCGGGGTCAGCAGTAGGGTTCTGAATAGCGTGTGGAGAGCAAAGACATAGGTGGGATAAGTGGCCAACCAGAGGTGGTCCGTAGTTAGGCCTTCTTCATAAGGGTCATCAATTTCCCCTTTATCGATTTCCTCATTAAGCGAGATCCTCTTGTCAAATATGGAGCTAGGTCCTTCAATCAGATTCTCCACCAATGGAGGCCGTTTGGGCTCTGTTGGATGTAAAAAGAGGCGGTTTAGAGGAATGTAAAGGTCCCATATATCAAACCATATGTACCATTCACACTCCAAATCATGGAATTTCCTTCTTTTCAGAGGCCGCAAAGCATCTAGGGACTAATAGGTGAGTAGCGGTACACAATGTCTAGCTAGGTGCCTCGCATATATGTCATGAAGATCAAAGTCTGAAGTGACTACCACCGTATTATTTCTCTCATGCTGAATAACGGTTGCTTTGATGAAGGAGGTAGATAACGTCCAAGTTAAAGGGTCCTGGTTTTATTTACACGGTGTTACCATCGTTTTCCACACTTTATGCCCTCTTTCATTCTCTTTTTGCTGCACAATTTCAAGTCTTACTTTCTCTGGCCTATATCCCAAACCATTTCCAGGCATAATCCTTTCGTCTCTTACTACCTTGAGCTTTCCTTGTAGTTGTGTTCCTACCCCTCTTCCAAGCTAATACCCAATCTTCATTATAATGTTCCACCCTGGGGTACTCATGAACTTCCCCCGCTTCATTGCATTGACAGGGTATGGTGAGCGTATGATGGATTTCAGCGGATATACTGAAGGAAGATAAGTTTCTAAGAGGGAAAGAATTGGTTTTTGGATAGATGCTAGAATAGGAACTGGATTGGCATTAAAGGAATGAATAGCAACAAGGATCGGCATGCTAGTCACTTTGACAATATGCCCTTTGTAAGGAAACTTGAGACATTGATGATTAGACAGCCTCAAGGAGTTTGATATACGGGCAACCAAGGATGCCTTTAAGAGAGGGGTCTATTTCCCGAATGTGGAATTCGACCTCTAAATGACAAATTGGGCCTTGTTATACCTTGAGGTAGACTATACCCAGTGGAGATCTAGTGGTATTATCATAAGTAGTCACTGATATGAGAGAGGGTAGCAATTTCTCTTTCGACACACCGCATAATTCCAATGTCCGTGGTGGCAGCACATTAATTGAAGCCCCTATGTCCACCAAGCATGTGTCAATGACTTTTCGACAAATATTCACTGTGATACTCAAAGCCATGCCCTACACTGCCAGCGGTGCTAACTCATAATTGTGAAATGATATGGACGGCTGGTCACTTTGCGGTACCAGAACGGTGGTGATCTTCTCTACAAGAACACCCTCATTTACCATAACTCTTTGTAAATACATCAATGCCTCCTGATGGGTCTTATATCACTTCATCAGCTCTAGCATAGAGATGCGTGCCGGTATCTTATCCAGATATTTCAGCAGATCATATTGAGTGCCTGGTGAACTCTTTTCATTCTGTGTCTCTCCTGTTGACTTTAAAGGACCCTCTGGCACAATAGATTGAGGGAAAAACTTATTGAATATCTAGTTGCTCCGGAGCATGAGGGGTTGGGGCTAAGTAGTAGAGGGTGATAGTGAAGCCTTGACAACTATTGGGTTGATGATCAAGGGTTTGGATGGCATGAGATGGTAGTTTTAAGCGGCAGGTGGGCGTTGTGGAGTGCATATGAGTGGTCTGGTGGGTTAGGGGTGTTGGGTTCTCGGGTTTCTCCGGATCTCCCGCACAACGGAATTAAAACAAAAAAGGAGATCCGTTCCTGTTTCGAAAAAACTAAAAACCAGATTATTGGATAATCGGTTCTTACCGTGTGCGGATTCGAATCCGCAACCATTCGGTTCCGTCGGTGCGACACCGCAAGTTACGCAAGCGCCCGGCCTCTACCGGAGTCCATGCGATCCTCGTCGCGACAGATATCCTCATGTTCCTCGTTCTTCGCAGCCCACAAAGTCTTCGTCGTTCGCCGCAACGCGCGGACAATTTCCCATCGAACGGGATTCGGAGATGCGGCGGATCATATTCGGGGATCCAGATTCTTCTGGGTCACCAGAGAGAGAGAGAAAGAGAGGTAGGGGCGGCTAGGGTTAGCAGTAGCTTGGCCTGCTCAGCCCGTTCGCTACATTTTATACTAACTGCGCGGTTTTTCATAAAAACCCCCGGTTCATATAAAACCCACTTCATTTATCCATTGCCTTGAGAATCATTTGTGTATGACCCTCTATGCCCAATAACCAGTCCGATTAATAGCCCAATAAGCCCAATGACTCTTTACTAGCGTTATTAATCAATTAATAACTATTTATTAATAAATTAATCAATCAAGTTGATGTCGTACATCGAATTCAATGGGGCCTCCGATCACGTTGGGTGCCAAGCAACACCGCGTGAACCCGTAAGGTATCGGGGTTAAGTAACCCACTCTTGGAACCTTTCCGACGATAGTTACCGTATAAATATAATCCTTCATTCGTACAATGCTCTCGAATCAACTCAGGGTATGGCGTACTATCAAACCCTAACCGGTCAACTCACTTGGATTGGATGTCGCTGATGAATATCGGAAAACTCCTTTCCCGATATTATCGTCCGCCCTGGCCAGGGACTTTCGCGCATCCTTCCTGGAGCATTCTCTCTCATCGTACCGAGAGCGAATGATTCCTTATTGACACTCAATTCCCTTCGACGGTATTCCGCTGTACCTGATCCTTGGCTGTTTAGAATCCCGTAGTTAGAGAGTCATAAACCAAGGTCAAAGTACAGAAGTCCACCGACAAGGTATCCTTGGTGTCTCAGGTCTAAGGACCATCCACGCAACTGCGACAATAGAATCAAGCTGGTTGACAGTGAGGTACAATACCATCCAGCGATTTAGTTGGATCACTTCAGTGAACTCATTCTCCAATGAGCACCTACAGATTCGCCTTAGTGTCACCACATAAGTGACTATGAGATCAGTCACCCTCATCGCATAAGCAAGAGTAATTTGTACTAGTCTAACCAGATATCTGATGTCCTTCGTAGATATCCTCCGACTAGGAATGATTAAGAATATGTGTGTTTAAGTGATCAGTCTCACTAGTATGATCTCATCATAATCTGATCCCTATCGCACATATTCACGGACTTCATTATGAGACGATAATTAATACGATTTACACATAATGAATATTATGCCATTATATTAATAAATATGAACGAGATTATAAAGTCATATTGGCTTGTGGGCCACCTAAGACTAATAATCTCCCACTTGGACTAAAGCTAATAACCTTTATACAGTAAGCCTATAGACTCTAGGTGACGGTCAAACACAATTTGAGCCAACAGCTTTGTCAGTGGATCCGCTACATTATCGACATATGGAACTCTTTTCACTACAACATCTCCTCTGGATATGATCTCTTTGATAAGATGAAAGCACCTCAGAATATGCTTCGATTTATGATGATACCACTGTTAGTTTTAGGTGGCCTATAAGCCAATCTGACTATGTAAATCTCGTTCATTTATTAATATAATGGCATAATATTCATTATGTGTAAATCGCATTAATTATCATTTCATAATGAAGTCCGTGAATATGTGCTATAGTGATCAGATTATAATGAGATCATATTAATGAGACTGATCACTTAAACACACATATTCTTAATCGTTCCTAGTCGGAGGATATCCGAAAAGGACATCGGATATCCGGTTAGACTAGTACAGATTACTCCTGCTCATATGATGAGGGTGACTGATCTCATAAGTCACTTGTGTGGAGACACTAAGGCGAATTTGTAGGTGCTCATTGGAGAATGAGTTCACTGAACTGATCCGACTGAATCGCTGGATGGTATTGTACCTCACTGTCAACCAGCTTGATTCTATTGTTGCAGTTGCGTGGATGGTTCTCGGACCTAAGACACCAAGGACACCTTGTCGGTGGACTTCTGTACTTTGACCTTGGTTTACGAATCTCTAGCCACGGGATTCTAATACGCCAAGCATTGGGTACAGCGGAATACCGTCGAAGGGAATTGTGTGTCAATAAGGAATCATTCGCTCTCGGTACTTAGAGAGAGAATGCTCTAGGAAGGATGCGCGGAAGTCCCTGGCCAGGGCAGACGATAGTATCGGGAAAGGAGTTTTTCGATATTCATCAGCGGCATGCAATCCAAGTGAGTTGACCGGTTAGGGTTTGACAGCTCGCCATACCCTGAGTTGACTTGAGAACATTGTACGAATGAAGGATTATATCCACACGATAATTGTCGGCGGAAAGGTTCCAAGAGTTGGTTACTTAAACCCAATACCTTCCGAGTTCACGCGGTGTTGCTTGGCACCCAACGTGATCAGAGGCCCGTTCGAATTCGATGTGCGACATCAATTCGATTGATTAATTAATTAATAAAGGGTTATTAATTGATTAATAAATCCAGTAAGGAGTCACTAGGCTTGTTGGGCTATTAACTGGACTGGTACTTGGGCCTAGAGGGTCACACGCAAATGATTCTCAAGGGGATGGATAAATAAGTGGGTTTTATATAAACCGGGGGTTTTTATGAAAAACCGCGCGGTTAGTATAAAACATAGCGAACGGGCTGAGCAAGCCAAGCTGTTGCTAACTCTAGCCACCCCTCCTCTGTTTCATGGCTTAGTTAAGGAACACGAGGTATGCAGAACCTCACCTTCTGGAGATATTAGGACAATGCCTGCCCCGGCCTTTGTAGTGAATGTACCATCTTGTGCAATTACTGAACGGGAGGCCCCGTTAAAATATAGCTTCCATATCTTTTGTTCTATATGGTTAGCTTCTAATGTTTCTTCATCTGGCAGGTCGGTGACCAACGGTGAATCTTCCGGCACTGGATGTGCTGCAAAGAAGTCTGCAATGGCCTGACCTTTGATGGCTTTTTGAGGGACATATTTAATATCGAACTCCATGAGGAGGACTGCCTATTTGCCTAAACAACCTTTCAAAGCTGGTTGATTGAGGATATATTTGAGAGGATCAGCCCTAGAGATGAGCTGGATTTCATGTGATAGCATATAGTGCCTAAGTCTTTTAGCTGCAAAGACCAGGGCTAAGCATATTTTTTCAATAGGTGAGTACCGGAGTTCAGCCCCCGATCAGCCTTCCGCTTAAGTAATATAGTTCTTACTCTTTGCCTTCTTCATTGTCTTAAGCCAGCATTGCCCCCAGAGAAGTCTCCTGAGCAGCGATATATAAGATTAATGACTGGCCTTTGATAGGTGCTCCCAGTACAGGTGGCGATGCAAGGTATTGCTTGATTTTCTCAAGCACATTTTGACATTCATCATCCCATACGAATGGGGCACCTTTCTTCATTAATTTAGAGAAGGGTTCACACCGTCCGGCTAGCTCTTTGAGATTCTTCGGAGGTGGAAGCTCCTGGATAGCTTTCCTTTTGGCTGGGTCTAGTTCAATGCCCCTGTATCTGATAATGAAGCCCAGAAATTTGCCACTTGAAACCCCGAAGGCGCACTTCAAAGGGTTCATTTTCAAGCTGTATTGCCTCAGCCTTTCAAATATGGTGCGGAGATCTTGCATATGATCTTCCTTTTTCTTGGTTTTGACAACTAGGTCATCAATATAACATTCAACTTGTTGATGAAGGAATTCATCAAATATTTTGGTCATTGCCCTTTGGTATGTTGCACCGGCGTTCTTGAGGCCGAAGGGCATTCTTTTGTAGTGGAAGATTCCTTTAGGAGTTCTGAAGGCAATATGGATCTTGTCCTTGTCAGCCATCCATATTTGATTATATCCTGATGATCCATCCATAAAAGACAAAGTTTCATGTCCTGTGGTGGCATCGACTATAATTTCGGTAACAGGCACTGGGAAGTCATCCTTTGGGCATACCTTGTTTAGATCTCTGAAGTCTAGACAGATTCTGATCTGTCCATTCTTCTTTTTGACTGGAACAATATTTGCTAGCCATGTTGTATATTGATTTTCTTGTACGAAGCCAACGTCAATTAACTTGTCGACTTCAGCATTGATTTTGTTTATCAGCTCTGGCCTCATTCTTCTCGGAGCTTGTTTGATTGGCTCAATGGCTGGATCAATGGCCAGCTCATGTTGAGCTACTTCTGGGTCTAACCCATGCATTTCTTTATAGGACCAGGCAAAACAATCTCGGAATTCCTTCAGAAGCAAAATATATGCTTGCTGTTGTTCTTGACTGAGCAATGCACTTATATATGTTGGTCTTGGGTCTTCTTCAGAGTCCAAATTGATTTCAAGGAGTTCATCAACCGTAGCTTGCCCTCCATCTTCAAGTTTTGGAGGTGCTGGCTGGAGCTTCATTAGATCTTCTTCATTTACTTCTTCTTCAATTTCTGCTTCAATTTCGTTGACCTCTTAGTCAATTTCATTTGATTGATTTGCTGTGCAAATATTTGGGGCAGGATCTGCCTGTTGGTTTTTTATAAGCTTAATGAACTCATCTTCCCTTTGACCTGTGTTAACATGAGGTTCAGGGGTGATATATGGAATTTCTTGTTCTTCTGGTATATTCTGAACCATATTGGAACTTGGGGTACCATATTGGAACTTGGGGTATCACTTTCCTTGACTTCTGCGACTTGGATGTCTTCTTCTTCAAGATGTTTCCAGCACTGACATGTCGGAATAGGAGATTGATCAGCTTCTGGCTGGTTTTCTTGAATAGACTGACCCGTGGGCTACTCTTCATCATAGTCGTCATATATTGCTTGTGCAATCTTTGGTATTTCTGGCAAAATAGATGTCATATTTACTGATAATTCAGGAGTTTCTTCTTTCGGCAAGATATATCCCAAGCCTGGATATTGTGTATGTTGCATCAATGCCTTGGACATGTTAGGAGGGTACCATAGCTGTTGGAACCTGTTCCATTCCTTTTTTGTTTGATATAATGAAATTGACTGAGCCTTAGCTAATTCCTCAGTATGCTTTGTCATGTCTGGGAGACCCATGATGTCAACCCATAATTCTTCTTCTATATCGGGGATATAGTAATCTTTGTCTTCAGTAGCCGACTGCTCATCAGCTCTATAAAAGACTGTTTTATGTCCATCTTCGTGAGTAACCACGAATTTCTTCAAAGGCTCTACGAGCTGACATTCAAACTCTTCAATAGGATGTATTAGTCCGACTGGGACCATGACTTCTATAGATAGTACATCTTGCTATTTGGTTGTCTTTGCTGAAGAACTTTCCAGAACTGTAGTTTCTTTGTCTTCAAGACTGAGAGAGCTGATATTTGGTGGAGGTGAAAACCATTCCTTGCTCCGACTGGTATCAGGCTTTTCTGTTTCTTCTTCTTCTTTTTCCTTCAGGGGTGGGGGTATATAGAGATTGGCATCCATAAGATGGCATTCATGAACCTCAAAAGGCTCGAGATCAGCGAAGACCCGCTGTATTTGTCCTTCCCAGGGAAATTTGATGCATTGATGCAATGAGGAGGGCACCACAAAATATTGATGTATCCATGGCCGCCCAAGCAAAGCTTTGTATGTGGTATCATAATTTATGACATGGAAGAGGACTGTGAAGTGAAAGTCACCGACGACCATTTCAAATTCAGCTGCCCTAATTGGTGTTTCTGACTTCTGGTTGAATCTAGCTATTTTGAAATCTTGCACTCTTCTTAGGTGCATATGAAAATGAGATTTCTGGAAAGTCTTGAGAGGCATGATGCTGATAGCAGAGCCTTGATCAACCAGGATCCTATTGACAGATTGTCCATCATATAGAGTGGCCTGTTGTGGTCATTTGTAGGCAGCAACATATCATCTTCAGTGAAGGTGATGGAAGCCATGCATGACTCATAGGATATTTCTTGAATTTCTGCTGCATGGTCTTCATAAATTTGAGGAGTTTTTAAAGCTGCGATGAGAGCACTCCGCAATTTCTCACTGAGTGACAAAACTTCCCACACAGTAAATTCAGATGGCAACCTTTTTAGTAAGCCGATGACTTTCTTTTCTGCTTTTTCATTATCATGAACTTCTAGAGAGGCAACCTGAGGGTCTTGTTCTTCAGACGGCTGCTGCTAGACTTGTTTACTTTTCTTTGCAGACTTTTGAACTGTCATGAGATCAGAATTTTCTGGATATAGCCCGACCGGAGGCGGGATTTGAATATTTCCTTTTGACAAAGGCATGGATTCCATTCCTCTGAATTCTTGTTCTGAGATAACATATGGTGTTTCCCCTTGCAGCTGGATAATTTTTTTAGTGGTAGCCAATAGAGGCTTTCGTCCCCACTTTTTGCCAGAGCGGGTGACATGTTGCTCATTTGGAGTTGATGTGGAGCTTTCCATCACTTCTATTTTTGGAGTAAGGAAGATTTCTTCCTCCTGATCATCTTCACTTTTATTTATTGTTGATATTGTGTTGCAAGACATGACAGTGCAAGTACCTTCCTGCTCTTCTTTTTCGTTTTCTTGACTATCATCAGTCTTCGGCTTTTTAACTTCATGTTCCTAGAATATGGCTTCTTCATGTATTTGCTTCATTGTCATATTTTGGAGTTTCTCCCATGGGATATAATGCTTTAGCTTTGTTGGCTTTCTTTGAGGCTGTTCATATTCATCCAAGCTGTCTATTAGTTGTTGCAACTTTGACAGTGGATCTTTACCCTTAGGTAGAATTGGTATTGGTGTTTCTCTTTTTCTTCTTCTGTTGGTAACCCTCCTTACAGTATGAGTATCTACCCATTTCCATATACTGCTTGCTGGAGCAGGGTAACTTGAGCTTGATTGGGATGTCTCCTTTTGAGGGAAAGACACACATTGTTTTTTGCCTGAAGCTGCAGCTTTGACTGGCGTAGATAAGGCCATTTTGGACATATCGGATATCATATTATCCAAATTTAGTGGAGGGACGGGTTGAACATATGTCGGCCGTCGTGGAATACCTCCGTGAATATATACTTCTGATGATTTTTGCTTGATATGAGATCTTGGCTTTTTTTTATTGTTTGCCACTGAGATGTTTGAATTGGTTGAAGTACTAGTTGCTCATAGGTGGCTTGTGTGCTTCTTTCTGCAGTTTCTGAGCTTAATGACTGGTAAATAGGAACCATATGATGCACATTTATAGATGCCACATTTGCTTTTGTCCAGGCATGAGGCTGCGGAGGATCGACAAGATGATCTCCCATCTTCAGAACAACTTTCTGAATTAATTTTTCAACTGCATCTTTGAACACATAGCATTCTTCAATAGGATGTCCCATGATTTGGTGATATGGACAATAATTTGGATCATTAGACCTTTTGGCATCTTATGGCCTCTTCGACTGTGGTAACACAATTTGATTGTATTTTCATGCCCATTCAAATAGAACATGAGTTTTGTCTTTTGGGAAGCTGTATGGCCTGTTCATTCTGTCTCTGAGAGAAGATAAGGCTCGGGCTTCTTTCTCTCTATTGTTGCTGGTTTCGGCCTGGATGGCTGGACCTTTCTTTTGTTGCTCCGTGATGAACGTAGATAAATCTACTGTATTTGACTCACGTGGAGCATTTCTTCTATCAAATTTTCCTTTGTTGTTGCTTGGTTCACTTCTGGATCGGCTCAGAAAACTTTCAACTTCTGATACCATAGTATTCAATTTGTCAAAAGACTTGATTTCAATGGCTACCAGCCTTTCAAGGACTTCATTTTTCAGATTACTTTTGCATATCACCACTGCATCTTCTTGACATGGTGGTCTTTTGTATTTCATGCTAAGATTTCTCCACCTAGCAATGAATTTGGAAGCATTTTCATTGTTTTCTTGTTTCACAATATATAGCTCCGCCAGAGTGATTTCTCTCTCCCCCAGATAAAATCTGTCTTGAAATTGATTCTGAAGGTCGGCCCATCTTGCAACAGAACCAGGCCGAAGAGAAGAATACCATTCAAATGCGAGTCCAGTTAGCGAAGACTCGAAAAATTTCAACATATAAGATTCATCGGTGGCTAGGTCTCCCATTGCCCCATTATAATATGCCAAGTGTTCTTTTGGATTTCCTTGGCCATTGAATTTTTCAAACTTGGGCACTTTGGTCATTCCCAACGGAAGCCTCTTCATAGCATGATGCACCGGATGTGGTACTTTGTACACATCATATACCGTGGAGGTACCTTCCACACTTTCTGCCAGCTTCATATCAATGAGCTGTTCTAGCATCAGCCTTTTAGCCACAGCAGGATCTGCTGGATTTGGGAAGAAATTAACTCCCTGAACTTGGGAGGCTTGAAATGGCAAATTTGAGATCAAGTTGTCTTGCAATACTATTGCAGGAGCGACTTGACTATTGGATACTTGAATATGTGCAGGTGTTTCATTAATAGGCACAGGCCTAGATGAATGCATGGTTATATTTAGAAGATTTTGAGACGGAGGAGGTGGACTAGAGGGTTAGACACCCGAGGATAGGAGGAAGTTGAAACACCTCCTTCTTTACTAGCCGATCCTGCCCCCTTGCATTTGGGCATCTTTTTCTTTCAATTGCTTTTTCAACAACTCAATTTCTTGCAATAACAACTGAGTTATGTTTGGTTCTGCTTCTTTTTGCTGGTTGATTTGCTGGGGAAGCTGGTGCAGAAAGGGCTTCTCCTGATGCCTCAATGACATTTGCAGATAGCTCTACTTTTTCATCAATGTTTTCCAATAGGGTAGGAAAATTTTGGGCAACTATGGCTGCCGCTTGCATTCTTTGGGTAACTAGACCCAGCCTTGAGGTTAGATCTCTGATTTCTTCTGGATCTTTAGGGAGTACCGCATACTTATTGATAGTATGACATGAATAAATTATCAGGCTTCCTTGGGTGAATTCTGCTGATCTCCTTATGGAAGGAGGTTTTTGCTGCAGCCTTTGGAATACAGATGTTTTCGAAGGCTTTTTTTACTTTTCATTCTCATATCTTTCTCTTGACTTCCTTCTTTTTGGCAACTCAACATGAGGCAGTTGCCTTTGAATTGGTTTTCATATTTGCCGCCTTTGTGACTGAAAGATCGGCTTTGATTTTTCTTGTGCATATTGATATTTTTGATGTTTGGGCACCCAGATTTGTTTTGCTGATGGCTCTTGACAATATTTCGTCCCATAACAATAACCTGATTTGGGATTTCTTTCTTACTTTTCAGACATCTGAATCTTAGTTTTTCCTTTTTCTTTTCTTTCATTTTTCATTCTTTCTCTGTCCATGTCTTCAAAGACATAGAATGAGTTTTGAACTGGAATATTTGGAACCAGTCGGTTTTTGGAAGTATCAACTTTGCTGTTGTCTAGAAAGATCCGCAGGCTCCCAACAAGAATTGATGTTTTGGTCCTAGACCATTGTGTAGAGACTGCCTTTGAATTGAACTAGTGATTTTGACCCTTTTGGATTTTTCCCCGATATTTTCTTGAAGATGATGCAGCATGACTGTGAATAGTGCAGCAGCTGACTACTTGCGCTTGAGGTTTGTCAGATATAATCTCAGGTTGCATGAAGATCACCCCAAGAAAATTCGAAAAACCAATAACGGGAGGGAAGCTCCAGAATGCCACAGGTACCGCCAGGTAGCCATAGCGAGTATAGTTCTTGACCACCAGAGGGCCGAAGAAAACTTTTGATTCCATTGAGTCTCTTGTAATACAACAAAGAGATAATCAATAACTTCAAAGAATGGGTGTTATCCTTATTCTTCCGACGAGAAGATGAAGGGAGGACAAGTCCCACCGGGCGTGCCAAAAGAGATTGTCGTACATTTTTTAGGAAAAAAAATGCACTTGATCTTGATTTTTTGATTTAGATTAGGATTTGTTATTTGTGCGCTCTACCTGACTCAGTCAGATGATTGCGTAGTTCTTCGACCCGATCCTGCTACCCATAAATGGAATAGCGTTAATGACATCCTCCAAAGAGGAAAACCCTTGATTAATCGTCGGAAGAATAAAAATAATACCGTTTAAAATGATATAAGAAAGATATACAAAATTGCATTTGAGAATATGAATGGATTTCAGCTTTTATTTGAGAAGAAAACTCATTTTTTAGTTTAAAGTTGAGTCTGCGCAAGACTTGATTTATTGATTTTTATTGATGGATGATGATGAGAGACATTTTTTAGTCGTTTTGGATTGATTTATGTGGATGCGTTGAAGATTTGTTGAATTTTTTATGTTTGGGAGTGAAATATGAAGTTGAGTCTGCGCAAGGATGCGCAGACTCATTTGTTACCAATGAGAATGCTTGTACTTATTTTGATTTTTTATTTGTGAAAGGAATGAAAATCTTTTTTATGGTATTTTGATTGAAGTGGATGACATTTTTTATCAAGAGAGTCTAATAAAAAATTTGAGTTTCATTTAGGTATTTTTTATGTTTTGTAAAAGGGCAAATTTGAGTTTTTAATTAATTTTTTATTTACAGGAAGGTTTTTGTTTTTATCTTGGGGTTTTTTATTCAATTTTAAAGGAATTAGAGTTAAAAAGATTGGATTTTATCAATTAGGGGATGAGTCTGTGCAGGGTAGCGCATACTCATCTGTCACAAGCATATGTTTCAATTTTTTAGGTAATTTTTAGGGAAAAGTTATAATTTTTTGTTTGGGTTTTTATTTGTGGAAAATATATGTTTTATTCTTAAGAATTTGATTTGATTTGATGAAATTTTAATAGCCAAAATACCATATTTTAGGAATTTTAAGGTTGAGTCTGCGCTATAGAGCACAGACTCATTGTTTATCAAAGTGTTTAGCATTTTTTATATTTTTTGTAAAAGGAGTTTTAAACTTTTATTTAGGTTTTTGACTTATATAAAGTATAAAGTTTTTATGTAAATTTTTGGATTTAATTTGGAGGGAAATTAAGGTCAAAAAGACCAAATTTGGGATTTCAGGGTTGAGTCTTCGCTCGGTAGCGCAGACTCATTTGTCACCAAAATGTTTATGGTTGTTTTTTATCATTTTTTTAGAACAACTTGGTGTTTTTATTTGATATTCTGATAGATAAGAATAAACTTGATTTTTAGAGGGTTTTAGATCATCTTTTAGTGGTCGGGAAGTTGATTTTTTATTTTTTGTGAATTTCAGGGCTGAGTCTACGCCAGGATGCGCAGACTCAGGTCTGAACTTTGGATGTTTTTATTATGAGTTATTTTATTGGATTTTTGATGGGATAACTTGATTTTATGTTTTGTTTGATGATTATTTACAGATTTAGAGCTGCGGACATGATTTGGGGGCCAAGAGATAGGGTTTTGGCCTTGGGATTGATGCGAAGACTCAAGTTTAAAGAGGATTTTGAGCAAGATTCTTGTAAAGATAGAACCTCCTGAGGTTGAGAGAATTCGAAGAGTTTCAAAGAGCTGGAAAAGGTTCAAATTTCAAGGGGACAAGAAAAATGGGTTTGAGTCTGCGCAGACTTAGCTGAACTTGTAATTTTCACTTATTTTGAGGGGATTTGGATCCTTTTTCTAAATGGATGTTTATTTAAATGAAATGAAGTGTTCGATATAAGATTGTGAGTGATTTGAGCAATTTGATATATTGTTTTGTTGGCTTTTTCATTGGAAATGAGCTTATGAAAGGTATGGAGATTCCACTTGTGTTTGAAATTTTGTGTTTATTTAAAATAGAAGATGGCTATCTTAAACCTTTTCTCAATGAATTAACTTTAATTATTTGAGTTACTTGAACCATAAACGAGTCTATCATCCCATTCAAGGACTCTTTTGACATTTTTGAGTTGAGTTTGCGCAAGGGCACGCAGACTCAGAACAGTGGTGCAGACTCAAGTCTGAAATTTGATTTTTGAATTTCCTGCACAGTTCAAGCTGCAATTAAATCCATCAAGGGGTTAGTTTCAACTATTAAAGTTAGAATATGAAATCTGGAGTGGAGAAAAATAGATTGTACCCCATTCCCAATTGAATTTCCATGGTTATAGGTGCGTAGACTCAAAATCTAAGCATAATTTCAGGTTTATACTTCTTTCAACTTGAAGTAATTCAAGAATTACCACAAGTTTGGGGAGGATAACACTGAGAAATATCAGAAGTTGAGTATGGTTACATGAAGTCTTTTCAAAGAGTGGTTCTTGTGTGGATTTCTTCAAATGACATGATTTCTTCATACTTATCTCATTCTTCTTTGATCACTTTATAAAGCATTAAAAGTGCTCAATATAGTGATTCCAAGTTGAATTTCAACCTTTCATTAGGAAAACCCAATGAAAAGGTTTAAGATCTTCATGAAGGATCATGGCATGAAGGGACCCGAGAGTCCAACTCCCTTAAAGGGATATGTAATGGCTAATAGACCATAGGGATGGCTATAAAGGGGGGCGTGCCGAGCATCCAACCACTCACCCAATGGGTGCCCTTAATGCCTTCAAGATGTAAGAAAAACCCACAAGGGGTAATCCGAAGCATCTCTACATTTGGAGAGCAAGGAACTCTACCAATTTCCCTAGAGGATCACATGTAGTCATGAACTATGGAGGTGGCTATAAAGGGGGGCGTGCCGAGCATCCAACCACTCACCCAAAGGGTGCCCTTAATGCCTTCAAAATGAAAGGGTTATCCACAGGGAATCACCCATTCCATTTCTACATTTGGGGAGCAAGGAACTTCACCAACTCATTAGGCCTTCGGGATACATCATCTAAATGAACCCATAGAAATGGGAACACAAGAATGATGTTTTTTGTATGAGGGCCTTTGGTTACCCAACATGAGATTGCTTGCACCCTTGGATCGGGACATCCTTAGAAAACATCAGAAAACATTTAAAAACTTAAAACATATGGCAAAACTTCGGTTTGAAACATTAAGGGCTTCATAACCCAATGTCCAAGCCATTTAGGACCTTCATTGGGCCTCAAAGGGATAGCCCTAGGTCCAAGGAACATTTGGACAGCTTAGGGGAGTATCAAAGAATCACCTCAAGCCCAAAAACCAACTTGGAAGAGGCGCAGACTCAAAACCTGCAACTGGCGCTGAGTCTGCGTAGGGAGGCGCAGACTTAACACTGTAGCACTTGCAAACACAGAATCAGGCTGAAACCCGGATTTTGGTGAAAAAATGGGTTTAAAACAAACCCAAATCACAGAAAATAAGGTATAAAAGGTACAAGGCCTAAAATACTTATTTAAAATATATTTTAGATGCATTTCTTTAGGAAAATATCATGAAACTTGAATATGAACATATGGGAAACTTAGGTATACTTTTTATTTTTTCCATGGATCTCTCCTTCTTGGCTTTTTGTTAGAGGGTTTCTACCCAAATAAGCTCATCCTCAACTAGTAAGAGAACCTCCTTGAGAACCTCTAGGGCCTAAACCCTTAGCCATCAAAGGAAAGAAATCCAAACAAAAAACCATTCGGTTCCAACATGAAAATAGAAACCTAGATCTTGATATATATGAAACTTAGGGGGTTTCTCTTGATGTTTGGCCTTGGGGGAACATCATACATGGAGGGGTTGTTCTCCTAAGGGTCATGGAAGGTGAAGCCACCTTGAAAAACCCCAAAACCAAAGGCAAATAAATGGAAAACCAGTTTTCAGGAAATTTGGACAGCAAAGCATATTTCGGGTCATATCTCTATATTTAGGGGGTTTCAAGACTTGAGGAGACCATTTCTATGAACTATAAAGTCCCCTCTACCATACCCATACGAAAAACATATGCCTTATAAAGGAAAAAATGACATAAAAGCAAGATAACCAGTAGATTCACAAAACAGACTCAGAAAATCTGAACTTTGTATTTCATTGCTTTCAATCACCATGGATGAACATCAAGGGGGAGATAGAAGTTTCTATGAACATCAAAATGAAAGAAAACAATATAAGAAAGCAAGGAGACAGAAATAAAACCCTTCTTCACCCCCACTCTACCTTGGAGAGTAGATGAGAAGGGAGAATGGCTCTTGAAGCCTACAATCTTGCTCTCTTCTTCTCTAGCACTCTTCCTTTCTTTCTCTCTTCTTTTTTCCTTCTTTTTTCTCGCTTGGGATGCAGGAAATGGAGGGGAAGGAGGAGGGAGACGTGCTCCTCCAAGCTCTCTCACTTTTTTTCTTCTCTTTTCTATTTTTTGGGATTTTTGTCTCCAACTTTTTTTTATAGAAGATGGGGGTTCTTTTATTGATAAAGTTGGGTTACTTTTGGAGGGTAGATTAGGCATCCATTAGTCTTAAATTAGGGATAAAAAACTCCTATTGAGAGCCCTCTAATGAGGCCACAACACTTGGAGAATCATGATTGGTTTCTGCTTTTGCTTTTCACCTATCATCTTCTAAAAGAACCTTGAAGGGGGGACCACTTGCTTTTCTTCTTATCCTCCTTTGGGCAGATTTGACCATAGGCCAAAGGAATAAGAATAGGCCATGGGGGGGACCATTTGGGCCATTTTGAAGGCTGCCACGAAATTAGGCTTTGACCTTTACTTTTTGGTCCCAAATTGGCCATATTGGGCTTCTTTTGCTTGAGATAATGGGCCTAGGCCTACCCCTTTGGATTTGTTCATCATTTTGGCTGAAAGTAACCCCTTTTTGACTTCTTTGGGCTTACAAGAATGGGCATGACAGCTGTCCATTAACTTTCTTCACTTAGGCCTTCTTTTGAAAAATTGCTTGGACCTCCTTTGCTTGAGATAATGGGCCCGGTTGCACCATTGAATTTCTTCACCATTTAGGCCCTAGAGTGGTCCCTTTTTTGGTTCATTTGGCTTGCAAAATTGGGCTTAGCTGCTGCCCTTTAAATCTTCTTCATTTGGGCTTTCTTCGACAATCTTTGCACAATTGTTTGGACCTCCTTTGCTTGGAATAATGGGCCCGGTTGTACTATTAGACTTCTTCATTATTTGGGCCCTAGAGTGGCCCCATTTTTGATTCATTTGGTTTGAAAGATAGGCATGACTGCTATCCATTAATTCTTCTTCACTTGGACTATCTTTGAAAAATTGCTTGGACTTTTCTTGCTTGAATTAATAGGCTCGGTTCTTCCTTTCAATTATCTTTGATTTGGGCATTCTTTGTTGATCTTTAAACTCTTCTTCTTGTTCAATTTTTTTTGGTGACAACAGGATTAGATTACCAAAGATTAATATGGTAATTTGAGTTTTCGAATTTTTCAACTTCACTGATCCTTCTACCATGATGATCAATTACGCTAAGGATAGTATTTCTTAAGATACAGACCATTCTAGGAATGAGTTAGCTCTTGTCCTTCTGCATTGACTAAGCGATAAGCGTTATCAAGAAAAGCATGTGATATGACATACGGTCCTTCTCAGTTGGGTTGGAGCTTAGAACGTGGACCACTAGATTTTACAAAGATTCTTTTCACAACCATCTCACCAACTTTAAACTTTCGTTCAATGACCTTCTTTTGGTAAAAATGTGCTAATATGTTCTGATATACTCTTACATGATTGGCGGCTGACCATCTTTTCTTATCTAAGAGTTCCGATTGAGCAAGGAGTACGTAGTGATGCTCATCAATGGAAAATTCCTTACTCAATTGTACTCTTAATGATGGGATAATGACTTCGTATGGAACTATCGCCTCCATTCCAAATGTTAGGGAATAAGGAGTTTGCCCAGTGGGAGTGCGGATTGAAGTTCGATATGCCCATAAAGCCTCAACTAATTTTTCTGGCCTGTCCGAGAACTTATTAGACTTACACGTTTTCTTGATAATTTTTATCAGAGTTTTATTGGTTGCCTCTGCTTGGCCATTGCCTTGTGGATAATAAGGAGAGGAATGATGCAATGCAATTTTATACCTGTTGCAGAGATCCTTCAGCTCTTGTGATATGAACTGTGGTCCATTGTCGGTGATGATGGTGCTTGGGATTCCAAATCTGGTAATGATGTTCCTCATGATGAACTTGCAAACTGTTGATGCTTTGATCTCTGTGTATGCTTCGGCTTCCGCCCACTTGGTGAAATATTCTGTTGCCGTGAGGATGAAAGATTTTACTTGGTGACAGACTCAGGTTTATCAAGGGGACCAATGATGTCGAAAGCCCACATGGAGAAAGGCCATGGGGATGAAACAGGATGGAGTGAAGATGCGTGGGAATGGATCTTATCGGCATGAAGCTGACACTTAGCACACCTACGGACATATCCTATACAATCTTCTTCCATAGTTGGCCAGTAATATCCTTGTCTAAGGATTTTCTTCGATAGCATCTGTCCGTTAACATGGCCGCAAACCCCAGCGTGAGCTCCCTCCATGATTTTCCAAAACTCATCTTCATCCAGACATCTTAAGAGAACACCATCAAATCCATGTTTGTATAAAGTTCCTCCAACTAAGATGTACCTCTGAGCAACTCTCTTGATAGCTCTCTTCTCCTCAGTAGTGGCTTCCTCGGGGTATGACTGATCTTCATAGTAGTTAGCAATCTCATAATACCATGGTTTATCCTCGTCTACCATTTCTTGTTGCCAGTCTAGCAGTATGATCTCTCTTTTCTCCACGATATCCCCATCTCTAACCTTCTTCAGCAACTTCTCTTTAACTTTAAGGAAAGAAGGGTCTTTCACGGCAGGAGAAAGACGCCTATGGACAATAATGGACTCAGATTGCCTGCTGATCGGGAAATTTAGGGAAGATGCGAGAGAAGCCAAAGCGTCAACTAAAATGTTCTGATTCCGAGGAACATGGACAAAGATCAGTTTGGTGAAAAGCTTGGCGTAAGCTGAAGTGAGTTCCTAATAGGGTTTGAGTTTAGGATCAAGAGTGTGATATTTGGTAAGCACTTGGCGAAGAATTACTTGACTATTACCCACAATTCTCAGTTTGGTGGCACCATAGAGATGAGCGGCCTCGAGGCCGGCAAGGAGAGCCTCATACTCAGCTATGTTGTTAGTGACATAGAAGTCAAGCTAAAAGGCTTGTGGAATGGTGACACCTTCACGTGATAGGAGAACAATGCCGATACCCTTTCCGTGAGAGTTCAAAGCCCCGTCAAAATGCAGAGTCCATATACCATCATTGATTTTGTTTATGGACATCAGTTCCTCATCCGGAAACTCTAATCGGACTGGATCGAATCGAGGAAGAGGGTGATGAGCAAGATGTTCTGCTATGGCATAGCCTTTAATCGCTTTCTGCTAGATGTAAGTGATATCGAATTGGAAAAGAAAGCTCTGCCATCGTGCTAACCTATCAGTAAGGATGGATTTCTCAAGAAGGAACTTAATAGGATTCATCCTAGCGATGAGATGAACTTTATGGGCCAAGAAATAATGCTTCAACTTCTGGATCACCCATACAAGTATTGCACATGTTTTCTCCATCAATATATATCTATGTTCAGTAGGGTTGAGAAGTTTTGAGAAATATTAGGCTGCCCTCTCCTTTCCTTCTTTATCCTCTTGTGCCAGTACAACCCCTACTGCATCATCCAGGACAGAAATATATAGAATCAACGGTTTGTCCGGAGATGGTGGTCTCAGAATAGGAGGACTTGCTAAATAATTCTTCAATCCATCAAATGCCTCCTGACACTTATCATCCTATTAGAACTTGACTTCCGGTTTAGTAAGCTCGTAAAACGGCTTGTACCTTTGCAAGTGTTGGGAGACAAATCGGCGAATAAATTGCAACCTCCCAATTAATCCTCTTAATTCCTTTAAATTCTTGGGAGGCGGCATCTCTCTGATAGCCTTGGCCTTGTTGGGATCGATTTCAATGCCCTGTTTACTGACAATGAATCCAAGTAACTTCCCTGAGGATACCTCGAATACACATTTCTTGGGGTTAATCTTTAACTGGTATTCTCTCGACCTCTCTAAAACCTTTGCTAGAACTTCAACATGCTCAGCTTTCGTCTTAGATTTCACTAGTAGATCATCCACATACACCTATAAGTTAATGTGCATCATGTCATGGAATGTCGCCATCATGGCTCTCTGATAAGTGGCTCCAGCGTTTTTCAATCCAAATGACATAACGACATAGCAGTAAGTTCCCCAAGGTGTGGTGAATGATGTTTTTTCTTGATCCTCTTCTGCCAACTTAATCTGATTATACCCCAAGAACCCATCCATAAATGACAGAGTTTCATAGCCAGCAGTGTTGTCGATGAGTACATCTATGTGAGGTAGTGGGAAATCGTCTTTAGGACATGCCCGGTTCAAATCTCAGAAGTTAATACAGATCCTGACCTTCCCATCCTTTTTCATAACCAGGACTATATTGGCCACCCATTGCGGATAGAGGACAACTCTAATGAATTTGGCTTTATGCAACTTATCGAACTCTTCTTTTATTTTCAAAGCCATTTAAGGGTGGAATCACCTTAACTTTTGTTTTACCAGGCTCGCTCCCTCTTTTAAGGTTAATCTATGTTCCACTAGTGATGAGTCTAGCCCCCGCATATCCTCGTAACTCCAGGTGAAGGTGTCCTTATAATCTTTGAGAACTCGGACCACTGCCTCTTCATCTACTTCAGACAAATTCTTGCTGACAAGGACAACCTTAGGTTTGTCTTCAGTTCCTAGATTGATCTCTTTGGTAGGCTCTTCTACAGCAGCTGAGGGTTCATCAAATCTCTTCACTCCACTGGCATATGCCTCAGCCACGTCCTCATCGTCTTCTCCTTCTTCATTAATGGGGTCTTTCTCATGTAGCAACTCATATACCCCGTATCCATCATCGACTAACTCATCGGCTCTACATTCTTCTGGCATCTAGATTGGATTTTCTAATAGCTGAGGGATCTGAGAGCAAGAAAGGCATCTTAAAACTAACTCCTGGAGGTATCTAAAAACCTACCAGGAGGCCATAGAATATAATGAGTTTGATGATCTTAAAACCTACCAGGAGGCCATAGAAAACCCAGTAGCCAAGAAATGGCGAGAAGCCATGAACTCAGAAATCCAGTCCATGTAGACTAACCAAGCTTGGAACTTGGAGGACTTGTCCGAGGATGTTGTACACATCAGATGCAAATGGATCTTTAAGAGAAAGATCAGTGCAGATGGACAGATCGACACTTATAAGGCAAGATTGGTGGCAAAGGGATATCGTCAAAGGCAAGGAATTAACTATGACGAGACTTTCTCACCAGTTGCCATAATAAAGTCGATTAGAGTTCTACTTGCCACAGCTGCACACTTCGATTACGAAATCTGGCAGATAGATGAAAAAACTGCCTTGCTAAATGGTAACCTTGAGGAAGAGGTGTATATGATACAACCTGAAGGTTTCACATCCAAAAAGTTTTCAGATAGAGTGTGCAAGCTTCAGAGGTCCATTTATGGACTAAAGCAGGCTTTCCGGAGCTGGAACATAAGATTTGACGAGGTTGTCAAATCTTATGACTTCATCAACAATGAAGATGAGCCTTGTGTTTACAAGAAGACCAGCGGGAGTGTAGTCACCTTCTTAGTTCTTTACGTAGATGACATACTACTCATTGGGAATATTGTAGCTATGATGTCATCAGTAAAGATCTGGCTGTCGAAAAACTTCTCCATGAAAGATTTGAGAGAAGCATCTTACGTATTGGGAATACGGATCTATAGAGATAGATCAAAGAAAATGCTTAGAATGACTCAATCCTTGTACATATATACCATTGTCAGAAGGTTAAGCATGAAAAATTCCAAGAGAGGTCTCATACCGATGAGACATGGAATTAATCTCTCAAAGGAGTAGTCTCCTAAGACTCCTAATGAGAGGGCATTCATGGATAGAGTACCCTATGCCTCTATCATAGGATCTACCATGTATGCCATGCTATGTACACGGCCTGATGTGGCATATGCTCTAAGTGTTACGAGCAGATTTCAGGCTGATCCAGGCAAAGAGCACTAGAAGGCAGTGAAATGTATCCTTAAGTACTTGAGAAGAACTAAGGATATGTTTCTTGTCTATGAAGGAAGCAACTTAAAACTGCGAGGCTTCATTGACTCGAGTTTCCAGTCAGATCCAGGTGATACCAAGTTTACATCTTGATTTGTGTTTACTTTGAACGGAGGCGCAATGTGCTGGAAGAGTTCCAAGTAGGAAAACCATTGCTGATTCGACGACTGAAGCTGAGTACATCGCTGCAGCTGAAGCTGCCAAGGAAGCAGTGTGGTTGAAGAAATTCATCACCGACCTCGGCATAGTTCCCAGCATCTCTGAACCTATTCCATTGTTCTGCGACAACAATGGAGCCATTACACAAGTGCAAGAGCTGCAGTCTCATCAGAAATCGAAGCATATTCTGAGGCGCTTTCATCTTATTAGAGAGATAATTTCCAGAGGAGATGTAGTGGTAGAAAGATTTCCATCTGCCGATAATGTAGCAGATCCACTGACGGAGCCACTGTCTCAAATTATGTTTGAGCGTCACCTATAGTCTATACGTTTATTGCATAATGGTGATTGGCTTTAGTCTAAGTGGGAGATTATTAGTCTTAGGTGGCCCACAAGCCAATCTTACTACGTAGATCACGTTCATTTATTAATAATATGACATTATTTCATTATGTGTAATTCGTATTATTATCGTTTGATAATGAAGTCCGTGAATATATGCGATAGTGATCAAATTATTATTTGATCATACTAATGAGATTGATCACTTCAACACATATATTCTTAACAGTTCCTAGTTGGAGGATATCTGAGAAGGACATCAGATATCTGGTTAGACTAGTACAGATTACTCCTACTTATGCGATGAGGGTGACTGATTTCATAGTCACTTATCGAGAGACACTAAGGCGAATCTGTAGGTGCTCATTACAAAATGAGTTCACTAAATTGATCCGACTAATCGCTGGATGGTATAGTACCTCACTGTCAACTAGTTTGATTCTATTGTAGCAGTTGCGTGGATGGTCCTCGGACCTGAGACACCAAAGACACCTTGTCGGTGGACTTCTGTGCTTTGACCCTGGTTTACATATCTCTATTTACGAGATTCTAAATAGACAAGGATCAGGTACAGTGGAATACTGTTGAAGGGAATTGAGTGTTAATAAAGAATCATTCGCTCTTGGTACTTAGAGAGAGAATGGGCTAGGAATGATGCGTTGCAGTGTTGGGTTATCGGCGTTTCTCCGGATCGCAAATGCAGCAGAGGTAAAATAGGAACCACGATCCGTTTCCCATTTCGAAAATACAAAAATCGGATTATTAGATAATCGGTTCTTACCGTGCGCGGATTCGAATATGCAACCGATTGGCTTCGTCAGTGCGACACCGCTAGCTGCGCAAGCGCCCGACCCCTAGCGAAGTCCACACGATCCTTCTTACGGTGGATATCCTCACGGTTCCTCGTTCTTCGCAGCTCACGAAGCGTCCGCCGTTTGCTGCAACGATCGCTATAACGTGCGGATGATTTCCCATCGGACGGGAGTCAGAGAAGCGGCGTAGCGGACCCAGAGAGCAGATCCAGCCTGGGTGCCAGAGAGAGAGAGGAAGAGAGGTGGGGGCGGCTAGGGTTGAGCAGCACCTTGGCCTGCTCAGCCCGTTCGCTACATTTTATACGAACCACACGATTTTTCATAAACCCACTTATTTATTAATCGCCTTGAAAATCATTTACGTGTGACCCTCTAGGCCCAATAACCAGTCCGGTTAATGGCCCAATAAGCCCAGTGACTCCTCATTAGCTTGATTAATCAATTAATAACTCATATTAATTAATTAATCAATCGAATTAATGTCGTACATTGAATTCGATCGAGCCTCCGATCACGTTAGGTGCCAATCAACACTGCGTGAACCCGGAAGGTATTGGGGTTAAGTAACTCACTCTTGGAATCTTTCCACCGACAGTTACCGCATGGATATAATCCTTCATTCGTATAATGCTCTTGAGTTAACTCAAGCTATGGTGTACTGTCAAACCCTAACCTGTCGACTTACTTGGATCAGATGTTGCCGTATAATATCGAAAAACTCCTTTCACGATATTATCATCCGCCCTGCCCAGGGACTTCCGCGCATCTTTCCTAGAGCATTCTCTCTCTATGTACCGAGAGCGAATGATTCCTTATTGACACTCAATTCCCTTCGACGGTATTTCATTGTACCTGATCCTTGGCTATTTAGAATCCTGTGGTTAGAGATTCATAAACCCAGGTCAAAGCACAGAAGTCCACTAACAAGTTGTCCTTAGTATCTCAGGTCCGAGGACCATCCACACAATTACGATAATAGAATCAAGCTGGTTGACAGTGAGGTACTATACCATCCAGCGATTTAGTCAGATCAGTTCGGTGAACTCTTTCTCTAATGAGCACCTACATATTCGTCTTAGTATCTCCACACAAGTGACTATGAGATCAGTCACCCTCATCATATGAGCATGAGTAATATGTACTAGTCTAACCAGATATGCAATGTCCTTCTCGGATATCCTTCGACTAGGAACTTTTAAGAATATGTGTGTTTAAGTGATCAATCTCATTAGTATGATCTCATCATAATCTGATCACTATCGCACAAATTCACGAACTTCATTATGGGACGATAATTAATACGATTTACATATAATGAATATGATGTCATTTTATTAATAAATGAACGAAATTACAGAGTCATATTGGCTTGTAGGCCACCTAAGACTAACAATCTCCCACTTGAATTAAAACCAATCATCTTTATGCACTGAACCTATAAATTCTAAGTGCTGCTCAAACACATTTTGAGCCAATGGCTTTGTCAGTGGATCTGCTATATTATCGACAGATGGAACTCTTTCCACCACAACATCTCCTCTAGAAATGATTTCTCTGATTAAATAAAGAACGCCTCAGAATGTCTTTCGATTTCTGATGTGACCGTGGCTCTTTCACTTGTGAATAGCCCCATTGTTGGTGCACAACAATGGAACATGATCAAAGATATAGGGAATTATTCCAAGGTTGGTTATGAACTTCTTTAACTATACAACTTCCTTGGCGGTTTCAGCTGTAGCAATCTACTTAGCTTTATTCATTGAATCTGCAGTGGTTTCTTGGTTGGAACTTTTCCAGCACACTGCGCCTCCATTTAAAGTAAATACAAATCTAGATGTAGACTTACTATCATCTGGATCTGACTAAAAACTCGAGTCAATAAAGTTTCTCAGTTTCAACTCGCCTACTCCATTGACAAAAAACATATCCTTAATTCTTCTCAAGTACATAAGCATACATTTCACTGCCTTCCAGTGCATTTCACCTGGATTAGCCTGAAATCTGCTTGTAACACTTAGAGCATAGGCAGCGTCAGGCCGTGTACATAGCATGGCATACATGATAGATCCTATGGAGGCATAGGGTACTCTATTTATAAATACCTTCTCATTAGGAGTCTTAGGAGACTACTCCTTTGAGAGATTAATTCCATGTCTCATCGAGACCTCTTTTGTAATTTTTCATGCCAAACCTTTCGACTATGCTATCTATGTACAAGGATTGGGTCATTCTAAGAATCCTCTTTAATCTATCTCTATAGATCCGTATTTACAATACGTAGGATGCTTCTCCCAAATCCTTTATGGAGAAGTTTTTCGATAGCCAGATCTTTACCGATGATATAATTGCTACGTCATTCCCAATGAGTAGTATGTCATCTGCGTAAAGAACTTGGAAAGTGATTGCACTCCTACTAGTCTTCTTGTACACACAAGCTCATCATTCTTAATGAAGTCATAAGACTTGACAACCTCGTCAAATCTTATGTTCTAGCTCCGAGAAGCTTGCTTCGGTCTATAAATGGACCTCTGAAGCTTGCATATTCTATCTGGAAACTCATTGGATGTGAAACCTTTATGTTGTATCATACACACCTCTTCCTCAAGGTTACCGTTGCAGAAGGCAGTCTTCACATCCATTTGACAGATCTCGTAATCGTAGTGTGTAGCTATGGCGAGTAGAACTCTGATCGACTTTATCATGGCAACTGGTGAGAAAGTTTCACCATAGTCAATTTCTTGTCTTTGACGATATCCTTTTGCCACCAATCCTGCCTTATAAGTGTCGATTCGTCCATCAGCACCAATCTTTCTCTTAAAGATCCACTTACATCCGATGGGTACAATACCCTCAGGCAAGTCCTCCAAATTGCAAACTTGGTTGGTGTACATGGACTGGATTTCTTAGTTCATTGCTTCTTGCCATTTCCCGACTTTTGGGCCTTCTATGGCCTCGTGGTAGGTTTTAGGATCATCATCCCCATTATATTCTACCTTAGACTGTCCTTCAGCGATATGTCCTACGTATCGTTCGAGTAGTCTAGGTACTCTACCAGATCTACGAGGCTCATCTGTGTGTACCTGAACAGATTTAGGAACTAATATCTTATCTGATGATATTGCAGCTGTCTGGGGATCTGGAACCTCTTCCAGTCCTATTTTACTACCACTGTCCTCTTAGAGAAGGTATTCCTCTTCCAAGAAGACAACTTTCCTGGTGACAAACACCTTTTGTTCATAGGATGGTAAAAGTAGTATCCAAAGGTTTCCTTTGGATATCCCACAAACCTGCATTTATCAGTTCGTGATTCCAGCTTATCTGGATTATGCCACTTTACATAAGCAGGACAATCCCAAACTTTAACATGTTTAAATTCCGGTTTCCTACCTTTCCATATCTCAAAAATCTAGATGTAGACTTGCGATCATCTGGATCTGACTAAAAACTCGAGTCAATAAAGCTTCTCAGTTTCAAGTCGCCTACTCCATAGACAAAAAACATATCCTTAGTTCTTCTCAAGTACGTAAGGATACATTTCACTGCTTTCTAGTGCATTTCACCTGGATTAGCCTGAAATCTGCTTGTAACACTTAGAGCATAGGCAACGTCAGGCCGTGTACATAGCATGGCATACATGATAGATCCTATGGAGACATAGGGTACTCTATCTATAAATTCCTTCTCATTAGGAGTCTTAGGACATTGTTCCTTTGAGAGATTAATTCCATGTCTCATCGGTATTAGACCTCTCTTGCAATTTTTCATGCTAAACCTTTCGACTATGGTATCTATGTACAAGGATTGGGTCATTCCAAGAATCCTCTTTGATCTATCTCTATAGATCCGTACTTACAATACGTAGGATGCTTCTCCCAAATTTTTCATGGAGAAGTTTTTCGACAGCCATATCTTTACCGATGATATCATTGCTACGTCATTCCCAATGAGTAGTATGTCATCTGCGTAAAGAACTTGGAAAGTGATTGCACTCCTACTAGTCTTCTTGTACACACAAGCTCATCATTCTTAATGAAGTCATAAGACTTGACAGCCTCGTCAAATCTTATGTTCTAGCTCCGAGAAGCTTGTTTCAGTCTATAAATGGACCTCTGAAGCTTGCATACTCTGTCTGGAAACTCTTTAGATGTGAAACCTTTAGGTTGTATCATATACACCTCTTCCTCAAGGTTATCGTTGCAGAAGGCAGTCTTCACATCCATTTGCCAGATCTCGTAATTGTAGTGTACAGCTGTGGCGAGTAAAACCTTGATCGACTTTATCATGGCAACTGGTGAGAAAGTCTCGCCATAGTGAATTCCTTGCCTTTGACGATATCTTTTTGCCACCAATCCTACCTTATAAGTGTCGATTTGTCCATCAGCACCAATCTTTCTCTTAAAGAACCACTTACACCCGATGGGTACAATACCCTCAGTCAAGTCCTCCAAATTCCAAACTTGGTTGGTGTACATGGACTGGATTTCTGAGTTCAGTGCTTCTTGCCATTTCGCGGCTTCTGGGCCTTATATGGCCTCGTAGTAGGTTTTAGGATCATCATCCCCATTATATTCTACCTTAGACTGTCCTTCAGCGATATGTCCTACGTATCGTTCGAGTAGTCTAGGTACTCTACCAGATCTACGAGGCTCATCTGTGTGTACCTGAACAGATTTAGGAACTAATATCTCATCCGATGATATTGCAGCTGTCTGAGGATCTGGAACCTCTTCCAGTACTATTTTACTACCACCGTCCTCTTGGAAAAGGTATTCCTCTTCCAAGAAGACAGCTTTCCTGGTGACAAACACCTTTTGTTCATAGGATGGTAAAAGTAGTATCCAATGGTTTCCTTTGGATATCCCACAAATCTGCATTTATCAGTTCGTGATTCTAGCTTATCTAGATCATGCCTCTTTACATAAGCAGGACAACCCAAACTTTAACATGCCTCTTTACATAATAGACTTGCTGGGTATTCTGTTTAATAGGTATGCTGCTGACTCTAGAGCGTACCCCAGAGGGACACTAGTAATCTCAAAAAACTCATCATGGATCGCACTATGTCCAACAAGGTGTGATTCCTCCTTTCTGATACACCATTCATCTATGGTGTATATGGAGGGTTCAGCTGCTAAAGGATACCATTATCCTTTAAGAATTGTGTGAAATATTACTCAAGTATTCTCCTCCCCGATCTGAATGAAGAGATTTAATACGCTTTCCTAACTGCTTCTCTACCTCATTCTTGAACTCCTTGAACTTCTTAAATGTTTCCCACTTATACTTCATCAAGTACATATAGCCGAATCTTGAGAAGTCGTCAGTGAACGTGATGAAGTACAAGTAGCCACCTTTGGCTTTGGTGGACATGGGACCACATACATCTGAATGTATTAATCTTAGAATGTCCTTGGCACGTTCACTATGTCCAGTAAATGGAGATTTTGCCATCTTTCCTATAAGGCAGGTGTAGGCGACCGGAACGTCCCCCGCCGCTGCTGCGGGCTTCGGGCGAGGGCTTCTCCGTTCGTCTTAGCACTGCGGCGATTTGGAAGGGTTAGGAATCAAAGTGTGTGATCGCCAGGAGCATTACCTTACGGTCCCTATGCTCCGCAGGATTGTAAGAGTGATCGCGTTCCGAGGGGGCGGGAGACGGTGGTTTCCCCTTCTCTTCCTCTGGCCGGCCAGAGGAGGAGAGCTTGGCAGTCTGCACGTAGAAATGTGGTAAGGGTCCCTGAAAGGAAAAGACAAGACAAGAGAATAAAATAACCCGATTAGAACTATGAAGTGTAGACTCTATCCATGAAAATATAAAAAATTGACTAGAATTGGAGGGAGACGCACCGGATGGGTGTTTGGGGAGGGAAGGTGACCATATGTTATGACCACCCACCTCCCATTTTTTGTTTAAAACCTCTGGAGAGTAAGGGTTGCTAGGTTATCCTAACATGCATGCATGCAGATGGGGGGTGCTCGTGTGTGAAAAGTGAAGTGATGTGTTGAAAGCGGAAAGAAGAGTGAGAGAAGGAAATGTTACGAAAGGGATGGAGAGTGGGAATGCAATGAACTGAAAAGGAGAAAAGTAAAGAGAAGGTTAAAAAGACAAGCCCATTTGGAGTGCGAAGGATTCCTCTTGAAGTTCCTCCTGAAGCTCTCTGACTCCTTGCCCGCTCAACTCCTCAAAGCCGACCCACTTGCCAACCTCCTCCGAGCCTTACCTCCAAAAAAAAAAACTCCAACCCCCCTGCTCGAAGGGACATGGGGGGTTTGAATAGGTGAAGGGAAAAAAGGATCGGAGGTGGTGCGCGCGGCAGCCGCCGGAGTGGGGAGTGATCAAAGTAGTGGAGGTGAGGGTGGCGAGTAGAGGAGATCGTGGGGAAGACGAGGTCAAGGTGGTAGTTATGGGAGTGGGCGGCCAGCCAGCTTGCCTTCCAATCCCGTAGAAGGCCAGGTAGCTGGCCTTCTACAGAGAGGTTGTAGGCAGCCCGGTTGGCCTTCGAGGGGTGGTGGAAGGCAAGGGGTGGCCTTCGAATGGTGGTGGAAGGCGGACAGGTTGGCCTTCTAAGGATGATGGGAGGCAGACAGGTTGGCCTTCGAAGGGTGATGGGAGGCGGATAGGTTGGCCTTCGAAGGGTGGTGGAAGGCGGGCTGGCTGGCCTTCGAAGGGTGGTGGAAGGCGGGCTGGCTAGCATTCGAAGGGTGGTGGAAGGCGGGCTGGCTGGCCTTCGAAGGGTGGTGGAAGGCGGGCTGGCTGGCCTTCGAAGGGTGGTGGAAGGCGGGTTAGCTGGCCTTCCATGAAAAGGTGGCTAGAGTCGGGATTGGTTAATGGGCCTAGTTTTTAGTGGGCTGAGATGGCTAAGATGAGGGGTTTGGTGATGATGGGCTAATGATGGATGGGGTTCATGACCAAAAGGGTGGTCCAAAATCGGTGTCTACAGCAGGACTCACATGTCGCAAACGATTCATAAACGAATGCATTTAAATATCCATGTTTGTGCAACTTTTGCAGCCTGCTTTCATCAATATGTCCAAGTCTACAATGCCACATGTAGGCTTGGTTCACACAATTCTTGCTTTTTTTAAGAGCATTATCAATATGAAGATTGTAATAAGAAACATCTAAAAGATATAGACCGTTGACTAAAGATGCCGAAGCTATTGATTTATTACCATAATAAATCGAACAACTTCTATTCTCGATAAACAACATATATCCTATCTTGTCCAAACTAGATACTGATATGATGTTCTTTATTATGCTAGGAACATAATAACAATCTTCCAATGATAAGACATCTCCCGATGGAAGCCTGAAGTTTGCTGTCCCGACAGCAACCGCCGCAACTTTTGCGCCGTTTCCTAACCTTAATTCCACCTCGCTTTTCTCAGCTTGCGCTTACTTGTCAACATCTGCGCATCATGACTATCTAATATCCAAAATGTGGAATCTCTAACTGACAAGTTGATGTCTATCATATAGAAATCTAAAGCTTCTGATAGCTTTAATTTCCCATGAGCTTTATCGTTGAGGAACTCCTTACGGTTCCTCTTCTAGTGATCATTCTGCTTACAGTAGAAGTAGTCATCATTTACTACTCCTTTGCCTTTGTCCTTCGACCTTTTATCATTAGCTATCATCTCTGCCTCAAAGGTATCCAATGCTGATTCAGTAGGAGGATCAGTTCCAAAGACGTAGGCAAGGTGCTCAGATCTGAAGACATTCTGTAGGTTTCTGAGCCAAACCGAGTAGTTCGGGCTAGTCAAAAGATTGGCATCAAGTATGCCATGGAGTCGGTTATTCGATGACATAATTCCCTACAGGAGATGAATAATCTATTTTAGCAAATGTTCAGTTATTAAATATAAAACAAGATATGGTCTTTTATTCATGTTTTAACTCCCACTAATTTTTGACGGACTGTATAACCCTCAGTTATATAAAACGGGAGACGCCGACAATTTCCTAGTGGGGATCAGAATCTCAATGACTTGCAGTACAACCTTGTAGATAGCACAAGAAAGCTGTAGAACAATCAAAGAGTACCCATCTCATGGGACTTGCAACTCCTTACAATATCCGATTATATCTTCGGTCCCTAGAGATTTAATGGCCTTGTGGATAGCACAACAAACCACTAGTTATGGTCTAAGCTAACCTTCGTTACGAGATGAGCATAGATTTGCATGCAGCCCTTGTGGATAGCACAACAAAGCTACATGGTTCCTCTACCCCGATCAATAGGTATTTAATGCCATAGTCACAGTCTCTCCTTACAATTAAACAGGTCGTGTGGTAGCACAACAAACCTGCCTAAAGTAATTCAAATCCTATGACTATAATGATGGTGGACCATGTTAGTATTAGATGGTCTCAAAGCCAATCCGATACTATGTACTGATTCAAATTATTAATAAATGGCAATAATTCATTATGTGTAATTAATTCGATCTATGCTTATCGTATCACGATGAAGTCCATGAACATGTGCAATAGTCTTCGGATTATGATGAGATCATAATTATGGGACCGAAGACTTATAAACACATGTTCTTAATTGTTCCTAGTCATAGGATGTTTGAGATAGGACATCGAACATCCGGATAGACTAGTATATGTTACATTAGCTCATATGATGAGGGTGACTAATCCTGTAAGTCACTTGTGTGGAGACACTATGCTGGACCTATAGGTTCTCATTGGAGAATGAGTTCACTGAACTGATCTGACTATGAATCACTGGATGGTAAACACCTCACTGTTAACCAGCTCGATTCTTATGTCACGGTTGCGTGGATGATCCTTGGACCTGAAACGCCAAAGATATCTTGTGAGTAGGTTTCTGAACTTTGACCTTGACTAATGAATCCCTAACCATAGGTTATCAATAAGTCTAGCGATCGGGTTCAGGGAAATGCCCTCGAAGGTAATTGTGTGTTCAATACGGGATCATCCGCTCTCGGTAGTTTGAGAGAGAATGTTCCGAGAATGATGCGCTTAAAGTCCCTGGCCAGGGCAGACTCTGTATTCGATAAGGAGTAATCGGATTCAGATTGGCGGCATCTGATTCAAGTGAATCGACCGAATAGGATTTAACAGTATGTTGGGATCGCTGTGTCGGGATCCGATCCTAAAACGCAACGTAATATAACTTTCGAGATCGGATCTGTCCCGTTTCGGTCGTTAAAATTAAACTGGTGTAAATCAAATTTACCTTGCGCGGATTCGAATCTGCGTCCGTTTTCCTGTTCCGTCGGAGCGATGCCGCAAGTCGCGCAGATGCCCGACCTCTAGCGGTATCCACGCGGTTCTCCTCGCGATGGATCGTCCTCGCTTCCTCGCTCGCTGCGGCGTTCGAAGATCCCGTCTGACTACGGGTAATCCGCCGCGACATGCGGATTCGGAATCCCCGTCGAACGGAAGGTGGAGCAGTTGGCAACCGCACGCCCATAAGAGAGAGAAAGTGGGGAAGAACAAATGACGGCTAGGTCAGGGTTGCTGGCCCCGGATGTAGAATCCGTTCTTTTATAAGAAGTCTGTTTGCGGTTTTTCATAAAAACCCAGACTTATCCGAAATCCTGTCGGATTATCCATCGACTTGAAAACCATTTGCGTGTGACCCTCTAGGCCCAAATACCAGTCTAGTTAATAGCCCATTAAGTCCAGTAACCCTTTACTGACCCTCTGAATTAATTAATATCCTTATATTCAATTAATCAGCCGAATTTAATGTCCCACAATAAATTCGGACGGACTGCCGATCACGTTGGATGCCAAGCAACATCGTGTGATCCTGGATGGCACTGGGGTTATCGCAACCCTCTATTAGAACCTTTCTGTCATCGGTTAGCGCGCGGATATAATCCTTCATCCGTGCAATGTTCCCGAATCGACCTAGGGCATGGTTTACTGTTAAACCCTATTTGGTCGATTCACTTGAATCAGATGCCGCTAATCTGAATTCGATAACTCCTTATCGATTACAGAGTCTGCCCTGGCCAGGGACTTTAAGCACATCATTCCCGGAACATTCTCTCTCAAACTACCGAGAGCGGATGATCCCGTATTGAACACACAATTACCTTCGAGGGCATTTCCCTGAATCCGATCGCTTGACTTATTGATAACCCATGCTTTGGGATTCGTTCGTCAAGGTCAAAGCTCAGGAACCTACCAACAAGATATCTTTGGAGTCTCAGGTCCAAGGATCATCCACGCAACCGTGACAAATGAATCGAGCTGGTTAACAGTAAGGTGATTACCATCCAGCGATTCATAGTCGGATCAGTTCAGTGAACTCATTCACCAATGAGCACCTATAGGTTCAGCATAGTGTCTCCACACAAGTGACTTATGGAATCAGTCATCCTCATCATATGAGCTGAAGTAACCTATACTAGTCTATCCGGATGTTCGATGTCCTATCTCAAACATCCTATGACTAAGAACAATTAAGAACATGTGTTTATAAGTCTTCTGTCCCGTAATTATGATCTCATCATAATCCGAAGGCTATTGCACATGTTCATGGACTTCATCGTGATATGATAAACACAGATCGAATTAATTACACACGATGAATTATTGTCATTTATTAATAATCTGAATATGTACATAGTATCGGATTGGCTTTGAGACCATCTAATACTATCACAGTAAACCATACCCTAGGTCGATTCAGAAACATTGTACGGATGAAGGATTATATCCGCGTGCTAACCGATGATAGAAAGGTTCCAATAGAGGGGTGCGATAACCCCAGAGCCATCCAAGATCACGCGATGTTACTTGGCATCCAACATGATCGGAAGTCGGTCCGAATTTATTGTGGGACATTAAATTTGGCTGATTAATTGAATATGAGGATATTAATTAATTCAGTGGGTTAGTAAAAGGTTATTGGACTTAATGGGCCATTAACTGGACTGGTATTTGGGCCTAGAGGGTCACACGTAAATGGTTTTCAAGTCGATGGATAATCCGATAGGATTTCGGATTAGTCTAGGTTTTTATGAAAAACCGCAAACAGACTTATTATAAAAGAGCGGATACTACGTCGAGGGCCAGCAACCCTGACCTAGCCGTCGTTCTTTCTCTCTCTATCCTCTCTTCTGGGCGTGCGACACGAGGCGGCGATCTGGAGGCTCCGCTTCGATTCCCGACTGCTTTGCCTTCCGCCTGACGGGAGATTCCGAATCTGCATGTTGCGGTGGATTACGCGCAGCCAGACGGGATCTACGAATGCCGCATCAAGAGAGGAGGCGAGGACGATCCATCGCGAGGAGAACCGCGTGGATACCGCTAGAGGTCGGGCATCTGCGCGACTTGCGGCATCTCTCTGACGGAACCGGAAAATGAACGCGGATTCGTATCCGCGCAAGGTGAATCCGATTTACTCCGGTCTTATTTTATCGATCGAAACGGGATGGATCCGATCCCGAAATTATTTTATTCCGCTGCGTTTTTCGGTCGGATCTCGACACATCGATCCCAACAATGGTATCAGAGCCAGGTTCCACTGTATTCTTCGCCGTTTCGGATTCCGAAATATAATTTTCTAGTTATATTCCATTCATATTATTCGATTTTCTTTGAAGAACGATGTTCATGGGATGAATATATAATTAATTTGATTAATATCGTTCCTGCAAAATCAAATTTTTATGGTGTTTCTTGCGTTCTTCGTGGGACGAAGAACAAGGTCGTCTTGGTGATGTTTAGATGATCACATGCGTTGTGATGCATCTGGATAAGGTTTTGGTGTGACCAAAAACCCTCCTTAGCCACTGCCTTCACCACCTCAGGCGCCGGCGTGGCCTGATCGACGGCTTCCGGCCGCCAAAAACGGCCTCACTTTCCCTTCAGAACCGACAGCCATGCGCAGGAATCGGGGCCCCCAAAAGGGGGGGCAAACTGCGGTGGGGGCACCGTCCGGCGCCGGCGAGGTGACCAGCGACGGTCCGGGTCCCTCCCGGCGCCGGGGCAGTCGCCGGCCGCCACCCACCCCCCTTCCCCCACAGTTCCTGCTTGCAGGTGCCGCCGTCGGGGGGAAGGGGACAGGCCCTGGTTCGGGCCATGCGGCTAGGGTTTCCTAGCCCGCATGGTCCGACCGAACTGGGCAGGGCTCAGACCGGGTCTGAGCCCTGAGCCACCTGGCTTGGGGCCAGGCACCCCTGGTCCGAACCAGGGTGCCATGGTCCGAGCCCCAAGCTTAGCTGGGCTGAGCCCTGGTTCGACCAGGGACAGGGGTGGCTGAACCACTTTGGGAATTTCTTTTGGTTTATTATTTCAAATTGTTTTTAAAAACTTTTAAAATCTCAAAGTTGTTTTGAAATTGAAGTTTTATTCAATTTAATTTTCTGGAAACTGATAACAATTTTTTATTGTTATCCTGATTAACAAATGTTGTTAATAGTTATGGTTAATTATTGATTTAAATGTTAAATGATTAATTAACTTTAACTTTATGATCTAATTGTTAGATTCATATGGGATAATAGTAAATAACATAAGTTAATTAATCTAATTGTTAGATTAATTTGTAATTAGCATGGAATATTTTAGATAGTTATATTTTGGAAATTTGATGCACATTTGATGTATGTTGACTGCTTGTTTGAATTCGATTTAAATTAGCATGTTTAAACTGTAATAGTTTTCGAAAAATTTCTAAATCCAATCTTGATTGGTCCCTGGTTTTATGAAACCAAAATTATTAGTTATTTTCGAAAATTTTAATTAGCCATTTGATGTGCTATTTCATGTGTAGTTTATTTAAATAAAACACGTGGTGGGCATGGACGAGCATTAATTGTGGATGTGGAATGTGATTGTGTGGTTTATTGTTTATTAATAAATAGAGGTCTGCGAACCTCTCCCTCTCATATTCCATTGTATTTCTACCTCCCTCCTTGATGTAATCGCCATAAAGCTTCCTCTTTCTATAAATTATCTTGTAATTGAGAATTATGAAGTAATTTGATGGAGGCGGCTACGCGCGGAGCGAGGATGATCCACAACTGCCGACCAGATGAAAATGAAGGAGTTCATTGAATCCAAGAGTCTGCAGACTCATGATATAAGTTGTTATATTGTGTATGTGTGTGCGTTTGACTGTCTGGCTCAAGTCAAACCATAGTGCCGTCCATGACCACACTAATGACATGTATGTGATGCGTGTGCTTAATATTTGCTAGGTTATTAGTATTTATAATATATTCGATATATTTAATACTATCACCTAGGATGAGACCAAACTAAATAAGTAAAACCTTCATAACAAATTCTAAGCCGGAGCGCGAGTCATTGAGAATGCACCGCGTGGCTCTCCATCAATATGATTAATAGAACTTAATTCAGTGGTGGTAGATACTATGTGTTTACCTGAGGTTTGCCATTAACTGATGAGAGAACTATTGATCATGGCATTAGATGCCTTTGGATAAGTGTAGAGGAATGATATAGTCATCCATGTGCTTACCCGGGAACTATATTTCTACTCTACTTTATCACGTATTGATGGTAATGCTTAGACCGGAGATAATGGTCTACTGTGTTTACCCGGGACCATTAATAACCTGGGAGTCGAAATATGATCGGATATTGCAAGGAGTTGCAATTATCATGAGATGATTGCTCTAAGATAGCGGTATGATACTACGTGTTTACCCGAGGTCATACTGTGATGCTTGGAGATTCTGATCCCCACTAGGAGACAGTCGGCGTCTCCCGTTCGGTATATCTGAAGGTTATACAGTCCGTCAAAAATTAGTGGGAGTAAAACTAGATAATAAAAGACCATATCTTGTTTTAGTTAATCTGAATATCTGATAATTATCATTCGATTATCTCCTGTAGGCTAGAATGTCGCACCATAACCCGTTGCGAGGCATACTTGATGCCAACCGTTTGACAGGCACCAACTACTTAGACTGGCTCAGGAAACTGAAGATTGTCTTCAGGTCTAAGCAGATTGCCTACGTCTTGGATAATGAACCTCCTACTGAACTAGCATTAGATGTCCCAGAGGAGGAAATGATAGCGTATGAAAAATGGAAGGAAGATTCTACCATGGCCCAATGCTACATGTTAGCCTCTATGAGCAATGAGTTGAGAGGCAACATGAAGAGATGGATGTTGGATCTATCATGCTCCATTTAAAGGAGCTATTTGGTGAACAGAGCAAAATCGAACGATATGAGATATCGAAGAATCTGTTCAAGGCTCAGATGGCAGAGGGAATTTCAGTACGGAATCACGTGTTGATGATGATTGAGTGGGTGGAGAGGCTGGATGCTCTTGGGATTACACTTCCCAAGGAGATGCACACAGACCTCGTGTTGTCTTCACTTCCACCGTCATATGCTCAGTTCATCGTTAATTTTAACATGAACAAGATCCAGGCCACCTTAGCTGAACTACTGAACATGTTAAAGACTGCTGAAGGGAACCTTGTGAAGGATAAACCCCAAATCCTCACGGTTGGTAAGACCAACATAAAAAGACTTGCAGTCCAAGATTTTTGAAAGAATAAGAACAAGGTTCAGAGAAAGGCAAAGGTTGTCAAGAAAGACAAAGGTAAAAGTGCTGAGAAAGGTGATTGCTTCTACTGTCACCAAAAGGGGCACTGGAAGAGGAATTGCAAAGAATACCTCAAGGACAAGGCTCAAGGAACTGTGAAGCAGCAGGACGCTTCAGGTATCTATATGATAGATGTAAACTTGTCAATAAGAGATTGTACGTCATGGGTATTAGATATTGGATGTGTATCTCATATCTGCAATTCTGTGCAGGCACTAACAAGAAGGCGTAAGCTGAGGACCGGCGAGGTGGAGCTGAGGCTAGGTAACGGCGCAAGAGTTGTGGCAATCAGTGTGGGGACGGTGAAGCTCAATCTACCATCCGGAGACACATTTTTATTAGATGAATGTTATTATGTACCTAGCATAATAAGGAACATCATTTCTATTTCATGCTTAGATAGAATTGAATACAATTTAAATTTTGGGGACAATAGTTGTTCAATTTATTTCGGAAATAAATTAATAGCTTCTGCTATTTTGTCCAATGGTTTGTATCTATTAAATGTGTCTCATGATAATTTACACATCTATTCTTCAATTAAAAGAAGCAAGTATGAAATGAACAAAGCCTACTTGTGGCATTGTAGGCTTGGACACATTGGTGAAAATAGACTCCAAATGATGCATAAAGATGGATACTTAGATCCATTTGATTATGAATCATATGCAACCTGTGAGTCATGTTTAATGGGTAAAATGGCTAAGTCTCCATTTAGTGGAACTGGAGAACGAGCCAAAGTCATATTAGAACTCATATATTCAGATGTATGTAGTCCTATGTCAACCCAAGCCGTTGGTGGTTTCTCATACTTCATTACATTCACTGATGATTACTCAAGGTTTGGATATATATACTTATTAAAGTATACATCTGAAGCCTTTGAGAAATTCAGATAATTTAAAAATGAAGTAGAAAAACAAACAGGAAAGAGTATAAAAACCATCCGATCAGATCGGGGTGGTAAATACTTGAGTACAGAGTTCATTAAATACTTAAAGGATAATGGTATCCTTTCTCAGCTTACACCTCCTTATACACCTCAGATGAATGGTGTATCAGAAAGGAGAAATTGCACATTAATGGAAATGGTGCGAACCATGATGAGCATGTCCAAATTACCAGTGTCCTTATGGGGATATGCACTTAGCTCGGCTATGTATATCCTTAACAAGGTACCCAGCAAATCTGTTGAAACCACTCCATATGAGATATGGAATGGAAGTAAATCAGACCTTAAACATGTTAAAGTCTGGGGATGTCCTGCTCATGTTAAAAGACATGACACAGATAAGCTGCAATCCAGAACTGACAAATGCAGATTTGTGGGATATCCAAAGGAAACTTATGGATATTACTTTTATCATCCTGGCGAACAAAAGGTGTTTGTGGCTAGGAGAGCTGTCTTTCTGGAAGAAGATTATATTCTCCAGAAGGATAGTGGGAGTAAAGTAATTCTGGAAGAAATTCCAGACCCACAAACTGGTAATGGTTCATCAGATGAATTGTCAGTTTCTATACCTGTTCAATAAGATACACAGAAACCTCGTAGGTCTGAAAGAGTACCTAAACCAGTAGAAAGATATGTGGGACATATTAATTTGGATGGTTCAAGGATACTCTATAATGAGGATGATGATCCTAAGACTTACCAGGAGGCCATTGAATGTCCAGAGGTCGGGAAATGGCGGGAAGCCATGAATTCTGAAATACAGTCCATGTACATCAACAAAGTTTGGAACTTGGTAGATTTACCCGATGGAATTGTACCTATCGGCTGCAAATGGATCTTTAAAGGAAAGATCGGTGCAGATGGACATACTGAGACTTATAAAGCAAGATTAGTGGCAAAAGGCTATCGTCAAAGACAAGGTGTTGACTATGACGAAACCTTTTCACCTGTTGCTATGATTAAGTCTATCAGAATTGTTCTCTCCATTGCTGCCTACCATGATTATGAAATCTGGCAGATGGATGTGAAGACTGCCTTCCTCAATGAAAACCTTGAGGTGGAGGTGTATATGATACAACCAGAAGGATTCACATCTAAAGAATCTCCAGACATGGTATGCAAGTTGCAGAGGTCCACTTATGGACTGAAGCAAGCTTCCCGAAGCTGGAAAATAAGATTTGATGAGGCAATCAAATCTTATGGCTTCATTAAGAATGAATATGAGCCCTGTGTATACAAGAAAAATAGTGGGAGCACAATCACATTTCTGATTCTTTACGTTGACGACATCCTACTCATTGGGAATGATGTAGGAATGATGTCATCAGTAAAGAGATGGCTGTCAAAGAACTTCTCTATAAAGGATTTGGGAGAAGCATCCTACGTATTTGGAATACGGATTTATAGAGATTGATCAAAGAAGATGCTTGCTTTAACCCAATCCATGTACATAGAAACCATTGTCAAAAGGTTTTGCATGGAAAATTCCAAGAGAGGTCTCATACCGATGAGACATGGAATTTCACTCTCTAAAGGTCAGTCTCCCAAGACACCGGAAGAGAGGGATATGATGGATAAAGTTCCCTATGCTTCTGCCATAGGGTCCATCATGTATTCCATGCTATGTACCATACCTGATGTAGCATATGCTCTAAGCGTTACGAGCAGACATCAGGCAGATCCAGGTAATGAACACTAGAAGGCTGTGAAATGCATCCTTAAGTACTTGAGAAGGACTAAGGATCTTGAAGCTGCAGGGATACACTGACTCGAGTTTTCAGTTTGATCCTGACGACAGTAAGTCAACATCAGGTTTTGTTTTCACACTCAACGGGGGAGCAGTGAGCTAGAAAAGTTCCAAGCAGGAAACCACTGCTGATTCGACAACGGAAGCCGAGTATATTGTTGCTACTGAAGCCGCCAAGGAAGCTATATGGATGAAGAAATTCATCGGCGATCTTGGTGTGGTGGAAAGCATATCTAGTCCCGTCCCACTACTGTGTGACAACAATGGGGCGATTGCTCAAGCGAAAGAGCCGAGGTCTCATCAGAAGTCAAAGCACTGCGGCGCTTTCATCTGATTAGAGAGATTATAGCTCGAGGAGATGTCGTGGTTGAAAGAGTTCCTTCAGCCGACAACATAGCAGATCCACTTACAAAGCCTTTGTCTCAAAGTGTTTTTGAGCGTCACTTAGAGAATATGGGTATTATGTATAAAAGTGATTGGCTTTAGTCCAACTGGGAGATTGTTAGCATTAAATGGTCTCAAAGCCAATCCGATACTATGTACTGATTCAGATTATTAATAAATGACAATAATTCATTGTGTGTAATTAATTCAATCTATGTTTATCGTATCACGATGAAGTCCATGAACATGTGCAATAGTCTTCGGATTATGATGAGATCATAATTACGGGACCGAAGACTTATAAACACATGTTCTTAATTGTTCCTAGTCATAGGATGTTTGAGATAGGACATCGAACATCCGGATAGAGTAGTATAGGTTACTTCAGCTCATATGATGAGGGTGACTGATCCTATAAGTCACTTGTGTGGAGACACTATACTGGACCTATAGGTGCTCATTGGCGAATGTGTAAGGATTGAGATTTCGGATCCGGTTATCGGGTCAGTTTCGGGGTCAGATCCCTTAGGTTGGGCCCTCGGTTCAAACGGCGTCCAGCTAGGTGGACGTGTTTTAGGCTGTGCCACGTGGGCGCCACGTGGACTGGCCTTGGGGCGCGAGAGTACGGCCCCGGTCATATCGTCTAAATGGTGTCTTGGATGGACGACGCCATTTAGAGTACGACCCTGGTCTATTAGTGTACGCCCCGGTCTTGTCGTCTGAATGACGTCGGGCTTGAACGACGCATTTTACCCAGCTTCTGTTTGACCCCGCGAACCCTCCCTCCTTTCCTTCATTCTCTCCTTTCTCTTCTCTCTCCTTTCTTCCCTCCGATCTCCGGCGACCCCTCCCCCTCTCCTTGCTTTCCTCCCTCCATTCCATCTTTCCCTCCACTCCATCAACCTACCAACTTCCTCCACTACTACCACCATTTCCACTGCGGGGTTTTTCTCTCCGGACGGCGGCCGACGTCCCGGTGGAGTAACGGCGTCCACGGCGGTACCGGCGGCGGCGTGTGGTGAGGCGGGTTAGCGGTTTAGAGCTAGGAGGAGTTCAAGTAACCGGTAGGGTGACGATCTCCGTTGTATTTCGTTTAAAAATCATGTTTTTCCCGCTTTGGAGCATGTTGAGGGGTTTTCTTGGGGTGAAAATATTAAAGGCATGTAATGAGAAATTAGGTGTTTTAATGGGTATTTAGATTCTTCTCCTCCTTCTCCACTTTGTTCGTATTTTTACACAATTTGGGGGAGGAAATTCCACCCCGTGGATTGGGGGAAGGCGGAGGGAGAACCTGTCTGTGAAGGTTGAATGGCGTCGGGGGACAGCGACGCCTTTTAGAAAGGCGGCTTCCACCCACGACGCGATTTGACCCAGAAAACAGACTCTGTCTCTGAAACTGAATGGCGTCCAGGGATAGCGACGCCTTTTTAATCGCGTCCTCCATGAACGACGCCTTTTTGGCCATCTTCCGAGACCAATTTTTCTATGAACCAGTTTAGGAAGCTTGAATAACGTCGACATTGGGCGACGCGATTCAAGCCAGAATTCCATTAATCCCTGTAATTAATACGTGTTTACATTGTTAGATAGTTTAGTTAATTGCATGCTTAGAAATGTACTCGATGGCGATGGGTTCCATGTGATCGGATCGCACCGTATTGTGTTTTGTGCGATCGTAGGCCTAGAGTGACAGTTGTTAGCGCTTAGGCATCCTGTGTCGATGTGGGAGTGACACAGCACCGGTGTGGGAGTGGAGGGGTGACGCCTAGAGAAAGGGTCACCTGGTGTACCCCGGGGTATAGCTAGTACCGGTGTGGGAGTGGTATATTCGGAGTGTCACTCGTGCTGGGTGAAGCAGAACCACCTTGAGCCGGTCAGGCCGGATCAGCCAGCGCGCTATCCGAGGGGTTGCTGTTTGTTCTCAGCGGGTCGGAGTTTCTCGCGTTCGGCCGTGTGGTTGGTGTGTTTTGCCGAGACGCTGGTTGTGGGCTGCGTGGTAGAATGATTTTAGAATTGTACATGTTATATTTCGAATGCATGTGTTTTATATCGAAATCTAGGAGTTATGTTTACTGCTTTACTTGCTTAAATTATCTGTAATTGCGTTGCTACACTTGTGGGTGCGTGAGTGGGTTGTGGGGATCGAAGGATCCCTACTGAGTCTTTTCGACGAGACTCACCCCTGAGGTTTTCAGGTGAAGGTTCCAGGCAGGCGTAGCAAGGAGAGTGTTGCTTCGGGTCACGCGCCAGTAGCCATTGTTCCGGGGTATGCCCTGATGTAGTTGTCATTTTATTTTTTGGCCTGTATGCTTAATTATTTCTTTTAAGTTGGAGTATGTAATTATTTGCTGAGTCGAGTCGCATTGTAATAATTTTTAATTCTTGCACTACCTTTTCAATTCAATGCGATGTGAATGTTTAACTTAGTTTATTATTTATTTCCCAGACTTATCTAGATCCTGGTTTGGGTCCAAATTAATTATTCGGTACCCATTTAGTAATCGGATCCCCGATTATAGGGTGGCGGGTCGTTACAGTTGGTATCAAAGCATTCGGTGTGGCAAATAAATGAATAACTAGGTTAAATATTGTAATTTCGGCAAACAATTACAATATCCCGTACAGGTATGGCAGTAGTGTAGGCTTTTAGGATTCTAATTAGAACTTTTTGATTTCTGTGATTATAGGCGATTAGATGGCTCCTAGGAAGAGGATGCCAGTCATTCGAGAGCTGGGAGATGTCCCTAGTGGATCTGAGGCCGGTAGGCCAAGTATGGAGCGTTTCATGGAGGCTATGATGGACACGATGGCTAGATACTAGACTCGAGACCCTAGTGAGAGTTCTAGTTCTTGGGGAGGGTCTTCAACTACACTGGAGAGATTCCTGAAGCTAAAGCCGCCTCATTTTACCGGTCGTCCCGACCCTGATGAGGTTGTTCATTGATTGAGGGAGATGGAGAAGACTTTTGATACCATGGATTGTGCGGCAGTTGAGAGGACTCCTTTGGCCACCTTCATGTTGAAGGATGATGCCTATGATTGGTGGACCACTTTGAAGAGTTTGTCATATGCGGATAGGAATCTCAGGGAGATTCCATGGGAGACATTCGTGAAGGAATTCAATGCGCAGTACTTCCCTAGGCATGTCTAGAGGGCCAAGGAGAGGGAATTTATGGAATTGACCCAAGGAAGCATGACAGTGCTTGAGTACCAGATGAAGTTTGTTTCGCTTGGGAGGTTCGTGCCTTTTATCTCAGGAGACGAGGAGCGTCGGACTGAGAGGTTTGTAGATGGACTGAGGTCCAATCTGAGGAGTTTTGTGGCATCCCACTGTTGTACAGATTTGGCATCGGCGGTTAGGTGTGCCGCGACAGTAGAGGCACAGCATGATCAGTCAGCTCAGGAGAGGGGACTGACTACTCAGGGGCCAGCTCATGGCTGGGGAAAGACAGCAGCAGCAGCTCCTTCGTCCGGATCATGATCGTCTTCACTCGGCTCTAGATTCAGGAGGTTCTTTCGAGGAGGTGGCAGTAGCAGTGGCAGCAGCGGTAGTAGCAGACCCAGGCAGAGCCAGCGGAGTCAGTCGGTGTCCAGTGCTTAACAGGAGGCAGCTCAGAGGCTTCCGGCAGCTTGTCGACATTGCGGTGGTACTCACGGCGGGACTCAGTGTCCTTCATTTTTTGGGAGGTGCTGCACTTGTGGCCAGCAGGGCCGTTTGGCGAGGTATTGCCCACAGGGGCATGGTCAGGGGCAGGGGCCAGGTGATCAGAAGAAGCCGAGGACCCAGGGGAGAGTTCTAGCTATCACTAGAAAGGAGGCTCGTGCGTCCAACTTAGTGGAAGGTACACTTTCTGTCCTTGGGAACTCTGCGCATGTGTTGATTGATTCGGGTGCTTCGCATTCTTTTATTTCTGAGCAGTTTGTATATATTCTTTCTGCACCCGTTGTTGAGGTGTCTGATGGACTGATGGTAGAGGTTCCTTCTGGGGATTTCATGTTGTCTTATAACTGTTTGAGTGAGGTTCCCTTGACCATTGAGGGCCATGAGTTACCTGCCCAGTTAGTTGTGCTTGCTATTCGCGACTTTGATGTCATCTTGGGCATGGATTGGTTGGAGGTTTTTTATGCCGAGGTGGACTGCCACAGGAAGAGGGTGCGTTTTTCTATTTCGGACATCCCGACCTTCTACTTCCAAGGTATTAGGCTCTCTTCTCGTGGTATTTTTATTTCTGCCTTTAAGGCGCAGAGATTGCTTGTTGGTGGTTATGAGGCTTTCCTTGCCTCTGTTGTTTTAACTGATGTTAGTAGTAGTTCCAGTCCTTGGGAGGTGCCTGTAGTTTGTGATTTTGTTGATGTGTTTCCTGAGGAGTTGCCTGGCCTTCCTCCTCAACGAGAGCTTGAGTTTACCATTGAGCTTGCACCAGGTACGGCGCCATTGTCTAAGGCCTCGTATCGGATGGCTCCGGGTGAACTCGCTGAGTTGAAGGCGCAGTTACAGGAATTACTGGATAAGGGTTTTATTCGTCCCAGTACTTCTCTGTGGGGTGCTCCAGTTCTATTTGTCAGGAAGAAGGATGGTTCTCTGAGGTTGTGTATCGATTGTAGACAGCTGAACCAAGTGACGATAAAGAACAAGTACGCACTTCTGAGGATCGATGATCTGATGGATCAGTTGTAGTCTGCGAAGGTGTTTTCAAAGATCGACTTGAGATTAGAATATTATCAGATGAGGATCCGTGAGGTTGATGTTAGTAAGACGGCCTTTAGGACTCAGTATGGACATTATGAGTTTTTGGTTATGCCTTTTGGTTTGACCAATGCTCCGACGACTTTTATGGATTTGATGAACCGGGTCTTCAGGACCTACTTGGATCAATTCGTGATGATATTTGTAGATGATATTTTAGTATACTCTTCTTCTGAGGAAGAGCATACCACACATCTTCAGGTGGTATTGCAGGTTCTGAGAGAGCACCAACTCTATGCCAAGTATAGCAGGTGTGAATTTTGGCTAGATAAGGTGCACTTCCTGGGACATGTCATATCTGGTGATGGCATAGCAGTGGATCCAGCCAAGATTAAGGCAGTAATGGACTGGAGTAGACCGACCACAGTAACCGAGATCAGGAGCTTCTTGGGGTTAGCAGGATATTACAGACGGTTTGTCCAGGGTTTTTCTTCGATAGCGACCCCCTTGTCGAGGTTGACTCGTAAGGGAGTTCGTTTCGTGTGGACCGAGGAGTGTGAGCGGAGTTTCATTGAGTTGAAGACTCGCCTCACTTCGGATCCAGTATTGGTGCTTACATCAAGTTCTGGTGGGTTTGTGGTTTAATCTGATGCATCACGTCGAGGCTTGGGTGCGGTTCTGATGCAGCATGGTAAGGTTTCTAGACAGCTGAAGAAGCATGAGGAGAACTATTGTAACGACCCGCCACCCTATAACCGGGGATCCGATTACTAAATGGGTGCCGAATCATTAATTTGGAACCAAACCAGGATCTAGTAAGTCTGGGAAATAAATAATAAACTAAGCTAAACATTCACATCGCATTGAATTGAAATGACAGTGCAGGAATTAAAGTTATTACAATGCGACTCGATACAGCAAATAATTACATACTCCAACTGAAAGGAAATAATTAAACATACAGGCCAGAAATAAATAACAACTACATCGGGGCATACCCCGGAACAACTGCTGAAGGCGCTCAACACATGGCCGCACACGCCGCTCTAAGTCTGCTGGGAGTCCTCACCTGAAAACCGCATGGGTGAGTCCAAGACAAGACTCAGTAGGGATCCTTCGATCCCCACTGCCCACGCACACACCCACAAGTGTAAGTACAGCTAACGGTAAAGTAACAAGTGCAGTGGTAGGTACAATTCCTAATTCTCTACGTGAGAATACATGCAGTCGAAAGATAATAAACATGCACATTCTGAACCAGCCGTTTAAAGAATCCACAACTGTCGTCTCGATAGAACTCGCCAACCGCACAAACAATGGTGGGAAAAACCTCGACCCGCTGAGACCAAGCAGTAGCCCCTCGGATAGCACACTCGCTACTCCGGCCCAACTGGCTCAGGTGGCTACCCCTTCCCCCAGCATGAGTGACTTTCCGAATGTACCACTCCGACACCGGTACTAGCTGACCCCGGGGTTCACCAGGTGACCCTCTCTCACTAGGCGTCACCCCGCCCACGCTGAAACGACCCGCCACCCTATAATCGGGGATCCGATTACTAAATGGGTACCGAATCATTAATTTGGAACCAAACCAGAATCAAATCAAGTCTGGGAGATAAATAATAAACTAAGCTAAACATTCACATCGCATTGAACAGAAGTAAAGGTGTAGGAATTAAATTATTACAATGCGACTCGATACAGCAAATAATTACATATTCCAACAGGAAAGAAATAATTAAATGTACAGGCCAGAAAATAAAATAACAACTACGTCGGGGCATACCCCGGAACAACTGCTGACGGTGCTCAACTCACGGCCGCACTCTCCTCGCTAAGTCTGCTGTGAGTCCTCACCTGAAAATCGTAGAGGGTGAGTCTTAAAGACAAGACTCAGTAGGGATCCTTCGATCCCCACTGCCCACGCACACACCCACAAGTGCAAGGTACAGCTAACAGAAAAGGTGACAAGCACAAGAGATACGATCCCTAATTCCTAACGTGAGATCACATGCAATCGTAATATATAAACATGCATATATTAAACCAGCCGCCTAGGAAATCCACAACTATCGCCTCGATAGAACCCGCCGACCACACAATAACGGTGAAGAAACCTCGACCCGCTGAGACCAAACAGTAACCCCTCGGATACCACACTAGCTACTCCGGCCCAACCGGCTCAGGTGGCTACTCCTTCCCTCAGCATGAGTGACTCTCTGAATGTACCACTCCGACACCGGTACTAGCTGACCCCGGGGTTCACCAGGTGACCCTCTCTCACTAGGCGTCACCCCGCCCACGCCCCCACCGGCGCTGTGCTCACGCCCCCACCAGCACAGGGTGATAAAATGCTACAATGTCACTCCAGGTCCACAGTAACACAAAACCACCAAAACCCGGCACGGTACGACCCGGTCACGTGAAAAGCCCGCGATCGCACGGCACACAACACGGTGCCATCCGGTCCCGAAGAATCTATGTATGCTAGAGTATGCACTATCCGAATATTTAGCAGTATGAACACGTTTTACTGGCATGAATTAATGTTGTTCTGTCCTGAATCGCGTCACCCAAGGTCGACGCCATTCAGATTCCATGTACAGGTTTATGTAAAACAGTCTTCAGAATCAGGCCCTAAAAGGCGTCGACACCAGTAGTCGCCTTTTAAAAGGCGTCGACATCCTCAAACGCCATTCAACACAGAAATCCGGAATTTCCCAGGCCTTTACTCATGGGATTTCTGCCTTTAAAACGCGTCGTTCACCCATGACGTCTTTTAGTCACAGAATCCCCGACTGGCAGACTCTCTGTCAGGCGATTCCTGGCTTAAAAGGCCTCGTGATGGCTCGACGCTCTTCAAAAAGGCGTCGTCCATGCACGACGTGTTTCAGCCCCAGGAACCAGAGTCGCCTGAGCCCGAGGGCTCCCTATCCAACCCCAAACAACTCCAAAAACGGAAGAAAAAGAGGAGTAATGCTATCCACAAACAACACATTCATAGAAATCCCCCATGTTATCAAAAGAACTCCTAAACATGCTCATTCTACCCCCCGCAACCAAGGATCCAAACAAGCTTAAAATGGGGTAAACATGGTCTAAAACGCGATGCTAAGAGGAACCGTCACCCTACCGGATACTTGAACGCCTTCGAGCTTCAAGCCGTCCACCCAACTCGCCCCACGCCGCCGCCGGCACCGCCGTGGTCGTCCTCGCTCCCCCGTGACGTCGGCCGCCGTCCGGAGAGTAGAACGCCGCAATGGAAGTGGAGATGGTAGTGGTAGGAGCTAGGTAGAGAATGGAGTGGAGGGAGAGACGAAATGGTGGGAGGAAAAGAGGGAGGATGAGAGATCGCCGTCAGGTTCGCCGGAGGGGAAAGAGAGGAAGAGAGGAGAAAATGAGGGAAAGAAGGAGGGCTCGCGGGGTTAACCAGAGACTGGCTAAAACGCGTCGACATCCACAGACGCCAATCAGTTGATGTGACCGCCGTTCTGACAAGACTCTGAAACGCGTCGTTCAAGGAAGACGCCGTTCAGACGATATGTCAGGGCCGTACTCTGACAACCCAGAGTCGCAGTCTGAAAGGCGTCGACGTACGTAGACGCCGTTCAGGTCAACAAGACAGGGCCGTACCCTCGCGGCCCGAAGCCAGCCCACATGGCACCCACGTGGCAGAACTTGAAATGCGTCTGCAACGGTGGACGCCGTTTAAAACGCGTCTCGTCGTCCTGACGCGAATCAACTCAGAACCTCCGCCCTCACCCAAGGTTAGAACTACAAGGTCCGATCCCGAAAACCGGATCCGAAGGTCACGATCCTTACAATCTTCCCCCCTTAAAAGAATTTCATCCCCGAAATTGACTGCTTAGAATTAACAAAGTCAAACAGGGATACAAGTTCACAAGGAAACTTACGAAAAGAGGTAGGGGAATTGCTCTCGCATCTCATCCTCGCGCTCCCAGGTTGCCTCACCTCCGGAGCGGTACTGCCAAATCACCTTAACCAATGGTACAATCTTGTTCCGCAGGACCTGTTCCCTGCGATCCTCAATACGAATAGGATATTCTGGAAAAGATAAGTCCTCAGCGACCTCCAACTCTGAAAAGTCTAAGACATGGGACGGATCCTGAACATACTTCCTCAGTAAGGAAACATGGAACACATCGTGCACCCCTGTAAGACTGGGCGGCAAGGCCAGCTGGTACGCGGTTTCCCCAATCCGAGCAAGGATGGGAAAAGGCCCAATATAGCACGGACTCAGCTTGCCTCGCTTCCCGAATCTCATCACACCCTTGGAGGGTGAGACTCGGAGAAACACGTGGTCCCCAACTTCAAACTCAAGCGGTCTCCGTCGGATGTCAGCATAGCTCTTCTGCCTACTCTGCGCTGCGGTCAACCTCTGCCGAACTAACCTGGAAATCTCAGCACACTGCTGTACTAACTCGGGTCCTGCTATCTGCCTTTCACCGATCTCGGACCAACATACAGGACATCGACACGGTCGCCCATACAAAGCCTCGTAAGGCGCCATGCCGATACTGGAATGGTAACTGTTGTTATAGGCAAATTCTACAGTGGACAAATACTGCTCCCAAGATCCTCCCCAGTCTAGACAACAAGCTCTGAGCATATCTTCCAATGTCTGAATAGTCCTCTCCGACTGCCCGTCAGTCTCGGGATGGTAGGCTGAGCTGAAAGCCAACTGAGTGCCTAGTGCCTGCTGAAAGCTCTTCCAGAATCTGGAAGTAAACCTTGGATCTCGATCTGATACAATAGACACAGGCACCCCGTGCAGAGAGATGATCCGGTCTACAAACAACTTTGCCAATTTGCCGACTGACCAGTCCTTCCTAATAGCTAGGAAGTGTGCTGACTTAGTCAGCCGATCCACGATGACCCAGATGGCATCTCTCCTGCTAGGGGATGTAGGCAATCCCATCACGAAGTCCATAGTCACATGCTCCCATTTCCACTCTGGAATCGGCAAGGGCTGAAGCAAACCACCAGGTCTCTGATCCTCGGCCTTAACCTGCTGACATGTCATGCATCTGGCCACATATTCAGCTATATCTTTCTTCATACCGGGCCACCAGAAGTGCCTCCTCAGACAATGATACATCTTAGTCGAGCCCGGATGCACTGCATATCTCGAACGGTGTGCCTCATCAAGAACACATCTGCGCACGTCCTCCTCGGTCGGAACATAAAGTCTACCTCTGAACCTGACCGTACCGTCGTCCCATAAGTCCACCTCTGACCTCTGGAGGATCTGTGGTAGCTCAACATCTGCCCTCTGAGCCTCAATAACTGCATGATACACAGCTGGTCTCACAGTCAAACTGACCAGCACGGCTCTGTCATCCTCACGTGGAACCCTAAAGGAAGATTCCACCACTTGCTCGAATAATTTCCACTCCTGAATCATAAGCTATGACATGACCGTCTTCCGACTCAAAGCGTCTGCCACCACATTCGCTTTGCCCGGATGATAAGAAAGGTCAAAGTCATAATCTTTAATGAACTCCATCCATCTTCGCTGCCTCAAATTTAGGTCCCTCTGAGTGAACACATATTTCAAACTCTTGTGATCCGTGAAAACCTGGAATTTCTCCCCATATAAATAATGCCTCCAAATTTTGAGTGCAAAAACCACAGCTGCCAGCTCCAAATCATGAGTAGGATAGTTCTCTTCATGCTTCTTCAGCTGACGAGAAGCATAAGCCACTACCCTGCCATGCTGCATTAAAACTGCGCCCAAACCTCGACGGGACGCATCGGAGTAGACCACAAATCCACCTGATCCAGAAGGAAGCACCAGTACAGGGGCTGACGTGAGACGGTTCTTTAACTCAATAAAACTCTGCTCACAATCCTCGGTCCACACAAAGCGAACTCCCTTTCGAGTCAATCTTGACAAGGGGGCTGCTATCGAAGAAAATCCCTGAACAAACAGCCTGTAATAACCGGCAAGCCCCAGAAAGCTTCTGATCTCAGTCACTGAACTCGGCCTGCTCCAATCCGTCACTGCCTCGATCTTGGCTGGATCCACTGTGATACCATCGCCAGAAATAACATGCCCAAGGAAATGCACCTCGTCTAGCCAAAACTCACATTTGCTGAACTTGGCATAGAGTCGATGCTCCCTCAGGACCTGCAATACCGCCCGAAGATGGGTGGCATGCTCCTCCTCAGAAGAAGAATAGATCAGGATATCATCAATAAACACAACCACAAACTGATCCAGATAAGTCCTGAAGACTCGGTTCATCAGCTCCATAAAGGCCGCCGGAGCATTGGTCAGGCCAAAGGGCATAACCAAAAACTCATAATGTCCATACCGAGTTCTGAAGGCTGTCTTGCTAACATCAACATCCCGGATCCTCATCTGATAATATCCGGATCTCAAGTCGATTTTGGAAAATACCTTCGCGGACTGCAGCTGATCCATCAAATCATCAATCCTTGGAAGTGGGTATTTATTCTTTATTGTTACCTGGTTCAGCTGCCTATAGTCAATGCACAACCTCAGAGAACCATCTTTCTTTCTAACGAACAGGACTGGAGCACCCCATGGGGATGTACTGGGGCGAATGAAACCTTTATTCAGTAGCTCCTGCAACTGTGCCTTTAACTCAGCGAGTTCAGCTGGCGCCATCCGATACGGGGCCTTAGACAAGGGCGCCGTACCTGGTACAAGTTCGATGGTGAATTCGACCTCTCGCTGAGGAGGAAGGCCAGGCAGCTCCTCAGGAAATACATCGATGAATTCACACACAACAGGTACCTCCTCAGGGCTGAGACTAACCCGAACATCGGAGACAACAACAGAGGCAAGGAAAGCCTCACAGCCACCATCAAGCAACCTCCGTGCCTTAAAGGCAGAAATAAGAATACCTCGGGAAGAAAGCCTAATACCTTGGAAGAAGAAGGTCGGGATGTCCGGAATGGAGAATCGCACCCTCTTCCTGTGGCAGTCCACCTCTGCATAAAAGGCTTCCAACCAATCCATACCCAGGATGACATCAAAGTCTCGAATGGCGAGCACAACCAACTGGGCAGGGAGCACATGACCCTCAATGGTCAAGGGAACATTCCTCAAGCAGTTATAAGATATCATATAGTCTCCAGAAGGAACCTCCACCATCAAACCATCAGATAACTCAACAACAGGCGCAGAAAGGATATCTAAGAACTGCTCAGAAATAAAAGAATGCGAAGCACTCGAATCAATCAATACGTGTGCAGAGTTCCCAAGGACAGAAAGTGTACCTTCCACCAAGTTGGACGCACGAGCCTCCTTCCTGGTGATAGCTAACACTCTCCCCTGGGTCCTCGGCTTCTTTTGCTCGCCTGAACCATGACCCTGACCATACCCCTGCGGGCACTGCCTCGCCAAGTGGCCCTGCTGGCCGCACGCGAAACATCTCCTGGTAAGAGTGGGACACTGAGTCCCATCATGGGTACCCCCACAGTGCTGACAGACTGCCGGAAGCCTCTGAGCTGGCCCCTGCGGTGCACTTGATACAGACTGACTCTGCTGGCCCTGCCCGGGCCTGTTGTTGCCGCTACTGCCACTACTGCTGCCACCACCCCTGAAGAATCTCCTGAATCGGGAGCCGAGTGACGATGATCCCGATCCAGCAGAAGGGGCCGCTGCTGCTGCCTTACCCCTGCCACGCACTGGCCCCTGAGCAGTTTGTCCTCTTTCCCGGGCCGACTGGACCTGCTGAGCCTCCACTGCTGCTGCACATCTAACTGCTGAAGCCAAGTCCGTACAACAGTGGGACGCCACGAAGTTCCTCAAACTGAGCCTAAGCCCATCCACAAACCTCTCTGTGCGACGCTCCTCGTCCCCAGATATGAAAGGCACAAACCGACCTAGCGAAACAAACTTTTCCTGGTACTCAAGTACTGTCAGGCTCCCCTGTGTCAGGTCCATGAACTCCCTCTCCTTGGCCCTCTGGACGTGTCTAGGGAAATACTGTGCATTAAACTCCTTAACAAATGTCTCCCATGGAATTTCCCTAAGACTCCTGTCCTCGTAGGACAAACTCTTCAAGGTGGTCCACCAGTCATAGGTGCTATCCTTCAGCATGAAGGTAGCTAACGGGGTCCGCTCTACTGCAGCACAATCCATGGTGTCAAAAGTCTTCTCTATCTCTCTAAGCCAGTGGATGGCCTCGTCAGGGTCGGGACGACCGGTGAAGTGAGGTGGCCTCAGCTTCAGAAACCTCTCAAGGGTAGCTGTGGACCCTCCCCGCGCACTGGAACTCTCACTGGGGTCTCGTGTCTGATAACGAGCCATAGTATCCATCATCGCCTCCATGAACTGCTCAACACTCGGCCTCCCGGCCTCGGACCCACTAGGGACATCTCCCTGCTCTCGAATAACTGGCATCCTCCTTCTGGGAGCCATCTACTCGCCTACAATTACAAAATCAAAAAGTTCTATTTAGATTCCTAAAGCCTATGCTACAACCGCACCTGTACGGGATAATGTACTTATTTGCCGAATTTATGATATTTAACCTAGTTATTTATTTATTTGCCATACCGTATGATCTGATACCAACTGTAACGACCCGCCACCCTATAATCGGGGATCCGATTACTAAATGGGTACCGAATCATTAATTTGGAACCAAACCAGGATCAAATCAAGTCTGGGAGATAAATAATAAACTAAGCTAAACATTCACATCGCATTGAACAGAAGTAAAGGTGCAGGAATTAAATTATTACAATGCGACTCGATACAGCAAATAATTACATATTCCAACAGGAAAGAAATAATTAAATGTACAGGCCAGAAAATAAAATAACAACTACGTCGGGGCATACCCCGGAACAACTGCTGACGGTGCTCAACTCACGGCCGCACTCTCCTCGCTAAGTCTGCTGGGAGTCCTCACCTGAAAACCGTAGAGGGTGAGTCTTAAAGACAAGACTCAGTAGGGATCCTTCGATCCCCACTGCCCACGCACACACCCACAAGTGCAAGGTACAGCGAACAGAAAAGGTGACAAGCACAAGAGATACGATCCCTAATTCCTAATGTGAGATCACATGCAATCGTAATATATAATACTTGCATATATTAAACCAGCCGCCTAGGAAATCCACAACTATCGCCTCGATAGAACCCGCCGACCACACAATAACGGTGAAGAAACCTCGACCCGCTGAGACCAAACAGTAACCCCTCGGATAGCACACTAGCTACTCCGGCCCAACCGGCTCAGGTGGCTACTCCTTCCCTCAGCATGAGTGACTCTCCGAATGTACCACTCCGACACCAGTACTAGCTGACCCCGGAGTTCACCAGGTGACCCTCTCTCACAAGGCCTCACCCCGCCCACGCCCCCACCGGCGCTGTGCTCACGCCCCCACCAGCACAGGGTGATAAAACGCTACAATGTCACTCCAGGTCCACAGTAACACAAAACCACCAAAACCCGGCACGGTACGACCCGGTCACGTGAAAAGCCCGCGATCGCACGGCACACAACACGGTGCCATCCGTTCCCGAAGAATCTATGTATACTAGAGTATGCACTATCCGAATATTTAGCAGTATGAACACGTTTTACTGGCATGAATTAATGTTGTTCTGTCCTGAATCGCGTCACCCAAGGTCGACGCCATTCAGATTCCATGTACAGGTTTATGTAAAACAGTCTCCAGAGTCAGGCCCTAAAAGGCGTCGACACCAGTAGTCGCCTTTTAAAAGGCGTCGACATCCTCAGACGCCATTCAACACAGAAATCCGGAATTTCCCAGGCCTTTACTCATGGGATTTCTGCCTTTAAAAGGCGTCATGGTTAACCGACGTCATTCGAAAACGCGTCGTTCACCCATGACGTCTTTTAGTCACAGAATCCCCGACTGGCAGACTCTCTGTCAGGCGATTCCTGGCTTAAAAGGCCTCGTGATGGCTCGACGCTCTTCAAAAAGGCGTCGTCCATGCACGACGTGTTTCAGCCCCAGGAACCAGAGTCGCCTGAGCCCGAGGGCTCCCTATCCAACCCCAAACAACTCCAAAAACGGAAGAAAAAGAGGAGTAATGCTATCCACAAACAACACATTCATAGAAATCCCCCATGTTATCAAAAGAACTCCTAAACATGCTCATTCTACCCCCCGCAACCAAGGATCCAAACAAGCTTAAAATGGGGTAAACATGGTCTAAAACGCGATGCTAAGAGGAACCGTCACCCTACCAGATACTTGAACGCCTCCGAGCTTCAAGCCGTCCACCCAACTCGCCCCACGCCGCCGCCGGTACCGCCGTGGTCGTCCTCGCTCCCCCGTGACGTCGGCCGCCATCCGGAGAGTAGAACGCCGCAGTGGAAGTGGAGGTGGTAGTGGTAGGAGCTAGGTAGAGGATGGAGTGGAGGGAGAGACGAAATGGTGGGAGGAAAAGAGGGAGGATGAGAGATCGCCGTCGGGTTCGCCGGAGGGGAAAGAGAGGAAGAGAGGAGAAAATGACGGAAAGAAGGAGGGCTCGCGGGGTTAACCAGAGACTGGCTAAAACGCGTCGACATCGACGGACGCCAATCAGTTGATGTGACCGCCGTTCTGACAAGACTCTGAAACGCGTCGTTCAAGGAAGACGCCGTTCAGACGATATGTCAGAGCCGTACTCTGACAAACCATAGTCGCAGTCTGAAAGGCGTCGACGTACGTGGACGCCGTTCAGGTCGACAAGACAGGGCCGTACCCTCGCGGCCCGAAGCCAGCCCACATGGCACCCACGTGGCAGAACTTGAAATGGGTCTGCGACGGTGGATGCCGTTTAAAACGCGTCTCGTCGTCCTGACGCGAATCAACTCAGAACCTCCGCCCTCACCCAAGGTTAGAACTACAAGGTCCGATCCCGAAAACCGGATCCGAAGGTCACGATCCTTACACACGCCCCCACCGGCGCTGTGCTCACGCCCCTACCAGCACAGGGTGATAAAGTGCTACAATGTCACTCCAGGTCCACAGTAACTCAAAACCCAGCACGGTGCGATCCGGTTACGTGAAAAGTCCGCGATCGTATAACACACATATAGAACCATCCGATCATGAAGAATCCGTCTCTATCGGGTACACTAAAACATGCACTAACCATCTATCTAGCAGTATGAACACGTTTTACTGGCATGAATTAGTGAGGTTCTGTCTTGAATCGCGTCGCCCAAGGCCGACGCCATTCAAGCTCCATGTACAGGTTCAAGTAAAACAGTCTTTAGAATTAGGCCTTAAAATGCGTCGACACCAGTGGTCGCCTTTTAAAAGGCGTCGACATCCTCAGACGCCATTCAACACAGAAATCCGGAAATTCCAAGGCCCTTACTCAGGGGATTTCTGCCTTAAAAGACGTCATGGTTAACCGACGCTATTCAAAAACGCGTCGCCCACCCATGACGTCTTTTAGTCCAAGAATCCCTGAACTGGCAAACTCTCTGTCACGCGATTCCTGTCTAAAAGGCGTCGTGATGGCCCGACGCCCTTCAAAAAGGCGTCGTCCATGCACGACGTGTTTCAACCCCAGGAACCAGAGTCGCCTGAGCCAGAGGGCTCCCTTCCCAACCCCAAACAACCCCAAAATCATCCAAAAACGGAGGGAAAAGAGGAGCAATACTATCCATAGGCAAACACATTCATAGAAGTCCCCCATATCATCAAAGAACTCCTAAACATGCTCATTCTACCTCCCAAAACCAAAGGTCCACAACATGCATAGACGGGAAAAACATGATTTAAACACGATGCTATGGGAACCGTCACCCTACCGGATACTTGAACGCCTCCAAGCTTCAAGCCGTCCACCCGTCTCGCCCCACGCCGCCGCCGGTACCGCCGTGGTCGTCCTTGCTGCACCGTGACGTCGGCCGCCGTCCGGAGAGTAGAACGGCGCAGTGGAGGTGGAGGTGGTAGTGGTAGGAGCTAGGTAGAGGATGGAGTGGAGGGAGAGACGAAACGGTGGGAGGAAAAGAGGGAGGAGGAGGGATCGCCGCCGAGTTCGTCGGAAGGGAAAGAGAGGAAGAGAGGAGAAAAATGAGGGAACGAAAGAGAGCTCGCGGGGTTAACCAGAGATTGCCTAAAACGCGTCGACATCCACGGACGCCTATCAGTTGATGTGACGGCTGCGCTGACAAGATTCTGAAACACGTCGTTCAAGGCAGACGCCGTTCAGACGACATGTCAGGGCCGTACTCTGACAATCCCAGAGTCGCAGTCTGAAAGGCGTCGACATACGTGGACGCCGTTCAGGCGACATGACAGGGCCATACCCTCGCGGCCCGAAGCCAGTCCACGTGGCAGCCACGTGGTAGAACCTAAAACGCGTCTGCCACGGTGGACGCCGTTCAAAATGCGTCTCGAGGTCCTGACGCGAATTGACGCAGAACCTTCTCCCCTCACAAGGACTAGAACTACAGGGTCCGACCCGAAAACCGGATCCGAAAGTCTCGATCCTTACAATCTCCCCCCCTTGAAAGAATTTCGCCCTCGAAATTGACTGCTAGCATTAACAAGGTCAAAACAGGGACACAAGTTCACAAGGAAACTTACGAAAAGAGGTAAGGGAACTGCTCCCGCATCTCATCCTCTCGCTCCCAGGTTGCCTCACCTCCGGAGCGGTACTGCCAAATCACCTTGACCAATGGTACAATCTTGTTCCGCAAGACCTGATCTCTGCGATCCTCAATGCGAACAGGATAATCTGGAAAGGACAGGTCCTCAACGACCTCCAACTCTGAAAAATCCAAGACATGGGACGGATCCTGAACATACTTTCTCAGTAAGGAAACATGGAACACATCGTGCACCCCTGTAAGACTGGGCGGCAAAGCCAGCTGATACGCGGTTTCCCCAATCCAAGCAAGGATGGGAAAAGGCCCAATATATCGCGGACTCAGCTTGCCTCGCTTCCCGAATCTCATCACACCCTTGGAGGGTGAGACTCGGAGAAACACGTGGTCCCCAACTTCAAACTCAAGTGGTCTCCGTCGGACGTCAGCATAACTTTTCTGCCTACTCTGAGCTGCGGTCAATCTCTGCCGAACTGTCTTGGCAATCTCAGCACACTGCTGTACTAACTCAGGCCCTGCTATCTGCCTCTCACCGATCTCGGACCAACACACCGGAGATCGACACGGCCGCCCATACAAAGCCTCATAAGGCGCCATGCCGATACTGGAATGATAACTATTGTTGTAGGCAAACTCCACAGTGGACAAATGGTGTTCCCACGAACCTCCCCAGTCTAGGCAACATGCCCTGAGCATATCCTCCAAGGTCTGAATAGTCCTCTCCGACTGCCCGTCAGTCTCGGGATGGTAGGCCGAGCTAAAAGCCAGCTGAGTTCCCAACGCCTGCTGAAAGCTCTTCCAGAATCTGGAAGTAAACCTCGGATCTCGATCTGATACAATGGACAAAGGTACCCCGTGCAGAGAGATGATCCGGTCCACAAACAACTTAGCCAGCTTGCCGACCGACCAGTCCTTCCTAATGGCTAGGAAGTGTGCCGACTTGGTCAGCCGATCAACGATGACCCAGATAGCGTCTCTCCTGCTAGGGGATGCAGGCAATCCCATCACAAAGTCCATCGTCACATGCTCCCACTTCCACTCAGGAATCGGCAAGGGCTGCAGCAACCCTCCAGGTCTCTGATGCTCGGCTTTAACCTGCTGACAAGTCATACATCTAGCCACATATTCAGCCACATCTCTCTTCATACCGGGCCACCAGAAGTGCCTCCTCAAACAATGGTACATCTTGGTTGTCCCAGGATGCACTGCATATCTCGAACGGTGCGCCTCATCAAGAACACATATGCGCACGTCTTCCTCAGTCGGGACATAGAGCCTGCTTCTGAATCTGACAGTACCGTCATCCCACAACTCTACCTCTGACCTCTGGAGAATCTGTGGTAACTCCGCATCTGCCCTCTGAGCCTCAATCACAGCGTGGTACACAGCTGGTCTCACAGTCAAACTGACTAGCACCGCTCTATCCTCTTCACGTGGAACCCTAAAGGAGGATTCCACCACTTGCTCGAACAATTTCCACTCCCGAATCATAAGGTATGATATGACCGTCTTCCGACTCAAAGCGTCTGCCACCACATTCGCCTTGCCCGGATGATAAGAAAGGTCAAAGTCATAGTCCTTAATAAACTCCATCCACCTCCGCTGCCTCAGATTCAGGTCTCTCTGAGTGAATACGTATTTCAAGCTCTTGTGATCGGTAAAAACCTGAAATTTCTCTCCATATAAGTAATGCCTCCAGATCTTCAGTGCAAACACCACAGCTGCAAGCTGCAAATCATGAGTAGGATAGTTCTCCTCATGCCTCTTCATCTGCCGAGAAGCATAAGCAACTACCCTGCCATGCTGCATAAGGACTGCTCCCAACCCTCGACGGGACGCATCTGAGTAAACCACAAATCCACCTGACCCAGATGGAAGCACCAACACTGGGGCTGACGTGAGGCGAGTTTTTAGCTCAATAAAACTATGCTCACAATCCTCAGTCCACACAAAACGAACTCCCTTTCGAGTCAACCTCGACAAGGGGGCCGCTATCAAAGAAAATCCCTGAACGAACCGCCTGTAATAACCGGCAAGCCCCAGAAAGCTCCTGATCTCAGTTACTGAAGTCGGTCTGCTCCAGTCCATTACTGCCTCGATCTTGGCTGGATCCACTGCGATACCTTCACCAGAAATAACGTGCCCAAGGAAGTGCACCTCGTTTAGCCAAAATTCACATTTGCTGAACTTGGCGTAAAGTCGGTGCTCTCTCAGGACCTGCAACACTGCCCGAAGATGAGCAGCGTGCTCTTCCTCAGAAGAAGAATAGATCAGAATATCATCAACAAACACAACCACAAACTGGTCCAGGTAGGTCCTGAAGACTCGGTTCATCAGATCCATAAAGGCCGCCGGAGCATTGGTTAAGCCGAAGGGCATAACCAAAAACTCATAATGCCCATACCGAGTCTTGAAAGCCGTCTTACTAACATCCACATCCATAATCCTCATCTGATAATATCCAGATCTCAGATCGATCTTGGAAAACACCCTCGCAGTCTGCAGCTGATCCATCAAATCATCGATCCTAGGAAGCGGGTACTTATTCTTTATTGTCACCTGGTTCAGCTGCCTATAATCGATGCACAATCTCAAGGAACCATCCTTCTTCCTGACAAACAGAACTAGAGCACCCCATGGAGATGTACTAGGACGAATGAAACCCTTATCCAATAACTCCTGCAACTGCGCCTTCAAGTCAGCGAGTTCGGCTGGCGCCATCCGATACGGGGCCTTAGACAAGGGCGCCGTACCTGGTGCAAGCTCGATGGTAAACTCGACCTCTCGCTGTGGAGGAAGGCCAGGCAGCTCCTCAGGAAACACATCTACGAAATCACAAACAACAGGCACCTCCCAGGGACTGGGACTAGCACGGACATCAGAAACAACAACAGAGGCTAGGAAAGCCTCAAAGCCACCAGCAAGCAACCTCCGTGCCTTAAAGGCAGAAATGAGAATGCCTCGAGAAGAAAGCCTAATACCTTGGAAGAAGAAGGTCGGGATGTCCGGAATAGAGAAGCGCACCCTCTTCCTGTGGCAGTCCACCTCCGCATAAAAGGCTTCCAACCAATCCATACCCAGGATGATATCAAAATCACGAATAGCAAGTGCAACCAGCTGGGCAGGTAGCACATGACCCTCAATGGTCAAGGGAACATTCCTCAAGCAATTATAAGATATCATGAAGTCTCCAGAAGGAACCTCTACCATCAGACCATCGGCTAATTCATCAACGGGTGCAGAAAGAATATCTAGAAACTGCTCAGAAATGAAAGAATGCGAAGCACCCGAATCGATCAACACATGTGCGGAGTTCCCAAGGACAGAAAGTGTACCTTCCACTAGGTTGGACGCGCGAGCCTCCCTCCTGGTGATAGCTAGAACTCTCCCTTGGGTCCTTGGCTTCTTCTGATCGCCATGACCCTGCCCCTGACCATGCCCCTGCGGGCACTGCCTCGCCAGATGGCCCTGTTGGCCACAAGTAAAACACCTCCTGGGAAGAGTGGGACACTGAGTCCCGCCATGGGCACCACCACAGTGCTGACAAACTGCCGGAAGCCTCTGAGCTGGCTCCTGCTGTGCACTGGACGCTGACTGACTCTACTGACCCTGCCTGGGCCTGCTGCTGCCGCTGCTGCCACTACTGCTTCCACCACCCCTGAAGAATCTCCTGAATCGGGAACCGAGTGACGACGATCCCGATCCGGCCGAAGGAGCCGGTGCCATTGCCTTACCCCTGCCTCGCACTGGCCCCCGAACAGTCTGCCCTCTCTCCCGGGCCGACTGGGTCTGCTGAGCCTCTACAGCTGCTGCACGCCTAACTGCTGATGCCAAGTATGTACAACAGTGGGACGCCACGAAGTTCCTCAAACTGAGCCTAAGCCCATCCACAAACCTCTCCGTGCGACGCTCCTCGACCTTAGATATGAAAGGCACGAACCGTCCCAGCGAAACAAACTTCGCCTCGTACTCAAGTACCGTCATACTCCCCTACGTCAGATCCATAAACTCCCTCTCCTTGGCTCGCTGGACATGTCTAGGGAAATATTGTGCATTGAACTCCTTAACAAAGGTCTCCCAAGAAATTTTCCTAAGACTCCTGTCCCCATAAGACAAACTCTTTAGTGTGGTCCACCAATCATAGGCGCTATCCTTCAGCATGAAGGTAGCCAGCGGGGTCCTCTCTACTACTGCACAGTCCATGGTATCAAAAGTCTTCTCAATCTCTCTAAGCCAATGAATGGCCTCGTCGGGGTCGGGACGACCGGTGAAGTGAGGTGGCCTCAGCTTCAAGAATCTCTCAAGTGTAGCTGAGGACCCTCCCCGAGCACTAGAACTCTCGCTAGGATCTCGCGTCTGATATCTAGCCATAGTATCCATCATAGCCTCCATAAACTGCTCAACACTCGGCCTCCCTGCCTCGGACCCACTAGGGGCATCTCCCCGCTCTCGAATAACTGGCATCCTCTTCCTGGGAGCCATCTACTCGCCTACAATTACAAAATCAAAAAGTTATAATTAGAGTCCTAAAACCTATGCTACCGCCATGCCTGTACGGGATAATGTATTTATTTGCTGAGCTTACAACATTTAACCTAGTTATTTATTTATTTGCCAGACCGTATGCTCTGATACCAACTGTAACGACCCGCCACCCTATAACCGGGGATCCGATTACTAAATGGGTGCCAAATCATTAATTTGGAACCAAACCAGGATCTAGTAAGTCTGGGAAATAAATAATAAACTAAGCTAAACATTCACGTCGCATTAAATTGAAATGACAGTGCAGGAATTAAAGTTATTACAATGCGACTCGATACAGCAAATAATTACATACTCCAACTGAAAGGAAATAATTAAACATACAGGCCAGAAATAAATAACAACTACATCGGGGCATACCCCGGAACAACTGCTGAAGGCGCTCAACACATGGCCGCACACGCCGCTCTAAGTCTGCTGGGAGTACTCACCTGAAAAGCGCAGGGGTGAGTCTCAAGACAAGACTCAGTAGGGATCCTTCGATCCCCACTGCCCACGCACACACCCACAAGTGTAAGTACAGCTAACGGTAAAGTAACAAGTGCAGTGGTAGGTACAATTCCTAATTCTCTACGTGAGAATACATGCAGTCGAAAGATAATAAACATGCACATTCTGAACCAGCCGTTTAGAGAATCCACAACTGTCGTCTCGATAGAACTCGCCAACCGTACAAAAAATGGTGGGAAAAACCTCGACCCGCTGAGACCAAGCAGTTGCCCCTCGGATAGCACACTCGCTACTCCGGCCCAACTGGCTCAGGTGGCTACCCCTTCCCCCAGCTTGAGTGACTCTCCGAATGTACCACTCCGACACCGGTACTAGCTGACCCCGGGGTTCACCAGGTGACCCTCTCTCACTAGGCGTCACCCCGCCCACGCCCCCACCGGCGCTGTGCTCACGCCCGCACCAGCACAGGGTGATAAAGTGATACAATGTCACTCCAAGTCCACAGTAACTCAAAACCCAGCACGGTGCGATCCGGTCACGTGAAAAGTCCGCGATCGCATAACACACATATAGAACCATCCGATCATGAAGAATCCGTCTCTATCGGGTACACTAAAACATGCACTAACCATCTATCTAGCAGTATGAACACGTTTTACTGGCATGAATTAGTGAGGTTCTGTCTTGAATCGCGTCGCCCAAGGCCGACGCCATTCAAGCTCCATGTACAGGTTCAAGTAAAACAGTCTTCAGAATTAGGCCTTAAAAGGCGTCGACACCAGTGGTCGCCTTTTAAATGGCGTCGACATCCTCAGACGCCATTCAACACAGAAATCCAGAAATTCCAAGGCCCTTACTCAGGGGATTTCTGCCTTAAAAGGCGTCATGGTTAACCGACGCTATTCAAAAACGCGTCGCCCACCCATGACGTCTTTTAGTCCCAGAATCCCCGAACTGGCAGACTCTCTATTAGGCGATTCCTGTCTAAAAGGCGTCGTGATGGCTCGACGCCCTTCAAAACGGCGTCGTCCATGCACGACGTGTTTTAACCCCAGGAACCAGAGTCGCCTGAGCCCGAGGGCTCCCTTCCCAACCCCAAACAACCCCAAAATCATCCAAAAACGGAGGGAAAAGAGGAGCAATACTATCCATAGGCAGACACATTCATAGAAGTCCCCCATATCATCAAAGAACTCCTAAACATGCTCATTCTACCCCCCAAAACCAAAGGTCCACAACATGCATAGACAGGAAAAACATGATTTAAACACGATGCTATGGGAACCGTCACCCTACCGGATACTTGAAAGCCTCCAAGCTTCAAGCCGTCCACCCGTCTCGCCCCACGCCGCCGCCGGTACCGCCGTGGTCGTCCTTGCTCCATCGTGACGTCGGCCGCCGTCCGAAGAGTAGAACGCCGCAGTGGAGGTGGAGGTGGTAGTGGTAGGAGCTAGGTAGAGGATGGAGTGGAGGGAGAGACGAAACGGTAGGAGGAAAAGAGGGAGGAGGAGGGATCGCCGCCGAGTTCGTCGGAAGGGAAAGAGAGGAAGAGAGGAGAAAAATGAGGGAACGAATGAGAGCTCGCGGGGTTAACCATAGATTGGCTAAAACGCGTCGACATCCACGGACGCCTATCAGTTGATGTGACGGCTGCGCTGACAAGATTCTGAAACGTGTCATTCAAGGCAGACGCCGTTCAGACGACATGTCAGGGCCGTACTCTGACAATCCCAGAGTCGCAGTCTGAAAGGCGTCGACATACGTGGACGCCGTTCAGGCGACATGACAGGGCCGTACCCTCGCGGCCCGAAGCCAGTCCACGTGGTAGAACCTGAAACGCATCTGCCACGGTGGATGCCGTTCAAAACGCGTCTCGAAGTCCTGACGCGAATTGACGCAGAACCTCCGCCCCTCACAAGGACTGGAACTACAGGGTCCGACCCGAAAACCGGATCCGAAAGTCTCGATCCTTACAACTATCCCACTCATGACTTAGAGTTGGCAGCTGTGGTTTTTGCACTAAAGATATGGCGGCACTATTTGTGTGGAGAGAAATTTCAGGTCTTTACCGATCACAAGAGTCTGAAGTATGTATTCACGCAAAAGGATCTGAACTTGAGGCAGCGCAGGTGGATGGAATTTATCCAGGATTATGATCTCGACCTTTCTTATCATCCGGGCAAGGCAAATGTGGTGGCAGACGCCTTGAGTCGGAAGACGATCGTGTCATATCTCATTATTCAAGAATGGAAGTTATTTGAGCAGGTCGTGGAATCTTCCTTTAGGGTTCCGCGAGAAGCTGGTAGAGCCGTGTTGGCCAGCTTAGCTGTGAGGCCAGCAGTGTACCATGCCGTGATCGAGGCCCAGAGGGCAGATGCAGAGTTACCACAGGTTCTCCAGACACCAGAGGTGGAGTTGTGGGATGAGGGTACAGTCAGATTTAGAGGTAGACTCTATGTCCCAGCTGAGGAAGACGTGCGCAGGAGTGTCTTGGATGAGGCGCACCGTTCTAGATATGCAGTGCATCCCGGAACAACTAAGATGTATCATTGTTTGAGGAGGCACTTTTGGTGGCCTGGTATGAAGAAGGACATGGCTGATTATGTGGCAAGGTGCCTGACTTGTCAGCAGGTTAAGACAGAACACCAGAGACCAGGAGGATTGTTGCAACCTTTGCCGATCCCGGAATGGAAATGGGAACATATAACTATGGACTTTGTGATGGGATTGCCTGTGTCCCCTGGCAGAAGAGACGCGATCTGGGTCATTGTTGATCGATTGACCAAGTCAGCACACTTCCTGGCTATTAGGAAAGACTGGTCAGTCGGTAAGTTGGCTAAGTTGTTTATGGATCGGATCATCTCTCTGCACGAGGTACCCTTATCCATCGTGTCAGACCGGGACCCGATATTTACTTCTAGATTCTGGAAGAGTTTTCAGAAGGCCTTGGGCACGCAATTAGCCTTCAGCTCGGCTTATCATCCCGAGACTGATGGGCAGTCGGAGAGGACCATTCAGACACTGGAGGATATGCTCAGGGCATGTTGCCTAGACTGGGGAGGATCTTGGGAGCAGCACTTGTCTACAGTGGAGTTTGCCTACAACAACAGTTATCATTCTAGTATCGGCATGGCGCCTTATGAGGCATTGTATGGGCAGCCGTGTCGATCTCCTGTGAATTGATCTGAGATTGGTGAGAGGCAGATAGCCGGACCATAGTTGGTACAGCAATGTGCTGAGGTTGCCAGAGTGGTGCAGCAGAGGTTGACGACAGCTCAGAGCAGATAGAAGAGTTATGCAGATATCCGTAGGAGACCGCTTGAGTTTGAGGTTGGGGACCACGTGTTTCTCCGAGTCTCACCCTCCAAGGGTGTGATGAGATTCGGAAAGCGAGGTAAGCTGAGTCCGTAATATGTTAGGCCTTTTCCCATTCTTGCTCGAATTGGGGAAACGGCGTATCTGCTAGCCTTGCCACCCAGTCTTGCAGGAGTGCACGATGTGTTACATGTTTCCTTGCTTAGGAGATATGTTCAGGATCCATCTCATGTTTTGGACTTTTTAGAGTTGGAGGTCGCTAACGACTTGTCCTTTCCAGAATTTTCAGTACGTATTGAGGATCGCAGGGAACAAGTCCTCCAGAACAAGATTGTTCCTCTGGTTAAGGTGATTTGGCAGTATCGCTCCGGGGGCGAAGCGACTTGGGAGCACGAGGATGAGATGCGGGAGCAGTTTCCCTACCTTTTCCCGTAAGTTCTCTTGTAAGCTTGTATCATTACTTTTTCAACCTCGTTAGTTATAGCAGGTAATTTCGGGGACGAAATTCTTTTAAGGGGGGGAGAATGTAAGGATTGAGGTTTCGGATCCGGTTATCGGGTCAGTTTCGGGGTCAGATCCCTTAGTTTGGGCCCTGGTAGGGGCTGACCACATGGGCGCCACGTGGACTGGCCTTGGGGCGCGAGAGTACGGCCCCTGTCATATCGTCTGAATGGCGTCTTGGATGGACGACGCCATTTAGAGTACGACCCTGGTCTATCAGTGTATGGCCCGGTCTTGTCGTCTGAATGACGTCGGGCTTGATCGACGCGTTTTACCCAGTTTCTGTTTGACCCCGCGAACCCTCCCTCCTTTCGCTCATTCTCTCCTTTCTTTTCTCTCTCCTCTCTTCCCTCCGATCTCCGGCGACCCCTCCCCCTCTCCTTGCTTTCCTCCCTCCATTCCATCTCTCCCTCCACTCCATCAACCTACCAACTTCCTCCACTACCACCACCATTTCCTCCGCGGCGTTTTTCTCTCCGAATGGCGGCTGACGTCCCGGTGGAGTAACGGTGTCCACGGCGGTACCGGCGACGGCGTGTGGCGAGGCAGATTGGCGGTTTAGAGCTAGGAGGAGTTCGGGTAACCGGTAGGGTGACGATCTCTGTTGTATTTCATTTAAAAATCATGTTTTTCCCGCTTTGGAGCATGTTTAAGGGTTTTCTTGGGGTGAAAACATTAAAGGCATGTAATGAGAAATTGAGTGTTTTAATGGGTGTTTAGGTTCTTCTCCTCCTTCTCCACTTTGTTTGTATTTTTACACAATTTTGGGGAGGAAATTCCACCCCGTGGATTGGGGGAAGGCGAAGGGAGAACCTGTCTGTGAAGGTTGAATGGTGTCGGGGGACAGCGACGCCTTTTAGAAAGGCGGCTTCCACCCACGATGCGATTTGACCCAGATAACAGACTCTGTCTCTGGAACTGAATGGCGTCTAGGGACAGCGACGTCATTTTAATCGCGTCCTCAGTGAACGACGCCTTTTAGGCCATCTTCTGAGGCCAGTTTTTCTATGAACCAGTTTAGGAAGCTTGAATAACGTCGACATTGGGCGACGCGATTCAAGCCAGAATTCCATTAATCCCTGTAATTAACACGTGTTTACATTGTTAGATAGTTTAGTTAATTGCATGCTTAGAAATGTACTCGATGGCGATGGGTTCCATATGATCGGATCGCACCATATTGTGTTTTGTGCGATTGTGGGCCTAGAGTGACAGTTGTTAGCGCTTAGGTACCCTGTGTCGGTGTTGGACTGACACAGCGCCGGTGTGGGAGTGGCGGGGTGACGCCTAGAGAGAGGGTCACCTGGTGTACCCCGAGGTATAACTAGTACCAGTGTGGGAGTGGTACATTCGGAGTGTCACTCGTGCTGGGAGAAGTAGAACCACCTGGAGCTGGTCAGGCCGAGTGGTTGGTGCGTGGGTTGGAGTTTCTCGCGTTTGGCCGTGTGGGTTGGAGTTTGGTCTCAGTGGGTTGGAGTTTCTCGCGTTTGGCCGTGTGGTTGGTGCGTTTTGCCGAGACGCTGGTTGTGGGCTCCGTGGTAGAATCATTTCAGAATTGTGCATGTTATATTTCGAATACATGTGTTTTATATCGAAATCTAGGAGTTATGTTTACTGCTTTACTTGCTTAAATTATTTGTAATTACATTGCTACATTGGTGGGTGCGTGAGTGGGTGGTGGGGATCGAAGGATCCCTACTGAGTCTTTTCGACGAGACTCACCCCTGTGGTTTTCAGGTGAGGGTTCCAGGCAGGGGTAGCAAAGAGAGTGTTGCTTGGGGTCGCGCGCTAGCAGCCATTGTTCCAGGGTATGCCCTGATGTAGTCGTCGTTTTATTTTTTGGCGTGTATGCTTAATTATTTCTTTTCGGTTGGAGTATGTAATTATTTGCTGAGTCAAGTCGCATTGTAATAATTTTTAATTCTTGCACTACCTTTTCAATTCAATGCGATGTGAATGTTTAGCTTAGTTTATTATTTATTTCCCAGACTTATCTAGATCCTGGTTTGGCTCCAAATTAATTATTCGGTACCCATTTAATAATCGAATCCCCGATTATAGGGTGGCGGGTCGTTACAGAATGAGTTCACTGAACTGATCCGACTATGAATCGCTGGATGGTAAACACCACACTGTTAACCAGCTCGATTCTTATGTCACAGTTGCATGGATGATCCTTGGACCTGAGACGCCAAAGATATCTTGTTGGTAGGTTTCTAAACTTTGACCTTGACTAACGAATCCCTAACCATGGGTTATCAATAAGTCAAGCGATCGGGTTCAGGTAAATGCCCTCGAAGGTAATTGTGTGTTCAATACAGGATCATACACTCTCGGTAGTTTCAGAGAGAATGTTCCGAGAATGATGCGCTTAAAGTCCCTGGCCAGGGCGGACTCTGTATTCGATAAGGAGTTATCGGATTCAGATTGGCGGCTTCTGATTCAAGTGAATCGACCGAATAGGGTTTAACAGTAAACCATACCCTAGGTCAATTCAGGAACATTGTACGGATGAAGGATTATATCCGCGCGCTAACCGATGACAGAAAGGTTCCAATAGAGAGTTGCGATAACCCAGAGCCATCCAGGATCACATGATGTTGCTTGGCATCCAACGTGATCGGAAGTCCGTCCGAATTTATTGTGGGACATTAAATTCGGCTGATTAATTGAATATGAGGATATTAATTAATTCAGTGGGTCAGTAAAGGGTTATTGGACTTAATGGGCCATTAACTGGACTGGTATTTGGGCCTAGAGTGTCACACGCAAATGGTTTTCAAGTCGATGGATAATCCGACAGGATTTCGGATAAGTCTGGGTTTTTATGAAAAACCGCAAACAGACTTATTATAAAAGAGCGGATACTACGTCGGGGGCCAGCAACCCTGACCTAGCCGTCGTTCTTTCTCTCTCTATCCTCTCTTCTGGGCGTGCGACACGAGGCGGCCATCTGGAGGCTTCGCTTCGATTCCCGACTGCTCTGTCTTCCGTCTGACAGGAGATTCCGAATCCGCATGTCGCGGCGGATTACGCGCAGCCAGACGGGATCTACGAATGCCGCATCAAGCGAGGAGGCGAGGACGATCCATCATGAGGAGAACCGCGTGGATACCGCTAGAGGTCGGGCATCTACGCGACTTGCGGCATTGCTCCGATGGAACCGAAAAACGAACACGGATTCGAATCCGTGCAAGGTGAATCCGATTTACTCCTGTCTTGTTTTATCGATCGAAACGGGATGGATCCGATCCCGAAATTATTTTATTCCGCTGCGTTTTTCGGTCGGATCCCGACACAGCGATCCCAACAGACCACGCGATAAGTTCTTAACTACTCACGTTACGGCTTAGAATTAAGACGAGGGTATTTTGGATAACTTTTATCTTGGTCTCTCCTAAGTGATAGTATACAAATATATCTTATATATTTACTAATACTCTACCTACTTTGATTCATAATCAAAAGAAAACAATGCATCTCATACATGTCGTTAGTGTGGTCATAGATAGCACAGTGGGTTCGACTGGAGCCAACAGTCAAACGCACACACAATCTAACATAACATTTACATCAGATAATTCTGCAAACCCCATAGGCAAGAGATCTTCATCATATTGTCTTCCTGGTTGCAGCTGTGGATCGTCCTCGCTCCTTCCTCGGTTGCCTCGATCAGATTACAATAAATTCAAAATTTACATGTAAATAGAAGAAGGCCTTATGGCGAGTACAATAAATTCAAAATTTACATGTAAATAGAAGAAGGCCTTATGGCGAGTACAAGAGAGAGGGAAGTAGAAATACATCAGAGTATGAGAGAGGGAGAGGTACGCAAACCTCTATTTATTAATAATTAATAAATATCCATTCAACCATACAACTATGATCCACATACATCATTCATCACATGAATAATTAAATAAGTGCATATCCACGATCACGGTGTGTTTTAAACATTCCACACATGATAAATGCATCACATGGCTAAAACAAAGGAGTTTTCAAAATATATTATTTTTGGCTTTTTAAAAACTGGGTTCTAATCAAAATTAATATTTTGAATTTCGAAAATTCTTGTCATTATGTTAACATGCAATTAAATCAAATTTAAAAGCATTTAAAGGCACATCACATGTGCACACATTCCAAATTAATAAATTTCATATTATTCCATGCAAATTAGAACATTTGTAATAAATCAAACAATCTAACATTTAGATTAAACAATATTAATAATCTAACAATTAGACTATTAATAATTAATAACTAATCTAACTCTTTAGATTAGTCCATTAAAGTTAATTACTAATTTAACACTTAAATTATTAATTAACACTAATTAATTAATAGATTTTAATCTAACTCTTAGATTAGATAATTATTGACTACTAATTTAACACTTAAATTAGTTAATTAAGGTTAATTATTAGTTTAAGATTCAATCTAATAATTAACTCTAATTAATTAAAAAATTAATTGTTAATATTAATGATTCAGCTAGGTTCGAGCCCTAGCTGGACCAAGCTCGAGCCCTGGCTCGGCTTGGGGCTTGGTCCTGGGTCTGCCCCGGACCGCCAGCACCTAGCCCGCTCCCTACCTCGGCTGGGCTTGAGCCCGAATGTGCGCTTGGTCGGCACCTTCCTCCCCAACCAAAACCCTAATCCTGCAAGCAGGTTTAGGCCTGACGGCAGTGCGGGAGATGGCACGGCTGCCGGCGGCGCCCCTCCCAGCGGCTGACTGCCCGGCGCCGTTCGACCTTGCCGGTGTCGGCGAGCTCGCCGGAGGGGGCCTAAATCCTACTGGCCGAGCCCCTTTCTTCCCCTTCCCCTTTTTGTTTTCAAACCAAGAAGAAGAGGAAGAAGGGCTCCTCCCCTCCTGTCTGGCCACCACCAGCAACATCTCCGGCGCGAGCCACCGATGTTGTTCGTGACCGGAGGGGCCCTGGTCATACCAGGGTCTCCAGCCGCCTCCCTATCGCATGGGGACGCCCGATTAAAGCCGCTACGAACCTCGACTCTTCGTCCAACGAAGAACGAAAATAAACCCCAAAAATTCAAAATTACAGAATTAAAATAATTCAAATATTTCATGTTCATCATATGAACACGGTTCCAGCAATATCAACGAATTTATGCATGGAATAAATCATGAAAAAATCAATTTCGGAGCCCAAAACGGGACAAGAAACAGTGGAACCTGGCTCTGATACCACTGTTGGGTTCTCGGCGTTTCTCCGGATCGCAAATGCAATGGAAGGAAAATAGGAACCACAATCTATTTCCCGTTTCGAAAATACAAAAACCGGATTATTAGATAATCGGTTCTTACCGTGCGCGGATTTGAATCAGCGATCGATTGGCTCCGTCGGTATGACACTGCTAGCCGCGCAAGCGCCCGGTCTCTAGCGAAGTCCACGCGATCCTCCTCGCGGTGTATATCCTCACGGTTCCTCATTATTCGCAGCCCAAAAAGCCTCCGCCGTTCAGCGCAACGATCGGCCCAACGCGCGAACGATTTCCCGTCGGACGGGAGTCGAAGAAGCGGCAAAGCAGACCCAGAGAGCAGATCCAGCCTGGGGCGCCAGAGAGAGAGTGGAAAAGAGGAGGGGGCAGCTAGGGTTGAGCAGTAGCCTAGCCTGCTCAGCCCGTTCGCTACATTTTATACTAACCACGCAGCCTTTCATAAAAACACCCGGTTAATATAAAACCTACTTATTTATCCATCGCCTTAAGAATCATTTGCGTGTGACCCTCTAGGCCCAATAACCAGTCCGGTTAATAACCCAATAAGCCCAGTGACTCCGAATTCGATCGGGCCTCCGATCACGTTGGGTGCCAAGCAACACCGTGTGAACCTGGAAGGTATTGGGGTTAAGTAACCCACTCTTGGAACCTTTCTGCTGACAGTTACCGCATAGATATAATCATTCATTCGTACAATGCTCTCGAGTCAACTCAAGGTATAGTGTACTGTCAAACCCTAACCGGTCGACTCATTTAGATCGGATGTTGTTGTATAATATCGGAAAACTCCTTTCCCGATATTATCGCCTGCCCTGGACAGGGACTTCCTCACATCCTTCCTAGAGCATTTTCTCTCTAAGTACACAGAGCGGATTATTCCTTATTAACACTCAATTCCCTTCGACGGTATTTTGTTGTACCCGATCCCTGACTATTTAGAATCCTGTGGTTAGAGATTCAGAAACCAAGGTCAAAGCAAAGAAGTCCACCGACAATGTGTCCTTGGTGTCTCAGGTCCAAGTACCATCCACGCAACTGCGACAATAGAATCAAGCTGGTTGACAGTAAGGTACTATACCATCCAGCGATTCAATCAGATCAGTTCAGTGAACTCATTCTCTAATGAGCACCTACAGATTCGCCTAAGTGTCTCCACACAAGTGATAATGAGATCAGTCACCCTCATCATATGAGCAGGAGTAATCTATACTAGTCTAACCGGATATGCGATGTCCTTCTCGGATATCCTCTGACTAGGAACTTTTAGGAATATGTGTGTTTAAGTGATCAGTCTCATTAGTATGATCTCATCATAATCTAATCACTATCGCACATATTCACGGACTTCATTATGAGATGATAATTAGTACGATTTACACACAATGAACATAATGCCATTTTATTAATAAATGAACGAGATTACAAAGTCATATTGGCTTGTAGGCCACCTAAGACTTAACATGGAGTCCTTGGCCAAGGTGAACGATAATATCAGGAAAGGAGTTTTCTGATATTATACAGTAGGATCCGATCCAAGTGAGTCGACCGGTTAGGATTTGACGGTACACCATACCCTGAGTTGACTCGAGAGCATTATGCGAATGAAGGATTATATCCACATGGTAACTATCGACAAGAAAGTTCCAAAAAGTGGGTTGCTTAACCCCAATACCTTCCGGGTTTACGCGGTGTTTCTTGGCAACCGACGTGATCGGAGGCCGGACCGAAGTCAATGTACGACATTGATTCGGTCAATTAATTAATTAATATGAGTTATTAATTGATTAATTAAGTCAGTGAGGGATCGCTAGGCTTAATGGGCCATTAACCGGACTGGTAATTGGGCCTAGAGGGTCACACGCAAATGATTCTCAAGGCGATGGATTTAAAGTGGGTTTTATATTAACCTAGGGGTTTTTGTTAAAAACCGCACAGTTAATATAAAATGTAGCGAATGGACTGAGAAGGATAGGCTGCTGCTCAACCCTAGTTGCCCCCTCCTCTCTCCCTCTCTCTCCTCTCTGGAGACTGCATCGCCATCTTTTCCGACTCCCATCTGCCGGGAATTCGATTGTACGTTGCGGCGGTCATTACGGTGAACAACGAATTACTCGTGGGCTGCAAGGAACGAGGAACGAGAGGAAATTCACCATGAGGAGGATCGCATGGACTTCGCTAGAGGCCAGGCATCTGCGCTGTTGGCGGTGTCACACCGACGGAACCGTTCAGACGCGGATTCGAGTCCGCACACGGTAATGTTTGATTACCTCATTTTAAACGGTTTTAGTATATTGGAAATAGAAACGAATCGTAGAATGTTTAATTTTATTTCCACTGCGTTTGCGATCCCGAGAAACACGAGAACCCAATAGTACCTTCAGTGGTCGGACCTGTGTTAGAAGAACTAGGTGCATTAGGCTTCCTAGGTGGAGGCCTATTATGTCTGTGGGGGTCAAACACACTAGAGAAGATAGAATCTTTGAAAGCATTCTGGGCATAGCGTGCCCTCTCATATAGCTCCACCATATTTATGAGATTGTTTAGAGTAAGGACTAGCATATATTGAGGAGTCGTATTGGCAATCATCATCTTTACTTGCTCTGACTCAGACATATGATCCTTCACTTTTTCGGCCATTGCTCACCACCTATCTGCAAACGTGAGGAAGTCCTCATCTGATTTCATTCTCTCAGCCACCAGATCTATAATAGACAAGGATGGAGTGACTTAGTCTTTGTACCTTTGTAGGAATTTCTTAGACACAGTATCTAAGTCTTCTGCATCGACAAGGTCAATTGTAAAGAACCACTTGAGGGCTGGTCCCTACAATGATCTTTTGAACAGAAAAGCCAGGGATCTCTTGTCATTTTTCCAGAATGACGACTCATATAAGAACTCCTTCAGGTGGGTGAAAGGGTTACCCATGCCATTATATCTTCTGTAAACTGGCACCTGAGATGGTAACATATGGAAGATCGGTAAGGCCGATAAATAAATTTCTGGTGCAATTTTGGCATCGATCATTCTTTTCAGATCCTTATATTGCTCATCTATTTGATTCACCTTGGTCAAAAGAGCTTGGGTGAGTAAATCAGTTGATTGTGGTGGAGAGGTATGAAATGCTTGCCTCCTAGAGTAACTGGTGCAAGGTGGACAATATGGTTGAGATCCGGCTGCATTTCCACCGTGCCCGAAGGCACTTGGAAGGATAGGAGTATGTAGCCTTGAAGGATACCGAGTAGTGGAATGCTGATGACCCGCCTGCTGTGGGGTAGATATACGAAGGTTCTCCATTGCCTGGATGGGGACTTGATGAGAGATAGAAACAGATAGAATAGTCAGTTCAGAGGAACCTGAGGGAGTCTTCGCTTTCAAAATTGATTGGATTGTCTCAAGTTGTTGAGGATCCACGTGAGTAGCAAGGACCCCAAGAGCGGAGACCAAGTCAGGAGTACGCATCGATGAGGGCTCAGTTTGATCTTGAGCTTCCACAGATGTAGGATTGAATTCAAATCCTACAGCATGGACCTAAGAATGAGCATGAAAACTAGTAGTGGGATTATATTGGTCATATTGGGAGTGGACATGATTCTGAGGGGTATGAGCATCTCCCTCGTGTTCAGACTGAAATTGGACATGATTCTGAGGGGCATGAGCATCTCCCTCATGTTCAAATAGGTTATCGTATTCGTATGAAGCCATGCCAACGATTCTACCTGAACGTAGCATCATAATGATTGATCAACAAAAGGCTCAAACAATTTTACATACAATCTCAGAGAAGTAGATATTTACGTTTCTTGAGGATTTCTTGTTGAAATCAGTAAGTTTTGAAAATAAATTCACTCAAGGGTAGGATCCTAGTTTCAATTTGATTTTTCTCCATTATTCTCTATGGCTTTAACTCACAACGAATGCAACAACTAACCCGTGACTTCAGTGGTACAACCTACTCGATGAGCAAAGAAAGAGTCCTTCACTTTTGGGGACTTACGGAGGTGTTGTCACCAAAAAATTGAACAAGAAGAAGAGCCTAAGGATCAACAAAGAAGGCCCAAATCAAAGATAATTGAAAGTAAGAACCGAGCCATTTAATTCAAGCAAGAAGGTCCAAGCAATTTTTCAAAGATAGTTCAAGTGAAGAAGAATTAATGGACAGCAGTCATGCCTATTTTTCAAGCCAAATGAATCAAAAAAGGGGTCACTCTAGGGCCCAAACAATAAAGAAATCCAATAGTACAATCGGGCCCATTATCTTAAGCAAAAGAGGTCCAAACAATTGTGCAAAGATTGTCCAAGAAAGTCCAAATGAAGAAGATTTAAGGGGTAGCAGCTAAGCCCAATTTTGCAAGTCAAATGAATAAAAAAGGGGCCACTCTAGGGCCCAAATGATGAAGAAATCCAATGGTGCAACCGGGCCCATTATCTCAAGTAAAGGAGGTCCAAGCAATTTTTTAAAGAAGGCCCAAATAAAGAAAAGTTAATGGACAGTTGTCATGCCCATTCTTACAAGCCCAAAGAAGTCAAAAAGGGGTTATTTTTAGCCCAAATGATGAAGAAATCCAAAGGGGCAGGCCTAGGCCCATTATCTCAAGCAAAAGAAGCCCAATAGGGCCAATTTGGGCCCAAAAAGTAAAGGCCAAAGTCCAATTTCGTGGCAGCCATTTAAAGGGCCTAAATGGTCCCTCCTATGGCCTATTCTTATCTCTTTGGCCCATGGTCAAATCTGCCCAAAGGAGGATAAGAAGAAAAGTAAGTGGTCCCCCCCTCAAGATTCTTCTAGAAGAGGGTAGGTGAAAAGCAAAAGGAGAAGCCAATCATGATTCTCCAAGTGTTGTGGCCTCATTGAAGGGCTCTCAAGAGGAGTTTCTTATCCCTAATCTAAGGCTAATAAATGTCTAATCTACCCCCAAAAAGTAACCCAACTTTATCTATAAAAGAACCCCCATCTTCTACAAGAAAAAGTTGGAGACAAAAATCCTAAGAAATAGAAAAGGGAAGAATAAAAGTGAGAGAGCTTGGAGGAGCACATCTCCCTCCTCCTTCCCCTTCATTTCCTACATCCTAAGAGAGAAAAAAGAGTTAGATAAGAAGAGAAAAGGAAAGGAAGAGTGCTAGAGAAGAAGAGAGCAAGATTGTAGGCTTTAAGAGCCATTCTCCCTTCTCATCCCCTCTCCAAGGTAGAGTGGGGGTGAAGAAGGGAACTATTTCTCTCTCCTTGCTTTCTTATAATGTTTTCCTTCATTTTGATGTTCATAGAAGCTTCTATCTCTCCCTTGATGTTCATCCATGGTGATTAAAAGCAATGAAATGCAAAGTTCAGATTTCCTGTGTCTGTTTTTGTGAATCTGCTGGTTATCTTACTTTTATGTTATTTTTTTCTTCATAAGACATGTGTTTTTCATATGGGGATGGTAGAGGGGTCTTTCTAGTTCATAGAAATTGTCTCCTCAAGCCTTGAAACCCCCTAAATATGGAGATATGGCCCGAAATGTGCCTTGCTGTCCAGATTTCCTGAAAACTGATTTTCCATTTATTTGTCTTTGGTTTTGGGGTTTTTCAAGGTGACTTGGCCTTCCATGACCCTTAGGAGCACATCCCCTCCATGTAGGATGTTCCCCCAAGGCCAAATATCAAGAGAAATCCCCTAAATTTCATATATATTAAGATCTAAGTTTATGTTTTCATGTTGGAACCGAATGGGTTTTGTTTGGACCTTTTTCCTTTAATGGCTAAGGGTTTAGGCCCTAGAGGTTCTCAAGGAGGTTCCCTCACTAGTTGAGGATGAGCTTATTTGGGTAGAAACCCTCTAACATGGATCCAAGAAAGAGAAATCCATGGAAAAGATAAAAAGTATACTTAAGTTTCCCATATATTCATATTCAAGTTTTCATGATATTTTCCTAAAGAAATGCATCTAAAATATATTTTAAATAAATATTTTAGGCCTTGTACCTTTTATAATTTATTTTCCATCATTTGGGTTAGATTTAAACTCATTTTTTCACCAAAACCCAGGTTTCAGCCTGAGTCTGGGTTTGCAGGTGCTACAGTGTTGAGTCTGCGCCTCCCTGTGCAGACTCAGCGCCAGTTGCAGGTTTTGAGTCTGCGCCTCTTCCAAGTGGGTTTTTGGGCTTGAGGTGATTCTTTGATCCTCCCCCAAGTTGTCCAAAGGTTCCTTGGACCAAGGGCTGTCCCTTGGAAGCCCAATGAAGGTCCTAAATGGCTTGGACTTTGGGTTATAAAGCCCCTAATGTTTCAAATCGAAGTTTTGCCATATGTTTTAAGCTTTTAAATGTTTTCCGATGTTTTTCAACGATGTCCCGATCTAAGGGTGCCAGCAATCTCATGTTGGGTAACCCATCAAGGACCCTCATACAAAAAACATCATTCTTGTGTTCCCATTTCTATGGGTTCATTTAGATAATGTGTCCCGAAGTCCCAATGAGTTGGTGAAGTTCCTTGCTCTCCAAATGTAGAAATGGAATGGGTGATTCCCTGTGGATAACCCTTTCATTTTGAAGGCATTAAGGGCACCCTTTGGGTAAGTGGTTGGATGCTCGGCACACCCCCCTTTATAGCCACTTCCATGGTTCATGGCTACATGTGATCCTCTAGGGAAATTGGTGGAGTTCCTTGCTCCCCAAATGTAGAGATGCTTTGGATTACCCCTTGTAGGTTTTTCTTACATCTTGAAGGCATTAAGGACACCCATTGGGTGAGTAGTTGAATGCTCGGCACGCCCCCCCTTTTTAGCCATCCCTCTGGTCCATTGGCCATTACATATCCCTTTAAGGGAGTTGGTCCTTCGGGTCTCTTCATGACCAAGACCCTTCATGAAGATCTTAAACCTTTTCATTGGGTTCTCCTAATGAAAAGTTGAAATTCAACTTGGAAGCACTATATTAAGCACTTTTAATGCTTTATAAAGTGACCCAAGAAGAATGAGATAAACATGAAGAAATCATATCATTTGAAGAAATCTACACAAGAACTATTCCTTGAAAAGGCCTCATGTAGCCATACTCAATTTCTGAGATTTCTCAGTGTTATCCTCCCCAAATTTGTGGTGATTCTTGGATCATTTCAAGTTGAAAGTGGTGCAAACCTGAAATTTTGCTCAGATTTTGAGTTTGCGCACCTATAACCATGGAAATTCAATTGGGAATGGGGTACAATCTGTTTTTCTCCACTCCGGATTTCATATTCTAACTTTAATGATTGAAACTAACCCTTTGGTGGATTTAATTGCAGGTTGAACTGTGCAGGAAACTCAAAAATCAAATTTCAGACTTGAGTCTGCGCCACTGTTCTGAGTCTGCGCACCCTTGCGCAGACTCAACTCAAAACTGACAAAAGAGTCCTTTCATGGGCTGATAGACTCATTTTTGGTTTAAGTAACTCAAATAATTAAAGTTAATTCATTCAAAAAAGGTTTAAGATAGCCATCTTCTATTTTAAATAAACACAAAATTTCAAACTTAAGTTGAGTCTGCGCACCATTCATAAGCTTATTTCAAATGAAAAAATCAACTAAACAATAAATCAAATTGCTCAAATCACTTGTAATCATATATCAAACACTCCATGTCATTTAAATAAACATCCATTTACAAAAAGGATCCAAATCCCTTCAAAATAAACAAAAAATCACAAGTTCAGCTGAGTCTGCGCACCCCTTGCGTAGACTCAAACTCATTTTTCTTGTCTCCTTGATCCTTGAAGCTCCCTAGATCTTTGAAACTCTTGTAATTCCCCTCAACCTCAGGAGGTTCCATCTATTCGAGAATCTTGCTCAAATCCTTTTTGAACTTGAGTCTGCGCATCAATCCCAAGGCCAAAACCTCATCTCTTGGCCCCCAAATCATGCCCGCAGCTCCAAATATGTAAATAATCATCAAACAAAACATAAAATCAAGTTATCCCACCAAAAATCCAATAAAATAACTCATAATCAAACAATCCAAAGTTCAGACTTGAGTCTGCTCATCTTGGCCCACACTCAGCTCTGAAATTCACAAAAAATAAAAAATCAATTTCCCGACCACTAAAAGATGATCTAAAACCCTATAAAAATCAAGTTTATTCTTATCTATCATAATATCAAATAAAAACACCAAGTTGTTCTTGAAAAAATGCAAAAAAAACTAAAAACACTTTGGTTACAAATGAGTCTGCGCTACCTAGCGCAGACTCAACCCTGAAATCCCAAATTTGGTCTTTTTGACCTTAATTTTCCTCCAAATTAAATCCAAAAATTTACATAAAAACTTCATACATTATATAAGTCAAAAACATAAATAAAAGCTTAAAAATCCTTTCACAAAAAATATAAAAAATGCTATACACTTTGATAAACAATAAGTTTGCGCTCTATAGCGCAGACTCAACCTTAAATTCCTAAAATCTGGTATTTTGGCTATTAAAATTCCATCAAATAAAATCAAACTCTTAAGAATAAAATATATATATTCCATAAATCAAAACCCAAACAGAGAATGATAACTTTTCCCTAAAAATTACCTAAAAAACTGAAAAAATAGGCTTGTGACAGATGAGTCTACGCTACCCTGTGCAGACTCAACCCCTAATTGGTAAAATCCAATCCTTTCAATTCTAATTCCTTTAAAATTAAATCAAAAACCCCAAGATAAGAATAAAATACTTTCTATAAATAGAAAATCAAATAAAACTCATTTCTGCCCTTTTGCAAAACATAAAAAAATACTTAAAAGAAGCCTCATTTCTAAACTTAAAAAATTCAACAAATCTTCAATGCATCCTCATAAATCAATCCAAAAAATACTAAAAGATGTCTCTCATCATCATCCATCAATAAAAATCAATCATGTCTTGTGCAGACTCAACTCTAAACTAAAAATGAGTTTTCTTCTAAAATAAAAACTGGAATTCGTTCATTTTTTGAAGGCAATCTTGTATATCTTTTTTATATCAATTCAAAGGGTGTTATTCTATTCTTCCGATGATTAATCAAGGGTTTTCCTCTTAGGAGGATGTAATTAACGCTATTCCATTTATGGGTAGCGGGATCGGGTTGAAGAACTACGCAATCATCTGATTGAGTCAGGTAGACCGCACAAATAACAAATCTAAATAAAAAAATCAAAAAATCAAGATCAAGTGCATTTTTTCCCTAAAAAATGTACGACAGGAGGTCTCAACACAAACCACTCTAGTCTGACCAAGGGACCAACCCCAGTCAGAGAGAATTGAGAGTGCCAAGAAGCGGTGTTTCCTAAAACAGGGATTGAATTCTTGATGCTTATGACCTTTGACCGAGATGGTCTCTAATCCAATCAATAATAGTAATAACAAAGATAATAAGAGATTTGAAGGGATGATGGTAGGAGAGACCTTCTGTCTCGGAATCGCATCATCTGTTGTCAACGTAATTCAGCACAGCAAGCATCCAGATAGTAGGGCCCCGCCATCAAGATAAACCAACTAAATGGCGTCGGTCATAAACGAGATGAATCAAAACAGTCGATGCGATTTGATGCCCGTAACATAGATCAACAAGTGCAGTCCCTTTTCAAGTAGACAGATATAGAGAAAAAAGTTAACAACTCAAAAATCTCCTAGGTCAATAGATAATATGCAAATATGAAGTAAATCAACTAAATCACAATGCTCTCACAATCACAACTTAAGGTAATCAAAGGGGGGGGCAAAATTCTGCTGCCAAGGGTGTGCATGAGTTGCACAAAGGATTAAGATCAACCAACCATCCAAAGAGTGCCCGAGCGGCACAAAGAGATGCACACGACGGTGCCAAATGGTGTATACGAGGGTGTTAAGTGTAAAAGAGGGTAAAACAAAAGAAACGGCAAGAATAAGTCCCACCGTGATTGCCAAAAAGTTGTGAGTGCTAAATTCAATGTGCTATCATATCCTTAGTCATCATTAACATGGAAAACATAGATAACATGATCGTGATCGCCAGAGATCGAAGATCTCAATAGAAAAGAAGTTATCGCCACTTATCTGTCTAATAAGGAGATTCTTGTGGAGTCTTCTATTTCCTCCTCTTAGGCCGGCCAAAGACAAAGAGCTTTCTTTTGACTTTACTCTATTTTTTATATTGTTCTTCGCCTTACTTCTTTGAATCCTTGCAAAAGAAACATAAAAAAATAAGATTGGTTAGTGCTTTGGTGATGGTGTAGTATCTACTCTATAAAGAATAATAAACATACAACTAAACTAAGATAACTCACTTTTTGTTGTAGACACGTTAATTTTGAGCTCATATTGAGTAAATTTTATGTCACAATTATAATGCTCCAAAATGGTCTAATGTTTAATCATTAATTAATTTTTATTGATTTTTCTCTAAATTTGTTGATTAGCGTCGCCCGAGGCCGACACCATTTAGATTCCTAGCAGAAATCAGTTCGGAATAAATTCCTAAATTCATATAGATTTAACTGAATAGTGTCACCTAAGGGAGATGTCATTTAGGTCCTAAACTGTCTAGATTTTCAATTTTTAATTCAAATTAGTTTCCTAATTATCTAAAGCACGTCGCTCTAGGAAAATACGATTTAGGTTTCCTAATATTTTTCGATTTCCTTTTCGGATTTCCTTTCTATTTTTGTCGCTTTAATTAGCTAAATGGCGTCCCATCTGGGCGACGCGATTTAAGAGTTTCCTGATAAACATGATTTAGCCGAGATAATCCAGTTTCCGAGGTTGGGAAGGCTTCAAACTCCTCCATGCTCATCCAAGGCAAGTCCGAAGCTATGGGAGAGTCCTTTTAAAGGCCAAAACACTTTAAAACTTATTTTTATAAATACAATACCCTTTGGACCTTTAAAAAAGGTTGGCAATTAAATAATTTGGAGTTCATAGCATGGCTTTTGGAGGCTCTCAAGGAAGAGAACGTGCACAGCAAGGAAGGGCTTCTTCTTCATCCTTCTCTTCCTCTATTAAAGCTTTTGAAGACCAAAGCTTTGAAGGGGCCAATCAACCAACCATCCCATATGTTTTCTTTCTAGTTTTTCATACATTCTTCACTGTTTTCTTTATAGTTTCATCACATCACATTATGTTAACACACACCGACATCATTCTTTCCCTACCCATGTTCATGTTAAGGATTTAAATAACCATAAAAAGTGAGTTATTTTACTTTAGTTGCATGCTTAATTTATTTGATAGAATAGTTACTACACTACCCCCTAGCTCTAACCATATTCTTTCTTTCCTTTGTTTAACTTTCTTTCACAAGGTTTGAAAGGAGAGAAGCTTGGAGAAAGGAAAAAATAAGTTAAGAAATTTACAAAAAAAGCAAGAGCAAATAAGAAGAGAGCTCTTTCTCTTTGGTCAGCCAAAGAGAAGGAACAAAAAAGAATTCCAATCTCCCAAAGTTTGAAAGGTAAGCGATCATCTTTTATCATTGAAACCCTCGATTTCTGGCGATCACGATCTTTATAGTTTGTTTATTATCCATATGAACATTCGCGATCTTTAAGACCTCCATAAGTCCCCAAAAACAAGGAATTCCTCCTTGTTCATCGGCCAGTTGTACCATTTGAAGTCCCGGGCAGTCATTCATATCGTTGTGAGCGAAGCTATAAAGTATAACGACGGAAACTGAACTGAAACTAGGATCCTACCTATTGAGGGAATTTGTGCCTAAAAACCAAATAATTCAATAAGGAATCCTAAAATAGCGTAATCATCAACTTGGTTGTTAATCCCTGTGCAACTTGTTTGAATCTCTGATAAAATTGAACACCATAATGTTACGTTGAAGTAGGATCGTCGGCATGGTTGCCTTCGAACAAGAAGACGTGTTTGAGTACGAGGGAGATGTTAATGCCCCTCGTAATTATGATTGCCATTCTGAGAATGGGGGAGATGCTAATGCCCCCCATGATTCCAAGTTCTTTCAGATTGAGTATGAGGGAAGCACCTATATCCCTCATCAGGCTCATTTTACTCTTGACCAGTATGATCTTGATACCAATCATCCTCATGTGCATGTGATTTCTAATCCCAAATATGAGGAGGCTCAAGACCAAGCTATGCCTTCGTCTGCTAATCCTCCAGATCTAGTTACCGTCCTGGGAGCTTTGGCTACCCACGTGGATCCTCAATAGCTTGAAGCCATCCTGTCTATTCTTAAGGGGAAGGCGCCTTTGCATTCTGCCGAGCCAAACCCCATGGTTCACCCTGTTCCTCCTACTCGTCAGATTCCATCTGTTCATCAGGCCATAGAAGGCCTTCATGTCTCTACTCCCTGGCCACCTAGGCTACAACAATCCTCCTCGAGATACTCGGCTAGACCACATGCGCCTACTTATTAGAATGCCTTCAGGCATAACGGAAATGTTGCCGGATCTCAGCCATATTGTCCTCCTTGCCCTAATTATTCCCGGAGGCAAGTTTCTCATACTCCACCATCTTCCTCCCTCTGAGATGCCTATGTACAGGAAATACAATGGCTCTGGTAATCCCTTCACTCATTTGAAAAAGTTTATGTACGAGTCATCATTCTGGCAGAGTGACAAAAGGTCGTTGGCTTTCTTATTCAGAAGATCGCTAGATGGACCAGCCCTCAAGTGGTTCTTTTCCTTGGACTCATTCGATGCTGAGGATTTTGACACTGTGTCCCGGAAATTCCTCCAATGATACAAGGACAGGGTAGCACAATCATTGTCTATAATTGATTTGGTGTCTGAGAAGATGAAGTCTGATGAAGACTTCATAACATTTGTTGATAGATGGAGGGCCATGGCAGAAAAGATCAAAGATCACTTATCTGAGTCTGAGCAAGTCAAGATGATGATTGCCAATGCAACCCCTCAATACAAGTTGGTCCTTACATTGAATAATCTGACCAATATGGCAGATTTATATGAGAGGGCTCGATACGCCCAAAATGCATTTAAGGACTCCACCTTTTCTAGTGTCTTCAATCCACACTAGAAAAGGGCTCGATACGCCCAACCCAGCAGACCTCCACCTCGAAAGCCTGCCATGCCAAACTCTTCCAACATGGGTCCAACAACTGAGGGCACACTCTCCCATGAACAGCTAAGCACAATGAATAATAATCAGCCTCAGTTCATGAGAAACCAATAGCCACAATACACTGGACATAGACCACCAAATCAGTAGGACTTTAGGCCACCTCAATAGCAGTATCAGCCATCTTTCAAATAGCCTTGTCAACTACCAACGTACAATAATATGCCACCTCCAAATGATTACAATCAGCAGCGAAAGCCTCCAGGCCCGAAGAGGGCATCATATCCCCCACTCCCAGAGTCCATGTTAGATATATTCAACGCCCCCATGGCTGCGAATGCATTGGCATTACCCAAAGAAAAGACCGTCTAGACACCAAATGCAGATGCCTCCGCTACTGTGTCTTTCATAGACAACCTGGGCATACTACGGATGCTTGTTTCCAATTCTGGGACTACATCCTCAATTTAAATGATCAAGGGGGCATAGATTGGGAGGAAATGAGGAAGGTCATAGCCGCCCTAAAGGCGATAAGGCCACAACAGCAGCAACAACAGACACAACAATAGTAGCAACAGCAACAGCCGAGAGAGCACCAGTTCAGCAGGCAGCACCACAGAATATAGGCATAGTGCAGAACCCGCTGCCGGACCATCAGAACCAGATCACCCCAATTCTTACCAATAGCCAGTCTGAGGCTAACAGAGGGCAACTGTGGAATGTAGTGGAATCCTCCTCTATTTACTCAACAGGTCATAGTCAGAGTATTGCCGAGTAACCGCCTCGCCGTATCATCCGCATACCTAAGCCACAACCCATCACCATTACACCCACACCAACACCCGCCTTCCTCAAACCTACTACACAACCTTAACCATGCAACCCTCCACAACCCAACCATGAACCTATCATGCCATCAAAACCGCTGCTTCGCATTCCATTCCCTACCTCACCATTAAACCAATACCCCAATACCATACAACCCTCCAAACCGCTCATCCGCATAGCAGTACCTCCCCCAAATAACCCTCCACCAACTTATGAACCCATCGTACCATCCTAACCTCTTGTCCGAATAGTACCACTACCAATAATGAGCAACCCTCCACCACCCACTTATGAAACCATCGCACCATCTAAACCCCTCATAAACCTGGCAGTACTGAAGACATCGCTTGCGTCATCTACCGTTGAGCTCCGGAGTGGTCGCATTTTCAATAAGGTTTTCCCTCAGTCCATGACATGAGACAGCTCATCGTAGCCGACAGAAGAAGCTCAGAATGAAGAGAGTGCACCTGGCACTCAATATGATTTGTTGAAATAGTTGGACTGGACACTGACACGTGTCTCTATATTGGAGTTGATCAAATGATCCAAGACCCATCAGGAACCCCTGATGGAGTATTTACAGAAAGTCATAGTCAATGAAGACGTGCCGGTAGAAAAGATTACTACTCTATTAGTTTCGCAAAGGGATCAGCCCTCTATATCCTTCCACTCTTCTGAGTTAGCATCCTTGGCAGCATGGAGCAAGACCTTGAGTATTACAGTCAACATCAGCAAGAGAGTTGTGGATGCGTGTCTGGCAGATACAGGGGCTTCTATCAATGTGTTGCCACCGAGAACTCTGGAACTCTGCAGTATTCCAAAAGAGAAGTGGTTACCTTCCCCCATCTCTGTTACTTCCTATGATAACTCTACCCGTTCCCCTCTAGGCATGATATATTTGAAGGTGGAGTTGGGCCCCGTCTGCCACGCTGAGGTTGAATTACACATTCTTGAAATTGACCCTTTACTGAAAGGCATACTCAGTCATCCTTACATCAAACTGCTCGAGGCAACCCCCTCAATAAACCATCAATGCCTCAAGTTCCCTTATAAAGGACGCATTATCAAAATAACTAGTATACCTATTCTTGCTGCAACCCATTCGTTGAACGTGAATCCAATTCCCATTCCTTCACCGGTTCAATAGCCAGTTATCTTTGTGTTACAAACATACCTTCCTTTGGCAGATCCATTAAAAACCATCATACCCTTATCCTATCCGATTGATGCTATGAAATGAGGGAGGTCCATGAGTACCCCAGGTTGGAACATCATGATCAAGATCGGATATCAACCAGGAAATGGTCTGGGCACTCAGCTGCAAGGAAAAATTAAACCAGTAAAAGAGAACATAAGGATATCTAGTAACGGCCTGGGCTATAGGCCGGAGAAGGTAAGGTATGGTATTGTTGAACAGCAAGAAAGCGAAGATGGTCAGAAGATATGGAAGACAATGGTAACACCCTGTAAGGAAAATTGGGACCCCTTGACTTGGACTTTGTCTACCCATTTTGTAAAGGGGCCCATAATTCATCATGACCATGACAACACAGTGGTAGTAACCTCCTATTTTGACCTGCATGACATATATGGGAGGGATCTGGCCAGACACTGCTCACAGTTGCTGACATACAAATCCTTGCAGGCTCTGTGGCCGATGAAAAGGAGAAAAATTCAAGATCTAGAGTCTGAGTGGTACATGTGATTTGATACCTGGGACATCTACATAGCACTAAACATGCTGTTCTTACATTCGTCTGAACCACAGTGGCCGCCACTCATTGATGTGCTAATAGAAGGGCCTGGCACCATTTTTGATAAAAGGATTCTGTTAAGATTCTGCTAAGTAAAGAAACTGACAGAGGGGAGCCAGATGACCCCTATGAAACTGGTTTAACAACATATCATCTCTGGAGGGCTACTTACCCCTCGCATGTTTTCACCCTCCACACCCTATTTCGTACTCTGCTCCAGACCCCGACTTGGTCGCGAGTCATCACTGAAGATATACCTCGGGCTCCTCCCATCATCACCATCATGTCTCCTCGAGACCTTCTTCCTCACATTCCTCTCAATCTGGAGAGGATCCATGATCTGATCTGGGACATATTATTATATGATCCCCCTAATCCCCTGGCAATGGTACTGTTTTCTCCATCACATCCCCCTCTTTTTCAAACCCATTCTTGTTTCATGATTAATACCCAAAATTCCCAAAAAAAAATGCCAATTTGGCAACTTTTTCCTCACAAATCCTCGCTCAGGAAACATCCTACTATATGTCCGATTATACCCCATCGTGCGGGTCGCTCAGGCATGATTCTCTTCTAGATTTACTCTGCCCCTCCTCTCATGAGGATTCTCCTGTATTGCCTCATGTATCCAATGATTTTTATCCTTCTTCGTCCTCTCTAGGTCAGGATAGTAAGTCTAGTGGTAGGCAGTTTAATGAAGTTAGGGATTCTAGTGAAGTTAGTCAGATTAGGAAGTCTAGGAAATCTAAGGGTAAGAGAATTCCAAATCGATACCTCTAGGAGATAACTTCGAGGTTCTCTTCATTCTCTCAAATCCCCCGACTATTATCCAGTTGTTAGAAGAGTTTGAGGTAGATGAGTTGGTCGATGACAGGTATGGGGTATATGAATTGGTATATGAAAAGGATCCCGTCGTCGAAGAAGAAGAAGATGAGGACGTAGCTGAGGCATATGCAAATGGGGTGAAGAGATTTGATGAACCCTCAGCTGTTGTAGAAGAGCCAACAAAGGAAATCCATCTAGGAACCAAAGAAGAACCTAGGATTGTCCTCATTAGTCAAAGTCTTTCAAAATTCCATGAAGAGGCATTGGTTTGAGTTCTTAGATATTACAAGGACACTTTCGCCTGGAGCTATGAAGATATGCCAGGGTTAGATTCTTCTCTGGTGGATCGATTGACATTGAAATCTGGAGCTAGCCCAGTTAAGCAGAAATTAAGGCGATTCTACCCACAAATGGCTTTGAAGATGAAGGAAGAGGTCGATAAATTATATAAAGCCAAATTTATTAGAGTTGTCATTTATCCACAATGGGTGGCTAGCATAGTCCTGGTCATAAAAAAGGATGGGAAAGTTAGAATTTGTATTGACTTTCGAGATTTGAACCGGGCATGTCCTAAGGATGATTTCTCACTACCTTATATAGATGTGCTGATTGATAACACAGTTGGATTTGAGACTCTGTCATTCATGGATGGCTTTTCAGGATACAATCAGATTAGGTTGGCAGAAGACGATCAAGAGAAGACGTCATTCACTACACCATGGGGGACATTGTTATATTGTCATGCCGTTTGGATTGAACAACGCTGGAGCCACCTATCAAAGGGCTATGATGGCTATATTCCATGATATGATGCATATAAATTTGGAAGTGTATGTGGATGACTTACTGGTGAAGTCTAAGACTAAAGTTAAGCATGCTGAAATTCTGGCAAATGTTTTGTAAAGATCGAGAGAATATCAATTGAAGTTGAACCCAAAAAGTGCGTATTTGGTGTCTCGTCGGAAAAGTTGTTAGGGTTCATTGTCAGCAAACGGGGCATTGAGATCGATCCCAACAAGGCTAAAGCTATGATTAAAATGCCACCTCCCAAGAATTTGAAAGAGTTGAGAGGATTAATCAGGAGGTTGCAGTTTATTCACCGCTTTGTATCTCATCATTCACAAAAGTGTAAGCCGTTTTATGAACTTACTAAGTTGGGAGTCAAATTCAATTGGGACGATAAGTGCAAGGAGGCATTTGATGTGTTAAAGACATACTTGGCGAGTCTTCCTATATTGAGACCACCATCTCCGGGCAAGCATTTAATTCTATACATTTCTATCCTGGATGATTCAGTGGGGCTGTCCTAGCACAAGAGGATGAAGAAGGAAAGGAGAGGGCAGCCTATTATCTATCTAAACTTCTCAACCCCGCTGAACAGAGGTATACAACGATGGAGAAAACATGTGCTGCATTGGTCTGGGTAGTTCAGAAGCTGAAGCATTATTTCCTAGCCAATGAAGTCCATCTCATCGCTAGGATGAATCCAATCAAGTTCCTCCTTGAGAAATCTGTCCTTACAGATCGATTGGCACATTGGCAGAGCTTTCTATCTCAGTTTGATATCATCTACATTTAGTAGAATACAATCAAAGGCTATGTTATGCAGAACACCTTCCTCATCACCCTTTACCCATATTTGATCCAGTTCGATCGGAGTTTCTGGATGAAGAACTGATGTCTATCAATAAAATTAAAGATGACATGTGGACTCTGCATTTTGACGGAGCTCTGAACTCTCATGGTAAGGGTATCGGCATCGTTCTCCTATCACCTGAAGGTGTCACCATTCCACAAGCCTTTCAATTTGCATTTCATGTTACCAATAACATAACTGAATATACGGCTCTTCTTACCGGTCTCAAGGCCGCTCATCTCCATGGTGCCACCAAACTGCGGATTGTAGGTGATAATCAATTAATCCTTCGCCAAGTGCTTATCAAATATCGCATCCTTGATCCCAAGCTCAAGCCTTATCAAGAATTCACTTTAGCTTATGCCAAGTTTTTCACCAAACTGATCTTTGTCTATGTTCCTCAGAATCAGAACATCTTAGTTGACGCTCTAGCTTCTCTCGCATCATCTCTAAATTTCTCAATCAGCAAACAATCTGAATCGATCATCATTCATAGGCGTCTCTCTCCTGCTATAGAGGACCCTTCTTTTCTTAAGATTAAAAAAAAATTGTTGAAGAAGGTTAGAGATGGAGATATTGTGGAGAAGTGAGAAATCATGCTATTAGAGTTGCAAGAAGAGATGGAAGACGAAGAGAAACTATGGTATTACGAGATTGCTAGATATTATGAAGATCAGTCCTACCCTAAAGAAGCCACAACTGAAGAGAAGAGGGCTGTCAGGAGAATTGCTCAGAGATACACCCTAGTTGGAGGTGAGTTATATAGACGTAGATTTGATGGTGTTCTTCTGAGATACTTATACGAAGATGAGCTTTGGAAGATTATGGAAAGAAACTCATATTGGAATTTGTGGTGGCCATGTTAATGGATAGATGTTATCGAAGAAAATCCTTAGACAAGGATATTATTGGCCGACCATAGAAGAAGATTGTATAGGATTTGTCCGTAGGTGTGCTAAGTGTCAACTTCATGCCGACAAGATCTATTTCCCCACATCTTCACTCTATCTTGTTTCCTCTTCATGGCCTTTATCCATGTGGGCTTTCGACATCATTGGACCTCTCGGTGATGCCAATTCCGGCATTAAGCAGAAATTCTTCATTCTCACTGTAATAGAGTACTTCAACAAGTGGGCAAAAGCTGAAGCTTACACGGAAGTCAAAACGTCAACAATTTGCAAGTTTATCATGAAGAATATCATCACAAGATTTGGGATTCCAAACACCATCGTCACCGACAATGGACCGTAGTTCATCTCACAAGAACTGAAGGACCTCTACAATAGGTATAAAATTGCATTGGATCATTCATCTCCTTATTATCCGCAAGGTAATGGCCAAGAAGAGGCAACTAATAAGACCTTGATAAAAGTCATCAAGAAAACTTGTAAATCTAACCGATACACAGACTGGTTAGAGAAATTGATTGAGGCTCTATGGGCATATCGAACTTCAATCTGTACGCCCACTGGGCAGACTCCATATTCCTTAACATTTGGAATGGAGGTGGTAGTTCTATACGAAATCTTCATCCCGTCATTAAGAGTACAATTGAATAAGGAGTTTTCCATTGACGAACATCTTTCTTCACTCCTCGCTCAATTGAAACTTTTAGACGATAAAAGATGGTCGGCGGCTAATCATTCATGAGTATATCAAAATAGATTAGCATGTTTTTATCAAAAGAAGGTCATCGAATGTAAATTAAAAGTTGGTGAAATGGTGGTCAAAAGAATTTTCATAAAACCTGGTGGTCTACGTTATAAATTCCAACCCAATTGGGAAGGACCCTATGTTATCTCGAGTGTTTTTCTTGATAACGCCTATAAACTAGCATTAATACAGAAGGTCAAGAACTATCTCATCCCTGGAATGGTTTGTATCTTAAGAAATATTACTCTTAGTTTAAGTTGTGTCGATCGGCATGGTGCAAAGATCAGTGGAGTCAGGAAATTTAAAGTCCCAAATTCCCTTGTTAGTTTTCGATAGTCTATTCAGGTGCATTATACACACACAAACACGCTTTGTCCTCGAGTAACAAGAGATGTGAAGTCCAAGAAAAACTGGCAGCTTGATCGAGAGTATAAAAGTACAACCCATTCTAGCTTTATTACTCTTTTTTATACTCGACTCGCGATGTCGGAACGAGGCTCAGGATAGACCACTGAAAATACCCGCCGTCTTAGTAGGAAACCGTCATAAAAAAATAAAAATAAAAGGGGAAAGAAAAAGATTCGCCCCACAAAAGAAAAATCAGAAAGGCAAAAGCCAAATCAAGTACAAAAGGCCACAAATGTCAAATGTAAAGGCCACAAATATCCAAATCAAAGGGAGCGCAAGGCCAAAAATAACCCATAAAGTGAAAATGACCGAACCCCAATGGACAATAGGATAGAGGATGGACATCTTCCTAGGTCTCAGGAACCCTCTTAGGAGCTTTCTAGACTATTTCTTCCTTTCTCTCTAAGGGATGTACTAAGTTAACAAAGGGTCAAATTATCAAATGGGATCGAGGATATAAGCACAATAAAAGCATGATGAAGCAGAATTAGGTTATTAAAGAATGATTATGGAATTAAGATGACGAATAAGTAAACTCTTTTGATCCATGTACCATGCTGGTCTTTAGGAATAAATGGATATTTTAAAATAAAAAAATGAATATTTAAAATTACAAAAAAATAGATATTTTAAAATTACAAAAAAATTGAATATTTCAAAACAAAAGAAATAAATATTTGAAAATTGCAAAAAAATAAAATTAAATATTTCAAAACTACAAAAAAATTGAATATGGCAAAACCACAAAAAAATTTGAATATTTCAAAAAAAAAAAATAGATATTTCAAAATGACAAAAAAAAATGGATATTTGAATATATTAGAATTTCAATTAGCATTTGCTTGTAAGATCATGAGTGTTGCATGTTTTAGCTTTCAGTGTGCATTTGCATGCTTGTATGTTGCATTTTACCATTTATTTCCCCTTTAGTTCAGTTATTCCGCCTTCATTAAATAAAAGCTTTGCCCCTTGACCCTTCTGCCAAGGATAGGATCAAGTACCTAGTTACTTAACTGGGCAAGGAGCTAAGTTAGAATGGATATTTAACATGTTTGTCAAGCCATGAACAGGGCATAGGTATAGAAGGAAAGTCAACAGAAGAATCAAGTAGGAAAGCACTCTATTCATATATGCCAAAAGTTTTGTACACAAGATGAGAAGTCCATCAGCAAGACTTCAAAACAAAAAAAAAGAAGATACAACAAAACAACCCTCATGGCTGACTCTCTCTTGCACCCTTATCATACTGACTCTGGGCGTCATCCAATCCATCTAGCCCACAAGCCGGCGGAGGTGGTGGTCCCACAGCACTCGACTCCGCCTGGCCCGAAGATATCGCAACACTCGCGGTGAAGGCACTCGCCTGTCCACGCTCCTAAGCCCGCAGACGAGTACGCCGATAACGTTCCTCTATACTACGCCTCTCGTACTCGGCAACTCCAAGCTGGACTCAGAGAGAAGACATCTCTGCGTTAATCCGGTACCTCTCCTGCCGCTCACATTCCCTCTCCTCGGTGATGATCTCCAAGCATGACCGGATGCGTGAAAGCTCTTGAGGAAGGTCACCTGTGGAGAGCCTTGCCTGCTGCTCCTCCAACTTAGTGACACTGGCCGCTCTACCTCGAGCCTCTTCGAGAGCTTGACAGAGCTCTTGAACCTGCAACAGAAGACACTGTCAGTCAACTAATCAAGCAAGCAAAGAATACCGTGCAGAAATGAAGAAAGCAAGTTGAAGACTTACCCAGACAGTAGCATCCTCCTCAGCCTGAATGGCTCGGCGGATGGCTAGGGCTAATTGACTTCGCAAGTCAGTGATGCCTCATGAGCGGCACTGGAAGAAGAATCGCAGGCAGAAGACGAGGGTGGAGCCGCGTGAGTGTAGGCGGTGCGCTATAACAGGCGAGACCACCGTTAGTGTGCAAGTGTCAAAACAATTTAATAAAAGGAAGCATTCATATTTCATTCATGCATATCATGCTTACCAGTTCATTAAGTTCCTTCTACACCTGCTCTAGCTGGGCCTCTGCATCTTGGAGGTGGCCCCGGAAGGTGATGATGGTGGCATCCTGCGCATCCTGCATATTCATACCATATTATGTCATACATTCACAAAGATAAGCAAGATAATTAATAAAATGAAAGAAGCATTCATGTCATACACGTCGTGTTACTTACATCGAGAGGACGGAGTAGCTGGAGGTGGGCAGCATAGTGGATCCGAAAGTGCTGAAGATAAGCATCGCTGCTCATCGCCTGCGACTCTACCAGTATCCCATATCGGTGCCAGTCGTCCCGCTGATCCGGGAACTTGGCACTCCAGTCAGTGCGGGCTTGCTTTCCCCGCATGGTCCTCCCGATCCCCTCCGGGGATCTCCTCCTCTACTCACTCTTGATGCAGCCTAAGTGTCCGCCTCACCAGCCTCAGGCGCAGGAGGGCTATCTCATTCATGCAGTGAAGTCACACCTGGCACCCGAACCGACCCCATCCCTGCTCTACCCAAGGTTGTCCTGTATCGTCCATACCAAGGTATGGACGCCAAATAACCTATATTCACGTAGGTTAGTCGCATTGCATATCACATATAAAATAATTAATAAAATAAATTAATAAACTATGTCATGTTCAAAGCAATAAACATCCAATGAGATGTAAATTCAAATATTCCTCATTCAATCATTTAACATTTAACAAGACCAATTAAATATCAAACAGACATGTTAATAAAAAAAACAATTAATTCAATTAATTAAACATGCTAATAAAATATTTAAACACTCTACAAGACATTGTAATAAAATGTTTAATTAAATGTTTAAACATTCTAATGAACCATGAAACAGTTAATAATTGAAAGAAAAGAATTAAAACTTACCGCAGCTCTAGGTAGTCGAGGAACAGACGGTTGAGGGCCACCAATTGGTGATGCTGTGGCGCCGTGTCCACAATCGAACGCCATCGTTGGGCCAACGGTACCGCCACTTGCTGGAGAGAAGGCCTCGCCTAGTCCAGAGGGAAGTAATAATATGACCAGAACTGCATATAAGAACATACAGGTTACAATCATCATGACCATATGCATTGCATCATAAGCATTTAATGAAATGAATAGATTTAAAATAAGATAATACCTGAAGAAACGGTGTGAAGCCGCTAACGGTGGTCTCCCGGTCAGGCGTAACTGCAGAGAGGTCAGTAAAGAGGTGGGCTAGAAGGGCTGCACCCCAGGCATACTCGCCTAGCCTATCAAGATCAAAAGGGAGACTCAGGAAACGACAGTGGATGTAGTCGCGCTTCGTCCCAAAGAGGAGCCTACCAAAGAAAAACACTAAGAACCTCCTAAGGTCCCTATCTACGCTAGCCCTATCACTCCGATCCTGGCAGTAGACTGCACTAGCCGCCCTAGGTAGTCTCTCTCTCAACTTCTCCCAAGATTCATCCATCTTCTGCCTAAGCTCTACTAATCTTAGGAATATCTCGACGGCTGTCCTTAGGAGAGTTCGAGACTCTCGGCCCTCAATCCCTGTCACCTCTAATCCTAAGAGCTCTAATGCTAACACTCGGTAATCGGGATATCTGATCCTGCTAACTGCCCGACCTTCCAAACGGAGGCTGGTGATCCAAGTGACGTCCTCAAGGTTGGGGATCATGTGTCCCCAGGGCGTCAGGAATGCCCGACTCTCAGCATGCCATCGCTCTCTAAGGACCTGTAGCTACACTAGATCTATCTAGAATGGTTCTAACTCTTGGATCTCCCTAAAGCCCATCTCCACTAGTCGCGCCGTTTGGAAGCCCGAGAGACTTGGTCCTTATCGTGCCCTGCATTGTCTAGATAGTTGCTTAAAATCATTGTCAGAATATTAATAATCAATTTTTAAGACAATTAGCCAACTTTTTTAAAGGCGTCGGGCAAGGCTGATGCGTTTCAAAAGGCGTCGTTGACCTCAGACGCCATTCACCAAAGGTTCCTAGAACCTGTGGCGGAGCTTCCTTTTTCCCCGCGAAATTTGAACTTTAACTATAAAATAGGTTTTTTTTTTTTAGGCTTACCAAACGTGGACCGGCTTCCTCGGCCGGTGTCGCCGACGCTTCACCTTCTTGAGCCGCGGGTGCGGCATCCTCGGCTTCCATAAAAACTGCTACCTCCACAGTCCCGTTGTAACGACCCGCCACCCTATAATCGGGGATCCGATTACTAAATGGGTACCGAATCATTAATTTGGAACCAAATATGGATCTAATCAAGTATGGGAGATAAATAATAAACTAAGCTAAACATTCACATCGCATTGAACTGAAATAAAAGTGCAGGAATTAAAAATTATTACAATGCGACTCGATACAACAAATAATTACATACTCCAACAGAAAGGAAATAATTAAACGTACAGGCCAGAAATAAAATAACAACTACGTCGGGGCATACCCTGGAACAACTGCTGACGGTGCTCAACTCACGGCCGCACTCTCCTCGCTAGGTCTGCTGAGAGTCCTCACCTGAAAACCGCAGGAGGGGTGAGTCTCAAAGACAAGACTCAGTAGGGATCCTTCGATCCCCACTGCCCACGCACACACCCACAAGTGCAAGGTACAGCCAACGGAAAGGTGATAAGCACAAGAGGTACAATTCCTAATTCTTAACGTGAAATCACATGCAATCGTAATATAATAAACATGCATATATTAAACCAGCCGGCTAGGAAACCCACAACTGTCGTCTCGATAGAACTCGCTAACCACACAACAACGGTGGAAAAACCTCGACCCGATGAGACCAAACAGTAACCCCTCGGATAGCACACTAGCTACTCCGGCCCAACCGGCTCAGGTGGCTACTCCTTCCCTCAGCATGAGTGACTCTCCGAATGTACCACTCCGACACCGGTACTAGCTGACCCCGGGGTTCACCAGGTGACCCTCTCTCACTAGGCGTCACCCCGCCCACGCCCCCACCGGCACTGTGCTCACGCCCCCACCAGCACAGGCTGATAAAGCGCTACAATGTCACTCCAGGTCCACAGTAACACAAAACCCAACAAGTACGATCCGGTCACGTGAAAAGTCCGCGATCGTATAACATACATGTAGCCTCGTCCGGTCATGAAGAATCTACCTCTACCGGGTACACTAAAACATGCAATAACCAACCGTCTAATAGTATGAACACATTTTACTGGCATGAATTAGTGAGGTTCTGTCTTGAATCGCGTCTCCCAAGGTCGACGCCATTCAAGCTCCATGTATAGGTTCATGTAAAACAGTCTTTAGAATCAGTCTCTAAAAGGCGTCGACACCAGTGGTCGCCTTTTAAAAGGCGTCGACATCCTCATACGCCATTCAGCACAGAAATCCATAAATTCCAAAGAAACCACCCAGGGGATTTCTGCCTTAAAAGGCGTCATGGCCTCCCGACGCCATTCAAAAACGCGTCGTTGTACCATGACGTCTTTTAACCCAATAATCCCAAACTGGCAACTCCTCAGTAAGGCGATTCCTATCTTAAAAGGCGTCGTGATGGTCCGACGCCCTTCAAAAAGGCGTCGTCCATGCACGACGTCTTTTAACCCCAGGAAACAGAATTGCCTAGAGCCCGAGGGCTCCCTTTCCACCCCAAATATCCCCAAAATTACCCAAAAACGGAGGAGAAAGAGGGGCAACACAATTCATGGGAAACCACATTCACAGGAAAACCCCCATATCAACAAAAGAACACCTAAACATGCTCATTCTACCCCCGAAACCAAAGATCCAAATAAGCTTAAACGGGGGAAAACATGGTTTTAACATAGAATACTATGGGAACCGTCACCCTACCGGATACTTGAATGCCTCCGGGCTTCAAGCCGCCCACCCGACTCGCCCCACGCCGCCGCCGGTACCGCCGTGGTCGTCCTTGCTCCTCCATGACGTCTGCCGCCGTCCGGAGAGTAGAACGCCGCAGTGGAAGTGGAGGTGGTAGTGGTAGGAGCTAGGTAGAGGATGAAGAGATGAAACGGTGGGAGGAAAAGAGGGAGGAGGAGGGATCGCCGCCGAGTTCGTCGGAAGGGGAAAGAGAGAAAGGGAGAAGGAGAATAATGAGGGAAAGAAGGAGGGCTCGCGGGGTTAACCAGAGACAGGCTAAAACGCGTCGACATCCACGGACGCCATTCAGTTGATGTGACGGGTGCTCTGACAAGACTATGAAACGCGTCGTTCAAGGCAGACGCCGTTCAGACGATATGTCAGGGCCGTACTCTGACAAACCCAGAGTCGCAGTCTGAAAGGCGTCGACACACGTGGACGCCGTTTAGGTCGACAAGACAGGGCCGTACCCTCGCGGCCCGAAGCCAGCCCACGTGGCACCCACGTGGCAGAACTTGAAATGCGTCTGCGACGGTGGACACCGTTTAAAACGCGTCTCGATGTCCTGACGCGAATCAACTCAGAACCTCCGCCCTCACTAAGGTTAGAACTACAAGGTCCGACCCCGAAAACCGGATCCGAAGGTCACGATCCTTACAATCTCCCCCCCTTAAAAGAATTTCGTCCCCGAAATTGACTGCTTAGAATTAACAAAGTCAAACAGGGATACAAGTTCACAAGAAAACTTACGAAAAGAGGTAAGGGAATTGCTCTCGCATCTCATCCTCACGCTCCCAGGTTGCCTCACCTCCGGAGCGGTACTGCCAAATCACCTTGACTAATGGTACAATCTTGTTCCGCAGGACCTGTTCTCTGCGATCCTCAATACGAACAGGATATTCTGGAAAAGACAGGTCCTCAGCGACGTCCAACTCTGAAAAATCCAGGACATGGGACGGATCTTGAACATACTTTCTCAGTAAGGAAACATGGAACACATCGTGCACCCCTGCAAGACTGGGCGGCAAGGTCAGCTGGTACGCGGCTTCCCCAATCTGAGCGAGGATGGGAAAAGGCCCAATATAGCGCGGACTCAGCTTGCCTCGCTTCCCGAATCTCATTACACCCTTGGAGGGTGAGACTCGGAGAAACACGTGGTCCCCAGCTTCAAATTCAAGTGGTCTCCGTCGGATGTCAGCATAACTTTTCTGCCTACTCTGCGCTGCGGTCAACCTCTGCCGAACTAACCTGGCAATCTCAGCACACTGCTGTACTAACTCGGGTCCTGCTATCTGCCTTTCACCGATCTCGGACCAACATACTGGAGATCGACACGGTCGCCCATACAAAGCCTCGTAAGGCGCCATGCCGATACTACAATGATAACTGTTATTATAGGCAAATTCCACTGTGGACAAATACTGCTCCCAAGAACCTCTCCAGTCTAGACAACAAGCTCTGAGCATATCTTCCAAGGTCTGAATAGTCCTCTCTGACTGCCCGTCAGTCTCGGGATGGTAGGCTGAGCTGAAAGCCAACTGAGTGCCTAGTGCCTTCTGAAAGCTCTTCCAGAATCTGGAAGTAAACCTTGGATCTCGATCTGATACAATAGACAAAGGCACCCCGTGCAGAGAGATGATCCGGTCTACAAACAACTTTGCCAGCTTGCCGACTGACCAGTCCTTCCTAATAGCTAGGAAGTGTGCCGACTTGGTCAGCCGATCTACGATGACCCAGATGGCATCTCTCCTGCTAGGGGATGTAGGCAATCCCATCACGAAGTCCATAGTCACATGCTCCCATTTCCACTCTGGAATCGGCAAGGGCTGTAGCAATCCACCAGGTCTCTGATGCTCGGCCTTAACCTGCTGACAAGTCATGCATCTGGCCACATATTTAGCCACATCTTTCTTCATACCGGGCCACCAGAAGTGCCTCCCCAAACAATGATACATCTTAGTCGTCCCCGGATGCACTGCATATCTCGAACGGTGCGCCTCATCAAGAACACATCTGCGCACGTCCTCCTCAGTCGGAACATAAAGTCTACCTCTGAACCTGACCGTACCGTCGTCCCACAACTCCACCTCTGACCTCTGGAGGATCTGTGGTAGCTCAACATCTGCCCTCTGAGCCTCAATTACTGCATGATACACAGCTGGTCTCACAGTCAAACTGACCAGCACGGCTCTGTCATCTTCACGTGGAACCCTAAAGGAAGATTCCACCACCTGCTCGAATAATTTCCACTCCCGAATCATAAGGTATGACATGACCGTCTTCCGACTCAAAGCGTCTGCCACTACATTCGCCTTGCCCGGATGATAAGAAAGGTCAAAGTCATAATCTTTAATGAACTCCATCCACCTTCGCTGCCTCAAATTCAGGTCCCTCTGAGTGAACACATATTTCAAACTCTTGTGATCTGTGAAAACCTGGAATTTCTCCCCATATAAATAATGCCTCCAGATCTTGAGTGCAAATACCACAGCTGCCAGCTCCAAATCATGAGTAGGATAGTTCTCTTCATGCTTCTTCAGCTGTCAAGAAGCATAAGCCACTACCCTACCATGCTGCATTAGGACTGCGCCCAAACCTCGACGGGACGCATCAGAGTAAACCACAAATCCACCTGATACAGATGGAAGCACCAGTACAGGGGCTGACGTGAGACGGGTCTTTAACTCAATAAAACTCTGCTCACAATCCTCGGTCCACACAAAGCGAACTCCCTTTCGAGTCAACCTCGACAAAGGGGCTGCTATCGAAGAAAATCCCTGAACAAACCGCCTGTAATAACCGGCAAGCCCCAGAAAACTCCTGATCTCAGTCACTGAAGTCGGCCTGCTCCAATCCATCACCGCCTCGATCTTGGCTGGATCCACTGCGATACCATTGCCAGAAATAACATGCCCAAGGAAATGCACCTCGTCTAGCCAAAACTCACACTTGCTAAACTTGGCATAAAGTCGGTGCTCCCTCAGGACCTGCAATACAGCCCGAAGATGGGTGGCATGCTCTTCCTCAGAAGAAGAATAAATCAGAATATCATCAATAAACACAACCACAAACTGATCCAGGTAGGTCTTGAAGACTCGGTTCATCAGCTCCATAAAGGCCGCCGGAGCATTGGTCAAGCCAAAGGGCATAACCAAAAACTCATAATGTCCATACCGAGTTCTGAAAGCCGTCTTGCTAACATCAACATCCCGGATCCTCATCTGATAATATCCGGATCTCAAGTCGATCTTGGAAAATACCTTCGCGGACTGCAGCTGATCCATCAAATCATCAATCCTTGGAAGCGGGTACTTATTCTTTATTGTTACTTGGTTCAGCTGCCTATAGTCAATGCACAATCTCAGAGAACCATCCTTCTTTCTAACAAACAGAACTGGAGCACCCCATGGAGATGTACTAGGACGAATAAAACCCTTATTCAGCAGCTCCTGCAACTGCGCCTTCAACTCAGCGAGTTCGGCTGGCGCCATCCAATACGGGGCCTTAGACAAGGGCGCCATACCTGGTGCAAGCTCGATGGTAAATTCGACCTCTCGCTGAGGAGGAAGGCCAGGCAGCTCCTCAGGAAATACATCTATGAACTCACATACAACAGGTACCTCCCCAGGGCTGAGACTATCCCGGACATCAGAGACAACAACAAAGGCAAGGAAAGCCTCACAACCACCAGCAAGCAACCTCCGTGCCTTAAAGGCAGAAATAAGAATACCTCGGGAAGAAAGCCTAATACCTTTGAAGAAGAAGGTCGGGATGTCCGGAATGGAGAATCGCACCCTCTTCCTGTGGCAGTCCACCTCTGCATAAAAGGCTTCCAACCAATCCATACCCAGGATGATATCAAAGTCACGAATGGCAAGTACGACTAACTGGGCAGGTAGCACATGACCCTCAATGGTCAAGGGAACATTCCTCAAGCAGTTATAAGATATCATAAAGTCTCCAGAAGGAACCTCCACTATCAAACCATCAGATAACTCATCAACGGGTGCAGAAAGAATATCTAGGAACTGCTCAGAAATGAAAGAATGCGAAGCACCCGAATCAACCAATACGTGTGCAGAGTTCCCAAGGACAGAAAGTGTACCTTCCTCCAAGTTGGACGCGCGAGCCTCCCTCCTGGTGATAGCTAGCACTCTCCCCTGGGTCCTCGGCTTCTTCTGCTCACCTGAACCATGCCCCTGACCATGCACCCTGCGGGCAATGCCTCGCCAAATGGCCCTGCTGGCCGCAAGTGAAGCACCTCCTGGGGAGAGTGGGACACTGAGTCCCCCCATGGGCACCCCCACAGTGCTGACAGACTGCCGGAAGCCTCTGAGCTGGCCCCTGCGGTTCACTGGATACAGACTGACTCTGCTGGCCCTGCCCGGGCCTGTTGCTGCCGCTACTGCCACTACTGCTGCCACCACCCCTGAAGAATCTCCTGAATCGGGAGCCGAGTGACGACGATCCCGATCCAGCTGAAGGGGCCGCTGCCGCTGCCTTACCCCTGCCACGAACTGGGCTCTGAGCAGCCAGTCCTCTCTCCCGGGCCGACTGGCTCTGCTGAGCCTCCACTGCTGCCGCACATCTAACCGCAGAAGCCATATCCGTGCAACAGTGAGACGCCACGAAGTTCCTCAGACTGAGCCTCAGTTCGTCCACAAACCTCTCAGTACGACGCTCCTCATCCCCAGATATGAAAGGCACGAACCGACCTAGCGAAACAAACTTCGCCTGGTACTCAAGTACTGTCATGCTCCCCTGCGTCAGATCCATGAACTCCCTCTCCTTGGCCCTCTGGACATGTCTAGGGAAATACTGCGCGTTGAATTCCTTAACAAATGTCTCCCATGGAATTTCCCTAAGGCTCCTGTCCTCGTAAGACAAACTCTTCAAGGTGGTCCACCAGTCGTAGGTGCTATCCTTCAGCATGAAGGTAGCCAACGGGGTCTGCTCTACTGCAGCACAATCCATGGTATCAAAAGTCTTCTCTATCTCTCTAAGCCAATGAATGGCCTCGTCAGGGTCGGGACGACCGGTGAAGTGAGGTGGCCTCAGCTTCAGAAACCTCTCAAGTGCAGCGGTGGACCCTCCCCGCGCACTGGAACTCTCACTAGGGTCTCGCGTCTGATATCGAGCCATAGTGTCCATCATCGCCTCCATAAACTACTCAACACTCGGCCTCCCGGCCTCGGACCCACTAGGGACGTCTCCCTGCTCTCGAATAACTGGCATCCTCCTTCTGGGAGCCATCTACTCGCCTACAATTACAAAATCAAAAAGTTCTAATTAGAGTCCTAAACCCTATGCTACCGCCGTGCCTGTACGGGATAATGTATTTATTTGCCGAATTTATGATATTTAACCTAGTTATTTATTTATTTGCCAGACCGTATGCTCTGATACCAACTGTAACGACCCGCCACCCTATAATCGGGGATCCAATTACTAAATGGGTACCGAATCATTAATTTGGAACCAAATCAGCATCTAATCAAGTCTGGGAGATAAATAATAAACTAAGCTAAACATTCACATCGCATTGAACTGAAATAAAAGTGCAGGAATTAAAAATTATTACAATGCGACTCGATACAGCAAATAATTACATACTCCAACAGAAAGGAAATAATTAAACGTACAGGCCAGAAATAAAATAACAACTACGTCGGGGCATACCCCGGAACAACTGCTGACGGTGCTCAACTCACGGCCGCACTCTCCTCGCTAGGTCTGCTGAGAGTCCTCACCTGAAAACCGCAGGAGGGGTGAGTCTCAAAGACTAGACTAAGTAGGGATCATTCGATCCCCACTGCCCACGCACACACCCACAAGTGCAAGGTACAGCCAACGAAAAGGTGATAAGCACAAGAGGTACAATTCCTAATTCTTAACGTGAAATCACATGCAATCATAATATAATAAACATGCATATATTAAACCAGCCGGCTAGGAAACCCACAACTGTCGTCTCAATAGAACTCGCTAACCACACAACAACGGTGGAAAAACCTCGACCCGCTGAAACCAAACAATAACCCCTTGGATAGCACACTAGCTACTCCGGCCCAACCGGCTCAGGTGGCTACTCCTTCCCTCAGCATGAGTGACTCTCCGAATGTACCACTCCGACACCGGTACTAGCTGACCCCGGGGTTCACCAGGTGACCCTCTCTCACTAGGCGTCACCCCGCCCACGTCCCCACCGGCGCTGTGCTCACGCCCCCACCAGCACAGGGTGATAAAGCGCTACAATGTCACTCCAGGTCCACAGTAACACAAAACCCAACAAGTACGATCCGGTCACGTGAAAAGTCCGCGATCGTATAACATACATGTAGCATCGTCCGGTCATGAAGAATCTACCTCTACCGGGTACACTAAAACATGCAATAACCAACCGTCTAATAGTATGAACACATTTTACTGGCATGAATTAGTGAGGTTCTGTCTTGAATCGCGTCTCCCAAGGTCGACGCTATTCAAGCTCCATGTACAGGTTCATGTAAAACAGTCTTCAGAATCAGGCCCTAAAAGGCATCGACACCAGTGGTCGCCTTTTAAAAGGCGTCGACATCCTCAGACGCCATTCAGCACAGAAATCCAGAAATTCCAAAGAAACCACCCAGGGGATTTCTGCCTTAAAAGGCGTCATGGCCTCCCGACGCCATTCAAAAACGCGTCGTTGTACCATGACGTCTTTTAACCCCAGAATCCCGAACTGGCAACTCCTCAGTAAGGCGATTCCTATCTTAAAAGGCGTCGTGATGGTCCGACGCCCTTCAAAAAGGCGTCGTCCATGCACGACGTCTTTTAACCCCAGGAAACAGAATTGCCTAGAGCCCGAGGGCTCCCTTTCCACCCCAAATATCCCCAAAATTACCCAAAAACGGAGGAGAAAGAGGGGCAACCCAATTCATGGGAAACCACATTCACAGCAAAACCCCCATATCAACAAAAGAACACCTAAACATGCTCATTCTACCCCCCGAAACCAAAGATCCAAATAAGCTTAAACGGGGGAAAACATGGTTTTAACATAGAATACTATGGGAACCGTCACCCTACCGGATACTTGAATGCCTCCGGGCTTCAAGCCGCCCACCCGACTCGCCCCACGCCGCCGCCGGTACCGCCGTGGTCATCCTTGCTCCTCCGTGACGTCGGCCGCCGTCCGGAGAGTAGAACGCCGCAGTGGAAGTGGAGGTGGTAGTGGTAGGAGCTAGGTAGAGGATGGAGTGGATGGAGAGATGAAACGGTGGGAGGAAAAGAGGGAGGAGGAGGGATCGCCGCCGAGTTCGTCGGAAGGGGAAAGAGAGAAAGGGAGAAGGAGAAAAATGAGGGAAAGAAGGAGGGCTCGCGGGGTTAACCAGAGACTGGCTAAAACGCGTCGACATCCACGGATGCCATTCAGTTGATGTGACGGCTGCTCTGACAAGACTCTGAAACGCGTCGTTCAAGGCAGACGCCGTTCAGACGATATGTCAGGGCCGTACTCTGACAAACCCAGAGTCGCAGTCTGAAAGGCGTCGACACACGTGGACGCCGTTCAGGTCGACAAGACAGGGCCGTACCCTCGCGGCCCGAAGCCAGCCCACGTGGCACCCACGTGGTAGAACTTGAAATGCATCTGCGACGGTGGACGCCGTTTAAAACGCGTCTCGATGTCCTGACGCGAATCAACTCAGAACCTCCGCCCTCACTATGGTTAGAACTACAAGGTCCGACCCCGAAAACCGGATCCGAAGGTCACGATCCTTACACCCGTTGCCGTTTCGCTAGCCGTTTCGGGAACTTCCTCGCCCTCGGGCAATTCCACCACTTCGATGGCGATGACTCGGCGACGTTTGCCAATCCCGCTTGGCCCTCCTTGCTCCATAGAATCGTATAGAAGAGGGAGAGCTCAAGAGAGTGAGAAAGAGCTTGAGAGAGAGAGAGAGAGAGAGCTTCTGAGTGAGAAAGAGTGAGAAGAAGAGGGACAGGGTGGCCGGAGAAGCTCGCCGGAGTTAAGGGAGATGGCCGGAACAAGAGGGAAATTGCCGGTGATCGCCGGAGAATGATAACAAGGGAGGAGAGAGAAACTGAAGAGAAGAATGAGGAAGAAAGGGAATCGAGCTTGCGCGACCCTGTTTGAATTTCCTAAATCGTGTCTGGGAACAACGACGCGATTCAATGGCGCACAAACTGAGGCGGCAAGAGAAAATTTTTGAAATTGGTTAAACACGTTCGCTATGGTAACGCCTTTTGAAATTAACTGCCTTTTTCAGTCAGGACTACACCACGGAAATACGGAGTAATCAAGGATATACATCTCTCAAGGAGGATGCGATTCAGTGGATTAATTGTTGAAAATCTTTGAAAAATAGGAGAGAGAAAGAGAAAGGTGTCTCCCTAAGCAGATGCGATTTGGACTTTTAAAGGATTAAATACTTATTTTTAGAAATTGAATTTGACTGAAACGCGTCTCTCTGTGTTGACGTGATTTGAATTAAATAAGTCCGAACCTTGATATTTTGAGAAAAAATCACAGTTTTATTCAAGAAAAAATTTCAGAATTGCACGACATTAATGAATAATCTTTATTACAATAAAAGAATAATTTCTCATTGAAGTAAAGCAAAATACATCAAGTTGGAAGATGAGATTGAGAGCTTTCAAGGCCGGATTTTCTTAAGCTCCTTTACATATGCTTTCCATAATTCTTGATTGGCTTCATGAGGAGTTTTTACACAACAGGTGAATTCGACGTTCCACAGGGTGGCAATGAGTTCTGTCGCCTCGAAATCTTCGTCAGTTCCTAAAGCCCTCTTCTTAATTGGAGAAAGAAAACATATTTCTAGAAATTCATAGTGAGGGATACCAAGTTGAGGATGACAGCGAAGTGGATTATAGAGAACAAACTCGGTCGCCCCGATTAGCCGGAGTTCTATGCCAGCACCACAGCGCACTCGAACTTCCTTTTCCATGAGAGCAAGTGACGTGGATTCGAATCCAGTTCTGGACATAGTCTTGAAATAAGCGCCCCAGTCAGCTCGAGTCTTGAGGTTAGGCACCCGATTGGTCATGTTGTCGTTGAATTTCACAATGTTGACGATATGGAAGATAGGACTATGCTGGTACATCTGGGATATCTTTGAAAAATTTTCCTCATTATGGTTGAACTTGAAGTGGAACTCCACCTATAGAGCTAAGAGTAGTATACTGCCATAAGGAAGTTGACCTGTAGAAGCTGCAGAGAGCCTATTGTAGAGACAGGCTATAACTACTGTACTGATCTGCTTTCCTTCAAAAATCCTGTTGATTGTGCTGATTTGATCATCTTTTAAAATATTATCTTGGGCAGGTAATAGTACAGCTCCAGCTAAACACATGGTGAATGCCATCATCACAGTCTCTATATCTTCTTCCTTGAGATTTTCTATCATTTTTAAGGTCCATTCAACTAGTTTTACAAGATTGATTCATTTCTGAGTAAGACAGCCTAGAATTTTTTTTGGATTCTTCATAATCTTTTCCAAAAATTGATGACCATTGATCTTTTCCCTCATGAGTATCATCTCAGTCAAATCAGGTTCATCATTATTGATCTTAAGCTTAGGAAGGCCCAATAAGAGTTCAATTTCTTACAGAAGAATAGTGGCTTCGAATGTGGAGAAGAGAAAAGTATGAGTTTAAGGATGCCACAGTTCGATTAAAGCGCCCATTGCAGTCCAATCCATGCATGCGCTCTTGTAATGTTTGGCATGGATAATCAATCCTTGGATATGTATGATTGCATGGAGAGATTGATATTGTTAACTACCTTTTGGATCTATGGAAGAGAAGAAAATTGTCTTGGACCGAGGAAGAAAGGATATCACTTGAAAAGAAAATTAAAATAGTTCTATCATGCCCATGAAGAATTGGAATTTGGAGAATATGTAGAGAGTTGCAAGAAGAAGAGTTTGATTAGAGAAATAATAACTTGCTTGTAAGTTAGGATCTCACCCACTTAGAGGACCTTCTAATTCATAGAGCTTTTCAATCATCTTTCTTATCCTTTTGTCGTACATTTTTTAGAAAAAATGCACTTGATCTTGATTTTTTTATTTTGATTTAGATTTGTTATTTGTGCGCTCTACCTAACTCAATCAGATGATTGCGTAGTTCTTCGACCTGATCCCGCTACCCATAAATGGAATAGCGTTAATTACATCCTCCTAAGAGGAAAACCCTTGATTAATCGTCGGAAGAATAGAATAACACCCTTTGAAATGATATAAGTAAAATATACAAGATTGCATTTGGAAAATAAATGAATTTCAGTTTTTCTTTGAGAAGAAGACTCATTTTTAGTTTAAAGTTGAGTCTGCACAAGACTTGATTTATTGATTTTTATTGATGGATGATGATGAGAGACATTTTTTAGTATTTTTAGATTGATTTATGTGGATGCATTGAAAATTCGTTTGACTTTTTTTTTTTTAAGTTTGGAAGTGAACATAAAGTTGAGTCTGTGCGAGGATGCGCAGACTCATTTGTTACCAATGAGAATGTTTGTATTTTATTTTTTGATTTGTAAGAAGAGTGAAAACCTTTTTTATGGTGTTTTGATTGAAGTGGAAGACATTTTTTATCAAAAAGGTCTAATAAACAATTATTATTGTGTTTTTTCAGATTTGAAGTAAAGATATTTTGGATTTGATTTGCAAGGTATGGAAAGGTGTTTTTTATGTTTTCTTATTTGATTTGAGTGAAAAATGCTTTAACTACTTATACCTTTATGTTTTGAATTTGTAGGTTTTTAGAGAATGAGCAAGGTTGAAGTGAGGCTTCTTTTAGGTATTTTTTACGTTTTGCAAAAGGGGAAAAATGAGTTTTATTTTATTTTCGATTTATAGAAAGTATTTTATTTTTATCTTGGGGTTTTTGATTCAATTTTGAAGGAATTAGAGTTGAGAGACTGGGATTTTAGCAATTAGGTGTTGAGTATGCGCAGGGTAGCGCAGACTCACTTGTCACAAGTCTATTTTTTAGTTTTTTAGGTGATTGTTAGGGAAAAGTTATCATTTTTTGTTTGGGTTTTGATTTGTGGAAAATATATGTTTTATTCTTAAGAGTTTGATTTGATTTGATGGAATTTGAATAGCCAAAATACCATATTTTAGGAATTTAAGGTTGAGTCTGCGCTATAGAGCGCAGACTCATTGTTTATCAAAGTGTTTAGCATTTTTTATATTTTTTGTGAAAGGCGTTTTAAGCTTTTATTTAGGTTTTTGACTTATATAAAGTATGAAGTTTTTATGTAAATTTTTGGATTTAATTTAGAGGGAAATTAAGGTCAAAAAGACCAAATTTTGGATTTCAGGGTTGAGTTTGTGCAGGGTAGCGCAGACTCATTTGTCACCAATGTGTTTTTAGTTACTTTTTGCATTTTTTAAAGAACAACTTGATGTTTTTATTTGATATTCTGATATATAAGAATAAACTTGATTTTTAGAGGGTTTTAGATCATCTTTTAGTGGTCGGGAAGTTTATTTTTTATTTTTTGTGAATTTCAGGGTTGAGTCTGTGCCAGGATGCGCAGACTCAAGTTTGAACTGTGGATTTTTGTTTGTGAGTTATTTTATTGGATTTTTGGTGTGATAACTTGATTGTATGTTTTGTTTGATGATTATTTACAGATTTGGAGCTGCGGGCATGATTTGGAGGCCAAGAGATGATATTTTGGCTTTGGGATTGATGCGCAGACTCAAGTTTAAAGAGGATTTTAGCAAGATTCTTGAAAAGATGGAATCTACTGAGGGTGAGGGGAATTCCAAGAGTTTCAAAGAGCTGGGGAGATTCAAATATCAAGGGGACAAGAAAAATGGGTTTGAGTCTGCGCAAGGGGTGCGCAAACTCAGCTGAACCTGTAATTTTTGTTTATTTTGAGGGGATTTGGATCATTTTTGTAAATCGATGCTTATTTAAATGAAATGAAATGTTTGATATATGATTATGATTGATTTGAGCAATTTTATTTATTGTTTGGTTGATTTTTCCATTTTAAATGAGCTTATAAAAGATGTGCACACTCAACTTAAGTTTGGAATTTTGTGTTTATTTAAAATAGAAGATGGCTATCTTAAACCTTTTTTGAATGAATTAACTCTAATTATTTGAGTTACCTGAATCATAAAGGAGTCTATCAGTCCATGCAAGGACTCTTTTGACAGTTTTGAGTTGAGTCTGTGCAAGGGTGCGCAGACTCAGAACAATGGCGCAGACTCAAATCTGAAATTTGATTTTTGAGTTTCCTGCACAGTTGAAATTGCAATTAAATCCATCAAGTGGTTAATTCAACCATTAAAGTTAGAATATGAAATCTGGAGTGGAGAAAAACAAATTGTACCTCATTCCCAATTGAATTTCCATGGTTATAGGTGCGTAGATTCAAAATCTGAGCATAATTTCAGGTTTATATCTCTTTCAACTTGAAGTGATCTAAGAATCACCACAAATTTGGGGAGGATAACACTGAGAAATCTCAGAAGTTGAGTATGGCTACATAAAGCCTTTTCAAGGAGTGGTTCTTATGTGGATTTCTTCAAATGGTATGATTTCTTCATGTTTATCTCATTCTTCTTAGATCACTTTATAAAGTATTAAAAGTGCTCAATATAGTGATTCCAAGTTCAATTTCAACCTTTCATTAGGAAAACCCAATAAAAAGGTTTAAGATCTTCATGAAGGATCATGGCATGAAGAGACTCGAAGGACCAACTCCCTTAAAGAGATATGTAATCGCTATTGGACCATAGGGATGGCTATAAAGGGGGGCGTGCCGAGCATCCAACCACTCACCCAATGGGTGTCCTTAATGTCTTTAAGATGTAAGAAAAACCTACAAGGGGTAATCCAAAGTACCTCTACATTTTGGGAGCAAGGAACTCCACCAATTTCTTTAGAGGATCACATGTAGCTATGAACTATAGAGTTGGCTATAAAGGGGGGCGTGCCGAGCATCCAACCACTCACCCAAAGGGTGCCCTTAATGTCTTCAAAATGAAAGGGTTATCTACAGAGAATCACCCATTCCATTTCTACATTTGGGGAGCAAGAAACTCCACCAACTCATTGGGACTTCGGGACATATCATCTAAATGAATCCATAGAAATGGGAATACAAGAATGATGTTTTTTGTGTGAGGGCCCTTGATGGGTTACCCAACATGAGATTGCTGGCACCCTTGGATCGGGACATCCTTGAGGGACATTGGAAAACACTTAAAAATTTAAAACATATGGTAAAACTTCGATTTGAAACATTAACGGCTTTATAACCCAAAGTCCAATCCATTTAAGACCTTCATTGGGCCTCAAAGGGACAGCCCTAAGTCCAAGGAACATTTGGACAACTTGGGGGAGGATAAAAGAATCACCTCAAGCCCAAAAACCAACTTGAAAGAGGCGCAGACTCAAAACCTGCAACTAGCGTTGAGTCAGCGCAGGGAGACGCAGACTCAACACTGTAGCACCTGCAAATGTAGACTCAGGTTGAAACTTGGAATTTCGGTAAAAAATGGGTTCAAGTTTAACCCAAATGATGGAAAATAAAGTATAAAAGGTACAAGGCCTAAAATATTTATTTTAAAATATATTTTAGATGTATTTTTTTAGGAAAATATCATGAAAACTTGAATATGAACATATGAGAAACTTAGGTATATTTTTTATCTTTTCCATAGATCTCTCCTTCTTGGCTCCATGTTAGAGGGTTTATACCTAAATAAGGTCATCCTCAACTAGTGAGGGAACTTCCTTGAGAACCTCTAGGGCCTAAACCCTTAGCCATTAAAGGAAAAAACTCAAACAAAAGCCATTCGGTTCCAACATGAAAACAAAAACTTAGATCTTAATAAATATGAAACTTAGGGAATTTCTCTTGATGTTTGGCCTTGGGGGAACATCATACATGGAGGGGATGTGCTCCTAAGGGTCATGGAAGGCCAAGCCACCTTCAGAAACCCCAAAATCAAAGACAAATAAATGGAAAATCAATTTTCAGGTAATCTAGACAGCAAAACACATTTTCGGGTCATATCTCCATATTTAGGGGGTTTCAAGACTTGAGGAGACCATTTCTATAAACTAGAAAGGCCCCTCTACCATCCCCATACGAAAAAACACATGCCTTATGAAGGAAAAAATGCCATAAAAGTAAGATAACCAGCAGATTCATAAAATAGACTCAGAAAATCTGAATATTGCATTTTATTGCTTTTAATCACCATGGATGAACATCAAGGGAGAGATAGAAGTTTTTATAAACATCAAAATGAAAGAAAATCATTATACGAAAGGAAGGAGACAGAAATAAACCCCTTCTTCACCCCCACTCTACCTTGGAGAGGGGATGAGAAGGGAGAATGGCTCTTGAAGCCTACAATCTTGCTCTCTTCTTCTCTAGCACTCTTCCTTTCTTTCTCTCTTCTTTTCTAACTCTTTTTTCTCTCTTGGGATGCAGGAAATGGAGGGGAAGGAGGAGGGAGACGTGCTCCTCCAAGCTCTCTCACTTTTCTTCTTCTCTTTTCTCTTTTTTGGGATTTTTGTCTCTAGCTTTTTCTTGTAGATGATGGGAGTTCTTTTATAGATAAAGTTGGGTTACTTTTGGGGGGTAGATTAGGCATCTATTAGCCTTGGATTAAGGATAAGAAATTCCTCTTGAGAGCCCTCTAATGAGGCCACAACACTTGGAGAATCATGATTGGTTTCTCCTTTTGCTTTTCACCTACCCTCTTCTAAAAGAATCTTGAGGGGGAGACCACTTGCTTTTCTTCTTATCCTCCTTTGGGTAGATTTGACCATGAGCCAAAGGGATAAGAATAGGCCATGGGGGGGACCATTTGGGCCCTTTTGAAGGCTGCCATGAAATTGGGCTTTGGCCTTTACTTTTTGGGCCCAAATTGACCCTATTGGGCTTCTTTTGCTTGATATAATGGGCCTACGCTTGCCCCCTTGGATTTCTTCATCATTTGAGCTGAAAGTAACCCCTTTTTGACTTCTTTAGGCTTGCAAGAATGGGCATGACAGCTGTCCATTAACTTTTCTTCACTTAGGCTTTCTTTGAAAAATTGCTTGGACCTCCTTTGCTTGAGATAATGGGCCCGGTTGTGCCATTGGATTTCTTCACCATTTGGACCCTAGAATGGCCCCTTTTTTATTCATTTGGCCTGCAAAATTTGGACTTAGCTGCTGTCCATTAATTTTTTTTCACTTGGGCTTTCTTTGAAAAATTGCTTGGACCTTTTTTGTTTGAATTAATGGGCTCGGTTCCTCCTTTCAATTATCTTTGATTTGGGTCTTCTTTGTTGATCTTTAGGCTCTTCTTCTTGTTCAATTTTTTGGTGACAACACCTTTTGCTTGAAGAATCTTGTGAAGAATTCATCCTCCTTGACTTGATTTGATTTCTTCTTGTTCTTCCCATCTTTCTCTTGAGCTTTGGAGAGGATTCTTTAGCTTTTCTTCTTGATTGCTTGTTGTATTGAATTGAATTGAAGGGAGGGAGGTTTTATAGAGTGATTTGCGAAGTTGGGAAGCCCTTGCCGAATTGGAAGAGGGAGTTGAAGTAAGGAAAGTGGAGTTCGGATTAGAGTCAGAAAGAGGAACAATTTCTATAAGTTAAATGGCGTCTAGACGGGGCAACGTCATTTAAATGACGTTTGTGAACAACGACGCCATTTGATGAGTTTTATGGATTTCTGATACTTTCCCAAAATTCCATATTCATTGATATTTGATGTTGATTATCTATTTGCTTGAAGTTACTGACAAATTCTGAGTGCAGGAAATTCAAGAAAAGAAAAATAGAGTTGAAAATTTCACTAAAGGTCCCACTGTGGGAGTTTTACTGAGTCCCAGCCGTGACTAAAAGACAGTTATCTCTATCTTTGTATTCTTTCAAGTAATTGATTTGCATTATCATTACTATATGATAAATACTTATTAGAGTATATCAAGCACCTTGTGTTTTGATGAAATTGGAATTTGAGTTCTCCTTCAACAAAAACAATGAAAATTGCGGAGGATTCTTAATCGCACAAATAGGCCGTTAGATTGATAATTGATGGGGACGATGGTTCCTCTTTTGTGAAACAGTACGTTGACAAACGAGTTTTGGCTTAGTACTGAATTACAAGACTGGTATCTTGACTTACCATTAATAATTTAACAATATTATCCTTGGTTAATTTATATTTTATTTCATTTTAATTTTCCTTTTAGCCCAACATGCATCATGTAAGACTTTGAAACCATTGTGATAAGAATTAATTATTGATTAAATTTCAAACCATTGATTAAATAAATTGATATGAAATATTCCATTATGAATTGATCCATCAATTATCTTTGAGGTTTTCTTAAAGATATCTTTGAAATTCTAACCATGCTTGGATTCTTTATCCCAAATATTTCTTATTTTCTTTTAAGATCCACCATGGTTGTAGCACGTCCATATTGGTTGGTAACCGCTCTCCATGATCAAACCTACAGGATTTGTGACCTAAGGTACTTCCCAATCGTGGAAGTTGATCGTACTTATTTTTTTTCATTTATCTCTTTCATCTAGACATGATTGATTCCTTTGATCTCTTTGAGTTACTTCATTGATAATTTTGAGAAAAAACCTCATCATATGATGTTGAGAGCGTGTCTCATCACACTTTGCCATCACTTTTTTAGTACATTACATTCCATTTCACTCCCTTGCAAAGTCAATGCTAAGGTGGGGCAGCTATAGACACGCTAATTTTGACCTCATATTGAGTAAATTTCATGTCACAATTATAATGCCCCAAAATGGTCTGATATTTAATTATTAATTAATTTTTATTGATTTTTCTGGAAATTAGTTGATTAGCGTCGCTCGAGGTCGACACCATTTAGATTCCTAGCATAAATCTGTTCAAAATTAAATTCCTAATTTCATATAGATTTAACTAAATAGCATCGTCTAAGGGAGACACCATTTAGGTCATAATCCATCTAGGTTTACGATTTTTAATTCGAATTAATTTTCTAATTATCTAAAGTACGTCGCTCTAGGGAGATGCGATTTAGGTTTCCTAATCTTTTTTTGTTTCCTTTTCGGATTTCCTTTCTATTTTAGCTGCTTTAATTAGCTAAATGGTGTCCCGTCTGGACGACGCTATTTGAGAGGAGCGAAGTTTGGAGAAAGGAGAAAACAAGTCAAGAAATCTACAACAAAAGTAAGAGCAAATAAGAAGAGTGATCTTTCTCTTTAGCCGGCCAAAGAGAAGGAACAAAAAAGAATTCCAATCTCCCAAAGTTTGAAAGGTAAGCGATCATCTTTTATCATTAAAACCCTCGGTTTCTGGCATTCACGATCTTTATAGTTTCTTTATTATCCATATGAACATGATATTCATGATTTTCACACACTACAATTGAGCACTCACATTTGTGTGTTCTTTTAAACTCCTATCTCATTAGATTGATTTGAATGACGTGAGTGTGTAAAGCAAGTTGTGATAAATGAACTATGAAGATTAATGAAAAATAGTGAGAAAACAACTATCTAATAAATGAATTAGAAAGAAAAAGAAAGGGGAAATGAGAAGGTTGGCCCCTCCATAGCCATCATCCTTCTATGCTTCAAAGGGAGAGGTTGAAAGAAGATGAAAAATCTCCAAAGCTTGTCCACGTTTTCAGCCTCTTCTTTCACCTTGAGGGGAGCTCCAATTTATGCAATGGCCAACCTCCTTAAAGACTCAAAGGAGGTATACATATATAGTGTTGTTTGGAGCAATTTGACTCCCAAAAAGCTCTCCCACAGCCTTCGAAGTGCCATAGATAAGCACCACGATTTTAGAAACCTTTTCCACCATGGAAATCGCATAATCTCAGACAAAGAGCACTTATCATTAATTCACTGGATCGAGTCGTTCTAAGACGACGTCTATTAGAATCATGTCAGCCTACCATGACATCTTTTGAGGGGCCAAAATAAGAAAGATAAATCCAAAACAAAGAAATATAATTAGGAAACTTAAAACACATCGACAATGAAAGATGTCATTTGGATAAATAGAAAATTAACTAAGAGTCAAATTGGCAACTAGAAAGGATTAGAAAACCTGAATTACCTCGATCATGGATGACGCCATTCAGTTTAATCTTTATTGATTAAGAAATTTGAATCTAAATTGATTTCAGTTAGAAATCTAAATGGCTTCGACTATAAGCGACACTAATAAAAAAATTTCAAGAAAAATCAATAAAAATTAATTAATGATTAAAAATCAGATCATTTCGGGGCATCATAAATGTGACATGAAATTTACTCCATGTGAGGTCAAAATTAGTGTGTTTACACTATTAAGAACATGTGTTTACAAGTCTTCAGTCTCATAATTATGATCTCATCATAATATGAAGACCATTGCTTATATTGACAGACTTCATCATGAAACGATAATTAAAGTCGAATTACACATAATGAATTTAAGCCAATTTAATTAATAATTGAACAATATATAGTATTTGATTGGCTTGCGGGCCACCTAATACTAATATCTTGAAGTTGTTGAACTTCTTCTTGCAGAATCTCAGACCTGAGGCACCTTGTATCTTCTTCCTCCTAAGAAATTTTTGTAATCTTCTTGAGTGAAGACCTTCTTCTTTACTGTCTACTTCACTTTCTTCTTTTGAAGAGATTTCATCAGAGCATGGCATGACTATTTTTAATGTAGTGTAAATTTTCTTCTTTGCTAAACTCTCAACAAGTCTATCCATGTTGATATCATGAGCCACAAGTGACCCGATAAGTTTCTTAAGGCTCATGCTATTAAGGTCATTTCTTCCTCAATAATAGTGGCCTTTGGTGTCCACTGCCTTGGAAGAGATCTAAGGATTTTTCCAACAATATCTCCTATTTGGTAGGTCTTCTCGAGTGCTGCCAAACCATTTATGATATCTGTGAAATGGTTATACATATGAGTTATTGTCTCTATAGATTTATTCTGCACTTCTCATGTTGTGAGACCAAGATGTCTATTCTGGTCTCTGTGACCTTGTATGTTCCTTCATAGGTGAGTTCTGGCTTCAGCCACATTTCTTAAGCAATCTTGCAAGCAGAGACTCTATTGAATTCCTTCTTGCCAATCGCATAGCATAAGATGCTTTTTGCCCTGAAAGAAAATCAAATGCTTATCATTATCTACCCATTTTCTTTCAGGTGTGATTCTAGTGTAGCCATCGTCTTCAAACACACTCCACAGATCTACATTGAGGCTCTTAATGAACTATTCCATGTGACACTTCCAGTTAGAGTAATCCTCGCCTTCAAAGAGTAGAGGGCAGTTGATGGACTGACCTTCAGTATAACTACTGGGCATAGCCATATCGCTTAGATCTTTATATCTTTATAATAAGAGAAACTACTCTGATAATGCATGTCGATCGGACTAAGAAGAACCCAATAGGGGTGAATGGGTTCAAATGTAGATAAATGAAAATAGATCGTCATAGCAGGCTTAAATGAATAGAAGGAGGGAGAACAAGGAATCAATCACATATGGAACTCAAAGATTTGTACTGGTTGAGTCTATCCAGACAGACATCCAGTCCCCATGTTCTATTTGGGAGTTCCACTAATCACAAGGTACAACCCCTTGTAGGTTAACTACAACAACCAGTCACTGCTGGTCTTCTCTTCAATCTTGAAGGGAAACATCAACCACCTGTATCCACAGGCCTTCTCTTTTAAACCAAGAAGAGGAACAACAATAACACAATAATGGATGAGTTATAAAACTGCCTTTATAATAGGCATATATGTAAGAACTGAGGTTTAAGATCCGGTTATCAGGTCGGTTTCGGTGTTGGACCCCTTAATTTGGACCCTTGTGGGGTTGGGGTATGGGCTCTTTTTCGTGTCGAACTTTTGAGACGTGATTTTCAACGGCGTCGACCTTAGGGGACACCATTTAGGAGCTTTATAGGGGTGCCACATAGGAGAGTACGTGTGTACGGCCTCGGTCATGTCGTCTGAATGGCGTCTTGCATGGACGACGCGATTCATACATCTTCCAGTGTACGACCCCATCTTGTCGCCTGATTGGCGTCGTTCTAGAACGACGCATTTTAGCGAGTTTCGGTTGACGCTCCGAAGCCTTCCTTCATTTCTCTCATTCACTCCATTCTTCTCTCTCTCCTCCCCCTCCTCTCCGAACACCTCCAGCGACCCTTCCCCTCCTCCTTCTCTTCCTATCCCCATTCCTCCTCTTCCTCCACTCCATCAACCTCCTAACCTTCACTACTACCACCAACATATCCTCAGCGGTGCATTGCTCTCCAGACGGCAGCCGACGTCTTGGTGGAGTGACGGCGTCTATAACGGTACTGGTGGCGGTTTGTGGCATGGTGGTTCGGCGGCTAAGAGCAAGGAGGACTTCAAGTAACTGGTAAAGTGACGATCTTTGTTATATTTGTTTAAAATCATGTTTTTCCCCGTTTTAAAGCATGTGTTGTGTGTGGAGGTGTTTGGATAGAAAATCATGTTTTAAAGGGTTTTTGATGAAAATAGACATTTTTTGATTTTAGAGAAGTAAATTGGATTGTTGGGCCTCTTCCCTTATCTTCCTTATGTTTTTTTTAGTGTTTTGGGGGAGAAGAGGGACCCTCAGTTTGGCTCGGTGGAACACAGTTTCGGGTGTTAAATGGCATTGGGACCAAGTGACGTCATTTAGAATGGCGTCAAGACCAGGTGATGCGATTTAACGGCCCAATTTCTCGGTTCTCGAGGCCAGCGTGGGATAAAGAGCTGAATGACGTCGGCCATAGGCAACGTCATTCAGGCCAGTATCCCTGGGTCCCAGCGCCTTTGAGGAACTGAACCAGTTTAGGAGTTTTGAATGACATCGGCCACGGACAATGCGATTCATGTAATTAACATATGTTTACATTATTAGATAATTCAGTTAAATGCATGTTCGATACTGTACTTCGATGACGAGAGTTTCCACGTGACCGGATCGCACTGTGTCATGTTTTGTGCGATCGTGGACCTAGAGTGACAGGTTTTAGTGTTTAGGCACCCTATGTCGGTGTGGGAGTGATACAGCGCCGGTGGGAGTGGTGGAGTGACGCCTAGAGAGAGGGTCAGCTGGTGTACCCTGGGGTATAGTTAGTACCGGTGTGAGAGTAGTACATTCGGAGTGTCACTCGTAGTTGGGAGGAGCAGAACCATCTAGAGCTAGACAGGTCGGAGTAACTAGCAGGCTATCTGAGGGGTTGTTGTTCCGTCCCAGCGGGTCGGTGTTTTCCTCGTTCGGTTGCGTGGTTTGTGTGTTTAGTCGAGACGCTGGTTGTGGACTCCGTGGTGGAGTGGTTTTAGATTTGTGCATGTTTTATTTACAAATGCATGTCTTTTTTATTGAAGTTTAGGAATCTTTAGGAGTTGTGTTTACTACTTTACTTATTTAATTGTGTATATTTGTGTTGTTGCACTTGTAGGTGCATGAATGGGTGGTGGGGATCGGAGGATCCATACTAAGTCCATTTCGATGAGACTCACCCCTGCGGTTTAAGGTGAGGGTTTCAGGCAAGCGTAGCATAGAGGATTTCGTCTCAGGTTGCGCACCAATAGTCACTGTTCCGGGGTATGCTCCGATGTACTTGTTATTTTCCTTTAAGGCCTGTACGCTTAATGATTTCTTTTCAGTTGGAATATATAATTATTTGTTGAGCTGAGTTGAATTATAATAATTTTTAATTCCTGTACTTCCTTTACAATTCGATGTGATGTGGAGTGTTTAGCTTAATCATTTATTTCTCAGACTTATCGAGATCCTGGCTTGGCTCCAGTTTTTAATGATTCGGTATCTATTTAGTAATCGGATCCCCGATTATAGAGTGGCGGGTCGTTACAATATATGACAGTGAAGTACTAAACAATAAATCAAGATAGTAAATGAGGAAATGAAACACTGGTCTTGATCTTGTCGTTGATGGCCCGAAAGTTTCTTAGTGTAACGACCTGCCACCTTATAATCGGGGATCCGATTACTAAATGGGTACCGAATCATTAATTTGGAACCAAACCAGGATCTAGGTAAGTCTGGAAATAAACAATAAACTAAGCTAAACATTCACATCGCATTGAATTAAAAAGAAAGTGCAAGAATTAAAAGTTATTACAATGCGACTCGACACAGCAAATAATTACATATTCCAACTGAAAAGAAATAATTAAGCGTACAGGCCAGAAATAAAATAACAACTACGTCGGGGCATACCCCGGAACAACAACCGTTGGCGCGCAACTCAAAGCGGTACTCTCCTCGCTAAGCCTGCCTGGAACCCTCACCTGAAAACCGCAGGGGTGAGTCTCAACGTAAAGACTCAGTAGGGATCCTTCGATCCCCACTGCCCACTCACACACCCACAAGTACAAAAACACAGCTGAAGGTAAAGTAAGCAAGTAAAGCAATAATTACTACTCCTAAATCTTGATATGAATCACATGCATTCGAAATATAACAAGCATATTTCTAAAACCATTCTACCAGGGAGCCCACAACCAACGTCTCGGCAAAACACGCCAACCACACAAACGAAGGTGGAAAACACCGACCCGCTGAGACCAAGTAGTAACCTCTCGGATAGCACGCTAGCTACTCCGACCTAACAGGCTCTAGGTGGTTACTACTTCATTCAGCACGAGTGACACTTCACAGGTACCACACCCACACTGGTACTAGCTAACCCCGGGGTTCACCAAGTGACCCTCTCTCACTGGGCGTCACCCCGTCACACCCACACCGGCGCTGTGTTCCACCCACACCAACACAGGGTGATAAAACGCTACAACTGTCACTCTACGCCCACGGTCGCACGGAACACAACACGGTGCGATCCGGTCACATAGGAATCCTCATCCTTGAGTACGATTATAATCATGCAATTAACCAAACTATCTAACAATGTAACACATATTAATAACATGAATTAGTGTGCTCTGTCTTGAATCGCATCGTCCAAGGCTGACGTCATTCAAGCCTCCTAAACTGGTTCATAAAAAGTTGGCCTCGGAAATGGCCTAAAAGGCGTCGTCACATGTAGCCTCCTTTTGAAAGGCGTCGCTGTCCCTCATCGCCTGACAGCGACAGAAGCAGGAACAGGCTATGGGGTGATTTCCACTAAACTGCCTCGTTCACGCAAGTCGCCTTTTGAAAAGGCGTTGCTGTTCCTGGACGCTTATAAGTCTCGGGACAGGGTCTGTTATTAGGCTAAAGCACGTCGTGGATGGGAGCCGCCTTTCTAAAAGGCGTCCCTGTCCCTCGACGCCATTTAGTCCAGACAGACAGGTTCTTCCCTCCGTTTCCCCCAATCCACAAATTGGGATTTCTCCTCCAAAACGAACGAAAAGACAATGAAACTTAGGGGGAAATTGAGGAGAACCTAACTACCCATTAAAACACCCAATTTCTCATCTCATGCATTTAACATTTTCACCCCAAAAACACTCCTAAACATGCTTCAAAGCGGGAAAACATGCTTTTTCAATGAAATACAATGGGGATCGTCACCCTGCTGGTTACTCGAACTCCTCCAAGCTCCAAGCCGCCCACCCGTCTCGCCCCACGCCGCCGCCGGTATCGCCGAGGATGTCGTTACTCTACCGGGACGTCGGCCGCCGTCCGGAGAGAAAATGCCGCGGAGGAGGTGGAGGTGGTAGTGGTAGGAGTTAGGAGGTCGATGGAGTGGAGGGGGAGACGAAATGGTAGGAGGAAAAGAAGGAGGGGGAAGAGGCGTCGCCGGAGGAAGGGAGGAGAGAGAGAAGGAAGGAAGAAATAAGGGAAAGGAAGGAGGGTTCGCGACCCAAGGCCAGCCCACGTGGCGCCCACGTGGCACAGCCTAAAACGCATCTACATTGCTGGACGCCGTTTAAACCGCGTCGAGCCTGGCTCGATGCGAAACATGACAGAGTCTCAACCCCATCAGCGCCTGAACTACGGGATCCGACCCAGAAAACTGACCCAATACCTGGATCCGAAAATCTCAATCCTTACATTCTCCCTCCCTTAAAAGAATTTCGTCCTCGAAATTGCCTACTACAATTAACGAGGTTGAAACATAAGGATACAAGCTCACAAGAGAACTTACGAGAAAAGGTAGGGAAACTGCTCCCGCATCTCATCCTCGCGCTCCCAAGTTGCCTCTCCCCCAGAGCGATACTGCCAAATCACCTTAACCAGAGGTACAACCTTGTTCTGAAGGACTTGTTCCCCGCGATCCTCAATACGTACTGGAAACTCTGGAAAGGACAAGTCCTCTGCGACTTCCAATTCTGAAAAATCTAAGACATGAGATGGGTCCTGAACATATCTGCTCAGCAAAGAAACATGGAACACATCGTGCACCCCTGCAAGATTGGGCGGCAAGGCTAGCTGATACGCCGCTTCCCCAATTCGAGCAAGAATGGGAAAAGGCCCAATATATCGCGGACTTAGCTTACCTCGCTTCCCGAATCTCATCACACCCTTGGAGGGTGAGACTCGGAGAAATACGTGGTCCCCAACCTCAAACTCAAGCGGTCTCCTACGGATGTCTGCATAACTCTTCTGTCAGCTCTGAGCTGTAATCAATTTCTGCCGTACCACTCTAGCAACCTCAGCACACTGCTGTACCAACTCAGGTCCTGCTATCTGCCTCTCGCCAATCTCGGACCAATTCACAGGGGATCGACAAGGTCGCCCGTACAAAGCCTCGTAAGGTGCCATGCCGATACTAGAATGATAACTGTTGTTTTAAGCAAACTCCACAGTAGACAAGTGTTGCTCCCAAGAACCTCCCCAGTCTAGGCAACATGCCCTGAGCATATCCTCCATAGTCGGAATGGTCCTCTCTGACTGCCCGTCAGTCTCGGGATGATAGGCCGAGCTGAAGGCTAACTGTGTGCCCAAAGCCTTCTCAAAACTCTTCCAGAACCTAGAAGTAAACCTCGGATCCCGGTCTGACACGATGGATAAAGGCACCCCGTGCAAAGAGATGATCCGATCTACAAACAACTTAGCCAACTTACCAACTAACTAGTCCTTCCTAATAGCCAGGAAGTGTGCTGACTTGGTTAATCGATCAACAATGACCCAAATCGCGTCTCTTCTGCCAGGGGATACAGATAATCCCATCACAAAGTCCATAGTCACATGCTCCCATTTCTATTCAGGGATCGGCAAAGGCTGCAACAACTCTCCTGGTCTCTGATGTTCTGCCTTAACCTGCTGACAAGTCATGCACCTAGCCACATACTCAGCCACATCCTTCTTCATACCAGGCCACCAAAAATGCCTCCTCAAATAATGATACATCTTAATCGTTCCGGGATGCACTGCATATCTAGAACGGTGTGCCTCATCTAGGACACACCTGCGCACGTCCTCCTCGGCCGGAACATAAAGTCTGCCTCTAAATCTGACTGTACCATCATCCCACAATTCTACCTCTGGTCTCTAGAGAATCTGTAGTAACTCTACATCTACCCTTTGAGACTCAATCACAGCATGGTACACTGCTGGCCTCACCGTTAAGCTGGCCAACACGGCTCTATCATCCTTACATGGAACCCGAAAGGAAGATTCCACAACCTGCTCAAATAATCTCCATTCTCGAACCATAAGGTATGACACGACCGTCTTCCGACTAAAGGCGTCTGCCACCACATTCGCCTTGCCCAGATGGTAAGAAAGGTCGAGGTCATAATCCTTGATGAATTCCATCCACCTGCGCTGCCTCAAGTTCAGATCTCTTTGTGTAAATACATAGTTCAGGCTCTTGTGATCAGTAAAAACCTAAAATTTCTCTCCATACAAATAATGCCTCCAGATCTTCAATGCAAATACCACAGCTGCCAACTCTAAGTCATGAGTGGGATAGTTCTCCTCATGCTTCTTCAGCTTCCTAGAAGCATAGGCTACGACCTTACCATGCTGCATCAGAATTGCACCCAAACCTCGACGTGATGCATCTGAATAAACTACAAATCCACCTGAACCTGATGGAAGCACCAACACTGGAGCCGAAGTGAGGAGAGTCTTCAACTCAATGAAACTCCGCTCACACTCATCGGTCCACAGGAAACGAACTCCCTTACGAGTCAACCTCGACAAGGGGGCTTCTATCGAAGAAAAACCCTGGACAAACCGCCTGTAATAACCTGCTAGCCCCAAGAAGCTCCTGATCTCAGTCACTGTTGTAGGCCTGCTCCAATCCATCACTGCCTCAATCTTGGCTGGATCCACTGCAATGCCCTCGCCAGAAATGACATGCCCCAGGAAGTGCACCTTGTCTAGCCAGAATTCACACTTGCTAAACTTGGCATAGAGTTGGTGCTCTCTCAGAACCTGCAATACTACCTGAAGATGTGTGGCATGCTCTTCCTCAGAAGAAGAGTATATCAAAATGTCATCTACAAATACCACCACAAACTGATCCAGATAGGCCCTGAAGACCCGGTTCATCAAATCCATAAAAGCCGCCGGAGCATTGGTCAAGTCAAAAGGCATAACCAAAAACTCATAATGTCCATACCGAGTCCTAAATGCCGTCTTACTAACATCAACCTCACGGATCCTCATCTGGTAATACCCTGATCTCAAGTCAATCTTTGAAAACACCTTCGCAGACTGCAACTGATCCATCAAATCATCGATCCTCGGAAGTGGATACTTATTCTTTATCGTCACCTGGTTCAGCTGTCTATAATAAATGCACAACCTCAGAGAACCATCCTTCTTTCTGACAAATAGAACTGGAGCACCCCACGGAGAAGTACTGGGACGAATGAAACCCTTATCCAGCAATTCTTGTAACTGTGCCTTCAACTCAGCAAGTTTGGCTGGCGCCATCCGATACGGGGCCTTAGACAGGGGCGCCGTACCAGGTGCAAGCTCAATAGTGAACTCAACCTCTCGCTGAGGAGGAAGGCCGAGCAATTCCTCAGGAAACACATCTACAAAGTCACAAACTACAGGCACCTCCCAAAGACTGGGACTACCACTAACATCAGCTAGAACAACAGAGGCAAGGAAGGCCTCACAACCACCAACAAGCAACCTCTGGGCCTTAAAGGCAGAAATAAGAATACCTCGAGAAGAGAGTCTAATACCTTGGAAGTAGAAGGTTGGGATGTCCGGAATAGAGAAACGCACTCTCTTTCTGTGGCAATCCACCTCAGCATAATAAGCCTCCAACCAGTCCATGCCCAGGATGACATCAAAGTCGCGAATGGCAAACACAACTAACTAGGCAGGTAACTCATGACCCTCAATGGTCAAGGGAACATCACTCAAACAATTATAAGATTACATGAAATCCCTAGAAGGAACATCAGGTAGCTCATCAACGGGTGCAGAAAGAACATCTATGAACTGCTCCGAAATAAAAGAATGCGAAGCACCCGAATCAATCAACACATGTGCAGAGTTCCCAAAGACAGAAAGTGTACCTTCCACCAAGTTGGACGCACGAGCCTCCTTCCTGGTCATAGCTAGAACTCTCCCCTGGGTCCTCGGCTTCTTCTGATCACCTGGTCCCTGCCCCTGACCAAGCCCCTGTGGGCAGTGCCTCGCCAAATGGCCCTGCTGGCCACAAGTGAAACACCTCCTAGGAAAAGTAGGACACTAAGTCCCATCGTGAGTACCACCGCAATGCTGACACACTGCTGGAAGCCTCTGAGCTGACTCCTGTTGAGCACTGGACACCGACTGGCTCTGCTGACTCTGCCTGGGTCTACTGCTACCGCTGCTGCCGCTACTGCTGCCACCGCCTCGAAAGAACCTCCTAAATCTAGAGCCGAGTGAAGACGATCCTGATCCGGACAAAGGAGTTGCTGCTGCTACCTTTCCTCTACCGCGAACTGGTCCCTGAGTAGTCAGTCCCCTCTCCCGGGCTGACTGATCCTGCTGTGCCTCTATTGCCGCGGCACATCTAACTACCGATGCCAAATCTGAACAATAGTGGGACGCCACAAAACTCCTCAGACTAGACCTCAGTCCATCCACAAACCTCTCAGTCCGACGCTCCTCGTCCCCTGAGATAAAAGGCACAAACCTCCCAAGTGAAACAAACTTCGCCTGGTATTCCAGCACTGTTATGCTTCTTTGGGTCAGCTCCATAAATTCCCTCTCCTTGGCCCTCTGAACATGTCTAGGGAAGTATTGTGCATTGAATTCCCTCACAAAAGTCTCCCATGGAATCTCCCTGAGACTCCTATCCACATATGACAACTCTTCAAAGTGGTCCACTAATCGTAGGCATCATCGTTCAACATGAAGGTGGCCATCGGAGTCCTCTCAACCACCGTACAATCCATAGTATCAAAAGTCTTCTCCATCTCCCTCAACTAGTGAATAGCCTCATCAGGGTCGGGACGACCGGTGAAATGAGGCGGTCTCAACTTTAGGAATCTCACCAGTGTAGCTGAAGACCCTCCTCGAGCATTGGAACTCACACTAGGGTCTCGGGTCAGGTATCTAGCCATCGTGTCCATTATAGCCTCCATGAAATGCTCCACACTCGGCCTACCAGCCTCAGATCCACTAGAGACATCTCCCCGCTCTCTAATAACTGGCATCCTCTCCCTAGGAGCAATCTAATCGCCTACAATCACAAAAATCGAAAAAATTCTAATTAGAATCCTAAAACCTATACTACTGCCGTGCCTGTACAGGATAATGTAATTATTTGCCGGACTCACGACATTTAACCTAGTTATTCATTTATTTGCCAGACCGAATGCTCTGATACCAACTGTAACGACCCGCCACCCTATAATCGGGGATCCGATTACTAAATGGGTACCGAATCATTAATTTGGAACCAAACCAGGATCTAGGTAAGTCTGGAAAATAAACAATAAACTAAGCTAAACATTCACATCGCATTGAATTAAAAAGAAAGTGGAAGAATTAAAAGTTATTACAATGCGACTCGATACAGCAAATAATTACATATTCCAACTGAAAAGAAATAATTAAGCGTACATGCCAGAAATAAAATAACAACTACGTCGGGGCATACTCCGGAACAACAGCCGCTGGCGCGCAACTCAAAGCGGTACTCTCCTCGCTAAGCCTGCCTGGAACCCTCACATGAAAACTGCAGGGGTGAGTCTCAACGAAAAGACTCAGTAGGGATCCTTCGATCCCCACTGCCCACTCACACACCCACAAGTACAAAAACACAGCTGAAGGTAAAGTAAGCAAGTAAAGATGTAATTACTACTCCTAAATCTTGATATGAATCACATGCATTCGAAATATAACATGCATATTTCTAAAACCACTCTACCAGGGAGCCCACAACAAACGTCTCGGCAAAACACGCCAACCACACAAACGAAGGTGGAAAACACCGACCCGCTGAGACCAAGTAGTAACCCCTCGGATAGCACGCTAGCTACTCCGACCTAACAGGCTCTAGGTGGTTACTACTTCTCTTAGCACGAGTGACACTTCACAGGTACCACACCCACACCGATACTAGTTAACCCCGGGGTTCACCAGGTGACCCTCTCTCACTAGGCGTCACCCCGCCACACCCACACCGGCACTGTGTTCCACCCACACCAACACAGGGTGATAAAGCGCTACAACTGTCACTCTAGGCCCACGGTCGCACGAAACACAACACGGTGCGATCCGGTCACATAGGAATCCTCATTCTCGAGTACGATTATAATCATGCAATTAACCAAACTATCTAACAATGTCACACATATTAATAACATGAATTAGTGTGTTCTGTCTTGAATCGCGTCGTCCAAAACTGACGTCATTCAAGCCTCCTAAACTGGTTCATAAAAACTTGACCTCGGAAATGGCCTAAAACGCGTTGTCACATGTACCCGCCTTTTGAAAGGCGTCGCTGTCCCTCATCGCCTAACAGCGACAGAAGCAGGGACATGCTACAGGGTGATTTCCACTAAACTGCGTCGTTCACGCAAGTCGCCTTTTGAAAAGGCGTCGCTGCTCCTGGACGCTTATAAGTTCCGGGACAGGGTCTGTTATTGGGCTAAATTGCGTCGTGGATGGGAGCCGCCTTTCTAAAAGGCGTCCCTGTCCCTCGACGCCATTTAGTCCAGACAGACAGGTTCTTCCCTCCGTTTCCCCCAATCCACAAATTGGGATTTCTCCTCCAAAACGAACGAAAAGACAATCAGACTTAGGGGGAAATTGAGGAGAACCTAACTATCCATTAAAACATCCAATTTCTCATCTCATGCATTAAACATTTTCACCCCAAAAACACCCCTAAACATGCTTCAAAGCGGGAAAACATACTTTTTCAATGAAATACAATGGGGATCGTCACCCTTCCAGTTACTTGAACTCCTCCTAACTCTAAGCCGCCCACCCGTCTCGCCTCACGCCGCCGCCGGTACCGCCGAGGACGTCGTTACTCCACCGAGACGTCGGCCGCCGTCCGGAGAGAAAACGCCGCGGAGGAGGTGGTGGTGGTAGTGGTGGGAGTTAGGAGGTCGATGGAGTGGAGGGGGAGACGAAATGGTGGGAGGAAAAGAAGGAGGGGGAAGAGGCGTCGCCGGAGGAAGGGAGGAGAGAGAGAAGAAAGGAAGAAATGAGGGAAAGGAAGGAGGGTTCGCGGGGTAACCAGAAACTTGGTAAAACGCATCGTGCACGCCCGACGTCTTTCAGATGATAAGACCGGGCCGTACACTGACAAGCCAGGGTCGTACTCTGAATGGCGTCGTCCATCCAAGACGCCATTCAGACGATATGACCGGGGCCGTACTTTCGTGACCCAAGGCCAGCTCACGTGGCGCCCACGTGGCACAGCCTAAAATGCATCTACATTGCTGGACTCCATTTAAACTGCATCTCGCAGACTTGACGCGAAACAGAACAGAGTCTCAGCCCCATCAAGGTCTGAACTACGAGATCCGACTCCGAAAACTGATCCGATACCCGGATCCGAAAACCACAATCCTTACACTTAGGCACAATAGAATGAAGCTCTAGCTTTTAGGCTCTTTCTTTCTCTCTATCAGGAGGAAGACAAGGTATCCTTGCACTTGTGAGCTCAGCTCTAGTGTTTTGTGTGCTCTCTTATCATCCCATTTGTTGTTGATGGAGGCTTGTATATATATAGGGGAAATTCAAATGTGTCTATTAGATTTTCAGCTTCCGTTCTAACATTTCCTATATGTGTCTAACATTAAACTGGATGAGCCTAACGTTAAACTGGCTTATGTCTTGATGAAGAACACCATGGGTGTTACGAAAAGCAACTTGGTTAAAAACTAGAGAGAGAAAACTCTTCTTAATAGGTCATTTTCCAAGTAGACACTTTGCTTCTTTTGTTTCCAAATATGGCCTAGCAACCTTCACCTAATCTTGCAAATAACCTTAAGAGGAAGGTTCCACCTAGTTCACCGACTAGTGGGTAGTTGAGTCTAGATAAAGCACAAATATTGTTAGATATGTCTAAGACAATATCTACTAATCAAAGTAGGGGTATCAACAATGTCAGGTAGATATTTTATCTTGAGAATCAATAAAGTAATGATAGATATAAAGTACAAATAATTGGTTTAGAAAGGATTTGGCACTAAATGTAGTCTAAACGATGCTTAGGATGTTCAAGAAATCATAGGCTAGGATGCAGAAATAAGGCATACAATTGATGTCAAAATTATACAAATAATAGCTAAAGAGATGAAGCATGAACAATAGATAATCGCTTGAAGAGGTGAAAATAAGTAACTTATTAGTCAATCGTGAAAATGATTATTTAATCGATTAAATCAAGAGCAAAGGCAAGATGTTAATTGAATCTGGGTGTAAATAGATAATGGATAAACTAATCGATTGTCGACGACACTTGTAATCAATCAATAGATGCAATCATAGTGAACCTTCGTTTGTTAATCGATTTATCAAGTAATTGATTATAAAATGAGAGTCATTGATCAATTCATTAAACCACTATTAATCAATTTCATAAACATTGGTGATCGAAGCAAGTATCAATTTGTCGAGGACAACTTGTAATCGAAAAAAACTATAATCGAATAATCGATTGACTTTTAGCAATTAATCGATTTATACTCAAGCATAGAAAATCGATTAGAATACATAGTTGATTTATTCAAGTTGTAATCGATAAAGCTTTTAGCTAAGGAAATATATCAAAACAACTCTTAATCGATTAGTGATAAGTAAGTAATTGGTACCTCTGATCAATTTGGTTTAAGAAAATGCTTAATCGATTAATGGTAGAGATTATTCTCTAAAAAGTGAGAATTCTCTAATAGACAATGAGCCTAAGGAGTTTTGAGATACTAACACTATTAATTAATCAACGATGAAGGGGCAATCGATTTTTCAATATGCCTTTAATCGGAAGGATCAAGAAGACTATTAAAACATGATTGAGTCACAACTTGATTTGTGCTACATTTAGCTAATAATGGATTGTCATTAGTTGCAAACATTTTTCATTTCTAAAATTTGTTATCACCAAAACATGAGAATTAAAATAATCACGGGGAATAACTTAGCAAATCATTTTTTTGTCGATTTCCTATTTAGCTTCAATTAGCCAAACGGCCGACCATTTCAAATAGAACGGTCAACCATTTTGTGATAATTTTCTATTTGGCCAATGTTTAGCCAAAATGATCGATAGTTCTAATGATTGCAGTCAACCATTTGGGCCTAAAATTGCGCTTTTGAAGGATGAATGAGAGGTTTGACCCCCTAAACCTAGGCCTTTAACTTTGAGATTATGTAAAATGATTATTAGTAGTTTGGTTATAGATAATTGAGTGTAATTCACATGCAAACTAGTCTTTACTTTGGTATCTTTTCCTTTTATAAGAATTGATACCTTATAAGTTATATTCCTATAACTGACTAGGCTGACCACTTAACTAGCATAAAACCCAACATGATCTATTCTTTAGGGAGGGGATAGGGGTTAAGCCATATAAATTGGCTCAAGTTAGAACTCAACTTGGCCATATAGATTCAATTAGATGCCTAGACCTAATTTGTTGAGATTGTCTGCAGGCAGTAAGGGAGACCACTTATGTGCACACCTCGAGTAGGGGCTAAACTACATGACATGTGATCATATACCTCAGTTGGCCTTATTTCTTTGACATATCTTTGTAGATTTTCAAAGATCCAAGAAGGGCGAAGTAACATTAATCGAATAAGGAATCCTTCAAGATGTTCCAAACTTAAAAAGTGTGATGAGATGATGATTATGATGATGATGATCGTGATATGGTAGATGCTAGTGTTGTGTTCCATGTCATTTATAGATATTATGATTAATATTGAATGCATGACTATGAAATTGTTTAAGAGCCGGCCTTGGGACGGGTCAATGACATGTATGTATGTGAAGTGGGCCTGGAATCGGTGATCAAAAGGATTGATAGATGAATAATTTGATGTGATAGATAAACGATCGACAAGAAATATGATAGCATGTGCAGAGGACTCCTTGTGTGCAGGCGACATAAGAAATATGATAAAGAATAAAAGATACATTGTATGATTCTTATGCCGCCTCCATGTGAAATGATTTATGAGATCTATAGATGGCTAGTTCATTAAACTTAGAATGGATGAATTGTTCTTGACATCCAGTGTATAAACTGAGTAGATAGCATGTAATTCTTAAACATTAGTAGATATTGCTATGAACTATGATCTCTTAAGTATCTCTTTCTTTATATCAAGGCATTTGAACATTGTGTTTCACTTAGTAGAGGTTTCGTAGGTCGTTATGGCCTCAAGATCCGTACTGAATTCTCTTTTAGCGACTCAACCCCTCCATTGGTGTAGGTGAAATCTCATGAGATGATATTAAAGGCACAATGATAGTGTGTTGGCCAGCGATATGATTAGGCTGGTATAATTTATATTTAAGATTTGTTTTGGAGATGTGTCTTGTGATTTGTGGTTGTGTTATCTTTAATTCTATGTAATTATTCATGTTTTATAATTTATACATATATATATGTATACATATATATGTATGTATACATATATATATATACATACATATATATGTATACATATATATATATATATATGTGTGTGAAGTACTCAATGGAGACATTGGTTTCTCTACACTATTTTGGTATAAAGTTGTGAGGACAGTAATGACGACTACTTTTATTGTGAGAATTCGGATCAGATCCGAAACCCATTTTTAAGATCCGGATCAGATCTTTATTAAAGATCTGACTAGTTTACTTGGGTGAGTTAAAATTTCTCTCTTCTTGTATTAAAGATTTACCCTTTTTTCTTTTCTTTTTCTTCATCACCAGCTAGATCTTTATATTTGTTCTTTCCCAATGTCACTTGTTTCTTGTCTGCATGGGTGATCAAATGCAGGGGCGTATGATGATGAAGATGTTGCTGCTCACACCTACGATCTTGCGGCCCTCTAGTACTGGGGCCCGGACACCATCTTGAACTTCCCTGTGAGTTCACTGCCCATTTATGCGTAACTTGTTCAGCTATTCATCATATGCCATAAGGACTGGTATATCTGTCTTGTAGTGGTGAATGCTTTTGGTTCATGCCTCACTAAGTTCTTTTACATCTACTAATAGTCAATTTTATAATTATTGTCATGTAGTTAATATTTTAATGTTGGAATGTTAATTTTGTGATGGGTATGTAGGGGCATTTGGTGTTTAAAAGATATGGCAAGTATTTCAGAAAGCATCGATTTTGATGTAGAGAATGTGGAAACAAGTATTGAACAATCTTCTAGTAGACATCCACAGATAGGAAGGAAGTTGCGATCTAAGGTTTGGTTGGATTTTGAGAGAGTTGTAAATGACGATGGGAGTGTTGTTGCCATCTGTTGGTACTGTCAAAAACAACTAGTTGGTGGTAGCACAAGTGGGACAAAACACTTGGGTAACCACACTCAACGATGTCCTGATGCTCAAAGATAAAAAAGAAACAGAAAAGATGCAGAACAATTAGCTAGTGGAGTTGTTCAGGAGAAGCCTATGTTTGTATTTGATAATGAGAAAAGTAGGGAAGATTTTGCAAAAGCAGTCATTGTGCACCAATATCCATTTTCTATCATTGAGCATGGATTCTTTCGAAAATTTTTAGCGAATGCTCAGCCCGAATTCACTTTGTTATCGCGTAATACAGTGAAATCGGATTGTATGAAGTTGTATGCCAAAGAAAAAGAGAAGGTGTATTCATCACTTGAGAGTCTCACTTGTCGAATGAGCTTGACATCAGATATGTGGACTTCCATCGGCAATTATGGTTATTTATGTTTGACATGCCACTATATTGATGATGATTGGAATTTGAGAAAGAAGATCTTCAATTTTGAATATGTTGAGGCTCCCCATGGATATAGAGAAATAACAAAAGTATTGATTGACAAGTTAGTAGAGTGGAACATTCATAAAAAAATATTTTCTATTGTACTAGATAATGCTAGTGCAAACAACAAGGCTGTTAAGATGCTCCTTAATGATTCTACATTTAAAGAATTCTTGCTTCTTGATGGATCTTTGTTCCATGTCAGATGTAGTGCTCACATACTAAATTTGGTTGTTCAAGATGGTTTGAAAGGAGTCGAAAATGTTATTGTCAAGATACGTGAAAGTGTGAAGTATGTGAAAGGTTCACAACTAAGGAGGGAGAATTTTGTGAAAGCTGTACGACGGGAAAAGGGTCCTCAAAAGTTGTTGATCTTAGATGTGCCTACCAGATGGAATTCTACATATGCGATGTTAGAGACTGCTGTTGAGTTTGAAAAGGTATTCTCATGCTTACATTTGTATGACTCGGCTTATGTTCATGCACCTTCGACAAAGGATTGGGAGAATATTAAACTTATCTTGGAGTGTCTGACTATTTTTTATGAAGTGACAGAGAGACTTTCGGGAAGTAAATTTCCATCTGCTAATCTGTTTTTCGGTGATATATGTATAATTCATGTATCTTTGAAGCAATGGTGTTGTCATGAAGAGCCATTCATTTCTTTAATGGCTTCACGGATGCTTCTCAAATTTGAGAAATATTGGAAAAAAACGAATATACTTCTTGCAATTGCATCTATTTTAGATCTTCGGTTCAAGATATTTATGGTGAGATATTTTTTTGAAAAGATTTATGGTAATGAAGCTGAAGAGAAGGTGGAAGAAGTGAAAATGGGATTGCAAAGTCTTTATGATGCCTATGTTGTTGGTGTGCCTACAGGATATGATATCTCATCTGATAGTAAAAGTGTCAACGTTTCTTGTATGACTAAAATATCAAGGAGAATAATAAGCTCCTCCTCAAAAAGCACATTGAAATCTATGTACATGGAGTTTGATCAATTTTTACATCAATCATCGTTGGTCTCATCAGAAAAATCTGATTTACATATTTATTTGGAAGAACCAGCAAAATCAGAAGATAATTTGGACATCTTAAAGTGGTGGAAGACTAACTCTTCTAAATATCCGGTGCTTTCATTAATGGCCCGTGATGTGTTGCCAATTCCAATGTCTACTGTGGCATCAGAAACAGCTTTTAGTACTGGAAGTAGAGTGTTAAACAAATATAGAAGTTCATTGGATCCTACTACTGTACAAGCTTTGATATGCGCTGAAAATTGGCTTCGTGATGATGTCTCTTCAATTTATACGTCAGAGGAAGATGCACTTGCATCTATTTTTGCAAGCAGTAAGTTACTTGATGAATACGAGGATGATATAATAGAAGTTCCTCATGAGGACACATTTGAGATATCTTCATCTTCTGATTAGGTATTTTTTCTTTACCTTTAATTCATGTTTTTCTTCTCAATTTAAGTTTTCTCTTTGTCTTTTCTTTAAGTATTGATATGCCTTCATTTATAGAATGTTAACTTGTTGGTGTAGCTTTTCAATTGATTTTGTGGTATTTTCTATTTGTTCTTCCTTTTCTCAATTAGTTGGGTGCCATTACTCCCCTCTAGTTGCTTCTTTGATAGATTCAATATTAATAGGCCCAGAGTCAATAGTATTATGATGATCTCCAAGATCTTGTAATCTGGTTCTAGCATCGAAGAAATTCATTTTCTTCAACTACCTCAATTTCATCTGCAACTTACAGATCTTGATATTATAATTGGTATCAAAAGTTCTTATAATGCTGGTTGGAGCAGAGGCACGGTCAGGCATGATCTCTACAAATTGTGGTCTACATTTATCCCAACTAGGGCTTCAACCTTCAGTTGGAAAATTTTGATGAGAGCTGTCCCAACTGATGATCTTATTTCCCGAGCTAGGGTCCCTATCGTATCTAGATGATCATGCTGTCCGATTTTGTCTTCCTTGGTTAGTGTTTGAGACTGAAATCAAATGCATCTAGAATTATTCCACAGAAGTTCTTTAAATCTTTTTTACTATTTCCCTGGCCCAAGCATTTATTTTTAAGAGGCCATTCTACAATTGTATTAGAGTTCACTATTTTACTTTAACATCAATCCAAACAAGTAAAATTATAATTTATAGTTTCTTGCATCAATCTAACACCAGTGGAAGCTCAAACTCTGCTCTCTTGTCATTACAGATAGATTTTTACACTAACCAACTGCATGTTCCTACCATTTTGATGATCCTATCAGAAACCGATATTCTCTAATAGGATGTTGACTTATATGTATATTTTAAGAATAAACCATCATGAGTCACTTGTGACCTTAGATGAAGTTAGAGTCTGCATGAGACCTAGATGAACCATGCTATCATCTAGGTTGTCAACTTGCTTGAACAAGATAGCTAAAACTATGGTCATTGTAGCAATTATCTTGGTCCATCTGACTATTGAATTAGATCCTTCGAGTTAAGTAACAGAAAAGTACTTTTTCCCAAAAGTGAAGTAAAAGATGCCATCACATTTTCTTTAAAACCTGGAGGACCATTGAATCAATTTTTACTTTTTTTTCTATATGTTATCCCCTTCTTCCAGGTGAACAAGGGATGGCTCTATGTGAGGCCTAGCTCTAGCCTGCATGCATTTTGTGGATATCTAATTTATACATGTGCTTCCTAGTTCTTTCTTTTTCATGTTTTTTGATGATAAATGATTGTAGGCCAAGATTAACATGAAGTGTGGTCCACATCTTTGATTTTTTTTTTTTTTTTCATCATAGTACTTCTTCAACCTATAGAAGATTATTTCTCACTTGAAGAACTTCACTCTGGGACAAACATTTACAAAGCTGACCTTATGTCTTTCCTTTGTCACAGGTGGTCTATCATTCTTCCTTTGAGTTGGGTCAAGTCTTTCTGGATGCCACTTGTGTCCCATGTGGGCTTATGCAATTGGCCTGAGAGAGAGACATTGGATTGCATCTGATGTGAGTAGTTGCAGGCTTTTGTTCATTTCTAAAATATCTCCAGACTTCTAGTTGGATGTTTACCTGTGTTGCAGGGTGGAATACCATGTTTCCCTTTCGATTTTCTTGACTGCAAGGCATACTCAGAGTTCATGTCTCTTGTATCTGGTGAGACCAATCAAATAGTTGAACTTCGTCCTCTTTCTAAGAGGCCTCTTAGAATTCCCATACCACCTTCATGGGACTGTGTAAGGTCATCTGGTGAGGAAGGCCCCAGCATAATGGGGAGTTCTCATAGTATAGAGAGGCAACCACAACAACAATGTAGTGAAGAATCAGCCCCTTCCATGTCCACAGTTGCTTCATGTATGGACACATGCAGTTTAGATACTCACAAGCATAATGGTTTATCTTTTCAAGGCTCTATAGCAAGGACATCCAATATTTTGTGTTATTTCTTGAAATGTATTCACTGTAGTCATTTAATTTTGTTCCCTAAGACCAAAATGGGCAAAAGGGCTTTTTGTGAGCTGATGCGCAAAAACAGGATTAACTGGGTCCCTAGAAGCATAACAGGTTGTCTTCATACCCACTTTATTTTACAGTTTCTGTTTTCCAAGCTATATATTGTGTATTGCAGTTTCTGTTTTCTTATTTTAGGCTTGAAAGCAGATGCAAAATGGCTCAAATTTAGGCTTGTAAACGGGTATAAATAACTCAAACTCTAGGCATGTAAATAGGTGCAAACAACTCAAACTCTGGGCATGTAAATAGAAGTAAAGTGCTCAAATTCTAGAATGTAAACAAGTGTAAGCAATCAGACCCGAAACCCATGTTAGATCCGGATCCGGATCCATGCAATGGCCAAAACAAGTTTCACATATGAGATTTCGGATCAGATCCGAAATCCGTTTCTGAAATTCGGATCAGATCCGAATTCGGATCCGAAATACCTTGTGGAATTGGATCCGAATCTAGATCCGAATCTTATATTTCGGATCTTATTTCGGATCCCTCCTGACCCGACCCGGATCCGCTCCATTGACACCCCTACTCCTAGGCAGTTGATATTGATTACTTAGGCATTGTTCGGTAATATTTTTGAGAAAAGTAAATTATGAAAAATCTCAGTCTCCATCTTTCTAAAAAGTATAGATTTTAGTTATGAGAATTAAATGTTTAGTATCCTAGTTGGGTATTTGTAGATCATAGCGTTTAGAGATACGTTTTACTATGTTACTATGTTCCCGGCCCTTTCTTTTGATAAAAGGAAAAGAATAAATATCTTTTGTTATCTTTTCCTAATCTATAAATATATTTTATTCTCTTTTCCTACTCGCTTCCTCAATATCAATGTAAAAGTTAGATGTGTAACTTTTAAAAATTATTGTCCTTGTGTCTTTCTTTCTCTTCCTCTCCAAAACCGTCCTTGCACACAAGATAAGATGTGTTGGTCCATTTAATTTGGATTGTATATGTTTTTTTAATATTCCAATCATTGAAGATCTCATAATATCCATCATGTTCCCAAGTGCTATCTTAATAAAAAAACTCCCATTAAATACATTAATTTCAACAAAAGTTATATCAAGATTAACTTTAATAAGATCCATCTAATCAAATGATCAACCAATTCACCATAAATATGATAAATAGAATAAGAAAAGAATGATGTAACAGTCTGGCTCTTTGTTGTGAGAGGAGCTGAGAAGAGGCCCTGGCTAGCTACCTGACTATAGGCATCAGATCCGTAGATACGCCCACCTGGTATATCATTATTGTATGAACAAGGTATATATATTAGATTTCACATGAGAAGACTTCCCTTCCCCATGCAGAACAAGAAGGAAAAATATTTGGATCCTTATTTGTCAAAGGTCATAAACAGGAGGCGCAGTCCGAATCTCTCATTGTCCCCACCCCCCGGCCCTCTCCCACATGTTTATTCTAAAGCGAACAACGTCATATATAAAAACATAAATTGAATCATGAACATGCAGTTAGTATATATAGATCTATCAGGCGAAGAAAATCTGCTGGAAGTAGACTTCTGACCAAGCGTACATATGAACTTCCCATGCAACTTCTCACTCACGCACACCGCTTACCCCCAGGGGGACTTGCATTGACTAGGGAAACTTCTTGCCCTCTTCCCCACTGCCTTCCGCCAACTCGCGATCGACCTTAAAGTGAATGCCAAGTTTCTCTGCAATTGCAACAGTGTGGGCGGAGTGAAGCTTGGGAATGAGGACCATGTTATCACAGACCATACTGTTTCATGATGTAACAATGTTGACGATGTCCTAGTGCTACAACCAGGCATAATTCAAGAGAGACTTGAAAGAAATACAGGAATATATATGCAGGGAAATGAAAACAAGAGGGGGGCCGGGTGAACTGGCAGAGAAAATTTCCCCCAGAATGGGGACTGGGCATCAAGTTAATGAGAGTAAATTTCCGTTTGTGCTCTTTTATAAGGCACGGCTTGTGTACCTATCTCTTCTGATCACCTCTGCTTGGTACACTGGTACGCGCCTAGTGGTTACAGCCGACCAACCAATGGATGGATGGTTAAAGACGTTTCCAGTCAATGTTTATCCTGCATGTGTGATCATTTCTAAACTATGTAAAAGCAATTATTTCTTTTGTTTTTCCTTTTGTCGGAAGGTAACCATAACAAAGAGCAATGGAGTCAAGATGCCACTAAACCGCATGTTGTTGTGAATCTGAAAGGAAAGGAGAAGATCAACTATATTTTTGTTCTTGCACTCAACTTATTCTCATGAGGACATCACCTCAAGAAGGAACACAATAACATTTACTTTGGATTGAAAAGAAGAGAAAGAATTTAGAAATAGCAAGATGAACAAGAAGGAGCAAGAAATAAAACTCAGCATGAATTAACCGGAGTATGATCTTTCATCTCCCGCTGCCGGCTCCGCCAGTGGGTACTTCCGTTCAAAAAGTACAACGATTCCAACACAAGAACAAAGGAATGCGAATCTATATACTCCCCGGTTTTTATTTCACTTCCTTTCTTATACCTAGGCGTACGTGATCAATCACCAACAGGAACAAGACTTCCATCACAATCACATAGCTAGCTCCTGAATTAACAAAGATGCTTGAGAAGAAGAAAGTGAGATTCTCGTCTTTAAATTACTATATACCTAATCTGCTGTTAATTAAGTCTGTACAAGTGATCCGCCATCGATATCCTCATATATAGCTGCAGCCATTCCACCATCATCACAGGGCTCCAATGCGCTGCTTCTTGCACGACAGGGCCGGGAACAACTCCGCCTCTCTTAGCGTCTTGCCGTCCCAGTCACCGAATCCTTGGCAGCTGGCATTCCCAACAGTGGCATGCTGTGCGTCGGCGCCAACATCAACGGCGGCGGTGGCCACACCAGGCACCTTGACGATGTTGACGCCGAACAGCCTCATCACCTTGATGGGCCTGGCATGCTGCACTGAGTGACCGTCGGCCGGGACGAACGTGGTTGCGGCGCGGGGCCGCCAGCCGATGTAGAGAAGCCTGTCGCGCCCCGTCGAGCGCTGGAAGCTGACGACGTCGCCGGCCTTGAGGTTCTTTTCCCTGACGAAGCGGCTCCATCCCTTTGTGAGCACGTAGCTCTGGCTGCTGTTCCAGTAGGAGTAACGGAAGCGCCACACCTTGCCGCTGGAGTCCTCGAAGTTGAGCAGCACGCCTTTGCAGGCGGAGCTGCCGATCTGCAGCGGGAAGTACTTCTCGGCGTGTTGCTTCGGTATCACCAGCCGGTTCAGCTTCCCCACGTCGCTGGGTGTCACCGCCTTGTCGAATAGTTGCTCCCGGGCGGCAGACTCGCCGGGGTGCCGGTTCCTACAGAGGGCGGCGGTGGAAGAGGCTCCCACCTTGCGGCCAAGAGCGCGCTTGCTCTGCTGGAGCTCGTCGTGATAGGTGTGTTTGCGAAGTATGTCCACGATCTCGGCTTTGGAGTGGGAGTTGAGGAACAGGAGCTCGGCGGTGCCATCATCGTCGGAGTCGGAGAGGGGCTTGAAGTTGGTGACCGCACCGCGGCCCCGGAAGCGCTCGGCGGCGACGTCGTACGCGCGGGCCGCCTCGTCCTCCTCGTTGAAGGTGCCCAGCCACACGCGCTGGTGCTTCTCGTAGATCTGAGCACCCCACCGCCCGTTGGGCTGCGGCACCACACCCTTGTAGCGCGAGGACGGCAGCTTCCGGGACTCCGCCTCCGTGCCCAGCTCGGGGTTTTGCACCACGCTCGTGCCGCTCCCCACCCGCTGCAGCTTCTCGCAGGAGGAAGACCCCCGGGGAAGCTTGAACCTGGTCAGAGGAGGAGGCGGCGGCGCCGGTGATGGCAGGATTGGATGCCGTGCAGGGCCCCTCTCCGACTCGCTCGACACATCGTCGATGCAGCAGATGCCCATGCCTGCCCGACCTCTGTTTGTGTGAATGTCTCGATCCCTTTATTAAGGTGCTGGAAGCAAGCAGAATCGATAGGAAAAGGGAGATATCTGCACTAGCTAGTAGTATTTATGGCGCAAGGGATTTGTGAACTCGTGTGTGCTTGCCAGACGTGGAGGTAGACGGTTGAGTTCGTATCAGGTAAAGAAGGGGACCGGGAGTATCCATCGAGTTATATAAAAGAAGGCAAAACTGGGATTGGTATTCCTTTTGTTTGTTTTAACATTTTAGTGGGTATTTGGCGTAGTCGACGTTGGACCGTAGGGGATCAGTAGTCACCGGGGGGGGAGGGGTTTCGAATTTAAAATCCAAAAAATACCCTGTCTCGGCCCCATTGCATTAACTTCGGCCCCCCTCCCCCAGTGACTACTGATCCCCTACGGTCCAACGTCGACCGTAGGGGATCCGGACTCGGGTGAAAAGGAGTCCTCCGGCTCTCCCTTTCTTGGTGTGTGTATGGGAACCTATATATGGCTTTTCGATAGAGACGTGTAGGGGTGTCAACGGATCGATGGGATCCGAAAACCCGCCCCCGATCCGTGCCAAAGATCAGATTCGGATCATCGTGTTGATCCAAAAATTGCTTCCAAGTCACACTCAGATGCAGCCTATGCGGGGAATGCTCCGGATCGCCCAGAACGAAGAACTACGGATCAAGCTTTCCTGCCTCGATCCCCATTCCTCAGCTGCATCTTTATAGGGTTTCTTCCCCGATCCCCAACTGTTGTGCTCCATCCTACCGCAGTACCAGTACAAGCCTCAGGCAGATCCGTCCCCCCATATGCATGCTTGCCCCTGCATATCTCCCCCCCTGTGCTCGCTGCCGCAACTCCGCGCCACTGTGTGCGTGCTTGCCGCCGCAAACTCGCCCCCCTGCTTGCCATCGCAAATCCGCCCTGCATGTGCTTTGGATCGCAAACGCAACGGAATAAAATAAAATTAAATTAATCGCAGCGATCCCAGTCTGTTTCGATAAACAAAATAAAAACCGATAATCGGTTCTCACCTTACGCGGATTCGAATCTGCGTTCGAACGGTTCTGTTGGTGTGACACTGCCAGCCGTGCAGATCACGTCCGACCTTTAACGAAGTCCACACAATCCTCTTTGCGACAGATATCCTCACATTCCTCGTTCCTCGCAGCCTACGAACGATTCGCCGTTCGCCGCAACATGCGGTCAATTTCCTGTCTCACGGGAGTCGAAGAAGACGACAGAGTAGACCCAAAGAAGGGGGCCGGCTAGGGGCGCCAGAGAGAGAAAGGGAGAGAGGAGGGGCGGCCAGGGCTGAACAGCAACTTGGCCTGCTCAGCCCACTCGCTATATTTTATACTTACCATGCGGTTTTTCACAAAAACTCCGAAATAATATAAAATCTATTTTAAATCCATCGCCTTGAGAATCTTTTGCGTGTAACCCTCTAGGCCCAATTACTAGTCCGGTTAATGGCCCAACAAGGCCAATGACTCCTCACTGACTTAATTAATCAATTAATAACTCATATTAATTAATTACTAAACCGAATTAATGTCGCACATTCAATTCGGTCGGACCTCCGATCACGTTGAGTGCCAAGACATACCGCGTGAATCTAGAAAGTATTGGGATTAGTCAACTCACTTTTGTAACCTTTCCGTCGACAGTTACCACATAGATTTAACCCTTCATTCGCACAATGCTCTCAAGTCAACGCAGGGTATGGTGAACCGTCAAACCCTAACCGGTCAACTCACTTGGATCGGACGCTACCGAAAAATATCGAAAAACTCTTTTTCCGATATTATTGTTCGCCCTGTCCAGGGACTCCTGTGCATACTACGTAGAGCATTCTCTCTCTTAGTACTAAGTGTGAATGATTCCTTATTGAATATCCAATTCCCTTCAATGGTATTCCACTATATCCAATCTTTGGCTATTTAGAATCCCGTTAATAGAGATCCGTAAACCAAAGTCAAAGTACAGAAGTCCACTAACAAAATGTCCTTGGTGTCTCTAGTCCAAGGATCATCTACGCGACTGCGACAATAGAATCAAGCTAGTTGACAGTTAGGTACATTACCATCCAGTGATTCAATAGAATCAATTCAGTGAACTCATTCTCTAATGAGTACCTACATATTCGCCTTAGTGTCTCCACACAAGTGACTATAAGATCAGTCACGTTCATCATATGAGCAGGAGTAATCTGCACTAGTTTAACCGGATATCTAATATCCTTCTCAGATATCCTCCTACTAGAAACAATTAAGAATATGTGTGTATAAGTGATCAGTCTCATTAGTATGATCTCATCATAATCTGATCACTATTACACATACTCATAGACTTCATTATGAGACGATATTAAAACAAATAATACATAATGAAATAATGCCATATTATTAATAAATGAACGAGATTATACAAAGTTATATTGGCTTGTTGGCCACCTATGACTAACAATCTCCTTCTTGGACTAAAGCCAATCACCTTTATGCAATATACTTATAGCCTCTAGGTGAGGCTCAAACACAATTTGAAATAATAGTTTTGTTACTGGATCTACTACATTATCAATGGATGGAACACTTTTCACCACTACATCTCCTCTGTAAATAATCTCTCTGATAAGATGAAAGCACCTCAGAATATGCTTCGATTTCTGATAAGGCCTAGGCTCTTTCCCTTAAGCAATTGCTCTATTATTGCCACACAACAGCAGAACATGATCAGAGATACTGGGAACTACGCCGATGTCAGTAATGAACTTCTTCAACCACACTTCTTCCTTGGCGGCTTCAGCTACAGCGATGTACTCAGCTTCTGACATCAAATATGTAGTGGTTTCCTCCTTGGAATTCTTCTAGCACACTGCGCCTCTATTAAGAGTAAACACAAAACCAGATGTATACTTACTATCATCCGGATATGATGGCAAATTCAAGTCAATAAATCCTCGCAGTTTCAAGTCACCTCCTCTATAGGCAAGAAACATATTATTAGTTCTTCTCAAGTACTTAAGGGTACATTTCACTGCCTTCCAGTACTCTTTGCCTAGATTAGCTTGAAATCTGCCCGTAATACTTAGAGCATATGCCACATCAGGCTGTGTACATAGCATGGCATACATGATAGATCGTATGGCAAAGGAATAGGGTATTCTATCAATGAATGCCCTCTCTTTAAGAGTCTTAGGAGACTGCTCCTTTGGTAGATAAATTCTATGTCTCATCGGTATGAGACCTTTCTTGAAATTTTTCATGCCAAACCTTTTAACAATAGTATCTATGTACATGGAGTGGGTCATTCCAACCATCCTCTTTAATCTATCTCTATAAATTCGTATTCCCAATACGTAGGATGCTTTTTCCAAATCCTTCATGGAGAAGTTTTTCGACAGTCAAACCTTTACCGATGATATCATATCTACAACATTCCCAATGAGTAGTATGCCATCTACGTAAAGAACTAAGGAGGTGATTGTACTCCTACTGGTTTTCTTGTATACACAAAGTTTATCTTCATTCTTAATGAAGTCATAAGACTTGACAGCCTCGTCAAATCTTATGTTCCAGTTCCGGGAAGCCTGTTTCAGTCGATAAATGGACCTCTGAAGTTTGCACACTTTATCTGGAAACTCCTTGGATGTGAAACCTTCTGGCTGTATCATGTACACCTCTTCCTCAAGGTTATAATTGAGAAAGACAGTCTTCACATCCATCTACCAGATCTTATAATCGTAGTGTGCATCTATGGCTAGGAGAATTCTGATTGACTTTATTATGACAACTGGTGAGAAAGTCTCGTCGTAGTCAATTCATTGCCTTTGACGATATACCTTTGCCACCAACCTTGTCTTATAAGTGTCGATCTGTCCGTCTGCACCGATCTCTCTCTTAAAGATCCACTTTCACCTAATGGGTACAATATCCTGGGACAAATGCTCCAACTTCCAAACTTGGTTGATGTACATGGACTGGATTTCAGAGTTCATGGATTCTCGCCATTTCCTGACTTCTGAACCTTCTATGTCCTCCTAGTAGGATTTAGGATCATCATCATCATTATATTCCACACCTTCAGCGATATGTCGCATATATCGTTCGGGTAGTCTAAGTACCCTACCAGATCTACAAGGATGATTTGTGTGTACCTAAACAGATTTAGAAACTAATAGCTCATCTGATCATATCACAGCTGTTTGGAGATCTAGAACCTCTTCTAGTACTATTTTACTCCCACTGTTCTCGTGGAGAAAGTATTATTCTTCTAGGAAAACAATTTTTCTGGCCACAAACACCTTTTGTTCACTAGGATGGTAGAAATAATATCCAAACGTCTCCTTTAGATATGCCACAAATCTGCATCTATCAGTTCTTGATTATAACTTCTCTGTATCATGCCTCTTAGATGAGTAGGACAACCCCAGACTTTAATATGTTTAAATTTTGATTTTCTACCTTTTCTTATCTTATATGGAGTAGAGGTCACAGACTTGCTGGGTACTATATTTAGTAGGTATGCTGTTGACTCTAGAGCATACCCCCAGAGGGATACTAATTAATCCGAAAAGTTCATCATCGATTGCACCATGTCCAACAACGTGCGATTCCTCCTTTCAGATACACCATTCATCTGTGGTGTATATAGAGGGATCAGCTGAGAAAGGATATTATTATCCTTTAAGAATTGTGTGAAATTAGTACTCAAGTATTCTCCTCTCCGATCAGATTGAAGTTCATGTCTGCTTCTCTACTTCATTCTTGAATTCTTTGAACTTCTCAAACGCTTCCGACCTGTACTTCATTAAGTACACATTGCCAAATTTTGAGAAGTTATCAGTGGACGTGATGAAGTACGAGAAGCCACCTTTGGCTTGGGTGGACATAGGACCACATACATCCAAATAATTAGTTCTAAACTGTCCTTGGTACGTTCTCCATATCTAGTAAATGAAGACTTTCACATCTTTCCCATAAGGTAGGACTCACATATTGCAAACGATTCATAATCGAATGCATTTAAATATCCATGCTTGTGCAACTTGTGCAGCTCGCTTTCACCAATGTGTTCAAGTCTACAATACCACATGTAGGCTTGATTCACACAATTCTTACTCCTCTTAAGAGCATTATTAATATGGAGATAGTAGTAAGAAACATCTAACAGATATAGACCGTTGACTAAAGGTGCCGAAGCAATTAATTTATTACCATAATAAATCGAACAACTTTTGTTCTCAATAGTCAACCTATATCCTTCTTTGTTCAAACAAGAAACATAAATGATGTTCTTTATTATACTAGTTACAAAATAGCAATCATCCAATGATAAGATGTCTCCTAATGGAAACTTGAAGTTTGTTGTCCCTACAATAACCGCCGCAACTTTTGCGCCATTTCCTAGCCTCAGATCCACCTCACCTTTTTCAGCTTGCGCTTACTTGTCAGCATCTGCACATCATGGCAAACATGAGAAGCACATCTAGTATCTAATACCCAAGATGTGGTGTCTCTTACTGACAAGTTGATATCTATCATATAGATATCTGAAGCTTCTGATAGCTTCACCTTTCCATGAGTTTTATCGTTGAGGAACTCCTTGTAGTTCCTCTTCCAATGACCCTTCTACTTGCAGTAGAACTAGTCACCCTTTTCTACTCCTTTGCCATTGTCCTTCTTAGGCACAGACTTTGGCTTTTATAGATTTTTGCTTTTACCTTTCTCAAAAACAACTATTGCTATCCTCCTTTTATTGGTCTCACCAATTAAGAGGGCATTAAGCTTTTCCTTCACAAGGTTGCCTTCTTCAGTTATTAGCATTTTCAAAAGCTCAGCCAACGAAGTCTGCATCTTGTTCATGTTGAAGTTAACAATGAACTGTGCATATGATGCAAGGAGTGAGGCAAGTACGAGGTCAGTGTGTATCTCATTGGGCAAATGAATCCCAATAGCCTCTAATCTCTCAATCTACTCAATCATCTTTAGCACATGGGTCTGCATTGAAGATCTCTCTGCCATCTGAACTTTAAATAGGGATTTGGACATCTCATATCTCTCTACCCTGTTTTGATCCTCAAACAGCTCCATCAAATGGAGTAAGATGGCTTTTGCACCCATGTTTTCATGCGGCCTCTACAACTCATTGTTCATAAAGGCAAGCATATAACATTGTGCAAGAGTGAAGTCCTCCTTCTATTTATCATATGTGATCATCTTTGCCTCAGGAGCATCTAATGCCGGTTCAACAGGAGAATCACATCCAAGGACATAGGCAATGTGCTCAGACTTGAGGACAATCTTCAAGTTTCTGAGCCATTCCGAGTAGTTCGGGCCTGTCAAACGATTGGCATCAAGTATGCCACGGAGTGGGTTATTCGATGACATATTTCCCTATAAGAGATAAATGAAATTTATTTTAGTAGATGTTCAATTAAATCTAAAACAAGATATAGACTTTTAATTATGTTTTAACTCCCACTAATTTTTGACGGACTATATAACCCTCAGATTTGCAGAACGGGAGACGCCAACAGTCTCTTAGTAGGGATAAGAATCTCAATGACTTCTAATACAACCTTGTGAATACCACAATGTTACGAGACGGAGATAGATTTGCATGCAGCCCTTGTAAATAGCACAATAAGGCTACATGGTTCTTCTATCCCGATCAATAGGCATCTCATGCCATAGCTAGAGTCTCTCCTAACAATTAGACAGGCCTTGTGGATAGCACAACAAACCTGCCTAAAATAATTTGAGTCATATGACTATAATGATGGAGGACCACGTAGTAAGTTCTCAACTACTCATGCTACGGCTTAGGATTTAGCGAGGGTTTTTAGATAACTTTTTATCTTGATCTCTCCTAGGTGATAGTATATAAATAAATCGTATATATTTACTACATACTATACCTCCTTTGATTCATAATCAAAATCAAAACATTGTATCACATATATGTCAAGTGTGGTCATGGATAGCACAGTAGTTTAACTAGAGTCAAGTAGTCAAACGCACACACAATCTAACATAACGTTTATATTAGACAATTTGCAAACACATAGACAAAAGATCTCCATCAAATCGCCTTCCTCGTTGCAACTGTGAATCATCTTCGCTCCTTCCTCAGTTGCTTCGATCAATTTACATCAAATTCTAAATTTACATATAAAATAGAAGAAGGTCTTATGGCAAGCACAAAAGAGAGGAGGTAGAAGAACATTGGAAGATGAGAGAGAGAGAAAGAGGTGCGCAGACCTCTATTTATTAACAATTAATAAACATTCAACCATACACCCACAATCCACATACATCATCACATGAAGCATTCTAAGTGCATATCTATGACCACGGTGTGTTTTATCCATTCCACACAAGATAAGCATATCACATGGCTAAAATAAAAGGGTTTCAAAAAATAAATAATTTTGACTTTCAAAAAACTCGGTTCCAATCAAAATTGGGATTTGAATTTTGAAAACTCATTTTATTATCTTACGCATGCAATTAAATCAAATTTAAAAGCATGAAAACACACATCATATGTGCACACACTCCAAATTAATAATTGGTAGAATGTTCTAGACTAATTTGAACACTTCTAAAAATTTAAAACAATCTAACATTTAGAATAATCAATAATTAATAATCTAACATTTAGACTATTAATTATTAACCACTAATCTAACTCTTAGATTAGTCAAATTAAGGTTAATTATTAATTTTACACTTAAACTACTAATTAATTCCAATTAATTAACAACTAATTGTTAATTAAAAATGACTCAAAATCAATTATAGCTCAATTAAATAAAATTGAATAAAATTTTACTTTTAAAAACTATTTTGAATTTTAAAATTAGAATCCAATTTTAACTAATCTGAATGGGCTCAGTGGGTTTAATTGGAAAGGGGGAAAAAAGGGCTCAGCCTTTGGCTGAGCCAAGGCTCGGGCCAGAGTCGAGCCCGGCCTAGCGAGTGGGCTCGGGCCCAGCCTCCCCCCACCCTAACCCCGAAGCTCTTGTAGGTGGCTTGTCGGCGGCGGTTGGAGTTGCAGGTGTCCCACCCCTTTCCGACGAACGGCCCGGCGGCGCCCGATCCAGCTAGCGACGCCCCCGACACTGTTGGGCTTCCCAATAGTGAGCCCTTGCAGCTAAGGCCAAGCCAAACCCTTCTTCCCCCCTCCTTTTAAACGCATCAACAATGGAGGAAGAAGAAGAGTGGGGCGGCCGGCTGTCGCAGCCCACTATCTCCGACACCGGCAGCAAGCCCGGTGGTGACCGGCAACGCACTCCTGGAGGATCTAAGGCGCCGGTGTTAGTATTAGGTGCCCTGAAAGCCAATCTGATACTGTAAATTATTCAGTTTATTAATATAATGGCCACGTTTCATTGTGTGTAACTAGTTCAATCTATGTTTATCGTATCACGATGAAGTCTATGAACATGTGCAACAATCTTCGGATTATGATGAGATCATAATTACGGGACCGAAGACTTATAAACACATGTTCTTAAGGGTTCCTAGTCGGAGGATGTTTAAGAAGGATATCAAATATCCGGATAGACTAGTACAGGTTTTTTCAGCTCATATAATGATGGTGATTGATCCTATAAATCACTTGTGTGGAGACACTATGCTGGACCTGTAGGTGCTCATTGGGGAATGAGTTCATTGAATTGATCTGGCCTAGAATCGTTGGATGGTATATACCTCACTGTTAACCAGCTCAATTCTTTTGTCACGGTTGCGTAGATGATCCTTAGACCTGAGACACTAAAGATATCTTGTTGGTATGTCTCTTAACTTTGACTTTGATTAATGAATCCCTAACCATGGGTTATCAATAAATCAAATGATCGGGTTCAGAGAAACGCCCTCGAAGGTAATTGTGTGTTCAATATGGGATCATCCGCTCTTAGTATTATAAGGGAGAATGTTCTGGGAATGATGCGCTTAAATCCTTGGCCAGGACGGACTCTGTATCAAATAAAGAGTTATTCGATATAGATTAGCGGCATCTGATTCAAGCGAATCGACCGGCTAGGGTTTAACAGTAAATCATACCCTAGGTCGATTCAGGAACATTGCATGGATGAAGGATTATATCCGCGCGCTAACCGATGATGAAAAGGTTCCAATAGAGGGATGCGATTACCCTAATGCCATATAGGATCACGCGATGTTGCTTGGCATCCAACGTGATCGGAAGCTCGTCCGAATTTACTGTGGGACATTAAATTCGGCTGATTAATTAATATAAGGATATTAATTAATTCAGTTGATCCGTAAAGAGTTTCTAGGCTTAATGGACTATTAACTGGACTGGTATTGGGGCCTAGAGGGTCACATGCAAAAGGTTTTCAAGTCGATGGATTATTTGACGGGATTTCGGATAAGTGTGGGTTTTTATGAAAAACTGCAAATACACTTATTACAAAAGAAGGGCCGCTAGGTCGGGAGCTAGCAACCTTGACCTAGCCGCCGCCCTCTCTCTCCTCTCTCCTAGGCACACGTCTCGAGGCCGGCCAGCTGGAGACTCTGCTCCGGCTCCTAATAGCTCAGCCTTCCGTCCGACAAGAGTTTCCGAATTCGCATGTCGCGGTGGATTACGCGTAGTCAAAAGGGATCCACGAACGCCTCATTGAGCGAGGAGGTGAGGACGATCCATCGCGAGGAGAACTGCGTGGATATCTCTAGAGGCTGGGAACCTGCACGGCTTGCAGCATCGCTCCGACGGAACTGGAGAACAAATGCGGATTCGAATCCGCGCAAGGTAAATCCGATTTACCACTTTAGGTTTTTGTATATTGAAACGGGGTGGATCCGTTCGGAAATAATATTCCGCTGCGTTTTTCGGAAGGATCCGGACACAGAGAACCCAACAGTGATATCAGAGTCAGGTTCCATTGTGTTATTCATCGTTTCAATTTTTCGAATTATCAATTTTATAAAATATTCCATGCATGTTATTAGATTTTAAACGCATGAGTCGCGTTCATTACATGAACACGGTTAACTAGCTGTAATTATTGCTTTAAAATCTGTAATTGTTGGTGCGGTTCGTGTTCTTTGTCCGATGAAGAACGGGCACGAATTGGCATCGTTTTGGGCACCCCAAAGGTTGAGGAATCGGTCAACGGTGCCTTGGATATCATCCAATGAATCGCAGGGGATCCATTGCCCTTACCGGTGCCAGAGAAGGCGTATGTCGGCCACCCTTCATCCTCTACCTTGCAACAGTCCAGGGCCATGGGATGGAGGGCTCGGGTATGCACAAACCGTGCATGAGATGGGGGGGTGGTATAGGGCTACTGTCGGCAACCAAGGGTCACCGGCGCCGTCGCCGATGCCCCTGGCCACCGGGGTAACCCCACGGGGCAGGGTGCCAGCAGCAGAGGGCCACCCCCTCACTGGCCCGATTGACCCCATTGACCAGGCCCATTTTCCTTTATTTTTCCCTATTTTTTATTTGTTTACTGGTTTTTAATATTACAGAATTTAGTTTAAATTTAAAATAGGATTTTAAAATTGATTAGATTCTATTTTACAGTTATTAAAGACCATTAAATGGGATTATTTAAATATGGGGAAATTTTAACAAGTTGTTAATTGTGTTATCAATCTAATTGTTAGATTTGATAATGATAAAGATTATTAAATTTAAATGATTAAATTAATCTCTTTAATTTGATGACTTGCATGGAATATTATAAAGTTGTTAATTTGATTTTTTGTACATATGATGTGTTTTAAATGCTTATTTAAATTCGATTTATAGTAAGCATGCTTAAACAAATAAACCTTTCGAAAATCCTAATCATCCAAATTTTGTTTGATCCTTAGTTTTTTGAAATCAATAATTAAATATTTTCGAAAATTTTTATTAAGCCATTTGATGCGCACTACATGTGTAGTTTGTTTAATTAAAAAACTATATGGTGGTCATGGATTAGCACTTAATATATAGCTTGTGGATCTTGATCAATAATGTGTGATTGCATGGTTTATTATTTGTTAATATATAGAGGTCTGCAAACCTCTCCCTCTCTCATATTCTATTGTATCTCTACCTCCCTCCCTAATGTACTCATCATAAGGTTTCCTCTTTAAATTATCATGTAATTATGAAGTTATGATGTAATCGAGGCGGCTGAGCAATGGAACGAGGATGATCCACAACTGCAACCAAGAAAGATAAGAAAGAGTTCCTTAAGCCTATGAGTTTGCAGACTCATGATATAAATGTTGTATTGTGTGTGTGTGTGTGTTTGACTATCTGGCTCAAGTCAAACCACAGTGTTGTCCATGATCACACTATGACATGTATGTGATGCGTGTGTTTTCTTTTGATTACGAATCAAATAAGCTAGGTTATTAGTATAAGTACTATATTTGATATATTTAATACTATCTCCTAGGATGAGACCAAAGTAACTAAATAAAACCTTCATTACAAAATCTAAGCCGTAGCATGAGTCATTGAGAATGCACTGCATGGCTCTCCATCAATATAATTAATAGAACTTAATTCAGTAGTGGCATATACTACTTGTTTACCTAAGATTTGCTATCGTCTGTTGAGAGGACTATTAATTATGGCATTAGATGCCTTTTGATAAGAATAGAGGAACGATATAGTTATCCATGTGTTTACCCGGGAACTATATTTCTACTCTACTCTATCACGTATTGATGGTAAAGCTTAAACCGAGAATAATGGTCTACTGTGTTTACCCGGGACAATTAATAACCTGGGAGCCGAAACATGATTAGATATTACAAGGAGTTGTAATTACCATGAGATGATTGCTCTGAGAAAACAGTATAATACTATGTGTTTACCCGAGGTTATACTGTGACTCTTGGAGATTCTGACCCCCGCTAAGAGACTGTTGGCGCCTCCCCTTCTATATACCTGAAGCTTATACAGTCCGACAAAAATTAGTGGAAGTAAAACTAGATAAAAAAAGTCCATGCCTTGTTTTTAATTAATGACTGAATATCTGCTAATTATAATATGATTATCTCCTATAGGCTAAAATGTCGCACCATAACCCGTTGCATGGCATTTGGATGCCAATCGTTTGACAGGTCCAAACTACTCAGACTGGCTCATAAACCTAAAAATTGTCCTCAGGTCTGAGCAAATTGCTTATGTCCTGTATGTCCTGTATGATGAACCTCCTACTGAACCAACATTAGATGTCCCAGAGGAGGACATGTTGACATATGAAAAATGGAAGGAAGATTCTACCATAGCCCAATGCTACATGCTGGCCTCTATGAGTAATGAGTTGCAGAGGCAGCATGAGGAGATAGATGCTAGATCCATTATGCTCCATTTGAAGGAGCTATTTGGTAAGCAGAGCAGAATCGAAAGATATGAGATATCTAAGAATCTGTTCAAGGCTTAGATGGTAGAGGAATTTTCAGTACAGACTCATGTGTTGGAGATGATTGAGTAGGTGGAGAGGCTAGATACTCTTAGGGTCTCACTCCCCAAGGAGATGCATACCGACCTTGTGTTATCTTCACTTCCACAATTATATGCTCAGTTCATTGTGAATTTTATCATGAATAAGATATAGACCACTTTGGCTGAATTACTGAACATGCTAAAGACTGCAGAGTGGAACCTTGTGAAAGATAAACCCCAAATTCTTATGGTTGGTAAGACCGGTAGGAAAAGACTAGCAGTCCAAGGCTTCAGGAATGGCAAAGGCAAGAATCAGAACAAGCCGAAGGTTGTCAAAAAGGACAAAGGCAAGAGTACTGAGAAGGGTGAATGCTTCTACTGTCATTAGAAAGGGCACTGGAAAAGGAATTATAAAGAATACCTTAAGGATAAGGCTCAAGGAACTGTGAAGCAGCAGGACGCTTCAAGTATCTATATGATAGATGTAAACTTGTCAATTAGAGATTATACATCATGGGTATTAGATACTAGATGTGTTTCTCATATCTGCAATTCTCCGCAGGTACTGACAAGAAGACATAAGCTGAGGACTAGCGAGGTGGAGCTGAGGCTAGGTAACGGCACAAGAGTTGCGGCGATCGCTGTAGGGACAGTGAAGCTGAAGCTACCATCAGAAGACACATTTTCATTAGATGAATGTTATTATGTACCTATTATAATAAGAAATATTATTTCTATTTCATGTTTAGATAGAATATGGTACACTTTATATATTGGGAGTAATTATTGTTCAATTTATTTCAGAAATAAATTAATAGCTTCTGCTTTATTATCCAATGGATTGTACTTGTTGAATGTGTCTCATAATAATTTAAATATCGGTTCCTTAAGTAAAAGAAATAAGTATAAAATGAACAAAGCCTATTTATGGCATTGTAGGCTTGGACACATTGGAGAAAACAGACTCCAAAGGTTGCATAAAGATGGATATTTAGATCCATTTAATTATGAATCATATGCAACCTGTGAGTCATGTTTGATGGGTAAAATGGCTAAATCTCCATTTACTAGAACTAGAGAACGAGCCAAAGACTTATTGGAACTAATACGTTCTGATGTATGTGGTCCTATGTCTACCCAAGCCATTGGTGGTTTCTCGTACTTCATCACATTCACTGATGATTACTCAAAATTCGGATTCACATACTTAATGAAGTATAAATCTGAAGCCTTTAAGAAATTCAGAGAATTTAGGAATGAAGCAGAAAAACAAAGTGAAAAAAGCATAAAAGCCATCTGATCTGATCGTGGTGGCGAATACTTGAGTACAAAGTTCATTAAATACTTAAAGGGTAATGGTTTCCTATCTCAGCTTACACCTCCTTATACACCTCAGATGAATGGTGTATCAAAAAGGAAGAATCGCACATTAATGGAAATGGTGCGATCCATGATGAGCATGTCCAAATTACTAGTGTCCTTATGGGGATATGCACTTAGCTCGGCTATGTATATCCAGAACAAGGTACCCATTAAATCTATTGAAACCACTCCGTACGAGATATAGAATGGAAGTAAACCAGACCTTAAACATGTTAAAGTCTGGGGATATCTTGCTCATGTTAAAAGACATGATGCAGATAAGCTGGAGTCTAGAATTGACAAATTCAGATTTGTGGGATATCCGAAGGAAACTTACGGATATTACTTTTATCATTCTAGAGAACAAAAGGTAATTGTGGCCAGGAAAGCTGTCTTTTTAGAAGAAGATTATATTCTCCAAAAAGATAGTGGGAGTAAAGTAACTCTAGAAGAAATACTATACCTATAAATTGTTAATGGTCCATCAGATGAACTGTCAGTTTTTGAATATGTTCAAATAAATACATAAGAACCTCGTAGGTCAGAAAGAGTACCTAAGCCACCAGAAAGATATGTGGGACATATTAATTTGGATGGTTATAGGATACTCTATAATGAGGATGATGATCCTAAGACTTACAAATAAGCCATTGAAAGTCCTGAGGCTGGGAAATGGCGAGAATCCATGAATTCTAAAATTCAGTCTATGTACATCAACCAAATTTGGAACTTAGTTGACTTACTTGAAGGTATGGTACTTATCGGCTGCAAGTAGATCTTTAAAAGAAAGATCGGTACGGATGGACGAATAGAAACTTGTAAAGCAAGGCTAGTGGAGAAAGGACATCGTCAAAGGCAATGAATTGACTATGATGAGACCTTCTCACCCGTTGCTATGATTAAGTCTATCAAAATTCTTCTCGCCGTTACTGCATACCATGATTACGAAATCTAGCAAATGGATGTGAAGACAGCCTTCCTCAATGGAAATCTTGAGGAAGAGTTGTATATGATACAACCAAAGGGCTTCACATCAAAGGAATCTTCAAATATGGTATGCAAGTTACAAAGGTCCATTTATGGACTGAAGCAAGCTTCCCGGAGCTGGAACATAAGGTTTGATGAGGCAATCAAATCTTATGGCTTTATTAAGAATGAAGATGAGCCATGTGTATACAAAAAAAATAGTGGGAGCGCAATCACATTCCTAATTCTTTACATTGACGACATCCTACTCATTGGGAATGATGTAGGAATGAATAATGTCATCGATAAAGATTTGGCTATCCAAGAACTTCTCCATGAAGTATATGGGAGAAGCATCTTACGTATTGGGAATACTGATTTATAGAGATAGATCAAAGAAGATGCTTGCCTTAACCCAATCCATGTACATAGAAATCATTGTCAAAAGGTTTGACATAAAAAATTTCAAGAGAGGTCTCATACCGATGATACATAGAATTTATCTCTCCAAAAGTCAGTCTCCCAAGATTTCTGAGAAGAGGGCAATGATGGATAAGATTCCCTATGCTTCAACCATAGGTTCTATCATATATACCATGCTGTGTATAAGACCTGATGTTGCATATGCTCTAAGCGTTACGAGTAGACATCAGGCAGATCCAGGTAATGAACACTGGAAGACTGTGAACTGTATCCTCAAGTAATTAAGAAGAACCAAGGATATGTTTCTAGTCTATAGAGGAGGAGACTTGAAACTGCAAGGATATACTGACTCGAGTTTTTAGTCTGATACTGATGACAGCAAGTTAACATCAGGGTTTGTCTTCACACTCAACGGGGAAGCAGTGAGCTGAAAAAGTTCTAAGCAGGAAACCACTATTGATTCGACAACGTAAGCTAAATATATTACTGCTGCTGAAGCTTCCAAGGAAGCTGTCAGGATGAAGAAATTCATCAGCGATCTTGGTGTGGTGGAAAGCATCTCTGGTCCCGTCCCACTACTGTGTGACAACAATGGGGCAATTGCTCAAGCGAAGGAGCCGAGGTCTCACCAGAAGTCGAAGCACATTCTGCGGCGCTTTCATCTGATCAGAGAGAATATATCTCAGGGAGATGTCGTGGTGGAAAAAGTTCCTTCAACCGACAACATAGCAGATTCACTAACAAAGCCTTTGTCTCAAAATGTCTTTGAGCGTCACTTAGAGAATATGGATATTCTGTATAAAAGTGATTGGCTTTAGTCAAAGTGGGAGATTGTTAGTATTAGGTGGCCTGAAAGCCAATCCGATATTGTAAATTATTCAATTCATTAATATAATGGCAACGTTTTATTGTGCGTAATTAGTTCGATTTATGATTTTCGTATCACGATGAAGTCCTGAACATATGAAACAATCTTCGGATTATGATGAGATCATAATTACAGGACCGAAGACTTTTAAACATATGTTTTTAAGTGTTCCTAATCGGAGGATATTTGAGAATGACATCAAACATTGGGATAGACTAGTATAGGTTTCTTCAGCTTATATGATGAGGGTGATTGACCCTATAAGTGACTTGTGTGGAGACACTATGCTGGACCTGTAGGTGCTCATTAGGGTATGAGTTCACTGAATTGATCCGACCTAGAATCGCTGGATGGTATATACCTCACTGTTAACCAGCTCGATTCTTTTGTCACGGTTGTGTAGATGATCCTTGGACCTGAGACACCAAAGATACCTTGTTGGTACATCTCTGAGCTTTGACTTTTACTAACGAATCCTTAACCATGGGTTATCAATAAGTCAAATGATTGGATTCAGAGAAATGCCCTCGAAGGTAATTGTGTGTTCAATATGGGATCATCTGCTCTCGATATTATGAGAGAGAATGTTCCAGGAATGATGCGCTTAAGTCCCTGGCCAGGGCGGACTCTGTATCAGATAAAGAGTTATCCGATATAGATTAGTGGCATCTGATTCAAGTAAATCGACCGACTAGGGTTTAACAGTAAACCATACCCTAGGTTGATTCAGAAACATTGTATGGATGAAGGATTATATCCGCGTGCTAACCGATGATGGAAAGGTTCCAATAGAGGGTTGTGATAACCCCAATGCCATCCAGGATCACACGATGTTGCTTGGCATCCAACGTGATCGGAAGCTCGTCCGAATTTACGATGGGACATTAAATTCGACTGATTAATTAATATAAGGATATTAATAATTAAGTGGGTCCGTAAAGAGTTACTAGACTTAATGGACCATTAACTGGACTAGTATTTGGGCCTAGAGGGTCACATGCAAAAGGTTTTCAAGTCGATGGATTATTTGACGGGATTTCGGATAAGTGTGGGTTTTTATGAAAAACCGCAAATACACTTATTATAAAAGAACAGCCGCTAGGTCGGGGGCTAGCAACCCTGACCTAGCTATCACCCTCTCTCTTTCCTCTCTCCTGGGCGCACATCTCGAGGCTAGCCCTCTGGAGGCTCTGCTCCGGCTCCCGACAGCTCCACCTTCCATCTGACAGGAGTTTCCAAATCCACATGTCATGGTGGATTACGCGTAGTCAGACGTGATCCACGAACGCCGCATCGAGCAAGGAGGTGAGGACGATCCATCGTGAGGAGAACCACGTGAGGTCGGGCACCTGCGCGGCTTGCATCATCGCTCCGACCAAACTAAAGAACGAACGTGGATTCGAATCCGCACAAGGTAAATCTGATTTATCGCTTTAGGTTTTTGTATATCGAAACGAATTGGATACGTTCCGAAATAATATTCCACTGCATTTTTTGGAAGGATTCGGACATAGAGAACCTGGCCTAGCCAGTGGGCTCGGGCCCAGTGCCCCCCCCCCCCCAAGGGATGCCCGAACGAAGCCGCAAAGCCCGCCGTTCTTTGTCCCACGAAGAACACAAAAAAAACCCAAATAAAAATCTGATTTTTACAGAAAAATAATCTCATTATTTGTGTTCATCTTATGAACATTTTTCTATCATTGTAATTGGATGAAACGCATGGAATATTACAAGAAAGATTATTTCGGATATTAAAACGGATGAGAAATAGTGGAACATGGCTCTAATATCACTGTTAGGTTATGTGGTTTCTCGGGATCGCAAATGTAGCTGAATAAATTAAAATTAAATTAATCGCAGTGATCCCAGTCCATCTCGATAAACAAAACAAAACCGGTGAACAGTTATCACCTTGCGCAGATTCGAATCTGTGTTCGAATGGTTCCATCGGTGCTACACCGCCAGCTGTGTAGATGCCCATCATCTACCGAAGTCCACATGATCCTCCTTACGATGGATATCTTCACGTTCCTCATTCATCGTAGCCCATAAATGATTTGCCATTCGCCGCAACGCGCGATCGATTTCACATCTCACGGGAGTCGAAGAAGACAACGGAGTAGACACAGAGAAAGGGGCCGACCAGGGGGGCCAGAGAGAGAGAGGGAGAGAGGAGGGGGCAGCCAGGGATGAGCAACAGCCTGGCTTGCTCAGCCCACTCACTATATTTTATGCTTACCGTGCGATTTTTCATAAAAACCCCAGAATAATATAAAACCCACCTTTAATCCATCGCCTTGACAATCTTTTGCGTATGACCCTCTAGGTCCAATTACCAGTCCGGTTAATAGCCCAATAAACCAAGTGACTCCTCACTGACTCAATTAAATTAATAGCCTATATTAGTTAATTGATCAACCGAATTAATCTTGCACATTCAATTCGGTCGGACATCACGTTAGGTGCTAAGCAACACCGTGTGAACCCGAAAGCTATTAGGCTTAAGCAACCCACTTTTGAAATCTTTTCGCCGATAGTTACCACGTGGATTTAATCCTATATTCGACAATGCTCTCGAGTCAACTTAGGGTATGGTGAACCGTCAAACCCTAATCGATCGACTCACTTGGATTGAATGCTGCCGTATAATATCGGTAAACTCATTTCCTGATATTATTGTCTGCTCTAGCCAGGGACTCCTGCACATCCTACCTATAACATTCTCTCTTTTAGTACCGAGAGCGAATGATTTCTTATTGAACACTCAATTCCCTTTGACGGTATTCTGCTATACCCGATCCTTGGCTATTTAAAATCTTGTGAATAGGGATCCATAAACCAAAGTCAAAGTATAGAAGTCTACCGACAAAGTATCTTTGGTGTCTTAGGTTCGAGGACCATCTACGCAACTGCGACAATAGAATTAAGCTAGTTGATAGTTAGGTACATTACCATCCAGCGATTTAGTCAGATCAGTTCAGTGAACTCATTCTCTAATGAGCACCTACAGATTCGCCTTAGTGTTGTTAGTATTAGGTGGCTTACAAGCCAATCCGATACTATGTAATATTCAGTTTATTAATATAATGCACTAATTTCATTGTGTATTTAATTTGATTTTTGTTTATCGTATCACGATGAAGTCTATGAACATGTACAATGGTCTTCGGATTATGATGAGATCATGATTATAGGACCAAAGACTTATAAACACGTATTCTTAATTGTTCCAAGTCGAAGGATGTTTGAGAAGGACATCAAACATCCTGATAGACTAGTACATGCTTCTTCAGCTTATATGATGAGGGTGATTGATCCTACAAGTCACTTATCAAGAGACAGTATCCTGGACCTGTTGGCGCTCATTGGTGAATGAGTTAACTGAACTAAACTGACCATGAATCGCTGGATGGTAGCTATCTAACTATTAACCAGCTCGATTCTTTTGTCAAGGTTACGTAGATGGTCCCTGGACCTGAGACACCAAGGATACCTTGTTGGTAGGTCTCTGACCATTGACCTTGATTAACGAATCTCTAACCATGGGTTATTTATAAGTCAAGTAATCGGGTTTAGAGAGATGCCCTCGAAGGTAATTGTGTGACCAATACGGTATCATCCACTCTCGGTAATAGGAGAGAGAATGTTCCAAAAATGATGCGCTTAAGTCCCTGGCCAAGGTGGACTCTGTATCAGATAAAGAGTTATCTAATATAGATTAGCGGCATCTGATTCAAGTGAATCGACAGGTTAGGGTTTAACAATAAACCATACCCTAGGTCGATTCTTGAACATTGCACGGATGAAAGATTATATCCAGGTGGTAACCAATGACGGAAAGGTTCCCATAGTGGGTTGCATAAACCCCAATGCCTTTTGGGATCATGCGGTGTTGCTCGGCACCCAACATGATCGGAAGCCCGTTTGAATTTATTGTAGGACATTAAATTTAGCTGATTAATTAATATAAGGATGTTAATTAATTCAGTGGGTCTGTAAAGAGTTAATGGACTTAATGGGTCATTAACTGGACTAGTATTTGGGCCTAAAGGGTCACACATAAATAGTTTTCAAGTCGATGGATATTTTGATGGGATTTTGGATAAGTGTGGGTTTTTTTGAGAAATCACAAAACCACTTATTATAAAGGTACCGCATCTAGGTTGGGGGCCAACAACCCTGACCTAGCCGCCGCCCCCCTCTCTCTCCTCTCTCTCCTGAGCGCCCCCTTAGAGGCCGGCCCACGGAGGCTCCACTCCGACTCCCGCCCGTTCTGCTTCCCGTCCGACGAGAAATTCGAAACCGCATGTCGCGGAGGATTGCACATAGCCGGACGGGATCCACGGACGCTGCACCTAGCAAGGAAGTAAGGACGATCCATCGAGAGGAAGACTGCGTGGATACTGCTAGAGGCTGGGCACCTGCACGGCTTGCAGCATCACCCCGACAGAGCCGGGCGATCGCAAATTTGAATTCACGCAAGGTAAAATCCAATTTTACTATATGAATTTATGTATCCGAAACGGCATGGATCCAATTTATTTTTTCATTGCGTTTGTCTCGGATCCGACACAGCGAACCCAACAGTGGTATCTGAGCCAAGTTCCACTGTGTTCTTTACCATTTTGGTCCCCAAATCGACAATTCTATATTATATTCCATGCTGATTAATTAATTTTTTTGTTAGAACGATGTTCATGGGACGAGCATGTGCAATTAGATTTTTATTATGACATAAAAAATTAATTTTCTTGGGGATTTATGTGTGTGTATAGAGATCCCCACGGGCACCCCAAACGTTGGGGGTAGCTTGCCGGTGCCTTGGATCCTTCGGGGGTCGTCGGCCACTGCTAGCCCCCTAACTGGCACTAGACCAGGCCGCCGGCCGGCCCCTTCTCCTCCTCCATCTTCCATGCAAGTTGTAAAGGGGGGTGGGGTGACTGCCGGCAACCAGGGGTCACCGGCACCCCTTGTAGAGACCCGCCTGCCGGTGCCTACGTAGCAAGTTGCTGGCAGCGGGGCGCCGCTGGGCTAACCCTGCGCGCAGCTAGGGTTTCCTAGCTGCGCGCGGGTAAGCTAGGCGGGCCTAGCCCGATTTTTCCCTATTAAATGCTGCCCCTTTCAAATCTTAATTAAAGCATAATTAAATTAAAATTGAAATGAGATTTTAAAATTAATTTGAGTTCTGTTTTATAATAAATACGGGGCCAATAAATAGATTTTGTTAAATCTATGAAAAATTAACAAATTGTTGTCAATTTGAATTTAATCTAATTGTTGGATTATTTGACTTTAATGATTGTTAATTTAAATGTTAAATTAATTTCTTTAATGTCAAATTATTAAGCTTGCATGGAATATTATAGATCTGTCAATTTGGTGTACATGCACATGCGATGTAATGTGATTGTGCTTTAAATATGATTTAATTAGCATGTTATTCAAAATAAAACTTTTTCGAAAATTCAAACTTATCCAAATTTTGTTTGGCCCTTGGTTTCTGAAACCAAAATTTATTTTCGACAATTTATTTCTCTAGCCATGTGATGTGCTGATTCATATGTAACTTGATTAATAAAACATACGGTGGTCATGGATAAGCACTTGATAAATTATCATGTGATGATGTGTGGATGTGGACCATTGGTGTGTACGATTTATTAATTGTTAATAAATAGAGATCTACGAACCTCTCCCTCTCTCATATTCCATTGTATCTCTACCTCCCTCCTTGATGTATTCGCCATAAAGCTTTCTATTAAATTATCATGTAATTCAGAATTTATTATGTAATTTGATCGAGGCAACCGAGCATGGAGCGAGGACGATCCAGAACTGCAACCAAGAAGGAAATGAAGGGGTTCAATCAGCCTATGAGTTTGCAGACTCATAATATAAATGTTATATTGTGTATGCGTGTGTGTTTCACTGTCTGGCTCAAGTCAAACCACAGTGCTATCCATGACCACACCATGACATGCATGCGATGCGTATATTTCTTTTGATTACGAATCAAATTACTAGATTATTAGTATATATAATATATTCAATATATTTAAATATTATCACTTAGGATGAGACCAAAATAAATAAATAAAAACCTTCAATATAAAGTCTAAGCCGTAGTGCGAGCTATTGAGAATGCACCGCGTGGCTCTCCATCAATATAGTTTTTAAAACTTTATTTAGTGATGGCATTTTCTTGCATTACCTAAGATTTACGACCTTCTGATGATAGAACTATTAACTATGGCATTAAGATGCCTTGAGATCAGAGTAGAGGAACGATGTAGCTATCCTCGTGTTTACTCGGGAACTATGTTTCTACTCTATTATGTCACGTATTAATGGTAAAGCTTAGACCATGCATAATGGTTTACTATACTTATCCGGGACCATTAAGAAAACCCTGGTAGCCAAAATAAGATCGGATATTGTAAGGAATTGCAATTACCATGAGATGGTTGTTCGAAGATAACAATATGATACTATATGTTTACCCAAAGTCATACTGTGATTCTTGAAGATTCTTATCCCACTAGGAGACAGTTGGTGTCTCCCGTTCTGTATATCTAAAGGTTATACAGTCCGACGAAAATTATTAGGAGTAAAACTAGATAATAAAGTCTATATCTTGTTTTAAAATGAATAACTAAATTTCTACTAATTAAAATTTATTATCTCCTGTAAGCTAAAATGTCGCACCATAACCCGTTGCATGGCATACTAGATGCCAACCGTTTCATAGGCCTAAACTGCTCAGATTGGCTCAGGAATCTGAAGATTGTCCTCAGGTCTGAGCAAATTGCATATGTCCTGGATGATGATCCTCCATCTGAACCAGCAGTAGATGCCCTTGAAGAGGACATAGTGACATATAAGAAATGAAAGGAAGATTCCACCATGGCCCAATACTACATACTAGCTTCTATGAGCAATGAATTGCAGAGGCATATGTGGAGATGGATGCTAGATCAATCATGCTCCATTTGAATAAGCTATTTGGTGAGCAAAGTAGAATTGTAAGATATGAGATATCTAAAAATCTGTTCAAGGCTCAGATGGCAGAGGGATCTTCAGTACAAACTCATGTGCTGAAGATGATAGAATGGGTGGAGAGGCTGGATGCTCTTGGGGTCCTACTTCCCAAGGAGATGCATACCGACCTTGTGTTATCTTCCCTTCTACAATCATATGCCCAGTTCATAGTTAATTTTAACATGAACAAAATACAGACAACTTTGGCTGAATTACTGAATATGTTGAAGACTGCAGAGGGGAACCTTGTGAAGGAAAAACCCCAAGTCCTCATGGTCGGTAGGTCCAACAGGAAGATATTAGTAGTCCAAGCCTTTAGAAAAGGTAAAGGCAAGAATCAGAATAAGTCAAAAGTTACCAAGAAGGACAAGGACAAAAGTGTTGAGAAGGGTGAGTGCTTCTACCATCATCAGAAGGGCCACTGGAAGAGGAATTACAAAGAACACCTCAAGGACAAGACTCAAGGAAATGTGAAGCAGTAGGACGCTTCAAGTATCTATATGATAGATGTAAACTTGTCAATTAGATATTATACATCATGGGTATTATATACTAGATGTGTTTCTCATATCTGCAATTCTGTGCAGGGGCTGACAAGAAAACCTAAGCTGAGGACCGGCGAGGTGGAGATAGTGATGCTTAAGAGTTGCGGCGATCGCTGTGGAGACAATGAAGCCCAAGCTACCATCTAGAGACAAACTTTCATTAGATGAATGTTATTATGTACCTAGTATATTTAGAAACATTATTTCTATTTCAAGTTTAGATAGAATTAGATACATAGTATCTATTGGGAACAATAGTTGTTCAATTTATTTCAAAAATAAATTAATTTCTTCTACATTATTATCCAATAGGTTGTACTTATTGAATGTCTCTCATGATAATTTTAATGTCAGTCATATTCTTAAAAGGAATAAGTATGAAGTGAACAAAGCCTACCTATAGCATTGTAGGCTTGTCCACACTAGAGAAAACATACTTTAAAGGTTGCATAAAAATAGATACTTAGATCTATTTGATTATGAATCGTATGCAACCTATGAATCATGTTTGATGGGTAAAATGGCTAAATTTTCATTTGCTGAAACTGGAGAACGAGCCAAAGACATATTAGAGATAATACATAATGAGGTATGTGGTCCTATGTCTACCCAAGTCATTGGTAGTTTCTCCTATTTCATTACGTTCACTGATGATTTCTCAAGATATAGCTTCATATACTTATTGAAATATAAATAAAAAACCTTTGAGAAATTCAGAGAATTCAAGAATAAAGTAAAGAAACAAACTAGAAAGAGCATCAAAACCATCCGATCTGATCGTGGTGGGGAATACTTGAGTATAGAGTTCACAAAGTACATAAAGGATAATGCTATCCTTTCTCAGCTTACACCTCCTTGTACACCTCAAATGAACGGTATATCAGAAAGGAGGAATCGCACATTGATGGAAATGGTACGATCAATGATGAGCATCTCCAAATTACTGGTGTCCTTATGGGGATATGCACTTAACTTGGCTATATATATCCTGAACAAGGTACCCAGTAAATTTGTTACATCTACTCCATATGCGATAAGGAATGGAAGGTAACTAGACCTTAAGTATGTTAAAGTCTGGGGATGTCCTGCTCATGTCAAAAGACATGATGTAGATAAGTTGGAGTCTAGAATTGACAAATGCAGATTTGTGGGATATCCGAAAAAAACTTACATATATTACTTTTATCATTCTGGCGAACAAAAGGTGTTTGTAGTCAGGAGAGTTGTCTTTTTAGAAGAATATTATATTCTCTAAAAAGACAGTGGGAGTAAAATAACTTTGGAAGAAATTCCAGACCCACAAACTGTCAATGGTTCATCAAATGAACTGTTAGTTTCTGAACTTGTAAAAGAATACACACAAGAACCTCGTAGGTCTGAAGGAGTACCCAAACCACCCCAAAGATATGTAAGACATATTAATATGGATGGTTCTAGGATACTCTATAATGAGGATGATGATCCTAAGACTTACTAGGAGACCACTAAAAGTCTAGAAGTCGAGAAATGGCGAGAAGCCATGAATTTTGAAATTCAGTTCATGTACATCAACCAAGTTTGGAACTTGGTCGACTTGTCCGAGGTATAGTACCCATCAATTGCAAGTAGATCTTTAAAAGAAACAACGGTGCAAATGAATGAATTGAAACTTATAAGGCAAGATTAGTGGCGAAGGACTATCGTCAAAGGCAAGGTATTGACTATGACGATACCTTCTCGCTTGTTGCAATGATTAAGTCTATCAAAATTCTTATCGTCACTGTCATATATCATGATTATGAAATTTGGCAGATGGACGTAAATATAGCCTTCCTCAATAGAAAGCTTGAGGAAGAGGTGTATATGATACAACCAGAGGACTTCACATCAAAGGAATCTTCAGATATGGTATGCAAGCTACAAAGGTCCATTTATAGACCGTAGCAAGCTTCCCAGAGCTGGAACATGAGGTTTGATGAGGCGATCAAATATTATGGCTTCATTAAGAATGAAGATGAGCCTTGTGCGCACAGGAAAAATAATGGGAGCGCAATCACATTCCTAGTCCTTTACGTTGACGACATACTACTCATTAGGAATTATGTAGGGATGATGTAATCAGTAAAGGTTTGGTTGTCTAAAAATTTCTTTATGAAGGATTTGAGAAAAACATCTTACGTATTGGGAATACGGATCTATAGAGATAGATCAAAGAAGATTTTTACTTTAAACCAATCCATGTACATATAATCCATTGTCAAAAGGTTTGGCATAGAAAATTTTAAGAGAGGTCTCATACCGATGAGACATGGAATCTATCTCTCTAAAGGTCAATCTCTTAAGACTCCTAAAGAGAGGGCAATGATGGATAAAATTCCCTATGCATCAGCCATAGGTTCCATCATGTATGACATGCTATGTACTAGACATGATGTAGCATATGCTTTAAGTATTACAAGCAGACATCAGGCAAATCTAGGTGATGAACACTGGAAGGCTATGAAAAGTATCCTTAAGTACTTAAGAAGAATTAGGGATATGTTTCTAGTCTATGGAGGAAGAGACATAAAACTGCAAAGATATACTGACTTGAGTTTTCAGTCTGATTCGGATGACACCAAGTCAACATCAGGATTTGTCTTTACACTCAACAGGGGAGCAGTGAACTGGAAAAGTTCCAAGCAAGAAACCACTGTTGATTCGACAACAGAAGTTGAGTACAATGCTGTTGCTGAAGCCCCCAAGGAAGCAGTATGGATAAAGAAATTCATCGGCGATCTTGGTGTGGTAGAAAGCATCTCTGATCCCGTTCCACTGCTGTGCAACAATAATGGGGCGATTGCTCAAGCTAAAGAGCCGAGGTCTCATCAAAAGTCAAAGCACATTCTGTGGTACTTTCACCTGATCAGGGAGATCATAGCACGAGGAGATGTCGTGGTGGAGAGGATTCCTTCTGCCAACAACATAGCAGATCCACTGACAAAGCCATTATCTCAAAATGTATTTGAGCGTCACTTAGAGAATATGGGTATTCTTCATAAAAACTGATTGGCTTTAGTCCAAATGGGAGATTGTTAGTATTAGGTGGCCTACAAGCCAATCCGATACTATGTAATATTCAGTTTATTAATATAATGACATAATTTCATTATGTATTTAATTCAATCTTTGTTTATCGTATCATGATGAAGTCCATGAACATGTGCAATGGTCTTCGGATTATGATGAGATCATAATTACGGGATCGAAGACTTATAAACACATATTCTTAATTGTTCCTAATCGGAAGATGTTTGAGAAGGACATCAAACATCTAGATAGACTAGTACAGGTTTCTTCAGCTCATATGATGATGGTGACTGATCCTATAAATCACTTGTGTGGAGACACTGTGCTGGACCTGTAGGTGCTCATTAGTAAATGAGTTCACTAAACTGATCTGACGATGAATTGCTAGATGGTAGCTACCTAACTGTTAACCAACTTGATTCCTTTGTCACGGTTGCGTAGATGGTCCTTAAACCTGAGACACTAAGGATACCTTGTTGGTAGGTCTCTGAGCTTTGACATAGATTAACAAATCTATAACTATGGGTTATCTATAAGTCAAGTTATCATGATTAGAGAGATGCCCTCGAAGGTAATTGTGTGGTCAATATGGGATAATCCGATTAGCGGTATCTTATTCAAGTGAATCGACCGGCTAGGGTTTAGCAATAAACCATATACTAGGTTGATTCGGCAATATTGCATGAATGAAAGATTATATACACACGATAACCAATGATGGAAAGGTTCCTATAGTGGGTTGCATAAATCCTAATGCCTTTTGGGATCACGTGGTGTTGCTCGGGACCCAACATGATCGGAAGCCCGTTCGAATTTATTGTGGGACATTAAATTCAGTTGATTAATTAATATAAGGATATTAATTAATTCAGTGGATCCATAAAGAGTTACTGGACTTAAAGGGCTATTAACTAGATTGATATTTGGGCCTAGAGAGTCACACACAAATGGTTTTCATGTCGATGGACTTAATGGACCATTAACCGGATAAACGCGGATTCGAATCTGCGCATGGTAAAATCCGATTTTGCTGTCTAAATTTTCTTATCCGAAACGACATGGATCCAATTTATTTTTCCGCTGTGTTTGTCTCCACACAAGTGACTATGAGATTAGTTACCCTCATCATATGAACATGAGTAATCTTCACTAGTCTAACCAGATATCTAATGTCCTTCTCAGATATCTTTTGACTAGGAACAATTAAGAATATGTGTGTATAAGTGATCAGTCTTATTAGTATGATCTGATCATAATCTGATCACTATTGTACATATTTACGGATTTCATTATGAGACGATAATAAAACAAAATTACACATAATGAAATAATGTCATATTATTAATTAATGAACAAGATTATACAAAGTCATATTGGCTTGTAGGCCACCTAAGACTAATTTGTTTGTCGCCGCATATCCGCGTCCCTGTATGCTTACCACGGCGCTCCGCCCTCTTGGCCTAGAGTTGAGTTAGTGGAGAAGCTTGGTTTTCTGCAGTATGTAAACACTTAATTACATTGATATGGTTGAAGCATGCTCCAACAAGGTAACAAATTTAGAATATCTAATTAGTAATCACTTTGAACTGCAGTTTGTGAAGTTCTTTGTAGATCTAAGGACATACAAGAAAGTAAAGTTTGTTCCATCTAACAAGTGACAACCCAGACAGCCTAAAGATAGTGGAAGAGCTATTTGATATGGACCAGCTAAAATGTGCATTTGGTGGGCATAAGAGGCAAGGAATTCATTCAGATGGTTCTTACGAAGCCTGTAATTGCAGCTACAAATTCCTTGCATAAAAAATAGAAGATTATGCCTACTTAAAAATGGCATAGAGATAGGATTATAGATTGCTTCTATAAAATTCAAAAAGAGGCTCAGCAGTTCTATTTCAATTTTAATTTGTTAAAAAATAAGTCAATTATTTTTTTTTCCTATAATAACAGTTAATTTTTTTTCAATCAAATTAGTATAGTTTTCATTTTTCGTCAGCGTTGTCCATTGACAATCAAACTCAGACAACTATGTCTGTTGTTTTCCCAGAAACATTGTAATAAACTAACAGTTAAACTCATTTTGGAGCGCAACGATCCGAATCCGGATCAGAAATGAAACAGTACTTCAGATCCGGATTTTCTATTTTGGATCCGGATTCGGATCCTAAGGAATCCGACCCGGATGGGACCCGTTGACACCGCTAGAGACGTGTGAGTCTTTGAGTATGCCTGTGTTGGTATGTGCATATATACGTTGTGCCGTGGGAAGCCCCAGCAAGTTGATGGGAGGGACTCACATGTCTGGACCACCTCCCCAAAGTTTATCCCCCCCGAATTTAGCCGCTGCGCTGTTACGATAGTCCCGAGCGTCAATCAGTCGCTCCAATCGTTCTATCCGGCCACTGTTTTGTACTTGATTTCCCTATTTGGCGGTGCTTGAGCCGCACTACTTGTCGGTAAGGGCCGGGTATAACAAGTCACCTCAGCTTCTCGACAAAGATACGCTTGGAAAAATGAAAAATATATATATCAACAAATTAAGATTAAACCACAGAGGGGGGACAGCCTTTGGGTTATGACAGCTGCCAAAACTCATCTAGACCTTGGACTTTGGTTCGCACGTGATCTCTCGACCATGCATTAACTGAGAGCAACAGAGAGTGGATTCTTAAGACAAATAATGGATTCAGATTTATTCTGAGGTGATCCTCTAGTACTTAAATTACATCAGTGGGGGAGTGGAAAGCTTTTTTACTCTTTTACTTTTTTTGGGGGGAGGGGGTTTTGAGGAGTTGCGGTTTCTCCCATAATATGAAAGTGAATGGTTAAATATTTCTATATATTATAGAAATGCTATGGGGTTGGATTTAATCATGTGGTCCAGCCGCACAGCATTGTGGTTGTTGGATCAAGGATCGGATGGTGCATTATATTCGGTGCTATGATATCGTTACAAGTGAATACTCTTAATTGATATACTTAGTTACAAGTGAAGACTCTTAATTATACATAAGTTTCTCTAAAATAATCATTTTGTTGATACGTCTAGAGTAATAGTTTTTGTTTTAAATGTACAGGTGACATTTGATTCAAGATCAGACAGCCGCGTCGCTGTACAGTCGAACCATATATATGCACCGTCGTAAATCGTATTCTAAGCACACCTATATCATATACACACAGAGGGAGAGAATGCGATGCTAGAATGTAGTTAGCGAGCGTCTGTGGGGTTTAACCACACCTACTATTTCTACTATATTTACATACTTAAAAATTAAATATTATTATAATTCTAAAATAGTAGATTATTGTTGCTAGGATTATTTTCAATTTTTGAGACTTAATTTGAACTCTGTAATAGTGAAATTAAATTGTAGCCATCGATCAAGCTTGGATAAATCTTATTTTTAAAAATTATAAAAAATAACTAAAAATAAGAAATTAGTCAAATTAGTTATTACTGTTGTTTCTAACACTTGAGGTTTTAATATCTATCACCAATTCGTGCATACTATAATGGTTAGCTATAATCATATCAGATATAGTCGGACAGTAAAAATTAAACCTCAATAGATGCAAACAACTTTAAGTGGAAGAATTGAATGTTTAAAAATTATGATAATATTTTATTTTTTAAAATAAAAAGGTGAGGTAGATTACGACCATGCAGTTAAATTACAGCAATGCAACTTATATATATATAGAGAGAGAGAGAGGGAACAACGCTGAGATACAATCCAGGCAGTTAGTAGGCTCCATTTGTTAACACTACCGAAGAGAAGATTTTAAAAATGTGTGGAAGATTCTCCTAGAATCATATAAAAAGTAAATTTCTTTGGAACCTGGATAAGGGATTGAGAGAACATATGAAGCCACTATATGTGTTCTGAACAGATTTTAAGGAATGTTTAATACTATAAGAAATGTAATAGTGGTTTCAAAGATGTCGTTCGTTAATATTATCATATTCCAAATTTTGAACCTTTATTCCACTCTTTTCCACTTTTTTTTTAAAAAAAAAACTAACTCTATGGTGTTAACAAACGTGGCCTTTGGGTCAGATCCAAAACCTGTAAAGAAAAAGGAAATGTGCTGTTGTCGCACCATCGGAGCCCAAACTCGTACGTTTAAAAAAAAACTAACTCTATGGTGTTAACAAACGTGGCCTTTGGGTCAGATCCAAAACCTGTAAAGAAAAAGGAAATGTGCTGTTGTCGCACCATCGGAGCCCAAACTCGTACGGAGAGCCAAAGGTGGCGCATTCGGGGACGTCCAATTATGAACAGATGGCTGCTCGTCTCCCTACTCCATAGGGCGGATGGAACAAACTGTGGGCTCCGGGCGGCTCTGGCTAGATAAAGCCGGGATAGTATCAATTCCATTTGACGGTTTGAGGGGCATCCAATTATCAGCAAGGCGGACAGGACAAAGTGTGGGCTCCGGCCAGCTTCAGCTAGATAACTTCACCGCAGTATTAATTGATACATATATATCTATATCTGTATATATATATATATATATATATATATATATATATATATATATATATATATATATATATATATATGGATGAGTCCCATCCCGTCTTTATATTAAAAAATAAATAAAAATCATCTAAGAATTCAATTATTCAACTACCTTTCTTTAGACTGACTCTCATCCTTGAGATTTAAGTTTTACCGGCGGATCAGAACATTCAACCATAACCGTTCAATCAAGTACATTCTTAATTGATGATCAAATTAAAATCGGATCAACTTAATGGTTAATTTGAATAATTTGGAGCATGTTTGATATGATTCCGTTGTTGTGTGACAACAATAGGATCATTTCATTAGCATAAGATCCATAGTCTCATCAGAAGTCAAAGTACATTCTTAGGTACTTTCACATGATCAAGAAAATTATCACTAGAGGAAATGTCCTCATAGAACGAGTTCCGTAACGTAGGCCCGTAGCGCAGTGGCGCTGGGTAGGATGCCGTGCTCCCGCTCGGGAGCTGATCACGGGTTCGATCTCGTAGGTCTCTATCCTATTTAGGATGAATTTCGCGGTACTCCTTAGAAGTTTATGCCTCAGGCAACAGTATTCCACATCGAGTGGGGAAAAATATATTTCTCTTGGAAGGAAAATCTTAGGCCTCCGGCCGGCTCAATCCTTGCTCCTCTGAGTTGGGCACCATGCCCCAGTTCCACTGGGCTACTGATAAAAAAAAAGAACGAGTTCCTTAAGCCACAACATAATAGACCTATGGACGAAGATTCTAACTCAAATTGTGTTTAAGCATCACCTAGATTCCATTGATATGCAACAAAAAGATGATTGATTTTAGTCGAAGCGGGAGACCGTTAATTATACGTCTTTTAAGCCACTGTCTTGTTCATTTAATATTAATTAACACATCATATTCATAATATGTAATTTTAATATCCTATTTTGTAATAAAATATGTGTAATAATAAATATTTAATTATGATGTGATTATAATAATGAGATTAATGTCTTATAAATTTATACTCTTAATTATTTATAGTCGGAAGATATTTGAGAAAGACATCAATTGTCCATTGAGACTAATACATGTTACTTCTATTTGTAGAATGAGGGTGACTAGTCTTGTAGTCACTTGTGTGAGACACTAAGATGAACATGTAGGTACTTCATTGGTGAATGAGTTTATTGAACTAATCCGACATAAATCACTAGATGACAATATTACTTAACTGTCAATCAGTTTGATTCATCGTCACAGTAGCGTCGTTAGTCTTTTGACCTTATACACTAAAGACACTTTTTGGTAGACTTTTAAGTTTTGACATTAACTTATAGATATTTAATTATGGGATCTTAATTACTTAAGTGATTAGGTCAAACAGAATATCTTCGAAGGTGATCGTATAGTCAATACGAGATTATTCACTCTCGATAATTAAAGAGAGAATATTTTATGATTTCTGGTAATTATTTATTTGAAAACTACTGAGTCCTACGTGCCTCCTTCCTCTCTCTACACTCCGATATACTTCTACCTCCTTCCACTTGTACACTTACCGTTATGCACCTTCTAATTACAAATATAAAGTTGATATTTTATCAATTTTTGTAATTTGATTGGTTGGTGGAGGAGGAGTGAAAATGATCTACAGCAGTAATAAAAAAGACTCCAAGAGATGTGATCACCTGCTTGTGTGTATTTACTGTAGGTTATATAATAGTTATATTTATTAATTAGTGATGAACTGTATGGCTATAGTTTAATTTATGTACTATCCATGACCACCCCTAATGACTGATGCATGTAATTTTATTTTGATTAGGAATCAAAATTATTTATCTAAATATATTAAATATTTCAAATATATACGATATATTTATTTATTGTCACCTAGGATGAGACCAACTTAAAAGTTAAATAAAAAACTCCTCCTTAGTTTAAAACTTTAATTACTAACGTGAGTCATTAAGAATGGTCGCATGGCCCTCCATCGTTATAGTTATAGGACTAGAATTAGATCGGACAAGATTGTTATGCTATCTATAAGACCTGCCAAATTTGAGGATACACTAAAACAATGCTTGTTAATCTTAGGTGGCCTACAAGCCAATTTGACTATGTAAATCTCGTTCATTTATTAATAAAATGGCATAATATTCATTATGTATAATTCGTTTTAATTATCATCTCATAATGAAATCCGTGAATGTGTGCGATAATGATCATATTATGATGAGATGATAATAATGAGACTGACCACTTAAACACACATATTCTTAATAGTTCATAGTCGGAGGATATCCGATAAGGATATCGGATATCCGATTAGACAAGCACAGATTACTCCCGCTCATAAGATGAGGGTAACTGATCTCATAGTCACTTGTGTGGAGACACTAAGGTGAATCTGTAGGTGCTCATTAGATAATAAGTTGACTAAACTGATCCGACTGAATCACTAGATGGTATTGTACCTCACTGTCAACCAGTTTGATTCTATTGTCGTAGTTGCGTAGATGATCCTCGGACTTGAGACACCAAGGATACCTTGTCAGTAGACTTCTGTGCTTTGACCTTGGTTTATGAATCTCTAACCACGGGATTCTAAACAACCAAGGATCGAGTACAACGGAATACCGTCGAAGGGAATTGAGTGTCAATAAGGAATCATTCGCTCTCGGTACTTAGAGAGAGAATGCTCCAAGAAGGACATGCGGAAGTCCCTGGCCAGGGCAGACGATAATATTGGGAAAAGAGTTTTCCGATATTATTCAGCAACATCCAATCCAAGTGAGTCGAACGGTTAGGGTTTGACGGTAAACCATACCCTGAGTTGACTCGAGAGCATTGAACGTATGAAAGATTATATTCACGCAGTAATTGTCGGCAGAAAGGTTCCAAGAGTGAGTTACTTAACCTTGATACCTTCCGGGTTCACGCGGTGTTACTTGTGATAGAATTGAGTGGCCTCAAAGCCAATCATTGTACATTCTAGTTCGAAATATTAATAAAAGCAATCATTTCATTATATATAGTTCTCACAAATTAACTATCATAATGAAGGTCCGTAGACAAATATATAGGATATTGAATTATGATGAGATCATGATAATGAGATTAATATTCTTAGTCACTTGTCTTAAATAGTTCTCGATCATAAGATGTTTGAATTGGATGTTAAATATCCGATAAGATCGATACAGGTTATTTCTGCTCAAGCGATGAGGATGAATGATCTCACATTCACTCGTGTGGTGATACTAAAACAAACTTGTGGGTACTCATTAGAGAATGAGTTCACTTAAAAGATCCGAATTAGAATTCCTCGATGGTCATTATACATGATAATCAACCAGGGAATTCAATCGTTGCAGTAGCGCAGTTGGTCCTTTGACTTGAGTCACCAATGATACATTGCTTGTAGACTATTATGACTTGATTCTCTGGCTTGTAGACTTTAACCATTAAGTCCACGATAGCCAATCTCTCCGACATAGCAGAAAGCTTACGAAGGTAATTGAGTGAACAATAGGGGATCACTCACTCTCGATATACTAGTGGAGAGAAAATGTCCTATGGATGTGTATACAAAAATTCCTGGCCAGGGTCAACTGAAAGAGATGTCTTTCTAGAAGTTAACTGAATACTGGAATCTATCTAAATAATGTGATAAAGGGTTTGACTATGAAACCATACCCTTGCGTTATTGGGACCTTGGATGAATGAAGGATTTTATCTGTGCGGTATCTGTAGACGGAAAGGTTCAAATAAAGGGAACAGTATCCCTTATATCTTTTGGGATAATGAGGTAGTATTTGGTGCCGTTCATAGTCAGAAGGTCAAGTGGATTAATCATCGAATGATAAACCACTTATTTATTGAATTAATTATTTAACATATGATGTTTAAATAATAATTAATAAATACTAAACTTTGGAATTAGTTCTAAGTTTAGTGGGCCTGAAACTAGACTAATATATGGGCCTAGAGGGTCACACACATAAGAGTTCTCGTAAGACGGTGAGAGATGTTAAATATTATATTTATCTGGTTTTTTATAAAAAGCTGTAGGATAAACATGAATATTTAAATGGAGAATTATCCAAGGCCAAGCTCTTAGATAATCATGAGGATTAATCCTTGGCCTTATCTATAATTGTTATAAAAGGAGGCCAAGGGGAGGGTGGTGATAGTACACGTACATAACACCACTAGTTCTTAGAGTTTCTCTCTTCTCTCACTCTTTCCCTCTCCCTCTCTCTCTTGAAGAAGATCCCTCTCTCTTCTAAACTACATGGTGGATTTGAGATGGGTCTAAGTACTCAAGCCGAGGAGGAAATCGCATATGCATCAGGAGCTCGTGTGGGTACCGCTGGAGATCGTGCACATGCCCGATTACCAAAACGATTCAATCTACGTGAAATTCGAAACCCCGCAAAGGTGAAGAACGGTTCTTCCCGTTATTTATTTTTCGTCCGTTTTACGATCCCAGCAACCTGATACTAGGGAATCAGTTCCTATTCTGCTGTGTTAATTAACGATTCATAACAGTGGTATTAGAGCCAGGTTGCTGGTTCGATCGTAAAACGGCATCGTTTTTTCGTATTTTTTTTCTCATTATACGTGAAGAACTATATTGTATGCGTTCTTGGGCTTGTTCTACGGGGAATTTTAAAATCATTATCATGTGATGATTAATGAATTATTCCCTATTTTAAAAGGGTTTTTCCAATTCCATTAAGCCTATATTAAACCACTAGTTGAAATATGCGGTTCTGGGGATCTTCGCTCCACAACCGTATGTTCATAAGATGAACTAGACTAGAGTTTATTTCCATGAATAACTTGATATTTCTCGTCCAGTTATTTATGGGAATTATAGGGATCTAGAGATGTCTAGATTTGCATGGGTTTACTCATGGCGTTGGGGGAGTATTCTCGGGCTTAAGGGTTTGATTATTGTTGTTTTGTGTGTGAGGTTGCTAGCATACCGATAGGTCCAAGGATTGTCTATGGCTCCTTGTCGCTGGGTCAAAGATTAAGCTTGACCTGTGGCTATCTCCGAGACTGTCTGGTGTTGCCCTTATCGCACGGTGGCCGAGGATTCCCTCCCGTGGACGTGCGTGCCCGTTGCGAGGGGGCTCTTCTTATCAGCCATGCATGATGAATACGCCTTGCATGGGGCGTTTGGAGACGTCCGGCGACGTTCGAAGCACCGCCGGAACATCCACCGGTGCTGGAGGATCCGGCCGGCGCTTCCCCAGCCCCTACCTCGGTCGCCGACGAGCTGCCCTTGTCGGCAGGCTCGCGAACCAGGCGCCCACCCTCACAGAAACCCTAACGGGCGGCGGGAGTGAGCGACGCGTAGGTAACCGGGCGGCCAGCCTGGACCCGTGCAGACTCGCATCGGATCTGAACCGGGTCCGGACCCGGCGACCCCCCCACCGACCCGTTAAAGCCTATTTAATCCTTTTTACCCCTTTTAAATTGTTTAAAGCCCATATTTTAGTTTTTTAGTTTGTTTAAAATTGTAAAATTATTTTTATTAACAGTTTATTAAATAGTTTAATGACTGTTAATTAAATTTAAAGGGTTTTATTGATTATAGGGTTTTTGTTAATATTTTAAAATTGTTTTAGATTATTAACTTCCCTATTAATCAATTAAGTTTAAAAATTATTTTTAAACTTATTTTTCATGCATAACTTAATTTTATAAATATGTTCAAATTGTTTGAATGAATGATTTGTTAACTAAAAGGTTTAGTTAAATCTTTTATCAATAATATTGTGAATCATTGTTGATTTTATTGAAATAAATGTTATTTCAAAAACTATTAGTATTATATTTTATTCTTAAATAAATCATGCCAACCATCATTATATGATAATTACTTGATGCATGTGATGTGTTATGTTGAATGGTGGGATGATCATAAACTTAGATTAATCATGTGATGGTTATTATGAGTGAATGCAATGCATGTTTTATTAATGTTTTTAAATAGGACTTGCATGTCCTCCTCTCTCTTAATCCTAATGTACATTCTATCTCCCTCAAAGTTTGTACTCCCCTTAATAAGATCAAGGTTTCAAATTATTTAATGTACATTAGTGGACTTGCGAGTCCTATGTTCATGTAATTTTTTCAAATTAAGTTATTGAGGACGGGATCTTCTGAAGACATCTTTGGAAGACAGACTCGCATCAAATGGAACATGTATTGTTGGATTCACCATAGGATCTTATTATAGATCATTGTTTGGGTTTGATGGTTTCATAATAGAATTACTAGTCCATGATCATCCAAATTTATTTTCTGCATATATGTGATATCTGTGGAGTGTGCTACTAGATAGATATTTCATTAAAGTATATATGACACTTCAAATCGAAATATTATTAATAACACTTATTTTATAAAAATAACTAAAATACCCGCTTTTTAAATTTAAGTTGTAATGTGATATATTTAGAATAATCTATGTAACCCACCATTATTATAAATCTTAGGTTAATTTTTATTTCAAATGGATTTATTGTACTACCACAAGGCCTATTTGATTTAGTAATTAATCATAATCTATGACATATGAAGTTCTTTTAGATAGGTGGACAAATGGTGTAGTTTTGTTACTCTACCACAAGGATTGTACTACGAATTCATGCTATCTTCGTAATGATGAATTAACTTAATTAAATCATTTGATTTGTTGTGCTACCACAAGATCAAACTGATTTAGGGGTTAAAATTGATCGGATATTGCAATTGTTGCGATTTCCAAGAGTTGGCTGCCTGAGGATTGTGATGCGATTTGTTGTACTACCACAAGATCACATGCATGATATCTAAAGGATTCTGATCCTCACTAGGAGATCACCAGAATCTCCCGTTCTGTACAATAGAGGGTCGTACATATCGCTGAAAAATAGTGGGAGTAAAATCTAGATTAAAAGTCCTAAATCTGATTTAATTGAACTATTTGCTCATGATCGTAAAATTTCTTTGTAGGTCGCTATGTCGTCACCTAATCCTCTTCGTAGCATATTCGAAGCTAACAAACTTACGGGGCTAAATTATATTGATTGTCTCTGCAACCTCAAGATTGTCCTTAAGTATGAGAAAGTTGCTTATGTCCTAGATCAACCTGATCCAGAACAGCTTGGTGAAAATGCCAATGAAGATAAACTGACGACTTACGATAACTGGAAGGAGGACTCTATTAAAGCCCAATGTTATATACTGGATTCTATGTCTAATGAATGTAGACACACTAATTTTGACATCATTTTGAGTAAATTTCATGTCATATAATAATGCCTCTAAATAGTCTGATATTTAATCATTAGTTAATTTTTATTAATCTTTCTGAATTAATTGTCTAAATGACATCAGTCAGACATACATAATTTAAGTTCATTAAAAAAATTCATTTTAATTCAGATTTTTAATCAAATATGAAAGATTCTAAAAGACGTCGACCTGTGTAGACGCCATTTAGACTTTAATTCTTATTTTGATTATTAATTTGATTTTAAATTAATTGATTAATTAACTAAAAGACATCTGCCATTCACGACGCCATTTAGGTTTCCTAAGCTGTTTCTATCTCTTTTTCCGGATGTTTATCCTTATCTTAATTAAGCTAAAAGACGTCTCCCATGGGCGACACGTTTTAGATAATTACAGATAATGATAAATCAGGCTGTGTTTATCTGTTTGTTAGTTGGATAAACTTCAAAATCCTTCATGTTAATCTTTAAGTGACCGCGGATGCGTGAACTTAAGCCTATAAATATCCAATCCCTTGGTCATTAAAAAGTTAGTGATTTGAGTGATTAAAGTGATAATATTTGAAAGATTAGTGATAATTTTGAGCGATTCTTGGGAGAGACGACGTCTAGACACTGAAGGGCCGAAGTGCTGCTGCTTTGAGGAGTCTGCATCCTTTCTTCTTCGTTTCTTCGTCTATTCAAGATCCATTCAAGACCAAGGCTTTCCAGGGGCCATCCAACTTAGTTCTTAATTAATTTCTGCATCTTTCTCATATTTTTATCACATTAGCATCATATTTTCATCACATCACTCCATGCAACACACACTCACTAGCATAATTTCAAGCCTATTTGTTTAAGGGGTTTAAAAGGCCATCAAACAAGTGAGTTCTTTGTTTAAGTTGCATGATCAGAATCTTCGTTAGAATAGATACTACTTGAGTTCTTATTATTTTCTTTTATCTTTGTCTGTTGTAAGGTACAAAAGGAGATAAAGATGAGAGAATCAACAAGGAAAAGGAATCTAGATGATCCTCAAAGTCCGATAAGTATCCAAAGTAAGAACAAAGTCAAAAGGGATCTCTTTCTTCAGCCGGCTGAAGGAGGGGAATCAAGGCGATCAATCTTTTCTTTTGGAACTTTTTAGTTAAAAATTTCTGGCGATCACATTCACTTAATTTCTTTCTAATAGGATTCATTTGTCACCTAATCAACATAAATTTTTCATGATAATCCCACACCTAATTTGAGCACTCACAGCTTTTTGGCGATCACGGTAGGACTTGGTCTCGCCATCTTTTAATCTTTGTTCTTGCTTTCATCAATCGGGCACTCTCTGTGCACCACTTGTGTCTCTCGACACACCCTCACCGATCAGTGAGTTTTTAATTTAATTGTTATTCCTGTTAGTTTTAGGTGGCCTACAAGCTAATCTGACTATGTAAATCTCGTTCATTTTATTAATATAATGGCATAATATTTATTATGTGTAAATCGCATTAATTATCGTTTCATAATGAAGTCCGTAGATATGTGCTATAGTGATCAGATTATGATGAGTTCATACTAATGAGACTGGTCACTTAAACACACATATTCTTAATCGTTCCTAGTCGGAGCATATCCGAGAAGGACATCGGATATCCGGTTAGACTAGTACAGATTACTCCTGCTCATATGATGAGGGTGACTGGTCTCATAAGTCACTTGTGTGGAGACACTAAGGCGAATCTGTAGGTGCTCATTGGAGAATGAGTTCACTGAACTGATCCGACTGAATCGCTGGATGGTATTGTACCTCACTGTCAACCAGCTTGATTCTATTGTCGCAGTTGCGTTGATGGTCCTCGGACTTGAGACACCAAGGACACCTTGTCAGTGGACTTCTGTGCTTTGACCTTGGTTTACGAATCTCTAGCTACGAGATTCTAATACGCCAAGGATTGGGTACAGCGGAATACCGTTGAAGGGAATTGTGTGTCAATAAGGAATCATTCGCTCTCGGTACTTAGAGAGAGAATGCTCTAGGAAGGATGCGCGAAAGCCCCTGGCCAGGGCGGACGATAATATCGGGAAAGGAGTTTTCCGATATTCATCAGCAGCATCAAATCCAAGTGAGTCGACCGGTTAGGGTTTGACAGCTTGCCATACCCTGAGTTGACTCGAGAGCATTGTACGAATGAAGGATTATATCAACGCAGTAACTGTCGGTGGAAAGGTTCCAAGAGTGGGTTACTTAACCCCAATACCTTCCGGGTTCACGCGGTGTTGCTTGGCACCCAACGTGATCGGAGGCCCGATCGAATTCGATGTGTGACATAAATTCGATTGATTAATTAATTAATAAAGGGTTATTAATTGATTAATAAAGCCAGTGAGGAGTCACTGGGCTTGTTGGGCCATTAACTGGACTGGTACTTGGGCCTAGAGGGTCACACACAAATGATTCTCAAGGCGATGGATAAATAAGTGGGTTTTATACAAACCGGGGGTTTTTATGAAAAATCGCGCGGTTAGTATAAAACATAGCGAACGGGCTGAGCAGGCCAAGCTGCTGCTAACCCTAGCCGCCCCTCCTCAGTTTCTCTCTCTCTCTGGCGTCCAAACAGATCCAGATCTGCTCCGCCGCTTCTCTGAATCCCGTTCGACGGGAAATCGTCCGCGCGTTGCGGCGATTATTGCGGCGACCGGCGGAGATTTCGTGGGCTGCGAAGAACGAGGAACGTGAGGATATCCGTCGCGGGGAGGATCGCGTGGACTTCGCTAGAGGCCGGGCATTTGCGCGGCTTGCAGTGTCGCACCGACGGAACCGAACGGTTGCGGATTCGAATCCGCACACGATGAGAACCTCGATTATCCGATAATCAATTTTAGTTTTTCGAAACGAGAACGGATCTCTGTATTATTTTTATGACCGCTGCGTGAGCGATCCAGAGAAACCGAGAAACCCACCAGTCGTATCAGAGCCAGGTTCCACTGTTTCTCGTCTCGTTTTGGTCTCCAAAATTAATATTTCTTGAATTTATTCCATGCCTGAGTTCCGTTAATTGGAAGGTCCATGTTCATGTGATGCACAGAAAATAACTTGATTATTTTATTATTGTAATTTTCGGAATTTTATTTGGGGATTTTTTGGGGTTTCTTCATGTGATGAAGATCGAGGTTTTGCGGCTTCAATCGGGCCTTCCCATGCGATGGCTAGATGGCCGGAGGTCTGGGTGTGACCAAGGACCATCCCGGTCATCACTGGAATTCTTTGGCGGCGCCGGAGTGGCCGGTGTAAGGTGCTTATTTTTCCTTCTTCTTCACGGTTTTGGAAACCCAGTTAAGAAGAAAGGCCTTGGTCAACAGCTATTTGGGCACCTCCGGCGGCCCTTGTCGGGGCCGTCGCCGGCGGTGCCGGGCCAGCCGCCAGATCCCCTGCCTCCCCGCCGGGCCGCCGCCATGTCAACCTGCAAGCTTTAGGGTTCGTGTGTTTAGTAAAGGGGCCTGCGATTTCTAAAGCACCGCCGGCTAGCATGCCGTCGCCGGGACCATCGCCGGTTAGGTCGGGCGGCGCTGGGCGTCGGCCGCCGGCGGTTCTTCCCCCCTACCCGCCGCTAGCCACCCTGCTGCGTTTAGGGTTTTCTGGTTTCAAAACTAGGGTTTCGGGGGTTAGGGGTGGACAGTCCGACCGGCCCGGTCTAGGCCGAACCGGGGTGGTGGACTGGGCGGACTGGGTCTGCCCTGGCTCGAGCCAGGGCACCCCGAGTCCGAGCCCCTGGCCGAGCCAGGGGCTCGAACCAGTTACCCACATGGCTAAACCCTTTTATATTTTAAACCCCAACACCAAACCCCTATTTAGCCCATTTAAAATATAAATAAAATTTGAATTTAATTTTAAAATTTAAAATTGTTTTGAAATTTAATTTTATTATTCAATTTTATTTATTTGGGCTATATGATTATAGAATCATTTAAATTAACAAAATGTTGTTAATTGATTAAGGTTAATTATTAATTTAAGTGTTAAATTAATAATTAATTTTAAGTTGACTAATTTAAGTGTTAAATTATTGTTTATTAGTTAATATTGAATTAATTGTTAATTTAAGTATTAACTTGACAATTAATTTTAATTAACTAATCTAATTGGTTTAATTGTAAGTTATTAATTTACATTGATCTTAATTGATAGTTTAAGAGTTAAATTATTGATTAACGTTTATTAACTAGTCTAAGAGTTAGATTAGTTATAAATAATTAGTTTGTGTTAATTACTAGTTTAAGGGTTAAATTAGTTATTAACATTAATTAATTAATTAATTAGTCTAAGAGTTAGATTAATTGTTAATAACTAATTAGAGTTAATTATTAATTTAAGTGTTAAATTAGTAATTATTATTTTTTATTTGTTGATCCAAGAGTTGGATTAGTAATTAATTATTAATAGTCTAATTGTTAGATTATTAATGGGGTTTAATCTAAGTGTTAGATTATTCGAATTGTTCTAATTTGCATGGAATAATCTGGAATTATTAATTTGGAGTGTGTGCACATGTGATGTGTGTTTAATGCTTTTAAATTTTGATTTAATTGCATGTTAATTTAATAAAATGAGTTTTTGAAATTCAAATACCAATTTTGATTGGATCCCAGCTTTTTGAAAGCCAAAATTATCTATTTTTAAAAACTCTTTTATTTTAGCCATGTGATGCGCTGAATCATATGTGGAATGTTTAAAACACACCGTGGTCATGGATATGCACTTAATTTATTATTCATGTGATAAATGGATTGTGTGGATCGTGGATGTATGATTGTTTATAAATTGTTAATAAATAAAGGTCTGCGCACCTCTCTCTCTCTCATACTCCGATGTATTTATACCTCCCTCTCACTCTTGTACTCGCCATAAGGCCTTCTTCATTTTACTTGTGAATTCTAGAATTTAAATGTAATATGATCAAGGCAACCGAGGAAGGAGCGAGGACGATCCACAGTTGCAACCAGGAAGGCGAAAAGATGGAGATCTCTTGCCTATGTGATTGCAGGTTTATCTAATGTAAATGTTATGTTAGATTGTGTGTGCGTTTGACTGTTGGCTCTAGTCAAACCCACTGTGCTATCCATGACCACACTAATGACATGTATGAGATGTATTGTTTTTCTTTTGATTATGAATCAAAGCAGGTTATAGTATTTAGTAAATATATACGATATATCTATATACTATCACCTAGGAGAGACCAAGATAAAAGTTATCTAAATACCCTCAGATAAACTCTAAGCCGTAACGCGAGTAGTTGAGAACTTACCGCGTAGTCCACCATCATTATAGTCATAGGATTCGAATTACTTTAGGCATGTTTATTGTGCTATCCACAAGGCCTGCTTAATTGGGAGGAGAAACTGTGGCTATGGCATTAGATGCCTATAGATCGGGGTAGAGGAACCATGTAGTTTTGTTGTGCTATCCACAAGAGCTGCATGCAAATTTATGCTCGTCCCGTAACGATGGTTAGCTTAGACCAGAATTAATGGTTTGTTGTGCTATGCACAAAGCCATTAAATCTCTGGGGACTAAAGCCATGATCAGATATTGCAAGGAGTTGCAAGTCCCATGAGTTGGGTGCTCTCTGATTGTATTACAGTTTGTTGTGCTATCCACAAGGCTGTAGTGCAAGTCATTGAGATTCTGATCCCCACTAGGAGACTGTCGGCATCTCATGTTCTGTATAACTGAAGGTTATACAGTCCGTCGAAAATTAGTGGGAGTTAAACTTGAACAAAAGACCGTGTCTTGTTTTGAATTTTAATAATTGAACATCTGCTAAATAGATTTTACTTATCTCCTGTAGGGAATTATGTCGTCGAATAACTCACTCCGTGGCATACTTGATGCCGTTTTGACTTACCTGATCTACTCAGATTGGTTCAGAAACTTGAAGAATGACTTCAGATCTGAGCACATTGACTTTGTCCCTGGAGCTGATCCTCCTGCTGAATCGGCATTGGATGCCTTTGAAGCAGAGATGACAGCTAACGATAATGGATCGAAGGACAAAGGCAAAAGAGTAGTGAAGGGTGACTGCTTCTACTATAAGCAGTATGGTCACTGGAAAAGGAACTGCAAGGAGTTCCTTCACGATAAAGCTCATGGAAGAGTGAAGCTGTCTGAACCTTCAGATATCTATATGATAGATATCAACTTGTCAGTTAGAGATTCCACATCTTGGGTATTGGATACCGGATGTGCTTCTCATATCTGTCATGATGCACAGATGTTGACAAGTAAGCGCAAGTTGAGACAAGGTGAGGTGGAATTGAGGCTAGGAAACGGCGCAAAAGTTGCGGCGATTGCTGTTGGGACAACAAACCTCAGGCTTCCATCGGGAGACACCTTACTATTAGAGGATTGTTATTATGTTCCTAGCATAATAAAGAACATCATATCAATATCTTGTTTGGACAAGATAGGATATAGGTTGACTATTGAAAATAGAAGTTGCTCGATTTATTATGGTAAAAAATCAATAGCTTCGGCATCTTTAGTCAACGGTCTATATCTCTTAGATGTTTCTTATAACAATCTTCAAATTGATAATGCTCTTAAGAAGAGCAAGAATTGTGTGAACCAGGCCTATATGTGGCATTGTAGACTTGGGCACATTGGCGAAAGCAGGTTGCAAAAGTTGTTCAAGCATGGTTACTTAACTGCATTCGATTATGAATCGTTTGCAACATGTGAATCCTGCCTTGTGGGAAAGATGGCAAAATCTCCATTTACTGGACATGGAGAACGTGCCAAAGACATTCTGGAACTAATACATATGGATGTATGTGGTCCCATATCCACCCAAGCCAAAGGTGGCTTTTCATACTTCATCACTTTCACCGATGACTTCTCAAGATTCGGCTATGTGTACTTAATGAAGTACAAGTCGGAAGCATTTGAGAAGTTCAAGGAGTTCAAGAATGAGGTAGAGAAGCAGTTAGGAAAGAGTATTAAAACTCTTCGATCAGATCGAGGAGGAGAATACTTGAGTACTAACTTCACACAATTCTTAAAGGATAATGGTATCCTTTCTCAGCTGACCCCTCCATATACACCACAGATGAATGGTGTATCAGAAAGGAGGAATCGCACGTTATTGGACATGGTGCGATCCATGATGAGCTTTTCAGGATTACCAGCGTCCCTCTGGGGGTATGCTCTAGAGTCAGCAACATACCTACTGAACAGAGTACCCAGCAAGTCTGTGGCCTCTACTCCATATGAGATATGGAAAGGCAGGAAACCAGAATTTAAACATGTTAAAGTCTGGGGTTGTCCTGCTCATGTAAAGAGGCATGATCCAGACAAGCTGGAATCACGAACTGATAAATGCAGGTTTGTGAGATATCCAAAAGAAACCTTTGGATACTATTTTTACCATCCTGGTGAACAAAAGGTGTTTGTCGCCAGGAAAGCTGTCTCCCTGAAAGAGGAATACCTTATCCAGGAGAACAGTGGGAGTAAAATAGTACTGGAAGAGGTTCCAGATCCCCAAACAACTGCATTATCATCAGATGAGATATCAGTTCTTGAATCTGTTCAGGTACACACAGATGAGCCTCGTAGATCTGCTAGAGTATCTAGACTACCCGAACGATATGTGGGACATATTGCTGAAGGTGAGTCTAAGGTACAATATAATGAGGATGATGATCCTAAAATCTACCAGGAGGCCATAGAAGGCCCAGAAGCCGGGAAATGGCGAGAAGCCATGAACTCAGAAATCCAGTCCATGTACTGTACACCAACCAAGTTTGGAACTTGGAGGACTTGCCCGAGGGTATTGTACCCATCGATTGCAAGTGGATCTTTAAGAGAAAGATCGATGCTGATGGACGGATCGACACTTATAAGGCAAGGTTGGTGGCAAAGGGATATCGTCAAAGGCAAGGAATTGACTATGACGAGACTTTCTCACCAGTTGCCATGATAAAGTCGATCAGAGTTCTACTCGCCATTGTTGCACATTTTGATTATGAAATCTGACAGATGGATGTAAAGACTGCCTTCCTCAATGGTAACCTTGAGGAGGAGGTGTATATGATACAACCAGAAGGTTTCACATCCAAAGAATCTCCAGATAAAGTGTGCAAATTTTAGAGGTCCATTTATAGACTGAAGCAGGCTTCCCGGAGCTGGAACATTAGATTTGACGAGGCTGTCAAGTCTTATGACTTCACTAAGAATGAAGATGAGCCTTGTGTGTACAAAAAGACCAGTGGGAGTGCGGTCACTTTTCTAGTTCTTTACGTAGATGACATACTACTCATTGGGAATGATGTTCCTATGATGTCATCAGAAAAGATCGGGCTGTCGAAAAACTTCTCCATGAAGGATTTGGGAGAAGCATCCTACGTATTGGGAATACGGATCTATAGAGATAGATCAAAGAGGATGCTTGGAATGACCCAATCCTTGTACATAGATACCATAGTCAAAAGGTTTAGCATGAAAAATTCCAAGAGAGGTCTCATACCGATGAGACATAGAATTAATCTCTCAAAGGAGCAGTCTCCTAAGACTCCTAATGAGAGGGCATTCATGGATAGAATACCCTATGCCTCTGCCATAGGATCTATCATGTATGCCATGCTATGTACACGGCCTGATGTTGCATTTGCTCTAAGTGTTACGAGTAGATTTTAGGCTGATCCAGGCGAAGAGCACTGGAAGGAAGTGAAATGTATCCTTAAGTACTTGAGAAGAACTAAGGATATGTTTCTTGTCTATGGAGGAGGTGACTTGAAACTGCGAGGCTTTACTGACTCGAGTTTCCAGTCATATCCAGATGATAGCAAGTCTACATCTGGATTCGTGTTTACTTTGAATGGAGGTGCAGTGTGCTGGAAGAGTTTCAAGGAAGTAACCACTGCAGATTCGACGACTGAAGCTGAGTACATCGCTGCAGCTGAAGCCACCAAGGAAGCAGTGTGGTTGAAGAAATTCATCACCAACCTCGGCGTAGTTCCTAGCATCTCTGAGCCTGTTCCACGGTTGTGTGACAACAATGGAGCAATTACGCAAGCGAAAGAGTCGCGGTCTCATCAGAAATCGAAGCATATTTTGAGGTGCTTTCACCTTATCAGAGAGATCATATCCAGAGGAGATGTAGTAGTGGAAAGAGTTCCATCCGTCGACAATGTAGCAGATCCACTGACAAAGCCGTTGGCTCAAATTGTGTTTGAGCGTCACCTAGAGTGTATAGGCTTATTGTACAAAGGTGATTGGCTTTAGTCCAAGTGGGAGATTGTTAGTTTTAGGTGGCCTACAAGCCAATCTGACAATATAAATCTCGTTCATTTTATTAATATAATGGCATAATATTCATTATGTGTAAATTGCATTAATTATCGTTTCATAATGAAGTCCGTGGATATGTGCTATAGTGATCAGATTATGATGAGATCATACTAATGAGACTGATCACTTAAACACACATATTCTTAATCGTTCCTAGCCGAAGGATATCCGAGAAGGACATCGGATATCCAGTTAGACTAGTACAGATTACTCCTGCTCATATGATGAGGGTGACTGGTCTCATAAGTCACTTGTGTGGAGATACTAAGGCGAATCTGTAGGTGCTCATTGGAGAATGAGTTCACTGAACTGATCCGACTGAATCGCTGGATGGTATTGTACCTCACTGTCAACCAGCTTGATTCTATTGTCGCAGTTGCGTGGATGGTCCTCGGACCTGAGACACCAAGGACACCTTGTCAGTGGACTTCTGTGCTTTGACCTTGGTTTACGAATCTCTAGCAACGAGATTCTAATACGCCAAGGATTGGGTACAGGGGAATACCGTTGAAGGGAATTGTATGTCAATAAGGAATCATTCGCTCTCGGTACTTAGAGAGAGAATGCTCTAGGAAGGATGCGCGAAAGCCCCTGGCTAGGGCGGACGATAATATCGGGAAAGTAGTTTTCCGATATTCATCAGCGGCATCAAATCCAAGTGAGTCGACCGGTTAGGGTTTGACAGCTCGCATACCCTGAGTTGACTCGAGAGCATTGTACGAATGAAGGATTATATCCATGCGGTAACTGTCGGCGGAAAGGTTCCAAGAGTGGATTACTTAACCCCAATACCTTCCGGGTTCACGCGGTGTTGCTTGGCACCCAACGTGATCGGAGGCCCGGTCGAATTCGATGTGTGACATCAATTCGATTGATTAATTAATTAATAAAGGGTTATTAATTGATTAATAAAGCCAGTGAGGAGTCACTGGGCTTGTTGGGCCATTAACTGGACTGGTACTTGGGCCTAGAGGGTCACACGCAAATGATTCTCAAGGCGATGGATAAATAAGTGGGTTTTATACAAATCGGGGGTTTTTATGAAAAACCGCGTGGTTAGTATAAAACATAGCGAACAGGCTGAGCAGGCCAAGCTGTTGCTAACCCTAGCCGGCCCTCCTCAGTTTCTCTCTCTCTCTGGCGTCCAGACAGATCCAGATCTGCTCCGCCGCTTCTCCGAATCCCGTTCGACGGGAAATCGTTCGCGCGTTGCGGCGTTTATTGCGGCGACCGGCGGAGATTTCGTGGGCTGCGAAGAACGAGGAACGTGAGGATATCCGTCGCGGGGAGGATCGCGTGGACTTCGCTAGAGGCCGAGCACTTGCGCGGCTTGCGGTGTTGCACCGACGGAACCGAACGGTTGCGGATTCGAATCCGCACACGGTGAGAACCTTGATTATCCGATAATCGATTTTAGTTTTTCGAAACGGGAACGGATCGCTGTATTATTTTTATGACCACTGCGTGAGCGATCCAGAGAAACCGAGAAACCCAACAATTCCTACATGCACCACGTACACACCCTTGTGGCAAGATCTTGCCCTCCCCGTTTGATTGATTGAAGAGCTGTTTTTGTGATAAGAAGCATGTGTGATTGATTGAATGTTTTGTTGTTTACATGATAAATCATCCTGTTAAAAAAAAATTGAAATAAAAAAGAATCGCATGAGCCGATTATTTATTGCTTTCATCCTGTTTGTTTGATGAGGAATCGATCCAAAAATTCCTCCTGAAATATTGATTTTGCGACCTCAAAAGTGTCTAGGAGAAGCGACGTGTTTCATACCGCGTCGCCAACCCACAACGCCTTTCAGGCAATTTTCTCTACTGTTTACTGCCTGAGATTTTGCGAAAAAAGTAAGGTTTTGTTTGAATAGCATCGACCAACAGCGACGCGATTCAAGCAGTTTCTTGTTTTTCTTCAGTTCTCAGATTTCTGATCTGCTTGCTACTACACATTACGTAATAAGCATTAGAGGCCATCCAGGCCACAGGTCATACGTACTGGGGCTAACACCCCCCTTTTCTCTTAGGAACACCTTTCTTGACGTCTTCACCTCTCTCTGATTGGGTCGGTCCCTCGATCAGACTAGAGTGGTTGGCGTTAAAGACCTCTGTAAGTCCTCAAAATCAAGGTATTCCTCCTTGTTCATCGGGCTAGTTGTACCAATCGAAGTCCTGGTTAAATTTTCTTAACGTTGTGAGAGAAAGTCATAGAGTATAACGGTGGAAATTGAACTGAAACTAGGATCCTACCCCTTGAGTGAATTTGTGATTAATCGAATCCAAATAACCCAACAAGGAATCCTAAAATAATGTTAAACATCCACTTGTTTGCTTAATCTCTTTGCAACTCGTCTACAAATCTTTGAAAAAAATCTAATATCATGCTACTTCGATCAGGTAGGGATTTAAGCATGGCTCCAGATGCCTTAGTCAACTACGAGGGAGATGCTAATGCCCCTCTTGAGTCTGATTACCACTTTAAAAGCGGGGGAGATGCTGATGCCCCCTGTAATCCCCATTCTTGTCCAGTTCGATATGAGGGAAACCACCAAACCCCTCTTCCTTGTGCTCATGATCAATATTCTGATCTTCCTCCGCATGTGCATGCGATTTCTAATCCTATTTTCGAGGAGGGCATGAACCCGAATGATCCCTCATCCTCCGAACCCTCTGATCTAGTGAACGCTTTGGGAATTCTTGCCTCTCGTCTGGATCCTCGATAGTTCGAGGCAATCAAGTTTATTTTGAAGGGGAATACGCCCATGCTGTCTACTGAGCCAAATCATGCGGCTCCCCCTGTTATTCCTCAACCACCTCCCCATCTTGCTTCATTCATTCACCAGGCCACGGAAGGCCATCAAGTCTCAACCTCTCGTCCAGTTGGGCCAAAACTTTCTTCCTCGAGGCAACCAGTCAGGCCGCTGATGCCTACTTACCAAAATGCCCTCGAGCATGGCGGAAGCTCTACCGGACCTCAGCTCTATTGTCCCCCATGTCCTACATACTCTAGGCAACAAGTCTATCATGTACCTCCACCTCCCCCTCCTCCCTAGGTTGATCCAATGACACAAGCTCTGCTTGCAAAGATGGAGTGTATGGATGAGCAGTTCAACAACCTTTAGAAGATGATGGGAGTTAAGGCTGCACCTGAGATTAACTTGCCAACTATGCCTGTATTTCATTTGCCACCCTCTGAGATGCTGGTATATCGAAAATACAACAGTACTGGTAACCCCTTCACTCATTTGAAGGAGTTCATATATGAGTCATCTTTCTAGCAAAACGACAAGAGGTCGTTGGCATTGTTGTTCAGGAAGTCATTAGAGGGACCAGCCCTCGAGTGGTTCTTTTCCTTAGAACCTGCTGAAGTAGAGGACTACGGTATCGTATCACGAAAATTCATTCAACGATACCAGGATAGAGTTGCCCCCTCTTTGTCCATTGCTGACTTGATAGTAGAAAAAATAAAGCCCGACGAGGAATTCATCAATTTTGCTGATAGATGGAGGGACATGGCAGAAAAAGTGAAAGATCATCTGTCTGAGTCAGAGCAAGTAAAAATGTTAATTTCCAATGCTACACCTCAGTTTAAGTTAGTCCTCGCCCTGAACAACTTGACCAACATGGCAGAGCTCTATGAAAGAGCACGTTATTGTCAAAATGCTTTCGAGGATACTACATTCTCTAGTGTCTTTGATCTTCATCGATCTAGCAGGCCTCCACCTCGGCAGCCTGTCATGCCAAATTCTCCTAGCACAGGTCTAACCACTGAGGGCACGCTCTCGCATGAGCAGGTTAGTAGCATGAACAACAATCAACCCCAATTCATGAGGAATCAGCAACCACAGTACCAGCGGCTGCAGCAGCCAAACCAGTAGGGTTACAGACAATAGTAACCGAACCCACAGTATCAGCAGCCTCAGTACCAGCGCCCTCAGCAGCCGAACTAGCAACCACAACAGCAACCACAGTAGCAGCCACAACGGCAATTATAGTATCAGCCCCCACAACAGCAGTATTAGCCCCCACAACAACAGCAGTACCAGCCGCGCGCACCGCCGGCGTACCATAATGTACCTCCTCCTGCTGATTATAACTAGCAGAAAAAGCCTCCAGGCCCGAAAAGGGCAGAATATCCAGTCCTTCCAGAATCCCTGACAGATATCTTCAGTGCTTTAATGGCAGCCAATGCCTTGGTTTTGCCAAAAGAAAGAATAGTTTGTCTTCAAAATGCCGACACTTCTAGGTATTGTTATTTCCATCGACAACCTGGACACACCATACATACCTGCTTCCAATTTCGAGATTATATCCATGATCTCAACAAGCAGGGAGGCATTGATTGGGAAGAAATGAAGAACTATATATCCGCCTTGAAGGCGAGAAGACCACAATAACAACAACAACAACAACTAAGAGCGCCGGCGCAAGTAGCGGCGCCTCCAAACATGGGTATAGTGCAAAACCCACTTTCGGAACACCAGAACCAGAATCAAGTTGCCCCTATTTTGACAAATAGCCGGTCTGAGGCTAATCGAGGGCAACAGTAGAAGATAGAGGACTCTTCCTCTGTTTATTCAACATGCCACACTTCGAGTACTACAGAACAACCACCACGCCGCACCCTCCATATACCTAGACCACAACCCGTTACCATCACGCCTATACCAACACCAGCATATCACTCGCCCGCACCCATTAACCCATCACCACCGCCCACTTTCCTCAAACCCATTATCCCCCACGCCACCACGCCTCCATCAAACAAGCCCCCGCAAGCTAATTACGCACCCCTCATGCCAGCCAGACCATTACTCCGCATACCGTTTCCCACATCACATGCTACCACCACCGCTTACCCAAATACCATACAACCATCTAACCCATTACTCCGCGTACCATTCCCCACTTCATCCGCATCGACCAATTACCCTTCCACCATCCAACCATCTAAGCCCCTCATCCGTACCATGCCACCACCAACTTACCCCACGCCATCACCCGTATACCAACCCTCCACACCATCTACACCATCCACTAACCCTGCGGTGCTCAAGTTATCACCCGGCCCTTCCACAACTGAAGAACATGCACTCCGGAGTGGAAGGATCTTCAACAAGGTCTTTCCTCAATCAACAGTCAGAGACGGCTCATCACAGTCGTCGGAGGAAGCACATAACGATGAGAGTGCACTAGGCACTCAATATGACCTGTTGAAACATCTTGACAGAACATCGGCACGAATCTCTGTGCTTGAATTGATAAAGAAATCGAAGACCCATCAGGAAGCTCTGATGGAGTATCTACAAAATGTGATGGTCAACGAAGACATGCCGGTGGAGAAGATCGCCGCACTACTAGTTCCTCAGGGGGATCAGCCCTTTATCTTATTTCATGCCTCGGAACTAGCACCACCAGCAGCCAGAAGCATGGCTCTAAGTATTTGCAAGAAGGCCGTAGATGCATGTCTGGTTGACACAGGGGCTTCAATTAATGTCTTGCCCCCGAAGACCCTTGAATTGTGTAGTGTATCCAAGGAAAAATGGTTGTCTAGCCCTATCTCTGTAACAACATATGATAATTCCACCCGTTCCCCTCTGGGAATGGTCTATTTAAAAGTAGAGTTAGGCCCTGTATGTCATGCCAAGGTCGAATTTCACATTTCGGAAATCGATCCTTCCTTGAATGCTATTTTGGGTCGTCCTTATATAAAAACCCTCGAGGCGATTCCCTCTACAAATCATCAGTGCCTCAAATTTTCCTACAAAGGACGAATCATTAAAGTTACGAGCATGCCGATCCTTGCTGCTGCTCACTCCTTGAATATCAAGCCAACTTCTTCACCTAGCCGACAACCTTTTCTGTCGGTGTTACAGGTCTACCGTCCGGTGGCTAATCCTTTGAAGGCCGCCACTCTTACTCCTTATCCACTGGATGCCATAAAGCGGGAGAAGTGCATGAGTACCCCTGGTTGGAAAATAATGATGAAAGGTGGTTATCTGCCTGGAAAGGGTCTAGGCACACAATTACAAGGCAGAACCACGCCCCTCAAAGATAACCGAAGGATACCTGGAAATGGCCTGGGCTATAGGCCAAGAAAAGTGAAGCAGGACATTACTCAGTAGGAAGAAAATAAGGACAACCAGAAGATATGGGAGACAATGTCCACACCATGCAAAGAAGGTCGGGACCCCTTAACATGGACCCTATACACACATTTCGTCAAAGGACCCGTGATCAGTCATGACAATACAGTGGTCATCACTTCCTATTTTGACCTCCATGACATATATGGAAGAGACCTAGCCAGACATTGTTCAAAATTGCTCACGTACCAGTCCTTGGAGGCTCTGCAGCCAATGAAAAGGAGGAAGTTCCAAGACTCTGAGTGTGAATGGTACAGATGGTTTGACTTGAGGGATCTGTATATTGCATTGAAAAGACTGTTTCTTGATCCTTCAGAACCAAAGTGGCCATCACAAATAGATGAACTGATTGAAGGGCCTGGTGTCATTTTTGATAAAAGAATTCTGCTGTCTGAGGAAACAGATGAAGGGGAGCCAGATGACCCCTATGAAGCTGGTTATACCACGGATCTTCTTTGGAGGGGGACTTATCCCTCTCTCATTTTCACACTCCATACTTTATGCCGCACTCTGCTTTTGACCCCGACTTGGTCACGGGTCATTACTGAAGATATTCCACGGGCTCTGCCCATCATGATCACTCTGTCCCTATGGGACTTCATTCCCCAACCTCCTCTCGATCCAGAGAGGATTTATGATTTGATCTGGGACATACTGCTGTATGATCCCCCCAATCCTTTGGCCTTGGTGCCACTTCCTCTATCCCATTCTCCTTCTATTCACCTTCATTCTTGTTTTATGATTAATTCATCTTTTCTCAAAAAAAAAAATGCCAATTTGGCAACAAATTTCTCCCAGATCCTCATTGAGGAAACTTCCTACTTGTTCGATTGTACCCCATCGCGTGGGTCATTCGGTCAATATTCTCTTCTAGATCTACACTGCCCCCCCCCCCGGGAGGATTCTCCTGTATTTTCACATGTATCTAATAATTTTCATTCTACTTCGTCCTCATTAGCTCAGGATAGGGAGTCTAGCGAAGTTAGGGAGTCTAGTTCTAGGCAGGTTAGTCAGGTTATGAAGTCTAGAAAATCTAAGGGTAGATAAATTCCAGATAGATACCTCCAGGATTTAGCATTTAAATGCCTTTCTTGTTCTATGATCCCTCAGCTATTAGAGAATCCTATTCAGATGCCAGAAGATTGTGTAGATGATGAGTCGGCTAATTATGGATATTGAGTGTATGAATTGATACACGAAAAAGACCCCATTGTTGGAGATGAGGAAGATGACGAGGACATAACTGAGGCATATGCCAGTGGAGTAAAAAGATTTGATGAACCCTTAGCTGCCGTAGAAGAGCCCACCAAAGAAATCACTCTAGGGACTGAAGACGAACCTAAGGTTGTCCTCGTTAGCAAGAATCTTTCTGAAATGGATGAGAAAGCAATGGTACAAGTTCTTAAGGATTATAAGGACACTTTCGCCTGGAGTTATGAGGATATGTCGAGGTTAGACTCATCACTAGTGGAACACAGGTTGACATTAAAGGATGGAGCTAGCCCAGTCAAACAGAAGTTAAGGAGATTCCACCCACAAATGGTTTTGAAAATGAAGGAAGAGGTCGATAAGTTATATAAAGCCAAATTCATTAGAGTTGTCCTCTATCCACAATGGGTGGCCAACATAGTCCCGGTTATGAAGAAAGATGGGAAGGTCAGAATTTGTATTGACTTCCGAGATTTGAACCGGGCATGTCCTAAGGATGATTTTCCATTGCCTCACATTGATGTACTCATCGATAATACTGCTGGCTATAAAACATTGATGTCCTTGCACAAGAGGATGAAGAAGGAAAGGAGAAGGCAGCCTACTATCTCTCTAAACTTGTCAATCACACTGAGCAAAGATACACAGCGATGGAGAAAACATGTGTATCATTGGTCTAGGTTGTTTAGAAATTGAAGCATTACTTTCTAGCCCATGAAGTCCATCTCATCGCTAGGATGAATCCGATCAAGTTTCTTTTTGAGAAATCTGTCCTTACTGATAGTTTAGCACGATGACAAAGCTTTATATCTCAATTTGATATCACTTAGATTCAACAGAAAGCGATCAAAGGCTATACCATAGCAGAACATCTCGCTTATCACCCCCTTCCTCGTTTTGATCCAGTCCGATCGGAGTTTCCAGATGAGGAACTGATGTCCATAGACCGAATCAAAGATGATATGTGGACTCTGCATTTTGACGGAGCTCTGAATTCCCATAGAAAGGGTATCGGCATTGTTTTGTTATCACCTGAAGGTGTCACCATTCCACAAGCCTTTCAGCTTGACTTTCCAGTCACTAACAATATAGCTGAATACGAGGCACTCCTTGCTGGCCTCGAGGCTACTCATCTCCATGGTGCCACCAAACTCAGAATTGTGGGTGATAGCCAATTGATTCTTCACCAGGTGTTAACCAAATATTGAACTCTTGATCCCAAGCTCAAGCCTTATCAAGAACTCACTTCTGCTTATGCAAACTTTTTTACAAAATTGATCTTCGTCTATGTTCCTAGGAATCAGAACATCTTAGCTGATGTTCTAGCCTTACTTGCATCTTCTCTTAATTTTCCAATCAACAGACAATCCGAATCAATCATCGTTCATATGCATCTTTCACCCGCCGTGAAAGATCCTTCATTCCTTAGGACTAAGGAGAAGCTACTGAAGAAAGTCAAAGATGGAAATATTGTGGAAAAGAGAGAAATCATGTTAATAGAGCTGTTAGAAGAGATGAATGATGAACAGAAACCGTGGTACTACGAAATTGCTAAATATTGTGAAGATCAATCATATCCTGAGGAAGCCACAGCTGAGGAGAAAAGGGCTATCAGGAGAGTTGCTCAAAGATACACCGTAGTTGGAGGAGCATTATACAAAAGAGGTTTTGATGGAGTTCTTCTAAGATGTTTAGACGAAGACTAGCTTTGGAAGGTTATGGAAGGAGCTCATGCTAGAGTTTGTGGTGGCCATGTTAAAGGACAAATGCTGGCAAAGAAAATCTTTAGACATGGATTCTATTGGCCAACCATGGAAGAAGATTGTGTGGGATATGTCCGTAGGTATGCTAAGTGTCAACTTCACGTCAGTAAGATTCATTCTCCTGCATCTTCACTCCATCATGTTTCCTCCCCATGCCCTTTCTCCATGTGGGCTTTCGATGTCATTGGACCCCTTGGCAATCTTGATTCCGGCATTAAGCAGAAGTCCTTCATCCTCACGGCAACGGAATACTTCACCAAGTGGGCGGAAGCTGAAGCATACACAGAAGTCAAAGCATCAACCGTCTGCAAGTTCAACATGAAGAACATCATCCCGAGATTTGGAATTCTAAGCACCATCATCACCGACAATGGACCTCAGTTCGTGTCACAGGAGCTGAAAGACCTCTACAACAGGTACAAAATTGCATTGCATCATTCATCTCCATATTATCCGCAAGGCAATAGCCAAGCAGAGGCAACTAACAAGACTTTGATAAAAATCATCAAAAAGACGTGCAAGTCTAATAAATTTATAGACTGGCCAGAAAAATTAATTGAGGCTCTATGGGCCTACCGAACTTCAATCTGCACGCCCACTGGGCAGACTCCTTATTCCTTAACATTTGGAATGGAGGCGGTAGTTCCATACGAGATCCTTATATCGTCATTAAGAGTACATTTGAATAAGGAATTTTCTATTGATGAACACCATTCAACACTCCTTGCTTAATTGGAACTCTTAGACTAGAAAAGATGGTCAGCTGCTAATCATGCAAAAGTATATCAAAATAGATTAGCACGTTTTTATCAAAAGAAAGTCATTGAACGTAAGTTCAAAGTTGGTGAAATGGTCGTCAAAAGAATTTTTGTAAAACCTGGTGGTCCGCGTTGTAAACTCCAACCTAATTGGGAAGGACCTTATATTGTATCGCATGCTTTTCCTGGTAACGCTTACCGTCTAGTTAATGCAAAAGGGCAAGAGTTAACTCACCCGTGGAATGGCCTATATCTCAAGAAATACTACCCATAGGTTAAAAAGTCGATCAGCATGGTACGAAGACCAGTGGAATCAGAAAATTTAGAAACTCAAATTCCCTTATTAGTCTGGATAATTTAATTCAAACACATTACTACACATATTGACACGTTTGATTCGTGAGTAACAAGAGATGTCAAGTCCTAAGGAATACCGAAAGCTTGACTAAAAGTGTAAAGTGCAAATCATTCTTTTCAAACAAAGTTCTGTTTTTACACTCGGCCCATGATGTCGGAACGAGGCTTAGAATAGATTACCAAGAATACCCGCCATCTTAGTAGGAGGCCGTCATAAAAAAAAGGGGAGATCCATCCCAAGAAAAAGAAAAGAGAAAAACAAAAGCAAAAAGACAAAAGCCAAATGTCAAATCAAAAGGCCATTACACTACAAACGTTACATTAAGGCCATGAAATGAAATAAAAGGGAACGCAAGGTCGATAAATACTCCGGAAAGAAAATGACCGAACCCTAACAGATATTAGGGTAAGAAAGGAACATCTTTTTAGGTCTCCGGAACCTTCTCGTGGGCTTTCTAAACCAATTCTTCCTTTCTTTCTAAAGAGGCGTACTCCAAGCTTAAGGAACGGCCTAGATTGACTAAGGATCAAATCATCAAATAGGATCACGAATAGAAACACAAGTTCAAGCACGATGGGTCTAAGTTAAATTATTGAAGAATAATCTGGGAATTAAGTTAATAAATGAATATGATCTTTTGATCTGAGTACCATGCTGGTCTTTTAGTTTCCACAATATTTCAAAAATCCAAAAAAATACATATTTAAAAAAAAATCCAAAAAAAATACATATTTCAAAATCCAAAATACATATTTCAAAATCTAAAAAAAAGACATATCTCAAAATCCAAAAAATATATATACATGTCAAAATTCAAAAAAAATATACATGATCCAAAACCCAAACAAAATGAATATTTCAAAAATCAAAAATATTTCAATTCGCATTTGCTTGTAGCATTTGGTGTGTTTCATTCCTTTATTTTCAGCGAGCATTTGCATGCTTGTACGTTGCATCTTTTCCTGTTATTTTCTTCAGTTCAATTATTATTTCCTTTGTTAATAAAGGCTATGCCCCTTGACTCTTTTATCAAGAAAATGATAGATTGATCAGTTACTTAACTGAGCAAGGGGCTAAACCTGAATAGATACTTAACCTGTTTGCTAAGTCATGTACAGAACACAGATATGAAAGTCAAGGCACAAGGTTGAAGGCAAAAGCTTCATATATATATCAAAATTTATTTTTGTACAGGACTCACAAAAAGAAGAAAATACATGATGCAGCTCTCACGGCTGACTCTCTCCTGCCCCCTCATCAAACTGACTCTGGGCTTCATCCTGGGCCTCAAGTGCTGGAGCTCTAAGGTGGCGGTGGTGGGCCCATGGTACTTGGGCCAGCCTGACCTGAGGAGATGGCCACACTGGCAGTAAAAGCACTCGCCTGATCGCGCTTTTGAGCCCATTGCCGAGCATGTCTGTATCGCTCCTCGACACTTCGGCGCTCGTGCTCGGCAATGCCCAACTGAACCCAGAGAGAAGACAACTCTGTATCCATCCGCTGCCACTCCTGCCGCTCGCACTCCCTCTCCTCACTGATGAACTCCAGTCGAGACTGGAGACGTGTAAGCTCTCGAGGAAGATCGTCGCTGGAGAGGCGTGCCAACTGCTCCTCTAAGGCCCTGATACGTGCAGCATCGGCCTCGGCACGAGCAGCAGCTGCACGAGAATGCTCCAGCTCCACTTCAGCCCTCTGAAGGGCCTCCTGAAGCTTAGCGACCTACAAGAGGAGACCTTGTCAGTTCAAGATAATCATGTAAATCAAAGTTCAACAATGGAAGAAGAAGGATAGAACTTACTCGAGTGGCGCGGTCCTCCTCCGCGAGAGAAGCCCGATGGATGGTGGAGGCAAGCTTGCCCTGGAGGTCGGCAAGGACAACCTCGTGAGCAGCCAAGTATGAAGAATAAGAAGCTCCATGTGAAGGGGGAGCCGCCTGAGTATATAGACGGCTCGCTACACCAAAAGACTAACTGTCAACGGCTAATTGTCAAAACAAATTAAATTAATGAAATGTTTATATATATGCATACATACCAAGTCAAAAAGTTCTTTCTGAACCTGTTCAAGCTGGGCCTCAGCATCCTGGAGGCGGGCCCGGAGGTCAATGATGACCGCGTCTCGTGCATCCTGCATACCACACATGCATACATTCATTCACTAATATAAGTTAAAGCTAATAATAAAATGAAAGATGCATAAATCATACTTACATCAAGTGGTCGGAGGAGCTGAAGTTGATCGGCGTAGTGGGCCCGGTATTGCTGGAGATAAGCCTCGCTGCTCTCAGCATGGGACTCCACCCGAACGCCGCGGCGGTGCCAGTCCTTGTACTGCTCGGGTAACTTGGCACGCCAATCTGTGAGGGCTTGCTTGCCCCTCATGCTCCGTCCAACATCCTCCGGGACTTCCTTGTCCACCCACTCCTGGTGGAGGCCCAGCATCCTCATGACGAGGCGGAGGCGGAGGGGCTCGATTTCGTTCAGGCAATGTACCCACATTTGCCTACCGAACCTCCTCCGGCCAGCCGTCACCTACGGCTGGCCCACCTCGCCCATCCCCAGGTACGGGCATCAGATTACCTGCATACAGGTTAGATGTATTCACATAAATAAATTGCATTTAATAAATGAAATATTGCATTTAATAAACAAAATTGAACAAATTAAAAGACTCACCAAGAGCTCCGGATAGTCAAGGACCTGACGACGAAGGGCCGTCAGCTGGTGGTGCTGTGGGGCCGTGTCCACGATGGGCAGCCAACGATAAGCCAACGGGATGGCGTCCGGCCTCACAATCCTCGCTAATAGTAGCTCCACACCTGCATACATGAACATGTAAGTTAGAAAAGCATCATATCATTGCATTTCATATCATAAACAAATAATTAAAATAACTTAATACCTGGAGGAACGGCGAGAAGCCACTGATAGTCGTCTCGCGGCCCAGTGTGACCGCGGAGAGATCATCGAACAGGTGGGCCAGGAGGGCCGCACCCCATGCATACTCGTGCAGACTCTCTAAGTAATCTAGAAGGAAAAGGAACCTATAGTGGATATGGTCTCCCTTTGTACCGAAGAGCAACCGACCGAAGAAAAAGACAAGAAAAACCCTAAGCTGTCTATCTACCTCCTCTACTTGACTCGCGTCTGTACAGTAAATAGCGGCAGAAGACTCAGCTAATCTATCTCTAAACTCTGCCTGGGTCTCATCCGACCGACGCCGGGGCTCTATCTGTCATAGGGCAGCCTCTACCTCTACCCTGAGAACGGTCCTAGATTCCCTATCTAAGCTAGACACCTTTATGCCTAGTAGGGCCTCTGCTAGACCATGGTAATCACCGGTAGGCCATCTACTCGAAGGCCAGTGATCCTGGCCACGTCCTCTAAGGTGGGGATCATATGTCCCCAGGGCATTAGGAATGCCCGACTCTCCGCGTGGCAACGCTCCCTAAGCACCTGCAGCAGTACTAGATCGAGCCAAAATGGCTCGATGTCCAAGATCTCGCCGAATCCCATCTGGCGCAAGCACGCCTTCTGGAAATCCGGGAGTCCTCTGTAGGCACCTACAACTAAGTCCCAGGAGATGCGGGCCCTCATCGTCCCCTACAAATAAAACAAGAAAATTCCATCAGTTAGTGGACATGAAAAGTCAATAAAAATGAAATAATTGAAAGGCGTTGAGCAAGATGGACGCCCATTGAAAAGCGTCCACCATCCTTGATGCCATTTGAACTCATTTTCTGCCCTATTTAAAAACTGGATTTTAGCTTGAATGGCATCGGACCATGGCGACGCCCTTTGAAAGGCGTAACCTAGTCTGGACGCCATTCAAATCTGATTTTCGGACTTTTTGAAAAAGTCCCTTTCTTCATCTCATTCATCAAAAATCAAACCATAGGGAGCTTACCAGGTGGAGGTCGCCCTCCCCTCCTTCTTCGGCCATGGGTGCTGGAGGAACCTCTTCTTCCTCCAAAAACGCCGCCACTGCCGCTAGCTCGGCCGGCACTTCTTTGGCAGCTTCCTCCACCGCTACCACCGCGAGGGAGGCCGTCCGTTGACGCTTTGCCATCACCTTGGCTTTACTCGATTGCCCCTTCTCCATGGGTTTGAAGGTTTAAGGGAGAAGGATGATGAGGCTCGAGGTTAGAGAAAGAGAGAGAGAGAGAGAAAGAGCTCGACAGAGAGAAGGAGGATTGGCGGCGGTGAAGAGGGTCGTCGGTGGCAGAGAAAAAGAGAGAGAGGATGGCCGGGGAGGAGGATGGTCGCCAGCGTCGAAAGGTGGAAGAGAGAGGAGTTTGGAACAAATGAGGAAGAAAGGGGGCTTTTCACAGGTTCTATTTGTGGAAGTTAAATTGCGTCGGGGTACATCGACGCCATTCATGGCGCATAAACTGAGGCGGCAAGGCATGTGTTTGAAATCGATAAAAAGACGTCTTGACAGAACGACGTGTTTCAGTTTAAACCGCCAATTCTGGTCAGAACAGTACAAGGCATGATGATTAAACGCGTCCACACTTCACGACGCATTTCAGTAGATTAATCACAGAATTAATGGCGAAATTCTGGAGAAAGTAAGAGAGAGAATTGAAAAGCGTCTCTACATGTAGACGCGTTTTAAGGATTATTCGGATTTTAAGGATTAATCTCAGATTTTTGAAAAAGGATTTTTGACTAAATGGCGTCTACTTAAGAGGACATGTTTTAAGTATAATTCGGGATTTTAATGATTAATCTCTGATTTTTGGAAAATGAATTATGGTTAAAAGGCGTCTTTCTGAGTGGACGCGTTTTACATTAAGTAAACCAGAATTGCAATATTTCAAGGAAAAATCAAATTTTTACTAAAGGAAAAATCTTGGACAAGTCACAGAATATTAAAGATGAATTTCAAGATATATAGGAACAATTCCTTATTGAAATAAATTCTTTATTGCATCATAAAGGAAAAGAAAAAGAGAACATTCAAGGACGAATTTCCTGAAGCCCCATTACATATGGATAGGTTAAGCCTCCACAAAGTGACTATAAGTTTAGTAACTTCATAGTCTTCATCGGATCCCAAGGCACGCTTCTTGATTGGAGATGTATGGGAAAACTCAGGGAATTTATGGCGAGGCAGGCTGAGTTGAGTATAGCAGCGATGAGGATTGTACAGCACGAACTCAGTAGCCCCAATCATTTTAAGCTCTACACTCGCTGCACGGCGTAGTCGAATGGGCAGTTACTGATGAATTTTTAAGTGCAGGAAATTCAGAAAAATCCAAATGAAGATGGAAAATATTAAGATTCCACTGTGGGAGTTTGAGTCCTGACCGGGACTAAAAAGACGGTTATCTCTATCCTTTGTACTCTTTCATATGATTAATTTGCATTATCAGTATTACTATATGTTAAATATATATTAAAGTATATCAAGGATCTTGTGATTTTGATGAAACTGGAATTTGAGTTCCCCATTAACAAAAAAACAGTGATAATTCCAGAGAATTCCTAATCGCACGGATAGGCCGTTGGATTGTTAATTAGTGAGGACGATGGTCTCGCTTTTGTGAAACGGTGCGTGGATAAACAAGCTTCGGCTTAGCACTGAATTACAAGAATTTGTATCTTGACTCATTAATGACAATTTAACAATATTATCCTTGATTATTTTATATTTTATTTGATTTTATATTTTTTTAGCCCAGCATGCATCATATAGGACTTTGAAATCATTGTGATAAGAATTAATTATTGATTAACTTTCAGACCATTGATCAAATAAATCCCAACATGATATGAAATATTTCCATTCTGAATTGAATATCTTGATTATCTTTGAGGTTCGCTTAAGATATGCTTAGAATTCTATCCTTTCTTGGATTCTTTATCTCAAATATTTCTTGTTTTCTTTTAAGATCCATCATGGTTGCAGCACGTCCATATTGGTTGGCAATCGCTCCCCATGATGAAACCTACAGTGCTTATGACCTGGGGTACTTCCCAATCCGTGGAGGTTGATCGACCTTATTTTATTTCCTTGTCTATTTCATCTAGACATGATTCATTCTATTGATATTCCTTGAGTTATCTTCATTGATGATTTTGAGAAAAATTCCAATCATGTGATGTTGAGAGCGTGTCTCATCACACCTTGGCATCACCTTTTCAGTACATTCCATTTCATTTCACTCCCTTGCAAAGACGATGCCAAGGTGAGGCAGCTGTAGACACGCTAATTTTGACATCATTTTGAGTAAATTTCATGTCATATAATAATGCCACTAAATTGTTTGATATTTAATTATTAGTTAGTTTTTATTAATCTTTCTAGATTAATTGTCTAAATGACATCGGTCAGACAGACATAATTTAAGTTAATTAAAAAAATTCATTTTAACTCAGATTCTTAATCAAATATGAAAGATTCTAAAAGACGTCGACCTGTGTAGATGCCATTTAGACTTTAATTCTTATTTTGATTATTAATCTGATTTTAAATTAATTGATTAATTAACTAAAAGACGTCTACCATTCACGACGCCATTTAGGTTTCCTAAGCTGTTTCTGTCTCTTTTTCCGGATGTTTATCCTTATCTTAATTAAGCTAAAAGACGTCTCCCATGGGCGACGCGTTTTAGATAATTACAGATAATGATGAATCAAGCTGTGTTTATCTGTTTGTTAGTTGGATAAACTTCAAAATCCTTCATGTTAATCTTTAAGTGACCGCGGATGCGTGAACTTAAGCCTATAAATACCCAATCCCTTGGTCATTAAAAAGTTAGTGATTTGAGTGATTAAAGTGATAATATTTGAAAGATTAGTGATAATTTTGAGCGATTCTTGGGAGAGACGATGTCTAGACGCTGAAGGGCCGAAGTGCTGCTGCTTCGAGGAGTCTGCATCCTTTCTTCTTCGTTTCTTCGTCTATTCAAGATCCATTCAAGACCAAGGCTTTCTAGGGGCCATCCAACTTAGTTCTTAATTAATTTCTGCATCTTTCTCATATTTTTATCACATTAGCATCATATTTTCATCACATCACTCAATGCAACACACACTCACTAGCATAGTTTCAAGCCTATTTGTTTTAGGGGTTTAAAAGGCCATCAAGCAAGTGAGTTCTTTGTTTAAGTTGCATGATCAGAATCTTCGTTAGAATAGATACTACTTGAGTTCTTATTATTTTCTTTTATCTTTGTCTGTTGTAAAGTACAAAAGGAGATAAAGATGAGAGAATCAACAAGGAAAAGGAATCTGGATGATCCTCAAAGTCCGATAAGTATCCAAAGTAAGAACAAAGTCAAAAGGGATCTCTTTCTTCAGCCGGCTGAAGGAGGGGAATCAAGGACTTCAACATCTCCCAATTCCAAAACAGGTAGGCGATCAATCTTTTCTTTTGGAACTTTTTAGTTAAAAATTTCTGGCGATCACATTCACTTAGTTTCTTTCTAATATGATTCATTTGTCACATAATCAACATAAATTTTTCATCATAATCACACACCTAATTTGAGTACTCACAATGAACTACAAAGACAGTATGATAATATGGAAGCAAAGACCATTCTGAATCACTTACAAAAGTTGTTTGGTGAACAGTCCATAACAGAAAGATATGAGATATTAAAGAAACTGTTCAGCACTAGAATGACTGATGGCACATCTGTGCAAACACATGTGTTTAAAATGATAGAGTAGATAGAAAGGTTCACGGTGCTTGGCTTTGTTATGAACAATGATTTAAGCAACGATTTAATCCTTCAGTCCTTACCTGAATCTTTTTTACAGTTTATCATTAACTTCAATATGAATAAAATTGAGGTTACACAGGCTGAGCTGCTCAATATGTTAAAGACAATTGAAGGCACTATCCAAAAGGATAAGCCACATGTTATGCTTGTTGGTAAGACTAATAAGAAAATGAAATATTGACAGACCTTTAAGAAAGAAAAGTCCAAAAAGCTAGTGAAGAGCAAGCCAGCAATTTAAAAGGACAAAACAAAAGCCAATGATAAATGTCAATGTTTCCACTGCCATAAAGAAGGACACTGGAAAATAAATTGCAAGATCTATCTAGCAAAAAAATCAAAGGAGAAGCTTGGTGAAACTTCAGGTATACTCATGATTGATCTTAACTTGTCTTATAGAGAATCTACATCTTAGGTATTAGATACTGGATGTGTTTCTCATATCTGCAATAACTTGCAGGTGCTAACAAGTAGAAGAAGATTGAATCGCGAAGACGTGGATCTGAGATTTGGAAATGGAGCAAAGGTTGCTGCAATAGCTATAGGGACAACAAGACTCAAGATGCCATCATGAAACATATAGGACCTTAAAGATTGTTATTATGTTCCAACTTTTAATAGGAATATCATTTCTATTTTTTGTTTAGATATAAAAGGATATTCAATGAAACTAGAGAATAATGGTTGTTCTATTTATCTAAGAAACAAATTGTTTGCTTCTGGATATTTATTAAATGATTTATATTTACTTGGTATTGCATATGATATATGTCTAGTAAATAAGTCTCTTGAACAAATAGATAAAGATGTGAATAAATTATACCTATGGTATTGTAGGCTCGGTCATATAAATGAGAACAGGATCATTAAGTTACAAAAGAATGGATATCTTGATTCATTTGATTATGAATCATTTGTAACTTGTGAAGCTTGTCTCATGGGAAAAATGACTAAAGCTCCATTTTCTGGACATGAAGAAAGAGCTAAGGAATTATTGGAACTAATACATAGTGATGTATGTGGTCCATTGTCCACTCATGCTATGGGTGGTTACTCATACTTCGTTTCATTTACAAATGATTTCTCAAGATACGGCTGCATATAGTTAATGAAATATAAGTCAGAAGTCTTTGAGAAGTTTAAAGAATTTAAAAATAAAGTTGAGAACCAAACTAGAAAGAGTATCAAGACTCTTCGATCTGATCAAAGAGGTGAATACTTAAGTGCAGAATTCACGCAATATCTAAAAAGTAATGGTATTCTGTCTCAATGGACTCCTCCCTATACACCATAGTTAAATGGTGTATCGAAAAGGAGAAATCGTACTCTATTAGATATGATACGATCAATGATGAGTTATGCTAAACTTCCAATTTCTTTATGGGGATATGCATTACTGTCTGCTACATATCTATTAAACAAAGTTCCTAGTAAATCAATATCTTCCACTCCATATGAGATATGGAAAGGGAAGAAGCCAGATTTTAAGCATGTTAGAATTTGAGGTTGTCCTGCATATGTCAAAAGACATGATCCAGATAAACTGGACTCCAAGACAGAAAAATGTAGGTTTGTGGGATATCCAAAAGAGACTTTTAGATATTATTTCAATCAACCCAGCAATCAAAGGGTGTTAGTCGCAACAAGAGTTGTCTTCTTAGAGAATGAATATCTTTTAAAGGAAGATAGTGGGAGCAAGATAGAATTGGAAGAAATTTCAGACTCACAAATCAATGTTGGCTCATCTAATGACCCATAGACTCAAGAACTTGTTCAGGATAATACACAAGAAATTCGCAGAGCTGGTAGAGTGCCTAAGCAGCCTGAAAGATATGTTGGACATATCGATGATGGCAAACCAATAGTGCACTTAAATGAGGATGATGATCCCCAAACCTACCAAGCTGCCATAAATATTCCAGAATCAAAGAAATGGCAAGAGGCAATGAAATCAGAAATTCAGTCCATGTATGCCAACTAAGTTTGAAACTTAGTTAATCTACCATAAGGTATAGTACCTATTGACAGTAAATGGCTCTTTAAAAGAAAGATAGGGGTAGATGGACAGATTGACACTTACAAGGTAAGACTGGTAGCGAAAGGATATCGTCAAAGACCAGGCGTTGACTATGACGAAACTTTTTCACCAGTTGCCCTGGTTCTGTATTATATGATTATGAAATATGGCAAATGGATGTGAAAAAAACGTTCCTTAATGGGAACCTTCAAGAGGAGGTGTATAAGATACAGCCTAAAGGATTCACTTCCAAAGAGCATCCAAGTAAAGTATGTAGGCTGTAAAGATCAATTTATGGATTAAAGTAGGCATTCCGAACTTAGAACTTAAGATTTGATGAAGCAATCAAATCTTATGACTTCATTAAGAATGAAGATGAACCTTGTGTATATAAAAAGACCAGTGGGAGTGCGGTTACCTTTTTAGTACTTTACGTTGATGACATTCTACTCATTGGGAATGATGTAGGAATGTTGACATCAGTAAAGATTTGGTTATCTAAAAACTTCTCTATAAAGGATTTAGGAGAGGCATCCTATATTTTGGGAATAAGGATCTATAGAGATAGATCCAAGAGGATGCTTGGATTATCCCAATTCATGTACATAGACACCATAGTCAAAAGATTTGGCATGAAATTTTTTAAGACAGGTCTCATTCCGATGAGACGTGGAATTTATCTCTTTAAAGGGATGTCTCCCAAGACACCTGAAGAGAAAGCATACATGGATAGAGTTCCGTATGCTTCGGCAATAGGATCTATAATGTATGCAATGTTATGTACTAGGCCTGATGTGGCACATCCACTAAGTGTCACTAGTAGATATCAATCTGATCCAGGTGAGGAATACTGGAAGACGGTGAAATGTGTCCTTAGATACTTGAGAATGACTAAGGATCTATTTCTCATCTATGAAGGAAACGACTTAGAACTTCAAGGGTTTACTGACTCGAGCTTCCAGTCGGATATGGATGACAGCAAATCCATGTCTAGATTTGTGTTCATACTAAATGGAGGTGCAGTGAGTTGGAAAAGTTCCAAACAAGAAACAACTGCAGATTCGACGACCGAAGCAGAATATATTGTTGCAGCTGAAGCGGCTAAGGAGGCGATTTGGATGAAGAAGTTCATCTTTGCACTTAGAGTAGTCCCAAGCATTTCAGATATTGTTCCATTATTGTGTGACAACAATGGGGCAATAGCTTAAGCAAAGGAGTCAAGATCGCATCAGAAGTCAAAGTACATTCTGAGATGATTTCATCTGATTCATGAGATTATCGCCAGAGGAGATATAGTGGTTGAGAAAGTCTCATCCGAAGATAATGTAGCAGATCTCTTGACTAAGCCATTGTCTCAAAACAATTTAGAACGTCAGCTTAACTCTATGGGACTTATACATATGGGTGATTGGCTGTAGTCCAAGTGGGAGAATGATAGAATTGGGTGGCCTCAAAGCCAATCATTGTACATTCTAGTTCGAAATATTAATAAAGGCAATCATTTCATTATATATAGTTCTCGCAAATTAACTATCATAATGAAGGTCCGTAGACAAATGTATAAGATATTGAATCATGATGAGATCAATATTCTTAGTCACTTGTCTTAAACAGTCCTCGATCATAGGATATTTAAATTGGACGTTAAATATCCGATAAGATCGACACAGGTTATTTCTGCTCATGCGATGAGGGTGAATGATCTCACATTCACTCGTGTGGTGACACTAAGACAAACTTGTCGGTACTCATTAGAAAATGAGTTCGGTGAACAAAACCGAATTAGAATTCCTAGATGGTCATTATACCTGATAATCAACTAGGGAATTCAACCATTGCAGTAGCATAGTTGGTCCTTTGACCTAAGTCACCAATGATACCTTGCTTGTAGACCATTGTGACTTGATTCTCTGGCTTGTGGACTTTAACCATTAAGTATATGATAGTCAGTCTCTCAGACATAGTGGAAAGCTTACGAAGGTAATTGAGTGAACAATAGGGGATCACTCACTCTCTGTATACTAGTGGAGAGAAAATGTCCTATGGATGTGTACACATAAATCCCTGGCTAAGGTCGACTGAAAGAGATGTCTTTCTAGAAGTTAACTGAGTACTGGAATCCATCTAAATAATGCGATAAAGGGTTTGTCTATGAAACCATACCCTTGCGTTATTGGGACATTAGATGAATAAAGGATTTTATCTGTGCGGTATCTGTAGACGGAAAGGTTCAAATAAAGGGAACATTATCCCTTATATCTTTTGGGATAATGAGGTTGTGTTTGGTGCCGTTCATGGTCAGAAGGTCAAGTGGATTAATCATCAGATGATAAACCACTTATTTATTGAATTAATTATTTAACATATGATGTTTAAATAATAATTGATCAATGCTATACTTTAGAATTAGTTCTAAGTTTAGTTGGCCTGAAACTAGACTGATATATGGGCCTAGAGGATAACACACATAAGAGTTCTCGTAAGACAGTGAGAGATGTTAAATATTATATTTATCTGAGTTTTTGTGAAAAGCCGTAGGATAAACATGAATATTTAAATGGAGAATTATCCAAGGCCAAGCTCTTAAATAATCATGAGGATTAATCCTCGAGTTTATCTATAATTGTTCTAAAAGGAGGCCAAGGGGAGGGTGGTGATAGTACACGTACATAACACCACTAGTTCTTGGAGTTTCTCTCTCCTCTCTCTCTTGAAGAACATCCCTCTCACTTCTCAACTGCATGATGGATTTTAGATCGACTCGAAGTACTCAAGCCAATGAGGAAATCGCATCTGCGTCGGGAGCTCGTGTGGATACCTCTGGAGATCGTGCGCGTGCGCGATTACCGAAATGATTCAATCAACGGGAGATTCGAAAGCCCGTAAAGGTGGAGAACGGTTCTTCCCGTTTTTTTTTTTTTTTGTCCGTTTTACGATCCCAGCAACCCGATACTAAGGAATCGGTTCCTATTGCGCTGCATTAATTAACGATTCCTAACAGCTTGGCACCTAATGTGATTGGAGGCCCGATCGAATTCAATGTGCGACTTTAATTCGATTGATTAATTAATTAATATGAGTTATTAATTGATTAATCAGGCCAGTGAGGAGTCACTGGACTTATTAGGTCATTAACCGGACTGATTATTGAGCCTAGAGGGTCACATGCAAAACATTCTCAAGGCAATAGATAATAAAGTGGGTTTTATATAAACCGGGAGTTTTTATGAAAAACCACGTGGTTAATATAAAATGTAGCGAATGAGCTGAGCAAGCTAGGCTGCTGCTAACCCTAGCCTCCCCTCCTCTCTTCCTCTCTCTCTCTGGCGCCCCAGCTGAGCCCGGATCCCCGGGTCTGCTCCGTCGCTTCTCCGACTCCCGTTCGACGGGAAATCATTTGCGCGTTGCGGCGATCGTTGAGGCGAACGGCAGAGACTTCGTAGGCTGTGAAGAACGAGGAACGTCAGGATATCCACCGTGAGGAGGATCGCGTGGACTCCGCTAGAGGTCGGACGCTTGCACGGCTTGCGTTGTCACACCGAAGGAAACGATCTGTCGCGGATTCGAATCAGCGCACGGTCCACGCCCAGAAAATTCTATCTCCCCCTTGATGTTCATCCATGGTGATTGAAAGCAATGAAATGCAAAGTTCAGATTTCCTGTGTCTGTTTTGTGAATCTGCTGGTTATCTTACTTTTATGTTATTTTTTCCTTCATAAGGTATGTGTTTTTCGTATGGGGTTGGTAGAGGGGCCTTTCTAGTTTATATAAATGGTCTCCTCAAGCCTTAGAACCCCCTGAATATGGAGATATGACCCGAAATGTGCTTTGCTGTCCAGATTTTCTGAAAACTGATTTTTCATTTACTTGTCTTTGGTTTTGGGATTTTTCAAGGTGGATTGGCCTTCCATGACCCTTATGAGCACATCCCCTCCATGGATGATGTTCCCCCAAGGCCAAACATCAAGAGAAATCCCCTAAGTTTCATATATATTAAAGTTTGAGTTTCTGTTTTCATGTTGGAACCGAATGGGTTTTGTTTGGATTTTTTCCCTTAATGGCTAAGGGTTTGGGCCCTAGAGGTTCTCAAGGAGGTTCCCTCACTAGTTGAGGATGAGTTTCTTTGAATATAAACCCTCTAACATGGAGCTAAGAAGGAGAGATCTATGGAAGAGATAAAAAATATATCTAAGTTTCTCATATGTTCATATTCAATTTTTCATGATATTTTCCTAAAGAAATGCATCTAAAATATATTTTAAATAAATATTTTAGGCCTTGTATCTTTTATACTTTATTTTCCATCATTTGGGTTAGATTTAAACCCATTTTTCACCAAAAATCTGGATTTCAGGTGAGTCTGCGCCTGTGCAGTGCTACAGTGTTGAGTCTACGGCTACTGTTCATGAGTCTGCGCCTCCCTACGCAGACTCAGCGCCAGTTGCAGTTTTTTGAGTCTGCGCCTCTTTCAGCTTGGTTTTTGGGCTTGAGGTGATTCTTTGATCCTCCCCCAAGTTGTCCAAAGGTTCTTTGAACCTAGGGTTGTCTTTTTGAGGCCCAATGAAGTTCCTAAATGGTTTGGACTTTGGGTTGTTAAGCTCTTAATGTGTCAAACTTAAATTTTTCCATATGTTTTAAGATTTTAAGTTTCTTACGATGTTTCTCAAGGATGTCCCAATCTAAGGGTGCCAACAATCCAATGTTGGGTAACCCATCAAGGGCCCTCACACAAAAAACATTATTCTTGTGTTCTAATTTCTATGGGTTCATTTAGATGATATGTCCCAAAGTCCCAATGGGTTGGTGGAGTTCCTTGCTCCCCAAATGTAGAAATGGAATGGGTGATTCCCTATAGATAACCCTTTCATTTTGAAGGCATTAAGGGCACCCTTTGGGTGAGTGGTTGGATGCTCAGTACTCCCCCCTTTATAGCCACCTCCATGGTTCATGGCTACATGCGATCCTCTAGGAAATTGGTGGAGTTCCTTTCTCCCCAAATGTAGAGATGCTTTAGATTACCCCTTGTGAGTTTTTATTACATCTTGAAGGCATTAAGGGCACCCTTTGGGTGAGTGGTTGGATGCTCGGTACGCCCCCCTTTACAGCCATCCCTATGGTCCATTAGCCATTACATATCCCTTTAAAGGAGTTGGTCCTTCGGGTCCCTTCATGCCATGATCTTTCATGAAGATCCTAAACCTTTGATTGGATTTTCCTAATTAAAGGTTGAAATTCAACTTGGAATCATTATATTAAGCATTTTCAATGCTTTATAAAATGATCCAAGAAGAATGGGATAAACATGAAGAAATCATGTCATTTGAAGAAATCCACATAAGAACCACTCCTTGAAAAGGCTTTATGTAGCCATACTCAACTTCTGAGATTTCTCAGTGTTATCCTCCCCAAATTTGTGGTGATTCTTGGGTCACTTCAAGTTGAAAAAGGTATAACCTGAAATTATGCTCAGATTTTGAGTCTGCGCACCTATAACCATGGAAATCGATTGAGAATGGGATACAATTTATTTTTCTCCACTCCGGATTTCATATTCTAACTTTACTGGTTGAAACTAACCTTTTGAACTACTTAAATACAGCTTGAACTATGCAGGAACTTCAAAAACCATTTTCAGACTTGAGTCTGCGCACTCATGCGCAGACTCAACCCAAAAATTGTCAAGTTATGGATTCTTGGATCAAGGACATTGGTTATGGCTCAAATGATTCAAAGTAACTAAATTTATATTATATTTAAATTATAAAACGTTAAAAAATGGACATTCTCCCTTTTAAATAAACATAAAACTTCAAAACACAAGTTGAGTCTGCACACGTTTCATAAGCTCATTTCAAATGAAAAAATCAACTAAACAATAAATCAAATTGCTCAAATCACTTGCAATCATATATCAAATACCGCATTTCATTCAAATAAACATCCATTTACCAAAAGGATGCAAATCCCTTCAAAATAAACAAAAATCACAAGTTCAGTAGAGTCTGCGCACCCCTTGCGCAGACTCAAACCCATTTTTGTCTCCTTGATCTTTGAAGCTCCCCAGCATTTTGAAAATCTTGGAATTCCCTTCAACCTCAGGAGATTCCATCTTTTTAAGAATCTTGCTCAAAATCCTCTTTTTAAGAATCTTGCTCAAAATCCGGACGAAGGAGCTGTTGCTGCTGCTGTCTTTCCCCTGCCATGATCTGTCCCCTGAGTAGTCAGTCCCCTCTCCCGAGCTGACTGATCATGGTGTGCCTCTATTACCGCGGCACACCTAACCGCCGATGCCAATTCTGTACAATAGTGGGATGCCACAAAACTCCTCAAATTGGACCTCAGTCCATCCACAAACCTCTCAGTCCGACGCTCCTCGTCTCCTGAAATAAAAGGCACGAACCTCCCAAGCGAAACAAACTTCATCTGGTACTTAAGCACTGTCATGTTTCCTTGGGTCAACTCCATAAATTCCCTTTCCTTAGCCTTCTGGACATGCCTAGGGAAGTACTGCGCATTGAATTCCTTCACAAATGTCTCCCATAGAATCTCCCTGAGATTCCTATCCGCATATGACAAACTCTTCAAAGTGGTCCACCAGTCGTAGGCATCATCCTTCAACATGAAGGTAGCCAACTGAGTCCTCTCAACGGCTGCGCAATCCATGGTATCAAAAGTCTTCTCCAACTCCCTCAACCAATGAACAACCTCATCAGGGTCGGGACGATCGGTAAAATGAGGCTGCTTCAGCTTCAGGAATCTCTCTAGAGCAGCTGGAGGCCCTCCCCGAGTACTAGAACTCTCACTAGGATCTCGAGTCTGGTATGTAGCCATCGTGTCCATCATAGCCTCCATGAAACGCTCCATATTCGGCCTACGGACCTCAGATCCACTAGGGACCTCTCCCCGCTCTTTAATAACTGGCATCCTCTTCCTAGGAGCCATCTAATCGCCTACAACCACAAAAATCGAAAAATTCTAATTAAAGTCCTAAAACCTACACTACCGCTGTGCCTGTATGGGATAATGTAATTATTTGCCAAAATTACTATATTTAACCTAGTTATTCATCTATTTGCCAGACTGAATGCTCTAATACCAACTATAACGACCCGTCACCCTATAATCGGGGATCCGATTACTAAATGGATACCGAATCATTAATTTGGAGCCAAACCAAGATCTTGATAAGTCTGGGAAATAAATAATAAACTAGGCTAAACATTCACATCGCATCGAATTGAAAACGAAGTACAATAATTAAAAATTATTACAATGCGACTCGACTCAGCAAATAATTACATGTTCCAACTGAAAGGAAATAATTAAGTAAACAGGCCAGAAAATAAAGTAACAACTACATCGGGGCATACTCCGGAACAGCGGCTGCTGGTGCACGACCCAAAGCAACACTCTCGTCGCTACACCTGCCTGGAACCCTCACCTGAAAACCGCAGCGGGTGAGTCTCATCGAAAAAGGCTCAGTAGGGATCCTTCGATCCCCACCACCCACTCACACACCCACAAGTGCAGTACACAAATATAGGCAAATTAACTAAATAAAGCAGTAACACAGTTTCGATATAAAACACATGCATTTATAACAGTAACATGTACGATTCTGAAACTACTACAAGGTCCACAACTAGCGTCTCGGCTAAACACACAAGTCACACGGCCAAACGAGGAAAACACCGACCCGCTGAGACCAAACAACAACCCATCGGATAGCACACTGGCTACTCCGGCCTGACACGGCTCAAGGTGGTCATGCTTCCCCCAGCACAAGTGACACTCCGAATGTACCACTCCCACACCGGTACTAGCTATACCCCGGGGTACACCAGGTGACCCTCTCTCTAGGTGTCACTCCACCACTCCCACACCGGCGCCGTGTCACTCCCACACCGACACAGGGTGCCTAAGCGCTAACAACTGTCACTCTAGGTCCACGATTACACAAAACGCAACACGGTGCGATCCGATTACGTAGAAATCATTGTCCTTAAGCATCATTTCAAGCATGCAATCAACCAGACTATCTATCAATGTAAGCACATGTTAATTGCAGGAATTAATGGGATTCTGTCTTGAATCGCGTCGCCCAAGGCCGACGTCATTCAAGCCTCCTAAACTGGTTCATGTGAAAATGGGCCTCGGAATATGGCCTAAATCGCGTCGTTCAAAGGGGTCACCATTTAAAAGGCGTCGTTGTCCCTAGTCGCCTAATAACGACAGAAACAGAAACAGGCCTTGGGGTGATCTGTCTTAAAACGTGTCGTTCACGGAAGTCGCCGTTTAAACGGCGTCGCTGTCTCTGGACACCACTTAATCTAGAGATAAAGTTTGTTATTTGGGCTAAATTGCGTCGCGGGTGGAAGCCGCCTTTCTAAAAGGCGTCGCTGTCCCCCGACGCCATTTAACCCTCACAGACAAGTTCTTCCTCCACCATCTCCCAACCCACGGGGTGGGATTTCCTCCCCCAAATCGCACAAAAACCCACAAAGTAGAGGAGGAGGAGAAGAACCTAAATACCCATTAAAACCCCCCAATTTCTCATTTCATGCAATTAGTGTTTTTACCTCATAAACCCTTAAACATGCTCCAAAGTGGGAAAAATATGGTTTTAAAAAAAATACAATGGGTATCGTCACCCTACCGGTTACTCGAACTCCTCTTAGCTCCAAGCCACCAACCCGCCTCGCCACACGCCGCCGCCGGTACCGTCGTGGACGCAATTACTCTACCGGGACGTCGGCCGCCGTCCGGAGAGAAATGCGCTGCGGAGGAAGTGGTGGTGGTAGTAGAGGAAGTTGGGAAGTTAATGGAGTGGAGGGAGAGGAGGAATGGGGAGAGTAAAGGAAGGAGAGGGGGAAAGGGTGCCGGAGGTCGGAGGGAAGAGAGGAGAGAGAAGAGAAAGGAGAGAATGAGGGAAAGGAGGAAGGGTTCGCGGGGTCAAACAGAAACTAGGGAAAACATGTCGTCCAAGCCCGACGTCATTCATATGACAAGACCGGGCCGTACTTTGACAAACCAGGGTCGTACTTTAAATGGCGTCGTCCATACAAGACGCCATTCAGACAATAAGACCGGGGTCGTACTCTCGTGGTCCAAAGCTAGCCCACGTGGTGCCCACGTGGCACGGCCTAAAAGACGTCCACATTGCTGGACGCCCTTTGAACCGCGTCGAGTGAGCTCGACGCGAAAAAGAACACAAACCCTAGCCCCGCAAAGGCCTAAACCGAGGGATCCGACCTCGAAACTGATCCGATAACCGGATCCGAAACCTAAATCCTTACAGATAAAGCTCATAGAAAGGTGAAGCTATCAGAAGCTTCAGATATCTATATGCTAGATATCAACTTTTTAGTTAGATATTTTACATCTTGGGTATTAGATACCGGTTGTGCTTCTCATATCTGTCATGATGTGCAGATGCTGACAAGTAAGCGCAAGCTGAGAAAAGACGAGGTGGAATTGAGGCTAGGAAATGGCACAAAAGTTGCGGCATTTGTTGTAGGGACAGTAAACCTCAGGCTTCCATCGGGAGACATCTTATGATTGGAAGATTGTTATAATATTCCTAGCATAATAAAGAATATCATATCAATATCTTGTTTAGACAAGATAGGATATAGGTTGACTATAGAGAATAAAAGTTATTTGATTTATTATGGTAATAAATCAATTGCTTCGGCACCTTTAGTCAACGTTCTATATCTTTTAGATGTTTCTTATTACAATCTTCACATTGATAATGCTCTTAAGAAGAGCAAGAATAGTGTGAACCAAGCCTATATGTGGCATTGTAGACTTGGGCATATTGGTGAAAGTAGGTTGCAACAGTTGCACAAATATGGATATTTGAATTCATTCGATCATGAATCGTTTGTGACATGTGAGTCCTACCTCATAGGAAAGATGGCAAAATCTCCATTTACTGGATATGGAGAACGTGCCAAGGACATTTTGGGATTAATACATTCAGATGTATGTGGTCCCATGTCCACTCAAGCCAAAGGTGGCTTCTCGTACTTCATCACGTTCACCGACGACTTCTCAAGATTCGACTATGTGTACTTAATGAAATACAAGTCGGAAGCATTTGAGAAGTTCAAGGAGTTTATGTTGGGTTCTCGCATTTCTTTAGATCTCCCGCGCAGCGGAAATAAAATAAAAAAATGAAAATCCGTTCCCGTTTCAAACAATGTAAAAATCGGATTATCGGATAATCGGTTCTTACCATGTGCGGATTCGAATCCGCAACCGTTTGGTTCCGTCGGTACGACACCGCAAGCCGCGCAAGCGCCTGGCCTCTAGCGGAGTCCACGCGATTCTCCTCACGACGGATATCCTCATGTTCCTCGTTCTTCGCAGCCTACAAAGTCTCCACCGTTCGCCGCAACGATCGCTGCAACATGCGGACGATTTCCCATCGAACGGGAGTCGAAGAAGCGGCGGAGCAGATCTGGGGATTCAGATTCTTCTGGGGCACCAACGAGAAAGAGGAAGAGAGGAAGGGAGGCTAGGGTTAGCAGCAGCTTGGCCTGCTCAGCCCGTTCTCTACATTTTATACTAACCACGTAGTTTTTCATAAAAACCCCCGGTTTATATAAAACCCACTTATTTATCCATCGTCTTGAGAATCATTTGCGTGTGACCCTCTAGGCCCAATAACCAGTCCGGTTAATAGTCCAATAAGTCCAGTGACTCCTCACTGGCTCGATTAGTCAATTAATAACTCATATTAATTAATTAATCAATCGAATTGATGTCGCACATCGAATTCCATCCGGCCTCCGATCACGTTGGGTGCCAAGCAATATCGCGTGAACCCGGAAGGTATCGGGGTTAAGTAACCCACTCTTGGAACCTTTCCGCCGACAGTTACCGCGTGGATATAATACATCATTCGTACAATGCTCTCGAGTCAACTCAAAGTATGGCGTGTTGTCAAACCCTAACCGGTCGACTCACTTGGATTGGATGCCGCTGATGAATATCGGAAAACTCCTCTCTCGATATTATCGTCCGCCCTGGCCAGGGACTTTTGCGCATCCTTCCTAGACCATTCTCTCTCATTATACCGAGAGCGAATGATTCCTTATTGACACTCAATTCCCTTCGATGGTACTCCGCTGTACCCAATCCTTGGCTGTTTAGAATCCCATGGTTAGAGATTCATAAACTAAGATCAAAGCGCAGAAGTCCACCGACAAGGTGTCCTTGGTGTCTTAGATCCGAGGACCATCCAAGTAACTGCGACAATAGAATCAAGCTGGTTGACAGTGAGGTACAGTACCATCCAGCGATTCAGTCGGATCAGTCCAGTGAACTCATTCTCTAATGAGCACCTACAGATTCACCTTAGTGTCTCCACATAAGTGACTATGAGATCAGTCACCCTCATCTCATGAGCGAGAGTAATCTGTACTAGTCTAACCGGATATCCGATGTCCTTCTCGGATATCCTCCAACTAGGAACAATTAAGAATATGTGTGTTTAAGTGATCAGTCTCACTAGTACGATCTCATCATAATCTGATCACTATAGCACATATTCACATACTTCATTATGAGACGTTTAATTAATACGATTTGCACATAATGAATATTATGTCATTATAATAATAAATGAACGAGATTACAAAGTCATATTGGCTTGTAGGCCACCTAAGACTAGCAATCTCCCACTTGGACTAAAGCCAATCACCTTTACAGCAAGCCTATAGACTCTAAGTGACGCTTAAATACAATTTGAGCCAACGGCTTTGTCAGTGGATCTACTACATTGTCGACAGATGGAACTCTTTCCACCAATACATCTCCTCTTGATATGATTTCTCTGATAAGATGAAAGCGCTTCAGAATATGTTTCGATTTCTGATGAGACTGCGGCTCTTTCGCTTGCACAATCGCTCCATTGTTGTCGCACAACAGCGGAACAGGTTCAGAGATACTGGGAACTACACCGAGGTCAATGATGAATTTCTTTAACCACACTGCTTGCTTGGCGGCTTCAGCTGCAGCGATATACTCAACTTCAGTCGTCGAATCTGCATTGGTTGCTTGCTTGGAACTCTTCTAGCACACTGCGCCTCCATTTAATGTAAACACAAATCTAGATGTAGACTTGCTATCATCTGGATCTGACTGGAAACTCGAGTCAGTAAAGCATCGCAGTTTCAAGTCATCTTCTCCATGGACAAGAAACATATCCTTAGTTTTTCTCAAGTACTTAAGGATACATTTCACTGCCTTCTAGTGCTTTTCGCCTGGATCAGCCTGAAATCTGCTCGTAACACTTAGAGCATATGCAACATCAGGCCGTGTACATAGCATGACATAGATGATAGATCTTATGGCAGAGGTGTAGGATACTCTATCTATGAGTGCCCTCTCATCAGGAGTCTTAGGAGACTGCTCCTTTAAAAGATTAATTCCATGTCTCATCAGTTTAAGACCTCTCGTGAAATTTTTCATGCCAAACCTTTTGACTATGGTATCTATGTACAATGATTGGGTCATTCCAAGTATCCTCTTTGATCTATCTCTATAGATCCTTATTCCCAATACGTAGGATGCTTCTCTCAAATCCTTCATGGAGAAGTTTTTCGACAGCCAGATCTTTACCGATGACAACATAGCTACATCATTCCCAATGAGTAGTATGTCGTCTACGTAAAGAACTAAGAAGGTGACTGCACTCCCACTAGCTTTCTTGTACACACAAGGCTCATCTTCATTCTTAATGATGTTATAAGACTTGACAGCCTCGTCAAATCTTGTATTCCAGCTCCGAGAAGCTTGCTTCAGTCCATAAATGGACCTTTGAAACTTGCACACTTTAACTGGATATTCTTTGGATGTGAAACCTTCTGGTTGTATTATATACACCTCTTCCTCAATGTTACCATTGAGGAAGTCAGTCTTCACATCCATCTACCAGATTTCGTAATCAAAATGTGCAGCAATGGCGAGTAGAACTCTGATCGTCTTTATCATGGCAACTGGTGAGAAAGTCTCGTCATAGTCAATTCCTTGCCTTCGACGATATCCCTTTGCCACCAACCTTGCCTTATAAGTATCGATCCGTCCATCAACACCGATCTTTCTCTTAAAGACCCACTTTCATCCAATGAGTACAATACCCTCAGGTAAGTCCTCCAAGTTCCAAACTTGTTTAGTGTACATGGACTAGATTTCTGAGTTCATGGCTTCTCGTCATCTCCTAGCTTCTGGGCCTTCTATGGCCTCCTGGTTGGTTTTAGGATCATCATCCTCATTATATTCTACCTTAGACTCACCTTCAGCAATATGTCCCACATATCGTTCGGGTAGTTTAGGTAATCTACTAGATCTACGAGGCTCATCTGTGTGTACTTGAACAGATTCAGGAACTGATATCTCATCGGATGATAATGCAGCTGTTTAGGGATCTAGAACCTCTTCCAGTACTATTTTACTCCCATTGTCCTCCTGGAAAAGGTATTCCTCTTCCAGGAAGATAGCTTTCCTGGCGACAAACACCTTTTGTTCACCATGATGGTAAACATAGTATCCAAAGGTTTCCTTTGGATATCCCACAAACCTGCATTTATCAGTTTGTGATTCCAGTTTGTCTGGATCATACCTCTTTACATGAGCAGGATAACCCCAGACTTTAACATGTTTAAATTCTGGTTTCCTGCTTTTCCATATCTCATATGGAGTAGAGGCCACAGACTTTCTAGATACTCAGTTCAGTAGGTATGCTGCTGACTCTAAAGCATACCCCTAGAGGGACATTGGTAATCCTGAAAAGCTCATCATGGATCGCACCATGTCCAACAAGGTGCGATTCCTCCGATCTGAGACACCATTCATCTATGGTGTATATGGAGGGGTCAGCTAAGAAATGATACCATTATCCTTTAAGAATTGTGTGAAATTAGTACTCAAGTATTCTCCTCCTCGATCTGATCAAAGAGCTTTAATACTCTTTCCTAACTACTTCTCTACCTCATTCTTGAACTCCTTGAACTTCTCAAATGCTTTTGACTTGTACTACATTAAGTACACATAGCCGAATCGTGAGAAGTCGTCGGTGAACATGATGAAGTATGAGAAGCCACCTTTGGCTTGGGTGGACATGGGACCACATACATCTGTATGTATTAGTTCCAGAATGTCCTTGGTACGATCTCCATGTCTAGTAAATGGAAATTTTGCCATCTTTCCCTTAAGTCAAGACTCACATGTTGCAAACGATTCATAATCGAATGCATTCAAATATCTATGCTTGTGCAACCTTTGCAGCCTGCTTTCACCAATGTGTCTAAGTCTACAATGCCATATGTAGGCTTGGTTCACACAATTCTTGCTCTTCTTAAGAGCATCATCAATATGAAGATTGTAATAAAAAACATCTAAAAGATATAGTCTATTGATTAAAGATGCCGAAGCTATTTATTTATTACCATAATAAATCGAACAACCTCTATTCTCAATAGACAACCTATATCCTATTTTATCCAAACAAGATACTGATATCATGTTCTTTATTATGCTAGGAACATAATAACAATCTTCTAATAGTAAGGCGTCTCACGATGGAAGCTTGAGGTTTGTTGTCCCTACAGCAATCGCCGCAACTTTTGCGCCAATTCCTAGCCTCAATTCCACCTCGCATTTTCTCAGCTTGCACTTACTTGTCAACATCTATACATCATGACAGATGTGAGAAGTGTTGGATTTCTCGGGTTTCTCCGGATCGCTCACGCAGCGTAAAATAAAATATTAAAACAGCGATCCGTTCCCGTTTCGAAAATCAAAAATCGATTATCGGATAATCGAAGTTCTCACCGTGTGCGGATTTGAATTCACAACCGTTCGGTTCCGTCGGTGCGACACCACAAGCCGCGTAAGTGCCCGGCCTCTAGCAAAGTCCACGCGATCCTCCTCGCGACGGATATCCTCACATTCCTCGTTCTTCGCAGCCCACGAAACCTCCGCCGGTCGCCGCAACGTGCGGACGATTTCCCGTCGAACGGGATTCGGAGAAGCGGCGGAGCAGATCTGGATCTGTCTGGACGCCAGAGAGAGAGAGAAACCGAGGAGGGGCGGCTAGGGTTAGCAGTACCTTGGCCTGCTCAGCCCGTTCGCTATATTTTATACTAACCGCGCGGTTTTTCATAAAAACCCTCAGTTTGTATAAAACCCACTTATTTATCCATCGCCTTGAGAATCATTTGCGTGTGACCCTCTAGGCCTATGTACCAGTCAAGTTAATGGCCCAACAAGCCCAGTGACACCTCACTGACTTTATTAATCAATTAATAACCCTTTATTAATTAATTAATCAATCGAATTGATGTCGCACATCGAATTCGACCGGACCTCCGATCACGTTGGGTGCCAAGCAACACCGCGTGTACCCAGAAGGTATTGGGGTTAAGTAACCCACTCTTGGAACCTTTCCACCGACAATTACCGCGTGGATATAATCCTTCATTCGTACAATGCTCTTGAGTCAACTCAGGGTATGGCGAGCTGTCAAACCCTAACCGGTCGACTCACTTGGATTGGATGCCGCTGATGAATATCGAAAAACTCCTTTCCTGATGTTATCGTCTGCCCTGGCCAGGGACTTCCGCGCATCCTTCCTAGAGCATTCTCTCTCTAAGTACCGAGAGCGAATGATTCCTTATTGACAGACAATTCCCTTCGACGGTATTCCGCTCTACTCAATCCTTGGCGTTTTAGAATCCCGTGGCTAGAGATTCATAAACCAAGGTCAAAGCACAGAAGTCCACCGACAAGGTGTCCTTGGTGTCTCAGGTCCGAGGGCCATCCACGCAACTGCGACAATAGAATCAAGCTGGTTGACAGTGAGGTACAATACCATCCAGCAATTCAGTCGGATCAGTTCAGTGAACTCATTCTCCAATGAGCACCTACAAATTCGCCTTAATGTCTCCAAACAAGTGACTTATGAGATCAGTCACCCTCATCATATGAGCATGAGTAATTTGTACTAGTCTAACAGGATATCCGATGTCTTTCTCGGATATCCTTCGACTAGGAACGATTAAGAATATGTGTGTTTAAGTGATCAGTCTCATTAGTATGATCTCATCATAATTTGATCACTATAGCACATATTCACGGACTTCATTATGAAATGGTAATTAATGTGATTTACACATAATGAATATTATGCCATTATATTAATAAATGAACGAGATTTACATAGTCAGATTGGCTTGTAGGCTACCTAAAACTAACAATCTCCCACTTGGACTAAAGCCAATCACCTTTATACAATAAGCCTATAGACTCTAGGTGACGCTTAAACACAATTTGAGCCAACGGCTTTGTCAGTAGATCTGCTACATTGTCGACGGATGGAACTCTTTCCACTACTACATCTCCTCTGGATAAGATGAAAGCGCCTCAGAATATCTTTCGATTTCTGATGAGACCACGGCTCTTTCACTTGTGCAATAGTCCCATTGTTGTCGCACAACAGCGGAACATAATCAAGGAAACAGGGAACTATGTCAAGGTCGGTGATAAACTTATTCAATCACACTACTTCCTTGAAAGCTTCAGCTGCAACGATGTGCTCAGCTTTAGTCGTCAAATCTACAGCGGTTACTTGCTTGGAACTCTTCCAGCACACTGCGCCTTCGTTCAAAGTAAACACGAATCCAGATGTAGACTTGCTATCATCAGGATCCGACTGGAAACTCGAGTCAGTAAAGCCTCGAAGTTCCAAGTCACCTCCTCCGTAGACAAGAAACATATCCTTAGTTTTTCTCAAGTACTTAAGGATACATTTCACTGCCTACCAGTGCTCTTCGCCTGGATCAGCCTGAAATCTGTTCGTAACACTTAGAGCAAATGCAACATCAGCCCGTGTACATAGCATGACATACATGATAGATCTTATGGCAGAGGCATAGGGTATTCTATTCATGAACGCCCTCTCATTAGGAGTCTTAGGAGACTGCTCTTTTGAGAGACTAATTCCATGTCTCATCAGTATGAGACCTCTTTTGGAATTTTCCATGTCAAACCTTTTGACTATGGTATCTATGTACAAGGATTGGGTCATTCTAAGCATCCTCTTTGATCTATCTCTATAGATCCGTATTCCCAATACGTAGGACGCTTCTCCCAAATCCTTCATAGAGAAGTTTTTCGACAGCTAGATCTTTACTGATGACATCATAGCTACATCATTCCCAATGAGTAGTATGTAATCTACGTAAAGAACTAGAAAAGTGACTGCACTCCCACTAGTCTTCTTGTACACACAAGGCTCATCTTCATTCTTAATGAAGTCATAAGACTTGACAGCTGTAGGTGTCCGGAACGTCCCCCGCCACTGCTGCGGGCTTCGAATCGAGGGCTTCTCCGTTCGTCTTAGCACTGTGGCGATTTTAGGAGGGGTTAGAAATTAAGGTGTGATTGCCAGGAGCATTACCTTTCGGTCCCTGTGCTCCGCAGGATGGTGAGGATGTGATCGTGTTCTGAGGGAGCGGGAGATGGTGGTTCCTCCTTCTCTTCCTCCGGCCGGCCAGAGGAGGAGAGCTCGGTAGTCTGCGCGCAGAATCTGGTAAGAGCCCCTGAAAAGAGAAGACAAACAAAGAAAAGACAATAACCCGATTAGAACTGTGATATGTAGAATCTATCCATAAAAATATAAAAACTAACTAGAATTGGAGGGAGACGCACCGGATGGGTGTTTGGGAGGGAAGGTGACCATATGTTATGGCCACCCACCTCCCGTTTTTTGTTTGAAACCTCTGGGGGTAAATAAGGATTGCTAAGTCATTCTAGGATGCATGTATGCTGATAAGTGCTCGTGTGTGAAAACTGAGGTGATGTATTAAAAGTGGACAGAAGAGTGAGAGAGGAAGAATGTTACGGCATGGATGGAAAGTGAGAATGCAATGAAATGAAGAAAGGAGAAAAGTAAAAGTGGGTTAGGAAGACAAGCCCATTTGGAGTGCGAAGGATTCCTCTGAAACTCTCTGACTCGTTGCCCGCTCGACCCGCTCCGAGAAAGTACTACTTCTTAATCCCTTTCCCCCCAACCCCCTTGTTCGAGGGAACCTGGGGGGTTTAAATAGATGAAGGAAAAATATGGGAAATAGGGGTCTAAATCCTCGTAAATCATCCTGGAGCCAATAGGAAGTGGTCAAGGGTCGGAGGTGGTGCGCGCGGCAGTCGCCGGAGTGGGGAGTGATCGGAGTAGTGGGGACGTGGGCGGCGAGTGGAGGAGATCGTGGGGAAGACGAAGTCAAGGTGGTAGTTAGGGGAATGGACGGCCAGCCAACTTGCCTTCTAATCCCGTAGAAGGTCAAGTAGCTGGCCTTCCACGAAGTGGTGGAAGGCGGCCCGGTTGGCCTTCGAAGGGGGTGGAAGGCAAGGGGTAGCCTTCGAAGGGTGGTGGAAGGCAAGGGGTGTCCTTCGAAGAGTCGTGGAAGGCGGACTAGCTGGCCTTCGAAGGGTGGCGGAAGGCGGACTAGCTGGCCTTCGAAGGGTGGTGGAAGGCGAGGGGTGGCCTTCGAAGAGTCATGGAAGGCGGACTAGCTGGCCTTCGAAGGGTGGCGGAAGGCAAGGGGTGGCCTTCGAAGGGTGATGGAAGGCGAGGGGTGGCCTTCCAAGGATGGTGGAAGGCGGGCTGGCTGGCCTTCCAGGGATGGTGGAAGGCGGCCTGGTTGGCCTTCCACGAGTGAGAGGAAGCGGAGATTGGTTAATGGGCCTGATTATTTAGTGGGTTGAATTATGTGAGAAAATCTGATGGGATAAATGAGATGGATAAAATGATGGGTTTGGTGATGATGGGCTAATGATGGATGGGGTTCATGACCAAAAGGGTGGTCCAAAATCGGTGTCTACAACAGCCTCGTCAAATCTTATGTTCCAGCTCCGGGAAGCTTGCTTCAGTCTATAAATGGACTTCTGAAGCTTGCACACTTTATCTGGAGATTCTTTGGATGTGAAACCTTCTGTTTGTATCATATACACCTCTTCCTCAAGGTTACCATTGAGGAAGGCAATCTTTACATCCATCTGCCAGATTTCATAATCAAAATGTGCAGCAATGGCGAGCAGAACTCTGATCGACTTTATCATGGCAACTGGTGAGAAAGTCTCGTCTAGTCAATTCCTTGTCTTTGACGATATCCCTTTGCCACCAACATTGCCTTATAAGTGTCGATCCGTCCATCAGCACCGATCTTTCTCTTAAAGATCCACTTGCAACCGATGGGTACATTACCCTCAGGCAAGTCCTCCAAGTTCCAAACTTGGTTGGTGTACATTGACTGGATTTTTGAGTTCATAGCTTCTCGCCATTTCCCAGCTTTTGGGCCTTCTATGGCCTCCTGGTAGGTTTTAGGATCATCATCCTCATTATATTCTACATTAGAGTCACCTTCAACGATATGTCCCACATATCGTTCGGGTAGTCTAGGTACTCTACCAGATCTACGAGGCTCATTTGTGTGTACCTGTACAGATTCAGGAACTGATATCTCATCTGATGATAATGTAGCTGTTTGGGGATCTGGAACCTCTTCCAATACTATTTTACTCCCACTGTCCTCCTAGAGAAGCTATTCCTCTTCCAGGAAGACAGATTTCCTGGCGACAAACACATTTTGTTCACTAGGATGGAAAAAATAGTATCCAAAGGTGTCCTTTGGATATCCCACAAACCTGTATTTATCAATTTGTGATTTCAGCTTGTCTGGATCATGCCTCTTTACATGAACAGGACAACCCCAGACTTTAACATGTTTAAATTCTGGTTTCCTGCCTTTCCATATCTCATATGGAGTAGAGGCTACAGACTTGTTGGGTACTCTGTTCAGTAGGTATGCTGGTGACTCTAGAGCATACCCCCAGAGGGACACTGGTAATCTCGAAAAGCTCATCATGGATTGCAACATGTCCAACAAGGTGCGATTCCTCCTTTCTGATACACCATTCATCTGTGGTGTATATGGAGGGGTTAGCTGAGAGAGGATACCATTATCCTTTAAAAATTGTGTGAAATTAGTACTCAAGTATTCTCCTCCTCGATCTGATCGAAGAGCCTTAATACTCTTCCCTAACTGCTTCTCTACCTCATTCTTGAACTCCTTGAACTTCTAAAATACTTCCGACTTGTACTTCATTAAGTACACATAGCCGAATCTTGAGAAGTCATCGGTGAACGTGATGAAGTATGAAAAGCCACCTTTGGCTTGGGTGGACATAGGACCACATACATCCGAATGTATTAGTTCCAGAATGTCCTTGGCACGTTCTCCATGTCCAGTAAATGGAGATTTTGCCATCTTTCCCATAAGGCAGGAGTCACATGTTGCAAACGATTCGTAATCGAATGCAGCTAAGTAACCATGCTTGTGCAACTTTTGCAACCTGCTTTCGCCAATGTGCCCAAGTCTACAATGCCACATGTAGGCCTGGTTCACACAATTCTTGCTCTTCTTAAGAGCATCATCAATATGAAGATTGTAATAAAAAACATCTAAAAGATATAGTCTATTGATTAAAGGTGCCGAAGCTATTTATTTATTACCATAATAAATCGAACAACTTCTATTCTCAATAGACAACCTATATCCTATTTTGTCCAAACAAGATACTGATATGATGTTCGTTATTATGTTAGGAACATAATAACAATCTTCTAATAGTAAGGCGTCTCCCGATGGAAGCTTGAGGTTTGTTGTCCCAACAGCAATCGCCGCAATTTTTGCACCGTTTCCTAGCCTCAATTCCACCTCACCTTGTCTCAGCTTGCGCTTACTTGTCAGCATCTGCACATCATGGCAGATATGCGAAGCACATCCGGTATATAATACCCAACATGTGGAATCTCTAACTGACAAGTTGATATCTATCATATAGATATTTGAAGCTTCAGACAGCTTCACCTTTCTATGAGCTTTATCGTTAAGGAACTCCTTGCAGTTCCTCTTCCAGTGACCATACTGCTTATAGTAGGCTTGGTTCACACAATTCTTGCTCTTCTTAAGAGCATCATCAATATGAAGATTGTAATAAAAAACATCTAAAAGATATAGTCTATTGATTAAAGATGCCGAAGCTATTTATTTATTACCATAATAAATCGAACAACTTCTATTTTCAATAGTCAACCTATATCCTATCTTGTCCAAACAAGACACTGATAGGATGTTCTTTATTATGCTAGGAACATAATAACAATCTTCTAAAAGTAAGGCGTCTCCTGATGGAAGCCTGAGATTTGCTGTCCCAATAGCAATCACCGCAACTTTTGCACCGTTTCCTAACCTCAATTCCACCTCACCTTGTCTCAGCTTGCGCTTACTTGTCAGCATCTGCACATCATGGCAGATATGCGAAGCACATCCGGTATCTAATACCCAAGATGTGGAATCTCTAACTGACAAGTTGATATCTATCATATAGATATCTGAAGCTTCAGACAGCTTCACCTTTCTATGAGCTTTATCGTTAAGGAACTCCTTGCAGTTCCTCTTCCAGTGACCATACTACTTATAGTAGAAGCAGTTACCTTTTACTACTCTTTTGTCTTTGTCCTTCAATCTTTTATCGTTAGCTATCATCTCTGCTTCAGTGGCATCCAATGCCGATTCAGCAGGAGGATCAGCTCCAGGGACAAAGTTATTGTGCTCAGATCTGAAGACATTCTTCAGGTTTCTGAACAAATCCGAGTAGATCAGGTAAGTCAAAAGGGCATCAAGCATGCCACGGAGTGGGTTATTCGACGACATAATTCTCTACAGGAGATAAGTAAAATCTATTTAGCAGATGTTCAATTATTAAAATTTAAAATAAGACATGGTCTTTTGTTCAAGTTTAACTCCCACTAATTTTCGACGGACTGTATAACCCCCAGTTATACAGAACGGGAGACGCCGACAGTCTCCTAGTGGGAATCAGAATCTCAATGACTTGCACTACAGCCTTATGGATATCACAACAAATTGTAATACAATTAGAGAGCACCCAACTCATGGGACTTGCAACTCCTTACAATATCTGATCATAGCTTCGGTCCCCAGAGATTTAATGGCCTTGTGGATAGCACAATAAATCATTAATTCTGGTTTAAGCTAACCATCATTATGTGACGAGCATATATTTGCGTGCAGCCCTTGTGGATAGTACAACAAAGCTACATGGTTCCTCTACCCCGATCATATCGGCATCTAATGCCATAGCCACAGTTTCTCCTCCCAATTAAGCAGGCCTTGTGGATAGCACAACAAACCTGCCTAAAGTGATTCGAATCCTATGACTATAACGATGGTGGACCACGCGGTAAGTTCTTTAACTACTCACGTTACGTCTTAGAGTTTATCTGAGGATATTTAAATAACTTTTATCTTGGTCTCTCCTAGGTGATAGTATATAAATATATCATATACATTTAGTAAATACTATACCTGCTTTGATTCATAATCAAAAGAAAAACAATGCGTCACATACATGTCTAGTGTGGTCATGGATAGTACAGTGGGTTTGATTGGAGCCAACAGTTAAACGCACACACAATATAACATAACATTTACATTAGATAAACCTGCAAACACATAAGCAAAAGATCTTCATCTTTTCGCCTTCCTAGTTGCGACTGTGGATCATCCTCGCTCCTTCCTCTGTTGCCTCGATCATATTACAATAAATTCTAGAATTTACAAGAGTGAGGGAGGTAGAAATACATCAGAGAATGAGAGAGGGAGAGATACGCAGATCTCTATTTATTAACAATTAATAAACATCCATCATTCATCCACGATCCACACAAACACATCATTCATCACATGAACAATTAAATAAGTGCATATCCATGACCACGGTGTGTTTTAAACATCCCACACAAGATATAGCGCATCACATGGCTAAAATAAAAGAGTTTTCAAAATAAATAATTTTAGCTTTCAAAAAGCTGGGATCCAATCAAAATTGGTATTTGAATTTCGAAAACACTTTTAATTAAATTAACATGCAATTAAATCTAATTTAAATGCATTAAAAACACACATCACATGTGCACACACTCCAAATTAATAATTCCAGATTATTCCATGCAAATTGGAACAATTCTAATAATCTAACACTTAGATTAAACCCCATTAATAATCTAAAAATTAGACTATTAATAACTAATCTAACTCTTAGACTAGTCCAACAAAATTAATCATTAATTTATCACATAAATTAATAATTAACTCTAATTCTTTATTAATTATCAATCTTATAATTAGACTAGATAATTAATAAGTGTTAATCACTAATTTAACTATTAGACTAATAATTAACACAAATGAACAGTTAACCACTAATCTAACTCTTAGATTAGTAAAAAAAATATTAATTATTAATTTAACTCTTAAATCAATAATTAATAACATCTTATTAAACTATTATATTAGTTAATTAAAATTAATAATCAATTTAACAATTAAACTAACAATTAATTCTAATTAACTAAAAAATACTAATTTAACAATTAAATTAGTCAATTAAAATTAATTATTAATTTAACATTTAAATTAATAACTAATCTTAATTAATTAACAACACCATGTTAATACAAATGATTCCATAATCATTAAGCCCAAATAAAATAAAATTTGATAATAATTTAAATTTCAAAACAATTTTGAAATCAAATTAAAATCTAATTTAATTATTAAATGGGTAGGTTTAATAAATTTTATGGGGTTTAAAATGGGGTTTTAGTGAAATAAGGGAAGGCCCATACGGGCTTAGCCTACTGGACCTGGTCGAACCAGGTCCAGCGGCCAGGACCTAGGACCCTGGCCCAGCCAGGGCCCAGTCCATTCGGGATCGGCCCGGTTCAACCGCGTAAAGTGGCCCTCCCTAACCCGTCGCCCCCCGGAACCAGAACCCTAACATCCTCCAAGAGCTTCATGGCGGCGAGGAGGAAGATGCTGGGGCCCGACGGCGGCGGCCCTGCCGGCGCCCGACTGCCTGGCCCCTCCGGTGACTTCCTCCGGTGCCGACGAATTTGGGGCTTGATATTGCAGCCCTCCAAGGGCACTCCGGCGCCGATCTTGGTGACCGGTGGATAGTGGTGACTATCCTCTATGGATCCGGAGTCTCGATCGGCCATCCTAACGCTTGGGAAGCTCGTATGAAGTCGCCGAAAAGCCCCGATTCATCATCTCATGAAGAACACCATAACCCCAAATAAAATCCGAAAAATCATAGAAAAATATGTAATTATTTGTGTTCATATTATGAACACTATTTGTCATTTTAATCGGACTAAACGCATGGAATAAGTCATGAAAAAATTAATTTGGAGATCGAAACGGGACGAGAAACAGTGGAACCTGGCTCTGATACCACTGTTGGATTTCTCGGGTTTCTCCGGATCGCTCACGCAGCGGAAAATAAAATATTAAAACAGCGATCCGTTATCGTTTCAAAAATCAAAAATCGATTATCGGATAATTGAAGTTCTCACCGTGTGCGGATTCGAATCCGCAACCGTTCGGTTCCGTCGGTGCGACACCGCAAGCCGCGTAAGTGCCCGGCTTCTAGCGAAGTCCACGCGATCCTCCTCAAGACGGATATCCTCATGTTCCTCGTTCTTCGCAGCCCATGAAACCTTCGCCGGTCGCCGCAACGATGGCCGCAACGCGCGGACGATTTCCCGTCGAACGAGATTCGGAGAAGCGGCGGAGCAGATCTGGATCTGTCTGGACGCTAGAGAGAGAAAGAAACCGAGGAGGGGCGGCTAGCGTTAGCAGTAGCTTGGCCTGCTCAGCCCGTTCGCTTTGTTTTATACTAACCGCGCAATTTTTCATAAAAACTCTCGGTTTGTATAAAACCCACTTATTTATCCATCGCCTTGAGAATCATTTGCGTGTGACCCTCTAGGCCCAAGTACCAGTCCAGTTAATAGCCCAACAAGCCCAGTGACTCATCACTAGCTTTATTAATCAATTTAATAACCCTTTATTAATTAATTAATCAATCGAATTGATGTCGCACATTGAATTCGACCGGGCCTCCGATCACGTTGGGTGCCAAGCAACACCGCGTGAACCCGGAAGGTATTAGGGTTAAGTAACCCACTCTTGTAACCTTTCCACCGACAGTTACCGCGTGGATATAATCCTTCATTCGTACAATGCTCTCGAGTCAACTCAGGGTATGACGAGCTGTCAAACCCTAACCGGTCGACTCACTTGGATTGGATGCCGTTGATGAATATCGGAAAACTCCTTTCCTGATGTTATCGTCCGCCCTGGCCAGGGTCTTCCGTGCATCCTTCCTAGAGCATTCTCTCTCTAAGTACCGAGAGCGAATGATTCTTTATTGACACACAATTCCCTTCGACGGTATTCTGCTGTACCCAATCCTTGGCGTTTTACAATCCTGTAGCTAGAGATTCGTAAACCAAGGTCAAAGCACAGAAGTCCACCAACAAGGTGTCATTAGTGTCTCAGGTCCGAGGACCATCCACGCAACTGCGACAATAGAATAAAGCTGGTTGACAGTGAGGTATAGTACCATCTAGCGATTCAGTCGGATCAGTTCAGTGAACTCATTCTCCAATGAGCACCTACAGATTCGCTTTAGTGTCTCCACACAAGTGACTTATGAGATCAATCACCCTCATCATATGAGCAGGAGTAATCTGTACTAGTCTAACCGGATATCCGATGTCCTTTTCGGATATCCTCCGACTATAAACGAATAAGAATATGTGTGTTTAAGTGATCAGTCTCATCAGTATGATCTCATCATAATCTGATCACTATAGCACATATTCACGGACTTCATTATGAAACGATAATTAATGCGATTTACACATAATGAATATTATGCCATTATATTAATAAATGAACGAGATTTACATAGTCAGATTGGCTTGTAGGCCACCTAAAACTAACAAGTAGCACATCCAATATCTAATACCCAAGATGTGGAATCTCTTACTTACAAGTTGATATTTATCATATAGATTTCTGAAACTTCAGAGAACTTCACCTTTGCATGAGCTTTATCGTTAAGGAACTCCTTGCAGTTCCTCTTCCAGTAAACATTATGCTTACAGTAGAAGCACTCACCATTTACTACTCTTTTGCCTTTGTCCTTCGATCTTTTATAGTTAGCTATGATCTCTACTTCAGGGGCATCTAATGCTGATTCAGCAGGAGGATCAGCGTCAAGGACGTAGGCAATGTGCTCAGATCTGAATACATTCTTCAGGTTTTTGAACCAATCCGAGTAGTTCAAGTAAGTTAAAAGGGCATCAAGTATGCCACGGTGTGGGTTATTCGACGACATAATTCCCTACAGGAGATGAATAAAATTTATTTAGCAGATGTTCAATTATTAAATATAAAACAAGACATGGTGTTTTGTTCAAGTTTTAACTCCCACTAATTTTCGACGGACTATATAACTCCTAGTTATACAGAACGGGAGACGCTGATAGTCTCCTAGTAGGGATCAAAATCTCAATGACTTGCAATACAACCTTATGGATAGCACAAGAAAGCTGTAAAACAATAAAAGAGCACCCATCTTATGGGACTTGCAACTCCTTGCAATATCCGATCATACCTTCGGTTCCAAGAGATTTAATGGCCTTGTGGATAGCACAACAAGCCACTAATTCTAATCTAAGCTAACCATCGTTACGCGACGAGCATATATTTGCATGCAACCCTTGTGGATTGCACAACAAAGCTACATGGTTCCTTTACCTCGATCATATATGCATTTAATGCCATAGCCACAATCTCTCCTCACAATTAAACAGGCCTTGTGGTAGCACAACAAACCTGCCTAAAGTGATTCGAATCCTATGACTATAACGATGGTGGACTACACGGTAAGTTCTTAATTACTCACGTTACGGCTTAGAATTTAGACGAGGGTATTTAGATAACTTTTATCTTGGTCTCTCCTATGTGATAGTATATAAACATATCGTATATATTTACTAAATACTATACCTACTTTGATTCACAATCAAATATAAAACAATGCATTTCATACATGTCAAGTGTGGTCAAGGATAGCACAGTGGGTTTGACTGAAGCCAACAGTCAAACGCACACACAATCTAACATAACATTTATATTAGACTATCCTGCAAACACATAGGCAAAGGATCTTCATCTTTTCGTCTTCCTGGTTACAACTATGGATCCTCCTCACTCCTTCCTCGGTTGCCTCGATCATATTATATTTAAATCTAAATTTACATGTAAACAGAAGAAGGCCTTATGGCGAGTACAAGAGAGAGGGAGGTAGAAGTAACTCGGAGTTTGAGAGAGAGAGAGAGGTACGCGGACCTCTATTTATTTACAATTAATAAATATCCATAATTCAAAACATTCACAATCCACACACATCATTCATCACATGAATAATTTAAAAGTGCATATCTATTACCACAGTGTGTTTTAAACATTCCACATAAGATTCAGCGCATCATATGGCTAAAATAAAAGAATTTTTCAAAATTAAATAATTTTTTACTTTCAAAAACTAGGTTCCAATCAAAATTGACTTTAGAATTTCGAAAACACTTTTAATTAACTTAGCATGCAATTAAATCAAATTTAACAACAATAAACACATATCATATATGCACACACTCCAAATTAATAATTCCAGAATATTCCATGATAATTAGAACATTTCTAATAAGTAAACAATCTAATATTTAGATTAAAAATATATTAATAATCTAACAATTAGACTATTAATAAATTAATTACTAATCTAACTCTTACATCAGTAAATTAAAGTTAATCATTAATTTAACACTTAAATTAATAATCAATTCTAATAATGTATTAATGACTAATCTAACAATTAGACTAGTTAATTAATAAATGTTAATTACTAATTTAACTATTAAACTAATAATTAACACTCATAAATAGTTAACCACTAATCTAACTCTTAGATTAGTGGATAAATATTATTTATTAATTTAACTTTTAAATCAATAATTAATAACATCTAATTAAACCATTATATTAGTTAATTAAAATTAATCATCAATTTAACACTTGAACTAACAATTAATTCCAATTAACTAATAACTACTAATTTAACATTTAAATTAGTCTATTAAAATTAATTATTAATTTAACATGTTAAATTAATTATTAATTTAACATGTTAAATTAATAACTAACTTTAAACAATTAACAACTACTTGTTAATATAATGATTCCAAAATCATTAAAACCCAATTCAAAGAAAATTGAATAATAATTTAATTTTCAACCTTGTTGAACTTTAAAATTAAAATTCAATTATAATTAATGGGGTATTAGGGGTTTAATTGGAAATGGGGTTTAGAAAAGGGGAAATGAATAGGGAAATGACTCAAAGGGCTGAGCCACAATGGGCCCTGGTTCGAGCCATTGGCTGGGCCAGGCCCGAGCCCTGGCTCGAACCAGCTCTAGAGCCGGACCGCCCCAGACCGGCCAGGCCCGGCTCGGTCTAATCCCCAGAACCGGTCCCCTTCCCCACCCGACCCCCTTCTCTTACATGCAGAAACCCTAATCGGGTCTGGTAGGAGGGCAGCGGCGGCGCCAGCGCCGCTCAGCGGCCGTTGCCCCGGCGCCACCAGGCACCGGCCGGCGACGCCCCGGAGCCGGCCGGCGACGCCCCGGCGCCGGCGGTGCCCCCCGGCGCGAGCAGGGCTGCCGGCGGCCCTTTGTTAGTATTAGATGGTCTCAAAGCCAATCTGATATTATGTACTTATTCAGATTATTAATAAATGGCAATAATTCATTGTGTGTAATTAATTCGATCTCTATTTATCGTATCACGATGAAGTCCATGAAAATGTGCAACAGTCTTCGGATTATGATGAGATCATAATTACGGTACCGAAGACTTATAAACACATGTTCTTAATTGTTCCTAGTCATAGGATGTTTGAGATAGGACATCGAACATCCGGATAGACTAGTATAGGTTACTTCAGCTCATATGATGAGGGTGACTGATCCCATAAATCACTTGTGTGGAGACATTATGCTGGACCTGTAGGTGCTCATTGGTGAATGAGTTCACTGAACTGATCCGACTATGAATCGCTGGATGGTAAACACCTCACCGTTAACCAGCTCGATTCTTTTGTCACGGTTGCGTGGATGATCCTTGGACCTGAGACCCCAAAGATATCTTGTTGGTAGGTTTCTGAACTTTGACCTTTACTAACGAATCCCTAACCATGGGTTATCAATAAGTCAAGTGATCGGGTTCAGAGAAATTCCCTCGAAGGTAATTGTGTGTTCAATACGGGATCATCCGCTCTCGGTAGTTTGAGGGAGAATGTTCCGAGAATGATGTGCTTAAAGTCCCTGGCCAGGGCGGACTCTGTATTCGATAAGGAGTTATCGGATTCAGAATAGCGGCATCTGATTCAAGTGAATCGGCCGTATAGTGTTTAACAGTAAACCATGCCCTAGGTCGATTCGGGAACATTGCACGGATGAAGGATTATATCCGCGCGCTAACCGATGACAGAAATGTTCTAGTAGAGGGTTGCGATAACCCCAGTGCCATCCAGGATCACGCGATGTTGCTTGGCATCCAACGTGATCGGATGTCCATCCGAATTTATTGTGGGACATTAAATTCAACTAATTAATTGAATATAAGGATATTAATTAATTAAGTGGGTCAGTAAAGGGTTACTGGACTCAATGGGCTATTAACTGGACTGGTATTTGGGCCTAGAGGGTCACATGCAAATGGTTTTCAAGTCGATGGATAATCCGACAGGATTTCGGATAAGTCTGGGTTTTTATGAAAAACCGCAAACAGACTTATTATAAAAGAACGGATTCTACGTCGAGGGCAAGCAACCCTGACCTAGCCGTCGTTCTCTCTCTCTCTCTCTCTCTCTCCTCTGGGCGTGCGACATGAGGCGGCCATCTGGAGGCTCCTCTTCGAATCTCGACTGCTCCACTTTCCGTCTGATGGGAGATTCCGAATCCGCATGTCGCGGCGGATTACGCGCAGCCAGACGGGATCTACGAATGCCGCAGCGAGCGAGGATGCGAGGACGATCCATCGCGAGGAGAACCGCATGGATACCGCTAGAGGTCGGGCATCTGCGCGACTTGCGGCATCACTCCGACGGAACCGGTAAACGAACGCGAATTCGAATCCGCGCAAGGTAAATCCGATTTACTCCGGTTTTATTTCAATGATCGAAATGGGACAGATCCGATCCCGAAATTATTTTTATTCCGCTGTGTTTTCGGTCGGATCCCGACACAGCGATCCCAACAGTGGTATCAGAGTCAGGTTCCACTGTGTTCTTCGCCGTTTCGGATTCCGAAATATAATTTTCTATTTATATTCCATGCATATTATTCGATTTTGTTTGAAGAACGATGTTCATGGGATGAATATATAATTAATTTGATTAATATCGTTCCTGCAAAATCAAATTTTTATGGTGTTTCTTGCGTTCTTCGTGGGACGAAGAACAGGGTCTTCTTGGTGATGTTTAGATGATCACATGCATTGTGATGCGTCTGGCTAAGGTTTTGGTGTGACCAAAAACCCTCCCTAGCCAATGCCTTCACCAACTCCGGCGCCGGCATGGCCCGATCGACGGCTTCCGGCTGCCAAAAGGGGCCTCCCTTTCCCCTTGGAATCGACAACTATGTGCAGGGATCGGGGCCCCAAAAGGGGGGGCAAACTACGGTGGGAGTGCCATCCGCCGCCGGCGAGGTGACCGGCGACGATCTGGCTCCCTCCCGGCACCGGGGCGGTCGCCGGCAGCCACCCACCCCCTTTCCCCCCACAGATCCTGCTTGCAGGCGCCGCCGTCGGGGGGGGAAGGAGGGGCCCGGTTCGGGCCATGCGGCTAGGGTTTCCTAGCCGCATGGTCCGACCGGACCGGGCCGGGCTCAGACTGGACCTGAGCCCGACGCCCCCTGGCGTGGACCAAGCACCCCTGGTCCGAACTAGGGTGCCCTGGTCCAAGCCCTAGGCTCAGCTGGGCTGAGCCCTGGTTCGACTAGAGAGGGGGGGGGGGGCTGAATCACCTTAAAATTTTTGGGGTTTTGATTTTAAATTGTTTTAAAACTTATAAAATTTCAAAAGTTGTCTTGAAATTGAAGTTTTATTCAATTTAATTTCTGGAAACTCATAGCAATTATTATTATTATTATTATCATGATTAACAAATGTGGTTAATAGTTATGGTTAATTATTTATTTAAATGTTAAATGATTAATTAACTTTAACTTTATGATCTAATTGTTAGATTCATATGAGATAATAGTAAATAACATAAGTTAATTAATCTAATTGTTAGATTAATTTGTAATTAGCATGGAATATTTTAGAAAGTTATATTTTGGAATTTTGATGTACGTTTGATGTATGTTAACTGCTTGTTTGAATTTGATTTAAATTAGCATGTTTAAACTGTAAAAATTTTCAAAAATTCTAAATCCAATTTTGATTGGTCCCTGGTTTTATGAAACCTAAAATTATAATTTATTTTCGAAAATTTTAATTAGCCATTTGATGTGCTATTTCATGTGTGGTTTGCTTAAATAAAACACATGGTGGTCATGGAGGAGCATTATTTGTGGATATGGAATGTGATTGTGTGGTTTATTGTTTATTAATAAATAGAGGTCTCCGAACCTCTCCCTCTCATATTCCATTGTACTTCTACCATCCTTGTTGATGTAATCGCCATAAGGCTTCATCTTTTAAATTATCATGTAATTGAGAATTATGATGTAATTTGATCGAGGCAACTGTGCGCGGAGCGAGGATGATCCACAACTGCCGACCAGATGAAAATGAAGGAGTTCATTGAATCCATGGGTTTGCAGACTCATGATATAAGTTGTTATATTGTGTATGTGTGTGCGTTTGACTGTCTGGCTCAAGTCAAACCGCAGTGCCGTCCATGACCACACTAATGACATGTATGTGATGCATATGCTTAATATTTGCTAGGTTATTAGTATTTATAATATATTCGATATATTTAATACTATCACCTAGGATGAGACCAAACTAAATAAGTAAAACCTTCGTTACAAACTCTAAGCCGTAGCGCGAGTCATTGAGAATGCACCGCGTGGCTCTCCATCAATATGATCAATATAACTTAATTCAGTAATGGCAGATACTATGTATTTACCCGAGGTCTGCCATTGTCTGTTGAGAGGACTGTTGATCATGGCATTAGATGCCTTTGGATAAGAGTAGAGGAACAATATAGTTATCCACGTATTTACCCGAGTACTATATTTCTACTTTACTCTGTCACGTATTGATGGTAAAACTTAGACCAGGGATAATGGTCTACTGTGTTTACCCGGAACCATTAAACTTAGGAACCAAAATATGATCGGATATTGCAAGGAGTTGCAATTATCATGAGATGATTGCTCTGAGATAGTGGTATGTTACTACGTGTTTACCGGAGGTCATACTGTGATGCTTGGAGATTCTGATCCCCACTAGGAGACAGTTGGCGTCTCCTGTTCTATATATCTGAAGGTTATACAGTCCGTCGAAAATTAGTGGGAGTAAAAGTAGATAATAAAAGACCATATCTTGTTTTAGTTAATCTGAATATTTGCTAATTATCAATTGATTATCTCCTGTAGGCGAGAATGTCGCACCATAACCCGTTGCGAGGCATACTTGATGCCAACCGTTTGACAGGCACCAATTACTCAGACTGGCTCAGAAACCTGAAGATAGTCCTCAGGTCTGAGCAGATTGCCTAGGTCTTGGATAATGAACCTCCTACTGAACTAGCATTAGATGCCCCAGAGGAGGAAATGATAGCGTATGAAAAATGGAAGGAAGATTCCACCATGGCCTAATACTACATGTTAGCCTCTATGAGCAACGAGTTGCAGAGGCAACATGAAGAGATGGATGCTAGATCCATCATGCTCCATTTGAAGGAGCTATTTGGTGAGCAGAGTAGAATCGAACGATATGAGATATCGAACAATCTGTTCAAGGCTCAGATGGCAGAGGGAACTTCAGTACAGAATCACGTGCTGAAGATGATTGAGTAGGTGGAGAGGCTGGATGCTCTTGGGATTACACTTCCCAAGGAGATGCATACAAACCTCATGTTGTCTTCACTTCCACCGTCATATGCTCAGTTCATCGTTAATTTTAACATGAACAAGATCCAGGCCACCTTAGCTGAACTACTGAACATGTTAAAGACTGTTGAAGGGAACCTTGTGAAGGATAAACCCCAAGTCCTCATGGTTGGTAAGACCAACAGAAAAAGACTTGCAGTCCAAGCTTTTCGAAAGAATAAGAACAAGGTTCAGAGAAAGGCAAAGGTTGTCAAGAAAGACAAAGGTAAAAGTGCTGAGAAAGGTGATTGCTTCTACTGTCACCAGAAAGGCCATTGGAAGAGGAATTGCAAAGAATACCTCAAGGACAAGGCTCAAAGAACTGTGAAGCAGCAGGACGCTTCAAGTATTTATATGATAGATGTAAACTTGTCAATAAGAGATCGTACATCATGGGTATTAGATACTGGATGTGTATCTCATATCTGCAATTATGTGCCAGCACTGACAAGAAGGCGTAAGCTGAGGACCGGCGAGGTGGAGCTGAGGCTAGGTAACAGCGCAAGAGTTGCGGCGATCGCTATGGGGACAGTGAAGCTCAAGCTACCATCTGGAGACACATTTTTATTAGATGAATGTTATTATGTACCTAGCATAATAAGGAACATCATTTCTATTTCATGCTTAGATAGAATTGGATACAATTTAAATTTTGGGAACAATAGTTGTTCAATTTATTTCGGAAATAAATTAATAGCTTCTGCTATTTTGTCCAATAGTTTGTATCTTTTAAATGTGTATCATGATAATTTACACATCGGTTCTTCAATTAAAAGAAGTAAGTATGAAATGAACAGAACCTACTTGTGGCATTGTAGGCTTGGACACATTGGTGAAAACAGACTCCAAAGGATGCATAAAGATGGATATTTAGATCCATTTGATTATAAATCATATGCAACATGTGAGTCATGTTTAATGGGTAAAATGTATAAGTCTCTATTTAGTGGAACTGGAGAACGAGCCAAAGACATATTAGAACTCATACATTCAGATGTATGTGGTCCTATGTCAACCCAAGTCATTGGTGGTTTCTCATACTTCATTACATTCACTGATGATTACTCAAGGTTTGGATATATATACTTATTGAAGTATAAATCTGAAGCCTTTGAGAAATTCAGAGAATTTAAGAATGAAGTAGAAAAACAAACAGGAAAGAGTATAAAAACCATCCGATCTGATCGGGGTGGTGAATACTTGAGTACAAAGTTCATTAAATACTTAAAGGATAATGGTATCCTTTTTCAGCTTACACCTCCTTATACACCTCAGATGAATGGTGTATCAGAAAGGAGAAATCGCACATTAATGGAAATGGTGCGATCCATGATGAGTATGTCCAAATTACTAGTGTCCTTATGGGGATATGCACTTAGCTCGGCTATGTATATCCTGAACAAGGTACCCAGCAAATCGGTTGAGACCACTCCATATGAGATATGGAATGGAAGGAAACCAGACCTTAAACATGTTAAAGTCTGGGGATGTCCTGCTCATGTTAAAAGACTTGACGCAGATAAGCTGGAATCCAGAACTGACAAATGCAGATTTGTGGGATATCCAAAGAAAACTTATGGATATTACTTTTATCATCCTGTCGAACAAAAGGTGTTTGTGGCCAGGAGAGCTATCTTTCTGGAAGAAGATTATATTCTTCAGAAGGACAGTGGGAGTAAAGTAATACTGGAAGAAATTCCAGACCTACAAACTGGCAATGGTTCATCAGATGAACCGTCAATTTCTGAACCTGCTCAAAATGATACACAAGAACCTCGTAGGTCTGAAAGAGTACCTAAACCACCAGAAAGATATGTAGGACATATTAATTTGGATGGTTTAAGGATACTCTATAATAAGGATGATGATCCTAAGACTTACCAGGAGGCCATTGAAAGTCTAGAGGCTGGAAAATGGCGAGAAGCCATGAATTCTGAAATACAGTCCATGTACATCAACCAAGTTTGGAACTTGGTAGATTTGCCCGATGATATAGTACCTATCGGCTGCTAATGGATCTTTAAAAGAAAGATCGGTGCAGGTGGACATATTGAGACTTATAAAGTAAGATTAGTGGCGAAAGGCTATCGTCAAAGACAAGGTGTTGACTATGATGAAACCTTTTCACCCATTGCTATGATTAAGTCTATCAGAATTCCTCTCGCCATTGCTGCCTACCATGATTATGAAATCTGGCAGATGGATGTGAAGACTGCCTTCCTCAATGGAAACATTGAGGAGGAGGTGTATATGATACAAACAGAAGGATTCACATCCAAAGAATCTCCAGACATGGTATGCAAGTTGCGGAGGTCCATTTATGGACTGAAGCAAGCTTTCCGAAGCTGGAACATAAGATTTGATGAGGCAATCAAATCTTATGGCTTTATTAAGAATGAAGATGAGCCCTGTGTATACAAGAAAAACAGTGCGAGCGCAATCACATTTCTGATTCTTTACGTTGACGACATTCTACTCATTGGGAATGATGTAGGAATAATGTCATCAGTAAAGATATGGCTGTCAAAGAACTTCTCCATGAAGGATTTGGGAGAACCATTTTACGTATTAGGAATACGGATCTATAGAGATAGATTAAAAAAGATGTTAGCTTTAACCCAATCAATGTACATAGAAACCATTGTCAAAAGATTTGGCATGAAAAATTCCAAGAGAGGTCTCATATCGATGAGACATGGAATTTCACTCTCTAAAGGTCAGTCTCCCAAGACACCTAAAGAGAGGGCTGTGATGGATAAAGTCCCCTATGCTTCTGCCATAGGGTCCATCATGTATGCCATGCTATGTACCAGACCTGATGTAGCATATGCTCTAAGTGTTACGAGCAAACATCAGGCAGATCCAGGTGATGAACACTGGAAGGCTATGAAATGCATCCTTAAGTACTTGAGAAGGACTAAGGATCTATTTCTAGTCTATGGAGGAGGAGACTTAAAGCTGCAAGGATACACTGACTCGAGTTTTCAGTCTGATCCTGATGACAGCAAGTCAACATCAGGTTTTGTTTTCACACTCAACGGGGGAGCAGTGAGTTGGAAAAGTTCCAAGCAGGAAACCACTGTTGATTCGACAACGGAAGCCGAGTATATTGCTGCTGCTGAAGCCGCCAAGGAAGCTGTATGGATGAAGAAATTCATCGGCGATCTTGGTGTGGTGGAAAGCATATCTGGTCCCGTCCCACTGCTGTATGACAACAATGGGGCGATTGCTCAAGCGAAAGAGCCGAGGTCTCATCAGAAGTCAAAGCACATTCTGTGGCGCTTTCATCTGATTAGAGAGATTATAGATCGAGGAGATGTCGTGGTGCAAAGAGTTCCCTCAGCTGACAACATAGCAGATCCACTTACAAAGCTTTGTCTCAAAATGTTTTTGAGCGTCACTTAGAGAATATGGGTATTCTGTATAAAAGTGATTGGCTTTAGTCCAAGTGGGAGATTGTTAGTATTAGATAGTTTCAAAGTCAATCCGATACTATGTACTTATTCAGATTATTAATAAATGGCAATAATTCATTGTGTGTAATTAATTCGATCTCTGTTTATCGTATCACGATGAAGTCCATGAACATGTGCAACAGTCTTCGGATTATGATGAGATCATAATTACGGGACCGAAGACTTATAAACACATGTTCTTAATTGTTCCTAGTCACAGGTTGTTTGAGATAGGACATCAAACATCCGGATAGACTGATATAGGTTACTTCAGCTCATATGATGAGGGTGACTGATCCTATAAGTCACTTGTGTGGAGACACTATGCTGGACCTGTAGGTGCTCATTGGTGAATGAGTTCACTGAACTGATCCGACTATGAATCGCTGGATGGTAAACACCTCACTGTTAACCAGCTCGATTCTTTTGTCACGGTTGCGTAGATGATCCTTGGACCTGAGACGCCAAAGATATCTTGTTGGTAGGTTTCTGAACTTTGACCTTGACTAACGAATCCCTAACTATGGGTTATCAATAAGTCAAGCGATCGGGTTCAGGGAAATGCCCTCGAGGGTAATTGTGTGTTCAATACGGGATCATCAGCTCTCGGTAGTTTGAGGGAGAATGTTCCGGGAATGATGCGCTTAAAGTCCCTGGCCAGGGCGGACTCTGTATTCGATAAGGAGTTATCGGATTCAGATTAGCGGCATCTGATTCAAGTGAATCGACGGTATAGGGTTTAATAGTAAACCATGCCCTAGGTCGATTCGGGAACATTGCACGGATGAAGGATTATATCCGCGCGCTAAGCGATGACAGAAAGGTTCCAATAGAGGGTTGCGATAACCCCAGTGCCATCCAGGATCACGCGATGTCGCTTAGCATCCAACGTGATCGGAAGTCCGTCCGAATTTATTGTGGGACATTAAATTCGACTGATTAATTGAATATAAGGATATTAATTAATTCAGTGGGTCAGTAAAGGGTTACTTGACATAATGGGCTATTAACTGGACTGGTATTTGGGCCTAGAGGGTCACACGTAATTAGTTTTCAAGTCGATAGATAATCCGACAGGATTTCGAATAAGTCTGGGTTTTTATGAAAAACCGCAAACAGACTTATTATAAAAGAATAGATTCTACATCGGGGGCCAGCAACCCTGACCTAGCCGTCGTTCTTTCTCTCTCTCTCTCTCTCTCTCTCTCTTCTGGGCGTGCGACACGAGGTGGCCATCTGGAGGCTCCGCTTCGAATCCCGACTACTCCACCTTCCGTTTGACGGGAGATTCTGAATCCGCATGTCGCGGCGGATTACGCGTAGCCAGACGGAATCTACGAATACCGAAGCGAGCGAGGAAGCGAGGACGATCCATCGCGAGGAGAACCGCGTAGATACCGCTAGAGGTCGGGCATCTACGCGACTTGCGGCATCGCTCCGACGGAACCGGTAAACGAACGCGGATTCGAATCCGGGCAAGGTAAATCCGATTTACTCCGGTTTTATTTCTACGATCGAAATGGGACAGATCCGATCCGAAAATTATTTTTATTCCGCTGCGTTTTCGGTCGGATCCCGACAAAGCGATCCCAACACCCCTTTCAAGTCATGGCCCGAGCCTCTCTTTAAAAACTGATTTTCAAAATAATGGAGATATCCGGCCATCTCAAGGAGCTCACCGGCGCCAGCCACCGGCCCCGTTGCTAACCAGAGAGATCCTTGGTCATACCGACATCTCCGGTCATCACCCCGCTGGAGATCACAAGCAGCATTCACCCTGTTTACATGTTTTCAAACTTGTTGAAAAGAGGAAGAAATCCCCTCCTATCGGGCCATCTCCAACGGCCTCTCCGGTGCTAGAGGGAGCCAAGTGAATCAAGGTTGACCTTCACTAGGGGATCCGAGCTCCCGGCCAGCCATCCCAACGCTTGGGAGGGCCGTACGAAGCCACCGAAAACTCCCAGTTCTTCGTCAAACGATGAACACAAATAAACCCCAGAAAAATTCGAAAATTGCAGAATTAAATAATCAAAATTATTCATAAAATATGTGTTCATCTTATGAACACGGATCCAACAAAAAAATCGAATTAGAGCATAGAATAATACATAGAAAAATTAATTTCGGAGGCCGAAACGGGACGAGAAACAGTGGAACTTGGCTCTGATACCACTGTTGGGTTCTCATGTTACTTCGGATCTCTCGCGCAGCAAAATCTAAAAATGGGATTATCGGATAATCGGTTCTTACCGTGTGCGGATTCAAATCTGCCACAGTTCGGTTCCGTCGGTGCGACACTGCAAGTCGCGCAAGCGCTCGGCCTCTAGCGGAGTCCATGCAATCCTCCTCGCGATGGATATCCTCACGTTCCTCGTTCTTCGCAGCCCACGAAGTCTCCGTCGTTCGCTGCAACGATCGCTGCAACGCACGGACGATTTCCGGTCAAACGGGAGTCGGAGAAGCAGCGGAGTATATCCGGGGATCCGGATTCTTCTGAGGCACTACAGAGAAAGAGAAAGAGAGGAAGGGCGGATAGGCTTAGCAGCAGCTTGGCATGCTCAGCCCGTTCGATACATTTTATACTAACTGCGCGGTTTTTCATAAAAACTCCCGGTTTATATAAAACCTACTTATTTATCCATCGCCTTGAGAATCATTTGCGTGTGACCCTCTAGGCCAAATAACCAGTCCAGTTAATAGCCCAATAAACCCAGTGACTTCTCAATAGCTCGATTAATCAATTAATAAATCATATTAAATAATTAATCAATCGAATTGATGTCGCATATCGAATTCGATCAGGCCTCCGATCACGTTGGGTGCCAAGCAACACCGCATGAACCCGAAAGGTATCGGGGTTAAGTAACCCACTCTTGGAACCTTTTCGCCGACAGTTACCGCGTGGATATAATCCTTCATTCGTACAATGCTCTCGAGTCAACTCAGAGTATGGCATGCTGTCAAACCCTAACCGGTCGACTCACTTGGATTGGATACCACTGATGAATATCGAAAAACTCCTTTCCCGTTATTATCGTCCGCCCTGGCCAGGGACTTTTGCGCATACTTCTTAGACCATTCTCTCTCACCGTACCAAGAGAAAATGATTCCTTATTGACAGTCAATTCCCTTCGACAGTACTCCGTTGTACTCGATCCTTGGCTGTTTAGAATCTCGTGGTTATAGATTCATAAACTAAGGTCAAAGCACAGAAGTCCACCGGCAAGGTGTCCTAGGTGTCTCAGGTCCGAGGACCATCCACGCAACTGCGACAATAGAATCAAGCTGGTTGATAGTGAGGTATAGTACCAACCAGCGATTCAGTCGAATCAGTCCAGTGAACTCATTCTCTAATGAGCACCTATGGATTCACCTTAGTGTCTCCACACAAGTGACTATGAGATCAGTCACCCTCATGTTATAAGCGGGAGTAATCTATACTAGTCTAATTGGATATCCGATGTCCTTCTCGGATATCCTCCGACTAGGAACGATTAAGAATATGTGTGTTTAAGTGATCAGTCTCACTAATATGATCTCATCGTAATCTGATCACTATCGCACATATTCACGGACTTCATTATGGGACGTTTAATTAATATGATTTACACACAATGAATATTATGCCATTATATTAATAAATGAATGAGATTACAAAGTCATATTGGCTTGTAGGCCACCTAAGACTAATAGTATAAGAATGAAGTAGAGAAGCAGTTAGGAAATAGTATTAAAGCTCTTCGATTAGATCAGGGTAGAGAATACTTAAGTACTAATTTCACACAATTTTTAAAGGACAATGGTATCCTTTCTCAGTAGACCCCTCCATATACACTAAAGATGAATGGTGTATCAGAAAGGAGAAATCGCACCTTGTTGGACATGGTGCGATCCATGATGAGCTTTTCGGAATTACCAATGTCCCTCTGGGGGTATGCTCCAGGGTCAACAGTATACCTACTGAACAGAGTATCCAGCAAGTCTGTGGCCTCTACTCTATATGAGATATGGAAAGGCAGGAAACCATAATTTAAATATGTTAAAGTCTGGAGTTGTCCTGCTTAGGTAAAGAGGCATGATCTAGACAAGCTGGAATCACGAACTGATAAATGCAGGTTTGTAGGATATCCAAATGAAACCTTTGGATACTAGTTTTACCATCCTAGTAAACAAAAAGTGTTTGTCGTCAAGAAAGCTGTCTTCTTGGAAGAGGAATACCTTCTCCAGGAGGACAGTAGTAGTAAAGTAGTATTAGAAGAGGTTTCATAACCCTAAACAACTGAAATATCATCAGATAAGATATTAGCTCCTGAATCTATTCAGGTACATACAGATGAGTCTCGTAGATCTAGTGGAGTACCTAGACTACCCGAACGATATGTGGGACATATCGCTGAAGGAGAGTCTAAGGTAGAATATAATGAGGATGATGATCCTAAAACCTACCAGGAGGCCATAAAAGGCCTAGAAGCTGGGAAATGACGAGAAGCCATGAACTCAGAAATCTAGTCCATGTACACCAACCATGTTTGGAACTTGGAGGACTTGCCCGAGGGTATTGTACCCATTGGATGCAAGTGGATCTTTAAGAGAAAGATAGGTACTGATGGACGGATCGACACTTATAAGGTAAGGTTGGTGGCAAAGGGATATCGTCAAAAGCAAGGAATTGACTATGACGAGACTTTCTCACCAATTGCCATGATAAAGTCGATCAGAGTTCTACTCGCCATAGCTGCACATTTCGATTACGAAATCTGGCAGATGGATGTGAAGACTGCCTTCCTCAACGGTAACCTTGAGGAAGAGGTGTATATGATACAATTAGAAGGTTTCACATCTAAGGAATCTCCATATAGAGTGTGCAAGCTTCAGAGGTCCATTGATGGACTGAAGCAAGCTTCTTGAAGCTGGAACATAAGATTTGACGAAGCTGTCAAGTCTTATGACTTCATTAAGAATGAAGATGAGCCTTGTGTGTACAAGAAGACTAGTGGGAGTGTAGTCACTTTCTTAGTTCTTTAGGTAGACGACATACTACTCATTAGGAATGATGTAGCTATGATGTCATCGGTAAAGATTTAGCTGTCGGAAAAATTCTCCATGAAAGATTTGGGAGAAGCATCCTACGTATTGAGAATACGGATTTATAGAGATAGATCAAAGAAGATGCTTGGAATGACCCAATCATTGTACATAGATACTATAGTCAAAAGGTTTGGCATGAAAATTTTTTAGAGAGGTCTTATACCGATGAGACATGAAATTAATCTCTCGAATGAGCAGTCTCCTAAGACTCTTCATGAGAGGGCATTCATAGATAGAGTACCTTATGCCTCTGCCATAGGATCTATTATGTATGCCATATTATATATACGGCCTGACGTTGTCAATGCTCTAAGTGTTCTGAGCAGATTTCAGGCTGATCCAGGCGAAGAGCACTGAAAGGCAATGAAATGTATCCTTTAGTACTTGAGAAAAACTAAGGATATATTTTTTGTCTATAGAGGAGGCGACTTGAAACTGCGAGGCTTTACTGACTCGAGTTTCCAGTAAGATCCAGATAATAGCAAGTCTACATCTGGATTTGTATTTACTTTAAACAGAGCCGCAATGTGCTGGAAGAGATCTAAGCAAGAAACCACTACAGAATCGACGACTAAAGCTGAGTAAATTGCTACATCTGAAACCGCCAAGAAAGTTATGTGGTTGAAGAAGTTCATCACCAACCTTGGCATAGTTCCCTGCATCTTTGATCCTGCTCCGCTGTTATGCGACAACAATGTGGCTAATACGCAAGGGAAAGAGCCGCGATCTCATTAGAAATCGAAATATATTCTGAGCCACTTTCATCTTTTCAGAGAGATTATATCCAGATGAGATATAGTGGTGGAAAGAGTTCCATCTGTCGACAATGTAGCAGAACCACTGACAAAGCCGTTGGCTCAAAATGTGTTTGAGCGTCACCTACAGACTATAGGTTTAGTGCATAAAGGTGATTGGCTTTAGTCCAAGTGGGAGATTGTTAGTCTTAGGTAGCCTACAAGCCAATCTAACTATTTAAATCTCGTTCATTTATAAATAAAATGACATAATATTCATTATGTATAATTCATTTTAATTATCGTCTCATAATGAAGTCCGTAAATGTGTGCGATAGTGATCAGATTTTGATGAGATCATAATAATGAGACTGACCACTTAAACACACATATTCTTAATAGTTCCTAGTCGGACGATATCCGAGAAGGACATCAGATATCTAGTTAGACTAGTACAGATTACTCCCGCTCATACGATGAGGGTGACTAATCTCATAGTCACTTGTGTGGAGACACTAAGGTGAATCTGTAGGTGCTCATTAGGGAATGAGTTCACTGAATTGATCCGACTGAACCATTAGATGGTATTGTACCTCACTGTCAACTAGTTTGATTCTATTATCGCAGTTGCATGGATGGTTCTTAGACATGAGACACCAAGGACACCTTGTCGGTGGACTTTTGTACTTTGACCTTGGTTTATGAATCTCTAACTACGGGATTCTAAACAGCCGAGGATCGGGTATAGCGCAATACCGTCGAAGGGAATTGAGTGTCAATAAGGAATCATTCGCTCTCGGTACTTAGAGAGGCTAGGAAGGATGCGCAGAAGTCCCTGGCCAGGGCGGACGATAATATCGGAAAAATAATTTTTTGATATTATTCGGCAGCATCCAATCTAAATGAGTCGACCGGTTAGCGTTTGACGGTAAACCATATCCTGAGTTGACTCGAGAGCATTGAACGAATGAAGGATTATATCCAGGCGGTAACTGTCGGCGCAAAGGTTCCAAGATTGGGTTCCTTAACCCCGATACCTTCCAGGTTCATGTGGTGTTGCTTGGCACCCAACGTGATCGGAGGCCCAATCGAATTTGATGTGCGACATTAATTCGATTGATTAATTAATTAATATGAGTTATTAATTGATTAATCAGGCTAGTGAGGAGTCATTGGGCTTATTGTGCCATTAACCGGACTGGTTATTGGGCCTAGAGGGACACACGCAAAAGATTCTCAAGGTGATGGATAATAAAGTGGGTTTTATATAAACTGCGGGTTTTTATGAAAAACTATGTGGTTAATATAAAATGTAGCGAATGGATTGAGCAGGCTAGGCTACTGCTAGCCCTAGCCACCCCTCCTCTCTTCCTCTCTCTCTCTGGCACCCTAAACGAGCCCGGATCCTCGGGTCTGCTCCGTCGCTTCTCTAACTCCCGTTCAACGGGAAATCGTCCGCACATTGCGGCGATCATTGTGACGAATGGCAGAGGCTTCGTGGTGTAATGACTGAGATTTCGGATTCGGTTTTCGGGTCGGGTTCGGGTCGGAACCCTTGGTTTGGACCCTGTGGGGGTCTTGTGACTGCTGACTGAATGGCGTCAGAACTGCTCGACGCCTTTCAAAAGGCGTCAGGTTGTGTGGACGCCATTTGGGTCTGCTGGTTGCTGCGCCACGTGGGCGGGTTTCGGGCCGCGAGAGTACGGCCCCTGTCATATTTGTCTGAACGGCGTCCACCTCGGTCGACGCGTTTCAGACTGCGACGCCTGCGGTGTCACGGTGCGACGCCAGAGCGTTGTCAGTACGGCCTGTCTTGTCATCTGAACGGCGTCCGTGGTGGGCGACGCGTTTCAGACCGGTGTCGGTACGGCCGTCCTGTCAGACTGAATGGCGTCTGCCTCGATCGACGCGTTTTAGGGGAATTCTGGTTGACCCCGCGAGCCTCCCCTTCTTTCCCTCATTTTCGCCTCTCCACTCTCTCTCTTCACCCTCTCCGCTCCCTCCGCCCTCCTTCCTCCCTTCCCTTCCTCTTCTTCCTCTTCCAACTACTCCATAGCTTCCCTACCTCTCACCTCTACCTCCACCACCTTCCTCGCGGCATTCCCTTCTCCGGACGGCGGCCGACGTCCCGGCGGAGTGGCGGCGTTCTCGAGGATACCGGCGGCGGCGTGGGGCGAGACGGGTCGGCGGCGAGGAGCTTGGAGGAGTTCAAGAACCGATAGGGGGACGAACCTTGCATGTGATGTTCGTGTGATTCTCGGCGTGACGTGGTGTTTGGGGGATAGATTGAGCATGCTTAGGGGGGGGATTCCATGTGGGTATGACGATGTTTGTGATCGTGTTTTCGTAGCATGATTACGTAGTTGAGCTCCTCTTCCTTCCCTTTTGGTTTTGGGGTTTTCGGGGTACCCGGGGTTCAAGGGTGAAGCCCTCGGGTCGAACCAGGAGACCTGGTCTCTGGCGCTAAATAGCGTCGTACCTGGTCGACGCCTTTCCGAAAGACGTCGGGTCAGTACGACGCGTTTTAGGCCAGAAACCTCCTGTGTGCGGTTTCCTGAGTTAAGGGTTCTGCGCTAAATGACGTCAGGGATGGACGACGCCTTTCAGAAGGACGTCGGGCCATCATGACGCCATTTAGGCAAGAGATGCCCCCGTTTAAGGGTTCTGTAAATCTGGATTTCTGGGTTGAATGGCGTCGAGACACCCAGACGCGTTTTAAAACGGCGGCTTCATTGGTGGACGCGTTTTAAGGATAAATCTGGCTCTTAATAAACCTGTCTAAGGGTCTTGAATGGCGTCGACCTCGGTCGACGCGATTCAAGACAGAAATGTATAATGCTGTGATTTCGTGTATGTTTCACGATTGGGATGGTTCAAATGCATGCTGTGGGTTGTATACTGAGACGGGGACTTCTGCGTGAGTGGAATTGCATCACCGGTGTGTGTGTGTGCGTGTGTGCTTTAAACTATATACTGAGAATGAGGTTTTACTGTGCGAATGGAATCATGTTATATGTGTGGTTGTGTTATGCGAATGTGGATCGGGTTAACTATGGTTTACGTTTGTCACCATGGACCGGTGGGGACAGGGTCATGGTGTCTGTGGAGTGGTGCTTGTTGTGTTTCACCCTTGGCTGAGACAAGCAGAACCACCTTGAGCCCGCCGGGCCGGAGTAGCTGTGTGCTATCCGAGGGGTTGCTGTTTGGTCTCGGTGGGTCGGGGTTTCCCTTGGTTGTCGTGACAGCTTCCGGCGTGTTTCTTGCTGTGGAGCTGGTGGTGTTTCTGGTGGGAGTTGGTTTACCCTTTAGCCAGTGGGCCTGATGTGACCTTTGATCAAGGTTACGAGTGGTACCTATAGCCCTTGGCCTGACGCAGCCCGGGAGAGTTGGGTTTGTGGGTAGTTCCTGTAGCTTCGGCTTGACGGGGGTTCGCCGGTCCCCAGGGCCCTCCTGAAGCGCTGAGGCCTAGCGTGGAGGCAATCCGGACGGTAGGACAGTAGTCTAGACTGCTTGTGTGCACACGTAGCTGGCAGTGGCGGTACACTGAGTCCAGCTAGTCCTAGTTTAGCTCGCTGCCTCACCCTACAGTGCCCCGGAACGCTGTAGGGGTGGACAGGCGTGAGCAGTGGTGGTAGTGTTGGGAGGCGACGTTCGACTTCGGTCGACAGTGTGGTTTAGTCGCTTCGTGGACTTTGACTGTGAGTCGTGACTCTGTGTTGAGTTCTTCGGGTTACTTGGAGTGGTTCTTGTTACACTGCTTACCGTGCGTTTCACATCAGAGTTAGGTGTTGTGTTTACTGCTTTACTTGAATTGCCATATATTCCTGTTGTTACACTTGTGGGTGTGTGAGTGGGAGGCAGGGGATCGGATGATCCCTACTGAGCCCATTTCTGGTGTGGCTCACTCCCTGCGGTTTCAGGTGTGGACCTCGAGGCGAGCGGAAGCGTGGTGTCTTCTCGGTGTGCGGACCAGCAGCTGTCTTAGTTCCGGGGTATGCCCCGATGTTGTTGTTCTTCCTTCTGCCTGTACTTATTTAATTGTTGGACATGTAATTATTGTTGGACTGTATACGGACACTGTTATTTTCCTTCCTGCGCATTTGCTTACCTTGTGGTCCGTGTGTTTGTTATATTTAATCTTGTTTAGCACTTACTCCTCCAGACGTGTTGTGTGAGATCCGGGTGTGAACCCGTAGTTAATGGGCCGACATCCATTTAGTGACCGGGTCTCCGGTCATAGGATGGCGGGTCGTTACAATTGGTATCAGAGCTCAGTCTGGTCGAGTATGTGATAAACTGGGTTAGATATTATAGTCCAACAATAAGTGCGAGTCTGTACAGGCGACGGCTGCTGGTGTAGATTGATAGGTTTTGACGTGTTTTGGTTCGATTTTCGTGTTTGAGGGGTAGCGATGGCTCTGAAGCGGAGAGCTCCGGTGGCTCGGGGTGCGAGAGCAGTTGGTGGTGGTTCAGGAGCAGAGACGCATGATGTGGATCATTTCATGGAAGCCATGATTGGGGCTATGGCTAGATATCAGCAGAGGGATGGAGCTGAGGGGTCCAGTTCCCGAGGTGGCCATTCTACGGTGGTGGAGCGGTTCTTGAAGCTGAAGCCCCCTTCTTTCACGGGTCAGCCTGTTCCAGATGCAGCAGCGCAGTGGGTTAAGGAGGTGGAGAAGGTGTTCGATGTCCTAGAATGTGCGGAGAGTGACAAGACCTTGTTGGCAACCTACTTGCTGAAGGGCGATGCGTACGATTGGTGGGTTACCACCAAGGGGTTGTTGTTTCCAGATAGATCTTTGAGAGAGATTCCTTGGGAAGGCTTTGTGAGAGAGTTTAGTGGGCAGTACCTTCCGAGGCATGTTCGCAGGGCCAAGGAATGGGAGTTTATGGAATTGGTGCAGGGTGATATGTCAGTTCTAGACTATCAGATGAAATTTGTGGCCCTGGGAAGGTTTGCTCCACACATATCTGAGCGTGAGGATCTGAGGACGGAGAAATTCGTGGATGGACTTCGGCACGGTTTGAGGGAGTTTGTGGCGGCCCATTGTTGTAAAGATTTGGCGTCAGCAGTTCAGCGCGCGGCAGCAGTGGAGATGCAGTTCCAACACACGGCGAGGGAATCGGAGCATTCAGCACAGGGGAAGCAACAGAGCAGGGATAGATCGACAGCCTTTTCGTCAGGTGATCCGAGTTCTTTCGAGGTCGTGTTCCAGGAGGTACTTTATGGCGAGGAAGAGGATGGTTCGGTTCAGCAGATGGAGACAGAGGACGGCTGGCAGCAGGAGGCAAGGCAGGACACTACGGATCGTTGTCCCCGTTGTGGCAGGTTTCATGGCAACAGGATATGTCCCTTGATCACTGGTAGCTGTTTCGCTTGTGGTCGGAAGGGACATCTCGCGAGGAATTGTCCGCAGAAGAACAAGACAGGTCAGGGACCGAGCGGTGAGTAGGTGTTCGAGGCGTGATTGGAGTCGCGTCTCTTTGTGGATATTCGAGAGGTTGTGCTAGATGGGCACTTTATCTTATCTTGTTTGGAGATGGTTGTGGTCCCGTGTGGCACTTGTATGTATTAAGGATGGTGGAGAAATCGGTTTTGTAATATGTGCCTTGCTAGTGTGTGGTTATTGTTGATCTTCAGCTTTGTGTTGGAATTGAGAATCTTGGTTAGATTGATGTGAATTTGTTTGGCTATTTCTGTGGAGCCTTGTGTGTGTGTCTGGTGAGGTTGTTTGCTGAGATCGGTGTGTCGGCTTGTGATGGTTAGCCGAGTTGAGCGTTGAGCGGTTGCTAATTTCGAGGACGAAATTCTTTTAAGGGGGGGAGATTGTAATGACTGAGATTTCGGATTCGGTTTTCGGGTCGGGTTCGGGTCGGAACCCTTGGTTTGGACCCTGTGGGGGTCTTGTGACTGCTGACTGAATGGCGTCAGCACTGCTCGACGCCTTTCAAAAGGCGTCAGGTTGTGTGGACGCCATTTGGGTCTGCTGGTTGCTGCGCCACGTGGGCGGGTTTCGGGCCGCGAGAGTACGGCCCCTGTCAGATTTGTCTGAACGGCGTCCACCTCGGTCGACGCGTTTCAGACTGCGACGCCTGCGGTGTCAGGGTGCGACGCCAGAGCGTTGTCAGTACGGCCTGTCTTGTCATCTGAACGGCGTCCGTGGTGGGCGACGCGTTTCAGACCGGTGTCGGTACGGCCGTCCTGTCAGACTGAATGGCGTCTACCTCGATCGACGCGTTTTAGGGGAATTCTGGTTGACCCCGCGAGCCTCCCCTTCTTTCCCTCATTTTCGCCTCTCCACTCTCTCTCTTCACCCTCTCCGCTCCCTCCGCCCTCCTTCCTCCCTTCCCTTCCTCTTCTTCCTCTTCCAACTACTCCATAGCTTCCCTACCTCTCACATCTACCTCCACCACCTTCCTCGCGGCGTTCCCTTCTCCGGACGGCGGCCGACGTCCCGGCGGAGTGGCGGCGTTCTCGAGGATACCGGCGGCGGTGTGGGGCGAGACGGGTCGGCGGCGAGGAGCTTGGAGGAGTTCAAGAACCGGTAGGGGGACGAACCTTGCATGTGATGTTCGTGTGATTCTCGGCGTGACGTGGTGTTTGGGGGATAGATTGAGCATGCTTAGGGGGGGGATTCCATGTGGGTATGACGATGTTTGTGATCGTGTTTTCGTAGCATGATTACGTAGTTGAGCTCCTCTTCCTTCCCTTTTGGTTTTGGGGTTTTCGAGGTACCCGGGGTTCAAGGGTGAAGCCCTCGGGTCGAACCAGGAGACCTGGTCTCTGGCGCTAAATAGCGTCGTACCTGGTCGACGCCTTTCCGAAAGACGTCGGGTCAGTACGACGCGTTTTAGGCCAGAAACCTCCTGTGTGCGGTTTCCTGAGTTAGGGGTTCTGCGCTAAATGACGTCAGGGATGGACGACGCCTTTCAGAAGGACGTCGGGCCATCATGACGCCATTTAGGCAAGAGATGCCCCCGTTTAAGGGTTCTGTAAATCTGGATTTCTGGGTTGAATGGCGTCGAGACACCCAGACGCGTTTTAAAACGGCGGCTTCATTGGTGGACGCGTTTTAAGGATAAATCTGGCTCTTAATAAACCTGTCTAAGGGTCTTGAATGGCGTCGACCTCGGTCGACGCGATTCAAGACAGAAATGTATAATGCTGTGATTTCGTGTATGTTTCACGATTGGGATGGTTCAAATGCATGCTGTGGGTTGTATACTGAGACGGGGACTTCTGCGTGAGTGGAATTGCATCACCGGTGTGTGTGTGTGCGTGTGTGCTTTAAACTATATACTGAGAATGAGGTTTTACTGTGCGAATGGAATCATGTTATATGTGTGGTTGTGTTATGCGAATGTGGATCGGGTTAACTATGGTTTACGTTTGTCACCATGGACCGGTGGGGACAGGGTCATGGTGTCTGTGGAGTGGTGCTTGTTGTGTTTCACCCTTGGCTGAGACAAGCAGAACCACCTTGAGCCCGCCGGGCCGGAGTAGCTGTGTGCTATCCGAGGGGTTGCTGTTTGGTCTCGGTGGGTCGGGGTTTCCCTTGGTTGTCGTGACAGCTTCCGGCGTGTTTCTTGCTGTGGAGCTGGTGGTGTTTCTGGTGGGAGTTGGTTTACCCTTTAGCCAGTGGGCCTGATGTGACCTTTGATCAAGGTTACGAGTGGTACCTATAGCCCTTGGCCTGACGCAGCCCGGGAGAGTTGGGTTTGTGGGTAGTTCCTGTAGCTTCGGCTTGACGGGGGTTCGCCGGTCCCCAGGGCCCTCCTGAAGCGCTGAGGCCTAGCGTGGAGGCAATCCGGACGGTAGGACAGTAGTCTAGACTGCTTGTGTGCACACGTAGCTGGCAGTGGCGGTACACTGAGTCCAGCTAGTCCTAGTTTAGCTCGCTGCCTCACCCTACAGTGCCCCGGAACGCTGTAGGGGTGGACAGGCGTGAGCAGTGGTGGTAGTGTTGGGAGGCGACGTTCGACTTCGGTCGACAGTGTGGTTTAGTCGCTTCGTGGACTTTGACTGTGAGTCGTGACTCTGTGTTGAGTTCTTCGGGTTACTTGGAGTGGTTCTTGTTACACTGCTTACCGTGCGTTTCACATCAGAGTTAGGTGTTGTGTTTACTGCTTTACTTGAATTGCCATATATTCCTGTTGTTACACTTGTGGGTGTGTGAGTGGGAGGCAGGGGATCGGATGATCCCTACTGAGCCCATTTCTGGTGTGGCTCACTCCCTGCGGTTTCAGGTGTGGACCTCGAGGCGAGCGGAAGCGTGGTGTCTTCTCGGTGTGCGGACCAGCAGCTGTCTTAGTTCCGGGGTATGCCCCGATGTTGTTGTTCTTCCTTCTGCCTGTACTTATTTAATTGTTGGACATGTAATTATTGTTGGACTGTATACGGACATTGTTATTTTCCTTCCTGCGCATTTGCTTACCTTGTGGTCCGTGTGTTTGTTATATTTAATCTTGTTTAGCACTTACTCCTCCAGACGTGTTGTGTGAGATCCGGGTGTGAACCCGTAGTTAATGGGCCGACATCCATTTAGTGACCGGGTCTCCGGTCATAGGATGGCGGGTCGTTACACGTGGGCTGCGAAGAACGAGGAATGTGAGGATGTCAACCGCGAGGAGGATCGCGTGGACTGTACTAGCGGCCGGGCGCTTGCGCGGCTTGCGGTGTCACACCGACAGAACCGATCAGTCGCGGATTCGAATCCGCGCATGGTAAGAACCGATTATTCATAATCCGGTTTTAGTATTTTCAAAACGGGAAACGGATCGCTAATTTAATTTTATATTCTGCTGAGTGAGCGATCTGGAGAAACACGAGAACTCAACAATGCCATGCTGGTGCCTTAAACGGGCTAGAGAAATGGTATAACCTTCTTGTGCTATCCACAAGGCTGCATCCAAATATATGCTTATTGAGTAACAATGGTAAAGCCTTAATTGGACTTAATGGATTGTTGTACTATTCAAAAGGCCAATTAAGTCAAGGAGCCGAAGAGTGCTCAGATATTGCAAGGGTGTTGCAAGTGACAAGAGATGAATACTTTTTATCATAATGTGGTTTGTTGTGTTACTACAAGACCACATTATTAGTTAGTCAAATTTTTCATTCCCACTAGGAACCGTCAACATCTCTGGTTCGATATATCTAAGAATTATAAAATCTTCAAAAATTAGTAGGAGTAAATCATGATTAAAGACTTAATCGTAATTAAATTATTAAAGAATATCTACTCATTAATTTACATTGTCTTTGTAGCTGAGAATGTCATCGAACAACTCGCTCCGTGGCATACTAGATGCAACTGTTATGTTCCGGATCTGGTTTAGTTTTTTTTTTTTTTTTAAACTCGAAATTCGACCACATAATCTCAGAACAAATTCCACCATAACAAACATATATCAAAGATAAACAACCACAAGGCAATTTAAATAAATGTCATAACCATCAATTAATTCAAAGTATCCAAATATAGCCAATACCAAAGTTCACAAATTATAATATTCATCAATTTGTAAATAAATTCTCAATCTCACCAATAAAAAAAAAACATCAATCTCTCATTATCTCTACGACATCAAATCTAAGAAAGCTATAAAATTTGAATCTAAATAGCCTCCTGAAGATATCAAATGCCTCAATTATAAGTCTCCTCAAATTCTATGTTCACTTTCTCAGATCTGAAAAAGTTAAAAGGATTTATAAGTACAACTACTTAGTAGGCTTCAAACCATCTACATGACTTAACATATAGTAAATTTTACAAATCACATTATACAATTATACTAAACATGATCTTACACAGTTATACATATATATCAAATAAGAACATGATACAAAACATGGTCAGATATAAGCTTATCAAATCAAATGAGTTTTCTAATAATATAAATAAATCAACTAATATATAGCATATATGGCATGATCGAACTCATATCAGATATATCAAATTCTTCTAGCTATGATCAGAATGTATCACATATCGAATGATACACATCAAATTGTCGAATTATTAGGGCGTGACGTATCGCCGTCCCCTGAGCACATCTTATATCAAATAACAAATATCATGGTGTAATAGCTTATCAAATCATATTCATATCAAAGATCACATAGTTGAGACAGATTTATATGATTGCAAAGGGATAGCTAAATATGATGATTAAAAGATTCAAATGACTAAGCTGAATGCAAATGAACATATGGAGTAAAGATTTTAGATTTATGTGCCAATCAAACAAATCAAATCATATCATAACAGACATGTTGGGATCCGGGCGGGACATGAAGAACGCAGCGGAAGCAATAAAATAACCTACCTAACGACCGTTGATCCGAATCGGAACGAATAGAATAAACTGAAAATCGGGATGTAATCTGACTACCGTGCGTGGATTTGAATTCGCTTCCGTCTCGGTTCTGTCGAGGCGATGCTGCGAGCCGCATAAACGTCCGGCCTTCAGCGGTATCTACGCAATCCTCCACGGTGGTTCGTCCTCGCTGCCTCGTCCATATCAGTTCACTCGCTGAAGATCCATTGCCGTAACGATGTTCGAAAACCCGCGGACGAGAATTTCCTGACTTTCGGGAATCGTGTACGGCAGAGACAGAGACTGTCCCGGCACCCCGAGAGGGGTGCCCAGAGGAGGAGGAGAGAGAAAGGGGGGACGACCAGTATGGGGAAACCCTGGTCCAGCGCATATATATTAAGTCGGTGTGACTTTTCACAAAAGTCCCCGACTTAATGTAAATCGGTCTAAAACACTACCGACTGAGAATCTATTTGTGTGTGACCCTCTAGGCCCATTAACCAATCTGATTTTCAACCCGTTAAGTCTAATAACTAGTTATTGACTTATTGTAATTAATTAATATCTAGATATTAACTAATTACTTAACCTAATTAACATCTCATGTAAATTCTGTCGGACTTCCGATCAAGTTGGGTGCCATGCAACACTGCATGATCCCGGAAGGTAATGGGGTTCAACAACCCACTCATGGAACCTATCCATCCACAGTTACCGCGTACCTATGATCCTTCGTTCGCACAATGCTCTCGAGTTAACCTAGGGTATGGTCATTTGTCAAACCCTAGATGGTTAACTCACTTGAATTAGACTCCGCTGTACAATATCTAAAAACACATTTTCTGATATTGTTTCTGCTATGGCCAGAGTATTCTCTCTTTCGTTACTTGAGAGCGAACCATCCTTTATTAAACACACAATCACCTTCGAAAGTCTTCCGCTGGACCCGATCTTTGACTATTGGAGATCCCGTGGATAGGGATTCGTAGGTCAAAGTCAAAGTCCAGAAGTCTACCGACAAGGTGTCTTTGGCATCTCAAGTCCAAGGATCATCTACGCAACTGTGATGATGAATCAAACCGATTGACAATCAGGTAAATTATCATTCGGCGATTCATGTCGGATCAGTTCAGTGAACTCATTCCCTAATGAGCACCTACAGGTTTAACATTATATTTCCACACAAGTAACTAACGAAATCAGTCACCCTCATCATATAAGCTAGAATAATATGTACTAGTCTTACCAGATGTTTGATATCCTTTTCAAACATCCTACGATTAGGAACAATTAAGAATATGTGCTTATAGGTCATCAGTCTCATTATTATGATCTTATCATAATCCGATAACTATTACACACATTCATCGATTTCATTATGGGCAATTACAAATATGCAAATCTTCATAATGAATTTAATGTTGTTTATTAGTGAACCAAATTGAAATAGGTGTCTTATGATTGGTTTAGAGGACACCTATATCCATCAATCTCCCACTTGGACTTAAGCCTATCACCTTCGTATTTGATCTCCATCAAATTTAGGTGATGCTGACATAAAGTTTGTGACTAAGACTTGGTCAGGGATTTGCTAAATTATCTACAGATGGAATATTTTATATTACATTATTTCCTCTTAATCTTTTGTTTCTAAACTTATGTAAGAGTCTCATAATGTTATGCAACTTCTGATGAGACCATGGCTCGGCCATAAAATTGATCTCTCCCACTGTTGTCTTACAACGATGGGATGGTATCAGAGACCTATTAGAACTACATCTAATTCATGGATGAACTTTTTCGTCCGTACTGTTCAAATAACAGTATCACTTGTTTATGTCGTCATCTTAATATCGAGTTCTGGATTAGAACCCTTCCAATTCATTACTTTCTTATTAAAAGGTTAAACCCATGATTTGACTTGAAATTTGAGTCAGTATGACCTGATAGTTTCAAATCATCATCTCCATATACATGAGTGCATCCTTAGCACTTCTTAAGTACTCAGCGATGTAATTCACTCATTCTATCAAGGTTTTTCTGTATCATTCAAGGAACCTTTCCTCAAAAAAATAAATTACATATCTCAACAATTGAGACTTATTATAGAATTTATATGAAACATTTTGACATACAGGTTAGGGTAACATCCTTATCGATCGAGCTTAGTAGATTCGTATTTCTAATACGTGGGATATTATGTAACGACTCGCCACCCTATAATCGAGGATCCGATTACTAAATGGGTACCGAATCATTAATTTGGAGCCAAACCAGGATCTAGATAAGTCTGGAAAATAAATAATAAACTAAGCTAAACATTCACATCACATTGAATTGAAAAGGAAGTGCAAGAATTAAAAATTATTACAATGCGACTCGACTGAGCGAATAATTACATACTCCAACTGAAAAGAAATAATTAAGCATACATGCCAGAAGATAAAGAGACAACTACATCGGGGCATACCCCGGAACAATGGTTGTTGGCGCGTGGCCCAATGCAACACTCTCCTCGCTACGCCTGCCTGGAACCCTCACCTGAAAACCGCAAGGGTGAGTCTCGTCGAAAAGACTCAGTAGGGATCCTTCGATCCCCACCTCCCACTCACGCACCCACAAGAGTAGCAATGCAATTACATATAATTTAAGCAAGTAAAGCGGTAAACATTACTCCTAGATTTCGATATAAAACACATGCATTTGCACAATTCTGAAACCAATCTACCACGGAGCCCGCAACCAGCGTCTCGGCAAAACACGCTAACCACACGGTCAAATGCGAGAAACTCTGACCCGCTGAGACCAAACAGCAACCCCTCGGATAGCGCGCTGGCTACTCCGGCCTGACAGGCTCCAGATGGTTTTGCTTCCCCCAGCACGAGTGACACTACAAATGTACCACACCCACACCGGTACTAGTTATACCCCGGGGTACACCAGATGACCCTATCTGTAGGCGTCACCCCGTCACTCCCACACCGGCGCCGTGTCACTCCCACACCGACACAGGGTGCCTAAGCACTAACAACTGTCACTCTAGGCCTACAATTGCATAAAACACAACACGGTATGATCCGATCACCCATCGTCATGTAGTACATTTCCAAGTATACAATTAACTAAATTATTTAACAATGTAAACACGTATTAATTGTAGGGATTAATGTTGTAACGACCCGCCACCCTATGATCGGAGATCCGATCACTAAATGGGTATCGAATCATTATCCAACGGTTTCACACCCGGATCTTATACACACATCTGGAGGAGTAAGCGTTAAACAAGATTAAATATAACATTCAGACGGACTACAAAGAATTACAATACGCAGGAAGTAAATTAATAATGTCCGTACACAGTCCAACAATAATTACATGGTCCAACGAATTAATTAAATACAGGCAGAAGTAAAGTACAACAACATCGGGGCATACCCCGGAACTGAGATAGCTGCTGGTCCGTACACCAAGGAGAGCACCGCACGCCGCCACACGCCACGAAGTCTACACCTGAAAACCGCAGGGAGTGAGCCACACCAGAATTGGGCTCAGTAGGGATCATCCGATCCCTTGTCTTCCACTCACACACCCACAAGTGCAATTACCAAGATACAAGTGAACAAGATAAGTAAAGCTGTAACACATTACTCATATTTCTCTCTATAAACCACATGCATTCGGAATATAACATGCATATCTCAGAAATCATTCTACCAAGGAACCTACAACTCGCGTCTCGGCAAAACGCGTCAACCACGTCTCCAAAAGTGGGAAACACCGACCCGCTGAGACCAAACAGTAACCCCTCGGATAGCACGCTGGCTACCTCGGCGGTTACTCCTTCCCCCAGCAAACACCGACCCGCTGAGACCAAACAGTAACCCCTCGGATAGCACACTGGCTACTCCGGCCCAACTGGCTCAGGTGGTTACTCCTTCCCCTCGCACGAGTGACACTCCAAAGATACCACTCCGACACCGGTACAAGCTAGCTAACCCCGGGGTTCACCAGGTGACCCTTTCTCACTAGGCGTCACCCTGCCACTACTACCGTCAGCGCTTTGTCCCTACCGCACCGACACAGGGTGTCAAACGCTACAACTGTCACTCTAGGTCCACAGTAACACAAAACACGGCACGGTGCGATCCGGTCACGTGAGAAGTCCACGGTCGCACGACACACAACGCAGTGCCATCCGGTCACGAAGAGTCCATCATCATCGAGTATACAAAAAGCATGCATTTAACCAACTATCTAGGTTTAGTGCATAAAGGTGATTGGCTTTAGTCCAAGTGGGAGATTGTTAGTCTTAGATAGCCTACAAGCCAATCTAACTATGTAAATCTCGTTCATTTATAAATAAAATGACTTAATATTCATTATGTATAATTCATTTTAATTATCGTCTCATAATGAAGTCCGTAAATGTGTGCGATAGTGATCAGATTTTGATGAGATCATAATAATGAGACTGACCACTTAAACACACATATTCTTAATAGTTCATAGTCGGACGATATCCGAGAAGGACATCAGATATCTGGTTAGACTAGTACAGATTACTCCCGCTCATACGATGAGGGTGACTAATCTCATAGTCACTTGTGTGGAGACACTAAGGTGAATCTGTAGGTGCTCATTAGGGAATGAGTTCACTGAATTGATCCGACTGAACCATTAGATGGTATTGTACCTCACTGTCAACTAGTTTGATTCTATTGTCGCAGTTGCATGGATGGTTCTTAGACATGAGACACCAAGGACACCTTGTCGGTGGACTTTTGTACTTTGACCTTGGTTTATGAATCTCTAACTACGGGATTCTAAACAGCCAAGGATCGGGTATAGCGCAATACCGTCGAAGGGAATTGAGTGTCAATAAGGAATCATTCGCTCTCGGTACTTAGAGAGGGAATGCTCTAGGAAGGATGCGCAGAAGTCCCTGGCCAGGGCGGACGATAATATCGGAAACATAATTTTTTGATGTTATTCGGCAGCATCCAATCTAAATGAGTCGACCGGTTAGCGTTTGACAGTAAACCATATCCTGAGTTGACTCGAGAGCATTGAACGAATGAAGGATTATATCCAGGCGGTAACTGTCGGCGGAAAGGTTCCAAGATTGGGTTCCTTAACCCCGATACCTTGCAGGTTCACGTGGTGTTGCTTGGCACCCAACGTGATCGGAGGCCCAATCGAATTTGATGTGCGACATTAATTCGATTGATTAATTAATTAATATGAGTTATTAATTGATTAATCAGGCTAGTGAGGAGTCATTGGGCTTATTGTGCCATTAACCGGACTGGTTATTGGGCCTAGAGGGACACACGCAAAAGATTCTCAAGGTGATGGATAATAAAGTGGGTTTTATATAAACTGCGGGTTTTTATGAAAAACTATGTGGTTAATATAAAATGTAGCGAATGGATTGAGCAGGCTAGGCTGCTGCTAGCCCTAGCCGCCCCTCCTCTCTTCCTCTCTCTCTCTGGCACCCTAAACGAGCCTGGATCCTCGGGTCTGCTCCGTCACTTCTCCAACTCCCGTTCAACGGGAAATCGTCCGCACATTGTGGTCATTGTGACGAATGGCAGAGGCTTCGTGGGCTGCGAAGAACGAGGAATGTGAGGATGTCAACCGCGAGGAGGATCGCGTGGACTGTACTAGCGGCCGGGCGCTTGCGCGGCTTGCGGTGTCACACCGACAGAACCGATCAGTCGCGGATTCGAATCCGCACATGGTAAGAACCGATTATTCATAATCCGGTTTTAGTATTTTCAAAACGGGAAACGGATCGCTAATTTAATTTTATATTCTGCTGAGTGAGCGATCTGGAGAAACACGAGAACTCAACAATGCCATGCTGGTGCCTTAAACGGGCTAGAGAAATGGTATAACCTTCTTGTGCTATCCACAAGGCTGCATCCAAATATATGCTTATTGAGTAACAATAGTAAAGCCTTAACTGGACTTAATGGATTGTTGTACTATTCAAAAGGCCAATTAAGTCACGGAGCCGAAGAGTGCTCAGATATTGCAAGGGTGTTGCAAGTGACAAGAGATGAATACTTTTTCTCATAATGTGGTTTGTTGTGTTACTACAAGACCACATTATTAGTTAGTCAAATTTTTCATTCCCACTAGGAACCGTCAACATCTCTGGTTCTATATATCTAAGAATTATAAAATCTGCAAAAATTAGTAGGAGTAAATCATGATTAAAGACTTAATCGTAATTAAATTATTAAAGAATATCTACTCATTAATTTACATTGTCTTTGTAGCAGAGAATGTCATCGACCAACTCGCTCCGTGGCATACTAGATGCAACTGTTATGTTCCGGATCTGGTTTAGTTTTTTTTTTTTTTTTAAACTCGAAATTCGACCACATAATCTCAGAACAAATTCCACCATAACAAACATATATCAAAGATAAACAACCAGAAGGCAATTTAAATAAATGTCATAACCATCAATTAATCCAAAGTATCCAAATATAGCCAATACCAAAGTTCACAAATTATAATATTCATCAATTTGTAAATAAATTCTCAATCTCACCAATAAAAAAAAAACATCAATCTCTCATTATCTCTACGACATCAAATCTAAGAAAGCTATAAAATTTGAATCTAAATAGCCTCCTGAAGATATCAAATGCCTCAATTAGAAGTCTCCTCAAATTCTATGTTCACTTTCTCAGATCTGAAAAAGTTAAAAGGATTTATAAGTACAACTACTTAGTATGCTTCAAACCATCTACATGACTTAACATATAGTAAATTTTACAAATCACATTATACAAATATACTAAACATGATCTTACACAGTTATACATATATATCAAATAAGAACATGATACAAAATATGGTCAGATATAAGCTTATCAAATCAAATGAGTTTTCTAATAATATAAATAAATCAACTAATATATAGCATATATGGCATGATCGAACTCATATCAGATATATCAAATTCTACTAGCTATGATCAGAATGTATCACATATCGAATGATACACATCAAATTGTCGAATTATTAGGGCGTGACGTATCGCCGTCCCCTGAGCACATCTTATATCAAATAGCAAATATCATGGTGTAATAGCTTATCAAATCATATTCATATCAAAGATCACATAGTTGAGACAGATTTATATGATTGCAAAGGGATAGCTAAATATGATGATCAAAAGATTCAAATGACTAAGCTGAATGCAAATGAACATATGGAGTAAAGATTTTAGATTTATGTGCCAATCAAACAAATCAAATCATATCATAACAGACATGTTGGGATCCGGGCGGGACATGAAGAACGCAGCGGAAGCAATAAAATAACCTACCTAATGACCGTTGATCCGAATCGGAACAAAAAGAATAAACTGAAAATCGGGATGTAATCTAACTACCGTGCGTGGATTTGAATTCGCTTCTGTCTCGGTTCTGTCGAGGCGATGCTGCGAGCCGCATAAACGTCCGGCCTTCAGCGGTATCTACGCAATCCTCCACGGTGGTTCGTCCTCGCTGCCTCGTCCATATCAGTTCGCTCGCTGAAGATCCATTGCCGCAACGATGTTCGAAAACCCGCGGACGAGAATTTCCTGACTTTCGGGAATCGTGTACGGCAGAGACAGAGACTGTTCCGGCACCCCGAGAGGGGTGCCCAGAGGTGGAGGAGAGAGAAAGGGGGGACGACCAGTATGGGGAAACCCTGGTCCAGCGCATATATATTAAGTCGGTGTGACTTTTCACAAAAGTCCCCGACTTAATGTAAATCGGTCTAAAACACTACCGACTGAGAATCTATTTGTGTGTGACCCTCTAGGCCCATTAACCAATCTGATTTTCAACCCGTTAAGTCTAATAACTAGTTATTGACTTATTGTAATTAATTAATATCTAGATATTAACTAATTACTTAACCTAATTAACATCTCATGTAAATTCTGTCGGATTTCCGATCAAGTTGGGTGCCATGCAACACTGCATGATCCCGGAAGGTAATGGGGTTCAACAACCCACTCATGGAACCTATCCATCCACAGTTACCGCGTACCTATGATCCTTCGTTCGCACAATGCTCTCGAGTTAACCTAGGGTATGGTCATTTGTCAAACCCTAGATGGTTAACTCACTTGAATTAGACTCCGCTGTACAATATCTAAAAACACATTTTCTGATATTGTTTCTGCTATGGCCAGAGTATTCTCTCTTTCGTTACTTGAGAGCGAACGATCCTTTATTAAACACACAATCACCTTCGAAAGTCTTCCGCTGGACCCGATCTTTGACTATTGGAGATCCCGTAGATAGGGATTCGTAGGTCAAAGTCAAAGTCCAGAAGTCTACCGACAAGGTGTCTTTGGCATCTCAAGTCCAAGGATCAACTACGCAACTGTGACGATGAATCAAACCGATTGACAATCAGGTAAATTATCATTCGGCGATTCATGTCGGATCAGTTCAGTGAACTCATTACCTAATGAGCACCTACAGGTTTAACATTATATTTCCACACAAGTAACTAACGAAATCAGTCACCCTCATCATATAAGCTAGAATAATATGTACTAGTCTTACCAGATGTTTGATGTTTGATATCCTTTTCAAACATCCTACGACTAGGAACAATTAAGAATATGTGCTTATAGGTCATCAGTCTCAATATTATGATCTTATCATAATCCGATAACTATTACACACATTCATCGATTTCATTATAGGCAATTACAAATATGCAAATCTTCATAATGAATTTAATGTTGTTTATTAGTGAACCAAATTGAAATAGGTGTCTTATGATTGGTTTAGAGGACATCTATATCCATCAATCTCCCACTTGGACTTAAGCCTATCACCTTCGTATTTGATCTCCATCAAATTTAGGTGATGCTGACATAAAGTTTGTGACTAAGACTTGGTCAGGGATTTGCTAAATTATCTACAAATGGAATATTTTATATTACATTATTTCCTCTTAATCTTTTGTTTCTAAACTTGTGTAAGAGCCTCAGAATGTTATGCAACTTCTGATGAGACCATGGCTCGGCCATAAAATTGATCTCTCCCACTGTTGTCTTACAACAATGGGATGGTATCAGAGACCTATTAGAACTACATCTAATTCAGGGATGAACTTTTTCGTCCGTACTGTTCAAATAACAGTATCACTTGTTTATGTCGTCATCTTAATATCGAGTTCTGGATTAGAACCCTTCCAATTCATTCATTTCTTATTAAAAGGTTAAACCCATGATTTGACTTGAAATTTGAGTCAGTATGACCTGATAGTTTCAAATCATCATCTCCATATACATGAGTGCATCCTTAGCACTTCTTAAGTGCTCAGCGATGTAATTCACTCATTCTATCAAGGTTTTTCTGTATCATTCAAGGAACCTTTCCTCAAAAAAATAAATGGGTACCGAATCATTAATTTGGAGCCAAACCAGGATCTAGATAAGTCTGTGAAATAAATAATAAACTAAGCTAAACATTCACATCACATTGAATTGAAAAGGAAGTGCAAGAATTAAAAATTATTACAATGCGACTCGACTGAGCGAATAATTACATACTCCAACTGAAAAGAAATAATTAAGCATACAGGCCAGAAGATAAAGAGACAACTACATCGGGGCATACCCCGGAACAATGGCTGTTGGCGCGCGGCCCAATGCAACACTCTCCTCGCTACGCCTGCCTGGAACCCTCACCTGAAAACCGCAAGGGTGAGTCTCGTCGAAAAGACTCAGTAGGGATCCTTCGATCCCCACCACCCACTCAGCACCCACAAGAGTAGCAATGCAATTACATATAATTTAAGCAAGTAAAGCGGTAAACATTACTCCTAGATTTCGATATAAAACACTTGCATTCGAAATATAACATGCACAATTCTGAAACCAATCTACCACGGAGCCCGCAACCAGCGTCTCGGCAAAACACGCTAACCACACGGTCAAATGCGAGAAACTCTGACCCGCTGAGACCAAACAGCAACCCCTCGGATAGCGTGCTGGCTACTCCAGCCTGATAGGCTCCAGATGGTTTTGCTTCCCCCAGCACGAGTGACACTCCAAATGTACCACACCCACACCGGTACTAGTTATACCCCGGGGTACACCAGATGACCCTATCTGTAGGCGTCACCCCGTCACTCCCACACCGGCGCCGTGTCACTCCCACACCGACACAGGGTGCCTAAGCACTAACAACTGTCACTCTAGGCCTACAATTGCACAAAACACAACACGGTATGATCCGATCACCCATCGTCATGTAGTACATTTCCAAGCATACAATTAACTAAATTATTTAACAATGTAAACACGTATTAATTGTAGGGATTAATGTTGTAACGACCCGCCACCCTATGATCGGAGACCCGATCACTAAATGGGTATCGAATCATTATCCAACGGTTTCACACCCGGATCTTATACACACATCTGGAGGAGTAAGCGTTAAACAAGATTAAATATAACATTCAGACGGACTACAAAGAATTACAATACGCAGGAAGTAAATTAATAATGTCCGTACACAGTCCAACAATAATTACATGGTCCAACGAATTAATTAAATACAGGCATAAGTAAAGTACAACAACATCGGGGCATACCCCGGAACTGAGATAGCTGCTGGTCCGTACACCAAGGAGAGCACCGCACGCCGCCACACGCCACGAAGTCTACACCTGAAAACCGCAGGGAGTGAGCCACACCAGAATTGGGCTCAGTAGGGATCATCCGATCCCTTGTCTTCCACTCACACACCCACAAGTGCAATTACCAAGATACAAGTGAACAAGATAAGTAAAGCTGTAACACATTACTCCTAATTCTCTCTATAAACCACATGCATTCGGAATATAACATGCATATCTCAGAAATCATTCTACCAAGGAACCTACAACTCGCGTCTCGGCAAAACGAGTCAACCACGTCTCCAAAAGTGGGAAACACCGACCCGCTGAGACCAAACAGTAACCCCTCGGATAGCACGCTGGCTACCTCGGCGGTTACTCCTTCCCCCAGCAAACACCGACCCGCTGAGACCAAACAGTAACCCCTCGGATAGCACACTGGCTACTCCGGCCCAACTGGCTCAGGTGGTTACTCCTTCCCCTAGCACGAGTGACACTCCAAAGGTACCACTCCGACACCGGTACAAGCTAGCTAACCCCGGGGTTCACCAGGTGACCCTTTCTCACTAGGCGTAACCCTGCCACTGCTACCGTCAGCGCTGTGTCCCTACCGCACCGACACAGGGTGTCAAACGCTACAACTGTCACTCTAGGTCCACAGTAACACAAAACAGGGCACGGTGCGATCTGGTCACGTGAGAAGTCCACGGTCGCACGACACACAACGCAGTGCCATCCGGTCACGAAGAGTCCATCATCATCGAGTATACAAAAAGCATGCATTTAACCAACTATCTAGCAGTGTAAACACATTTTACTGGCATGAATTAGTGTGGTTCTGTCTTGAATCGCGTCACCCAAGGCCGACGCCATTCAAGCATCCTAAACTGGTTCGTGAAATCCCGACCTCAGAATATGGCCTACAAGGCGTCGTCACAGGCCCGCTCTATTAAAACGCGTCGCCATCCCTCGTCGCCTATTAGTGACAGAAGTAGGGATAGGCTACGGTTGATTCTCTTTAAAACGCGTCGTCCTAGGAAGCCGCCTTTTAAAAGGCGTCACTGTCCTCAAACGCCCTCACACAGAAATCCGGAATTAGTAGAAAACCTTAATCGGGGGATTTCTACCTAAAAGGCGTCATGGTGGCCCGACGCTATTCCAAATCACGTCGTCCAAGCATGACATCTTGTAGCGTCAGAATCCCCGAACTGACAGAGCCTGAGTGGAACGATTTCTGCCTAAAAGGTGTCATGATGGCCCGACGCCCTTCTAAATGGCGTCGTCTATGCACGACATCTTTTAGCGCCAGAAACCAGGTCCTGTCTCCTGCCCGAAGGCCCCCTTTTCACCCCCAAAAACCCCAAAAGCGCCCAAAAACAGAGGAGAAAGAGGGGCAAGCCAAACCATCATAAACCCTCATTCATAGAAACCCTCATTCCCATCAAGATGCCCCCCTAACATGCTTGTTCTACCTCCAAACGCATCACGCAACACATGGAAACTACGGATGAAACGAGTGCAATCTATGCAAGGTTCGTCCCCCTACCGGTTCTTGAACTCCTCCTGGCTCCGTGCCGCCGAACCGCCGCACCGCAAGCCGCCGCTGGTACCCCCGAGGACGTCGCCACTCCGCCGGGACGTCGGCCGCCGTCCGGAGAATGGAACACCGCGAAGGAAGTGGTGGTGGTAGTGGTGAGAGGTAGAGAGGCGTTGGAGTGGTGGAAGAGGAAGAAGAGGAAGGGAAAGGGGAAGAAAGGGGTCGGAGGAAGCGGAGAGGGGGACGAGAGAGAGTGAGAGGGTGAGAAAAATGAGGGAAAGAAAGTAAGGCTCGCGGGGTCAATCCGAACAATGGTAAAATGCGTCGACCTATCCAGACGCCTATCAGATGACAAGACGGGTCGTACTGACAGAAGCTCTGAAACACGTCCACCACTACCGACGCCGTTCAGACGACAAGACCGGCACCGTACACTGACATCTCAGGATCGCAGTCTGAATCGCGTCGTCCATCACAGACGCCTATCAGACGACAAGTCAGGGGCCGTACTCTCGCGGCCCGAAACCCGCCCACGTGGCGCCCACGTGGCACAACAGCTAAAGACCTAAATGGCGTCCACCTAGCAAGATGCCGTTTGAAAGGCGTCGTGCAGGGTCAACGTCATTAAAGGGAAATTCTCAAGACCCCTGAAAGTCCAAACCAGGGGATTCCGACCCGAAACCGACTCGAATACTGAACCCGAAACCTCAGTCCTTACAAATGTAATTTTGGCTTGAATCTCCTCGCCCAAGGCCGACATCATTCAAGCTTCCTAAACTGGTTCGTAGAAAAACTGGCCTCGGAAGATAGCCTAAAAGGCGTCGTTCACAGAGGAAACTATTAAAATGGCGTCGCTGTCCCTAGACGCCATTCAGTTCCAAAGACAGAGTCGGTTATCTGGGTGAAATCGCGTCGTGGGTTCAAGCTGCCTTTCTAAAAGGCGTCGCTGTCCCCCGACGCCATTCAACCTAACAGATAGGTTCTCCCCTCCGCTTCCCCTAATCCACAAGGTAGGATTTCTCCCCCAAAACATTTCGAAAATGTCACAAAACATAGAGGGGAAGGAGGAGAACCTAACTACCATTAAATTCCACAATTCTTCCATACATGCAATTAGCATTTTCACCCCAAGAGTTCTCCAGACATGCTCGAAAGCAGGAAAACAAACATGATTTTAAGTTGAAACACCACAGAGATCGTCACCCTACCGGTTACTCGAGCTCCTCCTAGCTCTAAGCCGCCAACTCGCCTCGCCACATGCCGCCGCCGGTACCGCCGTGGACGCCGTTACTCCACCGGGACGTCGGCCGCCGTCCGGAGAGAAGTGCGCCGCGGAGGAAGTGGTGGTGGCAGTGGAGGAAGTTGGTAGGTTAATGGAGTGGAGGGAGAGGAGGAATGGAGGGAGGAAAGCAAGGAGAGGGGGAGGGGTTGCCGGAGATCGGAGGGAAGAGAGGAGAGAAAAGAGAAAGGAGAGAATGAGGGAAAGGAGGGAGGGTTCGCGGGGTCGAACAGAAGCTGGGTAAAACGCGTTGTGCAAGCCCGACGTCATTCAGATGACAAGACCGGGCCGTACACTAACAACCCAGGGTTGTACTCTAAATGGCGTCGTCCATCTAAGACGCCATTCAGACGATATGACCGGGGCCGTACTCTCGCGCCCCAAGGCCAGCCCACGTGGCACAGCCTAAAACGCGTCCACATTGCTGGACGCCGTTTGAACCCCGTCGAGCTAGCTCGACGCGTCTCTGCCCCAACAGTGCCCAAACTAAGGGATCCGACCCCGAAACTGACCCGATAATCGGATACGAAACCTCAATCCTTACATTCTCTCCCCCTTAAAAGAATTTCGTCCCCGAAATTGGCTGCTACAATTAACGAGATTGAAACAATGAAGATACAGGCTCACAAGAGAACTTACGAGAAAAGGTAGGGAAACTGCTCCCGAATCTCATCCTCGCGCTCCCAGGTCGCCTCGCCTCCTGAGAGATATTGCCAAATCACCTTAACCAGAGGAACAACCTTATTCCGAAGGACCTGTTCCCTGCGATCCTCAATACGTACTGGAAATTCTGGAAAGGACAAATCCTTAGCGACCTCCAACTCTGAAAAGTCCAAAACATAAGATGGATCCTGAACGTATTTCCTCAGCAAAGAAACATGGAACACATCGTGCACTCCTGCAAGACTGGGTGGCAAGGCTAGCTGATATGCGGACTCAGCTTACCTCGCTTCCCAAATCTCATCACACCCTTGGAGGGTGAGCCTCGAAGAAACACGTGGTCCCTAACCTCAAACTCAAGCAGTCTCCTACGGATGTCTGCAAAACTCTTCTACCTACTCTGAGCTGTAGTCAACCGCTGCTGCACCACTCTGGTAACCTCAGCACACTACTGTACCAGCTCTGGTACTGCCATCTGCCTCTCGTCAATCTCAAACCAATTTACAGGGGATCGACACGGCCGCCCGTACAATGTCTCATAAGGCGCCATGTCGATACTAGAATGATAACTGTTGTTGTAGGCAAACTCCACTATAGATAAGTGTTACTCCCAAGAACCTCCCCAGTCGAAGCAACATGCCCTGAGCATATCCTCCAGTGTCTGAATGGTCCTCTCCGACTGCCCATCAGTCTCGGGACATCAGCCTTCTGAAAACTCTTCCAGAATCTAGAAGTAAATCTTGGATCCCGATCTGACACGATGGATAAGGGCACCCCATGCAGAGAAATGATCCGGTCCACAAACAACTTAGCGAACTTACCGACTGACCAGTCCTTCCTAATAGCCAGAAAGTGTGCCGACTTGGTCAATCGATCAACAATGACCCAAATCGCGTCTCTTCTACTAGGGGACACAGGTAATCCCATCACAAAGTCCATAGTCACGTGTTCCCATTTCCATTCCGGGATCGGCAAGGGGTGAAATAATTCTCCTGGTCTCTATTGTTCTGTCTTAACCTGCTGACAAGTCAGGCACCTTGCCACATAATCAGCCACGTCCTTCTTCATACCAGGCCACCAAAAGTGCCTCCTCAAATAATGATACATCTTAGTCATTCCGGGATGCACTGTGTATCTAGAACGGTGCACCTCATCCAAGACACTCCTGTGCACGTCTTCCTCAGCTGGGACATAGAGTCTACCTCTAAATCTGACTGTACCATCATCCCACAACTCCACCTCTGGTGTCTGGAGAACCTGCGGTAACTCTGCATCTGCCCTCTGAGCCTCGATTATGGCATGGTACACTACTGGCCTCACAGTTAAGCTGGCCAACACGGCTCTATTAGCCTCTCGCAGAACTCTAAAGGAAGATTCCACGACCTGCTCAAATAACTTCCATTCTTGAACCATGAGATATGACACGACCATCTTCCGACTCAAGGCGTCTGCCACCACATTTGCCTTGACCGGATGTTAAGAAAGGTCGAGATCATAATCCTTGATAAATTCCATCCACCTGTGTTGCCTCAAGTTCAAATCCTTCTGCGTGAATACATACTTCAGGCTCTTGTGATCGGTAAAGACCAGAAATTTCTCTCCATACAAATAGTGCCGCCAGATCTTCAGTGCAAAAACCACAGCTGCCAACTCTAAGTTATGAGTGGGATAGTTCTCCTCATGCTTCTTCAGCTGCCTAGAAGCATAGGCCACAACTTTACCATGCTGCATTAGAACCGCACCCAAACCTCGATGTGGTGCATCTAAATAAACCACAAATCCACCAGAACCTGATGGAAGCACCAGCACTGGAGCCGAAGTGAGGCGAGTCTTCAACTCAATGAAACTCCGCTCACATTCCTCGGTCCATACGAAACAAACTCCCTTACGAGTCAACCTCGACAAGGGGGTTTCTATCGAAGAAAAATCCTGGACAAACCGTCTGTAATATCCTGCTAACCCCAAGAAGCTCCTGATCTCAGTTACTGTTGTAGGTCTGCTCCAATACATTACTGCCTCAATCTTGGCTGGATCCACTGCTATGCCATCACTAGATATGACATGTCCCAGGAAGTGCACCTTATCTAGCCAGAATTCACACTTGCTAAACTTGGCATAGAGTTGGTGCTCTCTCAGAACCTGCAATACCACCTGAAGATGTGTGGTATGCTCTTCCTCAGAAGAAGAGTATACTAAAATATCATCTACAAATACCACCACGAACTGATCCAAGTAGGCCCTGAAGACCCGGTTCATCAAATCCAGAAAAGCCGCTGGAGCATTGGTCAAACCAAAAGGCATAACCAAAAACTCATAATGTCCATACCGAGTCCTAAAGGTCGTCTTACTAACATCAACCTTACGGATCCTCATCTGATAATATCCTGATCTCATGTCAATCTTTGAAAACACCTTCGCAGACTGCAACTGATCCATCAGATCATCGATCCTCAGAAGTGGGTACTTGTTCTTTATCGTCACCTGGTTCAGCTGTCCATAATCAATACACAATCTCAGAGAACCATCCTTCTTCCTGACAAATAGAACTGGAGCATCCCACGGAGAAGTACTGGGTCGAATAAAATCCTTATCCAGTAATTCTTGCAACTACGCCTTCAACTCAGCGAGTTCAGCCGAAGCCATCCAATATGGGGCCTTAGACAATGGCGCCGTACCTGGTGCAAGCTCAATGATAAACTCAACCTCTCGCTGAGGAGGAAGGCTAGGCAACTCCTCAGGAAACACATCAACAAAATCACAAACTACAGGCACCTCCTAAGGACTGGAACTACTACTAACATTAGCTAAAACAACAGAGGCAAGGAAAGCCTCACAACCACCAACAAGCAATCTCTGGGCCTGAAAGGCAGAAATAAGAATACCACGAGAAGAGAGCCTAATACCTTGGAAGTAGAAGGTCGGGATGTCCGGAATAGAGAAACGTACCCTCTTCCTATGGCAGTCCACCTCGGCATAATAAGCCTCCAACCAGTCCATGCCCAAGATGACATCAAAGTCGCGAATAGCAAGCACAACTAACTGGGTAGGTAACACATGGCCCTCAATGGTCAAGGGAACCTCACTCAAACAATTATAAGACAACATGAAATCCCCAGAAGGAACCTCTACCATCAGCCCATCAGACATCTCAACAACGGATGCAAAAAGAATATCTACGAACTGCTCAGAAATAAAAGAATGTGAAGCACCCGAATCAATTAACACATGCGTAGAGTTCCCAAGGACAAAAAGTGTACCTTCCGTCAAGTTGGACGCACGAGCCTCCTTCCTAGTGATAGCTAGAACTCTCTCCTGGGTCCTTGGCTTCTTCTGATCACCTGGCCCCTGCCCCTGACCATGCCCCTGCGGGGCAATACCTCGCCAAATGGCCTTGTTGGCCACAAGTGTAACACCTCCCTGAAAATGCAGGACACTGAGTCCCACCGTGAGTACTACCGCAATGTCGACAAGCTGCCGGAAGCCTCTGAGCTACCTCCTGCTGAGCACTGGACATCGACTGACTCTGCTGGCTCTGCCTGGGTCTGCTACTACCGCTGCTGCCACTGCTGCTGCCACCTCCTCGAAAGAACTTCCTGAATCTAGAGCCGAGTGAAGACGATCCTGATCCGGACGAAGGAGCTGCTGCTGCTGCTGCTGTCTTTCCTCTACCATGAGCTGGCCACTGAGTAGTCAGTCCCCTCTCTCGAGTTGACTGTTCATGCTGTGCCTCTACTGCCGCAGCACACCTAACCGCCGATGCCAAATCTGTACAACAGTGGGATGCCACAAAACTCCTCAAATTGGACCTCAGTCCATCCACAAATCTCTCAGTCCGACGCTCCTCGTCTCCTGAGATAAAAGGCATGAACCTTCCAAGTAAAACAAACTTCATCTGGTACTCAAGCACTGTCATGCTTCCTTGGGTCAATTCCATAAATTCCCTCTCCTTGGTCCTCTGGACATGCCTAGGGAAGTATTGAGCATTGAATTCCTTCACGAATGTCTCTCATGGAATCTCCCTGAGATTCCTATCCGTATATGACAAACTCTTCAAAGTGGTCCACCAATCGTAGGCATTGTCCTTCAACATGAAGGTAGCCAACGGAGTCCTCTCAACCGCCGCACAATCCATAGTATCAAAAGTCTTTTCCATCTCCCTCAACCAGTGAACAGTCTCATCAGGGTTGGGACGACCGGTAAAATGAGGCGGCTTCAGCTTCAGGAATCTCTCCAGTGTAGCTGAAGATCCTCCCCGAGCACTAGAACTCTCACTAGGGTCTCGGGTCTAGTATCTAGCCATCGTGTCCATCATAGCCTCCATGAAACGCTCCATACTCGGCCTACCGGCCTCAAATCCACTAGGGACATCTCCCCGCTCTCTAATGACTGGCATCCTCTTCCTAGGAGCCATCTAATCGCCTATAATCACAAAAATCGAAAAGTTCTAATTAGAGTCCTAAAAACCTACACTACCGCCGTGCCTGTACGGGATAATGTAATTATTTGCCGTTAATTACGATATTCAACCTAGTTATTCATTTATTTGCCAGACCGAATGCTCTGATACCAACTATAACGACTCGCCACCCTATAATCGGGGATCCGATTACTAAATGGGTACCGAATCATTAATTTGGAGCCAAATCAGGATCTAGATAAGTCTGGAAAATAAATAATAAACTAAGCTAAACATTCACATCGCATTGAATTGAAAAGGAAGTACAATAATTAAAAATTATTACAATGCGACTCGACTCAGCAAATAATTACATACTCCAACTGAAAAGAAATAATTAAACATACAGGCTAGAAGATAAAGAGACAACTACATCGGGGCATACCCCGGAACAACGGCTGCTGGAGCGCGGCCCAATGCAACACTCTCCTCGCTACGCCTGCTTGGAACCCTCATCTGAAAATCGCAGGGGTGAGTCTCGTCGAAAAGACTCAGTAGGGATCCTTCGATCCCCACCACCCACTCACGCACCCACAAGAGTAGCAACGCAATTATAGATAATTGAAGCAAGTAAAGCGGTAAACATAACTCCTATATTTCGATATAAAACACATGCATTCGAAATATAACATGTACAATTCTTAAACCATTCTACCACGGAGCCCACAACCAGCGTCTCGGCAAAACACGCTAACCACACGGTCAAACGCGAGAAACTCCGACCCGCTGAGACCAAGCAGCAACCCCTCGGATAGCGGGCTGGCTACTCCGACCTGACAGGCTCCGGGTGGTTCTACTTCCCCCAGCATGAGTGACACTCCGAATGTACCACTCCCACACCGGTACTAGCTATATCCCGGGGTACACTAGGTGACCCTCTCTCTAGGCGTCACCCCGCCACTCCCACACTGGCGCCGTATCACTCCCACACTGACACAGGGTGCCTAAGCGCTAACAACTGTCACTCTAGGCCCACAATTGCACAAAACACAACACGGTGCGATCCGATCACGTAGAACCCATCGTCATGTAGTACATTTCCAAGCATGCAATTAACTAAATTATCTAACAATGTAAACACGTGTTAATTGTAGGGATTAATGTAATTTTGGCTTGAATCGCGTCGCCTAAGGCCGACGTCATTCAAGCTTCCTAAACTGGTTCATAGAAAAACTGACCTCGGAAGATGGCCTAAAAGGCATCGTTCACAGATGACACTATTAAAATGGCGTCGTTGTCCCTAGACGCCATTCAGTTCCAGAGACAGAGTCGGTTATCTGGGTCAAATCGTGTCGTGGGTGGAAGCCGCCTTTCTAAACGGCGTCGCTGTCCCCCGATGCCATTCAACCTAACAGACAGGTTCTCCCCTCCGCTTCCCCCAATCCACAAGGTAGGATTTCTCCCCCAAAACATTCCAAAAAGGTTAGAAAACATAGAGGGGAAGGTGGAGAACCTAACTACCATTAAATTCCACAATTCTTCCATACATGCAATTAGCATTTTCACCCCAAGAGTTCTCCAAACATGCTCGAAAGCAGGAAAACAAGCATGATTTTAAGTTGAAACACCACGGAGATCATCACCCTACCGGTTACTCGAGCTCCTCCTAGCTCCAAGCCGCCAACTCGCCTCGCCACATGCCGCCGCCGGTACCGCCGTAGACGCCGTTACTCCACCGGGACGTCGGCCGCCGTCCGGAGAGAAGTGCGCCGCGGAGGAAGTGGTGGTGGTAGTGGAGGAAGTTGGTAGGTTAATGGAGTGGAGGGAGAGGAGGAATGGAGGGAGGAAAGCAAGGAGAGGGGGAGGGGTTGCCGGAGATGGGAGGGAAGAGAGGAGAGAGAAGAGAAAGGAGAGAATGAGGGAAAGGAGGGAGGGTTCGCGGGGTCGAACAGAAGCTGGGTAAAACGCGTCGTGCAAGCCCGACGTCATTCAGATGACAAGACCGGGCCGTACACTAACAACCCAGGGTTGTACTCTAAATGGCGTCGTCCATCTAAGACGTCATTCAGACGATATGACCGGGGCCGTACTCTCGCGCCCCAAGGCCAGCCCACGTAGCGCCCACGTGGCACAGCCTAAAACGCGTCCACATTGCTGGACGCCGTTTAAACCGCGTCGAGCTTGGAAACTAAGTCTCAGCCCCAGCAGGGCCCAAACTAAGGGATCTGACCCCGAAACTGACCCGATAACCGGATCCAAAACCTCAATCCTTACATATTATAATCAAACCTATCATGGAGAAGTACATGAATAACAATGCTTTTACTGATAGCAACATCCTGATGTCATTACCAATAACTTTGATGTTATTATCACAAAGCATTACTAATACGACCGTACTTCCACTGTCCTTCTTGAACACACACAGTCCATGATCATTCGTAATGATCATATAGTATTTGACCATTAAGTCAAAACTCTTATTACAACTTTAAGAAACTTTAGTTTGATTCAAAATGACTTTTAAAATCATAACATACTTCTTAGATATTCTAAAAGCTTTAAAGATGTATCATATACATTTTATCTTCAATCACATTAAGGGAATGATTTTTAATATCCAACTGCCATCTCGTCATCATGATAGGCAGTATTGGCAAGTAGAATTCTAATAAGCTTATGATGGTAGCCATTGAGAAAACTTGTCTAAGTCAACACTTTGACGTTGACTATTTTCTTCAGTTTACTACATAAGTTTTAAGTAGTCTATTTGTATTCATCTTCATTCTGAAGATTTGCTTGCTTTAGGTACAATACCTTCTAGCAATACTATCATGTTCTGAACTCAATAGTAGTTATGGACTATGGCTTAGAATTCTTAACTTCTTGACAATCTCAAAATTGTAATGATATAGAGCATCATCATATATTTTATATCATAATTTATATCTTTGAGCTCCTCTCATTTTGCTAAATATAATATGTCAAACATATCCTTCTAGTCACTGAGAAAATCTCAAAAAATCTATAAGGCTCTATATTGTATGTTATGAGTGGTTCCAAACAACTAAAGATTATCTAATAATCTTGTGTTAATTTGTGAGTTTAGAACACATTCTAGTTTTATCAGCTCCCACTGTCTTATCTGAAGACATGTTCCTCTTCATAGAAGACAACTTTCAGGACAATAATTATTCTATTGTCGCCTAACCAATAAAAGTAATGTCCAAAATCTTTAGACATCTCACAAATTTACACTAGGGTATAACTTGACATTAAAATCAGATCTGTTTATAATTCACATCTCATATGAATTATTTGGTTTCCATATCTTATATGGACATACATTGACTTATTTGGAACCATCTGTAAAGTATGGACATCTAATGTTTATACTCATGTTTACAAAAATATAATAATTAAGCAAATCTTATTATATATTGCATCATATCTTAATAAAGTGCAATTCCTCATTCTATCATATTACTATGATGTACAATGAAGATCAATCGAGTGAGGATACAATTATCCTTTCAATGATTTGTGTGAATCATGTACTTAAGTATTAATTTCTTTGATCAAATCAAAGAATTCTAATACTCTTTCCTATTTGTCACTTCATCTTGATCTTATACCTTAATCTCTCAGATGCATTCAACTTATACTTTAGTAATTATATACAGTCGAATCTTTCCAAGAGTAAACTATTAAGGTAATTCAATAGAAATGATTATCTTTGGCCTTAAGAAGATATTGGGTTGTTTACATCAATATGTATTAGCACCAATAATTTCTTATTGTACAACCTGTTGTATAACGCCATAAATAATCATGATTCATACAGTTCATTTCTATAAGAGACTTGCGAACATTCATCACATGAGATGTCACATCGAGAATTTATAGTGCATTAACTGATTTTAAAATCTTACATAACAACTATTGTTCCTTCTCAGTCAATGTTATTCACTTTTATAATTTTTGATATCTTATGGAACTAAATAACATTTATTCAGTTTCATATTAAACTCCTATAAATACACAAAGATTTACTGTCTGACAGTAAGCTATGCATATGTTGAACAATTGTTGAGTCTAACTCAACACTTATATTTTCTCGATTTCCTTTTACCTGTCTAAGTCTGCATACTATCGTAGATCTGATAATCATTTCCAATATCTCATATTGGATACGCTAATTCTTCAATAGACATGCAAAAGTTGATAATAAGAATATATGAGACTTCTTTTAAGTTTCATATTCATTTTACTTTTATCAATATCCTTATATTGGTCGTAGTAGGAGAACTGCTACTTCTCTATCTCAGCTGACTTTCCTTTATTCTTTCAGGTGTAGGTTCGACCGTTTGAGATCTTACCTCTCGCCTTCCTCAAAGGCACACCATGAATACCTCTTCTTCTTGGTCTATCCAAATAAGAGATTTCATGATAAAGATTACCTTTCAAAAAGGCATACTATAAGTACCTCTTCTTCTTGGTCTATCCAAGTAAGAGGATTCATGATATCTGATTAAAATAGTGACTTTCACTTGGCCCTGAAGACATTCTTCAAAGTTTTCTAATCAATTTGAATATGAGAAATATTGGCATCTAATATGCCGAATCTCGAATTAATATATGACATTTTAGTGAACGAAGGAAATAACGTGATTTAAGCAGATAGCTTTTATAATTCAAATATGGTCTTTTATCTTGAATTATTTCCCACTATTTTTCAACGGACTGTATCACCTTCAGGTATACAGAATGGAAGACTCCGACGGTCTCCTAGTGGGGATCAGAATCTCCAAGAATCATAGTATGACCTCAGGTAAACACATAGTATCGTACCATTATCTTAAAGCAACCATCTCATGGTAATTGCAACTCCTTGCAATATCCGATCTTATTTCGGCTCCTAGGTCTTTAATGGTCCCAGATAAATACAATAGACCATTATCCATGGCCTAAGCTTTACTATCAATACGTGACAGAGTAGAGTAAGAATGTAGCTCTCAGGTAAACACGAGGATAGCTGTACAGTTACTCTATTCCAATCTCAAGGCATCATAATGCCATAGTTAATAGTTCTTTCATCAGATGGTGGCAGATCTCGGATAAATACATAGAAACTGCCATCATTGAATCAAGTTCTAAAAACTATATTGATGGAGAGCTATGCGGTGCATTCTCAATAACTCGCGCTCCGACTTAGACTTTATGTTGAAGGTTTTGCTTATTTTATGTTGGTCTCATCCTAGATGATAGTTTATAAATATATCATATATATTTAATTATATCTAGATATTAACAATCGATTCATAATAAAAAACTAAAAAGCATGCATCAACCATATATGTTCATTATGTGGTCACGGACAACATGATGATTAATTAGAGCCATTCAATTAATCACCATAACTATATAATAATTATATAATCTAAACATGCAAACAGATAGGCACTGGTGATATCATCTCCTTTCGCCTTCCTGGTTGCACTTGTGGATCATCCTCACCACTCCTCAGCCGGCGCGATCAATTACAAATAATATTAATTTTGAAATAATTTCAAATATAAATTAATTATAAGAGAAAGCCATATGTCCGAGTATAATAATGGAGGGAGATAGAATTACAATGGCAATAAGAAAGAGAGGGGGGTACGTAGGCCTCATTAATTAACATTTAATTAACCCATTACACATTCCATAACAATCCACAAAATTACACACCATCACATGATATGAAATTAACTAAGTGCATGTCCATGACCACTACTAATTTTACCCATCCACACATGATAAAACATATCACATGAAGGCTAAAATTTTGAAAAATAATAATTTTTGATTTTCTTAAAACCTGGGTACCAATCAAAATTAGATAATTTGAATTTTCGAAAATCTTATTTTCTATCATGCATTTAAATATAATTTAGAGTATTAAAATACATCAATATGTGCATACAGTACTAAAATTAAAATTCTAAAATATTCTATGCACTATTTAGAATAATTCTAAATAAATTAATCTAACACTTAGATTAGTCTCAAATTACATTAATAACAATTATTAATGTGAAAACAATCTAATATTTAGATGGAATTTAAAAAAAACTTATAATTCCAATTTTAATTCATTAACATCTATTTGTTAATAAACCCCTTTTTATTAATTAATATTTCTCAATAACAATTAATAATAAATATTAATTAGAACATTTCTAAATTAGTCTAACAATTAGACATAATTTAATCTCTTAATAAACTTTATAAACGATTATACTAAGTAGATTAGATCTTCTAAATTTTTTAATTAAGATATCATTGAGAAAATTAATTATGTTAATAACCATTATTAAGACGTTAATTAATCTCTAATAATTAACCTTATTATAACAATTATTAAAAGTTAATTAATCACTTAACAACCTTTTATTAAGTGTCCCTTAATTAAAAATAATTTCAAAACAACTATTGTTAGGAAATGAAATATCTAATCACCTTAGAAGAATCACCTAGCTAAAATTAATTAACAACATTTGATAATTAATATTTAGGTCACAACTTAAAAATTAATTAACAACACTTGTTAATATTTATTTAAGATCATATCTGAAATATAAACCCCTTTAAACACTTGAATAAAAGTAATTTAACAACATTTGTTAAAAATGATTAAATTCACATCTTAACAATAAAACTCCTTTAAACTCAAAAATAAATTTAATGTTCAAAACATATTTAAAAAAAAAAATTTAATTTATGTTTTAAGTTAAACAGACTGGGGCTTATTCCTTTTTAATAAAGGTTTTCTGGGGTAAAAAGGGTTTAAATGAATTAAAGTGGTTTAAATGGGCTAGATGGGTTAAATGGGTCCAAAAAGGGGTTTGGGTGGGCCAATTGGCTCGAGCCAGACCGGCCTGGGCCCTGAGCCTGGCCAGCCCATAGTGGGCCTGGGCCTGGCTCGGGTCCGACCTGGGCCCGCAAGCGGGCCGGCCAGGCTAGGACCCGGCCCGGGTCTGCGGCTAGGGCTTGCCCTAGCCCCCCCCCCCCCCCCCCCCCCCCCGCCCCCTCGAGCCCACCTGGTTCATCCCTTCCAGTGCCGGGGAAGAGAACCAGTTGGCGGCGCTGCCCTCTCGGCCACCTTGGACGGGACCGGCAGTGTCGGTCGGCCTTCCTAGCGTCGGCGGATCTCCAGGAAGCCCCCTTTATTACCATCCGACGCCCCCTTTATTCTCTTTGTTTTCTCCATCAAATGAGAAAGAGAAGATGAGGAGAGGGAGCTCCACCGCCGGTTATCGCTGCCCAACAGGGGGGTGGTGAGGTCGCCGCCGACTGCTGGTCACACAGGAGATGACGACGACGGCCGGCGATGTCCCGAAATCCAACAACATTAACCCTTGAAGTTCTTCTTCATCCACATGAAGAACAAAATGAAAATCTAAAAATTAAATCATTTTTCTTCACAGAAAATTAATCTTAAATTCCGTGCGAGAAAAATAATTCAAGAATGAAAATTATTTTTAGAATAATAATTTAGTCATTCCAAAACATATCAGAGCGGTAACCTGGCTTTGATGCCACTATTGGGATTTGGGCGGGACGCGAAGGATGCACTGGAAGCAATAAAATAACCCGCTGATGCCCGCTAATCCGAATTAGAACGAAAAGAATAAACTGAAAATCGGGATGTAATTTGATTATGTGTGCGGATTCAAATCCTCTTCCGTCTCGGTTCCGTCGAGGCGATGCCGCGAGCCGCACAAACATCCAACCTCCAGTAGTATTCACGCGATCCTCCGCGGTGGTTTGTCCTCGCTCCCTCGTCCGTATAAGCTCGCTCGCTGAAGATCTATTGCAGCAATGATGTCCGAAAACCCGTGGACGGGAATTCCCGACTTTTGGGAATCGTGCGCGGAGATGGAGATTGTCTTGGCACTCTAAGAGGGGGCGCCCAGAGGAGGAGGAGAGAGAATGGGGGGACGGCCAGTATGGGGAAGCCCTGGAGCTTGGCCCAGGGTTTCTCAATAGCGCGTATATATTCAGTCGGTGCGACTTTTCACAAAAGTCCCCGACTTAATATAAATCCCACTAAAACACCACCGACTGAGAATCTATTTGCGTGCGACCCTCTAGGCCCATTAACTAGTCCGATTTTCAGCCCGTTAAGTCCAATAACTAATTATTGACTTATTGTAATTAATTAATATCTCGATATTAACTAATTACATGACCGAATTAACATCTCATGTAAATTCGGTCGGACTTCCGATAAAGTTGGGTGCCAAGCAACACCGCATAATCCCGGAAGGTAATGGGGTTCAGCAACCTACTAATGGAACCTGTCTGTCTACAGTTACTGCGTGGCTGTAATCCTTCGTTCGCACAGTGCTCTCGAGTTAATCTAGGGTATGCTCTCGAGTTAACTCACTTGATTTAGACTCCGTTGTACAATATCTGAAAACACCTTTTCTGATATTGTTTCTACTCTAGCCAGAGACTCCTGCGGATATGTTCTAGAGCATTCTCTCTTCCGTTACCTGAGATGGAACGATCCTTTATTTAACACACAATCCCCTTTGAAAGTCTTCTGCTGGACCCGATCTTTGACTATTGGAGATTCCGTGGATAGGGATTCGTAGGTCAAAGTCAAAGTCCATAAGTCTACCGACAAGGTGTCTTTGGCGTCCCAAGTCCAAGGATCAACTATGCAACTATGACGATGAATCAAGCCAGTTGACAATAAAGTAAATTACCATTCGGCGATTCATGTCAGATCAATTCATTGAACTTATTCCTCAATGAGTACCTATAGGTTTACCATTGTGTCTCTACGCAAGTAACTAACGAGATCAGTCACCCTCATCATATAAGCTGGAATAACCTGTACTAGTCTTACTAGATGTTTGATGTCCTTCTCAAACATCCTACGAGTAGGAACAATTAAGAATATGTGTTTATAAGTCATCAGTCTCATTATTATGATCTCATTATAATCCGATGACTATTGTACACATTCAGGGACTTCGTTATGCAGAATTACAAATATACTAATCTTCATAAGGAATTTAATGTCATTTATTAGTAAATCAGATTGAAATAGGTGCCTTATGATTGGCCTAGAGGACACCTATATCCATCAAGACATGCACCCAAACCACGACATAAGGAGCCAAACAAAACAAATACCAAAGCATCTAGGCAAATAATGCAAAGGTCTTGATTACTGCGCACAACCGGGGAGTTTAAAATCCCACCCAACTCCAAACCACTAGGGCATTGTGTATCGCCGTCCCCTGGTTTAGCCAGTCGTAAATCAGGATTCCACCCGTTTTCCCTCAGGTTCCAAACAAATATCCTATCCAATATGGATGCTTATAATGGAATCGGGTCAAATATCTCCTTAAGATAACAATGTCCAAGCAAGGTCAAATAATTATGACACAATCAGATTAACAGAGATCAAATGACGATAAAATATGAGCATGGATATAAAAATTGAATTATCAAATTGATACGAACATATAAGAGTTAAAATACATACTTTTATATACAAAGTAACTACTTAGAGAGTCATTATAGTCATATATATGGATAATCAAAGTAAAACTAATCAAAATAAGTTTTTGGACAGAAACCATAACCAAGAAAATTTTCTCATAATTTTCAGAATAATAAACATATTTTTCGTCCATTAAGACTAATTTTTAGAATTGAAAAATTAACAAATAGGTCGAATAATATCAAACATATTCAAAAAATTACCAAACTTGATAAGCATGTCTAATAAGAACATATGTAAAGTGTGGACAAAGTTTTATCAATTTTTGGATGGGTTTGCTATGATTTTGAATTCTCACTTCGATTTCGAAAATCTGACTTAAATAGAATTCCAACAAATCGAAACAGAGGGCAAACTGAATAGCAAACGGAATTATAAACTTCTCAAACATTCCTGAGAAGTCAATTATAGTATAAGAAAGGTCTTCACAAAATTTGACATGATTTTTCCATGCATCAAGTGAGATATAAAATTCATAAGTTAGGATTTTAAAACTGTCAGGATAGATTATATAGTCTGCGAATAATATTATGGAAGAAATATCAAACAAACTCTGGAAATTATAAAATTTATTAGGCATGAGGATATCTAGAGTAAGCTTCTATCAACATTGTAGCTTAATTGGACATTGGACAATAGACAACAAACATCTTTAACTCATGTGATCATAATTGGAAACATAATAGATTGAACGGACGAATTACATAGGCTGAGATAATAATTATAAGATAAATAGTAAATAAGATCACAAAAATCTGAAACTTGAAAATCATAAAATAGACATATAGATCAAACTTCTTACTGATTAATTAACATTTTAAAACTTTCAAAAATAATATAAGTTTTAATACAAAATAGATCATGCTTAGAGTTATCTACCTACCTCTTGTAGAAGGATTGGCTCTTGGTTCTCCTATGGCTTCCTTACTATCTATCAATGTCCTCTTCTTCTTATAAACTTTTTTTCACATTCTCCAAACTCTTTTTCACGTCATCTAAAGCTCCAATAATATAAAACATTAATTAGAATCAAATCTCCAAAAAAAATGACCAAAAGAACTCTATTCTCTTAAAAACACCATGTTAACTTATCCTTCGAAGCAAGTTGTATGCAATAGGGTTTTGGAGCACGACTTCAAGGTTCTATTTATGCTTATTTATCCTCCTAATATAATCACCAACACTTAATTTCTTTTATGGAGTTTAACTACTACTCCCTATAACTTAATCTCAAAGTCAAAGTCACTTTATAGTGCAAATCGGACTTTTCTCACGCTACCTGCAGTTTCCTTTTCTGACGATCTTTAAATTCAATACCTTAAATGTCCTAATTAAGAAATACTTTCTTCTACAAAGTTTTCTAGCTTTTATTACCTTTCGAATGTCTCTAATCTCACTATTTTTAGATATCTATACAAAACGTAATGTCATAAGTGCTCCGAACTCAGAAATCTGGCAGATTTTCTTTACTCCTAAAAATGTCCTGATCCCGACTAGTAAATGACTTATTTTAATTATATGGTCTTCATACAACTTCAAACCTTTTGGGTCACTATTATAATGTGAATTTTCTTACTTAATTTAGAATTTTATGCACGACGTTATACTTAAAATACTAGGACTATGTCAAGTAAATTTGTGTACTTTCTATCCATTAATTAGAATATTAATTATATTCAAATTTATTATATTTTACATCTAATCTAAGTCAAATATGTTATACATAACTTTTTAGGTCATGGTTAATATTAATTATACCATCTTCTATTTCCTAATTCAAATCCTAATCCGATTATGACTTGTTCTCTATGGGTAACTCTTTTTAAAACTGATCTTTGATATTTTTGACCTCTAAAACATCTGCATTAGTACAAATGATCTTCTACAAAGTTATCCATATTTGTATTCTCTTTCCAATGATATCAATTATGTCTTAATTATAATTTTCTATAGAAAGGTATCATTATTTTACTATGTTGCTGTCTAATACATCAACCCCGAATTTGAATTAAATTAGTGGGCTATTCTTAGTAGTATAATTGGGCTATTGGTTTTCATAATTGGGTTAACTGGACTAAATTAAATTACTTAAACTCAGTCATGAATTCTTATAATTAGTTAATTGGTTCAATTTAAATTAATTAAACTTTTAATAGTTGTAAAAGTGCAGGGTATAACACCAACAAATTGACAAGCCCAAACTACTCAGATTCACTCACGAATAAGAAAATTTTCCTTAGGTCTAAGCATATTGTCTATATCCTTAAAGATTAGGATCTTCCTGAACGACCCCTCTATGTATGTGAAGGGGTAATGATCACTTTTAAGAAGTGGCAAGAGAATTTCATTTTAGCCCAATGCTATATACTTGCCTCTATGAGTAATGAATTAGAGAGGAGATGGATGATAATTTTGTCATGCTCCATCTAAATGACATATTTAAGGAATAGAGCAGGACCAAGGATATGAGATATCTAAGAACCTATTCAGGGCTGGCATGGCAGAGGGCTCTTTAGTGTAGACTCATGTACTGAAGATGACAAAGTGGATAGAGAGGCTCACTATGCTTGGCTTTGTACTCGACAAGGACTTAAGCATTGACTGCATCTTTTAGTATTGCTAGACTCATTTTCTTAGTTCATTGTTAATTTTAACATTGAGCAAGATTCAAGTGATCTTGGCCGAGTTGTTCAACATGGTCAAGACTACTGAGGATAACCTTCAAAAGAAAAAGTCCTAGTTCACATGATTGGTAGAAACAACATGAAGAGAAGAGTAGTCCTGGCCTTTAGGAAAGATAGGGTAGAGAAGCAAAGAGCAAAAGGGAAGCCAATACAAAAGAAGGACAAGGGCAAGAGAGTAGAGAAGGGCTAGTATTTTCATTGCCACGAGAAGGCATGTAAGGACTGAGGTTTTTCGGATTCAGTTATCGGGTTAGTTTCGGTGTTGGATCCCCTGATTTTGGTCCATGTGAGCTTGGTGCATGGACTCTTAATCACATCGAGCTGGCTCGACATGCTTTTGAAAGGTGTCGGCTGTGGGCGACGTGATTTAGGAGCCATTGCATCGGTACCGCGTGGTCGGGCGTCCGGGCGCGTGCAATCTTATCGTCTAAATGGCGTCGCGCATCGTCGACATGATTCAGACATCTGCCTGTCTTGTCGTCTGAACTGCGTCATCTTGGGATGACACGATTTAGGTCGGTCGAGGTTGACACTCCGAGCCACCCTTCCTTTCTCCCTCATTTCTCTCATGCTCTCTTTCACACTCTCTCTCTTCCCACTCTCCATCTCTCTGATCCCTTCTCTCCCTCTTCCTCATCCACCACTCCATTCCCCCTCTAACACCTCTCACCACTTCCACTACCATCTCCACCACAACTTCTTCACTCTTTGGATGGTGCCGACGTCTCGGTGGAGTGACGACGTCTACGGCAGTATCGGCGGCAGCTTGCAGTGTGGCGGTTCGGCAGCGAGGAGTTAGGATGAGTTCAAGTAACTGGTAGGGTGATGATCCTCGCATATGTTTCTATTGTTTTACACATGATTTCCCGCTTTGAAGCATACTATAGTGTAGACACGCTAATTTTGACCTCATAATTGAGAAAATTTCATGTCACACTTATAATGCCCTAGAATGGTCTGATTTTTAATGATTAATTATTTTTATTGATTTTTGTCGAAATATGTTAATTAACGTCGCCATGGCCGACGCCATTTATATTTCAAGCAGAAATCAGTTTGGAATTAAACTCGTAAATTCAAATAGATTTGACTTAAAAAAGCATCGACCATGGTCGACGCCTTTTAGGTCATAATCCGTTTAGCTTTTAAATTTTTAATTTCGAATTAATTTCCTAATTATCTAAATCACGACTCCCATGGTTGATGTGTTTTAGCTTTTTTAATCCTTTCAGGTTTCCTTCGCGAATTTCTTTCTATGTTGGCCCCTCCTAATTGGCTAATGGCGTATCTTGATCACGACGCATTTCAAGCACTTTCTTGATAAGTATGATTTGGTCGAGATAATCCAGTTCTAGAAAGTGGATGAGCTTTCAACTCCTTCCATGTCTATCCAGGGCAAGTCTGAGCTGTGGGAGAGCCCTTTTGAAGGCCAAGTTACCCAAATTGAAGTCTCTATATATACAATACCTTTTGGACCTTTGAAAAAAGTTGGTCATTAGTATTTTGGAATTGAAATTAAGGTGAAAAGGAGCCCTCTATTGCAGAAAACGTGGACGGAATTTGAAGGCTTCTTCTTTCTCCTTCTCCTTCTCCATTAAAGTTCTGGAAGACCAAGGCTATGGAGGGGCCATCCACACTCACCCCCTTTGTTTTTCTTTGCTAGTTTCTCCATAGTTTCCATCATTTATTTACGGTTTTACATAATTCTTCATCAGATGACTCCATCATACACACACCCACATCATATTTCCATGCTTACATAAGTTAGAGGTATAAAGAAAAGAAACAAAAAATGAGTTATTCTTGTTTAGTTGCATGTATAGATCACTAAATAGAATAGTTACTACACTTTCATAGCTCTAATCCATTTTCTTTCTTTTCTTTGTTTGATTCTTTTGCAAGGTTTGAAGAAGAAGAAAGGCTTTGAAGAAAAGGAACCACAAGAAAAATATAAATAAACAAGTGTAAAGATAAAGAAGAGGCTCTTCTTTTTCGACCGGCCGAAAGAGAGGAACAAAGAACTCCGTCTCCCAGTTTTCACAAGATTAGTAAAGCGATCAACTTATTTTTTTGAAACCATTGGTTTCTAGCGATCACGATTTAATTGGATTTGTTAATTATTCAACACATGAAATTATGATGATAACACACACAATTTGAGTACCTACAGCTTTTTGGCGATCACGGTGGGACTTGTCTTGCCGTTCTTTTTATTTTACTCTTGTTACTTTCTATTGGGCACCTTCGGTGCACCGCTTGTGTCCCTTAGACAAGTTTGTTGATTGTTTGATTGGTTATTTGATTACTATCCCCACGTGCACCTCGTGCATACCCCTTTGGCAAAATTTTCCCTCCCCTTGATTGCGTTGAGTTGTGGTATTAGAAAGTGTGTCTTAGTTGAATTGATATCCATGAGGTTGCATGATTAACTTATCTGTTTAAATTATTTTCGCAAGAATATTTGATCATCTATTCATCCTGTTTAGCTAGGAGGAGAATTCCCCTAATAGCTTTACTATTTACTGTTCCTCAGGCTCGAATAATGTCGACACAGAGTGACGCCTTTCTAAAGGACGTCGCCTGTGAGCGACGCCATTCAACCTACATATTATGTTGGTCTGGTTGCCCGAGCCACTGTGACCAGAAGTTACTGTGTTGACTAATGTTGACTCAGGTCGACACGTTTCAGGCAGTTTTTCTTCTAGCCATTAGTCCTTGAATTTTTGATCATTTGTTGATTACCTATACTTACTATACTACATTCGAGGCCACCCAGGCCGCAGGCCATTTGCATTGGGGCTAACCCCCCTTTTTTTTAGGAACACCCTTCTTAGCACTCTCACCTCTCTCCGACTTGGGAGGTCCCTCAGTCAAACTAGAGTGGTTTGTGTTAAGACCTCCATAAGTCCCCAAAAGCGGAGAATTCCTCTCTGTTCATCGGGCTGGTTGTACCATTTGAAGTCTCGAGTAGATTTTTATGTTGTTGGCAGTGAACCACAAAATATCATTGCGGAAAACTTAAACTGAAACTAGGATCCTACCTTGTTGAGTGAATTTGTGTTTAAAAATCAAAATAATTCCACAAGGAATCTTAAGATAACGTAACTATCCACTAGTTTACTAATCCTTTGCACAACTTGTTTGAATCTCTGTCAAAATTTAACATAATGATGCTCCGATCAGGTAGAACTCTCGGCATGGTTGCCATTGAATAGGAAGATGTGTTTGAATATGAGGGAGATGCTAATGCCCCCCATGACTCCAACATCTTTCACGTTGAATACGAGAGAGACACTTATGTTCCTCATCAGGTTCAGTTTACCCATGACCAGTATGATCTTGGTACCAATCATCTTCATGTGCACCTAATCTCCAATCCCACTTATGAGGAGGCTCAAGACCAAGCTGAGCCTTCGTCTACCAACCAACCAAATCTAGTTACTGTCTTGGGAGCCCTGGCTACCCACGTGAATCCTCAACAACTTGAGGCTATCCAGTCCATTCTCAAGGGGAAGACGCCCTTGCGTTCTGCCGAACCAGATCCCGTGGTTCCCCCTATTGTTCGTCAAGCTCCTCCCCCTCACCATATCCCCTTTATTCATCAAGCCATAGAAGGTCTTCATATTTCTACTCCCCCGCCATCTGGTGTGAGTGCTCAAATTAGGTGTATGATATTCATGAATTTCATGTTGCTTATATGAATAGTAAAACTATTAAAAATTAAAGAAAACGTAATCGTTAAAAGGTGTAAAAGTTTCAAAGAAAGATTGATCGCTTACCTTTTCAAATTTGGGAGATGTTGAGTCCTTGATTCTCTTTCTGTTGATGTTCTTACTTTTGATTTCTTGATGGTTATTCCTTTGGATTTCCTTCTTTCTTCTTCATTGTATCTTGCAAGAGAGATCAAACCAGGGTAGAAATTCTAATTAGAACTAGAGTAGAGTAGTATCTATTCTAATAAGAAATTTAAACATGCAACTAAACTAATCTACTCAGTTGATTGTTGTTCTTTAAACCCCTAATATGCATATAGGTTTGGAAAATAGTGATGTGTGTGTGTGAACATGAAGTGATGATGATGAACTATGAAAAACAGTGAATAAACTGTATGAAATTAATCAAAAGTTTAGAAAGAAACTGAGGAAAGAAGATGGTTGGTTGACTCTTCTATAGCCTTGATCTTTAAAAGCTTCAAAAGATGAAGAGGATGATGAAGGAGAAGCCTTAGATGAAGCCTCTCTTGTTGTCCACGTTTTTATCCTCTAGAGCCTCCTAACACCTTATCTTCAACTTCAAAATCACCAGTAGCCAACCTTTTTTAAAGGTCCAAAGGGTATTGTATTTATAAGAATACGTTTAAGGGTGTTTGGGATTTCAAAAGGTCTCTCTCCCGTAGTCAGACTTACCTTCGATGAGTATGAAAGAGTTATCAACCTTCCCAACTTCGGAAACCAGATTATCTTAGCCAAATCATGTTTATCAAGAAACTCCCAAACCGCGTCGCCCAAGTGGGACGTCATTTATTTAATTCAAGCAGTCAAAATAAAAAGAAAACCGAAATACATTAGGAAACCTAAATCGCATCTTGGGTGAGCGACATGCTTTAGATAAATAGAAAATTAATTCGAATTAAAAATCAGAAACCCAAACGGATTAGGTCTTGAATGGCGTCTCCCTATAGCGACGCTATTCAGTTAAATCTATCTAAATTTAAAATTTTAATTCAGAACTAATTTCGGCTAGGAATCTAAATGGCGTCGGCCACGAGCGACGTTAATTAACAAATTTCGATAAAAATCAATAAAAATTAATTAATGATTAAACATCAGACCATTTTGAGGCATTATAAGTGTGGCATGAAATTTACTCAATATGAAGTCAAAATTAGTGTGTCTACAGCTGTCCCACCTTGGCATTGGCTTTGTAAGGGAGTGAAATGGAATGGAATGTACTGAAAAGGTGATGTCAAGGTGTGATGTGGCACTCTCTGAACATTATATGGTGGGAATTTTTCACAAAATAATCAGTAAAGTAACTCAAAGAGATCAATAGAATCAATCATGTCTGGATAAAAGAGACAAGAAAATAAATAAGGTCGATCAACTTCCACGATTAGGAAGTACCCTACGTCACAAATCTTACAGGTTTCATTATGGGGAGCAGTTACCAGCTAATGTAGAAGTGCTGCAACTATGATGGATCTTAAAAGGAAACAATAAATTTTTGGGTAAAGAATTCAAAAAAGGATAGAATTCCAATGATACCCTCGAGCGAATCTCAAAGATAATTAAGAGATCAATTCAGGATAAAATATTTCATATTATGTTAGGATTTATTTGATTAATGGTCTTAAATTTAATCAAGAATTAATTCTTATTACAATGATTTCAAAGTCCTACATGATGTATGCTGGGTTAAAATGAAAAATATAAAATGAAATAAAATGTAAATTAATCAAGGATAATATTGTTAAATTGTCATTGATGAGTCAAGATATCAATCATGTAATTCAGTGCTAAGCCGAAACTCGTTTGTCAATGCATTATTTCACAAGAGCGGAACCATCGTCCCCATCAATCAACAATCTAACGGCCTATCCGTGTGGTTAAGAATTATTTGGAATCATCATTGTTTTTGTTGAAGGAGAACTCAAACTTCAGTTTCATCAAAATCACAAGGTCCTTGATATATCTAATAGATTTTTATCATATAGTAATGATGATGCAAATCAATTACATGAAGGAATACAAAGATAGAGATAACTGTCTTCTTAGTCACGGTTGGAACTCAGTGAAACTCCCACATTAGGACCTTGTTGAAATTTTCAACTTCATTTTTCTTTTCTTGAATTTTCTTGCATTTAGAATTTGTCAGTATCTTCATGCAAATAGTAATCAATATCAAGTATCAGCAAATATGGAGTTTCGGAAAAAATAACAGAAAGGTAGAAAATGTATCAAATGGCGTCGCTGTTCACAGACGTCATTTGAATGACGTCGCCCCGTCCAGACGTCATTTAACTTACAGAAACAATTCTATGTTCTGACTCCAATCCGAACTCTACTTTCCTTCAATGCACATCCCTCTTCCAATTCGGAAAGGGCTTCCCAACTTCGCAAATCCTTCTATAAAAACTTCCTCTCTTCATATCAGCATTACAACAAGCAATCAAGAGGGAAAACTAAAGGATTCTATTCAATACTCAAGGACAATCAAGAAATTAAGAGGGAAAAGCTCAATTCAAATAAGAAGGAATGATGGATTCTACTTCAAATAAGAGGATGAGAAAGGCAATTGAAAAGCTCTCTGAAGTTAAAAATCATCTTAGTGGGTGAGATCCTAACTTACAAGTAAGTTTATCTCTCTTCTAATCAATTCTTTCTTTCTATGCAACTCTCTACATATTCTCCATATTCCAATTCTTTATGGGCATGATAGAACTATTCAAAACTCTTTTCTTTATCTAGGGATATCCTTTCTTCCCTGATCCAAGAAGATTCTCTTCACTTTCATAGATCCAAAAGCTAATTAACAAGATCAATCTCTCCATGCAACCTTAGATATCCAAGTGGCATATCCAAGGATTGGTTATTCATGCCAAACATTACAAGAGCACAAGCATGGATTGAGCTGCAATGGGCGCTTTGATCGAGCTATGGCATCCACAAACTCATACTTTCCTTTTTGCCACGTTCGAAGCTACTATCCTCTTAGAAGAAGCCAAACTCTTATTGGGTCTTCCTAAGCTTAAGGTCAACAATGAGGAATATGATTTTAGTGATATGATGTTCATGAGGGAAAGAATCACGGGTCAACAATTCTTGAATAAGATTATGAATAATCCAAAAGAAATTCAAGGCTGTCTTACTAAGAAGGGAATCAATCTCGCGAAATTAGCTGAGTGGACCTTAAAGAAGATTGAAGACCTCAAGGATGAAGAAACAAAGGACGTGATGAAGGCGTTCACCACAAGCTTAGTTGGAGTTCTACTATTCCTTGCCCAAGATAATGTTCTTGACGATGATCAGTTAAGCGCAATCAATGTGATTTTTTAAGGGAAGCAGATCAGAATAGCGGTTCTAGCCTACCTCTACAATGGGCTCTTTGCAAATTCTACAGGTCAACCTCCTTATGGTAGCATGCTACTTCTAGCTCTATAGGTGGAATTCCACTTCAAATTCAACCACAATGAAGAAAAAGTTCTAATGATATCCCAAATGTACCAGCGTAGTCCTATCTTCCATATCTCAAATATTGTGAAGTTCAACGACAACATGACCAATCATGTGCCCAACCATAGAAATCGAGCTGACTGGTGCGCTTATTTCAAGACTATGCCCATAACTGGATTTGAATCTACGCCACTTGCTCTCAGGGAAAAGGCAGTTCGAGTGCGCCGTACTACTAGCACAGAGCTCCGACTGATCAGGGCAACCGAGTTCATTCTTTATAATCCACATCGCTATCATCCTCAACTTGGTATGCCACGCTATGAATTTCCAGACATATCTTCTCTTCCTCCAATTAAGAAGCGGGTTTTGGGAACTGACGAAGATTTTGAGGCGACATAACTTATTGCAACTCTTTGGAATATTGGCTTCACCCGTTGTGTTAAACTTCCTCATGAAGCTAATAAAGAACTCTGGAAATCATATGTAAAGGAGCTTATAAAGATTCGTCCTTGAAAGTTCTCTACCCTTCCTTCCAATTTGATGTATTTTGATTTTATTTTCAATTGAAGAATCATTCCTTAATACAATAGAAATCATCCTTTAATATTTTCCAATTTTTTCTATAATTTTTCCTTGACTAAAAGTGTAATTCTTCCTCAAAATATGAAGGTTTGGGCTTATTTAATTCAAATCGCGTCAACTCAGAAAGACGCGTTTCAGTATAATCCGATTTTCAAAAATAAGAATTTAATCCTTAGAAGCTCAAAATAACATCTTGTCAACAAGACACTTTTTCATTTCTCTCTCCTATTTTTCAGAGATTTCCAGTAATTAATCCACTGAATCGTGTCCTCCAACAGAGACGCAAATCCTTGATTACTATGTATTTCTGTGGTATGGCCCTGACCAAAAGAGGTGGTAAACTACAAAAGGCGTCGCCAACTGGGGATGCGTTTAAGCAATTTCAAAAAATTTCTGTTGCCGCCTCAGTTTGTGCTCCACTGAATGGCGTTGCTGTCCCCAGACGCGATTTAACGAACTTCAACAGGAGTTCGTGAGCCCGAGCCTCTTTCTTCCTCATTCTCTTCTTGGGCTTTTTCTCTTTTCACTCTCTCCTCCTCTGCTGCTGCCGGCCCGTCTTCAAGTGCTGCTTACGAGGTTGCCCTCACCGACCTGTGGAGTCAGCTGGCCCTAGCCATCCGCCGAGCCACTCAGGCTGAGGAAGATGCTGCTGCTCGGGTAAATCTTCGACTTGTTTCTTGCATGTTGTCTTTTGCTTGCTTCATCAGTTGGCTAACAATGTCTTCTGCTGCAGGTCCAAGAGCTTTGCCTGGCTCTTGGAGAGAGAGATGTTGAGCTAGCACAGGCTCGTGGTTCAGTAGCCCGGGTTGCTGATCTAGAAGAACAGTTGGCCAAGCTTTCTGCTGGTGACCTCCCCTGTGAGCTTGCACGACTCTAGGTTCGGCTGGAGATCTTGACCGGTCCCGATTGGAGAGCCTACAGGTCCGACTTTCAGTGGCGGAGCACGAGCTCCAGAGCATAAAGGCTAAATACCAACGTGCACAGCAGCGGGCGCTAGATCAAGGATAGGCGAGTGCCTTTACCACCAGCATAGCAGTATCCTCTGGCCAAGTAAGGCCGAGCGCCATGGGATCGCCGCCGCCACCGACTCGTAGGTCGGATGGACTAGACGAGGCCAGAGTCAGTTTGATGAGGGCGCGGGTGTGAGTCAGCCGTGAGGGCTGTTGATGTATCTTCTTTCGTTTTGAAATCCTGTAGATGGACTTTCACTTATATATGAACTATTTTGATATATGAAAGGAGTTTCTTCATATTTGAATTGTCTTGGTATTTTTCCCTGATTGACTTTCTTTTTATACCTGCACATGGCTTGAACAAACAAATTAAATATCTGTTCAGGCTTAGCCCCTTGCTAAGTTAAGTAACTGACTACTTAATCCTATTCTTGGTAGAAGGGCCAAAGGGCGAAGCCTTTATTTAATGAAGGCGAATAAGGATAATTAAAGGAAAATGAACAATAAAAATGCAACATACAAGCATGCAAATTGTAACGACCCGCCATCCTATAATCGGAGACCCGATTACTAAATGGGTATCGGATCATTATCTACGGGTTCACACCCGGATCTCAAATGACACGTCTAGAGAAGTAAGCGTTAAACAAAGCTAAATATAACAATCTCACGGACCTCAAAGAAAGTACAAGTGCGCAGGAAGTAAAATAATAATGTCCGTACATAGTTCAACAATAATTACAAGGTCCAAAGAATTAAATAAGTATAGGCAGAAGAAAAGTACAACAACATCGGGGCATAATCCGGAACCAAGATAGCTGCTAGCCCGCACACCAAAGAGAACACCACATGCCAACACTCGCCGAAAAGCCCAAACCTGAAACTGCAGGGAGTGAGCCACACCAAAATTGGGCTTAGTAGGGATCACTCGATCCCCGCCTCCCACACGCGCATCCACAAGTGCAGCAATACAAAATGAAGGCAATTTAAGTAAAGCAGTAAACACAGCTTCCAAATTCCGATATGATACATATGCATTCGTAATGCAACAGGCACAGTTCTAAGCAATTCAAGTAACCCAACTCAACACCACAGTTCGTAACCAAAGATCCGGCTAAACACACAAACCACACTGTCGAACGCGTATAAACGGCGCCTCACAACACCACCTACACCCACGCCTGTCCACCCCTATGATGTTCCGGACACCGTAGGGTGAGGCAGTGAGTTAAACTAGGACTAACTGGGACTAGTGAACCACCACTACCTAGTCACGTGTGCACACAAGCAGTCTAGACCACTATCCTATTGATCGGACTTCCCTCAACGCCAGGACTAGGTGCTTTACGAGGGCCCTGGGGACCGGTGAAACCCCCTTCAAGCCGAAGCTAAAGGGACTACCATAACCCTAATCTCTCGGGTCACATCAGGCCAAAAGGCGAAGGGTACCACTCGTAACCTCGATATCTCAGGTTACATCAGGCCCAGTGGCGAAAGGGTAAACTCCAGTAGAACCAAACACGGCTGCTCTATAAGAAACACGCCGGAAACTGCCACGACAAACTAGGAAAATACTGACCTGCTGGGACCAAACAGCAACCCCTCAGATAGTATGCTGGCTACTCCGGCCTGTCTAGCTCTAGGTAGTTCTGCTTCCCCCAGCCACAAGTGAAATACTAACATGTACACCTCCTACACCGGTACAACAACAATCCCACATAGACACCGCGTCCCTCCCACACATACACAAGGTGTCAAACGCAAACCACAATCATTCTAGCTCCACAATCGCATAAACACACACACACACACAATGCGATTCCAATCATATAGAAATCCTCAGCCTCAATGTACAATTTCAAGCATGCATTTAATCGAACTATCTAACAATGTAAACACATGTTAATTTCATGGATTAATGGGGTTCTGGCTTAAATGGCGTCGTCCTAGTCACCATTTCAAATGGCGTCGCTGTCCCCAGATGCCATTCAAAACAGAACTCATTCCCACAGAAACTACTCCCAGGACAAATCTGGCCTAAATGGCGTTGCCCTAGCCCGTCACCATTTCAAATGGCGTTGCCCCAACCCGACGGAATTTAGAGCCCAAAATCTGGTTTCCTGCAACCTCTCCCGAGCCTCAAAACTAGGTTTCCTCTCCCCCAAAATTATCCCAAACATACCCAAAAATAGGAAATGAAGGGGAGAATCCAATTTACCACTTGAAACACACTAATTCCCATTTCATAAAAATGACCATATTCATTAAAAAGCCCATTAAACATGCTCATTCTACCCAAATCTCCACACACGTTGCATGCTTCAAGCGGGAAAACATGGATAAAACAACCAAATCACGTATAAGGATCGTCCCCCTACCGGTCACTTGAACTCCTCCTAGCTCCGTGCCGCCAAACCGCCGCACCGCAAACTGCTGCCGGTACTGCCGTGGACGCCGTCACTCCGCCGGGACGTCGGCCGTCGCCCGAACAATGAAGTGCCGCAGAGGAGGTGGTGGTAGTAGTGGTGAGAGGTAGTGAGGTGTTGGGGTGGTGGAAGAGGAAGAAGGGGAAGGAGAAAGGAAAGGGGGAAACGGAGGGGATCGGAGAGAGGGAAGAGAGAGAGTGAGAAGGAGAGAATGAGAGAAAGGAGGGAAGGTTCGGGGTGTCAAACCGAAATAGATGAAATCGCATCATCCTCGACAGATGCCATTCAGGTGACACGATGGCGCGTACTCTGACAAAAAGTTTGAATCGCGTCCTCCATCTAAGACGCCTTTCAGACGACATGATCGGGGCCATACACACGTGCCTCAACGCCCGTCCACATGGCATAACAGCAAGCTACCTAAATGGTGTTCGTACAACCTGACGCCATTCTAAAGGCATCGTGCACCCAAACGTCGTTTAGAAGGCACGCCCCTGACCCACCGGGGCCTAAACCAAGGGTCCGGCTCTGAAATCGACCCGATAACTATACCTGAAACCTCATTCCTTACACAAATGCTCTATGAAAATAAAAGAATGTAACACTCATGACTTAATCAGACAAATGCTAATTGAAAATTTTTTCTTTTGCAATTGCAATTTTCGAAATATTCAATTTTTTGTGATTTTGCAATATTCTATTTTTTTATGGTTTTGAAGTATTCAATTTTTTTGTGGTTTTGTAATATTCAATTTTTTTTGTAGTTTTGCAATATTCATTTTTTTTGTGGTTTTGCAATATTCAATTTTTTTTGTGGTTTTGCAATATTTGACTAACCTAAGGACCAGCATGGTACTTGGATCAAAATAGTATATACATTTATTAACTTAATTCCCAGATCATTTTTTAATAGCCTAATCCAGCTTCATTGTGCTTGAAATATGTTCGTAATTGTGATCCCATTCGATGGTCCGACCCTTAGTCAACCTCAGCCGTTCCTCAAATTTAGAGTACACCACTTTAAAATGAAGGGAAGAATTGATTTAGAAAGCCCGCGAGAAAGTACCGGAGACTCAGAGAGATGTCCCTCCTTTACCCTATTATCTATTAGGGTTCGGTCATTTTCACTTTTATGGGGTATTTAACGACCTTGTTCTCCCTTTTCATTTGATTTTGTGGCCTTTTGAGGTAACGTTTGTAATGTTGAGCGACCTTTTGATTCTGTTGGCTCTTTGCCCTTGCTTTTTCTTTTACTTTTTGTGGGGTGGATCTCCCCCTATTTTCTTATGACGACCTCCTACTAGGATGGCGGGTATTTACAGTAGTATATCCTAAGCGTCGTTCTGACATTATGGGCCGAGAGTAAAAATAGATGTTCTGTTTAAAAAGAATGAGTTGTACTTTTCCACTCTTAGGAAAGCTTTCGGTATTCTTCGGGCTTCACATCTCTTTTTACTCACGAACCAAACGTGTTTGTGTGCAATAATACGTTTGAATTAGATTATCAAAGACTAATAAGGGAATTTGAGTTTTCAAATTTTCAGACCACATTGGTCCTTGTACCATACTGATCGACTCATTAAACTAAGGGTAGTACTTCTTAAGATAGAGACTATTCCAAGGATGAGATAACTCCTGGCCTTCTGGATTAACTAAACGATAGGCATTACCAGGAAAAGCATTCGAGATAACATAAGGACCTTCCTAGTTGGGTTGGAGCTTAGAACACGGACTATTAGGTTTTATGAAGATTCTTTTTACAACCATTTCATCGACTTTGAATTTTCATTCAATGACTTTCTTTTGATAAAAACGTACTAATCTATTCTGATATACTCGTGCATGATTGACAACTGACCATCTTTTCTTGTCTAAAAGTTCCAATTTAGGCAAGAGTGCTGAGCGGTGGTCATCGAGAGAGAACTCCTTGTTCAACTGTACTCTTAAGGACGGGATAAGGACTTTGTATGGGACTACCGCCTCCATTCCGAATGTTAAGGAATATGGACTTTGCCCAGTGGGCATGCGGATTGAAGTTCGGTATGCCCATAGAGCCACCATTAATTTCTCCGGCCAGTCAGAGAACTTATTGGATTTACACGTTTTCTTGATAATCTTTATCAAAGTCTTGTTAGTTGCCTCTGCTTGGCTATTGCCTTGAGGATAATAAGGAGATGAATAATGCAATGCACTTTTATACCTGTTGCAGAGGTCCTTCAACTACTGTGATATGAACTGTGGTCCATTGTCGGTGACGATGGTGCTTAGAATTTCGAATCTTATGATGATATTCTTCATAATAAACTTGGAGACTGTTGATGCTTTGACTTCCGCGTAAGCTTTGGCTTCTGCCCACTTGGTGAAGTATTCCGTTGTCGTGAGAATAAATGATTTCTGCTTAATGCCAGAATTAGGATCACCAAGAGGTCCAATAATGTCGAAAGCCCACATGGAGAAAGGCCATGGGGAGGCAACATGATGGAGTAAAGATGCGAGAGAATGGATCTTATCGGCATGAAGTTGACACTTAGCACGCCTACGGACAAACCCTACACAATCTTCTTCCTTGGTTGGCCAATAGAATCCTTGTCTAAGGATCTTCTTTGATAACATCTGTCTATTAACATGGCTGTTAGAATTGGGTGGCCTCAAAGCCAATCATTGTACATTCTAGTTCAGATTATTAATAAAGGCAATTATTTCTTCATTTATAGTTCTTGCAAATTAATTATCGTAATGAAGGTCCGTAGACAAATGTATGGGATATTGAATCATGATGAGATCATGATAGTGAGATCAATATCCTTAGTCACTTGTCTTAAACAGTTCTCAATCACAGGATATTTGAGATGGACATTAAATATCCGATAAGATCGACACAAGTTATGTCTGCTCATGTGATGAGGGTGAATGATCTCATATTCACTCGTGTGGTGATACTAAGACAAACTTGTGGGTGCTCATTAGAGAATGAGTTCACTGAACATACCCAAATAACAAATCCTGGATGGTAATTATACCTATTAGTCAACCAGGAAATTCAATCGTTGCAGTAGCACAATTGGTCCTTTGACCTGAGTCACCAATGATACCTTGTTTGTAGACCATTGTGTCTTGATTCTCTGACTTGTGGACTTTAACCATTAAGCCCACGATAGTCTGTCTCTCAGATACAGTGGAAAGCTTGCGAAGGTAATTGAGTGAACAACAAGGGATCACTGACTCTTGGTATAAGACTGGAGAGAGAATGTCCTATGGATGTGTACACAGAAATCCCTGGCCAGGGTCAAATGAAAGAGATGTCTTTCTAGAAATTAACTGAGTACTGGAATCCATCTAAATAATGCGATAGAGGGTTTCACTATAAAACCATACCCTTGCGTTATTGGGACATTGAATGAGTGAAGGATTTTATCTGTGCGGTATCTGCAGACGGAAAGGTTCAAATGAAGGGAACAATATCCCTTATATCTTCTGTGATCATGAGGTAGTGTTTGGTACAGTTCATGATCAGAAGGCCAAGTGAATTAATCATCAGATGATAAACCACTTGTTTATTAAGTTAATCATTTAACATATGATGTTTAAATGTTAATTAATACATATTAAACTCTAGAATTAGTTCTAAGTTTAATGGGCTTGAAACCGGATTGATATATGGGCCTAGAGGGTCACACACATAAGAGTTCTCGTCAGACGGTGAGAGACGTTAAATTTCATGCTTATCTGGGTTTTTATGAAAAGCCGCAGGATAAACATGAATATTTAATGGAGATTTATCCAAGGCCAAACTCTTGAATAATCATGAGGATTAATCCTTGTGTTTATCCTTATTTCTTATATAAGGAGGCCAAGGGGAGGGGTAAAAGTGGTTGGACGAATTTTACACCCCAAGATTCTCTATCTCCTCTCTCTCTCTCCTTCTCTCTCTTGGAGTAGATCTTTCTCTTTCCGCGCATGGTGGATTTGAGATCTGGTCGGAGCACTCAAGTCGAGGAGGAAAACGCGTTTGCAGCGGGAGCTCGTGTGGATACCTCTAGAGATCGTGCGCGTGCGCGATTACCAAGTCGGAATCATCCACGGGAGATTTAAAGCCCCGCAAAGGTGAAGAACCGTTCTTCCCGCGGTTGTTTTATTGTCCGTTTTACGATCTCAGCAACCGATACATAGGAATCGATTTTATTTTCCGCTGCGTTCTAGGCGATTCCTAACAATGGCCACCACAAACTCCTACGTGAGCTCCTTCCATAATCTTCCAAAGCTCATCTTCATCTAAGTATCTCAGAAGAACACCGTCAAAACTTTGTTTATAAAGTGCTCCTCCAACTAGGGTGTATCTCTGAGGAACTCTCCTGATAGGCCTTTTTTCCTCAGCTGTGGCTTCTTCAGGGTAAGATTGATCTTCACAATATATAGCAATCTCAAAATACCATGGTTTCTCTTCATCTTCCATATTTTCCTGCAATTCTAGTAGCATGATTTCTCTCTTCTCCACGATATCTCCATCTCTAACCTTCTTCAGCAACTTCTCTTTAGTCCTAAGGAATGAAGGGTCTTTCACCCGTGAAAGACGCCTGTAAACGATGATTGATTCAGAGTTTCTGCTGATCGGAAAATCGAGAGATGATGCAAGGGAAATTAGAGCGTCAGCTAAGATGTTCTGATTTCGAGGAATATGGACGAAGATCAATTTAGTGAAAAGCTTGGCATAAGCAGAAGTGAGTTCCTAATAAAGGTTGAGTTTATGATCAAGAGTTCGATACTTGGTGAGCACTTGGCGAAGGATTAACTAACTATCATCCACAATCCTGAGCTTGGTGACACCATGGAGATGAGCAGCCTCGAGACCGGCTAGAAGAGCCTCATATTCAGCAATGTTATTGGTAACAAGAAAGTCAAGCTGAAAGGCTTGTGGAATAATGACACCTTCGAGTGATAGTAGAACAATGTCGATACCCTTACCATGTGAGTTCAGAGCTCCGTCAAAATGCAAAGTCCACATATCGTCTTTGATTTTATCTATCGACATCAGTTCCTCATCCAGAAACTCCGATCGGACTGGATCAAAACGGGGAAGAGGGTGATGAGCAAGATGTTCTACTATGGCATAGCCTTTGATTGCTTTTTGCTAAATGTAGATGATGTCGAATTGAGATAGAAAACTCTGCCAACGTGCTAACCTATTTGTGAGAACGGATTTCTCGGGAAGAAATTTTATTGGATTCATCCGAGTGATGAGATGGACTTCATGAGCCAAGAAATAGTGTTTCAGCTTCTGAACTACCCAAACCAATGCAGCACAGGTCTTCTCCATCGCGGTGTATCTTTGCTCTGCAGGGTTGAGAAGTTTACAGAGATAGTAGGCTGCCCTCTCCTTTCCTTCTTCATCCTCTTGTGCTAGGACAGCCCCCACCGCGTCATCCAAGACAGAAATATATAGAATCAAAGGTTTGTCCGGAGATGGTGGTCTCAAGACAGGAGGACTTGTTAGATATGTCTTCAACCTATCGAATTCCTCTTGACACTTATCGTCCCAATCATACTTGACTCCCGGTTTAGTAAGCTCGTAAAACGGCTTACACCTTTGTAAATACTGGGAGACAAAGCGGTGAATAAATTATAACCTCCCGATCAATCCTCTTAATTCTTTCAAATTTCGGGGAGGTGGCATCTCTCTAATAACCTTAACTATGTTGGGATCGATCTCAATGCCCCGTTTACTTACGATGAATCCTAATAACTTCCCTGATGATACACCAAATATGCACTTTTTTAGATTCAACTTCAATTGATATTCTCTTAACCATTCTAGAACTCTTGCCAATACCTTGGCATGCTCAACTTTAGTCTTGGATTTCACTAGCAGATCATCCACATACACTTATAAATTAATATGCATCAGGTCATAAAATATAACCATCACAGCCCTTTGCTAAGTGGCTCCAGCATTTTTTTAGTCCGAATAGCATGACGACATAACAATAAGTGCCCCAAGGTGTAGCGAATGATGTCTTCTCTAGGTCCTCTTCTGCCAAGCGAATCTAATTATACATTGAGAATCCATCCATGAATGACAATGTTTCATAACTAGATGTGTTGTCGATGAGTACATCTATGTGAGGCAGTGGAAAATCATCTTTAGGACATGCCCGATTCAAATATCGGAAGTCAATGCAAATCCTGACCTTCCCATCCTTTTTCATGACTGGGATTATATTTGCCACCCATTACTGATAGAGGACAAGTCTAATAAATTTGGCTTTATGCAACTTATCGACCTCTTCTTTCATCTTCAAAGCCATCTGAGGGTGGAATCGCCGCAATTTCTGTTTAACCGGGATAGCTCCATCTTTCAATGTTAATCGGTGTTCCACTAAGGAAGAATTGAATCCCGGCATATCTTCATAATTACAGGAGAAAGTGTCCTAGTCTTTCAGAACTTGAAAAACTGCCTTCTTATCTGATTCAAAAGGATTTTTACTAATGAGGACAAGCATAGGTTCATCTTCAGTTCCTAGATTAATTTCTTTGGTAGGCTCTTCGACGGAAGCTGAGGGTTCATCAAATCTCTTCACTCTACTAGCATACGCCTCCGCTGCATCCTCGTTATCTTCACCATCTTCAATGGTCTTTCTCGTGTAGCAATTCATATACCCCATACCCGTTATCGACTAACTCATCAACTTCACATTCTTCTGGCATCTGAATGAGATTATCTAACAACTGGGGAATCTGAGAGTAAGAAAGGCATCTTAAAACTAGATCTTGGAGGTATCTATCTAGAACTTGTCTACCCTTAGACTTCCTAGACTTCTTAACCTGACTAACTTCACTAGACTCCCTAACTTCATTAAATTGCTTATTGCTAGACTCACTATCCTGACCTAGTGAGGATGAAGAAGGATAAAAATCAAAGGATACAGGAAGTGATACAGGTGAATCCTCCCGAGAGGAGGGACAAAGCAGATTTAGAAGAGAATCTTATCCGAGTGACCCGCACAATGGGGTATACTCGGATAAGTAATATGACGTTTCCTCAACGATGATTTGAGAGGAAGGAGTTGCCAAATTGGCCTTTTTTTTTTTTTTTTTTTTGAGATTTTGAGTGTTAATCAGAAAACATAAATGAATATGTAAAGGAGGAGAGGGAGAAGATGAAGGTAATGGCACCAGGGCCAAAGGATTAGGGGGATCATACAATAGTATGTCCTAGATCAGATCATAGATCCTCTCAAGGTCAAGAGGAATTTAAGGAATTAGGTCCCGAGGGGATAAAGTAACCATGATGGGCGGGGCCCGAGGAATGTCTTCAGTGATGACCCTCGACCAGGTCGGGGTTAGGAGCAGAATACATAATAGGGTATGGAAGGTGAAAACGTGAAAGGGATAGGTTCCCCTCAAGAGAAGATCAGTGGTGAATCCAGGCTGATAAGGGTCATTAGGTTCCCCTTCGTCTGTCTCTTCATCTAGCAGGATTCTTTTATCAAAGATGGCCCTAAGGCTCTCTATCAACTCATCAATCAATGGTGGCCACTTCGGTTCATAGGGGTCAAGAAATATCCTATTTAATGCAATGTATAAGTCCCATGTGTCGTACCAGCGGTACCCCTCACACTCCGGATCTTGAATCTTCCTCCTTTTCATTAGCCGCAGAGCTCCAAGAAGTGGTATGTCAGCAATTCAGAACAGTGCCTGGCTAGATCTCTCACATACACGTCATGTAGGTCAAAATGGGAAGTAATCACCACCGTGTTATCATTGTCATGATTAATCACGGGTCCCTTAATGAAGTGTGTATATAAGGTCCAAGTTAAGGGATCCCGGTTTTCTTTGTACAGGGTGGTCATTGTCTTCCAGATTTTTTTACCGTCTTCATCTTCCTGCTGCTGAACAATTGACCGTTTCACCTTCACTAGCCTATAGCCTAGACCATTACCGGGTGCTCTTTTATAGTCTTTAATAGGCTTGGTTTTGCCCTGCAGTTGTGTGCCCAAGTCTTTTCCAAGTTGATAACCACCCTTCATCATGATATCCCAGCCAGGGGTACTCACGCACTTCCCCTTTTTCACAGCATCAATTGGACAAGGAACAAGTATAGTGACTTTCAAAGTATTAACCGAGGGAGAACAAACCTGTAATACCGAGAAAATGGGTTGTCGGCCAGGTGAAGGAGTCGGCTTGATGTTCAAAGAATGAGCAGCAGCAAGGATCGGCATGCTCGTTACTTTAATAATCCGTCCCTTATAAGGAAATTTGAGGCATTGATGGTTTGTAGAGGGTATGGCCTCAAGGGATTTGATGTAAGGACGACCAAGGATGCCTTTTAAAGAGGGGTCGATTTTCAAGATGTGGAACTCAACCTTGATACGACAAGCGGGACCTAACTCTACCTTCAAGTAAACCATTCCCAAAGGAGAACGGGTAGAGTTGTCGTAGGCGGTAACAGAGATGGGTGAAGGCAACTACTTTTCTTTAGGTACACCGCATAATTCTAAGGTCTTTGGTGACAATACATTAATAGAGGCTCCTGTGTCAACCAGACATGCATCTTCGGCTTTCTTGCAAATATTCACTGTAATGCTGAGCGCCATGCTCCTGGCCGCTGACGGTGCTAGTTTAGATATATGAAATGAAATGGAGGGTTGATCCCCCTGTGGAACTAATAGTGCAGTTATCTTCTCTACCGGCACATCCTTATTGATCATCACCCTTTTGAGATACTCCATTAAGGCTTCTTGGTGAGTTTTAGATCTCTTGATCAATTCAAGTACTGAGATGCATGCCGGTGTTCTGTCCAGGTGCTTCAACAGATCATATTGAGTGCCAGATGCACTCTCTTCATTCTGTACTTCTTCTGACGGCTGTGATGGGCCATCTCTAACTGTGGATTGTAGAAAGACTTTGTTGAAAATTCTCCCGTTCCGGAGCGCATGCTGATCATCATTGGAAGGTGATATTTTGAGTACCACCAAGTTAATGAGGGGTTTGGAGGAGGTAATGGGTTTATATATGGACGATGGTGGATTATTTTTTGCAGGTGTTGGAATGCAGATGAGTGGTTTATAGGGTTGTATTGTATTTGGATAGGTGATTGGTGTAGGTGATGTTGGGAAGGGAATGCGGAGCAATGGTTTAGAAGGTCGGAGAGGTTTGTGATTGAGTTGCAGAGGGTTATTTGGTGGATACATGGTGGCAGAGGGAGTAATGGGTTTAAGGAAGGTAGGTGGTGGAATGGGTTTATGGTAGACGGGTGTTGGTATAGGGGTGATGGTTATGGTTTCTGGCTTGGGTATGCGTAGAATGTGGCGAGGTGGTTGCTCGATGGTACTCAGGATTTGGTCTGTTGAGTAAACAGAGGGTGATTCCTCTACCTTCCATTGTTTCCCCCTATTAGCCTCAAACCGGCTATTAGTAAGGATTGGGGCGATCTAGTTTTGATGCTCTAGCAACGAGTTCTACACTATACCCATATTTGGTGGTGTTGCTGCCAATGCTGGTGCTCTTTGCATCTGTTGTTGTTGTTGTTGTGGTTGTTGTTGCTGCTGTGGTCTTTTCACCTTCAGGGCGGCCATGTATTTTCTCATCTCTTCCCAGTCAATACTCCCTTGCTCATTTAGATCATAGATGTAGTCCCTGAATTAGAAACATGCATCCACTGTATGCCCAGGTTGTCTATGAAAGATATAATACCTAGAGGCATCAGCATTCTGGGGGAAAATTGTTTTCTCCTTTGGCAAAACGAAAGCATCGGCTGCCATAAGAGCATTGAATATGTCTAATAAGGATTATGGGAGTGGAGGATAAGATGCCCTCTTTGGGCCTAGAGGTTTTCTCTGTTGGTTGTAGTCACCCGGTGGAGGTACATTGTGATATGCCGGTTGATGACGAGGCTGGTTGAACGTCTGTTGATACTACTGCTGGGGCTGATTGTAGGCTGGCTGGTATGGTTGCTGAGGCGGCCTGAAACCCTGTTGATTTAGCAGTCTCTGTCCTATATATTGTGGGTATTGTTGTTCGTTTCTCATGAACTGTGGTTGATTGTTGTTTACAGTGCTGATTTGTTCATGGGAGAGTGTGTCTTCAGTAGGGTGACCCATGCTAGAAGGATTTGGCATTGCATGGTTCTGTGGTGGAGGTCTGCTGGGTCTATGGGGGTAAAAAACACTAGCAAAAGTGGAATCCTTAAACGCGTTTTAAGCATAACACGCCCTCTCGTACAAATCTGCCATAGTGCTCAGATTATTCAGTGTCAATACCAATTTATATTGGGATGTGACATTGGCAACCATCATCTTCACTAGTTCTTGTTCGGACAGGTGATCTCTTATTTTCTCAACCATTACTCGCCATCTGTCGGCGAACATTATGAAGTCTTCATCAGGCTTCATCTTTTCGTTGAACAAATCAGTAATGGATAGGGTAGGTGCCACCCTGTTTTTGTATCTTTGCAGGAACTTCTTTGACACAACATCGAAGTTTTCTACCTCACTCGGGTCCAGAGAGAAAAACCACTCCAAAGCTGACCATTCCAATGACCTCCTGAAGAGGGAAGCCAGTGCTCTCTTATCATGCTACCATAACGATGATTCATACAAAAATTCCTTAATATGAAGGAAATGATTGCTTGCGCCGTTGTACTTTCTATAGACTGGCATTTTAGAAGGCAGGAGATGGAAGACTGGCAAATCATGAACAGAGAGTTCGGGAGCAGTTTTACTAACCATCTTCTTCTCAAAACTCTTGAACCGCTCATCCATTTGAGAAATTTTATTAAGTGGAAGTTGAGTGGCAGAATCTGCTGGTGGAGGTAAGGTTGTTGAAAAGACTCCCTCCTGGAATAAGCAACGATGTGAGGACAGTAAGGTTGTGGACTAGCAGTATTTCCACCCTGTTCGAAGGCATGATGATAAACTGGAGTCTGCGGCCTGACAGGATGGCGCGAACTAGATTGTTGATGACCCATGGGCCGAAGGGTAGAAATATGGTGGCCTTCCATGGCCCGAGTAGGAGCTTGATAAACAGAACGGTGAACCGAGGGGTTTGATTCAAATGGCTGCAAAAGGGTTTTTCCTTTCAGATTAGATTGGATGGCGTCAAACTGACGAGGATCCACATGATTAGATAGAGCTCCCATGAGGGTAGCGAGATCAGAAGGATGATTGGAAGAGGGCCCGGCTTGGTCTTGGACACCTTCGAAGACGGGGTTGGAGATGACATGAACATGGGAATGATCGCCCATATCTTGATTATATTGATCATAAGTTGAATTAATCTGAAATTGAGGGGCATGAGCATCTCCCTCATGTATATTTTGGAATTGATTGGAATTATAAGAGATATAAGCATCTCTCTCATATTCTGAATAAGATGGATCATAAACTCGAGGGGCATGAGCATCTCCCTCGTACTCCACCACATCTTCTTGTTCGAAGGCCACCATGCCGAGAGTTCTACCTGATCGGAGCATCATGATATTAATTTTTGACAAAGATTCAAACAAGTTATGCAGAGGATTTGCAAACAAGTGGATGGTTATGTTATCTTAGGATTCCTTGTTGAATTATTTGGATTGTTAAACACAAATTAACTTAATGGGTAAGATCTAAGTTTCAGTTTAGTTTTTCCACCGTTCTATTCTATGGTTCTCTCACAACAGTATGAATGACTAACCAGTACTTCAATTGGTACAACCAGCTCGATGAACAAGGAGGAATACTTTGCTTTTTGGGACTTACGGAGGTCTTAACACCAGCTACTCTAGTCTGATCGAGGGATCGATCCAGTCAGAGAGAGGTGAAGATGCTAAGAAAAGTGTTCCTATAAGAGGGGGGGAGGGGGGGGGGGTGAGCCCAATGCAGATGACCTATGGCCTGGATGGCCTCTAATGTAGTATAATATAGATATAGGTAACAAAAGAAATCAAAGATTTGAGGATTGATGATCAAAAGAAGAAGTTGTTTGAATCGCATCGCTGTTCACAAGCGCTATTCAACACAGTAGCTTCTTTTGATCACAAAAGCTCGGGCAGCAGCGCAGCAGGAATATGATGTTGAATGGCGTCTCGCCGTTAGGACGCGGTTTGAATCGCGTCTCTCTGTCTAGACACTATTCAGAGCCTGAAAACAGTAAGCAAAGAGCAATTTCGAGGACAATCCTCTCCCAAATTGTCAAGATAAACGTAATCGCTAGAAACTGTAAAAGTTTCAAAGAAAGATTGATCTCTTATCTTTTCAAATTTGGGAGATGTTGAACCCTTGATTCCCTTTCTTTGCCCAGCCAAAGAAAGAAGCCCTTTTTGTTGATGTTCTTGCTTTTGATTTCTCGATGGTTATTCATTTGGATTTTATTTTTTCTTCTTCTTTGTACCTTGCAAGAAATATCAAACAAGGGTAGAAATTCTAATTAGAACTAGAGTAGAGTAGTATCTATTCTAATAAGAAATTTAAACATGCAACTAAACTAATATACTCATTTGATTGTTGTTCTTTAAACTCCTAATACGCATATAGGTTTGGAAAATAGTGATGTACGTGTGTGAACATGAAGTGATGATGATGATGATGAACTATGAAAAATAGTGAATAAACTGTATGAAATTAATGAAAAGTTTAGAAAGAAATGGAGGAAAGTATATGGTTGGTTGACTCCTCTATAGCCTTGATCTTTAAAAGCTTCAAAGGATGAAGGGGATGAAGAAGAAGAAGCCTTAGATGAAGCCTCTTTCGTTGTCTACGTTTTTCTCCTCTAGAGCCTCCTAACACCTTGTCTTGAACTTTAAAATCACCAATGGCCAATCTCTTTCAAAGATCCAAAGGGTATTGTATTTATAAGAATAGGTTTAAGGATGTTTGGGGCTGGCTTCAAAAGGTCTCTCTCCCGCAGTCGGACTTACCTTGGATGAGCATGGAGGAGTTAGCAACCTTCCCAACTCGAAAACTGGATTATCTAGGCCAAATCATGTTTATCAAGAATGTAACGACCCGCCACCCTATAATCGGGAATCCGATTACTAAATGGGTACCGAATCATTAATTTGGAACCAAACCAGGATCTAATCAAGTCTGGGAGATAAATAATAAACTAAGCTAAACATTCACATCGCATTGAACTGAAATAAATGTGCAGGAATTAAAATTATTACAATGCGACTCGATGCAGCAAATAATTACATACTCCAACAGAAAGGAAATAATTAAACGTACAGGCCAGAAATAAAATCACAACTACGTCGGGGCATACCCCGGAACAACTGCTGACGGTGCTCAACTCACGGCCGCACTCTCCTCGCTAGGTCTGCTGAAAGTCCTCACCTGAAAACCGCAGGAGGGGTGAGTCTCAAAGACAAGACTCAGTAGGGATCCTTCGATCCCCACAGCCCACGCACACACCCACAAGTGCAAGGTACAGCTAACGGAAAGGTGATAAGCACAAGAGGTACAATTCCTAATTCTTAACGTGAAATTACATACAATCGTATTGTATCAAACATGTATATATTAAACCAGCCGACAAGGAAACCCACAACTGTCGTCTCGATAAAACTCGCTAACCACACAACAACGGTGGAAGAACCTCGACCCGCTGAGACCAAACAGTAACCCCTCGGATAGCACGCTAGCTACTCCGGCCCAACCGGCTCAGGTGGCTACTCCTTCCCTCAGCATGAGTGACTCTCCGAATGTACCACTCCGACACCGGTACTAGCTGACCCCGGGGTTCACCAGGTGACCCTCTCTCACTAGGCGTCACCCCGCCCACGCCCCCACCGGCGCTGTGCTCACGCCCCCACCAGCACAGGGTGATAAAGTGCTACAATGTCACTCCAGGTCCACAGTAACTCAAAACCCAGCACAGTGCGATCCGGTCACGTGGAAAGTCCGCGATCGCATAACACACATATAGAGCCATCCGATTATGAAGAATCCATCTAAAGCATGCACTAACCATCTATTTAACAGTATAAACACGTTTTACTGACATGAATTAGTGATGTTCTGTCTTGAATCGCATCGCCCAAGGCCGACGCCATTCAAGCTCCAAGTACAGGTTCATGTGAAACAGTCTTCAGAATCAGGCCTAAAAGGCGTCGACACCAATAGTCGCCTTTTAAAAGGCGTCGACATCCTCAGACGCCATTCAACACAGAAATCCGGAAATTCCAAGGCCCTTACTCAGGGAATTTCTGCCTTTAAAAGGCGTCATGGTTAACCGACGCCATTCGAAAATGCGTCGTTCACCCATGACGTCTATTAATCCCAGAATCCCCGAACTGGCAGACTCTCTGTCAGGCGATTCTTGTCTAAAAGGCGTCGTGATGGCTCGACGCCCTTCAAAAAGGCGTCGCCCATGCACGACGTGTTTTAGCCCCAGGAACCAGAGTCGCCTGAGCCCGAGGGCTCCCATTCTAACCCCAAACATCCCCAAAATTCACCCAAAAACGGAGAGAAAAGAGGAGTGATACAATCCATAGGCAACACATTCATGGAAATCCCCCATGTTATCAAGAGAACTCCTAAGCATGCTCATTCTACCCCCCGAAACCAAAGATCCAAACAAGCTTAAACGGGGTAAACATGGCCTAAATCACAATACTAAGGGGAACCGTCACCCTACCGGACACTTGAACGCCTCCGAGCTTCAAGCCGTCCACCCGACTCGCCCCACGCCGCCGCCGGTACCGCCGTGGTCGTCCTTGCTCCTCCGTGACGTCGGCCGCCGTCCGGAGAGTAGAACGCCGCAGTGGAAGTGGAGGTGGTAGTGGTAGGAGCTAGGTAGAGGATGGAGTGGAGGGAGAGATGACACGGTGGGAGGAGGAAGGGGTCGCCGCCGAGTTCGCCGGAGGGGAAAGAGAGGAAGAGAGGAGAAAAATGAGGGAAAGAAGGAGGGCTCGCGGGGTTAACCAGAGACTGGCTAAAACGCGTCGACATCCACGGACGCCATTCAGTTGATGTGACGGCTGCTCTGACAAGACTCTGAAACGCGTCGTTCAAGGCAGACGCCGTTCAGACGACATGTCAGGGCCATACTCTGACAACCCAGAATCGCAGTCTGATAGGCGTCGACACACGTGGACGCCGTTCAGGCGACAAGACAGGGCCGTACCCACGCGGCCCGAAACCAGCCCACGTGGCACCCACGTGGCAGAACCTGAAATGCGTCTGCAACTGTGGACGCCCTTTAAAACGCGTCCCGATGTCCAGACGCGAATCAACTCAGACCCTCCGCCCTCACAAGGCTAGAACTACATGGTCCGAACCCGAAAACCGGATCCGAAGGTCACGGTCCTTACAAGGAAACTCCCAAATCGCGTCGCCTAGGTGGGACGCCATTTAGTTAATTAAAGCAGCCAAAATAGAAAGGAAATCCGAAAAGGAAACCAAAATACATTAGGAAACCTAAATCACGTCTTGAGTGGGCGACGTGCTTTAGATAATTAGAAAATTAATTCGAATTAAAAATCAGAAACCCAAATGGATTAGGACTTGAATGGCATCTCCCTATAGTGACGCTATTCAGTTAAATCTATCTGAATTTAGAAATTTAATTCTGAACTGATTTCTACTAGGAATCTAAATGACGTCGGCCATAAGCAACGCTAATTAACAAATTACGAGAAAAATTAATAAAAATTAATTAATGATTAAACATCAGACCATTTTGAGGTATTATAAGTGTGACATGAAATTTACTTAATATGAAGTCAAAATTAGCGTGTCTACATCTGGGCCACAACAATCTTCTTCGAGATACCCAGCTAGACAGCATACGCCGACTCACCAAAATGTCTTCAGGTATGGTGGAAGCGCCGCCAGACCTCAACCGTACTGCCCCCCTTGCCCCAGTTACTCCAAGAGGCAAGCCTATCATGCTTCATCACCTCCTTCTCCCCAAATCGATCCAGTGACTCAGGCTCTACTCACGAAGATGGACCGGATGGATGAGCATTTCAACAGTTTTAAGAAAATGATGGGAGTCTAGGCTGTACTTGAGATCAGTCTCCTCGGTCTGCCAGTATTTCATCTGCCCCCTTCTGAAATGCCAATGTATCGAAAGTACAAAGGCTCTAGTAACCCCTTCATCCACTTGAAGGAGTTTATGTACGAATCTTCTTTCTGGCAGAACGACAAAAGGTCGTTGGCATTCTTGTTCAAGAAATCAATAGAGGGACCAGCCCTCGAGTGGTTTTTCTCTTTGGATTCATCTGATGTAGAGGATTATGGAATTGTGTCAAGAAAATTTATCCAGTGATACTAGGATAGGATTGCACCATCTTTATCAATAACTGATTTAGTGGCTAAAAAGATGAAGCCTGATAAGACTTCATCACCTTGGCTGATAGATGGAGGGGTATAGCAGAGAAGATAAAAGATCACATGTCTGAGTCAAAACAAGTGAAGATGATGATTGCCAGCACCATGCCCTAGTACAAGCTAGTCCTTACGTTGAACAACTTGGCTAGTATGGCAGAATTATATGAGAGGGCGTGTTATTGCCAGAATGCTTTCAAAGATTCAACCTTCTCCAGCATCTTTGATCCCCATAGATCCAGCAGACCTCCACCTCGGAAGCCTGCAATGCCAAATTCTCCTAGCATGCGTCCCACTACTGAGGGCACACTCTCCCATGAACAAATCAACAACATGAACAATAACCAACCGCAGTTCATGAGAAATCAACAACAACAGCTGCAGTATATAGGGCAGAGACCGCTGAATCAGCAGGGCTTTAGGTCGCCTCAGCAATCATACCAGCCAGCCTACAACTAGCCTCAACAGCAGTATCAGTAGACGTTCAACCAGCCACGTCAGCAGCCAACATATCACAATGTACCCCCCCCCCCCCCAGGTGATTACAACCAGCAAAGAAAACCTCGAGGCCTGAAGAGGGCATCTTATCCTCCACTCCCGGAGTCTCTGTCAGACATCTTCAATACCCTTATGGCAGCCAATGCTCTAGTATTACCTAAGGAGAAATCTGTATGGCCCCAAAATACTGATGCCTTAAGATACTGTGTCTTTCATAGACAACTTGGGTACACAGTGGAGGCATGTTTCCAATTTAGGGACTACATCCATGATCTCAATGATCAAGGGGGTATTGATTGGGAGGAGATGAGAAAATACATAGCCGCCTTGAAGGCGAGGAGACCACAGCCGCAGCAGCAACAACAGCCACAGCAGTAGCAACAACAGATGCAAAGAGCACTAGCACAGACAGCAACACCACCAAACATGGGTATAGTGCAAAACTTGCTGCCGGAGCATCAAAACCAGGTTGCCCCAATTCTTACTAATAGCCAGTCTGAGGCTAATAGGAGGCAACAATGGAAGGAAGAGAATCCTCCTCTGTCTACTCAATAGGCCATATCCCGAGTACCGCCGAGCAACCGCCTCGCTGCATTCTCCGCATTCCCAAACCCGAAACCATAACCGTTACACCCATACCAACACCCGCCTACCATAGACCCACTCCACCACCTACCTTCCTTAAACCCGTTACCCCCTTCGCCACCATGCCTCCACTAAATAACCCTTCGCAACCCAACCACGAACCCCTCATGCCTTCCAAACCATTGCTACGCATACCATTTCCCACATCATTTGCACCAACCATTCACCACAATACCAAACAACCCTCCAAACTACTCATCGCGTTCCAGCACCTCCACCAAACAATCCCCCACCATTACCTATTTACGAACCCATTACCCCCTCTAAACCCCTTATCAACACGGCGGTACTTAAGATCTCACCTGGACCTTCCAATATTGAACATCATACGCTTCGGTGCGGGAGAATCTTCAATAAGGTCTTCCCTTGCTCCACAGTAAGAGACGGCCATCACAGCCATCAGAAGAAATTTAGAATGAGGAGAGTGCACCTGGCATTCAATATGACCTACTGAAGTAGCTAGACAGAACACTGGTATGCATTTCCACATTAGAACTGATCAAAAGATCCAAGATCCATTAAGAGGCTCTAATGGAATATTTGCAGAGAGTGATGGTCAGTGAAGATGTGCCAGTAGAGAAGATAACTGCATTGTTAGTTCCACAGGGGGATCGGCCCTCTATAACATTCCACACATCTGAACTAGCACCCATAGCAGCCAAGAGTATGGCACTAAGCATTACAGTTAACATTTGCAAAAAGGTTGTAGATGCATGTCTGGTTGACACAAGGGCCTCTATTAATGTTGTAAGGATCGAGACTTTCGGATCCGGTTTTCGGGGTCGGACCCTGTAGTTCTGGCCCTTGTGGGGTCTAGGGCTCTGTGATGTTTCGCGTCGAGCCGGGCTCGACGCGGTTTAAACGGCGTCCACCGTTGCAGACGCGTTTTAGGTTCTGCCACGTGGGTGCCACGTGGGCTGGCTTCGGGCCGCGAGGGTACGGCCCTGTCCTGTCGTCTGAACGGCATCCACGTGTGTCGACGCCTTTCAGACCGCGACTCTGGGATTGTCAGAGTACGGCCCTGACATGTCGTCTGAACGGCGTCCGCCCTGAACGACGAGTTTCAGAGTCTTGTCAGAGCAGCCGTCACATCATCTGATAGGCGTCCGTGGATGTCGACGCGTTTTAGCCAGTCTCTGGTTAACCCCGCGAGCCCTCCTTCTTTCCCTCATTTTTCTCCTTCTCTCTTTCTCTCCTTCCCTTCCGACGAACTCGGCGGCGATTCCTCCTCTTCCCTCTTTTCCTCCCACCATTCCATCTCTCCCTCCACTCCATCCTCTACCTAGCTCCTACCACTACCACCTCCACTTCCACTGCGGCGTTCTACTCCCTGGACGGCGGCCGACGTCACGGTGGAGTAAGCACGACCACGGCGGTACCGGCGGCGGCGTGGGGCGAGACGGGTGGACGGCTTGAAGCTCGGAGGCGTTCAAGTATCCGGTAGGGTGACGGTTCCCATAGTATTGTGTTTAAACCCTGTTTTCCCTCGTTTAAGCATGTTATGGATCCTTGGTTTTGGGGGGGGTAGAACAAGCATGTTTAGGAGTTCTTCTTGTTGATATGGGGGATTTTCACGATGTGAATTCCTGTTGATTGAATTGCCCCTCTTCCTCCTCCGCTTTTGGGTAATTTTGGGGTTGTTGGGGTTAAAACGGGAGCCCTCGGGCTCAAGCAGACTCTGGTTCCTGAGGTTGAAAGACGTCGTGCATGGACGACGCCTTTTTGAAGGGCGTCGGGCCATCACGACGCCTTTTAGACAGGAATCGCCTGATTGAGAGTCTGCCAGTTTTGGGATTCTGGGACTAAAAGACGTCATGGGTGGGCGACGCGTTTCGAATAGCGTCGGGTAGCCATGACGCCTTTTAAGGCAGAAATCCCCTGAGTAAGGCCTTTGGAATTCCTGGTTTTCCGTGCTAAATGGCGTCTGAGGATGTCGACGCCTTTTAAAAGGCGACCACTGGTGTCGACACCTTTTAAGGCCTGATTCTGAAAACAGTGTTTTACATAAACCAGTACATGGAGCTTGAATGGCGTCGGCCTTGCGTGACGCGATTCAAGACAGAACCTCACTAATTCATGCCAGTAAAATGTGTTCATACTGCTAGAGAGATGGATTCTGCATGACCGGGTGATACTATTGTGTGTGTTATGCGATCGCGGACTTTTCACGTGACCGGATCGTACTGTGCTGGGTTTTATGTTACTGTGGACTTGGAGTGACATTGTAGCGCTTTATCACCCTGTGCTGGTGGGGGCGTGAGCACAGCGCCGGTGGGGGCGTGGGCGGGGTGACGCCTAGTGAGAGAGGGTCACCTGGTGAACCCCGGGGTCAGCTAGTACCGGTGTCGGAGTGGTACATTCGGAGAGTCACTCATGCTGAGGGAAGGAGTAACCACCTGAGCCAGTTGGGCCGGAGTAGCTAGTGTGCTATCCGAGGGGTTACTGCTTGGTCTCAGCGGGTCGAGGTTTTTCCCACCGTTGTTCGTGTGGTTGGCGTGTTCTATTCGAGGTGGCAGTTGAAGATTTCTTAGTCGGCTGGTTTAGAAATATGCATGTTTAATACACTTCGACTGCATGTGATTTTATGTTGAGAATTAGGAATTGTACCCACTACTGTGCTTGTTGCTTTACCGTTAGCTGTATTTTGCACTTGTGGGTGTGTGCGTGGGCAGTGGGGATCGAAGGATCCCTACTGAGTCTTGTCTTGAGACTCACCCCTACGGTTTTCAGGTGAGGACTCCCAGCAGACTTAGAGCGGCGTGTGCGGCCGTGTGTTGAGCGCCTTCAGCGGTTGTTCCGGGGTATGCCCCGATGTAGTTGTTATTTATTTCTAGCCTGTATGTTTAATTATTTCTTTCAGTTGGATTATGTAATTATTTGCTGTATCGAGTCGCATTGTAATAATTTTAATTCCTGCACTTTCATTTCAATTCAATGCGATGTGAATGCTTAGCTTAGTTTATTATTTATTTCCCAGACTTACTAGATCCTGGTTTGGTTCCAAATTAATGATTCGGTACCCATTTAGTAATCGGATCCCCGATTATAGGGTGGCGGGTCGTTACAAATGTACTAACACCGAAGACCCTAGAATTCTGTAGTGTACCCAAGGAGAAGTGGTTGCCTTCACCCATCTCCATTACCGCCTACGACAACTCTACCTACTCTCCTATGGGAATGGTTTACTTGAAGGTAGAGTTAGGTCCCGTTTGTCATGCCGAGGTCGAGTTCCACATCTTGGAAATCTACCCCTCTTTAAAAGGCATCCTTGGCCGTCCCTACATTAAATCCCTTGAGGCCATACCTTCCACAAACCATCAATGTCTCAAGTTTCCTTATAAGGGACGAATCATTAAAGTAACGAGCATGACAATCCTTGCTACTGCTCATTCTTTGAACATCAAATCGACTCCTTTACCTGGCCAACAACCCATTCTGTCAGTATTACAGGTTTGTTCTCCCTCGGCTGATCCTTTGAAAGCCACTATACCTGTTTCTAGCCCAGTCGATGCTGTGAAGAGGGGGAAGTGCATGAATACCCCTGGCTGGGACATCATGATGAAGGGTGGTTACCAACCTGGAAAAGGCCTGGGCACACAACTACCGGGCAGAACCAAACCTATCAAAGACAACAGAAGGATACTTGGTAATGGTCTGGGCTATAGGCCAGTAAGGGTGAGATGACACATTGTTCAGCAGCAGGAAGATGAAGACGGTCAGAAAATCTGGAAGACAATGGCCACACCGTATAAAAAAAATCGGGATCCCTTAACTTCGACCTTATATACACACTTCATTAAGGGACCCGTGATTAATCATGACAACGACAACATGGTGGTGATCACTTCCCACTTTGACCTGCATGACATATATGGGAGAGATTTAGCTAGGCACTGTTTTGAGTTGCTGACGTACTAATCCTTGGAAGCTCTGTGGTTGATGAAGAGGAGAAGATTCAAGATCCAGAATGTGAGTGGTACCGCTGGTTCGACACATAGGACCTATACATTTCACTAAACAGGCTATTCCTTAACCCCTTAGAACCGAAGTGTCAGCCACTGATAGATGAGTTGATTGAAGGGCCTGGGGCTATTTTTGATAAGAGAATCTTGCTAAGCGAGGAGACTGACGAAGGGGAGCCTGATGACCCCTACCAACCTGAATTCACCACTGATTGTCTCTAGAGGGGAACCTATCCCCGTCATGTTTCACCCTCCATACACTGTTCCGCACTCTGCTCCTGACTCCGACTTGGTCAAGGGTCATCACTGAATATATTCCTCGGGCTCCGCCCATCATGGTTACTTTGTCCCCACGGGACCTACTTTATCAGATTCCTCTCGATCTTGAGAGGATCTATGATTCAATTTGGGACATATTGCTATATGATCCCCCCAATCCTTTCACTTTGGTGCCGTTACTTCCTCATTCTCCCCCTTTCCAGATTCACTCTTGTTTTATGATAAACTCCAATAATCTCCTAAAAAAAACGTCAATTTGGCAACTCCCTCCTCTTGTATCCTTGTCGAGGAAACATCATATTATTTGTCCGAATATACCGCATCGTGCGGGTCACTCGGGCAAGATTCTCTTCTTCATCTGATTTGCCCCTCCTCTCGGGAGGATTCATCTGTATCACATCATGCACCTCTTGATTTTTATCCTTCTTCGTCCTCACTAGGTCAAGATAGTGAGTCTAGCGGTAGGCAATTTAATGAAGTTAGGGAGTCCAGTGAAGTTAGTCAGGTTAGGAAGTCTAGGAAGTTTAAGGGTAGACAAGTTCCATAAAGATACCTCTAGGATCTTGCTTTATGATGCCTTTCTTGCTCTCAGATCCCTCAGCTTTTAGAGAATCCCATTCAGTTGTCAGAAGGATGTGAAGTTGATGAGTTAGTCGAAGGCTGGTATGGGGTATATGAATTTCTACACGAGAAAGACCCCATTGCTGAAGATGAGGAAGTTGATGAGGACGCGGCTGAGGCGTATGCTAGTAGAATGAAGAGATTTGATGAACCCTTAGCGAGCCTACCAAAGAGATTAATCTAGCAACTCAAGGCAAGTCTAAGGTTGTCCTCGTCAGTAAAAATCTTTCTGAAGCAGATGAGGAGGTAGTGGTTCAAGTTCTCAGAGACTACAAGGACACTTTTGCCTGGAGATATGAAGATATGCCGGGGTTAGATTCTTCCCTAGTGGAGCATCGATTGACATTAAAATCTAGAGCTAACCCAGTTCAATAGAAGTTGAGGCGATTCCACCATCAAATTGCTTTGAAAATGAAGGAAGAGGTCGATAAATTGCATAAAGCCAAATTTATTAGAGTTGTCCTTTATCTGCAATGGGTGGAAAATATAGTCCCGTCATGAAAAAGGATGGGAAGGTCAGGATTAGCATTGACTTCCGAGATTTGAACCGGACATGTCCTAAAGATGATTTTCCATTGCCTCACATAGATGTAATCATCGACCACATAGTTGGTTATGAAACACTGTCATTCATGGATGGATTCTCAGGGTATAATTAGATTTGCTTGGCAAAAGTAGACCAAGAGAAGATGTCGTTCACTACACCTTGGGGTACTTATTGTTATGTCGTTATGCCGTTCGGACTGAAGAATGTTGGAGACACTTATTAGAAGGCTATGATCACTATATTCCATGACATGATGCACATTGATTTAGAAGTATATGTGGATGATCTGCTAGTGAAATCCAAGACTAAGGTTGAGCATGCCAAGGTAATGGCGAGAGTTTTAGAAAGGTCAAGAGAATATCAATTAAAGATGAATCCCAAAAAGTATGTATTTGGTGTATCATCAGGGAAGTTATTATGATTCATCGTGAGCAAACGGGGCATTGAGATCGATCCCAACAAGGCTAAGGCTATCAGAGAGATGCCACCTCCCGAAAACTTAAAAGAATTAAGAGGATTAATCGGGAGGTTGCAATTTATTCGCCACTTTGTCTCCTAGTACTCACAAAGTTGTAAGCCGTTTTACGAACTTACTAAGCCAGGAGTCAAGTTTGATTGGGACGATAAGTGTCAGGAGGCATTTGATGAATTGAAGACATATTTAGAAAGTCATCTTATCTTGAGACCACCATCTCCGGACAAATCTTTGATTCTATATATTTCTATCCTAGATGATGCGGTGGGGGCTATCCTAGCACAAGAAGATGATGAAGGAAAATAGAGGGCAGCCTATTATCTCTCTAAACTCCTCAACCCCGCTGAACAGAGATATATAGCCATGGGGAAGACTTGTGCTGCATTAGTATGGGTAGTTCAGAAATTAAAGCATTACCTTCTAGCTCATTAAGTCCATCTCATCACTAGGATGAATCCAATCAAATTCCTCCTTGAGAAATCCATCCTCATAGATCGATTAGCGCATTCGCAGAGCTTTCTATCTTAATTCGATATCATCTACATTTAGCATAAAGCAATCAAAGGCTATGCCATCGTAGAACGTCTAGCTCATCATCCTCTTCCTCGTTTTGATCCAATCTGATCGGAGTTTTTGGATGAGGGACTGATGTCTATAAATAGAACCAAAGATGACATGTGGACTCTACATTTTGATAGAGTTCTGAACTCTCATAGTAAGGGTATTGGCATCGTTCTCCTATCACCTGAAGATGTCACCATTCTATAAGCCTTTCAGCTTGCTTTTCATGTTACTAATAATATAGCTGAGTACGAGGCTGTTGTTGCCGGCCTCGAGGCCGCTCATCTCCATGGTGCCACCAAACTGAGGATTGTAGGTGATAGTCAATTAATCCTTCGTTAAGTGCTTACCAAACATCGCACCCTTGATTCCAAACTCAAGCCTTATCAGGAATTGACCTTAGCTTATGCCAAGTTTTTCACTAAACTGATCTTCGTCCATGTTCCTCATAATCAGAACATCTTAGCCGATGCTCTAGCCTCTCTCGCATCATCTCTAAATTTCCCAATCAGCAAACAATCTGAATCGATCATCATTCATAGGCGCCTCTCTCCTGCTGAGGAAAAAAGGGCTATTAGGAGAGTTACTCAGAGATATACTCTAGTTGGAGGAGCACTTTATAAACGAGGTTTTAACGATGTTCTTCTGAGATGCTTGGACGAAGATGAGCTTTGGAAAATCATGAAAGCAGCTCATGCTGGGGTTTGCGGTGGCCACGTTAATGGACAAATGATACCTAAAAAAAACCTTAGACAAGGATTCTACTGGCCCACCATAGAAGAAGACTATGTAGGGTACGTTCGTAGGTGTGCTAAGTGTCAACTTCATGTTGACAAGATTTATTCCCCCGCATCTTCACTCTATCCTGTTTCCTCCCCATGGCTTTTCTCCATGTGGACTTTCGACATCATTGGACCTCTTGGTGATCTCAATTCCGGCATTAAGCAGAAATCCTTCTTTTCCACGGCAACGGAATACTTCACCAAGTGGGCAGAAGTCGAAGCTTACGCGAAAGTCAAAGCATCAACAGTCTACAAGTTTATCATGAAGAATATCATCACAAGAATCGGAATTCCAAGCACCATCGTCACCGACAATAGACCACAGTTCATATCACAAGAATTGAAGTACCTCTGTAACAGGTATAAAATTGTATTGCATCATTCGTCTCCATACTATCCGCAAGGCAATGACTAAGCAGAGGCAACTAATAAGACTTTGATAAAAATTATCAAGCAAACATGCAAGTCTAATCGATACACATACTGACCAAAAAAATTAATGCAGGCTTTATAGGCATACCGAACTTCAATCCGCACGCCCACTGGGCCGACTCCATATTACTTAACATTCGGAATAGAGGCGGTAGTTTCATATGAAGTCCTCATCCTGTCCTTAAGAGTATAGTTGAACAAGGAGTTTTTCATTGATGAGCATCGCTCAGCACTCCCGGCTTAATTGGAACATTTGGACGAGAAAAGATGGTTAGCCGCTAATCATGCACGAGTATATAAAAAAAGATTAGCACGTTTTTATCAAAAGAAAGTCATTGAACGAAAATTCAAAGTTAGTGAAATAATTATTAAAAAAATCTTTGTAAAACTTGGTGGTCCATGTTCTAAGCTCTAACCTTATTGGGAAGGTCCTTATGTTATCTCGCATGCTTTTCCTGCTAACGTCTATTGCTTAGTTAATGTAGAGGGTCAAAAGTTAACTCATCCCTAGAATAGTCTCTATCCTAAGAAGTACTACCTTTAAATAAGTGTGTCGATCAGTATGGCGCAAGGATCAGTGGAGAAAGAACATTTGAAAACTCAAATTCCCTTATTAGCCTATGATGATCTAATTCGAACTCATTATTGCACACACAAACACGTTTGGTTCGTGAGTAACAAGAAATGCGAAGCCCGATGAATACCGAAAGCTTAACTAAGGATGGAAAAGTACAACTCATTCATTTTTAAACAAAACTTCTATTTTTACTCTCGGCCTACGATGTCGGAATGAGGCTTAGAATAGACTACTGAAAATACCCGCCATCTTAGTAGGAGGTCGTCATAAAAAAAAGGGGGGGAGATCCGCCCTACAAAGAAAAGAGGCAAAAGGCAACAGAATCAAAAGGCCACTCAACATTACAAACGTTACATCAAATGGCCATCAAATCAAATGAAAAGGGAGTGCAAGGTCGATAAATACCCCACAAAAAGTGAAAATACCCGGCATCTTAGTAGGAGGCTGTCATAAAAAAAAAGGGGGGGGAGATCCGCCCTATAAAGAAAAGAGGCAAAAGCCAACAGAATCAAAAGGCCACTCAACATTACAAACGTTACATCAAATGGCCATCAAATCAAATGAAAAGGGAGCGCAAGGTCGATAAATACCCCGCAAAAAGTGAAAATGACCGAACCCCAACGGATAATAGGGTAAAGGTAGGACATCTTTCTAAGTCTTCAAAACCCTCGTGCGGGCTTTCTAGACTAATTCTTCCTTTCTCTTCTAAAGAGGCGTACTCCAAACTTAAGGAATGCCCTAGATTGACTAAAGGTCAGACCATCAAATGGGATCACGATCATAAACATAATTCAAGCACGATGAGTCTGGATTAGGCTATTAAAGAATGATTTGGTAATTAAGTTAATGAATGAATATACCCTTTTGATCCAACTACCATGCTGGTCCTTAGTTTAGTCAAATGTTTCAAAATCACAAAAAAATCGAATATTTCAAAATCATAAAAAATTGAATATTTGAAAATCCCAAAAAAAAATCGAATACCTTAAAATCACAAAAAAATTGAATATTTCAAAAAAAATATATATTTTAAAATCACAAAGAATTGAATATTTGGAAATTACAAAAAAAATTAAATATTTCAAAATCACAAAAAAATTGAATATTTCAAAACCAAAAAAATTAAATATAACAAAAATAAAAAATTGGATATTTCGAAAACTGCAATTACAAAAAAAAATTATTTCAATAAGCATTTGCTTGTTAGATCACGAATGTTGCATATCTTTAATTTTTAGTGGGCATTTGCATGCTTGTATGTTGCATTTTAATTATTGCCTTTAATTCTCTTTATTTTCCTTCGTTAAATAAAGGTTTCGCCCCTTGACCCTTCTACCAAGGACATGATCAAATAGTTGGTTACTTTGCCAGGCAAGGGGCTGAGCTGAAACATATATTTAACCTATTTTTTCAAGTTATATACAGGGCACAGGTGTACAAAAGGGATTCAAAGTCAGAAAAAGACAATGAAAGTACAAAAAGGAATTTCATTCATATATCAAGAGTTTTGTACATGTAAAGATGAAAGTCCATCAAGAGGACTCAAAAAGAAAAGTACATCAACATCAGTACAGCACCAGCCACTCCTCATGGCTTAGTCTCATCGGCGCCCTCGTCGTACTGACTCTGAGCCTTGTCCAGTCCCTCTGGCGCTCGGCTCGGTGGTGGCGGTGGTCCCATGGTACTCGGCTCGATCTGAGCAGAAGACATAGCTACACTCGAACTAAAAGTGTTGTCGTGACCTCTCTCACGGGCCCTCTATCGGGCACGCTGGTACCTCTCCTCCACACTCCGCCGCTCGTGCTCTACGATGGATAGACGACCTTGAAGAGATTGGAGGTCAGCCATCTTCCAGACCCGCTCCCGGTCTCTCTCCTTGGTAACTATTTCCAGACACATCTGGAGTCGTGCTAACTCTCGAGGGAGATCGCCGATGGAGAGGCGCGCCAGCTGCTCTTCCAACGCGGGAATACGAGCCGCCGTAGCTCGTTTCTGCTCCAGCTCTGCCTCAGCCTTATGAAGGGCTTCGTAGAGTTCAGAAACCTACAATAAAAGATGATGTTAGCCAAGCCAAGCAAGCAAGGTTACAATACAAGAATGAGAAGTCAGGGTTGAACACTTACTCGGGTGGCGCAATCCTCTACAGCCTGAGAAGCCCGACGAATGGCTCGAGCTAGCTGGCCACGGAGATCAATAAGGATGACATCATGGGCCGCACTAGAAGAAGCCCCAGCTGCGTGCGGAGAAGGCTGGGCCGCATGGGTATAAGCGGCACGCTATATCAACGAGAACACCGTCAGTGGCTAAGCGCCAAAACATATAATTAATGAAAGAATTCATTCATATCATAGTTCATTCATACATACCAGATCATGGAGCTCCATCTGAACTTGCTCCAACTGAGCCTCTGCATCCTAGATTCGAGCTCAGAGGGTCATAATGGTCGCATCTCGCACATCCTGCACATGCACATACCCATGTCATTCATGCATTTACAAACTGAAGCAAAGATAATAAAATGAAAGAAGCATAAAAGCATACTCACATCGAGGGGGCGCAACTGTCACAGCTGGGCGGCGTAGTGCACCCGATACTACTGGAGGCAGTCCTCGCTACTCTCCGCGCGTGACTCTACCGGGATACCGCTCCAGTGCCAGTCATCGAACTAGTCACAGAACTTGACACGCCAGTCCGTGCACACCTACTTCCCCCTCATCGATCGCCCAATCCCCTCTGGGATCTCCTCCTGGATCCATTCCTGGTAGAGGCCCAAGGTCCTCATGGCTAGCCGCAGGTGGAGCAGCTCGATCTTGTTCAGGCAGTGGATCCACACCCGCCTGCCAAACCTCGCATGTCCAGCTGTCACCCACAGCTGCCCTACCCTCCCATGCCCAGATATGGGCGCCAGACCACCTACACGCATTTAAGTTAGTCGCATTCATAAATCAATGAACAAATTGCATTTAATTCAGATAAACATGATTGCATTAATTAAAACTCACCAGAAGCTCCAGATAGTCGAGGAACTAACGACGGAGGGCCGTCAGTTGATGGTGCTGTGGAACCGTATCCACAATCGGCTGCCACCGACGAGTAAGTGGTACCGCCTCGGTCTGGATGGCCTTCGCTCAGTCCAGAGGAAAATAAAAATAACTCCAAATCTGTACATGCAAACATATAGGTTAGAAATATCATTTCATAAACATACATTTGCATTTAATGAAATAATTAAAATAACTTGTACCTGGAGAAATGGGGCGAAGTCGCTAATAGTGGTCTCGCAGTCTAGTGTAACCGCTTATAAATCGGCAAAAAGGTGGGTCAGGAGGGCCACACCCCAAGCATACTCATGCGATCTATCTAAGTCCTCTAATAAACTAAGAAATCTACAATAGATTTGGTCGCCCTTCGTCCTATAGAGCAACCGATCGAACAAGAAAACCAAAAAGATCTTGAGCTATCGGTCTACTAACTCTCTCTGGCTCTCATCCTAGCAATAAGAGCCGGCAGCTGACCTATCTAACATATTTATAAAGCCCTCCCTAAACTCCCCCTGGTCCTACCTAGGGTCCTCTAGTCCCAAGGCATCTTCTACCTCTACATGCTGGAGGGTCCTAGACTCCCTGCTTGGTGGCCCTCATACCTCTGATCCTAGTAGACGCCTTGCCATCTCACGGCAATCGAGAAAGGTAATCCTGCTCACCGCCTGGCCCTCCACTTGAAGGCCAGTGATCCTCGCCACATCCTCAAGGCTGGGGACCATATGTCCCCAGGGCATCAGGAATGCCATGCATTCCGGATCCCACCTCTCTCTCAGAACCTGAAGGAGGACCAAGTCCTGCCAGAAGGGCTCTATGTCTAATAACTCTCCAAACCCCATCCCCCTGAGGCGGGCCTTCTAGAATTCAGGAAGCCTCAGTATGCGGCTGTCACCAGATCCCAAGAAATTCGAGTCCTCATCGTTCCCTGTCAAATTGCCAAGAAAATGTTAGAAAAATCATTATATAGGCAATTAAAATCAATTTTTAAAATTAATTTTGGAATAGGAACCTACCTTGAATGGCGTCACCTGGTTCCGACGCCATTCAACCACGGGTCCCAAGACCCGTGGCCTTCCCTCTCGATTTCCTCGACCTTAAAATTACTATAAAGGGAGAGTTTAGAGCTTACCATTGATGGACCTGCCTCCTTGGCCTGTGCCGCCGCCGGTGCCGCCGTCGGAGGTTCTTTTGCCTCTAGGAAGGCCTCGATTTGGCGAGGACTTGTGCCACCCCGGTTGTGCTTGGACTTCGGGGATCCCTTCTTCCTCGTCAATCTCCACCGCCGAAATGGCCGCCACGCGTTGGCGCTTCCCACTTGGGCCTCCACGCTCCATGACGATCCGAGGGATTGAGAAGAAGAGAGTGAGAATAGGAGAACTGGATGGGATGGAGGGAGAATAAGAGAGATGAGAGCTTGTGAGAGTGGAAAAGAGTGAAAGGATGAGCGAGAATGAGAGAGAGGGTGGACGGAAGTGAGGGCCGCCGCCGAAAATGGCCGGAGGATCGCCAGAGAGCTCAATTCTCCGGAGAGGAGAAAGAAAGCGTTTGAGAGAATGAGGAAGAAGGAAGGCTCGGGCTCGGGGACCCCTGTTCAAAATGTTTAAACAGCGTCGACTCAGGGCGACGTGTTTTAATGGCGCAGAAACTAAGGCTAGCGGTTCGAAATTTGAAAATTAGATAAAAGCGTTGCTTATGGTTGACGCATTTTAAGGTCTACCGCCTTTGGCAGTCAGAGACGTACCATAGAGTCTGTGAGAAAATCAGAGGAAATCTAGAGAAAATCAGAGAAAGGTGTCGAGCATGGTCGACATGGTTCAGTCAACTTAATGCTCAGAAATATCTGGAAAATAGGAGAGAGAAGTTATTGACGTCACCCATGGTCAAAGTGTTTCAGGCTCTTTGAGGAATAAATTTTGATTTTTCAAAAATTCAATTTTGTTGAAAAGTGTCTTTCTGAGTCGACGCTATTTGCATTAATGAGCCCGAAACTTGTTATTTTGAGGAAAATGAGTTATTTTGCTTGAGAAAAAATTACAAAAAATTACACAAATATTAAGGAAAGATCTTTATTGCAATAAAAGCAAGAATTTTTATTGAAAATTCAACAATTACAATTAAACCTTGGGTAGAGATTGTGAGCTTTCATGCCTGATTTTCTTAAGTTCTTTTACATAAGCTTTCCACAATTCTCTATTCGCTTTATGAGGAGTTTTTACACAACGGGTGAACCCGATGTTCCACAGAGTAGCAATAAGTTTTGTCGCCTCAAAGTCTTCGTCAGTTCTCGATGCCCGCTTCTTGATTGGAGAAAGAGAATATATCTCAAAAAATTCATAGTGAGGAATACCAAGTTGAGGATGACAGTGATGTGGATTATAGAGAACGAACTCGGTTGCCCCGATCAGTCGGAGCTCTGTGCCAGCACCACGACGCACTTGAATCGTCTTCTCCATGAGAGTAAAGTGGCGTGGATTCAAATCTAGTCCTGGGCATAGTCTTGAAGTAAGTGCGCCAGTCAGTTCGAGTCCTGTGGTTGGACACTCGATTGGCCATGTTGTCGTTGAACTTCTCAATATTGGCAATATGGAAGATAAGACTGCGCTAGTACATTTGGGATATCCTTGGAACTCTTTCCTCATTATGGTTGAATTTGAAGTGTAACTTTATCCATAAAGCTAAGAGAAGCATACTACCATAAAGAGCTTGGCCTATAGAAGCTGCAGAGAGTCCACTATAGAGATAGGCTAGAACTGCTGTGCTGATCTATTTTCCTTCAAAAATCCCACTGGTTATGTTGATCTGATCATCTTCTAGAACATTATCTTGAGCAGGGAATAGTAGAGCTCCAGCTAAGCAGGTGGTGAATGCCTTCATCACGTTCTCTGTCTCTTCATCCTTGTGATTTTCTATCATTTTCAAGGTCCATTAAGCTAACTTTGCAAGATTGATCCCCTTCTGAGTAAGACAACCCTGAATTTCTTTTGGATTCTTTATAATCTTATTCAAGAATTGATGACGATTGATCTTTTCCCTCATGAACATCATCTCAGTCAAATCAGGTTCATCATCGTTTACCTTAAGTTTAGGAAGACCCAATAGGAGTTCAATTTCTTCTAAGAGGATAGTAGCTTCGAATGTGGAGAAGAGATAGGTATGAGTTTGAGGGTTCCACAGCTCGATGAAAGTGCCCATTGAAGTCCAATCCATGCATGCGCTCTTGTAATATTTGGCATGAATAACCAACCCTTGAATATGCCACTTGGATATGTAAGATTGCATGGAGAGATTAATCTTGTTCACAAGCTTTTGGATCTAGGGAAGTAAAGAGAATCGTCTTGGACCAGGGAAGAAATGATATCTCTAGATAAAGAAAAGAATTTGGAATAGTTCTATCTTACTCGTTGAAGAGTTGAGAGTATGGAAAATTCATGTAAAAGAATAAAGAAAAGAATAAAAATTGAATAGATTAGAGAGAGTAACTTACTTGTAGGTTAAAATCTCTACCACTTAGATGACCTTCCATATCAGAAAGCCTCTTAATCATCTTCCTTGCCCTCTTGTTTGAGGAGTCCTTAGCAAAGCTAGCCATCTTCTTTGAATAAAATTTGATTTACTCCTTGATTACTTGATTTCTTCCGCTTTCTCCTCTTTTCCCTTGAGTCTTGAAGAGAATTCTCTAGCTTCCCCTCTTGATTGCTTGTTGTATTGAATTGAATTGAAGAGAGGGAGGTTTTATAGAGTTATTTGTGAAGTTGAGGAGCCCTTTCTGAGTTGGAAGAGGGAGTTTGAAGGAGGAAAGTGGAGTTCAGATTGGAAATAGAGCGGCCTATTTTGGTAAGTTAAATCGCATATGGACAGGGCGATGTCATTCAAATGACGTCGACACAGGGCGACGCCTTTTAGGCTTTTTCTTATATTCTCTGAAACTCCATGTTATTTGCTATTTGTTCATGTTTATTCCTTTCCACGAAGTTACTGATGAAATCTGAGTGCAGGAAATATTCAAAGAAAAGAAAATGATTCCGAAGTTTCGAATAAAGGTCCTACTGTGCGACTTAATGAGTCCCAGCCGTGACTAAAAAGACGGTTATCTCTACCTTGTATTCCTTCATGTAATTGATTTGCATCATCATTATTATATGATAAATATTTATTAGATATATCAAGGACCTTGTGGTTTTGATGAAACTGGAATTTGAGTTCCCCTTCAACAAAAATAGTGATAATTCTAGAGAATTCTTAATTACACGGATAGGCCGTTAGATTGTTAATTGACGGAGACGATGGTTCCACTTTTGTGAGACGGTGCATAGATAAACGAGCTTTGGCTTAGTGTTGAATTACAGATTTGGTATCTTAACTCATCAATGACAGTTTAACAATATGATCCTTGATTAATTTATATTTTATTTCATCTTATTTTCATTTTAGCCTAGCATGCATCATGTAGGACTTTGAAACAATTGTGATAAAAATTAATTTATGATTAAATTTTAGACCATTGATCAAATAAATCCCAACGTGATATGAAATATTCTATTATGAATTAATCTCTCAATTATCTTTGAGGTTTTCTTGAAGATATCTTTAGAATTCTATCTTTGCTTGGATTCTTTATCCCAAATATTTTTCATTTTCTTTTAAGATCCATCATAGTTATAGCATGTCCACATTGACTGGTAACCGCTCTCCATGATGAAACATGTAGGATTTGTAACCTAGGGTACTTCCTAATCGTAGAAGTTGATCGACCTTATTTTATTTCCTTTGTCTCCTTCATCCAGACAGGATTGATTCCATTAATTTCTTTGTGTAACGACTTGCCACACTATAATCGGAGATCCGATTACTAAATGGGTACCGAATCATTAAAATTTGGAGCCAAACCAGGATCTCGATAAGTCTGGGAAATAAACAATAAACTAAGCTAAACATTTACATCATATTGAATTGTAAAGGAAGTGCAGGAATTAAAAATTATTACAGTTCAACTTGACTCAGCAAATAATTACATATTTCAATTGAAAAGAAGTAATTAAGCGTATAGGCCTGAAAAGAAATAACAGCTACATCGGGGCATACCCCGGAATGATGGCTGCTAGTGTGTAACCCGAGACAAAACCCTCCTCGCTACGCCTGCTTGGAACCCTCACCTGAAAACCACAGGGGGTGAGTCTCATTGAAATAGACTCAGTAGGGATCCTTCGATCCTCACCACCCACTTACACACCCACAAGTGCAACAACATGAATAAAGGCAATTTAAATAAAGTAGTAAACACAACTCTAAAACCATTCCACCACGGAGTCCACAACCAGAGTCTCGGCTAAACACACAAGTCACACGGTCGAATGCGGAAAACACCGACCCACTGAGACCAAACATCAACCCCTCGGATAATGCATTGGCTACTCCGTCCTAACCTGGCTCATGGTGGTTCTGCTTCCCCTAGCAGGAGTGACACTCCAAATGTACCACTTCCACACCGGTACTAGCTATACCCCGGGGTACACCAGGTGACCCTCTCTCTAGGCGTCACCCCACCACTCCCACATCGGCGCCGTGTCACTCCTACACCGATATATAGGGTGCCTAAGCGCTAACAACTGTCACTCTAGGTCTACGGTCGCACGGAACACAACACAGTGCGATCCGATCACGTAGAAACCCTCGTCCTCGAATACGTTTTTAAGTATGCATTTAATCAAACTATCTAACAATGTAAACACTTGTTAATTGCATGGATTAATGAGATTCTGTCTTGAATCGCGTCGCCCATGGCCGACGTCATTCAAGACTCCTAAACTGGTTCATATGAAAACTGGGCTCTGGAATATGGTCTAAAATGCGTCGTGCGAGGTAGTTACCTTTTTAAAAGGTGTCGCTGTCCTTAGTAGCCTAATCACGATAGAAACAGAATTAGGCCTTGGGGTGATCTGAACTAAATCGCGTCGTGGGAGGCAGTCGCCATTCCAAATGGCGTCACTGTCCCAAGACGCCATTTAGTGTTTGCTAACAAGTTTCCCTTAGCCTTCCGAGTATAAAAACTGGAATTTCTTCCCGAAAATCTCCTAAACATGCTCCAAAGTAGCAAAAACGTGGTTTTAATCAAAACACAACGAAGATCGTCACCCTACCAGTTTACTTGAATTCCTCCGAGCTTCAAGCCGCTGGACCGCCATGCCACAAGCCACCGTCGGCACCGCCGTGGACGCCGTTACTCCACCGGGACGTCGGCCGCCATCCGGAGAGCAATACGCCGCAGAGGAAATGGTGGTTGTAGTGGTGGAAGTTAGGGGGGGGGGGTTTGATGGAGTGTTGTGGGAGGGAAGGAAGGAGATGGGGAAGGGAGAGCGAAGGGTTCGAAGAGAGGGAGGAGAGAGAAGAAGATGAGAGAAATGAGGGAAAAGAGGAAGGGTTCGCAGGTTTAAACCGAACGTAGCTAAAACGCGCCGTCCAATACCGACGCCATTCAGATGACAAGACCGACTTGGCACACTCTAAAATGCGTCTCCCTAACAGGACGCTGTTTGAACAGCATAAAAAACCTATACCCCAGCCCCTACAAGGGCCCAAACCAAGGGGTCCGACACCGAAACTGACCCAATAACTGGATCCAAAACCTCAATCCTTACACTTTGAGTTACTTCACTGATTATTTTGAAAAAGATTCTCATCATATGATGTTAAGAGCATGTCACATCACACCTTGGCATAATCCTTTCAGTACATTCCATTCCATTTCACTCCCTTGTAAAGTCAATGCCAAGCTAGAATAGCTATAGACATGCTAATTTTGACCTAATATTGAGTAAATTTCATGTCACACTTATAATGCACTAGAATGGTCTGATTTTTCATGATTAATTAATTTTTATTGATGTTTTTCGAAATATGTTGATTAACGTCGACCATGGCCGATGCCATTTAGATTTCTAGGAGAAATCAGTTTGGAATTAAACTCCTAAATTCAGATGGATTTGACTTAAAAAAATGTCGACCATGGTCGATGCCTTTTAGGTCCTAATCCGTTTGGGTTTCCGATTTTTAATTTCGAATTAGTTTCCTAAATATCTAAATCACGACTCCTATAGTCGACGTGTTTTCGCTTTCCTAATTCTTTCAGGTTTCCTTTGCGAATTTCTTTCTATGTTGGCCCCTCCTAATTGGCTAAATGGCGTCTCTTGATCACGACGCATTTCAAGTACTTTCCTGATAAGCATGATTTGGTCGAGATAATCCGTTTCTAGAAAGTGGAAGGGTTTCTAACTCCTTCCATGTATATCCAGGGCAAGTCCGAGCTATGGGAGAGCCTTTTTGAAGGCCAAATTATCTTAATTGAAGTCTCTATATATACAATACCCTTTGGACCTTTGAAAAAGGTTGGCTATTGGTGTTTTGGAGTTAAAATCAAGGTGAAAAGGAGCCCTTTACTACAAAAAACGTGGAAGGAATTTGAAGGCTTCTTCTTCCTCCTTTTCCTTCTCCATTGAAGCTTTGGAAGACCAAGGCTATGGAGGGGCCATCCACACTCACCCCCTTTGTTTTCCTTTGCTAGTTTCTCCATAGTTTCCATCATTTATTTACTGTTTTACATAATTCTTCATCACATCACTCCATCATACACACACCCACATCATATTTCCATGCCTACATGAGTTAGGGGTTTAAAGAAAAGAAACAAAAAGTGAGTTATTCTTCTTTAGTTGCATGTTTAGACCAGGAAATAGAATAGTTACTACACTTTCATAGCTCTAATCCGTTTTCTTTATTTTCTTTGTTTGATTCTTTTGCAAGGTATGAAGAAGAAGAAAGGCTTTGAAGAAAAGGAACCACAAGAAAAATACACATAAATAAGCGTAAAGCTAAAGAAGAGGCTCTTCTTTTTCGGCCGACCGAAAGAGAGGAACAAAGAACTCCGTCTCCCAATTTTCACAAGGTTAGTAAAGTGATCAACTTATTTTTTTTGAAACCACTGGTTTCTGGCGGTCACGATTTAATTGGATTTGTTAATTATTCAACACATGAAATTATGATGATAACGCACACAATTTGAGCACCTACATATGGATGTGTGGGGACTTTGGGTAGAAATGAGCATGTTTTGGGGGTTTTTTATTGAAATGGGTGTTTTTGAAGATGGGAGTAGCATGTTTTTTGTGGTTTATGAATTTTTACCCTATCTCTATTTTGTGTTTTCCATGCATTTTGGCGGAGGGGGACCCTGTATTGTGGCTCGGTAGAGACTAGATGAGAGCTTAATTTCGGGCATAAAACACGTCCACTCAGGGTTACACGATTTGAGAATACCGTCGGCCTTAGTCGACGCGATTTACGGCCCATATCCCTGGGTCTCGAGGCCAGAGAGTGAGGCCAAAGAGTGGGATAGGACGTTGAATGACGTTGACCATGGTCGACGCAATTTAGGTAAGTATCCCAAGGTCCCGAGGCCTGAGAGTGAGGAAAACCAATTATAAGGCCTTCAATGGCGTCGAGCTGTGTCAACGCAATTTATGGCCCATGCCCCTAGGTCCCGTGGCTAGAGAGTGGGATAGGATGTTGAATGATGTCGACCATGGTCGACATGATTCAGGTCAGTATCTTAGGGTCCCAAGGCCTGAGAGTGAGGAAAACCAATTATAAGGCCTTTAATGCCGTCGAGCTAAGCCGACACGATTCAAGATAGATCCCCATATTTCCTGCATTTTAACATGTGTGATTTTTATATATTATGTTAATAGATTCTTGTATAATGTTATATGTTCCTATTAAATGCATGCTTGAAATCATACATTGGGGCAAGGATTTCCACGTGATCAGAATAACATTATGTTGTGTTTATGCGACCGTGGACCATGAATGATAGTTGTTAGCGCTTTACACCCTGTGTCGGTGTAGGAGTGACGCAGTATAGGTGTAGGAGTGGCAAGGTAGCGCCTAGGAGGCGAGGGTCACCTGGTTTACCTTGGGGTAAAAGCTGGTACCAGTGTAGGAGTGGTATACTTCGGAGTGTCACTCATGGCTAGGAGGAGGCAGAAACATCTAAAGTTAGATAGGTCGGAGTAGCAAGCGTGCTATACAAGGGGTTGCTATTCTGTCCCAACATGTCAGTGTTTTTCTTGGTTGACTTGGCGGCTTTTAGTGTGTTTCTTACAGTGGATGCATGATTTATTTGTCGGTTTACTTGCACATACTTGCCTATATATCCTTGTAGTGTTGCGATTGTGTGTGCGTATGTGGGAGGTGGGATCGAGGGATCCCTACTGAGTCCATTCCAATATGACTCACTCCCTACGGTTTTAGGTGAGGGTTCTCAGTAGGCGTACTAGTTGTACGGTTCCGTCTCATGTTACGCGCCAATAGCCATCATTCCGGGATACGTCCCAACATAGTTGTACTTTTAAATTTAGTCCTATACGTATACTTATTTATTTTCAATTGTGGATTATATAATTATTTGTTGAATCGAGTCGGGCTATAATAAGTTTTAATTAATGCACTTCCTTTACGGTTCGATGTTGTATGGAATGTTTAGGTTAGTTTATCATTTATTTTCCAAACTTATTCGAGATCTTGATTTTTCTCCTAATTTTAATGATCTGATACCACTGAATCCGACTGAATTGTTGGATGGTATTAGTACCTTACTATCAACCAGCTTGATCATATTGTCGCAGTTGCGTGGATGGTCCTCGGACCTGAGACACCAAGGACACCTTGTCAGTGGACTTCTGTGCTTTGACCTTTGTTTATGAATCTCTATCCACAGAATTCTAAATAGCCAAGGATCGGGTACAGCGGAATACTGTTGAAGGGAATTGAGTGTCAATAAGGAATCATTTGCTCTCGATACTTAGAGAGAGAATGCCCTAGGAAGGATGCGCGGAAGTCCCTAGCCAAGGCAGACGATAATATCGAGAGAGGAGTTTTCCGATATTATTCAGCAACATCCAATCCAAGTGAGTTGACCGGTTAGGGTTTGACGGTACACCATACCCTGAGTTGACTTGAGAGCATTGAAAGAATAAAAGATTATATCTACGTGGTAACTGGTAGCGGAAAGGTTCGAAGAGTAGGTTACTTAATCCCGATACCTTCCGAGTTCACGTGGTGTTGCTTGGCACCCAACGTGATCGGAGGACCGATCGAATTTAATATGCGACATTAATTCGATTAATTAATTAATTAATATGAGTTATTAATTGATTAATCAGGTCAGTGAGGAGTCACTGGTTTAATGGGCCATTAATCGGACTGGTTATTGGGCCTAGAGGGTCACCCGCAAATGATTCTCAAGGCGATGGATTATAAAGTGGGTTTTATATAAACCGGAGCTTTTATCAAAAACTACGCGATTAGTATAAAATGTAAAGAACGGGTTGAGCAGGTCAGGCTGCTGCTCAACCCTAGCCGCCCCCTCCTCTCTCCCTCTCTCTCTCTGGCGCCCAGGCCACCCCGTTCTACGGGTCTATTCCACCGCTTCTCTGACTCCCGTCCGACGGGAAACCGACCTCTCGTTGCGGCGGTCGTCGCGGTGAATGGCAAAGGGTTCATAGGCTGCGACGAGCAAGGAACGTGAGGATATCCACCGTGAGGAGGATCGCGTAGACTTCGTTAGAGGCCGGACATCTATATGGTTGGCAATGTAACACCGATGGAACCAATCGGTCGCGGATTCGAATCTGTGCAAGATAATATCCGATTATCTGGTTTTAGAATATTCGAAATGGGAACGGATCGCAGATAATTTTTTATTTTTAATTTCTGCTGCGTTTGCGATCCGGAAAAACCCGAGAACCCAACAGTAGTATCAGAGACAGGTTCCATTATTTCTCGTCCCGTTTCGATCTCCGAATTAGTTGTTTCATGATTTTTTCCATGCACGAATTCAATTGCTTTGCTGGATCTATGTTTATATGATGAACACAATAATAATTGGATTATTATTATGCAAAATCGAATTTTTAATTTGGGGTTTTCTAGTTCTTCGTGGGATGAAGAACGGCGTTTACGGCGGCTTTGTTCTTGCCTTCCCAAGTGTTGGGGATTGGGTCGGCACCCAGATCCTCCTTGCAGGGTTGCCGGTCATCACCAGGCAGCAAGGCCGCTGCCGGAGAACTCGATGAAGCTGGCCATATTGGAGGAGAACTCCCTTCTTCTTCCTCTTTTCGTTTTTCAGCAAAACCAGAAAATTAGATTTTTTTGGGAGAAAAAGAAGGCTGGGTTGGCTCCTTCGAGGGCTTCTCTGGCAGGCATGCCGACACCGGGGAGCCCGGCAACGCCGGGGGGGTCGCCGGCCGGGACCGGCGGTGGCGCTGAAAGCCCTACTCGCCGCTATGAACAGATAATCGGACTGGCCGGGCCTGGCGAGCCCTGGCTTGGCTAGGGCCCGAGCCCAAGGCTAAGCCCAAGTGGCTAAAACCCCCTTCCTTAATTTCCTTCCCATTATTTCCCAATTTTAAATACCAATAGCCCAATTGAAACATAATTGGATTTTAATTCTAAAATTTAAATTTTGTTTTGACTATTGATTTATTATTCAATTTCATTTTAATTGTGCATTAATGATTTTGAATCATCAAGATTAACAATTAGTTGTTAATTAATTAAGTATTAATTATTAGTTTAAATGTTAAATTAATAATTAATCTTAATTTAACTAATTTAAAAGTTAGATAAGTGGTCAATAATGATTGGTCTAAGTGTTAGATTAATAATTATTAATTGTTCTAATTGTTAATTAATGAGAGTTAGTTTTTAATTTAAGCGTTAAATTAATAACTAATTTAGTTGATTAATTTAAGTGTTAAATTAGTATTTATTAATTAATTAATTTTAATTATTACTTTAAGAGTTAAATTAATGATTAACATTAATTAACTAATCGTAGAGTTAGATTAGTAATTTTTAAGTGAATTAGAGTTAATTGTTAATTTAAGTGTTAAGTTAATCATTAATTTTAAATTAACTATTCTAAGAGTTAGAATTAGAATTTATTAATTAATTAGTATTAATTATTGGTTTAAGAGTTAAATTAATAGTTAGCATTAATTGACCAATCTAAGAGTTAGATTAATAATTAATAATTGATTAGATATGATTATTAATTTAAGTGTTAAATTAATGATTACTTTTAATAGACTAATCTAAGAGTTAGATTAGTAATTAATTATTAATAGTCTAATTGTTAGATTATTAGTATTGTTTAATCTAAATGTTAGATAGTTTGATATTAGAAATGTTCTAATGGCATGGAATATTCTGGAATTATTAATTTGGAGTGTGTGCACATGTGATGTGTGTTTAAATGTTTTTAAATATGATTTAATTGTATGTTAAGATAATAAAATGAGTTTTTGAAAATCAAATGCCAATTGTGATTGGAACCTAGCTTTTCAAAAGTCAATATTATTTATTTTGAAAAACTCTTTTATTTAGCCATGTGATGCGCTTATCATGTGTGGAATAGTTAAAATACACCGTGGTCATGGATATGTGTTTATTTAATTATTCATGTGATGAATGATTGTATGAATCGTAGATGTGTGATTGGAATATTTATTAATTGTTAATAAATATAGATCTGCGTACCCCTCTCTCTCTCATACTCCAATGTAATTCTACCTCCCTCTCTCTTGAACTCGCAATAAGGTTGTCTTCTATTTACATGTAAATTATGAATTTATTATAATCTAATCGAGACAACCGAGGAAGGGGTGAGGACGATCTACATATACAACCAAGAAGGTGATGTCATGGAGATCCTTTGCCTATGTGTTTGCAGGGTAATCTAATATAAATGTATGCTAGATTGTATGTGCGTTTGACTGTTGGCTCAATCAAACCCACTATGCTATCCATGACCACACTTGACATATATGAGATGCATTATTTTTATTTTTGATTATAAATCAAACCAGGTATAGTATTTATTAAATATATACGATATATTTATATACTATCACCTAGGAGAGACCAAGATAAAATTTATCTAAATACCTTCGTCTAAATTCTAAGCCGTAACGTGAGTAGTTAAGAACTTACCGCGTGGTCCACCATCGTTATAGTCATAGGATTCGAATTACTTTAGACAGGTTTGTTGTGCTATCCATAAGGCCTGTTTAATTGTAAGGCGAGACTGTGGCTATAACATTAGATGCCTATTGATCGAGGTAGAGGAACCATGTAGCTTTGTTGTACTATCCACAAGGGCTGTATGCAAATCTATGCTCGTCTCGTAACGATGGTTACTTTAGATTAGAATTAATAGCTTGTTGCGCTATCCAAAAGGTCATTAAATCTCTGAGGACCGAAGATATGATCGGATATTGCAAAGAGTTGCAAGTCCATGAGGTGGGTGCTCTTTGAGTGTATTACAGCTTGTTGTGCTATCCACAAGACTGTACTGCATTTCATTGAGATTCTGATCCCCACTAGGAGACTATCAGCATCTCCCATTCTGTATAGCTGAGGGTTATATAGTCCATCGAAAATTAGTGGGAGTTGAAACTTGATCAATAGATCGTGTCTTGTTTTAAAATTTAATAATTGAACATCTGATAAATAGATTACTTATCTCCGTGACATACCTGATGCTAAACTTTTGACTAGCCTAAACTACTCAGATTGGCTGAAAAACCTGAAGAATGTCTTCTGACTTGAGTACATTGCCTACGTCCTTGGGACTGATTCTCCTGCTGAACCGGCATTAGATGCCCCTGAGGCGGAGATGATCGCGTACGATAAAAGATCGAAGGACAAAGACAAAGGAGTAGTAAAGGGTGACTGTTTCTACTGTAAGAAGAATGGTCACTGGAAGAGGAACTGCAAGGAGTTCTTCAGTAATAAAGTTTATGGAAAAGTGAAGCTATCAGAAGCTTTAGATATCTATATGATAGATATCAACTTGTTAGTTAGAGATTCCATATCTTAGGTATTAGATACAGAATGTGCTTCTCATATCTACCATGACGTGCAGATGCTGACAAATAAACGCAAGTTGAGAAAAGGCGAGGTGGAATTGAGACTAGGAAATGGCGCAAAAGTTGCGACAGTTGCTGTAAGGACAACAAACCTCAGGCTTCCATCAAGAGATGTCTTATCATTGGAAGATTGTTGTTATGTTCCTAGCATAATAAAGAACATCATATCAGTATCTTGTTTGGACAAGATAGGGTATAGGTTGTCTATTGAGAATAGAAGTTGTTCGATTTATTATGGTAATAAATCAATAGCTTCAGCATCTTTAGTCAACGGTCTATATCTTTTAGATGTTTCTTATTATAATCTTCACATTGATAATGCTCTTAAGAAAAGTAAGAATTGTGTGAACCAATCCTACACGTGGCATTGTAGACTCGGACATATTGGTGAAAATAGGCTGCAAAAGTTGCATACACATGGTTATTTAACTGCATTCGATTCTGAATCGTTTGCGATATGTGAGTCCTGCTTTATGAGGAAGATGGCAAAATCTCTATTTACTGGACATGGAGAACGTGCCAAGGACATTCTGGAACTAATACATTCAAATGTATGTGATCCAATGTCCACCCAAGACAAAGGTGGCTTTTCATACTTCATCATGTTTACCAATGACTTCTCGGCTATGTGTACTTAATGAAGTACAAGTCGGAAGTATTTGAGAAGTTCAAAGAGTTCAATAATGAGGTAGAGAAGCAGACAGGAAAGAGTATTAAAACTTTTTGATCAGATTGAGGAGGAGAATACTTGAGTACTATTTTCACACAATTCTTAAAGGATAATGATATCCTTTCTCAACTGACCCCTCCATATACACCACAGATAAATGGTATATCTGAAAGAAGGAATTGCACCTTGTTAGACAAGTTGCGCCATGATGAGCTTCTCGAGTTTACCAGTGTCCCTCTGGGGGTATGCTCTAGAATCAACATCATACCTACTGAACAGAGTACCCAGCAAATCTGTGACTTCTACTCTATATGAGATATGGAAAGGCAGAAAACCAGAATTTAAATATGTTAAAGTTTGAGGTTGTCTTGCTCATGTAAAGTGGCATGATCCAAATAAGCTGGAATCACGAACTGATAAATGCAGGTTTGTGGGATATCCAAAAGAAACCTTTGGATACTACTTTTACCAACCTGGTGAACAAAAGGTATTTGTCGCCAGGAAAGCTATCTTCCTAGTAGAAGAATACCTTCTCTAGGAGGACAGTGGGAGTAAAATAGTACTGGAAGAAGTTCCAGATTCCCAAACAGCTGCAATATCATCAGATTAGATATCAGTTCTTGAATCTGTTCAGGTACACATAGATGAGCCTCGTATATCTGGTAGATTACCTAGACTACCCGAACGATATGTGGGACATATTGCTGAAGGTGAGTCTAAAGTGGAATATAATGAAGATGATGATCCAAAAACCTACCAGGAGGCCATAGAAGGCCTAGAAGCCAGGCAATGGCGAGAAGCCATGAACTCAGAAATCCAGTCCATATACACTAAGTAAGTTTAGAACTTGGAGGACTTGCTCGAGAGTATTTTACCCATTGGGTGCAAGTGGATCTTTAAAAGAAAGATTGGTGCTGATGGACGGATCGACACTTACAAGGCAAGGTTGGTGGCAAAGGGATGTCGTCAAAGGTAAGGAATTGACTATGATGAGACTTTCTCACCAGTTGCCATGATAAAGTCGATCAGAGTTCTACTCGCCATAGCTACACACTTTGACATCGAGATCTGGCAGATGAATGTAAAGACTGTCTTCCTCAACGGTAACCTTGAGAAAGAGGTGTATATGACACAACCTGAAGGTTTCATATCTAAAGAATCTCCAGATAAAGTGTGAAAGCTTCAAAGGTCCATTTATGGACTGAAGCAGGCTTCCCAGAGCTGGAACATAAGATTTGATGAGACTGTCAAGTCTTATGACTTCATTAAGAATGGAGATGAGCCTTGTGTATATAAGAAACCAGTGGGTGCGCAGTCACCTTCTAGTTCTTTACGTAGATGACATACTACTCATTAGGAATGATGTTGCTATGATATCATCAGTAAAGATCTAACTGTTGAAAAACTTCTCTATGAACGATTTGGAAGAAGCATCCTACATATTAGGAATACGGATCTATAGAGATAGATCAAAGAGGATGCTTGGAATGACCCAATCCGATATCATAGTCAAAAAGTTTGGTATGGAAAATTTCAAGAGAGGTCTCATACCGATGAGACATAGAATTAATCTCTCAAAGGAGTAATCTCCTAAGACTCCTAATGAGAGGGCATTCATGGATAGAGGACCCTATGCCTCTGCCATAGGATCTATCATGTATGCCATGCTATGTGCACGGCCTGATGTGGCATATGCTCTAAGTGTTACGAGCAGATTTCAGGCTGATCCAGGCGAAGAGCATTTGAAGGCAGTGAAATGTATCTTTAGGTACTTGAGAAGAACTAAGGATATGTTTATTATCTATGGAGGAGGTGGCTTGAAATTGTGAGGCTTTACTGACTCGAGTTTCCAGTCATATCCAGATGATAGCAAGTTTACATCTGGATTTGTGGTTACTTTGAACGGAGGCACAATGTGCTGAAAGAGTTTCAAGTAAGAAACCACTATAGATTCAACGACTGAAGCTGAGTACATCGTTTCAACTGAAGCCGCCAAGGAAGCAGTGTGGTTGAAGAAATTCATTACCGACCTCGGCGTAGTTCCCAGCATCTCTGAACCTGTTCCACTGTTGTTCGACTATAATGGAGCCATTGTATAAGCGAAAGAGCCGCGGTCTCATCAGAAATTGAAGCATATTCTGAGGCGCTTTCATCTCATCAGAGAGATCATTACTAGAGGAGATGTAGGGGTGGAAAGAGTTCCATCTGCCGATAATGTAGTAAATCCACTGACAAAGCCATTGGCTCAAAATGTGTTTGAGCGTCGCTTATAGTCTGTAGGTTTAGTACATAAAGGTGATTGGCTATAGTCCAAGTGGAAGATTGTTAGTCTTAGGTGGCCTACAAGGCAATATGACTTTGTAATCTCGTTCATTTATAAAATGGCATAATATTCATTATGTATAATTCATTTTAATTATCATCTCATAATGAAGTCCGTAAATGTGTGCGATAGTGATCAGACCATGATGAGATCATAATAATGAGACTAATCACTTAAACACACATATTCTTAATAGTTCTTAGTCGAAGGATATTCGAGAAGGACATCGGATATCCGGTTAGACTAGTACAGATTACTCCTACTCATACGATGAGGGTGATTGATCTCATAGTCACTTATGTGAAGACACTAAGGTGAATCTTAGGTGCTTATTAGAGAATGAGTTCATTGAACTGATCCGACTGAATCGCTGGATGGTATAGTACCTCACTGTCAACTAGCTTGATTCTATTGTTGCAGTTGCGTGGATGGTCGTCGAACCTGAGACACCAAGGACACCTTGTTAGTGGACTTTTGTACTTTGACCTTGGTTTTTAAATTTCTATCCATGGGATTCTAAACAGCTAAGGATCGGGTACAGTGGAATACCGTCGAAGGGAATTGATGTCAATAAGTAATCATTCGCTCTTGGTACTTAGAGAGATAATGCTTTAGGAAGGATTCACGGAATTCCCTGGCCAAGACGAACGATAATATCGGGAAAGGAGTTTTCCGATATTATTCAGCATCATCCAATCCAAGTGAGTTGACCGGTTAGAGTTTGACGGCACACTATACCCTGAGTTGACTCGAGAGCATTGAACGAATGAAGGATTATATCCACGCGGTAACTGTCGACGAAAAGGTTCCAAGAGCGGGTTGCTTGACCCTGATACCTTCCGAGTTCACGCGGTGTTGCTTGGCACCCAACGTTATCGGAGACCAGATCGAATTTAATGTGCAACATTAATTTAACTGATTAATTAATTAATATGAGTTATTGATTAATCAGGTCAGTGAGGAGTCACTAGCTTAATGGGCCATTAACAGGACTGGTTATTGGGCCTAGAGGGTTACACGCAAATGATTCTCAACGCGATGGATTATAAAGTGGGTTTTATATAAACCGGGGGTTTTATGAAAAACCGCACGGTTAATATAAAATGTAGCAAACCGGTTGAGCAGGCCAGACTGCTCAACCCTAGCCGCCCTCTCCTCTCTTCCTCTCTCTCTCTAGTGCCCCAGGCCAGCCCCGTTCTACAGGTCTGTTCCACCGCTTCTCCGACTCCCGTCCGACGGAAAATCGACCGCGCATCGTTGCGGTCATTGCGGCAAATGACGAAGGGTTCATGGGTTGCGACGAGCGAGGAATGTGAGGATATCCTCTGCTAGGAGGATCGCGTGGACTTTGCTAGAGGCTGGGCATCTGCGCGGTTGGCAGTGTCACACCGACAAAACCAATTGTTCGCAGATTCGAATCCGCGCAAGGGAATACCCAATTATCCGATAATCCGGTTTTACAATATTTGAAATGGGAACAGATCGCAGATAATTTTTTATTTTTAATTTCCACTGTGTTTGCGATCCAAAGAAACCCGAGAACCCAACAGCTCCTTCCTCGGTTGCCTCGATCAGAGTACATTAAATTCTAAAATTACATTTAAATTGATGAAAGCCTCATGGCGAGTACAAGAGAGAGGGAGGTAGAATTACATCGGCGTATGAGAGAGAGAGAGAGAGGTACGCAGACCTCTATTTATTAAAAATTAAATAAATATCCATCCAAACATCCACGATCCGTACACATCATTCATCACATGAATAATATAACATTGCATATCCATGACCATGGTGTGTTTTAACCATTCCACACATGATAAGTGCATCACATGGCTAAAATAAAAGAGTTTCAGAATTAAATAATTTTTTACTTTCAAAAACTAGGTTCCAATAAAAAAATGGCTTTTAAATTTTGAAAACTATTTTAATTAATTTAATCATACAATTAAATCAAATTTAAAAGTATAAAACACACATCACATGTGCGCACACTCCAAATTAATAATTTCGTATTATTCTATGCAAATTAGAACATTTCTAAAATTCAAACAATCTAACATTTAGATTAAACCATATTAATAATCTAACAATTCAACTATTAACTACTAATTACTAATGTAACTCTTAGATTAGTAAATCAAAATTAATTACTAATTTAACACTTAAAGTAATAATCAACTCTAATTAAATATTAACTACTAACCAAACAATTAGATTTGTCAATTAATGTTAATTATTAATTTATCTCATAAACCAATAATTAATATTAATTAATTAATAACTTCTAATTATAATTCTTGGAACACTTAAATTAACAATTAACTTTAGTTAATTAAAAGTACTAATCTAACTCTTAGGTTACTTAATTAATGTTAATCATTAATTTAACTCTTAAAGTAATAATTAACGCTAATTAATTAATGACTACTAATTTAGCACTTAAATTAGTCCTTTAAATTAATTATTAGTTTAACACATAAATTAATAATTAACTCTAATTAATTAACAATTAGATGATTTAATAATTAATAATCTAACACTTTGACTAATAATTAATAAACACTAATCTTAATCTTAAATTAGTTAAATTAAGATTAATTATTAATTTAACACTTAAACTAATAATTAACTCTAATAAATTAACAACTAATTGTTAATCAAAATGATTCAAAATCATTAGTGCCCACTTAAATAAGATTGAATGACAATTTAAAATTTTAAAATAATTTTAAATTTTAAATTAAAATCCACTCATATTAAATCAAATGGGCTAATAGGGGTTTAGGGTTTAAAACAAATATGGGGCATCAAAAGTCAAGAGGCTGAGTCAACTCAACATCTGCTTCGAGCCCCCTGGCTCGGCTAGGGCTCGAACTAGGGGCCGTGATCTGAGCCAAGTTAGACCTGGTTGGGGTCAGGGCCAGCCCGACCATTGAGGGCCATCTTAAGCCCGGCCCGCTTGGTCCTGGACCAGCAGGTCAGGGTAGTCGGCGGCTCGAGTGGACCGCCCTCCTAGCCCAAACCTGATGCCCCAAATATGAACCCTAACATGTTCTTGCAGGAGAGCTTCGGTGGCGTCGGCGCCGCCCAGCGGCCACTGCCCCGGCGACCCCCCCCCCCTCCCCCCCCCCCCCCACCCCGGCACTGGCGATGCCTCCAGCACCGGTGGGGCTGCCGGCAGTGCAATTTTAACTGTTTGAGTGAGGTTCCCTTAATCATCGAGGGTCATCAGCTACCAGCCTAGTTGGTCGTACTTGCCATTCGAGACTTTGATGTCATCTTGGGCATGGACTGGTTGGAGGCCTATTTGGTTAAGGTAGTTTCCATAGGATGAGGGTGCGCTCTATTCCAAGCGTACCGGCCTTCTACTTCCAAGGTATTAGGCTCCCTTCTCGTAGTATTCTCATTTCTACTTTTAAGGCTAAGAGATTGCTTGTTGGTGGCTGTGAGGCTTTCCTTGGCTCTTGTGATAATAGTGTTTCCAGTCCTTTGGGGTGCCTATAGTTTGTGTTTTTCCTGATGTGTTTCTTGACCTTCCTACTAAGTGGGTGGTTAAGTTCACTATTTTCCTGATGTGTTTCCAACTGAACTTGCTGAGTTGAAGGCACAGTTGTAGGATTTGCTGGATAAGGGTTTTATCCATCCTAGTACTTCCCCGTAGAGTGTTCTTGTTCTGTTTGTTAGGAAGAAGGATGGTTCTTTGAGGCTGTGTATTGATTGTAGACAGCTGAACCAGGTAACAATGAAGAACAAGTACCCACTTTTGAGGATCAATGATCTAATGGATCAATTGCAGCCTGCTAAGGTGTTCTCGAAGATTGACTTGAGGTCAAGATATTACCAGTTGAGGATCCACGAGTCAGATGTGAGTAAGACGGCCTTTAGGACTCGCTATGGACATTATGAGTTTTTGGTTATGCCTTTTGGCTAGACCAATGCTCCGACAGCCTTCATGGATTTGATGAACTGGGTTTTCAGGGCCTATATAGATCAGTTTGTGGTTGTATTTGTGGATGACACTTTGGTGTATTCTTCTTTTGAGGGAGAGCATGTTACACACCTTCCGGTATTGTTGCAGGTCCTGAGAGAGCACCAACTTTATGCTAAGTTCAGCAAGTGTGGGTTCTAGTTAGATAGGGTGCATTTTCTAGGACATGTCATTTCTGGTGATAGTATTTTAGTGGATCTAGCCAAGGTTGAGGCAGTGATGGATTGGGGGAGACCAACGACTATGACAGAAGTTAAAAGCTTCTTGGGGTTGCTAGGGTATTACAGACGATTTGTCCAAGATTTTTCTTCTATAACAGTACCCTTGTCGAAGTTGAGTCGCAAGGGAGTGTAGATGCTCAAAGATATCATGCTCTCATTAAAATTCAATGTTAACCATAATAAACAATCAAAAGAAACGTGATCGCCATAGATTGAGAATCTCAAAAGGAAGTTGATCGCTGCTTACCTTGTCAATTAGGGAGAATTTGGGGTCCTTTTGTTTCCTCCTTCTCTGTCGGCCGAAGAAAAAGAGCTTTCTTGTTTACTTTACTATCTTTGGGGGTTTTCTTCTTTTCTTCAAGTACTTCAAACCTTGCAAAATAATCAAACAAGATAAAATAAAGAGATGATTAGAGCTAATGGTATAGTGTAGTATCTATTCTAATAAGCAAACTAAGCATGTAATTAAACTAAAAAACTTACATGTTTTGTTCTTTTTAAGCCCCTAACTCATAGGAATAAGGATACAGGTGTGGTGTGTGTGTGTGACATGTAGTGATGATGATACGAAATTTAATGAAAAACAATGTAAAACAATGGGGAAAAACTAGACTAGAAGACTAGAAAACTAGAAAGGAGAAGCGAAGGGGAAGAAGATGGTTGTCCCCTCTATAGCCTTAGTCTTCAAAGCTCCAATGGAAGAAGGAAGAAGAGGAAGAGGAAGCTCCAAGCCTTGTCCACGTTCATCACCAAAAGAGCCTCCTTTCACCTTGATAAAAGTTTCAAATCCTCTAATTGCCAACTTCTCTTGAAGGCCAATGGGTAGATATATATATAAGGGGTGATTTGTAAGCAATTTGACCTTCAAAGGGCTCTCCTACGGATCCGAATTGCCTTGGATAGACTTCCAATAGTTAGAAACTCTTTTAACCATGGAGACTAGATAATCTCGACCAGAGCACGCTTATCAAGAAATCATCTAAATCACGTCGTCCATCTCTGACGTCATTTGGCTAATTAAAGGGGCCAAAATAGAAAGAAAATTTGAAAAGGAAACCGTAAAAGATTAGGAAATGTAAAAGGCATCGTCTATGCAAGACGTCACTTAAATAATTAGGAAATTAACTCCAATTTAAATTGAAAATCGAAATGTATTAAGAAACCTAAATGGCATCGTTTATGGGCGACGTCATTCAGTTAAATCTATCGTGATTTTGGAATTTAAGTTCGAATTGATTTCGACTAGAAATCTAAATAGCGTCGGCTATAGTCGATATCAGTCAATGAATTTTGAGAAAAATCAATAAAAATTAAGTAATGATTAAAAAAAAGATCATTTCGGGACATTATAATTGTGACATAAAATTTACTCAATATAAGGTAAAAATTAGTGTGTCTATAGCTGTCCCACCTTGGCATTGATTTTGCAAGGGAATGAAGTGAAATTGAATGAATGACGGTAAATGGAATGAAGCGGAATGAACTGAAAAGGTAATGCCAAGGTGTGATGAGACATACTCTCAACATCACATGATGAGAATCTTTCTCAAAATGATCAGTGAAGCGACTCAACGAGATCAATGAAACCAACTTTGTCTGGATGAGATAGATAAAAGAAACAAAATAAGGACAATCAACCTCCACGAGGGGAAGTACCCTAGGTCACAAACCCTACAGGTTTCATCACTTAGAGCAGTTACCAGTCAATGTGGACGTGCTTCAACTATGATGGATCTTAAAAAGGAAAAGAGAAATATGGGATAAAGATCCGGAGAAGAAAGAATTCCAAGGATATCTTCAAGAAATCTCAAAGATAATTGAGAGATCAATTCGGAGTGGAATATTTCATATTATGTTGGGATTTATTAAAACAACATTATAAAATTTAATCAATTACTAATTCTTACCCAAATGATTTCAAATTCCTACATGATATATGATGGGTTAAAAGGAAAATTAAAATAAAATATTAATTAATCAAAGATAATATTGTTAAACTCTTATTGATGAGTCAAGATACCAGTCTTATAATTCAGTGCTAAGCCGAAGCACGTTTATCCACGCACCGTTTTAGTAAAGTGGAACTATCGTCCTCATCAATTAATAATCTAACGGCCTATCCATGTAATTAAGAATTCTTTGAAATTATCACTATTTTCGATAAAAGGGAACTCAAAATTTTGATACAGGTGACAGAGATAACCGTCATTAGTCACGGTGGAACTCAGTGTAACTTCATAGCATTTTTCTTTCTTCCTGAATGTTTCATGCACTCAAAATTCATCAGTAACTTCATACAAAGAGATAAACATCATTAAATAGCAGCAAATATGTAATTTCATAAATTTTCTAAATGGCATCGCTCTGAGTTGACCTCATTTGAATGAGGTCGTCTCGAGCCGACGCCATTTAACTTACCGAAACAATACTTTTTGACTCCGCTCTGGACTCAACTTTCCTTCATCAAACACCCTCTTCCAATTTGGATAGGGCCTTCTAACCATGCAAATCCCTCTATATATTCTCTTCTTCCCAACCCAACTTATCACAACAAGCTTTGGAGAAGGAAAGCTAGGGGATTCTCTTACAACCTCAAGAGAAAAGGAAAAAAAAGAGCAAAGAAGAAATCAAGAAAAAGGAGGAGATCAAGCAATCGAGGAAGATGGTGAGCTTTGCAAAGGATTCCTCATCAAGCAAGAGAGCGATGAAGATGATTGAAAGGCTTTCTGACATAAAAGGCCACCTTAGTAGGCGAGATCCTAACTTAAAGGTAAACTATTCTCTCTTGTTCCGTTCAATTTCTTTTCTTTTACTTCTACATATTTTCTCCATGCTCCAATTCTTTTTTTAAATATGATAAGACTATGACAATTCTCTTTTCTTTTAAGGGATATCATTTCTTCCCTAGTCCAAAGAGATTTTCTTCTCTTCTATATATTTCAAAGTTAGTAGAGAAAATCAACCTCTCCATGCAATCATATATCTCAAAGTTCTTAATGATACATGCTAAACATTATAAGAGTGCGTGTATGGATTGGGTTGCAATGGATACAATTATTAAACTATGGCATCCTCAAACACACACTTTCCTTTTCACTTCCTTTGAAGCTACCATCCTTATAAAAGATGTTAAACTCTTATTGGGACTTCCAAAACTCAAAGCTAACAGTGATGAACTTGATGTGACGGATATGCTATTAATGAGGGAAAAGATTACTTGTCATCAGTTCTTGGGAAGGATCATGGAAAGTCCAAAAGAAATCTAGAGCGCCCTCACTTAGAAAGAAATTAATCTCCCAAAGCTAGCATAATGGACTTTGAATAAGATGGAAGGAATCAAAGAGGAAGATACAAAGACCATGATGATCACATTTACTGCATGCCTGGGTAGAGTTCTACTATTCCCTGTCCAGGCATATTATTGGAAGATCAACTCAGTGCAATTTGTGGGATTTTTAGGGAAAAACAGATATGCATAGTAGTCCTAGCCTATCTATACAGTGGGCTCTCAACAGCTTCTGCTGGTCAGCCTCCCTATGGCAGCATGCTACTCCTTGCCTTATGGATCGATTTCCACTTCAAATTCAATCATAATGAGGAAGCGGTTCCTAAGATGTCTAAGATATATTAACGTGGTCCTATCTTTCACATTGCCAGTGCAGTGAAATTCAACAACAACATGACCAATTGAGTGCCCAACCTCAATACTCGAGCTGACTGGCGTGCTTACTTTAGGACCATGCCAATTACCAGCTTCGAATCCACACCATTAGCTCTTAAAGAAAAGGCGGTTCAGGTGCGCCGTTGTGCTGGCATAGAGCTCCAACTAATCGGGGCGACCGAGTTCATCTTATATAATCCACATCGTTGTCATCCTCAACTTGGTATGCCTTGCTATAAAGTCTCTAACATATCCAATCTTTCTCTAATCAAGAAGCAAGCTTTAGGAACTAATGAAGACTTCGAGACGATAGAACTCATCATAACTTTGTGGAACATCGGTTTCACCCGTTGTGTTAAACTTCCTCATGAAGCGAATCAGGAGCTATGGAAAAATTATGTAAAAGAGAGATTCTTCCAGATTATTTTAACTGTCTGTTTTTCGATCCCAGCAACGTGATACCATGAATCAATTTATTTCTGCTGCCTTTCTGTCGATTCCTAACAAGATCAACGGTGGGCTTCTCGCCATTTCCCGGCATCTGGGCCTTCTATGGCCTCTTAGTAGGTTTTAGGATCATCATCCTCATTATATTCTACCTTAGACTCTCATTCAGCGATATGTTCCACATATCGTTCGATAGTCTAGGTACTCTACTAGACCTACGAGGCTCATATGTGTGTACCTGAACAGATTCAGGAACTAATATCTCACCTGATGATATTGTAGTTGTTTGGAGATCTGGTAGGTTTAAGGAATCTTTCTTCTTGGTAGATTGTCCGGCCGATGAGGAGTGGTTGTTCCGCATGACTTGGACAGACTTCGTCACCGATCCCCTTCCAGAAGGCTTGTACCCTGGGCTTTCTGATGAAGGGAACCGGCTAGTGGTGGACCTCCACGCAAATGTTCCTTACAACATCAGCAACTTCATTTCCGATCATATGTTGGAGGCAGCTGGTCTTGCTGCAGCTTTGTGCGACCCTGCAGAAATGCCAACTCCTGTTGACGGGCTACTCCTCGTAAGAGGAAGGGTTCTCGTGGCAGGAGAGGGGGTCGGCGCTGAGGCCGAGGGTGCTCTTGACTTCTGGGTGTAAACCCTGTACCTCCTTCTTTGATTGGAAGAAAATTATCGATTGCTTTCTTTAAAACTTGATGTGGACAATGGCATGTTCTTCTTAAATGATCTTGCTTGGCTATGGCTTGAGAGGCCTTTCTGGGTGTAAGGACCCAACAGTATACAAATCCTGTGACCGCCTTTTCTCCGAGTATGAGTACTCAAGGAACGATATGGCTTAGTATGCCCTTCTTGAGTGTGAGCACTCGGGGAACGATATGTCTTAGCATGCTATTCCTGAGTGTGAGCACTCAGGGAATGATATGGCTTAATATTTCATTCCCAAGTGTAAGCACTCGGGGAACGATATGGCTTAATATGCCCTTCCTGAGTGTGAGCACTTGGGGAATGATATGGCTTAATATGCCCTTCCCGAGTGTGATCATTCGAGGGATAATATGGTTTAATATGCCCTTCCCGAGTGTGAGCACTCAAGGAACGATATGGCTTAATCGGAAACTCGGGAGATAATGTTTCATTCCTTAGACACTAAATACAGGAGGATGCGGGGTTAACAATAATATGCCCATAGGTTATCAATGATTCAAGTGTCTGATACCTCTCTTCCATCGAGTGTGGAGAGCTTGTAGGAGCCCTTTCCGAGGACTTTTGATACCTGGTACGGTCCTTCCCAATTGGGAGCCAATTTGCCTACAGCTAATTGTGGTGCTGAGGCTCCCGTTCTTCGTAGGACCAAATCTCCCAGGAAGAATTGCCTTTCTCTGACCCTTAAGTTGTAATATTTGGCCATCCTTCGCTGGTATTCCATCATTCGGATCGTGGCACTTTCTCGGACTTCTAGCAGCATGTCAAGATTCCCCTTTAGTTGCTGGTGACTTTTTGTTTCTGTGACTTCCACTTGCAACAAGGGGCTCCCGATCTCCAGAGCGATTAAGGCTTCTGCCCCGTAGACCAAGTGAAAGGGGGTCTCTCCTGTAGCCACCCGAAAGGTTGTTCTGTGCGACCATAGGATGCTGGGTAGGTCCTCTATCCAGGACCCTGCGCCCCACTCTAATTGCGTCTTAACTCCGTAGAGTAAGGTTCGATTAGCATTTTCTACTAGGCCATTAGCTTGAGGATGGGCGATCGATGTATAGCAATTCTTGATATTCAGTTGCTCGCACCTTTCCCTAAAGTAGGCGTTGGCGAATTGTCTTCCATTATCTAAGACGATCGCTCTCGGTATACCGAATCTACAGATTATGGACTTCCAGACAAAGTTCCATTCCGCTCTTTCTGTAATCTCGGCCAAGGGTTCCGCTTCTATCCATTTGGAGAAGTAATCGATGGCTACGATGGTGAACTTCTTCTGTCCCTGAGCTTCAGTTAGTCGGCCTAATATGTCGATCCCCAATCTTGCGAATGGACATGGCTCGAGAAGGTTGGTCATGGGCACTACTGGCTGGTGAGGAGTTGCCTCGAAACACTGGCACCTATCTCACTTCTTGACATACTCCAGAGCATCTTTCTAGAGGGTCGGCCGCTAATACCCTTGCCGTAGTAGTACGCGAGCTAGCGAGCGACCTCCCAGGTGGCTTCCATACATACCTTCATGAACTTCTTCGATAACCCTCAGAGCTTTCACCGAGCGGAGGCATTTTAAGAGGGGCTGAGAGAAGGATCATCAGTAAAGTGAATCTCCAACCATGGTGAATCGTCTGGCTCGATTTCTAATGCTCCTTGCTTCTAATTTATCCTCTGGTAACTTGCCCAGAGCCAAGAACTTTGTGATTGACTAAATCCAAGATTCACTCCTTTTGATGGCTTGGACGACCTCCTTTTGGAAACTTGTCGGTCGAGTTCTTTAATGAGGATGGACCGAGAAGGTACCAAGCTTATTGAAGATCCTAACTGAGACAAAGAGTCAGCTTTGACGTTTTCTTCTCTTGGTATTTGGATCACTTCGAGGAGCTCGAGCCCTTCTTCCTGTTTCTTGACCTCCTAAAGGTAACGACTCATGCCTGGATCGCGGGCTTTAAAGTTCCCATGGGTCTGGCTGGCGAGCTGAGAGTCGATATAGACCTTTATTCTGGTGGCCCCCATGCTCCGAGGAATGCAAACACCTGATAAGAGGGCTTCATACTTTGCGACATTGTTGTACGTTGTAGTTCTCAAAAGGTGTGTGTGATTATCATGATATCATCTATTCATATGATTCACAAATCAATTTAAACTACGTGATTGCCAGAAACTGAATGCTTCAAAGAGAAAGAATGATCGCTTCACTTACCTCGCAGAATTTTGGGAAATTGGGTTCTTTTGTTCTTCCTCTTTGGCCAGTCAAAGAAGAAGAGCCTCTTCTTGTTACTCTTGTTTTTGTTTTGTTTTTTTTCAAAGCTTTTCTTCCCTCTTCAAAACTTTGCAAAAAGGATTAAACAAAAGAAAAAAATAATATGGTTGGAGCTATTTGGAGTATAGTATCTATTCTAATTAGGAAATCAAGCATGAACTAAACTAAAAAGACTCACTTATTTATGGTTCTTTAAACTCCTAATATGCATGGGTATGAAAAATTATGAAATGAGTGTGTGAATTATGGAGTGATGCTATGAATAATCTAATGAAAATAGTAATCAAATTAGGATGAAATTAATGAAAAAACTAGAAAGAATATGGAGAGAAAGATAGTTTGTTGGCCCCTCCATAGCCATGGTCTTCAATGGGTTTCAAAGAAAGAAGAGGATGAAGAAGAAGAAGCTCCTCATGTTGTCCACGTTTTTCTTATTGAGAGCCTTCAAATATCTTGTCTTGAATTCCAAATTCTTCAATTGACAACTTTTTTCAAAGGACAATGTACATATGTATATATAAAAGCCTTATTTAGCGTTGTTTGGCCTTCAAAAACTTCTCCCACGGCCTCTGGATTATCATAGATAGACATATGAGGAATTTGGAACCTTTCCAATATCTAGAACCGGATTATCTCAGCAAAATCAAGCTTATCAAGAAAGTGCTTAAATCACGTGGTCCATTTGGGACGCCATTTGGCTAATTAAAGGGGCCAAAATAGAAATAAAATCTGTGAAGGAAACTGGAAAACATTAGGAAACCTAAAAGGCGTCGCCCATGAGCGACATTATTTAGATAATTAGGAAATTAATTCGAATTCAAATAAAAAATCCAGACGGATTAGGGAACTAAATGGCATCGGCCATCGGTGCCGCTATTCAGTTAAATCTATTTGAATTTAAGAATTTAATTTCAAATTGATTTCGGCTATAAATCTAAATGGTGTCGGCCATGGTCGACGTTAAGCTGATTTCAAAAAAAATAAAGAAAATTAATTAATGATTAAAAATCAGACCATTTCAGAACATTATAATTGTGTCATAAAATTCGCTCAATATGAAGTTAAAATTAGCGTGTCTACAGCTGCCCTACCTTGGCGTTGACTTTGCAAGAAAGTGAAATGGAATAGAATGAACTGAAAAGGTGATGCCAAGGCATGATGAGACACGCTCTGAACATCATATGATGAGAATCTTTCTCAGAATAATCAATGAAGCAACTCAACAATATCAATGGAATCAATTATGTTTAGATGAGATAGACAATGGAAACAAAATAAGGATGATCAACTTTCACGAGAGAAAGTACCCTAGGTCACAAACTTTACATATTTCATCATAGAGAGCGATTACCAGTCAATGTAGACGTGCTTCAACCATGATGGATCTTAAAAGGAAACAAGAAATATAGGATAAAGATCCATAGAAGAAGGAATTCCAAGGATATCTTCAAGACAACCTCAAAGATAATTGAGATACTCAATTAAGAATGAAATATTTCATATCACGTTAAGATTCATAAGATCAATGGTCTGAAATTTAATCATTAATTAATTCTTATCACCATGATTTCAAATTCCTATATGATGCATGTTGGACTAAAAGAAAATTAAAAATAAAATAAAATATAAATTAATCAAATATAATATTATTAAATTGTCATTGACGAGTCAGGACACCTGTCCTGCAATTCAGTGCTAAGCCGAAGCTCGTTTGTCCACACACCATTTTACAAAAGGGGAACCATCATCCCCATCAATTGACAATCCAACAGCCTATCCGTGTGATTAAGAATTCTCAAGAATTATCACTATTTTTGATAAAGGGAAATTCAAATTTCAGTTTCATTAAAACCACAAAGTCCTTGATATACTCTAATAAATATTTATCATATAGTAATGAGGCAAATCAAATACATAAGGGAATACAGGAGTAGAGATAACCGTCTTTTTAGTCATGGCGGAACTCAATAATCACAGTGGGACCTTATTTGAAATTCTAGCTCTACTTTTTCTTTTTCTTTGAATTTCCTGCACTCAAAATTTTGTCAGTAACTTCATGCAGAGATATAAAGATCATCAAATATAAGCAAATATTCAATTATCCAGAAAAATATTAGAAATTCTAAATCGCGTCACTCTGAGTCGACGTCATTTAAATAACGTTGCCCCATCCAAACGCCATTTAATTGATCGAAATGGGACTGTTCTGACCCCAATCCGAACTCCACTTGTCTCCCTTAAACTCCCTCTTCCAACTTGGAAAGGGCTTCCCAACTTCGCAAATCACTCTATATAACCTCCCACCCTTCAATTCAACCCACTACAACAGGCATCCAAGAAGGAAAGCTAAGGGATTCTCTTCAAAAGTTCAAGGAAAGGGAGGAGAAAGAGCAAGAAAAGGGAAGTGTTCAAGCAATCAAGGAAGATAGATAGTTTTACAAAGGATACTTCATCGAGCAAGAGGGCGAGGAAGATGATTGACAGGCTTTCTAGTGTAGAAGCCATCTAAGTGGGCGAGATCCTAACTTAAAGGTAAGCTAATTTTTCTTTTCCTATGCAATTTTTCTTTCCTTCACGAATTCTCCATGCCCCAATTTTTCCTCAGTATGATAGAACTGTGCTGATTTTTTTTTTCAAGGGATATCCTTTCTTCTCTGGTCTAAAGAGGTTCTCTTCTCTTCCATGGATTTCCAAGTTGGTGGGAAAAATCAACCTCTCTATGCAGTCATCTATCTCCAAGTGGCATATCCAAAGATTAGTTATCCATGTAAAGCATTACAAGAGTGCACTTATGGATTGGACCGTAATGGATGCATTGATTGAATTATGGCATCCTCAGACCCATACTTTCTTCTTCACTTCCTTCGAAGCTACCATTCTATTAGAAGAAGCTGAACTCCTACTAGGACTTCTAAAGCTCAAGGCTAACAGTGATGAACCTGACGTGACAGATATGTTATTAATAAGAGACAAGGTCACTTGTCATCAATTCTTAGAAAATATCATAGATAGTCTGAAAGAAATCCAAAGCGTTCTTATTCAGAAAGGGATTAATCTTGCGAAGCTTGCAGAATGTACTTTGAAGAAGATGGAAAAACCCAAGGAGGAAGATACAGAGACTATGATGATCACGTTCACTGCATGTTTGGGTGGAGCTCTACTATTCCCTGCCCAAGATAACATCTTATTGGAAGATCAACTCAGTGCGATTTGTGGGATATTCCAAGGAAAGCAGATAAGTACAGCTGTCCTAACCTATCTCTACAGCGGCTTCTATTGGTCAGCCTACTTATGGAAGTGTGCTACTCTTACCCTTATGGGTCGATCTCCACTTCAAATTCAATCATAATAAGGAAGAAGTTCCCAAGACATCTCAGATGTATCAACACAGTCCTATCTTTCATATTGTCACTGTTGTGAAATTTAACAACAACATGACCAATCGGGTGCTCAAACTCAAGACCCGAGCTGACTGGCGCACTTATTTTAAAACCATGCTAAGGACTAGCTTCGAATCTACGCCACTTGCTCTCAGGGAAAAGGCGGTACGGGTATGCTGTTGTGCTGGCACATAGCTCCGACTAATCGAGGCGACTGAGTTCATCTTATACAATCCACATCGTTGTCATCCTCAACTTGGTATGCCTTGCTATGAATTTCCTGAGATATTCAATCTTTCTTCAATCAAAATGCGAGCCTTGGGAACTGATGAAGACTTCGAGGCGACAGAGCTTATTGCAACATTGTGGAACATCGATTTTACCCATTGTGTTAAACTTCCTTATGAAGCGAATCGGGAGCTATGGAAAACTTATGTAAAAGAGCTTCAGAAAATCTAGCCTGAAAGCTCTCAACTTCTGCCCAAAGCTTGATGTATTTTTTTCAAATTTATTTTCAATGAAAAATATTCCTTTATTGCAATAAAGATCTTTCCTTAATATTTGTGCAATTTTTTGGAATTTTTCCTTAAGCAAAACGACTCATTTTCCCCAAAATTCCAAGTTTCGAGCTCATTAATGCAAATGGTGTCCACTCATAGAGACGCCTTTCAATCAAATTCATTTTCTGAAAATTAAGATTTAATCCTTAAAAGAGCCTAAATCACGTCGACCATGGACGACGCCTTTAACTTTCTCTCTCTTATTCTCCAGAAATTTCCGGACATTAATTCTCTGAATCACGTAGCCCATGGTTGACACTAATCATTCATTGCAGTTGTACTCTACATTTTCCAACAGATTAATTCTCTGAATTGCTTCGTCCATGATCGATGTCTTTCTCTGATTATCTCCAGAATTCGTGGTACGACTCTAACTGTTAAAGGCGGTAAAATGCAAATCGCGTCGTCTATGGGCCATGCCTTTCTATGAATTTCAAAATTTGAACTGTCTACCTCAGTTTGTGCACCACTAAATCGCGTCGCTCTGTATCGACGTAATTTAACAATTTTACACAGGGTTCGCGCGAACCCAATCCTCTCCTTCTTCATTCTTCCTTTTACTTTCTCTCTCCTCTACTTTCTTCCTCCTCTCTGGCGACAACACGCATCTCCGACGAGTTCCACGGCTTTCGGCCATCTTTGACAGCGCCGGTCACCATCTCCGGCCTCCTCTCTCTCTCTTCCACAAGCTCTCTCGGCCTCTCTCATTCTCTCACACTCCCGGTTCGACATAGAATGCGGTGGACCGAGCAATTCGGTTGGCAAGAGGCAACGAGTTCCTGCCGTGCCGGAGGTAGAAGGTGACGAGGAGCATCTCCTCCCTACACAAGCGGAGATCCTGGTGGATGTGGCGGTTCTCGCCAAAGCCGAGGCATTCATAGAGGCGAAAGAGCCTCCACCGGCGGTGGCACCAGCCGAAGAGGTCGCTCCTTCGATGGTATGTTCAAACCTCCCATTTTATAGTGTTTTTTGGGACGGGGAAACTGAAAGGGGAAAAAGCCATGGATCCTCGGATCCGTGGTCGAATGGCATCGAGACCAGGTGACGCCTTTCAAAAGACGTCGACGGCCGACGCCATTCAAGGCAGGGGTCTAGGGCCAAAATTAATTTTAAAAATTGATTTAAATTGCACTTATATTGATTTTTCTAACATTTTCTTGGACAACTTGCAGGGAACGATGAGGGCCCGAAGCTCCTGGGATCTCGTAATCGTAGCCTATAGGGGACTCCTAGATTTCCAGAAGGCTAGGCTTAGGGAGATGGGGTTTGGAGAGATATTAGACATCGAGCCCTTCTGGCTCGACTTGGTACTATTGCTGGTCCTTAGGGAGAGATAGGACTCTAAGTGGATGGCATTTTTTATCCCCTGGGGACATAAAGTCCCCAACCTAAAGGATGTATCGAGGATCACCGGGCTTCGAGTAGAGGGCTGGGCGGTGAGTGGGATTACGTATCTCGACTACCGGGGGATGGCGGAGAGCCTCCTCGATCTTGGGGTGTTGGGGGTCGCTGGTAGAGAGCCTAGGACCCTTAGTAGAGTAGAGGTAGAGGACGCCTTAGGGTTAGTCGACCCTAGACAGAGGCAAGGTGAGTCTAGGGAGACCTTTAGAGATAGGTTGTCCAGGTCAGCTGCCGGCTCTTATTGTTGGGATGAGAGCCAGAGGTAGTTAGTGGATCAGCAGCTTAGGATTTTCTTAGTTTTCTTTTTCGGTTGGTTGCTCTTCGGCACGAAGGGCGACCATGTCCATTGTAGGTTCTTGAGTATGCTAGAAAATTTAGACTGACTAGGTGAGTATGCTTGAGGTGCGGCCCTCCTGGCCCATCTCTTTGCCGATTTATCCGCGGTCACACTAGACTGTAAGACCACCATCAGCGGCTTCACGCCATTTATTCAGGTACATTCTTTATGAATTTTATCTTATTTATGCATATCAAATGATTTAACGCATCTGATGATTTCTAACCTACATGTTTGTTTATGCATATTTGGTCTTACTACTACTTCCCTCTGGGCAGGCAAAGGCCATCCGACCTGACGCTATCCCGTTGGCTCACAGATGGCAGCCAATTGTCGACACGGCCCCACAACATCATCAGCTGACGGCTCTCCGCCGTCTATTCCTTGATTATCCGGAGCTTCTGATAAGTTTTATTCAATATTTAATCCTCATTTTAATTCAATTAAATGCAATTGTTTATTTAAATTAAATGCAATTTATTTATTATGAATGCGACTAACTTGAATGCATGCAGGTTATCTGGCACCCGTATTTAGGCATGGATGAGGTGAGGCAGCCTTGGGTGGAGGCTGGCCGAGCGAGATATGGACGCTAGGTGTGGGTCCATTGCATGAATGAGATAGAGCTGTTGCACTTGCGACTGGTAATGAGGGCGTTGGGCCTCCACTAGGAGTGAATAGAGGAGGAGATCCCGGAGGGGATCGGGATATCGATGAGAGGAAAGCAAGCGCGAACGGACTAGCATGCGAAGTTCCCTGACCAGCGCGACGACTGGTTTCCGGGTGGTGTTTTGGTACAGTCACAAGCGGAGAGTAGCGAGGCCTACCTCCGGTAGTACCGCGTTCACTAAGCCGCCCATCTCCAGCAGCTGTGTTCTTTTGATGTAAGTATGATGTCGTGCTTCTTTCCTTTTTATTATTGTCTTTATTTAAGTTTGTGAATGAATGAACGACGTGATATGTGTGCATGTGTAGAATGCGCGTGCCACCATCGTCCCCCTTCGGGCTCGACTCCGATATGTAGATGCCCAGCTCAAACAAGTTCAGAAGGAGCTCCAAGATCTGGTATGTATGCATGACAACATATGAATGCTCATTTTATTAGTTAAATTATTTTAACGCTTAACCGCTGACAATGATTCTCCTAATACAGCGTGACACCTACACCCATGCAGCCCAGCCTCCCTCATATACGGCCAGAGCTTCATCCTCTAGTGCCTCCCATGATGCTTACCTCACCGACCTCCAGGAGCAGCTAGCTCAGGCCATCCACCTGGCTTCTCTTGCGAAGGAGGATCGTGCCTCCCGAGTAAGTCTTCAACCTTGACTTCTCATTCTTGAATTTGGTCTTGATTGCTTGATCAGATTGAATTGACAATGTCTTCTCTTATAGGTTGCTGAGCTTTAGGAAGCCCTTCAGAGGGCTGAGGCAGAGCTTGAGCAGACTCGGGGCATGGTGGCCCAGGCGCAGGAAGATGCTGCCCACATTAGGGCTGTGGAGGAGCAGTTAGCACGGCTCTCCAGCGACGACCTCCCTCACGAGCTTACATGCCTCCAGACATGTCTGGAGATCACTGCAGAGGAGAGGGAGTGTAAGCGGCAGGAGCAACAATAGATAGATGCCGAGGTGACTTCTCTCCGAGTCCACCTTCGGGTAGCTAAGCAAGAGAGGCGCAGCGTGAAGGAGCGTTATCGACGTGCTCGTCAGCAAGCCCAGGAGAGAGGACACGTGAGTGCCTTCACTGCCAACGTCGCCATATCCTCGGGCCACACCGGGCCGAGCGCGATGGGGCCACTGCCTCCACCGACTAGGGCGCCAGAGGGACCGGACGAGGCCCAGAGCCAGTACAATGAGGGCGCCGGGGAGAGCCAGCTTTGAGGGTTGCCTACTGCTGATGATGATGCTACTGATGATCATACTTTTTTGTACTTGCGGCCATGCTGCCGAAGTCCGGCTGATGTTCTTTGATAGACTTTTTGGTTTCTTCATACATGTACATGAAAAGTGTTGGACATGTAATACATGTATGAGACTAGTTATGAACTTTGACTGTCTCTTCTTTTCCTTCCTTTTCAACCCATTTCCTACACATGACTTGAATAAACAACTTAAATATCTGTTCTGGCTTAGCCCCTTACCTGGTTAAGTAACCAACTACTTGATCCTATCCTTGGTAGAAGGGTCAAGGGGCAAAGCCTTTATTTAATTAAGACGAAAAATAAATAAATGAAGACAATATTTAAAATGCAATCATACAAGCATATAAATGCTAACTGGAAATAAAGATGTAGCACACATGATGTGACAAGCGAATGCTAATTGAAATTCTAACATATTCAAAAAAAATTGTGTTTTGACATATCCATTTTTTTGTACTTCTGAAATATCTATTTTTTTTTGTATTTTTGAGATATCTATTTTTTTGTATTTTTGAAATATTCATTTTTTTGGGGGGGGGGGGAGGGGTGAAATATCTTTTTTTTTTTTCTTGTAGTTTTGAAATATTCATTTTTTTTTGTTTTGAAATATTCATTTAACCTAAAGACTAGCATAGTACATGGATCAAAAGAGGTTACTTATTTGTTATCTTAATTCCCTAATTATTCTTTAATAACACAATCTAGGTTCATCGTGCTTGTATCATACTTATGTCTATGATCCCATTTGATGGTCTGACCCTTAGTCAACTTACGCCATTCCTTAAGCTTGGAGTATACCCCTTTAAGGAGAAGGGAAGAAATGGTCTAGAAAGCTCACGAGAAGGTTTCGGAGACCCAGGAAGATGTCCATCATTTACCCCTATTGTCCGTTGGGGTTCGGACATTTTCACTTTATAGGGTATTTTTGACCTTGCGCTCTCTTTTATTTGGATATTTGGCCTTTTGATTTGACGTTCATGGCCTTTCGTATTTGATTTGGCTTTTGCCTTTTAATTTTTCTTTCTTTTGGGGTGGATCCTTTATTTTTCCCCATTTTTTATGATGGCCTCCTACTAAGATTGCGGGTATTTTCAATAGTCTACCCTAGGCCTTGTTCCAACATCATGAATTGATTATAAAAAGGGAAAAAGAAAGCAGGAATAGGTTGTACTTTACACTCTCAGTCAAGCTATCAACATTCCTTGGACTTCACATCTCTTGTTACTCAAAGACAAAACATGTTTGTATGTGTATATTGCGCCTAAGTTAGACTACCAAACACTAAATAGGGAATTTAGGATTTCAAATTCTCTAACTCCACTAGTCTTTGCACCATGCTAGTCGACACACCTAATCTAAGGGTAGTATTTCTTAAGATATAAACCATTCGAGGGATGAGTTAATTCTTGACCTTCAGCATTAATTAACCAGAAGGCGTTACTAGGAAAAGCGTCTTTTACAACATAAGGTCCTTCCCTATTGGGTTGGAGCTTAGAACGAGCAACACCAAGTTTTACGAAAATTCTTTTAACCACCATTTCACCAACTTTGAATTTTCGTTCAATAACCTTCTTTTGGTAAAAACGTGCAAGTCTATTTTGATAAACTCGTGTATGATTAGCAGCTGACCTTCTCTTCTCGTCTAAGAATTCCAATTGAGCGAGGAGTGTAAAACGTTATTCATCAATGGAAAACTCCTTGTTCAATTGTACTCTTAATGACTGGATAAGGACTTCGTATGGAACTACCGCCTCCATTCCAAATGCTAATGTGTATGGCGTCTGCCCATTGAGAGTACGGATTGAAGTTCGGTAGGCCCATAAAGCCTCAACAAGTTTTTTCTGGGCAGTCTGCATATTTGTTAGACTTACATGTGTTCTTTATGATTTTGATTAAGGTTGTATTAGTTGCCTCTGCTTGGCTATTGCCTTGTAGATAATATAGAGATGAATGATACAATGCAATCTTATACCTGTTGTAGAGGTCCTTCAACTCTTGTGAGATGACGGTGGTCTATTGTTGGTGACGATGGTGCTTGGAATTCTGAATCTGGTGATGATATTCCTTATGATAATCTTGCAGACCGTAGATGCTTTGATCTCCGTGAAAACTTTGGCTTCTACCCATTTGGTGAAGTACTCCGTTGCCAAAAGGATAAAAGATTTTTGCTTAATCGAAGAGTTGGAATCACCAAGAGGACCAATGATGTTGAATGCCAACATGGAGAAAGGATATGATTCATAATCAAATGGATCTAAGTATCTATTTTAATGTAACCTTTGGAGTCTGTTTTCTCCAATGTGACTAAGCCTACAATGCCATAGATAGGCTTTGTTCACTTCATACTTATTCTTCCTAAGATTATTACCGACATTAAAATTATCATGCGACATGTTCAATAAAGCAGAAGTAATTAATTTATTTCTAAAATAAATTGAGCAACTATTGTTCCCAATGGATATAGTGTACCCAATTGTATCTAAAAATGAAATAGAAATAATGTTTGTAATTATGCTAGGTACATAATAGCATTCATTTAATGAAAGTTCATCTTTGGATGGTAGCTTGAAATTCACTGTCCCTACAACGACCGCCGCAACTCTTGCGCCGTTACCTAACCACAGCTCCACTTCGCCGGTCCTCAGCTTACACTATCTTGTCAGCGCCTGCACAAAATTGCAGATATGAGAAACACATCCAGTATCTAATACCCATTATGTATAATATCTAATTGACAAGTTAACATCTATCATATAGATACCTGAAGCGTCCTGCTGCCTCACATTTCCTTCAGCCTTGTCCTTGAGATATTCCTTGTAATTCCTCTTTCAGTAGCCCTTTTGATGACAGTAGAAGCATTCACCCTTCTCAACACTCTTGCCTTTGTCCTTCTTGGTAACTTTTAGCTTTTTCTGATTTTTGCCTTTACGTTTCCTAAAGGCTTGGACCACCAGTCTCTTCCTGCTAATCCTACCAACCATGAGGATCTAGGGTTTTTCCTTCACAAGGTTCCCCTATGAAGTCTTCAGCATATTCAGTAATTCAGCCAAAGAAACCTGAATTTTGTTCATGTTAAAATTAACGATGAACTAAGCATACGATTAATGAAGGGAAGATAAATAAGGTCAGTATACATCTCCATGGGAAGTGGGACCCCAAGAGCATCTAGCCTCTCCACCCTTTCAATCATCTTCAGTACATGAGTTTGCACTAAAGATCCCTCTGCCATCTGAGCTTTGAACAGATTCTTATCTCATATCTTTCAATTCTGCTCTGCTCACCAAATAGCTCCTTCAAATGGAGTATGATAATCTAGCATCCATCTCCTCATACTACCTCTACAACTCATTGCTCATAGAGACTAGCATGTAGCATTGGGCCATAGTGGAATCTTCCTTCCATTTCTTATATGTTACTATGTGCTCCTCTGGGGTATCTAATGTTGGTTTAGTAAGAGGATCATCATTCAGGACATAAGCAATTTGCTCAGACCTAAGGACAATCTTCAGGTACCTAAGCTAGTTTGAGTACTTAGGGCCTGTCAAACGATTGGCATCCAGTATGCCACGCAACAGGTTATGGTGCGACATTTTGGCCTACAGGAGATAATAAATTTCAATTAGCAAAAATTCAGTTATTGGTTTAAAAACAAGATGTGGTCTTTATTATCTAGTTTTACTTCCACTAATTTTCGTCGGACTGTATAACCTTTAGATATATAGAATGGGAGATGCCGACTATCTCTTAGTAGGGATCAGAATCTCCAAGAATCACAGTATGACCTCGGGTAAACACATACTACCATACTATTATCTTAGAGCAATCATCTCATTGTAATTGGAACTCCTTGTAATATCTGATCTTATTTCGGCTCCCAGGTTTTTAAGGGTCCCAGGTAAATACAGTAGACCATTATGCTAGTCTAAGCTTTACCATGAATACGTGACAGAGTAGAGTATAAATATAGCTCCCAAGTAAACACGAGGATTGCTACATCGTTCCTCTACTCCGATCTCAAGGCATCTCAATCCTATAGTTCATAGTCCTTTCATCAGATGATGGCAGATCTCGAGTAACACAAGAAAATGCCATCACTGAATCAAGTTTTAAAAACTATATTGATAGAGAGCCACGCGGTGCATTATCAATGACTCGCACTATGGCTTAGACTTTATAACGAAGGTTTTATTTATTTATTTTGATCCCATCCTAGGTGATAGTATTTAAATATATTGCATATATTATATATACTAATAACCTAGTGATTTGATTCACAATCAAAAGAAATACGCACATCGCATACATGTCATGGTGTGTTCATGGATAGCACTATCGTTTGACTTGAGATAGACAGTCAACCACAAACACATACACAATATAACATTTATATTACGAATCTGCAAACTCATAGGCTGAATGAACCCTTTCATTTCCTTCTTAGTTGCAATTGTGGATCGTCCTCGCTCCACGCTCGGTTGCCTCGATCAAATTACATAATCAATTCTCAATTTATATGATAATTTAACAGAAAGCTTTACGACGAGTACAACAAGGAGGGAGGTAGAGATATAGTGGAATATGAGAGAATGAGAGGTTTACAGGCCTCTATTTATTAACAATTAATAAATCAGACACCATTGATCTACATCCACACATCATCGCTCATCCATGACTACTGTGTGTTTTATTAATCAAACCATACTTGAATTAACACATCACATGGCTAAATAAATAAATTTTTGAAAATAAATAATTTTGGTTTCAGAAACCAAGGGCCAAACAAAAAATTGGATAAGTTAGAATTTTCAAAAAAAATTATCCAATTAACATACAATTAAATCATATTTAAAAGCTGTAACATCACATCATATGTGCAGACTAACCAAATAGATCCGATCTTTTAATATTCCATACCATTAAAACAGTTGAAATTAATGTGATTAATCAAAAAATTAAATTAATAAACATTGATATCAACAAATCTAACAACTAGATCATTAATTAATCAACAAGTAATTTGTTAATTAAAATTAGATTCTAAATCTAAATGGGCCCAATAACATAAAAACAAAATTTAATCAAATTTCAAAAAATAAAATTTCCCAAACTTGAATTATGTGAAAAACAATTTTTATTAACCTTTTATTTTAATTGGGCCAAAAAAAAAGTAAAAAATTGGGCTTGGTCCAATGGACCAATCGCTCCCAACCCTTGTTGAGCCCGGGTCTGGAATTGGGCCAAGCCCAGCCAACAGTTGGGCTCGAACCTAGACCCGCCCCAAGGAGCAGGCCTAGTCCGGGCCAACTATTGGGCTGGCTCAGGCCCAAGGCCCGGCCTGATCCAGCAGGGGGGGCCCGCCCCCTTCCTGCACGCAGCTAGGAAACCCTAGCTATGCGTAGCAAGGGTGGCCGACGCCGCTGGCCTCCTGCCCAACAAGAGCCGGCCGGCAGGGCACTGCCCGGCGGCTAGGGTCCCGGCGTAGGCAATGCCCATTACCCCCCCCCTTCTCAACGTTGCAGGAAGAAGAGGGAGGAGGGAAGACTGACCGATGGGCATGTACCATCCAAGGAGACCGGTTGGCTTCCCCAATGCTTACAGTACCCAATGGGGATTTCTTCATACACCTATACTTCGTCCCACGAAGAACATGAAAATCTCCCCAAAAATTAATTTTCTTGTTAGAAGAAAAATACAATTACGTGTGTTCATCGGATGAACAACGTTCTATCAAAAAAATTGATTAACAGCAAGGAATATATATTGAACGATCAATTTCGGGAACGAAACGACGAAGAACACAATGGAACCTGGCTCTGATACCATTGTTGGGTTCATTGTGTCGGATCCGAATAAAATGCACCGGAAAAATAACTCGGATCCATGCCGTTTTGGATACAAAAACTGAAACGGTAAAATCGAATTTTACCTTGCGCGGATTCGAATCTGCATTCATTCGGTTCCGTCCGCGTGATGCCGCAAGCCACGCAGGTGTTTGGCCTCCAGCGACATCCATACAGTCTTCCTCTCGATGGATTGTCCTCGCGTCCTCGCTTGGTGCAATCTTTGCGGATCCCATCTGGCTGCGCATAATTTTATGCGACATGCGGTTTCAAATTTCCCATCGAACGGGAAGTGGAGTAGGCGGGAGCCGGAGTGGAGCCTCCAGGGGGCCGGCCTCTGAGTGGGGCGCCTAGGAGAGAGAGGGGGGGTGACCAGGTCAGCTTTGAGTTGCTGGCCTAGGTGCACGAAGCGGTACTTTTATAATAAGTGAGGTTGCAGTTTTTCGAAAAAACCCACACTTACATAAAACCCCGTCAAAATATCTATTGACTTGAAAACCTTTTGCATGTGACCTTCTAGGCCCAAGTACCAGTTCAGTTAATGGCACATTAAGTCCAGTAACTCTTTATAGACCGGCTGAATTAATTAATATCGTTATATTAATTAATCAACCGAATTTAATATCCCACAATAAATTCAGATGGGCTTCCGATCATGTTGGTGCCGAGCAACACCGTGTGATCCCGAAAGGCATTGGGGTTTATACAACCAACTATTGGAACCTTTCCGTCATCGGTTATCATACGGATATAATCCTTCATCCATACAATGTTCCCAAATCGACCTAGAGTATGGTTTACTGTTAAACCGTAGTCGATCGATTCACTTGAATCAGATGCCGCTAAGCTATATCAGATAACTCTTTATCTGGTATAGAGTACACCTTGGCCAATAACTTAAGTGCATCATTTTTGAAACATTATCTCTCCTATTGTCGAGAATAGATGATCCCGTATTGACCACACAATTACCTTCGAGGACATCTCTTTGAACCCAATCACTTGACTTATAGATAACCCATAGTTAGGGATTCATTAACCATGGTCAAAGCTCATAGACCTACCAACAAGGTATCCTTGGTGTCTCAAGTCTATGGACCATCCACGCAACCGTAACAAAAGAATTGAGTTGGTTAATAGTTAGGTAGCTACCATCTAACAATTCATGGTTGGTCAGTTCAGTGAACACATTCATCAATGAGAACCTACAGGTCTAGCATAGTGTCTCCACACAAGTGACTTATAGGATCAGTCACCCTCATTATATGAGCTGAAGAAACATGTACTAGCCTATCTAGATGTTTGATGTCCTTCTCAAACACCCTCTGAGTATGAACAATTAAGAACATATATTTATAAGTCTTCGGTCTTGTAATCATGATCTCATCATAATCCGCAGACTATCGCGCATGTTCATGGACTTCATCATGAAAACTCGTCTATGATCTTGAAACCATCTATATTCATTCAAATTTGCTTTATTCATGGAATTTCTCTTGATCTAAGATTAATTTTCACTCGGGTCTCAAATCAGTACATCCTATATATGCTTTGACGCTGAATTCCCTTTCAATAAGATCGGTTTGAGTCTATCCGTCTTGTTAAGTTGTATGACTTCTTATTAACCTTTGAACTATTCATCAGCTTTGATGATTTTGTTCCGACAATTTGATAGCTCCGTTCGTTAAAATTCCCAGTTTATGTGTACTACAAGTGATATGTTCTGACACAGACATTGCCATTGCATATGTATGTGATGTATCCTATAGGCAACTCAGCCCGTTAAGTCTAATAACCATTTATCGACTTATAGTAATTAATTAATATCTAATATCTAATTAATTACTTAACCGAATTAACATCTCATGTAAATTCGGTCGGACATCTGATCAAGTTGGGTGCCAAGCAACACCGTATGATCCCGGAAGAAAATGGAGTTCAGCAACCTCCTCATGGAACCTGTCCGTCCACAGTTACCGCGTGGCTATAGTCCTTTGTTCGCACAATGCTCTTGAGTTAACCTAGGGTATGGTCAATTGTCAAACCCTAGATGGTCAACTCACTTGAATTAGATTCCACTGTATCTGAAAACACCTTTTCATATATTATGTCTGCTGTGGCCAAAGACTCCTCTAGATCTATTCTAGAGCATTCTCTCTCCAGTTACCTGAGAGCAAACGATCCTATATTGAACACACAATCACCTTCAAAGGTCTTCCACTAGACCTGATCCTTGAGACCTTCAAATGCCATTTATTAGTGAAACATATTGAAATAAGTGCCTTATGATTGGCTTAGAGGACACCTATATCCATCACAAGGACCATCCACGCAACCGTGACAAAAGAATCGAGTTGGTTAACAGTTAAATAGATACCATCCAGCGATTCGTGGTCGGATCAGTTCAGTGAACTCATTCACCAATGAATACCTACAGGTCCAGCATAGTGTCTCCACACAAGTGACTTATAGGATCTGTCACCCTCATCATATGAGCTGAAGAAACCTGTGCTAGTCTATTCAGATGTTTGATGTCCTTTTCAAACATCCTCTGGCTAGGAACATTAAGGATATGTGTTTATAAGTCTTCAGTCTTGTAATTATAATCTCATCATAATCCGAAGACTATTGCGCACGTCCACGTTGGGTTCGCTGTGTTGGGATTCGACCAAAAAACGCAGCGGATAAAATTAAATCGAGATCGGATCTGTCCCATTTCGAACTACAAAAAACATAAACAGTAAATCAGATTTAGCTTGCGCGGATTCGAATCCACGTTCATCCGGTTCCGTTGGTGTGATGCCGCAAACCGTATAGGTGCCCGACCTCTAGCAGTATCCACGTGGTCATCCTCTTGGTGGGTTGACCTCACTTGCTCGCTCGCAGCAGCATTCGCGGATCCTGTCTGGCTGCGCATAATTCTCTGCTACATAAGGATTCAGATTCCCATCGGACGGGAAGACGGAGCAGGCGGGAATCGGAACGGAGACTTATGGGGTCGGCCAAAGGTGGGGGGGCGCCAGAGAGAGAGGAGAGAGAGAGGGGGCAACTAGGTCAGGGTTTATGGCCCCTGACCTAGCCTCATTCTTTTATAATAAGTGCCTTGCGATTTTTCAAAAAAACCCATACTTATCGGAAACCCCATCAAAATATCCGTCGACTTGAAAACCTTTTGTGTATGATCCTCTGGGCCCAAATACCAGTCCAGTCAAAGGCCCATTAAGCCCAATAACTCTTTACGGACCCACTGATTTAATTAATATCCTTATATTAATTAATCAACCAAATTTAATGTCCCACAATAAATTTGGATGGGCTTCCGACCGTGTTGGGTGCCAAGAAACACCGCGTGATCCCAGAAGGCATTGGGGTTTATGCAACCAACTATAGGAACCTTTCCGTCAACGGTTATCGTGAGGATATAATCCTTCATCCATACAATGTTCTCGAATCGATGTAGGATATGGTTTACTGTTAAACCTTAGCCGGTCGATTCACTTGAATCAGATGCCGCTAATCTATATCAGATAACTCTTTATCTGATATAGAGTCCGCCCTGGCCAAGGACTTGAGTGCATCATTCCTGGAACATTCTTTCTCCTATTATCGAGAGTGGATGATCCCGTATTGAACACACAATTACCTTCGATGGCATCTTCATGAACCAGATCACTTGACTTATTGATAACCTATGGTTAGGGATTCGTTAGTCAAGGTTAAAGCTCAAAGACGTACCTGTTGGGTTCTCGGTGTTTCTCCAGATCGCTCACGTAGCGGAAATTAAAATAAAACCAGCAATCCGTTTTCCCGTTTCAATTAAATTAAAACGATTATCAGATAATCAGATTCCTACCGTGTGCGGATTCAAATCCGCAACCGTTCGGTTCTGTCTGTGTGACACCGCTAGCCGCACAAGCACCCGACCTCTAGCGAAGTCCATGCGATCCTCCTCGTGGTAGATATCCTCACGGTTCATCGTTCTTCGCAGTCCACGAAGCCTCCGCCGTTCCCCGCAACGATCGCCGCAACGCATAGACGCTATCTCGTCGAACGGGAGTCGGAGAAGTGGCAGAGCAGACCCAGGGATCTGAGCTCGTCTAGGGTGTAGACACACTAATTTTGACATCATATTGAGTAGACTTCATATCATATAATAATGCCCCAAAATGGTCTGATTTTTAATCAATAATTAATTTTTATTAATTTTCTGGATTAATTATATGAATGACGTCGCCCTGTCACGATGCTATTTAGTTTATTAGACAAATTGATTTTAACTCAGATTTTTAATCGAAATATGAAATTTTGATAAAAGATGTTGTCTATGTGGGACGCCTTTTAGGTCTCTGAATCCATTTCAATTTCTAATTTGATTTTTAGTTAATTAACTTAAACACGTCGTTATGTCCAGACGCAATTTAGGTTTCCTACTTTCGGCTTCCTCCTGCGGATTATCATTAAATTTAATTTATCTAAAAGACGTCTCCCTCGGGCGATGCGATTTAGTTAATTACAGATAACGATGATTTGGCTAAGATTATCTTGTTTCCTTGGTTGGATTGGTTTCAAACTTTTTCAAGTTGATCCATAAGTAGCCGCAGAGGATCGTGAAGGCTCTAGCACTAGTTCTATATAAACCCAAGCCCTTCATCATTAGAAGAGGTTGGACATAAAAAAGTCATTTAGAAAGGTTGGAACAAGATTCAGAAAAAGGTTCAAAGAGGCTTAAGCATTGAAGGATCGGAGCGCTTCGTGACGATTTCTAGGAGCACTTGAAGGAGTAAAAGGTGGTCAACTCTTCATTCTCTTCATCCTTCAAGTTCAAACAAGACCCAAGGCTTCAAGGGGCCATCTAAATCTTTTCTTTCATTAATTTCTTATTCACCATCATATTCATCATCACTTCATGCTCTTCACACCCACACCCACATAATCATCTTTTCCAATCCCACACATGCTATAGGGGTTTAAATAGACATCAAACAAGTGAGTTTCTCGTTCTAATTGCATGATTAATAATCTTGTAAGAATAGATGCTATCCTTGTTTGGTTCTAATTAGTTTTTCTCTTTCCTTTTATCTCATTCTTTGCAAGGTACAAAGGAGCAACAAAGGATCAAAGTGGAGATCAGAAAAAGAAGAAATTATGGAGCGAAAAGGACAATCCCCAAATCAAACAAGAACAAAAGTGAAAAGGGCTTTCTTTCTTCAGCCGGCCGAAGAGAGGGAATCAAGAATATCCATATCTCCTACGTCTCAAACAGGTAAGCGATCAAACCTTTCTTTTGAAACTTTTTAGTTAAAAGTTTTTGGCGATCACATGTTAGTTTTTAATCATTTTTTTATTGTCAATAAACAATACATCATTCATGATAGTCACACACTCAAATTGAGCACTCACAACTTTTTGGCAATCACGATGGGACTTGGTCTTGCCATCTTATAAATATTTTTGTTCTTGGTTTTTGATAAAGTGTTAAATTGATCATTTAAGGGCAATCATATGCATCATACTCATGTTTTTAGCTGTAAAATAGCATGGAATGATAGATAATTGTATACCAAGTCCAACGGTACCAATTTCGTCAAATTCTGACTTAAAAACATCGTCATTTCATGTGATTAAAGGAGTATAGCGTATTTGCGATTTTCGACAAAATCGAGACGAAATAAATAAATATGATGATATTTTTATGATAATGAGTTAATTAATATTTATTTTATGTGAACAGGACATGCCGATGATGCAGTGCAGCTGGTGGAGTTTTCGGAAATTTGGGGGATGTCTAGTGCTCGAATTTCGATAAATTCGATGTCATTTTGTCCAAAAGATTAAAGCAGGGGTAAAAGCGTCAGTTGAAGTCCTAATACTACCCAAATTCTTGCCCGAAGAAATCCAAGAAAGACCCATCACTTTCCTTTCCGCCACTTTCTTTTTTTAAAAAAGTTTCCGTCCCAAATTAAAGAAAATCTCTCTGTTTCCTTTTCGTTGTCCCTCGATTTCCTCCCTTCTCTCCAGTTTCCTTTCCCACGTCTCTTTCCCTCTCTATATATTTCACCCTCTCTTCTCAGCCCCGAACCTCTCTCTCTCTCGAGTCCTTCTCCTGCTCCAGTTTTCCCTTCACGCAATCTTTTCTTCCTCCTCCTTTTCCAACTCAAACCCGCAGCCCTTCTCTCTCTTCTTTCCCAGCCGCAACCCTCTCTCTCTCGGTATCCATTATTCCCCTCTAATTCCAACTCTCTCTCGGCAGCCCTCTCCTCCTCCTTTTCCAACTCTCACCCCGCACTCCTCTCTTCCTCTCCCTCCTTCTCTCTCTCGGATTCTCCCTCTTTCTCTCCCCACAGATCTCTCTTATATTCCTCATGCTTGGCCGTTTTTCCAGCAACCTCTCCCACACGCTCTCTCTCCAACCTACCGCCCCACAGTCTTCCTTTCCAACCTCTCTCCCGTAACCGGTTCTCCCCCTCTCTCTTCTATTTCCTCTCCCTCTCTCGGTCTCTTTCTCTCCCTCCACGGTTCTCTCTCTCTCACGGTCGTTCTCCTTCTCGTATTTTTTTTCCCAGCAGCCGCCCTCTTCTTCCTCTCCGTTTTCTCCTCCTCCACAAGCCTCTCTCTCTCGGTCTCTCTTTTTCTCCCCAACTTCCCGCAGCCCTTCCTCTCTCCCACGTTTTGTTTTCCAGAATTCCTAGTCCTTCTCTCTTTCTCTCCCTCTGTTTTCAGTCTCTCGAATTTTCAAGTTTTTTTTCCCAGCAGCCGCACTCTCCTTCTTCCTCCCCTCTTTCCCAGCCTCCCTCTCTCTTTCTCTCCCTCTGTTCTCTCTCTCTCGGGTTTTTCTTCTCCTCTTCTTAACCTATCCCAGCATCTCTCTCTCCCCGGTGCTCTTCTTCTCTCCTCCTCTTTCTCCTGCCCTCCTACCCTCCACCGGCGCACCAGCAACATCAGCTGCAAAGCTCCTTCCTCCAGCTGTCCAAGCGTGAAGCCGGCGGCCTCCTCCAGCAGCAGCCACGTACACTAGCAACAGCAGCTGCAAAGCTCCTTCTTCCAGCTGTCCAAGCGTGAAGCCGGCGGCCGCCTCCAGCAGCGGCCACGTACACCAGCAGCTGCTTCTTCCAGAACCAGCCTGCACACGCAGCAGCTCCTTGATCCAGCTCCTGCAAGCGCCCAGCCAGCGAGCACAAGTCCTTCACGGCCCCAGCCCCCTCCTGCTCTCCACGTGCCTACCGGCAAGCTAGCAAGCTCCACACAGCAAGCTGCCGCACCGGTCAGCTGCTCCTCTACAGGCCACCGCAGCCCAAGCAAGCTTCACGCGACAGCCTCCAGCATCCCTTCCACCAGCCACCGGCCAGCAGCTTCACGGCACATCCCTCCTACCCTGCACGAGCCAGCAAGTTCCAGCTTTCTCCCAGCAGCTTCTCGCACCAGCAACCTCTTTCCAGCTGCAAAGCTCCACATCCTCTACCCTGCAGCGCCGGTCTCCACGTTGCAGCTTGCACGGACAGCTGCGCTTGAAGCTCCTCCAGCCGCCAGCGTTCACAGCAAATCCCTCCACCAGCAGCAGCTCCCTCCTAACCTCCACGTGCTGTCCCAATCTCCAGCAGCTTCTCCACGTAGCCCGCTCATCCAAGCACCTGCAAGCAAGCAGCCAGCAAGCAAGAAGCCGGCAACCTACAAAAACTGCTGTTATTGTGCTCTTTCTTTCCCCTCCCCACTAGTTTAGTATTAGGTTATTTAATTAGGGGTAGTTGCTGGATATTTGATGTTTAATGATATTTTCTTAGTTGTTAGTTTATTTAATTAGGGTGAGTTAGTAGTTTACACAATTAAACAATAGCTTTTTTTTTTTTTGTTATAATTTTCTTAGTTGTGTTCAATTTAGAAGTTTTGTTATTTTTATAATATTTTGTTAATCTCTCTCTCCTCAATTTTAAATATGGTTATATTTGTACTTTTAATTAGTATAGTTAAATTTCTAAACTTAGTTTAATTTAATTAGATAGTTAATTAATCAATTCAAATTCCCAATTTTTCTAGATAATTAAAATCTAAAGTTTTCAAAGTTAAAATTTTAACTCCCTGTGGTTCGACTCGGACTCACCACTATTAATTTTCAAAATCTGATTTGAGTGAGCCGGATAAATTTAGATTGAACGTTTTCATGAGTGTTTAACGACGCACAATTCGAAACGATCAATTTTTGGCGCCGTTGCCAAGGAGTTAGATTTTTAATTTTGATTATCTTGGATTTAGTGTAATTATTCTTTAGCTAACCTTCTTTTTCTTATTTTTGCAGGTATATTAAAAAAAAAAAAAAAAAAGGAAAGCGAAATCATGGTAAGTGTGTTCCAATTTTCTATGTTTCAATTTCCTGACTTTAGTTAGTTTCCATTTTTGTAGTTTCTAGTTTAGATAAGTTTCCATTAACAAAAAAAAGGAACAAAAAGAAGAACATCTAAATTTAAAAATCTCTATTTCCAAGATTAGAAACCTTCCATGTTAGGTCATGCATCATTTAGGACTGCATTTTTAGACTGTTTCCTTTCTTGTAAATTTCCATTTTGTTGAAGATTGCGGGGGACAAGGTGAGATTTCTACCTTCCTTAAATACCATGTTCATGCATTTCCATGATTGCATAGAACCCCTTGTTTGAATTGGTTGTGCACTTCACATAAAAATATCTTAAGGGCAAGTCCATTAACAAAGTAAGGTGGGGATTTGACTACCCGTCCTTGGCCCAAAAACAACCATCCCTTGCACTCTTTCACTAACCCAAGCCTATTAAAAGTGAGTAGGAATTCAATTTAGGGTTACAATGAGATTTGGGTCTAGCTTGAGCCCACTATCACTTTTGGAGACCGGTGTCTAAGGCTAGAGGTCCAATGGCAAATGCTTAAGTGGGTCGGTGGTTCCTTAATTAGGTCCCTACAAAAGTAGGGGGAGCCTCCCACCACCCCACCTCTTACCTGGCCGATTGATAATTGTGAGGGTGGACTTGAATTAAACCTAGATTAATTTGTGAGAAACACATCATGTAGGCTAGTTTAACCATAGTTGTCTTAGGAATAATTGTGTGATAACTTGTTTGCATCATTAATAAAAAATAAAAATAAAAAGATTTTCAGCATGGAGTGGACTCAAATGAACCAATTTCTTGGCCCATGTCTTAATACCATCACACCTTTCCCTCCATCACCTAATATGGATTTGGCTCACAGATTAGCTAAGCTAGACAACTTGGCCCACACAATTGATCAATTTCTAGTTTTGGGCCCAGAACCGTCCTCATATCCCACACAATCATATACCTATCAAGAGAGATGCCCCATTTGGGCCAATCAGGACCATTATGATACCCCACCTGCTCTTCAATTTCAACCTCACCAGGCCCAAGCTCCAAGTCTAGCTATCCAAGACTTCTCGGATTGGCCCCAATTCCAAGTCTACTCTAGTGGTTTGGCCCACAATCATGGACACTCCGATTATCCATTGTCCACATGCTCTTGTCCACCTTGCTTCCAATCAAATTATTCGACATATTCTTATTCTTCGCAGTCTGATTATCAGCCCAGTTATCCGCATTCTCAAGATGATCAATTCATGCAACTTGAACAAATAGTCTTGGCCCAACAACAAACCATTGGTAGAATGCAGGCCCTAGTTGACTGTTTGACTGAAACTAATCTAATGATGGATTTAGAAGAAGTTCTTAGCAAGCCCATTGAAAATCTGCAATCTTTTTTACCTGATTTTGACCAACAAATCAACTCACAAATTCAACTTGACATCGTTCAATCCGGCAATGGTCACATCATGCCTGATCTTGAAAACGGAGAGAATCTTACGGAGTCGTATCAGGTGAGAATAGGGAATGCTAGCATGAATCAATCTATGAAAAATCCTGAGACTGGTCAACAAGATGCATCCATGATCATACCTGTCTGTCCTGAGGAAAGCTTAAGTGATAGAAAAGGAGAAGGGGAAGTGAGTGATCTTTTAGAGGTTAATCCGGATTTTGAACACTTCATGTTCCCCACAGTAGAAGTCAATATACATGCTAGTCCGAACCTCGAATATTTTTTCTTCCCAATAGAGAAAGTGGATATTCTGGAAGATATACACTAGGTGGATAGAGAGAAGATGGAAAACCCTCAGACTGACCAGCAAAGTGAAGTCACGATCACACCTATCTCTCTTGAGGAGAGCTTGAAGGAAAAAGGAGAAGGAGAAATGAGTGATTTGCTTGATACTGATCTGGACTTTGAACACTTTCTATTTCCCACAGAGGAATTAAATACACATGATGGTCCGGATCTTGAATATTTCTTCTTCCTAATGGATCAGAAAGTGGATAATCTTGAGGAATTGCATCAAAAGAAAACTAAAGCCATAGACTTAGCTAATCATCAAGAAGAGCCTATTGAGGGTCAGTTGGAGGGAGATGAAGGAGACGAGAAGGATTCTAGTGAGAGCCCAGATATTCACCTACCTATGATCTGTTTCCCGAGTGTTAGAGAATCTAAGCCCCATAGCCTCCAAAAGCTAGCCCGACTCAATGAGGTGATGGAATCATTGGGCCAAGTCCACATCAACAACCATTTTCTCAAAGAAACTCACTGTGTTTCCCAACTCAATTCTTACAATATCAATAACATCAATCTTTACTGGATTTTATTGAAATTTGAGGCCAAACTGAACCTGTTCTTAGTCTCTATCTTTGAGAAATTTGGAATCCATAAATTAAAGTGCACGTCGGTTGCTTTGCAGTCAATTGATCATTTCATTAAGCAGCCACATGACATGATCCAAGATACTCTTATTCAGATGGATAAGAGCCACATATTTGCTGATTTCCCCATCTTCGACATTGGATCATCCCCTACATTGAATCAATGGCCCATCATTCTGGGAACTTTTGATCTTTTTATCGAGGATCAAACGCTTCAGTTCAATCAAAGAAAAGAAGTGGGGTACGTGGTTGACATGGCCTATGAATCAAGTAGAACCAATATCCCATTGACCACGTTGAAAAATTATTTTCTCTGGAACCTCAATGATAACACTCTGAATCATCAGCTACATGCAATGCTGAGTGCACTCCAACCAACAAACTTCAAAATACATGCACTGAAATTTGTGCTAGTAGGCATTGGATAGTGTGCACATTCTGTCTGGCTGAAGACGATAAACTTAGCGCTTATTGGGAGGCAACCCAATATTTTACTTCAGTTTTTGTATTTCTTTTCCTTTTAGGTCCCTGAGCAGCAGTCGCCTTGGGTATGTCGCATCCTCGTCATCACAGGTTGTTTCTCTCCTTCACAATTCTCTTCTGGCTGACATGTTTTTCATATATTTTATGCCATTGAGGACAATGTCAATCAAGTTGGGGGGTGGGACAATCAATTTGATATGCATTTATTGGAAAATCTTTTGAAGAAAACTGATATCTTTCACTGAAAAATGGTCAAATTTTAAAAAATTTCTTTCAAAAACTTCTTTTCACATCCTATGAAAATTGCATGAAAAATCATGTTTCATTAAGTAAATCTTAAACAAATCAGTTTTTTGGTTGTCACATTGGTTAAAGAACCTTCAAAGTTTAAATATCCCACTTCATAAAAATCCACGGCAGGATAATTTTCACATACACACGGCAACTTAGAATAAATGAAAGATCTTAAAAGTATAGAATTGTTGGAATTAACCTAAAAGATAAGACTACTTATTCTTATTTTTCTTTTGGGTTGAACGAAAGGAATGTGTAGGATTCGTAATAAGGGACTGTCCCACTCAGCATGTAAGGAATCGCCATGAACGCAGCGGAAATAAAAATGATTCCATTGTATCGGTTGCTGGGGTCGTAAAACGGACATTAAAATCTAAGCGGGAAGAACAGTTCTTCACCTTTGCGGGGTTTCGAATCTCCCGTGGATGATACCGACTCGGTAATCGCACACGCGCACGATCTCTAGAGGTATCCATACGAGTTCCCGCAGCAGACGCGATTTCCTCCTCGGCTTGAGTGCTCCGACCAGATCTCAAATCCACCATGCGCGGAGAGAGACAGATCCACTCCAAGAGAGAGAGAAGGAGAGAGAGAGAGAGGAGAGAGAGAATCTGGGGAGTAAAATTCGTCCAACTAACTTTTTACCCCTCCCCCTTGGCCCTCCTTTTATAGAAATAAGGATAAGCACAGGGAATAATCCTCATGATTATCCAAGAGTTTGGCCTTGGATAATTCTCCATTAAATCTTCATGTTTATCCTGCGGCTTTTTATAAAAACCCAGATAAGCATGAAATTTAACATCTCTCACCGTCTGACGAGAACTCTTATGTGTGTGACCCTCTAGGCCCATATATCAGTCCGGTTGCAGGCCCATTAATCTTAGAACTGTTTCTTGAGTTTAATATTTATTAATGAACACTTAAACATCATATGTTAAATGATTAATTTAATAAACAAGTGAATTATCATCTGATGATCAAATAACTTGGCCTTCTGATCATGAACAGCACCAAACACTACCTCATGATCCTAGAAGATATAAGGGATACTGTTCCCTTCAATTGAACCTTTCCGTCTGCCGATACCGCACAGATATAATCCTTCACTCATGCAATGTCCCGATAACGCAAGGGTATGGTTTTATAGTCAAACTCTCTATCGCATTATCCAGATAGATTCCAGTACACAGTTAATATCTAGAAAGACATCTCTTTCATTTGACCCTGGCCAGGGATTTCTGTGTACACATCCATAGGACATTCTCTCTCCAGTCTTATACCAAGAGTGAGTGATCCCTTGTTGTTCACTCAATTACCTTCGCAAGCTTTCCACTGTATCTGAAAGACCGATTATGGTGGACTTAATGGTTAAAGTCCACGAGTCAGAGAATCAAGATACAATGGTCCACAAACAAGGTATCATTGGTGACTCAGGTCAAAGGACCAACTGTGCTACTGCAACGATTGAATTCCCTGGTTGACTAATAGGTATAATTACCATCCAGGAATTCTTATTTGGGTCTGTTCAGTGAACTCATTCTCTAATGAGCACCCACTTGTTTGTCTTAGTGTCACCACACGAGTGAATGTGAGATCATTCACCCTCATCATATGAGCAGACATAACTTGTGTCGATCTTATCGGATATTTAATGTCCATCTCAAATATCCTATGATCGAGAATTGTTTAAGACAAGTGACTGAGGATATTTATCTCACTATCATGATCTCATCATGATTCAATATTCCATACATTTGTCTATGGACCTTCATTACAATAGTTAATTGCAAGAACTATTAAATGAAGAAATGATTGCCTTTATTAATAATCTGAACTAGAATGTACAATGATTGGCTTTGAGGCCACCCAATTCTAACATTCTCCCACTTGGACTATAACCAATCACCCATGTATCTAAGTCCCATAGACTTAAGGTGACGTTCTAAATTGTTTTGAGACAATGGCTTAGTCAAGGGATCTGCTACATTATCTTCAGATGAGACTTTCTCAACTACTATATCTCCTCGGGCGATGATCTCACGAATCAGATGAAATCGTCTCAGAATGTGCTTTGACTTCTGATGTGATCTTGGCTCCTTCGCTTGAGCTATTGCCCCATTGTTGTCACACAATAATGGAACATGATCTGAAATGCTTGGAACTACTCCAAGCGCCGAGATGAACTTCTTCATCCAAACCGCCTCCTTGGCCGCTTCAGCTGCAGCAATGTATTCTGCTTCGGTCGTCGAATCTGCAGTTGTTTCCTGTTTGGAACTCTTCCAACTTACTGCACCTCTATTTAACATGAACACAAATCCAGACATGGATTTGCTGTCATCCATATCCGACTGGAAACTCGAGTCAGTAAATCCTCGAAGTTCCAAGTCGTTTCCTCCATAAACGAGAAATAGATCCTTAGTCCTTCTCAAGTATCTAAGGATACATTTCACCGCCTTCCAGTGTTCCTCACCTGGATCAACCTGATATCTACTAGTGACACTTAGTGGGTGTGCCACATCAAGCCTAGTACATAGCATTGCATACATGATAGATCCTATTGCCGAGGCATAAGGAACTCTATCCATGTATGCTCTCTCTTCAGGTGTCTTGGGAGACATTTCTTTAGAGAGATAAATTCCATACCTCATAGGAACGATGCCTCTCTTGGAATTTTCCATGCCAAACCTTTTGACTATGGTATCTATGTACATAGATTGGGATAAGCCAAGCATCCATTTGGACCTATCTCGATAGATCCTTATTCCCAAAATATAGGATGCTTCTCCCAAATCTTTCATGGAGAAGTTTTTGGATAACCAAGCCTTTACCGATGACAACATTCCTACATCATTCCCAATGAGTAGAATGTCATCAACATAAAGTACCAAAAAGGTAACTGCGCTCCCACTAACCTTTTTGTATACACAAGGTTCATCTTCAGTCTTAATGAAGTTATAAGATTTGATTGCTTCATCAAATCTTAAGTTCCAAGTTCGGGATGCCTGCTTTAATCCATAGATGGATCTTTGCAGCTTGCATACCTTGCTTGAATGCTCTTTGGAAGTGAATCCTTCAGGTTGTATCATATACACCTCTTCTTGAAGGTTCCCGTTAAGGAATGCTATTTTCACATCCATTTGCCATATTTCATAATCATAGAATGTAGCGATAGCAAGAAGTATTCTGATTGACTTAATCATGGCAACTGGAGAAAAGGTTTCGTCATAGTCATTGTCTTGCCTTTGACGATATCCTTTCGCTACTAGCCTTACCTTGTATGTGTCAATCTGTCCATCTGCCCCAATCTTTCTTTTAAAGATCCATTTACTGCCAATAGATACCATACCTTCTGGCAGATCAACCAAGTTCCAAACTTGGTTGGCATACATGGACTGAATTTCAGAATTCATTGCCTCTTGCCATTTTTTTGATTCTTGACTATTTATGGCTTCTTGGTAGGTTTGAGGATCATCATCCTCATTTAAGTGCACTTTTGGCTTGCCATCATCGATATGTCCAACATATCTTTCAGGCTGCTTAGGTACTCTACCTGATCTGCGAACCTTTTGTGTATCATCTTGAACAAGTTCTTGAGTCAATGGTTCAGTAGATGAACCAGTGTTGATTTGTGAGTCTAGAATTTCTTCCAGTTCTATCTTGCTCCCACTGTCTTCTTTTGAAAGATATTCTTTCTCTAAGAAGACAACTCTTTTTGCGGCAAACACCCTTTGATCGCTGGGCTGGTAGAAGTAATATCCAAAAGTCTCTTTTGGATATCCCACAAATCTACATTTCTCTGTCCTAGAATCCAGTTTGTCTGGATCATGTCTTTTGACATGTGCAGGACAACCCCAGACTCTAACATGCTTAAAGTCTGGTTTCTTTCCTTTCCATATCTCATATGGAGTGGAAGGTACTGACTTACTGGGAACTTTGTTCAACAGATATGCAGCAGTCAACAGTGCATATCCCCATAAAGAGGTTGGAAGTTTGGCATAACTCATCATAGATCGTACCATATCTAATAGAGTACGATTTCTCCTTTCCGATACACTATTTAACTGAGGTGTATAGGGAGGAGTCCACTGAGACAAAATACCATTATTCCTTAGATATTCTGTGAATTCTGTACTTAAGTATTCACCCCCTCGATCTGATCGAAGAGTTTTGATACTCTTTCCAGTCTGGTTCTCAACTTCGTTTTTAAACTCTTTAAATTTCTCAAAGACTTCTGACTTATATTTCATTAAATATATGTAGCCATATCTTGAGAAATCATCTGTAAATGAAACAAAGTATGAGTAACCACCCATAGCATGAGTGGACATTGGACCACATACATCACTATGTATTAGTTCCAATAAGTCCTTAGCTCTTTCTCCATGTCCTGATAATGGAGCTTTGGTCATCTTTCCCATGAAACAAGCTTCACAGGTTGCAAATGATTCATAATCAAATGGATCAAGATATCCATTCTTTTGCAACCTTATGATCCTGTTCTCATTTATATGACCTAGCCTACAATGCCATAGGTACGATTTATTCACATCCTTATCTAAGCGTTCAAGAGAATTATTTACTAGACAAACATCATATGAAATATCAAGTAAATATAATCCATTCAATAAATACCCGGAAGCAAACAATTTGTCTTCTTGATAAATTGAACAACCTTTATTCTCTAGTTTCATAGAATATCCTTGTCTATCTAAACATGAAATAGATATGATATTCCTAATAATGGTTGGAACATAATAACAATCTATCAGTTCCAAAGAGTCTCCTGACGGCATCTGAAGTCTTGTTGTCCCCACATCTAACGCAGCAACTTTTGCTCCATTCCCGAGCCTCAGATCCACGTCTCCGCGGTTCAATCTTCTTTTACTTGTTAACACCTGCAAGTTATTGCAGATATGAGAAACACATCCAGTATCTAATACCCAGGATGTTGATTCTCTGTAAGACAAGTTAAGATCGATCATGAGAATACCTGAAGCTTCACCAAGCTTCTCCTTTGCTTTTTCTGCAAGATAAATCTTGCAGTTTCTCTTCCAATGACCTTCTTTATGGCAGTGAAAACACTGACCTTTATCATTGACTTTAGCTTTGTCCTTTTGTGCCGCCGGTTTGCTTTTCACTAGCTTCTTAGGCTTACCTTTCTTAAAGGACTGTCCAGCTTTTCTTTTCTTGTTGGTCTTACCAACAAGCATTACATTTGGCTTATCTTTCTGGATAGTGCCTTCTGCTGTCTTCAACATATTGAGCAGCTCAGCCAGTCAAACTTCAATTTTGTTCATATTGAAGTTGATAATGAATTGTGAAAATGAATCTGGAAGGGACTGTAGGATTAAGTCAATGCTTAGGTCATTGTTCATAACAAAGCCGAGCACAGCAAGCCTCTCAATCCAGTCTATCATCTTGAGCACATGAGTTTGCACAGATGTGCCCTCGCTCATTCTGGTCCTGAACAATTTCTTAGATATCTCATATCTTTCTGTTCTGGATTGTTCACCAAACAACTCTTGTAGGTGATTCAAAATGGTCTTAGGTTCCATGTTATCATGCTGTCGCTGCGGTTCATTGTTCATTGAACCGAGCATATAACACTGGACCTCGACAGAGTCCTCCTTCCAATTTTCAAACATCATTAATTCATCTTCGTTAGCATTATCACCGGGTTGCACTGGATCTGGTTGATCCAGGACATAGGCTAGCTTTTCACACATGAGGACAATCTTCAGGTTGCGTAACCAGTCAATGTAATTTGGTCCCGTGAGTTTGTTTGCATCAAGTATGCAACGGAAGGGGTTAGGTGACGACATAGCGACCTACATTGAAATATATAAAATGAGCAGATAGTTCTTAAAATCAGATTTAGGACTTTTAATCTAGATTTATGCTCCCACTATTTTTCGGCGATCTGTATGACGCTCTAAGATACAGAACGGGAGATTCCGGTGATCTCCTAGTGGGGATCAGAATCCTTCGGGCATCAAGCATGTGACCTTGTGGTAGCACAACAAATCACATCAAGTCCCTTAGGCAGTCAACTCTTGATAGTTGCAACGTTTGCAATATCCGATCGATTTAACCCCTGAATCAGAATGACCTTGTGGTAGCACAACAAATCAATTTGATTCAGTTAAGTTTATCCATCATTACTTAGATGACATGAATTCATAGTGCAATCATTGTGGTAGCACAACAAAACTACATTATTTGTCCATTCATCTTAATGACATCACATGTTGTAGACCTAGTTTAATTTTTAAATCAAACAGACCTTGTGGTAGCACAACAAATCCGTTTGAGATAAGAATTATCCTAAGATCTATAATGATGGTGGGTTACGTAGATTATTCTGAATATCTCACGTTTACAACTTAAGTTTTAAAAGAGGGTTTTTGATTTTTGATTTGTAAAAATCGTGCTATCAATAGTATTTCAATTTGAAGTATCAATATACTTAATAGAAATATATATATATGATAGCATAGTCCACAAATATCACATATATGCAGAAAAATTAAATGGGGATGATCATGGACTGCTAAAGCTACTATGGAATCATCGGAGCCAAACGATGATCCATAATAGGATCCCAATGTGAAAACAGCAACACTGGTTCCATTTGATGCGAGTCCTTCCTCCAGAGGTGTCTTCAGAAGATCCCGTCCTCTAAACTTAATCCGATACATTTAAATATGAAATTCAGGACTCGCAGGTCCACAAATGTACATTTAAACAATTAGAAACCTTGATCTTATCAAGGGGAGTACTATCTTATAGGAAGGTAGAAAGTACACTTGGATTAAGAGAGAGGAGGACACGCAGGTCCTATTTAAAATACCAAATGAAATAAGCATCGCATTCATTCACATCATTCATCACATGAAAATACTAAGTCCATGATCATCCCACCATAAAACACATCACATGCATCACAATCATCACATAATTGTTGTTTGGTATTAAATTTTATAAATATAAAATTATAATACCAATTAGTTTTCGAAATAACATTTATTTCAGCATAATCAATAATATTCAAAACATTATTGACAAATAAACTAACTAAACCATTCAGTTAATCTAAATCTTAATTCAAACAATTTGAACATTAAAAGTAATCAAGTTATGCATGAAATCTGTTTAAAACAATTTTGAACTAATTAATTTAACAGGGAAATTAATTATCTAAAACAATTTTAAATAATTAACTAACACCCTATTAAAAACAAAGCCCTTTAAGTAAATAACAGTTATTAAACACTTTAATAAGCTGTTAATAATCATAAAAATAATTAATAACATTTATTAATTATTCCTACAATTATTCTGTTTTAAAACAATTTTAAAACCGGGCTTAAATGGGCTAATAATGGGTTTAATGGGGTTAAACAGGTATTAAAAAACAATTTATAAAAATCAGAAAATGGGCCCAGCCCATTAGGGCCCAAACGGCCCGGGCCCAGGGCCATGGCTCGGCCAGGGTCGAGCCCTGGCTCAGCTAGGGTCGAACCCTGGCTCGGCCAGGGGGTCTGGCCCAGCCAGACCCAAGCCCTGGCTCGTCCAGGGTCGAACCCTGGCTCGGCCAGGGCGCCGCCCGGCCCCTGCCCGGTCCGACCAGGTCGGGACCGGGCGGTCCAGCCTGTTCAGCCAGGTTTGACCGGCTCCTATCTTCTTCCCAACAGAAGGCAGGAACCCTAGGGTTCCTTCCCGGCGGCGCCGCCACCGAGCTCCGGCCACCCCCCGGCGGGTGCCGGCCCGGCCGGCGATGCCCCCCGGCGCCGGCGACGTGCCCGGCGCCGGCGGGGTCGCCGGTGACCGGCAATGGAGAGCAAAACAAGCCCCCGGAAAACCCAAAAATCTGATTTTTTCTGGTTTTAAAAATCCGAGTTTGGACTCGATTTTTAGCACCTCCAAGGGCACTCCGGTGCCGATCATCATGCCCAATCCTTAGAGGTGACTATCACCAAGAGATCTGGACATTCGGGCCGCCATCCCAACACTTGGGAATCGCGTACGAAGCCGCTAAAGTACCCCGTTCGTCGTCCCACGAAGAACTCCGAAAAACCCAAATAAAATCCGAAAAATTACAGAAAAATAATCAAATTGATTGTGATCATCATATGAACACAATTCTGTCAATTTTAATCGGATTAGACACAAGAACACGTACAATACGGGTTCTTCACGTATAACGAGAAAAACACGCAAAACGATGCCGTTTTACAACCGAACCAGCGAACCTGGCTCTGATACCACTGTAAGAAATCGCCATGAACGCAGCGGAAATAAAAATGATTCCATTGTATCGGTTGTTGGGGTCGTAAAACGGACATTAAAGTCTAAGCGGGAAGAACAGTTCTTCACCTTTGTGGGGTTTCGAATCTCCCGTGGATGATGCCGACTCGGTAATCGCGCACGCGCACGATCTCAAGAGGTATCCACACGAGTTCCCGTAGCAGACGCGATTTCCTCTTCGGCTTGAGTGCTCCGACCAGATCTCAAATCCACCATGCGCGGAGAGAGACAGATCCATTCCAAGAGAGAGAGAAGGAGAGAGAGAGAGGAGAGAGAGAATCTGGGGAGTAAAATTCATCCAACTAACTTTTTACCCCTCCCCCTTGGCCCTCCTTTTATAGAAATAAGGATAAGCACAGGGAATAATCCTCATGATTATCCAAGAGTTTGGCCTTGGATAATTCTCCATTAAATCTTCATGTTTATCCTGCGGCTTTTCATAAAACCCAGATAAGCATGAAATTTAACATCTCTCACCGTCTGATGAGAACTCTTATGTGTGTGACCCTCTAGGCCCATATATCAGTCCGGTTGCAGGCCCATTAAACTTAGAACTATTTTTTGAGTTTAATATTTATTAATTAACATTTAAACATCATATGTTAAATGATTAAGTTAATAAACAAGTGAATTATCATCTGATGATCAAATCACTTGGCCTTCTGTTCATGAACAACACCAAACACTACCTCATGATCCCAGAAGATATAAGGGATACTGTTCCCTTCAATTGAACCTTTCCGTCTGCCGATACCGCACAGATATAATCCTTCACTCATGCAATGTCCCGATAACGCAAGGGTATGGTTTTATAGTTAAACCCTCTACCGCATTATCCAGATGGATTCCAGTACACAGTTAATATCTAGAAAGACATCTCTTTCATTTGACCCTGGCCAGGGATTTCTGTGTACACATCCATAGGACATTCTCTCTCCAGTCTTATACCAAGAGTGAGTGATCCCTTGTTGTTCACTCAATTACCTTCGCAAGCTTTCCACTGTATCTGAAAGACCGATTATGGTGGACTTAATGGTTAAAGTCCACGAGTCAGATAATCAAGATACAATGGTCCACAAACTAGGTATCATTGGTGACTCAGGTCAAAGTACCAACTGTGCTACTGCAACGATTGAATTCCCTAGTTGACTAATAGGTATAATTACCATCCAAGAATTCTTATTTGGTTCTGTTCAATGAACTCATTCTCTAATGAGCACCCACTTGTTTGTCTTAGTGTCACCGCACGAGTGAATGTGAGATCATTCACCCTCATCATATGAGCAGACATAACTTGTGTCGATCTTATCGGATATTTAATGTCCATCTCAAATATCCTATGATCGAGAATTGTTTAAGACAAGTAACTGAGGATATTGATCTCACTATCATGATCTCATCATGATTCAATATCCCATACATTTGTCTATGGACCTTCATTACGATAGTTAATTGCGAGAACTATTAAATGAAGAAATGATTGCCTTTATTAATAATCTGAACTAGAATGTACAATGATTGGCTTTGAGGCCACCCAATTCTAACACAGCACTCTAAAAGAGGCGGTCATTTAAAAATGGACAACTGTAAACACTAAAGGCGATAGAAGGCGTTAAAAGAGCTAAAGGAAGGTAGGTGGCAAAAAGTACGCACCTCCCCTCAGGCAATTCAAAGAGAGTGGCAAAAAGTACGCACTCTCAAAAGCAAAAGTACAATGAAATGAAAGAAAACGCCACGCTAAAAAGTCCATCGTAACAAAAACATGACCAAGTCGTGAAAAGTGCTGAGTTGGGACGGGAACTGAAAGACGGTCCTCACTGACTGATCGGGAAATCTTTTATTCTCTTTTCCTCCCCAAGTAATCTTATCTAAAGGGTAGTAAAGGCAAGAATATAACAGAAAGGTCGGAAACGAGTTCTAAGCGTGCCAATTCTCATGCACGATCACCTGTCGTGAATCAAAATATTGTGGGATATGAAAACTTTTAGCTTAACCAATCGGCTACCACTTAAATTGATTGTAAAAGATACTACAAATGAAGCATGATAATTCATTGTTTGTCCTAACTTTTCCTTATTTGCATTGCTAAGGGACTAGCAATGAGTAAGTTGGGGGGTGTGATAAAGTGTTAAATTGATCATTTAAGGGAATCATATGCATCATACTCATGTTTTTATCTGCAAAATAGTATGGAATGATAGATAATTGTATACCAAGTCCAACGGTACCAATTTCGTCAAATTCTGACTTAAAAACATCGTCATTTCATGTGATTAAAGGAGTATAACGTATTTGCGATTTTTCGACAAAAACGAGACGAAATAAATAAATATGATGATATTTTTATGATAATACGTTAATTTATATTTATTTTATGTGAACAGGATATGCCGATGATGCAGTGCAGCTGGTGGAGTTTTCGAAAATTTGGGGGATGTCTAGTGCTCGAATTTCGATAAATTCGATGTCATTTTGTCCAAAAGATTAAAGCAGGGGTAAAAGCGTCAGTTGAGGTCCTAATACTACCCAAATTCTTGCCCGAAGAAATCCAAGAAAGACCCGTCACTTTCCTTTCCCCCACTTTCTTTTTTTTTAAAAGTTTCCCTCCCAAATTAAAGAAAATCTCTCTGTTTCCTTTTCGTTGTCCCTCGATTTCCTCCCTTCTCTCCAGTTTCCTTTCCCACGTCTCTTTCCCTCTCTATATATTTCACCCTCTCTTCTCAGCCCCGAACCTCTCTCTCTCTCGAGTCCTTCTCCTGCTCCAGTTTTCCCTTCACATAATCTTTTCTTCCTCCTCCTCTTCCAACTCAAACCCGCAGCCCTTCTCTCTCTTCTTTCCCAGCCGCAACCCTCTCTCTCTCGGTATCCCTTCTTCCCCTCTAATTCCAACCCTCTCTCGGCAGCCCTCTCCTCCTCCTTTTCCAACTCTCACCCCGCACTCCTCTCTTCCTCTCCCTCCTTCTCTCTCTCGGATTCTCCCTCTTTCTCTCCCCACAGATCTCTCTTATATTCCTCATGCTTGGCCGTTTTTCCATCAACCTCTCCCACACGCTCTCTCTCCAATCTGCCGCCCCACAGTTTTCTTTTCCAACCTCTCTCCCGTAACCGGTTCTCCCCCTCTCTCTTCTATTTCCTCTCCCTCTCTCGGTCTCTTTCTCTCCCTCCACGGTTCTCTCTCTCTCACGGTCGTTCTCCTTCTCGTATTTTTTTTCCCAGCAGCCGCCCTCTTCTTCCTCTCCGTTTTCTCCTCCTCCACAAGCCTCTCTCTCTCGGTCTCTCTTTTTCTCCCCAGCTTCCCGCAGCCCTTCCTCTCTCTTCTCTTCCTCTCTCCCACATTTTGTTTTCCAGAATTCCTAGTCCTTCTCTCTTTCTCTCCCTCTGTTTTCACTCTCTCGAATTTTCAAGTTTTTTTTCCCAGCAGCCGCACTCTCCTTCTTCCTCCCCTCTTTCCAAGCCTCCCTCTCTCTTTCTCTCCCTCTTTTCTCTCTCTCTCGGGTTTTTCTTCTCCTCTTCTCAACCTTTCCCAGCATCTCTCTCTCCCCGGTGCTCTTCTTCTCTCCTCCTCTTTCTCCTGCCCTCCTACCCTCCACCGGCGCACCAGCAACAGCAGCTGCAAAGCTCCTTCCGCCAGCTGTCCAAGCGTGAAGCCGGCGGCCTCCTCCAGCAGCAGCCACGTACACCAGCAACAGCAGCTGCAAAGCTCCTTCCTCCTGCTGTCCAAGCGTGAAGCCGGCGGCCTCCTCCAGCAGAAGCCACGTACACCAGCAGCTGCTTCTTCCAGAACCAGCCTGCACACGCAGCAGCTCCTTGCTCCAGCTCCTGCAAGCGCCCAGCCAGCGAGCACAAGTCCTTCACGGCCCCAGCCCCCTCCTACTCTCCACGTGCCTACCGGCAAGCTAGCAAGCTCCACGCAGCAAGCTGCCGCACCGGTCAGCTGCTCCTCCACAGGCCACCGCAGCCCAAGCAAGCTTCACGCGACAGCCTCCAGCATCCCTTCCACTAGCCACCGGCCAGAAGCTTCACGGCACATCCCTCCTACCCTGCACGAGCCAGCAAGTTCCAGCTTTCTCCCAGCAGCTCCTCGCACCAGCAACCTCTTTCCAGCTGCAAAGCTCCACATCCTCTACCCTGCAGCGCCGGTCTCCACGTTGAAGCTTGCACGGACAGCTGCGCTTGAAGCTCCTCCAGCTGCCAGCGTTCACAGCAAATCCCTCCACCAGCAGCAGCTCCCTCCTAACCTCCACGTGCTGTCCCAATCTCCAGCAGCTTCTCCACGTAGCCTGCTCATCCAAGCACCTGCAAGCAAGCAGCCAGCAAGCAAGAAGCCGGCAACCCACAAAAACTGTTGTTATTGTGCTGTTTCTTTTCCCTCCCCACTAGTTTAGTATTAGGTTATTTAATTTGGGGTAGTTGCTGGATATTTGATGTTTAATGATATTTTCTTAGTTGTTAGTTTATTTAATTAGGGTGAGTTAGTAGTTTACACAATTAAACAATAGCTTTTTTTTTGTGTTGTTATAATTTTCTTAGTTGTGTTCAATTTAGAAGTTTTGTTATTTTTATAATATTTTGTTAATCTCTCTCTCCTCAATTTTAAATATGGTTATATTTGTGCTTTTAATTAGTTTAGTTAAATTTCTAAACTTAGTTTAATTTAATTAGATAGTTAATTAATCAATTCAAATTCCCAATTTTTCTAGATAATTAAAATCTAAAGTTTTCAAAGTTAAAATTTTAACTCCCTGTGGTTCGACTCGGACTCACCACTATTAATTTTCAAAATCTGATTTGAGTGAGCCGGATAAATTTAGATTGAACGTTTTCATGAGTGTTTAACGACACACAATTCGAAACGATCACTTTTATCATTGGGCACCCACGGTGCACCACTTGTGTCCCTCGGGCACGCTTTTCATCAATTGGTGAGTTTGGTTACATTCATCCCAATGTGCACTACGTGCACATCCCTTATGGCAAGATTTTTCCCCCCGTTTGATTGCTTAAGGAGTTGTGATTGTGATAGGAGGGTGTGTGATTGATTGGATTTTCTTTATTTGCATGATAAATAACCTTGTTAAAAAAAACTGAATTCGCATGATCTGTTAGTTACAGCTTTACGTTGAAAACCTGGGAGGGATTGCCATCGATTTTGCTTTCTATTTACTGTTTCTGCAACCTAAATAGTGTCTTGGAGTACCGACGCTTTTTTAGAAATGCGTCGCAGTCCGCAGACACCATTTAGGCACTTTTCTCTGTCTGCGTGTTGCTTGAGTTTTAGTGAACAAAAGAAGCTACTGGCTTGAATAGCGTCGGCGCACAGCGACACGGTTCAAATAGTTTCTTTTTTTTGTGGTCATTAGTCCTCAAATTCTTGGTTTGATTGTTACTTGTACCTATCTTATCATGCATTAGAGGCCATCCAGGCCGTAGGTCATTTGCACTGGGGCTAACCCCTCCCTCATAGGAACACCTTCTTGACATCCTCACCTCTCTCTGATTGGGTTGGTCCCTCGATCAGACTAGAGTGGTTAGTGTTAAGACCTCCATAAGTCCCCAAAAGCAAGGAATTCCTTCTTGTTCATCGGGCCTGGTTAGATATTCATATCGTTGTGAGGAAGAACCATAGAGTATAACGGTGGAAACTGGACTGAAATTAGGATCCTACCCATTGAGAGAATTAGTGTAAAAATCCAAGTAATTTAACAAAAAATCTTAAGATAACGTAAACATCTACTTATTTGCTTAATCTCTTACACAACTTGTTTGAACTTGATTGCTAAAAATCTAATACCATGATGCTTCGATCAGGTAAATATGTGGGTATGGCTGCTTACGAGCAGGATGCCATCGTCGAATACGAAGGAGATGCTAATGCCCCTCAGGAATTTGATCACTACTCTGAGAACGGAGGAGATGCTAATGCCCTCCGTAATACTGATTCCTATCATTCTGAATATGAGGGAGATGCTCATGCCCCTCAAGGTCAGGCCCACTTTTCTCATGGCCAGTAAAACCCTCGTACGGATCATCCGCATATCCATGTGATTTCCAGTCTTGCTTTGGAGGGAGCTCCAGATCTAGCTGAGCCCTCACCTACCAATCCTCTTGGTCTGATTACTGTCCTGGGGGCTCTGACTGCCCATGTGGATCCCCAGCAACCTAAGGCCATCCAATCTATCCTCAAAGGGAAGACGCCCGTGCAGTCTACAGAACCAAATCCTGTGGTTACCTCGGTCGTTCGTCAAGTTCCTCCTCCTCACCATGCTCCTTCTATTCATTAGGCCATGGAAGGCCTTCATGTTTCAACATCCCAGCCATTTGGGCCACAATTATCTTCTTCAAGGCATCCGGCCATGTTGGGATCTCTCGAGTTTCTCCGGATCGCTCACGCAGCGGAAAAATTAAAACAACGATCCGTTTTCCCGTTTCGAAAAATTAAAAACTACGATTATCGGATAATCGATTCTCACCGTGTGCGGATTCGAATCCGCAACTGTTCGGTTCCGTCGGTGCGACACCGCAAGCCGCGAAAGTGCCTGGCCTCTAGCGAAGTCTACGCAATCCTCCCCGCGACGGATATCCTCGCGTTCCTCGTTCTTCGCAGCCCACGAAACCTCCGCCAGTCGCCGCAATGATCGCCGCAACGCGCAGACGATTTCCCGTCGAATGGGATTTAGAGAAGCAACGGAGCAGATCTGGATTTGTCTGGACGCCAGAGAGAGAGAGAGAAACAAAGGAGGGGCAGCTAGGGTTAGCAGCAGCTTGGCCTGCTCAGCCCGTTCGCTATGTTTTATACTAACCGCGCGATTTTTCGTAAAAACCCCCGTTTATATGAAACCCACTTATTTATCCATCGCCTTGAGAATCATTTGCATGTGACCCTCTAGGCCCAAGTACCAGTCCAGTTAATGGCCCAACAAGCCCAGTGACTCCTCACTGACTTTATTAATCAATTAATAACCCTTTATTAATTAATTAATCAATCGAATTGATGTCGCACATCGAATTCGACCGGGCCTCCGATCACGTTGGGTGCCAAGCAACACCGCGTGAACCCGGAAGATATTGGGGTTAAGTAACCCACTCTTGGAACCTTTCCGCCGACAGTTACTGCGTGGATATAATCCTTCATTCATACAATGCTCTCGAGTCAACTCAAGGTATGGCGAGCTGTCAAACCCTAACCGGTCGACTCACTTGGATTGGATGCCGCTGATGAATATTGGAAAACTCCTCTCCCGATATTATCGTCCGCCCTGGCCAGGGACTTTCGCGCATCCTTCCTAGAGCATTCTCTCTCTAAGTACCGAGAGCGAATGATTCCTTATTAACACACAATTCCCTTCGACGGTATTCCGCTGTACCCAATCCTTGGTGTATTAGAATCCCGTGGCTAGAGATTCGTAAACCAAGGTCAAAGCACAAAAGTCCACCGACAAGGTGTCCTTGGTGTCTCAGGTCCGAGGACCATCCACGCAACTGCGACAATAGAATCAAACTGGGTGACAGTGAGGTACAATACCATCCAGCGATTCAGTCGGATCAGTTCAGTGAACTCATTCTCCAATGAGTACCTACAGATTCGCCTTAGTGTCTCCACACAAGTGACTTATGAGATCAGTCACCCTCATCATATGAGCAGGAGTAATCTGTACTAGTCTAACAAGATATCCGATGTCCTTCTCAGATATCCTCCGACTAGGAACGATTAAGAATATGTGTGTTTAAGTGATCAGCCTCATTAGTATTATCTCATCATAATCTGATCACTATAGCACATATCCACGGACTTCATTATGAAACGATAATTAATGCGATTTACACATAATGAATATTATGCCATTTTATTAATAAATGAACGAGATTTACATAGTCAGATTGGCTTGTAGGCCACCTAAGACTAACAATCTCCCACTTGGACTAAAGCCAATCACCTTTATACAATAAGCCTATAGACTCTAGGTGACGCTCAAACACAATTTGAGCCAACGGCTTCGTTAGTAGATCTGCTACATTGTCGACGGATGGAACTCTTTCCACTACTACATCTCCTCTGGATATGATCTCTCTGAAAAGGTGAAAGCGCCTCAGAATATACTTCGATTTCTGATGAGACTGCGGCTCTTTCGCTTGTGCAATCGCTCCATTGTTGTCGCACAATAGTGGAACATGCTCAGAGATGCTGGGAACGACGCCGAGGTTGGTGATGAATTTCTGCAACCACACTGCTTCCTTGGCGGCTTCAGCTGCAACGATGTACTCAGCTTCAGTCGTCGAATCTGCAATGGTTACTTGCTTGGAACTCAGCACACTGCGTCTCCGTTCAAAGTAAACACGAATCTAGATGTAGACTTGCTATCATCTGGATCCGACTGGAAACTCGAGTCAGTAAAGCCTCGCAGTTTCAAGTCACTTCCTCCATAGACAAGAAACATATCCTTAGTTCTTCTCAAGTACTTAAGGATACATTTCACTGCCTTCCAGTGCTCTTCGCCTGGATCAGCCTGAAATTTGCTCGTAACACTTAGAACAAATGCAACATCAGGCCGTGTACATAGCATGGCATACATGATAGATCCTATGGCAGAGGCATAGGGTATTCTATCCATGAATGCCCTCTCATTAGGAGTCTTAGGAGACTGCTCCTTTGAGAGACTAATTCCATGTCTCATCGGTATGAGACCTCTCTTGGAATTTTCCATGCCAAACCTTTTGACTATGGTATCTATGTATAAGGATTGGGTCATTCCAAGCATCCTCTTTGATCTATCTCTATAGATTCGTATTCCTAATACGTAGGATGCTTCTCCCAAATCCTTCATGGAGAAGTTTTTCGACAGCTAGATATTTACTGATGATATCATAGCTACATCATTCCCAATAAGTAGTATGTCATCTACGTAAAGAACTAGAAAAGTGACTGCACTCCCACTGGTCTTCTTGTACACACAAGGCTCATCTTCATTCTGAATGAAGTCATAAGACTTGACAGCCTCGTCAAATCTTATGTTCCAGCTCCGGGAAGCCTGCTTCAGTCCATAAATGGACCTCTGAAGCTTGCACACTTTATCTGGAGATTCTTTGGATGTGAAACCTTCTGGTTGTATCATATACACCTCCTCCTCAAGGTTACCATTAAGGAAGGCAGTCTTCACATCCATCTGCCAGATTTCATAATCAAAATGTGCAGCAATGACGAGTAGAACTCTGATCGACTTTATCATGGCAACTGGTGAGAAAGTCTCGTCATAGTCAATTCCTTGCCTTTGACGATATCCCTTTGCCACCAACCGTGCCTTATAAGTGTCGATCCGTCCATCAGCACTGATCTTTCTCTTAAAGATCCACTTGCAACCGATGGGTACAATACCCTCGGGCAAGTCTTCGAAGTTCCAAACTTGGTTGGTGTACATGGACTGGATTTCTGAGTTCATGGCTTCTCGCCATTTCACGGCTTCTGGGCCTTCTATGGCCTCCTGGTAGGTTTTCGGATCATCATCCTCATTATATTTTACCTCAGACTTACCTTCAGCAATATGTCCCACATATCGTTCGGGTAGTCTAGGTACTCTACCAGATCTACGAGGCTCATCTGTATGTACCTGAACAGATTCAGGAACTGATATCTCATCTGATGATAATGCAGCTGTTTGGGGATCTGGAACCTCTTCCAGTACTATTTTACTCCCACTGTTCTCCTGGAGAAGGTATTCCTCTTCCAGGAAGACAGCTTTCTTGGCGACAAACACCTTTTGTTCACCAGGATGGTAAAAATAGTATCCAAAGGTTTCCTTTGGATATCCCACAAACCTGTATTTATCAGTTCGTGATTCCAGCTTGTTTGGATCATGCCTCTTTACATGTGCCGGACAACCCCAGACTTTTAACATGTTTAAATTCTGGTTTCCTGCCTTTCCATATCTCATATGGAGTAGAGGCCACAGACTTGCTGGGTACTCTGTTCAGTAGGTATGCTGCTGACTCTAGAGCATACCCCCAGAGGGACACTGGTAATCTTGAAAAGCTCATCATGGATCGCACCATGTCCAACAAGGTGCGATTCCTCCTTTCTGATACACCATTCATCTGTGGAGTATATGGAGGGGTTAGCTGAGAAAGGATATCATTATCCTTTAAGAATTGTGTGAAATTAGTACTTAAGTATTCTCCTCCTCGATCTGATCGAAGAGCTTTAATATTCTTTCCTGACTGCTTCTCTACCTCATTCTTAAACTCCTTGAATTTCTCAAATGCTTCCGACTTGTACTTCATTAAGTACACATAGCCAAATCTTGAGAAGTCGTCGGTGAACGTGATGAAGTAAGAAAAGCCACCTTTGGCTTGGGTGGACATTGGACCACATACATCTGAATGTATTAGTTCCAAAATGTCCTTGGCACGTTCTCCATGTCCAGTAAATGGAGATTTTGCCATCTTTCCCATAAGGCAGGATTCACATGTTGCAAACGATTCATAATCAAATGCTGTTAAATAACCATGCTTATGCAACTTTTGCAACTTGCTTTCGCCAATGTGCCCAAGTCTACAATGCCACATGTAGGCTTGGTTCACACAATTCTTGCTCTTCTTAAGAGCATTATCAATATGAAGATTGTAATAAGAAACATCTAATAGGTATAGACCGTTGACTAAAGATGCTGAAGCTATTGATTTATTACCATAATAAATCGAACAACTTCTATTCTCAATAGTCAACCTATATCCTATCTTGTCCAAATAAGATATTGATATGATGTTCTATATTATGCTAGGAACATAATAACAATCTTCTAATAGTAAGGTGTCTCCCGATGGAAGTTTGAGGTTTGCTGTCCCAACAGCAATCGCCGCAACTTTTGTGCCGTTTCCTAACCTCAATTCCACCCCACCTTGTCTCAACTTGTGCTTACTTGTCAGCATCTGCACATCATGGCAGATATGAGAAGCACATCCGGTATCCAATACCCAAGATGTGGAATCTCTAACTGATAAGTTGATATCTATCATATAGATTTCTGAAGCTTCAGACAGCTTCACTCTTCCATGAGCTTTATCGTTAAGGAACTCCTTGCAGTTCCTCTTCCAGTGACCATACTGCTTATAGTAGAAGCAGTCACCCTTCACTAATCTTTTACCTTTGTCCTTCGATCTTTTATCGTTAGCTGTCATCTCTGCTTCAGGGGCATCCAATGCCGATTCAGCAGGAGGATCAGCTCCAGGGACAAAGTCAATGTGCTCAGATCTGAAGACATTCTTCAGGTTTCTGAACCAATCCGAGTAGATCAGGTAAGTCAAAAGGGCATCAAGTATGCCACGGAGTGAGTTATTCGACGACATAATTCTCTACAGGAGATAAGTAAAATCTATTTAGCAGATGTTCAATTATTAAAATTTAAAACAAGACATGGTCTTTTGTTCAAGTTTTACTCCCACTAATTTTCGACGGACTGTATAACCCTCAGTTATACAGAACGGGAGACGCCGACAGTCTCCTAGTGGGGATAAGAATCTCAATGACTTGCACTACAGCCTTGTGGATAGCACAACAAACTGTAATACAATCAAAGAGCACCCAACTCATAGGACTTGCAATTCCTTGCAATATCTGATCATAGCCTCGGTCACAAGAGATTTAATGGCCTTGTGGATAGCACAACAAACCACTAATTCTGGTCTAAGCTAACCATCATTACACGACGAGCATAGATTTGCATGCAGCCCTTGTGGATAGCACAACAAAGCTACATGGTTCCTCTACCCCGATCATATAGGCATCTAATGCCATAGCCACAGTTTCTCCTCCCAATTAAACAGGTCTTGTGGATTGCACAACAAACTGGCCTAAAGTGATTCGAATCCTATGACTATAATGATGGTGGACCACGCGGTAAGTTCTTAACTACTCGCGTTACGGCTTAGAGTTTATCTGAGGGTATTTAGATAACTTTGATCTTGGTCTCTCCTAGGTGATAGTATATAAATATATCGTATATATTTACTAAATACTATAACCTGCTTTGATTCATAATCAAAAGAAAAACAATGCATCTCATACATGTCATTAGTGTGGTCATGGATAGCACAGTGGGTTTGACTGGAGCCAACAGTCAAACGCACACACAATCTAACATAACATTTACATTAGATAAACCTGCAAACACATAGGCAGAGGATCTTCATCTTTTCGCCTTCCTGGTTGCAGCTGTGGATCGTCCTCGCTCCTTCCTCGGTTGACTCGATAATATTACAATAATTCTAGAATTACAAGTAAATTGAAGAAGGTCTTATGGCGAGTACAAGAGAGAGAGAGAGGTAAAAATACATCAGAGTATGAGAGAGAGAGGTGCGCAGACCTCTATTTATTAACAATTAATAAACAATCATACATCCACGATCCACACAATCCATTCATCACATGAATAATTAATTAAGTGCATATCCATGACCATGGTGTGTTTTAAACATCCCACACATGATTCAGCGCATCAAATGGCTAAAATAAAAGAGTTTTCAAAAATACATAACTTTGGCTTTCAAAAAACTGGGATCCAATCAAAATTGTTATTTGAATTTCGAAAACTCATTTTATTAACTTAACATGCAATTAAATAAAAATTTAAAAGCATTAAACACACATCACATGCGCTCACATTCCAAATTAATAATTCCAGATTATTCCATGCAAATTCGAACATTTCTAATAATCTAACACTTAGATTAAACCCCATTAATAATCTAACAATTAGACTATTAATAACTAATCTAACTCTTAGACCAGTTCAACAAAGTTAATTAACAATTTAACACTTAAATTATTAATTAACTCTAATTATTAATTAACTACTAATCTAACTCTTAGATTAATTAATTTAACGTCAATTATTAGGTTAATACTTAAATTAATAATTAACTTTAATTAATTAATAATTACTAATCTAACTATTAGATTAGAAGATTAAAGTTATCATTAATTTAACTATTAAATTAATGACTAACAATAATTAATTAAGGACTACCAATTCAACATTTAAATTAGTCATTTAAGTTAATTATTAATTTAACAATTAAATTAATAACTAACTCTAATATTAATTAACAATTAGATGTATTAATAGATAATAATCTAACATTTAGATTATTGTATATTAATCACTAATTTAACAATTAAATTAGATAATTAAAGATAATTATTAGCTTAACCTTTATGCTAATAATTACCTCTAATCAAATTACATCTAATTGTTAATTAACATGATTAAAACATTAATGCCCAATTAAAAGAGAATTGAAAATCAATTTAAATATACAAAACAATTTTGAATTTAAATTTAACATTCAATTTAACTTAAATTGGGTCAATGGGGTTTTAGGGGTTTTATATGGGACTTAAAAAGGGGGGTTTGTAGTAAGAAAACTGGCTAAGCCAGCTGGGCTCTCCTGGCCCGAGCCCCTGGCTCGGCCAGGGTCGAGCCATGGCTCGAACCAGCCTGGTATCTCGGTGAGCCAGCCGCCCAGACTGCCCAGACCGGTCCCATCCGGCCCAGGCCCTGAACCGGCCTATCCCCAACCTCGAACCCGACGACCCTTGAACCTGCAGAACCCTAATTTCTGCAGCAACCGGCGGCTGGGGTTGTTGCAGGCCGCCGCCGGCCGGCCCCCGGCGTCGCCCGGCCCCGACCGGCGGTGCCCCCGGCGACGTGCCCGGCGCCAGCAGGGCCGCCGGCGGTGCCCACGAAGCTGCAGCCCGAGCCCCTAAAGCATCCCCAAAATCTGATTTTTCAGGATTTTAAATCGGATTTGGGGCCCAATTTTGTAGCTCTTCAAAGCCACCATGGCGCCGGCTATCATGCCTGGTGTGTAGTGGTGACTATCACCAAGAGATCCAGAGATCTAACCCGCCATCCCAACGCTTGGGATGCATGTACGAAGCCGCCAAAGTACCCCGGTTCATCATCTCATGAAGAACTCCAAAAACCCCAAATAAAATCCGAAAAATCACAGAAAAATAATCATATTATTTGTGTTCATCTTATGAACACTATTCCGTCATTTTAATCGGATTAAACGCATGGAATAACTCATGAAAAATTAATTTAGAGATCGAAACGGGACGAGAAACAGTGGAACCTGGCTCTGATACCACTGTTGGGATCTCTCGGGTTTCTCCGGATCGCTCACGCAGCGGAAAAATTAAAACAGCGATCCGTTTTCCCGTTTCGAAAAATTAAAAACTACGATTATTGGATAAGCGATTCTCACCGTGTGCGGATTCGAACCCGCAACTGTTCGGTTCCGTCAGTGCGACACTGCATGCCGTGCAAGTGCCAAGCCTCTAGCGAAGTCCACGCGATCCTCCCCACGACGGATATCCTCGTGTTCCTCGTTCTTCGCAGCCCACGAAACCTCCGCTGGTCACCGCAATGATCGCCGCAACGCGCGGACGATTTCCCGTTGAACGGGATTCGGAGAAGCGGCGGAGCAGATCTGGATCTGTCTGGACGGCAGAGAGAGAGAGAAACAGAGGAGGGGCGGCTAGGGTTAGCAGCAGCTTGGCCTGCTCAGCCTGTTCGCTATGTTTTATACTAACCGCGCTGTTTTTCATAAAAACCCCCGGTTTATATAAAACCCACTTATTTATCCATCGCCTTGAGAATCATTTGCATGTGACCCTCTAGGCCCAAGTACCAGTCCAGTTAATGGCCCAACAAGCCCAGTGACTCCTCACTGACTTTATTAATCAAGTAATAACCCTTTATTAATTAATTAATCAATCGAATTGATGTCGCACATCGAATTCGACCGGGCCTCCAATTACGTTGGGTGCCAGGCAACACCGCGTGAACCCGGAAGGTATTGGGGTTAAGTAACCCACTCTTGGAAACTTTCCGCTGACAGTTACCGCGTAGATATAATCCTTCATTCGTACAATGCTCTTGAGTCAACTCAAGGTATGGCGAGCTGTCAAACCCTAACCGGTCGACTCACTTGGATTGGATGCCGCTGATGAATATCGGAAAACTCCTTTCCCGATATTATCGTCCGCCCTGGCCAGGGACTTTCGCGTATCCTTCCTAGAGCATTCTCTCTCTAAGTACCGAGAGCGAATGATTACTTATTGACACACAATTCCCTTCGACGGTATTCCGTTGTACCAAATCCTTGGCGTATTAGAATCCCGTGACTAGAGATTCGTAAACCAAGGTCAAAGCACAGAAGTCCACCGATAAGGTGTCCTTGGTGTCTCAGGTCCGAGGACCATCCACGCAACTGCGACAATAGAATCAAGCTGGTTGACAGTGAGGTACAATACCATCCAGCGATTCAGTCGGATCAGTTCAGTGAACTCATTCTCCAATGAGCACCTACAGATTTGCCTTAGTGTCTCCACACAAGTGACTTATGAGATAAGTCACCCTCATCATATGAGCAGGAGTAATCTGTACTAGTCTAACCGGATATCCGATGTCCTTCTCAGATATCCTCCGACTAGGAACGATTAAGAATATGTGTTTAAGTGATCAGCCTCATTAGTATGATCTCATCATAATCTGATGACTTTAGCACATATCTACGGACTTCATTATGAAACGATAATTAATGCGATTTACACATAATGAATATTATGCCATTTTATTAATAAATGAACGAGATTTACATAGTCAGATTCGCTTGTAGGCCACCTAAGACTAACAGGCCAGACCGCCAACGTCGACTTACCAAAATGCCTTCGGGCATGGCGGAAGCGCTGCTGAACTGCAGCCTTATTATCCACCTTGCCCCACCTATTCCAGGCAGCAAGCTTATCTTGATCCACCACCACCTCCTCCCCAAGTTGATCCGGTAACTCAGGCTCTACTCGCAAAGATGGACCGCATGGACGAGCAGTTCAGCAGCTTCAAGAAGATGATGGGAGTCATGGCAGTGCCCGAAATCACTCTTCCCAGTCTGCCAGTATTTCACTTACCGCCTTCTAAGATGCTAGTGTATAGGAAGTACAACGGTTCTGGTAACCCCTTCACCCACCTGAAGGAGTTCATGTATGAATCTTCCTTCTGGCAGAATGACAAGAAGTCACTAGCATTCTTGTTAAGAAGATCATTGGAGGGACCAGCCCTCAAGTGGTTCTTCTCTTTGGAGCTGTCTGAGGTGGAAGACTATGGTATCGTGTCAAGAAAATTCATCCAAAGATACCAGGACAGAGTTGCACCATCTCTGTCCATAACTGACCTAATGGTTTAGAAGATGAAGCCCGATGAGGACTTCATCAATTTTGTTGATAGATGGAGGGGAATGGCAGAGAAAATCAAATATCATCGATCCAAATCAGAACAAGTGAAGATGATTGTAAGGATTGAGGTTTCGGATCCGGTTATCGGGTCAGTTTTCGGGGTCGGATCCCGTAGTTCAGGCCCTGATGGGGCTGAGACTCTGTTCTGTTTCGCGTCGAGCCTGCTCGACGCGGTTTAAACGGCGTCCAATAATGTAGACGCGTTTTAAGTTGTGCCACGTGGGTGCCACGTGGGCGGGCTTCAGGCCGCGAGAGTACGGCCACTATCGTGTCGTCTGAACAGCGTCCTCGGTGGACGACGCCATTCAGAGAACGACCTTGGGTTATCAGTGTACGGCGCCGGTCTTATCGTCTGAAAGGCGTCTTTGTTGGGCGACACATTTCAGAGTCTCTGTCAGTACAGCCCGTCATGTCAACTGATAGGCGTCTGTGCCGCACGACGCGTTTTACCCAGCTTCTGCTTGACCCCGCGAACCCTCCTTCCTTTCCCTCATTTTCTCCTCCCTTCTATCTTTCCTCTCTTCCCCGGCGGCTCCGGCGACCTCTCTTCCCCCTCCTTCTTTTCCTCCCACCACTTCATCTCTCCCTCCGCTCCATCGACCTCCTAACTCCCACCACTACCACCACCACCTCCTCCGCGGCGTTTTCTCTCCGGACGGTGGCCGACGTCCCGGTGGAGTAACGACGTCCTCGGCGGTACCGACGGCGGCGTGGGGACGGGACGGGTTGGCGGCTTGGAGCTTGGAGGAGTTCGAGCAACCGGTAGGGTGACGATCCCCGTGGTGTTTCAACTTGAAATCATGTTTTCCCACTTTGAAGCATGATGCGTGTATGGGGTTTTTGGGTAAAATAAGCATGTTAAGGGGCTTTCTTGATGGTTATGGTGGTTTCTATGAATGTGGATTTGTGGGTTTTCCTGTGATGGACTGGTTTCCCTTTTCATTTTTCCTGTTTTGATGTTTTTGGGGCAAATTTGGGGTTAAAGGAGACCCTCGGGTCGAGGTGCAGAAACCTGGTTTCTGGCGCTAAATGACGTCGCGCTAGGACAACGCCATTCAGAATGGCGACGGGCCAGCACGACGCCATTTAGGCAAAATTGTCCCGATAACGGTTTCTGTCAGAGGGGACTTCTGTTGTGAACGACGTCCAAGGACAGCGACGCCTTTAAGGCCCAGAGGTTACTTGTTGGTGGTTGTGAGGCCTTCCTTGCCTCTGTTGTTCTAGCTAATGTTAGTGGTAGTCCCAGTCCTCAGGAGGTGCCTGTAGTGTGTGACTTTGTAGATGTGTTTCCTGAGGAGTTGCCTGGTCTTCCTCCTCAGCGAGAGGTTGAGTTTACTATTGAGCTTTCACCGGGTATGGCGCCCCTGTCTCAGGCCCCATATCAAATGGCGCCAGCCGAACTCGCTGAGTTGAAGTCACAGTTGCAAGAATTGCTGGATAAGGGTTTCATTCGTCCTAGTGCTTCTCCGTGGGGTGCTCTAGTTCTATTTGTCAAGAAGAAGGATGGTTCTCTGAGGTTGTGCATTGATTATAGACAGTTGAACTAGGTGACGATAAAGAATAAGTACCCACTTCCGAGGATCGATGATTTAATGGATCAGTTGCAGTCTGCGAAGGTGTTTTCAAAGATTGACTTGAGATCAGGGTATTACCAGATGAGGATCCGTGAGGTTGATGTTAGTAAGATGGCCTTTAGGACTCGGTATGGACATTATGAGTTTTTGGTTATGCCTTTTGGCTTGACCAATGCTCCGGCAACTTTTATGGATTTGATGAATCGGGTCTTCAGGGCCTATCTGGATCAGTTCGTGGTGGTATTTGTAGATGATATTCTGATATACTCTTCTTCTGAGGAAGAGCATGCCACACATCTTCAGGTGGTATTACAGGTTCTGAGAGAGCACCAACTCTATGCCAGGTTTAGCAAGTGTGAATTCTAGTTAGACAAAGTGCACTTCTTGGGGCATGTCATCTCTGGCGATGGCATTGCAGTGGACCCAGCCAAGATTGAGGCAGTAATGGATTAGAGCAGGCCAACAACAGTAACTGAGATCAGAAGCTTCTTGGGGCTAGCAAGGTATTACAGGCGGTTTGTTCAGGATTTCTCTTCGATAGCAGCCTTCTTGTCGAGGTTCAGGTGGATTTGTAGTTTATTCAGATGCATCACGTCGAGGTTTGGGTGTAGTTCTGATGCAGCATGGTAGGGTCGTGGCCTATGCTTCTAGATAGCTAAAGAAGCATGAGGAGAACTATCCCACCCATGACTTAGAGTTAGCAGCTGTGGTATTTGCACTGAAGATCTGGAGGCATTATTTGTATGGAGAGAAATTTCAGATTTTTACTGATCATAAGAGTCTGAAGTATGTATTTACGCAGAGGGATCTGAATTTGAGGCAGCGCAGGTGGATGGAATTCATCAAGGATTATGACCTCGACCTTTCATATCATCCGGGCAAGGCGAATGTGGTGGCAGACGCCTTGAGTCGGAAGACGGTCGTGTCATATCTCATGGTTTGAGAATGGAGATTATTTGAGCAGGTTGTGGAATCTTCCTTTCGGGTTCCACGTGAGGCTGATAGAGCCGTGTTGGCCAGCTTAACTGTGAGGCCAGCAGTGTACCATGCCGTGATTGAAGCTCAGAAGGCAGATGTAGAGTTACCGCAGATTCTCCAAAAACCAGAGGTGGAATTGTGGGATGATGATATAGTCAGGTTTAGAGGCAGACTCTATGTTCCGGCCCAGGAGGACGTGCGCAAGAGTGTCCTAGATGAGGCACACCGTTCTAGATATGCAGTGCATCCCGGAACGACTAAGATGTATCATTGTTTGAGGAGGCACTTTTGGTAGCCTGGTATGAAGAAGGATATGGCTGAGTATGTGGCTAGGTGCATGACTTGTCAACAGGTTAAGGCAGAACATCAGAGACCAGGAGGGTTGTTGCAGCCTTTGCCGATCCCAGAATGGAAATGGGAGCATATGACTATGGACTTTGTGATGGGATTACCTGTATCCCCGGGTAGGAGAGACACGATCTGGGTCATTGTTGATCGATTGATCAAGTCGGCACACTTTCTGACTATTAGGAAAGACTGGTCAGTCGGTAAGTTGGCTAAGCTGTTTGTGGATCGGATCATCTCTCTACACGGGGTACCCTTATCCATCGTGTCAGACCGGGATCCGAGATTTACTTCTAGGTTTTGGAAGAGTTTCCAGAAGGCCTTGGGCACGCAATTGGCCTTCAGCTCGGCCTATCATCCCGAGACAGATGGGCAGTCGGAAAGGACCATTCAGACTCTGGAGGATATGCTCAGGGCATGTTGCCTAGACTGGGGAGGTTCTTGGGAGCAGCAGTTATCTACAGTGGAGTTTGCTTACAACAACAGTTATCATTCAAGTATCGGCATGGCGCCTTATGAGGCATTGTACGGGCGACCGTGTCGATCCCCTGTGAATTGGTCGGAGATTGGCGAAAGGCAGATAGCAGGACCTGAGTTGGTACAGCAGTATGCTGACGTAGAAATTGATTGCAGCTCAAAGCAGACAGAAGAGTTATGCAGACATCTGTAGGAGATCGCTTGAGTTTGAGGTTGGGGACCACGTATTTCTCCGAGTCTCACCTTCCAAGGGTGTGATGAGATTCGGGAAGCAAGATAAGCTGAGTCCGCGATATATTGGGCATCTTCCCATTCTTACTCGAATTGGGGAAGCGGCGTATTAGCTAGCCTTGCCGCCCAATCTTGCCGGGGTGCACGATGTGTTCCATGTTTCCTTGCTGAGGAGATATGTTCAGGATCCATCTCATACTTTAGATTTTTTAGAGTTGGAGGTCGCTGAGGACTTGTCCTTTCTAGAGTTTCTAGTACGTATTGAGGATCGCCGGGAACAGGTCCTTCAGAACAAGGTTGTACCTCTGGTTAAGGTGATTTGGCAGTACCGCTCCGGGGGCGAGGCAACCTGGGAGCACGAGGACGAGATGTGGGAGCAGTTTCCCTACCTTTTCTCGTAAGTTCCCTCGTGTGCTTGTATCTTTATGTTCCGACCTTGTTAATTGTAGCAGGCAATTTCGAGGACGAAATTCTTTTAAAGGGGGGAGAATGTAAGGACTTAGGTTTCAGATCCAGTTATCGGGTCAGTTTTCGGGGTCAGATCCTGTAGTTTAAGCCTTGATGGGGCTGAGACTCTGTTATATTTCGCGTTGAGCCTGCTCGACGCGGTTTAAACGGCGTCCAACAATGTAGACGCGTTTTAGGCTGTGTCACGTGGGCGCCACGTGGGTAGGCTTCGGGCCACGAGAGTATGGCCACTGTCGTGTCGTCTGAACGGCGTCCTCGTTGGATGACGCCATTCAGTGTACGACCCTGGGTTGTTAGTGTATGACGCCGGTCTTATCGTCTGAAAGGCGTCTTTGCTGGGCGACGCGTTTCAGAGTCTCTGTCAGTACGGCCCGTCATGTCAACTGATAGGCGTGTGTGCCGCACGACGCGTTTTACCCAGCTTCTGCTTGACCCCGCGAACCCTCCTTCCTTTCCCTCATTTTCTCCTCCCTTCTCTCTTTCCTCTCTTCCCCGGCGGCTTCGGCGACCTCTCTTCCCCCTCCTTCTTGTCCTCCCACCACTTCATCTCTCCCTCCGCTCCAATGACCTCCTAACTCCCACCATTACCACCACCACCTCCTCCGCAGCGTTTTCTCTCTGGACGGCGGCCGACGTCTCGGTGGAGTAACGACGTCCTCGGCGGTACCGGCAGCGGCGTGGGGGTGAGACGGGTTGGCGGCTTGGAGCTTAGAGGAGTTCGAGCAACCGGTAGGGTGACGATCCCCGTGGTGTTTCAACTTAAAATCATGTCTTCCCACTTTGAAGCATGATGCGTATATGGGGTTTTTGGGTAAAATAAGCATGGTAAGGGGCTTTCTTGATGGTTATGGTGGTTTCTATGAATGTGGATTTGTGGGTTTTCCTGTGATGGATTGGTTTCCCTTTTCATTTTCCCTGTTTTGATGTTTTTGGAGCAAATTTGGGGTTAAAAGGGACCCTCGGGTCGAGGTGCAAAAACCTGGTTTCTTGCGCTAAATGACGTCGCACTAGGACGACGCCATTCAGAATGGCGACGGGTCAGCACGACGCCATTTAGGCAAAATCGTCCCGATAATGGTTTATGTCAGAGGGGACTTCTGTTGTGAACGGCGTCCAAGGACAGCGATGCCTTTTCAAATGGCGACTTCCCGGAACGACGCGTTTTAGGCCATATTCTAAGGCCGAGATTTCATGAACCAGTTTAGGAGGCTTGAATGGCGTCGACCTTAGGCGACGCGATTCAAGACAAAACCACATTAAGTCATGCTATTAATATATATTTACACTGTTAGATAGTTCAGTTAATGCATGCTTTAAATATACTCAATGACGATGGATTCCTTGAGACCCGATCACACTGCGTTGTGTTTCGTGCGACCGTGGACTTTTCACGTGACCGATCACACTGTGCTGTGTTTTGTGTTACTGTGGACCTAGAGTGACAGTTGTAGCACTTGACACCCTGTGTCGGTGTGGGAGGGACACAGCGCCGGTGGGAGCAGTGGCGGGGTGACGCCTAGTGAGAGAGGGTCACCTGGTGAACCCCGGGGTTAGCTAGTACCAGTGTCGGAGAGGTACCTGTGAAGTGTCACTCGTGCTGGGGGAAGGAGTAACCACCTGAGCCAGTTGGTCCGGAGTAGCTAGCGTGCTATCCGAGGGGCTACTGTTTGGTCTCAGTGGGTCGGTGTTTCCCACTTTCGTTTGTGTGGTTGGTGTGTTTTGCCGAGACGTTGGTTGTAGGCTCCCTAGTAGAATGGTTTCAGAGATATGCACGTTATATTTTGAATGCATGTGATTTACATCGAGATTTAGGAGTAGTAATTACTGCCTTACTTGCTTGCTTTACCTTTAGTTGCGTTTTTGCAGTTGTGGGTGTGCGTGTGGGCAGTGGGGATCGAAGGATCCCTACTGAGTCTTTTCGTTGAGACTCACCCCTGCGGTTTTCAGGTGAGGGTTCGAGGCAGGCTTAGCGAGCAGAGTACTGCTTCTAGTTGCGCGCCAGCAGCTGTTGTTCCGGGGTATGCCCCGATGTAGTTGTTATTTTATTTTCTGACCTGTACGCTTAATTATTTTTTTCCAGTTAGAGTATGTAATTATTTGCTGTGTCGTGTCGCATTGTAATAACTATTAAACTCTTTGCACTTCCTTTTTAATTCAATGTGATGTGAATGTTTAGCTTAGTTAATTATTTATTTCCCAAACTTATCTAGATCCTGGTTTGGTTCCAAATCAATGATTCAGTACCCATTTAGTAATCGGATCCCCGATTATAGGGTAGCGGGTCGTTACAATGATCATCTCTAATGCTACCCCCTAGTACAAGCTAGTTCTTACACTGAACAACCTGACTAGCATGGCGGAACTCTATGATCGAGCACGTTATTGCCAAAATGCCTTCAAGGATGCTACTTTCTCTAGCGTCTTTGATCCTCACAGACCCAATAGACCTCCACCTCGGAAGCCTGCTATGCCAAACTCTCCCAGCATGGGTCCAACAACTGAGGGCACGCTCTCCTGTGAACAGATCAGCACTGTGAACAACAACTAGCCATTGTTCATGAGGAACCAGCAGCAACAATCGCAGTACACAGGGTAGAGACCGCCGAACCAGTAGGGCTACAGGCCACCTCAGCAGCAATACCAACCAACCTACAATCAACCACAACAATACCAGCCACAGCAACAGTATCAGCCTCGTCCACCTCTAGCATATCACAATGTACCTCCTCCAGGCGACTACAATCAGTAGAGAAAGCCTCCAGGCCCGAAGAGGGCATCATACCCTGCTCTCCCTGAGTCTCTCCTAGACATCTTCAATGCCCTTATGGCAGCCAATGCATTGGTTCTACCTAGGGAGAAAATTGTATGGCCCCAGAATGTCGATGCCTCTAGGTATTATGTCTTCCACAGACAATCTGGGCATACGGTGGATGTATGTTTCCAATTCCGGGACTACATCCATGATCTCAATGAACAAGGGGGCATTGACTGGGAAGAGATGAGAAAATATATAGCCGCTTTGAAAGCGAGGAGACCCCAGCAGCAACAGCAACAACAACATCAACGTCAACAACACCCGCAACAACAGCAACAGAGAGCACCAGCACAGGCAGCAGCACCACCAAATATGGGTATAGTACATAACTCACTGCCAGAGCATCAACACCAAAATCAGATCGCCCCTATCTTGACAAATAGCCAGTCTGAGGCTAATAGGGGACAACAGTAGAAGGTAGAGGACTCTTCCTCTATCTATTCAACAGGTCACATACCAAGCACCGCCGAGCAACCGCCTCACCGCATCCTCCGCATACCCAAACCGCAACCCATCACCATTAAACCCATTACCCCCTCCGCCACCATAGCTTCACCAAGTAACCCTCCACAAACCAATTATACACCCCTTATTCCATCCAAACCATTGCTATGCATACCATTCCCCACTCCACCTACAACCACTTATCCCAGTACCATACAACCCTCTTAACTGCTTATCCACACAATACCCCCACCAAATAATCCCACACCATCACTCGTTTATCCACCCATACAACCCTCCAAACCACTCATACGCACGATACCTCCACCAAATAATTCTCCATCACCTGTTTACCAACCCATTACACCTCTTAAACAACTCAACAACACGGCGGTGCTCAAGATAACGCCTGGACCTTCCACTATTGAAGAACATATGCTCCGGAGCGGAAGAATATTCAATGAAGTCTTTCCCCAATCCACAGTTAGAGACGGCCCGTCACAGCCGCCTAAGAATGTACAGTATGAAGAGAGTGCACTAGGAACTTAATATGACTTGTTGAAGTAGCTAGACAGAGCACCGGCACGGATATCCGTGCTTGAACTGATCAAAAGATCAAAGACCCATCAAGAAGCCCTGATGGAGTACCTACAAAAGGTAATGGTCAATGAAGACGTGCCGGTAGAGAAAATAACTACACTGCTAGTTCTATAGGGGGATCAGCCCTCTATAACATTTCATACATCAGAATTAGCACCACCCGCAGCCAGAGGTATGGCCTTGAGCATCACTGTCAACATATGGAAAAAGGCTATAGATGCTTGTCTAGTTGATACTGGAGCTTCCATAAATGTATTATCACCGAAAACTCTAGAATCTTGTGGCATACCGAGAGAAAAATGGTTGCTTTCTCCTATCTCTGTCACAGCCTATGACAACTCTACTCGTTTCCCCTAGGAATGGTCTACTTGAAAGTAGAGTTAGGCCATGTTTGTCATACTGAGGTCGAATTCCACATTTTGGAGATTGACCCTTCGTTTAAAGGCATCCTTGGTCGTCCGTACATCAAGTCTTTTGAGGCGATTCCATCAACTAATCATCAATGCCTCAAGTTTCCTTATAAGGGACGAATTATTAAAGTAACGAGCATGCCAATCTTTGTTGCTGCTCATTCCTTGAACATCATGCCGACTTCTCTATCTGGCCGACAACCCGTTCTGTCGGTATTACAAGTTTGTTCTCCCTCGGTTGATCCTTTAAGAGCCACCACACTTGTTCCATGTCTAGTCGATGCTGTAAAGCGAGGGAAGTGCATGAGTACCCCTGGCTGGAACATCATGATGAAAACTGGCTATCAACCAGGGAAAGGCTTGGGCACGCAACTGCAAGGTAGAACCAGGCCAATTAAAGATAACCGAAGGGTCCCTGGTAATGGTTTGGGCTAGACCAGAGAAGGTGAGACACAGTATCGTGGAGCAGCAGGAAAATGAAGATGGTCAGAACACCTGGAAGACCTTGACTACCTCGTACAAAGAAAATCGGGATCCCTTAACTTGGACCTTATATACACATTTTATTAAGGGACCCGTGATCAATCATGATAATGATAATATGGTGATAATCACTTCTCATTTTCATCTCTATGACAAATATGGGAGAGATCTAGCCAGACATTGCTCTAAGTTGATGACATATCATTCCTTGGAGGCTTTACGGCTGATGAAAAGGAGGAAGATCCAAGATCCAGAATGCGAATGGTACCGCTAGTTCGACACATGAGACCTATACATTGCACTGAACAGACAATTCATGGATTCCTCAGAACCAAAATGGTCGTCATTAATAGACGAGTTGATAGAGATCCCATGGGCTATATTTGATAAGAGAATTCTGCTACATGAAGAAACTGATAACGGGGAGCCAGATGACCCTTAAGTAACCGGATTCACCACTGATCTTCTTTGGAGGGGGACCTATCCCTCTTATGTTTTCACCCTCCATACACTATTCCGTACTATGCTCTTAACCCTGACTTGGTCGCGGGTCATTACTGAAGACATCCTAAGTGCTCCGCCTATTATTATTACTCTGTCCCCACGGGACTTAATTCCTCATATCCCTCTCGATCTTGAGAGGATCTATGATTTGATCTGGGACATACTATTGTATGATCCCCCTAATCCTTTGGGCCTAGAGCCATTACGTCCATCATTTCATTCTCCCCTTATTCATATCCATTCTTGCTTTATGATAAACATAAATAATTCACAAAAAAACACGCCAATTTGGCAACTTCTTCCTCCCAAATCCTTGTTGAGGAAACATCATATTTGTCCGACTACCCCATTGTGCGGGTCGTTCAGGCAAGATTCTCTCCTAGATCTACTATGTCCCTCCTCTCGGGAGGATTCACCTGTATCACTTCATGTATCCCATGATTTTTATCCTTCTTCGTCCTCATTAGGTCAGGATAGGGAGTCTAGTTGTAGGGAGTCTAGTCCTAGGCAGGTTTGTCAGGTTAGGAAGTCTAGGAAGCCTAAGGGTAGGCGAATTCCAAGTAGATACCTCCAAGATCTAGCTTTAAGATGCCTTTCTTGTTCTCAAATCCCTCAGCTGTTAGAAACTCTCATTCAGATGTCAGAAGAATGTGAAGTTGATGAGTCAGTCAACGATGGATATGGGGTGTATGAGTTGATACACGAAAAAGGTCCCATTACTAAAGATGAGGAAGATGACGAGGACGCAGCTGAGGCGTATGCCAGTAAAGTGAAAAGATTCGATGAACCCTCAGCCACCCTAGAAGAGCCTACCAAAGAAATTAATCTAGGAACTGAAGACGAACCTAAGGTTGTCCTCGTCAGTAAAAATCTTTCTGAAACAGATGAAAAGGCAGTGGTCCATGTTCTCAAAGACTATAAGGACACTTTCGCCTGGAGTTATGAAGATATGTCAGGATTAGATTCTTCTTTAGTAGAACATCAATTGACATTGAAATATGGAGCTAGCCCAGTTAAACAGAAATTAAGGTGATTCCACCCCCAAATGGCTGTGAAGATGAAGGAGGATGTTGATAAGTTACATAAAGCCAAATTTATTAGAGTTGTCCTTTATCCGCAATGGGTGACAAATATAGTCCCGGTCATGAAAAAGGATGGGAAAGTCAGAATCTGTATTGACTTCTGAGATCTAAACCGGGCATGTCCTAAAGACGATTTTCCACTGCCTCATATTGACGTACTCATTAACAACACAACTGGTTATGAAACATTTTCATTCATGGATGGGTTCTCAGGGTATAATCAGATTAAGTTGGCGGAAGATGATCAAGAGAAAACATCATTCACCTCACCTTGAGGAACATATTGTTACGTTGTCATACCTTTTGGATTGAAAAATACTGGAGCCACATATCAAAGGGCTATGATGGCAATATTCCATAACATGATGCACATTGATTTAGAAGTGTATGTGGATGATCTGTTAGTGAAATCTAAGACTAGGACTGTAAGGATCGTGACTTTCGGATCCGGTTTTCGGGGTCGGACCCTGTAGTTCTAACCTTAGTGAGGACTGAGGTTCTGTGGTAATTTGCGTCAGGACATCGAGACGCGTTTTAAATGGCGTCCACCGTCGCAGACGCGTTTCAGGTTCTGCCACGTGGGCTGGCTTCGGGCCGCGAGGGTACGGCCCTGTCATGTCGCCTGAACGGCGTCCACGTGTGTTGACGCCTTTCAGACTGCGACTCTGGGATTGTCAGAGTACGGCCCTGACATGTCGTCTGAACGGCGTCTACCTTGAACGACGCATTTCAGAGTCTTGTCAGAGCAGCCGTCACATCAACTGATAGGCGTCCGTGGATGTCGACCCGTTTTAGCCAGTCTCTGGTTAACCCCGTGAGCCCTCCTTTTTTCCCTCATTTTTCTCCTCACTTCCTCTCTTTCCCTTCCGACGAACTCGGCGGCGATCCCTCCTCCTCCCTCTTTTCCTCCCACCGTTTCATCTCTCCCTCCACTCCATCCTCTACCTAGCTCCTACCACTACCACCTCCACCTCCACCTCCACTGCGGCGTTCAACTCTCCGGACGGCGGCCGACGTCACGGTGGATCAAGGACGACCACGGCGGTACCGGCGGCGGCGTGGGGCGAGTCGGGTGGACGGCTTGAAGCTCGGAGGCGTTCAAGTATCCGGTAGGGTGACGATTCCCTAAGTATTGTGTTCAAACTATGTTTTTCCCCCGTTTAAGCTTGTTATGGATCTTTGGTTTCGGGGCGTAGAATGAGCATGTTTAGGTGTTCTTTTGATGATATGGGGGTTTTGCTATGAATATGATTTCCTATGAATTGTATTGCCCCTCTTTCTCCTCCGTTTTTGGGTAATTTTGGGGATATTTGGGTTGAAAAAGGAGCCCTCGGGCTTATGGCAACTCTGGTTCCTATGGTTAAAAGACGTCGTGCATGGGCGACGCCTTTTTGAAGGGCGTCGGACCATCGCGACGCCTTTTAGACAGGAATCGCCTGACTGAGAGTCTGCCAGTTCAGGATTATGGGACTAAAAGACGTCATGGGTTGGCGACGCGTTTTTGAATAGCGTCGGGCAGCCATGACGCCTTTTAAGGCAAAAATCCCCTGGGTAGTTTCCTTGGAATTTCTGGATTTCTGTGCTGAATGGCGTCTGAGAATGTCGACGCCTTTTAAAAGGCGACCACTGGTGTCGACGCCTTTTAGGGCCTGATTATGAAGACTGTTTTACATGAACCTGTACATGGAGGTTGAATGGCGTAGACCTTGGGAGACGCGATTCAAGACAGAACCTCACTAATTCATGCCAGTAAAATGTGTTCATACTGTTAGATGGATGGTTAGTGCATGTTTTAGTGTACCCGGTAGAGATAGATTCTTCATGACCGGACGATGCTACATGTATGTTATGCGATCGCTGACTTTTCACGTGACCGGATCGTACTTGTTGGGTTTTGTGTTACTGTGGACCTGGAGTGACATTGTAGCGCTTTATCACCCTGTGCTGGTGGGGGCGTGAGCACACCGCCGGTGGGGGCGTGGGCGGGGTGACGCCTAGTGAGAGAGGGTCACCTGGTGAACCCCGGGGTCAGCTAGTACCGGTGTCGGAGTGGTACATTCGGAGAGTCACTCAAGCTGAGGGAAGGAGTAACCACCTGAGCCGGTTGGGCCGGAGTAGCTAGTGTGCTATCCGAGGGGTTACTGCTTGGTCTCAACGGGTCGAGGTTTTCCCACCGTTGTTGTGTGATTAGCGAGTTCTATCGAGACGACAGTTGTGGGTTCCCTAGTCGGTTGGTTTAAAATATGCATGTTTATTATATTTCGACTGCATATGATTTCACGTTAAGAATTAGGAATTTTACCTCCTGTGTTTATTACTTTACCGTTAGCTGTATCTTGCACTTGTGGGTGTGTGCATGGGCAGTGGGGATCGAAGGATCCCTACTGAGTCTTGTCTTTGAGACTCACCCCCCTGCGGTTTTCAGGTGAGGACTCTCAGCCGAGCTAGCGAGGAGAGTGCGGCCGTGAGTTGAGCACCGTCAGCAGTTATTCCGGGGTATGCCCCGATGTAGTTGTTATTTTATTTCTGGTCTGTACATTTAATTATTTCTTTTATGTTGGAGTATGTAATTATTTGCTGTATCGAATCGCATTATAATAATTTTTAATTCCTGCACTTCTATTCCAGTTCAATGCGTTGTGAATGTTTAGCTTAGTTTATTATTTATCTCCTAGACTTGATTAGATCCTGGTTTGGTTCCAAATTAATGATTCGGTACCCATTTAGTAATCGGATCCCCGATTATAGGGTGGCGGGTCGCTACAGTTGGTATCAGAGCGTCGGACTGTGCAGCAGTAGAGCGGACCCCGTTGGCTACCTTCATGCTGAAGGATAGCGCCTATGACTGGTGGACCACCTTGAAGAGTTTGTCTTACAAGGATAGGAGTCTTAGGGAAATTTCAAGGGAGACTTTTGTTAAGGAGTTCAATGCACAGTATTTCCCTAGACACGTCTAGAGGGCCAAGGAGAGGGAGTTCATGGATCTGACGCAGGGGAGTATGACGGTACTCGAGTACCAGGCGAAGTTTGTTTTGCTAGGTCGGTTTGTGCCTTTCATATCTAGGGACGAGGAGCGTCGTACTGAGAGGTTCGTGGACGGACTGAGGCTTAGTCTGAGGAACTTCGTGGCGTCTCACTGTTGCACGGATCTGGCTTCTGCGGTTAGATGTGCAGCAGCAGTGGAGGCTCAACAGAGCCAGTCGGCCCGGGAGAGAGGACTGGCTGCTCAGAGCCCAGTTCGTGGCAGGGGTAAGGCGGCGGCAGCGGCCCCTTCATCCGGGTCGGGATCGTCGTAACTCGGCTCCCGATTCAGGAGATTCTTCAGGGGTGGTGGTAGCAGTAGTGGCAGTAGCGGCAGCAACAGGCCCGGGCAGGGCCAACAGAGTCAGTCTGTATCCAATGCACCGCAGGGGCCAGCTCAGAGGCTTCCGGCAGTCTGTCAGCACTGTGGGGGTGCCCATGGTGGGACTCAGTGTCCCACTCTCCCCAGGATGTGTTTCACTTGCGGCCAGCAGGGCCATTTGGCGAGGCAGTGCCCGCAGGGGCATGGTCAGGGACATGGTTCAGGTGAGCAGAAGAAGCCGAGGACCCAGGGGAGAGTGCTAGCTATCACCAGGAGGGAGGCTCGCGCGTCCAACTTGGTGGAAGGTACACTCTCTGTCCTTGGGAACTCTGCACACGTATTGATTGATTCGGGTGCTTCGCATTCTTTCATTTCTGAGCAGTTCCTAGATATTCTTTCTGCAACCGTTGATGAGTTATCTGATGGTTTGATGGTGGAGGTTCCTTCTGGAGACTTTATGATATCTTATAATTGTTTGAGGAATGTTCCCTTGACCATCGAGGGTCATGTGCTACCTGCCCAGTTAGTTGTTCTTGCCATTCATGACTTTGATATCATCCTGGGCATGGATTGGTTGGAAGCCTTTTATGCGGAAGTGGACTGCCACAGGAAGAGGGTGCGATTCTCCATTCCGGACATCCCGACCTTCTTCTTCCAAGGTATTAGGCTTTCTTCCCGAGGTATTCTTATTTCTGCCTTTAAGGCACGGAGGTTGCTTGCTGGTGGCTGTGAGGCTTTCCTTGCCTCTATTGTTGTCTCTGATGTCCGGGATAGTCTCAGCCCTGGGGAGGTACCTATTGTATGTGAGTTCATAGATGTGTTTCCTGAGGAGCTGCCTGGCCTTCCTCCTCAGCGAGAGGTCGAATTTACCATCGAGCTTGCACCAGGTACGGCACCCTTGTCTAAGGCCCCGTATCGGATGGCGCCAGCCGAACTCGCTGAGTTGAAGGCGCAGTTGCAGGAGTTGCTGGATAAGGGTTTCATTCGTCCCAGTACATCTCCATGGGGTGCTCCAGTTCTGTTTGTTAGAAAGAAGGATGGTTCTCTGAGATTGTGCATTGATTATAGGCAGCTGGACCAGGTAACGATAAAGAATAAGTACCCACTTCCTAGGATCGATGATTTGATGGATCAGCTACAGTCCGCAAGGGTATTTTCCAAGATCGACTTGAGATCTGGATATTATCAGATGAGGATACGGGATGTTGATGTTAGTAAGACGGCTTTCAGAACTCGGTATGGGCATTATGAGTTTTTGGTTATGCCCTTTGGCTTGACCAATGCTCCGGCGGCCTTTATGGAGCTGATGAACCGAGTCTTCAGAACCTACCTGGACCGGTTTGTGGTTGTGTTTATTGATGATATTCTGATCTATTCTTCTTCTGAGGAAGAGCATGCCACCCATCTTCGGGCAGTATTGCAGGTCCTGAGGGAGCACCAACTTTACGCCAAGTTTAGCAAGTGTGAGTTTTGGCTAGACGAGGTGCACTTCCTTGGGCATGTTATTTCTGGCAATGGTATCGCAGTGGATCCAGCCAAGATCGAGGCAGTGATGGATTGGAGCAGGCCGACTTCAGTGACTGAGATCAGGAGCTTTCTGGGGCTTGCCGGTTATTACCGGCGGTTTGTTCAGGGATTTTCTTCGATAGCAGCCCCCTTGTCGAGGTTGACTCGAAAGGGAGTTCGCTTTGTGTGGACCGAGGATTGTGAGCAGAGTTTTATTGAGTTAAAGATCCGTCTCACGTCAGCCCCTGTGCTGGTGCTTCCATCTGGATCAGGTGGATTCGTGGTTTACTCTGATGCGTCCCGTCGAGGTTTGGGCGCAGTTCTAATGCAGCATGGCAAGGTAGTGGCTTATGCTTCTCGACAGCTGAAGAAGCATGAAGAGAACTATCCTACCCATGATTTAGAGCTGGCAGCTGTGGTATTTGCACTCAAAATCTGGAGGCATTATTTATATGGGGAGATATTTCAGGTTTTCACCGATCACAAGAGTCTGAAATATGTGTTCACTCAGAGAGACCTGAATTTGAGGCAGCGAAGGTGGATGGAGTTCATTAAAGATTATGACTTTGACCTTTCTTATCATCCGGGCAAGGCGAATGTGGTGGCAGACGCTTTGAGTCAGAAGACGGTCATGTCATACCTTATGGTTCGAGAGTGGAAGTTGTTCGAGCAGGTGGTGGAATCTTCCTTTAGGGTCCCACGTGAAGATGATAGGGCCGTGCTGGTCAGTTTGACTGTGAGACCAGCTGTGTATCATGCGGTAATTGAGGCTCAGAGGGCAGATGTTGAGTTACCACAGATCCTCCAGAGGTCAGAGGTGGAGTTGTGGGACGACGGTACTATCATGTTCAGAGGTAGACTTTATGTTCCGACTGAGGAGGACGTGCGCAGATGTGTTCTTGATGAGGCGCACCGTTCGAGATATGCGGTGCATCCTGGAACGACAAAGATGTATCATTGTTTGAGGAGGCACTTCTGGTGGCCCGGTATGAAGAAAGATGTGGCTGAATATGTGGCTAGATGTATGACTTGTCAGCAGGTTAAAGCCGAGCATCAGAGACCTGGTGGATTGCTACAGCCCTTACCGATTCCAGAGTGGAAATGGGAGCATGTGACGATGGACTTCGTGATGGGATTGCCTACATCCCCTAGCAGGAGAGATGCCATCTGGGTCATCGTTGATCGGCTGACCATGTCGGCACACTTCCTAGCTATTAGGAAGGACTGGTCAGTCGGCAAGCTGGCAAAGTTGTTTATAGACCGGATCATCTTTCTGCACGGGGTACCTTTGTCCATTGTATCAGATCGAGATCCAAGGTTTACTTCCAGATTCTGGAAGAGCATTCAGCAGGCATTAGGCACTCAGTTGGCTTTCAGCTCAGCCTACCATCCCGAGATTGACGGGCAGTCGGAGAGGACTATTCAGACCTTGGAGGATATGCTCAGAGCTTGTTGTCTAGACTGGGGAGGTTCTTGGGAGCAGTATTTGTCCACAGTGGAATTTGCCTATAACAACAGTTACCATTCCAGTATCGGCATGGCGCCTAACGAGGCTTTGTATGGGCGACCGTGTCGATCTCCAGTCTGTTGGTCCGAGATCGGTGAAAGGCAGATAGCGGGACCCGAGTTAGTACAGCAGTGTGCTGAGATTGCCAGGACAGTTCGGCAGAGGTTGACCGCAGCTCAGAGTAGGCAGAAAAGTTATGCTGACATCCGACGGAGACCACTTGAGTTTGAAGCTGGGGACCACGTGTTTCTCCGAGTCTCACCCGCCAAGGGTGTGATGAGATTCGGGAAGCGAGGCAAGCTGAGTCCACGATATATTGGGCCTTTCCCCATCCTTGCTCGGATTGGGGAAACCGTGTATCAGCTGGCCTTGCCGCCCAGTCTTGCAGGGGTGTACGATGTGTTCCACGTTTCCTTACTGAGAAAGTATGTTCAGGATCCGTCCCATGTCTTGGATTTTTCAGAGTTGGAGGTTGTTGAGGACCTGTCCTTTCCAGAATATCCTGTTCGTATTGAGGATCCCAGAGAACAGGTCCTGCGGAACAAGGTTGTACCGTTGGTCAAGGTGATTTGGCAGTACCGCTCCGGAGGTGAGGCAACCTGGGAGCGAGAGGATGAGATGCGGGAGCAGTTCCCTTACCTCTTTTCGTAAGCTTCCTTGTGAACTTGTACCCCTGTTTTGACCATGTTAATTATAAGCAGTCAATTTCGGGGGCGAAATTCTTTTAAGGGGGGGAGATTGTAAGGATCGTGACTTTCGGATCCGGTTTTCGGGGTCGGACCGTGTAGTTCTGACCTTAGTGAGGACTGAGGTTCTGTGGCAATTCGCGTCAGGACATCGAGACGCGTTTTAAACGGCGTCCACCGTCGCAGACGCGTTTCAGGTTCTGCCACGTAGGTGTCACGTGGGCTGGCTTCGGGCCGCGAGGGTACGGCCCTGTCATGTCGCCTGAACGGCGTCCACGTGTGTTGACGCCTTTCAGACTGCGACTCTGGGATTGTCAGAGTACGGCCCTGACATGTCGTCTGAACGGCGTCTACCTTGAACGACGCATTTCAGAGTCTTGTCAGAGCAGCCGTCACATCAACTGATAGGCGTCCGTGGATGTCGACGCGTTTTAGCCAGTCTCTGGTTAACCCCGCGAGCCCTCCTTTTTTCCCTCATTTTTCTCCTCACTTCCTCTCTTTCCCTTCCGACGAACTCGGCGGCGATCCCTCCTCCTCCCTCTTTTCCTCCCACCGTTTCATCTCTCCCTCCACTCCATCCTCTACCTAGCTCCTACCACTACCACCTCCACCTCCACCTCCACTGCGGCGTTCAACTCTCCGGACGGCGGCCGACGTCACGGTGGATCAAGGACGACCACGGCGGTACCGGCGGCGGCGTGGGGCGAGTCGGGTGGACGGCTTGAAGCTCGGAGGCGTTCAAGTATCCGGTAGGGTGACGATTCCCTTAGTATTGTGTTCAAACTATGTTTTTCCCCCGTTTAAGCTTGTTATGGATCTTTGGTTTCGGGGGATAGAATGAGCATGTTTAGGTGTTCTTTTGATGATATGGGGGTTTTGCTATGAATATGATTTCCTATGAATTGTATTGCCCCTCTTTCTCCTCCGTTTTTAGGTGATTTTGGGGATATTTGGGTTGAAAAGGGAGCCCTCGGGCTCATGGCAACTCTGTTTCCTAGGGTTAAAAGACGTCGTGCATGGGCGATTCCTTTTTGAAGGGCGTCGGACCATCGCGACGCCTTTTAGATAGGAATCGCCTGACTGAGAGTCTGCCAGTTCGGGATTCTGGGACTAAAAGACGTCATGGGTTGGCGACGCGTTTTTGAATAGCGTCGGGCAGCCATGACGCCTTTTAAGGCAGAAATCCCCTGGGTAGTTTCCTTGGAATTTCTGAATTTCTGTGCTGAATGGCGTCTGAGGATGTCGACGCCTTTTAAAAGGCGACCACTGGTGTCGACGCCTTTTAGGGCCTGATTCTGAAGACTGTTTTACATGAACCTGTACATGGAGCTTGAATGGCGTCGACCTTGGGAGACGCGATTCAAGACAGAACCTCACTAATTCATGCTAGTAAAATGTGTTCATACTGTTAGATGGATGGTTAGTGCATGTTTTAGTGTACCCGGTAGAGATAGATTCTTCATGACCGGACGATGCTACATGTATGTTATGCGATCGCGGACTTTTCACGTGACCAGATCGTACTTGTTGGGTTTTGTATTACTGTGGACCTGGAGTGACATTGTAGCGCTTTATCACCCTGTGCTGGTGGGGGCGTGAGCACACCGCCGGTGGGGGCGTGGGCGGGGTGATGCCTAGTGAGAGAGGGTCACCTGGTGAACCCCGGGGTCAGCTAGTACCGGTGTTGGAGTGGTACATTCGGAGAGTCACTCATGCTGAGGGAAGGATTAACCACCTGAGCCGGTTGGGCCGGAGTAGCTAGTGTGCTATCCGAGGGGTTACTGCTTGGTCTCAGCGGGTCGAGGTTTTCCCACCGTTGTTGTGTGATTAGCAAGTTCTATCGAGACGACAGTTGTGGGTTCCCTAGTCGGCTGGTTTAAAATATGCATGTTTATTATATTTCGACTGCATTTGATTTCACGTTAAGAATTAGGAATTGTACCTCCTGTGTTTATTAATTTACCGTTAGCTGTATCTTGCACTTGTGGGTGTGTGCGTGGGCAGTGGGGATCGAAGGATCCCTACTGAGTCTTGTCTTTGAGACTCACCCCCCTGCGGTTTTCAGGTGAGGACTCTCAGCAGACCTAGCGAGGAGAGTGCGGCCGTGAGTTGAGCACCGTCAGCAGTTCTTCCGGGGTATGCCCCGATGTAGTTGTTATTTTATTTCTGGTCTGTACGTTTAATTATTTCTTTTCTGTTGGAGTATGTAATTATTTGCTGTATCGAGTCGCATTGTAATAATTTTTAATTCCTGCACTTCTATTCTAGTTCAATGCGATGTGAATGTTTAGCTTAGTTTATTATTTGTCTCCCAGACTTGATTAGATCCTGGTTTGGTTCCAAATTAATGATTCGGTACCCATTTAGTAATCGGATCCCCGATTATAGGGTGGCGGGTCGCTACAAGGACTAAACATACCAAAGTTTTGGGAAGAGTTTTGGAGAGATCAAGAGAATATCAGTTGAAGTTGAATTCTAAGAAGTACGTATTCGAGGTATCATCGGGAAAATTATTGGGATTTATTGTAAGCAAACGGGGCATTGAGATCGATCCCAACAAGGCTAGAGCTATTATTGAAATGCCACCTCCTAAGAACTTGAAAGAGTTAAGAAGATTGATCGGGAGATTGCAGTTTATTCGCTGATTTGTCTACCAACATTCACAAAGGTGTAAGCCGTTTTACTAGCTTACCAAGCCGGGAGTCAAATTTGACTGGGATGATAAGTGTCAGGAGGCATTTAATGGACTGAAGACATATTTGGCAAGTCCTCCTGTCTTGAGACCACCATCTCCAGACAAACCGTTGATTCTATATATTTCTGTTTTGGATGATGCGGTGGGTGCTGTCTTAGCATAAGAAGATGAGTAAAGGAGAGGGCAGCCTATTATCCCTCTAAACCTCTCAACCCGGCAGAACAAAGATACACAGTAATAGAGAAAACATGTGCAGCGCTTGTATGGTAAGTTTAGAAATTGAAGCACTATTTTTTGGCCCACAAAGTCCATCTCATCGCTAGGATGAATCCAATCAAGTTCCTTCTCGAGAAATCTGTTCTCACCGATTGATTAGCACGATGGCAAAGCTTTCTATCTCAATTCGAAATCATTTATATTCAGTAAAAAGTGATAAAAGGCTATGCCATTGCAGAACATCTTGCTCATCACCCACTTCCTCGTTTTTATCCAGTCTGATTGGAGTTTCCGGATAAAGAACTAATGTCCATAGACAGAATCAAACACGATATGTAGACTATGCATTTTGACGGAGCTTTAAACTCTCACGGTAAGGGTATCGGCATTGTCCTGTTATCACCTGAGTCACCATCCCACAAGCCTTTCAGTTTGACTTTTCAGTCACCAACAACATAGCTGAATATGAGGCACTCCTTGCTGGCCTCGAGGCTGCTCACCTCCATGGTGTCACCAAACTCAGAATTGTGGGTGATAGTCAATTAATCCTTCGCCAAGTGCTCACTAAATACCGAACTCTTGATCTCAATCTTAAGCCTTATCAAGAACTCACTTCCTCCTATGCCAAGCTTTTCACTAAATTGATCTTCATCTATGTTCCTCGAAATCAGAATATTTTAGCTGATGCTCTAGCTTTCCTTGCATCATCTCTTGATTTTTTGATCAGCAGAAACTCTGAATCAATCATTGTTCATAAGCGTCTTTTACATGTAGTGAAAGATCCTTCCTTCCTAAGGACTAAGGAGAAATTGTTGAAAAAGGTCAGAGATGGAGATATAGTGGAGAAACGAGAAATTATGTTGTTGGAATTACAAGAAGAGATGGATGATGAAGAGAAACCATAGTACTATGAGATTGCCAAATACTATGAAGATCAATCATATCCTGAAGAAGCCACAACTGAGCAGAAAAGGACTATTAGGAGAGTTTCTCAGAGATATACCCTAGTTGGAGGAGCACTTTATAAACAAGGTTTTGACGGTGTTCTTCAGAGATGCTTGGACGAAGATGAGCTTTGGAAGGTTATGGAAGGAGCTCATGCTGGAGTTTGTGGTGGCCATGTTAATAGACAAATGCTATCAAAGAAGATACTTAGACAAGGATTCTATTGGTCAACCATGAAAGAAGACTGTGTAAGGTATGTTCGTAGGTGTGCCAAATGTCAACTTTACGCTGACAAGATCCATTCCCCCGCATGTTCACTCCATCTTGTTTCCTCACCATGGCCTTTCTCCATGTGGGCTTTCGACGTCATTGGACCCCTTGCTAATCCTGATTCCGACATTAAGCAGAAATCCTTCATTCTCACGACAACAGAGTATTTTACTAAGTGGGCAGAAGCCAAAGCTTACACGGAAGTTAAAGCGTCAACGGTCTGCAAATTCATCATGAAGAACATAATCACAAGGTTCGGAATTCCAAGCACTATCGTCACCGACTGTAATGACTGAGATTTCGGGTTCTGTATTCGGGTCGGGTTCGGGCCGGATCCCCTGGTTTGGACCCTGGAGGGGTCTTGAGATTTCTGGCTGAATGGCGTCAACAGTGCTCGACGCCTTTCAAAAGGCGTCAGGGTGTGTGGACGCCATTTAGGTCTGCTGGTGATTGTGCCACGTGTGCGCCACGTGGGCGGGTTTCGGGCCGCGAGAGTACGGCCCTGTCAGATTTGTCTGAACGGCGTCCACCTCGGTCGACGCGTTTCAGACTGCGACACCTGCGGTGTCAGGGTACGGCGCCAGAGCGTTGTCAGTACGGCCTGTCTTATTGTCTGAACGGCGTCCGCGGTGGGCGACGCGTTTCAGACCGGTGTCGGTACGGCCGTCCTGTCAGACTGAATGGCGTCTGCCTCGATCGACGCGTTTTAGAGGAGTTCTGGTTGACCCCGCGGGCCTCCCCTTCTTTCCCTCATTCTCACCTTCACTCTCTCTCTCTTCGCTCTCTCCGCCCTCTCCGGCGATTTTCCTCCCTTCCCTTCCTCTTCTTCCTCTTCCAACTACTCCATAGCTTCCCTACCTCTCACCTCTACCTCCACCACCTCCTTCGCGGCGTTCCCTTCTCCGGACGGCGGCCGACGTCCCGGCGGAGTGGCGGCGTCCTCGAGGGTACCGGCGGCGGTGTGCGGTGCGGCGGGACGGCGGCACGGAGCTTGGCGGAGTTCGAGAACCGGTAGGGGGACGAAACCTTGCATGTGATGTTCGTGTGATTCTCGGCGCAATGTGGTGTTTGGGGGATAGATTGAGCATGCTTAGGGGGGATTCCATGTGGGAATGACGGTGTCTGTGATCGTGTTTTCGTAAGCATGTTTGTGTGGTCGAGCTTCTCTCCTTCCCCCTTTGATTTTGGGATTTTCGGGGTGCCCGGGGTTCAAGGGTGAAGCCCTCGGGTCGAACCAGGAAACCTGGTTTCTGGCGCTAAATGGCGTCTGGCTGGGTCGACGCTTTTCCGAAAGACGTCCGGTCAGCACGACGCGTTTTAGCGCAGAAACCTCCCTGTTCGAGGTTTCCTGAGTTAGGGGTTCTGCGCTAAATGACGTCATGGATGGACGACGCCTTTCTGAAGGACGTCGGGCCATCATGACGCCATTTAGGCAGGAAATGCCCCCGTTTGAGGGTTCTGCAAATCTGGGTTCTGGGTTGAACGGCGTCGGGACACCCAGACGCGTTTCAAAAGGCGACTTCAACGGTGGACGCGTTTTAAAGATAATCTGGCTTTTAAATAAACCTGTCTATGGGTCTTGAATGGCGTCGACCTCGGTCGACACGATTCAAGACAGAAATGCTTCAATCCTGTTATTTCATGTGGGTTTCACGGTGGGATGGTTTAAATGCATGCTTTGGGTTGTATACTGAGGCGGAGGACTTCTGCGTGAGTGGAATTGCATCACCTGTGTGTGTGTGTGTATGTGTGCTTTAGCTATATACTGAGACTGAGGTTTACTGTGCGAATGGAATCATGTCATATGTGTGATTGTGTTATGCGAATGAGGATCGGGTTAACTGTGGTTTACGTCTGTCACCATGGGCCGATGGGAGAAGGGCCATGGTGTCTGTGGAGTGGTGCTTGTTGTGTTTTACCCTTGGCTGAGACAAGCAGAACCACCTTGAGCCCGTCGTGCCGGAGTAGCTGTGTGCTATCCGAGGGGTTGCTGTTTGGTCTCAGCGGGTCGGGGTTTCCTTTGGTTGTCGTGACAGCTTCTGGCGTGCTTCTTGCTGAGGAGCTGGTGGTGTTTCTGGTGGGAGTTGGTTTACCCTTTAGCCAGTGGGCCTGATGTGACCTTTGATCAAGGTTACGAGTGGTACCTATAGCCCTTGGCCTGACGCAGCCCGGGAGAGTTGGGTTTGTGGGTAGTTCCTGTAGCTTCGGCTTGACGGGGGCTCGCCGGTCCCCAGGGCCCTCCTGAAGCGCTGAGGCCTAGCGTGGAGGCAATCCGGTGGTAGGACAGTAGTCTAGACTGCTTGTGTGCACACGTAGCTGGCAGTGGCGGTACACTGAGTCCAGCTAGTCCTAGTTTGACTCACTGCCTCACCCTACAGTGCCCCGGAACACTGTAGGGGTGGACAGGCGTGAGTAGTGGTAGTGTTGGGAGGCGACGTTCGACTTCGGTCGACAGTGTGGTTTAGTCGCTTCGTAGACTTTGACTATAAGTCGTGACTCTGTGTTGGGTTCTTCGGGTTACTTAGAATGGTTCTTTGTACACTGCTTACCGTGCGTTTCATGTCAGAGTTGGGTGCTGTGTTTACCGCTTTACTTATATTGACATATATTCCTGTTGTTACACTTGTGGGTGTGTGAGTGGGAGGCAAGGGATCGGATGATCCCTACTGAGCCCATTTCTGGTGTGGCTCACTCCCTGCGGTTTTCAGGTGTGGACCTCGAGGCGAGCGGAAGCGTGGTGTCTTCTTGGTGTGCGGACCAGCAGCTGTCTTAGTTCCGGGGTATGCCCCGATGTTGTTGTACTTCCTTCTGCCTGTACTTATTTAATTGTTGGACATGTAATTATTGTTGGACTGTATACGGACATTGTTATTCTCCTTCCTGCGCACTTGCTTACCTTGTGGTCCGTGTGTTTGTTATATTTAATCTTGTTTAGCACCTACTCCTCCAGATGTGTTGTGTGAGATCCGGGTGTGAACCCGCAGTTAATGGGCCGACATCCATTTAGTGACCGGGTCTCCGGTCATAGGATGGCGGGTCGTTACACCGACAATGAACCATAGTTTGTATCACAAGAGTTGATGGACCTTCGCAACATGTATAAAGTTGCATTGCATCATTCGTCCCCATATTATCCGCAAGGCAATGACCAAGCAGAGGCAACTAATAAGACTTTGATAAAAATCATCAAGAAGACGTGCAAATCTAATAAATTTACAAACTGGCCAGATAAACTGATTGAGGTTCTATGGGCATACCGAACTTCAATCCGCACGCCTATTGGGCAGACTCCGTATTCCTTAACATTTGGAATGGAGGCGGTAGTTCCATACGAAATTCTCATCCCGTCATTAAGAGTACAATTGAACAAGGAATTCTCTATTGATGAGCATCGCTTAGCACTCCTCGCTCAATTGGAATTCTTAGACGAGAAAAGATAGTCAGCTGCTAACCATGCACGAGTATATCAAAATAGATTAGCACGTTTTTATCAAAAGAAACTCATTGAACAAAAGTTTAAAGTTAGTGAAATGGTTGTCAAAAGACTCTTTGTAAAACCTGGTGGTCCGCGTTCTAAGTTCCAACCCAATTGGGAAGGACCATATGTCATTTCGCATGCCTTTCCTGGTAACACTTATCGCTTAGTTAATGTAGAAGGGCAAGAGTTAACTCACCTCTGAAACGGTCTGTATCTTAAGAAGTACTATCCTTAGGTTAGAAAGTTGATTGGCATGGTGCAAGGACCAGTGGAGTCAAAAAATTTGGAAATGTAAATTCCCTCATCAGTCTGGATAATGTAATTCAAACGCATTACTGCACATACTAATACGTTTGGTTCGTAAGTAACAAGAGATGTGAAGTCCAAAGAATATCAAAAGCCTAACCAAAAGTGGAAAAGTACAGCTCGTTCCTGTTAAACAAAACTTTTGTTTTACTTTCGGCCCACTATGTCGGAACGAGACTTAGAATAGACTACTGAAAATACCCGTCATCTTAGTAGGAGGCCGTCATAAAAAAAAAAGGGGGGAGATCCGCCCCACAAAAAAAAGCAAAAGAAAAAGCAAGGGCAAAAAGTCGATACAAAGTCAAAGGCCATTACACTACAAGCGCTACACCAAGGCCATGAAATCAAGTGAAAAGGGAGCGCAAGGTCATTAAATACCCCGTAAAAGAAAATGATTGAACCCCAACGGATATTAGGGTAAAGGAAGGACATCTTTTTGGGTCTCCGAAACCCTCTCATGGGTTTTCTAAATCATTTCTTCCCTTTTCTCCAAAGAGGCATATTTCAAGCTTAAGGAATGGCCCAGGTTGACTAAGGGTCAGACTATCGAATGGGATCACGAATGTGAACACAACTTAAGCACGATGAGTTTGGGTTAGATCATTGAAGAATGATTTGGGAATTAAGTTAAGAAATGAATATGCCCTTTTGATCCAAGTACCATGCTGATCTTTAGTTTGTAGATATTTCAATAGAAAAAAATAGATATTCCAAAATCCAAAAAAAATAGATATTAGAAAACCAAAAAAAAAAAACCAAATACAAAATTCAAATATTTCAAAACCAATTACAAAATCAAATATTTTCAAAAACCATAAAAACTAAATATTTTGAATTGCAAAAACAAAAAAAAATATTTTAGTTAGCATTTGTCTGGCTCATTATGTGTGTTGCATTCTCTCTTAATTTCCAGTGAGCATCTGCATGCTTGCATGTTGCATTTTTGTTTAATAGTCTTTATTTACCTTCATGAATAAAGGCCATCACCCCTTAACCCTTCCACCAAGGGTAGGATCAAGTAATCAGTTACTTAACCGGGCAAGGGTTTAAGCCTAAACAGATGTTTAACTCATTTATTAAGTGATGAACAGGGCATGATTGAAGAAGGATCCACACAAAGCACAAATCTGAAGACAGAAGTTTCATGTATATCATCAAAAGGTGTCATGTACACATGTCTGAGCCCATCAACATCAGGACTCACAAAAGAAAAAGAGAATACATGATAAATAGTCATCAAGGCTGACTCTCCCCAGCACCCTCATCCAGCTAACTCTGAGCCTCGTCGGGTCCCTCTGGCTCACGAGTCAGAGGCGGTGGCGGTCCCATGGCGGTTGGCCCTACCTGGCCAGATGATATGGCGACACTCGCGGTGAAGGCGCTCTCCTGGGCACAGTCTATCGCTCGCTGGCGAGCACGCTGATAGCGTTCTTCCACACTCCGACGCTCGTGCTCCACCACAAAAAGACGACCCTGAGACCCTCCATCCAGTCCTACAGCCACTGGATCTCTGCCATCATCTGCCCCCGGTCGTGGTCCCTCTCCTCCGTCAAGATCTCCAAACGAATCTAGAGTCGTGCAACATCACCGGTGGAGAGGCGCGCTACTTGAGCCTCCAACTCTTCCACTCGGGCAACCGAAGTACGAGCCTGAGCTAGCTCGGCATCCCTTTGTTAGAGAGCTTGCTGAAGCTCCTGAACCTGCAACACAAGTTATCACAGTCAGATCAACCAATCAAATACAAGCAAATGCATTGTGCAAAGGTGAAGAAAAGCAAGTTGAAGACTTACCCGAGCCATCGCATCCTCCTCAACCTGGGAGGCCTGGTGGATGGCAGAAGCAAGCTGACTCTGAAGATCAGCAAAGGCGGCCTCGCAAGTGTAGGCGCCCGGAACGTCCCCCCGCTGCGGCTGCGGGCTTCAGGCGAGGGTCCCTCCGTTCGTCTCAGCACTGTGGCGATTTAAAGGGGGTTAGAAATTGAAGTGTGATCGCCAGGAGCATAACCTTTCAGTCCCTGTGCTCCGCAGCAGTGTAGAAGGTGATCGCGCATTTTGTGGGAGCGGGAAATGCTGGTTCCTCCTTCTCTTCCTCCGGCCGGCCAGAGCAGGAGAGCCCGGCACTCTACACGCGGGAATGTGGTAAGGATCCCTGGAAAGAAAAGACAAGATAGAAAATAACCCGATTAGAACTATGATATGTAGAATCTATCCATAAAAATATAAAAAACTAACTAGAATTGGAGGGAGACGCACCGGATGGGTGTTTGGGAGGGAAGGTGACCATATGTTATGGCCACCCACCACCCCTTTTTTGTTTGAAACCTCTGGGGGTAAATAGGGATTGCTAAGCCATTCTAGGATGCATGCATGCAGATAAGTGCTCGTGTGTGAAAAGTGAAATGATGTGTTGAAGGTAAAAAGAGAGTGAAAGAGGGAGAATGTTACGGCATGGACGGAAATTGGAAATGCAATGAAGTGAAAAAGATGAAAAGTAAAGAGAAGGTTAGGAAGACAAGCCCATTTGGAGTGACGTTCCTCCTGAAACAACCCTCTGACTCTTTCCCGCTCGACTCCTCAAAGCCGACCCGTTCCGAGAAAGAAACTCCTTCTTAATCCCCCTTCCAACCTCACCCTTTTGCTCGAGGGAACCTGGGGGGTTTAAATAGATGAAGGGAAAAGTAGGAGGAAATAGGGGTCTAAATCCCCGTAAATCAACCTTCAGCCAATAGGAAGTGGTCAAGGGTCGGAGGTGGTGCGCGCGGTAGTCGCCGGAGTGGGGAGTGGTCGGAGTAGTGGGGGACGAGGGCGGCGAGTAGAGGAGATCGTGGAGAAGACGGAGTCAAGGGGGTGGTTAAGGAGTGGACGGCCAGGCAACTTGCCTTCTAATCCCGTGGTGGAAGGCGGCCCGGTTGGCCTTCGAAGGGGGTGGAAGGCGGACTGGCTGGCCTTCTACGAAAAGGTGGTGAAAAGTGAAAAAGGTGGCCAAAAGGTGGAAGGCAAGGTAGCTGGCCTTCCACGGGGGTAGAAGGCAAGGGGTGGCCTTCGAAGGGGGTGGAAGGCGGACTGGGTGGCCTTCCACGAAAAGGTGGTAAAAAGTGAAAAAGGTGGCCAAAAGGTGGAAGGCAAGGTAGCTGGCCTTCCAAGGAGGTAGAAGGCAAGGGGTGGCCTTCTAAGGGGGTGGAAGGCGGACTGGCTGGCCTTCTACGAAAAGGTGGTGAAAAGTGAAAAAGGTGGCAAAAGGTGGAAGGCAAGGTGGCTGGCCTTCCAAGGGTATAGAAGGCAAGGGGTGGCCTTCGAAGGGGGTGGAAGGCGGACTGGCTGGCCTTCCACGAAAAGGTGGCTAGAGTCGGGATTTGGTTAATGGGCCTAGTTGTTAGTGGGCTGAAATGGCTAAATGAGGGAATTGTAGTGGTAAAGGGCTAATGATGGAGGGGACTCATGACCAAAAGGGTGGTCCAAAATCGGTGTCTACAAATGCCCCTCCGGGACACCTGTTTTGCGGTGGAGTGGAACGGAATGATAAATAGGTGTTCCAGAAAGCGAACCAGATTTTGGACAGCCCGAAGAAGGATGAGCTATCCCCAAGGATGACATGCGAATGCGGCAAATGCATGAAAGCTAGCTATTTGAGTTGCAAGAGTGGTTTAAGAAAGGGAACAAAGTTCAGTACTAGAGAATCACAGTCCGTGGGACCCTCGGGTGCTGGAACCGCGAGGCCTTGGCGTACCAGAATATAGCGATCTGGCCCAAGGGGATCTCGATCATGAAAGGTGTAGGAGTGTGACTTGAAGAACTCTCGACACAACGGGCACGCGGTGGCCTGGCGCATCATGGGATCGCCAAGTGAGAGAATCTCAAGCACACGTGCTGAAAAGAGGAAGAGGTCTTGCAATTCAAAGGGCTAACAGACGTACAACTGCCAGACTCACAGATCGGCGATGGGTTAAGCAGAGTGATGAATCATGGTCATTGCCCCTAGGGTGAGGATGAGTGCTTATGCAAATGCATGCTGGGTTGAAATTTAAAAAACAAATTCCTAATGCAGTTCCTAATGCAAACAGGAGGGGTTTATTGGCCAATCGAATAACTTAAGGAATATAGACTCCTCATTGTTTTGTTTAAAGAGGAACTCAGAGTCTATACGCCCGAAGCTATTAGCCTCCTGTGTCTTCGATGCTACTTGCTTCAGGTTCCCTGCAGCTGCAAGAACGCACATCAGTAAATGTAAATAATCAATGATCCACAATATCTTAGTGATAAGCTGCAAGGAAACGAGGGACAAAGGTCCCTGTCGAGTCGAAGCCAGCACGGAAGATATGGCCATGCCAATCCGGCTGCTTTTGGCTTCGACTCGACAGCAAAAGTGTCCACCTTTTGGACGTAGAATCTTTTCCTGTATGCACAAAATGAGGGGAAAACAGTTAGTAGTATCTGTTTTCGGCCCCTTGCCCAAAATAGAGCAACTACCTTTTCCCTAGCCTTCGCATAGGGTCAAGGGGCCGTGTCCAACTAACCAGACAAAAGGGAGAGTATTGAAATTGATGCGACAAGTAAATATGCAAATGCTGGTGAATATTAACAAATGAGGTGTGTGATGAAAAACATGTTTTTTTTACTCCATCTACCTGGTGACTGCCCAGACTTAGCCTGGTCGAATGATGAAAGGGAAATGCACACTCAACTTCCCAGGTATCTTAAGCACACATCTAGATTGATTTGGGCCTCTAGACTCCTCAGACCAACCTTGACCGGTTAAGACTCATACTGATGACAATACCGTCATGCCATGCTTAGGCTCCCAGCTGCTTCCGACCACCAAGCTTGCCCAAAAAGTTTTCGAGGTAAATAATTTGCCCGACCCGGGTCTCTTTCCTCACAATCTAGAAGGTATATGATGGAACACCTTGGAACCCTAATGGTCAACCGCGCGACGCTGACCCGGAATCAGACGCCGTCGCACCAATTGGTGACGCGCATGCATTGACCTAAGCCCGAAGTTTTCGAGAGTACACATTGAGATTATGGTTAAGAAATTAGTTCACCAGAAACATCGACATTACTCTTCACCCATTTTAGACTCCTGTGATCATGTGAGCATGTGACGATTTTTGAAAAACGAACCATTTAAAATGATGTTAGGTCTTTAGATAGCTATCTCGTGCTAAACCTGGAGGCGGAAAAAGTGAAGAAATTTTGGAGATAAACCTCACAGGAGGATCGACAAAACCGTTAAAAGGGTGAGCTGTGACAAAACGGACCACTTTTGACCTCCTAGATGCCCCTATTTTGACTTTTCAGGCCTTTGGTAGATTTTATGGCCAGGCACGGTCACGACCAGGCTTTTTTGTATGATTGCTTGAACCCCTTTTTTTTTCGTATTTCTTTTTTATGCTTTTGACATTTTTCGGGGTTATTTGATATTCCGCCTGCGGAGACACTGCCCTCTTCACGTGCTCTGGTCCTTTACATTTTATTTTTGGGCCCTTTTTTGAGAGGTTACATCTATCGGGTTGTTAAGGAACCGCAATTCGCTGAGCTCGACCGTTTAAGGGCGTCAACTGTCCTGATCAGTCGAGAGACGAAGAGCAAAGGTTGCATTTTGATAGTGCACTAAAGACTTTGAAACTCATTTTAAAGGGTTCTCTTTTGAAAAAAGTGTAAGTGTGTGCATCTCAGGATGATCATAGGGATCCGTATGAAAGTAAAGTAGACACGTCCAAAGTTCTGGTGGACCAAAATCTTAGCCAAATCTTAATGCTAACCCAATCTATCATGCAACTAGACCTAGACAGGGGGTTATGTGGCAGTCACCAGACAGTTGGATTTTGTGTCTTTTCTGATTTTTTTGTCATTTTCATTGAAGTATGTGCATATTTTTGTTACTTTTTTGGATATTCGATTTTTTTGAAGATTTTGAAATTTTTGATTTTTTTTTTTTTTTTTTTTTGCATTTAAAGTGTAAAAGAGAAATATTTTTCAAATATTTACACTTATTTGCTAACTCTTGAACTAGAAACAAAAGAACTTACTTACCTCTACAACTTGTAGATAAAGAGGAAGCTATCCAATCCCTAAGCGATTATGCACAAGACTCAGAGAGTGAGTCAGACACGTTGCAAAGGTGGGTCCTTGAGACAGAGACCCAGTGATGGCAGAATTGCCCCAGGAGTGTGCTACGACCGGTGATAAAAGCCTGAGAAGGGAAGGTGTGTGAAATAGTAAGGGAATGAGAACGGTGGGTACCTATTCATCCCTCACTAAGGAGGCGCCTTCTCGTCGAGTCGTTGGTTCATAGAACAACAGTTGTGTTGCGAAATCTTTTGCATCTTCCCTCTGAATTTCGTTGATTGTTTCCTTCAACTCATCCTCAAGATAGTGTGTCTTGAGTACCTCTTGATTTTCCTTCATAAGGTGATCCAAAAGACTCCATTTTCTTGATCCTTCAGTTGGTTTGGTTGGTAGGTAACCCAATTTGAATCCCCCAATGGTCGGATTTTCAAAGATAGGCTCTTGAATTCCTTGCTCTTCCTTGCCTATGCCAGATCCCGAACTATACCCCATTTTGTCCATAAGCTGCCAACCAATGCTAGGCTGGGACTTGAGCTGAGAGTTTACCGATGAAAGGATGGGCTTTGCCCCTTTTTCAGAAGTGATCATGGATGGAATTTGTTCAGTCGAGACTAAATCCAAAGGCTCAAGATAGGAGGTACCCTTCATTTTGATAATCTTCCCATTGTATGGGAATTTATAGCACTGATGATTAGTGGAGGGCACTCCCAGGGTCTGGTCCATCCAAGGCCTTCCCAGAATGACGTTGTCTATGGGCTTGACATCAAGGATGTAGAATTCAAAGATCATGGCCACTGGCCCAATTTCCAGTTTCCCATTTGAGACCATCATGGAAGTAGGCTCAATCTTTTCTGGATCAATCCCTACTTTCTTGGGGGTCTTGAGTGGACAAACATTGATTGATGCCCCAGTATCCAACAGGATGGAGTCCAAGGTCAAGCATGAGGGAAGGGACTGGCATTCAGGGGGAGACAGATCCTTATCTGTGAAGGATATCGTAGGTGTCTGGGTGACTGAGAGAATGGTATTTGTGAGCCCCCTGATAGGAAGATCTTCATTGAGTGTAATGCGCTGGAGGAACTTGAACAATGTCTCCCTGTGTGTAGGAGATCTCCTAATCAACCCTAGGACCGAAATCTTGGCGGGAGTCCTCCTTAGATGTGGTAGGATGTCATACTTGGATTGAGTAATCCTTTTAGACAGATCTGAATCCTCTTGGGAGTCCAAGGGTTGACTTGTTGGGGGAATGATGCGATTTCTCAGTGTAACACCAATTGGACTGAGGTCTACTGCTTGATCTGACTTTAGTGGTTGAACTGGTGGTGAATTCATTAGGCAGAATTGGGTTACTGGACTTGGCTTTGGTGTTGGACACAGGATGGATAGAGGAGGTTCTCTGATTGAAATTGAGGGAACTTGGACCAGAGTGACTGGGTTGATGACTGTTGGTTGTTCCCTAGGTCGTATCAAGACCAAAGGTTTGTCTTGGGTAATAGTGGAGACTCCTTGAAACGGCTCTCTAGGTTTGGTCATCCTAGTAGGGTACTCACGCCATATCCCAACCTCTTCATACTCCCAGTACTGTCCTCTGTGATCGACATTTGGTTCCAAATTTTTGACAAGGGTGCTTACCCTTTCTAGAGAGCTAGATGGATCTTGAGCTACCTGATGAGACGACGGAGGGCCCTTGACTTCCAAGGTTTTAGTAGCCTCTTTCATATGCCCCCAATTGATCTTGGCATTGGAGAAAGGGGGAACTACTGGATATGGTTTCTGATTGGATTGGTTGTCTGATCTGAACATAGGACTGGGTGACCTAAAGGGTTGCCCCAAGGCACTCACCTGTTCATTAATTGTCACTCCCTCTATTGGTGGAATCCTCTTACTTCTGTTCTGATTTTCAAAAAAGGATGGCAAAGTGGAACTCCATATCTGAGATTGAACTACCCGAGCTCGATTATAAAGTTGTGCGAATGTGTGAAATTCGCTTAGCATGAGGATATACCGAAGCTGCGGGGTAGCGTTGTTGACCAACATGGTGATAGCTTGAGATTCGGGGATTTCCACTTCTGCCATAGAGGCCATTGCCCTCCACCTGTTGGCAAAATACATGAACTCCTCTTTAGGCTTCATCTTCTCCATCACAAGATCCACCAAGGTGGGAGGCATGGTTGTCATATGACTAAACTGAGTGATGAATTTTTCAGAGACCATATCAAAATTGATTAGGTCAGTGGCGGGCAAGGAAGAAAACCATCTTAAGGCCTCACCTTCTAAGGATTTCTGGAACAGATGGACAAGGAGGACTCTATCGTAGAGCCATTGATGGGAATCCATGAGGAAACCTGACAGGTGATCATGAGGGTCAGAGGTGCCATCATATTTTCTGTACTCGAGAGCTTTGAATCCTGGTGGAAAGTAGGCCGGACGGAGCTTGTAACAGCTCAGGAGAGAGTGCGGTTGTTTTAGGGTAAGTTTCTCGGCCATGAGCTTACGCACATAGGTTTCAACCTCACTTTTGTAAATGAATTCTTTCTGCTCGGGGGGAGGTGTAGTTGGAGAGACTGGAATCGGCATGATAGGTGGAGCAACTGGAGTAGGAGTTGGCTGGTTGATGTGGGTCTGAGCCCTGTTGGGAGATCCTTGGAAGTGAGTTCTCCGAGGAGTGGCATATTGAGTTTTGCCACAAGAGGCCAACCGGATGAGTTGATCAGGGGTGTACCGTGATAACACGGTAATAAGTTCCGGGTCCTCACTCGGGTTTCGGAGGGTTCTGTTGGACATTATAGGGTCACTTTCTGAAGAAGAAGATTCATCCAAGCACCTTCTCCTAAATTCCTCTCCAGGTGTTTGGAACATGCCCACAAATGTTTGTTGTGGATCCTCTTCAATCTCAAACAGAGGGTTGTGTGTGATATTGTTACCAAACTCATACATGTCACCATACACAGTGTTAACATACAATTGGTTCATTATGAAATACAAATCCTAAGAGATTTTATATTTCACTTGGAAGGTTAACCGTGTATTATGAGAGTCGGTTTCTAACAAATCAAGTTCAAACCCTTAACGACCCTGGAATTTTTCTTTCAAAACATGTTCCACCAAAGTTTGATTAGGTGTCTTTAAATTTTGAAATGATTCTCTCGGTGACACCTATAGGTGGATGATTGTGAAAGGAAAGGTTTAATTAATCTCTCACACAAACCCGAGGTTCCTATGGGGTGGTTTCAGGTACAACCTGCTCGGCGGCCAAGTGGGAATCCCTGGCTCGCGGAGACTGACGGAGGTTCCCAACAGAATAAGACTAGTCGCACCCAAGTGGGAATCCTCAGGTGGAGAGTCAGGTCCTGCGGGAGAGGTAACTAGAAGTGTGATGCCGGCTCTTCCTTAAAACCCCCGCGGAGAACACCAAAAAAAAAACCCAAAAAGTTAACAAACAGCAGGTCAGAACATCTAACAATTCAACAGAACAGGTAGCAGCACATCATACATGAACAACAGTAGCGAGCATAAAAGGACAAAGAACCAACGAGAGGTCGACGGCCAGGGGTTGGCCGTCCAAGGGGTCGGACGGCCAGGTGCTGGCCGTCCAGAAGGTTTGACGGCCAGGGGCTGGCCGTCCAGGGGTCAATGGTCGTCGGGGATCCTTACCTTCTTTTCCTTTTCGCCGCAACGCGTGCAGCGGGCTACAGATGTCCCATCGTGATCGCCAGAGGCTTGTAGGCGCCCGGAACGTCCCCCCGCTGCGGCTGCGGGCTTCAGGAGAGGGTCCCTCCGTTCGTCTCAGCACTGTTGCGATTTAAAGTGGGTTAGAAATTGAAGTGTGATCGCCAGGAGCATTACCTTTCGGTCCCTGTGCTCCGCATGAGTGTAGAAGGTGATCGCGCGTTTTGTGGGAGCGGGAAATGCTGGTTCCTCCTTCTCTTCCTCCGGTCGACCAGAGGAGGAGAGCCCGGCACTCTGCACGAGGGAATGTGGTAAGGATCCCTGGAAAGAAAAGACAAGATAGAAAATAACCCGATTAGAACTATGATATGTAGAATCTATCCATAAAAATATAAAAAACTAACTAGAATTGGAGGAGACGCACCGGATGGGTGTTTGGGTGGGAAGGTGACCATATGTTATGGCCACCCACCTCCCGTTTTTTGTTTGAAACCTCTGGGGGTAAATAGGGATTGCTAAGCCATTCTAGGATGCATGCATGCAGATAAGTGCTTGTGTGTGAAAAGTGAATTGATGTGTTGAAGGTAAAAAGAGAGTGAAAGAGGGAGAATGTTACGGCATGGACGGAAATTGGAAATGCAATGAAGTGAAAAAGATGAAAAGTAAAGAGAAGGTTAGGAAGACAAGCCCATTTGGAATGACGTTCCTCCTGAAACAACCCTCTGACTCTTTGCCCGCTCGACTCCTCAAGGCCGACCCATTCCGAGAAAGAAACTCCTTCTTAATCTCCCTTCCAACCTCACCCTTTTGCTCGAGGGAACCTGGGGGGTTTAAATAGATGAAGGGAAAAGTAGGAGGAAATAGGGGTCTAAATCCCCGTAAATCAACCTTCAGCCAATAGGAAGTGGTCAAGGATCGGAGGTGGTGTGCGCGGCAGTCGCTGGAGTGGGGAGTGGTCGGAGTAGTGGGGGACGAGGGCGGCGAGTAGAGGAGATCGTGGGGAAGACGGAGTCAAGGGGGTGGTTAAGGAGTGGACGGCCAGGCAACTTGCCTTCTAATCCCGTGGTGGAAGGCGGCCCGGTTGGCCTTCGAAGGGTGTGGAAGGCAAGGGGTGGCCTTCGAAGGGGGTGGAAGGCGGACTGGCTGGCCTTCCACGAAAAGGTGCTGAAAAGTGAAAAAGGTGGCCAAAAGGTGGAAGGCAAGGTAGCTGGCCTTCCAAGGGGGTAGAAGGCAAGGGGTGGCCTTCGAAGGGGGTGGAAGGCGGACTGGGTGGCCTTCCACGAAAAGGTGGTAAAAAGTGAAAAAGGTGGCCAAAAGGTGGAAGGCAAGGTAGCTGGCCTTCCAAGGGTGTAGAAGGCAACGGGTGGCCTTCGAAGGGGGTGGAAGGCGGACTGGCTGACCTTCCACGAAAAGGTGGTGAAAAGTGAAAAAGGTGGCAAAAGGTGGAAGGCAAGGTGGCTGGCCTTCCAAGGGTGTAGAAGGCAAGGGGTGGCCTTCGAAGGGGGTGGAAGGCGGACTGGCTGGCCTTCCACGAAAAGGTGGCTAGAGTCGGGATTTGGTTAATGGGCCTAGTTGTTAGTGGGCTGAAATGGCTAAATGAGGGAATTGTAGTGGTAAAGGGCTAACGATGGAGGGGACTCATGACCAAAAGGGTGGTCCAAAATCGGTGTCTACAGCAAGCAGCGGACAGGACAGCAGATGATAAAGCGCCAGCAGATGAAGAAGGGGTAGCCGCCTGGGTGTAGACGGCTCGCTGTACCAAGAAACCAACTGTCAATGGCTGAACGTCAAAACTAATTTAATTAATTAAATAGATAAACATGCATTCTTGCATACCAGATCAAATAGTTCCTTCTGAACTTGTTCAAGCTGGGCCTCCGCATTCTGTAGGCGGGCCCGGAGGTCGATGATGGCCGCATCACGCGCATCCTGCATAATATACATACATACATTCATTCACAAATTTGAATATAGATAATAATTAAAATTAAAGATGCATAAGTGCATACTTACATCTAGCGGACGGAGGAGTAATAGCTGATCAGCATAGTGTGTCCAGTACTGCTAGAGGTAGGCCGCGCTACTCTCCGCATGAGACTCAACCGGAACACCTCGGCGGTGCCAATCTTCATACTGCTCCGGAAACTTCGCCCACCAATCAGTGAGGGCTTGCTTCCCCCTCATCGAGCGTCCGACACCCTCCGGTACCAACTCATCCTCCCATTCCTGGTGGAGGCCCAAGGTCCGTATCACGAGGCGGAGCGGCTCGATCTCATTTAGGCAATGGACCCACATCTGGCATCCGAACCTCCTCCGAGCAGCCGTCACCCATGGCTGGCCTGCCTCACCCATGCCCAAGAAAGGGCACCATATCACATGCATACATATAAGTTAGTGCATTGCATTTAATAAATGAAAGATTGCATTTAATGAATAAAATTGAATAAATGAACAATTAAATTGAAACTCACCAGTAACTCAAGATAATCTAGGAACTGACGGTGGAGGGCCGTCAGTTGATGATGCTGGAGAGCTGTGTCCATAATTGGCTGCCAGCGGCGGGCCAACGGGACTGCGTCCGGTCGTACAATCCTCGCACGACCGAGTGAGAAGTAGTAGTAACTCCACACCTGCATACATGCACATATAAGTTAGAAATCATTCTATCATATCATTCATCTTCATAAATAAATAATAATTAAAATGATTTATACCTGGAGAAACAGCAAAAAGTCGTTGATGGTCGTCTTGCGGTCCGGTGTGACTGCGGATAGATCTACGAACAGGTGGGCCAGGAAGGCTGCACCCCAAGCGTACTCATGAATATGATCAAGGTCATCTAACAAACTGAGGAATCTATAGTGAATGTGATCACCCTTCGTGCCGAAGAGCAACCGACCAAAGAAAAAAACTAAAAAGACTCTAAGCTGCCTATCTACCTCCTCTTCCTGACTCGAATCTCTACAATACACCACGGAGGCTGACTAGGCTAACCTGTCTCTAAAGACCTCACGGGTCTCATCAGATCGCCATCTAGGCTCAACTAACCCTAAGGCCGCCTCTACCTCTACTCTGGGCACAGTCCTAGACTCCCTATCTAAGCTGGAGACCTCTATACCTAGAAGACTCTCTGCCAGCCCATGGTAGTCAGGGTATGTCGCCCCACTCACTACCCGGCCCTCCATACGGAGGCCGGTGATCCTCGACACATCCTCTATGCTTGGGACCATATGTCCCCAGGACATTAGGAATGCCTGATTCTCCGCGTGCCATCGCTCTCTCAGTGCCCGTAGAAACACCAAGTCGAGCCAAAAGGGCTCGATATTCAGGTTCTCGCCGAACCCCATCTGGCGCAGTCGCGCCTTCTGGAAGTCGGGCAGGCCACGGTAGGCACCAATGACCATATCCCATGATATCCTGGCCCTCATTGTCCCCTGCAAATAATTCAACAAATTTCATCAGTTAATAGGCATTAAAATCAATTTCTTTAAATAAAAATATTGGCGTCCACAGGTCTAGACGTCATTAAGCTTCATTTTCCTTGCTCATTTAATCAAACAAAAAATAAGTATTTGTTTGAATGGCGTCGGACCTGGTCGACGCCCTTTGAAAGGCGTCACCTGGTCTCGGCACCATTCAACACATAGATCCGAGGTCCTAAGACCTCCCTTCCCTTGCTCATTTTCACATCCAAACATCCATAGGGAGCTTACCAGGTGGGGACCGCCTTCCGCATCTTCTTCTTTGCCCATCGCCGCGGGTGGAGCCTCCTCCTCGGCATCCAAAAATGCCGCCGCCGCCGCTGCCGCTAGACCCTCGTCAATCGACGCTGTCTCAGAGACCTCCTCAGCCGCTACCACCATTGAGAGAGGTGCGGTCCGTCGTCGTCGTTTCGCAACAACTGTAACGACCCGCCATCCTATGACCGGAGACCCGGTCACTAAATGGATGTCGGCCCATTAACTGCGGGTTCATACCCGGATCTCACACAACACATCTGGAGGAGTAAGTGCTAAACAAGGCTAAATATAACAATCTCACGGACTACAAAGGTAAGCGAGTGCGCAGGAAGGAAAATAACAATGTCCGTATACAGTCCAACAATAATTACATGTCCAACAAATTAAATAAGTACAGGCAGAAGGAAAGTACAACAACATCGGGGCATACCCCGGAACAGAGACAACTGCTGGTCCGCACACCAAGAAGGCACCACACGCCTCCGCACGCCGCGAAGTCCACACCTGAAACCGCAGGGAGTGAGCCACACCAGAATTGGGCTCAGTAGGGATCATCCGATCCCCTGCCTCCCACTCACACACCCACAAGTGCAACAACAGGGATATATGGCAATTAAGTAAAGCAGTAAACATAGCACCCAAATCTGATATGAAACGCACGATAAGCAGTGTAGCAAGGACCATTCTAAGCAACCCGAAGAACCCAACACAGAGTCACGTCTCATAGCCAAAGCCCACGAAGCGACTGAACCACACTGTCGACCGAAGTCAAACGTCGCCTCCCAACACTACCACCACTGCTCACGCCTGTCCACCCCTACAGTGTTCCGGGGCACTATAGGGTGAGGCAGTGAGTCAAACTAGGACTAGCTGGAACCAGTGTACCGCCACTGCCAGCTACGTGTGCACACAAGCAGTCTAGACTACTGTCCTACCGTCCGGATTGCCTCCACGCTAGGCCTCAGCGCTTCAGGAGGGCCCTGGGGACCGGAGAACCCCCGCCAAGCCGAAGCTACAGGAACTACCCACAACCCTAACCTCCCGGGCTGCGTCAGGCCAAAGGGCTAAGGGTACCACTCGTAACCTTGATCAAAGGTCACATCAGGCCCAGTGGCTACAGGGGTAAAACAACTCCAACAGTACCACAACCAGCTCCACAGCAAGAAACGCGCCAGAAGCTGTCACTACAAACAGGGAAACCCCGACCCGCTGAGACCAAGCAGCAACCCCTCGGATAGCGCACCAGCTACTCTGGCCTGACGGGCTCAAGGTGGCTCTGCTTCCCTCAGCCTAAGGTAAATCACAACATGTACCACTCCTCCCACCGGTACGGCACAATGCCTCACAGACACCATGACCCTGTCCCCATCGGTCCATGGTGACAAACGTAAACCACAGTTATTCCAATCCACAATCGCATAAGCACACACACACAAATAACATGATGTAACTCCATTCACGCAGAAGTCCTCAGTCTCAGTGTACAACGTAAAGCATGCATTTGAGTCGTCCCTCAATGAAACACATGATAAAACCAGGATTACAAAGTTCTGTCTTGAATCGCGTCGACCGAGGTCGACGCCATTCAAGCCCCTCAGACAGGTTCATTAAAAGCTAGATTTATTCATTGAAACGCGTCGTCATAGGGAGTCGCCTATTTAAAACGTGTCCAGGTACCCAGACGCCATTCACACCGAAATTTCAGATTAACAGACCCTCACTCGGGGTGATTTCCTGCCTAAATGGCGTCATGATGGCCCGACGTCCTTCCGAAAGGCGTCGTCCATCCATGACGTCATTTAGCGCCAGAACCCCTACTCGTAAAACCTCGAACAGGTAGGTTTCTGCCCTAAAAGGCGTCGTACTGCCCTGATCCCCTTCTGAAAGGCGTCGACCAGGCACGGCGCCGTTTAGCGCCAGAAACCTGGTTCCCTGGTTCGATCCGAGGGTTGTCCCTTAACCCCAAATACCCCGAAAAAGCCCCAAAACAGAAGGGGAAGGAAGAGGAATTCAACCACCACATGCATGCAACAAATCCACGTTCACGAGGATGGCCATACCCACAAAAACACCCCTTAAACATGCTCAATCTAGCCCAAAACACATTATATCACGCCTAGGAAAACACAAGCAACACATGCAAGGTTCGTCCCCCTACCGGTTCTTGAACTCCACCAAGCTCCGTGCCGCCAACCCGCCGCACCGCAGACCGCCGCCGGTACCCTCGAGGACGCCACCACTCCGCCGGGACGTCGGCCGCCGTCCGTAGAATGGAACGCCGCGAAGGAAGTGGTGGAGGTAGAGGTGAGAGGTAAGGAGGTGTTGGAGTGATGGAAGAGGAAGAAGAGGAAGGGAAAGGGGAAAAGAGGGTCGGAGAGGGCGGAGAGGACGAAGAGAGAGAGGGTGGAGGCGAGAATGAGGGAATGAAGGGGAGGCTCACGGGGTCAATCTGAATCCAGCTAAAACGCGTCGATCGAAGCAGACGCCTATCAGTCTGACAGGACGGGCCGTACTGACAACGGTCTGAAACGCGTCGCCCACCGCGGACGCCGTTCAGACGACATGACAGGCCGTACTGACAACGCTCTGGCGCCGCACACTGACATCGCAGGTGTCGCAGTCTGAATCGCGTCGGCCAACCTGGACGCCGTTCAGACGATGTGACAGGGGCCGTACTCTCGCGGCCCGAAACCCGCACACGTGGCGCACACGTAGCACAACAACCAGCAGACCTAAATGGCGTCCACACAACCTGACGCCTTTTGAAAGGCGTCGAGCAGTGCTGACGCCATTCAGTCAGAAATCTCAAGACCCTCCTCAGGGTCCAAACCAGGGTATCCGGCCCGAACCCGACCCGAATACTGAACCCGAAACCTCAGTCCTTACAACAACCTTGCTCAATTGACCCTTCTCCATGGCGGGTTTGCTTTTAGGATGAGGAGGAAAAAAGGGAGTGAGAGAGAGATGGAGAGGAGGATGGACGCGGTGGTCGCCGAAGTGGAGGTGGTCACCGGAGTGGAGGTGATCGCTGTGAGTGCTCAAATAGTGATGTGTGATTATCATGAAAATTTTTGTTGATTATGTGATAAATAAACCTATTAAAAACTATGTGATCATCAGAAACTTTTGACTAAAAAGTTTCAAAAGACAAAGATTGATCGCTTACCTGTTTTAGACGTGGGAGATGTTGAAGTTCTTGATTCTCCTCCTTCAGCCGGTTGAAGAAAAAGAACCCTTCTGACTTTGTTCTGGCTTTGAATATTGATCGGACTTTGAGGATCATCCAGATTTCCTTCTCTTTTTGGTCTTTTCTTTTTGATCTCCTTTGTATCTTCCAAAATATAAAGAAAAGAAAGAGGGAAAGAACAATAAGAATTCAAATAGTGGTAGTATCTATTCCAATATGATTCTAATCATGCAACCTAAACAAATGAATTCACTTGTTTGTAGTCTTTGAAACCCCTTAATACATGGATTGGAAAATAATGCTAGTGAGTGTGTGTTACATGGAGTGATGTGATGAAATTATGAACTAATATGATGAAAATATGAGAAAAATACAGAAATTGATTAAGAAAAACTCAGTTGGATGGCCCCTGGAAAGCCTTGGTTCTTGAATGGATGAAGAAAGGACGAAGAGAAGACGAAGAAAGCTTCAAGACTCTTGGAAGTAGTAGCAGCGTCTCGATCCTTCAGCGTTTCGACGTCATCTCTTTCTTAAAATTCTTCACTAACTTGCTAACAATTTCCGCACTCAAATTATCACTAACCTTTCAAAAATTATCACTAACTTTTTAATGGTCAAGGACTTGGGTATTTATAAGCTTAAGTTCACGCATCCACGGTTACTTATAGATTAACATGAAGGAGTTTGGAGCTAATCCAATTAAGAAATAGATAAACACAACATAATTCATCATTATCTGTATTTACCTAAAACGCGTCGCCCATGGGAGATGTCTTTTAACTTAATTAGAGATAATGATAAACATCGGGAAAAGGAAACAGAATCAGTTTAGGAAACCTAAATGGCGTCGTGACTAGAAGACGTCTTTTAGTTCATTAATAAATTAATTAAAAATCAGCTTAAAAATCAAAATAAGAATAAACCCTAAATGGCGTCTTCATAGATCGACGTCTTTTAGAATTTTTCATATTTGATTAAAAATCTGAGTTAAAATGAATTTCATTAATAAACTTAAATTATGTCTGTTTGACCCGATGTCATTTAGATAATTAATCTACGAAAATAATAAAAATTAACTAATGATCAAATATCAGACCATTTTGAGGCATTATTATATGATATAAAATTTACTCAATATGATATCAAAATTAGCGTGTCTACAGCTGCCTTACCTTGGCATCATGTTTGCAAGGGAGTGAAATAAAATGGAATGTACTGAAAAAATGTGATGCCTAGGTGTGATGAGACGCGCTCTCAACATCACATAATTAAAATTTTTCTCAAAATCTTCAATGAAGGTAACTCAAAAATATCGATGGAATCAATCCTATCTGGATGAGATAGACAAGAAAATAAAATAAGGTCAATCAACTTCCACGAATGGGAAGTACCCAAGGTCACAAACCCTGCAGGTTTCATCATGGGGAGCGATTGTCAGCCAACGTTGACGTACTGCAACTATGATGGATCTTAAAAGAAAACAAGAATATTTGGAATAAAGAGTCCAAGAAAGGATAGAATTCCAAGGATATCTTCAAGCGAACCTCAAAGATAATGAAGATACTCAATTAAAAATGGAATATTTCATATCATTTTGAAATTATTTGATCAATGGTCTAAAGTTTAATCAAGAATTAATTCTTATCTAAGTTATATCAAAGTCTTATATGATGCATGTTGGGCTAAAAGAAAAATATAAAGTCAAATAAAATATAAATTAATCAAGGATAATATTGTTAAGTTATCATCAATGGGTCAAGATACCAATTTTGTAATCCAGTGTTAAGCCAAAGCTCATTTATCCACGCACCGTCTTACAAAAGTGAAACCATCGTCCTCACTAATTAACAATCTAACGACCTATCCGTGTGATTAAGAATTATCTGGAATTATCATTGTTTTTGTTAAAGGGGAACTCAAATTCCAGTTTCATCAAAACCACAAGGTCCTTGATATAGTCTAATAAATATTTAACGTATAGTAAATGATGATAATGCAAATCAATTACAAGAAAGAATACAAGGTAGAGATAACCGTCTTTTTAGTCACGGCTGGGACTTATAAACTCCCACAGTGGGATCTTCTTGAATTTTTCAACTTTGTAGTTATTTCTTTGAATTTCCTGCACTCAAAAATCATCAGCAACTTCCAGCAAACATTAATTAAGCATCAAATATGGATAAACAATGAATTTCGGAAAAATAATAGAAAACCCAGAAACGCATCGTGTCGCGCCGACGTCATTAAATCTAGTTAAACCACATTGCTGTTCAATGACGCCATTTAAGTCGCAGAAACAGATTTTTGCTGTGTTCAATCTGGATTCCAACTCTCTTCATGCACATCCCTTCTCCAATCTGGAAAAGTCTTTTCAACTTCGCAAATCACTCTATATAAGGTTCTTTAACTTGTATCAAGGCAAATCCAACCCTAATCTAGAGATCAAAGCAAGGAATTATCCCCAAAGTTTAAGCACAATCAAGGTTTTCAAGGTTTCAAAGAGAAGAAGCTCAAGAACAAGATGGATTCTTCAAGCAAGAGGATGAAGAAGATACTAGAGAAGCTCTCCGAAGTGAAAGATCATCTTAGTGGGAGAGATCCTAACTTCCAAGTAAGTTGAATCCTCTCTTTCTTTTCAATTCCCTTTTTCTTCATGTTCTTCAAGTTCTTCATGTTCTTCATGGAATTATAGCAACCTTCTTTTTTATTTTTCTAGGCATATCCTTTGTTTCCCGGCCCAAGAAAATTCACATCTCTTCCTTGGATTCGTAAGCTTGCAAAAAGTATCACTATTTCTTTGCAATCTTTTGTTTCCAAGTGGAATATCCAAGGTCTAGTCGCCCATGCAAAGCACTACAAGAGTTCTCGTCCATGCAAAGAACTACAATAGTTCAAACGTGGACTGGGCGGCTATGGGTGCCTTGATTGAATTGTGGCATCCTCAAATCCATACTTTCCTCTTTCCTGAATTTGAATCCACTATCCTTCTTGAAGAGGTCGAACTCCTATTCGGCCTTCCTAAGATCAAATTGAACAACAATGAATTGATCCTGAACAAGATGGTTTTAATGAGGGAAAAGATCATAGGTCGACAATTGTTGATGAAGATCATGAAGGATCCAAAAGATGTTAAAAGATGCCTCACTAAGAAAGGAATTAACCTTGCAAAGCTAGCAGAGTAGACTTTATACGAGATTGAAGATCTCAAAGAGGATGACACTGAGAACGTGATGAAAGCATTCACCATGCGCCTAGCTGGAGCTTTGTTCTTTCCTGCCCAAGACAACATACTAGAGGATGATCAAGTCAGTGCAATCTGCGAGATCTTTGAAGAAAGACAGATCGGCACAACGATTCTAGCCTATCTCTACAGTGCACTTTCTGCAGCATCTATGGGCCAGCCTCCTTATGGTTGCATGCTTCTCTTCGCTCTGTGGGTTGAGTTGCACTTCAAATTTGAATATCACACTAGAAATTCTGTAAGACCGTCTCAGATATATCAGAATAGTCCAATCTTCCATATTTCCAATATTGTGAAATTCACTGAAAGGATGATCAACCGAGTGCCCAAACTCAAGAGTCAAGCTGATTGGAGAGCTTATATAAGAACAATGCCATCATATGGGTTCGATTCTTCACCACTTGCTCTTGTAGGAAAGCCAATTCGAGTACGCCGTGTAGCGGGTACAGAACTTAAACTGATTGGGGCTACTGAGTTCGTTCTGTACAATTCTCATCGATGCCATACTCAACTCAGCTTGCCTCGCTATGAACTCCCCGAGTTTTCCCATACATCTCCAATCAAGAAGCGTGCCTTGGAATCCGATGAAGACTTTGAAGCAACTAAACTTATAGTCACATTATGGAATATTAGCTTCAATCATCGTGTGAAATCCTCTCAGGAAATAGATAGAGGATTATCATATCCATATATATTGGGACTTCAGGAAATTCGTCCTTGAAAGTTCTTTTTATTTTTCTTTTTAATGTAAAGAATTTATTTCCAATAAAGAATTCATCCTTTAATATTATATCCCGAAAATCATCCTTAATCTCCTGTAACTTATCCAAGATTTTTCCTTAAGTGAAACCATGATTTTCCCTTAAAATATGATTTCTGGGTGTAAATAGCGTCGTCGAATCAAGACGCCTTTCAATCATAATTAATTTCCGAAATTTCAAAGATCAATTCCTTAAAAACCCAGATTATGCCTAAAACGCGTCCACTAGTGTAAACGCCTTTTCATTCTCTCTCCAACTTTCCACAGAATTCTGTCATTAATTATGTGATTAATCCACTGAAACGCGTCGTGTGACGTGGACGCGTTTAATCATTATGCCCTATACGGCTTAGACCAGAATTAGTGGTTTAACCTAAAATGCGTTTGCCTATGTAGACGCCTTTTAAGAATTTCAAACTTTCTTCCTTGCCGCCTCAGTTTAAGTGCACTGAATGGCGTCGCTGTCCGTCGACGCTTTTTAGGCTTTCCAAACAGAAGCCGCGCGAGCCCCCTTTCTTCCTCGTTCTCTCAAGCTCTTTTCTCTCTCTTCCATTCCGGCGATTCATTTTCTCCAGCGATTGTCTCCTCCGGCGATCCTCCGGCCATCTCTCCCTTAAGCTCCCTCTCCTCTATCCGAGCTCCACCCATGGATCGTGGACAATCAAGCAAGCCCAAGGCGGTGGTGAAGAGGCAACGGACCACCTCCTTCTCGGTAGTGCCGGTGGAAGAAGTCCACGAAGAGGCGCCGGCCGACCTCGCGGTGGTGGCGGCATTCTTGGACGATGAGGAGGCTCCACTCGCAACCATGGCCGAAGAAGAAGGAGGGGAGGGCGACCTCCACCTGTAAGCTCTCTATGGATTGAATGTGATGAGGAAAAAGAGGGAGAAAGGGGTTCTTTGAAAGAGCCCGAGATCGGGTTTGAATGGCGTCCAGACCAAGTGACGCCTTTCAAAGGGCGTCGCCATGGTCCGACGCCTTTCAAACCAAAATTTAATTTTTTAAAGGAGTAGAAAATAGGTCTAAATGGCGTCAAGACATGTGGACGCCTTTTAATGGGCGTCCACCATGGCAAACGCGTTTCAGTTAAAATATTTTATTGATTTTCTATGTCTAATGTCTGATGAATTTTCTTGAATTTATTTGCAGGGTACGATGAGGGGTCGTATTTCTAGGGACTTTATGGTAGGAGCCTACCGGGGACTCCCAGACTTCCAGAAGGTGTGCCTGCGCCAGATGGGGTTCGGCGAGATCCTCGAGATCGAGTCATTTTGGCTCGATTTGGTACTACCTCAGGCGCTCAAGGAGCATTGGGATGCAGAGAGTCGGGCATTTCTAATGCCCTGGGGCCACATGGTCCCAAGTCTAGAGGATGTGGCCATGATCACTGGCCTGAGGGTAGAGGGTAGACCGATGAGCGGGGTGACCTACCCATATTACCGTGGGTTAGCTGAGGTATTATTAGGGATAGAGGTGTCTACCCTAGATAGAGAGTCTAGGACAGTCCCAAGGGTTGAGGTAGAGGCAACCCTTGGTTTAGTTGAGCCCCGGCGTCCGTCTGACGAGACCCGGGAAAAGTTTAGGAGTAGATTAGCTGAGTATTCCTCTGCCATTTATTGAAGAGACCCTAGCCAGGTAGAGGAGGCAGATAAACAGCTTAGGGTCTTTCTAGTTTTCTTCTTTGGTCGGTTTCTCTTCGGTACAAAGGGCGAACATATCCACTATAGATTCTTTTTTCTTCTAGATGATTTAGAGAGTCCGCACGAGTATGCATGGGGTGCGGCCCTCCTGGCCCACCTGTTTGTCGATCTCTTCGCGGTCACGTCGGACCGTCAGACAACTGTCAGCGGCTTCTCGCTGTTCCTCCAAGTATTAAATTACTTAATTATTTGTTTATGCAATGAAATGATATGATATGATGCTTTCTAACATATATGTTCATGTGTGTAGGTTTGGAACTACCACTACTTCCCGCTCGGCCGAGCGCGGATAGTGAGACCGGGTGCCGTCCCATTGGCCTGCCGATGGCAGCCAATTGTGGACACCGCCCCACAACACCATCAACTGACAGCCCTTCGCCGTCAGTTTCTCAATTACCCGGAGCTCTTGGTTAGTTGTTTTAATTATTTATTTTTATTAAATGCAATGTTTCAATAATTAAATGGAATTTATTTATATATGAATGCATCTAACCTGTATGCAGGTAATCTAGCGCCCATATATGGGCGAGGAGGGTCAGCCGTGGGTGACGGCTGACCGGAGGCGGTTCAGGAGACAGATGTGGGTACACTGTCTCAACGAGATTGAGCTGCTTTGTCTCTGTCTCGTCATGAGGACGCTGGGCCTCCACCAGGAATGGGTGGATGAGGAGGTCCCGGAGGGAGTCGGGAGGAGCATGAGTGGGAAACAAGCCCTCGCAAATTGGCATGCCAAGTTCCCGGAGCAGTACAAGGATTGGCACCGCCGTGGCATACGGGTGGAGTCCCGTGCGGAGGATAGCACCGCCTACCTCCAGCAGTACCGGGTCCACTACGCCGATCAATTATAGCTCCTCCGTCCGCTCGATGTAAGTATGCATTTATGCTTCTTTCATTTTCTTATTATCTTTATTTATACTTGTGAATGAATGTATGTGTATGATGTGCAGGATGCACGAGATGCAGTGATCATTGACCTCCGGGCCCGCCTACATGATGCCGAGGCCCAACTGGAACAAGTCCAAAAGGAGCTCTTTGATTTGGTATGTATGCATGCATGAATGTTCATTTTGATTAATTAATTTGTTTTGACAATTAGCCACTGACAGTTATTCTTTTGTACAGTGAGCAGTCTACACCCAGGAGGCTCCTCCTCCCTTCTCTTATGGCGCTTCGTCCTCTGCCCTGCCTGCTGCTTAAGAGGTCCTAGTGACGGATCTGCAAGACCAATTAGTACAGGCTATCCGGCGGGCTACCAAAGCGGAGGATGACGCAATGGCCCGGGTAAGTCGCCAACTTATTTTACCTCTATACAATGCATATGCTTGAATTTGATTAGTTGATCTGACTGTGATAACTTCTATTACAGGTTTAGGAGCTCTAGGAGGCTCTCGAGCAGAGGGATGCAGAGCTAGCACAAGCTCAGAGTTCAGCTGCTCGTATTGTTGAGTTGGAGGCTCAGGTTGCCCGCCTCTCCATTGGTGACGTCGCACGACATCAAGTTCGCCTGGAGATCCTGACTGAGGAGAGGGATTGCGACCGCCTTCAGCTGGAGAGTCTTCATGGTCGCCTCTCCGTTGCAGAGCACAAGCACCGTATGGTGGAGGAGCAATATCAGCGAGCTCGCCAGCAAGCTATTGATCGTGGTCAGGCGAGCGCTTTCATGGCCAGCATCGCCATATCGTCCGGCCGGGCAGGGCCGAGTGTGATGGGAACACCTCCACCTCCGACTCGTGGGCCAGGGGGACCTGATGAGGTGCAGAGCCAGTATGAGGGGGCTGGAGAGAGTCAGTCTTGACAGTTGTTTATGTATTTTTCCTTTTCTTGTGTGAGTCCTGTACAAAAAACTTTTTGATATATATATATATATGGAACTTGCACCTTCAGCTTTTGTGCCTTGTGTCTTTAACTTTGTGCCCTGTACATGACTTAGCAAACAGGTTAAGTATCTGTTTAGGCTTAGCCCCTTACCCGATTAAGTAACCGACTACTTGATCCTCTCCTTAGTAGAAGGGTCAAGGGGCGTAGCCTTTATTAACAAGGATAATAATAATTGAACTGAAGGAAATAACGGAGTAAGATGCAACATATAAGTATGCAAATGCTCGCTGAAAATAAAGGAATGAAGCATACCAAATGCTACAAGCAGATGCTAATTGAAATATTTTTGATTTTTTTGAAATATTCATTTTGTTTAGGTTTTGGAACATATATATATATATTTTCGATTTTGAGATATGTACTTTTTTTGGATTTTGAAACATACATACTTTTTTTATATTTTGAAATATGTACTTTTTTTAAGATTTTGAAATATACATTTTTTTTTTGAAATATGTAATTTTTTATTTTGAAATATATTTTTTTTATTTTGAAATATGTACTTTTTTTGGATTTTGAAATATACATATTTTTTTTATTTTGAAATATGTCCTTTTTTTGGATTTTGAAATATACATATTTTTTTTATTTTGAAATATGTACTTTTTTTGGATTTTGAGAATAATGTGCAAACTAAAAGACCAGCATGGTACTCAGATCAAAAGAACATATTCATTGATTAACTTACTTTCCAAATTGTTCTTCAATAATCTAACTTAGACTCATCGTGCTTGAACTTGTGTTTTCATTCGTGATCTTCTCCTTAGGCCGTTCCTTAAGCTTGGAGTACGCCTCTTCATAAAGAAATGAAGAATTAGTTTAGAAAGCCCACGAGAAGGTTCCGGAGACCCAAAAAGATGTCTCTTTCTTACCCTAATATCTGTTGGGGTTCGGTCATTTTCTTTCCGGGGTATTTATCGACCTTGCGTTCCCTTTTATTTTACTTCATGGCCTTGATGTAACGTTTGTAGTGTAATGGCCTTTTGATTTGATATTTGGCTTTTGCCTTTTGCTTTTTATTTTTCTTTTCATGGGACGGATCTCCCCCTTTTTTTTTAATGACAGCCTCCTACTAAGATGACGAGTATTCTTAGTAGTCTATTCTAAGTCTCGTTCCGACATCATGGGCCAAGTGTAAAATAGAATTTTGTTTAAAAAGAATGATTTGTACTTACGCCCTTAGTCAAGCTTTCAATATTCCTTCAGGACATCACATCTCTTGATACTCACGAATCAAACGTGTCAGTATATGTAGTAATGTGTTTGAATTAAATTATCTAGACTGATAAGGGAATTTGAGCTTCTAAATTTTCTGATTCCACTGGTCTTTGCACCATGTTGATTAACTCTTAAACCTAAGGGTAATATTTCTTAAGATACAATTCATTCCAGGGGTGAGTTAATTCTTGCCCTTCTGCATTAACTAGACGGTAAGCGTTACCAAGAAAAGCATGCGGTATGACATATGGTCCCTCCCAATTGGGTTGGAGCTTAGAACGTGGACCACTAAGTTTTACAAAGATTCTTTTGACGACCATTTCACCGACTTTGAACTTACGTTCGATGACTTTCTTTTGATAAAAACGTGCTAATCTATTTTGATATACTCTTGCATGATTAGCAGCTGACTATCTTTTCTCGTCTAAGAGTTCCAATTGAGCAAGGAGTGTTGAGCGGTGCTCATCAATGGAGAATTTCTTATTCAATTGTACTCTTAATGACGGTATGAATATCTCATATGGAACTACCGCCTCCATTCCAAATGTTAAGGAATAAGGAGTCTGCCCAGTGGGCGTGCAGTTTGAAGTTCGGTATGCCCATAGAGCCTCAATCAACTTTTCTGGCCAGTCTGTGAATTTATTAGACTTGCACGTCTTTTTGATGATTTTTATTAAAGTCTTGTTAGTTGCCTCTGTTTGGCCATTGCCTTGCGGATAATATGGAGACGAATAATGCAATGCAATTTTATACCTGTTACAGAGGTCCGTCAGCTCCTGTGATACGAACTGCGGTCCACTGTCGGTGACGATGGTGCTTGGAATTCCGAATCTTGTGATGATGCTCTTTATGATGAACTTACAGACAGTTGATGCTCTGACTTCCGTGTATGCTTCAGCTTCCACCCACTTGGTGAAGTATTTCGTTGCCGGGAGAATGAAGGATTTCTGCTTAATGCTGGAATCAGGATTGCCAACGGGTCCAATGACATCGAAAGTCCACATGGAGAAAGGCCTTGGGGAGGAAACATGATGGTGTGAAGATGCAGGAGAATGGATCTCTTCGGCGTGAAGTTGACACTTGGCACACCTACGGACATATCTTACACAATCTTCTTCTACGGTTGGCCAATAGAATCCTTGTCTAAGAATCTTCTTCGATAGCATTTGTCCATTAACATGGCCACCACAAACTCCAGCATGAGCTCCTTCCATGATCTTCCAAAGTTCATCATCGTCTAAACATTTCAAGAGAACTCCATCAAAACCTCTTTTATATAGTGCTCCCCCAACTAGGGTGTACCTTTGAGCAACTCTCCTGATAGCCTTTTTCTCCTCAGCTGTGGTGTAACGACCCGCCATCCTATGACCGGAGACCCGGTCACTAAATGGATGTCGGCCAATTAACAATCTCACGGACTACAAAGGTAAGCAAGTGCGCAGGAAGAAAATAACAATGTCCGTATACAGTCCAACAAATTAAATAAGTACAGGCAGAAGGAAAGTACAACTACATCGGGGCATACCCCGGAACAGAGACAGCAGCTGGTCCGCACACCAATAAGGCACCACACGCCTCCACTTGCCGCGAAGTCCACACCTGAAACCGTAGGGAGTGAGCCACACCAGAATTGGGCTCAGTAGGGATCATCCGATCCCCTGCCTCCCACTCACACACCCACAAGTGTAACAACAGGAATATATGGCAATTAAGTAAAGCAGTAAACATAGCACCCAAATCTGATATGAAACGCACGATTTGCAGTGTAGCAAGAACCATTCTAAGTAACCCGAAGAACCCAACACAGAGTCACGTCTCATAGCCAAAGTCCACGAAGCGACTGAACCACACTGTCGACCGAAGTCAAACGTCGCCTCCCAACACTACCACCACTGCTCACGCCTGTCCACCCCTACAGTGTTCCGGGGCACTGTAGGGTGAGGCAGTGAGTCAAACTAGGACTAGCTGGAACCAGTGTACCGCCACTGCCAGCTACGTGTGCACACAAGCAGTCTAGACTACTGTCCTACCGTCCAGATTGCCTCCACGCTAGGCCTCAGCGCTTCAGGAGGGCCCTGGGGACCGGCGAACCCCCGTCAAGCCGAAGCTACAGGAACTACCCACAACCCTAACCTCCCGGGCTGCGTCAGGCCGAAGGGATAAGGGTACCACTCGTAACCTTGATCAAAGGTCACATCAGGCCCAGTGGCTACAGGGGTAAAACAACTCCAACAGTACCACAACCAGCTCCACAGCAAGAAACGCGCCGGAAGCTGTCACTACAAACAGGGAAACCCCGACCCGCTGAGACCAAGCAGCAACCCCTCGGATAGCGCACCAGCTACTCCGGCCCGACGGGCTCAAGGTGGTTCTGCTTCCCTCAGCCTAAGGTAAATCACAACATATACCACTCCTCCCACCAGTACGGCACAATGCCTCACAGACACCATGACCCTGTCCCCATCGGTCCATGGTGACAAACGTAAACCAGAGTTATTCCAATCCACAATCGCATAAGCACACACACACAAATAACATGATGTAACTCCATTCACGCAGAAGTCCTCAGTCTCAGTGTACAACGTAAAGCATGCATTTGAGTCGTCCCACAATGAAACACTTGATAAAACCAGGATTACACAGTTCTGTCTTGAATCGCGTCGACCGAGGTCGACGCCATTCAAGCCCCTCAGACAGGTTCATTAAAAGCTAGATTTATTCCTTGAAACGCGTCGTCATAGGGAGTCGCCTATTTAAAACGCGTCCAGGTACACAGACGCCATTCACACCGAAATTCCAGATTAACAGACCCTCACTCGGGCTGATTTCCTGCCTAGATGGCGTCATGATGGCCCGACGTCATTCTGAAAGGCGTCGTCCCTCCATGACGTCATTTAGCGCCAGAACCCCCTACTCGTAAAACCTCGAACAGGGAGGTTTCTGCCCTAAAAGGCGTCGTACTGCCCTGACGCCCTTATGAAAGGCGTCGACCAGGCACGACGCCGTTTAGCGCCAGCAACCTGGTTCCCTGGTTCGATCCGAGGGTTCTCCCTTAACCCCAAGTACCCTGAAAAAGCCCCAAAACAGAAGGGGAAGGAAGAGGAATTCAACCACCACAAGCATGCTACAAATCCACGTTCACGAGTACGGCCATACCCACAAAAACACCCCCTAAACATGCTCAATCTAGCCCAAAACATGTTATATCACGCCTAGGAAAACACAAGCAACACATGCAAGGTTCGTCCCCCTACCGGTTCTTGAACTCCACCAAGCTTCGTGTCGCCGACCCGCCGCACCGCAGACCGCCGCCGGTACCCTCGAGGACGCCGCCACTCCGCCGGGACGTCGGCCGCCGCCCGGAGAATGGAACACCGCGAAGGAAGTGGTGGTGGTAGAGGTGAGAGGTAGGGAGGTGTTGGAGTGATGGAAGAGGAAGAAGAGGAAGGGAAAGGGGAAAAGAGGGTCGGAGAGGGCGGAGAGGACGAAGAGAGAGAGGGTGGAGGCGAGAATGAGGGAAAGAAGGGGAGGCTCGCGGGGTCAATCTGAATCCAGCTAAAACGCGTCGATCGAGGCAGACGCCTATCAGTCTGACAGGACGGCCGTACTGACAGCGGTCTGAATCGCGTCACTCTCCACGGACGCCGTTCAGACGACAGGATAGGCCGTACTGACAACGCTCTGGCGCCGTACCCTGACATCGCAGGTGTCGCAGTCTGAATCGCGTCGGCCAACCTGGACGCCGTTCAGACGATGTGACAGGGGCCGTACTCTCGCGGCCCGAAACCCGCCCACGTGGTGCACACGTGGCACAACAACCAGCAGACCTAAATGGCGTCCACACAACCTGACGCCTTTTGAAAGGCGTCGAGCAGTGCTGACGCCATTCAGTCAGAAATCTCAAGACCCTCCTCAGGGTCCAAACGAGGGGATCCGGCCCGAACCCGACCCGAATACTGAACCCGAAACCTCAGTCCTTACAATCTCCTCCCCTTAAAAGAATTTCGTCCTCGAAATTTGCAACCGCTCAACGCAAAGCTCGGCTAACCATCACGTGCCGGCACACCGATCACAACAATCATTCTCACCAATCACACACACAAGGCTCCGCATAATTAGCCAATCACATCACACCAAGCTAACCAAGATTCTCAATTCTGACAAAAGCTGATAGATCAAGATAACCACACACTAGCAAGGCACATCTTACAAAACCGATTCTCCATCAAAACCAAATACACAAAAGTGCCACGAGAGTTCACAACCACCTCTGAATAAGACAAGATAAAAGTGCTCTTCTAGCACAACCTCTCAGACCTCCACAAAGAGACGCGACTCCATCACGCCTCGAACACTCACTAACCGCTCGGCTCCTGACCTGCCTGGTTCTTCTGGGGACAGTTCCTCGCGAGATGTCCCTTCCTACCACAGGCGAAATAGCTACCAGTGATCAAGGGACATAACCGGTTGCCATGAAACCTGCTACATCGGGGACAACGATCTGCAGCGTCCCGCCTCGCCTCTTGTTGCCAGCTGACCTCTGTCTGCATCTGCTGAACCGAACCATCCTCATCCTCGTCACAAGGTACCTCCTGGAACTCGACCTCAAAGGAACTCGGACCACCTGACGAAAAGACCGCTGATCTATCCCTGCTATGCTGCTTCCCTTGCGCTGAATGATCCGATTCTCTCGCCGTGTGTTGAAACTGCATCTCCACTGCTGCCGTGCACCGAACTGCTGACGCCAGATCCTTACAACAATGGGCTGCCACAAACTCCCTCAGGTCATGCCGAAGTCCATCCACAAATTTCTCCGTCCTAAGATCCTCACGCTCAGATATGTGTGGAGCGAATCTTCCCAGAGCTACAAATTTCATCTGATACTCTAGAACTGACATACCATCCTGCACCAATTCCATAAACTCCCTTTCCTTGGCCCTACGAACGTGCCTCGGAAAGTACTGTCCACTAAACTCTCTCACGAAGCCTTCCCAAGGAATCTCTCTCAAAGGCCTATCTGGAAACATCAACCCCTTCATGGTAACCCACCAATCATACGCATCGCCCTTCAGCAAGTAGGTTGCCAACAAGGTCTTGTCACTCTCAGCACATTCTAGAACATCAAACACCTTCTCCACTTCCTTAATCCACTGAGCCGCCGCATCTGGAACAGGTTGACCCGTGAGAGAAGGGGGCTTCAGTTTCAAGAACCGCTCCACCACCGTGGATTGGCTACCTCGGGAACTGGACCCCTCACCTCCATCTCCCTGTTGGTATCTAGACATAGCCCCAATCATAGCTTCCATAAAACGATCCACATTATGTCCTTCTGCCCTTGAACCACCACCATCTGCTCTCGAATCACGAGCCAACGGAACTCTCCTCTTCGGTGCCATCACTACCCCACAGACATGAAAATCGAACCAAAACACGTCAAAACCTATCAATCTATACCAGCAGCCATCGCCCGTACAGACTCGTACTTATTGTTGGACTATAATATCTAACCCAGTTTTTCACATACTCGACCAGACTGGGCTCTGATACCATCTGTAACGACCCACCATCCTATGACCGGAGACCCGGTCACTAAATGGATGTCGGCCCATTAACTGCGGGTTCACACCCGGATCTCATTCAACACATCTGGAGGAGTAAGTGTTAAACAAGGCTAAATATAACAATCTCACGGACTACAAAGGTAAGCAAGTGCGCAGGAAGAAAATAACAATGTCCGTATACAGTCCAACAATAATTACATGTCCAACAAATTAAATAAGTACAGGCAGAAGGAAAGTACAACTACATCGGGGCATACCCTGGAACAGAGACAGCTGCTGGTCCGCACACCAAGAAGGCACCACACGCCTCCACTCGCCGCGAAGTCCACACCTGAAACCGTAGGGAGTGAGCCACACCAGAATTGGGCTCAGTAGGGATCATCCGATCCCCTGCCTCCCACTCACACACCCACAAGTGTAACAACAGGAATATATGGCAATTAAGTAAAGCAGTAAACATAGCACCCAAATCTGATATGAAACGCACGATAAGCAGTGTAGCAAGAACCATTCTAAGTAACCCGAAGAACCCAACACAGAGTCACGTCTCATAGCCAAAGTCCACGAAGCGACTGAACCACACTGTCGACCGAAGTCAAACGTCGCCTCCCAACACTACCACCACTGCTCACGCCTGTCCACCCCTACAGTGTTCCGGGGCACTGTAGGGTGGGGCAGTGAGTCAAACTAGGACTAGCTGGAACCAGTGTACCGCCACAGCCAGCTACGTGTGCACACAAGCAGTCTAGACTACTGTCCTACCGTCCGGATTGCCTCCACGCTAGGCCTCAACGCTTCAGGAGGGCCCTCGGGACCGGCGAACCCCCGTCAAGCCGAAGCTACAGGAACTACCCACAACCCTAACCTCCCGGGCTGCGTCAGGCCAAAGGGCTAAGGGTACCACTCGTAACCTTGATCAAAGGTCACATCAGGCCCAGTGGCTACAGGGGTAAAACAACTCCAACAGTACCACAACCAGCTCCACAGCAAGAAACGCGCCGGAAGCTGTCACGACAAACAAGGGAAACCCCGACCCGCTGAGGACAAACAGCGACCCCTCGGATAGCATACCGGCTACTCCGGCCCGTCGGGCTCAAGGCGATCCTGCTTCCCTCAGCCAAAGGTAAAACACAACATGTACCCCTTCTCCCACCGGTACAGCTCACAGACACCATGACCCTGTCCCCATCGGTCCATGGTGACAAACGTAAATCACAGTTATTCCAATTCCATATTCGCATAAGCACACACACACACAACATGATTCCATTCTCACAGGAGTCCTCAGTCTCAGCGTACAACGTGAAGCATGCAATTGAAATCATCTCACAGTGAAACACATAGTGAAAACCAGGATTACACATCTCTGTCCTGAATCGCGTCGACCGAGGTCGACGCCATTCAAGTCCCTCAGACGGGTTCATTTAACAGACAGAATATTCCCTGAAACGCGTCGTCATAGGGAGTCGCCTATCTAAAACGCGTCCAGGTCCACAGACGCCATTCACACGTAAATTCTGGATTTACAGACCCTCACTCGGGGTGATTTTCCTGTCTAAATGGCGTCATGATGGCCCAACGCCCTTCTGAAAGGCGTCGTCCACCCATGACGTCATTTAGCGCCAGAAACCCTATTTCGTGAAACCTCGAACAGGGAGGTTCCTGCCCTAAAAGGCGTCGTACTGCCCTGACGCCTTTCTGAAAGGCGTCGACCAGGCACGACGCCGTTTAGCGCCAGAAACCTGGTTCCCTGGTTCGAACCGAGGGTTTCTCCCTTAACCCCAAACACCCCGACAAGCCCCAAAACAAGAAGGGGAGGAAGAAGCATTCTTCTATCACAGGCATGCTACGAAACCACGATCACAAGCACATCCATTCCCACAAGAAAACCCCCTAAACATGCTCAATCTAGCCCAAACACATCATGTTAAGCCAAGGAACACACGAGCAACACATGCAAGGTTCGTCCCCCTACCGGTTCTTGAACTCCTCCAAGCTCCTCCCCGCCGACCCGCCGCACCGCAGACCGCCGCCGGTACCCTCGAGGACGCCGCCACTCCGCCGGGACGTCGGCCGCCGTCCGGAGAAGGGAACGCCGCGAAGGATGTGGTGGAGGTAGAGGTGAGTGGTAAGGAGGCTATGGAGTGATTGGAAGAGGAAGAAGAGGAAGGGAAGGGGAAGAAGAGAGTCGGAGAGGGCGGAGAGAGTGAAGGCGAGAATGAGGGAAAGAAGGGGAGGCTCGCGGAGTCAATCAGAATCTCGCTAAAACGCGTCGATCGAGGTAGACGCCTATCAGTCTGACAGGACGGCCGTACTGACAGCAGTCTGAAACGCGTCGCCCATAGTGGATGCCGTTCAGACGACAGGACAGGCCGTACTGACAGCGCTCTGGCGCTGCACCCTGACATCTCAGAGGTCACAGTCTGAATCGCGTCGGCCAACCTGGACGCCGTTCAGACGATGTGACCGGGCCGTACTCTCGCGGCCCGAAACCCGCCCACGTGGCGCAACAACCAATAGACCTAAATGGCGTCTACACACCCTGACGCCTTTTGAAAGGCGTCGAGCAGTGCTGACGCCATTCAGTCAGAAATCTCAAGACCCTCCTCAGGGTCCAAACCAGGGGATCCGGCCCGAACCCGACCCGAATACTGAACCCGAAACCTCAGTCCTTACATGCAGAGCCTCCAAGGACTGGTACGTCAACAATTCTGAGCAGTGCCTGGCTAGGTCCCTTCCATATATGTCATGGAGATTGAACTGGGAAGTGATTAGCACCGTATTATCATTATCATGACAGATTATGGGTCCCTTAACAAATGTGTATACAGGGTCCATGTCAAGGGATCTCGGCCTTCTTTACATGGTGTAGTCATTGTTTCCCAGGCTTTCTGGCCATCTTCATCTTCTTGCTGCTGCACAATGTCATGCCTAACTTTTCTTGGCCTATAGCCCAGGCCATTACCAGGTGTCCTTTGAGTGTCTTTAATGGGCGTAGTACTGCCCTGCAATTGTGTGCCTAGGCCTTTTCCAGGCTGATAGCCACCTTTCATCATTATTATCCAACCAGGGGTACTCATGCACTTCCCCCGTTTCATGGCATCAACTGGATAAGAACTAAGTGTGGCAGCTTTCAAGGGATCAGCCACATGACGGTAAACCTGTAATACCGACAACATAGGTTGTTGGCCAGGTAAAGAAGTCGGCCTGATATTCAAGGAATGAGCAACAGCAAGGATTGGCATGCTCGTGACTTTAATGATTCGTCCCTTATATGGAAATTTGACGCATTGATGATTTGTAGAAGGAATTGCCTTAAGGGACTTGATATAAGGGCGGCTAAGGATACCCTTCAAAGATGGATCGATTTCTAAGATGTGGAACTCGACTTCATTGTGACAAATAGGGCCTAATTCTACCTTCAGATAAATCATTCCTAGAGGGGAACGGGTAGAATTGTCGTATGCTGTAACAGAAATAGGGGAAGGCAGCCACTTCTCCTTAGGTATACCACACAGTTCGAGGGTCTTCGGTGATAGAACGTTGAGTGAAGCTCTTGTGTCAACTAGGCATACGTCTACGGCCTTCTTGCAGATGTTGACCGTAATGCCAAAGCCATGCTTCTGGCTGCTGGTGGTGCTAGTTCCGAGGTATGGAATGTAATAGAGGGTTGATCCCCCTGAGGAACTAACAGTGCGGTGATCTTTTCCACCAGCACGTCTTCGTTGACTATAACTTTCTACAGATACTCCATTAGAGCCTCCTGATGGGTCTTGGACCTCTTGATCAACTCAAGCACCAAGATTCGTGCCGGTGTTCTGTCTAACTGTTTCAACAGGTCGTATTGAGTGCCTGGTGCACTCTCTTCATTATGAGCTTCCTCTGGTGGTTGTGATAGGCTGTTTTTGACTGTAGACTAAGGAAAGACCTTGTTGAATATCCTCCCGCTCCGGAGTGTGTGTTCTTCAATGGTGGAAGGTGTAGGTGACAGTTTGAGCACCGCGGTGTTGGTGGGTGCTTTAGATGGTGCGGGGGGTTGGTAAACGGGTGATGGCGTGGGGTTGTTTGGTGGAGGCGTGGTGCGGATTAGAGGTTTAGATGGTTGGATGGTGGAGGGTTAAGTGGTTGGTGCGGGTGAAGTGGGGAATGGCATACGGAGTAGCGGTCTGGATGGATGTATGTTACTGGGGTAAGTGGTTGTGGTGGATGATGTGGGAAATGGCATGCAGAGTAATGGTTTGGATGATAGTAGGGGCGCATAATTGGCTTGTGGATGGTTATTTAATGGTGGCGTGGTAGTGGATGGTGTAATGGGTGTGGGTAAAAGGTATGCGGGTGTCGGTACAGGTGTAACGGTAACGGGTTGTGGTTTGGGTATGCGAAGAATACGGCGTGGTGGTTGGTCGGTGGTGCTTGGTTGATGGCATGTTAAGTAAATAGAGGAAGAGTCCTCTATCTTCCACTGCTGCCCTCGATTCGCCTCAGACTGGCTATTCGTCAAGATGGGGGCAATTTGATTCTGATGCTGGTGCTCCGAAAGTGGGTTTTGTACTATACCCATGTTTGGAGGTGCTGCTACTTGTGTTGCTGCTGTCTATTGTTGTTGCTGCTGTTACTGTTGGGGTTGTTGTTGTTGTTGTTGAAGTCTTCTTGCCTTCAAGGCAGATATATACTTCCCCGTCTCCTCCCAGTCAATGTCTCCTTGATTGTTAAGATCATGGATGTAGTCTCGGAATTGGAAGTATGTATCTATTGTATGTTGCCTGTGGAAGGCGCAATACCTGGAAGCGTCGGCATTCTGGGGCCAGACTATCTTTTTCCTGGGCAAGACTAAGGCATTTGCTACCATCAGGGCATTGAAAATGTCCAGTAAAGATTATGGGAGAGCTGGATTTGTCGACCTCTTAGGGCCTGGAGGCTTCCTCCGTTGGTTGTAATCATTTGGGGGAGGTACATTATGGTATGCTAGCGGTGCGCGCGGCTGGTACTGCTGTTGGTTCTACTGCTGGTACTGGGGCTGCTGATATTGCTGCTGGTTCGGAGGCTGCTGTTGTGGCTGGTACTGTGGCTGTTGAGGCTTGTAACCCTGCTGGTTCGGTGGTCTATAACCTTGCTGGTTTGGAGGTCTGTAACCCTGCTGGCTTGGTGGTTGCGGTTTCTTGTGAATTGGGGCTGATTGTTGTTCATGGTGCTGATCTGCTCATGAGAGAGCGTGCCATCAATTGTCGGACCCGTACTAGGAGGATTTGGCATGGCAGGCTTCCGAGGTGGAGGTCTGCTGGGTCGGTAAGGATCAAAGACATTGGAAAAAGTGGCATCTTTGAAGGCGTTCTGATAGTAACGTGCCCTCTCGTAAAGTTCTGCCATGTTGGTCAGGTTGTTCAAAGCTAGGACCAGTTTGTATTGACGGGTGACATTGGAAATCAACATCTTGACTTGTTTAGATTCAGACATATAATCCTTAATCTTCTCCGCCATGCTCCTCCATCTATCAGCAAATGTGATGAGGTCCTCATCGGGCTTCATCTTCTCAGTAACTAGATCAATGATGGACAGAGACGGTGAGACTCTATCCTGGTTTCGTTGAATAAATTTTTGGGATACGATACCATAATCTTCCACCTCAGACGGTTCCCATGAGAAGAACCACTCGAGGGCTGGCCCCTCTAATGATTTCCTGAATAAGAATGCCAACGACCTCTTGTCGTTCAGCCAGAAGGAGGACTCGTACATAAACTCCTTCAAATGGGTGAAGGGGTTACTAGTACCGTTGTATTTTCTATACACTGCCATTTTCGAGGACGGCAAATGAAATACGGGCAGACTCGGAAGACTGATCTCAGGTGCAACCTTAACTCCCATCATTTTCTGAAAATTATTGAATTGTTCATCCATACGCTCCATCTTCGCGAGCAGAGCTTGAGTCGTTGGATCAGCCTGGGGAGGACGTAGTGGTGGTACATGATAGGCCTGCTGCCTAGAGTATGTGGGACAAGGGGGACAATATGGTTGAGGTCCGGCAGCGCTTCCGCCATGCCCGAGGGCATTTTGATAAGTTGGCGTGGGCGGCCTAGCCGGTTGCCTTGAGGAGGAGAGTTGTGGCCCAACTGGCCAAGAAGTTGAAACTTGAAGGCCTTCCATGGCCTGGTGAATGAAAAAAGTATGGTGGAGAGGAGGTTGAGGAACGGCAGGGGGAACCACAGGATTCGGTTCAGTTGACTGCACAGGCGTCTTCCCCTTTAAAATGGATTGGATTGCCTCGAGCTGCTGAGGATCCAAATGGGAGGCCAAAACTCCTAGGGCATTGACTAGATCGGAGGGATTGGAAGATGAGGGCTCATTCGGGTTCATGGCCCCCTCAAAGACAGGATTAGAAACCGCATGCACATGCGGAGGAAGATCAGTGCCAGAATTATGTTTGATCATGAGCAAAAGGAAGAGGGATTTGGTGGTTTCCCTCATGTTGAAATGGATAAGAATAGGGATCACGGGGGGCATTTACATCTCCCTCATAGTTGACTAGAGCATCTGAAGCTATGCTCAAATCCCTACCTGATCGAAGCAACATGGTATTATATTTGTTTTCAACAAAAATTTGCAGACAAGTTGTGCAGAGATTGGACAAACAAGTGGATGTTTAACGGTTTTTTAGGATTCCTTGTTGGATTATTTGGATTCAGTTAATCACAAATTCACTCAGTTCAGTTTCCACCGTTATATTTTAAGGCTTTTTCTCACAACGACATGAAAATCTAACCAGAACTTCAATTGGTACAACTAGTCCGATGAACAAGGAAGAATACCTTGATTTTGGGGACTTACGGAGGTCTTTAACGCCAACCACTCTAGTCTGATCGATGGACCGACCCAATCAGAGAGAGGTGAAGACGTCAATAAAGGTGTTCCAATGAGAAAAGGGGGATGTTAGCCCCAGTGCGTATGACCTGTGGCCGGCATGGCCTCTAATGCTTAATATGTAATGGGTAATAGCAAGCAAATAAAAAATCTAAGAACTGAAAAACAAAACAAGAAACTGCCTGAATCGCGTCGCTGTTACTCGACGCTATTCAAACCAAAACCTTATTCTGCTCAGAACCTCAGGCAACAGACAGCAGAGAAGTTTTGCCTGAAAGGCATCGGGGGATGGCGACGTGGTATGAAACGCGTCGTTGTTCCTAGACACTTTTCAAGTCGCCGAATCAATAATTTAGAGGGAATTTTTAGGTCAATTCTCCCTCAAACTAACAAGATAAAGTAGCAAATAATCGGCCCATGCGAATCTTTTTTTTTTTTAATTTTTAACAGGATGATTTATCATGTAAACAACTAAAACATTCAATCAATCACACATGCTTCTTATCACAATCACAGCTCTTCAATCAATCAAACGGGGAGGGCAATTCTTGATTTATCTTGCCCTCCCCGTTTGATTGATTGAAGAGTTGTGATTGTGATAAGAAGGGTGTGTACGTGGTGTACGTAGGAATAACAATTAAACTAAAAACTCATCGATCGGTGAGGACGTGTCCAAGGGATACAGGTGGTGCTCCGTGGGTGCCCGATTGATAAAAGCAAGAACAAAGATTTAAAAGATGGCGAGACCAAGTCCCACCGTGATCGCCAAAAAGTTGTGCATGCTCAAATAGTGATGTGTGATTATCATGAAAATTTTTGTTGATTATGTGACAAATAAACCTATTAAAAACTATGTGATCGCCAGAAACTTTTGGCTAAAAAATTTCAAAAGACAAAGATTGATCGCTTACTTGTTTTGGACGTGGGAGATGTTGAAGTTTTTTATTCTCCTCCTTTAGCCGGCTGAAGAAAAAGATCCCTTCTGACTTTATTCTTGCTTTGAATATTGATCGGGCTTTGAGGATCGTCCAGATTTCCTTCCCTTTTTGGTCTCTTCCTTTTGATCTCCTTTGTATCTTGCAAAATAGAAAGAAAAGAAAGAGGGAAAGAACAATAAAAATTCAAATAGTGGTAGTATCTATTCCAATAATGATTCTAATCATGCAACTTAAAGAAATGAACTCACTTGTTTGTGGTCTTTGAAACCCCTTAACACATGGATTGGAAAATAATGCTAGTAAATGTGTGTTGCATGGAGTGATGTGATGAAATTATGAACTAAAATGATGAAAATATGAGAAAGATGCAGAAATTGATTAAGAAAAACTCAGTTGGATGGCCCTTGGAAAACCTTGGTTCTTAAATGGATGAAGAAAGGACGAAGAGAAGACGAAGAAAGCTTCAAGACTCCTCGAAGTAGTAGCAGCATCTCGATCCTTCAATGTTTGAACGTCGTCTCTTTCTTAAAATCCTTCATTAACTTGCTAACAATTTCCGCACTCAAATTATCACTAACCTTTCAAAAATTATCACTAACTTTTTAATGGTCAAGGACTTGGGTATTTATAAGCTTAAGTTCACGCATCCGCGGTTACTTAAAGATTAACATGAAGGAGTTTGGAGCCAATCCAACTAAGAAATAGATAAACACAACTTAATTCATCATTATCTGTAATTACCTAAAACGCGTCGCCTATGGGAGACGTCTTTTAACTTAATTAAAGATAGGGATAAACATCAAGAAAAAGAAATAGAATCAGTTTAGGAAACCTAAATAGCGTTGTAACTGGAAGACGTATTTTAGTTCATTAATAAATTAATTAAAAATCAGCTTAAAAATCAAAATAAGAATAAACCCTAAATGGCGTCTTCACAGGTCGACGTCTTTTAGAATTTTTCATATTTGATTAAAAATCTGAGTTAAAATGAATTTCATTAATAAACTTAAATTATGTATGTCTGACCCGATGTCATTTAGATAATTAATCCAGAGAAATAATAAAAATTAACTAATGATTAAATATCAGAACATTTTGAGGCATTATTATATGATATGAAATTTACTCAATATGATGTCAAAATTAGCGTGTCTACAATCGCCGGAGAGAGTCGCCGCCGCCGACACTGGCCGGAGCTCGTCGAGATCACCAGAGAGGAAGAGGAGAAGGAAGAGAGAGAAAATAGCAAGAGAGAATGAGGGAAGAAAGGGCTCAGGTTTCGCAGGCTCTGTTTTAAGAAGTTGGAACGCGTCGAGCGACAATGACGCCTTTCAAAGCGCATAAACTGAGGTGGCAATTTAGAATTTTGAAATTGTGTGAAACGCGTCCCCATATGACGATGCCATTTAGATTAAACCGTCAATTCTGATCAGAGCTGTACCACGCATAATGATTAAAAGCATCGTCCCTTAATGATGCGTTTAATGAATTTATTACAGGATTAATAGCAGAATTCTATGAAAAAGTAGGAGAGAGAATTAAAAGGCGTCTTAGACACAAGACGCATTTTAGGCATAATATAAGATTTTAAGGAATTAATCTTTGCAATTTTGGAAATTAATGATGGTTGAAAGGCGTCCTTTTGGGGGGACGCTATTTACATTGAATAAATCCAAGGGTTTATATTTTAAGAAAAAATCATGATTTTAGTAAAAGAAAAATTCTGGATAAATCACAGAACATTAAGGGATGATTTCTATGGTATAAAGGATGTATTCTTCATTGAAAATAAAATTTAAATTAAATCAAATGGAAGATAAGGGAAAGCTTTCAAGGATGAATTTTCTGAAGCCCCTTTTCATATATTTCCGATAGTCCTCTATTGGCTTCATGAGAAGATTTTACACGACAGGTAAAGCTAATATTCCATTGAGTAGCAATGAGCTTAGTCGCCTCATAATCTTCGTCAGTTTCCAATGCATGCTCCTTAATTGGAGAGAGATTGGAAAATTCTGGGAATTCATGGAGTGGCATACTGAGTTGGGGATGGCAGCGATGAGGATTATACAAAACAACTCAGTAGCCCCGATCAGTCGGAGCTCTGTGCCAGCACCATGGCGCACGCGAATCGCCTTCTTTATGAGAGCAAGTGGTGACGATTCGAATCCGGTCTTCGGCATTGTCTTCAAGTAAGTGTGCTAGTCACCTCGAGGCTTAAGATTGGGCACCCGATTGATCATGTTGTCATTGAATTTCATAACATTGGAGATGTAGAAAATGGGACTTTGTTGATATATTTGAGATATCCTTGGAACGGTTCCCTCATTGTGGTGAAATTTGAAGTGAAATTCAACCCATAGTGCAAAGAGTAGCATACAACCATAAGGAGACTGACCCGTAGAAGCTGCAGAGAGCTCACTGTAGAGGTAAGCTAGGACCGCCGTGCTGATTGGCTTTCCCTCAAAGATCCCATTGATTGCATTCACTTTATCATCTTCTAGGATATTATCTTGGGAAGGGAATAATAAAGCTCCCACTAAGCATGTAATGAACGCCTTCATCACGGCCTCTGTTTCTTCATCCTTGAAACCTTCAATCTTTTTCAAGGTCCATTCAGTTAATTTTGCAAGATTAATTCCCTTCTTCATAAGACAGCCTTGAACTTCCTTTGAACTCTTCATAATCTTTTCTAGCAATTGTTGACTAATGATTATGTCCCTCATAAGCATCATATCATTCAAATATGGTTCTTTATTGCTCATCTTGAGTTTAGAAAGGCCTAATAGAAGTTCAGCTTCTTCAAGAAGGATAGTGGCTTCAAACGTGGTAAATAGAAAAGTATGAGTTTGTGGATGCCACAACTCAACCAAAGCCCCCATAGCCGCCCAATCCATACTCGTGCTTTTATAGTGTTTGGCATGAACGATCAACCCTTGGATATGCCACTTGGATATGTAGGACTGCATGGATTTATTGATCTTGTTCACGAGCTTTTAGATCCAAGGAAGTGAAGAAAATCTTCTTGGACCAGGGAAGAAGGGATATTCCTAGAAAAAAAGAAAGTTTGGAAAAATTCTATCTTGAATTGAAGAACATGAAGAACAATGGAGAATATGGATGAACATTGAAGTAGAATTGAATAGAGGAGGGATTAACTTACTTGTAGGTTAGGATCTCTCCCGCTAAGATGATCTTTCACTTCAGAAATCTTCTCAAGTGTTTTACTCATTCTCTTGTTTGAAGAATCCATCTCTTTCCTCAACCTTGAGCTTTTTCTTCTTGAAATCTTTATTGTTCTTAAGTGTTGGAGGGAATCCCTTGCTTTGATCTCTAGTTTGTGTATATATTCGTCTTAATATAAGTTGAGGAAGCTTATGTAGAGAGATTTGGGAGATTGAAGAGTCTTTTCCGAATTGGAAAAGGGATATGCATTGAAGAGAATTTGAGTCCGAATTGAACATAAGGAAACCTATTTCTGCGACTTAAAAGGCGTTGTCGAACAGTGACGTCATTCAAATGACGTCGGCGCGACACAACACATATCATGCTTTTCCTGTTATTTACCCGAAATTCCATGTTTATCTATGTTTGATGCTTAATTGCTTAATTTGCTTGAAATTACTGATGATTTCTGAGTGCAGGGAATTCAAAGGAATGACAATGAAGCTGAAAACCTCAAAAAGATCCCACTGTGGGAGTTCACGAGTCCCAACCGTGACAAAAAAGACGGTTATCTCTATCCCTTATATTCTTTTATGTAATTGATTTATATTATCAACATTACTATATAATAAAGATTTATTAGATATATCAAGGACCTTGTAGTTTTGATTAAAACTAGAATTTGAATTTCCCTTCAACAAAAACTGTGATAATTCTGGAGGATTCTTAACCGCATGAATAGGCCGTTGGATTATTAATTGATGGGGACGATGGTTCTGCTTTTGTGAAACAGTGCGTGGACAAACGAGCTTCGGCTTAGCACTAAATCGCAAGAATTGGTATCTTGACTCATCAATGACAGTTTAACAATATTATTCTTGATTAATTTATATTTTATTTATTTTATATTTTCTTTTAGCCCAGCATGTATCATATAGGATTTTGAAATAATTGTGATAAGAATTAATTATTGATTAAGTCTCAGACCATTGATCATATAAATCCCAATGTGATATGAAATATTCCATTCTGAATTGAGTATCTTGATTATCTTTGAGGATTTTCTTGAAGATATATTTGGAATTTTATCGTTTTTTGGGATTCTTTATCTCAAATTTTCTTGTTTCTTTTTAAGATCTATCATGGTTGCAACACTTCCACATTGGCTGGTAACCACTCCCTATGATGAAACCTGTAAGGTTTGTGACCTCGGGTACTTCCCAATCGTGGAGGTTGATCAACCTTATTTTGTTTCCTTGTCTATCTCATTCAGACAAGATTGATTCCATTGATCTCTTTGAGTTATCTTCACTGATTTTTTTTTGAGAAAAAATTCCTATCATATGATGTTGAGAGCATGTCTCATCACACCTTGGCATCACATTTTCAGTACATTCCATTTCACTTCATTCCCTTGCAAAGTCAATGCCAAGGTGGGGCAGCTGTAGCCATGCTAATTTTGACATCATATTGAGTAGATTTCATATCATATAATAATGCCCTAAAATGGTATGATTTTTAATCAATAATTATTTTTTATTAATTTTCTGAATTAATTGTATGAATGACGTCGTCCTATCATGTCGCTATTTAGTTTATTAGACAAATTGATTTTAACTAAGATTTTTAATCGAAATATGAAATTTTGATAAAAGACGTCGCCTATGTGGGACGCCTTTTAGGTCTCCGAATCCATTTCGATTTCTAATTTGATTTTTAGTTAATTAACTTAAACACGTCGTTATGTCCAAACGCCATTTAAGTTTCCTACTTCTTTCGGCTTCCTCTTGCGGATTATCATTAACTTTAATTTAGCTAAAAGGCATCTCCCTCGGGCGACGCGATTTAATTAATTATAGATAACGATGATTTGGCTGAGCTTCTCTTGTTTCCTTGGTTGGATTAGCTTCAAACTTTTTCAAGTTGATCCATAAGTGGCCGCGGAGGCGCGTGAAGCCTCTAAGACTAGTTCTATATAAACCCAAGCCCTTGATCATTAGAAGAGATTGGACATAAAAAAGTCATTTAGAAAGGTTGGAACAAGATTCGGAAAAAGGTTCGAAGAGGCTTAATGATTGAAGGATTGGAGCGTTGCGTGACAATTTCCAGGAGCACTTGAAGGAGAAAAACGTAGTCAATTCTTCATCCTCTTCATCCTTCAAGATCAAACAAGACCAAAGACTTCAAGGGGCCATCTAAATCTTTTCTTTCATTAATTTCTTATTCACCATCATATTCATCATCACTTCATGCTCTTCATACACACACCCACATAATCATATTTTCCAATCCCACACATGCTATAGGGGTTTAAATAAACATCAAACAAGTGAGTTTCTCGTTCTAATTACATAATTAATGATCTTGTTAGAATAGATGCTATCCTTGTTTGGTTCTAATTAGCTTTTCCCTTTCCTTTTATCTCATTCTTTGCAAGGTACAAAGGAGTATCAAAGGATCAAAGTGGAGATCAGAAAAATAAGAAATTATGGAGCGAAAAGGACGATCCTAAAACAAGCAAGAACAAGAGTGAAAATGGCTCTCTTTCTTCAGCCGACTGAAGAGAGGGAATCAAGAACATCCATATCTCTCACGTCTCAAACAGGTAAGCGATCAAACCTTTCTTTTGAAACTTTTTAGTTAAAAATTTCTGGCGATCACATGTTAGTTTTTAATCGTTTTTTTTTTTATCAATAAACAATACATGATTCATGATAATCACACACTCAAATTGAGCACTCACATAGGGCGCCAGAGAGAGAGGGGAAGAGAGGAGGGGGCGGCCAAGGTTGAGCAGTAACTTGGCCTACTTAGCCCGTTCACTACATTTTATACTAATCGTGCGGTTTTTCATAAAACTCCCCGGTAAATATAAAATCCACTTATTTATCCATCGCCTTGAGAATCATTTGCGTGTGACCCTCTAAACCCAATAACTAGTCCAGTTAATAGAACAATAAGCCCAGTGACTCCTCATTGACCTGATTAATCAATTAATAACTCATTATTAATTAATTAATCAATCGAATCAATGTCGCACATCAAATTTGATCAGGCCTCCGATCACATTGGGTGCCAAGCAACACCGTGTGAATCCTGAAGGTATCGGGGTTAAGTAACCCACTCTTGGAACCTTTCCACCGACAGTTATCGCATGGATATAATCATTCATTCGCACAATGTTCTCGAGTCAACTTAGGGTATGGTGTACTGTCAAACCCTAACCGATCGACTCACTTGGATCGGATGTTGCCGTATAATATCTAAAAACTCATTTCCTGATATTATCGTCCGCCCTGGTCAGGGACTTCCGTGCATCTTTCCTAGAGCATTCTCTCTCTAAGTACCGAGAGCGAATGATTCCTTATTGACACTCAATTCCCTTCGACGGTATTCCGCTGTACCCGATCCTTGGCTGTTTAGAATCCTATGGTTAAAGATTCATAAACCAAGGTCAAAGCACAGAAGTCTACTGACAAGATGTCCTTGGTGTCTCAGGTCCGAGGAGCATCCACGCAACTGCGACAATAGAATCAAGTTGGTTGAAAGTGAGGTACAATACCATCCAGCGATTCTATCAGATCAGTTCAGTGAACTCATTCTCTAATGAGTACCTATAGATTTGCCTTAGTGTCTCCACATAAGTGAGTATGAGATCAGTCACCCTCATCATATGAGTAGGGGTAATCTGTACTAGTCTAACCGGATATCCGATGTCCTTCTCGGATATCCTCCGACTAGGAACTATTAAGCATATGTATGTTTAAGTGATTAGTCTCATTAGTATGATCTCATCATAATCTGATCACCATCGCCCATATTCACAGACTTCATTATGAGACGATAATTAAAGTGAATTACACATAATGAATGTTTTGCCGTTTTATTAATAAATGAACGAGATTTACATAGTCAGATTGGTTTGTAGGCCACCTAAGACTAACAATCTCCTACTTGGACTAAAGCCAACCACCTTTATGTACTAATCCTATAGACTCAAGGTGAAGCTCGAACAAACTTTCAGCCAGTGGCTTCGTCAATGGATCTGCTATATTATCGACAGATAGAACTCTTTCCACCACTACATCTCTTCTAGAAATAACCTCTTTGATAAGATGAAAGCGCCTCAAAATATCTTTTGATTTCTAATGAGATCGTGGCTCTTTCACTTGCGCAATAGCCCCATTGTTATCACACAACAGTGGAACATGATCAAAGATGCAGGGAATTATGCCAAGGTTGGTGATGAACTTCTTCAACCACATAGCATAGCATACATAATAGATCTTATGGTAGAGGCATAGGGTATTCTATCCATGAATGCCCTCTCATTAGGAGTCTTAGGAGACTGCTCTTTTGAGAGATTAATTCCGTGTTTCATCGGTATGAGACCTCTCTTGAAATTTTCCATGCCAAACCTTTTGACAGTAGTATCTATGTACAAGAATTGGGTCATTCGAAGCATCCTCTTTGATCTATCTCTATAGATCCATATTCACAATACGTAGAATGCTACTCACAAATCTTTCATGGAAAAAGTTTTTCGACAGCCACATCTTTACCGATGACATCATAGCTACATCATTCCTAATGAGTAGTATGTCATCTTCATAAAGAACTAGGAAAATGACTGCACTCACACTGGCCTTCTTGCACACACAAGGCTCATCTTCATTCTTAATGAAGTCATAAGACTTGACAGTCTGGTCAAATCTTATGTTCCAGTTCTGGGAAGCTTGCTTCAGTCTATAAATGGACCTCTGAAGCTTGCACACTCTATCTGGAAACTCTTTGGATGTGAAACCTTCTAGTTGTATCTTATACACCTCTACTTCAAGGTTACCATTGAGGAAGGCAGTCTTCACACCCATCTTCCAGATTTTCGTAATCGAAATGCGCAGCTATGGCGAGTAGAACTCTAATCGACTTTATCATGGCAACTAGTGAGAAAGTCGCATCATAGTCAATTCCTTGCCTTTGACGATATCCCTTTGCCACCAACCTTACCTTATAAGTGTTGATCCATCCATCTGCATCGATCTTTCTCTTAAAGATCCACTTGCATCTAATGGGTACAATACCCTCGGGCAAGTTCTCCAAGTTCTAAACTTGGTTGGTGTACATGGACTAGATTTTTAAGTTCATGGCTTCTCGCCATTTCTCGGCTTCTGGGCCTTTTATGGCCTCCTAGTAGGATTTAGGATCATCACCCTTATTATATTATACCTTAGACTTACCTTCATTGATATGTCTCATATATCATTCAGGTAGTTTAAGTATCCTACCAGATCTGCGAGGCTCATCTGTGTGTACGTGAACAGATTTAGGAACTGATATCTCATATGATAATAATTCAGCTGTTTAGCGATCTAAAACCTCTTCCAGTTCTATTTTATTCCCACTGTCCTCTAAGAGAAGGAATTCTTCTTCCAGGAAGACAGCTTTCCTAGTGACAAACACCTTTTCTTCACCAGGATGGTAAAAGTAGTATCCAAAGGTTTCCTTTGGATATCCCACAAACATGCATTTATCAGTTCGTGATTTCAACTTGTCTGGATCATGCCTCTTTACATGAGCAGGACAACCTTAGTCTTTTACATGTTTAAATTTTTGTTTCTTGCCCTTCCATATCTCATATGGAGTAGAGGTCACAGACTTGCTAGATATTCTGTTCAGAAGGTATGTTGCTGACGCTAGAGCATATCCCTAGAGGGACACTAGTAATCCCGAAAAGCTCATCATAGATCGCACCATGTCTAACAAGGGGCGATTCCTCCTTTCTGATATACCATTCAACTGTGGTGTATATGGAGGGATCAGCTGAGAAAGGATACTATTATCCTTTAAGAAATGTGTGAAATTAGTACTCAAGTATTCTCCTCCCCGATCTGATCGAAGAGCTTTAATAGTCTTTTCCTAACTGTTTCTCTACCTCATTCTTGAACTCCTTGAACTTCTCAAATGTTTCCGACTTGTACTTCATTAAGTACATATAACCGAATCTTGGGAAGTTGTCGGTGAACGTGATGAAGTACGAGAAGCCACCATTGGCTTGGGTAGACATGGGGCCACATACATCCGAATGTATTAGTTTCAAAATGTCCTTGGCACGTTCTCTATGTCTAGTAAATGGAGATTTTGTCATCTTTCCTATAAGGCAGGACTCACATGTCGCAAATGATTCATAATTGAATGCATTCAAATAACCATGTTTATGCAACTTTTCCATCTTGCATTCACCAATGTGTCCAAGTCTACAATGCCACATGTAGGCTTGGTTCACAAAATTCTTGCTCTTCTTAAGAGCATTATCAATGTGAATATTGTAATAAGAAACATCTAAAAGATACAGACCATTGACTAAAGATGTCGAAGCTATTGATTTATTACCATAATAAATCGAATAACTTCTATTCTCAATAGACAACCAACATTCTATCTTGTCCAAACAAGATACAGATATGATGTTCTTTATTATGCTAGAAACATAATAACAATCTTCTAATGATAAGACGTCTCCCGATGGAAGTCTGAGATTTGTTGTCCTTACAGCAACTGCCGCAACTTTTGCGCCATTTCCTAGCCTCAATTCCACCTCACCTTTTCTCAGCTTGCGCTTACTTGTCAACATCTGCACATCATGAGAGATATGAGAAGCACATCCGATATCTATTACCCAAGATGTGGAATCTCTAACTGACAAGTTGATAACTATCATATAGAAATCTGAAGCTTTTGATAAGCTTTATCGCTGAGGAACTCCTTACAGTTCATCTTCTAGTGACCATTCTGCTTACAGTAGAAGCAACCACCATTTACTACTCGTTTGCCTTTATCCTTCGATCTTTTATCGTACGCGATCATCTCTACCTCAGGGGCATCTAATGCCAGTTCAACAGGAGGATCAATCCCAAGAACGTAGGCAATGTATTAAGATTTGAAGACATTCTTCAGGTTTCTGAGCCAATCCGAGTAGTTCAGGCTAGTCAAATGTTTGGCATCAGGTATGCCACGGAGTGGGTTATTCGACAACATTATTTCCTACAGGAGATAAATAAATTATTTTAGCAGATGTTCAATTATTAAATATAAAATATGATATGGTCTTTTAATTAAGTTTTAACTCCCACTAATTTTCAACGGACTGTATAACCCTCAGCTATACAGAACGGGAGACGTCGACAATCTCCTAGTAGGGATCAGTATCTCAATGATTTGCAGTACAACCTTGTGGATAGCGTAACAAATTGTAATACAATCAAATAACACCCATCTCATGGGACTTGCAACTCCTTGCAATATCCGATCATATCTTCGGTCCCCAAAGATTTAATGGCCTTGTGGATAGCACAACAAACCACTAATTCTGGTCTAAGCTAACCATCATTAGGCGACGAGTATAGATTTGCATACAGCCCTTGTGGATAACACAACAAAACTACATGATTCCTCTACCCCGATATTATAGACATCTAATGCCATAGCCACAATCTCTCCTCACAATTAAATAGGCCGTGTGGTAACACAATAAACCTGTCTAAAGTTATTTGAATCCTATGACTATAACGATGGTGGACCATACGGTAAGTTCTTACCTACTCATGTTACGGCTTAGAATTTAGACGAGGGTATTTAGATAACTTTTATCTTAGTCTCTCCTAGGTAATAGTATATAAATATATTGTATATATTAATAAATACCATACCTACTTTGATTCATAATAAAAAATTAAAACAATGTATCACATATATGTCAAGTGTAGTCATGGATAGCACAGTGGGTTTGACTGGAGCCAACAGTCAAACGCACACACAATCTAACATAACAATTACATTAGACTACCCTACAAACATATAGGCAAAGGATCTTCATCACATCGCCTTCTTGGTTTCATCTGTGGATCGTCCTCGCTCCTTTCTCAGTTGTCTCAATCAGATTACATTTAAATATAAATTTATATGTAAATAAAAGAAAGTCTTATGGCGAGTACAAGAGAGAGGGAGGTAGAAGTACATCGAAGTATAAGAGAGGGAGAGGTGCGCAGACCTCTATTTATTAGTAATGAATAAATATCCATAATTCAAACATCCACGATCCACACAATCCATTCATCATATGAATAATATTAAAAATACACACCCTCATCATATGAGCAGGAGTAATCTGTACTAGTCTAACCGGATATCCGATGTCCTTCTCGGATATCTTCCAACTATGAACGATTAAGAATATGTGTGTTTAAGTGATCAGTCTCATTAGTATGATCTCATCATAATCTGATCACCATCGCACATATTCATGGACTTCATTATGAGACGATAATTAAAGTGCATTATACATAATTAATATTATGCCATTTTATTAATAAATGAATGAGATTTATATAGTCAGATTGCCTTTTAGGCTACCTAAGACTAACAGTACCAATAAGATATCTTTGGTGTCTCAGGTCCAAGCATCATTTACGCAACCGTGACAAAAGAATTAAGTTGTTTAACAGTGAGGTATATACCATCCAGCGATTCATGGTCGGATTAGTTCAGTAAATTCATTCATCAATGAGCACCTACAGGTCCAGTATAGTGTCGCCACACAAGTGACTTATAGGATCAGTCACCCACTGTGGGTGCTCAAATAGTGATGTGTGATTATCATAAAAATTTGTTGATTATGTGACAAATAAACCTATTAAAAACTATGTGATCACCAGAAACTTTTGACTAAAAAGTTTCAAAAGACAAAGATTGATCGCTTACCTATTTTGGACGTAGGAGATGTTGAAGTTCTTGATTCCTTCCCTTCAGCAGGGTGAAAGAAAAGAGCCCTTCTAACTTTGTTCTTCCTTTGAATGCTTATTGGGCTTTGAGGATAGTCCAGATTTCCTTGTCGATTTCTTCCTTTTGATCTTCGTTGTACCTTGCAAAGAATAAAATAAAAGAAGAACAATAAGAACTCAAATAGTGGTAGTATCTATTCTAGTAATGATTCTAATCATACAACTCAACAAATGAACTCACTTGTTTTGTGGTCTTTGAAATCCCTTAACATGTGGGTTGGAAAAATAATGCTAGTGTTGTGTGTGTGGCATGAAGTGAAGTGATGAGCGGAATTATGAATTAATATGATGAAAATATGAGAAAGATTAATTAAGAAGAACTAAGTTGGATGGCCCCTGGAAAGCTTTGGTTCTTGAAAGATCTTGAAGAGAGGACGAAGAGAAGAAGAAGAAAAAACGAAGCTTGCTTTAAGACTCCTGGAAGTAGTAGCAGCGTCTCGATCCTTCAATTCCTTCAGAGTTTGGACGTCATCTCTCTTCAAAGATTTCCAGTAATTTGCTAACAATTTCTGCACTAACCTTTCAAAAATTATCACTAACTTTTTAATCGCCAAGGGCTTGGATATTTATAGACTTAATTTCGCACGTCTGCAGTTAATTATGGATTAACATGAAAGAGTTTGAAGTCAATCCAACCAAGAAATAAATAAATACAGCTTAATTCATCATTATCTGTAATTACCTAAAACACGTCGTCAATGGGAGACATCTTTTAGCTTTATTAAGATAAGGATAAACATCGGGAAGAAGAAACATAATCAGTTTGGGAAACCTAAATGGCGTCGTAAAAAGAAGACATCTTTTAGTTTATTAATAAATTAATTAAAAATCAGATTAAAAATCGAAATAAGAATAAACCCTAAATGGCGTCTTCACAGCTCGACGTCTTTCATATTTGATTAAAAATCTAAATTAAAATAAATTTCATTAATAAACTTAAATTATATCTATCTGACCCGATGTCATTTAGATAATTAATCCAATAAAAATTATAAAAATTAACTAATGATTAAATATCAGACTATTTTGAGGTATTATTATATGACATGAAATTTACTCAAAATGATGTCAAAATTAGCGTGTATACAGCTGCCTCACCTTGGTATCGTCTTTGCAAGGAAGTGAAATGAAATGGAATGTACTGAAAAAGTGATACCAAGGTGTGATGAGACATGCTCTCAACATCATATGATTAAAATTTTTCTCAAAATCATTAATAAAGATAACTAAAAAATATCAATGGAATCAATCATGTCTTGATGAGATAGACAAGGAAATAAAATAAAGTCAATCAACCTCCACGATTGGGAAGTACCCTAGGTCACAAACCCTGCAGGTTTCATTATGGGGAGCGTTTGCCAGCCAATGTGGACGTGCTGCAACCATCATAGATCTTAAAACAAAACAAGAATATTTGGATAAAGAGTCCAAGAAAGGATAGAATTCCAAGGATATCTTCAAGCTAATATAAAAAATAATCAAGATACTCAATTCAGAATGGAATATTTCATATCATGTCAGGAATTATTTGATCAATGGTCTAAAGTTTAATCAGGAATTAATTCTTATTACAGTTATATCAAAGTCCTATATGATGCATGTTGGGCTAAAAGAAAAATATAAAATCAAATAAAATACAAATTAATCAAGGATAATATTGTTAAATTGTCATTAATGAGTCAAGATACCAATTCTTGCAATTCAGCGCTAAGCCGAAACTCGTTTATCCACACACTGTTTTACAAAAGTGTAACCATCATCCTCACTAATTAACAATCCAATGGCCTATCCATATGATTCAGAATTCTCTAGAATTATCACTATTTTTGTTGAAAGGGAACTCAAATTCCAATTTCATCAAAATCACAAGGTCCTTGATATACTCTAATAAATATTTATCATATGGTAATGATGATAATGCAAATCAATTACATGAAAGAATACAGGGGATAGAGATAACCGTCTTTTTAGCTTTGGTCGGGACTCATAAACTCCTATAGTGGGACCTTCTTGAGATTTTCAACTTTGTAATCATTTCTTTGAATTTTCTACACTAAAAAATCATCAGTAACTTCAAGCAAATATTTCATTAAGCATCATGTATGGATAAACAATGAATTTCGGGCAAATAACAGAAAACCATGAAACGCGTTGTGTCGCGCCGACGCCATTAAACCAAGTAAAACACGTCGCTGTTCAACGACACCAATTAAGTCGCAGAAATAGGTTTTTACCGTGTTCAATCCGGATTCCAACTCTCTTCATGCACATCCCTTCTCCAATCCGGAAAAGTCTCTTCAACTTCGCAAATGTCCTTATATATGGTACCTTAACCTGTATTAAGGCCAATCCAACCCTAATCTAGAGATCAAAGCAAAGAATTCTCTCCAAAGTTCAAAGGAAATCAAGGTTTCATGGTTTCAAGGGAAAAAGCTCAAGAACAAGATGGATTCTTCAAGCAAAAGGATGAAGAAGATGCTTAAGAAGCTCTCTGATGTGAAAGATCATCTTAGTGGAAGAGATCTTAACTTCCAAATAAGTTAAATCCTCTCTTTCCTTCAATTCTTCTTCTTGAATTCCCTTTTTCTTCATATTCTTCACGTTCTTCATACAATTATCGCAACCCTCCTTTTTTATTCTTTTAGGCATACCCTTTGTTTCCCGGCCCGAGAAAATTCACATCCCTTCCTTGGATTCGTAAGCTTGCAAAAAGTATCACTATTTCCATGCAATCTTTTGTTTTCAAGTGTAATATCTAAGGTCTAGTTGTTCATGTAAAGCATTACAAGAGTCCAAACATGGATTGGGCAACTATGGGTGCTCTGATTGAATTGTGGCATCCTCAAATCCATACTTTTCTCTTTCCTGATTTCAAATCCACTATACTTCTTGAAGAAGCCGAACTCCTATTGGACCTTCCTAAAATCAGGTTGAACAACGATGAATTGATCTTGAGCAAGATGGCTCTTATGAGGGAAAAGATCACAGGTCAACAATTGTTGATAAAGATCATGAAGGATCCAAAAGAAGTCAAAGGATGCCTCACTAAGAAAAGAATTAACCTCGCAAAGCTAGTAGAGTGGACTTTGTACGAGATTGAAGAACTTAGAGAGGATGACACTGAGAACATGAGGAAAGCGTTCACTACGTGCCTAGCTGGAGCTCTGTTCTTTCCTACCCAAAATAACATTATGGAGGATGATTAAGTCAGTGTAATTTGCGAGATCTTTGAGGGAAGACATATTGGCACGGCGATTCTAGCCTATCTCTACAGTAGGTTTTCTGCAGGATCTATAGGTCAGCCTCCCTATGGTTGCATGCTTCTCTTCACTCTGTGGGTTGATTTGCACTTCAAGTTTGAATACCACACTAGAAATTCTGCAAGACCGTCTCAGACATATCAAAATAGTCTCATCTTCCATATTTCTAATATTGTGAAATTCAATGAAAAGATGATCAATCGAGTGTCCAAACTCAAGACTAGAGCTGATTGGCAAGCTTATCTGAAGACAATGCCATCATATGGGTTCGACTCTTCACCACTTGCTCTTGTAGGAAAACCAATTCGAGTACGCCGTGCAGCTGGTGCAGAGCTTAAACTGATTGGGACAACTGATTTTGTTCTGTACAATTCTCATCGATGTTATACTCAACTCAGCCTGCCTCGCCTTGAGTTTCCTGAATTTTCCTATATTTCTCCAATCAAGAAGCGTGCCTTGGAATCCGATGAAGACTTTGAAGCAATTGAACTTATAGTTACATTATGGAATATTAGCTTCAATCATCGTGTAAAATCCTCTCAGGAAACAGATAGAGGATTATCATATATATATATAATAGGACTTCAAAAAATTCGTCATTTAAAGCTCTCTTTATTTTCCTTTTTTGATGTAGTAAAGAATTTATTTCCAATAAAGAATTCATCCTTTAATATTATATCCCGAAAATCATCCTTAATCTTCTGTGACTTGTCCAGAATTTTTCTTTAAGTAAAACCATAACTTTCCCTTAAAATATGATTTCTGGATGTAAATAGCGTCGTCTAACAAAGACGCCTTCCAATCATAATTAATTTATGAAATTCAGAGATTAATTCCTTAAAAACCCAGTTTATGCCTAAAACACATCCATAGTGGTAGACGCCTTTCAATTCTCTCTCCTTCTTTTCCACAGATTTCTACCATTAATCCTGTGATTATCCAATGAAACGTGTCATGTGACGTGGACGCGGTTAATCATCATACCTTATACGGTTCTGACCAGAACTGGAAGTTTAACCTGTAACGCGTCTTCCTTGGTGGATGCCTTTTAAGAATTTCAAAACTTCTGCATTCCTACCTCAGTTTATGTGCGCTGAATGGCGTCTCTATCCCTCGACGCGTTTTAAACTTTTCAAACAGAAGCCTGTGTGCCCAAGCTCTCTCTTCCCCATTCTTCCAAGTTCTTTCTCTCTCTTGCTTTCACCTTCCTCTTCTCCAGCGACTTCTTGCTCCCCGACGACTCTCAACTCCGGCGATCAGGCTCTCCGACGGTCTTCTTCCATTGCCGCCTTCTCCTTCATCCTTTCTCTCTTTAACTCTCTCTCTAGCCTTCTCCTTAGCTCTCTCCCTAGCTCTACCCGAACTCCCTCTCTTCCTTTCAAAGCTAAGACATGGAACGTGGAGGATCGATCAAGGCCAAGGCGGTAGTAAAGAGGCGACGGACCTCAGTCGCAAGGGAGGAAGAGGCTCCCGAGGAGATGTCGGCCGACCTCGTGGCGGTGGCGGCTTTCTTCGAAGAGGAGGCTCCACCCGCGGCGGCGGGAGAAGAAGAAGAAGTGGAGGGCGACCTCCATCTGGTAAGCTTCTATGGATGCTTTTTTTTGGATGAATGGGGTGTGGAAAAGGAGAAGAAAGGGGCTTTTGGAAAAAGCCCGACATCAGGTTTGAATGGTGTCTAGACTAGGTGACGCCTTTCAAAGGGCGTTGCCATGGTCCGACGCCTTTCAAACCGAAAATCAATTTTTAAAATAAAGTAGAAAATAGGTTTAAATGGCATCAAGACGAGTGGACGCCTTTCAATGGGCGTCCACTGTAGCCGATGCCATTTAGTTAGGATATTTTATTGATTTTTTATGTCCATTGACTGATGAAATTTTCTTGAATTATTTGTAGGGGACGATAAGGGCTCGCATATCATTGGACCTGGTAATAGGGGCCTATCGAGGATTACCTGACTTTCAGAGGGAGAGACTTAGGCGGATGGGGTTTAGCGAGATTTTGGAGATCAAGCCCTTCTAGCTCGATTTAGTATTCCTTCAGCTTTCCTAATTCCCTGGGGACATATGGTCCCCAGCTTAGAGGATGTGGCCAGGATCACTGACCTGAGGGTAGATGGTAGGGCAGTGAGTGGGGTGACTTATCCCGACTATCGAGGGTTAGCTGAGGTCCTGCTAGGGATAGAAGTGTCCAGCCTAGATAGAGCGTCTAGGACTGCCCCTAGGGTTGAGGTAGAGGCAACCCTAGGTCTAGTTGAGCCCCGACGTCGATCTGCCGAGACCCGGGAGGAGTTTAGGGATAGACTAGTTGAGTCCTCTTCCTTTGTCTACTGTAGAGATCCTAGCCAGGTAGAGATGGTAGATAGATATTTGAGAGTTTTCTTAGTTTTCTTTTTTGGTCGGTTACTCTTCGGCACGAAGGGCGACCATATTCATTGTAGGTTCCTCTTTTTGTTAGATGATCTAGAGAGTCTTTATGAGTACGCATGGGGTGCGGCCCTCTTGGCCCACCTCTTTGCCGATCTCTCCGCGGTCACGCCGGACCGCGAAACCACCGTCAACGGCTTCTCGCCGTTTCTCTATGTAAACATTATTTTAATCATTTGTTTATGCAATGCAATGCAATGATATGATGTTTTCTAACTTATATGTTTGTGTGTGCAGGTTTGGAGCTACCACTACTTCCCACTCGGCCAAGCGCGGATAGTAAGACCGGATGCTGTCCCGTTAGCTCGCTGCTGGCAGCCAATTGTAGATATTGTCCCACAGCACCACCTGCTGACGGCCCTCCGCCGTCAGTTCTTAGATTACCCAGAGCTCTTGGTAAGTTATTTAATTATTTATTTTTATTAAATGCAATGTTTCATTTATTAAATGCAATTTATTTATATGAATACATCTAACCTGTATGCAGGTGATCTGGCGCCCATATATGGGCATGGGCGAGGAGGGCCAGCTGTGGGTGACGGCTGGCCAGAGGAGGTTCGGGAGGCAGATGTGGCTGCACTGCCTTAACGAGATCGAGCCCCTCCGCCTCCAGCTCGTGATGAGGACGTTGGGCCTCCACCAAGAATGGGTGGATGAGGAGGTCCCGGAGGGAGTCGGACGAAGCATGAGGAGCAAGCAGGCCCTCACCGACTGGCGTGCCAAGTTCTCAGAGCAGTACGAGGACTGGCATCGCCGGGGCGTACAGGTGGAGTCCCAGGCGGAGAGTAGCGAGGCTTACCTCCAGCAGTACCGGGCCCACTACGCCGATCAATTACAGCTCCTTTGTCCGCTCGATGTAAGTATGCATTTATGCTTCTTTCATTTTATTATTATCTTTTATTTATATTTGTGAATGAATGTATGTATGTGATGTTATGCAGGATGTGTGTGATGCTGTGATCATCGACCTCCGGGCTTGCCTACAAGATGCGGAGGCCCAGCTTGAACAAGTTCAGAAGGAACTTTTTGACTTGGTATGTATGCATGCATGAATGTTCATTTTGATTAATTAGTTTATTTTGACGATTAGCCACTAACAGTTATTCTTTTGGTGCAGCGAGCCGTCTACACCTAGGCGGCTCCTCCTCCCTTCTCTTCTGGCACTTCGTCCTCTGCCCCGCCTACTGCTTATGAGGTCCTAGTGATCGATCTGCAAGACCAATTAGCACAGGCTGGCGAGCCACCCAGGCGGAGGATGATGTGATGGCCCGGGTAAGTCGCCGACTTATTTTACTTCTATACAATGCATCTACTTGAATTTGATTGGTTGATCTGACTGTGATAACTTCTATTACAGGTTCAGGAGCTCCAGGAGGCTCTCAAGCAAAAGGATGCGGAGCTAGCACAAGCTCAGAGTTCAGCTGCTCGTATCGCTGAGTTGGAGGCTCAGGTGGCGCGCCTCTCCACTAGTGACGTTGCATGACTCCATGTTCGCTTGGAGATCCTGACTAAGGAGAGAGATCGTGACCGCCTTCGGCTGGAGAGTCTTCAAGGTCGCTTCTCCGTTGCAGAGCACGAGCGCCAAATGGTGGAGGAGCGATATCAGCGAGCCCGCCAGCTGGCTATTGATCGTGGTCAGGGGAGTGCTTTTATGTCCAGCATCGCCATATCGTCCGGCTAGGCAGGGCCGAGTGCGATGGGACCACCTCCACCTCTGACTCGTAGGCCAGAGGGATCTGATGAGGCACATAGCCAGTATGAGGGAGCTGGGGAGAGTCAGCCTTGACGGCTGTTTATGGACTTTTCCTTTTCTTGTGTGAGTCCTGTACAAAACACCTCTTGATATATATATATATATATATATATGAAACTTTTGTCTTCAGCTTTGTGCCTTGTGTCTTCGATTTACATTCTTGTGCCCTATATATGACTTAGCAAACAGGTTAAGTATCTATTCAAGCTTAGTCCCTTGCCCGGTTAAGTAACCGGCTACTTGATCTTATCCTTGGTAGAAGGGTCAAGGGGCATAGCCTTTATTAACAAAAGTAATGATAATAATTGAACTGAAGGAAATAACGGAGTAAGATGCAACATACAAGCATGTAGATGCTCGCTGAAAAAAAAGAAATGAAACACACCAAATGCTACAAGCAGATGCTAATTGAAATATTTTTTATTTTGAAATTTTCATTTTGTTTGAGTTTTGGAACATATATATTTTTTTTGGATTTTTAAAATATCTATTTTTTTTGGATTTTCGAAATATCTATTTTTTTATTTTGAGATATGTACTTTTTTTGGATTTTGAGGTATGTACATTTTTTGGATTTTGAAATATACATATTTTTTTGTGTTTTGGGATATATATTTTTTTTGGATTTTGAACTATACATATTTTTTTTTGGAGTTTTGGAATAATGTGCAAACTAAAAGACCAGCATGGTACTCAGATCAAAAGAACATATTCATTTATTAACTTAATTTCCAAATTGTTCTTCAATAATCTAACTTAAACTCATCGTGCTTAAGTTTGTGTTTTCATTCGTGATCCCATTCGATGGTCTGACCCTTAGTCAATCTAGGCCATTCCTTAAGCTTGGAGTACGCCTCATCAGAAAGAAATGAAGAATTTGCTTAGAAAGCCCACGAGAAAGTTTCGGAGACCCAAAGATGTCCCTTTCTTACCCTAATATCTGTTGGGGTTCGGCTATTTTCTTTCGGAGTATTTATCGACCTTGTGTTCCCTTTTATTTCACTTCATGGCCTTGGTGTAACGTTTGTAATGTAATGGCCTTTTGATTTTGTATTTGGCTTTTGCCTTTTGCTTTTCTTTTCTTTTCTTGGGATGGATCTCCCCCTTTTTTTTTATGATGACGGCCTCCTACTAAGATGGCGGGTATTTCTGGTAGTCTATTTTAAGCCTCGTTCCGACATCGTGGGCTGAGTGTAAAAACAGAATTTTGTTTAAAAAGAATGATTTGCACTTTACACCCTTAGTCAAGCCTTCGATATTAATTCGGACTTCACATCTCTTGTTACTCACGAATCAAATGTATCAGTATGTGTAGTAATGTGTTTGAATTAAATTATTCAGACTGACAAGGGAATTTGAGTTTTTAAATTTTATGATTCCACTGGTCCTTGCACCATGCTAATCGACTCTTTAACCCAAGGGTAATATTTCTTAAGATACAAACCATTCCAGGGGTAAGTTAACTCTTGCCCTTCTGTATTAACTAGACGGTAAGCGTTACCAGGAAAAGCATGCGATATAACATATGGTACTTCTCAATTGGGTTGGAGCTTAGAACCGGACCATCATGTTTTACAAAGATTCTTTTGATGACTATTTCACCAACTTTGAACTTATGTTCAATGACTTTCTTTTAATAAAAACGTGCTAATCTATTTTGATATACTCTTGCATGATTAGCAGCTGACCATCTTTTCTCGTCTAAGAGTTCCAATTGAGCGAGGAGTGTTGAGTGGTGCTCATCAATAGAGAATTCCATGTTCAATTGTACTCTTAATGACGGTATGAGGATCTCATATGGAACTACCGCCTCCATTCCAAATGTAATGGAATAAGGACTCTGCCCAGTGGGCGTGCGGATTGAAGTTCGGTATGCCCATAGAGCCTTAATCAATTTTTCTGGCCAATCTGTGAATTTATTAGACTTGCATATTTTTTTGATGATTATTATCAAAGTCTTGTTAGTTGCGTCTGCTTGGCCATTGCCTTGCGCATAATATGGGGATGAATGATGCAATGCAATTTTATACCTGTTGCAGAGGTCCTTCAGTTCTTGTGACACGAACTGCGATCCATTTTCGGTGACGATGGTGCTTGGAATTCCGAATCTTGTGATGATGTTCTTCATGATGAACTTGTAGACGGTTGATGCTTTAAATTCCGTGTATGCTTCTGCTTCCGCCCACTTGGTGAAGTATTCTATTGCCGTGAGAATGAAGGATTTCTGTTTAATGCCGGAATCAAGATTGCCAAGGGGTCCAATGACGTCGAAAGCCCATATGGAGAAAGGCCATGGGGAGGAAACAGGATGGAGTGAAGATGCAAGAGAATGGATCTTGTCGGCGCAAAGTTGACACTTGGCACACCTACGAACATACCCTACACAATCTTCTTCCATGGTTGGCCAATAGAATCCTTGTCTAAGGATCTTCTTTGCTAGCATTTATCCATTAACATGGCCACCACAAACTCCAGCATGAGCTCTTTCCATGATCTTCCAAAGCTCATCCTCATCTAAGCATCTAAAGAGGACGCCATCAAAACCTCTTTTATAAAGTGCGCCTCCAACTATGGTGTACATTTGAGCAACTCTCCTGATAGCCCTCTTCTCTTTAGTTGTGGCTTCTTCAAGATATGATTGATCTTCATAGTATTTGGCAATTTCATAGTACTATGGTTTCTCTTCATTATTCATCTCTTCTTGTGATTCTAATAACATTATCTCTTGCCTTTCCACAATATCTCCATCTCTGACTTTCTTCAGCAGCTTCTCCTTAGTCCTAAGGAATGAAGGGTCTTTCACGGCAGGTGAGAGACGCTTATGAACAATGATCGACTCGGATTGTCTGCTGATTGGAAAATCGAGAGATGATGCAAGAGAAGCTAGAGCGTCAGCTAAGCTATTTTGATTTCGATGGACATGGATGAAGATCAACTTAGTGAAAAGCTTAGCATAAGTAGAAGTGAGTTCTTGATAAGGCTTGAGCTTAGGATCAAGAGTTCGATATTTGGTTAGCACTTGGCGAAGGATCAGTTGGCTATCACCAACAATTCTGAGTTTGGTGGCACCATGGAGATGAGCAGCCTCGAGGCCAGCAAGGAGGGCCTCGTATTCAGCTATATTGTTAGTGACTGGAAAGTCAAGCTGAAAGGCTTATAGAATGGTGACACCTTCAGCTGATAATAAAACAATGCCGATACCCTTTCCATGGGAATTCAGAGCTCCGTCAAAATGCAGTGTCTACATATCATCTTTGATTATGTTTATGGACATCAGTTCCTCATCCGGAAACTCTTATCGGACTGGATCAAAACGAGGAAGGGAATGGTGTGCAAGATGTTCGGCAAAGGCATAGCCTTTAATCACTTTCTGCTGATTCTAAGTGATATCAAATTGAAATAGAAAGCCCTGCCATCGTGATAGTCTATCAGTGAGGACTGATTTCTCAAGAAGAAACTTGATTGGATTCATCCTAGCGATGAGATGAACTTTATGGGCTAGAATGTAGTACTTCAGTTTCTGAACCACCCAGACAAGTGTTGCACATGTTTTCTCCATCGCTGTGTATCTCTGTTCAGCGGGGTTGAGAAGTTTAGAGAGATAGTAGGCTACCCTCTTCTTTCCTTCTTCATCCTCTTATGCTAGGACAGCCCCCACCGCATCATCCAGGACAGAAATGTATAGAATCAAAGGTTTACCCGGAGATGGTGGTCTCAAAACAGGAGGACTTGCCAGATAATTCTTCAATCCATCAAATGCCTCCTGACACTTATCGTCCCAATTGAATTTGACTCTCGGCTTGGTGAGCTCGTAAAACGGCTTACACCTTTGTGAATGTTGGGAGACAAAGCGGCGGATAAATTGCAACCTCCCGATCAATCCTCTCAACTCTTTCAAGTTCTTAGGAGCTGGCATCTCTCTGATAGCTTTTGCCTTGTTGGGATTGATCTCAATTCCCCGTTTACTGACAATGAATCCATGTAATTTTCCTGAGGATACCCCGAATACACATTTCTTGGGATTCATCTTCAACTGATATTCTCTTGATCTTTCTAACACTCTTGCCAAAACTTTGGCATGCTCAGTCTTAGTCTTAGATTTCACTAATAAGTCATCCACATACACTTCTAGATATATATGTATCATGTCATGGAATATTGCCATCATAGCCCTCTAGTAAGTGGCTCCAGTGTTCTTTAATCCAAAAGGCATGACGACATAACAATATGTTCCCTAAGGTGTAGTGAATGATGTCTTTTCTTGATCTTCTTCTGCCAATTTGATTTGATTATATCCTAAGAATCCATCTATAAATGATAAAGTTTCATAGCCAGCTGTATTTTCGATGAGCACATCAATGTGAGGCAGTGGAAAGTCATCCTTAGGACATGCCCGATTCAAATCTCGAAAGTCAATGCAAATTCTGACCTTCCCATCCTTCTTCATAACCAAGACTATGTAGGCCACCCATTGTGGATAGAGGACAACTCTAATAAACTTGTCTTTATGTAGCTTATTGACCTCTTCCTTCATTTTCAAAGACATTTGTGGGTGGAATAGCGATAACTTTTTGTTTAACCGGGCTAACTCCATCCTTTAATGTCAATCTGTGTTCCACAAGCGATGAGTCTATCCACGGCATATCTGTTGGGTTTCTCGGGTTTCTCCGGATCGCTCACGCAGTGGAAAATAAAATATTAAAACAACGATCCGTTCCCGTTTCGAAAATCAAAAAATCGATTATCGGATAATCGAAGTTCTCACCGTGTGCGGATTCGAATCCGCAACCGTTCGGTTCCGTCGGTGCGACACAGCAAGCCACGCAAGTTCCCGGCCTCTAAGGAAGTCCACACGATCCTCCTCGTAATGGATATCCTCACGTTCCTCGTTCTTCGCAGCCCACGAAACTTCCGCCGGTCGCCGCAACGATCGCTACAACGTGCGGACGATTTCCCGTCGAACGGGATTCAGAGAAGTGGCGGAGTAGATCTGGATCTGTCTGGACGCCAGAGAGAGAGAGAAACAGAGAAGGGGCAGCTAGGGTTAGCAGCAGCTTGGCCTGCTCAGCCCGTTCGCTATGTTTCATACTAACTGCGCAATTTTTCATAAAAACCCCCGATTTGTATAAAACCAACTTATTTATCCATCGCCTTGAGAATCATTTGCGTATGACCCTCTAGGCCCAAGTACCAGTCCAGTTAATGGCCCAACAAGCCCAGTGACTCCTCACTGGCTTTATTAATCAATTAATAACCCTTTATTAATTAATTAATCAATCGAATTGATGTCGCACATCGAATTCGATCGGGCCTCCGATCATGTTGGGTGCCAAGCAACACCGTGTGAACTCGGAAGGTATTGCGGTTAAGTAACCCACTCTTGGAACCTTTACGCCGACAGTTACCGCGTGGATATAATCCTTCATTCGTACAATGTTCTCGAGTCAACTCAGGGTATGGCGAGCTGTCAAACCCTAACCGGTCGACTCACTTGGATTGGATGCCGCTGATGAATATCGGAAAACTCCTTTCCCGATATTATCGTCCGCCCTGGCCAGGGACTTCCGCGCATCCTTCCTAGAGCATTCTCTCTCTAAGTACCGAGAGCGAATGATTCCTTATTGACACACAATTCCCTTCGACGGTATTCCGCTGTACCCAATCCTTGGCGTATTAGAATCCCGTGGCTAGAGATTCGTAAACCAAGGTCAAAGCACAGAAGGCCACCGACAAGGTGTCCTTTGTGTCTCAGGTCCGAGGACCATCCACGCAACTGCGACAATAGAATCAAGCTGGTTGACAGTGAGGTACAATACCATCCAGCGATTCAGTCGGATCAGTTCAGTGAACTCATTCTCCAATGAGCACCTACAGATTCGCCTTAGTGTCTCCACACAAGTGATTTATGAGATCAGTCACCCTCATCATATGAGTAGGAGTAATATGTACTAGTCTAACCGGATATCCGATGTCCTTCTCGGATATCCTTCGACTAGGAATAATTAAGAATATGTGTGTTTAAGTGATCGGTCTCATTAGTATGATCTCATCATAATCTGATCACTATAGCATATATTCACGAACTTCATTATGAAACGAGAATTAATGCGATTTACACATAATGAATATTATGCCATTATATTAATAAATGAACGAGATTTACATAGTCACATTGGCTTCTAGGCCACTTAAACTAACAATCTCCCACTTAGACTAAAGCCAATCACCTTTATACAATAAGCCTATAGACTCTAGGTGACGCTCAAATATAATTTGAGCCAATGGCTTTGTCAGTGGATCTGCTACATTATCGACGGATGGAACTCTTTCCACTACTACATCTCCTCTGAATATGATCTCTCTGATAAGGTGAAAGTGCCTCAGAATATGCTTCGATTTCTGATGAGACCGCGGCTCTTTCGCTTGCGCAATTGCTCCATTGTTGTCACACAACAGTGGAACATGCTCAGAGATGTTGGGAACTACGCCGAGGTCGGTGATGAATTTCTTCAACCACACTACTTCCTTGGCAGCTTCAGCTGCAGCGATGTACTCAGCTTTAGTCGTCGAACCAGCAGTGGTTACTTGCTTGGAACTCTTCCAGCACACTGCCCCTCCGTTCAACGTAAACACGAATCCAGATGTAGACTTGTTATCATCTGGATCTGACTAGAAACTCGAGTCAGTAAAGCCTCGCAGTTTCAAGTCACCTCCTCCATAGACAAGAAACATATCCTTAGTTCTTCTCAAGTACTGAAGGATGCATTTCACTGCCTTCCAGTGCTCTTCGCCTGGATCAACCTGAAATATGCTCGTAACACTTAGAGCAAATGCAACATCAAGACGTGTACATAACATGGCATACATGATAGATCCTATGGCAGAGTCATAGGGTATCCTATCCATGAATGCCCTCTCATTAGGAGTCTTAGGAGACTGCTCCTTTGAGAGATTAATTCCATGTCTCATTAGTATGAGACCTCTCTTGGAATTTTTCATGCCAAACCTTTTGACTATGGTATCTATGTACAAGGATTGGGTCATTCCAAGCATCCTCTTTGATCTATCTCTATAGATCTGTATTCCCAACACGTACGATGTTTCTCCCAAATCTTTCATGGAGAAGTTTTTCGACAGCCAGATCTTTACTGATGACATCATAGCTACATCATTCCCAATGAGTAGTATGCCATCTACGTAAAGAACTAGAAAAGTGACTGCACTCCCACTGATCTTCTTGTACATACAAGGCTCATCTTTATTCTTAATGAAGTCATAAGACTTGACAGCCTCGTCAAATCTTATGTTCCATCTCCGGGAAGCTTGCTTCAGTCCATAAATGGACTTATGAAGCGTGCACACTTTATCTGGAGATTCTTTGGATGTGAAACCTTCTGGTTGTATCATATACACCTCTTCCTCAAGGTTACCATTAAGGAAGGCAGTCTTCACATCCATCTACCATATATCATAATCAAAATGTGCAGCAATGGCGAGTAGAACTCTGATCGACTTTATCATGGCAACTGGTGAGAAAGTCTCGTCATAGTCAATTCCTTGCCATTGACGATATCCCTTTGCCACCAACCTTGCCTTATAAGTGTTGATCCGTCCATCAGCACCGATCTTTCTCTTAAAGATCCACTTGCAACCGATGGGTACAATACCCTCGGGCAAGTCCTCCAAGTTCCAAACTTTGTTAGTGTACATGGACTGGATTTCTGAGTTTATGGCTTCTCGCCATTTCCCGGCTTCTGGGCCTTCTATGGCCTCCTGGTAGGTTTTAGAATCATCATCCTCATTATATTCTACCTTAGACTCACCTTCAGCGATATGTCCCACATATCATTCGGGTATTCTAGATAATCTACGAGGCTCATGTGTGTGTACCTGAACAGATTCAGGAACTGATATCTCATCTGATGATAATGCAGCTGTCTGGGGATCTGGAACCTCTTCCAATACTATTTTACTCCCACTGTCCTCCTGGAGAAGGTATTCCTCTTCCAGGAAGATAGCATTCCTGGCGACAAACACCTTTTGTTCACCCGGATGGAAAAAATAGTATCCAAAGGTTTCCTTTGGATATCCTACAAACCTGTATTTATCAGTTCGTGATTCCAGCTTGTCTGGATCATACCTCCTTACATGAGCAGGACAACCCCAGACTTTAATATGTTTAAATTCTGGTTTCCTGCCTTTCCATATCTCATATGGAGTAGAGGTTACAGACTTGCTGGGTGCTCTATTCAGTAGGTATGCTGCTGACTTTAGAGCATATCCCCAGAGGGACACTGGTAATCCCAAAAAGCTCATCATGGATCGCACCATCTCCAACAAGGTGCGATTCCTCCTTTCTGATACACCATTCATCTGTGGTGTATATGGAGGGGTTAGCTGAGAAAGGATACCATTATCCTTTAAGAATTGTGTGAAATTAGTACTCAAGTATTTTCCTCCTCGATCTGATCGAAGAGCTTTAATACTCTTTCCTAACTGCTTCTCTACCCCATTCTTGAACTCCTTGAACTTTTCAAATGCTTCCGACTTGTACTTCATTAAGTACACATAGCCGAATCTTGAGAAGTCATCGGTGAACGTGATGAAGTATGAGTAGCCACCTTTGGCTTGGGTGGACATAGGACCACATACATCCGAATGTATTAGTTCCATAATGTCCTTGGCACGTTCTCCATGTCCATTAAATGGAGATCTTGCCATCTTTCCCGTAAGGCAGGATTCACATGTTCCAAACGATTCATAATCGAATGCTGTTAAGTAAGCATGCTTGTTCAACTTTTGCAACCTACTTTCACCAATGTGCCCAAGTCTACAATGCCATATGTAGGCTTGGTTCACATAATTCTTGCTCTTCTTAAGAGCTTTATAAATTTGAAGATTGTAATAAGAAACATTTAAGAGATATAGACCATTGACTAAAGATGCTGAAGCTATTGATTTATTACCATAATAAATCGAACAACTTCTATTCTCAATAGTCAACCTATATACTATCTTGTCCAAACAAGATATTGATATGATGTTCTTTATTATGCTAGGAACATAATAACAATCTTCTAATAGTAAGGCGTCTCCCGATGGAAGTCTGAGGTTTGCTGTCCCAACAGCAATTGTCGTAACTTTTGCGCCGTTTCCTAACCTCAATTCCACCTCGCCTTATCTCAGCTTGCGCTTACTTGTCAGCATCTGCACATCATGGCAGATATGAGAAGCACATCCGGTATCTAATACCCAAGATGTGGAATGTCTTACTGACAAGTTGATATCTATCATATAGATATCTGAAGCTTCAGACAGCTTCACCTTTCTATGAGCTTTATCGTTGAGGAACTTCTTGTTGTTCCTCTTCCAGTGACCATACTGCTTATAGTGGAAGCAGTCACCTTTCACTACTCTTTTGCCTTTGTCCTTCGATCTTTTATCGTTAGCTGTCATCTCTGCTTCAAGGGCATCCAATGCCGATTCAGCAGGAGGATCAGCTCCAGGTACAAAGTCAATATATTCAGATCTGAAGACATTCTTCAGGTTTCTGAACCAATCCGAGTAGATCATGTAAGTCAAAAGGGCATCAAGTATGCCGCGGAGTGGGTTATTCAACGACATAATTCCCTACAGGAGATAAGTAAAATCTATTTAGCAGATGTTCAATTATTAAAATTTAAAACAAGACATGGTCTTTTGTTCAAGTTTAACTCCCACTAATTTTCGACAGACTGTATAACCCTCAGTTATACAAAACGAGAGACATCGACAGTCTCCTAGTGGGGATCAGAATCTCAATCACTTGCACTACAGCTTTGTGGATAGCACAACAAACTGTAATACAATCAAAGAGCACCCAACTCATGGAACTTGCAACTCCTTGTAATATCTGATCATGGCTTCGGTCCCCAGAGATTTAATGGCATTGTGGATAGCACAACAAACCATTAATTCTGGTATAAGCTAACCATCGTTACGCGACGAGCATAGATTTGCATGTAGCCCTTGTGGATAGCACAACAAAGCTACATGGTTCCACTACCCCGATCATATAGGCATCTAATGCCATAGCCACAGTTTCTCCTCCCAATTAAGCAGGCCTTGTGTATAGCACAACAAACCTGCCTAAAGTGATTCGAATCCTATGACTATAACGATGGTAGACCACGTGGTAAGTTCTTAACTACTCGCGTTACGGCTTAGAGTTTATCTAAGGGTATTTAGATAACTTTTATTTTGGTCTCTCCTAGGTGATAGTATAAAAATATATCGTATATATTTAGTAAATACTACACTTGCTTTGATTCATAATCAAAAGAAAACAATGCATCTCATACATGTGATTAGTGTGGTCATGGATAGCACAGTGGGTTTGACTGGAGCCAACAGTCAAACGCACACACTATCTAACACAAGAATTATATTATATGACCTGCAAACACATAGGCAAGAGATCTCCATCTTTTCGCCTTCTTGGTTGCAGCTGTGGATCGTCCTCTCTCCTTCTTCGGTTGCCTCGATCAGATTACATTAATTCTAGAATTACATGTAATTAGAAGAGAGCCTTATGGCGAGTACAAGAGAGAGGGAGGTAGAAATACATCGGAGTATGTGAAAGAGAGAGGTGCGCAGACCTCTATTTATTAACAATTAATAAACAACCATACTTCCACGATCCACACAATCCATCATTCATCACATGAATAATTAATTAAGTGCATATCCATGACCACGGTGTGTTTTAAACATCCACACATGATATAGCGCATTACATGGCTAAAATAAAAGATATTTTCAAAATAAATAATTTTTGGCTTTCAAAAAGCTGGGATCCAATCAAAATTGGTATTTGAATTTCAAAAAACTCATTTATTAACTTAACATGCAATTAGATCAAAATTTAAAAGCAATAAACACACACATCACATGTGCACACACTCCAAATTAATAATTCTAGATTATTCCATGCCAACTAGAACAATTCTAATAATCTAACACTTAGATTAAACCCCATTAATAATCTAACAATTAGACTATTAAAGACTAATCTAACTCTTAGATTAATCCAACAAAGTTAATTAATAATTTAACACTTAAATTAATAATCAACTATAATTAATTATTAACTACTAATCTAACACTTAGATTAGCCAATTAATGTTAATTATTCATTTAACTCTTAAACTAATAATTAACACTAACTAATTAATAATTAATTATCATTAATTTAACTATTAAATTAATGACTAAAAGTAATTAATTAAGAACTACTAATTTAACATTTAAATTAGTCATTTAAGTTAATTATTAATTTAACAATTAAATTAACAACTAACTCAAATATTAATTAACAATTAGCTAAGATAATAGTTAATAATCTAACAATTAGACTAATAACTATTAATAACTAATTTAACATTTAAATTGGTTAAATCAAAATTAATTATTGGATTAACATTTAATCTAACAATTAACTTTAATTGATTAGAGATAATTGTTAATTAACATGATATAATATTATTATGCCCAAATAAATAAAACTGGATAATAATATAAATTTTAAAACATATTTTAAACTTAAATTAAAATCTAGACTTCATTTATTAAATGGGCCATTGGGGTTAAATAGAGGTTAAAGGGAAAATAGAATGAAAATGGGCCCAACCCATTTAGGGAACCTGGTTCGAGCCCTGGCTCGGCCAGGGGCTCGGACCCGGAGCGCCCTGGTCCGAGCCAGGGCGAGCTCGGTCTGGGGCCCATTGGCCGGCCGGTTTAGCCAGTCGAACCGGCTCGGGCCGGCCTCCACCAAGCTCGAACCCGACGGCCCCTTTCTCAGCAACCCTAGTTGCAGGCGGCGGGGAGGAGGCCTTGGCAGCGCCGCCGGGCGCCGGCGCAGGTGCCGCCTGGCCCGGCCGGCGAAGCCCCCGGCGCCGGCGAGCTCCCCGGCTCAGGTAGGGCAGCCGCCGGTGCCCCTAGAGGTGCAGGTCCGAGCCCCAATCCTCCTTAATAATCTGGATTTTCAAGGTTTGAACACCGAATTTGGGCTCGAGTTTAAAGACCTCTAAGGGCACTTCGGCGGCGATCTTGGTGACCGGTGGATAGTGGTGACTATACTGTATGGATCCGGAGTCTCGGCTGGCCATCCCAACGCTTGGGAAGCTCGTATGAAGTCGCTGAAAAGCCCCGGTTCATCATCTCATAAAGAACACCATAACACCCTAAATAAAATCCGAAAAATCACAGAAAAATAATCTAATTATTTGTGTTCATCTTATGAACATTATTTCGTCATTTTAATCGGATTAAACGCATGGAATAACTCATGAAAAAATTAATTTGGAGATCGAAACGGGACGAGAAACAGTGGAACCTGGCTCTGATACCACTGTTGGGTTTCTCGGGTTTCTCCGGATCGCTCACACAGCGGAAAATAAAATATTAAAACAGTGATCCGTTCCCGTTTCGAAAATCAAAAAATCGATTATCGGATAATCGAAGTTCTCACCGTATGCGGATTCGAATCCGCAACCGTTTGGTTCTGTCGGTGCGACACTACAAGCCGTGTAAGTGCCTGGCCTCTAGCAAAGTCCACGCGATCCTCCTTGCGATAGATATCCTCAGATTCCTCATTCTTCGCAGCCCACAAAACTTCCGTCGGTCGCCGCAACGTGCGGACGATTTCCCGTCGAACGGGATTCAGACAAACGGCGGAGCAGATCTGTATCTGTCTGGACTCTAGAGAGAGAGAGAAACAGAGGAGGGGCGGCTAGGGTTAGCAGCAGCTTGGCCTGCTCAGCCCGTTCGCTATGTTTTATACTAACCACGCGGTTTTTCAAAAAAACCCTCGATTTGTATAAAACCCACTTATTTATCCATCGCCTTGAGAATCATTTGCGTGTGACCCTCTAGGCCCAAGTACCAGTCCAATTAATGGTCCAACATGCCCAGTGACTCCTCACTGGCTTTATTAATCAATTAATAACCCTTTATTAATTAATCAATCAATCAAATTGATGTCTCACATCGAATTCGACCGGGCCTCCGATCACGTTGGGTGCCAAGCAACACCGCGTGAACCCGGAAGGTATTAGGGTTAAGTAACCCACTCTTAGAACCTTTCCGTCGACAGCTACCGCGTGGATATAATCCTTCATTCGTACAATGCTCTCGAGTTAACTCAGGGTATGGAGAGCTGTTAAACCCTAACCGGTCGACTCACTTGGATTGGATGCCACTGATGAATATCGGAAAACTCCTTTCCCGATATTATCGTCTTAGTGTCTCCACACAAGTGACTTATGAGATCAGTCACCCTCATCATATGAGCAGGAGTAATCTGTACTGGTCTAACTGGATATCTGATGTCCTTCTCGGATATCCTCCGACTAGGAACAATTAAGAATATGTGTGTTTATGTGATCAGTCTCATTAGTATGATCTCATCATAATCTGATCACTATAGCACATATTTACGGACTTCATTATGAAACGATAATTAATACGATTTACACATAATGAATATTATGCCATTATATTAATAAATGAACGAGATTTACATAGTCAGATTAGCTTGTAGGCCACCTAAACTAACAATATCCTCATAACTCCAGGAGAAAGTGTCCTTATAATCCTTAAGAACTTAGACCACTGCCTTCTCATCTATTTCAGAAAGACTTTTACTGACGAGGACAACCTTAGGTTCATCTTTAGTCCCCAGATTAATCTCTTTAGTAGGCTCTTCTACGGCAGCCGAGGATTCATCAAATCTTTTCACTCCACTGGCAAATGCCTCAGCTGCGTCCTCGTCATCTTCCTCATCTTCAGTAATGGTGTCTTTCTCGTGTATCAATTCATACACCCCATATCCATCATTGACTGACTCATCATCTACACAATCTTCTGGCATATGAATAGGATTCTCTAACAGCTGAGGGATCATAGAGCAAGAAAGGCATTTAACAGCTAGATCCTGGAGGTATCTTTTTAGAATTTGTCTACCCTTAGATTTCCTAGACTTCCTAACCTGATTAACCTGCCTAGAACTAGACTCCCTAACTTTACTAGACTCCCTATCCTGACCTAATGAGGATGAAGAAGGATAAAAACTATGGGGTACATGAGGAAATACAAGAGAATCCTCCCGAGGGGAGGGACAAAGCAAATCTAAGAGAGAATCTTGCCCGAATGACCCACACGATGGGGTACAGTCGGACAAGTAGGAAGTTTCCTCAACGAGGATCTGAGAGAAGGAAGTTGCCGAATTGGCATTTTTTTTATAGAAAAGATGAATTAATCATGAAACAAGAATGGATATGAACAGGAGGAGAATGGGATGGAGGAAGTGGCACCAAGGCCAAAGGATTAGGGGGATCATACAATAGCATGTCCCAGATTAAGTCATAAATCCTCTCCAGATCGAGAGGAGGTTGAGGGATAAGGTCCCGTAGGGACAGAGTGATCAGGATGGGTGGAGCCCGTGGAATTTCTTCAGTGATGACTCAGGACCAAGTTAGGGTTAGAACCAGAGTACGGAATAAAGTGTGAAGGGTGAAAATGCGAGAGGGATAGGTTCCCCTCCAAAGAAGATATGTAGTATAACCAGCTTCATAGGGGTCATCTGTTTCCTTGCACAAGAGAATCCTCTTGTCAAAAATGGTGCCAGGCCCTTCAATTAGCTCGTCTATCAATGGTGGCCATTTCAGCTCTGAGGAATCAAGAAATAATCTGTTTAATGCAATGTATCGATCCCTCAGGTTGAACCATCGCTCACATTCTGGATCTTGGAATTTCCTTATTTTCATCGGCCGCTGAGCCTCCAAGGATTGGTACGTCAGCAATCCTGAGCAATGTCTTGCCAGGTCCCTTCCATATACGTCATGCAGGTCGAACTGGGAAGTGATTAGCACTGTATTGTCATTATTATGACTGATTATGGGCCCCTTGACAAAATGTGTATGTAGGGTCCATGTCAAGGGATCCTGACCTTCCTTATATAGCGTGGTCATTGTTTCCCAGACCTTCTGGCCGTCCTCATCTTCTTGCTACTAAATGATATCATGCCTGACTCTTCTCGGCCTATAGCCTAGGCCATTACCGGGTGTCCTTTGGCTGTCTTTAATGGGTGTAGTTCTACCCAGCAATTGTGTGCCTAGGTCCTTTCCAGGCTGATAGCCACCTTTCATCATAATCTTCCAACCAGGGGTACTCATGCACTTCCCCTGCTTCATGGCGTCAATTGGATAGGAATCAAGTGTACTGGCTTCCAAAGGATCAGCCATAGGACGATAAACCTGTAATACCAACAACAAAGGTTGTTGGACAGGTAAAGGGGTCGGCCTGATATACAAAGAATGAGTGGTAGCAAGAATTGTCATACTGGTAACTCTAATGATGCGTCCCTTGTATGAAAATTTGAGGCACTGATGATTTGTAGAAGGAATTGCCTCAAGGGACTTAATGTAAGGGCGGCCAAGGATACCCTTCAAAGATGGATCGATTTCCAAGATGTGGAACTCGACCTCATTATGACAAACAGGGCCTAATTCTACCTTCAAATAAATCATTCCCAGAGGGGAACGGGTAGAATTGTCATAAGCTATAACAAAAATTGGGGAAGGCAACCACTTCTCCTTGGGTATACCACACAATTCAAGGCTCTTTGGTGATAAAACGATGATTGAAGCCCCTGTGTCAACCAGGCATGCGTCCACGGCCTTCTTGCAGGTATTGACCGTAATGCTCAAAGCCATGCTTCTGGCTGCTGGTGGTGCTAGTTCCGAGGTATGGAATGTAATGGAGGGCTGATCCCCCTGAGGAGCTAACAGTGTGGTGATCTTTTCAACTGGCACGTCCTCGTTGACCACAGATACTCCATCAGAGCCTCATGATGGGTCTTGGATCTCTTGATCAACTCGAGCACGGAGATTCATGCTGGTGTTCTGTCTAATGTTTCAACAGGTCGTATTGAGTGCCTGGTGCACTCTCATCATTATTAGCTTCCTCTGGCGGCTGTGATGGGCCGTCTTTGACAGTGGACTGAGGAAAGACCTTGTTGAAGATCCTTCTGCTCCGGAGCGTATGTTCTTCAAGCATGGAAGGTCCAAGTGATAGTTTGAGCACCGCGAGGTTGGTGGGTGGTTTAGATGGTGTGGGGGATTGGCAAACGAGTGTTGGCGCGGGGATGTTTGGTGGGGACATGGTGCGAATAAGGGGTTTAGAAGGTTGGATGGTGGAGGGTAAGTGGTCGTTGTGGGTAAAGTGGGGAATGGCATACGGAGTAGCGGTTTGGATGGTTGTATGTCACTGGGGTAAGTGGTTGTGGTAGATGATGTAGGAAATGGCATGCAGAGTAATGGTTTGGATGGTAGGAGGGGCGCATAGTTGGCTTGCGGAGGGTTGTTTAATGGAGGCGTGGTGGTGGATGATGTAATGGGTGTGGGTAGAAGGTGTGCGGGTGTTGGTATAGGTGTGATGGGGACGGGTTGCGGTTTGGGTATACGGAGAATGCGGTGTGGTGGTTGGTCGGCGGTGCTCGGTTGATGGCCTGTTGAGTAAATAGAAGAAGACTCATCTACCTTCCACTGCTGCCCTAGATTAGCCTCAAACTGGCTATTTGTCAATATGGGGGCAATCTGATTTTGATGTTGATGCTCTGGTAGTGGGTTATGCACTATACCCATGTTCGGAGGTGTTGCCGCCTGAACTGGTGCTCTCTGTTGTTGCTGTTGTTGTTGCTGTTGTGGTTGCTGTTGTTGATGTTGTTGTTGTTGTTGAAGTCTTCTTGCCTTCAAGGCAGATATGTACTTCCTCATCTCCTCCCAGTCAATGCCTCCTTGATCATTAAGATCATGGATATAATCTCGGAATTGGAAGCAAGTATCTATTGTATGTCCAGGTTGCCTGTGAAAAGCACAATACCTGGAAGTGTCAGCATTCTGGGGCCAGACTGTCTTTTCCCTGGGCAAGACTAAGGTATTGGCTGCCATCAGGGCGTTGAAAATGTCCAATAAAGATTCTGGGAGTGCTGGATATGTCGCCCTTTTAGGGCCTGGAGGCTTCCTCCGCTGGTTGTAATCATTTGGGGGAGGTACATTATAGTATGCCGGCGGTGCTCGCGGCTGGTACTACTGCTGGTTCTGCTGCTGGTACAGGGGCTGCTGATACTGCTACTGGTTCGAGGGCTGCTGTTGTGGCTGGTACTGTGGTTGTTGATATTGCTGCTGCTGAGGTCTATAACCCTGCTAGTTCGAGGGTCTATAACCCTATTGACTCGGAGGTCTGTAACCTCGCTTGCTTGGTGGTTGCTGAATTTTCACGAACTGGGGCTGATTATTGTTCATGGTGCTGATCTGCTCGTGGGAGAGCGTGCCCTCAGTTGTTGGACCCGTGCTAGGAGGATTTGGCACGGCAGGCTTTCGAGGTGGAGGTCTGCTGGGTCGGTAAGGATCAAAGACATTAAAGAAGGTAGCATCCTTGAAGGCGTTTTGATAGTAATGCGCCCTCTCATAAAGTTCTGCTATGCTGGTCAAGTTGTTCAAGGCTAGGACCAACTTGTATTGGAGGGTGGCATTGGAAATCAGCATCTTGACTTGTTCAGATTCGGACATATAATCCTTAATTTTCTCCGCCACGCTTCTCCATCTATCAGCAAATGTGATGAAGTCCTCATCGGGCTTCATTTTCTCAGCAACCAGATCAATGATGGACAGAGACGGTGCGACTCTGTCCTGATATCGTTGAATAAATTTTCGGGATACAATACCGTAATCTTCCACCTCAGACGGTTCTAACGAGAAGAACCACTCAAGGTCTGGCCCCTCTAACGATTTCCTGAACAGGAATGCCAACGACCTCTTGTCGTTCTGCCAGAAGGATGATTCGTACATGAAGTCCTTCAGGTGGGTGAAGGGGTTACCAGTACCGTTGTATTTTCTGTACACTGGCATTTCCAAGGGAGGCAAATGAAACATGGGTAGACTAGGAAGACTGATCTTAGGTGCAGCCTTAACTTCCATCATTTTCTGAAAATTGTTGAACTGTTCATCCATACGCTCCATCTTCGCGAGCAGAGCTTGAGTTGTTGGATTAACCTGGGGAGGAGGTGTAACGACCCGCCACCCTATAATCGGAAACCCAATTACTAAATGGGTATCGGATCATTATCTACGGGTTCACACCCGGATCTCATATGACACGTCTTGAGAAGTAAGTGTTAAACAAGGCTAAATATAATAATCTCACGGACTTCAAGAAAAGTACAAGTGCACAGGAAGTAAATTAATAATGTTCGTATACAGTCCAACAATAATTACATGGTCCAAAGAATTAAATATGTACAGGTAGAAGCAAAGTACAACAACATCGGGGTATACCCCGGAACCGAGATAGCTACTGGCCCACACACCAAGGAGAACACCACACGCCAACACTCACCGAGAGGCCCACACCTGAAACCGCACGGAGTGAGCCACACCAGAATTGGGCTCAGTAGGGATCATATGATCCCCACCTCCCCCCCCCCCCCACACACACAAGTGCAGCAATATGAAAATGAAGGCAATTTAATTAAAGCAGTAAACATAGTTCCTAAATTCCGATATGAGACATATGCATCTGTAATGCAACAGGCACAGTTCTAAGAAATTTAAGTAACCCAACTCAACACCACAGTTCGTAACCAAAGATCCTGCTAAACACACAAACCACACTGACGACCACGTACAAACGGCGCCTCACAATGTAACGACCCGCCACCCTATAATGGGAAACCCGATTACTAAATGGGTATCGGATCATTATCTACGGGTTCACACCCGGATCTCATACGACACATCTGGAGAAGTAAGCGTTAAACATGGCTAAATATAATAATCTCACGGACTTCAAGAAAAGTACAAGTGCACAGGAAGTAAATTAATAATGTCCATACACAGTCCAACAACAATTACATGGTCCAAAGAATTAAATAAGTACAGGCAGAAACAAAGTACAACAATATCGGGGCATACCCCGGAACTGAGATAGCTGCTGGCCCGCACACCAAGGAGAACACCACACGCTGCCACTCACCAAGAAGTCCACACCTGAAATCGCAGGGAGTGAGCCACACCAGAAGTGGGCTCAGTAGGGATCATTTGAATTGGGCTCAGTAGTGAGCCACTCAGCTGGGATTAAACAGCAACCCCTCAAATAGCGCGTTGGCTACTCCGGCCTAATCGACTCGAGGTGGTTCTGCTTCTCCCAGCCATAAGTGAAACACTAACATGTACCCCTTCCACACCGGTATGACAACAATGCCACCTAGACACCGTGTCCCTCCCACACCGACACAAGGTGTCAAATGCAAACCACAATCACATAAACACATGTACACACAATGTGATTCCGATTATACCTAAATCTTCGGCCTCGATGTACGATTTCAAGCATGCATTTAATGAGGGTCGGCCTCGATGTACGATTTCAAGCATGCATTTAATGAGGTTCTGTCTTGAATCTCGTCGCCCAAGGCCGACGTCATTCAAGACCCCTAAACTAGTTCATGTGAAAACTGGCCTCGGAAGTTAGCTTAAAACGCGTCGTGCACGATAGTCATCTTTTAAAAAGCATCGTTGTTCCTAGTCGCCTAATCACGACAGAAACAGAAATAGGCCTCGGGGTGATCCGAAGTAAAACGCGTCGTGCTGGGAAGCCGTCGTTTGAAAGGCGTCGTTATCCTTGGACCCCATTCAAAACAGAACCCTATTCTCACATAAACTGCTTCCATGATGAATTTGGCCTAAATGGCGTTGTCCTATCAAGACGCCATTTAGAGCCCAATTCTAGGTTCCCTTAAACCTCTCCCTCAAAATTACCCAAAAAATACCTAAAGTAGAAAAAGACGGGGATAATTCAATTTAATACTTGGAACACATTAATCCCCATTTCGTAAAAATAACCATTTTCATGTAAAAACCCCTTAAACATGCTCATTCTATCCAATTTTATTCACACGTCACATGCTTCAAGTAGGAAAACATGGATTAAAACAACCACATCACATATAAGGATCGTCCCCCTACCGGTCACTTGAACTCCTCCTAGTTCCGTGCCGCCGATCCGCCGCACCGCAAACCGCCGCCGGTACTGCCATGGACGCCGTCACTCCGCCGAGAGGTCGGCCGCCACTTGGAGAATGAAGTGCCGCAGAGGAGGTGGTGGTGGTAGTGGTGAGAGGTAGAGAGGCGTTCGACTGGTGGAAGAGGAAGAAGGGGAAGGAGAAAGGGAGGGGAAAACGGAGAGGATCGGAGAGATGGAAGAGAGAGAGTAAGAAGGAGAGAATGAGAGAAAGGAGGGAAGGTTCGGGGTGTAAACTGAAACAGGTTAAATCGCGTCATCCTAGGCAGACGCCTATCAGGTGACAAGACCAGGACCATATTCTGACAGAACGTCTGAATCGCGTCGTCCATCCCAGACGTCGTTCAGACGACATGACCGGGGCCGTACTCTCGCGACCCAAAACTAGCCCACGTGGCAAACTCTAAAACGCGTCTTCCTCTCAAGACGCCGTTTGAACCGCGTCAAGCAAGCTCGACGCGATAAAGAACCTATGCCCCAGCCCCTACAAGGGCCCAAACCAAGGGGTCCGGCTCCGAAATCGACCCAATAACTGTACCCGAAACCTGAATCCTTACACACAACACCACCAATACCCACGTCTGTCCACCCCTACGATGTTCCGGACATCGTAGGGTGAGGCAGTGAGTCAAACTAGGACTAACTAGGACTAGTGAACCACCACCGCCCAGTTACGTGTGGACACAAGTAGTCTAGACCACTGTCCTATCGACCGGACTTCCCTCAACGCAAGGCCTAGGTGCTTCACGAGGGTCATGGGGACCGGTGAAACCCCCTCAAGCCAAAGGTATAGGGACTACTCGTAACCCTAACCTCTCGGGTCACATCAGACCAAAGGGAGAAGGGTACCACTCGTAACCTCGATATCTCAGGTTACATCAGGCCCAGTGGCGAAAGGATAAACTCCAGCAGCACTAAATCCGGCTCTGATGGATATAGGTGTCCTCTAAGCCAATCATAAGGCACCTATTTCAATCTAGTTCACTAATAAATGGCATTGAATTCATTATGTAGATTGACATATTTATAATTGCGTATAATGAAGTCCATGAATATGTGCAATAGCCATCTGATTATGATGAGATCATAATAATGAGACTGATAACTTATAAACACATATTCTCAATTGTTCCTAGTCGTAGGATGTTTAAGAAGGACATCAAACATCCGGTAAGACTAGTACAGGTTATTCCAGCTCATATGATAAGGGTGACTGATCTCGTTAGTTACTCGTATGGAGACACAATGGTAAACCTGTAGGTGCTCATTAGGGAATGAGTTCACTGAACTGATCTGACATGAATCGCCGAATGGTAATTTACCTGACTGTCAATCGGCTTGATTCATCGTCATAGTGGCGTGGCTGATCCTTGGACTTGAGACACCAAAGACACCTTGTCGATGGACTTCTAGACTTTGACCTTGACCTACGAATCCCTATCCATGGGATCTCTAATAGTCAAGGATTGGGTCCAACGAAAGACCTTCGAAGGTGATTGTGTGTTCAATAAAGGATCGTTCGCTCTCAGGTAACTGGAGAGAGAATGCTCTAGAATAGATCCGCAAGAGTCTCTGGTCAGAGTGGAAACAATATCAGAAAAGTGGTTTTCCGATATTGTACAGCAGAGTCTGATTCAAGTGAGTTGACCATCTAGGGTTTGACAGTTGACCATACCCTAGGTTAACTCGAGAGTATTGTGCGAACGAAGGATTATAGCCACACGGTAACTGTGGACGAACAGGTTCCATGAGTGGGTTGCTAAACCCCATTACCTTCCGGGATCATGCGGTGTTGCTTGGCACCCAACTTGATCAGAAGTCTGACCGAATTTACATGCGATGTTAATTCGGTTAAGTAATTAGTTAATATCTAGATATTAATAACTAGTTATTAGACTTAACGGGCTGAAAATCAGACTGGTTAATGGGCCTAGAGGGTCACACGCAATAAGATTCTCAGTCAGTGGTACTTAAGTGGGATTTATATTAACTCGGGGACTTTTGTGAAATGTCGCACCAACTTAATATATATACACACTGTTGAGAAACCCTGGGCCAAGCTCCAGGGTTTCCCCATACTAGCCGTCATCCCCCCTTTCTTTCTCCTCCTCTGGGCGCCCCGTTCGAGGTGCCGGAACAGTCTCCGTCTCCGCCGCGCGCGATTCATGCAAGTCGGGAATTCCCGTCCGCAGGTTTTCGAACATCATTGCGGCGACAGATCTTCAGCGAGCGAGCTGATACGGACGAGGGAATGAGGACGAACCACCGCGGAGGATCGCGTGGATACCGCTGGAGGCTAGACACTTGTGCGGCTCGCGGCATCGCCTCGACGGAACCGAGACGGAACCGGATTCGAATCCGTGCACGGTAATCAAATTACAACCCAATTTTCGGTTTTTTTTTTTTTGTTCCGAATCGGATCAGCGGGCATCGGGCGGGATATTTTATTTGTCGTTTCCGCTGCGTTCTTCTAGTCCCGCCCGGATCCCAATAGGCTCCACAATAAGAAACACGCTGAAAATTGTCATGACAAACTAGGAAAACAACGACCCGTTGGGACCAAACAGCAACCCCTCGGATAGCACACTGGCTACTCCGGCCTTTCTAGCTCTAGGTGGTTCTACTTCCCCCAGCCATAAGTGAAACACTAACTTGTACCTCTCCCACACCGGTACGTCAGCAATGCCACATGGACACTGCGTCCCTCCCACACCGACACAAGGTGTCAAACGCAAACCACAATCATTCTAGCTCCACAATTGCATAAACATATGCACACACAATGCGATTCTGATCATATAGAAATCCTCGGCCACAATGTACGATTTCAAGCATGCATTTAATTGAACTTTCTAATAATGTAAACACATGTTAATAGTATGAATTAATGAGGTTCTGTCTTGAATCGCGTCGCTCATGGCCGTCGTTATTCAAGATCCCTAAACTGGTTCACAGGAAAACTGGCCTCAGAATATGGTCTAAAACACGTCGTCCCTAGAAGCCGCCCTCTGAATGACGTCGCTGTCCCTGGACGCCATTCAAAATAGAACTCTTTCTCACTGAAACCACTTCCGGGATTTAATCTGGTCTAAATGGCGTCGTCCTATGCAGACGCCATTTAGAGCCCAATTTCTGGTTCCCTTACAATTTCTCCCGCAAAATTACCCCAAAAATACCACAAAAATAAGAAATGACGGGGAGAATCCAATTTAGTACTTGGAACACACTAATTCCTATTTCATGGAAATGACCATTTTCATTTAAAAGCCCCTTAAACATGCTCATTCTACCCAATTCTCCACACATGTTGCATGCTTCAAGCAGGAAAACATGGATTAAAACAACCAAATCACATGTAAGGATCGTCCCCCTACCGATCACTTGAACTCCTCCTAGCTCCGTGCCGCCGAACAGTCGCATCGCAAACCGCCGCCGATACCGTCGTGGATGCCGTCACTCCGCCGGGACGTCGGCCGCTGCCCGGAGAATGAAGTGTCGCAGTGGAGGTGGTGGTGGTAGTGGTGAGAGGTAGAGAGGTGTTGGAGTGGTGGAAGAGGAAGAAGGGAAAGGAGAAAGGGAAGGGGGAAACGGAGAGGATCAGAGAGAGGGAAGAGAGAGAGTGAGAAGGAGAGAATGAGAGAAAGGAAGGAAGGTTCAGGGTGTTAAACCGAAGTAGATGAAATTGCGTCGTCCTCGGCAAACGCCTTTTAGATGACAAGACCAGGGTCGTACGCTCACGGCCCGAAACTGGCCCACGTGGCATTCACGTGGCACCAACGTGGCACACTCTAAAACGTGTCCTCCTAAGAGGACACCGTTTGAACCGCATCGAGCTTGCTCGACGCGATAAAGAACTTATGCCCCAACCCTACAAAGGCCCAAACCAAGGGGTCCGGCTCCGAAACCGACCTAATAACTGTACCTGAAACCTCAATCCTTACATGAGGTGGTGATGGTACATAATAGGCCTGTTGTTTGGAGTATGTGGGGCAAGGGGGACAATAGGGTTGAGGTCCGACAGCGCTTCCACCATACGCGAGGGCATTTTGGCAAGTTGGCGTAGGTGGTCTAGCCGGTTGCCTTGAGGAGGACAGTTGTGGCCCAGCTGGCCGAGAAGTTGAAACTTGAAGGCCTTCCATGGCCTGATGAATGAAGGAAATATGGTGGGGAGGAGGTTAAGGAACAACTGGGGGAACCACAGGATTCGGTTCAGTAGACTGCACAGGCGTCTTCCCCTTTAAGATGGATTGGATTGCTTCGAGCTATTGAGGATCCAGATGGGAGGCCAGAACTCCTAGAGCATTGACTAGAGCGGAGGGATTGGAAGATGAGGGCTCATTCGGGTTCATTAGCTCCCTCCAAGATAGGATTAGAGACCGCATGCACATGCCGAAGAAGATCAACACCAGAATTATGTTGATCATGAGCAAAAGGAGGAGGGATTTGGGGATTTCTCTCATGTTGAAATGAATAAGAAAGGGGATCACGGGGGGCATTAGAATCTCCCCCATTCTCATAGTGATAATCATATTCAAGATGAGCATTAGCATCTCCCTCGTAGTTGACTAGAGCATCTGAAGCCATGCTCAAATCCCTACCTGATCGAAGCAACATGGTATTAGATTTTTTTTTCAATAAAGATTTGCAGAAAAGTTGTGTAGAGATTAGAAAAACAAGTGGATGCTTAATGTTGTTTTGGGATTCCTTATTTGGATTATTTGGATTCAATTAATCACAAATTCACTCAACGGGTAGGATCCTTGTTTCAGTTCAGTTTCCACCATTATATTCTAAGGCTTTTTCCTCACAATGACATGAAAATCTAACTAGGACTTCAATTGGTACAATCAGCCCGATGAACAAGGAGGAATACCTTGATTTTGGGGACTTACGGAGGTCTTTAACGCCGACCATTCTAGTCTAATCGAGGGACATACCCAATCAGAGAGAGGTGAAGACGTCAAGAAAGATGTTCCTATGAGAAAAGTGGGGTGTTAGCCCCAGTGCGTATGACCTATGGTGAGGATGGCCTCTAATGCTTAATATGTAATGTGTAGTAGCAACCAAATCAGAAATCCAAGGACTGAAGAACAAAATGAAAATATGTTTGAATCGCTTCGCTGTTCCTCGCTATTCAAAACAGAGCTTTATTCTGCTCGCAGAACCTCAGGTAGCAGACAACAGGGAATTTTTTCCTGAAAGGCGTCGGGATAGAGTGACGTGGTATGAAACGCGTCGCTTTTACTGGACGCTTTTCAAGTCGCAGAATCAACAATTAAGAGGGAATTTCTAGGTCAATTCCCCTCAAACTAACAGGATAAAGCAGTAAATAATCAGCTCATGCGAATCTTTTTTTAACAGGATGATTTATCATGTAAACAACTAAAACATTCAATCAACCACACATTCTTCTTATCACAATTACAACTCTTCAATCAATCAAACAGGGAGGGCAAGATCTTGCCACAAGGGTGTGCACGTGGTGCACGTGGGAATAACAATTAAACTAAAAACTCATCGATCGATGAGGGCGTGTCTGAGAGACACAAGTGGTGCACCGTGGGTGCCCGATTGATAAAAGCAAGAACAAAGATTTAAAAGTTGGCGAGACCAAGTCCCACCGTGATCGCCAAAAAGCTATGAGTGCTCAAATAGTGATGTATGATTATCATGAAAATTTGTTGATTATGTGACAAATAAACCTATTAAAAACTATGTGATCGCCAGAAACTTTTGACTAAAAAGTTTCAAAAAACAAAGATTGATCGTTTACCTGTTTTGGACGTAGAAGATGTTGAAGTTCTTGATTCCTTCCCTTCAGCTGGCTGAAAGAAAAGACCCCTTCTAACTTTGTTCTTTCTTTGAATGCTAATTGGGCTTTGAGGATCGTCCAGATTTCCTTGTTGATTCCTTCCTTTTGATCTTCATTGTACCTTGCAAAGAATAAAATAAAAGAGAAAGAACAATAAGAACTCAAATAGTGGTAGTATCTATTCTAGTAATGATTCTAATCATGCAACTCAACAAATGAACTCACTTGTTTTGTGGTCTTCGAAACTCCTTAACATGTGGGTTGGAAAAATAACGCTAGTGTTGTGTGTGTGGCATGAAGTGATGTGATGAGTGGAATTATGAACTAATATGATGAAAATATGAGAAAGATTAATTAAGAAGAACTGAGTTGGATGGCCTTTGGATAGCCTTGGTTCTTGAAAGATCTTGAAGAGAGGACGAAGAGAAGATGAAGAAAAAACGAAGCTTACTTCATGACTCCTGGAAGTAGTAGCAGCACCTCGATCCTTAAATTCTTTCAGAATTTGGACGTCGTCTCCCTTCAAAGATTTCCACTAATTTGCTAACAATTTCCGTACTAACCTTTCAAAAATTATCACTAACTTTTTAATGGACAAGGGCTTAGGTATTTATAGACTTAAGTTCACACGTCTGCGGTTAATTATGGATTAACATTAAAGAGTTTGAAGCCAGTCCAACCAAGAAATAGATAAATACAGCTTAATTCATCATTATCTGTAATTACCTAAAACGTGTCGTCCATGGGAGACGTCTTTTAACTTAATTAAGATAAGGATAAACATCATGAAGAAAAAACATAATCAGTTTAGGAAACCTAAATGGCGTTATGCAAGGAAGACGTCTTTTAGTTTATTAATAAATTAATTAAAAATCAGATTAAAAATTGAAATAAGAATAAACCCTAAAAGGCGTCTTCACAGGTCGACGTCTTTCATATTTGATTAAAAATATGAATTAAAATGAATTTCATTAATAAACTTAAATTATGTTTGTCTGACCCGATGTCATTTAGATAATTAATCCAATAAAAATTATAAAAATTAACTAATGATTAAATATCATACCATTTTGAGGCATTATATGACATGAAATTTACTCAAAATGATGTCAAAATTAGCGTGCCTACACCCTCATGATATGAACTGAGGAAACATGTACTAGCCTATCCGGATGTTTGATGTCCTTCTCAAACATCTTCCGATCATGAACAATTAAGAACATGAGTTTATAATTCCTCGGTCCCTTAATTATGATCTCATCATAATCCGAAGACTGTTGCAAATATTCATGGACTACATCGTGATACGATAAACATAGATCAAATTAATTACACACAATGAAATATTACCATTTTAAATAAATTGAATAATATACAGTATCAGATTGGCTTGTGGGCCACCTAATACTAAAAGTTCATGGACTTCATCGTGATACGATAAACAAAGATCACTTTTATAATACAATGAATTTATGTCATTATATTAATAAACTGAATAATACACAATTTTGGATTGGCTTTCGGGCCATCTAATACTAACAATCTCCTACTTATACTAAAGTCAATCACTTTTGTACAGAATATCCATATTCTCTAAGTGACGCTTAAAGACATTTTGAGACAAAGGCTTCGTTAGTGGATCTGCTATGTTGTCGGTGGAAGGAACTCTTTCTACCACGACATCTCCTCGAGCTATAATCTCTTTGATCGGATGAAAGTGCTGTAGAATGTGCTTCAACTTCTGATGAGACCTCGACTTGATTGATGTACATGGAATGAATTTCAAAATTCATGGCTTCTCGCCATTTTCCGGCCTCTGGACTTTCAATGGCCCCCTAGTAAGTCTTGGCTTCTCGCCATTTTCTGGCCTCTAGACTTTCAATGGCCTTCTAGTAAGTCTTAGGATCATCATCCTCATTATAGGGTATCCTAGAATCATCCAAATTGATATATCCTACATATCTTTCAGGTGGTTTAAGTACTCTTTCTGACCTACGAGGTTCTTGTGTACATTCTTGAATAAGCTCAAAAATTGATAATTCATCTGATAAACCATTGACAGTTTGTGGGTCTAGAATTTCTTCTAGAGTTACTTTACTCTCACTGTCCTTTTGGAGAATATAACTTCTTCCAAAAAGACAGCTCTCCTAACTACAAACACCTTATGTTTGCCAAGATGATAAAAGTAATATCTGTAAGTTTCCTTCGGATATCCCACAAAATTGGATTTATTAGTTCTGAACTCCAGCTTATTTGCATCATGTCTTTTGACATGGGCATGACACCTCCAGACTTTAACATGTTTAAGGTTCGGTTTCCTTACATTCCATATCTCATATAGGATGGATGCAACAAATTTCCTGGGTACCTTGTTCAGGATATACATAGTCGAGCTAAGTGCATATCCCCATAAGGACACTGGTAATTTGGACAAGCTCATCATCAATCACACCATTTCCATTAATGTGTGATTCCTCCTTTCTGATACACCATTCATTTGAGGTGTATAAGGAGGTGTAAGCTGAAAAAAGATATCATTATCCTTTAAGTATTTTGTAAACTCTGTACTCAAATATTTCCCACCACAATTCGATCGGATGATTTTGATACTCTTTCTAATTTGTTTCTCTACTTCATACATGAATTCTCTGAACTTCTCAAAAGCTTTTGATTTATACTTCAATAAGTATATGAAGCCATACCTTGAGAAATCATCCGTGAACGTAATGAAGTATAAGAAACCACCAATAGCTTGGGTTGACATAGGACCACATACATCATAATGTATTATTTTTAGTATGTCTTTACCCCGTTCTCCAGTTCCAGTAAATAGAGATTTAGCCATTTTACCCATCAAACTTGACTTACAGGTTGCATATGATTCATAATCAAATAGATTTAAGTATCCATTTTTATGCAGCCTTTGGAGTCAGTTTTCACCAATGTATCCAAACTTACAATGCCATAGGTAGGCTTTGTTCACTTCATACTTATTTTTTTTAGTTAAAGAACCGATATTTAGATTATCATGAGACACATTCAATAAGTACAATCCATTGGATAATGAAGTAAAAGCTATTAATTTATTTCTAAAATAAATTGAATAACAATTATTCCCAACAAATAAAGTGTACCATATTCTATCTAAACATAAAATAGAAATAATATTCCTTATTATGCTAGGTACATAATAATATTCATCTAATGAAAAAGTGTCTCCGGATGGTAGCTTGAGCTTCGCTGTCCCCACAGCGATCGCCGCAACTCTTGCGCCGTCACCTAGCCTCAGCTCCACCTCGCCGGTTCTCAGCTTACGCCTTCTTATCAGTGCTAGCACAGAATTGCATATAGGTGAAACACATCTAGTATCTAATACTTATGATGTATAATCTCTACTTGACAAGTTTAAATCTATCATATAGATACATGAAGCGTCCTGCTGCATCACAGTTCCTTGAGCCTTGTCCTTGAGGTATTCTTTGCAAGTCCTCTTCCAGTAGCCCTTATGATGACAGTTGAAGCATTCTCTCTTCTCAGTACTCTTTCCCTTATCCTTTTTGATAACTTTTGACTTCTTCTTATTCTTGCCTTTGCCTTTTCCAAAGGCTTGGACGGTTAGTCTTTTCCAACTGGTCTTACCAACCATAAGGACTTGGGGTTTATCCTTCACAAGGTTTTCCTCTGCAGTCTTCAGCATATTAAGTAATTCAGCCAAAGTGGTCTGGATCTTGTTCATGTTAAAGTTAACAATGAACTGAGCATATGATTGTGGAAGTGAAGACAACAGAAGGTCGGTATGCATCTCCTTGGGGAGTGAGACCCCAAGAGCATCTAGCCTCTCCACCCATTCAATCATCTTCAGCACATGAGTATGTATTAAAGATCCCTCTGTCATCTGAGCCTTGAACTGATTCTTAGATATGTCATATCTTTCGATTCTGCTCTGCCCACCGAATAGCTCCTTCAAATGGAGCATGATGGATCTAGCATCCATCTCCTCATGCTGCCTCTGCAACTCATTGCTCATAGAGGCTAATATGTAGTATTGGGCCAAGGTGGAATGTTCCTTCTATTTCTCTTATGTCAGCATGTCCTCCTCTGGGGCATCTAATGTTGGTTCAGTAGGAGGTTCTTCATCTAGGACATAAGCAATTTGCTTAGACCGAGGACAATCTTCAGGTTTCTGAGTTAGTCTGAGTAGTTAGGGCCTGTCAAACGATTGACATCTAGTATGCCACACAATGGGTTATAGTGCGACATCTTAGCCTACAGGAGATAATCAAATTTTAATTAGCAATATTTCAGTTCATTAATCAAAACAAGATATGGACTTTTATTATCTAGTTTTACTCCCACTAATTTTCGTCGAACTGTATAACATTTAGATATACAGAACGGAAGACGCCGAGTGTCTCATAATGGGAATCAGAATCTCCAAGTATCACAGTGTGAACCTCGGGTATACACATAGTATCATACTGCTATCTTAGAGTAACCAACTCATAGTAATTGTAACTCCTTGCAATATCCGATCTTATTTCGGCTCCCAAGTTATTAATGGTCCCAGGTAAACACAGTAGACCATTGTACTTGGTCTAAGTGTTACCATCAATACATGATGGAGGAGAGTAAGAATATAGCCCCCAGAAAAACACATGGACAGCTATATCGTTCCTTTATTCCAATCTCAAGGCATCTGATGCCATAGTTAATAATCATCTCATCAGATGATGGCAAATCTCGGGTAAACACGTAGAAAATGCCATTACTGAATTAAGTTCTAAAAACTATATTGATGGAGAGTTACGCGGTGTATTCTCAATGACTCGCGCTCCGGTTTAGACTTTGTATTGAAGGTTTTATTTATTTACTTTAGTCTCATCCTAGGTGATAGTCTTAAATATATTGAATATACTATTTATACTAATAACCTAGATCATTTGAGTCGAAATCAACAGAAAAATACACGCATCGAATACATGTCATGGTGTGGTCATGGATAGCACAGTGGTTTGACTTGAGCTAGTCAGTCAAACACACATAAACACAATATAATAGTTACATCATGAGTCTGCAAACTCATAGGTTGAATGAACTCCTTCAATTCCATCTTGGTTGCAGTTGTGGATCATCCTCGCTCCACGCTGAGCTGCCTCGATCAAATTACATTATAAATTCCCAATTACATGAAAATTTAAAAGAGGAAGGTTTATAGTGAGTACATCAAGGAGGGAAGTAGAGATACACTGGAATATGAGAGAAGGAGAAGTTCGCAGACCTCTATTTATTAACAATTAATAAACCACACATGCACATATTATTGATCCACATCCACAAGAGAAATATCAAGTGCTTATCTATGACCACGGTGTAATTTTAATTAAACAAACCACACATGAATGGCACATCACATGGCTAAATAAATTGAATTTTTGAAAATATTTAATTTTGGTTTCATAAACCAGGGACCAAACAAAATTTGGATAATTATGATTTTTCGAAACAAAAATTATTTAGTTAACATGCAATTAAATCATATTAAAAGTCGTAACATCACATCATATGTGTACAAACATTAAACAATTAATGGTTTAGGAATATTCTATGCAACATTTGAACACTTCAAATAATTGGGGTAATTTAACAATTAAATTATAAAAGATTGATTTAACAACTTAGAACAATTAATTAATTCAACAACATTTGTCAATTAATTAATATTAATTGATAATCTTTTATCAAGACCCAACCAAAAAAAAAAAAAGAATTTGATTTTAATTTTCAAAATCACATTTTATCAATAAAAACAAATTCAATTTTAATATTTTTTTTTATTTTATTGGACCCAATTGAGAAGGTGAATTGGGCTCAGCTCCTGGCTCGGGCCAGGGCCGAGCCAGGGCTCAACAGTGGGCTCGGACCTAGGCCTACCCGGGTGGGTAGGGCCGGTTCGGGCCCTGCTGGGCTCTGACTCGGGGTGCTTGGCCCAAGCCAGGGTCCGGCCGGGGTAGACCCTGTCGGTGGCTAGGCAAACCCTAGCCGCCCGACATTGTTGGCCCAAAGGTTCCTTACGCAGTAGGAACCCGACGACGCCCCCCCCTCCCCCCTTCCCGCCTCTTCCAGCACCGGCACCGGCGTCGGGTGGACGTCGGCGCCCGTCCACCAGACCGTCTAGCGACCAGTGTGAGCCCGAGAGGGGTTCCAGTGGGGGGTTTTTCTCCTGTTTAAAATCCCCATTTTTGCAAGTTTCAAAAACGTGCGGGGAGGAAGAAGAAGGTCCATGGCCAGCCATCCACCGCTCCCCGTGCTGCCAGCATCTCGCCTAGTGCTGGTGGGCATGGTTTATAGTGACCCTTGCCTTAAAAATCCATCTCATGGATCTGTATCCCTCAAGAACGAAGCGTTCTTTGTCCAACGAAGAACACGACGAAAAACCCCAAGAAAGATTATTTTCTAAAGATTAAAATTGTGATCTCATCGTAGTGATCATCTCATGAACATTAATCAAACAAGAAAATAAATTCTAGCATGGAATAAATTCGAAAACCATAATTTTAGAGATCAAAACGGCGAAGAACACAGTGTAACTTGGCTCTGATACCACTGTTGGGTTCGCTGTGTCGGGATGTGACCAAAAACGCAGTGGATAAAATTAAATCAGGATCGGATCCGTCCCGTTTCGATCTACAAAAACCTTAAATGGTAAATCGGATTCGAATCCGCATTCGTCCAGTTCCGTCGGTGTGATGTCGCAAGCCACGCAGGTGCCCGGCCTCTAGCGGTATCCACGTGGTCTTCCTCTTGGTGGATCATCCTCGCTTCCTCACTCACAGCAGAATCCATGGATCCCGTCTAGCTGCGCATAATTCTTCGCGACATGTGGATTCAGATTCCCATCGGACGGGAAGACAGAGCAGGTGGGAGTCGGAGCGTAGTCTTCTGGGCCCGGTCAGAGGTGGGGGGCGCCAGAGAGAGGGGGCAGCTAGGTCAGGGTTTCTGGCCCCTGACCTAGCCCCAGTCTTTTATAATAAGTGCCTTGCAGTTTTTCAGAAAAACCCATAGTCATCCGAAACCCCGTCAAAATATCCATCGAGTAGAAAACCTTTTATGTATGACCCTCTATGACCAAATACCAATCCAATCAATGGTCCATTAAGCCCAGTAACTCTTTATGGACCCACTGATGTAATTAATATCCTTATATTAATTAATCAGCCGAATTTAATGCCCCATAATAAATCCGGACGGGCTTCCGATCACGTTGGGTGCCAAGCAACACCGCATGAGCTCGGAAGGCATTGTGGTTTATGCAACCCACTATTGAAACCTTTCCGTCAACGGTTACCACATGATATAATCCTTCATTCGTGCAATGTTCTCGAATCGACCTAGGGAATAGTTTACTGTTAAATCCTAGCCGGTCGATTCACTTGAATCAGATAACTCTTTATCTGATACATAGTCTGTTAGTATTAGGTGGTCTGAAAGCCAATCCGATACTACGTATTAATTCAGTTTATTAATAAATGGCATTAATTCATTGTGTGTAATTAGTTCAATCTATGTTTATTGTATCATGATGAAGTCCATGAACATGTGCAACAATCTTCGGATTATGATGAGATCACAATTACAGGACCGAAGACTTATAAACACATGTTCTTAATTGTTCCTAGTTGGAGGATATTTGAGATGGACATCAAACATCTAGACAGACTAGTACAGGTTTTTTCAGCTCATGTGATGAGGGTGACTGATCCTATAAGTCACTTGTGTGGAGACACTATGCTGGACCTATAGGTGCTCATTAGGGAATGAGTTCACTGAACTGATCTGACTATGAATCACTGGATGGTATATACCTTACTGTTAACCAGCTCGATTCTTTTGTCACGGTTGCGTAGATGATCCTTGGACCTGAGACACTAAAGATACCTTGTTGGTACATCTCTGAACTTTGACTTTGACTAACAAATCTCTAACCATGGGTTATCAATAAGTCAAATGATCGGGTTTAGAGAAATACCCTCGACTGATTAGGGTTTAACAGTAAACCATACCCTAGGTCGATTCGGGAATATTGCACGGATGAAGGATTATATCCGCGCGCTAACCGATGACGGAAAGGTTCCAATAGAGGGTTGCGATAACCTCAAAGCCATCCAGGATCACGCGATGTTGCTTGGCTTCCAACGTGATCGGAAGCTTGTTCGAATTTACTCTGGGACATTAAATTCGGCTGATTAATTAATATACGGATATTAATTAATTCAGTAGGTCCGTAAAGAGTTACTGGGCTCAATGGGCCCTTAACTGGACTGGTATTTGGGCCTAGAGGGTCACACGCAAAAGGTTTTCAAGTCGATGGATAATTCGACGGGATTTCGGATAAGTATGGGTTTTTGTGAAAACCGCAAATATGCATATTATAAAAGAACGGCCGCTAGGTCGGGGGTCAGCAACCCTGACCTAGCCGCTGCCTTATTTCTCTCTCCTCTCTCCTGGGCGCACGACATGAGGCAGCCATCTGGAGGCTCCGCTTTGGCTCCCTACAGCTCCGCCTTTCGTCCGACGGGAGTTTTCGAATCCACATGTCACGGCGGATTACGCGTAGCCAGACGGGATCCACAAACGCCGCATCGAGCGAGTAGGCGAGGACGATCCATCGCGAGGAGAACCGCATGGATACCGGTAGAGACCGGGCACCTGCGCGGCTTGCGGCATCGCTCCGACGGAGCCGGAGAACGAACGCGGATTCGAATCCGCACAAGGTAAATCCGATTTATCACTTTAGATTATTGTATTCCGAAATGGGACAGATCTGTTCAGAAATTAAATTTCCGTTGCGTTCGTCGGACGGATTTCTACACAGCGAACCAACAGTGGTATCTGAGGGAGGTTCCACTGTGTTCGTTGCCGTTTCGGATCCCAAATCGATCGTCCTTTAATTATATTCCATGTTGTATAATCCTGATTAATTATTTTCATTGTTAGAATACCGTTCATGTGATGAACTAATAAAATTAGATTTTTATTTTCTAACATGAAAATTTATTTTTTTGGGGATTTCCGTGTTCTTCGTGAGACGAAGAACGGATGGGTATTATGATTCTCAAGGATACCCCAAAGGTTGGGGTTTATTGGCCTAAACCTCGGATCAACCCGCTGGGGGGGTCGCAGGACGTCGCTGACCCGCCCACCGGCACCGAAGATAGCCGCCGGCCTACCCTCCCTTTCTCCTTCTTCATGCAGGTTAAAGCGGGGGGGGGGGGGGGGGGGGAGGTGTTTCGGTTGCAGGGGAGGAGCATCGCGGCTGACCAGGGACTGCCGCCGGCGGCAACGCCCCCCTTGCTGCGCACAACTAGGGTTTCCTAGTTGTGTGCGAGCAAAGGGGGCAGGTCCCCCCCTTGCTAGGCCGGGCTGGGTCTTAGACCCGAGCCAGCCTAGCAGCGGGCCAGACCAAATCCGCCCCTTGGGGCTGATCTGGGTCTGAGCCCAGCTGCTGGCTGGGCTCGAGCCAGAGACCGGACCCGGGTCCAGTAGGGGCTGGACCCACTTGGTCCATTGGACCAACTTAAATTTTTTTTTTTGGGGCCCATTTAATATAAAGAAAATTTGTTTTTGACAGGATTTAAAATTAAAAAATTGTTTTAAGATGGAATTAAATTATATTTTTATATTATTGAGCCCATTTAAATTTACAATCTTATTTGATTAACAAATTGATTGTTAATTAAATTATTATCTAATTGTTAGATAAGATGATGTTAATGTATATTGATTTAAATGTTAAATTAATTACATTAATTTCATACTATGTTAGTGGTATGGAATATTAAAAGGATTGGATCTTTTTGGATTGTTTGTGCACATATGATGCGTTATAATTGATAATTTAAATTTGATTTAATTAGCATGATTAAAATCATAATCTTTTTCGAAAATTCTACTTATCCAAATTTTGTTTGGCCCCTGGTTTATTAAACAAAAATTATTATTTCTTTTTGAAAATTTTATTAAGCCATGTGATGTGCACTACATGAGTGGTTTGTTTAATTAAAAGTACTTGATGGTCATAGATGAGCACTTTAAATTTAGCTTGTGGATGTGGATCAATAATATGTGATTGTGTGGTTTATTATCTGTTAATAAATAGAGGTCTGTGAACCTCTCCCTCTCTCATATTCTATTGTATCTTTACCTCCCTCCCTGATGTACTCAACATAAGGCTTCCTCTTTTAAATTATCATGTAATTGAGAATTTTATGATGTAATTTGATCGAGGCGACAGGGCATGGAGCGAGGATAATCCACAACTGCAACCAGATGAAGATGAAGGAGTTCATTAAGTTTGTGAGTTTGCAACCTTATGATATAAACTGTTATATTGTGTGTATGTGTGTTTGACTGTCTGGCTCAAGTCAAATCGTTGTGCCGTCCATGACTACAATAATGACATGTTTGTGATACGTGTATTTTATTTTGATTATGAATCAAATTAGCTAGGTTATTAGTATATGTAATATATACGATATATTTAATACTATCACCTAGGATGAGACCAAAGGAAATAAATAAACCTTCGTTACAAACTTTAAGCTGTAGCGCGAGTCATTGAGAATGTACCGTGTGGCTCTCCATCAATATAATTAATAGAACTTAATTCAGTAGTGGCACATACTATGTGTTTACCTAAGATTTGCCATTGTCTGTTGAGAGGACTATTAATTATGGCATTTGATGCCTTTGGATAAAGATAGAGGAACAATATAGTTATCTACGTGTTTACCCGGGAACTATATTTTTACTCTACTCTGTCACGTATTGATGGTAAAGCTTAGACTAGAGATAATGGTCTACTGTGTTTACCCGGGACCATTAATAACCTGGGAGCCAAAATATGATCGGATATTGCAAGGAGTTGCAATTATCATGAGATGATTACTCTGAGATAGCAGTATGATACTATGTGTTTACCCAAGGTCATACTGTGATGCTTGGAGATTCTGATCCCCACTAGGAGACAGTCGGCATCTTTCGTTTTATATATCTGAAGGTTATATAGTCCGACGAAAATTAGTAGGAGTAAAACTAGATAAACAAAAGTCCATGTCTTGTTTTAAATAAACTGAATATCTGCTAAATTGTTTAATTTGATTATCTCATGTAGGCTAAAATGTTGCACCACAACCCGTTACGTGGCATACTTGATGCCAATCGTTTGACAGGCCCGAACTACTCAGACTGGCTCAAGAACTTGAAGATTGTCCTCAGTTCTGAGTAAATTGCATATGTCCTAGATGAAGAACCTCCTGGTGAACTAGCATTAGATGCCACAGAGGAGGACATATTGACATATGAAAAATGGAAGGAAGATTCCACGGTGGCCTAATGCTACATGCTGGCCTCAATGAGCAATGAGTTGCAGAGGCAGCATGAGAAGATGGATGTTAAATCCATCATGCTCCATTTGATGGAACTGTTTGGTGAGCAGAGCAGGATCGAGAGATATGAGATATCTAAGAATATGTTCAAAGCTCAGATGGCAGAGAGATCTTCAGTACAAACTCATGTGCTGAAGATGATTGAATGGGTGAAGAGGCTGGATGCACTTGGAGTTCCACTCCCCAAGGAGATGCATACCGATCTTGTGTTGTCCTCACTTCCACAATCACATGCTCAATTCATTGTGAATTTCAACATGAATAAGATCTAGACTACTTTGGTTGAACTGCTAAATATGCTGAAGACTGCGGAAGGGAACCTTGTGAAGGAGAAATCCCAAGTCCTTATGGTTGGTAAGACCGGCCGGAAAAGACTAGCAGTCCAAGCCTTTAGGAAAGGTAAAGGCAAGAATCAGAAGAAGCTGAAAGTTGTCAAGAAGGACAAAGGCAAGAGTACTGAGAAGGGTGAATGCTTCTACTGTCATCAGAAGGGGCACTAGAAGGGGAATTGTAAAGAATACCTTAAGGACAAGGCTCAAGGAACTGTGAAGCAGTAGGATGCTTCAGGTATCTATATGATAGATGTAAACTTGTCAATTAGAGACTATACATCATGGGTATTAGATACCAGATGTGTTTCTCTTATCTGCAATTCTATGCATATACTGATAAGAAGGCGTAAGCTGATGACTGACGAGGTGGAGTTGAGGCTAGGTAACGGCGCAAGAGTTGCGGCGATCGCTGTAGGGACAGTGGAGCTCAAGTTGCCATCCGGAGACACTTTTTCATTAGATGAATGCTATTATGTACCTAGCATAATAAGAGATATTATTTCTATTTCATGTTTGGATAGAATTGGGTACACTTTATCTGTTGGGAACAATTGTTGTTCAGTTTATTTTAGAAATAAATTAATAGCCTCAGCTATATTATCCAATGGATTGTATCTTTTAAATGTGTCTCATGAGAATTTAAATATCAGTTCTTTAACTAAAAGAAATAAGTATGAAATGAACAAAGCCTACTTATGGCATTGTAGGCTTGGTCACATTGGAGAAAACAGACTCCAAATATTGCATAAATATGGATACTTAGATCCATTTGATTATAAATCATATGCGACCTGTGAGTCATGTTTGATGGGTAAAATAGCTAAATCTCTATTTACTGGAACTCGAGAACAAGCCATTGACTTACTAGAACTAATACATTTTGATGTATGTGATCCTATGTCTACCCAAGTCATTGTTGGTTTCTCGTACTTCATCACATTCACTGATGATTACTCAAGATTTAGATTCATATACTCACTAAAGTATAAATCTAAAGCCTTTGAGAAATTCAGAGAATTTAGGAATGAAGTGGAGAAACAAACTGGAAAGAGTATAAAAGCCATCCGATCTGATCGGGGTGGTGAATACTTGAGTACGGAGTTCATTAAATACTTAAAGGATAATGGTATCCTTTCTCAGCTTATACCTCCTTGCACACTTCAGATGAATGGTGTATCAGAAAGGAGAAATCGCACATTAATGGAAATGGTGCGATCAATGATGAGCATGTAACGACCCGCCACCCTATGATCGAAGACCCGATCACTAAATGGGTGTCGAATCATTATCCAATGGTCTCACACCCTGATCTTATACACACATCTGGAGGAGTAAGCGTTAAACACAGTTAAATATAGCAATCACACGGACTACAAGGAATTACAAGTGCGCAGGAAGGAAATTAATAATGTCCGTACACAGTCCAACAATAATTACATGGTCCAAAGAATTAAATAAGTACAGGCAGAAGCAAAGTACAACAACATCGGGGCATACCCCGGAACTGAGATAGCTGCTGGTCCGCACACCAAGGAGAACACCACGCCTCCACGCGCCAAGAGGTCCACACCTGAAACAGCAGGGAGTGAGCCACACCAAAATTGGGCTCAGTAGGGATCATCCGATCCCCCGCCTCCCACTCACACACCCACAAGTACAGCAACACAAAGATACAGGTGATTAAGGCAAGTAAAGTTGTAACACACTACTCCTAAGTCTCGATCTGAACCACATGCATTCGAAATGTAATAAGCATATCTCTAGAATCATTCTATCAAGGAGCCTACAACTCGCGTCTCGGCAAAACACGCCAACCACACCTCTAAAAGTGGGAAACACCGACCACACAACCGAAAGTGGGAAACACCGACCACACAACCGAAAGTGGGAAACACCGACCACACCACCGAAAGTGGGAAACACCGACCCGCTGAGACCAAACAGTAACCCCTCGGATAGCACGCTGGCTACTCCGGCCCAACTGGCTCAGGCGGTTACTCCTTCCCCCAGCACGAGTGACACTCCACAGGTACCACTCCGACACCGGTACTAGCTAACCCCGGGGTTCACCAGGTGACCCTCTCTCACTAGGCGTCACCCCGCCATTGCTCCCACCGGCGCTATGTCCCAACCACACCGACACAGGGCGTCAAACGCTACAACTGTCACTCTAGGTCCATAGTAACACAAAACACGGCACAGTGCGATCCGGTCACGTGAAAAGTCCACGGTCGCACGAAACACAACGTAGTGCTATCCGGTTACGAGGAATCCATCATCGTCGAGTATATTTAAAGCATTGCATTTAACCAACTTATATAACAATGTAAACACATTTTAATGGCATGGATTAGTGTGGTTCTGTCTTGAATCGCGTCGCCCAAGGCCGACGCCATTCAAGCATCCTAAACTGGTTCATGAAATCTCGGCCTCAGAATATGGCCTAAAACGCGTCGTCCTGGGAAGCCGCCTTTTAGAAAGGCGTCGCTTTCCTCAGACGCCATTCACCACAGAACCCGAAACTTGCAGAAACCTCAATTGGGGTGATTTCTGCCTAAATGGCGTCGTGCTGGCCCGTCGCCATTCTAAATGACGTCGTCTAGGCGCGACGTCATTTAGCGCCAGAAACCAGGTTCTGCAACTCTACCCAAGGGTCCCCCCTTTTCACCCCAAAACACCCTAAAAACACACCAAAACAGAAGAGGAAGAGGGGAAACCAAACTACCATGAGAAACCCACAATTCCACATTCATAGAAACCCCCATTCTCATCAAGAAAAGCCCCTAACATACTCATTCTTACCAAATAAACCCCCACATGCATCATGATTTACACGGGAAACACGGATGAAACAACTACAATCCATGCAAGGTTCGTCCCCCTACCGGTTACTTGAACTCCTCCTGGCTCCGTGCCGCCGAACCGCCGCACCGCAGATCGTCGCCGGTACCCCCGAGGACATCGCCACTCCGCCGGGACGTCAGCCGCCGCCCGGAGAAGGAAACGTCGCGAAGGAAGTGGTGGTGATAGTGGTGAGAGGTAGAGAGGCATTGGAGTAGTGGAAGAGGAAGAAGAGGAAGGGAAAGGGGAAAAGAGGGGTCGAAGGAGGCGGAGAGGGGGAGGAGAGAGAGTGAGAGGGAGAAAGTGAGGGAAAGGAGGGAAGGCTCGCGGGGTCAATCAGGAACAGGGTAAAACGCGTCGTGCGATACGGACGCTTATTAGATGACAGGACGGGCCGTACTGACAGAGGCTCTGAAACGCGTCGCCCACTGCGGACGCCGTTCAGACGACAAGACCGGCACCGTACACTGACATCGCAGGGTCGCAGTCTGAATGGCGTCGTCCATACAGGACGCCGTTCAGATGACACGACAGGGGCCGTACTCTCGCGGCCCGAAAACCGCCCACATGGCGCCCACGTGGCACAACAACAACCTTACTAAATGGCGTCTACACAGCAGGACGCCGTTTGAAAGGCGTCGTGCAGCCTAGACGTCATTCACAAATCAGTCCCCAGACCCATCAGGGTTCAAACCAAGGGATCCGGCCCGAAACTGACCCGAAAACTGAACCCGAAACCTCAGTCCTTACATTCTCCCCCCCTTAAAAGAATTTCGTCCCCAAAATTTCCTGCTGCAAGTAATGAGGGCGAAAAATAACCACTCTCAACTCACGTGGAAACTTACCAGAAAAGGTAGGGAATTGTTCCCGTATCTCAACTCCGTGCTCCCAGGTCGCCTCGCTCTCAGAGCGATACTGCCAAAACACTTAATCCAAAGGTACAACCTTGTTCCGGAGAACTTGTTACTTGCAATCCTTAATACGCACTGAAAACTCTGGAAGAAACAAGTCCTCTGCGACTTCCAACTCTGAAAATTCTAAAACCTGGGGTGGTTCCTAAACATTTCCTCAGCAACAAAACATGGAACACCTCATGCACCCCTGCAAGATTGGACGGCAAGGCTAGATGGTATGTCGTTTCCCCAAAACCTCCTCAATCTAGGCAACACGCCCCGAGCATATCTTCCAGAATCTAGATGGTCCTCTCCGACCGCCCATCAGCCTCGGGATGATAGGCTGAGCTGAAGGCTAACTGTGCCCCCAAGGCCTTCCAAAAACCCTTCCAAGGCCTAGAAGTAAGTCTTAAAGCCCGATCTGGCACGATGGATAAGGGCACATCGTGCAGAGAGATGATCAGGACCACAGACAGCTTAGCCAACTTACCGACTGACCAGTCCTTCCTGATAGCCAGGAAGTCTGCTGACTTGGTCAATCGCTCAATGATAATCCAGATCACGTCCCTACCAACAGGGAATTCAAACAATCCCATCACATGTCCAAAGTCGTAAGTTCCCGTTTCCATAACGGGATTGGCAAAGGCTGCAACAACCCTTCTGGTCTCTGACGTTTCGCCCTAACCTGCCGACAATTCAAGCACCTAACCACAAAATCAACCATATCTCTCTTCCTACCAGACCACCTCAAACAATGATACGTCTTACTCGTTCCGGGAAGCACTCTATATCTAGAACAGTGCGCCTAAATACAGACACACCTGCGCACGTCCTCCTCGGTCGGAACATAGAGTCTACCTCTAAACCTGACTGTACCATCATCCCACAATTCCACCTCTGGTTTCTGGAGAATCTGTGGTAACTCTGCATCTGCCTTCTGAGTCTTAATTACGGTATGGTACACGGCTAGCCCCATAATTAAGCTGGCCAACACAGCTCTATCAGCCTCACGTGGAACCCGAAAGGAAGATTCCACAATCTGCTCAAATAATCTCCATACAAATAATGCCTCTGGATCTTTAGTGCAAACACCACGGCTACCAACTCTAAGTCATGAATGGATAGTTCTCCTCGTGCTTCTTCAACTGCCTAGAGACATAGGCCACAACCTTACCATGTTGCATCAAAACCGTATCCAAACTTCGTCGTGATGTATCTGAATAAACCACAAATCCACCGGAACCTGATAGAAGTACCAACACTGAGGCCAAAGTGAGGCGAGTCTTCAACTTAATGAAACTCCGCTCACATTCCTCGGTCCACACGAAACGAACTCCCCTACGAGTCAACCTCGACAAGGGGGGGTCGCTGACGAAGAAAACCCCTGGACCAACCGTCGGTAATATCCTGCTAATGCCACGAAGCTCTTGATCTCAGTTACTGTCGTTGACCTGCTCCAATCCAACACTGCCTCAATCTTGGCTGGATCCACTGCGATGCCCTCACCGATCACACTCTTACATGGGGCTCCACACACACAATCGGTCAATCAAATCAATACTAAGTTAATTATGTTCCACAATTCTGCCAAAATTGATAGACCAACATCATTATATATTAACCTTATAAGGTACATTTTACAATACCGATTCTTCACCATGTCCAAAATACATAAAAGTGCCATAAAAGTTCACAACTACTACCTAATAAGACAAGATAAGAGTGCTCATCTAGCCCAGCATCTCGGACCTCCACTGAAAGAACACACAACACCATACTAGGTACCGGGCTCCTACTGACCACTCGGCTCCTAGCCTGTCTTATTCTTCTCGGGACAATTTCTCAAAAAATGCCCCTTCTTACCACAGCCAAAACAGCTACTAGTGACCAATGGACACGTCCGACTGCCACAATGGGGACAATGATCTGTCGCATCTTGTCTCGCTCCCTGCTGCCTGCTAGCCACAGTCTGCATCTGCTGAACCGAACCATGTCTATCCTCATCATAAAGCATCTCTTGGGACCCGAACCCAAAGGAACTCGAACTGCCTGACGAAAAGACTGTTGATTTGCTCTTGCCTTGCTGTTTCCCTCGTGCTGACCGCTCCAACTCTCTTGCCATTTGCTGGAACTGAGTCTCCACCGCTGCTGCGCATCGAACTGCTGACGCCAGATCTCTACAACACTGAGATGCCACCATTGTCCTCAAATCATACTGTAGTCCGCCCACAAATCTCTCTGTTCTAAATTCCTCATGCTCAGATATATGTGGAACGAATCTTCCAAGAGCCACAAACTTCGTCTCGTATTCTAGAACTGACATATCATTCTGCACCAATTCCATAAACTCCCTTTCCTTAGTCTTCCGAACATGCCTCGAAAAGTACTATCCACTAAACTCTCTCACAAATATCTCCCAAGGGATCTCTCTCAAGGACTTATCTGTAAACATCATCCTCTTGGTAGTAGCCCACCACTCATATGCATTATCCTTCAATAAGTAGGTTGCCAACAAGGTCTTGTCATTCTCAGCACATTCAAGAACATCAAAGGCCTTCTCCACTTCCTTAATCCAATGAGCTGCCTCGTTTGGGACTGGTCGACCCGTGAAAGAAGGGGTCTTCAACTTCAAGAACCGCTCCAATACCATAGACTGACCGTCTCGGGAATTGGATCCCTCACCACCATCTCCCTGCTGGTATCTAGACATAGCCCCAATCATAGCTTCCATGAAATGATTCACATTATGCCCTTCTGCCCCCGAACTACCATCGTCTGCTCTCGAGCCACGAGCCAACGGAACTCTCCTCCTCGGCGCCATCACTACCCTACGAACGCAAAAATAAAAAAACAACACGTCAAAACCAATCAATCTACACCAGCAGCCATCGCCCGTACAGACTCGTACTTATTGTTGGACTATAATATCTAACCTTGTTTACCACATACTCGACCAGACTGAGCTCTTATACCAATTGTAACGACCCGCCACCCTATGATCGGAGACCCAATCACTAAATGGGTGTCGAATCATTATCCAACGGTCTCACACCCGGATCTTATACACACATCTGGACGAGTAAGCGTTAAACACAGTTAAATATAGCAATCATACGGACTACAAGGAATTACAAGTACGTAGGAAGGAAATTAATAATGTCCGTACACAGTCCAACAATAATTAAATGGTCCAAAGAATTAAATAAGTACAGGCAGAAGCAAAGTACAAAACCATTGGGGCATACTCCGGAACTGAGATAGCTGTTGGTCCGCACACCAAGGAGAACACCACGCCTCCACGCGTCAAGAGGTCCACACCTGAAATAGCAGGGAGTGAGCCACACCAGAATTGGGCTCAGTAGGGATCATCCGATCCCCTGCCTCCCACTCACACACCCACAAGTACAGCAACACAAAGATATAGGTGATTAAGGTAAGTAAAGCTGTAACACACTACTCCTAAGTCTCGATCTGAACCACATGAATTCGAAATGTAACAAGCATATCTCTAGAATCATTCTATCAAGGAGCCTACAACTCGCGTCTCGGCAAAACACGCCAACCATACCTCCGAAAGTGGGAAACACCGACCACACAACCGAAAGTGGGAAACACCGACCACACAACCGAAACTGGGAAACACCGACCACACCACCGAAAGTGGGAAACACCGACCACACAGCCGAAAGTGGGAAACACCGACCACACAACCGAAAGTGGGAAACACCGACCACACCACCGAAAGTGGGAAACACCGACCACACCACCGAAAGTGGGAAACACCGACCCGCTGAGACCAAACAGTAACCCCTCGGATCGCACGCTAGCTACTCCGGCCCAACTGGCTCAGGTGGTTACTCCTTCCCCCAGCACGAGTGACACTCCACAGGTACCACTCCGACACCGGTACTAGCTAACCCCGGGGTTCACCAGGTGACCCCTCTCACTAGGCGTCACCCTGCCACTGCTCCCACCGGCGTTGTGTCCTAACCACACCGACACAGGGTGTCAAACGCTAAAACTGTCACTCTAGGTCCACAGTAACACAAAACACGGCACAGTGTGATCCGGTCACACGAAACACAACGCAGTGCTATCCGGTCACGAGGAATCCATCATCGTCGAGTATATTTAAAGCATTGCATTTAACCAACTTATCTAACAATGTAAAACATTTTAATGGCATGGATTAGTGTGGTTCTGTCTTGAATCGCGTCGCCCAAGGTCGACGCCATTCAAGCATCCTAAACTGGTTCATGAAATCTCGGCCTCAGAATATGGCCTAAAACGCGTCGTCTTGGGAAGCCGCCTTTTAGAAAGGCGTCGCTTTCCTCAGACGCCATTCACCACAAAACCCGAAATTTGCAGAAACCTCAATTGGGGTAATTTCTGCCTAAATGGCGTCGTGCTGGCCCATCGCCATTCTAAATGGCGTCGTCAAGGCACGACGTCATTTAGCGCCAGAAACCAGGTTCTGCAACTCTACCCGAGGGTCCCCCCTTTTCACCCAAAAAATACACCAAAACAGAAGAGGAAGAGGGGAAACCAAACTACCATGAGAAACCCACAATTCCACATTCATAGAAACCCCCATTCTCATCAAGAAAAACATACTCATTCTTCCCAAATAAACCCCCACATGCATCATGATTTACACGGGAAACACGGATGAAACAACTACAATCCATGCAAGGTTCGTCCCCCTACCGGTTACTTAAACTCCTCCTGGCTCCGTACCGCCGAACCGCCACACCGCAGATCGCCGCCGGTACCCCCGAGGACGTCGCCGCTCCGCCGGGATGTCGGCCGCCGCCCGGAGAAGGAAACGCCGCGAAGGAAGTGGTGGTGACAGTGGTGAGAGGTAGAGAGGCGTTGGAGTGGTGGAAGAGGAAGAAGAGGAAGGGAAAGGGGAAGAGAGGGGTCGGAGGAGGCGGAGAGGAGAGAGAGTGAGAGGGAGAAAGTGAGGGAAAGGAGGGAAGGCTCGTGGGGTCAATCAGGAACAGGGTAAAATGCGTCGTGCGATACGGACGCTTATCAGATGACAGGACGGGCCGTACTAACATAGGCTTTGAAACGCGTCGCCCACTACGGACGCCGTTCAGACGACAAGACCGGCACCGTACACTGACATCGCAGGGTCGCAGTCTGAATGGCGTTGTCCATACAGGACGCCGTTCAGACAACACGACAGGGGCCGTACTCTCGCGACCCGAAAACCGCCCACATGGCGCCCACGTGGCACAACAGCAACCTTGCTAAATGGCGTCTACACAGTAGGATGCCGTTTGAAAGGCGTCGTACAGCCTAGACGTCATTCACAAGGCACTCTCCAGACCCATCAGGGTTCAAACCAGGAGATCCGGCCCGAAACTGACCCAAAAACTGAACCCGAAACCTCAGTTCTTACATTCTCCCCCCCTTAAAAGAATTTCATCCCCGAAATTGCCTGCTGCAAGTAATGAGGGCGAAAAATAACCACTATCAACTCACGTGGGAACTTACCAGAAAAGGTAGGGAACTGTTCCCGTATCTCAACTCCGTGCTCCCAGGTCGCCTCGCTCCCGGAGCGATACTGCCAAAACACTTAATCCAAAGGTACAACCTTGTTCCGGAGAACCTGTCACTTGCGATCCTCAATACGCACTGAAAACTCTGGAAGAAACAAGTCCTCAGCGACTTCCAGCTCTGAAAATTCTAAAACCTGGGGTGGTTCCTAAACATTTCCTCAGCAACGAAACATGGAACACCTCGTGCACCCCTGCAAGATTGGACGGCAAGGCTAGCTGGTATGCCGTTTCCCCAAAACCTCCTCAGTCTAGGCAACACTTATTTGGGAAGAATGAGTATGTTGACTTGCCTGAAGGTATAGTACCTATCGGCTGCAAATGAATCTTTAAAAGAAAGATCGGTGCAGATGGACAAATAGAGACGTATAAGACAAGGCTAGTGGCAAAAGGGTATCGTGAAAGGTAAGGAATTGATTATGACGAGACCTTCTCAGCCGTTTCCATGATTAAGTCTATCAGAATTCTTCTCGCTATTGCAGCATACTATAGTTACGAGATCTGGCAGATGGATGTGAAGGCGGCCTTCCTCAATGAAAACCTTGAGGAAGAGGTGTATATAATACAATCAGAGGAGTTCACATTAAAGGAATCTCCAGATATGGTATGCAAGTTGCAAAGGTCCATTTATGGACTGAAGCAAGCTTCCCGTAGTTGGAACATAAAGTTTGATGAGGCAATCAAATCTTATGGTTTCATTAAGAATGAAGATGAGCCTTGTATATACAAGAAAAACAGTGGGAGCGCAATCACATTCCTAGTTCTTTACGTTGACGACATCCTACTCATTGGGAATGATGTAGGGATGATGTCATCAGTAAAAATCTGGCTATCTAAGAACTTCTCCATGAAGGATTTGCTAGAAGCATCTTACGTATTGGGAATACGGATCTATAGGGATAGATCAAAGAAGATGTTTGCCTTAACCCAATCCATGTATATAGAAACCATTGTCAAAAAGTTTGTCATGAAAAATTCTAAGAGAGGTCTCATATCGATGAGACATGGAATTTATCTCTTAAAAATCAGTCTCCCAAGACTTCTGAGGAGAGGTCAATGATGGATAAGATACCCTATGCTTCAGCCATAGGTTTCGTCATGTATGTCATGCTATGAACTAGACCTAATGTTGCATATACTCTGAGCATTACGAGCAGACATCAGGCAGATCTCGGTAATGAACACTGGAAGGCTGTGAAATGCATCCTTAAGTACTTAAGAAGAACTAAGGATATGTTTCTGGTCTATGGAGGAGGATACTTGAAGTTGCAAGGATACACTGATTCAAGTTTTCAGTATGATCCTGATGACAGCAAGTCGACATAAGGTTTTGTCTTCACACTCAATGGGAGAGCAGTGAGCTGGCAAAGTTCCAAGCAGGAAACCACTGCTGATTTGACAACGAAAGATGAGTATATTGTTGCCGCTGAAGCCACCAAGGAAGTTGTCTGGATGAAGAAATTCATCGACGATCTTGGTGTGGTGGAAAGCATATCTGGTCCCGTCCCACTACTGTGTGACAACAATTGGGCGATTGCTCAAGCGAAAGAGCCGAGGTCTCATTAGAAGTCGAAGCACATTCTGCGGCGCTTTCATCTGATCAGAGAGATTATAACTCGAGGAGATGTCGTCGTGGAAAGAGTTCATTCAGCCGACAACATAACAGATCCACTAACAAAGCCTTTGTCTCATGTCTTTGAACGTCACTTAGAGAATATGAGTATTCTGTATAAAAGTGATTGGTTTTAGTCCAAGTAGGAGATTGTTAGTATTAGGTGGTCTGAAAGCCAATCTGATACTATGTATTAATTCAGTTTATTAATACATGGCATTAATTCATTATGTGTAATTAGTTCAATCTATGTTTATCGTATCATGATGAAGTCTACAAACATGTGCAACAATCTTCGGATTATGATGAGATCATAATTACGGGACCAGAGACTTATAAACACATGTTCTTAATTGTTCATAGTCGGAGGATATTTGAGATGGACATCAAACATTCGGATAGACTAGTATAGGGTTCTTCAGCTCATGTAATGAGGGTGACTGATCCTATAACTCACTTGTGTGGAGACACTATGCTGGACCTATAGGTGCTCATTGGGGAATGAGTTTACTGAATTGATCCGACCATAAATCACTGGATGGTATATACCTTACTGTTAACCAGCTCAATTCTTTTGTCATGGTTGCGAAGATGATCCTTGGACCTGAGACACCGAAGATACCTTGTTGCTACATCTCTGAACTTTGACTTTGACTAACGAATCTTTAACCATAGGTTATCAATAAGTCAAATGATCGGGTTCAAAGAAATACCCTCGAAGGTAATTGTGTATTCAATAAGGGATCATCCGCTCTCGATATTATGAGAGAGAATGTTCCGAGAATGATGCGCTTAAGTCCCTAGCTAGGGCGGACTCTTTATCAGATAAAGAGTTATCCGATATAGATTAGCGACATCTAATTCAAGTGATTTGACTGACTAGGGTTTAATAGTAAACCATACCCTAGGTCGATTCGGGAACATTGCACAGATGAAAGATTATATCTGTGTGCTAACCGATGACAGAAAGGTTCCAATAGAGGGTTGCGATAACCCCAAACCTATCCAGGATCACGCGATGTTACTTGGCATCCAACGTGATCAGAAGCTTGTCCGAATTTACTGTGGGACATTAAATTCGGCTGATTAATTAATATACAGATATTAATTAATTCAGTGGGTCCGTAAATAGTTATTGGGCTCAATGGGTCATTAACTGGACTAGTATTTAAGCCTAGAGGTTCACACACAAAAGGTTTTCAAGTCGATGGATAATCTGACGGGATTCCGGAAGTATGGGTTTTTGTGAAAACCACAAATATGCATATTATAAAAGAACGGCCGCTAGGTCAGGGGCCAGCAACCCTGACCTAGACGCCGCCTTCTTTCTCTCTCCTCTCTCCTGGGCGCACGACATGAGGCGGCTATCTAGAGGCTCCGCTTCGGCTCCCAACAGCTCCGCCTTCCGTTTGACGGGAGTTTCCGAATCCGCATGTCGTGGCGGATTACGCGTAGCCAGACGGGATCTACGAACGCCGCATCGAGCGAGCAGGCGAGGATGATCCATCGCGAGGAGAATCGAGTGGATACCGCTAGAGGCCGGGCACTTGCACGGCTTGCGGCATCGCTCCAACAGAACCGGAGAACGAATGCGAATTCGAATTTGCACAAGGTAAATCCGATTTATCACTTTAGATTATTGTATTTCGAAACGGGACGGATCTGTTCCGAAATTAAATTTCCGTTGCGTTCGTCGGACGGATTTCTACACAGCGAACCAACAGAGTCCACCCTGTCCAGAGACTTGAGCGCATCATTCTCAGAACATTCTTTCTCCTATTACCGAGAGTAGATGATCCCATATTGAACATACAATTACCTTCGAGGGCATCTCCCTGAACCCGATCACTTGACTTATTGATAACCCATGGTTAGGGATTCGTTAGTCAAGTTCAAAGCTCAGAGACGTACCAGCAAGATATCTTTGGTGTCTCAGGTCCAACGATCATCTATGCAACCGTGACAAAAGAATCGAGTTGGTTAATAGTGAGGTATATACCATCTACCGATTAATAATTGGATCAGTTCAGTGAACTCATTCATTAATGAGCGCTTACAGGTCCAGCATAGTATCTCCACACAAGTGACTTATAAGATTAGTCACCCTCATCATATAAGCTGAAGAAACATGTACTAGTCTATCTGGATGTTTAATGTCCTTCTCAAACATTCTCCGACTAAGAATAATTAAGAACATGAGTTTATAAGTTCTCGATCCCTTAATTATGATCTCATCATAATCCGAAGACTGTTGCACATGTTCATAGACTTTATCGTAATACAATAAACATAGATCGAATTAATTACACACAATAAAATATTGTCATTTTATTAATAAACTAAATAATATACGGTATCGGATTGGCTTGTGGGCCACCTAATACTAACACATGGAAATTTACAAATTTTGGAATTGGTCTATCAAAAAATAGTGGCACAGGGTCACCAACGGTCACATGATCCCCAGACAAACTTTCACTTTCAAAAAGTTAAGGGATGAAGTCAAAAAGTCATAGAGTGCTCGGTGGGACAAATGAGAGTGAATCTAGGAAAAGTGAGAGTAAGAAGTGGGAGGATCATGACAAATTAGACATGTCTTGTACTATCAAAAAGTGGTTGATAAGGTAAGGACAAATGTGATCAAGAAAGGACATGTGTCTGCCCAAGTCACATGGGAACCATTCAAAGAGGACAATTTGTTCAAATTTGGGTGCCAAAATGTCACTCGTCAACTAATGGAAGAGTTGGACGACCAACTCTCTACGCAGGCAACTCAAGAAGCTAGAAAAAACCTCTGGTATTGGTCATCCAATATTTTTTTGGTCAATCAACTAGGTAGAGTTAGTAAAAACTTAGTGTTGTTCTAGTCGTCCAATTAGTCGACCAATACCGTGCCTATTAGAAATTGACCTTTTACTTTGGATTTCATTCTTATATTTCTTTTTTAGGCTAATTTTAACCATAAAAAAATTGTTTGTTTCCAGCTCAAAAATTCATTGCATTCATAGCCACACAAAAAAATATTTGTATATATACCTTTTTTATTTATAGTCGTACTAAGCACCATAAATGCAATCTCTTCAATTAATAAACATGGACACTTCATCATACATGATTGATTTCACATATTTAACACATCGTTTTCCATACAAATTTATTGCATTGATATCCATAAATAAAAAGAATTGTGTATATTGCTTTTTTATTTATTTAAAGCCTTATTAAATATTATAAATATAACTTTTTCAATTGATAAGCACAATGAACCAATATGAATATAATTAAAGTATATCGTTAACATCAAAATCAACCTAGGGTTCAATAATTTTCCTTCTAGGTTAAAGGAAAGACTTGCTCTGTCTGCTGGTTATAAATAACCTACAAGCAGTTAATACCTTATATAAGTGGAACTCCTAAGTGGCTATTTGGGGACTGGATATAGGAGTGGATAGACCAAATCAATATAAATTTTTGTATTCATGTGTGTTTTGACTTATATCTCCCTCTAAGCAATTAATTTTGGTTCCGCAATTAGATTTATTTTTTGTGTGTTGAACCCATTCACCCCCCTATGGTTTGTTCATAGCCCGATCAACACAGCCCAGCGAGGTCCACTTAAGACAACCAGCGAAGGAAAGTCCACTAGAAGCGACCCATCATGGGAGGTCTACTAAGCTACCCACAACAGAACACCTCCTCAAGCTCCCGCTAAAGCACGAGTACTGGAAGGGGGGGGAGGGGTCCCGAAAGACGGACTGCCTAATAATTTGAGAGCCCATCTGGAATTTGAATCCTATTGATGGGACCCAGTCAAAACTAGGCAACAACTTTTTATGGGAAGTGGCTTACCATTTTTTGCAACATGTCAATTTTGAGACGATTTCACTTTCCTCTCAAGGCATTTACAATCCTCACAGAATCATAGCCCCAAAATGTATGCGGCATGCACATTCCATTGTGGAAACTCTTCAATACCAATATAACCAGGAGGACCCTCTCTAATGATGGCATTCTCACTCCATTGTCCTAACTCTTACAAACTACAAAACCCGGGTGTTGAGTTTGAAGGGCCCAAGATCATAAGCACTGGCCACACACTACAAGAGAATTGGCAACTAGCGACGGCTGAGAAGTCGTCTCAAAAAGTCACAATCCGTCGCAAAAACCTATTTGCGACGACTATCAACCGTCGCATAAGCCGTCTCAAAAAACCTCGTCTCAAAAAGTCTTCGACGGTTACAACCGTCGCAAAAAGTCTCTTTTGAGACGGCTATTTGAATTGTCTCAAATACTGATTATTTGGGATGGATATTTAACTTATCCCAAAAACAATATTTGGGACGGCGATGAATCTTGTCCCAAAAACATAATTGTGACGAATACAACCATCCCAAGAGGCGTGTCTCGATAATTTATTATAAATATATTTTTTGTTTTTGCGACGGATATAATTGTCTCAAAAACTATTTACACATTTGAGACAACTAGTCAATCGTTCCAAAAATAAAATTTAAATTATTTTGAGATAACTATGACTCGTCTCAAATAGTCGTGTTTATCATTTGAGACGATTGTTGATCGTCCCAAAAACGTTTGAGACAGACTTTTTAAGATGAGTGACATCCGTCCCAAAAACATTTCATATGATTATTAGAGACGACTATCAGCCGTCTCAAAAAGTCTTAATAAAACTATATTTAATATTTTATTATAATATTTTACAATATGTTTCACAACTTTGTAACCTATATGAAAATTTATTGCCATAAAAATAACAGTACATAATATACACATACCAATAATAATCATCTATTTCGATATAAACATTCAAACTTAGTTAGCATAAGAATAACACCGTATAACATAAACATATCACTAATCATCATCGATTCAAGTACCGTCATAAAAATTCAAATGTCTATCAAACAACATAAAAGTCATCCCAAATTACCTTAACATCATCCCAAATACAGTCACAATGAAATAAGTTAATACAATCTTCTGATCAAATAAAAAACAATTATAAGTCATCAGAAATCAATTTGAACATCATCCCAGGCCTCCTCATCTTCCTCCTCCTCATCCTCCTCCTTATTCCCCTCCTCTAGATTCTCCTCGATGGGTGGAAGTTGAGCAACAAGTATCGCTTGGAGTCGGCGCTCCATCGCCTCCATATGTTGTTGTTGCATTTTTAATTGTGCTTGTAAGTTTGTTTGTGCTTGTTCTTGTGCTTGTTCTCGTGCAGCCGCCTGCTCTCGTTGCTCCACAATAACAGCTTTCAATTCATCAATTTGAGTCTCAATTTGCTGCAAAGTTGCCCCACTGCTGCTCTCTCCGTGCGAAGACTTATACCATGTTGTCAATGTTTGGCCTCGTCCTCCACACCGAATACGACCCAGTCGATCGCGTCCCATAACTCTGACGAAAGCCTCATCTGGTGTGAGTGGAGGACCAGTAACATCACTACTATCTGAAGGAGGATCTATCAACTGGGTCATCTTTTCCTATATCATGTAAAATATTATGTTAAAAATAATAACTTTAATAAATAAATGTAAATTTGAAATAAATTTACAGGTTTCTTACCATATTCTCCTTACTTTGATCATCAACCCACAATTCAGTCCCATCACTCTGTTTCCTACAACGAGTCATGTGAAATATTTCTGGACGTGTAGGACTACGACCTTCATTCTTCTTCTGTTTAAAAATTTCAAAATAAATAAATGTTATCAATTGAATTGTGATGATGACACTAACTATAAATTTATAACAACAATCAGATAATATTACTTACAAATGTATAATGTAGCTGATTTATACTTGCTCGTCCTTTCCTATAAGTATAGGTAAGATGAGAACGATTCTTTTTATTATTCCTACCAATGTCCTACAATCATTGAACAAAGTCAGTTACAAACAATTTTATAATAATTATATAATATAAAATGATAAATAATATTTCAGCTCAATAATTATTTACCTTATCTTCCTCTGTAATCCAAAGCTCACACATCCTTCGCCACTCAGCAGCATCTATTGTTGGAGGAACATTTTTAATTGCTTCCTCGAAACTCAAATTTTCAAAGTACTGTTACAAAGAAATGAAATATACACAAGGAGTCAAATAGTAAAATCATAAATTTATAATAACAATCAGATAATATTACTTACGAATGTATAATGTAGCTGATTTATACTTGTTCGTCCTTTCCTATAAATATAGGTAAGATGAGAACGATTCTTTTTATTATTCCTACCAATGTCCTACAATCATTGAACAAAGTCAGTTATAAACAATTTTATAATAATTATATAATATAAAATGATAAATAATATTTCAGCTCAATAATTATTTACCTTATCTTCCTCTGTAATCCAAAGATCACACATCCTTCGCCACTCAGCAACAGCTATTTCTGGAGGAACATTTTTAATTGCTTCCTCGAAACTCAAATTTTCAAAGTACTGTTACAAAGAAATGAAATATACACAAGGAGTCAAATAATAAAAAAATAATACTTTAAATAAAAATATAAATACAATCACCTTCTATTAAAGATTCCAACGACGCTTGCGATGCTGATCGCCAATTTTTCTCAGAATTTAATTATCTATCTCTTCACTCGGCGAAAAGGTGAAATATTGCTGCATATTATAAGACAATTACCAATGTTAAGAAACACCATAAATAATACTCAATTATAAAAAACAAGTTTTAAGAATATATTACCATTAAATCTCTAAAGATTGCATCCTTGATTTCTGAAGATAACTTTCTAAAATCCTTTTGCCATATTCTGTAATGCAATTTACCCAAAATTCCTAAGTAACTTGTGAAAGAATGACCATTAGGACCTACACCCCCTCCACTTATGATTTCTACATCAATAGTCTTTCCATCATCTAAATTCACAAGATATTTTGCTTTAGCTGGACCCCTGCCTCGTTTAACTGTAACAAATTCAAAAGAAATCGTTAAATCAGATAAAGATATAATATTGACAATTAAATATTATTAAACTATGATACCTCTAACACACGAAGACGAAGTTCCCGAAGTCTGAGAAGTGTGTGTTTGCTCAGTAGATGGGCGGGATCCCTGAGAATAAGTGTCAACTGTAGGTGATAATTGTGACCTCTGACCTCCAGAAATTACTCTGCGACGACGTCCTCGACCTTGACTAGACATCTAATCAATTAAAAAATATTGAATAAGTAGATATTTTTTTAAAATAAAAAATTTACTAAAATTCACACTAAAACTTCAAAACTTACAAGCTCCTTTGTCATCAATGTTGCACATATTTATATTTCATCAACTTCGATATATTCTTGTCCTCTAAGGCCATTTATACTAACATCTACATCATTTGTATTTAAAGCGATAGGAACATCCACCAATGATTCTTGATAAACCTCTGCATCATTATCCACTACTTCTTTTGACATATCATAGAAATCTCTTGGTGGTGACTTAACAGTTATTTCCCAACCTGTTGCAGTATTGTTAGGAACATAAAATACTTGCTCTACTTGACAAGCGAGTACAAATGGTTCATTTGTAGGAAGTCTTTTATGTGTGTTAAGACTGATAAAACCATATTCGTCGAATTTGAATCATCTTCCCTCATTATATACATCATACCAATCACATTGAAATAGTATGACCTGTTGTCGAACACCAAAACATATTTTCACCACATCAATTAATTTTCCATAATAACCATCACAGCCTGAGTCAAGTTCTAAAGCCACAATGACACCACAGAGTTGAGTTGTCTTTGTATCATCGATCTCCTTTTTACGAAATATGAAACCATTTACAATATAGCATGAATATGAGAATGCTAATCTTGATGGACCTCTTGACAATGCTTCAATTTCTAGAGTACAATGAGGATCATTTGATTTTTTTAGGTCATTGACATGTTGTCTAAACCACTTTAAAAAATTTCTCTCCACATCTTGATCATTCTCAAGTCTTTGTTCATGCTTTAAACGAAACTGATCAACATCCTCAACTTGATTCAGTACATATAAATGTGCTAAATCTCTTTCTTCCTCTGTCAACCTGCGTTGTTTTCTAGCACCTTGCAATGGTCGACCAGATTTAATGAAGATAGTTAATTGTCCTTCTTGAGTATCATGTGGACCACCATCATAATTTCTATCATGTCGATTGAAGTTTGTATCTATTCCTTGCATATACATCGAACAGAATGTGAGACACTCCTCTATGAGGTATTCTTCTGCAATTGAACCTTCTGGACGTGCTTTATTCTTTACATAGTTTTTTAATTTTCTTATATACCTTTCTATAGGATACATCCATCGATATTGTACCGGACCAGCAATTCGTGCCTCGTATGCCAGATGAATGGTTAAGTGAACCATAATATCAAAAAAAGAAGGTGGAAAGATTTGCTCTAATTTACATAAGGTCACTACAATATCTTTTTCCAACCTTATTAGAGTTTCCACATTCAGAACTTTAGAACATACGACTTTGAAATATTGACTCAATTCAATAATCGGGCCGACCACATCTTTGTGAACAAGTCCACGAATTGCCAAAGGAAGTAACACTTGGATAAGAACATGACAATCATGACTTTTTAATCCTGTTATCTTTCGTTGTTCCACACATCCTGAAATATTAGAACAATATCCATCTGGAACTCTAATGCTCTTTATATAAGAACATATAGCCTCTTTCTTAGCATTAGTCATTGAATAAAAAGCTGATGGAAACTTGGACTTATCCTTCGGTGCATACAACTCTGGACGTATCTGCATATCCTCTAAGTCTCATCGAGAATTCCAATTGTCTTTTGGATTTGCAGAAATATTTAGCATGTCAAGGACGTTATCACATACATTCTTCTCGGTATGCATTACATCCAAATTATGACGAATAAGAAGAGAAGCCCAATATGACAATTCTTTAAAAAAGATGCTTCTCTTCTTCCATCTACCAACACTCAATTCTTTTTTAAAAAACTTGCCAAATTTTGTCTCATGAATGTTTTGTTGTTGCCTCCAAATTTCATAACCTGTTAAAAGTCTTGATTTTGCTGAAGATACAGATTTACCATCAAACTTGTGTATGTATTCATGTCGTCTCCACCTATGTTGTATTGGTAAAAAGCAACGATGACCCAAGTAACAGTGCTTTCTACTGTGGTGTAAAAATTCAGATATGGTCATATCATTACATGTAGGACAAGCAAGTTTCCCTCTGATACTCCATCCTGACAAATTGGCATAAACTGAAAAATCATTAAGAGTCCAAAGCAATGCAGCACGCATTGAAAAATTTTGTTTTTTTGAAACATCATAAGTCTCTAATCTATTATTCCATAAGTACTTTAACTCTTCTATTAAAGGTTGTAAGTAGATATCAATGTCATTTCCTGGATCATTAGGACCGGGGATTAATAGTGATAACATCGTGTACATGGGCTTCATACACATCCAAGGAGGTAGATTATATACAACTAACACCACTGGCCATATACTGTATAACTTAGCCATATTTGAAAATGGATTAAATCCATCACTAGCAAGACCCAATTTAACATTGCATATCTCTACAGCAAAATTTGGATGTAACCGATCAAACTCCTTCCATGCAGGAGAGTCAGAAGGATTACTCAATTCATTACTTATTTCAAAAGTATTACGTTCATCATGCCACCTCATCCACTGAGCGGTCTTAGAAGACATAAAAAGACGTTGTAATCTATCCTTCAACGGAAAATAATGTAGCACTTTATTTCCTTTTTTTTTTCTTATATGTTGTGCATCACTCTTGTATCTTGGAGCACTACATTTTGGACAATGATCCTTATCCTTATTCTCTTTCCAAAATAATATGCAATCATTCTTACATGCGTGGATCTTTTGATGGCTTAACCCCAATGCAGTAATAGTCTTCTTCGCCTCATACCAATTCTTAGGTATAAAGGCATCATTTGGTAATACCTCTTTAAAAAGGTCAAGTAACATGTCCATACATTGAATTGTTACACCGTTCATAGTTTTTATGTGTAACAATTTCAATAAAAATGATAACCTGGACACATTCTTGCAATTATTGTAAAGAGGTGTTTCTGCATCAATCAACAACTTGTAGAAATTTTGTGTAGCTATATTAGGCTCTTGTTCTTCTTCCACATTAATAGGCAAAACCCCTTGCAAATCATCTAACATGTCCATCATTGAATCAACCACCACCTCATCTTGTGTCTCAGTTATATGCATCGAAGAAGCATTCACTTTAATTTGCTCCTCACCGTGTGACAACCAAATTTTGTAACGTAACCATACTCCATCACAAATAAGATGAACCCATACTTCCTCTCTTATTAACTTCTTAGTATTAATACATCTCTTACATGGACACTGAATTAATTCATGATTTTCTCCATGCCTAAATGTCCGTCTATCATCATGAAAAGCCCAATCCAAGAACTCAGAAACTCCCTGCTTATATCTAACATTAGTTCTATCACGAATATCCATCCAACTCTTATCCAATACAGCCATCTTTACCTAATGAAAAAGAAAACACTTGCACGTCTCAGTAAAAATTTATGCAACATATCCCATGTTTATGTGTCTATAGCACATATACATACCTGAAATTTCAACACTAATTTCAACACTAAATATATGAAATGACATACATCAAAAACATAATAATATATAAATGAGCCACCACCCAGGCTCACTGGATCACAACGATTTAACATTAAATCAAAGACATAAGAATATACACCTAGGCTCGATGGGTCACTGATTTACAAACATTTAATATTAAAGTACAAACATAATAATATAAAAATGAGCCACCACCCAGGCTCCCTGGATCAAAAAATTGAAGAGAATCTTGTGGATTTCATACCTTAAATTAACTACTTTATAAGGAAGAAATCATTTGCAGTCTTCAGATGCCAATAATCTAAAACTGAATAAGAAGGTAGGCGCATCACTCAATTCATTATAGAAAGTACATATGATATTAACAATTTCAAAAAGAATCACCAAGATATACTTAAGCACATAAACCAAGTCAAAAAATAGCCAAACAGAATCACCAAGATTTAACATTTGCCTTCAAATCTAACCCTTAATCAAACCCACTAAAAGGATGCACCGATAACATCATCATCATCATAAACAGATAAACAATAACAAGAAGCTTAGCTACCTAGATTAATGGTTGGTTTGTCTTTTCTGATACTAGTATGGCAGCAGTGCCATAAAGAAGAATTTTAGCTTGTCATCATTTGCAAAGCATTGTAGTATCTGGATTATAAGAAGACATGAGAACCTCAAAAATAGAACTATTGGAGCACATAGATTTGCATGGGTCTTCCCTCAGGTTATGAGAAGTTTAGCCTTGTTTATGATCTTTGAAGATGAGGTGTTTAGTCTTGTTTATAATGTTTGAAAAAAGAAGCAAGTGTTTAGTCTTGTTTATAATCTGACACTAGAACTCGTTGGTAGGTATTTCGTTGGTAGAATTAAATTCTCATACTAGAACTCAGAGCATTTGATATTCACAAAGAAGGGTGATCCTATTCTGACACTTAAGATATCCTTCCATCATTACCATCAACTGATCAGTGTTCTAAGATCATCATAATAAAAAATTCACTGTAATAAATACTGATGAGTACATTAAAACATAAGTATCTCAATGGAGTACATTAAGAAAGCACAAGTAGCATTTTTCGGCAAGAATACAAAATTTTGTCTCTCTAGACCGTATTTTACCCAAAAAAAATTTATTTCTCAGCTAGTGCATAAACATCCACTTAATTTTATGTTGTCAACATTACATGTGATGAAATCATAAGGTTTGCAGCTTATTTGTCTGATTTTTCCTTCGATCTTCCAAGAGATCCTTGTTTCATATTGAATATTTAGCCCCTAAAAAAGATATATTAATATTGAAGAATATTTGCAAACATTTTACTAACTAGAAAGAGGGAAAATTTTTCTACAGACCGGAAGCGTGGCTGGGACGTGAAGCCAACTAGGGAAATAAGAACAAGAGGAAGATAAAATTGCGTTGTAAATTTAGGCTGGGCTAGGAATTTGAGAAAATAGAAGAGAAAAGTCCATTTTATGTGAAAATTAGTTTTCTTAGGATTATAAGTTTTGAAAAGAGACGGTTATATAACTTTTTATTTCCTAATTGGACAACAATTTTCCTACCTCTAAACCTCTAAAAAAATTCCAAGCAAAAAAAAATAGTTTCTCTTCGTTCTCCATAGATCACTCTCTCCCTCTCCTCGGAATGGTTGAGAGTTAACATTAATCCATGCAAAATTTGACTTCTTTTAAAAACTCTTAACTAGAGAAAATTTTGTAGTTTGTCAAAATATTTTTTAATTCGGAAAGAAAAAAACTTTTCTTTCTCACTCAACACAGCAGCCTTATAAAACTTAGCACAGCAGCCTTTAGAGACTTATTAGCCCTCCCAAACACAACCAAGAGTTGGTGTGAGAATACTGAAGATGACCAGCTACTTTGACATATTTCATACCCACACGAAAGAAATCCTACTCCCTGTCCAGACTTAGGTCTATGGATATCTAATTCTAATACCAGCTAAAAACATAAGCTGTATATATTATTATCCAAGATCTTGTTTTGTGTTTGATCTGTCCGAACAATTGCTTGTATGATGTTTTTCCATGGATAGCTAGGATGGATTCAGACAGGAAACTAAGCTTGTGCTTGTGGTGGAATGGGGCACTTGGAGTCGTTAGTATGAACAGGAGGTCTCAGTACCCAAGGAAAGCTATAATGAAGATAAGAGATCCTCTCAGTATGTATTTGGATTGGAGTCCAGTGGTATTAAGAGGGAGAGGACTCAAGTATTTGTCAAATTTTGAAATCATATACTTGATTTTTTTGTAATATTTGGCCCCCTTTCTCCTTTCAGTACTGCTGCACTTCGATCCAAACGTGTACTGAGAGGATCTCCTCTCATGAGATGGTTGCAAGCAAACTGGCCCCATTAGCTCTCTTGTCACATTGGATAGACCCAAGTGATCATGTCACCATCACTATGCTTGTGTGTCCTACTGTGGACATGTTTCAAAGACCTGTTCAAACACATGCTAGGAAACTGAAGAATGGAATCATGTCTTGTAGCATGGAGTAGTCTTCTCTTGGGGTTGATATTCTAGCGAGGAAACTATCAAATTATGGCCTATGACAATTTTTATATGTCAGTGTCACCATTATGGTATCATTTTTGTAGGATGTATAATATGAGAGAATCATCCTCTGAGCTGGACGAATTAAGTGGAAGAATGGATGTATGAAGTTTGGTGACGTGTCATATTATGTCGGATCACGGGGGCATGCATCTTAAGATGGTGTGCTTTTTTTTTTTTCTGACATGGGTTTTGCTTTTTTTCCCCTTCCTTTACATATATGCATAGTTGATATATATTGAGACTTGTAAAATATAGAGGCTAACAAACTAATTATAATGCTTCTAGTCCAAGGTGGCCCAAAAGGGCCCAAGAAAGGAAAAAAAGAAGCATCTGACTCCTGATGCATGCTCCACTCGGCTCGTGAGGAGATAACTCAGTTAGGAGAGCTGTAGGCTGGATATTTCGAAAGAAACTTCAACTTTGACTTTCAAATATAAATTATTTCTCTATGAATTTATAATGAGTTAAAGACACATATTTTACACATCTCATACATGTAACATGAGTTTTCAAATAGAACTGTCTGGTTAAAATTAGCCCTTGATGAAACCCACTAAAAGGATGCACCGATATTCTCATAATGAGGGGCTGATATCAGTTAAATGTAGTTGTTCTAACCTGTCGGCAGGGAGCAGCAGGTGAATGGGGCCCAAGATGGTCTGAGCAGTAGCTCTGTCCAAGCAGCAAGTGAAAGGGGCCCGAGCAGCAGATGAAGGGGGCCCGAGCAAGTCCGAGTAGCAGCTCCTATCTGATCAGCAGCTCCTGTCCGACCAGCAGGTGAAGAGGGCCCGAGCAGCAGTTGAAGGGGGCGCGAGCAGGTCCCAGCAGCAGCTCCTGTGGAGCCGTAAGTGGGAGCAGCAGCCGTAGGGGAGGGGCCCCGAGTAATAGGTGAAAGAGAAATAGGGAGGGGGCCCAAGCAATAGGTGAGATGGTCGGCAGGGAAGGAGCTCGTGAGATCTCCAACAACAAGGGAAGGCGGGTGTGGCGAGGTGGTCACCGGCAGCTCGGGCACTAGGGAAGAGGAGTAGCTGCAGCAGCCAGGAGAAGAGAAATAGGGAGGGGGCCCGAGCAGTAGGTGAGATGGTCGATAAGGAGGGAGCCCGTGAGATCGCCAGCAACAAGGGAAGGGCGGCGTGGCGAGGTGGGCACCGGCAGCTCGGGTATTAGGGAGGAGGAGCAGCTGCGGCAGCCACGAGAACCCTAGGGAGGAAGTTTACACAGTTGGATCATCAAAGATCCAATGGCCAAGAGGCCTTTAAACCAAAAGACCAATATAATCCTTCCTTGTCTAATAATTTTAGGGTTGTCAACGAAAATCTGATTATCTGATTTTTCGATCTGTTAGGGAAAAAAAAAATCCATTTCCGATAAAAAATATCCGTCCGATAGTTATCAGAATCGTAATCGGATATTTCCGATAAGCCATCAGAATCAGAAAAAGAAACTCCTTTTTTCGTATTCGCTTTTCGATTTTGATTGTTATTAAATTTATTATTAAGAATAATATTAACCTTAAGATTATTTTAATCTTAGTAATCATTATCTAATATAATTAATCATTACCTAATATACTAAGACGTATTTGTTACATTTAGATTTCATTATCTACTAATTTCATACTTGTGCTAGGGACCTTTAAGGTATTCAGATTAATCAAGTTAGTTCGATTTATGGACTAAGGAAACAAAGTCAAACCAATTTTTTTTATTCGGTTCAAATTCAAATCAACTCGATTTTTTTGAAGATTCAACCCAAACCTAACTGAACTAAGAATCGAACCAACCCATGTTTTTTTTTTTTTTGCACTAATGTTCAATTTTTTTTTTCTTTCCACTAATGTTCAACAAATCCCCTAACTTTTCTAATAAAAAGAAAAACATCACAACTTTTTTGCAGCAAAATGCATTCTTTGGCGAAGACATGAATAGGTACACTCATCATCTATCCCCTCCTTAAGGCGAAAAAAAAAGGGGGGTCCTAACAAAGTGTTTTGAAAGTAGAATTCTATACTTAGGAAGTGGCCGGCAGAGCTATTCCCACCGTCTGACTTTGAGGTGATGGCACAGTGAAGGAGGTGATGGTGCGGTGGAGGAGGATGCAGTGCAGTGCTCAGTGGGACCGACATGGCCGCCTAGCCGGCACGGTGGAGGAAGATTGAGCGCGGTGACGGACGATCAGGTCGGTGCGGTGGAGGATGATCGAGCCGACACGGTGGAGGAAGTTCGAGCGCAAGGGTTTATTTGTAAATACTTAAATTATGAGGATTTATTTGTATATCAAAAGATCATAGGGGTTTCATATTTCTAAATATATAACTATATGTTTATTATTTAGAGTATATAAAATAGTTAGGTAAATGCTTAATTTTATTCATGAAAAAATGCTCAATAAATGTTCAATTTACCGTGTAATTCTTATTAAGTTAGTCTATTCATGAACATACTTAGTAGGATATTTAATATGTTCAAGAGTTTTTTATCAAATAACTAGGAGTAGAGACAAGTTAGTGTTCACATGGTTTGGCCTGAGTTTATAAATTAGTTTTCAAAGATTTTAGACTAAATTGGTCATGGACTCGTTGAACTCTTGATCTACTCGATACTCGACTCAAGCTCATTCAATATCTAAACAAGCTAGTCTAAGGCTCTACCACCTTTGGACGCCTTATTGTTCTTAGAGAAGAAGACCGCTGTGGAATTGTCACAATATATCCTGATAGGTCTGGTGACGAAATCAATGAATGATAGACCTGTGAGCAGATTCCGCAACTAGATCGCCTGTGCACTAGCCTCAAAACAAGCAATGAACTCAGCTGCCATCGTGGAAGCTACTGTAATACTCTGCTTCTCACTGCACCAAGTGATAGCTCCTCCTGCTAGGAGGAAGATGTATCCTGTAGTGGACTTCCTCGCATCAAAATAGCTGCCAAAATCAGCATCAGAATAGGCAACGACCTCTAACTGATCTGACCTTCTGTAAGTGAGCATGAAATCTTATGTACCTTTAAGATACCGCATGACTTTCTTAGCAGCTTTCCAATGATCCATGCCTGGGTTGCTCTGGTACCTGCTGAGCATATCTACGGCAAAAGCTATATCTGGACGTGTACAAGTCTGAAGGTACATCAAGCTCCCAACGGCTGAAACATATGGGATGGGCTCCATCTACTTCTTTTCCAAGTCGTTCCTAGGACACTGTAATTCACTGAATTTATCACCTTTTACAATGGGTACCTTATCAGGTGCGCAGGACTGCATGTTGAACCTTTCCAAGACCTTTGAGATGTAAGCCTTCTGAGAGAGACCAAGAGTGTCTGAGGGTCTATCTCTAGTGATTTCAATGCCCAAAACATAGTGGGCATCACCCATATCTTTCATCTCAAAGTTCTTAGAAAGGAAAGCTTTGGTTTCGTACAATAAACCAAGATCACTGCTGGCAAGCAAGATGTCATCTACATACAAAAGCAAGACAATGAAATTACTCCCACTGATCTTTAGGTACAAACATTCGTCATTAATGTTTTCCTTAAACTCAAAGGACAGTATGATTTCATTAAACTTTATGAACCATTGGCGGGAGGCTTGCTTAAGTCCGTAAATAGATTTCCTTAATTTGCATACCAAGTGTTCTTTCCCTTCAGCACGAAACCCTTGAGGTTGCTCCATATACACTTCTTTATCTAGGTCCCCATTGAGAAAAGCCGTTTTCACATCCATCTGATGTAACTCCAGGTCAAAATGTGCTACCAAGGCCATGACTATTCTGAATGAGAGCTTCTTGGAAACTGGAGAGAATGTCTCATCATAGTCAATGCCTTCCCTTTGAGTGAAACCCTTAGCTACCAATCTGGCCTTAGATCGTTCAACTTTGCATTTAGCGTCCACCTTAGTTTTGAATATCCACTTACATCCAAAAAGTTTGGAACCTTTAGGCAAGTTAACGAGATCCCAGACTTGGTTTTTGGCCATTGAGTCAAGCTCTTCTTTCATGACTTCAAACCAATAGGCAGATTTTTCACTCTTCATGGCATGTGAAAACATCATTGGATCATCAATGTCACCCCTGTCTACACTATCCTCCTGTAGGTATACTATGAACTCATCATATATGGCAGGTCTCCTGACTCTTTCAGATCGACGCAATGTTGGCCCCTTATCCACCTGAGGAGGTAGTTGGTCAACAACAGCGACATCTTCTAGCTCTGGAGCAACCTGGGGTGGACCAACTGCAACTATTTGCTCCCCTAGGATTTCATTCCGAGGAATGAATATGGAAACAACGTTGTCAGTTGTTACAGGTGTTTCAACCTGATCCTGTAACTCCTCAAAAGAAATCTCTCGAGAAGGTCCACTCCCACTAACTCCGCCATCTTCAAGGAACTTTGCCTTATCTGTTTCTATAATGATGCGAATATGGGATGGGCAATAGAATCTATACCCTTTTGATCTCGCTGGATAACCAATGAAGAATCCAATAGTTGTTCTGAGATCAAAAGCCTTTTCCTGTGGACTGTACGGTCTAGCCTCAGTTGCACACCCCTACGTGCGCATATAGCTCACAGAAGGTTTCCTACCACACCATAACTTATAGGGAGTCTTAGGCGCAGCCTTCGTAGGAACCTTATTCACAATGTGAGCAGTTGTCTTAACGGCTTCGCCCCACAAGGATAAAGGAAGAGTAGAATGACTCAACATTTCCCTAACCATTTCTTTAAGCGTTCGATTCCTTCTTTCTGCAACCCCATTCTGATATAGGCAGCCAGGAGTAGTGTACTGCGGTACAATACCCTCCTCTTTAAGGAATTTAGCTAATGGACTAGGCCTTTGTCCCATCTCAGTATACCTACCATAGTACTCGCCACCTCTATTAGACCTGACTATCTTGATTACTTTCCCTAATTGTTTCTCTACTTCCTTCTTGAAATCCTTAAAGACATTGAAAACATCTGCTTTTTCAAGAAGTAAATAGAGATACATGAATCTAGAATAGTCATCTATAAAGGTGACAAAGTACCTCTCATCAGTCAGACAGGGTGGAAAAGGACCACAGATATCAGTATGAATTATTTCTAAAATTCCAAAACTCCTTGTGGCATCTTTATTAGGCGTGTGTGTTTGCTTTCCTTTAATGCAATCAACATATGTCTCGAAGTCAATGAAATCCAGAGTGTGTAACACTCCTTCTCTCACTAACCTCTTGAGCCTCTTCATAGAGATGTGTCCTAATCTCCTATGCTACAACATGGATGAATTTTCATTAACTCTACCACGCTTGTTGCCAGTAAGAACCGAAGTATGCAGGGTGTTATGAGATTGTTCAATCACATTGCTAAGACACAATTTATACAAACCATCAGATATAGTACAGTACCAATAACAATAGAATCCTTTATTAATTCAACTGAAGAGTTTCCAAGTTTGACTTGAAAACCTTTTTAATCAAGTCTTGATACTGAAACCAAATTTCTACTAAAAGATGGTACATAAAAAGTGTCTTCTAAATCTAGAACAAATCCTGATTCCATAACTATCCTATAAATTCCTACGGCCTTGACTTGTGAACGCGTCTTATTTCCTGAAAAGATGCTCTGCTCACCCTCATTCGGAGGCCTTTGGAAAAGGAATCCCTACATAGAAGTGGCAACATGCACAATAGAACCTGAGTCAATCCACCATTTACTTTTAGGAATATTAACTAAATTAGACTCATAGCAAACATAAGATGAGATATTACCTTTCTTTTCAAACTATGCCTTCCTTTTCAGATAATCTTTCTTAACGTGTCCAAGTAACTTGCAGAAGAAGCACTTGTCATTTTTGCCTTTTGACTTGTCCTTCTTCTTGCCCTTCTTCTGGACATCCTTCTTCTTTCCTGGTCTACTTTTCACTTTATGAGAGGTAAACAAAGTAACATTGTTCCTCTCTCCTCTCAATCTCTCTTCCTCCTGGACACATATGGTCATTAATTCATTGACTGACCATTTAGCCTGATGTGTGTTGTAGAAGATCTTAAATGCCTCATATTCACTAGGCAAAGAGTTGAAAATAAAATGGACTAGGAAAGTGTCTGAAATAGTAACTTCCATGGCATTCAGTTGAGCAGAAATATCTCTCATGATCATTATATGCTCTCGAACACTATCACTAGTGTATTTCATTGAGGACAGTTTAGCCATTAGAGTACTAGCTTTGGCCTTATCAGAACTAATGAACTGTTTCTCAATAGCTTTAAGAAATCCACTAGCAGTAGTCTGATCTGGGATAGATCCCTTAATGTTCTGTCCAACGTGTCCCTGAAGGAACAAAAGGTAGAGACGATTGGACTTTTTCCATTATTCATAATGAGTCTGCTGTTCCAACGAGCTTTCTGGAGTAAGTGGAGCCGGTATAACCTCACGTAATGCTAAATCTAAGTCCATGCAGCCTAGAGCAAATTGTATCCTTTGTTTTCACTTAGTGAAATTAGTGTCATTCAGGTACGGCACACTAGCATTAAATGGTGCAAACAAAGGAGAAGCAGCTGAAATAAACAAACACATGCTCACATATAAGGCAATGGAACTAAAATATTGCAAGTAATGAGACAAGATTTAAATTGCAAAGTAATTTAACAACTTAACATGAACTACTTTATCAATTCGTCCGATAGCTTCATGGACGAACTCCCCGAATTAACTAAAGTCATAAAACTAAAACTTCTAAACATTTTGATATCAAAAGAGAGTACCTTTGGGTACATAACTCTCAAGAATCGCCATGTAGATAAATTTTATTTTATCCTGTTCATGACATGAAAATAAACACTCATTTGGGAGTTAAATTTACAATCAAGTCAAGAACACAAGTATTTGAGATCATTTTAATTTCTTAACAAGTATATTTTATTATTCTCCATTCATAAGGCCACTTTGGTGATCTACTTACACACTTTGAATACTAAAACTTCCTCCCCCAATTAAAATGATGACAAATATCTAAATGCTCATCAATAATGTTATTTAAAACTTAATATGGTAAGATTTTATCAATCCTCGTGATTAGTGCCACTTTGGTGGTCAAACTAATCATTTAGAAATTAAAAATTTACCACAAAACTACATAACATCATCAATTAACACATAATATGAGCAAAAGGACATAAACACAATAACTATTGCAATTTAAAATGGAGATATTCATGCATGATTAAAAAACTGTAAGGAGGACAAATAATCACAAGAAATATCTCCTAAACTTACAGCAATAATTATTGATACATAAACAACATTAATCATGCTTAAAACTATATTAAAATGGCTACTTAACAAGTTTATAGCATGTTGTTACATATATGTCCTTTTTCTGTTTGCAGAAAGATAACTGAATTAGAAACATAACCTGAACAGTTTACAGAAAAATCCAGAATTGTAAACATACTTTTCAGTTTGCAAGAAAAACCAGAAATTGCAAACATATCCGTTTCTGATTTGCATAAATAAACTGAAGTTGCAAACAGATTTTCAGAAATTGTGTATGTATCCAAACAGATTTAAAAGAGGATCTTTTATCCTTTAAAGATCACTAATGGGCCTAAAATGGGCCCATAAATATGGGTCAAAAATTCAGAACTTAATGGATCAATTAAATGACCATTAGTGAGCTTTAAAAGATAAAGATAACTAAAGGAGTTTAAATTAAATGATTTTAAATCTTAAGGATGCATCTACACAAACGGATATAAACGGATACGGGTCCGGCTCTTAACGGGTTAACGGGTTCGATTTGAGTTAGATTAACGGGTTTGGGTTGGAAACTTAATCGGATCCGGATTCGGGTCTTAATGGTATCCAAATGGATATCGTACCCAAAATCTGAATCCAATACCTGTTAACTAATATCCGTTAAGGAATTATCAAATGGATCCGAATTTGGGTCTTAATAAAATTCTAACGGATCTAATACCCAAAATAAGACCCAAATGATCTTTAACTAAGATCCGTTACGGATTTAAAATCTAACCCAAATAAAAACCCAATGATTTTCTAAATTCAATAGTTTCCTAAATCCAATAGTTTCTTAAACCCATCATCTTCAACCTCCCAAAAAGGAGAGTTAGGGTTTAGAAACTCAATTTTAGGAAATCCAAATTTTAGAAAACCTCCACCGAATCCCGCCGAAAACCGCCCTTGCCGGAAAACCCCCGCCGGAACGCACGGCGGCGCCGCTCCCCCCGCGCTGGGCGGGCTCCTGCGAGACGCTCGCCGGCGCCGCCGCGCGCGGCCCTACGCGCAGGGTCCCCCGCGCGGCGGGCCGCCGGCCCCGCGCAGGGTCCCCCGCGCGGCGGGCCGCCGGCCCCGCGCCGGGCCGCGGCAGCCCGCCACGCGGCCGCGCCGCGGCACACCCGTGGCGGCTCCGCGCGGCCGTTCGGCCTGAAATATATATATATTTTTTAAAAAAAATATGGGAAGAATCCCGTAGATCGGAGCCCCTAAATTCCGATACGGGCTCTGATACCACTTGTTAGGGATTTTAGGAATACCTGGAGCGGAAGCCATCCCTAATGCAGAGGAAGACGATTCCGGAGTCGATCCCCACGCGCAGTGAACCTCGAACAAGAATCTACGAACTCCGGACGAGAAAAAGGTGTAAATCCAGGTACTGTCTCCACTGGTTTCCTCTCTCTATTTGTCTTGATGCGTATGACCTAATGGGGAGTCACATGCATCTTTTATAGAGAGGAGGGACCAGTTCCGTTCTTACTTCTAACAGGATCTTACCCATTACAGGATCCTTATTGGGCGCCTAATGGGTTAAGCCCAATCATATTCCATTAATTAGATGTCTAATGGTGTGCAAGTGTGCAGCCCAGTAAATACAAGTAGACTACTAATTGGATTAAAACCCAACACTTGTAACTTGTCTTCGTTTATCTTTTCATGAACATCTTTTTCAATTATTTTCTCTTTTTCACTTCTCCAGTTATCATTTTGTAACTCAACTTTTGCTCCTAAGTAAAGATAATGGAGGTTAGAAATTAGTACTTGTTGACATAGATCCGGGACTCCCGTTATGTATTTCAGTTTTATGTGACAGATACAGATAGACCTTTGTTCTTCCCTACAGTATTCACATGCACATTAATTAATACTAGATGAGCACCGACAAAAATGGGACCTGCAAGTCGCTCTCCCCATTTCCATTCTTGGGTCGATGCAGTAGCTAGCTAGCGTCCCAGTTCCCGCACAAACAGCCGACTTAGCGGGCAAAAGCAAAGCCGTTGATACTAACGATTTGAAACTATGGGCTCTGACATTAAATTGAAATTATTGGACTATCCAACTTAAAACTGTAAGACAATAAGTAGAGTAGGCACCATCTATTAAATATTTTTTGATTTTGTCCTCTTTCCGATATAAGACTATTCTAACATGCTCCCGATTTTAGACTCTGTTACGTAGACTACCAATACGGGGTGTACGGCCCCGCTCGTAATCATAAATTCTGATATCATGTTGAAGTTATTAGGTCATCCAACTTAAAACCTTAAAACTATGAGTGGAGTAAATACCAATTTCTAAATACTTTTTTATTTTATCTTTTTTCTAATGTAAAATTATTCTAACAAAAATTGAACGGTGTTTCACTTGACGGCCAGTGCTGATATAAGAGCTAAGAGAGGATCGTGCAGCCACGAAATAACAAACAAATGGGGCGACTGGTAGCTGTAGCATTGCCATTCGTCCATATCCAGTGTTAAAAACAGAGGGAAAAGAGGAGCCAGATTTTGGAAGAAGGGTCCACTGCAACAGAGCTAGCTACGAGGGATGCGTTTGGACACCGCCTACAATTCTTGAGTCCGGATTGCCTACGATTTCTGCAGTGGACCGTAGACGATCAGTGAAAAATAGAGGATCCTGAATGTTTGGAGTCTTTTGTCCCTCCTTTTACTGATCGCCTACAGTCCGCCGAATGACCTCAGGTGTTTGAAGTCTCTTACCCCTCCTCTTTTTTACTGATCACCTATGGTGTGCCGAGGACCGTAGGCTATCCGAGTTCACAATTCTTTCCATCTTTTGAGACTTCTCTTCCGCGATAAAGCGTCACCCGACAAAAGGACATGCAACTTGCAAGGAGGTGGATAAGGTTGAGAGCGAGAGAGAGCATTTGGGTCTGGTGCCTCGGTTTTGAAAGGTGGTTCTGGTGCCCTCGCTGGTAGTTACGAGAGGGTGGGGATGGGGACAAGAGCACAGAAGGTGGACTCATTCCTCCCTGGCACATAATCCCCGGTATTAATTCGGCGCAATGGGTTGTTCCTGTTCTCCCGTTTCCCTCTCTGGATGCAGCGGCCGGGTACTCTGTGTGAAAACGTGGAGAAGGTTTTGGGCAGCTTTTCCCCGATTCTTAGGCAGCTTTTGGGATTCATGGTTGGTTAGATTCCAATCATTTGTTACGGTTGGAATCTAATAGATGTTTCTAAATTCGTCGGAGAGAAAAAGAAGAGGACAGAGATAAGAAGAAACGGCTGAGAGGAGAGGAGTGGAAAATCTACGGAAAGGTTGATTTTGGAAGGTAAAGTGATTCACATGATTAAAAAGTAGAAAAAAGACAACAATGTACTTAGTTTCTTTAAAAATTATTTTAAAAGATAAAGATATCTAAGTAAATAATTATCTAAAACTACTTTTTATTCTTTGTCATCTCAAATAAAAAATTTACAACTAATGATTATCTGAAAAATCCTTCGTTCGGCAATGACTGGGTCACAATTTGATTAATTTTGGGTAAAAGTTTGGGCCAAGTTGCTGTTTTCAAATGACACCTAGGAGATGTGGAATCTTTTAGCATATATGTATATATAAGCCATGATGCTGTTGATTTTGTTTCTGATTTTTTGCCATTTCCGGGGATGGGATGCGGAAGAAAAGGATAATTTTTCGGTGGTCAATATTTTAGAAGATCATGCTTCGCTGCCATGGTGGCCGTTTAGTCCTAATATTAAAGTGCACGAGAGGGGAGAGAGAGAGAGACTCAAATCTACTATTGGAGCCATGACTTGTAGCTTTTTCACGACCAATTGTCCAGAACCCTTACTACAAACTGCAGTAAGTAATCCCACCTCTATAACATGTTATTAAGCTTGAAAGTTAATGTATACTGAATGTGAACTCTATATACATCAAAATCTAATAGAGACATACTAATGGAGATTGTCATCCGTCATCCGCCACCAAATTCTCATTGGAGATGGCAGAAAAATGTGAGGAGTTGAATCATTTACCTTTCTTTATCCCACAAGCCTGGCCATATAATAAGAAACAGGAAGCCTTGCCGTCCGGTGATCCACTTTGTTTTTTGAGTTTGGGAGCATGGCGTTGATGTTTGTCCTTATCTTACAATCTGAGAGTTTTTTTTTTTTTTTTTTTTTTTTTAAGTTAATCGGGGATCAACTTGCGCTGGAGTTGGTACTTGCTCTCCTCTATGGTTGTGCAACTGCAGGCCTCATCCGTAGGTGCTGGACCTACCTGTGAGAATAGCGAAGGCGATATGTTTTCGGCATCTCCTTCGTCTGCAGTAGGGGATGGCGGCTGGCACCTTCATTGAGGGCCCGTTTGATATCGCTTTTTAGGGTACTTAACTTTGAAGCGGTCAGACAACCATAATTTTAGACTGTTTGGTGAAATGTCTGAATGAGGATCTAGGTTAACTTCTTATCTTTCAAATTCTTCTTAAATTTTAACTAAATGAGGGGTCGTTTTTTTTTTTTTTTTTTCAGATGTCATCTTCTCTCGGAAGGGATCCCCATCGACGCAGCCGCCTCAGCCGCAGCCACCACCTCTCCATGCCGTTCAATGATGTGAGCCGCCTCCTCTTCGCCTCTTCTTCCTCCTCTAGCTCCGTCGCCTGAGTCCAGAACCAACCATTAGGGCAGCTGTCGAACGAGTTGACCCAGATATGTCTCCCATGGCCCCTTGGTCTTCAAGCAGGGGGGGTGGGGGTCCAAGAGGCGAGTATACCGGTGCTGGGATCGCACTTGGGCCGCTGTGATCAGCATGCTCTTGTCATCCTCCTACAGAAAACGGACGAGCTCACCAAGGCGGCGTTCTTGGAAGGGGTGCCGCTGCTCTGGAGGTGGGCATCTAGGTTCCCAACGTCAACACGAATGAGCTCACCACTGCAGCATGGGCGATAGTCCAGAAGCAGGGACCGCGGGTGTCCAGGTTCCTACACCCTTTTCATGTTCCCATCCATGTCTCCAGCCAACAGCAACAGCAGCGCAGGGCACCCCGCCATTGCCCACAGCGGGTCAGGGAGGCCACCAGTCCGAAGGAGGTCGGCTACTAGTGAAAAATGAGCGGTGAGGCCAGCTTTTAAACGGCCCTCACCGGGTCTTATCTGTGGAATGGTGCTCATCTGTTTCAGTTTCGCTGAATGTAGACTATGCAGTCTTTAAGTCTCTGTCATAGTGACAATTAAGGCACAGTTCATATATACTTAAAAATAACATCCCACAAAAGTTTGAACATAGGCACTCCTCCTATCTTTCTTACAAATCAACTAAACTATGCTTTATTGGTATTTAAGTTGCATATTTTTGCCATTGATAAGGCTTATGAGTGTTGTGGCACGCCTGACTTTTGGAACACGCTCCGGATGAGCTTTACCATGAGTGATCCGTCCTTTGAGACACCATTCATCACCTTCTGATTTCAAATTAGTTTTGTAGAAAAGAGTACGATTTGAGTTCAAATTTTATCATTCACATTGATAGATTAGATAAACTTGGACCCAATTCAGAGGAACAACTTTTCATGAGAAGAAAATAGTCAAAAAATTATTGTGTTTGTGAGAGACTCACATTTATAGAAAAGAAATACAAGAGATAAGAGTCCGTTGCTAATGCCCTTTCTCTCTCCCTCTCTTTTTCTCCTAAAACTTCCTTCCCTTGATCTCTCTCTCTCCTTAGAATAAACCTTAGTCTCTGGAACTTGTTAAGTAAAACTTCATGAAAAACTCTGATAATCTTCTTATACAAGCAGGATGATCTTTCTTCCACATCCACCACATGCCCATGAGGATCATCGACGGTGATCTTAAGATATTTCTTTCGTGTGTTGGATCATTAGTTTTTTTGAATAGTGATATTAGAGTTAGATTTGTTTTGTTTGTCTCATTTTTTATTTTTTTTGGCAAGACATTTTAAATAAAAAATAAAAAATAATAATACTTGCTACACTAAGGAGGGGCACGTGGCCTATACTGCTTCCCTCAGTACCGTCCAATCCTAGTGATCGAACGTTTATTATTTTTTTGTTCAATTTTTTTATCTTTTTAAGACATTCGATCAAAAATCCGAGAGTATATTCGGAAAGTTTAGATTGACGCCAACTCAACTATATATTTTTTTGGAAAAAATACTTTTACTATTCACCTTAATTTCTATGTAATAAAAATAATGATGGAAAATTTACCTCTATTCCAAGATGTACCTTCAAATTTTTATGGAAGTTTTAAAACTTTTAAAAGAAAATTAAAAACAAAAACGTGATGCAACACCGTTTGATCTTAAAAATAGAACGACGCTAAAGAGGACGGTACAGATAGACGTTACTCTTAAAAGAAGGATGCGAACGCCACAACCCCTATAGGCGGTGGCATCGCGGGCTGCAACAACTGCCACACGGGCTGCACTAGGGCTCACTTTGTTTGCAGAATAACTTAAATCAGAATAAGGTTCTGGGGATTTCTTAAACCAGAATAAGAGGTATTTTGATTTGATAGTCCACCCAGAATAAGGAGATTATACTGCGTTATTCCAAGTGATTTGGTAGGAATAAGTGGAATAAGGAGTGAAATAAAAGGTAAAATTGAGATAATTGGGGGAATTAGATATTCCAGGTAGATTTGGGGAGTTGGGGGAATTGGAGGAAGTAGGCGTACCCTCAACCAAATCAGAATAGGGCCTTTATACCAGCTATTCTGGCCCTATTCCACAAACAAAGTGAGCAAAACAGGCGAACCCGGTAAGATCCTACCCCGATCCTCATAAGACCCGTATCCACATTTATGGATCCGGCTCCGGATCCGAATATCAAGTTGATGTATACAGATCACTGGATCCGGATCTGGTTATGCCTAACGGATCCGGATCCGGAGGTGCAGCCTGGGTATTTGCCAACCTTGCAGATTTAAGATGACGGTACGCATGTAGAACTACTCTACATTCCTATGAATTTAAAATTTTACTTAAAAATCCTACTTAACAAAAAACCTTGTTTTTAACGTATGTTTATTTCTTATTATATTTCAACACATCAAGTTCAACATTTTCTAATCTGCTTGTTGAGGAAAAAGAGTGACTAGATTCTTTAAAAAAAAAATCTCCTGCTATTACAAGCTTATTATATGAATTTTAAATTTATTTAAATAATCAAACATACTTGCTGCTTGCAAATTCTAATTAACATTTGTCTATTTAGACAACCTCTAAAACTTCAACAATATGTAAAGAAATACTAAACTACAATGAAACACAGCAGAAAATAGTCCACAAAATCGGCCATTTCTTGGTCCATGAATAAAGATACACCAGTGTACATCCTGAAATAAAACTCGAAATGAAAGCACATATTTTCTGGACCAGCAGTATTTAATAACTAGTTTGATATTGCATATCCCATAAATAAAAGAAAAATATCACTAAAACTGGTAGTGGGGCGATGTTGCATTCATCTTCTTTACCTGCATAGGTAGTTAACGCTGTGGCCCAGTTTTGAATTCCTGCTCTCCTTTCTTTCCCTGCATTCCATAGGTAATTAACCCATGAAATAGTAACAAATCATGCATTTAGTAAAAGTCTAAAAAGTCCAGACATACTCTAAAAGCACCAAATATTGTGGACCCTATGTTTGACAACACTTAGCAAAACAAGAATCTATCAGCCACTAGGACTAACCCATGCAAGGGTTTTACACAGAATGCTTTGGGATGGAGCTGCTCAGGAAAAGAGAACATATAGTATGCTTCTGATCTTTCTATTACTCCCTGAATATCCTTTACACCAGACTCACTTTTTTACATCATGAACAAGAGCAGTAAGCATAGATAGCTTGCAATCTATTTGTCCCAAACCCTTGTAGCCTTCAGTTGATTCATCCCTGTTGATTTTTCATACTAAATTTGCGGAGATAATGGGGAATGGCATGCCCTCAGGGATGTAAAGAGGCTTATACATGTAAGCGGGTGTCCATATATAATGTATGTATGTCTATTTATCAAACCATGGATCTAAAATTTGTAAGCCCATCCTTATCTGTTTCCATTCAGAATCAGTTGTTAGCTGTACCTGAGCTGACATGAACGGCTCCATCTGCTGTTGGGCTGGCTCAACATGAATCAAACAGTGGTTAACTGTTTCTAATAAGTAAATGGATGTGTTTCCAACCAGAAAGGTCTTCTATCAACTGGTTTAGATGGAACATAAATGCAGAGCAGAGTCCAAAGAAAACCATAATTTAGATTCATCTACCTGAGCAATGATGCAATTGTTATCTGCTTGAAGTATATTCGAGTGAATATTGGATTGCCACCATAACTATAAGCCTCCAGAAACGCTGTTCGGATCCACAATGAAATAATCAGAGATTTTGTTGCAGATGAAGAAGTGCTCACTGACTTTCCTGTTTGCCTTAGTTTCAGAGATAAAGAGCATATCCGGGTTAACCAAGAGGGTTAGTTGTTTTAGATAGGGAATTGCCGCAGACCTTCTAATACCAGGACAATTCCAAGCCATAAGCTTCACTGGGGACCTTGTGGCAGTTTTAGGTTGGTCACCAGGACCATAGCATTGGATTTGGTGGGAGTATATGTCGAACTAGTAACAGATTTAGTTGGCTGTTTTGTTGCCTTAAGCTTGCTCTTAACTTTCTCAGGTTGATTTTGTATAGACCCTATTGCAAACATCAGACTGGAGCCATCAGGAGATAATAACTGAATACTGGAACCAGTATCCTCAGAGTTCTAGCATTTCTTGAGAGGATCTGCTTGTAGATCTAGGATATCAGACTCAACTTTTTTCCTTTTGGACAGTGATAGGCTGATAGATCCACCAGCAATTGTACTGGGAGGATGCGAGATCCATCATGTGGCTCAACATGAGAAGGTACAAGTATATTATTCGCTCAAATGTTTAAAAAGAAATCTCCACAGAAAAATACACAACAATAATGACTCCCACGGAAACCTTCCTTTCTGTGTGCACTTCCTCCAAGGCTCCTATATGGAAAGGTAGTTATTCCTTTGCATTAGGCTCCTATATAGAAAGGTAGTTATTCCTTCGCATTACAACCAAGTTGAGTTAGAAGATCAAGAACCACACCATGATTACTTGGTGCCTCTGGCCCATATCTGTTAATAAATTTGATTTCCTGCTTCCTGTCCTACCGCCAGCTTGGGTTTCATATTTGGTGAGAGGGGAAGAGGACTGACCACAATGTAAGATTGGGTTGAGAAGTTGTGGTGAGGACACAAGGGCTACAGTCTGGTTCCATCCGGATCTTGTTTACCGCCGTTGGAGGGTCCGTCCGGCGTCCTTATGGCTTGGAGATGAGTTAGAGGCATGAGACACTATTTATGTGCTTTTATTAGGAACCTTTATGGTCCATCATGTACTTTGATATTTCCTAGGGGTTACAGATACATAGATGGAGGGGGGAGTCTAAGAGTCTAACAGGAATTTCAAGGGACGGGAGTTACATATCTCCCTATATATGTATGTTGTTAACAAAATAGAGGGATGATAAATGATTGAAAAGAAAATACCTGTTGTGTGTGTTGTTCTTTGTAAGAGAGAGACCCCCACCCCCCCTCTTCCTCGGTGCGACGCCGAGCAATTCCCCTGCTCCGGTGTGACGCCGGAGAACCACCCGCCGGTGCGACGCCGACCGGTTTCCCTTCCCCAGACCCCGCTCTTTTCCTCCTCCCCTGGCGTTCGCTGGAGCCCCGAGTCATCACCGTCGTCGTTATCCACCATTCGTTGTCGTTGTTCGGCGCTGTCGCCGTCGCCGTCCCGCTGCCACGCTCGCCGGTCACCCGTCTCTGCCCGCGCCGATCGCCGCCTTGCCCGCCATCGCCGAAGCCCTCACCACAGCCTAGCCCCGCCGACGCCACAGCCCCACTGCCCCATTGTCGTCTTCCTGTGCTCCGAGGCCGCCACCCACGCCATCGTCGTCGCCGTCGCCGCCCCCGCGTGCCGTCACCGCAGCTCCGCCCGCCGCCTCGCTCCGCCGTCGCTCGTACTGCTTGCTGTCGCTCTTGTTCGGTTAAGAAAGAAGAAGGGTGGAGAAGGAAGAAGGGTTTATGGCCCTATTTAACTAAACCGGCCAAACTGGTCCAGTCTAGCCCCCTCCTCCTCTTTATCATTTGAACCTGATCCAGCTAGGTTGCTTGAAGTGGGTTTAGACCCGTTTCAAGGTGGTTCGAGCTAGGGTGCCACCTGGTCCGAACCAGGGTGCCGCCAGGTCCGAACCAGGAGCCAACCCAAGTTCTTGGAGGTGCAACTGGAGTACAATTGGATCTATTAGCGCACCGCCCTCGCGTAGAGCTTGTCCGGACTCCGAATTACGTGTTGTCTGCGCCGTTGGGTTCGTCTCGATGAGGCCTATCCAAATTTAGAGTGCTGTTGTTGCAAATCTGCCTCGTTTTGCATGTCGTTACTGCACGCATACTGAGGAATCTGATCGCACATCTCGAGGCCCGTGTCAGCCGCCTCGATTTGTGTGCCAACCTCCCGGCACCGATCTTGCAGCAGCCAACGTCCGATCTGCCTTGTTTTGCGTGCCAGTGCTGCACACATACTGAAGACTCCGATCGTGCATCTCAAGGCCCGCTTCAGTCGCCTCAATTTGCGTGCCAGCATCCCGGAGTGCTGATATTGTTGCATGCTTCCCGAGGCAGCCTACCAGCGACCTTCGTGTGGCCATTGACCGGTCAGCTGCTGTGTTTACCACCCGAGATCATATTATTGTGTATATTGTAGCCTTTTACCTCCCTGCGAGGAGTGGACCATCATTTTGTTGTATTTAGAAGGTGGTACACAAGCACCGAGTGATCTTCTCCTACGCACCTGCGTAGAGTTACGTGCTAACCCTCTCATTTCCATTTGCTTGTCTCGTATGTGCTTTTATCTGCCACCGAATCGAGAGATAGGTCCTAGCCCGTGATTCTTCATTACTGTTGGCTATGAGTGCGCTATATCGATCCCAAGTTCCGATAGAACTTTGGGTGGGCCTAATTCCTAGACTTGTGGTAGTTTCTCAACTACCAAACGGTCCCACACTTCCTCATCGCGAGAGGGACAACTTTTTAGCTATATCTACTTATAGACGTGGTTATCTAACTGGACTATTGTGCGACTAGACTGTAGTTGTCTAACATTTAAATGCTTATTGCTGAAATTCTAGCAACGCCAGCGAGTCTGTTAGTTGTCCCGCATCAATTTTGGTATCAGAGCCAGGTTCTACTTGTCTAGGGAGTTAGTTGAGAGTCTTGATTGGGTCATAGTGGTTTGCATGCCCACGCGTAGTGGTACAAATTACGATCCATTTGCAGCCATGTCTAGGTCACCCATTGAATCTCCTGAGGAAACTCAAACTGAATCTAGAGTCTAGTCTACTTTTGATTTATCAGATATGGTCTGTGAGCTCCACAATACTTTAGGTCAACACTTTGAACAAATGGAGGGATCGCTCAAAATAATTCATGATAGGATGGCTCAAATTGATCATTCCCTTCAAGGTTTAGCTGACCGAGTCACCACATTAGAAGGAGTTCCCTGAGGACCACAGGATCACGTGAGAATCCCGACTCAAGGACCCGTGACGGTTGAGCATCAGCCACTCCCACCTCCCCCGGCTGTTTGTCCCACTCGATATAAGGATAGAAGGGGTTGCCACCCATGTTATGTGGACGATCCGTTTGAGGCAGTTGATGACGGATTTCGTCAAATTCCGCTTGCACAGAGAGGTCCTCGCCCTGATTTTAGGCGAGCCTAAGACTTTGAGTACGAGTGTAGGCCCTATCATGATCACGGGGATTTAGATTATCAGGCCATCAAAAATGTCAGAGTGGATGCGCCTATCTTTGACGGATCCCTGGATCCCCAGATCTACATGGATTGGAAGGCTGATATGGATCATTACTTTGATTGGTTCGAGATGTCTGATAGTCGACGGGTCCGATTTGCCAAAATGAAACTTATGGGACAAGCTAAGATCTTCTGGTCTAATGTGGAAGCCCTTCTTAGGCAGTGATATCAGGAGCCCGTAGAGACATGGGATGAGATGAAGGTGAAACTTCGTGAGAAGTACCTTCCTGCCACATACCGTCATCGTCTTATTGGTAAGTAGCAGAACCTCACCCAAGGGAACCGTACCGTGGCTGAGTACATCTTTGAGTTTGATACTTATCTTTTGAGATGTAGTGTTCTAGAGGAGAGTGCGATGACCCTTTCATGCTTTCGGAAGGGTTTACGTCTAGCTTTTCAGCGCGAGTTGTTCAGGAGGGATGTGTCTACTTTAGAGTATGCCTATCAGTTGGTGCTCGAGGCCGAGCAATTAGAGATTGAGAGTGAGCCTTTCCAGCGCCCGAGGTCCCCTTTTCGGCACCCTCTTGACACTCGAGGTGCACCTGCCTACCCACAGAGAGGACCTATGATTCGATTGTTGGGATCGCTGTGTCGGGATCCGACCGAAAACGCAACAGAATAAAATTAATTTCGGGATCGGATCCATCCCGTTTCTATCAACAAAACAAGACCAGAGTAAATTAGATTTACCTTGCGTGGATTCGAATCCGCGTTCATTTTCCGGTTCCGTCGGAGCGATGCCGCAAGTCGCGCAGATGCCCGACCTCTAGCGGTATCCACGCGGTTCTCCTCGCGATGGATCGTCCTTGCCTCCTCGCTCGATGCAACGTTCGTGGATCCCGTCTGGCTGCGCGTAATCCGCCGCGACATGCGGATTCGGAATCTCCCGTCGAACGGAAGGCGGAGCAGTCGGGAATCGAAGTGGAGCCTCCAGATGGCCGCCTCGTGTCACACGCCCAGAAGAGAGGAGAGAGAGAAAGAACGACGGCTAGGTTAGGGTTGTTGGCCCCCGACGTAGAATCCGTTCTTTTATAATAAGTTTGTTTGTGGTTTTTCATAAAAACCCAGACTTATCCGAAATCCTATCGGATTATCCATCGACTTGAAAACCATTTGCGTGTGACCCTCTAGGCCCAAATACCAGTCCAGTTAATAGCCCATTAAGCCTAGTAACCTTTTACTGACCCACTGAATTAATTAATATCCTTATATTCAATTAATCAGCCAAATTTAATGTTCCACAATAAATTCGGACGGACTTCCGATCACGTTGGATGCCAAGCAACATCGCGTGATCCTGGATGGCACTGGGGTTATCGCAACCCTCTATTGGAACCTTTCTGTCATCGGTTAGCGCGCGGATATAATCTTTCATCTGTGTAATGTTCCCGAATCGACCTAGGGTATGGTTTACTATTAAACCCTATTCGGTCGATTCACTTGAATCAGATGCTGCTAATCTGAATCCGATAACTCCTTATCGAGTACAAAGTCCGCTCTGGCCAGGGACTTTAAGCGCATCATTCCCAGAACATTCTCTCTTAAACTACCGAGAGCGGATGATCCCGTATTGAACACACAATTACCTTCGAGGGCATTTCCTTGAACCCGATCGCTTGACTTATTGATAACCTATGGTTAGGGATTCGTTAGTCAAGGTCAAAGTTCAGAAACCTACCAACAAGATATCTTTGGCGTCTCAGGTCCAAGGATCATCCACGCAACCGTGACAAAAGAATCGAGCTGGTTAACAGTGAGGTGTTTACCATCCAGCGATTCATAGTCGGATCAGTTCAGTGAACTCATTCGCCAATGAGCACCTATAGGTCCAACATAGTGTCTCCACACAAGTGACTTATAGGATCAGTCACCCTCATCATATGAGCTGAAGTAACCTATACTAGTCTATCCATATATTCAATGTCCTATCTCAAACATCCTATGACTAGGAACAATTAAGAACATGTGTTTATAAGTCTTCGGTCCCGTAATTATGATCTCATCATAATCCGAAGACTATTGCACATGTTCATGGACTTCATCGTGATACGATAAACATAGATCGAATTAATTACATACAATGAATTATTGCCATTTACTAATAATCTGAATCAGTACATAGTATCGGATTGTCTTTGAGACCATTGATGGATATAGGTGTCCTCTAAGCCAATCATAAGGCACCTATTTCAATCTGGTTCACTAATAAATGGCATTAAATTCATTATGTAGATTGGCATATTAATATATTTACGCATAATGAAGTCTATGAATATGTGCAATAGTCATCAGATTATGATGAGATCCTAATAATGAGACTGATGACTTATAAATACATATTCTCAATTGTTCCTAGTCGTAGGATATTTGAGAAGGACATCAAACATCCGGTTAGACTAGTACAGGTCATTCCAGCTCATATGATGAGGGTGACTGATCTCGTTAGTTACTAGTGTGGAGACACAATGGTAAACCTGTAGGTGCTCATTGGGGAATGAGTTCACTGAACTAATCCGACATGAATCGCCGAATGGTAATTTACCTGACTGTCAATCGGCTTGATTCATCGTCACAGTAGCGTGGTTGATCCTTGGACTTGAGACACCAAAGACACATTGTCGGTGGACTTCTGGACTTTGACCTTGACCTACGAATCCCTATCCACGGGATATCTAATAGTCAAGGATCGGGTCCAGCGGAAGACCTTCGAAGGTGATTGTGTGTTCAATAAAGGATCGTTCGCTCTCAGGTAACTGGAGAGAGAATGCTCTAGAGTAGATCCGCAGGAGTCTCTGGTCAGAGCAGAAACAATATCAGAAAAGTAGTTTTCGGATATTGTAAAGCGGAGTCTGATTCAAGTGAGTTGACAATCTAGGGTTTTACAGTTGACCATACCCTAGGTTAACTCGAGAGCATTGTGCGAACGAAGGATTATACCCACGTGGTAACTGTGGACGGACATGTTCGATGAGCGGGTTGCTGAACCCCATTACCTTCCGAGATCATATGGTGTTGCTTGGCACCCAACTTGATCAGAAGTCCGACCGAATTTACATGCGATGATAATTCGGTTGAGTAATTAGTTAATATCTAGATATTAATTAATTACAATAAGTCAATAACTAGTTATTAGACTTACCGGGCTGAAAACCGGACTGGTAAATGGGCCTAGAGGGTCACACGCAATAAGATTCTTAGTCGGTGGTACATAAGTGGAATTTATATTAACTCGGGGACTTTTGTGAAAAGTCGTACCGACTTAATATATATACACGCTGTTGAGAAACCATGGGCCAAGCTCCAGGATTTCCCTTGCTGGCCGTCATCCCCCCTTTCTCTCTCCTCCTCTGGGCGTCCCGTTCGAGGCGCCAGAACAGTTTCCGTCTCCGCCGCGCGTGATTCTCGAAAGTCGGGAATTCCCATCCGCGGGATTTCAGCAATCGTTGCGGTGACGGATCTTCAGCGAGCGAGCTGAAACGGACGAGGGATCGAGGACGAACCACCGCGGAGGATCGCGTGGATACCGCTGGAGGCCGGACGCTTGTGCGGCTCGCGGCATTGCCTCGACGGAACCGAAACGGAAGCGGATTTGAATCCGCGCACGGTAATCAGATTCCAACCCGGTTTTTTGGTTAGGGTTTTTCGTTCCAAATCGGATCAGCGGGCATCGGGCGGGATAAATTTTTGTTCTTTTTTTCCGCTGCGTTCTTCGCGTCCCGCCCGGATCCCAACAACCATCTAATACTAATAATCTCCCACTTAGACTAAAGCCAATCACTTTTATACAGAATACCCATATTCTCTAAGTGACGCTCAAAGACATTTTGAGACAAAGGCTTTGTAAGTGGATCTGCTATGTTGTCGGCTGAAGGAACTCTTTCCACCACGACATCTCCTCGAGCTATAATCTCTCTGATTAGATGAAAGCGCAGCAGAATGTGCTTCGACTTCTGATGAGACCTCGGCTCTTTCGCTTAAGCAATCGCCCCATTGTTGTCACACAGCAGTGGGACGGGACCAGATATACTTTCCACCACACTAAGATCGCCGATGAATTTCTTCATCCATACAGCTTCCTTGGCGGCTTCAGCAGCAACAATATACTCGGCTTCCGTTGTCGAATCAGCAGTGGTTTCCTACTTTGAACTTTTCCAGCTTACTGCTCCCCCGTTGAGTGTGAAAACAAAACCTGATGTTGACTTGCTGTCGTCAGGATCAGACTGAAAACTCAAGTCAGTGTATCCTTGCAGCTTTAAGTCTCCTCCTTCATAGACTAGAAATAGATCCTTAGTCCTTCTCAAGTACTTAAGGATGCATTTCACAGCCTTCCAGTATTCATCACCTGGATCTGCCTGATGTATGCTCGTAACACTTAGAGCATATGCTACATCAGGTCTGGTACATAGCATGGCATACATGATGGACCTTATGGCAGAAGCATAGGGGATTTTATCCATCACAGCCCTCTCTTTAGGTGTCTTGGGAGACTGACCTTTAGAGAGTGAAATTCCATGTCTCATCGGTATGAGACCTCTCTTGGAATTTTCCATGCCAAACCTTTCGACAATCGTTTCTATGTACATGGATTGGGTTAAACCTAGCATCTTCTTTGATCTATCTCTATAGATCTGTATTCCTAATATGTAAGATGCTTCTCCCAAATCTTTCATGGTGAAGTTCTTTGACAGCCATATCTTTACTGATAACATCATTCCTACATCATTCCCAATGAGTAGAATGTCGTCAACGTAAAGAATCAGAAATGTGATTGCGCTCCCATTGTTTTTTCTTGTATACACAGGGCTCATCTTCATTCTTAATGAAGCCATAAGATTTGATTGCCTCATCAAATCTTATGTTCCAGCTTCGGGAAGCTTGCTTCAGTCCATAAATGGACCTCTACAACTTGCATACCATGTTTGGAGATTCTTTAGATGTGAATCCTTCTGGTTGTATCATATACACCTCCTCCTCAAGGTTTCCATTGAGGAAGGCAGTCTTCACATCCATCTGTGAGATTCAATAATCATAGTAGGCAGCAATGGCGAGAAGAATTCTGATGGACTTAATCATAGCAATGGGTGAAAAGGTTTCGTCATAGTCAACACCTTGTCTTTGACGATAGCCTTTTGCCACTAATCTTGCTTTATAAGTCTCAATACGTCCATCTGCACCGATCTTTCTTGTAAAGATCCATTTGCAGCCGATAGGTACTATACCATCGGGTAAATCTTCCAAGTTCCAAACTTGGTTGATGTACATGGACTGTATTTTAGAATTCATGGCTTCCCGCCATTTTCCGGCCTCTAGACTTTCAATGGCCTCTTGGTAAGTCTTAGGATCATCATCCTCATTATAGAGTATCCTTGAACCATCCAAATTAATATGTCCCACATATCTTTCTGGTGGTTTAGGTACTCTTTCAGACCTACGAGGTTCCTGTGTATCATTTTGAACAGGTTCAGAAACTGACGGTTCATCTGATGAACCATTACCAGTTTGTGGGTCTGGAATTTCTTCCAGAATTACTTTACTCCCACTGTCCTTCTGGAGAATATAATCTTTTTCCAGAAAGACAACACTCCTGGACACAAACACCTTTTGTTCGCTAGGTTGATAAAAGTAATATCATTAAGTTTCCTTTGGATATCACACAAATTTGCATTTGTCAGTTCTGGATTCCAGCTTATCTGCGTCATGTCTTTTAACATGAGCAGGACATCCCCAGACTTTAACATGTTTAAGGTCTGGTTCCTTCCATTCCATATCTCATATGGAGTGGTTTCAATAGATTTGCTGGGTATCTTGTTTAGGATATACATAGCTGAGCTAAGTGCATATCCCCATAAGGACACTGGTAATTTGGACATGCTCATCATGGATTGCACCATTTCCATTAATGTGCGATTTCTCCTTTCTGATACACCATTCATCTGAGGTGTATAAGGAGGTGTAAGCTGAGAAATGATACAATTATCCTTTAAGTATTTAATGAACTCTGTACTCAAGTATTCACCACCCCAATCGGATCGGATGGTTTTTATACTCTTTCATATTTATTTTTCTACTTCATTCTTAAATTCTCTGAATTTCTCAAAAGCTTCAGACTTATACTTCAATAAGTATATATATCCAAACCTTAAGTAATCATCAGTGAATGTAATGAAGTATGAGAAACCACCAATGGCTTGGGTTGACATAGGACCACATACATCTGAATGTATGAGTTCTAATATGTCTTTGGCTCGTTCTCCAGTTCTACTAAATGGAGACTTAGCCATTTTACCCATTAAACATTACTCACAGGTTGCATATGATTCATAATCAAATGGATCCAAGTATCCATCTTTATGCATCCTTTGGAGTCTATTTTCACCAATGTGTCCAAGCCTACAATGCCATAAGTAGGCTTTGTTCATTTCATACTTACTTCTTTTAATTGAAGAGCCGATGTGTAAATTATCGTGAGACACATTTAATAGATACAAACCATTGGACAAAATAGCAGAAGCTATTAATTTATTTCCGAAATAAATTGAACAACTATTGTTCCCAAAGTTTAAATTGTATCCAATTCTATCTAAACATTAAATAGAAATGATGTTCCTTATTATGGTAGGTACATAATACATTCATCCAATAAAAATGTGTCTCCGGATGATAGCTTGAGCTTCACTGTCCCCACAGCGATCGCCGCAACTCTTGCGCCGTTACCTAGCCTCAACTCCACCTCTCCGGTCCTCAGCTTACGTCTTCTTGTCAGTGCCTGCACAGAATTGCAGATATGAGATACACATCCAGTATCTAATACCCATGATGTACAATCTCTTATTGACAAGTTTACATCTATCATATAGATACCTGAAGCGTCATGCTGCTTCACAGTTCCTTGAGCCTTGTCCTCGAGGTATTCTTTGCAATTCCTCTTCCAATGGCCTTTCTAGTGACAGTAGAAGCAATCACCTTTCTCAGCACTTTTACCTTTATCTTTCTTGACAACCTTTGCCTTCCTCTGAACCTTGTTCTTACCTTTCCGAAAAGCTTGGACTGCAAGTCTTTTTCTGTTGGTCTTACCAACCATGAGGACTTAGGGTTTATCCTTCACAAGGTTCCCTTCAGCAGTCTTTAACATGTTCAGTAGTTCAGCTAAGGTGGCATGGATCTTGTTCATGTTAAAATTAACGATGAACTGAGCATATGACTGTGGAAGTGAAGATAACACGAGGTCTGTGTGCATCTCCTTGGGAAGTGTAATCCCAAGAGCATCCAGCCTCTCCACCCACATAATCATCTTCAGCACGTGATTCTGTACTAAAGTTCCCTCTGCCATCTGAACCTTGAACAAATTCTTCGATATCTCATATCGTTCGATTCTGCTCTGCTCACCAAATAGCTCCTTCAAATAGAGAATGATGGATCTAGCATCCATCTCTTCATGTTGCCTCTGCAACTCATTGCTCATAGAGGCTAACATGTAGCATTGGGCCATGGTGGAATCTTCCTTCCATTTTTCATACGCTATCATTTCCTCATCTGGGGCATCTAATGCTGGTTCAGTAGGAGGTTCATTATCCAAGACGTAGGCAATCTGCTCAAACCTGAGGACAATCTTCAGGTTCTTTAGCCAATCTGAGTAATTGGTGCCTGTCAAACAGTTGGCATCAAGTATGCCTCGCAACAGGTTATGGTGCGACATTCTAGCCTACAGGAGATAATCAAATGATAATTAGCAGATATTCAGATTAACTAAAACAAGATATGGTCTTTTATTATATAGTTTTACTCCCATTAATTTTCGACGGACTGTATAACCTTCAGATATACAGAACGGGAGACACCGACTATCTCCTAGTGGGGATCAGAATCTGCAAGCATCACAGTATGACCTCGGGTAAGCACGTAGTATCATACCGCTATCTCAGAGCAATCATCTCATGATAATTGCAACTCCTTGAAATATCCGATCTTATTTAGACTCCCAAGTTTAATGGTCCCGGGTAAACACAGTAGACCATTATCCCCGGTCTAAGCGTTACCATCAATACGTGACAGAGTAGAATAGAAATATAGTTCCCGGGTAAACACGTGGATAACTATATCGTTCCTCTACTCTTATCTAAAGGCATCTAATGCCATGATCAACAGTCCTCTCAACAGACGATGGCAAACCTCGGGTAAACACATAGTATCTGCCACCACTGTATTAAGTTCTATTAATCATATTGATGGAGAGCCACGCGGTGCATTCTCAATGACTCGTGCTACGGCTTAGAATTTGTTATGAAAGTTTTATTTATTTAGTTTGGTCTCATCTTAGGTGATAGTATTAAATATATCAAATATATTATAAATATTAATAACCTGGCAAATATAAAGCACATGCATCACATACATGTTATTAGTGTGGTCATGGACGGCACTGCGGTTTGATTTGAGCCAGACAGTCAAACACGCATATATACACAACATAACATATTATATTATGAGTCTGCAAACTCATAGATTTGATGAACTCCTTCGTCTTCATTTGGTTGCAGTTGTGGATCATCCTCGCTCCGCGCGCAGCCGCCTTGATCAAATTACTTCATAATTCCTAATTACAAGATAATTTATAGAAAGAGGAAGCCTTATGGCGATTACATCAAGGAGGGAGGTAGAAATACATTGGAAAATGAGAGGGAGAGGTTCGCAGACCTCTATTTATTAATAAATAACAAACCACACAATCAAATTCCACATCCACAAAAATTGCTCGTCCATGACCACCATGTGTTTTATTTAAACAAACCACATATGAAATAGCACATCAAATGGCTAATTAAAATTTTCGAAAAATACATAATTTTGGGTTTCATAAAACCAGGACCAAACAAAATTTGGATTTAGAATTTTCGAAAAATTAATTTAAGCATGCTTAATTTAAATCGAATTTAAACAAGCAATCTAATACACATCATTAATATGTACATAAACTCTAATTTGACAAAATTGTAATATTCCATGCTGTTAAGATTAACAAACATTAAATAATACATTTAACAATAAAATTAACTCCCCATTAATTTTCTTTAATCTAACAATTAGATTAAATTAACAACAACTTGTTAATAATCATATTAATCCATATTAATCTAATTCTTGCACCATATTATTAAAAAATAGAACTCAATCTAATTATAAAATCTAATTTCATAAATTAATTAAGTTCTGTATTAATATGGGACAATAAATAGATAGAAATAGGGATTAAATATAAGAAAATAAGGTGGAAATAGGGGCTGCGGTCCAATGGTCCGGACCGGACCCTGGGCTGAGCAAAGCCGGCCCCTGGTCTAGACCCAGGTCCGCCCACAAGGGCGCGGACCTAGTCCGGGTCCAGGGCCGGGCTGGCTCGGACCCGGGGCCCCGGCCCGGCCCATCGGGCCCGCCCCCTTCACCCGAGCGCAGCTAGGAAACCCTAGCTGCGCGCACGGTGAAGGGGCGGCGGCTCCCTGCCCCGCAGGTGCCGGCCGGCAGGCCCTGGCCGGAGGGTGGTCGCCGGCACCCGGAGGCACCGGTGCCGGCACCCGGAGGCACCGGTGCCGGCACCGGCAACCCCTGGTTTCCGGCGGGGAGCTTCCAAAAACCCCCCAAAACTCTATTTTCTGCAAAATAAGAGAAACCCCATGTTTTTTTTTTTGAAAAATAAAAATAAATACAGGGGTTATTAATCCTCCCGGCCATGATACAAGATCATAGCTTCGATCCACGACCCCATGGGAGGAATCCCATGCTCCATCGAGCCCTTCCCAACGCTTGGGATGCCCGTGAACAATCCGACACGAGTTGTTCTTCGTCCGATGAAGAATACACGAAAATTGCAGAAAATAAAATAAATTTAACGCTTACAGTTTGTCTTAAACTTGCTGTGTTCATCTCATGAACGCATCATATGCATGGAATTAATCACAAAATTATCAAAAAGAGATCGAAACGGCGAAAACACAGTGGAACCTGGCTCTGATACTACTGTTGGGATCGTCCTGTGTCGGGATCCGACCGAAAACGCAGCGGAATAAAATTAATTTTGGGATGGATCCATCCTATTTTGATCAACAAAACAAGACTGGTGTAAATCATATTTACCTTGCACGGATTCGAATCCGCAAGTCGCGCGGATGCCCGACCTCTAGCGGTATCCACGCGGTTCTCCTCGCGATAGATCGTCCTCGCCTCCTCGCTCGATGCAGTGTTTGTGGATCCCGTCTGGCTGCGCGTAATCCGCCGGGACATGCGGATTCGGAATCTCCCGTCGGACGGAAGGCAGAGCAGTCGGGAATTGAAGCGGAGCCTCCAGATGGCCACCTCGTGTCACACGCCTAGAAGAGAGGATAGAGAGAAAGAACGATGGCTAGGTTAGGATTGCTGGCCCCCGACGTAGAATCCGTTCTTTTATAATAAGTCTGTTTGCGGTTTTTCATAAAAACCCAGACTTATCCGAAATCCTGTCGGATTATCCATCAACTTGAAAACCATTTGCGTGTGGCCCTCTAGGTTAGGGTTGCTTGTCTCGTATGTGCTTTTATCTGCCACCGAATCGAGAGATAGGTCCTAGCCCGTGATTCTTCATCACTGTTGGCTGTGAGTGCACTATACCGATCCCGAGTTCCGACAGAACTTTGGGTGGGCTTAATTCTTAGACTTGTGGTAGTTTATCAACTACCAAACGGTCCCACGCTTCCTCATCGCGAGAGGGACGGCTTTTCAGCTATTTCTACTTATAGACGTGGTTATCTAACTGGACTATTGTGCGACTAGACTGTAGTTGTCTAACATTTAAATGCTTATTGCTGAAATTCTATCAACGCCAGCGAGTCTGTTAGCTGTCCCGCATCAGGTCGCTATCCTACAAGTAGAAACAAGAATGAAGAACATAAGCACGAGAGTACCAGCAGATAAAAATCATGAAGAAGCAATAACTCATCATGTTTCAAAAGAATCCACCTTTCTAACCCAATGGACTATCATCGTTCCTGTTGTTTGGCACTCCTTCAACGTCTTGTGGTAGATAAGCATGTCATCCCACTTGGCCTTTGTACGAAACCATTTTCTTCCAATGTTCCATTCAGACAAACACTCCATGAGTAACTTGTTGCTAGATGCTCATCTGTGTGACTTTCACCAACTTTAAAAATAATTAAGGACATACTTGTTTAACTTCCAATGCTTATCAATATAATGAGCTGTCAAGGACATGTAAGAATAATTTTGTCCCGATTTTCAAGTATCAATTATGATACTTAGTCTACCTTGAATCCTATTCAAAATATCATAAATCTTTTGTTTCTCATTCTTGAACATTTTCATACAATCAGATTTGACAGTTGTTCATGATACCATCTTAAATTATGGCTGCATATTTTTTACAAAGACTTGAAAACCATGGTGCTAAACAATGCAAATGGATATTCATGCATGATCACCATTCGGGTAAGATCGCCACAACTTAAAGGTTGATCAAATTTAAATGGTTCAGTGTCAATTCTCAACACAAGAATCAAAATGTTTCCAAAGATGAGTACTTCCACTTTTACTACTTCCTGTGAGCCTTGCTTTACAAGCATTGCATGTTGCACACTCAACTCCATCGACATCTGTATACTTCTCAAACTTCAACCAAACCAATGAAGTGCATTTTTTTCTTTTTTCGAAGATGTGCACGTGATACTTCCACATCGACACTTTTATCATCCGTCTCAACAACACCACTGTTGCTATCATCTCTTGCAACACTTGCACCCACAGATCCAGACATGTCTTTAACACACAAATCTCCTAAATTTTGTCAAGTAATAATAAGAAATCATATACGAAGAAAATTAGCACTTAACAAGTAAAAAAATAATAAATACTCATACTACATGGCACCAATTATATAACGGAAAAATAAAAATTAGAGAGATTGATCGAGAGAAACAATCATCCAAAGACTGGATCCAGGCCATGGGACAAGGACCGGGATGGCTTTGTATTGGGTGAAGGTGCTGAAATTTTGGTGAGCATTCTCTTCATTATGAATTAGAGTTCCCTTCCTTAATTTAATTACCAAGTGATTTTGCTGCTCACCTGTAATTTAATATTCATAAAGACTGCATTAGTGGAATGGTCTAGGAGGCGCATGGATGTGTATATGTGATACTCTACTTGAGGCATAGAGGAGTAGTATTCATTAAGTCCAAACAATAATCCCTTCAATACTAGAGCCAAGAAGCCAGCGACTGTTTTTGCCATGTCTAGTCAACTAGCAACTAGCTCGCAAAGCTGGAGTTTAACTAACATCATGTGAAACTCCAATCAAGAAGGAAATACTAAAATTTTATAATAGCACTTGGCTCAAGGAGTGTCTTCCGAAACCCTAAGACCAAAGGACGCTTTACTATAATACATAATAGAGGAAATCTTTATTTCTCATGACAATGCAAACTTCCACAGGGTAATGATAATAATACACATGGTATTTTAAACCCCAGAACCTAAATGGACAGTGCCAGAAAGTTACACTAACACCTCTAAGAAATAACTTCATAGGGAAGTTTTCCTAGTTCATAGATAATTGCAAACCCCCAACCCCCACCAATACCCCCAAATCCCATTTTTTGTTGTCTGCCGGTTCCCAAACGTTACCATAGATACCACTGCCCCTCACAAAAAATAAGAAAAATAAAAAATAAAATATAAACAAGGTAACTAGATAGATTATAGGGTTCCTTCCAACTCATCATTGTTAAAGACTCAAAAATGAAAAGGAAAAAGATGTTCTTAGTTGGCTGACGAAGATGCAACATGCAAGAAGCTATTTACTTCTATGGGTGCTTTTGCAAGTAATCAGTACATAGAAACGTACACACGCACATAGAGGATGGACAACATTATGATATCATCAGAATACAAAGAGTAGTTTACGAACCACACTTCAAAGGCTAGCAAAAAAAAGAACAACCACACTTAAAAAAAAAAAAAGGAATATGATTGTGATACTGTCAGAATAAAAGGAGTGGTTTAGGAGTTCCACTTCAAAAAATAAGGGAGAGCACAAGGAAGAACGAAGGATTCAGTAGCTACATGCCAAGGGTAGAATGGAAAAATAGAAAACTGCAAAAAAAGTTGGGCTCTGACCTGCCGGATTTGAACCAGTGACCGAGCGGAGTGGAGGACGATTAGGCCGGCACGATGGAAGAAGATTGAGTGTGGTGGAGGACGATCGGGGCCGACGTTGGTGGAGGACGATCGGGGCCGTCGTGATGGAGGAGGTGATGGCTGGGAGGAGGGGATGGCTGGGAGCAGAGGAGGAAAATAGGATTTTTTTGGGTACCAAGCGTGGATAGCCGACGGACCTCCACTTTCCCAAATGTAGATGTACCCATGGATTCGTTTCACCCCTTTCGGGCATATGAGAGGATCCGCGATCCGCAAAATCATCATCTAGTCGGGCCGAATTCGGTTAGAACTGGCCCAATTTGTACCCCTAGGCAGCACTTGAGTGTGACAACAAAAGTTGCTCACGACAGTGGTACGTGGTATAGCAGCTGCTCGGGATGGAACTAGGGGTTGCAATGAGCCGAGCCGAGCCGAGCCGAGCTTCGGCAAGCTTGAGCTCGGCTCGACAGCAAATTTTCGAGTTCGAGCTGAACTCGAGCTTCAATTTGAGCCTAGAGCCAAGTTTGAGCTTGGCTCAAGGATGAAGAATTGAGCTCAAGCCGAACCCGAGCCCAGCTCATTGGGTTGGATCCATCCAGCCCACCAATCAGCCAATTCACTTTTGTAGGCCCAAGTCCTTCCTAACAATTCATAGGCCCAAGCCCAAATGGCAGCTAGCTGGGTTACGTCTAGCCCACTAAATCTCTTTTTCATGTGCAACGTCGAATACATTGGCCCAAACCTGCATTGTCCAACGTAGAGGAAGGCTGCTGGTTGGGGTTCTATTTATAGAAGGCTAGGCAAATGAAAACCTTGAGATATTCGGTATAAGACTATATGTCCCAAGCAGAGCTCGCTCCCCAAGGACGGGCAGGCAGGTGGATGTTAAAAATTTAGTCGGATGTCGGCTATATTAAAAAGTTCCTAGCCCTCATGTACTTCTTGTTGGCAAAACTTCACGTATGCTTCAGTTGACGGTCCAGTAGGTTTGTCTAGGTGTTAGTCTTGTGATGATTTTGAGTTTGAACTTGTGTGTGGGCTACGGCGAATTATAAAAATAATATATATATATATATGTATATATATATATATATATATATATATATATATATATATATATATATATTATCTTTTGAGCTGGCTCGCGAGCCGATCGAGTTGAGTTCTTTAAGCTCAAGCACGGCTCATTTACTGAAACAAATTTAACATGGGATTCGAGCTTGGCTCATTTGTGATGTTTGTTAAAACTTATTTTAAACATTTGAAGTCTAATTCTCTATCTATTGTTTAAATTTGTAACTAAACAAGTACTTAAAAAGAATAAGAGTTACCTAGAGAGCTTGTTTGATAACCAACTTAATTCACAAATGAATTAACATATTACTTAGAAAAACACCCCTAAATACTTGAAAATATTCATAATTTTGTTATGTTTTGTTTTATTAAAGTTGAAATCAATGGAGAATGAATTTTTATATATCTATCTCTCAAATTGTAATATTTATAATTAGGTCCCTAACTTTTGTATATTACAAAAGTACCCCTAAATACTTGGAAATACTCATAACCTTTTTCTGTTTTGTTTGATTATAGTTGAAATCAATGAGAAATATATTAGTCTTAGGTGGCCTACAAGCCAATCTGACTTTGTAAATCTCGTTCATTTATTTCATTATGTGTAATTCGTTCTTTTACCGTCTCATAATGAAGTCTGTGAATATGTACGATAGTGATCATATTATGATGAGATTATACTAATAAGACTGATCACTTATACACACATATTTTTAATTGTTTCTAGTCATAAGATATCTGAGAAGGACATCAAATATCCGGTTAGACTAGTACAGATTACTCTTGCTCATATGACAAGGGTGACTTATCTCATAGTCACTTGTATGGAGACACTAAGGCGAATTTGTAAGTACTCATTAGAGAATGAGTTCACTGAACTGATCCGACCGTTGGATGGTATTATACCTAACTGTCAACTAGCTTAATTCTATTGTGGTAGCTGCGTGGATAGTCCTCGGACCTGAGACACCAAGGACACCTTGTCGGTGGATTTATGTACTTTGACTTTGGTTTATAGATCGCTATTCATGGGATTGTAAACAGCCAAAGATCAAGTATAGCGGAATACCGTCGAAGGGAATTGAGTGTTCAATAATGAATCATTTGCTCCCGGTACTAACATAAAGAATGCTCTAGGTAGGATGCGCAGGAGTCCCTGGCCAGGGCGGGAAATAATATCGGAAAAGGAGTTTTCTGACATTATACGGCAACATCCGATTCAAGTGAGTCGACCGGTTAGGGCTTGACGATTCACCATACCCTGAGTTTACTCGAGAGTATTGTACGAATGAAAGATTATATTCACGTGGTAACTATCGACGGAAATGTTCTAAAAATTGGGTTGCTTGACCCCAATACCTTTCGGGTTCACATGGTGTTGCTTGTCACCCAACGTGATCAGAGGCCCGACCGAATTTAATGTGCAACATTAATTCGGTTGATTAATTAATATGAGATATTAATTGATTAATTATGTTAGTGAGGAGTCAATGGGCTTATTGGGCCATTAACTGGACTGGTAATTGGGCCTAGAGGGTCACACGTAAAAGATTCTCAAGGCGATGGATTAAAAGTGGGATTTATATTATTCCAGGAGTTTTTATGAAAAACTGCACGGCTAATATAAAATGTAGCGAATGGGCTGAGCAGGCCAAGCTGTTGCTCAGCCCTGGCCGCCCCCTCCTCTCTCCCTCTCTCCCTCTCTCTCTCTCTCTCTCTAGTGCCCCTGGCACTCTCCCCTCTCTGGAGACAGCATAGCTGTCTTCTCTGACTCCCGTTCGACGGGAATTCGACCGCACGTTGCGGCGAACGGCTGACTGTTCGTGGGATGCGAAGAACGTAAGGAAATCCACCGCGAGGAGGATCGCGTGGACTTCGCGAGAAGCCGAGCGTTTGCGTGGCTGGCAGTGTCACATCGACAGAACTATTCGAACGCAGATCCAAATCCGCGCGAGGTGATAATTGATCACCTGTTTATCAATTTTTGATTTTTGAAATGGATATGGATTGCAGATTTTATTTTTATTTAATTCCACTTTATTTGTGATCCCGAGAAACCCTAGAAGCTTACAGTTGTATCAGAGCCAGGTTCTACTGTTTCTCATCCATTTCAGTCTCTAAATTAATATTTCCATGAATTATTCCATGCATCATTTTAATTTCTACGCAAGATTGATAATCATGAGATGATTGCTACAATTCGATCGCTTATTTTTCTGTAAAAATTAAATTTATTTTTGGGGATTTTCAGATTTCATTATGTGATGAAGAACTAGGTTGATGGTGGCTTCGTTCGGGCATCCCAAGCATTGGGGAGGTGGGCGGCTCCCCAGATCCTCCAAAGGGGGTTGCCAGTCACCACTGGGCATCAAAGCCGACGCTGGAGGGGCCATCAGAAGGGTTGCAAAGGGGCTCTTGTTCCTCTTATTTTAGGTTTTGAGAAAACCAGAAAAAAAATGTAAAGAGGGAAGGGGCTCGGCCATGGACATTTTTGGGCTTCACAGGCATGCCCATCGGCGCCATAATTAACTTTAATTGACTAATCTAAGAGTTATATTAATAATTAATTATTAATAGACTAATTGTTATATTATTAATATTATTTAATCTAAATGTTACATTATTTTATTTTTATAAATATTCTAATTTGCATGGAATATTCTAGAATTATTAATTTGGAGTGTGTAGACATGTGATGTGTGTTATATGCTTTTAAATTTGATTTAGTTGCATGCTTAAGATAATAAAATGAGTTTTCAAAATTCAAATACCAATTTTTGATTGGAACCAAGTTTTTTGAAAGCCAAGTTATTTATTTTTGAAACTCTTTTTTTTTAGCCATGTGATGTGCTCTTTCATGTGTGGAATGGTTAAAATACACCGTGGTCATGGATATGAACTTATAAATACTTCATGTGATGATGTGTCATTGTAGATCGTAGATGTATATTTGTATGTTTATTAATTGTTAATAAATAGAGGTCTGCGTACCTCTCTCTCTCTCATACTCCAATGTACTTCTACCTCCCTCTCTCTTGTACTCACTATAAGGCCTTCTTCAATTTACAAGTAAATTTAGACTTTAATGTAATCTGATTGAGGCCACTGAAGAAGGAGCGAGGATGATCCACTGTTGCAACCTGGAAGGCGATATGATGAAGATCTCTTGCCTATGTGTTTGCAGGTTGTCTAATATAAAAGTTATATTAGATTATATATGCGTTTGACTATTTGGCTCCAGTCAAACTCAATGTGCTATCTATGACCACACTTAACATGTACAAGATGCATTGTTTTTATTTTTTTGATTATGAATCAAAGTAGGTATAGTATGTAGTAAATATATACGATATATATATATACTATCAACTAAGTGAGGCCAAGATAAAAGTTATCTAAAACCCTTGCTAAATTCTAAGCCGTAATGTGAGTAGTTGAGAACTTACTACGTGGTCTTCCATCGTTATAGTCATAGGACTCAAATTACTTTAGGTAGGTTTATTATGCTATCTATAACGACCCGCCACCCTATAATCGGAGATCCGATTACTAAATGGGTAGCGAATCATTAATTTGGAGCCAAACCAGGATCTCGATAAGTCTAGGAAATAAATGATAAACTAAACTAAACATTCACATCACATCGAATTGTAAAGGAAGTGCAGAAATTAAAAATTATTACAATTCGACTTGACTCAACAATTAATTACATATTCTAACAGGAAAGAAATAATTAAGCGTATAGGCCAGAAAAGAAAATAACAACTACATCGGGGCATACTCCGGAATAGTGGCTGTTGGCGCGCAACCCAAGGCAACACTCTCCTCACTACGCCTGTCTGGAACCCTCACCTGAAAACCGTAGGGGGTGAGTCTCATCGAAAAAGACTCAGTAGGGATCCTTCGATCCCCACCACCCACTCACACACCCACAAGTGCAATACACAAATAAAGGCAATTTAACTAAATAAAGCAGGAACACAATTCCTAGATTTCGATATAAAACATACGCATTTATAACAGTAACATGCACGATTCTGAAACCACCCTACTACGGAGTCCACAACTGGCGTCTCGGCTAAACACACAAGTCACACAGCCGAATGCGGAAAACACCGACCCGTTGAGACCAAACATCAACCCCTCGGATAGCGCACTGGCTACTCCGGCTTGACTTGGCTCAAGGAGGTTTTGCTTCCTCCAGCACAAGTGACACTCCGAATGTACCACTCCCACACCGGTACTAGCTATACCCCGGGGTACACCAGGTGACCATCTCTCTAGGCGTCACCCTACCACTCCCACACCGGCGCCATGTCACTCCCACACCGACACGGGGTGCCTAAGCGCTAACAACTGTCACTCTAGGCCCACGATCGCACAAAACACAACACAGTTCGATCCGATCACATAGAAATCATCGTCCTCAAGTATGTTTTCAAGCATGCAATTAACCAAACTATCTAACAATGTAAACACGTGTTAATTGCATGAATTAATGAGATTCTATCTTGAATCGCGTAGCCCATGACCGATGTCATTCAAGACCCCTAAACTGGCTCATGTGAAATCTGGCCTCTGAAGATGGCGTAAAACGCGTCGTCCAAAGTGGTCGCTTTTTAAATGGCGTCACTGTCCCTGGACGCCATTCAATCCAGAAGACAGAGTCTATTATATGGGATAAATCGCGTCGTGGGTGGAAGCCGCCTTTTTAAAAGGCGTCGCTGTCCCTCGACGCCATTTAACCCTCACAGATAGGTTCTCCCACCGCCTTCCCCCAATTCACAACGTGGGATTGCTCCCCTAAATTTGCAAAAACAACACAAAATCAAGGAGGAGGAGGAGAACCTAAATCCCCATTAAAAGCCCACAATTCCACATTCTATAAGATTAGCATTTTCACCCCAAAAATCCCCTAAACATACTCTAAAGCAGGAAAACATGGTTTTAAACAAAACATTGCGAGGATCGTCACCCTACTAGTTACTCGAACTCCTCCGAACTCTAAGCCGCCGAACCGCCTCGCCACACGCCGCCGCCAATACCGCCGAGGACGTTGTTACTCCACCGGGACGTCGGCCGCCGTCTGGAGAGAAATGCGCCGCGGAGGAAGTGGTTGTGGTAGTGGAGGAAGTTAGGAGGTTGATGGAGTGGAGGGAGAGGAGGAATGGGGAGAGAAAAGGAAGGAGAGGGGGAAAGGAGGCGCCGGAGGCAGGAGAGAAGAGAGGAGAGTGAGAGAAAAGGAGAGAATGAGGGAAAGGAGGGAAGGTTCGCGGGGTCAAATTGAAATAGGTTAAAATGCATTGTCCAAGACCGATGCCATTTAGACAACAAGACGGGTCGTACACTGATATGCCAAGGCCGTACTCTGAATGGCGTCGACCATATAAGACGCCATTCAGACGATAAGACCGGAGCCGTACTCTTGCGGCCCAAAACCAACCCACGTGGCGCCCACGTGGCACAACTTAAAACGCGTCCACCTCAACGGACGCCGATTGAACCGCATCGAGCAAGCTCGACGCGAAAAGAAACCCAAGCCCTAACCCCACAAGGGCCTAAACCAAGGGATCCGACCCCGAAACTGACCCGGTAACTAGATCCAAAACCTCAATCCTTACACTATCCACAAGGCCTGTCTAATTGTAAGGAGAGACTCTAGCTATGGCATGAGATGCCTAATGGTCGGGGTAGAGGAACCATATAGCCTTGTTATGCTATCTACAGGGGCTGCATGCAAATATATGCCCGTCTCATAACAATGGTAATGCTTAGACCAGAATTAATGGTTTGTTGTGCTATCGACAAGGCCATTAAATTTCTGGGGGCCGAAGATATGATCAGATATTGCAAGGAGTTACAAGTCCCATGAGATGGGTGCTCTTTGATTGTATTACAGCTTGTTGTGCTATCTACAAGGCTGTACTACAAGTCATTGAGATTCTGATCCCCACTAGGAGACTGTAAGTATCTCCCGTTCTGTATATCTGAGAGTTATACAGTCCATCAAAAATTAGTAGGAGTTAAAACTTGATTAAAAAGTCCATATCTTGTTCTAAAATTAATAATTGAACATCTGTTAAATAAATTTTATTTATCTCCTATAGAAAAATAATATCACTGAATAACCCACTCCGTGGCATACTTGATGCCAAACTTTTGACAGACCCGAACTATTCAGATTAGCTCAGAAGCCGAAAGATTGTCCTCAGGTTTGAGCACATTGCCTATGTTCTTAGAGGTGATCCTCCTACTGAACCGGTATTAGATGCCCCTGAGGCTGAGATGATCGCATATGATAAATGGAAGAGGAAGAGGTTAGAAGCTATTGAGATTCTTTTGCCCAATGAGATGTATCTTGACCTCGCACTTGCCTCACTCCCTACATCATATGCACCGTTCAATGTTAATTTCAATATGAATAAGATGCAGACATCATTGGCTGAGCTTCTTATTATGCTCATAACTGCAGAGGGTAACCTCGTAAAGGAAAAGCCCAATGTACTCTTAATTGGTGAGACTAATAAGAGGAGGACAGAAGCAGTTGCCTTTAAGAAAGGTAAAAGCAAGAAGTTGGAAAAGCCAAAGTCTGTGCCTAAGAAGAACAATGGCAAAAGAGTAGAAGCAAAATGGTCACTGGAAGCGAAACTGTAACGACCCGCCACCCTATAATTGGGGATCCGATTACTAAATGGGTACCGAATCATTAAAATTTAGAGTCGAACAAGGATCTCGATAAGTCTTGAAAATAAATAATAAACTAAGTTAAACATCCACATCACATTGAATTGTAAAGGAAGTGCAGGAATTAAAAATTATTATAATTCAATTTGACTCTGCAAATAATTACATATTCTAACTGAAAAGAAGTAATTAAGCGTACAGGCCTGAAAGGAAAATAACAACTACAAAGGGGCATACCCTGGGACAGTGGCTGTTGGCACGCAACCCGAGACAACACCCACTACGCTAGGCCTGCCAGGAACCCTCACCTGAAAATCGTAGGGGTAAGTCTCATCGAAATGGACTCAGTAGGGATCCTTCGATCTCCACCACCCACTCGCGCACCAACAAGTACAACAACACAAATATAGGCAATTTAAATAAATGAAGCAGTAAACACAATTCCCAAAGATTCCCAAATTTCGATATAAAACGCATGCGTTTATAAATGTAACATGCACAACTCTGAAACCACTCCACTACGGAGTCCACAACCAGTGTCTCGGCTAAACACACAAACCACGCGGCTGAACACGGAAAACACCGACCCATTGGGACCAAACAGCAACCCCTCAGATAGCGCGCTAGCTACTCCGGCCTGTCTAGCTCTAGGTGGTTCTGCTTCCCCCATCATGAGTGACACTCCGAATGTACCACTCCCACACCGGTACTAGCTATACCCCATGGTACATCAAGTGATCCTCTCTCTAGGTGTCACCCCACCACTCCCACACTGACGCCGTGTCACTCTCACACCGACACAGGATGCCTAAGCGCTAACAACTGTCACTCTAGGTCCACGGTCGCACAAAACATAACACAATGCGATTCGATCACGTAGAATCCTCATCCTTGAAGTATGTTTTCAAGCATGGATTTAACCAAACTATCTAATAGTGTGAATATATGTTAATTGCATGGATTAATAAGGTTCTGTCTTGAATCGCGTCACCCATGGCCAACGTCATTCAAGATCCCTAAAGTGGTTCATATGAAAACTGGCCTCTATAATATGACCTAAAATGCGTCATTCATAGAAGCCGCCATTTAAATGGCGTCGCTGTCTCTGGACGCTATTTGCGATAGAAACAGAATCAAGGCTCGGGATGAATAGGGCTAAATCGCGTCTTGGGAGGTAGCTGCCATTTAAAATGGCGCCGCTGTCTCAAGACGCCATTTAGCGCTCACAAACATATTCTCCCTCCGGCCTCCCCCAAGTCACACAGTGGGATTTTTCCCCTAAATCGCATAAAAATGTTCCGAAATAGGGAAGGAGGAGGGGAATCCAAATACCCATTAAAAACCCACCATTTCTCAGTTTATAAAATTAGTATTTTTCACCCCAAAAATCTCCTAAACATGCTCCAAAATGGAAAAAACATAGTTATAATCAAATCACAACGGAGATTGTCACCCTACCGGTTACTTGAACTCGTTCGAGCTCCAAGTCGCCGAATTGCCACGCCACAAGCCGCCGTCGATACCGCCGTGGACACCGTTACTCCACCGAGACATCGGCCGCCATCCGGAGAGCAATACGCCACGGAGGAAATGGTGGTGGTAGTAGTGGAAGTAATGGAGGGGTTGATGGAGTGGAGTGAGAGGAAAGGAAGGAGAAGGGGAAGGGAGGGCGAAGGGATCGGAGAGAGGGAGGAGAGAGAGAGAAATGGAGAGAATGAGAGAAAGGAAGGAGAGCTTTGGAGCTTCAACCGAAACTCACTAAAACGCGTTGTCCAGGACCGACGCTAATAAGACGATAAGACGGGTTCTGTTGGGTTCTCGAGTTCCTCCGGATCGCTCATGTAGCGGAAAATAAAATATTAAAACAGCGATCCGTTCTCGTTTCGAATATCAAAAATGGATTATCGGATAATCGATGTCTTACCCTGTACGGATTCGAATCCGCAACCGTTCAGTTCCGTCGGTGCAACACCGCAAACCGCGCAAGCGCCCGGCCTCTAGCGGAGTCCATGCGATCCTCCTCGCGGTGGATATCCTCACGTTCCTCGTTCTTCGCAGCCACGAAACCTCTGCCAGTCGCCACAACGATCGCCGCAATGCGCGGACGATTTCCCATTGAACGGGAGTCAGAGAAGCGGCGGAGCAGATCCGGGGATCCGGATCTTGCTTGGGGTGCCAGACAGAGAGAGGAAGAGAGGTGGGGCGTCTAGGGTTAGCAGCAGCTTGGCCTGCTCAGCCCGTTCACTACATTTTATATCAACTGTGCGGTTTTTCATAAAAACCCCCGGTTTGTATAAAACCTACTTATTTATCCATCGCCTTGAGAATCATTTACGTGTAACCCTCTAGGCGTAATTACCAGTCCGGTTAATAGCCCAATAAGCCCAGTGACTCGTTACTGGCTTTATTAATCAATTAATAACTCTTTATTAATTAATTAATCAATCGAATTGATGTTGCACATTAAATTCGACCGGGCCTCCGATCACGTTGGATGCCAAGCAACACCGTGTGAACCCGGAAGGTATCGGGGTTAAGAAACCCACTCTTGGAACCTTTCCGCCGATAGTTACCATGTGGATATAATCCTTTGTTCGTATAATGCTCTCGAGTCAACTCAGGGTATGGCATGCTGTCAAACCCTAACCGGTCGACTCACTTGGATTGGATGACGCTGATGAATATCGGAAAACTCCTTTCCCGATATTATCTTTCGCCCTGTCTATGGACTTCCGCGCATCCTTCCTAGAGCATTCTCTCTCATCATACCAAGAGTGAATGATTCCTTATTGACATTCAATTCCCTTTGACGGTATTTCGCTGTACCCGATTATTGGCTGTTTAGAATCCCGTGGTTAGAGATTCATAAACCAAGGTCAAAGCACAGAAGTCCACCGATAAGGTGTCCTTGGTGTCTCAGGTCCGAGGACCATCCACGCAACTGCGACAATAGAATCAAGCTGGTTGATAGTGAGGTACAGTACCATCCAGCGATTCAGTCGGATCAGTTCAGTGAACTCATTCTCCAATGAGCAACTACATATTTGCCTTCGTGTCTGCACACAAGTGACTATGAGATCAGTCACCCTCATCGCATGAGCAGGAGTAATCTGTACTAGTCTACTCGGATATCCGATGTCCTTCTCGGATATCCTCCGACTAGGAACGATTAAGAATATGTGTATTTAAGTGATTAGTCTCACTAGTATGATCTCATCATAATCTGATCACTATCGCACATATTCACGGACTTCATTATGAGATGATAATTAATACGATTTACACACAATGAATATTATGCCATTATATTAATAAATGTGAACGAGATTACAAAGTCATATTGGCTTGTAGGCCACCTAAAACTAACAATCTCTCACTTGGACTAAAGTCAATCACCTTTATACAGCAACCCTATAGACTCTAGGTGACGCTCAAACATAATTTGAGCCAACGGCTTTGTCAGTGGATCTGCTACATTGTCAACCGATACTCTTTCCACCACTACATCTCGTTTGGATATGATTTCTTTGATAAGATGAAAGCGCCTCAGAATATGCTTCGATTTCTGATGAGACCGCGGCTCTTTCGTTTGTGCAATCGCTCCATTGTTGTCGCACAACAGCGGAACAGGTTCAGAGATACTGGGAACTACGCCGAGGTCGGTGATGAATTTCTTCAACCACACAGCTTCCTTGGCGGCTTCAGCTGCAGCGATGTACTCAGCTTCAGTCGTCGAATATGCGGTGGTTGCTTGCTTGGAACTCTTCCAGCACACTGCTCCTCTGTTTAAAGTAAACACAAATCCAGATGTAGACTTGCTATCATCTAGATCTGATTGGAAACTCGAGTCAGTAAAGCCTCGCAATTTCAAGTCATCTCCTTCGTAGACTAGAAACATATCATTAGTTCTTCTTAAGTACTTAATGATACATTTCACTGCCTTCCAATGCTTTTCGCCTGGATCAGTCTGAAATCTGCTCGTAACACTTAAAACATATGCTACATCGGGCCGTGTACATAGCATGGCATACATGATAGATCCTATGGCAGAGGCATAGGGTACTCTATCCATGAATGACCACTCATGGAATTTTCCATGCCAAACCTTTTAACTATGGTATCTATGTATAAAGATTGGGTCATTCCCAGCTTCCTTTTTGATCTATCTCTATAGATCTGTATTCCCAATACGTAAGATGCTTCTCCTAAATCCTTCATGGAGAAGTTTTTCGATAGCCAGATCTTTAGCGATGACATCATAGCTACATCATTCCCAATGAGTAGTATGTCGTCTACGTAAAGAGCTAGGAAAGTGACTGCACTCCCACTGGTCTTCCTATACACACAAAGCTCATCTTCATTCTTAATGAAGTTATAAGACTTGACAGCCTCGTCAAATCTTATGTTCCAGCTCCGAGAAGCCTGCTTCAGTCCATAAATGGACCTCTGAAGCTTGCACACTTTATCTGGAGATTCTTTGGATGTTAATCCTTCTGGTCGTATCGTATACACCTCTTCCTCAAGGTTACCGTTGAGGAAGGCAGTCTTCACATCCATCTGCCAGATTTCGTAATCAAAATGTGCAGCAATGACGAGTAGAACTCTGATCGACTTTATCATGGTAACTGGTGAGAAAGTCTCATCATAGTCAATTCCTTACCTTTGACGATATCCTTTTGCCACCAACCTTGCCTTATAAGTATCGATATGTCCATCAGCACCGATATTTCTCTTAAAGATCCACTTGCAACCGATGGGTACAATACCCTCGGGCAAGTCCTCCAAGTTCCAAACTTGGTTGGTGTAAGGATCGTGACCTTTGGATCCGGTTTTCGGGGTCGGACCTTGTAGTTCTAACCTTAGTGAGGGCGGAGGTTCTGTGGCGATTCGCGTCAGGACTTCGAGACGCGTTTTGAACGGCGTCCACCGTCGCAGACGCATTTCAGGTTCTGCCACGTGGGTGCCACGTGGGCTGGCTTCGGGCCGCGAGGGTACGGCCCTGTCTTATCGCCTGAACGGCGTCCACGTGTGTCGACGCCTTTCAGACTGCGACTCTGGGTTTGTCAGAGTACGGCCCTGACATGTCGTCTGAACGGCGTCTGCCTTGAACGACGTGTTTCAGAGTCTTGTCAGAGCAGCCGTCACATCAACTGATAGGCGTCCGTGGATGTCGACACGTTTTAGCCAGTCTCTGGTTAACCCCGCGAGCCCTCCTTCTTTCCGTCATTTTTCTCTTCTCTTCCTCTCTTTCCCTTCCGACGATCTCGGCGGCGATCCCCCCTCCTCCCTCTTTTCCTCACACCGTTTCATCTCTCCCTCCACTCCATCCTCTACCTAGCTCCTACCACTACCACCTCCACTTCCACTGCGGCGTTCTACTCTCCGGACGGCGGCCGACGTCACGGTGGAGCAAGGACGACCATGGCGGTACCGGCGGCGGCGTGGGGAGAGTCGGGTGGACGGCTTGAAGCTCGGAGGCGTTCAAGTATCCGGTAGGGTGACGGTTCCCATAAGCATCGTGTTTAAGCCATGTTTTCCACCGTTTGAGCTTGTTTGGATCTTTGGTTTCGGAGGGTAGAATGAGCATGTTTAGGTGTTCTTTTGATGATATGGGGGTTTTGCTATGAATGTGATTTCCTATGAATTGTGTTGCCCCTCTTTCTCCTCCGTTTTTGGGTGATTTTGGGGTTATTTGAGTTGAAAAGGGAGCCCTCGGGCTCATGGCAACTCTGGTTCCTAGGGTTAAAAGACGTCGTGTATGGACGACGCCTTTTTAAAGGGCGTCGGGCCATCGCGACGCCTTTTAGACAGGAATCGCCCGACTGAGGGGTTGCCAGTTCGGGATTCTGGGGTTAAAAGACGTCATGGGAAGGCGACGCGTTTTGAATGGCGTCGGGAGGCCATGACGCCTTTTAAGGCAGAAATCCCCTGGGTGGTTTCTTTGGAATTTTTGGATTTCTGTGTTGAATGGCGTCTGAGGATGTCGACGCCTTTTAAAAGGCGACCACTGGTGTCGACGCCTTTTAGGGCCAGATTCTGAAGACTGTTTTACATGAACCTGTACATGGAGCTTGAATGGCGTCGACCTTGGGAGACGCGATTCAAGACAGAACCTCACTAATTCATGCCAGTAAAATGTGTTCATATTGATAGATAGATGGTTAGCGCATTTTTGGTGTACGCGGTAGAGATGGATTATGCATGACCGGGTGATACTATTGTGTGTGTTATACGATCGCGGACTTTTCACGTGACCGGATCGTACTGTGCTGGGTTTTATGTTACTGTGGACCTGGAGTGACATTGTAGCGCTTTATCACCCTGTGCTGGTGGGGGCGTGAGCACAGCGCCGGTGGGGGCGTGGGCGGGGTGACGCCTAGTGAGAGAGGGTCACCTGGTGAACCCCGGGGTCAGCTAGTACCGGTGTCGGAGTGGTACATTCGGAGAGTCACTCATGATGAGGGAAGGAGTAGCCACCTGAGCCGGTTGGGCCGGAGTAGCTAGTGTGCTATCCGAGGGGTTACTGTTTGGTCTCAGCGGGTCGAGGTTTTTCCACCGTTGTTGTGTGGTTAGCGAGTTCTATCGAGACGACAGTTGTGGGTTTCCTAGCCGGCTGGTTTAATATAGGCGTGTTTATTATATTACGATTGCATGCGATTTCACGTTAAGAATTAGGAATTGTACCTTTTGTGCTTATCACTTTACCATTAGCTGTACCTTGCACTTGTGGGTGTGTGCGTGGGCAGTGGGGATCGAAGGATCCCTACTGAGTCTTGTCTTTGAGACTCACCCCCTTCGGTTTTCAGGTGTGGACTCTCAACAGACCTAGCGAGGAGAGTGCGGCCGTGAGTTGAGCACCGTCAGCAGTTGTTCCGGGGTATGCCCCGACGTAGTTGTTATTTTATTTCTGGCATGTACGTTTAATTATTTCTTTTCTGTTGGAATATGTAATTATTTGCTGTATCGAGTCGCATTGTAATAACTTTTAATTCCTGCACTTCTATTTCAGTTCAATGCGATGTGAATGTTTAGCTTGGTTTATTATTTATCTCCCAGACTTGATTAGATCCTGGTTTGGTTCCAAATTAATGATTCGGTACCCATTTAGTAATCGGATCCCCGATTATAGGGTGGCGGGTCGTTACAGTTGGTATCAGAGCATACGGTCTGGCAAATAAATAAATAACTAGGTTAAATATCATAAATTCGGCAAATAAATACATTATCCCATACAGTCATGGCGATAGCATAAGCTTTAGGACTCTGATTAGAACTTTATGATTTTGTAATTGTAGGCGAGTAGATGGCTCCCAGAAGGAGGATGCCAGTTATTCGAGAGCAGGGAGACGTCCCTAGTGGGTCCGAGGCCGGGAGGCCGAGTGTAGAGCAGTTTATGGAGGCTATGATGGACACTATGGCTCGATACCAGACGCGAGACCCTAGTGAGAGTTCCAGTGCGCGGGGAGGGTCCACAGCCACACTTGAGGGGTTTCTGAAGCTGAGGCCACCTCACTTCACCGGTCGTCCCGACCCTGACGAGGACATTCACTGGCTTAGAGAGATAGAGAAGACTTTTGATACCATGGACTGTGCACCAGTAGAGCGGACCCCGTTGGCTACCTTCATGCTGAAGGATAGCGCCTATGACTGGTGGACCACCTTGAAGAGTTTGTCTTACGAGGACAGGAGTCTTAGGGAAATTCCATGGGAGACATTTGTTAAGGAGTTCAACGCACAGTATTTCCCTAGACACGTCCAGAGGGCCAAGGAGAGGGAGTTCATGGATCTGACGCAGGGGAGTATGACGGTACTCGAGTACCAGGCGAAGTTTGTTTCGCTAGGACGGTTTGTGCCTTTCATATCTGGGGATGAGGAGCGTCGTACTGAGAGGTTCGTGGACGGACTGAGGCTTAGTCTGAGGAACTTCGTGGCGTCTCACTGTTGCACGGATCTGGCTTCTGCGGTTAGATGTGCGGCAGCAGTGGAGGCTCAACAGAGCCAGTCGGCCCGGGAGAGAGGACTGGCTGCTCAGAGCCTAGTTCGTGGCAGGGGTAAGGCAGCGGCAGCAGCCCTTTCATCTGGATCGGGATCGTCGTCACTCGGCTCCCGATTCAGGAGATTCTTCAGGGGTGGTGGCAGCAGTAGTGGCAGCAACAGGCCCGGGCAGGGTCAGCAGAGTCAGACAGTATCCAGTACACCGCAAGGGCCAGCTCAGAGGCTTCCGGCAGTCTGTCAGCACTGTGGGGGTGCCCATGGTGGGACTCAGTGTCCCACTCTCCCCAGGAGGTGTTTCACTTGCGGCCAGCAGGGCCATTTGGCGAGGCAGTGCCTGCAGGGGCATGGTTAGGGGCATGGTTCAGGTGAGCAGAAGAAGCCGAGGACCCAGGGGAGAGTGCTAGCTATCACCAGGAGGGAGGCTCGCGCGTCCAACTTGGTGGAAGGTACACTTTCTGTCCTTGGGAACTCTACACACGTATTGATTGATTCGGGTGCTTCGCATTCTTTCATTTCTGAGCAGTTCCTAGATATTCTTTCTGCACCCGTTGATGAGTTATCTGATGGTTTGATGGTGGAGGTTCCTTCTGGAGACTTTATGATATCTTATAATTGTTTGAGGAATGTTCCCTTGACCATTGAGGGTCATGTGCTCCCTGCCCAGTTGGTTGTGCTTGCTATTCGTGACTTTGATATCATCCTGGGCATGGATTGGTTAGAAGCCTTTTATGCGGAGGTGGACTGCCACAGGAAGAGGGTGCGATTCTCCATTCCGGACATCCCGACCTTCTTCTTCCAAGGTATTAGGCTTTCTTCCCGAGGTATTCTTATTTCTGCCTTTAAGGCACGGAGGTTGCTTGCTGGTGGCTGTGAGGCTTTCCTTGCCTCTGTTGTTGTCTCTGATGTCCGGGATAGTCTCAGCCCTGGGGAGGTACCTGTTGTATGTGAGTTCATAGATGTGTTTCCTGAGGAGCTGTCTGGCCTTCCTCCTCAGCGAGAGGTCGAATTTACCATCGAGCTTGCACCAGGTACGGCGCCCTTGTCTAAGGCCCCGTATCAGATGGTGCCAGCCGAACTCGCTGAGTTGAAGGCGCAGTTGCAGGAACTGTTGAATAAGGGTTTCATTCGTCCCAGTACTTCTCCATGGGGTGCTCCAGTTCTGTTTGTTAGAAAGAAGGATGGTTCTCTGAGATTATGCATTGACTATAGGCAGCTGAACTAGGTAACGATAAATAATAAGTACCCACTTCCAAGGATCGATGATTTGATGGATCAGCTGTAGTCCGCGAAGGTATTTTCCAAGATCGACTTGAGATCCGGATATTATCAGATGAGGATCCGGGATGTTGATGTTAGTAAGACGGCTTTTAGAACTCGGTATGGACATTATGAGTTTTTGGTTATGCCCTTTGGCTTGACCAATGCTCCGGCGGCCTTTATGGAGCTGATGAACCGAGTCTTCAGGTCCTACCTGGATCAGTTTGTGGTTGTGTTTATTGATGATATTCTGATCTATTCTTCTTCTGAGGAAGAGCATGCCACCCATCTTCGGGCAGTATTGCAGGTCCTGAGGGAGCACCGACTTTACGCCAAGTTTAGCAAGTGTGAGTTTTGGCTAGACGAGGTGCACTTCCTTGGGCATGTTATTTCTGGTAATGGTATCGCAGTGGATCCAGCCAAGATCGAGGCGGTGATGGATTGGAGCAGGCCGACTTCAGTGACTGAGATTAGGAGCTTTCTGGGGCTTGCCAGTTATTACAGGCGGTTTGTTCAGGGATTTTCTTCAATAGCAGCTCCCTTGTCGAGGTTGACTCGAAAGGGAGTTCGCTTTGTATGGACCGAGGATTGCGAACAGAGTTTTATTGAGTTAAAGACCTGTCTCACGTCAGCCCCTGTGCTGGTACTTCCATCTGGATCAGGTGGATTTGTGGTTTACTCTGATGCGTCCCGTCGAGGTTTGGGCGCTGTTCTAATGCAGCATGGCAGGGTAGTGGCTTATGCTTCTCGACAGCTGAAGAAGCATGAAGAGAACTCTCCTACTCATGATTTGGAGTTGGCAGCCGTGGTTTTTGCACTCAAGATCTGGAGGCATTATTTATATGGGGAGAAATTCCAGGTTTTCACTGATCACAAGAGTTTGAAATATGTGTTCACTCAGAGGGACCTGAATTTGAGGCAGCGAAAGTGGATGGAGTTCATTAAAGATTATGACTTTGACCTTTCTTACCATCCGGGCAAGGCGAATGTGGTGGCAGACGCTTTGAGTCGGAAGACGGTCATGTCATACCTTATGATTCGAGAGTGGAAATTGTTCGAGCAGGTGGTGGAATCTTCCTTTAGGGTCCCACGTGAAGATGATAGAGCCGTGCTGGTCAGTTTGACTGTGAGACCAGCTGTGTATCATGCGGTAATTGAGGCTCAGAGGGCAGATGTTGAGTTACCGCAGATCCTCCAGAGGTCAGAGGTGGAGTTGTGGGACGACGGTACTGTCAGGTTCAGAGGTAGACTTTATGTTCCAACTGAGGAGGACGTGCGCAGATGTGTTCTTGATGAGGCGCACCGTTCGAGATATGCAGTGCATCTTGGGACAACAAAGATGTATCATTGTTTGAGGAGGCACTTCTGGTGGCCCGGTATGAAGAAAGATGTGGCTGAATATGTGGCCAGATGCATGACTTGTCAGCAGGTTAAAGTCGAGCATCAGAGACCTGGTGGATTGCTACAGCCCTTGCCGATTCCAGAGTGGAAATGGGAACATGTGACGATGGACTTCGTGATGAGAATGCCTACATCCCCTAGCAGGAGAGATGCCATCTGGGTCATCGTTGATCGGCTGACCAAGTCGGCACACTTCCTAGCTATTAGGAAGGACTGGTCAGTCGGCAAGCTGGCAAAATTGTTTGTTGACCGGATCATCTCTCTACACGGGGTACATTTGTCCATTGTATCAGATCGAGATCCAAGGTTTACTTCCAGATTCTGGAAGAGCTTTCAACAGGTATTAGGCACTCAGTTGGCTTTCAGCTCAGCCTACCATCCCGAGACTGACGGGCAGTCGGAGAGGACTATTCAGACCTTGGAGGATATGCTCAGGGCATGTTGCCTAGACTGGGGAGGTTCTTGGGAGCAGCATTTGTCCACAGTGGAATTTGCCTATAACAACAATTACCATTCTAGTATCGGCATGGCGCCTTACGAGGCTTTGTATGGGCGACCGTGCCGATCTCCAGTATGTTGGTCTGAGATCGGTGAAAGGCAGATAGCGGGACCCGAGTTAGTACAGCAGTGTGCTGAGATTGCCAGGTTAGTTCGGCAGAGGTTGATCGCAGCTCAGAGTAGGCAGAAGAGTTATGCTGACATCCGACGGAGACCACTTGAGTTTGAAGTTGGAGACCACGTGTTTCTCCGAGTCTCACCCTCCAAGGGTGTGATGAGATTCGGGAAGCGAGGCAAGCTGAGTCCGCGATATATTGGGCCTTTTCCGATCCTTGCTCGGATTGGGGAAACTGCGTATTAGCTGGCCTTGCCGCCCAGTCTTGCAGGGGTGCACGATGTGTTCCATGTTTCCTTACTGAGAAAGTATGTTCAGTATCCGTCCCATGTCTTGGATTTTTCAGAGTTGGAGGTCGCTGAGGACCTGTCCTTTCCAGAATATCCTGTTTGTATTGAGGATCGCAGAGAACAGGTCCTGCGGAACAAGATTATACCGTTGGTCAAGGTGATTTGGCAGTACCGCTCCGGAGGTGAGGCAACCTGGGAGCGAGAGGATGAGATGCGGTAGCAGTTCCCTTACCTCTTTTTGTAAGTTTCCTTGTGAACTTGTATCCCTGTTTTGACCTTGTTAATGCTAAGCAGTCAATTTCGGGGGCGAAATTCTTTTAAGGGGGGGAGATTGTAAGGATCGTGACCTTTGGATCCGGTTTTCGAGGTCGGACCTTGTAGTTCTAACCTTAGTGAGGGCGGAGGTTCTGTGGCGATTCGCGTCAGGACTTCGAGACGCGTTTTGAACGGCGTCCACCGTCGCAGACGCATTTCAGGTTCTGCCACGTGGGCTGGCTTCGGGCCGCGAGGGTACGGCCCTGTCTTATCGCCTGAACTGCGTCCACGTGTGTCGACGCCTTTCAGACTGCGACTCTGGGTTTGTCAGAGTACGGCCCTGACATGTCGTCTGAACGGCGTCTGCCTTGAACGACGCGTTTCAGAGTCTTGTCAGAGCAGCCGTCACATCAACTGATAGGCGTCCGTGGATGTCGACGCGTTTTAGCCAGTCTCTGGTTAACCCCGCGAGCCCTCCTTCTTTCCCTCATTTTTCTCTTCTCTTCCTCTCTTTCCCTTCCGACGATCTCGGCGGCGATCCCCCCTCCTCCCTCTTTTCCTCACACCGTTTCATCTCTCCCTCCACTCCATCCTCTACCTAGCTCCTACCACTACCACCTCCACTTCCACTGCGGCGTTCTACTCTCCGGACGGCGGCCGACGTCACGGTGGAGCAAGGACGACCACGGCGGTACCGGCGGCGGCGTGGGGAGAGTCGGGTGGACGGCTTGAAGCTCGGAGGCGTTCAAGTATCCGGTAGGGTGACGGTTCCCATAAGAATCGTGTTTAAGGCATGTTTTCCCCCGTTTGAGTTTGTTTGGATCTTTGGTTTCGGGGGGTAGAATGAGCATGTTTAGGTGTTCTTTTGATGATATGGGGGTTTTGCTATGAATGTGATTTCCTATGAATTGTGTTTCCCCTCTTTCTCCTCCGTTTTTGGGTGATTTTGGGGTTATTTTAGTTGAAAAGGGAGCCCTCGGGCTCATGGAAACTCTGGTTCCTAGGGTTAAAAGACGTCGTGTATGGACGACGCCTTTTTGAACGGCGTCGGGCCATCGGGACGCCTTTTAGACAGGAATCGCCCGACTGAGGGGTTGCTAGTTCGGGATTATGGGGTTAAAAGACGTCATGGGACGGCGACGCGTTTTGAATGGCGTCGGGAGGCCATGACGCCTTTTAAGGCAGAAATCCCCTGGGTGGTTTCTTTGGAATTTCTGGATTTCTGTGCTGAATGGCGTCTGAGGATGTCGACGCCTTTTAAAAGGCGACCACTGGTGTCGACGCCTTTTAGGGCCTGATTCTGAAGACTGTTTTACATGAACCTGTACATGGAGCTTGAATGGCGTCGACCTTGGGAGACGCGATTCAAGACAGAACCTCACTAATTCAAGCCAGTAAAATGTGTTCATATTGATAGATAGATGGTTAGTACATGTTTTGGTGTACGCGGTAGAGATGGATTATGCATGACCGGGTGATACTATTGTGTGTGTTATACGATCGCGGACTTTTCACGTGACCGGATCGTACTGTGCTGGGTTTTATGTTACTGTGGACCTGGAGTGACATTGTAGCGCTTTATCACCCTGTGCTGGTGGGGGCGTGAGCATAGCGCCGGTGGGGGCGTGGGCGGGGTGACGCCTAGTGAGAGAGGGTCACCTGGTGAACCCCGGGGTCAGCTAGTACCGGTGTCAGAGTGGTACATTCGGAGAGTCACTCATGCTGAGGGAAGGAGTAGCCACCTGAGCCGGTTGGGCCGAAGTAGCTAGTGTGCTATCCGAGGGGTTACTGTTTGGTCTCAGCGGGTCGAGGTTTTTCCACCGTTGTTGTGTGGTTAGCGAGTTCTATCGAGACGACAGTTGTGGGTTTCCTAGCCGGCTGGTTTAATATAGGCGTGTTTATTATATTACGATTGCATGCGATTTCACGTTAAGAATTAGGAATTGTACCTTTTGTGCTTATCACTTTACCGTTAGCTGTACCTTGCACTTGTGGGTGTGTGCGTGGGCAGTGGGGATCGAAGGATCCCTACTGAGTCTTGTCTTTGAGACTCACCCCCTGCGGTTTTCAGGTGTGGACTCTCAGCAGACCTAGCGAGGAGAGTGCGGCCGTGAGTTGAGCACCGTCAGCAGTTGTTCCGGGGTATGCCTCGACGTAGTTGTTATTTTATTTCTGGCCTGTACGTTTAATTATTTCTTTTCTGTTGGAATATGTAATTATTTGTTGTATCGATTCGCATTGTAATAACTTTTAATTCCTGCACTTCTATTTCAGTTCAATGCGATGTGAATGTTTATATTAGTTTATTATTTATCTCCCAGACTTGATTATATCCTGGTTTGGTTCCAAATTAATGATTCGGTACCCATTTAGTAATCGGATCTCCGATTATAGGGTGGCGGGTCGTTACAGTTGGTGTACATGGACTGGATTTTTGAGTTCATGGCTTCTCGCCACTTCTCGGCTTCTGGGTCTTCTATGGCCTCCTGGTAGGTTTTAGGATCATCATCCTCATTATATTCTACCATATACTCACCTTCAGTAATATGTCCTACAGATCGTTCGGGTAGTCTAGGCAATCTACCAGATCTACGAGGCTCATCTGTGTGTACCTGAACAGATTCTGGAACTGATATCTCATCTGATGATAATGCAGCTGTTTGGGGATCTGGAACCTCTTCCAGTACTATTTTACTCCCACTGTCCTCCTGGAGAAGGTATTTCTCTTCTAGGAAGACAGCTTTCCTGGCGACAAACACCTTTTGTTCACCAGGATGGTAAAAATAGTATCCAAAGGTTTCCTTTGGATATCCCAAAAATCTGCATTTATCAGTTCGTGATTCCAGCTTGTCTAGTTTATGCCTCTTTACATGAGCAGGACAACCCGAGACTTTAACATGTTTAAATTCTGATTTCCTGCCTTTCCATATCTCATATAGAGTAGAGGCCACAGACTTGTTGGGTAGTCTGTTAAGTAGGTATGTTGCTGACTCTAGAGCATATACCCAGAGGGACACGAGTAATCCTGAAAATCTCATCATGGATCGCACCATGTCCAATGAGGTGTGATTCCTCCTTTCTGATATACCATTCATCTGTAGTGTATATGGAGGGGTCAGCTGAGAAAGGATACCATTATCCTTTAAGAATTGTGTGAAATGAGTACTTAAGTATTCTCCTACTCGATCTGGTCGAAGAGCTTTAATACACTTTTCTAACTACTCTCTACCTCATTCTTGAACTCCTTGAACTTCTCAAATGCTTCCGACTTGTACTTCATTAAGTACACACAGCCGAAACTTGATAAGTCGTCGGTGAACGTGATGAAGTACGAGAAGCCACGTTTGGCTTAGGTAGACATTGGACCACATACATTTGAATGTATTAATCCTAGAATGTCCTTGGCACGTTCTCCATGTCCAGTAAATGGAGATTTTACCATTTTCCCCATAAAGTAGGATTCACATGTTGCAAACGATTCATAATCGAATGCAGTTAAATAACCATACGTGTGCAACTTTTGCAATATGCTTTCACCAATGTGTCCAAGTCTACAATGCCACATGTAGGCTTGGTTCATACAATTCTTGCTCTTATTAAGAACATTATCAATTTGAAGATTGTAATAAGAAACATCTAAAAGATATAGTCCGTTGACTAAAGATGCCGAAGCTATTGATTTATTACCATAATAAATCGAACAACTTCTATTCTCAACAGTCAACCTATATCCTATCTTGTCTATACAAGATACTGATACGATGCTCTTTATTATGCTAGGAACATAATAACAATCTTCTAATGATAAGACGTCTCCCGATGGAAGCTTCAGGTTTGCTGTCCCAACAGCAATCGCCATAACTTTTGCGCCGTTTCCTAGCCTCAGTTTCACCTCGCCTTTTCTCAGCTTGCGCTTACTTGTCAGTATCTGCACATTATGGCATATATGAGAAGCACATCCAATATCTAATACCCAAGATGTGGAATCTCTAACTGACAAGTTAATATCTATCATATAGATATCTGAAGCTTCAAACAGCTTCACTTTCCTTGATCTTTATCGTTGAGGAACTCCTTGCAATTCCTCTTCCAATGACCCTATTGCTTACAGTAAAAGCAGTCACCTTTTACTACTCCTTTGTCTTTGTCCTTCGATCTTTTATGGTTAGCTATCATCTCTACGTCAAGGGCATCCAATGCCGGTTCAGCAGGAGGATCAGCTCCAAGGACATAGTCATTGTGCTAAGATCTGAAGACATTCTCCAGGTTTCTGAACCAATCCGAGTAGTTCATGCTAGTCAAACGTTTGGCATCAAGTATGCCACGGAGTGGGTTATTCGACGACATTATTCCCTACATGAGATGAATAAAATCGTTTTAGCAGATGTTCAATTATTAAATATAAAACAAGACATGATCTTTTGTTCAAGTTTTAACTCCCACTAATTTTCAATGGACTGTATAACCCTCAGTTATACAGAACGGGAGACGCCGACAGTCTCCTAGTGGAGATCAGAATGTCAATGACATGCAGTATAGCCTTGTGGGTAGTACAACAAACTGTAAAATCAAAGAGCACCCATCTCATGGGACTTGCAACTCCTTGCAATATCTAATCATAGCTTCGGTCCCCAAAGATTTAATAGTCTTGTGGATAGTACAACAAACCACTAATTCAGGTCTAAGCTAACCATCGTTACGAGACGAGTATAGATTTGCATTCAGCCCTTGTGGATAGCACAACAAAGCTACATGGTTCCTCTACCCCGATCATATGGGCATCTAATGCCATAGCCACAGTCTCTCCTCACAATTAAACAGGCCTTGTGGTAACACAACAAACCTACCTAAAGTGATTCGAATCCTATGGCTATAACGATGGTGGATCATGCGGTAAGTTCTAAATTACTCACGTTACGGCTTAGAGTTTAGACGAGGATATTTAGATAACTTTTATCTTGGTCTCTCCTAGGTGATAGTATATAAATATATCGTATATATTTATTAAATACTATACCTGCTTTGATTCATAATCAAAAGAAAACAATGCATCTCATACATGTCATTAGTGTGGTCATAGATAGTACAATGGGTTTGACTGGAGCCAACAGTCAAACGCAAACAAAATCTAACATAACATTTATATCAGATAATACAGCAAACATAAAGGCAAAGGATCTCCATCGATTCGCCTTTCCAGTTGCAATTGTGGATCGTCCTCTCTCCTTCCTCAGTTGCCTCGATCAAATTACAATAATTCTAGAATTACATGTAAATAGAAGAGGGCCTTATGGCGTGTACAAAAGAGAGGGAGGTAGAAGTACATCGGGGTTCGAGAGAGACAGAGGTACGCAAACCTCTATTTATTAACAATTAATAAATATCCATAATTCAAGCATCCACGATCTACACAATCATTCATCACATGAATAATTAAATAAGTGTATATTTATGACCACGGTGTGTTTTAAACATTCCACACATGATTCAGCGCATCACATAGCTAAAATAAAAGTGTTTTTCAAAATAAATAAGTTTTGGCTTTCAGAAAGCTGGGTTCCAATCAAAATTGGCATTTGAATTTTGAAAATTCTATTAATCAATTTAACATGCAATCAAATCTGATTTAAAAGCATTTAAACACACATCACATGTGCACACAGTCCAAATTAAAAATTTCAAATTAATAATTTAAGTGTTATGAACTGAACGGTTGGGTTCTCGAGTTCCTTCGGATCGCTCACGCAGCGGAAAATAAAATATTAAAACAACAATCCGTTCCTGTTTCGAATATCAAAAATCGATTATCGGATAATCGAAGTCTTACCGTGTGCAGATTCGAATCCGCAACTGTTCAGTTCCGTCGGTGTGACACCGTAAGCCGCGCAAGCGCCCGGCCTCTAGCGGAGTCCACGCGATCCTCCTCGCGGTGGATAACCTCACGTTCCTCGTTCTTCGCAGCCACGAAACCTCCGCCGGTCGCCGCAACGATCGCCGCAATGCGCAGACGATTTACCGTCGAACGGGAGTCGGAGAAGTGGTAGAGCAGATCTGGGGATCCAGATCTTGCTTGGGGCACCAGAGAGAGAGAGGAAGAGAGGTGGGGCGGCTAGGGTTAGCAGCAGTTTGGCCTGCTCAGCCTGTTCGCTACATTTTATATCAACCGCGCAGTTTTTCAGAAAAACCCCTGATTTGTATAAAACCCACTTATTTATCCATCACCTTGAGAATCATTTGCGTGTGACCATCTAGGTCCAATTACCAGCCCGGTTAATAGCACAATAAGCCCAGTGAATCCTTACTGGCTTTATTAATCAATTAATAACTCTTTATTAATTAATTAATCAATCGAATTGATGTCGCACATCGAATTCGACCGGGCCTCCGATTACGTTGGGTGCTAAGCAAGACCGCGTGAACCCGGACAGTATCGGGGTTAAGAAACCCACTCTTAGAACCTTTCCGCCGATAGTTACTGCATGGATATAATCCTTCATTCGTACAATTCTCTCGAGTCAACTCAGGGTATGGTGTGTTATCAAACCCTAAGCGGTCAACTCACTTAGATTGAATGTCGCTGATGAATATCGTAAAACTCCTTTCCCGATATTATCGTCCGCCCTGTCCATGGATTTTCGCGCATCCTTCCTAGAGCATTCTCTCTCATCGTACCGAGAGTGAATGATTCCTTATTGACATTCAATTCCCTTCAACAGTATTCCGCTGTACCCGATCCTTGGTTGTTTAGAATCCCGTGGTTAGAGATTCATAAACCAAGGTCAAAGCACAGAAGTCCACCGATAAGGTGTCCTTGGTGTCTCAGGTCCGAGGACCATCCACGCAACTGCGACAATAGAATCAAGCTGGCTGACAGTGAGGTACAGTACCATCCAACGATTCAGTCGGATCAGTTCAGTGAACTCATTCTCTAATGAGCACCTATAGATTCGCCTTAGTGTCTCCACACAAGTGACTATGAGGTCAGTCACCCTCATCGCATTAGCAGAAGTAATCTGTACTAGTCTAACCGGATATCCGATGTCCTTCTCGGATATCCTTCGACTAGGAACAATTAAGAATATGTGTGTTTAAGTGATCAGTCTCACTAGTATGATCTCATCATAATCTGATCACTATCACACATATTCACAAACTTCATTATGAGAGGATAATTAATACGATTTACACACAATGAATATTATGCCATTATATTAATAAATATGAACGAGATTACAAAGTCATATTGGCTTGTAGGCCACCTAAGACTAACAAGTTCGTACACCGACATACCAGGGCCGTACTCTAAATGACGTTGACCATTCAAGACGCTATTCAGACGATAAGACATGGGCCGTACTCTCGCGGCCCAAAATTGACCCACGTGACGCCCACGTGGCATCCTCTAAAACGCGTCCCCCCAATCAGACGCCATTTGAACCGCGTCGAGCAAGCTCGACGTGATAAATAACCCATGCCCCAGCCCCACAAGGGCCCAAACCAAGGGGTCAAACACCGAAACTGACCCGATAACTGGATCCGAAACCTCAATCCTTACATTCTCCCCCCCCTTAAAAGAATTTCGTCCCCGAAATTGCCGCTATAGAATAACGAGATCGAAAATAATGGTACTAGCTCACAAGTGAACTTACAAGAAAAGGTAGGGAAACTGATCTCACATCTCATCCTCTCGCTCCCAGGTCGCCTCGCCTCCGGAGCAATGCTGCCACCTTAACCAGAGGAACAACCTTGTTCCGAAGGACCTGCTCCCCGCGATCCTCAATACGCATTGGAAATTCTGAAAAGGAAAAGTCTTCGGCGACTTCTAATTCCGAAAAGTCCAAGACATGAGACGGATCTTGAACATACTTCCTCAACAAGGAAACATGGAACACATCGTACACTCTTGCAAGACTAGGTGGCAAGGCTAGCTGATACGCCGTTTCCCCAATTCGAGCAAGAATGGGAAAATGCCCAATATATCTCGGACTCAGCTTACCTCGCTTCCCCAATCTCATCACACCCTTGGAGGGTGAGACTCGGAGAAACACGTGGTCCCCGACCTCGAATTCAAGCGGTCTCCTATGGATATCTGTATAGCTCTTTTGCCTGCTCTGAGCTGTAGTCAACCTCTACTACACTACCATAACAACCTCAGCACACTGTTGTACCAACTCTGGCCTTGCTATCTGCCTCTCGCCAATCTCAGACCAATTCACTGGAGATCGACACGGCCGCCTGTATAATGCCTCATATGGTGTCATGCTGATACTAGAATGATAACTATTGTTGTAAGCAAACTCCACTGTAGACAAGTGATGCTTCCAAGAACCTCCCCAATCTAGGCAACAAGCCCTGAGCATATCCTCCAATGTATGAATGGTCCTTTCTGACTGTCCATCAGTCTTAGGATGGTAAGCCGAGCTAAAGGCTAACTATATACCCAAGGCCTTCTGAAAACTCTTCCAGAACCTAGAAGTGAATCTCGGATCCTGATCTGACACGATGGATAAAGGCACCCCATGCAGAGAGATGATCCGGTCCACAAACAACTTAGCCAACTTACCGACTGACCAGTCCTTTGTAATAGCTAGAAAGTGCGTAGACTTGGTCAATCGATCAACAACCCAGATTGCATCCCTCCTGCCGGGTGACATGGGCAATCCCATCACAAAGTCCATAGTCACGTGCTCCCATTTCCACTCCGAGATCGGTAACGGCTGTAACAACCCTCCTGGTCTCTAGTGCTCTGCCTTAACCTGCTGACAAGTCAGGCACCTTGCCACATATTCAGCCACGTCCTTCTTCATACCAGACCACCAAAAGTGCCTCCTCAAACAATGATACATCTTAGTCATTCCGGGATGCACTACATATCTAGAACGATGTGCCTCATCCAGGACACTCCTGCGCACCTCTTCCTCAGCTGGAACATAAAGTCTGCCTCTAAATCTGACCGTGCCATCATCCCACAACTCTACCTCTGGTATCTGGAGAATCTGCGGTAACTTTGCATCCTCCCTCTGAGCCTCAATCATTGTATGGTACACTGTTGGCCTCACAGTCAAGCTGGCCAACACGGCTTTATCGGCCTCTCGAGGAATCCTAAATGAAGATTCCATAACCTGCTCATATAATCTCCATTCCTGAATCATAAGATGTGATACGACCGTCTTCCAGCTCATAGCGTCTGCCACTACGTTCGCCTTGCCCGGATGATAAGAAAGGTCAAGGTCGTAATCCTTGAAAAACTCCATCCACCTGCGTTGCCTCAAATTCAGATCCCTCTGAGTGAAAACATACTTTAGGCTCTTGTAATCAGTAAAGACCTGAAACTTCTCCCCATATAAATAGTGCCGCCAGATCTTCAGTGCAAATACTATAGCCGCCAACCCTAAGTCATGAGTAGGATAGTTCTCCTCATGCTTCTTCAGCTGCCTAGAAGCATAGGCCACAACCTTACCATACTACATCAGAACTGCACCCAAACCTCGACGAGATGCATCGAAGTAAACCACGAATCCACCTGAACCTGATGGAAGCACCAGAACTAGAGCCGAAGTGAGACGAGCCTTTAATTCAACGAAACTCTGCTCGCACCCTTCGCTCCACACGAAACGAACACCCTTACGAGTCAACCTTGATAAGGGGGTTGCTATCGAAGAAAAATCCTGGACAAACTGTCTGTAATACCCTGCTAACCCTAGGAAATTCCTGATCTCAGTCACTATCGTCGGTCTACCCCAGTCCATTATTGCCTCAATCTTGGCTGGATCTACAGTAATGCCATCTCCAGAAATGACATGCTCCAGGAACTGTACCTTATCTAACCAGAATTCACACTTGCTAAACTTGGTATAGAGTTGGTGCTCTCTCAAAACCTATAACACCACCTGAAGATGCGTGGCATGCTTTTCCTCAGAAGAAGAATATATCAAAATATCATCTACAAACACCACCACAAATTGATCTAGGTAGGCCCTGAAGACCCAGTTCATCAAATCCATAAAAGTCGCCGGAGCATTGGTCAAGCCGTAAGGCATAACCAAAAACTCATAATGCTCGTACCGAGTCCTAAAAGCTCTCTTACTCACATCAACCACACAGATCCTCATATGGAAGTACCCTGATCTCAAGTCAATCTTCGAGAATACCTTGGCAGACTGCAACTGATCCATCAAATCATTGATTCTCGGAAGTGGGTACTTTTTCTTTATAGTTACTTAGTTCAGCTGTCTATAATCAATGCACAGCCTCAGAGAACCATCCTTCTTCCTAACAAACAGAACTGGAGCACCCCACGGAGAAGTATTGGGACGGATAAAATCCTTATCTAGCAATTCCTGCAACTGCGCTTTCAACTCAGCGAGTTCTGCTAGAGCCATCCGATACGAGACCTTAGACAAGGGCACCGTACCTTGTGCAAGCTCAATAGTGAACTCAACCTTCCGCTGAGGAGGAAGACCAGGAAACTCCTCAGGAAATACATCAACAAAGTCACAGACTACATGCACCTCCCAAGGACTGGAACCACTACTAACACCAGCTACAACTATCGAGGCAAGGAAAGCCTCATAGCCACCAACAAGCAATCTCTGGGCCTTAAAAGTAGAAATAAGAATACCACAAGAAGAGAGCCTAATACCTTGGAAGTAGAAGGCCGGGATACCCGGAATGGAGAAACGCACCATTTTCCTGTGGCAGCCCACCTCGGCATAATAAGCCTCCAACCAGTCCATGCCCAAGATGACATCAAAGTCACTAATGGCAAGCACAACTAATTGGGCAGGTAACTCATGGCCCTCAATGGTCAAGGGAACCTCACTCAAACAGTTATAGGACAATATGAAATCCCCAGAAGGAACCTAAACCATCAGTCCATCAGATAACTCATCAACGGATGCAGAAAGAATATCTACGAACTGCTCAAAAATAAAATAATGCGAAGCACTCGAATCAATCAACACATGTGTAGAGTTCCCAAGGACAGAAAGTGTACCTTCCACCAAGTTGGACGCATGAGCCTCCTTCCTGGTGATAGCGAGAACTCTCTCCTAAGTCCTCGGCTTCTTCTGATCACCTAGTCCCTGCCCCTGACCATGCCCCTATGGGTAATACCTCGCCAAATGGCCCTGCTGGCTACAAGTATAACACCTCCCAGAGAATGCAGGACACTGAGTCCCACCGTGAGTACCACCACAATGACGACAAGCTGTCGGAAGCCTTTGAGCTGCCTCCTGCTGAGCACTGGACACCGACTGACTTTGCTGGATCTGCCTCGGTCTACTACCACCGTTGTTGCCACTGTTGCTACCACTGCCTCGAAAGAACCTCCTGAATCTGGAGCCGAGTGAAGACGATCCTGATCCGGACGAAGGAGCTGTTGCTGCTGTTTTTCCCTTGCCATAAGTCGGCCCTTGAGTAACCAGTCCCCTCTCCCGAGCCGACTGATCATGCTGTGCCTCGACTGCCGCGGCACACTTAACAGCTGACGCCAAGTCCGTACAACAGTGGGACGCCACAAAACTCCTCAAGTTGTACCTCAGTCCATCCACGAACCACTCAGTACGATGCTCTTTGTCTCCTGAAATAAAGGGCACAAACCTCCCAAGCGAAACAAATTTCATCTAGTACTCGAGCACTGTCATGCTCCCTTAGGTCAACTCCATAAATTTCCTCTCCTTAGCCTTCAGGACATGCCTAAAGAAGTAGTACGCATAGAACTCCTTCACAACGTCTCCCATGGAATCTCCCTGAGATTCCTATCTACATAAGACAAGCTCTTCAAAGTAGTCCACGAGTCATAAGCATCATCCTTTAATATGAAGGTAGCCAACGGAGTCCTCTCAACTGCCGCACAATCTATGGTATCGAAAGTCTTCTCCAACTCCTTCAGCCAATGAACGGCCTCATCAGGGTTGGGACGACTAGTAAAATGAGGTGGCTTCAACTTCAGGAATCTCTCCAAACCAGCTGAACACCCACCACGCTAGGCCTGCCTGGAACCCTCACCTGAAAACCGCAGGGGTGAGTCTTATTGAAATGGACTCAGTAGGGATCCTTCGATCTCCATCACCCACTCACGCACCCACAAGTACATCAACACAAATATAGGCAATTTAAATAAATGAAGCAGTAAACACAATTCCCAAAGATTCCCAATTTTTGATATAAAACGCATGCATTTATAAATGTAACATGCACAACTCTGAAACCACTCCACCACGGAGTCCACAACCAACGTCTCGGCTAAACACACAAACCACGCGGCCGAACGTGGAAACCACCGACCCGCTGGGACTAAACAGCAACCCCTCAGATCGCGTACTAGCTACTCCGGCCTGTCTAGCTCTAGGTGGTTCTACTTCCCCCAGCACGAGTGACACTCCGAATGTATCACTCCCACATTGGTACTAGCTATACCCCAGGATATACCAAGTGATCCTCTGTCTAGGCGTCACCCCACCACTCCCACACCGGCGCCATGTCACTCCCACACCGACACAGGGTGCCTAAGCGCTAACAACTGTCACTCTAGGTCCACGGTTGTAGAAAACATAACACAATGCGATTCAATCACGTAGAATCCTCGTCATCGAAATACGTTTTCAAGCATGCATTTAACCAAATTATCTAATAATGTAAATATATGTTAATTGAATGGATTAATGAGGTTCTTTCTTGAATCGCGTCGCCCATGTCCGACGTCATTCAAAATCCCTAAACTGGTTCATATGAAAACTAGCCTCTATAATATGGCCTAAAACGCGTCGTTCATAGAAGCCGCCATTTAAATGGCGTCCCTATCCCTGAATGCTATTTGGGATAGAAACAAAATCAAGGCTCGTGATGAATAGGGCTAAATCGCGTCTTGGGAGGCAGCCGCCATTTAAAATGGTGTCGCCGTGTCAAGACACCATTTAGCGCTCGCAAACATATTCTCCCTCCGGCCTCCCCCAAGTCACATAGAGAGATTTCTCCCCCAAATCGCAAAAAAAGGTTCCGAAATAAGGAAGGAGGAAGAAAATCCAAATACCCGTTAAAAGCCCACCATTTCTCATTTTATAAAATTAGCATCTTTCACCCCAAAAATATCCTAAACATGCTCCAAAACGGAAAAAGCATAGTTTTAATCAAATCACAACGGAGATCGTCACCCTACTGGTTACTTAAACTCGTTCGAACTCCAAGCCGCCGAACCGCCACGTCACAAGCCACCGCCGATACCGCCATGGACGCCGTTACTCCACTGGGACGTCGGCCGCCGTCCGAAGAGCAATACGCCGCGGAGGAAATGATGGTGGTAGTGGTGGAAGTTAGGGAGGGGTTGATGGAGTGGAGTGAGAGGAAAGGAAGGAGAAGGGGAAGGGAGAGCAAAGGGATCGGGGAGAGGGAGGAGAGAGAGAAATGGAGAGAATGAGAGAAAGGAAGGAGAGCTTCGGAGCTTCAACTGAAACTCGGTAAAGTGCGTCATCCAAAACCGACGCCAATAAGACGATAAGACGAGTTCGTACACCGACATACCAGGGCCGTACTCTGAATGACGTCGACCATGCAAGACGCCATTTAGATGATAAGACTGGGGCCGTACTCTCGCGGCCCAAAACCGACCCACGTGGCTCCCATGTGGCACCCTCTAAAATACATCCCCCCAACCAGACGCCGTTTGAACCGTGTCGAGCAAGCTCGACGCGATAAATAACCCATGCCCTAGCCCCACAAGGGCCCAAACCAAGGGGTCCGACACCGAAACTGACCCGATAATCAGATCCGAAACCTCAATCCTTACAGGAACTATAAGGAGTTACTCAACGATAAAGTTTATGGAAAGGTGAAGCTGTCAGAAGCTTCTAATATCTATATGATAGATATCAACTTGTCAGTAAAAGACACTACATCTTGGGTATTAGATACTAGATATACTGCTCATATCTACCATGATGTGCAGATGCTGACAAGTAAGTGCAAGCTGAGAAAAGGCGAGGTGGAACTGAAGCTAAGAAATGACGCAAAAGTTGCGACAGTTGTTGTAGGGACAGCAAACCTCATGCTTATGTTAGGAGACATCTTATTATTTGAAGATTGTTATTATGTATTTAGCATAATAAAGAGCACCATTTTTATATCTTATTTGGATAAGATAGGATATAGGTTGACTATTGAGAACAAAAGTTGGTCGATTTATTATGGTAATAAATCAATTGCTTCGGCACCTTTAGTCAACGGTCTATATCTTTTAGATTTTTCTTACTACAATCTCCACATTAATAATACTCTTAAGAAGAGTAAGAATTGTATGAACTAAGTCTATATATGGCATTATAGACTTTGACACATTGGTGAAAGCAGGCTACAAAAGTTGCACAAATATGGATATTTAGATACATTCGATTATGAATCGTTCGTAACATGTGAGTCCTGCCTTATGGGGAAGATGGCAAAGTCTCTATTTTCTAAACATGGAGAACGTGTTAAGGACATTTTGGAACTAATGCATTCGGATGTATGTGGCCTTATGTCCACCCAAGCCAAAGGTGGCTTCTCGTACTTCATTACGTTCACCAATAACTTCTCAAGATTCGGCTATGTGTACTTAATGAAGTACAAGTCAGAAGCGTTTGAGAAGTTCAAGGAGTTCAAGAATGAAGTAGAGGAGCAGACAAGAAAGAGTATTAAAGCTCTTCGATTTGATAAGGGAGGAGAATACATGAGTACTAGTTTCACACAATTCTTAAAGGATAATGGTATCCTTTCTCAGCTGATCCCTCCATATACAACACAGATGAATCGTGCATCTGAAAGTAGGAATCACACCTTGTTGGACATGGTGCGATCTATGATGAGCTTTTTAGGTTTACCAGTGTCCCTCTAGGGGTATGTTCTAAAGTCAGTAGCATACATACATAATAGAGTACCCAGTAAGTCTGTGACCTCTACTCCATATGATATATGAAAAGATAGAAAATCAGAATTTAAACATGAGTCTAGGTTTGTCCTGCTCATATAAAGAGGCATGATTCAAACAAGCTGGATCAAGAACTAATAGATGCAAATTTATTGGATATCCAAAGGAGACGTTTGGATGCTATTTTTACTATCCTAGTGAATAAAAGGTATTTGTGGCCAGGAAAGCTATCTTCCTATAAGAGGAATACCTTCTCTAGGAGGATAGTGAGAGTAAAATAGTACTGGAAGAAGTTCCATATCTCCAAACAACTGCAATATTAACAAATGAGTTATCGGTTCCTGAATCTGTTTAGGTACATACAAATGAGCCTTGCATATCTAGTAGAATACGTAGACTATCTGAACGATATGTGGGACATATCGCAGAAGGTAAGGCTAAGGTGGAATATGATGATGATCCTAAATCCTACCAGGAGGCCATAGAAGGCCTAGAAGCCGGGAAATGACGAGAGGCCATGAACTCTGAAATCCAGTCCATATAAACCAAGTTTGGAACTTGGAGACTTGCCTGAGGGTATTGTACCCATTGGGTGCAAGTGGATCTTTAAGAGAAAGATCGATGCATATGAACGGATCTACACTTATAAGGTAAGGTTGGTGGCAAAAGGATATTATCAAAGACAAGGAATTGACTATAACGAGACTTTTTCACCAATTACTATAATAAAGTCGATCAGAGTTCTCTCTGCCATAGCTGCACACTATGATTATGAGATATGGTAGATGGATGTGAAGACTGCCTTCCTCAATGATAACCTTGATAAAGAGGTAAATATGATACAGCTAGAAGGTTTTACGTTCAAAGAGTTTCCAGATAAAGTGTGCAAGCTTCACAGGTCCATTTATAGACTGACATAGGCTTCCCGGAGCTAGAACATAAGATTTGACAAGGCTGTCAAGTTTTATGACTTCATTAAAAATGAAGATGAGCCTTGTGCGCACAAGAAGACCAATGGGAGTGCAGTCACCTTCTTAGTTATTTACGTAGATGACATTCTACTCATTGAGAATGATGTAGCTATGATGTCATCAGTAAAGATCTGGCTGTCGAAAAACTTCTCTATTAAGGATTTGAGAGAAGCATCGTACGTATTGGGAATACAGATCTATAGAGATAGATTAAAGAGGATGCTCAGAATGACCCAATCGATATACATAGATACCATCGTCAAAAGGTTTGACATAAAAAATTTCAAGAGATGTCTCATACTGATGAGACATGGAATTTATCTCTCAAAAAAGCAGTCTCCCAAGACTCCCATGGAGAGGACATTCATGGATAGAATACCCTATGCCTCTGTCACATGATCTATCATGTATGTCATACGATGTACAAGGCCTAATGTAGCATATGCTTTAAGTGTAACAAGCAGATTTCAGGCTGATCGAAATGAAGAGTATTGGAAGATAGTGAAATGTATCCTTAAGTACTTGAGAAGAACTAAAGATATGTTTGTTAACTATGGGGGAGGTGACTTGAAACTGCGATGCTTTACTGACTCGAATTTCCAGTTATATCCAGATGATAGCAAGTCTACATCTAGTTTTGTCTTTACTCTGAATGGACACGCAGTGTGCTAGAAGAGTTCCAAGTAGGAAATCACTACAGATTCGACAACGGAAGCTCAGTACATCGTTGCAGCTAAAGCCGCCAAGGAAACAGTTTGGTTGAAGAAGTTTATCACCGACTTTGGCATAGTTCCCAATATCTCTGATGCTATTCCGTTGTTGTGCAACAACAATGAGGCAATTGCCCAAGCGAAAGAGTCGTCAGAGAAATAATTTCTAGAGGAGATATATTGGTGGAAAGAGTTCCATCCACCGATAATGTAGTAGATCTACTAACAAAGATGTTGCCTCAAATTGTGTTTGAACGTCACCTAGAGGCTATAGGTATATTGCGTAAAGGTGATTGGTAGCAGTCCAAATGGGAGATTGTTAGCATTAGGTGGCTTACAAGCCAATCTGATTTTGTAAATCTCGTTCATTTATTAATAATATGGCATTATTTCATTATGTGTAATTCGTTCTTTTACCGTCTCATAATGAAGTCCGTAAATATGTACGATAGTGATTAGATTATGTTGAGATCATACTAATGAGACTGATCACTTATACACACATATTCTTAATTGTTTCTAATCGGAGGATATCTGAGAAGGACATCAGATATCCGGTTAGACTAGTACATATTACTCCTGCTCATATGATGAGGGTAACTGATCTCATAGTCACTTGTGTGGATACACTTAGGCGAATCTGTAGGTGCTCATTAGAGAATGAGTTCACTAAACTGATCTAACTAAATCGTTGGATGGTAATGTACCTGACTATCAACCAGCTTGATTCTATTGTCGTAGTTGTGTGGATGGTCCCGAGTTTTCAGTCTGATCCAGATGATGACAAGTCGACATCAGGGTTTGTCTTTACACTCAATGAGGGAGCAGTAAGTTGGAAAAGTTCCAAACAAGATACCACTGCTGATTCGACAATAGAAGTTGAGTACATTGTTGTTGCTGAAGCCGCTAAGGAAGCAGTCTGAATGAAGAAATTCATTGCCGAACTTGGTGTGGTGGATAACATCTCTGCTCCCGTCCCACTGCTGTGTGACAACAATGGGGAGATTGGTCAAGCGAAAGAGCCGAGGTCTCATCAAAAGTCGAAGCACATTCTACGACGCTTTCATATGATTAGAGAGATAATAGCTTGAGGAGATGTCGTGGTGGAAAGAGTTCCCTCAGCCGACAACATAGCAGATCTAATGACGAAGCCTTTGTCTCAAAATGTATTTGAGCGTCACTTAAAGAATATGGGTATTCTGTATAAGAGTGATTGGATTTAGTCTAAGTGGGAGATTATTAGTATTAGGTGGCCTATAAGCCAATCCGATAATGTGTATTATTCAGTTTATTAATTTAATGGCAATAATTCATTGTATGTATTTAAATTGTCGTATCACAATGAAGTCCATGAACATGTGCAATGGTCTTTAGATTATGATAAGATCATAATTACGGGACCGAAGACTTATAAACACGTGTTCTTAATTGTTCCTAGTCAGAGGATATTCGAGAAGGACATCAAACATCCGGATAAACTAGTACAGGTTTCTTCAGCTCATATAATGAGGGTGACTGATCCTATAAGTCACTTATGTGGAGGCACTATGCTGGACCTGTAGGTGCTCATTGGTAAATGAGTTCACTAAACTGATTGGACCATGAATCACTGGATGGTATCTACCTAACTATTAACTAGCTCGATTCTTTTGTCATGGTTGCATGGATGGTTCTTGGACCTCAGACACCAAGGATACCTTGTTGGTAGGTCTATGAACTTTGACCTTGATTAATGAATCCCTAACCATAGGTTATCTATAAGTCAAGTGATCAGGCTCAGGGAGATGCCCTCGAAGGTAATTGTGTGCTCAATACGGGATCATCCACCCTCAGTAATAGGAGAGAGAATGTTCCAAAAATGATGCACTTAAGTTCCTGGCCAGGGCGGACTCTATATCAGATAAAGAGTTATTTGATACAGATTAGTGGCATCTGATTCAAGTGAATTGATTGACTAGGGTTTAACAGTAAACTATACCCTAGGTCAATTCGGGAACATTGCACGAATGAAGGATTATATCCGCGCAGTAACCGACGACAAAAAGGTTCCCATAGTGGGTTGCATAAACCCCAATGCCTTCCAAGATCACACAATGTTGTTTGGCACCCAACGTGATCGGAAGGCCGTCCGAATTTATTATGGGACATTAAATTCAACTGATTAATTAATATAAGGATATTAATTGAATCAATGAGTCCATAAAGAGTTACTAGACTTAATGGGCCATTAACTAGACTGGTATTTGGGCCTAGAGGGTCACACGCAAAAAGTTTTCAAGTCGGTGGATATTTTGACTGGGTTTAAGATAAGTGTGGGTTTTTCTAAAAAATTGCAAATCACTTATTAAAAAAGTAATGCTGCTAGGTCAAGGGTTAGCAACCCTGACCTAGCCGCCCCCCTCTCTCTCTCTGGGTGCCCCCCCATCTATGATTGGCCCTAGAGACTCTGTTTTGACTCCCGTCTTCTCTGCCTCCCATCCGATGGGGATTCTGAATCCGCATGTCACGGAGGATTACGCATAGCTAGACGGAATCTGTGGATGCTGCTAGGAGCGAGGAAGCAAGGACGATCCACTGAAAAGAAGACCGCATGGATACCGCTAGAGGCCGGGTACTTGCGCGCCTCGCGGCATCACACCGACGGAACAGGTTGATTGCGGATTCGAATCTGCGCAAGGTAAATCCGATTTACCATTAAGTTTTTGTAAATCGAAGCGGGACGGATCTGATCCTAATTTTGTTTTATCCGCTGCGTATTGTTCGGATCCGGACACAGTAAACCCAACACCTGGGACCTGAGACACCAATGACACCTTATTGGTGGACTTCTATACTTTGACTTTAGATTATGGATCTCTATTCACGGGATTCTAAACAGCCAAGGATCAGATACAACGAAATACCATCAAAGGGAATTAAGTGTTCAATAAGGAATCATTCTCTCTCAGTATTCAGAGAGAGAATGCTCTAGGTAGGATGCGCAAGAGTCCCTAGCTAGGGTAAACGATAATATCAGGAAATGAATTTTCTGATATTATACGGCAACATCTGATCCAAGTGATTTGATCGATTAGAGTTTGACGGTTCAGCATACCCTGACTTGACTCGAGCATATTGTGTGAATGAAGAATTAAATCCACGTGATAATTGTCGGCGGAAAGGTTCAAAAGTGGGTTGCTAAACCCCAATACCTTCCAGGTTCACGCGGCGTTACTTGGCACCCAACGTAATCAGAGGCCTGACTGAATTGACTGTGCTAACATTAATTCAGTTGATTAATTAATTAATATGAGTTATTAATTGATTAATTAAGTCAGTGAGGAGTCACTGGACTTATTGGGCCATTAACTGGATTGGTAGTTGGGCCTAGAGGGTTACATGTAAAAGATTCTCAAGGCAATCAATTAAAAGTGGGTTTTATACTTTTTTGAGATTTTTTATGAAAAATCGCGTGCCAAGAATCTGCTCACCCCTGGCCGCCCCTTCCTCTCTATTAGTATTGGATGGCCTATAAGCCAATTCGACACTGTATTATGTTCAGATTATCAATATAATGGCACTTTTCATTGTGTATCTTACTTAAGCATTGCTTATCGAATCACGATGAAGTCTACGAACATATGAATTAATCTTCGGATTATGATGAGATCATAATTACGAGACCGAAAGTTTATAAACACATGTTCTTAATTGTTCCTAGTCATAGGATGTTTGAGAAGGACATCGAACATCCGGATAGACTAGTATAGGTTTCTTCAGCTCATATGATGAGGGTGACTGATCCTATAAGTCACTTGTGTGGAGATACTATGCTGGACCTGTAGGTGCTCATTGACGAATGAGTGCACTGAACTGATCCGACTATGAATCGCTGGATGGTAAATACCTTACTGTTAACCAGCTCAATTCTTTTGTCACGGTTGCGTAGATGATCCTTGGATCTGAGACGCCAAAGATATCTTGTTGGTAGGTTTCTGAACTTTGACCTTGACTAACGAATCCCTAACCATGGGTTACCAATAAGTCAAGTGATCGGGTTCAGGGAAATGTCCTCGAAGGTAATTTTGTGTTCAATACGGGATCATCCGCTCTCGGTAGTTTGAGAGAGAATGTTCCGGGAATGATGCGCTTAAGTCCCTGGCCAAGGCAGAATTTGTATCAGATAAAGAGTTATCCGATATAGGTTAGCGGCATCTAATTCAAGTGAATCGACCGGCTAGGGTTTAACAGTAAACCATACCCTAGGTCAATTTGTGAACATTGCATGGATGAAGGATTATATCCATGCGATAACTATTGATGGAAAGGTTCCAATAGAGGGTTGCGATAACCCCAATGCCATCCAGGATCACGCGATGTTGCTTGGCATCCAACGTGATCGGAAGCTCGTCCGAATTTACTGTGGGACATTAAATTTGGCTAATTAATTAATATAGGGATATTATTTAATTCAGTGGGTCCGTAAAAAGTTACCGGACTTAATGGTCCATTAACTGGACTGGTATTTGGGCCTAGAGGGTCACACGCAAAAGGTTTTCAAGTCGATGGATAATCCGACAGGATTTCAAATAAGTCTGGGTTGTTATGAAAACCCGCAAATATGCTTATTATAAAAGAATGGATGCTAGGTTGGGGGCCATCAACCCTAACCTAGCCACCGCATACTTCCTCTCTCCTCTCTACTGGGCGCTCGACACGAGGCGGCCATCTGGAGGCTCCGCTTTGGTTCCCGACAGCTCCGCCTTCCGTCCGACGGGAGTTTCCGAATCCGCATGTCGCGGCGGATTACGCGTAGCTAGACGGGATCCACGAACGCCGCATCGAGGAAAGAGGCAAGGACGATCCATCGCGAGGAGAACCGCGTGGATACCGCTAGAGGCCGAGCACCTGCGCGGCTTGCGGCATCGCTCTGATGAAACCGGAGAACGAACGCGGATTCGAATCCGTGCATGGTAAATCAGATTTACCAATTAGTTTTAATGATCGAAACGGGATAGATCCGATCCTGAATATTTTATTTCCGCTGCGTTTTCGGTCGGATCCCGACACAGTGAACCCAACACTCTCTCCCTCTCTCTCTCTCTGGCGCCCCTGGCCGGCCCCTCTCTCTGGGGTCTGCTTCGCCGTCTTCTCCGACTCTCGTGAGACTGCGGCGATGGTCGCGACGAACAGTGAATTGTTCGTGGACTGCGAAGAACAAGGAACGTAAGGAAATCCGTCACGAGGAAAATCGCGTAGACTTCGCTAGAGGCCGGATGTTTGCATAGCTAGCGGTGTCATATCGACAGAACCGTTCGAATGCAGATTCGAATCCGCGCGAGGTGATAACTGATCACCTGTTTTTTTGTTTTTGTTTATCGAAATGGACGGGGATCGCTATATTTATTTTATTTATTCCATTGCGTCTGCAATCTTGAGAAACACGAGAACCTTATAGGATGAGCCATGCCAGTTGACCTTTCTAGACCAAATTGATTAACCCTTCGGGTTGGACTGGCTATAAGAAGGCTTCCCCTCAAAGAACTTAAATTACCCCTCGGTTTGCATGCGCACCAAGGAGTGGAGGGTAAGTGAAAGAGGAAGATTTCGGCAAGCTTAATTCCAGATGGGTCGACCTAATATGACAAGCCCAATTCCCAGAAGTAGGGGCCTAAATTGACCTAGGACCGAGAAGAGTCAAGAACTATCTAGACGTCCTCTCTATTCCCTCCTCTTGAACAAGAATCTAGGTAGGGTCAGACTCTAAGGGGTTGGACTCACCCTTTAGGAGTCCCGGTTTCACTCAGACTGGTTGCAGCAAAGAAATCGTTCCTATTTCTCTGGGAAATGGATCTATCCATAAGAGAATTCTGCGGTCTTCCCAGGAGAGATTTTGATTGTCGTAACGGATGTCTCTTCTACTACCAAATTCAGTACATACTTGACTTCCAAAACATGAAGATGCTACTTATGATCCCGATTTTCTCAGTTATAGATCTGATCACAACCTAAGAGCTTATCAATAATGGTAACCAGAAGTCCGCAAAGATACAAACTCCTCCTACAACACAAGTCTTTCTTGTTTAGGACTCGACTAGCAGATATTTTGAGATCTTACCTTCCTAATCAGAATCGAGCTCTAATAAGATCTTTGTCGCTATATGACGACCCTTGGTCCAACCTACACAGATACGTAACATCTTGTCTAATTCTCTCTTGCTTTTCTCTAGTATCTCTCAACTTTCTTACTTAAGCATCGGAAGGAGATCCTCCGATCCATCATTGGGGACTCTTTTTGACCGTATTCTCTTTTGAAGAAACAAATTGATTTCTCCCCCTTGATTGGTGGCAGAGTCTTGATCGCAGCGGACGAAATTTCTACCCATTAATACACATTCAAGAAGAAACTTTCCATAAAGGAAGAGTCTGGTGCCCATGTCTCCTGAAACTTTAACAGTAGTGTTGTACCTGCACATGTTCTCTTTTGAAGAATATTATAGGAAAACGACCTACCATCATACCCTCTAAACGTATTCCAGAAAATTTGAGAAATGCCTGTCTACTGTAATAGAATGTGACATTTTATCATTAAAAAATTATAATTTTTGACCGCTTATTTGTCAAATTTCACTGCGTTCAGTTTTCACCTCAACAGATCGGAGCACTTACTTTCCTCCTTAGATCAATTACCTTGTGCAAAGTGCTAGTCTTTGGGACAATAAAATGCTACCCAAAGATCCAGATGGCTCTGTTACTACAGTCATAATCGTGAAATTCCCGACAACACCGAACAATGGCGTGTGAGGTGCACCAAAGAATCGAATCGAATTCGGTACAGGTGTCGACGGGGACCTCTCCGTCCACTCCACGCCAACTTAGTTACATGCAGAAAAATCTTGTAGCTAGCCTGCATAGAGCAAACGGGAATTTGCGAACCACAAGGAAGCTCCCGGGGGACTTGAAAGAGAGAGAGGACAAGGAGAAGAAGAAGCAGAAGCAGAGGAGGAGGAGTAGACGAAGGAGGCCACAGATTGAGAGAGACCATGTGCCTAGAGGTTATCTTAAGACTAGCTGACAAACTTTTTCGGGGGGACGAGGCCTCAGCTGACAAATCACCGAAGAAATCACGGCATCCCTCTCCACAAAATAAGACTGCCCATGGCTCCCCAACAAAGAGCTCCATCAATACCTCTGCTGCATGGAACCCTACAGCATGCTCAGGTGAGGATGCCTAGCTACTTCCCTATTAATGTAAGCTCTTTTTAATTATATCACTGGAACGCATGTGAAAACGCTCGATGATCGTTGCACAGAGGAACCACGGATCAGTGATACGAAGCGGGATAAGGCCACTGAAGCGGACGGAGGATGTCAATGGATGGACCGCCCGCATGCGGAAGAACTCGGCAACATCAACTACGGCACGAGGTCGAATGGTAAGGCAGCACAGAAAGCCCCCGTAGCAGATCAGGAGACATCAACTTCCGGCGAGTCATCCTGGCCGGCAGAGGAATTCATGTATCCGAGCGAATTCAGGACTGCGCCCCATGACACTGACCCAAACGAGCAGTTGGCTTCTACCAGGGAACAAGGGAAGCCGTCCCACCGGAATGAAGTTACATATGGAAGCCAAGAAAGGTCGACCGCCCACGGTCAGGGCGCGACTGATCCTGACGATAGATCTACTCTCCATGGCCTGGGGACGACATCACAATCAGGAGGGCTGGCATGCAGAAACCAATGTAAGGCTGCGCGCGAAGATAGCGAGAGTCCGAGGGAAAGCAAGCACTCCGAGGAGGCAGACGCGAATGATGAGGAACATTCCAAGTTCAGCGGCGATGTAAAGCATCATTACACATGGTCGATAAAACGGTGAAGTTATCGGGGTCGATGGAGCTGCAAGGCTTGTCTGTTGTGACCCATTTTGTACGTTTTCTGTGAAATCTCAACGCATTTTTGTGTACAAGTCTTTCCTGTTTGTGTCTCCATTTATTAGCTATTATGATGCATATCTTCCTGATGATACATTTGCATTATGCATGGACATCATCGAAAACGGGGGAGAACTATGAATCCACATACATAGTCTATCAGGTCGTGAGTCACTTGTATTGGCCATATATAGGCCTTGTTTCTTCAGTAATTAAGTGGGGCTGTTATTGATTCTCCTCCATATACAACCTATGCTTCCCGTTCTCTGTTGTGCTTTTGATTTTTTGGTCTCACTGTGTTGCAGAGAGAAGAGGAGCTGCTCTCCATAGAGGCAGTTCCAAGGTGTAGAAACCAACATCTTGGTATTAGAGCAGGTTGCTATGTTTTCATTTTTGTAGAGATCGTCTGAAGCACGTGAGTTCTCTGCAAATCAAAGTGTGTATTGTTGAAGTTCTTGATTGAGGTAATTGCTACCAATCACCTACTCCTTGAAAGGTCTGCGAAAATTTCTTCAGTTCTCATGGCAAATAACAAGTTGTTTTCTTCAAATCAGTCCCTTATTCGTATCTTTAATGGTGAACATTACGAGTTCTGGAATATCAAGATGAGAACCTTGTTTATTTCACAAGATCTTTGGGAGTTGGTTGACAATGGTTATGCAGAACCAACAGAGGAGGAAGGAAGAAAACGTTTGACAGCAGCACAGAAAAATGAACTGAAAGGAAGAAGGATGCTAAGGCACTGTTGTTCCTCCAGCAAGCTGTCAATGACACGATATTTCCATGAATCTCTATTGCAACCAAGTCAAAAGATGCATGGGACATCTTGAAAGATGAGTACCAAGGGTCAAGCAAGGTAATTTCTGTGAAACTTCAGACTCTAAGGAGGAACTTTGAAACTCTAAGCATGAAAATTTCTGAATCTGTCCAAGATTTTCTTACTAGAACTACAACACTAGTTAATCAAATTAGATCCCTTGATGAAGATTTGTCTGATCAGAAAATTGTTGTAAAAGTCTTGAGAAGTCTACCTACTAAGTTTGATCATGTAGTTGCTGCCGTAGAGGAGTCAAAATAATTGTCTAACTATTCGCTTAATGAATTAATGGGTTCTTTGCAAGCTCATGAACATAGAATTAATAGATCTACTTATAGTGGGATTGAGCAAGCATTTTCTCGAAGTTGGAGATTTCAAAAGAAGGTGTTGGGACAAACAAGTCTGCGGGAACTTCTCGAGGCAGAGGAGGATTATGAGGAAGGAGAGGCTCTCGTGGAAGAGGAAGAGGTAGATCATATGATGAAAAAGCAAACTCTGAAGATTAGAAAAGCAAATACGATGGAAAAGGTAACCATAAGTCTAGCATTCAATGCAGATTTTGTTTGAAATATGGGCATATTGAGCGTAATTGTTGGGACAAAGCTAAAGGGCAGGCCAATGTTGCTGAGAAAAGGGAAAATGAGAGTGACGAAGGTGCTAATCTATTTCTTACTTGTCTTAATGTCAAAGAAAGTAAGAATGATGTTTGGATGCTAGATAGTGGGTGTAGTAACCACATGACTGGGTTAAAGGATATCTTTAAACGTTTTGATGAGTCAGTAAAGTTGCAAGTTCAGATTGGAGATGGCAAGACAGTTCAAGTAGAAGGAAAATGGATGATCATGGTGAAGCTCACATTAATAATGAGAGACAAATTCATGATGTTCTCTATGCTCTTGGTTTAGCTCATAATCTTTTAAGTATTGGTCAATTGATGCAAAAAGGCTACACCATTATCTTTCATGAGAATTCATGTGAAATCTGTGAGTTGAATAGCAGACTGATTATGAATGTAAACATGACATCAAATAAAATATTTCCATTCTCTTTCTCATGTATAGATGATTATACTTTGTCTACTTCCGTTAAGACTGAATCATGGATGTGGCAAATGCGATATGGACATTTACATTTTAATGGCCTGAAATTGTTTAATAAGAAAAGCATGGTGACTGGTTTACCTTCCATTGATGATGTTAATGAGATGTGTGAAGGATGCATATATGGAAAACAATACAGGGTTTCATTTCCAGCTAAGAGTTCATGGAGGGCTTGAGCACCGCTTCAACTCATTCATGCTGATATTTGCAGTCCGATGCGCACTCCATCTTTGGGTGACGACAAGCATTTCTTATTGTTTATTGATGCTATAGCAGAAAAACTTGGGTGTATTTCATGAAGTTCAAATATGAAGCATTTTCCAAGTTTCTTGTATTCAAATCATATGTTGAGAAACAAAGTGACCATGCTATCAAAGTTTTGAGGACAAATCGAGGAGGAGAATTCTTGTCTAACAAATTCATCTCTTTTTCGGAAGAAAATGGTATTCGCAGGCAGTTGACAGCAAGCTATTCATCTCAGCAAAATGGAGTTGTTGAGCTTAAGAATCGGACAATTGTTGAAATGGCAAGGAGCATGTTAAAGGCAAAGCATCTCCCAAATCAGTTTTGGGCTGAAACAGTTTGGACAACAGTCTATATCTTAAACAGGTTTCCTACAAAAGGTGTGCAAAACCGTACTCCTTTTGAAGCTTGGTATGATAGAAAACCCAATGTAAGTTATTTCAAAAATTTTGGTTCACTTGCTTATGCTCACATAAATTCTGTGAAACGCGAGAAGCTTGATAAAAAGAAGTGAGAAGTGTATTTTCATTGGGTATAGTTCTGAAACTAAAGGGTATCACTTGTACAATCCTATTACCAGAAATCTGATTATAAGTAGAGATGTTGTTTTTGAAGAAAATGGCTTTTGGGATTAGAGTAATGATGCACATGTTAAACTGCAATTTAAAAATTCAGATCCTTCTCACTCTAAGCTAGAAGAAATAGAAGAAACAAGCTCTCCTATTGGTGAAATGGACAGCAATCATTCATTTTCGTTGGATCAAACTTCAGATTCTGAGTCTCATCCTCAGAAGGTAAAATCCTTGCATGAGATTTGTGAATCATGTAGTTTTGCCTTATTTTTAGTAGAGCCAATGTCTTTTGATGAAGCAATTCAAAAGGAGGAATAAAAACAAGCTATGAATGAGGAAATTGTAGCTATTGATAATGACACATGGGAATTGACTGAGTTGCCACAAGGTAACAATTTAATTGGTTTGCAATGGGTTTATAAGATAAAATATAATGTTGATGGGAACATTCAAAAGCATAAAGCAAGGCTCGTGGCTAAAGGGTATTCACAACAAGAAGGTGTTGACTTTTATGATACTTATTCTACTGTACCAAGGTTAGAAACTGTCAGAATTATTTTGGCTTTTGCTGCCCAGTTGCAATGGTCTGTGTACCAGCTAGATGTTAAATCTGCCTTTTTGAATGGAGTGTTAGAAGAAGAGGTGTTTGTTGAACAACGTCAAGGTTATTTGGTTGCAGGTTTGGAGGACAAAGTTTACAGGGTCAAGAAAGCTCTTTATGAGCTTAAGCACACCCCTAGAGCTTGGTATGGAAGAATTCCTGAATACTTTCAAAAGTTGGGTTTAAAAAAGAGTGCAAGTGAACCAACACTATATACAAAAGTGATGGGTACTGATATTGTCATTGTGAACTTGTATGTTGATGATATCATATATACAGGTTCTTCTAGTGTTTTACTTGCAGAGTTTTAAGGAGAAAATGATGAAAGAGTTTGAGATGACAGATCTTGCATTCCTACATTATTTTCTTGGTTTAGAAGTAAGACAAACTGAACAAGGCATCTTTGTATCACAAGGAAAATATGCATCAGATCTTTTGAAAAGGTTTGGAATGACAAATTGTAAGACTTGCAGCACTCCAATGAATGCAAATGAGAAGCTGAGTTTGGAAGATGGAACTGAAAAAGTTGATGCTAGGTATTTCAGGAAATTGGTTGGAGGTTTGATCTATCTTGCACATACTAGACTAGATGTGATGTTTGCTGTGAGCTTATTGTCTCGGTTTATGCACAAACCTTCGAGACATCATTTTGAAATTGCCAAAAGAATCCTCCGATACATTTGTGGGACTGTTTCATATGGAACATAGTATGTTCCTATAGCTGATTTCAGACTTTATGGTTATACGGACAGTGATTGGGCAGGTTGTGGATGATGGAAAAGCACCACAGGGTATGTATTCAATCTTGGCTCCGGAGCAATCTCTTGGACTTCAAAGAAGCAAGCATCGGCAGCTTTATCATCAACCAAAGCTGAATGTATTGCAGCCACATCAACTACACGTCAAGCTTTGTGGATTCGACGCATACTTAGAGATCTGCAGCGTGCTCAAGTTCAGGCAACAACCATTTTTCGTGACAACAGGGCTGATTGACATGAAGTATTGCAGAACTGAAGATCATCCAGCTCATCTCTTAACTAAATCCTTCTCTTATGAAAAGTTATGTCATTTTAGACTTCTTCTTGGTGTAAATGACTTTGCATCAAGGGGAAGTGTGTGTGTTAGTGATACAAATTTCGTGTTTTAGGAGGTTATTTAGCAAGTGTTATATTGTTTCCTGTTTTAAGTTGTTTTCTACTTTCTGTTCTTACTCAATCAGAAGGTCGTTCTGTCACCAGAACGTGTCTAGATCGTGGGACAGTTATCAGGTCGTGAGTCACTTGTATTGGCCATATATAGCCCGTGTTTCTTCAGTAATTAAGTGGGGCTGTTGTCGACTCTCCTCCAGATACAACCTATGCTTCCCGTTCTCTGTTGTGCGTTTGGTTTTTTAGTCTCACTGTGTTGCAGAGAGAAGAGGAGCTGCTCTCCGTAGAGGCAGCTCCAAGGTGTAGAAACCAACAGTCTACTATCTCTGCAGGTACCTAGCTACACTCGGCAGGCTTTTTTATTTTTTCTTATCGCCTACAAAAAGCTAACATTAGCAAGTTAGCGCGGCAGATATAGATGGGGACTCATGTCCTCAACGCATATGCTTGTTAGCTCGTGGGGGAAATCCTCCGTCCAGTGGTAGAAGTTACCAGTTCTCGGTGCCTGAATTGCCAACTAGTTTGCCCCTTGGTTTGTTTTTCTTATGTCTGAAATAGAAGTCTGTAGGATCTTTATATTAATCACCCAGCCACTAATTTTCCATGGTACTTTAGTCCTGCCGATTGAGCATACTGCTGTCACTAGTTTTGAAGAATCACCTGCTATGTGGAAGCATTCATCTTGGATTCGAAGGGCCTGCTTTGAGGCCTTCACAGAGCGAAATAATTTCTGCTTCTTCTGTTGTCTTCTTACGCACAAAAATTTGGCCAGCCTTACCCGAGTTCTCTCTGATAGTGTATTCAGACCTAGATAGTCCAACTTCCATATCGTGTGCTCCATCAAAATTGGTTTTAATCCAGTCATTCTGAGGCGGTACCCACTGACCCAAGTTTCCTTAGGTAGATTGTCGATTTGTAAAGTCCTCAATCTTTTGCTAAGTTACCTTGATTCTAGTCTATTGGTATCTCTGGGTAATTCAATTGAAGAAAGAGGAGGCAGTATTCTCTTAGCATAATCCAACACTTAGTTGCTGAGCGTCTTCTTGTTGTTGTGGATGACGTTATATATTTCCCCTAATCCAACATTGCCAAAGTACAGAAACAATAAAGGAAGCTCTAATTGTTGACTGGGCCTCTTTTCTGTTGAGCAGGAGGAGAAGGTTCCATAATTGAGTAAAGTAGACAGGTTCTTTCTTCCACCCAAGCCATAAACAACTTTGTTCCTAGAATTCCTCTGTATCCGTGCAGCGGAGGAAAATATGTAGAGAATCTTCTGGTAAGTCCGTGCAGATGGAGCACAAATCACTATCCAGAATGTGTCTCCTCTTCAGGAAGGAAACCGCCCTTAAGCAGTCGATTGGATTCTCCTAGGAACATTAGTTGGCACATTCCGTTCACGTTTGGAGTCTTTGGATAGTTACAAAAATGTAGCTACACGGAACTGTCGAGCAAAACATTAATCATATTAAAATTTCTAAAAATATCTGTTCAAAACACTAAATAGCATCTATATATATATATATATATGGGATTAGATAGTAACTCATTCTGTTTCAAGGACATTTGTAAATATAGTTACATATATTCTCTTCAAAAATGTACCATTCGGGATAATTACTTAAATCGTCACTTCATTTTAAAGGGTTGTTTTTTTTTGTGTAAAACAGCGTACTTTAAAACAATTATTTCGTTTTACAGTATTTTTAGTTATTTGGAATGATGTAAAACAATGTAAAGTAAAATCCTGTGTCGGCCTTGTCTGTCCACTTGACAGTCTAATTCTCTTGTTTTAGTTTACAACAAAGGCCTACTATAAATTAAAATAAGAATAGAAGGATCCCTCTTGTTTTATTTTACAAACAACCAAACAAATATTTCCTAATTCTAAAACAAGAAAATTTTACTTATTTTGAAACCAATGATTTTAAAATCAGTGATTCACAAAATTTTACCCTAAAACAAACAGCCCCTTAAAGTAAAAATAGAGTGTGCACCCGTTGAGTGCGCGCTATCCCTTCTATGCCTTTACGAATTCATTCTTTAGTGTGCCTTCAGGTGCCTGCGCGCTATCCTCACCATCTTCGCATGGCTAAACATAACTATCAAATCACAGGATCTTCATGCCTTTTACGCTTGGACAAAATGGATTTTTCACCCAGCACATATATCAACTCCCCGTATACTTGGACAAACGGTTTTCTTACCACGTACATATGTATCAACCCCCATGGAGCCGACAACAAATGATCTTGAACAATGAATTTGTTAAATAAGATTGCACCATGCACGATTGGTGACAATCATTTTTGATCCGATCGATTTGTTTTGGATTTTTATTTTGTTCAATTGATTACTTAGTTTGGTAGACGGGGTTTATGATCGTATGATATTGACTCACCTATAGAAAAGGATTCATGCGGGTTCAGATGAACCTTTCTTGTCAATCAATAGGCTAACGATGATTATATCCTAATGTGACAGGAAAACCCTTCCAAATCTCGCTCATTTCTACTTTATTCACTCTCATGTTATTTATGGGAAGGTCGACTTGCTTTTCCTCTCCCCTTTTACCAGGGTCCCCCCGTTTTCTTTTATGGTATTTTAGTATTATTAGTGGGCACTATTCACAGGCACTATTTACGAACACCGTTCATGGTACTGTTCATAGGTACTATTCATGGGTACAATTCATAGGTCCTATTCATGGGTACTGTTCATGGATAGACCCTACTAAGTGTTGGTTTGGTCCTTGTAGCAGAAGGATTACATCGATGACCCAAATTATACTTATGTTGAGGCGGCTATGAGCCATGAGATATTATTTCATCTTATCACCCGTTGTTGTGCGTCGGAGTGATAACAGGCTGATAAGGCTTTGTTTATCACTCGATAGCTCGTCGTTACTCATGGAGGTAGCGACAGGCTGACGAGCCTTCATCATCACTCAACGACAAACCACTGTACACAGAAGTGGCAGCTAGGTGGCGAGGCTTCAACATCACTCATCGACACATCGCTGAACACAAAAGTGGCGGCAACGAGGCTTCAACATCACTCATCGACACATCGCTGAGCACAAAAGTGGCGGCAACGAGGCTTCTACATCACTCGTACACACACCATTGCGCACTAAACTAGCAGCGGGGCGGCGAGGCTTTGACATCACTCGTCGACACATCACTTGCGCACGGAAGTGGCAATGGGGCAGCGAGGCTTTGACATCACTCGTCGAGACATCGCTGCGCACCAAAGTGACAGTGGGGCGACGAGGTTTTGACATCACTCGTCGACACATCTGTTGGGATTCGGGCGGGTCGCGAAGAATGCAACGGAAACATATAAAAAATTCCGCCCGATGCCCGCAGATCCGTTTCGGAATGAAAAGCGATTACCGAAAAATCAGGATTGATCGATTACCGTGCGTAGATTTGAATCTGCGACCATGTCGGTTCCGTCGAGGCGATGCCGCTAGCCGCACAAGCGTCTGGCCTCCAGTGGTATCCACGCGATCCTTCGTAGTGGTTCGTCCTTGCTTTCTCGTCCAGATCAGCGCGCTCATTGAGGAATCCTCGCCACAACAACGTCCGGGACACGCGGATGGGAATTCTCGACTTTCGAGATTTAACTGCAGCGCAGAAGAGAAGACACCTGGCGCCCTGAGAGGAGGAGGAGAGAGAGAGGGGGACAACCAACAATGGGAGACCCTGGAGCTTTGGCATAGGATTTCTCAACAGCACGTATATATATATATATATATATATATATATATATATATATATATAAAGTCAGTGCGACTTTTTACAAAAGTTTCCAACTTAATATAAATCCCACTTAAGTACCACTAACTGAGAACCTATTTGCGTATGACCCTCTAGGCCCATTAACCAGTCTGATTTTCAGTCTGTTAAGTCCAATAACATTTTATTGACTTAGTGTAATTAATTAATGTCTGATATTTAATTAATTACTTAGTTGAATTAACATCTCATGTAAATTCGACTAGACTTCCGATCAAGTTGGGTGCCATGCAACACTGCATGATCCTGGAAAGTAATGGGGTTCAGCAACCCACTCATGGAACCTATCCGTTCACAGTTACTGCGTAGCTATAATCATTCGTTCACACAATGCTCTCAAGTTGACCTAAGATATGGTCAACTATCAAACTCTACATGGTCAACTCACTTGAATCAGACTATGCTGTACACATCCAAAAACACATTTTCTGATATTATATATGCTCTGGCCAGAGACTTCTACGGATCTATTGTAGAGCATTCTCTCTCCAGTTACCTGAGAGTGAACGATCTTATATTGAACACACAATGACCTTCGAAGATCTTCCACTGGACCCAATCCTTGACTATTAGAAATCCCGTTGATAGGATTCGTAAGCCAAGGTAAAAGCCTAGAACTCCACCGACAAGATGTCTTTAGTGTCTCAAGTCCAAGGACCAACCACACCACTGTTAGTATTAGATGGTCTCAAAGACAATTTGATACTAAGTACTGATTCAGATTATTAATAAATGGTAATAATTCATTGTGTAATTAATTCGATCTATGTTTATCGTATCACAATGAAGTCTATGAACATGTGCAACAGTCTTCGGATTATGATGAGATCATAATTACGGGACCGAAGACTTATAAACACATGTTCTTAATTGTTCTTAGTCATAGGATGTTTGAGATAGGACATCGAACATCCGGATAGACTAGTATAGGTTACTTCAGCTCATATGATGAGGGTGACTGATCCCATAAGTCACTTGTGTGGAGACACTATGATGGACCTGTAGGTGCTCATTGGCGAATGAGTTCACTGAACTGATCCGACTATGAATCGCTAGATGGTAAACACCTCACTGTTAACCAGCTCGATTCTATTGTCACGGTTGCGTGGATGATCCTTAGACCTGAGACGCCAAAGATATCTTGTTGGTACGTTTCTGAACTTTGACATTGACTAACGAATCCCTAACTATGGGTTATCAATAAGTCAAGTGATCGGGTTCAGAGAAATGCCCTCGAAGGTAATTGTGTGTTCAATACGGGATCGTCCACTCTCGGTAGTTTGAGAGAGAATGTTATGGGAATGATGCGCTTAAAGTCTCTGGCCAGGGCGGACTCTGTATTCGATAAGGAGTTATCGGATTCAGATTAGCGGCATCTGATTCAAGTGAATCGACCGAATAGGGTTTAACAGTAAACCATACCGTAGGTCGATTCGGGAACATTGCACGGATGAAGGATTATATCCGCGCGCTAACCGATGACAGAAAGGTTCCAATAGAGGGTTGCGATAACCCCAGTGCCATCCAGGATCACGCGATGTTACTTGGCATCCAACGAGATCGGAAGTCCGTCCGAATTTATTGTGGGACATTAAATTCGGCTGATTAATTGAATATAAGGATATTAATTAATTCAGTGAGTCAGTAAAGGGTTATTGGGCTTAATGGGCTATTAATTGGACTAGTATTTGGGCCTAGAGGGTCACACGCAAATGGTTTTCATGTCAATGGATAATCTGACAGGATTTCGGATAAGTCTGGATTTTTACGAAAAACCACAAACGGACTTATTATAAAAGAACGGATACTACGTTGGGGGCCAACAACCCTAACCTAGCCGTCGTTCTTTCTCTCTCTCTCCTCTCTACTGGGCGTGCAACACGAGGTGGCCATCTGGAGGCTCCACTTCGATTCCTGACTGCTCCGCCTTCCGTCCAACAGGAGATTCCGAATCCGCATGTCGTGGTGGATTACGCGCAGCTAGACGGGATCCACGAAGGCTGCATCGAGTGAGGAGGCGAGGACGATCCATCGCGAGGAGAACCGCGTAGATACCGCTAGAGGTCGGGCATCTGCGCGACTTGCGGCATCGCTCCGACAGAACCGGAAAACGAACGCGGATTCGAATCTGCGCAAGGTAAATCCGATTTACTTCAGTCTTCTTTTGTTGATCGAAACGGGATGAATCCAATCCCGAAATTAAATTTATTCCGCTGCATTTTCGGTCGGATCCCAACATAGCGAACCCAACAGTGGTATTAGAGCCAGGTTATCACTGTGTTCTTCGCCGTTTCGGATTCCGAAATTTGATTTTCTAGTTATATTCCATGCATATTTTACGATTCAGTTGCAGAAATAATATTCATAAGATGGATGGAATTAATTAGATTATTTTATTTCTGTGAAAATCGTATATATATATATATATATATATATATATATATATATATATATATATTGAGTTTCTCGTGTTCTTCGTGGGACGAAGAACGTGGCTCGATGGGGTATTCGGATAATCTCATGTGATGCGATGCTTCCAGGTAGGGCTTTGGTATGACCAAAGGATCCTGCCAACCGCCGCGGACATCACCTCTGGCACCGGCTTGGGGTTGCCGGTGGTGATCGGTCGGAATAGTCCTTCCCCATCACCTCGGTTTGACGCATGTTTTGGGGGTTTTCGGGCATCCCTTTGAGGGATTGGGCACCACCCTAGGCGCCGTCTGGCGCCGGCAAGGTGACCGGCGACGGTCCGGCGCCCTCCCGGCGCCGGGGCGGTCGCCGGCCGTCGCCTCCTCCCCTTCCCCTTACGGTTTCCTACACACAAGAGCCGCCGAGCTTTGGGGAGGAGGGCTCGGGCCCGTGCGGCTAGGAAACCCTAGCCGCACGGTCCGACCGGGCCAGGGGGCCGGGCTCAGACCGGGTCTGAGCCCATAGACCCCCCCTGGCCCGAGCCAGGCGCCCTGGTCCGAGCCCATGGCTCAGCTGGGCTGAGCCATGGTTCGGCCAGGTTGTGGGCTGAGCCACATTAATTTTTTTTTTTTTTAAACTTTTAAAATCTCAAAATTGTTTTTAAATTGAAGTTTTATTCAATTTAATTTTCTGGAAAATCATAACAATTTTTTATTATTATCCTGATTAACAAATGATGTTAATAGTTATGGTTAATTATTGATTTAATGTTAAATAATTAATTAACTTTAACTTTATGATCTAATTGTTAGATTCATATGTGATAATAGTAAATGACATATGTTGATTAATCTAATTGTTAGATTAATTTGAAATTAGCATGGAATGTTTTAGAAAGTTATATTTTGGAATTTTAATATACATTTGATGTATGTTGACTGCTTGTTTAAATCTGATTTAAATTAACATGTATAAATTGATTTTCGAAAAATTCTAAATTCTCCAAAATTTTGTTTGGTCCCTGATTTTATGAAACCAAAAATAATTAGTTATTTTTGAAAATTTTAATTAGCCATTTGATGTGTTATTTCATGTGTGGTTTATTTAAATAAAACACATGGTGGTCATGGACGAGCAATAATTGTGGATGTGGAATGTGATTGTGTGGTTTATTGTTTATTGATAAATAGAGGTCTGCGAACCTCTCCCTCTCATATTCCAATGTAATTCTACCTCTCTCTCTATGTATTCGCCATAAGGCTTCCTCTTTTAAATTCGTGATGTAATTTGATCGAGGCAGCTGCGCACGGAGCGAGGATGAGCCACAACTGCCGACCAGATGAAAATGAAGGAGTTCATTGAACCCATGGGTTTACAGACTCATGATATAAATTGTTATATTGTGTATGTATGTGTGTTTGACTGTCTGGCTCAAGTCAAATCACAGTGCCGTCCATGACCACACTAATGACATGTATGTGATGCGTGTGTTTCTATTTTGATTGTGAATCAAATCAGCTAGATTATTAGTATAAATATATATATTCGATATATTTAATACTATCACCTAGGATGAGACCAAACTAAATAAGTAAAACTTTCGTAACAAACTCTAAGCCATAGCGCGAGTCATTGAGAATGCACCGCGTGACTCTCTATCAATATGATTAATAGAACTTAATTCAGTGATGGCAGATACTATGTATTTACCTGAGGTCTGCCATTGTCTGTTGAGAGGACTGTTGGCATTAGATGCCTTTGGATAAGAGTATAGGAACGATATATTCATTCACGTGTTTACCCGGGAACTATATTTCTACTCTACTTTATCATGTATTGATGGTAATGCTTAGACCGGGGATAATGGTCTACTGTGTTTACCCGAGACCATTAATAACCTGGGAGCTGAAATATGATTGGATATTGCAAGGAGTTGCAATTATCATGAGATGATTACTCTGAGATAATAGTATGATACTACGTGTTTACCCGAGGTCATACTGTGATGCTTGGAGATTCTAATCCCCACTAGGAGACAGTCGGCGTCTCCCGTTCTGTATATCTGAAGGTTATACAGTCCGTCAAAAATTAGTGGGAGTAAAACTAGATAATAAAATACCATATCTTGTTTTAGTTAATCTGAATATCTGCTAATTATCATTTAATTATCTCTTGTAGGCTAGAATGTCGCACCATAACCCGTTGCAAGGCATACTCGATGCCAACCGTTTGACAGGCACCAAGTACTCAGATTGGCTCAGGAACCTGAAGATTGTCTTCAGGTCCGAGCAGATTGCCTACGTCTTGGATAATGAACCTCCTTCTGAACCAGCATTAGATGCCCCAGAGGAGGAAATGATAGCGTATGAAAAATGGAAGGAAGATTCCACCATGGCCTAATGCTACATGTTAGCCTCTATGAGCAATGAGTTGCAGAGGCAACATGAAGAGATGGATGCTAGATCCATCATGCTCCATTTGAAGGAGCTATTTGGTGAGTAGAGCAGAATCGAACGATATGAGATATCGAAGAATCTGTTCAAGGCTCAGATGGCAGAGGGAACTTCATTACATAATCACATGCTGAAGATGATTGAATGGGTGGAGAGGCTGGATGCTCTTGGGATTACACTTCTCAAGGAGATGTACACAGACCTCGTATTATCTTCACTTCCACAATCATATACTCAGTTCATCGTTAATTTTAACATGAATAAGATCCAGGCCATCTTAGCTGAACTACTGAACATGTTAAAGACTGCTGAAAGGAACCTTGTGAAGGATAAACCCCAAGTCCTCATGGTTGGTAAGACCAACAGAAAAATACTTGCAATCCAAGCTTTTCGAAAGAATAAGAACAAGGTTCAGAGAAAGGCAAAGGTTCTCAAGGAAGACAAAGGTAAAAGTGCTGAGAAAGGTGATTGCTTCTACTGTCACCAAAAGGGCCACTGGAAGAGGAATTGCAAAGAGTACCTCAAAGACAAGGCTCAAGGAATTGTGAAGCAGTAGGACGCTTCAGGTATCTATATGATAGATGTAAACTTGTCAATAATATATTGTACATTATGGGTATTAGATACTGGATGTGTATCTCATATCTGTAATTCTGTGTAGGCATTGACAAGAAGACGTAAGATGAGGACCGGCGAGGTGGAGCTGAGGCTAGGTAACGGCGCAAGAGTTGTGACGATCGCTTTAGGGACAGTGAAGCTCAAGCTACTATCCGGAGACACATTTTTATTAGATGAATGTTATTATGTACCTAACATAATAAGGAATATCATTTCTATTTCATGTTTAGATAGAATTGGATACAATTTAAATTTTGGGAACAATAGTTGTTCAATTTATTTTGAAAATAAATTAATAGCTTCTGCTATTTTGTCCAATGGTTTGTATCTATTAAATGTGTCTCATGAAAATTTACATATTGGTTCTTCAATTAAAAGAAGTAAGTATGAAATAAACAAAGCCTACTTGTGGTATTGTAGGCTTGGACACATTGGTGAAAACAGACTCCAAAGGATGCATAAAGATGGATATTTAGATCCATTTGATTATGAATCATATGCAACTTGTGAGTCATGTTTAATGGGTAAAATGACTAAGTCTCCATTTAGTGGAACTGGAGAACGAGCCAAAGATATATTAGAACTCATACATTCAGATGTATGTGGTCCTATGTCAACCCATGTCATTGGTGGTTTCTCATACTTCATTACATTCACTGATGATTACTCTGATGGATATAGGTATCCTCTAAGCCAATCATAAGGCACCTATTTCAATTTGGTTTACTAATCAATGGCACTAAATTCATTATGTAGATTGGCATATTTATAATTACGCATAATGAAGTCCATGAATATGTGCAATAGTCATCAGATTATGATGAGATCATAATAATGAGACTGATGACTTATAAACACATATTCTCAATTATTTATAGTCGTAGGATGCTTGAGAAGGACATCAAACATCCGGTAAGACTAGTACAGGTTATTCCAACTCATATGATAAGGGTGACTGATCTCGTTAGTTACTCGTGTGGAGACAGAATGGTAAACATGTAGGTGCTCATTGGAGAATGAGTTCACTAAACTGATCCGACATGAATCGCTGAACGGTAATTTACCTGACTGTCAATCGGCTTGATTCATCGTCACAGTGGTGTGGTTGATCCTTGGACTTGAGACACCAAAGACACCTTGTCGGTGGACTTCTGGACTTTGACCTTGACCTACGAATCCCTATCCACGGGATCTCTAATAGTCAAGGATCGGGTCCAGCGGAAGACCTTCGAAGGTGATTGTGTGTTCAATAAAGGATCGTTCGCTCTCAGGTAACTGGAGAGAGAATGCTCTAGAATAGATTTGCAGGAGTCTCTGGCCAGAGCAGAAACAATATAAGAAAAGAGGTTTTCTGATATTGTACAGCAGAGTCTGATTCAAGTGAGTTGACTATCTAGGGTTTGATAGTTGATCATACCCTAGGTTAACTCGAGAGCATTGTGCGAACGAAGGATTATAGCCACGCAGTAACTGTGGACGGACAGGTTCCATGAGTGGGTTGCTGAACCCCATTGCCTTCCAGGATCATGCGGTGTTGCTTGGCACCCAACTTGATCAGAAGTCCGACCGAATTTACATGCGATGTTAATTTGGTTAAGTAATTAGTTAATATCTAGATATTAATTAATTACAATAAGTCAATAACAATTTATTGGACTTAACGGGCTGAAAATCGGACTAGTAAATGGGCCTAGAGGGTCACACGCAATAAGATTCTCAGTCGGTGGTACATAAGTGGGATTTATATTAACTCGGGGACTTTTGTGAAAAGTCGCGCCGACTTAATATATATACGCACTGTTGAGAAACCCTGGGCCAAACTCCAGAGTTTCCCCATGCTAGCCGTCATCCCCCCTTTCTCTCTCCTTCTCTGGGCGCCCCGTTCGAGGCGCCAGAACAGTCTCCGTCTCCGCCGCGTATAATTCCCGAAAGTCGGGAATTCCCGTCGGCGGGTTTTCGGCAATCGTTGTGGCGACGGATCTTCAGCGAGCGAGCTGATACGGACGAGGGAGCGAAGACGAACCACCGTAGAGGATCGCGTAGATACCACTTGAGGCCGGACGCTTGTGCGGCTCGCGGCATCGCCTCGACGGAACCGAGACGGAAGCGGATTAGAATCCGCGCACGGTAATTAGATTACAACCCAGTTTTCGGTTTGAGCTTTTCGTTCCGAATCTGATCAGCGGGCATCGAGCGGGATTATATTCTATTTGTCATTTCCGCTGTGATCTTCACGTCCCACCTGGCTCCCAACAGTGGCATTTGAGCCAGGTTCCGCTCTGATCCGCTCCGGAACGATAAAATTAATGTTATGAAATTATTTCCATGCTCAGATTATGTTTCTCTCATAGAAATTACTTATGGGATGAGTACACAATAATCGGATTATTTTTCTGTGGAGAAAATCAATTTTTTTATGGGTTTCATCGCGTTCTTCATAGAGATGAAGAACCGGTTTTGTGGGCTTCGAAAAGGGATCAATGGTGGTTGGACCATCTCTGTAGGTTTGCTGGTATGATCAGCTACCCCTCACCATCCCCGGAAAATTTTCTATAGCGGTCGGTGGAGCTTTTCTTCCCATAATTTTCAAGAGTTGAAAAATGATTGAGGAAAGGCTATGGTTGAAAAACTGCACAAATCTCCATCTTTGGAGGTTCATTGGCAGTGAAGGAGTCGCCGGCCGGCCATCATCAGCGGTGGAAATGAAAGGGGTGACTCCCCCCTGCAATTTTCGGCCACCATCGCTGCCGGCGAGGACGGCGGCGCCGCCCAAAACTGGCCTAAAAAAGGGGTTGAAAACCCTAAAACAGGGCCGGTCGAGCAACTTGGGGCGAGCCTGGACCGGCCGGTCCCGCGCTTGGCGCCTGGCTGGGCGGGAGCCAGCCCGGGCGCGCCTGGGGCCCGACCTGGCTCGGCTAGTTTCCCAGGCCCGAGCCAGGGGCTCGCCTGGTCCGAGCCAAGGCCGGACCAGGGTCTGGGCCTGGCTGCCCTATCCCGAGCCAGACGGCCCATTAAGCCCTCATTGGGCCCATTAAGCCTGTTTTAAGTCTATTTAACCCCTTTTATATTAAAACCCCACCCTATTTAACTTGAAATTGGAATTAATAATGTTTAAAATTGTTTTAAACATTAAATTCATTATTTTGAGTTAAAAGAGGATTGTAATTAAGATATGATCTTAATTATATATAATTATTTTGATTAAATAGTTAGTGGAGTTTATGTGTTAAGATATGATCTTAATATTTTTAACAATTGTTGTTAATACATTTTCTTATAAGTGATTAATGGGGTTCATTAAGATATGATCTTAAATTAAATGATTAACAAGTGTTGTTATATTATTTATTTTGATGTTAATAAGGGTTATTAATTAACAAGCGTTGTTAATTTAAGATGTGGACTTAAACCTAATTAACAAGTGTTGTTAATTTATTTTTAAGTTATGACATCAAAGATATATTTAACAATTTTTGTTAATATATTTTAATTAGTGGGGTTGCTTGAGATCTTAAATTGAATATTAACAAGAGTTGTTAATTATTTTAAGATTGTAACCTTAAATATAACTAACAAATGTTGTTAATTTATATTTAAGTTAAGTGATTAGATTAATGTATTAATTTCTTAGCAAATGTTGTTATGAAATTAATATTTTAATTAAAGGACAGTTAATAAAAGATTATTAAGTGATTAATTAACCCTTTTGATAATTGTTATATTAAGGTTAATTACTTTATGAGAATAAACCTTAATAAAAGTTAGTAAGGATTAATTATGTCTTAATAATAGTTATTAAGATAATTAATCAATTTTCTCCTAGATCTTTTAATTAAAAGGATCTAATCCACTTAATATGATTTTTTAATAAAAGTTATTAAAAGATTAGATTTAGTCTAAAATGTTATACTATTTTAATTAGAAATGTTCTAATTATTATTTCTTAATAATTGTTAATGAGAAATATGATTTAATTAAGGGGTGTTAACAAGGAGTTGTTAAGGGGTTAATAATTTGAGTTGAAAATTCTTTTATAAATGTTATTTATGAATTTTTAATTCTTTCTAAATGTTAGATTGTTTCACATTGATAATTGTTATTAACGTGAATTAAAATTAATCTAAGTGTTAGATTAATTAATTTAGAATTGTTCTAAATTTTGCATGGAATATTTTAGAATTTTAATTTTAGTTTTGTTTGCATATGTTGATGTATTTGATGTTTTAAATTAGATTTATTGCATGTTAGAAAAATAAGATTTTCGAAAATTCAAATCATCCAATTTTGATTGGAACCCAGGTTTTAAGAAAACCAAAATTATTATTTTTCAAAGATTTTAGGCTTCATATGATGTGTTATAATATCATGAGTGGATGGTTAAAATTAGTGGTGGTCATGGACATGCACTTAGTTAATTTCATATCATGTGATGGTGTGTGATTATGTGGATTGTTATGTGATGTGCATTAATTAAGTGTTAATTAAAAAGGCTTACGTGCCTCTCTCTCTTTTTCATTCCATTGTAATTCTATCTCCCTCCATTATTGTACTCGGCCAAAATGCTTTCTCTTACAATTTATTTGTATTTGAAATTGTTTCAAAATAAATATTATTTGTATTTGATCGCGCCGGCCGAAGAGAGGTGAGGATGATCCACAAATGCAACCAGGAAGGCGACAGGAGATGAGATCACCAATGGCTATGTGTTTGCATGTTTAGATTATATAATTGTTATATAGTTTGGTAATTAATTGTTTGGCTCCAGTTAATCACCGTGCTGTCCATGACCACATAATGAACATATATGGTTGATGCATGCCTTTTTGTTTTTGATTATGAATCGATTGCTAATATCTAGGTATAGTTAAATATATACGATATATTTATAAACTATCACCTAGGATGAGACCAACTTAACGTAAGCAAAATCTTCAACACAAAGTCTAAGCCGGAGCGTGAGTCATTGAGAATGTACCACGTGGCTCTCCATTAATATAGTTCTTAGAAATTGATTCAGTGATGACAGTTTCTACGTGTTTAGCCGAGATCTACCACCATCTGATGAAAGGACTATTAACTATGGCATCTTGATGCCTTGAGATTAGAATAGAGGAACGGTGTAGCGATCTTCGCGTTTACCCGGGAGCTATATTCTTACTCTACTCTATCATGTATTGATGGTAAAACTTAGACCAGGGATAATGGTCTACTGTGTTTACCCGGGACCATTAAAGACCTGGGAGCCGAAATAAGATCGGATATTGCAAGGAGTTGCAATTACCATGAGATGGTTGCTCTGGGATAATGGTATGATACTATGTATTTACCCGAGGTGATAGTATGATTCTTGGAGATTCTGATTCTCACTAGGAGACCGTCGGAGTCTTCCGTTCTGTATACCTGAAGGTTATATAGTCCGTCGAAAAATAGTGGGAAATAATTCAAGATAAAAGACCATAATTGAATTATTAGAACTATCTGCTTAAATCACGTTATTTCTTTCGATTCACTAATATGTCGTCTATTCGAGATGTTGGCATGTTGGATGCCAATACTTCTCATACTCAGACTGACTAGAAAACTTTAAAGAATGTCTTTAGGGGTGAGTGAAAGTCACTATCCTAATCAGATATCATGAATCCTCTTACTTGGATAGACCAAGGTGAAGAGGTACTCATGGTATGCCTTTCTGAAAGGCAATGATTGTCATGAATTCTCTTCTTTGGATAGAACAAGATGAAGAGATATTTATGATGTGCCTTTGAGAAAGGCAAGTAGTAAGAGTTTAAACGATCGAATCCACTCCTGAAAATGATAAAGGAAAGTCAGCTGAGATAGAGAAGTAGCAGTTCTTCCACTGCAACCAATATAAGGATACTAGTAAAGGCAAAATGAATATGAAACTTGAAAGAAGTCTCATATATTCTTATTATCAACTTTTGCAAGTCTATTGGAGAATTAGCTTATCCAATGTGAGATATTGGAATTGATTCTCAGAGCTGCGATAGTGTGCAGACATAGACAAATAAAAGGAAATCGAGAAAATGTAAGTGTTGAGTTAGACTCAACTATTGTTCATGATATTAATAGGTTATTGTTAGACAGTAAATCTTTGTATATCTATAGGAGTCAAATGTGAAACTGAATAATTGTTATTTAGTTGCATAAGATATTAAGAATAACATTGATTGAGAAAGAATAATAGTTGTTCAAATCAGTCAATACACTATAGATTTTTGAAGTGACATTTCATGTCATGAATGTTCACAAGTCTCCTATAGAAATGAACTGTGTGAAGAATGATTATCTATGGTATTATACACAGGATTGTATAATAAGAAATTATTGATGCTGATGCATATTGATGTAAACAGCTCAAAGGCCAAAGATAATCACTTCTATTGACTTACCTTATTAGTGTACTCTTAGAATGATTCAACTGTATGTACTTACTGAAGTACAAGACGAATGCATCTGAAAGATTAAGGTATAAGATCAATCTGAAGTATTAAATTTTTTGATTTGATCAAAGAAATTAATACTTAAGTATATGATTCACATAAATCATTAAGAAGATAATCGTATCCTCGCTCGATTGATTCTCATTGTATATCATAGTAGTATGATAGAATGAGGAATTAGACCTTATTAAGATATAGTGCAATACATAATAAGATTTGTCTAATTCTTATCCTTATGAACATGAGTATGAACATTAGATGTTCATGCTTTACAGATAGTTCCAAATCAGTCAGTGTATGGCCATATAAGATATGGAAACCAAATAATTCATATGAGATGTGAATTATGAACAAACCTAATTTAAAAGTTAAGTATTACCGTGGTGTGAATTTGTGAATGTCTAAAGAGTTTGGACATTACAATTATTGGCCAGGCGATAATGAAATAATTATCGTCCTGAAAACTGTCTTCTGTAAAGAGGAATATGTCCTCAAAGAAGACAGTGGGAGCTGATAAAACTAGAAGATGTTCTAGATTCACAAGCTAACATAAGATTATTAGATAATCTTTAGTTGTTTGGAACCAGTCATAACACATCAGAAAACTTCATAGGTTTTTGAGATTCTCTCAGTAACTAAAAGGATACGTTTGACATATATGATTTAGCAAGATGAGAGGAGCTCAAAATAGATTATGATCTAAAATCTATGATAATGATGCTCTCTGTATTTACAACTTTGAGATTGATAAGTTGTCAATACTGCCTATCATTATTATGAGATGATGACAATTGGATATTAAAAGCGCTCTCTCAATGTGATTGAGGTAAAGATATATATGATACACCTTTAAAGCTTTTAGAATGTCCAGGAAGCATGTTCTGATTTTAAAATTATTTTGAACCAAACTGAAGCTTCCTAAGTTGTAATAAAAGTTTTGACTTAATGGTCAAATACTACGTGATCATTAAGAATAGTTACGGATTGTGTGTGTGTTCAAAAAGGACAGTGGGAGCACGGTCGCTTTAGTAATGCTTTATGATAATAACATCAAAGTCATTAAGAATGACTTCAGGATGTTACTATTAGTGAAAGCATTGTTAACCATATTTTTCTCCATAATAAGTTTAGTTATAATATCTCACGTATTGGAAATACAAATCTATTAAGATAGATCGGTGGGGATATTATATTGAACTGTATGTCAAAATGTTTGGCATAGAATTTATTCCTTTAGAGAAAAAGTTCCTTAAAGGATACAAGGGTGAAATGCATCATTAAGCACTTGAGAAGTGCCAAGTATGCACTCACATATATGGAGAGGATGATTTGAAACTATGAGTTCACACTGACTCAAATTTCAAGTCTAATAATGGATTCAACCTTCTAGAAGAAAGGAATGGATTGGAAGGGTTCCAATCTAGAACTCGATATTAAGATGACGACATAGACAAGTGATACTGTTATTGGAACAGTATGGATGAAAAAGTTCATCTCTGAACTAGATGTAATTCTAAAAGGTCTCTGATGAAATCTCGTTGTTGTAGGACAACTGTGGGAGCGATCAATTTTGTGGTCGAGCCATGGTCTCATCAGAAGTTGCAGAACATTCTGAGGCTCTTCCACAAGTTCAGAGACAAAGGATAAATAGGAAATAACGTAATGGAAAATATTCCATCTATAGATAATTTAGCAGATCCCTGATCAAGTCTTAGTCAAAGACTTTATGTGAGCATCACCTAGATTTGATGGAGATCAAATGCGAAAGTGATTGGCTTGAGTCCAAGTGGGAGATTGATGGATATAAGTGTCCTCTAAGCCAATCATAAGGCACCTATTTCAATCTGGTTTACTAATCAATGGCATTAACTTCATTATGTAGATTGGCATAATTATAATTGCGCATAATGAAGTCCATGATTATGTGCAATAGTCATCAGATTATGATGAGATCTTAATAATGAGATTGATGACTTATAAACACATATTCTCAATTGTTCCTACTCGTAAGATGTTTGAGAAGGACATCAAACATCCGGTTAGACTAGTACAGGTTATTCTAGCTCTTATGATGAGGGTGACTGATCTCGTTAGTTACTCGTGTGGAGACACAATGGTAAACCTGTAGGTGCTCATTGGGGAATGAGTTCACTGAACTGATCCGACATGAATCGCCGAATGGTAATTTACCTGACTGTCAATCGGCTTGATTCATCGTAACAGTGGCGTGGTTGATCCTTGGACTTGAGACACCAAAGACACCTTGTCGGTGGACTTCTGGACTTTGACCTTGACCTACGAATCTCTATCCACGGGATCTCTAATAGGCAAGGGTCGGGTCTAGCGGAAGTCCTTCGAAGGTGATTGTGTGTTCAATAAAGGATCGTTCGCTCTCAGGTAACTGGAGAGAGAATGCTCTAGAATAGATTCGCAGGAGTCTCTGGCCAGAGTAGAAACAATATAAGAAAAGAGGTTTTCTGATATTGTACAACAGAGTCTGATTCAAGTGAGTTGACCATCTAGGGTTTGACAGTTGACCATACCCTAGGTTAACTCGAGAGAATTGTGCGAACGAAGGATTATAGCCACGCAGTAACTGTGGACGGACAGGTTCCATGAGTGGGTTACTGAACCCCATTGCCTTCCGAGATTATGCGGTGTTGCTTGGCACCCAACTTGATCACAAGTCCGACCGAATTTACATGCGATGTTAATTCAGTTAAGTAACTAGTTAATATCTAGATATTAATTAATTACAATAAGTCAATAACTAGTTATTGGACTTAACGGGTTGAAAACCGGACTGGTAAATGGGCCTAGAGGGTCACACGCAATAAGATTCTCAGTCGGTGGTACATAAGTGGGATTTATATAAACTCGGGGACTTTTGCGAAAAGTCGCGCCGATTTAATATATATACGCACTGTTGAGAAACCCTGGGCCAAGCTCCAGAGTTTCCCCATGCTGGCCGTCATCCCCCCTTTCTCTCTCCTTCTTTTGGCACCCCGTTCGAGGCGCCAGAACAGTCTCCGTCTCCGCCGCGTATAATTCCCGAAAGTCGGGAATTCCCGTCGGCGGGTTTTCGGCAATCGTTGCGGCGACGGATCTTCAGCGAGCAAGCTAATACGGACGAGGGAGCGAGGACGATCCACCGCGGAGGATCGTGTGGATATCTTTGGAGGCCGGACGCTTGTGCGGCTCGCGGCCTCGCCTCGACAGAACCGAGACGGAAGCGGATTCGAATCCGCACACGGTAATTAGATTACAACCCAGTTTTCGGTTTGAGCTCTTCATTCCGAATCGGATCAGCGGGTATTGGGCGGGATTATATTCTATTCGTCGTTTCCACTGCGTTCCTTGCGTCCCGCCTGGATCCCAACAATGGCATCAGGGCCATTTTCTGCTCTGATCCGCTCCGGAACGATAAAATTAATGTTCGGAAATTATTTCCATGCTCATATTATGTTTCTCTCATAGAAATTACTTATGGGATGAGTACACAATAATCGGATTATTTTTCTGTGGAGAAAATCAATTTTTTTGAGGGTTTCATCGCGTTCTTCATGGAGATGAAGAACCGGTTTTGTGGGCTTCAAAAAGGGATCAATGGTGGTTGGACAATCTCTGTAGGTTTGCTGGTATGATCAACTACCCCTCACCATCCCCAGAAAATTTTCTATAGCGGCCGGTGGAACTTTTCTTCCCATAATTTTCAAGAGTTGAAAAAAGATTGAGGAAAGGCTATGGTTGAAAAACTGCACAAATCTCCATCTTTGAAGGTTCACCGGCGGCGAAGGAGCCGCCGGACGGCCATCATCGGCAGTGGAAATGAAAGGGGTTACTCCCCCCTGCAATTTTCGGCCACCATCGCTGCCGGCGGCGGCGGCAGCGCCGCCCAAAACTGGCCTAAAAAAGGGTTGAAAACCCTAAAATAGGGCCGGTCGAGCAGCTTGAGGCGTGCCTGGACTGGCCGGTCCTGCGCCTGGCGCCTGGCTGGGCGGGAGCCGGCCCGGGCGCGCCTGGGGCCAGACCTGGCTCGGCCAGGTTCCCAGGCCCGAGCCAGGGGCTCGCCTGGTCCGAGCCAGGGCCGGACGAGGGTCTGGTCCTAGCTGCCCCAGCCCGAGCCAGACGACCCATTAAGCCCTCATTAGGCCCATTAAGCCTGTTTTAAGCCTATTTAACCCCTTTTATATTAAAACCCCACCCTATTTAACTTGAAATTGGAATTAATAATGTTTAAAATTGTTTTAAACATTAAATTCATTATTTTGAGTTAAAAGAGGATTATAATTAAGATATGATCTTAATTATATATAATTATTTTGATTAAATAGTTAGTGGAGTTTATGTGTTAAGATATGATCTTAATATTTTTAACAATTGTTGTTAATACATTTTCTTATAAGTGATTAATGGGGTTCATTAAGATATGATCTTAAATTAAATGATTAACAAGTGTTGTTAAATTATTTATTTTGATGTTAATAAGGGTTATTAATTAACAAGCGTTGTTAATTTAAGATGTGGACTTAAACCTAATTAACAAGTGTTGTTAATTTATTTTTAAGTTATGACATCAAAGATATATTTAACAATTTTTGTTAATATATTTTAATTAGTGGGGTTGCTTGAGATCATAAATTGAATATTAACAAGAGTTGTTAATTATTTTAAGATTGTAACCTTAAATATAACTAACAAATGTTTTTAATTTATATTTAAGTTAAGTGATTAGATTAATGTATTAATTTCTTAGCAAATGTTGTTATGAAATTAATATTTTAATTAAAGGACAGTTAATAAAAGATTATTAAGTGATTAATTAACCCTTTTGATAATTGTTATATTAAGGTTAATTACTTTATGAGAATAAACCTTAATAAAAGTTAGTAAGGATTAATTATGTCTTAATAATAGTTATTAAGATAATTAATTAATTTTCTCCTAGATCTTTTACTTAAAAGGATCTAATCCACTTAATATGATTTTTTAATAAAAGTTATTAAAAGATTAGATTTAGTCTAAAATGTTAGACTATTTTAATTAGAAATGTTCTAATTATTATTTCTTAATAATTGTTATTGAGAAATATGATTTAATTAAGGGGTGTTAACAAGGAGTTGTTAAGGGGTTAATAATTTGAGTTGAAAATTCTTTTATAAATGTTATTTAGGAATTTTTAATTCTTTCTAAATGTTAGATTGTTTCACATTGATAATTGTTATTAACGTGAATTAAAATTAATCTAAGTGTTAGATTAATTAATTTAGAATTGTTCTAAATTTTGCATGGAATATTTTAGAATTTTAATTTTAGTTTTGTTTGCACATGTTGATGTATTTGATGTTTTAAATTAGATTTATTGCATGTTAGAAAAATAAGATTTTCGAAAATTCAAATCATCCAATTTTGATTGGAAACCAGGTTTTAAGAAAACCAAAATTATTATTTTTCAAAGATTTTAGCCTTCATATGATGTGTTATATCATGAGTGGATGGTTAAAATTAGTAGTGGTCATGGACATACACTTAGTTAATTTCATATCATGTGATGGTGTGTGATTATGTGGATTGTTATGTGATGTACATTAATTAAGTGTTAATTAATAAGGCTTACGTGCTTCTCTCTCTTTTTCATTCCATTGTAATTCTATCTCCCTCCATTATTGTACTCGGCCAAAAGGCTTTCTCTTACAATTTATTTGTATTTGAAATTGTTTCAAAATAAATATTATTCGTATTTGATCGCGCCGGCCGAGGAGAGGCGAGGATGATCCACAAATGCAACCAGGAAGGCGACAGGAGATGAGATCACCAGTGGCTATGTGTTTGCATGTTTAGATTATATAATTGTTATATAGTTTTGGTGATTAATTGTTTGGCTCCAGTTAATCACCGTGCTGTCCATAACCACATAATGAACATGTATGGTTGATGCATGCCTTTTAGTTTTTGATTATGAATCGATTGCTAATATCTAGGTATAGTTAAATATATACGATATATTTATAAACTATCACCTAGGATGAGACCAACTTAACGTAAGCAAAACCTTCAACACAAAGTCTAAGCCGAAGCGCGAGTCATTGAGAATGTACCGCGTGGCTCTCCATCAATATAGTTCTTAAAACTTGATTCAGTGATGACAGTTGCTACGTGTTTACCCGAGATTTGCCACCATCTGATGAAAGGACTATTAACTATGGCATCTTGATGGCTTGAGATTATAATAGAGGAACGGTGTAGCTATCCTCGCATTTACCCGGGAGCTACATTCTTACTATACTCTATCACGTATTGATGGTAAAGCTTAGACCAGGGATAATGGTCTACTGTGTTTACTCGGGACCATTAAAGACCTGGGAGCCGAAATAAGATCGGATATTGCATGGAGTTGCAATTACCATGAGATGGTTGCTCTGGGATAATGGTATGATACTATGTATTTACACGAGGTCATACTATGATTCTTGGAGATTCTGATCCTCACTAGGAGACCGTCGGAGTCTTCCGTTCTGTATACCTGATGGTTATACACTCCGTCGAAAAATAGTGGTAAATAATTCAAGATAAAATACCGTAATTGAATTATTAGAACTATCTGTTTAAATCACGTTATTTCCTTCGATTCACTAATATGTCTTCTATTCGAGATGTTGGCATGTTGGATGCCAATACTTCTCATACTCAGACTGACTAGAAAACTCTAAAGAATGTCTTTAGGGGTGACTGAAAGTCACTATCCTAATCAGATATCATGAATCCTCTTACTTGGATATACTAAGGTGAGGAGGTACTCATGATATGCCTTTCTAAAAGACAATGATTGTCATGAATTCTCTTATTTGGATAGAACAAGATGAAGAGATATTTATGATGTGCCTTTGAGAAAGGCAAGTGGTAAGATTTTAAATGATCGAATCCACACCAGAAAAAGATAAAGGAAAGTCAGCTGAGAAAGAGAAGTAGCAGTTCTCCCACTGCAACCAATATAAGGATATTGGTAAAGACAAAATGAATATAAAATTTGAAAGAAGTCTCATATATTTTTATTATCAACTTTTGCATGTCTATTGGAGAATTAGCTTATCTAATATGAGAGATTGAAAATGATTCTCAGAGCTGCGATAGTGTGCAGACTTAGACAAGTAGAAGGAAATCGAGAAAATATAAGTGTTGAGTTAGACTCAACTATTGTTCATGATATTCATAGGTTACTGTGAGACAGTAAATCTTTGTATATCTATAGGAGTCAAATATAAAATTTAATAATTGTTATTTAATTACATAAGATATTAAAAATAACATTGATTGAGAAAGAATAATAGTTGTTCAAATCAGTCAACATACTATAGATTCTTGAAGTGACATTTCATATGATGAATGTTCACAAGTGTCCTATAGAAATGAACTGTGTGAATCCTTACTATCTATGGTATTTTACACAGGATTGTACAATAAGAAATTATTGATGCTGATGCATATTGATGTAAACTGCTCAAAGGCCCAAGATAATCACCTCTATTGACTTACCTTATTAGTGTACTCTTAGAATGATTCGACTGTATGTACTTACTGAAGTACAAGACGAATGCATCTGAAAGATGAAAGTATAAGATCAATATGAAGTATTAGAATTTTTGATTTGATCAAAGAAATTAATACTTAAGTATATGATTCACATAAATCATTAAGAAGATAATTGTATCCTGATCGATTGATTCTCATTGCATATCATAGTAGTATGATAGAATGAGGAATTGGACCTTATTAAGATATAGTGCAATACATAATAAGATTTGTCTAATTCTTATCCTTATGAACATGAGTATGAACATTAAATGTTCATGCTTTACAGATAGTTCCAAATCAGTCAGTGTATGGCCATATAAGATATGAAAACCAAATAATTCATATGAGATGTGAATTATGAACAAAGCTGATTTAAAAGTTAAGTATTACCGTGGTGTGAATTTGTGAATGTCTAAAGAGTTTGGACATTACAATTATTGGCCAGGCGATAATGAAATAATTATCGTCCTGAATGCTGTCTTCTGTGAAGAGGAATATGTCCTCAAAGAAGAGAGTGGGAGCTGATAAAACTAGAAGATGTTCTAGATTCACAAGCTAACATAAGATTATTAGATAATCTTTAGTTGTTTGGAACCAGTCATAACACATCAGAAAATTTCATAGATTTTTGAGATTCTCTCAGTAACTAAATGGATATGTTTGACATATACGATTTAGCAAGATGAGAGGAGCTCAAAATAGATTATGATCTAAAATCTATGATAATGATGCTCTCTGTAATTACAACTTTGAGATTGATAAGTTGTCAATACTGCCTATCATTATTATGAGATGATGACAATTGGATATTAAAAGCGCTCTCTTAATGTGATTGAGGTAAAGATGTATATGATACACCTTTAAAGCTTTTAGAATGTCCAGGAAGCATGTTCTGATTTTAAAATTATTTTGAACCAAACTGAAGCTTCCTAAGTTGTAATAAAAGTTTTGACTTAATGGTCAAATACTACGTGATCATTAAGAATAGTTACAGATTGTGTGTGTGTTCAAAAAGGACAGTGGGAGCACGGTCGCTTTAGTAATGCTTTATGATAATAACATCAAAGTCATTAAGAATGACTTCAGGATGTTACTATTAGTGAAAGCATTGTTAACCATGTTTTCCTCCATAATAAGTTTAGTTATAATATCTCACGTATTGGAAATACAAATCTATTAAGATAGATCGGTGGGGATATTATATTGACCTGTATGTCAAAATGTTTGGCATAAATTTCATAATAAGTCTCAATAGTTGAGACATAGAATTTATTCATTTAGAGAACAAGTTCCTTAAAGGATACAAGGGTGAAATGCATCATTAAGCACTTGAGAAGTGCCAAGGATGCACTTACATGTATGGAGAGGATGATTTGAAACTATGAGTTCACACTGACTCAAATTTCAAGTCTAATAATGGATTCAACCTTCTAGAAGAAAGGAATGGATTGGAAGGGTTCCAATCTAGAACTCGATATTAAGATGACGACATAGACAAGTGATACTGTTATTGGAACAGTATGGATGAAAAAGTTCATCCCTGAACTAGATGTAATTCTAAAAGGTCTCTGATGAAATCTCGTTGTTGTAGGAAAATAATGGGAGCGATCAATTTTGTAGTCGAGCCATGGTCTCATCAGAAGTTGCAGAACATTCTGAGGTTTTTCCACAAGTTCAGAGACAAAGGATAAATAGGAAATAACGTAATGAAAAATATTCCATCTATAGATAATTTAGCAGATCCCTGATCAAGTCTTAGTCATAGACTTTATGTGAGCATCACCTAGATTTGATGGAGATCAAATGCGAAGGTAATTGGCTTGAGTCCAAGTGGGAGATTGATGGATATAGGTGTCAACTAAGCCAATCATAAGGCTCCTATTTCAATCTGGTTTACTAAGCAATGACATTAAATTCATTATATAGATTGGCATATTTATAATTGCGCATAATGAAGTCCATGAATATGTGCAATAGTCATCAGATTATGATGAGATCATAATAATGAGATTGATGACTTATAAACACATATTCTCAATTGTTTCTAGTCGTAGGATATTTGAGAAGGACATCAAACATCCGGTTAGACTAGTAAAGGTTATTCCAGCTCATATGATGAGGGTGACTGATCTCGTTAGTTACTCGTGTGGAGACAGAATGGTAAACATGTAGGTGCTCATTGGAGAATGAGTTCACTGAACTGATCCGACATGAATCGCTGAACGGTAATTTACCTGACTGTCAATCGGCTTGATTCATCGTCACAGTGGTGTGGTTGATCCTTGGACTTGAGACACCAAAGACACCTTGTCGGTGGACTTCTGGACTTTGACCTTGACCTACGAATCCCTATCCACGGGATCTCTAATAGTCAAGGATCGGGTCCAGCGGAAGACCTTCGAAGGTGATTGTGTGTTCAATAAAGGATCGTTCGCTCTCAGGTAACTGGAGAGAGAATGCTCTAGAATAGATTTGCAGGAGTCTCTGGCCAGAGCAGAAACAATATAAGAAAAGAGGTTTTCTGATATTGTACAGCAGAGTCTGATTCAAGTGAGTTGACCATCTAGGGTTTGATAGTTGACCATACCCTAGGTTAACTCAAGAGCATTGTGCGAACGAAGGATTATAGCCACTCGGTAACTATGGACGGACAGGTTCTAGGAGTGGGTTGCTGAACTCCATTGCCTTTCGAGATCATGCGGTGTTGCTTGGCACCCAACTTGATCAGAAGTCCGACCGAATTTACATGCGATATTAATTCGGTTAAGTAATTAGTTAATATCTAGATATTAATTAATTACAATAAGTCAATAACTAGTTATTGGACTTAACGGGTTGAAAACCGGATTGGTAAATGGGCCTAGAGGGTCACACGCAATAAGATTCTCAGTCGGTGGTACATAAGTGGGATTTATATTAACTCGGGGACTTTTGTGAAAAGTCGCGCCTACTTAATATATATATGCGCTGTTGAGAAACCTTGGGCCAAGCTCCAGAGTTTCCCCATGCTGGCCGTCATCCCACCTTTCTCTCTCCTTCTATGGGTGCCTCGTTCGAGGCACCGGAACAGTCTCCGTCTCCGTCGTGTATAATTCCCGAAAGTCGGGAATTCCCGTCGGCGGGTTTTCAGCAATCGTTGTGGCGAAGGATCTTCAGCGAGAGAGCTAATACGGACGAGGGAGCAAGGACGAACCACCGCGGAGGATCGCGTAGATGCCGCTGGAGGCCGGACGCTTGTGCGGCTCGCGGCATCGCCTCGACGGAACCGAGACGGAAGCGGATTCGAATCCGCGCACGCTAATTAGATTACAACCCAGTTTTCGGTTTGAGCTTTTCGTTCTGAATCGGATTAGCGTGCATCGGGCGGATTATATTCTATTCGTCATTTCCGCTGCGTTCTTCGCGTCCCGCCTCGATCCCAATAGTGGCATCAGAGCCAAGTTCCGCTCTGATCCGCTCCGGAACGATAAAATTAATGTCCTGAAATTATTTCCATACTCAGATTATGTTTCTCTCATAGAAATTATTTATGGGATGAGTACACAATAATCGAATTATTTTTCTGTGGAGAAAATCATTTTTTTTTAGGGTTTCATCGCGTTCTTCATGGAGATGAAGAACTGGTTTTGTGGGCTTCAAAAAGGGATCAATGGTGGTTGGGCCATCTCTGTAGGTTTGCTGGTATGATCAGCTACCCCTCACCATCCCCAGAAAATTTTCTACAGCGGCCGGTGGACCTTTTCTTCCCATAATTTTCAAGAGTTGAAAAAAGATTGAGGAAAGGCTATGGTTGAAAAATTGCACAAATCTCCATCTTTGGAGGTTCACTGGCGGCGAACGAGTCGCCAGCCGGCCATCGTCGGCGGTGGAAATGAAAGAGGTGACTCCCCCGTGCAATTTCCGGCCACCATCGCTGCCGGCGGTGGCAGCGGCGCTGCCCAAAACTGGCCTAAAAAATGGGCTGAAAACCCTAAAACAGGGCCGGTCGAGCAGCTTGGGGCGGGCCTGGACTGGCCGGTACCGCGCCTGGTGCCTAGCTGAGCAAGAACCTGCCCGGGCGCGCCTGGGGCCCGACCTAGCTCGGCCAGGTTCCCAGGCCCGAGCCAGGGGCTCGCCTGGTCCGAGCCAGGGCCGGACCAGGGGCTGGGCCTGGCTGCCCCAGCCCGAGCCAGACGGCCCATTAAGCCCTCATTAGGCCCATTAAGCCTATTTTAAGCCTATTTAACCCCTTTTACATTAAAACCCCACCCTATTTAACTTGAAATTGGAATTAATAATGTTTAAAATTGTTTTAAACATTAAATTCATTATTTTGAGTTAAAAGAGGATTGTAATTAAGATATGATCTTAATTATATATAATTATTTTGATTAAATAATTAGTGGGGTTTATGTGTTAAGATATGATCTTAATATTTTTAACAATTATTTTTAATACATTTTTTTATAAGTGATTAATGGGGTTCATTAAGATATGATCTTAAATTAAATGATTAACAAGTGTTGTTAAATAATTTATTTTGGTGTTAATAAGGATTATTAATTAACAAGGGTTGTTAATTTAAGATGTGGACTTAAACCTAATTACCAAGTGTTGTTAATTTATTTTTAGGTTATGACATCAAAGATATATTTAACAATTGTTGTTAATATATTTTAATTAGTGGGGTTACTTGAGATCTTAAATTGAATATTAACAAGAGATGTTAATTATTTTAAGATTGTAACCTTAAATATAATTGACAAATGTTGTTAATTTATATTTAAGTTAAGTGATTAGATTAATGTATTAATTTCTTAGAAAATGTTGTTATGAAATTAATATTTTAATTAAAAGACACTTAATAAAAGGTTATTAAGAGATTAATTAACCCTTTTTATAATTGTTATATTAAGGTTAATTACTTTATGAGAATAAACCTTAACAAAAGTTATTAAGGATTAATTATGTCTTAATAATAGTTATTAAGATAATTAATTAATTTTCTCCTGGATCTTTTAAGTAAAAGGATCTAATCCACTTAATATGATTTTTTAATAAAAGTTATTAAAAGATTGGATTTAGTCTAAAATGTTAGACTATTTTAATTAGAAATGTTCTAATTATTATTTCTTAATAATTGTTATTAAGAAATATGATTTAATTAAGGGGTCTTAACAAGGAGTTGTTAAGGGGTTAATAATTTGAGTTGGAAACTTTTTTATAAATGTTATTTAGGAATTTTTAATTCTTTCTAAATGTTAGATTGTTTCATATTAATAATTGTTATTAATGTGAATTAAAATTAATCTAAGTGTTAGGTTAATTAATTTAGAGTTGTTCTAAATTTTGCATGGAATATTTTAGAATTTTAATTTTAGCTTTGTTTACACATGTTGATGTATTCGATGTTTTAAATTAGATTTATTGCATGTTAGAAAAATAAGATTTTTAAAAATTCGAATCATCTATTTTTTAAAGATTTTAGCCTTCATATGATGTGTTATATCATGACTGGATGGTTAAAATTAGTGGTGGTCATTGACATGCACTTAGTTAATTTCATATCATGTGATGGTGTGTGATTATGTGGATTGTTATGTGACATACATTAATTAAGTGTTAATTAATGAGGCTTGCGTGCCTCCCTCTCTTTTTCATTTCATTGTAATTATATCTCCCTCCATTATTGTACTCGGCCAAAATGCTTTCTCTTACAATTTATTTGTATTTGAAATTGTTTCAAAATAAATATTATTTGTATTTGATCGCGCCGGCCGAGGAGAGACGAGGATGATCCACAAATGCAACCAGGAAGGCGACAGGAGATGAGATCACCAGTGGCTATGTGTTTGCATGTTTAGATTATATAATTGTTATATAGTTTTGGTGATTAGTTGTTTGGCTCTAGTTAATCACCGTGCTGTGCATGACCACATAATGAACATGTATAGTTGATGCATGCCTTTTAGTTTTTGATTATGAATTGATTGCTAATATCTAGGTATAGTTAAATATATACGATATATTTATAAATTATCACCAAGGATGAGACCAACTTAACGTAAACAAAACCTTCAACACAAAGTCTAAGCCAGAGCGTGAGTCATTGAGAATGTACCGCATGGCTCTCCATCAATATAGTTCTTAGAACCTGATTAAGTGATGACAATTTCTACGTGTTTACCCGAGATCTGCCACCATCTGATGAAAGGACTATTAACTATGACATCTTGATGCCTTGAGATTAGAATAGAGGAACGGTGTAGCTATCCTCGCGTTTACCCGGGAGCTACATTCTTACTCTACTCTGTCACGTATTGATGGTAAAGCTTAAACTAGGGATAATAACCTCCTGTGTTTACCCGGGACCATTAAAGATCTGGGAGCCGAAATAAGATCGGATATTGCAAGGAGTTGCAATTACCATGAGATGGTTACTCTGGGATCATGGTATGATACTACGTGTTTACCCGAGGTGATACTGTGATTTTTGGAGATTCTGATCCACACTAGGAGACCGTCAGAGTCTTCCGCTCTGTATACCTGAAGGTTATACAGTCCGTCGAAAAATAGTGGGAAATAATTCAAGATAAAAGACCATAATTGAATTATTAGAACTATCTGCTTAAATCACGTTATTTCCTTCGATTCACTAATATGTCGTCTATTCGAGATGTTGGCATGTTGGATGCCAATACTTCTCATACTCAGACTGACTAGAAAACTCTAAAAAATGTCTTTAGGGGTGAGTGAAAGTCACTATTCTAATCAGATATCATGAATCCTCTTACTTGGATAGACCAAGGTGAAGAGGTATTCATAGTATGCCTTTCTGAAAGGCAATGATTGTCATGAATTCTCTTATTTGGATAGACCAAGATGAAGAAATATTTATGATGTGCCTTTGAGAAAGGCAAGTGGTAATATTTTAAACGATCGAATCCACACCTAAAAAGGATAAAGGAAAGTTAGCTTAGATAGAGAAGTAGTAGTTCTCCCACTGCAACCAATATAAGGATACTAGTAAAGGCAAAATGAATATGAAACTTGAAAGAAGTCTCATATATTCTTATTATCAACTTTTGCATGTCTATTGAAGAATTAGCTTATCCAATATGAGATATTGAAAATGATTCTCAGAGCTGCGATAGTGTGCGGACTTAGGCAAGTAAAAGGAAATCGAGAAAATGTAAGTGTTGAGTTAGACTCAACTATTGTTCATGATATTCATAGGTTACTGTTAGACAGTAAATCTTTGTATATCTATAGGAGTCAAATGTGAAACTGAATAATTGTTATTTAGTTGCATAAGATATTAAGAATAACATTGATTGAGAAAGAATAATAGTTGTTCAAATCAGTCAATACACTATAGATTCTTGAAGTGACATTTCATGTGATGAATGTTCACAAGTCTCCTATAGAAATGAACTGTGTGAATCCTGATTATCTATGGTATTGCTTTACAGATGGTTCCAAATAAGTCAGTGTATGTCCATATAAGGTATGAAAACCAAATAATTCATATGAGATGTGAATTATGAACAAACCTGATTTAAAAGTCAGGTATTACTGTGGTGTGAATTTGTGTATGTCTAATGTGTTTGGACATTACAATTATTGGCCAGGCGATAATGAAATAATTATCGTCCTGAAAGTTGTCTTCTGTGAAGAGGAATATGTCCTCAAAGAAGACAGTGGGAGCTGATAAAACTAGAAGATGTTCTAGATTCACAAGCTAACATAAGATTATTAGATAATCTTTAGTTGTTTGGAACCAGTCATAACACAACAGAGAACTTCATAGATTTTTGAGATTCTCTCAATAACTAAAAGGATATGTTTGACATATATGATTTAACAAGATGAGAGGAGCTCAAAATAGATTATGATTTAAAATCTATGATAATAATGCTATCTGTAATTACAACTTTGAGATTGATAAGTTGTCAATACTGTCTATCATTATTATGAGATGATGACAGTTGGATATTAAAAGCGCTCTCTGAATGTGATTGAGGTAAAGATGTATATGATACACCTTTAAAGCTTTTAGAATGTCCAGGAAACAAGTTATGATTTCAAAATTATTTTGAATCAAATTGAAGCTTCCTAAGTTGTAATAAAAGTTTTGACTTAATAGTCAAATACTACGTGATCATTAAGAATAGTCATGGATTGTCTGTGTGTTCAAAAAGGATAGTGGAAGCACGGTCGCTTTAGTAATGCTTTATGATAATAACATCAAAGTCATTAAGAATGACTTCAGGATGTTACTATTAGTGAAAGCATTCTTAACCATGTTTTCCTCCACAATAAGTTTGGTTATAATATCTGACGTATTGGAAATACAAGTCTATTAAGATAGATCGGTGGGGATATTATATTGACCTATATGTCAAAATGTTTGGCATAAATTTCATAATAAGTCTCAATAGTTGAGACATGGAATTTATTTCTTTAGAGAAAAAGTTCCTTAAAGGATACAATAGTGAAATGCATCATTAAGCACTTGAGAAGTGCCAAGGATGCACTCACATATTTGGAGAGGATGATTTGAAACTATGAGTTCACACTGACTCAAATTTCAAGTCAAATATTGTATTCAACCTTCTAGAAGAAATGAATGGATTGGAAGGGTTCCAATCTAGAACTCGATATTAATATGACGACATAGACAAGTGATACTATTATTGGAACAGTATGGATGAAAAAGTTCATCCCTGAACTAGATGTAGTTCTAAAAGGTCTCTGATAAAATCTTGTTGTTGTAGGACAACAGTGGGAGCGATCAATTTTGTGGTCGAGCCATGGTCTCATCAGAAGTTGCAGAACATTCTGAGGCTCTTCCACAAGTTCAGAGACAAAGGATAAATAGGAAATAACGTAATGGAAAATATTCTATGTATAGATAATTTAGCAGATCCCTGATCAAGTCTTAGTCACAGACTTTATGTGAGCATCACCTAGATTTGATGGAGATCAAATGCGGAAGTGATTGGCTTGAGTCCAAGTAGGAGATTGATGGATATATGTGTCCTCTAAGCCAATCATAAGGCACCTATTTCAATCTGGTTTACTGATATTGTACAGCAGGGTCTGATTCAAGTGAGTTGACCATCTAGGGTTTGACAATTGACCATACCCTAGGTTAACTCGAGAGCATTGTGCGAACGAAGGATTATAGCCACGTGGTAACTATGGACGGACATATTCCATGAGTGGGTTGCTGAACCCCATTGCCTTACGGGATCATACGGTGTTGCTTGGCACCCAACTTGATCAGAAGTCCGACCGAATTTACATGCGATGTTAATTCGGTTAAGTAATTAGTTAATATATAGATATTAATTAATTACAATAAGTCAATAACTAGTTATTGGACTTAACGGGCTGAAAATCGGACTGGTAAATGGGCCTAAAGCGTCACACGCAATAAGATTCTCAGTCGGTGGTACATAAGTGAGATTTATATTAACTCGGAGACTTTTGTGAAAAGTCGCGCCGACTTAATATATATACGCGCTGTTCAGAAACCCTGGGCCAAGCTCCAGAGTTTCCCCACACTGGCCGTCATCCCCCCTTTCTCTCTTCTTCTCTGGGCGCTCCGTTCGAGGTGTCGGAATAGTCTCTGTCTCCGCCGCGTATAATTCCCGAAAGTCTGGAATTCCTGTCGGCGGGTTTTCGGCAATCGCTGCGGCGATAGATCTTTAGCGAGCGAGCTGATACGGAGGAGGGAGCGAGAACGAAGCACCGCGGAGGATCGCGTGGATACCATTTGAGGCCAGACGCTTGTGGGGCTCGCGGCATCGCCTCGACGGAACCGAGACAGAAGCGGATTCGAATCCGCGCGCGGTAATTAGATTACAACCCAGTTTTCGGTTTGAGCTTTTCGTTCCGAATCGGATCAGCGGGCATCGGGCGGGATTCTATTCTATTCGTCGTTTCCGCTGCGTTCTTCACGTCCCGCCTGGATCCCAACATACTCAAGGTTTGGATATACATACTTATTGAAGTATAAATCTGAAGCCTTTGAGAAATTCAGAGAATTTAAGAATGAAGTAGAAAAACAAACTGGAAAGAGTATAAAAACCATCCGATCTGATCGGGGTGGTGAATACTTGAGTACTGAGTTCATTAAATACTTAAAGGATAATGGTATCCTTTCTCAAATTACACCTCCTTATACACCTCAAATGAATGGTGTATCATAAAGGAGAAATCGCACATTAATGGAAATGCTGCGATCCATGATGAGCATGTCCAAATTACCAGTGTCCTTATGGGGATATGCACTTAGCTCGGCTATGTATATCCTGAACATGGTACCCAACAAATATGTTGAAACCACTCCATATGAGATATGGAATGGAAGGAAACTAGACCTTAAACATGTTAAAGTCTGGGAATGTCCTGCTCATGTTAAAAGACATGACACAGATAAGCTGGAATCCAGAACTGACAAATACAGATTTGTGGGATATCTAAAGGAAAGTTATGGATATGACTTTTATCATCCTGGCGAACAAAAGGTGTTTGTGGCCAGGAGAGCTATCTTTCTGGAAGAAGATTATATTCTCCAGAAGGACAGTGGGAGTAAAGTAATTCTGGAAGAAATTCCAGACCCACAAACTGGTAATGGTTCATCAGATGAACCATCAGTTTCTGAACCTGTTCAAAATGATACACAGGAACCTCGTAAGTCTGAAAGAGTACCTAAACCACCAGAAAGATATGTGGGACATATTAATTTGGATGGTTCAAGGAGACTCTATAATGAGGATGATGATCCTAAGACTTACCAGGAGGCCATTGAAAGTCCAGAGGCAGGAAAATGGCGTGAAGCCATGAATTCTGAAATATAGTCCATGTACATCAACCAAGTTTGGAACTTGGAAGATTTACCCGATGGTATAGTACCTATCGGCTACAAATAGATCTTTAAAATAAAGATCGGTGCAGATGGATATATTGAAACTTATAAAGCAAGATTAGTGGCGAAAGGCTATCGTCAAAGACAAGGTGTTGACTATGACGAAACCTTTTCACCTGTTGCTATGATTAAGTCTATCAGAATTCTTCTCGCCATTGCGGCCTACCATGATTATGAAGTCTGGCAAATGGATGTGAAGACTGCCTTCCTCAATGGAAATCTTAAGGAGGAGGTGTATATGATACAACCAGAAGGATTCACATCCAAAGAATCTCTAGACATGGTATGCAAGTTGCAGATGTCCATTTATGGACTGAAGCAAGCTTCCCGAAGCTGGAACATAAGATTCGATGAGGCAATCAAATTTTATGGCTTCATTAAGAATGAAGATGAGCCCTGTATATACAAGAAAAACAATGGGAGCGCAATCACATTTATGATTCTTTACCTTGACGACATCCTACTCATTGGGAATGATGTAGGAATGATGTCATCAGTAAAGATTGTTGGGATCGCTGTGTCGGGATACGAACCTAAAACGCAGCGGAATAAAATATATTTGGGATCGGATCTGTCCCGTTTCGGCCCTAGAAATAAAACCGAAGTAAATCAAATTTACCTTGCGCGGATTCGAATCCGCGTCCGTTTTCCGGTTCCGTCGGAGCGATGCCGCAAGTCGCGCAGATGCCCGACCTCTAGCGGTATCCACGCGGTTCTCCTCGCGATGGATCGTCCTCGCTTCCTCGCTCACTGCGGCGTTCGTAGCTCCCGTCTGACTGCGCGTAATCCGCCGCGACATGCGGATTCGGAATCCTCGTCGAACAGAAGGTGGAGCAGTTGGGAACCGCACGCCCAAAAGAGAGAGAAAGGGAGAAAGAACGAATGACGACAAGGTCAGGGTTGCTGCCCCCGGACGTAGAATCCGTTCTTTTATAATAAGTCAGTTTGCGGTTTTTCATAAAAACCCAGACTTATCCGAAATCCTGTCGGATTATCCATCGACTTGTAAACCATTTACGTGTGACCCTCTAGGCCCAAATACCAGTCCAGTTAATAGCCCATTAAGTCCAGTAACCCTTTACTGACCCACTGAATTAATTAATATCCTTATATTCAATTAATCAGCCGAATTTAATGTCCCACAATAAATTCGGACGGACTGCCGATCACGTTGGATGCCAAGCAACATCGTGTGATCCTATATGGCACTGGGTTATCGCAACCCTCTATTGGAACCTTTCTATCATCGGTTAGCGCACGGTTATAATCCTTCATCCGTACAATGTTCCCGAATCGACCTAAGGGAGGGTTTACTGTTAAACTCTATTTGGTCGATTCACTTGAATCAGATGCTGCTAATCTGAATCCGATAACTCCTTATCGATTACAGAGTCCGCCCTAGCCAGGGACTTTAAGCGCATCATTACCGAGAGCGGATGATCCCATATTGAACACACAATTACCTTCGAGGGCATTTCTCTGAACCCGATCGCTTGACTTATTGATAACCCATGGTTAGGGATTCGTTCGTCAAGGTCAAAGCTCAAAAACCTACCAACAAGATATCTTTGGAGTCTCAGGTCCAAGGATCATCCACGCAACCGTGACAAATGAATCGAGCTGGTTAACAGTGAGGTGATTACCATCCAGCGATTCATAGTCGGATCAGTTCACTGAACTCATTCACCAATGAGTACCTATAGGTTCAGCATAGTGTCTCCACACAAGGGACTTATGGGATCAGTCACCCTCATCATATGAGCTGAAGTAACCTATACTAGTCTATCCGGATATTCGATGTCCTATCTCAAACGTCCTATGACTAGGAACAATTAAGAACATGTGTTTATAAGTCTTCGGTCCCATAATTATGATCTCATCACAATCCGAAGACTGTTGCACATGTTCATGGACTTCATCGTGATACGATAAACACAGATCGAATTAATTACATAATGAATTGTTGCCATTTATTAATAATATGAATAAGTACATAGTATCGGATTGGCTTTGAGACCTTCTAATACTAACAATCTCCCACTTGGACTAAAGCCAATCACCTTTATATAGAATACCGATATTCTCTAAGTGACGCTCAAAAACATTTTGAGACAATGGCTTTGTAAGTGGATCTGGTATGTTGTCGGCTGAGGGAACTCTTTCCACCACGACATCTCCTCGAGCTATAATATCTCTGATTAGATGAAAGCGCCGCAAAATGTACTTCGACTTCTGATGAGACCTCGGCTCTTTCGCTTGAGCAATCGCCCCATTGTTGTCACACAGCAGTGGGACGGGACCAGATATGCTTTCCACCACACCAAGATCGCCGTTGAATTTGTTCATCCATACAGCTTCCTTGGCGGCTTCAGCAGCAGCAATATACTCGGCTTCCGTTGTCGAATCAGTAGTGGTTTCCTGCTTGGAACTTTTCCAGCTCACTGCTCCCCCGTTGAGTGTGAAAATAAAACCTGATGTTGACTTGCTATCGTCAGGATCACACTGAAAACTCGAGTCAGTGTATCCTTGCAGCTTTAAGTCTCCTCCTCCATAGACTAGAAATAGATCCTTAGTCCTTCTCAAGTACTTAAGGATGCATTTCACAGCCTTCCAGTGTTCATCACCTGGATCTGCCTGATGTCTACTCGTAACACTTAGAGCATATGCTACATCAGGTCTGGTACATACCATGGCATACATGATGGACCCTATGGCAGAAGCATAGGGGACTTTATCCATCACTGCCCTCTCTTCAAGTGTCTTGGGAGACTGACCTTTAGAGAGTGAAATTCCATGTCTCATCGGTATGAGACCTCTCTTGGAATTTTCCATGCCAAACCTTTTGACAATGGTTTCTATGTACATGGATTGGGTTAAAGCTAGCATCTTCTTTGATCTATCTCTATAGATCCGTATTCCTAATACGTAAGATGCTTCTCCCAAATCCTTCATGGAGAAGTTCTTTGACAACCATATCTTTACTGATGACATCATTCCTACATCATTCCCAATGAGTAGGATGTCGTCAACGTAAAGAACCACAAATGTGATTGCGCTCCCACTATTTTTCTGGAGATTCTTTTGGATGTGAATCTTTCTGGTTGTATTATATACACCTCCTCTTCAAGGTTTCCACGGAGGAATGCAGTCTTCACATCCATCTTCCAGATCTCATAATCATGGTAGGCAGCAATGGCGAGAAGAATTCTGATGGACTTAATCATAGCAACGGGTGAAAAGGTTTCGTCATAGTCAACACCTTGTCTTTGACGATAGCCTTTCGCCACTAATCTTGCTTTATAAGTATCAATACGTCCATCTGCACCGATCTTTCTTTTAAAGATCCATTTGCAGCCGATAGGTACTATACCATCAGGTAAATCTACCAAGTTCCAAACTTGGTTGATGTACATGGACTGTATTTCAGAATTCATGGCTTCCCGCCATCTCCCGACCTCTGGACTTTCAATGGCCTCTTGGTAAGTCTTGGGATCATCATCCTCATTATAGAGTATCCTTAAACCATCCAAATTAATATGTCCCACATATCTTTCTGGTAGTTTAGGTACTCTTTCAGACCTACGAGGTTCCTGTGTATCATTTTGAACAGGTTCAGAAACTGACGGTTCATCTGATGAACCATTGCCAGTTTGTGGGACTGGAATTTCTTCCAGTGTTACTTTACTCCCATTGTCCTTCTGGAGAATATAATCTTCTTCCAGAAAGACAACTCTCCTGGCCACAAACATCTTTTGTTCGCCAGGATGATAAAAGTAATATCCATAAGTTTCCTTTGGATATCCCACAAATCTGCATTTGTCATTTCTGTATTCCAGCTTATATGCGTCATGTCTTTTAACATGAGCAGGACATCCCTAGACTTTAACATGTTTAAGGTCTGGTTTCCTTCCATTCCATATCTCATATGGAGTGGTCTCAACAGATTTGCTCGGTACCTTGTTCAGGATATACATAGCCGAGCTAAGTACATATCCCCATAAGGACACTGGTAATTTGGACATGCTCATCATGGATCGCACCATTTCCATTAATGTGCGATTTCTCCTTTCTGATACACCATTCATCTGAGGTGTAAGCTGAGAAAGGATATTATTATCCTTTAAGTATTTAATGAACTCAGTACTCAAGTATTCACCACCCCGATCAGATCGGATGGTTCTTATACTTTTTCCTATTTGTTTTTCTACTTCATTCTTAAATTCTCTGAATTTCTCAAAGGCTTCAGATTTATACTTCAATAAGTATATATATCCAAACCTTTTACCCATAAAGTATGAGAAACCACCAATGGCTTGGGTTGACATAGGACCACATACATCTGAATGTATGAGTTCTAATATGTCTTTGGCTCGTTCTCCAGTTCCACTAAATGGAGACTTAGCCATTTTACCCATTAAACATTACTCACAGGTTGCATATGATTCATAATCAAATGGATCCAAGTATCCATCTTTATGCATCCTTTGGAGTCTGTTTTCACCAATGTGTCCAAGCCTACAATGCCATAAGTAGGCTTTGTTCATTTCATACTTACTTCTTTTAATTGAAGAGCCGATGTGTAAATTATCGTGAGACACATTTAATAGATACAAACCATTAGACAAAATAGCAGAAGCTATTAATTTATTTCCGAAATAAATTGAACAACTATTGTTCCCAAAGTTTAAATTGTATCAAATTCTATCTAAACATTAAATAGAAATGATGTTCCTTATTATGATAGGTACATAATAACATTCATCCAATAAAAATGTGTCTCCAGATGGTAGCTTGAGCTTCACTGTCCCCACAGCGATCGCCGCAACTCTTGCGCCGTTACCTAGCCTCAACTCCACCTCTCCGGTCCTCAGCTTACGTCTTCTTGTCAGTGCCTGCACAGAATTGCAGATATGAGATACACATCCAGTATCTAATACCCATGATGTACAATCTCTAATTGACAAGTTTACATCTATCATATAGATACCTGAAGTGTCCTGCTGCTTCACAGTTCCTTGAGCCTTGTCCTTGAGGTATTCTTTGCAATTCCTCTTTCAATGCCCTTTCGGTGACAGTAGAAGCAATCACCTTTCTCAGCACTTTTACCTGTGTCTTTATTGGTAACCTTTGCCTTTCTCTGAACCTTGTTCTTATTCTTTCGAAAAGCTTGGACTGCAAGTCTTTTTCTGTTGGTCTTACCAACCATGAGAACTTGGGGTTTATCCTTCACAAGGTTCCCCTCAGCAGTTTTTAACATGTTCAGCAGTTTAGCTAAGGTGGCCTGGATCTTGTTCATGTTAAAATTAACGATGAACTGAGCATATGACGGTGGAAGTGAAGACAACACGAGGTCTGTGTGCATCTCCTTGGGAAGTGTAATCCCAAGAGCATCCAGCCTCTCCACCCACTCAATCATCTTCAGCACGTGATTCTGTACTGAAGTTCCCTCTGCCATCTGAGCTTTGAACAGATTCTTTGATATCTCATATCGTTCGGTTCTGCTCTGCTCACCAAACAGCTCCTTCAAATGGAGCATGATGGATCTAGCATCCATCTCTTCATGTTGCCTCTGTAACTCATTGCTCATAGAGGCTAACATGTAGCATTGGGCCATGGTGTAATCTTCCTTCCATTTTTCATACGCTATCATTTCCTCCTCTGGAGCATCCAATGCTGGTTCAGCATGAGGTTCATTATCCAAGACGTAGGCAATCTGCTCAAACCTGAGGACTATCTTCATGTTTCTGAGCCAGTCTGAGTAATTGGTGCCTGTCAAACGGTTGGCATCAAGTATGCCTCGCAATGGGTTATGGTGCGACATTCTCGCCTACAGGAGATAATCAATTGATAATTAGCAGATATTCAGATTATCTAAAACAAGATATGGTCTTTTATTATCTAGTTTTACTCCCACCAATTATCGACAGACTGTATAACCTTCAGATATACAGAACGGGAGACGCCGACTTTCTCCTAGTGGGGATCAGAATCTCCAAGCATCACAGTATGACCTCGGGTAAACACGTAGTATCATACCGCTATCTCAGAGCAATCATCTCATGATAATTGCAACTCCTTGCAATATCCAATCATATTTCGGCTCCCATGTTTAATGTTCCTGGGTAAACACAGTAGACCATTATCCTCGGTCTAAGCTTTACCATCAATACGTGACAGAGTAAAGTAGAAATATAGTTCCCGGGTAAACACGTGAATGAATATATCGTTCCTATACTCTTATCCAAAGGCATCTAATGCCAACAGTCCTCTCAACAGACAATGGCAGACCTCAGGTAAACACATAGTATCTGCCACCACCGAATTAAGTTCTATTAATCATATTGATGGAGAGCCACGCGGTACATTCTCAATGACTCGCGCTACGGCTTAGAGTTTGTAACTAAGGTTTTACTTATTTAATTTGGTCTCATCCTAGGTGATAGTATTAAATATATCGAATATATTATAAATACTAATAACCTAACAGATATTAAGCACACGCATCACATACATGTCATTAGTGTGGTCATGGACGGCACTGCGATTTGACTTGAGCCAGACAGTCAAACGCACACACAAACACAATATAACAACTTATATCATGAGTCTGCAAACCTATGGATTCAATGAACTCCTTCATTTTCATCTGGTTGGCAGTTGTGGATCATCCTCGCTCCGTGCATACCCGCCTCGAATAAATTACATCATAATTCTCAATTACATGATAATTCAAAAGAGGAAGCCTTATCGCGATTACATCGAGGAGGAAGATAGAAGTACAATGGAATATGAGAGGGAGAGGTTCGCAGACCTCTATTTATTAATAAACAATAAACCACACAATCACATTCCACATCCACAATTAATGCTCGTCCATGACCACCATGTGTTTTAGTTAAACAAACCACACATGAATTGCACATCAAATGGCTAAATAAAATTTTCGAAAATAACTTATAATTTTGGTTTCATAAAACTAGGGACCAAACAAAAAGTGGATTTAGAATTTTCGAAAAATTAATTTATGCATGCTTAACTTAAATCGAATTTAAACAAGCAATTAATAACACATCAAATATGCACAAAATCCAAAAATAATGGCTTTAAAAATATTCCATGCTCAATTTGAACAATTCAAATAATTATGGGGGTATTTAATAATTAAATATAACAATTAATCTAACACCTTAGATTAATAATTAGTATTAACAACGTTTGTTAATATGATAATGAAAAAGTCATATTTTATTATTAGGACCCAAAAATTAAAATTTTAATGTCAAAATCAAATTTTAACAATAAAATTAAATTAAATTAATTTTAACACGGCCACTAATATATATAAAATAAAAGATATGGGGTTTTAAAAGGGGTTTAGCCCGGCTGAACCCCTGGCTTGGGCCAGGGCCGAGCCAAGGCCCAGCCAGGGCTCGGACCCAGGCCCGCAGGCCTGGTCCAGGCCCTGCTAGGCCCTGGCTCGGGCCGCCTGGCTCGAGCCAGGGTCTAGTCGGGCTGGACCTTGTCGGCGGCTAGGGGAAACCCTAGCCGCCTGACAGGGGGCCGCCTGACGGTTCCCTGCATTGCAGGGAACCAGACGGTGGCAACCCCCGACGGGGTTCCCTTCCGGCGCTGGCACCGGCGCCGTCTGGCCACCGGCGACCGTCCGCCGGTTCCGGCGACGTCGCCGGCGCCGTCCGGCGGCCGGGGCAAGCCCGTAAAGGGCTATGGTGGTGTCTTTCCTTCCCAATTTTTTTTTTTTTTTTTCCGATCCCCTTTTCACAGCGTTTTCAAAAACGCAAGAGGAAGAAGAAGGAAGGCCATGGCCAGTGGTTCCTGGCTCTCCACGCTGCCGGCATCGATCACAACGATCAAAGCCCCCAATGATCCATCTCATGGATCCGATTCTATAAAAAATACCCCGTTCTTCGTCTAACGAAGAACACGACGAAAACCCCCCCAAAAATAATATTTTCTTCAGATTTAAATCTCAATCTCATCGCAATGAACATCTCATGAACCCAAATCTTTCAAGAAAATAATTACTAGCATGGATTTAAATTCTAAAACCACAATTTTTAGAGACCGAAACGGCGAAAACACAGTGGAACCTGGCTCTGATACCACTGTTGGGATCGCTGTGTCGGGATCCGACCTAAAAACGCAGCGGAATAAAATATTCGGGGTCGGATCTGTCCCGTTTCGGTCGTTAAAATAAAACCGGAGTAAATCAAATTTACCTTGCGCGGATTCGTATCCGCGTCCGTTTTCCGGTTCCGTCGAAGCGATGCCGCAAGTCGCGCAGATGCCCGACCTCTAGCGGTATCCATGCGGTTCTCCTCGAGATGGATCGTCCTCGCTTCCTCGCTCGCTGCGGCGTTCGTAGATCTCGTCTGACTGCGCGTAATCCGCCGCGACATGCGGATTCGGAATCCCCGTCGAACAGAATGTGGAGAAGTTGGGAACCGTACGCCCAGAAGAGAGAGAAAGGGAGAAAGAACGAATGACGGCTAGGTCAGGGTTGCTGGCCCCAGACATAGAATCCGTTCTTTTATAATAAGTCAGTTTACAGTTTTTCATAAAAAGCCAGACTTATCCGAAATCCTGTCGGATTATCCATCGACTTGAAAACCATTTGCGTGTGACCTTCTAGGCCCAAATACCAGTCTAGTTAATAGCCCAGTAAGTCCAGTAACCCTTTACTGACCCACTGAATTAATTAATATCCTTATATTCAATTAATCAGCCAAATTTAATGTCCCACAATAAATTCGGACGGACTGCCGATCACGTTGGATGCCGAGCAACATCGCGTGATCCTGGATGGCACTGGGGTTATCGCAACCCTCTATTGGAACCTTTCTGTCATCGGTTAGCGCGCGGATATAATCCTTCATCCGTACAATGTTCCCGAATCGACCTAGGGCATGGTTTACTGTTAAACCCTATTTGGTCGATTCACTTGAATAAGATGCCGCTAATCTGAATCCGATAACTCCTTATCGATTACAGAGTCCGCCTTAGCCAGGGACTTTAAGCGCATCATTCCCGGAACATTCTCTCTCAAACTACCGAGAGCGGATGATCCCATATTGAACACACAATTACCTTCGAGGGCATTTCTCTGAACCCGATCGCTTGACTTATTGATAACCCATGGTTAGGGATTCGTTCGTCAAGGTCAAAGCTTAGAAACTTACCAACAAGATATCTTTGGAGTCTCAGGTCCAAGGATCATCTACGCAACTGTGACAAATGAATCGAGCTGGTTAACAGTGAGGTGATTACCATCCAGCGATTCATAGTCGGATCAGTTCAGTAAACTCATTCACCAATGAGCACCTATAGGTTCAGCATAGTGTCTCCCCACAAGTGACTTATGGGATCAGTCACCCTCATCATATGAGCTGAAGTAACCTATACTAGTCTATCCGGATGTTCGATGTCCTATCTCAAACATCCTATGACTAGGAACAATTAAGAACATGTGTTTGTAAGTCTTTGGTCCCGTAATTATGATCTCATCATAATCCGAAGACTGCTGCACATGTTCATGGACTTCATCGTGATACGATAAACACAAATCGAATTAGTTACACACAATGAATTATTGCCATTTATTAATAATATGAATAAGTACATAGTATCGGATTGGCTTTGAGACCATCTAATACTAACAAAGATATGGCTGTCAAAGAACTTCTCCATGAAGGATTTGGGCGAAGCATCTTACGTATTTGGAATACGGATCTATAGAGATAGATCAAAGAAGATGCTAGCTTTAACCCAATCCATGTACATAGAAACCATTGTCAAAAGGTTTGGCATGGAAAATTCCAAGAGAGGTCTCATACCGATGAGACATGGAATTTCACTCTCTAAAGGTTAGTCTCCCAAGACACCTGAAGAGTGAGCTGTGATGGATAAAGTCCCCTATGCTTTTGCCATAGGCTCCATCATGTATGCCATGCTATGTACTAGACCTGATGTAGCATATGCTCTAAGTGTTACGAGCAGACATCAGGCAGATCCAGGTGATGAACACTGGAAGGCTGTGAAATGCATCCTTAAGTACTTGAGAAGGACTAAGGATCTATTTCTAGTCTATAGAGGAGGAGACTTAAAGTTGCAAGGATACACTGACTCGAGTTTTCAGTCTGATCCTGACGACAGCAAGTCAACATCAGGTTTTGTTTTCACACTCAACGGGGGAGCAGTGAGCTGGAAAAGTTCCAAGTAGGAAACCACTACTGATTCGACAATGGAAGCCGAGTATATTGTTGCTGCTGAAGCCGCCAAGGAAGCTGTATGGATGAAGAAATTCATCGGCAATCTTGGTGTGGTGGAAAGCATATCTTGTCCCGTCCCACTGCTGTGTGACAACAATGGGGCGATTGCTCAAGCGAAAGAGCCGAGGTCTCATCAGAAGTCGAAGCACATTCTGCGGCGCTTTCTTCTGATCAGAGAGATTATAGCTCGAGGAGATGTCATGGTGGAAAAAGTTCCTTCAGCCGACAACATAGCAGATCTACTTACAAAGCCTTTGTCTCTAAATGTTTTTGAGCGTCACTTAGAGAATATGGGTATTCTGTATAAAAGTGATTGGCTTTAGTCCAAGTGGGAGATTGTTAGTATTGGATGGTCTCAAAGCCAATCTGATACTATATACTGTTTCAGATTATTAATAAATGGCAATAATTCATTGTGTGTAATTAATTCGATCTATGTTTATCGTATTACGATGAAGTCCATGAATATGTGCAACAGTCTTCGGATTATGATGAGATTATAATTACGGGACCGAAGACTTATAAACACATGTTCTTAATTGTTCCTAGTCATAGGATGTTTGAGATAGGACATCGAACATCCGGATAGACTAGTATAGGTTACTTCAGCTCATATGATGAGGGTGACTGATCCCATAAGTCACTTGTGTGGAGACACTATGCTGGACCTGTAGGTGCTCATTGGCACATGAGTTCACTGAACTGATCTGACTATGAATCGCTGGATGGTAAACATCTCACTGTTAACCAGCTGGATTCTATTGTCACGGTTGCGTGGATGATCCTTAGACCTGAGACGCCAAAGATATGTTGTTGGTACGTTTCTGAACTTTGACCTTGACTAATGAATCCCTAACCATGGGTTATCAATAAGTCAAGTGATCGGGTTCAGGGAAATGCCCTCGACGGTAATTGTGTGTTCATTACGAGATCATCCGTTCTCGGTAGTTTGAGAGAGAATGTTCCGGGAATAATGCGCTTAAAGTCCCTAGCCAGGGCAGACTTTGTATTCGTTAAGGAGTTATCGGATTCAGATTAGCGGCATCTGATTCAAGTGAATCGACCGAATAGGGTTTAACAGTAAACCATACCCTAGGTCGATTCGGTAACATTGCACGGATGAAGAATTATATCCGCGCGCTAACCAATGACAGAAAGGTTCCAATAGAGGGTTGCGATAACCCTAGTGCCATCCCAGATCATGCGATGTTGCTTGGCATCCAACGAGATCGAAAGTCCGCCCGAATTTATTGTGGGACATTAAATTCGGCTGATTAATTAATATAGGGATATTATTTAATTCAGTAGGTCCGTAAAAAGTTACCGGGCTTAATGGGCCGTTAACTGGACTGGTATTTGGGCTTAGAGGGTCACACGCAAATGGTTTTCAAGTCGATGGATAATCCAACAGGATTTCGGATAAGTCTGGGTTTTTACGAAAAACCGCAAACAGACTTATTATAAAAGAACGGATACTACGTTGGGGGCCAGCAACCCTAACCTAGCCGTCGTTCTTTTTCTCTCTCTCCTCTCTACTGGGCGTGCAACACGAGGCGGCCATCTGGAGGCTCCGCTTCGATTCTCGACTGCTCCGCCTTCCGTCCGAGGGGAGATTCCGAATCCGCATGTCGCGGTGGATTACGCACAGCCAGATGGGATCCACGAATGCTGCATCGAGCGAGGAGGCGAGGGCGATCCATCGCGAGGAGAACCGCGTGGATACCGCTAGAGGTCGGGCATCTGCGCGACTTGCGGCGTCGCTCCGACGTAACCGGAAAACGAATGCAGATTCGAATCCGCGCAAGGTAAATCTAATTTACTCCGGTCTTGTTTTGTTGATCGAAACAGGATGGATCCGATCCCGACAGTAAATTTATTCCGCTGCGTTTTCGGTCGGATCCCGACACAGCGAACCCAACAACCACTGTGACAATGAATCAAACTAATTGACAATCATGTAAATTACCATTTGGCGATTCATGTCGGATCAGTTCAATGAACTCATTCCCCAATGAGCACCGACAGGGTCACCATTGTGTCTCCACACAAGTGACTAACGAGATCAGTCACCCTCATCATATGAGCTGGAATAACATGTACTAGTCATACCAGATGTTTGATGTCCTTCTCATACATTCTACGACTAGGAACAATTTAAAATATGTGTTTATAAGTCATCAGTCTCATTATTATGATCTTATCATAATCTGATGACTATTGCATACATTCAAGGACTTCATTATGTGTACTTATGAATACACCAATCTACATAATAAAATAAATATCATTTATTAGTGAACCAGATTGAAATAGGTGCCTTATGATTGGCTTAGAGGACACTTATATCCATTAATCTCCCACTTGGACTCAAGCCAATCACCTTCGCATTTGATTTCCATCAAATCTAGATGATGCTCACATCAAGTATGTGACTAAGGCTCGGTCGGGGATCTGCTAAATCATTCCTAAATGGAATAATTTCCATTACATTATTTTCTCTTAATTCTTTATCTTTTAACTTGTGAAAGAGCCTCATAATGTTCTACAACTTCTGATGAGACCATGGCTCGACCACAAAATTGATCGCTCTTACTATTGTCCTACAACAAAGGGATGGGATAGGAGACCTTTTAGAATTACATCGAGTTCGGAGATGAACTCTTTCATCCATACTATTCTAATAATAGTATAATATGTTTATGTCGTCATCTTATTAGCGAGTTCTGGGTTGGAACCTTTCCAATCCACTCCATACTGTTTATTAACAGTATTATCTATAATCATGTCAGCAGTGGTTTCTATCTTAGAACTCTTCCAATCCACTACTTTCTGATTGAAAGTTAAAATCTAAGTTTGATTTGAAATTTAAGTCAATGTGACTTATGGTTTCAAATCATCCTCTTCAAATACAGGAGTACATCCTTAGCACTTTTTGTGTACTATGTTTCACTCTTTCTATCAAGGTTCCCCTATATCCTTCAAGGAACCTTTTCTTAAAGAAATAAATTCCATATCTCAACAATTGAGACCTATTATGGAATTTATGTCAAACATTTTGACATACAGGTTAAGGGAACATCCTCATCAATTTATCTTAATATATTTGTATTTCCAATACATAGACTGTTATAACCAAACCTATTTTAGAGGAAAACATGGTTAATAATATTTTTACTAATAGTATTATCCTGATGTCATTCTTAATAATTTTGATGTTATTATCACAAAGCATTACTAATGCAACTGTGCTCCCACTGTCCTTCTTGAACACATACAATATGTAGTCATTCTTAATGATCACTTGGTGTTTGACCATTAGGTCAAAACTCTGATTATAACTTTGAGAAGCTTTAGTTTGATTCAAAAAGATCTTTGAAATCATAACATGCTTCCTAAATATTTTAAAAGCTTTAAAGTTGTATCATATACACCTTTTCTTCAATCACATTGAGGGAATACTTTTAATATCTAACTGCCTTTTTCTTATCATCATGATAGGAAGTATTGGCAAGTAGAATTTTAATAAACTTATTTATGGTAACTACTGAGGAAAAACTTATTTAAGTCAACACTTTGATATTGACCATTTCCTTTAGTTTACCACATAAGTTTTAAGTAGTCTATTTGTACTAATTTTTATTCTGAAGATTTACTTGCTTCTGATAGGTACAATACCCTCAAGCAATTATCAAGTTCTAAATTTGATAGGTATTATGGACTATAGTTTTGAATTCTTAATTTTCTTGTAAATTTCAAAGTTCTAATTATAATAGAGAGCTTCGTCATAGATTTAAGATCATGATCCACATCTTTTAGCTCCTCCCATTCTACTATCTCTGATATGTTAAACATATCAGACTAGCCATTGATAGTATCTCAGAATCTATGATGCTCTCTTATGTGTGTTATAAATAGTTCCAAACATCTAAAGATTATCTAATAATCTTGTGTTAATTCGTGGGTCTAAAAGATTTTCTAGTTTTATTAGTTCCTACTGTCTTCTCTGAGGACATATTCCTCTTTATAAAAGACAACATTAAGGATAATAATTATTCTATTATCGTCTAGATAATAAATGTAATGTCTAAACTCTTTGGACATCTTACAAATTCATTTCCTTTTGGACCTAACTTATTTGTATCATGTCTTTTCTAAAAAGACTAGGACATTACTTGACTTTAATATACTTAAAATCAGATTTATTTATAATTCACATCTCATATGAATTATTGTATCTCCATATCTTATATGAATATACTGACTTATTTGGAACCATATGTAAAGTATGGACATCTAATGTTCATACTCATATATATATATAAGGATATAAGAGTTAGATAAATCTTATTATATCTAGCTGATCGTTCCAAATTATGCGTCGTTAAACACTCATAAAAACGTTCAATATAAATTTATTCGGCTCATTTAAATTAGATTTTAAAAATTAATAATGGTGAGTCCGAGTCGATCCACAGGGAATAAGATCTTAATTTTGAAAACCTTGTGATTCTTAGTTATCTAAAAATAGGTGAAAATTTAAGTGAACTAATTACTTATTCAAACTAGAATTCAATTAACTAATGTTACCTAAAAATATAATTACGCAAATTAAACAAACCCTTTTTTTTTCTTTTTCAGAAATTAAACAGAATCACATATTGAAAATAAGCACAACTAATAACAAAAATATAACAAAGACACCGTAACTTAACTGTGTAAAACATTAATTATCTAAAAATCATGAAACAAATTACAAACTTTATGATTTAATATCCTTAAACTAAATAATCAAACATCAAATAACCAATAAGTAATCCTAATTAAATAAACAAATACTATACTAGTGGGGAAAGATAAATCAAAACAACGGCAGCTGTGGGGTTGCCAGCATGCATGTGCTGGAAGCTTCAAGCGTGCATGCACAGGTACGGTGGAGCTTTGATGCATGCGTGGAGGAGCTGCGGTGGCTTGCGCAAGTGCGGTGCTGTGAACGTGCATGCATGCACGTTGCCGCTGGAGAGGAGGTTGCCGCGTGGGGAGCTTTGTTGCTGGTGCGCCGGGTGCAGCAGGTGGAGGGACGTGCGCTTCTTTGCTGCTGGGCGTTGATGCAACGCGTGAGAGGTGCTTGCTTGGGCTTCAGCGGACGTGGAGGAGGTGCTTGCTTGGGCTTGGACGTGCCTACATGCATGCAGGCGTGCATGCGCTGGAAGCGCGTGGAGGTCGGCGGTGGCTTGTAGGCGTACTGGCTGCTGGTACACCGCGTGCTATGAAGCTGCTGGCCGGTGGAGGCTTGCCCGTAGGATGCGCTGGAGCCGATGGAGGAACCGAGAGAAGGTAGAACAGAGAGGGAGAAAGAGAGACCGAGAGAAAGAAAAATAGAAACCGGAGAGAGGGGGATGTGAGAGAGAAAGAGAGGGATGGCCAAGAGAGGCTGAGAGGAGAAAGAGAAATCGAGAGAGAGGAAGAAGCTGTGCGTGGGAGAAAGAGAGAGGGAGGAAGAAAACGGAGAAGGAGCCGGCTGGGAAACGAAGACGTGGGCTGGGAAACTAAGAGAGGGTCGGCTGCGGGAAGGAAATTGGAGAAGGAGAAGGAGAAGGACCTGGAAAGAACCGTGGGAGAGAGGTTAATATAGAGAGGAAGAGAGGCGTGAGAAAGAGAGAGGAAGGCGTGCGGAGGAAAGAGGGAGAGACAGAGAAAAGGAAATAGAGAGGAGAGAAGGAAACAAAGAGAATTGAGTTTGGGAAGGAAACTTTTAAAGAGAAGGGAAGGCAGGTATTTTTAAAAAAAGAAAGTGGGCTTTAGGAAGGCGGCTGGCCTTTCTTGGGTACTTCTTGGCCATGGAATTAGGGCAACACTAGGGCCTCAAATGACGTTTTTACCCCTGCTTTAATCTTTTGGACAAAATAAAGTCGAATTTATCGAAATTCGAACACTAGACCTCCCCCAAATTTTCGGAAACTCCACCAACTGCACTGTATCATCGGCATGTCCTGTTCACATAGAATAAACATAATTTAGCATATTATCATTAAAAAAACATTATATTTATTTATTTCATCTCGATTTTGTCGAAAAATCGCAAATGCGCTATACTCCATTAATCACATGAAATGACGATATTTTTAAGTCAGAATTTGCCGAAATTGGTACCGTTGGGCTTGGTACGCAATTATCTATCATTTCATGCTATTTTACAGATAAAAACGTGAGTATGATGTGTATGATTGCCTTTAAATGATCAATTTAAGACTTTATCACACCCCCCAACTTACTCATTGCTAGTCCCTTAGCAATGCAAATAAGGAAAAGTTAGGACAAACAATGAATTATCATGCTTCATTTGTAGTATCTTTCACAAACAATTTAAGTGGTAGCCGATTGGTTAAGCTAAAGTTTTCATATCCCACAATATTTTGATTTACGACAGGTGATTGTACTTTTGCTTTTGAGAGTGCGTACTTTTTGCCACTCTCTTTGAATTGCCTGAGGAGAGGTGCGTACTTTTTGCCACCTACCTTCCTTTAGCTCTTTTAACGCCTTCTATTGCTTTTAGTGTTTACAATTGTCTATTTTAACTGACAGCCTCTTTTAGAGTGCTGAGTGGGACAGTCCCTTATTACGAATCCTACACATTCCTTTCATTCAACCTAAAAAAGAAAAATTAGAATAAGTAGTCTTATCCTTAAGGTTAATTTCAGCAATTCTATACTTTTAAGATCTTTCATTTATTCTAAGTTGCCGTGTGCGTGTGAAAATTATCCTGCCGTAGATTTGTGTGAAGTGGGATACTTAAACTTTGAAGGTTCTTTAACCAATGTGACTAACAGAAAACTGATTTGTTTAAGATTTACTTAATGAAACATGATTTTCTGCAATTTTCATAGGATGTGAAAAGAAGTTTTTTGAAAGAAGTTTTAAAATTTTGACCATTTTTCAATGAAAGATATCAGTTTTCTTCAAAAGATCTTCAATAAATGCATATAAAATTGATTGTCCCACCCCCCAACTTGATTGACATTGTCCTCAATGGCATAAAAGATATAAAAAACATGTCAGCCAGAAGAGAATGGGAAGGAGAGAAACAACCTGTGATAAGATGATGCGACATACCCAGGGCGACTGCTGCTCAGGGACCTAAAAGGAAAATACAAAAACTGAAGTAAAATATTGGGTTGCCTCCCAACAAGAGCTAAGTTTATCATCTTCAGCCAGACGGAAGTTCAGTTATTGTGGGTCACTCAGTTCTATGGATTCAGGTGGTGCATTTTGAAGATTTTCAATGAATGGTTTCAACCATTGACCATTAACGGTGAAAGTGTTCCCACTCTTGGGATTCAGAATTTTAACAGCTGCATGATCGAAGGCTTTAACGACCACGAATGGTCCATCCCATCTGGATTTCAGTTTTCCAGGAAATAGGCGAAGCCTAGAGTTAAATAGCCAAACTTTCTGATTTGGAAGAAAGGATTTTCTCACAATATGTTTATCATGGAAAGTTTTAGTTTTGGCTTTATAAATCTTGGAATTTTCATAAGCCTCGTTGCGCAACTCTTCTAGCTCACTCAATTGTAAGGTTCGGTTGGCACCAGCGTGGGCGAGGTCCAGATTGACTTGTTTGATGGCCCAATAAGCCCTATGTTCCAATTCCACCGGAAGGTGGCACGCTTTTCCAAAAACCAGGCGATAAGGAGACATGCCAATAGGAGTTTTGTAAGCGGTCCGATAGGCCCATAAAGCATCATCCAATCTTTCAGACCAATCTTTTCTATCGGGCCTAACGGACTTTTGCAGAATATTCTTAATCTCTCTATTGGAAACTTCCACTTGGCCACTGGTTTGGGGATGATAAGGGTAGCTACTTTGTGATTAATCCCATATTTCTTAAGCAAAGCTCGAAACTGGTAATTCGTGAAATGCGTTCCCCCATCACTTATGATAGATTTAGGCCACCCGAACTGAGAAAAGATATTCTTCTGAACAAATTTAATGACCACTTTATGATCATTGGTTCGGGTGGCTACTGCTTCAATCCACTTAGAGACATAATCCACCGCTACCAGAATATATGTATGTCCAAAAGAGGGTGGAAAAGGTCCCATAAGGTCAATTCCCCAAACATCAAAGACTTCAACCACCAAGATTGGGTTGAGTGGCATCATATCCCTTTTCGCCATATTCCCTACAGCCTGACATCGGAGGCAAGTTTTGCTAAATTCATGGGCATCTTTGAAAAGTGTGGGCCAGTAAAAACCACTTTGCAGGACCTTGGCTGCAGTTTTATTTCCTGAGAAATGGCCCCCACAAGCTAGATTATAGCAGAAGTTGAGAACACTCTGTTGTTCTTCTTCAGGAACACATTGCCTAATGATTTGATCAGGACAGAATTTGAATAATTCAGGATCCTCCCAAAAATAATACTTTTCTTGGGAAAAGAATTTATCCTTCTCACTTTTAGTCCATCCTTCCGAAAGCTGATTAGTCACCTTGTAATTGACAATATGAGCATACCAATGTGCATCAGTGTGAGAACTAGAAGATGCTCATCAGGAAAGGAATCAGTGATTGGTGTACTTTCGGAGATCAGAATTCGGGATAGGTGGTCAGCTACCACATTCTCAGAACCCTTCTTATCCCGAATTTCCAAATCAAATTCCTAAAGGAGTAGGATCCATCTAATAAGTCTAGGCTTTGCATCCTTCTTGGTCAACAGGTTTTTCAGAGCTGAGTGATCAGAATAGACTATGACTTTTGCCCCTAAAAGATAAGATCCGAATTTTTCTATGGCAAAAACCACGGCTAATAATTCCTTTTCTGTGGTTGTATAATTCATTTGGGCATCTGCAAGGGTGCGACTTACATAATAGATCACCACGGGACACTTGTTGATTCTTTGTCCCAAAACTGCACCGATAGCATAATCAGAGGCATCGCATATGATTTCAAAGGGCAAAGACCAATCTGGAGATTGAAGAATCGGAGCTTTGGTCAAGGATTCCTTCAGAGAATTGAATGCCTTGATGAAAGATTCATCCCTTTGGAAAGGGACATCCTTAGCTAGGAGAAGAGTTAGAGGCCGGGCAATTTGAGAGAAATTGTGGATAAACCGACGATAGAAACCAGCATGGCCAAGGAATGAACGGATCTGTCTGACCGAGGTAGGAGGAGGAAGATTGGATATGAGATCGATCTTAGCTTTATCTACCTCTATCCCCCTTTCAGACACAATATGGTCTAGAACAATGCCCTCTCGAACCATAAAATGGCTCTTTTCCCAGCTAAGTATCAGATTGGTGTCATTGCATCTGGCTAGCACTTGTTTAAGATTTTCTAAGCAATTTTCAAAAGAATCCCCGAAGATTGAGAAATCATCCATGAAAACTTCGAGGAATTCTCCCACCATATCGGAGAATATAGCCATCATACACCGTTGAAATGTGGCTGGTGCATTGCATAATCCAAATGGCATTCACCTAAAAGCAAACGTGCCATAAGGGTACGTGAAGGTGGTCTTTTCTTGATCTTCCAGGTAAATAGCCACTTGATTGTACCCGGAGTACCCATCTAAGAAGCAAAAGTACTTCTGGCCCGATAACTTTTCCAGAATCTGATCCATGAATGGGAGTGGAAAGTGATCATTTTTAGTCATGAGATTCAACTTTCGGTAATCAATGCACACTCTCCATCCCGTGGTGAGCCTAGTGGGTGCCTCTTCTCCATGATCATTCTTGATAACTGTTAATCCAGATTTCTTGGGTACTACTTGGGTTGGGCTGACCCATTTACTGTCTGATATTGGGTAAATGATACCCGCATCCAGCCATTTCACAACTTCCTTCTTCACCACTTATTTCATATTGGGATTAAGCCGCCTTTGCATCTCCCGACTGGGCTTAGAATTCTCTTCCATATAGATATGATGCATGCAAATGGACGGGCTAATTCCCTTTAAATCTGCCACCGACCATCCAATGGCACCCTTGTGGTCTTTGAGGACCTCGGTTAATTGGGCCTCCTGCGGCGATGTGAGATTTGCCGCAATGATGACCGGGAGAGTTTGGTCCGGGCCCAAAAAGGTATACTTGAGAGACTCAGGTAATGATTTGAGTTCAAGCTTAGGAGGGTCCTCTAAGGATGGCAAAGCGGGCTCAGATTGTAAGGCTGGTAAAGGTTCAACCTTGGGCCAAGATGTTAATGGGCCGGGCGAATCCTTTAAAATATTAGCTTCCTCCAAAAGGTCATATGTAGACATCTCATTTTCTTCAACCATATTATCCAATATATCAATAGTATGACATTCTTTTTCATGATCTGGGTATTGAGAAGCTTTGAAGACATTAATCTTGACCTTTTGACCCCCAAATAAAATGTCCATTATGCCAGTTTTACAATTTATATTAGCTTTGGCAGTGGCTAAGAATGGACAACCTAAGATGATCGGGGTGTGAATGAGTTCCTCAGGTAATGTCATATCCAGAATAAGAAAATCCACGGGAAAATAGCAATCATGAACCTTCACAATAACATCCTCAATTAATCCTCGTGGAGTTTTCACAGACCTATCAACCAACTGCAAGATGATGGGTGTGGGCTTTAATTCCCCAATATCAAATTTCTCATAAATGGCTGTTGGCAAGAGGTTCACACTAGCACCTAAATCCAATAAAGCTCTATCAAATGTAACTCCACCTAAGTCACATGAGATCAAAGGTGCTCCAGGATCCTTCAACTTCTTGGGAAGATGATTCATCACAATCGCACTAACATCTTCTGAAAGCCGAACCTTTTCGGGTGCCATTTTAGATTCTCTTCATGGAGTACATAATTCCATAAGGAACTTAGCATAAGCTGGCACATGCTTGATGGCATCGAGGAGTGGAATATTAATCTGAACTTGTTTGAATAAATCCAACAACTCCTCATTCTTGGCTAGTTTCTTCCTGGCATTGGGCTTAGCTAACAAGGCATTAGGAAATGGCACCCTAGGTTGATAAGAACTTGGGCCTTCATCTATCTTCCATTTTCCTTTCAGATCCTCCTCCAACTTTTCCATGTTGGGTTCAGCTTCACTCTCACTTTCAATTTCCTGAGGCCCATCAGTGGAACCTTTGGCGAACTCTCCATCTGCATATGGTTTTTCTAAACATCTCCCACTCCTAAGGGCTGAAATGGCTTTAGCATTCTCGAATTACGGCCCTTTAGGTTGTGGTAATGGGCCAGGTTGAGGTAAAAGGCCCGATTGCTGTGGAAAACTCGGAGGTTGATTCCTTGGATTGGCAATGGGTTGACTGGGAAGTTGACCCAGTTCTCTTCTCATCGTAGCCTCAGTTAGTTGGCCCATTTGACTTTCCAACTTAGCAACGGATTGTTGCTGGGTCAAAATCAGTTGTTGGAGTTGAGTGAATTTGTCATCAAAGTTGGGTTGAGGAGGTTGTTGGTAAGTGGGTGGAGGATGGTATTGGGTTGGCTGTCTTGATTGGAATGATTGGGTTGGTTGTCCATATTGGAATGAATGGTAGTGGGCCGGTTGACCTGATTGGAATGATTGATAATGGGCCGGTTGACCTGATTGATACTGGGCCTGAGATCCCTTAGCCTGAACATTTCCATAGAAATTAGATTGCTGTTGAAATGAATTATGTGGCTTTTGGGCTTGATGCATAGGAGGATTGGACATTGGTAGTGGGGCCTGCTGATTCTTCCAAGAGAAATTCGGGTGGTTTCTCCAGCCAAGATTGTAAGTATTTGAGAATGGATCATTATTGGGCCTGGAGAATCCCTGGGCAGCCTGAACTTGTTCTTGAATGAATGGTGGAAGTTGGGCCGCAGTTGGGCATTCATTCACTTGATGGGTTGGACTTGCGCATAAGGTACAAATGTCATGATTAGCAGAAGATGGGCCTTCATATGGACTAGATTGTGTTGGGTAAGTAGGCTCTTGCTTGTTTAAGGCCAAGAGTTGGTCTAGTTTATGGGCCAAGATGTCTACCTTATCCAATTTTTGATTAATCAGATTTATGTCCATTCTGGATTCGGGCTCTCCACGGGCCTTAAGTTCATACATTCCAGTCCGTTTAGATGGCCCAACAGACTTCTCATAAGATGATAATAAGGCATGATTGATGGAATTTTCACTTAACATCTCAAAAAGATCATAGGCCTCATCTTCATTTTTCATCATAAATGCCCCTCCACATGAGGCATCCACCATCTGTCTGAACTGTTCAGACAATCCTTCATAGAATGCTTGGACAATTTGCCATTTTGAAAGCCCATGATGCGGGCATTTCCTAAGCAATTCTTTCAGTCTTTCCCAAGATTCATGGATCAATTCCCCCAGGATTTGGGTAAAACTCGTGATGGCCCTTCTCATGGTATTGGTCCGCCCTATGGGATAGAACTTCTTGAGAAATTCTTTCTGCATTTCTTCCCATGTCCTAATGGGCCTTCCTATAGTTCCCAACCAATATTTAGCCTTATCCTTTAATGAAAAGGGAAATAAGGTCAACTTAAGGCCATCATCGGTGAAATTTTGGATCTTCACTGTAGAACAGATTTCTAGAAATTCATCCAGATGCTTATAAGGATCTTCATTAGTATTCCCATAAAAGGATGGGAGCATCTGAATGGTGCTAGATTTGATTTCATATTGATTGGTTGGATTCTGAGGAAGATGAATACAGGATGAAAGTTGATATCGATTTGGAATGAAATAGTCCTTCATTTGCTTTGGTAGGTCCTGATTATCAACCATTTGATTTTGTGGTGGATTTCTTTGATGTAGGATTCTTTCTATTTCAGCAAGTGGTCCTAGAAGGTTAGGGTTTTGAGATCTCCTACCTTGCATACACTAGGACTGATAGAGAGAGGATGGATTTGAATTTTATTTTCTATTTCTTGTTTTTTTTTTTTAAAATGCAAACAATTTTGACAAACAAATTATCCTAATGATCTAATATTAACCTAGACTCTCTATGTGAATTTTTTTACAAGGTGAATGGAGTCTATTTCAAGTCATAATCACAATCAATCAACGGCCAGGTAAGAGATGGGGTAGTGGGAGGCTCCTCCTACTTTCGTAGGGACCTAATTAGAGAACCACTTTCCCACTTAGGCGTTTGCCTTTTTAACCACTAGCCTAGACACCGTTGCCAAAAATGGAGGCAACCCGAAATTTAAACCACTCACGGTGTAAACCCTAGATTCTCTTTCGACTTGCTTTTAATTGGATTAGGAAATGCCAATGCAAGGAAGGTGATTTGTGGGTTAAGGAAGGGTGATCAAATCCCTACCTTATGTGGTTAAAGTTGTTGCCCTTAAAGTCTTTTTGAATGCAATACAAGGCAATAAGCAAATCAATGCAGGGTGTGTTCATGCAATCATGAATGACTTGTTAAAATTGAAACACGTACCTTTCCCTTGCAATCTTCAATAATTTATGGAAATAACTGTGAAAGGAAACTAACTCATGCTTTCTTAGAATGATGAATACCTCGCATGGAAGGTTTCTAATCTTGGTAATGAAGGTTTTTAAATTTGGATGTTCTTCTTTTGTTTTTTTTTTTAGTTAATGGAAACCTATCTAAACTAGAAACTACAAAAATGGAAACTAACTAAAGTAAGGAAATTGAAACATAGAAAGTTGGAACACACTTGCCATGATTTCGCTTTCCTTTTTCTTTTCTTTTTTTCAATATACTTGCAAAAATAAGAAAAAGAAAGTTAGCTAAAGAATAATTACACTAAATCCAAAATAATCAAAATTAAAAATCTAACTCCCCGGCAACGGCGCCAAAAATTGATCGTTCCAAATTGTGCGCCGTTAAACACTCGTAAGAACGTTCAATCTAAATTTATTCGACTCATTTAAATTAGATTTTAAAAATTAATAATGGCGAGTCCGAGTCGATCTACAGGGAATAAGATCTTAATTTTGAAAACCTTATGATTCTTAGTTATCTAAAAATAGGTGAAAATTTAAGTGAACTAATTACTTATTCAAACTAGAATTCAATTAACTAATGTTACCTAGAAATATAATTACGCAAATTAAAAAAATCCTTTTTTTTTTCTTTTTCAGAAATTAAACACAATCACATATGGAAAATAAGCACAACTAATAAAAAAAATATAACAAAGACATCGTAACTTAACTATGTGTAAAACATTAATTATCTAAAAATCATGAAACAAATTACAAACTTTATGATTTAATATCCTTAAACTAAATAATCAAACATCAAATAACCAATAAGTAACCCTAATTGAATAAACAAATACTATACTAGTGGGGAAAGAGAAATCAAAACAACGGCAGCTGTGGGGTTGCCAGCATGCATGCGCTAGAAGCTTCAAGCGTGCATGCACAGGTGCGGTGGAGCTTTGATGCATGCGTGGAGGAGCTGTGGTGGCTTGCGCAAGTGCGGTGCTGTGAACGTGCATGCATGCACGTCGCCGCTGGAGAGGAGGTTGCCGCGTGGGGAACCTTGCTGCTGGAGCGCCGAGTGCAGCAGGTGGAGGGACGTGCGCTGCTTCGCTGCTGGGCGTTGATGCAACGCGTGAGAGGTGCTTGCTTGGGCTTCAGCGGATGTGGAGGAGGTGCTTGCTTGGGCTTGGACATGCCTGCATGCATGCAGGCGTGCATGCGCTGGAAGCTCATGGAGGTCGGCGGAGGCTTGCAGGCGTGTTGGCTGCTGGTACACCGCGTGCTATGAAGCTGTTGGCCGGTGGAGGCTTGCCCGTAGGATGTGCTGGAGCCGCTGGAGGAACCGAGAGAAGGTAGAATAGAGAGGGAGAAAGAGAGACCGAGAGAAAGAAAAATAGAAACCGGAGAGAGGGGGATGTGAGAGAGAAAGAGAGGGATGGACAGGAGAGGCTGAGAGGAGAAAGAGAAATCGAGAGAGAGGAAGAAGCTGTGCGTGGGAGAAAGAGAGAGGGAGGAAGAAAACGGAGAAGGAGCCGGCTGGGAAACGAAGACGTGGGCTGGGAAACTAAGAGAGAGAGAGAGAGGGTCGGCTGCGGTAAGGAAATTGGGGAAGGAGAAGGACCCGGAAATAACCGTCGGAGAGAGGTTAATATAGAGAGGAAGAGAGGCATGGGAAAGAGAGAGGAAGGTGTGCGGAGGAAAGAGGGAGAGACAGAGAAAAGGAAATAGAGAGGAGAGAAGGAAACAGGGAGAATTGAGTTCGGGAAGGAAACTTTTAAAGAGAAGGGAAGGCAAATATTTTTAAAAAAAGAAAGTGGGCTTTAGGAAGGCGGCTGGCCTTTCTTGGGTCCTTCTTGGCCATGGAATTAGGGCAACACTAGGGCCTCAAATGACGTTTTTACCCCTGCTTTAATCTTTTGGACAAAATGAAGTCGACTTTATTGAAATTCGAACACTAGACCTCCCCCAAATTTTCGGAAACTCCACCAACTGCACTGCATCATCGGCATGTCCTGTTCACATAGAATAAATATAAATTAGCATATTATCATTAAAAAAACATTATATTTATTTATTTCATCTGGATTTTGTCGAAAAACTGCAAATGCGCTATACTCCATTAATCACATGAAATGACGATGTTTTTAAGTCAAAATTTGCCGAAATTGGTACCGTTGGACTTGGTACGCAATTATCTATCATTTCATGCTATTTTACAGATAAAAACGTGAGTATGATGCGTATGATTGCCTTTAAATGATCAATTTAAGACTTTATCACTAGCACTATATCTAACATAGTGTAATTCCTCATTATATCATATTGCTATGATATACAATGAGAATTAATCGAGAGATGATACAATTATCCTTTTAATGATTTTTATGAATCTTGTACTCAAGTATTAGTTTCCTTGATCAAATCAAAGAATTCTAATACTCTTTCTTATTAGTCACTTCATCTTGATCTTCTATACTTTAATCTTTTAGATGCATTCGACTAGCACTTCAGTAAGTACATGTAGCTGAATCTTTCCAAGAGAAAACTATTAAGGTAAGTCAATAGAAGTGATTATCTTTAGGCTTAAGAAGATATTGGGCAATTTATATCAATATGTATAAGCACTAATAATTTCTTATTACACAACCTTGTGTACAATGCCATAGATAATCAGGATTCACACAGCTCATTTCTATAAGAGACTTATGAACATTCATCACATGATATGTCACATTAAGAATCTATAGTGTATTGACTGATTTTAAAATCTTATGGAACAACACTTGTTCTTTCTCAGTCAATGTTATGCACTTTTATAATTCTTGATAATTAATGAGACTAAATAACAATTATTCAGTTTCATATTAGTCTCCTAAAGATATACAAAGATTTGCTGTCTAACAGTAACATATGCATCTTTTGAACTATTGTTGAGTCTAACTCGACATTTTTATTTACTCAAATTCTTTTTACTTGTCTAAGTCTGTATACTATTGTAGATATAAGAATCATTTCTAATATCTCATATTTGATACACCAATTCTCCAATAGACATGCAAAAGTTGATAATAAGAATATCCAAAACTTCTTACAAGTTTCATATTATTTTTCCCCTTTCCAATATCCTTATTGGTTGCAGTGGGAGAACTGCTCTTTTTCTCTTTCAGCTGACTTGCCTTTATTCTTCTCAGGTGTAGGTTCAATCATTTAAGATCTTACTTCTTGCCTTTCTCAAAGGCATACCATGAATACCTCTTCTTCTTGGTCTATCTAAGTAAGAGATTTCATAATAACTGATTAGGATAGTGGCTATCACTCGGTACTGAAGGCATTCTTCAAAGTCCTTCCAGCCAATCTTAATACGAGAAGTATTGGCATCCAATATGCCAAATCTAGAAGTGATAGACAACATTTTAGTGAACAAAGGAAATAATATGATTTACACAGATAGTTCTTATAATTCAATTATGGTCTTTTATCTTGAATTATTTTTCACTATTTTTCGTCAGACTGTATAACCTTCAGGTATATAGAACGGGAGACTCCTATAGTCTCCTAGTAAGGATCAGAATATCTTAGACTCATAGCATGACCTTGGGTAAACACATAGTATCATGCCATTATCTTAGAGCAACCAACTCATGGTAATTGCAACTCCTTACAATATCCGATCTTATTTCGGCTCTCAGATTTTTAATGGTCCCGGATAAACACAGTAAACCATTATCCCTGGTCTAAGCTTTACCATCAATAAAGTAAAAATGTAGCTCCCGGGTAAACGCGAGAATAGCTACACCGTTCCTCTATTCCGATCTCAAGGCATCATAATGCCATAGTTAATAGTCCTTTCATCAGATGGTGGCAGATCTCAAGTAACACAAGAAACTGCCATCACTGAATCAAGTTCTAAAAACTATATTGATGGAGAGCCATACGGTGCATTCTCAATGGCTCGCGCTCCGTCTTAGACTTTATGTTGGAGGTTTCTGTTTATTTTTTGTTGGTCTCATCCTAGGTGATAGTTTATAAATATATCATATATATTTAACTATACCTAGATATTAGTAACTGATTCATAATAAAAAACTAAAAGCATGCATCGACCATACATGTTTATTATGTGGTCATAGACAACAATATGATTAATTGGAGTCATATAATTAATCATCACAATTATATAATTAAAACATGCAAACACACAGGCACTGGTGATCTCATCTCCTGTCGCCTTCCTGGTTGCACTTATGGATCATCCTCGCCTCTCCTCGACTGACACGATCAATTACAACTACTGTAGAATTTGAAACAATTTCAAGTACAAATTGTAAGAGAAAGCCTTATGGCCGAGTACATACATAGAAGAAGATAGAATTACATTGAATGAGAGAGAGAGGGAGGCACGCAGGCCTCATTAATTAACATTTCATTAATCTACATCAGATTCCATAACAATCCACATAATCACACACTATCACATGATATGAAATTAATTAAGTGCATGTCCATGCCACTACAAACTTTAACCATCCTCACATGAAAAAACACATCACAAGAAGGCTAAATTTTGAAAAATAATAATTTTGGTTTTCTCAAAAGTTGGGTACTAATCAAAATTGGATAAGTTGAATTTCAAAACTCTTATTTTCTAACATGCATTTAAATCTAATTTAAAGTATCAAACACATCAACATATGCAAATAAAGATAAAATTAAAATTCTAAAACATTCCATGCAAAATTTATAACATTTCTAAATTAATTAATCTAACAATTAGATTAATTTTAAATCACATTAATTACAATTATTAATGTAAAATTATCTAACATTTAGATAGAATTAAAATTCCTTAATAACTCTCATTCAAGAATTTCTAATTCTAAATATTAATTCCTTAACAACTCTTTGTTAAGAACCACTTTATTAAATAATATTTCTTCAATAACAATTATTAAGAAACATTAAATTATAACATTTCTAAATAAAATAAGTATAACAATTAGACTTAATTTAATCTCTCAATAATTTTATTAAAAGATTCTTTTAAGTAAATCAGATCTTTGAAAACATCAATTAAGATGTCTTTGAGAAAATTAATTATCTTAATAACCATTATTAAGATTTAATTAATCCTTAATCATTTTTATTAAGGTTCATTCTTAAGAAATAATTAACTATATCAACAATATATTATTAAGAGTTAACTTATCACTTAATAACCTTTATTAAGTGTCCTAATTAATAAATAATTTCACAACAATAATTGTGAAGAAATTAAATATGTAATCACTTAAGTAAGATAATTTAACAACATTGGTTAATTAATATTAAGGTCATAACTTAAAAATTAATTAGCAATACTTGTTAATAATGATTCTAAGATCATATCTTAATTGCCCTTCTAATTACTTAATTATAATTAATTTAACAACAATTGTTAATTAAAATTTTAAGATCACATCTTAAATAAAACTCTTTTAAGATCATATCTTAAAAGCAATCCCTTATTAATTGAAATTAAAAATTTAAGTTCAAAACATATTTTAAACATTAATTAATTTCAATTTCCAACTAATACGGGTGGGGTTTATTTTAATAAGAGCTTTTAGATGGTTAAAGGGGTGTTTAAATGGGGTTTAGGCCCATTGGGCCTCAAGGGCTTGGGCCCGGGCCTAGCCTTGCTAGAACCACGCAAGGCACCTAGGCTCGGGTCACCCTAGCCGAGCCAGGTCAGGCGCGTGGCATGCCCGGGCCGGGCCCAGACCCCACGGTCGAACTGGCGCAGGATTGATCGGTTCGGGTGCTCAGCGCCCAGTTCGCCCAAGCCCTAGGGTTAGGGTTCCCGCCCCACCCCCCCACTTTTTTTTTTTTTTTTTTTTTTTCTGGTTGCAAGGTGTTTGGGGCGTCGCTGCCGTGGCGCCAGCGGCGGGGGCTGGCCAGAAGTTGCCATGGGGGTTGTCCCCTTCACCCCCAGCACCGGCGGTGGCTGGCCAGCGTGCTCTTTCTGCCAGTAAGCCCTCAAAATATCAATTAAAAGACTTCAAACTATAGCCTTCCCTATAAGATCTTCCAACACCTTCAAAAAAACATGAAAAAGGGAGGCTCCATCACCGAACGCCGGCCACAACCTGGATCTTCCGGGATCAAGGAGGGTTAGCTGGTCATACCAGCGAGGTTATAGTGGTGTCTAATCACTATGGAACTCACTCTGAAGCCCATTAATCCGGTTCTTCATCACCATAATATGAATTTCTCTACAGAAAATTAAATCGAACATCGTATGTTCATTTCATGAAGGATTTCTACGTGAGAAACATAAATACAATATGGAATTTATTTTAGAATCCTAATTTCGTCGTCCCGAAATGGATCAGAGCGGAACTTGACTGTGATACCACTGTTGGGATCCGGGCGGGATGCGAAGAACACAGTAGAAACATAAAAAATAATCCTGCCCGATGCCCGTAGATCCATTTTGGAACGAAAAGCAATTAACCGAAAAATTGGGATTGATCGATTATTGTGCGCGGATTCAAATCCGCGACCGTGTCAGTTCCGTCGAGGCGATGCCGCTAGCCGCACAAGCGTCTGGCCTCCAGCAGTATCCACGTGATCCTCTACGGTGGTTCGTCCTCGCTCCTTCGTCCAGATCAGTATGCTCGCTGGGGAATCTTTGCCGCAACAACGTCTGGAACACACAGACGAAAATTCCCGACTTTCAGGATTTGAGCGTGGCGGAGACAAAAAGACACTTGGCACCCTGAGAGGGGAGCCTAGAGGAGGAGGAGAGAGATAAGGGGGTAGCCAACAATGGAGGACCCTGGAGCTTTGGCACAGGGTTTCTCAACAGCACATATATATATTAAGTCGGCGCGACTTTTCACAAAAGTCCCCGACTTAATATAAATCCTACTTAAGTACCACCAACTGAGAATCTATTTGCGTGTGACCCTCTAGGCCTATTAACCAGTCTGATTTTAAGTTTGTTAAGTCCAATAAAATTTTATTGACTTACTGTAATAAATTAATATCTGATATTTAATTAATTACTTAATCGAATTAACATCTTATATAAATTCGACCAGACTTACGATCAAGTTGGGCGTCAAGTAACACCGCATGATCCCAAAAGGTAATAGGGTTCAACAACCCACGCATGGAACAATAGGGTTCAACAACCTACTCATGAAACCTATCCGTCCACAGTTACCGTGTAACTATAATCCTTCGTTCGCACAATGCTCTCGAGTTAACCTAAGATATAGTCAACTGTCAAACCCTATATGGTCAACTCACTTGAATCAAACTTCGCTGTACAACATCCAAAAACATATTTTTTGATATTGTGTCTGCTCTGGCCAGAGACTCCTGCAGATCTATTCTAGAGCATTCTCTCTCCAGTTACATGAGAGCGAACGATCTTATATTGAACACACAATCACTTTCGAAGGCCTTCCGCTGGACCCGATCCTTTACTATTAGAAATCCCGTAGATAGGAATTTGTAAGCCAAGGTCAAAGCTCAGAAGTCTACCGACAAGATGTCTTTGGTGTCTTAAGTCCAAGGACCAACCATGCCGCCGTGACGATGAATCAAGCCGGTTGACAGTCAGGTAAATTACCATTGGGCGATTCATGTTGGATCAGTTCATTGAACTCATTCCCCAATGAGCACCTATAGGTTCACCATTGTGTCTCCACACAAGTGACTAATAAGATTAGTCACCTTCATCATATGAGCTGGAATAACCTGTACTAGTCTTACTGGATGTTTGATGTCCTTCTTAAACATCCTATGACTATGAACAATTAAGAATCTGTGTTTATAAGTCATCAATCTCATTATTATGATCTTATCGTAATCCGATGACTATTGCATACATTCAAGGACTTCATTATGCATACTTATGAATACGCCAATCTACATAATGAAATAAATGCCATTTATTAGTGAACCATATTGAAATATGTATCTTATGATTGGCTTAGAGGATACCTATATCCATCAACATCGCTACGTACCGAAGTGGTAGCAGGGCGGCGAGGCTTCGACATCACACGTCGAAACACCGTTGCGTACTGAAGTGGCAGCGGGGCGGCGAGGCTTAGACATCGCTCGTCGACGCATCGCTTACACACGGAAGTGGCAATGGGACGACGAGGCTTCAACGATTATAACTTGATTAGGTGATTCTCTGGCACTGGACGACATGGTTCTGGGTCACACCGCCATGACTTGGCGGCATGGCTGATGATCATAGCCACGCAGCCAATACATGGCATCATGGTTAAGAATCATAGACACACCGCCAAGGCATGGTGGCATGGTTAATAATCATGCCGCCTAGACTTGACGGCATGGTTTTATACATTGGGAATGAGAGACAAGGACTTTTCTCTTATTCTTCAAGAACTTACAACTCCACCACTTCCAATAACCTATACAAGGCAAGGGGGGAGGGCTATTTATAGAAATCTCGACCAATAGGAGGTCGCCAAGTGTCAGTTTAGAATTGGTCCTTGAAGGCGGGACCATGCACACGTGGCGAGGTTCTATAGGTCCATATCATCTATTGTGCGATTGGTCCACTTGGCGATGACGAGGCAATTACGTGGCACTATTTCATTGGGCCATGCAAGCATGTGCGGGGCATACATAGGTTCAAAAAGAAATTTATAGGCCACAGCCCCGAGGGTATGCCGCCATGAGCAGGCGGCGGAGTGAGGGGCAGCAGCCCGTTTCCTAAGATCTGTCGCCCACAAGGGGCAGCAGACCCAAAGGATTTTGCCAATCCCTATGGGCGGCAAACCCAAATCTCCTGGTTCTATCGTCCATAAGGGGTAGCAGACCCAAAGTCTAATGATCCGCCACCCTATAATCGGGGATCCGATTACTAAATGGGTACCGAATCATTAAAATTTGGAGCCAAACCAGAATCTCGATAAGTCTGGAAAATAAATGATAAACTAAGCTAAACATCCCTCATCACATCGAATTGTAAAGGAAGAGCAGGAATTAAAAATTATTACAATTCGACTTGACTCAGCAAATCATTTACATATTCCAACTGAAAAGAGATAGTTAAGCGTACAGACCTGAAAGAAAAATAACAACTACATCGGGGCATACCCCGGAACAGTTGCTGCTAGCGCGCAATCCTAGACAACACCCTCTACGCTATGCCTGCCTAGAACCCTTACCTGAAAACCGCAGAGGTGAGTCTCATCGAAATGGACTCAGTAGGGATCCTTCGATCTCCACCACCCACTCACGCACCTACAAGCGCAAGAACACAAATATACGCAATTTAAATAAATAAAGCAGTAAACACAACTCCTAAAGATTCCCCAATTCTGATATAAAACACATGCATTCGTAAATGCAACATGCACCACTTTGAAACCACTCCACCATGGAGTCCACAACCAGTGTCTCAGCTAAACATACAAACCACGTGGCCGAATGCGGAAAACACCGGCCCACACCGGCGCCATGTCACTCCCACACCGACACAGGGTGCCTAAGCACTAAGAACTGTCACTCTAGGTCCACGATCGTACAAAACACAACACAGTGCGATCCGGTCACGTAGAAATCCTTGTCCTTGAAGTACATTTTTAAGCATGCATTTAATCAAACTATCTAACAATGTAAACACATGTTAATTGTATGAATTAATGAGGTTCTATCTTGAATTGCATCGCCCGTGGCCGACGTTATTCAAGACCCCTAAACTAATTCACACGGAAACTGGCGTCAGAAGATGGCCTAAATCGCGTCGCTCCTGGCAGCCGCCATTTAAAATGGCGTCGTTGTCCCCAGACGCCATTTAGCACACGTAAATAGGTTCCCCTCCGGCCTCCCCCGAGTTACAAAGTGGGATTTCTCCCCCCCCCCCAATTGCACAAAAATGTCAAAAATGGAGAAAGTAGGGGAGAAACCTAATTATTTCATAAGGAACCCCTTAAAGCATGCTTTCTACCCCAGAAGCATCCACCCCAAAATCATGGTTTTAAAGAAAACACTGCGAGGATCGTCACCCTACCAGTTACTTAAACTCCTCCGTGCTCCTAGCCGCCAAACCATCACGCCACAAGCCGCCGCCGATACCGCTGTGGACGCCGTCACTCCATCGGGACATCGGCCGCCGTCCGGAGAGAGATGCGCCGCGGAGGAGATGGTGGTGGTAGTGGTGGAAGTTAGGGGGTTGATGGAGTGGAGGGAGAGGAGGAATGGGGAGAGGAAAGGAAGGAGAAGGGGGAAGGGGGAGCGGATGGATCAGAGAGAGGGAGGAGAGAAAAGAGAATGAGAGAAATGAGGGAAGGGAAGGAGGGCTTCGGAGTGTCAACCAAAACTTTGCTAAAATGCGTCGTCCAAGACCGACGTCAATCAGACGACATGACAGGGTCGTACACTGACAGTTCTCTAAATGGCATCGACCATGCAAGACGTCATTCAGACGATAAGACCGGGGTCATACTCTCGCGGCCCAAAATCGGCCTACGTGGCACATTCTAAAAAGCGTCCTCCTAACCTGACGTCGTTTGCAAGGGCCCAAACCAAGGGGTACGACACTAAAATCAACCCAATAACCGGATCCGAAACCTCAATCCTTACATTCTCCCACATTTGAAAGAATTTCGTCCTTGAAATTGTTGCTATAAAAATAATGAGATCGAAATATGATGGTACAAGCTTACAAGAGAACTTATAAGAAAAGGTAGGGAAACTATTCTCGCATCTCATCCTCTCGCTCCCAGGTAGTCTCGCCTCTGGAGCGATAAAATTACCTTAACCAGAGGAACAACCTTGTTTCGAAGGACCTATTCCCTGTGATCCTCAATACGCACTGGAAATTATGGAAAGGACAAGTCCTCAGCAACTTCCAATTCCAAAAAGCCCAAGACATGAGACGGATCCTGAAAATACTTCCTCAGCAAAGAAACATGGAACACATCGTGCACTCCTACGAGACTGCGTGGCAAGGCTAGCTAATACGCTGTTTCCCCAATTCAAGCAAGAATGAGAAAAGGCCCAATATATCTCATACTTAGCTTACCTCGCTTCTCGAATCTCATCACACCCTTGGAGGGTGAGACTCAGAGAAACACGTGGTCTCCAACCTTGAACTCAAGTGGTCTCCTACATATATCTGCATAACTCTTCTGCCGGCTCTGAGTTGTAGTCAACCTCTACTGCACTATCTTGGCAACCTCAGCACATTACTGTACCAACTCTGGCCCTTCTATCTGCCTCTCGCCAATCTCAGACCAATTCACAGGAGATCGACACGGTCGCCCGTATAATGCCTCATATGATGCCATGCCGATACTAGAATGATAACTGTTGTTGTAAGCAAACTCTACTGTAGACAAGTGTATTTCCCAAAAACCTCCCCAATCTAGGCAACATGCCCTGAGCATATCCTCCAGTGTCTGAATGGTCCTCTCTGACTGCCCATCAGTCTCGGGATGGTAACCCGAGCTAAAAGCTAACTGCTACCCAAGGTCTTATGAAAACTCCTGCAGAACCTAGAAGTAAATCTCGGATCCCCATCTAACACGATGGATACGTGCACCGCGTGCAGGGAGATGATCCGGTCCACAAACAACCTAGCCAATTTACCGACTGACCAGTCCTTCCTAATAGCTAGAAAGTGCGCTGACTTAGTCAATCGATCAACAATGACCAAGATCGCATCCCTCCTGCCGGGTGACACGGGCAATCCCATCACAAAGTTCATAGTCACATGTTCCCATTTCCATTCCGGGATCGGTAACGGCTGCAACAACCCTCCTGGTATCTGATGTTCTACCTTAACCTGCTGACAAGTCAGGCACCTTACCACATATTCAGCTACGTCCTTCTTCATACCAGGCCACCAAAAGTGCCTCCTCAAACAATGATACATCTTAATCGTTTCGAGATGTACTGCATATCTAGAACAGTGTGCCTCATTTAGGATACTCCTGTGCAACATAGAGTCTGCCTATAAATCTGACCGTGCCATCATCCCACAACTCCACCTCTGATATCTTGAGAATTTGTGGTAGCTCTGCATCAGCCCTCTGAGCCTCGATCACTGCATGGTACACTGTTCGCCTCACAGTCAAGCTGGCCAACACGGCTCTATCAGCTTCTCGATGAATCTTAAAGGAAAATTCCACAACCTGTTCATATAATCTCCATTCCTGAATCATAAGATGTGACACGACCGTCTTCCGACTCAAGGCGACCGCCACCACGTTCGCCTTGCTCGGATGATAAGAAAGGTCAAGATCATAATCCTTGATAAACTCCATCCACCTACGTTGCCTTAAGTTCAGATCCCTCTGTGTGAATACATACTTCAAGCTCTTATGATTAGTGAAGACCTGAAATTTCTCCCTATATAAGTAGTGCCGCCAGATCTTCAGTGCAAATACCACAGCCGCCAACTCCAAGTCATGAGTGGGGTAGTTCTCCTCATGCTTCTTCAGCTGCCTAGAAGCATAGGCCACAACCTTACCATGCTGCATCAGAACCGCACCCAAACCTCGACGAGATACATCGGAGTAAACCACGAATCCACCAGAACTAGATGGAAGCACTAGGATTGGAGCCAAAGTGAGACGAGTCTTCAACTCAGTGAAGCTCCACTCACACTCCTTGGTCCACACAAAACGAACTCCCTTACGAGTCAACCTTGACAATGGGGTCACTATTGAAGAAAAATCTTGGATAAACCGTTTGTAATATCCTGCTAATCTTAGGAAGCTCTTGATCTCAGTCACTATTGTCGGTCTGCCTCAATCCATCACTGTAGTGCTCAAAAAGGGTATGTGTTCATCATGTTATCACGTATTCACTATGATTAATAATATGAAAAAAAATTTGATCGCCAGAAACCGAGGGTTTCAAAGGAAAAGTGATCACTTGCTAACCTTGCAAATCGGGAGAATAAGGGGTCTTTTTGTTCCTCTCTTCCGGCCGGTCGAAAGAAAAGAGTCTTCTCTTGTTTTACTCTTGTTCTTCCTTTGTACCTTGCACAAAAAAAATCAAATAAACAATAAAACTATGATTAGAACAAAAATAGTGTAGTATCTATTCTAATAAAGAATCTAAACATGCAACTAAACTAAAAGAACTCACTTTTTGTGTTCTTTTAAATCCCTTTGAGGAGTGTAGGTTTGGAAATCATGAAGTGAGTGTGTGTAATGAGTTGATGTAATGAAGAACTATATGAAAAAGAAACTAGAGAAGAAATTGGTTGGTTTGGCCCCTTAAAAGCCTTGATCTTCTTGAGCTTCAATGGAGGAAGAGGAACAAGAAACAAGAACTCTTTCTTGTTATCCACGTTTTTCTTCCTTGAGGACCTTCAAACACCTTGTAGAAAGCTCCGAATTCTCCAAATACCAACTTCTTTCAAAGGTCAATGTCCACATGTATTTATAAGAACTGACTTTAGGATATTTGGCCTTCAAAGGGACTCTCCCGCAGCTCGGACTTGCTCTGGACGATCATAAAGGGAATTGGAAACCCTTCTAACCTTGGGAATAAGATTATCTCGGCCAAATCTCATTTATCTGGAAACTCTTAAAACGCGTCGCTCAAGGGGGACGCCTTTTAGTTCATTAATATAGGTAGAATAGAAATAAATTTGGCAAGGGAAACCGAAAATAATTAGGAAACCTGAAAGGCGTTGTATACAAACGACGTGCTTTAGATAAATTAGGAAATTAACCAGAATTAGAAATAGTAAACCTAAGCAAATTAATACTTAAACGGCGTCGTGTAAGGGAGACGATATTCATCTAAATCCTCTTAAATTTACTAATTTTAATTCCGAAATGATTTCTACTAAGAATCTAAATGGCGCCGTGTATGCGCGATGTGATTCAACAAATTTCGAGAAAATCAATAAAAATTAATTAATGATTAAACATCAGACCATTCTGGGGCATTATCATTGTGACATGAAATTTACTCAATATGATGTAAAAATTAGTGTGTCTACAGCTGCCCCACCTTAGCATTGACTTTGCAAAGGAGTGAAATGTACTGAAAAGGTGATGACAAGGTATAATGTGACATGCTCTTAATATCATATGATGAGAATTTTTCTCAAAACAATCAGTGAAGATAACTCAAAGCGATCAATGGAATCAATCTTATCTGGATGAAGAAAACAAAGGAAACAAAAGGTTGATCAACTTCCGTAATTGGGAAGTACCCTAGGTGTAACGACCCGCCACCCTATAATCGGGGATCCGATTACGAAATGAGTACCGAATCATTAATTTGGAACAAAACCAGGATCTAAGTAAGTCTGGGAAATAAACAATAAACTAAGCTAAACATTCACATCGCATTGAATTAAAAAGAAACTGCAAGAATTAAAAGTTATTACAATGCGACTCGACACAGCAAATAATTACATATTCCAACTGAAAAGAAATAATTAAGCGTACATGCTAGAAATAAAATAACAACTATGTCGGGGCATACCCCGGAACAACAGCCGCTGGCGTGCAACTCAAAGCTGTACTCTCCTCGCTAAGTCTGCCTGGAACCCTCACCTGAAAACCGTAGGGGTGAGTTTCAACGAAAAGACTCAGTAGGGATCCTTCAATCCCCACTGCCCACTCACACATCCACAAGTACAAAAACATAGCTGAAGGTAAAGTAAGCAAGTAAAGCAGTAATTACTACTCCTAAATCTCGATACGAATCACATGCATTCGAAATATAACATGCGTATTTCTAAAACCATTCTACCAGGGAGCCTACAACCAACGTCTCGGCAAAACATGCCAACCACACAAACGAAAGTGGGAAATACCGACCTGCTGAGACCAAGTAGTAACCCCTCGGATAGCATGCTAGCTACTCCGACCTAACAGGCTCTAGGTGGTTACTACTTCTCTCAGCACGAGTGACACTTCACAGGTACCACACCCACACCGGTACTAGCTAACCCCGGGGTTCACCAGGTGACCCTCTCTCACTAGGCGTCACCCCGCCACACCCACACCGGCGTTGTGTTCCACCCACACCAACACAGGGTGATAAAGCGCTACAACTGTCACTCTAGGCCCACAGTCACACGAAACACAACACGGTGCGATCCGGTCACATAGGAATCCTCATCCTCGAGTACGATTACAATCATGCAATTAACCAAACTATCTAACAATGTAACACATATTAATAACATGAATTAGTGTGTTCTGTTTTGAATCGCGTCGTCCAAGGCCGACGTCATTCAAGCCTCATAAACTGGTTCGTAAAAACTTGGCCTGAGAAATGGCCTAAACCGTGTCGTCACATGTAGCCGCCTTTTGAAAGGCGTCGCTGTCCCTTGTCGCCTGACAGCGACAGAAGCAGGGACAGGCTACGGGGTGATTTCCACTAAAATGCGTCGTTCACGCAAGTCGCTTTTTGAAAAGGCGTCGCTGTCCCTGGACGCTTATCAGTCCTCGGACAGGGTCTGTTATTGGGCTAAATCACGTCGTGGATGGGAGCCGCCTTTCTAAAAGGCGTCCCTGTCCCTCGACGCCATTTAGTCCAGACAGACAGGTTCTTCCCTCCGTTTCCCCCAATCCACAAATTGGGATTTCTCCCCCAAAAACGAACGAAAAGACAATGAAACTTAGGGGGAAAAGGTGGAGAACCTAACTATCCATTAAAACACTTAATTTCTCATCTCATGCATTTAACATTTTCACCCCAAAAACACCCCTAAACATGCTTCAAAGCGGGAAAACATGCTTTTTTTAATGAAATACAATGGGAATCGTCACCCTACCGGTTACTCGAACTCCTCCAAGCTCCAAGCCGCTCATCCGTCTCGCCCCACGCTGCCGCCGGTGCCGCCGAGGACGTCGTTACTCCACCGGGAAGTCGGCCGCCGTCTTGAGAGAAAACGCCGCGGAGGAGGAAGTGGTGGTAGTGGTGGGAGTTAGGAGGTCGATGGAGTGGAGGGGGGAGACGAAATGGTGGGAGGAAAAGAAGGAGGGGGAAGAGGCGTCGCCGGAGTCGCCGGAGGAAGGGAGGAGAGAGAGAAGGAAGGAAGAAATGAGGGAAAGGAAGGAGGGTTCGTGGGGGTAACCAGAAACTGGGTTAAACGCGTCGTGCACGCCCGACGTCTTTCAGATGACAAGACCGGGCCGTACACTGACAAGCCAGGGTCGTACTCTAAATGGCGTCGTCCATCCAAGACGCCATTCAGACGATATGACCGGGGCCGTACTGTCACGACCCAAGGCCAGCCCACGTGGCATAGCCTAAAACACGTCTACATTGTTGGACGCCGTTTAAACCACGTCGAGCAGGCTCGATGCGAAACAGAATAGAGTCTCAGCCCCGTCAAGGCCTGAACTACGGGATCCGACCCCGAAAACTGACCCGATACCCGGATCCGAAAACCTCAATCCTTACACTAAGTCACAAACCCTGCAGGTTTCGTCATGAAGAGCGGTTACCAGCCAATGTAGAGGTACTGCAACCATGACGGATCTTTAGGAGAAAACAAGAAATGTTGGGTGAAAAATCCAAAAAAGGATAGAATTCCAAGTATATCTTCAAACGAACCTCAAAGATAATCAAGATACTTAATTTATAATGGAATATTTCATATCACGTTGGGATTTATTAGATCAATGGTCTGAAATTTAATCAGGAATTAATCTTTAACACAATTATATCAAAGTCCTACATGATGCATGATAGATTAAAAGAGAAAATATAAAGTGAAATAAAATATAAATTATTCAAGGATAATATTGTTAAATCGTCATCAATGAGTCAAGATACAAATTCTGTAATCCAATGCTAATCCGAAGCTTGTTTATCTACGCACTGTTTCACAAAAGTGAAACCATCGTCCCCATTAATTAATAATCTAACGGCCTATCCGTGTGACTAAGAATCCTCTGGAATTATCATTGTTTTTTTTGGATGGGAACTCAAATTTCAGTTTCATCAAAACCATAAGGTCCTTGATGTATCTAACAAATATGTATCATATAGTAATGCGAGTGCAAATAAATTACATAAAAGAATACAGGACAAAGATAACCGTCTTTTTAGTCACGGCTGAGACTTATAAGCTCCCACAGTAGGACCTTAGTGAAATTCTCGGCTTCACTTTCACCACTTCGATATTTCCTGCACTCAAAATTTCATCAGTAACTTCAAGCAAATTATATATCATGGAATCATGGATTTTCAGCAAAATAACAGAAATTCAAGAACCTGATTAAAACGCATCGTTGTTCACAGACGTCATTTAAATGACGTCGCCCCGTCAAGACGTCATTTAACTTATAGAAACTCCTCTCCTTTTTGACTCAAATCCGAACTCTGTTTGCCTTAATGCACACCCCTCTTCTAATTTGGAAAGGGGCTTCCAATTTCGTAAATCACTCTATAAAACCTCCCTTTCTTTATATCAAAGTATTACAACAAGCAATCAAGAGGGAAAGGTAGAGATTTCTTTTCAAAACTCAAGGGAAGAGGTAAAGAACAAGGAGGAGTCAAGGAAATCTAAGCAAGGAAGATGGATTCTACACAAGATTCTTCAAATAAGAGGATGAGAAAGGCGATTGAAAAGCTTTCTGAGGTGAAGGATCATTTAAGTGGGCGAGATCCTAACTTACAAGTAAGCTATTCTCTCCTCTAATCGATTCTTTCTATGCAACTTTCTATATGATCTCCATATTCCAATTCTCTATCTAGGGATATCCTTTCTTCTCTGGTCCAAGAAGATTTTCTTCACTTCCATGGGTCCAAAAGCTAGTTAATAAGATCAATCTCTCTATGCAATCTTATATCTCCAAGTGGCATATCTAAGGATTGATAGTCCATGCCAAACATTACAAGAGCACAAACATGGATTGAGCTGCGATGGGCTCTTTGATCGAACTATGGCATCCTCACTCATACTTTCCTCTTTGTCACATTCGAAGCCACCATCCTCTTAGAAGAAGCCGAACTCTTATTGGGCCTTCCAAAGCTCAAAGTCAAAAATAATGATCCTGATTTGAGTGAGATGATATTTATGAGGGAAAGAATCACGGGTCAACAATTATTGGAAAAGATTATGAAGAACCCAAAGGAAATTCAAGGCTGTCTTATCAAGAAAGGGATCAATCTTGCTAAATTAGCTGAATGGACTCTAAAGAAAATAGAAGATTTCAAGGATGAAGTTATAGAGAATGTGATGAAGGCATTCACCATGTGCTTAGCTGAAGCACTACTATTCCCTGCCCAAGTCAATGTTCTAGAAGATGATCAAATCAGTGCAATCAATGGGGTTTTCGAAGGGAAGCAGATTAGCACAGCAGTTCTAGCTTGCCTCTACAGTGGGCTCTCTGCAGCTTCTACGGGCCAACCTCCTTATGGAAGCATGCTCCTCTTGGCTCTATGGGTGGAATTCCACTTCAAATTCAACCATAACGAAGAGAAAGTTCCAACGATATCTCAGACATATCAGCGCAGTCCTATCTTCCATATTGCTAACGTTTTGAAGTTCAATGATAACATGACCAATCGAGTGTCCAACCTCAAGACTTGAGCTGACTGATGCACTAATTTCAAGACTATGCCCAGAACTGGATTCGAATCCACAGCACTTGCTCTCATGGAAAAGGCGGGTCGAGTGTGCCGTGGTGCTGGCATAGAGCTTCGACTGATCGGGGCGACCGAGTTCGTCCTTTATAATCCCCATCGGTGACATCCTCAGCTTGGCATGCCTCGCTATGAGTTTCCAAAAATATCTTCTCTTTCTCCAATTAAGAAGCCGATATTAGGAACGGATGAAGGCTTCGAGGCGACAGAACTTATTACAATTCTTTGGAACATCGGATTCACCCGTTGTGTGAAAACTCCTCATGAAGCAAATAAGGAATTGTGGAAATCATATGTAAAGGAGCTCAAGAAAGTCCGACCTTGAAAGCTCTTCACCTTTTCTCCTCCAATTTGATGTATTTCTTATTTTATTCCAGTGAAGAATCCTTCCCTTATACAATAGAAATTCTCCTTTAATGCTTCGCAAATTTTCCTGTAATTTTTCCTTGACTGAAATTGTGATTTTTCCTTAAAATATGAGAGTTCGGGTTCAGTAAATTCAAATTGCGTCAACTCAGAGAGACACTTTTCAATCTTAATCAATTTCCAAATTTTAAAAATTCATTCTTAAAGAACCCTGAATCGCATCCGGTCAGCAAGACGCCTTTAAGTTCTCTCTCTCCTATTTTCCAGAGATTTCAAGTAATTAATCCACTAAATGGCGTCGTCTTTACAAGACGCGAATAATAATTCTTTCAAACTCTCTGTGGTACGGCCCTGAGCAGAAGAGGCGGTAAACTCCAAAAGGCGTCGCCCTAAGGGGACGCATCGTGTGTGTGTTTATGCGATTGTGGAGCTAGAATAATTGTGGTTTGCGTTTGACACCTTGTGTCGGTGTGGGAGGGACATGGTGTATGTGTAGCAGTGTTGCCGTACTGGTGTGGGAGGGGTACATGTTATTGTTTCACCTATGGCCGGGGGAAGCAGAACCACCTAGAGCCAGTCGGGGCGGAGTAGCCAGCGCGCTATCCGAGGGGTTACTGTTTGGTCTCAGCGGGTTGGTGTTTTCCTAGTTTGTCATGGCAGTTTCCGGCGTGTTTCTTACTATGGAGCCGGGTGTGGTGCTGCTGGAGTTTACCCTTTCGCCACTGGGCCTGATGTAACCTGAGATATCGAGGTTACGAGTGGTACCCTTCGCCCTTTGGCCTGATGTGACCCGGGAGGTTAGGGTTATGGGTAGTCCCTATAGCTTCGGCTTGAGGGGGTTTCGCCGGTCCCTAGGTCCCTCTTGAAGTGCCGAGGCCTGGCGTTGAGGGAAGTCCGGTCGATAGGACAGTGGTCTAGACTGCTTGTGTGCACACGTAACTGGGCAGTGGTGGTTCACTAGTCCCAGTTAGTCCTAGTTTGACTCACTGCCTCACCCTACGGTGCCCGGAATATCGTAGGGCTGGCCAGGCATGGGTGTTGGTGGTGTTGTGAGGCGACGTTTGTATGCAGTCGACAGTGTGGTTTGAGTGTTTAGCCGGATCTTTGGTTACGAACTGTGGTGTTGAGTTGGGCTATTTGAATTGCTTAGAATTGTGCCTGTTGCATTACGGATACATATGTCTCATATCGGTATTTAGGAACTGTGTTTACTACTTTAATCAAATTGCTTTCTTTTCTGTATTACTGCACTTTTGTGTGTGTGTGGGCGGGGATCAGATGATCCCTACTAAGCCCAATTCTAGTGTGGCTCACTCCCTGCAGTTTCAGGTGTGGACTTCTTGGCGAGTGGCGGTGTGTGGTGTTCTCCTTGGTGTGCGGGCCAGCAGCTATCTCAGTTCCGAGGTATGCCCCGATGTTGTTGTACTTTGCTTCTGCCTGTAGTTATCTAATTCTGTAGACCATGTAATTATTGTTGGACTGTGTACGAACATTATTAATTTACTTCTTGCGCACTTGTACTTTCCTTGAGGTCCGTGAGATTGTTATATTTAGCCTTGTTTAACGCTTACTTCTCCAGACGTGTCGTATGAGATCCGGGTGTGAACCCGTGGATAATGATCCGATACCCATTTATGTGGATCAATTCATGGAAGCTATGATTGGGGCAATGTCTAGATACCAACCGGTCGATGGTGGTGAGGGATCCAATTCCCGAGGTGGTCAGTCCACGGTGATGGAGCGGTTCTTGAAGTTGAAGACCCCTTCTTTCACAGGTCAACCTGTCCCAGACGAGGTAGCTCATTGGATTAGGGAGGTGGAGAAGGCATTCGATATTCTTGAGTGTGCTGAGAATGACAAGACTTTGTTGGCAACCTACTTGTTGAAAGACGATGTCTATGATTGGTGGGTTACCATCATGAGAATGATGTTTTCAGATAGGTCCTTGAGAGAGATTCCTTGGGAGATATTCATGAGAGAGTTTAGTGGACAGTGTTTTCCGAGGCATGTTCGGAAGGCCAAGGAAAGGGTGTTTATGGAATTGGTACAGAATGATATGTCAGTTTTGGAATATCAGATGAAGTTTGTGGCTCTTGGAAGGTTCGTTCCACACATACCTGAACATGAGGAACGTCGAATGGAGAGATTTGTGGATGGACTCTGGTACGATCTGAGGGCAATGGTAGCATCTCATTGTTGTAGTGATCTTGCATCAGCAGTTCAGTGTGCAGCAGCAGTGGAGACTTAGTTCCAACAAATGGCGAAAGAGTTTGAGCGGTCAGTATGAGGGAAGCAACAAAGCAAGAGCAAATCAGCGATTCTTTCGACAGACGATTTGAGTTCCTTTGGGTCCAGATTCCAGGGGATGCTTTATGACGAGGATGAAGACGGTTCGGTTCGGCAGATGCAGACTGTAGCTAGCAGACAGTAGGAAGCAAGATGGGATGCGGTGGATCATTGTCCCCGTTGTGGTAGGCAACATGGCAATCAGATATGTCCATTGGTCACTGGTAGCTGATTTTGGCTGTGGTAGAAAGGGACATCTTGTGAGGAACTGTCCCCAGAAGAATAAGACAGGTCATGAGCCGAGTGGTCAGTAGAAGCCCAGGACCTTGAGTGGTGTTGTGTGTTCTCTTAGAAGAGGTCCGAGATGCTGGGTTAGATGAACACTTTTATCTTGTCTTTGAGGTAGTAGTTGTGAACTCTTATGGCACTTTTTATGTATTTTGTACATGGTGGAGAATCAATTTTGTAATATGTGCCTCGTAAGGCTATTGAATGGTTATATCAGTCTATCAGTTTTGGCAGAATTATAAAACATAGTTAACTTAGTGATTGATGAGATCGACCGATTATACGGAGCCCCGTGTAAGAGTGTGAATAGTGAGGGTGATTGATGTAATCCATGTTACCGGCGTGGAATTGTTGACTGTGGTTATCGTTTGAGTGATTACAATTTTGAGGACAAAATTCTTTTAAAGGGGGGAGTATGTAAGGATTGAGGATTCAGGTTCAGCTATCGGGTCGGTTTCAGGCCGGACCCCCTGGTTTGGGCCCTGATGGGTCTGGGATGTGGCTTCTAAACGACGTCTGGGGTGCACAACGCCTTTAGAATGGCGTCTTGCTGTGTGGACGCCATTTAGCTGGGTTGTTGTTGTGACACGTGGGCTGGCTTTGGGCCGCAAGAGTACGGTCCCAGTCTTGTCGTCTGAACGACGTCTTGGATGGACGACGCATTTCAGACATTCTATTAGAGTACGACCCCATCATGTCAGATGAAAGACGTCTGTCTAGCACGACGTGTTTTAACTAGTTTCAGTTTGACCCCGCGAGCCTCCCCTCCTTTCTCTCATTCTCTCCTTCTTACTCTCTCTCTTCCCTCTCTCCAACCCTCTCCGTTTCCCTCTTTCCTTTACCCTCCCCCTTCTTCCTCTTCCACCACTCCACCACCTCTCTACCTCTCACCACTACCACCACCACCTCCTCCGCGGCACTTCGTTCTCCGGGCGTCGGCCGACGTCCCGGCGGAGTGACGGCATCCACGGCAGTACCGGCGGCGGTTTGCAGTGTGGCGGTTCGGCGGCATGGAACTAGGAGGAGTTCAAGTGACCGGTAGGAGGACGATGCTTGCATGTAATTTGGTTGTATCATCCGTGTTTCCCGCTTTGAAGCATGCGACGTGTATGAAGATTTTGGTAGAATGAGCATGTTTAAAGGGGCTTTTTATTGGAAAATAGTCATTTTTATGAAAAGGGGAATTAGTGTGTTTCATGAGGTTAAATAGATTCTCCTCCTCTTTCCCTATTTTTGTTATGTTTTGGTGCGTTTTTGGGGGAGAAATCCCAAAATTATAACTCGGGAGGCCGAGGGAAGAACCTGTCTGTTAGAGTCAAAAGGCGTCCTCGGACAGCGACGCCTTTTGAAAGGCGGCTGCCGAAGGAGACGCATTTTAACCCAGATGAGGGGGTTCTGTCTCTGGCTCAAATAACGTCCAGGGACAGCGACGCCTTTTTGAAAGGCGGCTGCGAAGGGCGACACGTTTTAGGCCATATTCCGAGGCTGATTTTATATGAACCAGTTTAAGATGCTTGAATGACGTCGGCCACGGGCGACGTGATTCAAAACATAATCACATTAATTCATGATATTAACATGTGTTTACACTGTTAGATAGTTCGATTAAAGTGCATGCTTAAAATCGTACATCGAGGCCGATGATTTATGTATGATCGGGATCACATCGTGTGTGTGTTTATGCGATTGTGGAGCTAGAATAATTGTGGTTTGCGTTTGACACCATGTGTCGGTGTGGGAGGGACACAGTGTCTGTGTGGCAGTGTTGCCGTACCAGTGTGGGAGGGGTACATGTTAGTGTTTCACCTATGGCTGGGGGAAGCAGAACCACCTAGAGCCAGTCCGGCCGGAGTAGCCAGCGCGCTATCCGAGGGGTTACTGTTTGGTCTCAGTGGGTCAGTGTTTTCCTAGTTTGTCGTGGCAGTTTCCAGCGTGTTTCTTACTGTGGAGCCGGGTGTGGTGCTGCTAGAGTTTACCCTTTCGCCACTGGGCCTGATGTAACCTGAGATATCGAGGTTACGAGTGGTACCCTTCGCCCTTTGGCCTGATGTGATCTGGGAGGTTAGGGTTACAGGTAGTCCCTATAGCTTCGGCTTGAGGGGGTTTCGCCGGTCCCCAGGGCCCTCTTGAAGCGCCGAGGCCTGGCGTTGAGGGAAGTTCGGTCGATAGGACAGTGGTTTAGACTGCTTGTGTGCACACGTAACTGGGCAGTGGTGGTTCACTAGTCCCAGTTAGTCCTAGTTTGACTCACTACCTCACCCTACGGTGCCCGGAACATCGTAGGGCTGGACAGGCGTGGGTATTGGTGGTGTTGTGAGGCGACGTTTGTATGCGGTCGACAGTGTGGTTTGAGTGTTTAGCCGGATCTTTGGTTACGAACTGTGGTATTGAGTTGGGTTATTTGAATTGCTTAGAATTGTGCCTGTTGCATTACGGATACATATGTCTCATATCGGTATTTAGGAACTGTCTTTACTACTTTAATCAAATTGCTTTCTTTTCTGTATTACTGCACTTTTGTGTGTGTGTGGGAGGCGTGGATCAGATGATCCCTACTGAGTCCAATTCTAGTGTGGCTCACTCCCTGCGGTTTCAGGTGTGGACTTCTTGGTGAGTGGTGGTGTGTGGTGTTCTCCATGGTGTGTGGGCCAGCAACTATCTTAGTTCCGGGGTATGCCCCGATGTTGTTGTACTTTGCTTCTGCCTGTACTTATTTAATTTTGTGGACCATGTAATTATTGTTGGACTGTGTACAGACATTATTAATTTACTTCTTGCGCACTTGTACTTTCCTTGAGGTCCGTGAGATTGTTATATTTAGCCTTGTTTAACGCTTACTTCTCCAGACGGGTCGTATGAGATCCGGGTGTGAACCCGTGGATAATGATCCGATACCCATTTAGTAATCGAGTTTCCGATATAGGGTGGCGGGTCGTTACACTTAATGCCATGCTCCTTGCTGCTAGCGGTACCAGTTCAGAAGTATGGAAAGATATAGAAGGCTGATCCCCCTGGGGTACTAACAATGCGGTGATTTTTTCCACTGGCACATCTTCGCTGACCATTACCCATTGTAGATATTCCATTAGGGCTTCTTGATGGACTTTAGATCTTTTGATCTGCTCTAATATGGAGATGCGTGCCGGTGTTCTATCCAGCTACTTCAACAAATCATAATGAGTACCAGGTATGCTTTCTTCATTCTGGACTTCTTCTACTGGTTGTAGCGGGCCATCTCGCATTGTAGATTGAGGGAACACTTTGTTGAATATTCAGCCACTTCGGAGCATATGTTCTTCAATAGTGGAAGCTCCATGTGTTATCTTAAGCACTGCCGTGTTGAGGAGTGGTTTGGTGGGCGTAATGGCTTGGTGAGGTGATGTTGGTGAAGGTAAGGGAACTCGGATGAGTGGTTTGGAGGGTTGGGGGTGTGTATGAACAGGTGACGGTGATGGATTATTTGGTGGGGGTACTGTGCGGATGAGTGGTTTGGAGGTTTGCGGGGTACCGGGGTGAGTGGTTGTTGTAGGTGATGTAGGGAATGGCATACAGAGTAGTGGTTTGGATGGCATGAGGGGTGTATAATTGGTTTGAGAAGGGTTGCTTGGTGATGATGTGGTGGCAGAGGGTGGAATGGGTTTAAAGGTGATAGGTTGTGGTTTGGGTATGCGGAGAATGTGGCGAGACGGTTGCTCGGCAGTGCTTGACATATGACTTGCTGAATAGACAGAAGACGAATCCTCTATATTCCGTTGTTGCCCTCTATTAGCCTTAGACTGGCTACTTGTCAAAATGGGGGCAATTTGGTTTTGATGTTCCGGCAACGGGTTCTGCACTATGCCCATATTATGTGGTGCGGCTTGTTGTACCGGGGCCCTTTGAACTGGCTGTTGCTGCTGTGGTGGATGTGGTTGTTGTTGTTGTTGCTGTGGTCTTTTCGCCTTCAAGGCGGCTATGTACTTTTTCATCTCTTCCCAATCAATCCCTCCTTGATCATTGAGATCATGAATATAATCCCGAAAGTAGAAGCAAGCCTCTACTGTGTGTCCTGGTTGACGATGGAACACACAGTAATGGGACATGTCAACATTTGATGGCCAAACGGCCCTTTCCTTTGGCAGTACCAAGGCATTGGCTGCTATAAGGGCATTGAATATATCTGTGAGAGATTCTGGTAGATGGGGGTATACCGACCTTCTGGGACCAGGAGGTTTCCTCTGCTGTGTATAGTCATTAGGAGGAGGAACATGAGTGTAATTCGGCGGCTACCGAGGTGGATTGTATACTTGCTGGTGAGAATGCTGCAGTGACGCCTGAAGCTGCTGAGTAGGAGGCCTATAACCCTGCTGGTTTTGAGGCCTGGGAGACTGATATTGCCGCTGATTCCTCATAAACTGGGGTTGACTATTATTCATTATACTGACCTGTTCATGGGACAGTGTACCCTCAGTAGTTGGACCCATAGAAGAATTGGGGATAATAGACTTCTGAGGTGGAGGTCTACTGGGTCGATGAGGATCGAAGACACTAGCAAAGGTGGGGTCTTTGAACGCATTCTGAGCATACTGCGCCCTCTCATATAGATCTGCCATGGTAGTCAAGTTATTTAATGTCAGCACCAGCTTGTACTATGGAGTGGCGTTGGCAACCATCATCTTTACTAATTTTTGCTCGGACAAATGATCTCTTATCTTTTCAGCCATCCCTCGCCACTTATCGGTGAACACTATGAAGTCTTCGTCCGGCTTCATCTTCTCATTGAATAAGTTAGTGATGGACAAGGTAGGTGCCACCCTATCTTTATATCTTTGCAGGAACCTCTTCAACACCATGTCGAAGTTCTCTACCTTATTTGGGTCTAGAGAGAAGAACCACTCCAAGGCCGATCCTTCCAACGACCTTCTGAAGAGGAATGCCAATGCTTTTTATCATGCTGCCAAAATGATGACTCATACAGAAATTCTTTGATGTGAAGGAAAGGATTGCCTGTGCCGTTGTATTTTCTGTAAATTGGCATTTCAGAAGGTAAGAGATGGAATTCTTGAACCGCTCGTCTATCTGGGACAACTTGTTAAGTGGGAGTTGGGTGATAGAATTTGCTGGTGGAGGTGGTGGTTGTTGAAAAGATTGCCTCCGCGAATAAGCAGGGATGCGGGGACAGTGAGGCTGTAAACTGGCGGCATTCCCACCGTACCCGAAGGCATTCTTATAGATTGGGGTTTGCAGCCTGATAGGATGCCATGAACCATATTATTGAGGACTTCTGTGTCGTGGAGTGGAAATACGGAGACCTTGTATGGCCTGAGTAGGAGCTTGATAAGCAGAAGGTTGTGTTGGGTTTCTCCGGATCGCTCACGCAGCGGAAAATAAAATAAAACAACGATCCGTTTTCCCGTTTCGAAAAACTAAAATCGATTATTGGATAATCGAAGTTCTCACCGTGTGCGGATTCGAATCCGCAACCGTTCGGTTCCGTCGGTGCGACACCGCAAGCTGCGCAAGCGCCCGACCTCTAGCGAAGTCCACGCGATCCTCCTCGCGACGGATATCCTCACGTTCCTCGTTCTTCGCAGCCTACGAAACCTCCACCAGTCGCCGTAATGATCGATGCAACGCGCGAACGATTTCCCGTCAAACGGGATTCGGAGAAGCGGCGGAGCAGATCTGGATCTGTCAGGACGCCAGAGAGAGAGAGAAATAGAGGAGGGGCGGTTAGGGTTAGCAGCAGCTTGGCCTGCTCAGCCCATTCGCTATGTTTTATACTAACTGCGCGATTTTTCATAAAAACCCCCGGTTTATATAAAACCCACTTATTTATCCATCGCCTTGAGAATCATTTGCGTGTGACCCTCTAGGGCCAAGTACCAGTCCAGTTAATAGCCCAACAAGCCCAGTGACTCCTCACTGGCTTTATTAATCAATTAATAACCCTTTATTAATTAATTAATCAATCGAATTGATGTCCCACATCGAATTCGACTGGGCCTCCGATCACGTTGGGTGCCAAGCAACACCGGGTGAACCGAGAAGGTATTGGGGTTAAGTAACCCACTCTTGGAACCTTTCCGCGGACAGTTACCACATGGATATAATCCTTCATTCGTACAATGCTCTCGAGTCAACTCAGGGTATGGCGAGCTGTCGAACCCTAACCGGTCGACTCACTTGGATTGGATGCTGCTGCTGAATATCGGAAAACTCCTTTCCCGATATTATCGTCTGCCCTGGCCAGGGACTTTCGCGCATCCTTCCTAGAGCATTCTCTCTCTAAGTACCGAGAGCGAATGATTCCTTATTGACACACAATTCCCTTCGACGGTATTCCGTTGTACCCAATCCTTAGCGTATTAGAATCCCGTGGCTAGAGATTCGTAAACCAAGGTCAAAGCATAGAAGTCCACCGACAAGGTGTCCTTGCTGTCTCAGGTCCGAGGACCATCCACGCAACTGCGACAATAGAATCAAGCTGGTTGACAGTTAGGTACAATACCATCCAGCGATTCAGTCGGATCAGTTCAGTGAACTCATTCTCCAATGAGCACCTACAGATTCGCCTTAGTGTCTCCACACAAGTGACTTATGAGATCAGTCACCCTCATCATATGAGCATGAGTAATCTGTACTAGTCTAACCGGATATCCGATGTCCTTCTCGGATATCCTCCGACTAGGAACGATTAAGAATATGTGTGTTTAAGTGATCAGTCTCATTAGTATGATCTCATCATAATCTAATCACTATAGCACATATTCACGGACTTCATTATGAAACGATAATTAATGCGATTTACACATAATGAATATTATGCCATTATATTAATAAATGAACGAGATTTACATAGGGAGATTGGCTTGTAGGCCACCTAAACCTAACAATCTCCCACTTGGACTAAAGCCAATCACCCTTATACAATAAGCCTATAGACTCTAGGTGACGCTGAAACACAATTTGAGCCAACGGCTTTGTCAGTGGATCTGCTACATTGTCGACGGATGGAACTCTTTCGACTACTACATCTCCTCTGGATAAGATGAAAGCGCCTCAGAATATCTTTCGATTTCTGATGAGACCATGGCTCTTTCACTTGTGCAATAGTCCCATTGTTGTCGCACAACAGCGGAACATGATCAAGGATACCGGGAACTATGTCAAGCTCGGTGATGAACTTCTTCAACCACACTATTTCCTTGAAAGCTTCAGCTGCAGTGATGTGCTGAGCTTTAGTCGTCGAATCTGCAGTGGTTACTTGCTTGGAACTCTTCCAGCACACTGCGCCTCCGTTCAAAGTAAACACGAATCCAGATGTAGACTTGCTATCATCTGGATATGATTGGAAACTCGAGTCAGTAAAGCCTCGCAGTTTCAAGTCACCTCCTCCATAGACAAGAAACATATCCTTAGTTCTTCTCAAGTACTTAAGGATACATTTCACTGCCTTCCAGTGCTCTTCGCCTGGATCAGCCTGAAATCTGCTCATAACACTTAGAGCAAATGCAACATCAGGCCATGTACATAGCATGGCATACATGATAGATCATATGGCAGAGGCATAGGGTATTCTATCCATGAGTACCCTCTCATCAGGAGTCTTAGGAGATTGCTCCTTTGAGAGACTAATTCCATGTCTCATCGGTATGAGACCTCTCTTGAAATTTTCCATGTCAAACCTTTTGACTATGGTATCTATGTACAAGGATTGGGTCATTCCAAGCATCCTCTTTGATCTATCTCTATAGATTCGTATTCCCAATACGTAGGATGCTTCTCCCAAATCCTTCATGGAGAAGTTTTTCGACAGCCAGACCTTTACTGATGACATCATAGCTACATCATTCCCAATGAGTAGTATGTCATCTACGTAAAGAATTAGAAAAGTGACTGCACTCCCACTGGTCTTCTTGTACACACAAGGCTCATCTTCATTCTTAATGAAGTCATAAGACTTGACAGCCTCGTCAAATCTTATATTCCAGCTCCGGGAAGCTTGCTTCAGTCCATAAATGGACCTCTGAAGCTTGCACACTTTATCTGGAGATTCTTTGGATGTGAAACCTTCTGGTTGTATCATATACACCTCCTCCTCAAGATTACCATTGAGGAAGGCAGTCTTCACATCCATCTGCCAGATTTCATAATCAAAATATGCAGCAATGGCGAGCAAAACTCTGATAGACTTTATCATGGCAACTGGTGAGAAAGTCTCGTCATAGTCAATACCTTGCCTTTGACGATATCCCTTTGCCACCAACCTTGCCTTATAAGTGTCGATCCGTCCATTAGCACCGATCTTTCTCTTAAAGATCAACTTGCAACCGATAGGTACAATGCCCTCGGACAAGTCCTCCAAGTTCCAAACTTGGTTGGTGTACATGGACTGGATTTCTGAGTTCATGGCTTCTCGCCATTTCCCGGCTTCTGAGCCTTCTATGGCCTCTTGGTAGATTTTAGGATCATCATCCTCATTATATTGTACCTTAGACTCACCTTCAGCAATATGTCCCACATATCGTTCGGGTAGTCTAGGTACTCTACCAGATCTACGAGGCTCATCTGTGTGTATCTGAACAGATTCAGGAACGGATATCTCATCTGATGATAATGCAGCTGTTCGGGGATCTGGAACCTCTTCCAGTACTATTTTACTCCCACTGTCCTCCTGGAAAAGGTATTCCTCTTCCAGGAAGACAGCTTTCCTGGCGACAAACACCTTTTGTTCACCAAGATAGAAAAAATAGTATCCAAAGGTTTCCTTTGGATATCCCACAAACCTGCATTTATCAGTTCGTGATTCCAGCTTGTCTGGATCATGCCTCTTTACATGAGCAAGACAACCCCAGACTTTAACATGTTTAAATTCTGGTTTCCTGCCTTTCCATATCTCATATGGAGTAGAGGCTACAGACTTGCTGGGTACTCTGTTCAGTAGTTATGCTGCTGACTCTAGAGCATACCCCCAGAGGGACACTGGTAATCCCGAAAAGCTCATCATGGATCGTACCATGTCCAACAAGGTGCTATTCCTCCTTTATGATACACCATTCATCTGTGGTGTATATGGAGGGGTCAGCTGAGAAAGGATACCATTATCTTTTAAGAATTTTGTGAAATTAGTACTCAAGTATTCTCCTCCTCGATTTGATCGAAGAGTTTTAATACTCTTTCCTAACTGCTTCTCTACCTCATTCTTGAACTCCTTGAACTTCTCAAATGCTTCCGACTTGTACTTCATTAAGTACACATAGCCAAATCTTGAGAAGTCATCGGTGAACGTGGTGAAGTATGAAAAGCCACCTTTGGCTTGGGTGGACATGGGACCATATACATCCGAATGTATTAGTTCCAGAATATCCTTGTAACGTTCTCCATGTCCAGTAAATGGAGATTTTACCATCTTTCCCATAAGGCAGGATTCACATGTTGCAAACGATTCATAACTAAATGCTGTTAAATAACCATGCTTATGCAACTTTTGCAACCTGCTTTCGCCAATGTGCCCAAGTCTACAATGCCACATATAGGCTTGGTTCACAAAATTCTTGCTCTTCTTAAGAGCATTATCAATATGAAGATTGTAATAAGAAACATCTCATAGATATAGACCGTTGACTAAAGATGCTGAAGCTATTGATTTATTACCATAATAAATCGAACAACTTCTATTCTCAATAGTCAACCTATATCCTATCTTGTCCAAACAAGATATTGAGATGATGTTCCTTATTATGCTAGGAACATAATAACAATCTTCTAATAGTAAGGTGTCTCCCGATGGAAGCTTGAGGTTTGCTGTTCCAACAGAAATCGCCGCAACTTTTGCGCCGTTTCCTAGCCTCAATTCCACCTCACCTTGTCTCAGCTTGCGCTTACTTGTCAGCATCTGCACATCATGGCAAATATGAGAAGCACATCCGGTATCTAATACCCAAGATGTGGAATCTCTAACTGATAAGTTGATATCTATCATATAGATATATGAAGCTTCAGACAGCTTCACTCTTCCATGAGCTTTATCGTTAAGGAACTCTTTGCAGTTCCTCTTCCAATGACCATACTACTTATAGTAGAAGTAGTCACCCTTCACTACTCTTTTGCCTTTGTCCTTCGATCCTTTATCGTTAGCTATCATCTCTGCTTCAGGGGCATCCAATGCCAATTCAGCAAGAGGATCAGCTCCAGGGACAAAGTCAATGTGCTCAGATTTGAAGACATTCTTCAGGTTTCTGAACCAATCCGAGTAGATCAGGTAAGTCAAAAGGGCATCAAGTATACCGCGGAGTGGGTTATTCGATGACATAATTCCCTACAGGAGATAAGTAAAATCTATTTAGCAGATGTTCAATTATTAAAATTTAAAACAAGACATGGTCTTTTATTCAAGTTTAACTCCCACTAATTTTCGACGAACTGTATAACCCTCAGTTATACAGAATGGGAGACGCCGACAGTCTCCTAGTGGGGATCAGAATCTCAATGACTTGCACTACAGCCTTGTGGATAGCACAACAAACTGTAATACAATCAGAGAGCACCCAACTCATGGGAATTGCAACTCCTTGCAATATCTGATCATGGCTTCGGTCCCCAGAGATTTAAAGGCCTTGTAGATAGCACAACAAACCATTAATTTTGGTCTAAGCTAACCATCGTTACGTGACGAGCTTAGATTTGCATGCAGCCCTTGTGGATAGCACAACAAAGCTACATAGTTCCTCTACCCCGATCATATAGGCATCTAATGCCATAGCCACAGTTTCTCCTCCTAATTAAACAGGCCTTGTGGATAGCACAACAAACCTGTCTAAAGTGATTCGAATCCTATGACTATAACGATGGTGGACCACGCAGTAAGTTCTTAACTACTCGCATTACGGCTTAGAGTTTATCAAAGGGTATTTAGATAACTTTTATCTTGGTCTCTCCTAAGTGATAGTATATAAATATATCGTATATATTTACTAAATACTATACCTGCTTTGATTCATAATCAAAAGAAAACAATGCATCTCATACATGTCATTAGTGTGGTCATGGATAGCACAGTGGGTTTGACTGGAGCGAACACTCAAACGTACACACAATCTAACACAACAATTATATTAGATATCCTGCAAACACATAGGCAAGAGATCTCCATCTTTTCGCCTTCCTGGTTGCAGCTGTGGATTGTCCTCGCTCCTTCCTCGGTTGCTTCGATCATATTACATTAATTATAGAATTACATGTAATTAGAAGAGAATCTTATGGCGAGTACAAGAGAGAGGGAGGTAGAAATACATCAAAGAATGAGAGAGGGAGAGATACGCAGATCTCTATTTATTAACAATTAATAAACATCTATCATTCATCCATGATCCACACAAACACATCATTCATCACATGAACAATTAAATAATTCATATCCATGACCACGGTGTGTTTTAAACATCCCACACATGATTCAGCGCATCACATGGCTAAAATAAAAGAGTTTTCAAAATAAATAATTTTGGCTTTCAAAAAGCTGGGATCCAATCAAAATTGGTATTTGAATTTCGAGAAACTCATTTATTAACTTAACATGCAATTAAATCAAAATTTAAAAGCATTAAACACACATCACATGCGCATACACTCCAAATTAATAATTCCAGATTATTTCATGCAAATTAGAACAATTCTAATAATCTAACACTTAGATTAAACCCCATTAATAATCTAACAATTAGACTATTAATGACTAATCTAACTCTTAGGCTAGTCCAACAAAGTTAATTAATAATTTAACATTTAAATTAATAATCAACCATTAATTAATTATTAACTACTAATCTAACACTTAGATTAGCCAATTAATGTTAATTATTAATTTAACTCTTAAATCAATAATTAACACTAACTAATTAATAATTAATTAATCTAACTCTTAGATTAGATAATTAAAGTTATTATTAATTTAACTATTAAATTAATAACAACAATAATTAAAAGGATTATAGATTTAACATTTAAATCAGTCATTACAGTTAATTATTAATTTAACACTTAAATTAATAACTAACTTACAAATAAATTAGCAATTAGTTGAAATAATAATTAATAATCTAACTGTTAGACTAATAATTATTAATTACTAATTTAACCATTAAATTAGTTTAATTAATATTAATTATTAGTTTAACAATTAAACTTTCAATTAACATTAATAAATTAACAACTAAAAGTTAATGCAAAATGATTCAAAATCATTAATAGGACCAATTAAATAAATTGAATAATAAATTTAAGTTCCAAAACATTTTGAACTTTAAAATTTAAAATCCAATTTCAATTTAATTGGAAATTGGGGTTAAAAAGGGGTCCGCAATGTGGTTTTAAAGGGAACTGGCTGAGCCAGTAGGTCACCTGGCCCGAGCCAGTGGCTCGGCCTGGTTCGAACCAAGGTCGCACCCTGGCTCGTGGCTAGGCCCTGCCTGGCTTAGCCCGGCCAAGCCAGGAGCCCGGCCCGGCGCAACCGGTTAGACCGGCTTGGGACCGGCCGGTTCACCCCCCTTCCCCTTCCAAACAGCAACCCTAAACAGCAAAAACCCTAGGCAGCTTTGCAGGGTTGTGGCCGGCTGGCCCCCAGTGCCGCCGGCCCCCGACCGACGATGCCCCCCGGCGCCGGCAGGGTCGCCGGCAACGCCCTGGAAGGTGGTGCCCGAGCCCTTCCTTAATAATCTCAAAACTTGGATTTTCAGGGTTTCAAAAACCCGAATTAGGGCTCAATTTTGCAGCTCATTAAGACCACTCCGGCGTCGGCTATCATGCCAGGTGGGCAGTGGTGACTATCACCTGTGAATCCGGAGTCTCGGCCGGCCATCCCAACGTTTGGGAAGCTCGTATGAAGTCGCCGAAAAGCCCCGGTTCATCATCTCATGAAGAACACCATAACACCCCAAAAAAAATCCGAAAAATCACTGAAAAATAATCTAATTATTTGTGTTCATCTTATGAACACTATTTCGTCATTTTAATCAGATTAAACGCATGGAATAACTCATGAAAAAATTAATTTGGAGATAGAAACGGGACGATAAATAGTGGAACCTGGCTCTGATACCATTGTTGGGTTTCTCGGGTTTCTCCGGATCGCTCACGCAGTAGAAAATAAAATAAAACAGCGATCCGTTTTCCCGTTTCAAAAAACTAAAATCGATTATCAGATAATCAAAGTTCTCACCGTGTGCGGATTCGAATCCGCAACCGTTCGGTTCCGTCGGTGCGACACCGCAAGCCGCGCAAGCGCCCGGCCTCTAACGAAGTCCACGCGATCCTCCTCGCGTCGGATATCCTCACGTTCCTCATTCTTCGCAGCCCACGAAACCTCCACCAGTCGCCGTAATGATCGCCGCAACGCGCAGACGATTTCCCGTCAAACAAGATTCGGAGAAGCGGCGGAGCAGATCTAGATCTCTCCGGATGCCAGAGAGAGAGAGAAACAGAGGAGGGGCGGTTAGGGTTAGCAGTAGCTTGGCCTGCTCAGCCCGTTCGCTATGTTTTATACTAACTGTGCGGTTTTTCATAAAAACCCCCGGTTTATATAAAATCCACTTATTTATCCATCGCCTTGAGAATCATTTGTGTGTGACCCTCTAGGCCCAAGTACCAGTCCAGTTAATGGCCCAACAAGCCCAGTGACTCCCCACGGGCTTTATTAATCAATTAATAACCCTTTATTAATTAATTAATCAATCGAATTGATGTCGCACATCGAATTCGACTGGGCCTCCGATCACGTTGGGTGCCAAGCAACATTGCGTGAACTCAGAAGGTATTGTGGTTAAATAACCCACTCTTGGAACCTTTCCGCCGACAGTTACCGCGTGGATATAATCCTTCATTCGTACAATGCTCTCGAGTCAACTCAGGGTATGGCGAGTTGTCAAACCCTAACCAGTCGACTCACTTGGATTGGATGCTGCTGATGAATATCGGAAAATTCCTTTCCCGATATTATCGTCCGCCCTGGCCAGGGACTTTCGCGCATCCTTCCTAGAGCATTCTCTCTCTAAGTACTGAGAGCGAATGATTCCTTATTGACACACAATTCCCTTCGACGGTATTCCGCTGTACCCAATCCTTGGCGTATTAGAATCCCGTGGCTAGAGATTCGTAAACCAAGGTCAAAGCACAGAAGTCCACCGACAAGGTGTCCTTGGTGTCTCAGGTCCGAGGATCAGCCACGCAACTGCGACAATAGAATCAAGCTGGTTGACAGTCAGGTACAATACCATCCAGCGATTCAGTCGGATCAGTTCAGTGAACTCATTCTCCAATGAGCACCTACAGATTCGCCTTAGTGTCTCCACACAAGTGACTTATGAGATCAGTCACCCTCATCATATAAGTAGGAGTAATCTGTACTAGTCTAACTGGATATCCGATGTCCTTCTCGGATATCCTCCGACTAGGAACGATTAATAATATGTGTATTTAAGTGATCAGTCTCATTAGTATGATCTCATCATAATCTAAGCACTATAGCACATATTCACGGACTTCATTATGAAACGATAATTAATGCGATTTATACATAATGAATATTATGCCATTATATTAATAAATGAACGAGATTTACATAGTCAGATTGGCTTGTAGGCCACCTAAAACTAACAGGTTGAACCATAGGGCTTGGCTCGGAAGTATGCAGAGGAGCTTTCCCTTTTAAGATTGATTGAATGACGTCAAATTGACGAGGATCCACATGATTAGACAGGGCTCCCTTGAGAGTAGCAAGATCAGAAGGATGATCGGCAGAGGGCCCAGTCTGGTCTTGGGCTCTTTCAACGGTAGGATTAGAGATGACGTGAATGCGTGAATGATTGCCCAAATCCGGGTGATATTGACTGTAGATCGAATCATCATGATACTGATGGGCATGAGCATCTCCCTCATGGACGGTTTGGAATTGATCGGGATAGTTAGAGATATAATTGTCCGTTTCATCTTCAGAATAGGATGTACCATGAACCTGAGGGGCATAGGCATCTCCCTCGTACTCGACCAGATCCTCTTGTTCAAAGGCAACCATGCTGACAGTTCTACTTGAACGTAGCATCATTGTATTGAGATGACAATTATTTCAATCAAGTTTGTACAGATTAACAACCAAGTGGATGCTTACGCTGTTTTGAAAGTTACTTGTTGGGTTAATTAGATTTTTAAGCTCAAATTCTCTCATCTTAGTTTCAATTCAATTTCCACTGTTATGCTCTACGACTTCACTCACCACGATGTGACCAACTACCTATGACTTCAAATGGTACAACCGGCTCGATGAACAAAGGGAAATTCTTTGCTTTTGGGGACTTACGGAGGTCTTAACACCAACCACTCTAGTCTGACTGAAGGACCGACCTAGTCAGAGAGAGATGAGGATGCCAAGAGAGGTGTTCCTAGAGGAGGGGGGTGAGCCCCGGTGCAAATGACCTGTGGCCTAGATGGCCTCTAATGTAGAATAAGTAAATATAGGTAGCAAGAAGATCAATGATCCGAGTGTTAATGACCAACAGGGATGAGAGCTTTAATCGCATCGCTGTTCACCAACGCTATTCAAAACAGTAATCCCTCATGTTCACAACAGCTCGGGCAGCAACGAAGACAAAGGGGGCACTAAATCGCATCTTGAAAAGGCGACGCACTTCATGAAATGCGTCTCCCTGTGCAGACACGGTTTAGGTCCCAAGAGCGACAAATAAGGAGCAAGATTAGTGGCAATCCACTCTCCAAGTAACAAGATGACTAAGAAATCAATTGCTCATGCAATGACAATTTGAACATATAGACTAATCATGCAACACATGGATATCAATTTGGACAAACACACTTTCTAATACCAGTTCTTAAGACAATCAAGGGAGGGCAAAATTTTGCCACAAGGGGGTGTGCACATGGTGCACATGGAGATAAAAGTCAAATAACCAACCAACAAACCATCAAATGTGCTCGAAGGACACAAGCGGTGCACCGAGAGTGCCGAATGGAATTAACAAGAGTAAAAAAGAGAAACGGCAAGATAAGTTCTACCGCGATCGCCAAAAAACTGTAGTGCTAAAAAAGGGTGTGTATTCATCATGTTATCAAGTATTCACTATGATTAACAATATGAAAAGAATTGTGATCGCCAGAAACTGAGGGTTTCAAAGGAAAAGTGATCACTTATAACATTGCAAACCGGGAGAATATGGGGTCTTTTTGTTCATCTCTTCCGGCCGGCCGAAAGAAAAGCGCCTTCTCTTGCTTTACTCTTGTTCTTCTTTTGTACCTTGCACAAAAAAAAATCAAATAAAGAATAAAACTATGATTAGAACTAAAATAGTGTAGGATCTATTCTAATTAAGAATCTAAACATGCAACTAAATTAAAAGAACTCACTTTTTGTGTTCTTTTAAACCCCTTTGAGGAGTGTAGGTTTGGAAATCATAAAGTGCGTGTGTGTAATGAGTTGATGTAATGAAGAACTATATGAAAAAGAAACAAGAAAGAAATTAGAGAAGAAATCGGTTGGTTTGGTCCCTTGAAAGCCTTGATCTTCTTGAGCTTCAATGGAGGAAGAGGAACAAGAAACAAGAACTCTTTCTTATTATCCACGTTTTTCTCCCTTGAGGACCTTCGAACACCGTATAGAAAGCTCTGAATTCTCCAAATACCAACCTCGTTCAAAGGTCAATGTCCATATGTATTTATAAGAAGTGACTTTAAGGTATTTGGCCTTCAAAGGGACTCTCCCGCAGCTCAGACTTGCTCTGGACGATCATAAAGGGAATTGGAAACCCTTCTAACCTTGGGAACATGATTATCTCGGCCAAATCTCATTTATCAGGAAACTCTTAAAACGCGTGGCTTAAGGGGGACGCCTTTTAGTTCATTAATATAGCCAGAATAGAAATAAATCCGAAAAGAGAAACTGAAAACAATTAAGAAACCTGAAAGGCATCGTGTACACATGATGTGCTTTAGATAAATTAGAAAATTAACCAGAATTAGAAATAGTAAACCTAAGTGGATTAGGACTTAAACGGCGTCGTGTAAGGGAGACGCTATTCATCTAAATCCTTTTAAATTTACTAATTTTAATTCCAAATTGATTTCTGCTAAGAATCTAAATGGCGTCGTGTATGTACGACGTGATTCAACAAATTTTGAGAAAATCAATAAAAATTAATTAATGATTAAACATCAGACCATTCTGGGGCATTATCATTGTAACATGAAATTTACTCAATATGATGTAAAAATTAGCGTCTTTACAATCATTGCCTCAATCTTGGCTGGATCTACAGTAATGCCGTCACCAAAAATGACATGCCCTAGGAAGTGCACTTTATCTAGCCAGAATTCACACTTGCTAAACTTGACATAGAGTTGGTACTCTCTCAAAACTCGCAACACCACTTGAAGATGCGTGGCATGCTTTTCCTCAGAAGAAGAATATACCAAAATATCATCAACAAAGATCACGACAAACTGATCTAGGTAGGCCCTGAAGACCTGGTTCATAAAATCCATAAAAGCTGCCAGAGCATTGGTCAAGCCGAAAGGCATAACCAAAAACTCATAATGTCTATCATGTCAATCGATAAGTTGGCTAAGTTGTTTGTCGACTGGATCATCTCTTTGCATAGGGTGCCTTTATCCATCGTGTCAAATCAGGATCCAAGATTCACTTCTAGGTTCTGGAAGAGTTTTCAGAAGGCCTTGGGTATGCAATTAACCTTTAGCTCGGCTTACTATCCTGAGACTGATGGACAGTCAAAAAGGACCATTCATACATTGGAAGATATGCTCAGGACTTGTTGCCTAGAATGGGGAGGTTCTTGGGAACAACACTTGTTTACAGTGGAATTTGCTTACAACAACAGTTATCATTCTAGTATTGATATGGCACCATATGAGGCATTGTACGGGCGGCCGTATTGATCTCCTGTGAATTGGTCTGAGATTGGCGAGAGGCAAATAGCAGGGCCAGAATTGGTACAGCAGTGTGCTGAGGTTGCCTGGGTAGTGCAGCAAAGGTTGACTACAGCTCAGAACAGGCAGAAGAATTATGCAGATATCCGTAGGAGACCACTTGAGTTCGAAGTTGAGGACCACGTGTTTCTCCGAATCTCACCTTCCAAGGGTGTGATGAGATTCGGGAAGCGAGGTAAGCTGAGTCCGAGATATATTGGGCCTTTTCCTATTCTTGCTCGAATTGGGGAAACGGCATATCAGCTAGCCTTGCCACCCAGTCTTGCAGGAGTGCACGATGTGTTCCATGTTTCTTTGCTGAGGAAGTATGTTCAGGATACATCTCATATCTTGGACATTTCGGAATTGGAAGTCGCCGAGGACTTGTCCTTTCCGGAATTTCCAGTGAGTATTAAAGATCGTAGGGAGCAGGTCCTTCGGAACAAGGTTGTTCCTCTGGTTAAGGTGATTTGGCAGCATCGCTATGGAAGCGAGGCGACCTGGGAGCGAGAGGATGAGATGCGAGATCAGTTTCCCTACCTTTTCTTGTAAGTTCACTTGTGAGTTAGTACCATTATTTTCGATCTCGTTATTCTATAGCGGCAATTTCAGGGGGGGAGAATGTAAGGATTGAGGTTTCAGATCCGGTTACCGGGTCAATTTCGGTGTCAGACCCCTTGGTTTGGACCCTTGTAGGGCTGAGGCATGGGTTCTTTATCGCGTCGAACTTACGAGATGCGGTTTAAACGGCGTCCGGTTGGGGGAACGCATTTTAGAGTGTGCCACATGGGTGCCACGTGGGCCAGTTTCAGGCCACGAGAGTACAGCCCCGGTCTTGTCGTCTGAATGGCGTCGGTATAGGGCGACGCGTTTTAGCTAGGTTGCGTTTAACCCCACGAACCCTCCCTCCTTTCTCTCATTTCTCACATCTTCTCTCTCATCCCTCTCTCCGATTCCTTCGCTCTCTCCCTTCCCTCTTCTCCTTCCTTTCCTCTCCCTCCACTCCATCAACCCCCCCCCCCCCAACTTCCACCACTACCACCACCATTTCCTCCGCGGCGTATTGCTGTCCGAACGACGACCGACGTCTCGGTGGAGTAACGGCATCCACAGCAGTACCGGCGGCGGCTTGTGGCGTGGTGGTTCGGCGGCTTGGAGCTCGGAGGAATGCAAGTAACTGATAGGGTGACGATCTCCGTTGCGTTTTAAGTAAAACCATGTTTTTCCACTTTGGAGCATGTCTAGGGTCCTTCGGCTAGAGGGGAAAACCTGTCTGTGAGAGGTAAATGGCGTCTGGGGACGGTGACGCCATGTAAAAGGCGGCTTCCACCCGAGACGTGATTTAGCCCAGATAAGGGATTATGTTTCTGTCGCAAATAGCGTTCAGGGACAGCGACGCCATTTAAAAGGCGGCTTATGTGAACGACGCGTTTTAAGCCATATTCTAGAGGCCAATTTTCATATGAACCAGTTTAAGAGTCTTGAATGATGTCGGCTATAGGCGACGCGATTCAAGACAGAACCTCATTAATCCATGCAATTAACATATCTTTACATTGTTAGATAGTTTGGGTAAATGCATACTTAAAAACATACTCGTAGATGAGGGTTTCTACGTGATCGGATCGCACCATGTTGTGTTTCGTGCGACCGTAGACCTAGAGTGACAGTTGTTAGCGCTTAGGCATCCTGTATCGGTGTGGGAGTGACACGGCGCCGGTGTGGGAGTGGTGGGGTGACGCCTAGAGAGAGGGTCACCTGGTGTACCCCGGGGTATAGCTAGTACTGGTGTGGGAGTGGTACATTCGGAGTGTCACTCGTGCTGGGAGAAGCAGAATCACCTAAAGTCGGTCAGGCCGGAGTAGCCAGCACGCTATCCGAGGGGTTGCTGTTTGGTCTCAGCGTGTCGGTGTTTTCCACGTTCGGCCGCGTGGTTTATGTGTTTAGCCTAGACGCTGGTTGTGGACTCCGTAGTGGAGTGATTTTAGAGTTGTGCATATTACATTTATGAACGCATACATTTATATCGAAATTTGAGAATCCTTGGGAGTTGTGTTTACTGCTTTATTTATTTAAATTGCCTTTATTCATGTTGTTGCACTAGTGGGTGCGTGAGTGGGTAGTGGGGATCAAAGGATCCCTACTGAGTCTATTTCACTGAGACTTACCCTGCGGTTTTCAGGTGAGGGTTCCAGGTAGGCCTGGAGTGATGGGTGTTGTCTCGGGTTGCGCGTCGACAACTATTGTCACGGGGTATGCCCCGTTGTAGTTATTTTCCTTTTAGGCCTATACGCTTAATTACTTCTTTTCAATTTGAATATGTAATTATTTGCTGAGTCAAGTTGAATTGTAATAATTTTTAATTCCTGCACTTCCTTTACAATTCAATGTGATGTGGATGTTTAGCTTAGTTTATTATTTATTTTCCAAACTTATCGAGATATTGGTTTGGCTCCAAATTGGTTTGCCACACTTTCTGTCCTTGGGAACTCCGCACATGTGTTGATTGATTCGGGTGCTTCACATTCCTTTATTTATGAGCAGTTTGTAGATATTCTTTCTGCACCCGTTGATGAGTTATCTAATGGACTGATGGTTGAGGTTCCTTCTTGGGATTTCATGTTGTCTTATAATTGTTTCAGTGACGTTTCCTCGACCATTGAGGTGGACTGCCACAGGAAGAGGGTGCGTTTCTCCATTCCGGGTATCCCGGCCTTCTACTTCCAAGGTATTAGGCTCTCTTCTCGTGGTATTCTTATTTATGCTTTTAAGGCCCAGTCCTTGGGAGGTGGTGGCTGTGAGGCTTTCCTTGCCTCGGTAGTTGTAGCTAGTGCTAGTAGTGGTTCCAGTCCTTGGGAGGTGTCTGTAGTCTGTGACTTTGTTGATGTGTTTCCTGAGGAGTTGCCTGGCCTTCCTCCTCAACGGGAGGTTGAGTTCACTATTGAGCTTGCACCAGGTATGACACCCTTGTCTAAGGCCCCGTATCGGATGGCTCCAGCCGAACTCACTGAGTTGAAAGCGCAGTTGCAGGAATTGCTGGATAAGGGTTTTATCCATCCCAGTACTTCTCCGTGGGGTGCTCCAGTTCTGTTTGTTAGGAAGAAGGATGGTTCCTTGAGGCTGTGCATTGATTATAGACAACTGAACTAGGTAACTATAAAGAACAAGTACTCACATATGAGAATTGATGATCTGATGGATCAGTTGCAGTCTGCGAAGGTGTTTTCGAAGATTGACTTGAGATCAGGGTATTACCAGATGAGGATCCATGAGGTTGATGTGAGTAAGACGGCTTTTAGTACTCGGTACGGGCATTATGAGTTTTTGGTTATGCCTTTTGGCTTGACTAATGCTTCGGCGGCTTTTATGGATTTAATGAACCGGGTCTTCACGGTCTACCTAGATCAGTTTGTGGTGGTGTTTGTAGATGATATTTTGATATATTCTTCTTATGAGGAAGAGCATGTCACACATCTTTAGGTGGTGTTGCAGGTTTTTAGAGAGCACCAACTCTATACCAAGTTTAGCAAGTGTGAATTTTGTCTAGATAAGGTGCACTTCCTGGGGCATGTCATTTCTGGAGTTGGCATTACTATAGATCCAGCCAAGATTGAGGCAGTGGTGAATTGGGGCAGACCAACGACAGTAACTGAGATCAGGAGTTTCTTGGGGTTAGCAGGGTATTACAGATGGTTTGTCTATGATTTTTCTCCAATAGCAACCCCCTTATCGAGGTTGACTCGTAAGGGTGTTCGTTTCGTGTGGAGCAAAGAGTGCGAGCAGAGTTTCGCTAAATTGAAGGATCGTCTCACTTCGGCTCCAGTTTTAGTGCTTCCATCAGGTTTAGGTGGATTCGTGGTTTACTCCGATGCATCTCGTCGAGGTTTGGGTGCGGTTTTGATGCAATATGGTAAGGTTGTGGCCTATACTTCTAGGCAGCTGAAGAAGCAAGAGGAGAACTATCCCACTCATGACTTAGAATTGGCGGCTGTAGTATTTGCACTGAAGATCTGGCGGCACTATTTTTATGGGGAGATGTTTCAGGTCTTTGCTGATCACAAGAGCGTGAAGTATGTTTTCACTCAGAGGGATCTGAATTTGAGGCAACGCAGGTGGCTGGAGTTTATCAAGGATTATAATCTCAACCTTTCTTATCATCCGGACAAGGCGAACGTGGTGGTAGACGCCTTGAGTCGGAAGTTGGTCATATCACATCTTATGATTCAGGAATGGAGATTATTTGAGCAGGTTGTGGAATCTTCCTTTAAGATTCCTCGAGAGGCTGATAAAGCCGTGTTGGCCTGCTTAACTGTGAGGCCAGCAGTCTACCATGCAGTGATTGAGGCTCAGAGGGCGGATGCAGAGCTACCACAGATTCTCCACATATCAGAGGTAGAGTTGTGGGATGATGGCACAGTCAGATTTAGAGGCAGACTGTAAGGATTAAGATTTCAGATCCAGTTATCGGATCAGTTTCGGGGTCAGATCCCCTAGTTTGGGTACTTGTGGAGATGGGACTTGGGTTCCTTTTCACGTCGAGCTTGCGAGACGCGGTTTAAACAGCGTCCAGCTTGGTGGACGCATTTTAGGCTATGCCACATGGGCGCCATGTGGGCTAGCTTTTAGCTGCGAGAGTACGGCCCCAGTCACATCGTCTGAATGGCGTCCTGCGTGGTCGACGCCATTCAGAGTACGGCCCTGGCATGTCAGAGTATGACCGGTCTTGTCGTCTGAATGGTGTCGGTCTTGGACGACGCGTTTTAACCTGTTTCAGCTTGACCCCGCGTTTTAACCAGTTTCCTTCCCCTTCATTCTCTTCACCTCCTTCTCTCTCCTCCTCCTTCTACCCGATTCCGGCGCTCCCCTTCTCCTTTCTTCTTCCTTTCCTCTCTCCATTCCTCCTCTCCCTCCACTCCATCAACCTCCTAACTCCCACCACTACCACCATCACCTCCTCTGCGGCGTTTTTCTTTCTGGACGGCGGCCGACGTCCCGGTGGAGTAACGGCGTCCTTGGCGGTATCGGTGGCGGCGTGTGGCGTGGCGGTTCGGCGGCTTGTAGCTCGGAGGAGTTCGAGTAACCGGTAGGGTGACGATCTCCATTATATTTTGATTTAAAATCATGTTTGTTTTCTCGCTTTCGAGCATGTTTAGGGAGCTTTTGGGGTGAAAATACTAGTTGCATGTATGGAAAAATTGTGGGGTTTAATGGTTAGTTAGGTTCTCCTCCTCCCCCTCTTTGTTTTGTGGTATTTCTGTATGATTTGGGGGAGAAATCCCACCCTATGGATTGGGGGAGAGCGGAGGGAGAACCTGTCTGTCTAGGTTAAATGGCATCGAGGGACAGCGACGCCTTTTAAAAGGCGGCTTCCTCCCACGACGCGATTTAAACCCAGATAACAGACTCTGTCTCTGGACTGAATGGCGTCCAGGGACAGCAACGCCATTTAAATGGGGACCAACTTAAACGACGTGTCTTAGGCCATCTTCCGAGGCCAGTTTTCACATGAACCAGTTTAGGAAGCTTGAATGACGTCGGCCTTGGGCGACACGATTCAAGCCAAAATCACATTAATTTCTGCAATTAACACGTGTTTACATTGTTAAATTGTTTAGTTGATTGCATGCTTGGAAATGTATTCCATGACGATGGATTCTAATGTGATCGGATTGCACTGTGTTGCGTTTTGTGCAACCGTGGGCCTATAGTGACAGTTGTTAGTGCTTAGGCACCCCGTGTCAGTGTGGGAGTGACACGGCGCCAGTGTGGGAGTGGTGGGGTGACGCCTAGAGAGAGGGTCACCTGGTGTACCCTTGGGTATAGCTAGTACCGGTGTGGCAGTAGTACATTCGGAGTGTCACTCGTGCTGGGGGAAGTAGAAACTACCTAGAGCCTGTCGGGCCGGAGTAGCCAGTGCGCTATCCGAGGAGTTGCTGCTTGGTCTCAGCGGGTCAGTATTTTCCGCGTTCGGTCGTGTGACTTGTGTGTTTCGCCGAGACGCTGGTTGTGGACTTGTGACGGAACAGTCTTAAATTGTCTATATTTGTGTTGTTATACTTGTGGGTGCGTGTGTGGGTGGTGGGGATTGAAAGATCCCTACTGAGTCTTTTCGATGAGACTCACCTCTACGGTTTTCAGGTGAGGGTTCCAAGCGGACGTAGCGAGGAGAGTGGTGCGTTGGGTTGCACGCCAGTAGCTGCTGTTCCGGGGTATGCCCCGACGTAGTTGTTATTTTATTTTCTGGCCTATACGCTTAATTATTTTTTTTCAGTTGGAGTATGTAATTATTTGCTGAGTCAAGTCGAATTATAATAAATTTTAATTCCTGTACTTTCTTTACAATTCGATGTGATGTGAATGTTCAGTTTAGTTTATCATTTATTTTCCACACTTATTGAGATCCTGGTTTGACTCCAAATTTAATGATTCGATAGCCATTTAGTAATCGGATCCCCGATTATAAGGTGGCGGGTCGTTACACAGACTCTATGTTCTAGCTGAGGAAGAGGTGCGCAGGAGTGTCCTGGATGAGGCACACTATTCTAGATATGCAGTGCATCCCGGAACGACTAAGATGTATCATTGTTTGAGGAGGCACTTTTGGTGGCCTGGTATGAAGAAGGACGTGGATGAATATGTGGAAAGGTGCCTGACTTGTCAACAGGTTAAGACAGAACACCAGAGACCAAGAGGATTTTTTTGCAGCCGTTACCGATCTTGGAGTGGAAATGAGAGTACGTGACTATGGACTTTGTGATGGGATTGCCCGTGTCACCCGGCAGGAGGGATGCAATCTGGGTCATTGTTGATCGATTGACCAAATCTGCGCACTTTCTAGCTATTAGAAAGGACTGGTCAGTCGGTAAGTTGGCTAAGTTGTTTGTCGATCGGATCATCTCTCTGCATGGGGTGCCTTTATCCATCGTGTCAGATCGGGATCCGAGATTCATTTCTAGGTTCTGGAAGATTTTTCAGAAGGTCTTGGGTACGCAATTAACCTTTAGCTCGACTTACCATCTTGAGACTGATGAACAGTCAGAAAGGACCATTTAGACATTGAAAGATATGCTCAGGGCTTGTTGCCTAGATTGGGGAGGTTCTTGGGAACAGCACTTGTCTACAGTGGAATTTGCTTACAACAACAGTTATCATTCTAGTATTGGTATGGCGCCATATGAGGCATTGTACGGGCAACCGTGTCGATCTCCTGTGAATTGGTCTGAGATTGGCGAGAGGCAGATAGCAGGGCAAGAATTGGTACAGCAATGTGCTGAGGTTGCCAGGGTAGTGCAGCAGAGGTTGACTACAGCTCAGAATAGGCAGAAGAATTATACAAATATCCGTAGGAGACCGCTTGAGTTCGAGGTTGGGGACCATGTATTTCTTCGAATCTCACCTTCCAAGGCTGTGATGAGATTCAAGAAGCGAGGTAAGCTGAGTCCGAGATATATTGGGCCTTTTCCCATTCTTGCTCGAATTGGGGAAACGACATATCAGCTAGCCTTGCCACCCAGTCTTGCAGGAGTGCACGTGTGTTCTATGTATCTTTGTTGAGGAAGCCTGTTCAAGATCTATCTCATGTCTTGGACTTTTCATAATTGGAAGTCGCGGAGGACTTGTCCTTTCGGGAATTTCCAGTGCGTATTGAAGATCACAAGGAGCAGGTCCTTCGGAACAAGGTTGTTCCTCTGGTTAAGGTGATTTGGCAGCATCGCTCCTGAGGCGAGGCAACCTTGGAGCAAGACGATGAGATGCGAGATCAGTTTCCCTACCTTTTCTTGTAAAATTACTTGTGATCTCGTACCATTATTTTCGATCTCGTTATTCTATAGCGGCAATTTCGGGGACGAAATTCTTTTAAGGGGGTGAGAATGTAAGGATTGATGTTTTGGATCCAGTTACCGGGTCAGTTTCGATGTCAGACCCCTTGGTTTGGACCCTTGTGGGGCTGAGGCATGGGTTCTTTATCACGTCGGTCTTACGAGATGCAGTTTAAACGGTGTTCGGTTGGGGGGACGCATTTTAGAGTGTGCCACGTAGGTACCACGTGGGCGCCACGTGGGCCAGTTTCGGGCCGCGACAGTACAGCCCCGGTCTTGTCGTCTGAATGGCGTCGGTATAGGGCGACGCGTTTTAGCTAGTTTTGGTTTAACCCCGCGAACCCTCCCTCCTTTTTCTCATTTCTCACATCTTCTTCTATCTCCTCCCTCTCTCCGATTCCTTCGCTCTCTCCCTTCCCTCTTCTCCTTCCTTCTCTCTCCCTCCACTCCATCAACCCCCCCCCCCAAACTTCCACCACTATCACCACCATTTCCTCCGCAGCGTATTGCTCTCCGGACGGTGGCCGACGTCCCGATGGAGTAACGGCGTCTATGGCGATACTGGCGGCGGCTTGTAGCGTGGCGGTTCGGCGGCTTGGAGCTCGGAGGAGTTCAAGTAACCGGTAGGGTGACGATCTCCATTGCGTTTTAAGTAAAACCATGTTTTCCCGCTTTGGAGCATGTTTTGGGGATTTTTGAGGTGAAAATACTAATTTTATAAAATGAGAAATAGTGGGTTTTAACGGGTATTTGGATCCTTCTCCTCCTTCCCTATTTGGTACATTTTTTGTGCGATTTGGGAGAGAAATTCCACTTTGTGATTCGGGAAGGCCAGAAGGGAAAGCCTGTCTACGAGAGCTAAATGGCGTTTGGGGACAGCGACGCCATTTAAAAGGCGGCTCCACCCGAGACACGATTTAGCCCAGATAAGGGATTCTGTTTTTATCGCAAATAGTGTGCAAGGACAGCGACGTCATTTAAAAGGCGGCTTCTTTGAACGACGCATTTTAAGCCATTTTCCAGAAGCCAGTTTTCATATGATCCAATTTAGGAGTCTTGAATGACGTCGGCCATAGGCGATGCGATTCAAGACAGAACCTTATTAATCCATGCAGTTAACATATTTTTACATTGTTAGATAGTTTGGTTAAATGCATGCTTAAAAACATACTTGAGGACGAGGGTTTCTACTTGATCGGATCGCACTGTGTTGTGTTTCGTACGACCGTGCACATAGAGTGACAGTTGTTAGCGCTTAGGCACCCTGTGTCAGTGTGGGAGTGACACGGCGCCGGTGTGGGAGTGGTGGGGTGACATTTAAGGAGAGGGTCACCAGGTGTACCCCGGGGTATAGCTAATACCACTGTGGGAGTGGTACATTCGGAGTGTCATTCGTGCTAGGGGAAGTAGAACCACCTAGAACCGGTTAGGCCAGAGCAGCCAGTGCGCTATCCGAGGGGTTGCTGTTTGGTCTCAGCGGGTCGGTGTTTTCCACGTTCGGCCGCGTGGTTTGTGTGTTTAGCCGAGACGCTGGTTGTGGACTCCGTGGTGGAGTGGTTTTAGAATTGTGCATATTACATTTATGAATGCATGCGTTTTATATCGAAATTTGGGAATCCTTGGGAGTTGTGTTTACTACTTTATTTATTTAAATTTCCTTTATTCATGTTGTTGCACTTGTGGGAGCATGAGTAGGTGGTGAGGATCGAAGGATCGCTACTGAGTCCATTTCAATGAGACTCACCCCTAGCATGGTGGGTGTTGTCTCGTGTTGCGTGCCGGCAGCCATTGTCTCGGGGTATGCCCTGTTGTAGTTGTTATTTTCTTTTTAGGCTTGTACGCTTAATTACTTCTTTTCAGTTGGAATATATAATTATTTGCTGAGTCAAGTTGAATTGTAATAATTTTTAATTCATGCACTTCCTTTATAATTCAATGTGATGTGGATGTTTAGCTTAGTTTATTATTTATTTCCTAGACTTATCGAGTTCCTGGTTTGACTCCATATTTTAATGATTCAGTACCCATTTAGTAATCGGATCCCCGATTATAGGGTGGCAGGTCGTTACAGGTTCACACGGAAACTGGCCTTAAAAGATGGCCTAAATCGCGTCGCCCCTGGCTGCTGTCATTTAAAATGGCGTCGCTATCCCCAGACGCCATTTAGCACATGCGAACAGGTTCCCCTCCAGCCTTCCCCGAGTCACAAAGTGGGATTTCTCCCCCCTCCCCAATCGCACAAAAATGTCAAAAATGGAGAAAGTAGGGGAGAAACCTAATTATTTCATAAGGAACCCCTTAAAGCATACTTTCTACTCCAAAAGCATCCACACATATTGTATGCTTCAAAACGGGAAAATCATGGTTTTAAACAAAACACCGCGATGATTGTCACCCTATCAGTAACTTCAACTCCTTCGTACTCCTAGCCACTGAACTGTCACGCCACAAGCCGCCGCCGGTACTGCCATGGATGTTGTCACTCCACCGAGAGGTCGGCCGCCGTCCGGAGAGAGATGCGCCGCGGAGGAGATGGTGGTGGTAGTGGTGGAAGTTAGGGGGTTGATGGAATGGAGAGAGAGGAGGAATGGGGAGATGAAAGGAAGGAGAAGGGGGAAGGGGGAGCGGATGGATCGGAGAGAGGGAGGAGAGAGAAGAGAATGAGAGAAATGAGAGAAGGAAAGGAGGGCTTCGGAGTGTCAACCGAAACTTTGCTAAAATGCGTCGTCCAAGACCGACGTCAATTAGACGATACGACAGGGTCGTACACTGATAGATCTCTGAATGGCGTCGACCATGAAAGACGCCATTCAGACGATAAGACCGGAGCCGTACTCTCATGGCCCGAAATCGGCCTACGTGGCACATTCTAAAAAGCGTCCCCTTAACCCGACGTCGTTTGAACCGCGTCTCACAAGCTCAACACGAAAAAGAGCCCATGCCCTAGCCCTACAAGGGCCCAAACCAAGGGGTCCGACACCAAAATCGACCCGATAACCAAATCTGAAACCTCAATCCTTACACAAAGGGTTCTACCGCCCACAAGTGGCAGCAGACTCTCCTCAGGTGTGCCTTGGGGCGGCATGGAAAATTATGTTTTGGACCTTTTAATTTTTTATTTCGTTTCTAGGTCTATTTTTCTTCATCTTTGGAGGGATTTTTGATGGGATGCCCTCCATTTTATGGATTTTGGGAATTGTCCTCCCTTTGAGAAAATTTACTGTCCACAACGACCAACCACAACAACGAAGGGCAATACACTTGGGAAGATGCAAGTTTTTATACCTTTGAACTGGAAGATGGTTGTTTGATGTGTTGTGTCGAAGATTCATTACAACACCAATCCCATGAAGAAAACAAGGAATAGAATAGAAGTAGCTATTGACCTTACGAAGATGTACATTAATGACATTTCATACATGATTTGTCAACCCCAAGTAGATAAGTTATGCTGGCCCATTAGGATCCAAGTAAGCCAACCCGATTAGATAACAAGTATAATATTATTTTCCATTTTTAACCATTGTAAGTCTACTTGTGAAAGAGACAACCTTTGATAGGGAAATCCAAAGGGTGGAATTTGACCCATTAAAAACATTATCAAGTTATCAACAATTTTATCTTCTGCATGTTGTCTAATTTATCATTTATAGGCCTAAAACGCAAAGAAACGAGAGCTGGTCATTTCTAGCAAAGCTTTCTAGAATATTACACCCTGTGCCAAAAAGTTCTTATTTGAATCGGACTTGGGAGGGGATCAGGTTTCTGTCAGAAATCAACCTAGCTTTGTTCTAGTGCTAATGAAAATTTGAAAAGAAATGAGACAACTAAAGAAAGGTCTTAGAATTCATTAAGAAGATGGCTTGCAAAGTTGCTTTTTCCTATACACGTTTTCGCTAGTTCAATTCTTCTTGGTTCTTCCTCAGAAGTGGTATATATAGCTCAGGCAAGATACGTTTAGGATTTGAAATTTTTTGGTTTGGAACAAGAGGATAAAGGAAGGCAAGGAAGAAGTTTGAAACCTAGAAGGTGTTTCATATCTAGACAATCGTCAAAGAAATGTAGAGAAGAATTTGGAAAAAAAGATCAGCTTAAATTTCTTATTTGATTCCAAGGAGTTTATTTGATGGTTGATTTCCATGTTGTCCAAGTTTCAGAATTTTGTGGGTTTGATAAGGATTCGAAGTTGACATGGAAAACATCTCGTCATATTTATGGACATAATTTTAATGTATCTATTAAAAATCATTGGAGACAATATTGCGACGCAAAAATGGACTCTAAATAAAATTTATCGATAGCTAGATTGTGATCTACTAGTAGATGGTCATTATATGTTTTACAAAATGATCTAAAATCTCTAGAAAAAGTTTCAATAATTGTTATATTCATATGATAATGGTTCTTGGTGTGTGTATTAGGGTTCATACTCCACTCTGACATTTCAGTAACTCTGGGATAGTACCCTAATGTTTTATTTTCTGTTATCTTTGTGGCGGGCTATTTGAGCCCACATTTTTATAGGATGTACCTAATGTGAATTAGTATAATATGTAAAATTTTCAGGAACTTTGGAAATGCTTTTGTGTATTAATAAAATCAGTATTTTAAATGTGGGCAAATTACTCCTGTCGGAGATTTATGATTACTTATATGTGTTGTCTGAGTTTATAACAAGTTGTATTTAAATTTAACTTAGAACTTGATTTATTTAGCTTTTTAATTATGATTTGGAGTTATTCTTAGTTTATGAACTCCTGAAAGAAAATCACTAAAATGGTTAATCATTTTCGTATGTATATATTGTTGTAGTTACATAAACATTAAGTTTATTCTTATAATATTAATGAAGCTTGCCGATCGGACATACATCCGCTATATGAGAATAGTTCTGGGTAAATGGTGGCAACGTCCCCACCAGGACCTATTTATTTTAGGACTGCGTGCTACACGTAAAAAGGTGGGAGCCACCTCCAGAACTCATTAGCTCTACTACTCGAATGGCGTAAGTAGAAATCCTTTGTTATGGTGGGGTGACGACCCTTAGGGTAGCGCTACGCCCATGACTTGGCTCTGTACGTGCCTAGGAACTTAGTTTCTGTATTATGTTTTTGGCTCATAGTGGTGGTTGGATGTGTGTCCGGGCACTTCTATAATAATTGGGACCCTATAGCCTGAAAAATTATATCTTGCAATCTATATGTCATTTCAGTAAAACAACTTAATAATCTTAAGTTCTATATTCTGGCCCTGTTCATATATTGATAAGTTTGTGTAGCTTTGTTCATAGTTGGCATGATATTATTAATCATGTATCTCAATTTCCTTATTGACATACATGTCTGATGCACATATGTATTATGTGGTAGATTTGTTTTCTGTTATGTTTAATGTTCTTATGCAATGTACATATTCTGCTTCAGTTATTTTGGTTGGCAAATTCTTATGAAGGCAACCTCATCTTCCTACTAAGTTACCATTTCTTTGGTACTCACGCCTATTTTTCAGGTGATCGGACAGAGGGAGAAACAGAGTGAGTTTAAAGTGGGATCACTCAAGGTTCGCATAAGACGATATCTCTTTTTGGGCGAGCCTAGAGGATTGAACCATGTATATGCTTATGCTTTTGTTTTTGTTGGAATGTACAATAAAGATCCTGACATGTAAAAATGACAATCTACTATACATCGCTTTGGTATAATGTTGTGAATGGTAGAACTTTCTTAGTATTTAGGCTTCTCTTATTAATGTTTATACTGCGCTTCCTTTTAAAACATAGTATTCTCCCATTTATCTGTTCTGAGGGGTCATTTCTCCCTATTGCACTTTGGCCATCCTTGTAGTTATCTGTATATTATGGATGACCGGGCCGGGGGTGATAGATTATGGTATCAGAGCTTAATTGGGATTCTACTGTGTTTTACCCACCATTCGAACATTATACCCCAGGATCTTTGCATGAAAGTTACTTCAACTAAATGGTCCGAGTTTAGTTTCAATGTGTGCTTAAAATTATTTGTTTTTTTGGGTATTATAGATACATGACGGGAAGAGAGTCAAGGCGAAATAACAAGCGACCGGCTAGGATGAATCCCTTAGATGGGCATGGAGCGGCCCAGGGATCTGGAGGGGGTGATTTGTTTGCTGCACCAACTGGAGGATATGGAGATTTCCTACAGATTTTTCAATGTTTGGCACAGGCCATGCAGGCCTAGGCCAGGACCCAGGCTCAGATGCAGACTCAGATGCAAGAGCAATTGCAGGTGATGGCTGAAGCCCAACCAGAGCATTCAGACAGATTGGTGGGTGCTACTTTGATAGAGAAATTCCACCGTATGAATCCGCCCTCCTTTAAAGGGGAGAGTCGACCTGAGGTAGCTGAGAGGTGGATCAGAGAAATGGAGAAAGTCCTTGATGCCATTCAGTGTGATGATGGAGACAAGATTGTCCTTGGTACATTCATGCTCCAAGAGTGAGCAGATGAGTGGTGGCAAGCAACCAAGAGTACATTATTTGCAGGACAAGCTGATATTGGTTGGGAAGATTTTATCAAGGTGTTTAGGGAAAAGTTTTTTCCTGAACATGTGCAAGATTAGATGGAGCTGGAATTTCTAAATTTGCAGCAAGGTTCGATGACAGTGGCACAATATGAGGCACGCTTTACCGAGTTAGCCAAGTATGCACCTCACTTATGTATAGATGAGAAGAGGAGTACCAAGAAGTTCGTTTGCGGGATTTGAGGTCTTATTCGAGATCGTGTGTCTTTGTTTGATCATGAGACAGTTGCAGCCGCCTATCATGTTGCATGCATTGCAGAAGGCAACATTGAAGCTATGCAAAAGAATCAGAGGGTGCATCAGCACGGCAAGGAGCAACCATGGAGATTCCAAAGAGATCAGAGGAAGAATTTTAAGATTTCCCCTAGAGTAGCGCCACCTATTCCAGCCATTCCATGAAGGGATCTTCTGATATGTAGCTATTGTATCGTTAGACATGATGGACTTTGCAGGAAGATGTCAGGCAAGTGTTTCCGTTGTGGTGCTGCAGACCATATGGTGAAGAATTGTCCAAAGCCAATCAGAATTGATGGGCCAAGGGTGCCAGCTAGAGTTTATAATCTCACCACAGATGATGTGGAAAATTATGGAGCAACAGTAGGAGGTACAGTTTTGATTGCAGATTCATATGTTCGTGTTTTATTTGATCCAGGTGATAAAAACTCTTTTATATCTAGAAGATTTGATGTTGTACTACATAAGTTTTATCCTATTTATGATGTGGAGTCTTTACCTATTAGTACCCCTATGGGTGAGGGCAGTACTTCTCAAATCATACCAAATGTAGATGTGGTGATTCAGAATAGATGCATGCTAGCCAATCTTTACCGTCTAGATATGAATGACTTTGATGTTATTTTAGGGATGGATTGGCTCAAACATTGTTATGCCATGATGGATTGCCGGTCCAAGAAGGTAGTATTTCATATTCCAGGAGAGAGTGAGTTTTGTTTTCAATGCCCTAAACATGCACTTACTAAGATTGTTGTGTCCACAATTAAAACTGAGAAGTGGTTGATGCGAGGTTGTCAGGGTTATCTCATTAGTATGGTGTCTCATCCAAACTCTGAGACAACAAGAACTATTACTGATATTGAGGTGGTTCATGAGTTTTCTGATGTCTTCCCATATGAGCTTCCAGGATTACCTCCTTCTCAGGAGACTAAGTTCACTATTGAACTGATGCCTGGCACAGAACCTATCTCTAAGGCTTCCTATAGGATGGCACTGGCTAAATTGATGGAGTTAAAGAAGTAATTGCAAGACTTATTGACGAAATGTTTCATTCGTCCAAGTGTGTCTCCATGGGGAGCTCCAGTTTTATTTGTCAGGAAGAAGGATAGAACCTTGAGGTTATGTGTTGATTACAGGAAGCTCAACCAAGCTACTGTCAAGAATAAATATCCATTACCAAGGATAGATGATCTATTTGACCAGCTGCAATCGGCTCAGGTTTTCTTTAAGATTGACCTTCGGATAAGGTATCATCAGTTAAGGATCCGGACTAAGGATGTATCCAAGACAGCCTTCAGGACGAGATATGGACACTATGAGTTTTTAGTGATGCCTTTCGGACTCACTAATGCATTAACAGTCTTTATGGATATGATGAATCGTGTTTTTAAGTCCTATCTTGATGAGTTTGTTGTTGTGTTTATAGATGATATGCTAATGTATTCTTCAAGTAAAGAATCCCATAAGGAACATTTGAGAATAGTTCTCCAAACTCTTCGAGAGCACTAATTGTTTGCAAAGTTTAGTAAATGTGAATTTTGGCTTGACAAGGTCCAATTTTTAGGACATGTGATTTCTAAAGGTGGTATTGTAGTTGATTCTGAGAGGGTGAAGGCTATACTTGATTGGGAGACTCCAAGAATCCCAACAAAAATCAGAAGCTTTCTTGGTTTGGCAGGTTATTATCGCAAGTTCATTGAGGGATTCTCAAAGATTGCAGCACCAATGACTAAGTTGACAAGAAAAGGGGTTAAGTTTGTATGGACCAATGCTTATGAGAGTAGCTTCCAAGAGCTAAAGAGGAAGTTGACATGTGCTCCAGTCCTTACATTGCCTAAGGGGACAGGTGGCTATGTTGTCTATACTATTACATTTCAGCAAGGACTTGGGTGCGTATTGATGCAGAACGAGAAGGTCATGTTAGTTTTAGGTGGCCTACAAGCCAATCTGACTATGTAAATCTCGTTCATTTATTAATATAATGACATAATATTCATTATGTGTAAATCGCATTAATTATCGTTTCATAATGAAGTCCATGAATATGTGCTATAGTGATCAGATTATGATGAGATCATACTAATGAGACTGATCACTTAAACACACATATTCTTAATCGTTCCTAGTCGGAGGATATCCGAGAAGGACATCGGATATTCGGTTAGACTAGTACAGATTACTCCTGCTCATATGATGAGGGTGACTGATCTCATAAGTCACTTGTGTGGAGACACTAAGGCAAATCTGTAGGTGCTCATTGGAGAATGAGTTCACTGAACTGATCCGACTGAAACGCTGGATGGTATTGTACCTCACTGTCAACCAGCTTAATTCTATTGTCGTTGTTGCATGGATAGTCCTCGGACCTAAGACACCAAGGACACCTTGTCGGTGGACTACTGTGCTTTGACCATGGTTTACGAATCTCTAGCCACGGGATTCTAATACGCCAAGGATTGGGTACAGCGGAATACCGTCGAAGGGAATTGTGTGTCAATAAGGAATCATTCGCTCTCGGTACTTAGAGAGAGAATGCTCTTGGAAGGATGCGCGGAAGTCCCTGGCCAGGGCGGACGATAATGTCGGGAAAGGAGTTTTTCGATATTCATCAGCAACATCCAATCCAAGTGAGTCGACCGGTTAGGGTTTGACAGCTCGCCATATCCTGAGTTGACTCGAGAGCGTTGTACGAATGAAGGATTATATCCACGTGGTAACTGTCGGCGGAAAGGTTCCAAGAGTGGGTTACTTAACCCCAATACCTTCCGGGTTCACGCGGTGTTGCTTGGCACCCAATGTGATCGGAGGCCCGGTCGAATTCGATGTGCGACATCAATTCGATTGATTAATTAATTAATAAAGGGTTATTAATTGATTAATAAAGCCAGTGAGGAGTCACTGGGCTTGTTGGGCCATTAACTAGACTGGTACTTGGGCCTAGAGGGTCACACGCAAATGATTCTCAAGGCGATGGATAAATAAGTGGGTTTTATATAAACTGGGGGTTTTTATGAAAAATCGCGCGGTTAGTATAAAACATAGCGAACGGGCTGAGCAGGCCAAGCTGCTGCTAACCCTAGTCGCCCCTCCTCTGTTTCTCTCTCTCTCTGGCGTCCAGACAAATCCAGATCTGCTCCGCCGCTTCTCCGAATCCCGTTTGACGGGAAATCATCTGCGTGTTGCGGCGATCGTTGCGGCGACCGGCGGAGGTTTCGTGGGCTGCGAAGAACGAGGAACGTGAGGATATCCATTCCGTGGACTTCGCTAGAGGCCGGGCACTTGAGCGGCTTGCGGTGTCACACCGACGGAACCAAACGGTTGCAGATTCGAATCCGCACACGGTGAGAACTTCGATTATCCGATAATCGATTTTAGTTTTTCGAAATGGGAAAACGGATCGCTGTTTTATTTTATTTTCCGCTGTGTGAGCGATCCGGAGAAATCCGTAAAAACCCAATAGGTCATAGCTTATGCTTCCCGACAGCTAAAAGAGAATGAGTTGAAGTACCCCACGCATGATTTGGAACTTGCAGCGGTAGTCCATGCTCTAAAAATTTGGCGGCATTACTTATATGGAGAATCTTACGAAGTCTTTACAGATCACTAAAGTTTGACGTACCTTTTATCTCAGAAAGAGCTAAATTTAAGGTAGAGAAGATGGTTAGAGTTCCTTAAAGACTATGAGTTCTCCCTTCAGTATCATCTACGTAAAACAAATGTGGTGGCAGATGCCCTTAATAGGAAGAAATTGATGTCAGTACAGTTAAGAAGAATGTAGAAGAATCTGGCGGAGGTGGCAAGGTTTGATCCAAGAATGATGCAAGGCAGGTCCAACATATTTGTGGGTCAGTTGGTCATCCATTCAACTCTTGTGGATCGAATTGTGGCAGTACAGAAAAATGATCAGCAAATACATGATTTGATTGGGAAGCCAAATGTCACTCAAAGAATTGATGGGGCAGTGATTTTCAAGGGCAGAATGATAGTTCCAACTATGTTGAGGCATGAAGTGCTAGATGAGGCTCACAGATCTAAGTACACTATGCGCCAAGATTTAAAGAGAAGCTTCTGGTGGGTTGGCATGAAGAGGGATGTAGCAGAATTTGTCTCTAGATATCTCACAAGCCAGCAAGTTAAGGTTGAGCATCAAAAGCCAGCAGGATATTTGCAGCCTCTGGAGATCCCACAGTGGAAGTGGGAGGACTTGACCATGGACTTTATTGTAGGTATGCCGCGAACTAGAAGGCAACATGATGCTATTTGGGTAGTAGTTGATCGACCTACTAAATCAGCTCATTTTCTACTGATTAAACAGTCCCAACCTGTAGAGAGCTTGGCACAGTTGTACATTGATGAGATTGTAAAGCTCCATGGAATTCTCAAGACCATTGTATTTGATAGGGATTCGAGATTCACATCACGAGTTTGGAAGAGTATGCAATCAGCTTTGGGAACTCAATTGAGATTTAGTTCAGCATTTCATCCTCAAAGGGATGGTCAGTCAGAACAGACCATTCAAACATTGGAGGATATGCTTAAAGCATGCAGTCTTGATTGGAAGGACAGTTGGTGTTTGGTTTTCTGTGTTTCTCTGGATCGCTCACGCAGCGGAAATTAAAATAAAAACAGCGATCCATTTTTCCTATTTAGATTAAACTAAAACGATTGTCAGATAATCGGATTCTTACCGCATGCGGATTCGAATCTGCAACCGTTCGGTTCCGTCGGTGTGACACCACAAGCCGCACAAGCATCCGGCCTCTAGCGGAGTCCACGCGATCCTCCTCGCGGTGGATATCCTTACGTTCCTCGCTCTTCGCATCCTACAAAGCTTCCGCCGTTTGCTGCAACGATCGCCGCATCGTGCGGACGATTTCCCATCGAACGGGAGTCGGAGAAGCGACAGAGGAGATCCGGGGATCCGGACTCGTCTGGGGAGCCAGAGAGAGAGAGTAAGAGAGAAGGGGACGGCTAGGGTTAGCAGTCGCCTGGCCTACTTAACTCGTTTGCTATATTTTATACTAACCGCACGGTTTTTCATAAAAACCCCCGATTAATATAAAACCCACTTATTTATCCATCGCCTTGAGAATCATTTGCGTGTGACCCTCTAGGTCCAATAACCAGTCCGGTTAATGGCCCAATAAGTCCAGTGACTCCTTACTGACCTGATTAATCAATTAATAACTCATATTAATTAATTAATCAATCGAATTATTGTCACACATCGAATTCGATCGGGTCTCCGATCACGTTGGGTGCCAAGCAACACCGCGTGAACTCAGAAGGTATTAGGGTTAAGTAACCCACTCTTGGAACCTTTCTACCGACAATTATCACTTGGATATAATCTTTCATTCGTACAATGCTCTCGAGTCAACTCAGGGTATGGTATACCGTCAAACCCTAACCAGTCGACTCACTTGGATCGGATGCTGCCAATAATATCGGAAAACTCTTTTCCCGATATTATCGTCCGCCTTGGCCAGGGACTTCTGTGCATCCTTTCTAGAGCATTCTCTCTCTAAGTATCGAGAGCGAATGATTCCTTATTGACACACAATTCCCTTCGACGGTATTCCATTGTACCCGATCCTTGGCTGTTTAGAATCCTGTGGTTAGATATTCATAAACCAAGGTCAAAGTACAGAAGTCTACAGACAGGGTGTCCTTGGTGTCTCAGGTCCGAAGACCATCCATACAACTGCGATAATAGAATCAAGCTGGTTGACAATGAGGTACAATACCATCCAGCAATTCAGTCGGATCAGTTCAGTGAACTCATTCTCTAATGAGCACCTACATATTCACCTTAGTGTCTCCACATAAGTGACTATGAGATCAATCACCCTCATCTTATGAGCAGAAGTAATCTGTACTAGTCTATCCGGATATCCGATGTCCTTCTCGGATATCCTCTGACTAGGAACTATTAAGAATATGTGTGTTTAAGTGATCAGTCTCACTAGTATAATTTCATCATAATCTGATCACTATCGCACATATTCACGGACTTCATTATGAGATGATAATAATACGAATTTACACATAATGAATAATGTCATTTTATTAATAAATGAACGAGATTACAAAGTCATATTGGCTTGTAGGCCACCTAAAACTGATAGTTGGGACCGACACTTAGCTTTGGTAGAACTCACCAACAATAATAGTTACCATTCTAGTATAGGTATAGCTCCATTTAAGGCACTATATGGTCGACCTAGCAGATCTCCACTATGTTGGCATGAGGATAATGATGATAGATTGGTGGGGCCAGAAGCAATTCAGGATTTCACTGGGAAGATCAGGCCATCAAGCAACGGTTATTAGTAGCTCAAATCGACAAATGCAATATGCTAATAACCGGAGGAGAGATCTAGAGTTTGCAGAGGGTGATCATGTATTCTTAAAAGTCTCTCCTACTAGAGGTGTGATTCGGTTTGGTAAACGTGGGAAGTTGAACCCACGTTACATCTAGCCATTTTAGATTCTAGCTCGGGTGGGCAGAGTAGCTTACCAGTTAGCGTTACCACCTGAGTTTGTTAGAGTTCATGATGTTTTTCATGTATCAATGTTGAGAAAGTATGTGTATGACCCAACTCATGTTATTGATCACACTCCATTAGAAAGTAAAGTAGATTGGACATTTGAAGAAGAACCTACTTGTATTATGGATCGAAAGGTGCAAGAATTAAGGTCAAAGAACATTTCCATGGTCAAGGTGTTATGGCGTCATCACTCAATGGAAGAGGCTACCTGGGAATTGGAGAAGATGCAGGCAAAGTAACCAGAAGTATTTAGGTGAGAATATTCAATTTTGAGGACAAAATTATTTTAAGGAGGTGAGAATATGTAACATTTGATTATTAACATGTAATTAGCATAATTATGTTATTAATTAATTTTGAGTTAATACATTATGTATGTTAAGATATGCACAAAGATTAAACTTGGTTGGTTAAATCCCATAGAATAATTAGATAAAATCAATTGTGATAGAAAACTTAATGTAAATCATAATAGGATTTAGATTAGAATGATTAATTAGAGATTAAGGGTAAGTATGAAATTATTAAAAGTAGGATGATCAATTGATGAATAATTAATTTATATAGTAGAAAACTAAAATCTATAATTAGAAATTTGTATTTTATCAATTAGTGATTATCCTAGAAATATTAGTATTTTATTAGATAGTGGGATGGTAAAAGTTAGTATTAACCTTGGTTAAAGTTAGTGGAATGGTAAAGTTAGTTTAACTTTGGTTAAAGTTAGTGGGATGGTCAAAGTTAGTATTAACCTTGGTTTAAGTTAGGGGATGGTTAAGTTAATGTAACTTGGATGGTTAGAATTAATAGATTTTAAACTCATCTAACTAACCATGGTAAGACAAACTAAACCCTTCCTATTTAAAGGACACTAACTTGGGTTCTGACCTTGGTTTGCCATTTTCTCTGGAGAAAAACGTGGGGAGCAACAAGGGAAGGATTTATAAGGCCATCCTTAAGGGTTCTTGGTATTCTTGAAGAGTTCTTAGTGTTCTTGAAGAAAGTAGGTTGCATGGGTGCTAGTTTGATAAGAGTTTAGCTTAGTTAATCATACGAAATAAATAAATATTTAATATATTTTTTTATATCTTCAAATTATATGTTCTTGTGAAGTTCTTAGGTGTGAAATAGTTGAATGATGTAGGGATTTAAATTTTTAAAAGTCTAGAATAGATTAAGCATAGTAGAAGCTAAATTTCTGCAACTCAGATGTTTCTGTAACTCTTATGATAACAGGGTAACCTTCAAATTTTTATGATTTTATTTTGTATATAAAACTTATGAAATTTATATGACATAACTATGACATGATTGGACATCTCCAAAAAAAATTGACATAAATTTTCATCTTCATGTGGTGATACTTCTAGGTCATGAACAAGACTGTGATTTTCAGATACAGTTTTTTGAGTTCATTTGATATCATATTAGAACATGAATATTAGCGATTTATATGTTTCAAAAACTAATCTAAAATTTTTATGACATAATACTCATACTATTATAAATCTTCAAAAAACGTTTCATGAATTTTGACATTCACTTGATGATGGTTCTAGGTCAGGTAATAGGATATAATATGTAGATACACTTTTCGGACTTTATTTGATAGAATGTTAAAACGTGAATTTTAGTAATTTATATATTTCACAAAAGAATCTGAAAATTTTATGTCATAATACTCATACGGATATAAATCTCCATAAAAAGTTTCATGAATTTTTATATTCCTATGGTGATGCTTCTATGTTGGGTAACATAGTATAATTTGTAGATAGAGTTTTCCGATTTCATTTGATAGCATGTTAGAACGTGAATTTTAGTAATTTATATGTTTTACAAAATGATAGGAAATCTTTATTATATAATATATATATTATTATACATCTCTATAAAAAATTTCAATAATTTTTATATTCATATGATAATGGTTCCTGGTGTGTGTAGTAGGGTTCATACTCCACTCTAACATTTTAGTAACTCAATGATAGTACCCTGATACTTTATTTTTTGTTACCTTTGTGGAAGGACATTTTAGCCCACATTTTTAAAGGATGTACCTAATGTAAATTAGTATAATATTTAAAATTTTCAGGATTTTTTGAAGTAATTTTATGTATTAATAAAATAAGTATTTTAAATGTGGGCAGATTACTTATGTAAGAGATTTGTGATTACTCATATGTGTTGTCTGAGTTTATAACAAGTTGTATTTAAATTAAGCTTAGAACTTGATTTGTTAAGCTTTTTAATTATGATTTGAAGTTATTCTTAGTTTATGAACTCTTGAAAGAAAATTACTAAAGTGGTTAGTCATTTTCGTATGTATATATTGTTGTAGTTACATAAACATTAAGTTTATTCTCATAATGTTAATGAAGCTTGCTGATCGGACATTGCCGTTATATGAGAATAGTTCTGGGGAAATGGTAGCAACATCCTCACTAGGACCTATTTATTTTGGCGCTACATGCTACACCTAAAAAGGTGGGAACCACCTCCAGAACCCATTAGCTCTGTTACCCGAAGGCCACAAGTAGAAATCTTTTGTTAAGGTAGGGTGACAACCCTCGAGGTAGTGCTACGCCCATGACTTGGCTCTGTACGTGCCTAGGATTTTAGTTTCTATATTCTGTTTCTGGCTCATAGTGGCGGTTGGATGTGTGTCTGGGCATTTCTATAATAATTAGGAACCTATGGTTTGAAAAATTATATCTTGCAATCTATATGTCATTTCAATAAATCACCTTAATAATCTTAAGTTCTGTATTCTGGCCCTGTTCATATATTGATAAGCTTATATAGCTTTGTTCATAGTTGGCATGATATTATGAATCATGTATCTCAATTTTCTTATTAGCAGACAACTCTGACTCACATATATATTATGTGGTAGTTTTGTTTTCTGTTATGTTTAATGTTCTTATACAATGTACATATTCTGCTTCAATTATTTTGGTTGGCAAATTCTTATAAAGGCAACATCATCTGCCTACTGAGTTACCATTTCTTTGGTACTCACGCCTATTTTTCCAGTGATCGGATAGAGGGAGAAGCAGAGTGAGTTTGAAGTGGGGTCACTCAGAGTTCGCAAAGACAATATCTCTTCTGGGGCGAACCTAGAGGATTGAACCATCTATATACTTACACTTTTTTTTTTGTTCTAATGTACAATGAAGATCCTGACATGTAAAAATGACAATCTACTATACAACGCTTTGGTATAATGTTGTGAATGGTGGAACTTTCTTAGTATCTAAGCTTCTCTTATTAATGTTTATACTGCTCTTTCTTTTGAAACATAGTATTCTCCCATTTATCTATTATGAGGGGTCTTTTCCCCCTGTTTCACTTTGGCCATCCTTGTAATTATCTTCATATTATGGATGATCGGGCCGAGGCGTGACAGTAATTTGATTCATAATCAAACTAACAAACTATGTATCAATCATACACGTTTATTTAGGTGGTCATAGAAAGCAGACCAAAGCCATATGGTCAATCACACAAAAACATTAATATAACATTTACATCAATTGTTGCAAGTGTAAGGATTGAGATTTCGGATCGGGTTATCGGGTTAGTTTTGGGGTCGGATCCTTTGGTTTGGGCCCTTGTGGGGTTGGGGCTTGTATTTGACGTGGTTCAAACGGCGTCCGGTGAGGTGGACATGCTTTAGAATGTGCCACGTGGACGCCACGTAGGCTGGTGTTGGAACACAGGAATACAACCCCAGTCTTATCGTCTGAATGGCGTCTTGTATGGACGACGCCATTTAGGGTACGACCCTGGTATATCAATGTACGACCCGTCTTGTCATCTGAATGACGTCGGTCTTGGAAGATGCATTTTATCTAGTTTCAGTTTGACCTCGCGAACCCTCCCTCTTTTCCCTCATTCCCTCCTTTCCATTCTCTCTCCTCACTTCTCCCCACCCTCCGGCGCCCTTTTCCCCCTTCTCCTTCCTTTCCTCCCCCCATTCCTCCTCTCCCTCCACTCCATCAACCTCCAAACTTCCACCACTTCCACCACCATTTCCTCCGCGGTGCATTGCTCTCCGGACGGCGGCTGACATCCCAGTGAAGTAACGGCGTCAACGGCAGGGGCTCATAGCGTGGCAGTTCGGCGGATTGGAGCTTGTAGGAGTTCGAGTAACCGGTAGGGTGACGATCCTCGCAATGTTTTGTTTAAAACCATATTTTTCTCGCTTTGGAGTATGTTTAAGGGATTTTTAGGGTGAAAATGTTAATCTTATAGAATGAGGAATGGTGGGTTTTTATTGGGTATTTGGGTTCTCCTCCTACTCCTCTATTTTTTTGACATTTTTGTGCAATTTGGGGGAGAAAATCCCACCTTGAGAATTGGGGGAAGGCGGAGGGAGAACCTGTCTGTGAGGGTTAAATGGTGTCTGGGGACAGCGACGCCATTTAAAAGGCGGCTTCCACCCACGACGCGATTTATCTCAGATAACAGACTCTGTCTTTGGATTGAATAGCGTCCAGAGACAGTGACGCAATTTAAATGGCGACTCTTTGGAAAGACATGATTTAGTTCGGATCACCCTGAGGCCTGATTCTGTTTCTATCGTGATTAGGCGACTAGGGACAACGACGCCTTTTAAAAAGGTGACTACCTTGCACGACGCATTTTAGGCCATCTTCCGAGGCTAGTTTTCGCAAGAACCAGTTTAGGAGTCATGAATGACGTTGGCCATGGGCGACGCGATTCAAGACAGAATCTCATTAAAGCATGCAATTAACATGTGTTTACATTGTTAGATAGTTTAGTTAACTGCATGTTTGAAAACATACTCGAGGACGAGGATTTCTACATTATCGGATCGCACCGTATTGCGTTTCGTGCGATCGTGGACCTAGAGTGACAATTGTTAGCGCTTAGGCACCCTGTGTCGGTGTGGGAGTGACACGGTGCCGGTGTGGGAGTGGTGGGGTGACGCCTAGAGGTCACCTGGTGTACCCCGGGGTATAGCTAGTACCGGTGTGGGAGTGGTACATTCGGAGTGTCACTCATGTTGGGGGAAGCATAACCACCTAGAGCCTGTCAGGCCAGAGTAGCCAGCGCGCTATCCGAGGAGTTGTTGTTTGGTCTCAGCAGGTCGGTGTTTTCCGCGTTCGGCCGTATGGTTTGTGTGTTTGACCGAGGTGCTGGTTGTGGACTCTGTGATGGAGTGGTTTCTGAGTTGAGCATGGTACATTTTGAATGCATGCATTTTATATCGAAATTTCGGAGTTGTGTTTACTGCTTTATTCATTTAAATTGTCTATATTTATGTTGTTGTACTTGTAGGTGCGTAAGTGGGTGGTGGGGATCGAAGGATCTCTATTGAGTCTTTTTCGATGAGACTCACCCCTTGCGGTTTTCAAGTGAGGGTTCCAGGCAGGCGTAGCGAGGAGAGTATTGCCTTGGGTTGCGCGCCAGCAGTCGCTATTCCGGGGTATGCTCCGATGTAGTTGTTATTTTCTTTTCTAGCCTGTACGCTGAATTATTTCTTTTCTGTTGGAATATGTAATTATTTGCGAAGTCAAGTCGAATTGTAATAATTTTTAATATTTGCACTTCTTTCACAATTCGATGTGATGTGGATGTTTAGCTTAGTTTATCATTTATTTTGCAGACTTATCGAGATCCTGGTTTGGTTGCAAATTTAATGATTCGGTACCCATTTAGTAATCGAATATCCGATTATAGGGTGGCGGGTCGTTACAGCAAGCATTAGGCAGGGGATTATATCTATTTGTCCTTCATTGTTGTATCTGTGGATCATATTCTCTCCTTGATCTTCCATCACGATCAATTATAATAATTAAATGAAAATACATAGGTCAAATGTACATCATAGGAGAGAGAATGAATTATATTGGAGTGAGAGAGATGTATGGCATGCAAGCTATATTTAATTAACAATTAATTAAACTCATCACCAATCACATATCCACAACATTCTACATCATCGGATGATACAGATAAACGTGCATATCTATGACCACAGTTAACTTTTAATCATCCACACATGAAGGTGCGCATCACAATGGACTAGAAATTAGATTTTGACTTTGGGACTAGAAATGAGGAGGGAAAAAGTATTCTCGATTTTGCTATGGCCTACGACCTTATACTAGTTAATACTCATTTTATAAAAAAGGAATCTCATCTAGTGACCTTTAAAAGTGGACAAAATAGAAGCCAAATTGATTTTCTTCTCACAAGGAAAACAAATCGCGCTTTATGCAAGGGTTGCAAAGTTATCCCCGGAGAGGCCTTAACAAGTCAGCACAGGTTAGTAGTCTTAGATATTAAGATCAAGAGGTGGTCGGATACGTTTAGAAGGAAGACTGCTGCTAGATCAAGGTGGTGGGAATTAAAAGGGATGAAGCAAGTGATGTTCAGGAATGAACTTCTCAATATGGGTGATTGGAAGTCGGATTTGGACGTCAATACTATGTGGATAGATATGGCCTCAAAGATTAGAATAGTAGCTGGAAAAGTGCTCGGAGAGTCTAAAGGATATGGCCCACCTGTGAAGGAGAGGTGGTGGTGGAATGAGGGAGGTACAAAAGGCGGTGAAGAGTAAAAGAGAATGGTATAAAATATTGCCAAAGTGTGATAATAATGAGGCTTATGAACAATACAAGATAACAAAAAAGGAAGCAAAAAAGGCTGTTAGTAGGGCAAGAGCTCAGACTTTTGAAAAGATGTATGAGAAACTTAGAACCAATGAAGGGGAAAAAGATATTTATAGATTGGCAAGGATAAGAGAGAAAAGGTGTCGAGATCTTAACCAAGTTAGGTGCATCAAGGATAGTGAAGGAAAGGTGTTGGTAAAAGATGAGGACATCAGAGAAAGATGGAGAAGCTACTTTGACAATCTTTTTAATGATAATCATAATGGAAACATAGTGGGCATAGAATGTACAACAGGGCATAATGTGAACTATACTAGGAGGATTAGATTCTCGGAAGTCAAAGAAGTATTGAAGAGGATGAAAGTAGGTAAAGCGTGTGGCCCTGATGGAATTCCTATTGAAGTGTGGAAATGTTTAGAAGATGTTGGAGTAGAATGGTTGACCCGACTGTTTAACAAGATCTTAGTATCAAAGAAAATGCCAGATGAATAGAGGAAGAGCACTCTTGTATCTATTTTTAAAAACAAAGGAGACATCCAGGATTGCTCAAATTATAGAGGAATTAAGCTCATGAGTCATATATGAAGCTGTGGGAGAGAGTTGTGGAACATCGTTTACGTTCTGACACAACTATCTTGGCCAATCAATTCGGCTTTATGCCGGGTCGATCAACTATGGAAGCTATCTTTCTCATCAGGAGCTTGATAGAGAAATATAGAGATTTGAAGAAAGATCTACATATAGTGTTCATCGATTTGGAGAAGGCCTATGATAGAATTCTAAGAGATGTCTTATGGTGGGTGTTGGAGTGCAAGCGAATATCTACTAGGTACATACAAGTATTAAAAGACATGTATGAAGGAGAAACTACTAGTGTCCGCACGGTCGGAGGGAAAACAAGAGATTTTCCTATTTCTGTTGGAGTGCATCAATGATCTGCAATAAGTCCTTACCTTTTCGCATTAGTTATGGACGATTTAACAAAATATATACAAGAGGACATTCCATGGTGTATGTTGTTTGTGGATGATATTGTATTGATAGATGAGATGCAAGAGGGAGTTAATAGAAAACTAGAGCTTTGGAGGAGCACCTTAGAGTCTAAGGGTTTCCAGTTAAGTAGAACTAAGACAGAATACATGCATTGGAAGTTTAGTGAAGGTCGAAGAAGCGAAAAGCAGGGAGTTAACTTGGATGGGATGGCAATACCCCAAAGCATCAATTTCAAATATCTTGGTTCGATCTTCCAAGAAGACGGAGGGTGTGATGAGGATGTTAGCCATAGGATTAAAGCATGATGGTTGAAGTGGAGACTTGCCACGGGAGTCTTGTGTGACTGCAAGATCTAAATGAAGCTGAAAGGAAAATTCTGTCGTACAGCGATAAGACCTACAATGTTATATGGTAGCGAGTGTTGGGCGATGAAGGGACAACATGTCTCCAAGATGAGTGTTGCCGAGATGAGAATGTTAAGGTGGATGTGCGGGCATACTAGGCTAGATAAAATTCGTAATGAGTATATTAGAGAAAAGGTAGGAGTGGTACCAATTGAGGATAAACTGAGAGAAGGGAGACTGAGATGGTTTGGGCATGTTAGGCGTAGGCCTAGAGAGGCTCCAGTTAGAAAAGTGGAGCATATTAGGATAGAGGAGGGGAAGAAAAGAAGGGGTAGACCTAGATTAACTTGGAAGAGGGTAGCACAATATGATTTGGAAGCTTTAAATCTTTCAGAAAAGGTAGCCCAAAATCGTCTAGAGTGGAAACAGAGAATCCATATAGCCGACCCCAATTATTTGGGATTAAGGCTTCGTTGAGTTGAGTTTTATTCCATGCAAAATTTAGAATAATTCTAAATTAATTAATCTAACACTTGGATTAATCACATTAATAACAATTATTAATGTGAAACAATCTAACATTTAGATAGAATTAAAAATTCCTAAATAACACTTATAAAAGAATTTATAATTCCTATTTTAATCCCTTAACAACTCCTTGTTAAGACCCCTTTTATTTAAAGCATATTTCTCAATAACAATTATTAAGAAATAATAATTAGAACATTTCTAATTAATATAGTCTAACAGTTTAGACTTAATATAATCTCTTAATAACTTTTGTTAAAAGATTAATTATTAAGTACATTAGATCTTCAAATTTTAATTAAGGGATCATTGAGAATATTAATTAGCTTAATAACTATTAGCAAGCTTTGATTAACCCTCAATAACTTTTATTAAGGTTAATTCTCAAGAAACAATTAACTTTTTAATAACTATTATTAAGATTAATAAATCACTTAACAAATTTTATTAAAAGTCCCTTAATCAAATACTTAATTTTATAACAACAATTACTAAGAAATTAAAATAATATAATCAGTTGACTAAGATTAATTAACAACATTTGATAATTACAGTTTAAGTCACTACTTAATAATCAAATAACAACTCTTGTTAATATAATTTTAAGATCAAATCTTAAATATAAATTAACAACACTTGTTAATTAAGATTAAAAATATTATCTTAATAATTAATAACAACAATTATTAATAATTAATTAAGATCCCATTTTAAATAAATAACAATATTTGTTAATTATATTTAAGATCGTATCTTAAATATAAACCCCTTTAATCAACTAATTAAAAGTTATTAATTATTAAGATCCTATCTTATTTAGTTAAAAAACAATTAACTATTAAGATCATATCTTAATAAACCCCACAATAAGATCACATCTTAAATAATCACCCCATAATAACTTAAAATAATGAATCAATATATAAAACAAATTTTAAATAAGATTCATCATTTAATTTCATGTTAAAGAGGGTTAAAAACGTGCAATAAGGGGTTAATTAGATTTAAAATTGGGGATGGGCTTGGAGTCAAACGGGCGTGGCCCATTAGGGCCTGGTGGGCCTGGGCCCAGACCTGGACAGAGCCAGGTCTGGCTCGGACCAGGAGCAAACCTGGTCTGGCCTCCTGGCACAGAGCCACCCCGGCCCGACCGCCTCTGCTCGCCCAGTTCAGGGCTCCTAAAGGGAGTGCTCGAGACCGGCCGGTCCAGCGCCCAGCGCCTGGTTCGGCCGGCGCCCCCCCCATCTAAGGTTTCTACACTTGCAGGTTTTAGGGTGGTGTTTGGGGCTGCGCCGCCGCCGGAGGGGACGACCGGAAGTTGCTGGGGGGAGGTTTGCCCCTGTTAGAATTGGGTGGCCTCATAGCCAATCATTGTACATTCTAGTTCAGATTATTAATAAAGGCAATTATTTCTTCATTTAATAGTTCTCGCAAACGACTATCGTAATGAAGGTCCATAGACAAATGTATGGGATATTGAATCATGATGAGATCATGATAGTGAGATCAATATCCTAAGGCAGTTGTCTTAAATAGTTCTCGATCATAGGATATTTGAGATGGACATTAAATATCCGATAAGATCGACACAAGTTGTGTCTGCTCATATGATGAGGGTGAATGATCTCACATTCACTCGTGTGGTGACACTAAGACAAACAAGTGGGTGCTCATTAGAGAATGAGTTCACTGAATAGACCCAAATAAGAATTCCTGGATGGTAATTATACCTATTAGTCAACCAAGGAATTCAATCGTTGCAGTAGCACAGTTGGTCCTTTGACCTGAGTCACCAATGATACCTTGTTTGTAGACCATTGTATCTTGATTCTCTGACTCGTGGACTTTAACCATTAAGTCCATCATAATCGGTCTTTCAGATACAATGGAAAGCTTGCGAAGGTAATTGAGTGAACAACAAGGGATCACTCACTCTTGGTATAAGACTGGAGAGAGAATGTCCCATAGATGTGTACACAGAAATCCCTAGCCAGGGTCAAATGAAAGAGATGTCTTTCTAGACATTAACTGTGTATTGGAATCCATCTGGATAATGCGATAGAGGGTTTGACTATAAAACCATACCCTTGCGTTATCGGGACATTGCATGAGTGAAGGATTATATCTGTGAGGCATCTGCAGACGGAAAGGTTCAATTAAAAGGGAACAGTATCCCTTATATCTTCTGGGATCATGAGGTAGTGTTTGGTGCTGTTCATGATCGGAAGGCCAAGTGAATTAATCATCGGATGATAATTTACTTGTTTATTAAATTAATCATTTAACATATGATGTTTAAATGTTAATTAATAAATATTAAACTCAAGAAACAGTTCTAAGTTTAATGGGCCTGCAACCGGACTGATATATGGGCCTAGAGGGTCACACACATAAGAGTTCTCGTCAGACGGTGAGAGATGTTAAATTTCATGCTTATCTGGGTTTTTGTGAAAAGCTGCAGGATAAACATGAAGATTTAATGGAGAATTATCCAAGGCCAAACTCTTGGATAATCATGAGGATTAATTGTTGTGCTTATCCTTATTTCTATATAAGGAGGGCCAAGGGGGAGTGGTAAAAAGTTAGTTGGACAAATTTTACTCCCCAGATTCTCTCTCTCCTCTCTCTCTCCTTCTCTCTCTCTTGGAGTGGATATGTTTCTCTCCACGCATGGTGGATTTGAGATCTGGTCGGAGCACTCAAGCCGAGGAGGAAATCGTGTCTGCTGCGGGAACTCGTGTGGATACCTCTAGAGATCGTGCGCGTGCGCGATTACCGAGTCGGCATCATCCACGGGAGATTCGGAACCCCGCAAAGGTGAAGAACTGTTCTTACCGCTTAGTTTTAATGTCCGTTTTACGACCCGAGCAACCGATACAATGGAATCATTTTTATTTCCGCTGCGTTCTTGGCGGTTCCTTACAGCCCCTTCATCCCCGACGTCGCCTGCCGCCGGCCAGCGAACCAATGTCGCCGGTGAGCCCCTCAAAAGCGGCGGTTAACGATTCTAATAACCGTGGTCTCCTTTATCCTCATCCAATGCTTGGAAAAAGAGAAATATGGGGGGGGGGCTCAATCGTCGAATTTCGGCCACACTAGGGTCCTTGGGGATAGCCGGGGATAGCTATTCATAACAGCAAGCTATTTGGTTTTACTTCCATCACCATGGAAGCTCTATTCAAACCTACAAATCCGATTCTTTATCACTATAAAGAACCCAACGAAAAACCCCAAAATAAATCAATTTTTCTTCACAGAAAATTAATCTCAAATTAGTATGTTCATCCGATGAACATCTTCCGAAAGAGAAAAACGATTCGAGCATGGAAATTATTTCAGAACAATAATTTAGTCGTTCCGAAGCGGATCAGAGCGGAACCTGGCTCTGATACCACTGTTGGGATTCGGGCGGGACGCGAAGAACACAGCGGAAACGACGAACAAAAATTTATCCCGCCCGATGCCCGCTAATCTAATTACCGCGTGCGGATTCGAATCCGCTTCCGTCTCGGTTCCATCGAGGCGATGCCGCAAGCCGCACAAACGTCCGGCCTCCAGCGATATCCACATGATCCTCCGCGGTGGTTCATCCTTGCTCCCTCGTCCGTATTAGCTCGTTCGCTGAAGATCCGTTACCGCAAAGATGTCCGGAAACCAGCGGACGGGAATTCCAGACTTTCTGGAATCGCGCGCGACGGAGACTGTTCCGGCGCCTCGAACGGGGCGCCCAGAGGAGGAGAGAGTAAGAGGAGATGATGGCCAGCATGGGGAAACCCTGGATCTTGGCCCAGGGTTTCTCAACAGCGCATATATATATTAAGTCGGCACGACTTTTCACAAAAGTCCCCGAGTTAATATAAATCCCACTTATGTACCATCGACTGAGAATCTTATTGCGTATGACCCTCTAGGCCCGTTTACTAGTCCGATTTTCAGCCCGTTAAATCCAATAACTAGTTATTGACTTATTGTAATTAATTAATATCTAGATATTAACTAATTACTTAGCCGAATTAACATCGCATGTAAATTCGATCGGACTTCCGATCAAGTTGGGTGCCAAGCAACACCGTATGATCTCGGAAGGTAATGGGGTTCAGCAACCCACTTATGGAACCGGTCCGTCCACAGTTACCGCGTGGCTATACTCCTTCGTTCGCACAATGCTCTCGAGTTAACCTAGGGTATGGTCAACTGTCAAACCCTAGATAGTCTTACCGGATGTTTGATGTCCTTCTCAAACATCCTACGACTAGGAACAATTAAGAATATGTGTTTATAAGTCATCAGTCTCATTATTATGTTCTCATCATAATCTGATGACTATTGCACATATTTATGGACTTCATTATGCGCAATTATTAATATGCCAATCATATGAATTTAATGCCATTAATTAGTGAACCAAATTGAAATAGGTGCCTTATGATTGGCTTAGAGGACACCTATATCTATCATAGGGAAAGGTGGGACGGCCAAGGTTTCGCAGCAGCTTGGCCTACTCAACCCGGTCGCTACATTATATATTAATCGCGCAGTTTTTTCACTAAAACCCCCAATTAATATAAAACCCACTTAAAATTCCGTCGCCTTGATAATCATTTGATGTGACCCTCTAGGCCCAATATCAAGTCCGGTTAATGGCCCAATAATCCCAATGACTCCTCACTGGCCTAATTAATCAATTAATAACTCATATTAATTAACTAATCAACTGAATCAATCTCGCACATCAAATTCGGTCGGACTTCTGATTACGTTGAGTGCCAAGCAACACTGTATGAACACGGAAGGTATTGGGGTTAAGTAACCCACTCTTGGAACCTTTCAGCCGATAGTTACCGTATGGATATAATCCTTCATTCGTACAATGCTCTCGAGTCAACTCAGGGTATGGTCTACCGTCAAAGCCTAACCAGTCGACTCACTTGGATCGGATGCTACCGTATAATATCGAAAAACTCATTTCCCCATATTATCGTCCGTCCTGGCTAGAGACTTCTGCGCATCCTTCCTAGAGCATTCTCTCTCTAAGTACCGAGAGCAAATGATTCCTTATTGACACTGAATTCCCTTCGACGGTATTCCGTTGTACCTGATTCTTGCCTATTTAGAATCCCATGGATAGAAATTCATAAACAAAGGTCAAAGCACAGAAGTCCACCGACAAGGTGTCCTTGGTGTCTCAGGTCCGAAGACCATCCATGCAACTGCAACAATAGAATCTAGTTGGTTGACAGTGAGGTACTTTACCATCCAGCGATTCAGTCGGATCAGTTCAGTGAACTCATTCTCTAATGAGCACCTACAGAGTCACCTTAGTGTCTCTACACAAGTGACTATGAGATCAGCCACCCTCATTATATGAGCAGAAGTAATCTATACTAGTCTAACCGGATATCCGATGTCCTTCTCGGATATCCTCCGACTAGGAACTATTAAGAATATGTGTATTTAAGTGATCAGTCTCACTAGTATGATCTCATCATAATCTGATCACTATCGCACATATTTACGGACTTCATTATGAAACGATAACAACACGAGTTTACACATAATAAAATAAAGTTGTTTTATTAATAAGTCATATTGGCTTGTAGGCCACCTAAGACTAACAATATCCCACTTGGACTAAAGCCAATCACCTTTATGAACTAAACCTATAGACTCTGGGTGACGCTGAAACACATTTTGAGCCAATGGCTTTGTCAGTGGATCTACTACATTGTCGACAGATGGAACTCTTTCCACCACTACATCTCCTCTAGATATGATCTCTCTGATGAGATGAAAGCGCCTCAGAATATGCTTCGATTTTTTATGAGACTACGGCTCTTTCGCTTGCGCAATGGCTCCATTGTTGTCGCACAACATTGGAACAGGTTCATAGATGCTGGAAACTACGCCGACGTCGGTAATGAATTTCTTCAAACACACTGCTTCCTTGGCGGCTTCAGCTGCAACAATGTACTCAGCTTCATTCGTCGAATCTGTAGTGGTTGCTTGCTTGGAACTCTTTCAGCACATTGCTCCTCCGTTCAAAGTAAACACAAATCCAGATGTAGACTTGCTATCATCTAGATCTGACTGGAAACTCGAGTCAGTAAAGCCTCGCAGTTCAAGTCACCTCCTCCATAAACAAGAAACATACCCTTAGTTCTTCTCAAGTACTTAAGGATACATTTCACTGCCTTCCAGTACTCATCGCTTGGATCAGCCTGAAATCTGCTCGTAACACTTAGAGCATATGCTACATCAGGCCGTGTACACAGCATGACATACATGATAGATCCTATGGTAGAGGCATAGGGTACTCTATCCATAAATGCCCTCTCATTAGGAGTCTTAGAAGACTGCTCCTTTGAGAGATTAATTTCATGACTCATCAGTATGAGACCTCTCTTGAAATTTTCCATACCAAACCTTTTGGTAATGGTATCTATGTACAAGGATTGGGTCATTCCAAGCATCCTCTTTGATCTATCTCTATACAACCATATTCCCAATACGTAGGATGCTTCTCCCAAATCCTTCATGGAGAAGTTTTTCGACAACCAGATCTTTACGGATGACAACATAGCTACATAATTTCCAATGAGTAGTATGTCATCTACGTAAAGAACTAAGAAGGTGATTGCATTCCCACTAGTCTTCTTGTACACACATGGCTCATCTTCATTCTTAATGTAGTTATAAGAGTTAACAGCCTCATCAAATCTTATATTCCAGCTCCAGGAAGCCTGCTTCAATCCATAAATGGACCTCTGAAGCTTGCAAACTCTATCTGGAGATTCTTTGGATGTGAAACCTTCAGGTTGTAGCATATACACCTCTTCCTCAAGGTTACCGTTAAAGAAGGCAGTCTTCACATCCATCTGCCAAATTTCAAAATCAAAGTGTGTAGCTTTGGCGAGTAGAACTCTGATCGACTTTATCATGGCAACTGGTGAGAAAGTCTCGTCATAATCAATTCCTTACCTTTGACAATATCCCTTTGCCACCAACCTTGCCTTATAAGTATCAATCCGTCCATCAGTACCGATCTTTCTCTTAAAGATCCAATTGCACCTGATAGGTACAATACCCTCGGGCAAGTCCTCCAGGTTCCAAACTTGGTTGATGTACATGGACTGTACTTTTGAGTTCATGGCTTCTTGCCATTTTTCGGCTTCTGGGCCTTCTATGGCCTCATGGTAGGTTATAGGATCATCATCCCCATTATATTCTACCTTAGACTTACCTTCATCGATATGTCCCACATATCGTTCGGGTAGTTTAGGTATTCTACCAGATCTACGAGGCTCATCTGTGTGTACTTGAATAAATTCAGGAACTGATATCTCATCTAATGATAATACAGTTGTTTAGGGGTCTGGAGCCTCTTCCAATACTATTTTACTCCCACTGTCCTCCTAGAGAAGGTATTCTTCTTCCAGGAAGATAGCTTTCCTAGCCACAAACACCTTTTGTTCACCAGGATGGTAAAAGTAGCATCCAAAAGTTTTCTTTGGATATCTTGCAAACCTGCATTTATCAGTTCGTGATTCCAGCTTGTCTGGATCATGCCTCTTTACATAAGCAAGACAACCCCAGATTTTAACATATTTAAATTCTAGTTTCCTGCCTTTCCATATCTCATATGGAGTAGAGGTCACAAACTTGCTGGGTACTCTGTTTAATAAGTATGCTGCTAACTCTAGAGCATACCTCTAGAGTAACACTGGTAAATCCAAAAAGCTCATCATACATCGCACTATGTCCAATAAGGTGTGATTCCTCCTTTCAGATACACCATTCATCTGTGGTGTATATGGAGGGGTCAACTGAGAAAGGATACCATTATCGTTTAAGAATTGTGTGAAATTAGTACTCAAGTATTCTCTTCTTCGATCTGATCGAAGAGTTTTGATACTCTTTCATGTTTGCTTCTCTACCTCATTCTTGAACTTCTCAAAGGCTTTCGACTTGTACTTCATTAAGTACAAATAGCCGAATCTTGAGAAGTCGTCAGTGAATGTGATGAAGTAAGAAAAACCACCTTTGACTTGGGTGGACATAGGACCGAATACATGTAAGTCGGAGAAGGCCTTATGGCGAGTATAAGAGAGAGGGAGGTAGAAGTACATCGGAGTATGAGAGAGGGAGAGGTACGTAGACCTCTATTTATTAACAATTAATAAATATCTATAATTCAAACTTCCACGATCCACACAATCCATTCATCACATGAATAATTAAATAAGTGCATATCGATGACCACGGTGTGGTTTGAACAATCCACACAAGATAAGCGGATCACATAGCTAAAACAAAAGAGTTTCAAAATAAATAATTTTTTACTTTTAAAAAGTTAGGATCCAATCAAAATTATAATTTGAATTTCGAAAACTCATTTTATTAATTTAATCATATAATTAAATCAAATTTAAAAGCATTAAAACACACATCACATGTGCACACATTCCAAATTAATGATTCCAGATTATTCCATGCAAATTAGAACATTTCTAATAATTAAACAATCTAACATTTAGATTAAAACATATTAATAATCTAACAATTAGACTATTAATAATTAAAAACTAATCTAACTCTTAGACTAGTCCATTAAAGTTAATTACTAAATTAACACTTAAATTAATAATCACCTCTAATTAATAGATTATCTACTAATCTAACTCTTAGATGAGTTAATTAATGTTAATCAATAATTTAACATTTAAACTAATAATTAACACTAATTAATTAATAACTTACACTCTAGCTCTTAGATTAGTTAATTTAAAATTAATCATTAACTTAACACTTAAATTAACAATTAACTCTAATTAACTTAAAGTGATAATCTAACTCTTAGATTAAATAATTAATGTTAATTATCAATTTAACACTTAAAATAATAATTAACACTAATTCTTTAATAACTACTAATTTAACACTTAAATTAGTTAATTAAACTAATAATTAATTTAACACTTAAATTAATAACTAAATCATTAATTAACAATTAGATGAATTAATAATTAATAATCTAACACTTAGACTAATAATTATTAATCACTAATTTAACCCTTAAATTAGTTAAATTAAGATTAACTAATAATTTAACATTTAAACTAATAATTAATCCTAATAAATTCATAACTAATTGTTAATCAAAATGATTCAAAATCATTAATGCCCAAATAATTAAAATTGAATAATAAATTTAAATATCAAAATAATTTTGAATTTTAAATTAAAATCAGATTTTAATTTCATTAAATGGGCATTAGGTTTAATGGGAAATAGAAGGCTTAATAAAATGGGATTTGGGGCTATGGAGCTCAGCCCATTTGGGCCGAACCAGGGCTCGGGCCCTACTGGGCCTGGGCTCGAGCCAGGCACGCCTAGGCTCGGGCCCGGTCCAGCCACTGACCCTGCCTGGCCGGACCGGCCCACTTGCAACTTGGCCCCTTTCTTCCCCAGTCGCAGAACCCCCGAAGCCCTAATGCCACCCTTGTTATCAGGTTGCAGGTGGAGGGAAAAGGAGTTGCAATGCCGCCGCTAGCCGGTGCTGGCAAGGCCACCGGTGGCCCCCTTAATTAGCTGGCCCGAGTCTCTTCATTAACCCTTAATATTCTGGTTTTCTGAAAACCGTGGAGATGGAGAAGAAAAGGAAGGGAGATCCCCTCCATCCGGCCATCTCCAGCGTCGGCTTTGAGCCCAGGGAAGAGAAACAACGGAACTTGGCTCTGATACCACTGTTGGGTTCTTGTGTTTCTCCGATCGCCCACGCAACGAAATAAACAAAATAAATACAGTGATCCGTTCCCGCTTCGATAAAACTAAAACGATTATCAGATAATCGGATTCTTACCACGTGCGGATTCGAATCCGCAACTGTTCGGTTCCGTCGATGTGACACCGCGAGCCACGCAAATGCCCGGCCGCTAACGAAGTCCATGTGATCCTCCTCGCGGTGGATTTCTTCTCATTCCTCGTTCCTCGCAGCCCACGAACAGTCCATCGATCGCCGCAACAACTGCCGCAAAGTTCAGTCGTATTCCCCGTCGAACGAAAGTCAGAGAAGACGGTGGAGCAGACCTACAATGGAAGGCCGGCCTAGCGCGCTGGAGAAGGAGAGGAGAGAAAGGTTGGACAGCCAGGGTTTCGTTGTAGCTTGGCCTGCTCAACCCGGTCGCTATATTATATATTAATCACGCAGTTTTTTTATAAAAACACCCGGTTAATATAAAACCCACTAAAAAATCCATCGCCATGAGAATCATTTGCGTGTGACCCTCTAGACCCAATAACCAGTCCTGTTAATGGCCCAATAAGCTCAGTGACTCCTCACTGGCCTAATTAATCAATTAATAACTCATATTAATTAATTAATCAACTGAATCAATGTCGAACATCAAATTCGGCCGAGCCTCCGGTCACGTTGGGTTCCAAGCAACACCGTGTAAACCCGGAAAGTATTGGGGTTAAATAACCCACTCTTGTAACCTTTCAGCCAACAGTTACTGCGTAGATATAATTCTTCATTCGTACAATGCTCTCGAGTCAACGCAGGGTATGGTCTACCGTCAAATCCTAACCGGTGGACTCAATTGGATCGGATGCTGCCGTATAATATCAGAAAACTCCTTTCCCAATATTATCATCTGCCCTGGCCAGAGACTTCCGCGCATCCTTCCTAGAGCATTCTCTCTCTAAGTACCGAGAACGAATGATTCCTTATTGACACTCAATTCCCTTCGACGGTATTCCGCTGTACCCGATCTTTAGTTATTTACAATCCCGTGGATTCATAAACCAAGATCAAAGCACAGAAGTCCACCGACAAGGTGTCCTTGGTGTCTCAGGTCCGAGGACCATCCACGCAATTGCGACGATAGAATCAAGTTGGTTGATAGTGGGATACTTTACCATCCAGCGATTCAGTCGGATCAGTTCAGTGAACTCATTTCTCTAATGAGAACCTACATATTTCCCTTAGTCTCCACACAAGTGACTATGAGATCAGTCACCCTCATCATATGAGCAGGAATAATCTATACTAGTCTAACCAGATATCCGATGTCCTTCTCAGATATCCTCCGACTATGAGCTGTTAAGAATACGTGTATTTAACTGATCAGTCTCACTAATATGATCTCATCATAATCTGATCACTATCACACATATTCACAGACTTCATTATGAGACGATAACAACACGAATTTACACATAATGAAATAAAGCCATTTTATTAATAAATGAACAAGATTACAAAGTTATATTGGCTTGTAGGGCACCCAAGACTAACAGCACCCAGAGCACAGAGAGAGAGAGGAGGGGGACGACTAGGGCTGCTCTAGATCTTGGCCCAGGGAAGCCCTCTTCGCTATATTTTATATTAGATATGACTATTTTTTATAAAAACCCCTTATTATTGTAAAATTCACTTAAATATCTCGAACTGAGAATCCTTTTATTTGTGACCCTCTAGGCCTAAATGCTAGTACGATTTTTGGCCCAATGAGCCCAATAACTCCTTATTATCTTATTGTAATTAATTAATATCTCATATTCAATTAATTACGAAACTGAATTATTGTCTCATGGTAATCGTCCGGATCTTTGATCATGTTGGGTGCTAAGGAACACCACATGATCCCAGAAGGCGATAGGGTTCTGTAACCTATTCTTGGAACATGTTCGTCCACAGTTACCATGTGGATTTAATCCTTCATCCGTACAATGCTCCCGGTTTAACCTTGGCATAGTTAATTGTCAAACCCTATCTAGTTATCACACTCGGCATGAATGCGCGCTTATTCAATATCAGAAAACTCATTTCCAGATATTGATCCGCCCTGACCAGAGACTTCTACGCATTTAACTTGGAGCATTCTCTCTCTAATTATTGAGAGCGAATAATTCTTTCTTGACACACAATCGCCTTCGAAGGTCTTCCGTTGAGCTCAAACACATGACTAACTAGAATCCTATGGATAGGAATCTATAAGTCCTAGTCAAAGCCCAGAAGTCTACCAAAAAGGAGTCTTTGGTGTCTCAGGTCTGAGGACCATCCATGTAACCATGACGATGGATCAAACTAGTTGATAATCAAGTAACTTACCATCCAGTGATCTATGTCAGATCAGTTCAATGAATTCATTCCCCAATGAGCACCTACAAGTTTAGCATAGTGTCTCCACACAAGTGACTATGAGACCAGTCACCCTCATCATATGAGCTGGAGTAACATGTACTAATCTGACTAGAAGTCTGATATCCTTCTTGAATATCCACTAACTAAGAACAATTAAGAATGCATGTTTGTAGATTGTCAGTCTCATTATTGTATCTCATCACAATCTAACAATCATTGCATGCATTCATTGACTTCACTATGATACGATTAATACTAAAATAGACGATTTACTCATAATGAATATTTATTGTCATTAATAAATGAATAAAATAAGTCTGATTGGCTTGTAGGTTATATATAAAACTAACAATTTGGACATGAATTAAGTGAGATATAAGATTCACAAGTTAGGATTTCAAAACTGCAAGGACATATTATATAGCTGGAGAAGAATATTATAGAGTAAATATCAAAAGAACTCAAAAAATTATGAAATTCATTAGACATAAAGATTACATGAAAACTAGACGTCTGTCAAAATTTTAACTAAATTGAACATCAGATAAGAAATATCAAATATCTTTAACTTAGATGATCACAGTTAAAAACAAAACAGATTGAATGGATAGATTATATATACTGAGATAATAATCATAGAATAAATAGTAACAAATATCACAAAAATATAAAACCTGATGATCAGGAAGTAAATATATAGATGAAACTTCTTATCAATTTATTTGCTTTTGAAAACTTTTTAATAATAATATAGTAAAATAGATCATACTTAGAGTTATCCACCTACCTCTTGAAGAAAGATCGACTTTTAGTTCCCCAATTGCTTCTTTGCTATCTATCTATAGTTTCTTCCTCTTCCAAACTCTTTTGTACATTCTCTAAGTTCTTTCCTATGTTCTCTAAGCCTCCAATAACATAAAACATTGATTAGAATTAAATTGTCAAAATAAATAACTATGAATCAACTTTATTCCCTCAAGAGCACCATATGAACTTACCCTTACAAAAGAGCTGCATGTGATAGAACTTGAGTATGACCCTAAGACTCTATTTATACTTATTTTCCTTTATAATACAACCACTAACATCCTCTTTCTTGGCTGGAGTCGAACTCCAACTCCTCATAATTTAATCTCTAAGTCAAAGTCACTTCCTGTACAAATCAGATTCTATTCACGCCACCTGCAATTTTCTTTTCTGAAAACTTTTTAATTTGGCCTCTTAAACATCCGAATTAGAAACAACTCTCTTTTACGAAACTTTATAACTTTTTATTATCTTTCCAATGTCATCGAGCTCACTATTTTTGGATATTCATACAAAACATTATGCCTATTTTACTGACTTGTTGTCCTTAATACTTCGAACTTAAAAATCTAGTAGATTTTCTTACTATCCAAAAGTATCATGATTCTTATTAGTAAATGACTTATTTTAAATACATGATCTTCATAACACTTCTAAAAGTTTGAGTTATCATTCTAATGGGAGTTGTCTTACTTAATTTGAAATTTTATACACGAAGTTATACATAAAACACTAGGACTACGTTAAGTAAATATATGTAAGAATCCTAATTCAAGTAGGATTCCAATTATGACTTTCTACCCTTTAATTAGAATCTTATTTATATTAAAATTTATTGTATTATACTTTTAATCCAAGTTAAATATATCATACATAACTTTTTAGGTAGTAGTTAATTTTAATTATACCATCTTTTATTTCCTAATTCAAATCCTAGTCTAATTAGAACTTGTATTCTATGGGAAGTCCTTTCTAAAACTGTTCATCGATATTTTTGACCTCAAAAATATCTTAATGAATAAAAATGATCTTTTACAACCTTATGGATCTTTTATTCTATTTCCAATGATATCAACCATGCCTTAATCCGAATTTTCTATAAAACGTTATCATTATTTTACTATGCTACTATGTAATACACCTAAAATAGAATTTTAACTAAATTAGTAGACTGTTTTTAATAGTATAATCGGACTAATAGACTTTCATAATAAAGTTAGTTGGACTAAATCACATTACTTAGACTAACTAATGGACTATTATAAAAATTTGGTAGGGGGGAATTGAAACTTGAAAGAAAATTGGAGTCTCTCCTCCTCTTGAGAACTAGGAGGTATTATAATGAGACCGGCCCTGCAGCCTGCGGCTCGGGCCCACCTGTCTGTAAAAATTTGCCAAGTGGGTCCTTCTCCAAGTCCGACAACCTACTCTTCTATAGGTAATGTGCATTCAGCCACAAAGTTGGCGACGGCCTACGCCTTGATAGCCATCCTTCGTCGGTGGGTGATTTCAAACTCTGACAGCTCAATTGCTGATAGACATAGGTAGCCTCTAAGCAAATCACGAGGCACCTATTTCAATCTGGTTCAATAATAAATGGCATATATATATTTCATTACGTAGATTGGTGTGTTTATTATTAAGTCGCATAATCAAGTCCATGAATGTGTGCAACGGTCATCGGATTATGATGAGATCATAATAATGAGACCGATGACTTATAAACATATATTCTTAATTGTTCCTAGCCATAGGATGTTTGAAGAGGACATCAAACATCCAGTAAGATTAGTACAGGTTATTCCAGCTCATATGATGAGGGTGACTGATCTCGTTAGTCACATGTGTGGAGACACAATGCTGAACCTATAGGTGCTCATTGGGGAATGAGTTCACTGAACTGATCCGATATGAATCGCAGATGGTAATTTACGTGACTGCCAATCGGCTTAATTCATCGTCACAGTGGCGTGGTTAGCCCTTGGACTTAAGACACCAAAGACACATTGTCGATGGACTTCTGGGCTTTGACCTTGGCTTATGAATCCCTATCCACGAGATTTCTGGGTCCAGCAGAAGACCTTCGAAGGTGATTGTGTGTTCAATAGAGGATCGTTCGCCCTCAGGTAACTGGAGACAGAATGCTCTAGAATAGATCCGCAGGAGTCTCTGACCAGAGCAGACACAATATCAGAAAAGGTATTTTCGAATATTGTACAGCGGAGTCTGATTCAAGTGAGTTGACCATCTAGGGTTTGACAGTTGACTATACCCTGGGTTAACTCGAGAGCATTGTGTGAACGAAGGATTATAGCCACGCGATAAATGTGGACGGACAGGTTCCATGAGTGGGTTGCTGAAACCCATTAACTTTCGAGATCATGCGGTGTTGCTTGGCACCCAGCTTGATCGGAAGTCCGACTGAATTTTACATGAGATGTTAATTCAGTTAAGTAATTAATTAATATCTAGATATTAATTAATTACAATAAGTCAATAACTAGTTATTGGACTTAACGAGCTGAAAACCGAACTGGTTAATGGGCCTAGAGTGTCACACGCAAACAGATTCTCAACGAGTGGTACTTTAGTGGGATTTATATTAACACGGGGACTTTTGTGAAAAGTCACGCCGACTTAATATATATATACGTGCTGTTTAGAAATCCTGGGCCAAGCTCTAGGAGCTCTCAAGGCTGGCCGTCCCCCTCTCTCTCTCCCGTCTGGATGATCCGAACATGGTTGCGGTGAGGATTCTTCAGCGAGCGAGCTGATATGGACAAGGGATGGAGGACGAACTAGCGCAAAGGATTGCGTAGATACCGCTAGAGGCCGGACGCTTGTGCGGCTAGTGGCATCGCCTTGACGGAACTGAAACGGTCGCAGATTCGATTCCGCGTACAGTAATGAGATCACAACTTCGAATTTCGGTTTTAGTTTTTCGTTCCGAATCGGATCAGCCGGCATCAGACAGGTATTTTTTTGTTGCTTCCGCTGCGTTCGTCGTGCCCGCCCAGATTCCAACAGTGGTATCAGAGCCAGGTTTTGCTCTGATCCGATTCGGGATGACGAAATTAATATTTTAAAATAGATTCCATGCTCAAATTGTTTTTCTTTCACAGAAGATGTTCATCGGATGAGCATATTAATTTTAGATTAATGTTCTATGAAGAAAAATGATTTATTTTGAGGTTTTCATTTTGTTCTTCATGTAAATGAAGAACGACTTCAAGGGTTAATGTTGTGGGATTTTTGGACACCGCCGGCCATCCTCGTCATCCCCGGTGTGACCGGCGGTGGGCGGCGACCTCACCAGCCACCTGCTGGGCGGCGGGGACCGGTGGTGGAGCCTCCTTCTTTGGCGTTTTTCAAATGTTGGAAGAACAAGGGGAGAGCAACAGTTTTTGAAAACTCTCCATAACCGCCGGATTTTGGGGGGGTTGCCGGCGGCAATGGCTTGCCGGACGGCCACTGCCGGCGCCGGGGACGAAGGGGACACCACTCCCCTTCAGGTTCCGGCCGGCCTCGCTGCCGGCGGCAGCGGCGGCGCCGCCCCATCCCTGCCCCGAAACCTGCAAACGAGGGGGGCAAAAACCCTAAGGCTCACTTTGTTTGATTACGGGGATGCCTAATTCCTCCAATTCCCCCAACTCCCCAAACTCTACCTGGAATACTTAATTATCCCTTCCCCCAATTTTACCTTTTATTTCACTCCTTATTCCACTTATTCCTACCAAATCACTTAGAATAGCAGTGTAATTCTCCTTATTCTGGGTGGAATACCAACAACTTACCAAATCAAAATACCTCTTATTATGGTTTAAGAAATCCCCAAAACCTTATTCTCGTTTAAGCTCTTCTGCAAACAAGGTGAGACTAAAGTTGGTGAACCTGCCGCTAGGGCCCCGAACCGGACGGTCTTGAGCAGCCCGACTGGGTCTAGGCCGGGCTTGGCTTGGACATGCCCTGGTCAAGGTTGGCCGAGCCCAGGCTCGAGCCAAATGGCTAGCCTGGCTCGAGCCAATGACCTGGACCAGGTCAGCCAGGCCCGAGCCCACTTGATCTGGCCAATAACCTCAAAAACCCCCTATTAAAGGTTTAAACCCCACACCATTCAATTAAATGGGTCTTTTAAGATTTGATCTTAAATTTAAATTAACAAGTGTTGTTAAATAATTTATTTAACAATTAACAAGGGTTTGTTAATTTAAGATGTAAACTTAAACCTAATTAACAAATGTTGTTAATTTATTTTAAGTTATGACCTCAATAATAATTAACAATGGTTGTTAATTTAATTTATTAAGTTTTGAGGGGTTACTTAAGATATGATCTTAAATCAATCTTAACAAATGTTGTTAATTAATTTCTAAGTAGTGATCTTAACATAAATTAACAAATGTTGTTAATTTTGATTAAATGATTAGATTATTTTAATTTCTTAGCAATTGTTGTTATCAAATTAATTATTTAATTAAGGGACATTTAATAAAGTGACTATTAAATATTTTAGTTAACTCTTTATAATTATTATGCAAAGGGTTAATTATTTCTTGAGAATTAACCTTAATAAAAGTTATTATGGATTAATTAACTCTTAATAATAGTTATTAAGATAGTTAATTAATATTCTTAAGTATCTCTTAATTAAATTTTTGAAGATCTAATCTACTTGAAAATTGATCTATTAATAAAAGTTATTCAGAGATTAAATTAAGTCTAATTGTTAAACTAATTTTAATTAGAAATGTTCTACTTAATTTTTCTTAATAATTGTTATTAAAAAATATTATTTAATAAAGAGGTCTTAACAAGGAGTTATTAAGGAATTAATAATTAGAGTTAGAAATTCTTTTATATGAGTTATTAAGGAATTTTTAATTCTATCTAAATGTTAGATTGTTTAACATTAATAATTGTTATTAATGTGATTTAAAATTAATCTAAGTGTCAGATTAATTAATTTAGAAATATTCTAAATTATGCATGGAATATTTTAGAATTTTAATTTTAATCTTGAATACACATGTTAATGTGTTTTAATTCTTTAAATCAGATTTAAATGCATGATAGAAAATGAGATTTTCAAAAATTCAAATTATCTAATTTTGATTGGTACCCAGGTTTTGATAAAACCAAAATTATTATTTTTCAAAATTTTAGCCTTCATGTGATGTGTTTTATCATGTGTGGATGGTTAAAATTTGTAGTGGTCATGGACATGCACTTAGTTAAATTTTATATCACGTGATGATGTGTGATTATGTGGATTGTTATGGAATATGATGTATATTAATTAAATGTTAATTAATGAGGCCTGCGTATCTCTCTCTCTCTCTCTATCATTCCAATGTAATTCTATCTCTCTCTATTATTGTACTCTGCCACAAGGCTTTCTTTTGAAATTTCTTTGTATTTGAAATTGTTTAAAAATTAATATTTTTGTAATTGATCGCCCTGGCCGAAGAGAGACGAGGATGATCCACAAGTACAATTAGGAAGGCGACCGGAGATGAGATCACCAGTGCTCGTGTGTTTGCATGTTTTAATTATATAATTGTTATATAGTTGTGGTGATTAATTGTATGGCTCCAGTTAATCACCGTGTTGTCCATAACCGCATAATGAACATGTATGGATGATACATGTTTCTCTTTTGATTATGAATCAATTGCTATAATCTAGATATAGTTAAAAATATATGCAATATATTATAAACTATCATCTAGGAAGAGACCAAGATAAAAGTTATCTAAAACCTTCGCTAAAGTTTGAGACGTAACGTGAGTAGTTGAGAACTTACTGTGTGGTCCTCCATCGTTATAATCATATGACTCAAATTACCTTAGACAAGTTTGTTGTGCTACCACAAGGCTTGTCTAATTGTGAGGAGAGACTCTGGCTATAGCATAAATAGCCTTATGATCGGGGTAGAGGAACCATGTAGCCTTGTTATGCTACCACAAGGGTTGCATACAAATCTATACCCGTCTCGTAACACTGGTAATGCTTAGACCAGAATTAATGGTTTGTTCTGCTATCCACAAGGCCATTAAATATCTGGGAACCAAAGCTATGATCAGATGTCGCAAAGAGTTGCAAGTCCCATAAGATAGGTGATCTTTGATTGTAGTACAGTTTGTTGTGCTATCCACAAGGTTGTACTACAAGTCATTGAGATTCTAATCCCTGCTAGGAGACCATCGGAGTCTTCCATTCTGTGTACCTGAGGGTTATACAGTCCATCGAAAAATAGTGGGAAATAATTCAAGATAAAAGTCTATAATTGAATTATAAGAACTGTCTGTTTAAATCATTTATTTCCTCTATTAATTGAAATGTCGTCTATTAATCCGAGACTTAACATACTGGATGTCAAAGCTTCTCAAATTCAGATTTACAAAAGGACTCTAAAGAATGTCTTCAGGGTCATATGATAGCCACTATCCTAGTAAGATATCATGAAATCTCTTACTTGGGTGAAACCAAGTAGAAGAGATATTCATAGTATGCCTTTGCAAAAGGCTAGAGGCAAGATCTTAAATGGTCGAACCCACACCTGAGATAGATAAAGGCAAATCAGTTGAAAGAGAGAATGAGTAGTTCTCCGACTGCAACCAATATAAAGATATTAGTAAAGGCAAATAGGAAAATGAAACTTGTAAGAAGTTTCAAGTATTCTTATTATCAACTTTTGCGTGTCTATTGGAGAGTTAGTGTCTCCAATATGAGATATTGGAAATGATTCTAAGATCTGTAATAGAATGCAAACTTAGACAAGTAAAAGGAAATCGAGAAAATAAAAATGTTGAATTAAACTCAACAATAGTTCCAGAGATACATAGGTTACTGTGAGACAGTAAATCTTTGTATACTTTTAAGAGATTAATATGAAACTAAATAATTGTTATTTAGTTCTATTAATTATCAAGAATTATAAAAGTGAATAACATTAATTGAGAAGGAACAAGCGTTATTCCATTTGGTTTTAAGAATAGAATGAAAGATTTTCAAACCAGTCAATGTACTATAGATTCTTGATGTGACATATCATATGATGAATATTCACAAGTCTCCTATAAAAATGAACTTAGTGAATCATTATTATCTATGGCTTTGTACACGAGGTTGTGCGATTAGTAGAAATTATTGGAGCATATACATATTGATGTAAATAGCCTAATATCTTCTTAAGGCCAAAGATAATCACTTCTATTGACTTATCTTAATAGTTTTCTCTTAGAAAGATTTGGCTATATGTACTTGCTGAAGTACTAGTCGAATGCATCTAAGAGATTAAAGTATAGAAGATCAAGATGAAGTAACTAATTGAAAGAGTATCAAATTTTTCGATTTGATCAAAGAAATTAATACTTGAGTACGGGATTCACACAAGTCATTAAAGGATAATTGTATCTTCTTTCGATAAATCCTCATTGTATATTATAGCAATATGATATAATAAAGAATAGCACTTTATTAGATATAGTGCTATATTTATAATAAGATTTGTCTAACTCTTATATTCTTGTATATATATTTGAGTATGAACATTAGATATCTATACTTCACATATGGTTCCAAATAAGTTAGTATATCCATATAAGAAATGGAGATGCAATAATTCATATGAGATGTGAATTATAAACTAACATGATTTTAAGGATGTTAAAGTCAAGTTATGTCCTAATCTTTTGGAAAAGATACGATCCAAAGAAGTTGGATCTAAAACTAGAAGATGTTCTAAACTCACAAATTAACACAAGATTATTAGATAATCTTCAGATGTTTGGAACCGTTCATAACATACATTAGAGAGCGTCATAGATATTGAGATTATCTTAATGTCTAGTCTGATATGTTTGACATATCAGAGATAGCAGAATGAGAGGAGCTCAAAGATGTGGATCATGATCCTAAATCTATGAAGAAGCTCTCTATCATAATTACAACTTTTAAATTGGCAAGAAGTTAAGAGTTCTAAGCTATAGGCCATAACACCTATTAAATTCGGAACTTGATAGTATTGCTTGAAGGTATTGTACCTCTCAGAAGCAAGTAAATCTTCAGAATGAAGATTAGTACAAATAGACTATTTAAAACTTATATGGTAATATTAAAGAAATGATCATGGTCAAAGTGTTGACTTGGACGATTTTTCCTCAAAGGTTACTAAAATAAGTTTATTAGAATTTTACTTACCAATATTCCCTGTCATGATGATGAGATGACAGTTAGATATCAAAAGCATTCCCTCAATGTGATTGAGGAAAAGGTATTTAAAATACAACTTTAAAGCTTTTAGAATATCTAAGAAGCAAATTGTGACTAAAAGATTATTTTTTAATCAAACTAAAGCTTCCCAAAGTTTGAATAAGAGTTTTGACTTAATGGTCAAACACTCAGTGATCATTAAGAATGATCATGGATTATGTGTGTACAAGGAGGTTAGTGGGAGCACTGTCACATTAGAAATGCTTTGTGATAATAACATCAAAGTCATTGAGAATGACATAAGGATGTTACTATCAATAAAAGTATTATTATCTATGTTCTTGTTCATAATAAGTTTGGATGCAACATCCTACGTATTGAGAATACGAATCTATTAATATAGATCGATGAGGATATTACCTTAACTTGTATGTCAAAATGTTTGACATAAATTCCATAATAAATCTTAATTGTTGAGATATGGAATTTATTTCTTTAAGGAAATGTTCCTTGAAGGATACAGAGAAACCTTGATAGAAGGAGTGAAACATATCACTAAGTACTTGAGAAGTGCTAAGGATGCACTCCTATATATGGAGAGGATGATTTGAAACTATGAGTCACACTGACTCAAATTTCAAATCAGGCATGGGTTTAACCTTCTAATAAGAAAAGAACGGATTTGAAAGGTTCCAACCTATAACTCGATATTAAGATGACAACATTAACAAGTGATACTATTATTGGAACAGTATGGATGAAAGAGTTCATCCTTGAACTAAATGTAGTTCTAAAAGATCTCCGATCTTGTCCCGTTGTTGTAAGACAATAGTGGGAGCGATCAATTTTGTGGTAGAGCCATAATCTCATTAGAAGTTATAGAACATTCTGATGCTCTTTCATTAAGTCCAAAGACAATGAATTAAGAAGAAATAATGTAATGGAAATTATTCCATTTATGAATGATTTAGCATATCCTGGACTAAGCCTTAGTCATAGATTTGATGTGAGCATCACTTAGATTTGATGGAGATCAAATGCAAAGGTGATTGGCTTGAGTCCAAGTAGGAGATTGATAGATGTAGGTGGCCTCTAAGCCAATCACGAGACACATATTTTAATCTAGTTCAATAATAAATGGCATATATATATTTCATTATGTAGATTGACGTGTTTATTTTTAAGTCGCATAATGAAATCTATGAATGTGTGCAACGGTCATCGGATTATGATGAGATCATAATAATGAGACCGATGACCTATAAACACATATTCTGAATTGTTCCTAGTCATAGGATGTTTGAAGAGGACATCAAACATCTAGTAAGACTAATACAAGTTATTCCAGCTCATATGATGAGGGTGACTGGTCTCGTTAATCACATGTGTGGAAATACAATGCTGAACCAGTAAGTGCTCATTAGGGAATGAGTTCACTAAACTGATCTGATATGAATCGCCGAATGGTAATTAACCTGACTGTCAATCGACTTGATTCATCGTCACAATGACGTGGTTGGTTCTTGGACTTGAGACACCAAAGACACCTTGTCGGTGGACTTCTGGGCTTTGACCTTCGCTTACGAATCCCTATCCACGGGATTTCTAATAGCCAAGGATCGGGTCCAATAGAAGACCTTCGAAGGTGATTATGTGTTCAATAGAGGATCGTTCGAGCTCAGGTAACTGGAGAGAGAATGCTCTGGAATAGATCCGCAGGAGTCTCCGGCCAGAGTAGACACAATATCAGAAAAGGTGTTTTCGGATATTGTACAGCGGAGTATGATTCAAGTGAGTTGACCATCTAGGGTTTGACAATCGATCATACCCTAGGTTAACTCGAGAGCATTGTGTGAACAAAGGATTATAGCCACACGGTAACTGTGGATGGACAGGTTCCATGAGTGGGTTGCAGAACTCCATTACCTTCCGGGATCATGATGTGTTGCTTGGCACCCAACTTGATCGGATGTCCGACCGAATTTTACATGAAATGTTAATTCAGTTAAGTAATTAATTAATATCTAGATATTAATTAATCACAATAAGTCAATAACTAGTTATTGTACTTAAGGGGCTGAAAACCGAACTAGTTAATGAGCCTAGAGGGTCACACGCAAACAGATTCTCTATCGGTGGTACTTAAGTGGGATTTATATTAACTCGGAGACTTTTGTGAAAAGTTGCGCCGACTTAATATATATATATATATATATATATATATATATATATATATATATGTTGTAAGGATTGAGGTTTCGGGTACAGTTATTGGGTCGGTTCTAGAGTTGGACCCCTTAGTTTGGGCCCTTGTGGGGCTGGGGCATGGGTTCTTTATCGCACCGAGCTTGCTTGACGCGGTTCAAATGGCGTCCGGATAGGGGGACGTGTTTTAGATTGTGCTACGTGGGTGTCACGTAGGCGCCACGTGGGCCAGTTTCGGGCCGCGAAAGTACGGCCCCGGTCATGTCGCCTGAATGACGTCTGCATAGGACGTCGCGATTTCATCTGTTTCGGTTTAACACTCCGAACCTTCCCTCCTTTCTCTCATTCTCTCCTTCTCACTCTCTCTCTTCCCTCTCTACGATCCTCTCCCTTTCCCCCTTCCCTTTTTCCTTCCCCTTCTTACTCTTCCACCATTCCAATGCCTCTCTAGCTCTCACCACTACTACCACCACCTCCTCCGTGCCACTTCATTCTCCGGGCGACGGCCGACGTCCTGGCGGAGTGACGGCGTCCACGACGGTACCGGCGGCGGTTTGCGGTGCGGCGGTTCGCAGCACGGAGCTAGGAGGAGTTCAAGTGACCGGTAAGAGGACGATCCTTATATGTTATTTGGTTGTTTTATGCATATTTTTTCGCTTGAAGCATGCGATGTGTGTGGAGAATTGGGTAGAATGAGTATGTTTAAGGGACTTTTTAATGAAAATGGTCATTTCTATGAAATGGGAATTAGTATGTTTCAAGTGGTAAATTGGATTCTCCCCGTCATTTTCTGTTTTAGGTAATTTTGGGGGAGAGGTTGTAAGGGAACCAGATTATGGGCTCTAAATGGCGTATGGCTAGGACGACGACATTTAGGCTAGATTTGTCCCACGAGCGGTTTCTGTGAGAAAGAATTCTATTTTGAATGGCGACTAGGGACAGCGACGCCATTCAAATGGCGGCTGTAGACACGCTAATTTTGACATCATTTTGAGTAAATTTTATGTCATATAATAACGCCTCAAAATGGTCTAATATTTAATCATTAGTTAGTTTTTATTAATTGTCTAAATGACATCGGTCAGACAGACATAATTTAATTTTATTAAAAAAATTCATTTTACTTCAAATTTTAATCAAATATGAAGGAATTCTAAAAGACGTCAACCTGTGTAGACGCCATTTAGAGTTTATTCTTACTTTGATTTTTAATCTGATTTTTAATTAATTTATTAATAAACTAAAAGACGTCTGCCATGCACAACGCTATTTAGGTTTCCTAAGCTGATTCTATCTCTTCTTCCGGATGTTTATCCTTATCTTAATTAGTCTAAAAGACGTCTCCCATAGGCGACGCATTTTAGATAATTACAGATAATGATGGATTAATCTATGTTTATCTGTTTGTTAGTTGGATTAACTTCAAAATCTTCCATGTTAATCTTTAAGTAACCGCGGTTGCATGAACTTCAAGCCTATAAATACCCAACCCCTTGGTCATTAAACAGTTAGTGATAATTCTTGAAAGATTAGTGATAATTTTGAGCGATTCTTTGAGAGAGACGACGTCCAGACGCTGAAGGATCGAGGTGTTGCTACTACTTCCAAGAGTCTTGAAGCAAACTTCATCCATTCTTTGTCCTTTCAAGATCCATTCAAGACCAAGGCTTCCCAGGGGCCATCCAACTTAGTTTTTAATTAATTTCTACATCTTTCTCATATTTTTATCACATTGGCATCACAATTTCATCACATCACTCCATGCAACACACACTCACTAGCATATAATTTCCAATCCATGTTTTAAGGGGTTTCAAAGACCACAAACAAGTGAGTTCATTTGTTTAGTTGCATGATTAGAATTATTACTGGGATAGATACTACATCTATTTGAGTTCTTATTATTTTTCTCTCTCTCTTTCTTTCCATTTTCTTGCAAGGTACAAAGGAGATAAAGAGGAGAAAATCAAGAAGAATGAATCAAGCTGGATGATCCTCAAAGTCCGATAAGCATCCAAAGTAAGAACAAAGTCATAAGGGCTCTCTTTCTTCAGCCGGCTGAAGGAGGGGAATCAAGGACTCCAAAATCTCCCAATTCTGAAACACGTAGGCGATCAATCTTTTCTTTAGGAATTTTTTAGTTAAAAGTTTCTGGCGATCACATTCACTTAGTTTCTTTTTAATAGGCTTATTTGTCACATAATCAACATAATTTTTCATGATAATTACACACCTGATTTGAGCACTCACAGCGGCTACCAGGGACGACGTGTTTTAGGGCATATTCTAAGGCCAATTTTCGTATGAACCAGTTTTAGGGGTCTTGAATAATGTCAGCCATAGGCGACGCGATTCAAGACAGAACTTCATTAATCCATGAAATTAACATGTGTTTGCATTGTTAGATAGTTTGATTAAATGCATGCTTAAAATCGTACATCGAGGCTGAGGATTTCCATATAATCAGAATCGCATTGTGTGGGCATGTGTTTATGCGATTGTGGAGTTAGAATGATTGTGGTTTGCATTTGACACCTTGTGTCGGTGTGGGAGGGATGCGGTGTCTATGTGGCATTGTTGCCGTACCGGTGTGGGAGGGGTACATGTTAGTGTTTCACTTATGGCTGGGGGAAACAGAACCACCTAGAGCTAAACAGGCCGGAGTAGCCAGTATGCTATCCGAGGGGTTGCTGTTTGGTCCCAGCAGGTCGGTGTTTTCCGAGTTTGTCGTGGCAGTTTCCGACGTGTTTCTTACTGTGGAGCCAGGTTTGGTGCTGCTGGAGTTTACCCTTTCACCATTGGGCCTGATGTAACCAGAGATATTGAGGTTACGAATGGTACCCTTCGCCCTTTGGCCTAATGTGACTTGGGAGGTTAGGGTTACGGGTAGTCCCTATAGCTTCGGCTTGAGGGGGTTTTGCCGGTCCCTAGGGCCCTCGTGAAGCGCCTAGGCCTGGCGTTGAGGGAAGTCCGGTCGATAGGACAGTGGTCTAGACTACTTGTATGCACTCGTAACTGGACAGTGGTGGTTCACTAGTCCCAATTAGTCCTAGTTTGACTCATTGCCTCACCCTACGGTGTCCGGAACATCATAGGGGTGGACAGGCGTGGGTGTTGGTGGTGTTATGAGGCGTCATTTATACGCGATCGATAGTGTGGTTTGTGTGTTTAGCCGGTTACGAACTGTGGTGTTGAGTTGGGTAACTCGAATTGCTTAGAACTGTGCCTGTTGCATTACGGATGCATGTATCTCATACCGGAATTTGGGAACTATGTTTACTGCTTTAATTAAACTGCCTTCATTTTGTATTGCTACACTTGTATGTGTGTGTGTGTGGGGGGGGGGGGGGGGGGCGAGGATCGTATGATCCCTACTATGCCCAATTTTGGTGTGGCTCACTCCCTGCTGTTCCAAGTGTGGACTTCTCGGCGAGTGCCGGCGTGTAGTGTTCTCCTTGATGTACGGGCCAGTAGCTATCACGGTTCCGGGGTATGCCCCGATGTTATTGTGCTTTGTTTCTACGTGTACATATTTAATTCTTTGGACCATGTAATTATTGTTGGACTATACACGAACATTATTAATTTACTTTCTACGCACTTGTACTTTCCTTAAAGTCCGTGAGATTGTTATATTTAGCCTTGTTTAACACTTACTTCTCCGGACGTGTCATTTGAGATCCGGGTGTGAACCTATAGATAATGATCCGATACCCATTTAGTAATTGGATTTCCGATTATAAGATGGTAGGTCGTTACATACGCGCTATTGAGAAACCCTGGGCCATGCTCCAGGAGCTCTCAAGGCTGGCCGTCCCCCTCTCTCTCCTCCTCCTTTGGGCGCCCCATTTGAGGTGCCCGGAGACTTTTTGGCTCCACCGCGCGTGTTTCTCGAGAGTTGGTAATTCCCGTCCGGATGATCCAGACATGGTTGCGGTGAGGATTCTTCAGCGAGCGAGTTGATATGGATGAGGGATGGAGGACAAACCACCGCAGAGGATCGCGTGGATACCGCTGGAAGCCGGACGCTTGTACGGCTAGCGGCGTCGCCTCGACGGAACCGAAACAGTCGCGGATTCAATTCCGCGCAAGGTCATGAGATCACAACTTTGAATTTTAGTTTTAGTTTTTCATTCCGAATCGGATCATTGGGCATCGGGCGGGTATTTTCTTGTTGCTTCCGCTACGTTCATTATGCCCCGCCCGGATGCCAACAATCGCCCATTTGATCATGCGGCCGGAAGCATTCGGCCGCTGCAATATTTGTCGAAGGGGTCGATCGGTGACCACCTCAATCGGGTGGGCCTGGAAGTAAGAACGTAGCTTCTGTGCGGTCATCACCAAGGCGAGGGCCATTTTCTCCACCGTATGACACCGCGCCTCTTGTCCTTGGAGGACCCTGCTGACATAGTAAACTGGTCTTTGCATTCCTCCGTCCTCCCTGACAAGAACAGAACTAATGGTGGAGGAGGTTACTTTGTTAGTCTTAGGTGGCCTACAAGCCAATCTGACTATGTAAATCTCATTCATTTATTAATAAAATGGCATAATATTCATATGTGTAATTCGTATTGTTATCGTCTCATAATGTCCGTGAATATGTGCGATAGTGATCAGATTATGATGAGATCATACTAATGAGACTGATCACTTAAACGCACATATTCTTAATAGTTCCTAGTCGAAGGATATCCGAGAAGGACATCAGATATCAGGTTAGACTAGTAGAGATTACTCCCACTCATAAGATGAGAGTGACTGATCTCATAGTCACTTGTGTAGAGACACTAAGGCGAATCTATAGGTGCTCATTAGAGAATGAGTTCACTGAACTGATCTGACTGAATCGCTAGATGGTATTGTACCTCACTGTCAACCAGCTTGATTCTATTGTTGCAGTTGCGTGGATGGTCCTCAGACCTGAGACACCAAGGACACCTTGTCGGTGGACTTTTGTGCTTTGACCCTAGTTTATGAATCTCTAACTACAGGATTCTAAACAGCCAAGGATTGGGTACAGCGGAATACCGTCGAAGGAAATTGAGTGTCAATAAGGAATCATTCTCTCTCGGTACTTAGAGAGAGAATGCTCTAGGAAGGATGCGCGGAAGTCCCTGGCTAGGGCAGACGATAATATCGGGAAAGGAGTTTACGATATTATATGACAGCATCCGATCCAAGTGAGTCGACCGGTTAGGGTTTGACAGTACACCATACCCTGAGTTGACTCGAGAGCATTATACGAATGAAGGACTATATTCACGCGGTAACTGTCAGCGGAAAGGTTCCAAGAGTGGGTTGCTTAACCCCAATACCTTCCAGGTTCACGCGGTGTTGTAAGGCACCCAATGTGATCGGAGGCCCGATCGAATTTGATGTGCGACATTGATTCGATTGATTAATTCATTAATATGAGTTATTAATTGATTAATCAGGCCAGTGAGGAGTCATTGGACTTATTGGACCTCTAACCGGCCTGGTTATTGGGCCTAGAGGGTCACACGCAAATGATTCTTAAGGCGATGGCTAAATAAGTGGGTTAATATAAAATGTAACGAACTGACTGAGCAGGCCAAGTAGCTGCTAACCCTAGCCGCCCCCTCCTCTCTTCCTCTCTCTCTCTGGCGCCCTAGACGAACCCAGATCCCCGGCTCTGCTCCACCGCTACTTCGACTCCCGTCCGACAGGAAATCGTCCGCGCATTGCGGCGAACAGCGAAGGTTTTGTGGGCTGCGAAGAACGAGGAACTGTGAGGATATCCACTACGAGGAGGATTGCGTAGACTCCGCTAGAGGTCGGACGCTTGCGCGGCTTGCGGTGTCACACCGATAGAACCGAACGGTTGCGGATTCGAATCTTCACGGGGTAAGAATTCGATAATATGATTATCGATTTTAGTTATTCGAAACGGGAATGGATAGCAGGTTTTAATCTTTATTTTCCGCTGTGTTTTGTGATCAAGAGAAACAAGAGAATCCAACAGTTACTGACAAGTAAACCATAAGTTGTTCACCTGTGGCTGGCTTAGAGAGCACCAGAGGTCGCCTGAGATATTCTTTGAGTGCTTCGAATGCTGTTTGGCACATCGGCGACCAAGTGATATGGCCTCCTTTTCGGGAGGGTTCTCCCTCACCCTTAGCAACCTGAAGAAGGGAAAGAAGCGCTCGACTGCCCTGGAGAGAAATATGCTCAGCGCTGCCAACCTTCCCGTGAGCCTTTGGACGTCGTTGAAGTGGGTCGGCAAGTGCATGGAAAGGATGGCCGATATTTTATTGGGGTTTACCTCAATTCTCCGTTGCGTTACCATGAAACCCAGGAACTTTCTGGCTGCAAGCCCGAAAAGGAACACTTAGCAGGGTTCGACTTCATGATGTACCTTCTCAGTGTATCAAAGGTCTCTATGTGGTCATCCAGGTGGTCGTCTGCCTTGGTGGACTTTACTAACATGTCATCTACATATACTTCCATGTTTCGTCCGATCAGCCGATCGAACATTCAGTTTACCAGCCTCTGGTAAGTCGCACCAATGTTCTTCAACTCGAACGCATTCGGGTGTAGCAATATAGCCCTGCCTCTGTGACAAAGGCAGTGTGTTGTTCATCAGCTTTGTTCATTTGAATTTGGTGATAGCTAGAAAAACGTCGAGGAGGCTCAGACACTCATGACCGGCAATGGCGTCGATCAACTGATCCACGACGGTAAAGGAAAGCAATCTTTCGGAGTTGCTTTATTAAGGTCGGTGAAGTCGACGTACATTCGCCACTTTCCACTGGCCTTTTTCACCAATACAACATTGGCAACCCATATAGGTTATAGGGCGTGTCTGATCACGCCCATCTCTAGGAACTAATGGACTTGCTCCTTGACAAAGATAGGGTGGCGGAGGGTGTAATGGGGTTAATGGTAACGGGTTGTGGTTTGGGTATGTGGAGAATGCGGCGAAACGGATGTTCGGCAGTGCTTGATACATGACTTGTTGAGTAGATAGAGGAAGGATCCTCTACTTTCCATTGTTGACCACTATTAGCATCAGACTGGCTATTTGTTAGAATGGGGGCAATCTGGTTTTGATGCTGGTGTTCCGGCTGTGGATTATGCACTATGCCCATATTCCGTGGTGCTGCTTGTTGTACTGGAGCTCTTTGGATTGGTTGTTGCTGCTGTGATGGCTATAGCTGTTGTTGTTGTTGTTGTTGTTGTTGTGGCCTTTTCGCCTTCAAGGCGGCTATGTATTTCTTCATCTCTTCCCAATCAATCCCTCCTTGATCATTGAGCTCGTGAATGTAATCCCGAAAATGAAAGCAAGCATCCACTGTGTGTCCTGGTTGACGATGGAACACACAGTAACGGGACATGTCAACATTTGGTGGCCAAACGGCCCTTTCTTTTGGCAACACTAAGGCGTTGGCCACCATAAGGGCATTGAATATATCCGTGAGGGATTCTGGTAATTTGGGGTATACCGACCTTCTGGGGCCAGGAGGTTTCCTCTGCTATGTCTAGTCATTAGGAGGAGGAATATGAGTGTAATTCGGCTGCTGCGGAGGTGGATTATATACCTGTTGGGGATAATGTTGCGGTGCTGACTGAAACTGTTTAGTAAGAGGCCTGTAACCCTGTTGGTTCTGAGGCCTCGGTGACTGATGTGGTTGTTGATTCCTCATAAACTGGGGTGGATTATTGTTCATTATACTGACCTGCTCATGAGACAATGTACCTTCGGTAGTTGGACCTGTAGAAGAAGAATTGGAGATAATAGACTTCCTAAGTGGAGGTCTATTGGGTCGATGAGGATCGAAAACACTAGCAAAGGTGGAGTCTTTGAATGCATTCTAAGCATAATGCACTCTTTCATACAGATCTGCCATGGTGGTCAAGTTATTCAGTGTCAGCACTAGCTTGTACTGTGGGGTGGCGTTGGCAACCATCATCTTTACCAGTTCTTGCTCGGACAAATGATCTCTTATCTTTTCAGCCATCCCTCGCCACCTATTGGAGAACACTATGAAGTCTTCATCTGGCTTCATCTTTTCATTGAATAAGTCAGTGATGGATAAGGTAGACGCCACCCTATCTTTGTATCTTTGCAAGAACCTCTTCGACACCATGTCGAAGTTCTCTACCTCACTTGGGTCTAAAGAGAAGAACCATTCCAAGGCTGATCCCTCCAACGATTTTCTGAAGAGGAATGCCAATGTTTTTTTATCATGCTGCCAGAATGATGATTCATACAGAAATTCTTTAATGTGAAGGAAAGGATTGCCTGTGCCATTATACTTTTTGTAGACTGGCATTTCAGAAGGCAAAAGATAGAATACTAGCAAATCAGGGACAGAGAATTCGGGGGCGGCCTTGTTGTCCATATTCTTTTCAAGATTCTTGAACCGCTCACCCATCTGAGAAAATTTGTTTAGTAGGAGTTGGGTGGTAGAATCTGCTGATGAAAGTGGTGGTTGTTGAAATGATTGCCTCCGCGAGTAAGCAGGGATGCGGGGACAGTGAGGCTGTGAATTGGCGGCATTGCCGCCAAGCCCGAAAGCGTTCTGATAAATTGGGGTTTGTGGCCTAGTAGGATGCCGTGAGCCAGACTATTGAGGACTCTTGTGCCGCGGGGTGGAAACATGAAGACCTTCCATGGCCTGAGTAGGAGCTTGATAAGCAGAAGGGTGAACCATGGGGGTTGGTTCAGAAGGATGTAGAGGAGCTTTCCCTCTTAGAATGGACTAGATGGCGTCAAATTGACGAGCATCCACATGATTAGACAAAGCTCCCATGAGGGTAGCGAGATCAGAAGGATGACAGGCAAAGGGCCCAACTTGGTTTTGGGCTCTTTCAAAGGTAGGATTGGAGATGACGTGAATACATGAATGATCGCCCAAATCCGGGTGATATTGACCATAGATCGAATTATCCTAAAACTGAGGGGCATGAGCATCTCCCTCGTGAACAGCTTGGAATTAGTCGGGATAATCAAAGATAAAGGCGTCCCTTTCATCCTCAGAATAAGTTGCACCATGAACTTGAGGGGCATAAGCATCTCCCTCGTACTCGACCAGATCTTCTTGTTCAAAGGCAACCATGCCGACGGTTCTACTTGAACATAGCATCATTGTGTGGAGATGACAATTATTTCAATCAAGTTTGCACAGATTAACAACCAAGTAGATGCTTACGTTGTTTTGAGAGTTACTTGTCGGGTTAATTGAATTTTTAAACTCAAGTTCCCTCAATGGGTAGGATCCTAGTTTCAATTCAATTTCTGCCGTTATGCTCTACGGCTTCACTCACAACGATATGAACAACTATCCGGGACTTCAAATAGTACAACCGGCCCGATGAACAAAGAGGAATTCCTTGCTTTTGGGGACTTACGGAGGTCTTAACACAAACCACTCTAGTCTGACCGAGGGACCGACCCAGTTAGAGAGAGGTGAGGATGCCAAGAGAGGTGTTCCTATAAGAGGGGGGGTGAGCCCCGATGCAAATGACCTGTGGCCTGGATGGCCTCCAATGTAGGATAAATAAATATAGGTAGCAAAAAGATCAATGATTCGAGTGCTAATGACCAACAGGGATGAAAGCCTGAATCGCGTCGCTGTTCACCGACGCTATTCAAGACAGTAATCCCTCCTGTTCACAGCGGCTGAGGCAGCAGAAGAGATAAGGGGCACTAAATAGCGTCTTATAGGGGCGACGCGCTTAATAAAATGCGTCTCCCTGTTCAGACGTGTTTTAGGTCCCAAAAGCAACAAATAGGGAGCAAAATTAGGGGCAATCCCCTCTCCGAATAACAGAATGAATAAGAGATCAACTATTCATGCGATGACAGTTTAAGCATATAGACTAATCATGCAACATCATGGATATCAATTTGAACAAAACACACTTTTCAATACCACTTCTCAAAGCAATCAAGGGAGGGCATTTTGCCACAAGGGGGTGTGCACTAGGTGCACACGGGGATAAAATTAAATAACCAACCAACAAACCATCAAACGTGCCCGAGGGACACAAGCGGTGCACCGAGGGTACCCACTGGGAATAACCAGAGTAAAAATAAAAGAAACGCCAAGACTCGTCCCACCGTGATCGTCAAAAAGTTGTAGTGCTAAAAAAGGGTGTGTGTTCATCATGTTATCATGTGTTTACTGTGATTAATAATATGAAAGGAATTGTGATCGCCAGAAACCGAAGGTTTCAAAGGAAAAGTGATCGCTTACTAACCTTGCAAATCGGGAGAATATGGGGTTCTTTTGTTCCTCTCTTTCGGCCGGCCGAAAGAAAAGAGCCTTCTTTTTCTTTTACTCTTATTCTTCTTTTGTACCTTGTGAAAGATTAAACAAACATGAAAACTATGATTAGAACTAAAATAGTATAGTATCTATTCTAATTAAAAATCTAAACATGCAACTAAACTAAAAGAACTCACTTTTGTGGTTTTCTTTTAAACCCCTAAAAGAGGTGTAGGTTTGGAAATCATGGAGTAGGTGTGTGCGATGAGTTGATGCAATGAAAAATCATATGAAAACAAAACTAGAAAGAAACTAGAGAATAAGATGGTTGGTTTGGCCCCTTGAAAGCCTTGGTTTTCTTGAGCTTCAATGGAGGAAGAGGATAAAGAAACAAGAACTCCTTCTTGTTATCCACGTTTTTCTCCCTTGAGGACCTTCAAGCACCTTGTACGAAGCTTTAAATTCTCCAATGGCCAACCTCTTTCAAAGGTCAATGTCCATATGTATTTATAAGAAGTAACTTTAGGGTATTTTGACCTTCAAAGGGACTCTCCCGTAGCTCGGACTTGCTCTAGACGATCATGAAGGGAATTGGAAACCCTTTCAACCTCTGGAACCAGACTATCTCGGCCAAATCATGCTTATCAGGAAACTCTTAAAACGCATCGTTCAAGGGGGGCGCCTTTTAGTTCATTAATACAACTAGAATATAAATAAATCCGGAAAGGGAAATCGAAGACAATTAGGAAACCTAAAAGGCGTCGTGTATACGCGACGTGCTTTAGATAATTTAGGAAATTAACTAGAATTAGAAATAGTAAACCTAGGCGGATTAGAACATAAATGGCGTCGTGTTTAGGCGACGCTATTCAGTTAAATCTTCTTAAATTTAATAATTTTAATTCAGAATTGATTTCTTCTAAGAATCTAAAATGCGTTGCGCATAAGTGACGTGATTCAACAAATCTCGAGAAAATCAATAACAATTAATTAATGATTAAATATCAGACTATTTTGGGGCATTATCATTGTGACATGAAATTTACTCAATATGATGTCAAAATTAGCATATCTACAGCTGCCCCACCTTGGCATTGGCTTTGCAAGGGAGTGAAATGTACTGAAAATGTGATGCCGAGGTGTGATGTGACATGCTCTCAACATCATATGATGAGAATCTTTCTCGAAACAATAAGTGAAGATAACTCAAAGGGATCAAAGGAAACAAAGGAAACAAAAGTTCGATCAACTTCTGTGATTGGGAAGTACCCTAGATCACAAACCCTGCAGGTTTCGTCATGAAGAGTGGTTACCAGCCAATGTGGAAGTGCTGCAACCATGACGGATCTTAAGAGGAAACAAGAAATGTTGGGTGAGAAATCTGAAAAAAGATAATCTCCAAGGATATCTTCAAACGATCCTCAAAGATAATCAAGATACTCAATTCATAATGGAACATTTCATATCACGTTGGGATTTATTAGATCAATGGTCTGAAATTTAATCAAGAATTAATTCTTATCACAATTATATCAAAGTCCTACATGATGCATGCTGGGCTAAAAGAAAAATATAAATTGAAATAAAATATAAATTAATCAAGGATAATATTGTTAAATGGTCATCAATGAGTTAAGATATCGATTCTGTAATTCAGTGTTAAGCCGAAGCTCGTTTATCCACGCACCATTTCACAAAAGTGGAACTGTAACGACCCGCTACCCTATAATCGGGGATCCGATTACTAAATGGGTACCGAATCATTAATTTGGAACCAAACCAGGATCTAAGTAAGTCTGGGAAATAAATAATAAACTAAGCTAAACATTCACATCGCATTGAATTGAATGGAAAGTGCAGAAATTAAAAGTTATTACAATGCGACTCGATACAGCAAATAATTACATACTCCAACAGAAGAGAAATAATTAAACATACAGGCCAGAAATAAAAAGAACAACTACGTCGGGGCATACCCCGGAACAACGACTGACGGCGCGCGACACGGAGCAGCACACCCCTCGCTAAGTCTGCCTGGAGTCCTCACCTGAAAACCGCAAGGGTGAGTCTCAACGAAAAGACTCAGTAGGGATCTTTCGATCCCCACTACCCACACACACACCCACAAGTGCAATTTCCAGGATACAAGTAAACAAGGTAAGTAAAGCTGTAACACATTACCTTTAATTCTCGATATAAACCACATGCGTTCGGAATATAACATGCATATCACAGAAATCATTCTACCAAGGAGCCTACAACTCGCGTCTCGGCAAAACGCGTCAACTATGTCTCCGAAAGTGGGAAACAACGACCCGCTCAGACCAAACAGTAACCCCTCGGATAGCACGCTGGCTACCTTGGCGGTTACTCCTTCCCCCAGCAAACACCGACCCGCTGAGACCAAACAGTAACCCCTCAGATAGCACGCTGGCTACTCCGGCCCAACTGGCTCAGGTGGTTACTCCTTCCCCCAGCACGAGTGACACTCCAAAGGTACCACTCCGACACCGGTACAAGCTAGCTAACCCCGGGGTTCACCAGGTGACCCTCTCTCACTAGGCGTCACCCCGCCACTGCTCCCGTCAGCGTTGTGTCCCTCCACACCGACACAGAGTGTCAAACGCTACAACTGTCACTCTAGGTCCACAGTAACACAAAACACGGCACGGTGCGATCCGGTCACGTGAGAAGTCCGCAGTCGCATGACACACAACGTAGTACCATCCGGTCATGAAGAGTCCATCGTCATCGAGTGTACTAAACGCATGCATTTAACCGACTATCTAGCAGTGTAAACACATTTTACTGACATGGATTAGTGTGATTCTGGCTTGAATCGCGTCGACCAAGGACGACACCATTCAAGTCTCCTAAACTGGTTCATGAATTCTCGGCCTCAGAATATGGCCTAAAAAGACGTCGTCACAGTTAGCCGCCTTTTAAAAACGCGTCGGTGTCCTCAGACGCCATTCATACCAAAATCTGGAATTAGCAGAAAACCTTAATCGGGGGATTTCTGCAAAAAAAGGCGTCATGGTGTCCCGACGCTATTCCAAATCGCGTCGTCCGAGCATGACGTCTTTTAGCACCAGAATCCCCGAACTGACAGAGCCTGAGTGGAACGATTTCTGCCTAAAAAGGCGTCATGATGGCCCGACGCCCTTATAAAAGGCGTCGTCTATGCACGACGTCTTTTAGCGCCAGAAACCAGGTCCTGTCTCCTGCTCGAAGGCTCCCTTTATCACCCCCAAATGCCCCAAAATCAAACCAAATGGAAGAGGAAGAGGAGCAAGCTAATCATTACTAAACCACATTCACAGAAACCCTCATCCTCATCAAGAAAAGTTCCTAAACATGCTTATTCTACCCAAGAACCATAGACCCGTTGCATGCTTCAAAGTGGTAGAACATGATTTTAAAATGAAACATCGAGGGAATCGTCACCCTACCGATTCTTGAACTCCTTCTGGCTCCGCCGCCAAACCGTCGCACCGCAAACCGCCGCCGGTACTCCGAGGACGCCGCCACTCCGCCGGGACGTCGGCCGCCGTTCGGAGAATGGAACGCCGCGAAGAAAGTGGTGGTGGCAGTGGTGAGAGGTGGAGAGGTGGAAGAGGAAGAAGGGGAAAGGGAAGGGGAAGAGTGGGGAGAGTCGGAGGGAGGAGAGGGTGAGGGGAGAGAGAGTGTGAGGGTAAGAATGAGGGAAAGGAAGGAGGGCTCGCGGGGTAACCAGGAACTAGGTAAAACGCGTCGAGATGTACGGACGCCTATCAGATGACATGACAGGCCGTTCTGACAGAAGTCTGAAACGTGTCGCCCAAGGCTGACGCCATTTAGACGACAAGACCGGCACTGTACTCTGACATCGCAGGGACGCAGTCTGAAACGCGTCGCCCAGCATGGACGCCGTTCAGACGACACGACCGGCCCGTACACTCGCAACCCAAGGCCAGCCCACGTGGCATCCACGTGGCACAATCTAAAACGCGTCTGCCACGCTGGACGCCGTTTAAACGGCGTCGACCAGGCTCGACGCGAAATAGAACAGGGTCCCAGCCCCGTTAGGTTCCGAACTACAGAGTCCGACCCTGAAACTGACCCGATAACCGGATCCTAAACCTCAGTCCTTACATTCTCCCCCCTTTAAAAGAATTTCGCCCCCGAAATTGCCTGCTGGAATTAACGAGGTTGAAACATAAAGATACAAGCTCACAAGAGAACTTACGAGAAAAGGTAAGGAAACTACTCCCGCATCTCGTCCTCACGCTCCCAGATTGCCTCGCCCCCGGAGCGGTACTGCCAAATCACCTTGACCAAAGGTACAATCTTGTTCCGAAGGACTTGCTCCCTGCGATCCTCAATACGAACTGGAAACTCTGGAAAAGACAAGTCCTCAGCAATCTCCAACTCTGAAAAATTTAAAACATGGGATGGATCCCAGCCCCATTAGGGTCCGAACTACAGAGTCCGACCCTGAAACTGACCCGATAACCGGATCCGAAACCTCAGTCCTTACAGGAACTATCGTCCCCATTAATTAATAACTTAATGGTCTATCCGTGCGCTTACGGATCCTCTGGAATTATCACTGTTTTTATTGAAGGGGAACTCAAATTTTAGTTTCATCAAAACCACATGGTCCTTGATATACTCTAGTAGATATTTATCATATAATAATGATGATGCAAATCAATTACATAAAAGAATACAGGGTAGAGATAACCGTCTTTTTAGTTACGGCTAGGACTCATGAACTCCCACAATGGGACCTTATTGGAATTTCAGCTTCATTTTTACTTCCTTGATATTTCCTGCACTCATAATTTCATCAGTAACTTCAAGCAAATTATATATCATGGAATTATAAAGTAACAGAATTTCAGAAACCTGATTAAAACGCGTCGCTGTTCACAGACGTCATTTAAATTTGGTTGATTAATTAATATAGGGATATTAATTAATTCAATGGATCCGTAAAGAGTTACTGGGCTTAATGGGCCATTGACTGGATTGGTATTTAGGCTTAGAGGGTCATACACAAAAGGTTTTTAAGTAGATGGATAATTTGACGGGATTTCGGGTAAGTGTGGGTTTTTATGAAAAACAACAAAATCACTTATTATAAAAGAACGGCTACTAGGTCGGGGGCTAGCGACCCTAACCTAGCCACTGCCCTCTCTCTCTCCTCTCTCCCGGGCGTACGTCTCAAGGACGGCCCTCTAGAGGCTCTGCTTCGTCTCCTGACAGCCCCGCCTTCCGTTCGACGGGAGTTTCCGAATCCGCATGTCACGGCGGATTACGTGTAGCCAGACGGGATCCACAAACGCCGCATCGAGCGAGGAGGCGAGTGCGATCCATCGTGAGGAGAAACGCGTGGATACCGCTAGAGGCCGCGCATCTGCGCGGCTTGCGGCATCGCTCCCACGGAACCAGAGAACGAACGCGAATTTGAATCTGCGCAAGGTGAATAAGATTTGCCGATTTATTTTGTTGATCGAAAACGGGATAGATCCGATCCCGAACTATTTATTTCCGCTGCATTTTTTGTCAGATCTCAACAAAGCGAACCCAACAGTAGTATCAGAGCCAAGTTCCACTGTGTTCTTTGCCCTTTCGAATTCCAAAATCTAATTTTCTTGTTATATTCCATGCATATTATACGATTCTGTTTGAGAAATCAAATTCATGATATGAATGAAGTTAATTTGATTAATTTTGTTTATGCAAAAATCGTGTTTATCATGGGGTGGTTTTCAGATGATCACATGTGATGCGAGGCATCCAGGAAGGACTTTGGTATAACCAAAGGATCCCACCGGCCACCGCCGACATCGCCTCTGGCGCCGGCGGTGACCGACCGGCAAAGGCCTTCCCCTTCCCTCAGTTTTAACAGCAGGTTTGGAGGGAATTTGGCGCACCCCTTTTGGGGTTGGGCAGCACAGCAGGCGCCATCCGATGCCGATGGGGTGACCAGCGATGGTCCTGTGCCCTCTCGGCGCCGGGACAGTCGCCGGCCGCCGCCTCCCCCCCTTTTTCCCCCTACGATTTCCTACATGCACGCGCCACCGAGGTGGGGGGGACGGGCTCGGGCCCGTGCGGCTAGGGTTTCCTAGCCACACAGGCCGAACTGGGTCAGCCGGGGCTCAGACCGGATCCGAACCGCCCTGGGCCCCCCGATCCGAGCCCATGGCTCAGCCGAGCTGATCCCTCGTTTAGCCAAGGGTGGACTAAGCCACCTGGGTTGTTTTTAGAACCAGAAAAAAATTAAATTAAATTCTTTTTTAACTTTTAAATTTTCAAAATTGTTTTGAAATTAAAGTTTTCTTCAATTTAACTTTCAAGAGACCCATTACAATTGCTTTAGTTCATTATCTTAATTAACAATTGTTGTTATTTGTTATAATTAATTACTAATTTAAATGTTGAATTGATAATTAATTTTAACTAGATAATCTAAATGTTAGATTCAAATGAGATAATGATTATTATGATTGTAAGATGACATAATTAGATTAATCTAAATGTTAGATTAATTTTATTATAATTTGCATGGATTATTCTAGAAATTTAAGTTTCGGAATCTTTGCGCATATGATGTGATGTTACAGTTTTTAAATATGATTTAATTGCATGTTAACTAAATAATTTTTCAAAAATTCTAATTATCCAAATTTTGTTTGATCCTTGGTTTTTTAAACCAAAATTAAATATTTTCAAAAATTTTATCAAGCCATGTGATGTGAAATGCATGAGTAGTTTGTTTAATTAAAATTACTTGGTGGTCATGGATGAGAACTTAAAATTTAGCATGTGGATGTAGATCAATAATATGTGATTGTGTAGTTTATTATCTGTTAATAAATAGAGGTCTACGAACATCTCCCTCTCTCATATTCTGTTGTCTCTCTACCTCCCTCCCTAATGTACTCGCCATAAGGCTTCCTCTTTTAAATTATCATGTAATTGAGAATTTTATGATATAATTTGATCGAGGCGGCTAAGCATGGAGCGAGGATGATCCCCAACTGCAACCATATGAATGTGAAGGAGTTCATTAAATCTATGAGTTTGCAGACTCATGATATAAATTGTTATATTGTGTGCGTGTGTTTGACTGTCTGGCTCAAGTCAAACCGCAGTGCCGTCCATGACCACACTAATGACATGTATGTGATGCGTGTGTTTTATTTTGATTATGAATCAAATTAATTAGGTTATTAGTATATATAATATATTCGAGATATTTAATACTATCACCTAGGATGAGACCAAAGTAAATAAATAAAACCTTCGTTACAAAATCTAAGTCGTAGCGCGAGTCATTGAGAATGCATTGCGTGGCTCTCCATCAATATAATTAGTAGACTTAATTCAGCAGTGGCATATGCTATGTGCTTACCCGAGATTTGTCATCGTCTGTTGAGAGGACTATTAATTATGATATTAGATGCCTTTGGATAAGAATAGAGGAACGATATAGTTATCCACGTGTTTACCTGGGAACTATATTTCTACTCTACTCTATCACGTATTGAAGGTAAAACTTAGACTTGGGATAGTAGTCTACTGTGTTTATCCGAGACCATTAATAACCGGGGAGCCGAAATAAGATCGGATATTGCAAGGAGTTCCAATTACTATGAGATGGTTGCTCTAGGATAGCAGTATAATACTATGTATTTACCCGAAGTTATAGTGTGATTCTTAGAGATTCTGATCCCCTCTAAGAGACTGTCGGCGTCTACCGTTCTGTATATCTGAAGGTTATACAGTCCGACGAAAATTAGTGGGAGTAAAACTAGATAAGCGAAGAATGTAGACACGTTAATTTTGACATTATTTTGAGTAAATTTCATATCATATAATAATGCCCCAAAATGGTCTGAAATTTAATTATTGGTTAATTTCTTATTATTTTATTGAATTAACTGTCTAAATATGTCAGACAAGACCGACACCATTTAAGTTTATTAATGAAATTGGTTTTAACTCAGATTTTCAATCGAATATAAAAATTATCCTAAAAGACGTCGGCATCTGAAAACGCCATTTAGGGTTTTAATCCTATTTCGATTTTTAATTTGATTTTTAATTAATTTGTTAATTAACTAAAAGACGTCTGCCTAGCACGACGCTATTTAGGTTTCCTAAAATACTTCTGTTTCTTCTTCCCGAGTTTATCTTTATCTTAATTAAGCTAAAAGACGTCTTTCTTGGGCGACGCATTTTAGGTAATTACAGATAATGATGAATTAGTCTGTGTTTATCTATTTCTTGGTTGAATTGACTCCAAATTCTTTCATGTTAATCCATAAGAGACCGCAGATGCGCATGAGAGCCTTGAACTCAAGTCTATAAATACACAAGCTTATGAAGAAGGAAAGGTGAACAATTAAAGAGAGAGACGACGTCCAAACGCAGAAGGAGTTAAAGAAGGATCGAGGCACTGCACGACTACTTCTAGGAGTCTTGAAAGAAAAGCTTCATCATTTCTTCATCCTCTTCATCCTTCAAGATCATTCAAGAACCAAGGCTTTCCAGGGGCCATCCAACTTAGTCTTCTTAATTAATTCCTCATTAATCTCTGCATACTTTTCATTGATTTCATAATATTAGTTTCATAATTCTAGTCATCACATCACTTCATGCTATTCACACAACACTAGCATATTTTTCTAACCAACATGCTAAGGGGTTTTAAAGACCATAAAACAAGTAAGTTCATCTTGTTTGAGTTGCATGATTATAATTCTCATTAGAATAGATACTACCCCCATTTAGTTTTTATTAGTTTTTCTCCTCTTTTTATCTCATTCTTTGTAAGGTACAAAGGAATATCCAAAGAAGAGGAGGGAATCAACAAAGAAGATCTGGACAATACTCAAAGTCCCAACAGCATTTAAAGCAAGAACAAGGTTAAAATGGCTCTTTTTCTTCAGCCGACTGAAGGGAAAGAATCAAGAACTTCAACATCTACCACATCTGAAACAGGTAAGCGATCATCCTTTATCTTTTGAAGCTTTTTAGTCAAAAGCTTTCTAGCGATCACACTTAGTTTTTAATAGGTTTTTATTGTCATATAATCAATATGAAATTCATGATTTCACACATCACAATTTGAGCACTTACAACTTTTTGGCATTCACAGTGGGACTTGATTTCGCCGTTTTTTAAACTCTTTTGTTCTTGCTTTTATTAATTGGGCACCCACGATGCACCACATGGGTCCCTCGGGCACGCTCTCACCGATCGGTAAGTTCTTAGTTTAATTGTTATTCCCACGTGCACCACGTACACACCCTTGCGGCAAGATTTTGCCCTCCCCGTGAATTGTTTGAAAGTATTGTGATTGTGATATGAATGTGTGTGATTTATTGAGTTTTCTTTTATCTAAATGATAAATCATCCTGTTAAAAATTAAAATTTTGGATGAGCTGATCATTTACTGCTTTATCCTGACAAGTTGAGAGGGAATCGATCCAAAAATTCCTTCTTATTTGCTATTTTTGCACCTTAAATAGCGTCTAGGAACAGCGACACGCTTTCGAACCGCGTCGCCATACCCTGACACCATTTAGGCTGATTTTCTTCCTGTCTGCCACCTGAGGTTCTACGAATAAAATAAAGTTCTGTTTTGAATAATGTCGGGTTACAGCGACGCGATTCAACCAGAATTTTTGTTTTGTTCATCAGTCCTTAGATCTTTGATTTGATTGCTATCTACCCATTATGTATTAAGCATTAGAGGCCATCCCGGCCATAGGTCATACGCACTGGGGCTAACCCCCCCCCCCACATTCTCATAGGAACACATTTCTTGACATCTTCACCTCTCTCTGATTGGGTCGGTCCCTCGATCAGACTAGAGTGGTTGATGTTAAAGACCTCCGTAAGTCCCCAAAATCAAGATATTCCTCCTTGTTCATCGGGCTGGTTGTACCAATTGAAGTCCTTGTTAGATTTTCATGTCGTTATGAGAAAGAGCCTTAGAATATAACGGTGGAAACTAAATTGAAACTAGGATCCTACCCGTTGAGTGAATTTGTGGTTAACAGAATCCAAATAATCCAACAAAGAACCCTAAAACAAACGTTAAACATCCACTTGTTTGTCTAATCTCTACACAACTTTCCTGCAAATCTTTGTTAAAAAATCTAATACTATATTGCTTCGATCAGGTAGAGATTTGAGTATGGCTTCAGATGCTCTAGTTAACTACGAGGGAGATGCTAATGCCCCTCAGGAATATGATTATCATTATGAGAACGGGGGAGATGCTAATGCCCCCCATGATCCCCATTCCTACTTATCTGAGCATGAGGGAAACCCCTATATCCCTCCTCCTGTCATTCATGATCAATACAATTCTGGCGTTGATCTTCCTCCGCATGTGCATGCAGTGTCTAATCCTATCTTCGAGGGAGCCATTGACCCAAATGAGCCCTCATACACCAATCCCTCCGATCTAGTTACCGCCTTGGGGGTTTTAGCCTCCCATATGAATCATCAACAGCTCGAGGCAATCCAATCCATCTTGAAGGGAAAGATGCCCTTACATTCTGCTGAACCAAATTCCACAATTCCCCCTGTTATTACTCAACCTCCTCCCCAGGAAACTTCATCTATTCATCAGGCCATGGAAGGCCTTCATGTTTCAACTTCTCGACCGGCTGGGCCACAATTGTCCTCTTCAAGGCAACCGGCCAGACCGCCAACGCCAACCTACCAAAATGCCCTCGGGCATGGAGGAAGTGCTGCCGGACCACAACCTTATTGTCCACCTTGCCCTGCATATTCCAGGCAGCAGGTGTATCATGTACCCCCACCACCTCCTCCCCAAGTTGATCCAACAACTCAAGCCCTGCTCGCGAAGATGGAACGCATGGATGAGCAGTTCAACAATTTGCAGAAGATGATGGGAGTCAATGCTGCGCCTGAGATCAATCTTCCAAGACTGCCTGTGTTTCACTTACCACCTTCAGAAAAGCCAGTGTATAGGAAATACAATGGTATTGGTAACCCCTTCACCCACCTAAAGGAGTTCATGTACGAATTCTCCTTCTGGCAGAACGACAAGAGGTCGTTGGCATTCCTTTTCAGAAAATCATTAGAGGGACCAACCCTCAAATGGTTCTTCTCATTAGATCTGTCTGAGGTGGAAGATTACGGTATCGTATCAAGGAAATTTATTCAACGATACTAGGACAGAGTCGCACCATCTCTGTCCATAACTGATCTGGTTGGAGAGAAAATGAAGTCCGATGAAGACTTCATCACATTCGCCGATAGATGGAGGAGTATGGCAAAGAAAATTAAAGATTATATGTTCGAATCCGAATAGGTCAAAATGTTGGTCTCCAATGCCACCCCCCAATACAAGCTGGTCCTTGCCTTGAACAACCTGACCAACATGGTGGAACTCTATGAGAGGGCGCATTAGTATAAGAAAGCCTTCAAGGATGTTACCTTCTCCAATGTCTTTGATCCTCATCGACCTAGCAGACCTCCACCTCGGAAGCCTGCCATGCCAAACTCTCCTAGCACGGGTCCAACAATTGAGGGCACGCTCTCCTACGAGCAAGTCAGCATCATGAACAATAATCAGCCCCAGTTCGTGAGAAACCAGCAACCACCAAATCAGCAAGGCTACAGACCTCCAAACCAGTAAGGTTACAAACCACCGAACCAGCAGTACTAGCAGCCACAACAACAGCAGTATCAGCAGCCACCGAACCAGCAGTACTAGCAACCACAACAACAGTACCAGCCTCCACAGTAACAGTACCAGCCGCGCGCACCGCCGGCATATCATAATGTACCTCCTCCAGGCGATTATAATCAGCAGAGGAAACCTCCAAGCTCGAAAAAGGCAGTATACCCAGCATTCCCAGAATCTCTATTGGACATTTTTAATGCCTTGATGGTAGCCGCCTTAGTCTTGCCTAGAGAGAAAACAGTCTGGCCTCAGAACGTCGTTGCCTCCAGGTACTGTTTCTTTCATAGACAGTCTGGGTACATGGTAGATGCCTGCTTACAATTCCGAGATTACATCCATGATCTCAACGAACAAGGGGGCATTGACTGGGAGGAGATGAGGAAATACATATCTGCCTTGAAGGCAAGAAGACCTCAGCAGCAGCAACAACAACAACATCAACAAGAACAACACCAAAAACAGCAACAACAATAACAGAGAGCGCCAGCACAGGCGGCAGCACCTCCGAACATGGGTATAGTACAGAACCCACTACCGGAGCATCAACATCAGAATCAGATTGCCCTCATCTTGACGAATAGCCAGTCTGAGGCTAACTGAGGGCAGCAGTGGAACGTAGAGGACTCTTCCTCTATTTACTCAACAGGTCACCTCCCGAGTACTGCCGAGCAATTGTTACCCCGCATTCTCCATATACCCAAACCGCAACCCATTACCATTAAACCTATTACACCATCCACCACTACGCCTCCATTAGACAACCCTCCGCAAGCCAACTATACACCCCTCCTGCCATCCAAACTACTGCTCCGCATACCATTCTCCACATCACCTACCACAACCGCTTATCCCAGTACCATACAACCATCCAAACCATTGCTCCGTATGCCATTTACCACTTCACCCACACCGACCACTTACCCCTCCACTATCCAACCCTCTAAACCCCTCATCCGCACCATGCCTTCACCAAACAACCCTACACCATCACCTACAAACCAACCCCCCACACCATCTAAACCACCCACCAACCCCGCGGTGCTCAAACTGTCACCTGGACCTTCCACTATTGAAGAACACATGCTCTGGAGTGGGAGGATCTTTAACAAGGTCTTTCTTCAGTCCACAGTCAGAGACGGCCCATCACGGCCGCCAGAGGAAGTACATAATGATGAGAGTGCACCAAGCACTCAGTATGACCAGTTGAAACAATTAGACAGAACACAGGCACGAATCTCCGTGCTCAAGTTGATCAAGAGATCCAAGACCCATCAGGAAGCTCTGATGGAGTACCTGCATAAGGTAATGGTCAACGAAGACATGCCGGTGGAGAAGATCACTACACTTTTAGTTCCTTAGGGGGATCAGCCCTCTATTTCATTTCATACTTCGGAACTAGCACCACCAGCAGCTAGAAGCATGGCTCTGAACATTACGGTCAACATCTGCAAGAAGGTCATAGATACATGCCTGGTTGACACAGGGGCCTCAATCAATGTTCTATCACCAAAGACCCTTGAACTGTGTGGTATACCCAAGGAGAAATGGTTGTCTTCTCCAATTTCTGTTATAGTCTATGACAATTATACCCGTTCCCCTCTGGGAATGATTTATTTGAAGGTAAAGTTAGGCCCTGTTTGTTATGATGAGGTCGAGTTCCACATCTTGGAAATCGATCCATCTTTGAAGGGTATCCTTGGCCACCCTTACATTAAGTCCCTTGAGGCAATTCCCTCTACAAATCATCAGTGCCTCAAATTCCCATACAAAGGACGCATTATTAAGGTCACGAGTATGCCAATTCTTACTACCACTCATTCTTTGAATATCAGGTTGACCCCTTTACCTGGCCAACAACCTTTGTTGTCGGTATTACAGGTTTATCGTTCTATGGATGATCCTTTGAAAGCCAGTACACTTGATTCCTATCCAATTGATGCCATGAAGCGGTGGAAGTGCATGAGTACCCCTAGCTGGAAAATTATGATGAAAGGTGGCTATCAGCCTGGAAAGGGCTTGAGCACAAAATTGCAAGGCAGAACTACACCCATTAAAGACAGCCGAAGGACACCTGGTAATGGCCTGGGCTATAGGCCAAGAAGAGTCAGGCGTGACATTGTATAGCAACAAGAAGATGAAGACGGCCAGAAGGCCTGGGAAACAATGTCTACACCATGTAAGGAAGGTCGGGATCCATTGACATGGACCCTGTATACACATTTTGTTAAGGGGCCCATAATCAGTCATAATAATAATAGCACGGTGGTCATCACTTTCCAGTTCGATCTACATGACATATGTGGAAGGGACCTGGCTAGACATTATTCAAAATTACTGACGTACCAGTCCTTGGAGGCTCTACGGCCAATGAAAAAGAGAAAATTCCAAGATCCAGAATGTGAATGGTACCGATGGTTCGGCTTGAGGGATCTATACATTACACTGAACAGATTATTCCTTGATCCCTTAGAGCCGAAGTGACCGCCGCTGATAGACGAGCTGATTGAAGGGCCTGGCACCATTTGTGACAAGAGAATTCTGCTGTCCGAGGAAGCAGATGAAGGGGAGCCAAATGACCCCTATGAAGCTGGTTACACTATTGATTTTCTCTAGAGCGGAACTTATCCCTCTCGCATCTTTACCCTTCACACTATATTCCGCACCCTACTCCTGACCCCGACTTGGTCGCAGGTCATCACTGAAGATATCCCACGGGCTCCGCCCGTTATGGTTACTCTGTCCCCACGGGACCTTATTCCTCAACCTCCTCTCGATCTAGAGAGGATCCATGATTTAAGAAATCAGGTTCTAGGCAAGTTAATCAGGTTAGGAAGTCTAAGAAATCTAAGGGTAGGCGAATTCCAAATAGATACCTCTAGGATCTAGCTACCAAATGCCTTTCTTGCTCTATGATCCCTCAACTGTTAGAGAATCCTATTCAGATGTCGGAAGATTGTGAAGTTGATGAGTCGATCAATGATGGATATGGGGTGTATGAATTGATACACGAGAAAGACCACATTACTAAAGATGAGGAAGATGACGAGGACGCGGCTGAGGCATATGCTAGTGGAGTGAAAAGATTTGATGAACCCTCAGCTGCCGTAGAAGAGCCTACCAAAGAGATTAATCTAGGAACTATAGACGAACCTAAGGTTGTCCTCGTCAGTAAAAATATTTCTGAAACAGATGAGGAGGCAGTGTTCCAGGTTCTCAAGGACTATAAGGACACCTTCTCCTAGAGCTATGAGGATATGCCAGGGTTAGACTCATCACTAGTAGAACATCGATTGACATTAAAGGATGGAGCTAACCCGGTTAAACAAAAGTTAAGTCGATTCCACCCACAAATGGCTTTGAAAATGAAGGAAGAGGTCGATAAGCTGCATAAAGCCAAGTTTATTAGAGTTGTCCTCTATCCGCAATGGGTGGCTAATATAGTCCCGGTTATGAAAAAAGATAGGAAGGTCAGAATCTATATTGACTTCCGAGATCTGAACCGGCCATGTCCTAAGGATGACTTTCCACTGCCTCACATTGATGCACTCATCGATAATATAGCTGGCTACGAAGCTCTATCATTTATGGATGGATTCTCAAGATATAATCAAATTAAATTAGCAGAAAATGATCAAGAGAAAACATCATTCACTACACCTTGGGAAACATATTGTTATGTCGTCATGCCTTTTGGACTGAAAAATGCTGGAGCCATTTATCAAAGAGCTATGATGGCAATATTCCATGACATGATGCACATTGATCTAGAAGTGTATGTAGATGATTTGTTAGTAAAGTCCAAGACTAAGGCTGAGCATGCCAAAGTTTTAGCAAGAGTTTTAGAAAGATCAAGAGAATATCAGTTGAAGATGAACCCCAAGAAATGTCTATTATGTTAGTATTAGATGGACTCAAACCCAATCCGATACTATGTACTGATTCAGATTATTAATAAATGGCAATAATTCATTATATGTAATTAATTCGATCTATGTTTATCGTATCACGATGAAGTCCATGAATATGTGCAATAGTCTTCGGATTATGATGAGATCATAATTATGGGACCGAAGACTTATAAACACATGTTCTTAATTGTTCTTAGTCATAGGATGTTTGAGATAGGACATAGAACATCCGGATAGACTAGTATAGGTTACTTCAGCTCATATGATGAGGGTGACTGATCCCATAAGTCACTTGTGTGGAGACACTATGCTGGACCTGTAGGTGCTCATTGGTGAATAAGTTCACTGAACTGATCCGACTATGAATCGTTGGATGGTAAACAACTCACTGTTAACCAGCTCGATTCTTTTGTCACGGTTGCGTGGATGATCCTTAGACCTAAGATGCAAAAGATATCTTGTTGGTAGGTTTCTGAACTTTGACCTTGACTAAAGAATCCCTAACCATGGGTTATCAATAAGTCAAGCGATCGGGTTCAGGGAAATGCTCTCGAAGGTAATTGTGTGTTCAATACGGGATCATCCGCTCTCGGTAGTTTGAGAGAGAATGTTCTGAGAATGATGCGCTTAAAGTCCCTGGCTAGAGCAGACTCTGTGTTCGATAAGGAGTTATCGGATTCATATTAGCAGCATCTGATTCAACTGAATCGACCGAATAGGGTTTAACAGTAAACCATGCCCTAGGTCGATTCGGGAACATTGCACGGATGAAGGATTATATCCGCGCGCTAACCGATGACAGAAAGGTTCCAATTGAGGGTTGCGATAACCCCAGTGCCATCCAGGATCACGCGATGTTTCTTGGTATCCAATGTGATCGGAAGTCCGTCCGAATCTACTGTGGGACATTAAATTCGGTTGATTAATTGAATATGAGGATATTAATTAATTCAGTGGGTCAGTAAAGGGTTACTGGACTTAATGGGCTATTAACTGGACTGGTATTTGGGCCTAGAGGGTCACACACAAATGGTTTTCAAGTCGATGGATAATCCGACAGGATTTCAAATAAGTCTGGGTTTTTATGAAAAATAGCAAACATACTTATTATAAAAGAACGGATACTACGTCAGGGGCCAGCAACCCTAACCTAGCCGTCGTTCTTTCTCTCTCTCTCTCCTATCTTCTGGGCGTGCGACACGAGGCAGCCATCTGGAGGCTCCGCTTCGACTCCCGACTGCTCCACCTTCTGTCCGACGAGAGATTCTGAATCCGCATGTCGCGGCGGATTACGCGCAGCCAGACAGGATCTACGAACGCCGCATCGAGCAAGGAAGCGAGGACGATCCATCGCGAGGAGAACCGCGTGGATACTGCTAGAGGTCGGGCATCTGCGCGACTTGCGGCATCGCTCCGACGGAATCGAAAAATGAACACGGATTCGAATATGCGTGATAAAGTGTTAAATTGATCATTTAAAGGCAATTAAACGCATCATACTCATGTTTTTATCTATAAAATAGCATGAAATGATAGATAATTGTGTACCAAGTCCAACGGTACCAATTTCCTCAAATTCTGACTTAAAAACATCGTCATTTCATGTAATTAATGGAGTATAGCGCATTTGCGATTTTTCGACAAAACCGAAACGAAATAAATAAATATAATGTGCTAATTTATACTTATTTTATGTGAACAGGACATGCCGATGATGCAGTGCAATTGGTGGAGTTTCCGAAAATTTGGGGGAGGTCTAGTGTTCGAATTTCGATAAATTCGACTTCATTTTGTCCAAAAGATTAAAGCAAGGGTAAAAACGTCATTTGAGGCCCTAGTGTTGCCCTAATTCTATGGCCAAGAAGGACCCAAGAAGGGCCAGCCGCCTTCCTAAATCCCACTTTCTTTTTTTTTTTTTTTAAAAAGACCCTTTCCTTCCCTTTTATTTCCTTCCTTCTCTCAAGTTTCCCAACCGCAGCCCTTCTCCTTCTCCAGTTTCCGTTCCCACGCCTCTCTTCCTCTCTATATTACTCTTTTCCCAGCCGACCTATTCTCCTCCTCTCTCCCTTATTCTTTCTCAACCCCGCAACTCTCTAATTCCCTCTCTCTCTCGGATTATCCTTCTTCTTCTCTTCCTCCCTCCACAACCGACCTATCCTCCTCTCTCTCGGTTTCCCTTCCCACGCACAGTTCTCCTTCTCTCTCTCATTTTCTCCTCCTCCTCTCAGCCTCTCCTGGCCATCCCTCTCTTTCCCTCCCTTATTCCCTCTCTCTCCGGCAGACTCCCTCTCTCCCTTATTCTTCCCCTTCCCGCAACCTCTCTTTCTCCCACGCCTCTCTCTTCCTCCCTCTCTCTTCTCCAGTTCCCAGCCGCAATCTTTCTCTCCCTCTGCTCTCTCTCTCTCGGTCTCTCTTTCTCTCCCTCGGTTCTCTCTCTCCCCGGTTTTTCGGCTGCACCTCCACGCACCACCCGGCACCGTCCGAGTAGCTACGGTGAAGCCGACCTCCTCCATGCAGCAGTCAGCAGCTCCTGCGAACCTGCAATCACCTCCTCCCTGCGCGAGCCAGCACCTCCTTCAAGCGCCAGCAAGCTCGTGCACGTCAAGCTGCACCCGTGCATGCACTGCCAAGGACCTCCATGTGCCAGCCTAAAGCTCCCATGCGCATGCAGCAGCTGCACTCCAACACCTCCACCAACCAGCAACCGCACCTTCATGCGCCAGCCTGAAGCTCCCATGCGCATGCAGCAGCTGCACCTCCACGCGCCACCAGCCAGTTCTCTCCTCCTGCACACACCAGCAACAACGCCCATGTGCTGCGCCTGAAGTGAGCCACCAGCACACGCCTACATGCGTCTCTCCACGCCTCCACCTCATGCCACTGAGGCCTTCAGCTGCATTATTAAGTTGTTTTAGTTATTAAACAATAAGTGTTTAGGTTTATTTATGTAAGGACTGAGGTTTTCGGATCCGATTTTCGGGGTCGGACCCTATAGTTCAGGCCCTGATGGGGCTGAGACTATGTTCTGTTTCGCGTCGAGCGGGCTCGACGCGGTTTAAATGGCGTCCAACATTGCAGACGCATTTTAGATTGTGCTACATGGGTGCCACGTGGGCTGGCTTTGGGCCGCGAGAGTACGGCCCCGTCGTGTCATCTGAACGGCGTCCGCGATGGACGACGCCTTTCAGACTGCGACCCTGGGTTGTCAGTGTACGGCGCCAGTCATGTCGTCTGAACGGCGTCTTGGATTGACGACGCGTTTCAGAGTTCTGTCAGAGCGGCCCGTCATGTCGACTGATAGGCGTCCGTACAGCTCGACGCGTTTTAGACAGTTTCTGGTTACCCCGCGAACCCTTCTCCCTTTCCCTCATTTCTTCCTTCCCTCTCTCTCTCTTCCCTTCCTCCGGCGATTCCGGCGACGCCTCCTTCCCCTCCCTCTTTTCCTCCCACCATTCATCTCTCCCTCCACTCCATCGACCTCCTAGCTCCCACCACTACCACCACCACCTCCTCCGAGGCGTTTTCCCGGTGGAGTAACGACGACCTCGGCGGTACCGGCGGCGGCGTAGGGCGAGACGGGTGGACGGCTTGGAGCTTGGAGGAGTTCAAGTAATTGGTAGGGTGACAATTTCCGTAGTTTTTCATTTTAAAACCATGCTCTCCCGCCTGAAGCATGCTACGGATCTATGGTTTTTGGGTAGAATGAGCATGTTAGGGGCTTTTTCTTGATGGGAATGGGAGTTTCTATGAATATGGATTTGAGGATTCCTTGTGATGGTTTAGTTTGTCCCTCTTTCCCCTCTGTTTTGTATGATTTTGGGGCTCTTGGGGATCAAAGGGGACCCTCGGGTTGAACTGGGGAACCGGGTTCCTAGCGCTAAAAGATGTCGTACCTGGACGACGCCATTTAGAATGGCGACGAGCCAGTACGACGCCTTTTAGGCAGAAATCTTCCTGTTTGAGGTTCTGTCAGTCTGGGTTTCTGGCGTTAAATGACGTCGTACCTGGACGACGCCATTTAGAATGGCGACGGGCTAGTACGACGCCATTTAGGCAGAAATCACCCTGATTAAGGATTCTGCAAGTTTTAGATTCTGGTGTGAATGGCGTCTGAGGACAGCGACGCCTTTTGAAAAGGCGGCTTCCCAGGATGACGCGTTTTACGCCAGGTCCTGTGGCCGAGTTTCTGTAAACCAGTTTAGGAGACTTGAATGGCGTCGGCCTTGGGCGACGCGATTCAAGACAGAATCACATTAATTCATGCCATTAAAACATGTTACACTGTTAGACAGTTGTTTAGTTGATTAAATGCATACTTTAAATTATACTCTATGGTGATGGATTCCTTGTAACCGGATCGTACACGTGGTGTTGCATGCGACCGTGGACTCTTTACTGTGCTGTGTTTTGAGCTACTGTGGACCTAGAGTGACAGTTGTAGCGCTTTATCATCCTGTGTTGGTGTGGGTGGACCACAGCGCCGGTGTGGGTGTGGCGGGGTGACGCCTAGTGAGAGAGGGTCACCTGGTGGACCCCGGGGTTAGCTAGTACCGGTGTGGGTGTGGTACCTTTGAAGTGTCACTCGTGTTGAGGGAAGGAGTAACCACCTGAGCTAGTTGGGCCGGAGTAGCTAGAGTGCTATCCGAGGGGTTACTGTTTGGTCTCAGCGGGTCGGTGTTTTCCCCACCTTCGTTTGTGTGGTTGGCGTGTTCTACCGAGACGTCGTTTGTGGATTTCCTGGTAGACTGGTTTTAGAAATATGTATGTTAAATATATTTCAAATGCATGTGATTCATATTGAGATTTAGGAGTAGTAATTACTGCTTTACTTGTTCACTGGACTTTTAGCTGTGTTTTACACTTGTGGGTGTGTGAGTGGACAGTGGAGATCGAAGGATCCCTCCTGAGTCTTTTCGTTGAGACTCACCCCTGCGGTTTTCAGGTGAGGACTCCAGGCAGACTTAGCGAGGGGTGTGTTGTTGTGTGTCGCGCGCCGTCAGTTGTTGTTCCGGGGTATGCCCCGACGTAGTTGTTATCTTTATTTCTGGCCTGTATGCTTAATTATTTCTTTTTTTATGTTGGAGTATGTAATTATTTGTTGTATCGAGTCGCATTGTAATAACTTTTAATTCCTGCATTTTCCTTTCAATTCAATGCGATGGGAATGTTTAGCTTAGTTTATTATTTATTTCCCAGACTTACTTAGATCCTGGTTTGGTTCCAAATTAATGATTGGGTTAGTAATCGGATCCCCGATTATAAGGTGGCGGGTCGTTACAATTTATCTCTTAAAGAAATTTTAATTCAAAAGTTTGTAATTCTATATCATAGTTTTAGGTGTTTAACAATGTTATCTTGAATTTTCAATTACGAATTATTGGTGTTTTAGCGTAGATTTTCCTTAGATTAGGCAGTTAATTAATGAATGATATTTAGGTCTTTTTAACTAATTTATTTGACATGTTTTGTTAGCCACCTAATTCTCAATTTCCTAGTTTTATTTGAAATCAAATACTTCATATCTTCTAATTTTCAAAACAAATTCAAGATTTTCAAAGTTAAAATTTTATATCCCTGTGGATCGACTCGGTTCTCACCATTTAGTATTTGCAAATCAATTGTGAGTCCGATAATATTTGAAGTTGATTATCGTGAGCGTTTAACGACGCATATCGCGTTCATATCACCGCGCAAGGTAAATCCGATTTACTCCGGTTTTATTTTTTTAATTGAAACGGGACGGATCCGATCCCGAAATAATTTTATTCCGCTGCGTTTTTTGGTCGGATCCCGACACAGAGATCCCAACAGTGGTATCAAAGCCAGGTTCCACTGTGTTCTTCGCCGTTTCGGATTCCGAAATTTAATTTTCTAATTATATTCCATGCATATTATTCAATTTTGTTTGAATAACGATGTTCATGGGATTAATATGTAATTAATTTGATTAATATCGTTCCTACAAAATCAATTTTTTTATGGAGTTTCTTGCGTTCTTCGTGGGACCAAGAACAAGGTCGTCTTGGTGATGTTTAGATGATCACATGCATTGTGATGCATCTGGCTAAGCTTTTGGTGTGACCAAGAACACTCCCCAGCCACTGCCTTCACCACCTCCGGCGTAGCCTGGTCGATGGCTTCCGGCCGCCAAAAGGGCCTCCCTTTCCCCTCGGATCCGACGGCCATGCGCAGGGGTCGGGGCCCCAAAAGGAGGGGCAAACCGTGGTGGGGGCGCCGTCCGGAGCCGGTAAGGTGACCGGCGACGGTCCGGCGCCGGGGCGGTCGCCGGCTGCCACCCACCCCCCTTCCCCCACGCTTCCTGCTTGCAGGAGCCGCCGTCGGGGGAGAAGGGGAGAGGCCCTGGTTCGGGCCATGCGGCTAGGGTTTCCTAGCCCGCATGGTCCGACCGAACCGGGCCGGGCTCAGACTGGGTCTGAGCCCTGAGCCCCCTGGCTTGGGGCCAGGCACCCCTGGTCCGAACCAGGGTGCCATGGTCTGAGCCCCAGGCTCAGCTGGGCTGAGCCCGGGTTCGACCAGGGGGGGGGGGGGGGGGTGTGGCTAAACCACCTTGGGATTTTCTTTGGGTTTTTTTATTTCAAATTGTTTTTAAAACTTTTAAAATCTCAAAATTATTTTGAAATTGAAGTTTTATTCAATTTAATTTTCTGGAAACTCATAACAATTTTTTATTATTATCCTGATTAACAAATGTTGTTAATAGTTATGGTTAATTATTGATTTAAATGTTAAATAATTAATTAACTTTAACTTTATGATCTAATTGTTAGATTCATATGAGGTAATAGTAAATGACTTATATTGATTAATCTAATTGTTAGATTAATTTGAAATTAGCATGGAATATTTTAGAAAGTTATATTTTGGAATTTTAATATACATTTGATGTATGTTGACTGCTTGTTTAAATCTGATTTAAATTAGCATGTATAAATTGATTTTCGAAAAATTCTAAATTCTCCAAAATTTTGTTTGGTCCCTAATTTTATGAAACCAAAATTATTAGTTATTTTCGAAAATTTTAATTAGCCATTTGATGTGCTATTTCATGTGTGGATTGTTTAAATAAAACACATTGTGGTCATGGACGAGCATTTATTGTGGATATGGAATGTGAATGTGTGGTTTGTTATTTATTAATAAATAGAGGTCTGCGAACCTCTCCCTTTCATATTCCAATGTAATTCTATCTCTCTCTCCATGTATTCGCCATAAGGCTTCCTCTTTTAATTTCGTGATTTGATCGAGGCGGCTGCGCGCAGAGCGAGGATGATCCACAACTGCCGACCAGATGAAAATGAAAGAGTTCATTGAATCCATGGGTTTGCAGACTCATGATATAAGTTGTTATATTATGTATGTATATGCGTTTGACTATTTGGCTCAGGTCAAACCACAGTGCCGTCCATGACCACACTAATGACATGTATGTGATGCGTGTGTTTCTATTTTGATTGTGAATCAAATTAGCTAGGTTAATAGTATTTATAACATATTCGATATATTTAATACTATCACCTAGGATGAGACCAAACTAAATAAGTAAAACCTTCGTAACAAATTTTAAGCCGGAGCGCAAGTCATTGAGAATGCACCGCATGGCTCTCCATCAATATGATTAATAGAACTTAATTCAGTGGTGACAGATACTATGTGTTTACCCGAGGTTTGCCATTGACTAATGAGAGAACTATTGATCATGGCATTAGATGTCTATAGATAAGAGTAGAGGAACAATATAGTCATCCATGTGTTTACCCGGGAACTACATTTCTACTCTACTTTTTCACGTATTGATGGTAATGCTTAGACCGGGGATAATGGTCTACTGTGTTTATCCGGGACCATTAATAACCTGGGAGCCGAAATATGATCGGATATTGCAAGGAGTTGCAATTATCATGAGATGATTGCTCTAAGATAGCGGTATGATACTATGTGTTTATCCGAGGTCATACTGTGATGCTTGGAGATTCTGATCCCCACTAGGAGACAATCGGCGTCTCCCGTTTTGTATATCTGAAGGTTATACATGATGGATATAGGTGTCCTCTAAGCCAATCATAAGGCATCTATTTCAATCTGGTTCACTAATAAATGGCATTAAATTCATTATGTAGATTGGCATATTCATAATTGCGCATAATGAAGTCCATGAATATGTGCAATAGTCATCAGATTATGATGAGATCATAATAATGAGACTGATGACTTATAAACACATATTCTCAATTGTTCCTAGTCGTAGGATGTTTGAGAAGGACATCAAACATCCGGTTAGACTAGTACAGGTTATTCCAGCTCATATGATGAGGGTGACTGATCTCGTTAGTTACTAGTGTGGAGACACAATGGTAAACCTGTAGGTGCTCATTGGGGAATGAGTTCACTAAACTGATCCGACATGAATCGCCGAATGGTAATTTACCTGACTGTCAATCGGCTTGATTCATCGTCACAGTAGCGTGGTTGATCCTTGGACTTGAGACACCAAAGACACCTTGTCGGTGGACTTCTGGACTTTGACCTTGACCTACGAATCCCTATCCACGGGATCTCAAATAGTCAAGGATCGGGTCCAGCGGAAGACCTTCGAAGGTGATTGTGTGTTCAATAAAGGATCGTTCGCTCTCAGGTAACTGGAGAGAGAATGCTCTAGAGTAGATCCGCAGGAGTCTCTGGCCAGAGCAGAAACAATATCAGAAAAGTGGTTTTCGGATATTGTACAGCAGAGTCTGATTCAAGTGAGTTGACCATCTAGGGTTTGACAGTTGACCATACCCTAGGTTAACTCGAGAGCATTGTGCGAACGAAGGATTATAGCCACGTGGTAACTGTGGACGGACAGGTTCCATGAGTGGGTTGCTGAACCCCATTACCTTACGGGATCATGCGGTGTTGCTTGGCACCCAACTTGATCAGAAGTCCGACCGAATTCACATGCAATGTCAATTCGGTTAAGTAATTAGTTAATATCTAGATATTAATTAATTACTATAAGTCAATAACTAGTTATTGGACTTAACGGGCTGAAAACCGGACTGGTAAATGGGCCTAGAGGGTCACACGCAATAAGATTCTCAGTCGGTGGTACATAAGTGGGATTTATATTAACTCGGGGACTTTTGTGAAAAGTCGCGCCGACTTAATATATATACACGCTGTTTAGAAACCCAGGGCCAAGCTCCATGATTTCCCTTGCTGGCCGTCATCCCCCCCTTTCTCTCTCCCCCTCTGGGCGTCCCGTTCGGCACGCCAGAACAGCTTTCGTCTCCGCCGCGTGTGATTCCCGAAAGTCGGGAATTCCCGTCGGCGGGATTTCCGCAACCGTTGCGGCGACGGATCTTCAGCGAGCGAGCTGTAACGGACGAGGGATCGAGGACGAACCACGGCGGAGGATCGCGTGAATACCGCTGGAGGCCGGACGCGTGTGCGGCTTGCGGCATCGCCTCGACGGAACCGAAACGGAAGCGGATTCGAATCCGCGCACGGTAATCAGATTCCAACCTGGTTTTTCGGTTTGTGTTTTCGTTCCGAATCGGATCAGCGGGCATCGGGCAGGATTAATTTTTGTTCCTCGTTTCTGCTGCGTTCTTCGCGTCCCGCCCGGATCCCAACAGTGGTATCAGAGCCAGGTTCCGCTCTGATCCGCTCCGGAACGATAAAATTATTATTCTAAATTATTTCATGCATAAATTCGTTTTTCCTCATAGATATTGTTCATGGGATGAACTTAGAATTTCGAATTTAATTTTTCTATGCGAAAAACGAAATTTTTTGAGGGTTTCATCGCGTTCTTCATGGTGATGAAGAACCGGATTTGTGGGCTTCAAAAGGGGATTAATGATGGTTGGACCATCTCTGTGGGTTTCCTGGTATGACCAGCTACCCCTCGCCATCCCCGGAAAATTTCCATGGCGGCCGATGGAGCTTTTCTTCCCATAATTTTCAAGAGTTGAAAAGGATTGTGGAAAAAGGTGAAATCTGCGAAACTGAACAAATCTTCAACTTTGGAGGTTCACCGACGGCGAAGGAGTCGCCTTCCGGCCACCACCGTTGGGGGAAATGGAAGTGGTGACATCCCTCTGCACATTCCGGCCATCCTCGCGGCCGGCGGCGGCGGCGGCGCCGCCCAAAACAGGCTGCAAACAGGGCCAAAAACCCTAAAATCAGGACTGGTCGAACCTGCTGGAGAGGGCCTGAACCGGCCGGTCCCGAGCCGGTTCAGCCGGGCGGCCTGGGCCTGGCCCGGGCGCGCCAGGCGCCGGACCTGGCTCGACCAGGTCGCACCCGGGCTGGGTCCTGGCTGAGCCCAGGGCCATCTGGCCCGAGCCAGGTGCCCACTGGCTCGAGCCAGACGAGCCAGGTTCGGCCCTGGTTGCACTGGCTCGAGCCAAAGGGGCCCATTAAGCCCTGATTAGGCCCATTTAAGCCAATTTTGGCCCTATTAAACCCCAAAACCCCTTATTTAATTAAAAACCCCATCCTATTTAACTTGAAATTGAAATTAATAATGTTTAAAATTGTTTTAAACATTAAATTAATTATTTTGAGTTAAAAAGGGAGGAGATAATGAAGATATGATCTTAATTATGGATTATTAATTTAATCAAACCTTTTGTGGGATTTAATTAAGATGTGATCTTAATAGTTAATTGTTTTTAACTAAATAAGATAGGATCTTATTATTATTTGATTTTAATTAATTAATTAAATGAGTTATAATTAAGATATGATCTTAATTATAAATAAATTTAATTAGTTAATTAAAGGGGTTTATATTTAAGATATGATATTAAATACATATAACAAATGTTTTTATTTATTTAAAATGGAATCTTAATTATTAATTGACAATTGTTGTCATTAATAATTAAAATAATGTTTTTAATCTTAATTAACAATTGTTGTTAATTTATGTTTAAGATTTGATCTTAAAATTGTATCAACAAGAGTTGTTGTTTGATTATTAAGTAGTGACTTAAACTTTAATTATCAAATGTTGTTAATTAATCTTGGTCTAGTGATTAGATTGTTTTAATTTCTTAGCAATTGTTGTTTTGAAATTATGTATTTGATTAAGGGACACTTAATAAAAGTTATTAAGTGTTTTATTAACTTTTAATAATAGTTATTAAAGAGTTAATTGTTTCTTGAGAATTAACCTTAATAAAAGTTATTAAGGATTAATTATTGCTTGCTAATAGTTATTAAGCCAATTAATATTCTCAAGGGTCCCTTAATTAAATTTTGAAGATCTAATCTACTCAATAATTAATCTTTTAATAAAAGTTATTAAAAGGATTAAATTAAGTCTAAGATGTTAGACTATTTTAATTAGAAATGTTCTAATTATTATTTCTTAATAATGGTTATTGAGAAATATGACTTAAATAAAGGGGTTTATTAACAAGGAGTTGTTAAGGGGTTAATAATTTGAGTTGGAAATTCTTTTATAAATGTTATTTAGGAATTTCTAATTCTTTCTAAATGTTAGATTGTTTCGCATTAATAATTGTTATTAATGTGATTAATATTAATCTAAATGTTAGATTAATTAATTTAGAATTGTTCTAAATAATGCATGGAATATTTTAGAATTTTAATTTTAGTTTTGTGTGCACATGTTGATGTGTTTAATGTTTCAAATTAGATTTATTGCATGTTAGAAAATAAGATTTTCGAAAATTCAAATTATCTAATTTTGATTGGTACCCAGGTTTTAAGAAAGTCAAAATTATTATATTTTCAAAATTTTAGCCTTCATGTGATGTGTTTTATCATGTGTGGATGGTTAAAATTTGTGGTGGTCATGGACATGCACTTAGTTAAATTTCATATCATGTGATGGTGTGTGATTTTGTGGATTGTTATGGAATGTGAATGTTTATTAATTAAGTGTTAATTAATGAGGCTTGTGTGCCTCCCTCTCTCAATTCCATTGTAATTCTATCTCCCTCTGTTATTGTACTCGGCCATAAGGGCTTTCTCTTACAATTTATTTGTATTTGAAATTGTTTCAAAATTAATAATATTTGTAATTGATCGCGCCGACCGAGGAGAGGCAAGGATGATCCACAAATGCAACCAGGAAGGCGACAGGAGATGAGATCCCCAGTGGCTATGTGTTTGCATGTTTAGATTATATAAATGTTATATAGTTTTGGTGATTAATTGTTTAGCTCCAGTTAATCACCGTGCTGTCCATGACCACATAATGAACATGTATGGATGATGCATGCTTTTAGTTTTTGATTATGAATCGATTACTAATATCTAGGTATAGTTAAATATATATTCGATATATTTATAAACTATCACCTAGGATGAGACCAACTTAACATAAACAAAACCTTCAACATAAAGTCTAAGCCGGAGCGCGAGTCATTGAGAATGCACCGCGTGGCTCTCCATCAATACAGTTCTTAGAACTTGATTCAGTGATGACAGATACTACGTGTTTACCCGAGATCTGCCACCATCTGATGAAAGGACTATTAACTATGGCATTATGATGCCTTGAGATTGGAATAGAGGAACGGTGTAGCTATCCTCGCGTTTACCCGGGAGCTGCATTCTTACTCTACTCTGTCGCGTATTGATGGTAAAGCTTAGACCAGGTATAATGGTCTACTGTGTTTACCCGGGACCATTAAAGACCTGGGAGCCGAAGTAAGATCGGATATTGCAAGGAGTTGCAATTACCATGAGATGGTTGCTCTAAGATAATGGTATGATACTATGTGTTTACCCGAGGTCATACTGTGATTCTTGGAGATTCTGATCCTCACTAGAAGACCGTCGGAGTCTTCCGTTCTGTATACCTGAAGGTTATACAGTCCGTCGAAAAATAGTGGGAAATAATTCAAGACAAAAGACCATAATTGAATTATCAGAACTATCTGCTTAAATCATGTTATTTCCTTCGATCACTAATATGTCGTCTATTCGAGTAGTTGGCATATTGGATGCCAATACTTCTCATACTCAGACTGACTAGAAAACTCTGAAGAATGTCTTCAGGGCCAAGTGAAAGTCACTATCCTAATCAGATATCGTGAATCCTCTTACTTGGATAGACCAAGGTGAAGAGGTGCTCATGGTATGCCTTATTGAAAGGCAATGATTATCATGAAATCTCTTATTTGGATAAACCAAGATGAAGAGATATTTATGATGTGCCCTTGAGATAGCAAGTGGTAAGATTTTAAATGGTTGAACCCACACCTGAAAGGATAAAGGAAAGTCAGCTGAGATAGAGAAGTAGCAGTTCTCCCACTGCAACCAATATAATGATATTGGTAAAGGCAAAAGGAATATGGAACTTGAAAGAAGTTTCATGTATTCTTATTATTGTCTTTTGCATGTCTATTAGAGAATTAGCGTATCCAATATGAGATATTGAAAATGATTCTCAGAGCTGCGATAGTGTGCAGACACAGACAAGTAAAAGGAAATCGAGAAAATGTAAGTGTTGAGTTAGACTCAACTATTGTTCATGATATTCATAGATTACTGTTAGACAGTAAATCTTTGTATATCTATAGGAGTCAAATATGAAACTAAATAATTGTTATTTAGTTGCATAAGAAATCAAGAATAACATTGATTGAAAAGAATAATAGTTGTTCAAATCAGTCAATGCATTATAGATTCTTGAAGTGACATTTCATGTGATGAATGTTCACTAGTCTCCTATAGAAATGAACTATGTGAGTCATGATTATCTATGGTATTGTACACAGGGTTGTACAATAAGAAATCATTGATGCTGATACATATTGATGTAAACAGCTCAAAGGCCAAAAGATAATCACTACTATTGACTTACCTTATAGTTTACTCTTAGAATGATTCGAATGTATGTACTTACTGAAGTACAAGTCAAATGCATCTGAGAGATTAAGGTATGAGATCAATATGAAATATTAGAATTATTGATTTGATCAAAGAAACTAATACTTAGGTATATGATTCACATAAATCATTAAGAGGATAATTGTATCCTCGCTCGATTGGTCCTCATTGTGCATCATAGCAATATGATAGAATGAGGAATTGCACCTTATTAAGATATGGTGCAATACATAATAAGATTTGCCTAATTCTTGTCCTTTTGAACATAAGTATGAATATTAGATGTCCATACTTTAAGGATGGTTCCAAATAAGTCAGTGTGGGTCCATATAAGATATGGAAACCAAATAATTCATATGAGGTGTGAATTATGAACAAACCTGATTTAAAAGTCAGATATTACCATGATGTGAATTTGTAAATGTCTGAAGAGTTTGGACATTACATTTATTGGCCAGGCGATAATGAAATAATTATCGTTCTGAAAGCTGTCTTCTGTGAAAAGGAATATGTCCTCAAAGAAGACAGTGGGAGCTGATAAAATTAGAAGATGTTCTAGATTCACAAGTTAACGTAAGATTATTAGATAATCTTTAGTTGTTTGGAACCACTCATGACACATCAGAGAGCTTCATAGATTTTTTTTTGGATTCTCTCTTTGACTAAAAGGATATGTTTGACATATCTGATTTAGCAAGATGAGAGGAGCTCAAAATAGATTATGATCTAAAATATATGATAATGATGCTCTCTGTCATTACAACTTTGAGATTGATAAGTTTATTAGAGTTCTACTTGTCAATACTGCCTATCATGAGATGATGACAGTTGGATATTATGGTGCAATACATAATAAGATTTGCCTAATTCTTGTCCTTTTGAACATAAGTATGAATATTAGATGTCCATAGTTTAAGGATGGTTCCAAATAAGTCAGTGTGTGTCCATATAAGATATGGAAACCAAATAATTCATATGAGATGTGAATTATGAACAAACCTGATTTAAAAGTCAGGTATTACCGTGGCGTGAATTTGTGAATGTCCAAAGAGTTTAGACATTACAATTATTGGCCAGGCGATAATGAAATAATTGTCGTCCTGAAAAACTGTCTTATGTGAAGAGGAATATGTCCTCAAAGAAGACAGTGGGAGTTGATAAAACTACAAGATGTTCTAGATTCACAAGTTAACATAAGATTATTAGATAATCTTTAGTTGTTTGGAACCGGTCATGACACACATACAAAGAGCTTCATAGATTTTTGAGATTCTCTCAGTGATTAGAAGGATATGTTTGACATATCTGATTTAGTAAGGTGAGAGGAGCTCAAAATAGATTATGATCTAAAATCTATGATAATGATGCTCTCTGTCATTACAACTTTGAGATTGATAAGTTTATTAGAATTCTACTTGTCAATGCTGCCTATCATGAGATGATGACAGTTGGATATTAAAAGCGTCCACTCAATGTGATTGAGGTAAAGATGTATATGATACACCTTTAAAGTTTTTAGAATGTCCAGGAAGCAAGTTATGATTTCAAAATTATTTTGAATCAAACTGAAACTTCCTAAGCTGTAATAAAAGTTTTGACTTAATGGTCAAATATTATGTGATCATTAAGAATGATCACGGATTGTGTGTGTTCAAAAAGAACAGTGGGAGCACGGTCGTTTTAATAATGCTTTATGATGATAACATCAAAGTCGTTAAGAATGACTTCAGGAAGTTACTATTAGTAAAAGCATTGTTAACCATGTTTTTCTCCATAATGGATTTAGTTATAATATCCCACGTATTGGAAATACGAATCTATTAAGATAGATCGGTGGGGATATTACATTGACCTGTATGTCAAGATGTTTGGCATAAATTTCATAACAAATCTCAATTGTTGAGATATGGAATTTATTCCTTTAAAGAAAAGGTTCCTTAAAGGGTACATGAGTGAAATGAATCATTAAGCGCTTGAGAAGTGCTAAGGGTGCATTCACGTATATGGAGAGGATGATTTGAAACTATGAGGTCACACTGACTCAAATTTCAAGTCAAATAATAGATTCAACCTTCTAGTAGAAAGGAATGGATTGGAATGGTTCCAATTCAAAACTCGATGTTAAGATGACGACATAGACAAGTGATATTGTTATTGGAACAGTATGGATGAAAAGGTTCATCCCTGAACTAAATGTAGTTCTAAAAGGTCTCTGATACCATCCTATCGTTGTAGGACAACAGTGGGAGCAATGAATTGTGTGATCGAGCCATGGTCTCTTCAGAAGTTACAGAACATTCTGAGGCTCTTTCCCAGGTTCAGAGACAAATAATTAAGAGGAAATAACGTAATGGAAATATTCCATCTGTAGATAATTTAGCAGATCCCTGACCAAGTCTTAGTCACAGACTTTATGTGAGCATCACCTAGATTTGATGGAGATCAAATGCGAAAGTGATTGACTTGAGTCCAAGTGGGAGATTGATGGATATAGGTGTCCTCTAAGCCAATCATAAGGCATCTATTTCAATCTGGTTCACTAATAAATGGCATTAAATTCATTATGTAGATTGGCATATTCATAATTGCGCATAATGAAGTCCATGAATATGTGCAATAGTCATCAGATTATGATGAGATCATAATAATGAGACTGATGACTTATAAACACATATTCTCAATTGTTCCTAGTCGTAGGATGTTTGAGAAGGACATCAAACATCCGGTTAGACTAGTACAGGTTATTCCAGCTCATATGATGAGGGTGACTGATCTCGTTAGTTACTAGTGTGGAGACACAATGGTAAACCTGTAGGTGCTCATTGGGGAATGAGTTCACTGAACTGATCCGACATGAATCGCCGAATGGTAATTTACCTGACTGTCAATCGGCTTGATTCATCGTCACAGTAGCGTGGTTGATCCTTGGACTTGAGACACCAAAGACACCTTGTCGGTGGACTTCTGGACTTTGACCTTGACCTACGAATCCCTATCCACGGGATCTCAAATAGTCAAGGATCGGGTCCAGCGGAAGACCTTCGAAGGTGATTGTGTGTTCAATAAAGGATCGTTCGCTCTCAGGTAACTGGAGAGAGAATGCTCTAGAGTAGATCCGCAGGAGTCTCTGGCCAGAGCAGAAACAATATCAGAAAAGTGGTTTTCGGATATTGTACAGCAGAGTCTGATTCAAGTGAGTTGACCATCTAGGGTTTGACAGTTGACCATACCCTAGGTTAACTCGAGAGCATTGTGCGAACGAAGGATTATAGCCACGTGGTAACTGTGGACGGACAGGTTCCATGAGTGGGTTGCTGAACCCCATTACCTTCCGGGATCATGCGGTGTTGCTTGGCACCCAACTTGATCAGAAGTCCGACCGAATTCACATGCGATGTCAATTCGGTTAAGTAATTAGTTAATATCTAGATATTAATTAATTACTATAAGTCAATAACTAGTTATTGGACTTAACGGGCTGAAAACCGGACTGGTAAATGGGCCTAGAGGGTCACACGCAATAAGATTCTCAGTCGGTGGTGCATATGTGGGATTTATATTAACTCAGGGACTTTTGTGAAAAGTCGCGCCGACTTAATATATATACACGCTGTTGAGAAACCCAGGGCCAAGCTCCAGGATTTCCCTTGCTGGCCGTCATCCCCCCCTTTCTCTCTCCCCCTCTGGGCGTCCCGTTCGGCGCGCCAGAACAGCTTTCTTCTCCGCCGCGTGTGATTCCCGAAAGTCGGGAATTCCCGTCGGCGGGATTTCCGCAACCGTTGCTGCGACGGATCTTCAGCGAGCGAGCTGTAACGGACGAGGGATCGAGGACGAACCACCGCGGAGGATCGCGTGGATACCGCGTGCGGCTTGCGGCATCGCCTCGACGGAACCGGAACGGAAGCGGATTCGAATCCGCGCACGGTAATCAGATTCCAACCTGGTTTTTCGGTTTGTGTTTTCGTTCCGAATCGGATCAGCGGGCATCGGGCGGGATTAATTTTTGTTCTTCGTTTCCGCTGCGTTCTTCGCGTCCCGCCCGGATCCCAACAATACAGTCCATCGAAAATTAGTGGGAGTAAAACTAGATAATAAAAGACCATATCTTGTTTTAGTTAATCTGAATATCTGCTAATTATCATTTGATTATCTCCTGTAGGCTAGAATGTCGCACCATAACCCGTTGCGAGGCATACTTGATGCCAACCGTTTGATAGGCACCAACTACTCAGACTGGCTCAGGAATCTGAAGATTGTCCGCAGGTCTGAGCAGATTGCCTACGTCTTGGATAATGAACATCCTACTGAACCAACATTAGATGCCCTAGAGGAGGAAATGATAGCGTATGAAAAATGGAAGGAAGATTCCACCATGGCCCAATGCTACATGTTAGCCTCGTTGAACAATGAGTTGCAGAGGCAACATGAAGAGATGGATGCTAGATCTATCATTCTCCATTTGAAGGAGCTATTTGGTGAGCAGAGCAAAATCGAACGATATGAGATATCGAAGAATCTGTTCAAGGCTCATATGGCAGAGGGAACTTCAGTACAAAATCATGTGCTGAAGATGATTGAGTGGGTGGAGAGGCTGGATGCTCTTGGGATTACACTTCCCAAGGAGATGCACACAGACCTCGTGTTATCTTCACTTCCACAGTCATATGCTCAGTTCATCGTTAATTTTAACATGAACAAGATCCAGGCCACCTTAGCTGAACTACTGAACATGTTAAAGACCGCTGAAGGGAACCTTGTGAAGGATAAACCCCAAGTCCTCATGGTTGGTAAGACCAACAGAAAAAGACTTGCAATCCAAGCTTTTCGAAAGAATAAGAATAAGGTTCAGAGAAAGACAAAGATTGTCAAGAAAGACAAAAGTAAAAGTGCTGAGAAAGGTGATTGCTTCTACTGTCACCAAAAGGGCCACTGGAAGAGGAATTGCAATGAATTCCTCAAGGACAAGGCTCAAGGAACTGTGAAGCAGCAAGACGCTTCAAGTATCTATATGATAGATGTAAACTTGTCAATAAGAGATTGTACATCATGAGTATTAGATATTGGATGTGTATATCATATCTGCAATTCTGTGCAGGCACTGACAAGAAGACGTAAGCTGAGGACCGGCAAGGTGGAGCTGAGGCTAGGTAACGGCGCAAGAGTTGCGGCGATCGTTGTGGGAACAGTGAAGCTCAAGCTACCATCCGGAGACACATTTTTATTAGATGAATGTTATTATGTACCTAGTATAATAAGGAACATCATTTCTATTTCATGTTTAGATAGAATTGGATACAATTTAAACTTTGGGAACAATAGTTGTTCAATTTATTTCAGAAATAAATTAATAGCTTCTGCTATTTTGTCCAATGGTTTTTATCTATTAAATGTGTCTCATGATAATTTACACATCGGTTCTTCAATTAAAAGAAGTAAGTATGAAATGAACAAAGCCTACTTGTGGCATTGTAGGTTTGGACACATTGGTGAAAACAGACTCTAAAGGATGCATAAAGATGGATACTTTGATCCATTTGATTATGAATCATACGCAACCTGTGTGTCATGTTTAATGGGTAAAATGGCTAAGTCTCCATTTAGTGGAACTGGAGAACGAGCCAAAGACATATTAGAACTCATACATTCAGATGTATGTGGTCCTATGTCAACCCAAGCTATTGATGGTTTCTCATACTTCATTATATTCACTGATGATTACTCAAGGTTTGGATATATATACTTATTGAAGTATAAATATGAAGCCTTTGAGAAATTCAGAGAATTTAAGAATGAAGTAGAGAAACAAACTGGAAAAAGTATAAAACCATCCGATCCGATCGGGGTGGTGAATACTTGAGTACATAATTCATTAAATACTTAAAGGATAATGGTATCCTTTCTTAGCTTACACCTCCTTATACACCTCAGATGAATGGTGTATCAGAAAGGAGAAATCGTACATTAATGGAAATGGTGTGATCCATGATGAGCATGTCCAGATTACCAGTGTCCTTATGGGGATATGCACTCAGCTCGGCTATGTATATCCTGAACAAGGTACCCAGCAAATCTGTTGAAACCACTCTATATGAGATATGGAATGGAAGAAAACCAGACCTTAAATATGTTAAGGTCTGGGGATGTCCTACTCATGTTAAAAGACATGATGCAGATAAGTTGGAGTCCAAAACTGACAAATGTAGATTTGTGGGATATCCAAACGAAACTTATGGATATTACTTTTATCATCCTGGCGAACAAAAGGTATTTGTAGCCAGGAGAGCTGTCTTTCTGGAAGAAGATTATATGGACAGTGGGAGTAAAGTAATTCTGGAAGAAATTCCAGACCTACAAACTGGTAATGGTTCATTAGATGAACCGTCAGTTTCAGAACCTATTCAAAAAGATACACAAGAACCTCTCAGGTCTGAAAGAGTATCTAAACCACCAGAAAGATATGTGGGACATATTAATTTGGATGGTTCAAGGATATCCTATAATGAGTATGATGATCCTAAGACTTACCAGGAGGACATTGAAAGTCTAGAAGCCGAGAAATGGCGGGAAGGCATGAATTCTGAAATACAGTCTATGTACATCAACCAAGTTTGGAACTTTGAAGATTTACCCGATGGTATAGTACTTATCGGCTGCAAATGGATCTTTAAAAGAAAGATCGGTGCAGATGGACGTATTGAGACTTATAAAGAAAGATTAGTGGCGAAAGGCTATCGTCAAAGACAAGGTGTTGACTATGACGAAATCTCTTCACCCGTTGCTATGATTAAGTCTATTAGAATTCTTCTCGCCATTGCTGCCTACCATGATTATGATATATGGCAGATGGATGTGAAGACTGCCTTCCTCAATGGAAACCTTGAGGAGGAGGTATATATGATACAACCAGAAGGATTCACATCCAAAGAATCTCCAGATATGGTATGCAAGTTGTAGAGGTCCATTTATGGATTGAAGAAAGCTTTCCGAAGCTGGAACATAAGATTTGATAAGGCAATCAAATCTTATGGCTTCGTTAAGAATGAAGATGAGCCATGTGTATACAAGAAAAACAGTGGGAGCGCAATCACATTTCTGATTCTTTACGTTGACGACATCTTACTCATTGGGAATGATGCAGGAATGATGTCATCAGTAAAGATATGGCTGTCAAAGAACTTCTCCATGAAGGATTTGGGAGAAGCATCTTACGTATTAGGAATACGGATCTATAGAGATAGATTAAAGAAGATGCTAGCTTTAACCCAATCCATGTACATTGAAACCATTGTCAAAATGTTTGGCATGGAAAATTCCAAAAGAGGTCTCATACCGATGAGACATAGAATTTCACTCTCTAAAGGTCAGTCTCCCAAGACACCTGAAGCGAGGGTTGTGATGGATAAAGTTCCCTATGCTTCTGCCATAGGGTCCATCATGTATGCCATGCTATGTACCAGACCTGATGTAGCATATGCTCTAAGTGTTACGAGCAGACATCAGGCAGATCTAGGTGATGAACACTGGAAGGCTGTGAAATGCATCCTTAAATACTTGAGAAGGACTAAGGATCTATTTCTAGTCTATAGAGGAGGAGACTTAAAGCTGCAAGGATACACTGACTCGAGTTTTCAGTCTCATCCTGACGACAGCAAGTCAACATCAGGTTTTGTTTTCACACTCAACGGGGGAGCAGTGAACTGGAAAAGTTCCAAGCAGGAAACCACTGTTGATTCGACAACGGAAGCCGAGTATATTGCTGCTGCTGAAGCCGCCAAGGAAGCTGTATGGATGAAGAAATTCATCGACGATCTTGGTGTGGTGGAAAGCATATCTGGTCCCGTCCCACTGTTGTGTGACAACAATGGGGCGATTGCTCAAGCGAAAGAGCCGAGGTCTAATCAGAAGTTGAAGCACATTCTGCGGCGCTTTCATCTGATCAGAGATATTATAGCTCGAAGAGATTTCGTGGTGGAAAGAGTTTCTTCAGCCGACAACATAGCAAATCCACTTACAAAGCCTTTGTCTCAAAATGTCTTTGAGCGTCACTTAGAGAATATGGGTATTCTGTATAAAAGTGATTGGCTTTAGTCCAAGTGGAAGATTGTTAGTATTAGATGGTCTCAAAGCCAATCCGATACTATGTACTGATTCAGATTTTTAATAAATGACAATAATTCATTGTGTGTAATTAATTCGATCTATGTTTATCGTATCACGATAAAGTCCATGAATATGTGCAATAGTCTTCAGATTATGATGAGATCATAATTATGGGACCGAAGACTTATAAACACATGTTCTTAATTGTTCCTACTCATAGGATGTTTGAGATAGGACATCGAACATCTGGATAGACTAGTATAGGTTACTTCAGCTCATATGATGAGGGTGACTGATCCCATAAGTCACTTGTGTGGAGACACTATGCTGGACCTGTAGGTGCTTATTGGTAAATGAGTTCACTGAACTGATCCGACTATGAATTGCTGGATGGTAAACACCTCACTGTTAACCAGCTCAATTCTTTTGTCACGGTTGCGTGGATGATCCTTGGACCTGCGACGCCAAAGATATCTTGTTGGTAAGTTTCTGAACTTTGACCTTGACTAACGAATCCCTAACAATGGGTTATCAATAAGTCAAGCGATGGGGTTCAGGGAAATGCCCTCGAAGGTAATTGTGTGTTCAATACGGGATCATCCGCTCTCGGTAGTTTGATAGAGAATGTTCCGGGAATGATGCGCTTAAAGTCCCTGGCCAGGGCGGACTCTGTGTTCGATAAGGAGTTATCAGATTCAGATTAGCAGCATATGATTCAAGTGAATCGACCGAAAAGGGTTTAATAGTAAACCATACCCTAGGTCGATTTGGGAACATTACACGGATGAAGGATTATATCCGCGCGCTAACCAATGACAGAAAGGTTCCAATAGAGGGTTGTGATAACCCCGGTGCCATCCAGGATCACGCAATGTTGCTTGGCATCCAACGTGATCGTAAGCCCGTCCGAATTTATTGTGGGACATTAAATTCGGCTGATTAATTGAATATGAGGATATTAATTAATTCAGTGGGTCAGTAAAGGGTTACTGGACTTAATGGGCTATTAACTGGACTGGTATTTGGGCCTAAAGAGTCACACGCAAATGGTTTTCAAGTCGATGGATCATCACACGCAAATGGTTTTCAAGTCGATGGATAATCCGACAGGATTTCGGATAAGTCTGGGTTTTTATGAAAAACCGCAAACAGACTTATTATAAATGAACGGATACTATGTCGGGGGCCCGCAACCCTAACCTAGCCATCGTTCTTTCTCTCTCTCTCCTCTCTTCTGGGCGTGCGACGCGAGGCAGCCATCTGGAGGCTCCACTTCGACTCCCGACTGCTCCACCTTCCGTCTGACGGGAGATTCCGAATCCGCATGTTGCCGCGGATTACGCACAGCCAGACGGGATCTACGATCGCCGCATCGAGCAAGGAAGTGAGGACGATCCATCGCGAGGAGAACCGTGTGGATACCGCTAGAGGTCGGGCATCTGCGCGACTTGCGGCATCGTTCCGACGGAACCGGAAAATGAACGCATATTCGAATCCCCGCATGGTAAATCCAATTTACTCCGGTTTTATTTTGTTAATCAAAACAGGACGGATCCGATCCCCAAATAATTTTATTCTGCTGCGTTTTTGGTCGGATCCCGACATAGCGATCCCAACATATTCGGGGTATCCTTGGGAAAATTACTTGGATTCATTGTCAGTAAGCGGGGAATTGCGATCGATCCCAACAAGCCTAAGGCTATTAGAGACATACCACCTCCCAAGAACTTGAAAGAGTTAAGAGGACTGATCGGGAGGTTGCAGTTTATTCGCCGATTTGTCTCCCAGTACTCACAAAGGTGTAAGCCGTTCTACGAGCTTACCAAGCCGGGAGTCAAATTCGATTGGGACGATAATTGTCAGGAGGCATTTGATGGGTTGAAGAATTATTTGACAAGTCCTCCTGTTTTGAGACAACCATCTCCGGACAAACCTTTGATTCTATATATTTCTGTCCTAGATGATGCGGTGGGGGCTGTCTTAGCACAAGAAGATGAAGGAAAAGAGAGGGCAGCCTACTATCTCTCTAAACTTCTCAACCCTGCTGAGCAGAGACACACGGCGATGGAGAAAACATGTGCAGCACTTGTATAGGTGGTTCAAAAGCTAAAGCACTATTTTCTAACTCAGAAAGTTCATCTCATCGCTAGGATGAATCCCATTAAGTTTCTCCATGAGAAATCCATCCTCACTGATAGGTTAGCACGGTGGCAAAGCTTTCTATCTCAATTTGATATCACTTACATTCAACATAAAGCAATCAAAGGCTACGCCATAGCAGAACATCTCACTCATCATCCCCTTCCTCGTTTTGATCCAGTCCGATCGGAGTTTCCAGGTGAGGAACTGATGTCCATAGACATAATCAAAGATGATATGTAGACTCTGCATTTTGACGGAGCTCTGAACTTTCATGGTAAGGGTATCGGCATTGTTCCGCTGTCACCTGAAGGTGTCACCATTCCACAAGCCTTTTAGCTTGACTTTCCAATCACTAACAACATAGCTGAATATGAGGCACTTCATGCTGGCCTCGAGGCTGCTCATCTCCATGGTGCTACCAAACTCAGAATTGTGGGTGATAGCCAGTTGATCCTTCGCTAAGTGCTAACTAAATATCAAACTCTTGATCCTAAGCTTAAGCCTTATCAAGAACTCACTTCGGCTTATGCTAAGCTTTTCACTAAATTGATCTTCATCCATGTTCCTCGAAATCAGAACATCTTGGCTGACACTCTAGCTTCTCTTGCATCTTCCCTCGATTTTCCATTCAGCAGACAATCCGAATCGATCATTGTTCATAGCCGTCTTTCACCTGCCGTGAAAGACCCTTCATTCCTTAGGATTAAGGAGAAGTTGCTGAAAAAGGTCAGGGATGGAGATATTGTGGAGAAGCGAGAGATAATGTTATTGAAATTACAGGAAGAGATGGATGATGAACAAAAACCATGGTACTATGAAATTGCTAGATACTGTGAAGATCAATCATATCTTGAAGAAGTCACATCTGAAGAAAAAAGGGCTATCAAGAGAGTTGCTCAGACGTACACTCTAGTTGGGGGAGCACTTTATAAAAGAGGTTTTGATGGAATTCTCTTGAGATGCTTAGACGAGGATGAGTTTTGGAAGATCATGGAAGGAGCTCATACTGGAGTTTGTGGTGGCCATGTTAATGGACAAATGCTATCAAAGATGATCCTTAGACAAGGATTTTACTGACCGACCATGGAAGAAGATTGTGTAGGGTATGTTCGTAGGTGTGTCAAGTGTCAACTTCACGCCGACAAAATCTACTCCCCCGCATCTTCACTCTACCTTGTTTCCTCCCCATGGCCTTTCTCCATGTGGGCTTTCGAAGTCATTGGACCCCTTGGTAATCCTGATTCCAACATTAAGCAAAAATCCTTTATTCTCACGGTAACGGAATACTTCACCAAGTAGGCAGAAGCCGAAGCTTACATGGAAGTCAAAGCGTCAACCGTCTGCAAGTTCATCATGAAGAACATTATCACAAGATTTAGAATTCCAAGCACCATCGTCACCGACAGTGGACCACAGTTCGTATCACAGGAGCTGAAGGACCTCTGTAACAGGTATAAAATTGCATTGCATCATTCGTCTCCTTATTACCCGCAAGGCAATGGTCAAGCAAAGGCAACTAACAAGACTTTGATAAAAATCATCAAAAAGACGTGCAAGTCTAATAAATTCATAGACTGGCCAGAGAAACTGATTGAGGCTCTATGGGCATACCGAACTTCAATCTGTACACCCACTGGGCAGACTCCTTATTCCTTAACATTTCGAATGGAGGCGGTAGTTCCATATGAAATCCTCATACCGTCCTTAAGAGTACAATTGAATAAAGAGTTTTCCATTGATGAGCATCGCTTAGCACTCCTCGCTCAATTGGAACTCTTAGACGAGAAAAGATGGTCAGCTGCTAATCATGCACGAGTATATCAAAATAGATTAGCACATTTTTATCAAAAGAAAGTCATTGAACGTAAGTTCAAAGTTGGTGAAATGGTCGTCAAAAGAATCTTTGTTAAACCCTGTGGTCCGCGTTCTAAGCTCCAACCTAATTGGGAAGGACCGTATGTCATATCGCATGCTTTTCCTGGTAACGCTTATCGCTTAGTCAATGCAGAAGGGCAAGAATTAACTCACCCTTGGAACGGTCTATATCTTAAGAAATACTATCCTTAGGTTAGAAAGTCGATCAGCATGGTGTAAGGACTAGTGGAATTAGAAAATTTTGAAACTCAAATTCTCTTATAAGTTTGGATAATTTAATTCAAACACATTACTACACATACTAACACGTTTGTTTCATGAGTAACAAAAGATGTAAAGTCCGAAGGAATACCGACAGCTTGACTAAAAGTGTAAAGTTCAAATCATTTTTTTTAAATAAAAATTCTATTTTTACACTCGGCCCATGATGTCGGAACGAGGCTTAGAATAGATTACCAATAATACCCGCCATCTTAGTAGGAGGCCGTCATAAAAAAAGGGGGAGATCTGTCCCATGAAAAGAAAAAAGAAAAGCAAAAGTAAAAGGCAAAAAGCCAAATATCAAATTAAAAGTTCGTTACATTTCAAATGTTACACCAAGGCCATGAAATGAAATGAAAAGGGAGCGCAAGGTCGATAAATACCCCTTAAAGGAGATGACCGAACCCCAACAGATATTAGGATAAGAAAGGGACACCTTTCTGGGTCTCCAGAACCCTCTTGTGGGCTTTATAAACAAATTCTTCTTTTCTTTCTAAAGAGACGTACTCCAAGCTTAAGGAACGGCCTAGATTGACTAAGGATCAGACCATGAAATAGGATCACGAACGAAAACACAAGCTCAAGCACGATGAGTCTAGGTTAGATTATTGAAGAATAATTTGGCAATTAGGTTAATAAATGAATATGCTCTTTTGATCTAAGTACCATGTGTTGTCACCAAAAAATTGAACAAGAAGAAGAGCCTAAAGATCAACAAAGAAGGCCCAAATCAAAGAGAATTGAAAGGAAGAACCGAGCCCATTAATTCAAGCAAGAAAGGTCCAAGCAGTTTTTAAAGAAAGCCCAAGTGAAGAAGGTTAATGGACAACAGTCATGCCTATTTTGCATGCCAAATGAATAAAAAATGGGTCACTCTATGGCCCAAGTGGTGAAGAAATCCAATGGCACAACCAGGCCCATTAATTCAAGCAAGAAATGTCCAAGCAATTTTTCAAAGAAAGCCCAAATGAAGAAAAGTTAATGGACAACAGTCATGCCCATTCTTGCAAGCCTAAAGAAGTCAAAAAGGGGTTACTTTCAGCCCAAATGATGAAGAAATCCAAGGGGGCAGGCCCGGGCCCATTATCTCAAGCAAAAGAAGCCCAATAGGGCCAATTTGGGCCCAAAAAGTGAAGGCCAAAGCCCAATTTCGTGGCAGCCTTTAAAAGGGCCCAAATGGTTTCCTCCATGGCCTATTCTTACCCCTTTGGCCCATGGTCAAATCTACCCAAAGGAGGATAAGAAGAAAAGCAAGTGGTCCCCCCCTCAAGATTCTTCTAGAAGAGGGTAGGTGAAAAGCAAAAAGAGAAGCCAATCATCCTCCAAGTGCTGTGGCCTCATTGGAAGGCTCTTAAGAGGGGTTTCTTATCCCTAATTTAAGGCTAATGGATGCCTAATCTACCCCCAAAAATTAACCCAACTTTATCTATAAAAGAACCTCCATCTTCTCCAAGAAAAAGTTGGAGATAAAAATCCCAAAAAATAGAAAAGAGAAGAAGAAAAGTGAGAGAGCTTGGAGGAGCACGTCTCCCTCCTCCTTCCCCTCCATTTCTTGCATCCCAAGAGAGAAAAAGAGTAGGATAAGAAGAGAAAAAGAAAGGAAGAGTGATAGAGAAGAAGAGAGCAAGATTGTAGGCTTCAAGAGCCACTCTCCCTTCTCATCCCCTCTCCAAGGTAGAGTGGGGGAGAAGAAGGGGTTTAGTTCTGTCTTCTTTCTTTCTTATAATGTTTTTCTTTAATTTTGATATTCATAGAAACTTCGATCTCCCCCTTGACGTTCATCCATGGTGATTGAAAGCAATGAAATGCAATCTTCAGATTTCCAGTGTCTGTTTTGTGAATTTGCTGGTTATCTTGCTTTTATATCATTTTTTCCTTCATAAGGTATGTATTTTTCGTGTGGGGATGGTAGAGGGGCCTTTTTAGTTTATAGAAATGGTCTCCTCAAGCCTTGAAACATCCTAAATATGGAGATATAACCCAAAATGTGCTTTGCTGTCCAAATTTCCTGAAAAGTGATTTTTCATTTATTTGTCTTTGGTTTTGGTGTTTTTCAAGGTGGCTTGGCCTTCCCTGACCCTTAGGAGCACATCCCCTCCATGGATGATGTTCCCCCAAGGCCAAACATCAAGAGAAATCCCCTAAGTTTCATATATATTAAGATCTAGGTTTCTGCTTTCATGTTGGAACCGAATAGGTTTTGTTTGGATTTTTTCCTTTAATGGCTAAGGGTTTAGGCCCTAGAGGTTCTCAAGGAGGTTCCCTCACTAGTTGAGGATGAGCTTCCTTGGGTATAAACCCTCTAACATGGAGCCAAGAAGGAAAGATCTATGGAAAAGATAAAAAATATACCTAAGTTTCTCATATGTTCATATTCAAGTTTTCATGATATTTTCCTAAAGAAATGCATCTAAAATATATTTTAAATAAATATTTTAGGCCTTATACATTTTATACTTTATTTTCCATCATTTGGGTTAGATTTAAACCCATTTTTCACCAAAAATCCATGTTTCAGCGTGAGTCTGCGCCTGTAGGTGCTACAGTGTTTGAGTTTGCGCCTCCCTGCGTAGACTGACCGCATGTGTGCAGTTTTGAGTCTGCGCCTCTTTCAAGTTGGTTTTTGGGCTTGAGATGATTCTTTGATCCTCCCCCAAGCTGACCAAATGTTCCTTGAACCTAGGGCTGTCCCTTTGAGGCCCAATGAAGGTCCTAAATGGCTTGGACTTTGGGTTGTTAAGCCCTTAATGTTTCAAACCGAAGTTTTGCCATATGTTTTAAGATTTTAAGTGTTTTCCAATGTTTTCCAAGGATGTCCCGATCCAAGGGTTCCAGCAATCTCATGTTGGGTAACCCATCAAGGGCCCTCACACAAAAAACAACATTCTTATGTTCCCATATTTCTATGGGTTCATTTAGATGATATGTCTCGAAGTCCTAATGGGTTGGTGGACTTCCTTACTCCCCAAATGTATAAATGGAATGGGTGATTCCCTGTAGATAGACCTTTCATTTTGAAGGCATTAAGGGCACCCTTTGGGTGAGTGGTTGGATGCACGGCACGCCCCCCCTTTTATAGCCACCTCCATAGTTCATGGCTACATGTGATCCTCTATGGAAATTGGTGGAGTTCCTTGCTCCCCAAATGTAGAGATGCTTTGGATTTCCCCTTGTGGGTTTTTCTTATATCTTGAAGACATTAAGGGCACCCTTTGGGTGAGTGGTTGGATGCTCAGCACGCCCCCCTTTATATCCATCCCTATGGTCCATTAGCCATTACATATCCCTTTAAGGGAGTTGGTCCTTTGGGTCCCTTCATGCCATGACCCTTCATGAAGATCTTAAACCTTTTATTGGGTTTTCCTAATAAAAATATGAAATTCAACTTGGAATCATTATATTAAGCATTTTCAATGCTTTGTAAAGTGATCCAAGAAGAATGGGATAAACATGAAGAAATCATGTCATTTGAAGAAATCCACATAAGAACCACTCCTTGAAAAGGCCTCATGTAGCCATACTCAACTTTTGAGATTTCTCAGTGTTATCCTCCCCAAATTTGTGGTGATTCTTGGATCACTTCAAGATGAAAGAGGTATAAACATGAAATTATGCTCAGATTTTGAGTCTGCGCACCTATAACCATGGAAATTCGATTGGGAATGGGGTACAATCTGTTTTTCTCTACTCCGAGTTTCATATTATAACTTTAATGGTTGAAACTAACCCCTTGATGGATTTACTTGCAGCTTGAACTGTGCAGGAAACTCAAAAAACCAATTTTCAGACTTGAGTTTGCGTCATTGTTCTGAGTCTGCGCACCCTTGCGCAGACTCAACTCAAAATTGTCAAAGATGCCTTGCATGGATTGATATCCTCATTTATGGTTCAAATAACTCAAATAATTAAATTTAATTCATTCAAAAAAAGGTTTGAGATAGCCATTTTCTATTTTAAATAAACACAAAGTTCCAAACTTAAGTTGAGTCTGCACACCTTTCATAAGCTCATTTCAAATGAAAAAATCAACTAAACAATAATTGCTCAAATCAGTTGCAATCATATAAGAAACACCCCATTTCATTTAAATAAACATCCATTTACAAAAAGAATCCAAATCCCTTCAAAATAAACAAAAAATCACAAGTTCAGCTGAGTCTGCGCACCCCTCGAGCAGACTCAAACCCATTTTTCTTGTCTCCTTGATATTTGAAGCTCCCCGACACTTTGAAACTCTTGGAATTCCCCTCAATCTCAGGAGATTCCATCTTTCTAAGAATCTTGCTCAAAATCCTCTTTAAACTTGAGTCTGTGCATCAATCTCAAGGCCAAAACCTCATCTCTTCGCCCCCAAATCATGCTCGCAGCTCTAAATCTGTAAATCATCACCAAAAAAAGCATAAAATTAAGTTATCCTGTAAAAAATCCAATAAAATAACTCACAAACAAAAAATCAACAATTCAGACTTGAGTCTGCGCATCCTGGCGCAGACTCAACCTTGAAATTCACAAAAAAAAAAAACAACAACTTTCCGACCACTTAAAGATGATCTAAAACTCTCTAAAAATCAAGTTTATTCTTATCTATAAGGAAATAAAATAAAAACATCAAGTTGTTCTTGAAAAAAATACAAAAAATAACTCAAAATAAATTGGTGACAAATGAGTCTGCGCTACCCTGCGCAGACTCAACCCTGAAATCCCAAAATTGGTCTTTTTGACCCTAAATTCCCTCCAAATTAAACCCAAAAATTAAAATAAAAACTTTATACTTTGTATAAGTCAAAAACCTAAATAAAAGCTTAAAACTCCTTTTACAAAAAATATAAAAAATGTTTAAACACTTTGATAACAAATGAGTCTGCGCCCTATAGCACAGACTCAACCTTAAATTCTTAAAATCTGGTATTTTGGCCATTAAATTTCCATCAAATCAAATCAAAATATTAAGAATAAACCCTATATTTTCCACAAATCAAAACCCAAATAAAAATGATAACTTTTTCCTTGAAATTACCTAAAAAACTGAAAAATAGGCTTGTGACTCTGCGCTACCCTGCGCAGACTCAACCCCCAATTGGTAAAATCCAATATTTTCAACTTTAATTCCTTTAAAATTAAATAAAAAACCCCAAGATAAGAATAAAATACTTCCTATAAATCAAAAAATCAAATAAAACTCAAATTTGCCCTTTTGCAAAACATAAAAAATATCTAAAAGAAATCTCATTTCAATTGAATTTGCACATCTTGCTTATCCTTCAAACCTACAAATTCAAAACATAAATAAAAAACATAAGTCCTTGAAGCATTTTTCACTCAAATCACATAAGCAAATATAAAAAACACTTTTCCATAACTTCCAAATCAAATCCAAAGTCTCTTCACTTCAAAATTGAAAAAACACAATAAGAAATGTTTATTAGACTCCCTTGATAAAAAGTGTCATCTACTTCAATCAAAATGCCATAAAAAGATCTTCATTCCTCTCACAAATCAAAAATAAAAAATAAGTACAAGCATTCTCATTGGTAACAAATGAGTCTGCGCGTCCTTGTGTAGACTCAACTTCATGTTCACTTCCAAACTTAAAAAATTCAATAAATCTTCAATGCATCCACATAAATCAATCCAAAAAGACTAAAAAATGTCTCTCATCATCATCCATCAATAAAAATCAATAAATCAACTATTGCGTAGACTCAACTCTAAATTAAAAAATGAGTTTTCTTCTCAAATAAAAACTGAAATTCATTCATTTTTTGAATGCAATCTTGTATATCTTACTTATATCATTTTAAAGGGTGTTATTCTATTCTTCCGATGATTAATCAAGGGTTTTCCTCTTAGGAAGATGTAATTAACGCTATTCCATTTATGGGTAGCGGGATCAGGTCGAAGAACTACGCAATCATTTGATTGAGTCAGATATAGCGCACAAATAACAAATCTAAATCTAAATCAAAAAATCAAGATCAAGTGCATTTTCCCTAAAAAATGTACGACACCATGCTGGTCTTTTAGTTTACACATTATGTTAAAAAAAAAAAAGATATGTCAAAATAAAAAAAATAGATATGTCCAAATAAAAAAAATATATATATGTCAAAATAAAAAAAAATAGATATGTCAAAATCCAAAGAAAAAATAGAAAACAAATATAGATATTTGAAAATAAAAAAAAATATGTCAAAACTCCAAAAAAAATAGATATTTCCAATTTCAAAAATAAAAAATATATATTTCAAAATAAAAAAAGATATATTACAAAATCCAAAAAAAATTGATATCCAAAAACAAAACAAATCAAATATTACAGTTACAAAGTCAAACAAAAATATTTCAATTAGCATCTGCTTGTCGCATCTAGTGTGTTTCATTCTTTTTATTTCCAGTGAGCATTTGCCTGCTTGCATATTGCATTTTACTCCGTTATTTCTTTCTGTTCAATTATTCCTTTTACCTTTGTTAATAAAGGTTTCGCCCCATGACCCTTCTATCAAGGATAGGATCAAGTAGCCGATTGTTTAATCGGGCAAGGGGCTGAGTCTGAACAGATGCTTAACCTGTTTGTTCAAGTAATGTACAGGGTACAGGTACGTGAGTCAAAGACACAAGGCACAAATCTGAAGATGAAAGTTTCATGTATATTATCAAAAGGAGTCATGTATACATATCTGAGTCCATTATCATCAGGACTCACAAAAAAAGAAGAAAAGTACATAATGCAGCCATCAAGGCTGGCTCTCTCCTACCCCCTCATCGAATTGGCTCTAGATCTCATCTTGGGCATCCAGTGCTGGAGCTCTAGACGGCGGCGGTGGTGGACCCATGGTGCTCAGACCAGCTTGACCAGAAGAGATGGCCACACTGGCTGTAAAGGCGCTCGCCTGTCCACGCTCCTGAGCCTGCTGCCGAGCACATCGGTATCGCTCCTCGATGCTGTGTCGCTCATGCTCGGCGATGCCCAACTGGACCCGGAGAGAAGACATCTCCGTGTCTATCCGCTACCGCTCCTGTCGCGCTCGCTCCCTCTCCTCAGTAATAAACTCCAGTCGAAACTAAAGAAGTGAGAGTTCCCAAGGAAGATCCCCGGTGGAGAGACGAGCCACCTGCTCCTCCAGCTCCCAGACCCGAGCCGCATCAGTCTCAGCCCTCTGAAGGGCTTCCTGAAGCTCAGCAACCTACAAGAGAAGACGTTGTCAGTCCAAGATAATCAAGCAATCAATATCAATAATGGAAGTCAAAAGGTTAGAACTTGCTCGGGAGGGCCGATCCTCTTCCGCGAAGGAGGCTCGGTGGATGGCAGAGGTGAGCTGACTCTGGAGATTTGCAAGAGCAGCCTCATGAGCAGCTGCAGAAGATGAAGAAGCACCGGTCGAGAAAGGAGGGGGAGCCGCCTGCATATACACGGCTCGTTGCACCAAAAGAACGACCGTCAGTGGCTGCATGTTAAAACAAATTAACTAATCAAAATGAACATTTCATAAACATGCATACATACCAGGTCGAAGAGTTCTTTCTGAACTTGTTCTAATTGGGCCTCCGCATTTTGTAGGCGGGCCCGGAGATCGATGATCATCGCATCATGCGCATCCTGCATAACATACACATACATTCATTCACAAATATAAATTAACATAATAATAAAATGAAAGACGCATGAATCATACTTACATCGAGTGGACGAAGGAGTCATAGCTGATCGGCGTAGTGGGCCCGATACTGCTGGAGGTAGGCCTCGCTACTCTCCATATGGGACTCCACTCATACACCCCGGCGATGATAGTCCTCATATTGCTCGGAGAACTTGGCACGCCAGTCGGTGAGGGCCTGCTTGCCCCTCATCGATCGTCCGACTCCCTCCGGGACCTCCTCGTCTATCCACTCCAGGTGGAAACCCAAGGTCCTCATCACGAGCCAGAGGCGGAGGGGCTCGATCTCGTTGAGGTAGTGGATCCAAATCTGTCGCCCGTATCGCCTCCGATCAGCCGTCACCTACGGCTGGCCTGCCTCACCCATACCCAAGAACAAGTGCCAGATCACCTGTATAGAGGTTAGATGCATTCATAGTATATAAATTACATTTAATAAATGAAGGATTGCATTTAATGAACAAAACTAAATTAATTAAAAACTCACCAGTAGCTCAGGGAAGTCGAGGAACTGATGGCGGAGGGCTGTCTGCTGGTGGTGCTGTGGGGCCGTATCCACAATTGGCTGCCAACGGCGAGCCAACGGGACATCATCTGGCCTCACAATCCTCACTCGGCCGAGCGGAAAGTAATAATAGCTTCATACCTGCATTCATGAACATATAAGTTAGAAATCATCATTTCATTGTATTTCATTACATAAACAAATAATTTAATAATTTAATACCTAGAGGAACGGCGAGAAGCCGCTGATAGTCGTCTCGTGGTCTGACATGACCGCGGACAAATCTGCGAAGAGATGGGTCAGGAGGGTCGTACCCAAGCATACTCGTGCAGGCTATCTAAATCATCTAGCAAACTAAGGCTAATGTTAGAACAACTCATTGATCTGAAGCTAGCAGAAAGAGTGGAAGGTACCTCCATGGTATATGATGTGTACAAAGTACCATATCTGGTGCATCATGCTATGAAGAGGCTACCGCTAGGAATGACCAAAGTGCCCAAGTTTGAAAAATTCAATGGCCAAGGAAATCCAAAAGAACACTTGGCATATTATAATGGGGCAATGGGAGACCTAGCCACTGATGAATCTTATATGCTGAAATTTTCCGGGTCTTCGCTAATTGGACTCGCATTTGAATGGTATTCTTCTCTTCGGCCTGGATCTATTGCTGGGTGGGCCGACCTTCAGAAGCAATTTCAAGACAGATTTTATCTGGTGGAGAGAGAGATCACACTGGCAGAGCTATATACTGTGAAACAAGAAAACAACGAAAATGCTTCCAAATTCATCGCTAGATGGAGGAAGCTTAGCATGAAATGCAAAAGACCACCATGTCAAGAAGATGCAGTGGTGATATGTAAAAGTAATCTGAAAAATGAAGTCCTTGAAAGGCTGGTAGCCATTGAAATCAAATCTTTTGACAAATTGAATACAGTGGTATCAGAAGTTGAAAATTTTCTGAGCCGATCTAAAAATGAACCAAGCAACAACAAAGGAAAATTTGATAGAAGAAATGCTCCACGTGAGTCAAATACAGTAGATTTATCTACGTTCATCACGGAGCAACAAAAGAAAGGTCCAGCCATCCAGGCCGAAACCAGCAACAATAGATAGAAAGAAGTCCGAGCCTTATCTTCTCTCAGAGACAGAATGAATAGGCCATACGGCTTCCCAAAAGACAAAACTCGTGTTCTATTTGAATGGGCATGAAAATACAATCAGATTGTGTTACCACAATCGAAGAGGCCAGAAGATGCCAAAAGATCTAATGATCCAAATTATTGTCTATATCACCAAATCATGGGACATCCTATTGAAGAATGCTATGTGTTCAAAGATGCAGTTGAAAAATTAATTCAGAAAGGTGTCCTGAAGATGGGAGATCATCTTGTCGATCCTCCGCAGCCTCATGCCAGGACAAAAGCAAATGTGGCATCTGTAAATGTGCATTATATGTGTAAGGATTGAGGTTTCGAATCCGGCTATCGGGTCAGTTTCGGGGTCGGATCCCTTAGTTTGGGTCCTGGTGGGGCTGAGACTTAGTTTTTTTTTCGCGTCAAGCTTGCTCGACGCGGTTCAAACGGCGTCCAGTAATGTGGACGCGTTTTAGGCTGTGTCACGTGGGCGCCACGTGGGCTGGCCTTGAGGCACGAGAGTACGGCCCCGGTCATATCATCTGAATGGCGTCTTGGATGGACGACGCCATTTAGAGTACGGCCCTAGGTTGTCAGTGTACGGCCAGGTCTTGTCATCTGAATGACGTCGGACTTGCACGACGTGTTTTATCCAGCTTTTGTTTGACCCCGCGAACCCTCCTTCGTTTCCCTCATTCTCTCCTTTTCTCTCTCTCCTCTTCCCCCTCCGAGCTCCGGCGAACCACCTCCCATTCTCCTTGCTTTCCTCCCTCCATTCCATCTCTCCCTCCACTCCATCAACCTCCTAACTCTCACCACTACCACCACCATCTCCTCCACTGCGTTTTCTCTCCGGACGGCGGCCGACGTCTCGGTGGAGTAACGACGTCCACGACGGTACCGGCGGCGGTGTGTGGCAAAGCGGGTTGGCGGCTTGGAGCTAGGAGGAGTTCGACTAACCGGTAGGGTGATGATCCCTGTTGTATTTCGTTTAAAAATTATGTTTTTCCCACTTTGGAGCATGTTTAGGGGTTTTCTTGGGGTGAAAATATAAAATGCATGTAATGAGAAATTAGGTCTTTTAATGGGTATCTAGGTTCTTCTCCTCCTTCTCCACTTTGTTCGTATTTTTACACGATTTGGGGGAGGAAATTCCACCCGGTGGATTGGGGGAAGGCGGAGGGAGAACCTATCTGTGAAGGTTAAATGGCGTCGGGGGACAGCGACGCCTTTTAGAAAGGTGGCTTTCGCCCACGACACGATTTGACCCAAATAACAGACTCTGTCTCTGGAACTGAATGGCGTCCAAGGACAGCGACGCCATTTTAATCGCGTCCTTCGTGAACGACGCCTTTTAGGCCAGTTTTTCCATTAAACCAGTTTAGGGGTCTTGAATGACGTTGGCCTTGGGCGACGCGATTCAAGCCAGAATTCCATTAATCCATGCAATTAACACATGTTTACACTGTTAGATAGTTTAGTTAATTGCATGTGTAGAAATGTACTCGATGACATTGGATTCTATGTGATCGGATTGCACCGTGTTGTGTTTTGTGCAATCATGGGCCTAGAGTGACAGTTGTTAGCGTTTAGGCACCCTGTGTCTGTGTGGGAGTGACGTGGCGCCGGTGTGGGAGTGCCGGGGTGACGCCTAGAGAAAGGGTCACCTGTTGTACCCCGGGGTATAGCTAGTACCGATGTGGGAGTGGTACATTCGGAGTGTCACTCGTACTGAGGGTAGTAGAAACTACATGGAGCCTGTCGGGCCGGAGTAGCCAGCGCGCTATCCGAGGGGTTGCTGTTTGGTCTCAGCAAGTCGGTGTTTTCCGTGTTCGGCCATGCAACTTGTGTGTTTTTTGCCGAGACACGGGTTGTGGACTTGTGACGGAGTGGTTTTTAGAATTGTGCATGTTACCGTTTGAATGCATGCGTTTCATAACGAAATTGGAAAATGTATTTACTGCTTTAATTGCTTAAATTGTCTATATTTGTGTTGTTATACTTGTGGGTGCGTGAGTGGGCGGTGGGGATCGAAGGATCCCTACTGAGTCTTTTCGATGAGACTCACCCCTGCGGTTTTCAAGTGAGGGTTGTAGGCAGGTGTAGCGAGGAGAGTGTTGCTTTGGGTCGCGCACCAGCAGCCGTTGTTCCGGAGTATGCCCCAATGTAGTTGTCATTTTATTTTCTGGCCTATATGCTTAATTATTTCTTTTCAGTTGGAGTATGTAATTATTTGCTGAGTCGAGTCGCATTGTAATAATTTTTAATTCTTGTACTTCCTTTTCAATTCAATACGATGTGAATATTTAGCTTAGTTTATTAGTTATTTTCCAGACTTATCTAGATCCTGGTTTGGCTGCAAATTAATGATTCGGTACCCATTTAGTAATTGGATCCCCGATTATAGGGTGGCGGGTCGTTACAATATGGTTCCTAGAAAGTGTAGGTTTTTAGGATTCTAATTAGAAATTTTTGATTTTTGTGATTATAGGTGATTAGATGACTCCTAAGAAGAGGATGTCAGTCATTATAGAGCGGGGAGATGTCCCTAGTGGATCTGAGGCCAGTAGGCCGAGTATGGAGCGTTTCATGGAGGCTATTATGGACACGATGGCTAGATAGCAGACCAAAAACCCTAGTGAGAGTTCTAGTGCTCGGGGAGGGTCTTCAGCTACACTGGAGAGATTCCTGAAGCTGAAGCCACCTCATTTTATTGGTCGTCCTGACCCTGATGAGGCTGTTCATTGGTTGAGGAAGATGGAGAAGACTTTTGATACCATGGATTGTGCGACAGTTGAGAGGACTCCTTTGGCCACCTTCATGTTGAAGGATGATGCCTACGATTGGTGGACCACTTTGAAGAGTTTGTCATATGCAGATAGGAGTCTCAGGGAGATTCCATGGGAGACATTTGTGAAGGAATTCAATGCGCAGTACTTCCTAGGCATGTCCAGAGCGCCAAGGAGAGGGAATTTATGGAATTGACCCAAGGAAGCATGACAGTGCTTGAGTACCAGATGAAGTTTGTTTCACTTGGGAGGTTCATGCCTTTTATCTCAGGAGACGAGGAGCGTTGGACTGAGAGGTTTGTGGATGGACTGAGGCCCAATTTGAGGAGTTTTGTGGCCTCCCACTGTTGTACAGATTTGGCATTGGCGGTTAGGTGTGCCGCGGCAGTAGAGGCACAGCATGAACAGTCAGCTCGAGAGAGGGGACTGACTACTCAGGGGCCAACTCATGGCAGAGGAAAGACAGCAGCAGCAGCAGTTCCTTCGTCCGGATCAGGATCGTCTTCACTCAGCTCTAGATTCAGGAGGTTCTTTCGAGGAGGTGGCAGCAGCAGTGGCAGCAGCGGTAGTAGCAGACCTAGGCAGAGACAACAGAGTCAGTCGGTGTCCAGTGCTCAGCAGGAGGTAGCTCAGAGGCTTCTGGCAGCTTGTCGACATTGCGGTGGTACTCACGGTGGGACTCAGTATCCTACATTTTCGGGGAGGTGTTACACTTGTGGCCAGCAGGGCCATTTGGCGATGTATTGCCCGCAGGGGCATGGTCAGGGGCAGGGGCCAGGTGATCAGAAGAAGCCGAGGACCCAGGGGAGAGTTCTAGCTATCACCAGGAAGGAGGCTCGTGCGTCCAACTTGGTGGAAGGTACACTTTCTATCCTTGGGAACTCTGCGCATGTGTTGATTGATTCGGGTGCTTCACATTCTTTTATTTCTGAGCAGTTCGTAGATATTCTTTCTGCACCCGTTGTTGAGATATCTGATGGGCTGATGGTAGAGGTTCCTTCTGGGGATTTCTTGTTGTCTTATAATTGTTTGAGTGAGGTTTCCTTGACCATTGAGGGCCATGAGTTACCTACCCAGTTAGTTTTGCTTGCTATTCGCGACTTTGATGTCATCTTGGGCATGGACTGGTTGGAAGCTTATTATGCTGAGATGGACTGCCACAGGAAGAGGGTGCGTTTCTCTATTCCGGACATCCCAACCTTCTACTTCCAAGGTATTAGGCTCCCTTCTCGTGGTATTCTTATTTCTGCCTTTAAGGCCCAAAGATTGCTTGTTGGTGGTTGTGAGGCTTTCCTTGCCTCTGTTGTTTTAGCCGATGTTAGTAGTAGTTTCAGTCCTTGGGTGGTGCCTGTAGTTTGTGATTTTGTTGATGTGTTTCTTAAAGAGTTGCCTGGCCTTCCTCCTCAGCGAGAGGTTGAGTTTACCATTGAGCTTGCACCAGGTACGACGCCATTGTCTAAGGCCCCGTATCGGATGGCTCCGGCTGAACTCGCAGAGTTGAAGGCGCAGTTGCAGGAATTATTGGATAAGGGTTTTATTCGTCCCAGTACTTCCCTGTGGGGTGCTCCAGTTCTATTTGTCAGGAAGAATGATAGTTCTCTGAGGTTGTGTATCGATTATAGACAGCTGAACCAAGTGACGATAAAGAATAAGTACCCACTTCCGAGGATCGATGATCTGATGGATCAGTTGCAGTCTGCGAAGGTGTTTTCAAAGATTGACTTGAGATCATGATATTATCAGATGAGGATCCGTGAGGTTGATGTTAGTAAGACGGCCTTTAGGACTCGGTATGGACATTATGAGTTTTTAGTTATGCCTTTTGGTTTGACCAATGCTCCGGCGGCTTTTATGGATTTGATGAACCGGGTCTTCAGGGCCTACTTGGATCAGTTCGTGGTGGTATTTGTAGATGATATTTTAGTATACTCTTCTTCTGAGGAAGAGCATACCACACATCTTCAGGTGGTATTGCAGGTTCTGAGAGAGCACCAACTCTATGCCAAGTTTAGCAAGTGTGAATTCTGGATAGATAAGGTGCACTTCTTGGGACATGTCATATCTGGTGATGGCATAACAGTGGATCCAGCCAAGATTGAGGCAGTAATGGACTGGAGTAGACCGACCACAGTAACCGAGATCAGGAGCTTTTTGGGGTTAGCAAGATATTACAGACGGTTTGTCCAGGGTTTTTCTTCGATAGCGACCCCCTTGTCGAGGTTGACTCGTAAGGGAGTTCGTTTCGTGTGGACCGAGGAGTGTGAGCGGAGTTTCATTGAGTTGAAGACTCGCCTTACTTCGGCTCCAGTACTGGTGCTTCCATCAGGTTCTGGTGGGTTTGTGGTTTATTCCGATGCATCACGTCGAGGCTTGGGTGTTGTGGCCTATGCTTCTAGGCAGCTGAAGAAGCATGAGGAGAACTATCCCACTCATGACTTAGAGTTGGCAGCTGTGGTTTTTGCACTAAAGATCTGGCGGCACTATTTGTATGGGGAGAAATTTCAGGCCTTTACCGACCACAAGAGCCTGAAGTATGTATTCACGCAGAAGGATCTGAACTTGAGGCAGCGCAGGTGGATGGAATTTATCAAGGATTATGATCTCGACCTTTCTTATCATCCGGGCAAGGCAAATGTGGTGGCAGACGCCTTGAGTCAGAAGACGGTCGTGTCATATCTCATGGTTCAAGAATGGAAGTTATTTAAGTAGGTCGTGGAATCTTCCTTTAGGGTTCCGCGAGAGGCTTATAGAGCCGTGTTGGCCAACTTAACTGTGAGGCCAGCAGTGTACCATGCCGTAATTGAGGCCCACAGGGCAGATGCAGAGTTACCGCAGGTTCTCCGGACACCAGAGGTGGGGTTGTGGGATGATGGTACAGTCAGATTTAGAGGCAGACTCTATGTCCCAGCTGAGGAAGACGTGCGCAGGAGTGTCTTGGATGAGGCGCACCGTTCTAAATACGCAGTGCATCCCGGGACGACTAAGATGTATCATTGTTTGAGGAGGCAATTTTGGTGGCCCGGTATGAAGAAGGACGTGGCTGATTATGTGGCAAGGTGCCTGACTTGCCAGCAGGTTAAGGCAGAACACCAGAGACCAGGAGGATTGTTGCAGCCCTTGCCGATCCCAGAATGGAAATGGGAACACGTGACTATGGACTTTGTGATGGGATTACCCGTGTCCCCTGGCAGAAGAGACGCGATCTGGGTCATTGTTGATCGATTGACCAAGTCGGCACACTTTCTGGCTATTAGAAAGGACTGGTCAGTCGGTAAGTTGGCTAAGTTGTTTGTGGATCGGATCATCTCTCTACACTGGGTGCCCTTATCCATCGTGTCAGGCCGGGATCCGAGATTTACTTCCAGATTCTAGAAGAGTTTTCAGAAGGCCTTGGGCATGCAGTTAGCCTTCAGCTCGGCTTATCATCCCGAGACCGATGGGCAGTCAGAGAGGACCATTCAGACACTGGAGGATATGCTCAGGGCATGTTGCCTAGACTGGGGAGGTTCTTGGGAGCAGCGCTTGTCTACAGTAGAGTTTGCCTACAACAACAGTTATCATTCTAGTATCGGCATGGCGCCTTATGAGGCATTGTACGGGCGGCCGTGTCGATCTCTTGTGAATTGGTCTGAGATTAGTGAGAGGCAGATAGCAGGGCCATAGTTGGTATAGCAGTGTGCTGAGGTTGCCAGAGTGGTGCAGCAGAGGTTGACAACAGCTCAGAGCAGAAAGAAGAGTTATGCAGACATCCGTAGGAGACCGCTTGAGTTTGAGGTTGGGGACCACGTGTTTCTCCGAGTCTCACCCTCCAAGGGTGTGATGAGATTCGGAAAGCGAGGTAAGCTGAGTCCGCTATATGTTGGGCCTTTTCCCATTCTTGCTCAAATTGGGGAAACGGCGTATCAGCTAGCCTTGCCACTCAGTCTTACAGGAGTGCACGATGCGTTCCATGTTTCTTTGCTGAGGAGATATGTTCAGGATCCATCTCATATTTTGGACTTTTCAGAGTTGGAGGTCGCTGAGGACTTGTCCTTTCCAGAATTTCCAGTACGTATTAAGGATCGCAGGGAACAAGTCTTTCGGAACAAGGTTGTTCCCCTAGTTAAGGTAATTTGGCAGTATTGCTCCAGGGGCAAAACGACCTGGGAGCGCGAGTGTAAGGACTGAGATTTCGGGTTCTGTTTTCGGGTCGGATCCCTTTGTTTGGACCCTTTGGGGGGTCTTGAGATTCCTGGCTGAATGGCGTCAGCACTGCTCGACGCCTTTCAAAAGGCGTCAGGTTGTGTGGACGCCATTTAGGTCTGCAGGTTGTTGTGCCACGTGGGCGGGTTTCGGGCCGCGAGAGTACGACCCCGGTCACATCGTCTGAACGGCGTCCAGGTTCGCCGACGCGATTCAGACTGTGACCTCTGAGATGTCAGAGTGCGGCGCCAGAGCGTTGTTAGTACGGCCTGTCCTGTCGTCTGAACGGCGTCCACGGTGGGCGACGCGTTTCAGACCGCTGTTAGTACGGCCGTCCTGTCAGACTGATAGGCGTCTACCTCGATCGACGCGTTTTAGCAGGATTCAGATTGACTTCGCGAGCCTCTCCTTCCTTCCCTCATTCTCGCCTTCACTCTCTCTCTCCTCACCCTCTTTGCCCTCTCCGACTCTCTCCTTCCCCTTCTCTTCCTCTTCTTCCTCTTCCAATCACTCCATAGCCTCCCTACCGCTCACCTCTACCCCCCCCCACCTCCTTCGCGGCGTTCCCTTCTCCTGACGGCGGCCGACGTCCCGGCGGAGTGGCGGCGTCCTCGAGGGTACCGGCGGCGGTCTGCGGTGCGGCGGGACGGCGGCGAGGAGCTTGGAGGAGTTCAAGAACCGGTAGGGGGACGAACCTTGCATGTGTTTGCTCGTGTATTCCTTGGCGTGACGTGATGTGGTTGGGCTAGATTGAGCATGTTTACGGGGTTTTCCTTGTGGGAATGGCTATGCTTGTGATCGTGGTTTCGTAGCATGTCTGTGATAGATGAATTCTTCTTCCTCCCCTTTCCGTTTTTGGGGCTTTTCGGGGTGTTTGGGGTCAAAGGAGAGACCCTCGGGTTGAACCAGGAAACCTGGTTTCTGGCGCTAAACGGCGTCGTGCCTGGTCGACGCCTTTTCAAAGGACGTCAGGGCAGTACGACGCCTTTTAGGGCAGAAACCTCCCTGTTTGAGGGTTCCTGTGTTAGGGGTTCTGGCGCTAAATGACGTCATGGATGGACGACGCCTTTCAGAAGGGCGTCGGGCCATCATGACGCCATTTAGACAGGAAAATCACCCCGAGTGAGGGTCTGTAAATATGGAATTTATGTGTGAATGGCGTCTGTGGACCTGGACGCGTTTTAGATAGGCGACTCCCTATGACGACGCGTTTCAGGCAATATTCTGTATGTTAAATGAACCTGTCTGAGGGACTTGAATGGCGTCGACCTCGGTCGACGCGATTCAAGACAGAGATGTGTAATCCTAATTTTCACCATGTGCTTCACCGTGGGATGATTTCAATTGCATGCTTCACGTTGTACGTTGAGACTGAGGACTCCTGCGTGAATGGAATCATGTTGTATGTGTGTGTGCTTATGCGAATATGGAATCGGAATGACTGTAGTTTACGTTTGTCACCATGGACCGATGGGGACAGGGTCATGGTGTCTGTGAGCTGTACCGGTGAGAAGGGGTACATGTGTGTTTTACCTTTGGCTGAGGGAAGCAGGATCGCCTTGAGCCCGACGGGCCGGAGTAGCCGGTGTGCTATCCGAGGAGTCGCTGTTTGTCCTCAGCGGGTCGGGGTTTCCCTGTTCGTCGTGACAGCTTCCGGCGTGTTTCTTGCTGTGGAGCTGGTTGTGGTACTGGTGGGAGTTGGTTTACCCTTTAGCCATTGGGCCTGATGTGACCTTTGATCAAGGTTACGAGTGGTACCCTTAGCCCTTTGGCCTGACGCAGCCCGGGAGAGTTTGGTTTGTGGGTAGTTCCTGTAGCTTCGGCTTGACGGGGGTTCGCCGGTCCCCAGGGCCCTCCTGAAGCGCTGAGGCCTAGCGTGGAGGCAATCCGGACGGTAGGACAGTAGTCTAGACTGCTTGTGTGCACACGTAGCTGGCAGTGGTGGTACACTGGTTCCAGCTAGTCCTAGTTTGACTCACTGCCTCACCCTACAGTGCCCCGGAACACTGTAGGGGTGGACAGGCGTGAGCTGTGGTGGTAGTGTTGGGAGGCGACGTTTGTGTTGGGTTCTTCGGGTTGCTTAGAATGGTTCTTGCTACACTGCTTATCGTGCGTTTCATATCAGAGTTGGGTGCTATGTTTACTGCTTTACTTAATTGCCATATATTCCTGTTGTTACACTTGTGGGTGTGTGAGTGGGAGGCAGGGGGTCGGATGATCCCTACTGAGCCCATTTCTGGTGTGGCTCACTCCATGCGATTTCAGGTGTGGACCTCGAGGCGCAGCGGTAGCGTGGTGTCTTCTTGGTGTGTGGACCAGCAGCTGTCTTAGTCCCGGGGTATGCCCCGATGTTGTTGTACTTCCTTCTGCCTGTACTTATTTAATTGTTGGACATGTAATTATTGTTGGACTGTATACGGACATTGTTATTTTCCTTCCTGCGCACTTGCTTACCTTGCAGTCCGTGTGATTGTTATATTTAGCCTTGTTTAGCACTTACTCCTCCAGGCGTGTTGTGTGAGATCCGGGTGTGAACCCGCAGTTAATGGGCCGACATCCATTTAGTGACCGGGTCTCCGGTCATAGGATGGCGGGTCGTTACAGCGAGGATGAGATGCGAGAGCAGTTTTCCTACCTTTTCTCGTAAGTTCTCTTGTGAGCTTGTATCTTTATTGTTTCAATCTCGTTAGTTATAGCAGGCAATTTCGGGGACGAAATTCTTTTAAGGAGGGGAGAATGTAAGGATTGAGGTTTCGGATCCAGTTATCGGGTCAGTTTTGGGGTCGGATCCCCTAGTTTGGGCCCTGGTGGGGCTAAGACTTAGTTTCTTTTTCGCGTCGCGCAAGCTCGACGCGATTCAAACGGCGTCCAACAATGTGGATGTGTTTTAGGCTGTGCCACGTGGGCGCCACGTGGGCTGGCCTTGGGGCGCGAGAGTACGGCCCTAATCATATCGTCTGAATGGCGTCTTGGATGGACGACGCCATTTAGAGTACGACCCCTGGTTATCAGTGTGCGGTCCGGTCTTGTCATCTGAATGACGTCGGACTTGCACGACGCGTTTTATCCAGCTTCTGTTTGACCCCGCGAACCCTCCTTCCTTTCCCTCATTCTCTCCTTTTCTCTCTCTCCTCTTCCCCCTCTGAGCTCCGGCGAACCACCTCCCATTCTCCTTGCTTTCCTCCCTCCATTCCATCTCTCCCTCCACTCCATCAACCTCCTAACTCCCACCACTACCACCACCATCTCCTCCGCGGAGTTTTCTCTCCGGACGGCGGCCGATTTCCCGGTGGAGTAACAACGTCCACGGCGGTACCGGCGGCGGCGTGTGGCGAAGCGGGTTGGCGGCTTGAGCTAGGAGGAGTTCGAGTAACCGGTAGGGTGACGATCCCTATTGTATTTCATTTAAAAATTATGTTTTTCCTGCTTTGGAGCATGTTTAGGGGTTTTCTTGGGGTGAAAATATAAAATGCATGCAATGAGAAATTGGATGTTTTAATGGGTATCTAGGTTCTTCTCCTCCTTCTCCACTTTGTTCGTATTTTTACACGATTTGGGGGAGGAAATTCCACCCCGTGGATTAGGGGAAGGCGGAGGGAGAACCTGTCTATGAAGGTTGAATGGCGTCGGAGGACAGCGACGCCTTCTAGAAAGGCGGCTTTCACCCACGACGCGATTTGACCCAGATAACAGACTCTGTCTCTGGAACTGAATGGCGTCCAGGGACAGCGACGCCATTTTAATCGCGTCCTTCGTGAACGACGCCTTTTAGGCCAGTTTTTCAATTAAACCAGTTTAGGGGTTTTGAATGACGTTGGCCTTGGGCGACGCGATTCAAGCCAGAATTCCATTAATCTATGCAATTAACACATGTTTACACTGTTAGATAGTTTAGTTAATTGCATGTGCAGAAATGTACTCGATGACATTAGATTTTATGTGATCGGATTGCACCGTGTTGTGTTTAGTGCAATCGTAGGCCTAGAGTGACAGTTGTTAGCGCTTAGGACCCTGTATCGGTGTGGGAGTGACACGGCACCGGTGTGGGAGTGGCAGGGTGACGCCTACAGAGAGGGTCACCTGGTGTACCCCGGGGTATAGCTAGTATCGGTGTGGGAGCGGTACATTCGGAGTGTCACTCGTGCTAGGGGAAGCAGAAACCACCTGGAGCCTGTCGGGCCGGAGTAACCAGCACGCTATCCGAGGGGTTGCTGTTTGGTCTCAGCTGGTCGGTGTTTTCCGTGTTCGGCCATGCGACTTGTGTGTTTCGCCAAGACGCGGGTTGTGGACTTGTGACGGAGTGCTTTTTAGAATTGTGCATGTTACCGTTTGAATGCATGCGTTTCATAACGAAATTGGAAAATGTATTTACTGCTTTAATTGCTTAAATTGTCTATATTTGTGTTATTATACTTGTGGGTGCGTGAGTGGGCGGTGGGTATCGAAGGATCCCTACTGAGTCTTTTCGATGAGACTCACCCCTGCGGTTTTCAAGTGAGGGTTCCAGGCAGACGTATCGAGGAGAGTGTTGCTTTGGGTCGCGCACCAGCAGCCATTGTTCCGGGGTATGCCCCGATGTAGTTGTCATTTTATTTTCTGTCCTGTATGCTTAATTATTTCTTTTCAGTTGGAGTATGTAATTATTTGCTGAGTCGAGTCGCATTGTAATAATTTTTAATTCTTGTACTTCCTTTTCAACTCAATGCAATGTGAATGTTTAGCTTAGTTTATTATTTATTTCCCAGACTTATCTAGATCCTGATTTGGCTCCAAATTAATGATTCGGTACCCATTTAGTAATCCGATCCCCGATTATAGGGTGGCGGGTCGTTACAATATGGTTCCTATTTACCAGTCATTAAGTTCAAAAACTGCAGAAAGAAGTACACAAGCCACTTATGAGCAACTAGTACTTCAACCGCTCCAAACATCTCAGTGGCAAACAGTCAAAAAGAAGCCAAGATCTCATATCAAGCAAAAGTCATCAAAAGTATATACTCACGGAGGTATTCCACGATGGCTGACATATGTTCAATCCGTCCCTCCACCAAATTTGGATAATATGATATCCGATATGTCCAAAATGGCTTTATCTACGCCAGTCAAAGCTGTAAATTCAAGCAAAAAACAATGTGTGTCCTCCCTTCAGCTGGAGACATCCCAATCAAGTTCAAGTTACCCTGCTCCAGCAAGCAGTATATGGAAATGGGTAGATCCTCGTACTGTAAGGAGGGTTACCAATAGAAGAAGAAAAAGAGAAACACCAATACCAATTCTACCTAAGGGTAAAGATCCGCTGTCAAAGTTGCAACAGCTAATAGACAGCTTGGATGAATATGAACAGTCTCAAAGAAACCCAACAAAGCTGAAGTATTACATCCCATGGGAGAAATTTCAAAATATAACAATGAAGCAAATACATGAATAAGCCCTATTCTGGGAGTGATAAAGTGTTAAATTAACCATTTAAGGGCAATCATACGCATCATACTCATGTTTTTATCTGTAAAATAGCATGAAATGATAGATAATTGCGTACCAAGTCCAACGGTACCAATTTCGTCAAATTCTGACTAAAAAACATCGTCATTTCATGTGATTAATGGAGTATAGCGCATTTGCGGTTTTTCGACAAAACCGAGACGAAATAAATAAATATAATAATTTTTTAATGATAATATGCTAATTTATATTTATTCTATGTGAACAGGACATGCCGATGACGTAGTGCAGTTGGTGGAGTTTCTGGAAATTTGGGGGAGGTCTAGTGTTCGAATCTTAATAAATTCGACTTCATTTTGTCCAAAAGATTTAAGCAGGGGTAAAAACGTCATTTGATGCCCTAGTGTTGCCCTAATTCCATGGCCAAGAAGAACCCAAGAAGGGCCAGCCGCCTGCCTTTCTCCCACTTTCTTGTTTTTTAAAAAAACCTTCCTTCCCTTCTCTTTAAAAGACTCCTCACGTACCCAAGACCCTTCTATTCCTTCTTTCTCTCCAGTTTCCCGCAGCCTCTCTGCCGTTCCCACGCACTCTCCTTCTTCCTCTCCGGTTTCCCTTCCTCCTTCCTCGGTTCTCTCCTCCTCCGTCTTTCTATTTGCTCTCTCCCACACGCTCTCTGCTTTCCTCCGTATCTCTCTTCCTCTCCTTCTCTCCCTGCCATCTCTTTCTCTCCCCCACTCCCTCTCTCGGTTCCTCTCCGGTTTCTCTCTTCCTCCCTCTCTGTTTCCCACGTCTCTCTCTCTCTCTCTCTCTCTCTCTCTCTCTCTCTCTCTCTCTCTCTCTCAGCACTCTCCCTATCCTCTCCGTCTCCTTCCACTCGCTCTGACCAGCCTGAAGCACCCCATGCGTAGCCCGCCGTCCAGGCACGTCCGGCGAAGCCTAGCTGGCCCCTACGCGTCGCCAACGCCCTGCCAGGTACACCCGAGCCGTAGCCTTTCTCCCACGCCTCTCTCATCCTTCCTTCTCGCTCTCTCCCACGCGCTCTCCCCTTCGCCGCTTCCTCCTCCTCCTCCGGTGCCGGTGGATTCGGTTTGGCGAGCTCTGGCTTCTTGCCGCACCCTACGCTGAAGCCAGCCCTACCGCTGCACCCGGCGCGAAAGCCACACCAGCCGCTCCAGCGTGTAGACACTGATAGAATTGGGTGGCCTCAAAGCCAATCATTGTACATTCTAGTTCAAATTATTAATAAAGGCAATCATTTCTTCATTTATAGTTCTTGGAAATTAACTATCGTAATGAAGGTCCGTAGACAAATGTATGGGATATTGAATCATGATGAGATCATAATAGTGAGATCAATATCCTCAGTCACTTGTCTTAAACAGTTCTCGATCATAGGATATTTGAGATGGGCATTAAATATCCGATAAGATCGACACAAGTTATGTCTACTCATGTGATGAGGGTGAATGATCTCACATTCACTCGTGTGGTGACACTAAGACAAACTTGTGGGTGCTCATTAGAGAATGAGTTCACTGAACAGACCCAAATAAGAATTCCTGGATGGTAATTATACCTAGTAGTCAACCAGGGAATTCAATCATTGCAGTAGCACAGTTGGTCCTTCGACCTGAGTCACCAATGATACCTTGTTTGTGGACCATTGTGTCTTGATTCTCTGACTTGTGGACTTTAACCATTAAGCCCACGATAGTCGGTCTCTCAGATACAGTGGAAAGCTTGCGAAGGTAATTCAGTGAACAACAAGGGATCACTCACTCTTGGTATAAGACTGGAGAGACAATGTCCTATGGATGTGTACACAGAAATCCCTGGCCAGGGTCTAATGAAAGAGATGTCTTTCTAGAAATTAACTGAGTACTGGAATCCATCTAAATAATGCGATAGAGGGTTTGACTATAAAACCATACCGTTGCGTTATTGGGACATTGGATGAGTGAAGGATTTTATCTGTGCGGTATCTGCAGACGGAAAGGTTCAATTGAAGGGAACATTATCCCTTATATCTTCTGGGATCATGAGGTAGTGTTTGGTGTTGTTCATGATCAGAAGGCCAAGTGAATTGATCATCAGATGATAATCCACTTGTTTATTAAATTAATCATTTAACATATGATGTTTAAATATTAATTAATAAATATTAGACTCTAGAATCAGTTCTAAGTTTAATGGGCTTGAAACCGGACTGATATATGGGCCTAGAGGGTCACACACATAAGAGTTCTCGTCAGACGGTGAGAGACGTTAAATTTCATCCTTATCTGGGTTTTTATGAAAAGCCGCAGGATAAACATGAAGATTTAATAGAGATTTATCCAAGGCCAAACTCTTGAATAATCATAAGGATTAATCCTTCTGCTTATCCTTATTTCTTATATAAGGAGGCCAAGGGAAGGGGTAAAAGTTGGTTGGACGAATTACTCACCCCAGATTCTCTATCTCCTCTCTCTCTCTCCTTCTCTCTCTCTTGGAGTAGATCTGTCTCTCTCCGCGCATGGTGGATTTGAGATCTGGTCGGAGCACTCAAGTCGAGGAAGAAATCGCGTTTGCACGTCTCCCTCCTCCTTCCCCTCCATTTCTTGCATCCCAAGAGAGAAAAAGAGTAGGATAAGAAGAGAAAAAGAAAGGAAGAGTGATAGAGAAGAAGAGAGCAAGATTGTAGGCTTCAAGAGCCACTCTCCCTTCTCATCCCCTCTCCAAGGTAGAGTGGGGGAGAAGAAGGGGTTTAGTTCTGTCTTCTTTCTTTCTTATAATGTTTTTCTTTAATTTTGATATTCATAGAAACTTCGATCTCCCCCTTGACGTTCATCCATGGTGATTGAAAGCAATGAAATGCAATCTTCAGATTTCCAGTGTCTGTTTTGTGAATTTGCTGGTTATCTTGCTTTTATATCATTTTTTCCTTCATAAGGTATGTATTTTTCGTGTGGGGATGGTAGAGGGGCCTTTTTAGTTTATAGAAATGGTCTCCTCAAGCCTTGAAACATCCTAAATATGGAGATATAACCCAAAATGTGCTTTGCTGTCCAAATTTCCTGAAAAGTGATTTTTCATTTATTTGTCTTTGGTTTTGGTGTTTTTCAAGGTGGCTTGGCCTTCCCTGACCCTTAGGAGCACATCCCCTCCATGGATGATGTTCCCCCAAGGCCAAACATCAAGAGAAATCCCCTAAGTTTCATATATATTAAGATCTAGGTTTCTGCTTTCATGTTGGAACCGAATAGGTTTTGTTTGGATTTTTTCCTTTAATGGCTAAGGGTTTAGGCCCTAGAGGTTCTCAAGGAGGTTCCCTCACTAGTTGAGGATGAGCTTCCTTGGGTATAAACCCTCTAACATGGAGCCAAGAAGGAAAGATCTATGGAAAAGATAAAAAATATACCTAAGTTTCTCATATGTTCATATTCAAGTTTTCATGATATTTTCCTAAAGAAATGCATCTAAAATATATTTTAAATAAATATTTTAGGCCTTATACATTTTATACTTTATTTTCCATCATTTGGGTTAGATTTAAACCCATTTTTCACCAAAAATCCATGTTTCAGCGTGAGTCTGCGCCTGTAGGTGCTATAGTGTTTGAGTTTGCGCCTCCCTGCGTAGACTGACCGCATGTGTGCAGTTTTGAGTCTGCGCCTCTTTCAAGTTGGTTTTTGGGCTTGAGATGATTCTTTGATCCTCCCCCAAGCTGACCAAATGTTCCTTGAACCTAGGGCTGTCCCTTTGAGGCCCAATGAAGGTCCTAAATGGCTTGGACTTTGGGTTGTTAAGCCCTTAATGTTTCAAACCGAAGTTTTGCCATATGTTTTAAGATTTTAAGTGTTTTCCAATGTTTTCCAAGGATGTCCCGATCCAAGGGTTCCAGCAATCTCATGTTGGGTAACCCATCAAGGGCCCTCACACAAAAAACAACATTCTTATGTTCCCATATTTCTATGGGTTCATTTAGATGATATGTCTCGAAGTCCTAATGGGTTGGTGGACTTCCTTACTCCCCAAATGTATAAATGGAATGGGTGATTCCCTGTAGATAGACCTTTCATTTTGAAGGCATTAAGGGCACCCTTTGGGTGAGTGGTTGGATGCACGGCACGCCCCCCCTTTTATAGCCACCTCCATAGTTCATGGCTACATGTGATCCTCTATGGAAATTGGTGGAGTTCCTTGCTCCCCAAATGTAGAGATGCTTTGGATTTCCCCTTGTGGGTTTTTCTTATATCTTGAAGACATTAAGGGCACCCTTTGGGTGAGTGGTTGGATGCTCAGCACGCCCCCCTTTATATCCATCCCTATGGTCCATTAGCCATTACATATCCCTTTAAGGGAGTTGGTCCTTTGGGTCCCTTCATGCCATGACCCTTCATGAAGATCTTAAACCTTTTATTGGGTTTTCCTAATAAAAATATGAAATTCAACTTGGAATCATTATATTAAGCATTTTCAATGCTTTGTAAAGTGATCCAAGAAGAATGGGATAAACATGAAGAAATCATGTCATTTGAAGAAATCCACATAAGAACCACTCCTTGAAAAGGCCTCATGTAGCCATACTCAACTTTTGAGATTTCTCAGTGTTATCCTCCCCAAATTTGTGGTGATTCTTGGATCACTTCAAGATGAAAGAGGTATAAACATGAAATTATGCTCAGATTTTGAGTCTGCGCACCTATAACCATGGAAATTCGATTGGGAATGGGGTACAATCTGTTTTTCTCTACTCCGAGTTTCATATTATAACTTTAATGGTTGAAACTAACCCCTTGATGGATTTACTTGCAGCTTGAACTGTGCAGGAAACTCAAAAAACCAATTTTCAGACTTGAGTTTGCGTCATTGTTCTGAGTCTGCGCACCCTTGCGCAGACTCAACTCAAAATTGTCAAAGATGCCTTGCATGGATTGATATCCTCATTTATGGTTCAAATAACTCAAATAATTAAATTTAATTCATTCAAAAAAAGGTTTGAGATAGCCATTTTCTATTTTAAATAAACACAAAGTTCCAAACTTAAGTTGAGTCTGCACACCTTTCATAAGCTCATTTCAAATGAAAAAATCAACTAAACAATAATTGCTCAAATCAGTTGCAATCATATAAGAAACACCCCATTTCATTTAAATAAACATCCATTTACAAAAAGAATCCAAATCCCTTCAAAATAAACAAAAAATCACAAGTTCAGCTGAGTCTGCGCACCCCTCGAGCAGACTCAAACCCATTTTTCTTGTCTCCTTGATATTTGAAGCTCCCCGACACTTTGAAACTCTTGGAATTCCCCTCAATCTCAGGAGATTCCATCTTTCTAAGAATCTTGCTCAAAATCCTCTTTAAACTTGAGTCTGTGCATCAATCTCAAGGCCAAAACCTCATCTCTTCGCCCCCAAATCATGCTCGCAGCTCTAAATCTGTAAATCATCACCAAAAAAAGCATAAAATTAAGTTATCCTGTAAAAAATCCAATAAAATAACTCACAAACAAAAAATCAACAATTCAGACTTGAGTCTGCGCATCCTGGCGCAGACTCAACCTTGAAATTCACAAAAAAAAAAAACAACAACTTTCCGACCACTTAAAGATGATCTAAAACTCTCTAAAAATCAAGTTTATTCTTATCGATAAGGAAATAAAATAAAAACATCAAGTTGTTCTTGAAAAAAATACAAAAAATAACTCAAAATAAATTGGTGACAAATGAGTCTGCGCTACCCTGCGCAGACTCAACCCTGAAATCCCAAAATTGGTCTTTTTGACCCTAAATTCCCTCCAAATTAAACCCAAAAATTAAAATAAAAACTTTATACTTTGTATAAGTCAAAAACCTAAATAAAAGCTTAAAACTCCTTTTACAAAAAATATAAAAAATGTTTAAACACTTTGATAACAAATGAGTCTGCGCCCTATAGCACAGACTCAACCTTAAATTCTTAAAATCTGGTATTTTGGCCATTAAATTTCCATCAAATCAAATCAAAATATTAAGAATAAACCCTATATTTTCCACAAATCAAAACCCAAATAAAAATGATAACTTTTTCCTTGAAATTACCTAAAAAACTGAAAAATAGGCTTGTGACTCTGCGCTACCCTGCGCAGACTCAACCCCCAATTGGTAAAATCCAATATTTTCAACTTTAATTCCTTTAAAATTAAATAAAAAACCCCAAGATAAGAATAAAATACTTCCTATAAATCAAAAAATCAAATAAAACTCAAATTTGCCCTTTTGCAAAACATAAAAAATATCTAAAAGAAATCTCATTTCAATTGAATTTGCACATCTTGCTTATCCTTCAAACCTACAAATTCAAAACATAAATAAAAAACATAAGTCCTTGAAGCATTTTTCACTCAAATCACATAAGCAAATATAAAAAACACTTTTCCATAACTTCCAAATCAAATCCAAAGTCTCTTCACTTCAAAATTGAAAAAACACAATAAGAAATGTTTATTAGACTCCCTTGATAAAAAGTGTCATCTACTTCAATCAAAATGCCATAAAAAGATCTTCATTCCTCTCACAAATCAAAAATAAAAAATAAGTACAAGCATTCTCATTGGTAACAAATGAGTCTGCGCGTCCTTGTGTAGACTCAACTTCATGTTCACTTCCAAACTTAAAAAATTCAATAAATCTTCAATGCATCCACATAAATCAATCCAAAAAGACTAAAAAATGTCTCTCATCATCATCCATCAATAAAAATCAATAAATCAACTATTGCGTAGACTCAACTCTAAATTAAAAAATGAGTTTTCTTCTCAAATAAAAACTGAAATTCATTCATTTTTTGAATGCAATCTTGTATATCTTACTTATATCATTTTAAAGGGTGTTATTCTATTCTTCCGATGATTAATCAAGGGTTTTCCTCTTAGGAAGATGTAATTAACGCTATTCCATTTATGGGTAGCGGGATCAGGTCGAAGAACTACGCAATCATTTGATTGAGTCAGATATAGCGCACAAATAACAAATCTAAATCTAAATCAAAAAATCAAGATCAAGTGCATTTTCCCTAAAAAATGTACGACACCATGCTGGTCTTTTAGTTTACACATTATGTTAAAAAAAAAAAAGATATGTCAAAATAAAAAAAATAGATATGTCCAAATAAAAAAAAAATATATATGTCAAAATAAAAAAAAATAGATATGTCAAAATCCAAAGAAAAAATAGAAAACAAATATAGATATTTGAAAATAAAAAAAAATATGTCAAAACTCCAAAAAAAATAGATATTTCCAATTTCAAAAATAAAAAATATATATTTCAAAATAAAAAAAGATATATTACAAAATCCAAAAAAAATTGATATCCAAAAACAAAACAAATCAAATATTACAGTTACAAAGTCAAACAAAAATATTTCAATTAGCATCTGCTTGTCGCATCTAGTGTGTTTCATTCTTTTTATTTCCAGTGAGCATTTGCCTGCTTGCATATTGCATTTTACTCCGTTATTTCTTTCTGTTCAATTATTCCTTTTACCTTTGTTAATAAAGGTTTCGCCCCATGACCCTTCTATCAAGGATAGGATCAAGTAGCCGATTGTTTAATCGGGCAAGGGGCTGAGTCTGAACAGATGCTTAACCTGTTTGTTCAAGTAATGTACAGGGTACAGGTACGTGAGTCAAAGACACAAGGCACAAATCTGAAGATGAAAGTTTCATGTATATTATCAAAAGGAGTCATGTATACATATCTGAGTCCATTATCATCAGGACTCACAAAAAAAGAAGAAAAGTACATAATGCAGCCATCAAGGCTGGCTCTCTCCTACCCCCTCATCGAATTGGCTCTAGATCTCATCTTGGGCATCCAGTGCTGGAGCTCTAGACGGCGGCGGTGGTGGACCCATGGTGCTCAGACCAGCTTGACCAGAAGAGATGGCCACACTGGCTGTAAAGGCGCTCGCCTGTCCACGCTCCTGAGCCTGCTGCCGAGCACATCGGTATCGCTCCTCGATGCTGTGTCGCTCATGCTCGGCGATGCCCAACTGGACCCGGAGAGAAGACATCTCCGTGTCTATCCGCTACCGCTCCTGTCGCGCTCGCTCCCTCTCCTCAGTAATAAACTCCAGTCGAAACTAAAGAAGTGAGAGTTCCCAAGGAAGATCCCCGGTGGAGAGACGAGCCACCTGCTCCTCCAGCTCCCAGACCCGAGCCGCATCAGTCTCAGCCCTCTGAAGGGCTTCCTGAAGCTCAGCAACCTACAAGAGAAGACGTTGTCAGTCCAAGATAATCAAGCAATCAATATCAATAATGGAAGTCAAAAGGTTAGAACTTGCTCGGGAGGGCCGATCCTCTTCCGCGAAGGAGGCTCGGTGGATGGCAGAGGTGAGCTGACTCTGGAGATTTGCAAGAGCAGCCTCATGAGCAGCTGCAGAAGATGAAGAAGCACCGGTCGAGAAAGGAGGGGGAGCCGCCTGCATATACACGGCTCGTTGCACCAAAAGAACGACCGTCAGTGGCTGCATGTTAAAACAAATTAACTAATCAAAATGAACATTTCATAAACATGCATACATACCAGGTCGAAGAGTTCTTTCTGAACTTGTTCTAATTGGGCCTCCGCATTTTGTAGGCGGGCCCGGAGATCGATGATCATCGCATCATGCGCATCCTGCATAACATACACATACATTCATTCACAAATATAAATTAACATAATAATAAAATGAAAGACGCATGAATCATACTTACATCGAGTGGACGAAGGAGTCATAGCTGATCGGCGTAGTGGGCCCGATACTGCTGGAGGTAGGCCTCGCTACTCTCCACATGGGACTCCACTCATACACCCCGGCGATGATAGTCCTCATATTGCTCGGAGAACTTGGCACGCCAGTCGGTGAGGGCCTGCTTGCCCCTCATCGATCGTCCGACTCCCTCCGGGACCTCCTCGTCTATCCACTCCAGGTGGAAACCCAAGGTCCTCATCACGAGCCAGAGGCGGAGGGGCTCGATCTCGTTGAGGTAGTGGATCCAAATCTGTCGCCCGTATCGCCTCCGATCAGCCGTCACCTACGGCTGGCCTGCCTCACCCATACCCAAGAACAAGTGCCAGATCACCTGTATAGAGGTTAGATGCATTCATAGTATATAAATTACATTTAATAAATGAAGGATTGCATTTAATGAACAAAACTAAATTAATTAAAAACTCACCAGTAGCTCAGGGAAGTCGAGGAACTGATGGCGGAGGGCTGTCTGCTGGTGGTGCTGTGGGGCCGTATCCACAATTGGCTGCCAACGGCGAGCCAACGGGACATCATCTGGCCTCACAATCCTCACTCGGCCGAGCGGAAAGTAATAATAGCTTCATACCTGCATTCATGAACATATAAGTTAGAAATCATCATTTCATTGTATTTCATTACATAAACAAATAATTTAATAATTTAATACCTAGAGGAACGGCGAGAAGCCGCTGATAGTCGTCTCGTGGTCTGACATGACCGCGGACAAATCTGCGAAGAGATGGGTCAGGAGGGTCGTACCCAAGCATACTCGTGCAGGCTATCTAAATCATCTAGCAAACTAAGGCTAATGTTAGAACAACTCATTGATCTGAAGCTAGCAGAAAGAGTGGAAGGTACCTCCATGGTATATGATGTGTACAAAGTACCATATCTGGTGCATCATGCTATGAAGAGGCTACCGCTAGGAATGACCAAAGTGCCCAAGTTTGAAAAATTCAATGGCCAAGGAAATCCAAAAGAACACTTGGCATATTATAATGGGGCAATGGGAGACCTAGCCACTGATGAATCTTATATGCTGAAATTTTCCGGGTCTTCGCTAATTGGACTCGCATTTGAATGGTATTCTTCTCTTCGGCCTGGATCTATTGCTGGGTGGGCCGACCTTCAGAAGCAATTTCAAGACAGATTTTATCTGGTGGAGAGAGAGATCACACTGGCAGAGCTATATACTGTGAAACAAGAAAACAACGAAAATGCTTCCAAATTCATCGCTAGATGGAGGAAGCTTAGCATGAAATGCAAAAGACCACCATGTCAAGAAGATGCAGTGGTGATATGTAAAAGTAATCTGAAAAATGAAGTCCTTGAAAGGCTGGTAGCCATTGAAATCAAATCTTTTGACAAATTGAATACAGTGGTATCAGAAGTTGAAAATTTTCTGAGCCGATCTAAAAATGAACCAAGCAACAACAAAGGAAAATTTGATAGAAGAAATGCTCCACGTGAGTCAAATACAGTAGATTTATCTACGTTCATCACGGAGCAACAAAAGAAAGGTCCAGCCATCCAGGCCGAAACCAGCAACAATAGATAGAAAGAAGTCCGAGCCTTATCTTCTCTCAGAGACAGAATGAATAGGCCATACGGCTTCCCAAAAGACAAAACTCGTGTTCTATTTGAATGGGCATGAAAATACAATCAGATTGTGTTACCACAATCGAAGAGGCCAGAAGATGCCAAAAGATCTAATGATCCAAATTATTGTCTATATCACCAAATCATGGGACATCCTATTGAAGAATGCTATGTGTTCAAAGATGCAGTTGAAAAATTAATTCAGAAAGGTGTCCTGAAGATGGGAGATCATCTTGTCGATCCTCCGCAGCCTCATGCCAGGACAAAAGCAAATGTGGCATCTGTAAATGTGCATTATATGTGTAAGGATTGAGGTTTCGAATCCGGCTATCGGGTCAGTTTCGGGGTCGGATCCCTTAGTTTGGGTCCTGGTGGGGCTGAGACTTAGTTTTTTTTTCGCGTCAAGCTTGCTCGACGCGGTTCAAACGGCGTCCAGTAATGTGGACGCGTTTTAGGCTGTGTCACGTGGGCGCCACGTGGGCTGGCCTTGAGGCACGAGAGTACGGCCCCGGTCATATCATCTGAATGGCGTCTTGGATGGACGACGCCATTTAGAGTACGGCCCTAGGTTGTCAGTGTACGGCCAGGTCTTGTCATCTGAATGACGTCGGACTTGCACGACGTGTTTTATCCAGCTTTTGTTTGACCCCGCGAACCCTCCTTCGTTTCCCTCATTCTCTCCTTTTCTCTCTCTCCTCTTCCCCCTCCGAGCTCCGGCGAACCACCTCCCATTCTCCTTGCTTTCCTCCCTCCATTCCATCTCTCCCTCCACTCCATCAACCTCCTAACTCTCACCACTACCACCACCATCTCCTCCACTGCGTTTTCTCTCCGGACGGCGGCCGACGTCTCGGTGGAGTAACGACGTCCACGACGGTACCGGCGGCGGTGTGTGGCAAAGCGGGTTGGCGGCTTGGAGCTAGGAGGAGTTCGACTAACCGGTAGGGTGATGATCCCTGTTGTATTTCGTTTAAAAATTATGTTTTTCCCACTTTGGAGCATGTTTAGGGGTTTTCTTGGGGTGAAAATATAAAATGCATGTAATGAGAAATTAGGTCTTTTAATGGGTATCTAGGTTCTTCTCCTCCTTCTCCACTTTGTTCGTATTTTTACACGATTTGGGGGAGGAAATTCCACCCGGTGGATTGGGGGAAGGCGGAGGGAGAACCTATCTGTGAAGGTTAAATGGCGTCGGGGGACAGCGACGCCTTTTAGAAAGGTGGCTTTCGCCCACGACACGATTTGACCCAAATAACAGACTCTGTCTCTGGAACTGAATGGCGTCCAAGGACAGCGACGCCATTTTAATCGCGTCCTTCGTGAACGACGCCTTTTAGGCCAGTTTTTCCATTAAACCAGTTTAGGGGTCTTGAATGACGTTGGCCTTGGGCGACGCGATTCAAGCCAGAATTCCATTAATCCATGCAATTAACACATGTTTACACTGTTAGATAGTTTAGTTAATTGCATGTGTAGAAATGTACTCGATGACATTGGATTCTATGTGATCGGATTGCACCGTGTTGTGTTTTGTGCAATCATGGGCCTAGAGTGACAGTTGTTAGCGTTTAGGCACCCTGTGTCTGTGTGGGAGTGACGTGGCGCCGGTGTGGGAGTGCCGGGGTGACGCCTAGAGAAAGGGTCACCTGTTGTACCCCGGGGTATAGCTAGTACCGATGTGGGAGTGGTACATTCGGAGTGTCACTCGTACTGAGGGTAGTAGAAACTACATGGAGCCTGTCGGGCCGGAGTAGCCAGCGCGCTATCCGAGGGGTTGCTGTTTGGTCTCAGCAAGTCGGTGTTTTCCGTGTTCGGCCATGCAACTTGTGTGTTTTTTGCCGAGACACGGGTTGTGGACTTGTGACGGAGTGGTTTTTAGAATTGTGCATGTTACCGTTTGAATGCATGCGTTTCATAACGAAATTGGAAAATGTATTTACTGCTTTAATTGCTTAAATTGTCTATATTTGTGTTGTTATACTTGTGGGTGCGTGAGTGGGCGGTGGGGATCGAAGGATCCCTACTGAGTCTTTTCGATGAGACTCACCCCTGCGGTTTTCAAGTGAGGGTTGTAGGCAGGTGTAGCGAGGAGAGTGTTGCTTTGGGTCGCGCACCAGCAGCCGTTGTTCCGGAGTATGCCCCAATGTAGTTGTCATTTTATTTTCTGGCCTATATGCTTAATTATTTCTTTTCAGTTGGAGTATGTAATTATTTGCTGAGTCGAGTCGCATTGTAATAATTTTTAATTCTTGTACTTCCTTTTCAATTCAATACGATGTGAATATTTAGCTTAGTTTATTAGTTATTTTCCAGACTTATCTAGATCCTGGTTTGGCTGCAAATTAATGATTCGGTACCCATTTAGTAATTGGATCCCCGATTATAGGGTGGCGGGTCGTTACAATATGGTTCCTAGAAAGTGTAGGTTTTTAGGATTCTAATTAGAAATTTTTGATTTTTGTGATTATAGGTGATTAGATGACTCCTAAGAAGAGGATGTCAGTCATTATAGAGCGGGGAGATGTCCCTAGTGGATCTGAGGCCAGTAGGCCGAGTATGGAGCGTTTCATGGAGGCTATTATGGACACGATGGCTAGATAGCAGACCAAAAACCCTAGTGAGAGTTCTAGTGCTCGGGGAGGGTCTTCAGCTACACTGGAGAGATTCCTGAAGCTGAAGCCACCTCATTTTATTGGTCGTCCTGACCCTGATGAGGCTGTTCATTGGTTGAGGAAGATGGAGAAGACTTTTGATACCATGGATTGTGCGACAGTTGAGAGGACTCCTTTGGCCACCTTCATGTTGAAGGATGATGCCTACGATTGGTGGACCACTTTGAAGAGTTTGTCATATGCAGATAGGAGTCTCAGGGAGATTCCATGGGAGACATTTGTGAAGGAATTCAATGCGCAGTACTTCCTAGGCATGTCCAGAGCGCCAAGGAGAGGGAATTTATGGAATTGACCCAAGGAAGCATGACAGTGCTTGAGTACCAGATGAAGTTTGTTTCACTTGGGAGGTTCATGCCTTTTATCTCAGGAGACGAGGAGCGTTGGACTGAGAGGTTTGTGGATGGACTGAGGCCCAATTTGAGGAGTTTTGTGGCCTCCCACTGTTGTACAGATTTGGCATTGGCGGTTAGGTGTGCCGCGGCAGTAGAGGCACAGCATGAACAGTCAGCTCGAGAGAGGGGACTGACTACTCAGGGGCCAACTCATGGCAGAGGAAAGACAGCAGCAGCAGCAGTTCCTTCGTCCGGATCAGGATCGTCTTCACTCAGCTCTAGATTCAGGAGGTTCTTTCGAGGAGGTGGCAGCAGCAGTGGCAGCAGCGGTAGTAGCAGACCTAGGCAGAGACAACAGAGTCAGTCGGTGTCCAGTGCTCAGCAGGAGGTAGCTCAGAGGCTTCCGGCAGCTTGTCGACATTGCGGTGGTACTCACGGTGGGACTCAGTATCCTACATTTTCGGGGAGGTGTTACACTTGTGGCCAGCAGGGCCATTTGGCGATGTATTGCCCGCAGGGGCATGGTCAGGGGCAGGGGCCAGGTGATCAGAAGAAGCCGAGGACCCAGGGGAGAGTTCTAGCTATCACCAGGAAGGAGGCTCGTGCGTCCAACTTGGTGGAAGGTACACTTTCTATCCTTGGGAACTCTGCGCATGTGTTGATTGATTCGGGTGCTTCACATTCTTTTATTTCTGAGCAGTTCGTAGATATTCTTTCTGCACCCGTTGTTGAGATATCTGATGGGCTGATGGTAGAGGTTCCTTCTGGGGATTTCTTGTTGTCTTATAATTGTTTGAGTGAGGTTTCCTTGACCATTGAGGGCCATGAGTTACCTACCCAGTTAGTTTTGCTTGCTATTCGCGACTTTGATGTCATCTTGGGCATGGACTGGTTGGAAGCTTATTATGCTGAGATGGACTGCCACAGGAAGAGGGTGCGTTTCTCTATTCCGGACATCCCAACCTTCTACTTCCAAGGTATTAGGCTCCCTTCTCGTGGTATTCTTATTTCTGCCTTTAAGGCCCAAAGATTGCTTGTTGGTGGTTGTGAGGCTTTCCTTGCCTCTGTTGTTTTAGCCGATGTTAGTAGTAGTTTCAGTCCTTGGGTGGTGCCTGTAGTTTGTGATTTTGTTGATGTGTTTCTTAAAGAGTTGCCTGGCCTTCCTCCTCAGCGAGAGGTTGAGTTTACCATTGAGCTTGCACCAGGTACGACGCCATTGTCTAAGGCCCCGTATCGGATGGCTCCGGCTGAACTCGCAGAGTTGAAGGCGCAGTTGCAGGAATTATTGGATAAGGGTTTTATTCGTCCCAGTACTTCCCTGTGGGGTGCTCCAGTTCTATTTGTCAGGAAGAATGATAGTTCTCTGAGGTTGTGTATCGATTATAGACAGCTGAACCAAGTGACGATAAAGAATAAGTACCCACTTCCGAGGATCGATGATCTGATGGATCAGTTGCAGTCTGCGAAGGTGTTTTCAAAGATTGACTTGAGATCATGATATTATCAGATGAGGATCCGTGAGGTTGATGTTAGTAAGACGGCCTTTAGGACTCGGTATGGACATTATGAGTTTTTAGTTATGCCTTTTGGTTTGACCAATGCTCCGGCGGCTTTTATGGATTTGATGAACCGGGTCTTCAGGGCCTACTTGGATCAGTTCGTGGTGGTATTTGTAGATGATATTTTAGTATACTCTTCTTCTGAGGAAGAGCATACCACACATCTTCAGGTGGTATTGCAGGTTCTGAGAGAGCACCAACTCTATGCCAAGTTTAGCAAGTGTGAATTCTGGATAGATAAGGTGCACTTCTTGGGACATGTCATATCTGGTGATGGCATAACAGTGGATCCAGCCAAGATTGAGGCAGTAATGGACTGGAGTAGACCGACCACAGTAACCGAGATCAGGAGCTTTTTGGGGTTAGCAAGATATTACAGACGGTTTGTCCAGGGTTTTTCTTCGATAGCGACCCCCTTGTCGAGGTTGACTCGTAAGGGAGTTCGTTTCGTGTGGACCGAGGAGTGTGAGCGGAGTTTCATTGAGTTGAAGACTCGCCTTACTTCGGCTCCAGTACTGGTGCTTCCATCAGGTTCTGGTGGGTTTGTGGTTTATTCCGATGCATCACGTCGAGGCTTGGGTGTTGTGGCCTATGCTTCTAGGCAGCTGAAGAAGCATGAGGAGAACTATCCCACTCATGACTTAGAGTTGGCAGCTGTGGTTTTTGCACTAAAGATCTGGCGGCACTATTTGTATGGGGAGAAATTTCAGGCCTTTACCGACCACAAGAGCCTGAAGTATGTATTCACGCAGAAGGATCTGAACTTGAGGCAGCGCAGGTGGATGGAATTTATCAAGGATTATGATCTCGACCTTTCTTATCATCCGGGCAAGGCAAATGTGGTGGCAGACGCCTTGAGTCAGAAGACGGTCGTGTCATATCTCATGGTTCAAGAATGGAAGTTATTTAAGTAGGTCGTGGAATCTTCCTTTAGGGTTCCGCGAGAGGCTTATAGAGCCGTGTTGGCCAACTTAACTGTGAGGCCAGCAGTGTACCATGCCGTAATTGAGGCCCACAGGGCAGATGCAGAGTTACCGCAGGTTCTCCGGACACCAGAGGTGGGGTTGTGGGATGATGGTACAGTCAGATTTAGAGGCAGACTCTATGTCCCAGCTGAGGAAGACGTGCGCAGGAGTGTCTTGGATGAGGCGCACCGTTCTAAATACGCAGTGCATCCCGGGACGACTAAGATGTATCATTGTTTGAGGAGGCACTTTTGGTGGCCCGGTATGAAGAAGGACGTGGCTGATTATGTGGCAAGGTGCCTGACTTGCCAGCAGGTTAAGGCAGAACACCAGAGACCAGGAGGATTGTTGCAGCCCTTGCCGATCCCAGAATGGAAATGGGAACACGTGACTATGGACTTTGTGATGGGATTACCCGTGTCCCCTGGCAGAAGAGACGCGATCTGGGTCATTGTTGATCGATTGACCAAGTCGGCACACTTTCTGGCTATTAGAAAGGACTGGTCAGTCGGTAAGTTGGCTAAGTTGTTTGTGGATCGGATCATCTCTCTACACTGGGTGCCCTTATCCATCGTGTCAGGCCGGGATCCGAGATTTACTTCCAGATTCTAGAAGAGTTTTCAGAAGGCCTTGGGCATGCAGTTAGCCTTCAGCTCGGCTTATCATCCCGAGACCGATGGGCAGTCAGAGAGGACCATTCAGACACTGGAGGATATGCTCAGGGCATGTTGCCTAGACTGGGGAGGTTCTTGGGAGCAGCGCTTGTCTACAGTAGAGTTTGCCTACAACAACAGTTATCATTCTAGTATCGGCATGGCGCCTTATGAGGCATTGTACGGGCGGCCGTGTCGATCTCTTGTGAATTGGTCTGAGATTAGTGAGAGGCAGATAGCAGGGCCATAGTTGGTATAGCAGTGTGCTGAGGTTGCCAGAGTGGTGCAGCAGAGGTTGACAACAGCTCAGAGCAGAAAGAAGAGTTATGCAGACATCCGTAGGAGACCGCTTGAGTTTGAGGTTGGGGACCACGTGTTTCTCCGAGTCTCACCCTCCAAGGGTGTGATGAGATTCGGAAAGCGAGGTAAGCTGAGTCCGCTATATGTTGGGCCTTTTCCCATTCTTGCTCAAATTGGGGAAACGGCGTATCAGCTAGCCTTGCCACTCAGTCTTACAGGAGTGCACGATGCGTTCCATGTTTCTTTGCTGAGGAGATATGTTCAGGATCCATCTCATATTTTGGACTTTTCAGAGTTGGAGGTCGCTGAGGACTTGTCCTTTCCAGAATTTCCAGTACGTATTAAGGATCGCAGGGAACAAGTCTTTCGGAACAAGGTTGTTCCCCTAGTTAAGGTAATTTGGCAGTATTGCTCCAGGGGCAAAACGACCTGGGAGCGCGAGTGTAAGGACTGAGATTTCGGGTTCTGTTTTCGGGTCGGATCCCTTTGTTTGGACCCTTTGGGGGGTCTTGAGATTCCTGGCTGAATGGCGTCAGCACTGCTCGACGCCTTTCAAAAGGCGTCAGGTTGTGTGGACGCCATTTAGGTCTGCAGGTTGTTGTGCCACGTGGGCGGGTTTCGGGCCGCGAGAGTACGACCCCGGTCACATCGTCTGAACGGCGTCCAGGTTCGCCGACGCGATTCAGACTGTGACCTCTGAGATGTCAGAGTGCGGCGCCAGAGCGTTGTTAGTACGGCCTGTCCTGTCGTCTGAACGGCGTCCACGGTGGGCGACGCGTTTCAGACCGCTGTTAGTACGGCCGTCCTGTCAGACTGATAGGCGTCTACCTCGATCGACGCGTTTTAGCAGGATTCAGATTGACTTCGCGAGCCTCTCCTTCCTTCCCTCATTCTCGCCTTCACTCTCTCTCTCCTCACCCTCTTTGCCCTCTCCGACTCTCTCCTTCCCCTTCTCTTCCTCTTCTTCCTCTTCCAATCACTCCATAGCCTCCCTACCGCTCACCTCTACCCCCCCCCACCTCCTTCGCGGCGTTCCCTTCTCCTGACGGCGGCCGACGTCCCGGCGGAGTGGCGGCGTCCTCGAGGGTACCGGCGGCGGTCTGCGGTGCGGCGGGACGGCGGCGAGGAGCTTGGAGGAGTTCAAGAACCGGTAGGGGGACGAACCTTGCATGTGTTTGCTCGTGTATTCCTTGGCGTGACGTGATGTGGTTGGGCTAGATTGAGCATGTTTACGGGGTTTTCCTTGTGGGAATGGCTATGCTTGTGATCGTGGTTTCGTAGCATGTCTGTGATAGATGAATTCTTCTTCCTCCCCTTTCCGTTTTTGGGGCTTTTCGGGGTGTTTGGGGTCAAAGGAGAGACCCTCGGGTTGAACCAGGAAACCTGGTTTCTGGCGCTAAACGGCGTCGTGCCTGGTCGACGCCTTTTCAAAGGACGTCAGGGCAGTACGACGCCTTTTAGGGCAGAAACCTCCCTGTTTGAGGGTTCCTGTGTTAGGGGTTCTGGCGCTAAATGACGTCATGGATGGACGACGCCTTTCAGAAGGGCGTCGGGCCATCATGACGCCATTTAGACAGGAAAATCACCCCGAGTGAGGGTCTGTAAATATGGAATTTATGTGTGAATGGCGTCTGTGGACCTGGACGCGTTTTAGATAGGCGACTCCCTATGACGACGCGTTTCAGGCAATATTCTGTATGTTAAATGAACCTGTCTGAGGGACTTGAATGGCGTCGACCTCGGTCGACGCGATTCAAGACAGAGATGTGTAATCCTAATTTTCACCATGTGCTTCACCGTGGGATGATTTCAATTGCATGCTTCACGTTGTACGTTGAGACTGAGGACTCCTGCGTGAATGGAATCATGTTGTATGTGTGTGTGCTTATGCGAATATGGAATCGGAATGACTGTAGTTTACGTTTGTCACCATGGACCGATGGGGACAGGGTCATGGTGTCTGTGAGCTGTACCGGTGAGAAGGGGTACATGTGTGTTTTACCTTTGGCTGAGGGAAGCAGGATCGCCTTGAGCCCGACGGGCCGGAGTAGCCGGTGTGCTATCCGAGGAGTCGCTGTTTGTCCTCAGCGGGTCGGGGTTTCCCTGTTCGTCGTGACAGCTTCCGGCGTGTTTCTTGCTGTGGAGCTGGTTGTGGTACTGGTGGGAGTTGGTTTACCCTTTAGCCATTGGGCCTGATGTGACCTTTGATCAAGGTTACGAGTGGTACCCTTAGCCCTTTGGCCTGACGCAGCCCGGGAGAGTTTGGTTTGTGGGTAGTTCCTGTAGCTTCGGCTTGACGGGGGTTCGCCGGTCCCCAGGGCCCTCCTGAAGCGCTGAGGCCTAGCGTGGAGGCAATCCGGACGGTAGGACAGTAGTCTAGACTGCTTGTGTGCACACGTAGCTGGCAGTGGTGGTACACTGGTTCCAGCTAGTCCTAGTTTGACTCACTGCCTCACCCTACAGTGCCCCGGAACACTGTAGGGGTGGACAGGCGTGAGCTGTGGTGGTAGTGTTGGGAGGCGACGTTTGTGTTGGGTTCTTCGGGTTGCTTAGAATGGTTCTTGCTACACTGCTTATCGTGCGTTTCATATCAGAGTTGGGTGCTATGTTTACTGCTTTACTTAATTGCCATATATTCCTGTTGTTACACTTGTGGGTGTGTGAGTGGGAGGCAGGGGGTCGGATGATCCCTACTGAGCCCATTTCTGGTGTGGCTCACTCCATGCGATTTCAGGTGTGGACCTCGAGGCGCAGCGGTAGCGTGGTGTCTTCTTGGTGTGTGGACCAGCAGCTGTCTTAGTCCCGGGGTATGCCCCGATGTTGTTGTACTTCCTTCTGCCTGTACTTATTTAATTGTTGGACATGTAATTATTGTTGGACTGTATACGGACATTGTTATTTTCCTTCCTGCGCACTTGCTTACCTTGCAGTCCGTGTGATTGTTATATTTAGCCTTGTTTAGCACTTACTCCTCCAGGCGTGTTGTGTGAGATCCGGGTGTGAACCCGCAGTTAATGGGCCGACATCCATTTAGTGACCGGGTCTCCGGTCATAGGATGGCGGGTCGTTACAGCGAGGATGAGATGCGAGAGCAGTTTTCCTACCTTTTCTCGTAAGTTCTCTTGTGAGCTTGTATCTTTATTGTTTCAATCTCGTTAGTTATAGCAGGCAATTTCGGGGACGAAATTCTTTTAAGGAGGGGAGAATGTAAGGATTGAGGTTTCGGATCCAGTTATCGGGTCAGTTTTGGGGTCGGATCCCCTAGTTTGGGCCCTGGTGGGGCTAAGACTTAGTTTCTTTTTCGCGTCGCGCAAGCTCGACGCGATTCAAACGGCGTCCAACAATGTGGATGTGTTTTAGGCTGTGCCACGTGGGCGCCACGTGGGCTGGCCTTGGGGCGCGAGAGTACGGCCCTAATCATATCGTCTGAATGGCGTCTTGGATGGACGACGCCATTTAGAGTACGACCCCTGGTTATCAGTGTGCGGTCCGGTCTTGTCATCTGAATGACGTCGGACTTGCACGACGCGTTTTATCCAGCTTCTGTTTGACCCCGCGAACCCTCCTTCCTTTCCCTCATTCTCTCCTTTTCTCTCTCTCCTCTTCCCCCTCTGAGCTCCGGCGAACCACCTCCCATTCTCCTTGCTTTCCTCCCTCCATTCCATCTCTCCCTCCACTCCATCAACCTCCTAACTCCCACCACTACCACCACCATCTCCTCCGCGGAGTTTTCTCTCCGGACGGCGGCCGATTTCCCGGTGGAGTAACAACGTCCACGGCGGTACCGGCGGCGGCGTGTGGCGAAGCGGGTTGGCGGCTTGAGCTAGGAGGAGTTCGAGTAACCGGTAGGGTGACGATCCCTATTGTATTTCATTTAAAAATTATGTTTTTCCTGCTTTGGAGCATGTTTAGGGGTTTTCTTGGGGTGAAAATATAAAATGCATGCAATGAGAAATTGGATGTTTTAATGGGTATCTAGGTTCTTCTCCTCCTTCTCCACTTTGTTCGTATTTTTACACGATTTGGGGGAGGAAATTCCACCCCGTGGATTAGGGGAAGGCGGAGGGAGAACCTGTCTATGAAGGTTGAATGGCGTCGGAGGACAGCGACGCCTTCTAGAAAGGCGGCTTTCACCCACGACGCGATTTGACCCAGATAACAGACTCTGTCTCTGGAACTGAATGGCGTCCAGGGACAGCGACGCCATTTTAATCGCGTCCTTCGTGAACGACGCCTTTTAGGCCAGTTTTTCAATTAAACCAGTTTAGGGGTTTTGAATGACGTTGGCCTTGGGCGACGCGATTCAAGCCAGAATTCCATTAATCCATGCAATTAACACATGTTTACACTGTTAGATAGTTTAGTTAATTGCATGTGCAGAAATGTACTCGATGACATTAGATTTTATGTGATCGGATTGCACCGTGTTGTGTTTAGTGCAATCGTAGGCCTAGAGTGACAGTTGTTAGCGCTTAGGACCCTGTATCGGTGTGGGAGTGACACGGCACCGGTGTGGGAGTGGCAGGGTGACGCCTACAGAGAGGGTCACCTGGTGTACCCCGGGGTATAGCTAGTATCGGTGTGGGAGCGGTACATTCGGAGTGTCACTCGTGCTAGGGGAAGCAGAAACCACCTGGAGCCTGTCGGGCCGGAGTAACCAGCACGCTATCCGAGGGGTTGCTGTTTGGTCTCAGCTGGTCGGTGTTTTCCGTGTTCGGCCATGCGACTTGTGTGTTTCGCCAAGACGCGGGTTGTGGACTTGTGACGGAGTGCTTTTTAGAATTGTGCATGTTACCGTTTGAATGCATGCGTTTCATAACGAAATTGGAAAATGTATTTACTGCTTTAATTGCTTAAATTGTCTATATTTGTGTTATTATACTTGTGGGTGCGTGAGTGGGCGGTGGGTATCGAAGGATCCCTACTGAGTCTTTTCGATGAGACTCACCCCTGCGGTTTTCAAGTGAGGGTTCCAGGCAGACGTATCGAGGAGAGTGTTGCTTTGGGTCGCGCACCAGCAGCCATTGTTCCGGGGTATGCCCCGATGTAGTTGTCATTTTATTTTCTGTCCTGTATGCTTAATTATTTCTTTTCAGTTGGAGTATGTAATTATTTGCTGAGTCGAGTCGCATTGTAATAATTTTTAATTCTTGTACTTCCTTTTCAACTCAATGCAATGTGAATGTTTAGCTTAGTTTATTATTTATTTCCCAGACTTATCTAGATCCTGATTTGGCTCCAAATTAATGATTCGGTACCCATTTAGTAATCCGATCCCCGATTATAGGGTGGCGGGTCGTTACAATATGGTTCCTATTTACCAGTCATTAAGTTCAAAAACTGCAGAAAGAAGTACACAAGCCACTTATGAGCAACTAGTACTTCAACCGCTCCAAACATCTCAGTGGCAAACAGTCAAAAAGAAGCCAAGATCTCATATCAAGCAAAAGTCATCAAAAGTATATACTCACGGAGGTATTCCACGATGGCTGACATATGTTCAATCCGTCCCTCCACCAAATTTGGATAATATGATATCCGATATGTCCAAAATGGCTTTATCTACGCCAGTCAAAGCTGTAAATTCAAGCAAAAAACAATGTGTGTCCTCCCTTCAGCTGGAGACATCCCAATCAAGTTCAAGTTACCCTGCTCCAGCAAGCAGTATATGGAAATGGGTAGATCCTCGTACTGTAAGGAGGGTTACCAATAGAAGAAGAAAAAGAGAAACACCAATACCAATTCTACCTAAGGGTAAAGATCCGCTGTCAAAGTTGCAACAGCTAATAGACAGCTTGGATGAATATGAACAGTCTCAAAGAAACCCAACAAAGCTGAAGTATTACATCCCATGGGAGAAATTTCAAAATATAACAATGAAGCAAATACATGAATAAGCCCTATTCTGGGAGTGATAAAGTGTTAAATTAACCATTTAAGGGCAATCATACGCATCATACTCATGTTTTTATCTGTAAAATAGCATGAAATGATAGATAATTGCGTACCAAGTCCAACGGTACCAATTTCGTCAAATTCTGACTAAAAAACATCGTCATTTCATGTGATTAATGGAGTATAGCGCATTTGCGGTTTTTCGACAAAACCGAGACGAAATAAATAAATATAATAATTTTTTAATGATAATATGCTAATTTATATTTATTCTATGTGAACAGGACATGCCGATGACGTAGTGCAGTTGGTGGAGTTTCTGGAAATTTGGGGGAGGTCTAGTGTTCGAATCTTAATAAATTCGACTTCATTTTGTCCAAAAGATTTAAGCAGGGGTAAAAACGTCATTTGATGCCCTAGTGTTGCCCTAATTCCATGGCCAAGAAGAACCCAAGAAGGGCCAGCCGCCTGCCTTTCTCCCACTTTCTTGTTTTTTAAAAAAACCTTCCTTCCCTTCTCTTTAAAAGACTCCTCACGTACCCAAGACCCTTCTATTCCTTCTTTCTCTCCAGTTTCCCGCAGCCTCTCTGCCGTTCCCACGCACTCTCCTTCTTCCTCTCCGGTTTCCCTTCCTCCTTCCTCGGTTCTCTCCTCCTCCGTCTTTCTATTTGCTCTCTCCCACACGCTCTCTGCTTTCCTCCGTATCTCTCTTCCTCTCCTTCTCTCCCTGCCATCTCTTTCTCTCCCCCACTCCCTCTCTCGGTTCCTCTCCGGTTTCTCTCTTCCTCCCTCTCTGTTTCCCACGTCTCTCTCTCTCTCTCTCTCTCTCTCTCTCTCTCTCTCTCTCTCTCTCTCTCTCTCTCTCTCAGCACTCTCCCTATCCTCTCCGTCTCCTTCCACTCGCTCTGACCAGCCTGAAGCACCCCATGCGTAGCCCGCCGTCCAGGCACGTCCGGCGAAGCCTAGCTGGCCCCTACGCGTCGCCAACGCCCTGCCAGGTACACCCGAGCCGTAGCCTTTCTCCCACGCCTCTCTCATCCTTCCTTCTCGCTCTCTCCCACGCGCTCTCCCCTTCGCCGCTTCCTCCTCCTCCTCCGGTGCCGGTGGATTCGGTTTGGCGAGCTCTGGCTTCTTGCCGCACCCTACGCTGAAGCCAGCCCTACCGCTGCACCCGGCGCGAAAGCCACACCAGCCGCTCCAGCGTGTAGACACTGATAGAATTGGGTGGCCTCAAAGCCAATCATTGTACATTCTAGTTCAAATTATTAATAAAGGCAATCATTTCTTCATTTATAGTTCTTGGAAATTAACTATCGTAATGAAGGTCCGTAGACAAATGTATGGGATATTGAATCATGATGAGATCATAATAGTGAGATCAATATCCTCAGTCACTTGTCTTAAACAGTTCTCGATCATAGGATATTTGAGATGGGCATTAAATATCCGATAAGATCGACACAAGTTATGTCTACTCATGTGATGAGGGTGAATGATCTCACATTCACTCGTGTGGTGACACTAAGACAAACTTGTGGGTGCTCATTAGAGAATGAGTTCACTGAACAGACCCAAATAAGAATTCCTGGATGGTAATTATACCTAGTAGTCAACCAGGGAATTCAATCATTGCAGTAGCACAGTTGGTCCTTCGACCTGAGTCACCAATGATACCTTGTTTGTGGACCATTGTGTCTTGATTCTCTGACTTGTGGACTTTAACCATTAAGCCCACGATAGTCGGTCTCTCAGATACAGTGGAAAGCTTGCGAAGGTAATTCAGTGAACAACAAGGGATCACTCACTCTTGGTATAAGACTGGAGAGACAATGTCCTATGGATGTGTACACAGAAATCCCTGGCCAGGGTCTAATGAAAGAGATGTCTTTCTAGAAATTAACTGAGTACTGGAATCCATCTAAATAATGCGATAGAGGGTTTGACTATAAAACCATACCGTTGCGTTATTGGGACATTGGATGAGTGAAGGATTTTATCTGTGCGGTATCTGCAGACGGAAAGGTTCAATTGAAGGGAACATTATCCCTTATATCTTCTGGGATCATGAGGTAGTGTTTGGTGTTGTTCATGATCAGAAGGCCAAGTGAATTGATCATCAGATGATAATCCACTTGTTTATTAAATTAATCATTTAACATATGATGTTTAAATATTAATTAATAAATATTAGACTCTAGAATCAGTTCTAAGTTTAATGGGCTTGAAACCGGACTGATATATGGGCCTAGAGGGTCACACACATAAGAGTTCTCGTCAGACGGTGAGAGACGTTAAATTTCATCCTTATCTGGGTTTTTATGAAAAGCCGCAGGATAAACATGAAGATTTAATAGAGATTTATCCAAGGCCAAACTCTTGAATAATCATAAGGATTAATCCTTCTGCTTATCCTTATTTCTTATATAAGGAGGCCAAGGGAAGGGGTAAAAGTTGGTTGGACGAATTACTCACCCCAGATTCTCTATCTCCTCTCTCTCTCTCCTTCTCTCTCTCTTGGAGTAGATCTGTCTCTCTCCGCGCATGGTGGATTTGAGATCTGGTCGGAGCACTCAAGTCGAGGAAGAAATCGCGTTTGCAGCGGGAACTCGTGTGGATACCTCTAAAGATCATGCGCGTGCGCGATTACCGAGTCTGAATCATCCACGGGAGATTCGAAACCCCACAAAGGTGAAGAACTGTTCTTCCCACGTTAATTTTATTGTCCGTTTTACGATCCCAGCGACCGATACATAGGAATCGATTTTATTCTCCGCTGCATTCTTGGCGATTCCTTACAGTGGTATCAGAGCCAGGTTTCTGGTTCGATCGTAAAACGGCATCGTTTTGGTGATTTTCTCGTTATGCGTGAAGAACCCGTATTGTACGTGTTCTTGGGCTAAAAATTATTTTAACAATCTGGGAATCGTTCCCACGTTCTTAGAATGTCTAAAACATATTGGGATTTGATCCCATATTTAAAAGGGGGTATTTTGTTCATGTTGATGGATGAACATACGGGTAGAAATATTAGGGCTGGTTATTTTTATTTTTTTTTATAAGAATCCTCTATCTGCACATCAAAACTAGATCCAGGATTATCTTGGCTTTTGTAATCATGCATGTAGATTCGCTGGAGCTCGTTTTAAGGAATATTTTTTAGGGATTGTCCCTGGAAACGTGTGGCCCTCTGGTATGACCAGAGAGATCGTTTATGATAACCGGAATTTATTTTGATTGCCGGCATAGCCACTCTATTATCTTCTGATGCATGAATACTGTAATGTACAGTACCGGCCATGTCTAGATCTTCCCTATACGTGCAGGACGGTGGCATCACAGATTTATTATTTTTCCTTCTCTGGGAAGCATGCAGTTTCCAGGGAAGAATAATATGGGTTTTTGCGATTTGAGTAGGCATTCAACCTTCCACCTGGTATGACCAGAGGGATCTCAAGTCTTGTACGAAACCCCATCTTCTCCGTTGTAGCCGTCGGGAGCATTCTTTTTCCCACTGTCATGCGTACAGGTTGTAAGTCTTGCGGCCATGCAAACGGGATAAAGCCAACATGCAGGTTGATTGGCGTCGCCCGACGACGTCTTCGCACCGCCGGCGACGACCGCCGGCCTCGCCGAGGTCGTCCGGCATCGCCCCGGTCACCCATCGGCCGGCGGCGCCTTCCCCCCCAGGCGGGAGGACCGCGAACTAATCGCCCCTGCCAGAAACCCTAATCGGGTGGCGGGGGCGACCGGCGCGTGGACCAGCGGGCCGGCCCGCCCATACCCGCTGACCCACGCCGGATCCGGACCGGGTCCGGACCCGACCGGCCCTGAAGGTTATCCGAACCCCTATTAAAAACCCCATTAATCCCTTTTTAGCCCCCTATTAAACCCTTTTAAGGCCTATTTTAAAACTATTTTAAAATAGAAATTTTATGGGATAATTAATAATTGTTATTAATTATTCTTATGATTATTAACAGGTTATTAAACTGTTTAATGACTATTAATTAACTTAAAGGGTTTTATTAATAATAGGTATTAGTTAATTATTTAAAAATGTTTTAGATAATTAACTTCCCTATTAAATCAATTAAGTTTAAAATTGTTTTAAACTTATTTTATGCATAACTTGATTTTATTTATCAGTTCAAATTGTTTGAATTAGTATTTAGATTAACTGAATGGTTTAGTTATTTCATTAGTCAATAATGCTTTGAATATTATTGATAATGTTGAAATAAATGTTATTTCGAAAACTAATTGGTATTATAATTTTATATTTATAAAATTTAATACCTACTGCAATTATGTGATGATTGTGATGCATGTGATGTGTTTTATGGTGGGATGATCATAGACTTATTATTATCATGTGATGATTGATGTGAATGAATGCGATGCTTATTTCATTTGGTATTTTAAATAGGACCTGCGTGTCCTCCTCTCTCTTAATCTAAATGTACTCTCTACCTTCATATAAGATTGTACTCCCCTTGATAAGATCAAGGTTTCTTATTGTTTAAATGTACATTTATGGACCTGCGAGTCCTGAATTTCATATTTAAATGTTTCGGATTAAACTTAGAGGACGGGATCTTCTGAAGACACCTCTGGAGGAAGGACTCGCATCAAATGGAACCAGTGTTGTTGTTTTCACATTAGGATCCTATTATGGATCATTGTTTGGCTCCGATGATTCCATAGTAGCTTTAGCAGTCCATGATCATCCCTATTTAATTTTTCTGCATATATGTGATATTTGTGGACTATGCTATCATATATATATATATATTTCTATTAAGTATAAAGATACTTCAAATCGAAATACTATTGATAGCACGATTTTTTATAAATCAACTCAAAAACCCTCTTTTAAAATTTAAGTTGTAAACGTGAGATATTCAGAATAATCCACGTAACCCACCATCATTATAGATCTTAGGATAATTCTTATCTCAAATGGATTTGTTATGCTACCACAATGTTTATTTGATTTAGAAATTAACCTAGGTCTACGACATGTGATGTCATTAAGATAAATGGACAAATAGTGTAGTTTTGTTGTGCTACCACAAGGATTGCACTATGAATCCATGTTATCTGAGTAATGATGGATAAACTTAACTGAATCATTTGATTTGTTGTGCTACCACAAGGTCATTCTGACTCAGAGGTTAAATTGATCGGATATTGCAAATGTTGCAATTGTCAAGAGTTGACTGCCTAAGGGACTTGATGTGATTTGTTGTGCTACCACAAGGTCACATGCATGATGCCCGAAAGATTCTGATCCCCACTAGGAGATCACCGGAATCTCCCGTTCTGTATATTAGAGGGTCATACAGATCGCCGAAAAATAGTGGGAGCCTAAATCTAGATTAAAAGTCCTAAATCTGATTTTAAGAACTATCTGCTTATTTTTATATTTCCTTATAGGTCGCTATGTCGTCACCTAACCCCCTTCGTTGCATACTTGATGCAAACAAACTCACGGGACCTAATTACATTGACTGGTTACGCAACCTGAAGATTGTCCTCAGGTGTGAAAAGCTAGCCTATGTCCTGGATCAACCAGATCCAGTGCAACCCGGTGATAATGCTAGCGAGGATGAATTAATGATGTTTGAAAACTGGAAGGAGGACTCTGTCAAAGTCCAGTGTTACATGCTTGGTTCAATGAACTGCAACGACAACATGATAACATGGAACCTAAGTCCATTCTGAATCACCTACAAGAGTTGTTTGGTGAACAATCCAGAACAGAAAGATATGAAATATCTAAGAAATTGTTTAGGACCAGAATGAGCGAGGGCACATCTGTGCAAACTCATGTGCTCAAGATGATAGAATGGATTGAGAGGCTTGCTGTGCTTGGCTTTGTTATGAACAATGACCTAAGCATTGACTTAATCCAACAGTCCCTTCCAGATTCATTTTCACAATTCATTATCAACTTTAATATGAACAAAATTGAAGTTACACTGGCTGAGCTGCTCAACATGTTGAAGACAGCAGAAGGCACTATCCAGAAAGACAAGCCACATGTAATGCTTGTTGGTAAGACGAACAAGAAAAGAAAAGCTGGACAGACCTTTAAGAAAGGTAAGCCTAAGAAGCTAGTGAAAAGCAAACCGGCAGTTCAAAAGGACAAAGCTAAAGTCAATGATAAAGGTCAGTGTTTCCACTGCCATAAAGAAGGTCATTAGAAGAGAAACTGCAAGATTTATCTAGCAGGAAAAGCAAAGGAGAAGCTTGGTGAAGCTTCAGGTATACTCATGATCGATCCTAACTTGTCTTATAGAGAATCAACATCTTGGGTATTAGATACTGGATGTGTTTCTCATATCTGCAATAACTTGCAGGTACTAACAAGTAAAAGAAGATTGAACCGCGGAGACGTGGATCTGAGGCTGGGGAATGGAGCAAAAGTTGCTGCGTTAGCTGTGGGGACAGCAAGACTTCAGATGCCGTCAGGAGACTCATTGGAACTAATAGATTGTTATTATGTTCCGACCATTATTAGGAATATCATATCTATTTCATGCTTAGATAAACAAGGATATTCTATGAAACTAGAGAATAAAGGTTGTTCCATTTATCAAGGAGACAAATTGTTTGCTTCTGGATATTTATTGAATGGATTATATTTACTTGATATTTCATATGATGTTTGTCTGGTAAATAAAACTCTTGAACGAATAGATAAGGATGTAAATAAATCGTACCTATGGCATTGTAGGCTAGGTCATATAAATGAGAACATGATCATTAGGTTGCAAAAGAATGGATATCTTGATCCATTTGATTATGAATCATTTGCAACCTGTGAAGCTTGTCTCATAGGAAAGATGACCAAAGCTCTATTTTCAGGACATGGAGACAGAGCTAAGGACTTATTGGAACTAATACATAGTGATGTATGTGGTCCAATGTCCACTCATGCTATGGGTGGTTACTCATACTTTGTTTCATTTATAGATGATTTCTCAAGATATAGCTACATATATTTAATGAAATATAAGTCAGAAGTCTTTGAGAAATTTAAAGAGTTTAAAAATGAAGTTGTGAACCAGACTGGAAAGAGTATCAAAACTCTTCGATCAATCGAGGGGGTGAATACTTAAGTACAGAATTCACACAATATCTTAAGAATAATGGTATTTTGTCTCAGTGGACTCATCTTCATACACCACAATTAAATGGTGTATCGGAAAGGAGAAATCGTACTCTATTAGATATGGTACGATCAATGATGAGTTATGCTAAACTTCCAATCTCTTTATGGGGATATGCACTATTGACTGCTGCATATCTGTTGAACAAAGTTCCCAGTAAGTCAGTATCTTCCACTCCATATGAGATATGGAAATGAAAGAAACCAGACTTTAAGCATGTTAGAGTCTGGGGTTGTCCTGCACCTGTCAAAAGACATGATCCAGACAAACTGGATTCCAGGACAGAAAAATGTAGATTTGTGGGATATCCAAAAGAGACTTTTGGATATTATTTCTATCAGCCCAGCGATCAAAGGGTGTTTGTCGCAAAAAGAGCTGTCTTCTTAGAGAAAGAATATCTTTCAAAAGAAGACAGTGGGAGCAAGATAGAACTGGAAGAAATTCTAGACTCACAAATCAACACTAGTTCATCTACTGAACCATTGACTCAAGAACTTGTTCAAGATAATACACAAAAGGTTCGCAGATCAGGTAGAGTGCCTAAGCAGCCTGAAAGATATGTTGGACATATCGATGATGGCAAACCAAAAGTGCACTTAAATGAGGATGATGATCCTCAAACCTACCTAGAAGCCATGAATAGTCAAGAATCAGAGAAATAGCAAGAGGCAATGAATTCTGAAATTCAGTCCATATATGCCAACCACGTTTGGAACTTGGTTGATCTGCCAGAAGGTATAGTACCTATTGGCAGTAAATGGATCTTTAAAAGAAAGATCGGGGCAGATGGACAGATTGACACATACAAGGCAAGGCTGGTAGCAAAAAAATATCGTCAAAGGCAAGGCATTGACTATGACAAAACATTTTCTCCAGTTGCCATGATTAAGTCAATCAGAATACTTCTTGCCATCGCCGCATTCTATGATTATGAAATATGGCAAATAGATGTGAAAACAGCATTCCTTAAAGGGAACCTTCAAGAAGAGGTGTATATGATACAACCTGAAGGATTCACTTCCAAAGAGCATTCAAGCAAGGTATGCAAACTGCAAAGATCCATTTATGGATTAAAGTAGGCATCCCGAACTTGGAATTTAAGATTTGATGAAGCAATCAAATCTTATGACTTCATTAAGAATGAAGATGAACCTTGTGTATACAAAAAGACTAGTGGGAGCGCAGTTACCTTTTTGGTACTTTACGTTGATGACATTCTACTCATTGGGAATGATGTAGGAATGTTGTCATCAGTAAAGACTTGGTTATCCAAAAACTTCTCCATGAAAGATTTGAGGGAAGCATCCTATATTCTGGGAATAAGGATCTATAGAGATAGGTCCAAAAGGATGCTTGGCTTATCCCAATCTATGTACATAGATACCATAGTCAAAAGGTTTGGCATGGAAAATTCCAAGAGATGCCTCGTTCCAATGAGGCATGGAATTTACCTCTCTAAAGAAATGCTTCCAAGACACCTGAAGAGAGAGCATACATGGATAGAGTTCCTTATGCCTCGGCAATAGTATCTATCATGTATGCAATGCTATATACTAGGCTTGATGTGGCACACTCACTAAGTGTCACTAGTAGATATCAGGCTGATCCAGGTGAAGAACACTGGAAGGCGGTGAAATGTATCCTTAGATACTTAAGAAGGACTAAGGATCTATTTCTCGTCTATGGAGGAAACGACTTGGAACTTCGAGGGTTTACTGACTCGAGTTTCCAGTCGGATATGGATGATAGCAAATCCATGTCTGGATTTGTGTTCATGTTAAATGGAGGTGCAGTAAGTTGGAAAAGTTCCAAACAAGAAACAACTGCAGATTCGACGACCGAAGCAGAATACATTGCTGCAGCTGAAACGGCCAAGGAGGCGGTTTGGATGAAGAAATTCATCTCAACACTTGGAGTAGTTCCAAGCATTTTAGATCATGTTCCATTATTGTGTGACAACAATGGGGCAATAGCTCAAGCGAAGGAGCCAAGATCACATCAGAAGTCAAAGCACATTCTGAGACGATTTCATCTGATTCGTGAGATCATCGCCCGAGGAGATATAGTAGTTGAGAAAGTCTCATATGAAGATAATGTAGCAGATCCCTTAACTAAGCCATTGTCTCAAAACAATTTAGAACGTCACCTTAAGTCTATGGGACTTAGACTCATGGGTGATTGGCTATAGTCCAAGTGGGAGAATGATAGAATTGGGTGGCCTCAAAGCCAATCATTGTACATTCTAGTTCAAATTATTAATAAAGGCAATCATTTCTTCATTTATAGTTCTTGGAAATTAACTATCGTAATGAAGGTCCGTAGACAAATGTATGGGATATTGAATCATGATGAGATCATGATAGTGAGATCAATATCCTCAGTCACGTGTCTTAAACAGTTCTCGATCATAGGATATTTGAGATGGACATTAAATATCCGATAAGATCGACACAAGTTATGTCTGCTCATGTGATGAGGGTGAATGATCTCACATTCACTCGTGTGGTGACACTAAGACAAACTTGTGGGTGCTCATTAGAGAATGAGTTCACTGAACAGACCCAAATAAGAATTCCTGGATGGTAATTATACCTATTAGTCAACCAGGGAATTCAATCGTTGCAGTAGCACAGTTGGTCCTTCGACCTGAGTCACCAATGATACCTTGTTTGTGGACCATTGTATCTTGATTCTCTGACTTGTGGACTTTAACCATTAAGCCCACGATAGTCGGTCTCTCAGATACAGTGGAAAGCTTGCGAAGGTAATTCAGTGAACAACAAGGGATCACTCACTCTTGGTATAAGACTGGAGAGACAATGTCCTATGGATGTGTACACAGAAATCCCTGGCCAGGGTCTAATGAAAGAGATGTCTTTCTAGAAATTAACTGAGTACTGGAATCCATCTAAATAATGCGATAGAGCGTTTGACTATAAAACCATACCCTTGCGTTATTGGGACATTGCATGAGTGAAGGATTTTATCTGTGCGGTATCTGCAGACGGAAAGGTTCAATTGAAGGGAACAATATCCCTTATATCTTCTAGGATCATGAGGTAGTGTTTGGTGTTGTTCATGATCAGAAGGCCAAGTGAATTGATCATCAGATGATAATCCACTTGTTTATTAATTAATCATTTAACATATGATGTTTAAATATTAATTAATAAATATTAGACTCTAGAATCAGTTCTAAGTTTAATGGGCCTGAAACCGGACTGATATATGGGCCTAGAGGGTCACACACATAAGAGTTTTCGTCAGACGGTGAGAGACGTTAAATTTCATCCTTATCTGGGTTTTTATGAAAAGCCGCAGGATAAACATGAAGATTTAATGGAGATTTATCCAAGGCCAAACTCTTGGATAATCATGAGGATTAATCCTTCTGCTTATCCTTATTTCTTATATAAGGAGGCCAAGGGGAGGGGTAAAAGTTGGTTGGACGAATTACTCATCCCAGATTCTCTATCTCCTCTCTCTCTCTTCTTCTCGCTCTCTTGGAGTAGATCTGTCTCTCTCCGCGCATGGTGGATTTAAGGTCTGGTCGGAGCACTCAAGTCGAGGAGGAAATCGCGTCTGCAGCGGGAACTCGTGTGGATACCTCTAGAGATCGTGCGCGTGCGCGATTACTGAGTCGGAATCATCCACGGGAGATTCGAAACCCCGCAAAGGTGAAGAACCGTTCTTCCCACGTTTATTTTATTGTCCGCTTTACGATCCCAGCGACCGATACATAGGAATCGATTTTATTCTCCACTGCATTCTTGGCGATTCCTTACAGAGACGCATGCATGCACGTCCGTTGAAGCCTAGCCGGCCTCTACGTGCCGCACTCCCAGCGAACACCAGCTCGAGCCCGCACCAATGGACAGCAGTGCACCCCGCGCTGTCACGCGCTGCACCTCCACCAGCCAGCAGCCCCACGCACTGCACCTCCACCAGCCAGCAAGCCCCCACGTCCAGCTGCGTCAAGCCTCACCAGCTGCCACACCAGCTGCCGCACCAGCGCACCAAGCCAGCAGCTGCACGCGTTGCCCAACGCCCACGGGCTTGAAGCCGGCCTCCACGCGCCGCCCCAACGCATGCATGCATGCCTCCACGCACCCGCACGTAGCCAGCAACAACCCCAAGCACACCTGCGCTTGTCTCCTTTCTACTTCCACCGCACTGCTGCAACTTGTTTTCTTAATATCATCTTTTACTTTGTTTTGACTTATTTTAATTTAGTTAAGTTAAGTTGTTATTGTTTATTATTTCTTGTTGCATAAAACTTGATTAGTTCAATATAGAAGTTATAGTAGTTTTGCAATCTTTTGTTAATCTCTCTCTGTTCTCAATTTTGAATGTGGTTGTATTTGTGCTTTTAAAGATTAGGTTAGTTAAATTTGTAAATTTAGTTTAATTTAATTTGGTAGTTAATTAATCAATTCAAATTCCCAACTTTTTAGATAATTAAAATCTAAAGTTTTCAAAATTAAAAATTTAACTCCCTATGGATCGACTCGGACTCACCATTATTAATTTTCAAAATCTAATTTAAATGAGCCGAATAAATTTAGATTGAACGTTCTTATGAGTGTTTAACGACACACAATTTGGAACGATCAATTTTTGGCGCCGTTGCCGGGGAATTAGATTTTTAATTTTGATTCTCTTGGATTTAGTGTAATTAATCTTTAGCTAACCTTATTTTTCTTATTTTTGCAGGTATATTGAAAAAAAAAAAAAAGGAAATCAAAATCATGGTAAGCGTGTTCCAACTTTCTATGTTTCAATTTCCTTACTTTAGTTAGTTTCAATTTTTGTAGTTTCTAATTTAGATAGGTTTCCATTAACTAAAAAAGAAACAAAAGAAGAACATCCAAATTTAAAAATCTTCATTTTTAGATTAGAAACCTTCCATGCTAGGCATTCATCATTCTAGGAAAGCATGAGCTAGTTCCCTTTCACAGTTATTTCCATAAATTGTTGAAGATTGCGGGGGAAAGGTACGTGTTTCAATTTTAGCAAGTCATTCATGATTGCATCAACACACCCTACATTGATTTGCTTATTGTCTTGTATTGCATTCAAAAAGACTTTAAGGGCAACAACTTTAACCACATAAGGTAGGGATTTGATCACCCTTCCTTAGCCCACAAATCACCTTCCTTACATTGGCATTTCCTAATCCAATTAAAAGCAAGTCGAAAGAGAATCCAGGGTTTACACCGTGAGTGGTTTAAATCTCGGGTTGCCTCCATTTTTGGCAACGGTGTCTAGGCTAGAGGTTGAAAAGGCAAACGCCTAAGCGGGAAAGTGGTTCTCTAATTAGGTCCCTACGAAGGTAGGGGGAGCCTCCCACTACCCCACCTCTTACCTGGCCGTTGACTAATTGTGGTTGTGACTTGAGTTGGACTGCATTCACCTTGTAAGAAAATTCACATAGAGAGTCTAGGTTAACATTAGATCATTAGGATAATTTGCTTGTCAAAATTGTTTGCATTTTAAAAAAAAGAAAAAAAGAAGAAAGAAATAGAAAACAAAATTCAAATCCATCCTCTCTCTCTCAATCCTAGTGTATGCAAGGTAGGAGATCTCAAAATCCTAACTTTCTAGGACCATTTGTTGAAATAGAAAGAATCCTACATCAAAGACACCCACCACAATATCAAATGGCTGATAATCAGGACCCACCAAAGCAAATGAAGGACTATTTCATTCCAAATCGATATCAACCTTCATCTTGTATTCATCTTCCTCAGAATCCAGCCAATCAATATGAAATTAAATCTAGCACCATTCAGATGCTCCCATCCTTTTATGGGAATACTAATGAAGATCCCTATAAGCATCTGGATGAATTTCTAGAAATCTGTTCCACGGTGAAGATCCAGAATTTCATCGATGATGGCCTTAAGTTTACCTTATTTCCCTTTTCATTAAAGGATAAGGCTAAATATTGGTTGGGGACTATAGGTAGGCCCATTAGGACATGGGAAGAAATGCAGAAAGAATTTCTCAAGAAGTTCTATCCCATAGGGCGGACCAATACCATGAGAAGAACCATCACGAGTTTTACCCAAACCCCCGGGGAATTGATCCATGAATCTTGGGAAAGACTGAAAGAATTGCTTAGGAAATGCCCTCATCATGGGCTTTCAAAATGGCAAATTGTCCAAGCATTCTATGAAGGATTGTCTGAACAGTTCAGACAGATGGTGGATGCCTCATGTGGAGGGGCATTTATGATGAAAAATGAAGATGAGGCCTATGATATTTTTGAGATGTTAAGTGAAAATTCCATCAATCATGCCTTATTATCATCCTATGAGAGGTCTGTTGGGCCATCTAAACGGACTGGAATGTATGAACTTAAGGCCCGTGGAGAGCCCGAATCCAGAATGGACATAAATATGATTAATCAGAAATTGGATAAGGTAGACATCTTGGCCCAGAAATTAGACCAACTCTTGGCCTTAAACAAGCAAGAGCCTACTTACCCAACACAATCTAGTCCATATGAAGGCCCATCTTCTGCCAATCATGACATTTGCGCCTTATGCGCAAGTCCAACCCATCAAGTGAATGAATGCCCAACTGCGGCCCAACTTCCACCATTCATTCAAGAATAAGTTCAGACTGCCCAGGATTCTCCAGGCCCAATAATGATCCATTCTCAAATACTTACAATCCTGGCTGGAGAAACCATCCTAATTTCTCTTAGAAGAATCAGCAGGCCCCATTACCAATGTCCAATCCTCCCATGCATCAAGCCCAAGAGCCACAAAATTCATTTCAACAACAATCTAATTTCTATGGAAATGTTCAGGCTAGGGGATCTCAAGCCCAATTTTCTCAACCGGCCCATTATCAATCATTCCAATCAGGTCAACCGGCCTACTACCACTCATTCCAATCTGGACAACCAACCCAATCATTCCAATCAAGACAACCAACCCAATACCATCCTCCATCCACTTGCCAACAACCTCCTCAGCCCAACTTTGATGACAAATTCACTCAACTCCAACAACTGATTTTGACCCAGCAACAATCCATTTCTAAGTTGGAAAGTCAAATGGGCCAACTAGCTGAAGCTACGATGAGAAGAGAAGTGGGTCAACTTCCTAGTCAACCCATTGCCAATCCAAGGAATCAACTTCCGGGTTTTCCACAGCAATCGGGCCTTTTACCTCAGCCTGGCCCATTACCACAACCTAAAGGACCGCAATTTGAGAAAGCTAAAGCCATTTCAGCCCTTAGGAGTGGGAAAAGTTTAGAAAACCCACATACAAATGGAGAGTTAGCCAAAGGTTCCACTGATGGGCCTCATGAAATTGAAAGTGAGAGTGAGGCTGAACCCAACATGGAAAAGTTGGAGGAAGACCCAAAAGAAAAAGGGAAGATAGATGAAGGCCCAAGTTCTTATCAACCTAGGGTGCCATTTCCTAATGCTTTGTTAGCTAAGCCCAATGCCAGGAAAAAACTGGCCCAGAATGAGGAATTGTTGGACTTATTCAAACAAGTTCAGATTAATATTCCACTCCTCGATGCCATCAAGCATGTGCCAGCTTATGCTAAGTTCCTCAAGGAATTATGTACACCACGAAGAGAATCTAGAATGGCACCCGAAAAGGTTCGGCATTCAGAAGATGTCAGTGCGATTGTGATGAATCACCTACCCAAGAAGTTGAAAGATCCTGTAGCACCGTTGATCTCATGTGACTTAGGTGGAGTTACATTTGATAGAGCTTTATTAGATTTAAGTGCTAGTGTGAACCTCTTGCCAACAGTCATTTACGAGAAATTCGATATTGGGGAATTAAAGCCCACACCCATCATCTTGCAGTTGGCTGATAGGTCTGTGAAGACTCCACGGGGATTAATTGAGGGCGTTATTGTGAAGGTTCAAGATTGTTATTTTCCCTTGGATTTTATTATTTTGGATATGGCATTACCTGAGGAACTCATTCACACCCCAATCATCCTAGGTCGTCCATTCTTAGCCACTGCCAAAGCTAATATAAATTGTGAAACTGGCATAATGGACATTTCATTTGGGGGTCAAAAGGTCAAGATTAATGTCTTCAAAGAATCTCAATACCCAGATCATGAAGAAGAATGCCATACTATTGATATCTTGGATAATCTGGTTGAATAAAATGAGATGTCCACATATGACCTTTTGGGGGAAGCCAACACTTTAAAGGACTCTCCTGGCCCATTAACATCTTGGCCCAAAGTTGAACCTTTACCAGCCTTACAATCTGAGCCCGCTTTGCCATCCTTAGAGGACCCTCCTGAGCTTGAACTCAAACCATTACCTGAGTCTCTCAAGTATATCTTTTTGGGCCCGGACCAAACTCTCCCGGTCATCATTGCGGCAAATCTCACATCGCCGCAGGAGGCCCAATTAACCAAGGTCCTCAAAGACCACAAGGGTGCCATTGGATGGTCGGTGGCTGATTTAAAGGGAATTAGCCCGTCCATTTGCATGCCTCACATCTATATGGAAGATAATTCTAAGCCCAGTTGGGAGATGCAAAGGCGGCTTAATCCCAATATGAAAGAAGTGGTGAAGAAGAAAGTTGTGAAATGTCTGGATGCAAGTATCATTTACCCCATGTCAGACAGTAAATGGGTCAGCCCAACCCAAGTGGTACCCAAGAAATCTGGATTAACGGTTATCAAGAATGATCGTGGAGAAGAGGTACCCACTAGGCTCACCACGAGATGGAGAGTGTGCATTGATTACCGAAAGCTGAATCTCATGACTAAGAAGGATCACTTTCCACTCCCATTCATAGATTAGATTCTGGAAAAGTTATCGGGCCAGAAGTACTTTTGCTTCTTAGATGGGTACTCCGTGTACAATCAAGTGGCTATTTACCCGGAAGATCAAGAAAAGGCCACCTTTACCTGCCCTTATGGCATGTTTGCTTTTAGGAGGATGCCATTTGGATTATGCAACACACCAGCCACATTTCAACGGTGCATGGTGGCTATATTCTCCGATATGGTGGGTGAATTCCTCGAAGTTTTCACGGATGATTTCTCAATCTTCGGGGATTCTTTTGAAAATTACTTGGAAAATCTTAAACAAGTGCTAGCCAGATGCATTGACACCAATCTGATACTTAGCTGGGAAAAGAGCCATTTTATGGTTTGAGAGGGCATTGTTCTAGGCCACATTGTGTCTAAAAGGGGCATAGAGGTAGATAAAGCTAAGATCGATCTTATATCCAATCTTCCTCCTCCGACCTCGGTCAGACAGATCTGTTCATTCCTTGGCCATACCGGTTTCTATCGCCGGTTTATCCACAATTTCTCTCAAATTGCCCGGCCTCTAACTCTTCTCCTAGCTACGGATGTTCCTTTCCAAATGAATGAATCTTGCATCAAGGCATTCAATTCTCTGAAGAAATCTTTGACCAAAGCTCCGATTCTTCAATCTCCAGATTGGTCTTTGCCCTTCGAAATCATGTGCGATGCCTCTGATTATGCTATCGGCGCGGTATTGGGACAAAGAATCAACAAGTGTCCCGTGGTGATATATTATGCAAGTCGCACCCTTGCAGATGCTCAAATGAATTATACCACCACAGAAAAGGAATTATTAGCTGTGATTTTTGCCCTAGAAAAATTCAGATCTTATCTTTTAGGGGCAAAAGTCATAATCTATTCTGATCACTCAGCTCTGAAATACCTGTTGACCAAGAAGGATGCAAAGCCTAGACTTATTAGATGGATCTTACTCCTTCAAGAATTTGATTTGGAAATTTGGGATAAGAAGGGTTCTAAGAATGTGGTAGCTGACCACCTATCCTGAATTCTAATCTCCGAAAGTGCACCCATAACTGATTCATTTCCTGATGAGCATCTATTGGCCATTTCTAACACTGTTGCACCTTGGTATGCTCATATTGTCAATTACAACATGACTAATTAGCTTCCGGAAGGATGGACTAAAAGTGAAAAGGATAAATTCTTTTCCCAGGAAAAATATTACTTCTGGGAAGATCCGAAACTATTCAAATACTGTCCTGATCAAATCATTAGGCGATGTGTTCCTGAAGAAGAACAACAGAGTGTTCTCAACTTCTGCCATAATCTGGCTTGTGAGGGCCATTTCTCGGGAAAGATAACTGCAGCCAAGGTTCTGCAAAATGGTTTTTCTGGCCCACACTTTTCAAAGATGCCCATGAATTTAGCAAAACATGCCTCCGATGTTAGGCTGTAGGAAATATGGCGAAAAGGGATATGATGCCACTCAACCCAATCTTGGTGGTTGAAGTTTTTGATGTTTGGGGAATTGACTTTATGGGACCTTTTCCACCCTCTTTTGGACATACATATATTCTGGTAGCGGTGGATTATGTCTCTAAATGGATTGAAGCAGTAGCCACCCGAACCAATGATCATAAAGTGGTCATTAAATTCGTTCAGAAGAATATCTTTTCTCTGTTCGGGTGGCCTAAAGCTATCATAAGTGATGGGGGAATGCATTTCATGAATTACCAGTTTCGAGCTTTGCTTAAGAAATATGGGATTAATCACAAAGTAGCTACCCCTTATCATCCCCAAACCAGTGGCCAAGTGGAAGTTTCCAATAGAGAGATTAAGAATATTCTGCAAAAGTCCGTTAGGCCCGATAGAAAAGATTGGTCTGAAAGATTGGATGATGCCTTATGGGCCTATTGGACCGGTTACAAAACTCCTATTGGCATGTCTCCTTATCGCCTGGTTTTTGAAAAAGCGTGCCACCTTCCAGTGGAATTGGAACATAGGGCTTAATGGGCCATTAAACAAGTCAATCTGGACCTAGCCCAAGCTGGTGCCAACCGAACCTTACAATTGAGTGAGCTAGAAGAGTTGCGCAACGAGGCCTATGAAAATTCAAAGATTTATAAAGCCAAAATTAAAGCTTTCCATGATAAACTTATTGTAAGAAAATCCTTTCTTCCAAATCAGAAAGTTTGGCTATTCAACTCTAGGCTCCGCTTATTTCCAAGAAAACTGAAATCCAGATGGGATGGACCCTTCGTGGTCGTTAAAGCCTTCGATCATGGAGCCGTTAAAATTCTGAATCCCAAGAGTGGAAACACTTTCACCGTTAATGGTCAACAGTTGAAACCATTCATTGAAAATCTTCAAAATGCATCACCTGAATCCATAGAATTGAGTGATCCACAATAACTGAACTTCCGTCTGGCTGAAAACGATAAACATAGCGTTTGTTGGGAGGCAACCCAATATTTACTTCAGTTTTTGTATTCCTTTTCCTTTTAGGTCCCTGAGCAGCAGTCGCCCTGCGTATGTCGCATCCTCTTCATCACAGGTTGTTTCTCTCCTTCACAATTCTCTTCTGGCTGACTTGTTTTTGATATCTTTTATGCCATTGAAGACAATGTCAATCAAGTTGGGGGGTGGGACAATCAATTTGATATGCATTTATTGAAGATCTTTTGAAGAAAACTGATATCTTTCACTACAAAATGGTCAAAAATTTAAAATTTCTCTCACAAACTTCTTTCAAAAACTTCTTTTCACATCCTATAAAAATTGCATGAAAATCATGTTTCATGAAGTAAATCTTAAACAAATCAGTTTTTGTTAGTCACATTGGTTAAAGAGCCTTCAGAGTTTAAATATCCCACTTCACAAAAATCCACGGCAGGATAATTTTCACACACACACGGCAACTTAGAATAAATGAAAGATCTTAAAAGTATAGAATTGCTGGAATTAACCTTAAGGATAAAACTACTTATTCTAATTTTTCTTTTTAGGTTGAACGAAAGGAATGTGTAGGATTCGTAATAGGGGACTGTCCCACTCAACACTCTAAAAGAGGCGGTCATTTAAAATGGACAGCTATAAACACTAAAGGCAATAGAAGGTGTTAAAAGAGCTAAAGGAAGGTAGGTGGAAAAAAGTACGCACCTCCCCTCAGGCAATTCAAAGAGAATGGCAAAAAGTATGCACTCTCAAAAGCAAAAGTACAATGAAATGAAAAAGCCACGCTAAAAAGTCCATCGTACCAAAACTATGACCAAGTCGTGAAAAGTGCTGAGTAGAGGCAGGAACTGAAAAACGGTCCTCGCTAACGGATCGGGAAATCTTTTATTCTCTTCTCCTCCCAAGGTAGTCTTATCTAAAGGGTAGTAAAGGTAAGAATATACCAGAAAGGTCGGAAACGAGTTCTAAGCATGTCAATTTTCATGCACAATCACCTATCGTTAATCAAAATATTGTGGAATATGAAAACTTTAGCTTAACCAATCGGCTACCACTTAAATTGTTTGTGATAGATACTACAAATGAAGCATGATAATTCATTGTTTGTCCTAACTTTTCCTTATTTGCATTGCTAAGGGACTAGCAATGAGTAAGTTGGGGGGTGTGATAAAGTGTTAAATTGATCATTTAAGGGCAATCATACGCATCATACTCATGTTTTTATCTGTAAAATAGCATGAAATGATAGATAATTGTGTACCAAGTCCAACGGTACCAATTTCGTCAAATTCTGACTTAAAAACATCGTCATTTCATGTGATTAATGGAGTATAGCGCATTTGCGGTTTTTCGACAAAACTGAGATGAAATAAATAAATATAATAATTTTTTAATGATAATATGCTAATTTATATTTATTCTATGTGAACAGGATATGCCAATGACGTAGTGCAGTTGGTGGAGTTTCTGGAAATTTGGGGGAGGTCTAGTGTTCGAATTTCAATAAATTCGACTTCATTTTGTCCAAAAGATTAAAGCAGGGGTAAAAACGTCATTTGATGCCCTAGTGTTGCCCTAATTCCATGGCCAAGAAGAACACAAGAAGGGCCAGCTGCCTGCCTTTCTCCCACTTTCTTTTTTTTTTTAAATACCTTCCTTCCCTTCTCTTTAAAAGACTCCTCACGTACCCAAGACCCTTCTATTCCTTCTTTCTCTCCAGTTTACCGCAGCCTCTCTACCGTTCCCACGCACTCTCCTTCTTACTCTCCGGTTTCCCTTCCTCCTTCCTCAATTCTCTCCTCCTCCGTCTCTCTATTTCCTCTCTCCCACACGCTCTCTGCTTTCCTCCATATCTCTCTACCTCTCCTTCTCTCCCGGCCATCTCTTTCTCTCCCCCACTCCCTCTCTCGATTCCTCTCCGGTTTCTCTCTTCCTCCCTCTCTGTTTCCCACGTCTCTCTCTCTCTCTCTCTCAGCACTCTCCCTGTCCTCTCCGTCTCCTTCCACTCGCTCTGACCGGCCTGAAGCACCCCACGCGTAGCCCGCCGCCCAGGCACGTCCGGCGAAGCCTAGCCGGCCCCACGTCCAGCCTTTGCCAACGCCCTCCCAGGTACACCCGAGCCATAGCCTTTCTCCCACGCCTCTCTCATCCTTCCTTCTCGCTCTCTCCCACGCGCTCTCTGGTCTCCCCCTTCGCCGCCTCCTCCTCCTCCTCCGGTGCCGGTGGATTCGGTTTGGCGAGCTCTGGCTTCTTGCCGCACCCCACGCTGAAGCCAGCCCTACCGCTGCACCCGGCACGGAAGCCACACCAGCCGCTCCAGCGTGCAGACACGCATGCATGCACGTCCACTGAAGCCTAGCCGGCCTCTATGCGCCGCACTCCCAGCGAACACCAGCTCGAGCCCGCACAAACGGACAGCAGTGCACCCCGCGCTGTCACGCGCTGCACCTCCACCAGCCAGCAGCCCCACGCGCTGCACCTCCACCAGCCAGCAAGCCCCCACGTCCAGCTGCGTCAAGCCTCACCAGCTGCCATACCAGCTGCCGCACCAGCGCACCAAGCCAGCAGCTGCACGCGTTGCCCAACGCCCACGGGCTTGAAGCCGGCCTCCACGCGCCGCCCCAATGCATTCATGCATGCCTCCACTCACCCGCACGTAGCCAGCAACAACCCCAAGCACACCTGCGCTTGTCTCCTTTCTACTTCCACCGCACTGCTGCAACTTGTTTTCTTAATATCATCTTTTACTTTGTTTTGACTTATTTTAATTTAGTTAAGTTAAGTTGTTATTGTTTATTATTTCTTGTTGCATAAAACTTGATTAGTTCAATATAGAAGTTATAGTAGTTTTGCAATCTTTTGTTAATCTCTCTCTCTTCTCAATTTTGAATGTGGTTGTATTTGTGCTTTTAAAGGTTAGGTTAGTTAAATTTGTAAATTTAGTTTAATTTAATTAGGTAGTTAATTAATCAATTCAAATTCCCAACTTTTTAGATAATTAAAATCTAAAGTTTTCAAAATTAAAAATTTAACTCCCTGTGGATCGACTCGGACTCGCCATTATTAATTTTCAAAATCTAATTTAAATGAGCCAAATAAATTTAGATTGAACGTTCTTATGAGTGTTTAACGACACACAATTTGGAACGATCAGGGAGCATGAAGTCAAAAAGCCGAAGACTGATGATAGTCAAGAAAACGAAAAAGAAGAACAGGAAGGCACTTGCACTGTCATGTATTGCAACACAATATCAACAATAAATGAAAGTGAAGATGATGAGGAGGAAGAAATCTTCCTTGCTCCAAAAATGGAAGTGATGGAAAGCTCTACATCAACTCCAAATGAGCAACATGTCACCCGCTCTGGCAAAAAGTGGGGACGAAAGCCTCTATTGGCTATCACTCAAAAAATTATCCAGCTGCAGGGAGAAACACAATATGTCATCCCAGAACCAGAGTTCAGAGGAATGGAATCCATGCCTTTGTCAAAAAGAAATGTTCGAATCCTGCCTCCGCTCGGGCTATATCCAGAAAATTCTGATCAAGAAAATGGGGTGTTACCCTCTTTATATGAATTTATGACAGTTCAAAAGTCTGCAAAGAAAGGTAAACAAGTACAGCAGCAGCCGTCTGAAGAACAAGACCCTCAGGTTGCCTGTCTAGAAGTTCATGATAATGAAAAAGGAGAAAAGAAAGTCATCGGCTTACTAAAAAGGTTGCCATCCAAATTTACTGTGTGGGAGGTTTTGTCAATCAGTGAGGAATTGCGAAAGGCTCTCATTGCAGCTTTAAAAACTCCTCAAATTTATGAAACCCATGCAGCAGAAATTCAAGAAATACCCTATGAGTCATTCACGGCTTCCATCACCTTCACTGAAGATGATATGTTGCTACCTACAAATGACCACAACAGGCCACTCTACATGAGAGGAAAGACAAATAGACAATCTGTCAATAGAATTCTGGTTGATCAAGGCTCTACTGTTAGCATGATGCCTCTCAGAACTTTCCAGAAATTTCATTTTCATATGCACCTAAGAAGAGTGCAAGATTTCAAAATATCTGGATTCAACCAGAAGTCAAAAACACTGATTAGGGCAGCTGAATTTGAAATGGTCGTCGGCAACTTTCACTTCAAAGTCCTCTTCCATATCATAAATTCTAATACCACATATAAAGGTTTGCTTGGGCGGCCATGGATACATCAATATTTTGTGGTGACTTCCTCATTGCATCAATGCATCAAATTTCCTTGGGAAGGACAAATACAGCGAGTCTTTGCCGATCTCGAGCCTTTTGAGGTTCATGAATGCCATCTTATGAATGCCAATCTCTATATACCTCCACCCCTGGAGGAAAAAGAAGATAAAGAAATAGAAAAGCCTGATACCAGTCGGAGCAAGGAATGGTTTCCACCTCCACCAGATATTAGCTCTCTCAGTCTTGAAGACAAAGAAGCTACAATTCTGAAAAGTCCTTCAGCAAAGATAGCCAAACAATAAGATGTACTCTCTATAGAAGTCATGGTCCCAGTCGGACTAATACATCATATAGAAGAGTATGAATGTCAGCTCGTAGAGCCTTTAAAGAAATTCGTGGTTCCTCACGAAGATGGACATAAAACAGTCTTTTATAGAACTGATGAGCAGTCGGCTACTGAAGACAAAGATTGCTATATTCCCGATATAGAAGAAGAATTATAGGTTGACATCATGGGTCTCCTAGACATGACAAAGCATACTGAGGAATTGGCTAAGGCTCAGTCAATTTCATTATATCAAACAAAAAAGGAATGGAGCAGGTTCCAACAGCTATGGTACCCTCCTAACATGTCCAAAGCATTGATGCAACATACACAACATCCAGGCTTGGGATACACCTTGCCGGAAGAAGAAACTCCTGAATTCTCAATAAATATGACATCTATTTTGCCAGAAATATCAGAAATTTCGCAAGCAATATATGATGACTATGATGACGAGCAGCCCATGGGCCAGTCTATTCAAGAAAGTCAGCCAGAAGCTGATCAATCTCCTATTCCGGCATGTCAATGCAGGAAACATCTTGAAGAAGAAGACATCCAAGTCGCAGAAGTCAATGAAAATGATATCCCAAGTTCCAATATGGTTCAGAATATACCAGAAGAACAAGAAATTCTATCTATCACCCCTGCACCTCATGTTAACACAGGTCAAAGGGAAGATGAGCTCACTCAGCTTATAGAAAATCAACAGGCAGATCCTGCCCCAAATATTTTCACAGTAAATCAATCAAATGAAATTGACCAAGAAGTCAACGAAATTGAAGCAAAAATTGAAGAAGAAATAAATGAAGAAGATCTAATGGAGTTCCAGCCAGCACCTCTAGAACTTGAAGATGGAGGGCAAGCTACGGTTGATGAACTCCTTGAAATCAATTTGGGCTCTGAAGAAGACCCAAGACCAACATATATAAGTGCATTGCTCAGTCAAGAACAACATCAAGTATATATTTCGTTCTGAAGGAATTTCGTGATTGTTTTGCCTGGTCCTATAAAGAAATGCTTGGGTTAGATCCAGAAGTAGCTCAACATGAGCTGGCCATTGACCCAGCCACCGAGCCAATCAAACAAGCTCCAAGAAGAATGAGGCCGGAGCTGATAAACAAAATCAATGCTGAAGTCGACAAGTTAATTGATGTTGGCTTCATACAAGAAAATCAATATACAACATGGCTAGCAAATATTGTTCCAGTCAAAAAGAAGAATGGACAAATCAGAATCTGTGTAGACTTCAGAGATCTAAACAAGGCATGCCCAAAGGATGACTTCCCAGTGCCTGTTACCGAAATTATGGTCGATGCCACCACAGGACATGAAGCTTTGTCTTTTATGGATGGATCATCAGGATATAATCAAATATGGATGGCTGACAAGGATAAGATCCATACTGCCTTCAGAACTCCGAAAGGAATCTTCCACTACAAAAGAATGCCCTTCGGCCTCAAAAACGCCGGTGCAACATATCAAACAACAATGACCAAGATATTTGATGAATTCCTTCATCAACAAGTTGAATGTTATATTGATGACCTACTTGTCAAAACCAAGAAAAAGGAAGATCATATGCAAGATCTCCGCATCATATTTGAAAGGCCGAGGCAATACAGCTTGAAAATTAACCCCATGAAGTGCGCCTTCGGGGTTTCAAGTGGCAAATTTCTAGGCTTTATTGTCAGATACAGGGGCATTGAAATAGACCCAGTCAAAATCAAAGCTATCCAGGAACTTCCACCTCCGAAGAATCTCAAAGAGCTGTAGTCCCTTCAGGGACGGCTCGCATACATTCGAAGGTTCATATCCAACCTAGCCGGACGGTGTGAACTCTTCTCTAAATTAATGAGGAAAGATGCCCCATTCATATGGATGATGAATGTCAAAATGCGCTTGAGAAAATCAAGCGATACCTTGCATCGCCACCTGTGCTGGGGGCACCTATCAAAGGCCAGTCATTAATCTTATATATCGCTGCTCAGGAGACTTCTCTGAGAGCAATGCTGGCACAAGACAATGAAGAAGGCAAAGAGCAAGCATTATATTACTTAAGCAGAAGGCTGATCGGGGCTGAACTCCGGTACTCACCTATCGAAAAGATATGCTTGGCCCTAGTCTTTGCAGCTAAAAGACTCAGGCACTATATGCTATCACATGAAATCCAGCTCATCTCTAGGGCTGATCCTCTCAAATATATCCTCAATCGACCAGCCTTGAAAGGTCATTTGGGCAAATGGGCAGTCCTCCTCATGGAGTTCGACATTAAATATGTCCCTCAGAAAGCCATCAAAGGTCAAGCTATTGCAGACTTCTTTGCAGCACATCCAGTGCTGGAAGATTCACCATTGGTCACCGACCTACCAGATGAAGAAACATTAGAAGCTAACCATACAGAACAAAAGATATGGCAGCTATATTTTAACGGGGCTTCCCGTTCAGCAATTGCACAAGATGGTACATTCACTACAAAGGCCGGGACAAGCATTGTCCTAATATCTCTAGAAGGCGAGGTTCTGCATACCTCGTATTCCTTAACTAAGCCATGCACCAACAATGAAGCTGAATATGAAGCTTTGATAGTTGGTCTAGAAGTTGCTCTGGATATGGGCATTCAAATGATTCAAGTCCATGGAGACTCAATGTTGATTATATACCAAGTCCAAGAAATATATGACGTCAAAAAGCCCGAGTTGATTCCTTATCACAAAAGGGCCCTCAAGCTGATACAAAGATTCTATTTCTTTGAAATCAATCATATCAACCGTAGTGCAAATGCTCAAGCTGATGCTCTGGCTAAATTAGCAAGTTCTCTGGCTCTGCCGCCAAAAGGGTCCCTTGAAATATGGGTCAAGAACAGAAGATTGTTACCAACTGTGTTGGAAGAAGAAACAAAAATGCAAACAGAAGTATGTGCAGTGGAAGAAGCCAACAAGCCTGATTGGAGGGAAATGCTTCTCGACTGGTTCAAGCATAAAATATTGCCAAGCACCCAAATCAAGCGTGCTAAACTAATCCGTATTAAGGATTCATATGAATACAAAGGAGACACTCTCTTTCGAGTGACATATGATGGCAAAATAAAAGTTCTCCTCAGATGCCTATCACCAAAAGAGATAGCTGAAGCCTTGAGGGAAATACATGACGCGGTCTGTAGTGCTCACCAGTCTGTCCCCATGATGAAAAATCAACTCAAACAATTGGGCTACTACTGGCCCACAATGTTCGATGATTGTGCACAATATGCCAAATCATGTCACAAATGCAAGGAACATGGCCCAATTCTAAGAAAACCTCTAGTGCCCTTGCACCCTACAGCACCATCATGGCCTTTTGCCGAATGGGGCATGGACGTTGTCGGTCCATTCATACCCTCCTCAAGAGGTGCTAAATATATTCTGGCCGCCACGAATTATTTTTCCAGATGGGCCAAAGCAGCAGCATTAAGAGAAGTCACCGGGGCAGCCGTTGAAAGGTTCTTCCACCAAAATATGTTATTCCGATATGGTGCACCCAGTCGGATCATCTTAGATAATGGAACGTGCTTCTGAAATCAAATCATATACAAGCTAGCTGCGAAATTTAAAATTGATTGGAGGACCTCCACAGTCTACAATCTACAAGCCAATGGGTTAGCAGAAGCCTTTAACAAAACTCTATGCAACCTTCTAGCAAAGACAGTCAATTCAACTAAAAAAGACTGAGAAGAAAGAATGTATGAAGCATTATGGGCTTACAGAATCATATACAAAACTCCAACAAGTTGTTCTCCCTATTCCTTAGTGTATGGGTCAGAGGCAGTCGTACCAATTGAATTAGAAGTCCCCTCTTTGCGCATTGCCTTAGAGCAGGGGCTTATCAAAGGAAATCAATCAAATGCAGAAAGGCAGCTCGAGGAATTATTAGCCTTGGAAGGCGACAGACTTCGAGCCCAACAAAATATCTAGATATATCAAGCTCGCATGACTCGAGCATTTGATAAACTAGTCAAAGAAAGAGCCTTCAAGAAAGGAGACCTAGTTATGGTCAAAAGAAGAGAACTCATGGCGTCAAATCCAAAAGGGAAGTTGACCAGTAATTAGGTCGGCCCCTATGTCGTCAAAACTGTTTATGAAGGAGGAGCATATACCCTCACCAATCATAAGGGAGAAGTACAGTTTCCTCCCTTAAATGGCAAACATATGAAGCGCTATCATGCGCCACCTCCGTACTTTCCAAGTGAAGGTTGAAAAAATATATGAAGCACTGTCTACGGTGTGAATATGATCACCATGAAGATAGTCAAAAGAAATCATCCATTTCTCGAAATGTATTCCCCTGAGACTATAAATCTTAAATGGCATGATAAAATTAACCTGCCTATATGAGCCAAGGACATTGAAGAGGCTCCAAAAGGCTTTACGAAGCCGCCCCAAAGCACCTCATGGGTTGCCAATGACGAAATGCCATTGAAAAAGAAAGAAAAAGAAAAAAAGTTAGCACAACTATCCCGCTAGTCGAGCAATTGTGTTGAGGCAAACCCGGTGCGGAGGGAGTATAAATCATTTCCCGCTTCCCGTTTTATAATCGGTCGAAGTTTTCAATCAAATCTATCTGAATCGATGATGTTTTCCAATTCTGAAATTGTTTGATATAAACATACATATGTATTGAAACCTTGCCTCTTTAATGAACAGGAGGCAAGAAGCTACAAGAAATAGAGAAGATGGCCCGAGTCCTGCTGGACCTTGCCATTCAAGTCCAAATTCAAATCCAAGCTCAAATTCAAGCACAAATTCAAATACACGGTCAAAGTCAAGCAGGGACTAGCCTGGGTCAGCAAGGCTCCGCCACTCAAGTTCAAAGCTCCAGTTCAAAATCAAGCATAAAATCAAATTCAGAATTCAAGTTCAAAGTTTAAGAACCAAAGCTTCAACTTAAGGAGAAAATTCAAATTCAAATTCAAATCCAAAGCTCCGCCTGAAGGGCAAACTTAAGTTCAAAAGCAAATCGGCTTGAGTCCACAGGACCCGCCGCTTAAATTGAAGCTCAAGTTAAAAATTCAAGTTTAAATCCAAACCCAAGTTCAAATCGGCCTGAGTCAACAAGACCCGCCGCCCAAATTCAAGATCAAATTCAAGTTCAAATTCAAAGCTTCAAATCAAGCTCGAGCTCAAAATGCAAACTCAAATGCAAGTTCAAAGCTCCAGCCAAAGAGTAAGCACAAATCAAAGATAAGTCAGCCTGGGTCAACAGGACCTGCTACTTAAGTTCAAGCTCAAATTCAAGTTCAAAATCTAAGAGTAAAGCAAAGTTGAAAGCAAGAGAATGGCCTGGGTTTATTCGATCCCACCATTCAAAGTACAAATTCAAAGCCCCAATTGAAGTTCAAATGCAAAAAACCAAGCCTAAATCCAGGCTCAAGTTCAAATGCAAATCGGCCCAAGTCAGCAAGACTCTGCCGCTCAAGTTCAAAATCAAATCCAAATGCAAATTGGCATGTGTCTTACTGGATTCTGCCATCCAAGCATAAAACAAGAAAGATGGTCCGGGCTCATTCGACTCTGCCATTCAAGTTCAAATTCAAATCGGCTTGAGTCAACAAGACCCGCCGCACAAATCCAAGCTTAAATTCAAGTTCAAGATTCAAATACAAGCCGACGTGGGTCCTACTAGACTCTACTGCCCAAGTTCAAAGCAAGTTCGAAACAAAGAAGATGGCCTGGTGCATTCAGCATCGCCATTCAATTATAAGCCCAAATTCAAATTCAAGTGCAAGCAAAAGCAAAGCAAAGTAACTCGACCGGGGTCTTCAACGACTACGTCGCACCGATGGCTGGCCCGGGTCCTTCATGACTCCGTCATCCCCAAAAGACCGGGTCTCCGAGAGGGGCACTCCGTCAACAATCAAGCAAATTCAAATCAAAGCAAAGTAAGTCGACCAGGGTCTTCAACGACTACTTCGCACCGGTGGCTGGCCCGGGTCCCTCGTGACTCCGTCATCCCCGAAAGACCGGGTTTCCAAGAGGAGTACTCCATCACCAATCAAGCAAATTCAAATCAAAGCAAAGTAAGTCGACCGGGGTCTTCAACGACTACGTCGCACCGGCAGATGGCCTGTGTAACGACCCGCCACCCTATAATCGGGGATCCGATTATTAAATGTGTAATGACTGAGATTTCGGGTTCTGTATTCGGGTCGGGTTCGGGCCGGATCCCCTGGTTTGGAGCCTGGAGGGGTCTTGAGATTGCTGACTGAATGGCGTCAGCACCGCTCGACGCCTTTCAAAAAGCGTCAGGTTGTGTGGACGCCATTTAGGGTCTGTCGGTTGTTGCGCCACGTGGGCGGGTTTCGGGCCGCGAGAGTACGGCCCTGTCAGATTTGTCTGAACGGCGTCCAGCTCGGTCGACGCGTTTCAGACTGCGACACCTGCGGTGTCAGGGTACGGCGCCAGAGCGTTGTCAGTACGGCCTGTCTTGTCGTCTGAACGGCGTCCGCGGTGGGCGACGCGTTTCAGACCGGTGTCGGTACGGCCGTCCTGTCAGACTGATTGGCGTCTGCCTCGATCGACGCGTTTTAGGGGAGTTCTGGTTGACCCCGCGAGCCTCCCCTTCTTTCCCTCATTCTCACCTTCACACTCTCTCTCCTCACCCCTCCGCCCTCTCCGGCGATCTTCTTTCCCTTCCCTCCCTCTTCTTCCTCTTCAACCACTCCAACACCACCTTACCTCTCACCTCTACCTCCACCACCTTCCTCGCGGCGTTCCCTTCTCCGGACGGCGGCCGACGTCCCGGCGGAGTGGCGGCGTCCTCGAGGATACCGGCGGCGGCGTGGGGCGAGACGGGTCGGCGGCGAGGAGCTTGGAGGAGTTCGAGAACCGGTAGGGGGACGAAACCTTGCATGTGTGCTCGTTGCTTTCGGCGTAATGTGGCGTGTGTGGGGCTAGATTGAGCATGTTTAGGGGGTTTCCTTGAGGGAACGACGGTGTTTGTGATCGTGTTTTCGTAGGCATGATTGTGTGGTTGAGTTTCCCTCCTCCCCCCTTTGATTTTGGGATTTTCGGGGTGCCCGGGGTTCAAGGGTGAAGCCCTCGGGTCGAACCAGGAAACCTGGTTTCTGGCGCTAAATGGCGTCGGGCTGGGTCGACGCTTTTCCGAAAGACGTCCGGTCAGCACGACGCGTTTTAGCGCAGAAACCTCCCTGTTCGAGGTTTCCTGAGTTAGGGGTTCTGCGTTAAATGACGTCATGGATGGACGACGCCTTTCTGAAGGACGTCGGGCCATCATGACGCCATTTAGGCAGAAAATGCCCCCGTTTAAAGGGTTCCGAAATCTGGATTTCTGGGTTGAATGGCGTCGGGCGACCATGACGCGTTTTAAAACGGCGACTTCAATGGTGGACGCGTTTTAAGAGATAATCTGGCTTTTAATGAACTTGTCTGAGGGACTTGAATGGCGTCGACCTCGGTCAACGCGATTCAAGACAGAAACTGTCAAGTTGCTGGTTTTGATGAATGCTTCACTGTTGGGCGGTTCAGAGGCATGTTTTGGGTTGTATATTGAGACGGAGGACTTCTGCGTGTATGGAATTGCATCACCTGTGTGTGTGTGTGTGTGTGCGTGCTTTAGCTATATACTGTGACTGAGGTTTATTATGCGAATGTGGATCGTGTTAACTGTGGTTTACGTTGTCACCATGGACCGATGGGGACAGGGTCATGGTGTCTGTGGAGTGGTGCATGTTGTGTTTTACCCTTGGCTGAGACAAGCAGAACCACCTTGAGCCCGTCGGGTCGGAGCAGCTGGTGTGCTATCCGAGGGGTTGCTGTTTGGTCTCAGCGGGTCGGGGTTTCCCTTGGTTGTCGTGACAGCTTCTGGCGTGTTTCCTGCTGTGGAGCTGGTGGTGTTACTGGTGGGAGTTGGTTTACCCTTTAGCCAGTGGGCCTGATGTGACCTTTGATCAAGGTTACGAGTGGTACCTATAGCCCTTGGCCTGACGCAGCCCGGGAGAGTTGGGTTTGTGGGTAGTTCCTGTAGCTTCGGCTTGACGGGGGTTCGCCGGTCCCCAGGGCCCTCCTGAAGCGCTGAGGCCTAGCGTGGAGGCAATCCGGTGGTAGGACAGTAGTCTAGACTGCTTGTGTGCACACGTAGCTGGCAGTGGCGGTACACTGAGTCCAGCTAGTCCTAGTTTGACTCACTGCCTCACCCTACAGTGCCCCGGAACACTGTAGGGGTGGACAGGCGTGAGTAGTGGTGGTAGTGTTGGGAGGCGACGTTCGACTTCGGTCGACAGTGTGGTTTAGTCGCTTCGTGGACTTTGACTGTGAGTCGTGACTCTATGTTGAGTTCTTCGGGTTACTTAGAATGGTTCTTGTTACACTGCTTACCGTGCGTTTCATACCAGAGTTGGGTGCTGTGTTTACTGCTTTACTTAAATTGCCATGTATTCCTATTGTTACACTTGTGGGTGTGTGAGTGGGAGGTAGGGGATCGGATGATCCCTACTGAGCCCATTTCTGGTGTGGCTCACTCCCTGCGGTTTCAGGTGTGGACCTCGAGGCGAGCGGTAGCGTGGAGTCTCCTTGGTGTGCGGACCAGCAGCTGTCTTAGTTCCGGGGTATGCCCCATTGTTGTTGTACTTCCTTCTGCCTGTACTTATTTAATTGTTGGACATGTAATTATTGTTGGACTGTATACGGACATTGTTATTTTCCTTCCTGCGCACTTGCTTATCTTTGTAGTCCGTGAGATTGTCATATTTAATCTTGTTTAGCACTTACTCCTCCAGACGTGTTGTGTGAGATCCGGGTGTGAACCCGCAGTTAATGGGCCGACATCCATTTAGTGACTGGGTCTCCGGTCATAGGATGGCTGGTCGTTACAAAATGGGTACCGAATCATTAATTTGGAACCAAACCAGGATCTAAGTCTGGGAAATAAATAATAAACTAAGCTAAACATTCACATCACATTGAATTGAAATGAAAGTGCAGGAATTAAAAATTATTACAATGCAACTCGATACAGCAAATAATTACATACTCCAACAGAAAGGAAATAATTAAACATACAGGCTAGAAATAAAGTAACAACTACGTCGGGGCATACCCCGGAATAACCGCTGACGGCGCTCAACATACGGCCGCACTCTCCTCGCTAGGTCTGTTGGGAGTCCTCACCTAAAAACCGCAGGGGTGAGTCTCAAAGACAAGACTCAGTAGGGATCCTTCGATCCCCACTGCCCACGCACACACCCACAAGTGTAAAATACAGCCGACGGTAAAGTAACAAGCACAGTGGTAAGTACAACTCCTAATTTTCAACGTGAAATCACATGCAGTCGAAATGTATTAAACATGCATATTTCTAAACCAGACGACTAAGGAACCTACCACCGCCGTCTCGATGGAACACGCCAATCACGCAAACAACAGTGGGGAAAACCTCGACCCGCTGAGACCAAACAGTAACCCCTCGGATAGCACTCTAGCTACTCCGGCCCAACTGGCTCAGGTGGTTACTCCTTCCCTCAACATGAGTGACACTCCGAATGTACCACGCCCACACCGGTACTAGCTGACCCCGGGGTTCACCAGGTGACCCTCTCTCACTAGGCGTCACCCCGCCCACGCCCCCACCAGCGCTGTGTTCCACCCACACCAGCACAGGGTGATAAAGTGCTACAACTGTCACTCCAGGTCCACATAACACAAAACCCAGGACAATACGATCCGGTCACGTGAAAAGTCCGCGATCGCATAACACATAATGTAATACCATCCGGTCATAAAGAATCCATCTCCACCGAGTACACTAAGGCATGCACTAACCAACTATCTAGCAGTATGAACACATTTTACTGGCATGAATTAGTGTAGTTCTGTCTTGAATCGCGTCGCCCAAGGCCGACGCCATTCAAGCTACATGTACTGGTTTATATAAAACACTGGCCTCATAATCTGGCCTAAAAGGCGTCGACACCAGTGGTCGCCTTTTAAAAGGCGTCAACATCCTCAGACGCCATTCAACACCGAAATCCAGAATTTACAGAAACCATTAACCAGGGGATTTCTACCTTAAAAGGCGTCATGGTTACCCGACGCTATTCAGAATCGCGTCGTCCACCCATGACGTCTTTTAGACCCAGAATTCCCGAACTGACAGAGCCTTAGTAAGACGATTCCTACCTAAAAGGCGTCATGATGGCCCGACGCCCTTCAAAAAGGCGTCGTCCATGCACGACGTCTTTCAATGCCAGGAACCAGGTCTGTCATGAGCCTGAGGGCTCCCCTTTTCAACCCCAAAAAAACCCAGAATCACCCAAAACAGAGGAGAAAGAGGGGCGAATCCAACCATCAGGAAACCACATTCATAGAAATCCCCCATTTTATCAAGAAGAGCTCCTAAACATGCTTGTTCTACCCCCCGGAATCATAGATCTAAAACATGCTTTAGGAGGAAGAATCATGATTTGAACATAGAACACAATGGGAATCGTCACCCTACCAGTTACTTGAACTCCTCCAAGCTTCAAGCCGTCCACCCGACTCGCCCCACGCCGCCGCCGGTACCGCCGTGGTCGTCCTTACTCCACCGTGACGTCGGCTGCCGTCCGGAGAGTAAAACGCCGCAGTGGAAGTGGAGGAGGTAGTGGTGGGAGCTAGGTATGGGATGGAGTGGAGGGAAAGATGAAATGGTGGAAGGAAAATAGGGAGGAGAAGGGGCTGCCGCCGGGATCGCCGGAAGGGAGGAGAGAAAGAGAGGAGGAAGAAAATGAGGGAAAGAAGGAGGGCTCGTATGGTTAACCAGAGACTGGCTAAAACGCGTCGACATAGACGGACGCCTATCAGGTGATGTGACGGCTGCTCTGACAGGACTCTGAAATGCGTCGTTCTATACAGACGCCGTTCAGGAGACATGTCAGGGCCGTACTCTGACAATCCCAGAGTCGCAGTCTGAAAGGCGTCGTCCCATGCGGACGCCGTTCAGACGACACGACAGGGCCGTACTCTCGCGGCCCAAAGCCAGCCCACGTGGCAGAACCTAAAACGCGTCTGCAACGGTGGACGCCGTTTAAACCGCGTCTCGCGGGATCGACGCGAAACATCACAGAGTCTCTGCCCCACTGGAGCCTGAACTACAGGGTCCCACCCCGAAAACCGAATCCGAAAGTCTCAGTCCTTACAACCTGGGTCCCTTGTGACTCCGCCATCTCCGAAATTACTGGGTCTCTGTGAAGAGTACTCCGTACTTCCTATCTACCTCGGCTACAAACCTATGAGTCTGTTGTGGTAGTTAGGGTTCATCCATTCAAAATCACCCTTAGTTATCATGACTAAAAGCCTTTAAGCCCGTCATTGATAATTAGGGTCCTCATTACCTAGGTATCTAGGTTTGCATCATTCAAACACCCCTGTCTACTTCGGGTTACAAACCTATGAGTCCGCTTGAAGTATTCTGGATTCATGCATTTCAAATCATACCTATGTTACCACGACCAAAAACCTAGGAGTCAGTCGTTGGTACTTAGCATTTGCATGGCATAGACCCTTCCGGTCTATTGCCACCCTGCATAGTGGTTAAGATCCTTACGATCTTTGCCACCCCAATAAAGGCTCAGACCCTTACGGTTTGTGCCATTTTCAATAAACAAGTGATTGAGGTATTCATTGCCCCTCTCACTCTGTCCTTCCTTTTTAAGCTTCAATAATCCCCATAACATTCTTAGTTATAGAAGCCAATAAACATCGTTAAGTCATCTTCATTTGAAATCTTTTCCTTTCAGCTTTGCAGTTACTATGGATGCATACTTCACTCTACTTCATTTACAACAAGGGGAGAGAGGGATAAAAAAAATGAGATAAAAATAAAAAAGGGCTTAAAAATAGAGATGCCTCGCTGGACTTGATCATACCTTTTGCGGTCAAGGGAAACAAGGGCTATATACCCAGCTGTGGTGAAAACCCGAAAAGGCGCTACAGGCAAAATCGGGAACCCCGCTGTGTGAAAACCCGAAAGGGCGCACGGGAAAAAGCAAGAGGGGGCCGACTCCGGTGAAAACCCGAAAGGGCACTTGGGTCGGTAAAGTGAATAAAAAAATATAAAAAAATTCAAGCATGGCATTCATTGAAAGGAGGATATGATACAAAATTCTCTTTATATATGTCAAAAGTTACAAAGAGTGACTTCCTTCCCAGCTTACATGGAAAAGCAAAAAGAAAATATCCTTCCCAATTACAAAGTTCAGTTATAAACAACATCATGGATCCTCAAGTAACATGGACAGCAGCAGAAGTCCTTCTCCAACTTGAGTATGTAACTCAGAAAGAGCTTCCTCTTCAGTCTGCAGCTTGGAAACTTCACTAGATAATGATTCAAGAAGGCCTTGGGAAACCAAAAGATCATCTTGACGTCTGTGTAAACTGTTCCTTAAAGTTTCCAGTTCGGATTTTGCAGCAGCAAGTTCATTCTCTAAGCGCTGAATATTTTCCACCAACAAGCCTTCTTTCTGTTCAAAGCCAGCTATTTCTGCTTGTTGTTGTGAAATTTGAAGATAAACAGGCTGCTTCTGCAAGGTATATTCATGCCGCTGAAGAGACAAGGCTTGGCGTCGATCTTGTATAACTGAGTGAATATATTCTTGACGCTTAAAAGATTTCAAAGCAGTGGAAGCAATAGGAAGCCACTCATCCAAAGAAGCTCCTGCTAGATGAATCCATGTAGTCATGCTCTCAATTTGCTGGTGAAGAAGATCATATGATGAACTAGGCTGCCAGCGTATAATTTGTCGTAAAAGCTTGATATTGGCGCCAAGGACATCAATACCCTGTATGCCTGAACTAGCGGGAATAGAAGGGATAGCAATATGTACAGATTCATCCACTGAAGTCCAATCTATGACCGTTTGATGGGAAGAAGCAGACACTGAACTGGAGGAAGGTTCGGTAATAGAAGGGGCAGATATGATAGCTACATTACTTGATATGGCTGGGGGCAGGTCACTTTCTGTAAATTTAGCTGCGGGCAGAGCAATTATGAATGCGAAAGGTCCGGCTAAAGTAATTGGCTCAGGAGAAATATGTACAAGGGATGATGTGCATATATGAGTCACAATATCAATAAGCCGAAGAATATGTTCAGCATAGTTTAATCTACAGGGGACAGGATGGGATACTATCACATGTTGACTCGATGAACTTGTTCCCGAGTCAACCCCGCCATGCTCTGAAGTAGCCACAATATCCGCAAGATCAGGAGCTGAAAGTTCCATAGTCTTGATATCCGAGAAGGTAATGACCTCTGTCGAAGTTATGACAGTTGGAACCATTGAAGTTTCTTCTGGTTCCGCATCTTCAGCAAAAACAACTTCTACCTCTTCAGAAGAAGAAACTGGCATGGAGGCCGATATTTAAAAATCCATGTCCCTTTCAGTCGGGACATGAGGAATTTCCATCCTTTCTGCATGAGCCGGAGATGCTTGATATTCAAAACATACACAAGTCAAGCTTAAACGATGGAAAAAGCAGAAAAAATGTGGTAAAGAGAAATTACCTTAGCAGACTGCACTGTTTCAACTTGATGAGTCTTTGATATCAAGCCTTCAGTTGCGTTAAAACCTATATGGTCAAAGTCAGAAATTCAATAGTGAAATGAAATCACTATTGTTATAAGTCTCAGAATGGTTACCTTGATCCCTCGGGGGCGACCAGATAGTTGTCTCTGGCAAAGCTTCACTACTAATGTGTTCAGTAGTATGAGTAGAAATAGAAGGTGAAGGAGGAATGCCGCTTATTTCTTCCACACTAGAAGAAGTATCATCAGTTTCTTCTTTCCTTGTTTGAGCCAATAATCTCGAGGATTGACGTTTGGGCAGAACAATCTTTTCAGGGGGAACAGACTCTTTAGGCCCTTTGCGAAATCTTTTTGCAACTTGCTTAACCCTCCCTATAAAGGAAACAAAAGGAAGTTGTTCATCATCAATGTGAAAATTCTGAAAAGCATAAATCAGAAGTATAGTGCATACCACCCTTGGCTGGTGATGGAGAAGCCACTGCACTCGCCCGCTTGGCAGTCTTTGCTATAAAAACTTCAAATTCAGTAAGCACCAGCTAATTGACAGGAGGAAGAGATTTAGGGGCAGGCACTTGTCTCTTCTTTGTACGCGCCTCTTTGGCAGTGGCAACCGCCCTCCCTATAGCACTGACCTCCACAGGGGATGCGGGGTTTGATGTTTTAGAAGGCACAGGAGGAAAGAAAGAGGGTCTCTTTGCAATAGCCACTGCCCTCCGATGTTGTTGAGTCAGATATTTTGCCGTCGGCACTACAAGAATATGCAAAAGAGGAAATCAATTTATATAAGCAGAGGAAAGGCACAAAGCTCAAAAGAAGTCAAGCACAAATACATATACTTACAGCAATCACCTTCGTAACAATTTGATAAAGGCCAGTATTCATATATGGAAGACTTATCTCTAAGCGAAGCCTCTTTCACAATATATATGACATCATTCATCGTCTTGGCTTGAGAAGCTAGGCTACTGAGATCATAATGCCTTTTATCGCTCAAGCAAATGCCCAAGCGCAAAGCATCAAGTCCCCACCCATCTATATGATCCGAAGAAGCGGGTAGTTTTGCATCCAACATACCCTGCGTAGTGGAATCCTGGGATACACCACAATATTTCAAAAGGGAAAATAGCCAGCTAGTGCCTTTGTAAAAATCAGGTTTCTCTTCCTTGTACGGGACATAAAATCTCTTAATACCTGAGAGACTCTTAGGAGTTTGCTGAGAATCTCCGCCACTGATATCTTCCTCTTCCGGAAAATCGACATCGGGACAATCTTCAGAGGTCACAGAAATATTAAATTGCTTTAAGAAGGCCCCCTTTAGCTCTTCGGTATCCAGCCTTGTCAACTCTGGATCAATCAAGGGTAAAGAATCTCTGTGACGAGCCTTGTAAGCTGCCCGTCTCTCTACATATTTAGCAGCATTCTTGTCGTCTAAAAAGTGCAGATAATGGAACTCTATATCAAAAGGGATTTCCCGCTGGGTCTCCAAGATTTTCTTCTCAGCATGCTCCAGCATTGGGTCCTCTCCTGGCTATAGATATTGGTGCGCATTCGCCACCATCTAACATATTCACATGTCATACGAGGAGCATGGACAGCAGAAGGAATTCTGAAAGAAACATTTTTAAATCGGTGGAAATAATCCCACCATTCTGTTAGTTTTAGGTAGCCTACAAACCAATCTGACTATGTAAATCTCGTTCATTTATTAATAAAATGACATAACATTCATTATGTGTAAATCACATTAATTATCGTTTCATAATGAAGTCCGTGAATATATGCTATAGTGATCAGATTATGATGAGATCATACTAATGAGACTGATCACTTAAACACACATATTCTTAATCGTTCCTAGTCGGAGGATATCCGAGAAGGACATTGGATATCTGGTTAGACTAGTACATATTACTCTTGCTCATATGATGAGGGTGACTAATCTTATAAGTCACTTGTGTAGAGACACTAAGGCGAATCTGTAGGTGCTCATTGGAGAATGAGTTCACTGAACTGATCCGACTGAATCGCTGGATGGTATTGTACCTCACTGTCAACCAGCTTGATTCTATTGTCGCAGTTGCGTGGATGGTCCTCGGACCTGAGACACCAAGGACACCTTGGCAGTGGACTTCTGTGCTTTGACCTTGGTTTACGAATCTCTAGCCACGGGATTCTAATACGCCAAGGATTGGGTACAGTGGAATACCGTCGAAGGGAATTGTGTGTCAATAAGGAATCATTCGCTCTCGGTACTTAGAGAGAGAATGCTTTAGGAAGGATGCGCGAAAGTCCCTGGCCAGGGCGGACGATAATATCGAGAAAGGAGTTTTCCGATATTCATCAGCGGCATCCAATCCAAGTGAGTCGACCGGTTAGGGTTTGACAGCCCGCCATACCCTGAGTTGACTCGAGAGCATTGTACGAATGAAGGATTATATACACGCGGTAACTGTCGGCGGAAAGGTTCCAAGAGTGGGTTACTTAACCCCAATACCTTCCGGGTTCACGCGGTGTTGCTTGGCACCCAACGTGATCAGAGGCCCGGTCGAATTCGATGTGCGACATCAGTTCGATTGATTAATTAATTAATAAAGGGTTATTAATTGATTAATAAAGCCAGTGAGGAGTCACTGGGCTTGTTAGGCCATTAACTGGACTGGTACTTGGGCCTAGAGGGTCACACGCAAATGATTCTCAATAAATAAGTGGGTTTTATATAAACCGGGGGTTTTTATGAAAAACGGCGCGGTTAGTATAAAACATAGCGAACGGGCTGAGTAGGCCAAGCTGCTGCTAACCTTAGCAGCCCCTCCTCAGTTTCTGTCTCTCTCTGGCGTCCAGACAGATCTTGATCTGCTCCACTGCTTCTCCGAATCCCATTCGACGGGAAATCGTCCGCGCGTTGCGGCGATCGTTGCGGTGACCGGTGGAGGTTTCGTGGGCTGCGAAGAACGAGGAACGCGAGGATATCCGTCGCGGGGAGGATCGCGTGGACTTCGCTAAACGCCGGGCACTTGCGCGGCTTGTGGTGTCGCACCGACGGAACCGAATAGTTGCGGATTCGAATCCGCACACGGTGAGAATCGATTATCCGATAATCGTAGTTTTAGTTTTTCGAAATGGGAAAACGGATCGCTGTAATATTTTATTTTCCGTTGCGTGAGCGATCCGGAGAAAAACGGAGAAATCCCAACAGTGGTATCAGAGCCAGGTTCCACTATTTCTCGTCCCATTTCGATCTCCGAATTTAATATTTTCATATATTATTCCATGTGCGAATTCGATCTGTTTGCTGGATCCGTGTTCATGAGATGAACACAGATATTTAAGAATAATCTGATTATTTTTTATTTCTGCAAAATCGAATTTTTGGGGATTTTTGGTGTTCTTCATGTGATGATGTTTTGGGGGTTTTCGGCTGGTTCGTACTTGCTTCCCAAGCGTTGGGAGGGCGAGCAGGGACCCCAAATCCCGAGTGGATAGTCACCACTATCTATTAAGAACCCTTGCCGGCGCCGAAGTGGCCTTGGAGGGCTCCGTAATCAAGCCCTAAATCGGTTTTTGAAACCTGAAAAAATCAGTTTTAAGGAGTTTTTTGGGTTGGTCTTCACCCCATCGGAGGCCGACGGCGGCCCTGCCGGTGCCATGCACGTCACCGGCGCCGGGGGCAACGCCGGCTGGGGCTCGCCAGCGGCGGCGCTGTCCTGCCGCCCACCCACCTGCATCTAGGGCTCCTGTGCGTCGGGCTGCTGCAGGGAAGAAAGGGGTGGGCCGTCCGGTTCCGACCCGGTCGGACCGGGCTGGGGCCGCGCCCGAGCCCCTGGCTGAGCCAGGGCTCGAGTCTGGCCGGGCCGGAGCCCCTGGCCGAGCCAGGGCTCGACCCTGGCCGAGCCAAGGCCCGGGCCATTTGGCCCTTATGGGTTGGGCCCATTTCCCTTTTATTTTACCCTATTTAAATCCCTAAACCCCAAGCCCACTAGAATATAAAATGAAATGTTTTTAATTTTAATATTCAAAATTGTTTTGAAGATTGAAATTATTATTCAAATTATATTTAATTGGGCTTATTAATGATTTTTTGAATCATTATGTATTAACTAGCGATTAGTAGTTAATTAGTTGGGGTTAATATTAATTTAAATGTTAAATTGATTATTAACCTCAATCTAACTAATTTAAATGTTAAATTAGTTATTAAATTAGTTATTAATAGTTATTAGTCTAATTGTTAGATTATTAACTATTATCTCGGCTAATTGTTAATTAATGTTTGAGTTAGTTATTAATTTAATTGTTAAATTAATAATTAACTTAAATGACTAATTTAAATGTTAAATTAGTAGTTCTTAATGAATTACTGTTAGTCATTAATTTAATAGTTAAATTAATGATAACTTTAATTATCTAATCTAAGAATTAGATTAATTGATTATTAATTAGTTAGTGTTAATTATTGGTTTAAGAGTTAAATTAATAATTAACATTAATTGGCTAATCTAAGTGTTAAATTAGTAGTTAATAATTAATTATGGTTGATTATTAATTTAAGTGATAAATTATTAATTAACTTTGTTGGATTAATCTAAGAGTTAGATTAATCTTTAATAGTCTAATTGTTAGATTATTAATGCGGTTTAATCTAAGTGTTAGATTATTAGAAATGTTCTAATTTTCATGGAATAATCTGGAATTATTAATTTGGAGTGTGTGCGCATGTGATGTGTGTTTAATGCTTTTAAATTTTGATTTAATTGCATGTTAAGTTAATAAATGAGGTTTTCGAAATTCAAATACCAATTTTGATTGGATCTCAGCTTTTTGAAAGCCGAAAATTATTTATTTTGAAAACTCTTTTACTTTAGCCATGTGATGCGCTGAATCATGTGTGGTATGTTAAAAACACACCTTGGTCATGGATATGCACTTAATTTATTATTCATGTGATGAATGGTTTGTGTGGATCGTGGCTGTATGATTGTTTATTAATTGTTAATAAATAGAGGTCTGCGCACCTCTCTCTCTCATACTCCGATGTATTTCTACCTCCCTCTCTCTCTTGTACTCGCCATAAGGCCTTCTTCAATTTACTTGTAATTCTAGAATTATTGTAATATGATCGAGGCAACCGAGGAAGGAGCGAGGACGATCCACAACTGCAACCAGGAGGGCGAAAAGATGAAGATCCTTTGCCTATGTGTTTGCAGGTTTATCTAATGTAAATGTTATGTTAGATTGTGTGTGCGTTTGACTGTTGGCTCCAGTCAAACCCACTGTGCTATCCATGACCACACTAATGACATGTATGTGATGCATCGTTTTTCTTTTTGATTATGAATCAAAGCAGGTTATAGTATTTAGTAAATATATACGATATATTTATACTATCACCTAGGAGAGACCAAGATAAAAGTTATATAAATACTCTCAGATAAACTCTAAGCCGTAACGCGAGTAGTTGAGAACTTACCGCGTGGTCCACCATCGTTATAGTCATAGGATTCGAATCACTTTAGGCAGGTTTGTTGTGCTATCCATAAAGTCTGCTTAATTGGGAGGAGAAACTGTGGTTATGGCATTAGATGCCTATATGATCGGGGTAGAGGAACCATGTAGCTTTGTTGTGCTATCCACAAGGGCTGCATGCAAATCTATGCTCGTCGCGTAATAATGGTTAGCTTAGACCAGAATTAATGGTTTGTTGTGCTATCTACAAGGCCATTAAATCTCTGGGGACCGAAGCCATGATCAGATATTGCAAGGAGTTGCAAGTCCCATGAGTTGGGTGCTCTCTGATTGTATTACAGTTTGTTGTGCTATCCACAAGGCTGTAGTGCAAGTCATTGAGATTCTAATCCCCACTAGGAGACTGTCGGCGTCTCCCGTTCTGTATAACTGAGGGTTATACAGTCCGTCGAAAATTAGTGGGAATTAAACTTGAACAAAAGACCATGTCTTGTTTTAAATTTTAATAATGGAACATCTGCTAAATAGATTTTACTTATCTCCTGTAGGGAATTATGTCGTCGAATAACCCACTCCGTGGCATACTTGATGCCCTTTTGACTTACCTGATCTACTCGGATTGGTTCAGATACCTGAAGAATGTCTTCAGATCTGAGCACATTGACTTTGTCCCTGGAGCTGATCCTCCTGTTGAATCGGCATTGGATGCCCCTGAAGCAGAGATGACAGCTAACGATAAAGGATCGAAGGACAAAGGTAAAAGAGTAGTGAAGGGTGACTGCTTCTACTATAAGCAGTATGGAACTGCAAAAAGTTCCTTTATGATAAAGCTCATGGAAGAGTGAAGCTGTCTGAAGCTTCAGATATCTATATGATAGATATCAACTTATCAGTTAGAGATTCCACATCTTGGGTATTAGATACTGGATGTGCTTCTCATATCTGCCATGATGTGCAGATGCTGACAAGTAAACGCAAGCTGAGACAAGGTGAGGTGGAATTGAGGCTAGGAAACGGCGCAAAAGTTGCGGCGATTGCTGTTGGGACAGCAAACCTCAAGCTTCCATCAGGAGACACCTTACTATTAGAAGATTGTTATTATGTTCCTAGCATAATAAAGAACATCATATCAATATCTTGTTTGGACAAGATAGGATATAGGTTGACTATTGAGAATAGAAGTTGTTCGATTTATTATGGTAATAAATCAATAGCTTCAGCATCTTTAGTCAACGGTCTATAACTGTTAGATGTTTCTTATTACAATCTTCATATTGATAATGCTCTTAAGAAGAGCAAGAATTGTGTGAACCAGGACTACATGTGGCATTGTAGACTTGGGCACATTGGCGAAAGCAGGTTGCAAAAGTTGCACAAGCATGGTTATTTAACAGCATTCGATTATGAATCATTTGCAACATGTGAATCCTGCCTTATGGGAAAGATGGCAAAATCTCCATTTAGTGGACATGGAGAACGTGCCAAGGACATTTTGGAACTAATACATTCAGATGTATGTGGTCTTAATGAAGTACAAGTCGGAAGCATTTGAGAAGTTCAAGGAGTTCAAGAATGAGGTGGAGAAGCAGTTAGGAAAGAGTATTAAAGCTCTTCGATCAGATCCAAGAGGAGAATACTTGAGTACTAACTTCACACAATTCTTAAAGGATAATGGTATCCTTTCTCAGCTGACCCCTCCATATACACCACAGATGAATGGTGTATCAGAAAGGAGGAATCGCACCTTGTTGGACATGGTGCGATCCATGATGAGCTTTTCATGATTACCAGTGTCCCTCTGAGAGTATGCTCTAGAGTCAGCAGCATACCTACTGAACAGAGTACCCAACAAGTCTGTGGCCTCTACTCTATATGAGATATGGAAAGGCAGGAAACCAGAATTTAAACATGTTAAAGCTCATGTAAAGAAGCATGATCCAGACAAGCTGGTATCACGAACTGATAAATGCAGGTTTGTAGGATATCCAAAGGAAACCTTTGGATACTATTTTTTCCATCCTGGTGAACAAAAGGTGTTTGTCGCCAGGAAAGCTGTCTTCTTGGAAGAGGAATACCTTCTCCAGGAGGACAGTGGGAGTAAAATAGTACTGGAAGAGGTTCCAGATCCCCAAACAGCAACATTATCATCATATGAGATATCAGTTCCTGAATCTGTTCAGATACACACAGATGAGCCTCGTAGATCTGGTAGAGTACCTAGACTACCCGAACGATATGTGGGACATATTGTTGAAGGTTAGTCTAAGGTAGAATATAATGAGGATGATGATCCTAAAACCTACCAGGAGGCGATAGAAGGCCCAGAAGCCGGGAAATGGCGAGAAGCCATGAACTCAGAAATCCAGTCCACGTACACCAACCAAGTTTGGGACTTGGAGGACTTGCCCGAGGGTATTGTACCCATCGGTTGCAAGTGGATCTTTAAGAGAAAGATCGGTGCTGATGGACAGATCGACACTTATAAGGCAAGGTTGGTGGCAAAGGGATATCGTCAAAGGCAAGGAATTGACTATGACGAGACTTTCTCACCAGTTGCCATGATAAAGTCGATCAGAGTTCTGCTCGCCATTGCTACACACTTTGATTATGAAATCTGGCAGATGGATGTAAAGGCTGCCTTCCTCAATGGTAACCTTGAGGAAGAGGTGTATATGATACAACCAGAAGGTTTCACATCCAAAGAATCTCCAGATAAAGTGTGCAAGCTTCAGAGGTCCATTTATGGACTGAAGCAGGCTTCCCGGAGCTGGAACATAAGATTTGACGAGGTTGTCAAGTCTTATGACTTCATTAAGAATGAAGATGAGCCTTGTGTGTACAAGAAGACCAGTGGGAGTGCAGTCACTTTTCTAGTTCTTTACGTAGATGACATACTACTCATTGATGATGTCATCAGTAAAGATCTGGTTGTCGAAAAACTTCTCCATGAAGGATTTGGGAGAAGCATCCTACATGTTGGGAATACGGATCTATAGAGATAGATCAAAGAGGATGCTTGGAATGACCCAATCCTTGTACATAGATACCATAGTCAAATGGTTTGGCATGGAAAATTCCAAGAGATGTCTCATACCGATGAGACATGGAATTAGTCTCTCAAAGGAGCAGTCTCCTAAGACTCCTGACGAGAGGGCATTCATGGATAGAATACCCTATGCCTCTGCCATAGGATCTATCATGTATGCCATGCTATGTACACGGCCTGATGTTGCATTTGCTCTAAGCGTTACGAGCTGATTTCAGGCTGATCCAGGCGAAGAGCACTGGAAGGCAGTGAAATGTATCCTTAAGTACTTGAGAAGAACTAAGGATATGTTTCTTGTCTATGGAGGAGGTGACTTGAAACTGCGATGCTTTACTGACTCGAGTTTCCAATCATATCCAGATGATAGCAAGTCTACATCTGGATTCGTGTTTACTTTGAACGGAGGCGCAGTGTGCTGGAAGAGTTCCAAGCAAGTAACCACTGCAGATTCGACGACTGAAGCTGAGTACATCGCTGCAGCTGAAGCCGCCAAGGAAGCAGTATGGTTGAAGAAATTCATCACCGACCTAGACGTAGTTCCCAACATCTCTGAGCATGTTCCACTGTTGTGCGACAACAATGGAGCCATTGCGCAAGCGAAAGAGCCGCAGTCTCATCAGAAATCGAAGCATATTCTGAGGCGCTTTCACCTTATCAGAGAGATCATATCCAGAGGAGATGTAGTAGTGGAAAGAGTTTCATCCGTCGACAATGTAGCAGATCCACTAACAAAGCCGTTGGCTCAAATTGTGTTTGAGCGTCACCTAGAGTCTATAGGCTTATTGTATAAAGGTGATTGGCTTTAGTCCAAGTGGGAGATTGTTAGTTTTAGGTGACCTACAAGCCAATCTGACTATGTAAATCTCGTTCATTTATTAATAAAATGGCATAACATTCATTATGTGTAAATCGCATTAATTATCGTTTCATAATGAAGTCTGTGAATAGGTGCTATAGTGATCAGATTATGATGAGATCATACTAATGAGACTGATCACTTAAACACACATATTCTTAATCGTTCCTAGTCGAAGGATATCCGAGAAGGACATCGGATATCCAGTTAGAGTAGTACAGATTACTCCTGCTCATATGATGAGGGTGACTGATCTCATAAGTCACTTGTGTGGAGACACAAAGGCGAATCTGTAGGTGCTCATTGGAGAATGAGTTCACTGAACTGATCCGACTGAATCGCTGTCAACCAGCTTGATTCTATTGTCGCAGTTGCGTGGATGGTCCTCGGACCTGAGACACCAAGGACACCTTGGCGGTGGACTTCTGTGCTTTGACCTTGGTTTACGAATATCTAGCCACGGGATTCTAATACGCGAAGGATTGGGTACAGCGGAATACCGTCGAAGGGAATTGTGTGTCAATAAGGAATCATTTGCTCTCGGTACTTAGAGAGAGAATGCTCTAGGAAGGATGCGCGAAAGTCCCTGGCCAGGGCGGACGATAATAACGAGAAAGGAGTTTTCCGATATTCATCAGCGGCATCCAATCCAAGTGAGTCGATCGGTTAGGGTTTGACAGATCGCCATATCCTGAGTTTACTCGAGAGCATTCTACGAATGAAGGATTATATCCACGCGGTAACTATCGGCAGAAAGGTTCCAAGAGTGGGTTACTTAACCCCAATACCTTCCGGGTTCACGCGGTGTTGCTTGGCACCCAACGTGATTGGAGGCCCGGTCAAATTCGATGTGCGACATCAATTCGATTGATTAATTAATTAATAAAAGGTTATTAATTGATTAATAAATCCAGTGAGGAGTCACTGGGCTTGTTGGGCCATTAACTGGACTGGTACTTGGGCCTAGAGGGTCACACGCAAATGATTCTCAAGACGATGGATAAATAAGTGGGTTTTATATAAACCGGGGGTTTTTATGAAAAACCGCGCGGTTAATATAAAACATAGCGAACAGGCTGAGCAGGCCAAACTGCTGCTAACCCTAGCCGCCCCTCCTCAGTTTCTGTCTCTCTCTGGCGTCCAGACAGATCTAGATCTGCTCCGCCGCTTCTCCGAATCCCGATCGACGGGAAATCGTCCGCACGTTGCGGCGATCGTTGCGGCGACCGGCGGAGGTTTCGTGGGCTGCGAAGAACTAGGAACGCGAGGATATCCGTCGCGGGGAGGATCGTGTGGACTTCGCTAGAGGTCGGACACTTGCGCGGCTTGCGGTGTCGCACCGACGAAACCGAACAGTTGCGGATTCGAATCCGCACACGGTGAGAATCGATTATCCAATAATCGTAGTTTTAGTTTTTTGAAACGGGAAACTGGATCGCTGTAATATTTTATTTTCCGCTGCGTGAGCGATCCGAAGAAACCCGAGAAATCCCAACACATTCACGGGCCCTCTGCAGTCCGCTAGAGCCTAAAAGATGGCGGTCAGGAAGCTGAAATATGTGATCACAAGAAGGAATGCACTGATCATATCTAAAATTCCGGCCAAAACGGAAAGGATAATAGGGTTCTAAATGAACTACAAATTCCTTCCGGTATACTAAGACACTAGGTCTGATGGATATAAGCCATGATCTAATCTGACCATCCAATGCAGATTTCTTCAGCTGCTGCTTGGTCTGAGAATGGGTGAACTCAACAGGATTACCCTCGGCAAATACTTTAAAGAGGCTCACTGGAGGACGAGAATTGGCAGTATGCTTCCAAAACCGTAAGTCCCCTTCATAAAGTTAGTCAAGATACCGCAAATCTCATAAAGTTGCTTCTGGGTATCCCCTCCATCAACACTTGCATATTCAATCATGCGTGGAAATATGCGAGGGGAAGCCAAGCTCTTCAGGGTAGATTCTGAAAAAATAGAAGCCACCCAGGCATTGAAGAAATGAATGGGACCCACAACATTAAATTCTCGTGGTTTCTCCTGCTCAACCACTTGGCCAAGAGTCTTGAAAATCAGGCACAGAGTAACTGGAGCTAGAGACAACTTAATTCCCCAGGCTAGTTCACAAACTCCGTAAAAGGTCTCAGGATGAATTACTCTCTCATCCCCTTGAGGAATAGCAAAGTTCGAAAGTCAGTAGGCCAAGTATGCTGCTAGATGGGTATTCCTATCCAAGTCCAAGGGATTGGCATCTTTCTTGTGTTCCTCAAAGATGATATCAGGATATCCCTTTCGGTGCCTGGCTGTCTGTCCCATGAAGACTGGAATCTCACCAGTCCCAGGAAAGTCTGTATATCGAATGTCAACATTATGAAAGAAACGGAGCCAGACAACTCCGCGGACCCGTGTCCTCTCTCTGCGGGATCTCTTTTTCAGAGACTCTTCACCAAAAGCTAGAATCATGTAAGCCTTAAGGAGGAATCTATAAGACCTCCAGGTTGCATAACGGCCCTTGCCATCTGTTTTGTCCTTGACAATGTCGGGATGGCATATTTCTTCATAAGGCTCTCCGTCAATGGGCAAGCCAGAAAGCTGATGTAAAGTCCATAAATCCAGAGATGTCTCTCCTTCCGGAGTATAAAAGGTATTGAACTCCTTCATGAATACCTCGATCATGCCACAGCAAAGGCCTTTAAAGATGGGTATCGGAATCGAGCGGCATACACACTACCGAGAAGATCCACTCGGCTCAGCAAATCATGATAATGTTTCAAAACATAATCAGTATATTCTACAAAATATTCTCTGAAACTGTGGCCGGATTTAAGCTTCAAGTCACCAAACCAGCCCATTGCTACCTTCAATCTAAACCTCATGGCTAAGTAGTCAAAAATCAGTGGCTCTTCTCTGAAGCCCCATTTACATGGAGAAAGAAATAGCCCATGCCGCCTCTGTTTCGAGTCTGGGATACCTCTGTCATATCCCCACTTGGAAGGAATAAATGAAGGTGATCGGGTCAGAATGCCGTCCTGAGGACGCATGATATTAGTCCCACTGGGCATGAGCATGTCTCTAGCATAACCTGGCGTGAACAAAGATTCGCCGCTGGTTACAGTTCCCCTCAGGTTGTCTCGAAATTTCAAAATGGCATCCTCGGCATAAAAAGCCCTCCTTTCAGAACGTACTCCATCGACCTTGAAGTCAAGCAAGAAGTTGTACAAATGCTGATCACTAGGAAAGTGAACTGGATAATCTTTGTCTCGTCTATATTTATAGAATCCTTCTGAAAAGACAAGTCTGCTCTCATCAACCTTGCCATCTGATTCATCGGCAAAGGGGTGGTCCAAGATAGCAACCTCAAAAAATTGCAGTAGTTCACTGTCCTCATCTATGCCTGCTGCAGGTGTCAAGTAAAAGGGACTTATCACAGGCCCACTCTCTTCAGCCATCATAGGAATTTGTTCAGAAGACCATGTTGGAGAAACTGACACATCTTCGGAGATAGCCTCGGGCATCGCAGCTGTGTCTTTCCTCCGAGAAGCCATTATACTGAAAAAGAAGAGACAACAAGTCAAAATCAAATGCAAAAAAGCTCTCCTCGGAAAGAAAATTCTGTTGAAATTTCGGCAGCATCTCCCCTTAACGGAGGGCTATTAAAATTTTATCAAGAGCCATCCGAGATAGGCCGAGATGCTCCAATAAGAAGAAGACCCATGTCAAAGACAGAGGGGTGTATAAATGGCATTCCAGTAACCCACTTCCCGAGAGCCGAGCTACAACCGGGACTAGGTACTAAAGCCGCAGCCCCAGGGATTGCTCCCGTGGGAACTGCCAAAGTCAAACAGCAAGACGCTAATCCACCCGACCTGCAATCGCTACAGTAATGAGTCTGCGCCTACTATAGATCGACGAGCTCAGAGTCGGTTTCCTACAAGGAAAAAACAAAGAAAATATTATAAGATGATACAAGGCAAAAGGGACCCTCTTCACTCTCCCTATGCCCAAATCAATGGCGGCCAACAACACCCAATCAGTCCCACCGGCCAAAAAATCGAAGGAAAGGCTCCACCTTTCACTTTGAAACTACGGCGCAGGAACCCTTCTTCCTTAAATGGCAGTCTTCAAGTCCAACCGATGCCCCTTTTCACGGTAGCAGCGATGCTCTCTGGAGTCCCCTACGAGGTTGCCGACGAAGAAGGAGCAAGGAAGGCAAGGCTGGCGGCTCTGAACCCGGCGGAAAACACCTACAGGCAATGACAGTGGCGCTCCCTGATGGGGTTGCAGCGTTTATCACCGACATAGGGAAGAGGAGTCAACCGGCGTGCTAGGCCAACGGCTCCCCCAAGCGGCGGAAGGCCAACGCGCAGACAGCGGCGGTGGCACCCCCCGAAGACCCTTGTGGCTTCGGTCACAGGCAAGAACGAAGAGGAGGAAGGGCTCGGCGGCGTCGAGCTGCGGCGGCAATGGCTGGCTCTTACGACTGCAGCGTCTTCGTCCACTGGCGACGACGGGAAGAGGGAGGAAAAGCATGGCGGCGGCGATCTGCGGCGGCAACGGCCTGCTCCCGCAGCTCCGGCAACTTCATCCACCGATGATGCCAAGAGGAAGAGGCGGACTGGCGCTCGGAATCCCCCAGTGCAACAGCGAAAGGAATCCTGCCCCCTTCCCTTTTTATAACCGATCGGGCCAGTTTTTTAAGCCCTGGCCGGTACAAGGCTTGAACAGGAACCGAACTAGTGCAGACTCGAGGGGATCTACCCCCTTCTCTCAAACTCAATATATATGGCCGGGTTTGGAGCCGAATTTAAGCCCGAACTAGCGTAGACTCAAAGGGCACACGCCCCATCCTCCAAATTCAAGAAATCCGATCGGTTTAAAGCCCAAATTAAACCTGGACTGGCGCAGACTCAAAGGATATGCTAACCTATGGTTGCCCGAAGCTCGAGACCCGATCCGAGTGGGTCGCGGAAACAAATTCAAGAAGGAATCCTAGTGATTGCAGCAGTCCCAATCAAACAAATCCTCAATAGGTGAATGAAGATCTATAAGTGGGGCCGGTCCTGAACCGTGAGCCGCTTAAATGAGAAAAGTATGTGACAATGGGCCACGCATACAACTCACTTCATCGCCTCCGGTCTCTGTACGTGAGCCACATGCGTGGGGGGCATTTGTTGTCACCAAAAAATTGAACAAGAAGAAGAGCCTAAAGATCAACAAAGAAGGCCCAAATCAAAGAGAATTGAAAGGAAGAAACGAGCCCATTAATTCAAGCAAGAAAGGTCCAAGCAATTTTTTAAAGAAAGCCCAAGTGAAGAAGGTTAATGGACAGCAGTCATGCCTATTTTGCAAGCCAAATGAATCAAAAAGAGGCCACTCTAGGACCCAAGTGGTGAAGAAATCCAATGGCACAACCGGGCCCATTAATTCAAGCAAGAAAGGTCCAAGCAATTTTTCAAAGAAAGTCCAAATGAAGAAAAGTTAATGGACAATAATCATTCCCATTCTTTCAAGCCCAAAGAAGTCAAAAAGGGGTTACTTTTAGCCCAAATGATGAAGAAATCCAAGGGGGCAAGCCCGGGCCCATTATCTCAAGCAAAAGAAGCCCAATAGGGCCAATTTGGGCCCAAAAAGTGAAGGCCAAAGCCCAATTTCGTGGCAGCCTTTAAAAGGGCCCAAATGGTTCCCCCCATGGCCTATTCTTACCCATTTGGCCCATGGTCAAATTTGCCCAAAGGAGGATAAGAAGAAAAGCAAGTGGTCCCCCCCTCAAGATTCTTCTAGAAGAGGGTAGGTGAAAAGCAAAAAGAAAAGCCAATCATGATCCTCCAAGTGTTGTGGCCTCATTGGAGGGCTCTTAAGAGGGATTTCTTATCCCTAATTTAAGGCTAATGGATGCCTAATCTACACCCAAAAAGTAACCCAACTTTATCTATAAAAAAACCCCCATCTTCTACAAGAAAAAATAGGAGACAAAAATTCCAAAAAATAGAAAAGAGAAGAGAGAGCTTGGAGGAGCACGTCTCCCTCCTCCTTCCCCTCCATTTCCTACATCCCAAGAGAGAAAAAAGAGTTAGAGAAGAAGATAAAAAGAAAGGAAGAGTGATAGAGAAGAAGAGAGCAAGATTGTAGGCTTCAAGAGTCATTCTCCCTTCTCATCCCCTCTCCAAGGTAGAGTGGGGGGGAAGAAGAGGTTTATTTCTGTCTCCTTGCTTTCTTATATTGTTTTTCTTTAATTTTGATATTCATAGAAACTTCTATCTCTCCCTTGATGTTCATCCATGGTGATTGAAAGCAATGAAATGCAATGTTCAGATTTCTTGTGTCTGTTTTGTGAATATGCTGGTTATCTTGCTTTTATGTCATTGTTTCCTTCATAAGGTATGTTTTTTTAGTGTGGGGATGGTATAAGCGGCCTTTCTAGTTTATAGAAATTGTCTCCTCAAGCCTTGAAACCCCCTAAATATGGAGATATGACCCGAAATGTACTTTGCTGTCCAGATTTCCTGAAAACTGATTTTTCATTTATTTGTCTTTGGTTTTGGGGTTTTTCAAGGTGGCTTGGCCTTCTCTGACCCTTAGGAGCACATCCCCTCTATGGATGATATTCCCCTAAGGCCAAACATCAAGAGAAATCCCCTAAGTTTCATATATATTAAGATCTAGGTTTCTGCTTTCATGTTAGAACCGAATGGATTTTGTTTGGATTTTTTCCTTTAATGGTTAAGGTTTTAGGCCCTAGAGGTTCTCAAGGAGGTTCCCTCCCTACTTGAGGATGAGCTTCCTTGGGTATAAACCCTCTAACATAGAGCCAAGAAGGAAAGATCTATGGAAAAGATAAAAAATATACCTAAGTTTCCCATATGTTCATATTCAAGTTTTCATGATATTTTCCTAAAGAAATGCATTTAAAATATATTTTAAATAAATATTTTAGGCCTTGTACCTTTTATACTTTATTTTCCATCATTTGGGTTAGATTTAAACCCATTTTTCACCAAAAATCCATATTTCAGCATGAGTCTGCGCCTACAGGTGCTACAGTGTTTGAGTCTGCGCCTCCCTGCACAGACTCAGCGCCTGTGTGCAGTTTTGAGTCTGCGCCTCTTTCAAGTTGGTTTTTGGGCTTGAGGTGATTCTTTGATCCTCCCCCAAGCTGTCCAAATGTTCCTTGGACCTAAGGCTGTCCCTTTGAGGCCCAATGAAGGTCCTAAATGGCTTAGACTTTAGGTTGTTAAGCCCTTAATGTTTCAAACCGAAGTTTTGCAATATGTTTTAAGATTTTAAGTGTTTTCCGATGTTTTCCAAGGATGTCCCGATCCAAGGGTGCCAGCAATCTCATGTTGGGTAACCCATCAAGGACCCTCACACAAAAAACATCATTCTTATGTTCCCATTTCTGTGGGTTCATTTAGATGATATGTCCCGAAGTCCCAATGGGTTGGTGGAGTTCCTTGCTCCCCAAATGTAGAAATGGAATGGGTGATTCCCTGTGGATAGCCCTTTCATTTTGAAGGCATTAAGGGCACCATTTGGGTGAGTGGTTGGATGCTCGGCACGCCCCCCCTTTTATAGTCACCTCTATGGTTCATGGCTACATGTGATCCTCCAGGGAAATTGGTGGAGTTCCTTGCTCCCCAAATGTAGAGATGCTTTGGATTACCCCTTGTGGGTTTTTCTTACATCTTGAAGGCATTAAGGGCACCCTTTGGGTGAGTGGTTGGATGCTCGGCACGCCCTCCTTTATAGCCATCCCTATGGTCCATTAGCCATTACATATCCCTTTAAGGGAGTTGGTCCTTTGGGTCCCTTCATGCCATGACCCTTCATAAAGATCTTAAACCTTTTTATTGGGTTTTCCTAATAAAAGGTTGAAATTCAACTTGGAATCATTATATTAAGCATTTTCAATGCTTTGTAAAGTGATCCAAGAAGAATTGGATAAACATGAAGAAATCATGTCATTTGAAGAAATCCACACAAGAACCACTCCTTGAAAAGGCCTCATGTAACGACCCGCCATCCTATGACCGGAGACCCGGTCACTAAATGGATGTCGGCCCATTAACTGCGGGTTCACACCCGGATTTCACACAACACATCTGGAGGAGTAAGTGCTAAACAAGGCTAAATATAACAATCTCACGGACTACAAAGGTAAGCAAGTGCGCAGGAAGGAAAATAACAATGTCCGTATACAGTCCAACAATAATTACATGTCCAACAATTAAATAAGTACAGGCAGAAGAATGTACAACAACATCGGGGCATACCCCGGAACTAAGACAGCTGCTGGCCCGCACACCAAGAAGACACCACGCTTCCGCTCGCCACGAGGTCCACACCTGAAACCGCAGGGAGTGAGCCACACCAGAAATGGGCTCAGTAGGGATCATCCGATCCCCCGCCTCCCACTCACACACCCACAAGTGTAACAACAGGAATATATGGCAATTAAGTAAAGCAGTAAACATAGCACCCAACTCTGATATGAAACGTACGATAAGCAGTGTAGCAAGAACCATTCTAAGCAACCCGAAGAACCCAACACAGAGTCACGTCATCACAGCCAAAGTCCACGAAGCGACTGAAACACACTGTCGACCGAAGTCAAACGTCGCCTCCCAACACTACCACCACAGCTCACGCCTGTCCACCCCTACAGTGTTCCGGGGCACTGTAGAGTGAGGCAGTGAGTCAAACTAGGACTAGCTGGAACCAGTGTACCGCCACTGCCAGCTACGTGTGCACACAAGCAGTCTAGACTACTGTCCTACCGTCCGGATTGCCTCCACGCTAGGCCTCAGCGCTTCAGGAGGGCCCTGGGGACCGGCGAACCCCCGTCAAGCCGAAGCTACAGGAACTACCCACAACCCAAATCTCTCGGGTTGCGTCAGGCCAAAGGGCTAAGGGTACCACTCGTAACCTTGATCAAAGGTCACATCAGGCCCAGTGGCTAAAGGGTAAGCCAACTCCAACAGTACCATAACCAGCTCCACAGCAAGAAACGCGCCGGAAGCTGTCACGACAAACAGGGAAACCCCGACCCGCTGAGGACGAACAGCGACCCCTCGGATAGCACACCGGCTACTCCGGCCCATCAGGCTCAAGGCGATCCTGCTTTCCTCAGCCAAAGGTAAAACACAACATGTACCCCTTCTCCCACCGGTACGGCACAATGCCTCACAGACACCATGACCCTGTCCCCATCAGTCCATGGTGACAAACATAAACCACAGTTATTCCGATTCCATACTCGCATAAGCACACACACACACAACATGATTCCATTCACACAGGAGTCCTCAGTCTCAGTGTACAACGTAAAGCATGCATTAGAAATCGTCCCACAGTGAAACACATAATAAAACCAGGATTTACACATTTCTGTCTTGAATCGCGTCGACCGAGGTCGACGCCATTCAAGCCCCTCAGACAGGTTTACTGAAGCCAGATAATTCCCTGAAACGTGTCGTCATAGGGAGTCGCCTATCTAAAACGCGTCCAGGTCCACAGACGCCATTCACCTCGAAATTCCAGATTTACATACCCTCACTCGGGGTGATTTCTTGTCTAAATGGCGTCATGATGTCCCGACGCCCTTCTGAAAGGCGTCGTCCATCCATGACGTCATTTAGCGCCAGTACCCCTATTTCGTGAAACCTCGAACAGGGAGGTTTCTGCCCTAAAAGGCGTCGTACTGCCCTGACGCCCTTCTGAAAGGCGTCGACCAGGCACGACGCCATTTAACGCCAGAAACCTGGTCCCCTAGTTCGAACCGAGGGTTTCTCCCTTAACTCCAAACACCCCGAAAAGCCCCAAAACGGAATGGGGGAGGAAGAGAAGTTGATCCACACAAACATGCTACGAATCCACGATCACAAGCACAGCCATTCCCACAAGGAAACCCCCTAAACATGCTCAATCTAACCCGAACACGTCATGTCACGCCAAAGAAAACACGAGCAACACATGCAAGGTTCGTCCCTCTACCGGTTCTTGAACTCCTCCAAGCTCCTCGCCGCCGACCCGCCGCACCGCAGACCGCCGCCGGTACCCTCGAGGACGCCGCCACTCCGCCGGGACGTCGGCCGCCGTCCGGAGAAGGGAACGCCGCGAAGGAGGTGGTGGAGGTAGAGGTGAGAGGTAAGGAGGCTATGGAGTGATTGGAAGAGGAAGAAGAGAGTCGGAGAGGGCGGAGAGGGCGAGGAGAGAGAGAGAGTGAAGGCGAGAATGAGGGAAAGAAGGGGAGGCTCGCGGAGTCAATCCGAATTCAGCTAAAACGCGTCGATCGAGGTAGACGCCTATCAGTCTGACAGGACGGCCGTACTGACAGCGGTCTGAAACGCGTCGCCCACCGTGGACGCCGTTCAGACGACAGGACAGGCCGTACTGACAACGCTCTAGCGCCGCACCCTGACATCGCAGAGGTCACAGTCTGAATCGCGTCGGCCAACCTGGACGCCGTTCAGACGATGTGACCGGGGCCGTACTCTCGCGGCCCGAAACCTGCCCACGTAGCGCACACGTGGCACAGCAACCTGCAGACCTAAATGGCGTCCACACAACCTGACGCCTTTTGAAAGGCGTCGAGCAGTGCTGACGCCATTCAGCCAGGAATCTCAAGACCCCACAGGGTCCAAACCAAGGGATCCGGCCCGAACCCGACCCGAATACAGAACCCAAAACCTCAGTCCTTACACCTCATGTAGCCATACTCAACTTCTGAGATTTCTCAGTGTTATCCTCCCCAAATTTGTGGTGATTCTTGGATCACTTCAAATTGAAAGAGGTATAAACCTGAAATTATGCTCAGATTTTGAGTCTGCGCACCTATAACCATGGAAATTCGATTGGGAATGGGGTACAATCTGTTTTTCTCCACTATGGGTTTCATATTCTAACTTTAATGGTTGAAACTAACCCCTTGATGGATTTACTTGCAGCTTGAACTGTGCAGGAAACTCAAAAAACCAATTTTCAAACTTGAGTCTGCGCCACTGTTCTGAGTCTGCGCACCCTTGTGCAGACTCAACTCAAAATTGTCAAAGATGCCTTGCATGGATTGATATCCTCATTTATGGTTCAAATAACTCAAATAATTAAATTTAATTCATTCAAAAAAGGTTTGAGATAGCCATTTTCTATTTTAAATAAACACAAAGTTCCAAACTTAAGTTGAGTCTGCACACCTTTCATAAGCTCATTTCAAATGAAAAAATCAACTAAACAATAATTGATCAAATCACTTGCAATCATATAACAAACACCCCATTTCATTTAAATAAACATCCATTTACAAAAAGAATCCAAATCCCTTCAAAATAAACAAAAAATCACATGTTTAGCTGAGTCTGCGCACCCCTTGTGTAGACTCAAATCCATTTTTCTTGCCTCCTTGATATTTGAAGCTCCCCAACACTTTGAAACTCTTGGAATTCCCCTCAATCTCAGGAGATTCTATCTTTCTAAGAATCTTGCTCAAAATCCTCTTTAAACTTGAGTTTGCGCATCAATCTCAAGGCCAAAACCTCATCTCTTGGCCCCCAAATCATGCCCGCAGCTCCAAATATGTAAATCATCACCAAAAAAAACATAAAATCAAGTTATCCCATCAAAAATCCAATAAAATAACTCACAAACAAAAAATCCACAGTTCAGACTTGAGTCTACGCATCCTGGTGCAGACTCAACCTTGAAATTCACAAAAAATAAAAAATCAACTTCCCGACCACTTAAAGATGATCTAAAACTCTCTAAAAATCAAGTTTATTCTTATCTACCAGGAAATAAAATAAAAACATCAATTGGTTCTTGAAAAAATGCAAAAAACAACTCAAAACAAATTGGTGACAAATGAGTCTACGCTACCCTGCGTAGACTCAACCCTGAAATCCCAAAATTGGTCTTTTTGACCCTAAATTCTCTCCAAATTAAACCCAAAAATTTACATAAAAATTTTATACTTTATATAAGTCAAAAACAAAAATAAAAGGTTAAAACTCCTTTTTAAAAAAATATAAAAAATGTTTAAACACTTTGATAACAAATGAGCCTGCGCCCTATAGCGCAGACTCAACCTTAAATTCTTAAAGTCTGGTATTTTGACCATTAAATTCCCATCAAATTAAATAAAAATCTTAAGAATAAACCCTATATTTTCCAAAAATCAAAATTCAAATAAAAATGATAACTTTTTCCTTGAAATTACCCAAAAAACTGAAAAAATAGGCTTGTGACTCTGCGCTACCCTGCGCAGACTCAATCCCCAATTGGTAAAATCCAATCTTTTCAACTTTAATTCCTTTAAAATTAAATCAAAAACCCCAAGATAAGAATAAAATACTTCCTATAAATAAAAAAATCAAATAAAACTCAAATTAGCCCTTTTGCAAAACATAAAAAATACCTAAACGAAATATCATTTCAATTGAATTTGCACATCTTGCTTATCCTGCAAACCTACAAATTCAAAACATAAAAAAAAAACATAAGTCCTTGAAGCATTTTTCACTCAAATCATATAAGCAAACATAAAAAACACTTTTCCATAGCTTCCAAATAAAATCCAAAGTCTCTTCACTTCAAAATTGAAAAAACACAATAAGAAATGTTTATTAGACTCCCTTGATAAAAAGTGCCATCTACTTCAATCAAAATGCCATAAAAAATATCTTCATTCCTCTCACAAATCAAAAATCAAAAATAAGTACAAGCATTCTCATTGGTAACAAATGAGTCTGCGCGTCCTTGCGCAGACTCAACTTCATGTTCGCTTCCAAACTTGAAAATTTCAATAAATCTTTAATGCATCCACATAAATCAATCCAAAAAGACTAAAAAATGTCTCTCATCATCATCCATCAATAAAAATCAATAAATCAAGTCTTGCGCAGACTCAACTCTAAATTAAAAAATGAGTTTTCTTCTCAAATAAAAACTGAAATTCATTTATTTTTTGAATGAAATCTTGTATATCTTACTTATATCATTTTAAAGGGTGTTATTCTATTCTTCCGACAATTAATCAAGGGTTTTCCTCTTAGGAGGATGTAATTAACGCTATTTCATTTATGGGTAGCGGGATCGGATCGAAGAACTACGCAATCATCTGATTGAGTCAGGTAGAGCGCACAAATAACAAATCTAAATCTAAATCAAAAAATCAAGATCAAGTGCATTTTCCCTAAAAAATGTACGACACCATGCTGGTCTTTTAGTTTACACATTATGTTAAAAAAAAAAATAGATATGTCAAAATAAAAAAAATAGATATGTCCAAATCAAAAAAAAGATATATGTCAAAATCAAAAAAAATAAATATGTCAAAATCCAAAGAAAAAATAGAAAAAAATATAGACATTTGAAAATTAAAAAAATGTCAAAATCCAAAAAAAATAGATATTTCCAATTTCAAAAATAAAAAATATATATTTCAAATTAAAAAAAGATATATTAGAAAATCCAAAAAAAATTGATATCCAGAAACAAAACAAATCAAATATTACAATTACAAAGTCAAACAAAAATATTTCAATTAGCATCTGCTTGTCGCATCTAGTATGTTTCATTCCTTTTATTTACAATGAGCATCTGCCTGCTTGCATGTTGCATTTTACTCCGTTATTTCTTTCAGTTCAATTATTCCTTTTACCTTTGTTAATAAAGGTTTCGCCCTTTGACCGAGGATAGGATCAAGTAGCCGATTGTTTAATCGGGCAAGGAGCTGAGTCTGAACAGATGCTTAACCTGTTTGTTCAAGTAATTTACAGGGTACAGGTATGTGAGTCAAAGACACAAGGTACGAATCTGAAGATGAAAGTTTCATGTATATTATCAAAAGGAGTCATGTATACATATCTGAGTCCATTATCATCAAGACTCACAAAAAAGAAGAAAAGTACATAATGCAGCCATCAAGCTTGGCTCTCTCCTGCCCCCTCATCGAATTGGCTCTGGATCTCATCTTGGGCATCCGGTGCTGGAGCTCTAGACGACGGCGGTGGTGGACCCATGGTGCTCGGACCAGCTTGACCAGAAGAGATGGCCACGCTGGCTGTAAAGGCCCTCGCCTGTCCACTCTCCTGAGCCTGCTGCCGAGCACATCGGTATCGCTCCTCGATGTTGTGTCGCTCGTGCTCAGCGATGCCCAACTGGACCCAGAGAGAAGACATCTCTGTGTCTATCCGCTACCTCTCCTGTCGCTCTCGCTCCCTCTCCTCAGTAATAAACTCCAGTCGAGACTGGAGAAGTAAGAGTTCCCGAGGAAGATCCCCGGTGGAGAGACGAGCCACCTGCTCCTCCAGCTCCCGGACCCAAGCCGCATCAGTCTCAGCCCTCTGAAGGGCTTCCTGAAGCTCAACAACCTACAAGAGAAGACGTTGTCAGTCCAAGATAATCAAGTAATCAATATCAATAATGGAAGTCAAAAGGTTAGAACTTACTCGGGAGGCCCGATCCTCTTCCGTGAAGGAGGCTCAGTGGATGGCAGAGGCGAGCTAACTCTGGAGATTTGCAAGAGCGGCCTCATGAGCAGCCGCAGAAGATGAAGAAGCACCGGTCGAGAAAGGAGGGGGAGCCGTCTGCGTATACACGGCCGTCAGTGGCTGCATGTCAAAACAAATTAACTAAGCAAAATGAACATTTCATAAACATGCATACATACCAGGTCGAAGAGTTCTTTCTGAACTTGTTCTAATTGGGCCTCCGCATCTTGTAAGCGGGCCCGGAGGTCGATGATCATCGCATCACGTGCATCCTGCATAACATATACATACATTCATTCACAAATATAAATTAAGATAATAATAAAATGAAAGATGCATGAATCATACTTACATCGAGTGGACGAAGGAGTCATAGCTGATCGGTGTAGTGGACCCGATACTGCTGGAGGTAGGCCTTGCTACTCTCCGCATGGGACTCCACTCATACGCCCCGGCGATGCTAGTCCTCATATTTCTTGGAGAACTTGGCACACCAGTCAGTGAGGTCCTGCTTGCCCCTCATCGATCGTCCGACTCCCTCCGGGACCTCCTCGTCTATCCACTCCTGGTGGAAACCCAAGGTCCTCATCACGAGCTGGAGGCGGAGAGGCTCGATCTCGTTGAGGCAGTGGATCCATATCTGCTGCCCGAATCGCCTCCGATCAGCCGTCACCTACGGCTGGCCTGCCTCGCCCATACCCAAGAACAGGCGTCAGATCACCTGCATATAGGTTAGATGCATTCATAGTATATAAATTGCATTTAATAAATGAAGGATTGCATTTAATGAACAAAACTAAATAAATTAAACACTCACCAGTAGCTCAGGGAAGTCGAGGAACTGACAGCAGAGGGCCGTCAGCTAGTGGTGTTGTGGGGCCGTATCCACAATTGGCTGCGAACGGCAAGCCAACGGGACATCATCCGGCCTCACAATCCTCGCTCGGCCGAGCGGAAAGTAATAATAGCTTCATACCTGCATACATGAACATATAAGTTAGAAATCATCATTTCATTGTATTTCATTACATAAACAAATAATTTAATAATTTAATACCTGGCGGAACGGCGAGAAGCCGCTGATAGTCGTCTCGCGGTCCGACGTGACCGCGGAAAAATCTGCGAAGAAGTGGGCCAGGAGGGCCGTACCCCAAGCATACTCGTGCAGGCTATCTAACTCATCTAGCAAACTAAGGAATCTACACTGAATGTGGTCGCCCTTCGTACCGAACAGCAACCGACCAAAGAAGAAAACTAAAAAGACTCTAAGCTATTGGTCTACCTCCTCCTCCTTGTTAGTATTAGATGGTCTCAAAGCCAATCCGATACTATGTACTTATTCAGATTATTAATAAATGGCAATAATTCATTGTGTGTAATTAATTCGATCTGTGTTTATCGTATCACGATGAAGTCCATGAACATGTGCAACAGTCTTCGGATTATGATGAGATCATAATTACGGAACCGAAGACTTATAAACACATGTTCTTAATTGTTCCAAGTCATAGGATGTTTGAGATAGGACATCGAACATCCAGATAGACTAGTATAGGTTACTTCAGCTCATATGATGAGGGTGACTGATCCCATAAGTCACTTGTGTGGAGACACTATGCTGAACCTATAGGTGCTCATTGGTGAATGAGTTCACTGAACTGATCCGACTATGAATCGCTGGATGGTAATCACCTCACTGTTAACCAGCTCGATTCATTTGTCACGGTTGCATGGATGATCCTTGGACCTGAGACTCCAAAGATATCTTGTTGGTAGGTTTCTGTGCTTTGACCTTGACAAACGAATCCCTAACCATGGGTTATCAATAAGTCAAGCGATCGGGTTCAGGGAAATGCCCTCGAAGGTAATTGTGTGTTCAATACGGGATCATCCGCTCTCGGTAGTTTGAGAGAGAATGTCCCGGGAATGATGCACTTAAAGTCCCTGGCTAGGGCGGACTCTGTAATCGATAAGGAGTTATCGGATTCAGATTAGCAACATCTGATTCAAGTGAATCAACCGAATAGGGTTTAATAGTAAACCATGCCCTAGGTCGATTCGGGAACATTGCACGGATGAAGGATTATATCCGCGCGCTAACCGATGACAAAAAGGTTCCAATAGAGGGTTGAGATAACCCCAGTGCCATCCAGGATCACGCGATGTTGCTTGGCATCCAACGTGATCGGCAGTCCGTCTGAATTTATTGTGGGACATTAAATTCAGCTAATTAATTGAATATAAGGATATTAATTAATTCAGTGGGTCAGTAAAGGGTTACTGGACTTAATGGGCTATTAACTTGACTGGTATTTGGGCCTAGAGGGTCACACGCAAATGGTTTTCAAGTCGATGGATAATCCGACAGGATTTCGGATAAGTCTGGGTTTTTCTAAAAAACCGCAAACAGACTTATTATAAAAGAACGGATTCTACGTCGGGGGCCAGCAACCCTGACCTAGCCGTCATTCGTTCTTTCTCTCTTTCTCTCTCTTCTGGGCATGCGGTTCCCCACTGCTCCGGCTTCCGTCCGACGGGAGATTCAGAATCCGCATGTCGAGGCGGATTACGCGCAGCCAGACGGGATCTACGAACGCCGCAGCGAGCGAGGAAGCGAGGACGATCCATCGCAAGGAGAACCGCGTGGATACTGCTAGAGGTCGGGCATCTGCACGATTTGCGGCATCGCTCCGACGGAACCGGAAAACGAACGCGGATTCAAATCCGCGCAAGGTGAACTCGATTTTCTCCGGCTTTATTTTAACGATCGAAACGGGATGGATCCGATCTCGAACATATTATTCTGCTGCGTTTTTCGGTCGGATCCCGACACAGCGATCCCAGCAATGGTATCAGAGCCAGGTTCCACTGTGTTTTCGCTGTTTCGGTCTCTAAAATTATGGTTTTGGAATTTAAATCCATGCTGGTAATTTTGTTCTTGAAAGATTTACAATCATTAGATGATTACTACGATGGGATCGCGATTTAAATCTGAAGAAAATTTTATTTTTCGGGTTATTTCGTTGTGTTCTTCGTTGGACGAAGAACACCTTGTTCTTGGCATTTTAGAAGGGATCTAAAGAGTGTTTCCCCAAGATCCAAGATCTTACAATCCTTGGCAATAGGTTGTTGTTGGTGTTTTGGAGATTTTTGGATAGCCGGCCATGATTTTTTCTTCTTTGTTTCGGGTTTTTGAAACCTGAAATTTTGGGGAAAAGAGGGGGCTAAAAATCCGGATTTTAATCCCCCAAGGCCACCGCCGGTGGCCGGATGTCACCGGTCGAGCTCGCCGCTGCCGGCGGTCAACGTCCGGTGGCCGGCCATTGCCAGACCGGTGCCGGAGAAGACCCCAAACAGGGGCTACGGCGCCGTCGGGTTCCCTGCACAGCAGGGAACCCTCGGGCTGCCCGGCCGGGCGCCTAGGGTTTCCCTAGCCGCCGACCGGGCCGGCCCGGCTGGACCCTGGCCCGGGCTAGGAGTCCGAGCCAGGGCCAGCCAGGGGCCGGACCAGGCCTGCGGGCCTAGGTCCGGGCCCCTGGCTGAGCCCTGGCTCGAGCCAGGGGCTCAGCAGGGCTGAGCCCTTTAAGGGCCCTAGTTGATTTTTTTTTTTTAAAAAAAAAAAAAATCAACAAATTGATTTAATAATTAATTGTAAAATATGATTTTACTATTTGTTATTAAATTCAATTTTCTGATTGGGTCCTAATTAAGGTTTATTTTGTTAATTAATTAACAAAAGTTGTTAATTTAATTAATTATAAATGTTAGATTAAACCTTATGCAATCTAATTGTTAGATTAACCCCAAATTATTTGAATTGTTCAAATTGAGCATGGAATATTTCTAAAGCCATTAATTTTAGATTTTCTGCATATTTGATGTGTTATTAATTGCTTGTTTAAATTCGATTTAAATTAAGCATGCATAAATTGATTTTGAAAAATTCTAAATTCTCCAAAATTTTGTTTAGTCCCTGGTTTTATGAAACCTGAAATTATTATTATTTTCGAAAATTTTAATTTAGCCATTTGATGTGCAATTCATGTGTGGTTTGTTTAACTAAAACATATGGTGGTCATGGATGAGCATTATTTGTGGATATGGAATGTGATTGTGTGGTTTATTGTTTATTAATAAATAGAGGTCTGCGAACCTCTCCCTCTCATATTGCATTGTACTTCTACCTTCCTCCTTGATGTAATCGCCATAAGGCTTCCTCTTTTAAATTATCATGTAATTGAGAATTATGATGTAACTTGATCGAGCAAGCTGCGCGCATAGCGAGGATGATCCACAACTGCCGACCATATGAAAATGAAGGAGTTCATTGAATCTATGGGTTTGCAGACTCATGACATAAGTTGTGATATTGTGCATGTGTGTGCGTTTGACTGTCTGGCTCAAGTCAAACCACAATGCCGTCCATGACCACACTAGTGACATGTATGTGATGTGTGTGCTTTATATTTGCTAGGTTATTAGTATTTATAATATATTCGATATATTTAATACTATTACTTAGGATGAGACCAAACTAAATAAGTAAAACCTTCGTTACAAACTCTAAGCCGTAGCGCGAGTCATTGAGAATGTACCGCGTGGCTCTCCATCAATATGATTAATAAAACTTAATTCGGTAGTGGCAGATACTATGTGTTTACCCAAGGTTTGCCATTAACTGATGAGAGAACTGTTGATCATGGCATTAGATGCCTTTGGATAAGAGTAGAGGAACGATATAGTTATCCACGTGTTTACCCGGGAACTATATTTCTACTTTACTCTGTCACGTATTGATGGTAAAGCTTAGACCGGGGATAATGGTCCACTGTGTTTACCCGGGACCATTAAACTTGGGAGCCGAAATATGATCGGATATTGCAAGGAGTTGCAATTATCATGAGATGATTGCTCTGTGATAGTGGTATGATACTACGTGTTTACCCGAGGTCATACTGTGATGCTTGGAGATTCTGATCCCCACTAGGAGACAGTCGGCGTCTCCCGTTCTGTATATCTGAAGGTTATACAGTCCGTCGAAAATTAGTGGGAGTAAAACTAGATAATAAAAGACCATATCTTGTTTTAGTTAATCTGAATATCTGCTAATTATCAATTGATTATCTCCTATAGGTGAGAATGTCGCACCATAACCCGTTGCGAGGCATACTTGATGCCAACCATTTGACATGCACCAATTACTCAGACTGGCTCAGAAACCTGAAGATAGTCCTCAGGTCTGAGCAGATTGCCTACGTCTTGGATAATGAACCTCCTGCTGAACCAGCATTGGATGCTCCAGAGGAGGAAATGATAGCGTATGAAAAATGGAAGGAAGATTCCACCATGGCCCAATGCTACATGTTAGCCTCTATGAGCAATGAGTTACAGAGGCAACATGAAGAGATGGATGCTAGATCCATCATGCTCCATTTGAAGGAGCTATTGGGTGAGCAGAGCATAATCGAACGATATGAGATATCGAAGAATCTGTTCAAAGCTCATATGGCAGAGGGAACTTCAGTACAGAATCACGTGCTGAAGATGATTGAGTGGGTGGAGAGGCTAGATGCTCTTGGGATTACACTTCCCAAGGAGATGCACACAGACCTCGTGTTGTCTTCACTTCCGCCATCATATGCTCAGTTCATCGTTAATTTTAACATGAACAAGATTCAGGCCACCTTAGCTGAACTGCTGAACATGTTAAAGACTGCTGAGGGGAACCTTGTGAAGGATAAACCCCAAGTCCTCATGGTTGGTAAGACTAACAGAAAAAGACTTGCAGTCCAAGGTTTTCGAAAGAATAAGAACAAGGTTTAGAGAAAGGCAAAGGTTGCCAAGAAAGACAAAGGTAAAAGTGCTGAGAAAGGTGATTGCTTCTACTGTCACCAGAAAGGGCATTAAAAGAGGAATTGTAAAGAATACCTCAAGGACAAGGCTCAAGGAACTGTGAAGCAGCAGGACGCTTCAGGTATCTATATGATAGATGTAAACTTGTCAATAAGAGATTGTACATCATAGGTATTAGATATTATATGTGTATCTCATATCTGCAATTATGTGCAAGCACTGACAAGAAGGCATAAGCTGAGGACCGGCGAGGTGGAGCTGAGGCTAGGAAACGGCGCAAGAGTTGCGACGATCGCTGTGGGAACAGTGAAGCTCAAGCTACCATCTAGAGACACTTTTATTAGATGAATGTTATTATATACCTAGCATAATAAGGAACATCATTTCTATTTCATGCTGAGATAGAATTAGATACAATTTAAATATTGGGAACAATAGTTATTCAATTTATTTTGGAAATAAATTAATAGCTTCTGTTATTTTGTCCAATGGATTGTATCTATTGAATGTGTCTCATGATAATTTACATATCGGTTCTTCAATTAAAAGGAGAAAGTATGAAATGAACAAAGCCTACTTGTGGCATTGTAGGCTTGGACACATTGGTGAAAACATACTCCAAATGATGCATAAAGATGGATATTTGGATCCATTTGATTATGAATCATATGCAACCTGTTAGTCATGTTTAATGGGTAAAATGGCTAAGTCTCCATTTAGTGGAACTGGAGAACGAGCCAAAGACATATTAGAACTCTTACATTCAGATGTATGTGGTCCTATGTCAACCCAAGCCATTGGTGGTTTCTCATACTTCATTACATTCACTGATGATTACTCAAGGTTTAGATATGTATACTTATTGAAGTATAAATCTGAAGCCTTTGAGAAATTCAGAGAATTTAAAAATGAAGTAGAAAAACAAACAAGAAAAAGTATAAAAACCATCCGATCTGATCGGGGTGGTGAATATTTGAGTACTGAGTTCATTAAATACTTAAAGGATAATGGTATCCTTTCTCAGCTTACACCTCCTTATACACCTCAGATGAATGGTGTATCAGAAAGGAGAAATCGTACATTAATGGAAATGGTGCGATCCATGATGAGTATGTCCAAATTACTAGTGTCCTTATAGGGATATGCACTTAGCTCGGCTATGTATATCCTGAACAAGGTACCCAGCAAATTGGTTGAGACCACTCCATATGAGATATGGAATGGAAGGAAACTAGACCTTAAACATGTTAAAGTCTGGGGATGTCCTGCTCATGCTAAAAGACATGACGCAGATAAGCTGAAATCCAGAACTGACAAATGCAGATTTGTGGGATATCCAAGGAAAACTTATGGATATTACTTTTATCATCCTGGCGAACAAAAGGTGTTTGTGGCCAGGAGATCTGTCTTTCTGGAAGAAGATTATATTCTCCAGAAGGACAGTGGGATTAAAGTAATACTGGAAGAAATTCCAGACCTACAAACTGGCAATGGTTCATCAGATGAACCGTCAGTTTCTGAACCTATTCAAAATGATACACAAGAACCTCGTAGGTCTGAAAGAGTACCTAAACCACCAAAAAGATATGTAGGACATATTAATTTGGATGGTTCAAGGATACTCTATAATGAGGATGATGATCCTAAGACTTACCAGGAGGCCATTGAAAGTCCAGAGGCCGGGAAATGGCGGGAAGCCATGAATTCTGAAATACAGTCCATGTACATAAACCAAGTTTGGAACTTGATAGATTTACCCGATGGTATAGTACCTATCGGCTGCAAATGGATCTTTAAAAGAAAGATCGGTGCAGATGGACGTATTGAGACTTATAAAGCAAGATTAGTGGCGAAAGGCTATCGTCAAAGACAAGGTGTTGACTATGACGAAACCTTTTCACCCGTTGCTATGATTAAGTCTGTCAGAATTCTTCTCGCCATTGCTGCCTACCATGATTATGAAATCTGGCAGATGGATGTGAAGACTGCCTTCCTCAATGGAAACCTTGAGGAGGAGGTGTATATGATACAACCAGAAGGATTCACATCCAAAGAATCTCCAGACATGGTATGCAGGTTGCAAAGGTCCATTTATGGACTGAAGCAAGCTTCCCGAAGCTGGAACATAAGATTTGATGAGGCGATCAAATCTTATGGCTTCATTAAGAATAAAGATGAGCCCTGTGTATACAAGAAAAACAGTAGGAGCACAATCACATTTCTGGTTCTTTACGTTGACGACATCCTACTCATTGGGGATGATGTAGGAATGATGTCATCAGTAAAGATATGGCTGTCAAAGAACTTCTCCATAAAGGATTTGGGAGAAGCATCTTACGTATTAGGAATACGGATCTATAGAAATAGATCAAAGAAGATGCTAGCTTTAACCCAATCCATGTACATAGAAACCATTGTCAAAAGGTTTGGCATGGAAAATTCCAAGAGAGGTCTCATACCGATGAGACATGGAATTTCACTCTCTAAAGGTCAATCTCCCAAAACACCTGAAGAGAGGGCTGTGATGGATAAAGTCCCCTCTGCTTCTGCCATAGGGTCCATCATGTATGCCATACTATATACTAGACCTGATGTAGCATATGCTCTAAGTGTTACGAGCAGACATCAGGCAGATCCAGGTGATGAACACTAGAAGGCTGTGAAATGCATCCTTAAGTACTTGAGAAGGACTAAGGATCTATTTCTAGTCTATAGAGGAGGAGACTTAAAGCTGCAAGGATACACTGACTCGAGTTTTCAGTATGATCCTGACCACAGCAAGTTAACATCAGGTTTTGTTTTCACACTCAACGGGGGAGCAGTGAGCTGGAAAAGTTCCAAGCAGGAAACCACTAATGATTCGACAACGGAAGCCGAGTATATTGCTGCTGCTGAAGCCGCCAAGGAAGCTGTATGGATGAAGAAATTCATCGGCGATCTTGGTGTGGTGGAAAGCATATCTGGTCCCGTCCCACTACTGTGTGACAACAATGGGGCGATTGCTCAAGCAAAAGAGCCGAGGTCTCATCAGAAGTCGAAGCACATTCTGCGGCGCTTTCATCTGATTAGAGAAATTATAGCTCGAGGAGATGTCGTGGTGGAAAGAGTTCCCTCAGCCGACAACATAGCAGATCCACTTACAAAGCTTTTGTCTCAAAATGTTTTTGAGCGTCACTTAGAGAATATGGGTATTCAGTATAAAAGTGATTGGCTTTAGTCCAAGTGGGAGATTGTTAGTATTAGATGGTCTCAAAGCCAATCCAATACTATGTACTTATTCAGATTATTAATAAATGGCAATAATTCATTATGTGTAATTAATTCGATCTGTGTTTATCGTATCACGATGAAGTCTATGAACATGTGCAACAGTCTTCGGATTATGATGAGATCATAATTATGGGACCGAAGACTTATAAACACATGTTCTTAATTGTTCCAAGTCATAGGATGTTTGAGATAGGACATCGAACATCCAGATAGACTAGTATAGGTTACTTCAGCTCATATGATGAGGGTGACTGATCCCATAAGTCACTTGTGTGGAGACACTATGCTGAACCTATAAGTGCTCATTGGTGAATGAGTTCACTGAACTGATCCGACTATGAATCGCTGGATGGTAATCACCTAACTGTTAACCAGCTCGATTCATTTGTCATGGTGGCGTAGATGATCCTTGGACCTGAGACTCCAAAGATATCTTGTTGGTAGGTTTCTGAGCTTTGACCTTGACGAATGAATCCCTAACCATGGGTTATCAATAAGTCAAGCGATCGGGTTCAGGGAAATACCTCGAAGGTAATTGTGTGTTCAATTCGGGATCATCCGCTCTCGGTAGTTTGAGAGAGAATGTTCCGAGAATAATGCGCTTAAAGTCCCTGGCCAGGGCGGACTCTGTAATCGATAAGAAGTTATCGGATTCAGATTAGCAGCATCTGATTCAAGTGAATCTACCGAATAGGGTTTAACAGTAAACCATGCCCTAGGTCGATTCGGTAACATTGCACGGATGAAGGATTATATCCGCGTGCTAACCGATGACAGAAAGGTTCCAATAGAGGGTTGCGATAACCCCAGTGCCATCCAGGATCACGCGATGTTGCTTGGCATCCAACGTGATCGGCAGTCCGTCCGAATTTATTGTGGGACATTAAATTCGGCTGATTAATTGAATATAAGGATATTAATTTATTTAGTGGGTCAGTAAAGGGTTACTGGACTTAATGGGCTATTAACTGGACTGGTATTTGGGCCTAGAGGGTCACACGCAAATGGTTTTCAAGTCGATGGATAATCCGACAGGATTTCGGATAAGTCTGGGTTTTTATGAAAAATCACAAACAGACTTATTATAAAAGAACATATTCTACGTCGGGGGCCAGCAACCCTGACCTAGCCGTCATTCGTTCTTTCTCTCTTGCTCTCTCTTCTGGGCGTGCAGTTCCCGACTGTTCCGGCTTCCGTCCGACGGAAGATTCAGAATCCGCATGTCGCGGCGGATTATGCGCAGCCAGACGGGATCTACGAACGCCGCAACGAGCGAGGAAGCGAGGACGATCCATCGCGAGGAGAACCGCATGGATACCGCTAGAGGTCGGGCATCTGCGTGACTTGCGGCATCGCTCCGACGGAACCGGAAAACGAACGCAGATTCAAATCCACGCAAGGTGAACTCGATTTTCTCCGGTTTTATTTTAACGATCGAAACGGGATGGATCTGATCCCGAACATATTATTCCGCTGCGTTTTTCGCTCGGATCCCGACACAGCGATCCTAACACTCCTGACTCAGATCTCTACAATATACGACGGAAGAAGATCTAGCTCGTCTATCCCTAAAGGCCTCCCAGGTCTCGTCGGATCGATGTCGGGGCTCTACTAACCCTAGGGCAGCTTCTACCTCTACCCTAGGTACAGTCCTAAACTCCCTATCTAAGCTAGAGACCTCTATCCCTAGCAAAATCTCCACCAGTCCACGGTAATCAGGGTAAGTCACCCCGCTCACCGCTCTCCCCTCTACCCTAAGACCTGTGATCCTAGCTACATCCTCTAGGCTGGGGACCATATGTCCCTAGGGCATTAGGAAAGTCCTACTCTCCGCATGCCAACGCTCCCTAAGCACCTGTAGAAGACTAGGTCGAGCTAGAAAGGCTCAATCTCCAGGATCTCGCCGAATCACATGTGGCGCAGTCGTGCCTTTTGAAAATCCGGGAGTCCTCAATAAGCTCCAATAACTAGGTCCCAAGATATCCAGGCCCTTATCGTCCCCTACAAATAATTTAATGAGATTCATCAGATAATGGGCATTAAAAATCAATTTCTTCAAAAAAGATACCCTGTCTGAAAGGCGTCGGACATGGTGAGCGTCCTTTAAAAGACGTCCACACATTTAGACGTCGTTCAGCTCTCTGTTTCTAGCTTATTTAATTAGTTTTCTATTTTGAATGGCGTCGGACCTGGGCGACGCCCTTTGAAAGGCGTCACCTGGTCTCGACGCCGTTCCAGACAGAGTGTGAGGTTCTAAAACTTCCTTTCCTTTGCTCATTTCCATGCCCAAAACAATCCATAGGAAGACTTACCAAGTGTAGGCCTTCTTCCTCCTCTTCTCCTCCTTCGATAGCCGCCGGGGGAGGAATTTCTTCACCAATGATTGCTGCCACCGCCTCCAAAGCTCTTGCCTCCTCGGGAAGGATCTCATGCTCTTCCCTCCTCACCACACGAATGGCACGGCAGCGTTTCCCTCTTGAACCTTCATCGGGCTCCATTAGGGTAAGGGAGAAGCTCGGAGATAGCTAGAAAATGAGAGAGTTTGAGGGAGAGATTGAATGGGAGAAAGAAGAGAGCTCGTTGGAACGAAGGGTAGCTGGTGATGAAGGAAGAGATCGCCGGAGAGTTGGAAGTCACCGGAGGAGAAGAAGAAGAGAATTTTGGGAGAATGAGAAGAAGGAGCTTGGGCTCGCGCAGCATAATCTAGGATTTTAAGGAATAAATCTTTGAATTTCAGAAATTAATTATGATTGAAAGACGTCTTGATAAGACGACGCTATTTACATCCGAAAAATATGTTTTAAGGAAAAATCATGGTTTCACTTAAGGACAAATTTTGAACATTAAGGGATGATTTCTATGGTATAAATGAATTCTTTATTGAAATTATATCAATTGGAAGAATAAAAGAGAGCTTTCAAGGAAGAATTTTCCAAAGTCCCATTACATATGGATATGCTAATCTTCTATGAGCTTCGTGTGAAGATTGTACACGATGAATGAAGCTGATGTTCCACAATGTAACTATAAGCTCAGTTGCTTCAAAGTCTTCGTCAGATTCCAGTACACGCTTCTTGATTGGAGAGATGTGGGAAAACTCTGGGAACTCATGGCGATGCATACTGAGTTGACTATAGCAGCGATGAGGATTATATAGCACGAACTCAGTTGCCCCGATCAGTCAGAGCTCTGCACCAACTGCACGGTGTACTCGGATCGTCTTTCCTACAAGAGCAAGTGGAGAAGAATCGAATCCATGTGATGGCATGGTCTTCAAATATGCACGCCAGTCAGCTCGAGTCTTGAGTTTGGGCACTCGGTTGATCATTCTTTCATTGAACTTCATGATATTGAAAATATGGAAGATTGGACTGTTTTGATATATCTGAGATGGTCTTGCAGAATTTCTACTATGGTACTCAAATTTGAGATGTAACTCTACCCATAGAGGGAAAAGAAGCATGCAACCATGAGGAGGCTGACCTATAGATGTTGCAGAAAGCCCACTATAGAGATAGGCTAGGATCGCCGTACCGATCTGTTTTCCTTCAAAGATCCCACAAATTGCACTAACTTGATCATCCTCCAGAATATTGTCTTGGGCAAGAAAGAACAGAGCTCCAGCCAGGCATGTGGTGAACGCCTTCATCACGTTCTCAGTGTCATCTTCTTTGAATTCCTCAATCTCATACAAAGTCCACTCTGCCAACTTTACGAGGTTAATCGCTTTCTTACTAAGGCATTCTTGAACTTCCTTTGGATCCTTCATAATCTTCATCAATAATTGTTGACATGTGATCTTTTCCCTCATAAGAGTCATCTTGTTTAGGATCAGTTCATTATTGTTCAGCTTGATCTTAGGAAGGCTCCGTAAAAGTTCGGCATCTTCAAGAAGTATGGTGGATTCGAAATCAGCAAAGAGAAAAGTGTGGGTTTGAGGATGCCACAATTCAATTAGAGCTCCCATCGCTTCCCAATCAACGTTTGAACTCTTGTAGTGTTTTGCATGGACAACTAAGCCTTGGATATTCCACTTAGAAACATAAGATTGCATGGAGATAGTGATGTTTTTTGCATGCTTCCGAATCCAAAGAAGGGAAGAGAATCTTCTTGGACCGGGGAAGAAAGGATATTCCTAAAAGAAGAAAGTTTGAAAAAATTTTATTGAAAAAAATGAAGAATGTGAAGAACATGAAGAAAAGGGAATTGAAGAAGAAGAATTGAATGAAAGAGAGGATTTAACTTACTTGAAAGTTTGGATCTCTCCCGTTAAGATGATCTTTAACCTCAGAAATCTTCTTACGCGTCTTCCTCACCCTCTTGTCTGAAGAATCCATCTTGTTCTTGAGCTTTTTCTTCTTGAAATCTTGAAACCTTGAACTTTGGAGAAAATCCCCTACTTTGATCTCTAAATTGTGTATGGATTTGCCTTAAGGAACCTTTTGTAAAGAGATTTGCGAGATTGAAGAGTCTTTTCCGAATTGGAGAAGAGATATGCATGAAAAGAGTTGGAGTCCGAATGAAACACCGCAAAAAACCTATTTCTGCGACTTAAAAGGCGTCATTGAATAGCGACGTTATTTGGTCTTAATGGCGTCGGCCCGACACGACGCGTTTCAGGGTTTTCTTGTTATTTACTCGAAATTCCATATTTATCTATATTTGATGCTTAATTGAATATTAACTTGAAGTTACTAATGATTTCTGAGTGCAGGAAATTTAAAGAAATGACTACAAAGCTAAAAATTTCAAGAAGATCCCACTGTGGGAGTTTATGAGTCCTGACCGTAACTAAAAAGACGGTTATCTTTATCTCTATCCCTTGTATTATTTCATGTAATTAATTTGCATAATCATCATTACTATATGATAAATATTTATTAGACTATATCAAGGACCTTGTGGTTTTAATGAAACTGGAATTTAAGTTCCCCTTCAACAAAAACTAGGATAATTCCAGAGAATTCTTAATCATATGGATAGGCCGTTTGATTGTTAATAGATGGGGACGATGGTTCTGCTTTTGCAAAACAGTGCGTGGACAAACGAGCTTTGGCTTAGCACTGAATTACAGAATTGGTATCTTGACTCATTAATGACAATTTAACAATATTATCCTTGATTAATTTATATTTTATTTGACTTTATATTTTTCTTTTAGCCCAGCATGCATTATGTAGGACTTTGATATAATTGGGATAAGAATTAATTCTTGATTAAACTTCAGACCATTGATCAAATAAATCCTAACATGATATGAAATATTCAATTCTGAACTGAGTGTCTGGATTATCTCTGAGGTTCGTTTAAAGATATTCTTGGAATTCTATCATTTCTTAGATTCTTTATCCCAAACATTTCTTGTTTCCTTTTAAGATCCATCATGGCTGCAGCACTTCCACATTGGCTGATAACTGCTCACCATGATGAAACCTACAAGGTTTGTGACCTAGGGCACTTTCCGATCGTAGAGGTTGATCGACCTTATTTTGTTTTCTTGTCTATCTCATCCAGATAGGATTGATTTCATTGATCTTTTTGAGTTACCTTCATTGATCGTTTTGAGAAAAATTCTCATCATATGATGTTGAGAGCGTGTCTCATCACACCTTGGCATCACCTTTTCAGTATATTCCATTTCATTTCACTCCCTTGCAAAGTCAATGCCAAGGTGGGTGATAAAGTGTTAAATTGATCATTTAAGGGGAATCATATGCATCATACTCACGTTTTTATCTGTAAAATAGCATGAAATGATAGATAATTACGTACCAAGTCCAACGGTATCAATTTCGTCAAATTCTGACTTAAAAACATCGTCATTTCATGTGATTAACGGAGTATAGCGCATTTGCGATTTTTCGACAAAATCGAGATGAAATAAATAAATATAATGATTTTTTATTGATAATATGCTAATTTATATTTATTCTATGTGAACAGGACATGCCGACGATGCAGTGCAGTTGGTGGAGTTTCCGGAAATTTAGGGGAGGTCTAGGGTTCAAATCTCAATAAACTCAACTTCATTTTGTCAAAAAGATTAAAGCAGGGGTAAAAATGTCATTTGATGTCCTAACATTGTCTTAATTCTTGCCCAAAGAACCCAAGAAAGACCAACCACCTTCCCTTCCCCTACTTTCTTTTTTTTTAAAAAAAAAAAAAACCTTCATTCCCGTCTCTTTAAAAAAAATCCTCACGAACCCAATTCTCTCTATTTCCTTCTCTCCTCTCTGTTTCCTTTTCTCTGTCTCTCCCTCTTTCCCTCCACACGCCTTCCTCTCTTTCCCACATCTCCCTTCCTCTCTATATTATTCTCTCTCCAGCCGAGACCCCTTATTCCTGCTCCTTCTCTAGTTTCCCAAGTTCCTCTCCCGCAGTCCTTCCTCTCCAGTTTCCCTTCTCTCTCCCACACCTCTCTCTCACCGTTTCTCCTACTCCTTCTTCCTCTCCGTTTCCCAGTTTCCCGCAGCCTCTCCTTGCCACCTCTCTCTTCGTTTCCCAGCATCCCTCTCTCTCTCGTTCTCTCTTTCTCTCTCTTCGTTTTATCCTCCCTCCTCTGTTCTCTCCTCTCCCACACGTCTCTCTCTCGGTTTCTCTTCCTCCTCTCTCTCCGCGCTATTTCCCCTCTCTCTCTGTTTTTTTTTTCTGCTCTCTCTCAGGTTTTCCCACGCTCTCTCTCAGTCTCTCTTTCTCCCTCTTTGTTCTTCCCTCCTCCGGTTCTCTCTCTCTCCGTCTCTTTCTCTCTCTCGCGCCCACACCTCGCCAGCCTCCAGCACCCGGCGTTCACAGCACGCCTGCCAGGCCTCCTCCCAGCGCACTCCAGCTGGCCCTCCACCGCACTCCCAGCGCACTCCAGCTGGGCTTCCACCGCACTCCCAGCGAACACCAGCTCGAGCCAGCAGCCCCACGCGCTGCACCTCCACCAGCCAGTGCGCCTACAACGCGTTCACAGCGCTTGAAGCCGGCCTCCTCCTACCCTCCAACGTGCGTGCATGCACGGACGTCCACGCGCTAGCCTGAAGCATCTCCAGCGCACCTGAGGCCAGCAGCTGCACTGCACGCACCCGCACCCAGCCAGCAAGCCTCCTCTCCAGCGGTCTACTGCGCCAGCTCCCACAAAGAACCCACAGAAGCTCTGCTACCGTTGCTTTGTTCTCTCTCCCCCCACTAATACAGTATTAGTTTATTTAATTAGGGTTAGTTATTGGTTATTTGATGTTTAACTATTTTGTTTAAAGATATTAAGCCATGGGTTTTATAACTTGATTCATGATGATTAATGGTTTACACAGTTAAACAATAGTGTTTTTTTTGTTATAATTTCTAAGTTGTGCTTATTCTCCAGCTGAGGTTGTGTTTAATTTCTAAAAAAAAAAAAAAAAAAAAAAGGAGGGATTTGTTTAGTTTACGTAATTATATTTTTAGGCAACATTAGTTAATTGAGTTCTAGTCTAAATAAGTAATTAGTTCACTCAAATTCTCACTTATTTTTAGATAACTAAGAATCACAAGGTTTTCAAAATTAAGATCTTATTCCCTGTGGATCGACTCGGACTCACCATTATTAATTTTCAAAATCTAATTTAAATGAGTCGAATAAATTTAGATTGAACGTTCTTATGAGTGTTTAACGACACACAATTTGGAACGATCAATTTTGGCGTCGTTGCCAGGGAGTTAGATTTTTAATTTTGATTATCTTGGATTTAGTGTAATTGATCTTTAGCTAACCTTATTTTTCTTATTTTTGCAGGTATATTGAAAAAAAAAAAAAAAAAGGAGGAAAGCGAAATCATGGTAACTGTGTTCCAACTTTCTATGTTTCAATTTCCTTACTTTAGTTAGTTTCAATTTTTGTAGTTTCTAAGTTAGATAGGTTTCCATTAACTAAAAAAAAAAAGAAACAAAAGAAGAACATCCAAATTTAAAAACCTTCATTTCCATATTAGAAACCTTCCATGCTAGGCATTCATCATTCTAGGAAAGCATGAACTAGTTTCCTTGCACAATTATTTACATAAATTGTTGAAGATTGCGGGGGAAAGGTACGTGTTTCAATTTTAGCAAGTCATTCATGATTGCATCAACACACCCTGCATTGATTTGCTTATTGCCTTGTATTGCATTCAAAAAGACTTTAAGGGCAACAACTTTAACCACATAAAGTAGGGATTTGATTACCCTTCCTTAGCCCACAAATCACCTTTCTTGTATTGGCATTTCCTAATCCAATTAAAAGCAAGTCGAAAGAGAATCTAGGGTTTACACCGTGAGTGGTTTAAATTTCGGGTTGCCTCCACTTTTGGCAACGGTGTCTAGGCTAGAGGTTAAAAAGGCAAACGTCTAAGCGGGAAAGTGGTTCTCTAATTAGGTTCCTACGAAAGTAGGAGGAGCCTCCCACTACCCCACCTCTTACCTGGCCGTTGATTGATTGTGGTAGTGACTTGAGGTGGACTCCATTCACCTTGTAAGAAAATTCACATAGAGAGTCTAGGTTAACATTAGAGCATTAGGATAATTTGTTTGTCAAAATTGTTTGCATTTAAAAAAAAAATCTCTCTCAGTCCTATGGTATGCAAGGTAGGAGATCTCAAAACCCTAACCTTCTAAGACCATTTGCTGAAATAGAAAGAATCCTACATCAAAGAAATACACCACAAGATCAAATGGTTGATAATGAGGACTCACCAAAGCAAATGAAGGACTATTTCATTCCAAATCGATATCAACCTTCATCCTGTATTCATCTTCCTCAGAATCCAGCCAATCAATATGAAATTAAATCTAACACCATTCAGATGCTCCCATCTTTTTATGGGAATACTAATGAAGATCCTTATAAGCATCTAGATGAATTTCTAGAAATATGTTCCACGGTGAAGATCCAGAATTTCACCGATGATGGCCTTAAGTTGACCTTATTTCCCTTTTCATTAAAGGATAAGGCTAAATATTGGTTGGAGACTATAGGAAGGCCCATTAGGACATGGGAAGAAATACAGAAAGAATTTCTCAAGAAGTTATTTCCCATAGGACGGACCAATACCAAGAGAAGGGTCATCACGAGTTTTACCCAAACTCTCGGGGAATTGATCCATGAATCTTGGGAAAAACTGAAAGAATTGCTTAGGAAATGCCCTCATCATGGGCTTTCAAAATGGCAAATTGTCCAAGCATTCTATGAAAGATTGTCTGAACAGTTCAGACAAATGGTGGATGCCTCATGTGGAGGGCATTTATGATGAAAAATGAAGATGAGGCATATGATCTTTTTGAGATGTTAAGTGAAAATTCCATCAATCATGCCTCATTATCATCTTATGAGAAGTCTGTTGGGTCATCTAAACGGACTGGAATGTATGAACTCAAGGCCCGTGGAGAGCCCGAATCCATAATGGACATAAATCTGATTAATAAGAAATTGGATAAGGTGGACATCTTGGCCCAGAAACTAGACCAACTCTTGGCCTTAAACAAGCAAGAGCCTACTTACCCAACACAATCTAGTCCATATGAAGGCCCATCTTCTGCCAATCCTGATATTTGTGCCTTATGCGCAAGTCCAACCCATCAAGTGAATGAATGCCCAACTGCGGCCCAACTTCCACCATTCATTCAAGAACAAGTTCAGGCTACCCAGGGATTCTCCAGGCCCAATAATGATCCATTCTCAAATACTTACAATCCTGGCTGGAGAAACCACCCTAATTTCTCTTGGAAGAATCAGCAGGCTGCATTACCAATGTCCAATCCCTCCATGCATCAAGCCCAAAAGCCACATAATTCATTTCAACATCAATCTAATTTCTATGGAAATGTTCAGTCTAGGGGATCTCAAGCCTAATTCTCTCAACCGGCCCCTTATCAATCATTCCAATCAGGTCAACCGGCCCACTACCACTCATTCCAATATGGACAACCAACCCAATACCATCCTCCACCCACTTACCAACAACCCCCTCAGCTCAACTTTGATGACAAATTCACTCAACTCCAACAATTGATTTTGACCCAGCAACAATCCATTTCTAAGTTGATAGGCCAACTAGCTGAGGCTACGATGAGAAGAGAAGCGAGTCAACTTCCTAGTCAACCCATTGCCAATCCAAGGAATCAACCTCAAGGTTTTCCACAGCAATCGGGCCTTTTACCTCAACCTGGCCCATTACCACAACCTAAAGGGCCGCAATTTGAGAATGCTAAAGCCATTTCAGCCCTTAGGAGTGGAAAAAGTTTAGAAAACCCACATACAAATGGAGAGTTAGCCAAAGGTTCCACTGATGGGCCTCATGAAATTGAAAGTGAGAGTGAGGCTGAACCCAACATGGAAAAGTTGGAGGAAGACCCGAAAGGAAAAGGGAAGATCGATGAAGGCCCAAGTTCTTATCAACCTAGTGCCATTTCCTAATGCTTTGTTAGATAAGCCCAATGCCAGGAAGAAACAGGTCCATAATGAGGAATTGTTGGATTTATTCAAACAAGTCCAGATTAATATTCTACTCCTCGATGCCATCAAGCATGTGTCAGCTTATGCTAAGTTTCTCAAGGAATTATGTACTCCACGAAAAGAATCTAGAATAGCACCCGAAAAGGTTCGGCTTTCAGAAGATGTAAGTGCGATTGTGATGAATCATCTTCCCAAGAAGTTGAAGGATCCTGGAGCACCTTTGATCTCATGTGACTTAGGTGGAGTTACATTTGATAGAGCTTTATTGGATTTAGGTGCTAGTGTGAACCTCTTGCCAACAGCCATTTATGAGAAATTTGATATTGGGGAATTAAAGCCCACATCCATCATCTTGCAGTTGGTTGATAGGTCTGTGAAGACTCTACGGGGATTAATTGAGGATGTTATTATGAAGGTTCATAATTGTTATTTTCCCGTAGATTTTCTTATTTTGGATATGGCATTACCTGAGGAACTCATTCACACCCCGATCATCCTAGGTCGTCCATTCTTAGCCACTGCCAAAGCTAATATAAATTGTGAAACTGGCATAATGGACATTTCATTTGAGGGTCAAAAGGTTAAGATTAATGTCTTCAAAGCATTTCAATATCCAGATCATGAAGAAGAATGTCATACTATTGATATCTTGGATAATCTGGTTGAAGAAAATGAGATGTCCACATATGACCTTTTGGAGGAAGCCAATACTTTAAAGGACTCTCCTGGCCTATTAACATCTTGGCCCAAGGTTGAACCTTTACCAGCCTTACAATCTGAGCCCGCTTTGCCATCTTTAGAGGACCCTCCTAAGCTTGAACTCAAACCATTACCTGAGTCTCTCAAGTATATCTTTTTGGGCCCGGACCAAACTCTCCCGGTCATCATTGCGGCGAATCTCACATCGCCACAGGAGGCCCAATTAACCGAGGTCCTCAAAGACCACAAGGGTGCCATTAGATGGTCGGTGGCTGATTTAAAGGGAATTAGTCCGTCCATTTGCATTTATCACATCTATATGGAAGAGAATTCTAAGCCCAGTCGGGAGATGCAAAGGCAACTTAATCCCAATATGAAAGAAGTGGTGAAGAAGGAAGTTGTGAAATGGCTGGATGCGGGTATCATTTACCCCATATCAGACAGTAAATGGGTCAGCCCAACCCAAGTCGTACCCAAGAAATCTGGATTAACGGTTATCAATAATGATCATGGAGAAGAGGTACCTACGAGGCTCACCACGGGATGGAGAGTGTGCATTGATTACCGAAAGCTGAATCTCATGACTAAGAAGGATCACTTTCCACTCCCATTCATGGATCATATTCTGGAAAAGTTATCGGGACAGAAGTACTTTTGCTTCTTAGATGGGTACTCCGAGTACAATCAAGTGGCTATTTACCCGAAAGATCAAGAAAAGACCACCTTTACGTGCCCTTATGCCACGTTTGCTTTTAGGAGGATGGCATTCGGATTATGCAACGCACCAGCCACATTTCAACGGTGCATGATGGCTATATTCTCCGATATGGTGGGAGAATTCCTCGAAGTTTTCATGGATGATTTCTCAATCTTCGGGGATTCTTTTGAAAATTGCTTAGAAAATCTTAAACAGGTGTTAGCCAGATGCATTGACACCAATCTGATACTTAGCTTGGAAAAGAGCCATTTTATGGTTCGAGAGGGCATTGTTCTAGGCCATATTGTGTCTGAAAGGGGGATAGAGGTAGATAAAGCTAAGATCGATCTCATATCCAATCTTCCTCCTCCTACCTCGGTCAGACAGATCCGTTCATTCTTTGGCCGTGCCGGTTTCTATCGCCGGTTTATCCACAATTTCTCTCAAATTGTCTGGCCTCTAACTCTTCTCCTAGCTAAGGATGTCCCTTTCCAAATGGATGAATCTTGCATCAAGGCATTCAATTCTCTGAAGGAATCTTTGACCAAAGCTCCGATTCTTCAATCTCCAGATTGGTATTTGCCCTTCGAAATCATGTGCGATGCCTCTGATTATGCTATCGATGCGGTATTGGGACAAAGAATCAACAAGTGTCCCGTGGTGATATATTATGCAAGTCGCACCCTTGCAGATGCTCAAATGAATTATACCACCACAGAAAAGGAATTATTAGCTGTGGTTTTTGCCCTAGAAAAATTCAGATCTTATCTTTTAGGGGCAAAAGTCATAATCTATTCTGATCACTCAGCTTTGAAATACCTGTTGACCAAGAAGGATGCAAAGCCTAGACTTATTAGATGGATCTTACTCCTTCAGGAATTTGATTTGGAAATTCGGGATAAGAAGGGTTCTGTGAATGTGGTAGCTGACCACCTATCCCGAATTCTGATCGCCGAAAGTACACCGATCACTGATTTGTTTCCTGATGAGCATCTTCTAGCCATTTCTCACACTGTTGCCCCTTGGTATGCTCATATTGTCAATTACAAGGTGACTAATCAACTTCTGGAAGGATGGACTAAAAGTGAGAAGGACAAATTCTTTTTCCAGGAAAAGTATTATTTCTGGGAGGATCCTGAATTATTCAAATTCTGTCCTGATCAAATCATTAGGCGATGTGTTCCTGAAGAAGAACAACAGAGTGTTCTCAACTTCTGCCATAATCTGGCTTATGGGAGCCATTTCTCAGGAAAGAAAACTGCAGCCAAGGTCCTGCAAAGTGGTTTTTACTGGCCCACACTTTTCAAAGATGCCCATGAATTTAGCAAAACTTGCCTCCGATGTCAGGCTATAGGAAATATGGCGAAAAGGGATATGATGCCACTCAACCCAATCTTGGTGGTTGAAGTTTTTGATGTTTGGGGAATTGACTTTATGGGACCTTTTCCACCCTCTTTTGGACATACATATATTCTGGTAGCGGTGGATTATGTCTCTAAGTGGATTGAAGCAGTAGCCACCCGAACCAATGATCATAAAGTGGTCATTAAATTCGTTCAGAAGAATATCTTTTCTCGGTTCGGATGGCCTAAAGCTATCATAAGTGATGGGGGAACGCATTTCACGAATTACCAGTTTCGAGCTTTGCTTAAGAAATATGGGAGTAATCACAAAGTAGCTACCCCTTATCATCCCCAAACTAGTGGCCAAGTGGAAGTTTCCAATAGAGAGATTAAGAATATTCTGCAAAAGTCCGTTAGGCCCGATAGAAAAGATTGGTCTGAAAGATTGGATGATGCCTTATGGGCCTATTGGACCGCTTACAAAACTCCTATTGGCATGTCTCCTTATCGCCTGCTTTTTGGAAAAGCGTGCCACCTTCCGGTGGAATTGGAACATAGGGCTTATTGGGCCATTAAACAAGTCAATCTGGACCTAACCCAAGCTGGTTCCCACCGAACCTTACAACTGAGTGAGCTAGAAGAGTTGCGCAACGAGGCCTATGAAAATTCAAAGATTTATAAAGCCAAAACTAAAGCTTTCCATGATAAACATATTGTGAGAAAATCCTTTCTTCCAAATCAGAAAGTTTGGTTATTTAACTCTAGGCTCCGCTTATTTCCAGGAAAACTGAAATCCAGATGGGATGGACCATTCGTGGTCGTTAAAGCCTTCGATCATGGAGCCGTTAAAAATATGAATCCTAATAGTGTGAACACCTTCACCGTTAATGGTCAACGGTTGAAACTATTCATTGAAAATCTTCAAAATGCATCACCTGAATCCACCGAACTGAGTGATCCACAATAACTGAACTTCTGTCTGGCTGAAGACGATAAACTTTGCACTTGTTGGGAGGCAACCCAATATTTTACTTCAGTTTTTGTATTTCTTTTCCTTTTAGGTCCCTGAGCAGCAGTCGTCTTGGGTATGTTGCATCCTCTTCATTACAGGTTGTTTCTCTCCTTTATAATTCTCTTCTGGCTGACATGTTTTTGATATCTTTTATGCCATTGAGGACAATGTCAATTAAGTTGGGGGGTGGGACAATCAATTTGATATGCATTTATTGAAAATCTTTTGAAGAAAGCTGATATCTTTCACTGAAAAATGGTCAAAATTTTAAAATTTCTTTCAAAAACTTCTTTTCACATCCCATGAAAATTGCATGAAAATCATGTTTCATTAAGTAAATCTTAAACAAATCAGTTTTCTGTTAGTCACATTGGTTAAAGAGCCTTCAAAGTTTAAATATCCCACTTCACAAAAATCCACGGCAGGATAATTTTCACACACACATGGCAACTTAGAATAAATGAAAGATCTTAAAAGTATAGAATTGTTGGAATTAACCTTAAGGATAACACTACTTATTCTAATTTTTCTTTTTAGGTTGAACGAAAGGAATGTGTAGGATTCGTAATAGGGGACTGTCCCACTCAGCACTCTAAAAGAGGCGGTCATTTAAAATGGACAGCTGTAAACACTAAAGGCAATAGAAGGCGTTAAAAGAGCTAAAGGAAGGTAGGTGGCAAAAAGTACGCACATCCCCTCAGGCAATTCAAAGAGAGTGGCAAAAAGTACGCACTCTCAAAAGCAAAAGTACAATGAAATGAAAAAAAGCCACGCTAAAAAGTCCATCGTACCAGAAATATGACTAAGTCGTGAAAAGTGCTGAGTTGGGACGGGAACTGAAAAACGGTTCTCGCTAACTGATCGGGAAACCTTTTATTCTCTTCTCTTCCCCAAGTAGTCTTATCTAAAGGGGAGTAAAAGCAAGAATATACCATAAAGGTCGGAAACGAGTTCTAAGCGTGTCAATTTTCACGCACAATCACCTGTCGTAAATCAAAATATTGTGGGATATGAAAACTTTAGCTTAACCAATCGGCTACCACTTAAACTGTTTGTGATAGATACTACAAATGAAGCATGATAATTCATTGTTTGTCCTAACTTTTCCTTATTTGCATTGCTAAGCGACTAGCAATGAGTAAGTTGGGGGGTGTGATAAAGTGTTAAATTGATCATTTAAGGGCAATCATACGCATCATACTCACGTTTTTATCTGTAAAATAGCATGAAATGATAGATAATTGCGTACCAAGTCCAACGGTACCAATTTCGTCAAATTCTGACTTAAAAACATCGTCATTTCATGTGATTAATGGAGTATATCGCATGTACGGTTTTTCGACAAAATCGAGATGAAATAAATAAATATAATGATTTTTTAATGATAATATGCTAATTTATATTTATTCTATGTGAACAGGACATGCCGATGATGCAGTGCACTTGGTGGAGTTTTCGGAAATTTGGGGGAGGTCTAGGGTTCGAATCTCAATAAATTCAACTTCATGTTGTCAAAAAGATTAAAGCAGGGGTAAAAATGTCATTTGATGTCCTAATATTGCCCTAATTCTTGCCCAAAGAACCCAAGAAAGACCAACCACCTTCCCTTCACCCACTTTATTTTTTTTTTTAAAAAAAAAACCTTCCTCCTCGTCTCTTTAAAAAAAATCCTCACGAACCCAATTCTCTCTATTTCCTTCTCTCCTCTCTATTTCCTTTTCTCTGTCTCTCCCTCTTTCCCTCCGCACGCCTTCCTCTCTTTCCCACGTCTCTCTTCCTCTCTATATTATTCTCTCTGCAGCCGAGACCCCTTATTCCTGCTCCTTCTCCAGTTTCCCAAGTTCCTCTCCCGCAGTCCTTCCTCTCCGGTTTCCCTTCTCTCTCTCACACCTCTCTCTCACGGTTTCTCCTTCTCCTTCTTCCTCTCCGTTTCCCAGTTTCCCACAGCCTCTCCTTGCCACCTCTCTCTCGTTCTCTCTTTCTCTCTCTCCGTTTTATCCTCCCTCCTCTGTTCTCTCCTCTCCCACACGTCTCTCTCTCGGTTTCTCTTCCTCCTCTCTCTCCGCGCTATTTCCCCTCTCTCTCTGTTTTTCTTTTCTGCTCTCTCTCAGGTTTTCCCACGCTCTCTCTCGGTCTCTCTTTCTCCCTCTCTGTTCTTCCCTCCTCCGGTTCTCTCTCTCGCCGTCTCTTTCTCTCTCTCACACCCACACCTCGCCAACCTCCAGCACCCGGCGTTCACAGCACGCCTGCCAGGCCTCCTCCCAGCACACTCCAACTGAGCCTCCACCGCACTCCTAGCGCACTCCGCATTCCCAGCGAACACCAGCTCGAGCCAGCAGCCCCACGTGTTGCACCTCCACCAGCCAGCGCGCCTACTACGCGTTCACAGCACTTGAAGCCGGCCTCCTCCTACCCTCCAACGTGCTTGCATGCACGGACGTCCACGCACCAGCCTGAAGCATCTCTAGCGCACCTGAGGCCAGCAGCTGCACTGCACGCACCCGCACTGCACGCACCCGCACCCAGCCAGCAAGCCTCCTCTCTAGCGGTCTACTGCGCCAGCTCCCACAAAGAACCCACAGAAGCTCTGCTGCTGTTGCTTTGTTCTCTCTCCCCCCACTAATATAGTATTAGTTTGTTTAATTAGGGTTAATTATTGGTTATTTGATGTTTAACTATTTTGTTTAAAGATATTAAGCCATGGGTTTTATAACTTGATTCATGATGATTAATGGTTTACACAGTTAAACAATAGTGTTTTTTTTGTTATAATTTTTTAGTTGTGCTTATTCTCCAACTGAGGTTGTGTTTAATTTCTAAAAAAAAAAAAAAAAAAAAGGAGGGATTTGTTTAATTTACGTAATTATATTTTTAGGTAACATTAGTTAATTGAGTTCTAGTCTAAATAAGTAATTAGTTCACTCAAATTCTCACTTATTTTTAGATAACTAAGAATCACAAGGTTTTCAAAATTAAGATCTTATTCCCTGTGGATCAACTCGGACTCACCATTATTAATTTTCAAAATCTAATGTAAATGAGCCAAATAAATTTAGATTGAACGTTCTTATGAGTGTTTAACGACACACAATTTGGAACGATCAGTGGGGCAGCTATAGACACGCTAATTTTGACATCATTTTGAGTAAATTTCATATCATATGATAATGCCTCAAAATGATCTGATATTTAATCATTGGTTAATTTCTTACTATTTTATTGAATTAATTGTCTAAATATGTCGGGCAAGACAGACATCATTTAAGTTTATTAATGAAATTGGTTTTAACTCAGATTTTCAATCGCAAATGAAAATTATCTTAAAAGACCTCGGCATCTGAAGACGCCATTTAGGGTTTTAATCATATTTCGATTTTTAATTTGATTTTTAATTAATTTGTTAATTAACTAAAAGACGTCTGCCTAGCACGACGCTATTTAGGTTTCCTAAAGTGCTTTTGTTTCTTCTTCCCGAGTTTATCTTTATCTTAATTAAGCTAAAAGACGTCTTCCTTGAGCGACGTGTTTTAGGTAATTACAGATAATGATGAATTAGTCTGTGTTTATCTATTTCTTGGTTGAATTGACTCCAAATTCTTTCATGTTAATCCATAAGAGACGGCAGATACGCATGAAAGTCTTGAACTCAAGTCTATAAATACACAAGCTTATGAATAAGGAAAGGTGAAGAATTAAAGAGAGAGACGACGTCCAAACGTTGAAGGAGTTAAAGAAGGATCGAGGCGCTGCACTACTACTTCTAGGAGTCTTGAAAGAAGAGCTTCATCATTTCTTCATCCTCTTCATCCTTCAAGATCATTCAAGAGCCAAGGCTTTCCAGGGGCCATCCAACTTAGTCTTCTTAATTAATTCCTCATTAATCTCTACATACTTTTCATTGATTTCATCATATTAGTTTCATAATTCTAGTCATCACATAACTTCATGTTGTTCATACAACATTAGCATATTTTTTTAACCCACATGCTAAGGGGTTTTAAAGACCATAAAACAAGTAAGTTCATCTTGTTTGAGTTGCATGATTATAATTCTCATTAGAATAGATACTACCCCCATTTAGTTCTTATTAGTTTTTCTCCTCTTTTTATCTCATTCTTTGTAAAGTACAAAGGAATATCTAAAGAAGAGGAGGGAATCAACAAAGAAGATATGGACAATACTCAAAGTCCCATCAGCATTCAAATAAAGAACAAGGTTAAAAGGGCTCTTTTTCTTCATCCGGCTGAAGGGAAAGAATCAAGAACTTCAACATCTCCCACGTCTGAAACAAGTAAGCGATCATCTTTTATCTTTTGAAACTTTTTAGTCAAAAGCTTTCTGACGATCACACTTAGTTTTTAATAGGTTTTTATTGTTATATAATCAACATGAAATTCATGATTTCACACATCACAATTTGAGCACTCACAAAAACTATATCTTATTTTAATTAATAATTGAATGTCTGCTAATTGTAATTTGATTATCTCCTGTAGGTCAAAATGTCGCACCATAATCCGTTGCGTGGCATACTTGATGCCAATCGTTTGACATGCCCAAACTACTCAGACTGGCTCAGGAACCTAAAGATTGTCCTCAGGTCTGAACAAATTGCATATGTCCTGGATGAGAAACCTCTTACTGAACCAGCATTAGATGCACCAGAGGAGGACATGTTGATATATGAGAAATGGAAAGAGGATTCCACCATGACCCAATGCTACATGTTAGCTTCTATGAGCAATGAGTTGCAGAGGCAACATGAGGAAATGGATGTTAGATTTATCATGCTCCATCTGAAGGAGCTATTCGGTGAGCAGAGCAGAATTGAAAGATATGAGATATCTAAGAATCTGTTCAAAGCTCAAATGGCAGAGGGATCTTCAGTACAAACTCATGTGCTAAAGACGATAGAATGGGTGGAGAGGCTAAATGCTCTTGGGGTTCCACTCTCCAAGGAGATGCATACCGACCTTGTGTTGTCCTCACTTCTACAATCATATGCTCAGTTCATTATGAACTTTAACATGAACAAGATCTAGACCACCTTGGCTGAACTACTAAACATGCTGAAGACTGCGGAGGGGAAGCTTGTGAAGGAGAAACCCCAACTCCTTATGGTTGGTAAGACCAGCCGGAAAAGACTAACAGTCCAAGTCATTAGGAAAGGTAAAGGCAAGAATCAAAAGAAGCCGAAAGTTGTTAAGAAGGACAAGGGTAAGAGTGCTGAGAAGGGTGAATGCTTCTACTGTCATCAGAAGGGGCACTGGAAGAGGAATTGTAAAGAATACCTCAAGGACAAGGCTCAAGGAACTGTGAAGCAACATGACGCTTCAAATATCTATATGATAGATGTAAACTTGTTAATTAGAGATTATACATCATGGGTATTAGATACTGGATGTGTTTCTCATATCTGCAATTCTGTGCATGCACTGACAATAAGGCGTAAGCTGAGGACTGGCGAGGTGGAGCTGAGGTTAGATAACAGCGCAAGAGTTCTGGCGATCGCTGTAGGGACAGTGAAGCTCAAGCTTCCATCAGGAGACATATTTTCATTAGATGAATGTTATTATGTACCTAGCATAATAAGAAATATTATTTCTATTTCATGTTTAGATAGAATAGGGTACACTTTATCTTTTGGGAATAATTGTTGTTCAATTTATTTCAGAAATAAATTAATAGTTTATGCTTTATTATCCAATGGATTGTACTTGTTGAATGTGTCTCATGATAATTTAAATATTGGTTCTTTAACTAAAAGAAATAAATATGAAATGAGCAAAACCTATTTATGACATTGTAGGCTTGGTCACATTGGAGAAAACAGACTCTAAAGGTTGCATAAAGATGGATACTTAGATCAATTTGATTATGTATCATATGCGACCTATGAGTCATATTTGATGGATAAAATGGCTAAATCTCCATTTACTGGAACTAGAGAACGAGCCAAAGACTTACTGGAACTAATACATTCTGATGTATGTGATCCTATGTCTACCCAAGCCATTGGTGGTTTCTAGTACTTCATTACATTCACTGATGATTATTCAAGATTCGGATTCACATACTTACTAAAGTATAAATCTGAAGCCTTTGAGAAATTTAAAGAATTTAAGAGTGAAGTAGAAAAACAAACTGGAAAAAGCATAAAAGCCATCCGATCTGATCGTGGTGTTGAATACTTGAGTACAGAGTTCATTAAATACTTAAAGGATAATGATGTCCTATCTCAGCTTACACCTCCTTATACACCTCAGATGAATGGTGTATTATAAAGGAGGAATCGCACATTAATGGAAATGGTGCGATCCATGATGAGCATGTCCAAATTACCAATGTCCTTATGGGGATATGCACTTAGTTCAACTATGTATATCCTGAACAAGGTACCCAGCAAATCTGTTATAACCACTCCATATAAGATATGGAATGGAAGGAAACCAGACCTTAAACATGTTAAAGTTTGAGGATGTCCTGCTCATGTTAAAAGACATGATGTAGATAAGCTGGAATCCAGATATGACAAATACAGATTTGTGGGATATCCAAAGGAAACTTATGGATATTACTTTTATCATCTTGGCGAACAAAAGGTGTTTGTAGCCAGAAGAGTTGTCTTTCTGGAAGAAGATTATATTCTCCAGAAGGACAGTGGGAGTAAAGTAACTCTGGAAGAAATTTCAAATCCACAAATTAGTAATGGTTCATCTGATGAACTGTCAGTTTCAAAACCTGTTCAAATAAATACACAAGAACCTCGTAGGTCAGAAAGAGTACCTAAATCACCAGAAAGATATGCGGAACATGTTAATTTGGATGGTTCTAGGATACTTTATAATGAGGATGATGATCCTAAGACTTACCACAAGGCCATTGAAAGCCCTGAAGCCGGGAAATGGCGAGAAGCCATGAATTCTGAGACTTAGTCCATGCAGATCAACCAAGTTTAGAACTTTGTTGACTTGCCCGAAGGTATGGTACCTATTGGCTGCAAATGGATCTTTAAAAGAAAGATTGGTGTAGATGGACGAATAGAGACTTATAAGGTAAGGCTAGTAGCGAAAGGGTATCGTCAAAGACTAGAAATTGACTATGACGAGACCTTCTCACCCGTTGTCATAATTAAGTCTATCAGAATTCTTCTCGCCGTTGCTGCATATCATGATTACAAAATCTGGCAGATGGATGTGAAAACAGCCTTCCTCAATGGAAATCTTAAGGAAGAGGTGTATATGATACAACCAGAGGGTTTTACATCAAAGGAATCTCCAGATATGGTGTGCAAGTTGCAAAGGTCTATTTATGGACTGAAGAAAGCTTCCCGTAGCTGGAACATAAGGTTTGATGAGGCAATCAAATCTGATGACTTCATTAAGAATAAAGATGAACTTTGTGTATACAAGAAAAATAGTGGATTCTTTATGTTAACGACATCCTACTCATTGGGAATCATGTAGGAATGATGTCATCAGTAAAGATTTGGCTGTCCAAAAACTTCTCCATGAAGGATTTGGGAGAAGCATCTTACGTATTGGGAATACAGATCTATAGAGATAGATCAAAGAAGATGGTAGCCTTAACCCAATCCATGTACATAGAAACCATTGTCAAAAGGTTTGGCATGAAAAATTCCAAAAGAGGTCTCATACCGATGAGACATGGAATTTATCTCTCTAAAGGTCAGTCTCCCAGGACTTCTGAGGAGAGGGCAATAATGGATAAGATTTCCTATACTTTAGCTATAGGTTCCATCATATATGCCATGCTATGTATAGGACCTGATGTTGCATCTGCTCTAAGCGTTACGAGTAGACATCAGGTAGATTTAGGCGATGAACACTGGAAGGCTATGAAATGTATCATTAAGTACTTGAGAAGAACTAAGGATATGTTTCTGGTCTATGGAGGAGGAAACTTAAAGTTGCAAGGATACACTGATTCGAGCTTTTAGTCTGATCCTGATGACAGAAAGTTGACATCAGGTTTTGTCTTCACACTCAACGGGGGAGCAGTAAGCAGGAAATGTTCCAAGAAGGAAACCACTATCGGTTCAACAACAGAAGCTGAATATATTGCTGCTACTAAAGCCGCCAAGGAAGCTGTTATTGTGATCCGAACGGGACGCGAAGAACGCAGCTAAAACGATGAACAAAATAAATCCCGCCCGATGCCCGCTGATCCGATTCGGAACAAAAAACACAAACCGAAACTAACGAGAGTAATCCGATTACCGTGCACGGATTTGAATCCGCTTCCGTCTCGGTTCCGTCGAGGCGATGCCGCAAGCCGCACAGACGTCCGGCCTCCAGCGGTATCCACGTGATCCTCCGTGGTGGTTCCTCCTCGCTCCCTCATCCGTATCAGCTCGCTCGCTGAAGATTCGTCGCTGCAACGATGTCCGAAAAACTGCAGACAAGAATTCTCGACTTTGGGAAATCGTACGCGGCAGAGACGAAAACTATCCCGGCGCCTCAAACGGGGCACCCAGAGGATGAGGAGAGAGAAAGGGGGGACGGCCAGCATGGGGAAATCCTAGAGCTCGGCCCAGGGTTTCTCAACAGCGCGTATATATATTAAGTCAGCGCGAGTTTTCACAAAAGTCCCCGAGTTAATATAAATCCCACTTAAGTACCACCGACTGAAAATCTTATTGCGTGTGACCCTCTAGGCCAATTAACCAGTCTGGCTTTTAACCCGTTAAATCCAATAACTAGTTATTGACTCATTATAATAAATTAATATCTAGATATTGACTAATTACTTTAACCGAATTCACATCTCAGGTAAATTCGGTCGGACTTCCGATCAAGTTGGGTGCCAAGCAACACTGCATGATCTCGGAAGGTAATGGGGTTCAGCAACCCACTCATGGAACCTATCCGTCTACAGTTACCGCATGGCTATAATCCTTCATTCGCACAATGCTCTTGAGTTAACCTAAGGTATGGTCAACTGTCAAACCCTAGATGGTCAACTCACTTGAATCAGACTCTACTGTACAATATCCGAAAATATCTTTTCTGATATTGTTTCTGCTCTGGCCAGAGACTCCTGCGGATCTATTCTAGAGCATTCTCTCTCTAGTTACCTGAGTGCGAACGATCCTTTATTGAACACACAATCACCTTCGAAGGTCTTCCGCTGGACCCGATCCTTGACTATTAGAAATCCCGTGGATAGGGATTCATAGGTCAAGGTCAAAGTCCAGAAGTCCACCGACAAGGTGCCTTTGGTGTCTCAAGTCCAAGGATCAACCACGCCACTGTGACAATGAATCAAGTCGGTTGACAGTCAGATAAATTACCATTCGGCGATTCAAGTCGGATCGGTTCAGTGAACTCATTCTCCAATGACCACCTATAGGTTTACCATTGTGTCTCCACACAAGTGACTAACGAGATCAATCATCCTCATCATATGAGTTGGAATAACCTATACTAGTCTTACCGGATGTTTGACGTCCTTCTCAAACATCCTACGACTAGGAACAATCGAGAATATATGTTTATAAGTCATCAGTCTCATTATTATGATCGCATCACAATCTGATGACTATTGCACATATTCATGGACTTCATTATGCGCAATTTTAAATATGTTAATCTACATAATGAATTTAATGCCATTGATTAGTGAACCAGATTGAAATAGGTGCCTTATGATTGGCTTAGAGGACACATATATCCATCAATCTCCCACTTGGACTTCAGTCAATCACCTTCGCATTCGATCTCCATTAAATCTAGGTGATGCTCACATAAAGTCTGTGACTAAAACTTGGTCAGGGATCTACTAGATTATCTGCAGATGGAATATTTTTCATTACGTTATTTCCTCTTAATCCTTTATCTCTAAACTTGTGAAAGAGTCCCAAAATGTTTTGCAACTTCTAATGAGACTATGACTCGACCACAAAATTGATTTCTCCCACTATTGTCCTACAACAACAGGACGTTATCAGAGACCTTTTAGAACTACATCTAGTTCAGGGATGAACCTTTTCATCCATACTGTTCCAATAACAGTATCACTTGTTTATGTCGTCATCTTAATATCGAGTTCTGGGTTAGAAACTTTCTAATCCACTCATTTCTTATTAGAATGTTAAGCCCATGATTTGACTTGAAATTTGAGTCATTGTGATCTCATGGTTTCAAATCATCCTCTCCATTTGAGTGTATCCTTAGTACTTCTCAAGTACTTAGTGATGTGTTTCACTCCTTCTATCAAGGTTTTGTATCCTTTAAAGAACCTTTTCCTTAAAGAAGTAAATTCCATAACTCAACAATTGAGACTTATTATGGAATTTATGCCAAACATTTTGACATATAGGTCAATGTAATATCCTCACCAATCTATCTTAATAGATTCGTATTTCCAATACGTAGGATGTTATTATCAAACCTATTTTGGAGGAAAACATAGTTAATAATGCTTTTACTGATAGTAACATCCTGATGTCATTCTTAATGACTTTGATGTTATTATCACAAAGCATTACTAAAGCGACCGTACTCCCACTGTCTTCTTTGAACACACACAGTCTGTGATCATTCTTAATGATCACGTAATATTTGACAATTAAGTCAAAAACTCTTATTACAACTTTGGGAAGCTTTAGTTTGATTCAAATAGATTTTTGAAATTATAACTTGCTTCCTGGATATTCAAAAAGCTTTAAAGGTATATCATATACATCTTTTCCTCAATCACATTGAGAGAACACTTTTTATATCCAACTGCCATCATCTCATCATTATGATAGGCAGTATTGGCAAATAGAATTCTAATAAACTTATTAATGGTAACCACTGAGAAAAACTTGTCTAAGTCAACATTTTGACATTGACTGTTTCTTTCAGTTTACCATATAGGTTTTAAGTAGTCCATTTATGCTAATCTTCATTCTGAAGATTTGCTTGCTTTAGGTGCAATACCCTCTAGCAATACTATCAAGTTCTGAACTCAATAGTAGTTATGGATTATAGCTCAGAATTCTTAACTTTTTACCAATCTTAAAGTTGTAATGTCAGAGAGCATCATCATAGGTTTTAGATCATAATCTATATCTTTGAGCTCCTCTCATTTTGCTAAATCCGATATGTCAAACATATCCTTATAGTCACTGAGAGAATCTTAAAAATCTATGAAGCTCTCTGATGTGTGTTTTGAGTGGTTCCAAACAACTAAAGATTATCTAATAATCTTATGTTAATATGTGGGTCTAGAATATTTTCTAGTTTTATCAGCTCCCACTGTCTTCTCTGAGGACATGTTCCTCTTCATAGAAGACAGCTTTCAAGATGATAATTAATTCATTATCGCCTGGCCAATAAATGTAATATCTAAACTCTTTAAACATTCCACAAATTCAATCCAGGGTATTCATGTCAGTTTATGATTCATATCTCATATGAATCATTTTATTTCCATATCTTATATGGACATACACTGACTTATTTGGAACCATCAGTGAAGTATGGACATCTAATGTTTATACTCATGTTCACAAGAATATAAGAATTAGGCAAATCTTATTATGTATTGCACCATATCTTAACAAGGTGCAATTTCTCATCCAATCATATTACTATGATGTACAATGAGGATCAATCAAGTGAGGATACAATTATCCTTTTAATGATATGTGTGAATCATATACCTAAGTATTACTTTCTTTGATCAAATCAAAGAATTCTAATACTCTTTCTTATTTGTCACTTCATCTTGATCTTATACTTTCATATCTCAGATATTTTCGACTTGTACTTCTATAAGTACATTCAGTTGAATCTTTTCAAGAGTAAACTATTAAGGTAAGTCAATAAAAGTGATTATCTTTGGCCTTAAGAAGATATTGAACAATTTACATCAATATGTATTAGCACCAATAATTTCTTACTGCACAACCTGGTGTACTATATCATTGATAATCATGATTCACATAGTTCAATTCTATAGGAAACTTGGGAACATTCATTACATGAAATGTGATATCAAGAATCTATAGTGCATTGATTGGTTTATAAAATCTTATCGAATAACTATTGTTCCTTCTCAGTCAATATTATTCACCTTTATAATTCTTGATATCTTATGGAACTAAACAACAATTATTTCGATTACGTATCAGACTCCTATAGTTATACAAGGATTTACTGTCTGACAGTAACCTACGCATATGTTGAACAACTGTTGAGTCTAACTCAACACTTCTCAATTTCCTTTTATTTATCTATATCTGCATACTATTGCAGATTTGGGAATTATTTTCAATATCTCATATCGAAAATGCTAATTCTCCAATAGATATGAAAAAGGTTGATAATAGGAATATTTGAAACATCTTTCAAGTTTCATATTCGTTTTGCCTTTACCAGTATCCTTATATTGGTTGCAGTGGGAGAACTGTTACCTCTCTCTTCCAGCTAACTTGCCTTTATCCTTTTCAGGTGTGGGTTCGACCATTTAAAATCTTACCATTTGCCTTTCTCAAAAGCATATCATGAATACCTCTTCATCTTGGTCTATCCAAGTAAGAGATTTCATGACGATCATTGCCTCTTATAAAGGCATACCATGAATACCTCTTCATCTTGGTCTATCCAAGTAAAAGGATTCATGATTCCTAATTAGGATAGTGACTTTCACTTAGTCTTGAAGACATTCTTCAGAGTCAATCTGAATCTAAGAAGTATTGACATCCAATATGTCTATTCTCAAATTAATAGACGACATTTTAGTGAACGAAGGAAATAATGTGATTTAAGCAGATAGTTCTTATAATTCAATTATGGTCTTTTTATCTTGAATTATTTTTCACTATTTTTTGACAGACTGTATAACCTTTAGGTATACAGAATGGAAGACTCCGACGGTCTCCTAGTGAGGATCATAATCTCCAAGAATCATAGTATGACCTCGGGTAAACACATAGTATCATACCATTATCTTAGAGCAACCATCTCATGGTAATTGCAACTCCTTGCAATATCTAATCTTATTTCGGCTCCTAGGTCTTTAATAGTCCCAGGTAAACACAGAAGACCATTATCCCTGGTCTAAGCTTTACCATCAATACGTGACATAGTAGAGTAAGAATGTAGCTCCCGGGTAAATGCGAGGATAACTACACCGTTCTTCTATTCCGATCTGAAGGCATCATAATGCAATAGTTAATAGTCCTTTCATCAGATGGTGGCAGATCTCGGGTAAACACATAGAAACTGCCATCATTGAATCAAGTTCTAAAAACTATATTAATGGAGAGCCACGCGATGCATTCTCAATTACTCGCGCTCCGGCTTAGACTTTATGTTAAAGGTTTTGTTTATTTTAAGTTGGTCTCATCCTAGGTGATAGTTTATAAATATATCATATATTTAATTATACCCAGATAATAGCAATTGATTCATAATCAAAAATTAAAAGTATGCATCATTCATACATGTTCATTATGTGGTCATGGACAGCACGGTGATTAATTGGAGCCAAACAATTAATCACCACGACAATATAACAATTACACAATCAAAACAGCCAAACACATAGGCACTAGTGATCTCATCTCCTTGCACCTTCCTGGTTGCACTTGTGGATCATCCTCGCCTCTCCTCGGCCGACGCGATCAATTACAATATAAATGATATTTGAAACAATTTTCAAGTACAAATTAATTGTAAGAGAAAGCCTTATGGCCGAGTACAATAATGGAGGGAGACAGAATTACAATGGAATGAGAGAGAGAGTGGAAGGCTCACAGGCCTCATTAATTAACATTTAATTAACCCACTCAAATTCTAAAATGATCCACATAAACCACATACCAACACATGATATGATATAAACAAAGCGCATGTCCATGACCACTTCAAATTTTAACCATCCACACATGATAAAACACATCACATGAAGGCTATAATTTTGAAAATTAATAATTTTGGTTTTCATAAAACCTGGGTACCAATCAAAATTGGATAAATTTGGATTTTGAAAATCTTATTTTCTAACATGCAATAAATCTAATTTAAAGCATCAAACACATCAACATGTGCAAATAAAACTAAAATTAAAATTTTAAAATATTCAATGCAGTATTTAGAACAATTCTAAATTAATTAATCTAGCACTTAGATTAATCTTAAATCACATTAATAACAATTATTAACGCGAAATAGTCTAACATTTAGATAGAATTAAAAATTCCTAAATAACACTTATAAAAGAATTTTTAATTCCAATTATAATTCATTAACAACTCCTTGTTAATAAACCCCTTTTATTTTGGAAGATTAAATTTCAAGTAGATTAGATCAATAAAAACTATAATTGAGAGATCCTTGAGAAATATAATTAATTATCCCAATAACTATTATTGAGAGTTATAAAAAAAAAAAATCCTTAATAACTGTTATTAAGGGTTAATTCTTAAGAATGAATTAACACATTAAAAACTAGTCAATCAAACACTTAACAACTATTATTAAGTGTCCCTCAATTATGAAAATAATTTCCTAACAACAATTGTTAAGAAATTATAAATATTCATTCAGACAATTAAAATAGAATTAACAACAATTGTTAATTAATTTTAAAGTCAAAACAATAATCTAATCACTTAATAAATTAACAACATTTGATAACCATATTTAAGATGACTTCTTAAATATAATTCCTCTTTATAAGATCATATCTTAAAATAATCCTTTATAAACTGAAAATTATAACAAATTAACAACAATTGTTAATTAGCTTAAGATCACATCTTAATTTAAATAATTTCCATTTAGAATTTAAATTTTAAGTTAATAGGTCGGGGTTTAAATTTAATAGAGGGTTATTGAGAAAAAGGGGTTAATGGGCCGTTAGGCATGGGCCAAGGGCTGCCAGGGCCGGGCCTGGCTCAGCCTGGCTCGGGCCTGGGGCCTAGACCCAGGCGCAACCTGGCCTAGCCAGGTCTGGCGCCTGGGCTGCCCGGGCTGGGCCTAGACTAGCCAGGCGCCTGGCGCGAGATCGGCCAGTCCAGGGGCGCAGCGCCTGGTTCGACCGGCGCCTATAGATTTTTGGCCCCTTTTCTTGCCGATTTGGGGCGGCGCCGCCGCCGCCGCCGGCAGCGAGGGTGGCCGGAGGTGGCTAGGGGGAGTCACCCCCTTCCTTCCAGGCGCCGGCGAGTCTCGTGCCCCCGGTGACCCCCAAAAGATTGCGGTTTGGAACAATTTGCAAACTGTGACCCCCTTTTCTATGTTCTTTCAACGCGTGAAAAAACCTAGAAATTAAGGGTCCTTAGCCAGCCGTCGGCCACACCAGATATTTCTGGTCATACCAGCATGCCCAAAGATGGTGGCCGATCACCATGGTACCCTTCTACGAAGCCCACAAAAGTTGGTTCTTCATCTCCATGAAGAACAACATGAAACCCCATTAAAAATAGAATTTTTCCCTATAGAAAAATAAATCGAACATCGTATGTTCATTTCATGAAGGATTTCTAGCGCGGGAAAAATAAATACAACATCGAATTTATTTTAGAAGATTAATCTCGTCGTTCCGAAGCAGATCAGAGCGGAACATGGCTCTGAGACCACTGTTGGGATCCGAGCGGGACACAAAGAACGCAGCGGAAACGATGAACAAAATAAATCTCGCCCGATGCCCGCTGATCCGATTCGGAACGAAAAACGCAAACCGAAAAGTAACGAGAGTAATCCGATTATCATGCGCATATTCGAATCCGCTTCCATCTCGGTTCCGTCGAGGCGATGTCGCAAGCCGCATAGACGTCCGGCCTCCAGCGGTATCTACGCGATCTTCCGCGGTGGTTCCTCCTCGCTCCCTCGTCCATATCAGTTTGCTCGCTGAAGATCCGTCGCAGCAACGATGTCCGAAAAACTGCGGACGAGAATTCCTGACTTTCAGGAATCGAACACGGCGGAGAAGAAGACTATCCCGGCGCCTCAAACGGAGCACCCAGAGGATGAGGAGAGATAAAGGGGGGACGGCCAGCATGGGGAAACCCTGGAGCTTGGCCCAAGGTTTCTTAACAGTGCGTATATATATTAAGTCGGCCGACTTTTCACAAAAGTCCCCGAGTTAATATAAATCCCACTTAAGTGCCACCGACTGACAATCTTATTGCGTGTGACCCTCTAGGCCCATTAACCAGTCTGGTTTTCAGCCCGTTAAGTCTAATAACTAGTTTTTGACTCATTGTAATTAATTAATATCTAGATATTAACTAATTACTTTAACCGAATTAACATCTCATGTAAATTCGGTCGGACTTCCAATCAAGTTGGGTGTCAAACAACACCGAATGATCCCGGAAGGTAATGGGGTTCTGCAACCCACTCATGGAACTTATCCGTCCACAATTACCGCACGGCTATAATCCTTCGTTCGCACAATGCTTTCAAGTTAACCTAGGTTATGATTAATTGTCAAACCCTATATGGTAAACTCACTTGAATCAGACTCCGCTGTACAATATCCGAAAACATCTTTTTTGATATTGTTTTTGCTCTAGCCAGAGACTCCTGCAGATCTATTCTAGAGCATTCTCTCTTCAGTTACGTGAGAGTGAACGATCTTTTATTGAACACACAATCACCTTCGAAGGTCTTCCGCTGGACCCGATCCTTGACTATTAGAAATCCCGTGGATAGGGATTCATAGGTCAAGGTCAAAGTGCAGAAGTCCACCGACAAAGTATCTTTGGTGTCTCAAGTCAAAGGATCAACCACGCCACTGTGACAATGAATCAATTCGGTTGACAGTCAGATAAATTACCATTCGGCGATTCAAGTCGGATCGGTTCAGTGAACTCATTCTCCAATGACCACCTATAGGTTTACCATTGTGTCTCCACACAAGTGACTAAGGAGATCAATCATCCTCATCATATGAGTTGGAATAACCTATACTAGTCTTACCGGATGTTTGACGTCCTTCTCAAACATCCTACGACTAAGAACAATCGAGAATATATGTTTATAAGTCATCAGTCTCATTATTATGATCGCATCACAATTTGATGACTATTGCACATATTCATGGACTTCATTATGCGCAATTATAAATATGTCAATCTACATAATGAATTTAATGCCATTGATTAGTGAATCAGATTGAAATAGGTGCCTTATGATTGGCTTAGAGGACACATATATCCATCAGCTGTCTGGATGAAGAAATTCATCAGCTATCTTGGTGTGGTGGAAAGCATCTCTAGTCCCGTCCCACTGCTGTGTGATAACAATGGGGCAATTGCTCAAGCGAAGGAGCCGTGGTCTCATCAGAAGTCGAAGCACATTGTGCGCCGCTTTCATCTGATCAGAGAGATTATAGCTCGAAGAGATGTCTTGGTGGAAAGAGTTCCTTCAGCCGACAACATAGCAGATCCAATGACAAAGTCTTTGTCTCAAAATGTCTTTGAGCGTCACTTAGAGAATATGGGTATTCTGTATAAAAGTGATTGGCTTTAGTCCAAGTGAGAGATTGTTAGTATTAGGTGGCCTGAAAGACAATCCATATTATAAATTATTCAGTTTATTAATATAATGGCAACGTTTCATTGTGTGGAATTAATTTGATCTATATTTATCGTATCACGATGAAGTCCATGGACATGGGCTACAACCTTCGGATTATGATGAGATCATAATTACAGGACTGCAGACGGTCGTACGCAAAAGGTTTTCAAGTCGATAGATAATTTGACGGGATTTCGGATAAGTGTGGGTTTTTATGAAAAATCGCAAAACCACTTATCATAAAAGAACGGCCGCAAGGTCAGGGGCCAGCAACCTTAACCTAGTCGCCACCCTCTCTCTCTCCTCTCTTTTGGGCGCACGTCTCGAGGCCAGCCCTCTAGAGGCTCTGCTTTGGCTCCCGACAGCTCCGCCTTCCGTCCGACGGGAGTTTCCGAATCCGCATGTCGCGGCCGATTACGCGTAGCTAGACAGGATCCACGAACGCCGCATCGAGCGAGGAGGCGAGGACGATCCATCGCGAGGAGAACCGTGTGGATATTGCTAGAGGTCGGGCACCTGCGCAGCTTGTGGCATCGCTCCAATGGAACTGGAGAATGAACGCGGATTCGAATATGTGCAAGGTAAATAAGATTTGCCGGTTTTATTTTGTTGATCGAAATGGGATAGATCCGATCCCGAACTATTTATTTCCGCTGCATTTTCGGTCGGATCTCGACACAGTGAACCCAACAACAACCCCCCCCCCCCCCCCCAACCACGTGAAGTTGATGAGAGGTCGGAAGACCTATGTCGGGAAGCACCTCTCCCTCGTCCGTGGTGAGTGTGGCGCTCCAAGGATGCTGAGGTAGAGCTGTTAGAGGAAGTTGAGGATCGCCAGCGCTAGCGCCGACCTTTGTCTGACCGCCGCCGAGGCTGGCCTCGGCTCTCTTGGTGGGTTAGCTGGCGATTCTCGAGCCGCTGATCTCCATGATGAGGACCTTGGGGTCCCTGCGAAGCCTAAGAACCTGAAGGGACGGCTAGTTGGAGCTCTAGCTACTGATTGGTCGGCTCGGGGTTACCTACTCGAAGACCTTCTACGCGATCGAGCTGCTCCTCCAGCTGTCACAGCAGCGTTCTCATAATCACAAGTTTTCTTTGCTGGAGTGTAACGACCCCCCATCCTATAATCGAAAACCCGATTACTAAATGGGTATCGGATCATTATCTACGGGTTCACACCCGGATCTCATACGACACATCTGGAGAAATAAGTGTTAAACAAGGCTAAATATAACAATCGCACGGACTTCAAGGAAAGTGCAAGTGCGCAGGAAGTAAATTAATAATGTCCGTATACAGTCCAACAGTAATTACATGGTCCAAAGAATTAAATATGTACAGGCAGAAGTAAAGTACAACAACATCGGGGCATACCTCAGAACTGAGATAGCTGCTGGCCCGCACACCAAAGAGAACACCACACGTCAACACTCGCCGAGAGGTCCACACTTGAAACCGCAGGGAGTGAGCCACACCAGAATTGGGCTCAGTAGGGATCATCCGATCTCCGCCTCCCCCCCCCCCACACACAAGTGCAGTAACACAAATATAGGCAATTTAAGTAAAGCAGTAAACACAGATCCCAAATTCCGATATGAGACATATACATATGTAATGCAACAGGCATAGTTCTAAGCAATTCAAGTAACCCAACTCAACACCATAGTTCATAACCAAAGATCCGGCTAAACACACAAACCACACTGTCGACCACGTACAAACGGCACCTCACAACACCACCAACACCCACGCTTGTCCACCCCTACGAGGTTCCGGGCACCGTAGGGTGAGGCAGTGAGTCAAACTAGGACTAACTAGGACTAGTGAACCACCACCGCCTAGTTACGTGTGCACACAAGCAGTCTAGACCACTGTCCTACCGACTAGACTTCCCTCAACGCCAGGCCTAGGCATTTCACGAGGGCTCTGGGGATTGGCGAAACCCCCTCAAGCCGAAGCTATAGGGACTACCCGTAACCCTAACCTCCCGGGTCACATCAGGCCAAAGGGCGAAGGGTACCACTCGTAACCTCGCTATCTCAAGTTACATCAGGCCCAGTGGCAAAAGGGTAAACTCCAGCAGCCCCAAACCCAGCTCCACAGTAAGAAACACGCCGAAAACTGCCACGACAAACTAGGAAAATACCGATCCGCTAAGACCAAACAGCAACCCCTCGGATAGCGCACTGGCTGTTAGGAATCGCCTAGAACGCAGCGAAAATAAAATCGATTCCTACGTATCGTTTGCTGGGATTGTAAAACGGACAATAAAATTAAACGCGGGAAGAACGGTTCTTCACCTTTGCGGGGTTTCGAATCTCCCGTGGATGATTTCGACTCGGTAATCGCGCACGCGCACGATCTCTAGAGGTATCCACACGAGCTCCCGCTGCAGACGCGTTTTCCTCCTCGACTTGAGTGCTCCGACCAGATCTCAAATCCACCATGCGCGAAAAGAGAAAGATCTACTCCAAGAGAGAGAGAAGGAGAGAGAGAGAGGAGATAGAGAATCTTGGGGTGTGAAATTCGTCCAACATCTTTTTACCCCTCCCCTTGGCCTCCTTATATAAGAAATAAGGATAAGCACAAGGATTAATCCTCATGATTATCCAAGAGTTTGGCCTTGGATAAATCTCCATTAAATATTCATGCTTATCCTGCGGCTTTTCATAAAAACCCAGATAAACATGAAATTTAACGTCTCTCACCGTCTGACGAGAACTCTTATATGTGTAACCCTCTAGGCCCATATATCAGTCCGGTTTCAGACCCATTAAACTTAGAACTAATTCTAAAGTTTAATATTTATTAATTAACATTTAGACATCATATGTTAAATGATTAATTTAATAAACAAGTGGTTTATCATCTGATGATTAATTCACTTGGTCTTCTTATCATGAACGGTACCAAACACTACCTCATGATCCCAGAAGATATAAGGGATACTATTCCCATTATTTGAACCTTTCCGCCTGCAGATACCGCACAGATAAAATCCTTCACTCATCCAATGTCCCAATAACGCAAGGATATGGTTTTATAGTCAAACCCTCTATCGCATTATTTAGATGGATTCCGGTACTCAGTTAATTTCTAGAAAGACACCTCTTTCATTTGACCCTGGCCAGGGATTTCTGTGTACACATCCATAGGACATTCTCTCTCCAGTCATATACCAAGAGTGAGTGATCCCTTGTTATTCACTCAATTACCTCCGCAAACTTTCCACTGTATCTGAGAGACCGACTATCGTGGGCTTAATGGTTAAAGTCCACAAGTCAGAGAATCAAGACACAATGGTCTACAAACAAGGTATCATTGGTGACTCAGGTCAAAGGACCAACTGTGCTACTGCAACGATTGAATTCCCTGGTTGACTAATAGGTATAATTACCATCCATGAATTCTTATTTGGGTCTGTTCAGTGAACTCATTCTCTAATGAGCACCCACAAGTTTGTCTTAGTGTCACCACACGAGTGAATGTGAGATCATTCACCCTCATCACATGAGCAAACATAACTTGTGTCGATCTTATCGGATATTTAATATCCATCTCAAATATCCTATTATCGAGAACTGTTTAAGACAAGTGACTGAGGATATTGATCTCACTATCATGATCTCATCATGATTCAATATCCCACACATTTATCTACGGACCTTCATTACGATAGTTAATTTGCAAGAACTATAAATGAAGAAATAATTGCCTTTATTAATAATCTAAACTAGAATGTACAATGATTGGCTTTGAGGCCACCTAATTCTATCATTCTCCCACTTGGACCATAGTCAATCACCCATGTGTCTAAGTCCCATAGACTTAAGGTGACGTTCTAAATTGTTTTGAGACAATGGCTTAGTCAAGGGATCTGCTATATTATCTTCAGATGAGACTTTCTCAACTACTATATCTCCTCGGGCGATAATCTCACGAATCAGATGGAATCGTCTCAGAATGTGCTTTGACTTCTGATGTGATCTTGGCTCCTTCGCTTGAGCTATTGCCCCATTGTTGTCACACAATAATGGAACATGATCTGAAATGCTTGAAACTACTCCAAGTGCAGAGATGAACTTCTTCATCCATACCGCCTCCTTGGCTGCTTCAGCTGCAGCAATGTATTCTGGTTCGGTCGTCGAATCTGCAGTTGTTTCTTGTTTGGAACTTTTCCAACTTATTGCACCTCCATTTAACATGAACACAAATCCAGACATGGATTTGCTATCATCCATATCTGACTGGAAACTCGAGTCAGTAAACCCTCGAAGTTCCAAGTCGTTTCCTCCATAGATGAGAAATAGATCCTTAGTCCTTCTTAAGTATCTAAGGATACATTTCACCGCCTTCCAGTGTTCTTCACCTGGATCAGCCTGATATCTACTAGTGACACTTAGTGGGTGTGCCACATCAATCCTAGTACATAGCATTGCATACATGATAGATCCTATTGCCGAGGCATAAGGAACTCTATCCATGTATGCTTTCTCTTCAGGTGTCTTGGGAGACATTCCTTTAGAGAGATAAATTCCATGCCTCATTAGAACGAGACCTCTCTTGGAATTTTCCATGCCAAACCTTTTGACTATGGTGTCTATGTACATAGATTGGGATAAGCCAAGCATCCTTTTGGACCTATCTCTATAGATCCTTATTCCCATAATATAGGATGCTTCTCCCAAATCTTTCATGGAGAAGTTTATGGATAACCAAGTCTTTACTGATGATAACATTCCTACATCATTCCCAATGAGTAGAATGTCATCAACGTAAAGTATCAGAAAGGTAACTGCGCTCCCACTAGTCTTTTTGTATACACAAGGTTCATCTTCATTCTTAATGAAGTCATAAGATTTGATTGCTTCGTCAAATCTTAAGTTCCAAGTTCTGGATGCCTTCTGTAATCCATAAATGGATCTTTGCAGCTTGCATACCTTGTTTGAATGTTCTTTGGAAGTGAATCCTTCAGGTTATATCATATACACCTCTTCTTGAAGGTTCCCGTTAAGGAATGCTATTTTCACGCCCATTTGCCATATTTCATAATCATAGAATGCGGCGATAGCAAGAAGTATTCTGATTGACTTAATCATGGCAACCGGAGAAAAGGTTTTGTCATAGTCAATGCCTTGCCTTTGACGATATCCTTTTGCTACCAGCCTTGCCTTGTAAGTGTCAATCTGTCCATCTGCCCCGATCTTTCTTTTTAAGATCCATTTACTGTCAATAGGTACTATACCTTCTGGCAGATTAACCAAGTTCCAAACTTGGTTGGGATACATGGACTGAATTTCAGAATTCATTGCCTCTTGCCATTTCTCTGATTCTTGACTATTCATGGCTTCTAGGTAGGTTTGAGGATCATCATCCTCATTTAAGTGCACTTTTGGTTTGCCATCATCGATATGTCCAACATATCTTTCAGGCTGCTTAGGCACTCTACCTGATCTGCGAACGTTTTGTGTATCATTTTGAACAAGTTCTTAAGTCAATGGTTCAGTAGATGAACTAGTGTTGATTTGTGAGTCTAGAATTTCTTCCAGTTCTATCTTGCTCCCACTGTCTTCTTTTGAAAGAAATTCTTTCTCTAAGAAGACAGCTCTTTTTGCGACAAACACCCTTTGATCGTTGGGCTGATAGAAATAATATCCAAAAGTCTCTTTTGGATATCCCACAAATCTAAATTTTTCTGTCCTGGAATCCAGTTTGTCTGGATCATGTCTTTTGACATGTGCAGGACAACCCCAGACTCTAACATGCTTAAAGTCTGGTTTCTTTCCTTTCCATATCTCATATGGAGTGGAAGATACTGACTTACTGGGAACTTTGTTCAACAAATATGCAGCAGTCAACAGTACATATCCCCATAAAGAGATTGGAAGTTTAGCATAACTCATCATTGATCGTACCATATCTAATAGAGTACGATTTCTCCTTTCCGATACACCATTTAATTGTGGCGTATAGGGAGGAGTCCACTGAGACAAAATACCATTATTCTTAAGATATTGTGTGAATTCTGTACTTAAGTATTCACCCCCTCGATCTGATCGAAGAGTTTTGATACTCTTTCCAGTCTGGTTCTCAACTTCATTTTTAAACTCTTTAAATTTCTCAATGACTTCTGACTTATATTTCATTAAATATATGTAGCCATATCTTGAGAAATCATCTGTAAATGAAACAAAGTATGAGTAACCACCCATAGCATGAGTGGACATTGGACCACATACATCACTATGTATTAGTTCCAATAAGTCCTTAGCTCTTTCTCCATATCCTGAAAATGGAGCTTTGGTCATTTTTCCCATGAGACAAGCTTCACAAGTTGCAAATGATTCATAATCAAATGGATCAAGATATCCATTCTTTTGCAACCTAATGATCATGTTCTCATTTATATGACCGAGCCTACAATGCCATAGGTATGATTTATTCACATCCTTATCTACTCGTTCAAGAGATTTATTTACTAGACAAACATCATATGAAATATCGAGTAAATATAATCCATTCAATAAATATCCAGAAGCAAACAATTTGTCTCCTTGATAAATGGAACAACCTTTATTATCAAGTTTCATAGAATATCCTTGTTTATCTAAACATGAAATAGATATGATATTCCTAATAATGGTCGGAACATAATAACAATCTATTAGTTCCAATGAGTCTCCAGATGGCATCTAAAGTCTTATTGTCCCCACAACTAACGCAACAACTTTTGCTCCATTCCCGAGTCTCAGATCCACGTCTCCGCGGTTCAATCTTCTTTTACTTGTTAACACATGCAAGTTATTACAGATATGAGAAACACATCCAGTATCTAATACCCAAGATGTTGATTCTCTATAAGACAAGTTAAGATCGATCATGAGTATACCTGAAGCTTCACCAAGCTTCTTCTTTGCTTTTTCTGCTAGATAAATCTTGTAGTTTCTCTTCCAGTGACCTTCTTTATGGCAGTGGAAACACTGACCTTTATCATTGACTTTAGCTTTGTACTTTTGAACCGCCGGTTTGCTTTTCACTAGCTTCTTAGGCTTACCTTTCTTAAAGGTCTGTCCAGCTTTTCTTTTCTTATTAGTCTTACCAACAAGCATTACATGTGGCTTATCTTTCTGGATAGTGCCTTCTGTTGTCTTCAACATGTTGAGCAGCTCAACCAGTGTAACTTCAATTTTGTTCATATTGAAGTTAATAATGAATTGTGAAAATGAATCTGGAAGGGACTGTAGGATTAAGTCGATGCTTAGGTCATTGTTCATAACAAAGCCAAGCACTGCAAGCCTCTCAATCCATTCTATCCTCTTGAGCACATGAGTTTGCACAGATGTGCCCTCGCTCATTCTGGTCCTGAACAATTTCTTAGATATCTCATATCTTTATGTTCTGGATTGTTCACCAAACAACTCTTATAGGTGATTCAGAATGGACTTAGGTTCCATGTTATCATACTGTCGTTGTAGTTCATTGTTCATTGAACCAAGCATATAACACTGGACTTTGACAGAGTCCTCCTTTCAGTTTTCAAACATCATTAATTCATCCTCGTTAGCATTTTCACCGGGTTGTACTGGATATGGTTGATCCAAGACATAGGGTAGTTTTTCACACCTGAGGACAATCTTCAGGTTGCGTAACCAGTCAATGTAATTAGGTCCCGTGAGTTTGTTTGCATCAAGTACGCAACGAAGGGGGTTAGGTAATGACATAGCGACCTACAAGGAAATATAAAAATAAGCAGATAGTTCTTAAAAACAGATTTAGGACTTTTAATCTAGATTTAGGCTCCCACTATTTTTCGGCAATCTGTATGACCCTCTAATATACAGAACGGGAGATTCCAGTGATCTCCTAGTGGGGATGAGAATCCTTCGGGCATCATGCATGTGATCTTATGGTAGCACAACAAATCACATCAAGTCCCTTAGGCAGTCAACTCTTGACAATTGCAACATTTGCAATATTCGATCAATTTAACCCCTGAATCAGAATGACCTTGTGGTAGCACAACAAATCAAATGATTCAGTTAAGTTTATCCATTATTACTCAGATAACATGAATTCATAGTGCAATCCTTGTGGTAGCACAACAAAACTACACTATTTGTCCATTTATCTTAATGACATCACATGTCGTAGACCTAGGTTAATTTCTAAATCAAATAGACCTTGTGGTAGCACAACAAATCTATTTGAGATAAGAATTATCCTTAGATCTATAATGATGGTGGGTTACGTGGATTATTCTGAATATCTCACGTTTACAACTTAAATTTTTAAAAGAGGGGTTTTTGAGTTGATTTTAAAAATCGTGCTATCAATAGTATTTCGATTTGAAGTATCATAATACTTAATAGAAATATATATATGATAGCATAGACCACAAATATCACATATATGCAGAAAAATAAATAGGGATGATCATGGACTGCTAAAGCTACTATGTAATCATCGGAGGCAAACAATGATCCATAATAGAATCATAATGTGAAAACAGCAACACCGATTCCATTTGATGCGAGTCCTTCCTCCAGAGGTGTCTTCAGAAGATCCCGTCCTCTAAACTTAATCCGTAACATTTAAATATGAAATTTAGGACTCGCAGGTCCTTAAATGTACATTTAAATAATAAGAAACCTTGATCTTATCAAGGTGAGTACAATCTTATAGGAAGATAGAGAGTACATTTGAATTAAGAGAGAGGAGGACACACAGGTCCTATTTAAAATACCAAATGAAATATGCATCGCATTCATTCACATCAATCATCATATGATAATACTAAGTCCATGATCATCCCACCATAAAACACATCACATGCATCATAATTATCACATAATTACTGTTGGTATTAAATTTTATAAATATAATATTATAATACCAATAACTTTTCGAAATAACATTTATTTCAATATTATCAATAATATTCAAAACATTATTGACTAATGAAATAACTAAACCATTCAGTTAATCTAAATACTTATTCAAACATTTTGAACAGATAAATAAAATCAAGTTATGCATAAAATGAGTTTAAAACAATTTTAAACTTAATTGATTTAATAGGGAAGTTAATTATCTAAAACAATTTTAAATAATTAACCAATACCCTATTATCAATAAAACCCTTTTAAATGAATTAACAGTCATTAAACAGTTTAATAATCTGTTAATAATAATAAGAATAATTAATAACAGTTATTAATTATCCCTATAAAATTTCTATTTTAAAACATTTTTAAAATGGGCTAAAAAGGGTTTAAAATGGGCTAAAAAAGGGTTAAAATGGGTTTTAAAGGGGTTCGGGTAGCCTGCTGGGTCGGCCGGGTCCGGACACGGTCCGGATCTGGCGCGGGTCAACGGGTTCGGGCGGGCCGGCCCGCTGGCCCACGCGCTGGTCGCCCCCGCCACTCGATTAGGGTTTCTGGCGGGGTGCCGCCTGGTTCGCTCCCCGACCGGCGGGGCAGGTCGCCGTCGGCCCGGCCGAAGGGTGGCGGGGCTCCGGCCGGCTCCCACGGCGCTGGTGAACGTCGTCGACGGCGTCGAACGTCGCCGGTGGCGCCCCGGACATTCCTTGTTAGCATGCATGCGATCTCATCGCATGCCCTGGTTTTTCATGGGCAAGCCAGTGCGGGGAGGGTCATGGCCGGCCATAGCGGAGGCGAGGCGGCATCGTACGGCGCCGTGGACGTCAACGGTGGTCGCTAGAGGCGTTCCAGACGTCACCGAACGTCCCGATCAAACCATGATAATCCGATAATCCGATTATCCTTACATACATGGCCGATCGATCCTGGAGTTGAGCCGCCGTGACTGTCGGGCATCACCAGACGACGCTGGTGCTCCTAACCGATGATAGGAGGCCAGGGACATTCCTTGGAGCATCCGTTCAGCATGCTGCCATCTGCAAAGCCCATGCTAATCTCCCCTATTACAGTTCTAAACTGAAAATAAAAGTTCAGGCTAATAAAACAAGCACCAGCGAATCGTATTCGCCTCTCCAAACCTCCATGCAGCATCAGAGAAAACCAGGATAATCCTAGATCTAATATTGACGTGCAGTTGGAGGGTTTTTATCAAGAGATTAAAAAAATAATAATAATAACCAGCCCTAATCTTACAGACGAACCCAAAATTGCCCTATTTAATTCCGGGATCATATCCCAATAAGTTTTAGACATTCTAAAAAACGCGGGAATGATTCCCAGATTGTCAAAATAAATTTTAGCCCAAGAACATGTACAATACAGGTTCTTCACGCATAACGAGAAAAATCACGCAAAACGAAGCCGTTTTACGATCAAACCAGCAACCTGGCTCTGATACTACTGTTAGGAATCGCCTAGAACGCAGTGAAAATAAAATCGATTCCTACGTATCGTTTGCTGGGATCGTAAAACGGACAATAAAATTAAACGCGGGAAGAACGGTTCTTCACCTTTGCGGGGTTTCGAATCTCCCGTGGATGATTTCGACTCGGTAATCGCGCACGTGCACGATCTCTAGAGGTATCCACACGAGCTCCCGCTGCAGACGTGTTTTCCTCCTCGACTTGAGTGCTCCGACCAGATCTCAAATCCACCATGCGCGAAAAGAGAAAGATCTACTCCAAGAGAGAGAGAAGGAAAGAGAGAGAGGAGATAGAGAATCTTGGGGTGTGAAATTCGTCCAACATCTTTTTACCCCTCCCCTTGGCCTCCTTATATAAGAAATAAGGATAAGCACAAGGATTAATCCTCATGATTATCCAAGAGTTTGGCCTTGGATAAATCTCCATTAAATATTCATGTTTATCCTGCGACTTTTCATAAAAACCCAGATAAGCATGAAATTTAACGTCTATCACCGTCTGACAAGAACTCTTATGTGTGTGACCCTCTAGGCCCATATATCAGTCCGGTTTCAGGCCTATTAAACTTAGAGCTAATTCTAAAGTTTAGTATTTATTAATTAATATTTAGACATCATATGTTAAATGATTAATTTAATAAACAAGTGGTTTATCATCTGATGATTAATTCACTTGGCCTTCTGATCATGAACGGTACCAAACACTACCTCATGATCCCAGAAGATATAAGGGATACTATTCCCATTATTTGAACCTTTCCGTCTGCAGATACCGCACAGATAAAATCCTTCACTCATCCAATGTCCCAATAACGCAAGGGTATGGTTTTATAGTCAAACCCTCTATCGCATTATTTAGATGGATTCCGGTACTTAGTTAATTTCTAGAAAGACACCTCTTTCATTTGACCCTGGCCAGGGATTTCTGTGTACACATCCATAGGACATTCTCTCTCCAGTCATATACCAAGAGTGAGTGATCCCTTGTTGTTCACTCAATCACCTACGCAAGCTTTCCACTGTATCTGAGAGACCGACTATCGTGGGCTTAATGGTTAAAGTCCACAAGTCAGAGAATCAAAACACAATGGTCTACAAACAAGGTATCATTGGTGACTCAGGTCAAAGGACCAACTGTGCTACTGCAATGATTGAATTTTCTGGTTGACTAATAGGTATAATTACTATCTAGGAATTCTTATTTGGGTCTGTTCAGTGAACTCATTCTCTAATGAGCACCCACAAGTTTGTCTTAGTGTCACCACACGAGTGAATGTGAGATCATTCACCCTCATCACATGAGCAGACATAACTTGTTTCGATCTTATCGGATATTTAATGTCCATCTCAAATATCCTATGATCGAGAACTGTTTAAGACAAGTGACTGAGGATATTGATCTCACTATCATGATATCATCATGATTCAATATCCCACACATTTGTCTACGGACCTTCATTACGATAGTTAATTTGCAAGAACTATAAATGAAGAAATAATTGCCTTTATTCATAATCTGAACTAGAATGTATAATGATTGGCTTTGAGGCCACCCAGTTCTATCATTGGCTACTCCAGCCTGTCTAACTCTAGCTGGTTCTGCTTCCCCCAGTCATAAGTGAAACACTAACATGTACCCCTCCCACACCGGTACGGCAACATTGCCACATAGACCCCGCGCCCCTCCCGCACCGACACAAGGTGTCAAACGCAAACCACAATCATTCTACCTCCACAATCGCATAAACACACGCACACACAATGCGATTCCGATTATACAGAAATCCTCGGCCTCGATGTACGATTTCAAACATGCATTTAATCGAATTATCTAACAATGTAAACACATGTTAATAATATGAATTAATGAGGTTCTGTCTTGAATCGCGTCGCCCATGGCCGACGTTATTCAAGACTCATAAACTGATTCATCGGAAAACTAGCCTCAGAATATGGCCTAAAACACGTTGTCCGTGGAAGCCGCCCTTTGAATGGCGTCGCTGTCCCTGGACGCCTTTTAAAACAGAACTCTTACCTCACAGAAACCGCTTTCGAGATAAATCTAGCCTAAATGGCGTCGTCCTATCCTGACGCCATTTAAAACCCAATATCTGGTTCCCTTACAATTTCTCCCCTAAAATTACCCAAAAAATGCCACAAAAATAAGAAATGACTAGGAGAATCCAATTTAATACTTAGAACACACTAATTCCCATTTCATAGAAATGACCATTTTCATTTAAAAGCCCCTTAAACATGCTCATTCTACCCAATTCTCCTCACACGTCGCACGCTTCAAGCAGGAAAACATAGATTAAAACAAGCAAATCACGTATAAGGATCGTCCCCCTACCGGTCACTTGAACTCCTCCTAGTTTCGTGCCGCCGAACCGCCGCACTGCAAACCGTCGCCGGTACCGGCGTGGACGCCATCACTCCGCCGGGACGTCGGCTGCTGCCTGGAGAATAAAGTGCTGCGGAGGAGGTGGTGGTAGTAGTGGTGAGAGGTAGAGAGGTATTAGAGTGGTGGAAGAGGAAGAAGGAGAAGGAGAAAGGGAAGAGGGAAACAGAGAGGATCGGAGAGAGGGAAGAGAGAGAGTGAGAAGAAGAGAATGAGAGAAAGGAGGGAAGGTTCGGAGTGTTAAATCGAAGTAGATGAAAGCGCGTCGTCCTAGGCAGATGCCTTTTAGGTGACAAGATTGGGGTCGTACTCTCGCGGTCCGAAACTGGCCCACGTGACACCGACGTAGCACAATCTAAAACGCGTCCTCCTCGCGATAAAGAACCTAAGCCCCAGCCCCATAAGGGCCCAAACCAAGGGGTTCGGCTCCAAAACCGACCCAATAACTGTACCCGAAACCTCAATCCTTACATGGAGTCCCCTGGTGGGGCTTGGTGTTCGACTCCATCAGGAGCGGTGTCAGGTGCCAAAGGCATATTGGCCTAGGCAGTCGGGGCTTGGACAGGTGGAGGGATAGTGAGAAGGGTTGCCGGCATGGAAACTGACTGGACATCGATCGGAAGAGCAAGAGGATCGGCAGGGGGGCCCCGCTGAAAGCAGTTGCTGTTTTTTCTTGTCATGGATTTTTGTCCTTTCCCACAGACGGCGCCAAAAATGTTGGGTCAGAGATTTGTCCGATCAAAATCGGGTGGCTAAGATTCATTTAAATCACAGAGAACTCCTCGCTGCTCCTACAAAATGAACACTAGGTCAGAGGAGACCCTGGTTGAGATCAGGGGAACCCCTTCCGATGCCTAACCCAGGGTAGAATCAGAGAGAAAAGAGCAGATAGCCAGCTAGAGTATGTAGAACGTACCTCCTAAAGGTATCGGGGGGTTCCTTTTAGAAGGACAACCATAAGGCCATGGTAGAATCCGATTGGGGATCATGTAAAGGGAACTCGATCTGATCCTCGAGTGGGACGGAATTCTAGCTTCCCTGATTTGTCGCTGTTTGCCCTTATCAATAGGTCGGAGAGGGATTCAGAAAGGATTTCTTTAGGCAGAAAATCTCCCGTGCCTGCAGGGCGCCGGGGTCCGCTTCAGATTCAAAAGTCCCCGCGAGAACCCAGCCATACGGGTCTGTCGGCGGAAAGATTCAACGGGCCCGACAAGAGGCCTAGACATCTCTAAATGGACCGGCCCACACAAGAAAAGGGCCAGTAAAATTGGGCCCTTTCAAGGCCGATCACCGATCGGACACCCCCAAAAAATCGAAAAAATAAAAAACTATCATTGGACATGGCCCATTAAAGACATTTTTTAGTGTTCATTGGGAGTTGATTTTTACTTTTTCATATACTTTTGAGATGTCCGATCGATGACCAACCTGTACGGATGTGTAGGACCCCTTGGGGTCAACCTGGAAAAATTTTAATTTTTTCTTTTACCCACTACAATGTCTCTGCACAGCACGTAAGGCATCACACTGAGTATTACTCAAAGATTTATACTTGCCTACGATACCGCCGGGCATTGCAGTAAACATATTTTTTTTAGATTCTTTTTATAAGTCAGCCCTATCTTGATCTAAAAAGTTTTAAAAAATTAAAAAGTCATACTAAAATAGAACTAGCTTAAAAATATAATGTATGGGGAAACTTGGGACCAAATTACGTCCATCTTTTTTTTGAAAGAATGGCGCAGTGCCCGAGTATGTACACATAGGTTCGATTCTAATTAAAACTAGATATTTCCTCTCAAAAAGAGAGAATTTGTCCAACTTTCGGGAAAATTGATGTTTCCTTTCAAAGGGAGAAAATTCTAACCAACATCTGATTTTTTCCTTAGAAAGAAAGAATTCCGCTACAAAAGAACATGGTTCAATTTTATGTAATCCCATATTTTCTCTTAAAAGGAAAGAATTTTGTGCAGTCATTAATGTTCCGAGTAAACTGAAAAATCTCAAGAAAAATTTTTAGACCGAACACGGTTTCAAATCTAATACCTCTTACCGATCAAGCCGTTTGGTTCATCAAGTGGGGTCTATCAAATTCATCTACACCCCTAACCACAAGCAGCCGATGGCGCGCAGAACAAAGGTTGAGGGTGGAGGGCTGTCACGTGTGACAGGGCGCCCCGGCCCTTATTTCGCCTTTGATTTCGTGCTTCCTCGGGCGTGGTACTCGGAAAACGGGAAAGCCTTTACAAGGGGAAAAAAAAATAAAGAAAAAGGAAACGGGAAAGGAAAGTTTGAGGTCGCCAGGCGGTGGGCCCCACAACGGTAAGTTCTCTCCGCTTTTGCTTCCCTCCTCCCACAGCAGAGAGAGATGCACTCAAGAAAAGCCAGCGGGCTCTTATCCCCTCGCCCGTGTGGAAATCGTACAGTGCAGGCAATTAATATCCCCAGCGTATTATTATTATCTTTTTTTTACCTCCGATCACGCGGTGGCAGTGCACTACCCTCCCCACGGAACCACCGAGTAAGGAAACGGGGAACAGCTGAAGACGGTCGCGGGGCTCGGGCTGGTGTGATTGTAGCATCCGGTGTCCTTTCTATCTGTTCCCTTGCATAAATTAAATGCACAGCGGTAGAACTTTTAACAGAGGTCCGTCCGCCGTCGCCCAATTTTACTTTCACCGCCGCTTTACGGGCAGGGTGATCCCCGTCTCACCTCCTTCCATCTCTCCTCTGTCCGCTGTCACCCACGCGAGACACACATAAAACGGCCCCCACCTCCTCCTTCCTCCCTCCGCTCTCGCTGAACTCCGCCGTCTCCTCTTCTTCTCCTTAAGAAAACAAACCCCACCCGGTCGAGACGACGACGACGGCCATGGCGGAGAAATTCCACCCGCAGCGCCTCTCCGCCACGCTCGTCGCCGCCTCGATGCTCCTGTTCTCGCTCTTCGTCTCCCCCATTCACTGCCGGGCCATCGCCTCCGAGCCATCTGGACACACCGCCACCCTCGACGTCGCCGCCGCGCTGGAGAAGGCCAACCGGGTCCTCTCCTCCGAGCGCCAGACCCAGCAATCGCTCCAACAGGAGACGCACAGCCACAAGGGGGGACACCACCACCGTCACTCCGGATCCCATACATTGAGCCTGCAGCTCCAACCCCGGGACGCCCTCCGCCCGCCTGCCCACGCCGACTACAGGTCCCTTACCCTCGCCCGCCTCGCCCGCGACGACGCCCGCGTCCACGCCATCAACGCCCGCCTCCAGCTTGCCATCCACGGTGTGAGGAAGTCGGATCTGGTCCCCCTCACTGAGGACGGCGGCCTGGGGGCTGCCGCGGTGGAGGTGGCGGCCGGCGGCGGGGGCGGCCTGAGCGGGCCGGTGGTGTCGGGGACGAGCCAGGGGAGTGGGGAGTACTTCTCGCGGGTGGGCATTGGCAGCCCGGCGAAGTCGCTCTACATGGTGCTGGACACCGGGAGCGACGTGACGTGGGTGCAGTGCCAGCCCTGCACCGATTGCTATCAGCAGGCTGACCCCGTCTTTGACCCGGCCGCGTCCTCCACCTACACGCCGCTCACCTGCGGCTCTGGCCAGTGCCACCAGCTCGACGTATCCGCCTGCCGCAACGACTCCTGCCTCTATCAGGTCTCTTACGGCGACGGATCCTACACCGTTGGCGACTTCGCCACTGAGACCATCTCCCTCGGCAACGCCTCCGTCCCGGGGATCGCCTTCGGTTGCGGCCACGACAACGAGGGCCTCTTCGTGGGCGCTGCGGGCCTGCTCGGTCTCGGCGGTGGCGCCCTCTCCTTCCCTTCCCAGGTCTCCGCCTCCTCCTTTTCCTACTGCCTGGTCGACCGTGATTCCACATCCTCCTCCACGCTCGAGTTCGGCGCCGACGACATCACGGACCCTTCCGCCGTCTCGGCCCCCTTGCTCCGCAACCACAAGATGGACACCTTCTACTACGTGGGCCTCACCGACATTAGCGTGGGCGGGCAGATGCTGTCCATTCCGCCGTCGTCCTTCTCCGCGGGGGCGAGCGGGGACGGCGGGGTCATCGTAGACTCTGGGACGGCGGTGACGCGGCTGCAGAGCGACGCGTACGCCTCGCTCCGGAACGCCTTCAAAAGGGGCACGGCGGGCCTGCCGTCGGCGGATGGGGTGGCCATATTCGACGATTGCTACGACCTGTCCGGCAGGAACACGGTGGAGGTGCCCGCGGTGTCGTTCCACTTCGCGGGGGGCAAGGCGCTGAGGCTGCCGGCGAAGAACTACCTAATCCCGGTGGACTCGGACGGGACGTTCTGCCTGGCGTTCGCTCCAACGTCGGCGGCGCTGTCCATCATCGGGAACGTGCAACAGCAGGGGACGCGCGTCGGCGTCGACCTCGCCAAGTCGCTCGTCTCCTTCGCACCCAACAAATGCTAGTCCCAGTAACAAAAGGACCAAAGGAGGCGGTAAAAAATCCACAACTTTTGGGGTGAAAGCTTCTTGATAGTCTTTTTAATCTTTCTCTTATCTTCGTTTGTTAATTTTCTGGTGCGGCGATTGATGTGTATGAGGGGGACACATGCCCCCGGCCTCCGGCTGAAACGGCCAGCCGAGCTCCGAGGGGCAGGTGAAGGAGTCACGAACACCAGTAAGTTAGTATGAGTAGCTTGGAGTAGTTATGATGCATTGATGTGACTACATCTACATAGGGTGTGGTTTGGGGGGAAGGTGGCGATCTGAAACACGCGGACAGCCAGACAGAGAGGAGGTCGGTGGGACTGCAGTAATGGCGCTTGTTGGTGGGTGCTATAATGGCAGTCTTCCTTTCACTTTTTCGTCGCAGTTAATCTCTATTGTGCAGTGTGCAGCACCCTCAAAGGAGAAGAGAGAAGGGGGAAGAGGGAGCTGTGAGTTATGCTGTGACTTATGTTTAGTTAGTACCGTCTGTGATGGCGCTGGTCGTCTAAGGGGCAGCTGAGAAAGGAGTTCAGTAAAATAATGTAAACGTTAATATATGTTCTTAATATAATTTTATTATTAGCACGGTGAACAGTTCCCCACTTTATCAAATTTTCCGTTCGGTATCTAAGAATGTGCACTGTGGGCTCCTTCGGAAAACAATTTTTGCGTGGTGGCGGGCTTCTTTTGTCTATGTTTGTATGTTTTTATGACGTCCAACGAACAGTATTTAATCCTTTTAAACTTTTCTCACCTCTCTCCCTCCCCCCAACACCCCCCCGCCCAACAATGGCTTTATCCGTTTGTTGGCTTTTTGCGAAAATTCCGGTGACTTTAAAAAGAGGGAAACGGTGAAAGGGAACATGCGAGGCAGCTGGTGGTGCCATCGCATGCTTTGATGCACATGGCGTGGGTGGGAGAGCGGGGCCTCCTTTCCCATTTTGTTGTTACTCTCTTCTCGTCATGGTCATGTTTTCTGGTCGTCACTTTGACTTCCACAGTGCATACTAGCATTGGGTGGAGTCCTGATAATTGGGTAACTCGATCTATTATGTAATCTTCATAAATAATAATAATAAATAAATAAATAATAATAATAATTAAAAGATCATAGAGTATAACATCATTAATTGAGTAAGTTAAATAACAAAGATGATTAATTCAATCTAAAGATGATTTGAAGAGGTTGTTTGAAATTAGAACATAGAGATTAATTTTATAAACATTAGGTTGAGGTGTTGTTAATTTTAAATTCAGCTATTGTTTTACATTATGAAAGGTGGGTGAAAATGTTCATATTTTTGAGGAAAGAGAAGAAGAGATTAATTTTATAAGCATTAGGTTGAGGCGTTGTTAATTTTAAATTCAGCTATTGTTTTACATTATGAAAGGTGGGTGAAAACGTTCATATTTTTGAGGAAAGAGAAGAAGATGAAAAGAGAAGAAGATGAAGTTTTTTTTTTGAACAAATTTTATAATTTCGTGATTCGTTTGGGAGTCTAGATTTTTTGGCAGAATTTGGATTTGGGAGTTCTAATGGTGATGATTTTTTAAAATATAGATTAATTTATATTAATGTAAAAATTAATATTTTGATTTTAAAAGTAGTCAAAACCTGTAGTTATGTTCTTTGTATTTATGATTCAAAACATAGATTAGGTATGTAAAATTTTTATGAAAAATTTATTTTGATACACTATATCTAGAAGAACCTTATGGACGACAACAATCCTGACCGTCTATAATACTAAACAGCAGCATTGCTGGCTGTCTAGTATTTTGAACGGCAACATTGCTGGTTGTCTAGTATATTGAATGACAGTCTATCTGACCTTCTAATTTGGATCTTCTAAAGTTTAGTTTTTTATTTAGACGATCTTCACATATTTATAACTTGAGTATTTGTAATCCGAAAGATTTAAAATTTTGAGCACACGTTTGTTTTCATGGCATCTAGCAAAATGCAAAATTTATAATTTTTAAAATTTTAATTTTAATTTTTATTAAATTTGATTCAAGTTTAAACTTGTTATTTGAATTTTGAAAATACTCATTTGATTTTCGAAATTAGCAAAATTTTACAAGTATTGTACTTAGAATTTAAATATCATGTTTTACTAGTTTGGTGAATTTTTAAATCTGTTTATCAATATCCATCACATTTAATAATTTTTCAGTTTTAAAAATAAATTTGACATGTTAAATTATATTTATTTTAAAAAAAATATATAAAATTTTTAGAAATATTTTTCATATATTATTGTCTTATTTTAATGAAAAATATATTATTTTAGCATATGAATATCATTGATTATATTATTAATGTTAAATTTCATATTATGATGAATTTCAATTTCTGTAAGACATGTGCCATTAGAAAAAGTATTATGTAAGTATTCTTGTTAGATAGGGTATTATATAATCGAAGAACAACAGGTAAAATCTATAAAGCCTATTTCAGTATGGTGTAGTGGTGGCATATGTATAATCTCTGGTTCTGTAATAGTCAATACTTAGTACTATTGTCTAAGTATCCAGTGTATGTATGTATGGCCCTTTATATTGTGGTTAGAATATTTGTCCGTTTAAGGTATGAAATTGTGATAATTTGATACGTATATATGAATCATTTGAATTTATTATAAGACATTATAAATCTATGATGCGAAATTTTTAGAAACATGAATTTTGAAATATGTAACTTAACTATATGCTACTAGTTATATTTTGAGCGATATGTTATGTGATATGTGCCTCCCTACGCGTTAAAGAAATTATATGATATATTTGTGACTAGTAGTTTGTTTTCAAATAAATTAATAAGGTTTGATATATGTGATAAGTATTATAAATTAGTATGTTTATTTTAGATTATTAGAAAATACATCATATTTGATATGAGATCTTGTTTTATATCATTTTCTTATTTGATCTATACGTAGGATTATGAATTATTTATGATATAATTACCAAGTGATTTAATTATTATATATTTAGCATGTGGAGGGGATGATGCCTATTGAATTTTATACTCAGTAAATTTGTTGGATAATTTTTCAGGAGACGTGTTTAGATAGTTGGATTTTGATTCTGATCGCGAGGTGAAGTACTTGGAGCTTTTGGATTCGAGAGTAGTTATGATATATGAGACTTTTCAGTTTAATAGATTGATGTAGTAGGAATAATTGAGTCTATTATGTATTTGTGAGATCTTTAGGAGTTGAAAGACGTTGAATATGTTATGTTGGAACGATTGTTTATGTTGGGTATATGTATCCTCTAAGTCAATCATAAGGCACTTATTATAATCTAGTTCACTAATAAATGATATTTATTTCATTATGTAGATTGATATATTTATAACTGCGCGTAATGAAGTTTATGAATATGTATAATAGTTATTGGATTATGATGATATCATAATAATGAGACTGCTGACTTATATACACATATTCTTAACTGTTCCTAGTCGTAAGATATTTGAGAAGGACATCAAACATCCAGTAAGACAAGTATAGGTTATTCCAGCTCATATGATGAGGATGATTGATCTCGTTAATTACTTGTATGGAGACATTATGGTGAACCTATAGGTGCTCATTGAGGAATGAGTTCACTAAACTGATCTAACATGAATTGCCAAATGGTAATTTACCTGACTGTCAACCGACTTGATTCATCGTCACAGTGGCGTGGTTGATCCTTGGACTTGAGACACCAAAGGCACCTTGTCGGTAGACTTCTGGACTTTGACCTTGACCTATAAATCCCTATCTACGGGATTTCTAATAGTCTAGGATTGGGTCCAGTGGAAAACCTTCGAAGGTGATTATGTGTTCAATATAAGATCATTCGCTCTCAAGTAACTGAAGAGAGAATGCTCTAGAATAGATCCGCAGGAGTCTCTGGCCAGAGTAGAAACAATATCAAAAAATGTGTTTTCTGATGTTGTATAACGGAGTTTGATTCAAGTGAGTTGATCATCTAAGGTTTGACAGTTGACCATACCCTAAGTCGACTCGAGTGTATTGTGTGAATGAAGGATTATAGCCATATGGTAGCTGTGGACGGACATGTTACATGAGTGGGTTGCTGAATCTCATTACCTTCTGGGATCATGCGATCTTACTTGGCACCCAACTTGATCAGAAGTTTGGCCGAATTTTCAAGAGATATTAATTCGGTTAAGTAATTAATTAAATATGAGATATTAATTAATTATAATAAATTAATAAATTATTATTGGACTTAACGGGCTGAAAATCGGACTGGCAAATGGGCCTAGAGGGTCACATGCAAATAAATTATCAGACGGTGGTGTTCAAGAGGGATTTATATTAACTTAGGGACTTTTATGAAAAGTCGTGCGTGTTGGGATTTCTTGGGTTTCTTCGGATCGCTCACGGAGCGGAAAATAAAATTTTACAGCGATCAGTTTTCCCGTTTCGAAGAACTAAAAACAACGATTGTCGGATAATCGATTCTCACCGTGTACGGATTCGAATCCGCAACCGTTCGGTTCCGTCGGTGCGACACCGCAAGCCGCGCAAACGCCCGACCTCTAGCGAAGTCCACGCGATCCTCCTCGTGACGGATATCCTCACGTTCCTCGTTCTTCGCAGCCCACGAAACCTCCGCCGGTCGCCGCAACGCGCGGACGATTACCCGTCGAACGGGATTCGGAGAACCGGCGGAGCAGATCTGGATCTGTCTGGACGCCAGAGAGAGAGAGAAACTGAGGAGGGGCGGCTAGGGCTAGTGTTGGGATCTGGGTGGGACGCGAAGAACGCAGCGGAAACGAAGAACAAAAATTAATCCCGCCCGATGCCCGCTGATCCGATTCGGAACGAAAAACGCTAAAAACGGGTTGGAATCTGATTACCGTGCGCGGATTCGAATCCGCTTCCGTTTCGGTTCCGTCGAGGCGATGCCGCAAGCCGTACAAGGGTCCGGCCTCCAGCGGTATCCACGCGATCCTCCGCGGTGGTTCGTCCTCGATCCCTCGTCCGTTTCAGCTCGCTCGCTGAAGATCCGTCGCCGTAACGATTGCAGAAATCCCGCTGACGGGAATTCCCGACCTTCGGGAATCACGCGCGGCACAGACGGAAGCTGTTCTGGCGCGCCGAACGGGACGCCCAGAGGAAAAGAGAGAAAGGGAGGGATGACGGCCAGCAAGGGAAATCCTGGAGCTTGACCCAAGGTTTCTCAACAGCGTGTATATATATTAAGTCGGCGCGACTTTTCACAAAAGTCCCCGAGTTAATATAAATCCCACTTATGTACCACAGACTAAGAATCTTATTGCGTAGGACCCTCTAGGCCCATTTACCAATCCGGTTTTCAGCCCGTTAAGTCCAATAACTAGTTATTGACTTATTGTAATTAATTAATATCTATATATTAACTAATTACTCAACCGAATTATCATCGCATGTAAATTCGGTCGGACTTCTGACCAAGTTGGGTGCCAAGCAACACCGCATGATCCCGGAAGGTAATGGGATTCAGCAACCCACTCATGGAACCTGTCTATCCACAGTTACCACGTGGCTATAATCTTTCGTTCGCACAATGCTCTCGAGTTAACCTAGGGTATGGTCAACTGTCAAACCCTAGAGTGTCAACTCACTTGAATCAGACTCCGCTTTACAATATCCGAAAACCACTTTTCTGATATTGTTTCTGCTCTGGCCAGAGACTCCTGCGGATCTACTCTAGAGCATTCTCTCTCCAGTTACCTGAGAGCGAACGATCCTTTATTGAACACACAATCACCTTCGAAGGTCTTCCGCAGGACCCGATCCTTGACTATTAGAGATCCCATGGATAGGGATTCGTAGGTCAAGGTCAAAGTCCAGAAGTCCACCGACAAGGTGTCTTTGGTGTCTCAAGTCCAAGGATCAACCACGCCACGGTGACGATGAATCAAGCCGATTGACAGTCAGGTAAATTACCATTCGGCGATTCATGTCGGATCAGTTCAGTGAACTCATTCTCCAATGACCACCTACAGATTTACCATTGTGTCTCCACACTAGTAACTAACGAGATCAGTCACCCTCATCATATGAGCTGGAATAACCTGTACTAGTCTAACCGGATGTTTGATGTCCTTCTCAAACATCCTATGACTAGGAACAATTAAGAATATGTGTTTATAAGTCATCAGTCTCATTATTATGATCTCATCATAATCTGATGACTATTGCACATATTCATGGCCTTCATTATGCGCAAATATAAATATGCCAATCTACATAATGAATTTAATGCCATTTATTATTGAACTAAATTGAAATAGGTGCCTTATGATTGGCTTAGAGGACACCTATATCCATCAGTTAGCAGCAGCTTGGCCTGCGCAGCCCGTTCGCTATGTTTTATACTAACCGCGCGGTTTTTCATAAAAACCCCCGGTTTATATAAAACCCACTTATTTATCCATCGCCTTGAAAATCATTTGCGTGTGACCCTCTAGGCCCAAGTACCAGTCCAGTTAATGGCCCAACAAGCCCAGTGACTCCTCACTGACTTTATTAATCAATTAATAATCCTTTATTAATTAATTAATCAATCGAATTGATGTCGCACATCAAATTCGACCGGGCCTCCGATCACGTTGGGTGCCAAGCAACACCGCGTGAACCCGGAAGGTATTTGGGGTTAAGTAACCCACTCTTGGAACCTTTCCGCTGACAGTTACCGCGTGGATATAATCCTTCATTCGTACAATGCTCTCAAGTCAACTCATGGCATGGCGAGCTGTCAAACCCTAACCGGTCGACTCACTTGGATTGGATGCCGCTGATGAATATCGGAAAACTCCTTTCCCGATATTATCGTCCGCCCTGGCCAGGGACTTTCGCGCATCCTTCCTAGAGCATTCTCTCTCTAAGTACCGAGAGCGAATGATTCCTTATTGACACACAATTCCCTTCGACGGTATTCCGCTGTACCCAATCCTTGGCATATTAGAATCCCGTGGCTAGAGATTCGTAAACCAAGGTCAAAGCACAGAAGTCCACGGCCAAGGTGTCCTTGGTGTCTCAGGTCCGAGGACCATCCACGCAACTGCGACAATAGAATCAAGCTGGTTGACAGTGAGATACAATACCATCCAGCGATTCAGTCGGATCAGTTCAGTGAACTCATTCTCCAATGAGCACTTACAGATTTGCCTTAGTGTCTCCACACAAGTGACTTATAAGATCAGTCACCCTCATCATATGAGCAGGAGTAATCTGTACTAATCTAACCGGATATCCGATGTCCTTCTCGGATATCCTCCGACTAGGAACAATTAAGAATATGTGTGTTTAAGTGATCAGTCTCATTAGTATAATCTCATCATAATCTGATCACTATAGCACATATTCACGGACTTCATTATGAAACGATAATTAATGCGATTTACACATAATGAATATTATGCCATTTTATTAATAAATGAACGAGATTTACATAGTCAGATTGGTTTGTAGGCCACCTAAAACTAACAATCTCCCACTTGGACTAAAGTCAATCACCTTTATACAATAAGCCTATAGACTTTAGGTGACGCTCAAACACAATTTGAGCCAACGGCTTCGTCAGTGGATCTGCTACATTGTCGACGGATGGAACTCTTTCCACTACTACATCTCCTCTGGATATGATCTCTCTGATAAGATGAAAGCGCCTCAGAATATGCTTCGATTTCTGATGAGACCGCGGCTCTTTCGCTTGCACAATGGCTCCATTGTTGTCGCACAACAGTGGAACAGGCTCAGAGATGCTGGGAACTACGCCGAGGTCGGTGATGAATTTCTTCAACCACACAGCTTCCTTGGCGGCTTCAGCTGCAGCGATGTACTCAGCTTCAGTCGTCGAATCTACAGTGGTTACTTGCTTGGAACTCTTCCAGCACACTGCACCTCCGTTCAAAGTAAACACGAATCCAGATGTAGACTTGCTATCATCTGGATCTGACTGGAAACTCGAGTCAGTAAAGCCTCGCAGTTTCAAGTCACCTCCTCCATAGACAAGAAACATATCCTTAGTTATTATCAAGTACTTAAGGATATATTTCACTGCCTTCCAGTGCTCTTCGCCTGGATCAGCCTGAAATCTGCTCGTAACACTTAGAGCAAATGCAACATCAGGCCGTGTACATAGCATGGCATACATGATAGATCCTATGGCAGAGGCATAGGGTATTCTATCCATGAATGCCCTCTCATTAGGAGTCTTAGGAGACTGCTCCTTTGAGAGACTAATTCCATGTCTCATCGGTATGAGACCTCTCTTGGAATTTTCCATGTCAAACCTTTTGACTATGGTATCTATGTACAAGGATTGGGTCATTCCAAGCATCTTCTTTGATCTATCTCTATAGATCCGTATTCCCAATACGTAGGATGCTTCTCTCAAATCCTTCATAGAGAAGTTTTTTGACAGCTAGATCTTTACTGATGACATCATTGCTACATCATTCCCAATGAGTAGTATGTCATCTACGTAAAGAACTAGAAAAGTGACTGCACTCCCACTGGTATTCTTGTACACACAAGGCTCATCTTCATTCTTAATGAAGTCATAAGACTTGACAGCCTCGTCAAATCTTATGTTCCAGCTCCGGAAAGCCTGCTTCAGTCCATAAATGGACCTCTGAAGCTTGCACACTTTATCTGGAGATTCTTTGGATGTGAAACCTTCTGGATGTATCATACACACCTCCTCCTCAAGGTTACCATTGAGGAAGGCAGTCTTCACATCCATCTGCCAGATTTCATAATCAAAATGTGCAGCAATGACGAGTAGAACTCTGATCGACTTTATCATGGCAACTGGTGAGAAAGTCTCGTCATAGTCAATTCATTGCCTTTGACGATATCCCTTTGCCACCAACCTTGCCTTATAAGTGTTGATCCGTCCATCAGCACCGATCTTTCTCTTAAAGATCCACTTGCAACCGATGGGTACAATACCATCGGGCAAGTCCTCCAAGTTCCAAACTTGGTTGGTGTACATGGACTGGATTTCTTAGTTCATGGCTTCTCGCCATTTCCCGGCTTTCGGGCCTTCTATGGCCTCCTGGTAGGTTTTAGGATCATCATCCTCATTATATTGTACCTTAGACTCACCTTCAGCAATATGTCCCACATATCGTTCGGGTAGTCTACGTACTCTACTAGATCTACGAGGCTCATCTGTGTGTACCTGAACAGATTCAGGAACTGATATCTCATCTGATGATAATGTAGCTGTTTGGGGATCTGGAACCTCTTCCAGTACTATTTTACTCCAACTGTCCTCCTGGAGAAGGTATTCCTCTTCCAAGAAGACAGCTTTCCTGGTGACAAACACATTTTGTTCACCAGGATGGAAAAAATAGTATCCAAAAGTTTCCTTTGGATATCCCACAAACCTACATTTATCAATTCGTGATTCCAGCTTGTCTGGATCATACCTCTTTACATGAGCAGGACAACCCCAGACTTTAACATATTTAAATTCTGGTTTCCTGCCTTTCCATATCTCATATGGAGTAGAGGCTACAGACTTGCTGGGAACTCTGTTCAGTAGATATGCTGCTGACTCTAGATCATACCCCCAGAGGGACACTGGTAATCCTGAAAAGCTCATTATAGATCGCACCATGTCCAACAAGGTGCGATTCCTCATTTCCGATACACCATTCATCTGTGGTGTACATGGAGGGGTCAGCTAAGAAAGGATACCATTATCCTTTAAGAATTATGTGAAATTAGTACTCAAGTATTCTCCTCCTCGATCTGATCGAAGAGCTTTAATACTCTTTCCTAATTGCTTCTCTACCTCATTCTTGAACTCCTTGAACTTCTCAAATGCTTCCGACTTGTATTTCATTAAGTACACATAGCCGAATCTTGAGAAGTCATCGGTGAACGTGATGAAGTAAGAAAAGCCACCTTTGGCTTGGGTGGACATTGGACCACATACATCCGAATGTATTAGTTTCAGAATATCCTTGGCACGTTCTCCATGTCCAGTAAATGGAGATTTTGCCATCTTTCCCATAAGGCAGGATTCACATGTTGCAAACAATTCGTAATCGAATGCAGTTAAGTAACCATGCTTGTGCAACTTTTGCAACCTGTTTTTGCCAATGTGCCCAAGTCTACAATGCCACATGTAGGCCTGGTTCACACAATTCTTGCTCTTCTTAAGAGCATTATCAATTTGAAGATTGTAATAAGAAACATCTAAGAGATATAGACCGTTGACTAAAGATGCTGAAGCTATTGATTTATTACCATAATAAATCGAACAACTTCTATTCTCAATAGTCAACCTATATCCTATCTTGTCCAAACAAGATATTGATATGATGTTCTTTATTATGCTAGGAACATAATAACAATCTTCTAAAAGTAAGGTGTCTCCTGATGGAAGTCTGAGGTTTACTGTCCCAACAGCAATCGCCGCAACTTTTGCGCCATTTCCTAGCCTCAATTCCACCTCACCTTGTCTCAGGTTGCGCTTACTTGTCAGCATCTGCACATCATGGCAGATATGAGAAGCACATCCGGTATCCAATACCCAAGATGTGGAATCTCTAACTGACAAGTTGATATCTATCATATAGATATCTAAAGCTTCAGACAGCTTCACTCTTCCATGAGTTTTATCGTTAAGGAACTCCTTGCAGTTCCTCTTCCAGTGACCATACTGCTTATAGTAGAAGCAGTCACCCTTCACTACTCTTTTACCTTTGTCCTTCGATCCTTTATCGTTAACTGTTATCTCTGCTTCAGGGGCATTCAATGCCGATTCAGCAGGAGGATCAGCTCCAGGGACAAAGTTATTGTGCTCAGATCTGAAGATATTCTTCAGATTTCTGAACCAATCCGAGTAGATTAGGTAAGTTAAAAGGGCATCAAGTATGCCACGGAGTGGGTTATTCGACGACATAATTCTCTACAGGAGATAAGTAAAATCTATTTAGCAGATGTTCAATTATTAAAATTTAAAACAAGACATGATCTTTTGTTCAAGTTTAACTCCCACTAATTTTCGACGGACTGTATAACCCTTAGTTATACAGAACGGGAGACGTCGACAGTCTCCTAGTGGGGATCAGAATCTCAATGACTTGCACTACAGCCTTGTGGATAGCACAACAAACTATAATACAATCAAAGAGTACCCAACTCATGGGACTTTCAACTCCTTGCAATATCTGATCATGGCTTCGGTCCCCAGAGATTTAATGGGCTTGTGGATAGCACAACAAACCATTAATTCTGGTCTAAGCTAACCATCGTTACGCGACGAGCATAGATTTGTATGTATCCCTTGTGGATAGCACAACAAAGCTACATGGTTCCTCTACACCGATCTATAGGCATCTAATGCCATAGCCACAGTTTCTCCTCGAAATTAAACAAGCCTTGTGGATAGCACAACAAACCTGCCTAAAGTGATTTGAATCCTATGACTATAACGATGGTGGACCTCGCGGTAAGTTCTCAACTACTCGCGTTACGGCTTAGAGTTTATCTGAGGGTATTTAGATAACTTTTATCTTGGTCTCTCCTAGGTGATAGTATATAAATACATCGTATATATTTACTAAATACTATAACCTGCTTTGATTCATAATTAAAAGAAAACAATGCATCTCATACATGTCATTAGTGTGGTCATGGATAGCACAGTGGGTTTGACTGGAGCCAACAGTTAAACGCACACACAATCTAACACAACAATTATATTAGATGACCTGCAAACACATAGGCAACAGATCTCCATCTTTTCGCCTTCCTGGTTGCAGCTATGGATCGTCCTCGCTCCTTCCTCGGTTGCCTCGATCATATTACGTTTAAATTTTAGAATTTCAAGTAAATTGAAGATGGCCTTATTGCGAGTACAAGAGAGAGAGGGAGGTAGAAATACATCGGAGTATGAGAGAGAGAGGTGCGCAGACCTCTATTTATTAACAATTAATAAACAATCATATATCTACGATCCACACAATCCATTCAGCACATGAATAATAAATTAAGTGCATATCCATGACCACAGTGTGTTTTAAACATCCCACACATGATTCAGCGCATCACATGGCTAAAACAAATGAGTTTTTCAAAATAAATAATTTTGGCTTTCAAAAAGCTGGGATCCAATCAAAATTGGTATTTGAATTTCGAAAACTCATGTTATTAACTTAACATGCAATTAAATCAAAATTTAAAAGCATTAAACACACATCACACACGCACACAATCTAAATTAATAATTCCATATTATTCCATGCAAATTAGAACAATTCTAATAATCTAACACTTAGATTAAACCCCATTAATAATCTAACAATTAGACTATTAAAAAACTAATCTAACTCTTAGATTAATCCAACTAAGTTAATTAATAATTTAACATTTAAATTAATAATCAACCATGATTAATTATTAAGTACTAATCTAACACTTAGATTAGCCAATTAATGTTAATTATTAATTTAACTCTTAAACCAATAATTAACACTAACTAATTAATAATCAATTAATCTAACTCTTAAATTAGATAATTAAAGTTATCATTAATTTAACTATTAAATTAATGACTAACAGTAATTAATTAAGAGCTACTAATTTAACATTTAAATTAGTCATTTAAGTTAATTATTAATTTAAAAATTAAATTAATAACTAACTCAAACATTAATTAACAATTAGCTGAGATAATAGTTAGTTATCTAACAATTAGACTAATAACTATTAATAACTAATTTAATAACTAATTTAACATTTAAATTAGTTAAAATGAGGTTAATAATCAATTTAACATTTAAATTAATATTAAGCCCAACTAATTAACAACTAATTGCTAGTTAATAAAAATCCTTAATTAACATAATGATTCAAAATCATTAATTAAAACAATTAACTAAATTTGAATTATATTTTAAAATTTAAAATAATTTCAAATTTTAAAATCCGGATCCAATTTAATTAAGATTAGGTTTATAGGGGTTATACATAGGACAAAAGGAAAAAAAGGGGTTCAGCCCAGCCATAGGTTCGGACCCTGGCTTAGCCAGGGTCTGGACCAGGGTGCAGCCATGGCTTGGCTGTCCCTGGTCCCAGTCGGGTCCGGCCGAGACGGTCCGAACCGGCTCGAGACCGGCCCGCCTGGCAGCTACCTGCAAACACCCGAGCCCTAACTTGTTGCAGGCTGGCGGCGGTTGCAGGGCAGGGGCGCCGGCGGCCGTGCCCCTCGGCGGCACCGGCCCTGGCCGGCGGTCTTGATCCAGAGTCTCGGCCGGCCATCCCAACGCTTGGGAAGCGAGTACGAAGTCGCCGAAAAGCCCCGGTTCATCATCTCATGAAGAACTCCGAAAACCCCAAATAAAATCCAAAAAATCACAGAAAAATAATCAAATTATTTGTGTTCATCTTATGAACACAATTCCGTCATTTTAATCGGATTAAACGCATGGAATAACTCAAGAAAAATTAATTTTGGAATCCGAAACGGGACGAGAAACAGTGAAACCTGGCTTTGATACCACTGTTGGGATTTCTCGGGTTTCTCCGGATCGCTTACGCAGCGGAAAATAAAATTTTACAGCGATCCGTTTTCCCGTTTCGAAGAACTAAAAACAACGATTATCGGATAATCGATTCTCACCGTATGCGGATTCGAATCCGCAACCGTTCGGTTCCGTGGGTGCGACACCGCAAGCCGCGCAAACGCCTGGCCTCTAGCGAAGTCCACGCGATCCTCCTCGCGACGGATATCCTCACGTTCCTCGTTCTTCGCAGCCCACGAAACCTCCGCCGGTCGCCGCAACGCGTGGACGATTACCCGTCGAACGGGATTCGGAGAAGCGGCGGAGCAGATCTGGATCTGTCTGGACGCCAGAGAGAGAGAGAAACTGAGGAGGGGCGGCTAGGGTTAGCAGCAGCTTGGGCTGCTCAGCCCGTTCGCTATATTTTATACTAACCGCGCGAGTTTTCATAAAAACCCCCGGTTTATATAAAACCTACTTATTTATCCATCGCCTTGAGAATCATTTGCGTGTGACCCTCTAGGCCCAAGTACCAGTCCAGCTAATGGCCCAACAAGCCCGGTGACTCCTCACTGACTTTATTAATCAATTAATAACTCTTTATTAATTAATTAATTAATCGAATTGATGTCGCACATCAAATTCGACCGGGCCTCCGATCACGTTGGGTGCCAAGCAACACCGCGTGAACCCGGAAGGTATTTGGGGTTAAGTAATCCACTCTTGGAACCTTTCCGCCGACAGTTACCGCGTGGATATAATCCTTCATTCGTACAATGCTCTCGAGTCAACTTAGGGCATGGCGAGCTGTCAAACCCTAACCGGTCGAGTCACTTGGATTGGATGCCGCTGATGAATAACGGAAAACTCCTTTTCCGGTATTATCGTCCGCCCTGGCCAGGGACTTTCGCGCATCCTTCCTAGAGCATTCTCTCTCTAAGTACCGAGAGCGAATGATTCCTTATTGACACACAATTCCCTTCGACGGTATTCCGCTGTACTCAATCCTTGGCGTATTAGAATCCCGTAGCTAGAGATTCGTAAACCAAGGTCAAAGCATAGAAGTCCACCGCCAAGGTGTCCTTGGTGTCTCAGGTCCGAGGACCATCCACGCAACTGCGACAATAGAATCAAGCTGGTTGACAGTGAGGTACAATACCATCCAGCGATTCAGTCGGAGCAGTTCAGTGAACTCATTCTCCAATGAGCACCTACAGATTCGCCTTAGTGTCTCCACACAAGTGACTTATGAGATCAGTCACCCTCATCATATGAGTAGGAGTAATCTGTACTAGTCTAACCGGATATCCGATGTCCTTCTCGGATACCCTCCGACTAGGAACAATTAAGAATATGTGTGTTTAAGTGATTAGTCTCATTAGTATAATCTCATCATAATCTGATCACTATAGCACATATTCACGGACTTCATTATGAAACGATAATTAATGCAATTTACACATAATGAATATTATGCCATTTTATTAATAAATGAACGAGATTTACATAGTCAGATTGGCTTGTAGGCCACCTAAAACTAACAGTTCAGACTTAATATATATACAGGCTGTTGAGAAACCATGGGCCAAGCTCTAGAGTCTCCCCTTGTTGGCCGACCCCCCTCTTTCCTCCTCCTCTAGGCACCCCTCTCAGGGCATCGGGTGCTTTCCCGTCTCTGCTGCGCACAATTCCCGAAAGTCAAGAATTCTTCGTCTACGGGTTTCAAACGTTGTTGCGGCGAAGGATTTTCAGCGAGTGAGCTGATTTGGATGAGGGAGCGAGGACGAACTACCGCGGAGGATCGTATGGATATTGCTAGAGGCCGGACGTTTGTGCGGCTAGCGGCATCGCCTCGACGGAACCGACACGGACACGGATTGGAATCCGCGCATGATGATGTGATCACAATCTGATTTTTTGATTTACCGTTTTTCGTTCCGAATAGATTTGGGGGCTTCGGGCGAGATATTTTTGTATGTTTCCATAGCGTTCTTCGCGTTCCGCCAGGATCCTAACAGTTGTATCAGAGTCAGGTTACCACTCTGACCCGTTTCGAAAAGCTAAAATTAATGTTTTGAAATTAATTCCATGCATTAATTCATTTTTCCTCAGAGAAATTGTTCATGGGATGAACGTAAAATATTAGAATGATTTTTCTATGTGAAAAATTATTTTTTTAGGTTTTTTCGTCGCGTTCTTCATGGATATGATGAACCAGCTTCATGGGACTTTGATGGAGTACGGCCACCTCCATGGTGGAGGTTGGTATGACCAGCGATCTCAACCAGTTCCCTAGGATCTTTGTGGTGACTGGCGGCTGGCGGTGGAGCCTCCCATCTGTCTCATTTTCTAAATGTTGGAAGAGAAAGGAAAAGGGAGGCCACTGTTCCAAAACCGTAAACCACAGTTTTTGGGGGGCTACTGGTGGCACAGGCACTCCATTCGGCCACCGCCAACGTCGGGACGAAAGAGGGGTGGGGGGGGGTGGGGGGGCGTCGCCTTGCAACTCCCTGCCGGCCCTCCACCTGCCGGCGCCGGAGAAGAACCTGAAAAAAAAAGGGGGCTCAGGGGTGGTGCTAGGGAAAGCCCTAGCCGCACGAACTAGTACGAGCAGTGGCTCGAGGTCGGCCCGCCCGGGCGATCCAAGTTGGACCCGAGCCAGGCCCAGCCCACTTAGGGCAGGCCATAGCTCGGGCCCAGGCACCTAGGCCGGCCCAGATGGGTCTAGTCCGACCCAGTCCTAACGCCTCGCCGACCCAGTTCAGTCATGCCGACTTACTTCGAACCAGCGAGCGCAGCACAGTGGGAACGACCCAAACATATACTTACTCCAAAGTGAGCACATACATACATCCATAACACTATGAATCAACCATCATAACCACAAATTTATCTACTAATAACAAATAACGTAAATACAATACTTGTCCAGAATCTCTAAACATATTCATATATTACATCAATTAAGTAGTAGTTCGATCTTCAAGCTCTAAATCTCCTAGTCCCATAGTTTAATCTTTACTTCTCTTTACCTAAAAAATGTTAGGGAGCAAGGATAAGTCTCATCCGACTTAGCAATCACATGATACCACTACATGGCTTATCATATATAATCGTAAAAAGAAACATGATAATACCATATAATCAAATTATGATAGAATAGAACATAACAAGCTTCAGCTAACATAAGGATCATGGCAAATCTTGGCATAGTTGAAAGATCATAGTATTGTTGGGTTCGCCTGTGTCCGGATTTGACCAAAATGCAACGGAAAATAATTTGTTGGGATCGGATCTATCCCGTTTCGATTTACAAAAACCTTGAACAGTAAATCGGATTTACCTTGTGCGGATTCAAATCCGCGTTCGCTCGGTTCTGTCGGTGTGATGCCACAAGCCGAACAGGTGCCTGACCTCTAGCGGTATCTACGCGATTTTCCTCTCGGTGGATCGTCCTTGCTTCCTCGCTCACTGCAATGCCTGCGGATCCCGTCTAGCTGCGCATAACCCTCCGTGACATGCGGATTCAGAAATTTCCGTCGGACGAGGAGGTAGAGTAGGCGGGAATCAGAGCAGAGTCTCCAGGGCTGGCCAGACGTGGGGGCCACCCAGAGAGAGAGAGAGGAGAGAGAGGGGGGAGGCTAGGTCAAAATATGAATGTGTTTTGCAATTTTTCAGAAAAATCTACACTTATCCGAAACCCTGTCAAAATATCCACCAACTTGAAAATCTTTTATGTATAACCTTCTAGGCCCAAATACCAATCCAGTTAATGGTCCATTAAGTCCAGTAACCTTTTACGGATCTACTGAATTAATTAATATCCTTATATTAATTAATCAGGCGAATTTAATGTCCTACCATAAATTCGGACGGACTTCCAATCACGTTGGGTTCCAAGCAACACTGTGTGATCCCAGAAGACATTGGGATTTATGCAATTCACTATGGGAACCTTTTCGTCAATAGTTACCGCGCGGATATAATCCTTCATCCGTGTAAGGTTCCCGAATCGACCTTGGGTATGGTTTATGATAATTTCACAATTTTACGTAAATAACAGGTGAAATCTACATACTTTGCTATCAATTTAATGAACAAAATCACATGGAATGATAGATAAATCATTTGTGAATTCAAACATAATAATTTTGAAAAAATTCGAATTTCAAATATCATCACTCCATGTATTGAATAAGGATAGCAATTTCATTCTCATATAAGATTTCCTCGGCAATTATTTAATGTACAGTTGGATGATTTATTGCCGCATGAACTTAACTGTTATTTTATGTGAATGTAGGACATGAACAAGCATATTCCATAGTGGTTGGACTACTTGGATTTCAAGGAAGTGACCGGGGTTCAAATCCTGGAAGGAACAAGATTGTATTTCTTTTTGTCTTAAAAAGGGAACCACTAACCAACTAAGAGAGAGAAGAGGGAATTTGGGAATTCAAATTTCAAAAATATTATTTTTTTTAAATTTGAATTTCAAAATCTCAAAAACAACATTTATTCTTCAATTCAAAAGTCAAATTTTAAAATATCCCTCTCCTCCAAATTTAAATTTCAAATATGCTTTTATGGAGAATCCTCTAATCAAAGGGGAGCTTAATGCTAGCAATTAAAGACCCATTTATTAGAAGATTTGAATTTCAAAATTTGAATTAAGAATTCTCCTCTATAAAAACCAAGAAAGTGGGAGAAAAGAACAACTTTTGAATTGGGGGGTTTTTGAATCTCTCTCTCATTTTTCTCCTTTGGAATTTTTTGGTTGTTCTCTCTCTCTCCCTGTTTCTCCTTCTCTCACCCGCACACTTCCTCTCTCTCTCTCAAGTTCTCTCTCTCTCCCTGTTTCTCCTTCTCTCACCCGCACACTTCCTCTCTCTCTCTAAAGTTCTCTCTCTCTTTCTCACTTTTTCTCTCTCCCTCTTTCTGCATCTGTCTCCCTCTCTCCCTACCTTTTATTCTCCCTCTCTATCTCTCTCTTCCTTTTTTTCTCTCTCTCACTTTCTCTCTCTCTCTCTCTCTCTCTCTCTCTCTCACATACACACAACCCTCTCTTTTCCCCCTGCGTCTCTCTCTGTCAGTTTCTCTCTCTCTCTTTTCTCCGCAGTCCTCCCTCTCTCCCACATTCTCTCTCTCTCTCTTTCTCACTTTCTGCGTGTCTCTCTCTGCTCCCACGCGCACCAACGCAGCGCCTCGGGCCCGCTTCCCCCACGTGGCATTGCTGGGAGCCTCGCCGCCACCCTCTTCGTCGTCTGTGCCTGCTGGGCGGGATCACCAGAGCCACGTAGCTTCCCCAGCTGCACTAGCCGCCAGAAGCCGGCCCCGCCAAGGCCACGCGGCGTCACGCGGCTGTTCGCGGGGTTGCACCTCGTCGCCCGTGCCGCGGCTTTGCAGCTCGCGCCGCCACGCTTTGCCATGCGGCAGCGCCGCACGCTTTGCCGGGCTGGGCATCGTCGCCCGTGCTGCAGCGTTGCAGCTCGCGCCGCCACGCTTCGCCACACGGCACGCAGTCGCGTGTTCCCGCCCGAGCCGTTGCCGCTCTTCGTCTGCAGCGCCCCTCCTCGTCTGCAACGCCTGGCTTCGCACAGTGCTGCGGTCCACTACGCCAACCCCAGCCATCCTGGCGCACTGCACCTCCCGAACCAGCAAGCTTCTCACAGTGGCCCCCTTGTTGTTCTTTTATTAGTTATTCTAGTTGTTAAGCTTTTAGTTAACATTTCTATTGCTGATTATCTTTTTATTTTCTTTATATAACCATTGTAATACTTCTTTCACTAATAGTAATCAAGTCTTTGTTTCGATCTTGTGGTCATTTTTGTTTTCTTTTCTAGATTAATATTCTTTAGTTAGTTTCATATGTTTTGCTTAATCTCAACAAATTATTTCATCATATTTTAATGGTAGGCTCTAAATGTTAATTAGATAGTTTTGAGAACATTTAAAATTCTATAATTAATTTTGTTTAAGTGTTTAAAATAGAAGTTTTCAACTAGAGCATCATATCGAAAATCCAATTTTATTCAAAATCCAAAGTTTTCAAAATTAGATTTCTATTTCCTCGTGGATTGACCCGATCTCATCACTGCACTATTTTCAAATAATTTTGTGTGAGAATCGGAATTTAAAGTTGATGATATTTGTGTTTTAACGACCGTATTTAAATACGCATAAGTTTTCTGTTAAACCCTAGCCGGCCGATTCACTTGAATCAGATGCCGCTAATCTATATCAGATAACTCTTTATCTGATACAGAGTCCGCCGTGGCCAAAGACTTAAGCGCATCATTTCTGGAACATTCTCTCTCTTATTACCGAGAGCGGATGATCCCGTATTGAACACATAATTATCTTCGAGGGCATCTCCCTGAACCCAATCACTTGACTTATAGATAACCCATAGTTAGGGATTTGTTAATCAAGGTCAAAGTTCAAAAATCTACTAACAAGGTATCCTTGGTGTCTTAGGTCCAAAGACCATCCACGCAACCGTGACAAAAGAATGGAGCTGGTTAACGGTTAGGTAGATACCATCCAGCGATTTATGGTCGAATCGGTTCAGTGAACTCATTTGCCAATGAGTACTTATAGGTACAGCATAGTGTCTCCACACAAGCGCCAATCACTTTTGTACAAAATACCCATATTCTCTAAGTGACGCTCAAAGACATTCTGAGACAAAGGCTTCGTCAGTAGATCTGCTATGTTGTCGGTTGAAGGAAATCTTTCCACTACGACATCTCCTCGAGTTATGATCTCGCTGATCAGAGGAAAGTGCCGCAGAATGTGCTTCGACTTCTGATGAGACCTCGACTCTTTCGCTTGAGAAATCGCCCCGTTGTTATCACATAGTAGTGGGACGGGACTAGAGATACTATCCACCACACTAAGATCGCTGATGAATTTCTTCATCCAGACTACTTCCTTGGCAGCTTCAGCAGCATCAATATACTCAGCTTCTGTTGTCGAATCAACAGTGGTTTCTTGCTTGGAACTTTTCCAACTCGCTGCTCCCTCGTTGAGTGTGAAGACAAATCCTGATGACGACTTGCTGTCATCCGGATCAAATTGAAAACTCGAGTCAGTATATCCTTACAGCTTTAAGTCTCCTCCTTCATCGACCATAAACATATCCTTAGTTCTTCTCAAGTACTTAAAGATACATTTCACAACCTTCTAGTGTTCATCACCTGGATTTGTCTGATATCTACTCGTAACACTTAGAGCATATGCAACATCATGTCTAGTACATAGCATGGCGTACATGATGGAACCTATGACTGAAGCATATGGAACCTTATCCATCATTGCTCTCTCCTTAGGAGTTTTGGGAGACTGACCTTTAGAGAGATAAATTCCATGTCTCATGGGTATGAGACCTCTCTTGGAATTTTTCATTGCAAACCTTTTGACAATGGTTTCTATGTATATGGATTGGGTTAAAACAAGTATCTTCTTTGATCTATCTCTATAGATCCGTATTCCCAATACATAAGATGCTTCTCCCAAATCCTTCATGGAGAAGTATTTAGATAGCCAAATTTTTACTGATGACATCATCCCTACATCATTCCTAATGAGTAGGATGTCGTCAACATAAAGAACTGAAAATGTGATTGCACTCCCACTGTTTTTCTTGTACACACAAAGCTCATCTTCATTCTTAATGAAGCCATAGGATTTGATCGCTTCATCAAACCTTATGTTCTAACTCTGGGAAGCTTACTTCAGTCCATAAATAGACCTTTGCTACTTGCATACCATATCTGGAAATTCCTTTTGATGTGAAGCCCTCTGGTTGCGTCATATACACCTATTCCTCAAGATTTTAATTGAGGAAGGCCATCTTCACATCCATCTGCCAGATTTCGTAATCATGGTATGTAGCAATAGCGAGAAGAATTCTGATAGACTTAATCATGGCAATGGGAGAGAAGGTCTCGTCATAGTCAATGGCCTTTGATGATAGTCCTTCGCCACCAACCATGCCTTATAAGTCTCAATTCGTCCATCTGCACCAATCTTTCTTTTAAAGATCCATTTGCAACTGATAGGTGCTATACCCTCGGGGAAGTCAACCAAGTTCCAAACTTGATTGATGTACATAGACTGAATTTCAAAATTCATGATTTCTCGTTATTTTCTTGTCTCTGGACTTTCAATGGCCTCCTAGTAAGTGTTAGGATCATCATCCTCATTATAGAGTATCCTAAAACCATCCAAATTGATATGTCCTACATATCTTTTGGGTGGTTTAGGTACTCTTTCTGACCTAAGAGGTTCTTGTGTACTTTCTTGAACATGTTCAAAAATTGATAGTTCATCTGATGAACCATTAACAGTTTGTAAGTATGAAATTTCTTCTTGAGTTATTTTACTCCCACTATCCTTTTGGAGAATATAATCTTCTTCCAAAAAGACAGCTCTCCTAGCTACAAACACATTTGGTTCGCCAAAATGATAAAAGTAATATTCGTAAGTTTCCTTCGGATATCCTATAAATATGCATTTGTCAATTCTGGACTCCAGCTTATCTGCATCATGTCTTTTGACATGAGCAGGACATCCCCCAGACTTTAACATGTTTAAGGTCTGGTTTCTTTCCATTGCATATCTCATATGGAGTGGTTGCAACAGATTTGCTAGGTACCTTATTCATGATATACATAGCCGAGTTAAGTGCATATCCCCATAAGGACACTGGTAATTTGGACATACTCATCATCGATCGTATCATTTCCATTAATGTGCGATTCCTCATTTCTGATACACTATTCATTTGAGCGGTATAAGGAGGTGTAAGCTGAGAAAAGATACCATTATCCTTTAAGTATTTTGTGAACTCTGTACTCAAATATTCCCCACCACGATCGGATCGTATGGTTTTGATACTCTTTCCAGTTTGTTTCTCTACTTCATTCTTGAATTCTCTGAATTTTTCAAAAGTTTCTGATTTATACTTCAATAAGTGTATAAAGCTATATATTGATAAATCATCAGTGAAAGTAATGAAGTATGAGAAACCACCAATGGCTTGGGTTGGGTTGACATAGGACCACATACATATGAATGTATTAGTTCTAGTAAGTCATAAGCTCGTTCTCCAGTTCCAGAAAATGGAGATTTTGCCATTTTACCCATTAAATATGACTCACATGTTGCATATGATTCATAATCAAATGGATCTAAGTATCTATTTTTATGCAACCTTTGGAGTATGTTTTCACCAATGTAGCCAAACCTACAATGCCATAGGTAGGCTTTGTTCGTTTCATACTTGTTTCTTTTATTTAAAGAACCGATCTTGAAATTATCATGAGACATATTTAATAAGTACAATCCATTGGATAACAAAGCAGAAGCTATTAATTTATTTCTAAAATAAATTGAACAACAATTGTTCCCAACAGATAAGGTGTACCCAATTCTATCTAAACAGGAAATATAAATAATATTCCTTATTATGCTAGGTACATAATAACATTCATCCGACCAAAATGCAGCGAAAAATAATTTGTTGGGATCGGATCCATTCCGTTTCGATTTACCAAAACCTTAAATGGTAAATCGGATTTATCTTGCGCGGATTCGAATCCGCATTTGCCCGGTTCCGTCGGTGTGATGCCGCAAGCCGCGCAGGTTGCCCGGTCTCTAGTGATATCCACTCAGTCTTCCTCTCGGTGGATTGTCCTCGCTTCCTCGCTCGCTGCAACACCTGTAGATCCTCTGGGTGCGTGTAATCTCTGCGACATGCAGATTCAGAAATTCCCATCGGACAGGGAGGCGGAGCAGGTAGGAGTCGGAGCGGAGTCACTTTTTATGGACCCATTGAATTAATTAATATCCTTATATTTATTAATCAGCCGAATTTAATGTCCCACAATAAATTTATACGGGCTTCCGATCATGTTGGGTGCTAAGACACCGTGTGATCTCGGAAGGCATTGGGGTTTATGCAACCCACTATGGGAACTTTTCCGTCGGCGGTTACCGCGCAGATATAATCCTTCATCCGTGTAATGTTCCAGAATCAATCTAGGGTATGGTTTACTATTAAACCATAGCCGGTCGATTCACTTGAATCAGATGCCGCTAATCTATATTAGATAGCTCTTTTTCTGATATAGAGTCCGTCGTGGCCAAGGACTTAAGCGCATCATTTCTGGAACATTCTCTCTCCTATTACTAAGACCGGATGATCCTGTATTGAACACAATTACCTTCGAGGGCATCTCCTTGTACCCAATCACTTGAATTATAGATAACCTTTGTGTAGGCGCCCGGAACGTCCCCCGCCGCTGCTGCGGGCGTCGGGCGAGGGCTTTTCCGTTCGTCTTAGCACTGCGGCGATTTGGAAGGGTTAGGAATCAAAGTGTGTGATCGCCAGGAGCATTACCTTACGGTCCTTGTGCTCTGCAGGATGGTGAGAGTGATCGCGTTCTGATGGAGCGGGAGACGACGGATTCCTCTTCTCTTCCTCCGGCCGGCCAGAGGAGGAGAGTTCGGCAGTCTGCACGCAGAAATGCGGTAAGGGTCCCTGAAAGGAAAAGATAAGACAAAAGAAGAAGATAACCCGATTAGGACTGTGATATGTAGAATCTGTCCATGCAAATATAGAAATAAACTAAAATTGGAAGGGGACGCACCGGATGGGTGTTTGGGGAGGGAAGATGACCATATGTTATGGCCACCCACCTCCCGTTTTTTTGTTTAAAACCTCTGGGGAGTAAGGGTTGCTAGGTCATCCTAGCATGCATGCATGCAGATGGGGGTGCTCGTATGTGAAAAGTGAAGTGACGTGTTAAAAGAAGAAAAAGAGTAAGAGGAGGAGATGATGTTATGGAGTGGATGGGGAGTGGGAATGCAATGAAATGGAAAGGAGAAAAATAAGGAGAGAGTTAAGAGAACAAGCCCATTTGGAATGCGAAAGATCCCTCCGGTTTGTTGACTGCCAAGGCTTTCTCCCGCTTGAAGTGTTGGGTTTTCTCGGTTTCTCCGGATCGCTCACGCAGCGGAAACTAAAAAAAAAATACGGCGATCCGTTCCCGTTTCGAAATCTAAAATACGATAATCGGATTATCGAAGTTCTCACCTTGTGTGGATTCGTATCCGCAACCGTTCGGTTCCGTCGGTGCGACACCGCAAGCCGCGCAAGCGCCCGGCCTCTAGCGAAGTCCACGCGATCCTCCCCGCGACGGATATCCTCACGTTCCTCGTTCTTCGCAGCCCATGAAGCCTCTGCCGGTCGCCGCAATGATCGCCGCAACGCGCGGACGATTTCCCGTCGAACGGGATTCGGAGAAGCGGCGGAGCAGATATGGATCTGTCTGGGCGCCAGAGAAAGACAGAAACTGAGGAGGGGCGGCTAGGGTTAGCAGCAGCCTGGCCTGCTCAACCCGTTCACTATGTTTTATACTAACCACGCGGTTTTTCATAAAAACTCCCGGTTTGTATAAAACCCACTTATCTATCCATCGCCTTGAGAATCATTTGTGTGTGACCCTCTAGGCCCAAGTACCAGTCCAGTTAATGGCCCAACAAGCCCAGTGACTCCTCACTGGCTTTATTAATCAATCGAATTAATGTCGCACATCGAATTCGACCGGGCCTCCGATCACGTTGGGTGCCAAGCAACACCGCGTGAACCCGGAAGGTATTTGGGGTTAAGTAACCCACTCTTGGAACCTTTCCGCCGACAGTTACCGCGTGGATATAATCCTTCATTCGTACAATGCTCTCGAGTCTACTCAGGGTATGGCGAGCTGTCAAACCTTAACCGGTCGACTCACTTGGCCCGATATTATCGTCCGCCCTGGCCAGGGACTTTCGCGCATCCTTCCTAGAGCATTCTCTCTCTAAGTACCGAGAGCAAATGATTCCTTATTGACACACAATTCACTTCGACGGTATTCCGCTGTACCCAATCCTTGGCGTATTAGAATCTCGTGGCTAGAGATTCGTAAACCAAAGTCAAAGCACAGAAGTCCACCGACAAGGTGTCCTTGGTGTCTCAGGTCTGAGGACCATCCACGCAACTGCGACAATAGAATCAAGCTGGTTGACAGTGAGGTACAATACCATCCAGCGATTTAGTCGGATCAGTTCAGTGAACTCATTCTCCAATGAGCACCTACAGATTCGCCTTAGTGTCTCCACACAAGTGACTTATGAGATCAGTCACCCTCATCATATGAGCAGGAGTAGTCTGTACTAGTCTAACCGGATATCCGATGTCCTTCTCGGATATCCTCCGACTAGGAACGGTTAAGAATATGTGTGTTTAAGTGATCAGTCTCATTAGTATGATCTCATCATAATCTGATCACCATAGCACATATTCACGGACTTCATTATAAAACGATAATTAATGCGATTTACACATAATGAATATTATGCCATTTTATTAATAAATGAAAGAGATTTACATAGTCAGATTGGCTTGTAGGCCACCTAAAACTAACATGAAGTTCTTCCTGAAGCTCTCTGACTCCTTGCCTGCTCAACTCCCCCTCTAACCTCAAAACCAACCCACTTGCCAACCCCCCCTCTCGAGGGGACATGGGGGGTTTAAATAGGTGAAGGGAAAATAGGAGAAAATAGGGGTTTGAATCCCCGTAAATCATCAAAGAGCCAATGGGAAGTGTTCAAGAGTCGGAGGTGGTGCGCGCGGCAGTCGCCAGAGTAGGGAATGATCGTAGCAGTGGGGGTGAGGGTGGCGAGTGGAGGAGATCGTGGGAAGACGAGGTCAAGATGGGAGTTAGGGGAGTGGGCGGCCAACCATCTTGCCTTCCAATCCCGTGGAAGGCCAGGTAGCTGGCCTTCCACGAAGAGGTGGAAGGCGGCCCGGTTGGCCTTCGAAGGGTGGTGGAAGGCAAGGGGTGACCTTTGAAGGGTGGTGGAAGGCAAGGGGTGGCCTTCGAAGGGCGGTGGAAGGTGGACAGATTGGCCTTCGAAGGATGGTGGAAGGCGGATAGGTTGGCCTTGGAAAGGATGGTGGAAGGCGGACAGGTTGGCCTTCGAAGGATGATGGAAGGCGAACAAGTTGGCCTTCGAAAGATGGTGGAAGGCGGACAGGTTGGCCTTCCACGAAAAGGTGGCTAAAGTCGAGATTTGTTAATGGGCCTAGTTATTAGTGGGCTGAAGGATGAGATGGCTAAGATGAGGGGTTTGGTGGTGATAGGCTAATGATGGATGGGGTTCATGACCAAAAGGGGGGTCCAAAATCGGTGTCTACACTTTGGTTAGAGATTTATTAGTCAAGGTCAGAGTTTAGAAATCTACCAACAAGGTATCTTTGGTATCTCAGGTCCAAGGACCATCCATGCAACCGTGACAAAGGAATGGAGCTGGTTAACGGTTAGGTAGATACCATCCAACGATTCATGGTTGGATCAGTTCAGTGAACTCATTCGCCAATGAGTACCTATAGGTCCAGCATAGTGTCTCCATACAAGTGACATATAGGATCAGTCACCCCCAGAATATGAGCTGAAGAAACCTGTACTAGTCTATTCGAATGTTTGATGTCCTTCTCAAATATCCTCCGACTAAGAGCAATTAAGAATATGTGTTTATAAGTCTTCAGTCCCGTAATTATGATCTCATCATAATCTGAAGATTATTGCGTATGTTTATGGACTTCATCGTGATACGATAAACAATGATCGTTTTGATAACACAATGAATTTATGTCATTATATTAATAAACTGAATTATACACAGTATCAGATTGGCTTTCGGGCCACCTAATACTAACAAGCATAGCATGACATGACGTGAGTATAAACCTAAAGATCATGGCATGGTATCATGACGTGACTTGACTTGATCATGCATAGCATCATGGTATGGTTTGACTTGATTACGGCATGGCATCATGGCATGGCATGAGTACAAGTATAAAAGATCATGGCATGGCAACATAGCGTGGCATCACAGTATGGCGTGGATATCATAAGGATCATAGCATAGCATGGCATGGTTGAAAGATCATGAATCTTATTACCTGTTTAACGAACATGTATCCAAATCATAATATGAGGAGGTTTAACATGACGTGTAGCTAGTGGTAAGGCAAATGCCCACTAGCGCTTCCACTGTGCAGCAGGAAGACCCACCCGTCCCACCTAGACCGAGAGAACCGTACCCAAGATTTACCCATTTGCCTTGGGTTGCGTCTTTTACTTAATGTCTGCCTCACAAGGATGCTTGTATGATTCAGACGCATGGACTACTGCAGTGGCACTATCCGTAAGCATGTTCGATTTTAACATGGAAGACTTATAGCATGGGATTTAGGCATGGGTTGCTAGTCCATTTGGCTCTTATGTCATTTCGGCAGTATATCGGCTTAGTAGCATCTACTTAATTTGTAGGAAAATACATGTTTGAAAACATGCCATTTGCAAATAATAAAATAACCATGGAGACGGGACCATGTACTTGTCTTTAACCATAAGCTCACTTGGACACGGCGGGAACCTCCTCCTCCTCCTCTTGCGCATGTGAAAACCCTCGCAAGCAACTCCCGTTCTCGCTCTAAATCTTTCTCTCTCTTTTTCTCTCTTTCTCTCTCTCTCTCACTTGGGCGTGGGATAGAAGGAGAAGGTGGGGAGGAAGGGAAGGGGCTACCCCCCTATTTATAGGGGTGGGCATGCTTGGAAAGGAGGACAAGTGTCTGGGACATCTATCCCTTTAAGATAAGTTTTGCTTGGATTTGTGCCATATGTCCAATGAGGTGGCATTGGTTTCTTGGGGGCTAAGAAACTTTATCAGTTTTCTTATCCTTTACCATACTGGTATCCTTATCCTTTACCTTACCAATATCCTTATCTTTTAGTACTTTTACATTTTAGTCCCTATATTCTCTATAATTGGCTTTATACTCTCATTCAATACTTCTCCTCCAAATTTAACTCTTTTTTAATGATTTGAGGACACATCTTGAAACCTTAAAAATTTCACTTAAGACCTTATGAAAATCATCTATTGCATGATAGGACATAAACTTTTCATAATTACGTTTATACTTTTTTTATATTTACGAATATACTATTTTTCACAATTATATATATGTTGGTATGTAACTGTAATTTTGTAGGTCCTTACATCCTCTCCCCCTTAAACAAAATTCGTCCTTGAATTTTAAATCTAATTGAATAAATTGTTGATCAATATGGTGAGGATATTACCAAAAAGATGTGGGTACTTTCTCCTCTGATCGGCATAACTCTTTTGTCGATTTTGTGAAGCTATCATCCTTTGATAGACAAGTTGAATGTTCTATGTGCTGGCCTGCACAATATCTGGTCTTATCATTTGTCTCTCTTTGGACTCTTCCCAACATATAGGTGATCTGCAAGGCCTCCGATATAGTGCTTCAAAAGGAGTCATTTTAATACTGGCATGGAAGCTATTATTATAAGCAAACTCGACCAATAATAAGTTTTTATTCCAATCTCCTCTCCAATCTAGACTACATGGCTTTAAGCATATCTTCTATTGTCTGGATAGTTCTTTCTGACTGAGTGTCAGTCTGAGGATGAAAAGCAGTACTGATTTTAAGTGAGTGCCTAAAGCTGTCTGTAGACTCTTCCATATTCTAGAGGTGAATCTAGAGTGTCTATTGGAGGTAATTGACTTGGGAACCACATGTAGCTTAATGATATTGTCTATATACAGCTTGATCAAACTTTCTACTGATTGGTTAATCTTGATTGGCAAGAAATTGGTAGATTTTGTGAATTTGTCCACGATTACCCAGATGGCATCATGTCTACGTACTGATCGGGGTAGAACCTCGATAAAGTTCCCATTTCCACTCTGAAATTTCTATCTTTTGAAATAGTCCAGAGGGTCTCTGATGTTCTGCCTTAACTTGCTGCCAGACTAGGCATTTAGAAACAAAATCTGCAATATTTTTCTTCATACCTAGCCACCAGAAGGTACGCTTCATGTCTTGGAACATCTTTACTTCCAAGATGAATAGTGAATTTTAACCCATGGGCTTCGGTCAAAAGTTTCTTTCACATTCTTCTGTCCACAAGAATCTCACCCCTTCCCGAGTTACCTTAGTAAGAGGGGCTGCTAGAGTAGCAAACCCTTTTATAAAGTGTCGGTAGTACCCAGCTAGACCTAGAAAACTCTGAACTTCAGTTGGAGTCTTAGGTGCTTCCCAATTAAGTATAGCTTGAATCTTAGCTGGATCAACTGCTACACCTTCTTTAGAAATAATGTGTCCAAGGAATTGAATTTGTTGTAACCAGAACTCACATTTGCTGAATTTGGCATATAGTTTGTGAGTTCTGAGAGTTTCCAGAATAATCTTAAGGTGTTGTGCTTCCTCAGTAGGAGGATATATCAGGACATCATCTATACTACTACAAAATGATCCAAGTACGGTTTGAATATCCGATTCGTTAGATCCATAAAAATTGCACGGGCATTGGTTAAACCAAAAGGCATGACTAGAAATTCATAGTGCCCGTACCTGGTTCGAAATGCTATTTTGGGAATATCTTCTTCTTTAATCCTTAACAGATGATATCCTGATTGAAGATCTATCTTTGAAAATATGGTGGCACCTTGTAATTGATCAAATAGATCATCAATTCGCGACAGTAGATACCGATTCTTGATAGTAACTTGATTCAACTTCCGATAATCTACATAAAGCCGCAAAGATCCATCCTTCTTCCTAACAAATAGAATAGGAGCGTCCCATGAAGATACACTAGGATGAATAAATCTCTTATCTAATAATTATCGAAGCTACTCTTTTAATTCTGCCAACTCAGTAGGTGCCATATGATAAGGAATCTTAAAGATGGGCACTATGCCTGAGAGAAGCTTAATTGAGAATTCGATCTTCCTTATTGGCGGCAGGCCTAGTAATACATCAGGATATTCTCTAACTACTTCAATGTTAGAAATCGAGAGGGCTTTCTTTTCTTTTGAGATAGAAACTACACTTACTAAGTAGGCTGAACAACCTTTGTCAATGCAGCGTCATGCTTTAAGTGTTGAGATGATTTGTTTCCCAAGTTTAGGGAGTTTAAGAGAGAATTCTTTTCTCTTGAAATTCTAAAAAGAATCTTTTTCCTTCAGCAATCACGCATAGCATAGTGCTTTTCTAGCTAATCCATCCTTAGAATGACATCAAAGTCTTTCATCTTAAACACATGTAATTGGGTGGAGAGTCGCCTATCTCCGATTTTTACCTTAAGAGAGGTAATGCACCTTTGGGACTGGAGAACTCCTTTAGGAGTAAAAACAATCATAAGAACTGGAGTTTCAACTAGATCTACTTTGTCAGATAATGACTGTATGAACTCTTTTGTTCTACTATAGATAAGCTAGTTATACGGCATCTGCAACTACCATATAATTAGCTATAGTTTTGTTAAGTAACATAAACGAATCTTAGTGCTCTAGTATTCTTAAGTAAACACCAACTTACATATCCCTAAAGTGTATTAGCTTACCTTCTCCTTTTTCTAGTCAGACTTTTCCCTAAGCCCTACAATATTTCAAGAAAGGACTTAAGTAATTAATTAGTTCATTGCTCTATCAATTGTTTTAGTTCCTTCCTGCAGCATATAACTTTCCAGGCTTATCTTATCCTCTACACTTCACCACTGTGGGGTCGCTCTCCACCTTAAAGAAAAATAGATCCATATGCTTAAACCTAATTCCTCACAATCCTATGCCTATGTTCCTAGTTCAGTGGTTCAGGTTGATCATACTTATGTGCTCAGTCTGGAACTGTTCTGATGCCATTCTCTGTAATGCCCTGCCGACCCGATTCAGTCATATAGGCTTACTTCGAACCAGTGAGCGTGCCACAGTGGGAACAACCCAAACATATACTTACTCCAAAGTGAGCACATACATATATCCATAACACCATGAATCAACCATCATAACCACAAATTTATCCACTAATAACAAATAATGTAAATTACAATATTTGTCCAGAATCTCTAAACATATTCATATATTACAATTAAGTAGTAGTTCGATCTTCAAGCTCTAAATTTCCTGGTCCTATAGCTTAACATTTACTTCTCTTTACCTGAAAAATATTAGGGAGCAAGGATAAGTCTCATTCGACCTAGCAAGCACATAATACCACTATATGGCTTATCATATATAATCGTAAGAAGAAAGATGATAATACGATATAATCATGTCATGATAGAATATAACAAAGCAAGCTTTAGCTAATATAGGGATCATGGCAAATCATGGCATAGTCGAAAGATCATAGCATAGTATGATATGGCGTGAGTATAAACATAAAGATCATGGCATGACATCATGACGTGGCTTGACTTGATCATGCATAGCATCATGGCATGGTTTGACTTGATTACGGCATAACATCATGGCATGGCATGAGTACGAGCATAAAAGATCATGGCATGGCAACATAGCGTGGCATCATAGCATGGCGTGGATATCATAAAGATCATGGCATAGCATGGCATGGTTGAAAGACATGGATCTAATATATATATATATATAGCATAGGCATATCATGAATCTTATCACTTGTTTAACGGACATGTATCCAAACCAGAACATGATGAGGTTTAACATGACGTGCAGCCAGTGATAAGACAAATACCCACCAGAGCTTCCAATGCGCAGTAGGAGGACCCACCCGTCCCATCTAGACCGAGATAGCCGTACCCAGGATTTACCCATTTGCCTTGGGTTGCGTCTTTTACTTAGTGTCCGCCTCACAAGGATGCTTGTATGATTCGGATGCATGGACTCTTATGGTGGTGCTGTTCGTAAGCATGTTCGATTTTAACATGAAAGACTTATCGCATGGGAGTTGGGCATGGGTTGGGAGGCCATTTGGATCTTATGTCATTTCGACATCATATCGGCTTAGTAGCATCTACTTAAATTTATAGGAAAATACATATTTGAAAACATGCCATTTGTGACAGAAAAATAACCATGGAGACGGGACCATGTACTTGCCTTTAACCAGAAGCTCACTTGGACATGGAGGGAACCTCCTCCTCCTCCTCTTGTGCGTGCGAAAACCCTCGCGAGCGACTCCCATTCTCGCTCTAAATCTTTCTCTCCTTTTTCTCTCTTTCTCTCTCTCTCTCTCTCTCTCTCACTTGGGTGTGGGATAGAAGGGGAAGGTGGGGAGGAAGGGAAGGGGCTACTCCGTTATTTATAGGGGTGGGCATGCCTTGTAAGGAGGACAAGTGTCTGGGACATGTGTCCCTTTAAGATAAGTTTTGCTTGGATTTGTACCATGTGTCCAATAAGGTGGCATTAGTTTCTTGGGGGCTAAGAAACCTTACAAAGTTTCCTTATCCTTTACCATACCAGTATCCTTATCATTTACCTTACCAGTATCCTTATCCTTTAGTACTTTTACATTTTAGCGCCACCTGCGGGCCAACGGGATGGCATCCGGGTGGACCTGCCTCGCCCGTCCCAAAGGAAAATAATAATAGCTCCAGTTCTACATACATAAGCATGTTAGGTTAGATCATACCTCATATAATCATCATTATGCATCATATATAACCACTTTAATGAAATAATAATGAAACGGCATGAAGCCGCTGATGGTGGTCTTATAGTCAGGCGTGACCGCGGATAAATCAGTGAAGAGATGGGCTAGAAGGGCTGCTCCCCAAGCATTCTCCCCTACCCTCTCCAAATTGATCAAAATCTCAAGGAAGCGACAATGGATGTCATCTCCCTTGGTCCTAAGGAGCAATCTCCCAAACAAAAGAGTAGAAATATTCGGCGATCCCTGTCTGTCCTCTCCTTATCCTCCTCATCCCAACAATACGCTGCATCCGCTGTCCGGGCCAGCCTCACTATGAACATCTCATGGGACTCACCCACTCTCTGTCGTGGGTCATTTAGCCAGAGGGCATCCATAACCTCTACCTAGAATAAGGTCCTCGACTCACTCTCAGGGTCAGCTACCATCAACCCCAGCAACCTCTCTGCCATATCCCAATAGTCAGGGAAGGTATGACTGCTGACTGCTCTCCACTCTACTCTGAGCTCGGTGATCCTAGCTATGTCCTCAAGGTTGGGGACCATATGTCCCCAGGGCATCAGGAGTGCATAGCTCTTAGCATCCCATCTCGCCCTAAGTACATGTAGGAGAACAAGGTCCGGCCAGAAGGGCTCTATATCTAAAAGCTTCCCAAATCTCATCCGTCACAGCCTCACCTTCTGAAAGTCCGGCAGGCCCCGGTACGCCCAATCACCAAATCACACGAGATCCTGGCCTTCATAGTACCCTGCAATTATCCAAAAAATTCAATCAATTAGTCATCAAGAGGTCACTTAAAATCCATTTTTATACCCCTTGTTGTCCACTGCCTTGAATGGCGTCGACTGGGTATAAGGCATTTCATGCCAGGGTCTGTGGACCCATCCGAACCCAATTTTTTGGTCTCCCCGCTCACCAATGTCTATAAAAACCAAGTTTTGGAAGCTTACCTTGGGGTGGTCGGCTTCCTCGACTGGTGTTGCTGCTTCTTCACCCACTGGAGCCACGGGTGGAGCCTCCTTCTCCTCTATAAACGCCGCCGCCACCGCTAGCACGGCCGCCTCATCAACTATTTCTTCTTGGATCTGGGCCTCGGCGCACTCGCCTTCGTCTAACTCCACTACCGGCACAGCGGCAACCCATTGCCATTTTTGGCTAGGCCCTCCTTGCCCCATCGTAAATGAAAGAGTGGGATAGTGGAGGAACAAGATATTGAAAGAGTGGGAGGGGATGAGAGAGTGAGAAAGAGCTCACCGGAGAAGTTTGCTAGAGAGGATGAGTCGTCGGAGAGGCTCAGAGTCACCGGAGCTGGAGAATAAGATGAGAGAAGAAAGAGAAAATAAAATGAGACAATGAGGAAGAAAGGCTCAGGCTCGGGTAGTTAGATTTAGGCAAATCGCGTTGTGCACAGGGGACACGTTTTAGCGGCATATAAATTGAGGCACGATTTGTTTTGAAATTGATTGAAAGGCGTCGACCATGGGAGACGTGTTTTAGTGAATTACCGCCTTGATGGATTAGGACCATACCACGGAAAATCTTGGAAATCATGAAAGGCGTCGAGCGTGGCCGACATGATTCAAAGGATTAATGCATTGGAAATCGGAGAAAGTACGGTGAAAATCATGAAAAACGTCGAGCATGGTCGACGTGACTCAAAGACATTCGAGGAATAATCTTGAATTTTTGGAAATTGAATCTGGCTAAAAGGCATCGTTTTGAGTGGACGCGATTTAGATTAATGCACCAAAAATAGTAATTTCTGAGGAAAATAAGCTTTTTTGCTTAAGGAAAAATTTCAAAAAAATACAAAATAAGAAGAAAGGAATTCTATTGAACCAAAGGAATGATTTTCTATTCAAAACGAATTTTGGAAAGTACATCAAGCTTTGGGAGGAAGTTGAGAACTCTCGGGCCTAATTTTATGAAGCTTTTACATAGTTTTTTTAGAGCTCTCGATTTGCTTCATGAGGGAGTTTGACACAGCAGGTGAGGTCTATGTTCCACAAAGTTGTAATGAGCTTTGTCGCCGCAAAGTCTTCCTCAGGTCCCAAATTCCGCTTTTTGGATTGGAGAAAGGTTGGAAATTTTAGGGAATTCATAGCGTGGCATGCCAAGTTGAGCATGACAACAATGTGGATTATACAAGACAAACTCGGTTGCCCCGACCAATCTGAGCTCTGTACCTGCACAGTGGCTCACTCGAACCGCCTTTTCTTGAAGAGCAAGTGGTGTAGATTCTGTTGGGATTTGGGCAGGACGCGAAGAACGCAGTGGAAATCAAGAAGAAATTCCCGTCTGATGCCCGCTGATCCGATTCGGAACAAAAAATATAAACCTAGAAATCGGGAAGTAATCAGATTACCGTGCGTGGATTCAAATCCGTGGCCGTGTCGGTTCCATCGAGGCGATACCGCGAGCCGCACAAACGTCTAGCCTCCAGCAGTATCTATGCGATCCTCTGCGGTGATTCCTCCTCGCTTCCTCGTCTGTATCAGCTCGCTCGCTGAAGATCCGTCGCCGGAACGATGTCCAAAAACCCGCAGACGAGAATTTTTGACTTTCGGGAATCGCGCGTGGCAGAGACGGAGACTGTCCCGGCGCCTTGAACGGGGCGCTAGAGGAAGAGGAGAGAGAAGGGGGGGGACGACCAGGATGGAGAGACCCTGGAGCTTGGCCCAGAGTTTCTCAACAGCGCGTATATATATATATATTAAGTCGGCGCGACTTTTCATAAAAGTCCCCGACTTAACATAAATCTCACTTAAACACCGCCGACTGAGAATCTATTCATGTGTGACCCTCTAGGCCCATTAACCAGTCTGATTTTCAGCCTGTTAAGTCCAATAACTAGTTATTGACTTATTGTAATTAATTAATATCTAGATATTAACTAATTACTTAATCGAATTAACATCTCATGTAAATTCGGTTGGACTTCCGATCAAGTTGGGTGCTAAGCAACATCGCATGATCCCGGAAGGTAATGGGGTTCAACAACCCACTCATGGAACTTGTCCGTCCACAGTTACCGTGTGGCTATAATCCTTCGTTCGCACAATGCTCTCTAGTTAACCTAGGATATGGTCAACTGTCAAACCCTAGATAGTCAACTCACTTGAATTAGACTCCGCTGTACAATATCCGAAAACATCTTTTCTGATATTATTTCTGTTTTGGCCAGAGACTCCTACAGATCTATTATAGAGCATTATCTCTCCAGTTACCTGAGTGCGAACGATCCTTTATTGAACACACAATCACCTTCGAAGGTCTTCCGCTGGACCCGATCCTTGACTATTAGAGATCCCTTGGATAGGGATTCGTAGGTCAAGGTCAAAGTCCAGAAGTCCACCGACAAGGTGTCATTGGTATCTCAAGTCTAAGGATCAACTACGCCACTGTGACGATAAATCAAGCCGGTTGACAGTCATGTAAATTACCATTCGACGATTCATGTTGGATCAGTTCACTGAACTCATTCACTAATGAGCACCTAAAGATTTACCATTGTGTCTCGACACAAATAACTAACGAGATCAGTCACCCTCATCATATGAGTTGGAATAACCTCTACTAGTCTTACCGGATGTTTGATGTCCTTCTCAAACATCTTATGACTAAGAACAATTAAGAATGTGTTTATAAGTCATCAGTCTCATTATTACGATCTCATCATAATCCAATGACTATTGCACACATTTATGGACTTCATTATGCACAATTACAAATATGCCAATCTACATAATGAATTTAATGGCCTTTGTTAGTGAACCAAATTGTAATAGGTGCCTTATGATTGGCTTAGAGGACACCTATATCCATCAATCTCCCACCTGGATTCAAGCCAATCACCTTCACATTTGATCTCCGTCAACTCTAGGTGATGCTCACATAAAGTATGTGACTAAAACTTGGTCAGGGATCTGCTAAATTATCTACAAATGAAGTATTTTTCATTATGTTATTTCTGTCTTTAAACTTGTGAAAGAGCCACAGAATGTTCTGTAACTTTTGATGAGACCATGGCTTGACCACAAAATTGATCGCTCCTACTATTGTCTTACAATAACGGGATGTTATCAGAGACTCTTTAGAACTACATCTAGTTCAGGGATGAACTCTTTTATCCATAATGTTCTAATAACATTATCACTTGTTTATGTTGTCGTCTTAATATCGAGTTATGGATTGGAACCTTTCCAATCCATTCCTTTCTTATTAGAAAGTTAAAACCCATGATTTGACTTGAAATTTGAGTCAGTGTGACCTCATTGTTTCAAATCATCCTCTTCATATATATGAGTGCATCCTTAGCACTTTTCAAGTGCTCAGTGATGTGTTTCACTCCTTCTATCAAAGTTTCCCTATATCCTTTAAAGAACCTTTTCCTAAAAGAAATAAATTTCATATCTCAACAATTGAGACTTATTATGGAACTTATGTCAAACATTTTGACATACAGGTCAATGTAATATCCCCACCGATCTATCTTAATAGATTCGTATTTTCAATACGTAGGATGTTATAACCAAACATATTATGGAGGAAAACATAATTAATAATGGTTTTACTGATAGTAACATCCTGATGTCATTCTCAATGACTTTGATGTTATTATCACAAAGCATTACTAAAGCGACCGTACTCTCACTGTCCTCTTTGAACACACACAGTCCGTGATTATTCTTAATGATCACGTAATATTTAACCATTAAGTCAAAAACTCTTATTACAAAATTGGGAAGCTTTAGTTTGATTCAAATAGATTTTTGAAATCATAACTTGCTTCCTGGATATTTTAAAAGCTTTAAAGGTGTATCATATACATCTTTTCCTCAATCACATTGAGAGAACGCTTTTTCATATCCAACTGAGATCATCTCATCATTATGATAGGCAGTATTGGCAAGTAGAATTCTAATAAACTTATTAATGGTAACCACTGAGAAAAACTTGTCTAAGTCAACATTTTGACCTTGACTATTTCCTTCAGTTTACCATATAATTTTTAGGTAGTCCATTTATGCAAATCTTCATTCTGAAGATTTGCTTGCTTTATGGACTATGGTTTAGAATTCTTAACTTCTTGCCAATCTCAAAGTTGTAATGACACAGAGCATCATCATAAATTTTAGATCATAATTTATATCTTTAAGCTCTTCTCATTTTGCAAAATTTGATATGTCAAACATATCCTTCTAGTCATTGAGAGAATCTAAAAAAATCTATGAAGTTCTCTAATGTGTGTTATGAGTGGTTTCAAACAACCGAAGATTATCTAATAATTTTGTGTTAATTTGTAGGTGTAGAATATCTTCTAGTTTTATCAGCTCTCACTGTCTTCTCTGAGGAGATGTTCCTCTTCATAGAAGACAGTTTTCAGGACGATAATTATTCCATTGTGCCCTGACCAATAAAAGTAATGTCCAAACTCTTTGGACACCTCACAAATTTATACTAGGGTATAACTTGATTTTAAAAATATGTTTGTTTATAATTCATATCTCATATGAATTATTTGATTTCTATATCTTATATGGACACACACTGACTTATTTCGAACCATCTGTAAAGTATGGACATCTAATGTTCATACTCATGTTCACAAAGATATAAGAATTAAGAAAATCTTATTATATATTGCACCATATCTTAATAAGGTGTAATTCCTCATTCTATCATATTACTATGATATACAATGAGGAATCAATCGAGAGTGGATGCAATTATCTTTTTAATGATTTGTGTGAATTATGTACTTAAGTATTAATTTTTTTGATCAAATCAAGTAATTCTAATACTCTTTCCTTCCTACTTGTTACTTCATTTTGATTTCATACCTTAATCTTTCAGATGCATTCGACTTGTACTTCAGTAAGTACATACAGTCGAATCTTTCTAAGAGTAAACTATTAAGGTAAGTCAATAGAAATGATTATCTTTGGCCTTAATAAGATATTTGGCTATTTACATCAGTATGTATAAGTATCAATAATTTCTTATTGTACAACCCAGTGTACAATGCCATAGATATTTAGGATTCACACAGTTCATTTCTATAGGAGACTTGTAAACATTCATCACATGAAATGTCACATCAATAATCTATAGTGCATTGATTGGTTTATAAAATCTTATCGAACAACTATTGTTCCTTTTCAGTCAATGTTATTCACTTTTATAATTCTTGATATCTTATGTAACTAAATAATAATTATTCAGTTTCATATTAGACTCCTATAGATATGCATGGATTTACTGTTGATAGTAACCTATGCATATCTTGAACAATTGTTGAATCTAACTCAATACTTACATTTTCTCATACTTGTCTAAATCTGTATACTATTGTAGATATGATAATCATTTCTATTATCTCATATTGGATACGCTAATTCTCCAATAGACATGTAAAAGATAGATAATAAGAATATCTGATTTTTTTTTTTTTAATTTCATATTCATTTTGCCTTTACCAATATCCTTATTGTTGGTAGTAGGAGAACTGCTATTTCTCTCTTTTAGCTAACTTTCCTTTATCCTTCTCAGGTATGGGCTCGATCGTTTAAAATCTTACCTCTTGCCTTTCTCAAAAGTACACCATAAATACCTCATGTTCTTGGTCTATCTAAATAAGAGATTTCATGACAAACATTACCTTTCAAAAAGGCATACCATGAGCACCTATTCTCCTTAGTCTATCCAAGTAAGAGGATTCATGATATCTGATTAGGATAGTGACTTTCACTTGGCCCTGAAGATATTATTCAGAGTTTTTTAGTCAATTTGAATATGAGAAGTATTGGCATCAGATATGCTAAAATCTCGAATTAATAGACGACATTTTAGTGAACGAAGGAAATAACATGATTTAAGCAGATAATTCTTATAATTCAATTATGGTCTTTTATCTTGAATTATTTTCCACTATTTTTTGACGGACTGTATAACCTTCAGGTATACAAAACGGAAGACTCCGACGGTCTCCTAGTGAGGATCAAAATCTTTAAGAATCATAGTATGACCTCGGGTAAACACATAGTATCATACCATTATCTTAGAGTAACCATCTCATGGTAATTGCAACTCCTTGCAATATACGATCTTATTTTGGCTCCTAGGTCTTTAATGGTATCGGGTAAACACAGTAGACCATTATCCCTACTCTAAGTTTTACCATCAATACGTGATAGAGTAGAGTAAGAATGTAGCTCCCGGGTAAACGCGAGAATAGCTACACCGTTCCTTTATTCCGATCTCAAGGCATCATAATGCCATAGTTAATAGTCCTTTCATCAGATGATGGCATATCTCGAGTAAACACATAGAAACTGCCATAATTGAATCAAATTATAAAATCTATATTGATGGAGAGCCACGCGGTGCATTCTCAATGACTCGCGCTCCGACTTAGACTTTATGTTGAAGGTTTTGCTTAATATATGTTGGTCTCAACCTAGGTGATAATTTATAAATATATCATATATATTTAAATATACCTAAGATTTTAGCAATCAATTCATAATAAAAAACTAAAAAGCATGCATCAACCATACATTTTTATTATGTGGTCATGCACATCATAGTGATTAATTGGAGCCATACAATTAATCACCATAGCTATATAACAATTATATAATCTAAACATACAAACACACATGCACTGGTGATCTCATCTCCTGTTGCCTTCCTGGTTGCACTTGTGGATCATCCTAGCTTCTCCTCAAATGAGACGATCAATTAATACTAATGTAAAATTTGAAACAATTTCAAATACAAATTAATTGTAAGAGAAAACCTTATAGCCGAGTACAATAATAGAGGGAGATAGAATTACATCAGAATGAGAGAGAGAGGGAGACATGTAGGTCTCATTAATTAACATTTAATTAACCCATTACACATTTCATAACAATCCACAAAGTCACACACCATCACATGATATGAAATTAACTAAGTGCATGTCTATGACTACCACTAATTTTAACCATCCACACATTATAAAACATATCACATGAAGGCTAAAATTTTGAAAAATAATAATTTTGATTTTCTTAAAACCTGGGTACCAATCAAAATTGGATAATTTGAATTTTCGAAAATCTTATTTTCTAACATGCAATAAACCTAATTTAAAGCATCAAACACATCAACATGTGCAAACAAAACTAAAATTAAAATTCTAAAATATTTCATGCATAATTTAGAACAATTCTAAATTAATTAATTTAACACTTAGATTAATTTTAAATCACATTAATAATAATTATTAATGTGAAACAATCTAACATTTAGATAGAATTAAAAATTCCTAAATAACACTTATAAAACAATTTCTAATTCCAATTTTATTTACTTAACAACTCTTTGTTAAGTGTCCCCTTTATTTAAATAATATTTCTCAATAACAATTATTATGAAATATTAATTAGAACATTTCTAATCAAAATTAGTCTAACAATTAGATTCATTTAATCTCTTAATAACTTTTATTAAAAGATCCCTTTAAGTAAATTAGATCTTTGAAAACATTAATTAAGAGATCCTTTGAGAATATTAATTAATTATCTTAATAACTATTATTAAGACTTAATTAATCCTTAATAACTTTTACTAAGGTTATTTCTCAAAAATAATTAATCCGTTCAATAAACATTATTAAGAGTGAAATAATCACTTAATAACTACTTATTAAATGTCCCTTAATTAAATTATTATTCTCATACCAATAATTGATAGGAAATTAAATATCTAATCACCTAATTTTAAATTAATTAACAACATTTGTTACTTAATGTTTAGGTCACAACTTAAAAATCAATTAACAACATTCGTTAATTAATTTAAGATCATATCTTAAATAACCCCTCTAATCACTTAATTAAAAGTTATTTACAATTAAGATCATATCTTAATTATAAATCTTTTAATTACGTAATTAAAAGTAATTAACGATTAAGATCATATCTTAAAAATTAACCCTTTCAGATTATATCTTAAAAAAAACCCACTATTAACAAAAATATTATAAACTTAAGTTTAAAACAATTTTTAAACTATTTAATTTTAATTTCCAATTAATAGGGGTGGGGTTTATCTTTAAATAAGGGGTTAAAGGGTTTAATTGGGGCTTAATGGGCTGGGTATAATGGGGTTTAGGCCCATTGGGCCTTAAGATCTTGGGCTTGGGCCTTACCTGGCTCGAACCAGGCAGAGCCTGGGCTCAGTGCAGCCTGGCTGAGCCAGGTCAGACGCCTGGTGCGCCTAGGCCGGCGTAGCCCCCCCGATCGAACTGGCGCGGGGCTGGCCTGTTCGGGTGCCTAGCGCCTGTTCGTCCGGGCCCCTAGGTTTAGGGTTTCCCCCCATGTTTCTGCAGGTTTTCAACACGGTGGGGGGCGGCGCCACTGTCGGCACCAGCAGTGGGGGCGGCCAGAAGCTGCAAAGGGGGGTTGCCCCTTCGTCCCCCTTGCCGGCGGTGGCCAGCCGACAAGTTGTTGCCGCCGGTATCCCCTTCCAAATCCGGTGGTTTCCAACTAATTTGCAAAACCGTGGATCCCCCTTTTCTTTGTTCTTCCAACATTTGGAAAATTTCTAGAGAGGGAGGCTATGCTGCCGGTCCCCGGCGACCACAGGGAGATCCCGAGGTCAAGGAGGGTTAGCTGGTCATACTAGCATGCAAATAATGGTGGTTAGACAACCATTAAACCCTTCACTAAGCCCTCAAAATCCGGTTATTCATCTCCATGAAGAATACCTCGAAAACCCACTTAAGTTAAATTTCTCCACAGAAAATAAATCTGAATTTTTTACATTCATCTCATGAATAATTTCTGCAAGAGAAAAATATATATAGGCATTGAAATAAATTTTAGAATAGAAATTTCGTCGTCCCGAAACGTATCAGAGCGGAACCTGGCTCTGATACCACTGTTGGGATCCGGGCGGGACGCGAAGAACGCAGCGGAAATCAAAAATAAACTCCCGCCCGATGCACGCTAGTCCGATTCGGAATGAAAAATATAAACCGAAAAATCGGGAAGTAATCTGATTACTGTGCGCGGATTCGAATCCGCGATCGTGTCGGTTCTGTCGAGGCAATGCTGTGAGCCGTACAAACGTCCGGCCTCCAGCGGTATCCACGCAATCCTCTGGGGGGGGGGGGGGGGGAGGGGCAGCCAGGATGGAGAGACCCTGTAGCTTGGCCCAGGGTTTCTCAACAACGCGTATATATATATTAAGTTGGCACGACTTTTCACAAAAGTCTCCGACTAAACATAAATCCCACTTAAACACGACCGACTGAGAATCTATTTGCGTGTGACCCTCTAGGCCCATTAATCAGTATTGTTTTCAACTCGTTAAGTCCAATAATTAGTTATTGACTTATTCTTTAGATATTAATTAATTACTTAACCGAATTAACATCTCATGTAAATTCGGTCGGACTTCCGATCAAGTTGGGTGCGAAGCAACACCGCATGATCCCGGAAGATAATGGGGTTCAGCAACCCACTTATGGAACCTGTCCATCCAAGTTACCGCGTGGCTATAATCCTTTGTTCGCACAATGCTCTTGAGTTAACCTAGGGTATGGTCAACTCACTTGAATTAGACTCCGCTGTACAATATCCGAAAACATCTTTTCTGATATTGTTTCTACTCTGGCCAAAGACTCATGCAGATCTATTCTAGAGCATTCTCTCTCTCTAGTTACCTGAGAGCGATCGATCCTTTATTGAACACACAATCACCTTCGAAGGTCTTCCGCTAGACCTGATTCTTGACTATTAGAGATCCCTTGGATAGGAATTCGTAGGTCAAGGTCAAAGTCCATAAGTCCACCGACAAGGTGTCTCAAGTCAAAAGATCAACCATGCCACTATGACGATGAATCAAACCGGTTGACAGTAAGGTAAATTACCATTCGGCGATTCATGTTGGATCAGTTCAATGAACTCATTCTCTAATGAGCACCTACAGGTTTACCATTGTGTCTCCACACAAGTGACTAACGAGATCAGTCACCCTCATCATATGAGCTAGAATAACTTGTACTTGTCTTACCGGATGTTTGATGTCCTTCTCAAACATCCTATGACTAGGAACAATTAAGAATATGTATTTATAAGTCATCAGTCTCATTATTATGATCTCATCATAATCCGATGACCATTGCACACATTCATGGACTTCATTATGCGCAATTACAAATATGCCAATCTACATAATGAATTTAATGCCATTTATTAGTGAACCAGATTGAAATAGGTGCCTTATGATTGGCTTAGAGGACACCTATATCCATCAGATTCAAAGCCAGTCCTCGGCATGCTTCTGAGATAATTACGCCAGTCATCTTGATTTTTGAGGTTCGACATTCGATTGGTCCTGTTGTTATTAAACTTCACTGCACTGAATATGGAAAGATGAGACTGCGCTGATAAATCTTGGACATCTTCAGAACCTCTTCCTCATTGTGGTTGTATCTTAAATGAAGATTGATCCATAGAGCAAGAAGAAACATGATACCATAAAGAGGCTCACAAATAGATGCCACTGAGAGCCTGCTGTAGAGATAGGCTAGGACTGGCATGCTTACCTATTTCCCCCTGAATATCCAACAAATAGCACTGAGCTGATTGTTTGGTAATATGTTGTCTTGGACAGGGAATAAAAGAGCTCTAGCCAAACACACGGTAAGTGTAATCATCATGGTCTCTATGTCTTCCTCCTTTCATCTCCCATCTTCTTGAAAGTGTATTCTACTAGCTTCGCCAGATTGATACGCTTATGGGTAAGAATGCTTTAAATCTCTTTCAGATTTTTCATAATTTTCTCCAAGAACTTGTGAGAAGTGATCTTCTTTCTCATGCGTAGTATGTTAGTCACATCAGGTTCTTTACTGTTAGTCTTGAGCATTGGGAGTCCTAAGAGCAACTCCGCTTGCTCTAGTAGAATGGTAGCTTCGAAAGAGGTGAAGAGGAAGTGTGTGTTTAAGGATGGCACAATTCTGCAAGAGCACCCATCGCGGCCCAATCTATCCACCCATTCTTGTAATGCTTAGCATGTACTACCAAGCTTTGGATATGCCATTTGAAGATATAGGATTGCATGGATAAATTGATTTTCTCCACAAGTTTTGGTATCCATGGAAATTGAGTAAATCTTCTTAGGCTAGGGAAGAAAGGATATCCCTTGAAGAAAAGAAAAGAGAAATTGGCAAAAGTCTCATTACTATGAAGAAATTGGAGCATGGAGAAAAGATGTGGAAGAAGAAGAAAATTGAATGAAGAAGAGGAAGAACTTACCTTCAAATTCGGATCTCGCCCGCTTAGGTGACCCTTTATGTTAGAGAGCCTCTCAATCTCCCTGTTCGCCTTCTTGTATGAAGAAGAATCCCTTGAAAAGCTTGACATCTTACTTTCTTCCTTCCCTTTCTTTCTTCTTCTTGATCTTGTTAAGAATTCCCTAGTCTTTCACCTTCTAGAGTTTGTTATGATAGAATGAACCATGAGAGGGTGATTATATAGAGGGATTCGCGCTTCTTGAAGGCCCATTCTGAATCCAAAGAGGGTGTTAACAAGAGGAAATTGGTGTTCGGAATAGAGTCAGAAGGAAGCTATTTCGGTAAGTTGAATCGCGTCGCCTCGAGCCAACGTGGTTTGAAGACGTCGACATAGGACGACGCCTTTTAGAGATGATTCTAGCTACTTAATTAAATGACTGTTTAATAATGATTATTTATTTGTATATTGTTGCTGACAAGTTTTGAGTGCAGGAAAATGAGGATGATGAAATGCTATGCAATGCTATGGAGTTTCACTGTGATCACTGAATTATGGTTATTTGTCCACCTGTATTCTTTCATGTGTTTGATTTGCATCATCAATACTATATGATAAATATTTACTAGATTATATCAAGGACTTTGTGATTCTGATGAAACTTGAGTTACCTTCTATAAAAGACAATGATGATTCCAGAGGATTTTTAATCGCACGGAAAGGCCGTTAGATTATTAATTAATGGGGATGTTGATTCCGCTTTTGTAAAACAGTGCACAGATAAATGATCTTTGGCTTAGCACTTAATTGCATGACTGGTGTCTTGACTCATCAATAACAGTTTAGCAATATTATCTTTGATTAATTTATATTTTATTTAATTTTTATTTTTATTTTTAGCCTAATATGCATTCATGTAGGATTTTGAAATCATTGTGGTAAGAATCAATTAATGATTAAATTTCAAACCATTGCTCTAATAAGTCCGAACATGATATGAAATATTCCATGCTAAATTGATCTCTCAATTATCTTTGAGGTTTCTTAAAGATATCTTTGGAATTCTTCCTCTTTGGATATGTATCCCATATTTCTTTGTTTCGATTTATGATCCTCCATGGTTGTAGCATGTCCACATTGGCTGGTAATCGCTCTCCATGGTAAAACCTGCAAGGTTTGTGATCTAGGATACTTCCCCTCGTAGAGGTTAATTAGCTTTCTTTTTATTTCCTTTGTCTATCTCATCCAAATAGGATTCCTTCTATTGATCTATTTGAGCCACTTCACTAATTATTTAGAGAAAAAATATCATCATATGATGTTGAAAGTATGTCTCATCACACCTTGGCATCACCTTTTCAATTCATTCTACTTCATTTCATTAACTACTATTCATTTCATTTTACTTCGTTCCCTTGCAATGTCGATGTCAAAGTGGGGCAGCTATAGACACACTAATTTTTACCTCACATTGAGTAAATTTCATATCACATTTATGATGCCCCAAAATCGTCTGATTTTTAATCATTGATTAAATTTTATCTTTTTTTTTTGAGATTTTTCTAATTTATGTCACTCATGGCCAACGTCATTTAGATTGATACATGTAATTAATTTTGTCTCAAACTCCTTAATCACTAAGGATTAAGTTGAATAGCATCGCTCATGGTCGACGGCTTTTAGCTTCCTAATCCTGCCCGATTGCCGATTTGACTGTCAGTCAATTTTCTATTTATCTAAATAGCGTCTTTCGTGGTTGATGTGTTTTAGAGATTTTATGATTATCTTTCCTTTTTCTGAGATTATCTTTCTTATTTTGGCCCCTCTAAAGACGTTTGGGTAGGCCGGCGCCTTTCTAATAGGCGTCGTCCGGGAGTGACGCGTTTCATTAAAGTATTGATATGCACGGTTTGACCGAGCTTATCTCATTTCCGTGGAAGAAAGGTTTCTATTTTGACGGTAATTATCTACGGCAACTCAATGGTCGAACTAGAGGCTTTTGGAGTTTAAACTCCTCCAAATAGTGCTCCATATATGTGTTACCCCTTTGAGCCTTCAAAAAGGTTGGCCATTACATGATTTGGAGCTCTTCTCAAGATGAAAGGAGGAGCCTTCTGTGCAAAACGTGAACAAGCAGTGGACTATCATCTTCTTCCTTCCAAGCTTCCCTTTGGAGTATAGAAGGATGGTGGCTTTAGAGGAGCCAATCTTCTTCTTCCTTTTCCTCTAGTTTTCTTGATTAGATCATTAGTTTTTCACCATTTTCATTAGAATATTCATCATCATCATCACTATATTTCTCACACGCGCTTCATTAATATCCACCTATTACATAGGGGTTTTAAAAAGATCAGCAAACAAGTGAATTTTCATTGTGAAGTTGTATGATTCTATGTTTATTAGAATTGATACTACACACTTTTCATAGCTCTAATCATATTTTTATTTACCTTGTTCTCTTTTCTTTTTTGCAAGGAATTGGAAGAAGCATGGAGAAGTCAATTAAAGAGAGTGAATCAAAAGAAGGTTCTTTCTCTTCGGTCGACTGAAGAGGAGGAAATAGAAGACTCCACAAAATCTTCCTATATTGAACAGGTAAGTAACGATCACTTTTTATTTCATTAAGGTCTTCGATCTCTCGCGATCACGATCCATGTTTTTATGTTGATCATGTTGATATTTAATTCATGAGATGATATCACAATAATTGAGCACTCACACTCTCTTGAAAGAGAGGTTAAATAACATGGGTGAGTTTACTGACTCAGCAAGCACATGATACCAACTACATGGTTTATCATGTTTAAACAAGAATTATACTACGAGGTGATAAGGCGATGTGTCCCCTCTCATCATGACATGACGAGGTGGTAGAGAGGTAGCTTAAGGGTTAAGTTATCTCTATCCTACCCATTCCTTTTAATTAATTATGTATATATCCCTATCTTATATTCTTCTCCATAGAAAAACTATAGAGTCGTCATTTTGGCAAATCGAAGATAGTTTTAGGATCTTAAAATTTTTAACTTAAGACCTTATAAAGATTGTCAATCACATTTTAATTATTAGACTTTTGATAATTATATTTATACTTTTTAAAATTTACAAATATACCCTTTTCTTAATTGTGTATATTTTCGTAAAAGTAATTACCATCCAATCCTACTATAGAGTTTCAAAAATTATAAGTAAACTTTTCATGTAATTCATTTGTGGGTCCTCACAACGGCGCATCGCGTACCAAGAGACATGCGTTATGAGAAACGGATGGAGGAGGATCGTGCGACGCTGGGGGCTACGCAAGCAACAGTAGGGTTCTTAGTAGAACTCCGAGCTTTATACAGGATTCCTACCAAGGACTTTCTAGTCATTCCGTCGGAGAGGGATGAAATTTTCCCAATGTGGCAACATTCCTTAATGGCATACGAGTCTATGTTTGAGGAGGGATTTAGGTTGTTGGTCATCCTTTTGTGGAGGAGCTGCTGAATTTCCTATGGGTGGCTCCTACCCAACTGATGACGAACACCTAGAGGCTCGCTCTGGGCTTCTACGTCGTGGCTAGAGAAAGGGGGCATCCAACATCGATCATAGGGATGTTTCTAGACCTGTACAAGGTCAAGTAGTGCAGCTCTAAGTGGAGCTGAGGCTACATCTAGTTCGAGGTGAGGAAGGAGGTGCCGCTTGCGCTGGGGACCATATACTTCAACATTCATAGGTGGAAGGAAACTTTCTATTGGGTCGAAGAGCGGCCCCAAGGGTGGTGGATGTCCTTGGTCACTTTTTGTGACCTATCTATCGGAGGCAAGCTTGATCCCACGCTCCCCTCTAGTGGATGTCACCCTTTAGGTGGTAGAGGTGCCCTCCAAGTGACGGGATTGTCGAGTGTGCCCCTTCCAAGTAGGCACACCCACATTTTTCCATTTAATTCCTCTTCCTAAAATCCTATCATGACCGTAGCCAGCTTCCTCTCTCTTTTTGTCTTGTTTGGTGAGCTGTTACTACCCGCCCAGGTCGTACCAAGGGAGAGAATGTTGTAATGGGCATCTCACATGGACTGGTCTTGGCATTGGAGCTACAGCAAATGCTAGACATTACAGTCTCTTCCGATAGTGCCCCGACTTGCCCCTTCATCTGCCTTGACATGCATAATAGGCAGGGGAAAGGGGTCTCTAGATGTTATACCCTGCACCCTTACAACATATTAATGAATTCAATTAATTTAAGTTAGACAAATTAACTAATTATTATTGACACGTTAATTTTGACTTCACATTTATAATGCCCTAAAATGGTCGGAGTTTTAATCGTTGATTACTTTTTGCTATTTTTTTTGAAATTTTTATAATTCACGTCGCTTAAGGTCGACGTCATTTAGATTTCTATACGAAATTAATTTTAGCCCAAATTCCTTAATCGGATAAAGATTAAGTTGAATGCCGTCACTTATAGTCGACGCAATTCAGTTTCCTAATTCTGGCCGGTTACTAATTTGACTCTCAATCAATTTCTTATGTATTTAGATTGCATATTTTGTGGCCGACGTGTTTTAAAGATTTTGTGATTATCTTTCCTTTTGTTGAGATTATCTTTCTTATTTGGCCCCTCTAACAGACGTTTAGGTAGGCCGATGCCTTTCTAATAGGCGTCGCCTGAGGTCGACGCGTTTCAGTGGCATAATGATCTGCATGATTTGGCCGAGATTATCTAGTTTCCATGGTTGAAAGGTGTTACGCTCCAGGTCTGAGTCTTTTTTTTTTACACGGAGTCCGATTGCGTAATCTCGGAACAAATTCTACGATAACAAATAGATATGACAGCTAAACAAACACAATGCGATTTAAATAAATACTATAACTATTAATTAATCTAAAATATCCAAATACAGTCAATACCAAAGTTCATAAATTACAATATCTATCAATTTGTATATAAATTTTCAATCTCACCAAATAAAGGAAAATACATCAATTTCTCCTACTACATCAAATCTAAGAGAGCTATAAATTTAAATATGGATAACTTTCTGAAGATGTCAAATGCCTCAATCAGAAGTCTCCTCAAATTTCAGGTTCTCTTTCTCAAACTCTTAAAATGTTAATAGGATTTATGAGTACAACCACTTAGTAGGCTTCAAACCATTCACATGACTTAACATATAGTAAACTTTTATAAATCACATTATACAATTATATAAAACATGATATTATACAGTTCTACATATATCTCAAATAAGAACATGATACAAAACATAGTTTGATATAATCTTATCAAATCAAATGTGTTTTCTAATATCATGAATAAATCAATTAACATATAGCATATATGGTAAGATCAAACTCATATTAGACATATCAAATTCTACTAGCCATGATCAGAGCGTATCACATATTGAATAAAACATATCAAATTGTCAGGACTTTACATATCGTTGTTGTTGGGTTCGTCTGTGTTCGGATCCGACCAAAATGTAGTTGAAAATAATTGTTGGGATCGGATCCGTCCTGTTTCGATATACAAAAACCATAAACGGCAAATCGCATTTACCTTAAGCAGATTCGAATCCGCGTTCGTCCGGTTCCATCAGTGTGATGCCGTAAGCCGCGCAGGTACTCGACCTCTAGCGATATCTACGCGGTCTTTCTCGCGGGGTATCGTCCTCTCTTCCTCGCTTGCTGCAATGTCCGCGGATCTCGTCTGGCTGTGCGTGATACTCCGCGACATGCGGATTCAGAAATTCCCGTCGGACGGAGAGTCGGAGCAGGCGAGAGTTGGAGTAGAGTCTTCATGGTCGGCTAGAGGTGGGGGGTGCCCAGAGAGACAGAGGAGAGAGAAGGGGGGGGGGGGCTAGGTCAGGGTTGCTTGTGTAAGGAATCGCCATGAACGCAGCGGAAATAAAAATTGATTCCATTGTATCGGTTGATGGGGTTGTAAAACGGACATTAAAACTAAGCGAGAAGAACAGTTCTTCACCTTTGCGGGGTTTCGAATCTCCCGTGGATGATGCCGACTCGTTAATCGCGCACGCGCACGATCTCTGGAGGTATCCACACGAGTTCCCGCAGCAGACGCGATTTCCTCCTCGACTTGAGTGCTGCGACCAGATCTCAGATCCACCATGTGCGGAGAGAGATAGATCCACTTCGAGAAGGAGAGAGAGAGAGGAGAGAGAGAATCTGGGGAGTAAAAATTCGTCCAACTAACTTTTTACCACTCCCCCTTGGCCCTCCTTATATAGAAATAAGGATAAGCACAAGAGTTAATCCTCGTGATTATCCAAGAGTTTGGCCTTGGATAATTCTCCATTAAATCTTCATGTTTATCCTGCAGCTTTTCACAAAAACCCAGATAAGCATGAAATTTAACATCTCTCACCGTTTGACGAGAACTCTTATGTGTGTGACCCTCCAGGCCCATATATCAGTCCGGTTGCAGGCCCATTAAACTTAGAATTGTTTCTTGAGTTTAATATTTATTAATTAACATTTAAACATCGCATGTTAAATGATTAATTTAATAAACAAGTAAATTATCATCCGATGATAAATTCACTTGGCCTTCTGATCATGAACAGCACCAAACACTACCTCATGATCCCAGAAGATATAAGGGATACTGATCCCTTCAATTGAACCTTTCCGTCTGCAGATGCCGCACAGATATAATCCTTCACTCATGCAATGTCCCGATAACGCAAGGGTATGGTTTTATAGTCAAACCCTCTATCGCATTATCCAGATGGATTCCAGTACACAGTTAATATCTAGAAAGACATCTCTTTCATTTGACCCTGGCCAGGGATTTCTGTGTACACATCCATGGGACATTCTCTCTCCAGTCTTATACCAAGAGTGAGTGATCCCTTGTTGTCCACTCAATTACCTTCGCAAGCTTTCCACTGTATCTGAAAGACCGATTATGGTGGACTTAATAGTTAAAGTCCACGAGTCAGAGAATCAAGATACAATGGTCCACCAACAAGGTATCATTGGTGACTCAGGTCTAAGGACCAACTGTGCTACTGCAACGATTGAATTCCCTGGTTGACTAATAGGTATAATTACCATCCAGGAATTCTTATTTGGGTCTGTTCAGTGAACTCATTCTCTAATGAGCACCTACTTGTTTGTCTTAGTGTCACCACACGAGTGAATGTGAGATCATTCACCCTCATCATATGAGCAGACATAACTTGTGTCGATCTTATTGGATATTTAATGTCCATCTCAAATATCCTATGATCAAGAACTATTTAAGATAATTGCCTTAGGATATTGATCTCACTATCACGATCTCATCATGATTCAATATCCCATACATTTGTCTATGGACCTTCATTACGATAGTCGTTTGCGAGAACTATTAAATGAAGAAATAATTGCCTTTATTAATAATCTGAACTAGAATGTACAATGATTGGCTATGAGGCCACCCAATTCTAACATTCTCCCACTTGGACTATAGCCAATCACCTATGTGTCTAAGTCCCATAGACTTAAGGTGACGTTCTAAATTGTTTTGAGACAATGGCTTAGTCAAGGGATCTGCTACATTATCTTCAGATGAGACTTTCTCAACTACTATATCTCCTCGGGCGATGATCTCACGAATCAGATGAAATCGTCTCAGAATGTGCTTTGACTTCTGATGTGATCTTGGCTCCTTCGCTTGAGCTATTGCCCCATTGTTGTCACACAATAATGGAACAGGATCTGAAATGCTTGGAACGACTCCAAGCGCCGAGATGAACTTCTTCATCCAAACCGCCTCCTTGGCCGCTTCAGCTGCAGCAATGTATTCTGCTTCGGTCGTCGAATTTGCAGTAGTTTCCTGTTTGGAACTCTTCCAACTTACTGCACCTCCATTTAACATGAACACAAATCCAGACATGGATTTGCTGTCATCCATATCCGACTGGAAACTCGAGTCAGTAAATCCTCGAAGTTCCAAGTCGTTTCCTCCATAAACGAGAAATAGATCCTTAGTCCTTCTCAAGTATCTAAGGATACATTTCACCGCCTTCCAGTGTTCCTCACCTAGATCAGCCTGATATCTACTAGTGACACTTAATGGATGTGCCACATCAAGCCTAGTACATAGCATTGCATACATGATAGATCCTATTGCCGAGGCATAAGGAACTCTATCCATGTATGCTCTCTCTTCAGGTGTCTTGGGAGACATTTCTTTAGAGAGATAAATTCCATGCCTCATAGGAACGAGGCCTCTTTTGGAATTTTCCATGCCAAACCTTTTGACTATGGTATCTATGTACATAGATTGGGATAATCCAAGCATCCTTTTGGACCTATCTCTATAGATCCTTATTCCCAGAATATAGGATGCTTCTCCCAAATCTTTCATGGAGAAGTTTTTGGATAACCAAGCCTTTACCGATGACAACATTCCTACATCATTCCCAATGAGTAGAATGTCATCAATGTAAAGTACCAGAAAGGTAACTGCGCTCCCACTAACCTTTTTGTATACACAAGGTTCATCTTCATTCTTAATGAAGTCATAAGATTTGATTGCTTCATCAAATCTTAAGTTCCAAGTTCGGGATGCCTGTTTTAATCCATAGATGGATCTTTGCAGCTTACATACCTTGCTTGAATGCTCTTTGGAAGTGAATCCTTCAGGTTGTATCATATACACCTCTTCTTGAAGGTTCCCGTTAAGGAATGCTGTTTTCACATCCATTTGCCATATTTCATAATCGTAGAATGCAGCGATAGCAAGAACTATTCTGATTGACTTAATCATGGCAACTGGAGAAAATGTTTCGTCATAGTCAACACCTTGCCTTTGACGATATCCTTTTGCTACAAGCCTTGCCTTGTATGTGTCAATTTGTCCATCTGCCCCGATCTTTCTTTTAAAGATCCATTTACTGCCAATAGGTACCATACCTTCTGGCAGATCAACCAAGTTCCAAACTTGGTTGGCATACATGGACTGAATTTCAGAATTCATTGCCTCTTGCCATTTTTCTGATTCATGACTATTTATGGCTTCAAGGTAGGTTTGAGGATCATCATCCTCATTTAAGTGCACTTTTGGTTTGCCTTCATCGATATGTCCAACATATCTTTCAGGCTGCTTAGGCACTCTACCTGATCTGCGAACCTTTTGTGTATCATCTTGAACAAGTTCTTGAGTCAATGGTTCAGTAGATGAACCAGTGTTGACTTGTGAGTCTAGAATTTCTTCCAGTTCTATCTTGCTCCCACTGTCTTCTTTTGAAAGATATTCTTTCTCTAGGAAGACAGCTCTTTTTGCGACAAACACCCTTTGATCGCTGGGCTGATAGAAATAATATCCAAAAGTCTCTTTTGGATATCCCACAAATCTACATTTCTCTGTCCTGGAATCCAGTTTGTCTGGATCATGTCTTTTGACATGCGCAGGACAACCCCAGACTCTAACATGCTTAAAGTCTGGTTTCTTTCCTTTCCATATCTCATATGGAGTGGAAGGTACTGATTTACTCGGAACTTTGTTCAACAGATATGCAGCAGTCAATAGTGCATATCCCCATAAAGAGGTTGGAAGGTTAGCATAACTCATCATGGATCGTACCATATCTAATAGAGTACGATTTCTCCTTTCCGATACACCATTTAACTGAGGTGTATAGGGAGGAGTCCACTGAGACAAAATACCATTATCCTTAAGATATTCTGTGAATTCTGTACTTAAGTATTCACCCCCTCGATCTGATCGAAGAGTTTTAATACTCTTTCCAGTCTGGTTCTCAACTTCGTTTTTAAACTCTTTAAATTTCTCAAAGACTTCTAACTTATATTTCATTAAATATATGTAGCCATATCTTGAGAAATCATCTGTAAATGAAACAAAGTATGAGTAACCACCCATAGCATGAGTGGACATTGGACCACATACATCACTATGTATTAGTTCCAATAAGTCTTTAGCTCTTTCTCCATGTCCTGAGAATGGAGCTTTGGTCATCTTTCCCATGAGACAAGCTTCACAGGTTGCAAATGATTCATAATCAAATGGATCAAGATATCCATTCTTTTGCAACCTTATGATCCTGTTCTCATTTATATGACCTAGTCTACAATGCCATAGGTACGATTTATTCACATCCTTATCTAAGCGTTCAAGAGAATTATTTACCAGACAAACATCATATGAAATATCAAGTAAATATAATCCATTCAATAAATATCCGGAAGCAAACAATTTGTCTCATTGATAAATTGAACAACCTTTATTCTCTAGCTTCATAGAATATCCTTGTCTATATAAACATGAAATAGATATGATATTCCTAATAATGGTTGGAACATAATAACAATCTATCAGTTCCAAAGAGTCTCCTGACGGCATCTGAAGTCTTGCTGTCCCCACAGCTAACGCAGCAACTTTTGCTCCATTCCCGAGCCTCAGATCCACGTCTCCGCGGTTCAATCTTCTTTTACTTGTTAACACCTGCAAGTTATTGCAGATATGAGAAACACATCCAGTATCTAATACCCAGGATGTTGATTCTCTATAAGACAAGTTAAGATCGATCATGAGAATACCTGAAGCTTCACCAAGCTTCTCCTTTGCTTTTTCTGCAAGATAAATCTTACAGTTTCTCTTCCAATGACCTTCTTTATGGCAGTGGAAACACTGACCTTTATCATTGACTTTAGCTTTGTCCTTTTGTGCCGCCGGTTTGCTTTTCACTTGCTTCTTAGGCTTACCTTTCTTAAAGGTCTGTCCAGCTTTTCTTTTCTTGTTGGTCTTACCAACAAGCATTACACTTGGCTTATCTTTCTGGATAGTGCCTTCAGCTGTCTTCAACATGTTGAGCAGCTCAGCTAGTGAAACTTCAATTTTGTTCATATTGAAGTTGATAATGAATTGTGAAAATGAATCTGGAAGGGACTGTAGGATTAAGTCAATGCTCAGGTCATTGTTCATAACAAAGCCCAGCACAGCAAGCCTCTCAATCCACTCTATCATCTTGAGCACATGAGTTTGCACAGATGTGCCATCGCTCATTCTGGTCCTGAACAATTTCTTAGATATCTCATATCTTTCTGTTCTGGATTGTTCACCAAACAACTCTTGTAGGTGATTCAGAATGGTCTTAGGTTCCATGTTATCATGCTGTCGCTGCAGTTCATTATTCATTGAACCGAGCATATAACACTGGACCTTAACAGAGTCCTCCTTCCAATTTTCATACATCATTAATTCATCTTCGTTAGCATTATCACCGGGTTGCACTGGATCTGGTTGATCCAGGACATAGGCTAGCTTTTCGCACCTGAGGACAATCTTCAGGTTGCGTAACCAGTCAATGTAATTTGGTCCCGTGAGTTTGTTTGCATCGAGTATGCAACGGAGGGGGTTAGGTGACGACATAGCGACCTACATGGAAATATATAAAATGAGCAGATAGTTCTTAAAATCAGATTTAGGACTTTTAATCTAGATTTATGCTCCCACTATTTTTCGGCGATCTGTATGACCCTCTAAGATACAGAACGGGAGATTCCGGTGAACTCCTAGTGGGGATCAGAATCCTTCGGGCAACATGCATGTGACCTTGTGGTAGCACAACAAATCACATCAAGTCCCTTAGGCAGTCAACTCTTGACAGTTGCAACGTTTGCAATATCCGATCGATTTAACCCCTGAATCAGAATGACCTTGTGGTAGCACAACAAATCAATTTGATTCAGTTAAGTTTATCCATCATTACTTAGATGACATGAATTCATAGTGCAATCCTTGTGGTAGCACAACAAAACTACACTATTTGTCCATTCATCTTAATGACATCACATGTCGTAGACCTAGTTTAATTTCTAAATCAAACAGACCTTGTGGTAGCACAACAAATCCGTTTGAGATAAGAATTATCCTAAGATCTATAATGATGGTGGGTTACGTGGATTATTCTTAATATCTCACGTTTACAACTTAAGTTATAAAAGAGGGTTTTTGATTTTGATTTGTAAAAAATCATGCTATCAATAGTATTTCAATTTGAAGTATCAATATACTTAATAGAAATATATATATATATGATAGCATAGTCCACAAATATCACATATGTGCAGAAAAGATAAATGGGGATGATCATGGACTGCTTAAACTACTATGGAATCATCGGAGCCAAACGATGATCCATAATAGGATCCTAATGTGAAAACAGCAACACTGGTTCCATTTGATGCGAGTCCTCCCTCCAGAGGTGTCTTCAGAAGATCCCGTCCTCTAAACTTAATCCGATACATGTAAATACAAAATTCAGGACTCGCAGGTCCACAAATGTACATTTAAACACTTAGAAACCTTGATCTTATCAAGGGGAGTACAATCTTATAGGAAGGTAGAAAGTACACTTGGATTAAGAGAGAGGAGGACACGCAGGTCCTATTTAAAATACCAAATGAAATAAGCATCGCATCCATTCACATCATTCATCACATGAAAATACTAAGTCCATGATCATCCCACCATAAAACACATCACATGCAACACAATCATCACATAATTGTTGTTTGGTATTAAATTTTATAAATATAAAATTATAATACCAATTAGTTTTCGAAATAACATTTATTTCAGCATAATCAATAATATTCAAAACATTATTGACAAATAAACTAACTAAACTATTCAGTTAATCTAAATCCAAATTCAAACAATTTTAACATTAAGAGTAATCAAGTTATGCATGAAATTAGTTTAAAACAATTTTAAACTAATTAATTTAACAGGAAATTAATTATCTAAAACAATTTTAAATAATTAACTAACTCCCATTAATTTTAAAGCCTTTTAATTGATTAACTGTTATTAAACTCTTTAATAACCTGTTAATAATAAAAAATAATAATTAATAACAATTATTAATTATTTCTATAAATTTTCTGTTTTAAAACAATTTTAAAACTGGCTTAAATGGGCTAATAATGGGTTTAACGGGGTTAAACAGATATTAAAAATAGTTTTTAATAGAATATAAAATGGGCCCAGCCCATTAAGGCCCAAAGGGCCTGGATCCAGACCCTGGCTCGGCCAGGGTCGAACCCTGGCTCGGCCAGGGGCTCTGGCTCGGCCAGGGACGAGTCCTGGCTCATCCAGGGTCGAACCCTGGTCGAGCCAGGGCGCCGCCCGGCCCCCGTCCGGTCCGACCGGATCGGGACCGGGCGGTCCGGCCCTAACAACCCCGCTCGACCGGCCCCTTTCCCCATAGAACAGTAACCTGCAACCTAACCTGTTAGCAGATGGCGGGAACAAGGGGCGGCTGCGCCGCCGCCGGCCGGCGACCGGCGGCGCCAGGCCCCTGCCGGCGTCGCCCTTGCTCCGGCGACACGCCCGGCGCCGGCAGGGCCGCCGGCGGTGGCCAAATGGCCCTTGGTCGAGCCCTAAACTCACCCTTAAAATCTGATTTTGCAGGGTTAAACAACCGAGTTAGGGCTTGATTTTTAGCATCTCCAAGGGCACTCCGGTGCCGATCTCCATGCCTAATGAGAAGTGGTGACTATCACCAAGAGATCTATGGATTCTTCCGGCCATCCCAACGCTTGGGATGCACATACGAAGCCGCCGAAGTACCCCGGTTTATCATCACATGACGAACTCCGAAAAACCCAAATAAAAATCCGAAAAATACAGAAAAATAATCAAATTGATCGTGATCATCATATGAACACTAATCTGTCATTTTTAACCAGATTATACTCAAGAACACGTACAATACGGGTTCTTCACGCATAACGAGAAAACACACAAAACGGTGCCGTTTTACAACTGAACCAGCGAACCTGGCTCTGATACCACTGTAAGGAATCGCCATGAACGCAGCGGAAATAAAAATTGATTCCATTGTATCGGTTGCTGGGGTTGTAAAACGGACATTAAAACTAAGCGGGAAGAACAGTTCTTCACCTTTGCGGGGTTTCGAATCTCCCGTGGATGATGCCGACTCGTTAATCGCGCACGCGCACGATCTCTGGAGGTATCCACACGAGTTCCCGCAGCAGACGCGATTTCCTCCTCGACTTGAGTGCTGCGACCAGATCTTAGATCCACCATGTGCGGAGAGAGATAGATCCACTCCGAGAAGGAGAGAGAGAGAGGAGAGAGAGAATCTGGGGAGTAAAAATTCGTCCAACTAACTTTTTACCACTCCCCCTTGGCCCTCCTTATATAGAAATAAGGATAAGCACAAGAGTTAATCCTCGTGATTATCCAAGAGTTTGGCCTTGGATAATTCTCTATTAAATCTTCATGTTTATCCTGCAGCTTTTCACAAAAACCCAGATAAGCATGAAATTTAACATCTCTCACCGTCTGACGAGAACTCTTATGTGTGTGACCCTCCAGGCCCATATATCAGTCCGGTTGCAGGCCCATTAAACTTAGAACTGTTTCTTGAGTTTAATATTTATTAATTAACATTTAAACATCGCATGTTAAATGATTAATTTAATAAACAAGTAAATTATCATCCGATGATAAATTCACTTGGCCTTCTGATCATGAACAGCACCAAACACTACCTCATGATCCCAGAAGATATAAGGGATACTGATCCCTTCAATTGAACCTTTCCGTCTGCAGATGCCGCACAGATATAATCCTTCACTCATGCAATGTCCCGATAACGCAAGGGTATGGTTTTATAGTCAAACCCTCTATCGCATTATCCAGATGGATTCCAGTACACAGTTAATATCTAGAAAGACATCTCTTTCATTTGACCCTGGCCAGGGATTTCTGTGTACACATCCATGGGACATTCTCTCTCCAGTCTTATACCAAGAGTGAGTGATCCCTTGTTGTCCACTCAATTACCTTCGCAAGCTTTCCACTGTATCTGAAAGACCGATTATGGTGGACTTAATGGTTAAAGTCCACGAGTCAGAGAATCAAGATACAATGGTCCACCAACAAGGTATCATTGGTGACTCAGGTCTAAGGACCAACTGTGCTACTGCAACGATTGAATTCCCTGGTTGACTAATAGGTATAATTACCATCCAGGAATTCTTATTTGGGTCTGTTCAGTGAACTCATTCTCTAATGAGTACCCACTTGTTTGTCTTAGTGTCACCACACGAGTGAATGTGAGATCATTCACCCTCATCATATGAGCAGACATAACTTGTGTCGATCTTATTGGATATTTAATGTACATCTCAAATATCCTATGATCGAGAACTATTTAAGACAATTGCCTTAGGATATTGATCTCACTATCACGATCTCATCATGATTCAATATCCCATACATTTGTCTATGGACCTTCATTACGATAGTCGTTTGCGAGAACTATTAAATGAAGAAATAATTGCCTTTATTAATAATCTGAACTAGAATGTACAATGATTGGCTATGAGGCCACCCAATTCTAACAGCTTGTCCCTGACCTAGCGCCGGTATTTTATAATAAGTGTTTTGCGGTTTTTGAAAACAACTCACACTTATCTGAAATCCCATCAAAATATTCACCGACTTGAAAACTTTTTGTATGTGACCCTCTAGGCCCAAATAGCAGTCCAGTTAATGGCCCATTAAGTCCAGTAACCTTTTACGGACCCACTGAATTAATTAATATCCTTACATTAACTAATCAGTCAAATTTAATGTCCCACAATAAATTCGTATGGGCTTCCGATCATGTTGGGTCCCAAGCAACACCGCGTGATCCCGGAAGGTATTGGGGTTTATGCAACCCACTATGGGAACCTTTCCATCCACGGTTACCGCGAAGATATAATCTTTTATTCGTGCAATGTTCCCGAATCGACCTAAGATATGGTTTACTGTTAAAAATCCTAGCCGGTCGATTCACTTGAATCAGATGCCGCTAATCTATATCAGATAACTCTTGATCTAATACAGAGTCTACCTTAGCCAGGGACTTAAGCGCATCATTTCTGGAACATTCTCTCTCCTATTACCTTCGATGGCATCTCTCTGAACCTGATCACTTGACTTATAGATAACCCATGATTAGGGATTTGTTAGTCAAGGTCAAAGTTCAGAACCTACCAACTAGGTATCCTTGGTGTCACAAGTCCAAGGACCATGTACGCAACCATGACAAAAGAATCGAGCTGGTTAACAGTTAGGTAGATACCATCCATCGATTCATGGTCGGATTAGTTCAGTGAACTCATTCACCAATGAGTACCCACAGGTCCAGCATAGTGTCTTTACATAAGTGACTTATACGATCAGTCACCCTCATTGTATGAGCTGAAGAAACCTGTACTAGTCTATCCGGATGTTTGATGTCCGTCTCAAACATCCTCCGAATTGGAATAATTAAGAACATGTGCTTATAAGTCTTCGGTCTCGTAATTATGATCTCATCATAATCCGAAGACTATTTTCCATATTCATGGACTTCATCGTGATACGATAAACAAAGATTGATTTAATTACATAATGAATTTATGCCATTATATTAATAAACTGAATAATACATAGTATCGAATTGGCTTTCGGGCCACAGAATATTAATAATCTTTCACTTGGACTAAAGCTAATCACTTTTGTACAGAATACCCATATTCTCCAAGTCACGCTCAAAGACATTTAGAGACAAAGGCTTCGTCAGTGGATTTGCTATGTTGTCGGCTGAAGGAACTCTTTCCATCATTACATCTCCTCAAACTATAATCTCTCTGATCAGATGAAAGTGCCGCAAAATGTGCTTCGACTTCTGATGAGACCTCGTCTCTTTCGCTTGAGCTATTGCCCCATTGTTGTCACACAGCAATGGAATGAGACCAGAGATGCTTTCCACCATACCAAGATCCCCGATGAATTTCTTCATCTAGACTGCGTCCTTGGTAGCTTCAGCAGCAGCAATGTACTCAGCTTCTGTTGTCGAATCAACAGTGGTTTCTTGCTTTTCTAGCTCACTACTCCCTTGTTGAGTGTGAAGACAAACCCTAATGTCGACTTGCTGTCATCTGGATCAGTATATCCTTGTTGCTTTAAGTCTCTTCCTCCATAGATCAGAAACATATCCTGAGTTCTTATCAAGTACTTAGGATACATTTCACAGCCTTCTAATGTTCATCACCTGGATCTGCCTGATGTCTGCTCGTAACACTTAGAGCATATGCAACATCAAGTCTAGTACATAGCATGTCGTACATGATGGAACCTATGGCTGAAGCATAGGGAACCTTTGTTGTCACCAAAAAATTGAATAAGAAGAAGAGCCTAAAGATCAACAAAGAAGGCCCAAATCAAAGAGACTTGAAAGGAAGAACCGAGCCCATTAATTCAAGCAAGAAAGGTCCAAGTAATTTTTCAAAGAATGCCCAAATGAAGAAAAGTTAATGAACAACAGTCATGCCCATTCTTGCAAGCCCAAAGAAGTAAAAAATGGGTTACTTTCAGCCCAAATGATGAAGAAATCCAAAGGGACAAGCCCGGGCCCATTATTTTAAGCAAAAGAAGCCCAATAGGGCCAATTTGGGCCCAAAATGTAAAGGCCAAAGCCCAATTTCGTGGCAGCCTTTAAAAGGGTCCAAATGGCCCCCCTCAGGGCCTATTCTTACCCCTTTGGCCCATGTTCAAATCTGCCCAAAAGAGGATAAGAAGAAAAGCAAGTGGTCCCCCCCTCAAGATTCTTCTAGAAAAGAGTAGGTGAAAAGCAAAAAGAGAAGCCAATCATGATCCTCCAAGTGCTGTGGGCTCTTAAGAGGGGTTTCTTATCCCTAATTTAAGGCTATTGGATTCCTAATCTACCCCCAAAAAAGTAACCCAACTTTATCTATAAAAGAACCCCCATCTTCTACAAGAAAAAGTAGGAGACAAAAATCCCAAAAAAGAGAAAAGAGAAGAAGAAAAGTGAGAGAGCTTGGAGGAGCACGTCTCCCTCCTCCTTCCCTTCATTTCCTGCATCCCAAGAGAAAAAAAAAAGAGTTAGAAAAGAAGAGAGAAAGAAAGGAAGAGTGCTAGAGAAGAAGAGAGCAAGATTGTAGGCTTCAAGTGCCATTCTCCCTTCTCATCCTCTCTCCAAGGTAGAGTGGGGGTGAAGAAGGAGTTTATTTTTGTCTCCTTACTTTCTTATAATGTTTTTCTTTTAGTTTGATGTTCAAAGAAACTTCTATCTCCCCCTTGATGTTTATCCATAGTGATTGAAAGCAATGAAATGCAAAGTTCATATTTTCTGAATTTGTTTTGTGAATCTGCTGGTTATCTTGCTTCTATGTCATTTTTTCCTTCATAAGGTATGTGTTTTTTATGTGGGGATGGTAGAGGGGCTTTTCTAGTTTATAGAAATGGTCTCCTCAAGCCTTAAAACCCCCTAAATATAGAGATATGACCCGAAATGTGCTTTACTGTCCAGATTTCCTAAAAACTGATTTTTCATTTATTTGTCTTTGGTTTTGAGGTTTTTCAAGGTGGCTTGGCCTTCCATGACCCTCAGGAGCACATATTATCCATGGATGATGTTCCCCCAAGGCCAAACATTCAGAGAAATCCCCTAAGTTTCATATATATTAAAATCTAAGTTTCTGTTTTCATGTTGGAACCGAATGGGTTTTGTTTGGATTTTTTCCTTTGATGGCTAAGGGTTTAGGCCCTAGAGGTTCTCAAGAAGGTTCCCTCACTAGTTGAGGATGAGCTTCTTTAGGTATAAACCCTCTAACATGGAGCCAATAAGGAGAGATCCATGGAAAAGATATAAAATATACCTAAGTTTCCCATATATTCATATTTAAGTTTTCATAATAGTTTCCTAAAGAAATGCATCTAAAATATAGTTTAAATAAATATTTTAGGTCTTGTATCTTTTATAATTTATTTTCCATCATTTGGGTTAGATTTTAACCCATTTTTCACCGAAAATCTGGAGTTTAGCTTGAGTCTACGGTCTGTAGCACTACAGTGTTGAGTCTGCGCCTACTGTTCATGAGTATGCGCCTTCCTACGCAGACTCAGCGCCAGTTGCCGGTTTTTGAGTATGTGCCTCTTTCAACTTGGTTTTTGGGCTTGAGGTGATTCTTTAATCCTCCCCCAAGTTGTCCAAAGGTTCCTTGGACCTAGGGCTGTCCTTTTGAGGCCCAATGAAGGTCCTAAATGGCTTGGACTTTGGGTTGTTAAGCTCTTAATGTTTCAAACCGAAATTTTGCCATATGTTTTAAGATTTTAAATTTCTTCCGATGTTTCTCAAGGATGTCCCGATCTAAGGGTGCCAACAATCCAATGTTGGGTAACCCATCAAGGGCCCTCACACAAAAAATATCATTCTTGTGTTCCCATTTCTATGGGTTCATTTAGATGATATGTCCTGAAGTCTCAATGGGTTGGTGGAGTTCCTTGCTCCCCAAATGTAGAAATGGAATGGGTGATTCCCTGTAGATAACCCTTTCATTTTGAAGACATTAAGGGCACCCTTTGGGTGAGTGGTTGGATGCTCGGCACGCCCCCTCTTTTATAGCCACCTCCATAGTTCATGGCTACATGTGATCCTCTATGGAAATTGGTGGAGTTCCTTGCTCCCCAAATGTAGAGATGTTTTGGATTACCCCTTGTGGGTTTTTCTTACATCTTGAAGACATTAAGGGCACCATTTGGGTGAGTGGTTGGATGCTCGGCATGCCCCCTTTTATAGCCATCCCTATAGTCCATTAGCCATTACATATCCCTTTAAGGGAGTTGGTCCTTTGGGTCCCTTCATACCATAACCCTTCATGAAGATCTTAAACCTTTGAAAAGGCCTCATGTAGCCATACTCAACTTTTGAGATTTCTCAATGTTATCCTCCCCAAATTTGTGGTGATTCTTGGATCACTTCAAGTTGAAAGAGGTATAAACATGAAATTATGCTCAGATTTTGAGTATGTGCACTTATAACCATGGAAATTCAATTGGGAATGGGGTACAATCTGTCGAGGACTCCGGATTTCATATTCTAACTTTAATGGTTGAAACTAACCCCTTGATAGATTTAATTGCAGCTTGAACTGTGCAGGAAACTCAAAAAAACCAATTTTCAGACTTGAGTCTGCGCCACTGTTCTGAGTCTGCGCACCCTTGCGCAGACTCAACTCAAAACTATCAAAGATGCCTTGCATGGATTGATATCCTCATTTATGGTTCAAATAACTCAAATAATTAAAGTTAATTCAGTCAAAAAAAAAAAAGGGTTTAAGATAGCCATTTTCTATTTTAAATAAATTCCAAACTTAAGTTGAGTCTGCACACATTTCATAAGCTTATTTCAAATAAAAAAAATCAACTAAACAATAAATCAAATTGCTCAAATCATATATCAAACACTCCATGTCATAAACATCCATTTACAAAAAGGATCCAAATCCCTTCAAAATAAATAAAAAATTACAAGTTCAGCTAAGTCTGCGCACTCCTTGTGCAGACTCAAACTCATTTTTCTTGTCTCCTTGATCTTTGAAGCTTCCCAGCACTTTGAAACTTTTGGAATTCCCCTCAACGTCAGGAGGTTCCATCTTTTTAAGAATCTTGCTCAAAATCCTCTTTAAACTTGAGTTTGCGCATCAATCTCAAGGCCAAAACCTCATCTCTTGGCCCCCAAATCATGCCCGCAGCTCCAAATCTGTAAATCATCACCAAACAAAACATAAAATCAAGTTATCCCACCAAAAATCCAATAAAATAACTCACAAACAAAAAATCCACAGTTCAGACTTGAGTCTGCGCATCTTGGCGCAGACTCAACCCTAAAATTCACAAAAAATAAAAAAGCAACTTCCCGACCACTAAAAGATGATCTAAAACCCTCTAAAAATCAAGTTTATTCTTATATATCAGGAAACCAAATAAAAACACAAAGTTGTTCTTTCAAAAATATAAAAAACAACTCAAAACAAATTGGTGACAAATGAGTCTGCGCTACCCTGCGCAGACTCAACCCTGAAATCCCAAAATTGGTCTTTTTGACCCTAAATTCCCTCCAAATTAAACCCAAAAATTTACATAAAAACTTTATACTTTATATAAGTTAAAAACCTAAATAAAAGCTTAAAAATCCTTTTACAAAAAATATAAAAAATGTTTAAACACTTTGATAAATAATGAGTCTGCGCTCTATACCGCAGATTCAACCCTAAATTCTTAAAATCTGGCATTTTGGCCATTAAATTCCCCTCAAATCAAATCAAAATCATAATAATAAACCCTATATTTTCCACAAATCAAAACCCAAACGAAAATGATAACTTTTTCCTTGAAATTACCTAAAAAAATTGAAAAAATAGGCTTGTGACAAATGAGTCTGCGCTACCCTGCGCAGACTCAACCCCTAATTGTTAAAGTCCAAACTTTTCAACCTTAATTCCTTTAAAATTAAATCAAAATCTCCAAGATAAAACTATAAACTTCCTATAAATCAAAAAATCAAGTAAAACTCAAATTTTCCCTTTTGCAAAACATAAAAAATACCGAAAAGAAATCTCATTTCAATTGAATTTGCACATCTTGTTCATCCTTCAAAACTTGTAAATTCAAAACCTAAAAAATATAAGTCCCTAAAGCATTCTGCACTCAAATCAAATAAGAAAACATAAAAAACACCTTGCCATACTGAAAAAACACAATAAGAAATGGTTATTAGACTCCCTTGATAAAAAAATGTCATCCACTTCAATCAAAACACCATAAAAAAGATCTTCATTCCTCTCACAAATAAAAAATAAAAAATAAACACAAGCATTCTCATTGGTAACAAATGAGTCTGCGCATCCTTGCGCAGACTCAACTTTATGTTCACTTCCAAACTTAAAAAATTCAATAAATCTTGAATACATCCACATAAACCAATCCAAAAAGATTAAAAAATGTCACTCATCATCAACCATCAATAAAAATCAATAAATCAAGTCTTGTGCAGACTCAACTCTAAACTAAAAAAATGAGTTTTCTTCTCAAATAAAAACTGAAATTCATTCATTTTTCAAATGCAATCTTGTATATCTTTCTTATATCATTTTAAAGGGTGTTACTTTAATCTTCCGACGATTAATCAAGAGTTTTCCTCTTAGGAGGATGTAATTAACGCTATTCCATTTATGGGTAGCGGGATCGGGTCGAAGAACTACGCAATTATTTGATTGAGTCAGGTAGAGCGCACAAACACAAATCTAAATCTAAATTAAAAAATCAAGATCAAGTGCATTTTTCCCTAAAAAATGTACGACAGGAACCTTATCCATCATTGCCCTCTCCTCAGTAGCCTTAGGAGACTAGATTTAGAGAGATAAATTCTATGTCTCATCGGTATGAGTCCTCTCTTGGAATTTTTCATGCCAAACCTTTTGACAATAGTTTCTATGTACATAGATTGGGTTAAAGCAAGCATCTTCTTTAATCTATCCCTATAGAACTGTATTCCCAATACATAAGATGCTTCTCCCAAATCCTTCATAGAGAAGTTCTTAGATAGCCAAATCTTTACTCATCCCTACATCATTCCCAATGAGTAGGATGTTGTCAACATGAAGAACTAGAAATGTGATTGCGCTTCTACTGTTTCCCTTGTACATACAAGGCTCATCTTCATTCTTAATAAAGCCATAAGATTTGATCGCCTCTTCAAACCTTATGTTCCAGCTCCGAGAAGCTTGCTTTAGTCCATAAATGGACATTTGCAACTTGCATACCGTATCTAGAGATTCCTTTGATGTGAAGCCCTCCAGTTGTATCATATACACCTCTTCCTCAAGATTTTCATTGAGGAAGACCATCTTCACATCCATTTGCCAGATTTCGTAATCATAGTATGCAGCAATAGCGAGAAAAATTCTGATAGACTTAATCATGGCAACATGAGAGAAGGTCTCGTCATAGTCAATTCCCCACAGGCGCCGGCTGGCGGGTTGCTGCCCTGTGGGAGGGCCGCCCGATGCCCAGGGGCACCGGCGTTGGCAACGGTGACCCCTAGTCGCCGGCGGTTCCCCCCCCCCCAAAAAAAAAAAAAAAAAAAAAAAAACCGTTGCATGCGTTATCTTCAACCCGAGCCCCCCCCCCCCCTTTCAACCGAATGAACAGGAAGATCGAGGAGGAGAAAGGTCTGGCCCAGGTCTTCTTCGGCGCCGACCGGCACCGGCGGGCAGTGACCCCCGGGGAGGATCAAACAACCCTATTGAGCAATCCCTAACACTTGGGGTGCCTGTGAAGACCCCGATTTGAATTCGTTCTTCGTCAAACAATGAACACGAAATGCACACAAAAAAATCCGAATTTAATGCAATAAATTACTATTAATTAACCATGTTCATCTGATGAATATGGATCGTGCAATTAAAATCAGAAAGTAGCATGGAATCAATTATAGAGATGACAATTCAGAGACTGAAACGGCGAAGAACACAGAGGAACCTGGCTGTGATGCCACTGCTGGGTTCGTCTGTGTCCGGATCCGACCAAAACGCAATGGAGAATAATTGTTGGGATCGGATCCGTCTAGTTTCGATATATAAAAACCATAAACGGCTAATCGCATTTACCATGTGTGGATTCGAATCTGCGTTTGTCCGGTTCCGTCGGTGTGATGTCGCAAGCCGTGCAGATGCCCGGCCTCTAGCGGTATCCTTGCGGTCTTCCTCTCGGTGGATCGTCCTTACTTCCTCGCTCGCTGCAACGTCCGCAGATCCCGTCTGGCTGCGCGTAATCCTCCGCGATATGAGGATTCATAAATTCTTGTCGGAGGGGAGGCGGGGTAGACGGGAGTCAGAGCGGAGTCTCCGAGGCCGGCCAGAGGTGGGGGGGGGGGGCAGAGAGAGAGAGAGGAGAGAGAGGGGGCGGCTAGGTCAGGTTTGCCTGCCCGTGACCTAGCCTCGGTATTTTATAATAAGTGTTTTGCGGTTTTTCAAAAAAACCCACACCTATTCGAAACCCCTTTAAAATCTCCCCCGACCTGAAAACTTTTTGCATGTGACCCTCTAGGCCTAAATACCAATCCAATTAATGGCCCATTAAGTCCAGTAACCTTTTATAGACCCACTGAATTAATTAATATCCTTATGTTAATTAATCACCCGAATTTAATGTCCCACAATGAATTCGGATGGGCTTCCGATCACGTTGGGTGCCAAGCAACACCGCGTGATCCCTGAAGGCATTGGGATTTATGCAACCCATTATAGGAACCTTTCCGTAAACGATTATCGCATGGATATAATTCTTTATCCGTGCAATGTTCCCAAATCCACCTAGGGTATGGTTTGTTAGGATTGTTGTGTCGGATCTGACTAAAATGCAGCGGATAAAAAATTAAAGTCGGGATCAGATTTGTCCTGTTTCGATCAACAAAATTAAACGGTAAATCGAATTTACCTTGAGCGGATTCGAATTCGCGATCGTCCAATTCCGTCGGTGTGTTGCCACAAGCCGTGCAGGTGCCTGACCTCTATCGGTATCCACGCAGTCTTCTTCTCGATGGATCGTCCTCGCTTCCTTGCTCAAAGCAACGTCCGTAGATCCCGTCTGGCTTTACGTAATCCTCCGCGACATGCGGATTTAGATTCCCGTCAGACGAGAAGATGGAGTAGGCGGGAGTTGTAACGAACTCTTCTGGGGCCGGCTTAAGGTGGGGGGAGCCAGAGATAGAGAGGAGAGAGAGAGGAGGGTGGCTAGGTCAGGGTTGCTGTCCCCTGACCTAGCCCCAGGCTAGGTCGAAACTCTGTCGAAATATCCACTGACTTGAAAACCTTTTGTGTGCGACCCTCTAAGCCCAAATACCAGTCCAGTCAACAACCCATTAAGCCCAATAACTATTTACAGACCTACTGAATTAATTAATAACCTTATATTAATTAATCAGCTGAATACAATGTTACACAATAAATTCAGATGGACTTCCGATCACGTCGGGTGCCAAGCAACACTGCATGATCGTGGAAGGCATTGGGGTTTATGCTACCTACTATTAGAACCTTTCTGTCAATGGTTACCGCGCGGATATAATCCTTCATCTGTGTAATATTCCCGAATCAACCTAGGGTATGGTTTACTGTTAAACCCTAGCTAGCCGATTCACTTGAATCAGATGGCGCAAATCTATATCAGATAACTCTTTATTTGATACAGAGTACGCCCTGTTAGTTTTTTGGTGTCCTATAGACTAATTATGGGCCGTGTAGGCCCAATGTGTTGTACAATCTTGTTCCATATAATTAAGTGGTAATTAGAGCGTAAACTTGTAATCTGTGGATTGCTTTGCATTGTCCCTAGGATATGTGGTTGTAAAGTCAATTTCGAGATGGGATCTCGAATGTGAGTTTGGCTGACACATACCTTAAACTATTCTTGATTGGAGAGTAATCACTCTGGGACATTGATTACTTGTAAATCAGCACGCATGATGTGTAGATGACCAATCTCACGGTCATAGGTGTAGGGCACCAGCACATATGTGTGGGTGTTCATCCTGGGAGGATGTTCATTGAACTGATCCGTTGCTGGATCTTCAGATGGTTAATTATACCTAATGTCAATTGAAGATCCATCTGTCTCAGCAGTATCGTTGATCCTTTGACCTGAGACATTAATGAGGTTTTGCGTGAGCACTGGTGTGATTTAATGTTTGGTTAAGTGACTTTAACCATAAGTCATGAAACACCAAATTATTAGCCACATCGGGACACATGCGAAGACCGTTAATGGTCAAGGGGGGATCACTCACTGTTAGGTATATCACAAACAGTTAATGAGTCATGACATAGACGCTCCACTAAATTCTTGGCCAGGGTGGTATCAGTTCGTTCGGAACGAACGTGAAATTATTATGGAGGTCATGGTCAGACGACACGATCACTAGTGGTTTGACGTGTTAGTCTTAAGTGGCCTACAAGTCAATATGACTTTGTAATCTTATTCCTTTATTAATATAATGACATTATTTCATTATGTGCAAATTCGTATTATTATCGTTTCATAATGAAGTCCGTGAATATGTGCGATAGTGATCAGATTAATGTGAGAATATACTAATGAGACTGATCACTTAAACACACATATTCTTAATAGTTCCTAGTCGGAGGATATCCGAGAAGGACATCGGATATCCGGTTAGACTAGTACAGATTTCTCCGGCTCATGTGATGAGGGTGACGGATCTCATAGTCACTTCTGTGGAGACACTAAGATGAATCTATAGGTGCTCATTAGAGAATGAGTTCACTGAACTGATTTGACTGAATCGCTAGATGGTATTGTACCTCACTGTCAACCAGCTTGATTCTATTGTCACAGTTGTGTGGATGGTCCTCGGACCTGAGACACCAAGGACATCTTGTCGGTGGACTTCTGTGCTTTGCCCTTAGTTTATGAATCTTTAAGCATGGGATTCTAAATAGCTAAGGATCGGTACAGCGGAATACCGTCGAAGGGAATCGAGTGTCAATAAGGAATCATTCACTCTCAGTATTTAGAGAGAGAATGCTCTAGGAAGGATGCGTGGAAGTCCTTGGCTAGGGCGGACGATAATATCGGGAAAGGAGTTTTCCGATATTATTCGGCATCATCAAATCCAAGTGAGTCAACCGTTAGGGTTTGACGGTAAACCATACCCTGAGTTGGCTCGAGAGCATTGAACGAATGAAGGATTATATCTAAGTAGTAACTATCGGTAGAAAGGTTCCAAGAGTGGGTTACTTAACTCCGATACCTTCCGGGTTCACGCGGTGTTGCTTGGTACCCAACGTGATCGGAGGCCCGATCGAATTCGATGTGCGACATTAATTCGATTGATTAATTAATATATATGAGTTATTAATTGATTAATCAGGCCAGTGAGGAGTCACTGGGCTTATTGGGCCATTAACTGGACTGGTTATTGGGCCTAGAGGGTCACACGCAAAATGTTGCGGCGAACGGTGAAGGCTTCGTGGGCTGCGAAGAATGAGGATATGTGAGGATATCCACTGCGAGGAGGATTGTATGGACTCTGCTGGAGGCCGGGTGCTTGCGCGACTTGCGATGTCACACCGAAGGAACCGATCGGTCGCGGATTCGAATCCGCGCATGGTAAGAATTGATAATCCGATTATTAGTTTTGTATTTTCGAAATGGGAAACGGATCGCCGATTTAAATATTTTTTTTCGCTGCATTTTGCGATCCAGAGAAACTCGAGAACCCAACAGTGGTATCAGAGCCAGGTTCCACTGTTTCCCGTCCCGTTTCGATCTCCAAAATAATTTTTCATGATTAATTCCATGCTAATTAGATCGATTATCTGCTGGATATGTGATCATCCGATGAACACAATTGAATTTGATTAATATTCTGCAAAAATCGGATTTTTATTTTGTGGTTTTTCGTGTTCTTCGTGGGACGAAGAACAACGGGTGTTTGGCGGCGTCGTTCGGGCGTTTTTGAGTGATGGTGAGGTGGCTGGGGGTCCTGGTATAACTGAGAATACCACCAGTTACCAACAGCACCGGTGGCTGGTGCCGGAGTGGCCATGAAGGGCTGCTTATGAGGCCTTCGTTCTTCTTCTTTTCGGAATTATGAAAAAACAGAATAAGAAAGAGGAATGAAAAGGGAAACAAAGGGTCGGCTGGCAAGGTGTTGGCCGCGGCCGGCGAGCACACCAGCGCCGGGGCCGTCGCTGGCGGGGTCAAGCAGCGCCGGTGTGGCCGGTCCGGTCGCCGGGGACTCTTTGAAACCCTAAACCCCGCCGCCAATATGCATTGCAGTAACTCTCGGGTGGGGGGGGGGTGACCCCGTCGGGCGCTGGGTGCCCGAACCAGCACCTGGCGGGCCCGGGCCCGCTGGACCCTGGCTCGGATCACTGGGTTCGAGCCAGGCCCAGTAGGGCTCAGACCAGACTTCCCATAATGGGGAGCCTGGGTCCGAGCCCAGGGCTAGACTTGGTTCGGCCATCGGTCCGAACCAGATCTAGTGGGTTTAGCCCTCAAACCTTTTTCATTTAAAACCCCTAAATTGCTATTAGCCCATTTGATTTAATATGATTGGTTTTTAATTTAAAATTTAAAATTGTTTTAAAATTTTGAATTATTATTCAATCTTATTTAAGTGGGCACTAATGATTTTAGAATCATTTTAATTAACAATTAGTTGTTATATAATTAAAGTTAATTATTAGTTTAAAAGTTAAATTAATAATTAACCTTAATTTAATTAATTTAAAAGTTAAATTAGTGATTAATAATTTTTGTCTATATGTTAGATTATTAATTATTTATTCATCTAATTGTTAATTAATGAGTTAGTTATTAATTCAAGTGTTAAATTAATAATTTATTTAATTGACTAATTTAAGTGTTAAATTAGTAGTTATTAATTAATTAGTGTTAATTATTATTTTAAGAGTTAACATTAATTATCTAATCTAAGAGTGAGATTAACACTTTAAGTTAATTAGAGTTAATTGTTAATTTAAGTGTTAAGTTAATGATTAATTTTAAATTAACTAATCTAAGAGTTAGATTAAAAGTTATTAACTAATTAGTGTTAATTAATAATTTTAGTGTTAAATTAGTAATTAATATTAATTAACTAATCTAAGAGTTAGATTGGTAGTTAATAATTAATTAGAGTTGATTAATAATAATTTAAGTGTTAAATAAAGAATTAACTTTAGTGGACTAATCTAAGAGTTAGATTAGTAATTTATTATTAATAGTCTAATTGTTAGATTATTAATATTAATTAATCTAAATGTTAGATTGTTTTAATTATTAGAAATGTTCTAATGGTATGAAATATTATGGAATTATTAATTTGGAGTGTGTGCACATGTGATGTGTGTTTAATGCTTTTAAATATGATTTAATTGCATGTTAAGTTAATTAAATTTTTTTCGAAATTCAAAAGTCAATTTTGATTGGAACCTAGTTTTTGAAAGTAAAAAAATATTTGATTTTTGAAATTCTTTTGTTTTAGCCATGTGATGCGCTTATTATGTGTAGATTGGTTAAAACACACCGTGGTCATGGATATGCACCTTTAAATTATTCATGTGATGAATGTCTTATGTGGATTGTAGATGAATGATGGATATTTATTAATTGTTAATAAATAGAGGTCTGCGTACCTCTCCCTCTCACATACTCCGATGTAATTCTACCTCCCTCTCTCTTGTACTCGCCATAAGACCTTCTTCTATTTTACATGTAAATTTAGAATTTAATTGTAATATGATCGAGGTAACTAAGGAAGGAGCGAGGACGATCCACGGTTGCAACCAGGAAGGCGATACGATGGAGATCATTTGCCTTTACATTTGCAGGATGGTCTAATGTAATAGTTATGTTAGATTTTGTGTGAGTTTGACTGTTGGCTCTAGTCAAACCCACTGTACTATCCATGATCATACTTGACATATATGTGATATATTGTTTTAATTTTTTATTATGAATCAAAGTAGGTATGGTATTTATTAAATATATACAATATATTTATATACTATTACCTTTGAAAGACCAAGATAAAAGTTATCTAGATACCCTCGTCTAAATTCTAAGCCGTAACGTGAGTAGTTAAGAACATACCGCGTGGTCCACCATCGTTATAGTCATAGGATTCAAATCACTTTAGGCAGGTTTGTTGTGTTACCACAAGGTCTGTTTAATTGTAAGGAGAGACTATGGCTATAGCATTAGATGCCTATATGATCGGGGTAGAGAAACCATGTAGCTTTGTTGTGCTATCCACAAGGGCTGCATGAAAATCTATGCTCGTCACGTAACGATAGTTAGCTTAGACCGGAATTAGTGGCTTGTTGTGCTATCCACAAGGCCATTAAATCTCTGGAGATCGAAGATATGACTGGATATTGCAAGGAGTTGCAAGTCCCATGAGATCGGTGCTTTTTGATTGTATTACAGTTTGTTGTGCTGTTCGCAAGGCTGTATTACAAATCATTGAGATTCTGATCCTTACTAGGAGACTGTCGGCATCTCCCGTTATGTATAGCTGAGGGTTATACAGTCCGTCGAAAATTAGTATGAGTTAAAACGTCTTATCATTGGAAGACTGTCGGCTAACCCTTATAACCCTTACTAGCTGAGGGTTATACTCTGTGGCACATATGATAAAAGATCGAAGGACAAAGGCAAAGGAGTAGTAAAGGGTGACTGCTTCTCTTCTAAGCAGCAAGGTCACTGGAAGAGGAACTGCAAGGAGTTCCTCAACGATAAAGCTCATGAAAAAGTGAAACTATCAGAAGCTTCAGATATCTATATGATAGATATCAACTTGTCATTTAGAGATTCCACATCTTGGGTATTAGATACCGGATGTGCTTCTCATATATCTCATTATGCGCAGATGCTGACAAGTAAACGCAAGTTGAGCAAAGGTGAGGTGGAATTGAGACTAGGAAATGGCGCAAAAGTTGCAACAGTTGCTGTAGGGACAACAAACCTCAGGCTTCGATCGGAAAACGTCTTATCATTGGAAGATTGTTATTATGTTCCTAGCATAATAAAGAACATCATATCAATATCTTGTTTAGACAAGATAGGATATAGGTTGACTATAGAGAACAAAAGTTGTTCGATTTATTATGGTAATAAATCAATTGCTTCGGCACCTTTAGTCAACGGTCTATATCTTTTAGATATTTCTTAGTACAATCTTCACATTGATAAAGCTCTTAAGGAGAGGAAGAATTGTATGAACCAAGCCTACATGTAGCATTGTAAACTTGGGCACATTGGTAAAAGCAGGCTGCAAAGGTTACACAAGCATGGTTATTTAACTGCATTCGATTATGAATCGTTTGTAACATGTGAATCCTGCCTTATGGGAAAAATGACAGAATCTCCATTTACTGGACATGGAGAACGTGCCAAGTACATTTTGGAACTACTACATTTGGATATATGTGGTCCCATGTCCACCCAAGCCAAAAGTGGCTTCTCGTACTTCATCACGTTCACTAACGACTTTTCAAGATTCGACTATGTATACTTTATGAAGTATAAGTCGAAAGCATTTGAGAAATTCAAGGAGTTTAAGAATGAGGTAGAGAAGCAGTCAGGAAAGTGTATTAAAGCTCTTTGATCAGATCGAGGAGGTGAGTACTTGAGTACTAATTTCACACAATTCTTAAAGGATAATGGTATCCTTTCTCAGTTGATCCCTCTATATACACCACAGATGAATAGTGTATCTGAAAGGAGGAATCGCACCTTGTTAGACATGGTGAGCTCCATGATGAGTTTTTTGGGTTTACCAGTGTCCCTCTAGGGATATGCTCTAGAGTCAGCAACATACCTTCTTAATAGAGTAACCAGCAAGTCTGTGACCTCTACTCCATATGAGATATGGAAAGGTAGGAAACCAGAATTTAAACATGTTAAAGTCTGGGGTTGTCTTGCTCATGTAATGAGACATGATCTAGATAAGCTGAAATTACGAACTGATAAATGCAGGTTTGTGGGATATCCAAAGGAAACCTTTGGATATTACATTTACCATCCTGGTGAATAAAAGGTGTTTGTCGCTAGGAAAGCTGTCTTCTTAGAAGAGGAATATCTTCTCTAGGAGGACAGTAGGAGTAAAATAGTACTGGAAGAGGTTTAAGATCCCCAAACAGTTGCAAAATCATCGGATGAGATATCAATTCCTGAATCTATTCAGATACACACGGATGAGCCTCGTAGATCTGGTAGAGTACCTAGACTACCCGAATGATATGTGGGATATATCGCTGAAGGAGAGTCTAAGGTAGAATATAATGAGGATGATGATCCTAAATCCTACCGGGAGGCTACAGAAGGCCGAGAAGCCGAGAAATGGCGAGAAGCCATGAGCTCAGAAATCCAGTCCATGTACACCAACTAAGTTTGGAACTTGGAGGACTTGTCCAAGGGTATTGTACCTATTAGATGCAAATGGATCTTTAAGAAAAAGATCGGTGCTGATGGACAGATCGACACTTATAAGGCATGATTGGTGGGAAAAGGATATCGTCAAAGGCAAGGAATCGACTATGACGAGACTTTCTCTCCAGTTGTCATGATAAACTCGGTCAGAGTTCTACTCGCCATAGCTGCACACTACGATTTCGAGATTTGGCAGATGGATGTGAAGACCGCCTTCCTCAACGGTAAACTTGAGGAAGAGGTATATATGATACAACCATAAGGTTTCACATCCAAAGAGTTTCCAGATAGAGTGTGCAAGCTTCAGAGGTCTATTTATGGACTGAAGTAAGCTTCCTGGAGCTGGAACATAAGATTTGACGAAGCTGTCAAGTCTTATAACTTCATTAAGAATGAAGATAAGCCTTGTGTGTACAAGAAGACCAGTGGGAGTGTAGTCATTTTCCTAGTTCTTTACGTAGATGACATACTACTCATTGGGAATGACGTAGCTATGATGTCATCAGTAAAGATCTGGCTGTCGAAAAACTTCTTCATGAAGGATTTGGGAGAAGCATCCTACGTATTGGGAATATGGATCTATAGAGATAGATCAAAGAGGATACTTAGAATGACCAAATCATTGTACATAGATACCATAGTCAAAAGGTTTTGCGTGGAAAATTTCAAGGGAGGTTTCATACCAATGAGATATGGAATTAATCTCTCAAAGGAGCAGTCGCCTAAGACTCTTGATGAGAGGGTATTCATAGATAGAGTATGCCCTATGCCTTTGCTATAGGATCTATCATGTATGCCATACTATGTACACGGCCTGATGTTGCATATGCTCTAAGTGTTACGAGAAGATTTCGGGCTGATCTAGGCGAAGAGCACTGGAAGGCAGTGAAATGTATTCTTAAGTACTTAAGAAGAACTAAAGATATTTTTCTTGTCCATAGAGGAGATGACTTGAAACTGCGAGGCTATACTGACTCGAGTTTCCAGTCAGATCTTGATGATAGCTGTAGACACGCTAATTTTGACATCATTTTGAGTAAATTTCATATCATATAATAATGCCTCAGAATGGTCTAATATTTAATCATTGATTAATTTTTATTATCTTTTTGAGTGTCGGGTTTAACAGACAAGTTTAAGTTAATCAATTGAATTGATTTTAATTCAAATTTCAGTTAAAATATGAAGAAGCTTAAAAGACGTCGACATATGTGGACGCCATTTAGAGTTTATTCTTATTTTAACGTTTAAAATTTGAATTTTAATCAGTTGATTAATTAGCTAAAAGGCGTCTGTAAAGCTTGACGCGTTTTAGGTTTCCTAGGCTATTTCTACTTCTCTTCCGGATGTTTATCCTTATCTTAATTAGTTTAAAAGACGTCTATACATGTAGACGCGTTTTAGCTAATAAAGATAAAGATAAGTTTTCCCGGATATTTATCCTTATCTTAAATTAATCTGAAAGGCGTCAGCCATGGTAGACGCGTTTTAGATAATTACAGATAAAGATGAATTAATCAGTATTTATCTGTCAGTTAAGATAGATAAATCCGAGATTTTTCTATGTTAATCCGCGGACGCAGAAGAAGCCTATAAATACTTTGCATCTTGAAGAGTTAAAAAAGTTAAGCGTAATCTTGAGTTAATTGAGCGATAGCAAGTTGAAGATCGGAGCAACGACGTCCAAACGCCGAAGCGCTGCTGTTTCCAGAAGTCGGCGTCTGTTCTTCATCCAATTCAAGGCTTCATCAATTGGCATAAGTGTTTCATTTCTGCATTTTCATTTTACATCTTCATTAATCTCTCGTTCTTCATCATCACTTTATGCAACACACACCACAACATCATCTTTTCAAAACCTATTTGATTAAGGGGTTTCAAAAGCCATTAAACAAGTAAGTTTGCTGTTCAATCATATGTTTAAAATCATGATTAGTATGGATACTGCTTCTACTTAAATTCTCATCATCATTTCTTCATTTCTTTCTCTATTTCTGCTGCACTCAACAACAACAAGAGAACAAAAGGGGAAATCAAGCACAAAGTCACAAGATTTCTGGACGATCCTCAACCTCAACTTCATATTCAACAGCAAGAACAAAGAACAAAGAAAGGGCTCTCTTTCTTCAGCCGGCTGAGGAAGGGGAATCAAAGACTCAACATCTTCCGCGTTTAAACAGGTAGGCGATCATACCTCTTTTGAAACTTTTTAGTCAAAAGTTTCTGGCGATCACTGCACTTAGTTGCTGTTTTTAATAGGTTTATTTTGCACTAAATCCTAAATTTTTCATGTTAATCACACGAGCATTTTAAAGCACTCACAACTTTTTTGGCGATCACGATGGGACTTGGTCTCGCCATCTTTTAGTTGTTTTTGTTCTTGCTATCATCAATCGGGCACCCACGGTGCACCATTTATGTCTCTTGACACGTCCTCACCAATTGGTGAGTGTTTTAGTTTAGTTAATTTCCCTCGTGCACCACGTGCACACCCCAGTGGCAAGATCTTGCCCTCCCCTTTGATTAGTTCAAAAAGCTGTTTTTGTGATGAAAATGATGTGTGATTGATTGATTTTCTAGTTGTTTAGTTAGTAAATCATCCTGTTTAAAATCTGGAATTAAAAAAAATCTGCATGAGTTGATTATTTACTGCTTTTACCCTGTTTGAGGAGGATTCAACCCAGAAAATCCTCCTGCAAAACTGTTTCTGCGAACTGAAAAGCGTCTAAGAGCACTGACGCGTTTCAAAACAACGTCAACACACCCAGACGCCTTTCAGTCTTCATATTTTCTCTGCTGTCTGCATCTGTTTCTGCGAAAAATTAAGTTCTGTTTTGAATAGCGTCGACTACCGTCGACGCTATTCAGACAGTTTCTAAGTTATTTTTCAGTTCTCAGATTTTTGTGGCTTGAGTGCTAGCTACCCATTATTATTAAGCATTAGAGGCCATCCGGGCCGTAGGACATACGCATTGAGGCGAATACCCTCCTTTTCTTAGGAACACACTACTTGACGTCAGCAACTCTCTCTAATTGGGTTGGTCCCTTGATCAGACTAGAGAAGTTGACATTAAGGCCTCCATAAGTCCCCAAAATCAAGGTATTCCTCCTTGGTCATCGGGCTGGTTGTACCAATTGAAGTCCCGGCTAGATTTCAAAAGCGTTGTAAGAGAAAGCCCTAGAGAATAACGGTGGAAATTGAACTGAAACTAGGATCCTTTCCCTGAGCGAATTTGTGGTTTAATCCAATTCAAATAACTCAACAAGGAACCTTAAAATCACGATTAACATCCACTTGTTTGATTAATCTCTGTGCAACTTGTTTGTCAAATCTTTGAAAAAAGGGAATCTAACATCATGCTGCTGCGATCAGGCAGGGACTTGAGTGTGGCTCCAGACGCCATGGTCAATTACGAAGGAGATGCTAATGCCCCTCGGGATTCTGATTACAACTATGAGAGAGGGAGAGATGCTGATGCCTCCCGTAATTCTGTCCCCGTTCCGCTTCGACAAGATGGGAACGTTCGGACACCTCTCTTTCATCCCCATGATCGATATCCTGATCTTCCCCCGCATGAATATGCGATTCCTAATCCCGATCTTGAGGGGGACATGAATCAGAATGATCCCTCATCCTCTGATCCTGTGGATCTCGTCAACGCTTTGGGAGTTCTTGCCTCCCGACTGGACCCTCAGCAGTTCGAGGCGATCCAGTCTATTCTGAAGGGGAAGGCACCCGTACAGCCTGCTGAGCCGAACCCTGTGGCTCCCCCTGTTGTTACTCAACAACCTCCTCTTCCTCCTTCTTATATCCATCAGGCCATGGAAGGCCTTCATGTCACTTCTCGGCCAGCTGGGCCGTAGCTTTCATCCTCTAGGCAACCGGCTAGACCGCAAACGCCTGTTTATCAAAATGCCCTCGGGCATGGCGGAAGCTCTGCCGGACCTCCCCTTTATTTTCCCCCCTGTCCAACGTACTCTAAGCAGCAGGCCTATCAAGTACATCCTCCTCCTCCTCCTCCCCAGGCAGATCTGACCACGCAAGCGTTGCTGGCCAAGATGGAGTGCATGGATGAGCAGTTTAACAACTTCCAGAAGATGATGGGGGTTAAAGCTGCGCCAGAGATCAATTTGCCTAGCCTGCCGGTATTCCACCTACCACCCTCTGAGATGCCAGTGTACCGGAAGTACAACGGTACTGGTAACCCCTTCACACATCTGAAGGAGTTTATGTACGAATCGTCGTTCTGGCAGAACGACAAGAGGTCGTTGGCCTTCTTGTTCAGGAGATCTCTAGAGGGACCAGCCATCGAGTGGTTCTTTTCTCTGGAACCCTCCGAAGTAGAGGATTACGGTATCGTTTCACGCAAATTTATCCAACGATACCAGGACAGAGTTGCACCCTCCTTGTCCATTACTGACCTCATTGCAGAGAAAATGAAACCTGATGAAGAGTTTGCCAGTTTTGCTGACATGTGGCGGGGCCTGGCTGAAAAGGTGAAAGATCACTTGTCCGAGTCCGAGCAAGTGAAGATGTTAATTTCTAACGCCACGCCCCAATTCAAGCTAGTCCTCTCCTTGAACAATCTGACCAACATGGCAGAGCTCTATGAAAGAGCACGGTACTGCCAAAATGCCTTCAAGGACGCTACGTTCTCTAGCGTCTTTGATCCTCACAGACCTAGCAGGCCTCCACCTCGGAAGCCTGTAGTGCCAAACTCCCCCAGCACAGGTCCGACTACTGAGGGCACGCTTTCTCACGAGCAAGTCAGTAGCATGAATAACAACTCGCCCCAGTTCGTGAGGAACCAGCAGCAGTACCAGAGGCCACCGCAGCCAAACCAACAGGGGTACAGGCAGCAGCAGAACCCCCATTATCAGCAACAGTATCAGCGGCCCCAGCAGCCGAATCAGAACCAGCAACAGCAACAGCTACCGCAACGGCAGCAGCAGTACCAGCAGCCCCAACAACAGCAATATCAGCAACAGCAACAGCTACAGTATCAGCCGCGCGCACCGCCGGCGTACCATAATGTCCCTCCTCCTGGTGACTACAACCAGCAGAGAAGACCTTCGGGCCCGAAAAGGGCAGAATACCCGGCCCTCCCAGAATCCTTGGCAGATATCTTCAGTGCTCTAATGGCAGCTAATGCCTTAATTTTGCCAAGGGAAAAGGCCGTCTGGCCTCAAAATGCCGACACGTCTAGGTATTGCTATTTCCATAGGCAACCTGGGCATACCATCGACACCTGCTTCCAGTTCAGAGATTACATTCATGATCTCAACGAGCAGGGCGGCATAGACTGGGAGGAGATGAAAAAGTATATATCAGCCCTGAAGGCGAGAAGACCACAGCAGCAGCAGCAGCAGCAAGCAAGACCACCAGCACAAGCAGCAGCACCACCCAACATGGGCATAGTGCAGAATCCACTCCCGGAGCACCAGAACCAAAACCAAGTTGCTCCTATTCTGACGAACAGCCAGTCTGAGGCTGGTCGTGGGCAACAGTGGAGAATAGAGGACTCTTCCTCTCTTTGTTCAACGGGTCACGTTCAAAGTACCGCAGAACGACCACCACGCCGCACCATCCACATACCTAGGCCGCAACCCATTACCATCACCCCTCTACCGACACCCACATATCACTCACCCGCACCCAATAACCTATTACCACTACCCGCCTTTCTCAAGCCCATCACGCCCTACACTCCTACGCCGCTACCATATAATCCCCCGCAAATCAATCACACGCCCCTTCTACCATCCAGGCCGCTATTACGCGTACCATTTCCTACTTCACCCGCTACCACTACCACCTACCCAGAAACGCCCTTACCATCCAGACCGCTATTACGCGTGCCATTCCCCACTTCACCGACCACTTACCCATCTACCATCCAACCCTCTAGGCCTCTAATTCGCACCGCGCCATCACCACCTAGCCCTACGCCATCACCTACATATCAACCCTCTACATCATCCGCACCATCCAACCCTGCGGTACTTAAGGTGTCACCCGGATCCTCCACGGTTGAGGAACACGCGCTCCGAAGTGGAAGGATTTTCAACAAAGTCTTCCCTCAGTCCACAGTTAGAGACGGCCCATCACAGCCGACTGAGGAAGCCCATAATGAAGAGAGTGCACCAGGCACTCAATATGACTTGTTGAAACATCTGAACAGGACACCGGCACGGATCAGTGTACTTGAATTGATCAAAAGGTCCAAGATTCACCAAGAAGACTTAATGGAATACCTACAAAAGGTGATGGTCAATGAGGACGTGCCGGTAGAAAAAATTGCAGCACTACTAGTTCCTAAGGGGGATCAGCCCTCCATTACATTTCACACATCGGAACTAGCACCGCCAGCAGCCAGAAGCATGGCTCTGAGCATCACGGTCAACATCTGCAAGAAGGCTGTGGATGCATGCCTGGTTGACACGGGGGCCTCGATCAATGTTTTACCTCCGAAGACCCTGGAGCTGTGCGGTGTGCCCAAAGAAAAATGGCTGCCTAGCCCCATCTCTGTGACAGCATATGACAATTCTACCTGTTCCCCTCTGGGAATGGTTTATTTGAAGGTGGAGTTGGGCCCTGTAAGTCATGCAGAGGTCGAATTTCACATCCTAGAAATCGACCCTTCTATAAATGCCATTTTGGGTCGTCCTTATATCAAAACTCTTGAGGCGATTCCCTCTACGAATCACCAATGCCTCAAATTCCCTTTCAAAGGACGAATTATTAAAGTGACGAGCATGCCGATTCTTGCTGCTGCTCATACCTTGAATATTAAATCTGCTGCTTTACCTGGCCGACAACCTTTTCTGTCGGTATTACAGGTCTACCATCCAGTGGCTGATCCTCTAAAAGCCGCCACTATTTCTCCATACCCGTTAGATGCTATAAAAAAGGGGAAGTGTATGAGTACCCCAGGATGGAGAATTATGATGAAGAACGGCTACGAGCCTGGGAGAGGTCTGGGCACACAGTTGCAAGGCAGGACCACTCCTGTTAAAGATCATCGAGCAGCACCTGGAAGTGGTCTGGGCTATAGGCCAAGAAGACTGAAGCAAGATATGGTTCAGCAAGCAGAGATTGAAGAAGGTCAGAAAATCTGGGAGACAATGTCTACGCCACCCAAAGAAGGCCGAAGTCCCCTAACATGGACCCTGTATACACACTTTGTAAAAGGGCCCATACTTAGCCACGACAACACGGTGGTCATTACTTCGTGTTTTGACTTCCATGACATATATGGGAGGGATTTGGCCAGACATTGCTCAGAACTACTTACGTACCAATCCTTGGAGGCTCTGCGGCCTATGAAAATGAGAAAATTTCATGATCCTGAATGCGAATGGTACAGGTGGTTCGATCTGAGAGACCTTTATATTGCACTGAACAGATTGTTCCTAGATCCTGCAGAACCCAAGTGGCCGCCGTAGATTGATGGGCTAATTGAAAGCCCTGGTGCCATATTTGATAAGCGGATATTGCTGTCTGAAGAAACCGACGAAGGGGAGCCAGATGACCCCTATGAAGCTGGTTACACTACAGATCTGCTCTGGAGGGGAACATATCCTTCCCATGTCTTCATGCTCCAAACTCTGTTTCGCACACTGCTTTTGACCCCGACTTGGTCGCGGGTCATTATTGAAGATGTCCCACGGGCTCCGCACGTTATGATTACTCTGTCCCCTCGGGACCTTATTCCACAACCTCCTCTCGACCTAGAGAGGATGTATGATTTGATCTGGGACATATTACTATATGATCCCCCTAATCCTCTGGCCTTGGTGCCACTTCCCCCGTCTGATTCCCCTTCTATTTGTATTCATTCCTGTTTCATGTTTAATTCCTCTGATATAAAAAAAAAAAACGCCAAATTTACAACAAAGTCTTCTCAGATCCTTATCGAGGAAACATCTTACTTGTCCGATCGCACCCCGTTGCGCGGGTCCTTCGGTCAAGATTCTCTCTTAGATCTACTCTGTCCCTCCCCTCGGGAGGATTCTCTTGTATTTCCACTTGTATCTCAAGATTTCTATCCTGCTTCATCTTTATTAGGTTATAATAGGGAGTATAGTGAAGTAGGGCAGTCTAGTTTTAGGCAGGTTAGTCAAGTTAGGAAGTCTAGGAAACTTAAGGATATGTGAATTCCAGATAGATACCTCCAGGACTTAGCTGATAAATGCTTTTCTTCCTCTTTGATCCCTCAGTTTTTAGAAAATCCAATTCAGATGCCAGAAGACTGTATGAATGATGAGTCAGTCAATGATGGGTACGGGGTAAATGAATTAGTGCATGAAAAGGACCCCATTGTTGAAGATGAGGAAGATGACGAGGACGCAGCTGAGGCATATGCTAGTGGAGTGAAGAGATTCGATGAACCCTCAGCTGCCGTAGAAGAGCCCACCAAAGAAATCAATTTAGGGACTGAAGACGAACCTAAGGTTGTCCTCGTCAGCAAAAATCTTTCTACAGAGGATGAGAAGGCAATGGTACAAGTACTTAAGGACTATAAGGACACTTTCGCCTAGAGTTATGAAGATATGCCAGGGTTAGACTCATCTTTAGTTGAACACAGATTGACGTTAAAGGAAGGAGCTAGCCCTGTCAAGCAGAAATTAAGGCGATTCCACCCACAAATGGCTCTAAAAATGAAGGAAGAGGTTGATAAGTTGCATAAAGCCAAATTTATTAGAGTTGTCCTTTATCCACAATGGGTGGCTAACATAGTCCCGGTTATGAAGAAGGACGGGAAGGTCAGAATTTGCATTGACTTCCGCGATCTGAACCGGGCGTGTCCTAAAGATGATTTTCCATTGCCTCATATTGATGTACTCATTGATAATACTGCTGGCTATGAGACCTTATCGTTTATGGACGGATTTTCAGGATACAATCAGATTAAGCTGGCAGAAGAAGATCAAGAGAAAACGTCATTCACTACACCTTGGGGAACACACTGTTATGTCGTCATGCCATTTGGATTAAAGAATGCTGGAGCCACTTATCAGAGGGCTATGATGGCAATATTTCATGACATGATGCACATAGATCTGGAAGTGTATGTGGATGACTTATTGGTTAAATCGAAGACAAAGGCTGAGCACGCCAAAGTTTTGGCAAGGGTATTAGAGAGATCAAGAGAATATCAGTTAAAGATGAACCCCAAGAAATGTGTATTCGGGGTATCTTCAGGAAAATTACTTGGATTCATTGTCAGCAAACGGGGAATTGAGATCGATCCCAATAAGGCGAAGGCTATCAGAGAACTGCCACCTCCTAAAAACTTGAAGGAGTTAAGAGTATTAATCGGGTGGTTACAATTTATTCACCGTTTTGTCTCCCAGCACTCACAAAGGTGTAAGCCGTTTTACGAGCTTACCAAGCCGGGAGTCAAATTCGATTGGGACGATAAGTGTCAGGAGGCATTCGATGGATTAAAGAACTATCTAGCAAGTCCTCCTGTTTTGAGACCACCATCTCCAGGCAAACCATTGATACTTTACATTTCAGTCCTGGATGATGCAGTGGGGGCTGTCCTAGCACAAGAAGATGAAGAAGGAAAAGAGAGGGCAGCCTACTATCTCTCTAAACTTCTCAACCCCGCTGAACGGAGATATACGGCGATGGAGAAAACATGTGCAGCATTGGTTTGGGTTGTGCAGAAATTGAAGCATTATTTTCTGGCCCATGAAGTCCATCTCATCGCTAGGATGAATCCGATCAAATTCCTTCTGGAGAAATCTGTTCTTACTGATAGGTTAGCGCGATGGCAAAGCTTTCTATCTCAATTCGACATCAATTATATTCAGCAGAAAGCGATCAAGGGCTATGCCATAGCAGAACATCTCGCTCATCATCCCCTTCCTCGATTTGATCCAGTGCGATCAGAGTTTCCGGATGAGGAACTGATGTCCGTAAATCAAATCAGAAATGATATGTGGACTCTGCATTTTGACGGAGCTCTGAATTCTCATGGAAAGGGGATCGGTATCGTTCTGTTATCACCTGAAGGTATCACCATTCCATAAGCCTTTCAGCTTGATTTTCCAGTCACCAACAATATAGTTGAATACGAGGCACTCCTTGCTGGCCTCGAAGCTGCTCATTTCCATGGTGCCACCAAACTCAGGACTGTGGGTGATAGCCAACTGATTCTTCGCCAAGTGCTGACCAAGTATCGAACTCTTGACCCCAAGCTCAAGCCTTATCAAGAACTTACTTCTGCTTACTCAAAGCTTTTCACGAAATTGATCTTTGTCCATGTCCCTAGGAATCAAAACATCTTAGCTGACGCTCTAGCTTCACTGGCATCTTCTCTTGATTTTCCAATCAACAAACAATCTGAATCAATCATAGTTCATAGGCGTCTTTCACCTGCCGTGAAAGACCCTCCTTCATTCCTTAGAACTAAAGAGAAATTGCTGAAGAAAGTCAGAGACGGAGATATCATTGAAAAGAGAGAAATCATGTTAATCGAGCTGTTAGAAGAGATGGATGATGAACAGAAGCCATGGTATTTTGAAATTGCAAAATATTGTGAAGATCAATCGTATCCTGAGGAAGCTACAACTGAGGAGAAGAGAGCTATCAGGAGAGTTGCTCAACGATATACCCTAGTTGGGGGAGCATTGTATAAAAGAGGTTTTGATAGAGTTCTTCTGAGATGTCTAGACGAAGATGAGCTTTGGAAGGTTATTGTAAGGATCGTGACCTTCGGATCCGGTTTTCGGGATCGGACCTTGTAGTTCTAACCTTAGTGAGAGCGGAGGATCTGCGTTGATTCGCGTCAGGACATCGAGACGCGTTTTAAACGGCGTCCACCGTCGCAGACGCATTTCACGTTCTGCCACGTGGGTGCCACGTGGGCTGGCTTCGGGCCGCGAGGGTACGGCCCTGTCTTGTCACCTGAACGGCGTCCACGTGTGTCGACGCCTTTCAGACTGCGACTCTGGGTTTGTCAGAGTACGGCTCTGACATGTCGTCTGAACGGCGTCTGCCTTGAACGACGCGTTTCAGAGTCTTGTCAGAGCAGCCGTCACATCAACTGATAGGCGTCCGTAGATGTCGACGCGTTTTAGCCAGTCTCTGGTTAACCCCGCGAGCCCTCCTTCTTTCCCTCATTTTCTCCTCTCTTCCTCTCTTTCCCTTCCGACGAACTCGGCGGCGATCCCTCCTCCTCCCTCTTTTCCTCCCACCGTTTCATCTCTCCCTCCACTCCATCCTCTACCTAGCTCCTACCACTACCACCTCCACTTCCACTGCGGCGTTCTACTCTCCGGACGGCGGCCGACGTCACGGTGGAGCAAGGACGACCATGGCGGTACCGGCGGCGGCGTGGGGCGAGTCGGGTGGACGGTTTGAAGCTCGGAGGCGTTCAAGTATCCAGTAGGGTGACGGTTTCCATAAGCATCGTGTTTAAGCCATGTTTTCCCCCGTTTAAGCTTATTTGGATCTTTGGTTTCGGGGGGTAGAATGAGCATGTTTAGGTGTTCTTTTGATGATATGGGGGTTTTGCTATGAATGTGATTTCCTATGTATTGTGTTGCCCCTCTTTCTACTCCGTTTTTGGGTGAATTTGGGGTTATTTGGGTTGAAAAGGAAGCCCTCGGGCTCATAGCAACTCTGGTTCCTGGGGTTAAAAGACGTCGTGCATGGACGACGCCTTTTTGAAGGGCGTCGGACCATCGCGACGCCTTTTAGACAGGAATCGTCTGACTGAAGGGTTGCCAGTTCGGGATTCTGGGGTTAAAAGACGTCATGGGACGGCGACGCGTTTTGAATGGCGTCGGGAGGCAATGACGCCTTTTAAGGTAGAAATCCCCTGGGTGGTTTCTTTGGAATTTCTGGATTTCTGTGCTGAATGGCGTCTGAGGATGTCGACGTCTTTTAAAAGGCGATCACTGGTGTCGACGCCTTTGAGGGCCGGATTCTGAAGACTGTTTTACATAAACCTGTACATGGAGCTTGAATGGCGTCGACCTTGGGAGACGCGATTCAAGACAGAACCTCACTAATTCATGCCAGTAAAATGTGTTCATACTGTTAGACGGATGATTAGTGCATGTTTTAGTGTACCCGGTAGAGATAGATTCTTCATGACCGGACAATGCTACATCTATGTTATGCGATCGCGGACTTTTCACGTGACCGGATCGTACTTGTTGGATTTTGTGTTACTGTGGACCTGGAGTGACATTGTAGCGCTTTATCACCCTGTGCTGGTGGGGGCGTGAGCACAGCGCCGGTGGGGGCGTGGGCGGGGTGACGCCTAGTGAGAGAGGGTCACCTGGTGAACCCCGGGGTCAGCTAGTACCGGTGTCGGAGTGGTACATTCGGAGAGTCACTCATGCTGAGGGAAGGAGTAGCCACCTGAGCCGGTTGGGCCGGAGTAGCTAGTGTGCTATCCGAGGGGTTACTGTTTGGTCTCAGCGGGTCGAGGTTTTTCCACCGTTGTTATGTGGTTAGCGAGTTCTATCAAGACGACAGTTGTGGGTTTCCTAGCCGGCTGGTTTAATATATGCATGTTTATTATATTACGATTGCATGTGATTTCACGTTAAGAATTAGGAATTGTACCTCTTGTGCTTATCACTTTACCGTTAGCTGTATCTTGCACTTATGGGTGTGTGCGTGGGCTGTGGGGATCGAAGGATCCCTACTAAGTCTTGTCTTTGAGACTCACCCCCTGCGGTTTTCAGGTGAGGACTCTCAGCAGACCTAGCGAGGAGAGTGCGGCCGTGAGTTGAGCTCCGTCAGCAGTTGTTCCGGAGTATGCCCCGACGTAGTTGTTATTTTATTTCTGGCCTGTACGTTTAATTATTTCTTTTCTGTTAGAATATGTAATTATTTGCTGTATCGAGTCGCATTGTAATAATTTTTAATTCATGCACTTCTATTTCAGTTCAATGCGATGTGAATGTTTAGCTTAGTTTATTATTTTTCTCCCAGACTTGATTAGATCCTGGTTTGGTTCCAAATTAATGATTCGGTACCCATTTAGTAATCGGATCCCCGATTATAGGGTGGCGGGTCGTTACAGTTGGTATCAGAGCATACGGTATGGCAAATAAATAAATAACTAGGTTAAATATCATAAATTCGGCAAATAAATACATTATCCCGTACAGGCACGGCGGTAGCATAGGCTTTAGGACTCTGATTAGAACTTTTTGATTTTGTAATTGTAGGCGAGTAGATGGCTCCCAGAAGGAGGATGCCAGTTATTCGAGAGCAGGGAGACGTCCCTAGTGGGTCCGGGGCCGGGAGGCCGAGTGTAGAGCAGTTTATGGAGGCTATGATGGATACTATGGCTCGGTACCAGACGCGAGACCCCAGTGAGAGTTCCAGTGCGCGGGGAGGGTCCACAGCTGCACTTGAGAGGTTTCTGAAGCTGAGGCCACCTCACTTCACCGGTCGTCCCGACCCTGACGAGGCCATTCACTGGCTTAGAGAGATAGAGAAGACTTTTGATACCATGGATTGTGCTGCAGTAGAGCGGACCCCGTTGGCTACCTTCATGCTGAAGGATAGCGCCTATGACTGGTGGACCACTTTGAAGAGTTTGTCTTACGAGGACAGGAGTCTTAGGGAAATTCCATGGGAGACATTTGTTAAGGAGTTCAACGCACAGTATTTCCCTAGACACGTCCAGAGGGCCAAGGAGAGGGAGTTCATGGATCTGACACAGGGGAGTATGACGGTACTCGTGTACCAGGCGAAGTTTGTTTCGCTGGGTCGGTTTGTGCCTTTCATATATGGGGACGAGGAGCGTCGTACTGAGAGGTTCGTGGACGGACTGAGGCTCAGCCTGAGGAACTTCGTGGCGTCTCACTGTTGCACGGATCTGGCTTCTGCGGTTAGATGTGTGGCAGCAGTGGAGGCTCAACAGAGCCAGTCGGCCCGGGAGAGAGGATTGGCTGCTCAGAGCCCAGTTCGCGGCAGCGGCCCCTTCAGCCGGATCGGGATCGTCGTCACTCGGCTCCCGATTCAGGAGATTCTTCAGGGGTGGTGGCAGCAGTAGTGGCAGTAGCGGCAGCAACAGGCCCGGGCAGGGCCAGCAGAGTCAGTCAGTATCCAGTGCACCGCAGGGGCCAGCTCAGAGGCTTCCGGCAGTCTGTCAGCACTGTGGGGGTGCCCATGGTGGGACTCAGTGTCCCACTCTCCCCAGGAGGTGTTTTACTTGCGGCCAGCAGGGCCATTTGGCGAGGCAGTGCCCGCAAGGGCATGGTCAGGGGCATGGTTCAGGTGAGCAGAAGAAGCCGAGGACCCAGGGGAGAGTGCTAGCTATCACCAGGAGGGAGGCTCGCGCGTCCAACTTGGTGGAAGGTACACTTTCTGTCCTTGGGAACTCTGCACACGTATTGATTGATTCGGGTGCTTCGCATTCTTTCATTTCTGAGCAGTTCCTAGATATTCTTTCTGCACCCGTTGATGAGTTATCCGATGGTTTGATGGTGGAGGTTCCTTCTGGAGACTTTATGATATCTTATAATTGTTTGAGGAATGTTCCCTTGACCATCGAGGGTCATGTGCTACCTGCCCAGTTGGTTGTTCTTGCCATTCGTGACTTTGATATCATCCTGGGCATGGATTGGTTTGAAGCCTTTTATGCGGAGGTGGACTGCCACAGAAAGAGGGTGCGATTCTCCATTCCAGACATCCCGACCTTCTTCTTCCAAGGTATTAGGCTTTCTTCCCGAGGTATTCTTATTTCTGCCTTTAAGGCACGGAGGTTGCTTGCTGGTGGCGGTGAGGCTTTCCTTGCCTCTGTTGTTGTCTCTGATGTCCGGGATAGTCTCAGCCCTGGGGAGGTACCTGTTGTATGTGAGTTCATAGATGTATTTCCTGAGGAGCTGCCTGGCCTTCCTCCTCAGCGAGAGGTCGAATTTACCATCGAGCTTGCACCAGGTACGGCGCCCTTGTTTAAGGCCCCGTATCGGATGGCGCCAGCCGAACTCGCCGAGTTGAAGGCGCAGTTGCAGGAGCTGCTGAATAAGGGTTTCATTCGTCCCAGTACATCTCCTTGGGGTGCTCCAGTCCTGTTCGTTAGAAAGAAAGATGGTTCTCTGAGGTTGTGCATTGACTATAGGCAACTGAACCAGGTAACGATAAAGAATAAGTACCCACTTCCAAGGATCGATGATTTGATGGATCAGCTGCAGTCCGCGAAGGTATTTTCCAAGATCGACTTGAGATCCGGGTATTATCAGATGAGGATCCGGGATGTTGATGTTAGTAAGACGGCTTTCAGAACTCGGTATGGACATTATGAGTTTTTGGTTATGCCCTTTGGCTTGACCAATGCTCCGGCGGCCTTTATGGAGCTGATGAACCGAGTCTTCAGGACCTACCTGGATCAGTTTGTGGTTGTGTTTATTGATGATATTATGATCTATTCTTCTTCTGAGGAAGAGCATGCCACCCATCTTCGGGCAGTGTTGCAGGTCCTGAGGGAGCACCAACTTTATGCCAAGTTTAGCAAGTGTGAGTTTTGGCTAGACGAGGTGCATTTCCTCGGGCATGTTATTTCTGGCAGTGGTATCGCAGTGGATCCAGCCAAGATCGAGGCGGTGATGGATTGGAGCAGGCCGACTTCAGTAACTGAGATCAGGAGCTTTCTGGGGCTTGCCGGTTATTACAGGCGGTTTGTTCAGGGATTTTCTTCGATACCAGCCCCCTTGTCGAGGTTGACTCGAAAGGGAGTTCGCTTTGTGTGGACCGAGGATTGTGAGTAGAGTTTTATTGAGTTAAAGACCCGTCTCACGTCAGCCCCTGTGCTGGTGCTTCCATCTGGATCAGGTGTATTTGTAGTTTACTCTGATGCGTCCAGTCGAGGTTTGGGCGCAGTTCTAATGCAGCATGGCAGGGTAGTGGCTTATGCTTCTCGACAGCTGAAGAAGCATGAAGAGAACTATCCTACCCATGATTTGGAACTGGCAGCTGTGGTATTTGCACTCAAGATCTGGAGGCATTACTTATATGGGGAGAAATTTCAGGTCTTCACCGATCACAAGAGTCTGAAATATGTGTTCACTCAGAGGGACCTGAATTTGAGGCAGCGAAGGTGGATGGAGTTCATTAAAAATTATGACTTTGACCTTTATTATCATCCGGGCAAGGCGAATGTAGTGGCAGACGCTTTGAGTCGGAAGACGGTCATGTCATACCTTATGATTCAGGAGTGGAAATTGTTCGAGCAGGTGGTGGAATCTTCCTTTAGGGTTCCATGTGAAGATGACAGAGCCGTGCTGGTCAGTTTGACTGTGAGACCAGCTGTGTATCATGCAGTAATTGAGGCTCAGAGGGCAGATGTTGAGCTACCTCAGATCCTCCAGAGGTCAGAGGTGGAGTTGTGAGACGACGGTACGGTCAGGTTCAGAGGTAGACTTTATGTTCCGACTGAGGAAGACGTGCGCAGATGTGTTCTTGATGAGGCGCACCGTTTGAGATATGCAGTGCATCCTGGAACGACAAAGATGTATCATTGTTTGAGGAGGCACTTCTGGTGGCCCGGTATGAAGAAAGATGTGGCTGAATATGTGGCCATATGCATGACTTGTCAGCAGGTTAAAGCCGAGCATCAGAGACCTGGTGGATTGCTGCAGCCCTTGCCGATTCCATATTGGAAATGGGAGCATGTGACGATGGATTTCGTGATGGGATTGCCTACATCCCCTAGCAGGAGAGATGCCATCTGGGTCATAGTTGATCGGCTGACCAAGTCGGCACACTTCCTAGCTATTAGGAAGGACTGGTCAGTCGGCAAGCTGGCAAAGTTGTTTGTAGACCGGATCATCTCTCTGCACGGGGTGCCTTTGTCCATTGTATCAGATCGAGATCCAAGGTTTACTTCCAGATTCTGGAAGAGTTTTCAGCAGGCATTAGGCACTCAGTTGGCTTTCAGCTCAGCCTACCATCCCGAGACTGACGGGTAGTCGGAGAGGACTATTTAGACCTTGGAGGATATGCTCAGAGCTTGTTGTCTAGACTGGGGAGGTTCTTGGGAGCAGTATTTGTCCACAGTGGATTTTGCCTATAACAACAGTTACCATTCCAGTATCGGCATGGCGCCTTTCGAGGCTTTGTATGGGCGACCGTGCCGATCTCCAGTTTGTTGGTCCGAGATCGGTGAAAGGCAGATAGCGGGACCCGAATTAGTGCAGCAGTGTGCTGAGATTGCCAGGTTAGTTCGGCAGAGGTTGACCGCAGCTTAGAGTAGGCAGAAGAGTTATGCTGACATCCGACGGAGACCGCTTGAGTTTGAAGTTGGGGACCACGTGTTTCTCCGAGTCTCACCCTCCAAGGGTGTGATGAGGTTCGGGAAGTGAGGGAAACTGAGTCCGCGATATATTGGGCCTTTTCCCATCCTTGCTCGGATTGGGGAAACAGCGTATCAGCTGGCCTTGCTGCCCAGTCTTGCAGGGGTGCACGATGTGTTCCGTGTTTCCTTACTGAGAAAGTATGTTCAGGATCCGTCCCATGTCTTGGATTTTTCAGAGTTGGAGGTCGCTGAGGACCTGTCCTTTCTAGAATATCCTGTTCGTATTGAGGATCGCAGAGAACAGGTCCTGCGGAAAAAGATTGTACCATTGGTCAAGGTGATTTGGCAGTACCGCTCCGGAGGTGAGGCAACCTGGGAGCGTGAAGATGAGATGCGGGAGCAGTTCCCTTACCTCTTTTCGTAAGTTTCCTTGTGAACTTGTATCCCTGTTTTGACCTTGTTAATTTTAAGCAGTCAATTTCGGGGACGAAATTCTTTTAAGGGGGGGAGATTGTAAGGATCGTGACCTTCGGATCCGGTTTTCGGGATCGGACCTTGTAGTTCTAACCTTAGTGAGAGCGGAGGATCTGTGTTGATTCGCGTCAGGACATCGAGACGCGTTTTAAACGGCGTCCACCGTCGCAGACGCATTTCAGGTTCTGCCACGTGGGTGCCACGTGGGCTGGCTTCGGGCCGCGAGGGTACGGCCCTGTCTTGTCACCTGAACGGCGTCCACGTGTGTCGACGCCTTTCAGACTGCGACTCTGGGTTTGTCAGAGTACGGCCCAGACATGTCGTCTGAACGGCGTCTGCCTTGAACGACGCGTTTTAGAGTCTTGTCAGAGCAGCCGTCATATCAACTGATAGGCGTCCGTGGATGTCGACGCGTTTTAGCCAGTCTCTGGTTAACCCCGCAAGCCCTCCTTCTTTCCCTCATTTTCTCCTCTCTTCCTCTCTTTCCCTTCCGACGAACTCGGCGGCGATCCCGCCTCCCTCTTTTCCTCCCACCGTTTCATCTCTCCCTCCACTCCATCCTCTACCTAGCTCCTACCACTACCACCTCCACTTCCACTGCGGCGTTCTACTCTCCGGACGGCGGCCGACGTCACGGTGGAGTAAGGACGACCACGGCGGTACCGGCGGCGGCATGGGGCGAGTCGGGTGGACGGCTTGTTGCTCGAAGGCGTTCAAGTATTCGGTAGGGTGACGGTTTCCATAAGCATCGTGTTTAAGCCATGTTTTCCCCCGTTTAAGCTTATTTGGATCTTTGGTTTCGGGGGGTAGAATGAGCATGTTTAGGTGTTCTTTTGATGATATGGGGGTTTTGCTATGAATGTGATTTCCTATGTATTGTGTTGCCCCTCTTTCTACTCCGTTTTTGGGTGAATTTGGGGTTATTTGGGTTGAAAAGGAAGCCCTCGGGCTCATAGCAACTCTGGTTCCTGGGGTTAAAAGACGTCATGCATGGACGACGCCTTTTTGAATGGCGTCGGACCATCGCGACGTCTTTTAGACAGGAATCGTCTGACTGAGGGGTTGCCAGTTCGGGATTCTGGGGTTAAAAGACGTCATGGGACGGCGACGCGTTTTGAATGGCGTCGGGAGGCCATAACGCCTTTTAAGGCAGAAATCCCCTGGGTGGTTTCTTTGGAATTTCTGGATTTCTGTGCTGAATGGCGTCTGAGGATGTCGACGCCTTTTAAAAGGCGACCACTGGTGTCGACGCCTTTTAGGGCCTGATTCTGAAGACTGTTTTACATGAACCTGTACATGGAGCTTGAATGGCGTCGACCTTGGGAGACGCGATTCAAGACAGAACCTCACTAATTCACGCCAGTAAAATGTGTTGATACTGTTAGACGGATGATTAGTGCATGTTTTAGTGTACCCGGTAGAGATAGATTCTTCATGACCGGACAATGCTACATCTATGTTATGCGATCGCGGACTTTTCACGTGACCGGATCGTACTTGTTGGGTTTTGTGTTACTGTGGACCTGGAGTGACATTGTAGCGCTTTATCACCCTGTGCTGGTGGGGGCGTGAGCACAGCGCCGGTGGGGGCGTGGGCGGGGTGACGCCTAGTGAGAGAGGGTCACCTGGTGAACCCCGGGGTCAGCTAGTACCGGTGTCGGAGTGGTACATTCGGAGAGTCACTCATGCTGAGGGAAGGAGTAGCCACCTGAGCCGGTTGGGCCGGAGTAGCTAGTGTGCTATCCGAGGGGTTACTGTTTGGTCTCAGCGGGTCGAGGTTTTTCCACCGTTGTTGTGTGGTTAGCGAGTTCTATCAAGACGACAGTTGTGGGTTTCCTAGCCGGCTGGTTTAATATATGCATGTTTATTATATTACGATTGCATGTGATTTCACGTTAAGAATTAGGAATTGTACCTCTTGTGCTTATCACTTTACCGTTAGCTGTATCTTGCACTTGTGGGTGTGTGCGTGGGCTGTGGGGATCGAAGGATCCCTACTAAGTCTTGTCTTTGAGACTCACCCCCTGCGGTTTTCAGGTGAGGACTCTCAGCAGACCTAGCGAGGAGAGTGCGGCCGTGAGTTGAGCTCCGTCAGCAGTTGTTCCGGGGTATGCCCCGACGTAGTTGTTATTTTATTTCTGGCCTATACGTTTAATTATTTCTTTTCTGTTGGAATATGTAATTATTTGCTGTATCGAGTCGCATTGTAATAATTTTTAATTCCTGCACTTCTATTTTAGTTCAATGCGATGTGAATGTTTAGCTTAGTTTATTATTTATCTCCCAGACTTGATTAGATCCTGGTTTGGTTCCAAATTAATGATTCGGTACCCATTTAGTAATCGGATCCCCGATTATAGGGTGGCGGGTCGTTACAGTTATGGAAGGAGCCCATAGTGGAGTTTGTGGTGGCCATGTCAATGGACAGATGTTAGTAAAGAAGATCCTTAGACAAGGATTTTATTGGCCAACTATGGAAGAAGACTGCGTAGGATATGTTCGTAGGTGTGCTAAGTGCCAACTTCACGCCGATAAAATTCATTCTCCTGCATCTTCACTCCATCTTGTTTCCTCCCCATGGCCTTTCTCCATGTAGGCTTTCGACGTTATTGGACCCCTTGGCAATCCAGATTCCGGCATCAAGCAAAAATCTTTCATTCTCACGGCAACGGAATACTTCACCAAGTGGGCAGAAGCTGAAGCATACGTGGAGATCAAAGCATCAACCGTCTGCAAGTTCATCATGAAGAACATCATCACCCGATTTGGAATTCCAAGCACCATCGTCTCCGACAACGGACCGCAATTCGTGTCACAAGAATTGAAGGACCTCTGCAACAGGTACAGAATTGCATTGCATCATTCATCTTCGTATTATCCGCAAGGCAATGGCCAAGCAGAGGCAACAAATAAGACTTTGATATAAATCATTAAAAAGACGTGCAAATCTAACAAATTCGCAGACTGGCCAGAAAAATTGGTTGAGGCTCTATGGGCCTACCAAACTTCAATCCGCACACCCACTGGGCAAACTCCTTATTCCTTAACATTTGGAATGGAGGCGGTAGTTCCATACGAGATCCTCATACCGTCATTAAGAGTACAATTGAATAAGGAATTTTCCATTGATGAACATCGTTCAGCACTCCTTGCTCAATTGGAACTTTTAGACGAGAAAAGATGGTCAGTTGCTAATCATGCAAAAGTTTATCAAAATAGACTAGCACGTTTTTATCAAAAGAAAGTCATTGAACGTAAGTTCAAAGTTGGTGAAGTGGTTGTTAAAAGGATTTTTGTAAAACCTGGTGGTCCGCGTTCTAAGCTCCAACCCAACTGGGAAGGACCTTATGTTGTATCGCACGCTTTTCCTGGTAATGCTTACCGTCTTGTTAATGAAGAAGGAGAAGAGGTAAATCATCCCTGGAATGACTTACATCTTAAGAAATACTACCTTTAGGTTAAAGAGTCGATCAGTATGGTACAAAGACCAGTGGAATTAGAAAATTTATAAACTCAAATTTCCTTATTAGTCTGGATAACTTAATTTCAAATACATTACTACACACACTGACACGTTTGATTCGTGAGTAACAAGAGATGCCAAGTCCTAAAGAATATCAAAAGCTTGACTAAAAGTTTAAAGTACAAATCATTCGTTTTGAAGCAAAAATTCTGTTTTAAACTCGGCCCATGATGTCGGAACGAGACTTAGAATAGACTACCAAGAATACCCGCTATCTTAGTAAGAGGCCGTCATAAAAAAAAAGGAGGAGATCCGTCCCAAAGAAAAAAGACTAGAAAAGCAAAAGCAAAAGGCAAAAAGCCAGATGTAAAATCAAAAAGGCCATCACACTACAAACGTTACATCAAGGCCATGAAACGAACTGAAAAGGAACGCAAGGTCGATAAATACCCCGGAAAGAAAATGACCGAACCCCAACGGATATTAGGGTAGGAAAGGAACATCTTTTTAAGTCTCCGAAACCTTCTCATGGGCTTTCTAAACTTATTCTTCCTTTTTTTCTAAAGAGGCGTACTCCAAACTTAAGGAATGACTTAGGTTGACTAAGGGTCAAATCATCAAATGGGATCACGAATGCAAACACAAGTTCAAACACGATGGGTTTAAGTTAAGTTATTAAAGAACAATTTGGAAATTAAGTTGATAAATGAATATGATCTTTTGATCTAAGTACCATGCTGATCTTTTAGTCAAAAAATTCAAAAAAAAAAAAAATACATATACATATAATAAAAAAAAATACATATGTCAAAAACCCAAAAAAAATACATATGTCAAAAACCCAAAAAAAAAAATATACATGTCAAAAATCCAAAAAAATACATATGTCGAAAATTCAAAAAAAATATATATGTCCAAAATCCGAAAAAAAAGCATATATTTCAAAACCCAAACAAAAATGAATATTTCAAAACAACAAAAATATTTTATTCATCATTTACTTGTTGCACTTAGTGTGTTTCATTTCTTTTATTTTCAGTGAGCATCTGTCTGCTTGTATGTTGCATTTTGCTTAAGTTTGATTATTCTCATTACCTTTGTTAATAAAGGCTATGCCCCTTGACCAGTTATTGAAGAAAGAATTGATTGACCATTTATCTGGTCAGGCAAGGGGCTAAGCCTAATAGATACTTAACCTGTTTGTTAAGTGATGTACAGAATACAAGACAAGTACAGGAACACAAGATTGAAGCCCAAAACTTTCAGTATTTCATTAGAAAGTGTTTTGTACATCCTACATGAAGAAAAAAAAAAAAAAAAAAAGAGAAGATACATGAGCCCTCAAGGCTGACTCTCCCCTCCGCCCTCGTCGAGCTGACTCTGGGCCTCGTCAGGCGCATCCGGTGCTGGCCCTCGACTAGGAGGTGGAGGTGGCCCCATCGCGCTCGGACCCGCCTGGCCAGAAGACATGGCGACACTGGCCGTGAAGGCACTGGTCAGACCACGCTCATGGGCGCGCTGCCGAGCTCGCTGATACCGTTCCTCCACCATCTTGCGCTCATGCTCCGCGACTGACAGTCGACCCTGAAGACTCTCCAGTCGAAGGCGGTCGCGATCTCTCTCCTCAGTCACAACCTCTAGACGAATCTGGAGGCGTGCAAGATCTCCAGTGGAGAGACGCGCCACCTGCTCCTCCAGAGCTCGGATCCGCGCAGCGTCAGCCTCGGCGCGAGCCGCTGCAGCACGGGCATGCTCCAGCTCTGCTTCAGCCCTCTGAAGGGCTTCCTGAAGCTCAGCAACCTGAATAAAAGTCATTTTTAGTTCAAGGCAATCAAGTAATTAAAATCAAATTTAGAAGTCAAAAGTTGAAGAATTTACCCGAGCAGCACGGTCCTCCTCCGCGAGAGAAGCCCGGTGGATGGCGGAGGCGAGCTGACTTTGGAGGTCAGCCAGAGCAGCGTCATAGGCAGATGAAGAGGATGACGAGGCTCCGCGGGTAGGGGGAGCCGCCTGGGTGTAGACGGCTCGCTGCACCAAAAGACAACTGTTAGTGTCAATCGCCAAAATAATTAATTAAAAACATGCACTTATATTCATTCATACATACTAGGTCATATAATTCTTTCTGGACTTGTTCTAACTGGGCGTCCGCATCATGTAGGCGAGCCCGGAGGTCGATGATAACCACGTCACGTGCATCCTGCGAGTCACACATACATACATTCATTCACCAAACATAAATCAAGATAATAATGAAATTAAAGACGCATGAATGCATATTTACATTGAGTGGTCGGAGGAGCCGAAGCTGATAGGCGTAGTGGGCCCGGTACTGCTGGAGGTAGCCCTCGCTACTCTCCGTATGGGACTCCACCCGTATGCCTCGGCGGTGCCAGTCCTCGTACTACTCCGGGAACTTGGCACGCCAGTCGGTAAGGGCTTGCTTGCCCCTCATGCTCCTCCCCACGCCCTCCGGGACCTCCTTGTCAATCCACTCCTGGTGGAGGCCCAAGGTCCTCATCACGAGCCGGAGGCGGAAGGGCTCGATCTCGTTGAGGCAATGAACCCACATTTGCCTCCCGAACCTCCTCTTGCCAGCCGTCACCCACGGCTGACCCTCCTCGCCCATACCAAGGTACGGGCGCCAGATCACCTGCATATAGGTTAGACGTATTCATAAATGAATTGCACTTGAGGAATAAAAAAAATTGCATTTAATGAAATTGAACAAATTAAAAAAATTACCAGTAGCTCGGTGTAATCCAGGACCTGACGACGGAGGGCCGTCAACTGGTGGTGCTGTGGAGCCGTGTCCACGATCGGCTGCCAACGGCAGGCCAATGGGACAGCACTGGGCCTCGCAATCCGCGCTCTGCCGAGTAGGAAGTAATAGTAACTCCACACCTGCATTCATGAACATATAGGTTAGAAAAAGCATCATGTCATGTTGCATATCATGAATAAATAACAAAACAATTTAATACTTGAAGAAACGGCGAGAAGCCGCTGACAGTGGTCTCACGATCCGGCGTGACCGCAGACAGATCGGCGAAGAGGTGAGCCAGAAGGGCCGCACCCCAGGCATACTCTCCTAAGCTATCTAAATCATCTAACAAACAAAGAAACCTACAGTGGATGTGGTCGCCCTTCGTACCGAAGAGCAACCGACCAAAGAAGAAAACTAAGAAGACTCTAAGCTGCCTATCTACCTCCTCCCCCTGACTCGGGTCACTACAGTAGACGGAGGAAGATGACTCTGCTAGTCTATCCCTAAACTCTTCCCGCGTCTCGTCTGACCGACACCGGGGCTCGTCTAGTCCTAGAGCAGCCTCTACTTCTACCCTAGGAACCATGCTAGACTCTCTGCCTAGGCTGGACACCTCTATCCCTAATAGAGCCTTTGCTAATCCCCGATAGTTGGGATAAGTAACCCCACTAACTGGTCGGCCCTCTACCCTGAGGCCAGTAATCCTGGCCACATCCTCTAGGGTGGGGACCATATGTCCCCACGGCATTAGGAAAGCACGGCTTTCCGCATGCCACCTCTCCCGCAACGCCTGCAGGAGGACCAAATCGAGTCAAAAGGGCTCGATGTCTAGTACCTCACCGAATCCCATCCGGCGCAGGCGCGCCTTCTGGAAATCCGGGAGACCCCTATAGGCACCTATCACTAGGTCCCATGAGATTCTGGCCCTCATCACTCCCTGCAAATAAAAAAAATAAAAATAGGGGTCAGTAATGAATAAAAACAGGAAAATCACTTCTGTTTTGAAAGGCGTCAGCACATGAAGATGTTTTTCAAAACACGTCCACATGATTTGACGCAATTAAAAATTATTTTCTACCTAATTTAGCTTGAAAGACGTCAACCCATGGTGACGCCTTTTGAAAGGCGTCACCTGGTCTGGACGCCTTTCAAGCCCAGATTCTGGGTTCCTTGAAGAACCCCGTTTTTCCCTCTCTTCTCTTCATCCATTCAAACCACAGGGATCTTACCGTGTAGAGGTCGACCTCCTCTTCTTCTTCCACCGCCATGGGTGCCGGTGGAGGGAGTTCCTCCTCCAAGAAAGCCTCGGCCTCGGCTAGCATCGCCGGAACCTCCTCGGGGGCTTCCTCTTCTTGCCTCCGCCGTCTCTTGGCTAAGGTCTTCATCTTCTTGGATCCTTCACCACGTTCCATGGCTCGAATAGAGGGAGTTTTGAGGGAGAGATCGCCGGAGTTCGGTCGCCGGAGAGAGGGGAGAAAGAGAAGATTTTTGTGAAAAGTGAGGAAGAAAGGGGGCCTTCGCGGGTCTGTAACGAAAAGGGTAAACGGCGTCGACTCAGACAGACGCGTTTTAGGGCGCATAAGTTGAGGCGGCAAGGACAACTGTTTAAAATTGATTGAAAGACGTCCACACAAATTGACGCGTTTTAAGGTTCTGGTCAGAGCCGTACAGAGGAAAATGATGAAAGGCGTCTTATTGTGGTGACGCGTATCAGGAAATTAATCATGGAATTAATGGCAGAATCCTGGAAAAAGTAGGAGAGAGAGTTGAAAGGCGTCAATAGTAGCAGACGCCATTTAAGGTTAAATCGAGTTTTTGAGGATTAAATTGAATTTCTGAAAAAAGAATTATGGTTGAAAGGCGTCATTCTGAGTGGACGAGTTTTCCATTTTACAGAACCCGAACTGTTGAATTTTCAGGAAAAATTCAATTTTTGCTAAAGGAAAAATCATGTGCACATCATAGGAAGTTAAGGAAAGGTTTCAATGCATGAAAAATCGCTCTTTATTCAATGAAATCCTTTATTACATCTAAAAGAAAGAGAAGGAGGACATTTAAGGAAGAATTTCATGAAGACCTTTGAGGTATGGAAATTTTAATCATCTATCTCTATCTTTAGAGGATTTTACACGGTAACTAAAGCCAAGGTTCCATAGAGTAGTGATGATTTGTATGGCTTCATGATCTTCGTCAGATTCCAAGTCACGCTTCTTGATTGGGAGTGTGGGAGAGAACTCAGGGAATTCACGACGGCCCAAGCTAAGTTGAGTAAGGCACCGATGTGGATTGTATAGCACGAACTCGGTGGCTCCAATCAATTTAAGATCTGCTCCTGCTGCACGGCTCACCCAAACAGGTTTTCCAACAAGAGCGAGCGGAGATGAGTCAAATATGTCAGACGTCATGAGCTTTAAATACTCTCTCCAGTTGGCCCGGGTCTTGAGTTTTGGCACCTTGTTAACCATGTGCTCATTGAACTTTACAATGTTAGCAATGCAATGAATTGGGCTATTCAAGAAGATTTGAGATGGATTCAGAGGCCTTTTCTTGCTGTACTCAAACTTGAAGTGAAGTTAAACCCATAAGGCAAAGAGTAGCATGCACCCATAAGGAGGACGGCCCATAGATGCCGCAGAGAGCCCGCTATAAAGATATGCTAAGAGTGCAGTGCTAATGCATTTACCTTCGAAGATTGCGCATATGGCACTGACCTGATCATCTTCTAAGATGTTATCCTGCGCAGGAAAGAACAAGGCACCGGCAAGACATGTAACTAAAGCTTTTGTTACATCCTCCGCTTCGTCCTCCCTTAGGTCATCAATTTCATATAGAGTCCACTCGGCTAGCTTCGCAAGATTGATTCCCTTTTTGGTGAGGCATCCTTTAGCTTCTAAAGGATCCTTCATGATTGATGTCAACAATTGTTGACCGGTGATTCTTTCTTTTGTCAAAGCTATCTTATCTTTATTCTCTTTGGTCTTTGGGAGACCTAATAGAAGCTCCGCCTCCTCCAAAAGGATTGTGCACTCGAAGTCTTGGAAGAAGAACGTATGAGTTTGGGGATGCCACCACTCGATCAAGGCGCCCATAGCCGCCCAATCTACGTTCGAACTTTTGTAATGTTTGGCAAGCACTACAAGACCTTGAAGATTCCACTTGGATATGAAGACTTGCATGGAAAGCTTAATACTTTTTGCAAGTTTACAAATCCAAGGTAGAGAGGTAAACTTCCTTGGGCCAGGAAACATGGGATAATTCTGAAAACCAATAGAAAAGATGAAGAACATGAAGAAGAATTGAAGGGAAGTTGATTGAACTTACTTGAAGATTGGGATTCCTTCCGTTGAGGTGATTTTCCATATCAGAGAACTTCTCTAGAGACATCTTCATCCTCTTATTTGAAGAATCCATCCTCTTTTTCGGAGTTCCTCCTTCTTAAAGCTTGGAAACCTTGGAACCTTTGGAAAACTTTGAAACTTTGGAAGAAAACTCAACTTAGGATCTTTGGATTATGATAGGATTGTTTGGGAACAACCTAAGGGTGTTTATATGGAAGGAATTGCGATCCTAGGAAGACTTTTCCGGATTGGAAAAGGGATGTGCGTTGGTAGAGTTGGAATCCGAATAGAGAACAGCCAGAAACCTGTTTCTGTGAGTAAAAGGCGTCGCGGAGCACTGCCGCGTTTCAACACTGAATGACGTCTTCGCGACACGACGCGTTTCATCTTTTATATCATTTTCCCGAAATTCCATGTTTTGTTGTTTAAATTGAATACTTGTTTGTAATTACTAATGATTTTGATTGCAGAGAAAATATCAAGAAGATCCCATTGTGGGAATTTATGAAGTCCTGACCGTGGCTAAAAAGACGGTTATTTCTACCCTTGTACTATTTCATGTAATTATTGTAAATCATTTGCATTACTATATGATAAGTATTTATTAGAGCATATCAAGGACCTTGTGGTTTTGATGAAACTGGAATTTGAGTTCCCCTTCAACAAAAACAAAAACAGTGATAATTCCAGAGAATTCTTAATCGCATGGATAGGCCGTTGGATTGTTAATTAGTGAGGACGATGGTTCCACTTTTGTGAAACGGTGCGTGGAAAAATGAGCTTCGACTTAGCACTGGATTATAAGAGTTGGTATCTTGACTCATTAATGACAATTTAACAATATTATCCTTGATTAATTTATATTTTATTTGACTTTATATTTTTCTTTTTAGCCCAGCATGCATCATATAGGACTTTGAAATCATTGTGATAAGGATTAATTATTGATTAAGTTTCAGACCATTAAATCAAATAATTCAAACATGATATGAAATATTCCATTCTGAATTGAGTATCTTGATTATCTTTGAGGTTCGCTTGAAGATATCATTGGAATTCTATCCTTTCTTGGATTCTTTATCCAATATTTCTTGTTTTCTTTTAAGATCCATTATGGCTGCATCACGTCCACATTGGCTGACAAACGCTCCCCATGATGAAACCTACAGTGTCTATGACCTAGGGTACTTCCCACTCCGAGGAGGTTGATCGACTTTATTTTATATCTTTGTCTACTTCATCCAGACAGGATTGATTCCATTGATCTCTTTGAGCTATCTTCATTGATGATTTTGAGAAAAATTCCAATCATGTGATGTTAAGAGCGTGTCTCATCACACCTTGGCATCACCTTTTCAGTACATTCCATTTCATTTCACTCCCTTGCAAAGACGATGCCAAGGTGAGGCAGCTGTAGACACGCTAATTTTGACATCATTTTGAGTAAATTTCATATCATATAATAATGCCTCAGAATGGTCTGATATTTAATCATTGATTAATTTTTATTATCTTTTTGAGTGTCGGGTTTAATAGACATGTTTAAGTTAATCAATTGAATTTATTTTAATTCAAATTTCAGTTAAAATATGAAGAAGCTTAAAAGACGTCGACATATGTGGACGCCATTTAGAGTTTATTCTTATTTTAACGTTTAAAATTTGAATTTTAATCAGTTGATTAATTAGCTAAAAGGCGTCTGTAAAGCTTGACGCGTTTTAGGTTTCTTAGGCTATTTCTACTTCTCTTCCGGATGTTTATCCTTATCTTAATTAGTTTAAAAGACGTCTATACATGTAGACGCGTTTTAGCTAATAAAGATAAAGATAAGTTTTCCCGGATATTTATCCTTATCTTAAATTAATCTGAAAGGCGTCAGCCATGGTAGACGCGTTTTAGATAATTACAGATAAAGATGAATTAATCAGTATTTATCTGTCAGTTAAGATAGATAAATCCGAGATTTTTCTATGTTAATCCGCGGACGCAGAAGAAGCCTATAAATACTTTACATCTTGAAGAGTTAAAAAAGTTAAGCGTAATCTTGAGTTAATTGAGCGATAGCAAGTTGAAGATCGGAGCAACGACGTCCAAACGCCGAAGCGCTGCTGTTTCCAGAAGTCGGCGTCCGTTCTTCATCCAATTCAAGGCTTCATCAATCGGCATAAGTGTTTCATTTCTGCATTTTCATTTTACATCTTCATTAATCTCTCGTTCTTCATCATCACTTTATGCAACACACACCACAACATCATCTTTTCAAAACCTATTTGATTAAGGGGTTTCAAAAGCCATTAAACTAGTAAGTTTGCTGTTCAATCACATGTTTAAAATCATGATTAGTATGGATACTGCTTCTACTTAAATTCTCATCATCATTTCTTCATTTCTTTCTCTATTTCTGCTGCATTCAACAGCAACAAGAGAACAAAAGGGGAAATCAAGCACAAAGTCACAAGATTTCTGGACGATCTTCAACCTCAACTTCATATTCAACAGCAAGAACAAAGAACAAAGAAAGGGCTCTCTTTCTTCAGCCGGCTGAGGAAGGGGAATCAAAGACTCAACATCTTCCGCATTTAAACAGGTAGGCGATCATACCTTTTTTGAAACTTTTTAGTCAAAAGTTTCTGGCGATCACTGCACTTAGTTGCTGTTTTTAATAGGTTTATTTTGCACTAAATCCTAGATTTTTCATGTTAATCACACGAGCATTTTAAAGCACTCACAATAGCAAGTCTACATCAGGATTTGTGTTTACTTTGAACAGAGGTGCAGTGTGCTGGAAGAGTTCCAAGCAAGCAACCACTGCAGATTCGATGACTAAAACTGAGTACATCGCTACAGCAGAAGCCGCCAGGGAAGTAGTATGGTTGAAGAAATTCATCACCGACGGCGTAGTTCCCAGTATCTCTGAACCTGTTCAGCTGTTGTGCGACAACAATAGAGCCATTGCATAAGCAAAAGAGTCGCGGTCTCATCAGAAATCAAACCATATTCTGAGGCGCTTTCATCTAATCAGGGAAATCATTTTCAGAAGAGATGTAGTGGTGGAAAGAGTTCCATCTGTCGACGATGTAGCAGATCCACTGACAAAGCCATTAGCTCAAAATGTGTTTGAGCATCACCAAGAGTCTATAGGTTCAGTACATAAAGGTGATTGGCTTTAGTCCAAGTGGGAGATTGTTAGTCTTAGGTGGCCTATAAGCCAATATGACTTTGTAATCTCATTCGTTTATTAATATAATGGCATTATTTCAATATGTACAAATTTGTATTATTATCGTTTCATAATGATGTATGTGAATATGTGCGATAGTGATTAAATTATGATGAGATCATACTAATGAGACTGATTACTTAAACACACATATTCTTAATAGTTCCTAGTCGGAAGATATCCTAGAAGGACATTAGATATCCAGTTAGACTAGTACATATTTCTCTTGCTCATGTGATGAGGGTGACTGATCTCATAGTCACTTGTATGGAGATGCTAAGGTAAATCTGTAGGTGCTCATAAGAGAATGATTTCACTGAACTGATCTAACTGAATCTTTGGATAGTATTGTATCTCACTGTCAACCAGATTGATTCTATTATCGCAGTTGTGTGGATGGTCCTCGGACCTGAGACACCAGGGACACCTTGTCGGTGGACTTCTGTGCTTTAACATTGGTTTATAAATTTCTAATCACAGGATTCTAAACAGCCAAAGATCGGGTACAACGGAATACCGTCGAAGGGAATCAAGTGTCAATAGGAATCATTCGCTCTCGGTACTTAGAGAGAGAATGCTCTAGGAAGGATGCGCATAAGTCTCTCTCCAGGGCGGAAGATAATATTGGGAAAGGAGTTTTTCGATATTATTCCGCAGCATCAAATCCAACTGAGTCGACCGGTTAGGGTTTGAGGGTAAACCACACCCTGAGTTGACTCGAGAGCATTGAACGTATGAAGGATTATATCTAAGCGGTAATTGTCGGCAGAAAGGTTCTAAGAGTGGGTTACTTAACCTCGATCTCTTCCAAGTTCACGCGATGTTGCTTGTCACCCTACGTAATCGGAGGCCCGATTTAATTCGATGTGCGATATTAATTCGATCGATTAATTTATTAATATGAGATATTAATTGATTAATCAGGCCAGTGAGGAGTCACTAGGCTTATTGGGCCATTAACCGGATTGGTTATTGAGCTGAGAGGGTCACACGTAAAAGATTGTCAAGGCGATGGATAATAAAGTGGGTTTTATATAAACCAAGAGTTTTTAAGAAAAATCGCACGGTTAATATAAAATGTAGCGAACGGGCTGAGCAGGCTAGGCTGCTACTAACCCTAGCCGCCCCCTCCTCTCTTCCTCTCTCTCTTTGGCACCACAGATGAGCCTGGATCCCCGGGTCTGCTCCGCCGCTTCTCCCACTCCCGTTCGATGGGAAATCGTCCGCCTGTTGCGGCGATTGTTGCGGCGAACGGCGGAGGCTTTGTGGGCTACAAAGAACGAGAAACTGTGGGGATATCCAACGCGAGGAGGATCGGGTGGACTCCGCTAGAGGTAGGGTGCTTGCGCGGCTTGCGGTGTGACACCGACGGAACCGATCGGTCGCAGATTCGAATCCGCACACGGTAATAATCGATAATCCTGTTATCGGTTTTGTATTTTCAAAACGGGAAACGGATCGCCAGTTTAAATATTTATTTCCGCTACATTTTGCGATCCGGAGAAACTCGAGAACCCAACATGACGAAACCATACCACACGATTGGATCGGACTCATAGAAAGAACGAGAGATTATAGCGATATGGTAACTAAAGACTTACAGGTGCCAGACAGGGAGAAGATGAACCCGGCATCCTTTGGGATCACGTGGATTTGCTTGACCAACGTGATAAAAAAGGTTCGGAACAAATTAAACGGTTATTGGGAATAACCGGTTTAATTTACTTCTAATTAGATTAAAAGTTAATGGATCTTTAAATCAGAGTGATAATAGGCCTAGAGGATCATACACAAATAACTCTTGTAGAACGGAATATTATTGCATAGAAAAATATACTAAAGTATTAAATTATTTTGAGAAAAGAATTTATAAATGGCTTAAAAGTATATATACAATAATATAAAGAACATATATATAATATATATATTATTAGGCTTATTTGATAAATGAGCTAATAATAATATATTGATATATAGTATGTCATCAGATTTACTTTTAACCGCAATTGCTTTTAGTCGAGGCAGTTAAAGATGGGGATTGGTTAAAAGGGACGGTTCAAGCTACCCCCATAACATTCTTATATATAACCCGTGTTTTCTCCAAACCACAACTAAGCTTTCTAACCATTCCAAAAGGTTGGCCGTCAAGAGGAAAAAGAAGAGTTGGACTCTTCCCAGGTTCTTGAGGCAAGAGGGTTTGTGCGGGTTTTGGAGAAGGAGGGCTCCGTCGCTACAAGGGTTAGTGTGGATTAAGATCTAGAGGTCGGACGTTTGTGCGGCTCAAAGCTTCGTGGAGTTCGGCATCGATTTTCACTGGATAACATATTCTGTGCAAGGTGATAAATCTCGTGTGATTTATTTACGACCGTTTTTGTTGCATCAATCGGAGTCCGAACTGGTTTGGGAAATCATTTGAATTGTGTTCTTCCGCTGCTGTGATTTCCTGGGGGTAACGACCGAACCCAACAGTGGTATCAGAGCTAGGTTTAGGCTCCTATTGATACAACTGGGAAGAACTATCTTTATTGTAACATCATGTTAGAGTTCTTCAATTTTATTTTAATTATTTGGTCCAAGAAAAAAAATATTTTTTCGGAACTGTGGAAAACTGGATGGTAAAAGGCCAGGCCGTCTAAGTATTTTCGGAATTTTTTTCAGATTGTAAACGGCACTTGGAGTGGCCATCTAGTTTTACGGGATTTTCTGGAATTTTTTTTGAAAAATTAAACGGCCAAGGTTGTGGCCGTCCACGTGGTGGACGGCCAACATGGTGGCTGTCCACACGGTGTGGACGGCCGTGCATGTGGCCTTCCACCACCGTCTACACCAAGGGGTGGACGGGCAACCATGTGGCCTTCCACTTGCTGGAAGGCATTTGGCCTTGCCGTATGCGCAATTTTAAATTGTTTAAAATTGATATGTTGCCCGATTTTTCCACTGTTAGGCGCACTGCTCCAACCCGCACTGTGCACTGCACTGGCTCAGAAAAATTAGAATTTTATCTAAAAAATTAAGATAATTATTGAATATGATTAGTTAAATTTGATTTTGATTAATCTGATAATTATCATGTAAATTTTAAGTTTAATTGAAGATTACGTATAAATTCAAACTTTCAAATTTTTAATTATTAGATAATTGTTAAATTCAAATTTTGAGAGGATTATCGTTAAAATTCAAATTTTGAATTTGTAAAATTATTGGAAAATTTTCAAAGGATCAAATTGTGAATTTTAATGAAAGATAATTGAAGACGATCATTTAATTAAATTGCATTCTATTTTAGTTTAATCATTGGATGATTAATTTGAATTTAAATTTCATGATTGTCTTAATTGTCGTGATTGATTGAATTTAAATTTTTTAAATTCATGTGTGATCCTCTTATACGTATGGAATAATTCTAAACACGAATGTTACTGTGATGCCTTTTTGGTCTCTGTTAGATTAATTTTGAATGTAACGATGAGTTTTTTCAAAATTAAACATGACCAAAATTTCTCGTATGCACAACCCATGATTTCAATCCAAATATAAGGATTATTTTCAAAATAACCCTTTTGTGATTGATGTGATTGTGTGTAGAATGGTGGGTGATCATGGACTTAGCTCAGTTTGTTTGAGGCCTGCGAGCCTCCTTTCTCTCTCTATTTAATTTCCAATATAATTCTATCATCCTCCGATGAATATATTCACCCTAAGGGCTGTTGGAAATTATTTGTCATGTAATTCTTTTTTCGGCCTGCGAGCCGTGTAATTATTATAATTAATGCTGCGGATGGAGCTTGAAGGCACGGAGGACGAACTGCGAGGATGATCCTACTGCTTGGGAAGTAGGCTGGATATCTACATAGCTTTACTTAGAGTCCATGATCACCCAGGCTTATTTATTTGCATAGGATGCATTTATTTTGAGCAATTACTAGGTACAATAAATATATAGTATGAATATATTTATTCTACCACTTAAGGTGAGACCAAGATAAAAATAAAATGCCCTCTTTATTAAATATTAAATATGTGAACGTGGCTTTAGAAGCCGTCATGGCCCGCCACCATTATAGGGTGACTGAATACCATTATCTCATGGATTTGTTGTGCTTTCCATAAGGTTTATGATTTGGTGGCAGGATCTCAGCCCTAAAGCTTTGCTTCAATAGGATGATGAATTGAACTTGGCCTTGTTGTGCTTTCCACAAGGGTCGCGTCACGAGCTCATTGTTGTGTAGTAATGATGGTGCAATCTAACTGGGAGTATCCTTTGTTGTGCTTTCCACATGGGGATGACTGCTCGGGGGTCGAAAGTCGGATATTGCATTGGATGCAAGTGTTGTTGGCTGCTCAAGGAATGTGATGTGATTTGTTATGCTTTCTACAAGGTTGAATCTCAGTTTTCTTGGGATTTTGACCCACTAGGATGATCGCCGTGATCTCCCGTTCTATATGATTGAGGGTCATATAGTTCGACGCAAAATAGTGGAGCTAACTATGATAGAAAACCACATCTAAGTTAGAACCTTGAACACATGCTAAAATATTGTCTTTTATTTTTCATTCAGATCATGATGTCGTTGTCAAATCCCCTTCGTAGCATCTTGGATGCAAACAAATTGACTAGACCTAATTATCAAGACTGACTGCGTAATCTGTGAATTGTCTTAACATCCGAAAAGATTGTGTACGTGTTAGACACGAACAACCTGAGCCTCCTGCTGATGCCGAGGAGGGTGATCAATTAAATTATGCAAAATGGTCAAAAGATTCTTCCCTTGCGCAATGTTATATACTGGCCTCTATGGCTCCTGAGCTGCAGAGACAATTTGAAAAGATAGATTGTAGAGCTATACTTCTCCAACTATGCTAGCTCTTTGGTGAGCAGGGTAGGATAGAGAGGTATTAGCTCTCCAAGAAACTTTTCAGGACTAGGATGTCCGAGGGTGCCTCAGTACAGGCTCATGTACTGAAAATGATGGAGTGGATAGAGATACTCAATGGGCTAGGATTTAAGTTGGATCTTGAACTTAGCATTGATCTCATTCTCTAGTCATTGCCTGAATCCTTTTCTCCCTTCATCATGAAGTTTAACAAGAATAGGATTGAGATTTCTCTACTAGAACTCCTAAACATGTTAAAGAGTGCTGAAGGGACCATGTAGAAGGAAAAACCATATTTTGTAATGATTTTTGGTCGGACCAACGAGAAAAAGAAGGCCACCCAAACACCCAATAACAAGAAGGGAAAGAAACTGACTAATGGTAATCAGATCATCAAGGCAGGCAAGGGCAAGGGCAAGAAGGATGAAAAAGATAGCAAATACTTTTGGTGTGGACAGACAGGTAACTGGAAAAGGAATTGCAAGGCAATTCTAAATGAAGGTATTTTTGACATTGAATTAAATTTGTCTCTTACGAGATCTACATCATGGGTATTGGATACCAGATGCGCATGTCATATTTGTTAGGTTCATTGTGTCGAGATACAACCGAAATCGCAGCAGAATAAAATTTCTCGGGATCGGATCTATCCCGCTTCGATCATTAAAACTAATTGGTAAATCTGACTTACCTTGCGCGGATTTGAATCCGCGTCCAAACGGTTCCGACGGTGTGATCTCGCAAGCCGCGCACGTGCCTGACCTCTAGCGGTATCCACGCGGTCTTCATCTTGGCGGATCTTCCTTGCTTCCTCGCTCGTAGCAGCGTCTGCGGATCCCGTCTGGCTTCGTGTGATTCTCCGCGACATGCAAAGACGATTTCTCATCGGACGAGAACACAAAGAACGGGAGTCGATGCGACTCTGTTGAGGGGCGCCCAGATGGGGCTGGCACCAGAGAGAAAGGAGAGAGAAGTGAGGGGGGCGGCCAAGGTTAGGGTTGCTGGCCCCAGAGCCTGATCGCAATCTTTTATAATAAGATTGTTCGCGATTTTTCAGAAAAACCCGAACTTATCCAAAACCCTGTAAAAGATCCACCAACTTGAAAACCATTTGCGTGTGACCCTCTAGGCCCAAATACCAGTCCAGTTAATGGCCCATTAAGTCCAGTAACTTCTTACTGACCCACTGAATTAATTAATATCCTTATATTAATTAATTAGTCGAATTTACTGTCCTCACAATAAATTCGGACGGGCTTCCGATCACGTTGGGTGCCAAGCAACACTGCGTGATCCCGGAACGCATTGGGCTTACTCAAACCCACTATGGGAACCTTTCTGTCAACGGTTACCGCGCGGATATAATCCTTCATCTATGCAATGTTCCCGAATCGACCTAGGGTATGGTATGTTGGGTTTCTCGGGTTTCTCCGGATCGCTCACGCAGCGGAAAATAAAATATTAAATCAGCGATCTGTTCCCATTTCGAAAATCAAAAATCGATTATCGGATAATCGAAGTTCTCACCGTGTGCGGATTCGAATCCGCAACCGTTTGGTTCCGTCGGTGCGACACCGCAAGCCGCGCAAGTGCCCGGCCTCTAGCGAAGTCCACGCGATCCTCCTCGCGACGGATATCTTCACGTTCCTCGTTCTTCGCAGCCCACGAAACTTCCGCCGGTCGCCGCAACGATCGCCGCAACGCGCGGACGATTTCCCGTCGAACGGGATTCGGAGAAGCGGCGGAGCAGATCATGATCTGTCTGGACGCCAGAGAGAGAGAGAAACTGAGGAGGGGCGGCTAGGGTTAGCATCAGCTTGGCCTGCTCAGACTGTTCGCTATGTTTTATACTAACCGCGCGGTTTTTAATAAAAACCCCCGGTTTATATAAAACCCACTTATTTATCCATTGCCTTTAGAATCATTTGCGTGTGACCCTCTAGGCCCAAGTACCAGTCCAGTTAATAGCCCAACAAGCCCAGTGACTCCTCACTCACTTTATTAATCAATTAATAACCCTTTATTAATTAATTAATCAATCGAATTGATGTCGCACATCGAATTCGACCGGGCCTCCGATCACGTTGGGTGCCAAGCAACACCGCGTGAACCCGGAAGGTATTGGGGTTAAGTAATCCACTCTTGGAACTTTTCTGCCGACACTTACCGTGTGGATATAATCCTTCATTCGTACAATGCTCTCGAGTCAACTCAAGGTATGGCATGCTGTCAAACCCTAACATGTCGACTCACTTGGATTGGATGCCGCTGATGAATATCGGAAAACTCCTTTCCCGATATTATCGTCCGCCCTGGCCAGGAATTTAAATACCGAGAGCGAATGATTCCTTATTGACACACAATTCCCTTCGACGGTATTCCGCTGTACCCAATCCTTGGCGTATTAGAATCTCGTGGCTAGAGATTCGTAAACCAAGGTCAAAGCACAGAAGTCTACCAACAAGGTGTCCTTGGTGTCTCAGGTCCGAGGACCAACCACGCAACTGCGACAATAGAATCAAGCTGGTTCACAGTGAGGTACAATACCATCCAGCGATTCAGTCGGATCAGTTCAGTGAACTCATTCTCCAATGAGCACCTACAGATTCGTCTTAGTATCTCCACACAAGTGACTTATGAGATCAGTCACCCTCATCATATGAGCAGGAGTAATTTGTACTAGTCTAACCGGATATCCGATGTCCTTTACGGATATCCTCCGACTAGGAACGATTAAGAATATGTGTGTTTAAGTGATCAGTCTCATTAATATGATCTAATCATAATCTGATCACTATAGCACATATTCACGGACTTCATTATGAAACGATAATTAATGCGATTTACACATAATGAATATTATGCCATTATATTAATAAATGAACAAGATTTACATAGTCAGATTGGCTTGTAGGCCACTTAAAACTAACAATCTCCCACTTGGACTAAAGCCAATCACTTTATACAATAAGCCTATAGACTCTAGGTGACGCTCAAATACAATTTGAGCCAACGGCTTTGTCAGTGGATCTGCTACATTGTCGACGGATGGAATTCTTTCCACTACTACATCTCCTCTGGGTATGATCTCTCTGATAAGGTGAAAACACCTCAGAATATGCTTTGATTTCTGATGAGACTGCGACTCTTTCGCTTACGCAATCGTTCAACTGTTGTCGCACAACAGCGGAATAGGCTCAGAGATGCTAGGAACTACGCCGAGGTTGGTGATGAATTTCTTCATCCACATTGCTTCCTTGGCGGCTTCAGCTACAGCGATGTACTCAGCTTCAGTCGTCGAATCTCCAGTGGTTACTTGCTTGGAACTCTTCCCGCATACTGCGCCTCCGTTCAAAGTAAACACGAATCCAGATGTAGACTTGCTATCATCTGGATCCGACTGGAAACTCGAGTCAGTAAAGCCTCGCAGTTTCAAGTCACCTCCTCCATAGACAAGAAACATATCCTTAGTTTTTCTCAAGTACTTAAGGATACATTTCACTGCCTTCCAGTGCTCTTCGCCTGGATCAGCCTGAAATCTGCTCGTAACACTTAGAGCAAATGCAACATCAGGTCGTGTACATAGCATGGCATACATGATAGATCCTATGGCAGAGGCATAGGGTATCCTATCCATGAATGCCCTCTCATTAGGAGTCTTAGGACACTGCTCCTTTGAGAGACTAATTCCATGTCTCATCGGTATGAGACCTCTCTTGGAATTTTCCATGCCAAACCTTTTGACTATGGTATCTATATACAAGGATTGGGTCATTCCAAGCATCCTCTTTGATCTATCTCTATAGATCCGTATTCCCAATACATAGGATGCTTCTCCCAAATCCTTCATGGAGAAGTTTTTCGACAGCCAGATCTTTTCTGATGACAACATAGATACATCATTTCCAATGAGTAGCATGTCATCTACGTAAAGAAGTAGAAAAGTGACTACACTCCCACTGGTCTTCTTGTACACACAAGGCTCATCTTTATTCTTAATGAAGTCATAAGACTTGACAGCCTCGTCAAATCTTATGTTCCAGCTCTGGGAAGCTTGCTTCAATCCATAAATGGACCTCTGAAGCTTGCACACTTTATCTGGCGATTTTTTGGATGTGAAACATTCTGGTTGTATCATATACACCTCTTCCTCAAGGTTAGCATTAAGGAAGGCAGTCTTCACATCCATTTGCCAGATCTCGTAATCAAAATGTGCAGCAATGGCGAGTAGAACTCTGATTGACTTTATCATGGCAACTGGTGAGAAAGTCTCGTCATAGTCAATTCCTTGCCTTTGACGATATCCCTTTGTCACCAACCTTACCTTATAAGTGTCGATTCGTCCATCAGCACCGATCTTTCTCTTAAAGATCCACTTGCAACCGATAGGTACAATACCCTCGGGCAAGTCCTCCAAGTTCCAAACTTGGTTAGTGTACATGGACTGGATTTCTGAGTTCATGGCTTCTCGCCATTTCCTGGATTCTGGGCCTTCTATGGCCTCCTGGTAGGTTTTAGGATCATCATCCTCATTATATTGTACCTTATACTCACCTTCAGCAATATGTCCCACATATTGTTCGGGTAGTCTAGGTACTCTAGCAGATCTACGACGCTCATCTGTGTCTATTTGAACTGATTCAGGAACTGATATCTCATCTGATGATAATGTAGCTGTTTGGGGATCTGGAACCTCTTCCAGTACTATTTTACTCCCACTGTCCTCCTAAAGATGGTATTCCTCTTCCAGGAAGACAACTTTCCTGATGACAAACACCTTTTGTTCACCAGGATGGAAAAAATAGTATCGAAAGGTTTCCTTTGGATATCCCACAAACCTGCATTTATCAGTTCGTGATTCCAGCTTGTCTGGATCATGCCTCTTTACATGAGCATGACAACCCCAGACTTTAACATGTTTAAATTATGGTTTCCTGCCTTTCCATATCTCATATAGAGTAGAGGCCACAAACTTGCTGGGTACTCTGTTTAGTAGGTATGCTACTGACTCTAGAGCATACCCCCAGAGGGACACTGGTAATCCTGAAAAGCTCATCATGGATAGCACCATGTCCAACAAGGTGCGATTCCTCCTTTCTGATACACCATTCATCTGTGGTGTATATGGAGGGGTTAGCTGAGAAAGGATACTATTATCCTTTAAGAATTGTGTGAAATTAGTACTCAAGTATTCTTCTCCTTGATCTGATCGAAGAGCTTTGGTACTCTTTCCTAACTGCTTCTCTACCTCATTCTTGAACTCCTTGAACTTCTCAAATGCTTCCGACTTGTACTTCATTAAGTACACAGCCGAATCTTGAGAAGTCATCAGTGAACGTGATGAAGTATGAGTAGCCACCTTTGGCTTGGGTGGACATAGGACCACATACATCCGAATGTATTAGTTCCAGAATGTCCTTGGCACGTTCTCCATATCCTGTAAATGGAGATTTTGCCATCTTTCCCAAAAGGCAAGATTCACATGTCGCAAACGATTCGTAATCGAATGCAGTTAAGTAACCATGCTTATGCAACTTTTGCAACCTGCTTTCGCCAATATGCCAAAGTCTACAATGCCACATGTAAGCTTGGTTCACACAATTCTTGCTCTTCTTAAGAGCTTTATCAATTTGAAGATTGTAATAAGAAACATCTAATAGATATAAACCGTTGACTAAAGATGCTGAAGCTATTTATTTATTACCATAATAAATCGAACAACTTCTATTCTCAATAGTCAACCTATATCCTATCTTGTCCAAACAAGATATTGGTATGATGTTCTTTATTATGTTAGGAACATAATAACAATCTTCTAATAGTAAGGCGTCTCCCGATGGAAGCCTGAGGTTCGCTGTCCCAACAGCAATCGCCGCAACTTTTGCACCGTTTCCTAGCCTCAATTCCGCCTTGCCTTGTCTCAGCTTGCGCTTACTTGTCAGCATCTGTGCATCATGATAGATATGAGAAGCACATCCGGTATCCAATACCTAAGATGTGGAATCTCTTACTGACAAGTTGATATCTATCATATAGATATCTGAAGCTTCAGACAGCTTCACTCTTCCATGAGCTTTATCGTTAAAGAACTCCTTGCAGTTTCTCTTCTAGTGACCATACTGCTTATAGTAGAAGCAGTCACCCTTTACTACTCTTTCGTCTTTGTCCTTCGATCTTTTATCGTTAGCTATCATCTTTTCTTTAGGGACATCCAATGCCAATTCAGCAGGAGGATCAGCTCCAGGGACAAAGTTATTGTGCTCAGATCTGAAGACATCCTTCAGGTTTCTGAACCAATCCGAGTAGATCAGGTAAGTCAAAAGGGCATCAAGTATGCCACGGAGTGGGTTATTCGACGATATAATTATCTACAGGAGATAAGTAAAATGTATTTAGCAGATGTTCAATTATTAAAATTTAAAACAAGACATGGTCTTTTATTCAAGTTTAACTCCTACTAATTTTTGACGGACTGTATAACCCTCAGTTATACAGAACGGGAGACGCCTACAGTCTCCTAGTGGGGATCTGAATCTCAATGACTTGCACTACAGCCTTGTGGATAGCACAACAAACTATAATACAATCAGAGAGCACCCAACTCATGGGACTTGAGAATGAGAGAGGGAGAGATTCGCAGATCTCTATTTATTAACAATTTAATAAACATCCATCATTCATCTACACATGATATAGTGCCTCACATGGCTAAAATAAAAGAGTTTTCAAAATATATAATTTTGGCTTTCAAAAGCATGGGATCCAATCAAAATGGGTATTTGAATTTTTAAAACTCATTTTAATAACTTAACATGCAATTAAATCAAAAATTAAAAGCATTAAACACACATCACATGCGCACACACTCCAAATTAATAATTCCAGATTATTCGACGCCAATTAGAACAATTCTAATAATCTAACACTTAGATTAAACCCCATTAATAATCTAAAAATTAGACTATTAATAACTAATCTAACTCTTAGACCAGTCCAACAAAGTTAATTAACAATTTAACACTTAAATTATTAATTAACTCTAATTATTAATTAACTACTAATCTAACTCTTAGATTAGTTAATTAATGTTAATTAGTAATTTAACACTTAAATTATTAATTAACACTAATGAATTAATAACTATAATCTAACAATTAGATTAGTTAATTTAAAATTAATTATTAATTTAACCCTTAAATTAACAATTAACTTTAATTAATTAATAATTATTAATCTAACAATTAGATTAGAAGATTAATGTTAATCATTAATTTAACCCTTAAATCAATAACTAACAATTAATCATTAAATACTACTAATTAAACACTTAAATTAGTTATCTAAGTTAATTATTAATTTAACTCTTAAATTAACAATTAACTTACATATTAATTAACAATTAGTTGAAATAATAATTAGTAATCTAACTATTAGACTAATAATTATTAGTTACTAATTTAACCATTAAATTAGTTTTATTAAGATTAATTATTAGTTTAACCATTAAACTAACAATTAACATTAATCAAATTAACAACTAAATGTTAATCAAAATTGATTAAAAAATCATTAATAAGCCCATTTACGAATCGATGGATCTGGAGTCTCGGCCGGCCATCCCAACGCTTGGGAAGCTCGTATGAAGTCGCCGAAAAGCCCCGATTCATCATCTCATGAAGAACACCATAACACCCCAAATAAAATCCGAAAAATCACAGAAAAATAATCTAATTATTTGTGTTCATCTTATGAACACTATTCCGTCATTTGAATCGGATTAAACGCATGGAATAACTCATGAAAAATTAATTTAGAGATCGAAACAGGACGAGAAACAGTGGAACCTGGCTCTAATACCACTGTTGGGCTTCTCTGGTTTCCCCGGATCACTCACGCAGCGGAAAATAAAATATTAAATCAGCGATCCGTTCCCGTTTTGAAAATCAAAAATCGATTATCGGATAATCGAAGTTCACACCGTGTGCGGATTCGAATCCGCAACCGTTCGGTTCCGTCGGTGCGACACCGCAAGCCGCGCAAGTGCCCGGCCTCTAGCGAAGTCCACATGATCCTCCTCACGACGGATATCCTCACGTTCCTCGTTCTTCGCAGCCCACGAAACTTCCGCCGGTCGCCGCAACGATCCCCGCAACGTGCGGACGATTTCCCGTCGAACGGGATTCGGAGAAGCGGCGGAGCAGATCTAGATCTGTTTGGACGCCAGAGAGAGAGAGAAACTGAAGAGGGGCGGCTAGGGTTAGCAACAGCTTGGCCTGCTCAGCCCGTTCGCTATGTTTTATACTAACCGCGCGGTTTTTCATAAAAACCCCTGGTTTATATAAAACCCACTTATTTATCCATCGCCTTGAGAATCATTTGCGTGTGACCCTCTAGGCACAAGTACCAGTCCAGTTAATGGCTCAACAAGCCCAGTGACTCCTCACTGGCTTTATTAATCAATTAATAACCCTTTATTAATTAATTAATCAATCGAATTGATGTCTCACATCGAATTCGACTGGGCCTCCGATCACGTTGGGTGCCAAGCAACACCGTGTGAACCCGGAAGGTATTGGGGTTAAGTAACCCACTCTTGGAACCTTTCCGCTGATAGTTACCGCGTGGATATAATCCTTCATTCGTACAATGCTCTCGAGTCAACTCAGGGTATGGCGTACTGTCAAACCCTAACCGGTCGACTCACTTGGATTGGATGCCGCTGATGAATATCGGAAAACTCCTTTCCCGATATTATCGTCCGCCCTGGCCAGGGACTTCCGCACATCATTCCTAGAGCATTCTCTCTCTAAATACCGAGAGCGAATGATTCCTTATTGACACACAATTCCCTTCGACGGTATTCCGCTGTAACCAATCCTTGGCGTATTAGAATCCCGTGGCTAGAGATTCGTAAACCAAGGTCAAAGCACAGAACTCCACCGACAAGGTGTCCTTGGTGTCTCAGGTCCGAGGACCATCCACACAACTGCGACAATAGAATCAAGCTGGTTCACAGTGAGGTACAATACCATCTATGCAAGCATGACAAAAGAATCGAGCTGGTTAACAATGAGGTGTTTACTATCCAGTGATTCATAGTCGGATCTGTTCAGTGAACTCATTCGCCAATGAGCACCTACAGGTCCAGCATAATGTCTCCACACAAGTGGCTTATAGGATTAGTCACCCTCATCATATGAGCTGAAGAAACCTATACTAGTCTATCCGGATGTTCGATGTCATTCTCAAACATCTTATGACTAGGAACAATTAAGAATATGTGTTTATAAACTTTTGGTCCCGTAATTATGATCGCATCATAATCCAAAGATTAATCACATGTTTATGGACTTCATAGTGATTTGATAAGCAATGCTCGAATAAGAAACACAATGAAAATATGCCATTATATTAATAATATGAACATAATACAATATCGGATTGGCTTATTGGCCATCCAATACTAACAATCTCCCACTTGGACTAAAGCCAATCACTTTTATACAGAATACCCAAATTCTCTAAGTGACGCTCAAATACAATTTGAGACAAAGGCTTTGTCAGTGGATCTGCTACGTTGTCGGCTGAGGGAACTCTTTCCACAACGACATCTCCTCGAGCTATAATCTCTCTGATCAAATGAAAGCGCCGCAGAATGTGCTTCAACTTCTGATGAGACCTCAGCTCTTTCGCTTGATCAATCACCCCATTATTGTCACACAGCAGTGGGATGGGACCAGATATGCTTTCCACCACACCAAGAGCACTGATGAATTTCTTCATCCATACAGCTTCCTTGGCGGCTTCAGCAGCAACAATATACTCGGCTTCCGTTGTCGAATCAGCAGTGGTTTCCTACTTGGAACTTTTCCAATCATTGCTCCCCCGTTGAGTGTAAAGACAAAGCCTGATGTTGACTTGCTGTCATCAGGATCAGACTGAAAACTCGAGTCAGTGTATCCTTGCAGCTTTAAGTCTCCTCCTCCATAGACTAGAAATAGATCCTTAGTTTTTCTCAAAAACTTAAGGATGCATTTCACTGCCTTCCAGTGTTTATCACCTGGATCCGCCTGATGTCTGCTCGTAACACTTAGAGCATATGCTACATCAGGTCTTGTATATAGCATGGCATACATGATGGAGCCTATGGTAGGATCATAGGGGACCTTATCCATCACAGCCCTCTCTTCAGGTGTCTTGGGAGACTGACCTTTAGAAAGTGAAATTCCATGTCCCATCGGTATGAGACCGCTCTTGGAATTTTCCATACCAAACCTTTTGACAATGGTTTCTATATACATGGATTGGGTTAAAGCAAGCATCTTCTTTAATCTATCTCTATAGATTCATATTCATAATACGTAAGATGCTTTTCCCAAATCCTTCATGGAGAAGTTCTTTGACAGCCAAATCTTTACCGATGACATCATTCCCACATCATTCCTAATGAGTAAGATGTCGTCAACGTAAAGAATCAAAAATTTGATTGCGCTCCCACTGTTTTTCTTGTATACACAAGACTCATCTTCATTCTTAATGAAGCCATAAGATTTGATCACCTCATCAAACCTTATATTTCAACTTCGGGAAGCTTACTTCAGTCCATAAATAGACCTCTGCAATTTACACACCATGTCTGGAGATTCTTTGGATGTGAATCATTCTGGTTGTATTAAATACACCTCCTCCTCAAGAGTTTCATCGAGGAAGGCAGTCTTCACATCCATTTGCCAGATTTCATAATCATGGTAGGCAGTAATGGCGAGAAGAATTCTGATAGACTTAATCATGGCAATGAGTGAAAATGTTTCGTCATAGTCAATGCCTTGTCTTTGACGATAGCTTTTTGCTACTAATCTTACCTTATAAGTCTCAATACGTCCATCTGAACCGATCTTTCTTATAAAGATTCATTTGCAGCCGATGGGTACTATACCCTCGGGTAAATCTTTCAAGTTCCAAACTTGGTTGATGTACAACGATTGTATTTCAGAATTCATGGCTTCTCGCCATTTCCCGGCCTCTGGACTTTTAATGGCCTCCTGGTAAGTCTTAAGATCATCATCCTCATTATAGAGTATCCTAGGACCATCCAAATTGATATGTCCCACATATCTTTCTGGTGGTTTAGGTACTCTTTCAGACCTACGAGGTTCTTGTGTATTATTTTGAACAGGTTCAGAAACTGACAGTTCATTTGATGAACCATTACCAGTTTGTGGGTCTGGAATTTCTTCCAGAGTTACTTTACTCCCACTGTCCTTCTGGAGAATATAATCTTCTTCCAGAAAGACAGCTTTCTTGACCACAAACACCTTTTGTTCGCCAGGATGATAAAAGCAATATCCATAAGTTTCCTTTGGATATCCCACAAATATGCATTTGTCAGTTCTGGACTTCAGCTTATCTGCGTCATGTCTTTTAACATGAGAAGGGCATCCCCAGACTTTAACGTCTTTAAGGTTTGGTTTCCTTCCCTTCCATATCTCATATGGAGTGGTTTCAACAGATTTGCTGGGTACCTTGTTCAGGATATACATAGCCGAGCTAAGTGCATATCCCCATAAGGACACTGGTAATTTGCCCATGCTCATTATAGATTCCACCATTTCCATTAATGTGCGATTTCTCCTTTCTGATACACCATTCATTTGAGGTGTATAAGGGGGTGTAAGCTAAGAAAGGATACCATTATCTTTTAAGTATTTAATGAACTATGTACTCAAGTATTCACCACCCCGATCGGATCGGATGGTTTTTATACTCTTTCCAGTTTGTTTCTCTATTTCATTCTTAAATTCTCTGAATTTCTCAAAGGTTTCAGATTTATATTTCAATAAGTATATGTATCCAAATCTTGAGTAATCATCAGTGAATGTAATGAAGTATGAGAAACCACCAAAGGCTTGGGTAGACAGAGGACCACGTACATATGAATGTATAAGTTCTAATATATCTTTGGTTTGTTCTCCAGTTCAACTAAATGGAGACTTAGCCATTTTACCCATTAAACATGATTCACAGGTTGCATATGATTCATAATCAAATGGATCTAAGTATCCATCTGCATGCATCCTTTTAGTCTGTTTTCGCCATTGTGGCCAAGCCTACAATGCCATAAGTAGGCTTTGTTCATTTCATACTTGCTTCTTTTAATTAAAGAACCGATGTGTAAATTTTCATGAGACACATTTAATAGATACAAACTATTGGATAAGATAGCAGAAACTATTAATTTATTTCCAAAATAAATTGAACAACTATTGTTCCCAACATTTAAATTGTATCCAATTCTATCAAGACATGAAATAGAAATAATATTTCTTATTATGCTAGGTACATAATAACATTCATCTAATGAAAAAGTTTCTCCGGATGGTAGCTTGAGCTTCACTGTCTCTACAGCGATCGCCGCAACTCTTGCGCCGTTACCTAGCCTCAGCTCCACCTCGCCGGTCCTCAGCTTATGTCTTCTTGTCAGTACCTGCATAGAATTGCAGATATGAGATATACATCTAGTATCTAATACCCATGATGTACAATCTCTTATTGACAAGTTTACATATATCATATTGATACCTGAAGCGTCCTACTGCTTCACAGTTCCTTGAGCCTTGTCCTTGAGGTATTCTTTGTAATTCCTCTTCCAGTGGCCCTTTTGGTGACAGTAGAAGCAATCACCTTTCTCAGTACTCTTGCCTTTGTCTTTCTTGACAACCTTTGCCTTTCTCTAAACTTTGTTCTTACCTTTCTTAAAGGCTTGGACTGCAAGCCTCTTCATGTTGGTCTTACCAACCATGAGGATTTGTGGTTTATCTTTTACAAGGTTCCCCTCAGTAGTCTTCAACATGTTCAGTAGTTTAGCTAAGGTGGTCTGAATTTTGTTCATATTAAAGTTAACAATGAACTGAGCATATGATTGTGGAAGAGAAGATAGTATGAGGTCAGTATGCATCTCCTTGGGAAGTGTAACCCCAAGAGCATCTAGCCTCTCCACCCATTCTATCATCTTTAGTACATGAGTCTGTACTGAAGTTCCCTCTACCATCGGAGCCTTGAACAGATTCTTAGATATCTCATATCGTTCGATTCTGCTCTGCTCACCAAACAACTCCTTCAAATGGAGCATGATGGATCTAGCATCCATCTCCTCATGTTGCCTCTGCAACTCATTGCTCATAGAGGCTAACATGTAACATTGGATCATGGTGGAGTCTTCCTTCCATTTTTCATATGCAATCATTTCCTCCTCTGGGGCATCTAATGCTGGTTCAGTAGGAGGTTCATTATCCAAGACATAGGCAATCTGCTCAGACCTGAGGATAATCTTCAGGTTCCTGAGCCAGTCTGAGTAGTTGGTGCCTGTCAAACGGTTGGCATCGAGTATGCCATACAACGGGTTATGGTGTAACATTTTAGCCTACAGGAGATAATCAAATTATAATTAGCAGGTATTCAGATTAATTAAAACAAGATATGGTCTTTTATTATCTAGTTTTACTCTCACTAATTTTCGTCGGACTGTATAACCTTCAGATATATAGAACGGGAGACACTGACTGTCTCCTAGTGGGGATCAGAATCTCCAAGCATCACAGTATGACCTCGGGTAAACACATAGTATCATACTATTATCTCAGAGCAATCATCTCATGATAATTGCAATTCGTTGCAATATCTGATCCTGTTTCGGCTCTAGATCACTAATGGTCCCGGGTAAACACAGTAGACCATTAAATCTGTTCTAAGCATTACCATCAATACGTGATGGAGTAGAGTAGGAATATAGCCCCTAAGTAAACACGTGGATAGCTATACTATTCCTCTATTCCAATCTCTAGGCATCCAATGCCATAGTCAATAGACCTCTCATCAGATGATGGCAAATCTCGGGTAAACACGAAGAATATGCCACCAAAGAATCGAGATTTAATAACTATATTGATCGAGAGCCACGCGGTGCATTGTAAATGACTCGCGCTACGGCTTAGACTTTAAAACGAAGTTTTTATATTAATTAGTTTGGTCTCATCCTAGGCGATAGTATTAGATATATCGAATATATATTTATACTAATAACCTAGATTATTTGATTCATAATCAAAAGAAAAACACACACACATTGTTAGTCTTAGGTGGCCTACAAGCCAATCTGACTATATAAATCTCGTTCATTTATAAGTATAATGGCATAATATTCATTATGTGTAAATCGTATTAATTATCGTCTCATAATGAAGTCCGTGAATATGTGTGATAGTGATCAGATTATGATGAGATCATACTAATAAGACTGATCACTTAAACACACATATTCTTAATCGTTCCTAGTCGAAGGATATCCGAGAAGGACATCGGATATCTAGTTAGACTAGTACATATTACTCCTGCTCATATGATGAGGGTGACTGATCTCATAAGTCACTAGTGTGGAGACACTAAGGCGAATCTATAGGTGCTCATTGGAGAATGAGTTCACTGAACTGATCCGACTGAATCGTTAGATGGTATTGTACCTCACTGTCAACCAGCTTGATTCTATTGTCGCAGTTGCGTGGATGGTCCTCGGACCTGAGACACCAAGGACACCTTGTTAGTGGACTTCTGTACTTTTACCTTGGTTTACGAATCTCTAACCACGGGATTCTAAACAGCCAAGGATTGGGTACAGCGGAATATTGTCGAAGGGAATTGTGTGTCAATAAGGAATCATTCGCTCTCGGTACTTAGAGAGAGAATGCTCTAGGAAGGATGTGCGAAAGTCCCTAGCTAAGGCGGACGATAATATCGGGAAAGGAGTTTTTCGATATTCATAAGCGGCATCCAATCCAAGTGAGTCGACCGGTTAGGATTTGACAGCACGCCATACCCTGAGTTGACTCGAGAGTATTGTACGAATGAAGGATTATATCCATGCGGTAACTGTCGGCAGAAAGGTTCCAAGAGTGGGTTGCTTAACCCCGATACCTTCCGGGTTCACGCGGTGTTGCTTGGCACCCAACGTGATCGGAGGCCTGATCGAATTCGATGTGGGACATCAATTCGATTGATTAATTACTTAATAAAGAGTTATTAATTGATTAATAAAGCCAATAAGGAGTTACTGGGCTTATTAGGCTATTAACCGGACTGGTAATTGGGCCTAGATGGTCATACGCAAAAGATTCTCAAGGCGATGGATAAATAAGTGGGTTTTATATAAATCAGGGGTTTTTATGAAAAATCGCGTGGTTAGTATAAAACATAGTGAACGGGCTGAGCAGGCCAAGCTACTGCTAATCCTAGCCACCCCGCCTGTCTTTCTCTCTCTCTTTGGTGCCCAGAAGAATCCGGATCCCCGGATCTGCTCCGCCGCATCTCCGAATCCCGTTCGACGGGAAATCGTCCATGCGTCGTGGCGATCGTTGCGGCGAACGGCGGAGACTTCGTGGGTTGCGAAGAACGAGGAACGAGAGGATTTCCATCGCGAGGAGGATCGCATGGACTTCACTAGAGGCCGGGCGCTTGCACGGCTTGCGGTGTCCCACCGACAGAACCGAACGGTTGCGGATTCGAATCCGCACACGGTGAGATTCAATAATCCGATTATCGATGTTTTAATATTTTTCGAAAAGGGAAAAACGGATCACTATTTTTTATTTTATTTTCCGCTGCGTGAGCGATCCGGAGAAACCCGAGAACCCAACACACATCACATACATGTCTAGGTGTGGTCATGGATAGCACAGTGGTTTGACTTGAGCCATACAGTCAAACGCACACACACACAATACAACATTTATATAATGAGTCTGCAAATTCATAGGCTTAAGGAACTCTTTCTTATCCTTCTTCGTTGCAATTGTGGATCGTCCTCGCTCCATGGTCAGCTACCTCGATCAAATTACATCATAATTCACAATTACAAGATAGTATAAAAGGAGGAAGCCTTAAGGCGAATACATCAAGGAGAGAGGTAGAAACACAATGGAATATGAGAGGGAGAGGTTCACAGACCTCTATTTATTAATAAAGAATAAACCACACAATCACATCCACATCCACAATATTTAAAGTGCTAATCCATGACCACCGTGCAGTTTTAAATTAAAACAAACCACACAGGAAATAGCACATCAAATGGCTAAATAAAATTGTCGAAAATAAATATATTTGGTTTCATAAAACCAGGAACCAATCAAAATTGGATTTAGAATTTTCGAAAAGATTCTTTAGTTTAAGCATGCTAATTTAAATCGAATTTAAACAAGCAATAATCACACATCAAATGCGCATAAAATTCCAAAATATAAATTTCTAAAATATTCCATGTGAATTAAAAATTAATCTAATGTTTAGATTAATCAATATTTGTCATTTACTATTATCTTATATGAATCTAGCACTTAGATTATCAAGTTAAGGTTAATTATCTATTTAACATTTAAATGAATAATTAACCGCAATATTTAACAACATATGTTAATCAAGATAATAAATGAAGAATTTATTATGAGTTTCTAGAAAGTTAAATTGAATAAAACTTCAATTTCAAAACAATTTTGAGAATTAAAAGTTTTAAAACAATTTAATAACCCCCCCCAAAAAAAAATTAGCCCAAGGTGGCTCAGCCCCCCCCCCCCCCCCCTCTGGCCGAACCAGGGATCAGCCTGGTTGAGCCATGGGCTCGGACTAGGGCAGCTTGGCTCAGGCAAGGGCTGCTTGGCTCAAGCCAAGGGGCTTTGGGCTCAGACCCGGTCTGAGCCCGGCTCGGCCCGTGCGGCTCAGAAACCCTAGCCGTAGGGCCCGAAACTAGGCCCCCCTTCCACGACGGCGGCGCCTGCAAGCAGGGCCCATGGGGGGGGAAGGGGGGGTCGCCGGCGACGGCACCGGCGCCGAGGGGCTACCGGATTGTCGCTGGTCACCATGCCGGCACCCTCCATGCCATTACCCTTTCTTTAAAGGGCCCCCCGACCCCCCTGAAACAGCCGTCGGATCCGTGGGGAGGGGAGGGCCATTGACAGCCGGTGGCCTTTGTCCAGGCCTCATCGGCGCCGGAGGAGGTGTCGTTGGTGGCAGGGGGATCCATGGTCACACCAAATCCCTACCCGGATACCTTACATTGCATGTGATCATCCGAACAACACCTAAGAATCGTTGTTCTTCGTCCTACGAAGAACACAATAAACCAAATAGAAACTTGACTTTTGTGGGAATGAAATTAATCAAATTAAACATATTCATCCCATGAACATGGTCCCTCAAACATAATCTTAAATAAGCATGGAATATAACTAGAAAATTAAATTTCGGAATCCAAAACGGCGAAGAACACGGTGGAACCTGGCTCTGATACCACTGTTAGGTTCACTGTGTCGAGATTTGACCGAAAACGCAGCGGAATAAAATTTCTCGGATCAGATCTATCCCGTTTCGATCATTAAAACTAATTGGTAAATCTGATTTACCTTACGCAGATTCGAATCGGTGTCCGAACGGTTCCGACGGTGTGATCCCACAAGCCGTGCACGTGCCCGGACTCTAGCGGTATCCACGCGGTCTTCCTTTTGGCGGATCTTCCTCGCTTCCTCACTCGTAGCAGCATCTGCGGATCCCGTCTGGCTTCGTGTGATTCTTCGCGACATGCAAAGACGATTTCTCGTCGGACGAGAACACGAAGAACGGGAGTCGATGCGACTCTATTGAGGGGCGCCCAAATGGGGCTGGCACTAGAGAGAAAGGAGAGAGAAGTGAGGGGGGCGGCCAGGGTTAGGGTTGCTGGCCCCAGAGCCTGATCGCAATCTTTTATAATAAGACTGTTTGCAGTTTTTCAGAAAAACTTGAACTTATCCAAAACCCTGTAAAAGATCCACCAACTTGAAAACCATTTCCGTGTGACCCTCTAGGCCCAAATACCAGTCCAGTTAATGGCCGATTAAGTCCAGTAACCTCTTACTGACCCACTGAATTAATTAATATCCTTATATTAATTAATCAGCCAAATTTAATGTCCCCACAATAATTTCGAATGGGCTTCCGATCACGTTGGGTGCCAAGCAACACTGCGTGATTCCGAAAGGCATTGGGGTTACTCAAACCCACTATGAGAACCTTTCCGTCAACGGTTACCGCGCGGATATAATCTTTCATCCGTGCAATGTTCCCGAATCAACCTAGAGTATGGTTTACTGTTAAATCCTAAACGGTCGATTCACTTGAATCAGATGCCGCTAATCTGAATCCGATAACTCATTACCAGAAACAAAGTCCGTCCTGGCCAGGGACTTTAAGCGCATCATTCGTGAAATATTCTCTCTCAAACTACCGAGAGCGGATGATCCCGTATTGAACACACAATTACTTTCGAGGACATTTTCCTAAACCCGATCACTTGACTTATTGATAATCCATGGTTAGGGATTCATTAGTCAAGGTCAAAGTTCAGAAACCTACCAACAAGATATCTTTGGCGTCTTAGGTCCAAAGATCATCTACGCAATCGTGACAAAAGAATCGAGCTGGTTAACAGTGAGGTGTTTACCAACCAGTGATTCATAGTCAGATCTGTTCAGTGAACGTATTCGCCAATGAGCACCTACAAGTCCAGCATAGTGTCTCCACACAAGTGACTTATAAGATCAATCACCCTCATCATATGAGCTGAAGAAACCTATACTAGTCTATCCGGATGTTCGATGTCCTTCTCAAACATCCTATGACTAGGAACAATTAAGAACATGTGTTTATAAACTTTTGGTCCCGTAATATGATCTCATCATAATCCGAAGATTAATGCACATGTTCATGGACTTCATGATGATTTGATAAGCAATGCTCAAAGAAGATACACAATGAAAATATGCCATTATATAAATAATATGAACATACTACAGTGTCGGATTGGCTTATTGGCCATCCAATACTAACAATATCTACAATTCTTTGTAGGTACTGACAAATAAAAAAAGACTTGACAAAAGAGAGATCCAACTAAGGATGGGCAATGGAGCTATAGTTGCTGCTAAAGCTGTAGGGACTGCTCGTCTTAGTTTACCTTCTGGGATAATTCTGGAGATAACAGAGTGTTATTTTGTTCCAGAAATTATCAGAAATGTTATATCTATTTCCTACTTAAACAATGTTGGTTACTCTTTGACGATAACTAGCACTGGGTGCTCTATTATCAATAATAGTTTGATTATAGCTAATGGTTATTTGTTCAATGGGTTATATGTATTAGATACATGTAATGATGTAGGGCGGGTTTCCAGTGACAAAACAGAAGAAGTGAATCCTGCATATCTTTGGTATTACTGACTTGCTCATATAGGAGAGAAGAGGATTTCTCACCTATGTTCAAATGGATACTTAAATTCATTCGAATTCAAATCATTTGATACCTATGAGTCATGTCTAATGGGGAAGATGACCAAAGCTCCTTTTAGTGGACATGGTGAAAGGGCTGCTGAGCTTCTGGAACTCATACACACGGATGTATGTGGACCCATGTCAATAGAGCTAAAGGAGGATATCTCTATTTCATTTCTTTTATTGATGACTTCCCTAGGTATGGCTGTGTGTATTTAATGAGATATAAATCACAAGCTTTTGAGAAGTTTAAGGAATATAAGAATGAACTAGAGAAGCAGACTGGTAAAAGTATTAAAACTCTTCGATCGGATCGAGGAGGTGAATACTTATGTCTCGAATTCACTTTTTACCTGACGGACAATGAAATAATTTCTTAGTGGACTCCACCATATATGCCACAGCATAATGGTGTATCTAAAAGGAAAAATAGGACGTTGTTAGACATGGTCCATTCCATGATGTCCTTGTCAGAATTACCATTGTCTCTATGGAGGTATGCCTTAGAGACAACAGCCTACTTGTTAAACAAGGTTTTGAGTAAGTTAGTTCCTAACACACCATATGCGATATGAAGGGAAGGAAACCGAACTTTAATCATATTAAAGTTTGGGAGTATCTTGCCCATGTGAAAAGGAATGACGCAGATAAACTAGAGTCGAGAACAGACAAGTGTAGGTTTGTAGAATATCCAAAAGAGACATTTGGATATTATTTCTATCACCCTTTTGAGCAAAGGGTCTTACTGGCCAAGAGAGCTGTATTCCTGGAGAAGGAATATCTCCTCCAGAAAAACAGTGGGAGTCAGATAGAACTGGACGAGGTCCATGAACTACAAACTGGGAACACAGTCTTATTAGATGAGACACCACCTACGGAAAATGCTCAAAATGAAACACATATATTACGAAGATCTGGTAGGGTACCTAGAGAACCTGAGAGATATGTTGAACATGTCTCTGACAGTTCGTCTAAGGTACAAATAAATGAGGATGATGTTCCTCAATCCTATCAGGAGGCAATTCATAATTCTGACTCCGAGAAAAGGAAGGAAGCTATGGATTCAGAAACCCAATCCATGTATACCAATCAAGTTTGGAACTTGGTTGATATATCTGAGGGGAAGGTCGTTATCGGCTGCAAATAGATCTTCAAGAGGAAGATCGGAGCAGATGGACAAATTGACACTTATAAGGCTCGACTGGTGGCAAAGGGATATCGTCAAAGACAAGGAATTGACTATGATGAAACTTTTTCACCAGTAACAATGATAAAGTCAATTAGAATCCTCCTTGTCATTGCAGCATATCTAGATTATGAGATCTGGCAGATGCATGTGAAGACAACTTTCCTTAATGGAAACCTGTCAGAAGAGGTGTGCATGGTACAACCTGATGGATTCGCATCTAAGCAGCATCCCAATAAGGTATGCAAGCTTTAAAAATCCATTTATAGATTGAAGCAGGCATCTGGAAGTTGAAATTTGAGATTTTATGAGATTATCAAATCTTTTGACTTCATTTGAAATGAAGACGAACCCTGTGTTTACAAGAAGGTCAGTGGGAGCTCAGTGACCTTCTTAGTCCTCTATGTTGATAACATCTTACTCATTGGGAATGATGTAAGGATACTGACATCAACGAAGTCTTGGTTGTCCGAGACATTCTCCATAAAAGATTTGGGAGAAGCATCCTATGTACTGGGCATAAGGATCTATCGTGATAGATCAAAGAGGATGCAGGGATTGTCCCAATCCATGTACATAGATACTATACTCAGGAGATTCCTATTTGGAAAATTCCAAAAGAGGTCCCATTCCTATGAGACATGGAATTTACCTATCTAAGGGCATGGCCCCTAAAACACTTGAGGAAGTAGAGCACATGAGTAGGGTACCCTATGCCTCGGCAATAGGGTCGATCATGTATGCCATGCTATGTACTCGCCCTGATGTGGCCAATGCTTTGAGCATTACCAGCAGATATTAGAGTGATCCAGGCGAAGAGCACTAGAAAACAGTGAAATGCATCCTTAAGTACTTGAGAAGAATCTATACCACACGATCGGATCAGACTCATAGAATGAGTGAGAGATTATAGCGATGAACTGAAGACTTACAGGTGCCAGACAAGGAGAAGATGAACCCGGCATCCTCTGGGATCACGCGGATTTGCTTGACCCAACGTGATAAAAAAGGTCCGGAACAAATTAAACGGTTAATGAGAATAACCGGTTTAATTTACTTCTAATTAGATTAGAAGTTAATGGATCTTTAAACCAGAGTGATAATGGGCCTAGAGGATCACACATAAATAACTATTGCAGAACGGAATATTATTGTATAGAAAAATATACTAAAGCATTAAATTCTTTTGAGAAAAGAATTTATAAATGGCTTAAAAGTATATATACAATAATATAAAAGACATATATATAATATATGTATTATTAAGTTTATTCTATAAATGAGCTAATAATAATATATTGATATATAGAATGTCATCGGGTTTACTTTTAATTGCAATTGATTTTAGTCGAGGCGGTTAAAGACGGGGATTGGTTAAAAGGGACGGTTCAAGCTGCCGCCTTAACATTCCTATATATAACCCATGTTTTCTCCAACCCACAACTAATTTTTTTAACCATTCCAAAAGGTTGGCTGTCAAGAGGAAAAAGAAGAGTTGGACTTTTCCCAGGTTCTTAAGGCAAGAGGGTTTATGTGGGTTTTGGAGAAGGAGAGCTCCGTCGCTGCAAGGGTTGGTGTGGATTAAGCTCTAAAGGCAGGACGTTTGTACGGCTCAAAGCTTCATGGAGTTCTGCATCGATTTTCACAGGATAACATATTCTATGTAAGGTGATAAATCTCGTGTGATTTATTTAACACCGTTTTTGTTTCATCAATCGGAGCCCGAATTGGTTTGGGAAATCATTTGAATTTTGTTCTTCCGCTACTGTGATTTCCCGGGGGTAACGACCGAACCCAACATGCCCTGGCCATAGACTTAAGTGCATCATTCCCGGAAAATTCTCTCTCCAAATACTGAGAGCGGAGATCCTGTATTGAACACACAATTATCTTCGACGGCATTTCCCTGAACCCAATCATTTGTCTTATTAATAACACATGATTAGAGATTCGTTAGTCAAGGTCAAAGCTTAGAGACCTACCAACAAGATATTTTTGGTGTCTCAGGTCCAAGGATAATCTATGTAACCGTAACAAAAGAATGTAGCTGGTTAACAGTGAGGTGTATACTATCCAGTGATTCATGGTTAGATCAGTTCAGTGAACTCATTTGCCAATGAGCACCTACAGGTCTAGGATAGTGTTTCCACACAAGTGACTTATAGGATTAGTCACCCTCATCATATGAGTTGAAGAAACTTGTACTAGTCTATCCGGATGATGTCCTTTCTCAAACATCCTCCGAATAGGAACAATTAAGAACATGTGTTTATAAGTCTTCGGTCACGTACTATGATCTCATTATAATCCGAAGACTGTTGAACATGTTCATAGACTTCATCGTGATATGATAAACATAGATCGAATTAATTGCACACAATGAATTTATGCCATTATATTAATAAACTGAATAATACATAGTATCGAATTGGTTTTCAGGCTACCTAATACTAACAATCTCCCACTTGGACTAAAGCCAATTACTTTTTTACAGAATACTTATATTCTCTAAGTGACGCTCAAAGACATTTTGAGACAAAGGCTTCGTCAGTGGATCTGCTATGTTGTTGGCTGAAGGAATGACCCTTTCCACCAAGACATATCCTTTAGCTACAATCTCTTTGATCAAATGAAAGCGTCGCAAAATGTGCTTCGACTTATGATGAGACCTCGGCTCTTTTGCTTGAGCAATTGCCCTATTGTTGTCGCATAGCAGTGGGACGGGACCAGAGATGCTTTCCACCACACCAAGATCGCCGATGAATTTCTTCATCTAGACTGCTTCCTTGGTGGCTTCAGCAACAGCAATATACTCAGCTTCTGTTGTCGAATCAACAGTAGTTTCTTGCTTGGAACTTTTCCAGCTCACTGCTCCCCCATTGAGTGTGAAAACAAATCCTGATGTTGACTTGCTGTCATCCAGATCAGCCTGAAAACTCGAGTCAATATATCCTTGCAGCTTTAAGTCTCCTCCTCTATAGATGAGAAGTATATCCTTAGTTCTTCTAAAGTACTTAAGGATACATTTCACAGCCTTCCAGTGTTCATCACCTGGATCTATCTGATGTATGCTCATAACACTTAAAGCGTATGCAACATTAGGTCTAGTACATAGCATGGCGTACATGATGGAACTTATGGCTGAAGCATAGGGAACCTTATCCATCACTGCCTTCTCCTTAGGAGTCTTGGAAGATTGACCTTTGGAGAGATAAATTCCATGTCTCATTGGAGACCTCTCTTGGAATTTTTCATGCCAAACATTTTGACAATTTTTTCTATATACATGGTTTGGATTAAAGATAGCATCTTCTTTGATCTATCTCTATGGAACCGTATTCCCAATACGTAAGATGCTTCTTCCAAATCCTTCATGGAGAAGTTCTTGGATAGCCAGATCTTTACCGATGACATCATCCGTACATCATTCCCAATGAGTAGGATGTCGTCAACGTAAAGAACTAGAAATGTGATTGCGCTCCCACTTTTTTTTTTGTATACACAAGGCTCATCTTCATTCTTAATGAAACCATAAGATTTGATTGCCTCATCGAACCTTATGTTCCAACTCCGGGAAGCATGCTTCAGTCCATAAATGGACCTTTGCAACTTGCATACCTTATCTGGAGATTCCTTGATGTGAAGTCCTCTGGTTGTATCATATACACCTCTTCCTCAAAGTTCCCATTGAGGAAGCCCATCTTCACATCCATCTGCTAGATTTCGTAATCATGGTATGCAGTAATAGTGAGAAGAATTCTAATAGACTTAATCATGGAAACGGGTGAGAAGGTTTTGTCATACTCAATGCCTTGTCTTTGACGATAACCCTTCGCCACTAATCTTGCCTTATAAGTCTCAATTTGTCCAGCTGAACCAATCTTTCTTTAAATATCCATTTGCAATTGATAGGTACTATACCTTCGGCCAAGTCAATTAAGTTCCAAACTTGGTTGATGTATATGGACCGAATTTCAGAATTCATGGCTTCTCGCCATTTCCCGGCCTCTGGACTTTCAATGGCCTCTTGGTAAGTCTTAGGATCATTATCCTCATTATAGAATATTCTAGAACCATCCCAATTGATATGTCCTACATATCTTTCTAGTGGTTTAGGTACTCTTCCTGACCTACGAGGTTCCTGAGTATTTTCTTGAACAGGTTCAGAAACTGAGAGTTCATCTAATGAACCATTAACAGTTTTGGGGTCTGAAATTTCTTCCAGAGTTACTTTACTCCCACTGTCCTTTTGGAGAATATAATCTTCTTCCAAAAAGACAGCTCTCCTGACTACAAATACCTTTTGTTCACCAGAATGATAAAAGTAATATCTATAAGTTTCTTTCAGATATTCCACAAATCTGCGTTTATCAGTTCTGGATTCCAACTTATCTGCATTATGTCTTTTGATATGAGCAGGCTATCTTCAGACTTTAACATGTTTAAGGTTTGGTTTCCTTCCATTCCATATCTTATATGGAGTGGTTGCAATAGATTTACTGGGCACTTTGTTCAGGATATACATAGCCGAGCTAAGTGCATATCCCTATAAGGACACTGGTAATTTGGACATGCTCATCATCGATCATACCATTTTCATTAATGTGTGATTCCTCCTTTTTGATACACCATTCATTTGAGGTGTATAAGGAGGTGTAAGCTTAGAAAGGATACCATTATCCTTTGTGAACTCTGTACTCGAATATTCCCCACTACGATTAGATCGGATCATCAGTGAATGTAATGAAGTATGAAAAACCATCAATGGCTTGGGTAGACATAGGACCGCATACATCTGAATGTATTAGTTCTAGTTTGTCTATGGATCGTTTTCCAATTCCAGTAAATGGAGATTTAGCCATTTTACCCATCAAACATGACTCACAGATTGCATATGATTCATAATCAAATAGATCTAAGTATCCATTTTTATGTAGCCTTTGGAGTCTGTTTTCACCAATGTGACCAAACTTGCAATGCCATAAGTAGGCTTTATTCACTTCATACTTTTTTATTTAATTAAAGGACCGATATTTAAATTATCGTGAGACACATTCAACAAGTACAATCTATTGGATAATAAAGCAGAAGTTATTAATTTATTTCTGAAATAAATTAAACAACAATTGTTCCCAACAGATAATGTGTACCCAATTCTATCTAAATATGTAATAGAAATAATATTCCTTATTATGTTAGGTACATAATAATATTCATCTAACGAGAATGTGTCTCCGGATGGTAGCTTGAGCTTCACTGTCCCCACAGTGATCGCCGCAGCTCTTGCGTCGTTACCTAACCTCAGCTCCACCTCACGAGTCCTCAACTTACGCCTTCTTGTCAGTGCCTGCATAGAATTGTAGATATAAGAAACACATCCAGTATCTAATACCCATGATGTATAATCTTTTATTGATAAGTTTAGATCTATCATATAGATACCTAAAACGTCTTGCTGCTTCACAGTTCCTTGAGCCTTGTCCTTAAGGTATTCTTTGCAATTCCTCTTCTAGTAGCCCTTCTGATGACAGTAGAAGCATTCACCCTTCTAAGCACTCTTGCCCTTGTCCTTTTTGACAACTCTTGGCTTCTTCTGATTCTTGCGACTGCTAGTCTTTTCCGGTTGGTTTTACCAACCATAAGGACTTAGGGTTTATCCTTCACAAGGTTCCCTCTACAGTCTTCAGCATATTCAGTAATTCTCCAAAGTTGTCTGGATCTTGTTCATGTTGAAGTTGACTATGAATTGAGCATATGATTGTACAAGTGAAGATAATACAAGGTTTGTATTCATCTCCTTAGGGAGTGGGACCTCAAGAGCATCTAGCCTGTCCACCCATTCAATCATCTTCAGCACATAATTATGTACTAAAGATTCCTTTGCCATCTGAGCCGTGAACAGATTCTTAGATATATCATATCTTTTGATTCTGCTATGCTCACCGAATAGCTCCTTCAAATGGAGCATGATGGATGTAGCATCCATCTCTTTATGCTGCCTCTGCAACTCATTGCTCATAGAGGCTAATATGTAGCATTGGGCCATAGTGGAATCCTCCTTCCATTTCTCGTATGTCAGCATGTCCTCCTTTGGGGCATCTAATGCTGGTTCAGTAGGAGGTTCTTCATCTAGGACATTAGCAATTTGTTTAGACTTGAGGACGATTTTAAGGTTCCTGAGCCAGTCTGAGTAGTTAGGGCCTGTCAAACGATTGGCATCCAGTATGCCTCGTAACGGGTTATAGTGCGACATTTTAGCCTATAGGAGATAATCAAATTACAATTAGCAGATATCCAGTTATTAATTAAAACAAGATATGGACTTTGTTTATCTAGTTTTACTCCTACTAATTTTCATCGAACTGTATAACTTTCAGATATACAGAACGGGAGACGCCGACAGTCTCCTAGTGGGGATTAGAATGTCCAAAGAATCACAGTATGACCTCGGGTAAACATATAGTATCATACTGCTATCTTAGAGCAACCATCTCATGGTAATTACAATTCCTTGCAATATCCGATCATATTTCGGTTCTCAGATTATTAATGGTCCCGGGTAAATACAGTAGACCATTATCCCTAGTCTAAGCTTCACCATTAATACATGATAGAGTAGAGTAGGAATATTGTAACGATCCGCCACCCTATAATCGGGGATCCGATTATTAAATGGGTACCGAATCATTAAAATTTGGAGCCAAACCAGGATCTCGATAAGTATGAGAAATAAATGATAAACTAAGCTAAACATCCACATCACATTGATTGTAAAGGAAGTACAGGAATTAAAAATTATTACAATTCAACGTGACTAAGCAAATTATTACATATTCCAACTGAAAAGAAGTAATTAAGCGTACAGGACTGAAAATAAATAATAACTACATCAGGGCATACCCCGGAATGATGGCTGCTAGCGTGCCACCTGAGACAAAACCCTCCACGCTATGCTTGCCTGGAACCCTCACTTGAAAATCGCAGGGGGTAAGTCTCATCGAAATAGACTCAGTAGGCATCCTTCGATCCCCACCACCCACTCACGCCCCCACAAGTGCAACAACACGAATAAAGGCAATTTAAATAAATAAAGCGGTAAAGACAACTCTGAAACCACTCCACCACGGAGTCCACAACCAACGTCTCGGCTAAACACGCAAACCACGCAGCCGAACACGGAAAACACCGATCCGCTGAAACCAAACAACAACTCCTAATATAGTGTAATGACTGAGATTTCGGGTTCTGTATTCGGGTCGGGTTCGGGCCGGATCCCCTGGTTTGGACCCTGGAGGGGTCTTGAGATTTCTGGCTGAATGGCGTCAACAGTGCTCGACGCCTTTCAGAAGGCGTCAGGGTGGGTGGACGCCATTTAGGTCTGCTGGTTGTTGTGGCACGTGTGCGCCACGTGGGCGGGTTTCGGGCTGCGAGAGTACGGCCCCTGTCAGATTTGTCTGAACGGCGTCCAGCTCGGTCGACGCGTTTCAGACTGCGACACCTGCGGTGTCAGGGTACGGCGCCAGAGCGTTGTCAGTACGGCCTGTCTTGTCGTCTGAACGGCGTCCGCGGTGGGCGACGCGTTTCAGAGCGGTGTCAGTACGGCCGTCCTGTCAGACTGATTGGCGTCTGCCTAGATCGACGCGTTTTAGAGGAATTCTGGTTGACCCCGCGAGCCTTCCCTTCTTTCCCTCATTCTCACCTTCACTCTCTCTCTCCTCACCCTCTCCGCCGTCTCCGACGCTCTTCCTCCCCTTCCCTTCCTCTTCTTCCTCTTCCAACCACTCCATAGCCTCCTTACCTTTCACCTCTACCTCCACCACCTCCTTCGCGGCGTTCCCTTCTCCGGACGGCGGCCGACGTCCCGGTGGAGTGGCGGCGTCCTCGAGGGTACCGGCGGCGGTGTGCGGTGCGGTGGGACGGCGGCACAGAGCTTGGCGGAGTTCGAGAACCGGTAGGGGGACGAAACCTTGCATGTGTTACTCGTTTGCTTCTTGGCATGATGTGGCGTGTGTGGGGCTAGATTGAGCATGTTTAGGGGGGTTTCCTTATGGGAATAGCGGTGTTTGTGATCGTGGATTCGTAGCATGATTATGTGGTTGAGCTCCTCTTCCTTCCCTTTTGGTTTTGGGGCTTTTCGGGGTACCCGGGGTTCAAGGGTGAAGCCCTCGGGTTGAACCAGGAGACCTGGTTTCTGGCGCTAAATAGCGTCGTACCTGGTCGACGCCTTTCCGAAAGACGTCGGGTCAGTACGACGCGTTTTAGGGCAGAAACCTCCCTGTGCGAGGTTTCCTGAGTTAGGGGTTCTGCGCTAAATGACGTCATGGATGGACGACGCCTTTCAGAAGGACGTCGGGACATCATGACGCCATTTAGGCAGGAAATGCCCCCGTTTAAGGGTTCTGCAATCTGGATTTCTGGGTTGAATGGCGTCGAGACACCCAGACGCGTTTTAAACGGCGACTTCAACGGTAGACGCGTTTTAAGGATAATCTGGCTTTTAATAAACCTGTCTGAGGATCTTGAATGGCGTCGACCTCGGTCGACGCGATACAAGACAGGAATGCTTAATGCTGTTATTGCGTGCATGTTTCACGGTGGGATGGTTCTAATGCATGCTTCGGGTTGTATACTGAGACGGAGGACTTCTGCGTGAGTGGAATTACATCACCTGTGTGTGTGTGTGTGTGTGTGCTTTAACTATATACTGAGACTGAGGTTTACTGTGCGAATGGAATCATGTTATATGTGTGGTTGTGTTATGCGAATGTGGATCGGGTTAACTGTGGTTTACGTCTGTCACTATGGGCCGATGGGAGAAGGGCCATGGTGTCTGTAGAGTGGTGCTTGTTGTGTTTCACCCTTGGCTGAGACAAGCAGAACCACCTTGAGCCCGCCGGGCCGGAGTAGCTGGTGTGCTATCCGAGGGGTTGCTGTTTGGTCTCAGTAGGTCGGGGTTTCCCTTGGTTGTCGTGACAGCTTCTGGCGTGTTTCTTGCTGTGGAGCTGGTGGTGTTTCTGGTGGGAGTTGGTTTACCCTTTAGCCATTGGACCTGATGTGACCTTTGATCAAGGTTACGAGTGGTACCCTTAGTCCTTTGGCCTGACGCAGCCCGGGAGAGTTGGGTTTGTGGGTAGTTCCTGTAGCTTCGGCTTGACGGGGGTTCGCCGGTCCCCAGGGCCCTCCTGAAGCGCTGAGGCCTAGCGTGGAGGCAATCCGGTGGTAGGACAGTAGTCTAGACTGCTTGTGTGCACACGTAGCTGGCAGTGGCGGTACACTGAGTCCAGCTAGTCCTAGTTTGGCTCACTGCCTCACCCTACAGTGCCCCAGAACACTGTAGGGGTGGACAGGCGTGAGCAGTGGTGGTAGTGTTGGGAGGCGACGTTCGACTTCGGTCGACAGTGTGGTTTAGTCGCTTCGTGGACTTTGACTGTGAGTCGTGACTCTGTGTTGGGTTCTTCGGGTTACTTAGAATGGTTCTTGTTACACTGCTTACCGTGCGTTTCATATCAGAGTTGGGTGCTGTGTTTACTGCTTTACTTAAATTGCTATATATCCCTGTTGTTGCACTTGTGGGTGTGTGAGTGGGAGGCAGGGGATCGGATGATCCCTACTGAGCCCATTTCTGGTGTGGCTCACTCCCTGCGGTTTCAGGTGCGGACATCGAGGTGAGCGGAAGCGTGGTGACTTCTTGGTGTGCGGACCAGCAGCTGTCTTAGTCCCGGAGTATGCCCCGCTGTTGTTGTACTTTCCTTCTGCCTGTACATATTTAATTTGTTGGACATGTAATTATTGTTGGACTGTATACGGACATTGATATTTCCCTTTCTGCGCACTCGTTTACCTTTGTAGTCCGTGCGATTGTTATATTTAGCCTTGTTTAGCACTTACTCCTCCAGACGTGTTGCGTGAGATCCGGGTGTGAACCCGCAGTTAATGGGCCGACATCCATTTAGTGACCGGGTCTTCGGTCATAGGATGGCGGGTCGTTACATATAGCGTGCTGGCTACTCCGGCCTGACTTGGCTTAAGGTGGTTCTGCTTCCCCCAGCACGAGTGACACTCCGGATGTACTACTCCCACACCGGTACTAACTATAGCTCGGGGTACACCAGGTGACCCTCTCTCTAGGCGTTACCCCACCACTCCCACACCGGCGCCGTGTCATTCCCACACCGACACAGGTTGCGTAAGCGCTAACAACTGTCACTCTAGGTCCACGATCGCACAAAACACGTCACAGTGCGATCCTTTCACGTAGAAATCCTCGACTACGAAGTATGGTTTTAAGCATGCATTTTAACCAAACTATCTAACAATGTAAACACGTGTTAATTACATGGATTAATGAAGTTCTGTCTTGAATAGCGTCGCCCGTGGCCGACGTCATTCAAGACTCCTAAATTGGTTCATGTAAAACCTGGCCTCAGAAGATGGCCTAAATCACGTCGTGCAACGTAGTCACCTTTTAAAAGGCGTCGTTGTCCCTAATCGCCTATTCATGACAAAAACAGAATCAGGGCTCGGGATGAACTGGGCTAAATCGCGTCTTGGAAGGCAGCCGCCATTTAGAATGGCGTCGCTGTCGCAAGACGCCATTTAGCGTTCGCAAACAGGTTCCCCCAATTTATAAAGTGACTATTTTCACCCTGAAAATCCCCTAAACATGCTCAAAAGCAGGAAAAATATGGTTTTAATCAAAACACAACGGAGATCGTCACCCTACCGGTTACTTGAACTCCTTTGAACTTCAAGCCGCCGAACTGCCACGCCACATGCTGCCGCCGGTACAGCCGTGGACGCCGTTACTCCACCGGGACGTTGGCCGCCACCCGGAGAGCAATACGCCACAGAGAAAATGGTGGTGGTAGTGATGGAAGTTAGGGGGGGGGGGTTGATGGAGTGGAGGGAGAGGAAAGGAAGGAGAAGGGGTAAGGAGAATGAAGAGATGGGAGAGAGGGAGGAGAGAGAAGAAAGTGAGAGAAATGAGGGAAAGGAGGGGGGGTTCGCGTGTTTAAACCAAACTTAGTTAAAGCGCATCGCCCAATACCGACGCCATTCAAGTGACAAGACCAGGGTCGTACTCTCACGACCCGAAATTGGCCCACATGGCGTCCACGTGGCACCGACGTGGCACACTCTAAAACGCGTCCTCCTAACAGGACACCGTTTGAACCGCGTTGAGAAGAACCTATGCCCCCAGCCCCACAAGGGCCCAAACCAGGGGGTCCGACACCTAAACTGACCAAATAATTGGATCCGAAACCTCAATCCTTACATTCTCCCCCCCTTAAAATAATTTCATCCCCGAAATTATCGTAACAAAACTTGCACTAATAATAGGATTGCATAGGTAAAGAGGAGAACTTACGAGAAAAGGTAGGGAAACTGATCTCACATCTCATCCTCTCGCTCCCAGGTCGCCTCGCCTCTAGAGCGATGCTGCCAAATCACCTTAACCAGATGAACAACCTTGTTCCGAAGGACCTGCTCTCTGCGATCCTCAATACTCACTGGAAATTCTGGAAAGGACAAGTCCTCAACGACCTCTAATTCCGAAAAGTCCAAGACATGAGATAGATCCTGAACATACTTTCTCAGCAAAGAAACATGGAACACATCGTGCACTACTGCAAGACTGGGTGGCAAGGCTAGCTGATACGCCGTTTCCCTAATTTGAGCAAGAATGGGAAAAGGCCCAATACATCGTGGACTCAGCTTACCTCGCTTCCCGAATCTCATCACACCCTTAGAGGGTGAGACTCGGAGAAACACGTGGTCCCCAACCTCGAATTCAAGTGGTCTCCTACGGATATCTGCATAGCTCTTCTGCCTGTTCTGAGCTGTAGTCAACCTCTGCTGCACTACCTTGGAAATCTCAGCACACTGTTGTACCAACTCTGGCCCTGCTATCTGCCTCTCGCCAATCTCAAACCAATTCACAGGAGATCGGCACGGTCGCCCGTATAATGCCTCAAATGGCGCCATGCCGATACTAGAATGATAACTATTGTTGTAAGCAAACTCCACTATAGACAAGTGCTGCTCCCAAGAACCTCCCCAATCTAGGCAACAAGCCCTCAGCATATTCTCCAATGTCTGAATGGTCCTTTCTGATTGTCCATCGGTCTCAGGATGGTAAGCCGAGCTAAAGGCTAACTGCGTACCCAAAGCCTTCTAAAAACTCTTCCAGAATCTAGAAGTGAATCTCGGATCCCAATCTGACATGATGGACAAAGGCACCCCATGTAGAGAGATGATCCGGTCCACAAACAACTTAGCCAACTTACCGACTGACCAGTCATTTCTAATAGCTAGAAAGTACGCAGACTTGGTCAATCGATCAACAATGACCCATATTGCATCCCTCCTGCCGGGTGATATGGGCAATCCTATCACAAAGTCCACAGTCACGTGCTCCCATTTCCATTCCGGGATCGGTAACGGCTACAACAACCCTCCTGGTCTCTAGTGCTCTACTTTAACTTGCTGACAAGTCAAGCACTTTGCCACATATTCAGTTATGTCCTTCTTCATACTAGGCCACCAAAAGTGCCTCCTCAAACAATGATACATCTTAGTCGTTCCAAGATGCACTGTATATCTAGAACGATGTGCCTCATCCAGGACACTCCTGCGCACCTCTTCCTCAGCTAGAACATAGAGTCTGCCTCTAAATCTGATCGTGCCATCACTCCACAACTCAACCTCTGGTATCTGGAGAATCTGTGGTAACTCTGCATCCGCCCTCTGAGCCTCAATCACTGCATGGTACACCGCTGGCCTCACAATTAAGCTGGCCAACACGGCTCTATCGGCCTCTCGAGGGATCCTAAAAGAAGATTTCACAACCTGCTCATATAATCTCCATTCCTGAATCATAAGATGTGATACGACCATCTTCCGACTCAAGGTGTTTGCCACCACATTCGCCTTGCCTGGATGATAAGAAAGGTCGAGATTATATTCCTTGATAAACTCCGTCCACCTGCGTTGTCTCAAATTCAGATCCCTCTGAGTGAAAACATACTTCAGGCTCTTGTGATCAATGAAGACCTGAAACTTCTCCCCATATAAGTAGTGCCGCCAGATCTTCAGAGCAAATACCACAGCTGCCAACTCAAAGTCATGAATGGGGTAGTTTTCCTCATGCTTCTTCAACTGCCTAGAAGCATAGGCCACAACCTTACCATGCTGCATCAGAACCGCACCCAAACCTCGACGAGATGCATCGGAGTAAACCACGAATCCACCTGAACCTGATGGAAGCACCAGAATTGGAGCCGAAGTGAGACGAGCCTTCAATTCAGCGAAACTTTGCTCGCACTCTTCGCTCCACACAAAACGAACACCCTTACGAGTCAACCTCGATAAGGGGGTTGCTATTGAAGAAAAATCCTGGACAAACCGTCTGTAATACCCTGCTAACCCTAGGAAACTCCTGATATCAGTCACTGCTGTCAGTCTTCCCAGTCCAATATTGCCTCAATCTTGGCTAGATCTACAACAATGCCATCTCCAGAAATGACATGCCCCAGGAAGTGCACCTTATCTAGCCAGAATTCACACTTGCTAAACTTGGCATAGAGTTGGTGCTCTCTCAAAACTTGTAATACCACCTGAAGATGTGTGGCATGCTCTTCCTCAGAAGAAGAATATATCAAAATATCATCTACAAACACCACTACAAACTGATACACGTAGGCCTTAAAGACCCGGTTCATCAAATCCATAAAAGCTACCAGAGCATTGGTCAAGCCGAAAGGCATAACCAAAAACTCATAATGCCCGTACCGAGTCCTAAAAGCCGTATTACTCACATCAACCTCATGGATCCTCATATGGTAGTACCTTGATCTCAAGTCAATCTTCGAGAATACCTTGGCAGACTGCAACTGATCCATCAAATCATCGATTCTCGGAAGTGGGTACTTGTTTTTTATAGTAACCTGGTTCAACTGTCTATAATCAATGCACAGCCTTAGAGAACCATCCTTCTTTCTAACAAACAGAACTGGAGCACCCAACAGAGAATACTAGGACGGATAAAACCCTTATCTAGCAATTCCTGCAACTGCACTTTTAACTCAGCGAGTTCGGCTGGAGCCATCCGGTACGGGGCCTTAGACAAGGGTGCCGTACCTGGTGCAAGCTCAATAGTGAACTCAACCTCCCGCTGAGGAGGAAGGCCAGGCAACTCCTCAGGAAACACATCAAGAAAGTCACAGACTATAGACACCTCCTAAGGACTAGAATCACTACAAACATCAGCTATAACTACTGAGGCAAGGAAAGCCTCACAACCACCAACAAGCAATCTCTGAGCCTTAAAAGCAGAAATAAAAATACCACGAGAAGAGAGCCTAATACCTTGGAAGTAGAAGGCTAGGATATCCGGAATGGAGAAACGCACCCTCTTCCTGTGGCAGTCCACCTCGGCATAATAAGCCTCTAACCAGTCCATACCCAAGATGACATCAAAGTCACGAATGGGTAGCACAACTAGCCGGGCAGGTAATTCATGACCCTCAATAGTCAAGGGAACCTCACTCAAACAGTTATAAGTCAACATGAAAACCCCAGAAGGAACCTCAACCATCAGTCCATCAGATAACTCATCAACGGGTACAGAAAGAATATCTATGAACTGCTCAGAAATAAAGGAATGCGAAGCACCCAAATCAATCAACACATGTGCGGAGTTCCCAAGGATAGAAAGTGTACCTTCCACCAAGTTGGACGCACGAGCCTCCTTCCTGGTAATAGCAAGAACTCTCCCCTGGGTCCTAAGCTTCTTCTGATCACCTGGTCCCTGCCCCTAACCATGCCCTTGCGGGCAAAACCTTGCCAAATGGCCCTACTGGCCACAAGTATAACACCTCCCAGAAAAAGCAGGACACTTAGTCCCACCATGAGTACCACCACAGTGATGACAAGCTGCCGGAAGCCTTTGAGCTGCCTCCTACTGAGAACTGGATACGGACTGACTCTGCTGGCTCGGCCTGGGTCTGCTACTACCGCTGCTGCCACTGCTGCTGCCACCGCCTCGTAAGAACCTCCTGAATTTGGACCCGAGTGAAGAAGATCCCGATCCATACGAAGGAGCTACTGTTGCTGTCTTCCCCTTGCCGTAAGTCGGCCCTTGAGTAACCAGTCCCCTCTCCCGAGCCGACTGATCGTGCTGTGCCTCGACTGTCGCGGCACACTTACTTGCTAACGCCAAGTTTGTACAACAGTGGGATGCCACAAAACTCCTCAAGTTGTACTTAAGTTCATCCACGAACCTCTCAGTCCGACGCCCTTTGTCTTCTGAAATAAAGGGCATGAACCTCCCAAGCGAGACAAATTTCATCTGGTACTCGAGCACTGTCATGCTCCCTTAGGTCAACTCCATAAATTCCCTCTCTTTGGCCTTCTAGACATGCCTAGGGAAGTACTGTGCATAGAATTCCTTCACAAATGTCTTCCATGGAATCTCCCTGAGATTCCTATCTGCATAAGACAAGCTCTTCAAAGTAGTCCACCAGTCATAGGCATCATCCTTCAACATGAAGGTAGCCAACGGAGTCCTCTCAACTGCCACACAATCCATGGTATCGAAAGTTTTTTCCAATTCCTTTAGCCAATGAACGGCCTCATCAAGGTTGGGATGACCAATAAAATGAGGCGGCTTCAACTTCAAGAATTTCTCCAAAGCAGCTGAAGGCCCTCTCCGAGTACTAGAACTCTCACTAGGGTCTCGAGTTTGATATCTGGTCATCGAGTCCATCATAGCCTCCATAAAACGCTCCATATTCGGCCTACCGGCCTCAGACCCACTAGGAACATCTCCCTGCTCCCTAATAACTGGTACTCTCTTCCTAGGAGACATCTAATCGCCTACAGTCACAAGAATCGAAAATTCTAATTATAATCCAAAACCTATACTACCGCCATGCCGGTACGGAATAATGTATTTATTTGCTGAAATTTCGGAATTTAACCTAGTTATTCATTTATTTGCCAGACCGAATGCTCTGATACCAAGTGTAACGATCCGCCATCCTATAATCGGGGATCCGATTACTAAATGGGTACCGAATCACTAAAATTTGGAGCCAAACCAGGATCTTGATAAGTATGGAAAATAAATGATAAACTAAGCTAAACATCCACATTACATTGAATTGTAAAGGAAGTGCAGGAATTCAAAATTATTACAATTCAACGTGACTCAACAAATAATTACATATTCCAACTGAAAAGAAGTAATTAAGCGTATAGGCCTGAAAAGAAATAACAACTACATCGGGGCATACCCCAGAATGATGGCTGTTGGCTTGCCACCCAAGACAAAACCCTCCACGCTATGCTTGCCTGGAACGCTCACCTGAAAATCGCAGGGGGTGAGTCTCATCGAAATAGACTCAGTAGGGATCCTTCGATCCCCACCACCCACTCACGCGCCTACAAGTGCAACAACACGAATAAAGGCAATTTAAATAAATAAAGTAGTAAACACAACTATGAAACCACTCCACCACGGAGTCCACAACCAACGTCTCGGTTAAACACGCAAACTACGCAGCCAAACGCGGAAAACACCAATCCGCTAAGACCAAACAGTAACCCCTCGGATAGCGCGCTGGCTACTTCGGCTTGACCTGGCTCAAGGTGGTTCTGCTTCCCCCAGCAGGAGTGACACTCCGAATGTACCACTCCTACACCGGTACTAGTTATACCCCGGGGTACACCAGGTGACCCTCTCTCTAGGCGTCACCCCACCACTCCCACACCGGCGCCGTGTCACTCCCATATCGACACAGGGTGCCTAAGCGCTAACAACTGTTATTCTAGGTCCACAATCGCATAAAACACGTCACAGTGCGATCCGTTCAGGTAGAAATCCTCGACTACGAAGTATGGTTTTAAGCATGCATTTTAACCAAACTATCTAACAATGTAAACATGTGTTAATTACATGGATTAATGAAGTTCTGTCTTGAATCGCGTCGCCCGTGGCCGACGTCAATCAAAACTCCTAAACTAGTTCATGTAAAACCTGGCCTTAGAAGATGGCCTAAATCGCGTCATGCAAGGTAATCACCTTTTAAAAGGCGTCGTTGTCCCTAGTCGCCTATTCATGACAGAAACAGAATCAGGGCTCGGGATGAACTGAGCTAAATCGCATCTTGGGAATGCAGCCGCCATTTAGATTTGCGTCGTTGTCTCAAGACGCCATTTAGTGTTCGCAAACAGGTTCCCCCAATTTACAAAGTGACTATTTTCACCTCGAAAATCCCCTAAACATGCTCCAAAGCAGGAAAAAACATGGTTTTAATCAAAAGACAATGGAGATCGTCACCCTACCGGTTACTTGAACTCTTCCAAGCTTCAATCCGCTAAACTACCATGCCACAAGCCGCCGCCGGTACTGCCGTGGACGTCGTTACTCCACCGGAACGTCGATCGCCGTCTAGAGAGCAATACGTCGCAGAGGAAATTGTGGTGGTAGTGGTGGAAGTTAGGGGGGGTTTGATGGAGTGGAAGGAGAGGAAAGGAAGGAGAAGGGGTAGGGAGAACGAAGAGATCGTAGAGAGGGAGGAGATAGAAGAAAGTGGGAGAAATGAGGGAAAGGAGGGAGGGTTCGCTGGTTTAAACCAAACTTAGCTAAAACGCGTCGCCCAATACCGATGCCACTCAAGTGACAAGACCAGGGCCGTACTCTCGTGGTCCGAAATTGGCCCACGTGGCGTCCACGTGGCATCGACGTGACACACTCTAAAATGCGTCGCCTTAACAAGATGCCGTTTGAACCGCGTCGAGCAAGCTCGACATGATAAAGAACCTATGCCCCCAGCCCCACAAGGACCCAAATCAAGGGGTTCGACACCGAAACTGACCCAATAACTAGATCCGAAACCTCAATCCTTACAAATATAGTTCTAGGGCAAACACGTGGATAGCTATATCGTTCCTCTATTCTAATTCAAAGGCATCTAATGCCATTGTTAATAGTCCCCTCATCAGATGATGGTAAATCTTAGGTAAGCACATAGAAGATACCACTATCGATTTAAGTTCTATTAACTATATTGATGGAGAGCCACGCGGTGCATTCTCAATTACTCAGGCTCCTGCTTAGATTTTGTAACGAAGGTTTTATTGTATTTATTTTGGTCTCGTCCTAGGTGATAGTATTAAATATATCGAATATATTTTATATACTAATAACCTAGGAAATTTGATTCATAATCAAAAGAAAAATACACGCATCGCATACATGTCATTAGTGTGGTCATGGAAAGCACTGCGGTTTGACTTGAGTCAGACATTCAAACACACATTCACACACAATATAACAGTTTATATCATGAGTCTGCAAACTCATAGGCTTAATGAACTCCTTCATATCCATCTTGATTGCAGTTATGGATCATCCTCACTCTACGCTCTGTCGCCTTGATCAAATTACAGGATAATTTAAAAGAAGCCTTATAGCTAGTACATCAAGGAGGGAGGTAGAGATACAGTGGAATATGAGAGAGAGAGAGGTTCACAGACCTCTATTTATTAAGAATTAATAAACTACACGCACATATTATCGATCTACATCCACAAATCATCACATGAAAATATCGAGTGTTTATCCATGACCACGTGTAATTTATTTCAATTAAACAAACCACACATGAATTGCGCATCACATGGCTTAATAAATGAATTTTTGAAAATATTTAATTTTGGCTTCATAAACTAGGGACCAAACAAAATTTGGATAGTTAGGATTTTTGAAAAAGATTTATTTCGTTAACAAGCAATTAAATCATATTTAAAAAACTATAACAACACATCACATGTGCAAAATCACCAAATTGGAAGATTTATAATATTCCATGCAAATTAAAATTATTGATACTAAAGAAATTAATTTAACCATTAAATTAACTAACTTTAATATCCCATAATCTAACAATTAGATTAATCAACCATTTAACAACAATTTGTTAAAACAATCCCCAATATATAAATCTATTTACTGGCCTCTAAATAATATAAAACATAACTAAATTTAATTTAAAATTTTTATTTCAAATTTAAATTTAAATTCTGTTTTAAAAGGAACAACATATAGGGAATATGGGGGTTAATAGGCCAAGTCAGGGGGGGGAGGGGTCAAACGGCCCTAACGGGCTAGGCCCGGTCCAGCGGGCCGGCCTCCTCCACCCGACGCTGCTAGGGAAACCCTAGCTGCACAGGGTGAAGGGGGGGCGGCACCCCGCCGCCAGCAACCTGCTATGCAGGCGCCGGCCGGCGGGGCCCTCCCCGTGGGAGGCCGTCTGGTGCCCAGGGGCACCAGAGACGGCACCGGTGACCCCTGGTTACCGGCGGTTACTACCCTAACCCCCTCCCCCCCCCCCCTTTAGTCAATGTGCAGGAGCAAGAAGAGGGAGGAGGGGAAGGGGTCCGGCTGACAATCCTGAAGGGGATCCGAAGCACCGGTGATCAACCCCCAACCAATAGGGGGCCTGTGAAAGTGTCGATTCATGCCCGTTCTTCGTCAGACGAAGAACACGAAACGTACACTTGAAAATTTCGATTTTAATGCAGTAAATTACATTTAATTTACCATGTTCATCAAATGAACATGGCTCATGCATTTAAAATAAAAAAACTTGCATAGAATATAATAAAAAAGTAAATCCAGAGACCGAAACAACGAAGAACATAGTGGAACCTGTCTCAGATACCATTGTTAGGATCGCTATATCAGATCCGACCAAAACGCAATAGATAAAAAATTAAAGCCGGGATCGGATCTGTCCCGTTTCGATCAACAAAACTAAACGGTAAATCGAATTTACCTTGCGCGGATTCGAATCCGCGATCGTCCGGTTCCGTCGGTGTGATACCGCAAGCCGTGCAGGTGCCCGACTTCTAGCGGTATCCACGTGGTCTTCTTCTCGGTGGATCATCCTCACTTCCTTGCTCGAAGCAACGTCTGCACAGCCCGTTTGACTTCCCGTAATCCTACGTGACATGTGGATTTAGATTCCCGTAGGACGGAAAGATGAAGCAGGCGGGAGTTGGAACGAAGTCTTCCGGGGCCGGCCTGAGGTGAGGGGCACCAGAGATAGAGAGGAGAGAGAGAGGGGGGCAGCTAGGTCAGGGTTGCTGGCCCTTGACCTAGCCCCAGTCTTTTATAATAAGTGCGTTGTGATTTTTCAGAAAAACCCACACTTATTCGAAACCTCGTCGAAATATCGACCGATTTGAAAACCTTTTGCATGTGACCCTCTAGGCCCAAATATCAGTCCAGTCAACAGCCCATTAAGCCTAGTAACTCTTTACGGACCGACTGAATTAATTAATATCCTTATGTTAATTAATCAACTGAATTCAATGTCACACAATAAATTCAGACGGACTTCCGATCACGTTGGGTGCCAAGCAACACCGCGTTATCCCGGAAGGCATTAGGGTTTATGCAACCCACTATTGGAACCTTTCCGTCAACGGTTACCGCACGGATATAATCCTTTATCCGTGCAATGTTCCCGAATCAACCTCGGGTATGGTTTACTATTAAACCTTAGCCGGTCGATTCACTTTATTTAGATGTCGCTAATCTTTATCAGATAACTCTTTATCTGATACAGAGTCCACCCTGGCCAGGGACTTAAGCGCATCATTCTCGGAACATTCTCTCTCCAAATACTGAGAGCGGATGATCACGTATTGAACATACAATTATCTTCGATGGCATTTCCCTGAACCCGATCATTTGACTTATTGATAACCCATGGTTAGGGATTCGTTAGTCAAGGTCAAAGCTCAAAGACCTACCAACAAGATATCTTTGGTGTCTCAGGTCCAGGGATCATCTACGCAACCAGTGAGGTATATACCATCCAACGATTCATGGTCGGATTAGTTCAGTAAACTCATTCGCCAATGAGTACCTAGAGGTCCAGCATAGTGTCTCCACACAAGTGACTTATAAGATCAGTCACCCTTATCATATGAGCTGAAGAAACCTGTACTAGTCTATCAGGATGTTTGATGTCATTTCTCAAACATCCTCCGACTAGGAACAATTAAGAACATGTGTTTATAAGTCATCGGTCCCGTAATTATGATCTCATTTTAATCCGAAGACTGTTGTGCATGCTCATGGACTTCATCGTGATACGATAAATATAGATCGAATTAATTACACACAATGAATTTATGCCATTATATTAATAAACTGAATAATACATAGTATCAGATTGGCTTTTGGGCCACCTAATACTAACATGGTTTACTGTTAAATCCTAGCCGATCGATTCACTTGAATCAGATGCCGCTAATCTATATCAGATAACTCTTTATCTAATACAAAGTCTGCCCTGGCCAGGGACTTAACCGCATCATTTCGGGAACATTCTCAATCTTATTACCGAGAGCAGATGATCCCGTATTAAACACACAATTACCTTTGATGGCATCTCTCTGAATCCAATCACTTGACTTATAGATAACCTATGGTTAGGGATTCGTTAGTCAAGGTCAAAGTTCAGAAACATACTAACAAGATAACCTTAGTGTCTCAGATCTAAGGACCATCTACGCAACTGTGACAAAAGAATCGAGCTGGTTAACAGTTAGGTAGATACCATCCAACGATTCATGGTCGGATTAGTTTAGTGAACTCATTCACTAATGAGCACCCACAGGTCCAGCATAGTGTCTCTACACAAGTGACTTATAAGATCAGTCATCCTTATCATATGAGTTGAAGAAACCTGTACTAGTCTATCCGGATGTTTGATGTTTGTCTCAAGCATCCTCCGACTAGGAACAATTAAGAACATGTGTTTATAAGTCTCCGGACCTATAATTATGATCTCATCATAATCCGAAGACTATTGCCCATATTTATGGACTTCATCGTGATACGATAAATAAAGATCAATTTAATTACACAATGAATTTATGCCATTATATTAATAAACTGAATAATACACAGTATCGGATTGGCTTTCGGACCACCTAATACTAACAGTCGTCCCCTAAACAGATCTCATATCAAGTAGCAAATGTTGTGGCGTAGTAGCTTATCAAATCATATTCATATCATGTAGTTAATACAGACTCATATAATTGTAAATGGATAGTTAAACAGGATGATCAAAGGATTCAAATGACTTAGCTGAATTAAAATGAACATATGGGGCAAAGATTTCTGATTTATGTGTCAATCAAAAAAATCAAATCATATCATAATGGACATGCGCTCAAACCACAACATAAGGAGCCAAACAAAACAAATACTAATGCATCTAGGCAAATGATGCAAAGGTCTTAGTCATTGCACAGTACTTGGGAGTCTAAGTCCCACCGAACTCCTAATCGTCAGGGCATTACATATCACCGTCTGCTGGTTCAGCCGGTCGGAAATCAAGATTCCACCCATTTGCTCTCCGGTTCCAAACAAAATACCCCATCCAATATGGATGTTTATAATAGAATCGGACCAAATATTTCCTTAAGATGATAATCTCTAAGAAAATTAAAATAATTATGGCACAATCATATTTACAGAAATCAAATGATAACAAAAGATGAGCATAGATCTGAAAATTTAATTAATAAAGTGCTACATACATATAAGAGTTAAAATATATACTATTATATATAAAATAGCCAATTAAAGAGTCATCGTGGTCATATATATAGATAATCAGTGTAAAGCTGATAAAAATAGGTTTATGGATAGAAAAGATAGTCAAAGGAATTTCCTTAGAAATTTTGGAATAAAAACATATTTTTCGGATATCAAAACTAATTTTCAGAGTTGAAAAATTAACAAATAGGCCGAATAATATCAAACAAGTTTAGAAAATTATCCAACTTTGGAAATATGTCAAATAGGTTATATGTAAAGTGTATACAAGGTTTAATCAACTTCTAGATTGATTTGATATGATTTTGGATTCCCACTTCGATTCCGAAAGTCCAACTTAAATAGAATTTCAGCAAATAAAAACAGAGGGAAAAATAAATAAAAAACGGGGTCATCAACTTCTCAAACTTTACAGAGAAGTCAAGGATAATATAGCAAAGGTTTCCACAACATTTGGCATCATTTTTATTTGAATCAAGTGAGATATAAGATTCACAAGTTGACATTTCAAAATTGTCTAAACAAATTGTATAGTCTGATAAACAAATTACGAAATACATATCAAACGAATTTAGAAAATCATAACATTTATTGGGCATGAATCTAACATCTAAATAAAGTTTCTTTCAAAATTTTATCTTAATTGGACATTGGACTAAAGAGGCCCAACATCTGTAACTCATGGGATTATAATTGGAAAGAAAACAGATTGAACGGACAAATGGTATAGGCTGAGATAATAATCATGAAATAAATAGTAAAGAATATCACAAAAATTTCAAACTTGATGATCATGAGAAGACATATAGATCAAACTTCTTACCAATTTATTAGCTTTTAAAAATTTTAAAAAATAATATAATTTTTGATATAAAATAGATCATGCTTAGAGTTATTCACCTACCTTTTGAAGAAAGATCAACTCTTGATTCTCCTATAGCTTCCTTACTATCTATCTATAGTTTCTTCCTCTTCTAAATTCTTTTATAAATTCTCAAAACTCTTGGCCACATTCTCTAAGCCTCCAATAACATAAAACAATGATTAGAATCAAATTCCCAAAAGAAACAATTATGAATCAACTTTATTATCTTAAGAGCACCACATGAACTTAGCTTTGGAAGAGAGTTGCATTCAATAGGGCTTTGAGCAGGACCCCAAGGCTTTATCTTTGTTTTTTTACCTTCCTAATACAACCACTAATACCCATTTTCTTTGTTGGAGTCGAACTCCTACTCTCCATGACTTAATCTCCAAGTCAATGTCACATCCTAGTACAAATCGGACTCTAATCACGCTACCTGCGGTTTCATTTTCCTCGACGCCTTTCAAAAGGCGTCAGGTTGTGTGGACGCCATTTAGCTCTGCAGGTTGTTGTGCCACGTGTGCGCCACGTGGGCGGGTTTCGGGCCGCGAGAGTACGGCCCCGGTCACATCATCTGAACGGCGTCGTGCTTGGTCGACGCGATTCAGACTGTGACCTCTGCGATGTCAGGGTGCGGCGCCAGAGCGTTGTTAGTACGGCCTGTCCTGTCATCTGAACGACGTCGTGTTTGGTCGACGCGTTTCAGACCGCTATCAGTACGGCCGTCCTGTCAGACTGATAGGCGTCTGCCTCGATCGACGCGTTTTAGCGGGATTCTGGTTGACCCCGCGAGCCTTCCCTTCTTTCCCTCATTTTCGCCTTCTCACTCTCTCTCTTCACCCACTCCGCTCCCACCGCCCTCCTTCCTCCCTTCCCTTCCTCTTCTTCCTCTTCCATCACTCCATAGCCTCCCTACCACTCACCTCTACCTCCACCACTTCCTTCGCGGTGTTCCACTCTCCGGACGGCGGCCGACGTCCCGGCGGAGTGGCGGCGTCCTCGAGGGTACCGGCGGCGGTGTGCGGTGCGGCGGGACGGCGGCACGGAGCTTGGCGGAGTTCAAGAACCGGTAGGGAGACGAAACCTTGTATGTGTGCTCGTTTGCTTCTTGGCGTGATGTGGCGTGTTTGGGGTTAGATTGAGCATGTTTAGGGGGATTCCTTGTGGGAATGGCGGTGTTTGTGGACGTGGTTTCATAGCATGATCGTGGTGCTTGACGTTCTCATCTTCCCCCTTTTGGTTTTGGGGCTTTTCGGGGTGCTTGGGGTTCAAGGGTGAGACCCTCGGGTTGAACCAGGAAACCTGGTTTCTGGCGCTAAATGGCGTCGTGACTGGTCGACGCCTTTCCGAAAGACGTCTGGTCAGTACGACGCGTTTTAGGGCAGAAACCTCCCTGTTCGAGGTTTCCTGAGTTAGGGGTTCTGCGCTAAATGACGTCATGGATGGACGACGCCTTTCAGAAGGACGTCGGGCCATCATGACGCCATTTAGGCAGGAAATGCCCCCGTTTAAGGGTTCTGCAATCTGGAATTCTGGGTTGAATGGCGTCTGGCGACCCTGACGCGTTTTAAACGGCGGCTTCACTGGTGGATGCGTTTTAAGGATAATCTGGCTTTTAATAAACCTGTCTAAGGGTCTTGAATGGCGTCGACCTCGGTCGACGCGATTCAAGACAGGAATGCTTAATTCTGTTATTTCGTGTATGTTTCACGGTGGGATGGTTCAAATGCATGCTTTGGGTTGTATACTGAGACGGAGGACTTCTGCGTGAGTGGAATTACATCACCTGTGTGTGTGCTTTAGCTATATACTGAGACTGAGGTTTACTGTGCGAATGGAATCATGATTATACGTGTGGTTGTGTTATGCGAATGTGGATCGGGTTAACTGTGGTTTACGTCTGTCACCATGGGCCGATGGGAGAAGGGCCATGGTGTCTGTAGAGTGGTGCATGTTGTGTTTTACCCTTGGCTGAGAGAAGCAGAACCACCTTGAGCCCGTCGGGCCGGAGCAGCTGGTGCGCTATCCGAGGGGTTGCTGTTTGGTCTCAGCGGGTCGGGGTTTCCCTTGGTTATCGTGACAGCTTCTGGCGTGTTTCTTGCTGTGGAGCTGGTGGTGTTACTGGTGGGAGTTGGTTTACCCTTTAGCCATTGGGCCTGATGTGACCTTTGATCAAGGTTACGAGTGGTACCTTTAGCCCTTTGGCCTGACGCAGCCCGGGCGAGTTGGGTTTGTGGGTAGTTCCTGTAGCTTCGGCTTGACGGGGGTTCGCCGGTCCCCAGGGCCCTCCTGAAGCGCTGAGGCCTAGCGTGGAGGCAATCCGGACGGTAGGACAGTAGTCTAGACTGCTTGTGTGCACACGTAGCTGGCAGTGGCTGTACACTGGTTCCAGCTAGTCCTAGTTTGACTCACTGCCTCACCCTACAGTGCCCCGGAACACTGTAGGGGCGGACAGGCGTAAGCTGTGGTGGTAGTGTTGGGAGGCGACGTTCGACTTCGGTCGACAGTGTGGTTCAGTCGCTTCGTGGACTTTGGCTGTGAGTCGTGACTCTGTGTTGGGTTCTTCAGGTCGCTTAGAATGGTTCTTGTTACACTGCTTACCGTGCGTTTCATATCAGAGTTGGGTGCTGTGTTTACTGCTTCACTTAATTGCCTATATTCTTGTTGTTACACTTGTGGGTGTGTGAGTGGGAGGCAGGGGATCGGATGATCCCTACTGAGCCCATTTCTGGTGTGGCTCACTCCCTGCGGTTTCAGGTGTGGACCTCGAGGCGAGCGGAAGAGTGGTGTCTTCTTGGTGTGCGGACCAGCAGCTGTCTTAGTTCCGGGGTATGCCCCGATGTTGTTGTACTTCCTTCTGCCTGTACTTATTTAATTGATTGGACATGTAATTATTGTTGGACTGTATACGGAGATTGTTATTTTCCTTCATGCGCACTTGCTCATCTTTGTAGTCCGTGAGATTGTTATATTTAGCTTTGTTTAGCACTTACTCCTCCAGATGTGTTGTTTGAGATCCGGGTGTGAACCCGCAGTTAATGGGCCGACATCCATTTAGTGACCGGGTCTCCGGTCATAGGATGGCGGGTCGTTACAGTTGGTATCAGAGCTCAATCTGGTCGAGTATGTGATAAACTGGGTTAGATATTATAGTCCAACAATAAGTGCGGGTCTGTACAGGCGATGGCTACTGGTGTAGATCGATAGGTTTTGACGTGTTTTGGTTCGATTTTCGTGTTTGTGGGGTAGTGATGGCGCCGAAGAGGAGAGTTCCGCTGGCTCGTGATTCGAGAGCAGATGATGGTGGTTCAGGAGCAGAGGGGCATGATGTGGATCGTTTCAGGAAAGCTATGATTGGGGCTACGTCTAGGCACCGGCAAGGAGATGGGAGTGAGGGATCCAATTCCCGAGACGGTCAGTCTACGATTTTGGAGCGGTTCTTGAAGTTGAAGACCCCTTCGTTCACCGGACGGCCAGTCTCGGACGAGGCAGCCCTTTGGATTAAGGAATTGGAGAAGGCATTTGATGTTCTTGAGTGTGCTGAGAATGACAAGACTTTGTTGGCAACTTACTTATTGAAGGACAATGCATATGAGTGGTGGGTCGCTACCAGAGAAATGATGTTTGCAGATAGGTTCTTGAGAGAGATCCCTTGGGAGATATTTGTGAAAGAATTTGGTGGACGGTATTTTTCGAGGCACGTTCGGAAAACGAAGGCAATGGAATTTTTGGAATTGGTACAGGATGATATGTCGGTTTTAGAATACCAAGCGAAGTTTGTGGCTCTTTGAAGATTCGCACCACATATAACTGAGCATGAGGAAATTAGCACAGAGAGATTCGTGGACGGACTTCGGTATGATCTGAGGTCAATGGTGGCACCTCAGCATTGTAGGGATCTGGCGTCGGCAGCACGATGCGCGGCAGCGGTGGAGACTCAATTCCAGCAGATGGCGAGAGAATTGGAGCGTTCGGCACGAGGGAAGCAGCAAGGTAGGAGCAGATCAACGATCTTTTCGTCAGGCGGTCCGAGTTCCTTCGAGTTCAGGTCCCAAGAGATGCCTTGTGGTGAGGGCAGCAAAGGTCCGATTCATCCGATGCAGTCTGTGGCTAGCAGGCGGCAGGGAGCAAGGCAGGATGCGGTAGGTCATTGTTCCCTTTGTGGTGGTTATCATGGCAGTCGGATGTGTCCTTTGGTCATTAGTGGCTGTTTTGGCTGTGGTAAGAAGGGGCATTTTCTGAGAAACTGTCCCCAGAAGAACCAGGCAGGTCAGGGGCCGAGCGATTAGTAAGTGTTCGAGGAGTGATTGGAGTCGCGTCTCCTTGTGGAGGTCCGAGAGGTTGTGCTAGGAGAGCACTTTTATCTTGTCTTTTTCTGAGGTGGTTGTGAACTTGTGTGGCACTTGTATGTATTTGGGTTGGTGGAGAAATCGGTTTTGTAATTTGTGCCTTGCTAGTGTATGATTATTTTAATCTATCGGCTTTTGTCAGAATTGAGAATCTTAGTTAACTTGGCGTGGATGTGTTGGAACCCTGTGTGGGTGATTGGTGAGAATGATTGTTGTGATTGGTGTGTGTCGGCGTGTGATGGTCAGCCGAGTTGAACTTTGAGCGGTTGCAATTTCGAGGACGAAATTCTTTTAAGGGGGGGAGATTGTAAGGACTGAGATTTCGGGTTCTGTCTTCAGATCGGGTTCTGGTCGGATCCCTTGGTTTGGACCCTGTGAGGGGTCTTGAGATTCCTAGCTGAATGGCGTCAGCACTGCTCGACGCCTTTCAAAAGGCGTCAGGTTGTGTGGACGCCATTTAGCTCTGCAGGTTGTTGTGCCACGTGTGCGCCACGTGGGCGGGTTTCGGGCCGCGAGAGTACGGCCCCGGTCACATCATCTGAACGGCGTCGTGCTTGGTCGACGCGATTCAGACTGTGACCTCTGCGATGTCAGGGTGCGGCGCCAGAGCGTTGTTAGTACGGCCTGTCCTGTCATCTGAACGACGTCGTGTTTGGTCGACGCGTTTCAGACCGCTGTCAGTACGGCCGTCCTGTCAGACTGATAGGCGTCTGCCTCGATCGACGCGTTTTAGCGGGATTCTGGTTGACCCCGCGAGCCTTCCCTTCTTTCCCTCATTTTCGCCTACTCACTCTCTCTCTTCACCCACTCCGCTCCCACCGCCCTCCTTCCTCCCTTCCCTTCCTCTTCTTCCTCTTCCATCACTCCATAGCCTCCCTACCACTCACCTCTACCTCCACCACTTCCTTCGCGGTGTTCCACTCTCCGGACGGCGGCCGACGTCCCGGCGGAGTGGCGGCGTCCTCGAGGGTACCGGCGGCGGTGTGCGGTGCGGCGGGACGGCGGCACGGAGCTTGGCGGAGTTCAAGAACCGGTAGGGGGACGAAACCTTGTATGTGTGCTCGTTTGCTTCTTGGCGTGATGTGGCGTGTTTGGGGTTAGATTGAGCATGTTTAGGGGGATTCCTTGTGGGAATGGCGGTGTTTGTGGACGTGGTTTCATAGCATGATCGTGGTGCTTGACGTTCTCATCTTCCCCCTTTTGGTTTTGGGGCTTTTCGGGGTGCTTGGGGTTCAAGGGTGAGACCCTCGGGTTGAACCAGGAAACCTGGTTTCTGGCGCTAAATGGCGTCGTGACTGGTCGACGCCTTTCCGAAAGATGTCTGGTCAGTACGACGCGTTTTAGGGCAGAAACCTCCCTGTTCGAGGTTTCCTGAGTTAGGGGTTCTGCGCTAAATGACGTCATGGATGGACGACGCCTTTCAGAAGGACGTCGGGCCATCATGACGCCATTTAGGCAGGAAATGCCCCCGTTTAAGGGTTCTGCAATCTGGATTTCTGGGTTGAATGGCGTCTGGCGACCTTGACGCGTTTTAAACGGCAGCTTCACTGGTGGACGCGTTTTAAGGATAATCTGGCTTTTAATAAACCTGTCTAAGGGTCTTGAATGGCGTCGACCTCGGTCGACGCGATTCAAGACAGGAATGCTTAATTCTGTTATTTCGTGTATGTTTCACGGTGGGATGGTTCAAATGCATGCTTTGGGTTGTATACTGAGACGGAGGACTTCTGCGTGAGTGGAATTACATCACCTGTGTGTGTGCTTTAGCTATATACTGAGACTGAGGTTTACTGTGCGAATGGAATCATGATTATACGTGTGGTTGTGTTATGCGAATGTGGATCGGGTTAACTGTGGTTTACGTCTGTCACCATGGGCCGATGGGAGAAGGGCCATGGTGTCTGTAGAGTGGTGCATGTTGTGTTTTACCCTTGGCTGAGAGAAGCAGAACCACCTTGAGCCCGTCGGGCCGGAGCAGCTGGTGCGCTATCCGAGGGGTTGCTGTTTGGTCTCAGCGGGTCGGGGTTTCCCTTGGTTATCGTGACATCTTCTGGCGTGTTTCTTGCTGTGGAGCTGGTGGTGTTACTGGTGGGAGTTGGTTTACCCTTTAGCCATTGGGCCTGATGTGACCTTTGATCAAGGTTACGAGTGGTACCTTTAGCCCTTTGGCCTGACGCAGCCCGGGAGAGTTGGGTTTGTGGGTAGTTCCTGTAGCTTCGGCTTGACGGGGGTTCGCCGGTCCCCAGGGCCCTCCTGAAGCGCTGAGGCCTAGCGTGGAGGCAATCCGGACGGTAGGACAGTAGTCTAGACTGCTTGTGTGCACACGTAGCTGGCAGTGGCTGTACACTGGTTCCAGCTAGTCCTAGTTTGACTCACTGCCTCACCCTACAGTGCCCCGGACCACTGTAGGGGCGGACAGGCGTAAGCTGTGGTGGTAGTGTTGGGAGGCGACGTTCGACTTCGGTCGACAGTGTGGTTCAGTCGCTTCGTGGACTTTGGCTGTGAGTCGTGACTCTGTGTTGGGTTCTTCAGGTCGCTTAGAATGGTTCTTGTTACACTGCTTACCGTGCGCTTCATATCAGAGTTGGGTGCTGTGTTTACTGCTTCACTTAATTGCCTATATTCTTGTTGTTACACTTGTGGGTGTGTGAGTGGGAGGCAGGGGATCGGATGATCCCTACTGAGCCCATTTCTGGTGTGGCTCACTCCCTGCGGTTTCAGGTGTGGTCCTCGAGGCGAGCGGAAGCGTGGTGTCTTCTTGGTGTGCGGACCAGCAGCTGTCTTAGTTCCGGGGTATGCCCCGATGTTGTTGTACTTCCTTCTGCCTGTACTTATTTAATTGATTGGACATGTAATTATTGTTGGACTGTATACGGACATTGTTATTTTCCTTCCTGCGCACTTGCTCATCTTTGAAGTCCGTGAGATTGTTATATTTAGCTTTGTTTAGCACTTACTCCTCCAGATGTGTTGTTTGAGATCCGGGTGTGAACCCGCAGTTAATGGGCCGACATCCATTTAGTGACCGGGTCTCCGGTCATAGGATGGCGGGTCGTTACAACATCTCTTCTACAAAGTTTTAGAACATTGTATTATCTTTCCAATGCCATCAATCTCACTATATTTCCACATTTATACAAAACGCTATGCCTATTTTATTGACATGTTGTCTTGAGTACTCCGAACTAAAAAATCTGACAAATTTCCTTCTTGTCCGAAGATATCCTAATTCTGACTAATAAACGACTTATTTTAAATATATGGCCTTCATAAACTTCTATAATTTTGAGTCATAAAAACTTCTATAATTTTGAGTCATAGTGCTAATGAGAGTTGTCTTAATTTGAAATTGTGTATATGGAGTTATGATTAAAATACTAGGACTGTGCCAAATAAATCTGTGTACAAAATCCTAGTTCAAATAGGATTCTAAACCCATTAACTAAAATATTAATTATATAAAAATTTATTATATTATACTTTTAATTAAAGTCAAATATGTCATACATAATTTTTTAGGTCGTAGTTAATTATAATTATATCATCTTTTATTTTCTAATTCAAATCTTAGTCTAATTAGGATTTGTTCTCTATGGGCAACCCTTTCTAAAACTGATCATCAGTATATTGACCTGTAAAATTTTTGAATTAGTAAATATGGTCTTCTATAAAGTTATAGATTTTTTTATGCTCCTTCTAATGATACTAACTATGTCTTAATCAGATTTTTTTATAGAAAGTAATCCTTATTTTACTATGTTGATATCTCACGCATCAACTTAGAATTTGAACTAAACTAGTGAGCTATTCTTAGTACTGTAATTGGCTAATGGACCTAAATAATTAAGTTAATTGGACTAAATTAATTTACTTAAACTCATTGATAGACTCTCATAATTAATTAATTGATCTAATTTAAATTAATTAAATTCATTTTATGAGTGATAAAAGTGCGGGGCATAACATTCTCTCCCCCTTAAAAAAAAATTCGTCCTCGAAATTTGAAAGATTCTAACAATCTATCTTTGTATTAATAAATTGCTCATACTAATTTTTAAGATCATAAAATAAGATTAAGGGATTACTCAATCAAGATCAGATCATTACGATAAATAGATACGTATTTGCGGAGCATTTATAATGAGATTAATATACACATTTGATTTAATGTAGCTATAGACTTGAAGATCTGATCTATTTAATCCACCTAAATTAATCAATATATAAACTTATCCTGACATAGCTAAGGACATAGGGTGAAAAGAAATCGATGACTAACTAATTCTCATATGGTTGAGTATGTACCAAAATAATTAAGATACAGATCATGATCATAACATCCTTATCATAGCTTATAATTATTCCCTAAAAGTACTTTGAATATCATATGTGTATACCAATTAACTCTTATGGGTATTTTCAACTTGAGATACATAAGAGTTTTAACATCACAATACGTTACTAAAGAGTCATCTATACTTTAAATAATTATAATATTTTAGAGATCTAATAGAAATCATGAGTCATCAATGTTTTGCTTCTAATTTGAGAGCTTTAAGAAAATGGATCTAATATCTAATTAGGATAATGTGCTTAACTCTCAAATACCCTTCACAGGTCCACTCTCTTAACTAATTTATAGATTATTTATGATTAGAAAATTTGCTCACTATAGAACGAGAAGTAATCTATATTTATATTCAAGGGTAAGATCTAAAAGATAGCATAGAATGACTTAAATATATATTTATAGGTGGCCTAATGGATTACTTTAAATAGATTATATACATGTCTACAAGTATCTTCTTAGTATTCTAATAAATTAAGAGAATACATTTATGGTGTAATACTACTATTAAATAAACTCATATCCAAGATAGTCTCTATACTTTCTCGTATAAGCACTAATGACCAATGTCATAATATGATTCTAGTTACTTATCCCAAAAGTAGATTTAGGATCATCGACATCCAATCTAACACATGTCATGGAATTAGATATGAGTTACTTATAAAATTTAGAGGCACTATCTTATATTAGCATTTTAATGTGTTAACCGATTCTTTCTAGTTCATGAGTAACACAAGTGAATGTAGATGAATAGATTGTTAATTAAGTATAAAAAATCATATTCTGGTCAAGGCATCCTTTACTACTAATTATCAAAGAATCAGGAGTAAGAAAATGTAAATTTTCAATAGTTTAACAAACCTAGGAGAAAGGTATAAGTAGATGGCGCCTATATATCCTGTAGCTAGCTCTCCTCCTTAAAATGATAAAATTTAATCATCTTAATCTCCAGCCATACTAAGAATTCTCTTTATATAAGTCTGATTGTGAGAATCAGCTAAGCACGTCACTTATAATCACCTATCCCCAAATCTCCAAACTATAACTTGAAACTAGACATTACCTTAATTGTTAATCAAAACCCAAAATCATAGTAATCTTAAAATTTATCATATCCTTTAAGATCAATTGGTATGGCTTAAGATCAGATGGTTGTGGATGCTCAAACTCTCATAATTACTCTGATACCATATTGTTACGTCCCGGATCTGAGTCATTTTTTTACTCCGAGTCCGACTGCGTAATCTCGGAATAAATTCCACGATCACAAATAGATATGAGAGCTAAACAATTACAAGGTGATTTAAATAAATGCCATAACCATCAATTAATTTAAAATATCTAAGCACAACCAATAGAAAAGTTCACAAATTACAATATCCATCAATTTATATATAAATTCTCAATCTTACCAACTAAAGGAAAATACATCAATCTCATCTACTACATCCAATCTAAGACAGCTATAAATTCAAATATAGATAACCTCTTGAAGATGTCAAATTCTTCAATCAGAAGTCTCCTCAAATTCTAGGTTCTCTTTCTCAAATTCTGAAAATGTTAATAAGATTTATGAGTACAACTACTTAGTAGGCTTTAAACCATCTACATGACTTAACATATAGTAAACTTTTACAAATCACATTATACATATACAAAACATGGTCTTACACAGTTCTACATATATCTCAAATAAGAACATGATACAAAATATGATTAAATATAAGCTTATCAAATCAAATGTATTTCCTAATAGCGTGAATAAATCAATTAACATATAGCATATATGGTATGATCGAACTCATATCAGACATATCAAATTCTACTAGCCATGATCAGAGCATGTCACATATCGAACAGAACATATCAAATTGTCAAGGCATTATATATCGCTATTCTTTAAGCAGATCTCATATCAAATAGCAAATGTCATGGCATAGTAGTTTATCAAATCACATTTATATCATGAACCATGTAGTTAAGACAGATTTATATGATTGCAAAAGGATAGCTAAACAGGATGATCAAAAGATTCAAATGACTAAACTGAATTCAAATGAATATGTGGAGAAAAGATATCTGATTTATGTGCCAACCAAATAAGTCAAATCATATCATAATGGATTTGTACCCAAACTACAATATAAGGAGTCAAACAAAACAAATACTAAAGTATCTAAGCAAATGATGCAAAGGACTTGGTCACTGCGTAGAACCGGGGAGTCTAAGTCCCACCCAACTCTAAATCACTAAGGCGTTACGTATCGCTATCCCCTGGTTTAACCAGCCGGAAATAAGGATTTCACCCTATTGCCCTCAGATTCCAAACAAAATATCTTATCCAATATGGATGCTTATAATGGAATCAGGCCAAATATCTCTTTAAGATGGCAATGTCCAAGTAAAGTCAAATAATTATTGCACATCATATTCACAGAGATCAAATGATAACAAAAGATGAGTATAGATCTGAAAATTTGATTAACAAAGTGCTACATACATATAAGAGTTAAAATTTATACTTCTATGTACAAAATAGTCAATTAAAGAGTCATCATAGTCATATAAATAGATAATCAGTGTAAAGTTGATCAAAATAGGTTGCTGGATATAAAAGATAGTCAAATAAATTTGTTTAGAAATTTTGGAATAACAAATATATTTTTCGGCTATCAAAACTGATTTTTAAAGCTGAAAAATTAACAAATAGGCGGAATAATATCAAAAAGGTTCATAAAATTATCAAACTCATCGAATCTATCAGATAGGTCATGTTTAAAGTTTGTACAAAGTTTCATTCATTTATGGATTGGTTTGATATGAGTTTAGACTCCCACTTTGATTCTGAAAATCTGACTTAAATAGAATTTCAGCAAATCAAAATAGAGGGAAAAATAAATATAAAAGTGGGTGATAAAATTTTTAAACTTTAAAGAGAAGTAAATAATAATATAACAAAGGTTATACAAAATTTTGCATAATTTATATATGAATCAAGTAAGATATAAGATTCACAAGTGTAGATTTCAAAACTGTTTGGACAGATTGCATAATCCGATAAACAAATTATGAAATCAATAGCGAACGAATTCAGAAAGTCATAAACTTTATTGGGCATGCTAACATCGAAAATAATTTTATTTTAAAATTTTAGCTCAATTTGAGATCGGACCAAAGAGAACCAACACCTGTAGTGCATGTGATCATAATTGGAAACATAATAGATTGAACGGATTGATTGCATAGGCTGAGATAATAATCATATAATAAATAATAAAGAAGATCACAAAATCAGAAACTTGATTATCATAAAGTAGACATATAGATAAAACTTCTTTCCAATTTATTAACTTTTGATTTTTTTTAAAAATAATATAATTTTCAATACAAAATAGATCATGTTTAGAATTATTCACCTACCTCTTGAAGAAAGATTGACTCTTGGTTCCCCTATGGCTTCCTTGCTACATATCCATAGTTTCTTCATCTTCTAAACTCTTTTCTACATTCTCTAAGTTCATTTTCACGTTATCTAAGCCTCTAATAACATAAAACAATGATAAGAATCAAATTCTCAAAAGAAACAACCATGAATCAACTTTATTCTCTCAAGAACACCACATGAACTTATCTTTGGAAGAGAGTTGGATACAATAGAGTTTTGAACACGAACCCAAGGCTCTATTTATGCTTATTTACCTTATTAATACAACCACTAACACCCCATTTCTTTACTGGAGTCGAATTCCTACTCCCCATAACTTAATCTCAAAGTCAAGATCACTTCCTAGTGTAAATTGAATTTTGTTCACGCCACTTGCGGTTTCCTTTTCTAAAAACCTTTAAATGTGACCCCTTAAACGTCATAAATAGGAACACATCTCTTATACAAAGTCTTTTTATTATATTTTCAATTACTTCAATCTCATTATTTTTGGACATTTATACAAAACGATATGCCTATTTTACTGACCTGCTGTCCTGAGTACTCCAAACTCAAAAATCTAACAAATTTCCTTCTTGTCCAAAGACATCCTAATTTCGACTAGTAAATGACTTATTTTAAATATATGGTCTTCTTAAAACTTCTATAATTTTGAGTCATCGTTCTAATGGGAGTTGTGTTACTTAATTTGAAATTTTATACACGGAGTTATGCTTAAAAGACTCGGACTGTGTCAAATAAATATGTGTTCATAATCCTAGTTCAAGTAGGATTCTAATTATGACTTTCTACCTATTAACTAAAATCGTAATTATATTAAAATTTATTATATTGTAATTTTAATTCAAGTCAAATATATCATACATAATTTTTCAGGTCTTGGTTAATTATAATTATATCATCTTTTATTTTCTAATTCAAATCCTAGTCTAATTAGGACTTGTTCTCTATCGGCAACACTTTCTAAAATTGATCATCGATATGTTTGACTTCTAAAATATTTGAATTAGTAAAAATTGTGTTCTATAAAGTTATAGATATTTTTATGCTCTTTCTAATTATACTAATTATGACTTAATCAGAATTATTTACAGAAAAGTATCATTATTTTACTATGTTGATGTCTCATGCATCAACCTAGAATTTGAACTAAACTTGTGGGCTATTCTTAGTAGTATAATTGGCTAATGGGCTTTTATAATTAGATTAATTGGATTAAATTAATTTAATTAAACTTAGTAATAGACTCTCATAATTAATTAATTAGTTTAATTAAAATTAATTAAATTCATTTTATGGGTTGTAAAAGTGTGGGGCATAACATAAGATTTCTATTTTGATGGTAATTATCTGCGGCAATGCGGTGGCCGAGGTAGAGGCTTTTAGGACTTAAGCTCCTAGAAAGAGCTCTCTATATATATGTTACCCCTTTGAGACTTCAAAGAGGTTGGCCAGAGTATGATTTGAGACGCTTCTCAAGGTGCAAAGAGTAGCTCAGAGTGCAGAACCTGGACAACATCTTGGAGCGCTGTCTTATTCCTTTCAAGCTTCTCCTTGTAGTGTAGAAGATTGATTGCTTTGGAGGGGCCAACCCTTTTCTTAATTCTTATTTCTTTTAATTTCTTCATTCTATTTCATAGTCCTTTACTATTTTCACTAGATCATTCATCATCCTTTTTCACACACATGCATAATCACTTCATTTAGTATCTACTTATTCCATAGGGATTTTAAAAAGAATAAATCAAGTGAGTTTTTCATTGTTGAGTTGCATCATTTTCTTTTCATTAAAATAGATACTACATCTTTCATTGTTCTTTATTATAGTTATTTTTTTTATCTTCTTGTCTTTTTTGCAAGGCAGTGGATAAAGCAAAATTTGATCAAAGTGAGTGAACCCAAAAGAAAAGACTCTTCTTCTTCGGCCGACCGAAAAGGAGGAAATACAAAGATCCATAAGTCTCCCCATCTTGGAAAACCTAAGTAGCGATCACCCCTTTTTATTTTCATTAAGATCCTCGATCTCTAGAGATCATAAATCCATGTTTTTCATATTCTTCACGTTAATATTTAATTCATGATATGATAACACATTATTAAGCACTCAGAATTATGAGAGCCTATTAGTGAATTTAAGTAAATTAATTTAATCTAATTAACTCATTAGTAAAGTCTATTAGCCCATTTAAGTAAATTAAAACAGTCCATTAACCTAGTTAAAAAATCTAGATTCGGATGTACTAAACAACAGCATAATAAAATGATGTTAACTTTTTGTACAAAACTTAGATTGAAACATGATTTATATCATTGGAAAGATGACAAAAATATCTATAACTTTTAGAATACCATTTTTACTAATTCAGATGCTTTAAGAGTCAAAAGAAATAATATTCAATTTTAGAAAGGGTTGCCCATAAAAAATAAGTCCTAATCGAACTAGGATTTAAATTAAGAAACAATGGAAAGCATAGTTAAAGTTGGCCACGTCCTAAAAAGTGTTATAAGAGATATTTGAATTGGATTATAAGTAGAACACAATAAATTTGAGTATGTTTAGGACTCCAAGTCGTAGGTGAAAAGTCATAATTGCAATCCTACTCAAACTAGGATTCTGTGCACATATTTGCTTGACCCAAGCCTGGTATTTTAAGTATAACTTCAGATAAAAATTTCAAATTAGATGAGACAACTCCTGTTAGAAAGCTATCTCAAAATTATACAACTTTTATGAAGATCATATTTTCAAACTATGTCGTTCCCTAATTATAAATTAAAGGCTTTTGGACGGACATAGAATCTACTAGAAATCTAGATGCGTTTTAATTAGAGTTAGAAGCCTATCTATGAATGGAAGGTCTCTCTTAAGGCAACTCTGATAAAAAAAGGATAGAAGGAGTCTGATAAGGATTGGGAGAGGAAAAAATACTATTTATAATTACCTAAATTCATGCACACCATACTCTAGCAACAACTTTGCTTGAAGAGTCTAATTTGTATGTTACTCTTGAGAGAAAAAGAGAGGGAATACTACTAGGCTGCAAGGGGGTGATTCTTTAACTTGAGAAGGCTTTTTTGAGGCCTTAGAAGGTATAGAGAAGAGCTTTAAAGGACTGGAGGTTGTGGAACTTACTTGGAGGAACTCTAGAACCTATTAAGAATCGATCTTTCTTTAAGAGGTAAGTGGATAACTCTAAGCATGATTTTTCAAAAGTTAATCAATTGACAAGAAATTTGATCTACATGTCTACTTCAAGATAATCAAGTTTGATATTTTTATGATCTTATTTACTATTTATTCCATGATTATTGTCTCAGCATATATAATCTGTTCATTCAATCTATTTTATTTCCCACTATGTTTATCTAGGTTATAGATGTTTGTCCTCTTTAGTTCGATATCCAATTGATTTAAAATTTTGATAAAAGATTATTTTAGATGTTATATTCATTTAAAATAAATAAAAAAATAAATATATTTATTTTATATTTATTCCATAATATTCTTTTTGGATGATGCAATTGGTCTCGACAATTCTAAAATCCTAATTCGTAGACTTTATATCTCACTCGATTTATATCTAAATCATGCTAAATTTTGTAGAGATATTTATTATATTGTGTTTGATATATATGTAATGTTTGAGAATTTTATCATCCCATTTGATGTTTATTTTACCCTCTATTTTGATTTACTAAAAATCTATTAAAGTTAACTTTTTCAGAATCAACGTACGGATCCAAAATTATATCCAATCAACTCAGAAAATCATGAAACCTTGCCTAAAACTTTTAGTGTGATGTTATGAGCCCATTCATTAGATTTGATTATTTTATGAATGTATTTGATATTTCTCTTGATTATTCTTACTATTCTATGTCGTGAAATTTGATATCTATACTGAAAAACTGTGAGATTAATTCTGAAAATTCTAGAAAATTACTCATATCTTAGTAAATATATTTTGACCATGTTTAATCATATTTGACTTAATTTACACTTATGGGTAATAATACACTTTATTATGGCACTATACACAGCTCTTTGTCAATAGAGAATACTAAATCTGTTTGACTCAGTTTGACTATTAAACTCATATGGATTTATATCTTTGATCTCTTTAAAATATGTGTAATCTAAATATATAAAATATATGTACATGGATAGTGCCACTGTAGGAGAGTTTTGGGAAGATCCTGTAAGCATTCGCAGGGTAGGTCAGAACTCACAGGCAACGGGTATATGGATGGGGTATCCACGATTCTGCATAGTAGTCAAGACCTTTATACCGCCTACCTAGGTGCATTGGTATTTGTGTAGGTTGCTTCTTATGTTGTGGTTGGAAGCATATCCGATATATTGAAGTGAAAATATGATAATTAATATGTCCTTTAATATGATTATCTGATTTGACTTATGCTATGAAATTTGATATGATCTTCCATGCTCATATGCTATATAAATCACTTATTTTGTCAGTCATGTTCATACATGATTAGTTATCTATATCATCTTTTGATTAGTCTTTTGATCAGCCTTTGTCCCTTTAAATTCAATAATCATGCTTTATCCTGGCTACCCTTTCATTCATGACCTTATGGTTCTATTGTGATCTATGACATGTGAAATATAATTAAGTTAACATATTTCTAGTCATGTGAGAATTTGATATATACTATATGAACCTCTTATAGATTAGAGGTTATTTGTTCGATAAGTGCACTAGCTAGAGAATTATGATATAATATGTCAAATTTATTATTTGAATATCTTGATTTGACTATATGATCATCTTATTTTAGATCCAAATATTTGTATTAGAAAATATTCGTATAATGAAATTTGACAAATATGACATTCTTCATATCATTTCCTTGTTGTAATGTATGTAAAATTTGATATGATCATCATACTTAGTATAATTTTATAATGTGATTTGCAAAGTTGCTATACGTTAAGTCATTTAGATGGTTTGAAGTTTACTGAGTGGTAGATTCATAAATACGACTAAACGTTTTTAAGAAAGAATCGATTCAAGAACGGACTAGGTGGGAAGTCAAGTATGATGGACCTTTGGAAGAGTTTTTAGAAGTTCTTTTTTTATTTGGTAAGACTGAGAGGTTGAGATATTATTTGATGGATATTATAATTTGTGGACTTTGGTATTTAGCTATTTATTTACACTATGTGATGGTAAGGATATTTATTTAAATTATTTTGTGATATTTTTATCTCTTTGCGGCGGTCGCGGAGAGGTGCTCGCCCCAGTCCCCTTTCTATGTCCGAGTGGAAGTAGGAGGATGAAGAGAATGTTCCCATGGTGCATCCTATTGGGCAGCTCACACCGCCCGTATGCTACCGCATCTGCAGTAAGGGCTAGCACTAGTATGGCGAGCGGAGGGGAAGTGTCCCCAAGCTAGGGAGGTAGGATAGTAATGGGCATGATCGCCCAAAGTGGCTTCCCTGTTTAGAGCGCCCAAGGAGGCGACAATGATGGTAATGGAGGGGGACCAGCTCACTGCTCTAGCTTGCCCCCTTTGAAGTGGGAGAGGGAAGAGATAGACAATTCGTCGGCGTCAAAGTTCACTAGTTATGAGATGTACCTTCTAAACCCTCCTGTGACTCCCGAGGAGGTGGTAGAAGTCCCTTCTTCACCGAAGGAAACTACGGCCTACTTGGAGAGGGTCGAAAGGGTCTCCCCCGACACGTGCGGCGTAGGGGGAGGCTCTCCGATGGGTGCTGCCATTGGGGGAGTGCAGCTGACCAATGTGGCTCTTGCTTTAGGGTAGGTCTTTGGGGGCCTCAGCAAAGCTGCAGTATCTTTGTAGGGTGCGAAGGATCGAGTGGCAAGCCTAGCGGCACCAAAGGATCTATCGTGCGTCAATTAGACCGCCAAGGTGGTCAGTGGGCCTTCGGACCTTCCATCGACGCTCTCCGTGGTTGCGAGGCAGATTTGCCTATTCCTTCTAAGGGGTCATAGTGACAGAGGAGGCCATGCTTGGTTTAGAGGGCTTTGACACTCGCAAAGTGGAGGTCATAATCCATGTAGACTTGACGATAGATTTCTTAGCTTTCTGAAGGTGACAGATTACTGAAGGAAAGCATGTGGCCTTCAACATTTTACCTGGGCCTACCCGAGGCACCAAGCGGATAGCCAGCCTTAAAGGTGCGGGTGTGACAATACCAACATCCATGTTCGAGGTGGGGTTCTTGAGGTCTACTTGCCAACATGTTGAGAGCGACGGCACCGCCGCTGAAGGTCAATGGGAAATGGATCTACTAGAGGCACTTTGGCTATAGGAGAGCCCAAGAGACATGCAAGATCGGAGTGTTGATGGGTTGCTCAGGCTATCTGCTACCACGACTTTGAGGCTGGGCCTTGGTGTTATGTCTCCTTCCGATCGATGGCGCGATGAGGCCAACCTCTCCAACGCCCTTTACTCCAAGGTTGGTTTTGCTGAAGGGGTTACTCGGGCGGTGTCTTTAGAGGTGGAAGGGTTGTGCCATGAGCTCGAGGCTGCTCAGGCTAACACCAGAGAGCTAGAGCCGGCCAGTGAGGACCTACAGTAGGAGCCAAGGGTCTTTCAAGCAAACCGCACCTTCGAATGCCTTCCGTCCTCAGAGGAGTTTCCTTGCACCATGAAATCGGTGCATCGACAAGGTGTAGAGACCTATGGATCATTTGCAGAGTACCATCACTCATGGATGGATCCCTTTGTTGTAGTCAGGAAGCCCATGTATAACAATGCCTAGTTGGATGGTTATGTAGCTGGCTTCGTGGATGCTAAGCTGTGTTTCCATCGTCCCTCTGTTGGGGCATTTGGACAAGGTGCGGCAACTGCCAAGACTCCTATAAGGACAGTGTAGTTAGTAAAAGATTACCTAGATGACCATCCTACAACTCAGTGGCCAAGAGGTGACCAGACAAATTAGAGTTGCTATGTACTCTTATGTTTTTTAGAAGTTTTTATTTGGAATGAAAAAGTCACTCTATTTTATTTTTCATCTTTTTGCTCTCCAGGTGGTGAATGTAATACTTTCCATCTTCTCCCCCCAACATTTAGGCTAAGTTGCATGAGGAAACCTAGGCTAGCGTGGTCAATAGTTTTTGGATGTTTGGGCATGTGCATGTTGGGAGACAAATCATTTGCACGCGAATGAAACTCGACAGGGACTTAGTCAAGCGAGTTTAGTCACATCTTAACGTGGGGTGCTCCTTCCTTGCGAGGTGAGGCTCAACAGGGGTGTAGTCGAGCTAGTTTAATCACATATGAGGGTGGGGAGCCCCCTCCTTGCAAGGCAAGGCTTGGTAGGGGTGTAGTCAAGTGAGTTTTATCCCATCTGAGGGTGGGGAGCACCTTCCCTATGAGGCGAGGCTCGGGAGGGTTGTAGTCGAGCGTGCTTAATCTCATCTGAGGGTGGGGAGCCCCTTCCCTACGAGGCAAGACTCGGAATGGGTGTAGTAGAGCGAGCAGTCATCGCCATATATCGTCCCAGTTATTCGAGCATTCGTGAGCATCGTCTGCTGGCTTCCTCAAATACATTGATTAAAAAACTGGGTGAGCCCCTCATAAGATCATTACATAAAGAAACAAAAGAAAAGGAGTTTTACTTGAAGAACCAAAGAAAAGGGACATATATCGTAGGAATATCCAAAATGTATTTTCCAAAAACACAACCTATAATGAGGTCCGAGCCATTCAAATAGTGATAATAGGTTACTTCAACTGTGCTTGGTAGCCGTCAAGTACATATGTCGAGACAGATTCTAATTTTGCCTTACCTCTCTGATTCCTTCCTCAGTCGGGAACTTTAGCGTTTGATGTAGGCTCTATAGGATTGCCCTAAACCGTCCCATTGAGACTCTCCCAATTATGATGTTGTACATATAGGGGATATCAACCACCGTAAACTCGATCTCTCGAGCGACCGACAGTGGTGGGGTTCCCAACATCATGGAGAGAGAGTTATCTAGCCTTCAGCAGTCAAAGTCTAGCCACTAAAGTCATATATTGGGGTTCGGACCCTCCGCATGCCCATCAGGCTTGGCTCGAGCTGCTTGAAGCAATCCACAAATAGTATATATCTAGCGAGCTCCCATTGTCCACAAAGACTCTCTTGACCCAATAACCAACAATATCAACCTTGATAACTAATGTGATGTGGAACACAACCGGGTGACAAACAATAATGATTGGACAGCAAGTGAATAACCTAGCACTCAACCACCTCACGGATTCGGAAGCATCACACCCAAGATAAGTAATCCTCGTAGAGGATTGACGATGGCTCTCAGGCCCCTGAATGTGGCCCACTAAGAATGGCGAGAGGGACAAGGTAGTGGTGGGACTACCTTCTGAAGGGGAGGGCCAAACCAATGGGGCAGGTCTGTGTGCTCAGGGAGCACACGTTCTCTCTGTCCACTCTCTCTCCCAGCAGCAATTCTAAAAATATTTGGTGGAAGTAGGTACTCTCACTCACTCATCGCACGTGTAGTTGAGTAAGATACTAAGCTAACAGAACAAACTAGGAGAAGGAGTCCATCACCTACCTAGTCGATCTGCAAGATCGGCTCCACTCGAAGACTTGGACACGCGGGGATGCGCACGTTGACAAGTGGTGCACATTGTTGATGGAGCTTCAACCAACTATTTTACAACCAATTTCAAACCGCCACATAGGGAAGGTGGACTCGGGGATGGGATGATCACATAACTACAAAAACTACACCCCACGTAGGGGGGTGAACGTAGGGAGGGGAGAATAGGATGTCGATGCTGAGAGCCACCACCTGCCACTAGAGTCGGGAGTTACGAGTGTAGAATGGATGTTGCCACTCGCCAACGCTCAAAGGGACATGTAGCAGTGCAACGAAGATGGCACCGAGTGTTGTAGGTTTGCCCGAACTATGGTGGAGATGTCGGGGACAACACGAGGAATGTGCCCTCGCTACACAGAGCTTGCTAGAGAAGATGTTGAACATGCTGGCCTCCACGCCGAAGATCAACTATAGTGTGGGGTGATGGAGGTGGTGATGGAGTTGAGGAGGATGCTGAGTGATTGAAGAAGAGGGACATAGACAGTCATGGTGAAAGGGGTGAGTTAGAGAGAGGGAGTCTACTGCAGCCACAAAATGGAAGAGAAAGAATTCTCCTCCTCTCCTCTAGAACTGGGAGGGTGGGGGGGGGTTTATTGGATTGTCATTGGGAGTGGGTGTTCTTGGGGAGGTAAAAGGGTTGTTGGGGTTGGGTGCAGGGATAATGAAGGCTGTGGGAAGGGGTTTGTGCTATGAACAGAGGCTAGAGGGAGGAGAGGGACATGGGGACGTACTCCTTCAACTGTAGAGAGAGAAGAGAGAATTAGAGAGAGATGGAGAATTCTAGAGAGAGGGGGAGACAATTGAACTCAATAAGAGCAAACTCAAAATTCTTCAACTAGTCCAAATGAGTGGGTTGGTCCTCTATTTATAGAGGTGCCAACTTTTATATGTCCAAAATACCCTTCAAAAGAAAAAGACAAAAGTCGCCCTAATTACTACTAGTGGACCATTAGCAGGACTCAAGTCAAAGCAACCTACTAATGGGTTAGGGCCCGTACAATATAAGCATAAAAATAAAGGAAACATATATGATAAACTAAAAAAGGAAGATAATACCTGAGATATAGTGATGCACTTGAGATGTCCTCATCACAATGCGTCATTATGAGGAAGCACGATACCTTGCAAGTCTTCGTCGGAGAAGATGATCAGTTCCTTGGTTAGAGTGTATGGTTGACAGGAGCAATCTCCCAAGCGAACCGTTGGGTTTCAGAAGCATAGTTTCTTCTTTTCTTGTTGTTGTCTCCTCTATTGGGGGTTGATAGAATTAGGTGGCCTTAAAGCCAATATTTGTACATTCTAGTTCTGAATATTAATAAAGGCAATCATTTCATTATATATAGTTCTCGCAAATTAACTATCGTAATGAAGGTCCGTAGACAAATGTATAGGATATTGAATCATGATGAGATCATGATAGTGAGATCAATATTCTTAATCACTTGTCTTAAATAGTTCTCGATCATAGGATATTTGAATTGGACATTAAATATCCGATAAGATCGACACAGGTTATTTCTGCTCATGCGATGAGGGTGAATGATCTTACATTCACTCATGTGGTGACACTAAGATAAACTTGTAGGTGCTCATTAGAGAATGAGTTCACTGAACAGATCCAAATTAGAATTCCTGGATGGTCATTATACCTAATAGTCAACTAGGATATTCAATCGTTGCAGTAGCGTAGTTGGTCCTTTGACCTGAGTCACCAATGATACCTTGCTTGTAGACCATTGTGACTTGATTCTCTGGCTTGTAGACTTTAACCATTAAGTCTACGATAGTCAGTCTCCCAAACACAGTGGAAAGCTTGCGAAGGTAATTAAGTGAACAACAGGAGATCACTCAATTTTGGTATACGATTGGAGAGAGAATGTCCTATGGATGTGTACACAGAAATCCCTGGCTAGGGTCAACTGAAAAAGTTGTCTTTCTAAAAGTTAATTGAGTACTGGAATTCATCTAAATAATGTGATAAAAGGGTTTGATTATGAAACTATACCCTTGCGTTATTGGGACATTGGATGAGTGAAGGATTTTATCTATACGGTATCTGCAGACGGAAAGGTTCAAATAAAGGGAACAATATCCCTTATATCTTCTGGGATCATGAGGTAGTATTTGGTGCCGTTCATGGTCAGAAGGTCAAGTGGATGAATCATCGGATGACAAACCACTTATTTATTGAATTAATTATTTAACATATGATGTTTAAATAATAATTAATAAATACTAAACTTTAGAATTAGTTCTAAGTTTAGTGGGTCTTAAACCAGACTGATATATGGGCCTAGAGGGTCACACACATAAGAGTTTTCGTAAGATGGTGAGAGATATTAAATATTATATTTATCTAGGTTTTTGTGAAAAGCCGCAGGATAAACATGAATATTTAAATGAAGAATTATTTAAAGCCAAGTTCTTGGATAATCATGAGAATTAATCCTTGGCGTTTTCTATAATTGTTATAAAAGGAGGCCAAGGGGGTGGTGGAGGAGGAGCATACATACATAACACCACAACCTCTTGGAGTTTCTCTCTCCTCTCTCTCTCTTGAAGAAGGATAGATCTCTCTCTCTTCTGCTCTTTGACTGCATGGTGGATTTGAGATCGGGTCTGTAAGGAATCGCCATGAACGCAGCGGAAATAAAAATGATTCCATTGTATCGGTTGCTGGGGTTGTAAAACGGACATTAAAAATAAGCGGGAAGAACAGTTCTTCACCTTTGCGGGGTTTCGAATCTCCCGTGGATGATGCCGACTCGTTAATCGCGCACGCGCACGATCTTTGGAGGTATCCACACGAGTTCCCGCAGCAGACGCGACTTCCTCCTCGAATCGAGTGCTCCGACCAGATCTCAGATCCACCATGCGCGGAGAGAGACAGATCCATTCCGAGAAGGAGAGAGAGAGAGGAGAGAGAGAATCTGGGGAGTAAAAATTCGTCCAACCAACTTTTTACCACTCCCCCTTGGCCCTCCTTATATAGAAATAAGGATAAGCACAAGAGTTAATCCTCATGATTATCCAAGAGTTTGGCCTTGGATAATTCTCCATTAAATCTTCATGTTTATCCTGCAGCTTTTCACAAAAACCCAGATAAGCATGAAATTTAACATCTCTCACCGTCTGACGAGAACTCTTATGTGTGTGACCCTCCAGGCCCATATATCAGTCCGGTTGCAGGCCCATTAAACTTAGAACTGTTTCTTGAGTTTAATATTTATTAATTAACATTTAAACATCGCATGTTAAATGATTAATTTAATAAACAAGTAAATTATCATCCGATGATAAATTCACTTGGCCTTCTGATCATGAACAGCACCAAACACTACCTCATGATCCCAGAAGATATAAGGGATACTGATCCCTTCAATTGAACCTTTCCGTCTGCAGATGCCGCACAGATATAATCCTTCACTCATGCAATGTCCCGATAACGCAAGGGTATGGTTTTATAGTCAAACCCTCTATCGCATTATCCAGATGGATTCCAGTACACAGTTAATATCTAGAAAGACATCTCTTTCATTTGACCCTGGCCAGGGATTTCTGTGTACACATCCATGGGACATTCTCTCTCCAGTCTTATACCAAGAGTGAGTGATCCCTTGTTGTTCACTCAATTACCTTCGCAAGCTTTCCACTGTATCTGAAAGACCGATTATGGTGGACTTAATGGTTAAAGTCCACGAGTCAGAGAATCAAGATACAATGGTCCACAAACAAGGTATCATTGGTGACTCAGGTCTAAGGACCAACTGTGCTACTGCAACGATTGAATTCCCTGGTTGACTAATAGGTATAATTACCATCCAGGAATTCTTATTTGGGTCTGTTCAGTGAACTCATTCTCTAATAAGCACCCACTTGTTTGTCTTAGTGTCACCACACGAGTGAATGTGAGATCATTCACCCTCATCATATGAGCAGACATAACTTGTGTCGATCTTATCGGATATTTAATGTCCATCTCAAATATCCTATGATCGAGAACTATTTAAGACAATTGCCTTAGGATATTGATCTCACTATCATGATCTCATCATGATTCAATATTCCATACATTTGTCTATGGACCTTCATTATGATAGTCGTTTGCGAGAACTATTAAATGAAGAAATAATTGCCTTTATTAATAATCTGAACTAGAATGTACAATGATTGGCTTTGAGGCCACCCAATTCTAACATTCTCCCACTTGGACTATAGCCAATCACCCATATGTCTAAGTCTCATAGACTTAAAGTGACGTTCTAAATTGTTTTGAGACAATGGCTTAGTCAAGGGATCTGCTACATTATCTTCAGATGAGACTTTCTCAACTACTATATCTCCTCGGGCGATGATCTCACGAATCAGATGAAATCGTCTCAGAATGTGCTTTGACTTCTGATGTGATCTTGGCTCCTTCGCTTGAGCTATTGCCCCATTGTTGTCACACAATAATGGAACAGGATCTGAAATGCTTGGAACGACTCCAAGCGCCGAGATGTACTTCTTCATCCAAACCGCCTCCTTGGCCGCTTCAGCTACAGCAATGTATTCTTCTTCGGTCGTCGAATCTGCAGTAGTTTCCTGTTTGGAACTCTTCCAACTTACTGCACCTCCATTTAACATGAACACAAATCCAGACATGGATTTGCTGTCATCCATATCCGACTGGAAACTCGAGTCAGTAAATCCTCGAAGTTCCAAGTCGTTTCCTCCATAAACGAGAAATAGGTCCTTAGTCCTTCTCAAGTACCTAAGGATACATTTCACCGCCTTCCAGTGTTCCTCACCTGGATCAGTCTGATATCTACTAGTGACACTTAATGGATGTGCCACATCAAGCCTAGTACATAGCATTGCATACATGATAGATCCTATTGCCGAGGCATAAGGAACTATGTTCATGTATGCTCTCTCTTCAGGTGTCTTGGGAGACATTTCTTTAGAGAGATAAATTCCATGCCTCATAGGAACGAGGCCTCTTTTGGAATTTTCCATGCCAAACCTTTTGACTATGGTATCTATGTACATAGATTGGGATAATCCAAGCATCCTTTTGGACCTATCTCTATAAATCCTTATTCCCAGAATATAGGATGCTTCTCCCAAATCTTTCATGGAGAAGTTTTTGGATAACCAAGCCTTTACCGATGACAACATTCCTACATCATTCCCAATGAGTAGAATGTCATCAACGTAAAGTACCAAAAAGATAATTGCGCTCCCACTGACCTTTTTGTATACACAAGGTTCATCTTCATTCTTAATGAAGTCATAAGATTTGATTGCTTCATCAAATCTTAAGTTCCAAGTTCGGGATGCCTGCTTTAATCCATAGATGGATCTTTGCAGCTTGCATACCTTGCTTGAATGCTCTTTGGAAGTGAATCCTTCAGGTTGTATCATATACACCTCTTCTTGAAGGTTCCCGTTAAGGAATGCTGTTTTCACATCCATTTGCCATATTTCATAATCATAGAATGCAGCGATAGCAAGAAGTATTCTGATTAACTTAATCATGGCAACTGGAGAAAAGGTTTCGTCAGAGTCAACAGCTTGCCTTTGACGATATCCTTTTGCTACAAGCCTTGCCTTGTATGTGTCAATTTGTCCATCTGCCCCGATCTTTCTTTTAAAGATCCATTTACTGCCAATAGGTATCATACCTTCTGGCAGATCAACCAAGTTCCAAACTTGGTTGGCATACATGGACCGAATTTCAGAATCCATTGCCTCTTGCCATTTTTCTGATTCATGACTATTTATGGCTTCAAGGTAGGTTTGAGGATCATCATCCTCATTTAAGTGCACATTTGGTTTGCCTTCATCGATATGTCCAACATATCTTTCAGGCTGCTTAGGCACTCTACCTGATCTGCGAACCTTTTGTGTATCATCTTGAACAAGTTCTTGAGTCGATGGTTCAGTAGATGAACCAGTGTTGATTTGTGAGTCTAGAATTTCTTCCAGTTCTATCTTGCTCCCACTGTCTTCTTTTGAGAGATATTCTTTTTCTAAGAAGACAGCTCTTTTTGCGACAAACACTCTTTGATCGCTGGGCTGATAGAAGTAATATCCAAAACTCTCTATTGGATATCCCACAAATCTACATTTCTCTGTCCTGGAATCTAGTTTGTCTGGATCATGTCTTTTGACATGTGCAGGACAACCCCAGACTCTAACATGCTTAAAGTCTGGTTTCTTTCCTTTCCATATCTCATATGGAGTGGAAGGTACTGACTTACTGGGAACTTTGTTCAACAGATATGCAGCAGTCATCAGTGCATATCCCCATAAAGAGATTGGAAGTTTGGCATAACTCATCATGGATCGCACCATATCTAATAGAGTACGATTTCTCCTTTCCGATACACCATTTAACTGAGGTGTATAGGGAGGAGTCCACTGAGACAAAATACCATTATCCTTAAGATATTCTGTGAATTCTGTACTTAAGTATTCATCCCCTCGATCTGATCGAAGAGTTTTAATACTCTTTCCAGTCTGGTTCTCAACTTCGTTTTTAAACTCTTTAAATTTCTCAAAGACTTCTGACTTATATTTCATTAAATATATGTAGCCATATCTTGAGAAATCATCTATAAATGAAACAAAGTATGAGTAACCGCCCATAGCATGAGTGGACATTGGACCACATACATCACTATGTATTAGTTCCAATAAGTCTTTAGCTCTTTCTCCATGTCCTGAGAATGGAGCTTTGGTCATCTTTCCCATGAGACAAGCTTCACAGGTTGCAAATGATTCATAATCAAATGGATCAAGATATCCATTCTTTTGCAACCTTATGATCATGTTCTCATTTATATGACCTAGCCTACAATGCCATAGGTAGGATTTATTCACATCCTTATCTAAGCGTTCAAGAGAATTATTTACCAGACAAACATCATATGAAATATCAAGTAAATATAATCCATTCAATAAGTACCCGGAAGCAAACAATTTGTCTCCTTGATAAATTGAACAACCTTTATTCTCTAGCTTCATAGAATATCCTTGTCTATCTAAACATGAAATAGATATGATATTCCTAATAATGGTTGGAACATAATAACAATCTATCAGTTCCAAGGAGTCTCCTGACGGCATCTGAAGTCTTGCTGTCCCCACAGCTAACGCAGCAACTTTTGCTCCATTCTCGAGCCTCAGATCCACGTCTCCGCGGTTCAATCTTCTCTTACTTGTTAACACCTGCAAGTTATTGCAGATATGAGAAACACATCCAGTATCTAATACCCAGGATGTTGATTCTCTATAGGACAAGTTAAGATCGATCATGAGAATACCTGAAGTTTCACCAAGCTTCTCCTTTGCTTTTTCTGCAAGATAAATCTTGCAGTTTCTCTTCCAATGACCTTCTTTATGGCAGTGGAAACACTGACCTTTATCATTGACTTTAGGTTTGTCCTTTTGTGCCGTCGGTTTGCTTTTCACTAGCTTCTTAGGCTTACCTTTCTTAAAGATCTGTCCAGCTTTCCTTTTCTTGTTGGTCTTACCAACAAGCATTACATTTGGCTTATCTTTCTGGATTGTGCCTTCTGCTGTCTTCAACATGTTGAGCAGCTCAGCCAGTGAAACTTCAATTTTGTTCATATTGAAGTTGATAATGAATTGTGAAAATGAATCTGGAAGGGACTGTAGGATTAAGTCAATGCTCAGGTCATTGTTCATAACAAAGCCCAGCACAGCAAGCCTCTCAATCCACTCTATCATCTTGAGCACATGAGTTTGCACAGATGTGCCCTCGCTCATTCTGGTCCTGAACAATTTCTTAGATATCTCATATCTTTCTGTTCTGGATTGTTCACCAAACAACTCTTGTGGGTGATTCAGAATGGTCTTAGGTTCCATGTTATCATGCTGTCGCTGCAGTTCATTATTCATTGAACCGAGCATATAACACTGGACCTTGACAGAGTCCTCCTTCCAATTTTCATACATCATTAATTCATCTTCGTTAGCATTATCACCGGGTTGCACTGGATCTGGTTGATCCAGGACATAGGCTAGCTTTTCGCACCTGAGGACAATCTTCAGGTTGCGTAACCAGTCAATGTAATTTGGTCCCGTGAGTTTATTTGCATCAAGTATGCAACGGAGGGGGTTAGGTGACGACATAGCGACCTACATGGAAATATATGAGCAGATAGTTCTTAAAATCAGATTTAGGACTTTTAATCTAGATTTATGCTCCCACTATTTTTCGGCGATCTGTATTACCCTCTAAGATACATAACGGGAGATTCCGGTGATCTCCTAGTGGGGATCAGAATCCTTCGGGCAACATGCATGTGACCTTGTGGTAGCACAACAAATCACATCAAGTCCCTTAGGCAGTCAACTCTTGACAGTTGCAACGATTGCAATATCCGATCGATTTAACCCCTGAATCAGAATGACCTTGTGGTAGCACAACAAATCAATTCGATTCAGTTAAGTTTATCCATCATTACTTAGATGACATGAATTCATAGTGCAATCCTTGTGGTAGCAAAACAAAACTACACTATTTGTCCATTCATCTTAATGACATCACATGTCGTAGACCTAGTTTAATTTCTAAATCAAACAGACCTTGTGGTAGCACAACAAATCCGTTTGAGATAAGAATTATCCTAAGATCTATAATGATGGTGGGTTACGTGGATTATTCTTAATATCTCACGTTTACAACTTAAGTTTTAAAAGAGGGTTTTGATTTTGATTTGTAAAAAATCGTGCTATCAATAGTATTTCTATTTGAAGTATCAATATACTAAATAGAAATATATATATGATAGCATAGTCCACAAATATCACATATGTGCAGAAAAATTAAATGGGGATGATCATGGACTGCTAAAGCTACTATGGATTCATCGGAGCCAAACGATGATCCATAATAGGATCCTAATGTGAAAACAGCAACACTGGTTCCATTTGATTCGAGTCCTCCCTCCAGAGGTGTCTTCAGAAGATCCCGTCCTCTTAGCTTAATCCGATACATTTAAATACAAAATTCAGGACTCGCAGGTCCACAAATGTACATTTAAACACTTAGAAACCTTGATCTTATCAAGGGGAATACAATCTTATAGGAAGGTAGAAAGTACACTTGGATTAAGAGAGAGGAGGACACGCAGGTCCTATTAAAAATACCAAATGAAATAAGCATCGCATCCATTCACATCATTCATCACATGAAAATTCTAAGTCCATGATCATCCCACCATAAAACACATCACATGCATCACAATCATCACATAATTGCTGTTTGGTATTAAATTTTATAAATATAAAATTATAATACCAATTAGTTTTCGAAATAACATTTATTTCAGCATTATCAATAATATTTAAAATATTATTGACAAATAAACTAACTAAACTATTCAGTTAATCTAAATAATTATTCAAACAATTTGAATGGCAAAGTGTAATCAAGTTATGCATGAATTTAGTTTAAAACAATTTTAAACTAATTAAATTAACAGGGAATTAATTATTTAAAATAATTTTAAACAATTAACAAACACCCATTAATTATAAAGCCCTTTAATAGACTAACAGTTGTTAAACACTTTAATAAACTGTTAATAATCATAAAAATTAATTAATAACACTTATTAATTATTTTTATAATTTTCTGTTTTAAAACAATTTTAAAACAGGCTAAAACGGGCTAAAATTGGGTTTAAAGGGGGTATAAACAGGTATTTAAAACAATTTTAAAACCAGAAATAAATGGGCCCAGCCCATTAGGGCCCAATTGGCCCGGGCCCGGACCCTGGCTGGACCAGGGTCGAGCCCTGGCTCGGCCAGGGACCCTGGCTCGCCCAGGGTCGAGCCCTGGTCGAGCCAGGGCGTCGCCCGGCCCCGCCCAGTCCGACCGGATCGGGACCGGGCGGTTCGGCCCGTTCCTGTGCCTTTCGACCGGCCCGAGCCCTAATCTTCTTCCTTTAAACGAACAGAAGCCAGGAACCCTAGGTTCCCTCCCGGCGGCGCCGCCGCCGAGCTCCGGTCACCCCCGGCGGGTGCCGGCCTGGCGGGCGATGCCCCCCGACGCCGGCGATGTGCCCGGCGCCGGCGGGGTCGCCGGCGACCGGCGATGGAGAGCAAAACAAGCCCCGGAAAACCCAAAATCTGATTTTTTACAGGTTTAAAAACCCGAGTTCGGGCTCGATTTAAAGCACCTCCAAGGGCATTCCGGTGCCGATCTCCATGCCCAATGCGAAGTGGTGACTATCACCAAGAGATCTAGGGATTCTTCCGGCCATCCCAACGCTTGGGATGCACATACGAAGCCGCCGAAGTACCCAGTTTCATCATCACATGACGAACTCCGAAAAACCCAAATAAAAATCCGAAAAATACAGAAAAATAATCAAATTGATCGTGATCATCATATGAACACTAATCTGTCATTTTTAATCGGATTATACTCAAGAACACGTACAATACGGGTTCTTCACGCATATCGAGAAAACACACAAAACGGTGCCGTTTTACAACCGAACCAGCGAACCTGGCTCTGATACCACTGTAAGGAATCGCCATGAACGCAACGGAAATAAAAATGATTCCATTGTATCGGTTGCTGGGGTTGTAAAACGGACATTAAAAATAAACGGGAAGAACAGTTCTTCACCTTTGCGGGGTTTCGAATCTCCTGTGGATGATGCCGACTCGTTAATCGCGCACGCGCACGATCTCTGGAGGTATCCACACGAGTTCCCGCAGCAGACGCGACTTCCTCCTCGAATCGAGTGCTCCGACCAGATCTCAGATCCACCATGCGCGGAGAGAGACAGATCCACTCCGAGAAGGAGAGAGAGAGAGGAGAGAGAGAATCTGGGGAGTAAAAATTCGTCCAACCAACTTTTTACCACTCCCCCTTGGCCCTCCTTATATAGAAATAAGGATAAGCACAAGAGTTAATCCTCATGATTATCCAAGAGTTTGGCCTTGGATAATTCTCCATTAAATCTTCATGTTTATCCTGCAGCTTTTCACAAAAACCCAGATAAGCATGAAATTTAACATCTCTCACCATCTGACGAGAACTCTTATGTGTGTGACCCTCCAGGCCCATATATCAGTCCGGTTGCAGGCCCATTAAACTTAGAACTGTTTCTTGAGTTTAATATTTATTAATTGACATTTAAACATCGCATGTTAAATGATTAATTTAATAAACAAGTAAATTATCATCCGATGATAAATTCACTTGCCTTCTGATCATGAACAGCACCAAACACTACCTCATGATCCCAGAAGATATAAGGGATACTGATCCCTTCAATTGAGCCTTTCCGTCTGCAGATGCCGCACAGATATAATCCTTCACTCATGCAATGTCCCGATAACGCAAGGGTATGGTTTTATAGTCAAACCCTCTATCGCATTATCCAGATGGATTCTAGTACACAGTTAATATCTAGAAAGACATCTCTTTCATTTGACCCTGGCCAGGGATTTCTGTGTACACATCCATGGGACATTCTCTTTCCAGTCTTATACCAAGAGTGAGTGATCCCTTGTTGTCCACTCAATTACCTTCTCAAGCTTTCCACTATATCTGAAAGACCGATTATGGTGGACTTAATGGTTAAAGTCCACGAGTCAGAGAATCAAGATACAATGGTCCACCAACAAGGTATCATTGGTGACTCAGGTCTAAGGACCAACTGTGCTACTGCAACGATTGAATTCCCTGGTTGACTAATAGGTATAATTACCATCCAGGAATTCTTATTTGGGTCTGTTCAGTGAACTCATTCTCTAATGAGCACCCACTTGTTTGTCTTAGTGTCACCACACGAGTGAATGTGAGATCATTCACCCTCATCATATGAGCAGACATAACTTGTGTCGATCTTATCGGATATTTAATGTCCATCTCAAATATCCTATGATCGAGAACTATTTAAGACAATTGCCTTAGGATATTGATCTCACTATCATGATCTCATCATGATTCAATATTCCATACATTTGTCTATGGACCTTCATTATGATAGTCGTTTGCGAGAACTATTAAATGAAGAAATAATTGCCTTTATTAATAATCTGAACTAGAATGTACAATGATTGGCTTTGAGGCCACCCAATTCTAACAGGGTCGACGTCTTCAAGCTGAGGAGGAAATCGCGTTTGCGTCGGGAGCTCGTGTGGATACTTTTGGAGATCGTGCGCGTGTGCGATTACTGAATCGGTTCAATCCACAGGAGATTTGAAACTCCGAGGTGAAGAACGGTTCTTCCCGTTAATTTTATTAGTCCATTTCGATCCCATCAACTCAATACTTGGAACCGTATTTAATTTCCGCCGCGTTCCAACGATTCCTTACAGTGGTATCAGAGCTAGGTTGCTGGTTCGATCGTAAAACGACATCGTTTTACATGATAATTTCTCGTTATACGTGAAGATCTGTATTGAACACATTCTTGTACTTGCTCTTCGGGGAATTTAAAAATTATTATCATGTGATGATTAGTGAATTGTTCCTTGTTTTAAAAGAGTTCCACCGATGCTATAAACCTATTTTAACTAGTTTTATATGCGGTTTTAGGGGTCTTCATGCCACAACCGTTAGTTCATAAGATGAACAAGACTAGGTTTATTTCCATGCATAACTTGATCATTCTTGTCCGGTTATTAATGAGAAATATAGGGATCTAGAGATGTCTAGATTTTCATGGGTTTAATCATGGCATTGGGGAGTATTCACGGGCATAAAGATCCGATTATCGTTGTTTCTGTGGGAGATTGCAATCATACTGACAGGTCCATGGCTCCTTGTCTTTGGGTTAGGGATTTAACTTGACATGTGGCTATCTCCGTGACTGCCTGGTGCTGCCCCACTCGCGCAGTGGCCGGGGATTCCCTCCCGAAGACGTACATGGTTGTTGCGAAGGGGTATCCTATTCCGCCATGCACGATGAATACCGCATGCATGGACGCGAGGGGACATCTAGCGACGTCCGGAGCACCACCGGCGCCGCAGGGGCCGATCGGAACCCCGCCGCCCATCGGCTGGGCCGGCGGCAGCCTCCCCTCGCCGGTCGAGGGTTGAACCAGGCACGCCCCCCACCTTAAACCCTAACGGGTGACGGGGGAGGGTGGCGTGTAGGCTATCGGGTCACCCGCCCAGGTCCAGACGACCCGCTCAACCCTTTTAAAACCCCTTTAGCCCATTTTGAAATTATTTAAGCCCGTTTTTGCAGTTTTAAAATTTGTTTAAGTTGTAAAATTTTAATTAACAGATTGTTAAATTGTTTAATTTATTGTTAGTTAAATTTAGAGGGTTTAACTATTGTGGGGTATTAGTTAATTGTTTGAAACAATTTTAAATTATTAACTAACTCCCCTATTAATCAATTAAGTTTAAAATTGTTTTAAACTTGTTTTGATGCATAACTTGATTTTATTATTCTGTTCAAATTGGTTGAATTCAGTGATTAGTTAACTAAATAGTTTAGTTCGATCTTTTGTCAATAATATTGTGAATATTTGTTGATTTAAACTTGAAACAAATGTTATTTCAAAAACTAATGGTATTATATTTTATTTTTTACATAAAATGATACCAACAATAATTATCTGATAATTATTTGATACATTTGATGTGTTGTGTTAACTAGTGGGATGATCATGGACTTATGTTAATCATGTGATGGTTATTATAGTTGAATGTGATGCATGTTTTATTTGGTCTTTTTAAATAGGACCTACATGTCCTCCTCTCTTTTAATCCAAATATACATTCTATCTCCCTCAAAGTTTGTACTCTCCTTGATATGATCAAGGTTTCAAATTATTATGTAAATGTACATTAGTAGACTTGCGAGTCCTATGTTCATATTTACATGTAATTTTTGCGGATTAAGTTATTGAGGACGGGATCTTCTGAAGACACCTCTAAAGGACGGACTCGCATCAGATGGAACCTATATTGCTGGATTCATCATAGGATCTCATTATGGATCATCGTTTGGCTCCGATGATTCCATAATAGAATTAGTAGTCCATGATCATCCTATTTAATTTTCTACTTATATGTGATATTTGTGGAATGTGTTGTTAGATAAATATTTCTATTAAGTATACATGATAATTCATATCGAAATATTATTAATAGCATTATTTTATAAAATAACTCAAATACCATCTTTTTCAAAATTTAAGTTGTAAACATGAGATATTTAAAAAAATCCATGTTATCCACCATCATTATAGATCTTAGGTTGATTTTTATTTTCAAATGGATTTGTTGTGCTACCACAAGATCTATTTGATTTAAAAATTAATCACGATTTATGACATATGATGTTATTCTAGATAGGTAGACAAATGGTGTAGTTTTGTTGTACTACTACAAGGATTGCACCAAAAATTCATACTATTTATGTAATGATGGATTAACTTAACTGAATCGTTTGATTTGTTGTGCTACCACAAGATTATTCTGATTTAGGGGTTAAACTTGATCGGATATTGTAAATGTTGTGATTGACAAGAGTTGACTGCCTGAGGAACATGATGTGATTTGTTATGCTACTACAAGATCACATGTATGATACCTAAATGATTCTGATCCTCACTAGGAGATCACCGGAATCTCCCGTTCTGTACAATAGAGGGTCGTACAGATCGCCGAAAAATAGTGGGAGCTAAATTTAGATTAAAAGTCCTAAATATGATTTAATCGAACTATCTGCTTATTATCGTAAAATTTCTTTGTAGGTTGCTATGTTGTCACTTAATCCTCTTTATAGCATACTCGATGCTAACAAACTCACGGGACCAAATTATATTGATTGGCTCCGTAACCTGAAGATTGTCCTCAGGTGTGAGAAAGTTGCTTATGTCCTAGATCAGCCTGATCCGGAACACCTTGGCGAAAATGCCAATGAGGATGAACTGATGATTTACGAAAAGTTGAAGGAGGACTCTATTAAAGTCCAATGTTATATGCTGGGTTCTATATCTAATGAACTACAAAGACAGCATGATAATATGGAAGCTAAGGCCATTCTAAATCACCTGCAAGAGTTGTTTGGTGAACAGTCTAGAATAGAAAGATATGAGATATCAAAGAAACTGTTCAGGACTAAATGACTGATGGCACAGCTGTGCAAACACATGTACTTAAAATGGTAGAGTGGATAGAAAGGCTCGCAGTGCTTGGCTTTGTTATGAACAATGACTTAAGCATCGATTTAATCCTTCAATCCTTATCTGATTTTTTTTCACAGTTTATCATTAACTTCAATATGAATAAAATTGAGGTTACACTGGCTGTAATGACCCGCCACCCTATAATCGAGGATCCGATTACTAAATGGGTACCGAATCATTAATTTGGAACCAAACCAGGATTTAAGTAAGTCTGGGAAATAAACAATAAACTAAGCTAAATATTCACATCGCATTGAATTGGAAGGAAAATACAGGAATTAAAAGTTATTATAATGCGACTCGATACAACAAATAATTACATACTCCAACAGAAAAGAAGTAATTAAGCATACAGGCCAGAAATAAAGATAACAACTACGTCGGGGCATACCCCGGAACAACAACTGACGGCGCGCGACACACAGCATCACGCCCCTCGCTAAGTCTGCCTGGAGTCCTCACTTGAAAACCGCATGGGTGAGTCTCAATGAAAAGACTCAGTAGGGATCCTTCGATCCCCACAGCCCACTCACACACCTACAAGTGCAAAGTATAGCTGAAGGTAAAGTAACAAGTACAGTAGTAATTACAACTCCTAAATCTCGATATGAATCACATGCATTCGAAGTACATAACATGCATATCTCTAAAACTAGTCTACCAGGCCCGCAACCAACGTCTCAGCAAAACACGCCAACCACACGAACAAAGGTGAGAAACACCGACCCGCTGAGACCAAACAGTAACCCCTCGGATAGCACTCTAGCTACTCCGGCCCAACTGGCTCAGGTGGTTACTCCTTCCCTCAGCACGAGTAACACTTCAAAGGTACCACACCTACACCGGTACTAGCTAACCCCGGGGTCCACCAGGTGACCCTCTCTCACTAGGCGTCACCCCGCCACACCCACACCGGCGCTGTGCTCCAACTGTCACTCTAGGTCCACAGTAGCTCAAAACACAGCACAGTAAGAAGTCCACGGTCGCATGCAACACCACGTGTACGATCCGGTTACAATGAATCCATCACCATAGAGTATAATTTAAAGCATGCATTTAACTAACTAAACAACTGTCTAACAGTGTAACATGCTTTAATGGCATGAATTAGTGTGATTCTGTTTTGAATCGCGTCGCCTAAGGACGACGCCATTCAAGTCTCCTAAACTGGTTCACAGAAACTCGGCCACAGAACTTGACGTAAAACGTGTCGCCGAAACCAGTCGCCTATTGAAAAGGCGTCACTGTCCCTGGACGCTTATCAGTCTAGGAACATGGTCTGTTAATGGGTAAATCGTGTCGTGGGTGGGCGCCGCCTTTCTAAAAGGCGTCGCTTCACCTGGACGCCATTTAGCCCCGACAGACAGGTTCTCTCCTTGCTTCCCCCAATACTCGAGGTGAGATTTCTCCCCCAAAACGCATAGAAAAGGCACAAAATATTGAGGGGAAGGAGGAGAATCCATCTACCCATTAGAACACCCAATTTCTCATACATGCACTTAGCGTTTTCACCCCAAAAAGCACCCCAAAGCAGGCTTCAAATGCTGGAAAACATGGTTTTCAAACGAAAATGCACTGGGAATAGTAACCCTACTGGTTACTTGAACTCCTCCAAGCTCCAAGCCGCCCACCCGTCTCGCCCCATGCTGCCGCCGGTACCGCCGAGGTCGTCGTTACTCCACTGGGACGTCGGTCGCCGTCCTGAGAGAAAACGCCGCGGAGGAGGTGGTGGTGGTACTGGTGGGAGCTAGGAGGTCGATGGAGTGGAGGGAGCGATGAAATGGTGGGAGGAAAAGAGAGAGGGGAAGGAGGCGTCGCCGGAATCGCCGGAGGAAGGGAGGAGGGAGAGAGAGAAGGAAGAAATGAGGGAAAGGAAGGAGGGTTCGCGGGGTAACCAGAAACTGTCTAAAACGCGTCGAGATGTACGGACGCCTATCAGTCGACATGACGGGCCGTTTTGACAGAACTCTGAAACGCCTCGTCCATCCAAGACGCCATTCAGACGACAAGACTAGCGTCGTACACTGACAACCCAGGGTCGCAGTCTAAAAGGCGTCGTCCATCGAGGACGCCGTTCAGATGACACGACGGAGCCGTACTCTTGCGGCCCAAAGCCAGCCCACGTGGCACCCACGTGGCACAATCTAAAATGCGTCTGCACTGCTGGACGCTGTTTAAACCGCGTCGAGCCCACGATACGTGAAACAGAACAGAGTCTCAGCCCCATCAGGGCCTGAACTACAGGGTCCGACCCCGAAAACCGGATCCGAAAGCCTCAGTCCTTACACTGGATGACTTGCTCAACATGTTGAAGACAGCTGAGGGGACTATCCAGAAGAAAAAGCCACATGTTATGCTTGTTGGTAAGATCAATAAGAAAAGGAAAGCTGGACATACCTTTAAGAAAGGAAAGTCCAAAAAGCTAGCGAAGAGCAAGCCAACAGTTCAAAGGACAAAACAAAAGCCAATGACAAAGGTTAATGTTTCCACTGCCATAAAGAAGGACACTGGAAAAGAAACTGCAAGATTTATCTAGTAGAAAAAGCAAAAGAGAAGTTTGGTGAAGCTTCATGTATACTCATGATTGATCTTAACTTGTCTTATAGAGAATCTACATCTGGATGCATTTCTCATATCTGCAATAACGTGCAGGTACTAACAAGTAAAAGAAGACTGAACTGTGGAGATATGGATCTGAGACTTGGAAATGGAACAAATGTTGCTGCATTAGCTGTGGGGACAGTAAGACTCAAGATGCCATCAGGAAACATGTTGGAACTTAAAGATTGTTATTTTGTTCCAACTATTATTAGGAATATCATTTCTATTTCTTGTTTAGACAAAGAAGGATATTCAATGAAACTAGAGAATAATTGTTGTTTTATTTATCTAAGAGACAATTTGTTTGCTTCTGGATATTTATTAAATAGTTTGTATTTACTTGATATTGCATATGATGTATGTGTAGTAAATAAGTCTTTTGAACGAATAGATAAAGATGTGAATAAATCATACCTATGGCATTGTAGGCTCGGTCATATAAATGATAACATGATTATTAAGTTGTAAAAGAATAGATATCTTGATCCATTTGATTATGAATCATTTGCAACTTGTGAAGTTTGTCTCATGGGAAAAAATGACTACAGCTTTATTTTCTGGACATGGAGAAAGAGCTAAGGAATTAGTAGAACTAATACATAGTCATGTATATGGTCCAATGTCCACTCATGCTATGTTACTCATACTTCGTTTCATTTACAGATGATTTCTCAAGATATGGCTGTATATATTTGATGAAATATAAGTCAGAAGTTTTTGAGAAATTTAAAGAATTTAAAAATGAAGTTGAGAACCAAACTGGAAAGAGTATCAAGACTCTTCGATCTGATCGAGGGGGTGAATACTTAAGTACATAATTCACACAATATATAAAGAATAATGGTATTCTCCCTATACACCACAGTTAAATGGTGTATCAAAAAGGAGAAATCGTGCTTTATTAGATATAGTACGATCAATGATAAGTTATGCTAAACTTACAATTTCTTTATGGAGATATGAACTACTGTCTGCTCCATATCTGTTGAATAAGGTTCCTAATAAGTCAGTATCTTCCACTCCATATGAGATATAGAAAGGGAAGAAGTCAGATTTTAAGCATGTTAGAATCTGGGATTGTCCTGCACATGTCAAAAGACATGATCCAGATAAACTGGATTCCATGATTGAAAAATGCAAGTTTGTGGAATATCCAAAAGAGACTTTTGGATATTATTTCTATCAGTCAAGTGATCAAAGGATGTTTGTCGCAGAAAGAGCTATCTTCTTAGAGAAAGAATATTTTTTAAAAGAAGACAGTGGGAGCAAGATAGAATTGGAAGAAATTTCAGACTCACAAATCAATGCTGGCTTATCTGATGAGCCATTGACTCAAGAACATGTTTAAAATAATACATAAGAAATTCGCAGATTTGATAGAGTGCCTAAGCAGCCTGAAAGATATTTTGGATATATCGATGACGGCAAACTGCTAGTGCATTTAAATGAGGATGATGATCCTTAAACCTATCAAGATGCCGTGAATAGTCAAGAATTAGAGAAATGGCAAGAGGCGATGAATTCAGAAATTCAGTCCATGTACGCCAACTAAGTTTGGAACTTGGTTAATCTGCTAGAAGGTATAGTACCTATTGGCAGTAAATAGATCTTTAAAAGAAAGATCGGGGTAGATGGACAGATTGACACTTATAAGGCAAGGCTATAGCGAAAAGATATGATCAAAGACAAGGAATTGACTATGATGAAACTTTTTCTCCAATTGCCATAATTAAGTCAATCAGAATACTTCTTCTCATTACTGCATTCTATGATTATGAAATATGGCAAATGGATGTGAAATAGCGTTCCTTAATGGCAACTTTCAGGAAGAGGTGCATATGATACAATGTGAAGGATTCACTTCTAAAGAGCATCTATGTAACGACCCGCCACCCTATAATCGGGGATCCGATTACTAAATGGGTACCGAATCATTAATTTGGAACCAAACCAGGATCTAAGTAAGTCTGGGAAATAAATAATCAACTAAGCTAAACATTCACATCGCATTGAATTGAAAGGAAAATGCAGAAATTAAAAGTTATTACAATGCGACTCGATACAGCAAATAATTACATACTCCAACAGAAAAGAAATGATTATACATACAGGCCAGAAATAAAGATAACAACTACGTCGGGGCATACCTCGGAACAACAGCCGACGACGCTCAACACACAGCTACACAACCCTCGCTAAGTCTGCCTGGAGTCCTCACCTGAAAGCCGCAGGGGTGAGTCTCAACGAAAAGACTCAGTAGGGATCCTTCGATCCCCACTGCCCACACACACACACACAAGTGTAAAGTACAGCAGAGATATATTAACCAAGAAAGGCAGTAATTGCTATGCCTAAATCTCAACACGAATCACATGCATTCGAAGTATAATTAACGTGCATAATTCCATTTTATCAGGGAACCCATAATTCGGCGTATCCTTAAAACACGTCAACTACACAACGAAAGTGGGAAAAACATCGACCCGCTGAGACCAAACAGTAACCCCTCGGATAGCACGCTGGCCACCTCGGCGGTCACTCCTTCCCTCAGCAAACACCGACCCGCTGAGACCAAACAGTAACCCCTCGGATAGCACGCTGGCTACTCCGGCCCAACTGGCTCAGGTGGTTACTCCTTCCCCCAGCACGAGTGACACTCCAAAGGTACCACTCCGACACCGGTACAAGCTAGCTAACCCCGGGGTTTACCAGGTGACCCTCTCCACTAGGCGTCACCCCGCCACTGCTCCCGTCAGCGCTGTGTCCCTCCGCACCGACACAGGGTGTAGAACGCTACAACTGTCACTCTAGGTCCATCGAAATAGAAAACACGGCACGGTGCGATCCGGTCACGGAAGAAGTCCACGGTTGCACGACATCCAACGCAGTGCCATCCGATCACGAAGAGTTCAACACATTGAGTATACTAACAGCATGCATTAACCAACTATCTAGCAGTGTAAACACATTTTACTGGCATGGATTTAGTGTGGTTCTGTCTTGAATCGCGTCGCCCAAGGCCGACGCCATTCAAGCACCCTAAACTGGTTCATGAAATCCCGGCCTCAGAGTCTGGCCTAAAAGGCGTCGACACCAAAGGTCGACTTTTTAAAAGGCATCAACATCATCAGACGCCATTCACACAGAAAAACTGGAATTAACAGAAAACCTTAATCGGGGGATTTCTGCCTTAAAAGGCGTCATGGTGACCCGACGCTATTCCAAATCGCGTCGTACAAGCATGACGTCTTTCAGTGCCAGAATCCCCGAACTGACAGAGCCTTAGTAGAACGATTTCTGCCTAAAAGGCGTCATGATGGCCCGACGCCCTTCTGAAAGGCGTCGTCCATCCACGACGTCTTTTAGCGCCAGAAACCAGGTTCTGTCTCCTGCTCGAACGCTCCCTTTCCAACTCCCAAAAACAGAGGAGAAAGAGGGCAAACCAAAGCATCATAAATTCACATTCATAGAAACTCCCATTCCCATCAAGGAAAAGCCCCTAACATGCTCATTCCACCCCAAAACCACAGATCCATAACATGCTTTAAACGGGGGAAACATGGTTTAAAACACAATACTAGGGGAACCGTCACCCTACCGGTTATTTGAACTCCTCCAAGCTCCAAGCCGTCCACCCGTCTCACCCCACGCCGCCGCCGGTACCGCCGTGGTCGTCCTTACTCCACCGGGACGTCGGCCGCCGTCCGGAGAGTAAACGCCGCGGAGGAAGTGGAGGTGGTAGTGGTGGGAGCTAGGTGGGTGATGGAGTGGAGGGAAGGACGAAGTGGTGGGAGGAAAAGAGGGAGGAGAAGGGGTCGTCGCCGGAGTCGCCGGAAGGGAGGAGAGAAAGAGAGAAGGAAGAAAAATGAGGGAAAGAAGGAGGGCTCGCGGGGTTAACCAGAGACTGGCTAAAACGCGTCGAGATGTACGGATGCCTATCAGTTGACGTGACGGCTGCTCTGACAAAACTCTGCAGCACTCTGTCAGAGGTATGAAACGCGTCTTCCATACAAGACGCCATTCAGACGACAAGACTGGCGTCGTACTCTGACAACCCAGAGTTGCAGTCTGAAAGGCGTCGTGCCTCACGGACGCCGTTCAGACGACATGTCAGGGCCGTACTCTCGCGGCCCAAAGCCAGCCCACGTGGCACCCACGTGGCACAGGCTAAAACGCGTCTGCATTGCTGGACGCCGTTTAAACCGCATCGAGCCCGCTCGACGCGAAACATCACAGAGTCTCTGCCCCACTGGAGCCTGAACTACAGGGTCCAACCCCGAAAATCGGATCCGAAAGCCTCAGTCCTTACAATCTAACTAAAGTATGCAGGCTGCAAAGATCCATTTATGGATTAAAGCAGGCATCCTGAACTTGGAACTTAAGATTTGATGAAACAATCAAATCTTATGACTTCATTAAGAATAAAGATGAACCTTGTGTATATAAAAAGATTAGTGGAAACACAATTACCTTTTTAGTACTTTACGTTGATGACATTCTACTCATTAGGAATGATGTCGGAATGTTATCATCAATAAAGATTTGGTTATCCAAAAACTTCTCTATGAAGGATTTGGGAGAGGCATCTTATATTCTGGGAATAAAGATCTATAGAGATAGATCCAAAAGGATGCTTAGATTATCCCAATCCATGTACATAAACACCATAGTCATAAGGTTTAACATGAAAAATTCCAAAAGAGGTCTCACTCCGATGAGACATGAAATTTATCTTTCCAAATGAATGTCTCCTAAAACACCTAAAGAGAAAGCATACATAGATAGAGTTCCTTATGTTTCCGCAATAGAATCTATCATGTATGCAATGCTATGTACTAAGTCTGATGTGACACATCCACTAAGTGTCAATAGTAGATATCAGGCTGATCTAGGTGAAGCATACTGGAAGGCGGTGAAATGTATCCCTAGATACTTTAGAAGGACTAAGGATCTTCTTCTCGTCTATGGAGGAGACGACTTAGAACTTCAAGGATATACTGACTCGAGCTTCCAGTCGGATATGGATGATAGCAAATCCATGTCTTGATTTGTGTTCATGCTAAATAGAGGTGCAATGAGTTGGAAAAGTTTCAAATAAGAAACAACTGTAGATTCGACGACCGAAGTAGAATACATTGTTGCAGCTGAAGCAGCTAAGGAGGCGGTTTGGATGAAGAAGTTCATCTCTGCACTTGGAAAAGTCCCAAGCATTTCAGATCCTGTCCCATTATTGTATAGTAACAATGGGACAATAGCTCAAGCAAATGAGCCAAGATCACATCAGAAGTCAAAGCACATTATGAGATGGTTTCATCTGATCTGTGAGATAATCGCTCGAGGTGAAATAGTGGTTGAGAAAGTCTCATCCAAAGATAATGTAGCAGATCCCTTGACTAAGCCATTGTCTCAAAACAATTTAGAACGTCACCTTAAGTCTATGGGACTTATACATATGGGTGATTGGCTTTAGTCCAAGTGAGAGAATGATAGAATTAGGTGGCCTTAAAGCCAACTTTGTACATTCTAGTTCTGAAAATTAATAAAGGCAATCATTTCATTATGTATGTTCTCGCAAGTTAACTATCGTAATGAAGAGGATATTGAATCATGATGAGATCATAATACTGAGATCAATATTCTTAATCACTTGTCTTAAATAGTTCTCGATCATAGGATATTTGAATTGGACGTTAAATATCCGATAAGATTGACACAGGTTATTTCTGCTTATGCGATGAGGGTGAATGATCTTACATTCACTCGTGTGGTGACACTAATGTAGTGCTCAAAAAAGGTGTGTGTTCATCATGCTATCATGTGTTTACTATGATTAATAATACGAAAGAAATTGTGATCGCCAAAAACCATGAGCTTCAATGGAAAAGTGATCGCTTACTTGTAAGGAATTGCCATGAACGCAGCGGAAATAAAAATGATTCCATTGTATCGGTTGCTGGGGTTGTAAAACGGACATTAAAACTAAAGCGGGAAGAACAATTCTTCACCTTTGCGGGGTTTCGAATCTCCCGTGGATGATGCCGACTCGTTAATCGCGCACGCGCACGATCTCTGGAGGTATCCACACGAGTTCCCGCAGCAGACGCGATTTCCTCCTCGACTTGAGTGCTCCGACCAGATCTCAGATCCACTCCGAGAAAGAGAGAGAGAGAGGAGAGAGAGAATCTAGGGAGTAAAAATTCGTCCAACTAACCTTTTTACCACTCCCCCTTGGCCCTCCTTATATAGAAATAAGGATAAGCACAAGAGTTAATCCTCGTGATTATCCAAGTGTTTGGCCTTGGATAATTCTCCATTAAATCTTCATGTTTATCCTGCAGCTTTTCACAAAAACCCAGATAAGCATGAAATTTAACATCTCTCACCGTCTGACGAGAACTCTTATGTGTGTGACCCTCCAGGCCCATATATCAGTCCGGTTGCAGGCCCATTAAACTTAGAACTGTTTCTTGAGTTTAATATTTATTAATTAACATTTAAACATCGCATGTTAAATGATTAATTTAATAAACAAGTAAATTATCATCCGATGATAAATTCACTTGGCCTTCTGATCATGAACAGCACCAAACACTACCTCATGATCCCAGAAGATATAAGGGATACTGATCCCTTCAATTGAACCTTTCCGTCTGCAGATGCCGCACAGATATAATCCTTCACTCATGCAATGTCCCGATAACGCAAGGGTATGGTTTTATAGTCAAACCCTCTATCGCATTATCCAGATGGATTCCAGTACACAGTTAATATCTAGAAAGACATCTCTTTCATTTGACCCTGGCCAGGGATTTCTGTGTACACATCCATGGGACATTCTCTCTCCAGTCTTATACCAAGAGTGAGTGATCCCTTGTTGTTCACTCAATTACCTTCGCAAGCTTTCCACTGTATCTGAAAGACCGATTATGGTGGACTTAATGGTTAAAGTCCACGAGTCAGAGAATCAAGATACAATGGTCCACAAACAAGGTATCATTGGTGACTCAGGTCTAAAGACCAACTGTGCTACTGCAACGATTGAATTCCCTGGTTGACTAATAGGTATAATTACCATCCAGGAATTCTTATTTGGGTCTGTTCAGTGAACTCATTTTCTAATAAGCACCCACTTGTTTGTCTTAGTGTCACCACACGAGTGAATGTGAGATCATTCACCCTCATCACATGAGCAGACATAACTTGTGTCGATCTTATCGGATATTTAATGTCCATCTCAAATATCCTATGATCGAGAACTGTTTAAGATAATTGCCTTAGGATATTGATCTCACTATCATGATCTCATCATGATTCAATATCCCATACATTTGTCTATGGACCTTCATTACGATAGTCGTTTGCGAGAACTATTAAATGAAGTAATAAATGCCTTTATTAATAATCTGAACTAGAATGTACAATGATTGGCTATGAGGCCACCCAGTTCTAACATTCTCCCACTTGGACTATAGCCAATCACCCATGTGTCTAAGTCCCATAGACTTAAGGTGACGTTCTAAATTGTTTTGAGACAATGGCTTAGTCAAGGGATCTGCTACATTATCTTCAGATGAGACTTTCTCAACTACTATATCTCCTCGGGCGATGATCTCACGAATCAGATGAAATCGTCTCAGAATGTGCTTTGACTTTTGATGTGATCTTGGCTCCTTCGCTTGAGCTATTGCCCCATTGTTGTCACACAATAATGGAACAAGATCTGAAATGCTTGGAACGACTCCAAGCGCCGAGATGAACTTCTTCATCCAAACCGCCTCCTTGGCCGCTTCAGCTGCAGCAATGTATTCTGCTTCGGTCGTCGAATCTGCAGTAGTTTCCTGTTAGGAACTCTTCCAACTTACTGCACCTCCATTTAACATGAACACAAATCCAGACATGGATTTGCTGTCATCCATATCCGACTGGAAACTCGAGTCAGTAAATCCTCGAAGTTCCAAGTCGTTTCCTTCATAAACGAGAAATAGATCCTTAGTCCTTCTCAAGTATCTAAGGATACATTTCACCGCCTTCCAATGTTCCTCACCTGGATCAGCCTGATATCTACTAGTGACACTTAATGGATGTGCCACATCAAGCCTAGTACATAGCATTGCATACATGATAGATCCTATTGCCGAGGCATAAGGAACTCTATCCATGTATGCTCTCTCTTCAGGTGTCTTGGGAGACATTTCTTTAGAGAGATGAATTCCATGCCTCATAGGAACGAGGCCTCTTTTGGAATTTTCCATGCCAAACCTTTTGACTATGGTATCTATGTACATAGATTGGGATAATCCAAGCATCCTTTTGGACCTATCTCTATAGATCCTTATTCCTAGAATATAAGATGCTTCTCCCAAATCTTTCATGGAGAAGTTTTTGGATAACCAAGCCTTTACCGATGACAACATTCCTACATCATTCCCAATGAGTAGAATGTCATCAACGTAAAGTACCAAAAAGGTAACTGCGCTCCCACTAACCTTTTTGTATACACAAGGTTCATCTTCATTCTTAATGAAGTCATAAGATTTGATTGCTTCATCAAATCTTAAGTTCCAAGTTCGGGATGCCTGCTTTAATCCATAGATGGATCTTTGCAGCTTACATACCTTGCTTGAATGCTCTTTGGAAGTGAATCCTTCAGGTTGTATCATATACACCTCTTCTTGAAGGTTCCCGTTAAGGAATGCTGTTTTCACATCCATTTGCCATATTTCATAATCGTAGAATGCAGCGATAGCAAGAAGTATTCTGATTGACTTAATCATGGCAACTGGAGAAAAGGTTTCGTCATAGTCAACACCTTGCCTTTGACGATATCCTTTTGCTACAAGCCTTGCCTTGTATGTGTCAATTTGTCCATCTGCCCCGATCTTTCTTTTAAAGATCCATTTACTGCCAATAGGTACCATACCTTCTGGCAGATCAACCAAGTTACAAACTTGGTTGGCATACATGGACTGAATTTCAGAATCCATTGTCTCTTGCCATTTTTCTGATTCATGACTATTTATGGCTTCTTGGTAGGTTTGAGGATCATCATCCTCATTTAAGTGCACTTTTGTTTTGCCTTCATCGATATGTCCAACATATCTTTCAGGCTGCTTAGGCACTCTACCTGATCTGCGAACCTTTTGTGTATCATCTTGAACAAGTTCTTGAGTCAATGGTTCAGTAGATGAACCAGTGTTGACTTGTGAGTCTAGAATTTCTTCCAGTTCTATCTTGCTCCCACTGTCTTCTTTTGAAAGATATTCTTTCTCTAGGAAGACAGCTCTTTTTGCGACAAACACCCTTTGATCGCTGGGCTGATAGAAGTAATATCCAAAAGTCTCTTTTGGATATCCCACAAATCTACATTTCTCTGTCCTGGAATCCAGTTTGTCTGGATCATGTCTTTTGACATGCGCAGGACAACCCCAGACTCTAACATGCTTAAAGTCTGGTTTCTTTCCTTTCCATATCTCATATGGAGTGGAAGGTACTGATTTACTCGGAACTTTGTTCAACAGATATGCAGCAGTCAACAGTGCATATCCCCATAAAGAGATTGGAAGTTTGGCATAACTCATCATGGATCGGACCATATCTAATAGAGTACGATTTCTCCTTTCCGATACACCATTTAACTGAAGTGTATAGGGAGGAGTCCACTGAGACAAAATACCATTATCCTTAAGATATTCTGTGAACTCTGTACTTAAGTATTCACCCCCTCGATCTGATCGAAGAGTTTTAATACTCTTTTCAGTCTGGTTCTCAACTTCGTTTTTAAACTCTTTAAATTTCTCAAAGATTTCTGACTTATATTTCATTAAATATATGTAGCCATATCTTGAGAAATCATCTATAAATGAAACAAAGTATGAGTAACCGCCCATAGCATGAGTGGATATTGGACCACATACATCACTATGTATTAGTTCCAATAAGTCTTTAGCTCTTTCTCCATGTCCTGAGAATGGAGCTTTGGTCATCTTTCCCATGAGACAAGCTTCACAGGTTGCAAATGATTCATAATCAAATGGATCAAGATATCCATTCTTTTGCAACCTTATGATCATGTTCTCATTTATATGACCTAGCCTACAATGCCATAGGTACGATTTATTCACATCCTTATCTAAGCGTTCAAGAGAATTATTTACCAGACAAACATCATATGAAATATCAAGTAAATATAATCAATTCAATAAATACCCGGAAGCAAACAATTTGTCTCCTTGATAAATTGAACAACCTTTATTCTCTAGCTTCATAGAATATCCTTGTCTATCTAAACATGAAATAGATATGATATTCCTAATAATGGTTGGAACATAATAACAATCTATCAGTTCCAAGGAGTCTCCTGACGGCATCTGAAGTCTTGCTGTCCCCACAGCTAACGCAGCAACTTTTGCTCCATTCCCGAGCCTCAGATCTACGTCTCCGCGGTTCAATCTTCTCTTACTTGTTAACACCTACAAGTTATTGCAGATATGAGAAACACATCCAGTATCTAATACCCAGGATGTTGATTCTCTATAGGACAAGTTAAGATCGATCATGAGAATACCTGAAGCTTCACCAAGCTTCTCCTTTGCTTTTTCTGCAAGATAAATCTTGCAGTTTGTCTTCCAATGACCTTCTTTATGGCAGTGGAAACACTGACCTTTATCATTGACTTTAGCTTTGTCCTTTTGTGCCGCCGGTTTGCTTTTCACTTGCTTCTTAGGCTTACCTTTCTTAAAGGTTTGTCCAGCTTTTCTTTTCTTGTTGGTCTTACCAACAAGCATTACACTTGGCTTATCTTTCTGGATAGTGCCTTCAGCTGTCTTCAACATGTTGAGCAGCTCAGCTAGTGAAACTTCAATTTTGTTCATATTGAAGTTGATAATGAATTGTGAAAATGAATCTGGAAGGGACTGTAGGATTAAGTCAATGCTCAGGTCATTGTTCATAACAAAGCCCAGCACAGCAAGCCTCTCAATCCACTCTATCATCTTGAGCACATGAGTTTGCACAGATGTGCCATCGCTCATTCTGGTCCTGAACAATTTCTTAGATATCTCATACCTTTCTGTTCTGGATTGTTCACCAAACAACTCTTGTAGGTGATTCAGAATGGTCTTAGGTTCCATGTTATCATGCTGTCGCTGCAGTTCATTATTCATTGAACCGAGCATATAACACTGGACCTTGACAGAGTCCTCCTTCCAACTTTCATACATCATTAATTCATCTTCGTTAGCATTATCACCGGGTTGCACTGGATCTGGTTGATCTAGGACATAGGCTAGTTTTTCGCACCTGAGGACAATCTTCAGGTTGCGTAACCAGTCAATGTAATTTGGTCCCGTGAGTTTATTTGTATCAAGTATGCAACGGAGGGGGTTAGGTGACGACATAGCGACCTACATGGAAATATATAAAATGAGCAGATAGTTCTTAAAATTAGATTTAGGACTTTTAATCTAGATTTATGCTCCCACTATTTTTCGGCGATCTGTATTACCCTCTAAGATACAGAACGGGAGATTCCGGTGATCTCCTAGTGGGGATCAGAATCCTTCGGGCAACATGCATGTGACCTTGTGGTAGCACAACAAATCACATCAAGTCCCTTAGGTAGTCAACTCTTGACAGTTGCAACGATTGCAATATCCGATCGATTTAACCCCTGAATCAGAATGACCTTGTGGTAGCACAACAAATCAATTTGATTCAGTTAAGTATATCCATCATTACTTAGATGACATGAATTCATAGTGCAATCCTTGTGGTAGCACAACAAAACTACACTATTTGTCCACTCATCTTAATGACATCGCATGTCGTAGACCTAGTTTAATTTCTAAATCAAACAGACCTTGTGGTAGCACAACAAATCCGTTTGAGATAAGAATTATCCTAAGGTCTATAATGATGGTGGGTTACGTGGATTATTCTTAATATCTCACGTTTACAACTTAAGTTTTAAAAGAGGGTTTTGATTTTCTTTTGTAAAAATCGTGCTATCAATAGTATTTCAATTTGAAGTATCAATATACTTAATAGAAATATATATATGATAGCATAGTCCACAAATATCACATATGTGCAGAAAAGATAAATGGGGATGATCATGGACTGCTTAAACTACTATGGAATCATCGGAGCCAAACGATGATCCATAATAGGATCCTAATGTGAAAACAGCAACACTTGTTCCATTTGATGCGAGTCCTCCCTCCAGAGGTGTCTTCATAAGATCCCGTCCTCTAAACTTAATCCGATACATGTAAATACAAAATTCAGGACTCGCAGGTCCACAAATGTACATTTAAACACTTAGAAACCTTGATCTTATCAAGGGGAGTACAATCTTATAGGAAGGTAGAAAGTACACTAGGATTAAGAGAGAGGAGGACACGCAGGTCCTATTTAAAATACCAAATGAATTAAGCATCGCATCCATTCACATCATTCATCACATGAAAATTCTAAGTCCATGATCATCCCACCATAAAACACATCACATGCATCACAATCATCACATAATTGCTGTTTGGTATTAAATTTTATAAATATAAAATTATAATACCAATTAGTTTTCGAAATAACATTTATTTCAGCATTATCAATAATATACAAAACATTATTGACAAATAAACTAACTAAACTATTCAGTTAATCTAAATAATTATTCAAACAATTTGAACGACAAAGTGTAATCAAGTTATGCATGAAATTAGTTTAAAACAATTTTAAACTAATTAAATTAACAGGAAAATTAATTATCTAAAACAATTTTAAATAATTAACTAACACCCATTAATTATAAAGTCCTTTAATAGACTAACAGTTATTAAACACTTTAATAAACTGTTAATAATCATAAAAATTAATTAATAACACTTATTAATTATTCTGTTTTAAAACAATTTTAAAACAGGCTTAAATGGGCTAAAATTGGGTTTAAAGGGGGTTAATCAGGCATTTAAAATCAAATTATAAAAACCATAAAATGGGCCTAGCCCAATAGGGCCCAAGTGGTCCGGGCCCAGGACCCTGGCTCGGCCAGGGTCGAACCCTGGCTCAGCCAGGGTCGAGCCCTGGCTCGGCCAGGGGCCCTGGCTCGGCCAGGGCGCACCTTGGCTCTGCCAGGGCCGCACCCTGGCTCGGCCAGGGCGCCGCCCGGCCCCCGCCCGGTCCGACCGGGTCGGAACCGGGCGGTCCGGCCCGTCCAGCCAGGGTTCGACCGGCTCCTTCTCTTCAACAGAAACCTGCAACCCTACCTGTTAGCAGACGGCGGGAAGAATGGGCGGCTGCGCCGCCGCCGGCCGGCGACCGGCGGCGCCAGGCCCCTGCCGGCGTCGCCCTTGCTCCGGCGACACGCCCGGCGCCGGCAGGGCCGCCGGCGGTGGCCAAATGGCCCTTGGATCGAGCCCTAAACTCACCCTTAAAATCTGATTTTGCAGGGTTAAACAACCGAGTTTGGGCTTGATTTTTAGCACCTCCAAGGGCACTCCGGTGCCGATTTTCATGCCCAATGAGAAGTGGTGACTATCACCAATAGATCCAGACATTCGGGCCGCCATCCCAACACTTGGAATGCCCGTACGAAGCCGCCGAAGTACCCCGGTTCATCATCACATGACGAACTCCGAAAAACCCAAATAAAAATCCGAAAAATACAGAAAAATAACCAAATCGATCGTGATCATCATATGAACACTAATCTGTCATTTTTAATCGGATTAAACTCAAGAACACGTACAATACGGGTTCTGCACGCATAACGAGAAAACACGCATAACGGCGCCGTTTTACAACCGAACCAGCCAACCTGGCTCTGATACCACTGTAAGGAATCGCCATGAATGCAGCGGCAATAAAAATGATTCCATTGTATCGGTTGCTGGGGTTGTAAAACGGACATTAAAACTAAAGCGGGAAGAACAGTTCTTCACCTTTGCGGGGTTTCGAATCTCCCGTGGATGATGCCGACTCGTTAATCGCGCACGCGCACGATCTCTGGAGGTATCCACACGAGTTTCCGCAGCAGACGCGATTTCTTCCTCGACTTGAGTGCTCCGACCAGATCTCAGATCCACTCCGAGAAAGAGAGAGAGAGAGGAGAGAGAGAATCTAGGGAGTAAAAATTCGTCCAACTAACCTTTTTACCACTCCCCCTTGGCCCTCCTTATATAGAAATAAGGATAAGCACAAGAGTTAATCCTCGTGATTATCCAAGTGTTTGGCCTTGGATAATTCTCCATTAAATCTTCATGTTTATCCTGCAGCTTTTCACAAAAACCCAGATAAGCATGAAATTTAACATCTCTCACCGTCTGACGAGAACTCTTATGTGTGTGACCCTCCAGGCCCATATATCAGTCCGGTTGCAGGCCCATTAAACTTAGAACTGTTTCTTGAGTTTAATATTTATTAATTAACATTTAAACATCGCATGTTAAATGATTAATTTAATAAACAAGTAAATTATCATCCGATGATAAATTCACTTGGCCTTCTGATCATGAACAGCACCAAACACTACCTCATGATCCCAGAAGATATAAGGGATACTGATCCCTTCAATTGAACCTTTCCGTCTGCAGATGCCGCACAGATATAATCCTTCACTCATGCAATGTCCCGATAACGCAAGGGTATGGTTTTATAGTCAAACCCTCTATCGCATTATCCAGATGGATTCCAGTACACAGTTAATATCTAGAAAGACATCTCTTTCATTTGACCCTGGCCAGGGATTTCTGTGTACACATCCATGGGACATTCTCTCTCCAGTCTTATACCAAGAGTGAGTGATCCCTTGTTGTTCACTCAATTACCTTCGCAAGCTTTCCACTGTATCTGAAAGACCGATTATGGTGGACTTAATGGTTAAAGTCCACGAGTCAGAGAATCAAGATACAATGGTCCACAAACAAGATATCATTGGTGACTCAGGTCTAAGGACCAACTGTGCTACTGCAACGATTGAATTCCCTGGTTGACTAATAGGTATAATTACCATCCAGGAATTCTTATTTGGGTCTGTTCAGTGAACTCATTCTCTAATGAGCACCCACTTGTTTGTCTTAGTGTCACCACACGAGTGAATGTGAGATCATTCACCCTCATCACATGAGCAGACATAACTTGTGTCGATCTTATCGGATATTTAATGTCCATCTCAAATATCCTATGATCGAGAACTGTTTAAGATAATTGCCTTAGGATATTGATCTCACTATCATGATCTCATCATGATTCAATATCCCATACATTTGTCTATGGACCTTCATTACGATAGTCGTTTGCGAGAACTATTAAATGAAGTAATAAATGCCTTTATTAATAATCTGAACTAGAATGTACAATGATTGGCTATGAGGCCACCCAGTTCTAACATTACTAACCTTGTAAATCGGGAGAGTGTGGGGTTCTTTTGTTCCTCTCTTTCGGCCGGTCGAAAGAAAAGAGCCTTCTTTCACTTTTACTCTTATTCTTTGGGGGTGTTTCTCCTTTCGTCCAAACTCCAAGCTTTCTTCTAAATCTCCTTCAAACCTTACAAGAAAGATTGAAAACAAAAGAAAACAAATAGATTAGAACTAAAGAGAGGTAGTATCTATTCTATCCAATAACATTATCATTCAACTGAACAAAAGAACTCACTTGTTTCGTATTTTTTTAAACCCCTAAAGGCTGTATAGGCATGGAAAAGATGAAGTGAATATGTGTGATGAAGTGATGCAATGAAGAACTATATGAAAACAGAAATTTAAACTATATAAATCTTATCAAAATTCAATGGAAAATATCAAGAAGAGAGGAAAAGGATGGCCCCTCCATAGCCTTGGTCTTCAATGGACTTCAAAGGGTGAAGATGATGAAGAAGATAGAAGCTTCCCTTGCTGTCCACATTCTTCTTCTTGAGGGCCTTGAAAAACCATGTATGAAGCTCCATATTCTCTAATAGCCAACCTCTTTCAAAGGCCAATGTCTATATGTATTTATAAGAAGTGATTCAAATATATTTTGGCCTTTAAAAAGATTCTCCCGTGGCTCGGACTTGCCTTGGATGATCATGAAGGGAATTGGAAACTCTTCCAACCTCTGGAATCGGATTATCTCAGCCAAATCATATTTATCAGGAAACACTTCAAATGCGTCGTTCATGGAAGAAGCCTTTTAGTAGAAATAAATCCAGAAAAGGAAACAAAAAATAATTAGGAAACATAAAACACGTCGTCCATGCACGGCGTTCTTTAGATAACTTAAGAAATTAACTAGAATTAGAAATCGTAAACCTTGGCATACGGAAACGCGAGGGGAGAGTTTCCTCCCCTACCTTCCTGGTAAATAGGAACTCTGGCCTACCGAATCTCTTAGGACAGATTTGCAATCCCAATGGAGTAGTTTCTCTATCCGCTCTTCTAGCTTTTGCACCCTCTTTTCTCTAAGGGACAAGTGGCCGGAGTGGTAGTTGGACCTGCAATGTCTATGCCGCGGTGAGGTTGTCGAACTCGAGGAGGAAGAGGCATGGTTGGGAGACGTATGGGACCTCGTCCTGTTATCGGTAGAGGCGTTGTTTTGCCATTGATGGTGTGAATCCTTAGTCTGTGGCAGACTAAAACTTTTCTTCTAGCCAGGCGACCCCTGAGTAGAGGGTTTCTCCCGGGTCAACCGTTCGCAGGATTGGCCATGCCCAATGTCTGGGTTCGAGGTTGTGATGGGAAGGTTGCTCCCTAGCAGGGGCTATAGGGCCACCTTGTGGGGGCGGTAGTGGAGGGGCAACCAGATTTTCTTCATTTTGATGACTTCCTGAGGGGCTCGCCGTCCTGCCATGTCTCTAGCACAATGCCTCTCCTTCTTGGCGATCGACTTCGCTTCTAGCCGGTGGATAAGGTCGATCAAGAATTGTAGGTCAGGGCCTTGGGTCACATGGTGCATCTCTTCGGAGTGACCATGGTCACTGATGTTAGGTCTCGGCGCTACATGGGCATCGACGACTGGGGGAGGCAGAGGAGGGAAGGCTTCTCTGTCGCCTGTGACCTCCTTCTGTCTGGACGTCCTACTATGATCGCCTTTTGCCATGACTTCTTGAATCGTTTCCCACAAATGACACCAAAAGATCATGGGCAAAAATCTCATCTGCCACAGTTAGAACCTATGATCAGAGGGTTGGGGCTTGGTCGTCCCTACAAAAGAGCACATTGTTAAGGGCTCCCGGTAGTAATCTGGAGGATCCCCCTTCGATGCTTAAGTTAGAAAGCTGAGGGATTCCAGAGAGAAGCGAGAGGGAACTAGGCAAATTATTGCATACCTTTGCCTATTGAGTAGGGGGTCCTTATATAGTGGTCTAGAGATAGTTTCTCATCCGGTTCCAATTAGAGAAGGTACCTCGCCTGAATCTTCTCGCAGGGGTAATTACTTGGGAGGAAACAGCCAGTTTGGGAAAGTCAAATCCGGGCAAGATTCTTCACGGACCGTGATCGTTAGGGAACCATAAGTTGGGGGGTATCTTGTGGATTTGTATTGGAGCTAATTTCCAAATTTATTCGGGTCCTGTCACTCCATGGGCTTATATTAAGCCGAAAGGGTCGGGTCCCCGGACGATCTACTTCAATGGGTCTACCGATGGACCGAGGTCAGCGGGGTGGGCGTTACTGGGGGTAGGGCCATCTTACCGGGTGTGTCCTTTGAATCTTTTCTCAGGCCCATCATACCGATCTGGCGCACGAACTGTTTTAGACCCGATGAGACTTTTACCCATCACCTATAACGATCTAGAAGAGATGGTCCTGATTCTTTAGAAGGATTAGACTAAAAGTTTTAAGACCTCAAACTGCTCCAAACAGGTCTTTCGTTGGGAAGTACATTTGGCCTTTTCAAACCCGACAGGTCATGTGAAAATGGCTTCAACCAACTTCCTGTTAATCCTTGCGCCGCCGACGCTCTAGAATACAGGTATTCCCTATTCCAAAGATATCCGCCAACATCTCCAAAGGTGCAGAGACCCACACCGTACAAATAGCGTAGACTTGTTTCCCCATTCTGTGGCGTGCCGGTCTACTACAGAATAAACCCGTGATTGACTCACCCTTGCTTCACTTTGTTTCGAGAATAAGCCTGGAATAAAGCTTTTTATTCTACTTAAACCAGTTAACCCACTTTGGCGGAGGGTATTGCTTAACCCAGGGTAGAATACTTTATACCCGGTTTAAGTGGAATAGGGGCAGAATTACACATTCTTAATAAACTATGATTAACGTTAATTGTTATTCAAATTTCTTATCAATAAATGGAGCGTAAAAATTTTATCTTAATAATTAATTATGATTAATGATAATTAATATTAGTTAATCAAAATAATATTAAATAATATTTAGTAATTAGTATATTACTATTTAAATTAATAATAAACTATGATTAACGTTAATTGTTATTCAAATTTCTTATCAATAAATGGAGCATAATAAATTTATCTTAATAATTAACTATGATTAATGTTAATTAATATTAGTTAATCAAAACAATATTAAATAATATTTAGAAATCATACTAATATTTATTAATATTAATATTTATGAATTAATATTTATTATTAATATGAATTAATGGTGATTAATAATATTTATTAACATTGTTAATAATAATTAACATTTATTACTTAACATTTTTAATATTTAATACTATTTAAATGGAGCATAATAAAAATTATATTAATAATTAACTATGATTAATGTTTGCTAGTATTTATTAATCAAAATAATAATAGTTAATATTTATTAATCATAATAATCTATATTAATATTGTTTAGTATGTATTAATCACAATAATATTTATTAATATTATCAATATTAATTAACATTTATTAATATTAATTAATATTTATGAATATATATTAATCAATATAATATTTTATTAATACTATTAATAAAAGTTAACATCTATTACTTAACATTTATTGATATTTAAATATTAAATAATATTTAGTAATTAGTATATTACTATTTAAATTAATAATAAACTATGATTAACGTTAATTGTTATTCAAATTTCTTATCAATAAATGGAGCATAATAAATTTATCTTAATAATTAACTATGATTAATGTTAATTAATATTAGTTAATCAAAACAATATTAAATAATATTTAGTAATCATACTAATATTTATTAATATTAATATTTATTATTAATATGAATTAATGGTGATTAATAATATTTATTAACATTGTTAATAATAATTAACATTTATTACTTAACATTTTTAATATTTAATACTATTTAAATGGAGCATAATAAAAATTATATTAATAATTAACTATGATTAATGTTTGCTAGTATTTATTAATCAAAATAATAATAGTTAATATTTATTAATCATAATAATATATATTAATATTGTTTAGTATGTATTAATCACAATAATATTTATTAATATTATCAATATTAATTAATATTTATTAATATTTATTAATATATATTAATCAATATAATATTTTGAACTCTTTATTCTCTTCTTTATTCTACTTATTCCTACCAAATCACTTGGAATAGCGCAGTGCAATTCTACTTATTCTGGGTGGAATACCAACTACTTACCAAACTAAAATACCTCTTATTCTGGGTTAAGAAATCCCTTCCTCCTTATTCTGGTTTAAGCTATTCTGCAAACAAACTGATACTTAGAAATTAACTTATGGTACGTAATGAAGGAAGTGGACCCGGATACCAAAACCAAAATATTTTTCTCCTTGTGCGGTTGGAAAGGGAAAGGATAAGGGCGATCTTCCCACAGTATTTTTGATGGTATATTTGGTCGAGTACAAATAATTTGAGGATTTCATTTTTAGCGATGATAATATTTTCTCTTAAACAGTGACTTCAATGATAATATTTTTCTCTCAAACGAAAATTTTTCTTCACAAATGATGACTCTTTTACATGTTAATGGGTGACCAATCTAATTTCAAGAGACCCACCGCAAAGAGAAATATTATGTACGCAAACTCCACCCTTTGCAAAGAGCATTCGGCATAAGTATTTGCAACTGTGAGTTAATTTTCACGTACTCGTACACTGTACAAATTAAGAACTAAATCCATAGCTTTCTTAAGAACGGAGGCCTAAAGTGTCGGTCCACTACAGGATTTTCCTTTCCTTGCACATTTCTCCCCAAGAACGCACTGAACACATGGATTGGCTAGCTCCCTCTTACTTGAACATATATCCATTGTTTTATCCCTATACTAAGGTGCAAAATAGCTTCCCTTGTTAAGGTGCAAACTAGGTTGGTTCAACTGACCAAGTTAAACATGCTTGGATTCGTATATGTTCGTGTGTCAACTACTAGGCTCATAGTCCCAAGCCATTCGTGTGAGAATTTGTGCCAATTAAGTCTTCATTGCATGATATGTGCGCAGTCATATAGACAAGGTGAAGCAGCAAATCAATGTTAAGATGAACCAAAATTATTATGACGCATGCAGCAGGCGATAGGGGACATAAAGTTGGTTGGTTAAACAACTAATAAGTGACGCCCGTGATCGAGAGACTGCCGAAACGCGATGGAAACACATCACATGGTGCTTCACGCGGTGATGCGGCGTTTCATGTGGCGTCGTGGGGCCGCATCCTTCACGGGTTTGGTTACTAGCCATGTGGACTCCACCAGCCCACCTCCACGCTCCTCCCAAGCCCCGGACTTCCACTGTCCCCTCACATGCATGGACCCCCCCCCCCCTCTCTCTCTCTCTCTCTCATTCTCCTGTTTGTAATTTGTACAAACCTTCGACCGGCGGAAGCGACTACAACAAGACTCTCTCTCTCTCTCCTGTTTGTAATTTGTACAAACCTTCGACCGGCGGAAGTGACCACAACAAGACTCTCTCTTTCTCTCTCTCTCTCTCCTGTTTGTAGTTTTTACAAACCTACGACCAGGGGAAGACGCGACAACAAACACGAGATGATGCATGTTTTTTTTGTATCATTAAGGGTTGGAGTCAAGCTCCCTTCATTCAACAGAACACTAGTCAATAGACAACCGAAGAGAAAAACAAGAAGGTATCAGTTTAGAAACAAGGGCTAACAAGCCTATGGACCATGCAATTACATCTCCTAGGCACACACTGCACAGACATAAAAGTTGCATCAAGAAGAGCTGAGCAGTCATCAATAGATCTCCATGAAAGTCACGACTACCCTGGATACACTAGCTAACAATAACATGGGGCATCACCTTTCGATGATCACTCTACTTTGAAGTACTTTTGTCATTAGGACCTCCAAGACAGCTACAACTTCAACAACATCAACAAAAGTTGAGGTTAAGAGTCACTTGTATCTTAAAATATTGTGCTGCCAATACGATGGGAAAATGTCCACGGCCCCCGTAATAGGGTTTGTGATTATGTGAACAGGGGCATTCACAGGTGACGAGGACATCCCAAGTGCATCACTGTATCTCAGAGATTATCTACGGCTAGAGATACTCATCAACAAAAGAACCATTAGTCAACGGCCAAGAGACGATCGTCTACAATATAACTGTATGTCAACGACTGTAGAAAGTGTTTACATATATTTAAGATATGTCAACGGCTAAAGAAGTAGCCGTTGACGTATGTACTATATGTCAACGGCTATAGATGTAACAATCGACATATTAAAAAATAAAAAATAATAAAAAGTAGGAAAAGAAAAAGGTTTAATACGTCAACGGCTACAAGTTTAGCCGTTGACATACATTATATATGTCAACGGCTAAACTTATAGCCGTAGCCGTTGACAAAAAACTACCAACTGCACCCCCCCCCGGCCCGCTTCCCTTTGCCTCTCTCCCGACCTCTTTCCGCCCCTCCTGTGCCCTAATCCATGCTCGGGCCGCCATCGTCCACTGCTCCCCTCACAGCCACCGGCGTCCCGTTCGGCCCGCCGTCGTCTGCCGCTCAACCGGCCATCATCCGCCACTCGGCTCGCTGCTCCAGTCGCCGGCCCCCCCTCCCTTTCCCTCTCTACCGGCCTCTTTCCCTCTCCTAATCCCCGCTCGGGCCACCGTCGTCCGTTGCTCCCCTCACTGCTGCCAGCCTCTCGTACGACCCGCCGTCATCTGCCGCTCGGCCCGCTGCTCCCTGTCGCCCCCCCCCCCCCCTCCCGGCCTATTTTCCCCTACTGTGCCCTAATCCCCGCTCGGGCCGCCATCATCCACTGCACCCTTCACCTCCCCCGGCCTCCCGTTCGGTCCGCCATCATCCACCGCTCGGCCGCCACTCCTGTCGTCGGCCCCCTCCCTCTGCCTTTGCTGTGTGTGCTGGTTGTGCCCCCTCCCCTCGCCTTTGCCTCCCTCCAACCACACCCCCCCCCCGCCTTTGCTGCTCCTTCCTTGAGAACTGTCGCCGGCCGCCACTACTCCTAGTTCTCCACTACCAGCCGGTAGGTATGATTCTTCAACTATTCTCGGTGAGACGATTGTTAATGCAAAAATTCATGGATTAGATAGATAGAAGTTACTTTGAATCTACCCAAATTGAGTCTAATTCTGTAAGGACTGAGGTTTCGAGTTTAGTTTTCGGGTCAGTTTCGGGCCGGATCCCCTGTTTTGGACCCTGATGGGTCTGGGGAGTGTCTTCTTAATAACGTCTAGGCTGCATGACGCCTTTCAAACGGCGTCCTTCTGTGTAGACGCCATTTAGCAAGGTTGCTGTTGTGCCACGTGGGCGATTTTTGAGCCGCGAGAGTACGGCCCCTGTCTTGTCGTCTGAACAGCGTCCGTGATGGACGACGCCATTCAGACTGCGACCCTGCGATGTCAGTGTACGGTGTCGATCTTATCGTCTGAACGGCGTCTGTGGTGAGCAACGCGTTTCAGAGCTTCTGTCAGTACGGCCCGTCCTGTCATCTAATTGGCGTCTGTCTCGGACGACGCGTTTTACCCTGTTCTAGATTGACCCGCAAGCCTTCCCTCCTTTCCCTCACTTTCTCCCTCTCCCTCTCTCTCTTCCCCCTCTCCGCCTCCTCCGACCCCTCTCTACCCCTTTCCCTTCCTCTTCTTCCTCTTCCACCACTCAAACGCCTTTCTACCTCTCGCCACTACCACCACCACTTCCTTCGCGGCGTTTCCTTCTCCGGGCGGCGGCCGACGTCCCGGCGGAGTGACGACGTCCTCAGGGGTACCGGCGGTGGTCTGCGGTGCGGCGGTTCAGCGGCACAGAGCCAGGAGGAGTTCAAATAATCGGTAGGGGGACGAACCTTACATGAATTGTAATCGTTTCATCCGTAGTTTCCATGTGAAGCATGATGCGAATCTGTGGGTTTTGGGTAGAATGAACATGTTAAGGGGGTTTAGTGGGGGATTCTATACATGAGGATTTATGGGCTTCAAATGGTGATTCGATTTCCTTCTCTGTTTTCCCCCTCTTGGGCGTTTTAAGACGAAATTGGGAGTAAAAGGGAACCCTCAGGCAGAGTTGCAGAACCAGATTTCTGGCGCTAAATGACGTCGCGTCTGGACGACGCCATTTAAAATGGCGATGGGCCAGTACGACGCCATTTAGGCAGAAATCGTCTTGTTTGAGGTTCTGCCAGTTTGGGGTTCTGGCGCTAAATGACGTCGGGCCTGGACGACGCCATTTAGAATGGCGACAGGCCAGAACGACGCCATTTAGGCAGAAATCACCCCAATTGAGGTTTCTGCAAGTTTTCGGGTTCTGTTGTGAATGGCGTCTGAGGACAGCGACGCCTTTCTAACGGCGGCTTCCCAGGACGACGCGTTTTAGGCCATATTATGAGGCCGAGATTTCATGAACCAGTTTAGGATGCTTGAATGGCGTCGGCCTTGGGCGACGCGATTCAAGACAGATCACACTAATCCATGCCATTAAAATGTGTTTACATTGTTAGATAAGTTGGTTAAATACAATGCTTTAAATATACTCGACGATGATGGGTTCTTCGTGACCGGATAGCACTGCGTTGTGTGTCGTGCGACCGTGGACTTCTCTCGTGACCGGATCGCACTGTGCCGTGTTTTGTGCTACTGTGGACCTAGAGTGACAGTTGTAGCGTTTGACACCCTGTGTCGGTGTGGTTGGGACACAGCGCCGGTGGGAGCAGTGGCGGGGTGACGCCTAGTGAGAGAGGGTCACCTGGTGAACCCCGGGGTTAGCTAGTACCGGTGTCGGAGTGGTACCTGTGGAGTGTCACTCGTGCTGGGGGAAGGAGTAACCACCTAAGCCAGTTGGGTCGGAGTAGCCAGTGTGCTATCCGAGGGGTTACTGTTTGGTCTCAGCGGGTCGGTGTTTCCCACTTTCGACTGTGTGGTTGGCGTGTTCCCATTTTCGGTGGCATGATTGGCATGTTTTACCGAGACGCGAGTTATAGGTTCCTTGGTAGAATGATTCTAGAAATATGCTTGTTACACTTCGAATGCATGTGGTTCATATCGAGATTTAGGTGTAGTGTGTTACAGCTTCACTTGCTTTAATTACCTGTATCTATGTTATTACACTTGTGGGTGCGTGAGTGGGAGGCAAGGGATCGGATGATCCCTACTGAGCCCAATTCTGGTGTGGCTCACTCCCTGCGGTTTTCAGGTGTGGACCTCGTGGCGAGGGACGATGTGTGGTGTTCTCTTTGGTGTGCGGACCAGCAGCTATCTCAGTTCCGGGGTATGCCCCGATGTTGTTGTACTTTGCTTCTGCCTGTACTTATTTAATTCTTTGGACCTTGTAATTATTGTTGGATTGTATACGGACATTATTAATTTCCTTCCTACGTACTTGTAATTCCTTGTAGTCTGTGTGATTACTATATTTAACTGTGTTTAACGCTTACTCCTCCAGATGTGTGCGTGAGATCCGGGTATGAGACCATTGGATAATGATTCGACACCCATTTAGTAATCGGGTCTCCGATCATAGGGTGACGGGTCGTTACAAATTCAATCCAAATATTATTAACACTTGCTGCACTGTATGGCCTCCAACTCATTAAGTTCTTTTTCTAAATGCAATAGAGGTACTGCCATCCGATCACTTTGCAATTTTTAATAGCTCCCTTTTAAGTATCTTCAAGATAAGAATGTAACTAAGTTTAGTATTAGTTTTTTAATGTTTCTATTATTTTTCATTGTTGGAACGTAAGAGAGTATCTACTAGGTATATACAAGTATTAAAAGACATGTATGAAGGAGCAACTACTAGTGTCCGCACAGTTAGAGGGGAAACAAGAGATTTTTCTATTTCTGTTGGAATGTATCAAGGATCAGCAATAAGTCTTTACCTTTTCGCATTAGTTATGGATGATTTAACAAAAGATATACAAGATGATATCCCGTGGTGTATGTTGTTTGCGGATAATATTGTATTGATAGATGAGACGTAAGAGGGAGTTAATAGAAAACTAGAACTTTGGAGGAGCACCTTATACTCTAAGGATTTCAGGTTAAGAAGAACTAAGACAGAATATATGTATTGTAAGTTTAGTAAAGGGCGGATAGGCGAAAAGGAGGGACTTAACTTGGATAGTATGGCAAGACGTCAAAGCACCAATTTTAAATATCTTGGTTCGATCCTCCAAGAAGACGGAGGGTACAATGAGGATGTTAGCCATAGGATTAAAACAGGATGATTGAAGTGGAGACTTGTCACAAGAGTCTTGTGTGACCGTAAGATCCCAACGAAGCTGAAAGAAAAATTCTACCGTACGGCGATAAGACCTGCAATGCTATATGGTAGCGAGTGTTGGGCGATGAAGGGGCAACATGTCTTCAAGATGAGTGTTGCTGAGATGACAATGTTAAGGTGGATGTACGAGCATACTAGGCTAGATAAAATCCGTAATGAGTATATTAGAGAAAAGGTAGGAGTGGTACCAATTGAGGATAAATTGAGAGAAGAGAGACTGAGATGGTTTGGGCATGTTAGGCGTAGGCCTAGAGAGACTCCAGTTGGAAAAGTGGAGCATATTAGGATAGAGGAGGGGAAGAAAATAAGGGGTAGACCTAGATTAACTTGGAAGAGGGTAGTACAATATGATTTGGAATATTTAAACCTTTCAGAAGAGGTAGCCCAAAATCATTTAGAGTGGAAACATAGAACCCATATAGCCGACCTCAATTATTTGGGATTAAGGCTTCGTTTAGTTGAGTTCAGTTGAGTTGTGTACAATGCTTCCGTTGTAAGGATTAATACACTTTTATTTGACATCTTGACTAAGATGTTCATTATAGCATAATGATAAGCTTCTCCTCAAATTTCATGATAACTAGAACATATTTGTATTACCTAAAAGGCGGACACCATTATAAACTGATTTTATGCTTTTTGTTATTTTTATTCAAAATACATACATGCATTGTGAACTTAAGTTGAATCCTCATTTTTCAACATAAATCTATATTTAAGAATCAAGTCGAATCGAGTCATCAAGTCAAGTTATATTTTGTCACGTTTAGTTCTAACGATGTCATTGATAAATCAATTTATTCTCCGTATGAATCTGGTCAAATTTATGTTGAGCATCCATGTGCCACTTGTCTTCCCTTATATTGTATTCTGATTACATGGAAACTCTCTCTTGCACTGGCCAAAAGCTATTAGCGCATTCTCTTGTCGCCTTTCTCTTTTTTAGCTGTTAATTGAAAGGGAGCAAGATTAAAATCTGGATGTGCATGTAAGTTTTTTTGTAGATGTAGATTTCTTTTTGTCAGACTATATTACTACTTTGGTATATCAAACTGGCAACCCCAATACATAGAAGTTTACTTCCGCCTAATACCAAAGGATAATATATAAGTAGATGGATTTATACTTATGGATAAGCATGTGAATTAAAATATAATCTCTATACCGTGTATGTGGATATGGATGTTAGATGTATATATGTGGATGTGATTTGATATTTACTGTAGATACAAGTAAGTTTTCTTGCAGGTACGGATGATGATGTAGATGTGTATGTGTATATGGATGTGGTTGTGCATATGTAAATGCAGCTGTGTATGTGGATGTGGTTGGCCTTTTTTTTATTTTTTGCCCATTCAAGACTTTTGTTATGATATATGTTTTCTGTAATGACCGAGACTTTCGGATCCGGTTTTCGGGTCAGACCCTGTTGTTCTAGTCCCTGTGGGGGGCGAAACTTCTGAGTTGAATCGCGTCAGGACCTGGTGACGCGTTTTAAACGGCGTCCACCTTGGCAGACGCGTTTCAGGTGCTGCCACGTGGGTGCCGCGGGGGGGTTGGCCTTGGGCCGCGTGGGTACGGCCCTGTCAGGTCGTCTGAACGGCGTCTGCAAAGGACGACGCCTTTCAGACTGCGACTCTGGGTGTGTCAGAGTACGGCCCTGACAAGTTGTCTGAATGGCGTCTATGTAGGACGACGCGTTTCAGAATCTTGTCAGAGCGGCCGTCTTGTCACCTGATAGGCGTCCGTAGATGTCGACGCGTTTTATCCAGTTCCTGGTTAACTCCCGCAAACCCTCCTTCTTTCCCTCATTTTCTCCTAACTCTCCTTCTCTCCTCCTCCGGCGACCAGCGGCGACCACCTCCTCCTCCCTCTTTTCCTCCCACCATTTCGCCTCTCCCTCCACTTCATCCTCCACCTAACTCGTGCCACTACCACCTCCACTTCCACTGCGGCGTTCTACTCTCCAGACGGCGGCCGACGTCACGGTGGAGCAGGGACGACCACGGCGGTACCGGCGGCGGCGTGGGGCGAGAAGGGTGAACGGCGTGAAGTTTGGAGGAGTCCGAGTGTCCGGTAGGGTGACGTTCCCTATTGCATTGTGTTTAAATCATGTTTTTCTCGATATGCATGTGGTAGATCTTCGGTTTTGGGGGTTAGAATGAGCATGTTTAGGTTCTCTATGGGGGTGTTTGCCTATGAATTGTCTTGCTCTTCGCTTCCCCCTCCAGTTTGAATGATTTTTGGGGTTATTTGGGGTTGGATAGGGAGCCCTCGGGTTTAGGGCGTCCCTGGTTCCTGGGACTGAAAGACGTCGTGCATGGACGACGCCTTTTTGAAGGGCGTCGGGCCATCACGACGCCTTTTAGACGGGAATTGACTGACAGACAGTCTGCCAGGCTGAAGTTTCTGTGGTTGAAAGACGTCATGAATAAGCGACGCGTTTTTGAACGGCGTCGGGCATCCATGACGCGTTTTAACCGCAGAAATCCCTTGGATAAGGCCTTGAGAATTCCGGATTTTCGTATTGAATGGTGTCTGGGGATGTCGACGCCTTTTAAAATGCGACCATGAGGGTCGACGCCTTTTAAGGCCAGATTCTGAAGACTGATTTATTTAACCTGTACTTGGAGCTTGAATGGCGTCGACCTCGGTCGACGCAATTCAAGACAGAATCTCACTAATGCATGCCAGTAAAACGTGTTCATACTGCTAGATAGATGGTTAGCACATGTTTTAGTGCACCCGATAGAAATGGATTCCTTATGATCGGATGGTTCTATGTGTGTTATGCGATCGCGGGCTTTTCACGTGACCGGATCGCACTGTGTTGGGTTTTCAGTTACTGTGGACCTGGAGTGACATTGTAGCACTTTATCACCCTGTGCTGGTGGGGGCGTGAGCACAGCGCCGGTGGGGGCGTGGGCGGGGTGACGCCTAGTGAGAGAGGGTCACCTGGTGAACCCCGGGGTCAGCTAGTACCGGTGTCGGAGTGGTACATTCGGAGAGTCACTCATGCTGGGGGAAGGGGTAGTCACCTGAGCCAGTTGGGCCGGAGTAGCGAGCGTGCTATCCGAGGGGCTACTCCTTGGTCTCAGCGGGTCGAGGTTTTCCCACCGTTGTTTGTACGGTCGGCGAATTCTACCGGGACTACAGTTGTGGATTTTCTAGCGGCTGGTTTAGATTGTGTGTGCCTATTATGTCTTTGACTGCATGCGTTCTTACGTAGAGAATTAGATATTGTACCTGCCACTATACTTGTTACTTCACTGTTAGCTGTACTTTACAATTGTGGGTGTGTGCGTGGGCAGTGGGGATCGAAGGATCCCTACTGAGTCTTGTTTTTGAGACTCACCCCTGCGGCTTTCAGGTGAGGACTCCCAGCAGACTTAGAGCGGTGTGCGCGGCCGGGTGGTGTGTGTCTTCGGCAGTTGTTCCGGGGTATGCCCCGACGTAGTTGTCTTTTATTTCTGGCCTGTATGTTTAATTATTTCCTTTCTGCTGGAGTATGTAATTATTTGCTGTAATCGAGTCGCATTGTAATAATTTTAATTTCCTACACTCTCATTTCAATTCAATGCGATGTGAATGTTTAGCTTAGTTTATTATTTATTTCCCAGACTTACTAGATCCTGGTTTGGTCCCAAATTTAATGATTCGGTACCCATTTAGTAATCGGATCCCCGATTATAGGGTGGCGGGTCGTTACAATTGGTATCAGAGCATACGGTCTGGCAAATAAATAAATAACTAGGTTAAATGTTGTAAATTCGGCAAATAAATACATTATCCCGTACAGGCACGTCGGTAGCATAGGTTTTAGGATTCTAATTAGAACTTTTTGATTTTGTAATTGTAGGCGAGTAGATGGCTCCCAGAAGGAGGATGCCAGTTATCCGAGAGCAGGGAGATGTCCCTAGTGGGTCCGAGGCCGGGAGACCGAGTGTTGAGCAGTTTATGGAAGCCATGATGGATACCATGGCTAGATATCAGACGCGAGATCCTAGCGAGGGTTCTAGTACTCGGGGAGGGACCACAGCTACACTGGAGAGGTTCTTGAAGCTGAGGCCACCTCACTTCACCGGTCGTCCCGACCCTGACGAGGCCATTCATTGGCTTAGAGAGATTGAGAAGACTTTTGATACCATGGACTGTGCGGCAATAGAAAGGACCCCGCTGGCTACCTTCATGCTGAAGGATAGCGCCTATGACTGGTGGACCACACTGAAGAGTCTGTCTTATGGGGACAGGAGTCTTAGAGAGATATCTTGGGAGACCTTTGTCAAGGAGTTCAACGCTCAGTATTTCCCTAGACACGTTCAGAGGGCCAAGGAGAGGGAGTTCATGGATCTGACACAGGGGAGCATGACGGTGCTTGAGTACGAGGCGAAGTTTGTTTCGCTGGGGCGGTTCGTGCCTTTCATATCTCAGGACGAGGAACGTCGCACGGAGAGGTTTGTGGATGGGCTTAGGCTCAGTTTGAGGAACTTCGTGGCGTCCCATTGTTGTACAGACTTGGCGTCAGCAGTTAGGCGTGCAGCAGCTGTAGAGGCTCAGCAGATCCAATCGGCCCGGGAGAGAGGGCAGACTGTCCAGGGGCCATCTCGGGGCAGGGGTAAAGCAGCGGCACCAGCTCCTTCAGTCGGATCGGGATCATCTTCTCTCGGCTCCCGATTCAGGAGATTCTTCAGGGGCGGTGGCAGCAGTAGCGGCAGCAGCGGCAGCAGCCGGCCCAGACAGGGGCAGCAGAGTCAGACTGTGTCCAGCGCACAGCAAGAGCCAGCTCAGAGGCTTCCGGCAGTTTGTCAGCAGTGTGGTAGCGCCCATGGCGGGACTCAGTGTCCCACTCTTCCCAGGAGATGTTTTACTTGCGGCCAACAGGGCCATCTGGCGAGGCAGTGCCCGCAGGGGTATGGTCAGGGACATGGTTCAGGTGAGCAGAAGAAGCCGAGGACCCAGGGGAGAGTGTTAGCTATCACCAGGAGGGAGGCTCGCGCGTCCAACTTGGTGGAAGGTACACTTTCTGTCCTTGGGAACTCTGCACACGTGTTGATTGATTCGGGTGCTTCGCATTCTTTTATTTCTGAGCAGTTTCTAGATATTCTTTCTGCACCCGTTGATGAATTATCTGATGGTCTGATGGTGGAAGTTCCTTCTGGAGACTTCATGATATCCTATAATTGTCTGAGGAGTGTTCCCTTGACCATTGAGGGTCATGTGCTACCTGCCCAGTTGGTCGTACTTGCTATTCGTGACTTTGATATTATCCTGGGTATGGATTGATTGGAAGCCTATTATGCAGAGGTGGACTGCCACAGGAAGAGGGTGCGCTTCTCTATTCCGGACACCCCGACCTTCTTCTTCCAAGGTATTAGACTTTCTTCCCGAGGCATTCTTATTTCCGCCTTTAAGGCACAGAGGTTGCTTGCTGGTGGCTGTGAGGCTTTCCTAGCCTCTGTGGTTGTTTCTGATAGCCGTACTAGTTCTAGTCCTTGGGAGGTGTCTATTGTTTGTGATTTCGTAGATGTTTTTCCCGAAGAGCTGCCTGGCCTTCCTCCACAGCGTGAGGTTGAGTTCACCATCGAGCTTGCACCAGGTACGGCGCCCTTGTCTAAGGCCCCGTATCGGATGGCGCCAGCCGAACTCGCTGAGTTGAAGGCGCAGTTGCAGGAGTTGCTGGACAAGGGTTTTATTCGTCCCAGTACATCTCCATGGGGTGCTCCAGTTCTGTTTGTCAGGAAGAAGGATGGTTCTTTGAGATTGTGCATCGATTATAGGCAACTGAACCAGGTGACGATAAAGAATAAGTACCCGCTTCCTAGAATCGATGACTTGATGGATCAGCTGCAGACCGCGAGGGTGTTTTCCAAGATCGATTTGAGATCTGGATACTATCAGATGAGGATCAGAGATGTGGATGTTAGTAAGACGGCGTTCAGGACTCGGTATGGGCACTATGAGTTTTTGGTTATGCCCTTTGGCTTAACCAATGCTCCGGCGGCTTTTATGGATCTGATGAACCGAGTCTTCAAGACCTACCTGGACCAGTTTGTGGTGGTGTTTGTTGATGACATTCTGATCTATTCTTCTTCTGAGGAAGAGCACGCTGCTCATCTTCGGGCAGTGTTGCAGGTCCTGAGGGAGCACCAACTTTATGCCAAGTTCAGCAAATGTGAATTTTGGCTGAACGAGGTGCACTTTCTCGGGCACGTTATTTCTGGTGAAGGTATCTCGGTAGACCCAGCGAAGATAGAGGCAGTGATGAACTGGAACAGGCCGACTTCAGTGACCGAGATCAGGAGCTTTCTGGGGCTTGCTGGATATTACAGACGGTTTGTTCAGGGATTTTCTTCGATAGCGGCCCCCTTGTCGAGACTGACTCGAAAGGGAGTTCGTTTCGTGTGGACTGAGGATTGTGAACAGAGTTTTATTGAGCTAAAAACTCGTCTCACGTCAGCCCCAGTGCTGGTGCTCCCATCTGGGTCAGGTGGATTTGTGGTTTACTCGGATGCGTCCCGTCGAGGATTGGGAGCAGTCCTTATGCAGCATGGCAGGGTAGTTGCTTATGCTTCTCGGCAGCTGAAGAGGCATGAAGAAAACTATCCTACTCACGATTTAGAGCTTGCAGCTGTGGTGTTTGCACTGAAGATCTGGAGGCATTACTTGTATGGGGAGAAATTTCAGGTTTTTACAGATCACAAGAGCCTGAAATATGTGTTCACTCAGAGAGACCTGAACCTGAGGCAGCGAAGGTGGATGGAGTTTATTAAAGATTATGACTTTGACCTTTCCTATCATCCGGGCAAGGCGAATGTGGTAGCAGACGCTTTGAGTCGGAAGACGGTCATGTCATACCTTATGGTTCGGGAGTGGAAACTATTTGAACAGGTGGTGGAATCCTCCTTCAGGGTTCCGCGTGAAGAAGATAGGGCTGTACTTGTCAGCTTGACTGTGAGACCGGCTGTGTACCATGCTGTGATTGAGGCTCAGAGGGCAGATGCAGAGTTACCCCAGATTCTCCAGAGGTCTGAGATTGAGTTGTGGGATGATGGTACCGTCAGATTCAGAGGCAGACTCTATGTTCCGACTGAGGAAGATGTGCGCAGATGTGTTCTTGATGAGGCGCACCGATCGAGGTATGCAGTGCATCCCGAGGCAACAAAGATGTATCACTGTTTGAGGAGGCACTTCTGGTGGCCCGGTATGAATAGAGATGTGGCTGAGTACGTGGCTAGATGCATGACATGTCAGCAGGTTAAAGCCGAGCATCAGAGACCTGGAGGGTTGTTGCAACCCTTGCCGATTCCTGAGTGGAAATGGGAACATGTGACGATGGACTTCGTGATGGGATTGCCTGCATCCCCTAGCAGAAGAGATGCTATATGGGTCATCGTTGATCGGCTGACCAAGTCGGCGCACTTCCTAGCCATTAGGAAGGACTGGTCGGTCGGCAAGCTGGCCAAGTTGTTCGTGGACCGGATCGTCTCTCTGCACGGTGTCCCTTTGTCCATCGTATCAGATCGAGATCCGAGGTTTACTTCCAGATTCTGGAAGAGCTTTCAGCAGGCATTGGGCACTCAGTTGGCTTTCAGCTCAGCCTACCATCCCGAGACTGACGGACAGTCGGAGAGGACTATTCGGACCTTGGAGGATATGCTCAGAGCTTGTTGCCTAGACTGGGGAGGTTCGTGGGAACAACATTTGTCCACTGTGGAATTTGCCTACAACAACAGCTACCATTCTAGCATCGGCATGGCGCCTTATGAGGCTTTGTATAGGCGACCGTGTCGATCACCGGTGTGTTGGTCTGAGATCGGTGAGAGGCAGATTGCAGGACCTGAGTTGGTACAACAGTGTGCTGAGGTCGCCAGGACAGTTCAGCAGAGGTTGACCGCAGCTCAGTGTAGACAGAAGAGTTATGCCGATATCCGACGGAGACCACTTGAGTTTGAGGTTGGGGACCACGTGTTTCTCCGAGTCTCACCCTCTAAGGGTGTGATGAGATTCGGGAAGCGAGGCAAGCTGAGTCCGCGTTATATTGGACCTTTTCCCATTCTTGCTCGAATCGGGGAAACCGCGTATCAGTTGGCCTTGCCGCCCAATCTGGCAGGAGTGCACGATGTGTTCCATGTGTCCTTGTTGAGGAAGTATGTTCAGGATCCGTCCCATGTATTGGACTTTTCAGAATTGGAGGTCGCTGAGGACCTGTCATTTCCAGAGTACCCGGTTCGTATTGAGGATCGCAGAGAGCAGGTCTTGCGGAACAAGGTTGTACCACTGATCAAAGTGATTTGGCAGTACCGCTCCAGAGGTGAGGCAACCTGGGAGCGAGAGGACGAGATGCGGGAGCAGTTCCCTTACCTCTTCACGTGAGTTTCATTGTAAACTTGTATCCTTGTTTTGACCTTGTCAAATTCTAGCAATCAATTTCGAGGACGAAATTTCTTTAAGGGGGGGAGATTGTAATGACCGAGACTTTCGGATCCGGTTTTCGGGTCAGACCCTGTTGTTCTAGTCCCTGTGGGGGGCGGAAGTTCTGAGTTGAATCGCGTCAGGACCTGGTGACGCGTTTTAAACGGCGTCCACCTTGGCAGACGCGTTTCAGGTGCTGCCACGTGGGTGCCGCGGGGGGGTTGGCCTTGGGCCGCGTGGGTACGGCCCTATCAGGTCGTCTGAACGGCGTCTGCAAAGGACGACGCCTTTCAGACTGCGACTCTGGGTGTGTCAGAGTACGGCCCTGACAAGTTGTCTGAATGGCGTCTATGTAGGACGACGCGTTTCAGAATCTTGTCAGAGCGGCCGTCTTGTCACCTGATAGGCGTCCGTAGATGTCGACGCGTTTTATCCAGTTCCTGGTTAACCCCCGCAAACCCTCCTTCTTTCCCTCATTTTCTCCTAACTCTCCTTCTCTCCTCCTCCGGCGACCAGCGGCGACCACCTCCTCCTCCCTCTTTTCCTCCCACCATTTCGCCTCTCCCTCCACTTCATCCTCCACCTAACTCGTGCCACTACCACCTCCACTTCCACTGCGGCGTTCTACTCTCCGGACGGCGGCCGACGTCACGGTGGAGCAGGGACGACCACGGCGGTACCGGCGGCGGCGTGGGGCGAGAAGGGTGAACGGCGTGAAGTTTGGAGGAGTCCGAGTGTCCGGTAGGGTGACGTTCCCTATTGCATTGTGTTTAAATCATGTTTTTCTCGATATGCATGTGGTAGATCTTCGGTTTTGGGGGTTAGAATGAGCATGTTTAGGTTCTCTATGGGGGTGTTTGCCTATGAATTGTCTTGCTCTTCGCTTCCCCCTCCAGTTTGAATGATTTTTGGGGTTATTTGGGGTTGGATAGGGAGCCCTCGGGTTTAGGGCGTCCCTGGTTCCTGGGACTGAAAGACGTCGTGCATGGACGACGCCTTTTTGAAGGGCGTCGGGCCATCACGACGCCTTTTAGACGGGAATTGACTGACAGACAGTCTGCCAGGCTGAAGTTTCTGTGGTTGAAAGACGTCATGAATAAGCGACGCGTTTTTGAACGGCGTCGGGCATCCATGACGCGTTTTAACCGCAGAAATCCCTTGGATAAGGCCTTGAGAATTCCGGATTTTCGTATTGAATGGTGTCTGGGGATGTCGACGCCTTTTAAAATGCGACCATGAGGGTCGACGCCTTTTAAGGCCAGATTCTGAAGACTGATTTATTTAACCTGTACTTGGAGCTTGAATGGCGTCGACCTCGGTCGACGCAATTCAAGACAGAATCTCACTAATGCATGCCAGTAAAACGTGTTCATACTGCTAGATAGATGGTTAGCACATGTTTTAGTGCACCCGATAGAAATGGATTCCTTATGATCGGATGGTTCTATGTGTGTTATGCGATCGCGGGCTTTTCACGTGACCGGATCGCACTGTGTTGGGTTTTCAGTTACTGTGGACCTGGAGTGACATTGTAGCACTTTATCACCCTGTGCTGGTGGGGGCGTGAGCACAGCGCCGGTGGGGGCGTGGGCGGGGTGACGCCTAGTGAGAGAGGGTCACCTGGTGAACCCCGGGGTCAGCTAGTACCGGTGTCGGAGTGGTACATTCGGAGAGTCACTCATGCTGGGGGAAGGGGTAGTCACCTGAGCCAGTTGGGCCGGAGTAGCGAGCGTGCTATCCGAGGGGCTACTCCTTGGTCTCAGCGGGTCGAGGTTTTCCCACCGTTGTTTGTACGGTCGGCGAATTCTACCGGGACTACAGTTGTGGATTTTCTAGCGGCTGGTTTAGATTGTGTGTGCCTATTATGTCTTTGACTGCATGCGTTCTCACGTAGAGAATTAGATATTGTACCTGCCACTACACTTGTTACTTCACTGTTAGCTGTACTTTACAATTGTGGGTGTGTGCGTGGGCAGTGGGGATCGAAGGATCCCTACTGAGTCTTGTTTTTGAGACTCACCCCTGCGGCTTTCAGGTGAGGACTCCCAGCAGACTTAGAGCGGTGTGCGCGGCTGGGTGGTGTGTGTCTTCGGCAGTTGTTCCGGGGTATGCCCCGACGTAGTTGTCTTTTATTTCTGGCCTGTATGTTTAATTATTTCCTTTCTGCTGGAGTATGTAATTATTTGCTGTAATCGAGTCGCATTGTAATAATTTTAATTTCCTGCACTCTCATTTCAATTCAATGCGATGTGAATGTTTAGCTTAGTTTATTATTTATTTCCCAGACTTACTAGATCCTGGTTTGGTCCCAAATTTAATGATTCGGTACCCATTTAGTAATCGGATCCCCGATTATAGGGTGGCGGGTCGTTACATTTTCCCTATCTTTTGACAGTAATAACATATATCGATGATAAAGTCTTGAATTATCATGTTGGACAGTTAGTGGATATTTGATCATATAATGTTCTTTATTATATGTGCTCCATGATTATCTTAAATTTTCGACAGTAGCTTCTCACTCTTTTCCAATATACCTACTAATTTTGACTACTCTTTTTGTCACTTGTAGTTCATACAAGTGACTTTTTGAGAAAAGTTAAAATTAATAAATAATGGTAGTACATTGGAGAAGTGTGGAGAGATGATGCCGAAATTTTAAGATAATCATGAAGCACATATAATAAAGAACATTAGATGATCAAATATCTATAGATGGGTATGTTATATAATGTAGATATCCTATTTTTATGAGATTGTATGAAATCAAACAGGTGTACAGGTGTGGAAAATCTACAACTTTTAGAGGAGTTGCTTCCAATTTGTTTTTATAAATATGTATATCTATGTCTATAAATCTATCAACTTATCTATTTATATCTTTCTATCGGCTATCTAGCTAAATATCTATATATCTAGATCTTCTATCTACCTATTTATATAGTTAAATATGTACCTATGTACATATCTATGTTTATATCTAGCTATCTTGTTATCTATATATCTACTTATCTAAGTTATCTAACTATTTATCTATGTATCTATCTATATATTTACCTATCTAACTATATATCTAGCTTTGTATCTATGTTTCTATCTATGTATATATATCTAACTATCTACCTACTTAGCTATCTACCTACCAATCCATATATCTATTTATCTATCTATCTATCCACCTATCTATCTACCTATCTATCCTATCCATATAACTACCTACTATCTATCTAGCTATCCTAACTTTCTATCTATCTATCCACCTATCTATTTACCAATCTATCCTATCTATATCTATATACCTACCTATCTAGTTATGTGTGTAACTATCTTACCAACTTATCTATCTATCTTGCGAGTTATGTATCTATCTATCTATCTACGCATATATATATCTATCTATCTAACTAGGTACCTATTTATCTATCCGACTTTATATATGTATATGTGGATGTGTACGTGTCAGACCATATTACTGCTTTGATATATCAAACTGGCAACTCCAGTGCGTAGAGGTTTACTTCCACCTAGTACCAAAGGGTAATATATAAGTAGATGGATATATACTTATGGATGCACATATAAATTTGAATATAATCTCTGTACCGTATATGTGGATGTGGATGTGAAATGTGTGTATATGAATGGAACTTGATATTTACATGTGGATAGAAGTAAGTTTTTTTACAGGTACAGACGAGGAAGTAGATGTGTATGTCTATGTGTATATTATATAATGTAGGTACCATTTTTTTTATGAGATTGTATGAAATCGGACAGGTGTACAAATATAAAAAATGTACAACTTTTAAGGGAGATGCTGCTGATTTTTTTTAGAAATCTATATATCTATGTCTATAGATATATTTATCTATCTATTTATGTGTTTAACTGTTGTTAGTAGCACCTTTGAATTAATTGAATATGATAACGATGCATTTGTCTTTGCAGGTTCTTTGTGTGTGTGTCTTGGGTATTGTATGTGAGGCGATGATGATGCACTTGCCTTTGTAACCACTTTAAGGCATCTGCGAATGGCGTGGCAACTCTGGACGGCCCTGGTGGGTAATCGGGTTGCAACCGTTTGTGCAGATCGCTGAAGCATACGGAAGCCCCTAGGGGCCAAAAAATATTTTCCATCTGAGCCTCCAGCCTTCCCTCTCCTAAACTTTATGGAGAGGCGACTGTGTGTATTTGTATTTTGCGTGCGTGTGCAATGTACTTATTGTAAAAAATTGGACCCCCTTATCTAATCGATGTGCTTCCTCGCGGCTTGTGTATTTATTGGCTAAATTCATACTGTGAAGGACACATTGAGGAGAGGAGGGGATCAAGTTTCTTGTGTTGTGTGAGGCAATGATGATGCACTTGCCTTTGCAGCTACTGCAAGGCATCTGCTAACAGCGTGGCAGCCCTGGATGGCCTTGGTGGGCAATCGGGTTGCAGTCGTTGTGCAAATCGCTGAAGCATTTTTTAGCCCCTAGGAGCTAAAAGAATTTTCCATCTGAGCCTCCGATCTCCCCTCTCCTAAACTTTATGAAGAGGTTGTAGTGCTAAAAAAGGGTGTGTGTTCATCATGCTATCATGTGTTTACTATGATTAATAATATTAAAGAAATTGTGATCGCCAGAAACCGATGGCTTCAATGGAAAAGTGATCGCTTACTAACCTTGTAAATCGGGAGAGTGTGGGGTTCTTTTGTTCCTCTCTTTCGGTCAGCCGAAAGAAAAGAGCCTTCTTTCTCTTTTACCCTTGTTCTTTGGGGGTGTTTCTCCTTCCATCCAAACTCCAAGCTTTCTTCTAAATCTCCTTCAAATCTTTCAATAAAGATTGAAAATAAAAGAAAACAAATAGATTAAAACTAAAGAGAGGTAGTATCTACTATATCCAACAAAATTATCATGCAACTGAACAAAAGAACTCACTTGTTTCGTATTCTTTTAAACCCCTAAAGGATGTATAGGCATGGAAAAGATGAAATGAATGTGTGTGATGAAGTGATGCAATGAAGAACTATATAAAAACAGAAATTTAAACTATATGAATCTTCTCAAAATTCAATAGAAAAGATCAAGAAGAGAGGAAAAGGATAGCCCCTCTATAGCCTTGGTCTTCAATGGGCTTCAAAAGGTGAAGAGGATGAAGAAGATAGAAGTTTTCCTTGCTGTCCACGTTCTTCTTCTTGAGGGTCTTCAAAAATCTTATATGAAGCTCCAAATTCTCCAATAACTAACCTCTTTTAAAGGCCAATGTCTATATGTATTTATAAGAAGTGATTCAAAGGTATTTTAGCCTTCAAAAGGACTCTCCCGCGGCTCGAACTTGCCCTGGATGGTCATGAAGGGAATTGAAAACCCTTTCAACTTCTAGAACTGGATTATCTCGGCCAAATCATATTTATCAGGAAACTCTTAAAACGCGTCGTTCAAGGGTGATGTCTTTTAGTAGAAATAAATCCGAAAAAGAAAATCGAAAACAATTAGGAAACATAAAACGCGTCGTCCATGCGCGACATTCTTTAAATAATTTAGGAAATTAACTAGAATTAGAAATCGTAAACCTAGGAGAATTAGGACCTAAACAGCATCGACCACAGGTGACGCTATTAAGTTAAATCCTCAGTAATTTTAATTCCGAATTGATTTTTGCTAGGAATCCAAATGACGTCGACCATGCGCGACGTTATTAAGCGAATCTCAAGAGAAAGTCAATAAAAATTAATTAATGATTAACTATCAGACTATTCTGCGGCATTATCGTTGTGACATGAAATTTACTCAATATGATTTAAAAATTAGCGTGTTTACAGCTGCCCCACTTTGGCATTGACTTTGCAAGGGAATGAAATGTATTAAAAAGGTGATGCCAGGGTCTAATGAGACACGCTCTCAACATCACATGCTGGTAATTTTTCTCAAAACGATCAGTGAAGATGACTCAGAGAGATCAACGGAATCAATCCTATCTGGATGAGGGAAATAAAGAAACTTAATCATGGAGAGTAGTTACCAACTAATGTGAAAGTGCTGCAACCATAACGGATCTTAAGAGGAAACACGAAATATTGGATGAGAATCAAAGAAAGGATAGAATTCTAAAGATATCTTCAAGCGAACCTCAAAGATAATTAAGATACTCAATTCAGAATATAATATTTCATATCATGTCGAGATTTATTTGATCAATGGTCTGAAACTTAATCAAGAATCAATTCTTATCACAATTATTTTAAAGTACTACATGATGCATACTGAGCTAAAAGAAAAATATAAAATAAAATAAAATATAAATTAATCAAGAATAATATTGTTAAATCATCATCAATGAGTCAAGATATCGATTCTTGCAATTCAGTGCTAAGCCAAAGCTTGTTTATCCACACACCGTTTCACAAAAGCAGAACTATCGTCCTCATCAATTAACAACCTAACGGTCTATCCGTGCGATTAAGAATTCTCTGGAATTATCACTGTTTTTGTTGGAGGGGAACTCAAATTTCAGTTTCATCAAAATCACAAGGTCCTTGATGTACTCTAATAAATATTTAATATATAATAATGATGATGCAAATCAATTACAGAATGGGATATAGGGATAGAGATAACCGTCTTTTTAGTCACGGTTGGGACTCATAACACTTCCACAGTGTGATCTTGTTGGATTTCCAGCTTCATTTTTCCTTCTTTATGGTGTTCCTGTACTTAGAATTTATCAGTAACTTCAAGCAAAATGATAAACATCGCCAAATAATCAACAATTATGTAATTTCGAAAAATTTCATTGATGTACTAAATGGCGTCGTTCTGTGTGGACGTCTTTTGAAAGATGTCATGTCGAGCCGACGTGTTTTACCTTACCGAAATAGCTCCCTTCTGACTCCAACCCTAACTCAGCTTTCCTTATTCCAATCCCTTCTCCACTTCGGAAACTTCTTCCCTTTGCAAATCACTCTATATAAACTTTCTCTCTTCTTATCAAAGCAAATCAACACCCAATCAAGAAGGAAAGGCAAGGAATTCTCTATCAAAGCTCAAGAACAAGGAAGAAATTAAGAGAAAAAGCTCAATTCTATTCAAGAAAGGAATGGATTCTACTCAAAGCTCTTCAAATAAAAGGATGGGAAAAACCATTGAGAAGATTTCTGAAGTGAAGGATCACCTAAGTGGAAAAGATCCTAACTTAAAGGTAAGCTATTCTCCTTTTTAGAGTTAAATCCCTCTCTTTTCTAAGTTCTTCTCATATTTTGTTTCATACTCCAAGTCAATGATAAGACTTATACCAATTTTCTTTATTTTCAAGGGTTATCCTTTTTTTCCTGGCCCAAGAAGATTCTCTTTTTTTCCATGGATTTCCAAATTAGTTGAAAAAATTAGTCTTTCTATGTAATCTTATATCACTAAGTGGCATATCTAAGGATTGGTAATTCATGCAAAACATTACAAGAGCACACTCATGGACTGGGCTACAATGGGTGCATTGATCGAGCTGTGGCATCCTCAAACCCATACTTTCCTCTTCTCCACGTTTGAAGCTACCATCTTGCTAGAAGAAACTGAACTTCTATTAGGTCTTTCTAAACTCAAGGTAAACAGTGAAGAACCTGATGTAAGTGATATGATGGTCATGAGAGAGAAAATCACATGTCATCCATTCCTAGAGAAGATCATGGACAATCTAAAGGAAATTCAAGGTATCCTTGTTCAGAAGGGGATAAATCTGGCGAAGTTTACTGAATGGACTTTGAAGAAGATAGAAGAAGTTAAGGATGAAGACATAGAGACCATGATGATTGCATTCACTACGTGCCTGGCTGGAGTTCTATTATTCCCTGCCCAAGACAATATTCTTCAAGAAGATCAACTTGCCGCGATTAGTGGAATATTCAGGAGAAAGCAAATAAGTACGACAATTCTAGCTTATCTCTACAGCGGGCTCGCAGTAGCTTCCACTGGTCAACCTCCATACGGCAGCATGCTACTCTTGACTTTATGGATTGATCTGCATTTTAAGTTCAACCATAACAATGAAGTAGTTCCAAGGATATCTCAGCTCTATCAGTGTAGTCCCATTTTCTATATTGCCAACATTGTAAAGTTTGACAATAACATGACTAATCGAGTGCCCAATCTGAAAACTCGAGCTGATTGGCGTACTTATTTGAAGACTATGCCACGAACTGGATTCGAATCAACACCACTTGCTCTCATGGAAAAGACGGTCAGAGTTCGCCGTAGTGCTGGCACAGAGCTTCGACTGATTGGTGCGACCGAGTTTGTCTTATACAATCCACACCGCTGCCATCCTCAACTTGGTATGCCGCTATATGAATTTCCAAAAATATCTCCTCTCTTACCAATTAAGAAGTAGGCACTAAGAACTGAAGAAGATTTTGAAGCGACTGAACTCATTGCAACTCTCTGGAACATCGGGTTCACCCGTTGTATCAAACTTCCGTATGAAGCCAACAAGGAATTGTAGAAATCCTATGTAAAAGAACTTCAAAAAATTCGACCTTGAAAGCACTTCTCTATCAGCCAGAATTTGATGTATTTGTTCTATTTTCATATCGCTCCTTTATTGCTTATAAAAAAAATATTTCCTTAACATTATGCAAATTTTCAAGATTCTTCTCAAATAAAATCATGATTTTTCAGCAATATATCAAGTTTTCAGGCTCATTAAGACAAATACTGTCGACTCAGAAAGACGCTTTTCTCCGTAAAAATTAATTTCCAAAAATAAATATTTAACCCTTAAAAACCATGAATAACGCCGTCCATGCATGATGCCTATATCATTCTCTCTCCTATTCTCCAGAAATTTCAAAGCAATAAACACTCTTAATCACGTCATCCATGCGCAACGCCTTTATTTGATTTTCTCCAGATTTACGCTAATTTTCCCGATATCCCGTGGTACGGCTCTAACTAACAAAGGCGGTAATGTCCAAAACACGTCGACCATGCCCGACGCCTTTATCTCAAATTCAAAATTCGAACCGCCTGCCTCAGCTTGTATGCCACTAAATAGCGTCGTCCTGAGTCGACGCGTTTTACGAATTTTGCACAAGGTTTGCAAGCTCGAGCCCCCCTCCTTCCTCACTCGACTCTTCCATTTCTCTCTCTTCTCTCCCTCTTCTCCTCCGGCGACTCGAACTTCTCCGGCAATTCCAAGCTTCTCCGGCCACCTTCTATGGCACCGGCGAACTTCCAGCGATCCCCCTCATCACCGGCCATCCTGCTCTCCCATTCCCTTTTCTCTTTCGGGCTCCTACCCTCCATTTCCTTTTCTTCACTCACACCATGGAACGAGGCGGCCCTAGCGGCAAGAGGTAGCGAGTTACTGCCATCCCTGAGCTCGAAGAGGGTAATGACGATGCTCTTCTCCCAACACAAGAGGAGATAGCGAAAGATTTACGAGAAGCGGTGACTCTGCAAGCAGCCGAGGCATTCATGGAAGCGGAAGAAGCTCCTCTGGCCGCAGAACCGACAGCGGCACAACCCCAAGAAGCGGGTCCTTCGATGGTAAGTTTCAAATCCCTCTTTTATAGTATTTTTGGGTTTAGTGGGGACCGAAAGGGGGATGCCACGGGTCTGGGGACCTGTAGTTAAATGGCGTCGGAACTAGGTGACGCCTTTCAAACAACGTCGACCGTGGCCGACGCCATTCAAGGCAGAGTTCATTTTCCTCATTAATTTCAAAATTGATTTGAATTGCCCATATAATGATTTTCTAATATTTTCTTGACAATTTGGCAGGGGATAATGAGGACTCGTATCTCCTGGGATCTTCTGATAGCAGCATATAGAGGACTCCCGGAGTTCCAAAAGGTCCGACTGAGGGATATGGGGTTCGGGGAACAATTAGATATAGAGCCTTTCTGATAGGACCTAGTCCTCCTTCAGGTGCTGAGGGAGAGGTGGGATCCATAATGCATGGCATTCCTGATGCCCTGGGGGCACATGGTCCCCAGTTTAGAGGATGTAGTTAGGATCACAGGCCTTCGAGTCGAGGGCCGGGCGGTTAGTGGGATTACTTATCCTGACTACCGTGAGATGGCAGGGCGCCTCCTAGGTATGGATGTGTCCGGGCCACCGGAGAAAGAGTCTAGGACTCTACGCCGAGTAGAGGTAGAGGATGCCTTAGGATTAGATGTAAGGATCGTGACTTTCGGATCCGGTTTTCAGGGTCGGACCCTGTAGTTCTGACCTTAGTGAGGACTGAGGTCCTGTGGCGATTCGCATCAAGACATCGAGACGCGTTTTAAACGGCGTCCACCATCGCAGACGCGTTTCAGGTTCTGCCACGTGGGTGCCACGTGGGCTGGCTTCGGGCCGCGAGGGTATGGCCCTGTCATGTCGCCTGAACGGCGTCCACGTGTGTTGACGCCTTTCAGACAGCGACTCTGGGTTTGTTAGAGTACGGCCCTGACATGTCGTCTGAACGGCGTCTGCCTTGAACGACGCGTTTCAGAGTCTTGTCAGAGCAGCCGTCACATCAACTGATAGGCGTCCGTGGATGTCGACGCGTTTTAGCCAATCTCTGGTTAACCCCGCGAGCCCTCCTTCTTTCCCTCATTTTTTCTCCTCTCTTCCTCTCTTTCCCTTCCGACGAACTCGGCGGCGATCCCTCCTCCTCCCTCTTTTCCTCCCACCGTTTCATCTCTCCCTCCACTCCATCCTCTACCTAGCTCCTACCACTACCACCTCCACTTCCACTGCGGTGTTCTACTCTCCGGACGGCGGCCAACGTCACGGTGGAGCAAGGACGACCACGGCGGTACCGGCGGCGGCGTGGGACGAGTCGGGTGGACGGCTTGAAGCTCGGAGGCGTTCAAGTATCCGGTAGGGTGACGGTTCCCTTAGTATTGTGTTCAAACCATGTTTTTCCCCGTTTAAGCTTGTTATGAATCTTTGGTTTCGGGGGGTAGAATGAGCATGTTAGGTGTTCTTTTGATGATATGGGGGTTTTGCTATGAGTGTGATTTCCTATGAATTGTATTGCCCCTCTTTCTCCTCCATTTTTGGGTGATTTTGGGGTTATTTGGGTTGAAAAGGGAGCCCTCGGGCTCATGGCAACTCTGGTTCCTAGGGTTAAAAGACGTCGTGCATGGGCGACGCCTTTTTGAAGGGCGTCGGACCATCGCGACGCCTTTTAGACAGGAATCGCAAGATTGAGAGTTTGCCAGTTCGGGATTCTGGGACTAAAAGACGTCATGGGTCTGCGACGCGTTTTTGAATAGCGTCGGGCAGCCATGACGCCTTTTAAGGCAGAAATCCCCGGGGTAGTTTCTTTGGAAAATTCTGGATTTCTGTGCTGAATGGCGTCTGAGGATGTCGACGCCTTTTAAAAGGCGACCACTGGTGTCGACGCCTTTTAGGGCCTGATTCTGAAGACTGTTTTACATGAACCTGTACATGGAGCTTGAATGGCGTCGACCTTGGGAGACGCGATTCAAGACAGAACCTCACTAATTCATGCCAGTAAAATGTGTTCATACTGTTAGACGGATAGTTAGTGCATGTTTTAGTGTACCCGGTAGAGATAGATTCTTCATGACCGGACGATACTACGTGTATGTTATGCGATCGCGGACTTTTTACGTGACCGGATCGTACTTGCTGGGTTTTGTGTTACTGTGGACCTGGAGTGACATTGTAGCGCTTTATCACCCTATGCTGGTGGGGGCGTGAGCACAGCGCCGGTGGGGGCGTGGGCGGGGTGACGCCTAGTGAGAGAGGGTCACCTGGTGAACCCCGGGGTCAGCTAGTACCGGTGTCGGAGTGGTACATTCGGAGAGTCACTCATGCTGAGGGAAGGAGTAACCACCTGAGCCGGTTGGGCCGGAGTAGCTAGTGTGCTATCCGAGGGGTTAATGCTTGGTCTCAGCGGGTCGAGCTTTTTCCCACCGTTGCTGTGTGGTTAGCGAGTTCTATCGAGACGACAGTTGTGGGTTCCCTAGTTGGCTGGTTAAAAATATGCATGTTTATTATATTTCGACTGCATGTGATTTCACGTTAAAAATTGGGAATTGTACCTCCTGTGTTTATTACTTTACCGTTAGCTGTACCTTACACTTGTGGGTGTGTGCGTGGGCAGTGGGGATCGAAGGATCCCTACTGAGTCTTGTCTTTGAGACTCACCCCTCTGCGGTTTTCAGGTGAGGACTCTCAGCAGACCTAGCGAGGAGAGTGTGGCCGTGTGTTGAGCACCGTCAGCAGTTATTCCGGGGTATGCCCCGACGTAGTTGTTATTTTTATTTCTGGCCTGTACGTTTAATTATTTCCTTTCTGTTGGAGTATGTAATTATTTGCTGTATCGAGTCGCATTGTAATAATTTTTAATTCCTGCACTTTTATTTCAGTTCAATGCGATGTGAATGTTTAGCTTAGTTTATTATTTATCTCCCAGACTCGAATAGATCCTGGTTTGGTTCCAAATTAATGATTCGGTACCCATTTAGTAATCGGATCCCCGATTATAGGGTGGCGGGTCGTTAAAGTTGGTATCAGAGCATACGGTCTGGCAAATAAATAAATAACTAGGTTAAATATCGTAAATTCGGCAAATAAATACATTATCCCGTACAGGCACGGCGGTAGCATAGGCTTTAGGACTCTAATTAGAACTTTTTGATTTTGTAATTGTAGGCGAGTAGATGGCTCCCAGAAGGAGGATGCCAGTTATTCGAGAGCAGGGAGACGTCCCGAGTGGGTCCGAGGCCGGGAGGCCGAGTGTAGAGCAGTTTATGGAGGCTATGATGGATACGATGGCTCGATATCAGACGCGAGACCCTAGTGAGAGTTCCAGTGCGCGGGGAGGGTCCACAGCTACACTTGAGAGGTTTCTGAAGCTGAGGCCACCTCACTTCACCGGTCGTCCCGACCCTGACGAGGCCATTCACTGGCTTAGAGGGATAGAGAAGACTTTTGATACCATGGTTTGTGCTGCAGTAGAGCGGACCCCGTTGGCTACCTTCATGTTGAAGGATAGTGCCTATGACTGGTGGACCACTTTGAAGAGTTTGTCTTATGAGGACATGAGTCTTAGGGAAATTCCATGGGAGACACTTGTTAAGGAGTTCAATGCACAGTATTTCCCTAGACACGTCCAGAGGGCCAAGGAGAGGGAGTTCATGGATCTGACGCAGGGGAGTATGATGGTACTCGAGTACCAGGCGAAGTTTGTTTCGCTGGGTCGGTTTGTGCCTTTCATATCTGGGGACGAGGAGCGTCGTACTGAGAGGTTCGTGGACGGACTGAGGCTCAATCTGAGGAACTTCGTGGCGTCTCACTGTTGCACGGATCTGGCTTCGGCGGTTAGATGTGCGGCAGCAGTGGAGGCTCAACAGAGCCAGTCGGCCCGGGAGGGAGGACTGGCTGCTCAGAGCCCAGTTCGTGGCAGGGGTAAGGCAGCGGCAGCAGCCCCTTCATCCGGATCGGGATCGTCGTCACTCGGCTCCCGATTCAGGAGATTCTTCAGGGGTGGTGGCAGCAGTAGTGGCAGCAGCGGCAGCAACAGGCCCGGGCAGGGTCAGCAGAGTCAGTTAGTATCCAGTGCACCGCAGGGGCCAGCTCAGAGGCTTCCGGCAGTCTGTCAGCACTGTGGGGGTGCCCATGGTGGGACTCAGTGTCCCACTCTCCCCAGGAGGTGTTTCACTTGCGGCCAGCAGGGCCATTTGGCGAGGCAGTGCCCGCAGGGGCATGGTCAGGGACAGGGTTATGGTGATCAGAAGAAGCCGAGGACCCAGGGAAGAGTCTTAGCCATCACCTGGAGGGAGGCTCGCGCGTCCAACTTGGTGGAAGGTACACTTTCTGTCCTTGGGAACTCTGCACACGTATTGATTGATTCGGGTGCTTCGCATTCTTTCATTTCTGAGCAGTTCCTAGATATTCTTTCTGCACCCGTTGATGAGTTATCTGATGGTTTGATGGTGGAGGTTCCTTCTGGAGACTTTATGATATCTTATAACTGCTTGAGGAATGTTCCCTTGAGCATTGAGGGTCATGTGCTACCTACCCAGTTAGTTGTGCTTGCCATTCGTGACTTTGATATCATCCTGGGCATGGATTGGTTGGAAGCCTTTTATGCGGAAGTGGACTGCCACAGGAAGAGGGTGCGATTCTCCATTCCGGACACCCCGACCTTCTTCTTCCAAGGTATTAGGCTTTCTTCCCGAGGTATTCTTATTTCTGCCTTTAAGGCACGGAGGTTCCTTGCTGGTGGCTGTGAGGCTTTCCTTGCCTCTGTTGTTGTTTCTAATGTCCGGGATAGTCTCAGCCCTGGGGAGGTACCTGTTGTATGTGAGTTCATAGATGTGTTTCCTGAGGAGTTGCCTGGCCGTCCTCCTCAGCGAGAGGTCGAATTTACCATCGAGCTTGCACCAGGTACGGCGTCCTTGTCTAAGGCCCCGTATCGGATGGCGCTAGCCGAACTCGCTGAGTTGAAGGCGCAGTTGCAGGAGTTGCTGGATAAGGGTTTCATTTGTCCCAGTACATCTCCATGGGGTGCTCTAGTTCTGTTTGTTAGAAAGAAGGATGGTTCTCTGAGATTGTGCATTGATTATAGACAGCTGAACCAGGTAATGATAAAGAATAAGTACCCACTTCCAAGGATCGATGATTTGATGGATCAGCTGCAGTCTGCGAAGGTATTTTCCAAGATCGACTTGAGATCCGGATATTATCAGATGAGGATCCGGGATGTTGATGTTAGTAAGACGGCTTTCAGAACTCGATATGGACATTATGAGTTTTTGGTTATGCCCTTTGACTTGACCAATGCTCCGGCGGCCTTTATGGAGCTGATGAACCGAGTCTTCAAGACCTACCTGGATCAGTTTGTGGTTGTGTTTATTGATAATATTCTGATCTATTCTTCTTCTGAGGAAGAGCATGCCACCCATCTTCGGGCTGTATTGCAGGTCCTGAGGGAGCACCGACTTTACGCCAAGTTTAGCAAGTGTGAGTTTTGGCTAGACGAGGTGCATTTCCTTGGGCATGTTATTTCTGGCAATGGTATCGCAGTGGATCCAACCAAGATCGAGGCGGTGATGGATTGGAGCAGGCCGACTTCAGTAACTGAGATTAGGAGCTTTCTGGGGTTTGCCGGTTATTACAGGCGGTTTGTTCAGGGATTTTCTTCGATAGCCGCCCCCTTGTCGAGGTTGACTCGAAAGGGAGTTCGCTTTGTGTGGACCGAGGATTGTGAGCAGAGTTTTATTGAGTTAAAGACCCGTCTCACGTCAGCCCCTGTGCTGGTGCTTCCATCTGGATCCGGTGGATTTGTAGTTTACTCTGATGCGTCCCGTCGAGGTTTGGGCGCAGTTCTAATGCAGCATGGCAGGGTAGTGGCTTATGCTTCTCGACAGCTGAAGAAGCATGAAGAGAACTATCCTACTCATGATTTGGAGCTGGCAGCTGTGGTATTTGCACTCAAGATCTGGAGGCATTATCTTTATGGGGAAAAATTTCAGGTCTTCACCGATCACAAGAGTCTGAAATATGTGTTCACTCAGAGAGACCTGAATTTGAGGCAGCGAAGGTGGATGGAGTTCATTAAAGATTATGACTTTGACCTTTCTTATCATCCGGGCAAGGCGAATGTGGTGGCAGACAGTTTGAGTCGGAAGACGGTCATGTCATACCTTATGATTTAGGAGTGGAAATTGTTCGAGCAGGTGGTGGAATCTTCCTTTAGGGTTCCACATGAAGATGACAGAGCCGTGCTGGTCAGTTTGACTATGAGACCAGCTGTGTATCATGCAGTAATTGAGGCTCAGAGGGCAGATGTTGAGTCATCACAGATCCTCCAGAGGTCAGAGGTGGAGTTGTGGGACGACGGTACTGTCAGGTTCAGAGGTAGACTTTATGTTCCGACTGAGGAGGACGTGCGCAGATATGTTCTTGATGAGGCGCACCGTTCGAGATATGCAGTGCATCCTGGAACGACTAAGATGTACCATTGTTTGAGGAGGCACTTATGGTGGCCCGGTATGAAGAAAGATGTGGCTGAATATGTGGCTAGATGTATGGCTTGTCAGCAGGTTAAAGCCGAGCATCAGAGACCTGGAGGGTTGCTGCAGCCCTTGCCGATTCCAGAGTGGAAATGGGAGCATGTGACGATGGACTTCGTGATGGGATTCCCTACATCCCCTAGCAGGAGAGATGCCATCTGGGTCATCGTTGATCAGCTGACCAAGTCGGCACACTTCCTAGCTATTAGGAAGGACTGGTCAGTCGGCAAGCTGGCAAAGTTGTTTGTAGACCGGATCATCTCTCTGCACGGGGTACCTTTGTCCATTGTATCAGATCGAGATCCGAGGTTTACTTCCAGATTCTGGAAGAGCTTTCAGCAGGCATTAGGCACTCAGTTGGCTTTCAGCTCAGCCTACCATCCCGAGTCTGACGGGCAGTCGGAGAGGACTATTCAGACGTTGGAAGATATGCTCAGGGCTTGTTGTCTAGACTGGAGAGGTTCTTGGGAACAGTATTTGTCCACAGTGGAATTTGCCTATAACAACAGTTACCATTCCAGTATCGGCATGGCGCCTTACGAGGCTTTGTATGGGCGACCGTGCCGATCTCCAGTATGTTGGTCCAAGATCGGTGAAAGGCAGATAGCGGGACCCGAGTTAGTACAGCAGTGTGCTGAGGTTGCCAGGACAGTTCGGCAGAGGTTGACCGCAGCTCAGAGTAGGCAGAAGAGTTATGCTGACATCCGACGGAGACCACTTGAGTTTGAAGTTGGGGACCACGTGTTTCTCCGAGTCTCACCCTCCAAGGGTGTGATGAGATTCGGGAAGCGAGGCAAGCTGAGTCCGCGATATATTGGGCCTTTTCCCATCCTTGCTCGGATTGGGGAAACCGCGTATCAGCTGGCCTTGCCACCCAGTCTTGCAGGGGTGCATGATGTGTTCCATGTTTCCTTACTGAGAAAGTATGTTAAGGATCCGTCCCATGTCTTGGATTTTTCAGAGTTAGAAGTCGCTGAGGACCTGTCCTTTCCAGAATATCCTGTTCGTATTGAGGATCGCAGAGAACCGGTCCTGCGGAACAAGATTGTACCGTTGGTCAAAGTGATTTGGCAGTACCGCTCCGGAGGTGAGGCAACCTGGGAGCGAGAGGATGAGATGCGGGAGCAATTCCCTTACCTCTTTTCGTAAGTTTCCTTGTGAACTTGTATCCCTGTTTTGACCTTGTTATTTTAGCAGTCAATTTCGGGGGCGAAATTCTTTTAAGGGGGGGAGATTGTAAAGATCGTGACTTTTGGATCCGGTTTTCAGGGTCGGACCCTGTAGTTCTGACCTTAGTGAGGACTGAGGTCCTGTGGCGATTCGCGTCAGGACATCGAGACGCGTTTTAAACGGCATCCACCGTCGCAGACGCGTTTCAGGTTCTGTCACGTGGGTGCCACGTGGGCTGGCTTCGGGCCGCGAGGGTATGGCCCTGTCATGTCGCCTGAACGGCGTCCACGTGTGTTGACGCCTTTCAGACTGCGACTCTGGGTTTGTCAGAGTACGGCCGTGACATGTCGTCTGAACGGCGTCTGCCTTGAACGACGTGTTTCAGAGTCTTGTCAGAGCAGCCGTCACATCAACTGATAGGCGTCCTTGGATGTCGACGCGTTTTAGCCAATCTCTGGTTAACCCCGCGAGCCCACCTTCTTTCCCTCATTTTTTCTCCTCTCTTCCTCTCTTTCCCTTCCGACGAACTCGGCGGCGATCCCTCCTCCTCCCTCTTTTCCTCCCACCGTTTCATCTCTCCCTCCACTCCATCCTCTACCTAGCTCCTACCACTACCACCTCCACTTCCACTGCGGCGTTCTACTCTCCGGACGGCGGCCGACGTCACAGTGGAGCAAGGACGACCACGGCGGTACCGGCGGCAGCATGGGGCGAGTCGGGTGGACGGCTTGAAGCTCGGAGGTGTTCAAGTATCCGGTAGGGTGACGGTTCCCTTAGTATTTTGTTCAAACCATGTTTTTCCCCGTTTAATCTTGTTATGAATCTTTGGTTTCGGGGGGTAGAATGAGCATGTTAGGTGTTCTTTTGATGATATGGGGGTTTTGCTATGAGTGTGATTTCCTATGAATTGTATTGCCCCTCTTTCTCCTCCGTTTTTGGGTGATTTTGGGGTTATTTGGGTTGAAAAGGGAGCCCTCGGGCTCATGGCAAGTATGGTTCCTAGGGTTAAAAGACGTTGTGCATGGGCGACGCCTTTTTGAAGGGCGTCGGACCATCGCGACGCCTTTTAGACAGGAATCGCCTGATTGAGAGTTTGCCAGTTCGGGATTCTGGGACTAAAAGACGTCATGGGTCTGCGACGCATTTTTGAATAGCGTCGGGCAGCCATGACGCCTTTTAAGGCAGAAATCCCCGGGGTAGTTTCTTTGGAATTTCTGGATTTCTGTGCTGAATGGCGTCTGAGGATGTCGACGCCTTTTAAAAGGCGACCACTGGTGTCGACGCCTTTTAGGGCCTGATTCTGAAGACTGTTTTACATGAACCTGTACATGGAGCTTGAATGGCGTCGACCTTGGGAGACGCGATTCAAGACAGAACCTCACTAATTCATGCCAGTAAAATGTGTTCATACTGTTAGACGGATGGTTAGTGCATGTTTTAGTGTACCCGGTAGAGATAGATTCTTCATGACCGGACGATACTACGTGTATGTTATGCGATCGCGGACTTTTTACGTGACCGGATCGTACTTGCTGGGTTTTGTGTTACTGTGGACCTGGAGTGACATTGTAGCGCTTTATCACCCTGTGCTGGTGGGGGCGTGAGTACAGCGCCGGTGGGGGTGTGGGCGGGGTGACGCCTAGTGAGAGAGGGTCACCTGGTGAACCCCGGGGTCAGCTAGTACCGGTGTCGGAGTGGTACATTCGGAGAGTCACTCATGCTGAGGGAAGGAGTAACCACCTGAGCCGGTTGGGCCGGAGTAGCTAGTGTGCTATCCGAGGGGTTACTGCTTGGTCTCAGCGGGTCGAGGTTTTTCCCACAGTTGCTGTGTGGTTAGCGAGTTCTATCGAGACGACAGTTGTGGGTTCCCTAGTCGGCTGGTTTAAAATATGCATGTTTATTATATTTCGACTGCATGTGATTTCACGTTAAAAATTGGGAATTGTACCTCCTAAGTTTATTACTTTACCGTTAGCTGTACCTTACACTTGTGGGTGTGTGCGTGGGCAGTGGGGATCGAAGGATCCCTACTGAGTCTTGTCTTTGAGACTCACCCCACTGCGGTTTTCAGGTGAGAACTCTCAGCAGACCTAGCGAGGAGAGTGTGGCCGTGTGTTGAGCACCGTCAGCAGTTATTCCGGGGTATGCCCCGACGTAGTTGTTATTTTTATTTCTGGCCTGTACGTTTAATTATTTCCTTTCTGTTGGAGTATGTAATTATTTGCTGTATCGAGTCGCATTGTAATAATTTTTAATTCCTGCACTTTTATTTCAGTTCAATGCGATGTGAATGTTTAGCTTAGTTTATTATTTATCTCCCAGACTCGAATAGATCCTGGTTTGGTTCCAAATTAATGATTCGCTACCCATTTAGTAATCGGATCCCCGATTATAGGGTGGCGGGTCGTTACATTAGATGACCCTAGGCAGGACCAGGGTGAGTCTAGAGAGGGTTTTATAGACAGATTAGCTAGGTCAGCTTCTGGTTCCTACTACTGGGATGAGGGCCAGAGGTAGTTAGTGGACCGACAGCTTAGACTCTTCTTAGTTTTCTTGTTCGGTCGGTTGCTCTTCGGGACGAAGGGTGACCAAATCCATTGTAGATTTCTCAGTTTGCTAGAGGATTTAGATAGGATTCTCCGTGGTCACGCTAGACTGTGAGACCACCATCAACGGCTTCGCGCCATTTCTTCAGGTACCAATTCTTTTAATTATTTCATTAATGCAAATGTATGCTTATGAAATGATGTTTCTAACTTGTATGTTTATTTATGCAGATTTGGAGTTACTATTGTTTCCCATTGGGTCGAGCTAAGGCCATCCAGACAGATGCAGTTCCATTGGCCTGCAGATGGCAGCCGGTTGTGGACACAACTCCACATCATCAGCTGACGGCCCTCCGCCGTCAATTCTTAGATTATCCTAAGCTCCTGGTAAGTTATTTGTTTAATATAATTCTGCTTATGTGAATTTAAATGTATTGATTTATGAATGCAACTAACTTAAATGCATGCAGGTTATTTGGCGCCCGTATCTGGGTATGGATGAGGAGGGACAACCCTGGGTAACAACGGGTAGGGCACGGTTCGGCAGGTAGGTGTGGGTGCACTGCCTGAATGAGATTGAGTTATTGCACCTACGCCTGGCCATGAGGACCCTGTGCTTGCATCAGGAGTGGATCGAGGAGGAGATCCCGGGGGGGATAGGGCGATCAATGAGGGGGAAGTAGGCGCGTACTGATTGGAGGGTGAAGTTCGCAGAGCAATACGATGACTGGCACCGCGGTGGGGTCTTGGTTCAGTCTGATGCGGAGGATAGTGATGTCTACCTTCAGCAATACCGGGTGCACTACGCCACTTAGCTTCGCCAACTGCGCCCCCTTGATGTGAGTATGCTTTGATGCTTCTTTCATTTTGTCGTTATCTTCATTTAAATTTGTGAATGCATGAATGACATGTGAAAATGTAGGATGCACGAGACGCCACAATCATTACCCTCCGTATTCGACTCCAGGACGCGGAAGCCCAGTTGGAACAAGTGCAGAAGGAACTCCTCGACCTGGTATGCATGCATGGATTATGACATGAATTTCTTATTAATTAAACTATTTTGACGCTTAGCCACTAACGACTTTCTTGATGCAGCGTGTCATATACACCCATGCAGCCCAGCCTCCCTCATACGCGGCCAACGCCTCTTCTTCTGGTGCTTCTCACGACGCTGCCATGACCGCCCTCTAGGAGCAACTGGCCTAGGCCATTCACTGGACCTCCCTTGCAGAGGAGGATCGAGCCTCCCGAGTAAGTTCTTGATCTTGACTTCTTTTGTTGAGCTAACTCTTTGATTGCCTGATTATCTTGAACTGACGATGCTTTCTCTTGCAGGTTGCCGAGCTTCAGGAAGCCCATCAGAGGGCTGAGGCTAACGCGGCTCGAGTGAGGGAATTGGAGGAGCAGGTGGCTCCTCTCTCCACTAGGGATCTTCCTCGAGAGCTTTCGTGTCTCCAGTCTCGGCTGGAGTTCATCACCGAGGAGCGGGAGCGGGAACGGCAAGAGAGGCAGCGTATGGATGCCAAGATGTCTTCCCTCCGGGTCCAACTAGGTATTGCTGAGCACGAGCGACGTAGCATCGAGGAGTGATACCAACGTGCTCATCAACGGGCTCAGGAGAGTAGACTTGGGAGCACACTTACTGCCAGCATGGTTGTCTCTTCGGGCCACGCTGGTCCGAGCATGATGGGCCTGCCACTGCCGCCATCTAGAGCGCCAGCACCAGACGTTCAAGATGAAGCCCAGAGTCAACTTGACGAGGGAGCTGGGAAGAGTCAGCTATGAGGGCTGCTTCATGTATCTTCTTCTTTTGTGAGTCCTGATGATGTCGGACTCTCAAATGTATGCAATTTTTGACATATATATGGCATCTTTTGTTCTTCAAATGTCTCCCTTTTACTCTTGACCTTCTTGTCTATCTATAACCTACACGTCTTGACAAACAAGTGAAATATATCTTCTGGCTTGGCCCCTTGTCCGATTAACTAACCGAATTCTTGATCTCATCCTTGATAGATTGATCAAGGGGTAAAGCCTTTATTTAATGAAGGCAAAAAAATAACTGACAAGGGAAATAGAACTGTAAAAATGCAACAGGTAGGCATGCAAATGCTCGCTGAAAATGAAAGGAATGCAACACCCATGATGCAACAAGCAGATGCAAATATCCGTTTTTCATGGCTTTTGAAATATCTAATTTTTTGCTTTTGAAAAAAGAAATTGTACTTTTGAAATATCCATTTCCTTTTGAACTTTTAGAATATCCATTTTTTTTGTATTTTTGAAATATCTATTTTTTTTTGTACTTTTGAAATATCCATTTGTTTTTGTACTTTTGAAGTATCCATTTTTTTGTACTTTTGAAACATCCATTTTTTTGTACTTTTGAAGCATCCTTTTTTTTTTGTACTTTTGAAATATCCATTTTTTGTACTTTTGAAATATCCATTTTTTTTGTACTTTTGAAGTATCCATTTTTTTTTTGTACTTTTGAATTTTTTTCACACTTATTCCTAAAGACTAACATGGCACTTAAATAAAAAAGAGCTTACTGTTTTGTTAACTTTAATTCGCAGACTATTCTTCAATATCCTAATCCAAACTCATCGTGCTCGAATTTTGCTCGTGATCGTGATCCCATTCGATGGTCTGACCCTCAGTCGACCTAGGCCATTCCTTGAACTTGGAGTACACCTCTTTGGAGAGAAGAGAAGAAATGGTCTAGGAAGTCCATGAGAAGGTTCCGGAGACTCAAAAAGATGTCCCTCCTTTACTCTAGTATATGTTGGGATTCAGTCACTTTCACTTTGCGGGGTATTTATCGACCTTGCGCTCCCTTCTATTTAGTTTTGTGGCCTTTTGGTGTAACATTCGTAGTGTAATGGCCTTTGTTTTTGTTTTTTATATTGGCTTTTGCCTCTCATTTTGCTTTCATGGTGCGGGTCTCCCCTTTTTTTTTTATGATGGCTTACTACTAAGATGATAGATATGTTCGGTAGTCTATTCTAAGGCTCATTCCGACGTTATGGGCTGAGATTAAAACATAGATTTTGTTTGAAAAGAATGAATTGCACTTTACGCTCTTGGTCAAGCTTTTGGTGTTCTTTGGACTTCACATCTCTTGTTATTCACGAATCAAGCGTCTCAGTATGTGTATATGCAGCTAAATTAGACCATCAAAGACTAATGAGGGAATTTGGGTTTTCAAATTTTTAGACTCCACTGGTCCTTGCGCCATGCTAGTCGACACAACCTATTCTAAGGATAGTATTTCTTGAGATACAAACCATTCTAGGGGTGAGATAACTCTTGACCTTCAGCATTAACTAATCTGTAAGTATTATCAGGAAAAGCATGAGAAATAACATAAGGACCTTCCCAATTGGATTGGAGCTTAGAACGCGGACCACCAGGTTTTATGAAAATTCTTCTAACCACCATTTCACCAACTTTAAACTTTCGTTCAATGACCTTCTTTTGATAAAAACGTTCAAGTCTATTTTGATATACTCGTGCGTGATTAGCTGCTGACCATATTTTCTCATCTAAGAATTCCAGCTGAGCGAGGAGTGCAGAGCGATGCTCATTAATGGAAAATTTATTGCTCAGTTGTACTCTTAATGATGGGATGAGGACTTCGTATGGAACTACCGCTTCCATTCCAAATGTCAAAGAATAAGGAGTTTGCCCAGTAGGTGTGCGGATTGAAGTTCGGTATGCCCATAGAGTCTCAATTAATTTTTCTGGCCAGTCCGAAAATTTATTAAACTTACACGTTTTCTTGATAATTTTTATCAAAGTCTTGTTGGTCGCCTCTGCTTGGCCATTGCTTTGTAGATAATAAGGAGATGAATGATGCAATGTAATTTTATGCCTATTGCAGAGATCCTTTTAACTCTTATGAGATGAACTGCAGTCCATTGTCAGTGATAATAGTGCTCGGAATTCTGAATCTGGTGATGATGTTCCTCATGATGAACTTGCAGATATTCTTCAGCTTCCGCCCACTTGGTGAAGTATTCCGTTGCCGTGAGAATGAAAGATTTTTGCTTGGTGGCGGAATCAGGATTACCAAGAAGACCAATGATGTCGAATGCCCACATGAAGAAAGGCCATGAAGATGAAACATGATGGAGTGAAGATGCGGGAGAATGGATTTTATCGACGTGAAGTTGACACTTAGCACAGCTCCGGATATATCCTACACAATCTTCTTCTATGGTTGGCCAATAATATCCCTGTCTAAGGATTTTCTTTGATAGCATTTGTCCGTTAACTGGCCACTACAAACTCCAGCATGAGCTCCTTCCATGATTTTCTAAAGCTCATCTTCAACTAGACATCTCAAGAAAACACCATCAAATCCATGTTTATATAGAGTTCCCCCAACCAGAGTGTATCTCTGAGCAACTCTTCTGATAGCCCTTTTTTCCTCAGTAGTGGCTTCTTTAGGGTATGACTAATCTTCACAATACTTAGCAATCTCATAATACCATGGTTTATCCTCATATTCCATTTCTTCCTGCCAATCCAACAGCATGATTTCTCTCTTTTCTACAATATCCCCATCTCTAACCTTTTTCAGCAGTTTCTCTTTAACCTTAAGGAAAGAAGGGCCTTTCACGGTAGGAAAAAGACGCCTATGAACAATGATCGTTTCAGATTTCCTGCTGATCGGGAAATTTAGAGAAGATGCGAGAGAGGCTAAAGCGTCAGGTAGAATGTTCTGATTCCGAGGAACATGGACAAAGATCAGTTTGGTAAAAAACTTGGCATAAGCTGAAGTGAGTTCTTGATAGGGCTTAAGCTTGGGGTCAAGGGTGCGATACTTAGTAAGCACTTAGCAAAGAATTAGTTGACGATCACCCACAATTCTCAGTTTGGTGGCACCATGGAGATGCGCGGCCTCGAGGCCAATAAGGAGAGCCTCATATTCAGCTATGTTGTTGGTGACATAGAAATCAAGCTGAAAGGCTTGGGGAATGGTGACACCTTCAGGTGATAGAAGAACAATGCCGATGCTCTTACCATGAGAGTTCAGAGCTCCGTCAAAATGCAGAGTCCACATATCATCATCGGTTCTGTCTATGGACATCAGTTCTTCATTTGGAATCTCCGATCGGACTAGATCAAATCGAGGAAGTGGGTGATGAGCAAGATGTTCTGCTATGGCATGGCCTTTAATTGCTTTCTGCTGAATGTAGGTGATATCAAATTGGGATAGAAAGCTCTGCCAACGTGCTAACCTATCAGTGAGGACGGATCTCTCAAGAAGAAACTTAATGAGATTCATTTTAGCGATGAGATGAACTTCATGGGCCAGAAAATAATGCTTCAGTTTCTGAACTACCCATACCAATGTTGCACACGTTTTCTCCATCGTTGTATACCTCTGTTCAGCGGGATTGAGAAGTTTAGAAAGATAGTAGGTTGCCCTTTCCTTTCCTTCTTCATCCTCTTGTGCTAGGATAGCCTCGACCGCATCATCCAGGACAGAAATGTATAGAATTAAAGATTTGTCTGGAGACAGTGGTCTTAAGATAGGAGGGCTTGCCAAATAATCCTTCAATCCATTAAATGCCTCCTGACATTTGTCGTCCCAATCAAACTTGACTCCCGGCTTAGTAAGCTCGTAGAACGGCTTACATCTTTGTGAATGCTGGGAGACAAAGCAACGAATAAATTGCAAGCTCTCGATTAATCCTCTTAATTCTTTCAAATTCTTGGCAGGTGGAATCTCTCTGATAGCCTTTGCCTTGTTGGGATCGATCTCAATATCCCGTTTACTTACAATAAATCCCAATAATTTTTCTGATGATACTCCGAATACACACTTCTTGGGATTCATCTTCAACTGGTATTCTCTTGACCTCTCCAAAACCTATGCCAGAACTCTTGCATGCCCAACTTTAGTCTTGGATTTTACCAGCAGATCATCCACATACACTTCTAAGTCAATGTGCATCATGTCATGAAATATTGCCATCATGGCTCTCTGATAAGTGGCTCCAACATTTTTCAATCCAAATGGCATAACAACATAGCAATAACTTCCCCAAGGTATGGTGAATGATGTTTTCTCTTGATCTTCTTCTGCCAACTTAATCTGATTATACCCTGAGAACCCATCCATAAATGACAATGTTTCATAGCTAGCCGTGTTGTCAATGAGTACGTATATGTGAGGCAGTGGAAAGTTATGTTTAGGACATGCCCGATTCAAATCTCGGAAGTTAATACAGATTCTGACCTTCCCATCCTTTTTCATAACTGGGACTATAGTGGCCACCTATTACGGATAGAGGACAAGTCTAGTGAATTTGGCTTTATACAACTTATCGACCTCTTCTTTCATTTTCAAAGCCATCTGGGGGTAGAATCGTCTTAACTTTTGTTTAACCAAACTAACTCCATCTTTCAATGTCAATCGATGCTCTACTAAGGAAGAATCTAATCCCGGCATATCTTCATAACTCCAGGCGAAAGTGTCTTTATAATCCTTGAGAACTTAGACCATTGCCTCTTCGTCTACTTCAGACAGGTTCTTACTAACGAGGACAACCTTAGGTTCATCTTCAGTCCCTAGATTAATCTCTTTGGTAGGCTCTTCTACGGTAGCTGAGGATTCATCAAATCTCTTCACTCCACTGGCATACACCTCAGCCGCGTCCTCGTCGTCTTCTCCTTCTTCATTAATAGGGTCTTTCTCATGTAACAACTCATATACCCCGTACCCATCATCGACTAACTCATCAACTTCACATTCTTCTGGCATCTGAATGGGATCTTCTAACAGCTGAGGGATCTGGGAGCAAGAAAGGCATCTTAAAGTTAGATCCTGGAGGTATCTATTCAGAACTCGTCTACCCTTAGGCTTCCTAGACTTCTTAACTTGACTAACCTGCCTAGAATCCCTACAACTAGACTCTCTATCCTGACCTAGTGAGGACGAAGAAGGATAAAAATCATAGGATACATGTGGTGATACAGGTAAATCCTCTCGAGAGGAGGGACAAAGTAGATCTCGAAGATAATCTTGCCTGAGCGTCCTGCGCAATGGGGTATAGTTGGACAAATATGAAGTTTCCTCAACGAGGATTTGGGAGGAAGAAGTTGCCAAATTGGCTTTTTTTTTTTTTTTGAGATTATCTGTGTTTATCATAAAGTAGGAATGGATATGAATAGGGGGAGAATGAAATGATAGAGGTAATGGCACCAGTGCCAAGGGATTGGGGGGATCATACAATAGTATGTCCCAGATGAAATCGTAGATCCTCTCAAGATTGAGAGGAATCTGAGGAATAAGGTCTCGTGGGGACAGAGTAACAATAATGGGCGGAGCCCGTGGGATGTCTTCAGTAATGACCCGCGACCAAGTCGGAGGAGTAGGGTGTAGAACAGAGTGTGGAGGGTGAAAACATGAGAGGGATAGGTTCCCCTCCAGAGAAGATAAATGGTGAATCCGATTTCATAAGGGTCATCCAGCTCCCCTTCATTAGTTTCTTCAATCAGTAAAATCCTTTTATCAAAGATGGCCCCGAGCCTTTTAATTAATTCATCTATCATGAGCGGCCACTTTGATTATGATGGATTTAAGAATAGCCTGTTTAGTACAATATACAGGTCCCATATATCAAACCAGCAGTACCACTCACATTCTGGATCTTGAGTCTTCCTCCTTTTCATCAGCCGTAGAGCCTCCAAGGACTGGTATGTCAACAGTTGTGAACAATGTCAAACCAGATCCTTCCCATATATATCATGCAGGTCAAAATGGGAGGTAATCACTATTGTATTGTCGTGGTCATGTTGAATCACGGGCCCTTTAACAAAATGAGTGGACAAGGTCCAAGTCAGGGAATCCCGATTTTCTTTGCAAGGGGTAACCATTGTCTTCCATATCTTCTGACCATCTTCGCCTTCTTGTTGTTCAACAATATTATGCCTCACTTTCTCCGGCCTATAGCTTAGGCCACTGCCAGATATCCTTCTTTCATCTGTCGCTGGTTTAGTTCTTCCTTGCGACCGGGTGCCCAGACCCTTTTCAGGTTGATATCCCACCTTCAGCATGATGTTCCAGCCTGGGGTACTCATGGACTGCCCCCGCTTCATGGCATCGATTGGGTAAGATGTAGGCATGATATGCTTAAACGGGTCTACTGAAAGGATGTAGGTTTGGCATAAAGAGATGATTGGCCTTTGAGCGGTCGGAAGGACTAGATTTGGACTTATATTCAGCGAGTGGATTGCGGTAAGGATAGGCATACTAGTAGCATTGATGATACGTCCTTTGTAAGAGAACTTGAGGCATTGGTGGTTCGTTGATGGAATCGCCTCAAGTGATTTGATGTAAGGACGACCGAGTATGCCTTTCAGTGAAGGGTCGATCTCGAGAATATGAAATTCGACCTCAGCATGGCAAGCAGGGCCTAATTCTACCTTTAAATAGACCATGCCCAAAGGGGAACGGGTAGAGTTATTATAGACTGTGACAGAAATGAGAGAAGGCAACCATTTTTCTTTCGGGACTCCACAGAGCTCCAGAGTTCTTGGTCGTAACACATTGATAGATGCCCCTGTTAGTATTAGATGGTCTTAAAGCCAATCTGATACTATGTATTGATTCAGTTTATTAATAGATGGCATTAATTCATTGTGTGTAATTAATTCGATCTATGTTTATCGTATCACGATGAAGTCCATGAACATGTGCAATAATCTTCGGATTATGATGAGATCATAATTACGGGACCGATGATTTATAAACAAATGTTCTTAATTGTTCCTAGTCATAGGATGTTTGAGAAGGACATCGAACATCCGAATAGACTAGTATAGGTTTCTTCAGCTCATATGATGAGGGTGACTGATCTTATAAGTCACTTGTGTGCAGACACTATGTTGGACCTGTAGGTGCTCATTGGCGAATGAGTTCATTGAACTGATCTGACTCTGAATCGCTGTTAACTAGCTCGATTCTTTTGTTATGGTTGCGTAGATGATCTTTGGACCTGAGACGTCAAAGATATTTTGTTGGTAGGTTTCTAAACTTTGACCTTGACTAACGAATCCCTAACCATGAGTTATCAATAAGTCAAGTGATCGGTTTCAGGGAAATTGTAAGGATTGAGATTTCGGATCCAGTTATTGGGTTAGTTTCGGTGTCGAACCTCTTAATTTGGGCCCTTGTGGGGCTGAGAGCATAGGTTCTTTATCTCGTCGAGCTTGCTCGACGCGGTTCAAACGGCGTCTTGATAGGAAGACGCGTTTTAGAGTGTGCTACGTCGATGCCACATAGGCGCCACGTGGGCCAGTTTTGGGCCGCGAGAGTACGGTCCTGGTCTTGTCACTTGAATGGCGTCGGTGTTGGGTTACGCATTTTTAGCTAGGTTTGGTTTAAACCTACGAATCCTCCCTCCTTTCCCTCATTTCTCTCATTTTATTCTCTCTCCGAACACTTCACTCTCCCTTCCCCCTTCTCCTTCCTTTCCTCTCCCTCCACTCCATCAAACCCCCTCCCTAATTTCTACCACTACCACCACCATTTCCTCCGTGGCGTATTGCTTTTCGGACGGCGGCCGACGTCCCGGTAGAGTAACGGCGTCCACGGCAGTTTTTGGCGTGGCGGTCCGGTGGCTTGAAGCTCAGAGGAGTTCAAGTAACCGGTAGGGTGACGATCTCCGTTGTATTTTGATTAAAATCACGTTTTTCCTGCTTTGGAGCATGTTTAGGAGATTTTCGAGATGAAATTCCACATTTTATACTCAGAAGGCTATGGGAACCTATTAGCAAATGTTAAATGGCGTCTTGGGACAACGACGCCATTTTGAATGGCGGCTGCCTCCCATGACGTGATTTAAGTCCGAATCACCCCGAGGCCTGATTCTGTTTCTATCGTGATTAGACGACGAGGGATAGCGACGCCTTTTAAAAGGTGACTACCTTGGACGACGCGATTTAGGCCATCTTCTAAGGCCAGGTTTTACATGAACCAGTTTAAGAGTCTTGAATGATGTCGGTTTTGGGCAATGCGATTCAAGACAGAATATCATTAAAGCATGCAATTAACATGTGTTTACATTGTTAGATAGTTTGGATAAATGCATGTTTGAAAACATACTCGAGGACGATGATTCCTTTGTGATCGGATCGCACCGTGTTGCTTTTTGTGCGATCGTGGACCTAGAGTGACAGTTGTTAACGCTTAGGCACCCTATGTCGGTGTGGGAGTGACACGGTGTAGGTGTGGGAGTGGTGGGGTGACGCCTAGATAGAGGGTCACCTGGTGTACCCCAAGGTATAGCTAGTACCGATGTGGGAGTGGTACATTTGGAGTGTCACTCGTTCTGAGGGAAGTAGAACCACCTTGAGCCAGGTCAGGCCAGAGTAGCCAACGCGCTATCCGAGGGGTTGCTGTTTGGTCTCAGCGGGTCGGTATTTCCCGCGTTCGGCTGTGTGGTTTGCGTGTTTAGCCGAGATGTTGGTTGTGGACTCCGTGGTGGAGTGGTTTCAGAGTTGTGTTTACTGCTTTATTTATTTAAATTGCCTTTATTCATGTTGTTGCACTTGTGAGTGCGTGAGTGGGTGGTGGGGATTAAAGGATCCCTATTCAGTCTATTTCGATGAGACTCACACCCTGCGGTTTTCAGGTGAGGATTCCAGGCAGGCATAGTAAGGAGGGTTTTGTCTCGAGTTGCGCACCAGCAGCCATTGTTCCGAGGTATGTCATGATGTAGTTGTTATTTATTTTCAGGCCTGTATACTTAATTACTTCTTTTTAGTTGGAATATGTAATTATTTGCTGAGTCAAGTTGAATTGTAATAATTTTTAATTCTTGCACTTCCTTTACAATTCAATGTGATGTGGATGTTTAGCTTAGTTTATCATTTATTTCCCAGACTTATCGAGATCCTGGTTTGAGTCCAAATTTTAATGATTCGGTACCCATTTAGTAATTGGATCCTCGATTATAGGGTGGCAGGTCGTTACAGAAATGCCCTCAAAGGTAATTGTGTGTTCAATATGGAATCATCCGCTCTCGGTAGTTTGAGAGCGAATGTTCCGGGAATGATGCACTTAAGTCCCTGGCCAGGGCAGACTCTGTATCAGAGAAAGAGTTATCTGATATAAATTAGCGGCATCTGATTCAAGTGAATCGACCGGCTAGGGTTTAACAGTAAACCATACCCTAGGTCCATTCGGGGACATTGCACGGATAAAGGATTATATCCGCGTGGTAACCGATGACGGAAAGGTTCCAATAGAGGGTTGCGATAACCTCAATGCCATCCAGGATCACGCGATGTTGCTTGGCATTCAACGTGATCGGAAGCCCGTCCGAATTTATTATAGGAAATTAAATTCAGCTGATTAATTGAATATAAGGATATTAATTAATTCAGTGGGTCCGTAAAGAGTAATCGGGCTTAATGGGCCATTAACTGGACTGGTATTTGGGCCTAGAGGGTCACATGCAAAAGGTTTTCAAGTCGATGAATAATCCGACAGGATTTCGGATAAGTCTGGGTTTTTACGAAAAACCGCAAACATGCTTATTATAAAGGAACGGATGCTACGTCGGGGGCCAGCAACCCTAACCTAGCCGTCGTTCTTTATCTCTCTCTCCTCTTTACTGGGCGTGCAACACGAGGCGGCCATCTAGAGGCTCTACTTCGATTGCCGACTGCCCCGCATTCTGTCTAATGGGAGATTCTGAATCCGCATGTCACGGCGGATTACGCGCAGCCAGACGGGATCCACGAATGCCGCATTGAGCGAGAAGGCGAGTACGATCCATCGCGAGGAGAACTGCATGGATACCTCTAGAGGCCGGGCACCTGCGCTGCTTGCGGCATCGCTCTGACGGAACCGGAAAACCAACGCGGATTCGAATCCGCGCAAGGTAAATCCGATTTACTTCGGTCTTGTTTTTGTTGATCGAAACGGGATAGATCCGATCCCGAATATTTATTCCGCTACGTTTTTTGGTCGGATCTCGACACAACGATCCCAACAGTGGTATCAGAGGCAGGTTCCACTGTGTTTTCGCCGTTTCGATCTCTAAAATTTGTGGTTTTAGAATTTAATTCCATGCTCTAATTTAATTTTCTGTTTGGTTAATATTCATGAGAAGATTATTATGATGGGATCATATTTCTAACCTTATAAAAAATTAAACTTTGGGTTATTTTTGCAAGTGTTCTTCGTTAGACGAAGAACGCTTCGTTCTTGAGTGATAGAGATCCATGTGATGGATCTTTCTAGTCCAATATCACTGCAACTCTCTCCACCAGCGCTAGGCAAGATACTGGAGGGATGGAGAACGGTTCTCCGGTGGCCATGATGCTCTTCCTCTTCGTTTTTGTGTTTTGGAAACCAGATTTTAGGGAGGAAAAGGGAAGGGAAAAATCCCTTTTTTCGGAGCACTTCTTGAGCCCTCGCCGGTCGCCGGACCTCGCCGGCGGTGTGGACGTTGCCGGCGGCCTAGGCCAGTGCCCGGTCGTCGCCGGGATCGACGCCGGAGAAGACCCTAAAAGGGGGGGAGGCGCCGTCGGGTTCCCTACAATGTAGGGAACCCTCGGGCAGCCCGGCCGGGCGGCTAGGGTTTCCCTAGCCGCCGACCGGGCCCGGCCCGGCTAGACCCTCGCCCTGGCCAGGTGGTCCGAGCCAGGGCCTAGTCGGGCTGGGACCTGGGCTCTGGCCCTGGGCCCTGGCTCGGGCCTGGCCCGAGCCAGGGGCTCAACTGGGCTGAGCCCTATTGGGCTTTCTAGATGGGATCTTTTTTATTTAATAAAAATAATAATAATAAATTAATTGAATTTGATATAATAAGTTTTTCAAGTTCAGTTTTTTTTATTATTATTATTGGGTCCTAATAATAAAAGATTATGAATCTTTATTAATTAATTAAGAAATGTTGTTAATTTATTTAATTAATCTAAGTTGTTAGATTAATTACTTAATAATTCAATTGTTGAATTACCCCCTTTTTCATTTTAAGTGTTCAAATGCAACATGGAATATTCTTAAACCATTAGTTTTAGACTTTATATGAACATACAATGTGATTTAATTGCCTGTTTAAAATTGTTTTAATGAGCATGACATTATTTTTTGAAAATTCTAAATCCCATTTTTGAATGGTACCTGGTTTTGTGAAACTTAAAATTATTTATTTTCAAAATTTTTTATTTAGCCATGTGATGTGCATGACATGTATGGTTTGCTTTAACTAAAAACTGCACGGTGGTCATGGATTGGCACTTTGAAATTTGTGGATGTGGATGTGATTGTGTAGTTTATTATTTATTAATAAATAGAGGTCTGCGAACCTCTCCCTCTCACATTCCATTGTATTTCTACCTCTCTCTCTTTGTATTCGCCATAAGGCTTCCTCTTTTAAATAATCATGTAAATATGAATTTATGATGTAATTTGATCGAGGCGGCTACACACGGAGCGAGGATGATCTACAACTGCGACTAGATGAATATGAAAGAGTTCATTGAATCTATGGGTTTGCAGACTCATGATATAAATTGTTATATTGTGTGTGTATGCGTGTTGACTGTTTGGCTCAAGTCAAACTGCAGTGCCGTCCATGACCACACTAATGACATGTATGTGATGCGTGTGTTTTTATTTTTATTGTGAATCAAATTAGCTAGGTTATTAGTATAAATATATATTCGATATATCTAATACTATCGCCTAGGATGAGACCAAACTAATTAAAATAAAACCTTCGTAACAAATTCTAAGCCGTAATGCGAGTTATTGAGAATGCACCGCGTGGCTCTCCATCAATATGATTAATAGAACTTAATTCAGTGGTGGCAGATACTATGAGTTTACCCGAGGTTTGCCATCGTCTGTTGAGAGGACTGTTGATCATGGCATTAGATGCCTATGGATAAGAATAGAGGAACAATATAGTTATCCACGTGTTTACCTGGGAACTATATTTCTACTCTACTCTATCACGTATTGATGGTAATGCTTAGACCGGGAATAATGGTCTACTGTGTTTACTCGGGACCATTAATAACCTGGGGGCCGAAGTATGATCGGATATTGCAAGGAGTTGCAATTATCATGAGATGCTTACTATGAGATAGCGGTACGATACTACGTGTTTACCCGAGGTCAGACTGTGATGCTTGGAGATTCTGATACCCACTAGGAGACAGTCGGCGTCTCCCATTCTGTATATCTAAAGGTTATATAGTTCGACGAAAATTAGTGGGAGTAAAACTATATAATAAAAGTCCATATCTTGTTTTAAATAAACTGATAGTCTACTAATTTTAATTTGATTATCTCCTGTAGGCTAAAATGTCGCACCACAACCTGTTACATGGCATACTTGATGCCAATCGTTTGACAGGCCCAAACTACTCAGACTGGCTCAGGAACCTGAAGATTGTCCACAGGTCTGAGCAGATTACCTATGTTTTGGATAATGAACCTCCTACTGAACCAGCATTAGATGCCCCAGAGGAGGAAATGATTGCATATGAAAAGTGGAAGGAAGACTCCACTATGACCAAATGCTATATGTTAGCCTCTATGAGCAATGAGTTGCAGAAGCAACATGAGGAGATGGATGCTAGATCCATCATGCTCCATTTGAAGGAGCTGTTTGGTGAGCAGAGCATAATCGAACGATATGAGATATCTAAGAATCTGTTCAAGGTTCAGATGACAGAGGAAACTTCAGTACAAACTAATGTACTGAAGATGATAGAATGGGTGGAGAGGCTGGATGCTCTTGGGGTTACACTTCCCAAAGAGATGCATACTGACCTCATGTTATCTTCCCTTCCACAATCTTATGCCCAATTCATTGTTAACTTTAACATAAACAAGATCCAAACCACCTTAGCTGAGCTACTGAACATGTTGAAGACTGCAGAGGGGAACCTTGTGAAGGATAAATCCCAAATCCTCATGGTTGGTAAGACCAACAAAAAGAGACTTGCAGTCCAAGCCTTTCGGAAAGGTAAGAACAAAGTTTAGAGAAAGCAGAAGGTTGTCAAGAAAGACAAAGGTAAGAGTGCTGAGAAAGGTGATTGCTTCTACTTGTTGGGTTCTCGGGTTTCTCTGGATCGCTCACGCAGCAGAAAATAAAATATTAAAACAGCGATCCGTTCCCGTTTCGAATATCAAAAATCGATTATCAGATAATCGAAGTCCTATCGTGTGCGGATTCGGACCGTTCGGTTCCGTCGGTGCGACACCGTAAGCTGCGCAAGCCCCCAGCCTCTAGCAGAGTGCATGCGATCCTCCTCGCGACAGATATCCTTACGTTCCTCGTTCTTCGTAGCCCATGAAGTCTCTGCCGTTTGCCGCAACGATCGCCGCAATGCGCAGACGATTTCCCGTTGAACGGGATTCAGAGAAGCAGCGGAGCAGATCTGGGGATCCGGATATGTCTGAGATGCCAGAGAGAGAGAGAAACAGAGGAGGGGGCGGCTAGGGTTAGAAGCAGTTTGGCATGCTCAGCCCGTTCGCTACATTTTATATCAACCGCGCGGTTTTTCATAAAAACCCCCGGTTTGTATAAAACCCACTTATTTATCCATCGCCTTGAGAATCATTTGCGTGTGACCCTCTAGGCCCAATTACCAGTCCGATTAATAGCCCAATAAGCCCAGTGACTCCTTACTGGCTTTATTAATCAATTAATAACTCTTTATTAATTAATTAATTAATCAAATTGATGTCGCATATCGAATTCAGCCAAGCCTCCGATCACGTTGGGTGCCAAATAACATCGCGTGAACCCGGAAGGTAATCGGGTTATGTAATCCACTCTTGGAACCATTCCGCCGACAGTTACCGTGTGGATATAATCCTTCATTCGTACAATACTCTCAAGTCAACTCAAGGTATGGCGTGCTGTCAAACCCTAACCGGTCGACTCGCTTGGATTGGATGCCGCAGATGAATATCAGAAAACTCTTTTACCGATATTATCGTCTACCCTGGCCAGGGACTTCCGTGCATCCTTCCTAGAGCATTCTCTCTCATCGTACCGAGAGCGAATGATTCCTTATTGACACACAATTCCCTTCGACGATATTCCGTTGTACCCAATCCTTGGCTGTTTAGAATCCCGTGGTTAGAGATTCATAAACCAAGGTCAAAGCACAGAAGTCCACCGACAAGGTGTCCTTGGTGTCTCAAGTCCGAGGAGCATCCACGCAACTGCGACAATAGAATCAAGCTGGTTGACAGTGAGGTACAGTACCATCTAGCGATTCAGTCGGATCAGTTCAATGAACTCATTCTCGAATGAGCACCTACAGATTCGCCTTAGTGTCTCCACACATGTGACTATAAGATTAGTCACCCTCATCGCATAAGCAAGAGTAATTTGTACTAGTCTAACCGGATATCTGATGTCCTTCTCGGATATCCTCCGACAAGGAACGATTAAGAATATGTGTGTTTAAGTGATCAGTTTCACTAGTATGATCTAATCATAATCTGATCACTATCGCACATATTCACGGACTTCATTATTAGACGATAATTAATACGATTTAAACATAATGAATGTTATGTTATTATATTAATAAATATGAATGAGATTACAAAGTCATATTGGCTTGTAGGCCACCTAAGACTAACACTACTGTCACCAAAAGGGCCACTAGATGAGGAATTGCAAAGAATACCTCAAGGACAAGGCTCAAGGAATTGTGAAGCAGTAGGACGCTTTTGGTATCTATATGATAGATGTAAAGTTGTCAATAAGAGATTGTACATCATGGGTATTAGGTACTAGATGTGTATCTCATATCTGCAATTCTGTGCAGGCACTTACAAGAAGATGTAAGCTGAGGACCGGCGAGGTGGAGCTGAGGCTAGGTAACGGCGCAAGAGTTGCGGCGATCGCTGTGGGGGTTAGTGAAGCTCAAGCTGCCATCCGTAGACAGTTTTTCATTAGATGAATGTTATTATGTATCTAGCATAATAAGAAATATTATTTCTATTTCTTATTTAGATAGAATTGGATACAATTTAAATTTTGGGAACAATAGTTGTTAAATTTATTTCGAAAATAAATTAATAGCTTCTGCTATCTTGTCCAATGATTTGTATCTATTAAATGTGTCTCATGAAAATTTATACATCGGATCTTCAATTAAAAGAAGTATGAAATGAACAAAGCCTACTTATGGCATTGTAGGCTTGGACATATTGGTGAAAACAAACTCCAAAGGATGCATAAAGATGGATACTTAGATCCATTTGATTATGAATCATATGCAACCTGTGAGTCATGTTTAATGGGTAAAATGGCTAAGCCTCCATTTAGTAGAACTGGAGAACGAGTCAAAGACATATTAGAACTTATACATTCAGATGTATATGGTCCCAAGCCATTGGTGGTTTCTCATACTTCATTACATTTACTGATGATCACTTAAGGTTTGGATATATATACTTATTGAAGTATAAATCTGAAGCCTTTGAGAAATTCAAAGAATTTAAGAATGAAGTAGAGAAACAAACTGGAAAAATTATAAAAACCATCCGATCCGATCGGGGTGGTGAATACTTAAGTACATAGTTCATTAAATACTTAAAGGATAATAGTATCCTTTCTCAGCTTACACCTCCTTATACGCCTCAGATGAATGGTGTATCAGAAAGGAGAAATCGCACACTAATGAAAATGGTGCGATCCATGATGAACATGTCCAAATTACTAGTGTCCTTATGGGGATATGCACTTAGCTCGGCTATATATATCCTGAACAAGGTACCCAGCAAATCTGTTGAAACCACTTCATATGAGATATGGAATGGGAGAAAACCAGACCTTAAACATGTTAAAGTCTGGGGATGTCCTGCTCATGTTAAAAGACATGACGCAGAGAAGTTGAAGTCCAGAACTGACAAATGCAGATTTGTGGGATATCCAAAGGAAACTTATGGATATTACTTTTATCATCCTAGCGAACAAAAGGTGTTTGTGGCCAGGAGCGCTGTCTTTCTAGAAGAAGATTATATTCTCCACAAGGATGGTGGGAGTAAAGTAACTCTGGAAGAAATTCCTGACCCACAAACTGGTAATTGTTCATCACATGATCTATCAGTTTCTGAACCTGTTCAAAATGATACACAGGAACCTCATAGGTCTGAAAGAGTACCTAAACCACCAGAAAGATATGTGGGACATATTAATTTGGATGGTTCAAGGATACTCTATAATGAGGATGATGATCCTAAGACTTACTAGGAGGATATTGAAAGTCCAGAGGCCGGGAAATAGCGGGAAGCCATGAATTCTGAAATACAGTCCATGTATATCAACCAAGTTTGGAACTTGGAAGATTTACCCGATGGTATAGTACCTATCGGCTGCAAATGGATCTTTAAAAGAAAGATCGGTGTAGATGGACGTATTGAGACTTATAAAGCAAGATTAGTGGCGAAAGGCTATCGTCAAAGACAAGGTATTGACTATGACGAAATCTTTTCACCCGTTGCCATGATTAAGTCTATCAGAATTCTTCTCGCCATTGCTGCCTACCATGATTATGAAATATAGCAGATGGATGTAAAGACTGCCTTCCTCAATGGAAACCTTGAGGAGGAGGTGAATATGATACAACTAGAAGGGTTCACATTCAAAGAATCTTCAGACATGGTATGCAAGTTGCAGAGGTCCATTTATGGACTAAAGCAAGCTTCCCGAAGCTGGAACATAAGATTTGATGAGGCGATCAAATCCTATGGCTTCATTAAGAATGAAGATGAGCCCTGTGTATACAAGAAAAACAGTGGGAGCGCAATCACATTACTAATTCTTTACGTTGACGACATCCTACTCATTGGGAATGATGTCATCAGTAAAGATATGGCTGTCAAAGAACTTCTCCATGAAAGATTTGGGAGAAGCATCTTACGTATTAGGAATACAGATCTATAGAGATAGATCAAAGAAGATGCTTGCTTTAACTCAATCCATGTATATAGAAACTATTGTCAAAAGGTTTCGCATGAAAAATTCAAAGAGAGGTCTCATACCGATGAGACATGGAATTTCACTTTCTAAAGGTCACTCTCCCAAGACACCTGAAGAGAGGGCTATGATAGATAAGGTCCCCTATGCTTCTGCCATAGGCTCCATCATGTATGTCTATGTACTAGACCTGATGTAGCATACGCTCTAAGTGTTACGAGCAAACATCAGGCAGATCCAGGTTATGAACACTGGAAGGCTGTGAAATGTGTCCTTAAGTACTTGAGAAGAACTAAGGATCTATTTCTAGTATATGGAGGAGGAGACTTAAACCTGCAAGGATACACTGACTCAAGTTTTTAGTCTGATCCTGATGACAACAACTCAACATCAAGTTTTGTTTTCACACTCAACGGGGGAGCAGTGAGCTGGAAAAGTTCTAAGCTGGAAACCACTGCTGATTCGACAACAGAAGCCGAGTATATTGCTGCTGCTGAAGCTGCCAAGGAAGCTGTATGGATGAAGAAATTCATCGGCGATCTTGGTGTGGTGGAAAGCATAGCTGGTCCCGTCCCACTGTTGTGTGACAACAATGCGGAGATTGCTCAAGCGAAAGAGCCAAGGTCTCATCAGAAGTCGAAGCACATTCTGCGGCGCATTCATCTGATCAGGGAGATTGTAGCTCGAGGAGCTGTCATAGTGGAAAGAGTTCCTTCAGCCAACAACATAGCAGTTCCACTGACAAAGCCTTTGTCTCAAAATGTCTTTGAGCGTCACTTAGAGAGTATAGGTATTCTGTATAAAAGTGATTGGCTTTAGTCCAAGTGGGACATTTTTAGTATTATATGGTCTCAAAGCCAATCCAATACTATGTATTGATTCAGTTTATTAATAAATGGCATTAATTCATTGTGTGTAATTAATTCGATCCACGTTTATCGTATCACGATGAAGTCCATGAACATGTGCAATAATCTTCGGATTATGATGAGATCATAATTATGGGACCGAAGATTTATAAACTCATGTTCTTAATTGTTCTTAGTCATAGGATGTTTGAGAAGGACATCAAACATCCGGATAGACTAGTATAGGTTTCTTCAGATCATATGATGAGGATGACTGATCCTATAAGTCACTTGTGTGGAGACACTATGCTGGACCTGTTGGTGCTCATTGGCGAATGAGTTCACTGAACTGATCCAACTATGAATCGCTGGATCGTAAATACCTCACTGTTAACCAGCTCGATTCTTTTGTCACAGCTGCGTAGATGATCCTTGGACCTGAGACGCCAAAGATATCTTGTTGGTAGGTTTCTGAACTTTGACCTTGACTAACGAATCCCTAACCATGGGTTATCAATAAGTCAAGTGATCGGGTTCAGGGAAATGCCCTCGAAAGTAATTGTGTGTTCAATACGGGATCATCCGCTCTCGGTAGTTTGAGAGAGAATGTTCCGGGAATGATGTGCTTAAGTCCCTGGCCAAGGCGAACTCTATATCAGATAAAGAGTTATCTGATATAGATTAGCGGCATCTGATTCAAGTGAATCGACCAGCTTGGGTTTAACAGTAAACCATACCCTAGGTCGATTCGGGGACACTTCACGGATGAAGGATTATATCCGTGCGGTAACCGATGACGGAAAGGTTCCAATAGAAGGTGCGATAACCCCAGTGCCATCCAGGATCACGCGATATTGCTTGGCATCCAACGTGATCGGAAGCCCGTCCGAATTTATTGTGGGACATTAAATTCGGCTGATTAATTGAATACAAGGATATTAATTAATTCAGTGGTTCCGTAAAGAGTTACCGATCTTAATAGGCCATTAACTGGACTGGTATTTGGGCCTAGAGGGTCATACGCAAAAGGTTTTCAAGTCGGATTATTATAAAAGAACGGATGCTACGTCGGGGGCCAGCAACCCTAACATAGTCGTCATTCTTTCTCTCTCTCTCCTCTCTACTGGGCGTGTGACACGAGGCGGCCATTTGGAGGCTTCGCTTCGACTCCCAACTGCTCCGCCTTCCGTCCGACGAGAGATTTCGAATCCGCATGTCGCAGTGGATTACGCGTAGCCAGACGGGATCCACGAACGCCGCATCGAGCGAGGAGGCGAGGACGATCCATCACAAGGAGAACCGCTTGGATACCGCTAGAGGCCGGGCACCTGCGCAACTTGCGGCATCGCTCCGATGGAACCGAAAAATGAACGCGGATTCGAATCCGCCCAAGGTAAATCCGATTTACTTCGGTCTTGTTTTTGTTGATCGAAACGGGATATATCCGATCCCGAATATTTATTCCGCTACGTTTTTTGGTCGGATCTCGACACAGCGATCCCAACAACCCCGATATCCACTGTTGGGTTCTCGGCTTTCTCCGGATCTCCCGTGCAGCGGAAATAAAATAAAAACAGAGATATGTTCCCGTTTCGAAAAATCTAAAAATCGGATCATCGGTTCTTATGGTGTGCGGATTCGAATCTGCAACCGTTCGGTTTTGTCGGTGCGACACCGCAAGCCGCGCAAGCGCACGGCTTCTAGCGGAGTCCACACGATCCTCCTTGCGACGGATATCCTCATGTTCCTCGTTCTTCGCAGCCCACGAAGTCTCCGCCGTTCGCCGCAACGATTGCCACAACGTGCGGATGATTTCCCGTCGAACGAGATTCGGAGAAGCGGCGGAGCAGATCCGGGGATCCGGATATGTCTGGGACGCCAGAGAGAGAGAGAAATAGAGGAAGGGGCGGCTAGGGTTAGCAGCAGCTTGGCCTGCTCAACCCGTTCGTTACATTTTATACTAACTGTGCAGTTTTTCATAAAAACCCTCGGTTTATATAAAACCCACTTATTTATCCATCGCCTTAAGAATCATTTGCGTGTGACCCTCTAGGCCCAATAACCAGTCCGGTTAATAGCACAATAAGCCCAGTGACTCCTCACTGGCTTTATTAATCAATTAGTAACTCTTTATTAATTAATTAATCAATCGAATTGATATCGCACATCGAATTCGATCGGGCCTCCGATTATGTTAGGTGCCAAGCAACATTATGTGAACCCGGAAGGTATCGAGGTTAAGTAACCCACTCTTGGAACCTTTCCGCCGATAGTTATCGCGTGGATATAATCCTTCATTCGTACAATGCTCTCGAGTCAACTCAGGATATGGCGTGCCGTCAAACCCTAACCGTTCGACTCACTTTGATCGGATGCCATCGTATAATATCGAAAAACTCCTTTCCCGATATTATCGTCCCCCCTGGCCAGTGACTTTCGTGCATCCTTCCTAGATCATTCTCTCTCATTGTACCGAGAGCGAATGATTCTTTATTGACACACAATTCCCTTCGACGGTATTCCGCTGTACCTGATCCTTGGCTGTTTAGAATCCCGTGGTTAGAGATTCATAAACCAAGGTCAAAGCATAGAAGTCCACCAACAAGGTGCCCTTGGTGTCTTAGGTCCGAGGACCATCCACGCAACTGCGACAATTGAATCAAGCTGGTTGACAGTGAAGTATAGTACCATCCAGCGATTTAGTCGGATCAGTTCAGTGAACTCATTCTCCAATGAGCACCTACAGATTCGCCTTAGTGTCTCCACATAAGTGACTATGAGATCAGTCACCCTCATCGCATGAGCAGGAGTAATCTGTACTAGTCTAACCGGATATCCGATGTCCTTCTCGGATATCCTCTGACTAGGAACAATTAAGAATATGTGTGTTTAAGTGATCAGTCTCACTAGTATGATCTCATCATAATCTGATCGCTAGCGCACATATTCACGGACTTCGTTATGAGATGATAATTAGTAAGATTTACACATAATGAACATTATGCCATTATATTAATAAATGAACGAGATTACAAAGTCATATTGGCTTGTAGGCTACCTAAGACTAACGTCTACTAGACATGCATCCACAACCTTTCTACATATGTTGACAATTATACTTAACGTCATGCTCCTTGCTGCCAATGGTGCCAGTTCAGAAGTATGGAAGGATATAGAGGGTTGATCCCCCAGAGGAACCAATAATGCAGTGATCTTTTCTACTGGCACATCTTCACTGTCCATTACCCTTTGTAGGTACTCCATCAGGATTTCTTGATAGACCTTGGATCTCTTAATCAGCTCTAGTATAGAAATGAATGCCAATGTTCTATCCAACTGTTTCAACAAATCATATTGAGTACCATTTGTACTCTCTTCATTCTGGACCTCTTTTATCGGCTGTGATGGGCCATCTCGCACCGTAGACTGGGGGAACACCTTGTTGAATATTCGGCCGCTCCGGAGCGCATGTTCTTCAATAGTGGAAGATCCAGATGTTATCTTGAGCACCGCCGTGTTGAGGAGTGCTCTGGAGGGTGTAATGGTTTGGTAAGCAGGTGTTGGTGGGTTATTTGATGGAGGTAAGGGAACTAGAATGAGTGGTTTGGAGGGTTGTAGGTGTAGATAAACAGGTGATGGTGATGGATTATTTAGTAGAGGTACTGTGCGAATGAGCGGTTTAGAGGGTTGTATGATACCAGGGTGGGTGGTTGTCGTAGGTGATGTAGGGAATGGTATACAGAGTAATGGTTTAGATGGCATGAGGGGTGTATAGTTGGTTTGCGGAGGGTTGTTTGGTGAAGATATGGTGGCAGAGGGTGTAATGGGTTTAATGGTGATGGGTTGTGGTTTGGGTATGCGGAGGATGCGGTGAGGCGGTTGCTCGGCAGTGCTTGATACATGACTTGTTGAATAGATAGAGGAAAAATCCTCTACTTTCCACTATTGCCCTCTACTAGCCTCAGACTGGCTACCCGTCAAAATGGAGGCGATCGGGTTTTGATGTTCCGGCAGCGGGTTCTACACTATGCCCAAATTCTGTGGTGCTGCTTGTTGTACCGGTGCTCTCTGGATTGGTTGTTGCTGCTGTGGTGGCTGTGGCTGCTGTTGCTGTTGCTACGGTCTTCTCGCCTTTAAGGCGGCTATGTACTTCTTCATCTCCTCCCAATCAATCCATCTTTGATCATTGAGATTATGAATGTAATCCCGAAAGTGAAAACAAGCATCTATTGTATGTCCCGGTTGACGATGGAACACACAGTAACGGGACATGTCAACATTTGGTGGCCAAACGGGCCTTTCCTTCGGCAGCACTAAGGCATTGGCCGCCATAAGGACATTGAATATATCCGTGAGGGATTCTGGTAATTGGGGGTATGCCGACCTTCTGGGGCCAAGAGGTTTCCTCTGGTGTGTATAGTCATTAGGAGAAGGAACATGAGTATAATTTGGCTGCTGCCGAGGTGGATTGTATATTTGTTGAGGGGGGTGTTGCGGTGTTGACTGAAGCTATTGAGTAGGAGGCTTGTAACCCTGTTGGTTTTGAGGCCTCGGTGACTCATAAGTTGATAATTTTGATCATTTAAAAGGTCAATCACACGCATCATACTAATATTTTTATGTGTAAAATAGCATAGAATGATAGATAATTTTGTACCGATCCCAACAGTACTAATTTCGTTAAATTCAGAGTTAAAAACATCATCATTTCATGCAATTGTGGTTTTCTCAGCAAAACTGAAATAAAATAATTTATTTAAGCATAAATGTAATTTTATTCATGATAATATCCTACTTTACATTTATTTTATGTGAACAGGACATGAAGAAGATGCAGTGCAATTGGCTAACTTTTTGGTCATTTGTGAGAAGGACGGGAGTTCGAATCCCAGCAAAATCAACTTTATTTTGGCAAAAATACTAAAGTAGGGGTAAAAGGGTATTTTGCTACCCTAAATGGTTGCCCTAATTCTTACCTAATAAGAGAACAAGAGGAGCCAGCCGCCATCCATTTTCTTCTTTTCTTTATTTTAAAATTCTCTCTCCCTTTTTTAAAGGTCTCTCCTTCCTTCCTTCTCTCTCGCTCCTACCTTTTCTTCTCCTTCCTTCTCTCTCGCTCCTACTTTATATTCTCCCTCCTGCCTTCTCTCCCTTTCTCTCTCACTTTTGTCTCCCTCTCTGCTACAGTGCCCGTGGGTACTGTAGCTACAGTACTATGGTACTGTAGCACCTCTCTCTCTCTCTCTCTCTCTCTCTCTACATCTCTCTCAAAGCAGCGACTATCAAGGGCAAGAAGAGGACTCAAGGCACTGCAACTAACTACTGGAAGGAGTCTAGGGCGGCCAAGGATCCGCGCGAAGGACTACGACGGCAGCAAACACTAGTTTTCTCTCTCCATTTCCTCTCTCTCTAGTTTTTGAGTTCTCCATATTACATTGTATTTAGAATATTTTTTGTAAAAGTTTCCTTATAAAAGTCATATTTATTTTCAATGTTAAATATCTCTGTAAAATTTTATACAGTTCTGTTAATTAATGACAGTAGCACCTTTGAAACAAATGAACTTTTCTCCCTCTTTTTGTTCTTCAACTTTTATTTTTTATTCTATGGACACCCCTCAAACTTTATATTATACTTTTAATTAGTGTTTTAGAGGTAGTCTTAGTTTAGTAGGTGGTCTGATTATGCTCGTTTAGGGATACTCCTTTTATGAGTTCATAGTAAGTCTTGTTAGTTTCAATTGTTATTTATTAAATCATCATACTCCATCTTCTTTCTTCTCTATTTTTCCTGTAAAAAAATCTAAGGTTGTAAACTTTAAAAATCTATTTTCCTGTGGAATCGACTCGGACTCACCATTGCTATTGTTAAAAATTCAATTTGAATGAGCCGATTAATTTAGATTGTTAGCTTTGATTTTTAACGACACAATCTTAAGCTATCAATTTTTGGCGCTGTTGCTGGGGATTTAAATTTTTAATTTTTATTATTTTGGATTTAGTGTAATTATTTTTAATCTCATCTTCTTTTTCTTATTTTTGTAGGTGCATTGAAAAAAAAAAAAAAAAAGGGAAAGCGAAAGTATTGGTTAGTGTGTTCCAACTTTCTCATTTTCATTTTTCTTTATTTATTTTTCTTAGTTAGTTTTCTTTTCTATAGTTTCTAATTTAGATAGGTTCCATTAATAGATAAATAAAAAAAATAAAAAAAAAATTAAATTTAAAACCCTTCATTCCAAGATTAGAAACTATCCATACTAGGCATTCATCATTTTAAGAAAGCAAGAGCTAGTTTCCTTTCATAGTCATTTCCATTCTTCATTGAAGATTGCGGGGGAAAGGTATGTGTTTCAATTTTAGCAAGTCATTCATGATTGCATCAAAATCCCTTGCTTGATTTGATTGTTGCATTGCATTGAGAAAAGACATTTAAGGGCAATTCCCATAATAACATAAGGTGGGGATTTCATCACCCTTGCCTAACCCACAAATCACCTTCCTTGCATTGTTATTTCCTAAATCCAATAAAAGCAACTCGAAAGGGATTCTAAGGTTCACACTGTGAACGGTTTAAATTTCGAGTTGCCTCCATTATTGGGAACGGTGTCTAGGCTAGAAGTTAAAAAGGCAAACGCCTAAGCGGGAAGGTAATTCTTTAATTAGGTCCCTACGAAAGTAGGGGGAGACTCCTGTGTAAGGAATCGCCAAGAACGCAGCGGAGAATAAAAACAATTCCTATGTACCGGCTACTGGGATCGTAAAACGGACATTAAAATAAATGCGGGAAGAACGGTTCTTCACCTTTGCGGGGTTTCGAATCTCCCGTGGATGATTCCGACTCGGTAATCGCGCACGTGCACGATCTCTAGAGGTATCCACACGAGTTCCCGCTGCAGACGTGATTTCCTCCTCGACTTGAGTACTCCGACCAGATCTCAAATCCACCATGCGCGGAGAGAGACAGATCTACTCCAAGAGAGAGAGAAGGAGAGAGAGAGAGGAGAAAGAGAATCTGGGGTGTAAAATTCGTCAAACTAACTTTTTACCCCTCCCCCTTGGCCTCCTTATATAGAAATAAGGATAAGCACAAGGATTAATCCTCATGATTATCCAAGAGTTTGGCCTTGGATAATTCTCTATTAAATCTTCATGTTTATCCTGCAGCTTTTCATAAAAACCCAGATAAGCATAAAATTTAACGTCTCTCACCGTCTGACGAGAACTCTTATGTGTGTGACCCTCTAGGCCCATATATCAGTCCAGTTTCAGGCCCATTAAACTTAGAACTGTTTCTAGAGTTTAATATTTATTAATTAACATTTAAACATCATATGTTAAATGATTAATTTAATAAACAAGTGAATTATCATCTGATGATTAATTCACTTGGCCTTCTAATCATGAACAGCACCAAACACTACCTCATAATTCCAGAAGATATAAGGGATACTATTCCCTTTAATTGAACCTTTCCGTCTGCAGATACCGGACAGATATAATCCTTCACTCATGCAATGTCCCAATAACGCAAGGGTATGGTTTTATAGTCAAACCCTCTATCGCATTATCTAGATGGATTCCAGTACTCAGTTAATTTCTAGAAAGACATCTCTTTCATTTGACCCTGGCCAGGGATTTCTGTGTACACATCCATAGGACATTCTCTCTCCAATCTTATACCAAGAGTGAGTGATCCATTGTTGTTCACTCAATTACCTTCGCAAGCTTTCCACCGTATCTGAAAGACCGACTATCGTGGACTTAATGGTTAAAGTCCACAAGTCAGAGAATCAAGATACAATGGTCCACAAACAAGGTATCATTGGTGACTCAGGTCAAAGGACCAACTGTGCTACTGCAACGATTGAATTCCCTGGTTGACTAATAGGTATAATTACTATCCAGGAATTCTTATTTGGGTCTGTTCAGTGAACTCATTCTCTAATGAGCACCCACATGTTTGTCTTAGTGTCACCACACGAGTGAAAGTGAGATCATTCACCTTCATCACATGAGCAGACATAACTTGTGTCGATCTTATCGGATATTTAATGTCCATCTCAAATATCCTATGATCGAGAACTATTTAAGACAAGTGACTAAGGATATTGATCTCACTATCATGATCTCATCATGATTCAATATCCCATACATTTGTCTACGGACCTTCATTATGATAGTTAATTTGCAAGAACTATAAATGAAGAAATAATTGCCTTTATTAATAATCTGAACTAGAGTGTACAATGATTGGCTTTGAGGCCACCCAATTCTATCATTCTCCCACTTGGACTATAGCCAATCACCCATGTGTCTAAGTCCCATAGACTTAAGGTGACGTTCTAAATTGTTTTGAGACAATGGCTTGGTTAAGGGATCTGCTACATTATCTTCAGATGAGACTTTCTCAACTACTATATCTCCTCGGGCGATGATCTCACGAATGAGATGAAATCGTCTCAGAATGTGCTTTGACTTCTGATGTGATCTTGGCTCCTTCGCTTGAGCTATTGCCCTATTGTTGTCACACAACAATGGAACAGGATCTGAAATGCTTGGAACTACTCCAAGTGCCGAGATGAACTTCTTCATCCAAACCGCCTCCTTAGCCGCTTCAGCTGCAGCAATGTATTCTGCTTCGGTCGTAGAATCTGCAGTTGTTTCTTGTTTGGAACTTTTCCAACTTACTGCACCTCCATTTAACATGAACAAAAATCCAGACATGGATTTGCTATCATCCATATCCGACTGGAAACTCGAGTCAGTAAACCCTCGAAGTTCCAAGCCGTTTCCTACATAAACGAGAAATAGATCCTTAGTCCTTCTCAAGTATCTAAAGATACATTTCACCGCCTTCCAGTGTTCCTCACCTGGATCAGCCTGATATCTACTAGTGACACTTAGTGGGTGTGCCACATCAAGCCTAGTACATAGCATTACATACATGATAGATCCTATTGTCGAGGCATAAGGAACTCTATCCATGTATGCTATCTCTTCAGGAGTCTTGGGAGACATTCCTTTAGAGAGATAAATTCCATGCCTCATTGGAACGAGGCCTCTCTTGGAATTTTCTATGCCAAACCTTTTGACTATGGTATCTATGTACATAGATTGAGATAAACCAAGCATCCTTTTGGACCTATCTCTATAGATCCTTATTCTCAGAATATAGGATGCTTCTCCCAAATCTTTCATGGTGAAGTTTTTGGATAACCAAGTCTTTACTGATGACAACATTTTTACATCATTCCCAATGAGTAGAATGTCATCAACGTAAAGTACTAAAAAGGTAATTGCACTCCCACTAGCCTTTTTGTATACACAAGGTTCATCTTCATTCTTAATGAAGTCATAAGATTTGATTGCTTCATCAAATCTTAAGTTCCAAGTTCGGGATGCCTGCTTTAATCCATAAATGGATCTTTGCAGCTTGCATACCTTGCTTGAATGCTCTTTGGAAGTGAATCATTCAGGTTGTATCATATACACTTCTTCTTGAAGGTTCCCGTTAAGGAATGCTGTTTTCACATCCATTTGCCATATTTTATAATCATAGAATGTAGCGATTGCAAGAAGTATTCTGATTGACTTAATCATGGCAACTGGAGAAAAGGTTTCGTCATAGTGAATGCCTTGCCTTTGACTATATCCTTTTGCTACCAGCCTTGCCTTGTATGTGTCAATCTGTCCATCTGCCCCGATCTTTCTTTTAAAGATCCATTTACTGCCAATAGGTACTATACCTTCTGGCAGATCAACCAAGTTCCAAACTTCGTTGGCATACATGGACTGAATTTTAGAATTCATTACCTCTTGCCATTTTTCTGATTCTTGACTATTTATGGCTTCTTGGTAGGTTTAAGGATCATCATCCTCATTTAAGTACACTTTTGATTGGCCATCATCGATATGTCCAACATATCTTTCAGGATGCTTAGGCACTCTACCTGATCTGCGAACCTTTTGTGTATCATCTTGAACAAGTTCTTGAGTCATTGGTTCAGTAGATGAACTAGTGTTGATTTGTGAGTCTAGAATTTCTTTCAGTTCTATCTTGCTCCCACTGTCTTCTTTTGAAAGATATTCTTTCTCTAAGAAGACAACTCTTTTTGCGACAAACACCCTTTGATCGCTGGGCTGATAGGAATAATATCTAAAAGTCTCTTTTGAATATCCCACAAATCTACATTTTTCTGTCCTGGAATCCAGTTTATCTGGATCATATCTTTTGACATGTGCAGGACAACCCCAGACTCTAACATGCTTAAAGTCCGGTTTCATCCCTTTCCATATCTCATATGGAGTGGAAGATACTGACTTACTGGGAACTTTGTTCAACAGATATGCAACAGTCAATAGTGCATATCCCCATAAAGAGTTTGGAAGTTTAGCATAACTCATCTTTGATCGTACCATATCTAATAGAGTACGATTTCTCCTTTCCGATACACCATTTAATTGTGGTGTATAGGGAGGAGTCCACTGAGACAAAATACCATTATTTTTAAGATATTCTGTGAATTATGTACTTAAGTATTCACCCCCTCGATCTGATCGAAGAGTTTTGATACTCTTTCCAGTCTGGTTCTCAACTTCATTTTTAAACTCTTTAAATTTCTCAAAGACTTCTGACTTATATTTCATTAAATATATGTAGCCATATCTTGAAAAATCATCTGTAAATGAAACAAAGTATGAGTAACCACCCATAGCATGAGTGGACATTGGACCACATACATCACTATGTATTAGTTCCAATAAGTCCTTAGCTCTGTCTCCATGTCCTGAAAACGGAGCTTTGGTCATCTTTCCCATGAGACAAGCTTCACAGGTTGCAAATGATTCATAATCAAATGGATCAAGATATCCATTCTTTTGCAACCTTATGATCCTGTTCTCATTTATATGACCTAGCCTACAATGCCATAGGTACGAATTATTCACATCCTTATCTATTCGTTCAACAGATTTATTTACCAGACAAACATCATATGAAATATCAAGTAAATATAATCCATTCAATAAGTATCCGGAAGCAAACAATTTGTCTCCTTGATAAATGGAACAACCTTTATTCTCTAGTTTCATAGAATATCCTTGTCTATCTAAACATGAAATAGATATGATATTCTTAATAATGGTCGGAACATAATAACAATCTATTAGTTCCAATGAGTCTCCTGACGGCATCTGAAGTCTTGCTATCCCCACAGCTAACGCAGCAACTTTTGCTCCATTCCTGAGCCTCAGATCCACGTCTCCGCGGTTCAATCTTCTTTTACTTGTTAGCACCTGCAAGTTATTGCATATATGAGAAACACATCCAGTATCTAATACCCAGGATGTTGATTCTCTATAAGACAAGTTAAGATCGATCATGAGTATACCTGAAGCTTCACCAAGCTTCTCCTTTGCTTTTTCTGCTAGATAAATCTTCCAGTTTGTCTTCCAATGACCTTCTTTATGGCAGTGGAAACACTGACCTTTATCATTGACTTTAGCTTTGTCCTTTTGAACCCCCGGTTTGCTTTTCACTAGCTTCTTAGGCTTACCTTTCTTAAAGGTCTGTCCAGCTTTTCTTTTCTTGTTGGTCTTACCAACAAGCATTACATTTGGCTTATCTTTCTGGATAGTGCCTTCTGCTGTCTTCAACATGTTGAGCAGCTCAGCCAGTGTAACTTCAATTTTGTTCATATTGAAGTTGATAATGAATTGTGAAAATGAATCTGGAAGGGACTGTAGAATTAAGTCAATGCTTAGGTCATTATTCATAACAAAGCCGAGCACTGCAAGCCTCTCAATCCACTCTATCATCTTGAGCACATGAGTTTGCACAGATGTGCCCTCGCTCATTCTGGTCCTGAACAATTTCTTAGATATCTCATATCTTTCTGTTCTGGATTGTTCACCAAACAACTCTTGTAGGTGATTCAGAATGGTCTTAGGTTCCATGTTATCATGCTGTCGTTGCAGTTCATTGTTCATTGAACCAAGCATATAACACTGGACTTTGACAGAGTCCTCTTTCTAGTTTTCAAACATCATCAATTCATCTTCGTTAGCATTTTCACCGGGTTGTACTGGATCTGGTTGATCCAGGACATAGGCTAGCTTTTCACACCTGAGGACAATCTTCAGGTTGCGTAACCAGTCAATGTAATTAGGTCCCGTGAGTTTGTTTGCATCAAGTATGCAACGAAGGGGGTTAGGTGACGACATAGCGACGTACAAGGAAATATATAAAAATGAGCAGATAGTTCTTAAAATCTGATTTAGGACTTTTAATCTAGATTTAGGCTCCCACTATTTTTCGGCGATCTGTATGACCCTCTAATATACAAAACGGGAGATTCCGGTGATCTCCTAGTGGGGATCAGAATCCTTCGGGCAACATGCATGTGACCTCGTAGTAGCACAACAAATCACATCAAGTCCCTTAGGCAGTCAACTCTTGACAATTGCAACATTTGCAATATCCGATCGATTTAACCCCTGAATGAGAATGACCTTGTGGTAGCACAACAAATCAAATGATTCAGTTAAGTTTATCCATCATTACTTTGATGACATGAATTCATAGTGCAATCCTTGTGGTAGCACAACAAAACTACACTATTTGTCCATTCATCTTAATGACATCACATGTCGTAGACCTAGGTTAATTTCTAAATCAAATAGACCTTGTGGTAGCACAACAAATCCATTTGAGATAAGAATCATTCTAAGATCTATAATGATGGTGGGTTACGTGGATTATTCTGAATATCTCACATTTACAACTTAAATTTTAAAAGAGGGTTTTGAGTTGATTTATAAAAATCGTGCTATCAATAGTATTTCGATTTGAAATATCATTATACTTAATAGAAATATATATATATGATAGCATAGTCCACAAATATCACATATATGCAGAAACATTAAATAGGGATGATCATGGACTGCTTAAGCTACTATGGAATCATCGGAGCCAAACGATGATCCATAATAGGATCCTAATGTGAAAACAGCAACACTGGTTCAATTTGATGCGAGTCCTTCCTCCAGAGGTGTCTTCAGAAGATCCCGTCCTCTAAGCTTAATCCGAAACGTTTAAATATGAAATTCAGGACTCGCAGGTCCAAAATTGTACATTTAAAGCAATAAGAAACCTTGATCTTATCAAGGGGAGTACAATCTTATAGGAAGGTAGAGAGTACATCAGGATTAAGAGAGAGGAGGACACGCAGGTCCTATTTAAAATACCAAATGAAATAAGCATCGCATTCATCCACATCATTCATCACATGAAAATTCTAAGTCCATGATCATCCCACCATAAAACACATCACATGCATCACAATCATCACATAATTGCAGTTTGGTATTAAATTTTTATAAATATAAAATTATAATACCAATTAGTTTTCGAAATAACATTTATTTCATCATTATCAATAATATTCAAAACATTATTGACAAATTAAATAACTAAACCATTCAGTTAATCTAAATATTAATTCAAACAATTTGAACTGATAAATAAAATCAAGTTATGCATAAAATTAGTTTAAAACATTTTTAAACTAATTGATTTAACAGGGAAATTAATTATCTAAAACAATTTTAAATAATTAACTAACACCCTATTAACAATAAAACCCTTTAATTGAATAACAGTTATTAAACAGTTTAATAAGTTGTTAAAAATAATTAATAACAATTATTAATTATTCCTATAATTTTTCTGTTTTAAAACAATTTTAAAATTGGCTTAAATGGGCTTAAAATGGGCTAATAAAGGGTTATAGAGGGCTAAACAGTTATTAAAACAATTTTAATAAACATAAAAATGGGCCCAGCCCATTAGGGCCAATTGGCCCGGACCCTGGCTCGGCCAGGCCCGAGCCCTGGCTCGGCCAGGGGGTCCGGCCCGGCCCCCGCCCGATCCGACCGGGTCGGGACTGGCGGCACGGCCGCTTCTTCTCCAGCCAAACCCGACGCCTAAACCTGCAAACCCTAATTTGCTGCAGGCCGGCGGCGGTTGCAGGGCAGGGGCGCCGGCGGCCAGCCCCCCGGCGGCGGCGCCGGCCACACCGGCGGTGCCCCCGGCACCCCACAGGTCCCAGGATCGCAATCTGGCTCTGATACCACTGTAAGGAATCGCCAAGAATGCAGCGGAGAATAAAAACGATTCCTATGTATCGGCTGCTGGGATCGTAAAAGGGACATTAAAATAAATGCGGGAAGAACGATTCTTCACCTTTGCGGGGTTTCGAATCTCCCGTGGATGATTCCGACTCTGTAATCGCGCACGCGCACGATCTCTAGAGGTATCCACACGAGTTCCCGCTGCAGACGTGATTTCCTCCTCGACTTGAGTGCTCCGACCATATCTCAAATCCACCATGCGCGGAGAGAGACAGATCTACTCCAAGAGAGAGAGAAGGAGAGAGAGAGAGGAGAAAGAGAATCTGGGGTGTAAAATTCGTCCAACTAACTTTTTACCCCTCCCCCTTGGCCTCCTTATATAGAAATAAGGATAAGCATAAGCATTAATCCTCACGATTATCCAAGAGTTTGGCCTTGGATAATTCTCCATTAAATCTTCATGTTTATCCTGCAGCTTTCCATAAAAACCCAGATAAGCATGAAATTTAACGTCTCTCACCGTCTGACGAGAACTCTTATGTGTGTGACCCTCTAGGCCCATATATCAGTCCGGTTTCACGCCCATTAAACTTAGAACTGATTCTAGAGTTTAATATTTATTAATTAACATTCAAAAATCATATGTTAAATGATTAATTTAATAAACAAGTGAATTATCATCTGATGATTAATTCACTTGGCCTTCTGATCATGAACAACACCAAATACTACCTCATGATTCCAGAAGATATAAGGGATATTGTTCCCTTTAATTGAACCTTTCCGTCTGCAGATACCGGACAGATATAATCCTTCACTCATGCAATGTCCCAATAACGCAAGGGTATGGTTTTATAGTCAAACCCTCTATCGCATTATCTAGATGGATTCCAGTACTCAGTTAATTTCTAGAAAGACATCTCTTTCATTTAACCCTGGCCAGGGATTTCTGTGTACACATCCATAGGACATTCTCTCTCCAGTCTTATACCAAGAGTGAGTGATCCCTTGTTGTTCACTCAATTACCTTCGCAAGCTTTCCACTGTATCTGAAAGACCGACTATCGTGGACTTAATGGTTAAAGTCTACAAGTCAGAGAATCAAGATACAATGGTCCACAAACAAGGTATCATTGGTGACTCAGGTCAAAGGACCAACTGTGCTACTGCAACGATTGAATTCCCTGGTTGACTAATAGGTATAATTACCATCCAGGACTTCTTATTTGGGTCTATTCAGTGAACTCATTCTCTAATGAGCACCCACATGTTTCTCTTAGTGTTACCACACGAGTGAATGTGAGATCATTCACCCTCATCACATGAGCAGACATAACTTGTGTCGATCTTATCGGATATTTAATGTCCATCTCAAATATCCTATGATCGAGAACTGTTTAAGACAAGTAACTAAGGATATTGATCTCACTATCATGATCTCATCATGATTCAATATCCCATACATTTGTCTACGGACCTTCATTACGATAGTTAATTTGCAAGAACTATAAATGAAGAAATAATTACCTTTATTAATAATCTGAACTAGAATGTACAATGATTGGCTTAGAGGCCATCCAATTCTATCATCCTACTACCCCACCTCTTACCTGGCCGTTGATTGATTGTGGTTGTAACTTGAGGTGGACCCCATTCACTTTGTAAGAAAATTCACATAGAAGTCTAGGTCAACTTTAGGTCATTAGGTTAATATTGTTTGCTAATTTGTTTGCAAAAAAAAAAAAAAAATCAATTCCTCCTTCTCTCTCTTCGTCCTAATGCATGCAAAGTAGGAGATCTCAAAGCCCTAATCTTCTAGGACCGATTGCTGAAATTGAAAGAATTATCCACCAAAGAAACCCACTTCAAGATCAAATGGCCGATAATCATGATCCACCGAAGCCAATGAAGGATTATTTCATCCCAAATCAGTATCAACCTTCATCTTGCATTCATCTACCTCAAAATCCAGCCAATCAATATGAAATTAAATCAAGTACCATTAAGATGCTCTCATCTTTTTATGGGAATACAAATGAAGATCCTTATAAGTATCTAGATGAATTTCTAGAAATATGTTCTACGGTGAAAATTCAAAATTTCACCGATGATGCCCTTAAGTTGACCCTATTTCCCTTTTCATTGAAGGATAAAGCTAAATATTGGTTGGGGACTATAGAAAGGCCCATTAGGACATGGGAAGAAATGCAAAAAGAATTTCTCAAGAAGTTCTATCTCATAGGGTGAACCAATACCATGAGAATGGCCATCACTAGTTTTACCCAAACTCCCGGAGAATTGATTCATGAATCATGGGAAAGATTGAAAGAATTGCTTCGGAAATGCCCTCATCATAGACTATCTAAATGGCAAATTGTCCAACCATTCTATGAAGGATTGTATGAACAGTTCAGACAAATGGTGGATACCTCATGTGAAGGGGCATTTATGATGAAAAATGAAGATGAGGCTTATGATTTATTTAAGATACTAAGTGAAAATTCCATCAATCATGCCTCCCTATCATCTTATGAGAGGTCTGTTGGGCCATCTAAACGGACCGGAATATATGAACTTAAGACTCATGGAGAGCCTGAATCTAGAATGGACATCAATTTCATCAATCAAAAATTGGATAAGGTAGACATCTTGGCTCAAAAGTTAGACCAACTCTTGGCCTTAAACAAACAAGAACCTACCTACCCAACACCATCTAGTCCATACGAGGCCCATCTTCCATCTCCCATGACATTTGTGCCTTGTGCGCAAGTTCGGCCCATCAAGTGACTGATTGCCCAACTGCGGCCCAATTACCACTATTCATTTAAGAGCAAGTTCAAGCTGCTCAAGGGTTCTCCAGGCCCGGTAATGACTCATTCTCCAACACTTATAACCCCGGCTGGAGAACCCACCCTAATTTTGTATGGAAAAATCAACAGGCCCCATTACAAATGCCTAATCCTCCCATGCATCAAGCCCAAAAGCCCCAGAACTCATTTCATCATCAGCCCAACTTCTATGGGAATTCACATGCTAGGGGACCACAGGGTCAATTCTCTCAACCATCCAACTATCAATCTTTCCAATTAGGGCAGTCCACCCAATATCCTCCCCCACCATCTTACCAACAACCTCTTCAACCAAATTTTGATGACAAATTCATACAGCTTCAACAACTTATCTTGACCCAACAATAGTCTATTTCTAAGTTGGAGAGTCAAATGGGACAATTAGCTGAAGCCACTATGAGGAGGGAAATTGGCCAACTTCCTAGTCAACCCATTACCAATCCAAGGAATCAACCTCCTGGTTTTCCACCTCAATCGGGCCTTTTACCTCAGCCTGGTCCATTATCGCAACCAAAAGGTCCACAGTTCGAGAATGCTAAAGCTATTTCGGCCCTTAGGAGTGGAAAAAGTTTGGAAAATCCACAAAAGGATGGGGAAGTGGCAGAAGGTTCTACTAATGGGCCTCATGAATTCGAAAGTGAAAGTGAGGCTGAACCTTATATGGAGAAGTTTGGGGGGGGGATCCGAAAGGAAAAGGAAAGTTAGATGAAGGTCCAAGTTCATATCAACCGAAGGTGCCTTTCCTAAATGCTTTACTAGCTAATCCTAATGCCAGGAAGAAACTAGCCCAGAATGAGGAGTTGATGGAATTATTCAAACAAGTACAAATCAATATTCCACTTCTTGATACTATCAAGCATGTTCTTGCTTATGCTAAGTTCCTAAAGGAATTATGCACGCCGAGAAGGGAATCAAGAGTGGCTCCCGAAAAGGTTAAACTCTCGGAAGACGTAAGTGCAATTTTAATGAACCATCTGCCCAAGAAGCTGAAGGACCCTGGGGAACCTTTGAACTCATGCGACATAGGTGGAGTTACATTTAATAGAGCATTATTGGATTTGGGTGCTAGTGTGAACTTGTTGCCAACGACTATTTATGAAAAAATTGATATTGGAGAATTGAAGCCCACATCCATTGTCTTGCAGTTGGGGGATAGGTCTGTAAAAATTCCACAGGGACTTATTGAAGATGTTATTGTAAAAGTCCATTATTGCTACTTCCCCGTTGATTTTCTCATTCTAGATATGGCCTCACCTGAGGAACGCATTCACACCCCGATCATCTTAGGACGTCCATTCTTAGCCACCGCTAAAGCTAATATCAATTGTGAAACTGGCATGATGGACATATTCTTTGGGGATCAAAAGGTGAAGATTAATATATTCAAAGCGTCCAAATATCCGGATCACGAAGAAGAGTGACACACCATTGATATTTTGGATGATTTGGTTGAAGAGAATTCGGTGTTCACTCATGATCTCTTAGAAGAAGCCAAGGCTTTGAATGATTCTCCTGGCCCATTAACATCTTGGCCCAAGGTTGAACCCTTACCAGCCTTGCAGTTTGAGCCCGCTTTGCCATCCTTAGAGGACCTTCTTGAACTTGAACTCAAGCTATTACCTGAGTCTCTCAAGTATATCTTCTTGGGCCCGGACCGAACTCTTCTGGTCATCATCGCGGCAAACATCACATTGCCGCAAGAGGCCCAATTAACTGAGGTCCTTAAAGACCATAAGAGTGCCATTGGATGGTCGGTGGCCAATTTAAAGGGAATTAGCCCGTCTATTTGCATGCATCACATCTATATGGAAGAGAATTCTAAGCCCAGTCGGGAAATGCAAAGGCGGCTTAGCCCTAACATGAAAGAGGTGGTTAAGAAAGAGGTTGTGAAATGGCTTGATGCAGGTATCATCTACCCTATATCGGATAGCAAATGGGTCAGCCCAAACCAAGTGGTACCCATGAAGTCGGGATTGACGGTTATCAAGAACAATCATGGGGAAGAGGTACCAACTAGGCTCACCACGGGAAGGAGAGTGTGTTTTGATTACAGAAAGCTTAATCTCATGACTAAGAAGGACCACTTTCCACTCCCGTTCATGGATCATATTCTAGAAAAGTTATCGGGCCAGAAGTATTTTTGCTTCTTTGATGGGTATTCCGAGTAAAATCAAGTAGCTATTTATCCAGAGGACCAAGAAAAGACCACTTTTACGTGCCCTTATGGCACGTTTGCTTTTAGGAGAATGCCATTTGGATTATGCAATGCACCAACCACATTTCAATGGTGCATGATGTCTATATTCTCCGACATGGTGGGAGAGTTCCTCGAAGTTTTCATGGATGATTTTTCAATCTTCGGGGACTCTTTTGAGAATTGCTCAGAGAATCTGAAACATGTGCTAGCAAGATGTATAGAAACCAACTTGATTTTTAGTTGGGAGAAGAGCCACTTTATGGTTCGAGAGGGTATTATTCTAGGCCACATTATATCAGAGAGGGGGATAGAGGTAGATAAAGCTAAGATTGATCTCATATCTAATCTTCCTCCCACTTCAGTCAGACAAATCCATTCATTTCTTGGCCATGCTGGCTTCTATCGCCGATTTATCCAAAATTTCTCTCAAATTGCCCGACCTCTAACTCTTTTCCTAGCTAAGGATGTCCCATTCCACTTGGACGAACCTTGTATAAAGGCATTCAATTCTTTCAAGGATTCGTTGACCAAAGCTCCGATCCTTCAATCTCCTGATTGGTATTTGCCCTTTGAAATCATGTGTGATGCCTCCGACTATTCTATCGGTGCAGTTCTGGGACAAAGAATCAACAAGTGTCCCGTGGTGATCTATTATGCAAGTCGCACCCTTGCAAATGCTCAAATGAATTATACCACCACGCAAAAGGAATTATTGGATGTGGTCTTTGCCCTAGAAAATTTTCGATCTTATCTTTTAGGGGCAAACGTCATAATCTATTATGATCATTCAGCTCTGAAATATCTTCTGACTAAGAAGGATGCCAAGCCTACACTCATCAGATGGATCTTACTCCTTCAAGAATTTGATTTAGAAATTCGGGATAAAAAGGGATCTGAGAACATGGTAGCTGACCACCTATCCCGAATTCTGATTTCTGAGAGTGAATCAATGACTGATTCATTCCCTGATGAGCATCTATTGGCCATTTCTCATACCATTGCACCTTCGTATGCCCATATTGTCAACTATAAGGTAGCTAATCAGCTCCCGGAAGGATGGACCAAAAGTGAGAAGGACCGATTCTTCTCTCAGGCGAAGTATTACTTCTGGGAAGAGCCTGAACTTTTCAAATTATATCCCGATCAAATCATCTGGCGATGTGTCCCGAAGGAAGAACAACAAAGTGTATTGAATTTCTGCCACAATCTTTCTTGTGGGGGGCACTTCTCGAGAAAGAAAGCTGCCGCCAAGGTCCTTCAAAGTGGTTTCTACTGGCCCACACTCTTCAAAAGTGCCCATGAGTTCAGCAAAATGTGCCTCAAATGTCAAGCTGTAGGGAATATGGCAAAAAGGGACATGATGCAGTTCAACCCAATCTTAGTGGTTGAAGTTTTTGATGTTTGGGGGATTGATTTTATGGGACCATTTCCACCTTCGTTTGGTCATAAATATATCTTAGTAGCGGTGGATTATGTCTCTAAGTGGATTGAAGCGGTATCTACCCGAACCAATGATCATAAAGTGGTCTTGAAATTTGTCCAGAAAAATATCTTTTCTCGGTTCGGGTGACCCAAGACGATCATAAGTGACGGAGGCACGCATTTCACGAATTCCCAATTTCGATCTCTGCTTAAGAAATATGGGATCACTTACAAGCTAGCTACCCCGTATCATCCTCAAACCAGTGGCCAAGTAGAAGTTTCCAATGGAGAAATCAAGAATATTCTGCAGAAGTCTGTTAGGCCTGATAGAAAAGATTGGTCTGAAAGATTAGATGATGCTTTGTGGGCCTATCAGACCACGTATAAAACTCCTATTGGTATGTCTCCTTATCGCCTGATTTTTGGAAAGGCTTGCCACCTTCTTGTGGAATTAGAACATAAGGCGTATTGGGCCATCAAACAAGTCAATTTGGACCTAGTACAAGCTGGTACTCACAGGACCCTACAACTGAACAGGTTAGAAGAATTACACAATGAAGCCTATGAGAACTCCAAGATCTACAAAGCCAAAACCAAAGCTTTCCATGATAAACACATTGTGAGGAAATCTTTCCATCAAAATCAAAAAGTTTAGTTATTTAACTCTAGGCTTCGCCTATTCCCAGAGAAACTGAAATCAAGATGGAATGGGCCATTCCTGGTCATCAAAGCCTTTGACCACGGAGCTATTAAAATCATGGATCCAAAGACTAGATACACATTCACTGTTAATGGGCAATGATTAAAACCATTTGTTGAAAATCTTCAAAATAGCCCACTTGAATCCATGATGCTGAGTGATCCATAGTGATTGCATTTCTGTCTTGCTGAAGACATTAAACTTAGCGCTTGTCAGGAGGCAACCCAACATTTTGGAGTAGCTTCTGTTTGTCTTTTCATTTTTAAGTTTTTCTGCAGCAGTCGGCTTTGGTAAAGTCGCATCTTCATGGCCACAGGTTGTTTCTCTCCTTCTCAGTTTTCTTATGGTGAGCAAATATTCTTATTTCTTATGTCATTGAGGACAATGTCAATCAAGTTGGGAGGGGGGGGGGGGAGGGGCAATCGATATGATTTTTTTTGAAAAATCCTTTGAAGAAAACTTATATTTTTCAACGAGAAAATGGTCACAATTTTTTTTTCACATCCTACATAAGTGCCTAGAATCATGCTTTATTAAGTGAATCATAATCCGATCAATTTTATGTTAGTCAAACTGGATAGAGCCTTTAAAGTTCAAAATATCCCACTTCATAAGAAGCCACGACAGGAATAATTTTCACACACACACGGCAACTTAGAATGAGTGAAAGACCTTGAAAATATAAAATTGTTGGAATTAACCTTAAGGATAGGGACTATCTATTCTACTTTTTTTTTCTTTTGGGTTGAACGAAAAGAACGTTAGGATCCGTAATAGGGGACCGACCCACTCAGCACTCTAAAGAGGTAGTCATTTTAAAATGAACATTTGTAAACATTAAATGTCAAATAAGGTGTTCAAAGAAAGAGCTAAAAAAAGGTAGGTGGCAAAAAGTACACACCTCCCGTCAGGCAGTTTAAAGAGAGTAGCAAAAAGTAAGCACTCTCAAAGGCAAATGCGCAACTAACTAAAAAGCCGCGCTTAATGAAAAGTCCTTCAGACCAGAAATACGACCAAGTCGTGAAAAATGCTGAGTCGGAGTGGAAGCTGAAAAACGATCCTCTCGGACTGATCGGGAAATCCCTTTTCTCTTCTCTCCTCTAGGTAGTTTTATCTAAAGGGTTAGTAACGGCGATGATATAATGGAAAGGGCATAAACGAGTTCAAAGCATGCCAACTTATATGCACGATCAACTGTCGCGAACCAAAGTGTAGTGGAAAATGAGAACTTTAGCCTAACCGATCAGCCACCATTTAATTGATTGTGATAGATAACTATAAATGAAGCATGATAGTTCATTGCTATCCTAATTTGTCTTCTATTTGCATTGCTAAGGGACTAGCAATGAGTAAGTTGGGGGGTGTGATAAGTTGATAATTTTGATCATTTAAAAGGGCAATCACACGCATCATACTCATAGTTTTATGTGTAAAATAGCATCGAATGATAAATAATTTTGTACCGATCCCAATGGTACTAATTTCGTTAAATTCCGAGTTAAAAACATCATCATTTCATGCAATTGCGGTTTTTTCAGCAAAACTGAGATAAAATAATTTATTTAAGTATAAATGTAATTTTATTCATTATAATATTTACATTTATTTTATGTGAACAAGACATGAAGAAGATGCAGGGCAATTGGCTAAGTTTCTGGCCTTTTGTGGGAAGGACAGGAGTTCGAATCCCAGCAAAATCGGCTTTATTTTGGAAAAAATACTAAAGCAAGAGTAAAAGGGTCTTTTGCTACCCTAAATGGTTGTCCTAATTCTTATCCAAGAAGGAACAAAAGGAGCCATCCACCATCCACTTTCTTCCTTTCTTTATTTTAAAATTCTCTCTCCTTTTTTAAAAGGTCTCTCCTTCCTTCCTTCTCTCTCGCTCCTACTTTTTCTTCTCCCTCCTGCCTTTTCTCCCTTTCTCTCTCACTTTTGTCTCCCTCTCAGCTACAGTACCCACGGGTACTGTAGCTACAGTACCGCGGTACTGTAGCTACAGTACCGCGGTACTGTAGGGTGGTCAAGGATCCGCGCGAAGGACTACGACGGCTACAAACACTTGTTTTCTCTCTCCATCTCCTCTCTCTCTAGTTTTTGAGTTCTCCATATTACATTGTATTTTGAATATTTTTTGTAAAAGTTTCCTTATAAGAGTCATATTATGTTTCAATGTTAAATGTCTCTGTAAAATTTCATACAGTTCTGTTAATTAATAGCAGTAGCTCCTTTAAAAAAAGTGATCTTTTCTCCCTCTTTTTTTTCTACAACTTTTATTTTTTATTCTATGGACACCACACAAACTTTATATCTACTTTTAATTAGTGTTTTAGAGGTAGTCTTAGTTTAGTATATAGTCTGATTATGCTCTTTTAGGGGTGCTCCTTTTGTGAGTTCATAGTAAGTCCGGTTAGTTTCAATTGTTATTTATTAAATCATCATGCTCCATCTTCTTTCTTCTCTATTTTTCCTCTAAAAAAATCTAAGGTTTTCAACTTTAAAAATCTATTTCCCTGTGGATTCAACTCGGACTGACCATTGCTATTGTTAAAAATTCAATTTGAATGAGCCGATTAATTTAGATTGTTAGCTTTGATCTTTAACGACACAATCTTAAGCTATCAGTGACTGATATTGTTGTTGATTCCTCATAAACTAGGGCTGATTATTATTCATCATACTAACTTGTTCATGTGCCAACGTGCCCTCGGTAGTTGGACCCATAGAAGAAGAGTTGGAGATAATAGACTTCTGAGGTGGAGGTCTATTGGGTCGATGAGGATCGAAGACACTAGCAAAGGTGGAGTCTTTGAGCGTGTTTTGAGCATAACTCGTTCTTTCATACAGATCTTCCATGGTAGTCAAGTTGTTCAGTGTAAACACTAGCTTGTACTGCGGAGTGGCGTTGGCAACCATCATCTTTACCAGTTCTTGTTCGGACATGTGATCTCTCATCTTTCAGCCATCCCTCGCCAGCTATCGGCAAATACTATGCAGTCTTCATCCGGCTTCATCTTCTCAATGAATAAGTCAGTAATGGATAAGGTAGGTGCCACCCTGTCTTTGTATCTTTGCAGGAACCTCTTTGACACCATGTCAAAGTTCTCTACCTCACTTTGGTCTAAAGAGAAGAACCACTCCAAGTCTGATCCCTCCAATGATCTTCTAAAGAGGAAAGCCAGTGCTTTTTTTATCATGCTCCCAAAATGATGATTCATAAAGGAATTCTTTGATGTGAAGGAAAAGATTGCCTATGCCGTTGTACTTTCTGTAGACTAGCATTTCAGAAGGCAAGAGATAAAATACTGGCAAGTTAGGGACAGAGAATTTGGGAGCGGCCTTGTTGTCCATATTCTTTTCAAGATTGTTGAACCGCTCATCCATTTGAGAAAATTTATTAAGTAGGAGTTGGGTAGTAGAATCTGCTGGTGGAGGTGGTGGCTATTGAAAAGACTGCCTCTGCGAATAAGCAGGGATGCGAGGACAGTAAGGTTGTGAACTGGCGGCGTTCCCACCGTGCCCGAAGGCATTCTGATAAATTGGGGTTTGCGGCCTGACAGGATGCAGTAAACTAGATTGTTGACGGCCTGTGTGCCGAGGAGTGGAAATATGAAGGCCTTCCATGGCCTGAGTAGGAGCTTGATAAGCAGAAGGGTGAACCGAGGGACTTGGCTCAAAAGGATGCAGAGGAGTTTTCCCTTTTAGAATGGATTGGATGGCGTCAAATTGACGAACATCCACATGATTAGATAGAGCTCCCATGAGGGTAGCGAGGTCAGAAGGATGATTGGCAGAGAGCCCAGCTTGGTCTTAGGCTCTTTCAAAGGTAGGATTGGAGATGACATGGACAGAGGACTGATCGCCCAAATCCGGATGGTATTGATCATAGATTGAATTATCCTGAAGCTGAGGAGCATGAGCATCTCCATCGTGTATAGTTTGGAATTGGTCAAGATAACTAGAGATATAGGCGTCTCTTTCATCTTCAGAATAAGATGCATCATGAACTTAAGGGGCATGAGCATCTCCCTCGTATTTGACCAGATCTTCTTGTTCAAAGGCAACCATGCCGACGGTTCTACCTGAACGTAGCATCATAGTGTTGAGATGACAATTATTTCAATTACGTTGACACAGATTAACAACCAAGTAGATGTTTACGTTGCTTTGAGAGTTACTTGTTGGATTAATCGGATTTTTAAACTCGAGTTCTCTCAGTGGGTAGGATCCTAATTTTAGTTCAGTTTTCGCCGTTATGCTCTATAGCTTCGCTCACAACGGTATGAATAACTACTTGGGACTTCAAATGGTACAACCGGCCCCATGAACAAGGATGAGTTCCTTGCTCTTGGAGACTTACGGAGGTCTCAACACCAACCACTCTAGTCTGACCGAGGGACCGACCCAGTCCAAGAGAGGTGAGGGTGCTAAGAAGGGTGTTCCTAAAGAGGGGGCTGAACCCCGGTGCAAATGACCTGTGGCCTGGATGGCCTCTAATGTAATATAATAAGCATAAGTAACAGCAAATGATCAAAGAAACCGAGAACTAATGGCCAGAAGAGAGACTGTATGAAACGCGTCGACCTGAGTCGACGTTATTCAAGACAGTGATTATGTTCACAATGGCTCGGGCAAACAGGGTATGTAGGTTGAACGGCGTCGCTCACGGTCGACGCCCTTAAGAAAGACATCGTTCTGTAATGACGCTATTCAGATCTGTAAAACAGTAAATAATCAAGGCAACAGGGGCATTCCCCTCTCTAATCAACAAGATGACTAATAGATTAACTTCTCATGCGACAACAGTTAAATATATAGGTTAATCATGCGACATCATGGATATCAATTCAAACAAAACACACTTTCCAATACTACTTCTTAAGGCAATCAAGGGAGGGAAATATTTTGACACAAGGGGATGTGCACAAGGTGCACGTGGTGATAAGGATCAAATAGCCAACCAATAAACCATCAAACGTGCCCGAGGGACACAAGCGGTGCACCGAGGGTGCCCAATGGAAATAACAAGAGTAAATAAAAAGGAAACGGCAAGACAAGTCCCACCATGATCACCAAAAAGCTGTAATACTCAAAAAAGGTGTGTGTTCATCATGCTATCATGTGTTTACTATGATTAATAATATGGAAGAAATTGTGATCGCCAGAAATCGAGGGCTTCAATGGAAAAGTGATCGCTTACTAACCTTGTAAATCGGGAGAGTGTAGGGTTCTTTTGTTCCTCTCTTTCGGCCGACCGAAAGAAAATAGCCTTCTTTCTCTTTTACTCTTATTCTTTAGGAGTGTTTCTCCTTCCATCCAAACTCCAAGCATTCTTCTAAATCTCCTTCAAACCTAGCAATAAAGATTGAAAACAAAAGAAAACAAATAGATTAGAACTAAAGATAGGTAGTATCTATTCTATCCAACAAAATTATCATGCAACTGAACAAAAGAACTCACTTGTTTCGTGTTCTTTTAAACTCCTGAAGGATGTGTAGGTATGGAAAAGATGAAGTGAATGTGTATGATGAAGTGATGCAATGAAGAACTATATGAAAACAGAAATTTAAACTATACGAATCTTATCAAAATTCAATGGAAAAGATCAAGAAGAGAGGAAAATGATGGCCCCTTCATAGCCTTGGTCTTCAATGGGCTTCAAAGGGTGAAGAGGATGAAGAAGATAGAAGCTTCCCTTGCTGTCCACGTTCTTCTTCTTGAGGACCTTCAAAAACCTTATATGAAGCTCCAAATTCTCCAATAGCCAACCTCTTTCAAAGGCTAATGTCTATATGTATTTATAAGAAGTGATTCAAGGATATTTTGGCCTTCAAAAGGACTCTCCCGCGGCTCGGACTTGCCCTGGATTACCATGAAAGGAATTGGAAACCCTTCCAACCTCTAGAACCGGATTATCTCAGCCAAATCATATTTATCCGGAAACTCTTAAAACACGTCGTTCAAAGGGGACGCCTTTTAGTAGAAATAAGTCCGAAAAAGGAAATCGAAAACAGTTAGGAAACATAAAACGTGTCGTCCATGCGCGATGTTCTTTAGATAACTTTGGAAATTAACTAGAATTAGAAATCGTAAACCTAGGCGGATTATGACCTAAACAGTGTCGACCACAGGCGACGCTATTAAGTTAAATCCTCCTAAATTTAGTAATTTTAATTTCGAATTGATTTCTGCTAGGAATCCAAATGGCGTCGACCATGCACGACGTTATTAAGCGAATCTCAAGAGCAAGTCAATAAAAATTAATTAATGATTATATATCAGACCATTCTGGGGCATTATCGTTGTGACATGAAATTTACTCAATATGATGTCAAAATTAGCGTGTCTACAGAGGTGACTGTTTGTGTTTGTGTTTTGCGTGCGTGTGCAATGTACTTATTGTAAAAATTAAGACCCCCTTATGTAATAAATGTGCTCCCTCGTAGCCTATGTACTTATTGGCTAAGTTCATATTGTGAAGGAGCATGTTGAGGACATGAGAGGATCAAGTTCCTTGTGTTGTGTGAGGCGATGATGATGCACTTGCTTTTGCAATCACTACAAGGCATCTGCTAACGGCGTGGCAGCCCTGGACAGCTGGTCGTTCAAACGTGTGTGTCGTTAAACACTCGTACAAACACCAATCTAACTTGATCCAAACTCATAAATTTTTAGCAAATAGCATGGTGAGCATGGGTCGAATCCACAAGGAATTAAATTCTAATTTTGAAAACTTTGGATTTTGGTTACTTAAAGCAAGTGACGATTTAAGTGATTAATTAACTACCTATTTAAACATCGAATCAATTAATCAAAATGACAAAGATTAAAAGAGATCTAACTAATTGAATTAATTTTGAGAACAACTAATTAATTCTAAAGATTATTCCCTAGACTACACTAATTAATTAATGAACTTAAGCATGATGGCACATAAAGATTATCATTAGCACAAAACTAATTATCTAATAAATTTTAAGACAACGTTTAACTCACATCATACCCTAGTTTTAAGAAAAATACAACTAATCACACTTTGAATAAAGATAAGAGAGATTAATACGAATATTACCGTATTTGAATAATTAACAGAGTACTGAGACTATAACCTAATGAATTTAAACAACCTAAACTAAAGATAATGACTGTAACAATTACAAAAATAATAATAATAATATAAAAACTACAACAGTTGTTGAACAGTGGCCAAAGGGGCTTCTAGAAGGGAGGCACTGGCGCAATGATCCAGGTAGGAAGAGGCCGGCTGGGCGAGCGGCAAGCAAGCGCTGCAGTCCGAGGTACGGGCGAGGCAGGCGCTTCGTATGCTGTACGGCGGCTGGGCGGGAGGCAGGCACCTTGGGCAACGCGGGAAGGCAGGTGGGGGCGCGCCCCTGGCTCGAGCGACGAGGACGTGGGCAGTGAATGCCCTTGAGCCGCCGCGTGGCTGTGGCTGACGGCGGCGTGCGGGAAGGCCCGACACGAGCGACGATGGCCGTCTACGCGAACGCGCTTGGGCTGCTGCGTGGACCTCGTGGGACCCGGGGTGGCGACTAGCGGGGCGCGGTGCTGACGCGTGGCACTGGCGGGGCCCGATCCGGTGGCTGGCGAGCGGCTAAGGCGCCGCGTGGCACTGCCGGGGCCCCGACGCGGTGGCTGGGAGCGGTAGAGTGCGCCACGTGGCGCTGGCGGCAGGGGGCGAGAAGAGAGAGACAGGGAGCGAGAGAGAGAGAGCGCTGGAAGGAGGGAGAGTCTGACAGAAGAGAGGGAGAGAGGGAAAAAGGTGAGAAAAAAAAGTGAGAGTTCTAACAGACAGAGAGAGAGAGAGAAAGTGGGAGAGAAGGGGGGAAAGTAGGAGAGAGAGAGAGAGCTGCGGCAGAGAGAGCAAAGAAGAGAGATAGAGCTAGGGGGAGAGAGAAATTAAGAAGAAGCAGGCCCCAAAAGAAGGAAGAATGGATACTTTTAAAAGGGGAGAGAGGATTTAAAATAAAGAAAGGAGGGGATGGAGGTGGCGGCTGGCCCTCTTGGCTTTCTTGGGCAAAGGGTTAGGGCTACCATTTTCACACTTTTTCTTCCTAATTTGCCCCTGCTTTAATCATTTTAGCAAAAATATGAAGGGTGCTTTTGCTGAGATTCGACCAGTGGACCTCCCACAAATCTTCAAAGACTTAACCACTGCACCACATCGCCCTCATGATGTCCTGTTTACACATAAATAAATATAAATTAGCATATTATCATAAAAATCATTACATTTATTTATTTTTCGTCTCGGTTTTGTCGAAAAACCGCAAATGTGCTATGCTCCATTATTCACATGAAATGAGGATGTTTTTAAGTCGGAATTTGACGAAATTGGTACCGTTGGAATTGGTACAAAATTATCTATCATTTCATACTATTTTTCAGATAAAATTGTGAGTATGATGCGTGTGATTTCCCTTAAATTATCAAAATTATCAACTTATCACACCCCCCAACGTACTCATTGCTAGTCCCTTAGCAATGTGAATAAGGAAAAAATTAGGACAAATAATGAATTATCATGCTTCATTTGTAGTTATCTATCACCAACAAATTAAGTGGTAGCTGATTGGTTAAGCTAAAGTTCTCATTTCCCACAATACTTTGATTCACAACTGGTGATCGTGCATTCAAATTGGCATGCTTAGAACTCATTTCTGCCCTTTCCGTTATATCCTTGCCTTTACTAACCCTCTAGATAAGACTACCTGGAGAAGAGAAGAGAAAAAAGAGATTTCCTGATCAGTCAGCAAAGACCGTTTTTTCAGCTCCCGCCCCGACTCAGCACTTTTCATGACTTGGTCGTATTTTCTGGTGTAAAGGACTTTTTAGCGCGACTTTTTCATTTATTTGCGCATTTGCCTTTGAGAGTGATTACTTTTTGCTACTCTCTTTAGTTTGCTTGAGGGGAGGTGCGTACTTTTTGCCACCTGCCTTCCTTTAGCTCTTTTGACACCTTTTATAGCATTTAGTGTTTACAACTGTCCATTTCAAATGACAGCCTCTTTAGAGTGCTGAGTGGGGCGGTCCCCTATTATGAATCCTAACGTTCCTTCATTCAACCCAAAAGAAAAAATTAGAATAGGTGGTCCTATCCTTAAGGCTAATTCCAGTAATTCAATACTTTTAAGGTCTTTCATTCATTCTAAGTTGCCGTGTGTGTGTGAAAATCATCCTACCGTGAATTCTTGTGAGGTGGGATATTTTAAACTTTGAAGGCTTTTTAACCAATGTGACTAACAAAAAAAATTGATTCGTTTAAGATTTACTTAATGAAACAAGATTTCATGCAATTTCCATAGGATGTGAAAAGAAATTTTTGAAAGAAAATTTAAAATTTTGATCATTTTTTTCATTGAAAGATATTAGTTTTCTTCAAAAGATTTTCAAACAAATGCATATCATACTGATTGCCCCCACCCCCCAATTTGATTGACATTGTCCTCAATGGTAAAAGATATGAAAAACATGCCAGTCATAAGAGAATTGTGAAGGAATGAAGCAACCTATGATGAAGAGGATGTGACTTACCAAAGCCGACTATTGCTCAGAGACCTAAAAATGAAAAGAAATACAAAAGCTGAATTAAAATATTGGGTTGCCTCCCGACAAATGCCAAGTTTAACATCTTCAGCCAGACAAAAGTTCAGTTAGTGCAGATCACTCAGCTCTATGGATTCTGGAGGCTCATTTTGAAGGTTTTCAATAAATGGTTTTAACCGTTGACCATTAACAGTGAATGTGTGCCCATTCTTTGGATCCAAGATTTTAACAGCTCCATGATCGAAGGCTTTAATGACCAAGAATTGTCCATCCCATCTGGATTTCAGTTTTCCTAGGAATAAACGAAGCCTAGAGTTGAATAGCCAAACTTTTTGATTTGGATGGAAAGATTTCCTCACAATGTGTTTATCATGGAAGGCTTCGGTTTTGGCTTTATAGATCTTGGAGTTCTCATAGGCCTCATTACGCAATTCTTCTAGTTCACCCAGTTGTAAGGTTCGGCGGGAACCCGCTTGGGCTAGATCTAGATTTACTTGTTTAATAGCCCAATATGACCTATGTTCCAATTCCACCGGAAGGTGGCACGCTTTTCCCAAAATTAGGCGATAAGAAGACATGCCAATAGGAGTTTTATAAGCGGTCCGATAGGCCCATAAGGCATCATCCAATCTTTCAGACCAATCCTTCCTATCGGGCCTAACAGACTTTTGTAAGATGTTTTTGATTTCCCTATTGGAAACCTCCACTTGGCCACTGGTTTGGGGATGATACGGGGTAGCCAATTTGTGATTAATCACATATTTCTTAAGCAGAGAGCGAAATTGGGAATTCGTAAAATGCGTGCCCCCATCACTTATGATCGCCTTGGGTCACCCGAACCGAGAAAAGATGTTTTTCTGGACAAATTTAATGACCACTTTACGATCATTGGTTTGGGTGGCTACTGCTTCAATCCACTTAGAGATATAATCTACCGCTACCAAGATATATGTATGTCCAAAAGAAGGTGGAAAAGGTGCCATAAAGTCTATCCCCCAAACATCAAAGACTTCAACCACCAAGATTGGGTTGAGTGGCATCATATCCCTTTTTGCCATATTTCCTACAGCCTGGCATTTCAGACAAGTTCTGCTGAATTCATGGACATCCTTAAAGAGTGAGGGCCAGTAAAAACCACTTTGCAAGACCTTGGTTGCAGTTTTCTTCTCTGAGAAATGGCCTCCACAAGCAAGATTATGGCAGAAATTGAGAACACTATGTTGTTCTTCTTCAGAAACACATCCCCGAATGATTTGATCAGGGCAGAGTTAGAAAAGTTCAGGATCTTCCCATAAATAATACTTTTCCTGGGAGAAGAATCGATCTTTCTCATTTTTGGTCCATCTGTTCGGAATCCAATTGGTTACCTTGTAATTGACAAAATGAGCATACTAAGGTGCAACGGTGTGCGAAATGGCCAACAGATGCTCATCAGGGAACGAATCCGTGATTGGTTCACTCTCTGAAATCAAAATTCGGGATAGGTGATCAGTTACCATATTCTCATAATCCTTTTTATCCCGAATTTCTAAATCAAATTCTTGAAAGAGTAAAATCCATCTAATAAGTCTGGGCTTAGCATCCTTCTTGGTCAAAAGGTATTTCAGAGCTGAGTGATCAGAATATATTATGACTTTTGCTCCTAAAAGATAAGATCTGAATTTCTCTAAGGCAAAAACCACAACCAGTAATTCTTTTTCCATGGTGGTATAATTCATTTGAGCATCTGCAAGGGTGCAACTTACATAATAGATCACCACAGGACATTTGTTGATTCTTTGTCCCAATATCGCACCGATAGCATAGTTAGAGGCATCACACATGATTTCGAAGGGCAAAGACTAATTAGGAGATTGAAGAATCGGAGGTTTGGTCAAAGATTCCTTAAGAGAATTAAATGCCTTGATGCAGGAATCATCTAGTTGGAAAGGGACATCCTTAGCTAAGAGAAGGGTTAGAGGCCAGGCAATTTGAGAGAAATTTTGGATAAACCGGCGACAGAAACCGGCATGGCCAAGAAATGAGCGGATTTGTCTGATCGAGCTGGGTGGAGGAAGATTAGATATGAGATCGATCTTAGCTTTATATACCTCTATCCCCCTCTCAGATATAATGTGGCCTAAAACAATGCCCTCTCGAACCATAAAATGGCTCTTCTCCCAGCTAAGTATCAGGTTGGTTTCTATGCATCTAGTTAGCACATATTTCAGATTTTTCAGGCAATTTTCAAAAGAATCCCCGAATATTGAAAAATCATCCATGAAAACTTCGATGAATTCTCCCACCATATCGGAGAATATAGCCATCATGCACCATTGAAATGTAGCTGGTGCATTGCATAATCCAAACGGCATTCTCCTGAAAGCAAACGTGCCATAAGGGTACGTAAAAGTGGTCTTTTCTTGATCTTCCAGATAAATAGCTACTTGATTATACCCGGAGTATCCATCTAAGAAGCAAAAATACTTCTGGCCCGATAATTTTTCTAGAATTTGATCCATAAATGGGAGTGGGAAGTGATCCTTCTTAGTCATGAGATTAAGCATTTTGTAATCAATGCACACTCTCCATCCTGTGGTGGGCCTAGTAGGTACCTCTTCCCCCTGATCATTCTTGATAATCGTCAATCTGGACTTCTTTGGTACCACTTGGGTTGGGATGACCCATTTGCTATCCGATAAGGCATAAATGATACCCGCATCCAGCCATTTCACAACCGCTTTCTTAAGCACCTCTTTCATGTGTGGGTTAAGCCGCCCTTGCATCTCCCGATTGGGCTTAGAATTTTCTTCCATATAGATGTGATGCATGCAAATGGATGGACTAATCCCCTTTAAATCGGTTACCGACCATCCAATGGCAACCTTGTGGTCTTTGAGGACCTCGGTTATTTAGGCTTCCTGCGGCGATGTGGGATTTACCGCAATGATGACCGGGAGAGTTTAGTCCGGGCCCAAGAAGATATACTTAAGAGACTCAGATAATGGCTTGAGTCCAAGCTCAGGAAGGTCCTCTAAGAATGGCAAAGTAGGCTCAGACTGCAAGTCTGGTAAAGGTTCAACCTTGGGCCAAAATGTTAATAGGCTGGGAGCATCTTTTAAAGCATTGGCTTCCTCTAAAAGGTCATGCGTGAACATCATGTTTTCTTCAACCAAATTATCCAAGTTATCGATAGTATGACATTCTTCTTCATGATCCGGATATTGGGATGCTTTGAAGGCATTAATCTTGACTTTTTAACCCCCAAAGGATATGTCCATCATGTCAATTTCACAATTTATATTAGCTTTGGCAGTGGCTAAGAATGGACGTCCTAGGATGATTGGGGTGTGAATGAGTTCTTCAGGCGATGCCATATCTAGAATAAGAAAATCCACGGGAAAATAACAATCATGGACTTTTACGATAACATCCTCAATTAATCCCCGTGGAGTCTTCACAGACCTATCAGCCAACGGCAAGATGATGGATGTGGGCTTTAATTCTCCAATATCATATTTCTCATAAATGGCTATTGGCAAGAGGTTCACACTGGCAGCTAGGTCCAATAAAGCTCTATCAAATGTGACTCCACCTAAGTTACATGAGATCAAAGGTGCCCCAGGATCTTTTAATTTCTTAGGAAGATGGTTCATTACAATAGCACTCACATCCTCCGATAGCCTAACCTTTTCAGGTGCCATTCTCGATTCTCTTCGTGGTGTGCATAATTCCTTGAGGAACTTAGCATAAGCTGACACATGCTTGATGGTATCGAGGAGTGGAATATTAATTTGAACTTGTTTGAATAATTCTAGCAACTCCTCATCCTGGGCTAGTTTCCTCCTGGCATTGGGCTTAGCTAATAAGGAGTTAGGAAAAGGCACCCTAGGTTGATATGAACTTGGGCCTTCATCTATCTTCCCTTTTCCTTTCAGATCCCCCTTTAACTTCTCCATGTTGGGTTCAGCCTCATTCTCACTTTCGACTTCCTGAGGTTCATTAGTAGAAGCTTCGGCCAACTCTCCATCTATCTGTTGAGGTAAAAGGCCCGATTGGGGTGAAAAACCCGGAGGCTGATTCCTTGGATTGGCAATGGGTTGACTAGGAAGTTGGCCCATTTCTCTTCTTATAGTAGCCTCAGCTAATTGGCCCATTTTTCTCTCCAACTTAGAAATAGACTGTTGTTGTGTCAAGATAAGTTGTTGGAGTTGTGTGAATTTATCATTAAAGTTGGGCTGAGGAGGTGGTTGATAAGTGGGTGGAGGATGGTATTGGGTTGGTTGCCCTAATTGGAACGATTGATAATGGGCGGGTTGAGAGAATTGGGCTTGAGAGAAGTGGCCTTGTGGTCCCCTAGCCTATACATTTCCATAGAAGTTGGACTGATGTTAAAATAAATTATGTGGCTTTTGGGCTTGATGTATGGAAGGATTAGACATTTGTAAAGGAGCATGATGGTTCTTCCATGCAAAATTAGGGTGATTTCTCCAGCCCGGATTGTAAGTATTAGAGAATGGATCATTATTGGGCCGCAGTTGGGCATTCATTCACTTGATGGGCCGGACTTGCGCACAAAGCACAAATGTCATGAGAGATGGAAGATGGGCCTTCATATGGACTAAATGGTGTTGGGTAGGTAGGTTCTTACTTGTTTAAGGCTAAGAGTTGGTCTAACTTTTGGGCCAAGATGTCTATCTTATCCAATTTATGATTGATCATATTGATGTCCATTCTGGATTCGGTCTCTCCACGATCCTTAAGTACATTCCGGCTCATTTAGATGGCCCAACAGACCTCTCATAAGATGATAATGAGTCATGGTTGATGGAATTTTCACTTAACATCTCAAATAGATCATAAGCCTCATCTTCATTTTTCATCATAAATGCCCCTCCACATGAGGCATCCACCATTTGTCTGAACTGTTCAAACAATCCTTCATAGAATGCTTGGACAATTTGCCACTTCAATAGCCCATGATGAGGGCATTTCCTAAGCAATTCTTTCAATCTTTCCCAAGATTCATGAATCAATTCCCCGGGAGTTTGGGTAAAACCCATGATAGCCCTTCTCATGGTATTGGTCCGCCCTATGGGATAGAACTTCTTTAGAAATTCTTTTTGCATTTCTTCCTATATCCTAATGGGCCTACCTATAGTCCCCAACCAATATTTGGCCTTATCCTTCAATGAAAATGGGAATAAAGTTAATTTAAGGGCATCATCGGTGAAATTCTGGATCTTCACTGTGGAACATATTTCTAGAAATTCATCCAGATGCTTATAAGGATCTTCGTTCGTATTCCCATAAAAAAATGGGAGCATCTGAATGGTGCTTGATTTAATTTCATATTGATTGGCTGGATTTTGAGGAAGATGAATGCAAGATGAAGGTCGGTATTGATTTGGGATGAAATAATCCTTCATTTGCTTCGGTGGGTTATGATTATTGGCCATTTGATCGTGTAGTGGATTTCCTTGATGCAGAATTCTCTTGATTTCAACAAATGGTCCTAGAAGGTTAGGGTTTTGAGATCTCCTACCTTGCATACACTTGGACGACGAGAGAGGGAAAAAAAATGATTTGAATTTTATTTTGGCTTTTTTTTTTTTTTTATGCAAACAATTTAGCAATCAAATTATCCTAATGATCTAAGGTTGACCTAGACTTCTATGTGAATTTTCTCACAAAGTGAATGGGGTCCACGTCAAATCACAACCACAATCAATCAATGGCCAGGTAAGAGGTGGGGTTGTGGGAGGCTCCCCCTACTTTCGTAGGGACCTAATTAAAGAACCACTTTCCTGCTTAAGCGTTTGTCTTTTTAACCTCTAGCCTAGACACCGTTGCCAAAAGTGGAGGCAACCCGAAGCTTAAACCACTCACAGTGTAAACCCTAGATTTTCTTTCGACTTGCTTTTAATTGGGTTAGGAAATACCAATAAAAGGAAGGTGATTTGTGGGCTAAGGAAGGGTGATCAAATCCCTACCTTATGTGGTTAAAGTTATTGCCCTTAAAGTATTTTGAATGCAATGCAAGGCAATCATCAAATCAAGGCAAGGTATGTTGATACAATCGTGAATGACTTGCTATAATTGAAACACGTACCTTTCCTCCGCAATCTTCAACAAAATATGGAAATTATTAAGAATAGAAACTAATACATGCTTTCCTAAAGTGATGAATGCCTAACATGGATGGCTTCTATTCTTGGAATGACACTTTTTAAGTTTGAATTTGAATTTTCTTCTTTTAATGAATAAAAACCTATCTAAATTAGAAACTACAAAAAAGAAACTAACTAAAATAATGAAAATGAAAAAGGGAATGTTGGAACAAACTTACCAATGAGTTCGCTTTATTTATTTTTTTTATTTTTTCAATACACCTACAAAAATAACAAAAAGAGGTTAGCTAAATAATAATTACACTAAATCCAAAATAATCAAAATTAAAAATTTAATTCTCTGGCAACGGCGCCAAAAATTGGTCGTTCAAATGTATGTGTCGTTAAACACTCGTACAAACACCAATCTAAATTAATCCAAACTCATATATTTTTAGCAAATAGCATGGTGAGCATGGGTCGAATCCACAAGGAATTAAATTCTAATTTTGAAAACTTTGGATTATGGTTACTTAAAGCAAGTGACGATTTGAGTGATTAATTAACTACCTATTTAAACAGCAAATCAATTAATTAAAATGACAAAGATTAAAAGAGATCTAACTAATTGAATTAATTTTCAGAACAACTAATTAATTCTAAAGATTATTCCTTAGACTACACTAATTAATTAATGAACTTAAGCATGATGACACATAAAGATTATCATTAGCACAAAACCAATTATCTAATAAATTTTAACACAATGTTTAACTCACATCATACCCTAGTGTTAAGAAAAATATAACTAATCACACCTTGAATAAAGATAAGAGAGATTAATACGAATATTACCGTATTTGAATAATTAACAAAGTACTGAGACTATAACCTAATGAATTTAAACAACCTAAACTAAAGAAAATGATTGTAACAATTACAAAAAAAATATATATATATATATAAAAACTACAACAATTGTTGAACAGTGGCAAAAGGGGCTTCTAGGAGGGAGGCACTAGCGCAATGATCCAGCTGGGAAGAGGCCGGCTGGGCGAGCGGCAGGCAAGCGTTGCAGTCTGAGGTACGGGCGAGGCAGGCGCTTCGTATGCCGTACGGCGGCTGGGCGGGAGGCAGGCACCTCGAGCGACGCGGGAAGGTGGGTGGGGGCGCGCCCCTGGCTCGAGCGACGAGGGCGTGGGCAGCGAATGCCCTTAAGCTGCCGCGTGGTTGTGGCTGACGGCGGCAGGCGGGAAGGACCGGCACGGGCAACGATGCCCGTCCACGCAAACGCGCTTGGACTGCCGCGTAGACCTCGCGGGACCCAGGGTGGCGACTGGCGGGGAGCAGTGCTGACGTGTGGCGCTGGTGGGGCCTGACGCTGTGGCTAGCGAGTGGCTGAGGACGCCGCGTGGCACTGGCGGGGCCCCAGCGCAGTGGCTGGGAGCGGCAGAGTGCGCCATGTACCGCTGGCGACAGGGGGCGAGAAGAGAGAGACAGGGAGCGAGAGAGAGAGAGCGCTGGAAGAAGGGAGAGTCTGACAAAAGAGAGGGAGAGAAGGAAAAAGGTGAGAGAAAAAAGAGAGAGTTCCGACAGACAGAGAGAGAGAGAGAGAAAATGGGAGAGAAGGGGGAAAAGTAGGAGAGAGAGAGCTAGGGAGAGAGAGAAATTAAGAAGAAGCAGGCCCTAAAAGAAGGAAGAATGGATACTTTTAAAAGGGGAGAGAGGATTTAAAATAAAGAAAGGAGGGGATGGAGGTGGCGGCTGGCCCTCTTGGCTTTCTTGGGCAAAGGGTTAGGGCTACCATTTTCACACTTTTTCTTCCTAATTTACCCCTGCTTTAATCATTTTAGCAAAAATATGAAGGGTGCTTTTGCTGAGATTCGACCAGTGGACCTCCCACAAATCTTCAAAGACTTAACCACTGCACCACATCGCCCTCATGATGTCCTGTTTACACATAAATAAATATAAATTAGCATATTATCATAAAAATCATTACATTTATTTATTTTTCGTCTCGGTTTTGTCGAAAAACCGCAAATGTGCTATGCTCCATTATTCACATGAAATGAGGATGTTTTTAAGTCGGAATTTGACGAAATTGGTACTGTTGGAATTGGTACAAAATTATCTATCATTTCATGCTATTTTTCAGATAAAATCGTGAGTATGATGCTGCTAGTTTTAGGTGGCCTACATGCCAATCTGGCTATGTAAATCTCGTTCATTTATTAATATAATGGAATAATATTCATTATGTGTAAATCGCATTAATCATCGTTTCATAATGAAGTCCATGAATATGTGCTATAGTGATCAAATTATGATGAGATCATACTAATGAGACTGATTACTTAAACACACATATTCTTAATCGTTCCTAGTCGGAAGGTATCCGAGAAGGACATCGGATATCCGGTTAGACTAGTACAGATTACTCCTGCTCATATGATGAGGGTGACTGATCTCATAAGTCACTTGTGTGGTGATAAAGTGTTAAATTGATCATTTAAAGGCAATCATACGTATCATACTCACGTTTTTATTTGTAAAATAGCATGAAATGATAGATAATTGCATACCAAGTCCAACGGTACCAATTTCGTCAAATTCTGACTTAAAAACATCGTCATTTCATGTGATTAATGGAGTATAGCGTATTTGCGGTTTTTCGACAAAACCGAGATGAAATAAATAAATATAATGATAATATGCTAATTTATGTTTATTCTATGTGAACAGGACATGCCAATGATGCAGTGCAGTTGGTGGAGTTTTCGGAAATTTGGGGGAGGTCTAGTGTTCAAATTTCGATAAATTCGACTTCATTGTGTCCAAAAGATTAAAGCAGGGGTAAAAACGTCATTTGAGGCCTTAGTGTTGTCCTAATTCCATGGCCAAGAAGAACCCAAGAAGGGCCAGCCGCCTTCCTAAAGCCAACTTTCTTTTTTTAAAAAAAATACCTTCCTTCCCTTCTCATTAAAAAGACCCCTCACGTACCCAAGACCGGACTCTCTGATTCCTTCTTTCTCTCCAGTTTCCCAACCACATAATTCCTCCTCCTTCTCTAGTTTCCCCAGCTTCTCCCGCAGTCCTTCCTCTCCCTTATTCCTTCTCTCTCCCACACCTCTCTCTCTCGATTTTCCTTCTCTCCGGCAGACTCTCCTTCTCCCTCTCCTTCTTCCCGCACCTCTCAGCCGGCCCCACATCTTTCTCTTCCCTCTCGCTCTGTCTTTCTCTTTCTCTCCCCCACGCCTCCTCTTCCTCCTCATCATCCCCGTCCTTGCCACTCTTCTCTACTTCCTCCTCCTCCTTTTCCAACCCTGCCGGTGCACCAGCAGCCGCACGCCTGCGAGCCTACCAACACCCGTCCAAGCACGCCTGCGAGCCTACCAGCACCTCCTCCATGCGTAACCAGCAGTGCATGCAGGCTTGTGCGAGCCCGCGGCAATGTCCCACACTTGCCAACACCTCCTCCACGCGCCGGCAAGTTCCAGCAACATCCCACGCTTGCCAGCACCTCCTCCACGCGCCGGCAAGTTCCAGCACGCACCTGCGCGAGCCAGCACCTCCTGCACGCGCCAGCAACAGCTCCCATGTGCTGCGCTTGAAGCCAGCCACCAGCACACGCCTGCATGCGTGCCTCCACGCCTCCACCTGCTGCCACCGAGGACTTCAGCTGCAGTATTAAGTTGTTTTAGTTATTAAACAATAAGTGTTTAGGTTTATTTATTTCTTGTTGATATTTAAACTCAAAAGTTTGTAATTCCATATCGTACTTTTAGGTGTTTAACAATGATTATCTTGAATTTTCAGTTAGAAGTTATTGGTGTTTTCGCTTAGATTTTTCTTAGATTAGGCATTTAATTCATGAATGATATTTAGATCTTTTTAACTAATTTATTTCACATATTTTGTTAGCCACCTAATTCTAAATTTCCTAGTTTTATATGAAATCAAATACTTCATATCTTCTAATTTTCAATACAAATTCAAGATTTTCAAAGTTAAAATTTTATCTCCCTGTGGATCGACTCGGTTCTCACCATTTAGTATTTGCAAATCAATTGTGAGTCCGGTAATATTTGAAGTTGATTATCGTGAGCATTTAACGACGCGTATCGCGTTCATATCAATTTTTGGCACCGTTGTCGGGGAGTTAGATTTTTATTTTTGATTATCTTGGATTTAGTGTAATTAATCTTTAGTTAACCTTATTTTTCTTATTTTTGCAGGTATATTGGAAAAAAAAAAAGGAAAGCGAAATCATGGTAAGTGTGTTCCAACTTTCTATGTTTTAATTTCCTTACTTTAGTTAGTTTCCATTTTTGTAGTTTCTAGTTTAGATAGGTTTCCATTAACTAAAAAAAGAAACAAAAGAAGAACATCAAAATTTAAAAATCTTCATTTCCAAGATTAGAAACTTTCCATGCTAGGCATTCATCATTCTAGGAAAGCATGAGCTAGTTTCCTTGCACAGTTATTTCCATAAATTGTTGAAGATTGTGGGGGAAAGGTACGTGTTTCAATTTTAGCAAGTCATTCATGATTGCATCAACACACCCTGCATTGATTTGCTTATTGCCTTGTATTGCATTCAAAAAGACTTTAAGTGCAACAACTTTAACCACATAAGGTAGGGATTTGATCACCGTTCCTTAGCCCACAAATCACCTTCCTTGCATTGGCATTTCCTAATCCAATTAATAGCAAGTCGAAAGAGAATCTAGGGTTTACACCGTGAGTGGTTTAAATTTCGGGTTGCCTCCATTTTTGGCAACGGTGTCTAGGCTAGAGGTTAAAAAGGCAAACGCCTAAGTGGGAAAGTGGTTCTCGAATTAGGTCCCTACGAAAGTAGGGGGAGGCTCCCACTACCCCACCTCTTACTTGGCCGTTGATTGATTGTGGTTGTGACTTGAGGTGGACTCCATTCACCTTGTAAGAAAATTCACATAGAGAGTCTAGGTTAACATTAGATCATTAGGATAATTTATTTGTCAAAATTGTTTGCATTTAAAAAAAAAAAACAATAAATAGAAAACAAAATTCAAATCCATCCTCTCTCCATCAGTCCTAGTGTATGTAAGGTAGGAGATCTCAAAACCCTAACCTTCTAGGACCATTTGCTGAAATAGAAAGAATCCTACATCAAAGAAATCCACCACAAGATCAAATGGCTGATAATCAGGACCCACCAAAGCAAATGAAGGATTATTTCATTCCAAATCGATACCAACCTTCATCCTATATTCATCTTCCTCATAATCCAGCCAATCAATATGAAATTGAATCTAGCACCATTCAGATGCTCTCATCCTTTTATGGGAATACTAATGAAGATCCTTATAAGCATCTGGATGAATTTTTAGAAATATGTTCCACGGTGAAGATCCAGAATTTCACCGATGATGGCCTTAAGTTGACCTTATTTCCCTTTTCATTAAAGGACAAGGCTAAATATTGGTTGGGAACTATAGGAAGGCCCATTAGGACATGGGAAGAAATGCAGAAAGAATTTCTCAAGAAGTTCTATCCCATAGGGCGGACCAATACCATAAGAAGGGCCATCACGAGTTTTACCCAAACTCCTGGGGAATTGATCCATGAATCTTGGGAAAGACTGAAAGAATTGCTTAGGAAATGCCCTCATCATGGGCTTTCAAAATGGCAAATTGTCCAAGCATTTTATGAAGAATTGTCTGAACAGTTCAGACAGATGGTGGATGCCTCATGTGGAGGGGCATTTATGATGAAAAATGAAGATGAGGCCTATGATCTTTTTGAGATGTTAAGTGAAAATTCCATCAATCATGCCTCATTATCATCTTATGAGAGGTCTGTTGGGCCATCTAAACGGACTGGAATGTATGAACTTAAGGCCCGTGGAGAGCCCGAATCCAGAATGGACATAAATCTGATTAATCAGAAATTGGATAAGGTAGACATCTTGGCCCCGAAACTAGACCAACTCTTGGCCTTAAACAAGCAAGAGCCTACTTACCCAACACAATCTAGTCCATATGAAGGCCCATCTTATGCCAATCATGATATTTGTGCCTTGTGCGCAAGTCCAACCCATCAAGTGAATGAATGCCCAACCGCAGCCCAACTTCCACCATTCATTCAAGAACAAGTTCAGGCTGCCTAGGGATTCTCCAGGCCCAATAATGATCCATTCTCAAGTACTTACAATCCTGGCTGGAGAAACCACCCTACTTTCTCTTGGAAGAATCAGCATGCCCCATTACCAATGACCAATCCTCCCATGCATCAAGCCCAAAAGCCACAGAATTCATTTCAACAGCAATCTAATTTCTATGGAAATGTTCAGGCTAGGGGATCTCAAGCCCAGTTTTCTCAACCGGCCCAGTATCAATCAGGTCAACCGGCCCATTATCAATCATTCCAATCAGGTCAACTGGCCCACTACCATTCATTCCAATCTGGACAACCAACCCAATACTATCCTCCACCCATTTATCAACAACCTCCTCAGCCCAACTTTGATGACAAATTCACTCAACTCCAACGACTGATTTTGACCCAGCAACAATCCATTGCTAAGTTGGAAAGTCAAATGGGCCAACAAGCTTAGGCTACGATGAGAAGAGAAGTGGGCCAACTTCCTAGTCAACCCATTGCCAATCCAAGGAATCAACCTCCGGGTTTTCCACAGCAATCAGGCCTTTTACCTCAGCCTGACCCATTACCACAACCTAAAAGGCCGCAATTTGAGAATGCTAAAGCCATTTCAGCCCTTAAGAGTGGGAAAAGTCTAGAAAACCCACATACAAATCGAGAGTTAGCCAAAGGTTCCACTGATGGGCCTCATGAAATTGAAAGTGAGAGTGAGGCTGAACCCAACATGGAGAAGTTGGAGGAGGATCTGAAAGGAAAAGGGAAGATAGATGAAGGCCCATGTTCTTATCAACCTAGGGTGCCATTTCCTAATGCCTTGTTAGCTAAGCCCAATGCCAGGAAGAAACTAGCGCAGAATGAGGAGTTGTTGTGTTTATTCAAACAAGTCCAAATTAATATTCCACTTCTCGATGCCATCAAGCATGTACCAGCTTATGCTAAGTTTCTCAAGGAATTATACACTCCACGAAGATAATCTAGAATGGCACCCGAAAAGGTTCGGCTTTCAGAAGATGTTAGTGCGATTGTGATGAATCATTTACCCAAGAAGTTAAAGGATCCTGGAGCACCTCTAATCTCATGTGACTTAACTGGAGTTACATTTGATAGAGCTTTATTGGATTTAGGTGCTAGCGTGAATCTTTTCCCAACAGCCATTTATGAGAAATTTGATATTGGGGAATTAAAGCCCACACCCATCGTCTTGCAGTTGGCTGATAGATCTGTGAAAACTCTATGGGGATTAATTGAGGATGTTATTGTGAAGGTTCATGATTGCTATTTTCCCGTGGATTTTCTTATTCTGGATATGGCATTACTTGAGGAACTTATTCACACCCCGATCATCTTAGGTCGTCCATTCTTAGCCACTTCCAAAGCTAATATAAATTGTGAAACTGGCATAATGGACATTTCATTTGGGGGTCAAAAGGTCAAGATTAATGTCTTCAAAGCTTCTCAATACCCAGATCATGAAAAAGAATGCCATACTATTGATATCTTGGATAATTTGGTTGAAGAAAATGAGATGTTCACACATGACCTTTTGGAGGAAGTCAATACCTTAAAAGATTCTCCCGGCCCATTAACATCTTGGCCCAAGGTTGAACCTTTACCAGCCTTACAATATGAGCCCGCTTTGCCATCTTTAGAGGACTCTCTTGAGCCTGAACTCAAACCATTACCTGAGTCTCTCAAGTATATCTTTTTGGGCCTGGACCAAACTCTCCCGGTCATCATTGCGGCAAATCTCACATCACCGTAGGAGGCCCAATTAACCAAGGTCCTCAAAGACCACAAGGGTGCCATTCGATGGTCGGTGGGCGATTTAAAGGGAATTAGCCCGTCCATTTGCATGCATCACATCTATATGGAAGAGAATTCTAAGCCCAGTCGGGAGATGCAAAGGCGGCTTAACCCCAATATGAAAGAAGTGGTGAAGAAGAAAGTTGTGAAATGGGTCAGTCCAACCCAAGTGGTACCCAAGAAATCTGGATTAATAGTTATCAAGAGTGATCATGGAGAAGAGGTACCCACTAGGCTCACCACGGGATGGAGAGTGTGCATTGATTACCGAAAGCTGAATCTCATGACTAATAAGGATCACTTTCCACTCCCATTCATGGATCAGATTCTGGAAAAGTTATCGGGCCAGAAGTACTTTTGCTTCTTAGATGGGTACTCCGGATACAATCAAGTGGCTATTTACCCAGAAGATCAAGAAAAGACCACCTTTACGTGCCCTTATGGCACGTTTGCTTTAGGAGGATGCCATTTGGATTATGCAACACACTAGCCACATTTCAACGGTGCATGATGGTTATATTCTCCGATATGGTGGGAGAATTCCTCGAAGTTTTTATGGATGATTTCTCAATCTTCGGGGATTCCTTTGAAAATTGCTTAGAAAATTTTAAACAAGTGCTAGCCAGATGCATTGACACCAATCTGATACTTAGCTGGGAAAAGAGCCACTTTATAGTTCGAGAGGGCATTGTTCTAGGCCACATTGTGTCTAAAAGGGGGATAGAGGTAGATAAAGCTAAGATCGATCTCATATCCAATCTTCCTCCTCCCACCTCGGTCAGACAGATCCGTTCATTCCTTGGCCATGCCGGTTTCTATCGCCGGTTTATCCACAATTTCTCTCAAATTACCCAGCCTCTAACTCTTCTCCTAGCTAAGGATGTCCCTTTCCAAATGGATGAATCTTGCATCAAGGCATTTAATTCTCTGAAGGAATCTTTGACCAAAGTCCTGATTCTTCAATCTCCAGATTGGTCTTTACCCTTCGAAATCATGTGCGATGCCTCTGATTATGCTATCGGTGCGGTTTTGGGACAAAGAATCAACAAGTGTCCCGTGGTGATCTATTATGCAAGTCACACCCTTGCAGACGCTCAAATGAATTATACCACCACAGAAAAGGAATTATTAGCCGTGATTTTTGCCCTAGAAAAATTCAGATCTTATCTTTTAGGGGCAAAAGTCATAATCTATTTTGATCACTCAGCTATGAAATACCTATTGACCAAAAAGGATGCAAAGCCTAGACTTATTAGATGGATCTTACTCCTTCAGGAATTTGATTTGGAAATTCGGGATAAGAAGGGTTCTGAGAATGTGGTAGCTGACCACCTATCTCGAATTTTGATCTCCGAAAGTGCACCCATAACTGATTCATTTCCCGATGAGCATCTACTGGCCATTTCTCACACTATTGCACCTTGGTATGCTCATATTGTCAATTATAAGGTGACTAATCAGCTTTCGGAAGGATGGACTAAAAGTGAGAAGGACAAATTCTTTTCCCAGGAAAAGTATTATTTCTGGGAGGATCCTGAATTATTCAAATTTTGTCCTGATCAAATCATTAGGCGATGTGTTCCTGAAGAAGAACAACAGAGTGTTCTCAACTTCTATCATAATTTGGCTTGTGGGGGCCATTTCTCAGGAAAGAAAACTGGAGCCAAGGTCCTGCAAAGTGGTTTTTACTGGCACACACTTTTCAAAGATGCCCATGAATTTAGCAAAACTTGCCTCCGATGTCAGGCTGTAGGAAATATGGCGAAAAGGGATATGATGCCACTCAACCCAATTTTGGTGGTTGAAGTTTTTGATGTTTGGGGAATTGACTTTACGGGACCTTTTCCACCTTCTTTTGGACATACATATATACTGGTAGCGGTGGATTATGTCTCTAAATGGATTGAAGCAGTAGCCACCCGAACAAATGATCATAAAGTGGTCATTAAATTCGTTCAGAAGAATATCTTCTCTCGGTTCGGGTGGCCTAAAGCTATTATAAGTGATGGGGGGAACGCATTTCACGAATTACCAGTTTCGAGCTTTACTTAAGAAATATGGGATTAATCACAAAGTAGCTACCCCTTATCATCCCCAAACCAGTGGCCAAGTGAAAGTTTCCAATAGAGAGATTAAGAATATTATGCAAAAGTCCGTTAGGCCCGATAGAAAAGATTGGTCTGAAAGATTGGATGATGCCTTATGGGCCTATCGGACCGCTTACAAAACTCCTATTGGCATGTCTCCTTATCGCCTAGTTTTTGGAAAAGCGTGCCACCTTCCGGTGGAATTGGAACATAGGGCTTATTGGGCCATTAAACAAGTCAATCTGGACCTCGCCCAAGCTGGTGCCAACCGAACCTTACAATTGAGTGAGCTAGAAGAGTTGCGCAACGAGGCTTATGAAAATTCCAAGATTTATAAAGCCAAAGCTTTCCATGATAAACATATTGTGAGAAAAGCATTTCTTCCAAATCAGAAAGTTTGGCTATTTAACTCTAGGCTTCGCCTATTTCCTAGAAAACTGAAATCCAGATGAGATGGACCATTCGTGATTATTAAAGCCTTCGATCATGGTGCTGTTAAAATTCTAAATCCCCAGAGTGGGAACACTTTCACCGTTAATGGTCAATGGTTGAAACTATTCATTGAAAATCTTCAAAATGCACCACCTGAATCTATAGAACTGAGTGATCCACGATAACTGAACTTCCGTCTGGCTGAAGACGATAAACTTAGCGCTTGTTGGGAGGCAACCCAATATTTTACTTCAGTTTTTGTGTTTCTTTTCCTTTTAGGTCCCTGAGCAGCAGTCGCCCTGGGTATGTCGTATCCTCTTCATTACAGGTTGTTTCTCTCCTTCACAATTCTCTTCTGGCTGCCATGTTTTTCATATCTTTTATGCTATTGAGGACAATGCCAATCAAGTTGGGGGGTGGGACAATCAATTTGATATGCATTTATTGAAGATCTTGTGAAGAAAACTGATATCTTTCACTGAAAAATGGTCAAAATTTTAAAATTTCTTTCAAAAATTTCTTTTCACATCCTATGAAAATTGCATGAAAATCATGTTTCATTAAGTAAATCTTAAACAAATCAGTTTTTTGTTAGTCACATTGGTTAAAGAACCTTCAAAGTTTAAATATCCCACTTCACAAAAATCCACGGCAGGATGATTTTCACACACACACGGCAACTTAGAATAAATACAGGATCTTAAAAGTATAGAATTGTTGGAATTAACCTTAAGGATAAGACTACTTATTCTAATTTTTCTTTTTAGGTTGAACGAAAGGAATGTGTAGGATTCATAATAGGGGACTGTCCCACCCAGTACTCTAGAAGGGGCGGTCATTTAAAATGGACAGCTGTAAACACTAAAGGCAATAGAAGGCGTTAAAAGAGCTAAAGGAAGGTAGGTGGCAAAAAGTACGCACCTCCCCTCAGGCAATTCAAAGAGAGTGGCAAAAAGTATGCACTCTCAAAAGAAAAAGTACAATGAAATGAAAAAGCCACGCTAAAAAGTCCATCGTACCAAAAACATGACCAAGTCGTGAAAAGTGCTGAGTTGGGATGGGAACTGAAAAATGGTCCTCACTGACTGATCGGGAAATCTTTTATTCTCTTCTCCTCCCCAGGTAGTCTTATCTAAAGGGTAGTAAAGGCAAGAATATACCAAAAAGGTCGAAAACGAGTTCTAAGCGTGCCAATTTTCATTCATAATCACCTGTCGTGAATCAAAATATTGTGGGATATGAAAACCTTAGCTTAACCAATTGGCTACCACTTAAATTGTTTGTGATAGATACTACAAATGAAGCATGATAATTCATTGTCTGTCCTAAACTTTTCTTTATTTGTATTGCTAAGGGACTAGCAATGAGTAAGTTGGGGGGTGTTAAAGTGTTAAATTGATCATTTAAAGGCAATCATACGTATCATACTCACGTTTTTATTTGTAAAATAGCATGAAATGATCGATAATTGCGTACCAAGTCCAACGGTACCAATTTCGTCAAATTCTGACTTAAAAACATCGTCATTTCATGTGATTAATGGAGTATAGCGCATTTACGATTTTTCGACAAAACCGAGATGAAATAAATAAATATAATGATTTTTTAATGATAATATGCTAATTTATGTTTATTCTATGTGAACAGGATATGCCGATGATGCAGTGCAGTTGGTGGAGTTTCCGGAAATTTGGGGGAGGTCTAGTGTTCGAATTTCGATAAATTCGACTTCATTGTGTCCAAAAGATTAAAGCAGGGGCAAAAATGTCATTTGAGGGCCTAGTGTTGCCCTAATTCCATGGCCAAGAAGAACCCAAGAAGGGCCAGCCGCCTTCCTAAAGCCCACTTTCTTTTTTTAAAAAAAACACCTTCCTTCCCTTCTCTTTAAAAAGACCCCTCACGTACCCAAGACCGGACTCGCTGATTCCTTCTTTCTCTCCAGTTTCCCAACCACGTAATTCCTCCTCCTTCTCCAGTTTCCCCAGCTTCTCCCGTAGTCCTTCCTCTCCCTTATTCCATCTCTCTCCCACACCTCTCTCTCTCGGTTTTCCTTCTCTCCGGCAGACTCTCCGTCTCCCTCTCCTTCTTCCCGCAGCCTCTTAGCCGGCCCCACGTCTTTCTCTTCCCTCTCACTCTGTCTTTCTCTTTCTCTCCCCCACGCTTTCCTCTCTCTCTCTCTGGCTTCCAGCTTCTCCAAGCACTCTCCCCTTCGCCACCTCCTCTTCCTCCTCATCATCCCCGTCCTTGCCACTCTTCTCTACTTCCTCCTCCTCCTTTTCCAACCCTACCGGTGCACCTACAGCCGCACGCCAGCAGCCGCACACCTGCGAGCTTACTAGCACCCGTCCAAGCACGCCTACGAGCCTGCCAGCACCTCCTCCACGCGTAACCAGCGGTGCATGCAGGCTTGTGCAAGCCCGCGGCAACGTCCCACGCTTGCCAGCACCTCCTCCACGCGCCGGCAAGTTCCAGCAACCTCCCACGCTTGCCAGCACCTCCTCCACGCGCCGGCAAGTTCCAGCACGCACCTGCGCGAGCCAGCACCTCCTGCACGCGCCAGCAACAGCTCCCATATGCTGCGCCTGAAGCCAGCCACCAGCACACGCCTGTATGCGTGCCTCCACGCCTCCACCTACTGCCACCGAGGCCTTCAGCTGCAGTAATAAGTTGTTTTAGTTATTAAACAATAAGTGTTTAGGTTTATTTATTTCTTATAGATATTTAAACTCAAAAGTTTGTAATTCCATATCGTACTTTTAGGTGTTTAACAATGATTATCTTGAATTTTCAGTTACAAGTTATTGGTGTTTTAGCTTAGATTTTTCTTAGATTAGGCATTTAATTAATGAATGATATTTAGATCTTTTTAACTAATTTATTTCACATATTTTGTTAGCCACCTAATTCTAAATTTCCTAGTTTTATTTGAAATCAAATACTTCATATCTTCTAATTTTCAATACAAATTCAAGATTTTCAAAGTTAAAATTTTATCTCCCTGTGGATCGACTCGGTTCTCACCATTTAGCATTTGCAAATCAATTGTGAGTCCGGTAATATTTGAAGTTGATTATCGTGAGCGTTTAACGACACGTATTGCGTTCATATCACATGGAGACACTGAGGTGAATCTGTAGGTACTCATTGGAGAATGAGTTCACTGAACTGATCTGACTGAATCGCTGGATGGTATTGTACCTCACTGTCAACCAGCTTGATTTTATTGTCGCAATTGTGTGGATGGTCCTCGGACCTGAGACACCAAGGATACCTTGTCGGTGGACTTCTGTGCTTTGACCTTGGTTTATGAATCTCTAGCCACGGGATTCTAAAACACCAAGGATTGGGTACAGCGGAATACCGTCGAAGGGAATTGTGTGTCAATAAGGAATCTTTCGCTCTCGGTATAATGAGAGAGAATGCTTTAGGAAGGATGTGCGAAAGTCCTTGGCCAGGGCGGACGATAATATCGGGAAAGGAGTTTTCCCATATTCATCAGCGGCATCCAATCTAAGTGAGTTGACCGGTTAGGGTTTGACAGCACGCCATATCCTGAGTTGACTCGAGAGCATTGTACGAATGAAGGATTATATCCACGTGGTAACTGTCTGCGGAAAGGTTCCAAGAGTGGGTTACTTAACCCCGATACCTTCCAGGTTCATGCGGTGTTGCTTGGCACCCAACGTGATCGGAGGCCCAGTCGAATTTGATGTGCGACATCAATTCGATTGATTAATTAATTAATAAAGAGTTATTAATTGATTAATAAAGCCAGTAAGGAGTCACTGGGCTTATTGGGATATTAACCGAACTGGTAATTGGCCCTAGAGGGTCACGCACAAATGATTCTCAAGGCGATGGATAAATAAGTGGGTTTTATATAAACTAGGGGTTTTTATGAAAAACCACGCGATTAGTATAAAACTTAGCGAACGGGCTGAGCAGGCCAAGCTGCTACTAACCCTAGCCACCCCTCCTCTGTTTCTCCCTCTCTCTAGCGTCCCAGATAGATCCAGATCTACTCCGCTGCTTCTCCGGCTCCCATTCGACAAGAAATCGTCCGCACATTGCGGCGATCGTTACGGCGACCGGCGGAGGTTTTGTGGGCTGCGAAGAACAAGGAACGTGAGGATGTCCATCGCGAGGAGGATCGCGTGGACTTCGCTAGAGGCCGGGCACTTGCGCGGCTTGCGGTGTCGCACCGATGGAACCGAACGGTTGCCGATTTGAATCCACATACGGTAAGAACTGATTATCCGATAATCTGGTTTTTCGATTTTCGAAAAGGGAATGGATCTCCGTTTTTATTTTTATTTCCGCTGCGCGGGAGATCCAGAGAAAATCGAGAAACCCAACAGTGGTATCAGTGCTAGGTTCCACTGTTTCTCGTCCCGTTTTGGTCTTCGAAATTATTTTTTCATAGTATTATTCCATTCACAAATTCGATTATATTGCTGGGATCGTGTTCATGTGATGAATACGAAATAATTAGATTATTTTTATGCAAGATCGAATTGTATTTGGGGATTTTTCGTGTTCTTCGTGGGACGAAGAACGACGGGTTTGTGCAGCTTTAATCGGGCCTTCCCATGCGATGGGGTGATGGCTGGAGATCCTGGTATGACCCGGGATCTCTCTGGTCATTAACAGAGCCGGTGGCCAGTGCCGGTCAGCTGTACTAGGTGGCCGGATAAGGGGCTATTCTTACCCTTTTAGTTTTTGAGAAAAACCAGGCATAAAGGGTAATAGAGGGCTCGGACAGCAGCCTTGGGGCCACCGCCGGCAACCCTACTGGGCCGGGCACTTTGCCGGCACTGGGGCGACGCCGGCGGGGGCCTGGCGGTGCCGGGCGCCGGCTGGCGGCAGCGCTGCCCCACCACCTGCAACCGCCGCTTAGAGTCTTGTCTGCTAGTAGTTAGGGCTCGCCGGCGTGCCCAACGGCGCTGTGGCCGTCACCAGCAAGAGTGGACGGCGGCGTCGGGCCGGCCGCCGCCCGTCGGCCACCCCGCAGCTTCCTCCCCGCCACCGCCCATGACCTGTAACTAGGGTTTCGGTGGGAGGCGTTGGGTTGAAGACGATCGTGGGCCGGCCCGAGCCCGTCCGACCGGCTAAACTGGCCGACCAAGGAGCCCAAAAGGGGCTTGAGCTGCCTGAGCGAGGGTTTAAGCCCTGGCTCACCCTGGTTCGAGCCTCTACCAAGCCTTGATTCAGCCAATGGGCTGAGCCCTGTTTCTTTTATTAAATCACTAAACCCCAAGCCCATCAAAATGTAAAATGAATTGATTTTTAATTTTAAAATTCAAAAATTGTTTTGAACTTATAGTTATTATTCAATTTATTATTTAATTTGGCTTATTAATGATTTTTGAATCATTTAGATTAGCATTTAGTTGTTAACCTATTAATGTTAATTGTTAGTTTAAATGTTAAACTGATAATTAACCTTAATTAAACTAATTCAAGGGTTAAATTAGTAATTAATAATTATTAGTCTAACAGTTAGATTATTAATTATTATTTCAACTAATTGTTAATTTATTTGTAAGTTAGTTATTAATTTAAGTGTTAAATTAATAATTAACTTTAATGACTGATTTAAATGTTAAATATGTAGTCCTTCTTTGATTATTGTTGTTATTAATTTAATAGTTAAATTAATAATAACTTTAATTATCTAATGTAAGAGTTAGATTAATTAATTATTAATCAGTTAATGTTAATTATTGGTTCAAGAATTAAATTAATAATTAACATTAATTGACTAATCTAAGTGTTAGGTTAATAGTTAATAATTAATTATAGTTGATTATTAATTTAAGTGTTAAATTATTAATTAACCTTGTTGGACCAGTCTAAGAGTTAGATTAGTCATTAATAGTCTAATTGTTAGATTATTAATGTGGTTTAATCTAAGTGTTAGATTATTAGAATTGTTCTAATTTGTAAGGAATAATCTGGAATTTATTAATTCGGAGTGTGTGCACATGTGATGTGTGTTTTATTGCTTTTAAATTTGATTTAATTGCATGATTAAGTTAATAAAATGTGTTTTCAAAATTCAAATACCAATTTTGATTGGAACCCAGCTTTTTGAAAGCCAAAATTATTTAATTTTGAAAAACTCTTTTATTTTAGCCATGTGATGCGTTGAATCATGTGTGGATTGTTTAAAACACACTGTGGTCATGGATATTCACTTTTAATTATTCATTTGATGAATGGATTGTGTGGATCGTGGATATTTGTTGGATATTTAGTAATTGTTAATAAATAGAGGTCTGCGTACCTCTCTCTCTCTCTCAAACTCCGATGTACTTCACCTCCCTCTCTCTTGTACTCGCCATAAGGCCTTCTTAAGCTTACATGTAAATTTAGATTTAAATGTAATATGATCAAGGCAATCGAGGAAGGAGCGAGGACGACCCACAGACTTAACCAGGAAGGCGATGCGATGCAAATCCTTTGCATGTGTGTTTGCTGATTCTCTAATGTAAATGTTATATTAGAATTGTGTGTGCGTTTGACTGTTGGCTCCAGTCAAACCCACTGTGCTATCCATGACCACACTAGACATGTATGTGATGTATTTTTTTTAATGTTTGATTGTGAATCAAAGCTGGTATAGTATTTAGTAAATATATACGATATGTTTATATACTATCACCTAGGAGAGACCAAGATAAAAGTTATCTAAATACCCTCATCTAAACTCTAAGCCGTAACGCGAGTAGTTAAGAACATACCGCGTGGTCCACCATCATTATAGTCGTAGGATTCGAATCACTTTAGGCAAGTTTGTTGTGCTATCCACAAGGCCTGTTTAATTGGGAGGAGAAACTGTGGCTATGGCATTAGATGCCTATATGATCGGGGTAGAGGAACCATGTAACTTTGTTGTGCTATCCACAAGGGCTGCATGCAAATCTATGCTCGTCGCGTAACGATGGTTAGCTTATACCAGAATTAGTGGTTTGTTGTGCTATCCACAAGGCCATTAAATCTCTGGGGACTGAAGCCATGATCAGATATTGCAAGGATTTGCAAGTCCCATGAGTTGGGTGCTCTTTGATTGTATTACAATTTGTTGTGCTATCCATAAGGCTATACTGCAAATCATTGAGATTCTGGTCCCCACTAGGAGATTGTCGCCGTCTCCCGTTCTGTATAACTGAGAGTTATACAGTCCGTCGAAAATTAGTAGGAGTTAAAACTTGAACAAAAGACCATGTCTTGTTTTATATTTAATATTTGAACATCTGATAAAATAGAACTTATCTCCTGTAGGGAATTATGTCGTCGAATAACCTACTCCGCGGCATACTTGATGCCCTTTTGACTTACCTGATCTACTCAGATTGGCTCAAACACTTGAAGAATGTCTTCAGATCTGAGCAGATTGCCTACGCCCTTAATGCTGATCCTCCTGCTGAATCGGCATTAAATGCCCCTAAAGCAGAGATGATAGCTAACGATAAAAGACCGAAGGACAAAGGCAAAAGAGTAGTAAAGGGTGACTGCTTCTACTGTAAGCAGCAGGGTCACTGGATGAGGAATTGCAAGGAGTTCCTCAACGATAAAGCTCATGGAAAGGTGAAGCTGTCTGAAGCTTCAGATATCTATACGATAGACATCAACTTGTCAGTTAGAGATTCCACATCTTGGGTATTAGATACCGGATGTGCTTCTCATATCTACCATGATGTGAAGATGCTGACAAGTAAGCGTAAGCTGATAAAAGGCGAGGTGGAATTGAGGCTAGGAAACGGCGCAAAAGTTGCGGCGATTGCCGTAGGGACAGCAAACCTCAGGATTCCATCGGAAGACGTCTTATCATTGGAAGATTGTTATTATGTTCCTAGCATAATAAAGAACATCATATCAGTATCGTGTTTTGACAAGATGGGATATAGGTTGTCTATTGAGAATAGAAGTTGTTCGACTTATTATGGTCATAAATCAATAGCTTCAACATCTTTAGTCAACAGTCAATATATGTTAGATGTTTCTTATTACAATCTTCATATTGATAATGCTCTTAAGAAGAGCAAGAATTGGCTGAACCAAGCCTACATGTGGCATTGTAGACTTGGGCATATTGGTGAAAGCAGGTTGCAAAAGTTGCACAAGCATAGTTACTTAACTGCATTCGATTATGAATCGTTTGCGACATGTTAATTCTACCTTATGGGAAAGATAACAAAATCTCCATTTACTGGACATGGATAACATGCCAAGGACATTATGGAACTAATACATTCGGATGTATGTGGTCCATTGTTCACCCAAGCCAAAGGTGGCTTTACATACTTCATAACGTTCACCGATGACTTCTTAAGATTCGGCTATGTGTACTTAATGAAGTACAAGTCGGAAGCATTTGAGAAGTTCAAGGAGTTCAAGAATGAGGTAGAGAAGTAGTTAGGAAAGAGTATTAAAGCTCTTCGATCATATCGAGGAGGAGAATACTTGAAATTGTATATCCTAAGTTGACTCGAGAGCATTGTACGAATGAAATTGTTAGTCTTAAGTGGCCTACAAGCCATACCCTGATTTGACTATAAGGTAGGGAAGTAGTTAGGAAAGAGTATTATTTGCCATACCCTGAGTTGACTCGAGAGCATTGTACGAATAAAATTGATACCACTGTTGGGTTCTCATGTTTCTCCGGATCACTCACGCAACAGAAAATAAAATAAAAACAGCGATCCGCTTTTCCCGTTTCGAATAAATAAAACTGATAATCATATTACCAAGGTCTTACCGTGTGCGGATTCGAATCCGCAACCGTTCGGTTCCGTCAGTGCGACACCGCAAGCCGCGCAAGCGCTCGGCCTCTAGTGGAGTCCACGCGATCCTCCTCGCGACAAATATCCTCACGTTCCTCGTTCTTCGCAGCCCACGAAACCTCCACCGGTCGCCGCAACGATCGCCGCAGCACGCGGACGATTTCCCATCGAATGGGAGTCGGAGAAGCGGCGGAGCAGATCTGGAACTGTCTGGGACGCCAGAGAGAGAGAGAAACAGAGGAGGGGCGGCTAGGGTTAGCAGCAGCTTGGCCTGCTCAGCCCGTTCGCTACATTTTATACTAATCGCGCGGTTTTTCATAAAAAACCCCAGTTTGTATAAAACCCACTTATTTATCCATCGCCTTGAGAATCATTTGCGTGTGACCCTCTAGGCCCAATTACCAGTCCGGTTAATAGCCCAATAAGCCAAGTAACTCCTTACTGGCTTTATTAATCAATTAATAACTCTTTATTAATTAATTAATCAATCAAATTGATGTCGCACATCGAATTCGACCGGGCCTCCGATCACGTTGGGTGCCAAGCAACACCGCGTGAACCCGGAAGGTATCGGGGTTAAGTAACCCACTCTTGGAACCTTTCCGCCGACAGTTACCGCATGGATATAATCCTTCATTCATACAATGCTCTCGAGTCAACTCAGGGTATGGCGTGCTGTCAAACCCTAACCAGTCGACTCACTTGGATTGGATGCCGCTGAAAAATATCGGAAAACTCCTTTCCTGATATTATCGTCTGCCCTGGCCAGGGACTTCCACGCATCCTTCCTAGAGCATTCTCTCTCTAAGCACCGAGAGCGAATGATTCCTTATTGACACACAATTCCCTTCGACGGTATTCCGCTGTACCTAATCCTTGGCGTTTTAGAATCCTGTGGCTAGAGATTCGTAAACCAAGGTCAAAGCACAGAAGTCCACCGATAAGGTGTCCTTGGTGTCTTAGGTCCGAGGACCATCTACGCAACTACGACAATAGAATCAAGCTGGTTGACAGTGAGGTACAATACCATCCAGCAATTCAGTCGGATCAGTTCAGTGAACTCATTCTCCAATGAGCACCTACAGATTCGCCTTAGTGTCTCCACACAAGTGACTTATGAGATCAATCACCCTCATCATATGAGCAAGAGTAATATGTACTAGTCTAACCGAATATCCAATGTCCCTCTCGGATATCCTCCGACTAGAATGATTAAGAATATGTGTGTTTAAGTGATCAGTCTCATTAGTATGATCTCATCATAATCTGATCACTATAGCACATATTCACGGACTTCATTATGAAACTATAATTAATGCGATTTACACATAATGAATATTATGCCATTATATTAATAAATGTGAACGAGATTACAAAGTCATATTGACTTGTAGGCCACCTAAGACTAACAATCTCCTACTTGGACTAAAGCCAATCACCTTTATACAACAAACCTATAGACTCTAGGTGACACTCAAACACAATTTCAGCCAACCGCTTTGTCAGTGGATCTGCTACATTGTCAACTGATGGAACCCTTTCCACCACTACATCTCCTCCGGATATGATATCTCTAATAAGATGAAAGCGCCTCAGAACAAGCTTTCTCATGAGACCGTGGCACTTTCGATTGTGTAATTGCTCCATTGTGGCCGCATAACAGAGGAACAAGATCAGAGATTTTGGGAACTGTTCCAAGGTCGGTGATGAATTTCTTCAACCACACTGTTTCCTTGGCGGCTTCAGTTGTAGCGATATACTCAGCTTCAGTCATCGAATCTGCAGTGGTTGCTTGCTTGGAACTCTTCCAGCACACTGCACCTCCGTTTAATGTAAACACAAATCCAGATGTAGACTTGCTATCATCTGGATCTAACTAGAAACTCGAGTCAGTGAAGCCTCACAGTTTCAAGTCACCTCCTCCATAGACAAGAAATATATCCTTAGTTCTTCTCAAGTACTTAAGGATACATTTCACTGCCCTCTAGTGCACTTCGCCTGGATCAACCTGAAATCTGCTCGTAACACTAAGAGCAAATGCTACATCAGGCTGTGTACATAGCATGGCATACATAATAGATCCTATGGCAGAGGCATAAGGTATTGTACCCATGAGTGCCCTGTGATCAGGAGTCTTCGGAGACTGCTCGTTTGAGAGACTAATTCCATGTCTCATCAGTATGCGACCTCTCTTGGAATTTTCCATGCCAAACCTTTTGACTATGGTATCTATGTACAAGGATTGGGTCATTCCAAGCATCCTCTTTGATCTATCTCTATAGATCCGTATTCCCAATACATAGGATGCTTCTCCCAAATCCTTCATGGAGAAGTTTCTTGACAGCCAGATCTTTACTTATGACATCATATGTACATCATTCCCAATTACTAGTATGTCATCTACGTAAAAAACTAAGAAGGTGACTGCGCTCCCACTGGTCTTCTTGTATACACAAGGCTCATCTTCATTCTTAATGAAGTTATAAGACTTGACAACCTCGTCAAATCTTATGTTCCAGCTCCGAGAAGCTTGCTTCAGTCCATAACTGGACCTCTGAAGCTTGCACACTTTATTTGGAGATTCTTTGGATGTGAAACCTTCTGGTTGTATCATATACACCTCTTCCTCAAGGTTACTATTGAAGAAGGCAGTCTTCACATCCATCTGCCAGATCTCGTAATCAAAATGTGCAGTAATGGCTAGTAGAACTCTGATCGATTTTATCATGGCAACTGGTGAGAAAGTCTCGTCATAGTCAATTCCTTGCCTTTGACGATATCCCTCTGCCACCAACCTTGCCCTATGACTATCGATCCGTCCATCAGCACCGATCTTTCTCTTAAAGATCCACTTGCATCCAATAGGTACAATACCCTCGGGCAAGTCCTCCAAGTTCCAAACTTAGTTGGTGTACATAGACTGGATTTCTGAGTTCATGGCTTCTCGCCATTTCCCGGTTTCTGAGCCTTCTATGGCCTCCTGGTAGGTTTTAGGATCATAATCCTCATTATATTCTACCTTAGACTCATCCTCAACGATATGTCCCACATATCGTTCGGGTGGTCTAGGTAATCTACCAGATCTACGAAGCTCATCTGTGCGTACCTGAACAGATTGATGAACTGATATCTCACCTGATGATAACGCAGCTGTTTGGAGATCTGGAACTTCTTCCAATACTATTTTACTCCCGCTGTCCTCCTGTAGAAGGTATTCCTCTTCTAAAAATACAGCTTTCCTGGCGACAAACACCTTTTGTTCACTAGGATGGTAAAAATAGTATCCAAAGGTTTCTTTTTGATATCCCACAAACCAGCATTTATCAGTTTGTGATTCCAGCTTGTCTGAATCATGCCTCTTTACATGAGCAGGCCAACCCCAGACTTTAACATATTTAAATTCTAGTTTCTTGCATTTCCATATCTCATATGGAGTAGAGGCCACAAACTTGCTGGGTACTCTGTTCAGTAGGTATGTTGTTGACTCTAGAGCATACCCCCAGAGGGACACTGGTAATCCCGAAAAGTTCATCATGGATTGCACCATGTCCAACAAGGTGCGATTCCTCCTTTCTGATATACCATTCATCTGTGGTGTATATGGAGGGGTTAGCTGAGAAAAGATACCATTATCCTTTAGAAATTGTGTGAAATTAGTACTCAAGTATTCTCCTCCTTGATCTGATCGAAAAGTTTTAATACTCTTTCCTAACTGTTTTTCTACCTCATTCTTGAACTCCTTGAAGTTCTCAAATGCTTCCGACTTGTACTTCATTAAGTACACATAGTCGAATCTTGAGAAGTCATCGGTGAACATAATGAAATATGAAAAGCCACCTTTGGCTTGGGTGGACATTGGACCATATACATCCGAATATATTAGTTCCAAAATGTCCTTGGCATGTTCTCCATGTCTAGTAAATGGAGATTTTGCCATCTTTCCCATAAGGCAGGATTCACATGTCACAAATGATTCATAATCGAATGCTGTTAAATAACCATGCTTGTGCAACCTTTGCAACTTGCTTTCACCAATATGTCCAAGTCTACAATGCCACGTGTAGGCTTGGTTCACACAATTCTTGCTCTTCTTAAGAGCATTGTCAATATGAAGATTATAATAAGAAACATCTAAAAGATATAAACCGTTGACTAAAGATGCTGAAGCTATTGATTTATTATCATAATAAATCGAACAACTTCTATTTTCAATAGTCAACCTATATCCTATCTTGTCCAAACAAGATATTGATATGATGTTCTTTATTATGCCAAGAACATAATAACAATCTTCTAATAGTAAGGTGTCTCCTGATGGAAGCCTGCGGTTTGCTGTCCCAATAGCAATCGCCACAACTTTTGTGCCGTTTCCTAGCCTCAATTCCACCTCGCCTTGTCTCAGCTTGCGCTTACTTGTCAGCATTTGCGCATCATGACAAATATGAGAAGCACATCCGGTATCCAATACCCAAAATGTGGAATCTCTAACTGATCAGTTGATATCTATCATATAGATATCTGAAGCTTCATATAGCTTCACCTTTCCATGAACTTTATCGTTAAGGAACTCCTTGCAGTTCCTCTTCCAGTGATCATACTGCTTACAGTAGAAGCAGTCACCCTATCGTACATTTTTTAGGGAAAATGCACTTGATCTTGATTTTTTGATTTAGATTTAGATTTGTTATTTGTGTGTTATACCTGACTCAATAAGATGATTGCGTAGTTCTTCGACCTGATCCCGCTACCCATAAATGGAATAGCATTAATTACATCCTTTTAAAAGGAAAACCCTTGATTAATCGTCGGAAGAATAGAATAACACCCTTTAAAATGATATAAGTAAAATATACAAAATTGCATTCGAAAAATGAATGAATTTCAATTTTTATTTGAGAAGAAAACTCATTTTTTAGTTTAAAGTTGAGTCTGCACAAGACTTGATTTATTGATTTTTACTGATGGATGATGATGAGAGACATTTTTTAGTCTTTTTGGATTTATTTATGAGGATGCATTGAAGATTTGTTGAATTTTTTATGTTTGGGAGAAAACATGAAGTTGAGTCTGCGCAAGAATGTGCATACTCATTTGTTACCAATGAGAATGCTTGTATTTATTTTGATTTTTGATTTGTGAAAGGAATGAAGATCTTTTTTATGGTATTTTGATTGAAGTGGATGACATTTTTTATCAAGGGAGTCTAATAGACATTTCTTATTGTGTTTTTTCAGATTTGAAGTGAAGAGACTTTGGATTTGATTTGGAAGATATGGAAAAGTGTTTTTTATGTTTTATTATTTGGTTTGAGTGAAAAACACTTCAAGGATTTATATTTTTTATGTTTTGAAGGATAAGCAAGATGTGCAAATTCCATTGAAAATGAGATTTCTTTTAGGTATTTTTTATGTTTTACAAAAGGGCAAATTTGAATTTTATTTTATTTTTTATTCATAGGAAGTATTTTATTCTTATCTTAGGGTTTTTTATTTAGTTTTAAAAGATTTAAGGTTGAAAAATTGGATTTTAACAATTGGGGGTTAGGGTAGCGCAGGGTCATTTGCTACAAGCCTATTTTTTCAATTTTTTTAGGTAATTTTAAGGAGAAAAGTTATCATTTTTGTTTGAGTTTTGATTTGCGGAAAATATAGGGTTTATCATTAATATTTTTATTTGATTTAATGAAAATTTAATGGCCAAAATACCAGATTTTAAGAATTTAGGGTTGAGTCTACGCTATAGGGCGCAGACTCATTTGTTATCAAAGTGTTTAAACATTTTTTATTTTTTTGCAATAGGAGTTTTAAGCTTTTATTTAGGTTTTTGACTTATGTAAGTATAAATTTTTTATGTAAATTTTTGTGTTTAATTTGGAGGGAATTTAAGGTCAAAAAGGGCAATTTTGGGATTTCAGGGTTGAGTCTGCGCAGGGCAGCATAGACTCATTTGTCACCAATTTGTTTTGAGTTGTTTTTTGCATTTTTTCAAGAACAACTTGATGTTGTTATTTTATTTCCTGATATATAAAAATAAACTTGATTTTTAGAGAGTTTTAGATCATCTTGAAGTGGTCGGGAAGTTGATTTTTTATTTTTTGTGAATTTCTGGGTCGAGTCTGCACCAGGATGCGCAGACTCAAGTCTGAACTGTGGATTGTTTGTTTATGAGTTGTTTTATTGGATTTTTGGTAGGATTACTTGATTTTATGTTTTGTTTGGTGATGATTTACAGATTTGGAGCTGCGGGCATGATTTAGGGGCCAAGAGATGAGGTTTTGGTTTTAAGATTGATGCGCAGACTCAAGTTTAAAGTGGATTTTGAGCAAAACTTTTAGAAAAGATGGAATCTCCTGAGGTTGAGGGGAATTCCAAGATTTTCAAAATGCTGAGGAGCTTCAAAGATCAAGCAGACAAGAAAATGGGTTTGAGTCTGCGCAAGGGGTGCGCAGACTCAACTGAACTTGTGATTTTTGTTTATTTTGAAGGGATTTGGATCTTTTTTGTAAATGGATGTTTATTTTAATGAAATGGGGAGTTTTATATATGATTGCAAGTGATTTGAGAAATTTGATTTATTGTTTAGTTGATTTTTTCATTTGAAATGAGCTTATGAAAGGTGTGCAGACACAACTTAAGTTTGGAATTTTGTGTTTATTTAAAATAGAAGATGGCTATCTTAAACCTTTTTTTGAATGAATTAAATTTAATTATTTGAGTTATTTGAACCATAAATGGGGTTATCAGTCCATGCAAGGCATCTTTGATAGTTTTGAGTTGAGTCTGTGCAAGGGTGTGCAGACTCAGAACAATGGCGCAGACTCAAGTCTGAAAATTGATTTTTTGAGTTTTATGCACAGTTCAAGGTGCAATTAAATCCATCAAGGGGTTAGTTTCAGCCATTAAAGTTAGAATATGAAATCCGGAGTTCAGAAAAACAGATTGTATCCCATTCCCAATCGAATTTCCATGGTTATAGGTGCACAAACTCAAAATCTGAGCATAATTTCAGGTTTATACCTCTTTCAATTTGAAGTAACCCAAGAATCACCACAAATTTGGGGAGGATAACGTTGAGAAATCTCAGAAGTTGAGTATGGCTACATAAAGCCTTTTCAAGAAGTGATTCTTATGTGGATTTGTTCAAGTGACATGATTTCTTCATGTTTCTCCCATTCTTCTTGGATCACTTTATAAAGTATTGAAAATGCTTAATATAATGATTCTAAGTTGAATTTCAAACTTTCATTAGGAAAACCCAATCAAAAGTTTAGGATCTTCATGAAGGATCATGGCATGAAGGGACCGGAAGGACCAACTCCCTTAAAGGGATATGTAATGGCTAATGGACCATAAGGATGGCTGTAAAGGGGGGCGTGCCGAGCATCCAACCACTCACCCAAAGGGTGCCCTTAATGCCTTCAAGATGTAAGAAAAACCCACAAGGGGTAATCCAAAGCATCTCTACGTTTGGGGAGTAAGGAACTCTACCAATTTCCCTATATCGAGTTCTGGATTGGAACCATTCCAATCTATTCATTTCTACTAGAAGGTTGAATCCATTATTTGACTTGAAATTTGAGTCAGTGTAACCTCATAGTTTCAAATCATCCTCTCCATATACGTGAATGCTTCCTTAGCACTTCTCAAGCGCTTAATGATGCATTTCACTCCTATATCCTTTAAGGAACCTTTTCTTTAAAGGAATAAATTTCATATGTCAACAATTGAGACTTGTTATGAAATTTATGCTAAACATCTTGACATACAGGTCAATATAATATCCCCACCGATCTATCCTAATAGATTCGTATTTCCAATACGTGGGATATTATAACTAAATCCATTATGGAGGAAACTATGGTTAACAATGTTTTCACTAATAGTAACATCCCGAAGTCATTCTCAATGACTTTGATGTTATTATCATAAAGCATTACTAAAGCGACCGTACTTCCACTGTCCTCTTTGTACACACAGTCCGTGATCATTCTTAATGATCACGTAATATCTAATAATTAAGTCAAAAACTCTTATTACAACTTTGGGAAGTTTTAGTTTGATTCAAAATAATCTTTTGAAATCATAACTTGCTTCCTGGACATTCTAAAAGCTTTAAAGGTGTATCATATACATCTTTACCTCAATCACATTGAGTGGACGCTTTTAATATCCAATTGTCATCATCTCATGATTGGCAGTATAGATAAGTAGAATTCTAATAAACTTATCAATCTCAAAGTTGTAATGACAGAGAGCATCATTATCATAGATTTTAGATCATAATCTATTTTGAACTCCTCTCATCTTGCTACATCAAATATGTCAAACATATCCTTCTAGTCATTGGGAGAATCTCAAAAATCTATGAAGCTCTCTGATGTGTGTTATGACTGGTTCCAAATAACTAAAGATTATCTAATAATCTTATGTTAACTTGAGAATCTAGAACATCTTCTAGTTTCATTAGCTCCCACTGTCTTCTTTGAGGACATATTCCTCTTCACAGAAGATAACTTTTAGGACGATAATTATTTCATTATCGTCTGGCCAATAATTGCAATGTCCAAACTCTTTAGACATTCACAAATTCACACCATGATAATACATGACTTTAAAAAAACAGGTTTGTTCATAATTCACATCTCATATGAATTATTTGGTTTCCATATCTCATATGGACACACACTGACTTATTTGGAACCACCTTTAAAGTATGGACATCTAATGTTCATACTCATGTTCAAAAAGGATAAGAATTAGGCAAATTTTATTATGTATTGCACCATATCTTAATAAGGTGCAATTCATCATTCTATCATATTGCTATGATGCACAATGAGGATCAATCGAGCGATGATACAATTATCCTCTTAATGATTTATGTGAATCATATACTAAAGTATCAGTTTCTTTGATCAAATCAAAGATTCTAATACTTCATATTGATCTTATACCTTAATCTCTCAGATGCATTCGACTTGTACTACATTAAGTACATACAACTGAATCATTCCAAGAGTAAACTATAAGGTAAGTCAATAGTAGTGATTACCTTTGGCCTTAAGAGATGACATTGAGCTGTTTATATCAGTATGTTTCAGCACCAATAATTTCTTATTGTACAATCCTGTATATAATACCATAGATAATCTAGATTCACACAGTTCATATCTATAGGAGACTTGTGAATATTCATCACATGAAATATCACATAAAGAATCTATATTGCATTGACTGATTCGAACAACTATTATTCTTTCTCAGTCAATTTTATTCTTGATATCTTATGCAACTAAATAACAATTATTCAGTTTCATATTTGACTCCTATAGATATACAAAGATTTACTGTCTAACAGTAACCTATGAATATCATGAACAATTGTTGAGTCTAACTCAACACTTACATTTTCTCGATTTTCTTTTACTTGTCTATGTCTGCGTACCATCGCAGCTCTGAGAACCATTTCCAATGTCTCATATTGGATACACTAATTCTCCAATAGACATGCAAAAGTTGATAATAAGAATATATGAGACTTCTTTCAAGTTTCATATTCATTTTGCCTTTACCAGTATCCTTATATTGGTTATAGTGGGAGAATTACTACTTCTTTATCTCAGCTGACTTTCCTTTATCCTTTTCAGGTGTGGATTTGATCGTTTAAAATCTTACCACTTGCCTTTCTCAAAGGCACATCATAAATATCTCTTCATCTTGGTCTATCCAAATAAGAGATTTCATGACATTCATTGTCTTTCAAAAAAAAAAAAGCATACCATGAGTACCTCTTCACCTTGGTCTATCCAAGTAAGAGGATTCATGATATCTGATTAGGATAGTGACTTTCACTCACCCCTAAAGACATTTCTTTAGAGTTTTCTAGTCAGTCTGAGTATGAGAAGTATTGGCATCCAATATGCCAACTTCTCGAATATACGACATTTTAGTGAATCGAAGGAAATAACGTGATTTAAGTAGATAGTTCTTATAATTCAATTATGGTCTTTTATCTTGAATTATTTCCCACTATTTTTCCACAGACTATATAACCTTCAGGTATACAGAACGGAAGACTCTGACGGTCTCCTAGTGAGGATCAGAATCTCCAAGAATCACAGTATGACCTCGGGTAAACACATATTATCATACCATTATCTTAGAGCAACCATCTCATGGTAATTGCAACTGCTTGCAATATCCGATCTTATTTCGGCTCCTAGGTCTTTAATGGTCCCGAGTAAACACAGCAGACCATTATCCTTGGTCTAAGCTTCACTATCAATACGTGACAGAGTAGAGTAAGAATGTAGTTCCTAGGTAAACGCGAGGATAGCTACACTATTCCTCTATTCTAATCTCAAGGCATCAAGATGCCATAGTTAATAGTCCTTTCATCAGATGGTGGTAGATCTCGGGTAAACACGTAGAAACTGTCATCACTGAATCAAGTTCTAAGAACTATATTGATGGAGAGCCACGCGGTACATTCTCAATGACTTGTGCTCCGGCTTAGACTTTATGTTTATACTAAGTTGGTCTCATCCTAGGTGATAGTTTATAAATATATCGAATATATTTAACTATACCTAGATATTAGCAATCGATTCATAATAAAAAACTAAAAGCATGCATCATCCATACATGTTCATTATATGGTCATGGACAACACGGTGATTAACTGGAGTCAAACAATTAATCACCAAAACTATATAACATTTATATAATCTAAACATGCAAACACATAGCCACTAGTGATCACATCTCCTGTCGCCTTCCTGGTTGCATTTGTGGATCATCCTCGCCTTTCCTTGGCCGGAGCGATTAATTACAAATAATATTAATTTTGAAACAATTTTAAATACAAATAACTTGTAAGAGAAAGCCTTATGGCCGAGTACAATGATAGAGGGAGATAGAATTACAATGGAGTGAGAAAGAGTGGGAGACATGCATGCCTCATTAATTAACACTTAATTAATCTACATCACATCCCATAACAATCCACATAATCACATACCATCACATGATATGAAATTAAACTAAGTGCATGTCCATGACCACCACAAATTTTAACCATCCACACATGATAAAGCACATCACATGAAGGCTAAAATTTTAAAATTATAATAATTTTGGCTTTCTTAAAACCTGGGAACCAATCAAAATTAGATAATTTGAATTTTCAAAAATCTTATTTTCTAACATGCAATAAATTTAATTTAAAGCATCAAACACATCAACATGTGTAAACAAAGCTAAAATTAAAATTCTAAAATATTCCATGCATAATTTAGAACAATTCTAAATTAATTAATCTAACACTTAGATTAATATTAAATCACATTAATAACAATTATTAATGCGAAACAATCTAACATTTAGATAGAATTAAAAATTACTAAATAACACTTATAAAAGAATTTATCATTCTAATTATAATTCATTAACAACTCCTTGTTAATTAACCCTTTAATAAATAATATTTCTCAATACAATTATTAAGAAATATTAATTAGAACATTTCTAATTAAAATAGTCTAACATCTTAGACATAATTTAATCCTTTAATAACATTTATAAAAGATTAAATTCCAAGCAGATTAGATCATTAAAACCAATAATTAAGAGATACTTGAGTAAACTAATTAATAATCTTAATAACTATTATTAAGACTTAATTAATCCTTAATAACTTTTATTAAGGTTTATTACTCAAGAAATAATCAACTTAATTATAACTATTATAATTAGTTAATTAATCACTTAACAACTATTATTAAGTGTCTTTAAATTATTAAAATAATTTCCTAACAACAATTGCTAAGAAATTATTAATATTAATCTAATCACTTAATTATAACAAAATTAACAACTTTTGTTGATTCTATTCAAAATCACGACTTAAAATTAAATTAACAACATTTGTTAATTATATTTAGGTCACAACTTAAAGTTTAATTAACAACACTTGCTAATTATAATTTAAGATCAAAATCTTAAATTTTAACCCCTTTAATTACTTTAATTAAAGGTAAATCAACAAATTATGTTAATTTTTATTTAAGATCACATCTTAAAATTAAACCCCTCTTATATTAAGATCATATTTTCATTAATCATTTACAACACTTGTTAATTAATTCAAGATCATATCTTAAATTCTATCTCTAATTACTTAATTAAAAGGATTCAACAACAATGGTTAATAAACTAAGATCATATCTTAATAAATAACCTCATTAAAAGATCACATCTTCTATATAAATCCCCTTTATTACTAAATTAATAGTAATTGCAATTAAAGATCAAATCTTAAATTGTAAACCCATATTTTAAGATCATATCTTAAAAATAATAACCCCTTATTAAATGAAAAAATTAAAATTTAAGTTCAAAACACATTTTAAACATAAATGAATTTCAATTTTTCAATTAACAAGGAAGGGATTTATGGGTTAAAAGGGGTTTAGGGGTTAATTGGGCCAAAACAGGTTTAATGGGCCTAGTGGGTTTGGGCCAAGGGCCACCAGGGCCAGACCAGGTTCAACCTGGCTCGGGCCAGGGGGCCTAGACCCAGGCGCGACCTGGCCCAGCCAGGTCCAGCGCCTGGGCCGCCCGGGCCGGGCCGGGCCGCGCCTAGCCAGGCACCTGGTGCGGGACCGGCCGGTCCAGGCGCACAGGGCCTGGTTCGGCCGGCCCCTTTTAGGGTTTTTGGCCCTCTTTGTTGCCGGTTTCAGGCGCCGCCGCCGCCGTCGCCGGCCGTGAGGGTGGCCAGAAGTTGCAGGGGAAAGTCACCCCTTTCATTTCCACCGCCGGTGATGGCCGGCCGGCGATTCCTTTGGCACCGGTGAATCTCCAAAGATGGAGATTTGTGCAGTTTTGTAAACTGCGGCTTCTATTTCTATGTTCTTTCAACGCTTGAAAAACTTAGAAGTTAAGGGTCCTCGGCTAGCCATCGGCCATATTAGATATTTCTGGTCATACCAGCATGCCCAAAGATGGTGTTCGATCACCATGGTACCCTTCTACGAAGCCCACAAAAGCCGGTTCTTCATCTTCATGAAGAACACCATGAAACCCCAAAACATATTTTTCTCCACAGAAATTTAATCTAAATTTTATAGTTCATCCCATGAACAAACTCGTGTGCGAGAAAAATAAATTTATGCATGGAATTAATCCTAGAATATTAATTTAATTGTTCCGGAGAGGATCAAAGCGGAACTTGGCTCTGATACCACTGTTAGGATCCGGGCGGGACACGAAGAACACAGCGGAAATGACGAATAAAATAATTCCCGTCCGATGCCTGCTGATCCGATTCGGAACGAAAAACGCAAACCGAAAAACGGGTCGAAATCTGATTACCGTGCGCGGATTCGAATCCGCTTCCGTCTCGGTTCCGTCGAGGCGATGCCGCGAGCCGCACAAGCGTCCAACCTCCAGCGGTATCCTCGCGATCCTCCGCGGTGGTTCGTCCTCGATCCCTCGTCTGTATCAACTCGCTCGCTGAAGATCCGTCGCCGCAATGATTGCCGAACCCGCCGACGGGAATTCCCAACTTTCAGGAATTACACGCGGCGGAGGCGGAGACAATCTCGGCACCTCGAACGGGGCGCCCAGAGGAGGAGAGAGAAAGGAGGGATGATGGCCAGCAAGGGGAAATCTTGGAGCTTGGCCCAAGGTTTCTTAACAGCGCGTATATATATTAAGTCGGTGCGACTTTTCACAAAAGTCCCCGAGTTAATATAAATCCCACTTATGTACCGCTGACTGAGAATCTTATTGCATATGACCCTCTAGGCCCATTTACCAGTCCGGTTTTCAGCCCGTTAAGTCTAATAACTAGTTATTGACTTATTGTAATTAATTAATATCTAGATATTAACTAATTACTCAACCGAATTATCATCGCATGTAAATTCGGTCGGACTTCCGATCAAGTTGGGTGCCAAGCAACACCGCATGATCCCGGAAGGTAATGGGGTTCAGCAACCCACTCATGGAACCTGTCCGTCCACAGTTACCACGTGGCTATAATCCTTCGTTCGCATAATGCTCTCGAGTTAACCTAGGGTATGGTCAACTGTCAAACCTTAGATTGTCAACTCACTTGAATCAGACTCCGCTTTACAATATCCGAAAACTTATTTTCTGATATTGTTTCTGCTCTGGCCAGAGACTCCTGCGGATCTATTCTAGAGCATTCTCTCTCCAGTTACCTGAGAGCGAACGATCCTTTATTGAACACAATCATCTTCGAAGGTCTTCCGCTGGACCCAATCCTTGACTATTAGATATCCCATGGATAGGGATTCGTAGGTCAAGGTCAAAGTCCAGAAGTCCACCGACAAGGTGTCTTTGGTGTCTCAAGTCCAAGGATCAACCACGCCACTGTGACGATGAATCAAGCCGATTGACAGTCAGGTAAATTACCATTCGGCGATTCATGTCGGATCAGTTCAGTGAACTCATTCCCCAATGAGCACCTACAGGTTTACCATTGTGTTTCCACACGAGTAACTAATGAGATCAGTTACCCTCATCATATGAGCTGGAATAACCTGTACTAATCTAACCAGATGTTTGATGTCCTTTTGAAACATCCTACCACTAGGAACAATTGAGAATATGTGTTTATAAGTCATCAGTCTCATTATTATGATCTCATCATAATCTGATGACTATTGCACATATTCATGGACTTCATTATGCGCAAATATAAATATGCCAATCTATATAATGAATTTAATGCCATTTATTAGTGAACCAGATTGAAATAGGTGCCTTATGATTGGCTTAGAGGACACCTATATCCATCACATCAAACAACCTACCGCAAGCTAATTATGCACCTCTCATGCCATCCAAACCATTGCTCCGCGTACCATTCCCCACATCATCTACTACCACCACCGCGTACCCAAATACCATACAACCATCCAAACCATTACTCCGCGTACCATTCCCCACTTCAACTGCACCAACCACTTACCACACCACTATCCAACCCTCTAAACCCCTCATCCGCACCATGCCATCATCAACTAACCCCACGCCATCACCTGTATACCAACCATCCACACCATTTATGCCATCTACCAACCCTGCGGTGCTCAAGTTATCACCCAGCCCTTCCACTAGTAAAAAACATGTACTCCGGAGTGGGAGGATCTTCAATAATGTCTTTCCTCAATCTACAGTTAGAGACGGCCCACCACAGCCGCTAGAGGAAGCGCATAACGATGAGAGTGCACCAGGCACTCAATATGACCTGCTGAAACAACTGGATAGAACACCGGCACGAATCTCTGTGCTTGAGTTGATCAAAAGATCGAAGACCCATCAGGAAACTCTGATGGAATACTTACAAAAAGTGATGGTCAACGAAGACGTGCCGGTGGAGAAGATCACCATACTACTAGTTCCGCAGGGGGATCAGCCCTCTATCTTATTTCATGCTTTAGAACTAGCACCACTAGCAGCCAGGAGCATGGCTCTGAGTGTTACAGTCAATATCCGCAAAAAGGCCGTAGACACATGCCTGGTTGACACGGGGGCTTCAATTAATGTCCTGCCTCCGAAGACCCTTGAACTATGTGGTGTACCCAAGGAAAAATGGCTACCTAGCCCCATTTCTGTTACAGCCTATGATAACTCCACCCGTTCTCCTCTGGGAATGGTCTATCTAAAAGTGGAGTTAGGTCATGTGTGTCACGCTGAGGTCGAATTTCACATCTTGGAAATCGATCCTTCCTTGAAAGCCATTTTGGGCCGTCCTTATATTAAAACCCTTGAGGCGATTCCCTCTACGAATCATCAGTGCCTCAAATTTCCCTACAAAGGACAAATCATTAAAGTTGTGAGCATGCCAATCATTGCTGTTGCTCACTCCTTGAATATCAATCCAACTTCTTCACCTAGCCGACAACCTTTTCTGTCGGTATTACAGGTCTACCATCCGGTGACTGATCCTTTAAAGGCCGCCACTCTTACTCCTTATCCATTGGATGCCATAAAGCGGGGGAAGTGCATGAGTACCTCTAGTTGGAAAATATTGATGAAGGGTGGTTATCAGCCTGGAAAAGGCCTAGGCACACAATTACAAGGCAGAACCACACCCCTCAGGGACAACCGAAGGACACCTGGAAATGGCCTGGGCTATAGGCCAAGAAAAGTGAAGCACGACATTACTCAACAGGAAGAAAATGAAGACGGTTAGAAGATATGGGAGACAATGTCTACACCATACAAAGAAGGTCGGGACCCTTTAACATGGACCCTATACACACATTTCGTCAAAGGGCCTGTGATCAGTCATGATAACACAGTGATTATCACTTCCTATTTTGATCTCTATGACATATATGGAAGAGACTTGGCAAGACATTGTTCAGAATTGCTAACGTACCAGTCCTTGGAGGCTCTACGGCCAATGAAACGGAGGAAGTTTCAAGATCCGGAGTGTGAATGGTACCGATGGTTTGACTTAAGGGATCTGTACATTGCATTAAACAGACTATTTCTTGATCTCTCAAAACCAAAGTGGCCGCCACAAATAGATGAGCTAATTGAAGGGGCTGGTGCCATTTTTGACAAAAGAATTCTGTTGTCTAAGGAAACAGATGAAGGGGAGCCAGATGACCCCTATGAAGTTGGTGATACCACGGATCTTCTTTGGAGGGAGACTTATCCCTCTTACATTTTCACACTCCATACCTTATTCCGCACTCTGCTTCTGACCCCTACTTGGTCGTGGGTCATTACTGAAGATATTCCACAGGCTCCACCCATCATGATCACCCTGTCCCCATGGGACTTTATCCCTTAACCTCCTCTCGATCTAGAGAGGATTTATGATTTAATCTGGGACATACTACTGTATGATCCCCCCAATCCTTTAGCCTTGGTGCCACTTCCTCCATCCCATTCTCCTCCTATTCACCTCTATTCTTTTTTTATGATTAATTCATCTTTTCTAAAAAAAAGGCCAAATTGGCAACAAATTTTTCTCAGATCCTCGTTGAGGAAACTTCCTACTTGTCCGATTGTATCCCATCACGCGGGTCATTCAGTCAAGATTCTCTTCTAGATCTACTCTACCCCTCCCCTCGGGAAGATTCTCCTGTATTTCCGCCTGTTTCCTATAATTTTCATTCTGCTTCGTCCTCATTAGGTCATGATAGGGAGTCTAGCGAAGTTAGGGAGTCTAGTTCTAGGCAGGTTAGTCAGGTTAGGAAGTCTAGAAAATCTAAGGGTAAACAAATTCCAGATAGATACCTCCAGGATTTAACATTTAAATACATTTCTTGCTCTATGATCTCTCAGTTATTAGAGAACCCTATTCAGATGCTAGAAGATTGTGTAGATGATGAGTCAGTTAATGACGGATATGGGGTGTATGAATTGATACACGAAAAAGATCCCATTGTTGAAGATGACGAGGAGGCGGCTGAGGCATATGCCAGTGGAGTAAAAAGATTCAATGAACCCTCAGCTGCCGTAGAAGAGCTCACCAAAGAGATCAATCTAGGGACTAAAGACGAGCCTAAGGTTGTCCTCGTTAGCAAAAATCTTTCTGAAATGGATGAGAAGGCAATGGTACAAGTTCTTAAGGATTATAAGGACACTTTCACTTAGAGTTATGAGGATATGCCGGGGTTAGACTCATCACTAGTGGAACACAGGTTGACATTAAAGGATGGAGCTAGCTCGATTAAATAGAAGTTAAGGCGATTCCACCCACAAATGGCTTTGAAAATGAAGGAAGAGGTCGATAAGTTACATAAAGCCAAATTTATTAGAGTTGTCCTCTATCCACAATGGGTGGCCAATATAGTCTCGGTTATGAAGAAAGATGGGAAGGTCAGAATCTGTATTGACTTCCGAGATTTGAACCGGGAGTGTCCTAAGGATGATTTTCCATTGTCTCACATTGATGTACTCATCGATAACACAACTGACTATGAAACTCTGTCATTTATGGATGGATTCTCAAGATATAATCAGATCAAATTGACAGAAGAAGATCAAGAAAAGACATCATTCACTATACCTTGGGAGACATATTGTTATGTCGTCATGCCTTTTGGGTTAAAGAACGCTGGAGCCACTTATCAAAGGGCTATGATGGCAATATTTCACGACATGATGCATATCGATCTATAAGTGTATGTGGATGACTTGTTAGTGAAATCTAAGACTAAGGCTGAGCATGCCAAAGTTTTGGCAAGAGTATTAAAAAGATCAAGAGAATATCAGTTAAAGATAAACCCTAAGAAATGTGTATTCGGGGTATCCTCAGGGAAATTACTTGGATTTATTGTCAGTAAACGGAGAATTGAGATCGATCCCAACAAGGCAAAAGCTATCAAAGAAATGCCACCTCCCAAAAACTTGAAAGAGTTAAGAGGATTGATTGGGAGGTTGCAATTTATTCGCCGATTTGTCTCCCAACACTTACAAATGTGTAAGCCGTTCTACGAGCTCACCAAGCCAGGAGTCAAATTCGATTGGGACGATAAGTGTCAAGAGGCGTTTGATGGATTGAAGAATTATTTGGCAAGTCCTCATGTTTTAAGACCACCATCTCCGGGCAAACCGTTGATACTATACATTTCTGTCTTGGATGATACGGTGGGGGCTGTCCTAGCATAAGAGGATGAAGAAGGAAAGGAGAGGGCAGCCTACTATCTCTCTAAACTTCTCAACCCTGCTGAATAGAGATACACAGCGATGGAGAAAACATGTGCAGCACTTGTATGGGTGGTTCAGAAATTGAAGCATTACTTTTTAGCCCACAAAGTCCATATTATTGCTAGAATGAATCATATCAAGTTTCTCCTTGAGAAATCTGTCCTTACTGATAGGTTAGCACGATGGCAAAGCTTTCTATCTCAATTTGATATCCGTTACATTCAACAGAAAGCGATAGCAGAACATCTCGCTCATCACCCCCTTCCTCGTTTTGATCCAGTCCGATCGGAGTTTCCGGATGAGGAACTGATGTCCATAGACCAAATCAAAGATGATATGTGGACTCTACATTTTGACGGGGCTCTGAATTCCCATGGAAAGGGAATCAGCATTGTTCTGTTATCACCTGAAGGTGTCACAATTCCATAAGCCTTTCAGTTTGACTTTCCTTTCACTAACAATATAGTTGAATACGAGGCACTCCTTGCTGGCCTCGAGGCTGCTCATCTCCATGATGCCACCAAACTCAGAATAGTGGGTGATAGCCAATTAATTCTTCGCCAGGTGTTAACCAAATATCAAACTCTTGATCCAAAGCTCAAGCCTTATCAAAAACTCACTTCTGCTTATGCAAAGCTTTTCACAAAATTGATCTTCATCCATGTTCTTTGGAATCAAAACATCTTAGCTGATACTCTAGCTTCACTTGCATCATTCCTCAATTTCCTAATCAGCAGACAATCCGAGTCGATCATTGTTCATAGGCGTCTTTCACCAGCTGTAAAAGACCCTTCATTCCTTAAGACTAAGGAGAAGCTGCTGAAGAAGGTCAGAGATGGAAATATTATGGAAAAGAGAGAGATTATGTTAATGGAGCTGTTAGAAGAGATGGATGATAAATAGAAACTGTGGTACTATGCCAAATATTGTGAAGATCAATCATATCCTGAAGAAGCCACAGTTAAGGAGAAAAGGGCTATCAGGAGAGTTGCTCAAAGATACACCCTAGTTGGGGGAGCACTATACAAAATAGATTTTGATGGAGTTCTTCTAAGATGTTTAGACGAAGATGAGCTTTAGAAGGTTATGGAAGGAGCTCATGCTGGAGTTTGTGGTGGCCATGTTAATGGACAAATGTTAGCAAAGAAAATCCTTAGACAATGATTCTATTGGCCAACTATGGAAGAAGATTGTGTAGGATATGTCTGTAGGTGTGCCAAGTGTCAACTTCACGCAGATAAGATCCATTCTCCTGCATCTTCACTCCATCTTGTTTCCACCCCATAGCCTTTCTCTATGTGGGCTTTCGATGTCATTGGACCCCTTGGTAATCCCGATTCCGGCATTAAGCAGAAGTCCTTCATTCTCACAGCAACGGAATACTTCACCAAGTGGGCAGAAGCTGAAGCGTACACGGAAGTCAAAGCATCAACTGTCTGCAAGTTCATCATAAAGAACATCATCACCAGATTTGGGATTCCAAGCACTATCGTCACCGACAATGGACCGCAGTTTGTGTCACAAGAGGTGAAAGACCTCTACAAAAGGTACAAAATTGCATTGCATCATTCGTCTCCTTATTATCCGCAAGGCAATGGCCAAGCAAAGGCAACTAATAAGACTTTGATAAAAATCATCAAAAAGACGTGCAAGTCTAATAAATTCACAGACTGGCCAGAAAAATTAATTGAGCCTCTATGGGCATACCGAACTTCAATCCGCACGCCCACCGGGTAGACACCTTATTCCTTAACATTTGGAATGGAGGCGGTAGTTCCATATGAGATCCTCATACCGTCATTAAGAATTAAATAAGGAATTTTCTATTGATGAATACCGTTCAGCACTCCTTGCTCAATTGGAACTCTTAGACGAGAAAAGATGGTCAACTGCTAATCATGCAAGAGTTTATCAAAATAGATTAGCACGTTTTTATCAAAAGAAAGTCATTGAACGTAAGTTCAAAGTTGGTGAAATGGTCGTCAAAAGAATCTTCGTAAGCTCCAACCCAATTGGGAAGGACCATATGTTGTATCGCATGCTTTTCCTGGTAACGCTTACCGTCTAGTTCATGCAAAAGGGCAAGAGCTAACTTACCCCTGGAATGATCTGTATCTTAAGAAATACTACCCTTAGGTTAAAGAGTCAATCAACAAGGTGCAAAGACCAGTGGAATCAGAAAATTTAGAAACTCAAATTCCCTTATCAGTCTGGATAATTTAATTCAAATACATTACTACATATACTGACACGTTTGCTTCGTGAGTAACAAAAGATGTGAAATCCGAAGGAATACCGAAAGCTTGACTAAAAGTGTAAAGTGCAATTCATTCTTTTTTAACAAAAAAAATTATTTTTACACTCGGCCCACGATGTCAGAACGAGGCTTAGAAAAGACTACCAAGAATACTCGTCATCTTAGTAGGAGGCCGTCAAAAAAAAAAAGGAGATCCATCCTATGAAAAGAAAAAGAAAAAAGAAAAAGCAATAGCCAAATGTCAAATGAAAAGGCCATTACACTACAAACGTTACATCAAGGCCATGAACTGAAATGAAAAGTGAACGCAAGGTCGATAAATACCCCGGAAAGAAAATGACCGAACCCCAATAGATATTAGGGTAAGAAAGGAACATCTTTTTAGGTCTCCGGAACCTTCTCGTGGGCTTTCTAAACCAATACTTTCTTTCTTTCTGAAGAGGCGTACTCCAAGCTTAAGGAACGGCCTAGATTGACTAAGGATCAAATCATCAAATGGGATCACGAATGGAAACACAAGTTCAAGCACGATGGATCTAAGTTAGATTATTAAAGAACAATTTGGGAATTAAGTTAATAAATAAATATGTTCTTTTGATCTGGGTACCATACTGGTCTTTTAGTTTGCACAATATTCAAAATCCAAAAAAATACATATTTCAAAAATAAATAAAAAATACATATCTCAAAATCCAAAAAAATACATATCTCAAAATCCAAAAAAAAATACATATTTCAAAAATCCAAAAAAATACATATCTCAAAATCCAAAAAATAGATATTTCGAAAATCCAAAAAAAATATATATGTTCTAAAACCCAAACAAAAATGAACATTTCAAAATAAAAAATGTTTCAATTAGCATCTGCTTATCGCATCTAGTGTGTTTCATTCCTTTTATTTTCAGTAAGCATCTGTCTACTTGTATGTTGCATTTTTGCTTACAGTTCGATTATTCATGTTACCTTTGTTAATAAAGGCTATGCCCCGTGACCCTTCTATCAAGAATAGGATCAAGTAGCCGGTTACTTAACCGGGCAAGAGGCTAAGCCTAAATAGATACTTAACCTGTTTGTTAAGTAATGTACATGGTACAGGTATGAAAGCCTAGGAAATCACACAAATGAGGCACAAAGTTGATTTCATATATATATCAAAAGGTGCTTTGTACAAGATTCACAAAAAGAAAAGGAAAAGTACATATGCAGCCCTCATGGCTGACTCTCCCCTGCCCCTTCATCAAATTGGCTCTGAGCCTCATCAGGAGCATCCGGTGCTGGTCCTCGGCTAGGAGGTGGAGGTGGTCCCATCGCACTCGGTACTGCCTGGCCGGACGATATGGCGATGTTGGCCGTGAAAGCACTCACCTGACCGCGATCGATAGCCCGCTGGCGAGCTCGCTGATATCTCTCCACCACCACCTGCCGCTCATGCTCTGCCACGGAGAGGCGACCCTGAAGACTCTCCAACCAAAGACGGTCGCGATCCCTCTCCTCAGTCAAGATCTCCAGGCGAACCTGGAGTCGTGCGAGATCCCCGATGGAGAGACGGGCCACCTGCTCCTCGAGCTCACGGATCCGAGATGCGTCGATCTCAGCCCTCTAAAGGGCCTCTTGAAGCTCAGCGACCTGCAAAAGAAGATATTGTTAGTCCAAGGCAATCAAGCAATCAAAATTAAATTTAGAAAAGAAAGTCAAGGATGAATAGAACTTACTCGAGCAGCCCAGTCCTCATCCGCAATAGAAGCTCGATGGATAGCGGAGGCAAGCTGACTTTGGAGGTCAGCGAGGGTGGCCTCATAACCAGCAGGCAGTACAGATGATGAGGCTCCATGTGAAGGGGGAGCCGCCTGGGTGTAGACGGCTCGCTATACCAAGAGACAACCGTCAGTGGCTAATTGTCAAAACAAATTAACTAAAAACATGCATTCATAAGTATGCATACATACCAAATCAAAAAGTTCCTTCTGGACCTGCTCTAGCTGGGCCTCGGCATCCTGGAGGCGGGCCTGGAGGTCGATGATCACGGCATCTCGTGCATCCTGCATACCACACATGCATACATTCATTCACAAATATAAGTTAAAGATAATAATAAAATGAAAGACGCATAAATCATACTTACATCAAGTGGTCGGAGGAGCCGTAGCTTATCGGCGTAGTGGGCCCGATATTGCTGAAGATAAGCCTCGTTGCTCTCTGTATGGGACTCCACCCGTACGCCGCGGCGGTGCCAATCCTCGTACTGCTCTGGAAACTTGGCACGCCAATTCGTGAGGGCCTGCTTGCCCCTCATGCTCCTCGTAACGTCCTCTGGGACCTCCTCATCCACCCACTCCTAGTGGAGGCCCAGTGTCCTCATGATGAGGCGGAGGCAGAGGGGTTCGATCTGGTTTAGGCAATGTATCCACATTTGCCTGCCGAATCTCCTCCGGCCAACCGTCACCCACGGCTGGCCCTCCTCGCCCATACCCATGTACGGGCGCCAGATCACCTGCATACAAGTTAGATGCATTCATATGAATAAAATTGCATTTAATAAATGAAACACTACATTTAATAAAACTAGATAAATTAAAGACTTACCAGGAGCTCTAGATAGTCGAGAAATTGACGGCGGAGGGCCGTCTATTGATGGTGTTGTGGGGCCGTGTCCACTATCGGCTGCCAACGGCGAGCCAACGGGACGGCATCCGGACGAACTATCCTCGCTCGGCCGAGCGGGAACTAATGATAGCTCCACACCTACATACATAAGTAAAGAAGTTAGAAATCATCATATCATATCATGGCATAAACAAATAATTAAAATAACTTATACCTGAAGAAACGGCGAGAAGCTGCTGACGGTAGTCTTGCGGTCTGGTGTGACCGCTGAAAGATCAGCAAAGAGATGGGCCAGGAGGGCCGCACCCCAGGCATACTCGTGAAGGCGGTCGAGGTCATCTAACAGATAAAGAAACCTACAGTGGATATGGTCGCCCTTCGTACCGAAGAGCAACCAACCAAAAAAGAGAACAAGAAATACTATAAGCTGTCTATCTACCTCCTTTATCTGACTAGGGTCACTACAATAAATGGTAGAAGAAGACTCAGCTAATCTATCCCTAAACTCTGCCCGGGTCTCATCTGACCGACGATGGGGCTCTATCAATCTTAGGGCAACCTCTACCTTTACCTCTACCCTGGGGACGGTCTTAGACTCCCTGTCTAGGCTAGAGACCTTTATACCTAATAGGGTCTCCGCCATCCCACGGTAATCGGGATAGGTAACCCCGCTCACCGGCCTACCATCTACTCTAAGGCCAGTAATCTTGGCCACATCCTCCAAGCTTGGGACCATGTGGCCCCAGGGTATTAAGAATGCCCAGCTCTCTGCATGCCAACGCTCCCTGAGCGCCTGCAGTAGCACCAAATCGAGCCAAAATGGCTCGATCTCCAAAAGCTCTCCAAACCCCATCCGGCGCAGCCGCGCCTTTTGGAAGTCTGGGAGTCCTCTATAAGTCCCTATCACTAAATCCCACGAAATTCTGGCCCTCATTGTTCCCTACAAATAAAACAAAAAATTTCATCAGTTCACAGACTTTAAATGAATAAAATATTTTGTCTGAAAGGCATCGCGCAAGATGGACGCCCTTTGAAAGGTGTCCATAATCTTTGACGCCATTTAGACCTATTTTCTAATCTATTTGAAAATAAAATTTTAGCCTGAATGGCGTCGGACCATGGCGACGCCCTTTGAAAGGCGTCACCTGGTCTGGATGCCATTCAAACCCGCTTCCGGGCTCTTCCCAAGAGCCCCTTTCTTCCCTCTTTTCTTCACCCCATTCCATCACATAGAGAACTTACCAGGTGTAGAGCCTCTTCCCCGCCTTCCTCTTCGGCCATGGGCGCCGGGGGAGCTTCCTCCTCCTCCAAGAAGGCCGCTACCACCGCGAGATCGGCCGGCACCTCCTCGTAGACCTCTTCCGCCGGCACCACCGCAAGGGAGGCCGTCCGCCGCCTCTTTGCCATGACCTTGGCTTTGCGTGATCCTTCTTCTTGCTCGATGGGAGAAGAACAAGAGTTTGAGGGAGCTCGGGTGAGAGAGAGGTTCGTAGAAAGAGAGTTTGAAGGAGAGAACAAGAGAGAGATGGAAGAGGTTGTTGGATGATCATCGGACGATCACCGGAGAAGTGAAAGGAGGTCGCCGGAGTGAGGTAGAAGAGAGAGGAGTTTTTGACAAATGGGGAAGAGGGAGCTCAGGCTCTCAAGCTTCTGTTAGATAAAGTTGAAACGCGTCGGTAAATAGTGACACCGTTTAGGGCGCATAAACTGAGGCGACAAGGCAGGGGTTTGAAATTCAGAAAAAGGCGTCTGCCCAGAGTGACGCGTTTCAGTTTAAACCGCCAATTCTGGTCAGAACTGTATAAGGCATGATGATTAAACACATCTAGAGAACACGACACGTTTCAGTGGATTAATCACAGAATTAATGGCAGAATTCTGGAGAAAAGCAAGGGAGAGAATTGAAAAGCGTCTACGTGTATAGACATGTTTTAAGCATTATTTGGGTTTTAAGGATTAGTTTCTGATTTTTGGAAAATGATTTTTGATCTAATGGCGTCTACATTTGTGGACGCTTTTCAAGGATAATTCGGGATTTTAAAGATTAATCTCTGATTTTTGGAAAATGAATTATGGTTGAAAAGCGTCTTGCTGAGTGGACGCGTTTTACATTAAGTAAACCCGAATTGTAATATTTTAAGGAAAAATCAAGTTTTTTACTTAAGAAAAATATGGAACAAGTCACAGAAGATTACTGATGAATTTTTACTATATAAAAGAACGATTCTTTATTGAAAATAAATTCTTAATTACATCATAAAAAGGAAAAATGAAGAGAACATTCAAGGAAGAAATTCCCGAAGTCCCATTATATATGGATAAGATAATCCTCTATCTGTTTCTTGAGAAGATTCAACCAGATGATTGAAGCTAATATTCCATAATGTGACTATAAGCTCAGTAGCTTCAAAGTCTTCATCGGATTCCAAGGCACACTTCTTGATTGGAGATGTATGGGAAAACTCAGGGAATTCATAGCAAGGCAGGCTGAGTTGAATATGACATTGATGAGGATTGTACAGCACGAACTCAGTTGCCCCGATTAGTTTAAGCTCGGCACCCGCTGCGCGGCGCACTCGAATGGGCTTTCCTACAAGAGCAAGAGGTGAAGAGTCAAATCCATATAATGGCATTGTCTTCAGATAATCTCTTCAATCAGCTCGAGTCTTGAGTTTAGGCACTCGATTAATCATCCTCTCATTGAATTTCACAATGTTAGAAATATGGAAGATAGGGCTATTCTGATATATTTGAGACGGTCTTGTAGAATTTCTAGTGTGATATTCAAATTTAAAGTGCAACTCAACTCACAGGATGAAGAGTAGTATGCAACCATAGGGAGGTTGACCTGTAGATGCTGCAGAGAGCCCATTATAGAGATAAGCTAGGATCGTTGTGCCAATCTGTCTTCCCTCAAAGAACTCACAGATTGCACTGACTTGATCATCTTCTAGTATGTTGTCTTGAGCAGGAAAGAACAAAGCTCCAGCTAGGCACGTGGTTAATACTTTCATCACGTTCTCAGTGTCATCCTCTCTAAGAGCTTCAATCTCGTACAAAGTCCACTCTGCTAGCTTTGCAAGATTGATTCCTTTCTTAGCGAGGCATCCTTTAACTTCCTTTAGATCCTTCATGATCTTCATCAAAAATTGTTGACCTGTGATCTTTTCCCTCATCAGAGCCATCTTATTCTGGATCACTTCATTGTTGTTCAACTTGATCTTGGGAAGGCCCAATAGAAGTTCAGCCTCTTCTAGAAGATTAGTGCATTCAAATTCAGGAAAAAGGAAAGTATGGGTTTGAAGATGCCACAACTCAATCAAAGCACCCATAGCCGCCCAGTCCACGTTTGAACTTTTGTAATGCTTTACATGGACTATTAGACCTTGGATGTTCCACTTGAAAACAAAAGATTGCATAAAAATAGTAATACTTTTATCAAGCTTACGAATCCAAGGAAGAGATGTGAATTTTCTTTGGCCGGGAAATAAAGGATATGCCTAAAAAATAGAAGGAAGATTGCTATGAAGAACTTGAAGAACATGGAGAAAAAGGGAAATTGAAGAAGAAGGATTGAAAGAAGAAAGGATTTAACTTACTTGGAAGTTGGGATCTCTTCCACTTAAATGATCTTTTATGTCGGAGAGCTTCTCGAGCATCTTCTTCATCCTCTTGCTTGAAGAATCCATCTTATTCTTAAGTTTCTTCTTCTTGAAACCTTGAAAACCTTGAAAATCCTCGAACTTTGAAGAAAATATCTAACTTTAATATCTATATTGTGTTAAGGTTGCCTTGATACAAGTTGATGAAGTTTATATAGAGGGAATTGCAATTTTAAGAAGGTTTTTCCGAATCAGAGAAGGGATGAGCATGGAAAGAGTTGGAATCCGGATTGAACACAGCCAGAACCTATTTCTGCGACTTAAAGGCGTTGTTGAACAACGACGTGTTTTACTTCACTTTAATAGCGTCGGCGCGACACGACGCATTTCAAGTTTTTCTGTTATTTGCCCGAAAAGTTATGTTTATCTAGATTTTAATGCATTTGATTGAAGTTACTGATGATTTTTAAGTGCAGGAAATTTAGAAAAATCCAAATGAAGCTGAGAATCTCAAGAAGATCCTATTGTGGGAGTTTATGAGTCCTGACCGTGACTAAAAAGACGGTTATCTCTATCCCTTGTACTCTTTCATGTGATTAATTTGCATTAGCATTACTATATGTTAAATATTTATTAGACTATGTCAAGGACCTTATGGTTTTGTTGAAATTGGAATTTAAGTTCCCCTTCAACAAAAACAGTGATAATTCCAGAAAATTCTCAATCGCATGGATAGGCCGTTTGATTGTTAATTAATGAGGACGATGGTTCCACTTTTATGAAACGGTGCATGGATAAATAAGTTTCGGCTTAATACTGAATTACAAGAATTGGTATCTTGACTCATTAATGACAATTTAACAATATTATCCTTGATTAATTTACATTTTATTTGACTTTACATTTTTCTTTCAGACCATTGATTAAATAATTCTAAAATGATATGAAATATTCTATTCTGAATTGAATATCTTGATTATCTTTTAGGTTCACTTGAAGATATCCTTAGAATTCTATCCTTTCTTAGACTCTTTATCTCAAACATTTCTTGTTTTCTTTTAAGATCTATCATGGTTGCAGCACGTCTACATTGGCTGGCAATCGCTCCCCATAATGAAACCTGTAGGGTTTGTGACCTAGGGTACTTTCCAATCGTAGAGGTTGATCGACCTTTATTTCCTTGTCTATCTCATCCAGATAAGATTGATTCCATTGATCTATTCGAGCTATCTTCATTGATGATTTTGAGAAAAATTCCAATCATGTAATGTTGAGAGCGTGTCTCATCACACCTTGGCATCATCTTTTCAGTACACTCCATTTCATTTCACTCCCTTGCAAAGACAATGCCATGGTGAGGCAGCTGTAGACACGCTAATTTTGACATCATTTTTAGTAAATTTCATATCATATAATAATGCCTCAAAATGGTCTGGTATTTAATCATTAGTTAATTTTTATTAATCTTTCTGAATTAATTGTCTAAATGACATCGGGTCAGACAAACATAATTTAAGTTTATTAAAAAAATTCATTTTAATTCAGATTTTTAATCAAATATGAAGAATTCTAAAAGACGTTAATTTGTGAAGACGCCATTTAGGGTTATATTCTTATTTTGATTTTTAATCTGATTTTTAATTAATTTATTAATAAACTAAAAGACGTCTGTTATTCACGACGTCATTTAGGTTTCCTAAGCTGATTCTGTTTCTTTGTCCCGATGTTTATCCTTATCTTAATTAAGCTAAAAGACGTCTCCTATGGACGACGCGTTTTAGATAATTACAGATAATAATGAATTAGGCTGTATTTATCTATTTTTAGTTGGATTGGCTTCAAATTCCTTCATGTTAATCATTAAGTAACCGCGGATGCGTGAACTTAAGCCTATAAATACCTAAGTCCTTGGTCATTAAAAAGTTAGTGATAATTTTGAGTGATGATAGCGATAATTGAGTGAAAATTGAGTAAAGAATCTTGACGAAAGTAAAGGAGATCACGTCCAAACGCTGAAGGATCGAAGCGCTGCTACTTTCCGGAGTCTGCATCCTTTCTTCATCCGTTCTTCGTCCATTCAAAAGCTTTCAAGACCAAGGCTTCCCAGGGGCCATCCAATTTAGTTCTTTTTATTAATCTCTATTGGTTTCATCATCATATTAGTTCAAAATCTCATTCATCACATCACTCCATAGTTTACACACTCACTAGCATAATTTCAAACCTATTTGTTTAAGGGGTTTAAATGACCATCAAAACAAGTGAGTTCTTTGTTTAAGTTGTAGAATCAAAATTTCTATTGGAATAGATACTACCTCTGCCTCAGTTCTTATTATTTTCTTTTGTTTTTGTTCTTTGCAAGGTTCAAAGGTACGAAAGAAGATCAAGAAGAGAGAATCAACAAGGAAAGGAAATCTGGATGATCCTCAAAGCCCCATAAGCATTCAAAGCAAGAACAAAGTTAGAAGGGCTCTCTTTCTTCAGCCGGCTGAAGGAGGGGAATCAAGGACTCCACCATCTCCCAATTCTGAAACAGGTAAGCGATCAATCTTTGTCTTTTGGAACTTTTAAGTTAAAAGTTTCTGGCAATCACATTCACTTAGTTTTTAATAGGTTCACTTGTCACATAATCAACATAAATTTTTCATGATAATCACACTCCTAATTTGAGCACTCACAATGACCCTCGACCAAATCGGGGTCAAGAGCAGAGTGCAGAATAGGATATAGAGGGTAAAAACATGATGGGGATAGATTCCCCTCCAGAGAAGATCAGTGGTGAATCCGGGCTGATAAGGGTCATCATGATCCCCTTCATCTATCTCTTCAGTTAGCAAAATTCTCTTATCAAAAATGGCCCCAAGCCCTTCAAACAACTCATCAATCAACGGAGGCTACTTCGATTCTTAAAGCTCAAGGAACAGCCTGTTCAGTGCAATGTACAGGTCCCATGTGTCGAACCAGCGGTACCACTCGCACTCCGGATCTTGAGTCTTCCTCCTCTTCATTGGCCGCAGAGCCTCTAAGGATTGGTATGTCAGCAGTTCAGAACAGTACCTGGCTAAGTCTCTCCCATATATGTCATGTAGGTCAAAGTGGGAAGTGATTACCACCATGTTATCATTGTTATGATTAATCACGGGTCCCTTAATGAAATGCGTATATAAGGTCCAAATTAAGGGAACCCAGTTTTCTTTGCACGGGGCAGTCATTGTTTTCCAGATTTTCTGACCATTTTTATCTTCCCGCTACTGATCAATGTGTCGTCTCACCTTCACTTGCCTATAGCCCAGACCATTACCAGGTATCCTTCTGTTGCCTTTGATAGGCTTGGTTCTGCCCTGCAATTGTGTGCCCATGCCTTTTCCAGGTTGATAACCACCTTTCATCATGATGTCCCAACCAGGGGTACTCATGCACTTCCTTATTTTAACAGCATCAACTGGACAAGGAACAGGTATAGTGGCTTTCAAAGGATCAACCGAGGGAGAACAAACCTGTAATACCGACAGAATGGGTTGTCGGCCAAGTAGAGGAGTCGATTTGATGTTCAAAGAACGAGCAGCAGCCAGGATTGGCATGCTCGTTAATCCATCCCTTATAAGGAAACTTGAGGCCTTGATGGTTTGTAGAGGGTATGGCCTCAAGAGATTTGATGTAGGGACGGCCAAGGATGCCTTTTAAAGAGGAGTCGATCTCCAAGATGTTGAATTCGACTTCGGCATGACAAATGGGACCTAACTCTACCTTCAAGTAAACCATTCCTAGTGGGGAACAGGTAAAATTGTCGTAGGCGGTAATAAATATGGGGGAAGGCAACCACTTCTCCTTGGGTACACCACAAAATTCTAAGGTCTTTGGTGATAATACATTAATAGAGGCCCTTGTGTCAACTAGACATGCATCCATAGCGTTCTTGCATATGTTAACTGTAATGCTTAGTGCCATGCTCCTGGCCACTGGTGGTGCTAGTTCAGATATATGGAATGTTATAGAGGGTTGATCCCCCTGTGGAACTAGCAATGCAATTATCTTCTCTACTGGCACATCTTTAATGACCATCACTCTCTATAGATATTCCATCAGAGCCTCTTGATAGATCTTAGATCTTTTGATCAGTTCTAGTATGGAAATGCGTGTCGATGTTCTATCTAGCTGCTTTAGTAGGTCATACTGAGTGGCAGGTACACTTTCTTCATTCTGAATTTCTTCTGACGGCTGTGATGTGCCATCTCTTACTGTAGATTGAGGGAAGACCTTATTGAAGATTCTCCCACTCCGGAGTGTATGTTGTTCAATATTAGAAGGTCCCGATGAGATCATAAGTACCGCCATGTTGATGAGGGGTTTAGAAGGGGTAATGGGTTCATAAACGGGTGATGGTGGGGGATTGTTTGGTGGAGGCACTGGAACGTGGATGAGTGGTTTGGAAGGTTGTATGGTATTGGGGTAAATGGTTGGTGCAGATGATGTGGGAAATGGTATACGTAGCAATGGTTTAGAAGGCATGAGGGGTTCGTGGTTGGGTTGCGGAGTGTTATTTAGTAGAGGCATGGTGGCGGAGGGGGTAATGGGTTTAAGGAAGGTAGGTGGTGGAGTGGGTCTATGGTAGGCGGGTGTTAGTATAGGAGTAACGGTTATGATTTCTGGTTTGGGTATGCGGAGAATGTGGCGAGGCAGTTGCTCGGTGGTACTCAGGATGTGGCCTGTTGAATAGATAGAGGAGGATTCCTCTTCCTTCCGTTGTTGCCTCCTATTAGCCTCAGACTGGCTATTAGTAAGAATTGGGGCATCCTGGTTTTGATGCTTTGGTAGCGGGTTCTGCACTATACCCATGTTTGATGGTGTTGCTGCCTATGCTGGTGCTCTTTACATCTACTGTTGCTGCTGTTGTGGCTGTTGTTGCTGTTGCGGCTGTGGTCTCCTCGCCTTCAAGGCGGCTATGTATTTTATCATCTCCTCCCAATCAATACCCCCCTGGTCATGGATGTAGTCCTTGAATTGAAAACATGCATTACTGTATGTCCAGGTTGTCTATGGAAGACACAATACCTGGAGGCATTAGCATTCTGGGGCCAGACTGTTTTCTCCTTTGGCAAAACTAGAGCATTGGCTGCCATAAGGACGTTGAATATGTCTGCTAGAGATTCTGGGAGTGGAGTATAAGATGCCCTCTTTGGGCCTGGAGGTTTTCTTTGCTGATTGTAATCGCCAAGGGGGGGGGTACATTGTGGTATGCTGGCTGCTGACGTGAATGGTTGAATGTTTGCTGATACTGGTGCTGAGGTTGATTGTAGGCTGGCTGGTATGGTTGTTGTGGCGGCCTAAAGCCCTGCTGATTCGGCGGTCTTCGTCCCGTATACTGCAGTTGTTGTTGTTGGTTTCTTATGAATTGTGGTTGGTTATTGTTCATGGTGCTGATTTGTTCTTGGGAGAGTGTGCCCTCAAAAGTAGGACCCATGCTAGGAGAATTTGGCATGGCAGGCTTCCGAGGTGGAGGCTTGCTGGGTCTATGGGGGTCAAAGATGTTGGAGAGGGTTGAATCTTTAAAAGCATTCCAGTAATAACGCGCCGTCTCATACAATTCCACCATGCTAGCCAAGTTGTTCAACGTGAGGATTATCTTGTACTGGGGGGTTGCATTGGCAATCATCATTTTCACTTGTTCTGACTCAGACATGTGATCTTTTATCTTCTCTGTCATACCCCTCCATCTATCAGCAAAGGTGATGAAGTCTTTTTTAGGCTTCATCTTTTCAGCCACTAAATCAGTTATTGATAAGGAGGGTGCAATTCTGTCCTAGTACCGCTGAATAAATTTCCATGACACGATTTCATAATCCTCCACATCAGACGAGTCCAAAGAAAAAAAACACTCGAGGGCCGGTCCCTCTAATGATTTCTTGAACAAGAATGCCAACGACCTTTTGTCGTTCTTCTAGAAGGAAGACTCGTACATAAACTCCTTTAGGTGGGTGAAGGGGTTACTAGAACCATTGTACTTTCTATACACTGGCATTTCAGAAGGCGGCAAATGAAATGCTGGCAAACTGGGGAGGGTGAACTTAGGTACAGCCTTGACTCCCATTATTTTCTTAAAACTGTTGAATTGCTCATCCATCCGGTCCATCTTTGTGAGTAGAGCCTGATGTTGGTTTCTCTGTGTCGAGATCTAACCGAAAGCACAATGGAAATAAATTATTCGGGATCGGATTCGTCCCGTTTCGATTGATAGAATTGGGTGGCCTCAAAGCCAATCATTGTACATTCTAGTTCAGATTATTAATAAAGGCAATCATTTCTTCATTTATAGTTCTTGCAAATTAACTATCGTAATGAAGGTCCTTAGACAAATGTATGGGATATTGAATCATAATGAGATCATGATAGTGAGATCAATATCCTCAGTCACTTGTCTTAAACAGTTCTCGATCATAGGATATTTGAGATAGACATTAAATATCCGATAAGATCGACACAAGTTATTTATGCTCATATGATGAGGGTGAATGATCTCACATTCACTCGTGTGGTGACACTAAGACAAACTTGTGGGTGCTCATTAGAGAATGAGTTCACTGAACAGACCCAAATAAGAATTCCTGGATGGTAATTATACCTATTAGTCAACCAGGGAATTCAATCGTTGCAGTAGCACAGTTGGTCCTTTGACCTGAGTCACCAATGATAGCTTGTTTGTGGACCATTGTATCTTGATTCTCTGACTTGTGGACTTTAACCATTAAGTCCACGATAGTCGGTCTCTCAGATACAGTGGAAAGCTTGCGAAGGAAATTGAGTGAACAACAAGGGATCACTCACTCTTGGTATAAGACTGGAGAGAGAATGTCCTATGGATGTGTACACAGAAATCCCTGGCCAGGGTCAAATGAAAGAGATTTCTTTCTAGAAATTAACTGAGTACTGGAATCCATCTAAATAATGCGATAGAGGGTTTGACTATAATATCATACCCTTGTGTTATTGGGACATTGTATGAGTGAAGGATTTTATCTGTGTGGTATCTGCAGACGGAAAGGTTCAATTAAAGGGAATAGTATATGTAAGGATCGTGACTTTCGGATCCGGTTTTCGGGGTCGGACCCTGTAGTTCTGACCTTAGTAAGGACTGAGGTTCTGTGACGATTCGCGTCAGGACATCGAGACGCGTTTTGAACGGCATCCACCGTTGCAGACGTGTTTCAGGTCCTGCCACGTGGGTGCCACGTGGGCTGGCTTCGGGCCGCGAGAGTACGGCCCTGTCGTGTCGCCTGAATTGCGTCCACGTGTGTCGACGCCTTTCAGACTCCAACTCTGAGATTGTCAGAGTACGGCCCTGACAAGTCGTCTGAACGGCGTCTGCCTCGAACGACGCGTTTCAGAATCTTGTCAGAACAGCCGTCACGTCACCTGATAGGCGTCCGTAGATGTCGACGCGTTTTAGCCAGTCTCTGGTTAACCCCGCGAGCCCTCCTTCTTTCCCTCATTTTCCTTCCTTCTCTCTTTCTCACTTTCCCTTCCGGCGAACTCGGCAGCGATTCCTCCTCCTCCCTCTTTTCCTCCCACCATTTCATCTTTCTCTCCACTCCATCCTCTACCTAGCTCCTACCACTACCACCTCCACTTTCACTGCGGCGTTTTACTCTCCGGACGGCGGCCGACGTCACGGTGGAGTAAGGACGACCACGGCGGTACCGGCGGCGGCGTGGGGCGAGACGGGTGGACGGCTTGAAGCTCGGAGGCGTCCAAGTATCCGGTAGGGTGACGGTTCCCATAGCATTGTGTTCAAATCATGTTTTCCCCGTTTGAACTTGTTATAGATCTTTGCTTTTGGGGGGTAGAACAAGCATGCTTAGGAGTTCTCTTGATGATATGGGGGATTTCTATGAATGTGATTTCCTGTGGATTGAATTGCCCCTCTTTCTCCTCCATTTTTGGGTGATTTTGTGGTTGTTGGGGGTTGAAAAGGGAGCCCTTGGGCTCATGCAGACTCTGGTTCCTGGGGTTGAAAGACGTCGTGCATGGATGACGCCTTTTTGAAGGGCGTCGGGCCATCACGACGCCTTTTAGGCAGGAATCGCCTTATTGAGAGTCTGCCAGTTCGGGGATTCTGGGACTAAAAGACGTCATGGATGGGCGACGCGATTTGAATAGCGTCGGGTAGCCATGACGCCTTTTAAGGCAGAAATCCCCTGGGTAATGTTTTCTGGAATTCCTGAATTTCTGTGCTGAATGGCGTCTGAGGATGTCGACGCCTTTCAAAAGGCGACCACTGGTGTCGACGCCTTTTAAGGCCTGATTCTGAAGACAGTAATTTTACATAAACCTGTATATGGAGCTTGAATGGCGTCGGCCTTGGGCGACGCGATTCAAGACAGAACAACACAAATTCATGCCAGTAAAACGTGTTCATACTGCTAGATAGTGGGTTAATGCATGCTTTAGTGCGCTCTATAATGATGGATTCTTCATGACAGGATGGCACTGCGTGTGTGTCGTGCGATCGCGGGCTTTTCACGTGACCGGATCGTACGGTGCCGGGTTTTGGTGTTTTGTGTTACTGTGGACCTGGAGTGACATTGTAGCGCTTTATCACCCTGTGCCGGTGGGGGCGTGAGCACAGCGCCGGTGGGGGCGTGGGCGGGGTGACGCCTAGTAAGAGAGGGTCACCTGGTGAACCCCGGGGTCAGCTAGTACCGGTGTCGGAGTGGTACATTCGGAGAGTCACTCATGCTGAGGGAAGGAGTAACCACCTGAGCCAGTTGGGCCGGAGTAGCTAGTATGCTATCCGAGGGGTTACTGCTTGGTCTCAGCGGGTTGAGGTTTTTCCCACCGTTGTTGTGTGGTTAGCGAGTTCTATCGAGACGACAGTCGTGGGTTCCCTAGTCGGCTGGTTTAGAATATGCATGTTTATTATACCTCGACTGCATGTGATTTCACGTGAAGAATTAGGAATTTTACCTCCTGTACTTATCACTTTACCGTTAGCTGTACTTTGCACTTGTGGGTGTGTGCGTGGGCAGTGGGGATCGAAGTATCCCTACTGAGTCTTGTCTTTGAGACTCACCCCTACAGTTTTCAGGTGAGGACTCCCGGCAGACTTAGCGAGGAGAGTGCGGCCGTGTGTTGAGCACCGTCAGCGGTTATTCCGGGGTATGCCCCGACGTAGTTGTTATTTTATTTCTGGCCTGTACGTTTAATTATTTCCTTTCTGTTGGAGTATGAAATTATTTGCTGTATCGAGTCGCATTGTAATAATTTTAATTCCTGCACTTTCATTTCAATTCAATGCGATGTGAATGTTTAGCTTAGTTTATTATTTATCTCCCAGACTTAATTAGATCCTGGTTTGGTTCCAAATTAATGATTCGGTACCCATTTAGTAATCGGATCTCCGATTATAGGGTGGCGGGTCGTTACAGTTGGTATCAGAGCCTACGGTCTGGCAAATAAATAAATAACTAGGTTAAATATCGTAAATCCGGCAAATAAATACATTATCCCGTACAGGTACGGCGGTAGCATAGGTTTTAGGACTCTAATTAGAACTTTTTGATTTTGTAATTGTAGGCGAGTAGATGGCTCCCAGAAGGAGGATGCCAGTTATCCGAGAGCAGGGAGACGTCCCTAGTGGATCGGAGGCCGGGAGGCCGAGTGTAGAGCAGTTTATGGAGGCTATGATGGACACTATGGCTCGATACCAGACGCGAGACCCTAGTGAGAGTTGCAGTGCGCGGGGAGGGTCCATAGCTACACTTGAGAGGTTTCTGAAGCTGAGGCCACCTCACTTCACCGGTCGTCCCGACCCTGATGAGGCCATTCACTGGCTTAGAGAGATAGAGAAGACTTTCGATACCATGGACTGTGCAGCAGTAGAGAGGACCCCGTTGGCTACCTTCATACTGAAGGATAGCGCCTATGACTGGTGGACCACATTGAAGAGTTTGTCTTATGAGGACAGGAGTCTTAGGATAATTTCATGGGAGACCTTTATTAAGGAGTTCAATGCACAATATTTCCCTAGACACGTCCAGAGGGCCAAGGAGAGGGAGTTTATGGATCTGACGCAGGGGAGTATGATGGTACTCGAGTACCAGGCGAAGTTTGTTTCGCTGGGTCAGTTTGTGCCTTTCATATCTGGGGACGAGGAGCATCGTACTGAGAGGTTCGTGGACAGACTGAGGCTCAGTCTGAGGAACTTCGTGGCGTCTCACTGTTGCACGGATTTGGCTTCTGCGGTTAGATGTGCGGCAGCAGTGGAGGCTCAACAGAGCCAGTCGGCCCGGGAGAGAGGACTGGCTGCTCAGAGCCCAGTTCGTGGCAGGGGTAAGGCAGCGGCAGCAGCCCCTTCATCCGGATCGGGATCGTCATCACTCGGCTCCCGATTCAGGAGATTCTTCAGGGGTGGTGGCAGCAGTAGTGGCAGCAGCGGCAGCAACAGGCCCGGGCAGGGTCAGCAGAGTCAGTCAGTATCCAGTGCACCACAGGGGCCAGCTCAGAGGCTTCCGGCAGTCTGTCAGCACTGTGGGGGTGCCCATGGTGGGACTCAGTGTCCCACTCTCCCCAGGAGGTGTTTCACTTGCGGCCAGCATGGCCATTTGGCGAGGCAGTGCCCGCAGGGGCATGGTTAGAGACAGGGTTATGGTGATCAAAAGAAGCCGAGGACCCAGGGAAGAGTCCTAGCCATCACCAGGAGGGAGGCTCGCACGTCCAACTTGGTGGAAGGTACACTTTCTGTCCTTGGGAACTCTGCACACGTATTGATTGATTCGGGTGCTTCGCATTCTTTCATTTCTGAGCAGTTCCTAGATATTCTTTCTGCACCCGTTGATGAGTTATCAGATGGTTTGATGGTGGAGGTTCCTTCTGGAGACTTCATGATATCTTATAATTGTTTGAGGAATGTTCCCTTGACCATCGAGGGTCATGTGCTACCTGCCCAGTTAGTTGTACTTGCCATTCGTGACTTTGATATCATCCTGGGCATGGATTGGTTGGAAGCCTTTTATGCGGAGGTGGACTGCCACAGGAAGAGGGTGCGATTCTCCATTCCGGATATCCCGACCTTCTTCTTCTAAGGTATTAGGCTTTCTTCCCGAGGTATTCTCATTTCTGCCTTTAAGGCACGGAGGTTGCTTGTTGGTGGCTGTGAGGCTTTCCTTGCCTCTGTCGTTGTTTCTGATGTCCGTGTTAGTCTCAGCCCTGGGGAGGTACCTGTAGTATGTGATTTCATAGATGTGTTTCCTGAGGAGCTGTCTGGCCTTCCTCCTCAGCGAGAGGTCGAATTTACCATCGAGCTTGCACCAGGTACGGCGCCCTTGTCTAAGGCCCCGTATCGGATGGCGCCAGCCGAACTCGCGGAGTTGAAGGCGCAGTTGCAGGAGTTGCTGGATAAGGGTTTCATTCATCCCAGTACATCTCCATGGGGTGCTCCAGTTCTGTTTGTTAGAAAGAAGGATGGTTCTCTGAGATTGTGCATTGATTATAGGCAGCTGAACCAGGTAACGATAAAGAATAAGTACCCACTTCCAAGGATCGATGATTTGATGGATCAGCTGCAGTCCGCGAAGGTATTTTCCAAGATCGACTTGAGATCTGGATATTATCAGATGAGGATCCGGGATGTTGATGTTAGTAAGACGGCCTTCAGAACTCGGTATGGACATTATGAGTTTTTGGTTATGCCCTTCGGCTTGACCAATGCTCCGGCGGCCTTTATGGAGCTGATGAACCGAGTCTTCAGGACCTACCTGGACCAGTTTGTGGTTATATTTGTTGATGATATTCTGATCTATTCTTCTTCTGAGGAAGAGCATGCTGCCCATCTTCGGGCAGTATTGCAGGTCCTGAGGGGGCACCAACTTTATGCCAAGTTTAGCAAGTGTGAGTTTTGGCTAGACGAGGTGCACTTCCTTGGGCATGTTATTTCTGGCAATGGTATCGCAGTGGATCTAGCCAAGATCGAAGCGGTGATGGATTGGAGCAGGCCAACTTCAGTGACTGAGATCAGGAGCTTTCTGGGGCTTGCCGGTTATTACAGGCGGTTTGTCCAAGGGTTTTCTTCGATAGCAGCCCCCTTGTCGAGGTTGACTCGAAAGGGAGTTCGTTTTGTGTGGACCGAGGATTGTGAGCAGAGTTTTATTGAGCTAAAGACCCGCCTCACGTCAGCCCCAGTGCTGGTGCTTCCATCTGGATCAGGTGGATTTGTGGCTTACTCAGATGCGTCCCGTCGAGGTTTGGGCGCAGTTCTAATGCAGCATGGCAGGGTAGTGGCTTATGCTTCTCGACAGCTGAAGAAGCATGAAGAGAACTATCCTACCCATGATTTGGAGCTGGCAGCTGTAGTATTTGCACTTAAGATTTGGAGACGTTACTTGTATGGTGAGAAATTTCAGGTTTTCACCGATCACAAGAGCCTGAAATATGTGTTCACTCAGAGAGACCTGAATTTGAGGCAGCGGAGGTGGTTGGAGTTCATTAAGGATTATGACTTTGACCTTTCTTATCACCCGGGCAAGGCGAATGTGGTGGCAGACGCTTTGAGTCGGAAGACGGTCATGTCATATCTTATGATTCAAGAATGGAAATTATTCGAGCAGGTTGTGGAATCTTCCTTTAGAATTCCACGTGAGGATGATAGAGCCGTGTTGGTCAGCTTAACTGTGAGACCAGCAGTGTATCATGTTGTGATTGAGGCTCAGAGGGCAGATGTTGAGTTACCACAGATTCTCCAAAGGTCAGAGGTGGAATTGTGGGATGACGGTACTGTCAGGTTCAGAGGTAGACTTTATGTTCCGACCGAAGAGGACGTGCGCAGGTGTATACTTGATGAGGCGCACCGTTCGAGATATGCAGTGCATCCTGGGACAACAAAGATGTATCATTGTTTGAGGAGGCACTTCTGGTGGCCCGGTATGAAGAAAGATGTGGCTGATTATGTGGCTAGGTGTATGACTTGTCAGCAGGTTAAAGCTGAGCATCATAGACCTGGAGGGTTGCTACAGCCCTTGCCGATTCCAGAATGGAAATGGGAGCATGTGACGATGGACTTCGTGATGGGATTGCCTCCATCCCCTAGCAGGAGAGATGCTATCTGGGTTATCGTTGATCGACTGACCAAGTCAGCACACTTCCTAGCCATTAGGAAGGATTGGTCAGTCGGCAAACTGGCAAAGTTGTTTGTAGACCGGATCATCTCTCTGCACGGGGTACCTTTGTCCATTGTTTCGGATCGTGACCCAAGGTTTACTTCCAGGTTCTGGAAGAGCTTTCAAAAGGCATTGGGCACCCAGTTGGCTTTCAGCTCGGCCTACCATCCCGAGACTGACGGACAGTCGGAGAGGACCATTCAGACCTTGGAGGATATGCTCAGGGCATGTTGCCTAGACTGGGGAGGTTCTTGGGAGCAGCATTTGTCCACAGTGGAATTTGCCTATAACAACAGTTACCATTCCAGTATCGGCATGGCGCCTTACGAGGCTTTGTATGGACGACCGTGTCGATCTCCAGTGTGGTGGTCCGAGATCGGTGAAAGGCAGATAGCGGGACCCGAGTTAGTGCAGCAGTGTACTGAGATTGCCAGGACAGTTCGGCAGAGGTTGACCGCAGCTCAGAGTAGGTAGAAATGTTATGCTGACGTCCGACGGAGACCTCTTGAGTTTGAAGTGGGGGACCACGTGTTTCTCCGAGTCTCACCCTCCAAGGGTGTGATGAGATTCGGGAAGCGAGGCAAGCTGAGTCCGCGATATATTGGGCCTTTTCCCATCCTTGCTCGGATTGGGGAAACCGCGTATCAGCTGGCCTTGCCGCCCAGTCTTGCAGGGGTACACGATGTGTTCCATGTTTCCATACTGAGAAAGTATGTTCAGGATCCGTCCCATGTTTTGGATTTTTCAGAGTTGGAGGTCGCTGAGGACCTGTCCTTTCCAGAGTATCCTGTTCATATTGAGGATCGCAGAGAACAGGTCCTGCGGAACAAGATTGTACCGTTGGTCAAAGTGATTTGGTAGTACCGCTCCGGAGGTAAGGCAACCTGGGAGCGAGAGGATGAGATGCGGGAGCAGTTCCCCTACCTCTTTTCGTAAGTTTCCTTGTGAACTTGTATCCCTGTTTTGACCTTGTTAATTCTAGCAGTCAATTTCGGGGGCGAAATTCTTTTAAGGGGGGGAGATTGTAAGGATCGTGACTTTCGGATCCGGTTTTCGGGGTCGGACCCTGTAGTTCTGACCTTAGTAAGGATTGAGGTTCTGTGACGATTCGCGTCAGGACATCGAGACGCATTTTGAACGGCGTCCACCGTTGCAGACGCGTTTCAGGTCCTGCCACGTGGGTGCCACGTGGGCTGGCTTCGGGCCGCGAGAGTACGGCCCTGTCATGTCGCCTGAACGGCGTCCACGTGTGTCGACGCCTTTCAGACTGCGACTCTGGGATTGTCAGAGTACGGCCCTGACATGTCGTCTGAATGGCGTCTGCCTCGAACGACACGTTTCAGAATCTTGTCAGAACAGCCGTCACGTCACCTGATAGGCGTCCGTAGATGTCGACGCGTTTTAGCCAGTCTCTGGTTAACCCCGCGAGCCCTCCTTCTTTCCCTCATTTTCCTTCCTTCTCTCTTTCTCACTTTCCCTTCCGGCGAACTCGGCAGCGATTCCTCCTCCTCCCTCTTTTCCTCCCACCATTTCATCTTTCTCTCCACTCCATCCTCTACCTAGCTCCTACCACTACCACCTCCACTTTCACTGCGGCGTTTTACTCTCCGGACGGTGGCCGACGTCACGGTGGAGTAAGGACGACCACGGCGGTACCGGCGGCGGCGTGGGGCGAGACAGGTGGACGGCTTGAAGCTCGGAGGCGTCCAAGTATCCGGTAGGGTGACGGTTCCCATAGCATTGTGTTCAAATCATGTTTTCCCCGTTTGAACTTGTTATAGATCTTTGGTTTTGGGGGGTAGAACATGCATGCTTAGGAGTTCTCTTGATGATATGGGGGATTTCTATAAATGTGATTTCCTGTGGATTGAATTGCCCCTCTTTCTCCTCCGTTTTTGGGTGATTTTGGGATTGTTGGGGGTTGAAAAGGGAGCCCTTGGGCTCATGCAGACTCTGGTTCCTGGGGTTGAAAGACGTCGTGCATGGATGACGCCTTTTTGAAGGGCGTCGGGCCATCACGACGCCTTTTAGGCAGGAATCGCCTTATTGAGAGTCTGCCAGTTCGGGGATTCTGGGACTAAAAGACGTCATGGATGGGCGACGCGATTTGAATAGCGTCGGGTAGCCATGACGCCTTTTAAGGCAGAAATCCCCTGGGTAATGTTTTCTGGAATTCCTGAATTTCTGTGCTAAATGGCGTCTGAGGATGTCGACGCCTTTCAAAAGGCGACCACTGGTGTCGACGCCTTTTAAGGCCTGATTCTGAAGACAGTAATTTTACATAAACCTGTATATGGAGCTTGAATGGCGTCGGCCTTGGGCGACGCGATTCAAGACAGAACAACACAAATTCATGCCAGTAAAACGTGTTCATACTGCTAGATAGTGGGTTAATGCATGCTTTAGTGCGCTCTATAATGATGGATTCTTCATGACAGGATGGCACTGCGTGTGTGTCGTGCGATCGCGGGCTTTTCACGTGACCGGATCGTACGGTGCCGGGTTTTGGTGTTTTGTGTTACTGTGGACCTGGAGTGACATTGTAGCGCTTTATCACCCTGTGCTGGTGGGGGCGTGAGCACAGCGCCGGTGGGGGCGTGGGCGGGGTGACGCCTAGTGAGAGAGGGTCACCTGGTGAACCCCGGGGTCAGCTAGTACCGGTGTCGGAGTGGTACATTCGGAGAGTCACTCATGCTGAGGGAATGAGTAACCACCTGAGCCAGTTGGGCCGGAGTAGCTAGTGTGCTATCCGAGGGGTTACTGCTTGGTCTCAGCGGGTCGAGGTTTTTCCCACCGTTGTTGTGTGGTTAGCGAGTTCTATCGAGACGACAGTCGTGGGTTCCCTAGTCGGCTGGTTTAGAATATGCATGTTTATTATACCTCGACTGTATGTGATTTCACGTGAAGAATTAGGAATTTTACCTCCTGTACTTATCACTTTACCGTTAGCTGTACTTTGCACTTGTGGGTGTGTGCATGGGCAGTGGGGATCGAAGGATCCCTACTGAGTCTTGTCTTTGAGACTCACCCCTGCAGTTTTCAGGTGAGGACTCCCAGCAGACTTAGCGAGGAGAGTGCGGCCGTGTGTTGAGCACCGTCAGCGGTTATTCCGGGGTATGCCCCGACGTAGTTGTTATTTTATTTCTGGCCTGTACGTTTAATTATTTCCTTTCTGTTGGAGTATGTAATTATTTGCTGTATCGAGTCGCATTGTAATAATTTTAATTCCTGCACTTTCATTTCAATTCAATGCGATGTGAATGTTTAGCTTAGTTTATTATTTATCTCCCAGACTTAATTAGATCCTGGTTTGGTTCCAAATTAATGATTCGGTACCCATTTAGTAATCGGATCCCCGATTATAGGGTGGCGGGTCGTTACAGTATCCCTTATATCTTCTGGGATCATGAGGTAGTGTTTGGTGTTGTTCATGATCAGAAGGCCAAGTGAATTAATCATCAGATGATAATCCACTTGTTTATTAAATTAATCATTTAACATATGATGTTTAAATGTTAATTAATAAATATTAAACTCTAGAATTAGTTCTAAGTTTAATGTGCCTGAAACCGGACTGATATATGGGCCTAGAGGGTCAGACACATAAGAGTTCTCGTCAGACGGTGAGAGACGTTAAATTTCATGCTTATCTGGGTTTTTATGAAAAGCCGCAGGATAAATATGAAGATTTAATGGAGATTTATCCAAGGCCAAACTCTTGGATAATCATGAGGATTAATCCTTGTGCTTATCCTTATTTCTATATAAGGAGGCCAAGGGGGAGGGGTAAAAAAAAGTTAGTTGGACGAATTTTACACCCCAGATTCTCTATCTCCTCTCTCTCTCTCCTTCTCTCTCTCTTGGAGTAGATCTGTCTCTCTCCGCGCATGGTGGATTTGAGATCTGGTCGGAGCACTCAAGTCGAGGAGGAAATCGCGTCTACAGCGGGAGCTCGTGTGGATACCTCTAGAGATCGTGCGCGTGCGCGATTACCGAGTCGGAATCATCCACGGGAGATTCGAAACCCCGCAAAGGTGAAGAACCGTTCTTCCCGCGTTTATTTTATTGTCCGTTTTACGATCCAAGCAAGCGATACAAATGAATCGATTTTATTCTCCGCTGCGTTCATGGCGATTCCTAACATCGATCAACAAAATAAACTGGGAAATCTGATTTACCTTGCGCGGATTCGAATCCGCGTTCATTCTCCAGTTCCGTTGAAGTGATGCCGCAAGCCACGCAGGAGCCCGGCCTTTAGTGGTTTCCACGCGGTTCTCCTCGCGATGGATCGTCCTCGCCTCCTCGCTCGATGTGTTGTTCATAGATAATGTCTAGGTACGCGTAATCCGCTGCGACATGCGGATTTGGAAACTCCCGTCGAACAGAAGGCAGAGCTGTCAGGAGCCGAACCGGAGACTCCAGATGGCCACCTCATGTCGTGCACCCAGGAGAGAGGAGAGATAAAGAAGGCGGCGACTAGGTCAGGGTTGCTGGCCCTCGACCTAGCGGCTGTTCTTTTATAATAAGCATATTTGCAGTTTTTCACAAAAACTCATACTTATCTGAAATCCCCTCAGATTATCCATCGACTTGAAAACCTTTTGCGTGTGACCCTCTAGGCCGAAATACCAGTCCAGTTAATGGCCCATTGAGCCCAGTAACTCTTTACGGACCCACTGAATTAATTAATATCCGTTTATTAATTAATCAGCCAAATTTAATGTCCCACAGTAAATTCGGACGAGCTTCCGATCACGTTGGATGCCAAGCAACATCGCTTGATCTTGGATGGATTTGGGATTATTGCAACCTTCTATTGGAACCTTTCCATCATCGATTAGCGCACGGATATAATCCTTCATCCGTGCAATATTCCCGAATTGACCTAAGGTATGGTTTACTGTTAAACCCTAGCCGGTCGATTCACTATAATCAGATGCTGCTAATCTATATCGGATAACTCTTTATCTAATACAGTGTCCGCCCTGGCCAGGGACTTAAGCGCATCATTCCCAGAACATTCTCTCTCATAATACCGAGAGCGGATGATCCCATATTGAACACACAATTACCTTCGAGGGCATTTCTCTAAACCCGATCATTTGACTTATTGATAACCCATGGTTAAGGATTCGTTAGTCAAAGTCTAAGCTCATAGAAGTACCATCAAAGTATCTTTCGTGTCTCAAGTCCAAGGATCATTTATGCAACCGAGACAAAATAATCGAGTTGGTTAATAGTGAGGTATATACCATCTAGCAATTCTAGGTCGGATCAATTCAGTGAACTCATTCTCCGATGAGCACCTATAGGTCCAGCATAGTGTCTCCACACAAATGACTTATAGGATCAGTCACCCTCATCATCTGAGCGGAAGAAACCTGCACTAGTCTATCCAGATGTTTGATGTCCATCTCAAACATCCTCCGACTAGGAATAATTAAGAACATGTGTTTATAAGTCTTCGGTCCCGTAATTATGATCTCATCATAATCCAAAGATTGTTGCACATGTTCATGGACTTCATCATGATACAATAAACATAGATTGAACTAATTACACACAATGAATTAATGCCATTTATTAATAAACTAAATCAATACATAGTATCGGATTGGCTTTGAGACCACTTAATACTAACAATCTCCCACTTGAACTAAAGCCAATCACTTTTATACAGAATACCCATATTCTCTAAGTGACGCTAAAAGACATTTTGAGATAAAGGCTTTGTCAGTGGATCTGCTATGTTGTCGGCTGAAGGAACTCTTTCCACTACGACATCTCCTTGAGCTATAATCTCTCTGATCAAATGAAAGCGCCGCAGATCTTTGCTGATGACATCATCCCTACATCATTTCCAATGAGTAGGATATCGTCAACGTAAAGAACCAGGAATGTGATTGCGCTCCTACTGTTTTTCTTGTATACACCAGGTTTATCTTCATTCTTAATGAAACCATAAGATTTGATTGCCTCATCAAACTTTATGTTCCAGTTACGGGAATCTTGCTTTAGTCCATAAATGGACCTTTGCAACTTGCATACCATATCTGGAGATTTTTTTGACGTGAAGCCCTCCAGTTGTATCATATACACCTCTTCCTTAGGATTTCCATTGAGAAAGGCTGTCTTCACATCCATCTGCCAGATTTCGTAATCATAGTATGCATCAATTGCGAGAAGAATTCTGATAGACTTAATCATGGCAACGGGTGAGAAGGTCTTGTCATAGTCAATTCCTTACCTTTAACGATACTCTTTCACCACTAGCCTTGCCTTATAAGTCTCTATTCATCCATCTATACCGATCTTTCTTTTAAAGATCCATTTGCAGCCGATAGGTACTATACCTTCAGGTAAGTCAACCAAGTTCCAAACTTAGTTGATGTGTATGGACTGAATTTCAGAATTCATGGCTTCTCATTATTTCCCAGCCTCTAGACTTTCAATGGCCTCCTGGTAAGTCTTAGGATCATCATCATCATTATAGAGTATCCTAGAACCATCTAAATTAATGTGTCCCACATATCTTTCTGGTGGTTTAGGTATTCTATCTGACCTACGAGGTTCTTGTGTATTTTCTTGAATAAGTTCAGAAATTGATAGTTCATCTAATGAACCATTAATAGCTTGTGGGTCTGGTATTTCTTCCAGAGTTACTTTACTCCTACTGTCCTTTTAGAGAATATAATCTTCTTCTAAAAAGACAGCTCTCCTGGCCACAAACACCTTTTGTTCGCCATGATGATAAAAGTAATATTCGTAAGTTTCCTTTGGATATCCCACAAACCTACATTAGTCAGTTATAGACTCCAGCTTATCTGCATCATGTCTTTTAACATGAGCAAGACATCTCCAGATTTTAACATGTTTAAGGTCTAGTTTCTCCCATTCCATCTCTCATATGGAGTGGTTTCAACAGATTTGCTGGGTACCTTATTCAGGATATACATAGTCGAACTAAGTGCATATCCCTATAAGGACACTAGTAATTTGGACATACTCATCATTGATCGCACCATTTCCATTAATTGCGATTTCTCCTTTTTGATACACCATTCATCTGAGGTGTATAAGGAGGTGTAAACTGAGATAGGATACCATTATCCTTTAAGTATTTAATGAACTACGTACTCAAGTATTCACCACCCCGATCAGATCGGATGGCTTTTATACTCTTTCTAGTTTGTTTCACCACTTCATTCCTAAATTCTTTGAATTTCTCAAAGGCTTCAGATTTATACTTCAATAAGTATATGAATCCGGACCCTGAGTAATCAGTGAATGTGATGAAGTACGAGAAACCACCAATAGCTTGGGTAGACATAGGACCACATACATCAGAATGTATTAGTTCTAGTAAGTCTTTGGCTCCTTCTCCAGTTCCAATAAATGGAGATTTAGCCATTTTACTCATCAAACATGACTCACAGGTCGCATATGATTCATAATCAAATGGATCTAAGTATCCATCTTTATGCAATCTTTGAAGTCTGTTTTCTCCAATGTGACCAAGCCTACAATGCCATAAATAGACTTTGTTCATTTCATACTTACTTCTTTTAGTTAAAGAATTGATATTTAAATTCTCATGAGACACATTTAAAAGATACAATCCATTGGATAATATAGTTGAGGCTATTAATCTAATTATGAAATAAACTGAACAACAATTGTTCCCAACAGATAAAGTGTACCTAATTCTATCTAAACATGAAATAGAAATAATATTTCTTATTATATTAGGTACATAATAACATTCATCTAATGAAAAAGTGTCTCCGGATGGTAACTTGAGCTCCACTGTCCCTACAGCGATCGCCGCAATTCTTGCGCCGTTACCTAGCCTCAACTCCACCTCGCTAGTCCTCAGCTTACGCCTTCTTGTCAGTGCCTGCATAGAATTGCAGATATGAGAAACACATCCAGTATCTAATACCCATGATGTATAGTCTCTAATTGACAAGTTTACATCTATCATATAGACACCTGAAGCGTCCTGCTGCTTCACAGTTCCTTGAACCTTGTCCGTGAGGTATTCTTTACAATTCCTCTTCCAATACCCCTTCTAATGACAGTAGAAGCATTCACCCTTCTCAACACTCTTGCCTTTGTCCTTCTTGACAACTTTCGGCTTCTTCTGATTCTTGCCTTTACCTTTCCTAAAGGCTTGGATTGCTAGTCTCTTCCGGCCGGTCTTACCAACCATAAGGACTTGGGGTCTCTTCCGCAGTCTTTAGCATATTCAGCAGTTCAGCCAAAGTGGTCTGGATCTTGTTCATATTGAAATTCACAATGAATTGAGCATATGATTGTGGAACTAAGGACAACACAAGGTCGGTATGCATATCCTTGGGAAGTGGAACTCCAAAAGCATCTAGCATCTCTACCCATTCAATCATCTTCAGTACATAAGTATGTACTGAAGATCCCTCTGCCATCTGAGCCTTGAACAGATTCTTAGATATCTCATATCTCTCGATCCTACTCTACTCACCAAACAGCTCCTTCAAATGGAGCATGATGGATTTAGCATCCATCTTCTCATGCTATCTCTATAACTCATTGCTCATAGAGGCCAGCATGTAGCATTGGGCCATGGTGGAATCTTCCTTCCATTTTTCATATGTCAGCATGTCCTCCTCTGGGGCATCTAATGCTGGTTCAGTAGGAGGTTCATCATCCAGGACATAAGCAATTTGCTCAGACCTGAGGACAATCTTCAGGTTCTTGAGCTAGTCTGAGTAATTCGGGCCTGTCAAACGATTGGCATCAAGTATGCCACACAACGGGTTATGGTGCGGCATTTTAGCCTACTGGAGATAATCAGATTACAATTAGCAGATATTCAGTCAATTAATTTAAAAAACAAGACATGGACTTTGTTTATCTAGTTTTACTTCCACTAATTTTCGTCGGATTGTATAACCTTCAGATATATAGAACGGGAGACGCCGACAGTCTCTTAGCGGGGATTAGAATCTCCAAGCATCACAGTATGACCTCAGGTAAACACGTAGTATCATACCGCTATCTCAGAGCAATCATCTCATGATAATTGCAACTCCTTGTAATATCCGATCATATTTCAGCTCTTAGGTTATTAATGGTCCCGGGTAAACACAGTAGACCATTATCCCCGGTCTAAGCATTACTATCAATACGTGATAGACTAGAGTAGAAATATAGTTCCCGGATAAACACGTAGATAACTATATCATTCCTCTATTCATATCCAAAGGCATCAAATGCCAGAGCCAATAGACCTCTCATCAAATGATGGCAAATCTCAGGTAAACACGAAGAATATGCCACCAATGAATTAAGATTTAATAGCTATATTGATGAAGAGCCATGTGGTGTATTCTAAATGACTCGTGCTACGTCTTAGACTTTAAGACGAAGGTTTTAATTATTTTTCTTTGGTCTCATCCTAGGTGATAGTATTAAATATATCGCATATATATTATACTAATAACCTAGGTTAATAGATTCATAATCAAAATAAAACACACACATCACATACATGTCATTAGTGTGGTCATGGATGGCACTACAGTTTGACTTGAGCCAGACAGTCAAACACACGTACATAATATAATAGTTTATATCATGAGTATGCAAACTCATAGGCTTAAGGAACTCTTTCTCATCCTTCTTGGTTGCAGTTGTGGACCATCCTCGCTCTATGCTCAGCCACCTCGATCAAATTACATCATAGATTCATATTTACATGATAATTTAAAAGATGAAGCCTTAAGGCGAATACATCAGGGAGAGAGGTAGAAAGACAATAGAATATGAGAGGGAGAGGTTTATAGACCTCTGTTTAATAATAAACAATAAACCACGCAATCATATCCATAATCGATTCACATGCACAATATTTAAATTGTTAATCCATGACCACCGTGTAGTTTTTAATTAAAACAAACCACACAATAAATTGCACATCACATGGCTAACAAAATTTTTTGAAAATAGATCATTTTGGTTTCATAAACCAGGGACCAAACAAAAAAAAATGGATTGGAATTTTGAAATATTTTTCATTTAATCTAAAGCATGCTAATTTAAATCGAATTTAAATAAGCAATCATATGCACATCAATATAAATGTACAATAACTCCAAATTGACAAATTTATAATATTCCATGCCAGTTAATATTTTAGACATTAAAAATTAAATTAACAATTAAATTAACCCCCTTTTAATGTCCTTTAATCCAACAATCATATTAATTAAGCAGTTAACAACAATTGTTAATATAACCCCACAATCTATTTATAGGCTATAAACAATTAAAAAACATAATACAATTAAATAAAAAAATCTCATTTTAAATTTAAACTAAATTCTGTAATTAAAAATGGCATTAAATAGACTAAAATGGGGTTAATGGGCCCAAAAAATTAAAAAAAAAAAATTGGGTTAAAGGGGCCTGGCGAATCGGGCCCGGTCCGGTCACTAGACCGAGCCTAGCCGGCGCCCAGACCGGGCCCAGACCGGCCCCAAGGGGCGGGCCTGGCCTGGGCGAAGTGCCAGACTGGCTCGGGCCTAGGGCCCGACCGCGCCCTCCCCCCCCCCCCCTCTTCCCTGCTTGCAGGCGGGAAAGGGGGCAGCCCCTAGCCACTGCCAGCCAGGCCGACGACTGGCGGGGACCGGCACCGGGGATGACCCCCCCGGCGGCTAGGGGTCCCAACGACGGTGCCGATGGCCCTGGCTGCCGGCAGTCACCCCCAAATCCCCTCCCCTTTTCTCCATTAACCCGACCCCCACAACTCCCCCCCCCTCTTTCTTCAAACGCAGGAGAGAAAGAACAGAAGGGGTTGTACGGCCATGGAGTCTCCAGCGACCGACGATCCCACCGGGGGGGATCCCATGCGCCGGTGAGCCATCCCCAACCTTTGGGGTGCCCGTAAAGGTGTCGATCCATGGCCGTTCTTCGTCGGACGAAGAATATGAAAAGGGTACAGAAAACAAACAATTTTTGATGCATTAATTAATTTTAATTCACAGTGTTCATCTCATGAACACATCACATGTAATTAAAATCAAAACTAGGCATGGAATTAATTATAAAATTATCAATACAAAGATCGAAACGACGAAAACACAGCAGAACCTGACTTTGATACTGTTGGGTTTTTCTCGATTTCTCCGGATCGCTCACGCAGCGAAAAATAAAATATTTACAGCGATCCGTTCCCATTTCGAAATCTAAAATACGATAATCGGATTATCGAAGTTCTTACCGTGTGCGGATTCGAATCCGCAACCGTTTGGTTCCGTCGGTGCGACACCGCAAGCCGCGCAAGCGCCCGGCCTCTAGCGAAGTCCACGCAATCCTCCCCGCGACGGATATCCTCGAGTTCCTTGTTCTTCGCAGCCCACGAAGCCTCCGCTGGTCGCCGCAACGCACAGACGATGTAGCGACCCAGATTTCGGGTCCTGTATTCGGGTCGGGTTCGGGCCGGATCCCCTGGTTTGGACCCTGGAGGGGTCTTGAGATTGTTGACTGAATGGCGTCAGCACCGCTCGACGCCTTTCAAAAGGCGTCAGGTTGTGTGGACGCCATTTAGGGTCTGTCGGTTGTTGCGCCACGTGGGCGGGTTTCGGGCCGCGAGAGTACGGCCCTGTCAGATTTGTCTGAACGGCGTCCAGCTTGGTCGACGCGTTTCAGACTGCGACACCTGCGGTGTCAGGGTGCGACGCCAGAGCGTTGTCAGTACGGCCTGTCTTGTCGTTTGAACGGCGTCCTCGGTGGGCGACGCATTTCAGAGCGGTGTCAGTACGGCCGTCCTGTCAGACTGAATGGCGTCTGCCTCGATCGACGCGTTTTAGAGGAGTTCTGGTTGACCCCGCGAGCCTCCCCTTCTTTCCCTCACTTTCGCCTCTCCACTCTCTCTCTCTTCGCCCTCTCCGCTCCCTCCGCTCTCCTTCCTCCCTTCCCTTCCTCTTCTTCCTCTTCCAACTACTCCGTAGCTTCCCTACCTCTCACCTCTACCTCCACCACCTTTCTCGCGGCGTTCCCTTCCCCGGACGGCGGCCGACGTCCCGGTGGAGTGGCGGCGACCTCGAGGATACCGGCGGCGGCGTGGGGCGAGGCGGGTCGGCGGCGAAGAGCTTGGAGGAATTCAAGAACCGGTAGGGGGACGAAACCTTGCATGTGGTGTTCGTGTGATTCTCGGTGTAATGTGGCGTTTGGGGGATAGTTTGAGCATGCTTAGGGGGAATTCCATGTGGGAAAGACGGTGCCTGTGATCGTGTTTTCGTGAGCATGAATGTGTGGTCGAGCTTCTCTCCTTCCCCCTTTGATTTTGGGATTTTCGGGGTGCCCGGGGTTCAAGGGTGAAGCCTTCGGGTCGAACCAGGAAACCTGGTTTCTGGCGCTAAATGGCGTCGGGCTGGGTCGACGCCTTTCCGAAAGACGTCCGGTCAGCACGACGCGTTTTAGCGCAGAAACCATCCTGTGTGAGGTTTCCTGAGTTAGGGGTTCTGTGCTAAATGACGTCATGGATGGACGACGCCTTTCAGAAGGACGTCGGGCCATCATGACGCCATTTAGGCAGGAAATGCCCCCGTTTAAGGGTTCTGCAAATCTGTTTTTCTGGGTTGAAAGGCGTCGGGGCACCCAGACGCGTTTTAAATGGCGACTTCATCGGTGGACGCGTTTTATGCGATAATCTGACGTTTAACTGAACCTGTCTGAGGGACCTGAATGGCGTCGACCTCGGTCGACGCGATTCAAGCCAGAAGTGCTATATTGCTGGTTTTTAGCATGTGTTCCACGGTGAAAGTTCTAAGGCATGTTTTATGTTGTACACTGTGATCGGGGACTTATGTGTGAGTGGAATTACAGCATGTTATATGTGTATGTGTGTGTGTCTGTACGAATATGGATTCAGGATGACTGTGGTTTCCGTTTGTCACCATGGGCTGATGGGAGAAGGGCCATGGTGTCTGTGAGGAGGGGTACTTGTTGTGTTTTACCCTTGGCTGAGACAAGCAGAACCACCTTGAGCCGGCGGGCCGGAGTAGCTAGTGTGCTATCCGAGGGGTTGCTGTTTGGTCTCAGCGGGTCGGGGTTTCCCTTGTTTGTCGTGACAGCTTCCAGCGTGTTTCTTGCTGTGGAGCTGGTGGGTTTTACTGGTGGGAGTTGGTTTACCCTTTAGCCAGTGGGCCTGATGTGACCTTTGATCAAGGTTACGAGTGGTACCTGTAGCCCTTGGCCTGATGCAGCCCGGGAGAGTTGGGTTTGCGGGTAGTTTCCTATAGCTGCGGCTTGACGGGGGTTCGCCGGTCCCCAGGACCCTCCTGGAAGCGCTGAGGCCTAGCGTGGAGGCAATCCGGTGGTAGGACAGTAGTCTAGACTGCTTGTGTGCACACGTAGCTGGCAGTGGCGGTACACTGAGTCCAGCTAGTCCTAGTTTAGCTCGCTGCCTCACCCTACAGTGCCCCGGAACGCTGTAGGGGTGGACAGGCGTGAGCAGTGGTGGTAGTGTTGGGAGGCGACGTTCGACTTCGGTCGACAGTGTGGTTTAGTCGCTTCGTGGACTTTGACTGTGAGTCGTGACTCTGTGTTGAGTTCTTCGGGTTACTTGGTGTGGTTCTTGTTACACTGTTTACCGTGCGTTTCACATCAGAGTCGGGTGTTGTGTTTACTGCTTTACTTTAATTGCCATATATTCCTGTTGTTACACTTGTGGGTGTGTGAGTGGGAGGCAAGGGATCGGATGATCCCTACTGAGCCCATTTCTGGTGTGGCTCACTCCCTGCGGTTTCAGGTGTGGACCTCGAGGCGAGCGGAAGCGTGGTGTCTTCTTGGTGTGCGGCCAGCAGCTGTCTTAGTTCCGGGGTATGCCCCGATGTTGTTGTACTTCCTTCTGCCTGTACTTATTTAATTGTTGGACATGTAATTATTGTTGGACTGTATACGGACATTGTTATTCTCCTTCCTGCGCACTTGCATACTTTGTGGTCCGTGTGTTTGTTATATTTAATCTTGTTTAGCACTTACTCCTCCAGACGTGTTGTGTGAGATCCGGGTGTGAACCCGTAGTTAATGGGCCGACATCCATTTAGTGACCGGGTCTCCGGTCATAGGATGGCGGGTCGTTACAATTGGTATCAGAGCTCAGTCTGGTCGAGTATGTGATAAACTGGGTTAGATATTATAGTCCAACAATAAGAACAAGTTGGTACAGGCGATGGCTGCTGGTGTAGAATGATAGGTTTTGACGTGTTTTGGTTCGATTTGCGTGTTGTGGGGCAGCGATGGCGCCGAAGCGGAGAGCTCCGGTGGCTCGGGGTGCGAGAGCAGATGATGGTAGTTCGAGGGCGGAAGGTCATGATGTGGAACATTTCTTGGAAGCCATGATTGGGGCTATGGCTAGATATCCGCAGAGGGATGGAGCTGAGGGGTCCAGTTCCCGAGGTGGCCATTCTACGGTGGTGGAGCGGTTCTTGAAGCTGAAGCCCCCTTCTTTCACAGGTCAGCCTGTCCCAGATGCAGCAGCACAGTGGGTTAAAGAGGTGGAGAAGGTGTTCGATGTTCTAGAATGTGCTGAGAGCGACAAGACCTTGTTGGCTACCTACTTACTGAAGGGCGATGCGTACGATTGGTGGATTACCACCAAGGGGTTGTTGTTTCCAGATAGATCTTTGAGAGAGATTCCTTGGGAAGGCTTTGTGAGAGAGTTTAGTGGGCAGTACCTTCCGAGGCATGTTCGCAGGGCCAAGGAAAGGGAGTTCATGGAATTGGTGCAGGGTGATATGTCGGTTCTAGACTATCAGATGAAATTTGTGGCCCTGGGAAGGTTTGCTCCACACATATCCGAACGTGAGGATCTGAGGATGGAGAAATTCGTGGATGGACTTCGGCACGGTTTGAGGGAGTTTGTGGCGGCCCATTGTTGTGAGGATTTGGCATCAGCGGTTCGGTGCGCGGCAGCGGTGGAGATGCAGTTCCAACACTCGGCAAAGGAATCGGAGCATTCAGCACAGGAGAAGCAGCATAGCAGGGATAGATCAGCGACCTTCTCGGCAGGCGGTTCGAGTTCGTTCGAGGTCGAGTTTCAGGAGGCACTTTATGAGGAAGAGGATGGTTCGGTTCAGCAGATGGAGTCAGCGGATGGCTGGCAGCAGGAGGAGAGGCAGGACACTGCGGATCGTTGTCCCCGTTGTGGCAGGTTTCATGGCAACCGGATATGTCCCTTGGTCACTGGTAGTTGTTTTGCCTGTGGTAGGAAGGGACATCTCGCGAGGAACTGTCCCCAGAAGAACAAGGCAGGTCAGGGACCGAGCGGTGAGTAGGTGTTCGAGGCGTGATTGGAGTCGCGTCTCTTTGTGGATATTCGAGAGGTTGTGCTAGATGGGCACTTTATCTTATCTTGTTTGGAGATGGTTGTGGTCCCGTGTGGCACTTGTATGTATTAAGGATGGTGGAGAAATCGGTTTTGTAATATGTGCCTTGCTAGTGTGTGGTTATTGTTGATCTTCAGCTTTGTGTTGGAATTGAGAATCTTGGTTAGATTGATGTGAATTTGTTTGGCTATTTCTGTGAAGCCTTGTGTGTGTGTCTGGTGAGGTTGTTTGCTGAGATCGGTGTGTCGGCTTGTGATGGTTAGCCGAGTTGAGCGTTGAGCGGTTGCTAATTTCGAGGACGAAATTCTTTTAAGGGGGGGAGATTGTAGCGACCCAGATTTCGGGTCCTGTATTCGGGTCGGGTTCGGGCCGGATCCCCTGGTTTGGACCCTGCAGGGGTCTTGAGATTGTTGACTGAATGGCGTCAGCACCGCTCGACGCCTTTCAAAAGGCGTCAGGTTGTGTGGACGCCATTTAGGGTCTGTCGGTTGTTGCGCCACGTGGGCGGGTTTCGGGCCGCGAGAGTACGGCCCTGTCAGATTTGTCTGAACGGCGTCCAGCTTGGTCGACGCGTTTCAGACTGCGACACCTGCGGTGTCAGGGTGCGGCGCCAGAGCGTTGTCAGTACGGCCTGTCTTGTCGTCTGAACGGCGTCCTCGGTGGGCGACGCGTTTCAGAGCGGTGTCAGTACGGCCGTCCTGTCAGACTGAATGGCGTCTGCCTCGATCGACGCGTTTTAGAGGAGTTCTGGTTGACCCCGCGAGACTCCCCTTCTTTCCCTCACTTTCGCCTCTCCACTCTCTCTCTCTTCGCCCTCTCCGCTCCCTCCGCTCTCCTTCCTCCCTTCCCTTCCTCTTCTTCCTCTTCCAACTACTCCGTAGCTTCCCTACCTCTCACCTCAACCTCCACCACCTTTCTCGCGGCGTTCCCTTCCCCGGACGGCGGCCGACGTCCCGGTGGAGTGGCGGCGACCTCGAGGATACCGGCGGCGGCGTGGGGCGAGGCGGGTCGGCGGCGAAGAGCTTGGAGGAGTTCAAGAACCGGTAGGGGGACGAAACCTTGCATGTGGTGTTCGTGTGATTCTCGATGTAATGTGGCGTTTGGGGGATAGATTGAGCATGCTTAGGGGGAATTCCATGTGGGAATGACGGTGCCTGTGATCGTGTTTTCGTGAGCATGAATGTGTGGTCGAGCTTCTCTCCTTCCCCCTTTGATTTTGGGATTTTCGGGGTGCCCGGGGTTCAAGGGTGAAGCCCTCGGGTCGAACCAGGAAACCTGGTTTCTGGCGCTAAATGGCGTCGGGCTGGGTCGACGCCTTTCCGAAAGACGTCCGGTCAGCACGACGCGTTTTAGCGCAGAAACCATCCTGTGTGAGGTTTCCTGAGTTAGGGGTTCTGTGCTAAATGACGTCATGGATGGACGACGCCTTTCAGAAGGACGTCGGGCCATCATGACGCCATTTAGGCAGGAAATGCCCCCGTTTAAGGGTTCTGCAAATCTGTTTTTCTGGGTTGAAAGGCGTCGGGGCACCCAGACGCGTTTTAAATGGCGACTTCATCGGTGGACGCGTTTTATGCGATAATCTGACGTTTAACTGAACCTGTCTGAGGGACCTGAATGGCGTCGACCTCGGTCGACGCGATTCAAGCCAGAAGTGCTATATTGCTGGTTTTTAGCATGTGTTCCACGGTGAAAGTTCTAAGGCATGTTTTATGTTGTACACTGTGATCGGGGACTTATGTGTGAGTGGAATTACAGCATGTTATATGTGTATGTGTGTGTGTCTGTACGAATATGGATTCAGGATGACTGTGGTTTCCGTTTGTCACCATGGGCTGATGGGAGAAGGGCCATGGTGTCTGTGAGGAGGGGTACTTGTTGTGTTTTACCCTTGGCTGAGACAAGCAGAACCACCTTGAGCCGGCGGGCCGGAGTAGCTAGTGTGCTATCCGAGGGGTTGCTGTTTGGTCTCAGCGGGTCGGGGTTTCCCTTGTTTGTCGTGACAGCTTCCAGCGTGTTTCTTGCTGTGGAGCTGGTGGGTTTTACTGGTGGGAGTTGGTTTACCCTTTAGCCAGTGGGCCTGATGTGACCTTTGATCAAGGTTACGAGTGGTACCTGTAGCCCTTGGCCTGATGCAGCCCGGGAGAGTTGGGTTTGCGGGTAGTTTCCTATAGCTGCGGCTTGACGGGGGTTCGCCGGTCCCCAGGACCCTCCTGGAAGCGCTGAGGCCTAGCGTGGAGGCAATCCGGTGGTAGGACAGTAGTCTAGACTGCTTGTGTGCACACGTAGCTGGCAGTGGCGGTACACTGAGTCCAGCTAGTCCTAGTTTAGCTCGCTGCCTCACCCTACAGTGCCCCGGAACGCTGTAGGGGTGGACAGGCGTGAGCAGTGGTGGTAGTGTTGGGAGGCGACGTTCGACTTCGGTCGACAGTGTGGTTTAGTCGCTTCGTGGACTTTGACTGTGAGTCGTGACTCTGTGTTGAGTTCTTCGGGTTACTTGGTGTGGTTCTTGTTACACTGTTTACCGTGCGTTTCACATCAGAGTCGGGTGTTGTGTTTACTGCTTTACTTTAATTGCCATATATTCCTGTTGTTACACTTGTGGGTGTGTGAGTGGGAGGCAAGGGATCGGATGATCCCTACTGAGCCCATTTCTGGTGTGGCTCACTCCCTGCGGTTTCAGGTGTGGACCTCGAGGCGAGCGGAAGCGTGGTGTCTTCTTGGTGTGCGGCCAGCAGCTGTCTTAGTTCCGGGGTATGCCCCGATGTTGTTGTACTTCCTTCTGCCTGTACTTATTTAATTGTTGGACATGTAATTATTGTTGGACTGTATACGGACATTGTTATTCTCCTTCCTGCGCACTTGCATACTTTGTGGTCCGTGTGTTTGTTATATTTAATCTTGTTTAGCACTTACTCCTCCAGACGTGTTGTGTGAGATCCGGGTGTGAACCCGTAGTTAATGGGCCGACATCCATTTAGTGACCGGGTCTCCGGTCATAGGATGGCGGGTCGTTACAATTGGTATCAGAGCTCAGTCTGGTCGAGTATGTGATAAACTGGGTTAGATATTATAGTCCAACAATAAGAACAAGTTGGTACAGGCGATGGCTGCTGGTGTAGAATGATAGGTTTTGACGTGTTTTGGTTCGATTTGCGTGTTGTGGGTCAGCGATGGCGCCGAAGCGGAGAGCTCCGGTGGCTCGGGGTGCGAGAGCAGATGATGGTAGTTCGAGGGCGGAAGGTCATGATGTGGAACATTTCTTGGAAGCCATGATTGGGGCTATGGCTAGATATCAGCAGAGGGATGGAGCTGAGGGGTCCAGTTCCCGAGGTGGCCATTCTACGGTGGTGGAGCGGTTCTTGAAGTTGAAGCCCCCTTCTTTCACAGGTCAGCCTGTCCCAGATGCAGCAGCACAGTGGGTTAAAGAGGTGGAGAAGGTGTTCGATGTTCTAGAATGTGCTGAGAGCGACAAGACCTTGTTGGCTACCTACTTACTGAAGGGCGATGCGTACGATTGGTGGATTACCACCAAGGGGTTGTTGTTTCCAGATAGATCTTTGAGAGAGATTCCTTGGGAAGGCTTTGTGAGAGAGTTTAGTGGGCAGTACCTTCCGAGGCATGTTCGCAGGGCCAAGGAAAGGGAGTTCATGGAATTGGTGCAGGGTGATATGTCGGTTCTAGACTATCAGATGAAATTTGTGGCCCTGGGAAGGTTTGCTCCACACATATCCGAACGTGAGGATCTGAGGATGGAGAAATTCGTGGATGGACTTCGGCACGGTTTGAGGGAGTTTGTGGCGGCCCATTGTTGTGAGGATTTGGCATCAGCGGTTCGGTGCGCGGCAGCGGTGGAGATGCAGTTCCAACACTCGGCAAAGGAATCGGAGCATTCAGCACAGGAGAAGCAGCATAGCAGGGATAGATCAGCGACCTTCTCGGCAGGCGGTTCGAGTTCGTTCGAGGTCGAGTTTCAGGAGGCACTTTATGAGGAAGAGGATGGTTCGGTTCAGCAGATGGAGTCAGCGGATGGCTGGCAGCAGGAGGAGAGGCAGGACACTGCGGATCGTTGTCCCCGTTGTGGCAGGTTTCATGGCAACCGGATATGTCCCTTGGTCACTGGTAGTTGTTTTGCCTGTGGTAGGAAGGGACATCTCGCGAGGAACTGTCCCCAGAAGAACAAGGCAGGTCAGGGACCGAGCGGTGAGTAGGTGTTCGAGGCGTGATTGGAGTCGCGTCTCTTTGTGGATATTCGAGAGGTTGTGCTAGATGGGCACTTTATCTTATCTTGTTTGGAGATGGTTGTGGTCCCGTGTGGCACTTGTATGTATTAAGGATGGTGGAGAAATCGGTTTTGTAATATGTGCCTTGCTAGTGTGTGGTTATTGTTGATCTTCAGCTTTGTGTTGGAATTGAGAATCTTGGTTAGATTGATGTGAATTTGTTTGGCTATTTCTGTGGAGCCTTGTGTGTGTGTCTGGTGAGGTTGTTTGCTGAGATCGGTGTGTCGGCTTGTGATGGTTAGCCGAGTTGAGCGTTGAGCGGTTGCTAATTTCGAGGACGAAATTCTTTTAAGGGGGGGAGATTGTAGCGACCCAGATTTCGGGTCCTGTATTCGGGTCGGGTTCGGGCCGGATCCCCTGGTTTGGACCCTGCAGGGGTCTTGAGATTGTTGACTGAATGGCGTCAGCACCGCTCGACGCCTTTCAAAAGGCGTCAGGTTGTGTGGACGCCATTTAGGGTCTGTCGGTTGTTGCGCCACGTGGGCGGGTTTCGGGCCGCGAGAGTACGGCCCTGTCAGATTTGTCTGAACGGCGTCCAGCTTGGTCGACGCGTTTCAGACTGCGACACCTGCGGTGTCAGGGTGCGGCGCCAGAGCGTTGTCAGTACGGCCTGTCTTGTCGTCTGAACGGCGTCCTCGGTGGGCGACGCGTTTCAGAGCGGTGTCAGTACGGCCGTCCTGTCAGACTGAATGGCGTCTGCCTCGATCGACGCGTTTTAGAGGAGTTCTGGTTGACCCCGCGAGACTCCCCTTCTTTCCCTCACTTTCGCCTCTCCACTCTCTCTCTCTTCGCCCTCTCCGCTCCCTCCGCTCTCCTTCCTCCCTTCCCTTCCTCTTCTTCCTCTTCCAACTACTCCGTAGCTTCCCTACCTCTCACCTCAACCTCCACCACCTTTCTCGCGGCGTTCCCTTCCCCGGACGGCGGCCGACGTCCCGGTGGAGTGGCGGCGACCTCGAGGATACCGGCGGCGGCGTGGGGCGAGGCGGGTCGGCGGCGAAGAGCTTGGAGGAGTTCAAGAACCGGTAGGGGGACGAAACCTTGCATGTGGTGTTCGTGTGATTCTCGATGTAATGTGGCGTTTGGGGGATAGATTGAGCATGCTTAGGGGGAATTCCATGTGGGAATGACGGTGCCTGTGATCGTGTTTTCGTGAGCATGAATGTGTGGTCGAGCTTCTCTCCTTCCCCCTTTGATTTTGGGATTTTCGGGGTGCCCGGGGTTCAAGGGTGAAGCCCTCGGGTCGAACCAGGAAACCTGGTTTCTGGCGCTAAATGGCGTCGGGCTGGGTCGACGCCTTTCCGAAAGACGTCCGGTCAGCACGACGCGTTTTAGCGCAGAAACCATCCTGTGTGAGGTTTCCTGAGTTAGGGGTTCTGTGCTAAATGACGTCATGGATGGACGACGCCTTTCAGAAGGACGTCGGGCCATCATGACGCCATTTAGGCAGGAAATGCCCCCGTTTAAGGGTTCTGCAAATCTGTTTTTCTGGGTTGAAAGGCGTCGGGGCACCCAGACGCGTTTTAAATGGCGACTTCATCGGTGGACGCGTTTTATGCGATAATCTGACGTTTAACTGAACCTGTCTGAGGGACCTGAATGGCGTCGACCTCGGTCGACGCGATTCAAGCCAGAAGTGCTATATTGCTGGTTTTTAGCATGTGTTCCACGGTGAAAGTTCTAAGGCATGTTTTATGTTGTACACTGTGATCGGGGACTTATGTGTGAGTGGAATTACAGCATGTTATATGTGTATGTGTGTGTGTCTGTACGAATATGGATTCAGGATGACTGTGGTTTCCGTTTGTCACCATGGGCTGATGGGAGAAGGGCCATGGTGTCTGTGAGGAGGGGTACTTGTTGTGTTTTACCCTTGGCTGAGACAAGCAGAACCACCTTGAGCCGGCGGGCCGGAGTAGCTAGTGTGCTATCCGAGGGGTTGCTGTTTGGTCTCAGCGGGTCGGGGTTTCCCTTGTTTGTCGTGACAGCTTCCAGCGTGTTTCTTGCTGTGGAGCTGGTGGGTTTTACTGGTGGGAGTTGGTTTACCCTTTAGCCAGTGGGCCTGATGTGACCTTTGATCAAGGTTACGAGTGGTACCTGTAGCCCTTGGCCTGATGCAGCCCAGGAGAGTTGGGTTTGCGGGTAGTTTCCTATAGCTGCGGCTTGACGGGGGTTCGCCGGTCCCCAGGACCCTCCTGGAAGCGCTGAGGCCTAGCGTGGAGGCAATCCGGTGGTAGGACAGTAGTCTAGACTGCTTGTGTGCACACGTAGCTGGCAGTGGCGGTACACTGAGTCCAGCTAGTCCTAGTTTAGCTCGCTGCCTCACCCTACAGTGCCCCGGAACGCTGTAGGGGTGGACAGGCGTGAGCAGTGGTGGTAGTGTTGGGAGGCGACGTTCGACTTCGGTCGACAGTGTGGTTTAGTCGCTTCGTGGACTTTGACTGTGAGTCGTGACTCTGTGTTGAGTTCTTCGGGTTACTTGGTGTGGTTCTTGTTACACTGTTTACCGTGCGTTTCACATCAGAGTCGGGTGTTGTGTTTACTGCTTTACTTTAATTGCCATATATTCCTGTTGTTACACTTGTGGGTGTGTGAGTGGGAGGCAAGGGATCGGATGATCCCTACTGAGCCCATTTCTGGTGTGGCTCACTCCCTGCGGTTTCAGGTGTGGACCTCGAGGCGAGCGGAAGCGTGGTGTCTTCTTGGTGTGCGGCCAGCAGCTGTCTTAGTTCCGGGGTATGCCCCGATGTTGTTGTACTTCCTTCTGCCTGTACTTATTTAATTGTTGGACATGTAATTATTGTTGGACTGTGTACGGACATTGTTATTCTCCTTCCTGCGCACTTGCATACTTTGTGGTCCGTGTGTTTGTTATATTTAATCTTGTTTAGCACTTACTCCTCCAGACGTGTTGTGTGAGATCCGGGTGTGAACCCGTAGTTAATGGGCCGACATCCATTCAGTGACCGGGTCTCCGGTCATAGGATGGCGGGTCGTTACAGACGATTTCCCGTCGAACGGGATTCGGAGAAGCGGCGGAGCAGATCTGGATCTGCCTGGGAACCAAAGAAAGACAGAAACTGAGGAGGGGCGGCTAGGGTTAGCAGCAACTTGGCCTGCTCAACCCATTCGCTATGTTTTATACTAAGCGCGCGGTTTTTCATAAAAACCCCCGGTTTGTATAAAACCCACTTATTTATCCATCGCCTTGAGAATCATTTGCGTGTGACCCTCTAGGTCCAAGTACCAGTCCAGTTAATAGCCCAACAAGCCCAGTGACTCCTCACTGACTTTATTAATTAATTAATAACCCTTTATTAATCAATCGAATTGATGTCGCACATCGAATTCGACCGGGCCTTCGATCACCTTGGGTGCCAAGCAACACCGCGTGAACCCGGAAGGTATTTGGGGTTAAGTAACCCACTCTTGGAACCTTTCCGCCGACAGTTACCGTGTGGATATAATCATTCATTCGTACAATGCTCTCGAGTCAACTCAGGGCATGGCGAACTGTCAAACCCTAACCGGTCGACTCACTTGGATTGGATGCCGCTGATGAATATCGGAAAACTCCTTTCCCGATATTATCGTCCGCCCTGGCCAGGGACTTTCGCGCATACTTCCTAGAGCATTCTCCCTCTAAGTACCGAGAGCGAATGATTCCTTATTGACACACAATTCCCTTCGACGGTATTCCGCTGTACCCAATCCTTGGCGTATTAGAATCCCGTGGCTAGAGATTCATAAACCAAGGTCAAAGCACAGAAGTCCACCGACAAGGTGTCCTTGGTGTCTCAGGTCCGAGGACTATCCACGCAACTGTGACAATAGAATCAAGCTGGTTGACAGTGAGGTACAATACCATCCAGCGATTCAGTCGGATCAATTCAGTGAACTCATTCTCCAATGAGCACCTATAGATTCGCCTTAGTGTCTCCACACAAGTGACTTATGAGATCAGTCACCCTCATCATATGAGCAGGAGTAATCTGTACTAGTCTAACCGGATATCCGATGTCCTTCTCGGATATCCTCCGACTATGAACAATTAAGAATATGTGTGTTTAAGTGATCAGTCTCATTAGTATGATCTCATCATAATCTGATCACTATAGCACATATTCACGGACTTCATTATGAAACGATAATTAATACGATTTACACATAATGAATATTATGCCATTTTATTAATAAATGAACGAGATTTACATAGTCAGATTGGCTTGTAGGCCACCTAAACTAACAATCTCCCACTTGGACTAAAGCCAATCACCTTTATACAATAAGCCCATACACTCTAGGTGACGCTCAAACACAATTTGAGCCAACGGCTTTGTCAGTGGATCTTCTACATTGTCGACGGATGGAACTCTTTCCACTACTACATCTCCTCTAGATATGATCTCTTTGATAAGGTGAAAGCGCCTCAGAATATGCTTCGATTTCTGATGAGACCGCGGCTCTTTCGCTTGCGCAATTGCTCCATTGTTGTCGCACAACAGTGGAACAGACTTAGAGATGCTGGGAACTACGCCGAGGTCGGTGATGAATTTCTTCAACCACACTGCTTCCTTAGCGGCTTCAGCTGCAGCGATATACTCAGCTTCAGTCGTCGAATCTGCAGTGGTTATTTGCTTGGAACTCTTCCAGCACACTGCCCCTCCGTTCAAAGTAAACACGAATCCAGATGTTGACTTGCTATCATCTGGATCTGACTTGAAACTCGAGTCAGTAAAGCCTCGCAGTTTCAAGTCACCTCCTCCATAGACAAGAAACATATCCTTAGTTCTTCTCAAGTACTTAAGGATACATTTCACTGTCTTCCAGTGCTCTTAGCCTGGATCAGCCTGAAATCTACTCGTAACACTTAGAGCAAATGCAACATCAGGCCGTGTACATAGCATGGCATACATGATAGATCCTATGGCAGAGGTATAGGGTATTCTATCCATGAATGCCCTCTCATTAGGAGTCTTAGGAGACTGCTCCTTTGAGAGACTAATTCCATGTCTCATCGGTATGAGACCTCTCTTAGAATTTTCCATGCCAAACCTTCTGGCTATGGTATCTATGTATAAGGATTGGGTCATTCCAAGCATCCTCTCTGATCTATCTCTATAGATCCGTATTCCCAATACGTAGGATGCTTCTCCTAAATCCTTCATGGAGAAGTTTTTCGACAGCGAGATCTTTACTGATGACATCATAGCTACATCATTCCCAATGAGTATATGTCATCTACGTAAAGAACTAGAAAAGTGACTGCACTCCCACTAGTCTTCTTGTACACACAAGGCTCATCTTCATTCTTAATGAAGTTGACAGCCTCGTCAAATCTTATGTTCCAGCTCCGAGAAGCTTGCTTCAGTCCATAAATGGACCTTTGAAGCTAGCACACTTTATCTGGAGATTCTTTGGATGTGAAACCTTCTAGTTGTATTATATACACCTCCTCCTCAAGGTTACCATTGAGGAAGGCAGTCTTCACATCCATCTGCCAGATTTCATAATCAAAATGTGCAGCAATGGCGAGTAGAACTCTGATCGACTTTATCATGGCAACTGGTGAGAAAGTCTCGTCATAGTCAATTCCTTGCCTTTGACGATATCCCTTTGCCACCAACCTTGCCTTATAAGTGTCGATCCGTCCATCAGCACCGATCTTTCTTTTAAAGATCCACTTGCAACCGATGGGTACAATACCCTCGGCCAAGTCCTCCAAGTTCCAAACTTGGTTGGTGTACATGGATTGGATTTCTGAGTTCATGGCTTCTCGCCATTTCCCGGCTTCTGGGCCTTCTATGGCCTCCTGGTAGGTTTTCGGATCATCATCCTCATTATATCGTACCTTAGACTTACCTTCAGCAATATGTCCCACATATCGTTCGGGTAGTCTAGGTACTCTACCAGATCTACGAGGCTCATCTGTGTGTACCTGAACAAATTCAGGAAGTGATATCTCATCTGATGATAATGTAGCTGTTGGGAGATATGGAATCTCTTCCAGTACAATTTTACTCCCACTGTCCTCTTGGAGAAGGTATTCCTCTTCCAAGAAGACAGCTTTCCTGGCGACAAACACCTTTTGTTCACCAGGATGGAAAAAATAGTATCCAAAGGTTTCCTTTGGATATCCCACAAACCTACATTTATCAGTTCGTGATTCCAGCTTGTCTGGATCATGCCTCTTTACATGAGTAGGACAACCCCAGACTTTAACATGTTTAAATTCTAGTTTCCTGCCTTTCCATATCTCATATGGAGTATAGGCCACAGACTTGCTGGGTACTCTGTTCAGTAGGTATGCTGCTGACTATAGAGCATACCCCTAGAGGGACATTGGTAATCCTGAAAAGCTCATCATGGATCGCACCATGTGGGTGCGATTCCTCCTTTCTGATACACCATTCATCTATGGTGTATATGGAGGGGTCAGCTGAGAAAGGATACCATTATCCTTTAAGAATTGTATGCGATTAGTACTCAAGTATTCTCCTCCTCGATCTGATCGAAGAGCTTTAATACTCTTTCCTAATTGCTTCTCTACCTCATTCTTGAACTCCTTAAACTTCTCAAATACTTCTGACTTGTACTTCATTAAGTACACATAGCCAAATCTTGAGAAGTCATCAGTGAACGTGATGAAGTAAGAAAAGCCACCTTTGGCTTGGGTGGACATGGGACCACATACATCTGAATGTATTAGTTCCAAATTGTCCTTGGCACGTTCTCCATGTCCAGTAAATGGAGATTTTGCCATCTTTCCCATAAGGTAGGATTCGCATGTTGCAAACGATTCATAATCGAATGCTGTTATGTAACCATGCTTGTGCAACTTTTGCAACCTGCTTTCGCCAATGTGCCCAAGTCTACAATGCCACATGTAGGCCTGGTTCACACAATTCTTGCTCTTCTTAAGAGCATTATCGATTTGAAGATTGTAATAAGAAACATCTAAGAGATATAGACCGTTGACTGAGGATGCCGAAGCTATTGATTTATTACCATAATAAATCGAACAACTTCTATTCTCAATAGTCAACCTATATCATATCTTGTCCAAACAAGATATTGATATGATGTTCTTTATTATGCTAGGAACATAATAACAATCTTCTAATAGTAAGGTGTCTCCCGATGGAAGCTTGAGGTTTCTTGTCCCAACAGCAATCGCCGCAACTTTTGCTCCGTTTCCTAGCCTCAATTCCACCTCACCTTGCCTCAGCTTGCGTTTACTTGTCAGCATCTGCACATCATGGCAGATATGAGAAGCACATCCGGTATCTAATACCCAAGATGTAGAATCTCTAACTGACAAGTTGATATCTATCATATAGATATCTGAAACTTCAGACAGCTTCACCTTTCCATGAGCTTTATCATGAAGGAACTCTTTGCATTTCCTCTTCCAGTGACCATGCTGCTTATAGTAGAAGCAGTCACCCTTCACTACTCTTTTGCCTTTGTCCTTCGATCTTTTATCGTTAGCTATCATTTCTGCTTCAGGGGCACCCAGTGCCGATTCAGCAGGAGGATCAGCTCCAGGGACAAAGTCAATGTGCTCAGATCTGAAGACATTCTTCAGATTTCTGAACCAATCCGAGTAGATCAGGTAAGTCAAAAGGGCATCAAGTATGCCACGGAGTGAGTTATTTGACGACATAATTCCCTACAGGAGATAAGTAAAATCTATTTAGCAGATGTTTAATTATTAAAATTTAAAACAAGACATGGTCTTTTGTTCAAGTTTGACTCCCACTAATTATCGACGGACTGTATAACCCCCAGTTATACAGAACGGGAGACGCCGACAGTCTCCTAGTGGGGATCAGAATCTCAATGACTTGCACTACAGCCTTGTGGATAGCACAACAAACTGTAATACAATCATAGAGCACCCAACTCATGGGACTTGCAACTCCTTGCAATATCTGATCATAGCTTCGGTCCCTAGAGATTTAATGGCCATGTGGATAGCACAACAAACCACTAACTCTGGTCTAAGCTAACCACCATTACGCGACGAGCATAGATTTGCATGCAGCCCTTGTGGATAGCACAACAAAGCTACATGGTTCCTCTACCCCGATCATATAGGCATCTAATGCTATAGCCACAGTTTATCCTCCTAATTAAGCAGGCCTTGTGGATAGCACAACAAACCTGCCTAAAGTGATTCGAATCCTATGACTATAACGATGGTGGACCACGCAGTAAGTTCTTAACTACTCGCGTTACGGCTTAGAATTTATCTGAGGGTATTTAGATAACTTTTATCTTGGTCTCTCCTAGGTGATAGTATGAATATATCGTATATATTTGCTAAATACTATAACCTGCTTTGATTCATAATCAAAAGAAAACAATGCATCTCATACATGTCATTAGTGTGGTCATAGATAGCACAGTGGGTTTGACTAGAGCCAACAGTCAAACGCACACACAATCTAACATAACAATTATATTAGATATCCTGCAATCACATAGGCAAGAGATCTCCATCTTTTCGCCTTCCTGGTTGCATCTGTGAATCGTCCTCGCTCCTTCCTCGGTTGCCTCGATCAGATTACATTAATTTTATAAGTAAATTGAAGAAGGCCTTATGGCGAGTACAAGAGAGAGAGGGAGGTAGAAATACATCGGAGTATGAGAGAGAGAGGTGCGCAAACCTCTATTTATTAATAATTAATAAACGAACATACATCCACGATCCACACAATCCATCATTCATCACATGAACAATTAAATAAGTGCATATCCATGACCACGGTGTGTTTTAAACATCCCACACATGATTTAGCGCATCACATGGCTAAAATAAATGAGTTTTCAAAATAAATAAGTTTTGGCTTTCAAAAAACTGGGATCCAATCAAAATTGGTATTTGAATTTCGAAAAACTCATTTATTATCTTAACATGCAATTAAATCAAATTTAAAAGCAATAAACACACATCACATGCACACACACTCCAAATTAATAATTTCATATTATTCCATGCAAATTAGAACATTTCTAATAATCTAACACTTAGATTAAACCCCATTAATAATCTAACAATTAGACTATTTTAAAGACTAATCTAACTCTTAGATTAATCCAATGAAGTCAATTAATAATTTAACACTTAAATTAATAATCAACCAAATTAACTATTAACTACTAATCTAACATTTAGATTAGCCAATTAATGTTAATTATTAATTTAACTTTTAAACTAATAATTAACACTAAGTAATTAATAATCAATTAATCTAACTCTTAGATTGAATAATTGAAGTTATCATTAATTTAACTATTAAATTAATCACTAACAATAATTAATTAAGGACTGCCAATTTAACATTTAAATCAGTCATTTAAGTTAATTATTAACTTAACAATTAAATTAATAACTAACTCAAATATTAGTTAACAATTAGTTGAAATAATAATTAATAATCTAACTATTAGATTAATAATTATTAATTACTAATTTAACCATTAAATTAGTATTATTAAGATTAATCATTAGTTTAACTATTAAACTAACAATTAACATTAATCAATTAATAACTAATTGTTAATCAATCCAATTGTTAATATATATTGGTAATGATTCAAAATCATTTTAAGTCCATTTAAATAAAATAATTGAAAAATAAATTTAATTTTCAAAACTGTTTTGAATTTTAAAACTTATTTTCAATTTCAATGGGCATTGGGGCTTTAACATACAAAATAAAGAAGGCCCAAATGGGCTCAGCCAATAGAGCCAACTGGCTCGGCCCAAATGCTGGCCCTGGGCTCGGCAGAGACCCGAGCCAGGGTCCCTGGGCACGAGCCAGGGCTCGGGCCCCTGGCCCAGGTGGCCCTGGCTCGCCCAACCGGCCGGTCCACTCGGTTGAACCGGCCCCGAGCCGGCCCCCTTCATCTCCTGCAACCCGACGAGCACATGCTAGGGTTTGCAGGTTTGAGGCAGCCGGCGGCGGGCCTCCACAGCGCCGGCCGGCAGCAGGCCACCAGCGCCGACCGGCCTCGCCGGTGACACCCCCCAGCACCGACGGGATCCCAGCCGCCGGTAGACACCCGGAGAAGCCCAAATAGCTCCATAGCCACCCCTTTGATTTCTGGTTTTTATGCCCGAAAATAAAGAAGATGAACTCCCGGAGCTCCTCCAATACCCTCTCCTGGTGATGGCCCTAATGCTCTATGGACATTGGGGACTATCCCCTGAAGATCTGGGATCTCAATCCTCCATCCCAACGATTGGGAAGTGCTTACAAAGCCGCCATAAATCCGGATCTTCATCACATGAAAAATCCGAAAACCCCAAAAAAAAATTCGAAAATTTGCAGAAAAATAATCTAATTAACTGTGCCCATCGTATGAACACAAATCCGACAATTAATCGAACATTTATGCATGGAATAACACATGAAATATTAAGTTCGGAGACCGAAACGGGACGAGAAACAGTGGAACCTAGCTCTGATACCACTATTGGGTTTTTCTCGGTTTCTCCGGATCGCACACACAGCGAAAAATAAAATATTTACAGCGATCCGTTCCCGTTTCGAAATCTAAAATACGATAATCGGATTATCAAAGTTCTCACCGTGTGCGGATTCGAATCCGCAACCGTTCGGTTCCGTCGGTGCGACACCGCAAGCCGCGCAAGCGACCGTCCTCTAGCGAAGTCCACGCGATCCTCCCCGCGACGAATATCCTCGAGCTCCTTGTTCTTCGTAGCCCACGAAGCCTCCGCCGGTCGCCGCAATGATCGCCACAACGCACAGACGATTTCCCGTCGAACGGGATTCGGAGAAGCGGCGGAGCAGATCTGGATCTGCCTGGGCACCAAAAAAAGACAGAAACTGAGGAGGGGTGGCTAGGGTTAGCAGCAGCTTGGCCTGCTCAGCCCGTTCGCTATGTTTTATACTAACCACGCGGTTTTTCATAAAAACCCCCGGTTTGTATAAAACCCACTTATTTATCCATCGCCTTGAGAATCATTTGCGTGTGACCCTCTAGGCCCAAGTACCAGTCCAGTTAATGGCCCAACAAGCCGAGTGACTCCTCACTGGCTTTATTAATTAATTAATAACCCTTTATTAATCAATCGAATTGATGTCGCACATCGAATTCGACCGGGCCTTCGATCACGTTGGGTGCCAAGCAACACTGCGTGAACCCGAAAGGTATTTGGGGTTAAGTAACCCACTCTTGGAACCTTTCTGCCGACAGTTACCGCGTGGATATAATCCTTCATTCGTACAATGCTCTCGAGTCAACTCAGGGCATGGCGAACTGTCAAACCCTAACCGGTCGACTCACTTGGATTGGATGTCGCTGATGAATATCGGAAAACTCCTTTCCCGATATTATCGTCTGCCCTGGCCAGGGACTTTCGCGCATCCTTCCTAGAGCATTCTCCCTCTAAGTACCGAGAGCGAATGATTCCTTATTGACACACAATTCCCTTCGACGGTATTCCGTTGTACCCAATCATTGGCGTATTAGAATCCCGTGGCTAGAGATTCGTAAACCAAGGTCAAAGCACAGAAGTCCACCGACAAGGTGTCCTTGGTGTCTCAGGTCCGAGGACCATCCACGCAACTGCGACAATAGAATCAAGCTGGTTGACAGTGAGGTACAAAACCATCCAGCGATTCAGTCGGATCAGTTCAGTGAACTCATTCTCTAATGAGCACCTATAGATTCGCCTTAGTGTGGAGACACAAGTGACTTATGAGATCAATCACCCTCATCATATGAGCAGGAGTAATCTGTACTAGTCTACCCGGATATCTGATGTCCTTCTCGGATATCCTCCGACTAGGAACAATTAAGAATATGTGTGTTTAAGTGATCAGTCTCATTAGTATGATCTCATCATAATCTGATCACTATAGCACATATTCACGGACTTCATTATGAAACGATAATTAATGCGATTTACACATAATGAATATTATGCTATTTTATTAATAAATGAACGAGATTTACATAGTCAGATTGGCTTGTAGGCCACCTAAACTAACAGATACCACTATTGGTTTCTCTGTGTCGAGATCCGACCGAAAGCACAGCGAAAATAAATTATTCGGGATCGGATCTATCCCGTTTCAATCAACAAAATAAACTGGGAAATTTGATTTACCATGCGCGGATTCGGATCCGCGTTCGTTCTCTAGTTCCGTCTGAGCGATGCTGCAAGCCGCGCAGGTGCCCAGCCTATAGTAGTATCCCCGCGGTTCTCCTCGCGATGGATCGTCCTCGCTCCTTACTCGATGCGACGTTCATGGATCCCGTCTGGCTACGCGTAATCCGCCGCGACATGCGGATTTGGAAACTCCTGTAGGACAGAAGGAGGAGCTATCGGGAGCCGAACCGGACCTCCAGATGGCCGCCTCGTATCGTGCGCCCAGGAGAGAGGAGAGAGAAAGAAGGCGGCGGCTAGGTCAGCGTTGCTGGCCCCCAACCTAGCGGCCGTTCTTTTATAATAAGCATATTTGCGGTTTTTCACAAAAACCCATACTTATCCGAAATCCTCTTGGATTATCCATCAACTTGAAAACCTTTTGCGTTTGACCCTCTAGGCCCAAATACCAGTCCAGTTAATGGCCCATTGAGCCCAGTAACTCTTTGCGGACCCACTGAATTAATTAATATTCGTATATTAATTAATCAGCCGAATTTAATGTCCCATAGTAATTCGGACGAGCTTTCGATCATGTTGGATGCCAAGCAACATCGCGTGATCCTAGATAGATTTGGGGTTATCGCAACCCTCTATTGGAACCTTTCTGTCATTGGTTAGCATGCGGATACAATCCTTCATCCGTGCAATGTTCCCGAATCGACCTAGGGTATGGTTTACTGTTAAACCCTAACCGGTCCATTCACTTGAATCAGATGCCGCTAATCTATATCGGATCACTCTTTATCTGATACAGTGTCCGCCCTGGCCAGGGACTTAAGCGCATCATTCCCAGAACATTCTCTTTCATAATATCGAGAGTGGATGATCCCATATTGAACACACAATTACCTTCAAGGGCATTTCTCTGAATCCGATCATTTGACTTATTGATAACCCATCAAGGTATCTTTCGTGTCTCAAGTCCAAGGATCATCTACGCAACCGAGACAAAATAATCGAGCTGGTTAATAGTGAGGTATATACCATCCAGCGATTCTGGGTCGGATCAATTCAGTGAACTCATTCTCCAATGAGCACCTACAGGTCCAGTATAGTGTCTCCACACAAGTGACTTATAGGATCAGTCACATTCATCATATGAGCTGAAAAAACTTGTACCAGTCTATTCAGATGTTTGATGTCCATCTCAAACATCCTCCGACTAAGAATAATTAAGAACATGTGTTTATAAGTCTTCGGTCCCGTAATTATGATCTCATCATAATCCGAAGATTGTTGCACATGTTTATGGACTTCATGATACAATAAACATAGATTGAACTAATTACACACAATGAATTAATGTCATTTATTAATAAACTGAATCAATACATAGTATCGGATTGGCTTTGAGACCACCTAATACTAACACCTGAGTCACTGGACCAATCTGGGGAGGAGGAGGTGATAAAGCATGATAAGCTTGCCTCTTGGAGTAACTAGGGAAAAGGGGGCAGTACAGTTGGTGTCCGGCAGTGTTTCTGCCATACCCGAAGGCATTTTGGTGAGTTGGCATATGCGGTCTAGCTGGGTACCTCGAGGAAGATTGTTGTGGCCCAGATGGCCGGGGAATAGAAATACGGAGACCCTCCATGGCTTGATGAATAGAGGGGATATGGTGAGGGGGAGGAGCTTGACGAACAACAGGGGGAACCACGGGATTTGGTTCCTCAGAACGCAACGACGTCTTCCCCTTGAGAATGGACTGGATCGCCTCAAGTTGTTAAGGATTTACGTGGGTAGCCAGAGCTCCCAAGACAGTAACCAGATCAGGAGGGTTGGTAGACGAAGGCTCAGCTTGATCTTGAGTCTCCTCATAAGTAGGATTGGAGATTACATGCACGTGAGGATGATTGGTACCAGGATCATATTGGTCATGGGTAAACTGAGCCTGATCAGGGACATAAGTGTCCCCCTCGTATTCAGCGCGAAAGAAGTTGGAGTCATGGGGGGCATTAGCATCTCCCCCATTCTCAGAATGGTAATCATAATTGTCAGGGGCATTAGCATCTCTCTCGTATTCAAACATATCTTCCTATTCAATGGCAACCATGCCGAGAGTTCTACCTGATCGAAGCATCTTGATGTTAAATTTTGACATAGATCCAAAGAAGTTGTGCAAAGGATTAGCAAACAAGTGGATGGTTACGTTATCTTAGGATTCCTTATTGAATTATTTGGATTTTTAAACACAAATTCACTCAACGGGGAAGGATCCTAGTTTCAGTTCAAGTTTTCCACCGTGATATTCTATGGTTCCTTCACAACGTTATGAATAACTACTCAGGACTTCAATTGGTACAACCAGCCCGATGAGCAGAGAGGAATTCTCCACTTTTGGGGACTTATGGAGGTCTTAACACAAACTACTTTAGTCTGACCGAGGGACCGACCCAATCAGAGGGAGGTGAGAGTGCTAAGAAGGGTGTTCCTAAAAAAAAGGGGGGTTAGCCCCAATGTAAATGGCATGCGGCCTAGGTGGCCTCTATTGTAGTATAGTAAACATAGGTAATCAACAAATGATCAAAAATCCGAGGACTAAAGGCCAGAAGAAAAACTGCCTGAAACACATCAACTTGAGTCGACGTTATTCAACAGTCACTTCTGGTCACAATGGTTCGGGCAACCAGACCAACAAAATATGTAGGTTGTATGGCGTCATCCACGGGCGACGTCCTTCAGAAAGGCGTTGCTCTGTGTCGACGTTATTCAAGCCCGAAGAACAGTAAACAGTAAAGCTATTAGGGGAATTCCCCTCCCAGCTAAACAGGATGAATAGAGGATCAAATATTCCTGCGAAAATAATTTAAACAGATAAGTTAATCATTCAACATCATGGATATCAATTCAAATAAGACACACTTTTCAATACCACAACTCAAGGCAATAAGGGGAGGCAAAATTTTACCAAAAGGGTGTGCACGAGATGCACGTAGGGATAGTAATCAAATAACCAATCAAACAATCAACAAACGTGTCCAAGGGACACAAGTGGTGCACCGAGTGTGCCCAATGGAAAGTAACAAGAGTAAAACAAAGAAGAACAGCAAGACAAGTCCCACCGTCATCGCCAAAAAGTTGTAGGTGCTCAAATCGTGTGTGCTATCATCATGATATCATGTATTGTATAATTGATAAATCTAATTTAAATCGTGGTAGCCAGAAACCGAGGGTTTCAAAGGAATAAATTGATCGCTTATTAACCTTGTGAAGTCGGGAGATTAGGTTCTTTGTTCCTCTTTTTCGGCCGGTCGAAAAAGAAGAGCCTTCTCTTTGTTTACTCATGTTTTATTTTTTATTTGCTCATTTTCAATCTTCTTTCCAAGTTTCCAAAGCCTTCAAACCTTGCAAAAGAATCAAATAAAGAAAAAGAAAGAAAAACGGATTAGAGCTATATTAGTGTAGTAACTATTCTAAATATTAATCTAAACATGCAACTAAGCTAAAATCACTCACTTTTATGGTTTTCTTTTAAACCCCTATTATGGACATGGGTTTGAAAATATGATGTGAGTGTGTGTATGATGGAGTGATGTGATGAAAAATTATGTTAAAACAGTAAACAAAGGATGAAAACTATGAATAAACTAGTGAAAGAAAACAAAGGGGATGAGTATGGTTGGCCCCTCCATAGCCTTGGTCTTCAATAGCTTTAATGGAGAAGGAAAAGGAGGAAGAAGAAGCCTTCAAATTTCTTCCACGTTTTCTACAATAGAAGGCTCATTTTCACCTTGATTTGAACTTCAAAACACCAATGGCCAACCTTTTTCAAAGGTCCAAAGGGTATTATATATATAGAGACTTCAATTAGGGTAATTTGGCCTTCAAAAGGGCTCTCACACGGCTCAGACTTGCCTTTGGATAGTCATGGAAAGAATTGTAAACCCTTCCAACCTCTGGAACCGGATTATCTCGGTCAAATCATGCTTAACAGGAAACTGCTTGAAATACGTCGCCTATCCGGGACACCATTTAGCTAATTAGGAGGGGCCAACATAGAAAGAAATTTCGGAAGAAAACCGTAAAAGATTAGGGAAGCTAAATGGCGTCGACCATGATAGTCGTGATTTAGATAATTAGGAAACTAATTTGAAATTAAAAATCAGAAACCCAGACGGATTAGGACCTAAACGGCGTCATCCATGTGCGACATCATTAAGTTAATCCTATCTGAATTTAAGATTTTAATTCTGAACTGATTTCGGCTAGAAATCCAAATGGCGTCAACCACAGTTGACGTTAATCAACGAATTTCGAGAAAAATCAATAAAAAATAATTAATTATTAAAAATCAGACTATTTTAGGACATTATAAATGTGACATGAAATTTACTCAGTATGAGGTCAAAATTAGCGTGCCTACATACAGGAGATAAAATCTATTTTAGCAGATGTTCAGTTATTAAATATAAAACAAGATACGGTCTTTAATTCAAGTTTTAACTCCCACTAATTCCCGACGGACTATATAACGCTCAAATATACAAAATGAGAGACCCCGACAGGCTCCTAGTGGAGATCAGAATCTCAATGACTTGTAGTACAACCTTGTAGATAACACAACAAACTGTAATGCAATCAAAGAGCACCCATCTTATGAGACTTGCAACTCCTTGCAATATCCGATCATATTTTCGGTCCCTAGAGATATAATGGCCTTGGGATAGTACAACAAGCCAATAATTCTGGTCTAAGTGAACCATCGTTAGGAGACGAGCATAAATTTGCATGCAGCCCTTGTGGATAGCACAACAAAGCTACATGGTTCCTCTACCCCGATCATATAGGCATCTAATGCCATAGCCATAAAGTCTCCTCACAATTAGACAGGCCTTATGTATAGCACAACAAACCTGCCTAAGGTAATTTGAATCCTATGACTATAACGATGGTAGACCACGCAGTAAGTTCTTAACTACTCACGTTGCCGCTTAGAATTTAGACGAGGGTATTTAGATAACTTTTATCTTGGTCTCTCCTAGGTGATAATATATAAATGTATCATATATATTTGATAAATACTATACCTGCTTTGATTCATAATCAAAATTAAAACAATGCATCTCATACATGTCAAGTGTGGTCATGGATAGCACAATGGGTTTGACTAGAGCCAACATCAAACGCACACTCAATCTAGCATAACATTTATATCAGATAAACATGCAATCATTCAGGCAATAGATCTTCATCGTATCGCCTTCCTTGTTGCAGCTGTGGATCATCCTCGCTCCTTCCTCGATTGCCTTGATCATATTACAATAAATTCAGCATTTACATGTAAATAGAAGAAGGCCTTATGGCGAGTACAAGAGAGAGGGAAGGAGAATTACATCGGAGTATGAGAAAGAGAGAGGTACCCAGACCTCTATTTATTAACAATTAATAAACACCCACCCATTCACACATCGACGATTCACATATATCATTCATCAATAAATAATTTAAAAATGCATATCCATGACCGCGGTGTGTTTTAACCATTCCACACATGAATTAAAGTATCAAAGTGATACATACATATAAGAGTTAAAATACATACTTTTATATGCAAAATAGTTACTTAAAGAGTCATCATGGTCATATAAATGGAAAATCAGAATAAAGTTGATCAAAATAGGTTACTGGACAAAAACAATAACAAAAAAAAAATTCTCAGAATTTTCGGAATAATGAATCGTCACCCTACCGGTTACTTGAACTCCTTCAAACTCCAAGCCGCCTACCCGTCTTACCCCACGCCGCCGCCGGTACCGCCGTAGACGCCGTTACTCCACCGGGACGTCGGCCGCCGTTCGGAGAGAAAATCGCCGTGGAGGAGATGGTGGTGGTAGTGGTGGGAGTTAGGAGGTCGATAGAGTGGAGGGAGAGATGAAATGGTGGGAGGAAAAGGAAGGAGGGGGAAAAAGAGTCGTCGGCTCGCCGGAGGAAGAGAGGAGAGAGAAAAAGGAGGAGGAAATGAGGGAAGGGAAGGAGGGTTCGCGGGGTCAACCATAAGCTAGGTAAAATGCGTCGTGCATGCCCGACGCCTTTCAGACGACAAGACCGAGCCTTACACTGACAAGCCAGGATCATACTCTGAAAGGCGTCGTCCATCCAAGACGCCATTCAGACGATATGACCGGGGCCGTACTCTTGCGACCCAAGGCCAGCCCACGTGGCACAGCCTAAAACGCGTCTACATTGCTAGACGCCGTTTAAACCGCGTCGAGTAGGCTCGACGCGAAACAGAACTGAGTCTTAGCTCCATCAGGGCCCGAACTAAGGGATCCGACCCCGAAAACTGACCCGATAACCGGATCCGAAAACCTCAATCCTTACAATTTAGAATCCCTATCTAGAATCCCGTGAATAGAGATTCGTAAACCAAGGTCAAAGTACAGAAGTCCAACGACAAGGTGTCCTTGGTGTCTCAGGTCCGAGGACCATTCACGCAACTGCGACAATAAAATCAAGCTAGTTGACAGTGAGGTACTATACCATCCAGCGATTCAATCGGATTAGTTCAGTGAACTCATTCTCTAATGGGCACCTACAGATTCGCCTTAGTGTCTCCACACAAGTGATTATGAGATCAGTCATCCTCATCGTATGAGCAGAAGTAATCTGTACTAGTCTAACTAGATATCCGATGTCCTTCTCATATATCCTCCGACTAGAAACTATTAAGAATATGTGTGTTTAAGCGATCAGTCTCACTAGTGTGATCTCATCATAATCTGATCACTATCGCACATATTCATAGACTTCATTATGAGACAAAAATAATACGAATTACACATAATGAAATAAAGTCATTTTATTAATAAATGAAAGATGTTTACATAGTCAGATTAGCTTGTAGGCCACCTAAGACTAACATAATTAAGTTAACGATAAGGTGAAGTTGATGTATTAGTGGAACCGGACTCCCGAGACAAATAGGGAGATGCTTATGCACATGACCTCAACGCATCACAGCTGGTGTAGTGTTGTGAAGAAAAGAGTAAATTAAAATTTTCTTATATTAATTTATAATATATTTTTGTATTACTTTTTCTTATGTTCATATATAATGAAGTCAAATTAAAATCATTTCATAGTTTTATACGGAAAAGTCTTTAGCAGATGCAATTGCTTCCGTGTCGGCGGGTGTTGATCCATCTGATTGGCAGACGATGTGCAAAAAATGGAATATGTCTGATTAGCATATAATAATAATGAAGCTTAATAATTTACATTGATTTTTTCGATATAAATTTGACAACTAATATTTTTCTCTATAGAAAATTGCTGATCGTAATAGGAAAAATCACTCCCATCAATCTATGCCATATAGGCGGGGCCGGACAAGTCATTATCAATTGAAGGATGACTTTGTAAGATTTTCATTTTATTATTGGTCTTTCTATATTATTAAGATATTATTACTTTTTTTTTTTTACATAATTTGAACAACATCATGTTCATCAACGTGATCCCAAGCGTCTTGAGATGTTCATGATTGGTAGATATAAGGATCTTCCAGACGGCAGTGAGCAATGGGTAAATGAGGAGAGTAGGAGTCGATATGTAAGTCTTTCTATCCTTTGAATTATTTTTTTCAATAATTCTTATTAAAATTAATTTGTATCACTAATAAGAACTTTATTTCTTTATTTTTTTTGTTGGAGAGGGTGACTCAATTGACCACTCCTTCTTTGTAGAGTGATGTTGGGAGTACCCCCATTTCTTCTGAGGAGGCATTCATTTCAGTTATGGGAAAAGACCAATCTAGCCATGTTCCTTGGGTGGGTAGTCGAGAGACATTAGGTACACGGTACGGACCGGGAGAAGGGTCGAGCTCTTCCTATCAACGGAAAGTTGAGGAGCAAGCTGTGGAGCTGCAAACTATGAAAGAAAAAATCAAAGCACAAGGGAAGGAGATGGAGCGGATGCGCAAACAAATGGTAGAGATGAGCGCATTTATGAGCCGATTTTAGGCAATGCAGAGTCCTACTCGGCCTCAAATAGTTGTTGTGGATGAGGGCGATGCCCAAAGCAAATCAGATGACCAGGGAGATGATTTTGATGGTGATGACGAGGAGTGAGCCGAGGATAATTGATTAATAAAATGGAACCGGTAACAATAGCTTTTTTTTGTTAGTCTTAGGTGGCCAACAAGCCAATCAAATTTTATAAATCTCGTTCATTTATTAATAAAATGGCATTATTTCATTATGTATAATTCGTTTTAATTATCGTCTCATAATGAAGTCCGTGAATATATGCGATAGTGATCATATTATGATGAGATCATACTAATGAAACTGATCACTTAAACACACATATTCTTAATAGTTCCTAGTCGGAGGATATCCGAGAAGGACATCGGATATCTGGTTAGAGTAGTACAGATTACTCCTGCTCATATGATGAGGGTAATTGATCTTATAGTCACTTGTATGGAGACACTAAGGCGAATATGCAGTTGCTCATTAGATAATGAGTTCACTGAACTGATCTGACTGAATCGTTGGATGGCTATGTACCTGACTGTCAACCAGTTTGATTCTATTGTCGCAGTTGTGTGGATAGTCCTCGAACCTGAGACACCAAGGACACCTTGTCGGTGGACTTCTATACTTAGACCTTGGTTTACGGATCTCTATTCATGGGATTCTAAATAGCCATGGTTCGGGTACAGTGGAATACCGTCGAAGGAAATTAAGTGTCAATAAGGAATCATTCGCTCTCAGTCTTTAGAGAGAGAATGCTCTAGGAAGGATGCGTAGGAGTCCCTGGCCAGGGGAGATGATAATATCAGGAAAGGTGTTTTCCGATATCATACGGCAACATCCGATCCAACTGAGTTGATTGGTTAGTGTTTAACAGTACACCATACTCTGAGCTGACTCGAGAGTATTGCACGAATGAAAGATTATATCTTCGCGGTAACTGTCGACGGAAAGGTTCCAATAGTGGGTTGCTTAACCCCATACCTTCCGGGTTCACGCGGTGTTGTTTAGCACACAACGTGATCGGAGGCCCCACTGAATTTAATGTGCGACATTAATTCGGTTGATTAATTAATTAATATGAGTTATTAATTGATTAATTAAGTCAGTAAGGAGTCGCTGGGCTTATTGGGCCATTAACCGGACTAGTAATTGGGCCTAAAGGGTCACACACAAAAGATTCTCAAGGCGATGGATTAAAAGTGGGTTTTATATTATAATGGGGATTTTTATGAAAAATCACGCGGTTAAAATAAAATATAGCGAACAGGCTGAGCAGGCCAGGATGCTGCTCAGCCCTAACCCCCCCCCCCCTCCTCTCTCCCTCTCTCACTCTGGCGCCCCTGCTCTCTCCCATCTCTGGAGACAGCTCCGCTATCTTCTCCGACTCCCGTTCGACAGGAAATCGACCGCGCATTGCAACGATCGTTGCGGCGAACGGCGAACTGTTCATGAGCTGCGAAGAATGACGAACGTGAGGAAATCCATCGCGAGGAGGATCACGTGGACTTTGCTAAAGGCTGGGCATTTGCGCGGTTGGCGGTGTCACATCAACGGAACCATTCGGATGTGGATTCGAATCCGCGTGAGGTAATGTTCGATTATCCGATAATCGATTTTAGTTTATTCGAAACAGATAGGGATTGCAGCATTTAAATTTTATTTTCCACTGTGTTTGCGATCCGAAGAAACTGAGAACATTACACTGTTAACATATGTCGACGGCTAAGAAACCGTGGACATATCACATTTGTCAACAACTCCAGCCGTTAACAAATGCACAACATATGTCAACGGCTGTGGCCGTGGACAAATATCTCATTTGTCAACGACTAAAACTGTTGACATTTGTTCCACATGTCAACGGTTTAAGACGTTGACAAATGGTGTATTTGTCAGCAGCTAGAACTGTTGACATTAATAACATATGTCAACGGTTCCAGTTGTTGACAAATACGTTATTTATCAGTGGCTTCAACTATTGACATTGGCCTCGTATGTCAGCGGTTTAAACCATTGCCAAATACTTCATTTGTCCACGGCTGACAGTCGTTGACATATAATTTCATTTGTCCACAGCTAGCAATCGTTGACATATTCTTCTTTATCCGCGGCTTTTAGCCATGGACATATGATACATATTTCAGCGGGTTCTCGTTAGCCGTTGACAAATATTTGCCAATGGGACTTTTGTCCATAGCTTTGTCAGCGGCCGACTAGCCGTTGACATATGCTTTAGTCAGCGGCTTTCTACTATTTGTCAGTGGCTCCTAACTACTGAAAAATCATGTTTTCCTTGTAGTGTTTGCTTAGTCTTGCATTGTAGTAATGGCCTACTAGTAGTAATCAAGGCCATCTTGATCTTTTTCTTTTTTGAGGTTATCTTGGTCATGTAAAAAGTTGGCTATCTCATAAATAGAGGGACAACCCACTCACTTGAGAACTAGTGGAAGAAATTTTGAATTTGGTTGTAAAAGAGTTGTCTCTTCTCCCTCTTGAGTTCTCTCCTCTCTCTCTCTCTAGTTCTCTCTACTCTTTCTACTTTCTCTCTCTTCTCACTCTCTAGTAGAAAAAGGGACATCCCCCTCTATTTCCTCTCCTTCTAGCCCTTATTCACACCTTCTCCGAACCTCTCTTACCCCCAATAATTCCTAAGTCCCACCATTCACACCAATCCTCCTCACCCCTTATTTATTCCATTCCTTCATCTCCCCAAGGCCATTTAACACCCCTCCTCTCCTTAAGAAGACCTCCCAACCACCTCATGTCACATCATCATCCACATCAGCCTTAACTAGTCACATCATCCTACATATCAGCCTGAAATTGTTCACCTCTCCTAGTAGCATTTAACCTATCACATAACACACTCCACTAGCACAACTCCCACAGCCTTCATTAATCCTAAAATCAACCCCAAATAGCTCTCTTTATCTCCCTAAGAACCCCTATTCACTGCCTCCACACCTAAGAAATCCCCACTCATAATGCCAACCCAATAACCTCTAGTTCTGGAGGGAAAAGAGGAGAATTGCTTGTCATTTCGTAGTTCCGCAGCACCCCTCTCTCTTTAACTCACCCCCCCCCCTTTTCGCTCTTACTACTACTTCCCCTCACCCACCCAACATCTCCCTCCTCTCCTCCACCACTTCCATAACCTACACTATAGCAGAATTCAGTGTGAAGGCCAGTACAGTGGTCATCTTCTACGACAGGTTCGTAGTAGCGAGAGCACCATCCTCGGGTCATCATTACTATCCCTGACACCTCTCCTACAGTTGCGCCATCAACAGCGAGGATCATCTTCCTTTGTTCAACGCTTGTCTGCCTCGCACTACACATCATCGCGCCATCCCCGACCCATCGGAGTCAAGGTAGCAACACACTGTCGACTGTAAGCTCATTCTTCCCCACTGTAGACACCCAATTTTAGACACCTTTATGATCATAAAGCCCTTGTCACCATTAACCCATCACCTTAGCCCATCACATTTTCCCATCTAATTCAGCCCATTAGATAGCCAAGCCCATTAACCAAATTCCCTTTCACCCCTCCCACGGAAGGCCAACTTTGTTGCCTTCCACCTCCCGCGGAAGGCCAACTTTTTTACCTTCCACGAAAGTGAAAGACAGAATTATTGGTCATCCTTCCTCCCACTTTTATCTTGACCTCATCCTCCCACGTTCTTTTTCAATTACAACTCTCTCGCAGAAGGCCAACTTTGTTGCCTTCCACAAAAGTGGAAGATAGAATTGTTGGCTGTCCATCCTCCCACTTTCATCTTGACCTCGTCTTCCCACGTTCTCCTCCACTCATGACCCTCACCCCCTACTACTCCGACCACTCCCCACTCCGGCGACTGCCGTAGCCATGATTCCTTGCCCTTGACCATTTTCTATTGGCTCCTAAGGATTAACGAGGATTTAGACCCCTATTTTCCCTATTTTCTCCCCTCCTATATAAACCCTCTAAGTCCTCTTGGCAAAAGGGGTTAGAAATTTTCGGGTTAGAGACTCTCAGGTTGTAAGGCAAGAAGATTGGACCAGGGGATGCGGATAGCAGAGTGGGAACACCAGGAGTCATCTACTGCATGAGCTTTATTCTATAAACCCTACCTCTTTCCCCTTTTACTCGTTTTGTTTTCACTGCACTTTCCAACCATCTCACAACTTTCCCTCTACCATGGAATAGTCACCATTTCCTACACACGTACACTTTTCCTTTCCTGCATGCATACATTCTAGGATATCCTAGCACCCTTTACTCTAGAAGTTTCAATCAAAAAAATGGGAGGTGGGTGGCCATAGCATATGGTCTCCTTCCCTCCCAAACACCAACCCGGTGCGTCCCCTTCTAATTTTAGTTTACTTCTTTGTTTGTAGGGATAGATTATACACACTACAGTTCTAATAGGGGCACTCCCTCTCGTTGTTTAATTTCTTTTAAGGGGTTCTTACCACCTTGTGTGCGTGGATCACCGAGCTCTCTCCCTTCGGCTGGCCGAAGGCAGAGAAGAGGAATCCATGACCTCCCTTTCCAACAAGACGTGATCAACTTGCTACATCCTGTGGAGCACAGGGACCTCAAAGTAATGCTCCTAGCGATCACTCACTAACCCCCTATCACCCCCGCTATGCACAAAACTAGGCAGTAAGGCCGAGCGGGAAGAGAAGGCCACCCTCCGGGCATCCACACCCATCCCCTTGGTTCCCCCTCCTATGAAAGGCATAGTTGTGTGATTTCTTCCCCACCCTAAGGCCACCCTCCCTACATGGAGGTTTGATGTTGTTGTAAGATAGTAGGGTTAAGCTTTATCGACATTGTGTGCCCTTGTCATCGCGCGCATCCCCTCATGACCACGTCTCCGAGCAGAGCCGATCTTGCAGATTGGCTTAGTAAGCACTAGACCTCTCTCCTCGTTAGCTCTATTTGCTTAGTATCTAAATTAACTGTACGCACTGTGAGTGAGTGAGAGCGTCTCTCTTCCACCAAACAATTGTGTGATTGTTGTTGGGTGAGAGAGTGGACTGCAAGAACCTATGTTTAGTGAGCAAGAAGACCCACCCCATTGGTTTGGCCTCCCCTACAGAAGGTAGTTACACCACTACCTTGTCTCGTTTGCCCCTCTTAGTGGGCCATACTTACGGGCTTGCAAGCCTTTCGATCATCGTCGATCCTCAACGAGGATTCCTATTCATTGAATCTTTCAGATCCACGGGAAGGTTGAGAGCTAGGTCAGTCTGCTTTTTGATCTGTCATCCTAGAGTCTCACTAGTTAATGTTCTGCATCAAATTTGGTATCAAAGCAAGTTCATCGGCATGTTCTTACATGCCAATATGCCAGAGCATAAGTTCATCTCTAGTTGCACGTCATTCTTAGATCTATAGCCCCATTGTGCTCATTTTGACACCCTATCAGTAAAACGAGCGTAACTTTGATTTCCAGATTTTGGCCCACAACGCCAATTCATAATCAACACGACGATGCCGACGCGCCGCTTTACTGCCAGAGGCCGTAAAGCATCATTTTGATGCCCAAAATTCTACGATTTTCCAAGTCAAATTCCCACTTCTGTAAAAATATTGCCATTTTTGACAAGTTTTCAGGCTAGAGTGTTAGGGGCTTTAGAGTTGAATGTACCAGTGATTCTTTTGAAGGATTTGTTTAGAATTTGATGATATTTCACTTAGTAGATTTTAGATTTTTCTAGTGGAAAACAGATTTTGGGACTATAAATAGTAAGTTTCCTACACTAGAAGTATGCCTACTATTCAATCCTTGCACGACCACCCGGTGTAGCACAATATACCAGCAACCATCCCTTCAGCCCACAAACAACATGGATTGAGTAACGTTGAGGCCCTCATCCAATCCTTGGGAGAAAAGATGGACCAAACCAACCAGCATTTGGACAGGTTAGAACCAATCATCACCACTATAGAAATTACAGTTAGAGGCATTGTGGATAGAATTGATATTTTAGAGGCACCCTATGTTAGGGCCAATGAGAGGAGGAATGATGAGCTGAACCATGATCCCTTTGAATACCCAGCCCATAGAAGAAACTAGGGACGTGATCGAGATGATGTGCCCCAATGGAGAAACCAAAATAACAACCATGATTTAGATGATTATGTCTTGAGAAGTGCCAAAGCATAGGCACCCAGCTTTAGTGGCTCCCAAGATCCCTCAATTTACCTAGATTAGGAAGCCATAATGACCGACTACTTTGAGTGGATTAACATGACTGATGCTTGAAAAGTGAGATTCGCTAAAGTCAAACTCGAGGGTCAAGCTAGGACCTATTGGCTTAATGTTGAGCGTCTCCTTGAGGTTAGAAGGCAAGAACCCATCAAGACATGGGAGGAAATGAAGGATAAGCTAATAGAGAAATATGATCCCCCTTCCTACCGGCAAAGACTTCTGGACCAAGGGCAAAGGCTTTCACAAGCTTGCTGACTCGTAGGTGAATATATTGTCAAATTTGATGAGTTCCTTCTTAGGAGCCATGTCCATGAGGACACATCCTTCACCCTATCTATGTTCCATGTAGGCTTGAGAGGGTTTAGCGCAAGCTCTTCTTGCGTAATGTGGAAACCTTAGAACAGGCCTATCAAATTGCCCAGGATGTAGAGAGATTTCAAAGGCCACTTCTACCAAAACTCACAGTTCTTAGGCAAAATAGACCTTTACCTCCATCAGAAAGGGTCAACCGCAACCCCACTATGGCTACCCGAACTCCAACCCTGCCTTACCCAGTTGCTTCAATAGCTTAGAGTCCTATGCTCTCACAGCAGCCCAAGACCCCTACTAAGACCTCCATTAGTACAGCACCAGCTAGGCGAGAGGATAAAGGCAAAGGTTTGGTTAGTAACTAATACTTCTCCAGGGAGTTCTTTAAGAACTCAATGTTTTAGGTGCTAGAAGTATGGTCATTCCTTCTCAACGCCCATTTAGAGGCATTTTCCATCTTCTCACTAAGACCCATTAGGAGGAACTTCCTTCACCTGAAGATCAAGTCATCTATGACCCTGACCCATCCCTAGCTAACGAGTATCAACAGAATCTTGTGGGGTACACACAGACCAGCTATGTCCAAGTTTCAGAACTTTCTGATGGCACTCGATTAGGTGAAGACCAATGCATGCTGTCACAACCAAAGGAGGTTGGTGACTGGAGGAGAACCTCCATCATCTGCACATACATTAAAATAGGTGACCAAAGTTGCAAGGTCATTGTCGACAATGGGAGTTGCATCAACACAATTTCCACAGATTCAGTAACCTACCTAGGATTGACTCCAGTTGACCACCCAAACCCCTACCAAATGTCTTGGATAGATGCTACGTACATACCTGTCCATACTCGCTATTTAGTGCCCCTCTAGTTTCACCTATACCATGGTCACATTTGGTGTGACATTTTGTCCACGGAGGTAGGAAGCATAATCCTAGGCAAACCTTGGATTTACGATCTAGATGTTACTATTGTTGGTCGTGCCAACACCTGTACCTTCAAATGTGAGGGAAAAAAAATCCTCCTTAACCCCGGACCACCCAAGGGCCTAATCAAAAGGGAGAAAGTTCAACAGTCCAATCCGTTCCTTCATCCACCTCCTATAGGACCTGTCAAGCCTAATGAAGATAACACTCCATCTCATCTCAACATGGAAGAGGTTACCCACTCCTAGGCACCAACCATTCCTAACCACTCATTCAGAATGAGCCTATCCAACTTCCCGAGAGAAGGATGACTATTAGCCTGGTCACTACCTAGGAACTTGAAAGGGACATCAGTGAGGGAACACTTCTATACCCTCTCCATAAACCCCACCACTGAGGAGTCCTCAATTCAACACCTTGAGGAGATAAATGCTATTTTGGGGGAATATAGTGATGTCTTTCCTGAGGAGTGGCCTAATTGTCTACCTCCCATGCATGACATTTAACATGCAATTGACCGTGTCTCAGGAGGCACTCTACCCAACCTTCCTCATTACCACTTAAATCCAATTGAACATGTTGAACTAAAGCAACAAATTAAGGAACTCATTCAAAAGGATTTCTTGAGGATTAGCAAAAGTCTATGTGTTGTCCCAGCCCTTCTCACTCCCAAGAAAAATGATACTTGGTGTATTTGTGTCGATAACAAAACAATCAACAAGATCACAGTCAAGTATAGGTTCCCCATTCCCCGACTTGATGACATGTTAGACATGATGTCTGGTGCCATAATATTTTTCAAAATTGACTAGGGGATGAATGAAAAATTACTTTCAAAGCAAAGGATGGCCTTTATGAATAGCTTATCATGCCCTTTGGACTCTCCAATTCACCCAACACCTTTATGAGGCTCATGGCCCAAGGCCTTCACCCGTTCATTAGGAGCTTTGTGGTCATCTACTTTAACGACATTCTAATCTATAGCCAGACACAAGAGGACCATCTCAGTCATCTTAAGCAAGTGTGTGAAACCCTCAGGAAAGGAAGCTTGTTTGCCAACCTAAAGAAGTGCGAGCTCATGACAAATATGTTGACCTTCTTGGGATTTGTAGTCTCTAGTGAGGGCGTTTCAATGGATCCTAGTAAAGTCAAAGCGATAGTGAAGTTTCCATAACCCAAAAACATCCATGAAGTCTACAATTTTCACGGACTAGCCATTTTCTATCGTTGATTCATCAAAGGATTCAGCACTATCGCAGCCCCAATCACAGACTACATCAAAAAAGGTGTCTTTGAGTGGACATCAGCTGCCTCTAAGGTATTTGTAGAACTCAAAGAAAAATGACCCAAGCTCTAGTCCTCCACCTTCCTAATTTCACTAAGGTCTTTGAAGTTTCTTGTGATGCTTCCAGGGTAGGCATAGGGGGTGTAACGACCCGCCATCCTATGACCGGAGACCCGGTCACTAAATGGATGTCGGCCCATTAACTGTAGGTTCACACCCGGATCTTATACACACATCTGGAGGAGTAAGCGTTAAACAAGATTAAATATAACATTCACACGGACTACAAGGAGGTACAGTGCGCAGGAAGTAACGTAATAATGTCCGTACACAGTCCAACAATAATTACATGTCCAACAAATTAATTAAGTACAGGCAGAAATAAGGTACAACAACGTCGGGGCATACCCCGGAAACTGAGATAGCTGCTGGTCCGCACACCAAGGGGAACACCACGCACCGCCACACGCCACAAGGTCCACACCTGAAAACGCAGGGAGTGAGCCACACCAGAATTGGGCTCAGTAGGGATCATCCGATCCCCCGCCTCCCACTCACGCACCCACAACTGCAATAACAAAGATACAGGAGATAAAGCAAGTAAAGCTGTAACATACTACTCCTAAAATCTCGATATGAACCATGTGCATTCGAAATGTAACATGCATATCTCTAAAATCATTCTATCAAGGGGCCTACAACTCACGTCTCGGCAAAACACGCCAACCATGCCTCCGAAAGTGGGAAACACCAACCATACAGCCGTAAGTAGGAAACACCGTCCACACAACCGAAAGTAGGAAACACCGTCCACACAACCGAAAGTAGGAAACACTGACCCGCTGAGACCAAACAGTAACCCCTCGGATAGCACGCTAGCTACTCCGGCCCAACTGGCTCAGGTGGTTACTCCTTCCCTCAGCATGAGTGACTCTCCGAATGTACCACTCCGACACCGGTACTAGCTGACCCCGGGGTTCACCAGGTGACCCTCTCTCACTAGGCGTCACCCCGCCCACGCCCCCACCGGCGTTGTGCTCACGCCCCCACCAGCACAGGGTGATAAAGCGCTACAATGTCACTCCAGGTCCACAGTAACACAAAACACCGAAACTCGGCACAGTACGATCCGGTCACGTGAAAAGCCCGCGATCGCACGACACACACGCAGTGCCATCCGGTCATGAAGAATCCATTTCTACCGAGTATACTAAAGCATGCACTAACCAATTATCTAGCAGTATGAACACATTTTACTGGCATGAATTAGTGTTGTTCTGTCTTGAATCGCGTCGCCCGAGGCCGACGCCATTCAAGCTCCCTAAACTGGTTCATAAAACTCCGGCCACGAACTCTGGCCTAAAAGGCGTCGACACCAGTGGTCGCCTTTTGAAAGGCGTCGACACCAGTGGTCGCCTTTTGAAAGGCGTCGACATCCTCCGACGCCATTTACACCGAAAATCCCGGAATTCCAGAAAACATTAATCAGGGGATTTCTGCCTTAAAAGGCGTCATGGTTACCCGACGCTTTTACGAATCGCGTCGCCCACCCACGACGTCTTTTAGTCCCATAATCCCCGAACTGACAGACCCTCAGTCGGGGTGATTTCCTGCCTAAATGGCGTCATGATGGCCCGACGTCCTTCTAAAAGGAGTCGTCCATCCATGACGTCATTTAGCGCCAGAATCGCTAACTCGTGAGACCTCGAACAGGGAGGTTTCTGCCCTAAAAGGCGTCGTACTGCCCTGACGTCCTTCTGAAAGTCGTCGACCAGGCACGACGCCGTTTAGCGCCAGAAACCTGGTTCCCTGGTTCGATCCGAGGGTTTCTCCCTTAACCCCAAATACCCTGAAAAAGCCCCAAAACAGAAGGGGGAGGAAAAGAAGTTCATCCACCACAAGCATGCTACAAACCCACATTCACGAGCACGGCCATACCCACAAGAACACCCCCTAAACATGCTCAATCTAGCCCAAAACACATCATATCATGCCTAGGAAAACACGAGCAACACATGCAAGGTTCGTCCCCCTACCGGTTACTTGAACTCCTCCTGGCTCCGTGTCGCCGAACCGCCGCACCGCAGACCGCCGCCGGTACCCCCGAGAACGTCGCCACTCCGCCGGGACGTCGGCCGCCGTCCGGAGAATGGAACGCCGCGAAGGAAGTGGTGGTGGCAGAGGCGAGAGGTAGGGAGGCGTGGGAGTGGTGGAAGAGGAAGAAGAGGAAGGGAAAGGGGAAGAGTGGGATCGGAGGAGGCAGAGAGGGAGAGGAGAGAGGGTGGAAGGGCGAGAATGAGGGAAAGAAAGGAGGGCTCGCGGGGTCAATCAGAAACTGCCTAAAACGCGTCGAGCGAGAAAGACGCCTATCAGATGACAGGACGGGCCGTACTGACAGCTGTCTGAAACGCGTCGACCACCACGGACGCCGTTCAGCTGACATGTCAGGCACCGTACACTGACACCGCAGGGTGGCAGTCTGAATCGCGTCGTCCATCATGGACGCCATTCAGACGACGAGACAGGGGCCGTACTCTCGCGGCCCAAAACCCGCCCACGTGGCGCCCACGTGGCACAACAGCAATTCATCTAAATGGCGTCGACACCAGTGGACGCCATTTGAAAGGCGTCGTGAAGTGTCGACGTCATTCAGAAGAAACTCTCAAGACCCCTCAAGGTCCAAACCAGGGGATCCAGCCCGAAACCGACCCGAAAACTGAACCCGAAACCTCAGTCCTTACATTCTCCCCCCCTTAAAAGAATTTTGTCCCCGAAATTGCCTGCTAAAAGTAACTAGGGCGAAATGCCTCCACTGCTAACTCGCATGGGAACTTACCAGAAAAGGTAGGGAACTGCTTCCCAGCATCTCAATCTCGCGCCCCCAGGTCGCCTCGCTCTCGGAGCGATATTGTCAAAATACTCAGTCCACAGATATAACCTTGTTTCGGAGGACCTGTCACTAGTGATTCTCAAAACGCACTAGACACTCTGGAAAGGACAAGTCCTCAGTGACTTCAAGTCCTGAAAGTTCTAACACCTGGGGCGGATCCAGAACATTCCTCTGCAACGAAACACGAAACGCATCGTGCACTCCCGCAAGATTGAACGGCAAGGCTGGCTGGTAATCTTCCCCAATTCGAGCAAGAACGGAAAGAAGCCCAGCACGGCACGGACCTAGCTTACTTTGTTTCTCAAATCTCCTCATACCCATGGAGGGCGAGACTTGGAAAAACATGAGGTCCCCATCTTCAAACTCAATCGGTCTCTCACCGATGATAGCACAACTCTGACAACCTAAGCACCCTGCGATACCAACCCTGATCCTGCTAACAGTCTCTAGCCAATCTCAGACTAGATCACAAGGGATCGACATAGCCATCTAAACAATGCCTCATAAGGCGCCATGCCACTGCTAGAGTGGTAACTGCTATGGTACACAAAACCCCACTGTAAACCAACGCTGCTCCCAAGAACCTCCTCAGTCTAGGCAACATGCCACGAGCAAAACCTTCAAAATCCGAATGGCCCTCTCAGACCGCCCATCGGCCTCGGGATGATAGGCCGGGCTGAAGGCTAACCGCGTATTCAAAGTCCTCCAAAAACTCTTCCCACAACTAAGAAGTAAATCTCAAAGCCCGATCCGACATGATGGATAAGGGCACATCGAGCAGAAAGAGATGATCCGACTCACAAACAACTCAGCCAACTTACTGACTGACCAGTCCTTCCTGATAGCCAGGAAGTATGCTGACGTAGTCAGTTGCTCAATGGTAATCCAGATCACGCTCCCTCCACCAGGGAATAAATCAATCCTAATACATGTCCAAAGTCACAAGCTCCCGTTTCCACACCGGGATCGGCAAGGACTGAAACCACGCTACCGCTGCGCCACTCTGATATTCCACCCTAACCTGCCGACAATTCAAGCATTCAATTACAAAATCAACTCTATCCTCCCTCCTACTAGATCACCTCAACGATGATACGCCTTACTCGTTCCGGGAAGCACTATTTATCTAGAACAGTGCGCCTCCAAGAAGGACACACCTGCGCACGTCCTCCACGGTCAAATCACAGAATCTACCTCTAATCTGACTGCACCATCGCCTCACAGTTCTACCGGAACCTAATAGAAGTACCAAAACTGGAGCTAAAGTGAGGCGAATCTTCAACTTAATGAAACTCCGCTCATACTCCTCGGTTCACAAGGAACGAACTCCCCTACGAGTCAACCTCAACAAAAAGGGGGGGTCGCTATCGAAGAAAACCCTTGGACCAACCGTCGGTAAAATCCTGCTAATGCCCTCTCCGATCACACTCTTACACTGGGCTCCCCACACACAATCGGTCAATCAGATCAATACAAGATTAACTATGTTCTATGATTCCGTCAGAATTGATAAATCAACGTCATAATATAATAACCTTACAAGGTACACATTACATTACCAAATCACCACCATGATCCAAAATACATAAAGAGTGCCATAAGAGTTCACAACTACTACTTATAAGACAAGATAAGAGTGTTCATCTATCCCCGAACCTCGGATCTCCACAGAAAGGGCACACAACACTACATAAGGTACCGGGCTCCTACTGACCACTCGGCCCCTGACTTGTCTTATTCTTCTGGGGACAGTTCCTCGCGAGATGTCCCCTCCTGCCACAGCCAAAACAGCTACCAGCGACCAATGGACACACCCGGTTGCCGTGATACCTACCACAACGGGGACAATAATCTGCCGCATCATGTCTCTTTCCCTGCTGCCTGCTAGCTACAGTCTGCATCTGTTGAGCCGAATCGTCCTCATCTTCATCACGTGACGTCTCTTGGAACCCGAACTCAAAAGAACTCGAACCGCCTGACGGAAGGGCCGTTGATTTACTCTTGCCTTGCTGCCTCTCTCGTGCCGATCGCTCCAACTCCTTCGCCATCTGCTGAAATTGGGTCTCCACCGCTGCCGCGCATCGAACCGCTGACGCCAGATCTATACAACACTGAGGTGCCACCATTGTCCTTAGATCATATCGGAGTCCACCTACAAATCTCTCTGTTCTATATCTCTCCTGCTCAGATAAATGTGGAACGAATCTTCCAAGAGCCACAAACTTCGTATGATAATCTAGAACTGACATGTCATTCTGCACCAATTCCATAAACTCTCTTTCCTCGGTCTTCTGGACGAGCCTTGGAAAGTACTGTCCACTGAACTCTCTCACAAACACCTCCCAAGGGATCTCTCTCAAGGGTCTATCTGCAAACATCCTTGTCTTGATGGTAACCCACCATTCGTATGCATTATCCTTAAACAAATAGGTTGCCAACAAGGTCTTGTCATTCTCAGCACATTCAAGAACGTCAAACGCCTTCTCCACTTCCTTAATCCAACGAGCTGCCTCGTCTGGGACTGGTCGACCTGTAAAAGAAGGGGTCTCCAACCTCAAAAACCGTTCCAATACCGTGAACTGGTCACCTCGGGAATTGGATCCCTCACTACCGTCTCCCTGCTGGTATCTACCCATAGCTCCAATCATAGCCTCCACGAAACGATCCACATTATGCCCTTCTGCCCCCGAACTACCATCGTCTGATCTCGTACCACGAGCCAACGAAACTCTCTTCCTCGGCGCCATCACTACTTCACGAACGCAAAAATCAACACAAACACGTCAAAACCTATCACTCTACACCAGCAGCCTGTACAGACTCGTACTTATTGTTGGACTACGATATCTAACCCAGTTTACCACATAATCGACCAGACTGAGCTCTGATACCAACTGTAACGACCCGCCATCCTATGACCGAAGACCGGGTCACTAAATGGATGTCGGCCCATTAACTGTAGGTTCACACCCAGATCTTATACACAAATCTGGAGGAGTAAGCGTTAAACAAGATTAAATATAACATTCACACGGACTACAAGGAGGTACAGTGCGCAGGAAGTAAAGTAATAATGTCCGTACACAGTCCAACAATAATTACATGTCCAACAAATTAATTAAGTACAGGCAGAAATAAGGTACAACAACGTCGGGGCACACCCCGGAAACTGAGATAGCTGCTGGTCCGCACACCAAGGGGAACACCACACACCGCCACACGCCACAAGGTCCACACCTGAAAACGCAGGGAGTGAGCCACACCAGAATTGGGCTCAGTAGGGATCATCCGATCCCCCGCCTCCCACTCACGCACCCACAAGTGCAATAACAAAGATACAGGAGATAAAGCAAGTAAAGCTGTAACATACTACTCCTAAAATCTCGATATGAACCATGTGCATTCGAAATGTAACATGCATATCTCTAAAATCATTCTATCAAGGGGCCTACAACTCACGTCTCGGCAAAACACGCCAACCACGCCTCCGAAAGTGGGAAACACCAACCACACAGCCGTAAGTAGGAAACACCGTCCACACAACCGAAAGTAGGAAACACCGTCCACACAACCGAAAGTAGGAAACACCGACCCGCTGAGACCAAACAGTAACCCCTCGGATAGCACGCTAGCTACTCCGGCCCAACTGGCTCAGGTGGTTACTCCTTCCCTCAGCATGAGTGACTCTCCGAATGTACCACTCCGACACCGGTACTAGCTGACCCCGGGGTTCACCAGGTGACCCTCTCTCACTAGGCGTCACCCCGCCCACGCCCCCACCGGCGCTGTGCTCACGCCCCCACCAGCACAGGGTGATAAAGCGCTACAATGTCACTCCAGGTCCACAGTAACACAAAACACCGAAACTCGGCACAGTACGATCCGGTCACGTGAAAAGCCCGCGATCGCACGACACACACGCAGTGCCATCCGGTCATGAAAAATCCATTTCTACCGAGTATACTAAAGCATGCACTAACCAATTATCTAGCAGTATGAACACATTTTACTGGCATGAATTAGTGTTGTTCTGTCTTGAATCGCGTCGCCCGAGGCCGACGCCATTCAAGCTCCCTAAACTGGTTCATAAAACTCCGGCCACGAACTCTGGCCTAAAAGGCGTCGACACCAGTGGTCGCCTTTTGAAAGGCGTCGACATCCTCCGACGCCATTTACACCGAAAATCCCGGAATTCCAGAAAACATTAATCAGGGGATTTCTGCCTTAAAAGGCGTCATGGTTACCCAACGCTTTTACGAATCGCGTCGCCCACCCACGACGTCTTTTAGTCCCATAATCCCCGAACTGACAGACCCTCAGTTGGGGTGATTTCCTGCCTAAATGGCGTCATGATGGCCCGACGTCCTTCTAAAAGGAGTCGTCCATCCATGACGTCATTTAGCGCCAGAATCGCTAACTCGTGAGACCTCGAACAGGGAGGTTTCTGCCCTAAAAGGCGTCATACTGCCCTGACGTCCTTCTGAAAGGCGTCGACCAGGCACGACGCCGTTTAGCGCCAGAAACCTGGTTCCCTGGTTCGATCCGAGGGTTTCTCCCTTAACCCCAAATACCCTGAAAAAGCCCCAAAACAGAAGGGGGAGGAAAAGAAGTTCATCCACCACAAGCATGCTACAAACCCACATTCACGAGCACGGCCATACCCACAAGAACACCCCCTAAACATGCTCAATCTAGCCCAAAACACATCATATCACGCCTAGGAAAACACGAGCAACACATGCAAGGTTCGTCCCCCTACCGGTTACTTGAACTCCTCCTGGCTCCGTGTCGCCGAACCGCCGCACCGCAGAACGCCGCCGGTACCCCCGAGAACGTCGCCACTCCGCCGGGACGTCGGCCGCCGTCCAGAGAATGGAACGCCGCGAAGGAAGTGGTGGTGGCAGAGGCGAGAGGTAGGGAGGCGTAGGAGTGGTGGAAGAGGAAGAAGAGGAAGGGAAAGGGGAAGAGTGGGATCGGAGGAGGCGGAGAGGGAGAGGAGAGAGGGTGGAAGGGCGAGAATGAGGGAAAGAAAGGAGGGCTCGCGGGGTCAATCAGAAACTGCCTAAAACGCGTCGAGCGAGAAAGACGCCTATCAGATGACAGGACGGGCCGTACTGACAGCTGTCTGAAACGCGTCGACCACCACGGACGCCGTTCAGCTGACATGTCAGGCACCGTACACTGACACCGCAGGGTGGCAGTCTGAATCGCGTCGTCCATTATGGACGCCGTTCAGACGACGAGACAGGGGCCGTACTCTCACGGCCCGAAACCCGCCCACGTGGCACAACAGCAATTCATCTAAATGGCGTCGACACCAGTGGACGCCGTTTGAAAGGCGTCGTGAAGTGTCGACGTCATTCAGAAGAAACTCTCAAGACCCCTCAAGGTCCAAACCAGGGGATCCGGCCCGAAACCGACCCGAAAACTGAACCCGAAACCTCAGTCCTTACAGGGGGAGTGTTGAGTCAAGAGAGATACCTAGTGGCCTTCTTTAGTGAGAAGCTAAGAAATGCAAGGTTGAAGTACTCAACCTATGATAAAGAATTTTCTGCTATAGTACAATCCCTCTGACATTAGAGACACTATCTTCTGTCTCAGGAATTTTTCATGTATTTAGATCATAAGGCCTTAAGGTATTTGAGCTCCCAAAATAAGTTGAACTCCAGACATGTTAGGTGAGTATATTTTCTGTAGGACTACACTTTTGTCCTAAAACATAAGGCTGGGGTTGAGAATCACATTGCAGTCGTATTAAGTAAAAGGACATCCTTGCTGACAATTGTAGGAGTGAAAGTGGCTAGCTTCGAGCGACTCAAGGAGAGCTATCCAGACTGCCCCGATTTTGGTAGCTCATATATAGCCCTTGCCTCGGGACCCTCTAGGGAGCATAGTGATTACCTCCTCTAGGATGGTTACTTGTTTAGGGGTCAGCAGTTGTGTATCCCACGCACCTCAGTGCATGATTTTCTTATCTCGAGGATACATGTCGGAGGGCTTGCAGGGCATTTTGGTCGCAACAAGACCATTGAGGCTATTGAGTGCCAATTCTATTGGCCGAGCCTCAAGCGAGATGTGGCTAAGATTGTTGCCCCATATAGGATTTGTGCCATGGCCAAGCAAGTGAAGCATAACACCCTTTACACTCCTTTGCCCATCCTGGATCGACCCTGGTAGAACGTGAGTTTGGATTTTGTCTTGGGATTGCCTAGAACAGCTCATAGGCATGACTGCATCCTTGTTGTTGTGGATCATTTCTCTAAGATGGCCCACTTTATCCCTAGCTCCAATACTGCTGATACCAATAGGGATGCCCGCCATTTCCTTGATGAGATTGTGTGCCTTCATGGCCTATCTGAGACCATTGTCTTAGATTGGGATGTAAAGTTCACTAGCTACTCCTGGAAAACATTGTGATGTCTGATGGGAATTTTCCTGAAATTCTCCATTGCATATCATCCCCAGACTGATGGACAAAGTGAAGTGGTCAATAGAAGTCTAAGGAACTTGCCTAGATGTTTGGTAGAGAGAATGTTGGCAATTGGTGTAGGTTTCGTTCGGTCCGTGAAACCCTGGGAAATCATTCACAGCAGAAGAATAGAAAATAAGAATGAATTACCCAAACAAATTCGGGCTCTAATTGATGCAACAAAAATGATCTAAAAATCAAACGAGATTTTCACCTTGCACAGAATACGTTGTCCTATGAATATCATTGCCGAACTCATTGAAGTTATTAGCCGCACAAGCGTACGGCCTATAGAGTAGATCCACACGAACCTTTCGCAGCAACGGGATCCTTCTCTTCAACCCACACCACCCTCATACGTCAGACCTCTTGCTCCTGGACGGCAAAGAAGGAGGGAGAGGGTTCTGGGTAAAGAAGATTCCCACTCTTCTTTTTTTTCACTTGACGGCAAGTGATGGAATGGGTTGCCTCTAGAATAGGTTGGAGAATAAAGGGTTATATATCGGAGCTTTTATGGCAGTAGCTTGAACTGCCCTCGTTAACCAATCTCATCTTTATCTTGGCTAAAGAAAAACCCTAGGGCATTTTATGTATCAATATATTATTATTGGCTTATTTATCAAATAAGCCTAATAATATATATATATATATATATATATATATATATATATATATATTATATATGCCCTTAATATTATTGTATATATACCTTTAAGCCATTTACTGATTATTTTCCCAAAAGAATCTAATGCTTTAGTATATTTGTCCATACAATAATATTCTGTTCTGCAAGAGTTATTTGTGTGTGATCCTCTAGGCCCATTATCACTCTGGTTTAAAGATCCATTAACTTTAATGCCCTTCCTCATCGCATGAAGAACACCCCAAAAATCTCAAAAAATCATTTTCTTTACATAAAAAAATTATATAAAATCGTGCACCCATAAACGAAATTCTAAGAGAAAATCGAATCGAAGCATAGAATAGAGTCTAAAAAAAATATTCTAGTGATCCAAAATAGACGACACTGAAACCTAGCTCTGATACCATTGTAAGGATCAGGTGGGGCACGAAGAATGCATTGGACACTAATTATTAAAATTTCTATCCCACTGTCACCGATCCATTTTGACAAAAACTACAAAATAGTGATTTGATAATCACCTTCACGGACTCAAATCCACGTTTTCTTCTGAAAGAGCAATGTCGGCAGCCTCGTAGACGTTGTAGACACGCTAATTTTGACATCATATTGAGTAAATTTCATGTCACAATGATAATACCCCAGAATGGTCTAATGTTTAATCATTAATTAATTTTTATTGATTTTCTCTTTAGATTCGTTGAATCACGTCGCTCATGCGCGACGCCATTTGGATTCCTAGCAGAAATCAATTCGGAATTAAAAATAGTAAATTTAGGAGGAATTAACTGAATAACGTCGCCTATGGATGACGCTTTTGACTCCTAATCCGCCTAGGTTTACAATTTCTAATTCTAGTTAATTTCCTAAATTATCTAAAGAACGTCGCCCCTGGGAGACGCGATTTAGGTTTCCTCCTAATTGTTTTCGATTTTCTTTTCCGGATTTATTCCTATTTTAGCCGCATTAATTAACTAAAAAGCGTCCCCCTTGCGCGACGCGTTTTAAGAGTTTCTTGATAAACCTGATTTGGCCGAGATAATCCGGTTTCAAAGGTTGGAAGGGTTTCCAATTCCCTTCATGATCATCCAGGACAAGTCCGAGCCACGGGAGAACCCTTTTGAAGCCCAAAATACTCTAAAATCACTTCTTATAAATACATATGGACATTAACCTTTGAAAAAAGTTGGCTATTGAAGAATTTAGAACTTCCTACAACTTTTTTTGAAGGTCCTTAAGAAGAAAAATGTGGATAATGAGAGAAGCTTGATCTTCTTCATCTTCTTCATCCTTTGAAGCCCATTGAAGACCAAGGTTATGGAGGAGCCATCCTTTTCTTTCTTCTTAATCTTCTCCATTGAATTTTGATAAGATTCATATAGTTTAAATTTCTGCTTTCATATAGTTCTTCATTACATCACTTCATCACACACAATCACTTCATCTTTTTTCATACCTATACATCCTTTAGGGGTTTAAAAGAACACAAAACAAGTGAGTTCTTTAGTTTAGTTGCATGATAATTTTATTAGGTAGAATAGATACTACCTCTCTTTAGTTCTAATCTATTTGTTTTCTTTTGCTTTTAATCTTTCTTGCAAGGTTTGAAAGAGATTTCAAAGAAAGTTTAGAGTTTTGAACAAACGAAGAAACACCCCCAAAGAACAAGAGTAAAGAAAGAAAATGCTCTTTTCTTTCGGCTGGCCGAAAGAGAGGAACAAAAGAACCTCATATTCTCCCTATTTGCAAGGTTAGTAAGCGATCATTTTTTCTTTGAAACCCTCGATTTCTGGCGATCACAATTTTTTTCATATTGTTAATCATAATAAACACATGCTATCATGATGAACACACACTATTTTTTAGCACTACAGCTTTTTGACGATCACAGTAGGACATTGTCTTGCTGTTTCTTTTTATTTACTCTTGTTATTTCCATTGGGCACCCTCGGTGCACCACTTGTGTCCCTCAGGCACATTTGATGGTTTGTTGGTTGGGTATTTGATTTTTATCTCCACGTGCACCTCGTACACACTCCTCCCTTTGTGGCAAGATTTTACCCTCCCTTGATTGCCTTGAGAAGTGGTATTGGAAAGTGTGTTTTGTTCAAATTGATATCCATAATGTTGCATGATTAGCCTATATATCTAAACTGTTGTCGCATGAGAAGTTGATCTATTATTCATCCTATTATTTGGAGAGGGGTTGCTCCTGGTTTTGTTGTATGTTTGTTGTTTTCGGGACCTAAAGCGCATCTGCACAGAGTGACGCATTTCATTAAGCGCATCAACCTTTGAAGACGTTATTTAGTGCCCCTTTTTATCTCTCTTGCTGCACGAGCCGCTGTAAACAGGAGGGGTTACTGTCTTGAATAGCGTCTGTGAACAGCAACACTATTCAAGCTCTTGTCTTTGTTGGTCACTAACACTCGGATCATTGATCTTCTTGCTACCTATACTTATTTATCCTACATTAGAGGCCATCCAGGCCACAAGTCATTTGCATCGGGACTCATCCCCCTCCTATAGGAACACCTCTCTTAGAATCCTCACCTCTCTCTAACTGGGTCGGTCCCTCGGTCAGACTAGAGTGGTTGGTGTTAAGACCTCCGTAAGTCCCCAAAAGCAAGGAATTCCTCTTTGTTCATCGGGTCGGTTGTACCATTTGAAGTCCCGAGTAGTTGCTCATATCGTTGTGAGTGAAGCCGTAGAGCATAATAGTGGAAATTGAATTGAAATCAAGATCCTACCCATTGAGAGAACTTGAGTTTAAAAATTCAATTAATCCAACAAGTAACTTTCAAAACAGCGTAAGCATCTACTTGGTTGTTAATCTATGCCAACTTGATTGAAATAACTGTCATCTCAACGCAATGATGCTACGTTCAGGTAGAACCATCGGCATGGTTGCTTTTGAACAAGAAAATATGGTCGAGTACGAGGAAGATGCTTATGCTCCTCAAGTTCATAGTGCATCTTATTCTGAAGATGAAAGAGACACCTATATCTCTGGTTATCCTGACCAATTCCAAACCATGCACGAGGGAGATGCTCATGCCCCTCAGTTTCAGGATAATTCAATCTATGAGCAATACCACCGGGATGTAGGCGATCAATCACGTGTCCATGTCATCTCGAATCCTAACTTTGAAAGAGCCCAAGACCAAGCTGGGCCCTCTGCTAATCATCCTTCTGATCTCGCTACCCTCATGGGAGCTATGTCTAATCATGTGGATCCTCGTCAATTTGACGCCATCCAATCCATTCTAAAAGGGAAAACTCCTCTGCATCCTTCCGAGCCAAGTCCCTTGGTTCACCCTTCTGCTTATCAAGCTCCCACTCAGGCCATGGAAGGCCTTCATATTTCCACTCCTTGGCACACAAGCCCTCAACAATCTGGTTCACGGCATCCTGTCAGGCCGCAAACCCCACTTTATCAGAATGCTTTCGTGCACGGCAGGAATGCTGCCAGTTCACAACCTCACTGTCCTCACATCCCTGCTTATTCGCAGAGGCAGTCTTTTCAACAGCCACCACCTCTACCAGCAGATTCTACCACCCAACTCCTACTTAATAAATTTTCCCAGATGGATGAGCGGTTCAAGAATCTTGAAAAGAATACGGAAAACAAGGTCGCTCCTGAATTCTCTGTCCCTGATTTGCCAGTATTCCACCTTTTGCCTTCTGAAATGCCAATCTACAGAAAGTACAACGACAAAGGCAACCCTTTCCTTCACATCAAAGAATTCATGTATGAATCATCATTTTGGCAACATGATAAAAAGCGTTGGCTTTCCTCTTCAGAAGATCATAGGAGGGATCAACCTTGGAATGGTTCTTCTCTTTAGACCCAAAAAAAGTTCCTACAAAGATACAAAGATAGGGTGGCACCTACCTTGTCCATTACTGACTTATTCAATGAAAAGATGAAGCCGGATGAAGACTTCATAGTGTTCGCCGATAGGTGGAGAGGGATGGCTGAAAAGATAAGAGTTCATTTGTCCGAACAAGAATTGGTAAAGATGATAGTTGCCAATGCCACCCCACAGTACAAGCTAGTGCTGACATTGAATAACTTGACTACCATGGCAGATCTGTATGAGAGAGCGCGTTATGCTCAGAATGCATTCAAACACTCCACCTTTGCTAGCGTCTTTGATCCTCATCGACCCAATAGCCCCCTACCTCGGAGATCTATTATCCCTAACTCTTCTTCTATGGGTCCAACTACCGAGAGTACATTGTCTCATGAACAGGTCAGTATAATGAACAATAATCAACCCCAGTTTATGAGGAATCAGCAACAATATCAGTCACCGAGGCCTCAAAACCAACAGGGTTACAAGCCTCCTACTCAGCAGCTTCAGTCAGCACCATAACACCTCCCCCCAGCAACCTCGGCAGTAGCCGAATTACACCCATGTTCCTCCTCCTAATGACTGTACACAACAGAGGAAACCTCTTGGCCTCAGAAGCTCGGTATACCCAGAATTACCAGAATCCCTCACGGATATATTCAATGCCCTTGTGGCGGCCAACGCCTTACTGCTGCCAAATGAAAGGGTTGTTTGGCCACCAAATGTTGAGATGTCCCACTACTATGTGTTCCATCATCAACCAGGACACACAGTAGATGCTTGCTTTCACTTTCGGGATTACATTCATGATCTCAATGATCAAGGAGGGATTGATTGGGAAGAAATGAAGAAGTACATAGCCGCCTTGAAGGCAAAAAGACCACAGCAGCAGTAGCAGCCACAGCCACCACTGCAGCAGCAACCAATCCAAAGAGCCCCGGTACAACAAGCAGCACCTCAGAATATGGGCATAGTGCAGAACCCACTGCCGGAACATCAAAACCAAATTGCCCCCATTTTGACGGGTAGCCAATCTGAGGCTAATAGAGGGCAACAGTGGAAAGTAGAGGATTCTTCTTCTATCTATTCAACAAGTCATATATCAAGCACTGCCGAGCAACCGCCTCGCCGCATCCTCCGCATACCCAAACCATAACCCATTACCATTAACCCCGTCACACCCTCCACTGCCATATCTTCACCAAACAACCCACCGCAAGTCAATTATACACCCCTCATGCCATCTAAACCATTACTCCGTATACCATTCCCTACATCACCTACAACGACCACTCGCACGGGTACCAAACAACCCTCTAAACCGCTCATCCGCACAGTACCTCCACTAAATAACCCATCACCGTCACCCGCTTATCCATACCCACAATCCTCCAAACCACTCATCCGAGTCCCCTTACCTCCATCAAATAACCCACCAACACCCCCTTACCAAACCATTACACCCTCCAGACCGCTCCTCAATTCGGCAGTGCTCAAGATAACGCCTAGAGCCTCCGCTATTGAAGAACATGTGCTCCAAAGCGGCCGAATATTCAACAAGGTGTTCCCCCAGTCTACGGTACGAGATGGCCCATTACAGCTGATAGAAGATGTCCAAAATGAAGAAAGTGTACCTGGTACTCACTATGATTTGTTGAAATAGCTGGATAGAACACCGGTACGCATTTCTATATTAGAGCTGATCAAAAGGTCCAAGATCCTTCAAGAAGCTCTGATGGACTACCTACAACGGGTAATGGTCAGTGAAGATGTGCCAGCAGAAAAGATCACCGCATTGTTGGTACCTTAGGGGGATCAACCTTCTATATCTTTCCATACTTCTGAACTGGCACTGTTGGCAGCAAGAAGTATGGCGTTAAGTATAACTGTTAACATATGTAGAAAGGCTGTAGATACATGTCTGGTAGATACCGGGACATCTATCAATGTGTTACCACCAAGAACTCTAGAGCTCTGTGAAGTCCCGAAAGAAAAATGGTTGCCTTCTTCCATTTCTATCACAACCTATGATAACTCTACCCGTTCCCCTCTGGGTATGGTCTATTTAAAGGTAGAGTTAGGCCCTGCTTGCCATGCTGAAGTCGAATTTCATATTCTCGAGGTTGACCCTTCACTGAAAGGCATACTCGGTCGTCCTTACATCAAATCACATGAGGCGATTCCATCAACCAACCACCAATGCCTCAAGTTCCCTCACAAAGGACGTATCATCAAAGTCACTAGTATGCCTATCCTGGCTGCAACCCACTCGCTGAATATAAGTCCAAATCCAGTCCTTCCGACTGCTCAAAGGCCAGCCATCTCCTTATGCCAAACCTACATCCTTTCGGTAGAGCCCTTTAAGCATACCATACCTACATCTTACCCGATCGATGCCGTGAAACAGAGGAAGTCCATGAATACCCCAGGCTAGAACATCATGCTGAAGGTGGGATATCAAACTAGAAAGGGTCTGGGCACCTGGTTGCAAGGAAGACTTAAACCAGTGACTGATGAGAGAAGTGTATCTGGCAGCGGCCTAGGCTACAGGCCAGAGAAAGTGAGGCATAATATTGTGGAAAAACAAGAAGGTGAAGATGGTCAGAAGATATGGAAAACAATGGTCACCCCCTGTAAAGAAAATCGGGATCCCCTGACTTGGACCTTGTCCACTCATTTTGTTAAAGGACCCGTGATTCAACATGACCATGATAATACAATAGTGATCACCCCCCACTTTGACTTGCATGATGTATATGGGAAGGATCTGGCTAGACATTGTTCACAACTGCTGATGTACCAATCTTTAGAGGCTCTGCGGCCGATGAAAAGAAGAAAGACTCAAGATCCAAAATGTGAATGGCACCGCTGGTTTGACATATGGGACTTGTATATTGCACTAAACAGATTATTCTTAAGTCCGTCAGAATCAGAGTGGCTGCCACTGATAGATGAATTAATTGAAAGGCCCTGGGCCATTTTTGACAAAAGGATTCTACTGACTGAAGAGACTGATGAAAGGGAGCCAGATGACCCCTATGAAGCTGGTTATACTACAGATCTTCTCTGGAGGGGGACCTATCCCCATCACATTCTCACACTCCATACTCTGTTCCGCACTCTGCTCTTGACCCCTACTTGATCGCGGACTATCACTAAAGACATCCCATGGACTCCGCCCATTACTATTACTATATCCCCTCAAGATCTTATTCCTCTCGATCTTGAGAGGATCTACAATTTGATCTGGGACATACTGTTGTATGATCCCCCCAATCCCTGGTCACTGGTGCTGTTACCTCCAACACTTCATCCCCCCCTATTCACATCCATTCTTGCTTTATGATAAACACAAATAATTCCAAAAAAAAAATGCCAATTCGGCAATTTCTTCCTCCCAAATCCTTGTTGAGGAAACCTCATACTTGTCCGATCGTACCCCATTGCGCGGGTCGTACGGGCAAGATTCTCTTATAGATCTGCTCTGTCCCTCCTCTCGGGAGGATTCACCTGTATGCTCTCCTGTACCCCTTGATTTTTATCCTTCTTCATCCTCATTAGGTCAGGATAGGGAGTCTAGTGAACTTAAGGAGTCTAGTGCTAGGCAGGTTAATCAGGTTAGGAAATCTAATGGTAGGCGAGTTCCAAACAGATACCTCCAGGGTCTAGCGTTAAGATGTCTTTCTTGTTCTCGAATCCCTCAACTATTAGAAAATCCCACTCAGATGCCAGAAGATTGTGAAGTTGATGAGTTAATCGATGAGGGATAGAGGGTATATGAGTTATTACATGAGAAAGACCTTGTTAATGAAGAAGGAGAAGACGACGAGGACGCGGCTGAGGCGTATGCCAGTGGAGTGAAGAGATTTGATAAATCCTCAGCTGCCGTAGAAGAGCCTACCAAAGATATCAATCTAGGTACTGAAGATGAACCTAAGGTTGTCCTCGTCAGTAAGAATCTGTCTGAAGTAGACGAGGAGGCAGTGGTCCAAGTTCTCAAAGATTATAAGGACACTTTCGCTTGAAGTTATGAAGATATGCCGAGACTAGATTCTTCCTTGGTGGAACATAGATTGACATTGAAAGATGGAGTTAGCTCGGTTAAAGAAAAGTTAAGGCGATTCCACCCTCGAATGGCTTTGAAAATGAAAGAAGAGGTAGATAAGCTGCATAAGGCCAAATTCATTAGAGTTGTCTTCTATCCACAATGGGTGGCCAACATAGTCCCGGTTATGAAAAAGGATGGGAAAGTCAGCATCTGTATTGACTTCTGAGATTTAAACCGGGTATGTCCTAAAGACGATTTTCCACTGCCTTACATAGATGTACTCATTGACAACACAGCTGGCTATGAGACATTGTCATTTATGGATGGGTTCTCAAGATATAATCAGATTAAGTTGGCAGAAGAAGATCAAGAGAAAGCATCGTCCACTACACCTTGGGGAACATATTGTTATGTCGTCATGCCTTTTGGACTAAAGAATGTTGTAGCTACTTATCAGAGAGCCATGATGGCGATATTCCATGACATGATTCATATTAACTTGGAAGTGTATATAGATGATCTGCTGGTGAAATCTAAGACGAAAGCTGAGCATACTGAAGTTCTAGCAAAGATTTTGGAGAGGTCAAGAGAATACCAATTGAAGATGAATTCCAAGAAGTGTGTATTCAGAATATCATCAGGAAAATTATTGAGATTTATTGTAAGCAAACGGGGAATTGAGATCGATCCCAACAAGGCAAAGGCTATCAGAGAGATGCCACCTCCCAAGAATTTGAAAGAATTAAGAGGATTGATCGGGAGGTTGCAGTTTATTCGCCTCTTTGTCTCCCAGCATTCACAAAGGTGTAAGTCGTTCTACAAGCTTACTAAGCCGAGAGTCAAGTTTGATTGGGACGATAAGTGCCAGGAGGCATTTACTGGATTAAAGGGTTATTTGGCAAGTCCTCCTGTCTTAAGACCACCATCTCTAGACAAACCTTTGATTCTATATATTTCTGTTCTGGATGATGCAATGGGGGTTGTCTTAGCACAAGAAGATGAAGAAGGAAAGGAGTGGGCAGCCTATTATCTCTTCAAACTTTTCAACCCTGCGGAACAAAGATTCACGACGATAGAGAAAACATGCACAGCACTTGTATGGGTAGTTCAGAAGTTGAAGCATTATTTTCTGGCCCATGAAGTTCATCTCATCGCAAGGATGAATTCCATTAAGTTTCTTCTGGAGAGATCCGTCCTCACTGATAGGTTAGCACGCTGGTAGAGCTTTCTATCCCAATTTGATATCACTTACGTTTAGCAGAAAGCAATCAAAAGCTATGCCATAGTAGAACATCTTGCTCACCATCCTCTTCCTCGATTTGATCCAGTCCTATCGGAGTTTTCGGATGAGGAACTGATGTCCATAAACAAAATCAATGATGATATGTGGACTCTACATTTTGACGGAGCTCTGAACTCTCATGAAAAGGACATCGGCATTGTTCTCCTATCACCTGAAGGTGTCACCATTCCCTAAGCCTTTCAGCTTGATTTCTATGTCACCAACAACATAGTTAAATATGAGGCTCTCCTTGCTGGCCTCGAGGCCGCTCATCTCCATAGTGCCACCAAACTGAGAATTGTGGGTGATAGTCAGCTAATTCTTCGCCAAGTGCTTACTAAATATCACACCCTTGACCCCAAACTTAAACCTTATCAAGAACTCACTTCAGCTTATGCCAAGCTTTTCACCAAACTCATCTTTGTCCATGTTCCTCGTAATCAGAACATTCTAGCTGACGCTTTAGCTTCTCTCGCATCTTCCCTAAATTTCCTGATCAGCAGGCAATCTAAGTCGATCATTGTTCACAGGCGTCTTTCTCCTGTCGTGAAAGACCCTTCCTTCCTTAAGGTTAAGGAGAAACTGCAGAAGAAGGTTAGAGATGGGGATATTGTAGAAAAGAGAGAAATTATGCTACTAAATTGGTAACAAGAAATGGAAGACGAGGATAAGCCATGGTATTATGAAATTGCCAAATATTGTGAGGATCAGTCATACCCTGAAGAAGCTACTACTGTGGAGAAAAGAGCTATCAGGAGAGTTGCTCAGAGATATACCTTAGTTGAAGGAAATCTATACAAACGAAGATTCAATGGTGTTCTCTTGAGATGTCTGGACGAAGATGAGCTTTGGAAGATCATGGAAGGAGCTCATACTGGAGTTTGTGGTGGCCATGTTAACGGACAAATGCTATAAAAGAAAATCCTTAGACAAGAATATTATTGGCCAACCATGGAAGAAGATTGTGTAGGATATGTCCGTAAGTGTGCTAAGTGTCAACTTCATACCGACAAGATCCATTCTCCCGCATCTTCACTCCATCATGTTTCATCCCTATGGCCTTTCTCTATATGGGCATTCGACATCATTGGACCCTTCGGTAATCCTGATTCTGCCACCAAGCAAAAATCTTTCATTCTCACGACAACAGAATATTTCACCAAGTGGGGGGAAGCCGAAGCATACACGGAGATCAAAGTACCAACGGTCTACAAGTTCATCATGAGGAACATCATCACCAGATTCGGAATTCCAAACACCATCATCACTGACAATGGACCGCAGTTCATATCACACGAGCTAAAGGACCTCTGCAACAGGTATAAAATTGTATTGCATCATTCATCTCCTTATTATCCGCAAGGCAATGGCCAAGCATAAGCAACCAATAAGACTTTGATAAAAATTATCAAGAAAATGTGTAAGTCCAATAAGTTCTCGGACTGGCCACAAAAATTAATTAAGGCTCTATGGGCATACCGAACTTCAATCCGCACTCCCACAGGGCAAACCCCTTATTCCTTAACGTTTGGAATGGAGGCGGTAGTTCCATATGAAGTCCTCATCCCATCATTAAGGGTACAATTAAGCAAGGAATTTTCTATTGATGAGCATCGCTCTGCGCTCCTTGCTCAGCTGGAACTCTTAGATGAGAAAAGGTGGTCAGCCGCTAATCATGTAAGAGTATATCAAAACAGAATGCACGTTTTTACCAAAAGAAAGTTATTGAACGAAAGTTTAAAGTTGGTGAAATAGTTGTGAAAAGAATCTTTGTAAAACCTGGTGGACCACGTTCTAAGCTCCAACCCAACTGGGAAGGACCATATGTCATATCGCATGTTTTTCCTGGTAATGCCTATCGTTTAGTTAATGCAGAAGGGCAAGAGTTAACTCACCCTTGGAACGGTTTGTATCTTAAGAAGTACTATCCTTAGTTTAAACAATCAGCATGGTGCAAGGACTAATAGAGTCGGAAGATTTGAAAATTCAAATTCCCTTATTAGTCTTTGATAATCTAATTCAAACGCATTATTGCACACAAAACACTTTTGGTTCGTGAGTAACAAGAGATGCGAAGCCTGAGAATACCGAAAGCTTGACTAATAGTGGAAAAGTACAACTCATTCTTTTCAAAAGAAAACTTCTATTTTACTCTCAGCCCGCGACGATGGAACGAGGTTTAGAATAGATTACTGAAAATACCCGCCACCTTAGTAGGAGGCCGTCATAAAAAAAAGGGGAAGATCCGCCCCGTAAAAGCAAGAGAAAAGTAAAAGGGCAAAAAGCCAACCAAATCAAAGGCCGCTCAACATTAAAAATGTTACCACCAAAGGCCACGAAATCAACTGAAAAGGGAGCGCAAGGTCGTTAAATACCCCATAAAGAAAATGAACGAAACCCAACGGATAATAGGGTAAAGGAAGAACATATTTTAAAGTCTCCGGAACTCTCTCACGGGCTTTATAAACAAATTCTTTCTTTCTTTCTAAAGAGGTGTGCTCCAAGCCTGAAGAATAGCCGAGGTTGACTAAGGGTCGGACCATCGAATGGGATCATGATTACAAACATAATTCAAGCACAATAAGTCTGGATTAGGTCATTAAAGAATAATGTGGGAATTAAGTTGACGAATGAATATGCTCTTTTGATCCAAGTTCCATGCTGGTCCTTAGTTTATTCAATTGATGTCTTATTTCAAAACCACAAAAATTGAATATTTCAAAACCACAAAAAAATTGAATATTTCAAAACCACAAAAAAATTGAATATTTAAAAACTACAAAAAATTGAATATGGCAAAACCCCAAAAAATTTGGATATTTCTAAAATTGCAAAACAAAAATATTTCAATTAGCATTCGCTTGTCACATCGTGTGTTGCATCCTTTTTATTTTCAGTGAGCATTTATTTGCCTTCATTAAATAAAGGCTTTACCCCTTGACCCTTCTACCAAGGATAGGATCAATTAGTCGGTTACTTAACTGGGCAAGAGGCAAAGCCTGAATAGATATTTAATTTTTTTATTCAAGCCATGTGCAGGAATGAAAAGGAGGGACAGCAGGAAATAGTACCAAGACAACTGAAGTATGAGGAAACTCCTTTCATATATCAAAAGAGTTACCCGAGCAGTAGCATTGTCAGCCACGCAAAGCTCTTGGACCTGCAACAGAAGACATTGTCAGTCAACTAATCAAGCAGGCAAACAAAGTAATGCCGAGATGAAATATACAAGTCAAAGATTTACCCGAGCAGTAGCATCATCCTCAGCCTGAGTGGCTCGGTGGATGGCGAGAGCTAGCTGACTCCGTAAGTCAGCCATGTCAGCTTTATGGGCAGCCGAAGAAGAAGAAGGACCGGCAGCAGTGGAAGGCGAAGGGGTTGCTGCATGGGTGTAAGCAGCACGTTGTAACAAAGGGGAGATCACCGTTAGTGTACAAATGCCAAAACAATTTAATAATAAAGAGAAGCATTCATAATATCTATGTCATTCATGCATATCGCTTATCAGTTCATCCAATTCCTTTTGGACCCGCTCTAATTGGGCCTCGGCATCCTGGAGGTGGCCTCGGAGTGTGATGATGGTGGCATCCTGTGCATCCTGCATTTTTCATACATTTACAAATATAAGCAAGATAACTAACAAAATGAAAGATGCATTCATGAGCATACATATCATAATACTCACATCGAGAGGCCGGAGTAGCTGGAAGTGGGCCGCGTAGTGGGCCCGGTAGCGCTATAGATAAGCATCGCAGCTCACCGTCTGCGACTCTACCGGGACTCCGTACCGATGCCAATCATCCCGCTGATCTAGGAATTTGGCGCCCCAGTCGGTGCGGGCCTGCTTATCCCGCATGGTCCTCCCGATCCCCTCCGGGATCTCCTCCTCCACCCACTCATGATGCAGCCCCAGCGTCTGCATCACCAGCCGCAGGCGTAGGAGGGCTATCTCATTCATACAATGTAGCCACACCTAGCGCCTGAATCGGCCCCACCCCTGCTCTACCTAGGGTTGTCCTGCATCGTCCATACTAAGGTATGGACGACAGATAACCTGCATTCAGATAGGTTAGTTGCATTACATATCACACATCAAATAATCAATAAACTATACCATGTGTAAGGTGTTGTCACCAAAAAATTGAACAAGAAGAAGAGCCTAAAGATCAACAAAGAAGGCCCAAATCAAAGAGAATTGAAAGGAAGAACCGAGCCCATTAATTCAAGAAAGAAAGGTACAAGCAATTTTTCAAAGAAAGCCCAAATGAAGAAAAGTTAATGAACAGCAGTCATGCCCATTCTTGCAAGCCCAAAGAAGTCAAAAAGGAGTTAATTTCAGCCCAAATGATGAAGAAATCTAAAGGGGCAAGCCCAGGCCCATTATTTCAAGCAAAAGAAGCCCAATAGGACCAATTTGGGCCCAAAAAGTAAAGGCCAAAGTCCAATTTCGTGGCAGCCTTTAAAAGGGCCCAAATGGTCCCCCCCATGGCCTATTCTTACCTCTTTGGCCCATGTTCAAATCTGCCCAAAGGAGGATAAGAAGAAAAGCAAGTGATCCCCCCCCTCAAGATTCTTCTTGAAGATGGTAGGTGAAAAGCAAAAAGATAAGCCAATCATGATCCTCCAAGTGTTGTGGCCTCATTGGAGAGCTCTTAAGAGGGGTTTCTTATCCCTAATTTAAGGCTAATGGATGCCTAATCTACCCCCAAAAAAGTAACCCAACTTTATCTATAAAAGAACCCCCATCTTCTACAAGAAAAAGTTGGAGACAAAAATCCCAAAAAAGAGAAAAGAGAAGAAGAAAAGTGAGAGAGCTTGGAGGAGCACGTCTCCCTCCTCCTTCCCTCCATTCCCTACATCCCAAGAGAAAAAAAAAAAGAGTTAAAAAGGAAGAGAGAAAGAAAGGAAGAGTGCTAGAGAAGAAGAGAGCAAGATTGTAAGCTTCAAGAGCCATTCTCCCTTCTCATCCCCTCTCCAAGGTAGAGTGGGGGTGAAGAAGGGGTTTATTTCTTTATCCTTGCTTTCTTATAATGTTTTTCTTTCAGTTTGATGTTCAAAGAAACTTCTATCTCCCCCTTGATGTTTATCCATAGTGATTGAAAGCAATGAAATGCAAAGTTCAGATTTTCTGAATCTGTTTTGTGAATCTGCTGGTTATCTTGCTTCTATGTCATTTTTTCCTTCATACGGTATGTGTTTTTCGTGTGGGGATGGTAGAGTGGCCTTTATAGTTTATAGAAATGGTCTCCTCAAGCCTTAAAACCCCCTAAATATGGATATATGATCCGAAATGTGTTTTGGTGTCCAGATTTTCTGAAAACTGATTTTTCATTTATTTGTCTTTGGTTTTGAGGTTTTTCAAGGTGGCTTGGCCTTCCATGACCCTTAGGAGCACATCCCCTCCATGTATGATGTTCCCCCAAGGCCAAACATTAAGATAAATCCCCTAAGTTTTATATATATTAAGATCTAAGTTTATGTTTTCATGTTGGAACCGAATGGGTTTTATTTGGATTTTTTCCTTTGATGGCTACGGGTTTAAGCCCTAGAGGTTCTCAAGGAGGTTCCCTCACTAGTTGAGGATGAGTTTATTTGGGTATAAACCCTCTAACATGGAGCCAAGAAGGAGAGATCCATGGAAAAGATAAAAAATATACTTAAGTTTCCCATATGTTCATATTTAAGTTTTCATGATATTTTCCTAAAGAAATGCATCTAAAATATAGTTTAAATAAATATTTTAGGTCTTGTATCTTTTATACTTTATTTTCCATCATTTGGGTTAGATTTAAACCTATTTTTCACCGAAAATCCGGATTTTAGCTTGAGTCTGCGGTCTGCAGCGCTACAGTGTTGAGTCTGCGCCTCCCTGCGCAGACTCAGCGCCAGTTGCAGGTTTTTGAGTTTGCGCCTCTTTCAACTTGATTTTTGGGCTTGAGGTGATTCTTTGATCCTCTCCCAAGTTGTCCAAAGGTTCCTTGGACCTAGGGCTGTCCTTTTGAGGCCCAATGAAGGTCCTAAATGGCTTGGACTTTGGGTTGTTAAGCTCTTAATGTTTCAAACCGAAATTTTGCCGTATGTTTTAAGATTTTAAGTTTCTTCCGATGTTTCTCAAGGATGTCCCGATCTAAGGGTGCCAACAATCCAATGTTGGGTTAACCATCAACGGCCCTCACACAAAAAATATCATTCTTGTGTTCCCATTTCTATGGGTTCATTTAGATGATATGTCCCGAAGTCCCATTGGGTTGTTGGAGTTCCTTGCTCCCCAAATGTAGAAATAGAATGGGTGATTCCCTGTGGATAACCCTTTCATTTTGAAGGCATTAAAGGCACCCTTTGGGTGAGTGGTTGGATGCTCGGCACGCCGCCCTTTATCGCCACCTCTATAGTTCATGGCTACATGTGATCCTCTGAGGAAATTGGTGGAGTTCCTTGCTCCCCAAATGTAGAGATGCTTTAGAGTACCCCTTGTGGATTTTTCTTACATCTTGAAGGCATTAAGGGCACCCTTTGGGTGAGTGGTTGGATGCTCGGCACGCCCCCCTTTATAGCCATCCCTACGGTCCATTAGCCATTATATATCCCTTTAAGGGAGTTGGTCCTTCGGGTCCCTTCATGCCATGATCCTTCATGAAGATCCTAAAACTTTGATTGGATTTTCCTAATTAAAGGTTTAAATTCAATTTGGAATCATTATATTAAGCATTTTTTATACTTTATAAAGTGATCCAAGAAGAATGGGATAAACATGAAGAAATCATGTCATTTGAAGAAATCCACACAAAAACCACTCTTTGAAAAGGCCTCATGTAGCCATACTCAACTTCTGAGATTTCTCAGTGTTATCCTCCCCAAATTTGTGGTGATTCTTGGATCACTTCAAGTTGAAAGAGGTATAAACCTGAAATTATGCTCAGATTTTGAGTCTGCGCACCTATAACCATGGAAATTCAATTGGGAATGGGGTACAATCTGTTTTCCTCGACTCCGGATTTCATATTCTAACTTTAATGGTTGAAACTAACCCCTTGATGGATTTAATTGCAGCTTGAACTGTGTAGGAAATTCGAAAAACCAATTTTCAGACTTGAGTCTGTGCCACTGTTCTGAGTCTGCGCACCCTTGCGCAGACTCAACTCAAAACCATCAAAGATGCCTTGTATGGACTGATAGCCTCATTTATGGTTCAAATAACTCAAATAATTAAAGTTAATTCAGTCAAAAAAAAAAGGGGGTTTAAGATAGTCATTTTCTATTTTAAATAAACACAAAATTCCAAACTCAAGTTGAGTCTGCACACCTTTCATAAGCTTATTTCAAATAAAAAAAATCAACAAAACAATAAATCAAATTGCTCAAATCATATATCAAACACTCCATGTCATAAACATCCATTTACAAAAAGGATCCAAATTCCTTCAAAATAAATAAAAAATTACAAGTTCAGCTGAGTCTGCGCACTCCTTGTGCAGACTCAAACTCATTTTTCTTGTCTCCTTGATCTTTTAAAGATTCCCAGCACATTGAAACTCTTGGAATTCCCCTCAACCTCAGGAGGTTCCATCTTTTTAAGAATCTTACTCAAAATCCTCTTTAAACTTGACTCTGCGCATCAATCTCAAGGCCAAAACCTCATCTCTTGGCCCCCAAATCATGCCCGCAGCTTCAAATCTGTAAATCATCACCAAACAAAACATAAAATCAAGTTATCCCATCAAAAATCCAATAAAATGACTCACAAACAAAAAATCCACAGTTCAGACTTGAGTCTGCGCATCCTGGCGCAGACTCAATCCTGAAATTCACAAAAAATAAAAAAGCAACTTCCCAACTACTAAAAGATGATCTAAAACCCTCCAAAAATAAAGTTTATTCTTATCTATCATGAAATAAAATAAAAACACCAAGTTTTTCTTGCAAAAATGTAAAAAACAACTCAAAACAAATTGGTGACAAATGAGTCTGCGCTACCCTGCACAGACTCAACCCTGAAATCCCAAAACTGGTCTTTTTGACCCTAAATTACCTCCAAATTAAACCCAAAAATTTACATAAAAACTTTATACTTTATATAAGTCAAAAAACTAAATAAAAGCTTAAAACTCCTTTTACAAAAAATATAAAAAATGTTTAAACACTTTGATAAACAATAAGTCTGCGCTCTATAGCGCAGATTCAACCCTAAATTCTTAAAATCTGGTATTTTGGCCATTAAATTCCCTCAAATCAAATCAAAATCTTAAGAATAAACCCTATATTTTACAAAAATCAAAACCCAAACAAAAATGATAAATTTTTCCTTGAAATTACCTTAAAAAATTGAAAAAATAGGCTTGTGACAGATGAGTCTGCGCTACCCTGCGCAGACTCAACCCCCAATTGTTAAAATCCAAACTTTTCAACCTTAATTCCTTTAAAATTAAATCAAAATCTCTAAGATAAAACTCTAAACTTCCTATAAATCAAAAAATCAAATAAAACTCAAATTTTTCCTTTTCCAAAACATAAAAAATACTTAAAAGAAATCTCATTTCAATTGAATTTGCACATCTTGCTCATCTTTTAAAACTTGTAAATTCAAAACCTAAAAAATATAAGTCCCTAAAGCATTTTGCACTCAAATCAAATAAGAAAACATAAAAAACACCTTGCCATACCTCATAAATCAAATCCAAAGTCTCTTCACTTCAAAACTGAAAAAACACAATAAGAAATGTTTATTAGACTCCCTTGATAAAAAAATGTCATCCACTTCAATCAAAACACCATAAAAAAGATCTTCATTCCTCTCACAAATCAAAAATAAAAAATAAACACAAGCATTCTCATTGGTAACAAATGAGTCTACGCATCTTTGCGCAGACTCAACTTTATGTTCGCTTCCAAACTTAAAAAATTCAATAAATCTTTAATGCATCTACATAAATCAATCCAAAAATATTAAAAAATGTCTCTCATCATCAACCATCAATAAAAATCAATAAATCAAGTCTTGTGCAGACTCAACTCTAAACTAAAAAATGAGTTTTCTTCTCAAATAAAAACTGAAATTCATTCATTTTTCAAATGCAATCTTGTATATCTTTTTTATATCATTTTAAAGGGTGTTACTCTAATCTTCCGACGATTAATCAAGGGTTTTCCTCTTAGGAGGATGTAATTAACGCTATTCCATTTATGGGTAGCGGGATCGGGTCGAAGAACTACACAATCATCTGATTGAGTCAAGTAGAGCGCACAAACACAAATCTAAATCTAAATAAAAAAATCAAGATTAAGTGTATTTTTTCCTAAAAAATGTACGACATAAGGCAATAAACATTTCATCTAACTAAATTAATACTTTAATAAAAATGCTTAACTAAATAAAACAATTGATAATGACAAGAAAAGAATTTTAAAACTTACCAACAACTCTAGGTAGTCCAAAAACTGACGGCGGAGGGCTGTCAACTGGTGATGTTGTGGCGCCGTGTCTACCACTGGACGCCAACGCCGGGCAAGCGGGAATGCCGCCGGCTGTGTAGATGGCCTCGCTCGGTACAGAGGAAAGTAATAATATATCCACACCTGCATATAAGAACATATAGGTTAGAATCATCATAATCATATGCATTGCATGCATTGTGTCATAACATTTAATGAAACAAACATAAAATGAACTAAATACCTGAAGGAACAGCGCGAAGCCGCTGATAGTGGTCTCCCGATTAGGCGTGACAGCAGAGAAGTCGGTGAAGAGGTGGGCCAGAAGGGCCGCACCCCAAGCATACTCGCCTAATCTATCTAAATCTACAAGGAGACTCAGAAAGTGACAGTGGATGTAATCGCCTTTCGTCCCAAAGAGAAGCCTACCAAAGAAAAACACTAAAAATCTCCTAAGATCTCTATCTACTCTAACCCTATCACTAGGATCGTGGCAATACACTGCGTTAGCTGCACTCGCTATCCTAGATCTCAACTCGGCCCGGGACTCGTCGGTCTGCTGCCTAGGCTCCTCTAGTCCTAAGGATCTCTCTACTACAGTCCTGAGGAGAGTCCGAGACTCTCGACCATCCAATCCCGTGCACTCTAAGCCCAGCAACTCCTAAGCTAATCCATGGTAATCGGGATACGTGATCCCGCTCACCGCCTGACCCTCTACTCGAACGCCGGTGATCCTGCACACATCCTCGAGACTAGGGACCATGTGTCCCCAGGGCATTAGAAATGTCCTACTCTCAGCGTGCCACCTCTCCCTAAGAACCTACAAGAACACTAAGTCTATCCAAAAAGGTTTGATCTCTAATATCTCTCTGAATCCCATCTCCGCTAGACGCGCCATCTGGAAATCGAGAAGACCCCTGTAGGCGGCCACCACTAGGTCCCAAGAGATCCAGTCCTCATCGTGCCTTGTAAATTTTCAAATAATTGGTTAGAATCATCATTAGCACACTAATAATCAAATTTTTAAAAAAGGTTAACTACAGTTTTTGAATCGCATCAGGGTACAAGGACGCGTTTCAAAAGGCGTCCCTGTCCCCATACGCCTTTCACCACAGGTTTCAAGAACCTGTGGCCGGGCCCTTTTCTCCCCCCAAAATCGAAACATAAAGTACTAGGAAAGCATTTTCGAGGCCTACCAAACGTGGACCGGCCTCATCGGCCGGTGCCGCTGCCGCCACGCCCACGGGAGCCTCGGGAGGGACTTCCTCAACTTCCATGAACGCCTCCGCTAGGACCATCGCCTCGGGAGAAGCTTCTTCGGATGCCTCCGCCCTTGCCGCTAATGGAGCAAGCCACCAGCGCTTCCCATGATCACTCGAGCTTCCACCGGCCTCCATGGAGTCAAGAGAGAGAGAGCTCGAGTAGATGGGAGAGTTAGAGAATGAGAGAGCTAGAGAGAAAGGGGGATGAAGAGAGTGAGAAGGAAGAGAGAGAGAGGTCGGAGAAGATGGTCGGCGTCGGAGAAGAGGACTGGAGTTGGAGGAAATGGCCGAGAACCGCCGGAGAAGTCGCCGTCGCTAGAGAAGAGAGAAAAAGTAAGAAGGGAGAATGAGGAAGAAGGGGGCCTTGGGCTCGTGAGACCCTGTTTGAATTCACTAAATCACGTCTTGGAACAGCGACGCCATTCAGTGGCGCACAAACTGAGGCGGCAACAGAAAATTTTTGAAATGTGTGAAACGCGTCCCTTGTGAGTGATGCCTTTTGGACTTTACCGCCTCTTCGGGTTAGGGCCGTACCACAAAAACGAGGAATAATCATATATCCGCGTCTATACAGGACGACGCGATTCAGTGGATTAATTGCTGAAAATCTCTGGAAAATAGGAGAGAGAGAACAAAAGACGTCTTACTGACAAGATGCTGTTTAGGGTTCTTTTGAAGACAGATTTTTATATTTGGAAATTGATTATCATTGAAAAGCGTCTCTCTGAGTTGACGTTATTTGAATTAACTGAACCCGAACTTTCATATTTTAAAGAAAAATCACAGTTTCATTCAAGGAAAAATTAAAGAGAAATTATAAAACATTAAAGGAGGATTTCTATTGTATTAAGGAATGATTTCTTCGATGAAAGAAATCAAAAGTACATCAAATTGGAGGATAAAGGTGAAAGGCTTTCAAGGACGAATTCTATTAAGTTCCTTTACATATGATTTCACAGTTCTTTATTGGCTTCATGAGGAGTTTTCACACAACGGGTGAATCCGATGTTCCAAAGAGTTGCAATAAGTTCTGTCGCCTCGAAATCTTCATCAGTACCTAATGCCCGCTTCTTGATTGGAAAAAGAGAAGATATTTCTGGAAATTCATAGCGAGGCATGCCAAGTTGAGGATGACAGTGATGTGGATTATAGAGAACGAACTCGGTCGGCCCGATCAGTCGGAGCTCTGTACCAGCACCACGGCGCACCCGAACCGCTTTTTCCATGAGAGCAAGAGGCGTAGATTCAAATCCAACTCTGGGCATAGTCTTGAAATAAGCGTGCCAGTCAACTCGAGTCTTGAGGTTGGGCACTCGGTTGGTCATGTTGTCGTTGAACTTCACAATGTTGGTAATATTGAAAATAGAACTGCACTGATATGCCTGGGATATTCTTGAAACTTTCTCCTCATTATGGTTGAATTTGAAGTGGAACTCTGCCCATAGAGCTAAGAGGAGCATGCTGCCATAAGGAGGTTGACCTATAGAAGCTGCAGAAAACCCACTGTAGAGGTAGGCTAGAACCGCTGTTCTAATCTATTTCCCTTCGAAAATCCTATTGACTGCACTGATTTGATCATCTTCTAGAACGTTATCTTGAGCAGGGAATAGTAGTACTCCGGCTAAGCACGTGGCGAACGCCTTCATCACGATTTCTGTATCTTCATCTTTGAGGTCTTCTATCTTCTTCATGGTCCATTCAACTAATTTGGTAAGATTGATTCCCTTCTTTGTAAGACAGCCTTGAATTTCCTTTGGATTCTTCATCATCGTTTCCAATAATTATTGACCCGTGATTCTTTCCCTCATGAATGTCATCTCTCTCAAATCAGGTTCATCATTATTGACCTTAAGCTTAGGAAGACCCAATAAGAGTTCGGCTTCTTCTAAGAGGATGGTAGCTTCGAATGTGGCAAAGAGGAAGGTGTGAGTTTGTAGATGCCATAGTTCAATCAAAGCACCCATTGCAGCCCAATCCATGCTTGTGCTCTTATAATGTTTAGCATGAATAACCAATCATTGGATATGCCACTTGGATATATAAGATTACATGGAGAGATTAATCTTGTTCACAAGCTTTTGGACCTATGGAAGTGAAGAAAATCTTCTTGGACCAGGGAAGAAAGGATATCCCTAGATAAAAAAAGAAGAAATTTGAATAGTTCTATAAGGATTGAGGTTTCGAGTACAATTATTGGGTTGGTTTCGGAGCCGGACCCTTTGGTTTGGGCCTCTGTAGGGCTAGGGTATAGGTTCTTTATCGCGTCAAGCTTGCTCGACGCGGTTCAAACTGCGTCCTGCGAGGAGGACGCATTTTAGATTGTGCTACGTCGGTGCCACGTGGGCCAGTTGCGGACCGCGATAGTACGGCCCCAGTCTTGTCACCTAAAAGGCATCTGCTTAGGACGACACGATTTCATCTACTTCGGTTTAACACCCCAAACCTTCCCTCTTTTCTTTCATTCTCTCCTTCTCACTCTCTCTCTTCCCTCTCTCCGATCCTCTTCGTTTCCCCCTTCCCTTTCTCCTTCCCCTTCTTCCTCTTCCACTACTCCAACACCTCTCTACCTCTCACCACTACCGCCACCACCTCCTCCGCGGCACTTCATTCTCCGGGCGGTGGCCAACGTCCTGGCGGAGTGACGGCGTCCACGACGGTACCGTCGGCGATTTGCGGTGCGGCGGTTCAGCGGCACGGAACTAGGAGGAGTTCAAGTGACTAGTAGGGGGACGATCCTTATACGTGATTTGGTCGTTTTAATCCATGTTTTCCTACTTGAAGCATGTGACGTGTATGGAGATTTAAGTAGAATGAGCATGTTTAAGGGACTTTTAAATGAAAATGGTCATTTCTATGAAATGGGAATTAGTGTGTTCCAAATAGTAAATTGGATTCTCCCCGTCATTTCCTATTTTTGGGCATTTTTGGGGTAATTTTGAGGGAGAAATTATAAGGAACCAGTTATTGGGCTCTAAATGACGTCTGGCTAGGACGACGCCATTTAGGCTAGATTTATCCCGGAAGCGGTTTCTGTTAGAAAGAGTTCTATTTTGAACGGTGTCTAGGGACAGTGACGCCATTCAAAGGGCGGCTTCCAGGGACGACGTGTTTTAGGCCATATTCTGAGGCCAATTTTCCTATGAACCAGTTTAGTGGTCTTGAATAACGTCGGCCATGGGCAACGCGATTCAAGACAGAACCTCATTAATTCATGCTATTAACATGTGTTTACATTGTCAGATGGTTCAATTAAATGCATGGTTGAAATCATACATCGAGGCCGACGATTTTTGTATAATCAGAATCGCATTGTGTGTGTGTGTTTATGCGATTGCGGAGATAGAATGATTGTGGTTTGTGTTTGACACCTTGTGTCGGTGTGGGAGGGATGCGGTGTCTATGTGGCATTGCTGCCATACAGGTGTAGGAGGGGTACATGTTAGTGTTTCACTTATGGCTGGGGGAAGCAGAACTACCTAGAGCTAGATAGGCCGGAGTAGCCAATGTGCTATCCGAGGAGTTGTTGTTTGGTCCCAGCGGGTCAGTGTTTTCTTAGTTTGTCGTGGCAGTTTCCACCGTGTTTCTTACTGTGGAGCCGGGTTTGGTGCTGCTGGAGTTTACCCTTTCGCCACTGGGCCTGATGTAACCTGAGATATCGAGGTTACGAGTGGTACCCTTCGCCCTTTGGCCCACTGTAACCTGGGAGATTAGAGTTACGGGTAGTTCCTATAGCTTCGGCTTGAGGGGGTTTCGCCGGTCCCCAGGGCCCTTGTGAAACGCCTAGGCCTGGCGTTGAGGGTAGTTCGGTCGGTAGGACAGTGTCCTAGACTGCTTGTGTGCACATGTAACTGGGCGGTGGTGGTTCACTAGTCCCAGTTAGTCCTAGTTTGACTCACTGCCTCACCCTACAGTGCCCGAAACATCGTAGGGGTGGACAGGCGTGGGTATTAGTGGTGTTGTGAGGCGTCGTTTGTACGCAATCGTCAGTGTGGTTTGTATGTTTAGCTGGATCTTTGGTTACGAACTATGGTGTTGAGTTGGGTTACTTGAATGGCTTAGAACTTTGCCTATTACATTACGGATGCATATGTCTCATATCGGAATTTAGGAACTGTGTTTACTGCTTTAATTAAATTGCCTTCATTTTCGTATTGTTGCACTTGTGTGTGTGTGTGTGTAGGAGGCGGGGATCGGATGATCCCTACTGAGCCCAATTTTGGTGTGGCTCACTCCCTGTGGTTTCAAGTGTGAACTTCTCAGCGAGTGTCGGCGTGTGTTGTTCTCCTAGGTGTGCGGGCCAACAGCTATCTCGGTTCCGGGGTATGCCCCGATGTTGTTGTACTTTGCTTTTGCCTGTACATATTTAATTATTTGGACCATGTAATTATTGTTGGACTATATACGGACATTATTAATTTACCTCCTGCGCACTTGTACTTTCCTTGAAGTCCGTGAGATTGTTATATTTAGCTTTGTTTAATGCTTACTTCTCCAGACCTGTCGTATGAGATCCGAGTGTGAACCCGTAGATAATGATCCGATACCCATTTAGTAATCGGGTTTCCGATTATAGGGTGGCGGGTCGTTACAAGTTCTATCATGCCCACAAAGAATTGGAATATAGAGAGCATATAGAGAGTTGCATAGAAAGAATTGATTAGAGGAGAGATTAACTTACTTGTAAGTTAGGATCTCGCCCACTTAGATGGTCTTCTACTTCAGAAAACGTTTCAATCGCCTTTCTCATCCTCTTGTTTGAAGTAGAATCCATCCTCCTTGATTTGGTTCCCTTGATTTCTTCTTGTTTTTCCCCTCTTTCTCTTGAACTCTGGAGAGAATCATTTACCTTTCCTTCTTAATTGCTTATTGTAATGCTTTGATATGAAGAGAGGGAGATTTTATAGAGTGATTTGCGAGATTGAGAAAACTCTTTCCGAATTGGAAGAGGGATGTGTATTAAGGCAAACAGAGTTCGGATTGGAGTCAGAACAGATAACAGTTTATGTAACTTAAATGGCGTCTGGACGGAGCGACGTCATTTAAATGACGTCTGCGAAAAATACTATTTTATGAGTTTTCTAAATATATGTTATTTTCTGAAAATCCATAATTGCATGATAGTTAATTTGCTTGAAGTTACTGATGAAATTCTAAGTGCAAGAAATAGCAAGAAGTGAAAATGAAGCTGCAAATTTTACTAAGGTCCCACTGTGGGAGTTCATGAGTCCCAACCGTGACTAAAAAGACGGTTATCTCTATCATGTATTCTTTTATGTAATTGATTTGCATTATCATTACTATATGATAAATATTTATTATAGTACATCAAGGACCTTGTGATTTTGATGAAACTGGAATTTGAGTTCCCCTCTAACAAAATAGTGATAATTCCAGGGAATTCTTGATCGCACAAATAGGCCGTTAGATTGTTGATTGATGGGGACGATGGTTCCATTTTTGTGAAATGATGCGTGGGTAAACGAGCTTCAGCTTAGCAGTGAATTGCGAGAATCAGTATCTTGACTCATTGATAATGATTTAACAATATTATTCTTGATTAATTTATATTTTATTTTATTTTATATTTTTCTTTTAGCCCAGTATGCATCATGTAGGACTTTGATATAATTGTGATAAGAATTGATTCTTGATTGAATTTCATACCATTAATCCCATAAATCCAACGTGATATGAAATATTCCATTCTGAATTGAGTATCTCGATAATCTTTAAGGCTTGCTTGAAGATATCTTCGAAATTTTATCCTTTCTTGGATTTCTCACCCCAACATTTTTTGTTTCCTCTTAAGATCCGTCATGGTTGTAGCACTTCCACATTGGCTGATAACCGCTCTTCATGACGAAACCTGCAGGGTTTATAACCTAGGGTACTTCCCAATCACGGAGGTTGATGGACCTTTTGTTTCCTTGTTTTCCTCATCAAGACAGGATTAATTCCATCGATATTTTTGAGTCATCTTCACTAATTATTTTAAGAAAGATTCCCATCATGTGATGTTGAAAGCGTGTCTCATCATACCTTCGCATCACCTTTTCAGTACATTTCATTTTATTTCACTCCCTTGCAAAGTCAATGTCAAGGTGGGGCAGCTGTAGACACGTTAATTTTGACATCATATTAAGTAAATTTTATGTCATAATGATAATACCCCAGAATGGTCTGATGTTTAACCATTAATTAATTTTAATTGATTTTCTCTTTAGATTCGTTGAATCACGTCGCTCATGCGCGACGCCATTTGGATTCCTAGCAGAAATCAATTTGGAATTAAAATTAATAAATTTAGGATGAATTAATTGAATAACGTCCACTATGGACGACGCTTTTGACTCCTAATCTGCTTAGGTTTGCGATTTCTAATTCTAGTTAATTTCCTAAATTATCTAAAGAACGTCGCCCCTGGGAGACGTGATTTAGGTTTCCTAATTGTTTTCGGTTTCCTTTTCGAGATTTATTCCTATTATGACTGCATTAATTAACTAAAAGCATCCCCCTTGCATGACGCGTTTTAAGAGTTTCCTGATAAACCTGATTTGGCCGAGATAATCCGGTTTCAAAGGTTGGAAAGGTTTCCAATTCCCTTCATGATCATCTAGGGCAAGTCCGAGCCGCAGGAGAGCCCTTTTGATGCTCAAAATACGCTAAAATCACTTCTTATAAATACATATGGACATTAACCTTTGAAAAAGGTTGGCTATTGAAGAATTTGGAGCTTCCTACAAGTTTTTTTGAAGGTCCTCAAGAAGAAAAACGTAGACAACAAGAGAAGCTTGATCTTCTTCGTCTTCTTCATCCTTTGAAGCCCATTAAAGACCAAGGCTATGGAGGAGTCATCCTTTTCTTTCTTCTTAACCTCCATTGAATTTTGATAAGATTCATATAGTTTAAATTTCTGCTTTCATATAATTATTCATTACATCACTTCATCACGCACAATCACTTCATCTTTTTCCATACCTATACATCCTTTAGGGACTTAAAAGAACACAAAACAAGTAAGTTCTTTAGTTTAGTTGCATGATAATTTTGTTGGGTAGAATAGATACTACCTCTCTTTAGTTCTAATCTATTTGTTTTCTTTTGCTTTTAATCTTTCTTGCAAGATTTGAAAGAGATTTCAAAGAAAGCTTAGTGTTTTGAACAGACGAAGAAACACCCCCAAAGAACAAGAGTAATGAAAGAGAAGGCTCTTTTCTTTTGGCCGATCGAAAGAGAGGAACAAAAGAACTCCATATTCTCCCTATTTGCAAGGTTAGTAAGCAATCATTTTTCCTTTGAAACCCTCGGTTTCTGACGATCATAATTTCTTTAATATTGTTAATCATAGTAAACACATGATATCATGATGAACACACACTCTTTTTTAGTACTACAGGCGCCCGACCTCTAGCGGTATCAACGTAGTCCTCTTGTTGTAGGAACGTCCTCATCTCCTCGCTTGAATCGACAGTCGTGCCGTGCTTCTGAATCCGCAATGATCGTCATGGCATGCAGACGAAGAAATCATGGCGAGTGGGAATCACGAAGCAATGAAGATGGAGCCCAAAGAGCCTCCCTGGGGGAGCGCCCATAGCATAGAGAGAGAGAGATGGGGGAGAAGCAAGGGTTGCTCTAGAGCTTGGCCCAGGGAGCCCTCTTCGCTATCTTTATATTAATTCTAGCGATTTTTCATAAAAACCTCTTATTATTATAAAATCCACTTGAATATCCCGAACCAAGAACCTTTTTGCGTATGACCCTCTAGGTCCAAACGCCAGTCGATTTTTGACCCAATAAGTCCAATAACTCTTTATTGACTTATTGTAATTAATTAATATCTAATATTCAATTAATTACTAAACCGAATTATTGTCTCACAATAATCGTCTGGATCTCCGATCATTTGGGTAGAAAGCAACACCGCATGATCTTAGAAGGCGATGCAGTTTCGTAACCCGTTCTTGGAACCTGTCCATTCACAGTTACCACGTAAATTTAATCCTTCATCCGTACAATGCTCCTAAATTAACCAAGGGCATGGTTAATTGTCAAACCCTAACCGGTTAATCCACTCGGCATGAATGCGTGCATCTTCAATATCAGAGAACACCTTTCCTGATGTTGAGTCCGCCCTGGCTAAGAACTTCTATGCATTTAACCTAGAGCATTCTTTCTCTAATTACTAAAAGCAAATGATTCCTTATTGACACACAATCGCCTTCGAAGGTCTTCCGTTGAGCCCAATCACATGACTGACTAGAATCCCATGGACAAGGATCCATAAGCCATGGTTAAAGTCCAAAAGTCCATCGGCAAAGACTCTTTGGTGTCTCAAGTCTGAAGACCATCCACGCTATTATGACGATGGATCAAGTCGGTTGACAATCAAGTAACTTACCATTCAACAATCCATATCGAACCAGTTCAGTAAACTCATTCCCCAATGAGCACCTACAAGTTCAACATATTATCTCTATACAAGTGACTATGAGATCAGTCACCCTCATCATACGAGCTGGAGCAACCTGTACTAGTCTAACCGGATGTCCGATGTCCTTCTCCGATATCCACCGACTAGGAATAATTAAGAATACATGTTTATAGATCGTCAATGTCATTATTGTAATCTCATCACAATCTGACAATCTTTGCATAGATTAATGAACTTCACTATGATACGACTAATATAAAATAGACGATTTACACATAATGAATATTTATTACCATTAATAAGTGAACAAGAATAAGTTTAATTGGCTTGTAGGTCATACACATAACTAATTTCTTCCATCCGGACAGAGAATCATATTACATGACTATTATTATATTCGTAGCATAATAAAGAACGTTATTTCTATTTCTTGTTTGGACAGAATTGGATACAAATTAACCTTTGAAAATAATAGTTGTTCAATTTATTATAATAATAGCAAATTTGGTTAATGGATTGTATCTGTTGACTGTTTGTTATTTTTCTCTTCACCTTGACAGAGCTCCTAAAAGGAGTAAGAATGGTGTGAACTAAGTCTATCTGTGGCATTGTAGGCTTGGACGCATTGGTGAGAACAGACTCCAGAAGTTGTATAGAGATGGATATTTGGAGCCATTTCATTATGAATCATTTGCAACTCGTGGGTCCTATTTGATGAATAAGTTGACTAAGTCTCCATTTACAGGACATGGAGAAAGGGCAAAGACTCGTTGGAACTAATATATTCTAATGTATGTGGTCCAACGTCTACCAAGTCAAAGGTGGCTTCTCATATTCTGTCATATTTGTAAATGACTTCTCTAGATTTGGCTATATGTATTTAATAAAGTACAAGTCGGAAGTTTTTGAGAAGTTTGAGAAATTTAAGAATGATGTGGAGAAGCAAACTAGAAAGAGTATTAAAACTTTTTGATCAGATCGAGGAGGAGAATACTTGAGTACGGAGTTCACACAATTCTTGAAGGATAATGGTATCCTTTCTCATTGGACTCTTCCCTATACACCTCAAATGAATGGTGTATCAGAAAGGAGGAATCGCACCCGGTCGGATATAGTGCGATCCATGATGAACCTTTCACAGTTACTAGTGTCTCTTTGGGGACATGCACTAGAGTCAGCCACATATCTATTAAATAAGGTTCCCAACAAGTTTGTTATTTCCACCTCATATGAGACATGGAAGGATAGGAAGCTTGACTTTAAGCATGTTAAAGTCTGGGGTTGTCCTAGCCATGTGAAGAGACATGACCCGAACAAGCTGAAATTACAAATTGAAACATGCAGGTTTGTGGTTTACCTAAAAGAGACTTTTGGGTCCTACTTTTATCACTTTGGTGAACAAAAGGTATTTGTCATCTAGAGAGCTGTCTTCTTGGTAGAGGAATACCTTCTTCAAGAGGACAGGGGGAATAAAGTAGTTCTAGAAGAGGTTCTAGATCCACATACTATACCTGACTCAGTAGACTAGCCACGAGTTCTTGAACTTGTTCAAGAGTACACAAAGGAACCATGAAGCTCTTCTAGGGTTCTGAGACAACCACGAAAGATATGTTGGACATATAAGTAAGGATGACTCAAGTATACCCAATAATGAGGATGATGATCTAAAGACCTACCAGTAGGCCATTGAGAGCGCAGAGGCCGGAAAATGGGGAAAAGCTATGAACTCTGAGATATATCCATGTACACCAACCAAGTCTAGAACTTTGAGGACTTTCCGAGGGTATTATACCCATCGATTACGAGTAGATCATTAAGTGAAAGATCGGTGCAAATGAATGAATCGACACTTATAAGGTAAGGTTCTTGGCAAAGGGATATCGTCAAAGACAAGAAATTGACTATGACGAAACTTTCTCACCAATTGTCATGATAAACTCAATCAGAGTTCTTCTCACCTATTACCGCAGATGGATGTGAAGATTGTCTTCCTCAATAGAAATATTGAGTAAGAGGTGCATATAATACAACCTGAGGGTTACACTTACAAGGAGATTCTAGATAAAGTGTGCAAACTTCAGAGATCCATCTATGGACTGAAGTAGGCATCGCAGAGCTGGAACACAAGATTTGATAAGGTTATCAAGTCTTATGACTTCAATGAAGATGAGCCTTATATATACAAGAAGACCAATGGGATCGCTATCATGTTTCTAATATTTTACGTGGATGACATCCTATTCATTGAAAATAATGTAGCAATATTATCACCTGTAAAGATATGGCTATCAAATACATTTTCCATGAAGGATTTGAGAGAAACATCCTACGTATTGTGAATATGGACCTATAGAGATAAATTAAAGAGGATGCTTGCCTTGACCAATCCTTGTATATAGACACAATTGTCAAAAGATTTGACATGAAAAATTCTAAAAAAAGTCTCATATCGATGAAATATGAAATTTATCTCTCTAAGGAGTAGTCATTCAAGACTCCAGAAGAGAAGGTGATAAAGTGTTAAATTGATCATCTAAAGGCAATCAAACGCATCATACTCATGTTTTTATCTGTAAAATAGCATGAAATGATAGATAATTGCGTACCAAGTCCAACGGTACCAATTTCGTCAAATTCTGACTTAAAAACATCGTCATTTCATGTGATTAATGGAGTATAGCGCATTTGCGGTTTTTCAACAAAACCGAGACGAAATAAATAAATATAATGATATTTTATGATAATGTGCTAATTTATATTTATTTTATGTGAACAGGACATGCCGATGATGCAGTGCAGCTGGTGGAGTTTCCAGAAATTTGGGAGAGGTCTAGGGTTCGAATTTCGATAAATTCGACGTTATTTTGTCCAAAAGATTAAAGCAGGAGTAAAAACGTTATTTGAGGCCCTAGTGTTGCCCTAATTCCACGGCCAAGAAGAACCCAAGAAGGGCCAGCCACCCTAGTGTTGTCCCATTTACTGTCTGATATTGGGTAAATGATACCCGCATCTAGCCATTTACTGTCTGATATTGGGAAATTAAAATCTTAATTCCCTGAAGATCGACTCGGACTCACCATTATTATTAATTTTCAAAATCTAATTTGAATGAGCCGAATAAATTTAGATTGAACGTTCTTATGAGTGTTTAACGACGCACAATTTGGAACGATCAATTTTTGGCGCCGTTGCCAGGGAGTTAGATTTTTAATTTTGATTATCTTGGATTTAGTGTAATTAATCTTTAGCTAACCTTATTTTTCTTATTTTTGCAGGTATATTGAAAAAAGAAAAAAAAAAGGGGGGGAAAGCGAAATCATAGTGAGTGTGTTCCAACTTTCTATGTTTCAATTTCCTTACTTTAGTTAGTTTCCATTTTTATAGTTTCTAGTTTAGATAGGTTTCCATTAACTAAAAAAAAGAAACAAAAGAAGAACATCCAAATTTAAAAATCTTCATTTCCAAGATTAGAAACCTTTCATGCTAGGCATTCATCATTCTAGGAAAGCATGAGCTAGTTTCCTTACACAATTATTTCTATAAATTGTTGAAGATTGCGGGGGAAAGGTACGTGTTTCAATTTTAGCAAGTCATTCATGATTGCATCAACACACCCTGCATTGATTTGATTATTGCCTTGTATTGCATTCAAAAAGACTTTAAGGGCAACAACTTTAACCACATAAGGTAGGGATTTGATCACCCTTCCTTAGCCCACAAATCACCTTCCTTGCATTGGCATTTCCTAATCCAATTAAAAGCAAGTCGAAAGAGAATCTAGGGTTTACACCGTGAGTGGTTTAAATTTTGGGTTGCCTCCATTTTTGGCAACGGTGTCTAGGCTAGAGGTTGAAAAGGCAAACGTCTAAACGGGAAAGTGGTTCTCTAATTAGGTACCTACGAAAGTAGGGGGAGCCTCCCACTAGCCCACCTCTTACCTGGCCGTTGATTGATTGTGGTTGTGACTCGAGGTGGACTCCATTCACCTTGTAAGAAAATTCACATAGAGAGTCTAGGTTAACATTAGATCATTAGGATAATTTATTTGTCAAAATTGTTTGCATTTATAAAAAAAAACAATAAATAGAAAACAAAATTCAAATCCATCCTCTCTCCATCAGTCCTAGTGTATGCAAGGTAGGAGATCTCAAAACCCTAACCTTCTAAGACCATTTGCTGAAATAGAAAGAATCCTACATCAAAGAAATCCACCACAAGATCAAATGGCTGATAATCAGGACCCACCAAAGCAAATGAAGGATTATTTCATTCCAAATCGATACCAACCTTCATCCTATATTCATCTTCCTCATAATCCAGCCAATCAATATGAAATTAAATCTAGCACCATTCAGATGCTCTCATCCTTTTATGGGAATACTAATGAAGATCTTTATAAGCATCTGGATGAATTTTTAGAAATCTGTTCCACGGTGAAGATCCAGAATTTCACCGATGATGGCCTTAAGTTGACCTTATTTCCCTTTTCATTAAAGGACAAGGCTAAATATTGGTTGGGAACTATAGGAAGGCCCATTAGGACATGGGAAGAAATGCAGAAAGAATTTCTCAAGAAGTTCTATCCCATAGGGCGGACCAATACCATAAGAAGGGCCATCACGAGTTTTACCCAAACTCCTGGGGAATTGATCCATGAATCTTGGGAAAGACTGAAAGAATTGCTTAGGAAATGCTCTCATCATGGGCTTTCAAAATGGCAAATTGTCCAAGCAATCTATGAAGGATTGTCTGAACAGTTCAGACAGATGGTGGATGCCTCATGTGGAGGGGCATTTATGATGAAAAATGAAGATGAGGCCTATGATCTGTTTGAGATGTTAAGTGAAAATTCCATCAATCATGCCTCATTATCATCTTATGAGAGGTCCGTTGGGCCATCTAAACGGACTGGAATGTACGAACTCAAGGCCCGTGGAGAGCCCGATTCCATAATGGACATAAATCTGATTAATCAGAAATTGGATAAGGTAGACATCTTGGCCCAAAAACTAGACCAACTCTTGGCCTTAAACAAGCAAGAGCCTACTTACCCAACACAATCTAGTCCATATGAAGGCCCATCTTCTGCTAATCATGACATTTGTACCTTATGCGCAAATCCAACCCATCAAGTGAATGAATGCCCAACTGCAGCCCAACTTCTACCATTCATTCAAGAACAAGTTCAGACTGCCCAGGGATTCTCCAGGCCCAATAATGATCCATTCTCAAATATTTACAATCCTGGCTGGAGAAACTATCCTAATTTCTCTTGGAAGAATCAGCAGGCCCCATTACCAATGTCCAATCCTCCCATGCATCAAGCCCAAAAGCCACAGAATTCATTTCAACAGCAATCTAATTTCTATGGAAATGTTCAGGCTAGGGGATCTCAAGCCCAGTTTTCTCAACCGGCCCAGTATCAATTAGGTCAACCAGCTTAGTATCAATCAGGTCAACCGGCCCATTATCAATCATTCCAATCAGGTCAACCGGCCCACTACCATTCATTCCAATCTGGACAACCGACCCAATCATTCCAATCAGGACAGCCAACCCAATACCATCCTCCACCCACTTACCAACAACCTCCTCAGCCCAACTTTGATGACAAATTCACTCAACTACAACAACTGATTTTGACCCAACAACAATCCATTGCTAAGTTGGAAAGCCAAATGGGCCAGCTAGCTGAGGCTACGATGAGAAGAGAAGTTGGCCAACTTCCTAGTCAACCCATTGCCAATCCAAGGAATCAACCTTCCGGTTTTCCACAGTAATCGGGCTTGTTACCTCAGCCTGGCCCGTTACCACAACCTAAAGGGCCGCAATTTGAGAATGCTAAAGCCATTTCAGCCCTTAGGAGTGGGAGAAGTTTAGAACAACCACATGCAGATGGAGAGTTAGCCAAAGGTTCCACTGATGGGCCTCAGGAAATTGAAAGTGAGAGTGAAGCTGAACCCAACATGGAAAAGTTGGAGGAGGATCCGAAAGGAAAAGGGAAGATAGATGAAGGCCCAAGTTCTTATCAACCTAGGGTGCCATTTCCAAATGCCTTGTTAGCTAAGCCCAATGCCATGAAGAAACTGGCCCATAATGAGGAATTGTTGGACTTATTCAAACAAGTTCAGATTAATATTCCACTCCTCGATGCCATCAAGCATGTACCAGCTTATGCTAAGTTCCTTAAGGAATTATGTACTCTACGAAGAAAATCTAGAATGGCACCCGAAAAGGTTCGGCTTTCAGAAGATGTTAGTGCGATTGTGATGAATCATTTACCCAAGAAGTTAAAGGATCCTGGAGCACCTCTAATTTCAAGTGACTTAGCTGGAGTTACATTTGATAGAGCTTTATTGGATTTAGGTGCTAGTGTGAACCTCTTGCCAACAGCCATTTATGAAAAATTTGATATTGGGGAATTAAAGCCCACATCCATCATCTTGCAGTTGGCTGATAGGTCTGTGAAGACTCCACGGGGATTAATTGAGGATGTTATTGTGAAGGTTCATGATTGATATTTTCCCGTGGATTTTCTTATTTTGGATATGGCATTACCTGAGGAACTCATTCACACCCCAATCATCTTAGGTCGTCTATTCTTAGCCACTGCCAAAGCTAATATAAATTGTGAAACTGGCATAATGGACATTTCATTTGGGGGTCAAAAGGTCAAGATTAATGTCTTCAAAGCATCTCAATACCCAGATCATGAAGAAGAATGTCATACCATTGATATCTTGGATAATCTGGTTGAAGAAAATGAGATGTCCACATATGACCTGTTGGAGGAAGCCAATATTTTAAAGGATTCGCCCGGCCCATTAACATCTTGGCCCAAGGTCAAACCTTTACCAGCCTTACAATCTGAGCCCGCTTTGCCATCCTTAGAGGACCCTCCTGAGCTTGAACTCAAACCATTACCTGAGTCTCTCAAGTATATCTTTTTGGGGCCGGACCAAACTCTCCCGGTCATCATTGCGGCAAATCTCACATCGCCGCAGGAAGCCCAATTAACCGAGGTCCTCAAAGACCACAAGGGTGCCATTGGATGGTCGGTGGCAGATTTAAAGGAAATTAGCCCGTCCATTTGCATGCATCACCAATATCAGACAGTAAATGGGTCAGCCCAACCCAAGTGGTACCCAAGAAATCTGGATTAACGGTTATCAAGAATGATCATGGAGAAGAGGTACCCACTAGGCTCACCACGGGATGGAGAGTATGCATTGATTACCGGAAGCTGAATCTCATGACTAAGAAGGATCACTTTCCACTCCCATTCATGGATCAGATTCTGGAAAAGTTATCGGGCCAAAAGTACTTTTGCTTCTTAGATGGGTACTCCGGGTACAATCAAGTGGCTATTTACCCGGAAGATCAAGAAAAGACCACCTTTACGTGCCCTTATGGCACGTTTGCTTTTAGGAGGATGCCATTTGGATTATGCAACGCACCAACCACATTTCAACGGTGCATGATGGCTATATTCTCCGATATGGTGGGAGAATTCCTCGAAGTTTTCATGGATGATTTCTCAATCTTCGGGGATTCTTTTGAAAATTGCTTAGAAAATCTTACACAAGTGCTAGCCAGATGCATTGACACCAATCTGATACTTAGCTGGGAAAAGAGCCACTTTATGGTTCGAGAGGGCATTGTTCTAGGCCACATTGTGTCTGAAAGGGGGATAGAGGTAGATAAAGCTAAGATCGATCTCATATCCAATCTTCCTCCTCCTACCTCGGTCAGGCAGATCCGTTCATTCCTTGGCCATGCCGGTTTCTATCGTCGGTTTATCCACAATTTCTCTCAAATTGCCCGGCCTCTAACTCTTCTCCTAGCTATGGATGTCCCTTTCCAAATGGATGAATCTTGCATCAAGGCATTTAATTCTCTGAAGGAATCTTTGACCAAAGCCCCGATTCTTCAATCTCCAGATTGGTCTTTACCCTTCGAAATCATGTGCGATGCCTCGGATTATGCTATCGGTGCAGTTTTGGGACAAAGACTCAACAAGTGTCCCGTGGTGATATACTATGCAAGTCGCACCCTTGCAGATGCTCAAATGAATTATATCACCACAGAAAAGGAATTGTTAGCCGTGGTCTTTGCCTTAGAAAAATTCAGATCTTATCTTTTAGAGGCAAAAGTCATAATTTATTCTGATCACTCAGCTCTGAAATACCTGTTGACCAAGAAGGATGCAAAGCCTAGACTTATTAGATGGATCTTACTCCTTCAGGAATTTGATTTGAAAATTCGGGATAAGAAGGGTTCTGAGAATGTGGTAGCTGACCACCTATCCCGAATTCTGATCTCCGAAAGTACACCAATCACTGATTCCTTTCCCGATGAGCATCTACTGACCATTTCTCACACTGTTGCACCTTGGTATGCTCATATTGTCAATTACAAGGTAACTAATCAACTTCCGGAAGGATGGACTAAAAGTGAGAATGACAAATTATTTCTAGGAGGATCCTGAATTATTCAAATTTTAGGAGGATCCTGAATTATTCAAATTCTATCCTGATCAAATTATTAGGCGATGTGTTCCTGAAGAAGAACAACATAGTGTTCTCAACTTCTGCCATAATCTAGCTTGTGGGGGCCATTTCTCAAGAAAGAAAACTGCAGTCAAGGTCCTGCAAAGTGGTTTTTACTGGCCCACACTTTTCAGAGATGCCCATGAATTTAGCAAAACTTGCCTCCGATGTCAGGCTGTAGGAAATATGGCGAAAAGGGTATGATGCCACTCAACCCAATCTTGGTGGTTGAAGTTTTTGATGTTTGGGGAATTGACTTTATGGGACCTTTTCCACCCTCTTTTGGACATACATATATTCTGGTAGCGGTGGATTATGTCTCTAAGTGGATTGAAGCAATAGCCACCCGAACCAATGATCATAAAGTGGTCATTAAATTCGTTCAGAAGAATATCTTTTCTCGGTTCGGGTGGCCTAAAGCTATCATAAGTGATGGAGGAACGCATTTCACGAATTATCAGTTTCTTGCTTTGCTTAAGAAATATGAGATTAATCACAAAGTAGCTACCCCTTATCATCTCCAAACCAGCGGCCAAGTGGAAGTTTCCAATAGAGAGATTAAGAATATTCTGCAAAAGTCCGTTAGGCCCGATAGAAAAGATTGGTCTGAAGATTGGATGATGCTTTATGGGCCTATCGGACCGCTTACAAAACTCCTATTGGCATGTCTCCTTATTGCCTGGTTTTTGGAAAAGCGTGCCACCTTCCGGTGGAGTTGGAACATAGGGCTTATTGAGCCATTAAACAAGTCAATCTGGACCTAACCCAAGCTGGTTCCCATCGAACCTTACAACTGAGTGAGCTAGAAGAGTTGCGCAACAAGGCCTATGAAAATTCAAAGATTTATAAAGCCAAAACTAAAGCTTTCCATGATAAACATATTGTGAGAAAATCCTTTCTTCCAAATCAGAAAGTTTGGCTATTTAATTCTAGGCTCCGCTTATTTCCAAGAAAACTGAAATCCAGATGGGATGGACCCTTCATGGTCGTTAAAGCCTTTGATCATGGAGCCCTTAAAATTCTGAATCCCAAGAGTGGGAACACTTTCACTGTTAATGGTCAACGGTTGAAACTATTCATTGAAAATCTTCAAAATGCACCACCTGAATCCATAGAACTGAGTGATCCACATTAACTGAACTTCCGTCTGGCTGAAGACGATAAACTTAGCTCTTGTTGGGAGGCAACCCAATATTTTACTTCAGTTTTTGTATTTATTTTCCTTTTAGGTCCATGAGCAGCAGTCACCGTGGGTATGTGGCATCCTCCTCATTACAGGTTGTTTCGCTCCTTCACAATTCTCTTCTGACTGACATGTTTTTCATATCTTTTATGCCATTGAGGACAATGTCAATCAAGTTGGGGGGTGGGACAATCAATTTGATATGCATTTATTGGAAATTCGTTTGAAGAAAACTGATATCTTTCACTGAAAAATGGTCAAATTTTTAAAAATTTCTTTCAAAAACTTCTTTTCACATCCTATGAAAATTGCATGAAAATCATGTTTCATTAAGTAAATCTTAAACAAATCAGCTTTTTTGTTGTCACATTGGTTAAAGAGCCTTTAAAGTTTAAATATCCCACTTCACAAAAATCCTCGGCAGGATGATTTTCACACACATACGGCAACTTAGAATAAATACAAGATCTTAAAAGTATAGAATTGCTGGAATTAACCTTAAGGATAAGACTACTTATTCTAATTTCTCTTTTTAGGTTGAACGAAAGGAATGTGTAGGATTCGTAATAGGGGACTGTCCCACTCAGCACTCTAAAAGATACGGTCATTTAAAATGGGCAGCTGTAAACACTAAAGGCAATAGAAGGCAGTAAAAGAGCTAAAGGAAGGTAGGTGGCAAAAAGTACGTACCTCCCTCAAGCAATTCAAAGAGAGTGGCAAAAAGTATGCACTCTCAAAAGAAAAAGTACAATGAAATGAAAAGGCCATGCTAAAAAGTCCATCGTACCAAAAACATGACCAAGTCGTAAAAAGTGCTGAGTTGGGATGGGAACTGAAAAACGGTCCTCACTGACTGATCGGGAAATCTTTTATTCTCTTCTCCTCCCCAGGTAGTCTTATCTAAAGGGTAGTAAAGGCAAGAATATACCAGAGAGGTCGGAAACGAGTTCTAAGCGTGTCAATTTTCATGCACAATCACCTGTCGTGTATCAAAATACTGTGGGATAGGACAAACATTATCTTAACCAATCGGCTACCACTTAAATTGATTGTGAAAGATACTACAAATGAAGCATGATAATTCATTGTTTGTCCTAACTGTTCCTTATTTGCATTGCTAAGGGACTAGCAATGAGTAAGTTGGGGGGTGTGATAAAGTGTTAAATTGATCATCTAAAGGTAATCAAACGCATCATACTCATGTTTTTATCTATAAAATAACATGAAATGATAGATAATTGCGTACCAAGTCCAACGGTACCAATTTCGTCAAATTCTGACTTAAAAACAGCGTCATTTCATGTGATTAATGGAGTATAGCGCATTTGCGATTTTTCGACAAAACCAAGATGAAATAAATAAATATAATGATATTTTATGATAATGTGCTAATTTATATTTATTTTATGTGAACAGGACATGCTGATGATGCGGTGCAGCTGGTGGAGTTTCCGAAAATTTGGGGGAGGTCTAGGGTTCGAATTTCGATAAATTCGACGTTATTTTGTCCAAAAGATTAAAGCAGGGGTAAAAACATCATTTGAGGCCCTAGTGTTGCCCTAATTCCACGGCCAAGAAGAACCCAAGAAGGGCCAGCCGCTTTCCTAAAGTCCACTTTCTTTAAAAGAAAACAAAAAAATCTTCCTTCCCATCCTCTCTGATTTCGGTTCCTTCTCTCTCTCCAGTTTCCCTTCCCGCACGCACTCCTCTCTATATATCCGTCTCTCTCTCGGCTTCTCCGTTTATTCCCAGCAGCCCCAATTCCCTCTCTCTCTCGGACTCTCTCTCTCGGCTTCTCCGTTTCCCAGCAGCCTCTCCTTCACCCTCTCCCTCTTTCTCTCCAACCTCCACAGCTGACTCTCCCTCTCTCTTCTATTCCTCCTCTCCTCCGGCTCTCTTCCACGCACCTCCACAGCTTCTCCACTCTGCGGTGAAGCCCAGCCCGGCGAGGCCCCTCCAGCAGCTTCACAGCACATGCGCAAGCCGCACGCACCCAGCTGTTCACGGACCTCCACGGCCAGCAGCTGCATCCAAGCTCCTCCAGCGCCCATCACGCATGCATGCATGCATGCATGCGTGCACGTTGACAGCATCCTCCAAGCGCCGGCAAGCTCAAGCTCCTCCACGCGGCAGAGCACCAGCAACGCAGCACCACCTACCTCCACCTGCTGCGCCTGCTTCTTCCTAGAAGCCACCAACGCCCCAGCCAACAAGTACCAGCAGCTCCACGTGCCCACAGGTTTGAAGCCTTCACCTCCTGCACGCGCCGCCCATGCATGCTTGGACGTCCCCCACGCGACAGCTCCTCCACGCATGCAGCAGCTACACTCCAGGGCACCAGCCGGCAACCCCACAAAGAGTCCACATAGCTGCTGATTTGTTCTTTCTTTCCCCCACTAGTATAGTATTAGTTTATTTAATTAGGGTTAGTTGTTGGTTAGTTGTTGTTTAATGATGTTTTATTAGTTATTGGTTGTTTAATTAGGTTATTTGATTCATGATGATTAATGGTTTACACAATTAAACAATAGTTTTTTTTGTTGTTATAATTTTTTTTAGTTGTGCTTGTTTTCCATATGTGCTTGTGTTTAATTTCTGAAAAAGACAAAAAAGATTTATTTAATTTACGTAATTATACCTTTAGGTAACATTAGTTAATTGAATTCTAGTTTGAATAAGTAATTAGTTCACTTAAATTTTCACCTATTTTTAGATAATTAAAATCTAAGGTTTTCGAAATTAAAATCTTAATTCCCTGTGGATCGACTCGGACTCACCATTATTATTAATTTTCAAAATCTAATTTGAATGAGCCGAATAAATTTAGATTGAACGTTCTTATGAGTGTTTAACGACGCACAATTTGGAACGATCAGAAGGCATTGATGGACAAAGTACCTTATGTATCTACCATAGGATCTATCATGTATGCCATGTTATGTACAAGGCTTGATGTAGCATATGTCCACATTTTACGAGCAGATAGTAGGCAGATCCAAGTGATGCACACTAGAAAATAGTAAAATGTATCTTTAAGTACTTGAGAAGGACTAAGGATATATTTCTGATCTATAGAGGAGGTGACTTGAAGCTACGAGGGTATACTGACTCGAGCTTCCAGTCAGATCTAGATGATAGCAAATCTACCTCCAAATTCGTGTTCACCTTGAATGGTAGGGCAATGAACTAGAAGAGTTTCAAGTAGGAAACTACTATAGATTCAACGACAGAAGCTGAGTACATCGCTGCAATTGAAGCTACTAAGGAAGCAGTCTAGATGAAAAAGTTCATCACCGACCTGGGCGTAGTTCCAAGCATCTGATCATGTCCCATTGTTGTGTGACAACAATGGGACAATAGCCCTAGCGAAAGAGCTACGGTCTCAGAAGTCAAAGGACATTCTGAGGTGCTTTCACGATCAGAGATATTATCGCCAGAGGAGACGTTATGGTGGAAAGAGTTCTGTCAGCCGACAACATAGCAAATCCACAGATGAAGCCTTTGTCTCAGGTTGTGTTTGAGTGTTACCTAGAGTATATAGGAATACAATATAGAGGTGATTGACTTTAGTCCAAGTAGGAGATTGTTAGTATTGTGTATAGCCTATAAGTCAATCACATACCTTATACTATCTTGTTCAATTATTTCAATAATAATGACGTTATATTTATTATGTGTAAATCACTTTTTATTCAACTGTTTCATAATGAAGTCCATGAATGTGTACAATAGTTGTCAAATTATGATGAGATCTTAATAATGAGATTGATAACTTATAAATACATTATTAAGTATTCTTAGCCTTGTCAGAGGATATCTGAAAAAGTCATCAAATATATAGTGAGACTAGTATAGGATACACTTGTTTATTTGATGAGGGTGACTGATCTCACAGTCACTCATATGGAGACACTAAGGAGAACCTGTAGGTGCTCACTAGTAAATGAGTTCAATGAAATGATCCAACTCGAATCGTTGGAAAGTAATTTACTTGACTATCATCCAGCTTGACTCAATGTCATAGTTATACGGTTGGTCTTTGGACTTGAGACATCAAAGACACCTTGTTGGTGGATTTCTGGACTTTGACCTTCACTAATAGATCTCTAACCATGGGGTCCTAATCAGTCAAGGAATCGAGCCCAACGGAATACCTTCGAAGGTAATTGAGTGTTCAATAATGGATCATTCACTCTTGATAATTAGAGAGAGAATGCTCTAAGTAAGATGCATGAAAGTCCCTAGCCATGGCAGACACTATATCAAAAAAAGAGTCTTTTAATATCGTAAGGCAGTATCTAATCTAAGTGAGTTGACCGGTTAGGACTTGATAGTCAACCATGTCCTAGGTTGACTCGAGAGTATTGTACGAACGAAGCATTATAGCCACATAATTGTTAGTTTTAGGTGGCCTACAAGCCAATCTGACTATGTAAATCTCGTTCATTTATTAATATAATGGCATAATATTCATTATGTGTAAATCGTATTAATTATCGTCTCATAATGAAGTCCGTGAATATGTGCAATGGTGATCAGATTATGATGAGATCATACTAATGAGACTGATCACTTAAACACACATATTCTTAATCGTTCCTAGTCGGAGGATATCTGAGAAGGACATCGAATATCCAGTTAGACTAGTACAGATTACTCCTGCTCATATGATGAGGGTGACTGATCTCATAAGTCACTTGTGTGGAGACACTAAGGCGAATCTGTAAGTGCTCATTGGAGAATGAGTTCACTGAACTGATCCGACTGAATCGCTGGATGGTATTGTACCTCACTGTCAACCAGCTGGATTCTATTATCGCAGTTGCGTGGATGGTCCTCGGACCTGAGACACCAAGGACACCTTATCGGTGGACTTCTGTACTTTGACCTTGGTTTACGAATCTCTAACCACGGGATTCTAAAACGCCAAGGATTGGGTACAGCGGAATACCGACGAAGGGAATTGTGTGTCAATAAGGAATCATTCGCTCTCGGAACTTAGAGAGAGAATACTCTAAGAAGGATGCGCGGAAGTCTCTAGCCAGGGCAGACGATAATATCGGGAAAGCAGTTTTTCGATATTCATCAGCGGCATCCAATCCAAGTGAGTCGACCAGTTAGGGTTTGATAGCATGCCATACCCTGAGTTGACTCGAGAGCATTGTACGAATGAAGGATTATATCCACGCGGTAACTGTCGGCGGAAAGGTTCCAAGAGTGGGTTACTTAACCCCGATACCTTCTGGGTTCACGCGGTGTTGCTTGGCACCCAACGTGATCGGAGGCCCGGTCGAATTCGATGTGCGACATCAAGTCGATTGATTAATTAATTAATAAAGAGTTATTAATTGATTAATAAAGCCAGTGAGGAGTCACTGGGCTTATTGGGCTATTAACCGGACTGGTAATTGGGCCTAGAGGGTCACACGCAAATGATTCTCAAGGCAATGGATAAATAAGTGGGTTTTATATAAACCGGGGGTTTTTATGAAAAACCACGTGGTTAGTATAAAACATAGCAAACGGGCTGCGCAGGCCAAGCGGCTGCTAATCCTAGCCGCCCCTCCTCTATTTCTCTCTATCTCTCTGTCTGGCGTCCCAAACATATCCGGATATGCTCCGCCACTTCTCCGACTCCTGTTCGACGGGAAATCGTCCGATCGTTGCGGCAATTGTTGCGGCGAACGACGGAGGTTTCGTGGGCTGCGAAGAACGAGGAACGTGAGGATATCCGTCGTGAGGAGGATCACGTGGAATCCGCTAGAGGTCGGGCGCTTGCGCGGCTTGCGGTGTCGCACCGACGGAACCAAACGGTTGCGGATTCGAATCCGCACACGGTAAGAACCGATTATCCGATAATCCGTTTTTCAGATTTTTCGAAATGGGAACGGATCTCCGTTTTATTTTTATTTCCGCTGCACGGGAGATCCGAAGGAACCCGAGAATCCAACAGTGGTATCAGAGCTAGGTTCCACTGTTTCTCATCCCGTTTCAGTTTCCAATTTAATATTTCCATGTATTATTCCATGCTTATAATCCGATTGTAACAACAGAAAAATGTTCATAAGATGAACACTTATAATAAGATTATTTTTCTATAATTTTTTGGATTTTATTGGGGTGCTTCCTGTTCTTCATGTGATGAAGAACAACGGGATTTTAGCAACTTCAATCCAGCATCCCCATGCGATGGGGAGGTGACCCGAGGTTCTGGTATGACCATCAACAACATCGATTGCCGGCAGCAGAAAGCCCACTGGCCAAGTTGGGGTCTTCTCCGGCGATCCCGCTGGCGCTGGAGGGGTCGCCGACAGGACCCGACGACGCCGGCCGCCGAAGGAGTCCCGCCGCCGGCACCCTGCATAACCCAGCCGCCGCCTGCCACCTGTTAGGGTTAGGTTTTGCTGGGCATCGGGTTGGGGGTTGGAGAAAGGGAGGTCGCCCCCGGCCATGGGTTACTTAACTCCGACACCTTCCAGGTTCACGCGGTGTTGCTTGGCACCCAACGTGATCGGAGGCCCGGTCGAATTCGATGTGCGACATCAATTCGATTGATTAATTAATTAATAAAGAGTTATTATTTGATTAATAAAGCCAGTGAGGAGTCACTGGGCTTATTGGGCTATTAACCGGACTGGTAATTGGGCCTAGAGGGTCACACGCAAATGATTCTCAAGGCGATGGATAAATAAGTGGGTTTTATATAAACCGGGGGTTTTTATGAAAAACTGCGTAGTTAATATAAAACATAGCGAACCGGCTGAGCAAGCCAAGCGGCTGCTAACCCTAGCCGCCCCTCCTCTATTTCTCTCTAGCTGTGGCATCCCAAACAGATCCGGATCTTCTCCGCCGCTTCTCCGACTCCCGTTCGATGGGAAATCGTCCACGCGTTGCGGCGATCGTTGCGGCGAACGACGGAGGTTTCGTGGGCTGCGAAGAACGAGGAATGTGAGGATATCCGTCGCGAGGAGGATCACGTGGAATCCGCTAGAGGCCGGGCGCTTGCGCGGCTTGCGGTGTCACACCGACGGAACCGAACGGTTGCGGATTCGAATCCGCACACGGTAAGAACTGATTATCCAATAATCCGTTTTTCAGATTTTTCGAAATGGGAACGGATCTCCGTTTTATTTTTATTTCTGCTACACGGGAGATCCGGAGGAACCCGAGAATCCAACAGTGGTATTAGAGCCAGGTTCCACTGTTTCTCATCCCGTTTTAGTTTCCAATTTAATATTTCCATGTATTATTCCATGCTTATAATCCAATTGTAACAACAGAAAAATGTTCATAAGATGAACACTTATCATAAGATTATTTTTCTGTAATTTTTCAGATTTTATTGGGGTGCTTCCTGTTCTTCATGTGATGAAGAACAATGGGATTTTAGCAACTTCAATCCGGCATCCCCATGCGATGGAGAGGTGACCCTAGGTTCTGGTATGACTAGTGATCATGCCGACCATCAACAACATCGATTGTCGGCACCAGAAAGCCCACTGGCCAAGTTGGGGTCTTCTCCGGTGATCCCGCCGGCGCTGGAGGGGTCGCCGGCGGGACCCGACGACGTCGGCCGCCGAAGGAGTCCCGCCGCCGGCACCCTGCATAACCCAGCCGCCGCCTGCCACCTGTTAGGGTTAGGTTTTGCTGGGCGTCGGGTTGGGAGTTGGAGAAAGGGAGCCCCCCCACCCCACCCCCCCCGAGCCGGTCCGACCGGGCTCTGGTCGGCCGGGTCGCTGCCAAGCCCCTGGCTGAGCCCAGGCTGGCGCCTAGTTCGGACCCAGGCGAGCCAGGGCTCATGACCCAGGCCGAGCCCCTGGTCGAGCCAGGGCTCAAACCTAGGCTCGGGCCAGATGACCCCATTGGTTGGGCCACCTAACCCCTTTATAATTCCTGGCCCAATTTAATAATTAAAATTGTATTTTGACTTTAAAACTCAAAAAGGGTTTCTGAATTTAAAGTTATTATTCAATTTTAATTTAAATGGGCAATTAATGATTTTTGAATCATTTAGATTAACATTTAGTTGTTAATTTATTAATGTTAATTATTAGTTTAAATGTTAAACTAATAATTAATCTTAATTAAACTAATTTAAGGGTTAAATTAGTGAATAATTATTATTATTCTAACTGTTAGATTATTAATTATTATTTCAACTAATTGTTAATTAATTTGTAAGTTAGTTATTAATTTAAATGTTAAATCAATAATTAACTTAGGTGACTAATTTAAGTGTTAAATTAGTAGTCCTTCATTAATTATTGTTAGCTATTAATTTAATAGTTAAATTAATGATAACTTTAATTATCTAATCTAAGAGTTAGATTAATTAGCTATTAATTACTTAGTGTTAATGATTGGTTTAAGAGTTAAATTAATAATTAACATTAATTGGCTAATCTAAATGTTAGGTTAGTAATTAATAATTAATTATAGTTGATCATTAATTAAAGTGTTAAATTATTAATTAACTTTGTTGGACTAGTCTAAGAGTTAGATTAGTTATTAATGATCTAATTGTTAGATTATTAATATGTTTTAATCTAAATGTTAGATTGTTTAATTATTAGAATTGTTCTAATTTACATGGAATAATATGGAAGTATTAATTTGGATTGTGTGCACATGTGATGTGTGTTTTAATGCTTTTAAATTAGATTTGATTGCATGTTAAGTTATTAAAAGAGTTTTCGAAATTCAAATACCAATTTTGATTGGATCTCAGCTTTCTGAAAGCCAAAGTTATTTATTTTGAAAACTCTTTTATTTTAGCCATGTGATACGCTATATCTTGTGTGGATTGTATAAAATACACCGTGGTCATGGATATGCACTTATTTTAATTATTCATGTGATGAATGTTGTGTGTGGATCATGGATATTTGAATAATGGATATTTATTAATTGTTAATAAATAGAGGTCTACGTACCTCTCTCTCTCTCGAACTCTGATGTACTTCTACCTCCCTCTCTCTTGTACTCACCGTAAGGCCTTCTTCTATTTACTTGTAAATTATGAATTTATTGTAATATGATCGAGGCAACCGAGGAAGGAGCGAGGATGATCCACATATGTAACCAGGAAGGCTATGTGATGCAGATCCTTTGCCTGTGTGTTTGCTGAATCTCTAATGTAAATGTTATATTAGAATTATGTGTGCGTTTGACTGTTAGCTCCAGTCAAACCCACTGTGCTATCCATGACTACACTAGACATGTATGTGATGCATTGTTTTTAATGTTTGATTGTGAATCAAAGCAGGTATAGTATTTAGTAAATATATATGATATGTTTATATACTATTACGTAGGAGAGACCAAAATAAAAGTTATCTAAATACCCTCATATTAATTCTAAGCCGAAACGCAAGTAGTTAAGAACTTACCGCGTAGTCCACTATCGTTATAGTCATAGGATTCGAATAACTTTAGGCAGGTTTGTTGTGCTATCCACAAGGACTGTTTAATTGGGAGGAGAAACTGTGACTATGGCATTAGATGCCTATATGATCGAGGTAGAGGAACCATGTAGCTTTGTTGTGCTAGCCACAAGGGCTGCATGCAAATCTATGTTTGTCGCGTAACGATGGTTAGCTTAAACCAGAATTAGTGGTTTGTTGTGCTATCCACAAGGCCATTAAATCTCTGGGGACCGAAGCCATGATCAGATATTGCAAGGAGTTGCAAGTCCCATGAGTTGGGTGCTCTTTGATTGTATTATAGTTTGTTTTGCTATCCACAAGGCTGTACTGCAAGTCATTGAGATTCTGATCCCCACTACAAAACTGTCAGCGTCTCCCGTTCTGTATAACTGAGGGTTATACAGTCCGTCGAAAATTAGTGGGAGTTATAACTTCAACAAAAGACCATGTCCTATTTTATATTTAATATTTGAACATCTGCTAAAATAGAACTTATCTCCTGTAAGGAATTGTGTCGTCGAATAACCCACTCCACGGCATACTTGATGCCCTTTTGACTTACCAGATCTACTCGGATTGGTTTAGAAACCTGAAGAATATCTTCAGATCTGAGCACAATAACTTTGTCCTTGGAGCTGATCCTCCTACTGAATCGGCATTAGATGCCCCTGAAGCAGAGATGATAGCTAACAATAAAAGATCGAAGGACAAAGGCAAAAGAGTAGTAAATGGTGATTGCTTCTACTGTAAGCAGTATGGTCACTGGAAGAGGAACTGTAAGGAGTTCCTCAATGATAAAGATCATGAAAAGGTAAAGCTGTCTGAAGCTTCAGATATCTATATGATAGATATCAACTTGTCAGTTAGAGATTCCACATCTTGGGTATTAGATACCGGATGTGCTTCTCACATCTGTCATGATGCGCAGATGCTAACAAGTAAGCGCAAGCTGACACAAGGCAAGGTGGAATTGAGGTTAGGAAACGGCGCAAAAGTTGTGGCGATTGCTGTTGAGACAGCAAACCTCAGGCTTCCATCAGGAGACGTCTTACTATTAGAAGATTGTTATTATGTTCCTAGCATAATAAAGAACATCATATCAATGTCTTGTTTGGACAAGATAGGATATAAGTTGTTTATTGAGAATAGAAGTTATTCGATTTATTATGGTAATAAATCAATAGTTTCAGCATCTTTAGTCAACGGTCAATATCTCTTAGATGTTTCTCATTACAATCTTCATATTGACAATGCTCTTAAGAAGAGCAAGAATTGTGTGAACCAAGCCTACATGTGGCATTGTAGACTTGGGCACATTGGTGAAAGCAGGTTGCGAAGGCTGCACAAGTATGGTTATTTAACAGCATTCGATTATGAATCGTTTGTGACATGTGAATCATGACTTATGGGAAAGATGGCAAAATCTCCATTTACTGGACATGGAGAACGTGCCAAGGACATTCTGGAACTAATACATTCAGATGTATGTGGTCCAATGTCCACCCAAGCCAAAGGTGGCTTCTCATACTTCATCATGTTTACCGACGACTTCTCAAGGTTCGGCTATGTGTACTTAATGAAGTACAAGTCGGAAGCATTTAAGAAATTTAAGGAGTTCAAAAATGAGGTAGAGAAGCAGTTAGGAAAGAGTATTAAAGCTCTTCGATCAGATCAAGGAGAAGAATACTTAAGTACTAATTTCACACAATTCTTGAAGGATAATGGTATCCTTTCTCAAGTAACCCCTCCATATACACCACAGATGAATGGTGTATCGGAAAGGAAGAATCGCACCTTGTTGGACATGGTGCCATCCATGATGAGCTTTTCGGGATTACCAGTGTCCCTCTGGGGTATGCTCTAGAATCAGCAGCATACCTACTGAACAGAGTACCCAGCAAGTCTATGACCTCTACTCCATATGAGATATGGAAAGGCAGGAAACCATAATTTAAACATGTTAAAGTCTGGGGTTGTCCTGCTCATGTAAAGAGGCATGATCCAGACAAGTTGGAATCACGAACTGATAAATGCAGATTTGTGGGATATCCAAAGGAAACATTTGGATACTATTTTTACCATCCTGGTGAACAAAAGGTGTTTGTTGCCAGGAAAGCTATCTTCCTGTAAGAGGAATACCTTCTCCAGGAGGACAGTGGGAGTAAAATAGTACTAGAAGAGGTTCCATATCTCCAAAAAGTTGCATTATCATCATATGAGATATCAGTTCATGAATCTGTTCAGGTACACACACATGAGTCTCGTAGATCTGGTAGATTACCTAGACTACCAGAACGATATGTGCGACATAACGCTGAAGGTGAGTCTAAGGTAGAATATAATGAGGATGATTATCCTAAAACCTACCAGGAGGCCATAGAAAGTCCAGAAGCCGGGAAATGGCGAGAAGCCATGACTTAGAAATCCAGTCTATGTACACCAACCAAGTTTGGAACTTGGAGGACTTGCCCGAGAGTATTCTACCCATCGGATGCAAGTGGATCTTTAAGAGAAAGATCAGTGCTGATGGACGGATCGACACTTATAAGGCAAGGTTGATGGCAAAGGGATACCATCAAAAGCAAGGAATTGACTATGACGAGACTTTCTCACCAGTTGGCATGATAAAGTCGATCAGAGTTCTACTCGTCATTACTGTACATTTTGATTATGAAATCTGGCAAATAGATGTGAAGACTGCCTTCCTCAATGGTAACCTTGAGGAAGAGGTGTATATGATACAACCAGAAGGTTTCACATCCAAAGAATTTCCAGATAAAGTGTGCAAGATTCAGAGGTCCATTTATGGACTGAAGCAAGCTTCCCGGAGCTAGAATATAAGATTTGATGAGGCTGTCAAGTCTTATAACTTCATTAAGAATGAAGATGAGCCTTGTGTGTACAAGAAGACCAGTGAGAGTGCAGTCACCTTCTTAGTTCTTTACGTAGATGACATACTACTCATTGGGAATGATGTAACTATGATGTCATCAGTAAAGATCTGGCTGTCGAAAAATTTCTCCATGAAGGATTTGGGAGAAGCATCCTACGTATTGAGAATACGGATCTATAGAGATAGATCAAAGAGGATGCTTGGAATGACCCAATCCTTGTACATAGATACCATAGTCAAAAGGTTTGGCATGAAAAATTCTAAGAGAGGTCTCATACCGATGAGACATGAAATTAGTCTCTCAAAGGAGCAGTCTCCTAAGACTCCTAATGAGAGAGCATTCATGGATATAATACCCTATGCCTCTACCATAGGATCTATCATGTATGCCATGCTATGTACAAGGCCTGATGTTGCATTTTCTCTTAAGTGTTACGAGCAAATTTCAGGCTAATCCTGGTGAAGAGCACTGGAAGGCAGTGAAATGTATCCTTAAGTACTTGAGAAGAACTAAGGATATGTTTCTTGTCTATGGAGGACGTGACTTGAAACTGTAAGGCTTTACTGACTCGAGTTTCCAGTCATATCTAGATGATAGCAAGTCAACATTTGAATTTGTGTTTACTTTGAACAAACGAGCAGTGTGCTGGAAAAGTTCCAAGCAAGCAACCACTACAGATTCGACGACTGAAGCTGAGTACTTTGATGCAGCTGAAGCCGCCAAGGAAGCAGTGTGATTGAAGAAATTCATCACCGACCTCGGCGTAGTTCCCAGCATCTCTGAACTTGTTCCACTGTTGTGCGACAACAATGGAGCGATTGCGTAAGCGAAAGAGTCACGGTCTCATCAGAAATCTAAGCATATTCTGAGGCACTTTCATCTTATCAGAGAGATCATATCCAGAGGAGATGTAGTAGTGGAAAGAGTTCCATCTGTCGACAATATAGCAGATCCACTGACAAAGCCGTTGGCTCAAATTGTGTTTGAGCGCCACCTAGAGTCTATAGGCTGTATAAAGGTGATTGGCTTTAGTCCAAGTGGGAGATTGTTAGTTTTAGGTGGCCTACAAGCCAATCTGACTATGTAAATCTCGTTCATTTATTAATATAATGGCATAATATTCATTATGTGTAAATCGTATTAATTATCGTCTCATAATGAAGTCCGTGAATATGTGCAATGGTGATCAGATTACGATGAGATCATACTAATGAGACTGATCACTTAAACACACATATTCTTAATCGTTCCTAGTCGGAGGATATCCGAGAAGGACATCGGATATCCGGTTAGACTAGTATAGATTACTCCTGCTCATATGATGAGGGTGACTGATCTCATAAGTCACTTATGTGGAGACACTAAGGCGAATCTGTAGGTGCTCATTGGAGAATGAGTTCACTGAACTGATCCGATTGAATCGTTGGATGGTATTGTACCTCACTGTCAACCAGCTGGATTCTATTATCGCAGTTGCGTGGATGGTCCTCGGACCTGAGACACCAAGGACAACTTATCGGTGGACTTCTGTGCTTTGACCTTGGTTTACGAATCTCTAACCACAGGATTCTAAAATGCCAAGGATTGGGTACAGCGGAATACCGACGAAGGGAATTGTGTGTTAATAAGGAATAATTCGCTCTCGGTACTTAGAGAGAGAATGCTCTAAGAAGGATGCGCGGAAGTCTTTGGCCAGGGCAGACGATAATATCGGGAAAGGAGTTTTTCGATATTCATCAGCGGCATCCAATCCAAGTGAGTCGACCGGTTAGGGTTTGATAGCACGCCATACCCTGAGTTGACTCGAGAGCATTGTACGAATGAAGGATTATATCCACGCGGTAACTGTCGGCGGAAAGGTTCCAAGAGTGGGATACTTAACCCCGATACCTTCCGGGTTCACGCGGTGTTGCTTGGCACCCAACGTGATCGGAGGCCCGGTCGAATTCGATGTGCGACATCAATTCGATTTATTAATTAATAAATAAAGAGTTATTAATTGATTAATAAAGCCAGTGAGGAGTCACTGGGCTTATTGGGCTATTAACCGGACTGGTAATTGGGCCTAGAGGGTCACACGCAAATGATTCTCAAGGCGTTGGATAAATAAGTGGGTTTTATATAAACCGGGGGTTTTTATGAAAAACCGCGTGGTTAGTATAAAACATAGTGAACGGGATGAGCAGGCCGAGCGGCTGCTAACCCTAACCGCCCCTCCTCTGTTTCTCTCTTTCCCTGGTGTCCCAGACAGATCCGGATCTGCTTCACCGCTTCTCCGACTCCCGTTCGACGAAAAATCGTCCGCGCGTTGCGGCGAACGACGGAGGTTTTGTAGGCTGCGAAGGATGAGGAATGTAAGGATCGAGACTTTCGGATCCGGTTTTCGAGGTCGGACCCTGTAGTTCTGACCTTAGTGAGGGCTGAGGTTCTGTAGCGATTCGCGTCAAGACATCGAGACGCGTTTTGAACGGCGTCCACTGTTGCGGACGCGTTTCAGGTTCTGCCACGTGGGTGCCACGTGGGCTGGCTTTGGGCCGCGAGAGTACGGCCCTGTCGTGTCGCCTGAACGGCGTCCACGTGTGTCGACGCCTTTCAGACTGCGACTCTGGGATTGTCAGAGTACGGCCCTGACAAGTCGTCTGAACGGCGTCTGCCTCGGACGACGCGTTTCAGAGTCTTGTCAGAGCAGCCGTCACGTCACCTGATAGGCGTCCGTAGATGTCGACGCGTTTTAGCCAGTCTCTGGTTAACCCCGCGAGCCCTCCTTCTTTCCCTCATTTTTTTTCCTCCTTCTCTCTTTCTCACCTTCCCTTCCGGCGAACTCGGCGGCGATTCCTCCTCCTCCCTCTTTTCCTCCCACCATTTCATCTTTCCCTCCACTCCATCCTCTACCTAGCTCCTACCACTACCACCTCCACTTCCACTGCGGCGTTTTACTCTCCGGACGGCGGCCGACGTCACGGTGGGGTAAGGCCGACCACGGCGGTACCGGCGGCGGCGTGGGACGAAACGGGTGGACGGCTTAAAGCTCGGAGGCGTTCAAGTATCCGGTAGGGTGACTGTTCCCATTGTGTTTAAACCATGTTTTCCCCGTTTGAGCATGTTATGAATCTTTGGTTTTTGGGAGTAGAACAAGCATGTTTAGGAGTTTTTCTTGATGATTTGGGGGATTTCTATGAATGTGATTTCCTGTGGATTGGATTGCCCCTCTTTCTCCTCCGTTTTTGGGTTATTTTGGGGTTGTTGGGGTTGTTGGGGTTGGAAAGGGAGCCCTCGGGCTCATGGCAGACTCTGGTTCCTAGGGTTGAAAGACGTCGTGCATGGACGACGCCTTTTTGAAGGGCATCGGGCCATCGTGACGCCTTTTAGGCAGGAATCGCCTTACTGAGAGTCTGCCAGTTCGGAGATTCTGGGACTAAAAGACGTCATGGGTGGGCGACGCGATTTGAATAGCGTCGGGTAGCCATGACGCCTTTTAAGGCAGAAATCCCCTGAGTAATGTTTTCTGGAATTCCTGGATTTCTGTGCTAAATGGCGTCTGAGGATGTCGACGCCTTTCAAAAGGCGACCACTGGTGTCGACGCCTTTTAAGGCCTGATTCTGAAGACAGTATTTTACATAAACCAGTACATGGAGCTTGAATGGCGTCGGCCTTGGGCGACGCGATTCAAGACAGAACAACACTAATTCATGCCAGTAAAATGTGTTCATACTGCTAAATAGTGGGTTAATGCATGCTTTAGTGCACTCGATAATGATGGATCCTTCATGACCGGATGACACTGCGTTGTGTGTCGTGCGATCGCAGGCTTTTCACGTGACCGGATCGTACTGTGCCGGGTTTTGGTGTTTTGTGTTACTGTGGACCTGGAGTGACAGTGTAGCGCTTTATCACCCTGTACTGGTGGGGGCGTGAGCACAGCGCCGGTGGGGGCGTGGGCGGGGTGACACCTAGTGAGAGAGGGTCACCTGGTGAACCCCGGGGTCAGCTAGTACCGGTGTCGGAGTGGTACATTCGGAGAGTCACTCATGCTGAGGGAAGGAGTAACCACCTGAGCCAGTTGGGCCGGAGTAGCTAGTGTGCTATCCGAGGGGTTACTACTTGGTCTCAGTGGGTCGAGGTTTTTCCCACCGTTGTTGTGTGGTTAGCGAGTTCTATCGAGACGGCAGTTGTGGGTTCCCTAGTCGGCTGGTTTAGAATATGCATGTTTATTATATTTCGACTGCATGTGATTTCACGTTAAGAATTAGGAATTGTACCTCCTGTGCTTATCACTTTACCGTTAGCTGTACTTTGCACTTGTGGGTGTGTGTGTGGGCAGTGGGGATCGAAGGATCCCTACTGAGTCTTATCTTTGAGACTCACCCCTGCGGTTTTCAGGTGAGGACTCCTGGCAGACCTAGCGAGGAGAGTGCGGCCGTGTGTTGAGCACCGTCAGCGGTTATTCCGGGGTATGCCCCGACGTAGTTGTTATTTTATTTCTGGCATGTATGTTTAATTATTTCCTTTCTGTTGGAGTATGTAATTATTTGTTGTATCGAGTCGCATTGTAATAATTTTAATTCCTGCACTTTCATTTCAATTCAATGCGATGTGAATGTTTAACTTAGTTTATTATTTATCTCCCAGACTTAATTAGATTCTGGTTTGGTTCCAAATTAATGATTCGGTACCCATTTAATAATCGGATCCCCGATTATAGGGTGGCGGGTCGTTACAGTTGGTATCAGAGCATACGGTCTGGCAAATAAATAAATAACTAGGTTAAATATCGTAAATCCAGCAAATAAATACATTATCCCGTACAGGTACGGCGGTAGCATAGGTTTTAGGACTCTAATTAGAACTTTTTGATTTTGTAATTGTAGGCGAGTAGATGGCTCCCAGAAGGAGGATGCCAGTTATTCGAGAGCAGGGAGACGTCCCTAGTGGATCCGAGGCCGGGAGGCCGAGTGTAGAGTAGTTTATGGAGGCTATGATGGACACTATGGCTCGATACCAGACACGAGACCCTAGTGAGAGTTCTAGTGCGCGGGGAGGATCCACAGCTACACTTGAGAGGTTCCTGAAGCTGAGGCCACCTCACTTCACCGGTCGTTCCGACCCTGATGAGGCCATTCACTGGCTTAGGGAGATAGAGAAGACTTTCGATACCATAGACTGTGCAGCAGTAGAGAGGACCCCATTCGCTACCTTCATGCTGAAAGATAGCGCCTATGACTGGTGGACCACATTGAAGAGTTTGTCTTATGAGGACAGGAGTCTTAGGGAAATTTCATGGGAGACCTTTGTTAAGGAGTTCAATGCACAATATTTCCCTAGACACGTCCAGAGAGCCAAGGAGAGGGAGTTTATGGATCTGACGCAAGGGAATATGACAGTACTCGAGTACCAGGCGAAGTTTGTTTCGCTGGGTCGGTTTGTGCCTTTCATATCTGGGGACTAGGAGCGTCGTACAAAGAGGTTCGTGGACGGACTGAGGCTCAGTCTGAGGAACTTCGTGGCGTCTCACTGTTGCACGGATTTGGCTTCTGCGGTTAGGTGTGCGGCAGCAGTGGAGGCTCAGCAGAGCCAGTCGGCCCGGGAGAGAGGACTGGCTGCTCAGAGCCCAGTTCGTGGCAGGGGTAAGGCAGCGGCAGCAGCCCCTTCATCCGGATCGGGATCGTCGTCACTCGGCTCCCGATTCAGGAGATTCTTCAGGGGTGGTGGCAGCAGTAGTGGCAGCAGCGGCAGCAACAGGCCCGGGCAGGGTCAGCAAAGTCAGTATGTATCCAGTGCACCACAGGGGCCAGCTCAGAGGCTTCCGGCAGTTTGTCAACACTGTGGGGGTGCCCATGGTGGGACTCAGTGTCCCACTCTCCCCAGGAGGTGTTTCACTTGCGGCCAGCAGGGCCATTTGGCGAGGTAGTGCCCGCAGGGGCATGGTCAGGGGCAGGGTTATGGTGATCAAAAGAAGCCGAGGACCCAGGGAAGAGTCCTAGCCATCACCAAGAGGGAGGCTCGCGCGTCCAACTTGGTGGAAGGTACACTTTCTGTCCTTGGGAACTCTGCACACGTATTGATCGATTCGGGTGCTTCGCATTCTTTCATTTTCGAGCAGTTTCTAGATATTCTTTCTGCACCCGTTGATGAGTTATATGATGGTTTGATGGTGGAGGTTCCTTCTGGAGACTTCATGATATCTTATAATTGTTTGAGGAATGTTCCCTTGACCATTAAGGGTCATGTGCTACCTGCCCAGTTAGTTGTACTTGCCATTTGTGACTTTGATATCATCCTGGGCATGGATTGGTTGGAAGCCTTTTATGCGGAGGTGGACTGCCACAGGAAGAGGGTGCGATTCTCCATTCCAGACATCCCGACCTTCTTTTTCCAAGGTATTAGGCTTTCTTCTCGAGGTATTCTTATTTCTGCCTTTAAGGCACGGAGGTTGCTTGCTGGTGGCTGTGAGGCTTTCCTTGCCTCTGTTGTTGTTTCTGATGTCCGTGATAGTCCCAGTCCTTGGGAGGTGCCTGTAGTATGTGACTTCATAGATGTGTTTCCTGAGGAGCTGCCTGGCCTTCCTCCTCAGCGAGAGGTCGAGTTTACCATCGAGCTTGCACCGGGTACGGCGCCCTTGTCTAAGGCCCCGTATCGGATGGCGCCAGCCGAACTCACTGAGTTGAAGGCGCAGTTGCAGGAGTTGATGGATAAGGGTTTCATTCGTCCCAGTACATCTCCATGGGGTGCTCCAGTTCTGTTTGTTAAAAAGAAGGATGGTTCTCTGAGATTGTGCATTGATTATAGGCAGCTGAACCAGGTGACGATAAAGAATAAGTACCCACTTCCAAGGATCGATGATTTGATGGATCAGCTGCAGCCCGCGAGGGTATTTTCCAAGATCGACTTGAGATCTGGATATTATTAGATGAGGATCCGGGATGTTGATGTTAGTAAGACGGCTTTCAGAACTCGGTATGGACATTATGAGTTTTTGGTTATGCCCTTCGGCTTGACCAATGCTCCGGCGGCCTTTATGGAGCTGATGAACCGAGTCTTCAGGACCTACCTGGACCAGTTTGTGGTTGTATTTATTGATGATATTCTGATCTATTCTTCTTCTGAAGAAGAGCATGCCGCCCACCTTCGAGCAGTATTGTAGGTCCTGAGGGAGCACCAACTTTACGCCAAGTTTAGCAAGTGTGAGTTTTGGCTAGACGAGGTGCACTTCCTTGGGCATGTTATTTCGGGCAATGGTATCGCAGTGGATCCAGCCAAGATCGAGGCGGTGATGGATTGGAGCAGGCCGACTTCAGTGACTGAGATCAGGAGCTTTCTGGGACTTGCCGGTTATTACAGGCGGTTTGTTCAGGGATTTTCTTCGATAGCAACCCCCTTGTCGAGGTTGACTCGAAAGGGAGTTCGTTTTGTGTGGACCGAGGATTGTGAACAGAGTTTTATTGAGCTAAAGAACCGCCTCACGTCAGCCCAGTGCTGGTGCTTCCATCTGGGTCAGGTGGATTTGTGGTTTACTCATATACGTCCCGTCGAGGTTTGGGCGCAGTTCTAATGCAGCATGACAGGGTAGTGGCTTATGCTTCTCGACAGCTGAAGAAGCATGAAGAGAACTATCTTACCCATGATTTGGAGCTGGCAGCTGTGGTATTTGCACTTAAGATCTAGAGGCATTACTTATATGGGGAGAAATTTCAGGTTTTCACCGATCACAAGAGTCTGAAATATGTGTTCACTCAGAGAGACCTGAATTTGAGACAGCGAAGGTGGATGGAGTTCATTAAGGATTATGACTTTGATCTTTCTTATCATCCGGGCAAGGCAAATGTAGTGGCAGACGCCTTGAGTCGGAAGACGGTCATGTCATACCTCATGATTCGAGAATGGAAATTGTTCGAGCAGGTTGTGGAATCTTCCTTTAGGGTTCCACGTGAAGATGATAGAGCCGTGTTGGTCAGCTTGACTGTGAGACCAGTAGTGTATCATGCTGTGATTGAGGCTCAGAGGGCAGATGTTGAGTTACCACAGATTCTCCAGAGGTCAGAGGTGGAGTTGTGGGATGACGGTACTGTCAGGTTCAGAGGTAGACTTTATGTTCCGACCGAGGAGGACGTGCGCAGATGTGTACTTGATGAGGCGCACCGTTCGAGATTTGCAGTGCATCCTGGGACAACAAAGATGTATCATTGTTTGAGGAGGCACTTCTGGTGGCCCGGTATGAAGAAAGATATGGCTGAATATGTGGCTAGATGTATGACTTGTCAGCAGGTTAAAGCCGAGCATCAGAGACCTGGAGGGTTGCTACAGCCCTTGCCGATTCCAGAGTGGAAATGGGAGCACGTGACGATGGACTTCGTGATGGGATTGCCTTCATCCCCTAGCAGGAGAGACGCTATCTGGGTCATCGTTGATCGGCTGACCAAGTCGGCACACTTCCTAGCCATTAGGAAGGACTAGTCAGTCGGCAAGCTGGCAAAGTTGTTTATAGACTAGATCATCTCTCTGCACGGGGTACCTTTGTCCATTGTATCAGATCGAGATCCGAGGTTCACTTCCAGGTTCTGGAAGAGCTTTCAGAAGGCATTGGGCACCCAGTTGGCTTTCAGCTCGGCCTACCATCCCGAGACTGACGGACAGTCGGAGAGGACCATTCAGACCTTGGAGGATATGCTCATGGCATGTTGCCTAGACTGGGGAGGTTCTTGGGAGCAGCATTTGTCCACAGTGGAATTTGCCTATAACAACAGTTACCATTCCAGTATCGGCATGGCGCCTTACGAGGCTTTGTATGGGCGACCGTGTCGATCTCCGGTGTGTTGGTCCGAGATCGGTGAAAGGCAGATAACGGGACCCGAGTTGGTGCAGCAGTGTACTGAGATTGCCAGGACAGTTCGGCAAAGGTTGACCGCAGCTCAGAGTAGGCAGAAAAGTTATGCTGACATCCGACGGAGACCACTTGAGTTTGAAATTGGGGACCACGTGTTTCTCCGAGTCTCACCCTCTAAGGGTGTGATGAGATTCGGGAAGCGAGGCAAGCTGAGTCCGCGATATATTGGGCCTTTCCCCATCCTCGCTCGAATTGGGGAAACCGCGTATCAGCTGGCCTTGCCGCCCAGTCTTACAGGGGTGCACGATGTGTTCCATGTTTCCTTACTGAGAAAGTATGTTCAGGATCCGTCCCATGTTTTGGATTTTTCAGAGTTGGAGGTCGCTGAGGACCTATCCTTTCCAGAGTATCCTGTTCGTATTGAGGATCGCAGAGAACATGTCCTGCGGAACAAGATTGTACCGTTGGTCAAAGTGATTTGGCAGTCCCGCTCCGGAGGTGAGGCAACCTGGGAGCAAGAGGATGAGATGCGGAAGCAGTTTCCTTACCTCTTTTCGTAAGTTTCCTTGTGAACTTGTATCCCTGTTTTGACCTAATTAATTCTAACAGTCAATTTCGGGGGAGAAATTCTTTTAAGGGGGGGAGATTGTAAGGATCGAGACTTTCGGATCCGATTTTCGAGGTCGGACCCTGTAGTTCTGACCTTAGTGAGGGCTGAGGTTCTGTAACGATTCGCGTCAAGACATCGAGACGCATTTTGAACGGCGTCCACCGTTGCAGACGCGTTTCAGGTTCTGCCACGTGGGTGCCACGTGGGCTGGCTTCGGGCCGCGAGAGTACGGCCCTGTCGTGTCGCCTGAACGGCGTCCACGTGTGTCGACGCCTTTCAGACTGCGACTCTGGGATTGTCAGAGTACGGCCCTGACAAGTCGTCTGAACGGCGTCTGCCTCGGACGACGCGTTTCAGAGTCTTGTCAGAACAGCCGTCACGTCACCTGATAGGCGTCCGTAGATGTCGACGCGTTTTAGCCAGTCTCTGGTTAACCCCGCGAGCCCTCCTTCTTTCCCTCATTTTTTTTCCTCCTTCTCTCTTTCTCACCTTCCCTTCCGGCGAACTCGGCGGTGATTCCTCCTCCTCCCTCTTTTCCTCCCACCATTTCATCTTTCCCTCCACTCCATCCTCTACCTAGCTCCTACCACTACCACCTCCACTTCCACTGCGGCGTTTTACTCTCCGGACGGTGGCCGACGTCACGGTGGGGTAAGGACGACCACGGCGGTACCGGCGGCGGCGTGGGACGAAACGGGTGGACGTCTTAAAGCTCGGAGGCGTTCAAGTATCCGGTAGGGTGACGGTTCCCATAGTATTGTGTTTAAACCATGTTTTCCCCGTTTGAGCATGTTATGGATCTTTGGTTTTGGGGAGTAGAACAAGCATGTTTAGGAGTTTTTCTTGATGATTTGGGGGATTTCTATGAATGTGATTTCCTGTGGATTGGATTGCCCCTCTTTCTCCTCCGTTTTTGGGTGATTTTGGGGTTGTTGGGGTTGGAAAGGGAGCCCTCGGGCTCATGGCAGACTCTGGTTCCTGGGTTTGAAAGACGTCGTGCATGGACGACGCCTTTTTGAAGGGTGTCGGGCCATCGTGACGCCTTTTAGGCAGGAATCGCCTTACTGAGAGTCTGCCAGTTCGGAGATTCTGGGACTAAAAGACGTCATGGGTGGGCGACGCGATTTGAATAGCGTCGGGTAGCCATGACGCCTTTTAAGGCAGAAATCCCCTGAGTAATGTTTTCTGGAATTCCTGGATTTCTGTGCTAAATGGCGTCTGAGGATGTCGACGCCTTTCAAAAGGCGACCACTGGTGTCGACGCCTTTTAAGGCCTGATTCTGAAGACAGTATTTTACATAAACCAGTACATGGAGCTTGAATGGCGTCGGCCTTGGGCGACGCGATTCAAGACAGAACAACACTAATTCATGCTAGTAAAATGTGTTCATACTGCTAGATAGTGGGTTAATGCATGCTTTAGTGCACTCGATAATGATGGATCCTTCATGACCGGATGACACTGCGTTGTGTGTCGTGCGATCGCGGGCTTTTCACGTGACCGGATCGTACTGTGCCGGGTTTTAGTGTTTTGTGTTACTGTGGACCTGGAGTGACAGTGTAGCGCTTTATCACCCTGTGCTGGTGGGGGCGTGAGCACAGCGCCGGTGGGGGTGGGGGCGTGGGCGGGGTGACGCCTAGTGAGAGAGGGTCACCTGGTGAACCCCGGGGTCAACTAGTACCGGTGTCGGAGTGGTACATTCGGAGAGTCACTCATGCTGAGGGAAGGAGTAACCACCTGAGCCAGTTGGGTCGGAGTAGCTAGTGTGCTATCCGAGGGGTTACTGCTTGGTCTCAGCGGGTCGAGGTTTTTCCCACCGTTGTTGTGTGGTTAGCGAGTTCTATCGAGATGGCAGTTGTGGGTTCCCTAGTCGGCTGGTTTAGAATATGCATGTTTATTATATTTCGACTGCATGTGATTTCACGTTAAGAATTAGGAATTGTACCTCCTGTGCTTATCACTTTACCGTTAGCTGTACTTTGCACTTGTGGGTGTGTGCGTGGGCAGTGGGGATCGAAGGATCCCTACTGAGTCTTGTCTTTGAGACTCACCCCTGCGGTTTTCAGGTGAGGACTCCCGGCAGACCTAGCGAGGAGAGTGCGGCCGTGTGTTGAGCACCGTCAGCGGTTATTCCGGGGTATGCCCCGACGTAGTTGTTATTTTATTTCTGGCCTGTATGTTTAATTATTTCCTTTCTGTTGGAGTATGTAATTATTTGCTGTATCGAGTCGCATTGTAATAATTTTAATTCCTGCACTTTCATTTCAATTCAATGCGATGTGAATGTTTAGCTTAGTTTATTATTTATCTCCCAGACTTAATTAGATCCTGGTTTGGTTCCAAATTAATGATTCGGTACCCATTTAATAATCGGATCCCCGATTATAGGGTGGCGGGTCGTTACAAGGAACGTGAGGATATCCGTCGCGAGGAGGATCGCGTGGACTCCGCTAGAGGCCGGCCGCTTCCGCGGCTTGCGGTGTCGCACCGATGGAACCGAACTGTTGCGGATTCGAATCCGCACACAGTAAGAACTGATTATCTAATAATCCGTTGTTCAGATTTTTCAAAATGGGAACGGATCTCCGTTTTATTTTTATTTTTGCTGCGCGGGAGATCCGGAGGAACCCAAGAATCCAACAATAATAATTGATTACGGAAAGATTTTTTGAGCGGGTTACTAAACCCCAATATCTTTCAAGATCATGTAGTATTGTTTGGCACCCAATTTAATTAGAAGTCCGGTCGATTATCATGAGATGGTAAATCGATTAAGTAATTATTTAATATGAGATATTAAATGCATTACTTTAAGTCTGTAAAAGATTATCGGACTTATTGGGCTGAAAACTGGACTGGCACTTGGGCCTAAAGGGTCACATGCACAAGGTTTCTCGGTCGATGAATATTAAGTGGAAATTTATATTAGCTCAAAAAAATTTATGAGCAGTATCTAGAGATTAATATAAATATACGTCAGAGAGGAACTCTAGGCCAAGCTCCAAGGTTTCCCCAAACCTAACCATCCCCCTCCTCTCTCTCTCTCTCTCTCCCCTAGCTGGCCCCCTTGGAGAAGTGAGCCCCCTTCCTCTCTCTCTCCTTCACCTCCACTCTCGCTTAGATCGAGGCACCGCTCACATGCCGCGGGCACCCGTAACGAGAAGAATGGTAAGAGGTTAGGCGCATCCTCAAGAGATGAAGTGAAGACAATCCCTCAACAAGAGAACCGCGTGGATACGGCTGGAGGCTGAGTACCTGCACGGGTAATGGCATTGCTCAGACGGGATCAGGCTTTGATCACGGGTTCAACTCCGCACAAGGTGAAGAATCATTCTTCGCTCCTTCTAGTTCTCAGAAACGGATCGGGATATCACGGGGAAGTCTTCATTTTCACTGTGTAATCGTTTTGTAATATCTCGTTTATTTTTCCCGTGCGATCCTTACAAGAACGACCTAGTTTTCAAGGAATCAACATTTTTCATCTCCCAAAACCAATGTGCATAAGAATACCATTGCTAATCGATTTTGAATTATATGCCTAATGAATTTTTACTTCTCTAAACAATACATATACATGTGATTGAAGGAAAGAAAGAAAGTGAAAGAGATGAGCAAAAACTGAAGAACTATAAGAGCTTAAGGAATCCATCCATTTTCAACTATGAGCTAGAGTGACACTGAAGGAACTGAGTGCAAAGAAGCACAAGGATAACTAACTCTGTTCACATTCATTAAAGACTTCTTTATCTCTCCCCTTTCCAAATCCAACAAGAGCTACTGCTCATAGTTTTCGTATATGTGTTTTAATTTCATTGTTGGGTTGCTTTTAACCACTATTTAGTGTACAACTAGCCTAGTTAGAGGCACATCCACTATTGTACTCTCTTCTAGTGTGTTGTATTCCCTAAAAGGGAAGGGTGCTGCCTGAGGACAACTAGCGTTCGTAGCAGGATCTACATCAACTTGTGTTAGGTGTGTAGGACACACATCAAACATGTGGATATCTAGTAAAAAAACCCAAGGAAGCTTACTTGGGTACTGGTTGTAGGTCAAAAGACTGAACCAACTTAAAAATCCTTGTTCACTTAAAATTACGTGATTGGTCCATGTCGCCTATATTATTCTCATAACAGTTGGTTGATTATTCTTAAATTAAACTTTTAATAGTCCCATTCCCCCCCCCCCCCCCCCCCCTCCCCTCCTGGGGACTTGCCAAAGTTATAGGTCAACCACTTTTTTTTTTTGTAGTCGGCCATCTAGAAACCATTATAAATGAGTTCATTGTAAACCAGTCAATTGTTTCTCTCTAATCGGTCACCCAATTTCTATTAGTTCACCATTTATAACCTTGTTTTGACCATCTGACATTAACTAAGCCCATATCATGCATGCTTTTGATCCCAAACACTATATTTGCTGTTTGAATTATCTCTAATGTTTCATCGTATTTTGACATTATTCACCTATTTATCTAAATTTCAGCTCATTTTTCTTGAGATAATCATTAAAGATATGATTATTGTTTATAAAATTTTGAAATTGATATCACACCTTTAAAACACTATGTTTGACTTCCAAAAATTGATTTCATCCTGATTTAACTTACACTTTGATATGCACGTTAAAATACACTCTATGAGACAATATGCACTCTTTGTTTATTCGATTTAGTTTGATCTATCTTAAGCATGATTAATTCATATAATGAATCTTTTAGACCTTGGGGATTTGGATAGTGCTATCTTAGGGGAGATTATGATCTAATTTTTGTATTAGCATCCATGATGGATAGGACAAACATGTGACCCAAAGATAATGAGCAAAATCCATGAGCTAAACTTTGGTTTAGTAGAACAGTGAGATGTATGTCATCTCCGCTTTTACAATAGCTAAGACATAAGTTCTATCTCCTGAGTAGTTTGTTACATGTGTATATATGGCCCCTTATGTTGATTGTATTCTATGAAGGTCCTACTCTTTCAAGGAGTATATTGCTCCTGATCATGGCAATATAATAAATGATTAGGAAGCATAGCAAGGGTAAAATTTGAAGTCTCCATGAAGCAGGAACTCAAGGTCAATACGCATTTTTACTCCACTGTGAACCATACTAACACATCGGCTGGAGTAATGCTTGTTGCACTTCCCCCCTAATTGCAATGAGGATATTGCATTGGGTAAACCAAAAAAAAATTGAATTTTTTTTATGTCCGCCCCAACACGTCCGTACAATGCAATGTACGATCAAACGATCTTAAAAAAAATCTAAAAAATAAAAATTAAACTTAAAAATACTCTTAATGGGTCGAGTCTAATAACAATTTTTGCTTTTTTCAGATTTTTTACAGACAGGCAGGACATGTCGGGGAAGACTGTTAAAAAAAAAAATGTTTACCCACTGCAATGCTCTAATTGCAATTGGGCGGGCATTGCAATAGGTATTATTCCATCAACTCTTACCATATGTATTCTATAGTAACAAATACTTTGATGTGAAAAAAACATTTGCATTCCACATCTATCCTGCTGTCGGATTTATGATGTGACGAGAACCAACCCTGTGGTAGAATAGTTGAGACACCTTTTTTTGTAAAAACCCTTGGGGGGAGTGACCTATTCTGGCCATTTTCTGGTTGGGATAGTTTGGCTCGAAAACCAGTGTCCTGAGTTTGATGAGTGATTGATCAGATTAGGTTCGTCTCAGTGCAGAAGAGATGGGAGTTCCTCGCCACATACCATGGTAATTCTCAGAAGCAGAGTACTTAGTAATTAGATACTAGGTAAGGACTTACAAGCAATCCGTCCCCTTCTTGGAACACACCCAGGATTTATCCGCGCAAGTAGGGTTCGTCGTCATCTCAAAGCAGGGAACAAGTGGGGAGATTTTACCGATCCATTTGAGAACTTCATTCTACGCAATGTGCTTCCCTCTCGTCTCAAAGTAGGTTATTACAGCAGAGAATACTATTAAAGCAGGAGACCCTATCCAAGAGAACAAATGTACATGACGCATGCGAAACCATAATCTGACCAATACCTGAGCATCCCCAAGCACCACATACGCAGTGCCTTACCATACACCGATGTGAAAGAGGGGTTTTTTCTTTTTTTCTTTTCTTTTTTTTGGTTTCTTACACTTAACAGGGACTTGAAAGAAAGAAAGAAATGACCCTAGAGGTTGGTAGGGACTTGCGAAGACAGGTTATGCCGGTCAAGAAGGGCATGATACCAGGGAAAGCACACCGTGCAAATTCCCACCTCAAGTTCCAGACGCCCTTGCTATTTTAGAGAACATCCAGCGCCAGTATTAAGTTACCCGTTTAACTGGACAGAAGAGTTGTGTCAGGCATATCAGCGTGCAAGAAAAGAGTTATCAAAACACAACCAATGGATAGCAGTATAAATCTTGTTGCAACACCCAAGATCCACACCTCTGTAAGGTATTCACAGTATACCATGCACCCTCGTCAAATCAAGTGCAAGAAAAGGGGCATATTTATATGCATATCATGTCCCAAATCGACATCGAAGGTTCCTACTTGAGACTATCTTACATCCAAAGCCAAAGATCAATGTCTCCTTCCAAGTTCAATGGCATCCAGAATAGGGCTTGTGTCTCTTTGGTTAACGCGGCCTTGATGTTCTGATGAAACAAAAGCAGCAGGCTCAATCTCAGATTGCCGATCCAGTGTGTTGCACAGAGTGACAGATGGCTGACCATTGCTGCGCGTCTCGGCCAACATCTGGAAATATGCATGTGGTCCCCAACCTGAAGTGGAAGCGCAAAATCTCAGAACAAGCTTTCGAAACAATGTCAATAATATGCAGGTGAATTGAAGAGCAAGAACAGAAAGATCCCAGTTTACTATGAGACCAACAAAATGGTAAGACTCAGGACAGAACTGATTAAACTCGAGTTGAAATAAACTAAAATATTTCAAGAGGCAAATGGACCAAAAAGTTGACATAGATAAGAACAGCTAAAATGAAGGCAGGCGAGTGCCACAAGGCTCTCACCAACCAAGGACAGGGAAATGTTAATTTGCCTTTTGCAAAGAGGTCTCTGGGTTTGAACCCATTACCTCCACGACACAATAGTGCAACCCTATCCTTGCACCAAACCTCCCAGACAGTCATATAAGAATAGCTGACAAATAAACATGAGCCGAAGCTAGTGCATGGTGTGATTATATGGCTGAAGAACGGGCAGCCCAGTGCATGTTTAGAAACAACCTTACCATGATGCTGGAAAGCAAGATGATCCCTGATTAAGATCAAGAACGAAGGGAATGGGATAAGGCCCCTGATCAGTTGAATCAAATCCAATCAGGTGGGCCTATCTGACGATCCAGCCCAATCTGAGCTTAAACAGGTTGGCACAGATCATCCCAAGCCATAGGTCCTTTTCCTAGTTGAGAGATTCCAAAAATATGAAACACAATTGAAATTAATGTTTTTAAACATATAAACAATATCTTTAAAATATTCAATGATAATAATATAAATTATCAGTTTATCGCTCATTCATCATCATTACCACCAAATGAAGAAAATATATCTAACTATATAGAACACTTAAAAGCTCTCTGGCTGAGGCTGAGCATGAGAATCCCTTGTGTACATCTAAAGCATATGCACAAATGATGGCGTATGTACAAAATTAAAGGATATTACAAAATCAAGAAAGAAAGTTCTACATGCCTTGATAATCTCATCTAAAGGTAGAGTCAAAGCTGGAGTTAAGAGTTGAAGTTGGAGCTGGAATCATAGGTGCATGACAGCATTGAAGTTGACCCTGACAATCCAATTTCAAGGGGGAACCCAATCCCACCTTGAAAATGGAAAAAGAAAAGAAAGTTCAGGCCAAATCAGCCTAGAGTGGGACTGAATCGGCTTGGATCAAATGATCCCACTTGATCTATCCTTTGATTAGGGTTGCAACTTTGGGTGGGTCAACCTAAACCCAAGTAGGCCAACCGATAGTTGGGTTGGGTTGAACCCGACCAAGTTAAGTTTGGATTGGGTTAGGGTTGGGGGCCTTTTAACCCGACTTTAGATGGGTTAGGTGGGTTGAGGGTTGGCTAACCCGACCTAACCCGACCTAACCCGAGCCTGACATTACACACACACACCAGCCCCCTGAAAACCCACTTAAATATTAAAATAGGCCCCTTAAGGTTGTTCCCATCTGTGGGCTTTAATTTTTACTGTCCGATCTTGAAGATCAATCATAACCGTCCTATTAGGTGTACATCAAAATATAATATTTAAAAATATTTAAAATAATCAAAAAATAACAAATTCGTCAGATTAACTCTAAGAGTTAATCCCATCTCCTGGCCTTTTAATTTTGATCCCTAAAGGACACACTTGATTGGACAGCTATATTTGATTTTGTTTATTGGATGATAAAACTTTAAACCCAAAGGGAGTGGGAACCAAGCTAAAGGAGGGGTATTTTATATTTTAATTTTTTGGATGATTTTTTTTTGGCATTGGGAGCAGATATATATATATATATATATATATATATGATGTGAAGCGGTTTGCTACAGTATATGCGGTTTGACCTCACGCACTATTTTGAACTCTCTTCATATTAAAAAATAAATAAAATTGATCATAAATTTTTAACATTCAATTACCATTTTAAGATTTGTTTCCATCCCTTATAGCTCTATTTTCACCATCCAATCGAATCCGATTGTGAAACTCAATTATGGCCATCCATCGGGTACTTGCAAATTTGATTTTCAAACAAATCGTGAAAAAAGTCAAAAATAGGAAATTGGTCATATTTCCCTTAGGGTTGTCCCATCCCCTGGGATTTTAGTATTCATTACCAACCTCCTCACATCCGACTGGAAGGCTATAATCAATTCGGTCATAATCGGACGGTGAAATTTAAACTCCAATGAGTGAAAATTACTTTAGGGGGCAATTGAATATTTAGACTTTATGGTGATTTTTATTTTATTTTCAAATGGGAATTGGGCTAAAATGCACCGTATGGTTTATCCACACGGATATTAAAACTGCACCATAGCACTATATATCCCTTGTTGGATGAACAAAAATTAAAATTACAACATGGACAAAGATGTTCTCCAGCAGTAGCCATGCAATTATGTTTGTACCTTCTTTTTTTCAATTACTTTGTTATACTAGATAGATAAATTTGTTCATCTCTTTATATGCAGAATTTTGATAGTGAGAAACAAAAGGTTAAAAATATGGGCTATTAAGAATATACGACCTAACCCGATGTAAGTTAGGTTACATGGGTTGGATTGGGTTGAGACATTGTTGGATGAGTTGAGTTAGGATTAAGGAGGTTTGGTCCAGGATTGGGTTCGGTTCGGTTAGGGTTGAGGGGCCCTTGAGATGACTTGGGTTAGGGTTGACCCTAACCAACCTAACCCGACCGAGTTGCAGCATACCTTCAATAGTTAGTTTGTTTATATTTTTTATTTTCTGATTTTTCTGAATTTTATTTATGTTTATTTAATTTTAAAAATTAAAATCATGTCAATCTAATGATTGACTTTTTTTCCTTTAGATCAGATTCACCGATTGATGCGGGACAACAGGGGAAAGAGGGAAGAATGGCTCGGAGGCCGGGGTTAAGGAGATGACAAGGGAGAGAGACAGAGGAAGAAGAGGAGATTTGCAGGGGATGGGAAAGATGGCAGTGCTGGGCAACGGGGCATCTCATCCTCCCCTCACGAGATCCTAGGAGGAGCACAAACACACGACAACAGCTCATGTCAAGCAAAAGTTTTTCACTCGATCATCATCCATTCTTTTCCCAAAAGGGAGTACAAGACTATAAATAGAGCAAGTAACCCTAACAACCCTAACACTAAAGGACCAAAATATCCCTTATTCAAAATAAAAGACTAAAACAAACCTAAAATCTAAAAGAAATAAAAATTATATCAATTGAACCTCTAATGGGCCAAATGAAATAAACAATAGATCATTGGCTTTGCTTCCGCAACTCTTAGATTCCCATCAATCTCCCCTAGTTCGAGAAAACTCATCCTTAAGTTTTGAAGTGCCAAAGAAGCCAGACGAAGAGCAAGGGGGCAACAGACTAGCAGCACACAACCGACTCCATATAGATCGTCAGCTGGAGGAGCTGAAGGTGACACTGATAATGTGCCTCCAAGTCACATCACAACTAGTCAAACTCAGCTAAAGCAACATCTACAGTACAGAGGAAATGGTGCTGGATGTCTGCAACTTGAAGCAAATACTTAGAAAGTAAGTCCAGTTTGGCTCCAACCATGAGTGTCTAATCCCACACAGCAATATCTGATGACTCACTGATGAGTGTCGACACTGAATCGATCTCAAACACATCGTCTACTATTAAATGGAGTCCGAACTCAACAAGTAGGATAGCATCCTAAACATCCTCAATCACAAGATCAACACTAGCACCCTGAGTATGACCCAACATATACGATTGATCATCGTTTATGGCTGGTGAGACTGTTTCAATTGACCTTGATTGTGCTTCTATTAGTGTAGGAGAACAAACCAAAGAATCCAGAAAAGTAAACTTACATCCATCAAAATGGGGGTGCAGGAGAGAGCATCGACATCTATCACAATCCATTGTGACATGGCGCTCCGATAGCCAATCTCAATACCCAGGCAGATAAAAGAACTCCATAAATCTATAGCACACCAAGCTCCATCTATTTAAGTAGCAGAGTGTCTTTTAGTGACACCTTTGATCCGCCAATAGAACTCCACAAAAGCTCTATTACCCTCCACAACAATATCGCTTGTCCTCGATAGTGAATCAACAATAGATTAGGATATCACATTATCACATTTTCACTCATCTAAAATCAATGTCGTCCATTCTCGATTCACAAAATACACATCAAAAAGAAAATAGATGGAAGCCATGTTGCAGGAGATTACCCCAAGACACCTGGGCAGAACCAATTGGTGGCACGCAAAATGAGGTATCGCTGGTTGACAGTGCGTGGAATGAGATCGGCTTCGCTAAGATGATCTCAAAAGCGCAAACGGCACACAAATCAGAGAACTGATGTGGTCCCAACACTAGTAGTGCACCAAAGAATCCAAGTGCATGGCTCTGGTACTGTAGCAGACCCCAATTAGACTCCGGCTCGCTTGATTGCTGCAAATGGCTAGGACCACAGTTGCAGATGGCTTGGACCGGGCAGCAAATGACTCACAAACCTGGTGCGAATCTAGGTCGAACCTAAAAGTCAGTCGCTCGAACCTAACTTGATATAATCTGGCTTAGGCCAGGTCAGTTAGGGCTGCAAGATGGTTCGAGCCTAGCTTGGACCCGAACTAGGTCAAATATAGTTGACCAGGTTAACTACAAGGAACGAGCCCTTTCTTTCACCCCTCAATTTCCTTCCCCACCATGAACCCTAACAGAGTGAGATAGTGGGAGAAAGGGAAGATGAAAGTGGCGGTGGCTTAGGGTAACAAGATCGGCGGCAAAGGCGCTGACGAGGGCCGGCAACGGCAGCGACGGCACCGCCAGCAGTGGGTGTGACAACGGCAGCGGCAGAAGCCGACAACAGCAGTAGCGGCACCGAGGTGTGCGGCCAGCAGCATGGTGGCAGCCCGTACGGGCTTGCCGGACTTGCCGGAGGCACCGACGGAGGCCGGCGATGACAACGCAGGGTAGCGGTGGCGACGGCAGCACCGGCAATGCCCTCCAATAGATTTCTCATTCTCCTCCTCTCTTTTTTTCTGATGAAACTGTGTGTGTGTGTGTGTGTGTGAGAGAGAGAGAGAGAGAGAGAGAGAGAGAAGGGTGCAACGGGAAAACAGGAAAAAGGACAGGAAAGATTCGTGATCCCAGTCACTGTAGCACGGCACGAATATTGTAGCTACAGTACCTGCAGTCAACAAACACAATCAGAAAGAGATAAAGAGGGGAAGAAAAGGTGTTGTGGTTTTTTTTTATTATTTTTTTTTAACAAAGAAAACAGGAAAGGAAGAGGGACTATTCCGCAAACAGTAACAGGGGTTTGAACGAAACGATGGTGAGCAGTGGGGGATCGAAATTTAGGCTCTGATACTAAAATTGATGCGGGATAGTAAGAGGAAGAAAGAAGAATGGCTCGGAGGCCGGGGTTAAGGAGACGACAAGGGAGAGAGATAAAGGAAGAAGAGATCTATAGGGAATGGGGAAGATGGCGTACTAGGTGGCGGGGCATCTCACCCTCCACTCACGGGGGTCCTAGGAGGAGCACAAACACACATGACAGCAGCTCATCTCAAGCAAAAGTTTTTCATTCCATTATCATCCATTCTTTTCCCAAGAGGGAGTATAAGACTATAAATAAAGCAAGCAATCCTAACAACCTTAACACTAAAGGACCAAAATACACTTATTCAAAATAAGAGACTAAAACAGACCTAAAATCTAAAAGAAATGAAAATTACATCGATTGGGCCTTTAATGAGCCAAACAAAATAAACAATGGATCATTGGCTTTGTTTCTGCAGATCTTGGATTCCCATTACTGATCTGATCAGATCAAGACCACCTGATTCAAGGCTCTGATCCGATTCTGCCTTGTATACTTTCGCCAAGTGCTCACCAAACCTCCTAATCAAATGGCTAATGCATATGGCAAATTCTCGTCTCCTAGTAATCCAATGTAGGTTGTTGTTAATTAGGTGTGATCTACAAAAGTACATAATGGTAGCATGCATTCCAAGGCTTGAACACTATCTATAACGAGATTCTCCGACATATAAAAGAAGAATGAGGGAAAGGAGGTTAGAGGCACTTGAGAAGAGCAAAAGAGCTTTATACAAGCCCCCAAGGACCCTTCTTTCTATACTTGCTATGGAATCAGTGTTTTCATTGTTCAAAACAAGTGCCTTGTATTCATCTATTTCTTGTTGACATGGTCTGTTCTTCTGAAAATGGGTTACTTGACACCCTCCTCAGGAAGTTGCATACGACCCATCCACCCACTGGTATATACAAATGAGTACACGAGTCCCTTTCATCGTCTTTTCCACAACGCCAATCCATCCCTCTCTCCCTCCAACCCACCAACCATAATGCCCATCCCTACCCAACCACCAACACCCCTGTACTTAAGCAGTGCCTCTTGTACTAGACTCCAACCCCTCTGCCATAGTTGTCAAAGCGCCAACATGACCCAAGGCATTCTGAAGAGCCTAAGCGCTTAGGCATTAAGGCAACCGCTTAAGCGACACTCAAGCAATGACTTAGGTGCCTCCTTAAAAATATATATTAAATATATTAATATTAATTGTAGATTCGTCAACATAAATAAAAAACAGCAATAAAATCAACTTTAATATGAAAATTGAAAGCAATTAATCTACTAATTGACTTGAACATATATGAAACGAATCAATCACAGTAAATATTAAAATTGAAAGAAATTAATCTATTATGCAATAATTTGCTTGAGTGTGTCTTTAATATGAAAATTGAAAGCAATTAATCTATTAATTGACTTGAACATATATGAAACAAATCAATCACAATAAATATTAAAATTGAAAGAAATTAATCTATCATGCAATAATCTACTTGTGTGTGTATGCCTGCGTATGCGTCAATGTGTGAGTCTATGAGAAAGAAAGGGCCTTCGGCCCTGTGATAGAGAGACAGAGAGAGTATGAGAAAGGGGGGGGGGTGAGAGAGAGAGAGAGAGAGTAAGAGAGAAAAGAGGGCTTCGGCCCTCTTGTGTGTGTGTGTGTGCGTGCGTGTCAATGCGTGTGTGAGGGAGATAGAGAGAGACAGAGATAGAAAGAGAGAGAAAGAGAGTTAGAGAGAGGGTGAGACTTAACAGAGAGAGAGTGGGTATGTAAGAGGAGACGAGGACTCCGGCCCTCTATGATAGAGATAAAGAGAGAGTCTGAGAGAAGGTGAGAGAGAGTAGGAGACAGAGAAATTAAGAGAGAGAGAGAGAGAGGAGAGATAGGGGGAGGGAGAGGGAGAGAGGGCAATCGGCCCACCTGAGAAAGAGGGGGAGGGAAGATAGATGAGGTCACGAGAGAGACCAAAGATGGCGATAGATATGACGATGGTGACAGAGTCGATAGTGATCGGCGACGACGGCAGCGGCGACAATAGGTGAAGGCGACGACGTCAACAACGACGGCGACAGTGGTGGCGATCAGTAGCGGCAACCCCACACAAACCTCTAGGAATGGGGAAGGGGAGCAGCGAGTAAGACTTTAAGAGGTTGTCGGGGGGGGGGGGGGGGGGGGGGGGGGGAGGGGAGATTGCATTGGATCGAAGGATTTAAGAGGGGTGGCGGACCGGGTAGGTTAGTGGGTAGCGATTAAGCTAATGAGCTGAACTAACCTAGGCGCCTGCTAAGTGGCCAAGTGGGCCGCCTAGATGCTTAAGTGGGCTGCTTGGACCACCTTTTGGGGGCCCAAGAAAGGCACTAGGGCACGTTATGTCAGTCCCAGTGCCTTTACGCCAAGGCGCCGCTTAGGCGCACGCCTAAGAGGCACCTTGACAACTATGCCCTCCCCTTAAAGTGTTGGAGTAGTGCCCCCAATGACAAACTTCACCCCCCCCCCCCCCCCTCTCCTTTTTTATCCCCTTTTTTTTACTAATGGGCCTTGGCCTAATTGGTATAGGGTCTTAAAGGTTAAGGAGGGAACCAGGTTCGAACCTAGGTGGGATTGATTTCTTTGCTTTTCTATAACCAGTCCCTGCCACTACGGCAGGAACCCTCAAAAAGGTTGCCCCAAATCACTGGCAGGCGATAGGGTTCCACCCTCCATATATCTAATAGAGGGAGGGAGGGGGCAACCTGCTAATAGGAAACCACCCCCCAAAATCCTAATTAGCAATAGGAAGGGCTGCCATAGGCACCTTTCCCACCCATCATTAGTGTCAAAGCAGGATGAAGGGGTGGAACCTAGTGTGAGAAAGGGTGGGTGTTGGAACAGGGAGACCAATAAGGGAGTGGGAAGGGCTAGGTGGGGAAAGAGGAGGGTAGATGGAACTTGTGCACATGTCCATGCAGATGAATGAGAGAATGACTCCTACTTAACATCCTAAGGACGGTGCCAGGGAACCTACTCCTTGTCCTTTTTTAGGCCATAATTACTAGGCAACTCATTTACACCAGAAAGAGATTGAGTTTCATGTTCCATTCAGCACATTCATTTCTCATTTCACCTCAGCTTGTAATTTAAAATTTTACCAATCAAAGCATTTCTCACTTCCAGTTCATGCTTCACTTTGGCTTTCATTTCCCATCCTGGTAACCTTGTTTGCACATAACCTTAGAAATAGAAGTTTCTATCTTTCTTTCCAATTAGGAGCTCTAACTAATTAGTAGAAAATTACTAGCGTTCAGTTAGATGTACTACACGGTATATCCAACCTAGTCCACAACATAGATACCACCTTAACAAATCCAATTACAAGTATGCCTACATCCATAAATGCAATGTGCACTTATGTGATAATAACATTGGACAAGAAGCTTTCCATTTCATGCAATTCTGCATGACACTCCCATGTCTACTATATCTTTACACAATTGGCATCCTAGGATGATTTATATAAGAATTACCATGTGGCAAAGTTACCCACTCAACTATCACCTTGACAACAAGATTTAGCTCATTATTCAAGATTCATACTTGCATGGTGATATCCCTTAGTGTATGTTATTTGCAGATGATATTTTTTTAGTTGATGAGAATATTAAGAATTTGAATGATAAATAAATTAGAACAATAGAGGTCCACTTTGAAATCTAAAGGCATCAAGATTAGTCGAACTAAGTCAGAATGCATGAAATATAATTTCAATAATATAAACGTTGATTTGGTGGATTTAGTTACAATTAAGGTCAAATTATTCTTAAAAGTAGATATTTAGGATCTATCATTCTAGAAAATGAAAAGATCTAATAAGATATAATTACACGAGTCGAGGCAAATTGGCTAAAGTGGAGAAGTGCATGTGGAGTTCTTTGTGATCAGTAGGTCCCCTTCAAACCCAAAGGTAAGTTTTATAGGACATTGCAATGACCACTAGTTTTATACCAAGGGGAAATTTTAGTCCTCTTGTACTTTATGTAACAATTATCACACATCTAAACTCAAAACTTAGCATCTAAACATAAACTCAAATTAGAAGTGCATTCAAGTTCTTGAAGAACAAAATTAGCTAAACATGTTTGTTCAAATAAATAAATTAATGAGGTTTTTGCAAATAACCCCCTAACATATTACATATTTTTAGATAACTTCCTATATAATTCATATATGCATATAATTGCCTTAACTATGGTGGTATCTGTGCACAACCCCCTTAACTACATGGTTTGTTTTGAATTTCGATGTTAAATATATTTTTAAACAGAAATATTTTTTTGTACTAAATATACATGTATAGTTAAATTAGAACAAGCTTGTGGGTAACATGTGACATTTCTTGTTAGATATTTGTATTTAACTGAGGGTATTATTTATATTTTTATTTAACAGTTTTCACATATTTTATGTACAGTAACAATATTTTAACTTAGGTGAGATTCAAAACAAACCACATAGCTAAGGGGGTTGTGCACAAATACCACCATACTTAAGGTGGTCATACATAAATATGCATTATGCAGGTGGCTATCAAAAAATATGAAATCTTTTAGTGGGTTATTTGCAGAAACACATATATTAATTAATATTAGCAAATTTGATGAACTGGGTCAGGTATCTGCAGATCGAATCAGGTCTATAGATGTGAAATCCAATCTGATCAATATTAATGTGCAGATTGGATCAGATTTAAGATCATCCATCAATCACCAGAACAGTAAATTAATGCGTGGATGAGAAATTTTAACTTGGACACTATGCTGATGCATAACTAGTGAATTGGAATGAATTTTGTGGATCGGATTCAGATTGGGTAGTGGATAAACCCAATATACTTGCAGCCCTAGCTGGAAGGTATAATTGTTCTAGGTTTTTTTTGTTTAACCAGACGTCATGACATTAGTCCACAATGAAAGGGGAATGACTTCAAGAACATTTCACACTGGGGAAAGACAGTACAAAAGTGGACAGCATACCATCTGCTTCATATGGGGGTGGAAAGAATTGCAGATAACAGAATGAAGCAACAGTTATTCCTGCAGATGTAATAACACAATTATATAAGACGATAAAATTAATCATTGCAAAAGGTGTAACAAGCTAAATTCTACAAACCTAGAAGACCCCCAGCAAATACATCTTGCCAGTGATGCCAATAATCATCCACTCTAGAGATTCCTACAAGTGCAGCAAGAAGTAATGGAAAGAAGACAATGCAGAGTTTCGCAATGTGTCCCCGTCGATCAAAAGCTTTGATTTTCCCTGAAAGATACCAGGCAAGGAAGCCTAGACCTGCAAAGGACCCTACAAAAGTTTGAAGGATGAAATCCCTGTAAGTAAAGGCCATTTCTTTGACATCAGGATACAGATGAAAAAGATACAAAATAGGTAAAAAAAATGCCTCTATACAGTGATTTAAAAGTCGGCTGCCTCACCGACTAGGCAGTCCGCCTAAGCGGTTCACACCCCATCCCCGCCGAGGCGAAAACTGACTCTTCTTTTATGATATTTTAGTGGGACATCTTCACCTTTTGTTGAAAGACCTTTATGCTCCTACAATAACTCATACATGGCCTTGAAAATCATCCCTTGTATAAATGCACCTCATTCATGTGGCACACCCATAAAGGCCACGATAAAATGTTTGCTTTGTCTTCGCCTAGGACACAACTCTGTCTATCCTACTATAGCAACTAGCGGGGTCTGGAGCTATGTGGAGACTTCCGTCCTCTATAAAAACTGCAATCAGCGACAGTCATGGGGCTTTAAACATGATTCTCGTACCTGTAGATATTGGCATAGCCGCTTTGTATTCGATACTAAATTATTCTTCAAAATAGTTACCGACTTGCAGCAAATTAGGATTTATAATTGAATTGGACATTTTATTATCTTATAATGCGTATATAAGTAAATATGAGATGTCTATAGTCGATAGCATTATCAATTAATAGAGAGTATATATAAAAACTTCAAAAAAAGGTCTGAAAAAAAGTAGTTGGCTCAGAATTGAGGTGCCCGCCTCGCCGCCTAGGCAGTAACTGGGTCAGCCGACTCCGCCTAGGCATTTTTAAAACATTGCCTCTATATCATACATTCATCAAGAAATAAAACTTTAAGCAGAAATGACATGTGAGACGAAATTAATATAGAGAATATCAACAAAAGAACACACCTTAATCAGCACTTATCAGGTAGTAAAGTGCACTGAGAATCAAGATTGTCACATCAGCATCAAAGATAAAGAATATCATGGAAGGGCAGTACATAGGAAAAGGCAGCCAGTGCCATGAGGCCCCTGACAACATGGTTTCTGGGAATGATCAATTGTATGCAGCCTTACTCCCACCTTTTTTACAGAGGCTGTTTCTGACTGATTTTGAACCCATGAAGTACCTTACTTTTGCATCAAGGCTCTCCCTGTTAGTGGCGGGAGTCTCTTAAATTCTGTCCACGTTTATTGAACAGCCCAGGCAAGACTAAAGGATGCCAGCATGGCAGATCCTTGTTTTAGAATTTGCAGTGTGGGAGAAACCTCATGTACGAAAAGTGAAACACCATGTGAATTAGACATCAAGTACCTTTAGACATCAGGATGATATGGAGATTCCGGAATGTGCAGATATGCTGGGATGTAAGATAGAAAAATTTCCAACCCTTTACTTGGGTTTACCGCTACACTCTGAGAATTTGAAAATAACAGAATGGAACCCTTTGATTCAGAAAAATTCAGAAAAGATTATCTATTTGGAAAGCAAGAAATATAACCTTCTGAGGTTGGATTACTCTTTTAAACTCCAGCATGCCATTACATTTTTTGGCTATTTTTTTTATGCCTTCAGCAGTTAGACAGAAAATTGATAGGTCATGCAGGAATTTCCTGTGGCATGGCTATAATGAAGATAAGCAAGGTGTTCCTATGATAAGATGGGAGAATGTTTATAAATCATGGAGGCTTAGGGGTGAAAACTCTTCATTACATGAATCTGGTCTTGGCAAATGGTTGTGTGATCTAATGCAAGAAGGGAAAACTTTATGGAAACTGATCATCAAACAGAAACATTATGGATTGCATCAAAGATTTTATCTTCAGCTGGATCATCCTCATTTATCCAAGTCCCATTTGGAAAGTAATTCTTAATGCTAGTAAGTGGGTGGAGCAAGGAATTTCAATCAAAATGGGTAGGTAGAGGAGACAAAACATTATTTTGATTTGATAAATGGCTGGGAAATTCTCCATTGAAATTTCGGTTTCCTGAGTTATTTGCACTTGCAGTTCGTACATGGCAGCTTGTGAAGGACTTATCAGTGGAGTGAAGGTCAGGTTCTGCAATGGTGAATCATTTTAAGACGGGGTTTGAAGGAACCTGAGGAAGTTGAATTTGTAGAACTCTTGAGGTCATCATTGATAATTCTTGTGATGATTTTTTCATTTGGGGGAATGGAATGGGAATATTCTCAGTTAAGGCCTTATATTTTCTCATAGAAATACAAGGAAATTTGGAAAGTTAAAAGTGTTTCGAAAGTTAGAGCATTTATGTGTTTGACTTATCACAAGCGGCTGACACTAAACTTTACAGAAAAACAAAAGGGACAAGGATGCAAACCTTACTAGTGCTCTCTGTGGCATTCGGGAGGATGTGGATCATCTTTTCATAAATTGTGTAGTAAGGAGGTGTGAAAATTTTGTGGAATGTTGATGGGTAAGCATAAATTGTGTAGTAAGGAGGTGTGAAAATTTTGTGGAATGTTGATGGGTAGCCAATATGATTTCTCCTCTAGAAGACATAGACTTCTTTCAAACTTTTGCAACAGCAGCAGCAACCAAACTATTAGGAGAAGCTCAGTACGCTTATCCCTCACGCGGTTGGTTGGAGGATTCTACATAGAAAGCATTTGTTTTCAAATTATTTGTTTTTTGAATGCTTGGAGTAGATACTTGTTAAAGTTGTCTCTTTTCTTTTCAAAAAAAGTGTGGATTGTACCACCAATTTTCTTACACTCCGCACTCTCCAAATACTCCAACACATAGCATGCGGCAGAAGGTGCAGGATCCGGCTGCGAGCACTCTTTACTTGACCCTTATTCATAGTATGAAAACAATACCACAGACTATCCATAGTACTTAAATTAAATCAAGTTGACAGTTGAAGATTTTCCCAAATTGCCTCCAAACTGCTTGGCTAATAAGCATCGGAACATTAAATGCTCCACATCCTCCTCATTGACCCCACAGAAGGAGCACAAAGTATCACCACTCGCATTCCATTTGTGTTGATAGACCTTTGTGATGATTCGTTTCTCGAATACCAGCCACATTCTTTTTTTAATGGAGAAACCTCTCCTCTGTCTTCCTTTTGATTGTATTATCTCTATTTATTAATAAATTGGTGGTATAATCCACTTTCTTTTGCAAAAAAGAAAAGAAAGAAAGAAAAAAAGAAACTTTGGATACCATTAGAAGCATATCGTACATCTAAGGGAAGTGAGCATTTGCCCAGGCCTCCATGTTAAATCAAAAGGACACATCTTTAAGTTTCAGTAGTTGGACAAGTCTCAGCTTACTTTCCTAGTAATCTGAGGATGGGCTACACCACATATAGACAACCTAAATATGGGAGATTTAGAATAAGCTTCTATGACGAGCTTGATGTCTTGTTCACAAACCAAATGTAAGTTCTGCAGGAATTGACAGAATTATGCTTGCTGTATTTGGATTCATCGGGATTAAACTGTTATTTAGTGTATTTTGTTGGTTTTAGAGTGCACTGTCCATATGTCACTGGGATCTTACTAAGATATATTGTCCTGTGTCCTTTGCACTTGTATTAAATTGGAAATGATTTATCCTTCCATATCTCACTTCACCGCCATCAGCTATTTGCTTCTGTTCGTCACTTTCTTTGCTTCTACAACACCAACATGAATAACATCCGAACCTCTCTGTCCTCTACATTTATTGCAGGACTCCCAGATCAGGGACAGCTCCAGTAAAAAAAGCCCAAACAACATTGACATGTCCACAAAGGTCAAAACCTATGCTATCCCTAGCATTGTAAGGATACGTATTATGTATCATATTACCATTATTTCCCAATTTTCTATCTATCAAATCCAAGCACTTCCTAGCATAAATGCTTCTGCCATAGGTCCATAACATATATCTGAACCAACTCCTTACATCTGAAACCTTTGAATTCCTAGTTAAAGATGAAATCATCAAAGTTCAAATGGTAACCATATCATTTCACATGAAAACTGTGCTTGAAAGTTCCATTTCAGAAAGAACACAATTAACAAAAGAATAGTTAGACTTGCACTTCATCCAACAGCTCAGATAATAACAGTAGCTTACTGGTACAAAATCTAAATATTTTGTGATAAGAAAGAAACCATTTCTTCACTATACAACAGAGGAAACAAGAGGCTTGACATGCAAAGTGGAATACTGATTTGTTAAAAGATACTAACTTTATGGTCCTCATGCATCACTATATACATTAAGAGAAGTTTTCACAGTAACCATTATATGAAGACAATATAAGATCAACGCAATTGTTGGACTTAAAATCAATGCATTGATGTTAGTCCAATTTCTATTCAAAAGGCTTGAATTTACATGCCCTATATACTTAATTGTTTTTCAAGTGGTCACTGTACAAATGGAGCACAGTTTCTTTTCAATAAGAAAAGCTTATGTGGTTAGATCTTTCTGTCACGACGTGCAGAATTTATGGATGTGCATACAAACGTTACACTGCCAGTGGGGGTAAAACAGTACATCTATACACAGTAGCTGAGAAGGCTAAAATTGCAAAATGTAGCAGAAAGGGCTGGGGCATGAAATCAAAGAATGATTGTCTTAATTAAAACTTCAAACAATAGGGGCAATCAAACCAATCACAATAAGCTGCCAATTGTGTTGAGCACAGAACCTCCAGACTTATTAAGAGTAATGCAAGTCCAACAAAGAGAAACCTAAGCATGCTGATAAAACAAAAAGGGATGTGTACGAAAACATCAAAAGTAATCAAATTAACTATGTGATGATGGTTATTGCATAGCTTACATGATGTATGCCCACTGGGGAAACTCTTGTGCCCCTCCTTGATGACGCTATTGTCTCCATGACAGATCACATTTCCTGTGATAGGATCAAAAGCCTGGCATGCCATGTACAACAAAACACACAATAAGACTCAGTTCTGCCAAAGACAAAGAAATTTAACAATTAAAAACTAAAAAAAATTATGCAGCAAATAGAGAGTTCAAAAACTAAAGCCCCACCGACTTTCCATCAGGGAAACACCGCCAAAAGAAGTCTGGTCGAGGCCGACCGACAGCATCTTTGATTGCATCCGTTATAACTCCAGTTATAAGAACAGAGTACAGGAGCCCTGCTTGCATATCACCAGTTCAGCAAAATATATAACTACCTTATAACAGTCATGCGCAAGTCATGCTGGGAGATTTAAAGGGAATAAGACCTACCCAGAATGGCATGATGTAGATCATATACATCCCTCCTCTTAAAGTAGATTGCAATGACGATTGCGTAGGGCAATATAATTGCAATGAGCTGTCACATGGAAGAAGAGCAACTAATCCATTTCATCAAGATCAATATTTGAACTATTAATATTTCTCCATAGAATGAAACAAGTGCAAATATAAGTGAGAATAAACATACTGGAACAGCCCAAAATGGCACTGTATTGCTTTTGAGCGGGTATTTTAAATCTGCCATCATGCCCTCTCCAACAAAGCGATGAAATGGATCGATGACATTCAATCCAACTTCTACAGCCACCAGAAGTAAAAGGATAAGCCAATCATGCATGTGGAACCTCACTACCTTTACTCCATGAGATTTTATAGTATGTGCCCCCAGCTGAATATCCGCCATTCTTTCCTAAAGAAACATCACAAATTAGAAGCTTAACAACATTTTAAATACAATAGATGGCTTACTGAGTAAATCTTATCAGTCCTAAATATAAATATAAAAGGGTTCAACAATCTTATCATGTATCGCATTTATTTGCTGCATGCTGACTGTCATCAATAAAAGATGGGAGATGTGCATTGAAAACAAGACTTTATATGGGATGCTACAGTAGCATTATAAATGAACAAAATCAAAACCAGGATGAATTGACAGTATCCACCCTATATTTGCTAACTGGATCTTAAGGAGGAACATTTCTTTAATAAAGAAGCACTAAACTATAAACACTGGGTGCCGCATCTATTTTCCGCAGATATCTGAACATAAATTTCCTCTGAGTTTACAGGTTATTCAGATAGGCTCATTGCAGTACAAGATGAGCAATGATGAGAGTAATGGAAATGGCAAAGCTTATGGGGCATGCTTTCTTTAAATGCCATATTCTCCATCACATAGACAGTTAAACACTGACCTAACAAAATGTGTCATCCAGTAGCAAAAACACTACCTGGGTTTGAACCATGAGTTAGTTATTTCCTAAAAAGAGTTCATTAAAATAAAAGCATGTGATCAAGACTGGTTAATTTGCATAGCTTCCTTCCCGTTCGTAGAATGGAACATATTAGCTCTCTCCTTCTCATATCCAGTCAACAGCAGCTGCTCTGTGTGTGCAAGAGAGAGAGAGAGAGAGAGAGGAACCTGCAGCAATAGATAGAAAGAAGAAGAATCAAAGGATACTTGGCGCCCTTCTAATCTGAGGAAGACACTTGGCGCCCTTCCATTGCTGATGATTTGCTGCCACAGCTCACTGAGGAGGAGAGGAGTTCTATCTCCTCCCCTTTCTCTAAAGAAGAGCTTAGACTTGCTGTTTTCGCCATGGCAGGGGATAAGCCCCTGGGACCAGATGGGTTCCCTATGCATTTCTTTCAATACTGTTGAGAGATTATCAAAGAGCTTCTATTGAAGGCTGTTCTGGAGTTCCAGGAGGGGCAAGCCATTTGATGGGTGTGAACAAGACTTTCTCGGTGCTAATTCTAAATAAGGAAGGGGCTGATTTCTGATTTCAGGCCCATCAGTTTGCTTAACAGTGTTTACAAGATTATTACTAATATGTTGGCAGTTAGGATGGAAAAAGTGGTGGCTAGATTAATTAGTGGTAAAAAAGAAGCTTTTTTAAGGGTAGACAAATTCAGGAGAACTTCTTAGCGGCACATGAATGTATCCATACTATGAAGACTTAGAAAAAGAAAGGGTTGGTACTCAAGCTCGAGTTTGAGAAGGCAAATGACAGAATTAACTGAAGGTGCCTCTTCCAAGTTATGCAAAAGATGGGATTTGATGAAAAGTGGGTGGGCTGGATCAAGGCTTGTGTCACTTCGGCTAAATTTGTTGTCCTGGTCAATGGGGAGCCTACGCCTTTCTTCTACAAAGGCAAAGGCCTCCGATAGGGGGATCCCATGCCTCCTCTCCTATTTGTCTTGGTGGCCCACATTCTCAATAGGATGTGGGATAGGGCCGAGGTGGCTGGTCTTATCTCAGGCTTTTCTATTTCTTCACAGGAGAGGCACATTATATAAGGACTGAGGTTTCGGGTATACTTATCGGGTCGGTTTCGGAGCTGGACAGACCCCTTGGTTTGGGTTCCGGTAGGTCAGGGACGTGCCTTCTAAACAACGTTTGTGGTGCACGACGCCATTTAGAATAGCGTCGGGCTGTACGAACGCCATTTAGATAGCTTGCTACTATGCCACATAGGCGGGCGTTGGGGCACGTGTGTACGGCCCTAGTCTTGTCGTCTAAATGACGTCTTGGATGGACAACGCGATTCAGACATTCTGCCAGAGTATGACCCCGTCATGTTGCCTGAATAGCATATGTCAAGGACGACACGATTTCATCTGTTTCGGTTTGACGCTCCGAACCTTCCTTTCTTTCCCTCATTCTCTCCTTCACACTCTCTCTCTTCCCTCTCTCCATTCCCTCCGGTTCTCCCTTCCCTTCCCCTTCCTCTTCTTCCTCTTCCACCACTCCAACACCCTCTACCTCTCACCACTTCCGTCACCACCTCCTCCGCGGCACTTCATTCTCCGGATGGCAGCTGACGTCTCGACGGAATGACGGCGTCTACAGCGGTACCGGCGGCGGTTTGCGATGCGGCGGTTCGGCGGCACGAAGTTAGGAGGAGTTCAAGTGACCGGTAGGGGGACGATTATTACACGTGATTTGGTTGTTTTATCTATATTTTTCCCGCTTTGAAGCATGCGATGTGTGTGGATATTTTTGGGTAGAAAAGCATATTTTAAGGAGTTTTTATGAAAATAGGCATTTTTGTGAAATGAGGATTAGTGTGTTTTAAGTGGTAATTTGGATTCTCCTCTTCATTCTCTATTTTTGGGTATTTTTGGGATAATTTTGGGTAGGAGGAAATCCCTTTTTGCGGCTCGGTAGAGGTTGCAGGAAAACCATATTTCGGGCTCTAAATAGTGTCGGGTTAGGACAATGCTATTTGAAATGGTGACTGGCTAAGGCGACGCCATTTAGACCAAATTTGTCCCAAGGCCAGTTTCTGTAGGAAATAGTTCAGTTTTAAATGGCGTCGGACTAGGGCGACGCCTTTTAAAAAGGTGACTGTCTAAGGCAACGCCATTTAAACTAGAACCCCATTAATACATGAAATTTATATGTACATACATTGTTAGTTAATTTAGCTAAATGACTTAAAATCATATATTGGGGACGGGGATTTCTGTATGATCGAAATCGCATTGTATGTGTATATGTTTATGCGATTGTGGACCTAGAACGGTTGTAGTTTGTGTTTGACACCTTGTGTCGGTGTGGGAGGGAGGCAATGTCTGTGTGGCATTGATGCCGTGTCGGTGTGGGAGGGGTACATGTTAGTATTTCACTTGTGGCTGGGAAAAGGCAGAACTACTTGAGCCAAACAAGCCGGAGTAGCCAGTGTGCTATCCGAGGGGTTACTGTTCTATCCCAGCAGGTCGGTGCTTTACTAGTTTTTCATGGCAGTTTTCGGCGCGTTTCTTATTGTGGAGCCGGATTTGGTACTGCTGGAGTTTACCCTTTCGCCACTGAGCCTGATGTAACCTGAGATATCGAGGTTACGAGTGGTACCCTTCGCCCTTTGGCCTGATGTGACTCGGGAGGTTAGGATTACAGATAGTCCTTATAGCTTCGGTTTGAGGGGGGTTTCGCCGGTCCCCAGGGCCCTCGTGAAGAGCCTAGGCCTGGCATTGAGGGAAGTCCGGTCGATAGGACAGTGGTCTAGACTGCTTGTGTGCACACGTGATTGGGTGGTGGTGGTTCACTAGTCCCAGTTAGTCCTAGTTTGACTCACTGCCTCACCCTACGATGTCTGGAACATCGTAGGGGTGGACAGACGTGGGTGTTGGTGGTGTTGTGAGGCGCCGTTTGTACGCGTTCAGCAGTGTGATTTGTGTGTTTAGCCGGATCTTTGGTTACGAACTACGGTGTTGAGTTGGGTTGTTTGAATTACTTAGAACTGTGCTTGTTGCATTACGAATGCATATGTTTCATATCGAAATTTGGGAATCTTTGGGAGCTGTGTTTACTGCTTTACTTAAATTGCTTACATCTTGTATTGTTGCACTTGTAGGTGTGTGTGTGGGAGTAGGGGGATCGGGTGATACCTACTGAGCCCAATTTTGGTGTGGCTCACTCCCTGCGGTTTCAGGTGTGGACTTTTCGGCGAGTGTTGGCGTGTGGTGTTCTCCTTGGTGTACGAGCCAATAGCTATCTCGGTTCCGGGGTATGCCCCGATGTTGTTGTACTTTTCTTCTGTCTGTACTTATTTAATTTCTTGGACCATGTAATTATTGTTGAACTGTGTACGGACATTATTATTTTACTTCCTGCGCACTTGTACTTTCTTTGAGGTCCGTGAGATTGTTATATTTAGCCTTGTTTAACGCTTACTTCTCCAGACGTGTCGTTTGAGATCCGGGTGTAAACCCGTAGATAATGATCTGATACCTATTTAGTAATCGGGTCTCCGATTATACGGTAGCGGGTCGTTACACATTACCCCTTTGCAGTCTGTTGATGACACCATCCTTTTCTTATCCGATAAAGAGGAGAACTTCTGCAAGGCTGATTTTGGAATAGTTAGAGGAGGTGTCTAGACTACAGGTCAACTTTCATAAAAGCCAACTCATAGGGCTCAATTTGGAGGACACGATGACCCGTAAGCCTACTATTGGGCTTGCCACGTTCCCCTAGGCCTCTGAAGAGTAGGATTGGCAGAAGGTGGTCCAGAAGTTTGAAGGAAAGCTTGCAGGCTGGAAGGATTGACTTTTGTCCTATGGTGGAAGGTTGGCTTTGTACAACTTAGTCCTGGATAGTCTCCCCACATTTTTTTTTCCATCTTCAGAGTGTCGAAGGGGGTCCTCCAAAAGGTTGATCCCATTAGGAGTAGGTTCTTTTGGAAGGGTTGTAGTGAGTCGAAGAGGGAGGGACATGATATTTGCAGGGGAAGAGTTTGTAAACCTACGGAAGTTGGTGGAGCAGGTATTAAAAGTCTGGCTGATGTTTATGTGACCCTCTTGACAAAATGGTTATGGAAACTTGGGACTACATAAGACAATTTGTACATAAACATTATCAGGTAGAAGTATTATGCTTGGGGGAGAGTATGGGACTTGTTGCCATCTTCATTGCATACTATTTCTCTGATGTAGAAGGACATTCTTCTGTGTTGTGATGTTATCACAGTAGGAGTCCACATACTCTTTGGAGATGGGCATACGTCTCTCTTCTAGACAAATGCTTGGTGTGAAGGGGTACCTTTCAATACCAAGTTCCCAAAACTGTTCCATGTTGCTGATCAGCCTACAACTTTGGTGGCTGATGTTTTTTATTCGCAACAACTTAGTGGTGTTTGGCAGACTACTTTCAAGAGACCCCTAAAGGATGAAAGGATTGTGAAGATCACTCAGTTACTCTCCCTCCTTCAGGGGGACTCCATTGATACGTCATTTCCTGATCGCTGGGTATAGAGATGGGAGACAAATGGGAGCTTCATTGTCAGATCGGCTTATCGAATGTTGATTGACAGCGGTCTGAGGTTTCCTCTTGCACCTTTGATCTGGAAGCCTAAGTCACCTTTGAAGGTCAAGATCCTCATGTGGCGTGTTTGTCACGGGAGGTTGCCTACGTGTCAGAGATTGGCCCAATATATCGAGGGGCTATCTACTACATGTCCCATGTGTGGTTGGGTGATGAGACAGTGGACCACCTCTTCACGGGCTGCTCGTTTGTATTGAGGTTTGGCAGTTCTTGGATGACAAGCTGCATCAAAGCAGCTGGCAATAGGAGTAGTAGATAATCTACTCAGCTTTTGGAGAAATCGTTCACCACCTAACAGGGATGGCAGTACCGGTACCGGTACCCGTATCGGTGGGTACCGGTACCGGTACGTACCGGCCAGTACCGGCCCAGTATCGGCCGATACCCTTTACAGGTATCGGGTACCGGTACCGGCCAATACCGGTACGTACCGGTCGATACCGGTACGTACCGGTATCGGCCGGTACTGCCATCCATGCCACCTAAGGAGGAATGCCAAATTTGGTGGCTGATCTTACATGCTACGGTCTCGGCCATTTGGTGCGAGAGGATCGGAGAATATTTAGGAATGAGGCACTGGTACGGGAAAGAATTGCACAGTTTGTTTGGCAGCGTGTCAAAGAATGGGTCTTAGCTTTTTGTAACGGGTCCATTGTTTGCACCCCTCTCTTTTGTCTTCTTGGTGATTGAGAGTTGGATACACCACCTTGGTGTTTTTTTGTACATGGGGAGATTGGACGGTGATTCTTATACTTGTACATCCCCCCATCCTTTTGTAATTCTCTTTTTCATTAATACAATTGTGGTACTATCCACTTTCAAAAAAGAAGAAGAATCAAAGGAGGAGAAGGAACTTACTTCTCTGCTGCAGCAGCTCGAAAGGAAGCACAAAGGGAGCTCCCAAAGCTGCAGCATGCTGTCCACACTCTGGATTTGGTCTCCTTGAGATAGGTTGATATGATCCCTCGTCTCTCCCTTTTATTTTGGGTTTCAGGGAGGCTTTTGGTGGCCAGAAATGAAATCCCTTGAAGGGGAGATGCTGTCAAATGTTTTCCTGAAACTAACATTTTTGTAGACCATGTTTGGAGTGTGTTTATGTGAAATTTAAGGATTGAAACCTGACTCAGTCCAGGTTGTGGTAGTGAGAGGGAAGAAATTGATCCTGGCATGATGTTACAAGCTAAAAGTGGGCGAAATAAGGTCTATTTTAAGCCTTATTTAGAAGTTGGAAGAACTCAATGGAGGATTTGTGTTAAAACATGAAAATTCTCATTAAGATGATTGAGAGTTTTCTTAACCTGATCCTGTCTAAAGAAGCATGACAGAAGTCTAGTTCGTACCTCTATCCTCATGAAATCAATCTATACAAAGTGGTTTCTTGTTTATGCATAACATGAAATACCATCATGTTTTCCAGCATGACCTGTCAAGTGAAATTCCACTCATCATGATTTGTGATATTGCTATATATGATTTGAAAGATATTATATTTGTGACCTGAAATGTGGTTTCTAAAGTGGAGGTGATTAACCTAATCATCCTAAGTGAAAAGAAAGAACAACAAAAACGAAACATGAAAATGAACAAGAACTTTGAAGATAGATTTAAAGAAAGGTTCGTCCACTAGGGGATCCGTATCCGATCATATCTTCCCAGATATGAGTTGGATCCAAACCAACTACTCGCATCAGTCAAGCCAATGAATTTGTTAAAAGCGATGAGTCTTAGCCATATTTTAGAAAAATATAGCATATTAATTAATATAAAAAGTGCAATTTTACTTAACAAATGGGAAAAACTCAATTTAAAACAGCCCATTATACATGTATCAATTGATACGATCTGGTCTCACTCAATGCGTGCCAGAGGATCAAACTCGCCCAAATAAGAATCGACTCGTACGAGTTGGCACGATATGGCAAACCATGTTTAAAGATTTTATGAACACCATTAAAGTTGAAATATTTTCCATTGTATTTATGTTATATAAGTCTTAACCTAATACAAGCCTAGATGGAAACCTAGCATGAACATTACTTTGATGAAGAACAAGTCAAAGAAGAATCTAGACTGAGAAAATCAAAAAGACCAAGACTAGTACGTCTTTAAAGATTTTGGAACATAGTTGAAAGTGAAAATCTTTCCTTTTAAGTCAAAATTCCTCTAATGACGTTTTATCTTAATAAGATATGATATGAAGTGACATCACTTTGTCAGTGAGATGGGCCCACATGATCTAATCCCTTAGGATATGTAGACATTTTTGAGGTCCTTGCCATAGTGGTTGGGCTCAGTTCATAGAAATTAAGAAGAATACTTGGGGATCAGTTCATAGAAATTAAAAAGAATACCTCCACCCAGGTTTGAACCTTGGGTGTCCCTAAAATCCCACCTGATACCAACTGCCCTAAGGTCAACCGATGGGATACGTAGACATTGGGTCTTGCTCCTTATGACTTGTGCTAGACAAGGCACAAAGCATTCTCTTCTTTATGGGATTTGAGTCTAGACTCGAGATATACCGATATACGCAGAGGGTAGAGACCTTGCTTAAGTGCACTCATGATTAAGACATGAGCTATGTAGTTAGAAGACTGCAAACCTACATCAACTTACTTCCTACCTCACCCTAAGTACCCAAAGATTCCCCCAAGCAAATAAGTGAAAGCTGAGAGGACTATCAATGAACGGCCTGCTCAATTACTTTACAACCACTAATGAGTAACAATCTCTATCACTTTAGGTTAAAGGATGAGTCACCCAATTGGAGGGGCGACCCATTATCAAAAGATTGATCGGCCAAAAGGAAAAAATATAAAATGAAGTGACTCATTCCTAAAATCTTATGAAATATGACTCTTACCTAATTACCTTTCTAAATATTTAATTTATTATTATTTTTTATTATCACTAAATTATATTCATCACTAGTTAAAGAAGAAGAGGAGGAAGAAAAGAAAGATAAATGAATATTACATCTTAGAGTCTGGGCAACTGATTTCCCCTATTTAGTATGCATACACGCCTTTGAAGTAAAAGAAATTAAAAGACCAGAAGCCATGTATATAAAAACTAAAAGAAAAATGCTTCTTTTGAAAGGATGAAAGAACTAGAGTCGTGAGTGAGGGAAGAAAGTTAAGGATGTAAATGATGTTTATTGAGTTCTCATTCCTTAGACTCATAAAGGTTATAGAACACTTCTTCAAGAAAGGAAAAGTGAAATTTGGCCTACATCAACTAGTCGTTTGAAGTCCAGTACTCTAGTTTGGGGTGAGTGATGTAAATTCCTTTTTCAAAGAATGTACTTTTTACTCCACTTGCATGTTGCAACACTGCACTTTATTTCAGTTTGTAACTTATGGACATGTTTAGTGAAATAAAAAATGCATATTGCAGTTGCTTCCACATTATGCAACTGGATATCGATGTTTGCCTTTGAGATTGTGCACCTTCAAGGAAAAACCCAAAAAATGGCAGACATAGGTCCAGGTAATGGATTCGAGTCCATGGAATTCTGGATTCGGATTCTCCATAAAAGTGGGACAGTTATACTAATCCCCCATGAAATTCATTTTTCTTTTCTTTTGGGACCAAAGAAATACATCTCAACACTCTGGTATCCTTCTTTAAGGAAAATTTAACCTCCTTTTGTTGGATTTCTAAACTTCTTCAAGCATGCATTTGTTCTTCTAGACACAATGAAGACTAAGAAATCCAAATCAATTCACTTTGACCTTCCAACATGTAGAGAGGTTGTTTCCCTTTTATGGTAGGAAAATAGTTAAATCCCTAAAATTATATTTGATGGTTTGCCTCTTCAAGAATTCGGGTTATTTTTACATGGACTTATTGATGGGAATTCAGAGGCTACTGAATAGATTTCAGGGCCTATTTTATATTTTGTTTGGCCCATTAAAGGCCCAATCGATGTATTTTCTTTTTTTTTAAGATTTAGCTCTGTTTTATTTTGAATAAGGGGTATTTTGGTCTTTAGGGTTAGGATTTCTTTGGGGAGTCTTTATTTATTGGCTTGTAACCCTCCTTTGGGAAATATTGAAGAAGATTTGAAATGAAGAGCAGCCGTTGTGCGTTTTCTCCCGAAATGGGACGGGAACCTGTGCCCTAGTCTTCTTCTTCTCCAAACCCCTATCTTCTTTCTACTTCCAGTCTACCCCCTTGCTGTCCCGCATCAACTTGGTATCAGAGCAAGGCTCTTTGGGTTGTTCTCACAACCCGAGTCCTGCACCTCCACCACGCCACCCCCTAAGCCCCCCCCTCTTCTTTACCTCGGTTCGTGTCCCAATAGCAACATAGAAAGAAGTAGAAGAAGGAGAAGAAGAAGAGGGAGAGAAGGGTGTGGCATATCACCTGCTGCTGTCGTTGCCATTGCCTGGCTTCAAAAGAGCCACCGCCGCCGTCGTTCGGCTCCACCGGAGCCAACGGAGCCCTCCCCTGCTGCCAGCGCCGCTGTCACCAACATCCACAGCCGCCATGGTCGTCGCCGGCCTTGGCGCCATCTCCCACCGCCGTCGCCGGCCTCACAGCCGTCTCCCACCGCTGTCGACGCCGGCCGTAGGCCCTACCGGCCTCCGCCGCCGTCTCCGATGGCCGATGGTGCCAGTGGCTTCACTGTCGCCGTCGTCTGCAGCTGCCATCGGCCGTCGCCACTGCCACTGCCGCCTCTTCCCCATCCGCTCGTCCCTCTCTTTGCGTTAGGGTTGGTGGAGGAGGAGAGCTTGGAGAAGAAGGACATCGTATCGGGTCGTTGGATTCGAACCCGAACGGGCTGGCCCAACAATGGATCCGAATCCACGGTCCATTTAACTTGAGCGCCGGTTCAACTGAACCGGTTCGTTAGACCCGGACCGACCCAACAAGCGAACCAGTTCAACCCAGCCAGGTCCGGTCCGGTCCGGTCCAATCTTTGGGTCCGCTACAGTGCACAGGAGGTGCACTAGGGGTTCTTATCGCACCGCCAACGCCCGGAGCTTGTCCGTGCTCCAATTAACGCGTTGTCTGTGCCGTTGGGATCGTATCGGTGAGGCCGACCTCGCTGTACATTCCGTCCAACAACAATGTCTCGTTTTGCGTGCCACACTTGTACGCATTACGAGAGCACTCGGGCTCGCCGTTCGAGGTCTTTCCCGACTCCGATTTTAGCATCATTCGCACTGTCGAATTCGTCTCGACGAGGCCAACTCAGATCCAGTGTGTTGTATCCCAGATTTGCCTCGTTTTGCATGCCATCTCTGCACGCCTACCGAAGACCCCGATCGCACATCCCGAGGCCTACGTCAGCCACCTCGATTTGCGTGCCAGCATCCCAGCGCACCAATTACACAGCAGCTAGTGTCCGCTTTACCTCGTTTTGCGTGTCACTTTTTGCACGCATATCGAGATTGGTGACTTGAGCTCCGTTTCTTGCGCCGATCGTATCGTTGGCATCCTTGTAGCAAAGCAGACCTCGTCCATCATTTCTTTAGCCAGTGATGCATGGATCTGCACGTCATCTGCTCTTGTAGGACTAATTTATTTTTACAAGTCAGAATCCTAGGTAAGTTTTCTCACCATGGATTTTAGCTTTGAGGTGAATATACCCAATTCTGTAAAAGCTAAGGTGTATCTTGAGGCAATTTCGTTCGGCAATGTTATTTCACAATCTATTATGGATTCTATCTCCCACACGGACTACGTAATTGTCTCTGGAGACCAAGTCTATGTGCCATTTTTCCATGACTTAAAGAGCAAAAACACTTCCCGATCCGTCAGGTATTATGATGATACATGGTGCAAGATTACACCACATGGTTCATATATCAGTTTGGGTAGAGAATGGATGGACGAGCGACAAGTTGTAATTGATCCCACTAGGCGGGATTGTCTTATACGACTTGAGGGATATCAGGCATCCATTCGTATTCTCAATGCCACTTATCACCGGTTACAGCAGAAGTATTTGACTTGTGTCGCTAAAGTGGCACCACCACCGGTTACTGGTTGGGATCACGACTTATTCATGGCATCGAGACTACATATGATCGCTGATACAGTGTTCGAGGTTGATGTCAGATATATGGTTGACAGTTAAGAACATGCTTTGTTTAGACGGTCAAGATTGAATCGTATCTCTGAAGATGTGTTTAACTATGGTCTACTTGATACTGCATTAGTTCATATTGTCTCATGGGATCATGAATTATTTGTTGAGGCAGGCTTATATCTTATTGCTGATGATATTTTTGCTCACTCAAAGTCTCGTCTAATGCTTACTGAGAGTGTAATGATAGCTACCCTACATAATGGCACGTATGATTTGTTATCGTCTTCAGTAGACATGGTATGGCAGGACTTTTATGATTCACATGTAGCAGACCAGTTTGTGGTTCTTGAGATGATCCTCTGCTTGAAGACTCCTACTGATGATCCAGTCGTCCGCGTACTCATTCTAGCTCACTTTAAAATTCGAGGACGAATTTTTTCGAACCTAGGGAGAATGATGGGAATTCAGAGGCTGCTGAATGGATTTCGGGGCCCATTTATATTTTGTTTGGCCCATTAAAGGCCCAATCGATGTATTTTCTTTTTTTTAAGATTTAGCTCTATTTTATTTTGAATATGGGGTATTTTGGTCTTTAGGGTTTCTTTGGGGAGTCTCTATTTATTGTCTTGTAACCCTCCTTTATGAAATATTGAAGAAGATTTGAAATGAAGAGCAGCCGTTGTGCGTTTTCTCCCGAGATAGGACGGGAACATGTGCCCTAGTCTTCTTCTTCTCCAAACCCCTCTCTTCTTTCTACTTCCGGTCTACCCCCTTGCTGTCCCGCATCACTTATAGTAGTAAGCATCAAGAGGGAGAGTTTGGGGAGAGGGTGATAGCTTTTGAAACATATAAATGCTCCCCAATGTAGGTGAACAAAGGCACAATGAAATTTTGTTTTCATGGATTCTTGACTTTATTCCACAACTAGACACTAAAAAAATCTTGAACTGTTTCCTAACATTTAGAGCGACCTTTACAAGTAGAATTGATAGAGGGAGAAGCAGAAGGGTTGTGCAATCAGAACTATTAGCCGAACCAGCAAAAGCAATGCATAATGTGAGATGGGGTGACTGACATATTGACTTGACACATACTGGATGAGCAATAACACGCAGAGCAATAAATAAGCAATATCTTATGAATGGTCTTTAGTAGTTGGAACACTATCACTTTCACCATAGAGAAGCCATAGTACATGCATGTAAAAGCTTCACAAATGAGGAAGTTAGGAATGTAATTCTGTCAAGAGAGTAGAAAAATATGCAAGCTTGATCATAGAGAATTAACAAAGAGCCGACTGACCTTAACTCAATAAGGTAAGGAAGATGTATTATCTAGACAAGAAATGAGTACATTATAATGTCACTAATAGATAGAAGGATAACGACTGCAAGATGCAAAGTGCATAAAGATAATTGTATCTGCTCTGATTAAAACAACCTCCATGGCACAAAATCTAAATGCTTTCATCATGAATGAGGTGCACTTCAAGGCCATAAACAGGTTAGCTTATCTGACCCCATTGGCTGGCCTTTAGGACTAACCCATGTCCCCTATTGATAATGGGTAGCATGGACTGACATCTCCTCCCGCAATGCTACAAACAAGAAGTTAGGGTTACCTTGGGGGGCGGCCAATGAGGTCGGCTTAAACCCATTTCCACAGATAGCATGATGAAGGCAACAAATTTGTGCACACAAAACGGTGATAAAGGCCACATGTAGGACACCCTAGAGGGGATGCATTTAAGGAGGCACTCTTGGCATCTACATAATGAAGTGGCCACTTATGTCCTGGGGGAAAGATAATGAGGATGTAAATAGAAGCAACCTTGGCCGTTGAAACAAGAGTCTCATCATAGTCAATGCTTTGATCCTAGATAAGAACCTGAGCAATGACCTGAGTTTTGTAATGCTTAATAGACCATAGGCCTTCATCTTGAATCTTGACCTTGTTAAGACACTCAAAGTTAACCAACTTTGGACCTCTATGGAAGAAACAAGATCCTGGTGTGATGTTGGGCCAACATTTTAAGTTCTTTCTCTATAACATTCCCCTAGTGGGCTGTCAAAATGCCTCATGGTAAGTCCTCATAGAAAGAATAAGGTTTTTAATGAGAGTAAACAAAAGTAAAGGCATAAAATTGAGAGGAAAAAATAGCATAAGTAAGCTCATCCAGTGAATGATGAGTGAAAAAGGCAGCTCTCAATGGGTCCGGCCTGCTTGAAGGCATAGCTGGCCTGGACTGGTTTAAAATGAGCCTGGGCCATAAAAAGGCCTAAATAAGTGGTCCAGCCCAGTTCAGCCACCTCGTAATAAATGTATACATATAGCTAGATACTAGATAGATAGATAGATAGATAGAAAGAGAGAAAAGAGAGAGAGAGTTTGGTAGGATGCAGTGAGGGTTCTGGGTATGCTCTCATTAGATCCTGGCAAAGGGCCACCGAATTTTAGTCCAGTGGTCCAGATTTCAGCCCCTTGCACACTAGGCAGGAGGCATGGGCGCTGCATCCTACATTACCCACCTGTGTTTTCCTATGGGCATGAAAACGTTAACACGAAACACCCCTTTCGGGCCCAGCAGAAGAGCAGAAGCCACTCAACCAACCACTCAAGCAGATCCCCTCACCTATACCACCCTCCCCCCAACTACTGCATGCCAAAGGATGGCATAACATACGGGGGAACATGCTCAGAAGCAATTAGGCTTTGAAATTCTCTTTGGGAGAGAATTTATGTGAGCCAGTAATTCCAATCTGATGCTTGTACTGGGGTAAGACCAGGGCATACCTACAGCCTCAATCATATCTTCTCTCAATCTGATGTCTGCCATTGCCACACGACTGGGGCATACCATGCTATAAGATGATAAAGCATGATATTAATAGATGGCAAAGCATGATAATAAATAATGAAATATGAAAATAAAAGAAAAAAGGATGATGATGATAATTGATAAAACATGATGATGATTAATGATCGTGGAATTCCAGCTCAGGTCGGGGGTCCAGATCAGACCCCAGCGATCCTGATACGATCCGGGCCGAGATCAGCCAGAATCGGCCAGATCGCCCCCCGCCGATCCCGAGTTGGATCGGCCGATCCAACTCGGGATCGGCCAATTTTGTAATCCCTGTTAATGATAAAGTATGGTGGTGTTAGATGAAAAGCATAATGACAAATGACATAGCACAATAATGAAGTATGATAACAAAAGGAATAAGCATGATGAACTATGATATGAAATGAAGTCGTGGGCATAATCATGTATTCCAATCAAACAGGGTATTGTAATTTTGATTGGTGTGTTTTCCATATTTTTTTGTAGTATTTGGATAATAAAAGAAAGTACCATTGAGAACCCTGAAGTGTTAAAGGGTTGAGGTACACAAACTTGGCGCTATATCTAATTATTATACTGGGACCTATTGCGCACTTTGACTGCACCCAATCCAATAAGTAGGGGTCTTAATAGTGGCAGCAACATGGTGAAACTGCAGTCCTCCCAATAAACTTGTGCATTGTCTACAATCTGATTGATACTTTAGTGAAGCAACACCACTTCAATGATAAAACAAGCACACATAATATGTTCATTGTGGGCAGGATATCACGTCAGCTCCATATGATCGGTGCTACGGTGAAACATCGTCTTTTTATGGAGTCTAGAGTAAGGTTTGTCGTATTGCTGATCCGTCTAGGATTGTATTTTCTCAGATACGGTATGATATCATGAGTCAGGCCAATGAGTTTGTTAAAAGTAAAAAGTTTAACCCACATTTTAAGAAATATATTCTATTAATTATATAAAGTGTAATTTTTTTAGTTATCAAATGAGTAAAACCATGGAGAGCAAGATCGGCTTGGATCGGATCAGATCGACCAATCCAATTGATTTTGATCCGAACCGTTCTGATCCCGTGCCTCAATCCATCAAGCCCAACTAAAGATCGGGCAGGATCGACCGGATCAGACCGATCCTCTCCCCAAAGTAGCCATTGCCAAACAGCTAGTTTGAAACTAACAGTTGGCTAGCCATTGGGAATGTTTCCCAACAGCTAGTTGAGGACTTGGGGGATCTATATAACCCCCCCAAGGCCACTCTCCACTGCCACCCAAGCTCTCCCGTGCTCTCTCCCTCTCTCTCTAAGCTCTCTCTAGGCTTTCTCTACCTCTCTCTCTAAGCTCTCTCCCTCTCTCTCTCTCTCTAAGCTATTCTATCTCTCTCTAAATCCATGGCGTTCAAAGATCTCCATGATGATCAGATGGAGATCGGATCAGCTCAGCTCCATAGTGATCTATGGCAATGGGACTGCGTCCAAAGTCTAAAGAAGGCATGGCTCTCCACAACAATTGGATGGCTCTCCATTACTGTCAATGATACCCCAGGGCGATCATTATATAGCCTTATAACTTTTACATTCTTTCATCACACATATATTTGTGCTTGGAAGTATCACCAAAGAATATGAATTAGTACATGGATAACACACAAAATTGATGAATAATTTGTGTCGTATGATGAAAACATTGGATACAAACAATTCATCAATTGTGAGTGTTGCACATGTACAAATTTATATTCTTTTGTGATACTTCTATTATTTACGGAAGAATAAATATGGAAGTGCAACGGAAGAATGTAAATTTTGAGTGTTGGAATTTATTTTTTATTTTTTTCTTTCAACTTGTCACAAACATTGTACGTTCAAATTCTAAATCATGCATTTTTTATGTAAATCATGTGAAAAAGAAACAAGCAAAAGAAGGATAACTAGAACCTAATATCCTACTTTATAGACGGTATCTAAGATAACCTTCATTGCAAATGTGAATGATCAGAGTATCCTTCTTGTCGACTGTATCTAAGAGTGTACCTTCACTTCTAGATACTTCTAGATACAAGCGACAAGAAGATAAGACTTTGATTATTTACAATTTGCAACGAATCTTATATCGGATATCATGCATAAGGTAGGATATCAAGTTCTAGTTATCCTTCTTTTTCTTATTTTTTTCCACATGATTTAATGCAGGATTTAAACATTTTTTAATTTCTCTAATGTAAATTGTTCATATATTTGAAAATGAATGAGATTATTTTCCAATTTGCATAATTTCATTGTTTAATTTTTTTTCTTTTTTTATATTCAACAAATAAAGAGGAACCAGAACGGATTGGCCCAGATCAGATCGGATCTATAGAGTCGATCGGTCTAGGACCAGACCAATCCATGTTTGATCCTCGATTATTCCTTCTTTGAGTAAAACTCAATCTAAATAACTCATTATGTACGTATGAGTCGGCACGATCTGGTCCAACTTGGTACGTGCCAACAGATCGAACTCGCACAAATACAAGTCAACTCCTATGGCTACTTAAACAATGGATGGAATATGCTTTAGCACACTCACAAGTCATAAGGCTAGAATGACATGGTAAAATCAATGTACTGAGTTTGCCTATAACCCAAATTAACCATAAGTGTATGAGATGTCAGGAGGCCCTTATAGGGTGGACAAGAATTTGAGAGATTACACCAAGGGACATCCACCCAACTAATTCTATAACAGTTGGCTTTATTATTATCCAGGTTACTTTGACATATGGAACGGACCATAGATCGACTACAACATGGCTTAATAAACTAAGATTCGATTTGATACAATGACATGTGGCCCATGTTATCAAAGGTGCTTAAGGCAATCGACTAAGTGATAAGTTAAGATGAGGTGACAAGTTCCCTCATTGCAGCCCATGTCCCCTAAAAGATCGTCTAAAGCACCTAGTTCACCTAGGTAATCGCCTCAACCCACCTTGCTCTAGATGGGATCAACTAATGGAGTAGAGTGTAAATATCCCTCACCCTAACCATGAGCTACTTACCCCCCAACCCAGAAAAGGAAAATTTCCTCCCCTTCCATGTGCACATAGCTCTAACCACTACACGAAGACAACAATGTGCAATGACATTAGCAAACACTTACGATCTCATCTTTAATGACCACACCAATACTGACAAAGTAATTTATTGCGATGTCTATAAGAATTTCTTTTCTTTATTAAAAATATGGATTTTTAGAAACCTACTAAGATAATGGTAAATAAGGAATTTCTTAAAATTGTCATGCCCATAACAAATCATCACCTTACATAATTAAAACAACCCTAATTTGTTAAAGGCTTTTGCCTCACATGCCTAGGTGATAAGGCGAGGCAAGACAAGGAAAAATCACTTAGCCTCATACTACTCAATGAGGCCAACACCTTCATGACCTTTTGAGTTGTTGGTGCTTGCCTAGACTACCTTAAGGACTTCCTGCCTTCCTAGTAGTAGGTCCTTCCTCTTCATCCTGACATACACAATGGTCCTATATGATACCATGAACTTGTATAAACATGCTTTTACAATGTCATAATCTATGTACCTCCTTTCCCTTTTTGCTTGTCCTAAGCCTAGTAGATACTGGTATCTAGTCTATAACATAAATAACTGCATGATGCATAGGAAATCCCACATTCATCCTCTACGCCTATAATATATTTCTCCCTCTCTTATCTCTTAATCATATTAAATTCCTCAACGCGTGGCTAGGTGTTTGAGCTACAAGTGAGCCTCTAGTCACCTAGCTTGTCCCTTGCTTTTACCTGTATGTATTTCCCCAAGAACAGTAATGTCATTATCCTAAATTGATGAGAGAGATCATATATATTTGGTACCCATTGCTATTCATCTAGTACCTAGTTAATGCAAAACAAGAATCTAGAGCACAACATACATCATCATATATTACACACCATACTCATGCATCTATGATAATGCAACATACCTGTCCCAGCAGAAACAATGACTTATGATAAATAATGTCCTAAATTAGGACTGCAAGCGGGTTGGAGACAGAAACAGAAATAGCACCTTCCGAATCGGAAATGAAAATGAGTGTTTCCGCTTCCGCATCTATTTCCACTTTTAAATAGGAAATTGGAAATGAAAACGGAAGTAAATGGAAGTTTCTGCTATCATCATCACTGTAATAAGAAGTTATGTTAATCACTATTACTATTCACTTCCAATAAACTTTCTTCTAATAATTGAAAATTCCAAACCTATAAGATTTTAATTTATGTAAATTCTTTTAATCTATAAATTTTGAATTTTGAATCTAGTTTAGCTATTGGTCCAAATCTACATATGAGTCTGTCAAAACTATGTACCATAAAATCACATTAAATTTTAAGAAAGATTCCTACTTCTTACTGTGGCCTTACTTTTGTAAAACTATCAAGATATATGCTCACTGCTGGATATGAGGGGGACTAATATAATAGGTTCAATTTTTACCTTGTAAAATAATGTATATAAGATACATGATATTTCGAAAATGGAAACGGGTTAACGGATGCGGAAAAAACTGTTTCCGTTTTCGACTCCTATAATTATCAGAGATCTATTTTCGTTTCCTATAACTTAACGGGTAGTCTTTAATGAGGTTTCGTATCCATTAAAAAATTAGAAACAGGGCAAATAATCGGAACTCTAGTATCCATTTGCAACCCTATCCTCAATAGAACGGTCATTCTCTGCCACCAAAGTGTCTTGCTCTTTAGTGCATTTTCTATGTTGATACCATGTGACTGCTATTATAATATGTTAATAACAATCTCGGACTAGTTGTCCCTTGACATAGAAAGACAAGCTTGGCCCTATGTCCCACTAAACTATACACTAATCACACATAATTTGATATCAAAATCACAAATGGAGGTAGGGGTGGCAACGAGCCGAGTCGATCCCGAGCCCAAGCATGCTCGAGCTTCAAATCAAGCCCAAAGTCCAGTTCGAGCTTGGGCTAGAGGGAGAAAAGCCCAGTTCGAGCCGAGCCCGAGCCCAGCTCGGTCCACATGGCTACGTTATGCCCGGCCCAATGCCCATAGGCCCAAACCGATGAAGCAAGCAAGTTAGCTAGGGTTGGTCTTAACTTATAGATACAGGGAGTAGAGGGGAAAAATAAGTACTCGATACAAGACTAAAAAGTCCCGACAAAAGCCTCTAGTACTGGCAAAAAGCACCCAACACGCAGCCTGCGGATGGGGCGTGTTGTGACCAGCCACTTTAGTCTAGTATCAGGAGATTTAAAGATTCCCAGGTCCTCTTATCCACTTAGGTTCCTGTTCAAACGTGCTGAAAAGTAAGGTGGCGAGTTGTGTGAAACAAGTTCACTGGTGTCAAGCCTGTGGGTGAACTCAATAAGTAAATTAATCATTTTGGTGTGAGTCGGCTAGCGAGCTATCGAGCCGAGTGGCACCGGGCTTGAACTCGGCTCGTTTAATCGGTCAAGCCACGTTTAGGCTCAAGCTTATTGACTCGTTCAAGTTGAGCCGAGTCGAGCTTGAACCAAGCCGAGCCCGAACCGCACGCGAGCGGCTGAGCTCATTGTCAACCCTAAATGGAGGTCCTATTACACTTAATAGAGTTGTCATTGAAATTGGCCCCTTTTTCATACATTTTTCAAAGAAAAGTGTAGCACAAGGAGAAAAAAAAGACTCCATGATTTCTTTTTAGAGTCAACACCCAAATGTCTTACTATTTAGAGCATTTTCTCAGTCGAGATCATGTGACTGGTCTTATACTATAATAGCTGAGAGTAACAATATCAGACTAGTTGCTCCTTGGCATAGGAAGACAAGATTGGCCCTACATCGAACTAAACTTTACATTAATTGTATACAATTTGAGATCAAAATCACAAATGGAGATCTCATTACATTTGCATTTGAGAAAAAAGATGTGAGTGGAGATTTATGATACATAACCTTTTGAAAAATGCCTCCAACAATGTATCATTGGCATTAAATTGATTGGCATGTTTCCATCCCCCTCCCCCCAATACATCAAATCTAATAATTCTTTCACATCCTTACATAGTGCTCAGACTTTCCAACTAGTGCCATCTCATGCAAACACTCACATAAGAGCCAAGTCACTCATACTCAAAACTCAAAGAACTTTTGCTAAAAGCTTAGCAAGAAAGTCAATCAAAGTCAGTAGTGCTGGAGCAAAGTCAGCACCAAATTTGTTTTTCATCAATCATATTTCAAGATTTCTTACAGTTAAGTCATTTTATTAATTCATTGATGGAAACCAAGGATGAAGGGATCCGGATTGGCCTGCAAATTTGTCAGATTAAAACCAATTGGGTTGGCCAACCTCAATCCAATCCAAGCACATCTGACCAGCTCCATCCAAGCACATCTGACCAGCTCCGGGCTGAAACAGGTTGGCACAGATTGACCCAAGTCATAGGCCCTTTCCTTAGTTGAGACTAAAATATTTGAACAAGAAATTAATACTTTTGAAAAACACTAAATAACACAATATTATCATTTTTTATCACTAATTGATTGCTGTCACTACCAAACACAGAAAAGCTATCTATGGATTTTTCTAAGCATGAGGTTGAATATAAGAATGCTTTTACATGCATCTAAACATTATTCACAAATTATGGCACATGTACAACATAAAGGGTTATAAAAATCTGCTTGCAATCAGTCTAAGAGATGTGGAATTATTACAAATGTCTAAACCCTTGGTAGCATGGATCAGAAGCAGGATAGGGATCTATCCGACGGATTGATAAGATTATACTGTTCTTAGGGAATGATGATTAATAATCACATAGTTATGTGTTATAAAAAATATAAATAAACAAATCATAAAAAATACTTTCATTAATAGATCATGGCTTATAATGTTGTATTATTATTATCATCATCTAAAAGAAGAATGTTTTTATTTTTTAAATTTTTTATAACTCTTAATGTTTTATGTTTGAAGATGTTCATAAATACATTTTGGACATTTATGCAATAATATGTTTAGTTGTTTACTAGTTATTTTGTAATTTTCATTTAGTTTAGGTGTTGTTCTACAAGTGCTTATGAGTTTATAGCACAGTTTTGCTTTTTGAACCCAACTATAAAGCTATTAGAAATTTTAGTTAAGGTTCTCTTGTACGTTATTAAGGATATTCATGCAATATTAAAGAGGAAAGATAGCATGTTAATGTAGGAGTTGATGAAAGATAGAATGCTCTTAATGTAGGAGTCATTTTAATAAGGTTGCCTCTTTTTAACATCCCGTTCCTACACCCTGACCCCATGTGGTATGGGGGGGGGTTTCCATTTTGTTGTTGAGCTGTGCCTGTTGTCTGCTATCAATGTCGTCACCCTTCATCCATCCACACTAACTTAAGCGGATGGGGTCCTGGCCCTACTTTAAGTACATTGCTGCCACAACCCTGTCACCCTCACCTGTTATCATCTTCACCGTCCCTTGACAGCACACAACAGCCACTGCCATTGACAATGCTCACACTGAAGGTATGTCTCTTCTTCTCCCTTTCCTTTCTCCTTTCCTTTCCCTTCCTCTGTGTCTTTCTTCTCTTCATTTTTTTTTTATTTTCATAACTTGCCCCTCCCACCTGAATGGACCAAAGTATAACGGACCATTCAGACTGTTTTGGGAGCATATTCCCTTGACGAATCTACTCCCAAAGGGTGGATTCGTGCCATAGGAATGGGATCAGCACCCAAAATAGTCAAATCCTGCTACTAAGTCTCACACTCAAAATTAGGGAAAAGAACCCAAAGTTGAATTCTCTAATCAACCCACTTCACTGAAGCTTATAGAACGAATGCAATAACTGCATCTTCTAGGGAAGTAGAATTGACATACATAATGTTTGCCTTTCTAGCTCAGCATTTCCTTTAATCATTGGAAAATACTTATTTGTAGGATTTCTGCTGAGAGCTGGAGAAAGGTGGTGAATTATGTTCTACTGCCTCCAGTCATCCCCATAGATTGAATTGATTCATGCACAGGAAAGTCTTCTCCCCCCACTTGGTTGTACTACCTTTATTTATTTGTAACAAATTTGATAGCGCAATCCACTTTTTTTTCATTATAATAAACTATATACATATATTTTGCAAGACTTCCGCATCGACACGACACCCAATAAGATCTGGTAAAACCAAAAGACAAATTTCGATGCGAGGAAGAAAAGAGATGTGAGATGCCAACTAATACGTCATAGGTAGTAGTTACTCATGGTAATACCCTTCAAAACTTTCTTGGTAATACAATACCAGTGAGAATCTACTAATCGGTCCACTACATGTAGTAGCTTCTGGCTAGCCCCTAAACGGGCCTTGAGGGAATTGTGAAGGAATTCTCTTTATTCAAGTTTTTTTGCTTCCAGAGGAGGGGATAAAAACATAACCTACCAGCCACTCAGTACATCAAAGTCACGCGAATCAATCACAAGATAATCCGGTAGAAACCCGAATGTAGATTCCACAAATGGACAATTCTAAAAAAAAAAAATTAAGGAAAAAAAGGTACGTCAACCCGCTTCTCCTTCTTCCTCCCCGCCACAAATCAGAGCAAACAGAACGCAATCCTTCCCTCGCACAGTTGCAGTACGGAACAAGGTTTCCGATACTATCCGTAACACAAGTAGCAACAGCAGATAAAGCAGAGAAAAACCCAAGTACAAGTAAACAGATAAAGCAGAACAACAACCAAAGCAAGCCGGCATGCACAAAAGACAGAGAGGGAGCAGCATGATGGAATCAAAGACGAGGCGCGAACAACGGCAAAAGAGACCACTCATCACAATCCCAGAGAATGGGGATTGGTGTTGACGACATACCGGTGGATCTCCCCTTCTCCCAGGAAGAAGGGGCTCGCACTCGCCGGCCAAATCTCGGCGAGGAAAAGAAAACAAGAGCTCACCTGACCTGAAAGGGAAACGAGAGGGCAGGGGAGGAGGAGGTGGAGGAGGGAGAGGGCGGCAGGTGGGGCAGGGAAGGGATGCCTATAGCATACTGTTGCTTGCCTAATATAAAAAATATCTCTAAATAATGAAATGGTCAAATCTGGTAGATTAGTTTGACCCAAGAACAATCTGGTAAATTAGGTATGTTCCGATTATATTAAATGTGGTGACCTGTGTAAGAAACAAATGCGACGCTTTGACCCACAGCAGAAGAAGAAGAAGAAGAAGAAGAAGAGAGAAGGAAGAGGAGGACAACGGGCGGAGGTGTTATGTGAGCGTACAAAGAAGCTCGTCACCTGTGCCCGTTGGCCAGCTGTTACCGTCCCGGTCCTTGTCCTCTCCTTCTCGTACGTGTTTGTTCCGTTCCGCGGTAAACAAACCACATAATAACAATTCTGTTCTCTTTCCTCACGCACGGAGACGCCCTTTTCTTTTCCGTTTTGTTGGTTTCACCGGTCACCGCGCGCGCGCGCGCTGTCTCTCTTCTCGTGCGCTCCCGTCGACAGTGAAGGACGCGTCCGGCCCGACCCGCCGTTTTGACGTCGACCGACGGCGGCTGCAATGCAATTATGCAACTATGGTTTATGAGGAATACGAGTTTTACTTGACGCGCTTTGCGGGTGTGAAAATTAAATTCAGAAAAAATTATACTGATTTTAAAATATTATCTTAATAAAAAATACATAATTCAGATACAGTATACTAATTGGCATTCGATACTATTGAACTCAAGAAAATATGATGAGCTTCATATGTGACGGCCAGATTTATTTTTTAATCTATAAAAAAGCAAAGATTTTGGCCGGTTGCTCTTTTTGTCGTGTGCTTTGCTCTCGAAACAATCCTCACGATTTTATCCTTTTATAAAAACAAACATTCTTGGCAAAAAGGGGTAGGTCTGCTTCATAAACTATATGATGGTCATTGTCAATAAATGGTACGAGATTTAGGCTACATTTGTTAACCCCATTGGTCATAGATTGGTGTTAAGTTGTAGAATAAAAGTAGAATAAGAGGGTAAAATCCTGGAGAAGAGTAATGTTAATAAATGAAATGTGGTATCATCATTGCACAATTTTGACCCTTTAATCCTCCTTAAAATTCACCCCTGGATAAGTGGCAAGCTCTAATGGCTTCTCACCCTCTTATTCCAAATTCTCGCACCATCTAACTTTTTTTAGATAGTGAAAAAATTCATGGACTTCTCTCCAAAATCTGAGAGCCATCAGTGTTAACAAACGCAACCTTAAATCTGGACTATCCCAACTTCTTCTAAAGAAAAGGCACTTGTGGAAGAAAGAAAGGCAAACATGGCCTTATATTAACTCAACATTTTCGCTAGCAATTGATGTAGGATTGATCCATAAACCACACTATTTACCTCAACACAACCTCCTAGTGGAGGTGGGTCTATGTGTACTAGCTACGCTTCCCATAGAAGGCATCAACATTGGTTAATGCATGACTCTTGTGAAGATGGCCTCATAAGTATTCTTTTTCCTATGGAAAAGTGGCATTTCTTTTAGGGAAAGGAGAGCACATTTGACCTTAACGACTAAACATACAGCTTCGCTAACTACTGATTATATTAGAAATATCCTAGAGACTAAAGCTATCAATGCCTCGTAAACGGAAACGGAAATGACACATTCTCCTTCTATTTCTTATAAGATTTATCGGAGACGGAAACGGAAACGGAAGTGAATGTTTCCGCTATTTTAATTTTTAAATCGGAAACGAAAACGGAAGTAAACAGAAGTTTTCGCTATCATCATCGCTATATTAAAAAGTTATTTAAAATTACTATTAGTATTCACTTTTCGACAAATTTTCTTCTAATAATTAAAAATTTTAAATCTACAAAGTTTTAATATATGTAAAAATTAATAAAGGTTTTTTGCATATATACCCCTCAAAAATACTATATTTGCATGTATACCCCCGATTCTCACATATTATCATCAATACTCCTGCAATCTTCAAAATGTTGTATTTATGCCCTCCCGTCAAACTTAGGTTAATTTCAACGAAATATGTCAAAAATATTGCATAAATCATGACATCATTGGAGGTGTCGAAGATACCAATGCAAGATTTTAGTGTATTGAGGGGTATATATGTAAAATTCAATTAATAATCTATGAATTTTGAAATGTACTTTATCTATCAATCTAAATTTAGATATGAATATATCCAAACATCTACCATAAAATCATATTAATGTTTTAAAAAAATTTATTGACAACCCTAGAGACGGAAATGGAGCGGATAATCGAAATTCGGATATCTATTGACAACCCTACTAGAGATTCTTTTTTTGCCTTAAAAAGTTGTGCTTCATCGTGGATTAGAAAACACACAAAAAAATCACAAACGAGAGAGAGGAAAACTACTAAACAGAAAGGGAAAGTTGAAGTTGTTTTGTAAGTCCCACTATGCGTATCCACTCATTGCATTTGTCCAAACGTAAAATAAGATCTATGACCTCACTGAACTAATCTCAAGATTTTCTTATTTGTTCAATTATTCTTTAGCTACATAACTATCCGTAACTTATATCAATATTATATTTATGAACATAGAATGCTTCGAAAACTAAAATTATGTAGAATGTGTAATAGAAAGAATCATACTCGTGAGGATCTCGTCAGTAGGATTCACAAGGCAGTGGAAACAAAAAGATGATTTAAAATTTGATCCCAGTCCGTTTCAGTGATCAAAATTTGGAACTATAGTGAACGGATTTCACTTTGGGCAGATTTTAATCTACGACTGTTCGATTCCGATGGACCAACACTGCGAGCCGCGCACCGGCACTATCCACACGATTCGTCTGTTGGGGATCGTCTTCGCTCCCTCGTCGGCGTTAGCACGCTCGCCGATGTTTCTACGTCGCAACGGTGCCCGTGGTGTAACGACCCGCCACCCTATAATCGGAGATCCAATTACTAAATAGGTACCGAATCACTAAAATTTGGAGTCAAACCAAGATCTCGATAAGTCTGGAAAATAAATGATAAACTAAGTTAAACATTCCACATCACATCGAATTGTAAATAAAGTACATTAATTAAAAATTATTACAATTCGACTCGACTCAGCAAATAATTATATATTCCAACTGAAAAGAAGTAATTAAGCATACAGGCCTGAAAAGAAAATGACAACTACACCGGGGCATACCCCGGGACAGTGGTTGCTGGCGCGCAACCCGAGAAGACACCGTTCACGCTACGCTTGCCTGGAACCCTCACTTGAAAACCGCATGGGTGAGTCTCATCGAAATGAACTCAGTAAGGATCCTTCGATCCCCACCACCCACTCACGCACCCACAAATGCAATAACACAAATATAGGTAATTTAAATAAATAAAACAGTAAACACAACTCCCAAAGATTCCCAGATTCCGATATAAAACACATGCATTTGTAAATACAACATGCACAACTCTGAAACCACTCCATTACGATGTCCACAAACAGCGTCTCGGCTAAACACACAAACCACACGGTCGAACGTAGAAAATACCGACCTGCTGGGACCAAACAGCAACTCCTAGGATAGCGCGCTGGCTACTCCGGCCTATCTAGCTCTAGGTGATTCTGCTTCCTCCAACACGAGTAACACTCTGAATATACCACTCCCACACCGGTACTAGCTATACTCCGGGATACACTAGGTGACCCTCTCTCTAGGCGTCACCGACCACTCCACACCAGCGCCGTGTCACTCCCACACCGACACAGGGTGCCTAAGCGCTAACAACTGTCACTCTAGGTCCACAATCGCACAAAACACAACACAGTGTGATCCGGTCACGTAGAAATCCTCGTCCTTGAGTACGTTTTTAAGTATGCATTTAACCAAACTATCTAACAATGTAAATACATGTTAATTGCATGGATTAATGAGGTTATGTCTTGAATCGCGTCGCCCGTGGCTGACGTCATTTAAGACCCCTAAATTGGTTCATAGGAAAAACTGACCTCGGAATATGGCCTAAATCGCGTCGCCCTTGACAGCCGCCATTTAAAATAGCGTCGCTGTCCCCAGACGCTATTCAAGACAAAGACATAATCTCCTGATCTGGACTAAATCGCGTTTTGGTTGGAAGCCGCCATTTAAAATGACGTCGCTGTCCCCAGACGCCATTTAACACTCACAAACATGTTCTCCTTCCGGCCTCCCCCGAGTTACAAAGTGGGATTTCTCCCTCAAATCGTACGAAAAAACGTCAAAAATAGAAAAAGTATGGGAGAAGCCTAATTATTTTCATAAAGAACCCCTTAGAACATGCTTTCTACCTCAAAAGCACCCACACATATTTCACGCTTTCAAAGCGGGAAAATTCATGATTTAAACAAAATACTGCGAGGATCGTCACCCTACCGGTTACTTGAACTCCTCCATACTCCTAGCCGTCGAACCACCAAGCCACAAACCACCGCCGTAGACGTTGTCACTCCACCGGGACGTCGGCCGCCATCCGGAGAGAGATGTGCCGCGGAGGAGATGGTGGTGGTAGTGGTGGAAGTTAGGGGGTTAATGTAGTGGAGGGAGAGGAAAGGAAGGAGAAGGGGAAGGGGGAGCGAATGGGTCGGAGAGAGGGAGGAGAGAGAAGAGAATGAGAAAAATGAGGGAAAGGAGGGAGGATTCGCGGGGTCAAACCGAAACTAACTAAAACACGTCGTCTAAGACCGACGCCAATCAGACGACAAGACGGGGTCGTACACTGACAGATTAAGGCCGTACTCTGAATGGCGTCGACCATGCAAGACGCCATTCTGACGATAAGACTGGGGTCATACTCTCGCGGCCCAAAACCAGCCCACGTGGCACATTCTAAAATGCGTCCCCCTAATCAGACGTCGTTTGAACCACATCGAGAAAGAACTCATGCCCCAGCCTCACAAAGGCCCAAACCAAAAGGTCCAACACCGAAACTTACCCGATAACCGGATCCGAAACTGTTGGTTTCTCTGGTTTCTCCGGATCGCTCACGCAGCGGAAAATAAAATAAAAAACAGCGATCCATTTTTCCCATTTCGAATAAATAAAACAGATAGTCTGATTATCGAATCTTACTGTGTGCGGATTCGAATTCGCAACCGTTTGGTTCCGTCGGTGCGACACCGTAAGCCGCGCAAGTGCCCGGCCTCTAGCGGAGGCCACACGATCCTTTTCGCGGTGGATATCCTTACATTCCTCGTTCTTCGCAGCCACGAAACCTCCGCCGTTCGCCGCAACGCGCGGACGATTTCCCGTCGAACGGGAGTCAAAGAAGCGGCGGAGTAGATCCGGGGATTCGAATTCTTCTGAGGCACCAGAGAGAGAGAGAAAGAGAGGAGGGGGCGGCTAGGGTTAGCAGCAGCTTGGCCTGCTCAATCCGTTCGCTACAGTTTATACTAACCGCGCGGTTTTTCATAAAAACCTCCGTTTTATATAAAACCCACTTATTTATCCACCGCCTTGAGAATCTTTTGCATGTGACCCTCTAGGCCCAATAACCAGTCCGGTTAATGACCCAATAAGCCCAGTGACTTCTCACTGACCTGATTAATCAATTAATAACTCATTTTAATTAATTAATCAATCGAATCAATGTCGTACATCGAATTCGATCGCGCCTTCGATCACGTTGGGTGCCAAGCAACACCGCGTGAACCTAGAAGGTATCAGGGTTAAGTAACCCACTCTTTGAACCTTTCCACCGACAGTTATCGTGTGGATATAATCCTTTATTCGTACAATGCTCTCGAGTCAACTCAGGATATGGTGTGCTGTCAAATCCTAACCAGTCGACTCACTTGGATTGGATGCCGCTAATGAATATCAAAAAACTCCTTTCCCGATATTATCGTTCGCCCTGGCCAGGGACTTTCGCGCATCCTTCCTAGAGCATTCTCTCTCATCATACCGAGAGCGAATGATTCCTTATTGACACTCAATTCTTTTTGACGGTATTCCGCTATACCCGATCCTTGGCTGTTTAGAATCCCGTAGTTAGAGATTCATAAACCAAGGTCAAAGCACAGAAGTCCACCGACAAGGTATCCTTGGTATCTCAGGTCCGATGACCATCCACGCAACTGCGATAATAGAATCAAACTGGTTGACAGTGAGGTACAATACCATCTAGCAGTTCAGTTGGATCAATTCAATGAACTCATTCTCTAATGAGCACCTACATATTCGCCTTAGTGTCTCCACGCAAGTGACTATGAGATCAGTCACCCTCATCTTATGATCAGGAGTAATCTGTACTAGTCTAATCGAATATCCGATGTCCTTCTCGGATATCCTCTAACTATGAACTATTAAGAATATGTGTGTTTAAGTGATCAGTCTCACTATTATGATCTCATCATAATCTGATCACTATCGCACATATTCACGGACTTCATTATGAGACGATAATTAGTACGATTTACACACAATGAATATTATGTCATTATATTAATAAACGAACGAGATTACAAAGTCATATTGGCTTGTAGGACACCTAAGACTAACATAAACCTCAATCCTTACATGTGGCATACAGACGGCGGATTCCCGAGAGACAAAAAGTCAAAGCAGCAAAAAAGAATCGGAGTTCGGGCACCGGCCTGGGCACACAGAGCACAAAGGAGAGAGAGAGGGGGGGCAACCAGCTCTAGAGATCCTTGGAGCTTGGCCTAGGATTATCTCACTGTAGTATTTTATATCAACCGCCTGAAACTTTTCACAAAAGTCTCCGGTTAATATAAAAATATGCTTAAATGTCCCGAATTGAGAATCTATCTGCATGTGACCCTCTAGGCCCGAGTATCAGTCCAATTAATGACCCACTAAGTTCAATAACACTTTAATGACTCATTTAATTAAGTTAATGTCTCATATTAACTAATTAAAGTATCAGAATTAATGTCGCACATATTAATCGGCTAGGTCTCTGATCACGTTGGGTGCCAAGCAACACCGCATGAACCTCGAAGGTAATTAGATTTAGCAACTCGCTCAAGGAACCTTTCCATTGATAGTTACCGCGTAGATATAATCCTTCATTCGCACAATACTCTCGAATCAACTCACGGTATGGTGAACTATCAAACTCTAATCGGTTGACTCACTTGGACTGGATGTTGCTGTATAATATCGAAAAACTCTTTACCCGATATTATTGTCCGCCCTGTCCAGGGACTCCTGCATATCCTTCCTAGAGTATTCTCTCTCTGAATATCGAGAGCAAATGTTTTCATATTAAACACTCAATTCCCTTCGAAGGTATTTTGTTGTATCCAATCATTGACTATTTGGAATCCCTTATTTAGAGATCCGTAAACTAAGGCCAAAGCAAAGAAGTCCACCGACAAGATGTTCTTGGTGTCTCAGGTCCGAGGACTATCCACGCAACTACGACAATTAAATCAAGTTGGTTGATAATTAGGTATATTACCATCTAGTAATTCAGTCAGATCAAATAAGTGAACTCATTCTCCAATGAGCACCTATAGATTCACTTTAGTATCTCTACACAAGTAATTATGAGATCTATCACCCTTATTATATGAGCATAAATAATATGTACTAGTCTAACTAGATGTCTAATGTCCTTCTCAGACATCCTCTGACGAGGAACAATTAAGAATATGTGTTTATAAGTGATCAATCTCATTAGTATGATCTCATTATAATATGATCACTATTGCACACATTCATAGACTTCATTATGAGACGTATATAAAGCGAATTACCATAATAATATAAAGCTATTTTATTAAATAAATGAACGAGATTATACAATGTCTGATTGACTTATAGGCCACCAAAGACCAACAATACCAAATTATGGTATTATGCAATAATGTAACATTTAGATTACAAGTTCTAATATTTTAAAGCCAAAGGTAAATATATACATGACATGTTTGAAATATAAAGGCTTAGGGGGAGGGAGGGCAAAACCTACTCAGCCTAAAAACAAGTCTAATATGAAGTAGTCTAGAATGCTTCAATTGCCTGCTAAAAGGTCTATGTCAACTGGAGCCCATAGATGTTTCTACAGAAGGCTTCCTGAAGCCCAATAAACTTTGTAAGTCCAGGGCTCCCTAGGAAGCAAAGGTTTACGTCCACACAATGTCCTTAGGAGCCTCTATAGGTACTCCCTAAGAACAAGGCAAAGGTTTACGTCGATCATAAGTCTACTTAGAAGGACAAGGCCTGACGGCCTCATGAATGCTATATCAACCCTCAGACTCCTCAGAATTAGAAAATAAGAGTAAATTCCCCTTAAGATCAAGATCCACTCCTCTAGGGCCACCCTATCACATGGTGGAACCATGGTCAAAGCCGTTTGTCAAAGTATGAGGATGTTAATTTATTACTCTCCGCTTAGTGAGTAGGACTGCATCATGATCTTCAATAAGCTAGTCATCCTCCTTGTCTTATTCTCCACGTAGAAAAGTGAGTGTCATTAAAAAGCATCTAATCTTGCTTTGTCGAGATGTGGCAGAATGGCTTTGGTATTACGGTAGAATATGCTTCCTCTTCGTAGCCCATTACGAAGGCCGCGCAAGCTACCTATCTTGGGACCCAATCCATGTACAAACATCCACTACGGAATGCATATCTATACACTTTAGAACCCCCTTGTGAGAAACAAATTAGGAGATTAGTCTCTCCTTTGATCCAATAACTAGGTCTTGGTTTAGGCATCGGAGGGTTTCCTCTACACAAGGGCTAGGGGACTCTGACACAATATATTGTTCTCTTGTAGGCCGACCATGAGCCAGAAGATTTGCACTATCTATTAGTGGATGATTTGGGGGTGTTGTAGCTGTTGGAATAGATCACTTTTTCAATCCCTTTAGATACATTGTTTTGTTAAAGATATAAAGCATCCTTAACTTGCACCATTAAGTATGTTAATAGAGAAAATAAAGATCCAATAATGTGCTCATGATTGAAGCTCATATGGATGTCACAAATACAAATTCCACTGGGGCATTAGTTTGATTAACATATTACTTGTAAGTAAAACTAAATCTATGAATTTATTTAAAGGAAAATGTAAGGATAAAATAACTGCTTGACTTAATAGATAACTTGCAATTTGCATTAGGGCTAAAACTTTGGTTGGGTCAACCCAAACCTAAGGGCTAACCCGATGGTTGGGTTGGGTTGAACCCGACTAAGTTAGGGTTGGGTTGGGTTGAGGGTTTTTTCAACCAACCTTACATGGGCTGGATTGGGTTGAGGGTCGGCCAACTCGACTTAACCCGAGTCCAACATCAATATATATAAATGATAACTGAGATTACTAGAATATGTTTCATTTTATTTTATATCATTAAACAAAAATTTAGTTTATCATGTGAACGAAGGTGCTCTCAAATAGTAGCCATGTAATTATGTTTGTATCTTCTTTTTTATTATTTTGTTAAGGTAGATAGATGGATTTCATTTATATTTTTGTACATGACATCTTACTGGTAAGAAAGAAAAGTAAAAAATATGGACTATTAAGGATATAACTTAACTCAACTCAACCTAACTCGATGAAGGTTGGGTTACAAGGATTGGTTTGACTTGGGCCATTGTTGGATAGGTTGGAGTTCAGGAGGTTGGGTTGGCAGTTGGGTTGGATTGGGTTAGAGGTTGGTAGGAGTGGGTTAGTCTCTTACATGGGTTGGGTTAGGGTTGCCTCCAAACCGACCTAACCCGACCCTAGTCGCAGCCCAAGCTTGAACCCTAAACGATGCCTTGTGTCACCCTTGAGGAGAAGGCTAGGCCCTTAATCTGATCATAACTATATACACAAGAAAATAAGAATAGCACAAGTGAAAATGTGAATGGATTTTTTGATATAGATCCCTATAAACATAATGAATTCGAAATAAATTCTTGTATCTTGTGTGTTTTGATATTAGTCTTATAAGTTTAATATAATCTAGTAATAAATCCTTTTGATTAAGAATTGTTTAAAAGAATCAAATATTCATAGAATATTTTATAAACTAATCTTAAAATGGATGGAAATACTTGAAAGGACTTTAAAAAATAAAAAAATCAAGCCTTAGTGAGTAGTAAAAAATGACTTTAATGAGTCAAGCCTAATAATAATCTTTAATTTTTTAGATTTCTTGAATAGTTCAATCAGATAATATTGAGTTGTACGGACGCATGGGTCATATTTAGAGTGACCTAAAAAAAATCATTTTTTTATTTTAGTTGTGCCGACGACTGGTGCAGTGCTAGTTGCCAGTGCATCAAGTAAAATTTAAAATTTAAACAAGGATATAAATAACTTTTATAAAGTTAGTTAAACTTAAACTCATGCTTAACTATGATAGAATTAAGAAAAATTGACGGAAGCAGATGGTAGGGAGTAAAAGTTAAAAAATTAAATATATAAAAACTAATATCAAAATGTACAAGTATATAAGAAATTACAATTTCTTTTGCTTAGAAGATCTCTCTTTCTATATACATATATATAGGAGTGCTATGGTATGAATGCTATAGTGCGTACATATTGTTTCGACCTTTTTTTTGCATGTTTTTAAAAAATAAAAATCATGATAAAATTTTAAATATTCAACTCTCCCCTCAAATAAATTTATCTCTTTTGACTTAAGTTTCACCGTCAGTTTGTGAGGCTTTCAACGTAAGCCGTCTGATTTTATATTCATAAATTGATAATGAATACTAAAATGTCAAGAGATGTGAACAATCCTAAATGAACTTTTATTTTTTGATTATCTTTTCATAATTTTTAAAAATCAAAATTTACATGTGTCCGGTGAACGGCTAAGATCAAGTTTCAAGATCTAACTACGATCGAATAGTCAAAATAAAACCTGAAAACAACCCTAAGAGGATATTTAAAATTTTATAATTTTTTTATAAAAATGAAATTTAAAATAATGCGATTAAATCATGTGCACTGCAACAGCTAGTATTCTAGCATTTCTCTCAGAGGAAAAAAGGATGAGGATTCCCTCCTGCTTAAGTTCTTCCTATATCCCTTCCTTGCACACCTGGCCTTGCATTATCCAACTTATTCTGATCCAATGCCACGTCTCTGTCATGTGTACTGGCCAGGCCATCACCTCCCCTGGCCACCCCCTTCCTTTTGCATTCTTTTTCTTTTCTATGTTCCCTTCTCCCGGGGTTCGTTTCACGTTGCAACCTGTTCCCTTCTCCATTATTAATGTGTAGGCCACAGACTCCAGCAAGCGATGCTAAATGGAAAGTGATGATTTGGAGTTTGAATTATAAACAAGTAGTACATATTATAAATTATTACATTTTATGCCTTATAAATTTAATAATATAAATTTTTACATTAAATTAAACAACATTTCATTGAGTTATCCAGATGGATGGAAGAAGGCTAAGATAAGCTTGACCTGTCCAAAGGCTTCAGGAACAGGAATTTTATGTGGAGGTCGGAGGAGTCAGTTGGAGGAAGGTTTACCAGAAGAACTAGAAGAGCCCGCCCCGTGTAACAGCCTCTCCCTGCTTCTCCTTTTGGAAACTGTCCCCATCCATGGTGAACCTGTTCTTGGTTTCTTCGTCTGATCCCTCCCCCCTCCCTCTCTCTCTTTCCCTAATCCCTATCTTGTTTTCTTTTATTATATTCAGATTATTTAAACAAATCTTTTTGTTTTTTTATTTCTTTTAAGCGGCTTGTTGTTTTAATAACTTTGTGAGCAACCTACTTAAAATAAAAAAATAAATTAGGTAAAAATTGAATGAATGAAAATAAACAAAAATAGCTTCTAGCTATTTCAGTTAGATTATAAGTGATCTCAATTTTTGGTCAATTTTTTTATTCTATTTTATCTTGGCACGACTCATTTTCATCCAAATAATTCATTCAAGCAACCAAAGTGAACAAGTCAAAGTTAACTTGGGATAGGTTTTCTTATTTTAGGCTTATTCGGTGATCAAAGCAGGTCATAATGTTTTATTTTAAGAGACTTCATCTCAACTTCTTTTTTTTTCTAAATTTGTCCAACATGAACGCGGCACTTGACCTTGCACTCCGAGGCTCTATACTCGATCGTGTCTGAGTGCTCCTACTCGCACATGGAGCTCCCCTCCAACCCAACACATGGTTCCAGGTCTCTTCTTGTTCTGGTAACAGCCTGCAGTCCAGCATCTTGTCTACTGAAAAAGGAGTTGTTTGTGTAATTGTGTTGTTGTAACATATCTGCTGGCAATGTTAATCTTAAAGTTTTAAAATTAAGGGGGATTTAATTTTGATTTCAAAGTCAAGATTTTAAAAACCCCGCGTTCGATTTTCAGTAGTTTTCATCTGAAAACTAAAATTGGATAAAAATAGTGACACATGAGCCAGCAGATTTGGAAACCCAACGATTTATAATATTTTAGACATTAAGAGAATAATATAATTTATGCCAATAATCCAGATATTAAAAATATCATTTTATGATGTTTATTAATATCTTATGGCAGAGTAAATGATTCCTAAGTAGTTTTAGAATTAGACTGGATCAAATATTGGGATTTTAGTTTGAAAAAATACGCATGTTATGCCCTTGATAATCATGTAAGCACGCTGTTTTGGATAAATTTCAGGAAGGGAAAAATATTACCTATTATCTCATTTGCATATTATAATTTTTTGCATATAATAAATGAAAAAACATTTGATGCATCTTATTTAGTACTTCATATTACTATACAAAGAGACTATAATTATGTAAGCCGCTAAAGTCGTTGCACATATCGTGTATCTACTTCCAGGAAAATATTTAATCATGTTTATTATATCTATTATATTGTCGTGTCTGTTATTTTAAACATTTCAATCTTGACAAAGAAAAATGTCTTAGGGATTAGATTAGGCGACTGAAAGCATGGAGTTGGAACTTGGAACTAATGGCTGGATCTACTGCAACAGTAGTAATTTTTTTTATTTTTTTAAAGGTCGGCCTCAATACACCCAACACGTCTTGTATAGACTAATCTTCGATCGGACGACCAAAAAATCCTTTGACTTGATTTTTAAGTTTTTTGTTAGATTGTCCGATCAAAGATTGGACTATAATGACGTGTCAGACATGATGGGGTCGACTTTAAAAAAAAAAATTCAAAAAACAATTTATCATTTTTTGTGTTGCACTCCATGCAGTGCAGCAACTCACTGCACAGCATGCGGTGCAGCAAGTGTTACTCTAAAACTTAAGCCAAGGGAGCTTTTTCAAGAGGAAGATAATGATCAATTTTTGTCACCTACTCTGTAGCACTTTGTTGCCATATTTTATTTATTTAACTAGATTTTTAACGATGTTTGATGAAGGATAAGATGGTCTTGGCCTACAAAGGGCTCAACAACATGTAGCCCAGTGGCCCACAGCTCCAAACAACTGTGGGCGAATTGGGTCGCTCCATAGGCCCAAGCCTATAGCCCAACCGCCCTATGGAGCACCTGTTGACTCATTTGCAGATACATCCGACTTTTTGAGATGTCAGGGGCATTTGGTCTGTCGTTCCTTAGCCTCACGACTAAGGGCTAAGGCCCCCACCAATAACAGGGGGCCACTACCTTTTCTTGAGATCTCAACTTCCCTAGAGGGCTGAGATCTCAGGACCATTCAAATCCTCTTTCCCGCCTCTAGGCGAGAAACGTGGTTGACAATTGCCTATTCCAGGTAGGATCCCATGTTCTCCGCCTCTCATCAAGAGAGGGGATCGTATCTGCCAACCTATGGACTCACGATCTCCACCTTTGATCAAGAGAGAGCATCGTGTCTGCCAGCATGTGGACCTACGATTCCCCCGATCAGAGGACCCAAATCATGGTCCACCTATTAGTTGTTATAGAGGACCCTCTGCTACCCTCCTACGGGCCTTATATAAGAGATCACCTCCCTCAAGAAAAGGTATGCACACTCATACTAAGAAACCGTAGCCATTCAGTCACCTTCTGCCCAAGGATCTGACTAAGACATCGGATGATCTTTCCTCTACCTAAACGAGAGACCCCGTGACTGCCTTCTTCTTCTTGTAGGTCCTTACCTGACGCATTCTTCCATTCCATTACAAATTTTATCGAGCAGCCGGAGATCGGATCAGATGGTCCTCAACGCCAAACCTATTTATGACCACAACAATATTATTTCAAAATCTAAGAAAATTACAATTGAATATATAATTTATGTACTAAACTTGTCCCGTATTTGATTATTAGCGGGACCAGACGAATCGGGAATGATCACACTTACTAGTTCAACTTTTTCTTGGATTGTTCATCTATTATTAGTTTTCTGGGAACTGACTACAAAAAACTAGAATTCCAGGCCTTCCCTATCTAACCTTCAGTCTAATTTGCTGCCAATAAAATAGTGAACTCAGTTGAACAGGTCCAGAAGATGCTTTCCTGGTTCTTCTGTTTAGGCTGTGTTTAGCGCAGCTTCCATTTGAATTACATTTGTATTTTTATTTAGTTATTTTTTATGGAAGCCATTGGATCTTGGAAGCCATTTATGTGGTATTTCCTTGTGTTTTGGCTTCCAACCAAAAGCTACAAAGGGAGAGCTTCCAAGATTAGAGAAAAAATGAGGTTGTTACAAAAGAGTTGACTTTTGTAACAAATCAAAATTAGTTATAACCTCTCTCCCTCAACTCATTATGTGTAAGAAGTGGAAGCCAAAAGTAACTTTCAAGTAAAAGTTTTGCCAAACACGCCCTTAAGGTCTTCGGCTTTAAGGAAAAGGGATGGATAAAGCCTTACGTCTATTGCAATATCTTAAGATTTCAGCTCTCCTGCCACAACATGATTAGTCATGTTCTCTACTCATGGATTACCCTTCTTAGCTTTTGATGTTGCCGAGACAATCACTATCGGATTCCGGGGAGGAATCCGAATACCAGCCGGTGATCTAGTGTCGAAAGGATCCGAAGCCGAGGGGGAGACGAAGGGTCTTCCTACTGCAAAAAGGAAGCCGTCAGAAGGGTCTCGGATCGTGGCCCGAGGGGAACCCTCAAATGGTTAAGTTAGTCACTAGACTAATGAAAATGATATATTTAGTAAGAGATCCAGGCTTAATCGCTTCTCTACCTTTTCTGTAATGAATAGCGTTCTTTTTATAGCGGGAGATGAGGGTTCCTTTCTTGTAGCGGTCGATATAGGACTATTCTTAGCTGTTTGAGAGGAAATGTCAATGATATCCTACGTTTGTAGGCTGATAGAATCTATCCGATTGGTTAAATGGGCTGGACCCATCTCATCCCAGTAAACTTTTGGTGTAACGACCCGCCACCCTATAATCGGGGATCTGATTACTAAATGGGTACCGAATCATTAATTTGGAACCAAACCATGATCTAAGTAAGTCTGGGAAATAAATAATAAACCAAGCTAAACATTCACATCGTATTGAATTGAAAGGAAAATGCAGGAATTAAAAGTTATTACAATGCGACTCGATACAGCAATTAATTACATACTCCAACATAAGAGAATTAATTAAACATACAGGCCAGAAATAAAGATAACAACTACGTCGGGGCATACCCCGGAACAACAGTCGACGACGCTCAACGCACAGCCGCACAACCCTCGCTAAGTCTGCCTGGAGTCCTCATCTGAAAACCGCAGGGGTGAGTCTCAACGAAAAGACTCAGTAGGGATCCTCCGATCCCCACTGCCCACACACACACCCACAAGTATAAAGTACAGCATATATATATTAACCATGAGAGGCAGTAATTACTATACCTAAATCTCAACATGAATCACATGCATTCGAAGTATCATTAACATGCATAATTCTAATTTATCAGGGAACCCGTAATTCGGCGTATCCTTAAAACACGTCAACTACACAACGAAAGTGGGAAAACACCGACCCGCTGAGACCAAACAATAACCCCTCGGATAGCACGCTGGCCACCTTGGCAGTCACTCCTTCCCTCAGCAAACACCGACCTGCTGAGACCAAACAGTAACCCCTCGGATAGCACACTGGCTACTCCGGCCCAACTGGCTCAGGTGGTTACTCCTTCCCCCAGCACGAGTGACACTCCAAAGGTACCACTCCGACACCGGTACAAGCTAGCTAACCCCGGGGTTCACCAGGTGACCCTCTCCACTAGGCGTCACCCCGCCACTGCTCCCGTCAGCGCTGTGTCCCTCCGCACCGAAACAGGGTGTAGAATGCTACAACTGTCACTCTAGGTCTACCGAAACAGAAAACACGGCACGGTGCGATCCGGTCACGGAAGAAGTCCACGGTCGCACGACATCCGACGCAGTGCCATCCGGTCACGAAGAGTTCATCACATCGAGTATACTAACAGCATGCATTAACCAACTATCTAGCAGTGTAAACACATTTTACTGGCATGGATTAGTGTGGTTCTGTCTTGAATCGCGTCGCCCAAGGCCGACGCCATTCAAGCACCCTAAACTGGTTCATGAAATACCGGCCTCAGAATCTGGCCTAAAAGGCGTCGACACCAGCGGTCGCCTTTTAAAAGGCGTCAACATCCTCAGACGCCGTTTAACAGGAAATCCGGAATTAATAGAAAACCTCAGTCGGGAGATTTCTTCCTTAAAAGGCGTCATGGTGTCCCGACGCTATTCCAAATTGCGTCGTACAAGCATGACGTGTTTTAGTGCAAGAATCCCCGAACTGACAGAGCCTTAGTGGAATGATTTCTGCCTAAAAAGGCGTCATGATGGCTCGACGCCCTTTTGAAAGGCGTCGTCCATGCACGACGTCTTTTAGCGCTAGAAATCAGGTTCTGCCTCCTGCCCGAAGACTCCCTTTCCAACCCCCAAAAACCCCAAAAACAGAGGAGAAAGAGGGCAAACCAAAGCATTATAAATCCATGTTCATAGAAACTCCCATTCCCATCAAAGAAAATCCCCTAACATGCTCATTCTACCCCAAAACCACAAATCCATAACATGCTTTAAACGGGGGAAACATGGTTTAAAACACAACACTGGGGGAACCGTCACCCTACCGGTTACTTGAACTCCTCCAAACTCCAAGCCGTCCGCCCGTCTCACCCACGCCGCCGCCGGTACCGCCGAAGTCGTCCTTACTCCACCGGGACGTCGGCCGCCGTCCAGAGACTAAACGCCACGGAGGAAGTGGAGGTGGTAGTGGTGGGAGCTAGGTGGGTGATGGAGTGGAGGGAAGGATGAAGTGGTGGGAGGAAAAGAGGGAGGAGAAGGGGTCGTCGCCGGAGTCACCGGAAGGGAGGAGAGAAAGAGAGAAGGAAGAAAAATAAGGGAAAGAAGGAGGGCTCGCGAGGTTAACCAGAGAGTGGCTAAAACGCGTCGAGATGTACGGACGCCTATCAGTTGACATGACGGCAGCTCTGACAAAACTCTGCAACGCTCTGTCAGAGGTCTGAAACGCGTCTTCCATACAAGACGCCGTTCAGACGACAAGACTGGCGCCGTACTCTGACAACCCAGAGTCGCAGTGTGAAAGGCGTCGTGCCTCACGGACGCCGTTCAGACGACATGTCAGGGCCGTACTCTCGCGGCCCAAAGCCAACCCACGTGGCACAGGCTAAAACGCGTCTGCATCGCTGGACGCCGTTTAAACCGCGTCGAGCCCGCTCGACGCGAAACATCACAGAGTCTCAGCCCCACAGGAGCCTGAACTACAGGGTCCAATCCTGAAACTCGGATCCGAAAGCCTCAGTCCTTACATTTGGGCCACTGCAGAACAATCCATACTCGCCTTGCCGAGTGGGCCGGACCCACCTCGGCCTAGTCGGCCCAACAGGTGCCAGGGCTAAATGAGTTCAGACTTGACGACTGGGCCGAGTCCCTCTCGGCCCAGGATGAATATGGCCTACCGAGACTGGATGGTTGTTGCTCAGCCCATTCAGGAATTGGGATTGGGCCCAGTTGGATTTTTCCCCCACCAGCTTTGAATGAGTTTGTTCGGACCTCACAACCGATTGAATAACTTTAACAATATGTTCAATTATGTCCAAAAGATTGTAAGATCCCAACTACTCATCCTTGTCCTCTTGAAAGAAGTATGTTGGTTAATGCTCGGCTGGAGGTTACCAACCTACTTCATACCTCTTTTGAAAATTGGAAGGTAAGAAACAAGCTGACAGTGCTGTGACCCGATAATGAATTGAAAAGTCATCTTCGATGGGGAGAAAAGGAGGACCTGAACAGCCATATTAGGTAGAAATGCAAATGGGTCAGATTTGGTATGGATCTAAAGTAGATCCATGACTGTATTTGTTATGCTATCAAATTAAAAAAGGCTATCCATTTACCACTTCATAAGCTAATAATTGAATTCTTAGCATACCATGTATATTTGGTCAGAAAGAAAAAATCATTGTTTGATCCACTATTGAAATTGGTTTAAAAGACTATCTTTTAATGGACCTATAACTAATAATTGGCGAAATAATTAGGTTTCTGGTTACCATTTGCATGCCTGTAATGTGTAAAAGCTACTTAATTTATTGTGTAAAACCTGCTAGTTATTTTGTTTTAAAGAGAAGAAGTGAAAAACTTGGACTGCTCTTTATGAGACGGGCAGAATAAAGTTTGCTACACACTGTCACCCTTTTCCCCCCCTCAACAAGGTCAAGAAGCTACGGATTCTACTACATTTGGTACTCTACCATACAAACTTATTCAAAAAAAAAAGAAAAGAAAAGAAAAAACTCCGAAGCTACTAAACAAAACCAGAATAACTTACCTAGCTTCCGAATTTATCAACGACTGAATCCAGATGTCCAATTTTACAACGATGCTGCTTTCATGACGTTGTTTCCCTCTGTTCAAGATTTTCTTATTTAAAAGGAAGCAAAGAAGTGTCAGGTCTGCCGAAGTGGTTAGGGTTCCAACTCTCCTCTGACAAGATGATCAGCCATTTCCTGGTATTCGATGGAGTTTATGCCATTGATGTCATCTTTAGGAAAGGGTATTTGCTTGATGCTCGCCCAGAGCGTCACAATTAATTTCTAGTCCCTTTCAGAATCTATGACTTTGAATTAAAAAAAAAAAAGACAAGGAGTTGTGATTGCTATGACCCAATAATTCACAAGTAAACTCTCAAGGAGGGTGAGGGACGTGGACGGGGTGTGTTATTATTCGATGTTGATTAGGTCTCCCAAGTCCCAACAACAGGTTGGGAACGCCCACGTGCCCGTGGTGTTTGGACAGCGACCTTGAAGAGGGGACCCGAAATTTGGAAACACTCACGCGTCCAAAGCAGTTCGAGCAGTTTGATCAGACGGCTATAGCAGCAGTGTTTTTTTTTCTATAATTTTTTTGAGGCTGGTCTAATCATGGTTGACATTTTTTGTGTAGGTATAAGATGACCTCAAAAAAAAAATCTGAAAATTTAAAAATCGAACCTAATGAATAATGAAACAATGTCACTGTTCATTAGCTCGATTTTTAAAATTTTTTAAGTCGCTCGATCGGAGATCGAAGTATATGGACACATAGGACCTGATAGAGTTTGCCCAATTTTTCTTTTTAAAATTAAAAAAAAAAAAGGGCTGCACCGGGTGTGGTACAGCAACTCGTTGTGCAGCAAACTCTCTGAAATTTTAGAATGCAATGTTGAGATCACCATGACTAGTCATATGAACCCATAATGAAATTTGGTTATTGCATTAAAATGAAGTCTTTAAATATATCCGTATATATATATAATAAATTAGTTAGAAAAAATATTTAGCAAGGGTCTGCCAAAAAGTAGATTTTATCAGTTTCTTTTCTCTTCTTAGAGACTGATTGTTCCACCATCATGACAGCCTTGGCCCTTGATTCAGGAGTGCAAACGGTTTAACCGATATCCAATCTATTTCTGACATTATCTAGAAGTGCAAACGATTACCGACTTTCCGATCCTTTTCCGACTCTTAATAATCCAAATTGAAATCAGTGTCAAAAGAAAAATGGATAAATTTTGATAACTATTGGAAATAAAAACAACAATGACCATTTTGCTTCCAATTCCTAATATTTCAGATAATAACTTTATTAATTCACTTATTATATCACACACAAAAAGTTTATTATTTCTTCCAACTTGTCAGTTAATCTTTACGCTTGGCATGGTGGCTTGGGGCTCGTGGTTTCGCGCTTTCCAAATCTCCCGACGCCGGACTATTGGGAAGCGATGGATGTACCGTCGGCGGGCATACCTTAAGGCGACCCTTTGTTGCGGCATCCTAGAACTCGGCGCCCACACCATTCTAGTCGGCAAGCACAGTTGCTGCATAACGTCTTCAGAGAGCAGCTCTCTCAACGAGCGAGTAGAACCGTAAAAGTGAGATAAGGGCTTTGAGAGCAACTCCTCCAAGAAGGGCAGCCATGGCGATGGGTGGTTCGTTGTCACCCGGAAGAAGAGAAGAGCTTGAATATAAAACTCTGAGGATGACCTTGTGTGCGGTGGAGGCCGACATGGAATGGAGGTGTGCAAGGAAGGGGAGGAAAGCTTGATGGTCTCATTGGAGGTGACCTTTGCGTTTAGCATGACTGCCAATGGTGCTGACGGTCAGAGTTGACAATGAGTCGAGTCACTTGCGAGATGTTTGGACTCTACCCACTGATATAAATGAGCCGAGCTTAAGTTGAAGGTGTAGCTCATTTTCTTTGTCGGGTCGAGTTTGAGCTCAATGAACCTCAACTCAATCGGTTCTTGAGCCAATTCAAAATATAAAATAGTGTTTTAAATTCTAAACAACACCCAAAGTGCGTATTACCAAACAATCCCACCCAATCAGGTTACCCAACCACTCAAAACCATCCCAAAAAGAAGTACACCCACTAGGCCGCCCATGCACGCGGTTTGAATTTTTAACGCAAACAAAGAATTAAGAGCGGAGCCATTCTGGTACAGCCGATGTTCTATGATAAGGCGCTGTGGTAGGCTGCGTTGGGGACTTTTTAGTCTTTACATCGGCTGCTTCAGAAAACCCTCCCATGGGAAATCTTTTACAAACGACCCTCTTGGCCCCTCTGCTGCGTTCATCCAGTGTGTGAGGTGGGTTGAACTCAGTCGACTCACCAAGGGCTTGGCTTGAGCTCAAAGAAATTGGATTTGAGCTGAGCTCGAGTCTCACTGGAGGCTTAATTCAAAGCTCGAGTTTGGCTCGAGCTCGTGAATTTTTGGATGAGTTGAGCTCGAGTTTCCCAAAGTTTAACTCCGCTCGGCTCGTTGCCATTCTTACTAGTAGTGGTGATGGGGCATGCAAGCCCCCAACTTTTAGTAGTACTAGCTCGGAAGTAGCTTGAAAAGAGGAGAAGGGAATTTTCATATTAAAAACCCACATCTCCAATGGTTTTTATCAGGACAAGGCCCAAATAAAGGGCCCAATGCAAACTAATGTCCATATTGGATTCCCGAATCTGATTCCAAGTAAAGAAGTGACAGCCATCTGTCTGGTGGTCGTCGGACAGAACTCAAAATTTTTGATTATTTTGAAGTTCTTCAAAATTTTGACTGTTTGATTCCGAAACATAATATAAGCCTTCCTGCACCTTGATTAAACTTTGAAAAACTTGAGAACATGTAGAGTTTTTATATAAACCCCTCAAAAATACTATAATTGCATGTATACCCCCAATTCTCACATATTATCATCAATACCCCTGCAATCTTCAAAATGATCCATTTATGCCCCTCCCATCAAACTTAGGTTAATTTCAACGAAATATGTCAAAACATTACATAAATCATGACATCGTTGGAGGTATATATTGAGGGGTATATATGAAAAATATTTGTGAATTTAAGGGTATTTATACCAAACCATTAGATTGAGGGATATATGCAACATTTTGGAGATTGCAGGGGTATTGATGATAATATGTGAGAATTTGGGGTATACATGCAAATATGTTATTTTTTATGGGTATATATGTAAAAAACCCTTATATAATACTACAAAATATTTCACATGTTCTATAATTATCATCTACCTCTTATAGACAAACCGAGTTCTTAAATAGTTCCTATAGATCCTCAATGAAATCTCCCGCTTCTTAGCCTTCCACCACATTCTCTTACATGTTTTATTTATGTGGTCATGGACAACACAATGATTTGACTGGAGCCAAACAGTCAATCACCACCTAATTAATATAACAACTTGTATTAATCAAAGTAAGCAATCACATAGGTTGGCGATCACATCTCCACAACCTTCTTAGTTGCTCTTGTAGATCATCCTCGCTTCTCGTCCATCCATCACCATCAATTACAATAATATGATTTGATACAAATTATTAAATGTAACAAAAAGCCTTGGCATAGTGCATAGAAAGAGGGAGATAGAAATACATTGGAATGACAGAGAGAGGGCGGCACACATGCTTCATTAATTAACAATTAATTAACCAACACATTCCACAAATTATATCCACGCACATCGTCACATGATATGTAATTTGCAAATGCTTGTCCATGATCACGGTTAACTTTTAACCATCCACACACGAAGGTGCGTACTACAGTTGCCTTTGATTTTCATAAAATCAGATTCCAAGCAAAATTTAGATAATTAGAATCTGAAAATTCAATTTCTAGTAGACTTTTAATTCTAAATTAAAAAGTGCTTAACACATCAACATGTGTACAAGATGAAATTTAATTTCTAGAACAATTCCATGCGAATACTTAGAACATTTCTAAATCAAACTTTTATCTAACTCTTAGATAAAATTTATTTTTCAATTAAAACCTTTGTATATTGAAAAACATATATTCAATCTAGGTGTAAATGGGCATCAAAATATAATTAAAATTTAAAAATATTTAAAAATTTTAACCCATTTTTTTTTAATTTCCCAAAACGGTAAGGAGGCCAAGGCCTAATGGGCCATTAGGCTCAAGTCCAACTTGGCCTGGCCGGCCACTGCCCAGGACGTCCGGCTCGGCCTCAAGCCCACCCCTGAAGGGGCGGCCTGGGACGAGCTGGCCCGCCCCCCTCCCACCCATACACAGCTAGGAAACCCTAGCCGTGGGTAGTGAGGAGTCCCTCCTTGCGCATGGTGGCAGAGGGAGGAGCGGTGGCCAATTCCGGCGACGCAAGCACCTGCCTCTGACAGGGTCGGCGTCGCCAGCACCCCTACCACCGCCAGTCTCATCGGCGATGGTCGGGGGCCCCGGCCTCCCCTCCTCCACCTCCTCCTTCATCGCATGAAGGAGGGGATGGAGGGGGGAGTAGGCCGGTGCCGCCGGGCCTAGTCACCCCTTCTGGGTATGGCAATGGTCTAACAGTGGCCGACGCTGGCACCGACGATGCAGAGGTCACCGGCCTCCTCCTTCTTCCTCCCCTTCAACCGCGAAGAATGCAATAATCTCATAACGGTTCTGAGGCATTTTTTGTGACTATACACATGGAAAAATGATTTGTATCACAAATTCATCATATGAATGAAAAATCAATCTATAGATCGAATTAACCCATGGAATATTACCAAGAAATTGAATTCGGAAAGAACAAAATAGATACAGTGGAACATGACTCTGATACCACTGTAAGGATCAGGAGGAGATCATATGAACGCAATAGAAATGACATATAAAAATTGAAATAGCCCGCCCTCACTAATCCGTTTCAAAGAATCTAGAAAGAAATAGTGATCGAATTTTACCTTGCGCAGATTCAAATCTGCATTTGTATTGTTTCGACAGAGCAACGCCACTAGCTGCGGAGATGCCTAGCCTTCACCAGTATTCACACGATTCTCTTATTACGGGATCGTCCTCACTCCCTCGTCTGAATCGACGCATTCGCTGACATTCTTGCGCCACGACGGTGCCCGCAGCATGCGGGCAGTGATTTCCTAAGAGAGCGGAGTCAAAGACGACGAAGTGGCAGAGACCCTTGGCATTGGCCATAGGGTGCAGGGAGGAGGAGGAGAGAGAGTGAGGTGCAGCCAGCACTGGGGGAAACCCTGGAGCTTGGCCCAGGGTTCCCATACAACATCTATTTATATTAAACATGGATGACTTTTCACAAAAGTCTCCTATTTAATATAAAACCTACTAAATGAACTTGAGCTGAGAATCTATGTGCGTGTGACCCACTAGGCCCACGTATCAGTCCCATTTTCAACCTGTTAAGCTCAATAACAACTTATTTGCTCATCGTAATTAATTAATATCACATATTTAATTAATTACTTGACCGAATTATCAACTCATGATAAACGGTCAGGTTTCTGATCAAGTTGGGTGCCAAGGAACACCACATAATCCCGGAAGGTAATAGAGTTCGTCAATCCACTTAAGGAACTTTTCTGTCATCCGTTACCATGTTGATTTAATCTTTCATTCATACAATGCTCTTGAGTCAATTTAGGACATGGTCAACTATTAAACCCCAACTAATCGACTCACTTAAATTGGATGTTTTGATGAAGTGTTCGCCCTGGTTAGGGACTCTCAGGCATCTTACCTAGAGTATTCTTTCTCTAATTATCGAGAGCCCCCTATTATACACACAATCACCTTTGAAGGCAAATGCTCATCTCATCTAATCCCATCTTTATACACAAGCTAAATGGTCAAGCATTTCCTGAAGCATGTAATTATTTATTCACACCCCCATGCTCTTGAAGCCGAGTTTTATACTTAATGGAGACATGGAGAGCTTGGAAGGAATTCAATTGATAGCATTTGCCTAACATGTGATGGAAACATATACCAAAGTTAAATCATATATTTAGCATGTTCAAAGAGATAAGGACAATAGTCGTCATGTAGTCCCCATCAAACATTTGACAAAGAACAAGATTGGACTTAAACAAAACCCAGCCGCGTGTGTTGATAGTGATGCATGAGCCAAGAGGCAAAAACCGTTGTATGTTGCCAATGTTGAGACAAGAACAAAAGATGTTACATATGAAACATAAGAACAGAAGTTATCTTCCATGGGTTTTGTCTTTTAATTAATTAGCTACCTTTCATTTGCCACTAGAAGAGGTTTTAAGGATACACATCACACAACAATACTCTTATAATGATATCAATATGATAAAGTAACCTGAAATTAGACCATTAACAAGATCTAACACAAGCAACGACCCAACACCAGTCTTGGTGCCACAAGATCTTCCAACACTTTTTCCCTACAAAAAAAGAGAGAAAAAAATAGTTACTAATTTGATTTGTGAGGCCCCAGACATGAAATTAAGGAACAAATTATACACTTTCAGAAGACACATTATTATTAATCAAACTACTACAATACTAGTGCTGGCATGCACGTGGTCTGTAGCATGGAGGATGGAAACCTGAGAATGGCTAAGAAGAGACGCCCGATAAGACAGAGGAAAGGGAATAATCGTCCATACCCCCTCACAGGTCCCAAATAATTTGAGTTATTTGAGCAAAAAATAGGACTGGTATTTGGGCCTAGAGAGTCACATGCACAAAAATTCTCAGTTGATGGCATTTAAGTGGCATTTATTTTAATTCAATGACTTATGTAAAAAATTACCCATAAATTAATATAAATATACGTTGAGAGGGACCCCTGGGTCAAACTCCAGTTCCCTCTCTAGCTATCCTCTCTCTCTCTCTCTCTCTCTCTCTCTCTCTCTCTCTCTCTCTCTCTCTCTCTCTCCCTCTCTAGTGTGCCCAAGCAAGGGTACCCCCTAGCACTTCGTCTCTACCGCCTTCGACTCTCGAACATTAGGAATTCACCATCTACATGCCGCAAGCACTGTTGCAAAGAAGGAACGTCAGGGAACACGCTGAAATGAGTGACAAAGTAAGGACGATCCATCAAGAGGAACATTGCATGGATATCGCTAGAGACTGGACACCTATGAGGCCACGGTGTCACTCCATCAGAATCACATTCTCGCAAATTCGACTCCATGCAAGATGATGCCTGATCACCATTTTTGTTCTATTCTTATCAAAACTGATCGAGAATGGGCATCCCTTATTTCCGCTGGGTTCTTTGTCTCTCGTCCCGATCCTTACAACATTTCTTATTTATAACAGCTGTTAGTTTTTGCATTCATTATGTTCTTTATTAATTATATGTAATTGAATGTTTGACATAATTAAGTCCATGAGCTTTCTGCAACGAAGATTGGATCATAATGAGAGTATAATAATGAGATCAATCTTCTTTAAATAGAAGCTCTAAATGTTTCTAATCAGAGGATATTTTAGAGTTAATATCAGACAGACTACTACGCACTATGCTTGCTAATGTGATGAGGGTGATTGATCTCATAGTCACTTGTATGGAGACACTAAGATGAGTGTGTACGTGCTTATTAGATAATGTGTTTTACTGAACTAAATCGTTGATGTGTTATCCAATGGTTATAATACCTAGCTCTCAATTGAAAAACTTTAAATCATAGTGGTGCAATTGATACTTAGACCTAAAATACCAAAGATACATGCATGTGGGAGGAATGTCTCTTGATGCTTGTCTTATAAACTTATTCAATGGCTAAGATAACAATTCTTCAAGTGCGTTATAATGTATGCGGAGGCAATTGTGTTGTCCACATGGAATCATATTTACTCTCAATATCAAGAGAGAGAATATCCTATAGAGTCACACTTGGGGAAATCCATAAATGGCTAGGGTTGCACAGTTAAATTGATGGAGTTTCTAATTTAACTATTTGAGTGTGAGACTATTCAATCACTTATAAGAGTTTGACAGCATGATTGTACTCCGAAAGTGATCAAGGGATTGTATGAGTGAATGATTAGAATTGCATGATAACTGTAGACTAAAAGGTTCAAATTGGATTTGAATCTCCTGTATCATCTGGAGGTCATGGTGCACTGCTTGGTGGCAGCCATGATCTATGAGCTTTAAGTTCAGTTAAGAGTTAATTAACAATTATCATATTATTAGATTATTAGATAATTAAATATGTCATTTAATTATATGATAATAGATTAAATTAAAAAATAATTTAATTAGAAATATTCAAAGAGTTTTAATATTAAAGGGCTCACTGTCAGCTCAATATGGGGTATGAAGGGTCACATAAAAAGGAACAATTTGAAGACGAAGACATAACACATAAATAAGATTTTAGTGGGTTAAATAGAAAAGTGAATTTTCTATGAATATAAGGCTTTGGGGATGTCGTGGGCCAACCACCAAAAACTTGACTGCCTCCCTCTCTGTCCCTTTTCCCTTATGGCCGCCCCACACTGGTTGGATTCTTCTCTCCCGACGGAGAAGCAATCCTCAACAAAGTGGAGATCCTGTCTTCAATCTATTTAAGTGGATAGCTCTAAAGACTAGGCATTTGTGTGAATTCCATAATATGAGGAACTTTCTGTGTCGAGTGTGGAAGATGCAAAATCTCCCCAAGGTGAAAAGATATGATGTTTTCTCATGTTGTTTTCATCAAATCAGAAAACCGATCCAAGCATGATTTTTTATTCCACTACTAGGCTCTAATTTTTTTATAATTTTTGCCTCTTTCTTAAGGGAAAGAGAAGACCATTTGAGGCCGGGTGTGGTTGTTTCCTCCTTTTGTGTGAGAAAGAGAAGGCTAGCTGAGGTTGGATGCTTGTAAGACCAACAAAGAGTCTACACCTTGTGTAGCTCGAGGGCTACTGGTACTCCTAAGTGGTTGCTTGGAGATTGACATATGTTTGTAGACTAAACTGTTAGTTTTTTTTGGTGTCCTACAGACCAATTATGGGCTGTGTAAGTCCAATGTGTTGTACAATCTTGTTCAATATAATTAAGTAGTAATTAGAGCATAAACTTGTAATCAGTGGATTGCTTTGCGTTGTCCCTAGGATATGTGGTTATAAAGTCAATTTCGAGATGAGATCTCGAATGTGAGTTTGACTGTACATTGACACAAACCTTAAAGTGTTCCTGATGGGAGAGTAATCACTCTGGGACATTGATTACTCATAAATCAGCACGCATGATATGTAGATGACCAATCTCATGATCACACGTGCAAGGCACCAACACATATGTGAGGGTGTTCATCCTAGGAGGATGTTCACTGAACTGATCGACTAATAGATTTTCAGATTGTTAATTATACCTAATGTCAACTGAAGATCCATCTGTCTCAGTTGTATCGTTGATCCTTTGACCTGAGACATTAATGGGATCTTGTGTGAGGACTGGTATGGTTTAATGTTTGGTTAAGTAACTTTAACCATAAGTCATAAAACACCAAATTATTAGCCACGTCGGAATACATGCGAAGACCGTTAATAGTCAAGAGGGAATCACTCACTGTCAAATATTTCACAGACAGTTAATGAGTCATGACATGGATGCTCCACTAAATCCTTGGCTATGGTGGTGTCGGTTCGTTTGGAACGAATGTGAAATAATTAAGGAGGTCATGGTCAAACGACACAATCACTAGTGGTTTGACATAACTATACCACACGATTGGATCGGACTCATAGAATGAGCAAGGGATTATAACGATACGGTAACTGAAGACTTACATGTACCAGAGAGGGTGAAGATAAACCCGACATCCTCTGGGAACACGCGGATTTGTTTGACCCAATGTGATCAAAAGGTCCGGATCAAATTAAACAGTTATTGGGAATAACCGGTTTAGTTTATTTCTAATTAAATTAAAAGTTAATAGATCTTTAAACCAGAGTAATAATTGGTCTAGAGGATCACATACAAATAACTCTTGCAGAACGGAATATTATTGTTTGGAAAAATATACTAAAGCATTTGATTTTTTTTTAAAAAGAATCTATAAATAGCTTAATAGTATATATACAATAATATAAAGGGAATATATATAATATGTGTATTATTAGACTTATTTGATAAATAAGCTAATAATAATATATTGTTATATAACATACCCTTGGATTTAATTTAACCATGGTTACTTTTTTGTCAAGGCGGTTAAAGACGGGATTGGTTGATGAGGCGGTTCAAGCTGTCGCCTTAAGCTTCCTATAAATAACTCATGTTCTCTTCAAACCCGCAAGTTTTCTAACTATTCCAAACCTAGCCGGAAAGGAAAAGAAGAAGAAGAGTTGGACTCTTCTTTCCTGGCCGTCTAGGAGTTAGAGGTGGGTTGTGCGGGTTGAAGGAGGAGGAGCTCTGTTGCTGCGAGGGTTTGTGTGGATCGGCTCTAGAGGTCGTATACTTGTGCGACTTAAAGCTTCGAGGAGTTCAACATTGATTTCCACAAGGATAACGTGTTATGTGCAAAGTGATAAATCTTGTATGATTTATTCAGACCGTTTTTGTTGCATCAATCGGAGCCCAAACTGGTTTGGGAAATCGTTTTATTTTCTGTTTTTCCGTTGTTCCGATTTTTCAGGAATTTTGACCGAACTCAACAATGGTATCAGAGCTAGGTTTAGGCTCCTATTGATGCAACTGGGCAGAACGGTCTCTGTCACAACATTGTGTCCGAATTATTCAGTGTTCTTCAATTTTATTTTTAATTTTTTGGACCATGAAAAATTTATTTTTCAGAGATAGTGGGAAGCTGGACGGCAAAAGGCCAGGCTGTCTGAGAATTTTTGAAATTTTTCCAGATTGTAAACGGCACTCGGAGTGGCCGTGGAGCATTAAACGGCCTAGTTTGTGGTCGTCCACCAACATGCGGCCAACCATGCCGTTCGTCTAATTTTAATTTTTTTTTAAAAAAAGATTTAATGCTGTTTTTTTCCCACTGGTAGGCGCTCTGCTCCGGACCCTACAGTGGTGTGAAGTGCACTGCATTGGTCCGAAAAATTAAAATTTTTCCTCAAAATTAAGATAACTGTTGGAAACAGATTAATTAAATTTATTTTTGATTAATATGATAATTATCATGAAAATTTTGGGTTTAATTGAAGATCACACATAAATCAGACTTTCAAATTTTTAATTATTAGATAATTGTTAAATTCGAATTTTGAGAGGATTATCATTAAAGTTTGAATTTTTAGAGGATTATCATTAAAATTCAAATTTTGAATTTGTAAAATTATTTTATAATTTTCAAATGATCAAAATTGTGAATTTTAATGAAAGATAATTGAAGACGATCATTTAATTAAATTCCATTCTATTTAGTTTAATCATTAGATGATTAATTTGAATTTAAATTTCATGATTGTCTTAATTGTCGTAATTGATTGAATTTAATTTTTTTAAAATTCATGTGTGTGTCCTCTTATACGTATGGAATAATTGTAATATTATTGTGATGACATTTTAGTCTCTGTTAGATTATTTTTGAAAGTAACGATGAGTTTTTCAAAACTAATTATGACAAAAATTTCTCGTATGCACAACCCATGATTTTAATCCAAATATAAGGATTATTTTAAAAAATAATCCTTCTGTGACTGATGTGATTGTGTATGGAATGGTGGGTGATCATGGACTTAGCTCAATTTGTTTGGGACTTACGAGCCTCCCTTCTCTCTCTATTTAATTTCTAATATAATTATATCCCCCTCCGATGAATGTACTCGCCCTAAGGGCTGCTAGAAATTATTTAGCATGTAATTCATTTTCCGGCCTACAAGCCGTGTAATTTTTGTAATTAATGATGCGAATGGAAGTTAAAGACACGAAGGACGAGCTACGAGGATGATCCTGCTACTTGGGAAGTAGGCTGGATATCTGCATAGTTTTACTTAGAGTCCATGATCACCCATGCTTAGTTATTTGCATAAGATGCATTTATTTTGAGCAATGATTAGGTACAGTAAATATATAGCTCGAATATATTTATTCTAGCACTTAAGGTGAGACCAAGATAAAAGCAAAATTTCTTTTTTGTTAAGTATTAGATTTGTGAACGTGGCTTTAGAAGCCATCGTGGCCCTCTCTATCATTATAGGGTGACTAAATGCCATTATCTCATGGATTTGTTGTGCTTTTCACAAGGTTCATGATTTGGTGGTAGGATCTCAGCCCTAAAACTTTGCTTCAATAGGATGATGGACTGAACTTGGCCTTGTTATGCTTTCCACAAGGGTCAGGTCACGAACTCATTGTTGTGTAGTAATAGTAGTGCGATCTAACTTGGAGTATCCTTTGTTGTGCTTTCCACAAGGGGATGACTGTTCGGAGGCCAAAAGTCGGATATTGCATTAAATGCAAGTGCTATTGACTGCCCAAGGAATGGGATGTGATTTGTTGTGCTTTCCACAAGGTCGCATCTCAGTTTTGTTGGGATTCCGACCCACTAGGATAATTGCCGTGATCTCCCGTTCCATATGATTGAGGGTCATATAGTTTGATGCAAAATAGTAGAGCTAACTATGATAGAAAATCATATCTAAGTTAGAACCTTGAACGCATGCTAAAATATTATCTTTTATTTTTCATCAAGATCATCATGTCGTTGTAAAATCCCCTTCGTAACATCTTGGATGCGAACAAATTGACTGGACCTAATTATCAAGACTGGCTGCGTAATCTGTGAATTGTCTTAACAGCTAAAAAGATTGTGTACGTGTTAGACACGATTTAACCTAAGTTTCCCGCTGATACCGAGGAGGGTGATCAATTAAATTACGCAAAATGGCTAGAAGATTCTTCCCTTGCGCAATGTTATATACTGGCTCTATGGCTCCCGAGCTGCAGAGGCAATTTGAAAAGATAGATTGTAGAGCTATACTTCTCCAACTATGCCAGCTCTTTGGGGAGTAGGATAGGATAGAGAAGTATGAGGTCTCCAAGAAACTTTTCAGGACTAGGATGTTTGAGGGTGCTTCAGTACAAGCTCATGTACTGAAAATGATGGAGTGGATAGAGAGATTCAATGGGCTAGGATTCCAGTTGGATCTTGAACGTAGCATTGATCTCATTCTCCAGTCATTGTCTGAATCCTTTTCTCCCTTCATCATGAACTTTAACATGAATAGGATTGAGGTTTCTCTACCAGAACTCCTAAACATGTTAAAGAGTGTGGAAGGGACCATGCAGAAGGAGAAACTATCTTCTGTAATGATTGTTGGTCGGACCAACAAGAAAAGGAAGGCCACTCAGACACCCAATAATAAGGGAAAGAAACCGACCAAAGGTAATCAAATCACCAAGGCAGGCAAGGGTGAGGGCAAGAAGGATGAAAAAGACAGCAAATGCTTTCTGTGTGGACAGACAGGTTACTGGAAAAAGAATTGCAAGGCAATTCTAAATGAAGGTATTTTTGTCATTGACTTAAATTTGTCTCTTATGAGATCCACATCATAGGTATTGGATATTGGATGCGCATCTCATATCTACAATTCTTTGCAGGTGCAGACAAATAAGAGAAGACTTGAGAAAAGGGAGATCCAACAAAAGATGGGCAATGGAGCTATAGTTGCTGTTAGAGCTATGGGGACTGCTTGTCTTAGTTTATTTTCTGGATTAATTTTGGAGTTAATAGAGTGTTATTTTGTTTCAGAAATTATCAGAAACATTGTATCTATTTCCTACTTAAACAATGTTGGTTACTCTTTGACGATAACTAGCATTGGGTGCTCTATTATCAATAATGGTTTGATTATAACTAATGGTTATTTGTTCAATAAGTTATATCTATTGAATACATGTAATGATGTAATGCAGGTTTTCAGTGATAAGACAAAAGAAGTGAATCCTGCATATCTTTGGCATTGCAAACTTGGTCATATAGGAGAGAAGAGGATTTCTCACCTATATTTAAATGGATACTTAAATTCATTCGGATTCAAATCATTTGATACCTGTGAGTCGTGTTGTTAGTCTTAGGTAGCCTACAAGCCAATCTGACTATGTAAATCTTGTTCATTTATTAATAAAATAGCATTATATTCATTGTGGGTAATTCGTATTTATCATCGTCTCATAATGAAGTTCATGAATATGTGCGATGGTGATCAGATTATGATGAGATCATGCTAATGAGACTGATCACTTAAACACATATTCTTAATAGCTCCTAGTCGAAGGATATCCGAGAAAGACATCGAATATCCGATTAGACTAGTACAGATTACTCCTGCTCATACGATGAGAGTGACTGATCTCATAGTCACTTGTGTGGAGACACTAAAGCGAATATGTAGGTGCTCATTAGAGAATGAGTTCACTGAACTGATCTGACTGAATCGCTGGAGGGTATAGTACCTCACTGTCAACCAGCTTGATTCTATTGTCGCAGTTGTGTGGATGGTCCTCGGACCTGAGACACCAAGGACACCTTGTTGGTGGACTTCTGTGCTTTGACTTTTGTTTATGAATCTCTATCCACAGGATTATAAACAGCCAAGGATCAGGTACAACGGAATACCGTCAAAGGGAATTGATTGTCAATAAGGAATCATTCGCTCTCGGTACTTAGAGAGAGAATGCTCTAGGAAAGATGTATGGAAGTCCCTGATCAGGGCGGAGGATAATATCAGGAAAGGAGTTTTTTGATATTATACGGCTGCATCTGATCCAAGTGAGTCGACTAGTTAGGGTTTGATGGTACACCATACCCTGAGTTGACTCGAGAGCATTGTACGAATGAAGGATTATATCCACGCGGTAACTGTTGGCGGAAAAGTTCGAAGAGTCAGTTACTTAACCCGATACCTTCCGGGTTCACGCGGTGTTGCTTGGCATCCAATGTGATCGGAGGCCCGATCGAATTTAATATGCGATATTAATTTGGTTGATTAATAAATTAATAATCAGTTGTTAATTGATTAATCAGGCCAGTGAGGAGTCACTAGGCTTATTGGGCCATTAATCGGACTGGTTATTGGGCCTAGAAGGTCACACACAAATTATTCTCAAGGCAATGGATAATAAGTGGGTTTTATATTAAACTAGGGGTTTTTATTAAAAATCGCGCGGTTAATATAAAAGATAGTGAATGGGGTGAGCAGGTCAGGCTGTTGCTAACCCTAGCTACCCCTTCCTCTCTTCCTCACTCTCTTTGGCGCCTTAGGCTGGCTCTGTTCTCTAGGTCTGCTCCGCCGCTTCTCTGACTCCCATCCGATGGGAAGTCGACCGCGCATTGCGGCGAATGACGAAGGGTTCGTGGGCTGCGACGAGCGCAGAACGTGAGGATATCCACCACGAGGAGGAGCGCGTGGACTTTGCTAGAGGCGGGGCATCTACGCGGCTGGCAGTGTCACACCGACGGAACCAATCGATCGTGGATTCGGATCCGCGCGAAGGTAATACCCGATTATCTGATTTTAGAATATTCGAAACGGGAACGAATCACTGTATTTATTTTGTTTATTCTGCTGCGTGGGCGATCCGGAGAAACACAAGAATCCAACAGTGGGATCAGAGCCAGATTCTACTATTTCTCTTCCCGTTTCAATCTCCAAATTAATTTTTCCATGCTATATTCCATGCGTTAAATACAATTATAATGATAGAATTGTGTTCATGAGATGAACACAAATAATTAGATTATTTTTCTATAAAAATCGAATTTTAATTTGGGGGTTTTAGATTATTAATTATTTATTCATCTAATTGTTAATTAATATGAGTTAGTTATTAATTTATTCTGCTGTGTAGGCGATCCGAAGAAACACGAGAACCCAACAGTGGTATCATAGCCAGGTTCTACAATTTCTCTTCCCGTTTCGATCTCCGAATTAATTTTTCCATACTATATTCCATGCGTTAAATCCGATTATAATGATAGAATTGTGTTCATGAGATGAACACAAATAATTAGATTATTTTTCTGTAAAAATCGAATTTTAATTTGGGGGTTTTAGGTTATTAATTATTTATTCATCTAAATGTTAATTAATATGAGTTAGTTATTAATTTAAGTGTTAAATTAATAATTAATTTAATTGACTAATTTAAGTGTTAAATTGTAGTTATTAATTAATTAGTATTAATTATTACTTTAAGAGTTAAATTAATGATTAACATTAATTAACTAATCTAAGAGCTAGATTAGCAATTTTTGTTAATTAGAGTTAATTGTTAATTTAAGTGTTAAATTAATGATTAATTTTAAATCAACTATTCTAAGAGTTAGAATTATAATTTATTAATTAATTGATGTTAATTATTAGTTTAAAAGTTAAATTAGTAATTGACATTAATTAACTAATCTAAGAATTAGATTAATAGTTAATAAATAATTAGAGTTTATTATTAATTTAAGTGTTAAATTAATGATTAATTTTAAATAACTGATCTAAGGGTTAGATTAGTATTTAATTATTTATAGTCTAATTGTTAGATTATTAATATTGTTTAATCTAAATGTTAGATTATTTTATTTTTAGAAATGTTCTAATGGCATGGAATATTCTGGAATTATTAATTTGGAGTGTGTGTACATGTGATGTGTGTTTTCTACTTTTAAATTTGATTTAATTGCATGATTAAGTTGTTAAAAGAGTTTTCAAAATTCAAAAGTCAATTTTGATTGGAACCTAGCTTTCTGAAAGTCAAAATTATTTAATTTTGAAAAACTCTTTGAATTTAGCCATGTGATGAGCTTATCACATGTGGAATGTTTAAAACACACCATGGTCATAGATATGCACTTATTTAATTATTCTTGTGATGAATGGCGTATGTGGATCATAGATGTATGATTGAATGGATATTGATTAAATTGTTAATCAATAGAGGTATGTATACCTCTCTCTCTCTTTTATACTCCGATGTAATTCTACCTCCCTCTCTTGTGTACTCGGCATAAGGCCTTCTCTGTTTACATGTAAATTTAGATTTAAATGTAATCCGATTGAGGCAACTGGGAAAGGAGCGAGGATGATCCACAACTACATCTGGAAAGCGATTCGATGGAGATCCTTTGCCTTTTATGTTTATAGATTTTCTAATGTAAATGTTATATTAGCATTGTGTGTGCATTTGACTGTTGGCTTCAGTCAAACCCATTGTGCTATCCACGACCACACTAAATACATGTATCAGATGCATTGTTTTCTTTTTTATTATGAATCAAAGCAGGTATAGTATTTAGTAAATATATACAATATATTTATATACTATCACTTTGGAGAGACCAAGATAAAAATTATCTAAAACCCTCGCTAAATTCTAAACCATAACATGAGTAGTTAAGAACTTACTGCGTGGTCCACTATCGTTATAGTCATAGGATTCGAATTACTTTAGGCAAGTTTGTTGTGGTACTACAAAGCCTGTTTAATTATAAGGAGAGACTATGGCTATGGCATTAAATGCCTATTGATTGGGGTAGAGGAACTATATAGCTTTGTTGTGCTATACACAAGGGCTGCATGCAAATCTATGCTTGTCTCGTAACGAGGGTTAGCTTAGACCAGAATTAGTGCCTTGTTGTGTTATCCATGTTGGGATCGCTGTGTTGGGATCCGACCGAAAAACGCAGCGGAATAATAAGTTCGGGATTGGATCCATCCTGTTTCAATCGTTAAAATAAAGCCGGGGAAAAACGAGTTCACCTTGCGCGGATTCGAATCCGCGTTCGTTTTTCGGTTCCGTCGGAGCGATGCTGCAAGTCGTGCAGATGCCCGACCTCTAGCGGTATCCACGCGGTTCTCCTCGCGATGGATCGTCCTCGCTTCCTCGCTCGCTGCGGCGTTCGAAGATCCCGTCTGACTGCGCGTAATCCGCCTCGACATGCAGATTTGGAATCCCCGTCGAAGGGAATGTGGAGCAGTTGGGAACCGCACGCCCAGAGGAGAGAGAAAGTGGGGAAGAACGAATGACGGCTAGGTCAGGGTTGCTGGCCCCGGACGTAGAATCCGTTCTTTTATAAGAAGTCAGTTTGCGGTTTTTCATAAAAACCCAGACTTATCGGAAATCCTGTCGGATTATCCATCGACTTGAAAACCATTTGCGTGTGACCCTCTAGGCCTAAATACCAGTCCAATTAATAGCCCATTAAGTCCAGTAACCTTTTACTGACCCACTGAATTAATTAATATCCTTATATTCAATTAATCAACTGAATTTAATGTCCCACAATAAATTCGGACGGACTGCCGATCACGTTGGATGCCAAGCAACATCGCGTGATCCTGGATGGCACTGGGGTTATCGCAACCCTCTATTGGAACATTTCTGTCATCGGTTAGCGCACGGATATAATCCTTCATCCGTGCAATGTTCCCAAATCGACCTAGGGCATGGTTTACTGTGAAACCCTATTTGGTCGATTCACTTGAATCAGATGCCGCTAATATGAATCCGATAACTCCTTATCGATTACAGAGTCCGCCCTGGCCAGGGACTTTAAGCGCATCATTCTCGGAACATTCTCTCTCAAACAACCGAGAGCGGATGATCCCGTATTGAACACACAATTACCTTCGAGGGCAATTCCCTGAACCCGATCGCCTGACTTATTGATAACCCATGGTTAGGGATTCGTTCGTCAAGGTCAAAGCTCAGAAACCTACCAACAAGATATCTTTGGAGTCTCAGGTCCAAGGATCATCCACGCAACCGTGACAAATGAATCGAGCTGGTTAACAGTGAGGTGATTACCATCCAGCGATTTAGGGATTCGTTCGTCAAGGTCAAAGCTCAGAAACCTACCAACAAGATATCTTTGGAGTCTCAGGTCCAAGGATCATCCACGTAACCGTGACAAATGAATCGAGCTGGTTAACAGTGAGGTGATTACCATCCAGCGATTCATAGTCGGATCAGTTCAGTGAACTCATTCACCAATGAGCACCTATAGGTTCAACATAGTGTCTCCACACAAGTGACTTATGAGATCAGTCACCCTCATCATATGAGCTGAAGTAACCTATACTAGTCTATCCGGATGTTCGATGTCCTATCTCAAACATCCTACGACGAGGAACAATTAAGAACATGTCTTTATAAGTCTTCTGTCCCGTAATTATGATCTCATCATAATCCGAAGACTGTTGCACATGTTCGTGGACTTCATCGTGATACGATAAACACAGATCGAATTAATTACACACAATGAATTATTGCCATTTATTAATAATCTGAATAAGTACACAGTATCGGATTGGCTTTGAGACCATCTAATACTAACAATCTCCCACTTGGACTAAAGCCAATCACTTTTATACAGAATATCCATATTCTCTAAGTGACGCTCAAAAACATTTTGAGACAAAGGCTTTGTAAGTGGATCTGCTATGTTGTCGACTGAGGGAACTCTTTCCACCACGACATCTCCTCGAGCTATAATCTCTCTGATCAGATGAAAGCGCCGTAGAATGTGCTTCGACTTCTGATGAGACCTCGGCTCTTTCGCTTGAGCAATCGCCCCATTGTTGTCACACAGCAGTGGGACGGGACCAGATATGCTTTCTACCACACCAAGATCGCCGATGAATTTCTTCATCCATACAGCTTCCTTGGCGGCTTCAGCAGCAGCAATATACTCGGCTTCCGTTGTCGAATCAGCAGTGGTTTCCTGTTTAGAACTTTTCCAGCTCGCTGCTCCCCCGTTGAGTGTGAAAATAAAACCTGATGTTGACTCGCTGTCGTCAGGATCAGACTGAAAACTCGAGTCAGTGTATCCTTGCAGCTTTAAGTCTCCTCCTCCATAAACTAGAAATAGATCCTTAGTCCTTCTCAAATACTTAAGGATGTATTTCACAGCCTTCCAGTGTTCATCACCTGGATCTGCCTCATGTCTGCTCGTAACACTTAGAGGATATGCTACATCAGGTCTAGTACATAGCATGGCATACATGATGGACCCTATGGCAGAAGCATAGGGGACTTTATCCATCACAGCCCTCTCTTCAGGCGTCTTGGGAGACTGACCTTTAGAGAGTGAAATTCCATGTCTCATCGGTATGAGACCTCTCTTGGAATTTTCCATGTCAAAGCTTTTGACAATGGTTTCTATGTACATGGATTGGGTTAAGGCTAGCATCTTCTTTGATCTATCTCTATAGATCCGTATTCCCAATACGTAAGATGCTTCTCCCAAATCCTTCATGGAGAAGTTCTTTGACAGCCATATCTTTACTGATGACATCATTCCTACATCATTCCCAATGAGTAGGATGTCGTCAATGTAAAGAACCAGAAATGTGATTGCGCTCCCACTGTTTTTCTTGTATACACAAGACTCATCTTCATTCTTAATGCAGCCATAAGATTTGATCGCCTCGTCAAATCTTATGTTCCAGCTTCGGGATGCTTGCTTTAGTCCATAAATGGACCTCTGCAACTTGCATACCATGTCTGAAGATTCTTTGGATGTGAATCCTTCTGGTTGTATCATATACACCTCCTCTTCAAGGTTTCCATTGAGGAAGGCAGTCTTCACATCCATCTGCCAGATTTCATAATCATGGTAGGCAGCAATGGTGAGAAGAATTCTGATAGACTTAATCATAGCAACGGGTGAGAAGGTTTCGTCATAGTCAACACCTTGTCTTTGACGATAGCCTTTCGCTACCAATCTTGCTTTATAAGTCTCAATACGTCCATCTGCACCGATCTTTCTTTTAAAGATCCATTTGCAGCCGATAGGTACTATACCATCGGGTAAATCCACCAAGTTTCAAACTTGGTTGATGTACATGGACTGTATTTCAGAATTCATGGCTTCCCGCCATTTCCCGGTCTCTGGACTTTCAATGTCGTCCTGGTAAGTCTTAAGATCATCATCCTCATTATAGAGTATCTTTGAACCATCCAAATTAATATGTCCCACATATCTTTCTGGTGGTTTAGATACTCTTTCAGACCTACGAGGTTCTTGTGTATCATTTTGAACAGGTTCAGAAACTGACGGTTCATCTGATGAACCATTGCCAGTTTGTGGGTCTGGAATTTCTTTCAGAATTACTTTACTCCCACTGTCCTTCTGGAGAATATAATCTTCTTCCAGAAAGATAGCTCTCCTGGCCACAAACACCTTTTGTTCACCAGGATGATAAAAGTAATATCCATAAGTTTCCTTTGGATATCCCACAAATCTGCATTTGTCAGTTCTAGATTCCAGCTTATCTGCGTCATGTCTTTTAACATGAGCAGGACACCCCCAGACTTTAACATGTTTAAGGTCTGGTTTCCTTCCATTCCATATCTCATATGGAGTGGTCTCAACAGATTTGCTGGGTACCTTGTTCAGGATATACATAGCCGAGCTAAGTGCATATCCCCATAAGGACACTGGTAATTTGGACATGCTCATCATGGATCGCACCATTTCCATTAATGTGTGATTTCTCCTTTCTGATACATCATTCATTTGAGGTGTATAAGGAGGTGTAAGCTGAGAAAGAATACCATTATCCTTTAAGTATTTAATGAACTCAGTACTTAAGTATTCACCACCCCGATCAGATCGGATGGTTTTTATACTCTTTCCTGTTTGTTTTTCTACTTCATTCTTAAATTCTCTGAATTTCTCAAAGGCTTCAGATTTATACTTCAATAAGTATACATATCCAAACCTTGAGTAATCATCAGTGAATGTGATGAAGTATGAAAAACTACCAATGGCTTGGGTTGACATAGGACCACATACATCTGAATGTATGAGTTCTAATATATCTTTGGCTCGTTCTCCAGTTCCACTAAATTGAGACTTAGCCATTTTACCCATTAAACATGACTCACAGGGTGCATATGATTCATAATCAAATGGATCCAAATATCCATCTTTATGCAACCTTTGGAGTCTGTTTTCACCAATGTGTCCAAGCCTATAATGCCACAAGTAGGCCTTGTTCATTTCATACTTACTCCTTTTAATTGAAGAACCGATATGTAAATTATCATGAGACACCTTCAATAGATACAAACCATTGGATAAAATAGCAGAAGCTATTAATTTATTTCCGAAATAAATTGAACAACTATTGTTCCCAAAATTTAAATTGTATCCAATTCTATCTAAACATGAAATAGAAATGATGTTCCTTATTATGCTAGGTACATAATAACATTCATCTAATAAAAATGTGTCTCCGGATGGTAGCTTGAGCTTCACTGTCTCCACAGCGATCGCCGCAACTCTTGCGCCGTTACCTAGGCTCAGCTCCACCTCGCCGGTCCTCAGCTTACGCCTTCTTGTCAGTGCCTGCACAGAATTGCAGATATGAGATACACATCCAGTATCTAATACCCATGATGTACAATCTCTTATTGACAAGTTTACATCTATCATATAGATACCTGAAGCGTCCTGCTGCTTCACAATTCCTTGAGCCTTGTCCTTGAGGTATTCCTTGCAATTCCTCTTCCAATGCCCTTTCTGGTGACAGTAGAAGCAATCACCTTTCTCAGTACTTTTACCTTTGTCTTTCTTGGTAACCTTTGCCTTTCTCTGAACCTTGTTCTTATTCTTTCGAAAAGCTTGGACTGCAAGTCTTTTTTTGTTGGTCTTACCAACCATTAGGACTTGGGGTTTATCCTTCACAAGGTTCTCCTCAGCAGTTTTCAACATGTTCAGCAGTTCAGCTAAGGTGGCCTAGATCTTGTTCATGTTAAAATTAACGATGAACTGAGCATATAACGGTGGAAATGAAGACAACACGAGGTCTATGTGCATCTCCTTGGGAAGTGTAATCCCAAGAGCATCCAGCCTCTCCACCCATTCAATCATCTTCAGCACGTGATTCTGTACTGAAGTTCCCTCTGCCATCTGAGCCTTGAACAGATTCTTCGATATCTCATATCGTTCGATTATGCTCTGCTCACCAAAGAGCTCCTTCAAATGGAGCATGATGGATCTAACATCTATCTCTTCATGTTGCCTCTGCAACTCATTGCTCATAGAGGCTAACATGTAGCATTGGGCCATGGTGGAATCCTCCTTCCATTTTTCATACGCTATCATTTCCTCCTCTGGAGCATCCAATGCTGGTTCAGCAAGAGGTTCATTATCCAAGACATAGGCAATCTACTCAGACCTGAGGACTATCTTCAGGTTTCTGAGCCAGTCTGAGTAATTAGTGCATGTCAAACGGTTGGCATCAAGTGTGCCTCGCAATGGGTTATGGTGCGACATTCTCGCCTACAAGAGATAATCAGTTGATAATTAGTAGATATTTAGATTAACTAAAACAAGATATTGTCTTTTATTATCTAGTTTTACTCCCACTAATTTTCGACGAACTGTATAACCTTTAAATATACAGAACGGGAGACGCCGACTGTCTCCTAGTAGGGATCAGAATCTCCAAGCATCACAGTATGACCTCGGGTAAACACGTAGAATCATACCGCTATCTCAGAGCAATCATCTCATGATAATTGCAACTCCTTGCAATATCCGATCATACTTCGGCTCCCAAGTTTAATGGTCCCGGGTAAACGCAGTAGACCATTATCTCCGGTCTAAGCTTTACCATCAATACGTGACAGAGTAAAGTAAAAATATAGTTCCCGGGTAAACACGTGGATAACTATATCGTTCCTCTACTCTTATCCAAAGGCATCTAATGCCATGATCAACAGTTCTCTCATCAGTTAATGGCAAACCTCGGGTAAACACATAGTATCTGCCATTACCGAATTAAGTTCTATTAATCATATTGATGGAGAGCCACACGGTACATTCTCAATGACTCGCGCTACGGCTTAGAATTTGTAACGAAGGTTTTACTTATTTAGTTTGGTCTCATCCTAGGTGATAGTATTAAATATATCTAATATATATATAAATACTAATAACCTAGCAAATATAAAGCACACGCATCACATACATGTCATTAGTGTAGTTATGGACGGCACTGCGGTTTGACTTGAGCCAGACAGTCAAACGCACACACATACACAATATAACAACTTATATCATGAGTCTGCAAACCCATGAATGCAATGAACTCCTTCATTTTCATCTGGTCGGCAGTTGTGGATCATCCTCGTTCCGCGCGCAGCCGCCTCGATCAAATTACATCGTAATTCTCAATTACATGATAATTTAAATGAGGAAGCCTTATGGCGATTACATCAAGGAGGAAGGTAGAAGTACAATGGAATATGAGAGGGAGAGGTTCGCAGACCTCTATTTATTAATAAAAAATAAACCACACAATCACATTCCACATCCACAAATAATGCTCGTCCATGACCACCATGTGTTTTAGTTAAACAAACCACACATGAATTGCGCATCAAATGACTAAATAAAATTTTCGAAAATAACTTATAATTTTAGGTTTCATAAAACCAGCGACCAAACAAAATTTTGGATAATTTGGAATTTTCGAAAAATTTAGCATTTAGTTCAAGCATGCTAATTTAAATCCAATTTAAACAAGCAAATCAATAACACATCAAATATGCATAAAATCTAAAATTAATGGCTTTAGAAACATTCCATGCTCAATTTGAACAATTCAAATAATTTGGGGTTAATCTAACAATTAGATTGCATAAGGTTTAATCTAACATTTAGAATTAATTCAATTAACAACCTTTTGTTAATTAATTAACATAATAAACCTTAATAAGGGCCCAATCAAAATTGAATTTAATAAAAACAGTAAAATCAGATTTTACAGATAATTATTAAACCAATTTTATAATTAATTTTAATAAAAAAATAAATAAACTGGGCCCTTATAGGGCTCAGCCCTGCTGAGCCCCTGGCTCAAGCGAGGGCCGAGCCAGGGCTCAGCCAGGGGCCCGGACCCAGGCCCGCAGGCCTGGTCCGGCCCCTGGCCGGCCCTGGCTCGGACGCTTGGCCCGGGCCAGGGTCCAGCCGGGCCGACCCGGTCAACGGCTAGGGAAACCCTTGTCGCCCGGCCGGGTAGCGCGAGGGTTCCTTGCTGTGCAGGGAACCTGACGGTGCCGTGCCCCTTTGGGGTTCTTCTCCGGCGCCGGTCCCGGCGGCGACCGGGGACCGGACCTCGCCGCCGGCGAAGCCCGTACCACCGGCGAGCTCCGGCGACCGGTGATGGCCACGGAGGTGCCCCAAAGAAGGGTTTATTTCCGTCCTCTTTTTCCCCAAAAATCTGATTTTCAGGTTTCCACAAACCCAAAATAGAAGAGGAAGAACATCACGGCCACCGTAGAATCGTTCTCCATCCCTCCAGTATCAAATCCAGCACTGGTGGAGATGGTGCAGTGATTTGAAATGAACAAGATCCATCACATGGATCTAAATCACTCAAGAACGAAATGTTCTTCGTCTAACGAAGAACACAAAGAAAAATAACCCCAAAAATTATTTTTCTTCAGATTTAAATTGCGATCTCATCGCTGTGAACATCTCATGAACCCAAATCCTTCAAGAAAATAATTACTAGCATTGATTTAAATTCTAAAACCACAATTTTTAGAGACTGAAACGGCGAAAACACAGTGGAACCTGGCTCTGATACCACTGTTGGGATCGCTGTGTCGGGATCCGACCGAAAAACGCAGCGGAATAATAAGTTCGGGATCGGATCCATCCCGTTTCGATCGTTAAAATAAAGTCGGGGAAAAAACGAGTTCACCTTGCGCGGATTCGAATTCGCGTTCCTTTTCCGGTTCCGTCGGAGCGATGCCGCAAGTCGCGCAGATGCCCGACCTCTAGCGGTATCCATGCGCTTCTCCTCGCGATGGATCGTCCTCGCTTCCTCGCTCGCTACGGCGCTCGAAGATCCCGTCTGACTGCGCGTAATCCGCCTCGACATGCGGATTCGAAATCCCCGTCGAACGGAAAGTGGAGCAGTTGGGAAATGCACGCCCAGAGGAGAGAGAAAGTGGGGAAGAACGAATGACGGCTAGGTCAAGGTTGCTGGCCCCGGACGTAGAATCCGTTCTTTTATAAGAAGTCAGTTTGCGGTTTTTCATAAAAACTTAGACTTATCCGAAATCCTGTCGGATTATCCATCGACTGAAAACCATTTGCGTGTGACCCTCTAGGCCCAAATACTAGTCCAGTTAATAGCCCATTAACTCCAGTAACCCTTTACTGACCCACTGAATTAATTAATATCCTTATATTCAATTAATCAACTGAATTTAATGTCCCACAATAAATTCGGACGGACTGCCGATCACGTTGGATGCCAAGCAACATCGCGTGATCCTGGATGGCACTGGGGTTATCGCAACCCTCTATTGGAACATTTCTGTCATCGGTTAGCGCACGGATATAATCTTTCATCCGTGCAATGTTCCCAAATCGACCTAGGGCATGGTTTACTGTGAAACCCTATTTGGTCGATTCACTTGAATCAGATGCCGCTAATATGAATCCGATAACTCCTTATCGATTACAGAGTCCGCCCTGGCCAGGGACTTTAAGCGCATCATTCTCGGAACATTCTCTCTCAAACAACCGAGAGCGGATGATCCCGTATTGAACACACAATTACCTTCGAGGGCATTTCCCTGAACCCGATCGCCTGACTTATTGATAACCCATGGTTAGGAATTCGTTCGTCAAGGTCAAAGCTCAGAAACCTACCAACAAGATATCTTTGGAGTCTCAGGTCCAAGGATCATCCACGCAACCGTGACAAATGAATCGAGCTGGTTAACAGTGAGGTGATTACCATCCAGCGATTTAGGGATTCGTTCGTCAAGGTCAAAGCTCAGAAACCTACCAACAAGATATCTTTGGAGTCTCAGGTCCAAGGATCATCCACATAACCGTGACAAATGAATCGAGCTGGTTAACAGTGAGGTGATTACCATCCAGCGATTCATAGTCGGATCAGTTCAGTGAACTCATTCACCAATGAGCACCTATAGGTTCAACATAGTGTCTCCACACAAGTGACTTATGAGATCAGTCACCCTCATCATATGAGCTGAAGTAACCTATACTAGTCTATCCGGATGTTCGATGTCCTATCTCAAACATCCTACGACTAGGAACAATTAAGAACATGTCTTTATAAGTCTTCTGTCCCGTAATTATGATCTCATCATAATCCGAAGACTGTTGCACATGTTCGTGGACTTCATCGTGATACGATAAACACAGATCGAATTAATTACACACAATGAATTATTGCCATTTATTAATAATCTGAATAAGTACACAGTATCGGATTGGCTTTGAGACCATCTAATACTAACAATCTCCCACTTGGACTAAAGCCAATCACTTTTATACAGAATATCCATATTCTCTAAGTGACGCTCAAAAACATTTTGAGACAAAGGCTTTGTAAGTGGATCTGCTATGTTGTCGGCTGAGGGAACTCTTTCCACCACGACATCTCCTCGAGCTATAATCTCTCTGATCAGATGAAAGCGCCGTAGAATGTGCTTCGACTTCTGATGAGACCTCGGCTCTTTCGCTTGAGCAATCGCCCCATTGTTGTCACACAGCAGTGGGACGGGACCAGATATGCTTTTCACCACACCAAGATCGCCGATGAATTTCTTCATCTATACAGCTTCCTTGGCGGCTTCAGCAGCAGCAATATACTCGGCTTCCGTTGTCGAATCAGCAGTGGTTTCCTGCTTAGAACTTTTCCAGCTCACTGCTCCCCCGTTGAGTGTGAAAATAAAACCTGATGTTGACTTACTGTCGTCAGGATCAGACTGAAAACTCGAGTCAGTGTATCCTTGCAGCTTTAAGTCTCCTCCTCCATATACTAGAAGTAGATCCTTAGTCCTTCTCAAATACTTAAGGATGTATTTCACAGCCTTCCAGTGTTCATCACCTGGATCTGCCTGATGTCTGCTCGTAACACTTAGAGCATATGCTACATCAGGTCTAGTACATAGCATGGCATACATGATGGACCATATGGCAGAAGCATAGGGGACTTTATCCATCACAACCCTCTCTTCAGGCGTTTTGGGAGACTGACCTTTAGACAATGAGGTGTTTACCATCCAACGATTCATAGTCGAATCAGTTTAGTGAACTCATTCGCCAATGAGCACCTACAGGTCCAGCATAGTGTCTCCACACAAGTGACTTATAGGATCAGTCACCCTCATCATATGAGCTGAAGTAACCTATACTAGTCTATCCGGATGTTCGATGTCCTATCTCAAACATCCTATGATTAGGAACAATTAAGAATATGTGTTTATAAGTCTTCGGTCCCGTAATTATGATCTCATCATAATCCGAAGACTGTTGTACATGTTCATGGACTTCTTCGTGATACGATAAACATAAATTGAATTAATTACACACAATGAATTATTGCCATTTATTAATAATCTGAATCAGTACATAGTATCGGATTGGCTTTGAGACCATCTAATACTAACAATGGGAAGGATGGCAAAGTCTCTATTTACTAGACATGGAGAACGTACGAAAGATATTTTGGAACTAATACATTCAGATGTATGTGGTCTAATGTCCACCCAAATCAATGATGGCTTTTCGTACTTCATCACGTTCACCGACGATTTCTCAAGATTCGGCTATATGTACTTAATGAAGTACAAGTCGGAAGCGTTTGAGAAGTTCAAGGAGTTCATGAATGAGGTAGAGAAGCAGACATGAAAGAGTAATAAAACTCTTTGATCAGATTGAGGAAGAGTGTAACGACCCGTCACCCTATAATCAGAGATCCGATTACTAAATGGGTACCAAATCATTAATATTTGGAGCTAAACCAGGATCTCGATAAGTCTGAAAAATAAATGATAAACTAAGTTAAACATCCACATCACATCGAATTGTAAAGGAAGTGCAGAAATTAAAAATTATTACAATTCGACTTGACTCTGCAAATAATTACATATTCCAACTGAAAAGAAGTAATTAAGCGTACAATCCTGAAAGGAAAATAACAACTACATCGAGGCATACTCTGGGACAGTAGCTGCAGGTGCGTAACCCGAGACAACACCTTCCACGCTATGCCTGCCTGGAACCTCACCTGGAAACCGCAGGGGTGAGTCTCATCGAAATGGACTCAGTAGAGATCCTTCGATCCCCACCACCCACTCACGCATCCACAAGTGCAACAATACAAATATAGGGAATTTAAATAAATAAGGCAGTAAACACAACTCCCAAAGATTCCCCAATTTCGATATAAAATGCATGCATTCATAAATGTAACATGCACAACTCTGAAACCACTCCACCATGGAGTCCACAATTAGCGTCTCAGCTAAGCACACAAACCACACGGCTGAACGCAGAAAACACCGACCCGCTAGGACCAAACAGTAACCCCTCGGATAGCGCGCTGGCTACTCCGACCTATCTAGTTCTAGGAGGTTCTGCTTCCCCCAACACGAGTGACACTCCGTGTACTACTCCCTCACCGGTACTAGCTATACCCCAGAGTACACCAGGTGACCCTCTCTCTATGCGTCACCCCACCACTCCCACACTAGCGCCGTGTCATTCCGACACCGACACAGGGTGCCTAAGCGCTAACAACTGTCACTCTAGGTCCACGGTCGCACGAAACACAACACAATGCGATCCGATCACGTAAAAATCCTCGTCCTCGAGTACGTTTTTAAGCATGCATTTAACCAAACTATCTAACAATGTGAACACATGTTAATTGCATAGATTAATGAGGTTCTATCTTGAATCGCGTCGCCCATGGCCGACGTCATTCAAGACCCCTAAATTGATTCATACGAAAAATGGCCTCGGAATATGGCCTAAATTGCGTCGCCCCTGGCAGGCGCCATTTAAAATGGCGTCGCTGTCCACAGACACTATTCAATACAATGACATAATCCCTTGAACTGGGTCAAATCGCGTGTCGGGTGGAAGCCGCCATTTAAAATGGCGTCGTTGTCCCCATACGCCATTTAACACTCGCAGACAGGTTCCCCTCCGGCCTCTCCCGAGGCACAAAGTGGGATTTCTCTCCCAAATCACACAAAACATCAAAAATGGAGGAGGTAGGGGAGAAGCTTAATCATTTTTCATAAAGAACCCATTAAAACATGTTTTCTACCCTAGAAGCATCTACACATATTGCATGCTTTCAAAGTGGAAAAATCATAGTTTTAAACAAAACACCATGAGGATCGTCACCCTACTGGTTACTTGAACTCCTCCAAGCTCCTAACCACCGAACCGCCACGCCACAAGCCGCCACCGGTACTGCCGTGGACGCCGTCACTCTACCGGGACGTCGGCCGCCGTCCGGAGAGAGATGTGCTGCGGAGGAGATGGTGGTGGTAGTGGTAGAAGTTAGGGGGTTGATTGAGTGGAGGGAGAGGAGGAATGAGGAGAGGAAAGGACGGAGAAGGGGAAGGGGAGGCAGATGGATCGAAGAGAGGGAGGAGAGAGAAGAGAATGAGAGAAATGAGGGAAAGGAAGGAGGGCTTCGGAGGATTAACCGAAACTCGCTAAAACGCGTCGTCCAAGACCAACGCCAATCAGACGACAAGACGGGGTCGTACACTGACAGATCTCTTAATGGTGTCGGCCATGCGAGACGCCATTCAGACGATAAGACCGGGGCCGTACTCTCGCGACCCAAAACCAGCCCACATGGCACATTCTAAAACGCGTCCCCCTAACCGGACGCCGTTTGAATCGCGTCGAGCCCCAACCCCAGTAAGGGGCCAAACCAAGGGGTCAGACACCAAAATCGATCAGATAACCGGATCCAAAACCTCAATCATTACAAAGAGAATATTTGAGTACTATTTTCACACAATTCTTTAAGGATAATGGTATCATTTCTCAACTGACCCCTCCATATACACCACAGATGAATGGTGTATCTAAAAGGAGGAATCGCACCTTGTTAGACATGGTGCGCTCCATGATGAGCTTTTCGGGTTTGCCAGTGTCCCTCTAGGGGCATGCTCTAGAGTCAGCAACATACCTACTAAACAGAGTACCTAGCAAGTTTGTGACCTCTACTCTATATGAGATATGGAAAGGCAGGAAACCATAATTTAAACATATTAAAGTTTGAGGTTGTCCTGCTCATGTAAAGAGGCATGATCCAGACAAGCAAGAATGACGAACTGATAAATGCAGGTTTGTGGTATATCAAAGGAAACCTTTGGATACTACTTTTACCATCCTGGTGAACAAAATGTATTTGTCGCCAGGAAAGCTGTCTTCTTGGAAGAAGAATACCTTCTCCAGGAGGATTGTGGGAGTAAAATAGAACTGGAAGATGTTCTAGATCCCAAAACAGTTGAATTATCATCAGATGAGATATCAGTTCCTGAATATGTTCAGGTACACACAGATGAGCCTCGTAGATCAAGTAGGATACTTAAACTACCCGAACGATATGTGGGACATATCGATGAAGGTAAGTCTAAGGTAGAATATAATGAGGATGATGATCCTAAAGCCTACTAGGAGGCCATAGAAGGTCAAAAAGCCGGGAAATGACGAGAAGCCATGAACTCAGAAATCCAGTCCATCTACACCAACCAAGTTTGGAACTTGGAGGACTTGCCCGAGGGTATTGTACCCATTGGATACAAATAGATCTTTAAGAGAAAGATCGGTGTTGATAGACGGATCGACACTTATAAGCAAGGGTGGTGGCAAAGGGATATCGTCAAAGGAAATGAATTGACTATGATAAGAGTTTCTCACCAGTTGCTATGATAAAGTCGATCAGAGCTCTACTCGCCATTGCTGCACACCATAATTATGAGATCTGGCAGATGTATGTGTAAACTGCCTTCCTCAAATATATGATACTGTTAATTTTAGGTGGCCTACAAGCCAATCTGACTATGTAAATCTCGTTCATTTATTAATATAATGGCATAATATTCATTATATGTAAATCGCATTAATTATCGTTTCATAATGAAGTATATGAATATATGCTATAGTGATCAGATTATGATGAGATCATACTAGTGAGACTGATCACTTAAACACACATATTCTTAATCGTTCCTAGTCGGAGGATATTCGAGAAGGACATCAGATATCCGGTTAGACTAGTACAGATTACTCCTGCTCATATGATGAGTGTAACTGATCTTATAAGTCACTTGTGTGGAGACACTAAGGCGAATCTGTAGGTGCTCATTAGAGAATGAGTTCACTGAACTGATCCGACTGAATCGCTGGATGGTATTGTACGTCACTGTCAACCAGCTTGATTCTATTGTCGCAGTTGCGTGGATAGTCCTCGGACCTGAGACACCAAGGACACCATGTCGGTGGACTTCTGTGCTTTGACCTTAGTTTACGAATCTCTAGCCACGGGATTCTAAAACGCAAAGGATTGGGTACAATGGAATACCGTCGAAGGGAATTGTGTGTCAATAAGGAATCATTCGCTCTCGGTACTTAGAGAGAGAATGCTCTAGGAAGGATGCGCGGAAGTCCCTGGCCAGGGCGGACGATAATATCGGGAAAAGAGTTTTCTGATATTCATCAGTGACATCCAATCCAAGTGAGTTGACCGGTTAGGGTTTGACCGCACGCCATACCCTGAGTTGACTCGAGAGCATCGTACGAATGAAGGATTATATCCACGCGGTAACTGTCGGCGGAAAGGTTCCAACAGTGGGTTGCTTAACCCCGATACCTTCTGGGTTCACGCAGTGTTGCTTGGCACCCAACGTGATCGGTGGCCCAGTCGAATTCGATGTGCGACATCAATTCGATTGATTAATTAATTAATAAAGAGTTATTAATTGATTAATAAAGCCAGTGAGGAGTCACTGGGCTATTAACTGGACTGGTAATTGGGCCTAGAGGGTCACACGCAAATGATTCTCAAGGCAATGGATAAATAAGTGGGTTTTATATAAACTGGGGGTTTTTGTGAAAAACCGCGCGGTTAGTATAAAACATAGCGAACGGGCTGAGCAGGCTAAGCTGCTGCTAACCCTAGCCGCCCCTCCTCTGTTTCTCTCTCTCTGGCGTCCCAGATATATCCGGATCTGCTCTGCCGCTTCTCCAACTCCCATTCGATGGGAAATCGTCCGCACGTTGCCGCGATCGTTGCCGCGATCGTTGCCGCGATCGGCGGAGGTTTCGTGGGATGCGAAGAACGAGGAACGCGAGGATATCCGTCGCGAGGAGGATCACGTAGACTCCGCTAGAGGCCGGACGCTTGCGCGGCTTGCGGTGTCGCACCGACAGAACCGAACGGTTGTGGATTCAAATCCGCACACGGTAAGACCTTGATAATCTGATTATCGGTTTTATTTATTTGAAACGGGAAAAATGGATCGCTATTTTTATTTTATTTTCCGCTTCGTGAGCGATCCGGAAAAACCCGAGAACCCAATAGTGGTATTAGAGCCAAGTTCCACTGTTTCTCGTCCCGTTTCGATTTCCGATTTAATATTTCCATATATTATTCCATGCTTATAATCCAATTGTAACAACATAAAAGTGTTCTTAAGATGAACACAAATAATGAGATTATTTTTTTTGTTATTTTTCGGATTTTATTGGGGTATTTCATGTAATGAAGAACAACATGATTTTAGCGACTTCAATCCGGTATCCCCATGCGATGGGGAAGAAGTCCGTGGCCCTGGTATGACCAGGTATATCCCCTTTACCACCGGGCATCCTGTCCGGCATTGGAATGGGGGACATGGACCTCCCTTCTTCTTCCTTTATTCGATTTTAGAAAATGAAAATAAAGGTGTTTTAGTAGGCTCGGCCTACCATGGATGAGATCCGGCCACCACCGGCGAGCCCGCCGACGTTGGTGTTGCCATGAGGGGCTGCATATAGAGGCCCTCTCTTCATCGTCTTCCAGGTTTTGTGAAAACCAGATTCTTTAAGGAGAAGATAGGAGCTCGGCATTGGACGCTAGGGGCATGCCAGCGCCGGGGAAGCCGCCGACGCCAGGGCCGTCGCCGGCCGGGCCGGTCGGAGCCGGGGCGCCGGCCACCGAGCCCCTACAACCCAACCCGCCGCCGCCTGCACTTGCAGTTAGGGTTTCTGCAGATGGGGTCGGGTTGTGGAAGGAGGAAGGGGCCGGCCCGAGCCGGTTTGCGGGCGGGCCGGGTTTGCTGAGCCGGCCCAGGGACTGAGGCCAAACCAAGTCCACCCTGGCTCGAACCAAGGGGCCCTGGTTTGAACCCCAGGCCGGACCTGGCTGAGCCCATTCAACATTTTTCTCATTGAACCCCAAATAAACCTCATGCCCAATTAATAAAATTAAAATATGATTTTAATTTAAAATTTAAAATTGTTTTTATATTTAAATTTATTATTAAATTTATTTAATTGTGCATTAATGATTATGAATCATTATCTTATTAACAATTAGATTGATTAATTAAGAGTTAATTATTAGTTTAATTGTTGAACTAATAATTAACCTTAATTTAACTAATTTAAGAGTTAAATTAGTGTTTAATAATTTTTAGTCTAAGAGTTAGATTATTTATTATTAATTCTACTAATTGTTAATTAATTTGTAAGTAAGTTATTAATTTAATTGTTAAATTAATAATTAACTTAGATGACTAATTTAAGTGTTAAATTAGTAGTCTTTAATTATTATTGTTAGTTGTTAATATAAGAGTTAAATTAATGATTAACATTAATCATCTAATATAATAGTTAGATTAGTAATTATTAATTAATTAAAGTTAATTATTAATTTAAGTGTTAAGTTAATAATTAATTTTAATTTAACTAACCTAAGAGTTAGATTAGTAGTTAATTAATAATTAGAGTTAATTAATAATTTAAGTGTTAAATTGATAATTAACTTTAATGGACTAGTCTAAGAGTTAGATTAGTCATTAATAGTCTAATTGTTAGATTGTTAATTTTGATGCAATCTAATTGTTAGATTGTTTAATTATTAGAAGTGTTCTAATTGGCTTGGAATAATTTGGATTTATTAATTTGGAGTGTCCGCACATGTGATGTGTGATTTATGCTTTTAAATTTGATTTAGTTGCATGCTTAAGTTAATAAAAGTGTTTTCGAAATTCAAATACCAATTTTGATTGGATCCCAGCTTTTTGAAAGATAAAATTATATATTTTGAAAACTCTTTTATTTTAGCCATGTGATGCGCTGAATCATGTGTGGAATGTTTAAAATACACTGTGGTCATAGATATGCACTTATTTAATTATTCATGTGATGAATGGATTATGTGGATCGTAGATATATGATTATTTATTAATTGTTAATAAATAGAGGTCTGCGTACCTCTCCCTCTCTCGAACTCCGATGTATTTTTACCTCCCTCTCTCTTGTACTCGCCATAAGGCTCTCTTCTAATTACATGTAAATTCTAGAATTTATTGTAATATGATCGAGGCAACTGAGGAAGGAGCGAGGACGATCCACAGATGCAACCAGGAAGGCGATATGATGGAGATCTCTTGCCTATGTGTTTGCAGGTTCATCTAATATAAATGTTATGTTAGATTGTGTGTGCGTTTGACTGTTAGCTCCAGTCAAACCCACTGTGCTATCCATGACCACACTAGACATGTATGTGATGCATTGTTTTCTTTTGCTTATGAATCAAAGTAGGTATAGTATTTAGTAAATATATAGGATATATTTATATACTATCACCTAGGAGAGACCAAGATAAAAGTTGTCTAAATACCCTCAGATAAACTCTAAGCCGTAACGTGAGTAGTTAAGAACTTATCGCGTGGTCCACCATCGTTATAGTCATAGGATTCGAATCATTTTAGGTAGGTTTATTGTGCTATCCACAAGGCCTGTTTAATTGGGAGGAGAAACTATGGCTATGGCATTAGATGCCTATATGATCGGAGTAGAAGAACCATGTAGCTTTGTTGTGCTATCCACAAGGGCTGCATGCAAATCTATGCTCGTCACGTAACGAAGGTTTGCTTAGACCAGAATTAGTAGTTTGTTGTGCTATCCACAAAACCATTAAATCTTTGGGGACCGAAGTTATGATCAGATATTGCAAGGAGTTGCAAGTCCCATGAGTTGGGTGCTCTTTAATTGTATTACAGTTTGTTGTGCTATCCACAAAGCCATTAAATCTTTGGGGACCGAAGTTATGACCAGATATTGCAAGGAGTTGCAAGTCCCATGAGTTGGGTGCTCTTTAATTGTATTACAGTTTGTTGTGCTATCCACAAGGCTGTACTGCAAGTCATTGAGATTCTGATCCCCACTAGGAGACTGTCGGCGTCTCCCGTTCTGTATAACTAAGGGTTATACAGTCCGTCGAAAAGTAGTGGGAGTTAAACTTGAACAAAAGACCATGCCTTGTTTTACTTTTAATAATTGAACATCTTCTAAATAGATTTTACTTATCTCCTGTAGGGAATTATGTCGTCGAATAACCCACTCCACGGTATACTTGATGCCCTTTTGACTTACCTGATCTACTCGGATTGGTTCAGAAACTTGAAGAATGTCTTCAGATCTGAGTACATTGACTTTGTCCCTAGAGTTGATCTTCCTGCTGAATCGGCATTGGATGCCCCTGAAGCAGAGATGATAGCTAACGATAAAAGATCGAAGGACAAAGGGAAAAGAGTTGTAAAGGTTGACTGCTTATGCTATAAGCAGTATGGTCACTGGAAGAGGAACTACAAGGAGCTCCTTAACGATAAAGCTCATGGAAAGGTGAAGCTATATGAAGCTTCAGATATCTATATGATAGATATCAACTTGTCAGTAAGAGATTCCACATCTTGGGTATTGGATACCGGGAGTGCTTCTCATATCTATTATGATGCACAGATGCTGACAAGTAAGCGCAAGCTGAGACAAGGCGAGGTGGAATTGAGGCTAGGAAACGGCGCAAAAGTTGCGGCGATTGCTGTTGGGACAGCAAACCTCAGGCTTCCATCAGGAGATGCCTTACTATTAGAAGATTGTTATTATGTTCCTAGCATAATAAAGAACATCATATCACTATCTTGTTTGGACAAGATAAGATATAGGTTGACTATTGATAATAGAAGTCGTTCGAATTATTATAGTAATAAATCAATAGCTTCGGCATCTTTGGTCAACGATCTATATCTCTTAGATGTTTCTTATTACAATCTTCAAATTGATAATACTCTTAAGAAGAACAAAAATTGTGTGAACCAAGACTACATGTGGCATTGTAGACTTGGGCACATTGGCGAAAGCAGGTTGCAAGAGTTGCACAAGCATGGTTACTTAACTGCATTCGATTACGAATCGTTTGCGACATGTGAATCCTGCCTTATGGGAAAGATGGCAAAATCTCCATTTACTGGACATAGAGAACGTGCCAAGGACATTCTGTAACTAATACATTCGGATGTACGTGGTCCAATGTCCACCCAAGCCAAAGGTGGCTTTTCATACTTCATCACGTTCACTGATGACTTCTCAAGATTCGGCTATGTGTACTTAATGAAGTACAAGTTGGAAGCATTTGAGAAGTTCAAGGAGTTCAAAAATGAGGTAGAGAAACAGTTAGGAAAAAGTATTAAAGCTCTTCGATCAGATCGAGGAGGAGAATACTTGAGTACTAATTTCACACAATTCTTAAAAGATAATGGTATCCTTTCTCAGCTAACCCCTCCATATACACTACAGATGAATAGTGTATCAGAAAGGAAGAATCGCACCTTGTTGGACAAGGCGCGATCCATGATAACCTTTTCGGGATTACCAATGTCCCTCTGGGGGTATGCTCTAGAGTTAGTAGCATACCTACTGAACAGAGTACCTAGCAAGTCTGTGGCCTCTACTCCATATGAGATATGGAAAGGCAGGAAACCAGAACTTAAACATGTTAAAGTCTGGGGTTGTCCTGCTCATGTAAAAAGGCATGATTCAGACAAACTGGAATCACGAACTGATAAATGCAGGTTTGTGGGATATCCAATGAAAACCTTTAGATACTATTTTTACCATCCTGGTGAACAAAAGGTATTTGTCGCTAGGAAAGCTGTCTTCCTGGAAGAGGAATACCTTCTCCAGGAGGACAGGGGGAGAAAAATAATACTGGAAGAGGTCCCAAAAAAATAGTACTGCATTATCGTCAGATGAGATATCAGTTCCTGAATCTGTTCAGTACACACACATGAGCCTCGTAGATCTGGTAGATTACCTAGACTACTCGAACGATATGTGGGACATATCGCTGAAGGTGAGTCTAAGGTTGAATATAATGAGGATGATGGTTTTAAAACCTACCAGGAGGCCATACAAGGCCCAAAAGCCAGGAAATGGCGAGAAGCCATAAACTCGAAAATCCAGTCCATATACACCAACCAAGTTTGGAACTTGGAGGACTTGCCCGAGGGTATTGTACCCATCGGTTACAAGTGAATCTTTAAAAGAAAGATCGGTGCTGATGGACGGATCGACACTTATAAGGCAAGGTTGGTGGCAAAGGGATATCGTCAAAGGCAAGGAATTGACTATGACGAGACTTTCTCACCAGTTGCCATGATAAAGTCGATCAGAGTTCTACTCGTCATTGCTGCACATTTTGATTATGAGATTTGGCAGATGGATGTGAAGACTGTCTTCCTCAACGGTAACCTTGAGGAAGAGGTGTATATGATACAACCGGAAGGCTTCACATATAAAGAATCTCCAGATAAAGTGTACAAACTTCAGAGGTCCATTTATGGACTGAAGCAAGCTTCTCGGAGCTGGAACATAAGATTTGACGTAGCTGTCAAGTCTTATAACTTCATTAAGAATGAAGATGAACCTTGTGTGTACAAGAAGACCAGTGGGAGTGCAGTCAACTTCTTAGTTCTTTACGTAGATGACATACTACTCATTGGGAATGATGTAGGTATGATGTTATTAGTAAAGATCTGGCTGTCAAGAAACTTCTCCATGAAGGATTTGGGAGAAGCATCAAACGTATTAGGAATACGGATCTATAGAGATAGATCAAAGAGGATGCCTGGAATGACCCAATCCTTGTACATAGATACCATAGTCAAAAGGTTTGGCATGAAAAATTCTAAAAGAGGTCTCATACCGATGGGACATAGAATTAGTCTCTCAAAGGAGCTGTCTCCTAAGACTCCTAATGAGAGGGCACTCATAGATAGAATATCCAATACCTCTGTCATAGGATCTATTATGTATGCCATACTATGTACACGGCCTGATGTAGCATTTGCTCTAAGTGTTACGAGCAGATTTCAGGCTGACCCAGGCAAAGAGCACTGGAAGGCAGTGAAATGTATCCTTAAGTACTTGAGAAGAACTAAGCATATGTTTCTTGTCTATGGAGGAGGTGACTTAAAACTGCAAGGCTTTACTGACTCGAGTTTTCAGTCAGATCCAGATGATAGCAAGTCTACATCTGGATTCACGTTTACTTTGAATGGAGGCGCAGTGTGCTGAAAGAGTTCCAAGCAAGTAACCACTGCAGATTCAACGACTGAAGCTGAGTACATCGCTGCAGCTGAAGCCGCCAAGGAAGCAGTGTGGTTGAAGAAATTCATCACCGACCTCGGCGTAGTTCCCATCTTCTCTAAGCCTGTTCCGCTGTTGTGCGATAACAATGGAGCAATTGCGCAAGTGAAAGAGACGCGGTCTCATCAGAAATCGAAGCATATTCTGAGGCGCTTTCATCTTATCAGAGAGATCATATCCAGAGAAGATGTAGTAGTGGAAAGAGTTCCATCCGTCGACAATGTAGCAGATCCACTAACAAAGCCGTTGGCTCAAATTGTACTTGAGTGTCACCTAGAGTTTATAGACTTATTGTATAAAGGTGATTGGCTTTAGTCCAAGTGGGAGATTGTTAGTTTTAGGTGGCCTACAAGCCAATCTGACTATGTAAATCTCATTCATTTATTAATATAATGACATAATATTCATTATATGTAAATTGCATTAATTATCGTTTCATAATGAAGTCCATGAATATGTGCTATAGTGATCAGATTATGATGAGATCATACTAGTGAGACTGATCACTTAAACACACATATTCTTAATCGTTCTTAGTCGGAGGATATCCGAGAAGGGCATCGGATATCCGGTTAGACTAGTACAGATTACTCCTGCTTATATGATGAGGGTGACTGATCTCATAAGTCACTTGTGTGGAGACACTAAGGCGAATATGTAGGTGCTCATTGGAGAATGAGTTCACTGAACTAATCCGACTGAATCGCTGGATGGTATTGTACCTCACTGTCAACCAGTTTGATTCTATTGTCGCAGTTGCGTGGATAGTCCTCGGACCTGAGACACCAAGGACACCTTGTCGGTGGACTTCTATGCTTTGACCTTGGTTTACGAATCTCTAGCCACGGGATTCTAAAACGCCAAGGATTTGGTACAGCGAAATAACGTCAAAGGGAATTGTGTGTAAATAAGGAATCATTCGCTCTCGGTACTTAGAGAGAGAATGCTCTAGGAAGGATGCGGGGAAGTCCCTGGCCAGGGCGAACGATAATATCAGGAAAGGAGTTTTCCGATATTCATCAGCGGCATCCAATCCAAGTGAGTCAACCGGTTAGGGTTTGACAGCACGCCATACCCTGAGTTGACTCAAGAGCATTGTACGAATGAAGGATTATATCCACACGGTAATTGTTGGCGGAAAGGTTCCAAGAGTGGGTTGCTTAATCCCGATACCTTCCGGGTTCACGCGGTGTTGCTTGGCACCCAACGTGATCAGAGGCCCAGTCGAATTCGATGTGCGACATCAATTCGATTGATTAATTAATTAATAAAGAGTTATTAATTGATTAATAAAGCCAATGAGGAGTTACTCGGCTTATTAGGCTATTAACCGGACTGGTAATTGGGCCTAGAGGGTCACACGCAAATGATTCTCAAGGCGATGGATAAATAAGTGGGTTTTATATAAACCGGGGATTTTTATGAAAAACCGCGCGGTTAGTATAAAACATAGCGAACGGGCTGAGCAGGCCAAGCTGCTGCTAACCCTAGCCACCCCTCCTCTGTTTCTCTCTCTCTGGCGTCCCAGACAGATCCGGATCTGCTCCGCCGCTTCTCCGACTCCCGTTTGACGGGAAATCGTCCACGTGTTGCGGCGATCGTTGCGGCGACCGGCAGAGGTTTCGTGGGCTGCGAAGAACGAGGAACGCGAGGAGGATTGCGTGGACTCCGCTAGAGGCCGGGCGCTTGCGCGGCTTGAGGTGTCGCGCCGATGGAACCGAACGGTTGCGGATTCGAATCCGCACACGGTAGGACCTTTATAATATGATTATCGGTTTTATTTATTCAAAACGGGAAAAACGGATCGTTGTTTTTATTTTATTTTCTGCTGCGTGAGCGATCTGGAGAAACCCGAGAACCCAACAAATACAACTTGAAGGTTTCACATCCAAAGAGGTTCCAGATAGAGTGTGCATGCTTCAGAGGTCCATTTATGGACTGAAGCAAGCTTCACAGAGCTGGAACATAAGATTTGACGAGGCTGTCAAGTCTTATGACTTCATTAAGAATGAAGATAAGCCTTATGTGTATAAAAAGACTAGTGGGAGTGCAGTCACCTTCTTAGTTCTTTACATAGATGACAAACTACTCATTGGATGATGTAGCTATGATGTCGTCGGTAAAGATCAGGTTGTCGAAAAACTTCTCCATGAAGGATTTGGGAGAAACGTCCTACGTATTGGGAATACGGATCTATAGAGATAGATCAAAAAGGATGCTTGGAATGACCCAATCTTTGTACATAGATACCATTGTCAAAAGATTTGGCATGAAAAATTCCAAGAGAGATCTCATACCGATGAGACATGGAGTTCATCTCTCAAAGGAGCAGTCTCCTAAGACTCCTAATGAGAGGGCATTCATAGATAGAGTACCCTATGCCTCTGCTATAGGATCTATCATATATGGCACACTATGTACTCGACCTGATGTCGCATATGCTCTAAGTGTTACGAGCAGATTTCAGGCTGATCCAGGAGAAGAGCAATGGAATGCAGTGAAATGTATCTTTAAGTACTTAAGAAGAACTAAAGATATGTTTCTTATCTATGGAGGAGGTGATTTGAAACTGCGAGGCCTTACTGACTCAAGTTTCTACTCAGATCCAAATGATAGCAAGTCTACATCTGGGTTTTTGTTTACTTTGAATGGAGGTGCAGTGTGCGGGAAGAGTTCCAAGCAAGAAAGCACTGTAGATTCGACGACTAAAACAGAGCACATTGTTGCAGTTGAAGCCGCCAAGGAAGCAGTGTGGTTGAAGAAGTTCATCACCAACCTTGGTATAGTTCCCTGTATCTCTAATTATGTTCTACTGTTGTGCGACAACAATGGGGCTATTGCACAGGTGTAAGAACCGCGCTCTCATCAGAAATCAAAGGATATTATGAGGCGCTTTCATCTCATCAGAGAGATCATTTCCAGAGGATATGTAGTGGTGGAAAGAGTTCTATCGGCCGACAATGTAGCAGATCTACTAACAAAGCCATTGGCTCAAAATGTGCTTGAGCAGCACCTAGAGTCTATAGGTTTGGTGCATAAAGGTGATTGACTTTAGTCCAAGTGGGAGATTATTAGTCTTAGGTGGCCTACAAGCCAATCTGATTATATAAATCTCGTTCATTTATTAATAAAATGATATTATATTCATTGTGTGTAATTCGTATTTACTATCGTCTCATAATGAAGTCCATGAATATATGCGATGGTGATCAGATTATGATGAGATCATACTGTTAATCTTAGGTGGCCTACAAGCCAAATCTGACTATGTAAATCTCGTTCATTTACTAATATAATGGCTTAATATTCATTGTGAGTAAATCGTATTAATTATCGTCTCATAATGAAGTCCGTGAATATGTGCGATAGTGATCATATTATGATGAGATCATACTAATGAGACTGATCACTTAAACACACATATTCTTAATCGTTCCTAGTCAGAGGATATCCGAGAAGGACATCAGATATCCGGTTAGACTAGTACATATTACTCCTGCTCATATGATGAGGGTGACCGATCTCATAAGTCACTTGTGTGGAGACACTAAGGCGAATCTGTAGGTGCTCATTGGAGAATGAGTTCACTGAACTGATCCGACTGAATCGCTGGATGGTATTGTACCTCACTGTCAACCAGCTTGATTCTATTGTCGCAGTTGCGTGGATGGTTCTCGGACCTGAGACACCAAGGACACCTTGTCGGTGGACTTCTGTGCTTTGACCTTGATTTATGAATCTCTAACCACAGGATTCTAAACAGCCAAGGATTGGGTACAGCGGAATACCGTCGAAGGGAATTGTGTGTCAATAAGGAATCATTCACTTGCGGTACTTAGAGAGAGAATGCTCTAGGAAGGATGCGCGGAAGTCCCTGGCCAGGGCAGACGATAATATCGAAAAAGCAGTTTTTCGATATTCATCAACGGCATCCAATCCAAGTGAGTCGACCGGTTAGGGTTTGACAGCACACCATACCTTGAGTTAACTCGAGAGCATTGTACGAATGAAGGATTATATCCACACGGTAACTGTCGGCAAAAAGGTTCCAAGAGTGGGTTACTTAACCCCGATACCTTCCGGGTTCACGCGGTGTTGCTTGGCACCCAACGTAATCGGAGGCCCGGTCGAATTCGATGTGCGACATCAATTCGATTGATTAATTAATTAATAAAGAGTTATTAATTGATTAATGAAGCCAGTAAGGAGTTACTGGGCTTATTGGGCTATTAACCGGACTGGTAATTGGGCCTAGAAGGTCACACGCAAATGATTCTCAAGGCGATGGATAAATAAGTGGGTTTTATATAAACCGGGAGTTTTTTATGAAAAATCGCACGGTTCATATAAAATGTAGCGGACGGGCTGAACAGGACAAGCTACTGCTAACCCTAGCCGCCCCCTCCTCTGTTTCTCTCTTTCTGGCGCCCCAAGCCAGATCCGGATCCCCAGATCTGCTCCGCCGTTCTCCGACTCCCGTTCGACGGAAAATCGTCCGTGCGTTGCGGCAATCGTTTCGGCGACCGGCGGAGGTTTCGTGGCTGCGAAGAATGAGGAACGTGAGGATATCCGTCGCGAGGAGGATCGCGTGGACTCTGCTAGAGGCCAGGCGCTTGCGCGGCTTGCGGTGTCGCACCGACAGAACCGAACGGTTGCATATTCGAATCCGCACACGGTAAGAACTAATTATCCGATGATCTGGTTTTTAGATTTTTTGAAACGGGAACGGATCTCCGTTTTATTTTTATTTCCGCTGCACGGGAGATCCGGAGAAACCCGAGAACCCAACACATACTAATGAGACTGATCACTTAAACACATATTCTTATTAGTTACTAGTCGGAGGATATCCGGTTAGACTAGTACAGATTACTCTTGCTCATACGATGAAGGTGACTGATCTCATAGTCACTTGTGTGGATACACTAAGGCGAATATGTAGGTGCTCATTAGAGAATGAGTTCACTAAACTGATCTGACTGAATCGTTGGATGGTATAGTACCTCACTGTCAACCAGCTAGATTCTATTGTCGCAGTTGCGTGGATGGTCTTCGGACCTGAGACACCAAGGACACCTTGTCCGTGGATTTTTGTGCCAATGATCAGGTACAGCGGTATACCATCGAAGGAAATTGAGCGTCAATAAGGAATCATTTGCTATCGATACTTAGAGAGAGAATGATCTAGGAAGGATGCGCGGAAGTCCCTGGTCAGGGCGGACGATAATATCAGGAAGGGAGTTTTTTGATATTATACTGCTGCATCCGATCCAAGTGAGTCAACCAGTTAGGGTTTAACAGTACACCATACCCTGAGTTGACTCGAGAGCATTATATAAATAAAGGATTATATCCGCGCGGTAACTATTGGCGGAAAGGTTCCAAGAGTTGGTTACTTAACCCCAATACTTTCTAGGTTCACGCGGTATTGCTTGGCACCCAACGTGATCGGAGGACCAATCGAATTTAATATGCGATATTAATTTGATTCATTAATAAATTAATAATCAATTATTAATTGATTAATCAGGCCAGTAAGGAGTCACTGGGCTTATTGGGCCATTAATCGGACTGGTTATTGGGCCTAGAGGGTCACACGCAAATGATTCTCAAGGCAATGGATAATAAGTGGGTTTTATATTAAATCGGAGGTTTTTATAAAAAACCGCGTGGTTAATATAAAAGATAGTGAATTGGTTGAGTAGGCCAGGCTGCTGCTAACCTTAGCCGCCCCCTCCTCTCTTCCTCTCTCTCTCTCTGGCGCCCTAGGCCGACTTTGTTCTCTGGGTCTGCTCTGCTGCTTCTCCGACTCCCGTCCGACGGGAATTCGATCGCGCATCGCGGTGGTTATTGCGGCGAATGGCGAAGGGGTCGTGGGCTGCGATGAGCGAGGAACGTGAGGATATCCACCGTAAGGAGGATCGCGTAAACTTCGCTAGAGGCCGGGCATCTGCGCAGCTGGCGGTGTCACACCAACGGAACCAATTGGTCGCGGATTCGAATCCGCACGAAGGTAATACCCGATTATCTGATAATACGATTTTAGAATATTCGAAACGGGAATGGATCGCTGTATTTATTTTGTTTATTCCGCTGCGTGGGCGATCCGGACAAACACGAGAGCCCAACACATGTCTTATGGGGAAGATGACCGAAGCTCCTTTTAGTGGACATGGTGAAAGGGCTGCTGAGCCTCTGGAACTCATACACACGGATGTATGTGGACCCATGTCAATAGAGGTTAAAGCAGGATATATCTATTTTATTTCTTTTATTGATGACTTCTCTAGGCATGGCTATGTGTATTTAATGAGATATAAATCACAAGCTTTTGAGAAGTTTAAGGAATATAAGAATGAAGTAGAGAAATAGACTGGTAAAAGTATTAAAACTCTTTGATCGGATCAAGGAGGTGAATATTTAAGTCTTGAATTCACTTTTTACCTAAAGGACAATGGAATAATTTCTCAATGGACCATACTGTATAAGCCACAGCATAATGGCGCATCTGAAAGGAGAAATAGGACCTTGTTGGACATGGTCCATTCCATGATGTCCTTGTCAAAATTACCTTTGTCTCTATAGGGTTATGCCTTAGTGACATAAACCTACTTATTAAATAGGGTTTCAAGTAAGTTAGTTTGGAGATATCCTGCCCATGTGAAAAGGAATGACGCAGATAAGCTAGAGTCGAGAACCAACAAGTGTAGGTTTGTGGGATATCCAAAAGAAACTTTTGGATATTATTTCTATCATCCTTATGAGCAAAGGGTCCTAGTGGCCAAGAGAGTTGTATTCTTAGAAAAGGATTATCTCCTCCAGAAAAACAGTGGGAGCCAGATAGAACTACACAAGGTCCATGAACCACAAACTGGGGACACAGGCTCATTGGATGAGACGCCACCTATGGAAAATGCTCAAAATGAAACGCAGATGTTACGAAGATTTGGTAGGGTACTTAGAGAACCTGAGAGATTTGTTGGATATGTCTCTGACAGTTCGTCTAAGGTACATATAAATGAGGATGATGATCCTCAATCCTATCAAGAGGCAATTCGTAATTTTGACTCCGAGAATGTGCCACGTGGGCTAGTTTTTAGAATGTACCACGTGGGCCAGTTTTGGGCCGCGAGAGTACGGCCCCGGTCTTATCATCTGAATGGCGTCTTGCATGGTCGACGCCATTCAAAGATATGTCAATATACAACCCTGTCCAGTCGTCTGATTGACGTCGGTCTTGGACGACGCGATTTGGCGCAGTTTTGGTTGTCACTCCGAACCCTCTCTCCTTTTCCTCATTTCTCTCATTCTCTTCTCTCTCCTCCCTCTCTCCGAATCCTACGACGCCCCCTTCCCCTTCTCCTTCCCTTTCTCTCTCCATTCCCCCTCTCCCTCCACTCCATCAACCTCCTAACTCTCACCACTACCACCACCATCTCCTCCGCGGCGCATTTCTCTCCGGACGGCGGCCGACGTCCCGGTGAAGTAACGACGTCCACGGTAGTACTGGCAGCGGCTTGTGACGTGGCGGTTCGGCGGCTAGGAACACAAAAGAGTTCAAGTAACTGGTAAGGTGACGATCCTCGCGGTGTTTTGTTTAAAACCATGATTTTCCCGCTTTGGAAGCATGCAATATGTGTGGATGCTTCTGAGGTAGAAAGCATGTTCTAAGGTTTCTTTATGAAAATGATTAGGCTTCTCCCTACCTTCTCCATTTTTGATGTTTTGTGCTATTTGGGGGAGAAATCCCACTTTGTGACTCGGGCGAGGCCAGAGGGGGAACCTGTCTGCGAGTGCTAAATGGCGTCTGACGACAGCGACGCCATTTTAAATGGCGGCTCCCACTCGAGACACCATTTAGCCCAGCTTGTTCCGAGGCCAAATCAGTGGGATTATGTTTATGTCTTGAATAGCGTCTGGCGACAGCGACGCCATTTTAAATGGTGTCTACCAGGGGCGACACGATTTGGGCCATCTTCCGAGGCCAATTTTTATGTGAATCAGTTTAGAGGTCTTGAATGACATCGGCCACGGGCGATGCGATTCAAGACAGAACCTCATTAATTCATACAATTAACATGTGTTTACATTGTTAGATAGTTTGATTAAATGCATACTTGAAAATGTATTTCGAGGACGAGGATTTCTATATAACCGGATAGTATTGTGTTGTGTTTTATGCGATCATGGACCTAGAGTGACAGTTATTAGCGCTTAGGCACCCTATGTCGGTGTGGGACTGACACGGTACCGGTGTGGGAGTGGTGGGGTGACGCCTAGAGAGATGGTCACCTGGTGTACTCCAAGGTATAGCTAGTACCGGTGTAGGAGTGGTACATTCGGAGTGTCACTCGTGCTAGGGGAAGTAGAACCACCTAGAGCTAGACAGGCCGGAGTAGCCAGCGCGCTATCCGAGGGGTTTCTGTTTGGTCCCAACGGGTTGGTGTTTTCCGCGTTCGACCACGTGGTTTATGTGTTTAGCCGAGACGCTAGTTGTCGATTCCGTGGTGGTGTGGTTTCAGAGTTGTGCATGTTGCATTTACGAATGCATGTGTTTTATATCGGAATTTAGGAATCTTTGGGAGTTGTATTTACTACTTTATTTATTTAAATTGCCTATATTTGTGTTGTTGCACTTATGGGTGCGTGAGTGGGTGGTGGGGATCGAAGGATCCCTACTTAGTCCATTTCGATGAGACTCATCCTTGCGGTTTTTAGGTGAGGGTTCCAGGCAGGCGTAGTATGGAGGGTGTTGTATCGGGTTGCGCGCCAGTAGCCTCTGTTCCGGGATATGCCCTGATGTAGTTGTTATTTTCCTTTTAGGCCTGTACGCTTAATTATTTCTTTTTAGTTGGAATATGTAATTATTTGGTGAGTCCAGTCGAATTTTAATAATTTTTAATTATTGCACTTCCTTTACAATTCGATGTGATATGGAATGTTTAGCTTAGTTTATCATTTATTTCCCAGACTTATCGAGATCTTTGTTTGGCTCCAAATTTCAATGATTCAGTATCCATTTAGTAATCGGATCCCCGATTATAAGGTGGCGGGTCGTTACAGTTGGTATCAGAGCATTTGGTCTGGCAAATAGATGAATAACTAGGTTAAATATCATAATTTCGGCAAATAATTACATTATCCCGTACAGGCACGGCGGTAGTGTAGGTTTTGGGTTCTAATTAGAAATTTTCTATTCTTGTGACTGTAGGCATTTAAATGGCTCCTAGGAAGAGAATGCCAGTTATTAGGAAGCAGGGAGATATTCCTAGTGGGTCTGAGGCCGGTAGGCTGAATATGGAATGTTTTATGGAGGCTATAATGGATACGATGACTAGATATCATACTCGAGACCCTAGTGAGAGTTCTAGTGCTCGGGGAGGACCTTCAGCAGCTCTGGAGAGATTCCTGAAGCTGAAGCCGCCTCATTTTACCGGTCATCCCAACCCTGATGAGGTCGTTCATTGGCTAAAGGAGTTAGAGAAGACTTTCGATACCATGGACTGTGTGGCAGTTGAGAGGACTCTGTTGGCTACCTTCATGTCAAAGGATGATGCCTATGACTGGTGGACGACTTCGAAGAGCTTGTCTTATGCAGATAGGAATCTCAAGGAGATTCCATGGGAAACATTTGTGAAGGAGTTCAACGGGCAGTACTTCCCTAGGCATGTCCATAAGGCCAAGGAGAGGGAATTTATGGAATTGACCCAAGGAAGCATGACAGTACTCGAGTACCAGATGAAATTTGTTTCGCTTGGGAAGTTTGTGCCCTTCATTTCAGGAGACAAAGAGCATCGGACCGAGAGGTTTGTAGATGGACTGAGGTCCAACTTGAAGAGTTTTGTGGCGTCCCACTATTGTACGGATTTGGCATCGACGGTTAAGTGTTCCGCAGCAGTAGAGGCACAGCATGATCAGTCGGCTCGGGAGAGGGGACTGGCTACTGAGGGGCCAGCTTACGGCAAGGGGAAGGCAGCAGTAGCAGCACCTTCGTCTGGATCAGGATCGTCTTCACTCGGCTCCAGATTCAGGAGGTTCTTTCGAGGTGATGGCGGCAGCAACGACAGTAGTGGTAGTAGCAGACCCAGGCAGACTCAGCAAAGTCAGTCAGTGTCTAGCGCCCAGCACGAGGTAGCTCAAAGACTTCCAGCAGCTTGTCGTCATTGTGGTGGTACTCACGGTGGGACTCAGTGCCCCGCATTCTCTGGGAGGTTTTATACTTGTGGCTAACCAGGCCATTTGACGAGGTATTGCCCGCAGGGGCATGATCAGGGGCAGGGACCGGGAGATCAGAAGAAGCCGAGGACCTAGGGGAGAGTTCTCGATATCACCAGGAAGGAGGTTTGTGCGTCCAACTTGATGGAAGGTACACTTTCTGTCCTTGGGAACTCCGCGCATGTATTGATTGATTCAGGTGCTTCGCATTCCTTTATTTCTGAGCAGTTCGTAGATGTTCTTTATGCACCTATTGATGAGTTATCTGATGGATTGATGGTTGAGGTTCCTTCTGGGGATTTCATACTAACTTATAACTGTATGAGTGAGGTTACCCTGACCATTGAGGGTCATCAGTTACCTGCCTAGTTAGTTGTGCTTGCCATTCGTGACTTTGATGTCATTTTGGGCACAGATTGGTTGGAGGTTTATTATGCCGAGGTGGACTGTTAGAAGAAGAGGGTGAACTTCTCCATCCCGGGCATCCCGGCCTTCTACTTCCAAGGTATTAGGCTATCTTCTCGTGGTATTCTTATTTCTGCATTTAAGGCCTAGAGATTACTTGTTGGTGGTTGTGAGGCTTTCCTTGCCTTGGTAGTTGTAATTGGTGTTAGTAGTGGTTCCAGTCCTTGGGAGATGCCTGTCTTATATGACTTTGTTGATGTGTTTCCTGAGGAGTTGCCTAGCCTTCCTCTTCAGCAGGAGGTTGAGTTCACTATTGAGCTTGCACTGGGTACGACACCCTTGTCTAAGGCCCCGTATCAGATGGTTCTGGTCGAACTCGCTAAGTTGAAGGCACAGTTGCCGGAACTGCTGGATAAGGGTTTTATCCGTCCCAGTACTTCTCCGTAGGGTGCTCCAGTTCTGTTTGTTAGGAAGAAGGATGGTTCTCTAAGACTATGCATTGATTATAGACAGCTGAACCAGGTAACAGTAAAGAATGAGTACCCACTTTCGAGAATAGATGATCTGATGGATTAGTTGCAGTCTGCTAAGGTATTCTCGAAGATTGACTTAAGGTCAGGGTATTACCAGATGAGAATCCGAGAAGTTGATGTGAGTAAGATGGCTTTTAGAACTCGGTAAAAACATTATGAGTTTTTGGTTGTCTTTCGGCTTGACCAATGCTGCAGCAGCTTTTATGGATTTGATGAACCGAGTCTTCAGGACCTACCTGGATCAGTTTGTGGTGGTGTTTGTAGATGATATTTTGGTATATACTTCTTCCGAGGAAGAACATGCCATGCATCTTCCGGTGGTGTTGCAAGTTTTGAGAGAGCACCAACTCTATGCCATGTTTAGCAAGTGTGAATTCTTGCTAGATAAGGTACACTTCCTAGGGCATGTCATCTCTGGTGTTGGCATTACGGTAGATCTAGCCAAGATTGAGGCAGTGATGGATTAGGGCAAACCGACGACAGTGACTGAGATCAGGAGCTTCCTAGGGTTAGTTGGGTATTACAGACGGTTTGTTCATGATTTTTCCTCAATAGAGACCCCTTTGTCAAGGTTGACTCGTAAGGGAGTTCGTTTTGTGTAGACCGAGGAGTGTGAACGGAGCTTCACTGAGTTGAAGACTCGTCTCACTTCGGCTCCAATTTAGTGCTTCCATCTGGTTTTGGTAGATTCGTGGTTTACTCCGATGTATCTCGTCGAGGTTTAGGTGCGGTTCTGATGTAGCATGGTAAGGTTGTGGCCTATGCTTCTATGCAGCTGAAGAAGTATGAGGAGAACTATCCCACTCATGACTTGGAATTGGCGGCTATGGTATTTGCACTGAAGATCTGGCGGCACTATTTATATGGAGAGAAGTTTTAGGTTTTTACTTATCACAAGAGCCTGAAGTATGTATTCACTCAGAGGGATCTAAACTTGAGGCAGTATAGGTGGATGAAGTTTATCAAGGATTATAATCTTGACCTTTCTTATCATCCGGGCAAGGCGAACGTGGTAGCGGACGCCTTGAGTTGGAAGATGGTCGTATCACATCTTATGATTCAGGAATGGAGGTTATATGAACAGGTGGTGGAATCTTCTTTTAGGATTCCTCGAGAGGCTGATAGAGCCGTGTTGGCCAGCTTGACTATGAGGCTAGCAATGTACCATGCAATGATTGAGGCTCAGAGGGCAGATGCAGAGCTACCGCATACTCTCCAGATATCGAAGGTGGAGTTGTGGGATGACGGCACGGTCAGATTTAGAGGCAAACTCTATGTTCCAGTTGAGGAAGAGGTGCGCAGGAGTGTCCTAGATGAGGCGCACCGTTCTAGATATGCAGTGCATCCTGGAACGACTAAGATGTGTCATTGTTTAAGGAGGAACTTTTGGTGGCCTAGTATGAAGAAGGACGTGGCTGAATATGTGGCAAGGTGCCTGACTTGTCAGCAGGTTAAAGCAGAGCACCAGAGACCTAGAGGGTTGTTACAGCTGTTCGATCCCGGAGTGGAAATGGGAACTTGTGACTATAGACTTTATGATGGGATTGTTGTGTTCGCTGTGTCGAGATCTAACCAAAAACACAGCGGAATAAAATATCTCGGGATCGGATCTATCCTGTTTCGATGATTAAAACTAATTGGTAAATCTTATTTACCTTGCATGGATTTGAATCCGCGTCCGAACGGTTCCGACGGTGTGATCTTGCAAACCGCGCACGTGCCCGGCCTCTAGCGGTATCCATGCGGTCTTCCTCTTGGCGGATCGTATTCGCTTCCTCGCTCATAGTAGCGTTCGCGAATCTCGTCTGGCTTCGTATGATTCTCCGCGACATGCGAAGACGATTTCCCGTCGGACTAGAATACGAAGAATGGGAGTCGATGCGACTCTGTCAAGAGGCGTCTGGAACCAGAGAGAGAGGAGAGAGAGGTGAGGGGGACGGCCAGGGTTAGGGTTGCTGGCCCCTGAGCCTGGTCGCTAGCTTTTATAAGGAGTCCATTTGCAGTTTTTCATAAAAAATCGAACTTATCCAAAACCCTGTTAAAAATCCACCAACTTGAAAACCATTTGTATGTGACCCTCTAGGTCCAAATACCAGTCCAGTTAATGGTCCATTAAGTCCAGTACTCTCTTACTGACCCACTGAATTAATTAATATCCATATATTAATTAATCGGCCGAATTTAATGACACCACAATAAATTTGGACGGGCTTCCGATCACGTTGGGTGCCAAGCAACACTGCGTGATCGTGAAAGGCATTGGGGTTAATCAAACCCACTATAAGAACCTTTCCGTCAACGGTTACCGCGCGGATATAATCCTTCATCTATGCAATTTTCCCGAATCGACCTAGGGTATGGTTTACTGTTAAACCCTAGCCGGTCAATTCACTTGAATTAGATGCCGCTAATCTGAATCCGATAACTCCTTATCAGATACAGAGTCCGCCCTGGCCAGAGACTTTAAGCGCATCATTCGTGGAACATTCTCTCTCAAACTACCGAGAGCGGATGATCCTGTATTTAACACACAATTACCTTCGAGGGCATTTCCCTAAACCCGATCACTTGACTTATTGATAACCCATGGTTAGGGATTCGTTAGTCAAGGTCAAAGTTTAGAAATCTACCAACAAGATATCTTTGGCGTCTCAGGTCCAGAAATCATCTACGCAACCGTGACAAAAGAATCGAGCTGATTAACAGTGAGGTGTTTACCATCCAACGATTCATAGTCGAATCAGTTCAGTGAACTCATTCGCCATTGAGCACCTACAGGTCCAGCATAGTGTCTCCACACAAGTGACTTATAGGATCAGTCACCCTCATCATATGAGATGAAGAAACCTATACTAGTCTATCAGGATGTTCGATGTCCTTCCCAAACATCCTATGACTAGGAACAATTAAGAACATGTGTTTATAAACCTTCGGTCCCGTAATTATGATCTCATCATAATCCAAAGATTAATGCACATGTTCATGGACTTCATCGTGATTCAATATACAATGCTCAAATAAGGTACACAATGAAAATATGCCATTATATTAATAATCGAACATAATACAATGTCAGATTGGCTTATTGGCCATCCAATACTAACAATCTCCCACTTGGACTAAAGCCAATCACTTTTATACAGAATACCCATATTCTCTAAGTGACGCTCAAAAACATTTTGAGACAAAGGCTTTGTCAGTGGATCCGCTATGTTGTCGGCTGAGGGAACTCTTTCCACAACGACATCTCCTCGAGCTATAATCTCTTTGATTAGATGAAAGCGCTGCAGAATGTGTTTCGACTTCTGATGAGACATCGGCTCTTTTGCTTGAGCAATCGCCCAATTGTTGTCACACAGCAGTAGGACGGGACCAGATATGCTTTCCATCACACCAAGATCACCGATGAATTTCTTCACCCATATAACTTCTTTGGCGGCTTCAACAACAGTAATATACTCGGCTTCCGTTGTTGAATCAGCAGTGGTTTCCTGCTTGGACCTTTTCTAGCTCACTGCTCCCCCGTTGAGTGTAAAGACAAAGCCTGATGTTGACTTGCTGTCATCAGGATCATACTGAAAACTCGAGTCAGTGTATCCTTGCAGCTTTAAGTCTCCTTCTCTGTAGACTAGAAATAAATCCTTAGTTCTTTTCAAGTACTTAATGATGCATTTCACAGCCTCCCAGTGTTCATCACCTGGATTCGCCTGATGTCTGCTCGTAACACTTAGAGCATATGCTACATCAGGTCTTGTACATAGCATGGCATACATGATGGAGCCTATGGCAAAAGCATAGGGGACCTTATCTGTAAGGACTGAGGTTTCGGGTTCAGTATTCGGGTCGGGTCCGGGCCGGATCCCCTGGTTTGGACCCCGAAGGGTCTTGAGATTTCTGACTGAATGACGTCAGCACTGCTCGACGCCTTTCAAAAGGCGTCAGGTTGTGTGGACGCCATTTAGGTCTGCTTGTTGTTGTGCCACGTGTGCGCCACGTGGGCGGGTTTCGGGCCGCCAGAGTACGGCCCCTGTCTCGTCGTCTGAACGGCGTCCATGTTGGTCGACGCGATTCAGACTGTGACCTCTGTGATGTCAGTGTACGGCACCAGAGCGTTGTCAGTACGGCCTGTCACATCGTCTGAACGGCGTCCATGGTGAGCGACGCGTTTCAGAGCGGTGTCAGTACGGCCGTCCTGTCAGACTGATTGGCGTCTGTCTTGATCGACGCATTTTAGCCAGATTCAGATTGACCCCGCGAGCCTCCCATTCTTTCCCTCATTTTCGCCTCCACCCTCTCTCTCTTCGCTCTCTCCGCCCTCTCCGACCCTCTTTTCCCCTTCCCTTCCTCTTCTTCCTTTCCCACCACTCCAACACCTCCCTACCTCTCACCTCTACCACCACCACTTCCTTCGCGGCGTTCCATTCTCCGGACGGCGGCCGATGTCCCGGCGGAGTGGCGGCGTCCTCGGGGGTACCGGCGGCGGTCTGCGGTGCGGCGGGTCGGCGGCACGGAGCTTGGTGGAGTTCAAGAACCGGTAGGGGGACGAACCTTGCATGGACTGTGAATGTGTTGCTCGTGATTTCCTTGGCGTGGCATGTTATGTTTTGGGTTAGAATGAGCATGTTTAGGGGGTTTTCTTGTGGGAATGGCCGTGCTCGTGAACGTGGATTTGTAGCATGCTGGAAGTAGTTGATTTCCCTACTTTCCCCCTTCTGTTTTGGGGCATTTTCGAGGTGTTTGGGGTTAAAGGAGAAACCCTCGGGTTGAACCAGGAAACCAGGTTTCTGGCGCTAAACGGCGTCGTGCCTGGTCGACACCTTTTAGAAGGATGTCAGGGCAATACGATGCCTTTTAGGGCAGAAACCTCCCTGTTCGAGATTTCACGAGTTAGGGGTTTTGGCGCTAAATGACGTCATGGATGGACGACGCCTTTCAGAAGGACGTCGGGCCATCATGACGCCATTTAGGCAGGAAATCACCCCGACTGAGGGTCTGCAAATCTGGAATTTCGGTGTGAATGGCGTCTGAGAGCTCTGACGCGTTTCAAACGGCGGCTTCCCAGGTGGACGCGTTTTAAGGAATAATCTGGCTTTAAATGAACGCGTTTCAAGACAGAACTGGATAAACCCTGGTTTTTAACACTTGTTTCACGGTTGGAAGGTTCAAATGCATGCTTTAAGTTGTACGCTGAGACGGAGGTTTACTGTACGAATGGAATCATGTTATATGTGTATATGTGCTTATGCGAATATGGAATCGGAATAACTGTGGTTTACGTTTGTCACCATGGACCGATGGGGACAGGGTCATGGTGTCTGTGAGGCATTGTGCCGTACCGGTGGGAGGAAGGGTACATGTTGTGTTTTACCTTTGGCTGAGGGAAGCAGAACCACCTTGAGCCCGTCGGGCCGGAGTAGCAGATATGCTATCCGAAGGGTTGCTGTTTGGTCTCAGCGGGTCGGGGTTTTCCCTGTTTGTCGTGGCAGCTTCCGGCGCGTTTCTTGCTGTAGAGCTAGTTGTGGTACTGTTGGAGTTGTTTTACCCCTGTATCCACTGGGCCTGATGTGACCTTTGATCAAGGTTACGAGTGGTACCCTTAGCCCTTTGGCCTGACGCAGCCCGGGAGGTTAAGGTTGTGGGTAGTTCCTATAGCTTCGGCTTGACGGGGGTTCGCCGGTCCCCAGGGCCCTCCTGAAGCACTGAGGCCTAGTGTGGAGGCAATCCGGTCGGTAGGACAGTAGTCTAGACTGCTTGTGTGCACACGTAGCTGGGCAGTGGTGGTACACTGGTCCCAGCTAGTCCTAGTTTGACTCACTGCCTCACCCTACAGTGCCCCGGAACACCGTAGGGGCGGACAGGCGTGAGTAGTGGTGGTAGTGTTGTGAGGCGACGTTTGACTTCGGTCGACAGTGTGGTTCAGTCGCTTTGTGGACTTTGGCTGTGAGACGTGACTCTGTGTTGGGTTCTTCGGGTTGCTTAGAACTGTTCCTGCTACACTGCTTATCGTACGTTTCATATCAGGTTGGGTGCTATGTTTACTGCCTTGTTTAATTGTCATATATCTGTGTTGTTGCACTTGTGGGTGTGTGAGTGGGAGGCAGGGGATCGGATGATCCCTATTGAGCCAATTCTGGTGTGGCTCACTCCCTGCGGTTTCAGGTGTGGACCTCGTGGCGTTTGGCGGCGGGTGGTGTCTTCTTGGTGTGCGGACCAGCAGCTGTCTCAGTTCCGGGGTATGCCCCGATGTTGTTGTACTTTACTTCTGCCTGTACTTATTTAATTTGTTGGACCATGTAATTATTGTTGGACTGTATACGGACATTGTTATCTTCCTTCCTGCGCACTTGTTATATCTTTGTAGTCCGTGTGATGTTATATTTAGCCTTGTTTAACGCTTACTCCTCCAGATGTGTTGTGTGAGATCCGGGTGTGAACCCGCAGTTAATGGGCCGACATCCATTTAGTGATCGGGTCTCCGGTCATAGGATGGCGGGTCGTTACATTATCCATTACAGCTCTCTCTTCAGGTGTCTTGGGAGACTGACCTTTAGAAAATGATATTCCATGTCTCATCGGTATGAGACCTCTCTTGGAATTTCCATGCCAAACCTTTTGACAATGGTTTCTATGTACATGGATTGGATTAAAGCAAGCCTCTTCTTTGATCTATCTCTATAGATCCATATTCCTAATACGTAAGATGCTTCTCGCAAATCCTTCGTGGAGAAGTTCTTTGACAGCCAAATCTTTACTGATGACATCATTCCTACATCATTCCCAATGAGTAGGATGTCATCAACATAAATAATCAGAAATGTGATTGCGCTCCCACTATTTTTCTTGTACACACAAGGCTCATCTTCATTCTTAATGAAGCCATAAGATTTGATCGTCTCATCGAATCTTATGTTCCATCTTTGGGAAGCTTTCTTCAGTCCATAAATGGACCTCTGCAACTTGCATACCATGTCTGGAGATTCTTTGGATGTGAATCCTTCTTTTTGTATCATATATACCTCCTCCTCAAGGTTTCCGTTGAGGAAGGCAGTCTTCACATCCATCTGCCAGATTTCATAATCATGGTAGGCAACAATGGCTAGAAGAATTCTGATAGACTTAATCATAGCAACGGCTGAGAAGGTTTCGTCATAGTCAACACCTTGCCTTTGACGATAGCCTTTCGCAACCAATCTTGCCTTATAAGTCTCAATATGTCTATCTGCACTTTCAGAATAGATGGGTACTATACCCTCGGGTAAATCTTCCAAGTTCCAAACTTGGTTGATATACATGGATTGTATTTCAGAATTCATGGCTTCCCCCATTTTTCGACCTCTGGACTTTCAATGGCCTTCTGGTAAGTCTTAGAATCATCATCCTCATTATAGAGTATCTTGGGACCATCCAAATTAATATGTCCCACATATCTTTCTGGTGGTTTAAATACTCTTTCAGACCTACGAGGTTCTTGTGTATCATTTTGAACAGGTTCAGAAACTGACGGTTCATCTGATGAACCATTACTAGTTTGTGGTTCTGGAATTTCTTCCAGAGTTACTTTACTTCCACTGTCCTTCTGAAGAATATAATCTTCTTCCAGAAAGACAACTCTCCTGGCCATAAATACATTTTGTTCGCTAGGATGATAAAAGTAATATCCATAAGTTTCCTTTAGATATCCCACAAATCTGCATTTGTCAGTTCTAGACTCTAGCTTATCTGCATCATGTCTTTTAACATGAGCAGGATATCCCCAGACTTTAACATGTTTAAGGTCCGGTTTCCTTCCATTCCATATCTCATATGGAGTGGTTTCAACAGATTTGTTAGATACTTTGTTCAAGATATACATAGCCGAGCTAAGTGTATATCCCCATAAGGACATTGGTAATTTGGACATGCTCATCATAGATCGCACCATTTCCATTAATGTGTGATTTCTCCTTTCTGATACACTATTCATCTGAGATGTATAAGAAGGTGTAAGCTGTGAAAGGATACCATTATCCTTTAAGTATTTAATGAACTATGTACTCAAGTATTCACCACCCCGATCGGATCGGATGATTTTTATACTCTTTCCAGTTTGTTTCTCTACTTCATTCTTAAATTTTCTGAATTTTTCAAAGGCTTCAGATTTATACTTCATTAACTATATGTATCTAAATCTTGAGTAATCATCAGTGAATGTAATGAAGTATGAGAAACTACCAATGGCTTGGGTAGACATAGGACCACATACATCTGAATGTATAAGTTTTAATGTCTTTGGCTCGTTCTCCAGTTTTACTAAATGAAGACTTAGCCATTTTACCCATTAAACATGACTCACAGGTTACATATGATTCATAATCAAATGGATCTAAATATCCATCTTTATGCATCCTTTGAAGTCTGTTTTCACCAATGTGGCCAAGCCTACAATACCATAAGTAGGCTTTTTCATTTCATACTTACTTCTTTTAATTAAAGAACCAATGTATAAATTTTCATGAGACACATTTAATAGATACAAACCATTTGATAAGATAGCAGAAGCTATTAATTTATTCCCAAAATAAATTGAACAACTATTGTTCCCAACATTCAAATTGTATCTAATTCTATTAAGACATGAAATAGAACTAATATTTCTTATTACACTAGGCACATAATAACATTCATCTAATGAAAAAGTGTCTCCATATGGTAGCTTGAGCTTCACTGTCCCTACAGCGATCGCCGCAACTCTTGCGCCGTTACCTAGCCTCAGCTCCACCTCGCTAGTCCTCAGCTTACGTCTTCTTGTCAGTGCCTGCATAGAATTACTGATATGAGATACACATCTAGTATCTAATACCCATGAGGTACAATCTCTTATTGACAAGTTTACATCTATCATACAGATACCTGAAGCGTCGTACTGCTTCACAGTTCCTTGAGCCTTGTCTTTGAGGTATTCTTTGCAATTCCTCTTCCAATGGCCCTTTTGGTGACAGTAGAAGCAATCACCTTTCTCAGAGTTCTTGCCTTTGTCTTTCTTGACAACCTTTGCCTTTCTCTGAAATTTGTTCTTACCTTTCCTAAAGGCTTAGACTGCAAGCCTCTTCCTGTTGGTCTTACCAACCATAAGGATTTGGGGTTTATCCTTCATAAGGTTCCCCTCTGCAGTCTTCAACATGTTTAGTAGTTCAGCTAAGGTGGTCTGGATTTTGTTCATGTTAAAGTTAACGATGAACTGAGCATATGATTGTAGAAGGGAAGATAACACGAGGTTAGTATGCATCTCCTTGAGAAGTGTAACTCTAAGAGCATCCAGCCTCTCCACCCATTCTATCATCTTTAGTACATGAGCCTGTACTGAAATTCCCTCTGCCATTTGAGCCTTGAACAGATTCTTAGATATCTCATATCGTTCGCTTCTGCTATGCTCACCAAACAGCTTCTTCAAATGGAGCATGATGGATCTAGCATACATCTCCTCATGTTGCCTCTGCAACTCATTGCTCATAGAGGCTAACATATAGCACTGGGTCATGGTGGAGTCTTCCTTCCACTTTTCATATGCAATCATTTCCTCCTTTGGGGCATCTAATGCTGGTTCAGTAGGAGGTTCATTATCCAAGACATAGGCAATCTACTCAGACCTGAGGACAATCTTCAGGTTCTTGAGCCAGTCTGAGTAGTTGGTGCCTGTCAAACGATTGGCATCGAGTATACCACACAACGGGTTATGGTGTGACATTTTAGCCTACAGGAGATAATCAAATTATAATTAGCAGATATTAAGATTAATTAAAACAAGATATGGACTTTTATTATCTAGTTTTACTCCCACTAATTTTCGTCGGATTGTATAACCTTCAGATATACAGAACGGGAGACGCCGACTGTCTCTTAGTGGGGATCAGAATCTCCAAGCATAACAGTATGACCTCGGGTAAACACATAGTTTCGTACTGTTATCTCAGAGCAATCATCTCATGATAATTGCAACTCCTTGCAATATCTAATCTTGCTTCAACTCCAGATCAATAATGGTCCCGGGTAAACACAGTAAACTATTAAATCTGTTCTAAGCATTACCATCAATACGTGATGGAGTAGAGTAGGAATATAGCCCCCAGGTAAACACGTGGATAGCTATACTGTTCCTCTATTCCAATCTCCAGGCATCCAATGTCATAGTCAATAGACCTCTCATCAGATGATGGCAAATCTCGGGTAAACATGAAGAATATGCCACCAAAGAATCGAGATTTAATAACTATATTGATGAAGAGCCACACGGTGCATTCTAAATGACTCGCGCTACGGCTTAGACTTTAAAACGAAGGTTTTATATTAATTAGTTTGGTCTCATCCTAGGCGATAGTATTAGATATATCGAATATATATATTTATACTAATAACCTAGATTATTAGATTCATAATCAAAAGAAAATCACACACGCATCACATACATGTCGAGTGGTGGTCATAGACAGCACAGTGGTTTGACATAAGCCATACAATCAAACGCACACACACACACATAATACAACATTTATATTATGAGTCTGCAAACTCATAGGCTTAAGGAACACTTTCTTATCCTTCTTAGTTGTAGTTGTGGATCATCTCCGCTCCGTGCTCAGCCGCCTCGATCAAATTACATCATAATTCATAATTACTAGATAATTTAAAAAGAGGAAGCCTTAAGGCGAATACAAAAGGAGGGAGGTAGAAATACAATGGAATATGAGAAGGAGAGGTTCGCAGACCTCTATTTATTAATAAACAATAAACCACACAATCACGTCCACATCCACAACAATTAAAGTGCTAATCCATGATCACCGTGTACTTTTAGATTAAAACAAACCACACAGGAAATATCTCATCAAATAGCTAATAAAACTATTCGAAAATAAATAATTTTGGTTTCAAAAAACCAGGAACCAATCAAAATTGGATTTAGAATTTTTGAAAAAGATTTTTCAGTTTAAGCATACTGATTTAAATCATAATTTAAATAAGCAAACCAATGCATATTAAAATAAATGCATATAAACTCCAAATATACACATTTATAACATTCCATACTAGTGAATTTTATGGACATTAAAAAATTAATCTAACAATTAAATTAACTCTCTTTAATGTCTTGTTAATCTAACAATTAGATTAAATAACTAATTAACAACATTTGTTAAAAATAATTCCCAAAAAGTTAACGGCCCTTTAACAGTAAAATAACATACCTATTTTAATTAAAATCTAATTTTAAATTTAAATTAAAAACCTATAATTTAAAGGGTCATTAAACGATTTAAAATGGATTAAAATGGGTTAATAATAGGGGGTTTAAGAGGGGTTGCTGAACTGGGTCTGGTCTGGCCGCTGGACCGACCATAGCCGGTGCCCGGACCGGGCCCAGACCGCCCCAAAGGGGTGGGTTTGGCCATGGGCCGGGCGTCGGGCTGGATCGGTAACCCTAGCTGCGCAGCGGGGCGGGAGGGGGCGCCCCCGCCACCGACCACTTGCCCAGCAGGCGTCAGTCGGCGGGCCCCGGCACCGTGAGCCCTTGGCCGGCGATGGCCAGGGACGCCCGCGATGGTGCTGGTGGCCTTTAAGGTCACCGGAAAATATCCCCCCCCCCTTTATGGTTTTTTTGCAAACCGAACCCCATAGAGGCCTCCAATTTTTCAAATGAAAATAGGGAGAATGAGGGGGTTTGACCATCCTCCCCATCACCTGTCTGGGGTTTACCGATGACCAACAACCTCAGGGGAGGAAGCCGATGCTCCAGTGAGCCCTTTCCAACGATTGGGATCTCTATGAACATGCCGATGAGAGCCGTTCTTCGTCAGACGAAGAACACGAAATAACCCAAAGAAAATCCAATTTTAATCACAGTAATTTATAGTAAATTCATTGCGATCATCGCATGATCCCAACATATGTAATTAAAATCAAAACTACGCATGGAATTAATTATAAACACATCAATTTGGAGATCGAAATGGCAAAGACACTGTGAAACCTGGCTCTGATACCACCGTTGTGTTCGATGTGTTGAGATCCGACCGAAAACGCAGCAGAATAAAATATCTCGGGATCGGATCTATCCTGTTTCGATGATTAAAACTAATTGGTAAATCTTATTTACCTTGCATGGATTTGAATCCGCGTCCGAACGGTTCCGACGGTGTGATCTTGCAAACCGCGCACGTGCCCGGCCTCTAGCGGTATCCATGCGGTCTTCCTCTTGGTGGATCGTATTCGCTTCCTCGCTCATAGTAGCGTTCGCGAATCTCGTCTGGCTTCGTATGATTCTCCGCGACATGCGAAGACGATTTCCCGTCGGACTAGAATACGAAGAACGGGAGTCGATGCAACTCTGTCAAGAGGCGCCTGGATGGGGCTGGCGCCAGAGAGAGAGGAGAGAGAGGAGAGAGAGGTTGCTGGCCCCTGAGCCTGGTCGCTAGCTTTTATAAGGAGTCCATTTGTAGTTTTTCATAAAAACCCGAACTTATCCAAAACCCTGTTAAAAATCCACCAACTTGAAAACCATTTGCATATGACCCTATAGGCCCAAATACCAATCCAGTTAATGGTCCATTAAGTCCAATAATCTCTTACTGACCCACTGAATTAATTAATATCCTTATATTAATTAATCGGCTGAATTTAATGTCACCACAATAAATTCAGACGGGCTTCCGATCACGTTGGGTACTAAGCAACGCTGCGTAATCCCGGAAGGCATTGGGATTAATCAAACCCACTATGGGAACCTTTCTGTCAACGGTTACCGCGTGGATATAATCCTTCATCCATGCAATGTTCCCGAATCGACCTAGGATATGGTTTACTGTTAAACCCTAGCTGGTCAATTCACTTGAATCAGATGCCACTAATCTGAATCCGATAACTCCTTATCAGATACATAGCCTGCCCTGGCCAGGGACTTTAAGCGTATCGTTCGTGGAACATTCTCTCTCAAACTACCGATAGTGGATGATCCCGTATTGAACACGCAATTACCTTCGAGGGCATTTCTCTGAACCCGATCACTTGACTTATTAATAACCCGTGCTTAAGGATTCGTTAGTCAAGGTGAAAGTTCAGAAATCTACTAACAAGATATCTTTGGCATCTCAAGTCCAAGGATCATCTACGCAATCGTGACAAAAGAATCGAGCTGGTTAACAGTGAGGTGTTTACCATCCAGCGATTCATAGTCGGATTAGTTCAGTGAACTCATTTGTCAATGAGCACCTACAGGTCCAGTATAGTGTCTCCACAAGTGACTTATAGGATCAGTCACCCTCATCGTATAAGCTGAAAAAACCTATACCAGTCTATCAAGATGTTCGATGTCCTTCCCAAACATCCTATGACTAGGAACAATTAAGAACATGTGTTTATAAACCTTCGGTCCCGTAATTATGATCTCATCATAATCCGAAGATTAATGCACATGTTCATGGACTTCATCGTGATTCAATAAGCAATGCTCAAATAAGATACACAATGAAAATATGCCATTATATTAATAATCTAAACATAATATAGTGTCAGATTGGCTTATTGGCTATCCAATACTAACAGGGATTGCCCGTGTCACCCGGCATGAGGGACGCGATCTGGGTCATTGTTGATCGATTGACCAAGTCGGCGCACTTTCTAGCTATTAGGAAGGACTGGTCAATCGGTAAGTTGGCTAGATTGTTTGTGGACCGGATCATCTCTCTGCATGGGGTACTCTTGTCCATCGTGTCAGATCGGGATCCGAGATTTACCTCTAGGTTCTGGAGGAGTTTTCAGAAGGCTTTGGGTACACAGTTAGCCTTCAGCTCGGCTTACCATCCCGAGACTGATGGGCAGTCAGAGAGGACCATTCAGACACTGAAGGATATACTAAGGGCATGTTGCCTAGATTGGGGAGGTTCTTGAGAACAACACTTGTCTACAGTGGAGTTTGCTTACAACAACAGTTATCATTCCAGTATCGGCATGGCACCATATGAGGCATTGTACGGGCGGGCGTGTCGATCTCCTGTGAATTGGTCTAAGATTGGTGCGAGGCAGATAGTAGGGCCAGAGTTAGTACAACAGCGTGCTGAGGTTGCCAGAGTAGTACAACAAAGGTTGACTACAGCTCAGAGCAGGCAGTAGAGTTATGTAGATATCTGTAGGAGACCGCTTGAGTTCGAGGTTAGGGACCACGTGTTTTCCCAAGTTTCACCCTCCAAGGGTGTGATGAGATTCGAGAAGCGAGGTAAGCTGAGTCTGAGACATATTGGGCATTTTCCCATTCTTGCTCGAATTGGGGAAACGACGTATCAGCTAGCCTTGCCACTCAGTCTCACAGGAGTGCACGACGTATTCCACGTTTCTTTATTGAGGAAGTATGTTCAAGATCCGTCCCATGTCTTAGACTTTTTAGAATTGGAAATCGCTGAGGACTTGTCCTTTCCAGAATTTCCAATGCGTATTGATGATCGTAGGGAGTAGGTCCTTCGGAACAAGGTTGTTCATCTGGTAAAGGTGATTTGGAAGCATCGCTCCGGAGGCGAGGCTACTTGGGAGCAAGAGGATGAGATGCGAGAACAATTTCCCTACCTTTTCTTATAAGTTCTCTTGTGAGCTTGTACCATCATTTTTTGATCTCATTATTTTTACAGTAGCAATTTCGAGGACGAAATTTTTTTAAGGGGGGGAGAATGTAAGGATTGAGATTTCAGATCCGGTTATCGGGTCGATTTCGGTGTCGGACCCCTTGGTTTGGGACGCCTTTTAGAATGTGCCATGTGGGCCGGTTTTTGTTAGTTTTAGGTGGCCTACAAGCCAATCTGACTATATAAATCTCGTTCATTTATTAATATAACGGCATAATATTCATTATGTGTAAATCGCATCAATTATCGTTTCATAATGAAGTCCGTGAATATGTGCTATAGTGATCAGATTATGATGAGATCATACTAATGAGACTGATCACTTAAACACACATATTCTTAATCGTTCCTAGTCGGAGGATATCCGAGAAGAACATCGGATATCCGGTTAGACTAGTACAGATTACTCCTACTCATATGATGAGGGTGACTGATCTCATAAGTCACTTGTGTGGAGACACTAAGGCGAATCTGTAGGTGGTCAATGGAGAATGAGTTCATTGAACTGATCCGACTGAATCGCTGGATGGTATTGTACCTCACTGTCAACCAGCTTGATTCTATTGTCGCAGTTGCGTGGATGGTCCTCGGACCTGAGACACCAAGGATACCTTGTCGGTGGACTTTTGTGTTTGACCTTGGTTTACGAATCTCTAGCCACGGGATTCTAAAACGCCAAGGATTGGGTACAGCGGAATACCGACGAAGGGAATTGTGTGTCAATAAGGAATCATTCGCTCTCGGTACTTAGAGAGAGAATGCTCTAGGAAGGATGCGCGGAAGTCCCTGGCCAGGGCGGACGATAATATCGGGAAAAGAGTTTTCCGATATTTATCAGCGACATCCGATCCAAGTGAGTCGACCGGTTAGGGTTTGACAGTACGCCATACCCTGAGTTGACTCGAGAGCATTGTACGAATGAAGGATTATATCCACGCGGAAACTATCGGCGAAAAGGTTCCAAGAGTGGGTTACTTAACCCCGATACATTCCGGGTTCACGCGGTGTTGCTTGGCACCCAACGTGATCGAAGGCCCGATCGAATTCGATGTGTAACATAAATTCGATTGATTAATTAATTAATAAAGGGTTATTAATTGATTAATAAAGTCAATGAGGAGTCACTGGGCTTATTGGGCTATTAACCGGACTGGTAATTGGGCCTAGAGGGTCACACGCAAATGATTCTCAAGGCGATGGATAAATAAGTTGGTTTTATACAAACCGGGGGTTTTTATGAAAAATCGCGCGGTTAGTATAAAACATAGCGAACGGGTTGAGCAGGCCAAGCTGTTGCTAACCCTAGCCGCCCCTCCTCTGTTTCTCTCTCTCTCTGGCGTCCCAGACAGATCCAGATCTGCTCCGCCGCTTCTCCGACTCCCGTTCGACGGAAAATCGTCCGCGCGTTGCGGCGATCGTTGCGGCGACCGGCGAAGGTTTCGTAGGCTGCGAAGAACGAGGAACGTGAGGATATCCGTCGTGAGGAGGATCGCGTGGACTTCGCTAGAGGCCGGGCGCTTGCGGTGTCGCACCGACGGAACCGAACGGTTGCGGATTCGAATCCGCACACGGTAAGACCTTGATAATCTGATTATTGGTTTTATTTATTCAAAACGGAAAAAACGGGTCGCTGTTTTATTTTATTTTCCGCTGCGTAAGCGATCCGATGAAACTCGAGAACCCAACAGTGGTATCAGAGCCAGGTTCCACTGTTTCTCGTCCCGTTTCGATCTCCGAATTAATTTTTCCATGAGTTATTCGATGCGTTTAATCCGATTAAAATGATGGAATAGTGTTCATAAGATGAACACAAATAATTAGATTATTTTTCTGTATTTTTTCAGATTTTATTTTGGGGTTTTCGTGTTCTTCGTGAGACGAAGAACGACGAGATTATGGTGCTTTTGTTCGGGGTTCCCAAGCATTGGGAAGGAGGGCTGCAACTCTGGACCTATAAGGATGGATAGTAGATCCTCGCCGGAGTCATTGCAAGGACCGAAAGTGGCCAGAGATAACCCTTCTTCTTCTTCCTTGCCTGCGGTTTTGTAAAAACCTAAAACCAGAAAAGGGGAGTTTTGAAGGGCTCGGACAGCAGCCTTGCGGCCACCGCCAGCGGCCCTGCCGGCGCCAGGCATGTCGCCGGAGCTGGGGCAACGCCGGCGGGGGCCTGGCGGCGTCGGGCGCCGGCCGGTAGCGGCACTACAAGTCCCTGCTCCTGCCGCCCTAGGGTTCGAGTAAAGGGGACAGGCGCCGGGTGGAAGATGAACAGGGATCGGCCCCGACCAGTCCGACCGGCCCTAAACCGGCCGGGTTCCCAGCTGGCCTGGGCCGAGCCCAGGCTGGCATATGGTTCGAACCCTGGCTCAGCAGGGTCTGAGCTGGAGCTCGGGCCAATGGGCTGGGACCATCTCCTGTTAACCCCCCCTCCTTTAAATCCCTGTTTAAACCCATTAACCCTTAATTACCCAATTAAATATGAATTTAATTTAATTTTGAAATTCAATAGGTTTTTTAAATTAAAATTATTTTTCCTTTTTTATTTAATTTAGGTATTAATGATTTTGAATCATTATTAACAATTAGTTGTTATATAGAGTTAATTATTAGTTTAATAGTTAAGCTAATAATTAACTTTAATTAACTAATTTAATTGTTAGATTTGTTTAATAATTCTTAGTCTAATTGTTAGATTATTAATTATTAATTAATCTAATTGTTAATTAGTTAGAGTTAGTTATTAATTTAAGTGTTAAGTTAATAATTAATTCTAAATGACTGATTTAAATGTTAAATCTGTAGTCCTTCTTTAATTATTGTTGTTATTAATTTAATAGTTAAATTAATAATAACTTTAATTATATAATCTAAGAGTTAGATTAATTAATTAATTATTAATCAGTTAATGTTAATTATTAGTTTAAGAGTTAAATTAATAATTAACATTAATTGACTAATCTAAGTGTTAGGTTAGTAGTTAATAATTAATTATAGTTTATTATTAATTTAAGTGTTAAATTATTAATTAAGTTTGTTGGACTAGTCTAAGAGTTAGATTAGTCATTAATAGTCAAATTGTTAGATTATTAATAGGGTTTAATCTAAGTGTTAAATTATTACAATTGTTCTAATTTGCATGGAATAATCTGGAATTATTAATTTGGAGTGTGTGCACATGTGATGTGTGTTTTGATGCTTTTAAATTAGATTTGATTGTATGATAAGTTAATTAAAAGTGTTTTCGAAATTCAAATACCAATTTTGATTGGATCCCAGCTTTTTGAAAGCCAAAGTTATGCATTCTTGAAAACTCTTTTATTTTAGCCATGTGATGCGCTGAATCATGTGTGGGATGTTTAAAACACACCGTGGTCATGGATATGCACTTACTTAATTATTCATGTGATGAAGGATGTGTTTGTGTGGATCGTGGATGAATGATGAATTTTATTTATTAATTGTTAATAAATAGAGGTCTGCGTACCTCTCTCTCTCCCATACTCCGATGTACTTCTACCTCCCTCTCTCTTGTACTCGCCATAAGGCCTTCTTCAATTTACTTGTAAATTTTAGAATTTATTTTAATATGATCGAGGCAACTGAGGAAGGAGCGAGGACGATCCACAGATGCAACCATGAAGGCAATATGATGGAGATCTCTTGCCTATCTAATGTAAATATTATGTTAGATTGTGTGTGCGTTTGATTGTTGGCTCCAGTCAAACCCACTGTGCTGTCCATAACCACACTAGACATGTATGTGATGCATTGTTTTTCTTTTGATTATGAATCAAAGCAGATATAGTATTTAGTAAATATATACGATATATTTATATACTATCACCTAGGAGAGACCAAGATAAAATTTATCTAAATACCCTCAGATAAACTCTAAGTCATAACGCGAGTAGTTAAGAACTTACCGCGTGGTCCACCATCGTTATAGTCATAGGATTCGAATCACTTTAGACAGATTTGTTGTACTATCCACAAGGCCTGTTTAATTTGGAGGAGAAACTGTGGCTATGGCATTAGATGCCTATATGATCGGGGTAGAGGAACCATGTAGCTTTGTTGTGCTATCTACAAGGGCTGCATGCAAATCTATGCTCGTCGCGTAACGATGGTTAGCTTAGACCAGAATTAGTGGTTTGTTGTGTTATCCACAAGGCCATTAAATCTCTGGAGACCGAAGCTATGATCAGATATTGCAAGGAGTTGCAAGTCCCATGAGTTGGGTGCTCTTTGATTGTATTACAGTTTGTTGTGCTATCCACAAGACTGTATTGCAAGTTATTGAGATTCTGATCCCCACTAGGAGACTGTCGGCGTCTCCCGTTCTGTATAATTGAGGGTTATACAGTCCGTCGAAAATTAGTGGGAGTTAAAACTTGAACAAAAGACCATGTCTTGTTTTATCTTTAATAATTGAACATCTGCTAAATAGATTTTACTTATCTCTTCTAGGGAATTATGTCGTCGAATAACCCACTCCGTGGCATACTTGATGCCCTTTTGACTTACCTGATCTACTCGGATTGGTTCAGAAACCTGAAGAATGTCTTCAGATCTGAGCACATTGACTTTGTCCCTGGAGCTGATCCTCCTGCTGAATCGACATTGGATGTCCCTAAAGCAGAGATGATAGCTAATGATAAAATATCGAAGGACAAAGACAAAAGAGTAGTAAAGGGTGACTGTAACGACCTGCCATCCTATGACCGGAAACCCGGTCACGAAATGGATGTCGGCCCATTAACTGCGGGTTCACACCCGGATCTCACACAACACATCTGGAGGAGTAAGTGCTAAACAAGGCTAAATTTAACAATCACACGGACTACAAAGGTAAGCAAGTGCGCAGGAAGGAAAATAACAATGTCCGTATACAGTCCAACAATAATTACATGTCCAACAAATTAAATAAGCACAGGCAGAAGGAAAGTACAACAACATCGGGGCATACTCCGGAACTAAGACAGCTGCTGGTCCACACACCAAGAAGACACCACGCTTCCGCTCGCCACGAGGTCCACACCTGAAACCGCAAGGAGTGAGCCACACCAGAATTGGGCTCAGTAGGGATCATCCGATCCCCTGCCTCCCACTCACACACCCACAAGTGTAACAACAGGAATATATGGCAATTTAAGTAAAGCAGTAAACATAGCACCCAACTCTAATATGAAACGTACGATAAGCAGTGTAGCAAGAACCATTCTAAGCAACCCGAAGAACCCGACACAGAGTCACGTCTCACAGCCAAAGTCCACGAAACGACTGAACCACACTGTCGACCGAAGTCAAACGTCGCCTCCCAACACTACCACCACTGCTCACGCCTGTCCACCCCTACAGTGTTCCGGGGCACTGTAGAGTGAGGCAGTGAGTCAAACTAGGACTAGCTGGAACCAGTGTACCGCCACTGCCAGCTACGTGTGCACACAAGCAGTATAGACTACAGTCCTACCGTCCGGATTGCCTCCACGCTAGGCCTCAGCGCTTCAGGAGGGCCCTGGGGACCGGCGAACCCCCGTCAAGCCGAAGCTACAGGAACTACCCACAACCCTAACCTCCCGAGCTGCGTCAGGCCAAAGGGCTAAGGGTACCACTCGTAACCTTGATCAAAGGTCACATCAGGCCCAGTGGCTACAGGGGTAAAACAACTCCAACAGTACCACAACCAGCTCCACAGCAAGAAACGCGCCGGAAGCTGCCACGACAAACCGGGAAACCCCGACCCGCTGAGAACAAACAGCGACCCCTCGGATAGCACACCGGCTACTCCAGCCCGTCGGGCTCAAGGCGATCCTGCTTCCCTCAGCCAAAGGTAAAACACAACATGTACCCCTTCTCCCACCGGTACGGCACAATGCCTCACAGACACCATGACCCTGTCCCCATCGGTCCATGGTGACAAACGTAAACCACAATTATTCCAATCCACAATCGCATAAGCACATACACACATCTAACATGATGTAATTCCATTCACGCAGGAGTCCTCAGTCTCAGTGTACAACGTAAAGCATGCATTGAATCGTCCCATAATGAAACACATGATAAAACCAGGATTCATACAGTTCTGTCTTGAATCGCGTCAACCGAGATCGACGCCATTCAAGCCCCTCAGACAGGTTCATTAAAGCTAGATCATTCCTTGAAACACGTCATCATAGGGAGTCGCCTATTTAAAACGGTCCAGGTCCACAGACGCCATTCACACTGAAATTCCAGATTTACAGACCCTCACTCGGGGTGATTTCCTGCCTAAATGGCGTCATGATGGCCCGACGTCCTTCCGAAAGGCGTCGTCCATCCATGACGTCATTTAGCGCCAGAACCCCTATCTCGCGGAACCTCGAACAGGGAGGTTTCTGCCCTAAAAGGTGTCGTACTGCCCTGACGTCCTTCTAAAAGGCGTCGACCAGGCACGACGCCGTTTAGCGCCAGAAACCTGGTTCCCTGGTTCGAACCGAGGGTTTCTCCCTTAACCCCAAACACTCCGAAAAGCCCCAAAACAAGAAGGGGAGGAAGAGGAATTCAACTACCACAAGCATGCTACGAATCCACGATCACAAGCACAGCCATTCCCACAAGGAAACCCCCTAAACATGCTCAATCTAGCCCAAACACGTTATGTCACGCCAAGGAAAACACGAGCAACACATTCAAGGTTCGTCCCCCTACCGGTTCTTGAACTCCTCCAAACTCCGTGCCGCCGACCCGCCGCACCGCAGACCGCCGCCGGTACCCTCGAGGACGCCGCCACTCCGCCGGGACGTCGGCCGCCGTCCGGAGAATGGAACGCCGCGAAGGAGGTGGTGGAGGTAGAGGTGAGAGGTAAGGAGGCTATGGAGTGGTTGGAAGAGGAAGAAGAGGAAGGGAAGGGGAAAAGAGAGTCGGAGAGGGCGGAGAGGGCGAGGAGAGAGAGAGTGAAGGCGAAAATGAGAGAAAGAAGGGGAGGCTCGCGGGGTCAATCTGAATCCAGCTAAAACGCGTCGATCGAGGAAGACGCCTATCAGTCTGACAGGACGGGCCATACTGACAGCGGTCTGAAACGCGTCACTCTCCATGGACGCCGTTCAGACGACAGGACAGGCCGTACTGACAACGCTCTGGCGCCGTACCCTGACATCGCAGAGGTCACAGTCTGAATCGCGTCGGCCAACCTGGACGCCGTTCAGACGATGTGACCGGGGCCGTACTCTCGCGGCCCGAAACCCGCCCACGTGGCGCACACGTGGCACCACAACCAGCAGACCTAAATGGCGTCCACACAACCTGACGCCTTTTGAAAGGCGTCGAGCAGTGCTGACGCCATTCAGTCAGAAATCTCAAGACCCCCACAGGGTCCAAACCAGGGGATTCGGCCCGAACCCGACCCGAAAACTGAACCCGAAACCTCAGTCCTTACAGTGACTGCTTCTACTGTAAGCAGAATGGTCCCTGGAAGAGGAACTGCAAGGAGTTCCTTCACGATAAAGCTCATGGAAAGGTGAAGCTGTCTGAAGCTTCAAATATCTATATGATAGATATCAACTTGTCAGTTGGAGACTCCACATCTTGGGTATTGGATACCGGATGTACTTCTCATATCTGTCATGATGCGCAGATGCTGACAAGTAAGTGCAAGCTAAGACAAGGCGAGGTGGAATTGAGTCTAGGAAACGGCGCAAAAGTTGCGGCGATTGCTGCTGGGACAGCAAACCTCAGGCTTTCATCAGGAAACGCCTTACTATTAGAAGATTGTTATTATGTTCCTAGCATAATAAATAACATCATATCAATATCTTGTTTGGACAAGATGGGATATAGATTGTCTATTGAGAATAGAAGTTGTTCGATTTATTATGATAATAAATCAATAGCTTCGGCATCTTTAGTCAACGGTCTATATCTCTTAGGTGTCTCTTATTACAATCTTCAAATTGATAATGCTCTTAAGAAGAACAAGAATTGTGTGAACCAAGCCTACATGTGGCATTGTAGACTAGGGCATATTGGTGAAAGCAGGTTGCACAAGTATGGTTATTTAACAACATTCGATTACGAATCATTTGCGACATGTGAATCCTGCCTTATGGGAAAGATGGAAAAATCTCTGTTTACTGGACATGGAGAACGTGCCAAGGACATTCTAGAACTAATACATTCGGATGTATGTGTTCCCATGTCCACCCAAACCAAAGGTGGCTTCTCATACTTCATTACGTTCACTGACGACTTCTCAAGATTCGGCTGTGTATTTACTGAAGTACAAGTCGGAAGCATTTGAGAAGTTCAAGGAGTTCAAGAATGAAGAAAAGCAGTTAGGAAAGAGTATTAAAGCTCTTCGATCAGATCGAGGAGGAGAATACTTGAGTACTAATTTCACACAATTCTTAAAAGATAATGGTATCTTTTTTCAGCTAATCCCTCCATATACACCACAGATGAATGGTGTACCGGAAAGGAGGAATTGCACCTTGTTGGACATGGTGCGATCCATGATGAGCTTTTCGGGATTACCAGTGTCCTTCTGGGGGTATGCTCTAGAGTCAGCAGCATACCTACTGAACAGAGTACCCAGCAAGTCTATGGCCTCTACTCCATATGAGATATGGAAAGGCAGGAAACCAGAATTTAAACATGTTAAAGTCTGGGGTTGCCCTGCTCATATAAAGAGGCATGATCCAGACAAGCTGGAATCACGAACTGATAAATGCAGGTTTGTGGGACATCCAAAGGAAACTTTTGGATACTATTTTTACCATCCTGGTGAACAAAAAGTGTTTGTTGCCAGGAAAGTTATCTTCTTGGAAGAAGAATACCTTCTCCAGGAGGACAGTATGAGTAAAATAGTACTGGAAGAGGTTCCAAATTCCCAAACAGCTGCATTATCACCAAATGAGATATCAGTTCCTGAACCTGTTCAGGTACACACACGTGAGCCTCGTAGATCTGGTAGATTACCTAGACTACCTGAACGATATGTGGGACATATCGCTGAAGGTGAGTCTAAGGTAGAATATAATGAGGATGATGATCCTAAAACCTACCAGGAGGTCATAGAAGGCCCAGAAGCCGGAAAATGGCGAGAAGCCACGAATTCAGAAATCCAGTCCATGTACACCAACCAAGTTTGGAACTTGGAGGACTTGTCCGAGGGTATTGTACCTATCGGTTGCAAGTGGATCTTTAAGAGAAAGATCGGTGCTGATGGACGGATCAACACTTATAAAGCAAGGTTGGTGGCAAAGGGATATCGTCAAAGGTAAGGAATTGACTATGACGAGACTTTCTCACCAGTTGCCATGATAAAGTCGATCAGAGTTCTACTCGCCATTGCTGCACACTTTGATTATGATATCTGGCAGATAGATGTGAAGACTATCTTCCTCAATGGTAACCTTGAAAAAGAGGTGTATATGATACAGCCAGAAAGTTTCACATCCAAAGAATCTCCAGATAAAGTGTGCAAGCTTCAGAGGTCCATTTATGGACTGAAGCAAGCTTCCCGGAGCTGGAACATGAGATTTGACGAGGCTGTCAAGTCTTATGACTTCATTAAGAATGAAGATGAGCCTTATGTGTACAAGAAGACCAATGGGAGCGCAGTCACCTTCTTAGTTTTTTACATAGACGACATACTACTCATTGGGAATGATGTAGCTATGATGTCGTCAGTAAAGATCTGGCTGTCGAAAAACTTCTCCATGAAGAATTTGGGAGAAGCATCCTACGTATTGGGAATACGGATCTATAGATATAGATCAAAGAGGATGCTTGGAATGACCCAATCCTTGTACATAGATATCATAGTCAAAAGGTTTGGCATGGAAAATTCCAGGAGAGGTCTCATACCGATGAGACATGGAATTAATTTCTCAAATGAGCAGTCTCCTAAGACTCCTAATGAGAGGGCATTCATGGATAGAATTCCCTATGCCTCTGCCATAGGATCTATCATGTATACCATGCTATGTACACGGCCTGATGTTGCATTTGTTCTAAGTGTTACGAGCAGATTTCAGGATGATCCAGGCGAAGAGCACTGGAAGACAGTGAAATGTATCCTTAAGTACTTGAGAAGAACTAAGGATATATTTCTTGTCTATGGAGGAGGTGACTTTAAACTGCAAGGCTTTACTGACTCGAGTTTCCAGTCATATCCAGATGACTGCAAGTCTATATCTTGATTCATGTTTACTTTGAACGGAGGAGCAGTGTGCTAGAAGAGTTCCGAGCAAGCAACTACTGCAGATTCGACGACTGAAGCTGAGCACATCGCTGCAGCTGAAGCTTTCAAGGAAGTAGTGTGGTTGAAGAAGTTCATCACCGACCTGGACATAGTTCCCTACATCTTTGATCATGTTCCGCTATTGTGCGACAACAATGGGACTATTGCACAAGTGAAAGGGCCATGGTCTCATCAGAAATCAAAAGATATTCTGAGGCGCTTTCAACTTATCAGAGAGATTATAACTAGAGGAGATGTAGTAGTGGAAAGAGTTCCATCCGTCGACAATATAGTAGATCAACTAACAAAGCCATTGGCTCAAATTGTGTTTGAGCGTCACCTAGAGCCTATAGGCTCACTGTATAAAGGTGATTGGCTTTAGTCCAAGTGGGAGATTGTTAGTTTTAGGTGGCCTATAAGCCAATCTGACTATGTAAATCTCGTTCACTTTTTAATATAACGACATAATATCCATTATGTGTAAATCGCATTAATTATCGTTTCATAATGAAGTCCGTGAATATGTGCTATAGTGATCATATTATGATGAGATCATACTAATGAGACTGATCACTTAAACACACATATTCTTAATCGTTCATAGTCGGAGGATATCCGAGAAGGACATCGGATATCCAGTTAGACTAGTACAGATTACTCCTGCTCATATGATGAGGGTGACTGATCTCATAAGCCACTTGTGTGGAGACACTAAGGCGAATCTGTAGGTGCTCATTGGAGAATGAGTTCACTGAACTGATCCGACTGAATCGCTGGATGGTATTGTACCTCACTATCAACCAGCTTGATTCTATTGTCGCAGTTGCGTAGATGGTCCTCGGACCTGAGACACCAAAGACACCTTGTCGGTGGACTTCTGTGTTTTGACCTTGGTTTACGAATCTCTAGCCATGGGATTCTAAAACGCCAAGGATTGGGTACAGCGGAATACCGACGAAGGGAACTGTGTGTCAATAAGGAATCATTCGCTCTCGGTACTTAGAGAGAGAATGCTCTAGGAAGGATGCGTGGAAGTCCCTGGCCAGGGCGGACGATAATATCGGGAAAGGAGTTTTCCGATATTTATCAGCGGCATCCAATCCAAGTGAGTCGACCGGTTAGGGTTTGACAGCACGCCATACCCTGAGTTGACTCAAGAGCATTGTACGAATGAAGGATTTTATCCACGCGGTAACTATCGGTGGAAAGGTTCTAAGAGTAGGTTACTTAACCCCGATACCTTCCGGGTTCACGCGGTGTTGCTTGGCACCCAACGTGATCGGAGGCCCGATCGAATTCGATGTGCAACATCAATTCGATTGATTAATTAATTAATAAAGGGTTATTAATTGATTAATAAAGCTAGTGAGGAGTCACTGGGCTTATTGGGCTATTAACCGGACTGGTAATTGGGCCTAGAGGGTCACACGCAAATGATTCTCAAGGCGATGGATAAATAAGTGGGTTTTATACAAACCGGGGGTTTTTATGAAAAATCACGCGGTTAGTATAAAACATAGCGAACGGGCTGAGCAGGCCAAGCTGTTGCTAACCCTAGCCGCCCCTCCTCTGTTTCTCTTTCTCTCTCTAGCATCCCAAACAGATCCAGATCTGCTCCGCCGCTTCTCCGACTCCCGTTCGACGGGAAATCGTCCGTGCGTTGCGGCAATCGTTGCGGCGACCAGCGGAGGTTTCGTGAGCTACGAAGAACGAGGAACGTGAGGATATCCGGGCGCTTGCGCGGCTTGCGGTGTCGCACCGACGGAACCGAACGGTTGCGGATTTGAATCCGCACACGGTAAGACCTTGATAATATGATTATTGGTTTTATTTATTCGAAACGGGAAAAACGGGAAAAACGGGTCGCTGTTTTATTTTATTTTCCGCTGCGTGAGCGATTCGGTGAAACCCGAGAACCCAACAGTTTTGGGCCGCAAGAATATGGCCCTGGTCTTATCGTCTGAATGACATCTTGCATGGTCGATGCCATTTAGAGATCTGTCAGTGTACGACCCTGTCGGGTCGTCTGATTGATGTCGGTCTTGGACGACGCGATTTGGTGTAATTTTGGTTGTCGCTCCAAACCGTCCCTCCTTTCCCTCATTTCTCTCATTCTCTTCTCTCTCATCCCTCTCTCTGAATCCTCTGACGCCCCCTTTCCCTTCTCCTTCCCTTCCTCTCCCCATTCCCCCTCTCCCTCCACTCCATCAACCTTCTAACTCCCACCACTACCACCGCCGTCTCCTCCATGACGCATTTCTCTCCGGACGGCGGCCGACGTCCCGGTGGAATAACGGCGTCCACGGCGGTAACGGCGGCAGCTTGTGGCATGGCAGTTTGGCGGCTAGGAGCACGGAGGAGTTCAAGTAGTCGGTAGGATAACGATCCTCGCGATGTTTTATTTAAAACCATGATTTTCCCGCTTTGGAAGCATGCAATATGTGTGAATGCTTCTGGGGTAGAAAGCATGTTCTAAGGGGTTCTTTATGAAAATGATTAGGCTTCTCCCCTACCTTCTCCATTTTTGATGTTTTGTGCGATTTGGGAGAGAAATCCCACTTTATGATTCGGAGGAGGCCGAAGGGGGAGCCTGTCTACGAGTGCTAAATGGCGTCTGGCGACAGCGACGCCATTTTAAATGGCAGCTGCCACCTGAGATGCTATTTAGCCCTGCTTGTTCCGAGGCTAGATCAGTGGGATTCTGTCTCTATCTTGAATAACGTCTGGCGACAGCGACGCCATTTTAAATGGTGTCTGCCCAGGGCGACGCGAATTTGGTCATCTTCCGAGGCCAGTTTCTGTGTGAACTAGTTTAGGGGTCTTGAATGATGTCGGCCACATGCGACGCGATTTAAGACAGAACCTTATTAATTCATACAATTAACATATGTTTACATTTGGACCCAGCAGGTTGGTGTTTTCTGCGTTCGACCACGTGGTTTATGTGTTTAGCCGAGACACTAGTTGTGGATTCCGTGGGGGTGTGGTTTCAGAGTTGTGCATGTTGCATTTACGAATGCATGTGTTTTATATCAGAATTTGGAAATCTTTGGGAGTTGTGTTTACTACTTTATTTATTTAAATTGCCTATATTTGTGTTGTTGCACTTATGGGTGCGTGAGTGGGTGGTGGGGATCGAAGGATCCCTACTGAGTCCATTTCGATGAGACTCATCCTTGCAGTTTTCAGGTGAGGGTTCCAGGCGGGCGTAGCGTAGAGGGTGTTGTCTCAAGTTGCACACCAGCAGCCACTATTCCGGGATATGCCCCGATGTAGTTGTTATTTTCCTTTCAAGCATGTACGCTTAATTATTTCTTTTCAGTTGGAATATGTAATTATTTGTTAAGTCCAGTCGAATTGTAATAATTTTTAATTATTGCACTTCCTTTACAATTCGATGTGATGTAAAATGTGTAGCTTAGTTTATCATTTATTTCCCCGACTTATCGAGATCTTAGTTTGGCTCCAAATTTCAATGATTCAGTACCCATTTAGTAATCGAATTCCCGATTATAGGGTGGTGGGTCGTTACAGGCAATCAATTGGAAGAGTTCCAAACAAGAAACGACTGTGGATTCAACGACAAAGGCAGAGTATATAGCTGCGACTGAAGCTGCCAAGGAAGCTGTTTGGATGAAGAAATTCATCTCGGAACTTGATATAGTTCTCAGCATATCGGCTCCCATCCCATTATTATGTGATAATAATGGGGTCATCGCCCAAGCGAAGGAACTTCGGTCTCACCAAAGGTCGAAGTATATTCTAAGGCACTTCTACCTAATTCGGGAGATTGCTACAAGGGGAGATGTGGTGGTAGAGCGTGTACCATCAGAAGACAGTATTGTAGATCCACTGACTAAGCTATTGTCACAGATTGTGTTTGAGCGTCATCGGGAAAAGATGGGCCTCGAGACTATAGGCAATTGGTTGTGGTACAAGTGGGAGATTGTTAGTTTTCTTGGGTGTCATACAAACCAATTATGGACTGTGTAGGCCCAATGTGTTATACAATCTTGTTCAATATAATTAAGTGGTAATTAGAGCGTAAACTTGTAATCTATGGATTGTTTTGTGTTGTCCCTAGGATATGTGGTTGTAAAGTTAATTTCGAGATGAGATTTCGATTGTGAGTTTGATTGTATATGGACACATACCTTAAACTGTTCATAATTAGAGAGTAATCACTCTGGGATATTGATTACTCGTAAATCAGCACGCATGATGTATAGATGACCAATCTCACGGTCACATGTATGGAGCACCAACACATATGTGTGGGTGTTCATCCTGGGAGGACGTTCACTGAACTGATCCGCTGATGGATCTTTAGATGGTTAATTATACCTAATGTCAACTGAAGATCCATCTGTCTCAGAAGTATCTTTGATCCTTTGACCTTAGACATTAATGGGGTCTTGCGTGAGGACTTGTATGGTTTAATGTTTAGTTAAGTGAATTTAACAATAAGTCATGAAACACTGAATTATTAGCCACATTGAAATATATGCGAAGACCGTTAATGGTCAAGAGGGGATCGCTCATTGTCAAGTATATCACAGATAGTTAATGAGTCATGATATGGACGCTCCACTAAAGCCCTAGCCAATGTGGTATTGGTTCGTTTGGAACGAACGTGAAATAGTTAAGGAGGTCATGGTCAGACGACACGATCATTAGTAGTGTGACATAACCATACCACACGATCAGATTAGACTCATAGAATGAGCGAAGGATTATAGCGATATGGTAACTGAAGACTTACAAGTACCACATAGGGTGAAGATGAACCTGACATCCTCTGGGATCACGCGGATTTGTTTGACTCAACGTGATCAAAAGATCTACATCAAATTAAACAGTTATTAGGAATAACCAGTTTAATTTACTTCTAATTAGATTAGAAGTTAATGGATCTTTAAACCAGAGTGATAATGGGTCTAGAGGATCACACACAAACTACTCTTGTAGAACGGAATATTATTATATGAAAAAGTATACTAAAGCATTAGATTCTTTTTGGAAAAGAATCTATAAATGACTTAAAATATATATATACAATAATATAAAAGACATATCTATAATATATGTATTATTAGGCTTATTTGATAAATAAGCTAATAATAATTTATTGATATGTAATATACACTTGTGTTTAATTTAACCGTGGTTACTTTTTTATCGAGGCGGTTCAAGTTGCCGCCTTAAGCATCCTATAAATAATCCATGTTCTCTTCAAACCCGCAAGTTTTCTAACCATTCCAAACCTAGCCGTCAAGGAAAAGGAAAAGAAGAGGAAGAGTTGGACTCTTCTTTCCTGGCCGTCCAGGAGTTAGAGGTGGGTTGTGCGGGTTGAAGGAGAAGGAGAGTTCCGTTGCTGCGAGGGTTCGTGTGGGTCTGCTCTAGAGGCCGTATGTTTGTACGGCTCAAAGCTTCGAAGAGTTCGACATCGATTTTCATAGGATAACGTGTTACGTACAAGGTGATAAATCTCGTATGATTTATTCAGACCGTTTTTGTTGCATCAATCGGAGTCCGAACTGGTTTGAGAAATCATTTTATTTTCTGTTCTTCCGCTGTTGCGATTTTTCGAGAGTTTTGACCAAACCCAACATAAACTAATATAAATTCCTTGTATTCTTTGTGTGGTTGCTTTATTGCCTCTCATCCCCTTCCAGTGATTGATGTGCTTTATAGCCTGCCTTCTCTATTATATTATCTTGATATTTTTAATTACCCATTCACCCCCACTGGGCAAGTCCATAGGCTGGACAACTATTCTCTCTTCTAGATATAATGAATTCATTGTTCTGTAACCCTAATCAAACTCTCAAACCACTTATAGATGCACCCTTCCTCGAATCATATTCTCTCCATAGTTATTATTCAAATGTTAATGAAATAGGAACTATTAGCTACTCTAAAAAAGTTTCCATTTAATGATTAACAAATTAAAGCCTCAAAAGATAGAATTAACAAAGTTATCTTTTGCATAGTGTAGTCTTTGAGTCAGGTTTCTAATGCAACTAGTTGTACCCAAGTCTAAGTTTTCTGTAGAAGTTATGGTCAAAGTACCAGGACCGTGTCCAACGAACTCATGAACAATGCATCAGCTATTTTAATGGGTTGAACCTAGTGGATTAACAGGCCTAATGGGCTCATCTAACTAAGTGAAATGTATTTAAAAAGTAAGGAATAACAAAGGAAAACCACAAAAATGTTCTACATTAGACTGGAAAGTAATGAGGGCTCTAAGTGTGATCTCAAGAGTAGAGAGAGAGAGCGAGAGAGAGTGAGAGAGATGCAGGGGCAAGAGAACTCTAATGGTTAGCGTTAGTGGGTCAGAACAAAGGTTGCATACCTTTTTTGGATTTGTTTCCCCTCCTTATACTTCTCTCCATAGCTCAATCGAATGAATTGCCAACCGTAGGATTTCAATCCTCAAATGTGGGTTGTTTCTCACATTGGCCCAGAGTGATCACGCACATAGAAGAAATACTTGCTTCAATGCCTGGGACATTCCAATCCACATGAACTGTATTGCTCCAGGACTACTGTTCGATTGCGAAGATCGGACGGTAGGAGCAGCGGGGCACTCGTACACCCCTGGGTATGTGAATGAGCGCCCCTTTTACCTTTTTTATTTGTTTTCTTGGCGGATTCTTTAAATTTTTTGGAACATCTGATAAAAAATTAGATGGTACAGTCAGAGAACTCGATTAACCCTGAGTTCTCCATATAATTTTAATTTTTTATGTGCCTCAATTTGTGTGCAAAAAAATATCTTTTTAATACAACAATAGTTGTATCACCTAATTTTTCATCGAATGTTTCAAAAAAAAAAAAGAAAAAAAAAGAAAAATCAGTGTCAGCTCTGTCATGTGAGGCTGGACGCTGCTGTCTGATCTCTCCGATTGGACCTGGTGCATTGGAGCAAGTACTTCTCTACACATAGAGTGTCTTGAGGGTAGGAGTTTTCACGGGTCAATTTGATTTGATTTAGAGGAAAAAAATTACAAATTGGACCAACTTGAGTGACTAGTAAAAATCGAATCGAACCAAATCAAACCGTACAAGTTCAGTTTACCCCGGTTCGGTTCAGTTTACCGGAACCTGTGGGATTAGAAAGAGACAAAATTATCATAAATACCGCCAGCGCACCAGGCTGACGTTCACAACAGCCCAAGCTGGGTCACAACCATGGACTGGGCCGTGTCGGGGCCAATGGGCTAGGTAATTCTTTCCAGTATCTTACTTACATCAAAACTTGTGGACTCAAGTTTATCATGAACACTAAAAAATTCGGTTTCAACAATTTGACTCGATTTGTTTGGAAGGAGGTGAAATCGAACTAAATCGAATTGATTTTTCAAATTGAATCAAATCTAAAATTTAATTTAATTCGGTTTAATTTTTCGGATTAAACCAAATAAGGAACAGGTTGAGGCCACGTGCTGGTTGCATGGGTCTGGCTAACGATGCAGTACGGGTTATGGCCTACATTCCCCATATGCATTGCAGCACACGCGTCCGCTTTTCCAGAGTGCATGCTTGCTATTGGTAGGAAGGTTTCTTCTCGTCTACCAGACATTATTGGAGCTTCCAACTGGAAATAATCAGATATATGGACTGAAAGCAGCTAGAAATGTTTGGGTGTCTCTTGGCCATTGTTCTCCAGCCTCTTTGTACATAGGGATGGGAGTGGTAACTGATAATATGATTATGTAACCAATTATTATCATATTGGACACTTAATGGATAATCTTTCTAAGCTGATACGCATAGAGGACAACATAGTGGATACAAATCTTTTTTAGAGCGAATATTTGACTTGGTAAATTGAAAATCTAATTATCCAACTAACTATTAATTTATAGGTAATTAAGTAATACACTTTTTAAATTGACAGCATATATAGCCTATAAGGTGATGTATTCACCTTAGACCTCCGCAGAAGTCGACCCGTTTGCATCCCTAGTATCAGGGACTTCATGTGTCACTTGGAGATCGAGTCAAGTTGCCTACTAAGTGGGCTTATGTGCGCTGCATGTGCTGCTCACTAGGCCTTTAGGTCCTAATGGGTTTGATGGGCCTGATCTCTGTTGGGGCTTGGTAGGCTGGAGCCTTTTTTCACCTCCTTCTGGTGTTAATTACATCACTCAAACAGATGAACACCTCAATTTTCACTTGGAATAAATGCTCATAGAAAACTATAAGACAACGATAATTAAAAAACAACCGTAGAGAGGTATAGACTTGCAAGTATAATGCCAATTATTCTTTGTTAACATTGAAATTATTATTTTTATTCTTATCTGCAATTAATCATCGTATTATCATGTCATACGTTTCGATTAAGCATGTGAGGAACGTTCATGCTCAAGAGAAACTTAGAAGCCTCAACGGTGGGGTCAAAACATAGCGCCTAAGAACAAAGCCTGGGTTCAAGGACACCGTTGCATGGTTCTAAAACCAAACCCTCAAGCAACTGTTGGGTGGTTTTAAAGACCAAACCCCAGAACCACCATCTGGTGGTGCTAAAAGAAATTCCATCCCTATGGGGCTTGAGAATCACACTACAAGGAAGAAAGGATTTGTCAGCGAATATATGTCGGCGGTTAAGAGCATTTGTTGACAAAGGAAACATTAGTCGACGGCCAATAATATACTGTCTACAATAGTACTATATGTCGACGGCTATTATAACTGTTTACATATATATAAGATATGTCGATAACTATAGCTACTGTTGACATATGTAGTATATGTAATTTAAACGGCTATAGTTTTAGCTGTCGACATATGATAAAAAAAAAGAAAGAATAAAAATGATAAAATTTAAGAGAAGAAAAGTCCTTCATATGTCAACCGCTATAAGTTTAGTTGTAGATATATATTATATATGTCAACGACTAAACTTGGAGCCGCTAGGAATCCTCGCTTCACGTGCCTCCCTCTTCTCGTCTTCATTTTGGTCATCATCCTTTTTCACAGCAGCCACCGTCGCCTGCAGCAACAAAGAGAGTTGGGAAAGCCTCTAGGGTGGATTCCTCCCCAGTAGAAGAGAACCTCTTGTAAGGGTCTTCTCTCCGCCTCGGCTTTTATCGTTTTTGTGCTCCGGCTATCGTATTTGATCCCACCATACCATCATACGCTCTCTTGTTTAATTACTAGAGGTTGATTCCTTGCATTGTCTGAAAATAGTCTACATGCTTGGAGTCTTCTTGTCTTAGGTAAGGTCATATGCTTGTGTCACCTCAGTTGCTAGAATGTCATATCCACTCAAATTTTTCAGTTGTATGGGTGTGCACTGGGCACGCTCAAATAGCCGCGCCTAGGTGCAGCCACCGACCGATCGAAGCAGCCAGCTCTGGACCAAAATTTTAATTAAAATGTGTTACAATATATTCTAATATTTAGATGCTTAATTTAGACACTCAGTATTGCCTAACTTGGAATATGAAAATGATAGCATTGCCTAATTTAGATTCAACTTTTAAGTTGACGCTGAAGGTTCAAATAACAAGAATCTTAGAGCAATGACGTGAACTCACCAAGCTTATAGAATTAACTCGAGTCCCATTTCCAATAGTCGAAAATAGAACATATATCACACATTTTTAAGGTACTCCCCTAGTGGAGTGGATCCTTATGTTATTAATGAGATAGATATTATTTTATCTATAAAAAGAGGAGATAGATATTAGCGTGTTGACTCAATTGTTCAGCTGATCATTATAGATTATCTATAGAACGGTTAACGAATAGTCTTTCTAAATCGATATGTCGATAACGGATATAATATTTTAGATTGAATATATATGATACACTAATATCCCACTAATTATTAATTTATATATAGGATAATTAAGAGGATAATTGTTGGTATAACGGATACGGTACCGTTCTACTTTACATCCTATACTGAGTCAATTTGTATCTCTATTATATATTCTTCACTAAACTGAAAGGGGCCGGTTATGATGTGGAACGTTTAATTAAATAAAAGTGTGGCATAGAAAAATATGGAAAGGATTAGTCAATTTGTATCCCTTCAGTCTTTGTTCAAAAAAAAAAAAACTGCCTTCAGTCTTCTTAGTTAGGTGACAAGTAAATTGCAAAACTGTTTCATGCATAATTCTATACGGAAAGGATCAGGCACTAATACATAATATTAATTACATGGATACTGGAGGTTTCAGAAATCATCACATCTCGTATCAGACAGCATAAAGGTGAGGCAACCTATGACTTTCTGATGGATATGTCTTTATGGAATGAAAACTCTTACTTTTGTTATATCAATTTTGATTCTCTTTGTCTTCACATATTTTATATCTTGTTTGTTGTATTTTTTTTATGGTCACATCATGTAGGTTTCATTTGTCATGTGTCTATTGGCCTCTTTGATGACTATCTGGAAGAATATGTGTTGCTTGCTAGAAGTTTAGAAGATCTTGTTCTTGACTTTTGTTTTGATAATGTTGATAGTATTATACGAGAAACTATAGATTTCATTGACTCTTTTAACCATTTTCATTTTTTCATAATATCATGTCCTCCTTTGTTAGTACCTTGTTATAGATATGACCTTAAAATTCTCAACATTTCTAAACTTAGTACATGATTTTTAGTATATCAATAATTTATGTGAAAGCAAAATGTTTTTTCTGTTGCCAAGTTTTCTTGAACATGGAAATGCATCAAGAGATCTTTAGTTTGAGATCTATTGGATATGTATGTTGCAAAGTGACTATCTTTTGACTTTGCAATTAGAAGTATTACTAGAGAGTGAAACATGTCATGGATTGTGGATATAGATGTATTTTATTTTCATGTGGATGTAATTAGATTTCCTTACAGATATTGATGGCTATACTAGATCTGTTGGATATAGGTGTCCTCAAAGTCAATCATAAGACACATATTACAATATGGTTCACTAATAAATGACATTTATTTCATTATGTAGATTGACATATTTATAATAACGCATAATGAAGTCCATGAATGTGTGCAATAGTCATCATATTATAATGAAATCACAATAATGATAGTCATCGGATTATGATAAGATCATAATAATGAGATTGATGACTTATAAATATATATTCTTAATTATTCCTAGTCGTAGGACGTTTGAGAAAAACATCAAACATCCGGTAAGACTAGCATGGGTTATTCCAGTTCATATGATGAGGGTGACTGATCTCGTTAGTCATTTGTATGTAGACACTATGGTGAACCTGTAGATGCTCATTGGCGAATGAGTTCGCTGAACTGATCCGACATGAGTCGCCGAATGATAATTTACCTGACTGTCAACCGGCTTGATTCATTGTCACAGTTGTATGGTTGATCCTTGAACTTTAGACACCAAAGATATCTTGTTGGTGAACTTCTAGGTTTTGACCTTGGCTTAGGGATCCCTATCTACGGGATCTCTAATAGTCAAGGATCGGGTCCAATGGAAGACTTTCGAAGGTGATTGTGTGTTCAATATAGGCTCATTTGCTCTCAAGTAACTGGAGAGAGAATACTCTAGAATAGATCCGCAGGAGTCTCTGGCTAGAGCAGACACAATATCAGAAAATATGTTTTTTGATATTGTACAATGGAGTCTGATTCAAGTGAGTTGACCATCTAGCGTTTGACAATTGACCATACCTTTAGTCGACTCGAGAGCATTGTACGAATGAAGGATTATAGATACGCAGTAACTGTGGACGGACAGGTTCCATAAGTGGGTTGTTGAATCCCCATTATCTTCCGGGATCATGCGGTGTTGCTTGGCACCCAACTTTACATGAGATATTAATTTTGTTAAGGAATTAATTAATTACTATGTCAATAAATTGTTATTGGACTTAACGAGCTGAAAATCGGATTGGTAAATAAGCCTAGAAGATCACACGCAAATAAATTATCAGTCGATGGTGTTTTAATGGGTTTTATATTAACTCAGAGACTTTTATGAAAAGTCACGCCGACTTAATATATAGACAGACTATGGAGAAATTCTGGGCCAAGCTCCAGCGTCTCTCCCTGCTGGCCGCCCCCCTCTCTCTCTCTCCTCCTCCTCTGGGCGCCCCCTTAAGGGAGCCGGGACACTTCTCATCTCCACCGCGCGCACTTCTCGAGAGTCGGGAATCCTCATCCAAATGATCTAGACATCGTTGCAATGAGGATTCTTTACCGAGTGTGCTGATCTGGACGAGGAAGCGAGGACGAACCACCACAGAGAATCGTGTGGATACTGCTGGAGGCCAAACACTTGTGCGGCTAGAGGCATCGCCTCGACGGAACCGACACGGATGCATGAAATCCGCACACGGTGATATAATCACACAACCCGATTTTTCGGTTTACGATTTTTGTTCCGAAATGGATCTGAGGGCATCGGACGGAATATTTAATGTTTGTTTCCGCTGCATTCTTTGCGTTCCACCCGGATCCTAATAGGATCTAGATGTGATTTTTTTTAGCACGTGCATATGTGGATGTGGATGTGATTTTCTTTTTCAAGTGTAGATTTGGATGTGGATTTGACCCTTGATTTTTTTTTTTTTTTTGGCATGTTCAAGACTTTTGTTATGATATATGTTTTTACTATCTTTTGACAGTAATGACATATATCGAGTATAAAGTCTTGAATTGTCATGTTAGACAGTTTGTGGATATTTGATCATATAATATTCTTTATTATATGTGCTTTATTTGATCATATAATGTTCTTTATTATATGTGCTTCATAATTATCTTAAAATTTCGGCAACATTTAAAGATTCATTGCAACAAATACAACTAAATGGTTGACGATGATTGGTAAAGAAATGTACTGCGCGAATGTTACAAGAACATGTGAAAAATACCCCTTTTAAGAAGACTTATAATCACTTCTTATCATCTCAAATGCGCTCTTTTTCAAGATGGCCCGTTTTAAATATTGAATTTTTGCTATACCTTTCTTAGGATTTTATTTGTGGAATTGATAGTCTTAATTTCATATTATTTTTAATACCCTCACTATATTGTCGTACTTACAAAAATATCCTTGAAATTAATCTCTGTTAAGGATGCAATGAATATTTTTCATCAACTGTGAAATTTAATATTCAAATAAAAATATTCTTACAAAATAAAAATTTTCTTTAGACAGGCACTCTTGCACTCGTGTATTCGCCTGTTTATTAAGATCCTAATCTCTAAGAAAATACCAGATGAATAGAAGAAGAGTATCCTTGTATCCATTTTTAAAAACAAATATTCAAAATTGTTCAAACTATAGAAGAATTAAGTTCATAAGTCATACTATGAAGATGTAGGAGAGGGTTGTGGAATATCATTTACGTTGTGATACAGCTATCTCGGCCGACCAATTCGGCTTTCTGTCGGGTCGATCAGCCATAAAAATTATCATAACAAAAGTCCTTAATGGATCGAACCTAATAACGGTCTTTTATTTTTCAGATTTTTTTGGGTCTTCTGATCGGAGATCAACCTGTACAGATATATAGGACACCTCGGAACTCACCCAAAAAAATATTAAAAAATATGTTTTTTATTATTTACTCATTGCACTGAGGGGCAATGCAAATCACACCCTCGATGCAACAAGTTTTGCTCTACTCTCTTTTTGAATGGCTTCAAAAAGCAATCAAAGATGAAACCAGGAAATGGAATACTCTTTGGATGATGGACCGCATTTTTATGCATGCAAAAAATTAAACAAGAAATCCTTACAGACGTCTCATGAGTTTGTCGGGTAAAAATTGAGTCAAAAGTGTAAACAAAAGATAAGATCAAATTAGATAATCTAGATGAATCATCATCTTTATTATTGAACTCTGTTCAAATCAATGACATGTAGTTGACTTAGACCCATTAGAATCTAACCAATAAAAATTCTTTAGTGACTATACTAGTGATTTATTTCAGCCACCTAATACTCTTTGGATGAGCACACTTTAATCTAGAGAACGAGGTCTTAGAAAACTCATCTCCCCAAGGCCCTTATGTATGGGTGATGCTATTCTTACGTACGTACTCCCTTAAGGTAGTCCCTCCATCATCGCTGTTAATTGAATACTCCTTGATCATCATAATTAAAGGTTCACTGCAACAAATACAACTAGATGGTTGATGATGATAAGTACATAGGGAATAGCCTAAGGGAGTACAAATGAGTAATAGTTGCTGCACCGCAAGAAGGGTATATTAGTAAGTTGAAATGAGCCCTCCTATCCTTTTTTACCATCTAAAAAATCCACATGGCCCCTATCCCCCATTAAATACATTACAACGTCAACTGCATGTCAACGCATATGAGAAGAGCCAGATTAAAAAATAAATAAAAAATTTGTTCGGCAGACTGATCTTGAAAACATCCTAAAGCTCTCAAGATTATCACGATCCTCTCGAGAGTAATGATATTTTGGACAACATTCCAAAACACTAAAATGTTGTCTAAAGCATCATGCTCTCGAGAGCATTAAGAAGCTCCCAAGAACATCCTCACCCTCTCGAGAACTTCCTAGTGCTCTCAAAAAGGAGTGTAGTGGGCAATTTTTTTTTTTTTTTTTTTCAATCATGCCCTCCCCATTTACGTTGATGCACGGTTGACGTTAAAACACATTTAATAAGACAGAGACCATGTGAACTTCCCAAATGACAAAAGGGGATAAAAAGACTCATTCTAGCTCACCATTTTTGCCCTCCTTGCGGAGCAAACATTATTCGAGCACAAATAGCATTTCTCCTTGGGCAGAATTTTCTTTAGTATGACTAAAGACTATGACATGGCACTTGTCAATCAGATGTTACGGTCGGCAGTAGAGCTGTGACTTTGTTTCCGGTGACCGTTCCATCCCATATAGAGCCAGTGAGCCACCGTTGGGTTTTCAACTGCAAGAAGCTTGCGACGCCACCTTCTGTCTATAATTGGATGCCATCGTTGAGAACCTTACTGTTGCCATCTTTTCTTTAAACTCCAACACAACCACACATACAATGCACAGTCAAGCGGGCGGAAAAAGATGAGGAAAGAGTGGATTGACAAAATGAATGCTAGTGCACACAGCTAACTGTGAACTACCAGCAATTATCCAGCTGATTCTGTAGGTTTCTAATATCCACCTTAGCAAAATTCTGCTGCAAGATGAACTATAGGTGAGTTGATGGGAATTACATATGCACAAGGTTAACCGCATCATGAACACAGGGGACCCATGTCAAGGAGGGCATTTACGCCATGCCAGACTCCAATTCATCATGTATCGTCCGATGATTGTGAACCCTCAAAGTTTCCCTTGGATCGCTATCAATTTGCTGGCTCATGATGATAGAGGGATTTGCACTTGCACGCGACGACTCCAACATCCGGAAATATGCATAAGGCCCCCAGCCTGCAAAGCAAGGAAAGTGACGACTGAATGCTCACTGAATCCACAAAATTGACCGCTCATGCAACCAATTAATCTTGTAGAAAATTATCGCAAATGGAATCCAAGCTTTACAAGAATTACAGTTTTGACAAGTTTAAACCCATCAGCATAGTGTAGGGTCATTGGTTTAAAATTTTTCCAGAAGCAACTCACCTTGATAGCTAAAGAACTGGTACCCATTTCACATGACATAAACTTAAAGGACATTCCAGAGTTGGAAGGTGGAGATGTCAATGTTAATGTGCCAACAAGGATTTGAGTGCAGTTCAATTTCTTTTAAACATTTCTTGTCATGCTTGGTTGCAGTTCTGTAATTTGTGGCACTGTTGCTGCAGAGAACAATCCTACTTAAAGAGTCCAACCTGTATATGCCAAGCCAAAATTGCAACGCAGGTGGTATATTACATTGTGTGTTGGCAATAATGTCAGTTGCTTGTAATGAGATGGCCAATGAAGAACCAAGCTTTTTTACATGCCACTGGAGATCCTCATCTTCTCTATTAGTTTCCATTCTAGCCATTGTCTATATAATCAATAACTCTTTTCCTGTGCCCTTGCTATTGCTGTTATTTCAATTTTGTGACTTCAAGTCATCAAGAAGAAAAGATTGTAGTTCTGTATACAAATCCATGACATTTTTCTGTTATTAGGTAAGGCCTTTGAGGATAGCGGTAAATTTCACCCTGCCTACCACCCTCTCCACAAACTTATGACAATAACCTATCCAGCAATTCCAGTCCAAAGTTAACTAATTTTCTGTGACAAAGAACAATCAAATGACAAAGAACAATCAAATAAGTCCAGATGTATGAAGTTGGACGTCCTATGCTCAACAATTTGTCTATCCTCAATGATTGACTAACATAAGGGGAGGGATCGTTTCGACCCAGATCCGAAAGAGACCCACGTCCATAGTTGCACATACCGGACCCAGATCCATATTTTTCTTCCCACATGCGGATATCCAGATTTGCAGCTGATACAGTTTTACAGACCTGGATCTCTCTCTACCATGTAGAGCATGACTTAAAGACAAAACCTATGGCCATCGTCCCCAAGCTGAAGCTGTTCAGCTTCCACATCTTGGAGGGTGGTGACGATTAGACACCCACAGTGAACAATGAAGGCACCACCGGACTCCTCTTCGGCCAACTCCAGCACCACTGCGACCAACTTGCAGGCCCTCGGGGATCACCAGAACACCCATAAGGAGCACCGGCAGCTCAAGCATTCCCAAATCTAGACTAGAGCAACCACCAGAATGCCCATAGACGTCAATCCAGTCCTGAACCTTGTCCCATTTTTCTACTAGGATGGGACATCCTGGTGTCCCAGACAATCCCGATGTCCCGTCCCAAAAAAAAATTTCATACATATTACAGCAAATATAAAACATATGTATATAATAAATAATATGAAAATAAACATATAAATATGAAAACAACACAAAGTTAATACAATAAAAGCATTTAGGATGGATTTATGCGTTTATAAAGGAGTATGTTCATCAAATCATCACATGAACACCCAAATAAAGTTTATAAGGAGCCTAAATTTTAGGTCAGGAAAATTTCAGGTCAAAATACAAATTTTGGTTGGGATAGGCCCGGACAAATAGAGATGGGGCCGGAACAGACCGAGATAAGCCGGGACAGACTGGGACAACTATTGAGACAGACACCAAACTGTCCCGTCCCATTTTTCATTGGGAAGGGACGTCCTGGCTGGGACAGGCCGGGACGGAATGGGACAGGACTGACTACTATGGAACGCCCATAAGGAACACCGGCAGCTCAAGCATTCCCGGATCTAGACTTGGGCAACCACCAGAATGTCCATAAGGAGCACCGGCAACTCAAGCATTCCCTGATCCAGATGTGTGCGACCACCAGAATGCCCACAAGGAGTGTCAGCCACTCAAGTACATTCCCAGATCCAAACCTGCCACACCACTGACACCAACATGCTCAGCCAAGGAAACTCCATCATCTCCGTCACCCCCCCCCCCTTACTCACTGACTCCTCCTATGTGTCTCTGCGAGATTCTACATGCAATGCCCAACAAAGCGACAATGACGTTGCTTGAGGTGAGTGACCGCTAGTGGTCGTTGGAGTGCGTCGGTGGTCGCTCATGGACGCCAAGGAGGCAAGGAAAGGGAGTGGCGACACATGTAGTGCAGGATTTCTGACATCTGGATGTCTGACGTGGATCTGCATAATAAGATATGGGTACTATATAGCATCTGCAGGTGCTGCCCCGAGTATATGAGAGGATCCATGTTGGCCAAATATGAACATGGACGAGTCAGATCAGGATAGATCTGTCCCAGTTTACACCCCTAAACATGTATAAAATTAAACTTTTTCTGAGAAGATGGGATGAACCACTAATCAGTTTTATTATGATAATAAAAAAGGTAGTACATTCAATGTAAAATTAAAAAACAATAAGAAAAACCTCTCATGTGACCATTTCACAGCCATCATAAATTTTTCTAACACTCCATCGGGGACCTGAGCAATAACCTATCCCATTGGATTATGTGAATAACAGCCCTCATAAATTGCATATTATTCTTTCTCTTGCTCTGAATTTATTCACTTCTCTATGCACTTACTACTTCATCTAACCTTATGCAGAAGGCTTTTCTTTCTCTCTTATGAGAGAATTCATGTTCTTGAATTTGTGTCCATTTCTTGCTTAGATAGAAGAAGAGGTACTGTACGTAGTTTGGATTGCTAGAGCCTATTAGGGATCTAGCAACTTGGGTTGCTAGAGCCCATTAAGGATCTAACAGTTCAGGTTGCTAGAGCCTAACAAGGATCTAGCAGGTTGTTCTGTCTAGAGTGGATAGACGAACAGGTACTATGTACCTAGGTTGTTCATTGTATCAATCAGCAGACTGTACTAGTTTTTCTATTATTGTAATCCTAGAACGGAAGTAGGCTCAAAGGTTAAGCCGAACCAGTGTAAAATTTGTGTGCACTCTGTTTATGTCATTACCTATTTTCCATCTTATGTTGACTTATCATCTGCTCATCATTTTTAATCGATTTTTCAGGTTTGCAAGTTGTAGATACGGATTGACATGCTGAGCCACCTGGATCCCTTTATGGATCAAACTGACTCAAGCTGATCACATATGTAATCAAGTTGATTTGATACTCTATGATCCAGTCCAATATGCAAGGATCCACTTCGAGCCATCTGAGATGCTTAAAAACATCTTGAAACAGTGTTCTGTTCACAATGGAAGCACTCGAAGCCTTTCCCCTCCCCTCTTTGCCATAACCCTATGTTTTTCTAGGTTTTAAGTGTAGTCGGGTAATTTTGTCATCATTGTACAGGATTTTTATCCTCCGTCTTTTTTTTTTTTTTTTTTTTGTATTTCAGTGTGGTTTTTGAAGGGGAGTCTCTCTTCTGGTTGTTCTTCATGGTATCAAAGCAGGGAGAGACTTGGATGAAGTGAAGGAGCAGAATCCAGCTGGGCCACACTTTGCTTGGTGGAGAAGGAACCGGACCACTCTTCTTTTGGTTCCGGTGCCCTGTTCTGCCATTCTTCTTGTGTACGCAGGCTTCCTTCAAGCCGAACCACCCTTTTCTTGGTTCCAGTGTCTACCAGGTTTCCTTGGTGCACAGGGTTCTCTTGGTGAAGGACCTGGACCACCTTGTTCTTAGTTCCGGTGCCCTGTCCTACCAGATTTCTTAGTGCACAAGCTTTTCTTGGTAGATTGGCAGCCTCTCTTTAGGTTTCCAGCAGTCGACGGACACCTTCTGGAGAGATCCAGCCATCCTCAATCAAGTTGCAGCTCTTGTCATTGTCTTCTACGGCAATGACTTTTTTCCTTGGTGTTGGAGTCCCCTTTATTTTTTGTTGTCTGGAGGAGTAGGAAATACTCTACCTCTATTTTTCTCTTCATGGCTTCATCGACAAGCAATGGAGTTGACTCTCAAGAGCCGGTGCACATGCCTGAACCATATGAAGAAAACTCCTTGATGATGTGCCCTACTGGTCTTTCATCTACTAAGCATTAGTTTCTTTCTCCGCAGATGACCTCTGTGAAGCTAACAAAAACTCATTTTCATCTTTGGTCTGTTTCTATTCAGATTTTTCTTGGAGGATGTGGAAAGACATGATATATAGATGGTAGATTGAAGGAGCCAGCCAATGATGATCTTACTTATGCTGTGTAGGACTTGGAGAATAATCACGCGATAGGATGGATTCTAACCTCTATTAGTAGAGATCCAACAACTGATCATGATGAAGAGGACTGCAAAGGAGATGTGAGATATTCTCAACCAGATGTATGGACAAAGATAAGAAGTCTCTCGTATTTATCAGTTGACTACTGATATACATGACTTAAATAGGATCTTGTTGGGCTTACTACTTACTCTGGACTGTTAAAGTGTAAGTGGGAGGAGCTCAATTACTACTATGTTATAGTTGGGCATGCATTAAAGATCAAAAACTACACTTGCAACATGTGCAGCAGAATAGGATCTTCAAATTTCTTGCTGGTCTCACTTCTGAATACGAGAGCTTACGAGCTCAAATACTTAGCACTGATCCGCTTTTGTCTCTTAAGCAAGTGTACCACAAGGTGTTGCATGAAAAAAAAAAGTGTAAGAAAGCTATGAGTGGTGGAAGTATAGCAACAGGTGGCCGTAATTTGGGAGAGTTCTCCGTGCTGGCCAGCACCTCTTCTAAGTTTGAAAAAGGTGAACATGGTGCAAGAAAGGAGAAAGTGGAAGTTGGGCGACATTGCACACATTGTGAGAAGGATAACCATAATGTGGAGGCATTGGGACCTTTATCCCCACCATAACCAGCTGAAATTCAGAACTTGAAAAGGTGGACAGTAAGCAAAAAGTAATGTTGCCAATACTCAATCCCCGGATGGTCCTTTGAACTCTTCGTGATGCGGGACAGCGGGGGAGAAAGGGAAAAGGAGGACGAAGAGGGGGAAGGTAAGGGGTTACCGGCATCCCACCGGCAGTGAAGAGAATCTTCCCGGCATCGCACCGGAGAAGGAGGATCTAGGGCATCTCACCCAAGGAAGAACTCCATCACAGAGGTTGCATGACTTCGAATCTTTCAAATTGCTTCATTACTTCGCAAAAAAAAAAAAGAGTGCAAGCAAATTTATAAAGACTCAAAAGAAACCCTAATGCAACCCTAATCACTAAATGACCTAAATACCCCTTAATAAAAATAAAGGACTAAAATATGACCTAAAATCTTAAAAAAATAAAAAATACATTAAGTGGGCCTCTAATGGGCCAAATAAAATATAAAATGGGCTTCGACTTCCCTGCAATACTTGGATTCCCATCATTCTCCATTGATTCCAGAAAACTCGTCAGTATCCACGGGGAGATGAAGAAAGGATCAGATCCAGAAATCATCACTAACGCCGCTTGGTTCATCATGCAAATGAAAACCGTGCCTCAAGGTGGGAAGTGTGCCTAAACATCACTCAGATCTGGTCAAAATCTTGCAGGTTGATGGTGTCTTAAATGATCTTCGGCTGATCGAGCACATCTCTAATTATCTCTTCTGTCCTCAATTCATTCTGCTCAGGGAAGAGGAGGTCATCATCTACTGTAGACATCTTGGACTCAACCTCTCCATAATACTCATCTTCTAGATGATGGATCGACTTCATAATGTACTTCTTTTATCTGATTTTCATATTCGAATAGTTATGGGTCGGCCTCGTAGACAACCTTCTTTGTGTGGGTCAATGCGGCATGATAAAAACTCTGAAGCTCACTCTTTAACTGGATCCATATAGGGTCTTCCCTTAATGGAACCCGATGCATGCTCAAATAATATGTGGCCATTGTCTCAGGAAGCGTACTACATGCTTAAAGGTGTCTGGAGGTCAGTACACAAGTCAAGGAAACTGACACAGGCCGCACGATGCACAGACGAATGTTCAAGAGGCCGCAAAATGAAGTATAACTAGCGGAGGGCGTGGAATGAAATTGACCTCACTGAGACGATCCCAACGGCGCAGACGACACGCGAATCGGAGTATGTATGAGCTAAGAACAAGGGAGTATACTAGCAACTCATGTTGTACCACTTGGTGCACCGCAATAGACCAGGTCTAGGCCTAGCTCGGACCTAATAGGACCTTGGTTTGGACTAGGGTTGAACCTGCCAAAACTTGGTCAGACCAGGTAGCAACTTAAAGCTAGAGCCCTTTTAATTGGGTCTGGTTTAGACCAGTGTGGACGTGGGCTCGGACTAGGTTCGTAATAATGGTGCAAGTGGGCTTGATCAAACTGGCTTTGACCGGCTAGGACTAAAGGGGATCAAGCTCCTTCTCTCCTTCCCCTCCTACCCAAACCCTAACATAAGGGGTGAGAGGGTGGGAGTGTAGGAAGGTGATGGTGGCGGCGGCTTTAGGTGGTGACAGCTCAGGCAGAAGGCGACAGTGGGACCGAAGGGCAACAAAAATGGTGGTGGAGTCCAGTGATGCTGGTTGTTGCTCCGAAGGGCAACGATGGGGGCAGCGGTTGCAGCATTAGGTAGAGGTGGTGGCAACAACAAGGGTTGCCAGTGTCACTGGTAGTAGTAGAAGCAACCAACGACAATAGGGATGTCAATGGTAACCGATCATCCGCATTGCTTAACGAATGGTTTACGGACAGTCTTTTTATTTCCGATTAGTTAATGGAGGCGAATACGAATAGGATTCTCAAACCCACTTTCTTAATGGATACGAATACATATAGTCTTTTTTCCGAAACTGCTATTCGCTACTATCAGTGAATTTGCATTGTTATATTTCAATATTATTATACAATTTTCTTATTTTATTTGTCTTTTAAGGATATTATGGACTTTTAAGTGAGAAAATTTTATTTTAGTGTGATTTAGTTGTGGACTGTTATTTTTATGCTATATTATTGATGAGAGAGCTTTAATTTAAGTGATTTGCTTCTCTAGGAATAATTATTTTTTATGTCTATCATTTATTTCAAATGGACAATTATTTAAATTTGATTTTCATAGTTTCTCATTTTGACCGTTAACTGTTCGACAATATACCTATAACCGCTTCTATCTGGATATTAAAAAATAGTTTCGGATGCACCCTTTCCTGATAGTTATAGGATAGTTAACGGATACAAAATCTATTATACGGATACGAAAACGATAATCCATTATCCGCACGGTATCTGACCCGTTGACATCCTTAGACAATGGCGATGATGCCGGCAGATGGCAGTGGCAGAAGTAGCAACTGTAAGGAATCGGGCGGGACATCGAAGAGCACAATGGAAAATAAATTAAATAATCTGATTCCCACCTGACCAATCCATTTCGACAAACAAAAACAAATAAATAGGTGATTGTTCATCACCTTCCGTAGATTCGAATCTGTGACCACTTGGTTCTGATGGGGCAACGTCGTCAGCCGCACAGGTGTCCGACCTCCAGCGGTATTCACGCAATTCTCCTATTGCAGGATCGTCCTCTCTCCCTCGACCGATCCTCAATCGAATCGACAGCACTGCCGACGTTCCTTCGCCGTGATGGTGCCTGCGGTATGCACGGAGATCTCTCGAAAGGTGGGAGTTACACGCGCGTCGAAGCAGAGCTCCAAGAGACATCCGATGGGGGGCGCCCAGAACAGAGGAGAGAGAGAGAGAGAGAGAGAGGGGGGGCGGCCAATAAGGGGGAACCTTGGAGCTTGGCCCAGGGTTCCTATACGGCTATTATTTATATTGCTCGGGCAGTTTTTCATAAAATCTCCTAGTTAATATAAAACCCACTAAATAATCTTAAACTGAGATTATACGTGTGACCCTCTAGACCCAAGTACCAGTCCAATTAATAGCTCATTAAGCCTAATAATACTTTACTATCTTATTTAATTAAGTTAATATCCTATATTGATTAATTAATTAACTACATTAATGTCGCACATATTAATTTGCCGAGCCTCCAATAACATTGGGTGCCAAGCAACACCGCATGATCCTAAAAAGTAATGGAGTTTAGCAACCCACTCAAAGAACATTTCCGTCATCAGTTACCGCGTGGATATAATCCTTCATCCGTACTATGTTCTTAAGTCAACCTAAGGTATGGTCAACTGTCAAATCCTAATCGATAAACTCACTCGGATTCGATGCCGTTGTACGATATCAAAAAACTCATTCACTGATAAAGTGTCTGCCTTGTCAGGAACTTTCACACATCATTTCTAGAACACTCTAATTACCGAGAGCGGATGATCCCGTATTGAACACACAATCACCTTCGAAGGTATTCTACTGAATCCGATCGCTCGACTGATTGGGACCTATGGTTAAGGATCCACTAGCTAACGTCAAAGCTCAGAAGTTCACCGACAAAATGTCTTTAGTGTCACAGATCCAAAGACCAACCGCGCAACCGTGACACTGAATCAAACTAGCTGACAGTCAAATAAATTACTATTCAGTGATTCAAGTCGGATTAATTCAGTGAACTGATTTACTTATGAGCACCTATAGGTTTACCGTAGTGTCTCCACACAAGTGACTATAAGACCAGTCACCCTCATCACATGAGCTAAAATGACATGTACTAGTCTCACCAAATATTTGATGTCCTCAAATATCCTCCGACTATGAACAATTAAGAATATGTGTTTATAAATCATTAGTCTCATTATTATGATCTCATCATAATCTTAAGACTATTGCACACATTCACATACTTCATTATGAGACGTTAATAAACGCATTACACACAATGAATATCAAGTCATAAATTTATTATTAATAAAAGAACAAGACTATACATAGTATCTGATTGGCTTATAGGACACCTGATACTAACAGCAACAACATCAGTAGCAACAACACCAATCGGGGCTGTCGCCGACAACGGGAGGTCCGGCCCACCCCTCCAGCCTCTTCTTCTTCTTCTTATTTTTTTCATCTTCTTCTAGTTCTTCTCTATTGATTGGAGAAACCAAGAGGGACATAGAGGGAACGAAGGAAAGGGAGGACATGTGGTGGGGTTCTGACAGGTTACTATAGCAAGAACAGTAGCCGCATAGTAACGGCAACAGAGGGAGAGAGAAACGCAGAGATCTAGGAGAGAGAGATAGATAGAAAGGAAGAGGGGATCTAGAGAAAGGAAGAAAGAGAGTTAGGAACATGGTAGAGCGGCGAACAATGACGTGACAGATTGAGCTTAGGCTCTGATACCAAGTTGATGCGGGACAACGGGAGAGAAAGGGAAAAGGAGGAGGAGGAAAATGGGTAAGGTAAGGGGTTACCGGCATCCTACCGCAGTGGAGAGAATCTTCCCAGCATCGCACTGGAGAAGAAGGATCTAAGGCATCTCATCCAAAGAAGAACTCCATCACAGAGGCTGTATGACGTCAATTCTTTCAAATTTCTTCATTACTTCTCAACAAAAAGGAGTACAAGTAAATTTATAAGGACTCAAAAGAATCCCTAATGCAACCCTAATTACCAAATGACCTAATACCCCTTATTCAAAATAAATGACTACAATATGACTTAAAATCTTAAAAAATAAAAAATACATTAATTGGGCCTCTAATGGGCCAAATAAAATATAAGATCGGCTTGCGACTTCTTTCCTACAATACTTGTATTCCCATCATTCAAGTTGATGCGAGACAGTGGTGGAGAAAGGGAAAAGGAGGAGGAGGAAGAGGGGGAAGGTAAGAGGTTACTGGCATCCCACTGTCAGTGGAGAGGATCTTCTCGGCATCGCACCAGAGAAGGAGGATTTGGGACATCTCACCCAAGGAAAAACTCCATCATGGAAGTTTCACGACTTCAAGTCTTTTAAATTTCTTTATTACTTCTCAAAAAAAGGAGTACAAGAAAATTTATAAAGACTCAAAAGAAAGCCTAATGCAACCCTAATTACGAAATGACCTAGATACCCCTTACTCAAAGTAAAGGAGTAAAATATGACATAAATTATTAAAAAATAAAAAATACATTAAGTGGGCCTCTAATGGGCCAAATAAAATGGCATCCAACTTCTTTCCTGTAATACTTGGATTCCGATCACTTTGTCAGACGATGGGCTTCAGTGATATTATTCACCTGCAATGGATCCTTTCACAGCTTGGAGTATCTTCACTTGCTACCAAACCCACTCCACCAGGTACTATAGGGATGGCCTTAAATGTCTCCTCCAATCCACCCTGTAACCCCTAGGTCCTCGATTCAGGAGCTACAGACCATATGATTGGTATCTCTTCTCACTCTACATCTTATTCCTTGATTTTAGGACAGGACAAGGTCACCATTGCAGATGGTACTCATGCCATTATGGTTGGTAGAGAGATTTAATCTCAATGATGACCTAGCTCTATCCTTTGTTCTTCTTATTCTTGCCCTTCCTATTAATCTCCTTTTTGTCAGTAGTTGAACTAACTCCCTTCATTGTTCAGTAACCTTTTTGCCTACACATTGTGTCCATCAGACCTGAAAACCAAGCAGATGATTAGCAGTGGTAGTGAAGTGGGAGGCCTTTATCATTTTGAATCCGGTGGTAGTACTGCTTTTCAATCTAGTATAAAATGGTGACATGAATCAACAAATTGAAGAGATCCATTTATGGTACAACCATTTAGGACATTTGTCTTTTAGGTCCTCAAAAGTCCTCTTTCCAATTCTATTCAAGTCAATAATAGTTGACTCCCTTCCGTGTCAAGTGTGTTAACTTGCAACATTAAAGAACCAATTTTTAACTTCAATTGTTCATTCAGATGTTTGAGGGCCCTCTCTTATTCCTGTTGTGGATGGTCATCGCTACTTAATCAATTTCATTGATGATTTCTCTCATTGTTGTTGGATATATCTTATGAAATCTCGTGAAGAAGTACCTCGCATTATGTAAGCGTTCTGCAAAATAGTTGAAAATCAATTTGAGAGGCGGGTTGAAGTGTTCAGATCTAATAATTCCAGAGTATTTCGAGAAGACTCTCAATCTTTTTATGGAAGATAAAGCAATCATTCATAAAACCTCAACAAAATGGGATGGCAGAAAAATAAATAGACATTTGTTGGAGACCTCTTGAGCTCTTCACTTACATCGTCAGTTGCCCAAGAAGTTTCAGGCTGATAATATTTTGACTACCTCATATGTTATCAACTGAATGCCCTCTAGAACACTTGGATATATGTCTCATATTCGAGTTCTTTGTCCTAATCGTCTATTGTTCTCTCTTGTTCCCCGTGTTTTTAGATGTCTATGTTTGATTCATTCTCTTAGCCCTGGTTCTACTAAACTAGATCTTAGAGCTATCCGTGGCATCTTAGAAGGGATACAAATACTTTGATCCCAGAACAGGGAGAAAGTACATTCTTAAGGATGTTACCTTCTTTGAGTCTGAGTCTCACTCTCAACCTCACTCTCTCGATCAGGTAGAGGACACTTTTATTAACTCTTGTGAACCTTACTCTGAGTCAATTCCCTTACCACTTGCTGATCACACGACTGGTGCTACACATGGTTCTTGGAGTAAGGCTACGTCAAATCTGCTCACCTATTCCAAACATACTTGGCACAAGAATAGGCCTCTCATGGATCCACCACCCCAAGAAGTTGCTAAAGTTTTAGGTCTTCCTTTCGCTTCAACCCCAACATCACCCTCTAATCTTAACCTTTTCATTGCTGCTCGGAAGGTACAAGAGCTTGCACAAAACATCCCATCTCTAATTATGTGTCTTACTCTCGTATATCACCCTCTTATTTTTCTTCTTGTCTGCCATTTCATCTTATCATGTTCCTAACTCCTTTATTGAAGCTATCAAGGATCCAAGGTGGGTGAATGCTATGGATGAGGAGATGTAGGCTCTTGACAAAAATGATACCTAGGAATTAATCTGCCACTCCAGATGGGCATATGCCATTACACACAATTCTAATGGCATTGTTCAGCGATACAAGCAATAGTTGCCAACCCAAAGATATGGTGTTGATTACATGGAGACTTTTACAACAGTGACCAAGTTAAAATCTGTGAGAGTTGTGTTATCTCTTGCTATCCAGTTCTCTTGGGAACTTCACCAATTAGACGTCAAGAATACTTTCCTCAATGGTGATTTGCAGGGGGAAGTATATATGCAGCCACTCCCCAAACTTGATGCGTGGGGAAGAGTGTGCAAACATCAACAAGCTTTATATGACTTTGCAACAATCCCCAAGAGCCTGGTTTGACAGGTTTCAGACTGTTATGATTCGCTTTGGCTATAAACAAAAATTCTAATCACACTCTCTTTACCAAGTGGACCGATGAGCAAGTAATGGTGTTGCTAGTGTATTTTAATAATATGATTATTATTGGGGATCATGCAACAGAAATATAAAAGTTAAAGGATAATCTTGCACAAGAATTTGACATCAAAGATCTTGGAGAGTTGAAGTATTTCCTTGGGATTGAGGTGTCTAAAATCCTAGCATGAGCTTTATATTTACCAAAGAAAGTATGGCTTAGATTTGCTTCAAGAAATCGGAAAGTTGGGACTGTAAACCAGCTTACACTCTATAGAGGCTAATCATGGGCTTTCTGAGTCTGTAGGAGAACTTGTATCTGAAGCCAATAAAGGTATCTACCAACGACTTGTAGGCCAGTTGCTCTATTTGTTTGTCACTCGGTCTGACATCGCCTATGCTGTGAGTGTTATTAGCCAGTTCATGTATGCCCCCCCGAGTACTACATATGCATGCTGTGGAGCGCATATTGCGTTACATTAGGTCATGTCTTAGCAAAAGTTTATTGTACACTAGGGCTGCTCACGGCTTCATATATGTTGATTGGGCTGGTTCTCAGGATGATAGGCGGTCAACTACTGGATATTGTACTTTTCTTGGTGGAAACCTTACAGCTTAGAGAAGCAAGAAATCAATTGTGCGCTCATTCTAGTGCTGAAGTTGAATATCGTGCCATGGCGCATGGTGTTACAGAAATGTTGTGGCTGAAACTTTTCCTACAATGTGTTGGTGTTCAAGTGTACATTCTTATGAGGCTTTATTGTGACAACAAGGCTACTATCAACATTGCTAACAATCTGGTTCAGCATGACAGGACAAAACACTTTGAGATAGATCGACATTTCATTCGGGAAAGGCTTGATCCTGGGAAACTTTGTTTCACTTATCTTCGGTCTATCAATCAGCTTTTAGATGTCTTCACCAAAGGGCTCTCTAAAGATCATTTTGTCTCTCTTTTGTCCAACCTGTGCATGATTGATATTTATACTCAAGTTGAGGAGTCTAGTCAAGGGTAATTTTGTCGTCATTGTACTTCCTTCGTGTTTTTCTGTATTTAGTGCATTTTGTAAAGGGGAGTTAGCAAGTCACTAGGATAGGAGTATTTCTGTCCTAGCAGAATAATATGTAACCTTCAAGTGATATAATCATATAAATGCAAAACAAGTGGAGATCGGCCTGGGGTTGCATGCCACACCCCTGTTTCCTCCAAACAGGTGCCTCCTCTTCCTTTTTCCCTCTATCTTTTGGTTGTTCTGGATTGAGTTCAGATCTATAGATCAAGCCTTGAAGATCATTTTCCATGTATTTAGACAAGATTCAAGGGCATTTTCATCGGTTCTTCAAATTGAAAGCAAAGGTACATGTTACACCTGGTAAGCGATCCTTTGTTTCTTCTAATGAATTTGGCGAAGATGACTGAAATGTACTGAATGTAATGAGTTTGTACTCATTATTGTACTTCTTATAATGTTAAGTTCATTTCATTTACATGCAAAGAGGTGTTTTTTAGGTAAAGTATTACACTTTCACAATCATTAGGAGGGCAAAAATCTTTGAAATTTGATTTAAAGATGTATCAGTACTAAAACACTCACATTACAAGTTCACTTAATTGATAATCACTCCTAAATTTGAAAGTTTTCAAAAAAAAATGTATAATTTCATATGAAACTAGCCTAAATCAGCCCGACTCGTGATAGGATCCAGTTGAACCAATGTTACTCGATTTTTAGAGAATCTAAGTTGTATCTGTAGGAAAAATGAAGAAAAGACGAGAGGGAGGAAGAAGCGCGACGGCCACAAGAGACTCCAAAATAGGGGATCAATCATTCATACATGCCAGTCCCTTTCTCTTATTTATACCCTACTAGGGCAAAGATATGATTACAAAGAGGGCTAAAATACCCCTAGCTGTAATTGAAACATATATTGGTCACAAAAATAACATAAAAAAATAGAAAAAGATTCAAGAAATCACATAAAAGTCCCTGCTTCTTGTCCACACTCTCCCTCAAGCTGAGCATAGGTATCTATCATGTACAACTTGGACAATATCGAAGTGAACTATTATTATGCCCTAAAACTCTAAGCCCATTAAGTATATTAATAAGCCATGTTTAATTAAGTCCAATTAGAATTAATTAAGCCTAATTAAGTTAATTAATAGATTAAAATGATTTAAATCTATTTAATAGTTATTTAATAATATAATAATAGGTTTAAAATAGGTAAGTTGTTAGTCAAGCCCAACAAGACCCAATAAGCCCATGAGTGCCCCAATTAGTAAACTAGTTGGTTTTCAACACTTAGTTAAATTTTAGGTCCTGTAAATTGTGTGACGGCAGCATATTAGAGACGTGATAACTTTACGCACAAAATTCCAAATTCGTATACTAGGTATGGTTAGAAAGAAGATATAAATAACTATAACTTTATCTAAAGAGCCTTTAATTAATTTACTCATTAAGAGGGTTGAATTCGAGGGGTATTAGCTAAGGAAACCCACTGTGTGCGAAAATCTGGGTTTCTAGCTGCAAACGGATTCACTTTATTTGTTAATTAAGACTTCTGCTAGAGTCCAACTCTACAATGAAAGAAGCTTAATTTGAGTAGAATTAGGAAGGGAAAGATGTATAAATAGAGCCTTGGGATCATGCATAAATCCCCATGTACGCAGCTCAAAGCTTAAGGTAAGACTATGGTGTTCTTTGGAGAGAGAGATAAGGTGTTCTTAGTTAATTCTTTTAGGATTTTGATTCTAAATGTTGAGTTGTGTTCTTGGATGACTAGAGGATATTCTTCATATTCTTAGAGCTATTATAATAGCCACAGACAAGTAGAGTTTATCAAAACAAAATTATATTCCTGGAGCATATTCTTTTGTCCAATAACCTGTTGGCATCATTTTTGTTCAGCTTTTTCATTTATATGACTATGTTAACTCTTTAAATAGCTATTATATATATAAAAACATATATTTTGACTTATATGTAGCACTTTGATAACTCAAATTCCAGATCTATGCTCATCTTTCGTCATCATTTGATTTATGTTAATATGATTATACCATAATTATTTGACGTTGCTTGGACATTGCCATCTTAAGGAAATATTTGGCATGTTTAAACATCTATATTAGATAGGGTATCTGTTTGGACCCGAAGGCAAACGGATGAAATCTTAATTTTTGGCCGCTAAACTAGATGATGGCGATATGTAACGCCCAGACAGTTTGGAGTTAGGTGAGACTTAAACTCTCTGATTCTACGCAATAACCAAGACCTTTGCATCATTTGTCTAGATGCTTTGGTATTTATTTTGTTTGGCTCCTTATGGTGTGGTTTGGTGCATGTATGTTATGATTTGATTTGATATATTTGATTGGCACATAATCTGAAACTTACAACTTAGTGATGTCCTTTGACTTCAGTTTATTCATTTGAGATCTATATCTATTTTGCTTAGTTATTTCTTTAAAATCATACAAATCTATCTTAATCTTATGATCCATATTATGAATCTGATTTGATAAACTATTATGTCATGATATTTATTATCTAATATTTAATATGTTCAGAGGACGGTGACACATAACGCCCTATTGACAATCTGATATGTTTTGTTCGATACGTAATACATTTTGATCATGGCTAGTAAGATTTGAAACGAATTTGATTATATCATATATGCTATATGCTTAGTTGATCTGTTCATAATTATTAGAAGATACATCTGATTTGATAAATTTATATTTGATCATGTTTTTGTATCATGATCTTATTTGAGATATATTAAAACTATAAATCATACTTAGTTAGTTATCATCACTTTTGAATTATTATATTGTTAGTATTTAGTGGATTTGATTTGCCTACTGAGTAGTTGTCTTCATAAATCCTACTAACATATTTAGAGTCTGAAGGAAGGAAGTTAGGACTCGAGGAGATCTGCCTAGAGGATTCTTAGTTAGATTTTTTAGTAGGTTATTTAGTTTAGATTTGTTTTCTAGATTGATGTAGTAGAATTGAATGAGATATGTACTTTTCTATTTTTTTAGTGAGATGAGTGATTTTATTTCATTGAATATTTGATGTACTTTGAGGATCCTAATATTGATGATATAATTTATAGAATTATGGTATTGATAATGAAAATTTAATTTGGGTATTTGATGTTAATTGGTATTTTATATTGTTTGGTTATTTGTCTCTCATCATTTATATCCGATTTGTATGTTATTTGATTCTGTAGTTATGTAACTTAACTTCGAAGTGAGTCCAAATGACTGAACCTGATCAGGGACGTAACAACTATTGTTATGTCAAACCCTTAGTGAAGACATCAGAGAGTTGATCTGTAGATCGAACATAAGCCAACAGAGTTCCCCAGAATCAAGCTTCTCACGGATGAAATGGCGATCAATGTTCATGCGGTTTGACTGATCATGCAGGATGGGATTATTAACAATATTAATGGCGAGCTTGCCGTCACAATATAATTTCATAGGAAGATGAACCTGAACACCAAGATCTTGTAAGAAAAGTTCAAACCACAACATCTTAGACAGACAATGTGTCATGGCTCGATACTCTACTTCAACACTAGATCTAGCACACATACTTTGCTTCATACTATGGGAAGCCGCTAGATTACCACCAAGTAAGGTGTGATAGCCACTAGTAGATTGTTGAACATTACGAGAGCTTCCCCAATTAGCACGAAGAAAACCCTCAATATTCAAGTGTGAAGTCTTTCTATACAACAGAACTTTACCTAGACATGACTTGATATAACATAGGATGCGCTCCACAGGTTTCATATTAGGTATCTGAGGAGCATGCACAAAATTGATTGACAACACTCATTGCATAGGCAACATCAGGTCGTGTAAGTGACAAATTAAACAATCTCTTCATAAGGCATTGGTACATCCCCTTAGTATCTTCTGACAGAAGCTCTCCCTTGGAGTCAGACAAACCATAATTGGCCTCAATGGGAGTGTAAGCAGGTCTGCAACCCAATTTCCCAATCTCCTTTAACAGGTCCAAGGCATACTTCCACTGGCAGATATAAATCCTACATTAAAACTTGGCCATCTCAATGCCAAGGAAATACTTCATCTTGCTAAGATTTATGATCTTAAATTCCCTAGCGAGGTCCACTTTCAATTTGCTGATTTCAATCCTATAATCACATGTAGTGATCATATCATCAATATAGACAAGAAGCACCAGAAGCTATCCATCTACCCATTTAGTGAACAAAATATAATCAGAATTACCTTGAACATAATCAAAATGACCTATGGCAGTTCAAAAACAATCAAACCAAGCTCGACGGGATTGTTTAAGGCCATTTAAAGCCTTTTTCAGCCTGCACTCTCCCTTTGGCAGGAAACTCAGGAGATGGTTGTATATAAACTTCCTCCTGTAAATCACCATTAAGGAATGCAATCTTTACATGTAATCGATGAAACTCCCAACCAAACTAGACAGGAACAGACAAAATAACTCGCACATACTTTAGCTTTGCAATAGGAGCAAAAGTTTCTGAATAATCAACACCATATGTTTGTGTAAACCCCTTGGCTACTAATCTGACCTTATATCGTTGCACAGTACCATCAAAATTATACTTGATGGTGTACACCCACTGAAAGCCAACCAAACTCTTCCCTTTGGGCATGTCTACCAACTTCCAAGTGCCATTTTTGTTGCGAGCATGCATTTCCTCGTTCACAGCAACCACTCATTTGGGATCTTTTACAGCTTCAAAATAGGAGTTAGGAATATGATAGGAAGAGATGGCGAACAATAAAGAATAGTAGGAGGGTGAGAGATGAGAATAAGAAACAAAATTAGTGATAGAATGACGAGCACATGATCTTCTACCTTTTTAAATAGCAATAGGGAGGTCATAATTAGGCATTCTTTCTATGAGAGGTCCCTTCTTTTGCCAAGTCTGTCGAGAGTATGTAAGAACTACCAGTATAATCTCATCAGTAGGTACACATGGCAGCTTCTGATAGGCAAGTCGAGATGAGGCCTCAGTCGTAACCTCACTCCCAGGAAGAAGAATAGGTAACATAGGAGGAGTGACATGAACAATGAACAATCTCCTTATGAGACGAAGATTGGTAGTGAAAAGTAAGACTCATTTTTAAAGAATGTGACATCTTTGAGCACATATAGCTTGCCCGTTGTAGGATTGAAACATTTATAACCCTTAAGTAGGAGAATACCCCAAGAAGATGCTATGAACAGCTCTAGAGTCCAATTTGGTGGTGCCTGGACCAAGACAATGAATGAAACAAAGACATCCAAACATATGAGGAAAAAAGGAAAATAAAAGGTGTTCTGGGCACAAGATCCGTAAAGGAGACAAACTTCCAAGAGTCTGAGGTGGGATTCAATCGATGATGCATGAGGCAGTCAACATAGCATAAGCCCAAAATTACTTAGCAAACTATGTTGCAAGAGAATTGCTCGAGAAGTCTCCAACAAGTGACAATTTTTCTTTCAACCACTCCATTTATTGTGGAGTGTAGGAACAAGAGATCTCATAAATAATACCCTTGTCCTCTATAAAGATATTGAGAGATCGCTTAAAGTATTTTCTAGCATTATCAGATTTAAAAATTTTCACAGACCACTCAAACTATGTCTCAACCATCTTGCAAAAAACTTGGACAATTTGTGGAACCTCCTCACGTGACTTTATCAGATAAATCTAACAACAATAAAAAAAGTCATCGGTAAAACTAATGAAGTATCGATGGCCAATGACAGAAGGCACAAGAGACGGGACCCTGAACATCAGAATGGACAGCTAAAAAGGAATAGAACTTTTATTCATTGAATATTGAAAATTAGTTCTATGATGCTTGGCAAGTTGACAAGTGTGGCACTACAACGACTCAATGTTTATGGACATAAATAGTGCTAGAAAAATAATTTCGAGAGATCAAAAAGACAAATGACCCAAACTATCGTGTACAATTAGATTGCCTTATTTGCTCACTCATGTCACCCTCCATACTATGCTGGAAGGCTGCACTCCCACCAAGCTCAAGATGGTAGAGACCACCAGCTTCACGATCATTCCTTATCGTCTGCCTGGTTCGTAGGTCCTAGAAAAAACAATGAGTGGAAAAAAAGGTTACAAAACAATTTAGAGATTTGGTAAGATTGCTTACTAAAAGAAGGTTTATAGGTGGAGTAGGGACATGAAGAATAGATGACAAGGCGAGGCCACCATTTAATTTAATAGTACCCTTCCCAGTGATAGTGATATGGGTACCATCGATAATGGTAACCTTATCATGTCCAGAACTCAAAAAATAAGAAGAAAAGTAAGTAGGAATATCAGTCATATAATCTATAGCCCCTGAATCAATGACCTACGGAATACAAGGAGAACTGGAGGTAACACTTAAGGCCGCCCACGAAGTACCTTAGGTGGGAGATGTAGAGAATCCCAACTATGAAAAAATCTATTGTAGGTGGCCAATGTCAGAAGAAGATAGCAAGGTTAAGAAACCAGGATCGGGGCTCGGATTGGCCGGTCCCAAACCGATCGGATCGGCCGATTCCGATCCGAGTCAGTCCGATCCCGGCCGATCCTGGCTGAGTCAGGCTCGGCTGGTTCGGATAGCAGAAAAAAATAGAAAAAAAATATGAAAAAATGTGGAAAAAATATAAAACACAAGTCTAATGCATAATTGTGTTGAAATACATTGATTTGAAGTACATAAGATGTTGTTGGACAAAAAAACTTTGAATAAACTTACATATATGATTATGAACTTACATTTATTCCAAACGTACATTATACTGAATGAACATATGGCTAACATACTCAGCCCATGACATATAGCTCTGGTAGTATTGTTCATACTGCATCACATACCGGCTATAGTCATCCGTATTGGTATAAATGACTGAAAATTGTGGATATTCTAGACAACCCCCTGAATAGTCGGATGTATCAGAATGTTGAGGAGGGTAAACTACATATCCAGTAGGCTGACTATATGAGGATGCATCTGATAGTTGCTCCTGATATTCCTGAGGAGCTTTACCTTTGTCCTTCCTCCTTGATCTGCTGAATGTTTGAATGGAAGATTCTTTACGTCCTCCTCTGCTACCATGATGTTCATCTTGGGTAGCATGTGTGAATTCTTCTTCTCCAGTGAATTGAATTGGTGGAGCTGGAGCTGGGGCACTAGTAGCATCTCCGCCATCCTCAGAACTGTTGGAGCTCGTCTTTGATGTCGAGTCATTTGAGGTTTGATATTGAACCTCATCACTTGGTTCTGGCGTTTCATCATCTTCCTCGATAGTCTCCAGATCAGCAATTTGAATTCCATGACCACTCTTCCTTCTGCTTGGTACTTGTTTTTTGCTCTTCTTCTGACGTTTTGGAGAAGGAGGTTGAAAATCAGTAAGTAATGGAACATTATCTAACTCACCTTCCGCCCATTCCCGATCATTTGGGTTGAATTCAGGCTCATTTGAGGTGCTTGAATCAACCCATGCATTTAGTGGATGTTGCTCCTCGAACAGCTCATCCAAGTCTATGGGTTCTTCTGCATGTGTCGTCTCTGTGGCTTGTCCGGAAATTCTCTCTTTCTCCTGCCTTTGAAGGTTCCTTATGAGCTCCAGATTCTTTAGCTTCAACCTCATGTTATAATGACAGAATACGAGCTTCTCTAGACGGCTCGACTTCAATCTATTCCTTTGCTCGGTGTGAATCAAGCCAAAGGTGCTCTAGTTTCTCTCACAGCCTGATGAAGAGGTTGTTTGACTTAAGACCCGAATTGCAACATAGGCTAGATCTTCATACCCATATGTTTTTCCATGATCTAGCCACCAGTCAGCTGTAAATAGAAAATTGGCCATGTCAACAATGTGCAAATTATAATTAAAATTTAAGTAGAACATCTAGTTAATAATTTTCAAACCTGGACTCAAAATTTTGGCAGCTCTTTGAGCAGTACTTGTCCCAAAGTGGTATAACATCATTCTGTAATCATGCATTTGCTTGCATGCCAATATTGCTCTGTCCTCATCTGCAAGCATACGCTTAATAACAGACTTAGCCCCCATCAACACTTCCGAACAACTATCATAGCTATCCTTCTTCCCATCAGTTCTGAACATGTACTGAGGGTTGAAAAAATAACCTAAATAAATAAGTCGAAGTTAGTTATTACTTAAGAGAAATGTGTATACAAATAATACATATAGAAAGTTAGTAGCTTACCAGCTGCATGAAGATCGTGATGTAAAGTGTGTTCCCAACGTCTGTCTATTATGTCCCACCACTTCACAAAGGTTGTTGGGTTGTTCAGTTGAATGAGCTCCTTAGCTCTGTCCATAGCTTCATATAAAAAACCCATATCCGATCTTCTTTCTCCATCACAAGATCGCAAGACACGGACAAGCGGTTCTACAACATTTAACACCGCTTGCACCCCCCTCCAGAAGGGTCTAGACTGAATTAGATCAGCCACTTTCTTACCTTTCTCTCTGACCTTAGTTGGTACATGCCGCAATATGTGATTCTCCCAATCTTCTGATGCCACCATCCTAATCAAGTTGTTCTTTTGTTGACTTAAACTATCTAGAGAGATATATTGAGATGCAAACCTGGTGGCTCCCGGACGAAGCAACTCTCTTCCATGAGTATGTGTGCGCATGATATCCAGAATGTTGTTGTGGTTGTAGATGAATGTGGTGATAAATCGACCACTCTTGACCACTCCATCTACCATCGGATCAGAGCAAATGTCTTCCAACATCAAGTCAATACAATGAGCAGAACAGGGAACCCAGTATAAATGTTCTCTCTTCTGCATCAACATTTGTCCAGCCAACTTGAACGCCGCTGCATTGTCCGTAACCACTTGGACAATCCTTTTTTTGCCCACTTCTTCCACCATTTGATCCATTAATTCACACAGGTACTGGGCATTCTTTATCTTTCCAGATGCATCAATGGACTTCCAAAATACAGTTCCAGCTTTACAGTAAATTAAGAAGTTGATCATACTTCTTCTTGTTATCCCTGTAAAATTCCAAACGTGATAAGAAATCAGAAAGAGACCTATTCTGATTAAGAAAAAATGAAGATAAGATAAGAAACTGAATATAAGATTTATGTACCTGTCCATCCATCGCACATTAAAGTGCATCCATACTCATCCCAGATCCTTTCAAATGATTTAATGTATGTTCGGATGTCATCAACTTCCATATCCAAGTACTTGTTGTATATCTCATATGGAGAAGGTCCTTCAACCCCTTTGCCAACTTCTTGTATGGTCTCGATCATGGACTCATAATATGGCCCCTTGGCCGCATTAGCAAGGATACTGTTATAGAAAAACCACCTAGATGTAGCTCTCCCTATCTTCTCCTTACAAAGTTTTAAGTTCTTGAATGCAGCACTAATAGAAGGTTGTTTATCCCTCTTCTTGGTGAGCAAGGGATCTATTGGACCTACTCTATGATCTGCAGCTCTAGTGAACTCCTGAGGCAGCTCCTCGCATACATTAGTGCTCATGCCGGCACTAGTGCTCCCTTGTGCAGAAGGTGTGGAGCCACTTCCTTGTCCTCCGTATCTTCCAGTGTGCCGAAATAAGTCCTCATCTGCAAAGGACCGCCGGCTTGCTTCCATTGCACGTCGCAATTCAGCTTTAAATGTAAAAGAAAAAAAATTAATCTATTATAACTATTTGTCTGAAAACGTTAAGTGAAGAACATGAAAATAAGTTAAATAAGAAACTTACTTGTATCCCAATCATCAACATTTATAGGTTGATTACTTCCACCAAGCCGGACTCCAGCATCAGACCTTCGCGCTGGTTCAGTCAATTCCTCTCGAATTTCCTGTCTTCTTCTGGCAGTACTTGCTTTGCTTGATTCCTTCTCCTTCATGTAAGTTCGAAATTGGATCCTAACCTCTGAAGGAACTCGAGCACATGCTGCAACTTCACCTTTTATTCCAGCAAGATGTTGTTTGAATCGGTAGACCCCGCCAGAGACAACCCGGTTGCAATATTTGCATTGTACCTTTCTTTGGCCCATGTCCACCGGCGTACAATGACCCCAAGCAGGATCAGCACTAGGAGGATTCCCAGATGACCGCTCAGCAGCACCTTGAGATGCCATTCCTTCACAGCACAAGAAGATGAGAGATCGCGGAGCTTGTAGTAGACTAGAAGTGACCTCGTGGGAGAGATGGAGAGAGAATTCTATGAGGGAGAGAGAGCAAGAATGTTAGGAGGCTCAAAGGGCATTTGTGGAGCCTTAGGAGGGCCTTGGGGGGGTTTAAATAGACCCCCAAGGCCCAAACTAGCCGTTGCTGGCCGTTTGGGAACGGCCAGCAACGGCTAGTTTGACCCCCAACGGCTAGTCAAACTAGCCGTTGGGGGCCGGGTCGGGCCGATCCGAGCCGACCCGGCCCGATCCGGTCCAGGATCGCCCGATCCGAGTCCTGGACTCGGCCAGGAAACCCGGGATCGGCACGGTCGGCCAAAAACCTGTCCGACTCGGCCGATCCGTGCCGATCCGAGCCGAGTTTTTGAACCTTGGAAGATAGCATAAAGACCTGAGAGGTAGTAAGACTGCCCTCTAAGGAAGATGATGGTGGATTCTCAGCAGGTTGAGCCATGGCAACATTGCCTTTTTGCAGACTGCCCACCTTTTTTGAACTAACAAAGGCTTTTTGTCAGGATAACGATCCCAACAATTCTTTACCTTGTGCTTGCCCTTACCACAATGAGTGCAGTGTCTTATAAATTTGACTTTCTCCTTGCCTAAAAATTAGTCGCCTTTTCCAGACTTCAGAGCGGTGCTGACCAACGCTGAATATTCTCCCAAATCACAAGAAACAATAGACACATAGCCACCATTTATTGTCTTTCTACGTCATTCCTCATTCAAAACCTTATAATAGAGTTGTTCTAAGGTAAGAAGAGGGTCTATGTTAAGTATCTGTCCACGCAGGGACTCAATACTCAGAATCAAGACCAGCAAGGAATTCAAAGACGTGGTTTTGTTGAACACATTGAAGATATTGTTGTTGGTCATCCGTGCAACTCCACTAGTACACAAAACAATAGTCAAGTTCTTCTCACTTACTTTTTAGGAGACCAAAATACGTAGAGATACCCATGCTCCCTTGTTTCAGATCTTACACATCAACAAGCACTTAATATATACGAGAAACATCTTGACTTTGTCCATACATCTACTCAAGAAGCTCCCAAATTGCTTGTACAGTCGGCTTCATCATAATTAACTGCTAATTTCTGGATTGACATAAGTTTTATTCCAGCCTATCATAAGGTTATTCTCCAAGTCCTATTTGGCATATGAAGGATCCTTGACAACAGGTGCATTGGCCTTCTCAGTCATATGTGCTGTCTGGCCACATCCATCAAGAAAAATCCGAATAGAGATGGACCAAAGCCTGAAATTAGTCTCTGTTAACTTGGTGGTTGTCATTTGCAAAGACACTTTCAGTCATGGTGATGCCCGATGGTTTCATAAATGGAGAGGGAACCTCCATTGCATCCGCCACTTGTGTAGTGGTCGAACTCCTCGTAGACGAAGACATGGCAGCCAAGAATAGAGGCTCCAACACTACCAAGAATAGGAAACAAGCAGGATAGGTGCAATACTCCCAATACCACCACAAGGAAAACCTGCCAGAAAAACTTCCCAACCTGCGGTTGAACCACGAAGTTCAGTCACAAAACAGGTTTGGAACACCACAAACCCTAAGACACTGAACCCCAAGTGGCTTCTAACAATACAGCAGGGTGAGGGAAACTCCCCTCAAAAGTGAGCAGCCACAGAAAGTAGAAGAAAGAGGCCTGATTGACCCAGCAGCCTTGTGCCTATTCTGTCCGCATAGAAAAGCCCTAGAACGGGGGACTGGACAGAAGAGGAACAGTTGACGGAGGACCTGTAGACATCGGGGAGGACCTTCACCTCCTCCGCTCTCCCCCTGCTTTGATACCATGTAGGAAAAATGAAGAAAAGACAAGAGAGGGAGGAAGGAGGTCGACGACCGCAAGAGACCCCAAAACAGGGGCTCGGTCATTCACACAAGCCGGTCCCTTTCTTCTCCTATTTATACCCTACTAGGGCAAAGATATAATTACAAGAGGGCAAAAATACCCCTAGTTTTGACTAAAACATAAATTGGTCACAGAAATAACATAATAAATAGAAAAAGACTTAAGAACAATTACATAAAAGTCCTTATTTCTGTATACAGTACCCATCCCCCAATACGACCAACTTCTTATGCTACTACCCTGGAACTTTTATATATTGGGTCATTGCCTTGATAGGGAGAAATATTATGTGTATTATGTTTCCTCCACTCTTGTTTCCAACAAAGTCATTTTGGATGGTTTCTAGATGTTTTTGAAGTGGCAAGTTATGCGACTTTAGAAGTTTAGGAGTGTATTAGATACTTTGGTTTTAGGGTCCAAGGATATCTTAGACATTTTATGTTGGCTCAGGATCTTCTGATCATTTACTTCAACTTAACTGCATTACGTCTTTGCTTAGCTTATGGACAACTGGTGCATGTTCGGTGCCTGGTCATACTGTTAAGCAATGGGTTTCAGATTAGATAGTTAACGCTGGGCATAGTATACGGTCTAAATTAACTTAAATGATGAAACCTAGATATTTAGGTAGTTGAGCAGATTTAAATAAGAGAAGCATGGATATTGGATAATGGTCTAGTTTGTGGGTTAGGTTGGAGTTTTAACTAAGTGCATTACGTTGAAATTGACTGCCTGCTAAAGGGATATGGCCTTAGTGGATGTCAATTAAGCTTAATTGGTCAAAAGTAGATGTTGGCTTCGTATAACTCACCAGGGATCCATATCCTTGAATTGAGTTGGTTCAAATGCATTAAAAATCTGATGAGTCCACAAACACATCCTCGGATCAAACAGGGATTTTATCATCTTTCTTGATTACAATGCCAAGAAATAAGGACACCTTGCATTCTTGGAGAAATTCAATTCTATCCTTGGACAAGTCCAGGAGTTTTAGGAGACTTGCAAAGTCTTCTCTCATAAAGTTGTTTAGAGACCTCGTCTGTTTCTCATGTGTTCCTCTTCTCATGCCTTTTCCTTCACACACCTTTCCCTCCTTTGCTTGCTGCACAAGAAAGCACACCCACAGTAGGTGCTGTGCCTGCGCAACTGGCTGTGTGTGGGTGGGAAGGGAAGGTTGCAGTGTGGCTTCTCTCATTCCCACGCTCTCCTCTCTTTCCTCCTATTTTTATGCTTTTTTTTCTATTTTCTATTTATCTTCCTCGTGTCTCTTCCCTTGTTGTGTGGCTGGCCCTACAAAGGGATTTCGGTATTATCCATGCATATTAACATGTATGTTCCATAAGAAAAAACAACATCTCTCACTTCTTTGCTGTCTGCCCAAGTGCTGGAAGGCCTTGAAGGTGATGCAGCCCCCTCTGTCTATTCATCTTGGAGTGTGTACGAGTCTGAGAAGGGCTTTTCACAGATTGCGAACCACCACCACAACCCCCCCCCCCCCCAACCCTTCTCCTCTATGCAGTTTGCCCAGGTTCACTTCTCTGAGCCTTTTATTCTTAACAAAGTGACAAAGACCTATGGACAAGATATAGAAGAAACATGGAAAAAGAACAGAAGTTTTTTCTAATAATTTTTTTTGGTTTGAACAGGTGCCTCAACATCACATGGTTTCTTGACAATTGCTATTACTATTTTTATTTATCACCAAATACCAATACAGTTACATGTAATTGGGTGGTTTTCATCTTTAGCAACCTCCCTCAATTCCCCACCACCACCGTCCCAGAAAAAAGGAGAAAGATTAACGAGTTTTCCTCTCTTTTAGAATGTAAACAAACCTAGAAGCCAACCTTTACTCTGTTCCAGCTCAGTTCATTTGATTGAGCCAAGATGTAGTCAAGTTTGAGCTGTTTGCATGCCAAATGAACTAAGCTTTGCTATGCTCAAGCTCAGCTCATTTAACAATCAAGTCTAGTTTGAGCCCTTTGAATATTAAATAAGCCAGCTCATTTAATGTTTGTGAGCTCGTTCAACTACTAAATGATCAAAAACATGGTTTCCCCTTATTTCTACTTATTGATTGAGTTGTTAATTGGGATAAAAACGAATTTTAAGCGAGCTGTTAAACAAACATGAATGAACTATTAGAGAAGCATGATCAAGCCTGTTGATGATATAAATGAGCCGAGCATACCTACATCCCAGCTCCTTGTTTACTAATCGTCCAAAATTTTCTTCAAGCTTAGTTTATTTACTTTAGTGAGCCCAGCTGGGATTTTATCAAGCCTGAATATGAGCTGTTCATTGAGTACACTAGTTCACTTATTACCCTGTCTATCTCATGCCCTTGTAAGCAAAATTTAGGTAAATCTTTGGTGAGACATCGCCTTAGCTTCTAACTGTTCATTGTCTATTAAAAAACAACGGGGTTCAATAAAATATTAAATATGCAAACTTCTAATTTACTTGCGTTGGAAAACAAAAATGCAAAGGCATCATCCACCTCTGCTAGCATTATCTAGAACAACTAAAGACACAAGCAAGAAATAGCATAAGCATAAAGCAAGACATATTACCATCTGTATGATATGGAGCAGGGAAGAATTGCAAATAGCAGAACGTAGCCACTACAATTCCTGTGGAATAGGATTGCAAAATATCAGGGAATACCAAATTGTGACAAAACCATGAATAACTCTAATGTACACAGACACAAACCTAGGAGACCTCCAGCAAACACATCCTGCCAATGGTGCCAATAGTCATCCACGCGAGAAACTCCCACAAGGGATGCAATAAGCAAAGGAAGGAGAACAATGCAAAGTTTTGCTACATGACCTCTTCGGTCAAATGCTTTAATTTTTCCTGACAAATATAATGCGAGGAAACCAAGGCCTGCAAATGTCCCTGCACAAGATGGACTTTATCCTTTTCTATTGGCAATAAAATCTAGTGCACTAGCAAGCAAGTTATGTCGCTTCTTAATCTGACACCAAAAGCATATAAACACAGAGCTGTTCCATCTTATTGCACACCTACATTTGAGAAACCAGATGAAAATGACAATAATATTTATCACAAGTATGATGATATCCATGCCTTAAATACAAAATTTTATTTCCAGTTCCCTCTAATTTGTACCAAATAAAGTTCAGCAAACTGTTTCTCCCAAAGACCATAGGAAAACAACAAATTAGACAAACTTTTGTTCCCCTGGGTCTTGGTCAACTTCAGTAAAACATTCCTTGAGATAGATGTTATGCCATATCATATGCAAGATATCACCAACTAATTCATGACATCAGCACCAACAACAACAAAAAAAAATGAATGACATTTCAAATAAGCAAAATATAAGCCAAGGTGTCCGAGATGAAATGAATGTCAACAAACCATTACCAATCTAACAAGATAAAGCGTACTGTGTTACACATCTTGCAAGACAACATATGCTGCTATTTTCAAGCAAAACAACAAAGAAGATAGCAGAAACTATCAAATAAGAGCTTTATGGCAAGTGAGAAGCCTACATGAAGTATGACCACTTGGGAAACTCTTGTGTCCTTCCTTCACAACACCGTCCTTTCCATGACAAATTACATTTCCTGTCACTTTGTCATACAACTGATGAAAACATGAAAATAGATAAAGCTGAGAAAAATTGAAAACAAACTATAACAAGCTCCTGAACTTTACACATGGAAAATCCTTGGATAGAATGATACTTGTACCTCCTTTCCATCAGGGAAACAGCGCCAGAAGAAGTCTGGCCTTGGTCGTCCAACAGCATCCTTAATCGCATCAGTTATAACTGCTGTTATCAACACAGAAAACAGAAGGCCTGGCAACACAACAGCTTAACATCAGAAATTAATGCTTACATTTCATGCAATGATAGAAAGCATATAGACAGGAGAAGATACCTAAAATGGCATGATGCAGATCATAGACATCTCTTCTTCGATAGTAGAAAGCAAGGAAAATGGCAACAGGTAGGAGTACAGCAAGTATCTGGTTAAACCAAAAAGATCTAAAAAACATCAAAAATATTTTCTCCATGAGACTGCTATAAGAAGAATACAACTACAAAAGAAAAGCCATACTGGAACGGCCCACAGTGGAACAGTGTTGGCTTTCAGCGGATATCTCAGATCATCCATCATGTCTTTCCCAACAAAACGGTAGAAAGGATGAATGATGTTCAAAACAATGACAATAACCATAAGAAGAACAAGTATAAGCCAGTCATGCATGTGTGTCCTCGCCAGTTTAACCCCATGAGATTGTATTGTGTGCGCACCCAGCTGAACCTCCCTCATATTGTCCTGCAAAAATTAATGAAAAGAGAAAAGGGAACCAAACAAATTGGCAACAGCAAAGAAACCCAAAGTATTCATGAAAGAAAATGGAAATGTGAACTAAAAGAAAGAAACAAAATAGTTCACAAGTATGAAAAGTAACATTTCCATGAGAAATTGGGCCAGGTTTTCTTCAAAAATGTTGGACATGGCCTGTCCTCATGATAGATGCACTTGAGCTAGGGTGGCCCGATCTTCAGATTTTAAGGACCCAGCTTAGGTTGGGCTGGGGTGGGCCCAAAACAGGCCCAGGCAATTGATGGCCCCAGTCCAGATCCTTCATTGTTCGCTGTTGTAGGGAAGACCCTGAAGAAAGATCAGCTGATTATTCTGGCATCTTACTGGTTATTCCAGGTAGTTGGAAAAGCTTGCCAAACAAGTTTTTTGGCACATCTAGTAAAGGTGATCCCAGACCTGACATCTAAGGGATCCAGATCCATTAAGATGGATTTGGAACTTAAGTTAAGGCTTTCATGTCTTTTTTATTTCATTCAATCTCCGTTAGGCATCTTTGTCTTAATTAAACCATGACTAATCATTGACTCATTGAACAGGGGTAATTATGTCTTAACTTTGTTACTTGGAGTTTTAAGGATAATTTAGGGATAATACAAGAGAAAATTAGGTGTGGCTCGTGCTGCAAGTCATTGAAAGCTCTCTCGTTGCTGTCTATCTCAAACTCTTCTAATCTCCATCACTGTTCTCTGTTTAATGTTTATTTCCCCGTACTCTTCATAGGCAAAGAGAAATAGTCCTGGTGAGGAAGAAAGAAGAGCCTGTCAACCACTTGAAAGATAATGTTTGATTCTCCTTGAGGAGCTGGCTGTTCCCTCTTGTTGGGAAGAATCCAGATGTGTAGAGGACGTAGGGCCTGAAGTTCAGGCCTGCAGCAGTTAAAGACCATCTGGGAGAAGCTCCCGTGCCCTGACAGATCAGTCCATGTGGACTGATCACTGATCTGGGAAAGGCTTTTAGGATTTCTGTTTCCCTGTTTTGAGAACCAGACCCATGCTTTTGGGGCTGCAGAACTCTGATAGAGGCTTGTAGCCAGTGTTTCAAAGAGTTGGCTACCCTATTCTGCCCCCTATTTCCTTCAAGGGATTCTACTCAGATTAATACTTGCTGCAATGCCATGCATTGCAATCCAACATGGATTGCAATGCATTGCACAGCAGCCGTCCGATCTGGCCCGATCGGACGGCTGCTGTGCAGCCCGTCTAATTTAAGGGGAGCCGGTTGGGGGGAGTTTTTAAAATTTTTTATTTTCTTGTCGGATTTTTTTAATTTTTTGGAACGTCCGATCAAAAATCCGAGAGTACTTCCGGGTTGCTCATATCGGCCCCGACCCGATTGTTTTTTTTTTTTTTCAAAAAAAAAAATTGGACACAAACCTCGATTTACGTGCAACATTTTTTTTTGAAAAAAAATATACAGTCGGGTCGGGGCCGACCCGAGCAATCCGGAAGTACTCTCGGATTTTTGATCGGACACTCCAAAAAAATTAAAAAAATACGACAAGAAAATAAAAAAAAAATTTGAAAAACGCCCCCCAACCGGCTCCCCCTAAATTAGACGGGCTGCACAGCAGCCGTCCGATCGGGCCAGATCGGACGGCTGCTGTGCCATGCATTGCAATCCACGTTGGATTGCAATGCATGGCATTGCAGCAAGTATTACTCTTCTACTCATCAGCTGTGGCTTCCGTACTCCTATTCGACGGCCAGTCACCCTTTCTTTATCTAAGAGGAGATACATGGGCTAGTACTATGGGGTTTCAACACCAGTTTTATATGGACTATTGTGGAGATTTGGAGCAACCTCCTTATGAACAACATTTGCAAGCTACTGTGGGTGGTCATCTTTAAGTTATGTTCTTCTCATGAAGATGTCATCTATCATGAGTGGAGAGGCATATTCAACAGCTAGTAGACCTTCTACAGTGGTTGTGAGTGACCATAGATCACACTAAATCAATGCAAAAATACAAAATCAAGACTCGAGCTCAAAGATCTAGAATATGACGATGGTACCTAGAAAAACAGTATGGTTATGTTGTCAGTCATAAACTCAATGGCAATATTCAATAGATGATACTATGGAAGAAACCAGCAAGGGAGATCAGGATTGCTAAGGGAGATACTTGGACCAATTCATGAGATCCACAAATTGAAGCAAGGCGGCCGTTATTTTGGTGCATTTAGAAGCAACTAGGAGGAGCTAGATTACTGTGCTATAAATGACAGATCCTATATGGAGAAGCAGCAGCAGCAACTCAACTGCATCCAAAGGGACAATGTACAAATTCTTGCCTGAATTGAACCAAAAAAAAAAATGGAGAACCTGAGTCAAATCTTGAGTTTGGACCCTTTTCCTTCCCTGAAGAAGGTGCATTACAAAATAAAAAATGAAGAAGTTACAAAGAAGGTGACAAATGGCAGCACAATTACACAACTTTGAGGTTGAGTTAGGCAAACTTTAGGACTCATTAGTGCCATCCAGAAAACAGAAAAAGGAGAATGTGAACAGAACAAGGAGAAGAATAAAGGGAGGGAAGCCATGTAGCCATTGTGGGAGGCAAACCATGAAGCAAATGGATCTTAGAGCCTGCATCCTTAGAAGAAGCCATTGAAATTCAGGACTGAAAAGAAGGGTGGCAAGTCAAAGGGAACAACATTGTAATTGTTAGAATAGTCCCACATTGAAAAAAAGACAAATAAAAAATATCTTTAAAAGAAAGGTGCCCTCTCCACTCAATGCCTCAAAGTTTTGAGTTGGACAGCCAACAACTTCAATATGGTATCAAAGCCCATGGTTAATACCCCATATTGTGTGGTCCACGTGACAGAGCCTTAGTTGGCCTAAATATGAGGGGTCATGTTAGAGTAGTCCCACATTGAAAAGGGATAAACCAAAAACATCTTCAAAAGAGAGGTACCCTCTCCACTCAACATGGATTGCGGAATCGGCCGATTCCGATCCGAATCGGCCGATTCGGATCGGGATCGGCGGGTTCCGATCCGATTCGGAGGGGATTTCACTGTTCCCCCCCACCGATTTGAAAAAAAAAAAAAAAAAAAACGGCCGAAATCGGCCCGAACCGGACCAGATCGGGGCCGGACCGGCCAGATCGGCCGGTCCGGACCCGATCTGGTCCGGTTCGGGCCGATTTCGGTCCCCCCCTTAAGGTTTAAGGGTTTAGGGTTTTAGGGTTTTAGGGTTTTAGGGTTTAGGGTTTAGGGTTTAGGGTTTAGGGTTTAGGGTTTAGGGTTTAAGGGTTTAAGGGTTTAGGGTTTAGGGTTTAGGGTTTAGGGTTTTAGGGTTTAAGGGTTAAGGGTTAAGGGTTAAGGGTTAAGGGTTAAGGGTTAAGGGTTAAGGGTTTAGGGTTTAGGGTTTAGGGTTTAGGGTTTAGGGTTTAGGGTTTAGGGTTTAGGGTTAAGGGTTTAGGGTTTAGGGTTTAGGGTTTTAGGGTTTTAGGGTTTTAGGGTTTAGGGTTTAGGGTTTAGGGTTTAGGGTTTTAGGGTTTAGGGTTTTTTATGGATGTACATGAATTGCATTCATTCTTATTGTACATCAATTGAATAATATGTATGTAATTTTTTCTGATTTTATTTTTATTTTTTTCTGATTTTTTTTAATTTTTTATTATTTTTTAATCTGGCCGAGTCGGACTGGCCAGACTTCATCTGGATCGGCCGACTCGGCCGATCCGATCCGAGTCGGATCGGGATCGGCGGGTCCCGATTCGGGGACCCGATCCGATCCGGAATTCCTTGCCACTCAATGCCTTAAGGTTTAGAGTTAGACATTAGCGATAACTTCAAAAGCAATTATTCAACCCGTTAGCGCCACTCCATTTTCTTCCATTGGGAGAGACTCTATGGTGGGGACACCAGAGTTCAGGTTGCCCCGACGTATGCACCGATGTCAGAGTAAAACTGAGCCAAGTCTAACTGACCCGGACGATCTATCTTTCCTTTATTTTTTATTTATTATGTATTTTCTATTTATCTTATGTTTGAGAATATTTTAGTCCCTTGTTAGTTTAGGTTTTTGCAGCATTTGAGGGTGGTTTGGTCTTTATTGTTTATTAGCCTCCTTATAAGTAGACGCCCCCAATGTACTTTGTTTTTCATTGATGGTTATTTAAAGAAAGTTTATTGTTTACTCTAAGATAGAGGCTCCTAGAGGGAGCAAGTGAGAGGCCCTAACATTTAGTGCCCTTCTTCTCTCCTTCTCCACCTTCCTTGTCCTGTTCTCCTCCTCTCATCCTTCCCGTCTTCACCTTCCGATGCAGCATAGCATCTTCCTCCCTTTTTTTGTTGTTTTCTACTTTGTCTTATTTGCCCTCCTCTTCCTTCCTCTAAACCTTCACCATCAAATCCCCAACGCAGCACAAGCCCTCCCATCCACCTTTGTCTTTTCTTTCTACCTTTCCTTTTCCTTCCCAAACTCACCACAACACCTTCCCTTCATCTCCTCCCTCCAACACTCTCTTTTCTACTGTCTCGTCCAAAAGCGCTAGTGTCCACTCGTCTGGAAGTGCTAAAGTGTCCAAAAGTTGTGCCACGGGAGACCATGCCAAGCACGAGTCACTCCACCTCATTATGCCCACTAGAGGCCTGGATCACCCCCGCATGTTTTGCATCATCCGAGGGAGTGGTTTCCATGGAAGGCAGTACCGGTACCGGTACCGGTACCGGTGCCGGCCGGTACCGGTACCGGTACCGGCCGGTACGACCGGTACGGGCTTAAAAGGGCCCAAAAAAATCAGAAAAAAATTCAGAAAAATTCAGAAAAATTCAGAAAAAATTCAGAAAAAATGTAAACAATTAATTAGCTATGTGTTGGGTGTGATAAAAATGGGTTAAGACAAAGAAGTACACATAACACATACAAAATGACAATTTTAATAGAGATTAAACATGAAAAATATTATGTTAATGTACTAAATATTTACAACAATGCAAAATATGAACGAAATCAAACGATCCTTACCTATGAAAAACATAAGTGAGTCCCTTACTATGGATAATAACCCGTAGATCCTTCTGATTCATCATCTGGTTGTTGTTGCTGGTATCCATAATAAGGTTGCATATGTTCCCTATATTCATCATAACTAAACAACGATGCAGCCAAGTCGTGCATCCCTCTTTGAATCCCTCTTGGAGTATATGGTTGTTGACTTGATGAAATGCCAGAATCATGGTGCAAAGAAGTAGCATGAGGATAAGAAGAAGACCCTGACCCATAACTGCTACTGGGTGGAATCGGTGGATGTAATTGAAAGCCTTCATACTCTACTTGATCTCCCCATCTATACATGCCTGCTTCTTGTTGGCCACCTCCGTAACCTGACTGCTGTCCATGCTGGCTTTGTGAATCATAATCTCCTTGACTTTCATGTTGTCCTCTTCCTGTGTCAACATGTAAGGAGAAAGAAGGTGCATACACTCCGCCCCCGGTAGTAGCACCTGCAGCTGCACCAGCATCATCACTAGGAGACTCTGTCCCATCATCATCGTCATCTTGATCATAATCAACAATTAACTTTCTTTTAACAGTACTTGATTTTTTCTTTTGTGATACCTGTTTTTGCTGGCTTTCTTTTTTTTCTAGATCCTTTTGCAAGTTCAATCGATTCAATACTCCTTTTCCTCGTGGTGTATGCCTCACATAAATTTGCTTCAGCTCATCAATGGCAGGATCGTCTCTGGCAGCCAGATTAGTCCTCTCCAATGTAGATGTACTCCTTTTCAAGAATGATGGTGGCCCAACCATTCTAGGAGTGACTGGCCTACTATCTGATTCTGAGTGTCTAGCAGGCTCAAGCTTAGTATCGGGTGCAAATAAAGGCACATGCTCAGTCTGACTGTGATACTCATATGAAGGAGGAGGTGAATTTTCTTTTTGCCTTTTCGAGCTTCTTAATTCTGGATCTCTAGCAACAGCTCCATCTAGTATGCCTTCTGCCCATTCTGTATCATCAGGATCAAAAACTGGCTCATCGACAGTTGCTCGTGTCTCAACCCAAGTCTGCAAGGGATTATCATCATCAAATAACTCTTCCACATCAATTTGGCCAACCACATCTTCTGCGTGCCCTGCAGCTCGTTTCTCCCTCAATTGTTGTCTCAACCGGATGTTTTTGATCCTCAATCTCATATTGTAATGGCAGTACACCAATTTTTCCAATCGTTCAGCCTTTAACCGGTTACGAATTTTTTAGTGTATAAGGCTGAACGTGCTCCAGTTTCTTTCACATTGGCTTGCCGACGTCGTCTGACTCAAAACCCTCACTGCAACGGAAGCCAATGGATTATAGCACCTATCTCTATTGTACACCATTATCCACCACTCAGCTGTGCCATCATTAAAAGAAACCAAAAAAAAAATTAATCAATGTATGTTCTCGTTTCTTATGCACATTTGACAACAATGCAATGACTAAGTATACATGGGCTCACTTTCTCTACAGCAATTTGCACAGAGTCTTCATTATATGTCTCCAGCCTTAGCCTATAAGCCTCCATCTACAAAGATGGAATTAACAATTAATAGAATTCATAGGCTCTTCAAATTACAAGTAATTGGATAAATCTTAAAGTCAGATCTTCACTAAGTATACCTGTCTCTCTGCCTCAATCCTATCTTCTATTGTCCTCGAAAAACGTGCAATCACATTTAATGTGCCTTGAATCACCTCTCCATCAATATGCACTTGACGACTGTACATTACTCGAGGATTTAAATAATAACCTGCATTTAGGTGAAAAATTACTAATGTCAATTTAATAAATAATCTCCCATGTAATAGTATAAGACTTCACTTACCAGCTGCATGCAAGTCGTGGTGTAATGTGCTTTCCCATCTGATATCAATAAGGTCCCACCACTTCATATAAGTGTTGGGAAATGCGTTCTTGATGTGGACCTTAGCAATGTCAATTGCCTCGTACAAATATCCCATGTAATTCTTATCATCCCCATCCACCAATTTTAACACCTGTACGAGAGGTTCCACCAACTTCAGATAAGTCTCCATATTACTCCAAAATTTTTTATTCTCTATGATTTTTCTCACTTCCAAATGTTCAGATTTAGATTCATTGGAAGTGGTCCGCATATACTCCAAGAACTCCTTGTTAAACATAAAACCCCTGATCTCATTCTTGAATTTGTGCAAAGATTCTAAAAAAATAAAATTAGATGCAAATCGTGTAGGCCCTGCACGGATGAGATCTCGACCTCCAGATGCTTTTTCTCTGAACATATTCAAGATCCTGGGATGACCATAAATAAATTGAGTAATTCTTTGGGCTCTCTTTACAGTCTTGCTGATAGTTGGATCCTTACCAATGTCTTCAAGCATCAAGTCCAGACTATGCGCTGCACATGGGACCCAATAAAGGTGTTTGCGCTTGTCCATTAACTTCTTCCCTGCAGCTTTATAACTTGGTTCATTATCGGTGACCACCTGGACAACATTTTCCTCTCCAATTTCCTGCACCATCTGATCCATCAAACCAAATAAATATTTTGCATTCTTTGAATAGTTTGATGCATCAACAGATTTCATAAAAACTGTCCCTTCTGTGCAATAAACAAGAAAATTAATCATGGACTTCTTCGTGGTACCAGTCCAGCCATCGCACATAATTGTGCATCCTCTCTCCTTCCATACTGCCTTAAAACTTTCAACCCACTGTTGAAGTTCCTCGTATTCTCCATCAAGCCCCCGTCCGTATATGTCTCGACGTGTGGGGGCTTTGAACCCACGACCATGATCTGCTATCGCATCAATCATAGGCTGAAAATAAGGAGACTGAGCAGCATGTGAGGGAACACCTGCATGCAAAAACCATTTGCATATGCTTTTAAAAGTATGTCCTGCCGCTTCAGCTGACTTTTTTACTCCTCTCATTGCTTGCTTGATTTTTGGCTGAGTAGAAGTCTGTCTTCTAAAAAGATAACTATCCATAGGACCCACTTGGCCTGTAGGTTGACTTGTGCCTCTTATTGATGGTCCATCACCTCTCCTTCGGGCTTCATCTTCTTATTGATGCCACAAACTCTCTCTTCTAGCTGCAGCCATGTCAGGATCATCATCATCATCATCATCACTAGAATCTACATTTTGTTCAGCCCTTTCCCTCTCACCTATAGAAATGCCACTGGCCGCAGTATACATCCCTTTGCCTTTTGTATTATGTCTACCTAAAATTTCGCCTTGGAGTTCAACCTCATCTTCCTTCTTTTGTTCTTTTTGTGCTTTTCGGCCACGCAATAATTCACGCATCTCGTTGGCAACTTGTCGGGGACAGACAGTACACCTTGTCCCATGTCCTGTCTTCCCTGCTAAATGTTCTTTCCCTCGGGTGATTCCACCACCCATCTCTTTGCCACAATATTTGCATTTCACTCTCCTCTTTGCAGTATTAATTAAGGTGATATGGGCCCACCCTGGGTCTTGCTCTTGCTGTTCAGCCATGTTCCTACAACACATAAAAAAAAAATAGAAACAAATATAAGAACATTTGGCATTATGCTCGTAGTTTAAAACATGTAAAATTGGATGTTAATTAGACTCCAATTGATGTTTAATTTAACAATTAGACAAAAGCCCCAATTTTTAACCGCTAATTAGGGCCAAAATTGGGGATTTCTCCTAATTAACCGTCGATCAACGTAATTAACAGCACACTCCTAGTTTAAAACATGTCATGAAGCTTAATTAGACTCCAATTGATGTTTAATTTAAGTAATTAGACAAAAGCCCCAATTTTTAACCGCTAATTAGGGCCAAAATTGGAGATTTCCCCTAATTAACCGTCGATCAACGTAATTAACAGCACACTCCTAGTTTAAAACATGTCATGAAGCTTAATTAGGCTCTAATTGATGTTTAATTTAAGTAATTAGACAAAAGCCCCAATTTTTAACCGCTAATTAGGGCCAAAATTGGAGATTTCCCCTAATTAACCGTCGATCAACGTAATTAACAGCACACTCCTAGTTTAAAACATGTCATGAAGCTTAATTAGGCTCCAATTGATGTTTAATTTAAGTAATTAGACAAAAACCCCAATTTTTAACCGCTAATTAGGGCCAAAATTGGGGATTTCTCCTAATTAACCGTCGATCAACGTAATTAACAGTACACTCCTAGTTTAAAACATGTCATGAAGCTTAATTAGGCTCTAATTGATGTTTAATTTAAGTAATTAGACAAAAGCCCCAATTTTTAACCGCTAATTAGGGCCAAAATTGGAAATTTCCCCTAATTAACCGTCGATCAACGTAATTAACAGCACACTCCAAGTTTAAAACATGTCATGAAGCTTAATTAGGCTCCAATTGATGTTTAATTTAAGTAATTAGACAAAAACCCCAATTTTTAACCGCTAATTAGGGCCAAAATTGGGGATTTCCCCTAATTAACCGTCGATCAACGTAATTAACAGCACACTCCTAGTTTAAAACATGTCATGAAGCTTAATTAGGCTCCAATTGATGTTTAATTTAAGTAATTAGACAAAAGCCCCAATTTTTAACCGCTAATTAGGGCCAAAATTGGGGGTTGTCTATTTTATCAAGAAAATGAACGTAAATCATCTAAGAAATATGTAACAAACTAAAAAATAATCACTACATTAAAATATAAATCATACCTTCTTTTTTTCTTCCACCCAAAACAGTGAAAATGTCTCCGGAAAAGGATGAAAACGTCTACGGCGGCGGTGGCGGGCGGCGGCGGCAGCGGCGGCTGGCGGCGGCGGTTCTTTCCCCTCCTTCTCCTCCTTTCCCTCCTTCCCTTCCCCTCCCACTGCAAAAAACCCGAATCCCCTCTCACAGATCTGTTTCTGTGAGAGGGGACAGGTGTTTCACGGGCGTACCGGCCCGGTACCGGCCCGGTACAGTCATTTTTTTCTTTTTTTCTTTTTTTTTTTACGGTACCGGCCCGAAATGGGGGTACCGGTACCGGTCCGGGCCGGTACCGGTACGTACCGGCCGGTACGTACCGGTACCGGCCGAAACTGCCATCCATGGTGGTTTCACTCCACCTCATTGTGCCCACTAGAGGCCTGGATTAACCCTGCATGTTTTGCATCATACGAGGGACTAGTTCCAATGACAATGACTTACGTGCACTTTGTACATGTTGTATCAACACCTGTATCCACAAGGACTTTGATCCCACAGCATTGATCCACATGTATTTTCACACACATCGCATCGGCATGTGTCCATCTCGATGTCAACCTCCTACATTAGTTCAACATAGTATGCTATAGAGTGGGAACAATAGACTTGTAGCCTTGGCGTACACGAGGCATCCATCTTCCACGTGCATTCAGTTAGGTTTCTTTGAGTGACAAGGTAACGTTCTTGCATTTGGTTTCTCCTTCAATGAAATTAATTTGTTCTCCCCATATTCTTGTCAACTACGTAAGTATCGAGAAAAACTTCAATTTCCACTTCCACTTTAAAGTCAATCATTGCCGATTGAGAGTGCACGAGCAAACCTAATTCTTATTTGCTAATTTGGATTGAGAGATCAATGACAACACTCACCCTATCTTTCGGTGGTTTCTGAACTACCATTGCTCCAATTGTTTTAGATTTCTGAGTGGATTTTCATCGGGATGACAACAATTGCCTAATCCTTTTATAACCATTTGTTTAAAATTTCTAAATTGATTGTGATATTTGCCGAACATTTGTCGGTCCATTGCATTGCTGACATCGTCTTATTCTGCATCACTTTATACCTTTGTCAAGTCATTCCCTCTTAAGTTGTCCTCAAATTACATTGTAGAGCATTAAGACACATAGCAGGCTAAGTAATGAAGCTGCTCCACTAAACATGAGGGAAATGTCTTATTGCATATACATGTACAAGATGATTCCCAATCATATTAGTCAATCTTGTCCCATCCCAGCAGAAATTGGCTAAGACGTCCTGTCCCAATAAGTAAATGCGGACAAGACAATTTTTATATATCCAATGAGTGTCTCGACTATCTTAGCCTATCCTAACTAGAATTTTATATTCTAGCCTGAGATTTCCCAAGCTTCTTAAGCTCTTTGTAAACATATTTTAGGGATTTCATTGGATAAATAGACTCCTTTGTAAATGCATAAACCCATCCTAAACACTTTTATTACATTAAGTTTATGTTATTTCCATGTGATATGTTTATTTTGATATTATTTGTAGTATATGTATGTTCAATATTTATGGAAATGTGTATGGAAATGATTCCAAAACAAGACAATATATTTGTCTAGGACATTAGGATATCCCATCCCATTAGAAAAATAAGACAGGGATTGAGATGAGATTGACAACTATATTCTCAATACAAGTGGAAATAAGGCCCACCCCTAATACTAACGAGACTAAGACACATATGAGACTACTCTAAGTAGAACTAAGGCACATTAATCATATCTAAGTAAGACTAGGAAATCCTAGTATAAGTGGAAATAAAAACCTATAATTTATACATGTATAATCATTCCAAAACCACCCCTCAAGCTCATAGTGGATCATAAACTAAGAATTTATCACCTAACATTTCAAAGCAAAGAGCCAACCAAGACTAGAGTATGAGGTTTGCAACATACTTGATTAACGGAAATAAATGTGGCAAAGAGGTATAGCATATAGATGAGAAGATAGTTAATTTTGAAAGAATGTATTACTCCAATAGTCCTAATTAAAGTAACACTAAGATCACAAAGAAACACCATAGCTAGACAATTACGAAAGGGATTAAAACCACCAAACAAAACAGTTGAATAAGTATTTGCAAAAGCAACTGGAGTTTGAGTGGTGGACATAACGCATTGAGAAATAGATGAATCTAGAGCCATGACAAAAGAGGTGGAAAAGGCTGAAGAAAAAGGTTCGAAGTAAATAAAGTCAAAGGTGAGGGGAAGTGACACAACCAAGGGTTCGCCTTAGCCTCAAATGATGAGGCTAGCACCTAGACATTTAAGGTGATGTGTTTTCTCCCATAAATTACTGTGAAAGAAGAAAATAACAATAAAAGGAAAATAAAGAAAGCATCCAAGACAATGCTATGTAAGACTTTGAGAAACAATGATCATGTATAATATGTAAAGACTTATTTGAATAAAGCACTCACATAAGTAGTGGATGATCATAAGAATCACCAAAAATAAGAAAAATGAGGCATTGTTAAAAGAGGCATTAGCTACTTTAAAATACTTCAGAATAAGAAAAAGCAATACCAAAGTAGCACCACGTAATTAAAAAAGACTGAAAGATCTAGCATAGACAACATAGGCAATTACTTAGGTGAGTGAACCGAACATTAGGCAACACCAGGCATTTTTGGCTTGCCTCACTCTACTTCATTGCCTAGGTGAGCGAGGCAATTGCCTTTGATAACATAGTAAATAATAGCAACTGAAAAGAATAGAGAATGAAAACACATCCTACCACATAGAAGAGTGGCAATATAGACATCAGGTGGAATAAAAATTGCTAAAAAAGCAATGCTAGATGCAGATATTGGCATAAGAGTAGAGGCAATCGAGTGAAGTCTAATGAAGGCAGGGCATCAAAATGTTCAAAGGAAGCTCCTAATAAAAAAATAGACTGCTTCAATAGAATCAGCATGCTTGAAAACCTTTGGGTAGGCATAGAAAATGCCAACCTGTGAAAAACAACCAAACAAAAAAACATCTAATGAGGCATCAGATGAAAACAGACTGTTTGTAATCAGAGTGCTGAAAAACTTGTGGTCAGTCGAGAAAAGCTAAGTTGAGTAAGGGTAAGTAGGCATGAAAACTGAGGAGCGAAGTGAAAAGAAGCAAGCTGAATAGGATCCCTGAACCAGTGTCAAAACAAAAGGTGCACCAGCCTTAAAAGAAGGTCATGAATGAACTTACTGAATAAGAACTGAACTGACTTTCAAAGAGAACTGAAGCAGTAAATGACAAGGGTTAAGCAACTGAATCAATGAAAAGAATGAAATGAGAGCCACTGAATTACACTGAGCCAATGACGTAAGTGAATGGATCCAGATTAATGAATTTGAATCCTTTGACCTTAAAGTAAATTGGATCTAACTGGATTCGTGAAGCTTTGCCCGGAATGAACCTTCCTTCCCCACCCAATTTCTGCAAAAGAAGTCCTAGCTAGTTAAAGGCCTGTGGCTTGCCACACACAACAACAGCAACAGCAGCAATGATGATGACAATGGAATCAGTGGAAAAGAATGGTGGAACCAGCAAAATGCAATGAGTGCAGACAGCAGGTCCCATGGCAGTGGCACAGACAGCAGAGGCAGCAAAGAAGATGGCAATGGCAGCAAACTATTGTCGATGACAAGGAAGATGAAATCGGCAGCATATGCAGAAAGTTGCAGTGGGGAGGGTAAAGGGGATGCCTATTGAGGATGATGATTACAGGGACCTTGCGAAGCAATGCTGCAGATGACAATGGTGATGATTGATGACAAAGGCAAAATCTAAAGGGGAGGAAGAGGCTGTGGTGGCATTTAACACTTGCAGATGATGAGGGCAACGACCATACAAGCAGCAGATGCTGGAACTGGCAGCAATGATAGCCAAAATCGACAGCAGAAGATAGCAGAACTGATGGCAATGATCACCAAAACTTATGGACTATGATGCTGAGATGACAATGCAAGAGGTTCCTGTAGAGGAAGAGGCGGGGCAGAGGAATAGAGAGAGAGGATGGCCAGAACAAGGATGAGGCAGTGGTGATGATTGGCCTGCTCAATGTCACCATCGGCCCCGTCCCTTCTATTTTAATTGTTTGGGCAACATCATTAGCAGTACATGACTAAACTGCCCCTGGTTAAGTAACAAGCCAGTGGGCAAGATAAGGACAGAGGAAGTAAAGAAAAATAAGACAGTACAAATAAAGAAAAAGTTATAATAAAACTCAACAACTGTCTCAACACTCCCCCTCAAGCTGAGCATAGAAATCTTCCATGCACAGCTTGCGCAAGATAGTCTTGAAATATGCTCTAATCATGCCCTTCATGAACACATCAGCAACCTCGTCCTTGGACCGAACATATGGCAGACATAGCTCCCTGGAATCTAGTTTCTCTCAGATGAAATGTCTGTCAATTTCAATGTCTTTTGTCCTATCGTGCTGAAAAGGATGATTGGCAATGCTTATAGCAGATTTGTTATCACAATAGAGTCTCATAGGAAGGGGAGTGTCAATGCAAATATCTTTTAAAAGAACCTTCAGCCACAAGAGTTCAGTAACAAACTTGTGGCATAGCCCTATACTCTGCTTCAGCGCTAGACCTTGCACATACCATTTGTTTCTTGCTTCTCTAGGATAATATTACCCCCTAAGTAGGTATAATAGCCTAAGGTTGATCTTCTATCATCTTGAAAACCTGCCCAATCAACATCAGAGTATCCTTCTATAGTTAATGTTCCCTTCTTGCTGAGCAACAAGCCTTTCCCTGGACATGTTTTAATGTACCTCAGGATCCTGTCTGCTGCTTGCATGTGGGTTGTTCTAGGTGCATGCATGAACTGGCTGACAATACTTGTGGCGTAAGTGATACCTGGCCTTGTAAGAGACAAATGCAAAACCTTTCCCACGATTCTTTGATATCTCCCCTTTTCTACTTCTGAAAGAGCATCTCCATCCTCACTACTAAGTTTGTGATTCACCTCAATAGGTGTATCTGCAGGTCTACTTCCCAACTTTCGAATTTCTTCAAAAGATCCAAAGCATATTTTTTGAGAGATGTAAACTTCTCCTTGAGATTTAGCAACCTCAATATCAAGGAAATATTTAAGGGGCCAAGGTCTTTAATTTCAAATTATCTTGCTAGGTTATCCTTTAACAACTTGATTTCCCGCAAATTATGACCAATAACCACCATATCATCCACATATACTAGAAGGACAATAACCTGTCCACCCTATCATTTAACAAATAACATGTGATCACCATTTCCTTGTTTGAATCCCATCTTCAACATAGCAGTTCTAAGCCTCTCAAACCATACTCTGGAGACTATTTGAGACCATACAAGGCTGTCTTCAACCTGCAGACCTTCCCTTTTGCTTCATAGCCTGGAGGTGGCTGCATATATACTTCTTTAGACAAGTCTTCATTGAGGAATGCATTTTTGACATCAATTGATGCAATTCCCATGAGAAGTGGACAGCAAGGAATAATAGCACCCTTATAGAAGATAATTTTGCCATTGGTACAAAAGTTTCCTGGTAGTCAATAACATGTGTTTGAGTGTACATTTTAGTACCAACCTGGCTTTATATCTCTTCACTGAACCAACACCATTTAACTCAATTGTATAACCATTTGCATCCCACAAAAGTTTCTTTCCCGTAGGAAGAACAAGAAGTTCCCATGTACCAACCATTTGCATCCGACAAGTTTCTTTCCCATAGGAAGAACAACAAGTTCCCATGTACCATTCATTTTTAAGGCATGCATCTCTTCCCCCATTGCTTTTGCCCATTTCAGATCCTTTACGGCTTGTGTAAAAGATGAAGGGGGAGAATAAGAGGAAATAGCAAAAATAAAACCATGATATGAAGGGAAAACTCTAGAATAACATGTATCTAGAAATTGAATGCTTGGTGCATTCTCTCACACCTTTCCCAAATGCAATAGGTGGATCGAGGTCAAAGAGTTTTTCGGAAGTATATTCAACCTGAGGCTCTGGAGCTTGTTGAGGGAGACTTGCATTCCCTATGTTCTAATGAGAATGGTTTTCAAGGAGGGGAAGCTTCATGTTGTTGCTCATTTATGGACTACACTTTTATTATTTTCCTCTCCTTATCTCCTCCATTTTTTTCACCTAAACTCATCCCTTCATCTCCACCACCTTCACCACTTGTGACAATATCCTCAAGGATAGAAGTAGAAGTGTCAAGAATAGGGTCGATAGTGTTGGGAATGACATGAGGAGTGTGAGAAACCAAAGCAGAAATTTTGTCTGAAGAGTTCACCTATTTGTCCCCCTCAGACACAACTTGAGATGAATAGTAAGATTGAGTTTCAAAGAAGGTGACATCCTTTTAAATATATTTTTTCCCAGTTGTAGGATCCAAGCATTTATATCCTTTCTGGGTAAGAGAATATCCGAGAAAGATGCCCTTGATGGATTTTTGATCAAGTTTGTAGCAACCTGGACTTAAAACAGGAATGAAATAGAGGCAACCAAGCACCTTTGGAGGCAAAGGAAAAAGTGGGCGTTTAGGGTGAAGAATTGTCATAGGTGAGCAGAAGCTAAGGACCTTCGATGTCATATGGTTAATAATGTAGGCAACAGCAAGAACTACCTCAATTCAAAACCATTTTGTAAGGTGTGGGAACGATATTTATAAAAAAATAAAAAGTTTTATATTTTTAATATGAAATTTCTGTTTAATTCGTGACCCATCGATGAAGGGTCGATTATGCATGGGACTTCAAGGTGAGTCCTGGCTATCGTGTGGAATCAAGACCCCTCTCCATTGACCTCGGTCGATGTTAATTACACTAGTGAAGTCACTGGACACCTTTGATTATCTCCTTATTTGTGATACTGAAACTAACTATGAAATAAATAAGGTTCATATGAAATTAAAAAAAAATGGCATAATACATAGATAATGAAAATAATGAGAGAAATGAACTGAACTTTCATTAATCTGGGATATTACAAATTACAAAGATGCCCAAATGATAAAGGCATTTACGCTATGATAAAACTCCAATTATAATAATCGGATTATTACATCATGATTGCATATGTGATTGCTACAACCAATGTGACAAATTTGTGCTCACGATCACAGATGCCATATTCGAATCATCGATCATGCAAGTATAGTCTCGATCTGCGTAATCAAACCGTGAAGCTTGCATCTATGGTCACGATCAGTGTGATCGGATCATCATATTCATGTTAACGGTCATGTCGATGCGATTGGACCTTAAAATTTGAGTGCATAGTTGAGATCACTAAAATCAGAACATCATATTTGAGTCTGCGGTCGAGATCACTAAGATCAGACCATTGGATTTAAGCTTACGGTTGGGATCACTGAGATCGGACCGTTGGATAGGATCTTATGGTCGAGATCACCACAATCAAACTGTTGGATTTTACCCTACGTTGAGATCACTAAGATCATATCGTCGAGTTGAAGCTTACGGTCGAGATCACTAAGATCAGACCATTAGATTGAAGTCCATCGTCAAGATCGATGAGATTATATCATTTACAGTTGAGATCAAAAAGATCGGACTGTTGGATTGAATTTTACAGTTGAGATCAAAAAGATCAAACCATGAAATTGAAGTTTACGGTTGAGATCAAAAAGATCAGACCGTTGAATTTAAGTTTGCGGTTAAAATCAAAACGATCAGACTGTTGAATTTGAGTTAATGGTTGAGATCAAAAAGATTAGACAGTTGAATTTAAGTTTACGATTGAGATCAAAAGGATCAGACCGTTAGATTGAAGTTAATGGTTGAGATCAAAAAGATCGGACCATTAGGTTAAAGTTTCCGATTGAGATCAAAAAGATCAGACTGTTATATTTATATTCACGGTTGAGATCAGACCGTTAGATTTAGGTTTACGGTCGAGATCGAAAAGATCAGATCGTTAGATTTAAATTTACGGTCGAAATCATGAAGATCAGACCATTGAGCTTGAGTTTACAATTGAGATCAAAAAAATCAGACCGTCGGACTATGATAACGGACCTAATCGAACGCAATCGGACCATTAAATTTTAGATTATGGTAACAGACTTGATCGAATGCGATTGAACCGTTGGATCTTAGTAGTGGAACTGATCGGTTACGATTGGACTGTTGGATTCTAGTAATGGACCTCATCGGACACCATCAGACTGTTGAACTTAGTAACAGACCTGACTTAACGTGATCAGATCGTTGGATTGATATTCGGTCAATATCATGAAGATCCGACCGTTGGATTTGATAATGGACCTGATCACACACGATCAGACCGTTGGATTTTAGTAATGGATCTAATCAAACACAATCGAACCTTTGAACTTAGTAACAGACTTAATCTAACATAATCATACCGTTGGATTTGAGATTCCATCGATATCATGAAGATCCTACTATTGAATTTGATAACGGACATGATCGCACACGATCAGACAGTTGGATTTTGGTAATAGATTTGATCGGTTACGAATAGACCATTGAATTTGGGTAACGGACCTGATCAGACACGATCGGATCGTTGAACTTAGTAACGGACCTGATCTAACACGATCAGACCATTGGATTCTAGTAATGGACCTAATAGGACACGATCGGACTGTTGAACTTAGTAACGGATCTGATCTAAGGCGATCAGACAGTTGGATTTTGGTAACGGATCTGATCGGTCACAATCAGACTATTGAACTTAGTAATGGACCTGATCTAACGCGATCTGACCGTTAGATTCTAGTAACGGACCTGATTGGACACAATCAGACTGTTGAACTTAGCAACATACCTGATCTAAAGTGATCGGACCGTTGGATTTTTAGTAAAGGTCCTGATTGCACATGATTGGACCATCGAACTTAGTTACAGACTTGATCCACATGATCTGACAGTTGAATTTTGATAAGGACATGACCGCACACGATCGGACAGTTGGATTTTGGTAACAGGCCTGATCGCACACGATCGGACCATTGAATTTTGGTAACAAACTTGATCGCATACGATCGGACCGTTGGGTTTTGATAACAGTCCTGATCGACACAATCGGACCATTGGATTTTGATAACGGGCCTAATCACCTACGATCTGATCGTTGAATTCTGGTGACGAGCCTGATTGCACACGATCAGACCGTTAGAATTTGGTAACAGACCTGGTCGCACACGATCGGACCATTGCATTTTGATAACTGTCCTGATCGACACAATCAAACCGTTGGATTTTAATAATGGGCCTAATCGCACACGATCAGAGCGTTGGATTTTGGTAATGGACCTGATTACATACAATCGGATCGTTGAATTTTGATAACAATCTTGATCAAACGTGATTTGACCGTTGTATTTTGATAACGGTCTTGATCGACATGGGTGGACCATTGGATTTTGATAACGGGCTTAAGCGCATACGATCAGACTGTTGGATTTTATCTCTTGTCGATATCATGAAGATCCGTCCGTTGGATGTTCGAGATTCGGTCGATACCGCTAAGATCCGACCATTTAGATTTGAGGTCCAATCAATATCATTAAGATCCGACCATCATATTTATGTTTATAGTCAAGATCTTGATCCGACCGTTGAATTTAAGATCCGGTTGATATCACTAAGATCCGACCGTCGGATTGGAGATTCAGTCAATATCGCTAAGATTCGACCATTTAGATTTGAGGTCTGGTCAATATCGCTGAGATCCAATCGACGAATTTAATTAATCGATGATGATCTATATAGTCAGATTGTGAGATCAATATTCTAATGATCTAGATCGATATAGTTTAATCATCTTACCTATATTGATAAGCTTCATCAATATGATCTGGCGATTAGATCGCTACCAAAGGTCATCGTCAATACAACGAGACTATTTAGATCAATATTTTGATGCCATGAATAGATATGATCTGAACATGTGACCAATGTTGATGAACATGATTAAAATAATCAACTCATTGGATCAGTTTTATCATAACTGTGGTTCACACACATAAGGTTAATCATATATGATTAACATGATTAGGATCATGTGATTAATATGACCACTACCATATAATTGTCACATGGTCCTAACTAACATCTCCTATGACATGATTAATATGAATGTATTATCATATTGAGATGCTCATGTCACCATATGTTACCATAACATGTTATATGTCAAGACATAATAACATGTTATGACATAATATCATATTAAAATGTCATGGTGTTGTTATGACAATTGTGTGGGGTTAAGACAAGCTTAAAACCCACAAAAGAGAGGGGGCCGAAGCTTTTGCCATTCTCAGAGTAGAGAGTCTTTACACAAGGAAACTCTTACCTTGCCCCATTTTCTCCTTGTCTCGAATGAGATACCCCAGAGGGTATTTATAGCCTCCGTAGGAGGCGGTTAGGAGGCCAAAGGCCCACCCTCATCGGGTGGCAGTTATTTTCTTCCCGCCTCACAAAAAATTTCAAAAGGGAAATAATCCTCGGCCTCTCTTTGTTTTTTTTTTTACTTACTGTCCTTTGGACAGTTATGATAAAGAAGGGAGGGTGCTTGCCCTCTTCCACCCTCACCGAGTGACCCGGGAGATAGAGGGGGGTCCGACGAGGGTTCTTTCTTCCCTCACCAGGTAGACCGGAGAGGTGGAGGAGGGTGTGCAGCACCCACCCCACCGAGTGGTCTTTTCCACCCGGTGAGGTGGTCGGTTTCTTCCCCACAGGTGGGTGGGGAAGCCTTCCACCCTCAACGGGTGGACCTTTCCAAACCGGTGAGGGTTTGAAGACAAGAGTCCTACTTGAGTAGACTCTAAAAAAAGAGAGATAAAATTTCCTTTTTTTATTGTTATCTGTCCTAGGACAGTTAAGAGAAGGGGAGGAAGGCGCAGCCCTCACCCTCACTGGGTGGAATCCCCACCCCGTGAGGGTGAAGGGTTCTCCTTTGAGTAGGATTCCTTCATCTCGCTCTCTTCTACTCCTCCTATTTTTATCCCTCTCTCTCCTTGATTGTGTACGCAGAGAAGAGAGAAGAGTCCGGATGGACTCTTTCTTGCTGCCGCCCCCTTCCTTTTCCTCTTTTGATTGGAGCGCCCTACCTCTCTCACATTGTTGCTGCTGCTTGTTGGTCTTCTTCTTTGCCTTTTCTTGTCCTTCATTTTTTTTTTTTTGGTTGTTGCAGGCTGCTGGTGCTGTTGATGTTTGCTGCTGCTGATGGTGTTGTTAATGATGGTGGTGTTAATGTTGATAGGTAATCCCCCTCCCCCATCTTGTCATTCTTGTTCTTTTTCTTGTTCTTGCTCTTTCCTCTTTATTTTTTATTGTCCAACAGAAGGTGGTGTCAAAGAGAAAGGAATGGGTTTGTTTCCATCAGCTGCCTATTTTTCCTTTCAACCACTCCATTTTGCTATGGAATGTAAGGGCAAGAGGATTCATGGATAATTCTTGCATCTTCCATGAAGATATTTAGACTATGTGTAGAGAATTCTTTTGCATTATCAGATCAAAACGGTGTTGTCAAGGCAAAAGCCTAGGCGTCACCTATGCGCCAAGGGAGATTTCCATCTGCTAGGCACTAGGATGCCTTTCTACGGGTCCAAAAGTGCCCAAGATGCCCGCTCAGGCATCCAAGGTGCCCGTATCAAACTTGCTAACCCATTTTGAGTGCTCTCACTCTCTCATTGTATACTTCATCCAATTAGCAATCACTCTCTCATTGTATAATTCATCCAATTAGCATGTTTTTGTTATGAAATTTCATTTTTTGTTGGTGATAATATTTTTATTATGTATTTTACATTATTACATCATATGTATTACTGTTATGAGCATTATGTTGTAGATTTTAGAAAAAGAAATCGACAAATATCTGGGTTCATATTTTCTATTATGAAATATTATTTTTCATAACTATTTTTTAGTTACATATTTAACTTTGATATTTTAATCCAATAGACTGCTTATTAGTTCATATTATATCATATTAGTGTTATTTTCTTGTATTTTTTACATTAATGTTACACTAGGTAATACTAAATATACTATTATCAACTGGGCACCTAGCAACGCCTAGACAAGACCTTAAGTACACTTTGGGTCGCCTTACCGCCTTGACAACTATGGACCGAAATACCTTGTTTTTTCGCTCAAACTGAATATGCACTATAGTGGAGAAAATTTGAACAACCCATGGAACATCAGCCCTAGATTTCAAAGTATAACCCCAAGTGCATAAAGAAAAATCATCAATAAAGTTAATGAAATATCAATGACCATCCATGGAAGAAACAGGTAAGGGTTCAATGCTCCTTTTTATTGAATCATGGAAATTTTGTTCTACAATGTTCAACCAATTGACAAACTTGACATTGAAGAGACTCGAGACTAACTACTGAAACAAAGAAGGTAATAGGACGCCCAAAGATTTGAAAGAGAGATGTCCTACATGACAATGCCACAAGTGCATCTCTTTTATTTGACTGAGTTCTCTACTAGACAATGCAACTGGAGCATTGTACTCCCCTTCTACAAAGAGATAAAGTCCTCTCTCCTCTTCACCACTTCCAATCATTCGTCAGATCCTTAGGTCCCAAAAAACACAATGATCAGGAAAATAAGGTTATTAAACAATTCAATGATTTTATAAGACGGCTAACGGACAGCAAGTTGATTGGGGGTGAAGGAACATGAAGAGTTAAGGGAAGGGAAAGGTGATGGTCAAGTTTGATTGTGCCTTTGCCATCAATTGTGGCACGAGTACCATTGGTCACCATCACCTTATCCTGCCCAGAGCAAAGAGAGTATGAAGAAAAGAGGCTTGGGTTACCGATCATGTGATCAACAGCTCTAGAGTCAATAATCCAAAGGATATTACTAGGTTTGGAAGCAACACTTAGTGTTGTCCCATCAATACCCGACTGACACATGGAAGCAGAAGGAAGAGTAGATGTATCCAGCCATGATAGTAGCTTCTACAGGGTGGCAATATCATTAGAAGAGAGACCTAGAAGTTTGGATTATGTGGAACTTGATGTTCCACCTTCAGTGGAAGAACCTTGGATAGTGGCAACACTTCCTTTGATTTTTTGTCCACCCTTCTTGGTTTTGAATTTTGCAGGATCTTTGTCAAGATAAAGCTCCCGTCAAGTATCAACTAGGTGGTTTGTCCAGCCACAATGAGCATATTTTCGGCCTCCCTTGGATTCCTCCTTGGATGCATTCACAGCTGATTGTTTGCCCTTGATGACCAGAGCTTAATGATCACCAAGATGCCGGTCACTGGAATCCTTTACAGCAACATTCATCATTTCTCTTCAACTTTCTTCAATAAGAACTCTTTGATATACCTCCTCAAGAGGAGGAATAGGAATCTCATTGTGAATCTGACCCTATGTTATCAAAGGCGATCGCCTCGCTCACCTAGGCAATGAAGTAGGTTGAGGCGAGCCTAAACGCCTCGCCTCGCCTCATGTTTGCCTCACCCACCTAGGCACTTGCCTATGATGTATATGTCATATGCTTGTTTCTTTTTAAATTATGTGGTAGTGGCATAGTGCTATTTCTTATTCTTAATTATTCTAAAATGGCTAATGCCTCTGTTAACTATGTCCAGTATCCTTTTTCTCTTACGTGGTGTCACATTGTTTTCTTACTTTTGGTGATTCCTAAGACCATCCACTACTTATACGAGTAGTGGATGGTCTTAAGACATTACATGTTGGACATGATCAATGATTTTCAGAGTCTTACATATGATTATTTTAGATGTTTTCTTTATTTTCCTTATATTGTCATTTTCTTCCTTCATAGCGATTTGTAAGAGAACATGTCGCCTCAAACGCTTAGGCAACCGCCTAGGCATTTGAGGCTAAGGCGAACTCCTAGTCGCCTCAGTCACCTCTCGCCTCTGACTACATAGATCTAACCCTAGGATTTTATAGTTTCACTCGTGAAGTTCCGGGCCTATCTGAAGAGCATGATTGTCATGGTGGGAAGAGGAGGCAAGTCTCTTCGCAGAAGACAAGTATATGTGGACAGGGATTGTGCCAGTGCTTTGAGAAGGGGCATCTGAACTAGATGACATCTCTGATTCTGCTGTAGGAAACTCCCCCTTGCATTAATGGCTGCCTTAGGTCTTGGAAACCTCCACTGTACAGCCCTTCAGTGCTGTAGTGTGGTTCTTTATAGGAGGAACGAAGACAGTCCTAGCTTGGGCAACAAGAAATTGTCCTCCACAGCCAACCGGCAGGAGAGACAAGGCGGAACAACCAAGAAAAGACTGCCATAGGGAAGAGGAAGGAAGACCGGTCCCGGCTTGGGCTGCAAGAAACTATCCTCCATAGCCAAATGGTGAGATGGGTGGAACAACCAAGAAAACACTGCCGCAGAGAAAAGGAAGGGTAGACGAGCAAGATTTCACGAGTAGATGAGCAACTCCCAAGGCCACGACGCTAAAAACCTTGGAGTTCCCCTCCTGTTTGCAGACTCCACCAAAAGGACCAACCACTGTGCACATTCAAGGTCTCTCCACAACCATTTCTCTCCCTTGGCTCTGATACCATGTAGAGGAAGAGGCAGGGCAGAGGAATATATATATATATATATATATATATATATATATATATATATATCTATAGAGAGAGAGAGAGAGAGAGAGAGAGAGAGAAGATGGCAGAAGAACAAGAATGGGGGCAGTAGTGATGATTGGCCTGCTCAATCTTACCCCTCTCTTCAATTTATATTGTTAGGCCAACATCATTCGTAGTACATGACTAAACTGTCCCCTGGTTAAGTAACAAGCCAGTGGGCAAGAAAGGACAGAGGAAGCAAAGAAAAATAAGACAGTACAATCAAGGAAAATTATAATAAAACCCACAATTTTCTCAACAGGTCCAAAATGTGATGGCGTCGCACAGGAGAACACAGCATTCAGAAGTGCTGCAGTAGAAAATTTAACAGAGGAGGGAGGACTTCAAACATGACAAAGGGTAAGAAGGTAAGAATGTTGGAAGGGAAATTCACATTGGAGAGACGTTCAATTCTGCTATGGGAAGGAAGCACCCACAGCAGTGAACCAAAAAAGTTCTATACAAGGAGAGACGAGAGGAACAAAATGTTGCAAAGGAAGCTCAGCATCTATGCATGCTGAGATTGGGGACTCTAATACCATGTGGAAAGAGAAAAAGAAATGATATATACTGAGTTTGACAGGTAAAATGGCTGCAATAACCCCTACACCAATAAAAAGAAATAGCTGCTCCTCTTGACATAACACATCAACCTTTACCCCCTTGCACACTCCATGCATGTGATCAGTAAATGATGACTAGGCCTGCAACAGTTTCATCACCATCTCTCTCTCTCTAGAGAGAGAGAGATGGTGATGAGAGAGAGCTTTGGTTCCAATTGACCACTCTGTCAATCATCCTCTCTAACCTGGTAGCAACCATTTCCATAATCATTTTTACATCCCATTCAACATACTAGTCAGCTTGAATTCCTGCTAATATCCTCCTTGATCCACTCTTCAAAGTGCTAGAAGAAGAAAAGAGGAAAGCCATCAAGTCCTGATGCTTTCTCACCTGCACTTCAAATCAAGGAATTCCGGGTCGGATCGGGTCCCCGAATCGGGACCCGCCGATCCCAATCCGAATCGGGATTGGATCGGCTGGAATCGGCCAGGATCGGCCTATCCGGCCGGATCGGGACCCGCCGATCCCGATCCGAATCGGCCGATTCTGCATTCCATGCTTCAAATAGCACTACCTTAAAGGGTCTAACCAAGTCCTTTCCCTAATCCCTAGAGAGATGTGGAAGATATCCTAGGTCACCACCTTTCCTCAAAATAAAAATTGAACATAGAAGACTCCACATGCTTTCTGAGCTCCTCCTTGTAATGAACAGAATACCATTTTGGAGCTCTTTGACTGCATTAAATCTTCTTTTCCCTGAAGCAAATCAATGAAAGAATTCAATGTTCCTATCGCCCTCCTGCACCCATCTAGATCTCTACTTCCAATATGTCTCTTCTTGGCAACAGATTCTGCATGTTCTGTTTTTACTTTACCCCTCTGCTTTTTGTCTTCATCAGTAAGCATACTTACCTCTCCATAGTGTCAAGCCAATCAATATTCTCTAGTAACCTGTTCATCCCCTCCTTGCTTAGTAATCTATTCTTTCCCTATTGCTGGAATACTTGTTGAAGCTTTGTAGTGTCAAGCCAATCAATATTCTCTAGTAACCTGTTCATCCCTTCCTTGCTTAGTAATCTATTATTTCCCCATTGCTGAAATACTTGTTGAAGCTTTGTAATCTTCCTATCATAGGAGCCATCTTATGCCTTCCATCCAGGTGTCATCACTATCTATTAAGTCATCATCCCTGAGCAAGAACTTTTAAGCCCCAAAACCCACCTACACTTATACCTGCTACTGGTCTTCAATAGAAGTGGTTAGTGATCTGACTCATTTTGACAAACAATTTGTTTCCAATCCTAAATAATGTTACCTAGGATCTCTATGCATGAGTAATGGACTCCCCTCTCTGATAATTAATGGATCTCTGACCCTAAGATCCTTGAAGAACTGAGTTATCAAGACACGTTATTTTTCGGGTGGTTATTGAAGGAAAATCATATAATGTTCATTGGTCAATTTGGGTATGTAATTTCCTACCAAAAGTGTATAAATAGTGAAAGAATAGATAATGAAATTTTAAGACTGCATCAAAATCAGTCTTCCCTTCATGCAATTTGTCTTCAGATTGCAATTTGAACACTAAGCATAATTAGTTAGATACATAAGTTATGCATATATTATATATGTGCATTCCCAATAAGAATTCCAATTGTCATACCAAAGTCAAAGATGCCTAGAGAAGAGAATTCATTGCATGTATTATACACACTTGCACGTCACTAATTGTTTGACCGAGAATTTTGACCATCTTATTTGAAACTCAAATTGAGTTACACCCAAAGTATCTTATACAGCATCTGTATCATACCAGATTCAACAAATGTACTGAAGTACTCTGCAAGAAGATTTTGATCTAACCATCCAGATAGTTTAAAATTTAAATGTCTGTGCCAATCTAGCTATCCAGAAAATACTATACTCCCAAAAGCCCACAACTATGTCTTTGACCCACCATTAGATTCCTTTAGACAACAAGTACCAGATAACTGCCCCCATCCATATGCTCATGGACTTGCATTCCGAAATGTAATCTTTTTTCTTTTTCTTTTTTTTGCTTTGCCCTTGACCCAACATCAATTTTCTTTTATTCTGTGGGATTCTTCTGCAGGATCCTCCACTTATAATTGTTGTTATTCTATTGTACAACAGCTACACACTTCCTAAATAGCATTCTGTTCCATTACTCAGAGAAAAATCATGTTTTGTCCCTCCAGAAAATGTGATGTTCAAAGGGAAATTCATCTTCTATGCAGATACATTACTATTCAATCTCACATATTTAATATCATGCTCTTTTACTTATATTTTCAACTATTTTATTTAAATCAGCCATATACTTCATTTGCAAATTCATCAGGCATTTGTCAAAATCCTCATCTAGAGGCTAGTCTTGCAGATGACTTCTCTATCAAAATGCTAGCATGTACCCCCAAACTTCATATTAGTTAGACCCAAGGTTTGCCGTATCGTACCGGATCGGGCTGACTCGTACGAGTCGACCCGTATCTAGGCTGACCCGATCCTCTGATACGCACCGAGTCGGACCAGATCACGCCGACTCATACATGCTTAATGGAATGTTTTAAGTTGAATTTCTCCTATTTGATAAGTAGAATTATATTTTTATATCAATTAATAGAATACATTTCTCTAAAATGTGACTTAAACTCACAATTTTAACAAACAACTCATTGATTTTAACAAACTCATTGGCTGGACTCGTGCGAGTCGGACCGAGTCGGATAGGTATCGTACCGTATCTGGGAAGATACGATCCGATACGGATCAGCGATACGGCGAACCTTGGACCTGAACTTTACTTCAAGGTGAAATATTAATTTTAGACCATTACCTAGAAGTAGTATTTGGGATGTGTAAACATCAGGTTTAGGTCGAGTTTCATTCTGTATGGCCAGCAGATTCAACCTTCTCATTGTGCATGATGCCATTTCCAATGTTCTAAACTCTCTTGCAAGTCTCTCAAAGCTGAATCATTTTTTTTCTCTAGCATATGCATTCATTTCCCGATGAGGATAAGATCAAATGCATTTTAACAATAGCAAGCTCTAGATGGAGCTTGAGTTGATGGATGCCTCGCTTGACATCCACATGCCTTCAAACTCAAAGTAACACCAACAAGCAAGAAGCAGCTGCAGGTGTTCCAAGACATCAAGTCCCACTACTGCATAAACGACAGTTTCTTACTGATGAAAGTTTGCACAAGGTTGCATCCCATGTGTCCAACAAGATGACACATGCCTGAATTTTCAATCGAACCCTTATGAAGTGGCTAACATGAAGAAGGCATTTTGGGTGGTTGACCTCTATGAAGGAACTTCCAAGCTCTTTCTAGACTTAATCGGCCCTACAGACAAGTAATCATGCCAACAACAAGATTCTACCAAAACCTTCAAGACTGACTCGTAGAATTAGAATAATGGGCAGTTCCAAGGACCAAAATTCCCTAAGAGTCCAATTGCAAATCGGTGGATACAGAGAGTTACATAAAGGAATTACAAGTGAAGAAACAATGAGAAAGGCAACTGCCCTCTGCAGGCGCACAAGTTGGTATTGAAAAATTGCCCTAAGCATCCATGTTTGACTGCATGGACATGGGTTCACAATTGACTTGCCAAGGGAAGGTAAATAGCTGCAGGACCTTGAAAGCAAGCAAATGCCATTTTCTCCCATCCCATGGAAAACAAGAACAACATGAAATAGGGAAAACACCAGTGGCAGCCAAACTCTGCCAGCTCCGCACACGTGAATGACAACGAGAATTAAATCCAGTTTCTCCATTTGCCCTAATGCAGGAACAGAAAAGAACAACAGCTGACAACTCGGCACTCTCCAGAACACACATGAAAAAATGGGCAGAAAATCGAAAAAAGGAAAAATAAAATGTACCGACTACTCACGGCAACACGACCTGCAAGTGGCACCGAAATAAAGCAAAACAGTAGCCGCAAAAAGAAAAAGTTTGAGAGGGGGGCCAAAATTAAAAAAGAAAGAAGCCAAAATAAAAACAGCCGGAAGACAGCAAAATATACCCTCTTAAAGGAACCCAACAGGGAACGAGATACCATCACTTCTTCCTTCTCTTGGGTTTCCATCTCCCACAAACTACCTCAGAATGGGCTATGTTAAGATCACAAACTCCCCCCCACCCAACCCCCCAGAATGCTGCAGAGAAAGGGCACCTATAGTTCCTTGCCCTGGTTCTTAAATGAATTAATGCATGTATTATTGTTCTTATTATGCACAGAAGGCAGATGGAAATCAACAGAGAGACCAGACCACCAGAATGCTACCAGTACCAGCCAAGCCTTTATTACTAGAGCAGACAGAGACACAGGAAGCCCACATCCAGTGAAATGGAAGGGACAGAAAAAGGGGCGTGGGGAGTACGAAAATAAATGTGCTCATGTTCGTGTATCTATATATATGTACACAGAGAGAGAGAGAGAGAGAAGCAAAGTGGTGCTTGCCTCCCTCAGACGAGGGGATACTTGCCTCCTTGGGCTGGCGTTTTTGGACGCGCTCCGGCTCCGGGCAAAGAGAGGAGGAGCAAGGAAGGAAACACCCCTGCCGCTGCGGAGAACTGCCGAGTAGAAACGATAAGGGAGACAGAGAGGACGACGGGTGTCAGTGGGGGCGGGGTCCACCGCGCGTAACTGCATTTAAAATTTGAAATAGAGTGGTATAATATATCATTGTCGCCCGTACGGCCAGGCAGTTGGCTGGGTCTCGGTAACCATCCGTGTCGCTCGGTAATCGTTATGCAGCGCAGCAGAATGTATACGTATGAGAGAAAGGGGGGCATGAAATGGCTGCTGGGCCCTTGTCTGACCAAGCCCTTCGCGCTCCTTTTCTCTCTCTGATCGGTGTGCCTGGTGTGCGAATGGGTTCGGAGTTTTTCTGCTGACAAAGAAGACTGGTAAAAACAGAGTCAAAAGAAAGGGTCCCCCACCCTTGCTCCGGGCTCCGGTTGGAAGGCGGGGGGTGGGCCCTAACATACCCCGTTGGGACTTGGGGAGTCGGGGACTCGGCTAGTGACGTTAATAGGCCTGGCAGGCGCGCCGGCCTCACTGACCTCGCCCACATTTTGTGTCAAAGGCTGGGCCGTAGCTTCTCGCCCATGGGCCAAAAAAGTTGGGCCAACCAGGCTTCGGGCAAAAGTCGTCGTGGTGGTGCTTGGTATGCAAGGAATTGGCCGTCTAGCCATTCCAGGGCTATGTCCAGAACTTCGAATTATCTTTAGAGCTGAGGCCTAATGCCCCCCCCCCACAAGTTCAGTGGATTTTAGCCTTTTAGAGATATTTTGCATTTTAGCCACAGGGGCATGGAGTCCCTAAGGGCATGGTAAAAAGGGTAATAAAAAGTATGGTATAGTAGCACTCCTTATGAGAAAACTCATCCTCTTACTGCCCCCATTAAAGTGAGATTTAGCAGTCTTGGAAGTTCTAAAATGAATAAATTGCTATCAAGAGTCAGTATCAGCAAGCTTGAGGTGGAACAAACTTGGCAAGCCGCAGGGCATGGAGTCCCTAAGGGCAAAATAAGGGCTAGGCCTTAGCTTCAAGATGGGCTTCCTCATGGCGGCAGCAGGAAGACGGGGTATAGAGGAGGAGGGAGAGGCAGAAGGGAAATAATAATCATCATATAGTAGGAGCACACCCTTGCCAAAGTTGTTGTTTGGGGGAAAGTGGGGGTTTGGGTTGTTTGGCAGCACTGGGGATGGAGCGAGGATTCAGCAATAAGGGCTTGTAAGAGACTGCACCTTATGAAGGACCTGATATTTTAGAGCAAGACAGTACTTTGTACTACGAAGAACAATTAGGAAAGGTGGTGGACATGGGACAAGACTAGCAAGTTACCTATAGGTTAGAGATACCGGAGAGCATGCCAGGGGAAGATGCCAAAGATCAAAGAATGCAACAAGTGGGTGAAGGGCAAGCAAAGAGATGCATGTGTGTGCATGCATGTGCATGTGTGTGTGTGTGTGCGCGCGCACGCGCGCGCGTGTGTGTGTGTGTGAGAGAGAGAGAGAGAGGGAGAGGCACAAGGGAGATAATAATCATCATATAGTAGGAGCACACCCTTGCCAAATGTTGTTGTTTGGGGGAAAATGAGAGAGAGGGAGAAGCTTCCCCCTCTGACACCACCCTCTTGAAACCAGAAGCACCAAAGTATGATTGAGAGAAAGAGGGTGTTTATGTCGTTTCATAGGGGAAAAAGAAGGAATATTTCTCAAGACACTTATTTCTTAGTTATCCACTAATTTATAGGGATTTTTATCTTACAATAAACAAGCATTTGGAAAATTATTTGAAAATGTGAAGAGTACAAGAATAAAGTGTAAAGAGTAAAAGAATAAAAAAACTTTATAACTATCATTAGTGATATCTCACTTAAAAAATTGTATGTATATATATATATATATATGTGTGTGTGTGTAAAATCTTTTATAAAAAATAAGATTGTTGATAATGCTATTAGATATTTATGTTGCAATAAATTGGAAAAAATAATGAGATTACCATGATTGAAATTAAAAAAACTAAAATCATACATTGTAGACTTTAAGAAAGTGATTGCTTATGCCGGAATAGGAGGTATTTTAATTTCTAACACCTTTTAGCTTAAGCAATTTTGGCCTTTTACCTCAAATGACTTATACCAGGTATTCCAAGAATAATTCATTCCCACACTGAATAAGGATCTCGCCTATAAAATGGAATAAGTGGGTTAAACGGAATAATAGGCTTTATTCCACAAACAAATTGAGCCTGAAATACATTAATATTTAGCTCATCCAAAGAGGGCCAACCCAAACGTGGGCACTAGCATATTGAAGAATTAGTCACCATAGGCCAAGCTCAAGTCTTGGGATCTCACGTTTGGACCAAACCAAGTTGATTCAACCTAGACTTGGCTCACACACAAACTGAAACCCAATGCATCCAAATTCACGTGTCTCAGTTAAGTGTGTTTCATCATTATCAAAGGTTCAATGAAAATATTTATTCCTTTTGACAACATTAAAGCTAAGTAGTAGCTTTACAAATATAATACAAACTTTTACTTTCATAAAATTAGCAACAAACTATTAAATATAAGAAAATATAATTGTTTTAAAAGATTTTGTCATTAGAACATCAAAATATATATTTATACGCATGCACTCTAATGTTGCTACACACCTTAACACCTGCTAATGGACAACGTAGATGACTAATCCTGCAAGAGAAAAAGTAATGTCAAGGGTGTCCTCAGGTAGTAGGATAGAATGAGAGACACAAGGAATCTATTGGGTGTGTATGGAGCTATTTAGAGGGGTTTTATCTTTTTAGGGATTTTGCTTTAGTGCGCTTATTTTTGTTAGGTTCGGTCAAAACCCCCAAAAAATCGTAACAGCAGAAGAACAGAAAATAAAACGAGTTTCCAAACTAGTTTGAATTTCTATTGATGTACAAAAATGATCTAAATAAATCATACGAGATTTATCACTTTGTACAAAACACGTTGTCCTATGTAAATCAATGCCGAACTCTTCGAAGCTTTGAGCCGCACAAGCGTACGCCCTCTAGAGTAGATCCACACGAACTCTTCGCAGCAACAGAATGTAACTTCTTCAACCCGCACCACCTCAAGGTCCCTCTTGCTTCTGGAAAACAACGAAGGTGTAAGGATTGAGGTTTTGAATCCGGTTATCGGGTCGACTTCGGTGTCGGACCCCTTGGTTTGGGCCCTTGTGGGACTAGGTCATGGGTTCTTTTTCGCGTCAAACTTGCTCGACGCGGTTCAAACGGCGTCTGGTTAGGGGTACGCTTTTTAGAATGTGCCACGTAGGTCAGTTTTGGGCCGCAAGAGTATGGCCCCGGTCTTATCGTCTGAATGGTGTCTTGCATGGTCGACGCCATTCAGAGATCTGTCAGTGTACGACCCTGTCGTGTCGTCTAAATGATATCAGTCTTGGACAACGCGTTTTATCAAAATTTCGGTTAATACTCCGAAGCCCTCCTTCCCTTCTCTCATTTCTCTCATTCTCTTCTCTCTCCTCCCTTTCTCCAATCCATCCGGCGCCTCCTTCCCCTTCTCCTTCCTTTCCTCTCCACATTCCTCCTCTCCCTCCACTCCATCAACCTCCTAACTTCTACTACTACCACCACCATCTCTTCTGCGGCGCATTTCTCTTCGGACGGCGGCCAACATCTCGGTGGAGTGACTGCGTCCACGGCGGTACCGACGGCGGCTTGTGGCGTGGCGGTTCGGCAGCTAGGAGCACAGAGGAGTTCAAGTAACCGGTAAGATAACGATCCTCGCGGTGTTTTATTTACAACCATGATTTTCCCACTTTGAAGCATACAATATGTATTGATGCTTCTGGGGTAGAAAGCATGCTTTAAGGGGTTCTTTATGAAATAATTAGGTTTCTCCCCTACTTTCTCCATGTTTGACGTTTCTGTGTGATTTGGGAGAGAAATCCCACTTTATGACTCAAGGGAGGCCAAGGAGAACCTATTTGCGTGTGGTAAATGACGTCTGGGGATAGCGACGCCATTTTAAATGGCGGTTGCCACCCGAAACGTGATTTAGCCCAGCTTGTTCCGAAGCCAGTTCAGAGGATTCTGTGTCTGTATTGAATAGCGTATGGAGACAGCGACGCCATTTTAAATGGCGGCTGCCACTCGAGACGCGATTTAGCCCAGCTTGTTCCAAGGCCAATTCAGGGAATTATGTGTCTGTATTGAATAGCGTCTGGGGACAACGACTCAATTTTAAATGGCGGCTGCCAGGGGCGACGCGATTTAGGTCATCTTCCGAGGCCGATTTCCGTGTGAACCAGTTTAGGAGTCTTGAATGACGTCGGCTACAGGCGACGCGATTCAAGACAAAACCTCATTAGTTCATGAAATTAACATGTGTTTACATTGTTAAATAGTCTGGTTAAATGCAGGCTTAAAAACGTACTTCAAGGACGATGATTTCTACGTGATCGGATCGCACTGTGTTGTGTTTTGTGCAACCGTGGACCTAGAGTGACAGTTGTTATCGCTTAGGCACCCTGTGTCAATATGGGAGTGACACGGCGCCGATATGGGAGTGGTAGAGTGACGCCTAGAGAGAGGGTCATCTGGTGTACCCCGGGGTATAGCTAGTACCGGTGTAGGAGTGGTACATTTAAAGTGTCACTCGTACTGGGAGAAGCAGAACCACTTAGAGTTAGATAGGCCGGAGTAGTCAGCGCGCTATTCGATGGGTTGTTGTTTGGTCCCAGCAGGTCGATGTTTTCCGCATTCCGTATGGTTTGTATGTTAGCCGAGACGCTGGTTGTGGATTCTGTGGTGAAGTGGTTTCAGAGTTGTGCATGTTACATTTACGAATACATGTGTTTTATATCAGAATTTGGGAGTCTTTTAGGAGTTATGTTTACTACTTTATTTATTTAAATTGTCTATCTTGTATTGTTGCGCTCGTGGGTGCGTGAGTGGGTGGTAGGGATCGAAGGATCCCTATTGAGTCCATTTCGATGAGACTCACCTTGCGGTTTTCAGGTGAGGGTTCTAGGCAGGCGTAGCGTGGAGGGTGTTGTCTCGGGTTGCGCGCTAGTAGCCACTGTTCCGAGATATGTCCCGATGTAGTTGTTATTTTCCTTTCAAACTTGTATGCTTAATTATTTCTTTTCAAGTGGAATATGTAATTATTTACTGAGTTAAGTCGAATTGTAATTATTTTTAATTCCGCACTTCATTTACAATTCGATGGGATGTGGAATGTTTAGCTTAGTTTATCATTTATTTTCCAGACTTATCGAAATCCTGGTTTGGCTCCAATTTTTAATGATTCGGTACCCATTTAGTAATCGGATCACCGATTATAGGATAACGGGTCGTTATAGAAGGAGGGAGAGAAAGAAGAGTCCAACTCTTCTGAGCTTGACGGCAAGCCTTTTTGGAATGGCTAGATTAGGTTTTAGGTTGGAGGATAAAAGGGTTATATATAGTAGTTCGTATGACGGCAGCTTGAACCGCCTTTTAACCAAACCCCTTTATTTAACCGTCGTGGTTAAAGTAAACCCAAAGGCATTTTATATATTAATATATTATTATTAGTTTATTTATCAAATAAGTCTAATAATACATATATTATATGCCCTTTATATTATTGTATATATACTTTTAAGCTATTTACCGATTATTTTCCCAAAATAATCTAATACTTTAGTATATATTTTTCCATACAATAATATCCCGTTCTGTAAGAGTTATTTGTGTGTGATCCTTTAGGCCCATTATCACTCTAGTTTAAAGATCTATTAACTTCTAATCTAATTAGAAGTAAATTAAATCGGTTATTCCCAATAACTGTTTAATTTGATCCGGATCTTTTGATCATATTTGGTCAAGCAAATCCGCGTGATCCCAAATGATGTCGGGTTCATCTTCACCATGTCTAGTACCTGCAAGTCTTCAGTTACCGTATCGCTATAATCCCTCGCTCATTCTATGAGTTCGATCCATTCGTGTGGTATGGTATGAGTTCGATCCGTTCGTGTGGTATGGTTATATTAAACGACTAGTGATCGTGTCGTCTGACCATGACTTCCATGATTATTTCACGTTTGTTCCAAACGAACCGATACCACCCTGGCCAGGGATTTAATGGAGCATCCATGTCCCCATTAACTGTCTATGATATATCTGATAGTGAGCGATCCCCTCTTGACCATTAACGGTCTTCGCATGTATTCCGATATGACTAATAATTCGATGTTTCATGACTTATAGTTAAAGTCACTTAACCAAATATTAAACCACACCAGTCAGTACACAAGACCCCATTAATGTCTCAGGTCAAAGGATCAACGATACTACTGAGACAAATGGATCTTCAATTGACATTATGTATAATTAGCCATCTGAAGATCCATCAGCAGATCATTTCAGTGAACATCCTTCCAAGATGAACACCCACACATATGTGCTGGTGCCCTGCACTTGTGACCGTGAGATTGTTCATCTATACATCATACATGCCGATTTATAAGTAATCAATATCTCAGAATGATTACTCTCCAATCGAGAACAGTTTAAGGTATGTGTCCATGTATAGTCAGACTCACATTCGAGATCTCATCTCGAAATTGACTTTACAACCATATATTCTAAGGACAACATAAAGCAATCTATAGATTACAAGTTTACGCTTGAATTACCACTTAATTATATTGAACAAGATTGTACAACACATTGAGCCTACACGGCCCAGAATTGGCATGTAGGACACCCAAACACTAACAATTTTGACTTTATCAAACCAATTGAATCTTAAATTCAACTCAAACCCATTGCACCATAAAGGCGACAATGTGATTTACAACTTTACATCTCCCTCAGAAGAACACTCTTAATTAATTGTCAGGATCCTAAGTTGATATCCGCATAAGAAGATATGACATTGATTCTAAATTCAAATTGTCCTCTTACAGTGGTGATATGATAGTTCTTTACTGGTGGTGCTGTCCATGAGCAAGTAGCCTGCATTGGTTGTCTAGTTGATTATGGACTGCTTTTGTTGAAGAATTATGTTAGAAGGTTACTGATGTTAAAGGTGTTAGTTCATTCAAGCATACAAAAGGCTTGGAAGTAAAAGGAAAACTTTGATGGGATATATCCATACCAATTTTAGGGCATATGACCTTGTTTAAGTGACAATTATGTAAAACAAGGTTATATAGAATCAAAGTGGGTTTTAGACCACTTGGATGAAACCAAGGGAACATTGGCCTTTCTAAGGTTTATCTTTGACATGAATGGGTTTGTTTAGTCTAGGGACTTAAAAGATCCTATCAGATTTATAATGATTTTAAAAGTCAAGGAGACTTGGTTTATGAAATGATTATAAAAGGGATATTCTTCTAGAAAAAAGAAAATAATAAGTTATCCTAAATGACTTTCCAAGAGTGTAATGTTGATGGTGTGTGTCCGTCAAGCCAAATCACATACTTTATACAATCTTGTTCTTATAATATTAATAAAGGAATTTATATTCATTATGTGTAATTTAATTAAACGTTTCATAATGAAGTCCACAAATGTGTGTAATAGATGTTAAATTATGATGGATCATAATAATAAGATTAACATCTTTTAAACACACTTTCTTAATTGTTCATAGTTGAAGGGTATTTGAGAAGGAAATCAAATATCCGGTAAGACAAGTACATGTTACCCCTACTCATATGCTGAGGGTGACTAGTATCATAGTCACTTGTGTGGAGACATTAAAGTGAACATGTAGGTGCTTATTGGTGAATGAGTTCACCAAACTGATCCGACATGAATCACTAGATAGTAATATTACATAACTATCAACCAGTTTGAGTCATCATCACAATGACGTGGTTGGTCCTTAGACCGAAGGCATCCAAAACATCATGGCGGTGGACTTCTAGATTTTGACCTTGGTTATTAGATCTTTAGTCATGGGGTTCTAATTAGTCAAGTGATTAGCTTTAGTGGAATACCTTTGAAGGTGATTATGTGTTCAACATGATATCATCCACTCTTAGTAATTAGAGAGAAAATGCTCTAAGAATAATGCTTAGGAGTCCCTGGCCAGGGTAGGACAACATATTAGAAAATGTATTTTCTAATGATGCTTTGCGGCATCTGATCCAAGTGAATGAGCTAATTAGGTTTGACAGTTGACCATATTCTAAGTTCACTCGAGAGCATTGGTATGAGTGAAGGACTATAGCCACGCGGTAACTGATGACGGAAAGGTTCTTTGAGCTGGTTGCTGAACCTCATTGCCTTCCGAGATCATGCAGTATTGCTTGGCATCTAATTTGATCGGAAGTCCGACCGATTATCATGAGATAATAGATCGGTTAATTAATAATTTAATATGAGATCTTAAATTGATTGCTTTAAGTCAATAAGGCGTTACTGGACTTATTAGGCTAAAAACTAGACTGGCATTTAGGCCTAGAGGGTTACCCACATAAAGACTCTCGGTCGATGGTGTTTAAGTGAGATTTTAATAACTCAAGGATAAAAAGTTGCATAAGTTATTATAAATATTAATTAGTTTGAGCCTGGCCGCGCCTTGGACCAAGCTCTAGGGTTTCAGTCTGAGCCTGGCCGCCCCCCTCTCTCTAGCCAGCACCACATCAAATATGGCGCCCCCTGCTCTCTCTCCATTGTTGCACCTATTCTTGCTTGTGAGGAACACCGGTCGCATGTCGTAGGCACCATCTTGGAGAATAAATCTCGACGAACCCACTACCAGCTGAGGAATGAAGGATGAACCGTCAACCAGAGGATCATGTGGATACTACTAGAGGTTGGGTATCTGCGCGGTTGACGGCATCACTCCATCAAAATTGAACAGTCGTAGATTCGACTCTACACAAGGTGATATTCGATCATCGATCTATTTTGTTTGTCAAAACGGATCAATTATGGTGGGAGATTTAATTTATATATTCTGCTGCATTTTTGTTCTTCACGTTCTTCATCTCCTGCTCAGATCCTTACAGGGGGTATCAGAGCCAGGTTACCACTTGAATCTGTTTCGATTGTCTAAAACATACTAAAACAAGATTATATGCTATAAAGATTGGATCTTTTTTATTTATATGTGATCATAGAGTATTTTTTTTGTTGGAATCGCCTGCACATATGATGCTTACTTAAATGCCATTGTTAAAACATAGATAACATCAATCTTAATTTTCGAATCTCAATAAAAATAACAACGTAGTACTTGGTTGAGATTGGGTCGATCCATAGAGAAATAGAATTGTTAACTTTGAAACTTTTGGGTTTTCTTAGCAAATATTTTGACAAGTGTGACTTTGAGATGCAAATCTATAAAAGATGATTAATTAAGTACCAGAGTTTGACCACACAGCTAAAACACCTAATTTTTATTAAGAAACTACTACTTAAGACACTATTGATGAGATTAAACAAAATAGATGCACCTAACTAAATAATCTTATTCTAGAAAAGAAATAAGAATATCCACAAGAAATTAAAAAAAAAACTTGATCACTATTAATGAAATAAGAAGACTTACAATGGTTCTAAAAATAATAATAATAAAAAGAAATTCTACTTAAATGCTTAACACCAAAGAAATAAACTAATTAAAATGTAAATAACAAGGAGGCCACAGAGAAGAGAGGCTGGCTTGGGAGGCGTAATGCGCCGGGGTGGTTGGAGCTGGCGCAATGGACCGCAGCGCTGTGCGAAGCTGGGCGTTGCAGACTAGGGGGGCGCTGACTTCGGGCGGTACGGCAGCAGGTGGCGCGAGAGGGAAACGCTCGCCAGTGGGCACGAGCGACGATGAAGCCCCAGCGCGAACACTTGCGGGGCACCACGTGGCATGGTGGCTGTGGTTGACCTGGGTGGTGAAGACGCGTGGCGGGGCAAGGCGGCGCGGGCTCGAGCGTCGCGCACAGGCAATGAGGAGAGGCGGTGGTGAAACGCTTGCTGCTACCGCGTGGCACAGGTGTGGGCCCAGGCGTTGCTGTGCGCGTGGCTGAGTGAGAGAGAGAGAGAGAGAGAGAGAGAGAGAGAGAGAGAGAAAAAGGTGGAGGGAGAGAGAGAAGACACAGGATAGAGAGAGAGAGAGAAGACGCAGGATAGAGAGAGAGAGAGAAAAACTAGGAGAGAGAGAGAGCACTGCGGGAAGGGAGAGAGGGGGTGCTGGGAAAAGAGAGAAAAAGTAAGGGAGAGAGATAGAAGTTTAAAAAAAATTCAAAAGTTGTGAATTTCCGGGAATGGGAGAGCCCCCACCCTTTTCCTTTATTTTATAATTTTCAGATGAGATTTTGAATTTCAAAAAGGTGAGAAAGGGGTTTTAATTTCTGTATTAAGCTCTCTCTTAATTATAGTATCATCTTTTAAGCCCATAAAAACTATTTTGAATTTTGAATTTCAAAATAAATATCTCTCTTTTTAAATTTTAGGATTCCCTCCTCCCTCTCTCTCTTAGTTGGCATGTGGACCCCAGTTGAAGATAAAATACGAAATAAAATGTTGTTTCTACCAGGATTCGAACCTTGGTCACTTCGTTGAAATCCAAGTGGTCTATCCACTATGCCATTTGCTCCTTCATGTCCTGCATCCACATAAAATAACAATTAAGTCTATATGGTAATTAATAGATTATTCAAATGCATAGTTTGCCGATAAGTTCTAATGAAATTGTCACACTCAGTTAATCTATGAACTGATGATATTTGAAATTCGATTTTACAAAAGTAATATATTTGGAAGCATAATTGATTTATCTATCACTTCATATGGTTTTGTATATAAAATTACCAGTATAGTGTGTAAATTTCATCTATTATTTATTTAAAAATATGTACTTATCACATCCCCCAGCTTAATCATTGCTAGTCCCTTAGCAATGCAATCATTTGAAAAATTAGGACTACCATGATTAGTAGAAAGAATCAAACTTCATTTTAAAGGATATCTATTGCAAATGGTAGGCAATTTAAATTCAAGTTTTTATTCTTCCGCGCACTATACTAGGAATCAGGACAGGTGATTGTGTATATCATTTGAAGTGCTTGGAGTTCGTTTATATCATGTTTGGTATATCGTTGTCTTTGCTGACCTTTGGTGTAAGGATTGAGGTTTCGGATCCGGTTATCGGGTCAGTTTCGAGGTCGGATCCCTTGGTTTGAGCCCTTGTAGGGCTGGGGCTTGTGTTCCAAGCTCGACGCGGTTCAAACGGCGTCCGGTGAGGTGGACGCATTTTAGGTTGTGCCACGTGGGCGCCACGTGGGCCGCGGGAGTACGACTCCGGTCTTATCGTCTAAACGGCGTCTTGAATGGATGACGCCATTCAGAGTACGGCCCTGGTATGTCAGCGTACGACCTGTCTTGTCGTCTGATTGGCGTCGACCTTAGACGACGCGTTTTAGTTAGTTTCAGTTTGACCCCGCGAACCCTCTCTCCTTTCCCTCATTCTCTTCACTTTTTTCTCTCTCCTCCTCTTTCTCTCCGAACCTCCGGCGCCCTTTTCCCCCTTCTCCTTCCTTTCCTCTCCCAATTCCTCCTCTCCTTCCACTCCATCAACCTCCTAACTTCCACCACTACCACCACCATTTCCTCCGCAGCGCATTTCTCTTCGGATGGTGGCCGACGTCCCGGTAGAGTAACGGCGTACACGGGGGTACCGGCGGCGGCTCGTGGCGTAGTGCTTCGGCGGCTTGGAGCTCGGAGGAGTTCGAGTAACTGGTAGGGTGACGATCCTTGCAATGTTTTATTTAAAACCATGTTTTCCCGCTTTCAAGCATGTTTAAGGGATTTTCGGGGTGAAAATGCTAATATCACAAAATTAGGAATTGTGGGTTTTTATTGGGTATTTAGGTTTTCCTCCTACTCTATTTTATTGCATTTTTGTGCAATTTGGGGGAGAAAATCCCACCTTGGGAGTTGTGGGGAGGTGGAGGGAGAACCTGTCTGTGAGGATTAAATGGCGTCGGAGGACAGCGACGCCATTTAAAAGGCGGCTTCCACCTACGACGCGATTTATCCCAGATAACAGTCACTGCCTCTAGATTGAATAGCGTCCAGGGACAGCGACGCCATTCAAATGGCGACCTGACGCAATTTGGTTCGGATCACCCCGAGGGCTCATTCTGTTTCTATTGTGATTAGGCGACTAGGGATAGCAACACCTTTTAAAAGGTGACTACCTTTCACGACGCGTTTTAGGCTATCTTCCGAGGCCAGTTTTCGCATGAACCAGTTTAGGGGTCTTGAGTGACGTCGGCCTTGGGCGACGCAATTCAAGACAGAATCTCATTAAAACATGATATTAACATGTGTTTACATTGTTATATAGTTTGGATAAATGCATGTTTGAAGACATACTCGAGGACAATGATTTCTACATGATCGGATCGCATTGTGTTGCGTTTTATGCGATTGTGGGCCTAGAATGCCAATTGTTAGCGCTTAGGCACCCTGTGTCGGTGTGGGAATGACACGGCACCAGTGTGGGAGTGGTGGAGTGACGCCTAGAGAGAGGGTCACCTGGTGTACCCCGGGATATAGCTAGTACCGGTGTGGGAGTGGTACATTCGGAGTGTCACTCGTGCTGGGGGAAGCAGAACCACCTTGAGCTTGGTCAGGCCGGAGTAGCCAGTGCGCTATTCAAAGGGTTGCTGTTTGGTCTCAGCGGGTCGGTGTTTTCCGCGTTCGGCCGTGTGACTTGTGTGTTTAGCCGAGACGCTAGTTGTGGACTCCGTGGTAGGATGATTTCAGAGTCGTGCATGTTACTGTTATGAATGCATGTGTTTTATATGGAAATTTTGGAGTTGTGTTTACTGCTTTATTTATTTAAATTGCCTATATTTATGTATTGCACTTGTGGGTGTGTGAGTGGGTGGTGGGGATCGAAGGATCCCTACTGAGTCTTTTTCGATGAGACTCATCCCCCTGCGGTTTTCAGGTGAGGGTTCTAGGCAGGCGTAGCGAGGAGAGTGTTGCCTTGGGTTACGCACCAGTAGTCGCTGTTCCGAGGTATGCCCCGATGTAGTTGTTAATCTATTTTCTGGCCTGTATGCTTAAGTATTTCTTTTCAGTTGGAGTATGTAATTATTTGTTGAGTCAAGTCGAATTGTAATAATTTTTAATTTCTACACTTCTTTCACAATTTGATGTGATGTGAATGTTTAGCTTAGTTTATCATTTATTTCTCAGACTTATCGAGATCCTGGTTTGGCTCCGAATTTAATGATTCGGTACCCATTTAGTAATCGGATCCCCGATTATAGGGTGGTGGGTCGTTACATTTGGTGAAGAACTACCCAGGGGAGAGAAAAGAAAAAGAGATCTCCGGATTAGTTGGCTAGGCCCGCTTTTCGATTCTCGCACCAACTCAACACTTTTTAGGATTTGGTCTTATTTTTTTTCATTTGGTTGCGCTTTGAGGCTGTGTACTTTTTGCCACCCTTTTTGTAACGACCTGCCACCCTATAATCGGAAACCCGATTACTAAATGGGTATCGGATCATTATCTATAGTTCTCACCCGGATCTCATACAACACATCTGGAGAAATAAGCGTTAAACAAGGTTAAATATAACAATCTCACGGACTTCAAGGAAAGTACAAGTGCGCAGGAAGGAAATTAATAATGTCCGTACACAGTCCAACAATAATTACGTGGTCCAAAGAATTAAATAAGTACAGGCAGAAGCAAAGTATAACAACATCGGGGCATACCTTGGAATTGAGATAGCCGCTGGCTCGCACACCAAGGAGAACACCACACGCCGCCACTCGCCAAGAAGTCCACACCTGAAACCACAGGGAGTGAGCCACACCAGAATTGGGCTCAGTAGGGATCATCCGATCCCCGCCTCCCACACCCACACACACAAGTGCAGTAATACAAAAAAGAACGCAATTTGATTAAAGCAGTAAACACAGTTCTTAAATATCGATATGAGACATATGCGTTCACAATGTAACAGGCACAGTTCTAAGCGATTCAAGTAACCCAACTCAACGCCACAATTTTTAACCAAAGATCCGGCTAAACACTCAAACCACACTGTCGACCGCATACAAACGTCGCCTTACAACACCACCAACACCCACGCCTGTCCACCCCTACGATGTTCTGGGCGCCGTAGGGTGAGGCAGTGAGTCAAACTAGGACTAACTGGGACTAGTGAACCACCACCGTCCAGTTACGTGTGCACACAAGCAGTCTAGACCACTGTCCTATCAACCGGACTTCCCTCAACGCCAGGCCTCGGCGCTTCAAGAGGACCTTGGGGACCGGCGAAACCCCCTCAAGCCGAAGCTATAGGGACTACCCATAACCCTAACCTCCCGGGTCACATCAGGCCAAAGGGCGAAGGGTACTACTCATAACCTCGATATCTCAGGTTATATCAGGCCCAGTGACGAAAGGGTAAACTCCAGCAACACCACACCCGGCTCCACAGTAAGAAATACGCCGGAAACTGCCACGAGAAACTGGGAAAACACCGACCCGCTGAGACCAAACAGTAACCCCTCGGATAGCGCGCTGGCTACTCCGGCCCGACTGGCTCTAGGTGGTTCTGCTTCCCCCAGCCATAGGTGAAACACTAACATGTACCCCTCCCACATCGGTACGGCAACAATGCCACCTAGACACCGTGTCCCTCCCACACCGACACAAGGTGTCAAACGCAAACCACAATCGCATAAACACATGTACTCACAATGTAATTCCAATTATACATAAATCTTCTGCCTCGATGTATGATTTCAAGCGTGCATTTTAATCAAACTATCTAACAGTATAAACACATGTTAATATCATGAATTAATGTGATTCTGTTTTGAATTGCGTCGCCCCTGGCCAACGTCATTCAAGCATTTTAAATTGGTTCATATAAAATCGACCTCAGAATATGGTATGAAAAGTGTCGCCCTTCGCAGCCGCCTTTCAAAAGGCATCGCTGTCTCTGGACGTTATTTAAGCCAGAGACAGAACCCCCTCATCTGGGTTAAAACGCGTCTCCTTCGGCAGCCGCCTTTCAAAAGGCGTCGCTGTCCAAGGACGCCTTTTAACTCTAACAGACATGTTCTTCCCTCGGCCTCCCGAGTTATAGTTTGGGATTTCTCCCCCAAAAACGCACCAAAACACAACAAAAATAGGGAAGGAGGAGGAGAATCCATTTAACCTCATGAAACACACTAATTCCCCTTTTCATAAAAATGACTATTTTCTATAAAAAAAACCCTTTTAAACATGCTCATTCTACCCCAATTCTTCATAGACGTCGCATGCTTCAAAGCGGGAAACATTGATGATACAACCAAATTACATGTAAGGATCATCCCCCTATCGGTCACTTAAACTCCTCCTAGCTCCGTGCCGCTGAACCGCCGCACTGCAAACCGCCGCCGGTACCGCCGAGGACGCCGTCACTCCGTCGGGACATCGGCCGCCGTCCGGAGAATGAAGTGCCGCGGAGGAAGTGGTGAGAGGTAGAGAGGTGTTGGAGTGGTGGAAGAGGAAGAAGGGGAAGAAGGGGAAGGGGAAAGGAAAGAGGGAAACGGAGGGGGTCGGAGAGAGGAAAGAGAGAGAGTGAGAAGGAGAGAATGAGAGAAAGGAGGGAAGGCTCGCGGGGTCAAACTAAAACTAGTTAAAACGCGTCGTGCTATACAGACGCCTATCAGTTGACATGACGGGATCGTACTCTGACAGAATGTCTGAAACGCATCGTCCATCCAAGATGCCGTTCAGACGAAAAGACCGGGACCGTACTCTCGCGGCCCAAAGCCAACCCACGTGGCATAATAGCAACCCAGCTAAATGGCATCCACACAGCAAGACGCCATTCTAAAGGCGTCGTGCACCCCAGACGTCGTTTAGAAGGCACACACCAGACCCATCAGGGCCCAAACCAGGGGGTCCGGCCCGAAATCAACCCGATAACTGAACCTGAATCCTCAATCCTTACATACTCCCCCCTTAAAAGAATTTCGTCCTCGAAATTGTAACCGCTCAAACGATAACCACACTGAACAATTCCACGCCGGTAATATGGATTACATCAATCACCCTCACTGATCACACTCTTACACGGGGCTCCATATAACCGGTCGATCTCCTCAATCACTAAGTTAACTATGTTCTACAATTTTGCCACTACTAATAGACTAATACAACCATTCATTAGCCTTACGAGGCACATATTACAAAATTGATTCTCCACTATATCCAAAATACATAAAAAGTGCCATAAGAGTTCACAACTACTACCTAATAAGACAAGATAAAAGTGTTCATCTAGCCCAGCATCTCGGACCTCTTCTAAGAGAACATATAACACCACTCTAGGTCACGGGCTTCTACTAACCACTCGGCTCCTGACCTGTCTTATTCTTTTGGGGATAGTTCCTCGCAAGATGTCCCTTCCTACCACAGCCAAAACAGCTTCCAGCGACCAATGGACATATCCGATTGCCATGTTGCCTTCCACAACGGGGACAATGATCCGCCGCATCCTATCTCGTTTCCTACTGTCTGCTAGCCACAGTCTGCATCTGCTGAACTGAACCGTCTTCATCCTCGTCATAAAGCATCCCTTGGAACCCGAACCCAAAGGAACTCGAACCGTCTGTCGAAAGCACCGCTGATTTGTTCTTGCCTTGTTGCTTCCCTCGTGCTGACCGCTCCAACTCTTTCGCCATTTGTTGGAACTGAGTCTCCACTGTTGCTGCGCACCGAACTGCTGATGCAAGATCACTACAACAATGAGATGCTACCATTTCCCTCAGATCGTACCGGAGTCCATCCACAAATCTCTCCGTTCGACGTTCCTCATGCTCAGATATGTGTGGAACAAACCTTCCGAGAGCCACAAACTTCATTTGATATTCCAGAACTGACATATCATTATGTACTAATTCCATAAACTCCCTTTCCTTGGCCTTCCGAACATGCCTCGGAAAGTACTGTCCACTAAACTCTCTCACGAATACCTCCCAAGGAATCTCTCTCAAGGACCTATCTGAAAACATCATTCTCTTGATGGTAACCCACCAATCATAGGCATCGTCTTTCAACAAGTAGGTTGCCAACAAGGTCTTGTCATTCTCAGCACACTCAAGAATATCGAATGCCTTCTCCACCTCCCTAATCTAATGAGCTGCCTCGTCTAGGATAGGTTGACCCGTGAAAGAAGGGGTCTTCAACTTCAAGAACCGCTCCATCACCGTGGACTGACCACCTCGAGGATTGGATCCCTCACCACCATCTCCCGGTTGGTATCTAGACATCGCCCAAATCCTAGCCTCCATGAATTGATCCACATTATGCCCATCTGCCCCCAAACTACCATCGTCAGCTCCCGAACTACGAACCAACGGAACTCTCATCTTTGGTGCCATCACTACTCTATAAACACGAAAATCGAAACAAGCACGTCAAAACCTATTAATTTATGCCAGCAGCCATCGCCCGTACAGACTCGTACTTATTGTTGGACTATGATATCTAACCAAGTTTATCACATACTCGACCAGACTGAGTTCTGATACCATATGTAACGACCCGCCACCCTATAATCGGAAACCTGATTACTAAATGGGTATCGGATCATTATCTACGGTTCTCACCCGGATCTTATACAACACGTCTGGAGAAGTAAGCGTTAAACAAGGTTAAATATAACAATCTCACGGACTTCAAGGAAAGTACAAGTGCGCAGGAAGGAAATTAATAATGTCCGTACACAGTCCAACAATAATTACGTGGTCCAAAGAATTAAATAAGTACAGGCAGAAGCAAAGTATAACAACATCGGGGCATACCTTGGAATTGAGATAGCCGCTGGCTCGCACACCAAGGAGAACACCACACGCCGCCACTCGCCAAGAAGTCCACACCTGAAACCACAGGGAGTGAGCCACACCAGAATTGGGCTCAGTAGGGATCATCCGATCCCCGCCTCCCACACCCACACACACAAGTGCAGTAATACAAAAAAGAACGCAATTTGATTAAAGCAGTAAACACAGTTCTTAAATATCGATATGAGACATATGCGTTCACAATGTAACAGGCACAGTTCTAAGCGATTCAAGTAACCCAACTCAACACCACAATTTTTAACCAAAGATCCGGCTAAACACTCAAACCACACTGTCGACCGCATACAAACGTCGCCTTACAACACCACCAACACCCACGCCTGTCCACCCTTAGGGTGAGGCAGTGAGTCAAACTAGGACTAACTGGGACTAGTGAACCACCACCGTCCAGTTACGTGTGCACACAAGCAGTCTAGACCACTGTCCTATCGACCAGACTTCCCTCAATGCCAGGCCTCGGCGCTTCAAGAGGGCCCTGGGGACCGGCGAAACCCCCTCAAGCCGAAGCTATAGGGACTACCCGTAACCCTAACCTCCCGGGTCATATCAGGCCAAAGGGCGAAGGGTACCATTCGTAACCTCGATATCTCAGGTTACATCAGGCCCAGTGGCGAAAGGGTAAACTCCAGCAACACGACACCTGGCTCTACAGTAAGAAACACGCCGAAAACTGCCACGACAAACTGAGAAAACACCGACCCGCTGAGAATAAACAGTAACCCCTCGGATAATGCGCTGGCTACTCCTGCCCGACTAGCTCTAGGTGGTTCTGCTTCCCCTAGCCATAGGTGAAACACTAACATGTACCCCTCCCACACCGGTACGACAACAATACCACCTAGACACCGTGTCCCTCCCACACCGACACAAGGTGTCAAACGCAAACCACAATCGCATAAACACATGTACTCACAATGTGATTCCGATTATACATAAATCTTCGGCCTCGATGTATGATTTTAAGCATGCATTTTAATCGAACTATCTAACAATGTAAACACATGTTAATATCATGAATTAATGTGATTCTGTCTTGAATCGCGTCGTTCGTGACCGACGTCATTCAAGCATCATAAACTGGTTCATATAAAATCGGCCTTGAGATATGGCATAAAAAGCGTCGCCCTTCGTAGCCGCCTTTCTAAAGGCGTCGCTGTCCCTGGACGTTATTTGAGCCAGAGACAAAACCCCCGCATCTGGGTTAAAACGCGTCTCCTTCGACAGCCGCCTTTCAAAACGCATCGCTGTCCAAATACGCCTTTTAACTCTAATAGACAGGTTCTTCCCACGGCCTCCCGAGTTATAGTTTGGGATTTCTCCCCCAAAAACACAACAAAAATAGGGAAGGAGGAGGAGAATCCATTTAACCTCATGAAACACACTAATTCCCCTTTTTATAAAAATGACTATTTTCTATAAAAAAAAAACCCTTTAAACATGCTCATTCTATCCCAAATCTTCACACACGTCGCATGCTTCAAAGCGGGAAACACGGATGATACAACCAAATTACATGCAAGGATCGTTCCCCTACCGGTCACTTGAACTCCTCCTAACTCCGTGCCGCCGAACCGCCGCACCGTAAACCGTCGCTGGCACCGCCGAGGACGCCGTTACTCCGCCGGGACGTCAGCCGCCGTCCGGAGAATGAAGTGCCGTGGAGGAAGTGGTGGTGGTAGTGGTGAGAGGTAGAGAGGTGTTGGAGTGGTGGAAGAGGAAGAAGGGGAAGGGGAAGGGAAAGAGGGAAACGGAGGGGGTCGGAGAGAGGGAAGAGAGAGAGTGAGAATGAGAGAATGAGAGAAAGGAGGGAAGGCTCGCGGGGTCAAACTAAAACTAGTTAAAACGCGTTGTGCTATACAGACGCTTATCAACTGACATGACGGGGTCGTACTCTGACAGAATGTCTGAAACGCGTCGTCCATCCAAGACGCCATTCAGACGAAAAGACCGGGACCGTACTCTCGCGGCCCAAAGCTAGCCCACGTGGCAGAACAACAACCCAGCTAAATGGCGTCCACACAGCAAGACGCCATTCTAAAGGCGTCGTACACCCCAAACGTCGTTTAGAAGGCACACCCTAGACCCATCAGGGCCCAAACCAAGGGGTCCGGCCCGAAATCAACCCGATAACTGAACCGAATCCTCAATCCTTACACTTTTTACTTTGTATGAGGGGAGGGTGCGTATTTTTTGCCACCGTCCTTCTTTTAGCTCTTTTGAAACATATTTATTTGATTTTCATACTTCTAATTGTTCTTTTTTCGAGATGACCGCCTCCTTAGAGTGTTAAGCGGATTGGTCTCCTATTACGAATCCTAACTTCCCTTTCATTTGACTTAAAAATAAAAACTGAATGGGTAATCCTACACTTCGGGTCAGCTCCAGTAACTCTACACTTTTAGGATCTTCCACTCTTTACAAGTTATCTTGTGTGTGTGAAAATCATCCCGTCGTGACTCTTTGTGGAGAGGGGGGTTAATTCAAACTTTTACTCAATTTTCTAGCTCAATATAGATTAAGACTCCTTAGATGAAGCGTGATAGATAAGAATTTCTATTGGAGTGTGAAAATGAAGAAATTTTTGAAAATTTTGTGTGAAAAATGAAGAATTTTTTCAAAAATTTTGTTTTTTTTAAACGATTATTCAATATGCACTATGATTTTCCCCCTCAACTTGAATGACATTGTCCTCAATGGCATAGTAATGGAAAGAATTATTAACATGAAATCCATAATGCGGAAAGATACAACTTGAGGTATGGGAGATGCTTCTCCATGTACACCAATATGGATGATCTCAATTTTCTAAAAAGGAAATAAAAGAATTAGAATAAAAATTGGGAGATTGGGTTGCCTCCCAATAAGCACTAAGTTTTAACGTCTTCAACCAGACGAAAGTATGTTTATTTTGGATTACTTAACTGCATGGATTCCAATGGACAATTTTGAAGGTTTTCAATATAAGGTTTTAAGCGTTGCCCATTAACAGTAAATGTCTGTCCATTTTTTGGATCCATGATCTTGACCGCACTATGGTCAAAGGCTTTAATTACTAAGAATAGCCCATTCCATCTTGATTTCAATTTCCCAGGAAACAAACGCAACCTATAGTTAAATAGCCAGACTTTTTGGTTAGGATGGAAAAATTTCCTCACAATATGTTTGTCATGAAAAGCTTTAGTCTTAGCTTTATAGATTTTTGAATTCTCATATGCTTCATTGCGCATTTCATCTAATTCACTCAATTGTAAGGTTCTATGTAAACTGGCTTGGGCTAGGTCAAGGTTGACTTGTTTGATAGCCCAATATGTTCTGTGTTCTAATTCCACTAGGAGATGGCAGACTTTTCAAAAGACTAGCCTATATGGTGACATGCCAATAGGAGTTTTGTATGCAGTCCGATAGGCCCACAAAGTATCATCCAACCTTTCGGACCAATCTTTTTTATCGGGCCTAACAGACTTTTGCAAAATATTCTTTATTTCTCTATTGGATATTTCCACTTGGCCACTAGTTTGGGGATGGTAAGGAGTACCAAGCTTATGAGTAATCCCATATCTTTTGAGCAATGCTCAAAATTGGGAATGAGTAAAGTGCGAACCCCCATCACTAATGATAGCTTTGGGTCATCCGAACCTAAAAAAGATGTTCTTCTGAACAAATTTCATTACCACCTTATGATCATTGGTTCGAGTGGCTATTGCTTCAATCCATTTAGAAACATAATCCACTGCCACCATTATATATTCGTATCCAAAGGATGGTAGAAAAGGGCCCATGAAATCTATTCTCCAAACATCAAAAATTTCAACCACTAGGATTGGATTGAGTGACATCATGTCTCTTTTTGCCATGTTCCCAACAGCTTGACATCTTAAACACATTTTACTGAACTCATATGCATCCTTGAAAAGTGTGGGCCAATAGAAACCACTTTGTAAAACTTTTGATGCGGTTTTCTTTCCTAAAAAATGGCCTCCACAAGCAAGGTTGTGGCAAAAGTTTAAGACACTTTGTTGTTCTTTTTCAGGGACACATCTACAGATGATTTGATCTGGATAAATTTTAAAGAGTCAGGATCTTCCCAACAATAATACTTCTCTTGAGAGAAGAATTTATCTGTTTCATTTCTTGTCCATCCTTGAGGAAGTTGGCCAGTCACCTTAAAATTCACAATATGTGCATACCATGGTGGTGAAGTGTGAGATATAGCCAATAGATGTTCATTATGGAATGAATCTTTCATTGGTTCATTATCTAAAATGATGATTCGAGAGAGATGATCAGCTACCACATTCTCGGATCTCTTTTTGTCCCGAATCTCCAAATCAAATTCTTGGAGGAGTAGGATCCACCTGATTAATCTTGGTTTGGCATCTTTTTTGGTTAACAAATATTTCAATGCCAAGTGATCAGAATAAATTATCACTTTTGCCTCCAAAAGGTAGGAACGAAATTTTTCCAGGGCAAAAATGATAGCTAACAATTCCTTCTCTGTGATGGTATGTTCATCTGAGCATCTATAAGTGTACAACTTGCATAATAAATCACCACGAGTTTTTTATTGATTCTTTGAGTACTCCCCCCATAGCATAATAAGAAGCATCGCACATTATTTCAAAGTGTAAGGACCAATCAGGAGATTGAAGAATGGGAGCCTTGATCAGAGCCTCCTTTAAAGATTTGAATGCCTCTAAGCATCGTTCATCAAAATGGAATGGGACATCTTTGGCTAAGAGAAGTGTTAGTGGTCGGGCAATTTGAGAGAAGTTATGAATGAACCGGCGATAAAAGTCGGCATGGCCTAGAAAAGATCAAATTTGCTTTACCGAGGTAGGTGGAGGAAGATTAGAAATTAGGCTAACCTTTGCTTTGTCCACCTCAATACCTCTTCCAGAAACTATATGACTTAAAACTATGCCTTCTTTTACCATGAAATGACTCTTCTCTCAACTTAGAACCAAATTGGTCTCTATGCATCTTCCAAGCACTTTTTTTCAAATTTTCGAGACAAATCTTAAATGAGTCCCAAAATATTGAAAAATCATCCATAAATACTTCAAAGAACTCTCCCACCATGTCCGAAAAGATTGCCAATATGCATCTTTGGAAAGTTGTTGGTGCATTACATAGTCTAAATGGCATTCTTCGGAAAGCAAATGTTCCATATGGGCAGGTGAATGTGGTCTTTTCTTGATCTTCTGGGTAAATAGCCACTTGATTGTAGCATGAATACCCATTTAAAAAGCAAAAATAATTCTAACCTACTAGTTTTTCCAAAATCTGATCAATAAATGGGAGTGGGAAATGATCCTTCTTTGTCATTGTATTCAATTTTTTGTAATCGATACAAACTCTCCACCCCGTGGTCAGCCTAGTGGGCATTTCTTCACCTTTATCATTTCTCACCACAGTTAATCCAGACTTCTTTGGTACCACTTGGGTTGGGTTTACCTACTTACTATCAGATATTGGGTATATAATGCCCGCATCTAACCATTTCACCACTTCTTTCTTGACCACTTCCATCATGATGGGATTCAATTTTCTTTGAATCTCTCTACTAGGCTTAGCATTATTGTAAGGACTGAGGTTTTCGGATCCGGTTATCGGGTCAGTTTTCGGGGTCGGACCCTGTAGTTCAAGCGCTAATGGGGCTGAGACTCTGTTCCGTTTCGCGTCGAGCCTGAGAGACGCGGTTTAAACGGCATCCAGCATTGCAGACGCGTTTTAGATTGTGCCACGTGGGCCGGCCTTGGGTCGCGAGAGTACGGCCCCTATCTTGTCGTCTGAACGGCGTCCGTGATGGACGACGCCATTCAGACTGCGACCCTGCGATGTCAAGGTACGGCGCCGGTCTTGTCGTGTGAACGGCGTCTTAGGTAGGCGACGCGTTTCAGACTTCTGTCAGTACGGCCCGTCATGTCAACTGATAGGCGTCCGTACAGCACGACGTGTTTTATCCAGTTTCTGGTTACCCCGCGAACCCTCCTTCCTTTCCCTCATTTCTTCCTTCCCTCTCTCTCTCCTCCCTTCCTCCGGCGACGCCTCCTTCCCCTCCCTCTTTTCCTCCCACCATTTCATCTCTCCCTCCACACCATCGACCTCCTAACTCCTACCACTACCACCACCACCTCCTCCGCGGCGTTTTCTCTCCGGACGGCGGCCGACGTCCCGGTGGAGTAACGACGACCTCGGCGGTACCGGCGGCGGCGTGGGGCGAGACGGGTGGGCGGCTTGGAGCTTGGAGGAGTTCAAGTAACCTGTAGGGTGACGATTCCCAGTGCATTTTCATTTGAATCTATGTTTTCCTGCGTTTGAAGTATGTTTTGGGGTGCTTTTTGGGGTGAAAACGCTAAGTACATGTATGAGAAATTGGGTGTTCTAATCGGTAGTTGGGTTCTCCTCCTTCCCCTTTATGTTTTGTGCCATTTTCTTTGCGTTTTGGGGGAGAAATCCCACCTCGAGGATTAGGGGAAGCGAAGGGGAGAACTTGTCTGTCGGGGCTAAATGGCGTCGAGGTGAAGCGACGCCTTTTAGAAAGGCGGCGCCCACCCACGACGCGATTTCACCCAATAACAGACCCTGTCCCGGACTAATAAGCGTCCAGGGACAGCGACGCCTTTTCAATAGGCGACTTGCACCGACGACGCGTTTTTAGTGAAAATCACCCCATGGCCTGTCCCTGTTTTCGGTCGCTGAAAGGCGACGAGGGACAACGACGCCTTTCAAAAGGCGGCTACTTGTGGCGACGCGTTTTACGCCAGGTTCTGTGGCCGAGTTTCTGTGAACCAGTTTAGGAGACTTGAGTGGCGTCGGCCTTGGGCGACGCGATTCAAGACAGAATCACACTAATTCATGCCATTAAAACATGTTACACTGTTAGACAGTTGTTTAGTTGGTTAAATGCATGCTTTAAATTATACTCTATGATGATGGATTCCTTGTAACCGGATCGTACACGTCGTGTTGCATGCGACCGTGGACTTCTTACTGTGCTGTGTTTTGAGCTACTGTGGACCTAGAGTGACAGTTGTAGCGCTTTATCATCCTGTGCTGGTGTGGGTGGATCACAACGTCGGTGTGGGTGTGGCGGGGTGACGCCTAGTGAGAGAGGGTCACCTGGTGGACCCCGGGGTTAGCTAGTACCGGTGTGGGTGTGGTACCTTTGGAGTGTCACTCGTGTTGAGGGAAGGAGTAACCACCTGAGCCAGTTGGGCCGGAGTAGCTAGAGTGCTGTCCGAGGGGTTACTGTTTGGTCTCAGGGGGTCGGTGTTTTCCCCACCTTCGTTTGTGTGGTTGGCGTGTTCTACCGAGACGTTGGTTGTGGGTTCCTTGGTAGACTGGTTTTAGAAATATGCATGTTAAATATATTTCGAATGCATGTGATTCATATCGAGATTTTGGAGTAGTAATTACTGCTTTACTTGTTCACTGTACTTTTAGCTGTGTCTTACACTTGTGGGTGTGTGAGTGGGCAGTGGGGATCGAAGGATCCCTACTGAGTCTTTTCGTTGAGACTCACCCCTGCAGTTTTCAGGTGAGGGTTCCAAGCGGACTTAGCGAGGTGTGTACTGCTGTGAGTCGCGCGCCGTCAGTTGTTGTTCCGGGGTATGCCCCGACGTAGTTGTTATCTTTATTTCTGGCCTGTATGCTTAATTATTTCTTTTCTGTTGGAGTATGTAATTATTTGCTGTATCGAGTCGCATTGTAATAACTTTTAATTCCTGCATTTTCCTTCCAATTCAATGCAATGTGAATGTTTAACTTAGTTTATTGTTTATTTCCCAGATCCTGGTTTGGTTCCAAATTAATGATTCGGTACCCATTTAGTAATCGGATCCCCGATTATAGGGTGGCGGGTCGTTACAATTATCCTCTAGATAAATGTGATGCATGCATGTGGTTGGACTTATTCCTTTCAAATCAGCTACCAACCATCCTATGGCTTCTTTATGAGTTCGGAGGACTTCAATGAGTTGTTCCTCTTGGGTAGGGTTAAGATCAGCTGCTATGATCACGGGCAGGGTTACGGACGGCCCCAAAAAGACATATTTGAGGGAGTCCGGTAAAGGTTTAAGTTCCAACTGAGGAGGGACCTGGAGGGATGAGGGAGTAGGTTCTAGATTGAGTTCAGGTAAAGGTTCAACTTTATTGGGCCGCCAGGCCTTTTTACTCCAATCAGATGTGGACATTAGCTCCTCTACTTCTTCAAATTGGGTCAAAGGGGATGTTTCTAAGATGTTATCAATTACATCAATTGCGAAGCAATCTTTCCCATCTTGCATATGTCCAGATGCCTTGAAAATATTGAGAGATATTTTGTGATCCCTAAATGAAATATCCATCAACGTTGACTTGTAGTTAATGATAGCATTAGCAGTAGCCAGAAAAAGACGGCCCAATATAATCGGGCTATTTTTCAAATGCTGAACGGGCTCCATATCAAGGATGACATAATCAACTGGGAAGTAACAAGACTCGATCCTGACAATGACATCTTCCACCATTCCTCTCGGTGTCCTAAGAGATCTATCAGCAAGTTGCAGGATCACCGGAGTCGGTTTCAATTCTCCTATCGCAAATTTTTCATAAACTGAAGTGGGCAATAGATTCACACTTGCCCCAAGGTCCAATAATGCCTTATCAAACGTGGTTCCTTCAATAACACAAGAGATAAGTGGAGCCCCACGATCTTTCATCTTTTTAGACAATTGGTTGAGCAAAATGACACTCACCTCTTCAAACAAAAAGATTTTCTTAGGAACTGTTTTGAGCTCTCTCTTATGAGTACAAAGTTCCTTCAGAAATTTGGCATAGGCTGGTACATGTTAGATGGCATCTACCAGAGGTATGTTGATGTTGACTTGTTTAAATAAGTCCATTAACTCTTCATTGCGGGTTTGGATTTGATGCTTCTTTCTTTCTTTACCCATTTCTAAAGCTTGTGAAAAAGGGATTTTAGGCTTATAATTATCAGGCGATTCTTCGATTCTTTGTTTCCCTTTTTCTTGAATCTGCGCCTGACCACCATCGGGGCCATTCTTACCCTTGCCGTTAGTCATGCATGGCCGAATCATCAACTCGACATCGATGATGCATTTCTCAATGGCACCTTACAAGAGCAAGCAAGCATTTATGAACCAACCGCCTGGCTTTGTTGATCAACCCCATCCGTATTATGTTTGTCTTCTCCAAAAATCAGTATATGGCCTTAAGCAAGTGCTCCACACTTGGTTTATGCAGTTGAGATCCTTTCTTCTCTCTCGAATTCAGGCTGCCAAGTTAGATGCGAGATTATTCATCTACTCTCGGGGGAGTGACGACATCATCACTGCGGGGAGCAATCCTTCTCTCCTTCGCAACACCCTCACTCACCTCGTCATGCAATTCTCCTTAAAAGATTTGGGCCAGCTACATTACTCTCACAGCACCAGTACATCAGCAACGTCCTCCAGCATACCGGTATGATTGACTGCTTGGTAGCGCTTGTATGATAGCGTCCTTTACTTCTCGGCAAGTTGGACAGCCGCTCACTGATCCCTCTACTTATCGGCAAGCTGTAGGTGCACTCTAATATATTACACTTACTGGCCCGGAGATAACAATTGTTGTCTAACGTGCTTGTCAATACATGCAGACCCCCTCCAATGTTCATTGGCAAATTGTCAAATGATTGTTGCGCTACCTCAAGGGGACACCTGATCTTGGCCTAACCATTACCCCTTCCTCTCCATCACCGCCTACTCTGATGCTGATTGGATGGGTGACCGTGATGATTGGAAGTCCATCGGTGGCTACCTTACCTTCTTGCGACTCACACTTGTCTCTTGGTCAGTAAAGAAGCAACCCACCATTGCTCGCTTGTCGACGGAGGCCGAGTATGTAAGGATTGAGGTTACGGATCCAATTATCGGGTCAGTTAGCGAGAGTACGGCCCCGGTCATATCGTCTGAATGGCGTCTTGGATGGACGACGCCATTTAGAGTACGACCCTAGTTTGTCAGTGTACGGCCATGTCTTGTCATTTGAATGACGTCGGACTTGCACGACGCGTTTTACCCAACTTCTGTTTGACCCCGCGAACCCTCTCTCCTTTCCCTCATTCTCTCCTTTCTCTTCTATCTCCTCTCTTCCCTCCGATCTCCGGCGACCCCTCCCCCTCTCCTTGCTTTCTTCCCTCCATTCCATCTCTCCCTCCACTCCATCAACCTCCTAACTCCCACCGCTACCACCACCATCTCCTCCGCGGCGTTTTTCTCTCCGGACGGTGGCTGACGTCCCGGTGGAGTAACGGCGTCCACGGCGGTACCGGCGGCGACGTGTGGCGAGGCGGGTTGGCGGCTTGGAACTAGGAGGAGTTCTAGTAACCGGTAGGGTGACAATCCCCGTTGTGTTTCGTTTAAAAAATCATATTTTTCCCGCTTGGAGCATATTTAGGGGTTCTCTTGGGGAGAAAATATTAAATGCATGTAATGAGAATTGGGTGTTTTAATGGGTACTTAGGTTCTTCTCCTCCTTCTCCACTCTGTTTATGTTTTTACACGATTTGGGGGAGGAAATTCCACCCGTGGATTGGGGGAAGGCTGAGGGAGAACCTATCTGTGAAGGTTGAATGGCGTCGGGGGACAGCGACACCTTTTAGAAAGGCGGCTTCCACCCACGACGCGATTTGACCTAGATAACAGACTCTGTCTCTGGAACTAAATGGCGTCTAGCGACAACGACGCCATTTGAATTGCGTCATCCGTGAACGGCGCGTTTTAGGCCATCTTCCGAGACCATATTTCACATGAACCAATTTAGGGGTCTTGAATGACGTCGGCCTTGGGCGACGCGATTCAAGCCAGAATTCCATTAATCTATGCAATTAACACATGTTTACACTATTAAATAGTTTAGTTAATTGCATGTGTAGAAATGTACTCGATGACATTGGATTCTATGTGATTGGATCGCACCGTGTTGTGTTTTGTGCGATCGTGGGCCTAGAGTGACAGTTGTTAGCGCTTAGGCACCCTGTGTCGGTGTGGGAGTAACATAGCGCCGGTGTGGGAGTGGCGGGGTGACGCCTAGAGAGAAGGTCACCTGGTGTACCCCGGGGTATAGCTAGTACCGATGTGGGAGTGGTACATTCGGAGTGTCACTCGTGCTGGGGGAAGCAGAAACCACCTGGAGCCTGTCGGGCTGGAGTAGCCAACGCGCTATCCGAGGGGTTGCTGTTTGGTCTCAGCTGGTCGGTGTTTTCCGTGTTCGGCCATGTGACTTGCATGTTTCTCCGAGACACGGGTTGTGGACTTGTGACGGAGTGGTTTTTAGAATTTTGCATGTTATCGTTTGAATGCATGCGTTTCATAACGAAATTGGAAAATGTATTTACTGCTTTAATTGCTTAAATTGTCTATATTTGTGTTGTTATACTTGTGAGTGCGTGAGTGGGCGGTGGGGATCGAAGGATCTCTACTGAGTCTTTTCGATGAGATTCAACCCTGCGGTTTTCAGGTGAGGGTTCCAGGCAGGCGTAACGAGGAGAGTGTTGCTTTGGGTCGCGCGCCAACAGTCGTTGTTCTGGGGTATGCCCCGATGTAGTTGTCATTTTATTTTTTGGCCTATATGCTTAATTATTTCCTTTCTGTTGGAGTATGTAATTATTTGTTGAGTTGAGTCGCATTGTAATAATTTTTAATTCCTACATTTCCTTTCTAATTCAATGCGATGTGAATGTTTAGCTTAGTTTATTATTTATTTTCCAGACTTATCAAGATCCTGGTTTGACTCCAAATTAATGATTCGGTACCCATTTAGTAATCGGATCCCCGATTATAGGGTGGCGGGTCATTACAGAGTACCATGATGTGGCTAACACGGCAGCAGAAATCATTTGGATACAATCACTTCTGCGTGTGCTTATGTTCATCTACATCGGCCACCCATCCTGCAGTGCGACAACTTAGGCACTGCCTATCTTGACTCGCATCCGGTGTTTCAGGCCCGTACCAAACACAATGAAATTGACTTGTATTTCGTTTGAGCATTGATAAAAAAAGGGACTTTTACAAGTGCAATATATTAGCTCCATTGATCAACTTGCCGATGCAATGACCATGGGCCTTTCAACTGCTCAGTTTCATGATGATTCTCATGAGAGTTTTATTTGTCGCTTCAGCTTGTCTGTTCCCTTGTGGATAGTAAGGCAATGAATGATGCAAATTGATGCCGTACTTATTACACATGTCGTGGAGTTCTTGCAAGACGAACTGGGGCCCATTGTTGGTGACAAAGTCACGTGGAGTTCCAGATCTTGCAAGGATGTTGCATTTGATGAACTTCACCATCGTAGAGGCTTTGATCTCCATCAGGACTTCTACTTCAGCCCATTTTGTGAAATACTCAATGGTTGTCAGGATGAATGATTTTCTCTTGATCTTACCAGATCAGTCCTCTAAATCCTATGACATCAAATGCCCACATGAAGAAGGGCCATGGGGGAAATGAGAGGATGGAGGGAGGTAGAGGGTGTTGCGTTCACTGTGTCGAGATCTGACCGAAAATGCAGTCGAAATAAATAATTCGGGATCGGATCTATCCCGTTTCGATCAACAAAATAAACCGGCAAATCTTATTTACCTTGCGCGGATTCGAATCCGCGTTCGTTTTTCGATTCCGTCGGAGCGATGCCGCAAGCCGTGCAGGTGCCCGGCCTCTAGTGGTATCCACGCGGTTTTCCTCGCGATGGATCGTCCTCGCCTCCTCGCTCGATGTGGCGTTCGTGGATCCTGTCTGGCTACGCATAATCCTCCACGACATGCGGATTTGGAAACTCCCATCAGACGGAAGGCGGAGCTGTCGGGAGTCGGAGCAGAGCTTCTAGAGGGCCGGCCTCGAGACGTGCGCCCAGGAGAGAGGAGAGAGAGAGGGGCGGCGGCTAGGTTAGGGTTGCTGGCCCTCGACCTAGCAGTCATTCTTTTATAATAAGTGTATTTGCGATTTTTCATAAAAACCCACACTTATCCGAAATCCCGTCAAATAATCCATCCACTTGAAAACCTTTTGCGTGTGACCCTCTAGGCCCAAATACCAGTCTAGTTAATAGTCCATTAAGCCCAGTAACTCTTTACGGCCCTACTGAATTAATTAATATCCTTATATTAATTAATCAGCCGAATTTAATGTCCCACAGTAAATTTAGATGAGCTTCCGATCACGTTGGATGTCCAGTAATATCACGTGATCCTGGATAACATTGGGGTTATCGCAACCCTCTATTGGAACCTTTCCGTCATCGGTTACCGCACGGATATAATCCTTCATCCGTGCATTGTTCATGAATCGACTTAGGGTATGGTTACTGTTAAACTCTAGCCGGTCGATTCACTTGAATTAGATGCTGTTAATCTATATCGGATAACTCTTTATCTGATACAAAGTCCGCCCTGGCCAGGGGCTTAAGCACATCATTCCCGAAACATTCTCTCGCATAATACCGAAAGCGGATGATCCCATATTGAACACACAATTACCTTCGATGGCATTTCTCTGAACCTGATCATTTGACTTATTGATAACTCATGATTAGGGATTCGTTAGTCAAAGTCAAGTCTCAGGGACGTACCAACAAGGTATCTTTGGTGTTTTAGGTCCAAGGATCATCTACGCAACCGTGACAAAAGAATCGAGCTGGTTAATAGTGAGGTATATACCATCCAGCGATTTAAGGTTGGATTAATTAAGTGAACTCATTCCCCAATGAGCACCTACAGGTCCAGCATAGTGTTTCCATACAAGTAACTTATAAGATCAGTCACTCTCATCATATGAGCTGAAGAAACCTGTACTAGTCTATCCGAATGTTTGATGTCCATCTTAAACATATTCCAACTAGGAACAATTAAGAACATGTGTTTATAAGTCTTCGGTCCCGTAATTATGATCTCCTTATAATCCGAAGATTGTTGCATATGTTCATGGACTTCATTATGATACGATAAACATAGATCGAACTAATTACACACAATGAATTAATGCCATTTATTAATAAACTGAATAATACATAGTATCGGATTGGCTTTCAGACCACCTAATACTAACAGAAGGTACATAGATCTTGTCAACATGAAACTAGTATTTCAAGCACCGATCGACAAAGATAGTGCAATCGGCCTCTATCGAGGGCCAATAGTAGGATTTGAGTAGCTTCTGTTCAAGTGCAAGGCCATTAACATGACTGCCTCACTCACTGGCATGGGCTGCCTCAATGACTTGGGAGATTTCAGTATCATCCAAACAACGAAGGAGAATTCCGTTGAGTGACAGCTTGTAAAGGACACATCCTAAAATGATGTATTGTTGGGAAAGACAACAGATGGCCTTTCGTTTAGAGGAGGAGAAATGTACCATCTCAAAGGTAATTTAGGATGTCAAAGTACTAGGGGTTTCTGTTGTCTAGTTTAGGTCCGTGCTCTCCGGTAATGATCAAGACAGTCTCTAGAGGAGTGAGAAATTGGTAGAACCATGAATCTTGTAGTGAAGGAAGGGCCATTCTTTGTATAGTGATGGTTTCGGCACTCCTAGAGAGAGGAATAGCTAGAGAGGAAGATGTCAGTAAGGATGTTCTGAGACTTAGGTACGTGTACATAGGTGATCTTCCTAAATTACCTAGCCACCCGCCCCACCAAGTCTAGGGAAGTTTTCAGCTTAGGGTTCTGATAAGTTGATAGTTTTGATCGTTAAAAAGGACAAATGCACGGATCATACTCATAGTTTTATATGTACAATAGCATGAAATAATAGATAATTTAGTACCGATTCCAACAGTACCAATTTTGTTAAATTTTGAATTAAAAATATTGTCATTTCATGTGAATAACAGAGTATAATGCATTTACGATTTTTCAGCAAAATCGAGATAATAAATAAATTTATTTCAACATAAATGTAATATTATTCACGATAAAATTATAATTTATATTTATTTTTGTGTGAACAGGAAATGAAGAGGCTGTGGTGCAGTGGTTAAATCTTTGGAGACTTGTGGAAGGTCTAAGGTTCAAATTTCAGTATGAGCAACTGTCTTTTTGGAAAAATAAAAGAAGCAGGGGTAAAATAGCCATTTGTATTCTCAAAAAGGGTTGCCCTAACCCTTTGCCAAAGAAGCCCAAGAAGAGCTGCGCCACCTCCTTCTTCCCCCACTTTCTTTATTTTAAAAGTCCTCCCCCTTTAAAAGAATCCCTTCTTCCTTCTTTTGGCTCTCTCTTGCTTTTTGTCTCTCTCTCCCTAGGGTTCTCAGTTGCACCCCATTTCTCTTTTGTCTATACGTCTCTCTCTCTCTCCCTCTTACTTTTCCTCTCTCTCTCTCTCTCTCTCTCTCTTCTCTGCCACAGCATCCCTCTCTCTGCCTTTTTACCCCCCTCTCTCTCCCTGTTTCTCTCTTTCATGGTCGCTTGCCCTCTCTCTCTCACACTTTTTCTCTCTTTCTCCTAGCGCCTTCTCTCTCCCTGCAATCTCTCTCTCTCTCTCTCTGCACTTTCTCTCTCTCGTCTGTTGCATGCAACACAGCAGCGCCTCAGGCCCGTGCCTACCACGCGGCACATTCGGGTACACTCCCGCCAGGTGCCGCCGGCCACCTGGACACACGGCGAGCTCACGTAGCACGTGGGGCACCACATCGTCGCACGCATTGCACGAGCGACCGCCCAGCCACGCGTCGGCCAGACGCTCCTTCCGGCCCAAATGCCCTACACCTGGGGCCCGCCAGCCATGCGCCCGTACGTGCCAAGCCACGCGCCCCTCCTGTGCCCGCCTTGCCGCCGCCGAGTGCCCGGGCTCACGGCACCGAGCCCGCCTGCTGCTTCTCTGGGGCCCAGACGCCGGTGCACTGCACCCCTCAGTTGTCCATTGCGCCCACAGGAGCTTCCATTGCTGATTTGTTCTCCCTTTTCAATTTTTATTTAATTATTTTGCTTATGTTTAGTTGTTTAAATATTTCTTTTAAGGAGATTAAGACCATAAAATTTTGTAATCATTTTTCTCGCTTTTAGATGATTGATGATATTCTTATAAAGTTGCAATAGTTAAATATTGGTTTTTCTTTCTCCATCTAACTTTTATATCTTTTTCACACGAGGTTGTGTTTATTTTCTCAAAATTAGCTCACTTAGTTAGATTTTTTGTTAGTCTTAGTTGTTTTAGTTAATTAAGTTGCTATCTTGATTAGGTAGTTAATTAATTAATTCAAGTTATCACTTTCCTTTCTAGATTAATAAAAATCAAAGTTTTCAAAGTTAAAAAATTATTTTCCTATGGATTCGACCCGATCTTACCACTTGCTATTTTCAAATAATTATATGTGGGAATTGGAACTTAAGATTGGTGGTTTTGTGCTTTAACGACGGCATTTAAAAGACACATCAATTTTTGGCGCAGTTACCGGGGATTTAGATTTTTAATTTTGTTAATTTTGGATTTAGTGTAATTATTCTCTAGCTAACATTTCTTTTTCTTATTTTTGTAGGTGCATTGAAAAAAAAAAAAGGAAAACAAAATTATTGGTAAGTGTGCTCCAACTTTCCATTTTCCTTATTTCTTTTTTTTAGTTAGTTTCCTTTTTGTAGTTCTTAATTTAGATAGGTTTTCATTCATTTAAAAAAAAAAAGAGAAGAAAATCCAAATCTAAAAATCTCCATGACAAGATTAGAAACTTTCTATGTCAGGCATTCATTATTTTAGGAAAGTATGAATTAGTTTTCTTTCTTAGTTATTTTCTTTTTTTATTGAAGATTGCGGGAGAAAGATACGTTTTTCATTTATAGCAAGTAATTCATGATTGTATCCAAATCCTTTGCTTTGATTTGATTGTTGCATTGCATTGTATTAAAAAAATATTTTTAAGGGCAATACCCCTAACAATATAAGGTAGGGATTTCATCACCCTTCCTTATCCAACAAACCACCATCCTTGCATAGTTTCCTAAACCTAATAAAATAAAGTAAAAAGAGACTCTAGGTTCACACTTTGAGTGGTTTAAATCTTAGGTTGCCTCCACTTTTGATAATGGTGTCTAGGCTAGAGGTTAAAAGGTAAACGCCTAAGCGGAAAAGTGGTTCTTTAATTAGGTTCCTACGAAAGTAGGGGGAGCCTCCCACTACCCCACCTCATACCTGGCCGTTAACCAATTTTGGGTGTGGCTTAAGGTGGACCTCATTCACCTTATGAGAAAATTCACATAGAAGTCTAGGTCAACCTTAGGTCATTAGGTTAATTTGTTTGCTGAATTATTGCATTAAAAAAAAAAGAAAAAAAAAGAAAGAAAAGTGAAGAAAAAATACAAGTCCTTCTTCTCTCTCTTCGTCCTAGTGTATGAAAGATAGGAGATCTCAAAGCCTTAACTTTCTAGGACCAATTGTTGAAATCGAGAGAGTTCTACATCAAATAAATCTACCTCCAGATCCAATGGCTGAGAATCATGATTCTCCGAAGAAGATGAAGGATTATTTCATCCCGAATCAATATCAACCTTCATCTTGCATTCATCTTCCTTAGAATCCGACCAATCAATATGAAATTAAATCAAGTACCATTCAGATGCTCCCATCCTTTTATGGAAATACAAATGAAGATTCTTATAAGCATCTGAATAAATTCTTAGAGATCTATTCTACAGTGAAGATTCAGAATTTCACCGATAATGTCCTCAAATTGACCATTTTCCCCTTTTTGCTGAAGGGTAAGGCTAAATATTGGCTAGGGACCATAGGTAGGTCTATTAGGACATGGGAGGAAATGTAAAAAGAATTTCTCAAGAAGTTATATCCCATAGGGCGAACTAACACAATAAGAAGGGCCATCACGGGTTTTACTCAAACTCCTGGGGAATTGATTCATGAGTCATGGGAGAGATTGAAAGAATTGCTTAGGAAATGTCCTGATCATGGGCTATCAAAATGCCAAATTGTTCAAGCATTCTATGAAGGGTTGTTTGAATAATTCAGACAGATGGTGGATGCCTCATGTGGAGGGGCCCTTATGACGAAGAGTGAAGATGAGGCCTATGATTTATTTGAAATGCTTAGTGAAAACTCCATCAATCATGCATCTCTCTTATCTTACGAGAGGGTTGTTGGGCCATCTAAACGGGCCGGGATGTATGAACTCAAGACTCGAGGAGAGCCCGAATCCAAAATGGACATCAATTTGATTAATCAGAAATTTGATAACGTAGACATGTTGGCCCAAAAGTTGGACCAAGTCTTAGGCTTAAACAAACAAGAACCCACCTACCCAACAACCATCTAGTCCATACGAGGACCTATCTTCCATCCCTCATGGCATATGTGCTTTGTGCGCAAGTCCGACCCATCAAGTGACTGAATGCCCAACTACGGCCCAACTCCCACCATTCATTCAAGAACAAGTTCACCGCCCAAAGATTCTCCAGGCCCGGTAATGATCTATTCTCTAACACTTATAACCCCGGCTAGAGGAATCACCCTAATTTTGCATGGAAGAATCAACATGATCCATTACAAATGACTTATCCTCCTATGCATCAAGCGCAAAAGCCACAGAACTCTTTTCAACACCAGTCCAACTTATGTGGGAATACGTATGCTAGGGGACCACAGGACCAATTCTCTTAACCAGCCCACTACCAATCCTTCCAATTAGGACAACCAACCCAATATCCTTCTCCACCCACTTACCAACAAGCTCCTCAGCCCAACTTTGATGACAAGTTCACACAACTCCAACAACTCATCTTAACCCAACAATAGTCTATTTCCAAGTTGGAGAGTCAAATGGGACAATTAGCCAAGGCAATTATGAGGAGGGAAATGGGCCAACTTCCTAGTCAACCTATAGTTAATCAGAGGAATCAGCCTCTAGGTTTTCCATCTCAATCATGTCTTTTACCACAACCCGGCCCATTATCACAACCTAAAGGGCCGCAATTCGAAAATGCTAAAGCTATTTCGGCCCTAAGGAGTGGAAAGACCTTGGATGACCCACATAAGTCTAGGGTGGTAATTGAAAGTTCTACTAATGGATCCTATGAGGTCGAAAGTGAGAGTGAGACAGAGCCCAATATGAAGATGTTTGGGGGGGATCCTAAAGGAAAAGGAAAATTGGATGAAGGCCTAAGCTCATACCAACCAATGGTGCCTTTCCTAAATTCTTTAGCAACCAAGCCCAATACAAGGAAGAAACTGGCCCAAAATGAGGAGTTGATGGAATTGTTCAAGTAAGTTCATATCAATATTTCACTTCTTGATCCTATTAAGCATGTGCCGGCTTATGCTAAGTTTCTTAAGGAATTATGAACACCGAGAAGGGAATCTAGATTGGCTCCCAAAAAGGTTAGGCTCTCGGAGGGTGTGAGTGCAATTGTGATGAACCATTTGCCTAAAAAGTTGAAGTGCCCCTGGGGCATCTTTGATCTCATGTAACATAGGTGGAGTCACATTTGATAGAGCACTATTGGATTTAGGTGCTAGTGTGAACCTGTTGCCAATGCTATTTATGATAAATTTGATATTGGGGAACTGAAGCCCACATCCATCATCTTACAGTTGGTTGATAGGTCTGCGAAAACTCCATGGGGACTTATTGAAGATGTTATTGTAAAAGTCCATGATTGTTATTTTTTTGTGGATTTTCTTATTTTGGATATGGCTTCACCTGAGGAACTCATTCACACCCCGATTATCCTAAGACATCTATTCTTAGCCACCGCCAAAGCTAATATTAATTGTAAAACTGACATGATAGACATATCCTTTGGGAGTCAAAAGGTTAAGATCAATGTTTTCAAAGCATCCCAATATTCAGATCATGAAGAAGAGTGCTACACCATTGATATCTTGAATAATTTGATTGAAGAGAATACGGTGCTCACACATGACCTTTTGGAAGAAACCAATGCTCTAAAGGATTCTCCCAACCCTTTAACAGCTTGGCCCACGGTGGACCCTTTGCCGGCTTTACAGTTTGAGCCCACTTTGCCATCTTTAGAGGACCCTCCTGCACTCGAACTCAAGCCATTACCCGAGTCTCTCAAGTATGTCTTTTTGGGCCCCAACCAAACTCTTCCGGTCATTATCGCGACAAATCTCACCTCGCCGCAAGAGGCCCAACTAAGCGAGGTCCTTAAAGCCCATAAGGATGCCATTATGTGGTCGGTGGCAGATTTGAAGGGAATTAGTCTGTTCATTTGCATGCATCATATCTAAATGGAAGAAAATTCCAAGCTGAGTCGGGAAATGCAAAGGCGGCTTAATCCAAATATGAAAGAAGTGGTAAAGAAAGAGGTTGTGAAATGACTTGATGCGGGTATCATTTATCCCATATCGGACAACAAATGGGTCAGCTCAACTCAAGTGGTATCGAAGAAGTTCGGATTGACAGTTATTAAGAATGATCATAGAGAAGAGGTACCCATAAGGCTCACCATGGGATGGAGAGTGTGTATTGATTATAGAAAGCTTAATATCATGGCTAAGAAGGACCACTTTCCACTCCCATTCATGGATCAGATTCTGAAAAAAATATAAGGTCAGAAATTCTTATGCTTCTTAGATGGGTACTCTGGGTATAATCATGTTAGTATTAAATGGCCCGAAAGCCAATCCGATACTATGCATTATTCAATTTATTAATATAATGGCATAAATTCATTGTGTAATTAAATCGATCTTTGTTTATCGTATCACGATGAAGTGTATGAACATGCGCAACAGTCTTTGAATTATGATGAGATCATAATTACGGGACCAAAGACTTATAAACACATGTTCTTAATTGTTCCTAGTCAAAGGATGTTTGAGAATGATATCAAACATTCGGATAGACTAGTACATGTTTCTTCAGCTCACATGATGAGGGTGACTAATCCTATAAGTCACTTGTGTGGAGACACTATGTTGGACCTGTAGGTGCTCATTGATGAATGAGTTTATTGAACTGATCCAATCTTGAATTGCTGGATGGTATATACCTCACTGTTAACCAGCTTGATTCTTTTGTCACGGTTTCATAGATGATTCTTGGACTTGAGACACTAAAGATATCTTGTTGGTACGTCTCTGAGCTTTGACCTTGACTAATGAATCCCTAGCCATGGGTTATCAATAAGTCAACTGATCAGGTTCAGGGAGATGCCCTTAAGGGTAATTGTGTGTTCAATATGGGATCATCCGCTCTCGGTAATAGGAGAGAGAATATTCCGAGAATGATGCGCTCAAGTCCCTAGCAAGGGCAGACTCTATGTTAGATAAAGAGTTGTCTGATACAGATTAACGGCATCAGATTCAAGTGAATCGACCGGCTAGGGTTTACCAGTAAACCATACCCTAGGTCGATTCGGAAACATTGCACGGATGAAGGATTATATCCATACGGTAATCGTTAACGAAAAGGTTCCCATAGTAGGTTGCATAAACCCCAATGCCTTTCGAGATCACGTGGTGTTGCTTATTGTAGACACGCTAATTTTGACGTCATTTTGAGTAAATTTCATATCATATAATAATGCCTCAGAATGGTCTGATATTTAACCATTGATTAATTTTTATTGATATTTTTAAGTGTCGGGTTTAACAAACATGTTTAAGTTAATCAATTGAATTGATTTTAACTCAAATTTCAGTTAAAATATGTAGAATTCTAAAAGACGTCGACTGGTGTGGACGCCATTTAGAGTTTATTCTTATTTTAACGTTTAAATTTGAATTTTAATTAATTGATTAATTAGCTAAAAGGCGTCTGCAAGGCACGACGCGTTTTAGGTTTCCTAGGCTATTTCTACTTCTCTTCCGGATGTTTATCCTTATCCTAATTAGTGTAAAAGACGTCTGCACATGTAGACGCGTTTTAGCTAATAAAGATAAAGATAAGTTTTCCCGGATATTTATCCTTATCTTAAATTAATCTGAAAGGCGCCAGCCTATGTGGACGCGTTTTAGATAATTACAGATAAAGATGAATTAATCAGTATTTATCTGTCGGTTAAGATGGATAAATCCTAAATTTTTCTATGTTAATCACGAACGCAGAAAAAGCCTATAAATACCTTACATCTTGAAGAGTTAAAAAAAGTTGAAAGCCATTAAGAGAGAGTGTTATTATAGCGAGTTGAAGATCGGAGCAACGACGTCGGAACGCCGGAGCGCTGCCATTTCCAGAAGTCGGCGTCCTTTCAAGAATCTTCATCCCATTTAAGGCTTCATCCAATTCAGCATAAGTTTTTCATTTCTGCATTTTCATTTTCATTTCATTAATCTCTTATTCTTCATCATTCACTCCATGCAAAACACACACCACATCATTCTTTCAAAACCTATTTGATTAAAGGGGTTTTAAAAGCCATTTAAACAAGTAAGTTTGCTGTTTAATTGCATGTTTAGCATCATGATTAGAATAGATACTGCTTCTACTTAAATTCTCATCTTCATTTCTTCATTTCTTTCTCTATTTCTGCTGCACTCAACAACAACAAGAGAATCAAAGGGGAAAACAAGCACAAAGTCAAAAAGATTTCTGGACGATCCTCAACTTCTCAAAACTCCAAATTCAACAGCAAGAACAAAGAACAAAGAAAGGGCTCTCTTTCTACAGCCGGCTGAAGGAGGGGAATCAAGGACTCAATATCTTCCGCGTTCAAACAGGTAGGCGATCATACTCTCTTTTGAAACTTTTAAGTCAAAAGTTTCTGGCGATCACTGCACTTAGTTGCTATTTTTAATAGGTTTATTTTACACTAAACAACCTAGATTCTTCATGTAACGACCTGCCACCCTATAATCGGGGATCCGATTACTAAATGGGTACCGAATCATTAATTTGGAACCAAACCAGGATCTAATCAAGTCTGGGAGATAAATAATAAACTAAGCTAAACATTCACATCGCATTGAACTGAAATGAAAGTGCAGGAATTAAAAATTATTACAATGCAACTCGATACAGCAAATAATTACATTTTCCAACAGAAAGGAAATAATTAAACGTACAGGCCAGAAATAAAATAACAACTACGTTGGGGCATACCCCGGAATAACTGCTGACGGTGCTCAACTCACTGCCGCACACTCCTCGCTAGGTCTGCTGAGAGTCCTCACCTGAAAACCGCAGGAGGGGTAAGTCTCAAAGACAAGACTCAGTAGGGATCCTTCGATCCCCACTGCCCACGCACACACCCACAAGTGCAAAGTACAGCTAACGGAAAGGTGATAAGCACAAGAGGTACAATTCCTAATTCATAACGTGGAATCACATGCAATCGTAATATAATAAACATGCATATATTAAACCAGCCGACTAGGAAACCCACAACTGTCGTCTCGAAAGAACTCGCTAACCACACAACAACGGTGGAAAATCCTCGACCCGCTGAGACCAAACAGTAACCCCTCGGATAGCACACTAGCTACTCCGGCCCAACCGGCTCAGGTGGCTACTCCTTCCCTCAGCATGAGTGACTCTCCGAATGTACCACTCCGACACCGGTACTAGCTGACCCCGGGGTTCACCAGGTGACCCTCTCTCACTAGGCGTCACCCCGCCCACGCCCCCACCGGCGCTATGCTCACGCCCCCACCAGCACAGGGTGATATAGTGCTACAATGTCACTCCAGGTCCACAGTAACTCAAAACCCAGCACAGTGCGATCCGGTCACGTGAAAAGTCCGCGATCGCATAACACACATATAAAACCATCCGATTATGAAGAATCCATCTCTATCGGGTACACTAAAGCATGCACTATCCATCTATCTAACCGTATGAATACATTTTACTGGCATGAATTAGTGAGGTTCTGTCTTGAATCGCGTCGCCCAAGGTCGACGCCATTCAAGCTCCATGTTCAGGTTTATGTAAAACAGTCTTCAGAATCGGGCCCTAAAAGGCGTCGACACCAGTGGTCGCCTTTTAAAAGGCGTTGACATCCTCAGACGCCATTCAACACAGAAATCCGGAAATTCCAAGGCCCTTACTCTGGGGATTTCTGCCTTTAAAAGGCGTCATGGCTAACCGACGCCATTTGAAAACGCGTCGTTCACTCATGACGTCTTTTAGTCCCAGAATCCCCGAACTGGCAGACTCTCTGTCAGGCGATTCCTGTCTAAAAGGCGTCGTGATGGCTCGACGCCCTTCAAAAAGGCGTCGTCCATGCACGACGTGTTTCAGCCCCAGGAACCAGAGTCGCCTGAGCCCGAGGGCTCCCTATCCAACCCCAAACAACCCCAAATTCACCCAAAAACGGAGGGAAAAAGAGGAGCAATACTATCCATAGGCAACACATTCATAGAAATCCCCCATGTTATCAAAAGAACTCCTAAACATGCTCATTCTACCCCCCGAAACCAAAGATCCAAACAAGCTTAAACGAGGGTAAACATGGCTTAAAACGTGATGCTAAGGGGAACCGTCACCCTACCGGATACTTGAACGCCTCCTAGCTTCAAGCCGTCCACCCGACTCGCCCCACGCCGCCGCCGGTACCGCCGTGGTCGTCCTTGCTCCTCCGTGACGTCGGCCGCCGTCCGGAGAGTAGAACGCCGCAGTGGAAGTGGAGGTGGTAGTGGTAGGAGCTAGGTAGAGGATGGAGTGGAGGGAGAGATGAAACGGTGGGAGGAAAAGAGGGAGGAGGAGGGATCGCTGCCGAGTTCGTCGGAAGGGGAAAGAGAGGAAGAGAGGAGAAAATGAGGGAAAGAAGGAGGGCTCGCGGGGTTAACCAGAGACTGGCTAAAACGCGTCGACATCCATGGACGCCATTCAGTTGATGTGACGGCTGCTCTGACAAGACTCTGAAACGCGTCGTTCAAGGCAGACGCCGTTCAGACGATATGTCAGGGCCGTACTCTGACAAACCCAGAGTCGCAGTCTGAAAGGCGTCGACACACGTGGACGCCGTTCAGGTCGACAAGACAGGGCCGTACTCTCGCGGCCCGAAGCCAGCCCACGTGGCACCCACGTGGCAGAACTTGAAATGCGTCTGCGACAGTGGACGCCGTTTAAAACGCGTCTCGATGTCCTGACGCAAATCAACACAGAACTTCCGCCCTCACTAAGGTTAGAACTACAAGGTCCCATCCCGAAAACTGGATCCGAAGGTCACGATCCTTACAATCTCCCCCCCTTAAAAGAATTTCGTCCCCGAAATTGACTGCTTAGAATTAACAAAGTCAAACAGGGATACAAGTTCACAAGGAAACTTACGAAAAGAGGTAAGGGAACTGCTCCCGCATCTCATCCTCTCGCTCCCAGGTTGCCTCACCTCCGGAGCGGTACTGCCAAATCACCTTGACCAACGGCACAATCTTGTTCCGCAGGACCTGTTCTCTGCGATCCTCAATACGAACAGGGTATTCTGGAAAGGACAGGTCCTCAGCGACCTCCAACTCTGAAAAATCCAAGACATGGGACGGATCCTGAACATACTTCCGCAGTAAGGAAACATGGAACACATCATGCACCCCTGCAAGACTGGGCGGCAAGGCCAGCTGGTACGCAGTTTCCCCAATCCGAGCAAGGATGGGAAAAGGCCCAATATACCGCGGACTCAGCTTGCCTCGCTTCCCGAATCTCATTACACCCTTGGAGGGTGAGACTCGGAGAAACACGTGGTCCCCAGCTTCAAACTCAAGCGGTCTCCGTCGGATGTCAGCATAACTCTTCTGCCTACTCTGCGCTGCGGTCAACCTCTGCCGAACTAACCTGGCAATCTCAGCACACTGCTGTACTAACTCGGGTCCTGCTATCTGCCTTTCACCGATCTCGGACCAACATACAGGAGATCGACACGGTCGCCCATACAAGGCCTCGTAAGGCGCCATGCCGATACTGGAGTGGTAACTGTTGTTATAGGCAAATTCTATTGTGGACAAATACTGCTCCCAAGAACCTCCCCAGTCTAGACAACAAGCCCTGAGCATATCTTCCAAGGTCTGAATAGTCCTCTCTGACTGCCCGTCAGTCTCGGGATGGTAGGCTGAGCTGAAAGCCAACTGAGTGCCTAGTGCCTGCTGAAAGCTCTTCCAGAATCTGGAAGTAAACCTTGGATCTCGATCTGATACAATAGACAAAGGCACCCCGTGCAGAGAGATGATCCGGTCTACAAACAACTTTGCCAGCTTGCCGACTGACCAGTCCTTCCTAATAGCTAAGAAGTGTGCCGACTTGGTCAGCCGATCCACGATGACCCAGATGGCATCTCTCCTGCTAGGGGATGTAGGCAATCCCATCACGAAGTCCATAGTCACATGCTCCCATTTCCACTATGGAATCGGCAAGGGCTGTAGCAACCCACCAGGTCTCTGATGCTCGGCCTTAACCTGCTGACAAGTCATGCATCTGGCCACATATTCAGCCACATCTTTCTTCATCCCGGGCCACCAGAAGTGCCTCCTCAAACAATGATACATCTTAGTCGTCCCCGGATGCACTGCATATCTCGAACGGTGCGCCTCATCAAGAACACATCTGCGTACGTCCTCCTCAGTCGGAACATAAAGTCTACCTCTGAACCAGACCGTACCGTCGTCCCACAACTCCACCTCTGACCTTTGGAGGATCTGTGGTAGTTCAACATCTGCCCTCTGAGCCTCAATTACTGCATGATACACAGCTGGTCTCACAGTCAAACTGACCAGCACGGCTCTGTCAACTTCACGTGGAACCCTAAAGGAAGATTCCACCACCTACTCGAATAATTTCCACTCCTGAATCATAAGGTCTGACATGACCGTCTTCCGACTCAAAGCGTCTGCCACTACATTCGCCTTGCCCGGATGATAAGAAAGGTCAAAGTCATAATCTTTAATGAACTCCATCCACCTTCGCTGCCTCAAATTCAGGTCCCTCTGAGTGAACACATATTTCAAACTCTTATGATCCGTAAAAACCTGGAATTTCTCCCCATATAAATAATGCCTCCAGATCTTGAGTGCAAATACCACAGCCGCCAGCTCCAAATCATGAGTAGGATAGTTCTCTTCATGTTTCTTCAGCTGCCGAGAAGCATAAGCCACTACCCTGCCATGCTGCATTAGAACTGCGCCCAAACCTCGACGGGACGCATCAGAGTAAACCACAAATCCACCTGATCCAGATGGAAGCACCAGTACAGGGGCTGACGTGAGACGGGTCTTTAACTCAATAAAACTCTGCTCACAATCCTCGGTCCACACAAGGCGAACTCCCTTTCGAGTCAACCTCGACAAGGGGGCTACTATCGAAGAAAATCCCTGAACAAACCGCCTGTAATAACCAGCAAGCCCCAGAAAGCTCCTGATCTCAGTCACTGAAGTCGGCCTGCTCCAATCCATCACCGCCTCGATCTTGGCTGGATCCACTGCGTTACCATTGCCAGAAATAACATGCCCAAGGAAATGCACCTCGTCTAGCCAAAACTCACATTTGCTGAACTTGGCATAAAGTCGATGCTCCCTCAGGACCTGCAATACAGCCCGAAGATGGGTGGCATGCTCTTCCTTAGAAGAAGAATAGATCAGAATATCATCAATAAACACAACCACAAACTGATCCAGGTAAGTCCTGAAGACTCGGTTCATCAGCTCCATAAAGGCCGCCGGAGCATTGGTCAAGCCAAAGGGCATAACCAAAAACTCATAATGTCCATACCGAGTTCTGAAGGCCGTCTTGCTAACATCAACATCCCGGATCCTCATCTGATAATATCCGGATCTCAAATCGATCTTGGAAAATACCTTCGCGGACTGCAGCTGATCCATCAAATCATCAATCCTTGGAAGCGGGTACTTATTCTTTATCGTTACCTGGTTCAGCTGCCTATAGTCAATGCACAACCTCAGAGAACCATCTTTCTTTCTAACAAACAGAACTGGAGCACCCCATGGAGATGTACTGGGACGAATAAAACCCTTATTCAGCAGCTCCTGCAACTGCGTCTTCAACTCAGCGAGTTCGGCTGGCGCCATCCGATACGGGGCCTTAGACAAGGGCGCCGTACCTGGTGCAAGCTCGATGGTAAATTCGACCTCGCGCTGAGGAGGAAGGCCAGGCAGCTCCTCAGGAAATACATCGATGAACTCACACACAACAGGTACCTCCTCAGGGCTGAGACTAACCCGGACATCAGAGACAACAACAGAGGCAAGGAAAGCCTCACAGCCACCAGCAAGCAACCTCCGTGCCTTAAAGGCAGAAATAAGAATACCTCGGGAAGAAAGCCTAATACCTTGGAAGAAGAAGGTCGGGATGTCCGGAATGGAGAATCGCACCCTCTTCCTGTGGCAGTCCACCTCTGCATAAAAGGCTTCTAACCAATCCATACCCAGGATGACATCAAAGTCTCGAATGGCAAGCACAACCAACTGGGCAGGGAGCACATGACCCTCAATGGTCAAGGGAACATTCCTCAAGCAGTTATAAGATATCATATAGTCTCCAGAAGGAACCTCCACCATCAAACCATCAGATAACTCAACAACGGGCGCAGAAAGGATATCTAAGAACTGCTCAGAAATAAAAGAATGCGAAGCACCCGAATCAATCAATACGTGTGCAGAGTTCCCAAGGACAGAAAGTGTACCTTCCACCAAGTTGGACGCGCGAGCCTCCCTCCTGGTGATAGCTAGCACTCTCCCCTGGGTCCTCGGCTTCTTCTGCTCACCTGGACCATGTCCCTGACCATGCTCCTGCGGGCAATGCCTCGCCAAATGGCCCTGCTGGCCGCAAGTGAAGCACCTCCTGGGAAGAGTGGGACACTGAGTCCCACCATGGGCACCCCCACAGTGCTGACAGACTGCTGGAAGCCTCTGAGCTGGCCCCTGCGGTGCACTGGATACAGACTGACTCTGCTGGCCCTGCCCGGACCTGTTGCTGCCGCTACTGCCACTACTGCTGCCACCACCCCTGAAGAATCTCCTGAATCGGGAGCCGAGTGACGACGATCCCGATCCGACTGAAGGGGCCGCTGCCGCTGCCTTACCCCTGCCACGAACTGGGCTCTGAGTAGCCAGTCCTCTCTCCCGGGCCGACTGGCTCTGCTGAGCCTCCACTACTGCCGCACATCTAACCGCAGAAGCCAGATCCGTGCAACAGTGGGACGCCACGAAGTTCCTCAGACTGAGCCTCAGTCCGTCCACGAACCTCTCAGTACGACGCTCCTCGTCCCCAGATATGAAAGGCACGAACCGACCAAGCGAAACAAACTTCGCCTGGTACTCAAGTACTGTCATGCTCCCCTGCGTCAGATCCATGAACTCCCTCTCCTTGGCCCTCTGGACGTGTCTAGGGAAATACTGTGCGTTGAACTCCTTAACAAATGTCTCCCATGGAATTTCCCTAAGACTCCTGTCCTCGTAAGACAAACTCTTCAAGGTGGTCCACCAGTCATAGGCGTTATCCTTCAGCATGAAGGTAGCTAACGGGGTCCGCTCTACTGCAGCACAATCCATGGTGTCAAAAGTCTTCTCTATCTCTCTAAGCCAGTGGATGGCCTCGTCAGGGTCGGGACGACCGGTGAAGTGAGGCGGCCTCAGCTTCAGAAACCTCTCAAGTGCAGCTGTGGACCCTCCCCGCACACTGGAACTCTCACTAGGGTCTCGCGTCTGATAACGAGCCATAGTGTCCATCATCGCCTCCATAAACTGCTCAACACTCGGCCTCCCGGCCTCGGACCCACTAGGGACATCTCCCTGCTCTCGAATAACTGGCATCCTCCTTCTGGGAGCCATCTACTCGCCTACAATTACAAAATCAAAAAGTTCTAATTAGAGTCCTAAAGCCTATGCTACCGCCGTGCCTGTACGGGATAATGTATTTATTTGCCGAATTTATGATATTTAACCTAGTTATTTATTTATTTGCCAGACCGTATGCTCTGATACCAACTGTAACGACCTGCCACCCTATAATCGGGGATCCGATTACTAAACGGGTACCGAATCATTAATTTGGAACCAAACCAGGATCTAATCAAGTCTGGGAGATAAATAATAAACTAAGCTAAACATTCACATCGCATTGAACTGAAATGAAAGTGCAGGAATTAAAAATTATTACAATGCGACTCGATACAGCAAATAATTACATTTTCCAACCGAAAGGAAATAATTAAACGTACAGGCCAGAAATAAAATAACAACTACGTCGGGGCATACCCCGGAATAACTGCTGACGGTGCTCAACTCACTGCCGCACACTCCTCGCTAGGTCTGCTGAGAGTCCTCACCTGAAAACCGCAGGAGGGGTGAGTCTCAAAGACAAGACTCAGTAGGGATCCTTCGATCCCCACTGCCCACGCACACACCCACAAGTGCAAAGTACAGCTAACGGAAAGGTGATAAGCACAAGAGGTACAATTCCTAATTCATAACGTGGAATCACATGCAATCGTAATATAATAAACATGCATATATTAAACGAGCCGACTAGGAAACCCACAACTGTCGTCTCGAAAGAACTCGCTAACCACACAACAACGGTGGAAAATCCTCGACCCACTGAGACCAAACAGTAACCCCTCGGATAGCACACTAGCTACTCCGGCCCAACCGGCTCAGGTGGCTACTCCTTCCCTCAGCATGAGTGACTCTCCGAATGTACCACTCCGACACCGGTACTAGCTGACCCCGGGGTTCACCAGGTGACCCTCTCTCACTAGGCGTCACCCCGCCCACGCCCCCACCGGCGCTGTGCTCACGCCCCCACCAGCACAGGGTGATATAGTGCTACAATGTCACTCCAGGTCCACAGTAACTCAAAACCCAGCACAGTGCGATCCGGTCACGTGAAAAGTCCGCGATCGCATAACACACATATAAAACCATCCGATTATGAAGAATCCATCTCTATCGGGTACACTAAAGCATGCACTATCCATCTATCTAACCGTATGAATACATTTTACTGGCATGAATTAGTGAGGTTCGGTCTTGAATTGCGTCGCCCAAGGTCGACGCCATTCAAGCTCCATGTTCAGGTTTATGTAAAACAGTCTTCAGAATCAGGCCCTAAAAGGCGTCGACACCAGTGGTCGCCTTTTAAAAGACGTCGACATCCTGAGACGCCATTCAACATAGAAATCCGGAAATTCCAAGGCCCTTACTCTGGGGATTTCTGCCTTTAAAAGGCGTCATGGCTAACCGACGCCATTTGAAAACGCGTCGTTCACTCATGACGTCTTTTAGTCCCAGAATCCCCGAACTGGCAGACTCTCTGTCAGGCGATTCCTGTCTAAAAGGCGTCGTGATGGCTCGACGCCCTTCAAAAAGGCGTCGTCCATGCACGACGTGTTTCAGCCGCAGGAACCAGAGTCGCCTGAGCCCGAGGGCTCCCTATCCAACCCCAAACAACCCAAAATTCACCCAAAAACGGAGGGAAAAAGAGGAGCAATACTATCCATAGGCAACACATTCATAGAAATCCCCCATGTTATCAAAAGAACTCCTAAACATGCTCATTCTACCCCCCGAAACCAAAGATCCAAACAAGCTTAAACGAGGGTAAACATGGCTTAAAACGTGATGCTAAGGGGAACCGTCACCCTATCGGATACTTGAACGCCTCCTAGCTTCAAGCCGTCCACCCGACTCGCCCCACGCCGCCGCCGGTACCGCCGTGGTCGTCCTTGCTCCTCCGTGACGTCGGCCGCCGTCCGGAGAGTAGAACGCCGCAGTGGAAGTGGAGGTGGTAGTGGTAGGAGCTAGGTAGAGGATGGAGTGGAGGGAGAGATGAAACGGTGGGAGGAAAAGAGGGAGGAGGAGGGATCGCCGCCGTGTTCGTCGGAAGGGGAAAGAGAGGAAGAGAGGAGAAAATGAGGGAAAGAAGGAGGGCTCGCGGGGTTAACCAGAGACTGGCTAAAACGCGTCGACATCCATGGACGCCATTCAGTTGATGTGACGACTGCTCTGACAAGACTCTGAAACGTGTCGTTCAAGGCAGACGCCGTTCAGACGATATGTCAGGGCCGTACTCTGACAAACCCAGAGTCGCAGTCTGAAAGGCGTCGACACACGTGGACGCCGTTCAGGTCGACAAGACAGGGCCGTACTCTCGCGGCCCGAAGCCAGCCCACGTGGCACCCACGTGGCAGAACTTGAAATGCGTCTGCGACGGTGGACGCCGTTTAAAACGCGTCTCGATGTCCTGACGCGAATCAACACAGAACCTCCGCCCTCACTAAGATTAGAACTACAAGGTCCGATCTCGAAAACCGGTTCCGAAGGTCATGATCCTTACACTTCATGTTAATCACACAAGCATTTTAAAGCACCCACAGCTTTTTTGGCGATCACGGTGGGACTTGGTCTCGCCATCTTTTAGTTTCTTTTTTGTTCTTGCTATCATCAATCGGGCACCCACGGTGCACCATTTGTGTCTCTCGACACGTCCTCACCAATTGGTGAGTGTTTTAGTTTAATTAATTTCCCTCGTGCACCACGTGCACACCCAGTGGCAAGATCTTGCCCTCCCCTTGATTAGTTCAAAAAGCTGTTTTTGTGATGAAAATGATGTGTGATTGATTGGTTTTCTAGTTGTTTAGTTAGTAAATCATCTTGTTTAAAATTTGGAACTAAAAAAAAATCTGCATGAGTTGATTATTTACTGCTTTTACCCTGTTTGAGGAGGATTCAACCCAGAAAATCCTCCTGCAAAACTGTTTCTGCGAACTGAAAAGCGTCCAGGAGCACTGACGCGTTTCAAACCGCGTCATCACACCCAGACGCCTTTCAGTCTTCATATTTTCTCTACTGTCTGCATCTGTTTTTGCGAAAAAATTAAGTTCTGTTTTGAATAGCGTCGACTACCATCGACGCGATTCAAACAGTTTCTTAGTTATTTCTCAGTTCTCAGATTTTTGTGGCTTGAGTGCTAGCTACCCATTATTATTAAGCATTAGAGGCCATCCAGGCCGTAGGACATACGCATTGAGGCGAATACCCTCTTTTTCTTAGGAACACACTACTTGACGTCAGCAACTCTCTCTGATTGGGTTGGTCCCTTGATCAGACTAGAAAAGTTGATGTTAAGGCCTCCATAAGTCCCCAAAATCAAGGTATTCCTCCTTGATCATCGGGCTGGTTGTACCAATTGAAGTCCCGGCTAGATTCCAAAAGCGTTGTGAGAAGAAGCCCTAGAGAATAACGGTGGAAATTGAACTGAAACTAGGATCCTTTCCCTGAGCGAATTTGTGGTTTAATCCAATTCAAATAACTCAACAAGGAATTTCAAAATCACGTTAAACATCCACTTGTTTGATTAATCTCTGTGCAACTTGTTTGTCAAATCTTTGAAAAAAGGGAATCTAACATCATGCTGCTGCGAACAGGCAGGGACTTGAGTGTGGCTCCAGACGCCATGGTCAATTACGAGGGAGATGCTAATGCCCCTCGGGATTCTGATTACAACTATGAGAGCGGGAGAGATGCTGATGCCTCTCGTAATTCCGTCCCCGTTCCGCTTCGACATGATGGGAACGTTCGGACACCTCTCTTCCATCCCCATGATCGATATCCTGATCTTCCCCCGCATGAATATGCGATTCCTAATCCCGATCTTGAGGGGGACATGAATCAGAATGATCCCTCATCCTCTGATCCTATGGATCTTGTCAACGCTTTGGGAGTTCTAGCCTCCCGACTGGACCCTCAGCAATTCGAGGCGATCCAGTCTATTCTGAAGGGGAAGGCACCCGTGCAGCCTGCTGAGCCGAACACTGTGGCTCCCCCTGGTGTTACTCAACAACCTCCGCTTCCTCCTCCTTACATCCATCAGGCCATGGAGGGCCTTCATATCACTTCTCGGCCAACTGGGCCGCAACTTTCATCCTCTAGGCAACCGGCTAGACCGCAAACGCCTGTTTATCAAAATGCCCTCGGGCATGGTGGAAGTTCTGCCGGACCTCCCCTATATTGTCCCCCCTGTCCAACGTACTCTAGGCAGCAGACCTATCAAGTACCTCCACCTCTTCCTCCTCCCCAGGCAGATCTGACCACGCAAGCGTTGCTGGCCAAGATGGAGCGCATGGATGAGCAGTTCAACAACCTCCAGAAGATGATGGGGGTTAAAGCTGTGCCAGAGATCAATTTGCCGAGCCTGCCGGTATTCCACCTACCACCCTCTGAGATGCCAGTGTACCGGAAGTACAACGGTACTGGTAACCCCTTCACACATTTGAAGGAGTTTATGTATGAATCGTCTTTCTGGCAGAACGATAAGAGGTCGTTGGCCTTTTTGTTCAGGAGATCTCTAGAGGGACCAGCCCTCGAGTGGTTCTTTTCTCTGGAACCCTCCGAAGTAGAGGATTACGGTATCGTTTCACGCAAATTTATCCAACGATATCAGGACAGAGTTGCACCCTCCTTGTCTATCACGGACCTCATTGCAGAAAAGATGAAACCTGATGAGGAGTTTGTCAGTTTTGCTGACAGGTGGCGGGGCCTGGCTGAAAAGGTGAAGGATCACTTGTCCGAGTCCGAGCAAGTGAAGATGTTAATTTCCAATGCCACGCCCCAATTCAAGCTAGTCCTCTCCTTGAACAATCTGACCAACATGGCAGAGCTCTATGAAAGAGCAGGGTACTGCCAAAATGCCTTCAAGGACGCTACGTTCTCTAGCGTCTTTGATCCTCACAGACCTAGCAGGCCTCCGCCCCGGAAGCCTGCAGTGCCAAACTCTCCCAGCACAGGTCCGACTACTGAGGGCACGCTCTCTCACGAGCAAGTCAGTAGCATGAATAATAACTCGCCCCAGTTCGTGAGGAACCAACAGCAATACCAGAGGCCACCGCAGCCAAACCAGCAAGGGTACAGGCAGCAGCAGAACCCCCATTATCAGCAACAGTATCAACGGCCCCAGCAGCCGAATCAGAACCAGCAACAGCAACAACTACAGCAACCGCCGCAACGGCAATAGCAGTACCAGCCCCAACAACAACAATATCAGCAACAGCAACAGCTACAGTATCAGCCGCGCGCACCGCCGGCGTACCATAATGTCCCTCCTCCTGGTGACTACAACCAGCAGAGAAGACCTCCAGGCCCTAAAAGGGCAGAATACCCGGCCCTCCCAGAATCCTTGGCAGATATCTTCAGCGCTCTAATGGCAGCTAATGCCTTAGTTTTGCCAAGGGAAAAGGCCGTCTGGCCTCAAAATGCCGATACGTCCAGGTATTGCTACTTCCATAGGCAACCTGGGCATACCATCGACACATGCTTCCAGTTCAGAGATTATATTCATGATCTCAACGAGCAGGGCGGCATAGACTGGGAGGAGATGAAAAAGTATATATCAGCCCTGAAGGCGAGACGACCACAGCAACAGCAGCAGCAGCAAGCAAGACCACCAGCACAAGCAGCGCCACCACCCAATATGGGCATAGTGCAGAATCCACTCCCGGAGCACCAGAACCAAAACCAAGTTGCTCCCATTCTGACGAACAGCCAGTCTGAGGCTGGTCGTGGGAAGCAGTGGAGAGTAGAGGACTCTTCCTCTCTTTGTTCAACGGGTCACGTTCCAAGTACCGCAGAGCGACCACCACGCCGCACCATCCACATACCTAGGCCACAACCCATTACCATCACCCTTCTACCGACACCCACATATCACTCACCTGCACCCAATAACCCATTACCACTACCTGCCTTCCTGAAGCCCATCACGCCCCGCACTCCTACGCCTCCATCATATAACCCCCCGCAAACCAATCACGCGCCCCTCCTACCATCCAAACCGCTACTCCGCGTACCATTTCCTACTTCACCCACTACCACCTACCCAGATACGCCCTTACCATCCAGACCGCTATTACGCGTGCCATTCCCCACTTCACCAACCACTTACCCATCCACCATCCAACCATCTAGGCCTCTAATCCGCACCGCGCCATCACCACCTAGCCCTACGCCATCACCTACATACCAACCCTCTACGTCATCCGCACCATCGAACCCTGCGGTACTTAAGGTGTCACCCGGATCCTCCACGGTTGAGGAACATGCGCTCTGGAGTGGAAGGATTTTCAACAAGGTCTTTCCTCAGTCCACAGTTAGAGACGGCCCATCACAGCCGACTGAGGAAGCCCATAATGAAGAGAGTGCACCAGGCACTCAATATGACTTTTTGAAACATCTGGACAGGACACCGGCACGGATCACTGTACTTGAATTGATCAAAAGGTCCAAGATTCACCAAGAAGCCTTAATGGAATATCTACAGAAGGTGATGGTCAATGAGGACGTGCCGGTAGAGAAAATTGCAGCACTACTAGTTCCTCAAGGGGATCAGCCCTCCATTACATTTCACACATCGGAACTAGCACCGCCGGCAGCCAGAAGCATGGCTTTGAGCATCACGGTCAACATCTGTAAGAAGGCCGTGGATGGATGCCTGGTAGATACAGGGGCTTCGATCAATGTTTTACCTCCGAAGACCCTGGAGCTGTGCGGTGTGCCCAAAGAAAAATGGCTGCCCAGCCCCATCTCAGTGACGGCATATGACAATTCTACCCGTTCTCCTCTGGGAATGGTTTATTTGAAGGTGGAGCTAGGCCCTGTAAGTCATGCAGAGGTTGAATTTCACATCCTAGAAATCGACCCTTCTATAAATGCCATTTTGGGTCGTCCTTATATTAAAACTCTTGAGGCGATTCCCTCTACGAATCACCAATGCCTCAAATTCCCTTTCAAAGGACGAATTATTAACGTGACGAGCATGCCGATCCTTGCTGCTGCTCATACCTTGAATGTTAAATCTACTGCTTTACCTGGCCGACAACCTTTTCTGTCGGTATTACAGGTCTACCATCCAGTGGTTGATCCTTCGAAAGCCGCCACTATTTCTCCATACCCGTTAGATGCCATAAAAAGGGGGAAGTGCATGAGTACCCCAGGATGGAGAATTATGATGAAGAACGGCTACGAGCCTGGGAGAGGTCTGGGCACACAGTTGCAAGGCAGGACCACTCATGTTAAAGATCATCGAGCAGCACCTGGAAGTGGTCTAGGCTATAGGCCAAGAAGACTGAAGCAAGATCTGGTTCAGCAAACAGAGATTGAAGAAGGTCAGAAAATCTGGGAGACAATGTCTACACCACTTAAAGAAGGCCGAAGTCCCCTAACATGGACCCTGTATACACACTTTGTGAAGGGGCCCATACTTAGTCACGACAACACAGTGGTCATTACTTCGTGTTTTGACTTCCATGACATATATGGGAGGGATTTGGCCAGACATTGCTCAGAATTACTTACGTACCAATCCTTGGAGGCTCTGCGGCCTATGAAAAGGAGAAAATTCCATGATCCTGAATGCGAATGGTACAGGTGGTTCGATCTGAGAGACCTTTATATTGCACTGAACAGATTGTTCCTAGATCCTGCAGAACCTAAGTGGCCGCCGCAGATTGATGAGCTAATTGAAGGTCCAGGTGCCATATTTGATAAGCGGATATTGCTGTCTGAAGAGACCGATGAAGGGGAGCCAGATGACCCCTATGAAGCTGGTTACACTACAGATCTGCTCTGGAGGGGGACATATCCTTCACATGTCTTCATGCTCCATACTCTATTTCGTACACTGCGCTTGACCCGACTTGGTCGCGGGTCATTATTGAAGATATTCCACGAGCTCCGCCCGTTATGATTACTCTGTCCCCTCGGGACCTTATTCCACAACCTCCTCTCGATCTAGAGAGGATGTATGATTTGATCTGGGACATATTACTATATGATCCCCCTAATCCTCTGGCCTTGGTGCCACTTCCTCCATCTGTTTCTCCTTCTATTTGTATTCATTCCTGTTTCATGTTTAATTCCTCTGATATCCAAAAAAAAAACGCCAATTTTACAACAAATTCTTCTCAGATCCTCATCGAGGAAACATCTTACTTGTCCGATCGCACCCCATTGCACGGGTCCTTCGGTCAAGATTCTCTCTTAGATCTACTCTGTCCCTCCCCTCGGGAGGATTCTCTTGTATTTCCACTTGTATCCCAGGATTTCCATCCTGCTTCATCTTCATTAGGTTATAATAGGGAGTTTAGTGAAGTTAGGCAGTCTAGTTTTAGGCAGGTTAGTCAGGTTAGGAAGTCTAGGAAGCCTAACGGTAGGCAAATTCCAGATAGATACCTCCAGGACTTAGCTGATAGATGCTTTTCTTGCTCTTTAATCCCTCAGTTTTTAGAAAATCCAATTCAGATGCCAGAAGATTGCATGAATGATGAGTCAGTCAACGATGGGTATGGGGTATATGAGTTAGTGCATGAAAAGGACCCCATTGTTGAGAATGAGAAAGATGACGAGGACGCAGCTGAGGCATATGCCAGTGGAGTGAAGAGATTCGATGAACCCTCAGCTGCCGTAGAAGAGCCCACCAAAGAAATCAATTTAGGAACTGAAGACGAACCTAAGGTTGTCCTCGTCAGCAAAAATCTTTCTACAGAGGGTGAAAAGGCAATGGTACAAGTACTTAAGGACTATAAGGACACTTTCGCTTGGAGTTATGAAGATATGCCAGGGTTAGACTCATCTTTAGTTGAACACAGATTGACATTAAAGGATGGAGCTAGCCCTGTCAAGCAGAAATTAAGGCGATTCCACCCACAAATGGCTCTAAAGATGAAGGAAGAGGTCGACAAATTGCATAAAGCCAAATTTATTAGAGTTGTCCTTTATCCACAATGGGTGGCCAACATAGTCCCGGTTATGAAGAAGGACGGGAAGGTCAGAATTTGCATTGACTTCCGCGATTTGAACCGGGCGTGTCCTAAAGATGATTTTCCATTGCCTCATATTGATGTACTCATTGATAATACCGCTGGCTATGAAACTTTATCGTTTATGGACGGATTTTCAGGATACAATCAGATTAAGCTGGCATAAGAAGATCAAGAAAAAACGTCATTCACTACACCTTGGGGAACATACTGTTATGTCGTCATGCCATTTGGGTTAAAGAATGCTGGAGCCACTTATCAGAGGGCTATGATGGCAATATTTCACGACATGATGCACATAGATCTGGAAGTGTATGTGGATGATTTATTGGTTAAATCTAAAACAAAGGCTGAGCACGCCAAAGTTTTGGCAAGGGTATTAGAAAGATCGAGAGAGTATCAGTTAAAGATGAACCCTAAGAAATGTGTATTCGGGGTATCTTCAGGAAAATTGCTTGGATTTATTGTCAGCAAACGGGAAATTGAAATCGATCCTAATAAGGCGAAGGCTATCAGAGAAATGCCACCTCCTAAAAACTTGAAGGAGTTAAGAGGATTAATCGGGAGGTTACAATTTATTCGCCATTTTGTCTCCCAGCACTCGCAAAGGTGTAAGCCGTTTTACGAGCTTACCAAGCCGGGAGTCAAATTCGATTGGGACGATAAGTGTCAGGAGGCATTCGATGGATTAAAGAACTATTTATCAAGTCCTCCTGTTTTGAGACCACCATCTCCAGGCAAACCATTGATACTTTACATTTCAGTCCTGGATGATGTTGTGGGGGCTGTCCTAGCACAAGAGGATGAAGAAGGAAAAGAGAGGGCAGCCTACTATCTCTCTAAACTTCTCAACCCCGCTGAATAGAGATATACGGCGATGGAGAAAACATGTGCAGCATTGGTCTGGGTTGTGCAGAAACTAAAGCATTATTTTCTGGCCCATGAAGTCCATCTCATCGCTAGGATGAATCCGATCAAATTCCTTCTGGAGAAATCTGTTCTTACTGATAGGTTAGCACGATGGCAAAGCTTTCTATCTCAATTCGATATCACTTATATTCAGCAGAAAGCGATCAAGGGCTATGCCATAGCAGAACATCTCGCTCATCATCCCCTTCCTCGATTTGATCTAGTGCGATCAGAGTTTCCAGATGAGGAACTGATGTCCGTAAATCAAATCAGAGATGATATGTGGACTCTGCATTTTGACGGAGCTTTGAATTCTCATGGAAAAGGGATCGGTATCGTTCTGTTATCACCTGAAGGTGTCACCATTCCACAAGCCTTTCAGCTTGATTTTCTAGCCACTAACAATATAGCTGAATACGAGGCACTCCTTGCTGGTCTCGAGGCCGCTCATTTCCATGGTGCCACCAAACTCAGGATCGTGGGTGATAGCCAACTAATTCTTCGCCAAGTGCTGACCAAGTATCGAACTCTTGATCCCAAGCTCAAGCCTTATCAGGAACTTACTTCTACTTACTCAAAGCTTTTCACGAAATTGATCTTTGTCCATGTTCCTAGGAATCAAAACATCTTAGCTGACGCTCTAGCTTCATTGGCATCTTCTCTTAATTTTCCAATCAGCAAGCAATCCGAATCAATCATAGTTCACAGGCGTCTTTCACCTGCCGTGAAAGACCCTTCATTCCTTAGAACTAAAGAGAAGTTCTTAAAGAAAGTCAGAGACGGAGATATCATTGAAAAGAGAGAAATCATGTTAATGGAGCTGTTAGAAGAGATGGATGATGAACAGAAACCATGGTATTATGAAATTGCTAAATATTGTGAAGATCAATCGTATCCTGAGGAAGCTACAACTGAGGAGAAGAGAGCTATCAGGAGAGTTGCTCAACGATACACCCTAGTTGGGGGAGCATTGTATAAGAGAGGTTTTGATGGAGTTCTTCTGAGATGTCTGGACGAAGATGAGCTTTGGAAGGTTATGGAAGGAGCCCATAGTGGAATTTGTAGTGGCCATGTCAATGGACAGATGTTAGCAAAGAAGATCCTTAGACAAGGATTTTATTGGCCAACCATGGAAGAAGACTGCGTAGGATATGTTCGTAGGTGTGCTAAGTGTCAACTTCACGCCGACAAAATTCATTCTCCTGCGTCTTCACTCCATCCTGTTTCTTCCCCATGGCCTTTCTCCATGTGGGCTATCGACATTATTGGACCCCTTGGTAATCCAGATTCCGGCATCAAGCAAAAATCTTTCATTCTCACGGCAACGGAATACTTCACCAAGTGGGCAGAAGCTGAAGCATATGTGGAGATCAAAGCATCAACCGTCTGCAAGTTCATCATGAAGAACATCATTACCCGATTTGGAATTCCAAGCACCATCGTCACCGACAACGGACCGCAGTTCGTGTCACAAGAACTGAAGGACCTCTGCAACAGGTACAGAATTGCATTGCATCATTCATCTCCGTATTATCCGCAAGGCAATGGCCAAGCAGAGGCAACAAATAAGACTTTGATAAAAATCATCAAAAAGACGTGCAAATCTAACAAATTCGCAGACTGGCCAGAAAAATTGGTTGAGGCTCTATGGGCCTACCGAACTTCAATCCGCACGCCCACTGGGCAAACTCCTTATTCCTTAACATTTGGAATGGAGGCGGTAGTTCCATATGAGATCCTTATACCGTCATTAAGAGTACAATTGAATAAGGAATTTTCCATCGATGAACATCGTTCAGCACTCCTTGCTCAATTGGAACTTTTAGATGATAAAAGATGGTCAGCTGCTAATCATGCAAAAGTTTATCAAAACAGACTAGCACGTTTTTATCAAAAGAAAGTCATTGAACGTAAGTTCAAAGTCGGTGAAATGGTCGTCAAAAGAATTTTTGTAAAACCTGGTGGTCCGCGTTCTAAGCTCCAACCCAACTGGGAGGGACCTTATGTTGTATCGCACGCTTTCCCTGGTAATGCTTATCGTCTTGTTAATGCAGAAGGAGAAGAGCTAAATCATCCCTAGAATGGCTTACATCTTAGGAAATACTACCCTTAGGTTAAAGAGTCGATCAGTATGGTACAAAGATCAGTGGAATCAGAAAATTTATAAACTTAAATTTCCTTGTTAGTCTGAATAATTTAACTTTAAACCCATTATTGCACACACTGACACGTTTGATTCGTGAGTAACAAGAGATGCCAAGTCCTAAAGAATATCAAAAGCTTGACTAAAAGTGTAAAGTACAAATCATTCGTTTTTAAAGCAAAATTCCGTTTTAAACTCGGCCCATGATGTCTGAACGAGGCTTAGAATAGATTACCAAGAATACCTGCCATCTTAGTAGGAGGCCGTCATAAAAAAAAGGGGGAGATCCGTCCCAAAGAAAAGAATAGAAAAAAAACAAAAGCAAAAGGCAAAATCCAAATGTCAAATCAAAAGGCCATCACACTACAAACGTTACATCAAGGCCGTGAAATGAAACAAAAGGGAACGCAAGGTCGATAAATACCCCGGAAAGAAAATGACCGAACCCCAACGGATACTAGGGTAACAAAGGAACATCTTTTTAAGTCTTCGGAACCTTCTCATGGGCTTTCTAAACTTATTCTTCCTTTCCTTCTAAAGAGCTGTACTCCAAACTTAAGGAATGGCTTAGGTTGACTAAGGGTCAAATCATCAAATGGGATTACGAATGGAAACACAAGTTCAAACACGATGGGTTTAAGTTAAGTTGTTAAAGAATAATTTGGAAATTAAGTTAATAAATGAATATGATCTTTTGATCTAAGTACCATGCTGATCTTTTAGTCAAAAAATCCAAAAAAAAAATACATATGTCAAAAATCCAAAAAAAAATACATATGTCAAAAAAAAAAAAAAAACATTTGTCAAAAAAAAAAAAAACATATGTCAAAAAATTAAAAAAAAAATACATATGTAAAAAATTCAAAAAAAATATGCATATGTCAAAAATTCAAAAAAAAATACATATGTCAAAAATTCAAAAAAAGCATATATTTCAAATCCAAACAAAAATGAATATTTCAAAACAACAAAAAATATTTCATTTAGCATTTGCTTATTGCACTTGGTATGTCTCATTCCTTTTATTTTCAGTGAGCATTTGTCTGCTTGCATGTTGCATTTTACTTAAGTTTGATTATTCACATTACCTTTGTTAATAAAGGCTATGCCCCTTGACCATTTATTGAAGGAAAAGATTGGTCGACCATTTATTTGGTCAAGGCAAGGGGCTAAGCCTAAACAGATACTTAACCTGTTTATTCAAGTCATATACAGGACACAAGGCATGAAGAGTTGGAATCCGAATAGAAGAACAGCCAGAAACCTGTTTCTGTGAGTAAAAGGCGTCCAGTATAAGAGACGCGTTTCAAGATTGAATGGCGTCTGCACGACACGACGCGTTTCAGCTCTTTCTGATATTTTCCCGAAATTCTGTGATTTTTGGTGCTTAAATATTTGTTTGGAATTTTTAATGATTTTGATTGCAGAAAATTCAAGAAAACTCGAGTAAAGCTGGAAAATATCAAGAAGATCCCACTGTGGGAGTCAAGAAGTCCTGACCGTGGCTAAAAAGACGGTTATTTCTACCCTTGTACTATTCTATGTAATTATTTTGCATTCGCATTACTATATGATAAATATTTATTAGAGTATATCAAGGACCTTGTGGTTTTGATGAAACTGGAATTTGAGTTCCCCTACAACAAAAACAGTGATAATTCCAGAGAATTCTTAATCGCACGGATAGGCCGTTGGATTGTTAATTAGTGAGGACGATGGTTCCACTTTTGTGAAACGGTGCGTGGATAAACGAGCTTCGGCTTAGCACTGGATTACAAGAGTTGGTATCTTGACTCATTAATGACAATTTAACAATATTATCCTTGATTAATTTATATTTTATTTGACTTTATATTTTTCTTTTAGCCCATCATGCATCATGTAGGACTTTGAAATCATTGTGATAAGAATTAATTACTGATTAAGTTTCAGACCATTAATCAAACAATTCAAACATGATATGAAATATTCCATTCCGAATTGAGTATCTTGATTATCTTTGAGGTTCGCTTGAAGATATCCTTGGAATTCTATCCTTTCTTGGATTCTTTATCTAATATTTCTTGTTTTCTTTTTAAGATCCATCATGGCTGCAGCACGTCCACATTGGCTGGCAAACGCTCCCCATGATGAAACCTACAGTGTCTATGACGTGGGGTACTTCCCACTCCGAGGAGGTTGATCGACCTTATTTTATTTCCTTGTCTATCTCATCCAGACAGGATTGATTCCATTGATCTCTTTGAGCTATTTTCATTGATGATTTTGAGAAAAATTTCAATCATGTGATGTTAAGAGCGTGTCTCATCACACCTTGACATCACCTTTTCAGTATATTCCATTTCATTTCACTCCCTTGCAAAGACGATGCCAAAGTGAGGCAGCTGTAGACACACTAATTTTGACGTCATTTTGAGTAAATTTCATTTCATATAATAATGCCTCAGAATGGTCTGATATTTAACCATTGATTACTTTTTATTGATATTTTTAAGTGTCGAGTTTAACAGACATGTTTAAGTTAATCAATTGAATTGATTTTAACTCAAATTTCAGTTAAAATATGCAGAATTCTAAAAGACGTCGACCGGTGTGGACGCCATTTAGAGTTTATTCTTATTTTAACGTTTAAATTTGAATTTTAATTAATTGATTAATTAGCTAAAAGGCGTCTGCAAGGCACGACGCGTTTTAGGTTTCCTAGGCTATTTATACTTCTCTTCCGGATGTTTATCCTTATCTTAATTAGTGTAAAAGACGTCTGCACATGTAGACGCGTTTTAGCTAATAAAGATAAAGATAAGTTTTCCCGGATATTTATCCTTATCTTAAATTAATCTGAAAGGCGTCAGCCTATGTGGACGCGTTTTAGATAATTACAGATAAAGATGAATTAATCAGTATTTATCTGTCGGTTAAGATGGATAAATCCTAAATTTTTCTATGTTAATCACGAACGCAGAAAAAGCCTATAAATACCTTACATCTTGAAGAGTTAAAAAAAGTTGAAAGCCATTAAGAGAGAGTGTTATTATAGCGAGTTGAAGATCGGAGCAACGACGTCGGAACGCCGGAGCGCTGCCATTTCCAGAAGTCGGCGTCCTTTCAAGAATCTTCATCCCATTTAAGGCTTCATCCAATTCAGCATAAGTTTTTCATTTCTGCATTTTCATTTTCATTTCATTAATCTCTTATTCTTCATCATTCACTCCATGCAAAACACACACCACATCATTCTTTCAAAACCTATTTGATTAAAGGTGTTTTAAAAGCCATTTAAACAAGTAAGTTTGCTGTTTAATTGCATGTTTAGCATCATGATTAGAATAGATACTGCTTCTACTTAAATTCTCATCTTCATTTCTTCATTTCTTTCTCTATTTCTGCTGCACTCAACAACAACAAGAGAATCAAAGGGGAAAACAAGCACAAAGTCAAAAAGATTTCTGGACGATCCTCAACTTCTCAAAACTCCAAATTCAACAGCAAGAACAAAGAACAAAGAAAGGGCTCTCTTTCTTCAGCCGGCTGAAGGAGGGGAATCAATGACTCAATATCTTCCGCGTTCAAACAGGTAGACGATCATACTCTCTTTTGAAACTTTTAAGTCAAAAGTTTCTGGCGATCACTGCACTTAGTTGCTATTTTTAATAGGTTTATTTTACACTAAACAACCTAGATTCTTCATGTTAATCACACAAGCATTTTAAAGCACCCACACTTATCACCCAACGTAATCTGAAGCCCGTTCGAATTTATTGTGGGACATTAAATTCGACTGATTAATTAATATAAAAAGATATTAATTAATTTAGTGGGTCCGTAGAAGGTTACTGGACTTAATGGGCCACTAACTGGACTGGTATTTGGGCCTAGAGGGTCACATGCAAATAGTTTTTAAGTTTGTAGACTTTTTGACGGGGTTTCGGATAAGTGTAGGTTCTTTTGAAAAATCGCAAAACCGCTTATTATAAAAGAATCACTGCTAGGTCGGGGGCCAGCAACCCTGACCTAGCCGCCCCCTCTCTCTCTCTCTCTAGTGCCCCCCTCCTCTTGCCAGCCCTAGGAGACTCCGCTTCGACTCCCGCCTACTCCGTCTTCCCGTCAGATGGGAATCTGAATCTGCATGTCATGGAGAATTACGTGCAGCCATACGGGATCCGCGGACGCTTCTGCGAGTGAGGAAGCGAGGACGATCCACTAAGATGAAGATCGTGTGAATACCGTTAGAGGCAGGGCACCTGCGCGGCTTGCAACATTACACCGACGGAATAATTAAGTCCTTTCCGAATCATATTTTGATATCAATTTTGGTATTACTACTAATAGTCAGTGTTTGGTTGTGTTCTATTAATTTTGATATTCACATATTATTAAAGTCTATTATTATATAACAAATGTAACTAGTGGTTAATAATAATGTTACATTTTAGTCTTTGAAAACCTGCTCTCCTCTCCCTTTCCCATCTCTAATATTCTCTCTCTCTCTCTCTCTCACACACAGCTACCCTCCTCCGTGTTCATCCAATATCAATTTTAATATTAGTATTATGGACTTTAAAAATATTAGTATCAATATTAATACTCTAACCAAATAGGATAAAATTGAACATAAACATGTGATGCGTTGCAATGAAGATGTAATTGTCCGGCTAAGCTTGCTTAGGACCAAATAGTTTTCAAAATCTCAAGGCTTATCTTCACCTGGCTCTTCTTGATCTAAACCAATTGTTAATGGATTTTAGAATCGTCATCTATATCATGTACAAACATGAAAGTTATTTTTCAAAACCTATTAATGCTATCTTTTAGTGCAAAAGAAAAATTAATGATCTTAATTTTCATAGTGTACAATTCTAATATATAATATAATTAAAATAAAAAAAACCCATCATCATGCCTTAGACCTTAGACCTTTGTCTCCCCTGGCCCACTCGGTCCTGGATCTGATCTTCAGGTCCATGGTTCAAAACTAAGGCCCGAACCCAACTCCAAAGTCGGCCAGATGCAACCCATTCCAGAGCTTTAAACTAAAGATTAAATAGTTATGTAATGTGTTGCACTTAAGACATTGTTCGTCTTACCACCGGCCTTTAGACTATATGGTAAAGAATTTCCTCCGATCTCCCTCCGTTCAAAATTGATACCAAATAATTATCCCCTTAGGAAAGTCCTTTCTGAATCTCCCTCTGATCCTCTAATGGGGGAAACCTACAACGGATAAGGAAGCCAGAATCCCATCTAATATGGGATCGAGATCGAGCTTATCCCATTACGTCTTTGTAGGCACCCGGAACGTCCCCCGCCGCTGCTGCGGGCTTCGGGCGAGGGCTTCTCCGTTCGTCTTAGCACTGTGGTGATTTAAAGGGGGTTAGAAATTAAGGTGTGATCGCCAGGAGCATTACCTTTCGGTCCCTGTGCTCCGCAAGAGTGTAGGAGTGATCGCGTTCTGAGGGAGTGGGAAATGGTGGTTTCTCCTTCTCTTCCTCCGGCCGGCCAGAGGAGGAGAGCCCGGCAGTCTGCACGCGGAAATGCGGTAAGGATCCCTGAAAAGACAAGGCAAGATAAGAGAAGAAAAATGACCCGATTAGAACTGTGGCATGTAGAATCTATCCATAAAAATATAAAAATTAACTAGAATTGGAGGGAGACGCACTGGATGGGTGTTTGGGGAGGGAAGGTGACCATATGTTATGGCCACCCACCTCCCGTTTTTTTGTTTAAAACTTCTGGGGGAGTAAGGATTGCTAGGTCATCTTAACATGCATGCATGCAAATGGGGGGTGCTCGTGTGTGAAAAATGAAGCGATATGTTAAAAGTAAACAGAGGAGTGAGAAAGGGAGATGGAAAGTGATAATGCAACGGAATAAAGCGGGGAAAAGTAAGAGAGGGTTAAGAAGACAAGCCCATTTGGAGTGCGAAGGATTCCTCTTGAAGCCCCTCCTGAAACTCTCCGACTCCTTGTCCGCTCGACTCCTCAAGACAGACTCGCTTGCCAACCTCCTTTGAGCGTTCCCTCCAGAAATAAACTCCTCCTTAACCCCCTTGCTCGAGAGGATATGAGGGGTTTAAATAGGTGAAGGGAAAATAGGAGAAAATAGAGGTCTAAATCCCCGTAAATCATCCTGGAGCCAATGGGAAGTGGTCAAGGATCGGAGGTGGTGCGCGCAGCAGTCGCCGGAGTGGGGAGTGATCGGAGTAGTGGGGGTGAGGGCGGCGAGTAGAGGACATCGTGGGGAAGACGAGGTCAAGGTAGTAGTTAGGGGAGTGGACGGCCAGCCAACATGCCTTCCAATCCCGTGGAAGGCCAGGTAGCTGGCCTTCCACGAAGTGGTGGAAGGCGGCCCGGTTGGCCTTCGAAGGGGGTGGAAGGCAAGGGGTGTCCTTCGAAGGGTGGTGGAAGGCGAGGGGTGGCCTTCGAAGGGTGGTGGAAGGCGGACCGGCTGGCCTTCGAAGGGTGGTGGAAGGCGAGGGGTGGCCTTCGAAGGGTGGTGGAACGCGGACCAGCTAGCCTTCCACGAAAAGGTGGCTAGAGTCGGGATTTGGTTAATGGGCCTAGTTATTAGTGGGCTGAGATGGCTAAGATGAGGGATTTGGTGATGATGGGCTAATGATAGATGGGGTTTATGACCAAAAGGGTGGTCCAAAATCGGTGTCTACAAATGCCCTTCCGGGACACCTGTTTTGTAGTGGAGTGGAACGGAATGATAAATAGGTGTTCCGAAAATCAAAACTGATTTTGGACGGCCCCAAGAAGGGATGAGCTGTATCCAAAGGTGGTATGAGAGGGTGGCAAATGCATGAAAGCTAGCTATTCGAATTGCAAGGGTGACTAAGAAGAGGAGCGAAATTCAGACTAGAGAATCACAATCCATGGGACCCTCGGGTGCTGGAACCGCGAGGCCTTGGCGCACCAGGATGCAACGATCTGGCCCAAGGGGATCTCAAGAATGAAAGATGTAGGAGTGTGACTTGAAGAACTCTCGACACAACAGGCGCGCGGTGGCCTGGCGCATCGGGTGATCGCCAAGTGAGAGAATCTCAAGCACACGTATTGGAAAAGGATAAGGTTTTGCAATTCAAAGAGTTAACAGATGAACAATTGTCAGACTCACAGATCAACAATGGATTAAGCAGAGTGATAAATTATGGTCATTGCCCCTAGGGCGGGAATGGTGGATGATGCAATGCATGCTGGTTTAAAATTGAAAAACAAATTCCTAATGCAAACAGGAGGGATTTATTGACCAATCGAATAACTTGGGGAATATAGACTCCTCATTGTTTTGTTTAAAGAGGAACTCATAGTTTATACGCCCGAAGTTATTAGCCTCCTGTGTCTTCAATCCTACTTGCCTCAGATTTCCTGCAACTGCAAAAACACATATTAGCAATGTTCATATATTCAATGATCACAACATTAAGCATTAAACTGCAGGAGGATGAGAAGCAAATGTTTAGTTTCGAGTCGAAGCCGATATGGAAGATATAGCTATTCTATTGGTAGAATGCCAATCCGATATGGCTTCGACTCGAATTCCAGGAGGAACCATTAATTTGTTGATATTGAGCAAGGTGGTCTCTTGACCCTGGGGGTGAGGTTACCTTCTCAAAGTAGAGAAGGGAGAAGGGCACTTTGCCTTCTCGTGGATGGGGCTTTTCTAAAGTGGTAGAAGGCCAACTAGCATGCCTTCTACGAAAAGGTGGAAGGCCAACTAGCATGCCTTCTATGAAAAGGTGGAAGGCCAAGGGATGTGCCGTCCATGAAGTGGTGGAAGGCCAAGGGGTATGCCGTCTATAAGAGGGGAAAAAGATATGCATGCTCTTCCGTCTCTTATGGGACGTGGGAAAGTTTGTACATATCCCGTGGCCTTAAAAGGGGAGGGTTGTTGCGGGGCTTTCTTCCAGAACTCGAGCTTTCTGTGGAAAGATGGCCTCACCTTCTACTCGCGCTACTGCTAGGGAGCCTCAGGTTCTATCCGATGTGGAAGGCCACCTCAGCAATCTAGTGGCCTATGGACAGGTATGCTCAAACCTTTATGTTGTCCACCTTGGTTCTCTCCTCTCTCTCTTGACTCTTGGTTATCCTGCAGCCTCTTCCCAAATTCCCTGACGCTAGGCATACTCGCAAGTATGCATGGCTTGCGGCCCTGCTGGACGTGATTACCCTAGGCATGAGGGTATATATGCATCGGTGGAATTTGACCCGTTCCGTTGTGTTTGCAAAGTGGTTCGCTTTCATCCACTGGCACTGGGAGGGGCTGGGTGCACTGCTTGAACTGTGGCATCCGGAGACGCACACGTTCGTGTTCCGAGAGTTCGAGGCGACAGTCTTGCTGGAGGAGGTAGAAACCTTCTATGGCTGGGAGGGCCTAGCCACCAGTGATCCCTCTGGTTTACCTGCATGGGAGGAAATTTTTGTTAATATAACGGGAGGTATGCCGCATGACTAACAGTCGAGGAATCCTCGTCGATCGCCTTGCGTACTGGTTGATCCGAGAGATTAAGCGCAAGACGGTCGAATCTGAGAGGCTGATACGAGGCTTATGCCTAGTTCTCGGGGGAGTCTTATGGTTTACCACTACAGGCTATGTGCTAGAGAGGGAGTATGTGAGCGTGCTGAGCTTGTTGTGGAAGGGTCATTCTCTTGCCCCGGTGATCTTGTCACATATGTATGGAGGACTCAGCCACATGAGCATGGGGCGATCTGTGAGGGGAAGCTTGTTCACCTTACAATTGTGGATGGAGATGCATTTATCTTTTGATTTTGATGAAAAGGTGACTTCCACCTCCAGGATTTTTCAGCACAGCGCATGGTATCCTGCACGCTCGCTTCTTGGTCCCGAAGATCAAGTCAGGTGTCTCACGGCTCATCTCAAGACGAGGGACGACTGGCGTGATTACCTGAACTTTCTGCCTGTGGAAAATTTTATCTTTGTCCCGATGATCCTTCGAGATATGGAGTTCACCACAAGGGCTTCACGTGAGCGTGAGTTGTGGCTAATTGGCCCTGACGAGTTAGCTGTGTACCAAGGACATCGTTGCCATCTTCAGATCGGGGTTCCCAGACAGGTACCGCTCCCTGCTTTGCATGACACACTGATCGTGCCAAGACATACAGGGTACGCGAGAGAGGCGCAAGCAATAGAGCGATTCCGACGTGCATGGCGCCGTCATTCCAGATTCACAAAAGCCCGTCTTGATGTAGCAGAGACTTCAGAGGAAGTCAAAAGATATGTGAACCATTTGACCAATGTACGACCTGCTGTATGTGCCTTTTTCATGGGCCGTAGAGCACTGGAATAATGTATCCATTGAAGTTTTAGTGAATAATACAAATTTTATTTTCCTGGAAATTCCGCTCCAAAGATGTAAGCAAACCACCCACATTGACGGACACATCGGACAGCCAGCCTGCTGGCCGTCTATGCGGGAGGACGGCCAGCCCGCTATTCGTTCACGCGGGCAGACGGCCAGCCCACTGGCCGTCCACGCGGGAGGACGGCCAGCCGGATGGCTTTAAGAAGCCTTAGGCTTTCTTGTTCTCCACCCTTGCCCCTTTCTTCCTCTTCTCCGATTCCAAAATTTTTCCCACCCTTCCATCCATGGCAAGAGTTTGGCTTCCCCGCTCCCTTAGGAGGAGGAGGACCGGCGGTGGCGATGGAGCGAGCTCCAGTGGCGGCGACGGCGGCGACGAGGTGGACGTCGGCGGCGGCGGCGGCGAGGAGGACGTTGGCGGCGGTGGCGGTGAGGAGCCGCTTCGCGCCGGAGAGGAAGAAGAAGAAGAAGAGAGGGTGGCGGCAACGGAGGAAGATGAAGAGGAAGAAGACGAAGCTTATGGAGAGGAAGAAGAAGGAGAAGGAGAAGGTGATGAGGAAGGCGGTGGCAACGGAGAGGTGCCCCCAAAGAAGAAGAAGGTGAGTCTTTTGGTTCCCCCCTTTTTTCTTTGAATCACGGCGACCGGTGGCGGGTGGTGGGGCTCTCGGCGACGGCGGGCGACGCCGCCGTCCGTGCAGACGGGAGGCGGGGCCGCCCGTCTGCCTGGACGGCGGGCGGCCCCGCCGCCCTTCCGAGCGGACGGCGGAGGGCCCCGCCGTCCGTCTGTGGGGGCGGCGCAGGGCCCTGCCGTCCATCAGCGTGGGGCCAGCTGCCTCAAAAGTATATATATATATATTTTTATTATTATTTTTATGAACATGCCCCTGACTTTTAATCTTGTTGGGATTTTCAGGGTCCACAGAGAGTCCGAGGCCGAGTTTCGTAGGAGTTGGTCTGGGCCTGGTACCACGTGCTGCCCGATCGGCTCCTTTTCCAGGTGGACGCGTTTGGGTTCGGGCCGCTGTTCCAGATCTGACCGTTCATGGTGGATGCGCCCTTCTTAGTGGCTCTGCGGGAGCGCTGGGATGACAGATGCAGGGCCTTCATCATGCCGTGGGGATACATGCTGCCCACACTGGAGGACGTCTCTTTCTTGACCGGCTTGCCGGTCATTGGTGATCCGGTAGTGGGTCCCGAGCTCAGGGATTACAGGCAGCTGTCAGATCGTCTCCTGGGCGAGGGGTATTACCGGGTCCAAGGGGCGCTATCTCACATACCCCTCGGACATTTCGCCCGGTCTGTGGGGTTGAGCTGGGTTCGACAGATGCCGAGCGAGACTCTGGAGGCTTTCGCCGAGAGAGTGGAGGCGCTCTTGGACTTGGATGGCCGCTCAGGCGACGAGAACCTGCGGATCTTCCTCTTGTTCCTCTTCAGGAGGCTGCTATTTGCTACAGCCTCAGATAAGGTAAATCTGAAGTACCTGCCACTGTTGGAGGATCTTCAGGCGGCGAAGAAGATGGCGTGGGGAGCTGCGATTTTGGGTCACCTTTTCTCCCATCTGGTGAGCTACCGCCAGGGTTCTGGCAACTTGGGTGGATTCACACCTTTTCTTCAGGTAATCCTCTTGGCTGTGGATCTCCGTCCTTACTTATGTTGATTGGCACTAACTGTGTTGTTCTTTGTAGATCTGGGGTTATACCCGCTTCCCCATCGGCCAAGGGACCGTTTCTGCAGATCGTGAGGGATGGACCCCTCTCATGGCGTGGTGGGAAATGATCCGGGATTATCGCCCCGTGATGTACCGCGTGGAGGACATCCGTGCCCAGCTCGACACATTTCCTCCTCATATGGTGAGTGATTTGAGATATATGTGCATCTGAACAAATGGTTAGGTCTGACCCTTTATTTCATTCAGGTGGTGTGGGTGCCATATGCAGAGGAGGACCTGGCCGATCATCCATGGGTATCCCAGAGTCTCTCCCAGTTCCGGCGGGAGGTGCCCTTGCTGTGCGTGAACATCAGTGACGGCCTCTTTGTTCGGATGGCCTACCGCACATGGGGATGGCATCAGCCTCTACTCGCCTATCCGACCTATCTTGATATGAACCGCGGTCGTCGCCGATCTTCTGCTATTGGTCAGGATTGGCGAGTGGTGAGGCGGGCTGAGATTGAAGTGTGGCACCGCACCGGGGATGCCCTGCAGGAGGATAAATCCCTGCGAAACAGTTTCAGATACATGGGAGATTATGCCCGGTGGTACTCAGACCGCATGTTTCTGGATGCGCGGCGGATACGTCACTTAAACCCTTCAGTCTATTTCACTCAAATTTTCTATGGACTAACCTTAGTGATATTCCTGCAACAGATGCCTGAAACTGAAGCCGTGCAGATCCTAAAGAATCAGAATGAGATTCTGGTTCTGCAGACGAGTGACCTGCTTCACCAGATTAGGGAATTGGTGAGAAGTCTGATTTCTAAATTCGGGTGTGAGATTGTCCATCTTATTTTTGTGAAAAACCCTTGTGATGCAGAGAGAGACGCTAGCCCGTCACGGGCTGCGAGGGGATCCTGGTGCGGGCTCATCATCCCAGGGGCCAGCTGCCCCTGCTAATTGGGAGGCGAGACTTCAAGACGCTCTCCGTCGTGCGGAGGCCCGAGAGGCGGATTTGGCACAGCAAGTGAGACTTGTTCTGCTCCTGTGTTATAATGATTGAGCTTGTTTGACCCTGAGTTCCTTTGCAGCGTCAGGAGGTGGAGACCACCTTAGCCAGGGCGCAAGAGTTGGAGAGCCTCAATCAGCAGTTGAGAGACCAGGTCTTAGAGGAGCGGACAGCTCGGGCTAGGGCGAGAGAAGGATCCCACCCGGATGTGTACTGGGAGGGTAAGATAGCCGGCTTACGGGAGGAGCTGACGAGGTCTCAGACAGAGGTGCGGGAGCTTGATTTCAAGTACCGAACCTTGTGGGACCGAGTGATGAAGAAGGGGCGAGAACGAGCTACGAGATCGAGCACGCAGAGTCCAGGAGCTCGTCCCCCCATTCCTACCCCGTCGGCTGGCCAGGCACCTGCTGGCAGTTCCGTCTTTAGAGACCTTGACTCCCTTCTTGCTGAGGACGCGTGGAGAGCGTTGCGACCCGCTGGCTCATCGGGGTCTATACGACCGGCGTCAAGTCATCGCCGTGCTCGGGAGGATGATGCCGAGAGTCAGATGAGGCATCCTTCTCGAGATAGGAGAGATGATGACGCGGAAGGAAGGAAGAGAGGTTGAGAGGAAGAGGGATTGGTAGCTGATGCAGGGGTATGCCCCTGTGTCGAGATGTATGATTATTATGTTATGCTTGCATATTTCACTATTCATATCTGGGCACTTCTTGTTTTGCTTTCTGTCCATACCTGTTGTTCTTGCATGCACAACATTGGGGAAACTGTTAGTAGTATCTGTTTTCGGCCCCTTGCCCAAAAGAGCAACTACCTTTTCCCTAGCCTTTGCATTGGGTCAAGGGGCCGTGTCCTACTAACCGGACAAAAGGAAGAATATTGAAACTAATGCGACAAGTAAATATGCAAATGCTGGTGGGTATTAACAAATGAGGTGTGTGATGAATGAAAACACATTTTTTATTCCACCTACCTGGTGACTGCCCAAACTTAGCCTGGTCGAATGATGAAAGGGAAATACACACTCAACTTCCCAGATATCCTAAGCACGCATCAAGATTGATTTGGGCCTCTAGACTCCTCAAATTAACCTTGACCGGTTAAGATTCATACTGATGACAATACCGTCATGCCATACTTAGGCTCCCAGCTGCTCCCGACCACCAAGTTTGTCCAAAAAGTTTTCGAGGTAAATGATTTGCCCGACCCAGGTCTCTTTCCTCACAATCTAGAAGGTATATGATGGAACACCTTGGAACCCTAACGGTCAACCGCGCGATGCTGACCCGGAATTAGACGCCGTAGCACCGATTGGTGACGCGCATGCATTGACCTAAGCCCGAAGTTTTAAGAGTACACATTGAGATTATGGTTAAGAAATTAGTTCACCAGAAACACTGACATTACTCTTCACCCATTTTAGACTCCTGTGATCATGTGAGCATGTGCCGATTTTTGAAAAACGAACCATTTTAAAATGATGTTCGGTCTTTAGATAGCTATCTCGTGCTAAAACCTTGAGGGGGAAAAAGTGAAGAAATTTTGAGACAAACCTTACAGGAGGATTGACAAAACCGTTAAAAGGGCGAGCTGTGACAAAACGGACCCCTTTTTGACCTCCTAGATGCCCCTATTTTGACTTTTCAGGCCTTTGGTAGATTTTATGGCCAGGCACGGTCACGACCAGGCTTTTTTTTTTCTGATTGCTTGAACCCCCTTTTCTTTTTTTGTATTTCTTTTCCACTCTTGACATTTCTCGGGGTTATTTGATATTCCGCCTGCGGGGACACTGCCCTCTTCACGTGCTCTGGTCCTTTACATTTCATTTTTGGGCTCTTTTGAGGGGTTACATCTATCGGGTTGTGGAGGAACTGCAATTTGCCGAGCTCGATAGTTTAAGGGCGTCAACTGTCCTGATTGGTCGAAAGACGAAGAGCAAATGTTGCATTTTGACAGTATGCTAAAGACTTGGAACTCATTTTAAGAAGGTTTCCTTTTGAAAAAACGTGTAAGTGTGTGCATCTCAGGATGATCATAGGGATCCGTATGAAAGTAAAGTAGACACGTCCAAGGTTCTGGTGGACCAAAGTCTTAGCCAAACCTTAATGTTAACCCAATCTATCATGCAACTAGACCTAGACAGGGGGTTACATGGCAGTCACCAGACAGTTGGATTTTGTGTCTTTTTTTATTTTTTTTGTGATTTTCGTTTGAAGTATGTACATATTTACAAATATTTTTATTGCTTTTTGGATATTCGATTTTTTTTTTTTTGAGATTTTTAATTTTTGATTTTTTTTTTGTGTTTTCACGGATAAAACTTCTTCAGATACACCCCATTCCATGGGTGGGGCAATTCCTCTCCTTTTTCATTGATTAAGCGGTATGCATTACCTGAGTAGGCCTCCTTGATTACAAATGGACCTTCCCAATTTTCTTGCAATTTGCTCCTGGGACCAAGAATTTTGATCATTTTTCTTTTGAGTACCATTTCCCCAATTTCAAACTTTCTTTCGAGAACCTTCTTTGCGTAGAATCTTGCGATCCTATTTCTGTAAACTTGAGCATGGTCTGCCGCCATCATCCTTTTTTCGTCTAATAGTTCTAGTTGGGTTAACATGGCCTTACGACGTTCGGCGTCGCTAATTCCATTGTCCAACTGCACTCTTAGAGAAGGGAGGAGAATCTCGTATGGGAGTACCGCATCTGTTCCGAACGTTAGTGAATAAGGTGTTTGTCCGGTGGGGGTTCGGACAGAAGTACGGTATGCCCAAAGAGCTTCTACTAGGCGATCCGACCAGTCTGAATAATTGTGTGATCTGCAAGTTCTTTTGATGATTCGAATGAGAGTTTTATTGGTGGCTTCGGCCTGACCGTTTCCTTGTGGGTAGTAAGGCGAAGAATGGTGCAAATTAATGCCATACTTACTGCACATGTCCTGGAGCTCTTGGGAGATGAATTGTGGTCCATTGTCGGTGATGAGATCGCGCGGTGTCCCGAACCTGGCGAGAATGTTGCGCTTGATGAACTTTACCACCCTGGATGCTTTGACTTCTGCAAATGCTTCAGCTTCAGCCCATTTAGTGAAATATTCAGTGGTGGTTAAGATAAATGATTTCCTTTTTATTTCGCCTGATCGATCCTCCAAAGGTCCTATAATGTCGAATGCCCATATGGCGAAGGGCCATGGGGAAATGACGGACTTGAGAGATGATGAAGGTGCATGAACCTTGTTAGCATGTAACTGGCATTTCAGGCACCTCTGAACAAATATGGAACAATCAGCCTCCATTGAAGGCCAACAATAGGACATGAGGAGCTTCTGAGCTAAGGCACGACCATAAATATGGCCGCCACAATCACTGGCATGAGCGGCTTCCATGACATGATAGATTTCGGTATCATCTAGACACCGAAGAAGCACTCCGCTAAAGGATCTTCTGAAAAGGCGACCGCCTAAGATAAGGTATCATTGAGATGCACGGCGGATAGCCTTACGGTCAGAAGATGTGGCATAAGATGGGAATGACCCATCGCGGAGATAATTCATGATATCAAAATACCATGGATTCCCATCATCCCAATCGGGGGTGAGTTCATCCGTGATAGTAGAGATGTGTTCAGATGGGCGGAGGAATTGTTGGAACCAGGGGTCCCGAAAGGAAGGCGAGTCTTGCTTGTGTAGAGTGATGGTGGCTGAACTTTGGTGACATGAATCTCTAATGCTGAAGATAGGGAGGCCAGGGCATCTGCTAGGATATTCTGAGACCTAGGCACATGTACGTAAGTGATCCTTCTGAAATGCCTAGTTAGCGACTTCACTAACTCCTGATATGGCTTCAATTTTGAATCCCGGGTTTGGTACTTGCCCACGGTTTGGCGGAGGATTAGTTGAGAGTCTCCAATTATCCTCAACTCCAAGACTTTCAGAACCAGCGCCAATTTTAAGCCAGCTAGGAGAGCCTCATATTCAGCGACATTGTTGGTCACTGAGAAGGAGGGTTGGCAAGCGTGCGGAATACTTACCCTTCCAGAGATACGAGAACTACTCCTACCCCACTGCCTTGAGAATTAAGCTCCCCGTCAAAATAAAGGACCCAGGATGGAGTATCATCCACTATTAGACCCAACTCCTCATCCGGGAATTCCTCGTTGACGGGTGAAAATGTAGGCAGTGGATGATGGGCTAGGTGTTCGGCAATTGCTTGCCCCTTCACAGCCTTCTGATTTACATAGGTGATGTCAAATTGGTTCAAGAAGGTCTGCCATCGCACCAGCCTATTTATTACAACTGGCCGCTCTAGCAAATATTTGATCGGGTCCATTCTTGCTAGAAGTTTGACCTTGTGGGCGAGGAAGTAGTGCTTCAATTTCTGCACTACCCAGACGACGGCCGCACATGTCCTCTCCATGGCAGTGTATCGCTTTTCGGCATCGTTGAAGAGCTTGGAAAGATAGTACACTGCTCTTTCTTTCTTCTTGTCGTCAAGTTGGGCCAATACTGCTCCAGTTGATTCTTCAGTGGTGGAGACATATAGCAATAAAGGCCGCCTCGGGATAGGAGCCATAAGGACTAGTGGATTGAGGAGGTAGGTCTTCAATTCGTTGAAAGCCTTTTGACACTTATCGCTCCAAATAAACTTTGCCCCTCCTTTCAATAGATCATAAAAGGGTTTACATCTCACAGAATGTTGAGATATGAACCGTCTGATGAATTGCAAACGGCCGATGAGACCCTTTATATCCCTGACATTTTTAGGTGGGGGCATTTCCGCTATTGCCTTCACTTTGTCTGGATCAACCTCAATCCCCCTTCTGCTCACCATGAACCCTAGCAATTTACCAGAAGAAACACCAAATACGCACTTTTTTGGGTTCATTTTCAGTTGGTGCTCCCTTGACCTCTGCATTACAGCCCTAAGGATTTGAGCATGTCCCTTCCTGGTTTTAGACTTCACTAGGATATCATCCACATAAACCTCCATGCCGATGTGAATCATGTCATGAAAGATTGCCATCATAGCCCTCTGGTAGGTGGCTCCAGCATTCTGAAGCCCAAACGGCATGACCATGTAGCAATAAGTTCCCCATGGGGTTATGAAAGATGTTTTCTCCTGATCTTTCTCAACTAGTCGGATCTGATTATATCCCGAAAAATCATCCATGAAAGATAACATCTCAAATCCAGCCGTGTTATCAACCAGCAAGTCTATATGAGGTAGTGGGAAATCATCCTTTGGGTAGGCTTGATTGAGGTTGCGAAAGTCTATGCACACCATAACCTTTCCGTCCTTTTTTGCCACGGGGAAGATATTAGCCACCCACTTAGGGTAGAGCACTACCCGGATGAACTTGGCCTTGTGTAATTTGTCAACCTCTTCTTTTACTTTAAGTGCTAATTCCGGTTGTAGCCGTCTCAACTTTTGTTTCACGGTTTTGACATCAGGCTTGAGGATTAGCCGATGTTCCACCAGTTCTGTGTTTAATCCGGGCATATCCTCGTATGACCAAGCGAACCCATCACGGTGTTCTTGGAGCACGGCTATTATGGACCCTTCTTCTTCTAGACTCAAACGGGCACTAATTGGCACTATCTTCGAATCCTCCTCTGTTCCAAGGTTGACTTCTTTAGTGGGTTCGTCGATGGCTGATGAAGGTTCATCAAACCGTCTTGTCCCATTCACAAGTGGTTCGACCAAGTCATCCACCTCTTCCTCTTCACTAAGCTCAAATACTCCCAGACCATCACTGCAAGACTCATCCTTCACTTAATTCCAATGGTTCGGGGATGACTCTTATCTGAAGAAACTTATCTAACTTTTTCAAAACTTTGCATCTATTTGCTAATTCCTGAACTAAGAATGAAGGAACTTGCTAAGCCCTACAATTTCTAGACAGGGAGGAAGCTATTCTAATTCCTAAACTGCTATGTACATGGCCTGGAGAATGGGTCAATTTTGTCCTGGATGGGACAAGGGTAGACCCTTGGGATAAAGATTCAATGGTGGCGGGGTCGCCCCACCACGTAAGCTCCTCGAGAGTGACTTCCCCCCCTTCAGGATGGGAATTGGACTTTTTTTTTCGTGACCGAACGCCTGTAGTATGAAACATTCAGAAGAAATAGCGTCGATCGGAGCTGAGAGCATCAGGACGGAAGGTGGGTGGAACAAGAAAGGAATGAACGTAGCCGGAGCTGGCTCATTCCTGACCAAGAAAGGCCCTATCGGTGGGCTGCTTGATTCATGAAACAAGGATGATATGCCAAAATCTTCCTCTTGACTACCCTCGTGATATTCTTGCACTTCCTCCTCTATCCTAGGCAATTCCTGCTTCTTTCTCACAAAGTGATTTATGAGGGACCACTTCTGTGTTCCTTTTGGTGGTTCAGTAAACTTATAACCCAGGCCACATCCTCCACTGACAGGGTTCTCTGAGATGGGGTCACGAATGTCTTGTTCCTCTTTCCCTAACCCGGAGCCTGAGCTATACCCCATCTTACTCATGAGCTGCCAACCTATGCCAGACCTAGGACTTAGGTGAGAATTTACTGATGAAAGAACAGGCTCTTTGCCTTTCCTGGAAGTTATCATGGACGGAATTTGTTCTGCTGTCACTGAGTCCAATGACTCAATGTAGGGAGTGATTTTGACCTTCACAATTTTCCCGTTATACGGGAAGTTATAGTACTGGTGGTTGGTGGATGGGACTCCCAAGGTTTGGTCCATCCATGGTCTCCCTAGAATAGCATTGTAGATTGGCTTAACATCCAGGATGTAGAATTCCGAAATCATGGATACCGTGTCGATTTCTAGTTGCAGGAAGATCTTTCCATCTGCTAGTCTCTAAGAATTGTCATAAGCTGAGACCATCATAGAGGTGGACTCAACCTTCTCTAGATTTATCCCTATCCTTTTGAGGGTCTTAAGGGGACAGACATTGATAGAGGCGCCGGTATCCAATAAAATGGAGTCTACTGAATGACCATTAAGAATGGCAGTTAGGCACAGAGGAAGGGATCGTCACTCAGGGGAAGCTAGATCCTTTTCTGGGAAGGAGATCATGGGAGTCTGAGTGACTGAGAGGATGGCATTAGTGACTCCACCACTAGGAAGATCCTCATTGACCGTGATTTGTTCTAGGAAATTAAACAACGTCTCCCTGTGTGTGGGAGACTTCCGGATAAGCTCGAGGATAGAGATCTTAGCGGGAGTCTTCTCTAAATGCTGGAGGATGTCGTATTCAGACTGGGCATTCCCCATGGTAGGGATTGAGTTACCTTGAGAGTCCAAAGGCTGGCTCGGTGGAATGATGCGATTTCTGAGCGTTACCCCTACCGAGATTGGATCTGCTTCCAATGGTGACCTAATGGGATTGAAGCCAGTCATTGAACCCTGGTTCCTAGTTGGACAAAAGATAGATAGGGTGGGCCCCTCGGCTGTGATCGGAGGGATCTGAATGAGAGTGACCGGCTTGAGGGTTGCCGGTTGCTCTTTGGGCCGGATTAGGACCAAAGGCTCGTTAGGGGACAGTGTGGAGACTTCTGGAGTAACTCCTTTAGTTTCACGCGACCAAGTGGGATCTTGGTGTCTTATCCCAGACCCTTCATACTCCCAGTATTGTTCTCTACGAACTGTTACGGGCTCCAAGTCTTTGATCAAAGTGTTGACCTTCCCTTGAGAACTAGAGGAGTCCTGAACCACTTGATGAGAAGGTAACGGGTCTTTCTCAATTCCCAGTTCCTTCTTAGCCTTCAAAGCATCAATGACTTTTCTCATGTCCTCCCAATTTATCCGCCCTTCATCATTCAAGTCATACACCCAATCTCTGAAGGTGAAGCAATTGTAGATTGTGTGTCCCGTGTTCCTATGGTAGGGGCAATACCTGGATGTGTCCGTATTGCGCGGAACACCTTCTCTTTGAGGTGGGAGTTGAATGGCGTTACAAGCTAGAAAGGCATAAAAAATGTCTGCCAATGATTCCGGCAGAGGTGGATATGATGCTCGCTTAGCCATGGGACGACTGTAATTAGTCAGGGGAGGAACAACTGCATATTGCTTCTGGTTGGGCTGAGTGTCAGACTTAGGATGGGGATTGGGAATCCTGGTTGGCTGTGCTAGCATGCTGACCTGTTCATTGATGGTGACTCCTTCTGTGGTAGGAACTGGTGTGGCTTTCTTGTTCCTGTTTCTGTTCTCAAAGAATGAAGGCAGAGTGGAGTCTCGGATTTGGGACTGAACTACCCTAGCTTGGTTGTACAGTTGAGCGAATGTCTGAAGTTCGCTAAGCATGAGAATAGCTCGGAGCTGGGGGGTAGCGTTGTTAACAAGCATAGTGACTGCTTGTGCTTCAGGGATAACAACCTCTGCTCTAGAAGCCATAGCTCTCCACCTATTAGCAAAGTGAGTGAAGTCTTCATCGGACTTCATTTTTTTCATTACAAGATCAAACAAGGTAGGGGGCAAGGCTGCCATGTGGTTGAAGTGGGTAATAAATCTCTCAGAGACCATATTAAAGTTGATTAGGTCAGTCGCTGGTAGAGAAGAGAACCATCTCAAGGCCTCTCCCTCGAGAGACTTCTGAAAAACGTGGACAAGGAGGACTCTATCGAAGAGCCACTGGTGGGAATCCATGAGAAACCCGGATAAATGATGATGTGGGTCAGTAGTACCATCGTACTTCCTGTACTTAGGTACTTTAAACCCTGGTGGAAAATAGGCTGGGGGGAGCTTACAGTAGCTCAAGAGAGAATGAGGCTGCCTGAGGCTGAGATTTTTGGCCATGAGTTGCCGTACACAAGTCTCAACCTCATTCTTGTAGATGAACTCCTCCTGGTTGGGAGGTGTGACCTGGTTGATGGGATTAAATGGGATTGTGTGAGTGGGCATAGCTTGACTTGCCTGGGGTCTGCTAGAAGATCCTTGGAATTGGGTTTTCCGAGGAGTGGCATCCTGAATTTTGCCACGGGAAACCAACTGGATGAGTTGATCCGGGGTATAGCGTGATAGCACAACAATGAGTTCCGGATCTTCCCCAGGGTTTTGGAATGTCCTACTAGAAATTACTAGTTCATCTTCTCCTTGTGAGGTAGAAGATTCATCAGAATCCTTCCTCTGAAGCCCTTCTCTAGATGCTTGGAGCATTCCTATGAAGGTCTATTGGGGATCTTCTTCAATTTCGAACAAAGGGTTGTGTATAACATTGTTACCAAGTTCATCCATGTCATCATACACAGCGTTAACATACATTCGGTTCATCATGAAACACAGGCCCTAAATGATTTTATGTTTCACTTGAAATGTTAACAATGTATTATGAGAGTTGGTTTCTAACAAATCAAGTTCAAACCCTTAACGACCCTTGACTTTTCAAAACTTGTTCCACCAAGGTTTAATTAGGTGTCTTTAAATTTTGAAATAATTCTCTCAGTGACACCTATAGGTGGATGATTGTAAATGGAAAGGTTGAATTAATTTCTCACACAAACCCGAGGTTCCTACGGGGTGGTTTCAGGTACAACCTGCTCGGCGGCCAAGTGGGAATCCCTGGCTCGCGGAGACTGACGGAGGTTCCCAACAGAATAGGACTAGTCACACCCGAGTGGGAATCCTCACGTGGAGAGTCAGATCTTGCGGGGAGAGGTGACTAGAGATGTGATGCCGGCTCTTCCTTAAAACCCCCGCGGAGAATACCCAAGAAAAAATCCAGAATTTTAACAACCAACAGGTCAGAACATATAGCAATTCAACAAAACAAGCATATGTGAACAACAACAGCAAGCAGGAAGGAAAGCCAGTGGACGGCCAGGGTCTTGGCCGTCAAAGGAAGAGGACAACCAACCAACTAGCCGTCAAACGGACAAGACGGCCAACAATTTGGCCGTTAAGCTGGGGACGGCGGCCAGGGGACCGGCCGTCCAATGCAGTGGACAGCCTGGTCGTTGGCTGTCCAGAGGAACCGACGGCCAGGGGCTGGCCGTCCAAGGGCCGGCGATGGCTAGGAGGGTGGCCATCCAAAGTTCTGGACGGCCAATCGCCTGGCCGTTTGGCAGCTTTTGTTTTTTTGTTTTTTTAATCAAAATGAACTATTGCTAAATCAAAATAAAATATGTCAGGTCCTTACCTTCTTGCCTTTGATCGCGACGCATGCAGCGGGCTATAGCGGTCCCACCGTGATCGCCAGAGGGCTGTAGGCGCCCGGATTGTCCCCCACCGCTGCTGCGGGCTTCGGGCGAGGGCTTCTCCGTTCGTCTTAGCATTGTGGTGATTTAAAGGGGGTTAGAAATTAAGGTGTGATCGCCAGGAGCATTACCTTTCGGTCCCTGTGCTCCGCAGGAGTGTAGGAGTGATCGCGTTCTGAGGGAGCGGGAAATGGTGGTTTCTCCTTCTCTTCCTCCGGCCGGCCAGAGGAGGAGAGCCCGGCAGTCTGCACGTGGAAATGCGGTATGGATCCCTGAAAAGACAAGGCAAGACAAGAGAAGAAAAATGACCCGATTAGAACTGTGGCATGTAGAATCTATCCATAAAAATATAAAAATTAACTAGAATTGGAGGGAGACGCACCGGATGGGTGTTTGGGAAGGGAAGGTGACCATATGTTATGGCCACCCACCTCCCGTTTTTTTGTTTAAAACTTCTGGGGGAGTAAGGGTTGCTAGGTCATCTTAACATGCATGCATGCAAATGGGGGGTGCTCGTGTGTGAAAAATGAAGCGATATATTAAAAGTAAATAGAGGAGTGAGAAAGGGAGATGGAAAGTGATAATGCAACGGAATGAAGCGGGGAAAAGTAAGAGAGGGTTAAGAAGACAAGCCCATTTGGAGTGCGAAGGATTCCTCTTGAAGCCCCTCCTGAAACTCTCCGACTCCTTGTCCGCTCGACTCCTCAAGACAGACTCGCTTGCCAACCTCCTTTGAGCGTTCCCTCCAAAAATAAACTCCTCCTTAACCCCCTTGCTCGAGAGGATATGGGAGGTTTAAATAGGTGAAGGGAAAATAGGAGAAAATAGGGGTCTAAATCCCCGTAAATCATCTTGGAGCCAATGGGAAGTGGTCAAGGATCGGAGGTGGTGCGCGCAGTAGTCGCCGGAGTGGGGAGTGATCGGAGTAGTGGGGGTGAGGGCGGCGAGTAGAGGAGATCGTGGGGAAGACGAGGTCAAGGTAGTAGTTAAGGGAGTGGACGGCCAGCCAACATGCCTTCCAATCCCGTGGAAGGCCAGGTAGCTGGCCTTCCACGAAGTGGTGGAAGGCGGCCCGGTTGGCCTTCAAAGGGGGTGGAAGGCAAGGGGTGGCCTTCGAAGGGTGGTGGAAGACGGACCGGCTAGCCTTCGAAGGGTGGTGGAAGGCGGACCGGCTGGCCTTCGAAGGGTGGTGGAAGGCGAGGGGTGGCCTTCGAAGGGTGGTGGAAGGAGGACCGGCTGGCCTTCCACGAAAAGGTGGCTAGAGTCGGGATTTGGTTAATGGGCCTAGTTATTACTGGGCTGAGATGGCTAAGATGAGGGATTTGGTGATGATGGGCTAATGATGGATGGGGTTTATGACCAAAAGGGTGGTCCAAAATCGGTGTCTACAGTCTTACCTGCGGACTCTCGAACCTTTCCTATAAAAAAGACCCCCCCGGTAACCTCAAAAGGTATGTCCCAAGTGTTGAGTTCTCGGGTTTCTCCGGATCGCTCACGCAGCGGAAAATAAAATAAAAAACAGCGATCCGTTTTTCCCGTTTCGAATAAATAAAACTGATAATCATATTATCAAGGTCTTATCGTGTGCGGATTCGAATCCACAACCATTTGGTTCCGTCAGTGCGACACCGCATGCCGTGCAAGCGCCCGGCCTCTAGCGAAGTCCACGCGATCCTCCTCGCGACGGATATCCTCACGTTCCTCGTTCTTCGTAGCCCACGAAACCTCCGCCGGTCGCCGCAACGCGCAGACGATTTCCCGTCAAACGGGAGTCGGAGAAGCGGCGGGGCAGATCCGGATCTGTCTGGGATGCAAGAGAGAGAAATAGAGGAGGGGCTGATAGGGTTAGTAGCAGTTCGCTACGTTTTATACTAACCGCACGATTTTTCATAAAATCCCCCGGTTTGTATAAAACCCACTTATTTATCTATCGCCTTGAGAATCATTTGCGTGTGACCCTCTAGACCCAATTATTAGTCCAGTTAATGGCCCAACAAGCCCAATGACTCCTCACTGGCTTTATTAATCAATTAATAACCCTTTATTAATTAATTAATCAATCGAATTGATGTCGCACATCGAATTCGACCGGGCCTCCGATCACGTTGGGTGTCCAGCAACACCGCGTGAACCCAGAAGGTATCGGGGTTAAGTAACCCACTCTTGGAACCTTTCCACCGACAGTTACCGCGTGGATATAATCCTTCATTCGTACAATTCTCTTGAGTCAACTCAAGGTATGGCGTGCTGTCAAACCCTAACCGGTCGACTCACTTGGATTGGATGCCACTGATAAATATCGAAAACTCCTTTCCCGATATTATTGTCCGCCCTGGCTAGGGACTTCCGCGCATCCTTCCTAGAGCATTATCTCTCTAAGTACCGAGAGCGAATGATTCCTTATTGACACACAATTCCCTTCGACGGTATTCCGCTGTACCCAATCCTTGGCGTTTTAGAATCCTGTGGCTAGAGATTCGTAAACCAAGGTCAAAGCACAAAAGTCCACCGACAAGGTGTCCTTGGTGTCTTAGGTCCGAGGACCATCCACCCAACTGCGACAATAGAATCAAGCTGGTTGACAGTGAGGTACAATACCATCCAGCGATTCAGTCGGATCAGTTCAGTGAACTCCTTCTCCAATGAGCACCTAAAGATTCGCTTTAGTGTTTCCACACAAGTGACTTATGAGATCAGTCACCCTCATCATATGAGCATGAGTAATCTGTACTAGTCTAACCGGATATCCGATGTCCTTCTCGGATATCCTCCGACTAGGAACGATTAAGAATAATGTGTGTTTAAGTGACCAGTCTCATTAGTATGATCTCATCATAATCTAATCATTATAGCACATATTCACGGACTTTATTATGAAACGATAATTAATGCGATTTACACATAATGAATATTATGCCGTTATATTAATAAATGAACGAGATTTACATAGTCAAATTGGCTTATAGGCCCCCTAAAACTAACAATCTCCCACTTGGACTAAAGCCAATCACCTTTATACAATAAGCCTATAGACTCTAGGTGACGCTCAAACACAATTTGAGCCAACGGCTTTATCAGTGGATCTGCTACATTGTCGACAGATGGAACTCTTTCCACCACTACATCTCCTCTGGATATGATCTCTCTGATAAGATGAAATCGTCTCAGAATATGCTTCGATTTCTGATGAGACCTTCGCTTGCGCAATCGCTCCATTGTTGTCGTACAACAGCGGAACAGGCTCAGAGATATTGGGAACTACGCCGAGGTCGGTGATGAATTTCTTCAACCACACTGCTTCCTTGGCGGCTTCAGCTGCAGCAATGTACTCAGCTTCAGTCGTCGAATCTGCAGTGGTTCCTTACTTGGAACTCTTCCAGCACATTGTGCCTCCATTCAAAGTAAACACGAATCCAGATGTAGACTTGCTATCATCTGGATCTGACTGGAAACTCGAGTCAGTAAAGCCTCGCAGTTTCAAGTCACCTCCTCCATAGACAAGAAACATATCCTTAGTTCTTCTCAAGTACTTAAGGATACATTTCACTGCCTTCCAGTGCTCTTCGCCTGGATCAGCCTGAAATCTGCTCGTAACACTTAGAGCAAATGCATCATCAGGCCGTGTACATAGCATGACATACATAATAGATCCTATGGAAGAGGCATAGGGTATTCTATTCATGAATGCCCTCTCATTAGGAGTCTTAGGAGACTGCTCCTTTGAGAGATTATTCTATGTCTCATTGGTATGAGACATCTCTTGGAATTTTCCATGCCAAACCTTTTGAATATGGTATCTATGTACAAGGATTGGGTCATTCCAAGCATCCTCTTTGATCTATCTCTATAGATCTGTATTCCCAATACGTAGGATGCTTCTCCCAAATCCTTCATGGAGAAGTTTTTCGACAGCCAGATCTTTACTAAAGACATCATAGCTACATCATTCTCAATGAGTAGTATGTCATCTACGTAAAGAACTAGAAAAGTGACTGTACTCTCACTGGTCTTCTTGTACACACAAGGCCCATCTTCATTCTTAATGAAGTCATAAGACTTGACAGCTTCGTCAAATCTTATGTTCCAGCTCCGGGAAGCCTGCTTCAGTCCATAAACGGACCTTTGAAGCTTGTACACTTTATCTGGAGATTCTTTGGATGTGAAACTTTATGGTTGTATCATATACACCTCTTCCTCAAGGTTACTATTGAGGAAGGCAGTCTTCACATCCATCTGCCAGATTTCATAATCAAAATGTGCAGCAATGGCGAGTAGAACTCTAATCGACTTTATCATGGCAACTGGTGAGAAAGTCTCGTCATAGTCCATTCCTTGCCTTTGACGATATCCCTTTGCCACTAACCTTGCCTTATAAGTGTCGATCCGTCCATCAGCACCGATCTTTCTCTTAAAGATCCACTTGCAACCGATGGGTACAATACCCTCGGGCAAGTCCTCCAAGTTCCAAACTTGGTTGGTGTGCATGGACTGGATTTCTGAGTTCATGGCTTCTCGCCATTTCCCGGCTTCTGGGCCTTCTATGGCCTCCTGGTAGGTTCTAGGATCATCATCCTCATTATATTTTACTTTAGACTCACCTTCAGCGATATGTCCCACATATCGTTCTGGTAGTCTAGGTACTTTACCAGATCTACGAGGTTCATGTGTGTGTACCTGAACAGATTCATGAATTGATATCTCATCTGATGATAATGCAGCTGTTTGGGGATCTGGAACCTCTTCTAATACTATTTTACTCCCACTGTCCTCCTGGAGAAGCTATTCCTCTTCCAGGAAGACAGGTTTCTTAGCGACAAACACCTTTTGTTCACCTTCCTATGAGCTTTATCATGAAGGAATTCCTTACATTTCTTCTTCCAGTGACCATACTTCTTATAGTAGAAGCAGTCATCATTCACTACCCTTTTGCCTTTGTCCTTCGATCTTTTATCGTTAGCTGTCATCTCTGCTTCAGGGGCATCCAATGCCGATTCAGCAAGAGGATCAGCTCCAGGGACAAAGTCAATGTGCTCAGATCTGAAGACATTCTTCAGGTATCTGAACCAATCCGAGTAGATCAGGTAAGTCAAAAGGGCATCACGTATGCCGCGGAGTGGTTTATTCGACGACATAATTCCCTACAGGAGATAAGTAAAATCTATTTAGCAGATGTTCAATTATTAATTTTTAAAACAAGACATGGTCTTTTGTTCAAGTTTTAACTCCCACTAATTTTCGACGAACTGTATAACCCTCAGTTATACAGAACGGGATACGTCGACAGTCTCCTAGTGGGGATCAGAATCTCAATGACTTGCAACACAGTCTTGTGGATAGCACAACAAACTGTAATACAATCAAAGAGCACCCAACCCATGGGATTCGCAACTCCTTACAATATCTGATCATAGCTTCGGTCTCCAGAGGTTTAATGGCCTTGTGGATAGCACAATAAGCCACTAATTCTGGTCTAAGCTAACCATTGTTACGCGACGAGCATAGATTTGCATGCAGCCCTTGTGGATAGCACAACAAAGCTACATGGTTCCTCTACCCCGATCATATAGGCATCTGATGCCATAGACACAGTTTCTCCTCCCAATTAAACATGCCTTGTGGATAGCACAACAAACCTGCCTAAAGTGATTCGAATCCTATGACTATAACGATGGTGGACCACGCGGTAAGTTCTTAACTACTCGCGTTACGGCTTAGAGTTTATCTGAGGGTATTTAGATAACTTTTATCTTGGTCTCTCCTAGGTGATAGTATATAAATATATCATATATATTTACTAAATACTATACATGTTTTGATTCATAATAAAAAAATAATAATGCATCACATACATGTCTTTAGTGTGGTCATGGATAGTACAGTGGATTTGACTGGAGCCAACAGTCAAACGCACACACAATCTAACATAACATTTACATTAGATAAACCTGCAAACACATAGGCAAGAGATCTCCATCTTTTCGCCTTCCTGGTTGCGGTTGTGGATCGTCCTCGCTCCTTCCTCGGCCTCCTCGATCAGATTACATTAATTCTAAAATTACAAGTAAATTGAAGAAGACCTTATGGCGAGTACAAGAGAGAGGGAGGTAGAAGTACATCGGAGTATGAGAGAGAGAGAGGCACGCAGACCTCTATTTATTAACAATTAATAAACAATCATACATCCACGATCCACACAATCCATTCATCACATGAATAATTAATTAAGTGCATATCTATGACCACGGTGTATTTTAAACATCTACATATGATATAACGCATCACATGGCTAAAATAAAAGAGGTTTCAAAATAAATACTTTTGGCTTTCAAAAAGTTGGGATCCAATCAAAATTGGTATTTGAATTTCGAAAAGCTCATTTATTAACTTAACATGCAATTAGATCAAAATTTAAGAGCAATAAACACACATCACATGTGCACACACTCCGAATTAATAATTCCAGATTATTCCATACAAATTAGAGCAATTCTAATAATCTAACTCTTATATTAAACCCCATTAATAATCTAACAATTAAACTATTAAAGACTAATATAACTCTTAGATTAATCCAACAAAGTTAATTAATAATTTAACAATTAAATTAATAATCACCTATAATTAATTATTAACTACTAATCTAACACTTAGATTAGCTAATTAATGTTAATTATTAATTTAACTCTTAAACCAATAATTAACACTAACTAATTAATAATTAATTAATCTAACTCTTAGATTATATAATAAAAGTTATCATTAATTTAACTATTAAATTAATGACTAACAGTAATTAATCAAGGACTACTAATTTAACATTTAAATCAATCATTTAAGTTAATTATTAATTTAACAATTAAATTAATAACTAACTTAAATTAATAATTAACAATTAGATGTATTAATAATGTAACAATTAAATTAAAATTAATTGATTACTAATTTTAACTCTTAAAATTAGATAAATTAAAGTCAATAATTAATTTAACACTTAAACTAATATTAACCTCAATTAATCCACAACTAATTGCTAACTAATAATAAATCCTTAATTGACATAATGATTCAAAATCATTAAATAAAAGCCCCAATTAAATAAAATTGAATAGTAATTTAAACTTTCAAAACAAATTTTGAATTTTTAAATTAAATTCAAGTTTTATCCACATTTTAAATGGGCATTAAGGGTTTTATTTTGGGGTTTAATAGGGTTTCAAATGGGATTTTACAAGGTGGAATAGGGCTTGGCCCAATTTCTGACCCTGGGCTTGGCAGCGATCCAAGCCAGGGTCCCTGGGCTCGAGCCAAGGCTCGGGCCCCTAGCCCAGGGTGCCCCTGGCTCGCCCAGCCAGCCGGTCCGGTGTAGGACCTGGTTTTGGTGGCCTTGGTCTGGCTCGGGGCAGGTCCAACCTCCCGTCCGACTCGGGCCCGGTCCCGAGTCCAGTCCACCCCCACCCTTTCTTCCCCAACCGACACCACACGCAGAAACCCTAAACGGGTTGCAGGCAGGTGGCCGGTGGCTGGGCAGCGCGGCGCCGCCCGCCGGCAGGGCCCCCGGCACCGGCCAACCACGCCGGTGACCCCCCCCCCGGCGCCGGCGAGGGCCCCCTTTATCCAAAACCAGCTGCTGTTCGAGTCCCTATAGGAGGCCTAAAATCCGATTTTTCTGGGTTTCAAAAACCAAATCGGGGCTTGATTTTGCAGCCCTCCAAGGGAACTCCCGTGCTGGCAATGATACCCGGTGGATAGTGGTGACTATCACCTTGAGATCCGGGGATCCGGTCCGCCATCCCAACGCTTGGGAAGCACGTACGAAGCCGACGAAAACACCCCGTTCTTCGTCCCACGAAGAACACAAAGAACCCAAAAAAAAAATAAAAAAATTACAGAATTAAATAATCAAAATTATTCATAAAATCTCTGTTCATCTCATGAACACGGATCCAGCAAAAAGTTTGAATCTTCGCATGGAATAATACACAGAAAAATTAATTTTGGAACTCGAAACGGGACGAGAAACAGTGGAACATGGCTCTGATACCACTGTTGGGTTCTCGGGTTTCTCCGGATCGCTTACGCAGCGGAAAATAAAATAAAAACAACGATCCGTTTTTCCCGTTTCGAATAAATAAAACCGATAATCATATTATCAAGGTCTTACCATATGCGGATTCGAATCCGCAACCGTTCGGTTTCGTCGGTGCGACACCGCAAGCCGCGCAAGCACCCGACCTCTAGCGAAGTCCACGCGATCCTCCTCGCGACGGATATCCTCACGTTCCTCATTCTTCGCAACCCACGAAACCTCCGCCGGTCGCCGCAACGATCGCCGCAACGCGCGGACAATTTCCCGTCGAACGGGAGTCGGAGAAGCAGCGGAGCAGATCCGGATCTGTCTGGGACGCCAGAGAGAGAGAGAAATAGAGGAGGGGCGGCTATGGTTAACATCAGTTCGCTATGTTTTATACTAACCGGGCAATTTTTCATAAAAACCCCCGGTTTGTATAAAACTCACTTATTTATCCATCGCCTTGAGAATCATTTGCGTGTGACCCTCTAGTCCTAATTACCAGTCCAGTTAACGGCCCAACAAGCCCAGTGACTCCTCACTAGCTTTATTAATCAATTAATAACCTTTTATTAATTAATTAATTAATCGAATTGATGTCGCACATCGAATTCGACCGGGTCTTTGATCACGTTGGGTGCCAAGCAACACCGCGTGAACCCGGAAGGTATCGGGATTAAGTAACCCACTCTTGGAACCTTTCCGTCGATAGTTACCGCGTGGATATAATCCTTCATTCGTACAATGCTCTCGAGTCAACTCAGGATATGACGTGCTGTCAAACCCTAACCGGTCGATTCACTTGGATTGGATGCCGCTGATAAATATCGAAAAACTCCTTTCCCGATATTATTGTCCGCCCTGGCTAGGGAGTTTCGCGCATCCTTCCTAGAGCATTATCTCTCTAAGTACCGAGAACGAATGATTCCTTATTGACACATAATTCCCTTCTACGGTATCCTGCTGTACCCAATCCTTGGCGTTTTAGAATCCCATGGCTAGAGATTCGTAAACCAAGGTCAAAGCACAGAAGTCCACCGACAAGGTGTCCTTGGTGTCTCAGATCCGAGGACCATCCACGCAACTGCGACAATAGAATCAAGCTGGTTAACAGTGAGGTACAATACCATCGAGCGATTCAGTCGGATCAGTTCAGTGAACTCATTCTCCAATGAGCACCTACAGATTCGCCTTAGTGTCTCCACACAAGTGACTTATGAGATCAGTCACCCTCATCATATGAGCAGGAGTAATCTGTACTAGTCTAACCAGATATCCGATGTCCTTCTCGGATATCCTCCGACTATGAACGATTAAGAATAATGTGTGTTTAAGTGACCAGTCTCATTAGTATGATCTCATCATAATCTGATTACTATAGCACATATTCACGGATTTCATTATGAAACGATAATTAATGCGATTTACACATAATGAATATTATGCCATTATATTAATAAATGAACGAGATTTATATAGTCAGATTGGCTTGTAGGCCACCTAAAACTAACAATCTAGGATAAGGAAGCCAGAATCTCATCCAATCTGGGATCGAGATCGAGCTTACCCCATTACGTCTTGCCTGCAGACTCTCGAACCTTTCCTATTAAAAAGACCTTCCGGTAAGCTCAAAAGGTACGTCCCAAGCAACCCCTAAAACTTTTGCTACTCTTTGCTCTATTCTATCTTAACTTAAGCATCGGAGGGGGTTCCCCAGGATCAAAACCGGGGTCTCCTCTGACCTAGCAGCTTTCTTGTAGGAAGCGGCGAGGAAGTTTCTGTGGTGTGGGAAGATTCTGGCCACACGATCAAGATCGGATGAATCTGTGACCCAACAGCAGACAAGAGTAATCGAAATCGAGAATAGTATGTAAATCAATTCAAGAAGGACATATAATCAATTAAACTTGTAAAAGCTAATCAAAACTGTAAACATATAGTTAATCGATTTGAATCATGCGAATAATCGAACGTTGAATACACAATATTAATCGATAACTTAAACGAATCAATAATCAATTAGGTTCAAGATAGTTAAATTGATTAGAACTGAACGGTAGTCGAAAAGAGACTTTAGTTAATTGAGAGACTTAGTCGATAAGCGATAGCGATAGTGCTTATAGGAGGGAAAAGATTACTCTATAATCGATTTGAAATCTGATCAATTTCCTAACTTATCACTTAAAATCGATTAGTTTTCAGTTAATCTTTAATCGAAATGATCAACGGACTGCTGAAATCGACTAAGTCCTAAAACAAGTAGTATTCATGCAGTGAACCTATTAGTAATTAATCGATTAATTTAGTCTTTTAACTCAAGCCAAAATATTAATGATTTATGTCATTTTCAATATATGTGATCACCAAAATATGAGAATTAAATAAATACACAAATTGATCAACAATAGCAACCTTGTTGTCGGTGGGTCTCCGCTCAAAGTGATCAACTTTAGCTTCAAGACGATGGATCATGTCGACCAGGGCTCGTAGGTCGTGTCCCTGAGGAAGCTAAAGCATGTTTTCAAGAGGAAGGCCATTGTTGCCCTCACTGCTTGGTTAACCCATGCCATGGCTTTGATGGTAGGCGGTGACAACTATAGTGTCACGTTCTCGGTCTTAACTTCCTTCTTCCTAGATGTCTTGCTGTTATTAGTCATAACCAATGCTTTTCGTTTAGTTTCCCACAGACGGCGCCAAAAGATGATGGAGCAAAATCTCATCCAACCACGATCAGACGCCCTCCATTATCCATCGGAAGGTTAGTAAGGATTGAACCTGTGTGAAAGAACACCGTCAAAGGGCCCTAGACCGTGAACCAGGGATCTCCCTCCGATGCCTAAATTAGAAAACTAGGGAGGGAAGAGGCAAGCTTGGGTTGCTTGGATTCTAGAGAGTATACCTTGAGAGGTTGGACATGGGTCCTTATGTAGTAATTCGGGTCATCATTAGGGGCCGATTCCGATCAAGAAGGATAGCTAGACCTTCCCATCGAGAATACAGAATTGGAGGGATTCTTATTGAGGAAAGGATTAGTATTGTAGCAGATTCTTTGAGACCCTCTTGGCGGCACCCTAGTCGTGATCATATTCTCCCGTTCTGTTCATGGTTTCCTTGTTAGATGAGGGTCAATCATCTGAGATCCTCCTGGTCTTGGAAAGGTACAGGTCGGCATCGTTATGACAATCTATCCCTAGTCAGGAATCCGACAAAAGTTCTAATCTGTATCTACCTCCGCAAGGTGAAAATGCAGGTGAAAAGACCTCCTTCAAGTGGATTTGGACTGAAATTTGGTCGCAACTATCCATCTCAAGCCATCTGGGCCACCTTTGGCCTCATTAGAACCTTTCTTTGAGTGCCTAGGCCCACTGCACTAGCTCGACCCATGTGTTCTTAGGCCGGACGAATATCTTTCCCTTCAATATATATGTTTGTCATGTCGAAAAATCTGCTCGTGTATTAACATCCCGCATTACAAGTTAACTCGGGTTACTGCAATACAAATCAGCAAGTGTTACTCCGCGTGAAAAGATACAAATCTTCGCAAGTGTATGTCAAGATTTGGGTGGGCCGCTCGCGAACACCGACCAACCGCGAGCCCTCATTCTGGGCGACGAGTATCCGTTTTCCAAGCCACTTGAGCTGCGAATTTTCGGCGGCCGCCGGAGCCGCTTGATATAAGACATCCAACGGATTGCTTGGTAGAGAAACAGCATGCCAAGTCACCAACCAAGGTAGTCTTCCAACGTGGGGAGAAAATAAATGGTCCATGTTCAGAATTACAGGATAAGACACTTTAGAACTAGATGGTCCAAGTTTAGAGTCATTAGTAGCGTAGAGTGGTTCAATGGATGCCTATAAATACTCAGTTTCAAATTTTCCAGAAAAACAAGACCTAAAAGATATTAAATTACATATGTCGGAAAATGACAAAGAAACTCAAAATCAGGTCCATTAAGCTCGACGTTCCGGAATCCTAGATTTATCCTTTCTTTCCATGTACACTCCCGGTTTATCTTTTGTTATCCACAGAAAGTAAAAAAAAAAGTAACAATTTTTTTTGCACAGGAAAAAAAAGTGTACAACAGCAATTTAAGGTTTTGTCAAATTTTATGCATCAAACTGTGATTACCAACAAACCAAAGGGGCCGCTGCGGGTCCGGGGGATCCTGCTCCTGCCCTTGGCACATCTTACACGGGCGTGACACATTTTTCCAAAAGTGCACAGCACTCAAAGCTGGACCATCTTACTAGGATGATCTGTTGAGATGAATACTTGTATCAGAAGAATCAGCAAGTGGGCCTGCTGCCTTTTCCTTAACGGGAAAAATAAGAAATGAAAAATGCACATCAACCCTCGTTCAAGTTGCTTGGTGTTCAAATCCCTTGTCCGAATAACAACCGTTAAGCTGACGTCAGTCAAATGAGCTGCCGGCAGCCAATAAACTAGTTCTCCAAGCCCCCCCACCCAACACCAACTCCCCCCCCCCCCCCCACAAAGAGAAAAAAAATAAAAAAAATTCCATGGGTGGTTTGGAACAAGCGGGGCAGGCACTGCAAAGTTAGTGAGCATACACCATCCTCGAACCAGACCGCGGGACTGGAATCGAAGGGCTCATTCGGGTTCAATCAGCCCGTTTGATTTTTTCCGGTCCAATGAGAGCATCGGTTGGGATAAGAGGAACAGCAAGAACCATAATTGCCACGTATCCCTTTTATGGCACCTACAACCCCCCCAACCCATTAATGGAGTTCAGATATAGAGGGCACACACCCATCACCCATGTCGCAACTGGGGGGGACTCGAGCAATTGGGGGCCATCACCACCTGGCGCACACGCTGCCCCATGCCTCCCATGCTCATCCAAGAGGAACAACAAATCCTTGCAAACACGAAATCCAGTTAAGGGTGGCCTACAACGGAAAAATCCATCCCCTTTCTTCCCCTACACCCCCTCCACCCAATCTCGGCGTCATCATCCTTTTGTCCAACACTATGTCTCTCCAGGCCACCGAGAGCCATGGAGGAGGATCCAGCAATGGGCATGCCGATGCTGGGGGAAAGACCCGACACTGGGTACCACCTGTTCATAGTAGGAATCGGAGGTTTTATTTTATTTTTCCAGTCCATCACTAGGATGCATTATAAGAGCCATCGAGTAGTACTGTAATGGAGATGATGACACGAACAACAACATGGGATTCAGTAGGAAGTAAGGGGGGAAAGGTCTGAAGCTTACCACATTATCCGCAAGAAGCTTCTCTTTTTCCTTCTCCTCTGCACTTATCTGCAGCACCCAATAAGTTGAGAATTCCTTCCAAAAAGAGTAACATTTCACCCGAATGGAGTTGTATAATACATATTTATTCTGAAATACTGACAGACAACACGAACAATATATATTGCTCGGTATGGGAGGAGTTCCCTTCCCCCCCCCCCCCCCAACAAAGGACCAATGACAGAATACATAGTATAGTAGCCCCCCCGTGGATGGGGGAGGCCACGACCAAACACATTTCCATTTATTCCCTGATCACAGAACGGGAAGACATACAAATATAACAAACAGCAATCACTTGCAAAATACCCACGACTCCCAACAGACCAAAATGAGAAGAAAAGAAGGCAAAATCATCGAAGATATATATACTATAATATATATACCTCTATACTATATAGTATGTATATAAAGGTGTCTCCGTCTCCCCCTCGCATGCTTGGTTTACTTGCTTTCCAACCCGGCTATGAAGCCCTGGTCTGCTTCACATCAGCTGTTGGCTGAGGCATTGCTGGAGGGGGACTCGGGCATGACCGCTCCAGAGCTCATGGTTTGGTACTGAGTGGGCAGCGCCGCGGATGTAGCCTGGGCGTAGTACAACTGCTGGGCGTGCGCCGCATCGGCGTATTCGTAACCATAGCCAGTCACCGCTGCTGCTGCCGCGGTTTGGGACGGATAATGGTGCATTGGGTGGTAGCTCACATATTGATGAGGGGACTGATCTGCCAAGTGGATGAGCTGCGTGGGCTGGGGTGGTTGCGCAACAGCAGGGGCGGTGGCGCCCGCCCGGTAGACGTTGCCCGCCAATTCGGGCTTGGTGTGAGGGACCCGCGAGGGGACGGCGGAGGTGATCGGGGTGGACGCGGCGGCGTCCCCGTAACCGGGCTGCACTGCGAGGTTATAGGCAGGGTTCGACCGGACGGGCAGGAAGTACATGGGCACCTGCGGGTTGTAGGTGTGGGCGGCCTTGGGATGCTGGTGGTGGTGGGGGTGGATGGGCATCTGGTAGTAGGAAGAGAGCGGGATCGCGGTGCCCGCGGCGGCGGGGTGGTGGTGAACTAGATGCGGGTTGGCGTGGATGAACTGCTGCTGCACCTGTTGCTGCTGCTGCACCTGTTGCTGTTGCTGTAGCTGTTCGACGGTCTGCATCGACACAGGCGGCGGCGGTGGCGGCTGCTGCTGTACCAAGTAGCCTTGTTCTGTGACATGCACTGGCATCCGGTAGCCGGGATCGGCAGCGGGAGCATCATTCTTGGGATCGGAGGAGACAGGGAGAGGCCTTTCCTGGTAATACACGGGTCTAGGGCGACCAAAAGGCAAGGCAGAATAACGAATCGGATCAGTTTCCTCTTCTTCGTTGATAAGCAGATGATGATATCAAGAGATCTAAAAGAGAAAGAAACAGGGAGATCTCAAACGGAATTCGCAAGTACCTAGAAACGGCATCGCCTGAGATGGACATATCCACAAGATTAGGATTCTGTGGTTGGTGCTGCTGCTGTTGTTGCTGCTGGGCCTGCTGCTGTTGCTCCTTGGATTGCTGGGACGGCGATCTCCGGAAGCCTGCGTGATCCGATTTGTCGTCGTCGGAGGAGAAAACCCTGCCGGGATTAAGGTTCTCAGTGGGGGAGATGTCGGCGGGATTGGGCCCGGCCGCCGCCGCCGCCGCCGCCGCGGTCGTGAGTGGAGGAGCATGGTTGAGGGGCGGAGGAGGGTAGTACTGCAGGTGATTGAAGCCTTCGGCGGCATCCAGCTGCTGCTGCTGCTTCTGGTCGCCGGAGACGTTCATCTGGGAGAAGTGATCTTCCAGGCCGGGTGCGATCGCCCTGAGATCGAGGCCGCGGTGGTCGTCAGGGCGGACACGGATGGGCGCCAGGTTGGAGAGGGATGGCGTGGAGGAGGCCGATCCGTAGGAGGAGGCCTTGGGCGAGTCCGGCACCGAGTGGACGTCCTGGGCGCCGTGCCGGCTGCCCCCGCCTCCGGGCTTCCCCACAGACGAGTCCTGGCGGGGGAAGAGGACAACGAGGTCGCGGTCCGGCGGGGCGGCGGCGGCGGCGGCCGCGCCGTTGGGGGAGGGGTTGAGGTCGTCGAGGCCCAGTAGGCAGTTGACAGAGGAGGCGGCGGAGTCAGCGGAGGAGAGGTTGCGGCCAAGCATGGCGCCGTTGAGGGCGTCGACGAACCAGGTCTCGGACTTGGAGTCGTCGAGCATGGAGCCGATGGAGGAGGACGGCCCGGCGGACTCCGGCTTGGCCGGGAACAGGAAGAGGCGGAGACGGGAGGGCTTGCCGGCGGCGGAGGCAGCGGCGCTCGGCGCCGAGGAGGAGGAGGAGGAAGCGGAAGCGGAGGAGACCCGGTCGTACTCGTCGATCATGTTGTCGAGGTCCTCGTCGGTGGTGACGGAGATGAGGGAGTCGAGGTCCTCGGAGGGGAGCTGGTACTTGAGGGAGAAGGGGCGGCCGCCCAGCAGGGTGCGGGAGAGCCGGGCGTGCAGGTCGGCGAGGGTGGAGTGGCGGTCCACCACCACGATGCGGGTCTCCCCGCCCAGATAGCACAGCGTCTTGTCGTGGGGGCGCGGCATGATGTGCCCCCCGTAGCTGCACATCAGCCGCAGCTTCGCGGCGTTGCTCGCCGCCGCCTGGGCAGCCGCCGAGCTGGGAAAGGGATCGTCCCACGACTCGCCCCCACGAGATCGGGGGGACATGGAGTCCACTGAGTCGGCATAGCCGCCCGTTCCGGCGGCGCCCGAGGGGGCCGTCTCCATGGCGGCCGCCGTTGCCGCTGCTGCTGCTCCGCGCGATCGCTGCAGTGCCCTCCCTCCTTCGTTTCTTCTCTTCTCGATGGGGACGCCCAGGTCAGGTCAGGGGTCCTTGTCCTTCCTTCTACTCTCCCTCTCTCTCCCTCTCTCTACTTCTTACAACCTTTTCTTTCCTCCCCGTTCTATTCTCCTTATCTGTCTTTCCCTGTTTGTGCGGTAAAAATTAGAAATAAGAAAGAAAAAGAAGAAGAGTAAAAACAAGTCGGATCGGAGCTTTGACGATATATTATTATCATTAGAGCACTATTAGCGCGTGACCGGAAAAGTTACTACTCATTTTCTTATCCCCTCAAAAAGAAAAATTCAAATAAAGAAAATTTTCAAAAATTATTTGATAAAAGTACATTAATATTTTAAAATGTTGATCTCTTTCATTGACCCACCTCAACTACATAAGAAGAGTGAAAAAAAATTCAGTGACGTTAGCATTATCCTTATCTTATCATTATACATTATTATTAAAAACTGTTTGTATAGATGTGCTGTAGTGTGTGTGGGCTGTGAAACGGCTGGGTCCAGGTGGGGGCGGGGGGTGTGCGACGGTGACACGCGCGCAGGCAGAGCACAAGCGAAGCAAGGAAAAGCAGGGGGCGTAAAAGGCGTGACCGTGCCCTGCTGCTTCGCTGCGCAGGCGAAATCTTGATGTTTAGCTCTTTTTACAGCTGGAACCTGCGGGTCCCCCGCCGCCCCGTTAGGGATTTTTACATGTATATTGCTATAAAATATCATATTGTACTTATGCTCTTACTCTTATATATTATTGTCAACACTCTTGAAATGTCAAAAATATTGCAGTTATATTCTTCATCACAATATCATTAAATCAAATATAAAAAATTTGCGTAAATACCCTTAAGTTCACTAATATATTTTAGTAATACCTAACTGCAGCAAGTTAGTCACACTGTACAACTCCTTGCAGTTGGACCACGTGGCCAACTCGACCAGCTGACATGATCACCTCTATCATATTTCAATTGACAAATACAGTTTTCGATTGACAAATACATATTTTGATTGACAAATATAGTTTTTAGTTGACAAATGTAGTTTGATTGACAAATATAGCTTTCAATTGACAAATATAGCTTTCAATTAATAAATACAATTTCAATTGACAAATACATATTTCAATTGACAAATACAATTTTTGATTCACAAATATCATTTTCAATTAACAAATATAATTTTAGTTTTCAAAATATGTATTTGTCAATAAAAAATTGTATTTGTCAATCTAAATATTATGAGGGTGGCCATGTCAAGTTGCTCAGCTGGTCCAGTTAGTCACCTAGTCCAACTGCAAGGAGTTGTACAATATCACTAGACTTTGCTGCACAACTATGCAACAAGTATTAATCAATATTTTTACATATATACTCTTGAATTTACTAAAATTTTGGCATATGTACTCTTAATGTTATCAAGATGTATAGAATATTTTTTATATATATTCAATTAGAGTTCATATTATGTTGACGGAAGGCATAATCACAATATTTCTGAGATTTCACAAGTATTGAAAATAATGTTGGAATTGAGCTATAGATGCAAATATGATATTTTTAAAAGATATATACACAAAAAATCCCTTCTATTTTATCCTACCTAATAGGATGTTTCATTGCATTATAATGCATCTCCTTTTTTATCAATATATACATTTTACAATAAACATGTCTAAAATAAGATGTTTTGTATGTTAGTCATAGGTGGCCTATAAGCCAATAACTCTGGTTTATTTATTAATAAATTTATATTATTTTATTATGTATAATTCGTATTATTATCGTTTCATAATGAAGTCCGTAAATGTGTGTAAAAGTGATCAGATTATGATAAGATCATACTAATGAGATTGATCGCTTATAAATACATATTCTTAATTGTTCCTAGTAGGAAGATGTCTAAGAAAGACATCAGACATTTGGTTAGACAAGTACAGATTACTTATACTCAAATGATGAGGGTGATTGATCCCATAGTTATTTGTGCGGATATGCTAAAGCTAATTTGTAGGTGTTCATTTAAGAATGAGTTCATTGAACTGATCTGACTGAATTGTTGGATGGTAATATATTTAACTGTCAACTAGCTTGATTCAATTGTCGCAGTTGCATGGATAGTCCTCGGACCTAAGACACCAAGGCGCCTTGTCAGTGGACTTTTGTGCTTTAACTTTGGTTTACAGATTTCTAGATTCCAAATAACCAATGATCAGGTACAGCAGATTACCATCGAAGATAATTGAGTATTCAATTTGAGATCATTCGTTCTTAATTTCAGAAAGAGAATACTCTAGGAAGCATGCGCAGGAGTCCCTAGACAGGGTGGACAATAATATTGGGAAAAGAGTTTTACATATTATACGGTAGCATTTAATTCAAGTGAGTCGACTGGTTAGAATTTGACAGTTCACCATATCTTAAGTTGACTTGAGAGTATTGTGCAAATGAAGGATTATATCCACGTGGTAACTGTCGACGGAAAGGTTCTTTATACGGATTGCTGAACCCTATTACCTTTCGGGTTCACACGGTGTTGCTTGGCACCCATCGTGGTCGAAGGCCCAGCTGATTAATGTGTGCGACATTAATTCAGATACTTTAATTAGTTAATATGAGATATTAATTTAATTAAATGAGTCAGTAAAGTGTTGCTGGGCTTAATGAGTTATTAACTAGACTGGTACTTAGGCCTAAAGGGTCACACGCACATAAATTCTTAGTTCAGGACATCTAAATAAGTTTTATATTAACTAAAAACCTTTGTGAAAAGTTCTGGGCAGTTAGTATAAAATATAGCCGTGGTTAATCCACACAAAGTGATAGCTGATCACCGTTCTTATGTTTCTGTTCTTTGAAACATACTAGGATCGTTGTTTTACTTCATTAATTTTTGTTTTTGCTGCATCCACTATCCTACCGTGGAGATCCTTACAGTAGTATCAAACCCAGGTTCCATTGTCTCTTTGTCCGTTTTGATCTCCAAATTAACCAGTCTAATTAATATTCTATACTTAGATTTAATTTTTATGCAAGTTTTGTGTTCACTAGATGATTACAGGTGATTAGATCAATTGATTTCTGCATAAAAATTATTTTTGTTGGGGTTTTCAATGGTATTCTTTATGGGATGAAGAACTGCGGGCATGACCCGTTTCAGGTGAAATTTTGTTGCACTTGGTGGCTGGGGAGGGTGGCTAGCAGCTCGGGATGGTCCAAGGCCATCACTGGTCATCGACAGCACCAGGGCCAGTGCCGGGCAAAGCGGCAAGGCGGTGGCCAGCTGGCCTTTCCCTCCTTCTTCTTCCTTCTTTCGATGTAGCAGAAGAGGTGGGTCCAGTGCCCTTCGTATGCAGGGGGTACCGCCGATGAGCCAGGTTGGTGCCAATGCCATTGACAGTGGCGTGGTGTGGTGCCAGGAGTCTGACCGAGCCCAGACTCCTCCTAATTAGGGCGCCCCACCGCCACCGCCACTTAGGGGGCGGAGGGGAGGCGAACCCCTCGGATGATTGGGAAACCCTAGCCTGTCCGAAGGGGTCGAGCCCCGAGGCTAGGCTGGGCTGAGCCAGGGCTGAAGCCGCACCAGCTAGGGTCCCGGGCCAGGCTCCAATGGTTAGGCACCTTGGCCCAAGCCCACTAGCTGGGCCAAGCTCAACCGTGGCTTGAGCCCAGGCTCAGTCAGGGGCTAGGCCCATCCTACCCAATTAAACCCACGGCCCAAATATAGATAAAATAAAATTTTAATTTTTTAATTCAAAATTATTTTGAATTTTGAAATTGATTCAATTTCATTTAATTGAGTCCCATAATGATTTTGGATCATTTTAATTAACAAATGTTGTTAATAATCTTTAATTTATTATTATTCTAAGGGTTAGATTAGTAATTAATGTTAATTGTCTAATCTAAGTGTTAGATTAGTCATTACTTATTAATGATCTAATTGGTAGATTATTAATGAATTTTTTAATCTATATGTTAAATTAAACTTCATTGATTAGAATTGTTCTAATTAGTATGAAATATTCTGGAAATTTTAGTTTAGAGTGTATGTAACGACCCGCCACCCTATAATCGGGGATCCGATTACTAAATAAGTACCGAATCATTAATTTGGAAATAAACCAGGATCTTGATAAGTCTGGAAAATAAATAATAAACTAAGCTAAACATTCACATCGCATTGAATTAAAAAGGAAGTGTAAGAATTAGAAATTATTACAATGCGACTCGACTCAGCAAATAATTACATACTCCAACTGAAAGGAAATAATTAAGCATACAGGCCAGAAAATAAAATAACAACTACGTCGGGGCATACCCCGGAACAACGGCTGCTAGCGCGCGACCCAAAGCAACACTCTCCTCGCTACGCCTGCCTGGAACCCTCACCTGAAAACTGCAGGGGAGAGTCTCGTCGAAAAGACTCAGTAAGGATCCTTCGATCCCCACCGCCCACTCACACACCCACAAGTGTAGCAACGCAATTATAGATAATTTAAGCAAGTAAAGCAGTAAACACAATTCCTAGATTCGATATAAAACACATGCATTTGAGATATAACATGCACAATTTTGAAACCATTCTACCACGGAGCCCACAACCAGTGTCTCGGCAAAACACGCCAACCACACGGCCGAACGCGGGAAACACCGACCCGCTGAGACCAAACAACAACCCCTCGGATAGCGCGCTAGCTACTCCGACCTGACAGGCTCCAGGTGGTTCTGCTTCCCCCAGCACGAGTGACATTCCGAATGTACCACTCCCACACCGGCACTAGCTATACCCCGGGGTACACTAGGTAACCCTCTCTCTAGGCGTCACCCCGCCACTCCCACACTGACGCCGTGTCACTCCCACACCGATACATGGTGCCTAAGCGCTAACAACTGTCACTCTAGGCCTATGATTGCACAAAACACAACACGGCGCGATCCGATCACTTAGAATCCATCGTCATCGAGTACATTTCTAAGCATGCAATTAACTAAACTATCTGACAATGTAAACACGTGTTAATTGCAGGGATTAATAGAGTTCTGGCTTGAATCGCATCGCCCAAGGCCGACGTCATTAAAACTTCCTAAACTGATTCATGTGAAATCTGGCTTCGGAAAAAGGCCTAAAACGCGTCGTCATATGTAGCCGCCTTTTGAAAGGCGTCGCTGTCCCTAGTTGCCTGATAACGACATAAACAGAGACAGGCTTCGGGGTGATTTCAGTTAAAACGCATCGTGCATGCAAGTCGCCGTTCAAAAGGCGTCGCTGTCCCTGGACGCTCGTCAGTCTAGAGACAGAGTCTGTTATTTGGTCTAAATCGCATCGCGGGTGGTAGCCGCCTTTCTAAAAGGCGTCGCTGTCCCCCGACGCCATTTAACCCTCACAGACATGTTCTTCCTCCACCACCTCCCAATCCACGGGGTGGGATTTCCTCTCCTAAATCATGCAAAACACTAAGAAAAGTGGAGAAGGAGGAGAAGAACCTAAATACCCTTTAAAACTCCCAATTTCTCATTTCATGCAATTAGTGTTTTCACTCCAAAAACTCCCTAAACATGCTTCAAAGTGGGAAAAACATGATTTTTAAACACAATATAACGGGGACCGTCACCCTATCGGTTACTCGAACTCCTCTTAGTTCTAAGCCACCAACCCGCCTCGCCACACGCCGCCGCCGGTACTGCCGTGGGCGTCGCTACTCCACCGGGACGTCGGCTGTCGTCCGGAGAGAAGTGCGCCGCGGAGGAAGTGGTGGTGGTAGTGGAGGAAGTTGGTAGGTTAATGGAGTGCAGGGAGAGGAGGAATGGGGAGAGGAAAGGAAGGAGAGGGGGAAAGGCTTCGCCGGAGAGTCGGAGGGAAGAGAGGAGAGAGAAGAGAAAGGAGAGAATGAGGGAAAGGAGGGAGGGTTCGCGACTGTAGGCGCCCAGAACGTCCCCCGTCACTGCTGCGAGCGTTGGGCGAGGGCTTCTCCGTTCGTCTTAGCGCTGTAGCGATTTGGGAGGATTAGAAATCAAAGTGTGTGATCGCTAGGAGCATTACCTTATGGTCCATGTACTCCGCAGGATGGTGAGAGTGATCGCGTTCTGAGGGAGCGGGAAACGGCGGATTCATCTTCTCTTCCTCCGACTGTCCAGAGGAGGAGAGCTCGGCAGTCTGCACGCAGAAATGCAGTAAGGGTCCTTGAAAGGAAAAGATAAGACAAAAAGAAGGAGATAACCCGATTAGGACTGTGATATGTAGAATCTATCCATGCAAATATAGAAATAAACTAGAATTGAAAGGAGACGCACCGGATGGGGTTTGGGGAGGGAAGATGACCATATGTTATGGCCACCCACCTCCCGTTTTTTTTTGTTTAAAACCTCTGAGGAGTAAGAGTTGCTAGGTCATCCTAACATGCATGCATGCAGATGAGGGTGCTCGTGTGTGAAAAGTGAAGTGATGTGTTAAAAGAAAATAGAGTAAAAGGAGGAGATGATGTTACGGAATGGATGGAGAGTGGGAATGCAATGAAATAGAAAAAAGATAAGGAGAGAGTTAAGAGAACATGCCCATTTGGAATGTGAGAGATCCCTTCGGTTTGTTGACTGCCAAGGCTTTCTCCCGCTTGAAGTTCTTCCTGAAGCTCTCTGACCCCTTGCCCGCTCAACTCCCTCTCTAACCTCAAAACCAACCCACTTGACCAACCCCCCTTCTCGAAGGGACATGGGGGTTTAAATAGGTGAAGAAAAAATAGGAGAAAATAGGGGTCTAAATCCCCGTAAATCATCAAAGAGCCAATGGGAAGCGGTCAAGAGTCGGAGGTGGTGCGCGCGACAGTCGCCGGAGTGGGGAATGATCGGAGTAGTGGGGGTGAGTGTGGCGAGTAGAGGAGATCGTGGGAAGACGAGGTCAAGATGGGAGTTAGGAGAGTGGGCGGCCAACAGTCTTGCCTTCCAATACCGTGGAAGGCCAGGTAGCTGGCCTTCCACAGAGAGGTGGAAGGCGGCCTGGTTGGCCTTCGAAGGGTGGTGGAAGGCGAGGGGTGGCCTTCTAAGGATGTTGGAAGGTGGACAGGTTGGCCTTCGAAGGATGGTGGAATGCGGACATGTTGGCCTTCGAAGGATGGTGGAAGGCGGACAGGTTGGCCTTCGAAGGGTGGTGGAAGGCGAGGGGTGGCCTTCCAAGGATGGTGGAAGGCGGGTTGGCTGGCCTTCCACGAAAAAGATGGCCAAAGTCGAGATTGGTTAATGGGCCTGATTATTTAGTGGGTTGAATTATGTGAGAAAATCTGATGGGCTAAATGAGATGGATAAAATGATGGGGTTATGACCAAAAGGGGGGGGTCCAAAATCGGTGTCTACAAATGCCCCTCCGGGACACCTGTTTTGCAGTGGAGTGAAGCGGAATGATAAAACGGAAATCGAACCTGATTTTGGACAGCCCGAAGAAGGAATGAGCTATATCCAAGGATGATATGCGAATGTGGTAAATGAATGAGAGTTGGCTATTTGGATTGCAAGGGTGATTAAGAAGGGGAACAAAATTCAAACTAGAGAATCACAATCCGTGGGACCCTCGGGTGCTGGAACCGCGAGGCCTTGGCGCACTATGATGCAACGATCTGGCCCAAGGGGATCTTAAGCATGAAAGATGGAGGAGTGTGACTTGAAAAGGTCTCGACACAACGGGCGCGCAGTGGCCTGGCGCATCAGGTGATCGCCAAGTGAGAGAATCTCAAGCACACGTATTGGAAAAAGGATGAGGTCTTGCAATTCAAAGGGCTAACAGACGAACAATTGCCAGACTCACAGATCAACAATGGGTTAAGCAGAGTGATAAATTATGGTCTTTGCCCCTAGGGCGGGAATGGATGCTTATGCAAATGCATGCTGGTTTAAAAATTGGAAAACAAATTTCTAATGCAAACATGAGGGATTTATTGGCCAATCGAATAACTTGGGGAATATAGACTCCTCATTGTTTTGTTTAAAGAGGAACTCAGAGTCTATACGCCCAAAGTTATTAGCCTCCTGTATCTTTGATCCTACTTGCTTGGGATTTCCTGCAGCTGCAGTAGCACACATTAGCAAAGTTCATATATCCAGTGATCACATCATTTAAGTATTTAAACTACAAAAGGATGAGAAGCAAATGGTTAGTTTCGAGTCGAAGCCGATATGGAAGATATGGCTATTCTAATGGTAGAATGCCAATCCGATATGGCTTCGATTCGATTTCTAGGAATAACTATTAATTTGTTGATGTTAAGTAAAGTGGTCTCCTGAACTTGGGGTGAAGTTACCTCCTCATAGTAGAAAGGGGAGAAGGGCAATATGCCTTTTCGTGGGTGAGCCTTCACCAAGATGGTGGAAGGCCAACTAGCATGCCTTCTACGAAAAGGTGGAAGGCCAAGGGATGTGCCGTTTGTGCAAGGATGGAAGGCCAAGGGGTATGCCGTCCATGAAAAGGTGGAAGGCCAAGGGATGTGCATGCCCTCCGTCTTTTATGGAACGTGGAAAGTTTGTTGCTTATCCTGTGGCCTTAAAAGGGGAGAGTTGTCCCGAGGCTTTCTTCAAGAACTCAAACTTTCTGTAGGGAAAATGGCCTCGTCTTCTGCTCATGTGACTGCCAGGGAACCTCAGGTTCTATCTGACATTGAAGGCCATCTCAGCAACCTACTGGCCCATGGATAGGTATGCTAAACTTTTATGCCGTTTACCTTGACTCTCTCCTCTCTCTCTTGACTTTTGGTTGTCCTACAGCCTATTCCTAAATTCCCTGACGCTCGGCATACTCGCAAGTATGCATGGCTCGCGGCCCTGATGAACGTGATTACCCTAGACATGATGGTGTATATGCGCCGGTGGAATCTGACCCGCTCCATTGTGTTCGCAAAGTGGTTCACCTCCATTCACTGGCATTGAGAGGGGCTGGGCGCACTGCTCGAACTTTGGCATCCGGAGACGCATACGTTCGTGTTCCGAGAGTTTGAGGCGACAGTGCTGGTGGAGGAGGTAGAGATCTTTTATGGCTGGGAGGGTCTAGCCATTGGCGATCCCTCGGTTTTGCCTGCATGGGAGGTAATCATCGCTGACATAGTGCAAGACAAACGGGAGGTATGCCGCATGACTGACAAGCGAGGAATCCTCGTCGATCACCTTGCGCACTGGTTGGTCTGAGAGATTAAACGCAAGACGGTCGAATATGAGAGACTGATGCGAGGCTTATGCCTAGTCCTTGGGGGAGTCTAGTGGTTTCCGACTTCAGGCTCTGTGCTAGAAAGAGAGTATGTGGGTGTGCTGAGCTTGTTGTGGAAAGGTCATTCTCTTGCCCCGGTAATTCTGTCACATCTATATGGAGGGCTTAGCCACATGAGCATGGGGCGATCTGTAAGGGGGAGCTTATTCACTCTGCAGTTGTGGATGGAGATGCACTTAGTTTTTTATTTTGATGAGAAAGTGACTTCCACCTCCAGGATATTTCAGCACAACGCATGGTATCCTGCACGCTCGCTTCTTGGTCCCGAAGATCAAATCAGGTGTCTCACGGCTCATCTCAAGACGAGGGATGACTGGCGTGATTACCTGAACTTTCTGACCGTGGAAAAGTTTATCTTTGTTCCGATGATCCTTCGGGGTATAGAGTTTACCACAAGGGCTTCTCGTGAGCGTGAGTTGTGGCTAATCGGTCCTGACGAGTTAGCCGTGTACCAAGGGCATCGTTGCCATCTCCAGATTGGAGTTCCAAGACAGGTGTCATTCCACGCTTTGCATGATATGCTGATTGTGCCGAGGCATACAGGGTACGCGAGGGAAGCGCAAGCTATAAAGCGATTCCGACGTGCATGGCGTCGTCACTCTAGATTCACCAAGGCTCGCCTTGATGTAACAGAGACTTCAGAGGGAGTCGAGAGATATGTGGATTATTTGACAAATGTACGACCTGCTGTATGTGCCTTTTTCATGGGCCGTAGAGCACTGGAATAATGTATTCATTAAAATTCTAGTGAATAATACAAATTTTGCTTTCCTAAAAAAAGTTCCCTTGGCACGAACAAAGGTCCACGGCGGACGGCCGCTCGGGTGGCCGTCTGGGATAGTGGATGGCCACGTTGGTGGCCGTCCCACCTGTTGGGCGGCCACGCGCGTGGCCGTCCATGTGGGCGGACGGCCACATGGGAGGCCGTCCGACCCGTCGGGTGGCTTTAAGAAGTCCCGGTCCTAGTTGCTCTCCCTACCCCTTCTTCCTCTTTTTTTCCGATTCCGATTTCTCCCTCACTCTCCTATGGCGCGAGTTTGGCTTCCGCGCTCTCTTAGGAGGAGTAGGACCGGTGGTGGTGATGAGGCGGCAGCGGCCGGCGGCGGCGAGGACACGCTTCGCGTCGAAGAGGAAGAAGAAGAAGAAGAGAGGGCGGCGGAAGAGGATGATGAAGAGGAGGAAGATTAAGTTGATGAAGAGGAAGAAGAAGAAGAAGGAGAAGATGATGAGGAAGGCGGCGGCAACGAGGAGGTGCCCCCGAATAAGAAGAAGGTGAGTTCCTTCGCTCTTTTTTTTTTTTTGATCGCGGTGGCTAGCGTGGCAGACGACAGGAGATCACGCCGTCCGTCTGTACGGACGGCGGACGGCGGACGGCGGACGGCCCGCCGCCCGTCCGCACAGACGGCGGAGGGGCCCGCCGTCTGCCCATACGGACGGCGAGCAGGCCCGCCATCCGTCAGGGTGGGGGCCAACTGCCTCACTCACTCAAAATCTTTTTTGTATGATCATGCCCCTAACTTTTAATCTTGTTGGGATTTACAGGGTCCGCAGAGAGTCCGGGACAGAGTTTCTTGGGAGTTGGTCTGGGCCTGGTACCATGCGCTGCCCGATCGGCTCCTTTTCCTGGTGGATGCGTTTGGGTTCGGGCCGTTGTTTCGGATCCGACCATTCATGGTTGATGCGCCCTTCTTGGTGGCTCTGCGAGAGCGCTGGGATGACAGATGTAGAGCCTTCTTCATGCCCTGGGGACACATGCTGCCTACGCTGGAGGACGTCTCCTTTTTTACAGGCTTGCCGGTCATTGGTGATCCGGTAGTGGGTCCTGAGCTCAAGGATTACAGGCAGCTCTCAGATCGACTGCTGGGTGAGGGGTACTATCGGGTTCAAGGAGCACTATCTCACATACCCCTCGGACATTTCTCCCAGTCTGTGGGATTGAGTCGGGTACGGCGGATGCCGAGCGAGACCCTTAAGGCTTTTGCAGAGAGAGTGGAGGCTTTGTTGGACTTGGATGGCCGCTCAGACGATGAGAACTTACGGATCTTCCTCTTGTTCTTCTTCGGAAGGCTGCTATTTGCTACAGCTTCAGACAAGGTTAACTTGAAGTATTTGCCGCTGTTGGAGGACCTCCAAGCAGCGAAGAAGATGGCATGGGGAGTTGCGATGTTGGGTCACCTCTTCTCTCATCTGGTGAGCTATCGCCAGGGATCCGATAATTTAGGCGGATTCACGCCTTTTCTTCAGGTAATCCTTCTTGGTTGTTGATCTCCGTTCTTCCTCACTTATGTTGGTTGACATTGACTGTGTTGTCCCTTGTAGATATGGGGTTATACCCGCTTTCCCATCGGCCGTGGGGCTGTCTCTGTGGATCGTGAGGGATGGACTCCACTTATGGCGCGGTGGGAAGTGATATGGGATTATCGTCCCGTGATGTACCGCGTGGAGGACATCCGTGCCCAGCTCAACACATTTCCTCCTCATATGGTGAGTGACTCGAGATATATGTGCATCTTAACCAATGATTAAGTCTGACCTTTTACTTCATTCAGGTTGTGTGGATGCCATATACAGAGGAGGACCTGGCTGATCATTCATGGGTGTCTCAGAGTCTCTCCCAATTCCGGCGGGAGGTGCCCTTGCTGTGTGTGAACATCTGTGACGGCCTCTTTGTTCGGATGGCCTACTGCACGTGGGGATGGCATCAGCCTTTACTCGCCTTTCCGACCTATCCTGATATGAACCGCGGTCGTCGCCGATCTTCTGCAATTGGTTAGGATTGGTGAGTGGTGAGGCAGGCTGAGATTGAAGTATGGTACTGCACCGGGGATGCCCTCCAGGAGGATAAATTCCTGCGAGACAGTTACAGATGCTTGGGGGATTACGCCCGAAGGTACGCGGATCGCATGTTTCTAGATGCGCGGTGGATGCGACACTCTAAACCCTTTAATCCATTTCACCCAATCTTTTCTCATTGACTAATCTTGGTGGTATTCCTGCAACAGATGCCTGAAACCGAAGCTGTGCAAATCCTAAAGAATCAGAATGAGATTCTGGTTCTGCAGACGAGTGACCTGCTTCGCCAGATTGGAGAATTGGTGAGAAGTTTGATTTTTTTTTGGTTTCGAGTGTGAAGTTGTCCTCTTATTTTGTAAAACCCTTGTGATGCAGAGAGAAACGCTGGCCTGTCACGGTCTGCGAGGAGATCCTGGTGCGGGCTCATCATCCCAGGGGCCAGCTGCCCCTGCCGATTGGGAGGCGAGGTTGCAGGATGCCCTCTGTCGTGCGAAGGCCCGGGAGGCGGACTTGGCACAGCAGGTGAGGCTTGTTCCGCTCTTGTGTTATTTCGATTGAGCTTGCTTAACCCTAAGTTCCTTTGTAGCGTCAGGAGGTGGAGACCGCTTTAGCCAGGGCGCAAGAATTGGAGAGCCTCAATCAACAGTTGAGAGATCAGGTCTTAGAGGAGCGGACTGCTCGGGCTAGGGCAAGAGAAGGATCCCACCCCGACGTGTACTGGGAGGGTAAGATAGCCGGCTTACGGGAGGAGCTGACGAGGTCGCAGACAGAGGTGAGGGAGCTTGATTTCAAGTACCGGACCCTGTGGGACCGAGTGATGAAGAAGGGGCGAGAACAAGCCACGAGATCCAGCGCACAGAGTCCGGGAGCTCATCCCCCTATTCCTACCCCATCGGCTGGCCAGGCACCTGCTGGGAGTTCTGTCTTTAGAGACCTTGATTCCCTTCTTGTTGAGGACGCGTGGAGAGCACTGCGACCTGCTGGCTCATCGGGGTCTATGCGACCGGCATCAGGTCATCGCCGTGCTCGGGAGGATGACGCTGAGAGTCAGATGAGGCACTCTTCTCGAGATAGGAGAGATGATGAGGCGGAAGGAAGGAAGAGGGATTGAGAGTTGACGCAGGGGTATGCCCCTGTGTCGTGATGTATGAACATTATGTTATGCTTGCATATTTCACTATTTGTATCCGGGCACTTCTTGTTTTACTTTTTGTTCATACCTGTTATTCCTGCATGCACAACATTAGGGGAAACAGTTACTAGTATCTGTTTTCGGCCTCTTGCCCAAAAGAGCAACTACCTTTTCCCTAGCCTTCGCATAGGGTCAAGGGGCCGTGTTCTACTAATCAGACAAAAGAAAGAGCATTGAAATCGATGTGATAACAAAATATGCAAATACTAGCGGATATTAATAAGTGGGGTATGTGGTGGATGAAAACATGTTTTTGATGCCGACCACCTGGTGACTGCCCAAACTTAGCCTGATTGAATGAAGGAAGGGAAATGCACACTCAACTTCCCAGGTATCCTAAGCACACATCTAGATTGATTTGGGCCTCTAGACTCCTCAAACTAACCTTGACCGGTTAAGACTCATACTGATGACAATACCGTCATGCCATGCTTAAGCTCCGAGCTGCTTCCGACCACCAAGTTTGCCCAAAAAGTTTTTGAGGTAAATGATTTGCCCGACCCGGGTCTCTTTCCTCACAATCTAGAAGGTATAAGATGGAACACCTTGGAACCCTAACGGTCAACCATGCGACGCTGACCCGGAATCAGACGCCGTCGCACCTATTGGTGATGCACATGCATTGACCTAAGCCTGAAGTCTTTGAGAGTGCTCATTGAGATTATGGTTAAGGAATTGGTTCACCAGAAACACTGACATTACCCTTTACTCATTTTGGACTCCTGTGATCATGTGAGCATGTGACGATTTTTGAAAAACGAACCATTTAAAATGATTTCGGTCTTTAGATAGCTATCTCGTGCTAAAACCTTGAGGGAGAAAAAGTGAAGAAATTTTGGAGACAAACCTCACAGGAGGATCGACAAAACCGTTAAAAGGGCGAGCTATGACAAAACGGACCCCTTTTTGGACCTCCTAGATGCCCCTATTTTGACTTTTCAGGCCTTTGGTAGATTTCATGGCCAGGCACGGTCACGACCAGGCTTTTTTGTATGATTGCTTGAACCCCTTTTCTTTTTTGTATTTCTTTTCCACTTTTGACATTTATCGGGGTTATTTGATATTCCGCCTGCGGGGACACTGCCCTCTTCACGTCCTTTGGACCTTTGCATTTCATTTTTGGGGCCTTTTAAGGGGTTACATCTATCGGGTTGTTGAGGAACCGCAGTTTGCTGAGCTCGACCGTTTAAGGGTGTCGACTATCCTGATCGGTCGAGAGTCGAAGAGTAAAGGTTGCAGTTTGACAGTATACTAAAGACTTCGAACTCATTTTAAGAAGGTTCTCTTTGAAAAACGTGTAAATGTGTGCATCTCAAGATGATCATAGGGATCCGTATGAAAGTAAAGTAGACACGTCTAAGGTTCTGGTGGACCAAAGTCTTAGCCAAACCTTAATGTTTAACTCAATCTATCATGCAACTAGACCTAGACAGGGGGTTATGTGGCAGTCACCAGACAGCTGGATTTTGTGTCTTTTCTAATTTTTTTGGCACTTTCATTGAAGTATGTGCATAATTACAAACATTTTTATTGCTTTTTGGAATATTTCATTTTTTTGGATTTTGAAAATTTTGACTTTTTTTGCCTTTTTATGGGTAAAACTTCTTCAGATACACCCCATTCCATGGGTGGGGTAACTCCTCTCCTTTTTCATTGATCAAGCGGTATGCATTACTTGAGTATGTCTCCTTGATTACAAATGGACCTTCCCAATTTTCTTGCAACTTTCTCCTGGGACCAGGAATTTTGATCATTTTTCTCTTGAGTACCATTTCCCCAATTTCAAACTTTCTTTCGAGAACCTTCTTTGCATAGAATCTTGCGATCCTATTTCTGTAAACTTGAGTGTGGTTTGCCGCCATTATCCTTTTTTCGTCTAATAGTTCCAGTTGGGAAAGCATGGCCTTACGACGTTCGGCGTCGCTAATTCCATTATCCAACTGCACTCTTAGAGAAGGAAGGAGAATCTCATATGGAAGTACTGCATCTGTTCCGAATGTTAGTGCATAAGGTGTTTGTCCGGTGGGAGTTCGGACACAGGTGCAATACACCTAAAGAGCTTCGACTAGACGATCCGACCAGTCTAAATAATTGTGAGATCTGCAAGTTCTTTTGATGATTCGAATGAGAGTCTTATTGGTGGCTTCGGCTTGACCGTTTCCTTGTGGATAGTAAGGCGAAGAGTGGTGCAAATTAATGCCATACTTACTGCACATGTCCTGGAGCTCCTGGGAGATGAATTGTGGTCCATTGTCGGTGATGAGATCGCGCGGGGTCCCGAACCTAGAGAGAATGTTGCGCTCGATGAACTTCACCACCGTGGATGCTTTGATTTCTACAAACGCTTCCGCTTCAGCCCATTTAGTGAAATATTCAGTGGCAGTTAAGATAAATGATTTCCTTTTTATTTCGCCTGATCGATCCTCTAGAGGTCCTATAACGTCGAATGCCCACATGGCGAAGGGCCAAGGGGAAATGACGGATTTGAGAGATGATGAAGGTGCATGAATCTTGTTAGCATGTAACTGGCATTTCAAGCACCTCTGAACAAATATGGAACAATCAGCCTCCATCGAAGACTAATAATAGGACATGAGGAGCTTCTGAGTTAAGGCACGACCATTGATATGACTGCCACAATCGCTTGCATGAGCTGCTTCCATGACATGGTGGATTTCGGTATCATCTAGACACCGAAGGAGCACCCCGCTGAAGGATCTTCTGAAAAGACGTCCGCGTAAGATAAGGTATCGTTGAGATGCACGGCGGATAGCCTTACGGTCAGAAGATGTGGCATAAGATGGGAATGACCCATCGTGAAGGTAGTAGTTCATGATATCAAAATACCACGGATTCCCATCATCCCAATCGGGGGTGAGTTCTTCCGTGATAGCAGAGACATGTTCAGATGAGTGAAGGAATTGCTGGAACCAGGGGTCCCGAAAGGAGGGCGAGTCTTGCTTGTGTAGAGTGATGGTGGCTGAACTTTTGGTGACAGGAATCTCTAGTGCTGAAGATGTTGGGTTTTCTCGGTTTCTCCGGATCGCTGACGCAGCGGAAAACAAAAAATATTTACAGCGATCCGTTCCCGTTTCGAAATCTAAAATATGATAATCAGATTATCGAAGTTCTCACCGTGTGCGGATTCGAATCCGCAACCGTTTGGTTCCGTCGGTGCGACACCGTAAGCCGCGCAAATGCCCGGCCTCTAGCGAAGTCCACGCGATCCTCCCCACGACGGATATCCTCGAGTTCCTCGTTCTTCGCATCCCACGAAGCCTCCGCCGGTCGCCGCAATAATCGCCTTTATACAATAAGCCCATAGACTCTAGGGGACGCTCAAACACAATTTGAGCCAACGGCTTTGTCAGTGGATCTGCTACATTGTCGACGGATAGAACTCTTTCCACTACTACATCTCCTCTGGATATGATCTCTATGATAAGGTGAAAGCGCCTCAGAATATGCTTCGATTTCTGATGAGACCGTGGCTCTTTCGCTTGCGCAATCGCTCCATTGTTGTCGCACAACAGTGGAACAGGCTCAGAGATGCTGGGAACTACGCCGAGGTCGGTGATGAATTTCTTCAACCACACTGCTTCCTTGGCGGCTTCAGCTGCAGCGATGTACTCAGCTTCAGTCGTCGAATCTGCAGTGGTTACTTACTTGGAACTCTTCCAGCACACTGCCCCTCCATTCAATGTAAACACGAATCCAGATGTTGACTTGCTATCATCTGGATCCGACTGGAAACTCGAGTCAGTAAAGCCTCGCAGTTTCAAGTCACCTCCTCCATAGACAAGAAACATATCCTTAGTTCTTCTCAAGTACTTAAGGATGCATTTCACTGCCTTCCAGTGCTCTTCGCCTGGATCAGCCTGAAATCTGCTCGTAACACTTAGAGCAAATGCAACATCAGGCCGTGTACATAGCATGGCATACATGATAGATCCTATGGCAGAGGCATAGGGTATTCTATCCATAAATGCCCTCTCATTAGGAGTCTTAGGAGACTGCTCCTTTGAGAGATTGATTCCATGTTTCATCGGTATGAAACCTCTCTTGGAATTTTCCATGCCAAACCTTTTGACTATGGTATATATGTACAAGGATTGGGTCATTCCAAGCATCCTCTTTGATCTATCTCTATAGATCCGTATTCCCAATACGTAGGATGCTTCTCCCAAATCCTTCATAGAGAAGTTTTTCGACAGCCAGACCTTTACTGATGACATCATAGCTACATCATTCCCAATGAGTAGTATGTCATCTACGTAAAGAACTAGAAAAGTGACTGCACTCCCACTGGTCTTCTTGTACACACAAGGCTCATCTTCATTCTTAATGAAGTCATAAGACTTGACTGCCTCGTCAAATCTTATATTCCAGCTCCGGGAAGCCTGCTTCAGTCCATAAATGGACCTCTGAAGCTTGCACACTTTACCTGGAGATTCTTTGGATGTGAAACCTTCTGGTTGTATCATATACACCTCCTCCTCAAGGTTACCGTTGAGGAAGGCAGTCTTCACATCCATCTGCCAGATTTCATAATCAAAATGCGCAGCAATGGCGAGCAGAACTCTGATCGACTTTATCATGGCAACTGGTGAGAAAGTCTAGTCATAGTCAATTCCTTGCCTTTGACGATATCCCTTTGCCACCAACCTTGCCTTATAAGTGTCGATCCGTCCATCAGCACCGATCTTTCTTTTAAAGATCCACTTGCAACCGATGGGTACAATACCCTCGGGCAAGTCCTCCAAGTTCCAAACTTGGTTGGTGTACATGGACTGGATTTTTGAGTTCATGGCTTCTCGCCATTTCCCGGCTTCTGGGCCTTCTATGGCCTCCTGGTAGGTTTTAGGATCATCATCCTCATTATATTCTACCTTAGACTCACCTTCAGCAATATGTCCCACATATCGTTCGGTTAGTCTAGTTACTCTACCAGATCTACGAGGCTCATCTGCGTGTACTTGAACAGATTCAGGAACTGATATCTCATCTGATGATAATGTAGCTGTTTGGGGATCTGGAACCTCTTCCAGTACTATTTTACTCCCACTGTCCTCCTGGATAAGGTATTCCTCTTCCAGGAAGACAGCTTTCCTAGCGACAAACACCTTTTGTTCATCAAGATAGTAAAAATAGTATCCAAAGGTTTCCTTTGGATATCCCACAAACCTGCATTTATCAGTTCGTGATTCTAGCTTGTCTAGGTCATGCTTCTTTACATGAGCAGGACAACCCCAGACTTTAACATGTTTAAATTCTGGTTTCCTGCCTTTCCATATCTCATATGGAGTAGAGGCCACAGACTTGCTGGGTACTCTGTTCAGTAGGTATGCTGCTGACTCTAGAGCATACCCCCAGAGGGACACTGGTAATCCCGAAAAGCTAATCATGGATCGCACCATGTCCAACAAGGTGCGATTCCTCCTTTCTGATACACCATTCATCTGTGGTGTATGTGGAGGGGTCAGCTGAGAAAGGATACCATTATCCTTTAAGAATTGTGTGAAGTTAGTACTCAAGTATTCTCCTCCTCAATAGGATCGAAGAGCTTTAATACTCTTTCCTAACTGCTTCTCTACCTCATTCTTGAACTCCTTGAACTTCTCAAATGCTTCCGACTTGCACTTCATTAAGTACACATAGCCGAATCTTGAGAAGTCATCGGTGAACGTGATGAAGTAAGAAAAGCCACCTTTGGCTTGGGTGGACATGGGACCACATACATCCGAATGTATTAGTTCCAAAATGTCCTTGGCACGTTCTCCATGTCCACTAAATGGAGATTTTGCCATCTTTCCCATAAGGCAGGATTCGCATGTTGCAAACGATTCATAATCGAATGCTGTTAAGTAACCATGTTTGTGCAACTTTTGCAACCTGCTTTCGCCAATGTGCCCAAGTCTACAATGCCACATGTAGGCCTGGTTCACACAATTCTTGCTCTTCTTAAGAGCATTATCAATCTGAAGATTGTAATAAGAAACATCTAATAGATATAGACTGTTGACTAAAGATGCTGAAGCTATTGATTTATTACCATAATAAATCGAACAACTTCTATTCTCAATAGTCAACCTATATCCTATCTAGTCCAAACAAGATATTGATATGATGTTCTTTATTATGCTAGGAACATAATAACAATCTTCTAATAATAAGGTGTCTTCCGATGGAAGCTTGAGGTTTGCTGTCCCAACAGCAATCGCCGCAACTTTTGCGCCGTTTCCTAGCCTCAATTCCACCTCACCTTGTCTCAGCTTCTGCTTACTTGTCAGCATCTGCACATCATGGCAGATATGAGAAGTACATCCGGTATCCAATACCCAAGATGTGGAATCTCTAACTGATAAGTTGATATCTATCATATAGATATCTGAAGCTTCAGAAAGCTTCACTCTTCCATGAGCTTTATCATGAAGGAACTCCTTGCAGTTCCTCTTCCAGTGACCATACTGCTTATAGTATAAACAGTCACCCTTCACTACTCTTTTACCTTTGTCCTTTGATCCTTTATCGTTAGCTGTCATCTCTACTTCAGGGGCATCCAATGCCGATTCAGCAGGAGGATCATCTCCAGGGACAAAGTCAATGTGCTCAGATCTGAAGACATTCTTCAGGTTTCTGAACCAATCCGAGTAGATCATGTAAGTCAAAAGGGCATCAAGTATGCCACGGAGTGGGTTATTCGACGACATAATTCCCTACATGAGATAAGTAAAATCTATTTAGCAGATGTTCAATTTATTGAAATTTAAAACATGACATGGTCTTTTGTTCAAGTTTAACTCCCACTAATTTTCGACGGAGTGTATAACCCTCAGTTATACAGAACGGGAGACGCCGACAGTCTCCTAGTGGGGATCAGAATCTCAATGACTTGCACTACAGCCTTGTGGATAGCACAACAAACTGTAATACAATCAGATAGCACCCAACTCATGGGACTTGCAACTCCTTACAATATCTGATCATAGCTTTGGTCCCCAGAGATTTAATGGCCTTGTGGATAGCACAACAAACCACTAATTCTGGTCTAAGCTAACCATCATTACGCGACGAACATAGATTTGCATGCATCCCTTGTGGATAGCACAACAAAGCTACATGGTTCCTCTACCCCGATCTATAGGCATCTAATGCCATAGCCACAGTTTCTCCTCCCAATTAAGCAGGCCTTGTGGATAGCACAACAAACCTGCCTAAAGTGATTCGAATCCTATGACTATAACGATGGTGGACCACGCGGTAAGTTCTTAACTACTCGCATTACGGCTTAGAGTTTATCTGAGGGTATTTAGATAACTTTTATCTTGGTCTCTCCTAGGTGATAGTATATAAATATATCGTATATATTTACTAAATACTATAACCTGCTTTGATTCATAATCAAAAGAAAAACAATGCATCTCATACATGTCATTAGTGTGGTGATGGATAGCACAATGGGTTTGACTGGAGCCAACAGTCATACGCACACACAATCTAATTATAACATCTACATTAGATACCCTCCAATCACATAGGCAAGAAATGTCCATCTTTTCGCCTTCCTGGTTGCAGCTGTGGATCGTCCTCGCTCCTTCCTCGGTTGCCTCGATCATATTACATTTAAATTCTAGAATTTATAAGTAAATTGAAGAAGGCCTTATGGCGAGTACAAGAGAGAGAGGGAGGTAGAAATATATCGGAGTATGAGAGAGAGAGGTGCGCAGACCTCTATTTATTAACAATTAATAAAATCATACATCCACGATCCACACAATCCATCATTCATCACATGAACAATTAAATAAGTGCATATCCATGACCATGGTGTGTTTTAAACATCCACACATGATTCAGCGCATCACATGACTAAAACAAATGAGTTTTTCAAAATAAATAAGTTTTGGCTTTCAGAAAGCTGGGATCCAATTAAAATTGGTGTTTGATTTCGAAAACTCATTTTATTAAGTTAACATGCAATTAAATCTAAATTTAAAAGCATTAAACACACATCACATGCGCATACAATCCGAATTAATAATTCCAGATTATTCCATGCAAATTAGAACATTTCTAATAATCTAACACTTAGATTAAACCCCATTAATAATCTAACAATTAGACTATTAAAGATTAATCTAACTCTTAGATTAATCCAACATAATTAATTAATAATTTAACAGTTAAATTAATAATCAACCAAACTAATTATTAACTACTAATCTAACACTTAGATTAGCCAATTAATGTTAATTATTAATTTAACTCTTAAACCAATAATTAACATTAACTAATTAATAATTAATTAATCTAACTCTTAGATTAAATAATTAAAGTTATCATTAATTTAACTATTAAATTAATGACTAACAATAATTAATCAAAGACTACCAATTTAACATTTAAATCAGTTATTTAAGTTAATTATTAATTTAACAATTAAATTAATCACTAACTCAAATATTAATTAACAATTATATGATTTAATGATAAATAATCTAACTTATAGATTAAATATTATTAAACACTAATTTAACAATTCAATTAGTCAACTTAAGTTAATTATTAGCTTAACTATTAAACTAATAATTAAATTAATTGTTAATCATGATTCAAAATCATAAATAAGCCCATTTAAATTAAAATTGAACAATAATGTAAATATTTCAAAAACACCTTTTGAATCTTAATTAAAGTCCAATAATAATATTTTAATTGGGCTAACTAAGTTTAATAGGGGTTTAAGGGGTTTAGAGGGGTTAAATGGGCAGAAATTAATAGGGCCCAGCCCAATCATGAACTGGCTCGACCCACAGGGGAGCCTGGGCTTAGCCTGGGCTTGGCCTGGGCCCGAGCCAGGGTCCCTGGGCTCGAGCCAGGGCTCAGCCCCTTTAGGCCCAGGGGCCCTGGCAAGCCCAGCCGGTTTGGTGCAGGGCCCGGCCCTGGACCGCCATCTTGGACCCGGTCCAACCGGGTTGGGACTGGGCGGCTTACCTGGTTCTTCCTCCCCAAAGGCCCGACGCCCTGCGTTTGAGTGCAGGAAACCCTAGCCGGCGGCGGGGCTCCACGGCGCCGCCCGGCGGCCACCCCAGCGTCGCCCGGCCCCCGGCTGGCGATGGCCCAGCGCCGGTGATGCCGCCGGCGCCGGCAGGGCCGCCGGTGGGGCCTAATAAGGCGTCGGTTGGCCTTCTTAAACATCCCCAAAAATAGGTTTTCTGTGTTAACCGTGAACATGGAGAAGAAAGGGCTCCCTCCGGCCAACTCCTTGCTGCTCGATGATTCCCAGCAACCCCGTGGATCATCCAGGGTATTGGCCATGCCTCTCCAACATTTGGGGATGCATATCCGAAGCCCAAACGGTCGCTGTTCTTCGTCAAACGAAGAACACCATAAACCCCAATAAAATTCCGAAAAATTGCAGAATCATAATCTAATGATTACTGTTCATCTCATGAACACAGATCCAGCAAAAAAAATTAACTTTTAAGCATGGAATTAAATCATGGAAAAATTAATTTGGAGACCGAAACGGGACGAGAAACAGTGGAACCTGGCTCTGATACCACTGTTGGGTTTTCTCGGTTTCTCCGGATCGCTGACGCATCGGAAAACAAAAATATTTACAGCGATCCGTTCCCGTTTCGAAATCTAAAATACGATAATCGGATTATCGAAGTTCTCACCGTGTGCGGATTCGAATCCGCAGCCGTTCGGTTCCGTCGGTGCGACACCGCAAGCCGCGCAAACGCCCGGCCTCTAGCGAAGTCCACGTGATCCTCCCCGCGACGGATATCCTCGAGTTCCTTGTTCTTCGACGCCCACGAAGCCTCCGCCGGTCGCCGCAATAATCGCCGCAGCGCGCGGACGATTTCCCGTCGAACGGGATTCGAAGAAGCGGCGGAGCAGATCTGGATCTGCCTGGACGTCAGAGAAGGACAGAAACTGAGGAGGGGCGGCTAGGGTTAGCAGCAGCTTGGCCTGCTCAGCCCGTTCGCTATGTTTTATACTAACCGCGCGGTATTTCACAAAAACCCCCGGTTTATATAAAACCCACTTATTTATCCATCGCCTTGAGAATCATGTGCGTGTGACCCTCTAGGCCCAAGTACCAGTCCAGTTAATGGCCCAATAAACCCAGTGACTCCTCACTGGCTTTATTAATTAATTAATAACCCTTTATTAATCAATCGAATTGATGTCGCACATCGAATTCGACCGGGCCTCCGATCACGTTGGGTGCCAAGCAACACCGCGTGAACCCGGAAGGTATTTGGGGTTAAGTAACCCACTCTTGGAACCTTTCCGCCGACAATTACCACGTGGATATAATCCTTCATTCGTACAATGCTCTCGAGTCAACGCAGGGTATGGCAAGTTGTCAAACCCTAACCGGTCGACTCACTTGGATTGGATGCCGCTGATGAATATCGAAAAACTCCTTTTCCGATATTATCGTCCGCCCTGGCCAGGGACTTCCGCGCATCCTTCCTAGAGCATTCTCTCTCTAAGTACCGAGAGCGAATGATTCCTTATTGACTCACAATTCCCTTCGACGGCATTCCGCTGCACCCAATCCTTGGCGTATTAGAATCCCGTGGCTAGAGATTCGTAGACCAAGGTCAAAGTACAGAAGTCCACCGCCAAGGTGTCCTTGGTGTCTCAGGTCCGAGGACCATCCACGCAACTGCGACAATAGAATCAAGCTTGTTGACAGTGAGGTACAATACCATCCAGCGATTCAGTCGGATCAGTTCAGTGAACTCATTCTCCAATGAGCACCTACAGATTCGCCTTAGTGTCTCCACACAAGTGACTTATGAGACCAGTCACCCTCATCATATGAGCAGGAGTAATCTGTACTAGTCTAACCGGATATCCGATGTCCTTCTCGGATATCCTCCGACTAGGAACGATTAAGAATATGTGTGTTTAAGTGATCAGTCTCATTAGTATGATCTCATCATAATCTGATCACCATAGCACATATTCACGGACTTCATTATGAAACGATAATTAACGCGATTTACACATAATGAATATTATGCCATTTTATTAATAATGAACGAGATTTACATTGTTAGATTGGCTTGTAGGCCACCTAAACTAACAGAAGATAGGGAGGCTATGGCATCTGCTGGGATGTTCTGAGACCTAGGCACATGTACGTAGGTAATCCTTCTGAAATGCCTGGTTAGCGACTTCACTAACTCCTGATATGACTTCAATTTTGAATCCCGGGTTTGATACTTGCCCACGGTTTGGCAAAGGATCAATTGAGAATCTCCAATTATCCTCAATTCCAGGACTTTGAGGACCAGCGCCAATTTTAAGCCAGCTAGGAGAGCCTCATATTCTGCGACATTGTTGGTCGCTGAGAAGGAGAGTTGGCAAGCGTGCGGAATACTTACCCCTTCTGGAGATACGAGGACTACTCCTATCCCACTGCCTTGAGAATTAAGCGCCCCGTTGAAGTAAAGGACCCAGGATGGGGTGTCATCCACTATTAGACCTAACTCCTCATCTGGGAATTCATCGTGGGCGGGCGAAAATGTAGGCAGCGGATGATGAGCTAAGTGCTCGGCAATTGCTTGCCCCTTCACGGCCTTCTGATTTACATAGGTAATGTCAAATTGGTTCAAGAAGGTCTGCCATCGCACCAGCCTATCTGTTACAACTGGTCGCTCTAGTAAATATCTTATCGGGTCCATTCTTGCTAGGAGTTTGACTTCGTGGGCGAGGAAGTAGTGCTTCAATTTCTGCACTACCCAGACGACGGCCGCACATGTCATTTCCATGGCAGTGTATCGCTTTTCGGCATGGTTGAAGAGCTTGGAGAGATAGTACACTGCTCTTTCTTTCTTCTCGTCGTCAAGTTGGGCCAATACTGCTCCAGCCGATTCTTCAGTGGTGGATACATATAGCAATAAAGGCCGTCCTGGGATAGGAGCCATAAGGACTGGTGCATTGAGGAGATAGCTCTTCAATTCGTCGAAGGCCTTTTGACACTTATCACTCCAAATAAACTTTGCCCCTCCTTTTAATAAATCATAAAAGGGTTTACATCTCACAGAATGTTGAGATATGAACCGTCTGATGAATTACAAACGGCCGATGAGACCCTTTATATCCCTGACATTTTTAGGAGGGGGCATTTCCATTATCGCCTTCACTTTGTCCGGATCAACCTCAATCCCCCTTCTGCTCACCATGAACCCTAGCAATTTACCAGAAGAAACACCGAATACGCACTTTTTTGGGTTCATTTTCAGTTGGTGCTCTCTTGACCTCTGCATTACAGCCTTAAGAATTTGAGCATGTCCCTTCCTGGTTTTAGACTTCACTAAGATATCATCCACATAAACCTCCATGTCGATGTGAATCATGTCATGAAAGATCGTCATCATTGCCCTCTGATAGGTGGCTCCAGCGTTCTTAAGCCCAAATGGCATGACCATGCAGAATTAAGTTCCCCATGGGGTTATGAAAGATGTTTTATCTTGGTCCTCTACAGCTAGGCGGATTTGATTATATCCCGAAAAACCATCCATGAAGGACAAGATTTCAAATCCAACCGTCTTATCGACCGGCAAGTCTATATGAGGTAGTGGGAAATCATCCTTTGGACATGCTTGATTGAGGTTGCGAAAATCTATGCAAACCCTAACCTTTCCGTCCTTCTTTGCCACGAGGACGATATTAGCCACCCACTTAGGATAGAGTACTACCCGAATGAACTTGGCCTTGTGTAATTTGTCAACATCTTCTTTTACTTTAAGTGCTAATTCCGGTTGTAGCCGTCTCAACTTTTGTTTCACGGGTTTAGCATCAGGCTTGAGGATTAGCCGATGTTCCACCAATTCTGTGTTTAATCCGGGCATATCCTCGTATGACCAAGCAAACCCATCACGATGTTCTCGGAGCACGGCTATTATGGACCCTTCTTCTTCCGGACTCAATCGGGCGCTAATTAGCACTATCTTCGGATCCTCCTCTGTTCCAAGGTTGACTTCTTTAGTGGGTTCGTCGATGGCTGTTGAAGGTTCATCAAACCGTCTCGTCCTATTGACAAGTGGTTCGACCAAGTCATCCTCCTCTTCCCCTTCGCTAAGCTCAAATACTCCCAGACCATAGCTGTAAGATTCGTCTTTCACAAGCTCCAATGGCTCAGAGATGACTCCTATCTGAAAAAACTTATCCAACTTGTCCAAAACTTTACACCTATTTGCTAACTCCTGAACTAAGAACAAAGGAACTAAGAACAAAGGAACTAAGAGCATCGGGATGGAAGGTGGATGGAACAAGAAAGGAATGAACGTAGCAGGAGCTGGTTCATTCCTTGCCAAGAAGAGCCCTATCGGTGGGCTGCTTGATTCATGAAACAAGGATGATATGCCAAAATCTTCTTCATTTCCTTCTCGACTACCCTCATTATCTTCTTGCACTCCCTCTTCTATCCTAGGCAATCCCTGCTTCTTTCTCACAAAGTGATTCATGAGAGACCATTTCTTTGTTCCTTTTGGTGGTTCAGTAGACTTGTAACCCAGACCACATCCCCCAATGACAGGGTTCTCTAAGATGGGGTCACGAATGCCTTGTTCTTCTCTTCCTAACCCGGAGCTTGAGCTATACCCCATCTTACTCATGAGCTGCCAACCTATGCCAGGCCTAATATGAGAATTGACTGATGAAAGAATGGGCTCCTTGCCTTTCCTGGAAGTTATCATGGACGGAATATGTTCTGCTGTTACTGAGTCCAATGACTCAATGTAGGGAGTGCTTTTGACCTTCACAATCTTCCCGTTATACGGGAACTTATAGCACTGGTGGTTGGTGGATGGGACTCCTAAGGTTTGGTCCATCCAAGGTCTCCCTAGAATAGCATTGTAGATTGGCTTAACATCCAGGATGTAGAATTCCGAAATCATGGCTACCGGGCCGATTTCCAGTTGCAGGAAGATCTTTCCATCTGCTGGTCTTTGGGAATTATCATAAGCTGAGACCATCATGGAGGTGGACTCAACCTTCTCTGGATCTATTCCTATCCTTTTGAGGGTCTTAAGGGGACAAACATTGATAGAGGCTCCGGTATCTAGTAAAATGGAGTCTACTGAATGACCATTGAGAGTGGCGGTTAGGCTCAAAGGAAGGGATCGACACTCGGGGGGAGCTAGATCCTTTTCCGGGAAGGAGATCATGGGGGTCTGAGTGACTGAGAGGATGGCATTAGTGACTCCTCCACTAGGAAGATCCTCATTGACCGTGATTTGTTGTAGGAAATTAAACAGCGTCTCCCTGTGTTTGGGAGATTTCCGGATTAGCTCAAGGATAGAGATCTTAGCAGGGGTCTTCTATAAATGCTGGAGGATGTCATACTCAGACTGGGCATTCCCCGTGGTAGGGATTGAGTTACCTTGGGAGTCCAAGGGTTGGCTCGGACGAATGATGCGATTCCTGAGCGTTACCCCCACCGAGATTGGATCCGCTTCCGTTGGTGACCTTATGGGATTGAAGCCGGTCATCGATCCCTGGTTCCTGGTTGGACATAAGATGGATAGGGCGGGCCCCTCGGCTGTGATCGGAGGGATCTGAATGAGGGTGACCGGCTTGAGGGTTGCTGGTTGCTCTTTGGGTCGGATTAGGACCAAAGGCTCGTTAGGGGAGAGCGTAGAGACTTCTGGAGTAACTCCTTTAGTCTAACGCGACCAGGTGGGATCTTGATGTTTTATCCCAGACCCTTCATACTCCCATTATTGTTCTCTGCAAACTGTTATGGGCTCCAAGTCTTTGATCAAAGTGTTGACCTTTCCTTGAGAACTGGAGGAATCTTGAACCACTTGATGAGAAGGTAACGGGTCTTTCACAATTCCTAGTTCCTTCTTAGCCTTCAAAGCATCAATAGCCTTTCTCATGTCCTCCCAGTTTATCCGACTTTCATCATTCAAGTCATACACCCAATCCCTAAAGGTGAAGCAATTGTAGATCGTGTGTCCCGGGATCCTATGGTAGGGGCAATACCTGGACGTGTCTGTATTGTGCGAAACACCTTCTCTTTGAGGTGGGAGTTGAATGGTGTTACAAGCTAGCAAGGCATAAAAAATGTCTGCCAATGATTCCGGCAGAGGCGGATATGATGCTCGCTTAGCCATAGGACGACTGTAATTAGTCGGGGGAGGAACAACTGAATATTGTTTCTGATTGGGCTGAGTGTCAGACTTAGGATGAGAATTGGGTGTTCTGGTTGGCTGTGCTAGCATACTGACCTGTTCATTGATGGTGACTCCTTCCGTGGTAGGAGTTGGTGTGGCTTTCTTGTTCCTATTTCTGTTCTCAAAGAACGAAGGCAGAGTGGAGTCTCGGATTTGAGACTGAACTACCCTAGCTCGATTATACAGCTGAGCGAATGTTTGAAGTTCGCTAAGCATGAGAATAGCTCGGAGCTGAGGGGTAGCGTTGTTAACGAGTATAGTGACCGCTTGTGCTTCAGGGATGACAACCTCTGCTCTAGAAGCCATAGCTCTACACCTATTAGCAAAGTGAGTGAAGTCTTCATCGGACTTCATTTTTTCCATTACAAGGTCAAACAAGGTAGGGGGCAAGGCTATCATGTGGTTGAAGTGGGTAATAAATCTTTTAGAGACCATATCAAAGTTGATTAGGTCAGTGGCTGGTAGAGAAGAAAATCATCTCAAGGCCTCTCCTTCGAGAGACTTCTGAAAAAGGTGGACAAGGAGGACTCTATCGAAGAGCCACTGGTGGGAATCTATGAGGAACCCAGATAAGTGATGGTGTGGGTCAGTAGTACCATCGTACTTCCTGTACTTAGGTACTTTGAATCCTGGTGGAAAGTAGGCCGGAGGAAGCTTACAGTAGCTCAAAAGAGAATGAGGTTGCCTAAGGCTGAGATTTTCGGCCATGAGTTGCCGCACACAAGTCTCAACCTCATTCTTATAGATGAACTCCTTCTGCTTAGGAGGTGTGACCTGGTTGATGAGATTAGATGGGATTGTTTGAGTGGGCATTGCTTGATTTGCCTGGGGTCGGCTAGAAGATCCTTGGAATTGAGTTTTCCGGAGAGTGGCATCCTGAATTTTGTCACGGGAGACCAACTGGATGAGTTGATCCGGAGTATAACGTGATAACACAGTAATAAGTTCTTGATCTTCTCCAAGATTTTGGAATGTTCTACTTGAAATTACTGGCTCATCTTCTCCCTGCGAGGTAGAAGATTCATCAGAATCTTTCCTCGGAAGTCCTTCTCTAGATGCTTGGAGCATACCTATGAAGGTTTGTTGTGGATCTTATTCAATCTCGAACAGAGGGTTGTGTATAACATTGTTACCAAGCTTATCCATGTCATCATACACAGTGTTAACATACATTCGGTTCATCATGAAACACAGATCCTAAATGATTTTATATTTCACTTGAAAGGTTAACAATGTATTATGAGTGTTGGTTTCTTACAAATCAAGTTCAAACCCTTAACGACCCTGGACCTTTTTTCTTTTTTTTTCAAAACTTATTCCACCAAGGTTTAGTTAGGTGTCTTAAATTTTGGAATAACTCTCTCAGTGACACCTATGGGTGGATGATTGTGAATGGAAAGGCTTAATTAATCCCTCACACAAACCCGGGGTTCCTATCGGGTGGTTTCAGGTACAACCCGCTCGGCGGCCAAGTGGGAATCCCTGGCTCGCGGAGACTCACGGAGGTTTCCGACATAATAAGACTAGTCACACCCGAGTGAGAATCCTCAGGTGGAGAGTCAAATACTGTGGGAGAGGTGACTAGAGATGTGATGCCGACTCTTCCTTAAAACCACTGCGGAGGGTACCCCAAAAAACTCAAAAACTTAACAACCAACGGGTCATAACATATAACGAATCAACAAAGCATGCAGCAACAGCATACAGAGGACGGCCAGGCACTTGGCCGTTAAAGGCAGAGGACGGCCAAGAGGTTGGCCGTCAAGTAGAGGAGGACGGCCTAGGGGCCCGCCGTACAATGGAGTGGACGGCCTCTGTGTTGGCCGTCCAATGGAGAGGACGGCCAGGGTACTGGCCGTCCAGGGGAGTAGACGGCCAGGCAAGTGGCCGTCCAAGGTGTCGGACGGCCAACTGCTTGGCCGTTTGGCGGCTTGAACGGCCTAGCAATAGGCCGTTTGGATCAAAATAAAATATATCAGGGCCTTACCTTCTTAGCTTTGATCGCGATGCGCGCAACGGGCTATAGAGGTCCCACCGTGATCGCCAGAGGGCTGTAGGCGCCTGGAACGTCCTCCGTTTCTGCTGCGAGCGTTGGGCGAGGGCTTCTCCGTTCGTCTTAGCACTGCGGCGATTTGGAAGGGTTAGAAATCAAAGTGTGTGATCGCTAGGAGCATTACCTTATGGTCCCTGTGTTCCGCAGGATGGTGAGAGTGATCGCGTTCTGAGGGAGCGAGAGACGGCGGATTCCTCTTCTCTTCCTCCGGCCGGCCAGAGGAGGAGAGCTCGGCAGTCTACACGCAGAAATCCGGTAAGGGTCCCTGAAAGGAAAAGACAAGACAAAAAGAAGAACCCGATTAGGACTGTGATATGTAGAATCTATCCATGCAAATATAGAAATAAACTAGAATTGAAAGAAGACGCACCCAATGGGATTTGGGGAGGGAAGATGACCATATGTTATGGCCACCCACCTCCCGTTTTTTTTTGTTTAAATCCTCTGAGGAGTAAGGGTTGCTAGGTCATCTGAACATGCATGCATGCAGATGGGGGTGCTCGTGTGTGAAAAGTGAAGTGATGCGTTAAAATAAAATAGAGTAAAAGGAGGAGATGATGTTACAGAATGGATGGAGAGTGGGAATGCAATGAAATGGAAAAAAAATAAGGAGAGAGTTAAGAGAACAAACCCATTTGGAATGTGAGAGATCCCTCCGGCTTGTCGACTGCCAAGGCTTTCTCCCACTTGAAGTTCTTCCTGAAGCTCTCTGACCCCTTGCCCGCTCAACTCCCTCTCTAACCTCAAAACCAACCCACTTGACCAACCCCCCTTCTCGAAGGGACATGGGGGTTTAAATAGGTGAAGGGAAACTAGGAGAAAATATGGGTCTAAATCCCTGTAAATCATCAAAGAGCCAATGGGAAGCGGTCAAGAGTCGGAGGTGGTGCGCACGACAATCGCCGGAGTGGGGAATGATCGGAGTAGTGGGGGTGAGGGTGGCGAGTAGAGGAGAACGTGGGAAGACGAGGTCAAGATGGGAGTTAGAGGAGTGGGCGGCCAACCGTCTTGCCTTACAATCCCGTCTAAGGCGGCCTGGTTGGCCTTCGAAGGGTGGTGGAAGGCGAGGGGTGGCCTTCTGAGGATGGTGGAAGGCGGACAGGTTGGCCTTTGAAGGATGGTGGAAGGCGGACAGGTTGGCCTTCCAAGGATGGTGGAAGGTGGGCTGGCTGGCCTTCCAAGGATGGTGGAAGGCGGGCTGGCTGACCTTCCACGAAAAAGGTGGCGAAAGTCGAGATTGGTTAATGGGCTTGATTATTTAGTGGGTTGAATTATGTGAGAAAATCTGATGGGCTAAGTGAGATGGATAAAATGATGGGGTTATGACCAAAAGGGGGGTCCAAAATCGGTGTCTATAACGGGGTCGAACAAAAGCTGGGTAAAACGCGTCGTGCAAGACCGACGTAATTCAGATGACTAGACCGGGCCGTACGCTGACAAACCAGGGTCGTACTCTAAAATGGCGTTGTCCATCCAAGACGCCATTCAGACGATAAGACTGGGGCTGTACTCTCGCGGCCCAAGGCCGACCCACGTGGCGCCCACGTGGCACAGCCTAAAACACGTTCACATTGCTGAAAAAGGAAACTAAGTCTCAGCCCCACCAGGACCCAAGCTAAGGGATCCGACCCCGAAACTGACCCGATAACCGGATCCGAAACCTCAATTCTGACAGTGTATGCACATGAGATGTGTATTTAATGTTTTTAAATATGATTTAATTATATGCTTAAGATAATAAAATAAGTTTTCAAAAATTCAAATTACTAATTTTGAATGGAACCTAATTTTTGAAAGTCAAAATTATTTATTTTCGAAACACTTTTATTTAGCCATGTGATGTGCTCTTCCAGCTGTTGAATGAATAAAAGACACCATGGTCATGGATATGTACTTGTGAATATACTTCATGTGATGATGTATAGATGTAGATCATGGATATATCTTTAATTTTATTAATTATTAATAAATAGAGATCTAAGTACCTCTCCGTCTCTATACTACTACCTCTCTCCAGTTTTGTACTCGCCATAAGGCCTTCTTTAAATTGTACATGTAAATTTTTTGAATTTTATGTAATTTGATCGAGGCAACTGAAGAAGGAGCGGAGATGATCCACTGCTGCAACAAGGAATGCCATTCGATGGAGATCTTAATGCCTATGTGTTTGTAGGTTATCTGGTATAAATGTTATATTAGATTGTGTATGCGTTTGACTATTTGACTCCAGTCAAACCATTGTGCTATCTGTGACCACACTTGACATATATGTGATACGTTGTTTTGTTTTGATTATTAATTAAATGCTAGGTATAGTATTATGTAAATATATACGATATATTTATATATTATCACCTAAGAAGAGACCAAGATAAAAGTTATTTAAAATCCTTGTTGAATTCTAAGAGTAATGCGAGCAATTGAGAACTTACTGTTAGTTTTTTTTTTTTAGCGCTTGACAGGATCTAAAATGTAGCGGAAATTAAAAACTCGGATCTCGTGCCGTTTCGAATAATAAGAACGGATTAGAAGTGAAAACGGTTTTCACCTTGGGAGGATTCGAATCCATGTTCTTGTGGTTCCGTCGGTGCGATGCCGCAAGCTACGCAGGTGCCCGACCTCTAGCGGTATCTATGTGGTCTTCCTCTCAACAAATCATGCTCGCTTGGTGTGGCATGTGCAGATCCTTTCTGGCTGCGCATAACTCTCTGCGACATGTGGAATTGGAGTTCCCGTCTAACAGGAAGTAGAGTCGGCGTGAGGCGGAGCGGAGCATTAAGGGGGGCGCCCTCTGAGGGGGGCGGCGAGAAAGAGAGGTGAGAGAGAGGGAGGCGGCTGCACTAGGTCAAAGTGCCTAGGCTCTGACCTAGTAGCCGTACTTTTATAATAAGTGGGTTTGCGATTTTTCAGAAAAATATGCACTTATTATAAAACTCGTTAAATAACCCATCGACTGCACAGCTTTTGCGTTCACTCTTTAGGCCCAAATACCAGTCCAATTAATGGCCTATTATGCTCAATTACTCCATACTAACTCATTTAATTAATTAATATTCATATATTAATTAATTAGCCGAATTTAATGTCCCACATTAAATTCAAACGGACCTCCGATCACATTGGGTGCCAAGCAATATTATGTGAACTTGGAAGGCATTGGGGTTCTACAACCTAGTAATGGAACCTTTCCATCATCGGTTACCGTGCGGATATAATTCTTCATCTGTACAATGTTCCTGAATCGACTTAGAGCACGGTTGACTGTTAAATCCTAGCCGGTCGATTCATTTGAATTAGATGCCACTAAACTATATTAGATAACTTCTTATCTGATATAGTGTCTACCCTGACTAGGGACTTAAGCGCATCATTCTCAGAACATTCTCTTTCCTTTTATCTAGAGCGGATGATCCCTTGTTGACCGCACAATTACCTTCGAGGGCATCTCCTTGAATCCGATCACTTAACTTATTAATATCCCATAGTTAGGGATTCGTTAGTCAAGGTCAAAGCTCAAAGACCTACTAACATGATATCCTTAGTGTCTCAAGTCCAAGGACCAACCATGCAACCGTGACAAAAAATCAAACTGGTTAACAGTTAGGTAGATACCATTCAACGATTCAAGGTCGGATCACTTCAGTCAACTCATTCGCCAACGAGCACGTACAGGTCCAACATATTGTCTCTACACAAGTGACTTATAGGATCTGTAACGACCCGCCACCCTATAATTGGGGATCCGATTACTAAATAGGTACCAAATCATTAAAATTAAGATCCAAACCAGGATTGCAAATAAGTGTAAGAAATAAATGATAAACTAAGCTAAACATTCCACACAACATCGAACTATAAATAAAGTGCAAGAATTAAGATTTATTACAGCCCGACTCGATTCAACAAATAATTGCATTGTCCACAACTGAAATGTAATAACTATGCGTACATGCCAAAATTAAAAGTATAACTACATCGGGGAATACCCTGGAAAGGTGGCTGCTAGTGCGCAACCCGAGACAGAACCTCACAATTGCTACGCTTGCCAGGAACCCACACTTGAAGCCACATGGAGTGAGTCACACTAGAATAGACTCAATAGGGATCCCTCGATCCCCACCTCCCATACATGCACGTACAATCGCAACACAACATAGGCAAGATATGTGAAAGTAAAGCGATAAATAAATCACACGTCCACCGTAAGAAACACATAAAAAGTTGTCAAGTCAACTAAGAAAAACACCGACCCACTGGGACGGAACAGCAACCCCTCAGATAGCGTGCTGGCTACTCTAGCCTGTCTTGTTATAGGTGGTTCTACCTCCTTCCAGCCACGAGTGACACTCCTAAGTGTACCACTCCCACACCGGTTGTAAGGATTGAGTATTCGGGTTCAGTTTTCGGATCGGTTTCAGGCCGGATCTCCTGGTTTGGACCCTGATGGGTCTGGGGAGTGCCTTCTAAATGACGTCTAGGATGCACGACGCCTTTCAAACGGCGTCCTGCTGTGTGGACGCCATTTAGCGAGGTTGCTGTTGCGCCACGTGGACGCCACGTGGGCGGGTTTCGGGCCGCAAGCGTACGACCCCTATCGTGTTGCCTGAACGACATCCTTGTTGGACGACGCCATTCAGAGTATGACCATGGGATGTCAATGTACGGTGCCGATCTTGTCATATGAACGGCGTCTTTGGTGAGCGACGCGTTTCAGAGACTCTGTCAGTACGGCCCGTCCTGTCATCTGATAGGCGTCTGTATCGTACGACGCATTTTTTCCTGTTCCAGATTGACCCCGCGAGCCTCCCCTTCTTCTCCTCATTCTCACCCTCTCATTCTCTCTCTTCCATCTCTCCGCCCCTCCGTTTCTCTCTTTCCTTTCCCCTCCCCATTCTTCCTCTTCCACCACTCCACTACCTCTCTACCTCTCACCACTACCCCCACCACTTCCTTCGTGGCGTTTCATTTTTCGGGCGGCGGTCGATGTCCCGGCGGAGTGGCGACGTCTTTGGGGGTACCAGCGGCAGTCTGCAGTGCGGCGGTTCGGCGGTACGGAGCCAGGAGGAGTTCAAGTAACCGGTAGGGGGACGAACCTTGCACGAAATGCGGTTGTTTTATCCGTGTTACCCGTCGTGATGCATGATGCGTATGTGGGTTTCTTTGGGTAGAATGAGCATGTTAGGGGCTTTTCTTGATGGAAATGAGGGTTTCTATGAATGTGGATTTGTGGGCTTCTTGTGATGGTTTGGTTTTCCCCTCTTCCTTTCCTGTTTTGGAGTGTTTGGGGTGAAAAGGGGGACCCTTGGGTAGAGTTGCAGAAACCAGGTTTCTGGCGCTAAATGACGTCGCGCTAGGACGACGCCATTTAGAATGGCGACAGGCCAGCACGACGCCATTTAGGCAGAAATTGTCCCGATAGAGGTTTCTGTCAGTTTGGGGTTCTGTTGAGAATAGCGTCCAGGGACAGGGACGCCTTTCAAAAAGGCGGCTTTCGAGGACAACGCGTTTTACGTGAATTGCCCCGTAGCCTGTTCCTGCGTCTGTCGCTATCAGGCGACGAGGGACAGTGACGCCTTTTCAAATGGCGGCTACCTGTGGCGACGCTTTTGAGGCCATGTTCTGAGGCCGAGATTTCATAAACCAGTTTAGGAGGCTTGAACTGCGTCGGCCACGGGTGACGCGATTCAATGCAGAACCACAATAATTCATGTCATTAATATATGTGTTTACATTGTTAGATAGTTCAATCAATGCATGCTTTAAATCTTACATCGAGGCCGATGATTTCTGTATGACCGGGATCGCATCGTATGTATGTGTGTGCTTATGCGATTATGGAGTTGGAACAGTTATCATTTGCGTTTGTCACCTTGTGCCGAAGTGGGAGGGCCTTGGTGTCTGTATGGCATTGTTGCCGTACCAGTGGGGAAGGGATACATGTTGTGTTTCACCTATGGCTGGGGGAAACATAACCACCTTGAGCCCGTCGGGTCGGAGTAGCCAGCGTGCTATCGGAGGGGTTACTGTTTGGTCTCAGCGGGTCGGTGCTTTCCTAGTTTGTCGTGGCAGCTTCCAGCGCATTTCTTGCTGTGGAGCTGGGTGTGGTGCTGTTGGAGTTTTACCCTTTCACCACTGGGCTTGATGTAACCTGTGATATCAAGGTTACGAGTGGTACCCTTCGCCCTTTGGCCTGATGCGACTCGGTAGGTTAGGGTCGTGGGTAGTCCCTATAGCTTCGGCTTGACGGGGGTTTCGCCAGTCCCCAGGGCCCTCTTGAAGCGCCGAGGCCTGGCATTGAGGGAAGTCCGGTCAATAGGACAGTAGTCTAGATTGCTTGTGTGCACACGTAGTTGGGCAGTGGTGGTTCACTGGTCCCAGTTAGTCCTAGTTTGACTCACTGCCTCACCATACGGTGCCCGGAACACCGTAGGGGCGGACATGCGTGAGCGTTTGTGGTGTTGTGAGGCGACGTTTGTCTGCGGTTGACAGTGTGGTTTGATCGCTTAGCCGGATCCTTGGTTATGAGTTGTGGTATTGTGTTGGGCTATTCGAATTGCTTAGAACTGTGCCTGTTGCATTGCTATCACATATGTTTCATATCAGGTTTTGGGAGCTGTGTTTACTGCTTTATTTAAATGCCTTCTTTATGTATTACTATACTTGTGGGTGTGTGAGTGGGAGGCGAGGGATCGAATGATCCCTATTGAGCCCAATTATGGTGTGGCTCACTCCCTGCGGTTTCAGGTGTGGACTTCTCAGCGTGTGGCGGTGTGTGGTGTTCTCCTTGGTGTGCGGACCAGCAGCTGTCTCAGTTCCGGGGTATGCCCCGATGTTGTTGTACTTTGCTTCTGCCTGTACTTATTTAATTCTTTGGACTATGTAATTTTTGTTGGACTGTATACGGACATTATTAATTTCCTTCCTGTGCACTTGTAATTTCCTTGTAGTCCGTGTGATTGTTATATTTAGCCTTGTTTAACGCTTACTCCTCCAGATGTGTTGTGTGAGATCCGGGTGTGAACCCGCAGTTAATGGTCCGACACACCCATTTAGTAATCGGATTCCCGATTATAGGGTGGCGGGTCGTTACACCGGTACTAGCTATTATCCTGGGGTACACCAAGTGACCCTCGCCTCCTAGGCACTGGCTTGTCACTCCCACACCGACACGGCGTCACTCCTACATCGACACATGGTGTCAAGCGCTAACAACTGTTACTCTACGTCCATGATCACATAAGCACAACACAATGCGATTCCGATCACATGGAAATCCCCAAAGTAAAAATGACCGAACCCCAATAGACAATAGAGCAGAGGAGGAACATCTTTCCGGATCTCCTGAACCCTTTTGTGATCTTTCTAGACCCTTTCTTTTTTTCTCCCTTAGGGTGTATCTGTTAGTGTTTGGGTGTCCTATAGGCCAATTCTGAGCCGTGTAGGCCCAATGTGTTGTACAATCTTGTTCCATATAATTAACTGATAATTAGAGCGTAAATTTGTAATCTGTGGATTGCTTTGCGTTGTCCTTAGTATATGTGGTTCTAAAGTCAACTTCGAAACGGGATCTCGAATGTGAGTTTGAGTTTACATGGATACATATCTTAAATTGTTCCCAATTGGAGAGTAATCACTCTGGGATATTGATTACTCATAAATTAGCATACATGATGTGTTGATGACCAATCTCATGGTCACAGGTGAGGGGCACCTTTGTGTGGGTCTTCATCCTTAAAGGATGTTCACTGAACTGATCTACTGATGGATCTTCAGATAGTTAATTATACCTAATGTCAACTGAAGATCTATCTGTCTCAGTAGTATTGTTGATCCTTTGACCTGAGACATTAATGGGGTCTTGCGTGAGGACTGGTGTGGTTTAATGGTTGGTTAAGTTACTTTAACTATAAGTCATGAAACATCGAATTATTAGCCACATTGGAATACGTGCGAAGATCGTTAATAGTCAAGAGGGGATCGCTCATTGTTAGGTATGTTTCGAACAGTTAATGAGTCATGACGTAGACGCTCCAATAAACCCCTGGCCAGGGTGGTATCGGTTCGTTTGGAACGAACTTGAAGTTATGAAGGAGCTCATGGTCAGACAACACAATCACTAGTGGTTTGACATAACTATACCATATGCTTATATTGGACTCATAGAATGAGTGAGGGATTATAGTAGTACGATAACTGAAGACTGATAGGTGCCAGACATGGTGAAGATGAACTCGGCATCCGCTAGGATTACGCGGATTTGCTTGACCCAATGTGATCAAAAGGTCCAGAACAAATTAAACGGTTATTGGGAATAAGCGGTTTAATTTGCTTCTAATTAGATAGAAGTTAATAGATCTTTAAACCAGAGTCATAATGGGCCTAGAGGATCACGCACAAATAACTCTTGCAAAACGGAATATTATTTTATAGAAAAATATACTAAAGCATTTGATTCTTTTGGGAAAAGAATCTATAAATGACTTAAAAGTATATATACAATAATATAAAGGGTATATATATAATATGTATTATTAGGCTCATTTATTAAATAAGCTAATAATAATATATTGATATATTAAATGCCTTAGGGTTTCTTTAGCCAAGGAGGTTAGATGGGGATTGGTTAAATAGGGCGGTTCAAGCTGCCGCCTAATCAATTCTACATATAACCCTTTATTCTCCTAGAACCCGTAACTATTTCATTCCAACCTTTCCAAAAAGCTTACTGTCAAGTGTTGCTAGAAGAGTTGGTCTCTTCCCAGAAGCCTTGAGGCAGGGGGCTTGTGTTGTGCGAGTTAGAGAGGGATAGCTCTGTTACTGCGAGGGTTCGTGTAGATTAGCTCTAGTGACCGTACGCTTGTGCGGCTCGTAGCTTCGAGGAGTTCGCATCGATCTTTGTAGAACAACGTGTTCTATGCAAGGTGAAAATATGTGTATAATTTTTAGATCGTTTTTGTTGCATCAATCGGAGTCCGTAACTAGTTAGGGAACTCATTTTTTCTGTTCTTCCGCGACAAACGATCTCCCGGGGGTTTCGACCAAATTCAACAGTGGTATCAAAGCCAGGTTTAGGCTCCTGTTGATGCAACTGGGAAGAATGGTCTCTGTTTTAACATCATGCTCGAATTATTAAGTGTTTAAGGCCTGCGAGCCTCCCTTCTCTCTGTATTTAATTTTCAATGTAATTCTATCTTCCTCTGATGAATGTACTCGCCTTAAGGGCTTCTGGAAATTATTGCATGTAATTAATTTTTCGGCCTGCGAGCCGTATAATTTTTGTAATTAATGGTGTGGATAGAGCTTGAAGGCACAGAGGACGGACTGCAAAAATGATCCTACCGCTTGGGAAGTAGGCTGGATATCTCAAAAGCTTTAATTTAAGAGTCCATGATCACCCAAGCTTATTTATTTGTATTAGATGCATTTATTTTGAGTAATTATTAGGTCATGTAAATATATATCTCGAATATATTTATTCTACCATTTAAGGTGAGACCAAGATAAAATCAAAATTCCATCTTTTTCAGATATTAGATCAGTAAATGAGGCTCTAGGAGCCGTCGTGGCCCTCCACCATTATTGGGTGACTGAATGCTATTATCTCATGAATTTGTTGTGCTTTCCACAAGGTTCATGATTTGGTGGTAGGATCTCAGTCCTAAAGCTTTGCTTCAATAAGATAAGGGATTGAACTCGGCCTTATTGTGCTTTCCACAAGGGTCTAGTCACGAACTCATTGCTGTGTAGTAATGGTGGTGCGATCTAACTGAGAGTATCCTTTGTTGTGCTTTTCTGCAAGGGGATGGCTGCTTGGGGGCTGAAAGTCGGATATTACAAGTGTTGTTGACTACTCAAGAGATGGGATGTGATTTGTTGTGCTTTCTACAAGGTCCCACCTTAGTCTTGTTGGGATTCCGACCCACTAGGATGATCGCCGTACTCTCCCGTTCTATATGATTGAGGGTCATATAGTTCGACGCAAAATAGTGGAGGTAACTAAGATATAAAACCATATCTAAGTTAGAACCTTGAACACATGCTAAAATATTGTCTTTTATTTTTTCATTCGGATCATCATGTCGTTCTCACACCCTCTCTGTAGCATCTTGGATGCGAACAAATTGACTGGACCTAATTATCAAAACTAGCTATGTAATCTACGAATTGTCTTAACAGCTAAAAAGATTGTGTACGTGTTGAACATGATTCAACTTGAGCCTCCCGTTGATGTCGAGGAGGGTGATCCGTTAAATTACGCAAAATGGTCAGAAGATTCTTCCGATGCATAGTGTTATATATTGACTTCTATGGCTCCTGAGCTACAGAGGCAATTTTAAAAGACTGATTGTAGAACTATACTTTTCTAGCTATGCCAGCTCTTTGGGGAGCACACATTAATAATCTAACAATTAGACTATTAATAACTAATCTAATTCTTAGATTAGTCCAACAAAGTTAATTAATAATTTAACACTTAAATTTAATAATCAACCATAATTAATTATTAACTACTAACCTAACACTTAGATTAGTCAATTAATGTTAATTATTAATTTAACCCTTAAACCAATAATTAATACTAACTAATTAATAACTAATTAATCTAACTCTTAGATTAATTAATTAAAGTTATCATTAATTTAACTATTAAATTAATGATTAACAGTAATTAATAAAGGACTACTAATTTAATATTTAAATTAGCCATTTAGAATTAATTATTAACTTAACACTTAAATTAATAACTAACTCTAACTAATTAACAATTAGATTAATTAATAACTAATAATCTAACATTTAGATTAATAATTATTAACCACTAATTTTAACTCTTAAAATTAGACAACTTAGGTTAATTTTTAAATTAACACTTAAGTTAATAATTAACCCTAATTGTTAAATAACTAATTGTTGATTAAAATGATTAAAAATCATTAATGACCTAATTTAAAATTATTAGATCAAGATTTAATTTTAAAACACTTTTAAAATTTAAATTTAAATCTAATTCTATTTCAATTGGGTCAAAGGGTTTAAATGGGGTTTAATGTGGGGTTAAAACACCATTCGCCGCCCACTGGACCTGGTTCGAACCAGGTCCAGTGGCTCGGACTAGGGACCTTGGCCCAGCCAGGGTCCAGTCCAGCCGGGGTCAGCCCGGTCAAATTGGGACAGGCCTAGGGCACCGGCTCACCCGGTTTCTTCCCCACCCAACAGAACCCCAAATAGGAAGAAAACCCTAGGCGGCGGGGAAAAAGAGGCTGGGCCACCGCCTGCCCGGCGCCGGGCCCTGACGGTCCTGCCGGCGTCCCCCCCTGGCGCCGGTGATGCCGCCGGGGCTGGCTGGTCTAATGGCGGCGCCCCATAAAAGTAGCCCGAGCCCCTCAAAATTTTCCCAAAAAATGGGTTTTCATCAAATGAAAAACGTGGGAAGATGAAGACTTAGGGCATGATTTATAAGCCCTCCAAGGGCACTCCGGCGCAGGCAATGAAGCCTGGTGGACAGTGGGGACTATCCCCTGGGGATCCGGAATCCTGGCCCGCCATCCCAACGCTTGGGAAACCCGAACGAAGTTGTCAAAAAGGCCCTAATAATCATCTCATGAAGAACTCCGAAAACCCCAAAATTAATTTCAAAAATTGCATAATATTAATCAAATTAACCGTGTTCATCACATGAACACAGATCCAACAATTAATCGAAGTTAAAGCATGGAATAACTCATGAAAAAAATTAATTTAGGAGATCGAAGCGGGACGAGAAACAGTAGAACCTTGCTTTGATACCACTATTGGGTTCTCGGGTTTCTTCGGATCTCCTGCACAGCGGAAATAAAATAAAAACGGAGATCTATTCCCATTTTGAAAAATCTAAAAACAGATTATCAGATAATCAGTTCTTACCATGTGCGGATTCGAATCCACAACCTTTCGGTTCCGTCGGTGCGATACCGCAAGCCGCGCAAGCGCCCGGCCTCTAGCGGAGTCCACGCGATCCTCCTCGTGACGAATATCCTCACGTTCCTCGTTCTTCGCAGCCACGAAACCTCCGCCGGTCGCCGCAACGATCGCCGCAATGCACGGACGATTTCTCGTCGAACGGGAGTCGGAGAAGTGGCGGAGCAGATCCGGGAATCCGGATTTGGCCTGGGGCACCACAGAGAGAGAGAAATAGAGGAGGGGGCGTCTAGGGTTAGCAGCAACTTGGCCTGCTCACCCCGTTCGCTACATTTTATACTAACCGTGCGGTTTTTCATAAAAATCCCCGGTTTATATAAAACCAACTTATTTATCCATCGCCTTCAGAATTATTTGCGTATGACCCTCTAGGCCCAATTACCAGTCCAGTTAATAGCCCAATAAGCCCAGTAACTCCTTACTGGCATTATTAATCAATTAATAACTCTTTATTAATTAATTAATCAACCGAATCAATGTCGCACATCAAATTCGGTCGGACCTCCGATCACATTGGGTGCCAAGCAACACTGCGTGAACCCCGAAGGTATCGGGATTAAGTAACCCACTCTTGGAACCTTTCCGCCGACAATTACTGCGTGGATATAATCCTTCATTCATACAATGCCCTCGAGTCAACTTAGGGTATGGCGTGTTGTCAAACCCTAACCGGTGGACTCACTTGGATTGGATCCCGCTGATGAATATCGGAAAACTCCTTTCCCGATATTATCGTCCGCCCTGGCCAGGGACTTCCGCGCATCCTTCCTAGAGCATTCTCTCTCTAAGTACCGAGAGCGAATGATTCCTTATTGAGACACAATTCCCTTCGACGGTATTCTGCTGTACCCAATCCTTGGCTATTTAGAATCCCCGTGGTTAGAGATTCATAAACCAAGGTTAAAACACAGAAGTCCACCGACAAGGTGTCCTTGGTGTCTCAGGTCTGAGGACCATCCACTCAACTGCAACAATAGAATCAACCTGGTTGACAGTGAGGTATAATACCATCCAGCGATTCAGTTGGATCAGTTCAGTGAACTCATTCTCTAATGAACACCTACAGATTTGCCTTAGCGTCTCCACACAAGTGACTTATGAGATCAGTCACCCTCATCATATGAGCAGGAGTAATATGTACTAGTCTAACGGGATATCCGATGTCCTTTTCAGATATCCTCCGACTAGGAACGATTAAGAATATGTGTGTTTAAGTGATCAGTCTCATTAGTATGATCTCATCATAATCTAATCACTATCGCACATATTCATGGACTTCATTATGAGACGATAATTAATACGATTTACACACAATGAATATTATGCCATTATATTAATAAATGAACGAGATTTACATAGTCAGATTGGCTTGTAGGCCACCTAAAACTAACAGAGCAGACCACGGCATCTATAGAAGGCCGCGCCTGAATCGCCGCTATGGAGCGAAGTCAGGCAGGCAAGGGCAAGGAAGTCATCCATAGAGGCGGTCGCGCTGAGAAGCGCAGAAGGAAAAACGACCGAGAGCAAGCTCTCGTTGCTAAGAGGATGGCGGCCCAGAGGGAAGCGCCACTCCCGATGGCGGTGCCGATTGAGCCGGCGTACTTTGACTCGGCTTCGATAGTGACGATGGACCTATCCTATCCCTGCGGGGCTGCCAAGATGCACATGTCTTGGGAGTACGCTCATGAGCCTTGGTGCCCGGACCTTGGCGTCTTCGCAGACGAGACCCTGGATGATTCCAAGACTTGCATCAAACTGGCCTAGGGTTACACTCTCCCCCTAACCCAAGATGAGCTCGGAACCCTCTCTACTGAGGGTCTCACAATGCAATGCGTGCGCTACGCGGTTCACGTAAGAATACCTGACTCAGCTACTCTCGGCTTAGTTCTTATCTATTTTTTTTTTTAACTGTTTCGTCCTTTGCAGATCGTAGCTATTTTCAGGGCTCTTGCTCGCCGATATGCTCACGTCCAGGAAAAGTTGCGGGACGTGGACAAGGCCGCAGACCACCTTGCCGCATGCAAGTGTGCCTCGGTCAAGAGGGACCTGGAGGGAAATATCGATGCCCTCCTGGATGTAAATGTTTAGATGGGAACCGAGTTAACTAAACAGAAGGAGGCAGCCTGTCTGGCGGCTGAGGCCCAGGAACGGGCCGAGATGGAGTTGGATGCGCTCTGCAATGAGTTGTAGGAACTTCGCAAGGAGTCTGAGAGCCTCTGGTCGACTCTCGGCCAAAAGAGCGAAGCCTTTACCCAGCTTTAGGAGGAGTACGCCAAGAAGGGTAAGCAGCACGCCGATGCTCTTGCTGCTGCTCAGGATAAGGTGGAAGAGATGGAAAAGGCAGCTGAAGACAGGACGCGCTTGGTTATCGAGGCATTCAAATCCAGCCCCGAGTTCGCCGAGATGCTCCTGTAGGCTGGGGCCGAGGCTGCCGCTTCCATCTTTGATCTTGGGGAGGAATTAGCTGAATAGTCTCCCTTTATCTTTTTTGTATTTAGGAAACCATGAACATTTCGGCTACTTTATGTACAACCGATGCCCTTTTTGTACTTTGGGACTTTTGGCTCCCGTTTTTGAAATATAAGGATCTTTTGTTCATGTTTGATTATGAAGAAGTGCGTATGCGCCTCGTCTGAAAATACCCATGTAATTGCCTTTTCCCTCTCGAATGATAATTAAACCTACTTTTAGTTAATACATTCGGCCGAAACTGCCCACGATAGACTAGTTTTTAAGAACGCCGCTAGAAGTGTTTAATCGAAGGTACTCTCGGTAACGCTTACTCAGACTTAGGATTGTGCCACTCCTGATATGGTTTGCATAGCCAAAGCCACTCCCAGTACGATTTATACGGACTTAAGATTGTGCCGCTCTCGATACGGTCTTCATGGCCAAAGCCACTCCCGGTACGATTTATACGAACTTAAGATTGTGCCGCTCCCGATACGGTTTGCATGGCTGAAGCCATTTCCGATACGGTTTATACGGACTTAAGGTTGTGCCGCACCCGATACGGTTTTCATGGCAGAAGCCACTCCCGGTATGGTTTACATGGTCTTTAGAGTTGTGCTGCTTTCGATACAGTTTGCATGGCCGAAGCCACTCCCAGTACGGTTTACATGGTCTTTAAAGTTGTGTCGCTCCCAATACGGTTTGCATAGCCGAAGCCACTCTCGGTATGGTTTACACGGTCTTTAAAGTTGTGTTGCTCCCGATATGGTTTTAATGACCGAAGTCACTCCCGGTACGGTTTACACGGTCTTTCGAGTTGTACCACTCCCGATACAATTTGCATGGCCGAAATCACTCTCGGTATAGTTTATACGGTCTTTAAAGTTGTGCCGTTCCCGATACAGTTTGCATTGCCGAAATTACTCCCGGTACAGTTTACACGGTCTTAATATAGCCCCAGACTCAGTGCTTCAAATTTATTTGCTCAACTAATGCCTTTGTATTGATCATGTTTACATTCGGACAAAATTCGAGGGGGAATTTTTACATGAAGTAATGACGAAGGCATTCTACATTCCAAGTGCAAGGAAGAGGTTGGCCCGAGAGGGTTTCCAACCGATACGTCCCTCGCCGAATAACTTCCTTCACTCTATATGGCCCTTCCCAGCTAGGTCCTAGCTTCCCTGCGGCTTCGGTAGGTCTTGAGGCATGAGCATTCCGTAGCATTAGGTCCCCGGCTTTAAAATTTCGAGGCTTTACTCGAGCATTATGATACTTGGCCATGCGTTGTTGATATGCAGGGAGCCGGACGCGAGCCAGATCCCTCGTCTCTTGGATGAGATCAAGGTGATCTTTCACTGCTTCGTCGTTGTTTTCTGGATTGTATGCGAGGACCCTCAGAGAAGGCAGGTCAATATCGACTGGGATGACTACTTCGACTCCGTAGGCCATTTGGAAAGGAGTTTCCCCGGTTGGGGCTCGGCTCGTTGTCCGATAGGCCCACAACACACTCGGCAGTTCTTCCACCCATCGGCCTTTGGCTTCCCCGAGGCATGTTTTTAGCCCTTGTAAAATGCTGCGATTAGTGACTTCGGCTTGACCATTCGTCTAGAATGGGCTACCGATGTGAACTTATGTAAGATGCCGAAGCCTTTGCAGTTGTCCTTGAAGCAGTTGCTATCAAATTTCTTGTTGTTGTCTGATATGATAACCTGAGGGATTCCATAACGGCAAATGATAGATTTCCATACAAAATTCTAGGCATTATTGTCAGTTATAGACACAAGGGGCTTGGCTTCTATCCACTTGGTGAAACAATCAACAGTAACAATAAGAAATTTCCTCTGGCTAGTGGCCATGGGAAATGGGCCGAGAATGTCAATTCCCTATTGAGCGAAAGGCCATGGGTCTAATAAAGGCGTCAGTATAGTAGCTCACTGATGGATGAGGGAGCTGAACCGTTGGCATTGGTTACGGCGGCAGACGAGACTAGCTGCGTCCTCCCGAAGGGTTGGCCACCAGTAGCCTTGCCTTAAAAGCTTGTGAGCCAAGGCTCGGCCCTCTGCGTGCGCTCCACAGACCCCTTCCTGAACTTCCCGAAGGGCGTAATTGGCTTCAACAGGACTGAGACATCAAAGAAATGGTCGGCTGAAAGACCTTTTGTATTGAATTCCTTCTAGCATGAGGAATTGGGAAGCACATAGCCAAATATGCCTCGCCTTTCTTTCTTCGGATGGGAGCTCCCCTTGGTGAATATAGGCCAGTATAGGAGTCATCCATATCTCCTCTTTTGAGATATCAGCTTGCATAACCTCCTCGGACTGATGGATGCTAGGTGCTAAGAGTTCTTCTACGAGAACCATTCGGCCTCCCCCTCCATTATGAGTAGATGCCAGCTGAGAGAGGGCATCGGTCCGAGTGTTCTCGGATCGAGGGATCCTCATGATACTAAAAGAATTGAATTCAGTTATGATATTCTTGGTTACCTGCAAATAGGACGCCATCAAGGCATCTCGGGCCTCCTACTCCCCAGTAATTTGACCGACGATTAACTGGGAGTCGCTGAAGGCTTCCAACTCTAGCGCGCCAAGTTTTCTAGCGGCCTGAAGGCCTGATATTAACGCTTCATACTCGGCTGCGTTGTTGGTGGTAGGGAAGGCAAAGCGGAGAGCATACTTCGCGACTATCCCATCCGGAGATGTTAGGATCCATCCAGCGCTACTGCCCGAAGAGCACGCGGATCTGTCCATGAACAGTCGCCATTTGTTGGTTGAACCGTTCGCCGGGGCCGAAGTGCTTGCAGCTTCTGCACTTGTCTGTGCAGGGACAGATGCTTCGTTTTCTTTCGCTAGTGGAGCCGGAGGTTCCTCGGAAGTCAACTCCGCAATGAAATCGGCCAGCGCCTGTGCTTTAATCGCAATCCGAGGCCCATAAGTGATGTTGAACTCCCCTAGCTCTATAGCCCACTTGGCTAATCTCCCAGACACCTCTGGTCGAGAGAGAATCTGCCACAAGGGTTGGTTAGTAAGTATTTTTACGGGAAGGAAGTAAGGCCAAAGCCTTCTTGCGGACGTGACTAAGGCCAAGGCCAGTTTCTCCAAAGCTAGGTATTGAAGCTCCGCTCCGTGAAGCGCTCAGCTGATGTAGTAGACAGGCTTTTGCACGACATCTTCCTCTTGGACAAGAATATCACTTAGAGCTACTTCGGATGTGGCAAGAGATACTAACAATTACTCTCCTTCGACGGGCTTCGACAGGATGGGAACTTCAGAAAGATAGGCCTTGAGCTGATCGAGGGCCAATTGGCATTCATCCGTCCATAAGAAGTTGTTCGTCTTCTTCAGCAGTTCGAAGAAGGGAAAGCAATGATATCCTTCCCTTGACATGAAGCGGCTCAGGGCCGCTACTTGTCCACTCAGTCTCTGCACTTCCCGGACGTTTGTTGGGGGCGCATTTGGAGTATGGCTGACACCTTCGCGGGATTTGCCTCCACCCCTCGACGAGTGACCATCTAGCCGAGGAACTTTCTGGAGGCCACACCTAAGGCGCACTTCGCTGGATTTAGCTTCATGCGGTACCTCCGTAGCACAGCGAAGGTTTCAGCCAAATTGGCCAAATGATCAGAGGCGACTCGACTTTTTACCAGCATGTCATCAATGTACACCTCCATGTTTCAGCCTAGCTGGGGGGCAAACATTTTGTTGACGAGGCGCTGATAAGTTTCTCTCGCATTCTTCAAGCCGAATGGCATTCAGGTGAAGTAGTACAAGCCGAGATCAGTTGTGAAGCTAGTCTTGTCCTCATCCTCTAGATGCATCCGGATCTGATGATACCCTGAATAGGCGTCGAGGAAGCTCAACAGCTCGTGGCCAGAAGTGGCGTCCACCATTTGGTCTATCCGAGGTAAGGGGAAACTGTCCATTGAATAAGCTTTGTTGAGGTTAATGAAATCTATGCACATTCGCCACTTACCGTCCTTTTTGGGCACCATCACTACAATGGCGACCCACTCGGGATGATGAGCCGCTCGGAGATGTCCAGCTTCCAGGCCTTTCTGCACTTCAGCTTGGATCGCCATTCTTCGCTCCTGGTTGAAGGTTTGTCGCTTCTACTTGACCGGGGGATAGCTTGGATCAGCATGCAGGCGATGCTCGGCCACTTCCGGATCGACTCCCGGCATGTCTGAAGGGGACCATGCGAAGACATCGAGATTCTCCTTTAGGAAATCGATTAACCTCTCGACTTCGACTTTTTCAAGACTGAAGGCTATCAGCAATGTTCGGCTTTCACCCCTCGAGATGGGGACGGTAACTAGTTCCTTACCCGGTGAGGCATCGGTCGAAGATTCAATGGAAAGTGACTCGGTCGTGGCATTGTCCTTCACCGAGATCATGTAGCATTGGCGGGCCGACTCCTGATTTACTTTGGCTTCGCCAACTCCATGGCTGGTGTGGAATTTCAGCTTTTGATGATAGGACGAAGGTACAACTCCTATTCCTCCGATCAGCCTTCGGTTGAAGATGGCGTTGTAGGCCGAGTCTACTTTACGACTGCAAAGTCGGTCTCCACTGTTAGTTGTTTCAGTATTGTACCGAGGGTGACAGGCAATCGAACGATTCCTTCCGCTCGACATGGGGCTCCATTGAAATCAAATAAGGGTCCATGATGAGCCTTCATGTCGGCCTCAGTCAAACCGAGTTTCAAGAAACAGTCATAAAAAAGCACATTCGGTGCACTCTCATTATTAACAAAGATACGATGAACATCGTAATTTTTCATTACAGCACTTACGACGAGGGAATCGTCGTGCGGGATTTGGATATCTTCAAGATCGGCCTCATTAAACATGATGTCCTCCCGTCGGGAGCGCTTCGGTTCACCACCAACTGCCGCTACAGCTGAAGACGTCTCTGTAGACACGATAATTTTGACATCATATTGAGTAAATTTCATATCATATAATAATGCCCCAAAATAGTCTGAATTTTAATCCTTAATTGATTTTTATGTATTTTTCTTGATTAATTGTCTTAATGACATCGGCCTGGTATGACGCCATTTAAGTTATTTGATGAAATTGGTTTTAACTCAAATTCTTAATCGAAATATGAAAATTTCTAAATGACGTCGCTTATGTTCGACGTCATTTAGGTTTCCTAATCCATTTCGATTTCTAATTTGATTTTTAGTTAATCTCCTAATTTAAAACTGAAGCACATCGCCTATGCCCGACGCCATTTAGGTTTCCTACTTCTTTCGGTTTCTTCTTTCCGAATTATCATTAGCTTTAATTTAGTTAAAAGACGTCTCCTTTGGGTGACGCGATTTAGTTAATTACAGATAATGATGAATTGACCGAGATTATCTTGTTCTCTTGGTTGGATTGGCTTCACACTCTTTCAAGTTGATCCATAAGCGGCCGCGGGGGCACGTGAGAGCCCTAACACTAGTTCTATATAAACCCAAGCCATTGGTCATTGAAAACAAGTTCGAAAGGGGATTCAAGAAGTTGAAGAGGCTTAAGCATTGAAGGATTGGAGTGCTATGTGACGGCTTCTAGGAGCACTTGAAGGAGAAAAACGTGATCAACTCTTCATCCTCTTCATCCTTCAAGATCAAACAAGACCCACGGCTTCAAGGGGCCATCTAAATCTTTTCTTTCATTAGTTTCTTATTCATCTTAGTTTCTTCATATAATCATATTCATATCACTTCATGCTCACACACCCACATAATCATCTTTCCAATCCCACACATGCTATAGGGGTTTAAACAAACATCAAACAAGTGAGTTTCTTGTTTTGATTGCATGATTAATAATCTTATCATAATAGATTCTACATTCTATTAGTTCTAATAGCTTTTCTCCTTCTTTTATCTCATTCTTTGCAAGGTACAAAGAACCATCAAAGGATCAAAGAGAAAATCATCAAGAAGAAATTCTGGTGCAAAAATGACGATTCCCAACACAAAGCAAGAACAAAGTTAGAAGGGCTCTCTTTCTTCAGCCAGCTGAAGAGAGGGAATCAAGAACTTCCATATCTCCCCCGTCTCAAACAGGTAAGTGATCGATCTTTCTTTGGAAACTTTTTAGTCAAAAGTTTCTGGCGATCACATGCTAGTTTTTAATAATTTTTATTGTCATTTAAACAACACATAATTCTCATGAAATCACACACCCCAAATTGAGCACGCACAGTATCGGCGCGCTGACGCTGGCGGGGTGTTTCTCCTAACGCCCTGGATATCACCAAGATGGATCCGGTGCTGGGTCATTGATGCGATGCCTCCACTATAAGGGCGGCTTTTGGCAGAGGTCCCTCTATGGCCGGGGGTTTAGGTCGCTTGGGCGCTGCTGGAAGGTCTCGGCCCTGAAGCTGATGAGGAAGCCATACTCGGTTGTATTGTGGCAGGCGCCCATCTCAGATGAGATGATCTATCTCCTCCCAAAGGTGACAGCACTCGTCTGTGGAGTGTCTCGTCTCCCGATGGTATTCACAATATTTTCGGGAATCCCTTCGGCGAGGGTTGGTCTTTATGCGCTCCGGCTGGCGGAGCATGTCCTTCACCTCTATAAGCAGCAGTGAGGGAGGTGTTAGCAAAGGCATGTGCTGATTTTGAGGAGGTCGACGCCTCTCTCGGCTCCATTCTTCTTACCTCCTGAACCTCTTCCGAGAAGATTCAAGGTCTGCGGTCGAGACAGATTCGGCTGCGCCCTTGCCCTTGGACATCATCAACGCTTCTCGGTTGATGTACTTGTGTGCTCGGGTGTCGTACATTTTTTTTTAGGGAAAAATGCACTTGATCTTGATTTTTTGATTTGGATTTGTTATTTGTGCGCTTTACCTTACTCAATTAGATGACTGCGTAGTTCTTCGACCCGATCCCGCTACCCATAAATGGAATAGCGTTAATTACATCCTCCTAAGAGGAAAACCCTTGATTAATCATCGGAAGATTAGAATAACATCCTTTAAAATGATATAAGTAAGATATACAAGATTGCATTCGAAAAATGAATGAATTTCAGTTTTTATTTGAGAAGAAAACTCATTTTTTAGTTTAGAGTTGAGTCTGTGCGAGACTTGATTTATTGATTCTTATTGATGGATAATGATGAGAGACATTTTTTAGTCTTTTTGGATTGATTTATGTGGATACATTGAAGATTTGTTTGAATTTTTATGTGTGTAAGTGAACATGAAGTTGAGTCTGCACAAGGATGCAGACTCATTTGTTACTAATGAGAATGCTTGTATTTATTTTGATTTTTGATTTGTGAGAGGAATGAAAATCTTTTTTATGGTATTTTGATTGAAGTGGATGACATTTTTTATCAAGGAAGTCTAATAAACATTTCTTATTGTGTTTTTTCATATTTGAGTGAAGAGATTTTAGATTTGATTTGCAAGGTATGGAAAAGTACTTTTTATGTTTGCTTATTTGATTTGAGTGAAAAATGCTTCAAAGACTTATGCTTTTTATGTTTTGAATTTGTAGGTTTTTAAAGAATGAACAAGGTTACAAAGTTAATTGAAGTGAGACTTCTTTTAAGTATTTTTTATCTTTTGCAAAGGGGAAAAATGAGTTTTATTTGATTTTTTGATTTACAAGAAGTGTTTTGTTTTATCTTAGGGTTTTTGATTTAATTTTAAAGGAATTATAGTTGAAAAGTTTGAATTTTTACAATTGGGGGTTGAGTCTGCGTAGGGTAGCGCAGACTCATTTGTCACAAGCCTATTTCTTCAATTTTTTAGGTAATTTTAAGGAAAAAAGTTATCATTTTTGTTTGAGTTTTGATTTGTGAAAAATATAGGGTTTATCATTAAGGTTTTGATTTGATTTGATGGGAACTTAATGGCCAAAATACCAGATTTTAAGAATTTAGGGTTGAGTCTGCACAATAGAGCGCAGACTCCTTGGTTATCAAAGTGTTTAAGCATTTTTTATATTTTTTTTAAAAGGAGTTTTAAGCTTTTATTTAGGTTTTTGACTTATATAAAGTATAAAGTTTTTATGTAAATTTTTGGGTTTAATTTGGAGGGAATTTAAGGTCAAAAGGACCAAGTTTGGGATTTCAGGGTTGAGTCTGCACAGGGTAGTGCAGACTCATTTGACACCAATTTGTTTTGAGTTGTTTTTTGCATTTTTTCAAGAAAAACTTGATGTTTTTATTTTATTTCCTGATAGATAAGAATAAACTAGATTTTTAGAGGGTTTTCGATCATCTTGAAGTGGTCGGGAAGTTGATTTTTTATTTTTTGTGAATTTCAAGGTTGAGTTTGCGCCACGATGTGCAGACTCAAGTCTGAACTGAGAATTTCTTGTTTGTGAGTTTTTTTATTGGATTTTTAGTGGTATAACTTGATTTTATGTTTTGTTTGGTGATGATTTACAGATTTGGAGCTGCGGGCATGATTTAGGGGCCAAGAGATGAGGTTTTGGCCTTGAGATTGATGCGCAGACTCAAGTTTAAAGAGGATTTTGAGCAAGATTCTTGAAAAGATGAAATCTTCTGAGGTTGAGGGAAATTCCAAGATTTTCAAAGTGCTCGGGAGCTTCAAAGATGAAGGAGTCAAGAAAAATGGGTTTGAGTCTGCGCAGGGGGTGCGCAGACTCAGCTGAACTTGTAATTTTTTATTTGTTTGAGGGGATTTGAATTCTTTTGGTAAATGGATGTTTATTCTAAATGAAATGAAGTATTTGATATACGATTGTAAGTAATTTGAGCAATTTGATTTATTGTTTAGTTGATATTTTCATTTGAAATGAGCTTATGAAAGGTGTGTAGACTCAACTTGTATTTTGAAGTTTTGTGTTTATTTAAAATAGAAGATGGCTATCTTAAACCTCTTTTTTTTTGAATGAATTAACTCTAATTATTTGAGTTATTTGAACCATAAATGAGGCTATCAGTCCATGCAAGGCATCTTTGGCAGTTTTGAGTTGAGTCTGCGCAAGGGTGCGCAGACTCAGAACAGTAGTGCAGACTCAAGTCTGAAAATTGATTTTTTGAGTTTCCTGCACAGTTCAAGCTGCAATTAAATCCATCAAGAGGTTAGTTTCAACCTTTAAAGTTAGAATATGAAATCCGGAGTTGAGAAAAAGAGATTGTACCCCATTCCCAATCAAATTTCCATGGTTATAGGTGTGCAGACTCAAAATCTGAGCATAATTTCAGGTTTATACCTCTTTCAACTTGAAGTGACCCAAGAATCACTACAAATTTGGGGAGGATAACACTGAGAAATCTCAGAAGTTGAGTATGGCTACATGAAGCCTTTTCAAGGAGTGGTTCTTATATAGATTTCTTCAAATGACATGATTTCTTCATGTTTATCCCATTCTTCTTGGATCACTTTATAAAGCATTGAAAATGCTTAATATAATGATTCCAAGTTGAATTTCAACCTTTCATTAGGAAAACCCAATCAAAGGTTTAGGATCTTCATGAAGGATCATGGCATGAAGGGACCCGAAGGACCAACTCTTTTAAAGGGATATGTAATGGCTAATGGACTATAGGGATGGCTGTAAAGGGGGGCGTGCCGAGCATCCAACCACTCACCGAAAGGGTGCCCTTAATGCCTTTAAGATGTATGAAAAACCCACAAGGGGTAATATATCTCTACATTTGGGGAGCAAGGAACCCCACCAATTTTCCTAGAGGATCACATGTAGCCATAAACCATGGAGGTGGCTATAAAGGAGGGCGTGCCGAGCATCCAACCACTCACCCAAAGGGTGCCCTTAATGCCTTCAAAATGAAAGGGTTATCCACAGGGAATCACCCATTCCATTTCTACATTTGGGGAGCAAGGAACTCCACCAACTCATTGGGACTTCGGGACATATCATCGAAATTAACCCATAGAAATGGAAACACAAGAATGATATTTTTTTTTTTGTGAGGGCCCTTAATGGGTTACCCAACATTGGATTGTTGGCACTCTTAGATTGGGACATCCTTGAGAAACATCGAAAGAAACTTAAAATCTTAAAACATATGGCAAAATTTCAGTTTGAAACATTAAGAGCTTAACAACCCAAAGTCCAAGCCCTTTAGGACCTTCATTGGCCTCAAAAGGACAGCCCTAGGTCCAAGGAACCTTTGGACAACTTGGGGGAGGATCAAAGAATCATCTCAAGCCCAAAAACCAAGCTGAAAGAGGCGCAGACTTAAAAAACTGTAATTGGCGCTGAGTCTGCGCAGGGAGGCGCAGACTCATGAACAGTAGCCGCAGACTCAACACTGTAGCATTGCACAGGCGCAGACTCACCTGAAATATGGATTTTTGGTGAAAAATGGGTTTAAATCTAACCCAAATGATGGAAAATAAAGTATAAAATATATAAAACTTAAAATATTTATTTAAAATATATTTTAGATGTATTTCTTTAGGAAAATATCATGAAAACTTGAATATGAACATATGAGAGACTTATGTATATTTTTTATCTTTTCCATAGATCTCTCATTCTTGGCTCCATGTTAGAGGGTTTATACTCCAAGAAGCTCGTCCTCAACTAGTGAGGGAACCTCCTTGAGAACTTCTAGGGCCTAAACCCTTAGCCATTAAAGGAAAAAATCCAAACAAAACCCATTCGGTTCCATCATGAAAACAGAAACTCAAACTTTAATATATATGAAACTTAGGGGATTTCTCTTGATGTTTGGCCTTGGGGGAACATCATCCATGGAGGGGATGTGCTCCTAAGGGTCATGGAAGGCCAACCACCTTGAAAAAATCCAAAACCAAAGACAAATAAATGAAAAATCAGTTTTCAGGAAATCTGGACAGCAAAGCACATTTCGGGTCATATCTCCATATTCGGGGGATTCTAAGGCTTGAGGGGACCATTTCTATAAACTAGAAAGACCCCTCTACCATCCCCACACGAAAAACACATACTTATGAAGGAAAAAATAGCATAAAAGTAAGATAATCAGCAAATTCACAAAACAGACACAGGAAATCTGAACTTTGCATTTCATTGCTTTCAATCACCATGGATGAACATCAAGGGGGAGATAAAAGTTTCTATGAATATCAAATTGAAAGAAAAAACATTATAAGAAAGCAAGAAGACAGAAATAAACCCCTTCTTCACCCCTACTCTACCTTGGAGAGGGGATGAGAAGGGAGAATAGCTCTTGAAGCCTACAATCTTGCTCTCTTCTTCTCTAGCACTCTTCCTTTCTTTTTCTCTTCTTTTTTCTTCTTTTTTCTCTATTGGGATGCAGGAGATGGAGGGGAATAGAGGAGGGAGACGTGCTCCTCCTGGCCTTTCTCTTTTCTTCTTCTCTTTTCCCTTTTTTGGGATTTTTGTCTCCAACTTTTTCTTGTAGAAGATGGGGGTTCTTTTATAGATAAAGTTGGCTTACTTTTGGAGGGTAGATTAGGCATCCATTAGCCTTGGATTAGGGATAAGAAACCCCTCTTAAGAGCCCTCCAATGAGGCCACAACACTTGGAGAATCATGATTGGTTTCTCTTTTTACTTTTCACCTACCCTCTTCTAGAAGAATCTTGAGGGGAAGACCACTTGCTTTTCTTCTTATCCTCTTTTAGGCAGATTTGAATATAGGCCAAAGGGGTAAGAATAGGCCATGGGGGGAACTATTTGGGCATTTTTTAAAGGCTGCCACGTAATTGGGCTTTAGCCTTTACTTTTTGGGCTCAAATTCGCCCTATTGGACTTCTTTTGCTTGAGATAATGGACTCGGGCCTGCCCCCTTGGATTTCTTTATCATTTGGGCTGAAAGTAACCCCTTTTTGACTTCCTTTGGCTTGCAAAATTGGGCTTGACTGCTGCCCCTTAAATCTTCTTCATTTGGGCCTTCTTGGACAATCTTTGCACAATTGTTTGGACCTTCTTTACTTGAGATAATGGGCCCGGTTGTGCCTTTGACTTCCTTCACCATTTGGGCCCTAGAGTGGTCCCTTTTTTTATTCATTTGACTTGCAAATAGGCATGACTGCTGTCCATTAATTCTTCTTCACTTGGGCTTTCTTTGAAAAATTGCTTAGACCTTTCTTGCTTGAATTAATGGGCTCGATTCTTCCTTTCAATTCTCTTTGATTTGGGCCTTCTTTGTTGATCTTTAGGCTCTTCTTTTTGTTCAATTTTTTGGTGACAACATTGGGCAACCAGGTCTTGGAATGTAAGGGGATGCCGCTTCCCCATTGAGTTGAGAAGTCCTTCGTCCGTGCAGCCGTTGATTATGGTTGAAACCGTAATTGAGCTATCCAGATTCAGAATTTTAGCTGCTTCGGTACGGAACCTGGTAAAGTAGTCCTAGAGAGTTTCGACTAGCTCTTGCCGAATGGCAAGCAGACTGCTTGAGGTCTTACACTGCTGGGTGGCATCATAAAACTGGTCAATGAACAACTGGCCCAATTATTCTAGAGAATGAATAGATTTTGAAGCTAAGGTTTCATACCAGGTAGAAGCAATTTTTTCAAGGATGAGGGGGAAGAGTCGGCAGCAAACTGCCTCTGGAACCCCTTAGACTGAGAGATAGGAATTGAATATTTGAAAATGGCTGACTTGGTCTATCATGCCATCTTATAAAGGACTGTTTGGTAGCTTAAAGTTGGGAGGCACTTCTGTTGCCAGAATTTCGGGAGAGAAGGGGGTTTGTTCTAGAATTGCACTGGCCAGGGGTTAACCATATGGCCAGGATACCATTTGTTTCATCTCTTTCCTCGTTTCTATCAATCTCCGGTCCAACTTTGGACTGGCGGTAGTTACGGTAGCCAAACATCCTTCGGCTCCTAGAGGATGGGTGCCAGACGAAGCATAGTCCGGCTCCGTCGGTAGATGACTGTTGTGCGGAACATGACCTTGTGGTCCATACAGCTCGCCGTGAGCCGAGACCACCTCAGGTGGGCAGGCCCGCGAGTGCCTCGGTTGCCCCGCCGAGACTTGACCGGCTGGGCAGTATTGCTACTAGGGTGGTGCCGGCCTTACTAGATGATTCAACAGGCCCATGTGCTGGGCGATGGCCGAAACCATGTTACGTAGTGAGGCTAAAGAAGTGATAGTATCCGTGAGGGTAGCTACCTGTTGTGAGAGTTCCTCCACCCGGTCGTCCCTAGTAACAACGGGGTCTGGTACAGCCGGGAGGGTTGATCCCTGTGGAAGATTGGCCAAGACTACTTCAGCGTGATGGAGTGACTAGGCAGGAGTCACCCTTATCTTCGTATCGACCTGGCCAGATCGTCCCCTCGTTACTGGTCGATGAGACATGGTTATCAGACGGCGCCAAGTGATGCAGCCAAGGCAATCGCAATCAAACTTCAGACGCATAATTCGATATCCAGCAGATGACCTGAAGCCGAGGGGATCTAAAACCGAGAGGGAAGCGAATGACGAGAGCAGGGGCTTCTGTGGGAAGAAGAAACTGTTGGGTTCTGGCGTTTCTCCGGATCGCCCATGCAACGAAAAAAAAAAACAGCGATCCATTTTTCCCGTTTCGAATAAATAAGACCGACAATCAAATTATCAATGTCTTACCGTGTGCGAATTCGAATCCGCAACCGTTCGGTTCCATCGGTGCGACACCGCAAGCCGCGCAAGCGCTCGGCCTCTAGCGGAGTCCACGCGATCCTCCTCGCGGTGGATATCCTCACGTTCCTCGTTCTTCGCAGCCACGAAACCTCCGCAGGTCGCCGCAACGCGCGGATGATTTCTCGTCAAACGGAGTCGGAGAAGCAGCGTAGTAGATCCGGGGATCCGGATCTGACCTAGGGTGCCAGAGAGAGAGAGGAAGAGAGGAGGGGGCGGCTAGAGTTAGTAGCAGCTTGGCCTGCTCAGCCCGTTCGCTACATTTTATACTAACCGCGCGGTTTTTCATAAAACCCCCGGTTTATATAAAACCCACTTATTTATCCATCGCCTTGAGAATCATTTGCGTGTGACCCTCTAGGCCCATTAACTAGTTCGGTTAATAGCCCAATACGCCCAGTGACTCCTCACTGGCTTTATTAATCAATTAATAACTCTTTATTAATTAATTAATCAATCGAATAAATGTCGCACATCAAATTCGATCGGGCCTCCGATCACGTTGGGTGCCAAGCAACATCGAACCCATAAGGTATCGGAGTTAAGTAACCCACTCTTGGAACCTTTCCGCCGATAGTTACCGCGTGAATATAATCCTTCATTCGTACAATGCTCTCGAGTCAATTCAGGGTATGGCGTGCTGTCAAACCCTAACCGGTCGACTCACTTAGATTGGATGCCGTTGATGAATATCGGAAAACTCCTTTCCCGATATTATCGTCCGCCCTGGCCAGGGACTTTCGTGCATCCTTCCTAGAGCATTCTCTCTCATCGTACCGAGAGCGAATGATTCCTTATTGACACTCAATTTCCTTCAACGGTATTCCGCTGTACCCGATCCTTGGCTGTTTAGAATCCCGTGATTAGAGATTCATAAACCAAGGTCAAAGCATAGAAGTCCACCGACAATGTGTCCTTGGTGTCTCAGGTCTAAGGACCATCCACGCAACTGCGATAATAGAATCAAGTTGCTTGACCGTGAGGTACAATACCATCCAGCGATTTAGTCGGATCAGTTCAGTGAACTTATTCTCCAATGAGCACCTACAGATTCGCCTCAGTGTTTCCACACAAGTGACTTAGGAGATCAGTCACCCTCATCATATGAGCAGGAGTAATCTGGACTAGTCTAACCGGATATCCGATGTCCTTCTTGGATATCCTCCGACTAGAAACAATTAAGAATATGTGTGTTTAAGTGATCAATCTTACTAGTATGATCTCATCATAATCTGATCACTATCGCACATATTCATGGATTTCATTATAAGACGATAATTAATATGATTTACACACAATGAATATTATGCCATTATTTTAATAAATGAACAAGATTACAAAGTCATATTGGCTTGTAGGCTACCTATGACTAACAATCTCCCACTTGGACTAAAGTCAATCACCTTTATACAGTAAGCTTATAGACTCTAGGTGACGCTCAAACACAATTTGAGCCAACGGCTTTGTCAGTGGATCTACTACATTGTCGACTGATGGAACCCTTTCCACCATTACATCTCTTCTGGATATGATCTCTTTGATAAGATGAAAGCGCCTTAGAATATGCTTCGATTTCTGATGAGACCGCGGGTCTTTCGCTTGCGCAATTGCTTCATTGTTGTCGCACAACAGCGGAACAGGTTTATAGATGCTGGGAACTACGTCGAGGTCGGTGATGAATTTTTTCAACCACACTGCTTCCTTGGTTGCTTCAGCTGCAGTGTTGTACTCAGCTTCAGTCGTCGAATCTACAGTGGTTGCTTGCTTGGAACTCTTCCAGCAAACTGTGCCTCCGTTCAAAGTAAACACGAATCCAGATGTAGACTTGCTATCATCTGGATATGACCGGAAACTCGAGTCAGTAAAGCCTCGCAGTTTCAAGTCACCTCCTCCATAGACAAGAAACATATCCTTAGTTATTCTCAAGTACTTAAAGATACATTTCACTGCCTTTCAATGCTCTTCGCCTCGATCAACCTGAAATCTGCTCGTAACACTCAGAGCAAATGCAACATCAGGCCGTGTACATAACATGACATACATGATAGATCCTATGGCAGAGGCATAGGGTACTCTATCCATGAATGCCCTCTCATCAGGAGTCTTAGGAGACTGTTCTTTTGAGAGATTAATTCCATGTCTCATTAACATGAGACCTCTCTTGGAATTTTCCATACCAAACCTTTTGACTATGGTATCTATGTATAAGGATTGGGTCACTTCAAGTATTCTCTTTGATCTATCTCTATAAATCCGTATTCCTAATACGTAGGATGCTTCTCCCAAATCCTTCAAGGAGAAGTTATTCGACAGTCAGATCTTTACCGATGACATCATAGCTACATCATTCCCAATGAGTAGTATGTCGTCTACGTAAAGAACTAAGAAGGTAACTGCGCTCCCACTGGTCTTCTTGTAGACACAAGGCTCATCTTCATTCTTAATGAAATCATAAGACTTGACAGCCTCGTCAAATCTTATGTTCCAACTCCGGGAAGCGTACTTCAGTCTATAAATGGACCTCTGAAGCTTGCACACCATATCTGGAGATTCTTTGGATGTGAAACCTTCTGGTTGTTTCATATACACCTCTTCCTCAAGGTTACCGTTGAGGAAGGCAGTCTTTACATCCATCTGCCAGATTTCGTAATCAAAATGTGCAGCAATAGCGAGTAGAACTGTGATCGACTTTATCATGGCAACTGGTGAGAAAGTCTCGTCATAGTCAATTCCTTGCCTTTGACGATATCCTTTTTTCACCAACCTTGCCTTATAATTATCGATCCGTCTATCAACACCGATCTTTCTCTTAAAGATCCACTTGCATCCGATGGGTACTGTAGGTGCTGAAAATGCTCGTGTGATTAACATGAAAAATCTATGTTGTTTAGTGTAAAGTAAACCTATTAAAAACAGCAACTAAGTGCAGTGATCGCCAGAAACTTTTGACTTAAAAGTTTCAAAAGAGTGTTTTGATCGCCTACCTGTTTGAACGCGGAAGATATCGAGTCCTTGATTCCCCTCCTTCAGCCGGCTGAAGAAAGAGAGCCATTTCTTTGTTCTTTTGTTCTTGCTGTTGAGTTTGAGGTTGAGGATCGTCCAGAAGTCCTTTTGGCTTTGTGCTTGATTTCCCCTTTTGTTCTCTTGTTGTTGTTGAGTGCAGCAGAGACAGAGAGAAAAGAAATGAAGAAACGATGACGAGAATTTTAAGTGGAAGCAGTATCTAAACTAATCATGATTTTAAGCATGCGATTGAACAGCAAACTTACTTGTTTAATGGTTTTTGAAACCCCTTAATCAAATAGGTTTTGAAAGATGATGCTGTGGTGTGTGTTGCATAAAGTGATTATGAAGAATATAGAACTAAATGAAATGAAAATGCAGAAATGAAACACTTATGCCCAATGGTTGAAGCCTTGAAAGGATGAAGATTCTTGAAAGGACGCCGACTTCTGTAAATGGCAGCGCTCCGGCGTTCCGATGTTGCTGCTTCGATCTTCAACTCGCTATAATAACCTTAATGGCTTTCAACTCTCTTTTTTTTCAATGGGGCTCAATATGGCTCAACTAATTTTTACTCTTCAAGATGTAAGGTATTTATAGGCTTTTTCTGCGTTCGCGATTAACATAGAAAAATCTAGGATTTATCTATTTTAACCGACAGATAAATACTGATTAATTCATCTTTATCTGTAATTATATAAAACGCGTCCACTATTGCTGACGCCTTTCAGATTAATTAAGATAAGAATAAATATCCGGAAAAACTTATCTTTATCTTTATTAGATAAAACGCGTCCACATGTGAAGACGTCTTTTACACTAATTAAGATAAGGATAAACATCCGGAAGAGAAGTTAAAAATAGCTTAGGAAACCTAAAACGCGTCAGCTTCCACAGACGCCTTTTAGTTAATTAATCAATTGATTAAAATTCAAATTTAAACATTAAAACAGGAATAAACTCTAAATGGCGTCCACATGGGTCGACGACTTTTAGACTTCTTCATATTTTAACTGAAATTTGAGCTAAAATCAATTTAATTGATTAACTTAAACATGTCTGTTAAACCCGACACTCAAAAATATCAATAAAAATTAATCAATGATTAATTATCAGACCATTATGAGGCATTATTATATGATATGAAATTTACTCGAAATGATGTCAAAATTAGCATGTCTACAGCTGCCTCACCTTGGCATCGTCTTTGCAAGGGAGTGGAATGAAATGGAATGTACTGAAAAGGTGACGCCAATGTATGATGAGACACGCTCTTAACATCACATGATTGGAATTTTTCTCAAAATCATCAATGAAGATAGCTCAATGAAATCAATGGAATCAATCCTGTCTGGATGAGGTAGACAAGGAAATAAAATCGATCAACCTCCTCGGAGTGGGAAGTACCCCAGGTCATAGACACTGTGGGTTTCATCATGGGGAGCGTTTGCCAGCCAATGTGGACGTGCTGCAGCCATGATGTATCTTAAAAGAAAACAAGAAATATTGGATAAAGAGTCCAATCAAGGATAGAATTCTAAGGATATCTTCAAGCGAACCTCAAAGATAATCAAGATACTCAATTTAGAATGGAATATTTCATATCATGTTGAAATTATTTTGATTAATGGTCTGAAACTTAATAAATAATTAATCCTTATTACAATGATTTCAAAATCCTACATGATGCATGCTGGGCTAAAAGAAAAATATAAAGTCAAATAAAATATAAATTAATCAAGGATAATATTGTTAAATTGTCATTAATGAGTCAAGACACCAATTCTTGTAATTCAGTGCTAAGCCGCAGCTCGTTTATTCGCGCATCGTTTCACAAAAGTGGAACCATCGTCCTCACTAATTAACAATCCAACGGTCTATCCGTGCGATTAAGAATCCTCTGGAATTATCACTGTTTTTGTTGAAGGGGAACTCAAATTCCAGTTTCATCAAAATTACAAGGTCCTTGATATGATCTAATAAATATTTATCATATAGTAATGCGAATGCAAAATAATTACATGGAATAGTACAGGAGTAAAAATAACCGTCTTTTTAGCCATGGTCAGGACTTCTTGAACTCCCCACAGTGGGATCTTCTTGACATTTCAGCTTTACTCAGGTTTTCTTGAATTTTCTGCAATCAAAATCATTAGTAATTCCAAACAAATATTTAAGCAAAGAATTTCAGATAAATCACAGAAAGAGCTGAAACGCGTCATGTCGCGCAGACGCCATTTAACTTTGAAATGCGTCAGTGCTCCTCGACGCCTTTTACTCACAGAAACAGGTTTCTGCTTGTTCTCTATTCGGATTCCAACTCTATCAATGCACATCCCTTTTCCAATCCGGAAAAGTCTTCCTAGGATCGCAATTCCTTCTATATAAACACCCTTAGGTTGTTCCCAAACAATCCTACCATAATCCAAAGATCCTAAGTTGAGTTTTCTTCCAAGGTTTCTTCAAAGTTCCAAGGTTTCGAAGCTTCAAGAAGGAGGAACTCCGAAAAAAGGAGGATGAATTCTTCAAGCAAGAAGATGAAGATGTCTTTAGAGAAGTTTTCTGATGTGGAGAATCACCTCAATGGAAGGAATCCTAATCTTCAAGTAAGTTCAATCAACTTCCCTTTCAATTCTCTTTTTCATGTTCTTCATGTTCTTCATGTTCCTTTTGTTTTCTCAGAACTATCCCATGTTTCCTGGCTCAAGGAAGTTTACCTCTTTACCTTGGATTCGTAAACTTGCAAAAAGTATCAAGCTTTCCATGCAAGTGTTCATATCCAAGTGGAATCTTCAAGGTCTTGTAGTGCTTTCCAAACATTACATGAGCGCGAACGTAGATTGGACGGCTATGGGTGCCTTGATCGAGTGGTGGCATCCCCAGACTCATACGTTCTTCTTCCAAGACTTCGAGTGCACAATCCTTTTGGAGGAGGCGGAGCTTCTATTAGGTATCCCAAAGACCAAAGATAACAAAGATAAGATAGCTTTGACAAGAGAAAGAATCACCGGTCAACAATTGTTGACATCGATTATGAAAGATCCTTCAGAAGCTAAAGGATGCCTCACCAAAAAGGGGATCAATCTTACAAAGCTAGCCGAGTGGACGCTATACGAAATTGATGATCTAAGGGAGGATGAAGCGGAGGATGTAACAAAAGCTTTAGTTACATGCCTTGCCGGTGCCTTGTTCTTTTCTGCGCAGGATAACATCTTAGAAGATGACCAAGTCAGTGCCATATGCGCAATCTTTGAAGGTAAATCCATTAGCACTGCACTCTTAGCATATCTTTATAGTGGGCTTTCTGCGGCGTCTGTGGGCCGTCCTCCTTATGGGTGCATGCTACTCTTTGCCTTGTGGGTTGAACTTCACTTCAAGTTTGAGCACAGCAAGAAAAGGCCTTTGAATCCATCTCAGATTTTCTTGAATAGCCCAATTCATTGCATTGCTAACATTGTAAAGTTCAATGAGTATATGGTTAACAAGGTTCCAAAACTCAAGACCCGAGCCGACTGGAGAGAGTATTTGAAGCTCATGACGTCCGACATATTCGACTCGTCTCCACTCGCTCTTGTTGGAAAACCTGTTTGGGTGCGCCGTGCAACAGGAGCAGATCTTAAGTTGATTGGAGCCACCGAGTTCGTGTTATACAATCCACATCGGTGCCTTACTCAACTTAGCTTGGGCCGTCGTGAATTCCCTGAGTTCTCTCCCACACTTCCAATCAAGAAGCGTGACTTGGAATCCGACGAAGATTATGAAGCCGTACAAATCATCACCACTCTTTGGAACCTTGGCTTCAGTTATCGTGTAAAATCCTCTAAAGATAGAGATAGAGGATTGAAATTTCCTTACCTTAAAAGTCTTCATGAAATTCTTCCTTAAATGTCCTCTTTCTCTTTCTTTTAGATGTAATAAAGAATTTTATTGAATAAAGAAGTATTTTCATGCCTCGAAACCTTTCCTCAACTTCCTGTGATGTGCACATGATTTTTCCTTTAGTAAAAATTGGATTTTTCCTGAAAATTCAACAGTTCGGGTTCTGTAAAATGCAAAACGCGTCCACCCAGAAAGACGCCTTTCAACAATAATTCTTTTCCAGAAATTCAATTTAACCCTCAAAAACCTGATTAAACTTTAAATTGCGTCTTCCACCAATGACGCCTTTCAACTCTCTCTCCTACTTTTTCCAGGATTCTGTCATTAATTCTATGATTAATTCCCTGAAACGCGTCAACACACAAAGACGCCTTTCATCATTTTTCTCTGTACGGCTTTGACCAAACTTTTGAAACGCGTCCACCTGTGTGGACGTCTTTCAATCGATTTCAAACACATGTCCTTGCCGCCTCAACTTTTGCGCTCTAAAACACGTCCGTCTGAGTCGACGCCTTTCAACCTCTCTGTTAACAGACCCGCGAAGGGCCCCTTTTTTCCTCACTTTTCACAAAAATCCCTCTTTCTCTCCTCTCTCCGGCGACCAAACTCCGGCGATCTCTCCCTCAAAACTCCCTCTACTCGAGCCATGGAACGTGGTGAAGGCTCCAAGAAGATGAAGATCATAGCCAAGAGGCGGCGAAGGCAAGAAGAAGAAGCTCCCGAGGAGGTTCCGGCGATGCTAGCCGAGGCCGAGGCCTTCTTGGAGGAGGAACTCCCTCCACCGGCACCCATGGCGGTGGAAGAAGAAGAGGAGGGCGACCTCCACACGGTAAGATCCCTATGGGTGTGAATAGATGAAGAAAAGAGGGGGAAAAGGGGTTCTTCAAAGAACCCGGAATCTGGACTTGAAAGGCGTCCAGACCAGGTGACGCCATTCAAAAGGCGTCACCATGGGCTGACGTCTTTCAAGATAAATTCCGGATTTTTTAATTAGGAATAAATATTTTTGAATTGCGTCAAGGCATGTTGACGTGTTTTAAAAGACGTCCATATGGGCTGACGCCTTTCAAAATAGAACTAATTTTCCTGTTTTTATTACTGACCCCTATTTTTTATGTTTTTATTTATTTGCAGGGAGTGATGAGGGCTAGAATCTCCTGGGACCTAGTGATAGGTGCCTATAGGGGTCTCCCGGATATCCAGAAGGCGCGCCTGCGTCAGATGGGATTCGGCGAGGTACTAGACATCGAGCCATTCTGGCTTGATTTAGTCCTCCTGCAGGTGCTGCGGGAGAGGTGGCATGCGGAAAGCCGTGCTTTCCTAATGCCGTGGGGGCATATGGTCCCCACCTTAGAGGACGTGGCCAGGATCAGTGGCCTCAGGGTAGAGGGCCGACCAGTTAGTGGGTTACTTACCCCAACTATCAGGGATTAGCAGAGGCTCTTCTAGGGATAGAGGTGTCTAGCCTAGGCAGAGAGTCTAGGATGGTTCCTAGGGTAGAAGTAGAGGCTGCTTTAGGACTAGAGGAGCCCCGGCGTCGGTCTGACGAGACCCGGGAGGAGTTTAGGGATAGATTAGCCGAGTCATCTTCCTCAGTCTACTGTAGTGACCCTAGTCAAGGGGAGGAGGTAGATAGACAGCTTAGGGTCTTCTTAGTTTTCTTTTTTGGTCGGTTGCTCTTCGGTACGAAAGGCGACCACATCCACTGTAGGTTCCTTTATTTGCTAGATGACTTAGATAGCTTAGGAGAGTATGCCTGGGGTGCGGCCCTTCTGGCCCACCTCTTTGCCGATCTATCCGCGGTCACGCCAGACCGTGAGACCACTGTCAGCGGCTTCTCGCCGTTTCTTCAGGTATTAACTTGTTTAATTATTTGTTTATGCAGTGCAATATGATATGATGCTTTTTTTAACCTATATGTTCATGAATGCAGGTATGGAGTTACTACTACTTCCCGCTCGGCAGAGCGCGGATTGCTCGACCGGATGCCGTCCCATTGGCCTGCCGTTGGCAGCCGATTGTGGACACAGCTCTACAGCATCACCAGCTGACGGCCCTCCGCCGTCAGTTCCTGGACTACCCAGAGCTCCTGGTAAATTTTTAACTTGTTTAATTTCATTAAATGCAATTTTTATTCCTTAAGTGCAATTTATTTATGAATGCTTCTAACCTATATGCAGGTGATCTGGCGCCCATACCTTGGTATGGGCGAGGAGGGTCAGCCGTGGGTGACGGCTAGCAGGAGGAGGTTCGGGAGGCAAATGTGGGTACATTGCCTCAACGAGATCGAGCCCCTCCGCCTCCGGCTCGTGATGACGACGCTGGGTCTCCACCAGGAGTGGATAGACGAGGAAGTCCCGGAGGGTGTGGGGAGGAGCATGAGGGGCAAGCAAGCCCTCACTGACTGGCGCGCCAAGTTCCCGGAGCAATACGAGGATTGGCACCGTCGGGGCGTACGAGTGGAGTCCCGTGCGGAGAGTAGCGAGGGCTACCTCCAGCAATATCGGGCCCACTACGCCGATCAGCTTCGACTCCTTCAACCACTCGATGTAAGTATGCATCCATGCGTCTTTAATTTTATTATTATCTTGATCTATGTTTGTGAATGAATGTATGTATGACATGCAGGATGCACGTGATGCGGTCATCGTCGACCTCCGGCCCCGCCTACATGATGCGGAGGCCCAGCTAGAACAAGTTCAGAAAGAATTATATGACCTGGTATGTATGAATGAATATGAATGATTGTTTTAATTAATTGTTTTGGCAATTAATCACTGACAGTTGTCTTTCGGTGCAGCGAGCCGTCTACACCCAGGCGGCTCCTCCTACGTTCGGAGCTTCGTCATCCTCATCATCTGCTGCGCATGATGCTGCCCTGGCTGACCTCCAGAGTCAGCTCGCCTCCGCCATCCACCGGGCTTCTCTCGCGGAAGAGGATCGGGCTGCTCGGGTAAATTCTTCAACTTTTGACTTCTGAATTTGATTTTAATTACTTGATTGCCTTGAACTAACAAAATCTTCCTCTGCAGGTTTCTGAGCTTCAGGAAGCCCTTCAGAGGGCTGAAGCAGATGCCCGTGCTACAGCGACTCGTGCCGAGGCTGATGCAAAGAGGATCCGGGCTCTGGAGGAGCAGGTGGCTCATTTCTCCACTGGAGATCTTGCGCGCCTCCAAATTCGCCTGGAAGTCGTGACAGAGGAGCGAGATCGCGAACGCCTTCGACTGGAGAGTCTTCTGGGTCGGCTGTCAGTCGCGGAACATGAGCGCAAGATGGTGGAGGAACGGTATCAACGAGCTCGGCAGCGTGCCCATGAGCGTGGTCTGACCAGTGCCTTCACCGCCAGTGCTGCCGTGTCCTCTGGCCAGGCGGGTCCGAGCGCGATGGGACCACCTCCACCTCCTAGTCGAGGGCCAGCACCGGATGTACCTGACGAGGCCCAGAGCCAGTTGGACGAGGGCGGAGGGGAGAGCCAGCCTTGAGGACTCATGTATCTTCTTTTTTTTTTTTTTTATGTATCATGTACAAAAACACCTTTTGATAATATACATGAAACTTTTGGGCTCCAATCTTGTGTTCCTGTGCTTGTCTTGTATTCTGTACAACACTGAATAAACAGGTTAAGTATCTAGGCTTAGCCCCTTGCCTGACCAAATAAATGGTCAATCAATTTTTTTTCTTCAATAAATGGTCAAGGGGCATAGCCTTTATTAACAAAGGTAATGAGAATAATCAAACTTAAGCAAAGTGCAACATACAAGCAGACAGATGCTCACTGAAAATAAAAGGAATGAAACACATCAAATGCAACAAGCAGATGCTAATTGAAATATTTTTTGTTGTTTTGAAATATTCATTTTCGTTTGGGGTTTTAAAATATATGCTTTTTTTTGAATTTTGACATATGTATTTTGTTTGGGTTTTTGACATATGTATTTTTTTGAATTTTTGACATATGTATTTTTTTTGGATTTTTGATGTATGTATTTTTTTGAATTTTTGACATATGTATTTTTTTAGATTTTTGACTAAAAGATCAGCATGGTACTTAGATCAAAAGATCATATTCATTTATCCACTTAATTCCCAAATTGTTCTTTAACAACTTAACTTAAACCCATCGTGTTTGAATTTGTGTTTCCATTCGTGATCCCATTTGATGATTTGACCCCTAGTCAATGTAAGCCATTCCTTAAGTTTGAAGTACATCTCTTTAGAAAGAAAAGATGAATAAGTTTAGAAAGCCCATGAGAAGGTTCCGGAGACTTAAAAAGATGTCCCTTTCCTACCCTAATATCCATTGGGGTTCGGTCATTTCTTTCCGGGGTATTTATCGACCTTGCGTTCCCTTTCGTTTCATTTCATGGCCTTGATGTAACGTTTGTAATGTAATGGCCTTTTGATTTGACATTTGGCTTTTGTCTTTTTGCTTTTTCTGTTCTTTTCTTTTCTTCGGGACGGATCTCCCCCATTTTTTTATGACGGCCTCCTACTAAGATGGCGGGTATTCTTGGTAGTCCATTCTAAGCCTCGTTCCGACATCATGGGCCGAGTTTAAAACAGAATTTTTACATTAAAAACGAATGATTTGTACTTTACACTTTCGGTCAAGCTTCCGATATTCTTTAGGACTTGTCATCTCTTGTTACTCACGAATCAAACGTGTCAGTGTGTGCAGTAATGGGCTTGAAATTAAGTTATCCAGACTGATAAGAAAATTCAAGTTTATAAATTTTCTGATTCCACTGGTCTTTGTACCATACTGATCGACTCTTTAACCTAAGGGTAGTATTTCTTAAGATGTAAACCATTCCAGGGACGATTTAGCTCTTCTCCTTCTGCATTAACAAGACGATAAGCATTACCAGGAAAAGCGTGCGATACAACATAAGGTCCTTCCCAATTGGGTTGGAGCTTGGAACGCGGACCACCAGGTTTTACAAAAATTCTTTTGACAACCATTTCACCGACTTTGAACTTACGTTCAATGACTTTCTTTTGATAAAAACGTGCTAGTCTATTTTGATAAACTTTTGCATGATTAGCAGCTGACCATCTTTTCTCGTCTAAAAGTTCCAATTGAGCAAGGAGTGCTGAACGATGTTCATCAATGGAAAATTCCTTATTCAATTGTACTCTTAATGACGGTATGAAGATCTCATATGGAACTACCGCCTCCATTCCAAATGTTAAGGAATAAGGAGTTTGCCCAGTAGGTGTGCGGATTGAAGTTCGGTAGGCCCATAGAGCCTCAACCAATTTTTCTGGCCAGTCTGCGAATTTATTAGATTTGCACGTCTTTTAGATAATTTTTATCAAAGTCTTATTTGTTGCCTCTGCTTGGCCATTGCCTTGCGGATAATAAGGAGATGAATGATGCAATGCAATTTTATACCTGTTACAGAGGTCCTTCAGTCCTTGTGACACGAACTGCGGTCCGTTGTCGGTGACGATGGTGCTTGGAATTCCAAATCGGGTGATGATGTTCTTCATGATGAACTTGCAGACGGTTGATGCTTTGATCTCTACGTACGCTTCAGCTTCTGCCCACTTGGTGAAGTATTCCGTTGCCGTGAGAATGAAAGATTTTTGCTTGATGCCGAAATCTGAGTTACCAAGAGGTCCAATGATGTCGAAAGCCCACATGGAGAAAGGCCATGGGGAGGAAACAGGATGGAGTGAAGATGCAGAAGAATGAATTTTGTCGGCGTGAAGTTGACACTTGGCACACCTACGGACATATCCTACACAATCTTCTTCCATGGTTGGCCAATAAAATCCTTGTCTAAGGATCTTCTTTGCTAGCATCTGTCCATTGACATGGCCACCACAAACTCCACTATGAGCTCCTTCCATAACCTTCCAAAGCTCATCTTCGTCTAGACATCTCAGAAGAATTCCATCAAAACCTCTCTTGTATAATGCTCCTCCAACTAAGGTGTATCGTTAAGCAACTCTCCTGATAGCTCTCTTCTCCTCAGTTGTAGCTTCCTCAGGATACGATTGTTCTTCACAATATTTTGCAATTTCATAATACCATAGCTTCTGTTCATCATCCATCTCTTCTAACAGCTCTATCAACATGATTTCTCTCTTCTCAATGATATCTCCGTTCCTGACTTTCTTCAGCAATTTCTCCTTAGTTCTAAGGAATGAAGGATCTTTCACGGCGGGTGAAAGACGCCTATGAACTATGATCGATTCAGTTTGTTTGCTGATTGGAAAATCGAGAGATGATGCAAGTGAAGCTAGAGCGTCAGCTAAGATGTTTTGATTCCTAGGGACATGGACAAAGATCAATTTCGTGAAAAGCTTTGAGTATGCAGAAGTAAGTTCTTGATAAGGCTTGAGCTTAGGATCAAGAGTTCGATACTTGGTCAGCACTTGGCGAAGAATCAGTTGGCTATCACCTACAATCCTGAGTTTGGTGGCACCATGGAAATGAGCAGCCTCGAGGCCAGCAAGGAGTGCCTCGTATTCAGCTATATTGTTTGTGACTGGAAAATCAAGCTGAAAGGCTTGTGGAATGGTGATACCTTCAGGTGATAACAGAATGATACCGATCCCTTTTCCATGAGAATTCAGAGCTCCGTCAAAATGCAGAGTCCACATATCATCTCTGATTTGATTTACGGATATCAGTTCCTCATCCGGAAACTCTGATCGCACTGGATCAAATCGAGGAAGGGGATGATGAGCGAGATGTTCTGCTATGGCATAGCCCTTGATCGCTTTCTGCTGAATATAGGTGATATCGAATTGAGATAGAAAGCTTTGCCATCGCGCTAACCGATCAGTAAGAACAGATTTCTCCAGAAGGAATTTGATCGGATTCATCCTAGCGATGAGATGGACTTCATGGGCCAGAAAATAATGCTTTAATTTCTGCACAACCCAGACCAATGCTGCACAGGTTTTCTCCATCGCCGTATATCTCTGTTCAGCGGGGTTGATAAGTTTAGAGAGATAGTAGGCTGCCCTCTCTTTTCCTTCTTCATCCTCTTGTGCTAGGACAGCCCCCACAGCATCATCCAGGACTGAAATGTAAAGTATCAATGGTTTGCCTGGAGATGGTGGTCTCAAAACAGGAGGACTTGCTAAATAGTTCTTTAATCCATCGAATGCCTCCTGACACTTATCGTCCCAATCAAACTTGACTCCCGGCTTGGTAAGCTCGTAAAACAGCTTACACCTTTGTGAGTGCTGGGAGACAAAACGGCGAATAAATTGCAACCTCCCGATTAATCCTATCAACTCTTTCAAGTTTTTGGGAGGTGGCATTTCTTTGTTAGCCTTCGTCTTGTTAGGATCGATCTCAATTCCCCGTTTGCTGACGATAAATCCAGGCAATTTTCCTGAAGATACCCCGAATACACATTTCTTGGGGTTCATCTTTAACTGATATTCTCTCGATCTCTCTAATACCCTTGCCAAAACTTTGGCGTGCTCAGCCTTTGTTTTTGATTTAACCAATAAGTCATCCACATATACTTCCAGATCTATGTGCATCATGTCATGAAATATTGCCATCATAGCCCTCTGATAGGTGGCTCCAGCATTCTTTAATCCAAACGGCATGACAACATAACAGTATGTTCCCCAAGGTGTAGTGAATGACGTTTTCTCTTGATCCTCTTCTGCCAGTTTAATCTGATTATATCCTGAAAATCCGTCCATAAACGATAAAGTCTCATAGCCAGCAGTATTATCGATGAGTACATCAATATGAGGCAATGGAAAATCATCTTTAGGACACGTCCGGTTCAAATCGCGGAAGTCAATGCAAATTCTAACCTTCCCGTCCTTCTTCATAACCGGGACTATATTGGCCACCCATTGTGGATAGAGGACAACTCTAATAAATTTGGCTTTATGCAATTTGTCGACCTCTTCCTTCATCTTTAAAGCCATTTGTGGGTGGAATCGCCTTAATTTCTGCTTGACAGGGCTAGCTCCTTCCTTTAACGTCAATCTGTGTTCAACTAAAGATGAGTCTAACCCCGGCATATCTTCATAACTCCAGGCGAAAGTGTCCTTATAGTCCTTTAGTACTTGTACCATTGCCTTCTCATCCTCTGTAGAAAGATTTTTACTGACGAGGACAACCTTAGGTTCGTCTTCAGTCCCTAAATTGATTTCTTTGGTGGGCTCTTCTACGGCAGCTGAGGGTTCATCGAATCTCTTCACTCCACTGGCATATGCCTCAGCTGCGTCCTCGTTATCTTCCTCTTCAACAATGGGGTCCTTTTCATGTACCAACTCATATACCCCGTACCCATCATTGACTGACTCATCGTCCATGCAATCTTCTGGCATATGAATTGGATTTTCTAAAAACTGAGGGATCAGAAAGCAAGAAAAGCATCTATCAGCTAAGTCCTTGAGGTATCTATCTGGAATTCGCCTACCCTTAGGCTTCCTAGACTCCCTAACCTGACTAATCTGACTAAAACTAGACTGCCTAACTTCACTAAACTCCCTATCATAATCTAACGAAGACGAAGCGGGATAGAAATCCTGGGGTACAAGTGGAAATACAGAAGAATCCTCCCGAGGGGAGGGACAAAGTAGATCTAAGAGAGAATCCTGACCGAAGGACCCGCGCGACGGGGTGCAATCGGACAAGTAAGATGTTTCCTCGATAAAGATTTGAGACGAATTTGTTGTAAATTTGGCGTTTTTTTTTTGATATCAGAGGAATTATACATGAAGCAGGAGTGAATACAAATGGGAGGAGAATCAGATGGAGGAAGTGGCACCAAGGCCAGGGGATTATGGGGATCATATAGCAATATTTCCCAGATCAGATCATACATCCTCTCTAGATCGAGAGGAGGTTGTGGAATATGGTCCCGAGGGGACAGAGTAATCATAACGGGCGGAGCCCGTGGGATATCTTCAATAATGACCCGCGACCAAGTCGGGGTCAAGAGCAGTGTACGAAATAGAGTATGGAGCATGAAGACATGTGAAGGATATGTCCCCCTCCAGAGCAGATCTGTAGTGTAACCAGCTTCATAGGGGTCATCTGGCTCGCCTTCGTCGGTTTCTTCAGACAACAATATCCGCTTGTCAAATATGGCACCAGGGCTTTCAATCAGCTCATCAATCTGCGGCGGCCACTTGGGTTCTGCAGGATCTAGGAATAGTCTGTTCAGTGCAATATAGAGGTCTCTCAGATCGAACCACCTGTACCATTCACATTCAGGATCTTGAAATTTCTTCCTTTTCATAGGCCGCAGAGCCTCCAAGGATTGGTACGTAAGTAGTTCTGAGCAATGCCCGGCCAAGTCCCTCCCATATATATCATGGAAGTCAAAACACGAAGTAATGACCACCGTGTTGTCGTGGCTAAGTATGGGCCCTTTTACAAAGTGTGTATACAGGGTCCATGTTAGGGGATCTCGGCCTTCTTTGGGTGGCGTAGACATTGCCTCCCAGATTTTCGGACCTTCTTCGATCTTTACTTGCTGAACCAGATCTTGCTTCAGTCTTCTTGGCCTATAGCCCAGACTACTTCCAGGTGCTGCTCGATGATTTCTGACAGGAGTGGTCCTGCCTTGCAATTGTGTGCCCAGACCTCTTCCAGGCTCGTAGCCGTTCTTCATCATAATTCTCCATCCTGGGGTACTCATGCACTTCCCCCTTTTGATGGCATCTAACGGGTATGGAGAAATAGTGGCGGCTTTTAGAGGATCAGCCACTGGACGGTAGAACTGTAATACCGACAGAAAAGGTTGTCGGCCAGGTAAAACAGCAGACTTAATGTTCAAGGTATGAGCAGCAGCAAGGATTGGCATGCTCGTCACTTTAATAATTCGTCCTTTGTAAGGGAATTTGAGGCATTGGTGATTCGTAGAGGGAATCGCCTCAAGAGTTTTGATATAAGGACGACCCAAAATGGCATTTATAGAAGGGTCGATTTCTAGGATGTGAAATTCGACCTCTGCATGACTTACAGGGCCCAGCTCCACCTTCAAATAGACCATTCCCAGAGGGGAACGGGTAGAATTGTCATATGTTGTCACTGAGATGGGGCTGGGCAGCCATTTTTCTTTGGGCACACCGCATAGCTCCAGGGTCTTCGGAGGTAAAACATTGATCGAGGCCCCTGTATCTACCAGGCATGCATCCACGGCCTTCTTACAGATGTTGACCGTGATGCTCAGAGCCATGCTTCTGGCTGCTGGCGGTGCTAGTTCCGATGTATGAAATGTAATGGAGGGCTGATCCCCCCAAGGAACTAGTAGTGCTGCAATTTTCTCTACCGGCACGTCCTCATTGACCATCACCTTCTGTAGATATTCCATTAAGGCTTCTTGGTGAATCTTGGATCTTTTGATCAATTCGAGTATAGTGATCCGTGCCGGTGTCCGATCCAGGTGTTTCAACAAGTCATATTGAGTGCCTGGTGCACTCTCTTCATTATGGGCCTCCTCAGTCGGCTGTGATGGGCCGTCTCTAACTGTGGACTGAGGAAAGACTTTGTTGAAAATCCTTCCACTCCGGAGCGCGTGTTCCTCAACCGTGGAGGATCCGGGTGACACCTTAAGTACCGCAGGGTTGGATGGTGCGGATGGCGTAGAGGGTTGGTATGTAGGTGATGGCGTAGGGCTAGGTGGTGATGGCGCGGTGCGGATTAAAGGCCTAGAGGGTTGGATGGTGGATGGGTAAGTGGTTGGTGAAGTGGGGAACGGTACGCGTAATAGCGGTCTGGATGGTAAGGGGATATCTGGGTAGGTGGTAGTGGTAGCGGGTGAAGTAGGAAATGGTACGCGTAGTAGTGTCCTAGATGGTAGGAGGGGCGCGTGATTGGTTTGCGGGGGATTATATGATGGAGGTGTAGTGGTGCGGGGTGTGATGGGCTTGAGGAAGGCGGGTAGGGGTAATGGGTTATTGGGTGCGGGCGAGTGATATGTGGGTGTCGGTAGAGGGGTGATGGTAATGGGTTGCGGCCTAGGTATGTGGATGGTGCGGCGTGGTGGTCGCTCTGCGGTACTTGGAACGTGACCCGTTGAACAAAGAGAGGAAGAGTCCTCTATTCTCCATTGTTGCCCACGACCAGCCTCAGACTGGCTGTTCGTCAGAATGGGAGCAACTTGGTTTTGGTTCTGGTGCTCCGGGAGTGGATTCTGCACTATGCCCAAGTTGGGTGGTGCTGCTGCTTGTGCCAGTGGTCTTGCTTGCTGCTGCTGCTGCTGCTGTGGTCTTCTCGCCTTTAGGGCTGATATATACTTTTTCATCTCCTCCCAGTCTATGCCGCCCTGCTCGTTGAGATCATGAATATAATCTCTGAACTGGAAGCAGGTGTCAATGGTATGCCCAGGTTGCCTATGGAAGTAGCAATACCTGGACGTGTCGGCATTTTGAGGCCAGACGGCCTTTTCCCTTGGCAAAACTAAGGCATTAGCTGCCATTAGAGCGCTGAAGATATCTGCCAAGGATTCTGGGAGGGCCGGGTATTCTGCCCTCTTCGGGCCTGGAGGTCTTCTCTGCTGGTTGTAGTCACCAGGAGGAGGGACATTGTGGTACGCCGGCGGTGCGCGCGGCGGATACTGTAGCTGTTGCTGTTGCTGATATTGCTGCTGTTGGGGCTGTTGCTGTTGCGGCTGTTGTTGTAGCTGTTGCTGGTTCTGATTCGGCTGCTGGGGCCACTGATACTGCTGTTGATAATGGGGGTTCTGCTGCTGCCTATACCCTTGTTGGTTCGGCTGCGGTGGCCTCTGGTACTGCTGCTGGTTCCTCACGAACTGGGGCGAGTTATTGTTCATGCTACTGACTTGCTCGTGAGAGAGCTTGCCCTCAGTAGTCGGACCTGTGCTGGGAGAATTTGGCACTGCAGGCTTCCGAGGTGGAGGCCTGCTAGGTCTGTGAGGATCAAAGACACTAGAGAACGTAGCGTCTTTGAAGGCATTTTGGCAGTACCGTGCTCTTTCATAGAGCTCTGCCATATTGGTCAAATTGTTCAAGGAGAGGACTAGCTTGAACTGGGGCGTGGCGTTAGAAATTAACATCTTCACTTGCTCAGACTCGGACAAGTGATCTTTCACCTTTTCGGCCAGGCCCCGCCACCTGTCAGCAAAACTGACAAACTCCTCATCAGGTTTCATCTTTTCTGCAATGAGGTCCGTGATAGACAAGGAGGGTGCAACTCTGTCCTGGTATCGTTGGATAAATTTGCGTGAAACGATACCGTAATCCTCTACTTCGAAGGGTTCCAGAGAAAAGAACCATTCGAGGGCTGGTCCCTCTAGAGATCTCCCGAACAAAAAGGCCAATGACCTCTTGTCGTTCTGCCAGAAAGATGATTCGTACATGAACTCCTTCAGATGTGTGAAGGGGTTACCAGTACCGTTGTACTTCCGGTACACTGGCATCTCAGAGGGTGGCAGATGGAATACTGGCAGGCTCGGTAAACTGATCTCTGGCACAGCTTTAACCCCCATCGTCTTCTGGAGGTTGTTGAACTGTTCATCGATGCGCTCCATCTTGGCCAGCAACGCTTGCGTGGTCAGATCTGCCTAAGGAGGAGGAGGAGGTGGAAGTACTTGATAGGCCTGCTGCCTAGAGTACGTTGGACAGGGAGGACAATAAAGAGGAGGTCCGGCAGAGCTTCCGCCATGCCCGAGGGCATTTTGATAAACAGGCGTTTGCAGTCTAGCCGGTTGCCTAGATGATGAAAGTTGTGGCCCAGCTGGCCGAGAAGTGACATGAAGGCCCTCCATGGCCTGATGGATATAAGGAGGAGGAAGAGGAGGTTGTTGAGTAACAACAGGGGGAGCCACAGGGTTCGGCTCAGCAGGCTGCACGGGTGCCTTACCCTTCAGAATAGACTAGATCGCCTCGAACTGCTGAGGGTCCAGTCGGGAGGCAAGAACTCCCAGGGCGTTGACGAGATCCGAAGGATCAGAGGGTGAGGGATCATTCTGATTCATGTCCCCCTCTAGATCGGGATTAGGAATCGCATATTCATGCGGGGGAAGATCAGGATATCGATCCTGTAGATGAAAGAGAGGGGTCCGGACATTCCCATCTTGTCGATATGGAATGGGGATGGAATTACGGGAGGCATCAGCATCTCTCCCATTCTCATAGTTGTAGTCCGAATCGCGAGGGGCATTAGCATCTCCCTCGTAGTTGATGATGGCGTCTTGAGCCATACTCAAGTCCCTGCCTGATCGCAACAGCATGATGTTAGATTCCCTTTTCAAAGATTTGACAAACAAGTTGCACAGAGATTAATCAAACAAGTGAATGTTTAACGTGATTTTAAGGTTTCTTGTTGAGTTATTTGGATTGGATTAAACCACAAATTCGCTCAGGGAAAGGATCCTAGTTTCAGTTCAATTTTCACCGTTATTCTCTAGGGCTTTCTCTTACAACGCTTTCGGAATCTAGCCGGGACTTCAATTGGTACAACCATCCCGATGATCAAGGAGGAATACCTTGATTTTGGGGACTTATGGAGGTCTCAACGTCAACTTCTCTAGTCTGATCAAGGGACCAACCCAATCAGAGAGAGTTGCTGACGTCGAGTAGTGTGTTCCTAAGAAAAGGAGGGTATTCGCCTCAATGCGTATGCCCTACGGCCTGGATGGCCTCTAATGCTTAATAATAATGGGTAGCTAGCACTCAGACCACAGAAATCTGGGAACTGAAAAATAATTAAGAAACTGTCTGAATCGCGTCGATGGTAGTCGACGCTATTCAAAACAGAACTTAATTTTTTCGTAGAAACATATCTGAAAAATAACTAAGAAGCTGTCTGAATCGCGTCGATGTTAGTCGACGCTATTAAAAACAGAACTTAATTTTTTCGCAGAAACAGATGCAGACAGCAGAGAAGATATGAAGACTGAAAGGCGTCTAGGGGTGTTGACGCGGTTTTGAAATGCGTCAGTGCTCCTGGACGCTTTTCAGTTCGCAGAAACAGTTTTGCAGGAGGATTTTCTGGGTTGAATCCTCCTCAAACAGGATAAAAAGCAGAAAACAATCAACTCATGCAGATTTTTTTTAGTTCCAGATTTTAACAGGATGATTTACTAACTAAACAACTAGGAAATCAATCAATCACACATCATTTTCATCACAAAAACAGCTTTTTGAACTAATCAAGGGGAGGGCAAGATCTTGCCACTGGAGTGTGCACGTGGTGCACGAGGGAAATTAATTAAACTAAAACACTCACCAATTGGTGAGGACGTGTCGAGAGACACAAATGGTGCACCGTGGGTGCCCGATTGATGATAGCAAGAACAAAAAGAAACTAAAAGATGGCGAGACCAAGTCCCACCGTGATCGCCAAAAAAGCTGTAGGTGCTGAAAATGCTCGTGTGATTAACATGAAAAATCTATGTTGTTTAGTGTAAACTAAACCTATTAAAAACAACAACTAAGTGCAGTGATCGCCAGAAACTTTTGACTTAAAAGTTTCAAAAGAGAGTTTTGATCGCCTACCTGTTTGAACGCGGAAGATATCGAGTCCTTGATTCCCCTCCTTCAGCCGGCTGAAGAAAGAGAGCCATTTCTTTGTTCTTTTGTTCTTGCTGTTGAGTTTGAGGTTGAGGATCGTCCAGAAGTCCTTTTGGCTTTGTGCTTGATTTCCCCTTTTGTTCTCTTGTTGTTGTTGAGTGCAGCAGAGACAGAGAGAAAAGAAATGAAGAAACGATGACGAGAATTTTAAGTGGAAGCAGTATCTAAACTAATCATGATTTTAAGCATGCGATTGAACAGCAAACTTACTTGTTTAATGGTTTTTGAAACCCCTTAATCAAATAGGTTTTGAAAGATGATGCTGTGGTGTGTGTTGCATAAAGTGATTATGAAGAATATAGAACTAAATGAAATAAAAATGCAGAAATGAAACACTTATGCCCAATGGTTGAAGCCTTGAAAGGATGAAGATTCTTGAAAGGACGCCGACTTCTGGAAATGGCAGCGCTCCAGCGTTCCGATGTTGCTGCTTCGATCTTCAACTCGCTATAATAACCTTAATGGCTTTCAACTCTCTTTTTTTTCAATGGGGCTCAATATGGCTCAACTAATTTTTACTCTTCAAGATGTAAGGTATTTATAGGCTTTTTCTGCGTTCGCGATTAACATAGAAAAATCTAGGATTTATCTATTTTAACCGACAGATAAATACTGATTAATTCATTTTTATCTGTAATTATCTAAAACGCGTCCACTATTGCTGACGCCTTTCAGATTAATTAAGATAAGAATAAATATCCGGAAAAACTTATCTTTATCTTTATTAGATAAAACGCGTCCACATGTGAAGACGTCTTTTACACTAATTAAGATAAGGATAAACATCCGGAAGAGAAGTTAAAAATAGCTTAGGAAACCTAAAACGCGTCAGCTTCCACAGACGCCTTTTAGCTAATTAATCAATTGATTAAAATTCAAATTTAAACGTTAAAACATGAATAAACTCTAAATGTCGTCCACATGGGTCGACGTCTTTTAGACTTATTCATATTTTAACTGAAATTTGAGCTAAAATCAATTTAATTGATTAACTTAAACATGTCTGTTAAACCCGACACTCAAAAATATCAATAAAAATTAATCAATGATTAATTATCAGACCATTATGAGGCATTATTATATGATATGAAATTTACTCGAAATGATGTCAAAATTAGCGTGTCTACAGGTACAATACCCTCGGACAAGTCCTCCAAGTTCCAAACTTGGTTGGTGTACATGGACTTGATTTCTGAGTTCATGGCTTCTCGCCATTTCCCGGCTTCTGGGCCTTCTATGGCCTTTTGGTAGGTTTTAGGATCATCATCCTCATTATATTCAACGTTAGACTCACCTTCTACGATATGTGCCACATATTGTTCGGGTAGTCTAGGTAATCTACCAGATCTACAAGGCTCATCTGTGTGCACCTGAATAGATTCATGAACTGATATATCATCTGATGATAATGCAGCTGTTTGGGGATCTAGAACCTCTTCCAGTACTATTTTACTCCTACTGTCCTCCTAGAGAAGATATTTCTCTTCCAGGAAGACAGCTTTCCTGGCAACAAACACCTTTCGTTCACCAGGATGGTAAAAGTTGTATCCAAAGGTTTCCTTTGGATATCCTACAAATCCGCATTTATCAGTTTGTGATTTCAGCTTATCTGGATTATGCCTCTTTACATGAGTAGGACAACCCTAGACTTTAATATGTTTAAATTCTGGTTTCCTGCTTTTCCATATCTCATATGAAGTAGAGGCCACAGACTTGCTGGGTATTGTATTCAGTAGGTATGCTGCTAACTCTAGAGTATACCCCCAGAGGGACACTGGTAATCCTGAAAAGCTCATCATAGATCGCACCATGTCCAACAAGGTGCGATTCCTCCTTTCTGATACACCATTCATCTATGGTGTATATGGAGGGGTCAGTTGAGAAAGGTCATCATCCTTTAAGAATTGTGTGAAACTAGTACTGAAGTATTCTCCTCCTCGATCTGATCGAAGAGCTTTAATACTCTTTCCTAACTACTTCTCTACCTCATTCTTGAATTCCTTGAACTTCTCAAATGCTTCCGACTTGTACTTCAAGTACATATAGCCGAATCTTGAGAAGTCGTCGGTGAACGTGATGAAGTATGAGAAGCCACCTTTGGCTTAGGTGGACATGGGACCACATACATCTGAATGTATTAGTTCTAAAATGTCCTTAGCACGTTCCCCATGTCCAGTAAATGGAGATTTTGCCATCTTTCCCATAAGGCAGGACTCATATGTCGCAAACGATTCATAATCGAATGCATTCAAATATCCATGTTTGTGCAACTTTTGCAGCCTGCTTTCACCAATATGACCATGTCTATAATGCCACATGTAGTCATGGTTCACACAATTCTTGTTCTTCTTAGGAGCATTATCAATATGAATATTATAACAAGAAACATCTAAGAGATATAATCCGTTGATTAAAGATGTCGAAGCTATCGATTTATTACCATAATAAATCGAACAACTTCTATACTCAATAGACAACCTATATCCTATCTTGTCCAAACAAGATATTGATATGATGTTCTTTATTATGTTAGGAACATAATAACAATCTTCTAATGACAAGGCATCTCCTGATGAAAGCCTGAGGTTTGCTGTCCCGACAGCAACCGCCACAACTTTTGCGCCGTTTTCTAGCCTCAGTTCCACCTTGCCTTTTCTCAGCTTGCGCTTACTTGATAGTATCTGCACATCATGGCAGATATGAGAAGCACATCCGGTATTTAATACCTAAGATGTGGAATCTCTTACTGACAAGTTAATATCTATCATATAGATATCTGAAGTTTCAGACAACTTTACTTTTCCATAATCTTTATCGTTGAGGAACTCCTTACAGTTCCTCTTCCAGTGACCCCGCTGCGTACAGTAAAAGCAGTCACCTTTTTACTACTCCTTTGTCTTTGTCCTTCGATCTTTTATCGTTAGCTATCATCTCTGCGTCATGGGCATCCAATGTCGGTTCAGCAGGAGGATCAGCTCCAGGGACATAGTCAATGTGCTCAGATCTGAAGACATTATTTAGGTTTTTGAACCAATCCGAGTAGTTCATGCTAGTTAAACGTTTGGCATCATGTATGCCATGGAGTGGGTTATTCGAAGACATAATTCCCTACAGGAGATAAGCTCTGTTTTAGTAGATGTTCAATTATTAACTTTTAAAACAAGACATGGTCTTTTGTTCAAGTTTTAACTTCTACTGATTTTCGATGGACTGTATAACCCTCAACTATACAGAACAGGAGACGCCGACAGTCTCCTAGTGGGGATCAGAATCTCAATGACTTGCAGTACAACCTTGTGGATAGCACAAAAAAGCTGTAAAACAATCAAAGAACACCCATCTCATGGGACTTGCAACTCCTTACAATATCCGATCATATCTTCGGTCCCCAGAGATTTAATAGCTTTGTGGATAGCACAACAAGCCACTAATTTTGGTCTAAGCTAACCATTGTTACGAGACGAGCATAGATTTGCATGCAGCCCTTCTGGATAGCACAACAAAGCTATATGGTTCCTCTATCCTGATCAAATAGACATCTAATGCCATAGCCACAGTCTCTCCTCACAATTAAATAGGCCTTGTGGTAGCACAACAAACCTGTCTAAAGTGATTCTAATCCTATGACTATAACGATGGTGGACCACGCGGTAAGTTCTTAACTACTCGCGTTACGGCTTAGAATTAACATGAGGGTATTTAGATAACTTTTATCTTGGTCTCTCCTAGGTGATAGTATATAAATATATCGTATATATTTACTAAATACTATACCTGCTTTGATTCATAATCAAAAGAAAACAATGCGTTTCATACATGTCATTAGTGTGGTCATGGATAGCACAATGGGTTTGACTGGATCAAACAGTCAAACGCATACAAAATCTAACATAACATTTACATTAGATAAGCATGCAAACACACAGGCAAGAGATCTTCTTCATATCGCCTTTCTGGTTGCAGTTGTAGATCGTCCTCGCTCCTTCCTCGATTGTCTCGATCATATTACAATAATTCTAGAATTACATGTAAAATACAGGAAGACCTCATGGCGAATACAAGAGAGAGGGAGTAAGAATTACATTGGAGTATGTGAGTGGGAGAGGTACGCAGACTTTTATTTATTAACAATTAATAAATATTCATACATTCCATACAAGATTCAGCGCATCACATCGCTAAAACAAATGAGTTTTCAAAATAAATAATATTGGCTTTCAAAAAACTGGGTTCCAGTCAAAATTGGAATTTGAATTTCGAAAACTCTTTTAATTAACTTAAGCATACAATTAAATAAAATTTAAAAGCATCAAAACACACATCACATGTGCACACACTTCGAATTAATAATTCCATATTATTCCATACAAATTAGAACACTTCTAATAATTAAACAATCTAACAATTAGATTGAACTAAATTAATAATCTAACAATTAGACTATTAATAATTTATAACTAATCTAACTCTTAGACTAGTACACTAAAGTTAATTAATAATTTAACACATAAATTAATAATCAACTATAATTAATTATTAACTACTAACCTAACACTTAGATTAGTCAATTAATGTTAATTATTAATTTAACTCTTAAACCAATAATTAACACTAACTAATTAATCTAACTCTTAGATTAGATAATTAAAGTTATCATTAATTTAACCATTAAATTAATAACTAACAATAATTAATTAAGGACTACTAATTTAGCATTTAAATTAGTCATCTAAGTTAATTATTGATTTAACATTTAAATTAATAACTAACTTACAAATTAATTAACAATTAGTTGATATAATAATTAATAATCTAACAGTTAGACTAATAATTATTAATCACTAATTTAACCCTTAAATTAGTTTAATTAAGGTTAATTATTAGTTAACATTTAAGCCAATAATTAACTCTAATTATTAAACAACCAATTGTCAATAATAAAATGATACAAAATCATTAATTTAATAATTAACTAAATCTGAATTCTAATTTAAAATTTAAAACAATTTCAAAGTTTTAATTCAGATCCAATTTGATTAATATAAGGGTAATAGGGGGTTAAGGGTTTAAGTGGGAAAATGGGGAAGTCAAAAGGGCTCAGCCCAATAGGCATAAATGGGCAACTGGTTCGAGCCAGGCTTGAGCCCTGGCTCGGCCAGTGTTGCCCCCCCCCCCCCCACCCGACGCCCCTTTCACAGTTGCTAACCTAGGCGGCGGTGGCGGCTTGGCAGCGCCGGCGGAGGCCGTCGCCCGGCGTTGGACGGCAACGTCCCGGTGTTGGCATGCCTGCCGGAGAAGCCCAAAAGGGAGTCGGTCGAGCCCATCATTCTCAGCCCACCCGAAACCCTAAACCCTAGTTGCAGGTTTTTGGTGGCGGCCGAGGGGCTTCCAGCGCCACCGCCAGCCGGCCCTTAGTGTCACCCAACCCCGGCCGGTGATGCCCCGGATCCAACGCCAGCAGGGCCGCCGTAGGTGCCCCTTTCAATCATCAAACCGAGCCCTTCCTCTCCTATAATCTTATTTTCTGAAAACGAAAAGAAGAAGAACTAGGGGTTAAGCAACCCACTCTTGGAACCTTTCCGCCGACAATTACCGCGTGGATATAATCCTTCATTCGTACAATACCCTCGAGTCAACTTAGGGTATGGCGTGTTGTCAAACCCTAACCGGTTGACTCACTTGGATTAGATCCCGCTGATGAATATCGGAAAACTCTTTTCCCGATATTATCGTCCGCCCTGGCCAAGGACTTCCGCGCATCCTTCCTAGAGCATTCTCTCTCTAAGTACCGAGAGCGAATGATTTCTTATTGACACTCAATTTCCTTCGACGGTATTCCGCTGTACTCGATCATTGGCTGTTTAGAATCCCGTGGTTAGAGATTCATAAACCAAGGTCAAAGTACAGAAGTCCCTCGACAAGGTGTCCTTGGTGTCTCAGGTCTAAGGACCATCCACGCAACTGCGACAATAGAATCAAGCTGGTTGACAGTGAGGTACAATACCATCCAACGATTCTGTCGGATCAGTTCAGTGAACTCATTCTTCGATGAGCACCTACAGATTCGCCTTAGTGTCTCCACACAAGTGACTATGAGATCAGTCACCCTCATCGCATGAGCAGGAGTAATATGTACTAGTCTAACTGGATATTCGATGTCTTTATCGGATATCCTCCGACTAGGAACAATTAAGAATATGTGTGTTTAAGTGATCAGTCTCACTAGTATGATCTCATCATAATCTGATCACTATCGCACATATTCACGGACTTCATTATGAGACGATAATTAATACGATTTACACACAATGAATATTATGCCATTATTTTAATAAATGAACGAGATTACATAGTCATATTGGCTTGTAGGCCACCTAAGACTAACAGAAACCATCAGGAAGGGTCCTAGGTCTCGGCCCAGGGGAACCCTCTCCGAAGGTTAAGTCAGTGATAGACTCAGATAATTCTATTCTATTAAGAGAGAGAGAGATGGAGGCTTAATTGCGTACCTTTTCTGCTGTGAATAATATTCCTTTTATAATAGGGGGATGAGGATTCCTTTTTTATGGCAGGCGATGTAGGACTATTCATAGAAGTTGAGATGAAATCTCAGTATTAATGGATGGATTGCCCATACCCTGCCGGCTGATTGGGCCGAACCTGTCTCGGCCCAATAGGCTTTCGGGTTCCCAGGGCTTAATGAGCACCGCTAGGCCCATTTCCGAAATGGGAGTCAACCCAGCATCGGTGACCGATTGTCGCTCGGCCCATTTGTGAATTGGGCCTCGGCCCAGTATTAGGCCCCAGTTGGATTCTACCCCATCACTACCAAATGCTAATAATATAATAATTGAAAAGTGACGATATTAAATATATGTATGATTCACAGTTTTACATATAGCTCAAATAAGATTATGACATAAAACATGGTCAAATATAAATTACCAAATCATATGTGTTTTCTGATAATAAGAACAAATTGAACTAACATATAGCATATAAGGCATTATCAGATTCTGATTTAACTGAACAAGTCTATTAGCCATGATCAGAACATATTGCATATCAAACTGAACATATAACAAATTTGTTATAGCATGGTAACTCATCAAATTAGAGTTCATATTGTCAGAACGGTTAATTAGAATGAATATGAATTCTTAATTAAATAAGCTGAGATAAAAATAATTGAGTATAGATGTCAAAAGAACAAACTGAACAGATTATAAACGGAATCAAATAGATCTAAATAGTAAATTATGTTTCATAATTATGTGTGCCAAACAAATCTAAACGTATCAAAGAGATATGTATCCAACTACCATATAAGGTGCCGAACAAATAAATACCAAAGTATATAGGCAAGTATGCTAAGGTCTTAGCAGATGCAGAGCCAGTGAGTCAATTGTTCCACTTCAGATGACGGCAAATAAAATACAGTCACGGAATTTTTCCGTTGCCCACGGATAGAACTCATCCACAGATACTTATAGAATGAGCTCCAATCTCCTTATGATGGCAATACCCAAATATATATCAAACAAATATGGTACAATCATATTTTCACAGATTTCAAATTTATTATGGATCTAGAAATTTAATAGACAAAATGATATATATACATATGAGCCAAAATATATTTCTTTTTAATATAAAATAGTCATTTAAGAGTCAAATGTGCCATATATACATAAAATCAGAGTATAGTTGATACAAATAAGTTTATAGAAAGAATAACATGCTACTTAAATTTTCTTAGATTTTTCGGACAAAGAATTATAATTTTTATCTAATAACACTAATTTTCAGAGATGAAAAATAAACAAATAAGGTCAAAAATATAAAAAAGATTCATAAAATTATAAAACTTGTTGAACATGTTCAAGAGGTCAAAATAATTATATAGACAAAGTTTCATGTAATTCAGACATCAAACGAATAATTCAGAACATCAAATGACATATAAATAATTTAAGTCAAATTAGACTAATCGAATAAATAATAGAATAATAGGAAAATAAAATATAAAATTTATAATATTTTACCAACAGGTATAAGAGATTTAAATTAAAATGTATTCAAAATTTCAAGTCAATCGGTCAAAGAACAAAGGAGTTAAATTCAATTTAAGTTCAGGTTAAAAATTAGTCACAGGTTTTGAAAACTACAGCAAAGGACCTTAATAACCGTAGGAAAAGGTGCTCATAACCGTAATCATAGGCTTATGACATCTTAGTCTGTAAGGAAGAATCACGTCAGAGACAGTGGATGCATTATGGATGCGTTTTTAAATCACGTCGGATCACAACGACATGTTTTAATGGATCATAGATGTATAGAATATTGTTTCAGAAATTACGTTCAACCACTTTTGAAAATCAAAACAATGTTTTTATATTAATATAAAATATCATTTAATGGGTTATCATCACTTACCTTAAGAACACGAAGAATACTTCCTTCTAATGCCTTTCAATTACCTTCTAGCACTCCAATCTCAACTTTCTTGTGATCTAAGGCTTCTCGCACGACCTTTAAATCTCAAAGAACAACAATCAATCTATTAAAATTAATTTTTAAAGAGAATTAAATCAAAACACTTATCTTTCTCATAAAGAACACCATATTCTTACTTCTTATCTTGGGGCTGCGTGTAAAATGCCTTATGTACGACCTCAAGGCCTCATATATATTTTTTTGACTTCTTAACACTATCCAAATTAAGTTCCCGAAGTTTTCAAGTTGAAATCAAACCATAACTTCTTTAACTAACAAGCTAAAACGTTTCGATTCAAACTAAAAACTCACATTTTCGTGCTGAATAGGTTTCCTCCCATAAACCTCCTTAGATTTGACCTATTAAACGTTAAAATTAATTTTTAGTCATTTTGACAAAGTTATAGTCTTTTATATCATCTTTTCAACCATATATGTTATGTCATTTTTGAAATTTTATGCGCGAAGTTATTGCGTTCACTATATAATATTGTTTCACAGTTTTCAAACTCGAAAGTTTGCCTAAAGGCTCGTTTGATAAAACTTATTTTAAACATCTAAAATCTAATTATCCATCCTAAATACTTAAAACTACTCATAATTCTATTTTTTTGTTTTATTATAGTTTAAATTATCTAGGAATATTATTTTTACACATATATCCCTCTAAGCGTAGTATTTATAATTAGGTCCCTAACTTTTAATATTATAAAATACCCCTAAATACTTGAAAATGCTCACAATTTTATTTTATTTTCTTTCATTACGGTTGAAATCAACGTGGAATGTTACTTTTACACATCTATCCTCTAGGTGTAATATTTACAGTTAAGTCCCTAACATTTATATATTACACAAATACCCTTAAAAACTTGAAAATACTCATAATTTTGTTCTGTTTTGTTTTATTACAATTTAAATCAATGTGAAATATTATTTTTACACATATATCCCTCTAAGTATAGTATTTACAATTAAGTCTCTAACTTTTATATATTAGACAAATACCGCTAAATACTGGGAATGGAAAACTACTACAATGTCAATTTCATATAGCAATCAAATTAACCGAGCAACAACCAGAATCGGTAGACCCAACGCTCCAAAGCCAACAAATCAACATGCAGCATAAACACCTAGATTTTCTAACAATAATAAACTCAATCGACCAAAAAAGCCACAAAAGCTACACACTTCCATTCACCATGTCAACATAATAATAAAAATTAAAAAATACCCAAACCATGCCAGGAACAGGATACAAAAAATTACCGTAGATAAAATCGAAGATGGAGACCAGAATAACAAGGTAAAAAGATGAAATTAACCAAAGCAACAAAAGAAGAAGCGCCACGATGAAGAAGAGGGAGAAGAGGCGAGGGCGAGGGGGGAGGCGCACCGGCGATGGTATCCTACTGGGCGGTCAACGCCCTATGCATCTCTACGAGCGACTCGCAGATGGTGGCGTAGACGGAGATCTGCTTGCGGAGCACCTCCATGTGATCGTCTGTCATCACCTTCACGCACACCACCCCCTCCACCATACCCCCTCCCCCTGCCGGTGCCCCTACCCCTCCAATTGCTCTGCCTCCCCCAGTTCCCAAAAACATGGCGATCTTCCCGTCGACCGTCGAATCCCTGTCGCCGACATTGCCAGCAATGCCGCCGTTGCGGTGCTCCCACGCCATTCACCACCTCCTCCTCCCCGCCCTTCAGTAGTCCTCATCAGGGGAACGTCGGCACCAAACACAGAGCTGCGCAGAGGAGGCATGGTGTTGAGCAAGAAATGCCATGCAGATGTAGCCTTCGAGCGTGGAGGGAAGTTGGGGAGACAAGCGCCGCACTGCGACGAGGTGAGAGTTTTGTCTTTGAAAAATAAAAAGTGACCTCCCCATCACTTGTAGATTCAGATGCGTTTTAGATACAAGAGGATGGATTAGATATTCATTCAGACAAACAGTTTGAAAATTCAAATGTCTAAGTACCTTAGATTAAGTGATTCAATAATTTATATCAAACGGGTCCTAAGTGTTGAAAACCAACAAGTTTCTTAATTAGGTTACTAATAGATTTTGATGTAGCCGAAGCTATCACGACCGGATTCCGAAGCTGGAATCCGAAGTTGGGATCCGAAGCGGGATCGGATCGGAGAAGAGGCCCGACGGGGATCCGGAACGCGGCGAGGGCGGAGACGAGGCCGAAGATCCGATGCTGAGGGTCGCCCGGTCGGATGTGGGCTAGCCTGCGAAAGGCGCGGCCGAAGCTCCTCCGGTTGAGGGACAGCTGGTGCGTGACTGAGCCGAGGCACCTTCAGGCGAGAGGGACCAGCCAACGAATGGCGTCGAGACCAGAGGAAGAAGCCCGAGGTCGGTGGCCGAGACCGACTCGGAGAGGTCGGCGAAGATTCAAACTGAGCCCCTGCAGGAGGGAAAGAAGAAGAAAAACCAGTCAGTAGGAGTCCCGGGCTTCGGCCCTTAGGAACCCCCTCCGACGGTTAAGTTAGCTTCTGAAGATGATTCGATTCAGAAGTCAAAGAGGTGGAAGAAGCAGCTTTAATGCTTTTTGGACTGTAGTCTTTGGGGGTCACGAAGACATACCTTTGGTAATAAATAGCCGGGTATTTATAGCGGAGGATAGAGGATGCTTAACGGTGGCAGCCGATATAGGACTATGTTCTGGGTTTATTGGTAAACCGCCATAGTGCCTAACCCTCCCACCGGAGTGGGCCGGATACGGCTATTGGGCCGAAGGGGGTAGGGCCGCTGACGGGTCAGATGCCGCTTAGTGGGCTGGAGCCTACTGGGCCGAGGGCTGCTGAGCCGCTAACGGGCCAAAGGCCGCCAGGGGGCTTCTTACTGCTGCTGTTGGACTGATCTGTGTTGGGCCTGTTTTAATGGGCCGAATCGGATTCTGCCTCATCACAAAGCCCCCCACTCTTGTCTTCCTCAGATTTGAGATGTCGAGAGTATAGTCCGAAGCCTCCTTGGGGGAGTAACGTGACAGGTGTTGTCCGAAGCTTTCTGCTTTGTTATGAAGAGGAACGGCCTTCGGTTGACCGAGGGCTTGTAGCCATTAGCCTCGTCTCTGTTCGGGATGTAGTGACGAATTCCTTCGTCCTCGATTGCGAAGGGACGAGCCTTCTGGCCATGTCAGGCCTGGCAAATGGACGGGATAGACGTCGACTTCTCCGTCAGAACGATCGCGTCGTGAGGAAACACAGGACACGCGTCGCGCAGCCGGTTGCCCCGTTAAAAGCACAAAAGGATCCCGGCCGTGCCTGGTGATCACGCGGATCGCGGGTCACTTCGGCTCTCTGCCCGAGGCTTCACTTGGATTGCCGCCTCTCCCGTCCCTAGCACGCGGATCGGAACACGTGGCGAGCATCCGAGTGATCAGCCGAAGGGTCGGACTGCTTCCGGCCATTGATTATCTTCCCTCGATTCCGGAGTCAGACTGTTATCATTGCCGAAGGACGGCACACATGGCGTGCATCTGAGAGAGGCGATGCCGACGAGGGGGAGGATTTTGGCCGTTGATTTTGGCGGGGGATGCTTTCAACTTTAGCCTATAAATAGGAGCCCTCCCCAGGGCACTGTTCCGCTCTCTTCTTCCCACGCCTGCGTTTCCCTGCAATCATCCGAGCCTTCCTGCTTCTCCGGCGAAGAACGGGCCATTGAAGGTGCTTTTGAGTGCGCTGTCTGTCGCCGGGGGCTCTCTGTTACTTGGAGTTGTCGCCGGGGAAGCTTCCGTTGCTTGAGAGGTGTGTTGGGTTTTCTCGGTTTCTCCGGATCGCTCACGCAGCGGAAAATAAAATTTTACAGCGATCCGTTTCCCGTTTCGAAGAACTAAAATACGATAATCAGATTATCGAAGTTCTCACCGTGTGCGGATTCGAATCCGCAGCCGTTCGGTTCCGTCGGTGTGACACCGCAAGCCGCGCAAGCGCCCGGCCTCTAGCGAAGTCCACGCGATACTCCCCGCGACGGATATCCTCGAGTTCGTCGTTCTTCGCAGCCCGCGAAGCCTCCGCTGGTCGCCGCAGTGCGCGGACGATTTCCGGTCGAACAGGATTCGGAGAAGCGGCGGAGCAGATCTGGATCTGCCTGGACTCCAGAGGAAGACAGAAACTGAGGAGGGGCGGCCAGGGTTAGCAGCAGCTTGGCCTGCTCAGCCCGTTCGCTATGTTTTATACTAACCGCGGGGTTTTTCACAAAAACCCCCGGTTTGTATAAAACCTACTTATTTATCCATCGCCTTGAGAATCATTTGCGTGTGACCCTCTAGGCCCAAGTACCAGTCCAGTTAATGGCCCAACAAGCCCAGTGACCCCTCACTGGCTTTATTAATTAATTAATAACCATTTATTAATCAATTAATCAATCGAATTGATGTCGCACATCGAATTCGACCGGGCCTGCGATCACGTTGGGTGCCAAGCAACACCGCGTGAACCCGGAAGGTATTTGGGGTTAAGTAACCCACTCTTGGAACCTTTCCGTCGACAGTTACCGCGTGGATATAATCCTTCATTCGTATAATGCTCTCGAGTCAACTCAGGGCATGGCGAGCTGTCAAACCCTAGCCGGTCGACTCACTTGGATTGGATGCCGCTGATGAATATCGGAAAACTCCTTTCCCGATATTATCGTCCGCCCTGGCCAGGGACTTTCGCGCATCCTTCCTAGAGCATTCTCTCTCTAAGTACCGAGAGCGAATGATTCCTTATTGACACACAATTCCCTTCGACGGTATTCCGCTGCACCCAATCCTTGGCGTATTAGAATCCCGTGGCTAGAGATTAGTAGACCAAGGTCAAAGTACAGAAGTCCACCGCCAAGGTGTCCTTGGTGTCTCAGGTCCGAGGACCATCCACGCAACTGCGACAATAGAATCAAGCTGGTTGACAGTGAGGTACAATACCATCCAGCGATTCAGTCGGATCAGTTCAGTGAACTCATTCTCCAATGAGCACCTACAGATTCGCCTTAGTGTCTCCACACAAGTGACTTATGAGACCAGTCACCCTCATCATATGAGCAGGAGTAATCTATACTAGTCTAACCGGATATCCGATGTCCTTCTCGGATATCCTCCGACTAGGAACGATTAAGAATATGTGTGTTTAAGTGATCAGTCTCATTAGTATGATCTCATCATAATCTGATCACCATAGCACATATTCACGGACTTCATTATGAAACGATAATTAACGCAATTTACACATAATGAATATTATGCCATTTTATTAATAATGAACGAGATTTACATTGTTAGATTGGCTTGTAGGCCACCTAAACTAACAATCTCCCACTTGGACTAAAGCCAATCACCTTTATACAATAAGCCTATAGACTCTAGGTGACGCTCAAACACAATTTGAGCAAACGGCTTTGTCAGTGGATCTGCTACATTGTCGACAGATGGAACTCTTTCCACTACTACATCTCCTCTGGATATGAACTCTCTGATAAGGTGAAAACGCCTCAGAATATGCTTCGATTTCTGATGAGACCGTGGCTCTGTCGCTTGTGCAATCGCTCCATTGTTGTCGCACAACAGTGGAACAGGCTCAGAGATGCTGGGAACTACGCCGAGGTCGGTGATGAATTTCTTCAACCACACTGCTTCCTTGGCGGCTTCAGCTGCAGCGATGTACTCAGCTTCAGTCGTCGAATCTGCAGTGGTTACTTGCTTGGAACTCTTCCAGCACACTGCCCCACCGTTCAAAGTAAACACGAATCCATATGTTGACTTGCTATCATCTGGATCTGACTGGAAACTCGAGTCAGTAAAGCCTCGCAGTTTCAAGTCACCTCCTCCATAGACAAGAAACATATCCTTAGTTCTTCTCAAGTACTTAAGGATGCATTTCACTGCCTTCCAGTGCTCTTCGCCTGGATCAGCCTGAAATCTGCTCGTAACACTTAGAGCAAATGCAACATCAGGCCGTGTACATAGCATGGCATACATGATAGATCCTATGGCAGAGGCATAGGGTATTCTATCCATGAATGCCCTCTCATCAGGAGTCTTAGGAGACTGTTCCTTTGAGAGATTAATTCCATGTCTCATCGGTATGAAACCTCTCTTGGAATTTTCCATGCCAAACCTTTTGACTATGGTATCTATGTATAAGGATTGGGTCATTCCAAGCATCCTCTTTGATCTATCTCTATAGATCCGTATTCCCAATACGTAGGATGCTTCTCCCAAATCCTTCATGGAGAAGTTTTTCGACAGCCAGATCTTTACTGATGACATCATAGCTACATCATTCCCAATGAGTAGTATGTTATCTACGTAAAGAACTAGAAAAGTGACTGCACTCCCACTGGTCTTCTTGTACACACAAGGCTCATCTTCATTCTTAATGAAGTCATAAGACTTGACAGCCTCGTCAAATCTTATGTTCCAGCTCCGGGAGGCTTGTTTCAGTCTATAAATGGACCTCTGAAGCTTGCACACTTTATCTGGAGATTCTTTGGATGTGAAACCTTCTGGTTGTATCATATACACCTCCTCCTCAAGATTACCATTGAGGAAGGCAGTCTTCACATCCATCTGCCAGATTTCGTAATCAAAATGTGCAGCAATGGCGAGCAGAACTCTGATTGACTTTATCATGGCAACTGGTGAGAAAGTCTCGTCATAGTCAATTCCTTGCCTTTGACGATATCCCTTTGCCACCAACCTTGCCTTATAAGTGTCGATCCGTCCATCAGCACCGATCTTTCTCTTAAAGATCCACTTGCAACCGATGGGTACAATACCCTCGGGCAAGTCCTCCAAGTTCCAAACTTGGTTGGTGTACATGGACTGGATTTCTGAGTTCATGGCTTCTCGCCATTTCCCGGCTTCTGGGCCTTCTATGGCCTCCTGGTAGGTTTTAGGATCATCATCCTCATTATATGCTACCTTAGACTCACCTTCAGCAATATGTCCCACATATCGTTCGGGTAGTCTAGGTAGTCTACCAGATCTACGAGGCTCATCTGTGTGTATCTGAACAGATTCAGGAACTGATATCTCATCTGATGATAATGCAGCTGTTTGGGGATCTGGAACCTCTTCCAGTACTATTTTACTCCCACTGTTCTCCTGGATAAGGTATTCCTCTTCCAGAAAGACAGCTTTCCTGGCAACAAACACCTTTTGTTCATCAGGATGGTAAAAATAGTATCCAAAGGTTTCCTTTGGATATCCCACAAACTTACATTTATCAGTTCGTGATTCCAGCTTGTCTGGATCATGCCTCTTTACATGAGCAGGACAACCCCAGACTTTAACATGTTTAAATTCTGGTTTCCTGCCTTTCCATATCTCATATGGAGTAGAGGTCACAGACTTGCTGGGTACTCTGTTCAGTAGGTATGATACTGACTCTAGAGCATACCCCCAGAGGGACACTGGTAATCCTGAAAAGCTCATCATGGATCGCACCATGTCCAACAAGGTGCGATTCCTCCTTTCTGATACACCATTCATCTGTGGTGTATATGGAGGGGTTAGCTGAGAAAGGATACCATTATCCTTTAAGAATTGTGTGAAATTAGTACTCAAGTATTCTCCTCCTCGATCTGATCGAAGAGCTTTAATACTCTTTTCTAACTGCTTCTTTACTTCATTCTTGAACTCCTTGAACTTCTCAAACGCTTCCGACTTGTACTTCATTAAGTACACATAGCCGAATCTTGAGAAGTCATCGGTGAACGTGATGAAGTAAGAAAAGCCACCTTTGGCTTGGGTAGACATGGGACCACATACATCCGAATGTATCAGTTCCAGAATGTCCTTGGCACGTTCTCCATGTCCACTAAATGGAGATTTTGCCATCTTTCCCATAAGGCAGGATTCGCATGTTGCAAACGATTCATAATCGAATGCTGTTAAGTAACCATACTTGTGCAACTTTTGCAACCTGCTTTCGCCAATGTGCCCAAGTCTACAATGCCACATGTAGGCCTGGTTCACACAATTCTTGCTCTTCTTAAGAGCTTTGTCAATCTGAAGATTGTAATGAGAAACATCTAATAGATATAGACCGTTGACTAAAGATGCCGAAGCTATTGATTTATTACCATAATAAATCGTACAACTTCTATTATCAATTGTCAACCTATATCCTATCTTGTCCAAACAAGATATTGATATGATGTTCTTTATTATGCTAGGAACATAATAACAATCTTCCAATAGTAAGGTGTCTCCCGATGGAAGCCTGAGGTTTGCTGTCCCAACAGCAATCGCCGCAACTTTTGCGCCGTTTCCTAGCCTCAATTCCACCTCACCTTGTCTCAGCTTGCGCTTACTTGTCAGCAACTGCACATCATGGCAGATATGAGAAGCACATCCGGTATCCAATACCCAAGATGTGGAATCTCTAATTGACAAGTTGATATCTATCATATAGATATCTGAAGCTTCACACAGCTTCACTCTTCCATGAGCTTTATCATCAAGGAACTCCTTGCAGCTCCTCTTCCAGTGACCATACTGCTTATAGTAGAAGCAGTCACCCTTCACTACTCTTTTACCTTTGTCCTTCGATCCTTTATCGTTAGCTGTCATCTCTGCTTCAGGGGCATCTAATGCCGATTCAGCAAGAGGATCAGCTCTAGGGACAAAGTTATTGCGTTCAGATATGAAGACATTCTTCAGGCTTCTGAACCAATCCGAGTAGAGGACCTCGGGGGTTCCGGGACGCAGGCGTCCCGCGAACACGAGCAGGAGCTATGGGTCCCGAATCTGGGGATCTATAGGGACGAGAGTCTCGAGGACACTCGGACTTGCCTGCGCCTGCTCCGAGGCTTGACCCTCCCGACAGCCGAGGACGAGATGCAGGCGATGTCCTCGGATGCCTTGGCGACGCAGTGCGCCCGACTGTCGGTCCAGGTAAAAAAGCTTCTTTACTGGCCTCGGTCTGATACTTCCCTTGGCTTCTCTTGGGGTTATTGATTTCTGTTTGCTTTTGGCTGCAGGCCGCGGTCATGTGCGGGGGCCTGATTCGCCGTCAGGTGGCCATTCTGCAAAGGCTCCGGGACGCCGACCAGGCCTCGGATCAGCCGGCTTCTAGCGGGGCCGCCCCGGTGCGACGTAGTCTTGAGGCTAGCGTCGATTTGCTCCTGAAGGCAAATGCCCGGATGCGGGCTGAGCTAGAGGAGCAAAAGGAGGCGACTCGCGCTTCCTCCAAGGCCAAGACGAAGGCCGAGCGGGAGAGGGAGAAAGCCGAGAAGGAGCTGGAGGTGGTCCGGGCCGAAAATGAGACTCTTAAGGCCGAGATCCAGGACAAGGTCGTCCAGCGGGTCACGGATCGCCGCCACCATGCCGAGGAGGTTTCGGCTCTGAAGGCAGGTCTGGAGGCTAAGGCCGAAGAGGCTGTTCGTACAGCCATAGCTAGATATAAGGTTGGCCCAGATTATGCCGAGGAGATAATACAGGCTCAGCTCGAGGCGGCTTCGTCCGTGTTCAGCATAGGGCTAGCCGCCGCCCAAAAGGCGTGTCCGGTCATAGACCTGACCGGCATCGTCCTTCCGACGGACGAGGATGGCAAAGAGCTTCTAGCCTGGTGGAAGGAGCTTAAGGCTGAAAGAGCTTCGGCCTCGGCGGAAGGCGACGCGGCCGTTCCTGACGAGGCCGAACCTGTTGATGCCGCCCCTACCGATGCCGCCCCTGCCGAGGCTGTTCAGGTCGACGATTCTCCTTTCCTATCTCCTGGTCAGAGCCCAGTCGATGTAGATGGTGAAAATACCGAAGGCTAATACGGGGGCTTGTCTCGGTTTTTGTTTTGATCTTTTCCGGAAGGCTGCGGCCAAATGTACGGCCGTTTTTGTACTCTGTTCCTCATATATATATGAAAAGTACTTTGCTTCTACTTTGTGTTCTGAATGAATGACTGAGTCTAGCTCTTCCTGTGGCCGAGACCATATTGTCGTTCGGATGCGGCTCTCACGGCCGAAGCCAATCCAGATTCGGATATGGACCTGGAAAATAATGCCGCTCCCGATACGGTTTGCATGGCCGAAGCCACTCCCGGTACGGTTTACACGGACAGAATACCATGCTGCTCCCGATACGGTTTGCATGGCCGAAGCCACTCCCGGTACGGTTTATACGGACTTAGAATATCATGCCGCTCCCGATACGGTTTGCATGGCCGAAGCCACTCCCGGTACGGTTTACACGGACTTAGAATACCATGCCGCTCCCGATACGGTTTGCATGGCCGAAGCCGCTCCCGGTATTGTTTATACGGACTTAGAATACCATGCTGCTCCCGATACGGTTTGCATGGCCGAAGCCACTCCCGGTACGGTTTACACGGACTTAGAATACCATGCCGCTCCTGATATGGTTTGCATGGCCGAAGCTGCTCCCGGTACGGTTTACACGGACTTACAATACCATGCCGCTCCCGATACGGTTTGCATGGCCGAAGCCACTCCCTGTACGGTTTACACGGACTTAGAATACCATGCTGCTCCCGATACGGTTTGCATGGCCGAAGCCACTCCCGGTACGGTTTACACGGACTTAGAATACTATGCCAAATATGATATTAAAGGGAGAAATTTATTCATGCCTTCCGGCTAAATTCCGGGGGAAGTAACTTACATGAAATAACGCCGAAGGCGTTCCACATTCCAGGTGCGTGGGAGAGGTTGGCCCGAAAGGGTTTCCAACCGATAAACCCCTCGTCGAATCACCTCCCTTACACGATATGGCCCTTCCTAGTTGGGAGAAAGCTTTCCTGCGGCTTCTGTGGGTTTAGACGCATGAGCATTCCTCAATACGAGGTTCTCGGTTTCAAAGCTTCGGGGCTTCACTCGAGTGTTGTGGTACCTGGCCATGCGCTGCTGATAAGCTGCTAGCCGAATGCGAGCTTTATCTCTGGTTTCTTCTATGAGATCAAGGTGATCTTTTAAGGCTTCCTCATTGGCTTCCGGATTATGAGTAAGGACTCTCGGAAAGGGAAGGCCAATTTCGACAGGAATAACGGCTTCTATCCCATAAGCCATGCGGAACGGGGTTTCGCCGGTTGGGGTTCGGCTTGTAGTCCGATAAGCCCAGAGAACACTTGGTAGCTCATCCACCCATCGGCCTTTGGCTTCGCCGAGGCGAGTCTTCAGTCCTTGTAATAGACTTCGGTTAGTGACCTCGACCTGGCCGTTTGCCCGAGGGTGTGCTACTGATGTAAACTTATGGAGAATGCCGAAGCTGGCGCAGTTGTCATTGAACCGATGGCTGTCGTATTGTTTGCCGTTGTCTGAGATGATGGCCCAGGGGATGCCGTACCGGCAGATGATGGACTTCCACACGAAGTTCAATGTGTTGCTATCGGTTATGGACACGAGGGGTTCGGCTTCTACCCATTTAGTAAAGTAGTCTACCGCCACGATAAGGAACTTCCTTTGGCCGGTGGCAACGAGAAATGGCCCTAAGAGGTCGATTCCCCATTGGGCGAAAGGTCAGGGGTCCAATAAAGGAGTTAGAAGGGTTGCTGACTGGTGGATGAGGGAGCTGAACCTCTGGTATTGATCGTAGCGACGGACGAGGGCAGTAGCGTCCTCTCGGAGTGTCGGCCACCAGTATCCTTGCCTTAGAAGTTTGTGAGCCAAGGCCCTTCCTCTAGCATGTGCTCCGCATACCCCTTCATGTACTTCTTGTAGCGCGTAGTCAGCTTCGGCCGGACCGAGGCATCGCAAGAGGGGTCGGCCGAAGGACTTTTTATATAACAGCCCGTCCAAGAGAAGGAAGTGAGAGGAGTGCTGCCGAATATGTTTTGCTTCCCTCGGATCGGGCAGGACTTCTCCTCGGAGGAGGAAAGTGACTAGGGGAGTCATCCAAGTCTCGATTTCAGCTTCGGTCACTTGCATGACGTCCGGCTCTTCGAGGCTTGGCTCGGCGAGTTCTTGCTAGCCGGAAGAGAGCATCGGCTCGAGCATTCTCAGCTCTCGGGATCCACACAATTTCATAGGAATTGAATTGAGCGAGGATCTTGTGAGTTACCTGGAGATAAGAGGCCATTATCGCATCCCGTGCCTCATATTCCCCAGAAATGTGACTGGCGATTAGCTGAGAGTCGCTAAATGCCTTTACGCTCTGCACGCCAAGCTTTCTAGCGGCCCGAAGGCCGGAAATGAGAGCTTCATATTCGGCGGCATTATTGGTAGCTGGAAAGGAGAAGCGTAGCGCATACTTCGTGACGGCCCCTTCGGGAGACGCCGAGATCCATGCGGCGCCGCTGCCCATGGAGCACGCGGAGCCAACGACATAGAGCTGCCATTCGTTGGCCGGAGGTGTGAGAGCCAAAGTATCTTCGGCCTCGGATATAATGACTTCCGGTGGAGACGCCGAGGGAGCTTCGGGAGTGAGCTCGGCAATAAAATCGGCTAGGGCTTGAGCTTTTATTGCTACCCGAGGCACATAGGAGACGTCGAATTCTCCTAGTTCAATCGCCCATTTCGCCAGTCTGCCGGACACCTCTGGCCGGGAGAGGACTTGCTTCAGAGGCTGATCGGTGAGGACCTTTATCGAGTGGGCGAGGAAGTAAGGCCGGAGCCTCCTCGCGGATGAGACGAGAGCTAAAGCTAGCTTCTCAAGAGCAAGATACCGAAGCTCTACTCCTTGGAGGGCTCGGCTTATATAGTAGACATGCTTTTGAATGTCGTCTTGCTCCCGGACGAGGACGGCGCTGATAGCTGTCTCAGATACCGCGAGGTAGAGGAACAACGGTTCTCCATGGACCAGCTTGGACAGGATGGGAATCTTGGAGAGATAGATCTTCAGTTGTTCGAAGGCCGATTGGCACTCGTCTGTCCAGGAGAAGCTATTAGCTTTCTTTAGCAGCTTAAAGAAGGGAAAGGAGTAATCCGCCGCTCTAGACATGAAGCGGCTTAAGGCGGCAATCCTTCCATTTAGGTTTTGAACCTCTCGGAGGTTAGCCGGAGGGCGCATCTAAATGATGGCCGAAACCTTCGCGGGGTTAGCTTCTACCCCTCGGTGAGTGACCATATAGCCGAGGAACTTCCCAGAGGCCACCCCGAAGGCGAACTTAGCTGGATTTAGCTTCATTTTGTATTGGCGCAGGGCGGAGAATGTTTCGACTAAGTCGGTCAGATGGTCTGCAGCGACGCAGCTTTTCACCAGCATATCGTCGATGTAGACTTCCATGTTGCGGCCGAGCTGTGGGGCAAATATTTTGTTGACGAGGCGCTGATATGTCGCGCCGGCGTTCTTCAGGCCGAAGGGCATCCGGGTATAACAGTACAGACCGAGATCAGTCGTGAAGCTGGTCTTGCTCTCGTCGTCCGGATGCATCCGGATCTGATGGTAGCCTGAATAGGCGTCGAGAAAGCTTAGAAGCTCGTGGCCGGAGGTTGCATCTACCACCTGATCTATCCGAGGTAGCGGGAAGCTATCCATCGGACAGGCTTTGTTGAGGTTGGTGAAGTCCACGCACATCCGCCACTTGCCATCTTTTTTGGGCACCATCACCACATTAGCGATCCAGTCTAGGTGGTGTACCTCTCGGAGATGCCCGACGTCCAGCCCTTTTTGAACTTCGGCTTGAATGGCGGACCTCCTTTCCTGATTGAAGGTACGCCGCTTCTGCTTGACCGGGGGATGGTTGGGATCGACATGCAGCCGATGCTCCGCTATTTCCGGGTCAACCTTGTAGACACGCTAATTTTGACGTCATTTTGAGTAAATTTCATATCATATAATAATGCCTCAGAATAGTCTGATGTTTAACCATTGATTAATTTTTATTAATATTTTTGAGTGTCGGGTTTAACAGACATGTTTAAGTTAATCAATTGAATTGATTTTAACTCAAATTTCAGTTAAAATATGAAGAATCCTAAAAGGCGTCAACCAATGTGGACGCCATTTAGAGTTTATTCCTATTTTAACGTTTAAATTTGAATTTTAATTAATTTATTTATTAGCTAAAAGGCGTCTGTTAAGGTCGACGCGTTTTAGGTTTCCTAAGCTATTTTAACTTCTCTTTCGGATGTTTATCCTTATCTTAATTAGGGTAAAAGACGTCTACACACGTGGACGCTTTTTAGCTAATAAAGATAAAGATAAGTTTTTCCCGGATATTTATCCTTATCTTAATTAATCTGAAAGGCGTCAGCCAAAGTGGACGCGTTTTAGATAATTACAGATAAAGATGAATTAATCAGTAATTATCTGTCGATTAAGGTAGATAAAGCCTAGATTTTTCTATGTTAATCGCGAACGCAGAAAATGCCTATAAATACCTTGCCTATCAAAGAGTTAAAAAAAAAGAGAGAGAGAATTATTGAGCCATAGCGTTATAGCGATTTGGAGATCGAAGTAACCACGTCGGAACGCCGGAGCGCTGCCATTTCCAGAAGTCGGCGTCCCTCTTCAAGATCTTCATCCTTTCAAAGCTTCAACCAACTGGACTGGGCATAAGTTTTTCATATCTGAATTTCATCTTCATTCATTAGTTTCATACCCCATATTCACTTCATGCAACACACACCATATCATTAATTTTCCAAAACCCATTTGTTCTAAAGGGGTTTCAAAGCCATTTAAACAAGTGAGTTGTTGTTTAAACATGTTTATAATCATGGTTAATTTTGATATTATTTCCATTTAAATTCTCATCAGTATTTCTTCTTTATTTTTTCTCTTTCTCTGTCTCTGCTGCACTCAACAACAACAACAAGAAATCAAAAAGAGGGAAATCAAGCACAAGCCAGGAGACCTTCTGGACGATCCTCAACATTCAACAGCAAGAACAAAAGAACAAGAAAGGGCTCTCTTTCTTCAGCCGGCTGAAGGAGGGGAACCAATGACTCATTCTTCCGCGTTCAAACAGGTAGGCGATCAATACTTCTTTTGAAACTTTTTAGTTAAAAGTTTCTGGCGATCACTGCACCTTAGTTGCATTTTTTTTTAATAGGTTAATTTACCCTAAACAACATAGTTTTTCACATAAATCACACGAGCATTTTCAGCACCTACAAACCTCGGGCATGTCTGCTGGGGACCAAGCGAAGACGTCGAGATTCCTTTTCAGGAACTCGGCGAGTCTTTCTGCTTCGGTTTTCTCCAGGGTGGAGCCTATCATGAGGGTTCGTCCCTCGCCTCCCGGAACCGGGATGGCGACGAGTTCCTCTCCCGGGGATGCTTCGGCTGAAGATTCGATCGATAGGGATTCGGCCGCAGACTTTCCCTTGACCGAAATCATGTAGCATTGCCGAGCTGCTTCTTGATTCCCCTTGGCTTCGCCTATTCCATGGCTGGTATAGAATTTTAGCTTTTGATGAAAGGATGAGGGTACAGCTCCGATCCCGCCGATTAGCCTTCGGCCAAAGATGGCGTTGTAAGCTGAATCAATTTTTACAACGGCAAAATCCGTTTATACGGTTAATTGTCGGGGAGCCGAACCTATGGTCACAGGGAGACGGACAATGCCCTCTACTCGGCAGGGCGAGCCGTTAAAACCGAATAGAGGCCCTCAGTGAGGCTTCATATTAGCCTCATTCAAACCCATTTTTACAAAGCAATCATAAAATAATATGTTTGGAGCGCTTCCATTATCAACAAAAATACGATGAACATCGTAGCTGTTTATGACAGCGTTTACAACGAGGGCGTCGTCGTGAGGAACCTGAATATCAGTTAGGTTCTCTTGGCCGAAGGTGATGTCTTCTTGATGAGACCGCTTCGGCTCGACATCAACTGCTGCTATTGTTGTGGAGCTGAGCTGACGACGCCTCGATCCTTTTCCCGGTCCACCAGATATCATCATGATTGACCCAGCGTTGGGTCTCTGGTGAGACGTTTCCACCGGAGCCGAGGTAACCTTTGGCGGAGGAGCGGCTTCCTTCTCCGGGGGTTGTTGCGGCCTGGTCGTCTCAGGAACGTCCCGGTTCCGCTGTTGCTGAGGCTGCTCTCGCCGGTACTGTGGCAGTCTGCCCTCTCTGATGAGGCGGTCAATCTCCTCCCGAAGGTTCCGGCATTCGTCAGTTGAATGGCCGATCTCTTGATGATACTCACAATATTTGCCGGGGTCCCTTCGGCGAGGATCAGTCTTGATGCGCTCCGGCCGCCGGAGCATGCCCTTCACTTCCATAAGCATTCGGGAAGGGGGAGCAGGTAGCGGTAGGTACCGCGGCTGCGGATCCCGTCGCTTATCTAGGTCCCACTCCTCCCTCCGATATCGCTTACGAGAGGGTTCTTGATCTTCGGATCGAGGGCGGACCACCGGAGGGGCAGGCGCCGGTACTGCTTCGGCTGCACTCTTGCCTTTAGACATCATCAGGGCCTCCCGGTTGATATATTTATGGGCCCGGGCTACGAGGTCCTGGAAGGTAGAGGGATGGCGTTTCCCCATGGAGCCGAAAAGCCCTTCATCCCGGCACCCGCTGATTACGGCCGAGACCGCAATCGAGCTGTCCAGGTTTGGGATTTGGGCGGCTTCGGTCCGGAATTTAGTGAAATATTCCTGGAGGGTCTCGGTGGGGCCTTGCCGAATGGCTAGTAGGCTGGCGAGGTTTTGCACTGCCGGGTGGCATTATAGAACTGGTCGATAAACAATTGGCCCAACTGGACTAGAGAGTGGATGGAGTTGGGGGCCAATGTTTCGAACCAGTTTATGGCAGTTTTTTCAAGAGTGAGGGGGAAGAGACGGCAGCGGACTGCCTCAATGACCCCTCGGACAGATAGGTAGGTATTGAACCTTTGGAAGTGGCAGACCGGATCTGACATTCCGTCGTAGAGGGGGCCTTTCGGCAGTTTGAAGTTAGGAGGTACCTCAGTAGCCAGGAGCTCTGGCGTGAACGGAGTTTGCTCCAGAATGGTGCTGGCAAGAGGTGCTCCGTACGGCCGAGACACCATCTGTTGCATCTCTTTCCTCATTGCCGTCAACCGCCGGTCCAGGTTCGGGGCAGTTGAAATGGTGACTGATCGTCCTCCGGTTCCGGCCGGACGAAACTCGGACGAAGCATAACCTTGCTCCGTCATCATACGTTCGGTGCGAGGGACTCGGGCAGGCGGTGCCGAAGGCTCGCTACGCGCCGTGGCGGTCTCGTCAGGGAAGACCTGCGAGGGTGCCGGCCGGAACCTTGTATCCTGGACGGGATAAAGCGGAGGAGGCGGCGCTTGTTGGGGGAGCTGGCCCAATAATCCTATGCGCTGGGCAATGGCGGATACCATATCTTGTAGGGGCACAAGAGAGGTAACGGCGGCGGCTAGCGTCGCCACCTGCTACTGAAGTTCCTCCACCCGGTTGTCTCCAGGAGCGGGGGACTCTGGTATGACAGGCAGAGCCGTGCTTTGTGGTGGAGTAGATGGAGCGCCTTCGGAACGAAGTAGCTGTGCTGAAGCTGTCCGCGTCTCTGCCTCGTCTTGTCCGGATCGTCGGGTTACAGGTTGGATGAGACATGACTCTTTGCTTGTTTCCCACAGACGGCGCCACGTGATGTAGCCGAAGCTATCACGACCGGATTCCGAAGCTGGAATCCGAAGTTGGGATCCGAAGCGGGATCGGATCGGAGAAGAGGCCCGACGGGGATCCAGAACGCGGCGAGGGCGGAGACGAGGCCGAAGATCCGATGCTGAGGGTCGCCTGGTCGGATGTGGGCTAGCCTGCGAAAGGCGCGGCCGAAGCTCCTCCGGTTGAGGGACAGCTGGTGCGTGACGGAGCCGAGGCACCTTCAAGCGAGAGGGACCAGCCAACGAATGGCGTCGAGACCGGAGGAAGAAGCCCGAGGTCGGTGGCCGAGACCGACTCGGAGAGGTCGGCGAAGATTCAAACCGAGCCCCTGCAGGAGGGAAAGAAGAAGAAAAACCAGTCAGTAGGAGTCCCGGGCTTCGGCCCTTAGGAACCCCCTCCGACGGTTAAGTTAGCTTCTGAAGATGATTCGATTCAGAAGTCAAAGAGGTGGAAGAAGCAGCTTTAATGCTTTTTGGACTGTAGTCCTTGGGGGTCACGAAGACATACCTTTGGTAATAAATAGCCGGGTATTTATAGCGGAGGATAGAGGATGCTTAACAGTGGCAGCCGATATAGGACTATGTTCTGGGTTTATTGGTAAACCGCCATAGTGCCTAACCCTCCCACCGGAGTGGGCCGGATACGGCTATTGGGCCGAAGAGGGTAGGGCCGCTGACGGGCCAGATGCCGCTTAGTGGGCTGGAGTCTACTGGACCGAGGGCTGCTAAGCCGCTAACGGGCCGAAGGCCGCCAGGGGGCTTCTTACTGCTGCTATTGGACTGATCTGTGTTGGGCCTGTTTTAATGGGCCGAATCGGATTCTGCCTCATCAGATTTATTGGACTTTTTTTGAGTTAACTAATGACGTATCCATTTTAAATCTATTATTATATTATTAAATAAATATTAAATAAGCTTAAATCATTTTAACCTATTAATTGACTTAATTAAACTTATTTAAATCTAATCGAACTTAACTAACCGTAGCCTTTTAACAAATTGATGGGTTTGAGATCTACGATATAACAGAAGAAGTAGGAGAGTGAGAAATGAGGAAGAAAGGGAGTGAGGGGCAGGTTAACCTACGCCCTCAGCATCTCCAAAGGGTGGCAGGTGCCACGCGCACGAGAGGGTGTCAAGTGGAGTGCATGCAATGTACATGCAGAGAGAGAAAAATGTCTAACCATTTGAACATTTATCTCACAAAACGTCTAGTCGACTGGATGTCTTAATCAAATAAGACGTCCAACCTCATGAAAGCCACATTCAGAAGACGTCCAGACTCTTATTAGGCGCCAGAATCATCCGGTGCATGTCACCACGATCCAATAAGCATGATCCGGGACTGACAACCCAATCCAAAAAGCCCGGACATTACAAGTACAATCTAACATGTGGCCTGAGCTGTCTTCTTGTGGAAGGTGCTGTAAATAGTAGTTGAATCCCAGCAATTGTTGTTAATGAGCTGAAATACCCATATCGGTGGAGTTGCAGAGAAGTTGGGGTGTTGCTGAGGGGGACCTTGGAGATCATGAATCCAATGATCTTCCCACATTCTAGTGAAGAAGTCATTAAGGGTGGATTCAAGCAATATGAGCCATACGAGCTCTGAGATGCATCATGGCAAACCAAGTGGGGGAGCTAGATGTAAAGGGGAGCTCTCAGAATGAATTGAACTTTAAATATTTGGCATTTAGAATACGAACCCAGGTTGAATCTGGATTCATCAACATCTTCCAAACCAATCTCATGATAGAGGCTTTGTTGTATAAAGCCAAATCTCTGACTCCAAGGCCGCCTTTGCTCCTATGTTGCTTAATGCAACTCCAACTACGTAAATGAATTCTCTCAATGTTCAGCAGAGTCTCCTCAGATAAAAGAACACATGATCTGATTGAGGCGCCTAATAAATAAATGATGATGGAACAAGAGTGGTGCCCATAATGTGAAGAGGAGTGTCTGCTAAAACAGAGTTAATTAGGACGATTTCGCCTGTAATTTTAAGTGTGACAAATATTTCGTTGTGTCCACGAAGTAGTTCGTCATGCATACATAAATTGGTCACACTTAGAATTTTGTATCCGCATTTAATAGTTGTCTGACCCAGTTATAAAAAAACTGTTGAATCTATGTGACCGCTGCCTAGATGAACCAACATATTGTAATGCAAGATGATTCAATTTATTGCGTTGACCTTTAGTGTAACAAATATTATTGGATAAAGAAAGCCCGCTGCTGTTGAACTTACCCTTTTATTTTTTATTTTTTTTAAGACCTTGCTGTTCAACTTACCTATCACGCAACTATCTCCGCAGCAAATAATACGGGAGAAGTGATGAAATAGACCCCTCCTATCCGTCTGATGTGGGATCGTCGGGAGATGGACCTCCTTTTCCCATGATTCCGGTCGACCTCCCATGGTAGGCGCCCGATGGGGACGTGCCACCCGATTCGTCAACGAGCGCGACCAGCACTGATGGATAGATGGAGAGGAGTAGAAGCAACCTTGCCGAGTGGGGGGTGTCTTGTGGGTGGGCTCGGTGCTCCCCAAAGAGACAAGGGAGAAAGCCAATAGAAAGATTTGGCTAGGGACCCTATCAAAGCCTTCCCAACTATGGCACGGCACACTTGTAAAAGGAACGTCACACTTGTTACAAATAAATTTATTTGAACATACATCCAGTAGTTCTTTGTTTCAATGTACAGCTATCTAATTCACCGGCTTCAAAATCGAAGAAATTTTTATAATTTTAAAATCAAAGAATATTTATTTAGTTACTTGTAAGAGAAAATAAAAAAATGCTTAAATTTTCTTACGTTGATTTACAGTGGGTCTCACTTAAAAATTAAAAATAAAGGAATGGAAGTTAAGTGGACAGATAAAGTCTAGAAGTAATTTTATTTTACATTAAATAAAAACGACCCTTAACCACCAATCTTCTATCTTGCTGTACGCAATTTGATGCCCTACAATAATCCAAAGTTTTTCCACTGGTTTCTTCCAACATCGTACTATTATGATGCGTCTCCTTATCCCAAGAGATTCGGCGTGAGGGAAGGGGTTCTTTAATGTTTGGTTGACATGGATGTCGCCATCTAATGTGTATCTGGTCATCAATGGACTTGCCCTCTAGAATATTCTTTAATTATATCGAACTTAATTAGGTTGGCTTTCCTTCGTCTTCTTAAAAGATAAGGAGTTTAAATGTGAAATCTCTTCTCCTATTGGGACCACTGGTGGATAAAATGTGAACCCGCAATTGCACCTAATTATAAATTATAATAGATTGGAGTAAATCAACATAGAAACCAACAATTGGATAAGTATATGGCTATGAACGAGGAGTTTTAAGTATTAATATCCTACATGACTTTGAAATGTTTTTTGTTTGATATTATATATCAAATTGCAATTATTGTAGTTGCCCTTCTACCCAAGAATTAGACAATGCCTCTTTTGGTGCTATGCCCTAACATCTCTCCCAGGCTCCCAACTTCTCCTCCACAACAAGACCAAGAGCTCCATAGCATGATCTTGGAGCACCACCACTGTGCCAAGATTTCCCACATCGATGTGTCGAAGCTGGCCAAGGAGATCTTCATGTCCTCCTATTCTGACGACGATGAGGCGAATAGGGAGATCGGAGCCAGTGATGCCGACGAGATTAGCAAGATCAGCAAGAACATCCCTACCACCCCTCCGTCGAAGTTGAAGAGGTCCGGCAATCATAAGTGAAGGTTCAACGGGATGAGAGGGTACATCATGCCGGAGATCCATAACTGGCCGGGGGTTCTCATTATAGAAGCCTGACATCTTCACCTTCGGCATGGTGCTGCTAGAGTTGGAGGCTTGGAGCCCGTCAACTATAAGTGCAAAAGGACGAGGTAGGAGTATGAGATGGTCTCCCTGATCAAGACAGTTTGAGGAGAGTGAAGAGATCTGATGAGGCGACAGAGGAGGAAGACGTCCAAGGCATAGCAGAGGTGGGTGGGAGACCTGCGTCAATGGAGGGGAAGGTGATGAGATCCGAGGAGGCAGCGAAGGAGACACATGCTCACTTTGTTTGCAGAATAACTTAAACCAGAATAAGGTTCTGGGGATTTCTTAAACCAGAATAAGAGGTATTTTGATTTGGTAAGTTATTGGTATTCCACCCAGAATAAGAAGAATTATACTGCGCTATTCTAAGTGATTTAGTAGGAATAAGTGGAATAAGGAGTGAAATAAAAGATAAAATTGAGAGAATTAAGAGAATTAGATATTCCAGGTAGGTTTGAGGAGTTTGAGGAATTGGAAGAATTAAGCATACCTTCAACCAAATCAGAATAAGGCCTTTATACCGGTTATTCTGGCCATATTCCACAAACAAAGTGAGCTTGAAGGCATAGCAGAGTGGGTGGAGACTTGCAGTGGCCAAGAGAGAGGGGGCTTGCCGTGGTAGACGAGAGGTACAGAGGATAGGGTGGTGGGTGGAGCACAATTGGGGGCTAGTTTCTGGCTGGTGAGGTGTCGAGAAGGGCAGCAAGGGTATTGTATCATTCTTCATTCAGACACTTAAAAGTCGCCTCATATTAATTTTGATATTGGTATTCAATATGTTAAAAATATTAATGTCAGAATTGCTATTCTACCAGACTTGAAAGTTTAACCTCACTTTGATAGCATAATAAATTATCTGGAATTGCGTATATTGTTATTGCTTAGATCAGAATAAAGGGTATTTTACTTTGATAATGGTGTGGGACTTATCGACGGAATAGGTAGAGTAAGAAATTTTTTGGTCTATGATAGAATTGCTTATTCTCTTTATTGATGAAATAAACACTTTTATAACGTGGTATAACCTATTCAGCCTATCAAATTAGAATTAGCCTCATTTTAAGAATAAAACCTATTTTCTTTTTTTATTCTCCTATCAAAGTGGTGCTTAACGGAACAGAGGGTAAACTAGAAGTGTACAGCAACTAACTCCAAATATAGAGGTGATTTAGAAACTAAAAAAGGGGATTATAATTTATCTATTAAAGTTTAATTTGTAGTTGTTACATGTTAGCATTTAGGGCGCATTTGAGAGCGATCCACACTTGTTTTCTTCTGTCCTCATTTCCCTCATGCAGGGGATAACATAAACAAGGGTTGTTGCTCCATGACGTTGATGAGGTGGGTCATCCTAGACCCTTTCCAAATACTTCTAAGCAGCTTCCAACTTCTTTTTACCTTGTTTTTTAATTAAAGAAAAGTTGGGATGTGATTAGATGAAGGTTCGTTCGCTATTTTTTTGGTTAGAACATGGTGGGATGGTCCATCATCATAACATTATGTTCGGTTAATACATATCATTAGATCCGGCTATGTGGCACGTGTCGGGTAGCATCATCCCCTCCCCCGTCACAGCATCTACGGTGGATGCAAGAGACATATTTAACAGAAATGGCAGGTGATAGAAGAATTAATAAAAAGAAGAGTTTGACGAGGGAAGGGCGAATGGGATGGTGACTTGTTGGCTAGTGAGAATTCTCTTATATTGTCAATTTTATCTTCTTGGATAGATTGTAGAAAAGTTTCGACAAGTATAAATCAAAATGTTAATAACAAGGGTGGCTCTTTGCTTTTCTTTTCTCTTTTGAACCAGTCCATTTACATCATTGGGTCTTGCTGGCTCAAGAAATAAGACATCTTTGCAACAATGAAGAAATAAAACGCTTCATTATCAAAAACATATTTTTCTTGTTGATAAAGTATTATATCCCTCCCCAAATGAAAGTAGAAGCAAAGAAAAGGGGGGCGTCGTATGCCAATGGCAAATGACTAATACTTGCCACAATATCTTTACGCATTAGTATAAATTGATATTTGATTTGACAATTAAATATTTTTAAAAAAAATAAAAAATAATTATCAAACTTGACGTATCAAAAATATTTTTTATTATTCATTCATTCTAATTTTTTTATTTTTGCAAAATTTTCAGATATTTGCGGTAGTGTCTCGCACTAAATACGGTATCAAGATCATTGCAACAAATATTAAGATTCATGGATCATCTAAACCTGTGTGTCACATAAAATTAAGTTGTACGAGGGGTATATAAATTATTTACCTTTAAAATAATACTACGATATATGTAAGACTCAATTTCATGTGTCAAATGTTTAAGCGGTCTCAACCCACATATCCGGACGATCTCTTTCCTACTCATGGCAAATTGGAAGGCTGAGACCAAAAGGAGCCATTTGACGGGGCGTCGTCCGTGGCAGGAGCCCTCCCCATGCAGGCACCAGGGTGGCCGCCTCGTCCTACACCGAGTCCATTTCTCGGGTCTGCGACTCAGCCTCGGAACGGGAAACAAGAACAAGACGAAGAAGAAGAGAGAGAGAGAGATGAATGCAAAGAAGGAAGACCCGGTCAAAGTAACGTTACGTGAACGGGCTGCTCGGCTCGGTGCTCCTACTCTTTAGCGGACAAGAACCCCCCCCCACCTTCACCCGTACAGAGCACGTTGGCGTACAGTGGCAGCAGCGGGGGGGCCGGGCGAGTGACGAGGAACCAGCTCATCCCCCATGCGACTGCGAGGACGAGCAGGCTTCCTGCCCAAAACTCCCGCCAGCCAGCCAGCCACACTCGTCTGTCCAGTTATGGCACTGGCTGCCACCCGTCAGTATGAGTACAGCTTGAGGTCCTCCACCGCACTCCGCCCACCGTGCCATCCTTCCGCCAGCTTTGCCCCACTGCACCCAATGCAGTGCAATGCAAAAGCTAATTCTCTGCACCTTTGCCTTCCTTTGTTTAATGCCCCCCAACATTCACAAATACCTTGGTGGAGGAGCCACATACCCTCACCTATAATTTGTTAACTCACCAGGTTCGATCGAAGATACATGTGAGATGATGAACCAGCTGCATAGGGCAGTTGGTTCACCACTTTTCTTTCGTAAGGGAGGTCTTAGGTTCGATTCTGGTTAAAACATTAAAAATTCTCCAACCATATAACTTAATATTGGGTTGTTGAGATATTTATTCCCTGATATGTGGGATTATTTTTTTAGAAAATCAGACGAATTTAGATCTCTCGCCTAATTAGGCGGAATTCTCAACCAAGCACAGAATTATCTCCTATTCTGGAGGACATCTCAGGACTCGATCTCTGATCACCTGTAAATATCTGTATATACCTAACCACTGTGCCACTGACCAAAAAGAAGATACATGTGAGATCAAATATCTTATATCGATATCTAATTTACGTGGGTGCAGTGCAGATCTCACATCTGCCAGCATAATCTGTAGAAGAAATAAAACTCAAGTACAGAACGGCATAGAAGAGAACGATTCCTGTGAGTATAGGTATGAACTGAACTTAGTGAGTATAGAGAGAGAGAGAAAGAGTCTTTTATAAAAATCTTTCTTCGAAAATAAAAAAACACCATATGAGAGAATTTTCTGAAAGATTTTTTTTCTCTACATTAAAATTCAGTCTAAATCTGCACTTAGAGTGTTGTCTAAAAGTTTCAGGTGCTCGTTGTGCTTTCATTATGAAGATTCCCACTGACAGACGTGCTTGTCGATGCGTTCAAGCAGCTGCTTTATGGGGAGATCCCCAAAATCCGGAGGTAACGGATAGAGAACAGACGAAAAAAAAAAATGGGTTCGTCTATAAAATAAACTAATCTTATTATTACCATAGGACGAACATGTGATACTCTTTATTACGTGAAAGTTTTCCTCACTACTCATACTTACATGTATATATGACTAACCGGAGAAAGTAATTGGGTCTCCTAAGATTTCTCAGGATATATAAGATTTAAAAGAAAGGACTCTAACAAGAGAGAAGGGGGTGCAACTCTATTTTTAACCAAGAGGTACAAAAATTTGCTCAGGTAGATAAGAGATGACAAAAAAGGTACTATAAATATGGATATTTTATCGGTCAAGAATTTAGGAGTCCGAATGGAAAGGGAAAATTATATGATAGAAAGAGATTAATCAGATTATGAGTTTCATTATAAGATACTAGTCTTCTTTTGGGGAATAAAATTTGTATGATAAAAAGATATTAATCATATTATGAGTTTCATTTGAAATAAGATATTGGTCTTCTTATGGGGAATAAAAATTATATGATAAAAAGATATTAATCATATTATGAGTTTCATTTAAAATGAGATATTAGTCATCTTTTGGGGAATATATGTTTATGTAGTAATGCGAGGGATTATGACATAAGATTATTACAATGTTATTTTTTGTTCAGTAATATAAGGAAAGAGTATTAAACAAGTTTGCATTACATAAAAATGAAAATGTTGGTTAGTGAACAAGCAATTTTCTCCATCTCAATTCAATTTTTATTGGAAAATATTTCATGGGTACAAGTATGTAATAGTCATATCAGATACATATATAATTTATTAATTATGCTTCTTTCCTTGCATTCCTTTACATGAGTACCTTTCTTTTAATGACGACGTCATCAGTCCGTAGGCCCGTAGCGCAATGGCACTGGGTAGGACACGTTCTCCCGCTCGGGAGGCTTGATCGCGTGAAAGCTTATGCCTTAGGCAACGTATCTCTCTCATCGAGTAGAAAAAAAATTATCTTTATCTTGAAAGGTAAATCTTAGGCCTCCGGCCGGCTCGATCCCAGCTCCTCCAAGTTGGGCACCAAGCCCCAATACCACTGGGCTACTGACCACACCTATTTTCAAGTTATTAAATTGTTGTTAAAAGTGAAAAAAGCATAGATTGACTGTGTACTTGTCCTCCTAAAAGGAATTCAAGTGTGAGGATATTTTGACAAAGAGTCATAATAGCTTGAACCTGCACGTGGGGGCTTATTGTCAGTTGTGAGACGGGGAACACTTCTTTTCCTGGGAACTTTTTCTTGGACCAACATGTCTTGCTTGTTACTTATTCCAGCACAATGTGGATGTCCAATATGTTGTAACAAGGGGAGAAATAATTTTATTTTTTTAGTACTTATATTATGTCTTTTCGGTACTTATATATATGCTAACAAGGAAAAAGATAAATGGTGCCTAAGGCTGCAAACAAGTCGAGTCGAGTTGAGTTGTACTCTATTTAAGTTTGGTTCGATTAATTTTAATTGAGTTCAAGATCGAGCTGAGTTTTTATAATAGTTGTTCAAACTTGATTTATTTAGATATTGAACGAGTTCAAACCGAATATCGAGTAGTTCAAGAGCTCAATGAAATTATGATATATTTAATTTAATATTTTTTATTTTAAATATATAAACTCAAGCTAAAATATGATGACTAGCAAGTTTTCTGCATCCTTAGCTATTTGATAGAAAAATCTATAAAATATTAGAATATCTTATTAATTAAGATTATTTATGATTAAAATAACTCAAAAAATACTTTAAAAAGATCTTAATAAATATTTAAACAAACTCTTAACGAGTACTTAAACGAGTTTATTCATGAACATATTCGAGTCGAATTCGCTTGTGTTAAAATTTGACTCGTTTAGTGAACTGAACTCAAATTTTATTCAAATTTGTTTATTTAACTTAATAAATATATTGAATCAAATATTTAACTTAATAAATATGTCGAATCAAATTTTTATCGAATAGTCTTACGAATTATTCATGAAAACTATTATTCACTTGCAGCCCTAATATTGGTGCCGGAAACTTGGCAAAAACGACGCCAAAGATTTGGTTCCCTCCTCAGTCCTACCCGTACCTTAGCACACACTCACACCCACGTAGGAGAGGCACAACCAGGACGACGAAGACATGATGCTCGCTGTAACCTGCAGACGCCAGTTGGAACTTGGAAGAGGGCACAAGACAGAAGACATTTGCGTACGATACAGCATTTTTAATTATAAAAAAAGGGGTCACCATTACCAACTTTCCTAGATGGGTTTTTTGTATATATATCCTTCAAAAATATCATAATTACATATATATTTTTAATTCTCACATATTATCATCAATATCCTTACAATCTTCAAAATATTTCATTTAGGCCACTCCCGTCAAACTTAGGATAATTTTAACGAAATATGTCAAAAATATTACATAAATCACGACATTGTTGAAGGTATCGGAAGTACAAAATGCAAGATTTTAGTATATTGAAGGATATATATATACAAAATATTAGTAAATTTAAAAATATTTATGCCAAACCATTCGATTGAGAGATATAAAATGAAATATTTCAAAGATTTCAAAGATATTGATGATAATATATGAGAATTGAAGGTTTACATATAAATGCGTTGTTTTTGAGGAATATATATATATATAAAACTCTTCCTAGATTTGATTACAGATTTCCTTCAGGTGGGACGTCCCTGATGAAACCGTGTGTGTGGGTGTGCTCTTCACTCTAATGTGGCAGACCAAAATCCGAGTCTTCACGGGCTCACCATGTGTAGATCGAATCGGTGGTGCTCTTCTCTCTCTTTAATTTTCTTCTCTTTCCCTTTTTTTCTTTCCTGGGTTCGTTCCTCTCTTTCTCTGATTAGATTACAAGTGTACAGTTTGAAGGGACAAGATGACAGTTTGACATCTGAGTTTTTGGAGCTTAGCATGTGCAGATCGATCATCAAGTCTGTGGGTTCTATCGATTTGTGTTTCTTTGTTTAATTGCATGCACTGACATCTCTTAAGAACCTAGCCTTTGAAAAATATCATCATCTTTGTCCTCGTCATAAGCACTTCACGTTCATCTTAATTAACCAACAAAGGAATTAAAGTTCAACTACAATCCAAAATGATAAAGATATAAGGTGTCCTTTTACGTGGGGAGGGGAGCAATATTCCTAGATCTCAGAGGAAAATAGTTTCTTTGACAGGCAGAGGATGTGATCGTTAACAACTGCACTTTGACGGCCTTTAACAACGTTTGTGGTAGTATGTCCCTTTCTTATAATAAGATGCATGTTGGGATAATAAAAAATAAAAATCATCAGAATGTTCTAACATAGTGCAGAAGTGGCATACACGTTTAGTTGTAGTAGCCTTTATCAAGATTTCTTTGCCAAGAGGCACCAATAGAAAACATATTAGCGACGGCTATAAAATGTCGTCATGAATAATATTATTAGTGATGGTTAAAGAAAAACTATCACTATTATAATACTATTCGTGACGGTTAAAAAAAATCGTCGTGAATAACATTATTAGCGATGGCTCATAAGAATGCCATCGGTTGAAATACTATTCATCACTATCGCTATTTTAATACTATTTGCGACCACTGAAAAATGTCTTCATTAATAATGTTATTAGCAACGGTATATAAGAAAACTGTCGAGCGACGGTTGAAATGACATCCGTCGTTACTATAATATTAATCTCGATGGCTATAGAAACACCTTCGCTATTATAACATTATTTGGCGATGGCTTAAAAACCCGTCTCCAATAATTTTATTAGTGACGGCTGTATAAAAACCGTCACAAATAATAGTACTAATTGCAATGGCTATTTTAGCCGCACTAATAATTTTTCTATTTAATAAACTTATAGTTAATATTATACTAATGTTAGTTATAAAGTATAATTAGAATATTTAATTTAATATTTATCACATAATTATAAGAATATAATTTATATAACTTATAAATAATATTTATTGTAATAGTTATAATTAAATATAACTTCTACCTAATAAACTGTTTCATTAACTTAGTATGATATAGTTAAATATATAATTAAGTACACAAAATATTATCTAAATATATTAATATGTCATATTAAGTAAATATATAATATAAATATAGTTAAATATACTTAACTAAGTATATTAGTTGACTTAAATATATTAGTTACAGTTAACTAAATATTGTATTACTAAATATACAAATAAGTATATACTTAACTAGTTGTTATTAGTTTAAAACTAACATAAGCGTAATTACATATAGTATATTTATGTATTTAATTAATATGGTTAGAGTGTAATTAATTATCCTAACTAATAAAACTACTATACAAATATTAAGTATATATAAATATTGTTATATGTAATTGTTTAAGCACATAACTAATATAGTTAAATATTTACTTGACCAATATAACCAATACAAAATAGTTAAACATATAATATAATTAAATATAGTTAACTTAACATGACATTGTTAATTATATGACATAGTTATATAATTAAATATAATTAACTAACTATGTAACTTAATTAATATACTTAACTAATTAAGTATTTAACTAATTAAGTTACATACTTAAATAAATATTAGTAGTGTCCCCTAAGTCTCTTATCTCTCTTTTCAAGCAATTACATAATAGTGTACAGCTGTATGGCCATAACCAAAATAATAAACTATATATTATATAATTTAAATATATTAATAAATATAGTTATACTAAATAAATATATAATGTAAACATAATTACACTAAGTAAATATTTAGTATAGTTAAACATAGTTATAATAAGTAAATATATAATATATTTAAATATAATTATACTAAGTTAAACATAATTATACTAAGTAAATATTTAGTAAAATATAATATAGTTAAATATATTTAACTTAGTATAATATAGTTAAATATATAATTAGGTTATATAATTAACTAAGTATCATTTATAGTATAAAAATAGCTATACTAAGTAAATATATAGTATAAAAATAGTTAAATATACTTAACTAAGTATATTGGTGAAGTTAAATATATTAATTATAGTTAACTAAATATAATATTACTAAATATACAGTTAAGTATATATAAGTATTTAACTGGTATAGTGAAATATATAGTTAATTAATATACTTAATTGTTTAAGCATGTAACTATGCATTATATAAGTTAAATATATTATTATAAATATAGATATACTAAGTAAATATATAACATAAATATTATTAAATATACTTAACTAAGTATATTAGCTAAATATATTAGCATATTAGTTTTAAGTAATACACTTAAATATATATTATGCAACTATAAAATATGTATAAGTATTTGACGAAAATAGAGTTAACTAAGTTTAGTATAGGTAAACAAGCAGTTAACTATTATAGCGAACCAATTACTTAACTAGTATAACTAATATAATATAGCTAAATATAGTATAATTATTATAGTTAACTTAACTATATTAGTGTAAGTATGACATAATTAACTTAGTATATGTAAGTATTTATTTGTAAGCAAATTACATCTTTAAAGACATAAAATTTTAATAACATATTTAAAATATATATTATCTTTAATAGTAATTTTATGTATTAAAATTAACATATCAATTTTAATGTATTCTTTAACTATAATATTTATATCAATAATAATACATATATAAGGATAATGTAAAAAATATATATTTATATACTAATATTTAATTAAATATAAATATACTTATATATATAATTATATATTCAACTATATTAAAATATTCTAACTAACTTTACTAATATAACTATTATAATTATTCTCTTTTTAAGTTACTATTACAAAATTATTCATTCTCGTATATATATATATATATATATATATATTAAATGGACTTCTGTGAAAAATGTCCATGTAGCGACAATGACTTTGCCTATTTAAAAGGATTAGAAGCCCTTAAATATAGTGGATTTGTATCTTAAATCAACAAGAAGCGCGCTTTAAGAATATTGGTTCATTCTTACAAAAAACTATGTAGTTAAGCAATAAAAATAATAAGAATAATTAAAATAATAAGTATAATAAGATAATAAAATAATAAGAACAATAAAAAATATAAAAATATAACATTAATAAATAATAAAGATAATAAAAATATTCATATATTGTGACATTTTGTTATTTTTAACAGTATATTAAAAAAATATTTGGGACAACTATAGTCTAAGCCGTCGCTAATAATATAATAGTTAAAAAAATAAAAAAATTTATTAGTGATTGCTCTCCGTAAATCCGTCGCTAATAGTCCATTATTTACGACAAATTTCTTATTAGTGATGATTTTCTTATTATAGCCTTTGCAAATAATCACACTTAGCTATAGCTTTTGGATTACCCATCACTAAGTATTAGCGACGGGACTTTTGGCGACGACATTAGCGATGACGATTTAGCCGTCGTGAGTACTTTTAGTGACGGTTTTTTAAGTATTCACGACGACTTTCAACCGTCACGTATACTCCGATTTTTACTAGTGACACATACATCAACATATTGTAAGGTTTATTTGTTTTGTTAGATTTAATCACATCATATAGGATGGTATTCTTTTGCCTCCCTATTTGGAGAGGTCATGAGTTTTAATCTTCCTAGATGATTACACCCCAAATTAGTGAGATGTGAGCGTATGTTTTTTTCTTTAGATAGTTTTTCGTCGAAGTGGCTCACTGGTTACAGGCCAAATATCCAGTTCGAAGAGTTAAGTTCGAATCCGTCAGCACACAAAATATCCGTCCAAACGGACGATTTTGGCAAGACCCCTGCGCGCACACAACGTAGGCGGGGTACCCATGGACCCGACCGGAATTATCTCTAATTCTGGAAGAAAATTTCGGATTCCGGATTGGAACCTCAATCGTTTGTAAATAGTTGTACATACCTGGCCACTGGCCCACATTTAAAAAAAAAAAAAAAAAAAAAAAACATGCCATGCTTGTTACTTATTCCTGCACAATGTAGATGTCCAATATGTTGTATCAAGGGGAGAAATAATTTTATTTTTTTAGTACTTATTTTATGTCTTTTTGGTACTTATATATCTGCTAACAAGGAAAAAAGGAAAATGGTGCCTAGGGCTGCAAACAAGTCCAGTAGAGTCGAGTTGTACTCTCTATTTAAGCTTAGTTCGATTAATTTTAATTAAGTTCAAGATTGAGCCGAGTTTTTATAAATAGTTGTTCAAACTTGATTTATTTAGATATTAAACGAGCTCAAGCTCAATGAAACTATGATATATTTAATTCAATGTTTTATTTTAAATATATAAACTCAAGTTAAAATATGGCAAGTAGCAAGTTTTCTACATCCTTAGTTATTTGATAGAAAATACTATAAAATATTAGAATATGTTATTAATTAAGATTATTCATGACTAAAATAATTCAATGAATACTTAAAAAAGATCTTCATAAAATATTTAAAATGAACTCTTAACAAATACTTATACGAGTTTATTCATGAACATATTTGAGTTGAGCTCGCCTGTATGCAAGCTTGACTCGTTCAGTGAACTGAACTCAAATTTTGTTCAAACTTATTTATTTAACTTAATAAATATGTCGAATCAAATTCCTATCGAATAGTCTTAGAGTTATTCATGGAAACTATTATTCATTTGCACACACTCACACCCACGTAGGAGAGACACAATTCCAGGACGACGAAGACATGATGCCTCCTGTAACCTGCAGAGGCCAGTTGGAACTTGGAAGAGGGCACAAGACAGAAGAGATTTGCGTACGATACAGCATTTTTAATTATAAAAAAAGGTGGTCACCAGGCATTACCACCTTTCCCAGATTTGATTACAGATTTCCTTCAGGCGGGACGTCCCTGATGAACCGTGTGAGCAGGTGTGCTCTTCACTCTAATGTGGCAGACCAAAATCTGAGTTTTAACGGGCTCACCATGTGTAGATCGAATCGGTGGTGCTCTTCTTTCTCTTTAATTTTCTTCTCTGTCCCTTTTTTTATTTCATGGGTACGTACCTCTCTCTCTCTCTCTCTCTCTGATTAGATTACAAGTGTACAGTTTGGAGGTACAAGATGACACAGTTTGATATCTAAGTTTTTGGAGCTTAGCATGTGCAGATCATCAAACCTGTGGGCTCTACTGATCTTGTTTTTCTTTGTTTAATTGCATGCACTGACATATATATAGTTAATCTCTCTTAAGAACCGAGCCTTTGAAAAATATGTTCATCTTTGTCCTCATCATAAGCACTTCACGTTCATCTTAATTAACCAACAGAGGAATTAAGGTTCAACTACAATCCAAAATGATAAAGATATAAGATGTTCTTTTACGTGGGGAGGGGAGCAATATTCCTAGATCTCAGAGGAAAATGGTTTCTTTGACAGGCAGAGGATGTGATCGTTAACACCTGCACTTTGACGGCCTTTAAGGCTTTAACAACGTTTGTAGAGTAACATGACACCATTGGCTGTTTCTGTCCCGTTCTTATAATAAGATGGTGGGATAAAAAAGGGAAATCATCAGAATATTCTAACATAGTGCAGTGGCATGAAGTGGCATACACGTGTAGTTGTAGTAGCCTTGATCAAGATTTCTTTACCAAGAGGATACATAGACAGCAACATATTGTAAAGTTTATTTGTTTTGTTAGATTTAATCGCAGAGTAATACTTGTTGCAATGTTTCTGCCTATTGCACACACGGATATTACAGTGGATTATTTTTTTTCGTTTATTTTTTTTCTAGATCAGCTCCAAAGTACCTTAACCGTCCGTACAGCGCAATGTATGGTCGGACGATTAAAGAAAAAAATAAAAATCAAGTTTTAATGAACCATAAAATGTACTTTTTACTATTCATTAGACTTCGATTTTTTATCTTTCATATCTTTTTTTGTCGTCTAATTAGACATTGCACTGTATTGACATTAGGACATCTCAGAGCCGACCTTAAAAAAAAAAAACAATGTTTACATGCAACACGTACCCAGGAGAATTGCAGCAAGTATTACTCTTAATTACAACATACAGGATGGTTAACAGTTACACCCGCACATGGGATGTGAGCCTATGATTATTCTTTAGATAGAGAACAATCATCTAATTAATTAAATAGAATACTCTTATTCAATGCATAAACTTCTCCAAATATAAGACTTTGATAATTAGATTCGATTCTCTCTTACTTAAGAGATAATGAAAATACTCAACCACTGCACCGCTAATTAAAAAAAGTTAGATTTTAATTATGAAAGCAAAAAATGGTAAATCATTCGAGTTTTTCTTTCTATTTCCTTGAAGACCTTGTTCGATCAGCCAGTCCAAAGACCGAAGATCATAGGGATATTATTTAAGAGTTAAACTTGCTGCACCATTGTTTTTAATTCAAAAAGTCTCTAGTTGACGACCAAAAAAGATGTTGGATTCAATTTAGATTTTTCATCTTTTTCAAATTATCTCATTGAAGGTCAGATTGTACAAGCATTTTGAGCACAATGGGACCTCCAAAAAAATAAAATAATAATTTTTTAAATTAAAAACACCGGCATCGATTCAAGACCAATTGCCACAAATTGAACTTTCTTTTTAGTGAGTAATACTTGTGGCACTGTCAAGGATGCAAAAATTAGTGAGTTAGAATGAGTCATCTTATTCTCTTTTGTCATCTAAAAACCTCACGTAACTTCTGTCTCCTCATTAATTACATTATGATGTCATTAGCTCGTTAACAAACATAAGAGGAAGAGGGTGAATTAAAAAAAATTATTCGTTAGACTAGAGAGTATCTTGAAGCTCTTAAGAGCTTCAAGTTCATCTCCAGAGTATGATGTTCTGGACAGTAATTCAAAACATCATGTTCTTAAAAACGTGAGAATGTTCTGGAGAGTTTCGAGATGTTTTCAAAAAAAATTAACAAATAAATTATTTTATTTTTTCTATCTCCTCTCTTCTCATGCGTGTTGATGTACTGATGGTGTGGGAATAAATAAGAAGACCAAAATCACGTAAACTTTCCAAATAACAAAAAAGAAAAATAAAAAAGAACTCATTTCGCATCAGTACAGTACAACAAATATTTCTCATATTTAATTAAGTTGTCTTCGGTCGTTTAATGGTGAAGATGACCGGATCATTTTTTTTGAAGCATACGTTGATGACATGAGGCCACTATGAGTGGACGGTCAGGGATTTGACTCGAGTAAACAGTAGGAACCGTACGGTGAGACGTGTGATGGAACATGCCATGCCACATGGTGCTGGCATAGCGCTGCTGCTCTGTCTGACGAGTGCAAAGGTGGCGTTGGGGGCCTCCAGCTCACCAGAGTGGGGTTGGCGGAGATTACGTTTTTCTTTTTATTTTTTTTAACAAGGAAGAGACACCCTTAGCAAGTCAAGTGTATCATAAATTTATGATTTTACCAAAAATTATGATTCAATTATATTTTTATATTTTAATTGTATTTTTTATACACAATTCTCAGTTTATTGTAAGAATGTTTAAAATCTTAATAAATTTAAGACATAGTAATTTAACCATGTTTTTTAATTACATTTTTTTAAAGTAAAGTATAGCTTTACAAAAAGAACTCACTCATTTTTATAATATATTTTATTATATTTTTATAATCTATTTTAAGATTACATTTTATATGTTAAAAGTTAACATAACTTTCACAATTTTTTTTTTTGCAGAGAATTTTTAGATTTTTTTGTCGACTTAGATATTTTCTTAGAACCAATTTTTTTGCCAAATCCCAACTTGGTGACATTGAACACCTCAAAGAGATGAGAAACTTGGTGTAGTTTCATAATAACTACTCTTTTATCCCTAACATCTTCCAAAAAAATTATATGTATATTTTATGTCAAAATATATGTTTTTTGAACTTCAATTGAATAATAGAAAGTTTCCGTCCATTCTAGTGAAGTCAAAAGTATACATATAAACACTCTCATAGATGCAAAACTATCTAAATTTTTTTAGCATATTTGATTAGAACTTACGGTATTATGATGGGAAGAGTATAATTGCACATGTTCCCAAGATGTTAGAAGTATTCATAATCATACATGAAAGTTAGGTGTATACATATTGATTTAAGAAAATCTCATCCGGCCCAGATGGCTTGTGGATTGGCCTAGTTACTCAGAAAGGCCCAGTTCCGTCCATAGAAGTCTCACTCAAATAAAGATAACCACTAGAGCTGAGAATTTGATGCTCAGGCTGACCTCTACCTCGGATATGATTCAACCTGTATCGAAAAATCTGTCTTTTTTAAAGAGACCTCAACCAAAATCCAAGTCTTCACGGGCTCACCATGTGTAGATCGAATCGGTGGTGCTCTTCTCCCTCTTTAATTTTCTTCTCTTTCCCTTTTTTCTTTCATGGGTACGTACCTTTCTCTCTCTTTGTGATTAGATTACAAGTGTACAGTTTGGAGGGACAAGATGACACTGTTTGATATCTGAGTTTTTGGAGCTTAGCATGTACAGATCATCAAATCTGTGGGCTCTACTGAGTTCGTTTTTCTTTGTTTAATTGCACGCACTGACATACTTAATCTCTCTAAAGAACCTAGCCATGAAAAATACCATCATCTTTGTGCTCATCATAAGTACTTCACGTTCATCTTATTTAACCAACAAAGGAATTAAAGATATAAAGTATTCTTTTACGTGGGGAGGGAAGCAATATTTCTAGATCTCAAGAGGAAAAGAGTTCCTTAACAGGCAGAGGATGTGATCGTTAACAGCTGCACTTTGACGGCCTTTACCAACGTTTATAGAGTAATATGATACCATTGGCTGTTTCTGTCCCTTATAATAAGATGCTGGGATTAAAAAAAAAAATCATCAGAATGTTCTAACTTAGTGCAGTGGCATGAAGTGGCATACACGTGTAGTTGTAGTAGCCTTGATCAAGATTTCTTTGCCAAGAGGATACACAGTATGAGAGGGCCCGATTTAGTTTGGCCCAAATACTGAGTGGGTCGGCCAGTTAAGGGGCGCCTTAATCCCCTACCAAGGTCCTGCGGGTCCTTCTGGCCCATGTCATTAGGTTCCCGTAGGAAGCCTTTGAATCCGAAGTAGACTCCGCCGCCCTGTAGATGCAAGGTGACTTCCTATCGAAAGAAGTCCTTTCTGAATCCCCATTTGATCTGTTCATAAGGGAAACCAACGCCGGATAAGGAAGCCAAAATCCCATCCCACTCGGGGACGGGATTGAGCTTACCCTATATGTCCTCCCTACGGACTCTCTGATCGCCTTCGACCTTCCCTATAATAGACTCCCTGCTAACCTCAGGAGGTATGCCCTAAGCTCTACACTATTCCATCAAGGCATTTGCTCTTTTCGGTACTGACTTAGGCATCGAAGGGGGTTCCCCCGCATTGGAACTGGGGTCTCCTCTGACCTAGCGTCTATCTTGTAGGAGCGGTAGGGAGATCATTGTGATTTGGAGGAGTTCAACCGCTTGATTTAGATCGAACGTGATAGATATAGGTGTCCTCTAAGCCAATCATAAGACACCTATTTCAATCTGGTTCACTAATCAATGGCATTAAATTCATTATGTAGATTGACATATTTATAATTGCACATAATGAAGTCCATGAATATGTGCAATAGTCATTAGATTATGATGAGATCATAATAATGAGACTGATGACTTATAAACACATATTCTCAATTGTTCATAGTCGTAGGATGCTTGAGAAGGACATCAAACATCCGGTTAGACTAGTACAGGTTATTCCAGCTCATATGATGAGGATAACTGATCTCGTTAGTTACTCGTGTGGAGACACAATGGTAAACCTGTAGGTGTTCATTGGGGAATGAGTTCACTGAACTGATCCGCCATGAATCGCCGAATGGTAATTTACCTGACTGTCAATCGGCTTGATTCATCGTCACAGTGGCGTAATTGATCCTTGGACTTGAGACACCAAAGACATCTTGTCGGTGGACTTCTGGACTTTGACCTTGACCTACGAATCCCTATCAACGGGATCTCTAATAGTTAAGGATCGGGTCCAGCAGAAGACCTTCGAAGGTGATTGTGTGTTCAATAAAGGATCGTTCGCTCTCAGGTAACTGGAGAGATAATGCTCTAGAATAGATCCGCAGGAATCTCTGGCCAGAGCAGAAACAATATCAGAAAAGAGGCTTTCTGATATTGTACAGCGGAGTCTGATTCAAGTGAGTTGACCATCTAGGGTTTGACAGTTGACCATACCCTAGCTTAACTCGAGAGCATTGTGCGAACGAAGGATTATAGCCACGTGGTAACTGTGGACGGACAGGTTCCATGAGTGGGTTGCTGAACCCCATTGCCTTCCGGGATCATGCGGTGTTGCTTGGCACCCAACTTGATCGAAAGTCCGACCGAATTTACATGCGATGATAATTCGGTTGAGTAATTAGTTAATATCTAGATATTAATTAATTACAATAAGTCAATAACTAGTTATTGGACTTAACGGGTTGAAAATCGGACTGGTAAATGGGCCTAGAGGGTCACACGCAATAAGATTCTCAGTCGGTGGTACATAAGTGGGATTTATATTAACTCGGAGGCTTTTGTGAAAAGTCGCGCCGACTTAATATATATACGTGCTATTGAGAAACCCTGGGACAAGCTCCAGGATTTCCCTTGCTGGCTGTCATCCCTCCTTTCTCTCTCCTCCTCTGGGCGCCCCGTTCGAGGCGCTAGAACAATTTTCGTATCCGCCGCGTGTGATTCCCGAAAGTCGGGAATTCCCATCGACGGGATTTCACTAATCGTTGCGGCGACGAATCTTCAACGAGCGAGCTGAAACGGACGAGGGATCGAGGACGAACCACTGCGGAGGATCGTGTGGATACCGCTGGAGGCCGGACGCTTGTGCGGCTCGCGGCATCGCCTCGACGGAACTGAGACGGAAGCGGATTCGAATCCGCGCACGGTAATCGGATTACTTCTCGTTGTTTTCGGTTTTAGTTTTTCGTTCTGGATCGGATCAGCGGGCATCGGGCGGGATAAAATTTTGTTCATCGTTTCCGCTGCGTTCTTCGCGTCCCGCCCGGATCCCAACAGTAGTATTAGAGCCAGGTTCCGCTCTGATCCACTCCGGAACGATTAAATTAATATTCTAGAATGAATTCCATGCGTAAATTTATTTTTCTTGCACACGAGTTTGTTCAAGGGATGAACGATAAAATTTAGATTAAATTTCTGTGGAGAAAAAAATATGTTTTGGAGTTTCATGGTGTTCTTCGTGAAGATGAAGAACCGGCCTTTGTGAGCTTCGTAGAAGGGTACCTGTTAGTTTAAGGTGGCCTACAAGCCAATCTGACTATGTAAATCTCGTTCATTTATTAATAAAATGGCATAATATTCATTATGTGTAAATCGCATTAATTATCGTTTCATAATGAAGTCCGTGAATATGTGCTATAGTGATCAGATTATGATGAGATCATACTAATGAGACTGATCACTTAAACACACATATTCTTAATCGTTCCTAGTCGAAGGATATCCGAGAAGGACATCGGATATCCGGTTAGACTAGTACAGATTACTCATGCTCATATGATGAGGGTGACTGATCTCATAAGTCACTTGTGTGGAGACACTGAGGCGAATCTGTAGGTGCTCATTGGAGAATGAGTTCACTAAACTGATCCGACTGAATCGCTGGATGGTATTGTACCTCACTGTCAACCAGCATGATTCTATTGTCGCAGTTGCGTGGATGGTCCTCGGACCTGAGACACCAAGGACACCTTGGCGGTGGACTTCTGTGCTTTGACCTTGGTTAACGAATCTCTAGCCACGAGATTCTAATACGCCAAGGATTGGGTACAGCGGAATACCGTTGAAGGGAATTGTGTGTCAATAAGGAATCATTCGCTCTCGGTACTTAGAGAGAGAATGCTCTAGGAAGGATGCGCGAAAGTCCCTGGCCAGGGCGGACGATAATATCGGGAAAGGAGTTTTCCGATATTTATCAGCGGCATCCAATCCAAGTGAGTCGACCGGTTAGGGTTTGACAGCTCGCCATACCCTGAGTTGATTCGAGAGTATTGTACGAATGAAGGATTATATCCACGCGATAACTGTTGGCGAAAAGGTTCCAAGAGTGGGTTACTTAACCCCAAATACCTTCCGGGTTCATGCGGTGTTGCTTGGCACCCAACGTGATCGGAGGCCCGGTCGAATTCGATGTGCAACATCAATTCGATTGATTAATTGATTAATAAAGGGTTATTAATTAATTAATAAAGTCAGTGAGGAGTCACTGGGCTTATTGGGCCATTGACTGGACTGGTACTTGGGCCTAGAGGGTCACACGCACATGATTCTCAAGGCGATGGATAAATAAGTGGGTTTTATACAAACCGGGGGTTTTTATGAAAAACCGCGCAGTTAGTATAAAACATAGCGAACGGGCTGAGCAGGCAAAGCTGCTGCTAACCCTAGCCGCCCCTCCTCAGTTTCTGTCTTTCTCTAGCTCCCAGGCAGATCCAGATCTGCTCCGGTGCTTCTCCGAATCCCGTTCGACGGGAAATCGTCCGCGCGTTGCGGCGATCATTGTGGCGACCAGCGGAGGCTTCGTGGGCTACGAAGAACGTGAGGATATCCATCGCAGGGAGGATCGCGTGGACTTCGCTAGAGGCCGGGCGCTTGCGCGACTTGCGGTGTCACACCGACGGAACCGAACGGTTGCGGATTCGAATCCGCACACGGTGAGAACTTCGATAATCCGATTATCGTATTTTAGATTTCGAAACAGGAACGGATCGGTGTAAATATTTTTGTTTTCCGCTGCGTGAGCGATCCGGAGAAACCGAGAAAACCCAACAGTACCATGGTGATTGAACACCATCTTTGGGCATGCTGGTATGACCAGAAACATTTAGCATGGCCGACGGCTAGCCGAGGACCCTTAATTTCTAAGTTTTTCAAGCGTTGAAAGAACATAGAAATAGAAGCCGCAATCTGCAAAACTGCTTCAAACCGCCTACTTTAATAGGCTGCCAGCGGCGAGGGACTCGCCAGCCGGCCATCGCCGGCGTCGGAGTAGGAAGAGGGATGTACCCTCTTGAGATTCTGGCCGGCCATCACCTTGACGGCGCCGGAGGTGAGCCAGGAAAGGGGTGCAAAGATGGCGGTTGGGGCACAAACCCTAGCCTGCAACCCGGGCGAGCCAGGCGCTAAACGCCTGGACCGGCCGGTCCCGAGCTGGCCCAACCGGGGGCGGCTGGGCCCAGGCCGGCGCGCTAGGCACTAGACCTGGCTGGGCCAGGTGGTGCCTGGCTCGAGCCCTGGCACCCCACAGGGGCCGACCTAGCTCGGACCAGGCTATGCAGGCCCGAGCCACTAACCCCCCCCCCCCTAATGGGCCATGTTAGCCCATATGCCAACCAGCCCATTTAACCCCTATTTCCCCATGACCCTTTTATTATTATGAACCCCACCCATTTAAATTGAATAACATAATTAATTTTTGTTTAAAACAGTTTTAAAATTAAATTTATTATTTCAGTTAAATGGGTTTGTTAAGATTTGATCTTAATAATGGGTTAATTTATTATGATATGATCTCAATTTATTAACCAACAAATGTTGTTACAAATTATTAAGATATGATCTTAATAAAGGGGTTTATAATTTAAGATTAGATCTTAAATAAAGGGGTATTAATTATTTAAGGTGTGATCTTAATTTAATTAACAATTGTTGTTAATTTAATATATATTTGATATGAGTAATTAAAGGGGTTAAAATTTAAGATTTTGATTTTAAATTATAATTAACAAGTGTTGTTAAATTAATTAAGTTGTGACTTTAAAATATTGTAACAAATGTTGTTAATTTAATTTTAAGTCATGATCTTGAATAGAATTAACAAGAGTTGTTAATTTTGTTATAATTATATGATTAGATAAATGTATTAATTTCTTGGCAATCACTGTTAGGAAATTAATTTTATAATCGAGGGACACTTAGTAATAGTTATTAAGTGTTTAATTGACTAATTTTGATGTGTTAATTAATTCTTGAGAATTAACCCTTAATAACAGTTTTTAAGGATTCATTTATTTATTTTAAAACTCTCAATAATAGTTATTGAGATATTTAATTAAATTTCTCAAGAATCTCTCAATTATAGTTAATATTGATCTAATCTACTTGGAATTTAATCTTTTATAAATGTTATTAAAGGATTAAATTAAGTCTAAGATGTTAGACTATTTTAATTAGCAATGTTCTAATTATTATTTCTTAATAATTGTTATTGAGAAATATGATTTAATTAAGGGGTTTTAACAAGGAGTTGTTAAGGGGTTAATAATTTGAGTTTAAAATTCTTTTATAAATGTTATTTAGGAATTTTTAATTCTTTCTAAATGTTAGATTGGTTCGCATTAATAATTGTTATTAATGTGATTTAAAATTAATCTAAGTGTTAGATTAATTAATTTAGAAATATTCTAAATTATGCATGGAATATTTTAGAATTTTAATTTTACCTTTGTGTGCGCATGTTGATGTGTTTAATGCTTTAAATTAGATTTATTGCATGTTAGAAAATAAGATTTTCGAAAATTCAAATTATCCAATTTTGATTGGTACCCAGGTTTTAAGAAAGCCAAAATTATTATAATTTCAAAATTTTAGCCTTCATGTGATGTGCTTTATCATGTGTGGATGGTTAAAATTTGTGGTGGTCATGGACATGCACTTAGTTAAATTTCATATCATGTGATGGTGTGTGATTTTGTAGATTGTTATGGAATATGATGTTCATTAATTAAGTGTTAATTAATGAGGCCTGCGTGTCTCCCTCTCTTTCTCATTCTATTGTAATTCTATCTCCCTCTGTCATTGTACTCGGCTATAAGGCTTTCTTTTACAATTAATTTGTATTTGAAAATGTTTCAAATTCTATTTTATATTTGTAATTAATCGCGCCGACCGAGAAGAGGCGAGGATGATCTAGAAATACAACCAGGAAGGCGACAGGAGATGAGATCACCAGTGGCTATGTGTTTGCATGTTTAGATCATATAAATGTTATATAGTTTTGGTGATTAATTGTTTGGCTCCAGTTAATCACCGTGCTGTCCATGACCACATAATGAACATGTATGGTTGATGCATGATTTTTAGTTATTGATTATGAATCGATTGCTAATATCTAGGTATAGTTAAATATATTCGATATATTTATAAACTATCACCTAGGATGAGACCAACTTAATATAAACAAAACCTTCGACATAAAGTCTAAGCCGGAGCGCGAGTCATTGAGAATGTACCGCGTGGCTCTCCATCAATATAGTTCTTAGAACTTGATTCAGTGATGACAATTTCTATGTGTTTATCCGAGATATGCCACCATGTGATGAAAAGACTATTAACTATGACATTATGATGCCTTGAGATTGGAATAGAGGAACGGTGTAGCTATCATCGCGTTTACCCGGGAGCTACATTCTTACTCTACTCTGTCACGTATTGATGGTATAGCTTAGACCCGGTATAATGGTCTACTGTGTTTACCCAGGACCATTAAAGACCTGAGAGCCGAAATAAGATCGGATATTGCAAGGAGTTGCAATTACCATGAGATGGTTGCTCTAAGATAATGGTATGATACTATGTGTTTATCCGAGGTCATACTATGATTCTTGGAGATTCTGATCCTCACTAGGAGACCGTCGGAGTCTTCCGTTCTGTATACCTGAAGGTTATACAGTCCGTCGAAAAATAGTGGAAAATAATTCAAGATAAAAGACCATAATTGAATTATCAGAACTATCTGCTTAAATCACGTTATTTCCTTCGATTCACTAAAATGTCGTCTATTCGAGAAATTGGCATATTGGATGCCGATACTTCTCATACTCATACTGACTAGAAAACTCTGAAGAATGTCTTCAGGGTCAAGTGAAAGTCACTATCCTAATCAGACATCATGAATCCTCTTACTTGGATAGACCAAGGTGAAGAGGTACTCATGGTATGCCTTATTGAAAGGCGATGATTGTCATGAAATCTCTTATTTGAATAGACCAAGATGAAGAGATATTTATGATGTGCCTTTGAGAAAGACAAGTAGTAAGATTTTAAATGATCGAATCCACACCTAAAAAGGATAAAGGAAAGTCAGCTGAGATAGAGAAGTAGCAGTTCTCCCACTGCAACCAATATAAGGATATAGGTAAAGGCAAAACGGATGTGAAACTTGAAAGAAGTTTCAGATATCCTTATTAATAAACTTTTGCATGTCTATTGGAGAATTAGCGTATCCAATATGAGATATTGGAAATGATTCTCAGAGCTGTAATAGTACGCAGACTTAGACAAGTAAAGGAAATCGAAAAAAATACAAATGTTGAGTTAGACTCAACAATTGTTCATGATATTCATGGGTTGCTGTCTGACAGTAAATCTGTGTATATCTATAGGAATCTAATATGAAACTGAATAACTGTTATTTAGTTGTATATCAAGAATAACATTGATTGAAAAGAATAATAGTTGTTCGAATCAGTCAATGCACTATAGATTCTTGAAGTGACATTTCATATGATAAATGTTCACAAGTCTCCTATAGAAATGAATTGTGTGAATCCTGATTATCTATGGTATTGTACATAGGGTTGTACAATAAGAAATTATTAATGCTGATGCATATTGATGTAAACAGCTCAAAGGCCAAAGATAATCACTACTATTGACTTACCTTATAGTTTACTCTTGGAATAATTCGACTGTATGTACTTACTGAAGTACAAGACGAATGCATCTGAAAGATTTAGGTATAAGATCAATATGAAGTATTAGAATTTTTGATTTGATCAAAAAAACTAATACTTAGGTATATGATTCACATAAATCATTAAGAGGATAATTGTATCCTCGCTCGATTAATCCTCATTGTACATCATAGCAATATGATAAAATGAGGAATTTCACCTTATTAAGATATGGTGCAATGCATAACAAGATTTGCCTAATTCTTATCCTTGTGAACATGAGTATAAACATTAGATGTCCATGCTTTACAGATGGTTCCAAATAAGTCAGTGTATGTCCATATAAGATATGGAAACCACGTAATTCATGTGAGATGTGAATTATGAACAAACCTGATTTAAAAGTCAGGTATTACCGTGGTGTGAATTTGTAAATGTCTAAAGAGTTTGGACATTACAATTATTGGCTAGGCGATAATGAAATAATTATCGTCCTGAAAGCTGTCTTCTGTGAACAGGAATATGTCCTCAAAGAAGATAGTGAGAGCTGATAAAACTAGAAGATGTTCTAGATTCACAAGTAAACATAAGATTATTAGATAATCTTTAGTTGTTTGGAACCACTCATGACACACATCAGAGAGCTTCGTAGATTTTTTGAGATTTTCTCAGTGACTAGAAAGATATGTTTGACATATCTAATTTAGCAAGATGAGAGGAGCTCAAAAAAGATTATGATTTAAAACATGATAATGATGCTCTCTGTCATTACAACTTTGAGATTGATAAGTTTATTAAAATTCTACTTATCTATACTGCCAATCATGAGATGATGACAGTTGGATATTAAAAGTACTCTTTCAATGTGATTGAGGTAAAGATGTATATGATACACCTTTAAAGCTTTTAGAATGTCCAGGAAGCAAGTTATGATTTCAAAGATCATTTTGAATCAAACTAAAACTTCCTAAAGTTGTAATAAGAGTTTTTGACTTAATTGTCAGATATTACGTGATTATTAAGAATGATCACGGACTGTGTGTGTTCAAAGAGGACAATGGGAGTATGGTCGCTTTAGTAATGCTTTATGATAATAACATCAAAGTCTTTGAGAATGACTTCGGGATGTTACTATTAGTGAAAGCATTGTTAACTATGGTTTCCTCCATAATAGATTTAGTTATAATATCTCACGTATTGGAAATACGAATATATTAAGATAGATTGGTGGGGATATTATATTGACATGTATGTCAAGATGTTTGGCATAAATTTCATAACAAATCTCAATTGTTGAGATATGGAATTTATTCCTTTAAAGAAAAGATTCCTTAAATGATACAGGAGTGAAATGCATCATTAAGCGCTTGAGAAGTGCTAAGGATGCATTCACGTATGTGGAGAGGATGATTTGAAACTATGAGGTCACACTGACTCAAATTTCAAGTGAAATAATGGATTCAACCTTCTAGTAGAAAGGAATGGATTGGAAGAGTTCCAATCCAGAACTCGATATTAAGGAAACGACATAAACAAGTGATACTGTTATTAGAACGGTATTGATGAAAAGGTTCATCCCTGAACTAGATGTAGTTCTAAAAGGTCTCTGATACCATCCCATCGTTGCAGCACAACAGTGGGAGCGATAAATTGTGTGATCGAGCCATGGTCTCTTCAGAAGTTCCAGAACATTCTGAGGTTCTTTCACAGGTTCAGAGACAAAGGATTGAGAGGAAATAACGTAATGGAAAATATTCCATATGTAGATAATTTAGCAGATCCCTGACCATGTCTTAGTCACAGACTTTATGTGAACATCACCTAGATTTGATGGAGATCAAATGCGAAGGTGATTGGCTTGAGTCCAAGTGGGAGATTGATGGATATAGGTGTCCTCTAAGCCAATCATAAGGCACCTATTTCAATCTGGTTCACTAATCAATGGCATTAAATTTATTATTTAGATTGGCATATTTATAATTGCACATAATGAAGTCCATGAATATGTGCAATAGTCGTCAGATTATAATGAGATCATAATAATGAGACTGATGACTTATAAACACATATTCTCAATTGTTCCTAGTCGTAGGATGTTTGAGAAGGACATCAAACATTCGGTTATACTAGTACAGGTTATTCCAGCTCATATGATGAGGATAACTGATCTCGTTAGTTACTCGTGTGGAGACACAATGGTAAACCTGTAGGTGCTCATTGGGGAATGAGTTCACTGAACTGATCTGACATGAATCGCCGAATGGTAATTTACCTGACTGTCAATTGACTTGATTCATTGTCACAGTGGCGTAGTTGATCCTTGGACTTGAGACACCAAAGACACTTTGTCCGTGGACTTCTGGACTTTGACCTTGACCTACGAATCCCTATCCACGGGATCTCTAATAGTTAAGGATCGAGTCCAATGGAAGACCTTCGAAGGTGATGGTGTGTTCAATAAAGGATCGTTCGCTCTCAGGTAACTGGAGAGAGAATGCTCTAGAATAGATCCGCATGAGTCTCTGGCCAGAGCAGAAACAATATCAGAAAATAGGTTTTCTGATATTGTACAGCGGAGTCTGATTCAAGTGAGTTGACCATCTAGGGTTTGACAGTTGACCATACCCTAGCTTAACTCGAGAGCATTGTGCGAACGAAGGATTATAGCCACGTGGTAACTGTGGACGGACAGGTTCCATGAGTAGGTTGCTGAACCCCATTACCTTCCGGGATCATGCGGTGTTGCTTGGCACCCAACTTGATCGAAAGTCCGACCGAATTTACATGCGATGATAATTCGGTTGAGTAATTAGTTAATATATAGATATTAATTAATTACAATAAGTCAATAACTAGTTATTGGACTTAACGGGCTGAAAATCGGACTGGTAAATGGGCCTAGAGGGTCACACGCAATAAGATTCTCAGTCAGTGGTACATAAGTGGGATTTATATTAACTCGGGGTATTTTGTGAAAGGTCGTGCCGACTTAATATATATACGCGCTGTTGAGAAACCCTGGGCCAAGCTCCAGGATTTCCCTTGCTGGCCGTCATCCCTCCTTTCTCTCTCCTCCTCTAGGCGCCTCGTTCGAGGCGCCATAACAGTTTCTGTCTCCTCCGCGTGTGATTCCCGAAAGTCGGGAATTCCCGTCGGCGGGATTTCAGCAATTGTTGCGGCGACGGATCTTCAGCGAGCGAGCTGAAACGGACGAGGGATCGAGGACGAACCACCGCGGAGGATCGCGTGGATACCGCTGGAAGCCGGACGCTTGTGCGGCTCGCGGCATCGCCTCGATGGAACCGAGACGGAAGCGGATTCGAATCCGCGCACGGTAATCGGATTACTTCTCATTGTTTTCGGGTTTAGTTTTTCGTTCCGGATCAGATCAGCGGGCATCAGGCGGGATAAAATTATGTTCATCGTTTCCGCTGGGTTCTTCGCGTCCCGCCCGGATCCCAACAGAACGAATATCCGACCCAACATTCTTTGATGCCATTTGTGGGAATCTCAACAAAAAGTCATGGCAAGAAGAAATAACAACCGCTCTTAGCGCGCTCTCCCCATTGACCCTCCTGCCCTGCTGATCGATGTTCGGCCCGTTCCGCCACCGCCAACCCTTCCTGCCATCCATCCACCGGCTCAAGCCCCGGCCACTCAGGCCGGTGTGCCCTTGGCACCCAAGGCAGCTCCCAATGTAGTCGGACATCTTTCATGCCAGGCGATCCCCAAAAGGGGAGCTTCCAATTGTGATAGCCTTACTGCGACGTCTGGAGGATAGACTCGATCTTGTAGAAGGCCTCCTGGCAAGCAGCCCAGAGCCAATCAATCCACAACAGGGGTTCCAATCGGTTGCCCCTCTAGATTCCCAGGCTTCAAGGGGACCCCAAGGTCGCCGTTTAGGAGATCCGCAGCCCGAGAATCGTCAGTTAACCTGCCAGGTGAGCAGAGGGCGGTCCCGGCGGCGGTCAGGTAAAAGACGGCGCCAACACCGACGATCCATAGCCTCCTCCAACAGCTCTACCTCGGCATCTTCGGAGTGCCGCGCTCACCGAGGATGAGGGAGAGACGCTTCCCCGGGGGGGGGGGTCTTCGAGCCACTCCTCAGGTTCCTCTGTCTCTCGGGGCCGGCGGACTTCCTGAGATGGTCACCTTCGCTTTAGACATTCTTCTAGCAGAGATCGCGTGCGAAGGTTGGAGAAGCGTGTGGAGAGGTTACTCTGGCATGATTGGGGTGCCGACCTAGATGATGGAGATAGTGACCGGTCGTGCTTTACCAGATGTGTGCTGAAAGCACCAATGCCACACTGCTTTAGGATGCCATCATTGATGAGATACGATGGCACCTACGATCCTGACGACCATCTATAGTCTTTCGAAAGCACTTTCAACCTGCTAGATGCACCCGATGCTATCCGGTGCCGCGCCTTCCCTACGACATTGGAGGGACTCACCCAGCATTGGTTTGTGCAACTAAAGCCTAACTTCATCGACACTTTCTCCGAGTTAAGAAGAACCTTTAGGAGCAACTTTGCAGCCAGTCGGTGTACGCCGGCCATGACTGCGACGCTGTCTTCCATGAGGCAGGAGAGAGACGAGACCCTGCGCAAGTTCTGGACTCGCTTGCACTAGACGGCCCTAAAAATTCCCAACATGGACGTCCCCATTGCTGCACAATATTTTATTGCAGGAATTCAGAATCAACAGGTCCGCTTTGAGTTGAGCAAGCAGCTGCCAATAGACCTTCCCAACTTGGTTTGCAGGGTAAACTAGTGTATTAATAGTGAAGAACTCTTGCGGGCCTACCCCACTCAGCGGCCAGCCGAGTCCAGAGAAAGACGGAGAAACATGGCAGGTCCTCAAGAAAGACATTTGGAAAATCACAAACTACAGGTACCTTATCCAGACTGGGAATGCCACTACCACCAACAACTACTACTAAAGCTAAAAAGGCTTCACAACACCAACAAGCAACCTTTAAGCTCTACATGCAGAAATAGAAGGGCTACAATAAGGGAGCTTAATTTTAAGGACTTAGGTTTCAGATTCAGTTATCGAGTCGGTTTTGGAAGGCGTTGGCTATGGGCGACGCGGCTTAGGAACCATGCAGGTGTACTGCGTGGTCGGACGTCAGGACGCATGCATACGGCCTCGGTCTTGTCGTCTTGTCGTATGAATGGTGTCACATGTGGTCGACGCGATTCAAAGATCTACCAGTGTACGGCCCTAGTCTTATCGTCTAATTGGCATCGGTCGTGGATGACGTGTTTTAAGCCTGATCGGTTCGATGCCTTGAGCCATCCCTCCTTTCCCTCATTCCCTCCTTCTCACTCACTCTCTTCCCTCTCTCCATCCCCCCCTGTTTCCTTCTCTCCCTCTTCCTCTTCCTCCACTCCACTTCCCCTCTACCTCTCACCACTTCCACCACCATCTCCAATGTGGCTTCTTCACTCTCCGGATGGGGGCCGACGTCTCGGTAGAGTGACGACGTCTACGGTGGTACCGGCGGCGACTTACGGTGTAGCGGTTTGGCGGCAAGGAGCTAGGAGAAGTTCAAGTAACCGGTAGGGTGACGATCCTCGCCCGTAATTCGTTTGATTTAAACCATGATTTTCCACTTTGGAGCATGCTATGGAGGTGTGAGGATTTTGGGTAGAATGAGCATGTTTTAGGAGTTTTTGATGAAAATGCTTCTTTTTATGAAATGGAGAATGGTGTGTTTTCAATTCGGTTATTTGGATTTTTCCTCATCTTTTATATTTGTGGCATTTTTATGCTGTTTGGGGGAGGGATTCCCACGTTGAGGCTCAGTGGGACCTAGGGGCGAAGTGGTCTTGGACGATGAATGGCGTCCATTCAGGCCGACTTGGTTTGTGAAAGACGTAGACCTGAGTCGACGCGATTCAGGTGAGTCCCCCCCGTGGCCCGAGAATAAGAAACTAGCTTTAGGGCATTGAATGACGTCGACTCAGGGCGATGCGATTCAAGCCAGAACCTCATATTTTCCTGTATTTAGCATGTGTGACTATTATACATTATGTCAATTAGATGTATATTGTTAGACAATTTTATTAATGCATGCCTGAAATCATACATTAGGGGTGAGGATTTCCATGTACTTGGAGTCGCATTGTGTTGTGTTTATGCGATCGTGGACTTAAAACAATAGTGGTTTGTGTTTGATACTTTGTGTCGGTGTGGGAGTGACACGGTGTTGGTGTGGGAGTGGTGCTATACTGGTGTGGGAGTGGTACATTTTGATGTGTCACTTGCGACTGAGAGGAGGTAGAACCACCTAAAGCCAGACAAGTCGGAGTAGCCAGCGTGCTATCCGAGGGGTTGCTATTCTATCTCAGCGGGTCGGTATTTTCCTGGTTTGTCTTGGTAGTTTCTGGTGCGTTTCTTACTATGGACCTAAGTGTGATACTTCTATTAAATGTGTACCCGTTCGCCATTAGGCCTGATGTAATCCGAGACGTCAAGGTTACGGGTGTATACCCCTTTCACTTTTTAACTTGATGTAATCTTGGAGGTGAGGGTTACGGGTTGTCCCTATAGCTTCAGCTTGTGAGGGGTTTTGCCAGTCCTCAGGGCCCTCGTATAGCGCCTTGGCCAGGCGTGGAGGGAAGTCCGGCCGATAGGACAGTGGTTTTGACTACCTGTATGAACACGTAACTAGATGGTGATGACTCACTAGTCCCAGTTAGTCTTGATTGGACTCATTGCCTCACCCTACGGCGTCCGGAGCTTGTAGGGGCAGACATGCATGAGTATTGGTTGAGTTGTAAGGCATTGTTAGTATGCGCTCGGCTGTGTGGTTTGTGTGTTTAGCCGGATCGTTGGTTGTGAATTGTGGTGTTGAGTTGGTTGCCTGAGTTACTTTGGAGCTGTGTTTACTATTGGTGGTTTCTTCTCTTCGACTTTTGCAGTTGTGACTGTAGCTTTACTACTTTCGTTTACAGCTTTCCCTTACTTTTGCGGTTGCCTGGTAGTATTTCCATGAGGTAGGGGTCGCATGATCGTTAGTCTTAGGTGGCCTATAAACCAATATGACTTTGTAATCTCGTTCATTTATTAATATATAATGGCATTATATTCATTATGTATAATTCGTTATTATCGTCTCATAATGAAGTCCGTGAATATGTGCGATAGTGATCAGATTATGACGAGATCATACTAGTGATACTGATCACTTAAACACACATTCTTAATCGTTCCTAGTCGAAGGATATCCGAGAAGGACATTGGATATCCGGTTAGACTAACACAAATTACTCCCGCTCATAAGATGAGGGTGACTGATCTCATAGTCACTTGTATGGAGACACTAAGGCGAATCTGTAGGTGTTCATTAGAGAATGAGTTCACTGAACTGATCCGACTGAATCGCTGGATGGTATTGTACCTCACTGTCAACCAGCATGATTCTATTGTCGCAGTTGTGTGGATGGTCCTCGGACCTGAGACACCAAGGACACCTTGGCGGTGGACTTCTGTGCTTTGACCTTGGTTAACGAATCTCTAGCCACGAGATTCTAATACGCCAAGGATTGGGTACAGCGGAATACCGTCGAAGGGAATTGAGTGTCCATAAGGAACCATTCGCTCTCGGTACGATGAGAGAGAATGCTCTAGGATGGATGCGCGAAAGTCCCTGGCCAAGGCGGACGATAATATCGAGGAAGGAGTTTTCTTATATTCATCAGCGGCATCCAATCCAAGTGAGTTGACCGGTTAGGGTTTGAAAGTACACCATACCCTGAGTCGACTCGAGAGCATTGTACGAATGAAGGATTATATCCATGCGGTATCTGTCGGCAGAAAGGTTTCAAGAGTGGGTTACTTAACCCCGATACCTTCCGGATTCATGCGGTGTTGCTTGGCACCCAACGTGATCGGAGGCCCGACCGAATTTGATGTGCGACATTGATTCAGTTGATTAATTAATTAATAAAGAGTTATTAATTGATTAATAAAGCCAGTGAGGAGTCACTGGGCTTATTGGGCTATTAACCGAACTGGTTATTGGGCCTAGAGGGTCACACGCAAAAGATTCTCAAGGCGATGGATAAATAAGTGGGTTTTATATAAATCGGGGGTTTTTATGAAAAACCGCGCGGTTAGTATAAAATATAGTGAACGGGCTGAGCGGGCCAAGCTGCTACTAACCCTAGCTGCCCCCTCCTCTCTTCCTCCCTCTCTCTGACACCCCAGGTCAGATCTGGATCTCGGGATTTGCTCCGCCGGTTCTCCGACTCCCGTTCGACGGTAAATCGTCCGCGCATTGTGACGATTGTTGCGGCGAACGATGGAGGCTTCGTAAGCTACGAAGAACGAGGAACGTGAGGATATCTGTCATGAGGATGATCGCATGGACTCCGCTGGAGGCCGGGCGCTTGCCCGGCTTGCGGTGTCGCACCGACGGAACCGATCGGTTGCGGATTCGAATCCACACACGGTAAGAACCGATTATCCGATAATCCGGTTTGTAGATTTTTCGAAATGGGAACGGATCTCCGATTTTTATTTTATTTCCGCTACGCGGGAGATCCGGAGAAACCCGAGAACCCAACAAAAAGATCGAAGGACAAAGGCAAATGAGTAGTAAAGGGTGACTGTTTCTACTGTAAGCAGCAGGGTCACTGGAAGAGGAACTGCAAGGGGTTCCTCAGCGATAAAGCTCATGGAAAGGTGAAGCTATCAGAAGCTTCAGATATCTATATGATAGATATCAACCTGTCAGTTAGAGATTCCACATCTTGAGTATTAGATACCGGATGTGCTTCTCATTTCTGTCATGATGCACAGCTGTTGACAAGTAAGCGCAAGCTGAGAAAGAGTGAGGTGGAATTGAGGCTAGGAAATGGCGCAAAAGTTGCGGTAATTGCTGTAGGGATAGCAAACCTCAGGCTTCCATCGGGAGATGCCTTATCATTGGAAGATTGTTATTATGTTCCTAGCATAATAAAGAACATCGTATCAGTATCTTGTTTAGACAAGATAGGATATAAGTTGTCTATTGAGAATAGAAGTTGTTCGATTTTTTATGGTAATAAATCAATAGCTTCGGCATCTTTAGTTAACGGTCTATATCTTTTAGATGTTTCTTATTACAATCTTCACATTAATAATGCTCTTAAGAAGAGTAAGAATTGTGTGAACCAAGCCTACATGTGGCATTATAGACTTAGACACATTGGTGAAAGTAGGTTGCAAAGGTTGCACAAGCATGGTTATTTAAATACATTCGATTATAAATCGTTTGCGACATGTGAGTCATGCCTTATAGGAAAAATGGCAAAATCTCTATTTACTGGATATGGAGAACATGCCAAGGACATTCTGGGATTAATACATTCAGATGTATATGGTCCCATGTCCACTTAAGCCAAAGGTGGCTTTTCATACTCTATCACATTTACCGATGACTTTTCAAGATTCGGCTATGTGTACTTAATGAAGTACAAGTCGGAAGCATTTGAGAAGTTTAGGGAGTTCAAGAATGAGGTAGAGAAGCAATTAGGAAAGAGTATTAAAGTTCTTCGATCAGATCGAGGAAGAGAATACTTGAGTACTAATTTCATTCAATTCTTAAAGGATAATGGTATCCTTTCTCAGCTGACCCCTCCATATACACCACAGATGAACGGTGTATCAGAAAGGAGGAATCGCACCTTGTTGGACATGGTGCGATCCATGATGACCTTTTTGAAATTACCAGTGTCCCTTTAGGGGTGGCATGCTCTTGAGTTAGCAGCATACCTACTGAACAGAGTACCCAACAAGTCTATAGCTTTTACTCCATATGAGATATGGAAAGGCAAGAAACCAGAATTTAAACATGTTAAAGTGTAATGACCCGCCACCCTATAATCGGAAACCCGATTACTAAATGGGTATCGGATCATTATCCACGGGTTCACACCCGGATCTCATACGACACGTCTGGAGAAGTAAGCGTTAAACATGGTTAAATATAACAATCTCACGGACCTCAAGGAAAGTACAAGTGCGCAGGAAGTAAATTAATAATGTCCGTATATAGTCCAACAATAATTACATGGTCTACAGAATTAAATAAGTACAGGTAAAAGCAAAGTACAACAACATCAGGGCATACCCCGAAACTAAGATAGCTGTTGGCCCGCACACCAAGGAGAACACCACATGCCGCCACTCGCCAAGAAGTCCACACCTGAAACCGCAGGGAGTGAGCCACACCAGAATTGGGCTCAGTAGGGATCATCTGATCCCCGCCTCCCCCCCCACACACAAGTGCAGTAATGCAGAAAAGAAGGCAATTGATTAAAGCAGTAAACACAGTTCCTAAATACCGATATGAGACATATGCGTTCACAATGTAACAGGCGCAGTTCTAAGCAATTCAAGTAACCCAACTCCACACCACATTCGTAACCAATGATCCGGCTAAACACTCAAACCACACTGTCAACCGCGTACAAACGGCGCCTCACAACACCACCAACACCTACGCCTGTCCACCCCTACGATGTTCCGGGCACCGTATGGTGAGGCAGTGAGTCAAACTAGGACTAACTGTGACTAGTGAACCACGACCGCCCAGTTACGTGTGCACACAAGCAGTCTAGACCACTAACCTATCGACCGGACTTCCCTCAAAGCCAGGCCTCGGCGCTTCAAGAGGGCCCTGGGGACCGACGAAACCCCCTCAAACCGAAGCTATAGAGACTACGCGTAACCCTAACCTCCCGGGTCACATCAGGCCAAAGGGCGAAGGGTACCACTCGTAGCCTCGATATCTCAGGTTACATCAGGCCCAGTAGTGAAAGGGTAAACTCCAGCAGCACCACACCCGACTCCACAGTAAGAAACACGCCGGAAACTGCCACGACAAACTAGGAAAACACCGACCCGCTGGGACCAAGCAACAACCCCTCGGATAGCGCACTGGCTACTCTGGCCTGACCGGCTCAAGGTGGTTCTGCTTCCCCTAGCCATAAGTGAAACACTAACATGTACCCCTTCTACACCGGTACGGCAACAATGCCACCTAGACACCGTGTCCCTCCCGCACCGACATAAAGTGTCAAACGCAAACCACAATCGCATAAACACATGTACACACAATGTGATTCCGATTATACATAAATCTTCGGCCTCGATGTACGATTTCAAGCATGCATTTAATGAGGTTCTGTCTTGAATCGCGTCGCCTAAGACCGACGTCATTCAAGACCCCTAAACTAGTTCATGTGAAAACTGGCCTCGGAAGTTGGCCTAAAACACGTCGTGCATGGTAGTCATCTTTTAAAAAGCGTCGTTGTTCCTAGTTGTCTAATCATGACAGAAACATAATCAGGCCTCAGGGTGGTCTGAACTAAAACGCGTCGTCCTGGGAAGCCGCCGTTTGAAAGGCATCGCTGTTCCTGGATGTCATTTAAAACAGAACTCAATTTTCACAGAAACCGCTTCCGGGACAAATCTGGCCTAAATGGCGTCGTCCTAACCCGTCACCATTCTAAATGGCGTCGCCCTAGCCCGACGCCATTTAGAACCTAAAATCTGGTTTTCTGCAACTTAACCCGAACTTCAAAACGGGGTTTCCTCTCCCCCAAAATCACCCAAAAATACCCAAAAATAGGAAATGAAGGGGAGAATCCAATTTACCACTTGAAACACACTAATTCCTATTTCATAAAAATGACCATTTTTATTAAAAAGCCCTTTAAACATGCTCATTCTACCCAAATCTCCACACATGTCGCATACTTCAAGTGGGGAAAACATGGATAAAACAACCAAATCACGTATAAGGATCGTCCCCCTACCGGTCACTTGAACTCCTCCTAGCTCTGTGCCGCCGAACAGCCGCAACGCGAACCGTCGCTGGTACTGCCGTGGACGTCGTCACTCCGCCGGGACGTCGGCTGCCACCCAGAGAATGAAGTGCCTGTTGGGATCCGGGCGGGACGCGAAGAACGCAGCGGAAACGAAGAACAAAAATTAATCCCGCCCGATACCCGCTGATCCGATTCGGAACGAAAAACTTAAACCGAAAACTACGAGAAGTAATCCGATTACCGTGTGCGGATTCGAATCCGCATCCGTCTCGGTTCCGTCGAGGTGATGCCGCAAGTCGCACAAGCGTCCGGCCTCCAGCGGTATCCACGCGATCCTCCGCGGTGGTTCGTCCTCGATCCCTCGTCCGTTTCAGCTTGCTCGCTGAAGATCCGTCGCCGCAACGATTGCGGAAATCCCGCCGACGGGAATTCCCGACTTTCGGGAATCACACGCGGCGGAGACGGAAGCTGTTCTGGCGCGCCAAACAGGACGCCCAGAGGAAGAGAGAGAAAGGAGGGATGACGGCCAGCAAGGGAAATCCTGGAGCTTGGCCCAGGATTTCTCAACAGCGTGTATATATATTAAGTCGGTGCGACTTTTCACAAAAGTCCCCGAGTTAATATAAATCCCACTTATGTACCACCGACTGAGAATCTTATTGCGTGTGACCCTCTAGGCCCATTTACCAGTCCGGTTTTCAGCCCGTTAAGTCCAATAACTAGTTATTGACTTATAGTAATTAATTAATATCTAGATATTAACTAATTACTTAACCGAATTGACATCGCATGTGAATTCGGTCGGACTTCTGATCAAGTTGGGTGCCAAGCAACACCGCATGATCCCGGAAGGTAATGGGGTTCAGCAACCCACTCATGGAACCTGTCCGTCCACAGTTACCACGTGGCTATAATCCTTCGTTCGCACAATGCTCTCGAGTTAACCTAGAGTATGGTCAACTGTCAAACCCTAGATGGTCAACTCACTTGAATCAGACTCCGCTGTTCAATATCCAAAAACCACTTTTCTGACATTGTTTCTGCTCTGGCCAGAGACTCCTGCGGATCTACTCTAGAGCATTCTCTCTCCAGTTACCTGAGAGCGAACGATCCTCTATTGAACACACAATCACCTTCGAAGGTCTTCCGCTGGACCCGATCCTTGACTATTAGAGATCCCGTGGATAGGGATTCGTAGGTCAAGGTCAAGTCCAGAAGTCCACCGACAAGGTGTCTTTGGTGTCTCAAGTCCAAGGATCAACCACGCTACTGTGACGATGAATCAAGCCGATTGACAGTCAGGTAAATTACCATTCGGCGATTCATGTCGGATCAGTTCAGTGAACTCATTCTCCAATGAGCACCTACAGGTTTACCATTGTGTCTCCACACTAGTAACTAACGAGATCAGTTACCCTCATCATATGAGCTGGAATAACCTGTACTAGTCTAACCGGATGTTTGATGTCCTTCTCAAACATCCTACGACTAGGAACAATTGAGAATATGTGTTTATAAGTCATTAGTCTCATTATTATGATCTCATCATAATCTGACGACTATTGCACATATTCATGGACTTCATTATGCGTAAATACAAATATGCCAATCTACATAATGAATTTAATGCCATTTATTAGTGAACCAGATTGAAATAGGTGCCTAATGATTGGCTTAGAGGACACCTATATCCATCAATCTCCCACTTGGACTCAAGCCAATCACTTTCGCATTTGATCTCCATCAAATCTAGGTGATGCTCACAGAAAGTCTGTGACTAAGACTTGGTCAGGGATCTGCTAAATTATCTACAGATGGAATATTTCCATTACGTTATTTCCTCTTAATCCTTTGTCTCTGAACCTGTGAAAGAACCTCAGAATGTTCTGCAACTTCTGATAAGACCATAGCTCGATCACACAATTGATCGCTCCCACTGTTGTCCTACAACGATAGGATGGTATCAGAGACCTTTTAGAACTACATCTAGTTCAGGGGTGAACCTTTTTCATCCATACTGTTCCAATAACAGTATCACTTGTTTATGTCGTCACCTTAATATCGAGTTCTGGATTGGAACCATTCCAATCCATTCCTTTCTACTAGAAGGTTGAATCCATTATTTGACTTGAAATTTGAGTCAGTGTGACCTCATAGTTTCAAATCATCCTCTTCATATAAGCGAATGCATCCTTAACACTAGTCAAGCGCTTAATGATGCAATTCACTCCTGTATCCTTTAAGGAACCTTTTCTTTAAAGGAATAAATTCCATATCTCAACAATTGAGACTTGTCATGAAATTTATGCCAAACAACTTGACATACATGTCAGTATAATATCCCCACCAATCTATCATAATAGATTCGTATTTCCAATACGTGGGATATTATAACTAAATCCATTATGGAGGAAAACATGGTTAACAATGCTTTCACTAATAGTAACATCCTGAAGTCATTCTTAATGACTTTGATGTTATTATCATAATGCATTACTAAAGCGACTGTACTCCCACTGTCCTTTCTTAACACACACAATCCGTGATCATTCTTAATGATCACATAATATTTGACAATTAAGTTAAAAACTTTTATTACAACTTAGGAAGTTTCAGTTTGATTCAAAATAATTTTGAAATCATAACTTGCTTCCTGGACATTCTAAAAGCTTTAAAGGTGTATCATATACATCTTTACCTCAATCACATTGAGTGGACGCTTTTAATATCCAACTGTCATCATCTCATGATAGGCAGCATTGACAAGTAGAATTCTAATAAACTTATCAATCTCAAAGTTGTAATGACAGAGAGCATCATTATCATAGATTTTAGATCATAATCTATTTTGAGCTCCTCTCACCTTACTAAATCAGATATGTCAAACATATCCTTCTAATCACTGAGAGAATCTCAAAAATCTATGAAGCTCTTTGTATGTGTGTCATGACCGGTTCCAAACAACTAAAGATTATCTAATAATCTTATGTTAACTTGTGAATCTAGAACATCTTGTAGTTTTATCAACTCCCACTGTCTTCTTTGAGGACATATTCCTCTTCACATAAGACAGTTTTTCAGGACGACAATTATTTCATTATCGCCTGGCCAATAATTGTAATGTCTAAACTCTTTGGACATTCACAAATTCACGCCACGGTAATACCTGACTTTTAAATCAGGTTTGTTCATAATTCACATCTCATATGAATTATTTGGTTTCCATATCTTATATGGACACACACTGACTTATTTGGAACCATCCTTAAACTATGGACATCTAATATTCATACTTATGTTCAAAAGGACAAGAATTAGGCAAATCTTATTATGTATTGCACCATATCTTAATAAGGTGCAATTCCTCATTCTATCATATTTCTATGATGCACAATGAGGATCAATCGAGCGAGGATACAATTATCCTCTTAATGATTTATGTGAATCATATACCTAAGTATTAGTTTCTTTGATCAAATCAATAATTCTAATACTTCATATTGATCTCATACCTTAATCTCTTAGATGCATTTGACTTGTACTTCAGTAAGTACATACAGTCGAATCATTCCAAGAGTAAACTATAAGGTAAGTCAATAGTAGTGATTATCTTTGGCCTGGTTACATCAATATGCATCAGCATCAATGATTTCTTATTGTACAATACCATAGATAATCAGGACTCACACAGTTCATTTCTATAGGAGACTTGTGAACATTCATCACATGAAATGTCACTTCAAGAATCTATAGTGCATTGACTGATTCGAACAACTATTATTCCTTTTAATCAATGTTATTCTTGATTTCTTATGCAACTAAATAACAATTATTTAGTTTCATATTTGACTCCTATAGATATACAAAGATTTACTGTCTAACAGTAATCTATGAATATCATGAACAATAGTTGAGTCTAACTCAACACTTACATTTTCTCGATTTCCTTTTACTTGTCTAAGTCTGCACACTATCGCAGCTCTGAGAATCATTTCCAATATCTCATATTGGATACGCTAATTCTCTAATAGACATGCAAAAGACGATAATAAGAATACATAAAACTTCTTTCAAATTCCATATTCTTTTTGCCTTTACCAATATCCTTATATTGGTTGCAGTGGGAGAATTGCTACTTCTCTATCTCAGCTGACTTTTCTTTATCCTTTCAGGTGTAGGTTTGACCGTTTAAAGTCATACCACTTGCCTTTCTCAAAGGTACATCATAAATATCTCTTCATCTTGGTCTATCCAAATAAGAGATTTCATGATAATCATTGCCTTTCAATAAGGCATACCATGAGCACCTCTTCACCTTGGTCTATCCAAGTAAGAGGATTCACGATATCTGATTAGGATAGTGACTTTCACTTGACCCTGAAGACATTCTTCAGAGTTTTTCTAGTCAGTCTGAGTATGAGAAGTATCGGCATCCAACATGCCAAAATCTCGAATAGACGACATATTAGTGATCGAAGGAAATAACGCGATTTAAGCAGATAGTTCTGATAATTCAATTATGGTCTTTTGTCTTGAATTATTTCCCACTATTTTTCGACGGATTGTATAACCTTCAGGTATACAGAACGGAAGACTTCGACGGTCTTCTAGTGAGGATCAGAATCTCCAAGAATCACAGTATGACCTCGGGTAAACACATAGTATCATACCATTATCTTAGAGCAACCATCTCATGGTAATTGCAACTCCTTGCAATATCCGATCTTACTTCGTCTCCCAGGTCGTTAATGGTCCCGGGTAAACACAGTAAACCATTATACCTGGTCTAAGCTTTACCATCAATACGCGACAGAGTAGAGTAAGAATGCAGCTCCCGGGTAAACGCGAGGATAGCTACACCGTTCCTCTATTCCAATCTCAAGGCATCATAATGCCATAGTTAATAGTCCTTTCATCAGATGGTGGCAGATCTCGGGTAAACACGTAGTATCTGTCATTACTGAATCAAGTTCTAAGAACTATATTGATGGAGAGCCACGCGGTACATTCTCAATGACTCGCGCTCCGGCTTAGACTTTATGTTGAAGGTTTTGTTTATGTTAAGTTGGTCTCATCCTAGGTGATAGTTTATAAATATATCGAATATATTTAACTATACCTAGATATTAGCAATCGATTCATAATCAATAACTAAAAGCATGCATCATCCATACATGTTCATTATGTGGTCATGGACAGCACGGTGATTAACTGGAGCCAAACAATTAATCACCAAAACTATATAACACTTATATAATCTAAACATGCAAACACATAGCCACTGGTGATCTCATCTCCTGTCGCCTTCCTGGTTGCATTTGTGGATCATCCTCGCCTCTCCTCGGTCGGCGCGATCAAATACAAATAATATTTATTTTGAAACAATTTCAAATACAAATAAATTGTAAGAGAAAGCCTTATGGCCGAGTACAATAACAGAGGGAGATAGAATTACAATGGAATGGAGAGAGGGAGGCACACAAGCCTCATTAATTAACACTTAATTAATAAACATTCACATTCCATAACAATCCACAAAATCACACACCATCACATCATATGAAATTAACTAAGTGCATGTCCATGACCACCACAAATTTTAACCATCCACACATGATAATACACATCTCATGAAGGCTAAAATTTTGAAAATATAATAATTTTGGCTTTCTTAAAACCTGGGTACCAATCAAAATTGGATAATTTGAATTTTCGAAAATCTTATTTTCTAACATGCAATAAATCTAATTTAAAGCATTAAACACATCAACATGTGCACACAAAACTAAAATTAAAATTCTAAAATATTCCATGCATTATTTAGAACAATTCTAAATTAATTAATCTAATATTTAGATTAATATTAAATCACATTAATAACAATTATTAATGCGAAGCAATCTAACATTTAGATAGAATTAGAAATTCCTAAATAACATTTATAAAAGAATTTCCAACTCAAATTAATAACCCCTTAACAACTCCTTGTTAATAAACCCCTTTATTTAAGTCATATTTCTCAATAACCATTATTAAGAAATAATAATTAGAACATTTCTAATTAAAATAGTCTAACATCTTAGACTTAATTTAATCCTTTTAATAACTTTTATTAAAAGATTAATTATTAAGTAGATTAGATCTTCAAAATTTAATTAAGGGAACCTTGAGAATATTAATTGGCTTAATAACTATTAGCAAGCAATAATTAATCCTTAATAACTTTTATTAAGGTTAATTCTCAAGAAACAATTAACTCTTTAATAACTATTATTAAAAGTTAATAAAACACTTAATAACTTTTATTGAGTGTCCCTTAATCAAATACATAATTTCAAAACAACAATTGCTAAGAAATTAAAATAATCTAATCACTAGACCAAGATTAATTAACAACATTTGATAATTAAAGTTTAAGTCACTACTTAATAATCAAACAACAACTCTTGTTGATACAATTTTAAGATCAAATCTTAAACATAAATTAACAACAATTGTTAATTAAGATTAAAAACATTATATTAATTATTAATGACAACAATTGTCAATTAATAATTAAGATTCCATTTTAAATAAATAACAACATTTGTTATATGTATTTAAGATCATATCTTAAATATAAACCCCTTTAATTAACTAATTAAAAGTTATTTATAATTAAGATCATATCTTAATTATAACTCATTTAATTAATTAATTAAAATCAAATAATAATAAGATCCTATCTTATTTAGTTAAAAACAATTAACTATTAAGATCACATCTTAATTAAACCCCACAAAAGGTTTGATTAAATTAATAATCCATAATTAAGATCATATCTTAATCATCTCCCCCATTTTTAACTCAAAATAATTAATTTAATGTTTAAAACAATTTTAAACATTATTAATTTCAATTTCAAGTTAAATAGGATGGGGTTTTTAATTAAATAAGGGGTTTTTGGGGTTAATCGGGCCAAAATTGACTTTAATGGGCCTAATCAGGGCTTAATGGGCCCCCTTGGCTCGAGCCAGTGCAACCAGGGCCGAACCTGGCTCGTCTGGCTCGAGCCAGGGGGCACCTGGCTCGGGCCAGATGGCCCTGGGCTCAGCCAGGATCCACCCCGGATGCGACCTGGTCGAGCCAGGTCCGGCGCCTGGCGCGCCCGGGCCAGGCCCAGGCCGCCCGGCCGAACCGGCTCGGGACCGGCCGGTTCAGGCCCTTTCCAGCAGGTTCGACCAGTCCTGATTTTAGGGTTTTTGGCCCTGTTTGCAGCCTGTTTTGGGCCGCGCCGCCGCCGCCGCCGGCCGCGAGGATGGCCGGAATTTTCAGAGGGATGTCACCACTTCCATTTCCCCCACCGGTGGTGACCGGACGGCGATTCCTTCGCCGCCGGTGAACCTCCAAAGTTGGAGATTTGTGCAGTTTCGCAGATTTCAGCTTTTTCCACAATCCTTTTCAACTCTTGAAAATTATGGGAAGAAAAGCTCCACCGGCCGCCATAGAAATTTTCCGGTGATGGCGAGGGGTAGCTGGTCATACCAGCAAGCCCACAGAGATTGTCCAACCATCATTAATCCCCTTTTGAAGCCCACAAATCCGGTTCTTCATCACCATGAAGAACGCGATGAAACCCCAAAAAAAATTTCGTTTTTCGCACAGAAAAATTAAATTCGAAATTCTAAGTTCATCCCATGAACAATATCTATGAGGAAAAACGAATTTATGCATGAAATAATTTAGAATAATAATTTTATCATTCCGGAACGGATCAGAGCGGAACCTGGCTCTGATACCACTGTCGGGATCCGGGCGGGACGCGAAGAACGCAGCGGAAACGAAGAACAAAAATTAATCCCGCCCGATACCTGCTGATCCGATTCGGAACGAAAAACTTAAACCGAAAACTACGAGAAGTAATCCGATTACCGTGTGCGGATTCGAATCCGCATCCGTCTCGGTTCCGTCGAGGTGATGCCGCAAGCCGCACAAGCGTCCGGCCTCCAGCGGTATCCACGCGATCCTCCGCGGTGGTTCGTCCTCGATCCCTCGTCCGTTTCAGCTCGCTCGCTGAAGATCCGTCGCCGCAACGATTGCGGAAATCCCGCCGACGGGAATTCCCGACTTTCGGGAATCACACGCGGCGGAGACGGAAGCTGTTCTGGCGCGCCAAACGGGACGCCCAGAGGAAGAGAGAGAAAGGAGGGATGACGGCCAGCAAGGAAAATCCTGGAGCTTGGCCCAGGGTTTCTCAACAGCGTGTATATATATTAAGTCGGCGCGACTTTTCACAAAAGTCCCCGAGTTAATATAAATCCCACTTATGTACCACCGACTGAGAATCTTATTACGTGTGACCCTCTAGGCCCATTTACCAGTCCGGTTTTCAGCCCGTTAAGTCCAATAACTAGTTATTGACTTATAGTAATTAATTAATATCTAGATATTAACTAATTACTTAACCGAATTGACATCGCATGTGAATTCGGTCGGACTTCTGATCAAGTTGGGTGCCAAGCAACACCGCATGATCCCGGAAGGTAATGGGGTTCAGCAACCCACTCATGGAACCTGTCCGTCCACAGTTACCACGTGGCTATAATCCTTCGTTCGCACAATGCTCTCGAGTTAACCTAGAGTATGGTCAACTGTCAAACCCTAGATGATCAACTCACTTGAATCAGACTCCGCTGTTCAATATCCAAAAACCACTTTTCTGACATTGTTTCTGCTCTGGCCAGAGACTCCTGCGGATCTACTCTAGAGCATTCTCTCTCCAGTTACCTGAGAGCGAACGATCCTCTATTGAACACACAATCACCTTCGAAGGTCTTCCGCTGGACCCGATCCTTGACTATTAGAGATCCCGTGGATAGGGATTCGTAGGTCAAGGTCAAAGTCCAGAAGTCCACCGACAAGGTGTCTTTGGTGTCTCAAGTCCAAGGATCAACCACGCTACTGTGACGATGAATCAAGCCGATTGACAGTCAGGTAAATTACCATTCGGCGATTCATGTCGGATCAGTTCAGTGAACTCATTCTCCAATGAGCACCTACAGGTTTACCATTGTGTCTCCACACTAGTAACTAACGAGATCAGTTACCCTCATCATATGAGCTGGAATAACCTGTACTAGTCTAACCGGATGTTTGATGTCCTTCTCAAACATCCTACGACTAGGAACAATTGAGAATATGTGTTTATAAGTCATTAGTCTCATTATTATGATCTCATCATAATCTGACGACTATTGCACATATTCATGGACTTCATTATGCGTAAATACAAATATGCCAATCTACATAATGAATTTAATGTCATTTATTAGTGAACCAGATTGAAATAGGTGCCTAATGATTGGCTTAGAGGACACCTATATCCATCAGTGCCGCGAAGGAAGTGGTGGTGGTAGTGGTGAGAGGTAGAGAGGTGTTGGAGTAGTGGAAGAGGAAGAAGGGGAAGGAAAAAGGGAAGGGGAAATGGAGGGATCGGAGAGAGGGAAGAGAGAGAGTGAGAAGGAGAGAATGAGAGAAAGGAGGGAAGCTTCGGGGTGTAAACAGAAACAGGTTGAAACGCGTCGTCCAGAAGAGACGCCTTTCAGGTGACAAGACCGGGCCATATTTTGACAGAATCTCTGAATCGCGTCGTCCATCCAAGACGCCGTTCAGACGACATGACCGGGGCCGTACTCTCGAGACCTGAAATTGGCCAACGTGGCACCGACGTGGCAACTCTAAAACGCGTCTTTCTCTCAAGACGCCGTTTGAATCGCGTCTTGCAAGCTCGACGCGATAAAGAACTTATGCCCCAGCCCCTATAAAGGCCCAAACTAAGGTGGGCTCCGAAACCGACCCAATAATTGTACGCGACACCTCAATCCTTACATAAAGTTTGGGGTTGTCCTGCTCATGTAAAGAGGCATGATCCAGACAAGCTGGAATTACGAACTGATAAATGCAGGTTTGTGGGATATCCAAAGGAAACCTTTGGATACTACTTTTACCATCCTGATGAACAAAAGGTGTTTGTCGCTAGGAAAGTTGTCTTCCTGGAAGAGGAATACCTTCTCCAGGAGGACAGTAGGAGTAAAATAGTACTGGAAGAGGTTCCAGATCTCCAAACAGCTGCAATATCATCAGATGAGATATCAGTTCATGAATCTGTTCAGGTACACACAAATGAGCCTCGTAGATCTGGTAGAGTACCTAGACTACCCAAACGATATGTGGGACATATCGATGAAGGTGAGTCTAAGGTTGAATATAATGCGGATGATGATCCTAAAACCTACCAGGAGGCCATAGAAGGCCCAGAAGTCGGGAAATGACGAGAAGCCATGAACTCAGAAATCCAGTCCATGTACACCAACCAAGTTTGGAACTTGGAAGACTTGCTCGAGGGTATTGTACCGATTGGATGTAAGTGGATCTTTAAGAGAAAGATCGATGCTGATGGACGGATCGATACTTATAAGGCAAGATTGGTGACAAAGGGATATCGTCAAAGGCAAAGAAGTGGCTATGACGAGACTTTCTCATCAGTTGCCATGATAAAGTCGATCAGAGTTCTACTCGCTATAGCTGCACACTACGATTACGAGATCTGGAAAATGGATGTGAAGACTGCCTTCTTCAATGATAATCTTGAGGAAGAGGCATATATGATACAACCAGAAGGTTTCACATCCAAGGAATCTCCAGATAAAGTGTACAAGCTTCAAATATCCATTTATGGACTGAAGCAAGCTTCCCGGAGCTGGAACATAAGATTTGACGTGGCTATCAAGTCTTATGACTTCATTAAGAATGAAGATGAGCCTTGTGTGTACAAGAAGACCAGTGGGAGCGCAGTCACCTTCTTGGTTCTTTACGTAGATGACATACTACGCATTAGGAATGTAGCTATGATGTCATCGGTAAAGATTTGGCTGTCAAAAAACTTCTCTATGAAGGATTTGAGAGAAGCATCCTACGTATTGGGAATATGGATCTATAGAGATAGATCAAAGATGATGCTTAGAATGACCCAATCCTTGTACATAGATACCATAGTCAAAAAGTTTGGCATGGAAAATTCCAAGAGAGGTCTCATATCGATGAGACATGGAATTAATCTCTCAAAGGAACAGTCTCCTAAGACTCCTAATGAGAGGGCATTCATGGATATAGTACCATATGCCTCTGCCATAAGATCTATCATGTATGCCATGCTATGTACACAACCTAATGTTGCATTTGCTCTAAGTGTTACGAGCAGATTTCAGGCTGATCAAGGCGAAGAGCACTGAAAGGCACTGAAATGTATCCTTAAGTACTTAAGAAGAACTAAGGATATGTTTCTGGTCTACGGAGGGGATGACTTGAAACTGCGAGGCTTTACTGACTTGAGTTTTCAGTCAGATCAGATGATAGCAAGTCCACATCTAGATTTGTATTTTCATTAAACGAAGGCACAGTGTGCTGGAAGAGTTCCAAGCAAGCAACCACTGCAGATTCGACGACTGAAGCTGAGTACATCGCTGTAGCTGAAGCCGCCAAGAAAGCAGTGTGGTTGAAGAAATTCATCACCGACCTTGGCGTAGTTCCTAGTATCTTTGAACCTGTTGCGCTGTTGTGCGACAACAATGGAGCCATTGAACAAGCGAAAGAGCCGCACTCTCATCATAAATCGAAGCATATTCTGAGGCTCTTTCATCTAATCAGAGAGATTATATCCAGAGGAGATGTAGTGGTGGAAAGAGTTCCATATGTTGACAATGTAGCAGATCTACTGACAAAGCCGTTAGCTCAAAATGCGTTTGAGCGTCACCTAGAGTCTATAGGTTTGGTGTATAAAGGTGATTGGCTTTAGTCCAAGTGGGAGATTGTTAGTCTTAGGTGGCCTACAAGCTAATATGACTTTGTAATCTCGTTCATTTGTTAATATATAATGGCATTATATTCATTATGTATAATTCGTTATTATCGTCTCATAATGAAGTCCGTGAATATGTGCGATAGTGATTAGATTATGATGAGATCATACTAGTGAGACTGATTACTTAAACACACATATTCTTAATACTCCCACTCATAAGATGAGGGTGACTGATCTCATAGTCATTTGTGTGGAGTGATGGATATAGATGTCCTCTAAACCAATCATAAGGCATCTATTTCAATCTGGTTCACTAATCAATGACATTAAATTCATTATGTAGATTGGCATATTTGTAATTGCGCATAATGAAGTCCATGAATATGTGCAATAGTCATCAGATTATGATGAGATCATAATAATGAGATTGATGACTTATAAACACATATTCTCAATTGTTCCTAGTCGTAGGATGTTTGAGAAGGACATCAAATATCCGGTAAGACTAGTACTGGTTATTCTAGCTCATATGATGAGGGTGACTGATCTCGTTAGTTACTCGTGTAGAGACACAATGATAAACCTGTAGGTGCTCATTGGGGAATGAGTTCACTGAATTGATCCCACATGAATCGCCGAATGGTAATTTACCTGACTGTCAATCGGCTTGATTCATCGTACAGTGGCGTGGTTGATCCTTGGACTTGAGACACCAAAGACACCTTGTCGGTGGACTTCTGGACTTTGACCTTGACCTACGAATCCCTATCCACGGGATCTCTAATAGTCAAGGATCGGGTCCAGCGGAAGACCTTCGAAGGTGATTGTGTGTTCAATAAAGGATCGTTCGCTCTCAGGTAACTGGAGAGAGAATGCTCTAGAATAGATCCGCAAGAGTCTCTCGCTAGAGCAGAAACAATATCAGAAAAGTGGTTTTCGGATATTGTACAGCGGAGTCTGATTCAAGTGAGTTGACCATCTAGGGTTTGACAGTTGACTATACTCTAGGTCAACTCGAGAGCATTGTGCGAACGAAGGATTATAGCCATGCGGTAACTGTGGACGGACAGGTTCCATGAGTAGGTTGCTGAACCCCATTACCTTCCGGGATCATACGGTGTTGCTTGGCACCCAACTTGATCGGAAGTCCGACTGAATTTATATGCGATGTTAATTTAGTTATGTAATTAGTTAATATCTAGATATTAATTAATTACAATAAGTCAATAACTAGTTATTCGACTTAACGGGCTGAAAATTGGACTGATAAATAGGCCTAGAGGGTCATACGCAATAAGATTCTCAGTCGGTGGTACATAAGTGGGATTGATATTAACTCGGGGACTTTTGTGAAAAGTCGCGCCGACTTAATCTATATATATACGCGCTGTTTAGAAACCCTGGGCAAAGCTCCAGGATTTTCCCTTGCTGGACTCCCCCCTTTTCTCTCTCCTCTTCTGGGCGCCCCGTTCGAGGCGCTGGGACTGTCTCCATCTTTGCCGCGCGTGATTCCCAAAAGTCGGGAATTCTCGTCGGCGGGTTTTCGGCAATCGTTGCGCCGACGGATCTTCAGTGAGCGAGCTGATACGGACGAGGGAGGCCGGACGCTTGTGCGGGTCGCGGCATCACCTCGACGGAACCAAGACGGAAGCTGATTTGAATCTGCACACGGTAATCAGATTACAACCCGGTTTTCGGTTTTAGCTTTTCGTTCCGAATCGGATCAGCGGGCATCAGGCGGGTTTTTTTATTCGTCGTTTCCGCTACGTTCTTCGCGTCCCGCCCAGATCCCAACAGTGGTATCAGAGCCAGGTTCCGCTCTGATACACTTCGGAACGATAAAATTAACATTTTAAAATTATTCCCATACATTTAATTCGTTTTTCTCATAGAGATTGTTCATATGATGAATTTAAAATTTAATTGTTTTATGTTAAAAACGAAATTTTTTTGGGGGTTGTTCGTTGCGTTCTTCATTGAGATGAAGAACCCGTTTTGTGGGTTTAAAATTGGGTTCGATGGTGATCGATCTCCATAATTGGGCATGTTGGTATGACCAGCTGTGTTAGCATTTGCCTGAAGAATCCTTGTCGTCGTTGGCGGAGCTTTTCTTCCAAAGTTTTTCCAAGAGTTGGAAGTGCAAAGAGGAGGAAAAGGACACGATTTCAATACCAGTAAACCGCAGGATTTAGAGGGCAACCGGGGCAAGAACCTTGTCGGCTGGCCATCACCGGCGTCGGGGGAGGTAAGGGGATGAACCCCCTGTAACTTCCAATCGGCGGTGAACCCCCTCCCCGTCTTTCTGGTTTTCAAACGAAAGGGAAGACGCAGATGTTAAAACATTTTAACCGCCGGCGTGAGAGGGGGGGGGGGTTGCTTTCGGCAACGCTGGCTTCGCCGCTGGGGTCGCCGGCCCCATCTACAGCGCCGGAGGGGCGGGGTGTGTGCTGCCTGATCCCTGCCGTCGGTGCAGGAGAAGAAGAATCGGGGGCGGCGGCGGCCTGGGGTGAAACCCTAGCCCGTGCGCTCGGAGCCCAGGTGAAGCATGCCTGTTGGACCCGGTCCCGACGGCATGAACCCGGCTTAACCACGGGGGTTGGGCTTGGACTGGGCGAGCCAGGTGCTAGACCTGGCTCGGTCCTGTGGCCCCTGGGTCCAGGGCCAACCCGAGCCCTGGTCCGAGCCAGACCAGGCCCTGGCTAGACCCGGGCCTAGGCCCAAGAGGCCTTATGGGCCAAGCCCAAATTTTTCCCAGTTAACCCCCTTTAACCCCTTTTTATTCCCTCTAAAACAATTATTAACTAAATACTCACCTCTATTAACTGAAAATTGTAATTAAACTTAGTTTTAAAATTTTGTTTTAAAATTAGATTTATAATTTTCAGTTAATATATTCACACACACACACACACACACACACACACACACACACACACACACACACACACACACACACACACACACACACATATATATATATATATATATATTTAAGATGCGATCTTAATAAGGGGTGGAAGTTAAGATAAGATCTTAATGGAAATTAACAAGTGTTGTTAATTTATGTATTTAATTTAAGATGTGATCTTAAATTTTATTTAACAAGTGTTGTGTTAAATTGTTATTAATGAAATAATTAGAGGGATTAATTTAAGATGTGATCTTAACTATAATTAACAAAAGTTGTTAATTCACTTTTACTTTTATGATTAACAAGAGTTGTTAATTCATTTTAAGTTGTAACTTTAAAATTAATTTAACAAATGTTGTTAATTGATTTTACTTAAGTGATTAGATAAATGTATTAATTTCTTAGCAAATATTGTTATGAAATTATTATTTTAATTGAGAGACACTGAATAAAAGTTATTAAGTGATTGATTAACCATTTATAATAGTTATAAATTAGTTAATCGTTTCTTGAGAATTAATACTTAATAACAGTTATTAAGAATTTTAATTACCTTTTCATAATAGTTAGTGAGAGTGTTAATTAAATTCTCAAGGATCTTTTAATTAAAATATTTGAAGATCTAATCTACTTAAAACGATCTTTTAATAAAAGTTATTAAGAGATTTAATTGAGTCTAAAATGTTAGACTATTTTGATTAGCATTGTTCTAATTAATTTTTCTTAATAATTGTTATTGAGAAATATTATCTAATAAAAGGGGTTCTTAACAATTGGTTGTTAAGAAATTTTAATTTTATCTAAATGTTAGATTGTTTCGCATTAATAATAGTTATTAATGTGATTTAAAATTAATCTAAGAGTTAGATTAATTAATTTAGAATTGTTCTAAATTATGCATGGAATATTTTAGAATTTTAATTTTAGCTTTGTGTGCACATGTTGATATGTTTAATACTTTAATTAGATTTATTGCATGTTAGAAAATATGATTTTCGAAATTCAAATTATCCAATTTTGATTGGAACCTAGGTTTTAAGAAAGTCAAAATTATTATTTTTCAAAATTTTAGCCTTCATATGATGTGTTATTTCATGAGTAGATGGTTAAAATGAGTGGTGGTTATGGACATATACTTAGTTAATTTCATATCATGTGATGGTGTGTGATTATGTGGATTGTTATGGAATGTGATGTACATTAATTAAGTGTTAATTAATGAGGCCTGCGTGCCTTCCTCTCTCTCTCATTCCATTGTGATTCTATCTACCTCCGTTATTGTACTCGGCCATAAGGCTTTCTCTTACAATTTATTTGTATTTGAAATTGTTTCTAAATTAATATTATTTGTAATTGATTGTGCTGGCCGAGGAGAGGCGAGGATGATCTACAATGCAACCAGGAAGGCGACAGGAGATGAGATCACCAGTGGCTATATGTTTGCATGTTTAAATTATATAATTGGTATATATTTTTGGTGATTAATTGTTTGGCTCCAGTTAATCACCGTGATGTCTATGACCACATAATGAACATGTATGGTTGATGCATGCCTTTTAGTTTTTTATTATGAATCGATTGCTAATTTCTAAGTATAGTTAAATATATACGATATATTTATAAACTATCACCTAGGACAAGACCAACTTAACATAAACAAAACCTTCAACATAAAGTCTAAGCCGGAGCGCGAGTCATTAAGAATGCACAGCGTGGTTCTCCATCAATATAGTTATTAGAACTTGATTTAGTGATGACAGTTTCTATGTGTTTACCCGAGATCTGCCATTATCTGATGAAAGAACTATTAACTATGTGATTTTGATGCCTTGAGATTGGAATAGAGGAATGGTGTAGCTATCCTCGCATTTACCCGGGAGCTGCATTCTTACTCTACTTTGTCACGTATTGATGACAAAGTTTAGACCAGATATAATGGTCTACTGTGTTTACCCGGGACTATTAAAGACCTGGGAGCCGAAATAAGATCGGATATTGCAAGGAGTTGCAATTACCATGAGATGGTTGCTCTAAGATAATAGTATGATACTATGTGTTTACCCGAGGTCATACTGTGATTTTTGGAGATTTTGATCCTCACTAGGAGACCGTCGGAGTCTTCCGTTCTGTATACCTGAAGGTTATACAGTCTGTCGAAAAATAGTGAGAAATAATTCAAGATAAAAGATCATAATTAAATTATAAGAACTATCTGCTTAAATCACGTTATTTCCTTCATTCACTAAAATGTCGTCTATTCGAGATGTTGGCATACTGGATGCTAATACTTCTCATACTCATATTGACTAGAAAACTCTAAAGAATGTCTTTAGGGATGAGTGAAAGTCACTCTCTTAATCAGGTATCATGAATCCTCTTACTTGGATAGACCAAGGTGAAGAGGTACTCAAGATATTCATAGATTACTGTCAGACAGTAAATCTTTGTATATCTATAGGAGTCGAATATGAAACTGAATAATTGTTATTTAGTTGTATAAGATATCAAGAATAACATTGATTGAGAAAGAATAATAGTTGTTCGAATCAGTCAATGCACTATAGATTCTTGATGTGACATTTCATGTGATGAATGTTCACAAGTCTCCTATAAAAATGAACTATATGAATCATGATTATCTATAGTATTGTACACAGGGTTGTACAATAAGAAATTATTGGTGCTAATACATACTGATATAAACAACTCAATATCCTCTTAAGGCCAAAGATAATCACTCCCATTTCCTTACCTTATAGTTTACTCTTGAAATGATTTAGCTGTATGTACTTAATGTAGTACAAGTCGAATGCATCTAAGAGATTAAGGTATAAGATCAATATAAAGTATTAGAATTTTTGATTTGATCAAAGAAACTAATACTTTAGTACATGATTTACGTAAATTATTAAAAGGATAATTGTGTCCTCGCTCGATTGATCCTCATTGTACATCATGGTAATATGATAGAATAATGAATTGCACCTTATTAAGATATGGTGCAATGCATAATAAGTTTTGCCTAATTCTTATATCCTTTTAAACATGAGTATCAACATTAGATGTCCATACTTTACATATGGTTCCAAATAAGTCAGTGTGTGTCCATATAGGATATGAAAACCAAATAATTCATATGAGATGTGAATTATAAACAAACCTGATTTTAAAGTCAAGTTATACTGTGATGTGAACATGAGTATGAACATTAGATGTCCATGCTTTACAGATGGTTCCAAATAAGTCAGTATATGTCCATATAAGATATGGAAACCACGTAATTCATGTGAGATATGAATTATGAACAAACCTGATTTAAAAATCAGGTATTACCGTGGTGTGAATTTGTAAATGTCTAAAGAGTTTGGACATTACATTTATTGGCCAGACGATAATGAAATAATTATCATCCTGAAAGCTGTCTTTTATGAAGAGGAACATGTCCTCAAAGAAGATAGTGGGAGCTGATAAAATTAGAAGATGTTCTAGATTTACATGTTAACATAAGATTATTAGATAATCTTTAGTTGGTTAGAACCACTCATAACACACATCAGAGAGCTTCATAGATTTTTGAGATTCTCTCAGTGACTAGAACGATATATTTGACATATCTGATTTAGCAAGATGAGAGGAGCTCAAAAATAAATTATGATATAAAATCTATGATAATGGTGCTCTCTGTCATTACAACTTTGAGATTGATAAGTTTATAAGAATTCTACTTGTCAATACTACTTATCATTATAATGAGATGATGACAGTTGGATATTAAAAGCGCTCTCTCAATATGATTGAGGTAAAGATGTATATAATACACTTTTAAAGCTTTTAGAATATGCAGGAAGCAAGTTATGATTTCAAAGATCATTTTGAATCAAACTGAAGCTTCCTAAGTTGTAATAAAAGTTTTGACTTAATGGTCAAATACTACGTGATCATTAAGAATGATCACAGATAGTGTGTGTGTTCAAAAGGGATAGTGGGAGTACGGTCATTTTAGTAATGCTTTGTAATAATAACATCAAAGTCATTGAGAATGACATCGGGATGTTACTAACAGTAAAAGCATTACTAACCATACTTTCCTCCATAATAGGTTTAGTTATAATATTCCACGTATTGGAAATACGAATCTATTAAGATAGATCGGTGGGGATAATATATTGACTTGTGTGTCAAGATGTTTGGCATAAATTTTATAATAAGTCTCAATTGTTGAGATATGTAATTTATTCCTTTAGGAAAAAAGGTTCTTTAAAAGATACATGAGTGAAATGCATCACTAAGCACTTGAGAAGTACTAAGGATGCACTCACATATAAGGAGAGGATGATTTGAAACTATGAGTTCACACTGACTCAAATTTCAAGTCAAATAATGGATTCAATCTTCTAGAAGAAAGGAATGGATTGGAAGGGTTCCAATCCAGAACTCGATATTAAGATGACGACATAGACAAGTGATACTGTTATTGGAATAGTATGGATGAAAAAGTTCATCCCTGAACTAGATGTAGGTCTAGAAGGTCTCTGATAAAATCTCGTTGTTGTAGGACAATAGTGGGAGCGATCAATTTTGTGGTCGAGCCATAGTCTCATCAGAAGTTGCAGAACATTCTGAAGCTTTTTCACAAGTTCAGAGACAAAGGATAAAGAGGAAATAACGTAATGAAAAATATTCCATCTTTAGACAATTTAGCAGATCTCTGACCAAGTCTTAGTCACAGAATTTATGTGAGCATCACCTAGATTTGATGGAGATCAAATGCGAAAGTGATTGGCTTGAGTCCAAGTGGGAGATTGATGGATATAGGTGTCCTCTAAGCCAATCATAAGGCACCTATTTCAATCTGGTTCACTAATCAATAGCATTAAATTCATTATGTAGATTGGCATATTTGTAATTGCACATAATGAAGTCCATGAATATGTACAATAGTCATCAGATTATGATGAGATCATAATAATGAGACTGATGACTTATAAACACATATTCTCAATTGTTCCTAGTCGTAGGATGTTTGAGAAGGACATCAAACATCTGGTAAGACTAGTATAGGTTATTCCAGCTCATATGATGATGGTGACTGATCTCGTTAGTTACTCGTCTGGAGACACAATGGTAAACTTGTAGGTGCTCATTGGGGAATGAGTTCACTGAACTGATCCGACATGAATCGCCGAATGGTAATTTACCTGACTATCAATCGGCTTGATTCATCGTCACAGTGGCGTGGTTGATCCTTGGACTTGAGACACCAAAGACACCTTGTCGGTGGACTTTTGGACTTTGACCTTGACCTAGAAATCCCTATCTACGGGATCTTTAATAGTCAAGGATCGGGTCCAACGGAAGACCTTCGAAGGTGATTGTGTGTTCAATAAAGGATCGTTCGCTCTCAGGTAACTGGAGAGATAATGCTCTAGAATAGATCCGCAAGAGTCTCTCGCTAGAGTAGAAACAATATCAGAAAAGTGGTTTTCGGATATTGTACAGCGGAGTCTGATTCAAGTGAGTTGACCATCTAGGTACATTGTAAACTTGGACTCTCCATCAGTGATATGTCCCACATATCATTCGGGTACTCTAGGTACTCTACCAGATCTTCGAGGCTCATCTGTGTGTACCTGAGCAGATTCAGGAACTGATATCTCGTCCGATGATATTACAGCTGTTTAGGGATCTAGAACCTCTTCCAGTACTATTTTACTCACACTGTCCTCCTGGAAAAGGTATTCCTCTTCCAAGAACACAGCTTTCCTGACGACAAACACCTTTTGTTCACCAGGATGGTAAAAGTAGTATCCAAAGGTTTCCTTTGGATATCCCATAAACTTGCATCTATTAGTTCGTGATTTCAGCTTGTCTTGATCATGTCTCTTTACATGAGCAGGACAACCCCAGACTTTAACATGTTTAAATTCTGGTTTCTTGCCTTTCCATATCTCATATGGACTAGAAGTCACAGACTTGCTGGGTACTCTGTTCAGTAGGTATGTTGCTGACTCAAGAGCATACCCTCAGAGGGACACTGGTAATCCCGAAAAGCTTATCATGAATCGCACCATATCCAACAAGGTGCGATTCCTCCTTTCTGATACACCATTAATCTGTGGTGTATATGGAGGGGTCAGTTGAGAAAGGATACCATTATCCTTTAAGAATTGTGTGAAATTAGTACTCAAGTATTCTCCTCCCCGATCTGATCGAAGAGCTTTAATACTCTTTCCTAATTGCTTCTCTACCTCATTCTTGAACTCCTTGAACTTCTCAAATGCTTCCGACTTGTACTTCATTAAGTATACATAGTCGAATCTTGAGAAATTATCGATGAACGTGATGAAGTATGAAAAGCCACCTTTGGCTTGGGTGGATATTAGACCACATTCATCTGAATGTATTAGTTCCAAAATGTCTTTGGCACGTACTCCATGTCCAGTAAATTGAGATTTTGCCATTTTTTCCATAAGGCAAGATTTACATGTCTCAAATGATTCATAATCGAATGCAGTTAAATAACCATGCTTGTGCAACTTTTGCAACCTACTTTCACCAATGTGTCCAAGTTTACAATGTCACATGTAGGCTTGGTTTACACAATTCTTGTTCTTCTTAAGAGCATTATCAATATGAAGATTGTAATAAGAAACATATAAAAGATATAGACTGTTGACTAAAGATGCTGAAGATATTGATTAATTATCATAATAAATCGAACAACTTCTATTCTTAATAGACAACCTGTATCTTATCTTGTCCAAACATGATACTGATATGATGTTCTTTATTATGCTAGGGACATAATAACAATCTCCCAATGATAAGACGTCTCTCGATGGAAGCCTGAGATTTGTTGTTCCTACAGCAATCGCCGCAACTTTTGCGTCATTTCCTAGCCTCAATTCCACCTCGCCTTTTCTCAGATTGCGCTTACTTGTCAGCATCTGTACATCATGACAGATATGAGAAGTACATCCGGTATCTAATACCCAATATGTGGAATCTCTAACTGACAAGTTGATATCTATCATTTAGATATCTAAAGCTTCAAACAGCTTCACCTTTTCATGAGCTTTATCGTTGAGGAACTCCTTACAGTTTCTCTTCCAGTGAGCATTCTACTTACAGTAGAAACAGTTACCCTTTACTACTCCTTTTCCTTTGTCCTTCGATCTTTTTATCGTTAGCTATCATCTGTGCGTCAAGGGCATCTAACGCCGGTTCAGCAGGAGGATCAGCTCTAAGGACATAGTCAATGTGCTCAGATCTGAAGACATTCTTCAGGTTTCTGAACCAATCCGAGTAGTTCAGGCTAGTCAAACATTTGGCATCAAGTATGCCACGGAGTGGGTTATTCGACGACATAATTCCCTACAGGAGATGAATAAAATCTATTTAGCAGATGTTCAATTATTAAAATTCAAAACAAGACATGGTCTTTTAATCAAGTTTTAACTCCCACTAATTTTCGACGGATTGTATAACCCTCAGTTATACAGAACGGGAGACGCCGACAGTCTTCTAGTGGGGATCATAATCTCAATGACTTGTATTAAAACCTTGTGGATAACACAACAAACTGTAATACAATCAAAGAGCACCCATCTTATGGGACTTGCAACTCCTTGCAATATCTGATCATAGCTTCGGTCCCCATAGATTTAATGGTCTTGTGGATAGCACAACAAACCACTAATTCTGGTCTAAGCTAACCATCGTTACGCGATGAGTATAGATTTGCTAGCAGCCATTGTGGATAGCACAACAAAGCTACATGGTTCCTCTACCCCGATCATATTGGTATCTAATGCCATAGCCACAGTCTCTCCTCACAATTAAATAGGCCTTGTGGTAACACAACAAACCTGCCTAAAGTGATTCGAATCCTATGACTATAACGATGGTGGACCACGTGGTAAGTTCTTAACTAATCACGTTACGGCTTAGAGTTTAGACGCGGTATTTAGATAATTTTTATCTTGGTCTCTCCTAGGTGATAGTATAAATATATCATATATATTTAATAAATACTATACCTGCTTTGATTCACAATCAAACATAAAAATATTGTATCACATACATGTCTAGTGTGGTCATGGATAGCACAGTAGGCTTGACTGGAGCCAATAGTCAAACGTACACACAATCTAACATAACATTTGCATCAGATAATTCTGCAAACACATAAGCAAGAGATCTCCATCACATCACCTTCCTGGTTGCATCCGTGGATCGTCCTCGCTCCTTCCTTGATCGTTTCGATCATATTACAATAAATTCATAATTTACATGTAAATAGAAGAAGTCATTATGGCAAATACAAGAGAGAGGGAGATAGAATTACATCGGAGTATGAGAGAGGGAGAGGTATGCATACCTCTATTTATTAACAATTAATAAATATACAAACATACATCCACGATCCACATGTATCATTCATCACATGAATAATTTAAAAATGTATATCTATGACCACCGTTTGTTTTAAACATTCCACATATGATAAGCGCATCACATGGTTAAAACAAAAGAGTTTTTCAAAATTAAATAATTTTTGGCTTTCTAAAAGCTGGGTTCCAATCAAAATTGGTATTTGAATTTTGAAAACTCTTTAAATTAACTTAACCATGCAATTAAATCAAATTTAAAAGCATAAATACAGATCACATGTGCACACGTTCCAAATTAATAATTCCATAATATTCCATGCCATTAGAACAATTCTATTATAAAATAATCTAACACGTAGATGAAACTATATTAATAATTAATTACTAATCTAACTCTTAGATTAGTCCACTAAAGTTAATTATCAATTTAACACTTAAATTGTTAATTAACTCTAATTATTAATTAACTACTAATCTAAATTTTAGATTAGTTAATTAATGTTATTTACTAATTTAACACTTAAATTATTAATCAAGACTAATTAATTAATAATTATCATCTAACACTTAGATTAGTTAATTTAAAATTAATCATTAATCTTAACACTTAAATTAACATTTAACTCTAATTAACTAACAATTACTAATCTAACTCTTCGATTAGATAATTAATGTTATCATTAATTTAATTATTAATTTAATAACACACTAATTAATTAAAGACTACTAATTTAACACTTAAAAAAGTTATTAAAATTAATTATTAATTTAACTCTTAAATTAATAACTAACTCTAATTAATTAAAAATTAGATGATTAAATAATTAAAAATCTAACATTTAGATTATAACTATTAACCACTAACTTTAAGTCCTTAAATTAGTCATATTAAGGTTATAATTAAACATTTAAACTAATATTAACCCTAATTAATTAACAACTAATTGCTAATTAATCAACCCTTTAATTACTTGATTCAAAATCATCAAATACCTTAAATTAATTAAAATTGAATACTAATTTAAATTTTAAAATAATTTTAAATTTTAAAGTAATATCCAATTTAATTATTAATTGGGTAATTGGGGGGTTAAGGGTTTTAAAAGAGGAAATGGCTCAGCCTGGCTCGGCCAGGGCTCGAACCAGGGCCCCCTTGGTCCGAGCCAGGGTGGACCAGGTTCATGGTCCTGGCCCTAGGCCGGCTCAGCCAGCCCGGCCCGCTCGCAAACCAGCTCGGGCAGGCCCCCTTCCTCCTCCAACCCGATGGCTCCAAAGTTGCAGAAACCCTAGGGTATGGCGGCGGGGAAGGGTGTGAGGAGCACCGGCGGCTGGTGCTCCGGCGCCGTCCGGCCCGCCGGTGATGCCCCCGACGTCGGCGGTGCCCCCGGCACCGGCAGGCCCCCAGAGGAGCCCTCACAAGGTGCTGGTTCAAGCACTCCTTTACATCCTCAAAACCTGGATTTTCTGGTTAAACTAAAATCCGAATGAAGAAGGAGAGGGGGCTCCCTCCAGAGGCCTCTCCAGCGACGGCCACCGGTCCGATGGTGAGCAGGGACATCCCTAAAGGGATTTAGGGTCCGGCCCACCTCCCCAACACTTGGGGTTGCACGAACGAGGCCGCCTAAGACCTGCCGTTCTTCGTCCAACGAAGAACACGAAAATTCCCCAATTTTTTTTTTGAAAATTGCAGAATAATAATAATCATATTTTATTGTATTCATCGCATGAACACAGATCTAGAAATTAATCAAACATATGCATAGAATAAATCATGAAAATATTAATTTTGGAGACTGAAACAGGACGAGAAACAGTGGAACTTGGCTTTGATACTACTATTGGATTCTCGATGTTTCTCCGGATCTCCCATGCAGCGGAAATAAAAATAAAATGGAGATCCGTTCCCGTTTCGAAAAATCTAAAACAGATTAGGATAGGTAATCAATCATTACCGTGTGGGGATTCGAATCCGCAACCGATTGGTTCCGTCGGTGTGACACCACAAGCCGCGCAAGCGCTCGGCCCTTTAGCGGAGTCCACGCGATCCTGATCGTGGTGGATATCCTCACGTTCCTTGTTCTTCGCAGCCGACGAATCCTCCGTCGTTCGCCGCAACGATCGCCGCAACGCACGGACGATTACCTGTCGGACGGGAGTCGGAGAAGCGACGGAGCAGATCCGGGGATCCAGATTCGTCTGGGGCGCCAAAGAGAGAGGAAGAGAGGAGGGAGCGGCTAGGGTTAGTAGCAGTCTGGCCTGCTCAGCCCGTTCGCTATATTTTATACTAACCGCGCGGTTTTTCATAAAATCTCCCGGTTTATATAAAACCCACTTATTTATCTATCGCCTTGAGAATCTTTTGCGTGTGACCCTCTAGGCCCAATAACCAGTCCGGTTAATAGCCCAATAAGCCCAATGACTCATCATTGGCTTTATTAATCAATTAATAACTCTTTATTAATTAATTAATCAATCGAATTAAAGTCGCACATTAAATTCGATCGGGCCTCCGATCACGTTGGGTGCCAAGCAACATCGTGTGAACTTGAAAGGTATCGGGGTTAAGTAACCCACTCTTGGAACCTTTCCGCCGACAGTTACCGCGTGGATATAATCCTTCATTCGTACAATGCTCTCGAGTCGACTCAGGGTATGGTGTACTGTCAAACCCTAACCAATCGACTCACTTGGATCGGATGCTGCCGAATGGAAAACTCTTTTCCTGATATTATCGTCCGCCCTGGCCAGGGACTTCCGCGCATCCTTCCTAGAGTATTCTCTCTCTAAGTACCGAGAGCAAATGATTCCTTATTGACACTCAATTCCCTTCGACAGTATTCCGCTGTACCCGATCCTTGGCTGTTTAGAATCCCGTGGTTAGAGATTTATAAACCAAGGTCAAAGCACAGAAGTCCACCAACAAGGTGTCCTTGGTGTCTCAGGTCTAAGGACCATTCACGCAACTGCGACAATAGAATCATGCTGGTTGACAATGAGGTACAATACCATCCAGCGATTCAGTCGGATCAGTTCAGTGAACTCATTCTCTAATGAGCACCTACATATTCACCTTAGTGTCTGCACACAAGTGACTATGAGATTAGTCACCCTCATCACATGAGCATGAGTAATCTACACTAGTCTAACCGGATATTCGATGTCCTTCTCGGATATCCTTTGACTAGGAACTATTAAGAATATGTGTGTTTAAGTGATCAGTCTCATTAGTATGATCTCATCATAATCTGATCACTTTCGCACATATTCACGGACTTCATTATGAGACAATAATCAATACGAATTATACACAATGAATATATTGTCATTTTATTAATAAATGAACGAGATTACAAAGTCATATTGGCTTGTAGGCGACCTAAGACTAACTAGGACAACCCGTGTAATGCGGCGGCTTTAGCCTCAGGAAGTGATCCAATAATGTTGAAGACCCTTCCCGTATGTTGGAACCCTCACTAGAGTCTCGGGACTGATACCTAGACATTGTCTCTATCATGGCCTCTACAAATCTCTCCACATTCTACCTGCCCATATTAGTATCGCTAGAATCATCTCCTTGGTCATAGATCAATGGCGCTCTCTTCTTAGGAGCCATCTACATGTTGGGTTCGCTATGTCGGATCCGAACAAATGCAACGGAAATAAAAAAATGGATCCGTGCCATTTCGGATATGAAAATTAAACCGATAGAATCGGATTTTTACCTTGCACGGATTCGAATTCGCGTTCATTCAGTTCCGTCGGTTTGATGCCGCAAGCCGCGCAGGTAGCTGGCCTCTAGCGGTATCCACGTGGTCTTCTTATCGATGGATCGTCCTCGCTTCCTCGCTCGGTAAAGCGTCCATGGATCCCGTTTGGTTGCGCGTAATTGTCTGCGACATGCGGTATCATAATTCTTGTCAGATAGGATGCAGAGCGGGGGGGAGTCAGAGCTGAGCCTCCGGGGCCGGCCATAGTGGGGGGCGCCCAGGAGAGAGAGAAGAGAGAGAGGGGGGTGGCGGCTAGGTCATGGTTCATAGCCCTCGACCTAGTAGCGGTACTTTTATAATAAGTGGTTTTGCGGTTTTTCAGAAAAATTCACACTTATTCGAAACCCCGTCGAAATATCCATCGACTTGAAAACCATTTGTGTGCGACCCTTTAGGCCCAAATACCAGTCCCGTTAATGGCCCATTAAGTCCAGTAACTCTTTACGGACCCACTGAATTAATTAATATTCTTATATTAATTAATCAGCTGAATTTAATGTCCCACCGTGTGATCACGGAAGACATTTGGATTTATGCAACCCACTATGGGAACCCGTCATCGATTACCGCGCGGATACAATTCTTCATCCGTGTAATGTTCGCGAATCGACTTAGGACATAGTTTACTATTAAACCCTAGCCGGTCGATTCACTTGAATCAGATGCCGCTGATCTATATCCGATAACTCTTTATCTGATACAGAGTCCGTCCTAGCCAGGGACTTAAGCGCATCATTTCTAGAATATTCTCTCTCCTTTTACCGAGAGCGGATGATCCAGTATTGATCATACAATTACCTTCAATGGCATCTCTCTGAACCTGATCACTTGACATATAGAGAACCCATGGTTAGGGATTCGTTAATTGAGGTCAAAGTTCAGAGACCTACCAACAAGGTATCCTTGGTGTCTCAAGTCCAAGGATCATCCACGTAACCGTGACAAAAGAATCGAGTTGGTTAACAGTTAGGTAGATACCATCCAGCGATTCATGGTCAGATCAGTTCAATGAACTCATTCACCAATGAGCACATATAGGTCTAACATAGTGTCTCCACACAAATGACTTATAAGATCAGTCACCCTCATCATATGAGGTGAAGAAACCTATACTAGTTTATCGGGATGTTTGATGTCCTTTTCGAACATCTTCCGACTAGGAACAATTAAGAACATGTATTTATAAGTCTTCGGTCCCGTAATTATGATCTCATCATAAGTCGAAGTCCATTGCACATGTTCATGGACTTCATCGTGATACGATAAACTAAGATCGATTTAATTACAAAATGAATTTATGTCATTTATATTAATAAACTAAATATTACAAAGTATCGGATTGACTTGTAGGCCACCTAATACTAACACTACACTCTTCACACACGAAAATCGAAAGACACGCATTAGACCCTAATATTCTACGCCAGTTGCCACAACCTGTAATGGACTATGTATTTATTGCTAGAAGGATCTATTTAGCCCAGTTATTCACATATTTATCCAGATCACGCTCTGATATCAACTGTAACAACCCATACCCATGATAGGATATCGATAACAAAATGGATCTCAGATTGTCATCAGTGGGCCTAAGCTTGGGATCACAAGCACACATGTGGGTAAGTATATGAAAGACCAAAGCAAATAACTAAATAGGAAATGAACTATAAATATAGTAAATAAAGGAAGCAATTATTACAGTCCGTTACAGTCCAACAAATAAGTATAAGGTCCATAAGAACAAATATAATAAGAGTACATGCCATAAAAATAAATACAACTACACTAGGGCATACCCCAAAAAATACTGCAGCTGGAAAATGCACCCTTCGAGCAACTGCCCACTCCTAAGCTTGCCGAGTGTCCTCACCTAAAACTTAGGAGAGTGAGTTACACTAATATTGGACTCAATAGGGATCTCGCGATCCCTACCTCTCATACATGCACACACAACTAAATAGAAAAGTAGCACATAAATTGTGAAGTGAAGTAGTAAAGTGACTGACTACTACTATAAATAAGGCAACGTGCTGTGACGCATCAGTAAAACCACGGACCCACTTAAACAGGTTGGAACCCCTTGGGCAACTCCTACTGCTCCAACCAACTGAGCCACAGGTGGCCCCGCTCTTGCCCAATCACAAGAGTGACAAAGACACACACACCCACTAGTGGAATGACTCGAAAGCCACAACACGATGGCCAAGCTCCGCACAAAACTCCGAGGCCTCAACCTATGCATCCACTGACGTCTTACCTCGTGGTGAACCCTCACGCATGTCAGCCTCTGAAGACTCTGGATGCCCGCAGAGGGAGGCAGTAAGGAAACAGGACTAACTGGAGTCCGCGGTGACACGTGGCATCCGTGCCCCTAGTCAAGTGTGCACACAAGTAGATTATAACTATTGTCCCAATACGGTCTATTTCTCCTAGACCTAGACTCAAGCTATTCCCCAAGGACCCTGGGGACTGGCACCAATCCCATAACTGGGCTAACCTTATGACCTGTGCCTCAAGAGTCACAATGTACATGATGGCACTGGATGTACTACTAGTGAATGTCGTCACTCCGAATCCCAAACCGTGTGAAAGGTCGCAAGTCAACCCTTTCCCATGCATGGATCAAGAATGCAAGCATATAGAAACATAATTAACATTTTGTACAGGAAAGTAAATACATATTTTATAAGAATAAACTACAATAACCATAAGTACACTCATGCAATGCAGTAATCTATTCAAGGCCTCACGGGTTCTAAATCACGTCACCTGATCATGGCGCCTTTCAAAATGCGTCACTAGATCCTAATGCCATTCATATGGGTTAATCAATTTGCTTAACTAATAAATTATGTTGAATAGTGTCATTCATGGGTGATGCCTTTCAACCTAACCAGTTATTCCCAGAAAATCAATTAATCACTCGGTCGGGGCTAGGTGTGTAAATCGCATCACTCCAAACTGACACGAATCAAATTGCATCATATGATTTATACACGATTCAATGACCACAATAGAGTCTGAAACAGCCCTCATGGCTGCCTCCAAAACCCCTAAGGAAGCCAACAAGAGACCCAGTCCCCACACCGCCACATACTCACAGAAACGATCCCCACACCAAGACACTTCCTTCCTATAAAACATTCATAAAATCATTCTTGAAACAAGGGAATGGGCATGGATCCTAGCATGGATTCTACAAAAAAACTCTAAACAAGGGAGGGACAATCACCCTACCTCTTGTCTTGCACTCCTCTTGATTCACAATGGAGCCCTTTGCGTGGTTGTCCCGCCATCGAACCGTCACTACTGTCAATGAACCCCCATAGGCCTCCATGCTGCAGTCACTTCCTCCTGGCTCATTGCCACCTCACCGCCACGCCACCAAGCCACTGCGAACGCCGCCGTCGTCGCCAATCCCCCACCGCTATGTCAGCCATCGTATAGGGGAGAGGGGGAACAAGGTAGTAGTGATGAATGGTGGTAAGGGGGAGGTGAAGGAGGAGGAAGGTGGAAGAGGAGGAAGAAGGAAGGAAGAACAAGAGGATGGTGGAGAAGTGGGGAAAAAGGAGAGAATGAGGAAGAGAGAAGGGGGTGGAGGGGTTTACCCCCTGCATGGCCACCCCGGTCGGGGCCTCGTGCATGCGTCACATGCGCGAGGGTGCCACGGGGCAGCAAAGCACCATGTAGAGAGAGCTAAGGCATGTTACATCAAGCTGACGTGAATTGCAAATTGCGTCACCCACACAAGCTACCACATAGAGGGGTCTGACAAGGTCAACCATGTGGTACGCATGTAGCACTCTGAATCACATCATCTGAGCCCAACGTGTATCACAAATCCTATGAACTCGGGCTGACGCATTTTAAACCTGAAGAACAGTCACTCAAAAGATCCAATAAAGTCTCTCCGAACTCGACAACCGAACCCAAATCCTAAACTCTCATATATGACATTATAACTTCCTGTATTATGTCTAGGCCTTTAAATAATTAATTATTTAACTAATTATTCTAAAGTCTTAACCCATTAACCTCTATAAAATAAACTAAGCATTATCAAAATCATTAACCCATTAATCTCTATAAAATAAACTAAGTATTATCAAAATCAAGGGATCAAGACTTGATCAGAATTCAAAGCATATCAAGGTTTGAACTGAACTAAATCAAAGGATAATTGAATTAACAGTTCTGAATTAATTTAAAGGAATCAAAGGATTGAATTGAATTGAACTATATAGAATTGAATCCAACTAGACTGATCACAAAATTGAACTAATTTAAAGAGTCAAAGTTGTCCTGATTTACAACTGATAGATTCTAGATCCAAAAGGATTATCCAATGACCAAAGCTCAAGATTGATAGATATTTGTGCCTAAACAGAACATATCGAACAAATATTGAATCAGAACTGACAAACATGCATTCAGCCTCACTTTAAGGAGATAGAATAGATACGAAAGCACCTAGGCATACAATGCAAAGGTCTTAGTCTCTGCATAGTACTGGAGAGTCTCTAGTCCCAACACAGAATACCAATTACTAATATACATGGTTCTGGGATTTGAAAACATGTTGCCTACAGGCCCGGTAAACTTATGAATGCTTATAATGATTTGGCCCAAAGCCCCTTGAAGAAGGCATTGTTTGATCCGTGGTTCTGACAAATAATATGCATAGATCAAGAGTTCAATCAAACAAATTGTCATAGGAACTAAACATGAATCTATCAGTAGGTTGTTAAGAATCAAACTGAACATATTAGAAAAGAAAATTGAACTGAATTCCAAATTTAAAATCAATGGTACATTTACATATAAAAGTAGCTAAAGAATAGGTTACCTATTCAAAACAGACGAAATTTGAATTCAAGAACAGATGCAGATCAAAAACATGCTGATAGCTTTTAAAATTTCCAAAATAATATAATTTTCACATATAAAATATATCTTACTTTGGTTAATCCACCTACCTCTCACAGTCGAGACTCAAAGCCCAAGCTAAGCCTCTCCCCTCTAGCAGCTGCAGACCTCCAAGAATTCCCAGCAAATCATGCGAGCTACTTGCCCTATAGTAGTTTTATGCATACTATATCTATTCCTAGTTCAAACCCGAACCAACTCTTGCTAACTTAGTCCCAAACGGTTGCCAAAATTAGCCCAGATCAATTAGGAAACAACCTCTATTCTGTATCGAAACACTACCCGGCGATTGGATTCCAAAAAGGAAACCTGAACTAAAGGGAAAGCACCCAGATCCTCCTTCTAATCGGAACACAAATCTTCCTTCTAAACGGATTCAAAACTAAACCCTTAATCGAATACTTTCTGACTGGAACTAATAAGATATCTAACTGCCAGCTAACTCATCTAATCGATTACGACTCTGAAGTTTAATCGGCTACATGGAAGCCCTTCCCCTGAGAAATCATTACTTCTTTTAGAATTAACATTGTCTTAAAAAAGACATTCTTGCATAAATTAAAACTAATAGTCAAATAGTATTCTTATTCTAAGAATGGAGAATAGAGAATGCCTTTTCAATTCCAATAACGAAGAATGAGAAAAAAATTTCAAGAATAGATGCCAAAGATAGCCTCAGTTTAACCCCCCTCTTATAAAAGATTTACTTCTTAGCTGACTTCCATAATTATTAAAGCCATTGATGTGTTGGATGTCAGGAAGCCCTCGTAAAATTGACAGTTTGGTCTTTGCAGCATCTCTTTTCCTGCCGTTTGATTTGAAAAATTAGGTTGGGAGAAGCTGCGAAATTTAATTGTGTTCCTATTCTTGAGGACACTAAACATAAGTTCCATACATACCAAATGGGGATACTGAACTTAAAATTCTTTTTTCATATAAGGTCAAGAGTAGCAAAAAATTTACGTACACTGGTTAATATTTATTAATCATGAAGGAAAACAATAATACACATGGCCAGGACGTACAAAGTCTGATAGTGTGTAGCCCACAAGTGAAGTGTATCCAAATTTTGAACTTAAAATTATTTTTTTATAGAAGGTCAAGTGTAGCAAAAAACTACACTTGCCTTATTAATCATGCATGGCCAGAGGCCTACGAAGTCTGATAGCGTGTAGCTCAAGTGAAGGGTATCCAAATTTTGAACTTAAAAGTTCAACATTGTTTCATTTCAGCTGTCTAATTTGGAAATTGGATGGTGGAGATGAGGGTGACGAGTAGTGTGGTAAAAAGAGTAGAATTATAGAACTACGAGTGTGCCACTCTTTTGGTCCTCATGTTCTGTTCTCATACAACCTTCCATGTTTGAGAGCGGACACTTGGGATATAACAAAGAGTTCGGTTCGTCTCAGTAGGAAGTTAGAAGGGACTCCAGCAGTAATCAGTCAGAGGACGCCATGTGTAAAATACTAAACTTAAAGTTTGGCGCTCTCAAAATAGAAAATAAAGGCAACATATGGGGTGGCCAAAAAAGTGGCACCCTAGCGCTTCTCCTCCAAGTGGCATGAGGATCTTGTTTCCCTGAAGAGTGGATGTGTATATATATATATATCCAGTGTTTTAAGGAAAATGCTAGATAGACAGGAAATGTTTTCCACTTTTTTTATCCAGCTGAGCTGACGTGAGTGCATGAGACAGGTTTCCATTATTAACCACTTTTCAACAATTCTGCAAAGTAGTCTCTTAACCTGTGTCCTTCCTTTAAGGAGGTAAAAAAATTGGATAAGATCTCCCGTCGTGCTAACACTGCTCGTGTTTTAACCCTAGATTGAAGTTGACAAGGTGGGTGGCGGCCAGATGGATTTGGTTTTATGCGTGCAAGTGCAAATAATGAATATCTCGTGAAATTGGACATAGATTCTGAGCGGGAAAAGAAACAAAGTAGACAAGAAGGATGTCAAGTTTTTGTCGAGGAGAAGGGGAGATTCTCACCCGACACCGGCCTTGTGTTTTTATCTGGGCAGTGAAGCTTACTGTGGGAATGATAGGCCAGAATATGTTCGTCTTGTCGGTTACCAGGCCCTTTCTAAGGTGGTAGTTGTTGTTAAAGGTGCTGACTAGGGCAGCGGGTGTTGTTGCTTTTGGAAGAGGGAGTTTGGGAAGGATGATAGTTGTGTGGCTGCTGGCTAAGCAGCCATGCATCAAAGTATAGTTTAAGAGAAATACTTGCTGCAACGTAATATATATGGAGTATAATATATCATGTATTGTCGTCTAATCTGGCAGACTGGGCAGTAGTGCATGATCCTATTTGATAGGGTTGGGCATATTCTTTTCTCTTTTTATTTTTTTTATTTTTTTTCAAACATCTGATCAAAAATCAACTGGTACAACTAGCCTCAGGCACTGCCGTTCGATCTGCGACATTGGACAGCAGTGCAGAACCCCGCTTAGTTGAGTTGGGCATTTTTTTGTGATTTTTTTTTAATTTTTTTGAGTGTCCAATAAAAATCAGATGGTACAACCAAAGAGTTTAGGCATTTTAAAATATATATTTCCATACATACCTCAATTTGAGCTGTGCAAATTTTTAAAAAAAAGTACAGCGAGTTTGAGGTCAATCTGAGCTGACTGACTGTATCATATGATTTTTGCTTGGATGCTCAAAAAACAAAAATAATCTGTAAAGAAAATAAGAGAAGAAAAACATTCACGTCCCGACAGGGCACTGCCCTGTCGTCTAATCTCGTAGAACACTTGGGATATAACCATTCAATCACTTTGATCAGATAGTAGTACAGTTATACAATTTATCTTACTTAGAAAAATGTCAAGCTGAGGTACATCCATGCATCCGATCTATTATTGGATGGTTTAAAATTTTAAGAAAAAAAAAAAGATCACACGATCCGAGCGGCTTGCGCAGTCTGACTACTGCACGTGAACGTTGAAGCACGGTGTAGCAAGCGTTACTCTCAAAGCAGTGGCTTGGGGCTCGTTGGTAAGACCTGCACCAATCTTCACTGTCCAGTCCAGCCTGTGTTTAGATCAGGCCTTTGGCCTAAAACTTGACCCAATGGCAATACTCAAGTAGCGGCCCATTCAGCATATATTCAGTGGGGTCTTGGACCCATTAGGTTTTGTACAAGTTATTAAGGTCTTCTAATTTTAGCCTATTGGAGTGACGGACTATTGATCCCAGCTCATCAAAGTGACTTTACTGGCCCATTGATTTTGACTCAGTAGAGTGACCCTATTGGCCCATTTGTCCGAGTGACCTCACTAAATAAAATTTCTAGATCAGCCATTGTGCTCAAGTGCAAATTAACGAGTAAAGTTTGAAAAACTCGATGAAGAAATGGAAGAATTTGGAGAAGGAATTGTGATTTACTTCATAGAAAACGGTAACATCATACTACTTGTCATTGGGTGGGACACTCCGAACCCAAGCGAATCAATCTGATGGCTAGGTCAGACTGAACATGACCAAAATAAGGTCGGCTTGAATTAGGATTGGGGGGTCTTTCAATTCGATTTTGGATGGGTCAAGTTGAAGGTCGGTCAACCTAACTTAACCCAAGCCTTACATTAGTATATATAAATGATAACTTAGATCATTAACATATATTTTATTTTATTTATATTTTTAACAAAAATTTAGATTATAGTATGAACAAAGATGTTCTTAAGTAGTAGTCATATAATTATACTTGTACTTTCTTTTTTTAATCACTTTATTTACAAAGGTAAATAAATAAATTCATTCATCTCTTTGTGCATAGAATTTTGATAATAAGAAATAAAAATTAAACATATAGACTATTAAGAACATAATCCGACTCAACCTAGCCCAATCCAATGAATATTAGATTAATAGGTTGGGTCAGGTTAGGACATTGTTGAATAGGTTGAGTTGAGGTTGAGGATATTGGGTTGAGGGTTGGATTAGGTTACGGATTGCGGGATTCTTAATGTGGATTAGATTAGGATTGACCCCAATCTAACATAACCTGACCTGAATTGCAGTTCTACTTGTAGCAATTTATGTTCGGACAAGTAATTTAAAAGATTTGATGACAAAAAACAAGCTTAATCATAGTTCCTTTAGAAAATCTCTCTCTGATCTTTATGGCATTTCTAACTAGAATACACATAATTACTTTTAAAGATGCATGCTAAGTTACAAGGTGGGTTCAAGTATTTGGGGAATTATTCAACCTTCATGTTGAATAGATTCAGGAGGTGGGAAGAAGGAAAATTAACACAATGATCAATGGTGGAATTAGGAGCCAAGATTGGGAAACCCTTGCGAAGGCTTGTTATGCATATTCCGTTAATTGGTAACCACAGAGACCTTCCGGGAGTCTAGGTTAGTCAGATCCGTTATACATCCAAAATGTTTGATGATTTTTGTTGACTAGTTAGCATGCCTTGCATCAACTTTTTGTCCATTAGTGAGAAGGAAGATTAAACCAAACAGTAGACTAGTACAGATTTATATGAGATTAATAAACAACTAGAAATCTTTCTATAAACATAACGTATATCTATGCAATCAGGGACCTCGAAACAAAATTTGGCAAGGTTTTCAGTAAGATGAAAAATTAGATTGATACTATCACTCAAACAGATTAAGACACAATCACTAGTAAACTACATTTAGTTACCAAGAATCCACAATCGAGAGAGTTTGAGTCAATCTTTACATAGGGCCCAGGAAGGAGCCTAAAAAACCCAAAGGACATGGCCCATTCTTTTTTTCTTTTCTTTTTTTTTGGAGAAATACTTGTTGCACAACTTTGGGGTGTACCAATGCACCTCCCAACCCAAAAAGGCCACTTGGCGTCCCCACATGTCCTCTTGCAGTGTAATAATGACGTTGACGTGCCATGACATCAATGCACATGGACGCCCCTTGAAAAATAAATTTACTTTTTATCCAAGCTTTGGATAATATATTCGTACTTTGGGGAGTATGTACACACTCTCAGGAACATATATAAGATTTGAAGAGCATGTGCTCCCCAGAACATATAATGCTCTCAAGAGCATATATAAATTCTGAGGAGCAATGTCATCATGAACATGTTCTTCAAACCTTGTACATGCTCCTGAAACTGTGTACATGTTCCCCAGAGCGTAAATGTGTTCCCCAAAATCTAGAGCAAAACTAAATATTTTTTTCTTGTCAAGGGATGATGGCCATGTGCACTGACGTTATGACGCGTCAACGCCATTATTACGCTACAGAAAAATATTTGGAGGCGCCAGGTGGCCTTTTTGAGGTTGGGGGTGCATTCTCTCTCTCTCTCTCTCTCTCTCTCTCTCTCTCTCTCTCTCTCTCTCTCTCTCTCTCTCTCTCTCTCAGCAAAGTAAGGAAGCTAGTACAACAAACAAACAAAGAGGGGGCACAGGCTAGTACAAGACAGAGGAGTAGCAGTGAAGTAAGATGCTACAGATAGACGATGGTAGGCATCACAAGGCTCAATCGGCAACTGCAAGGTAAAACCCAAGGGACAGAAAACATCAATACACGAGATAATAACTACAACAGAGAAACCCATCGAACGTTGCTTGCAGTAGGCGAAGATAGGTAGGAGGAGAAGGAAGATGGCTGCTCTATCATCTGGGCAACAGATAATAGACCGAGCTTGAAAACGTACAACACAGAAGGTATACGGATTAAGCCTAAACTTTCGAACATATCCAAAAGATACCTAATAAAACTCTCAGATTCCAATGAAGAAAGATCCTAAGCCGATGAGGTCTCGCTAACACGCTAGAGATGCCAACTGAAGTTGAGTCCGAAGAGATCACAGAGCCTACAACAAAGAGAAACAAACAGGATGTGGGAATGGTGTCGAGGAAACGAGGGAGAAAGAACTAGGGAGAGAGCAGCTGACAAACACCTACGAGCCGAAAGTCACAGTAGATCAAAGGAACTACCGGAGTCCCTACAAAGGTGGGGAACAAAAGAGAAACCCCACAAGATAAAAGATCCCCAAACAAGAAGGTGACGATGAAGAAAGGGAGAGAGGGTCGGGATAAGGGGCAGCCTGGTGATTGCAGAAGCGACGGGATAGGTAACAAGGCTAGAATCTGACAAGGGCAGTTGGTACGGTCCTTTGAACAAAATTACCAATCTTTGGACCAAGATTGAGTAGTCTAAAAAATCAAAAAGATTTCAAGGTCCGTTTGATTGCACGTAAAATGTGCTGCATGAAAACATCTTTTTCGAAAAGTAAAACAAAAACCTCAATTTGGCAATTCGTAAAACTGTAGTCAATAAAATAATATTATGTCAACCCCCTGAACCCACCCTCATTTCTCGATTTTGACATCAGGGATGTAAGTCCGGATGCCCTTTTCTGCATGGGGCCTTTTCATTGGAAACTTGGAAGGTGTCAAGAAGTAACACATTGATAATGTGATGAGGGAAACTTCCCACTTTTTTTGCAAGCATATCAGTTAATGGGCAAAATATTCTTTGAACAATATTCTTCTTTTTAAGTGCATAAAGTATTATGATTTGCTTCTTCTTGCAGGTAGAGGAGAAATACCCAGGCAAACCTACACAAATAAATAACTTAAACTTTATTTACACTTGTACCCTTAAAACTTGTTATACTTTACACATGATTTATTTACACTTGTCTCCTTAAAACTTAACTTATTATAATTTTATCCTTACACCCTTAAAGTTTATGTACCCTTAACGACATGGCAATTTTACAAGAAAACAAACAAGTGAAAATCCTAAAAGATTGTATATTCATAGATTACCCCTTATATTATTCATATGTACGTATAATAAGCCCCCAAGTATGTCGTTATTTGTTACCCTGTTAATTATACCAGTTTACTTTAAATCTCACTTGAATTAAAATATTGTTATCTTATGTACAATATGCGAGCTAAAAATAAGAGTATCTTTATTTTAAGTCAGATGAAATTCAATATCAACCATACAGTAAAAAGGGTATACAAAAATACTATCATAGTTAAGGGAGGTTATACATAAATATGAATTATGCAGAGTCTACAAATATAAAATCTTCTGCAGGGTTATTTGCAAAAATATCACAAAGAAACATAGTTTTTCTGTAAAACATATTCGTTGAAATCATTTTTCCCGTTGATTAAATATTACATAGAACTAAACAGACCTTTGGTGCTAAGCATTCATCGTATACAATCTCGGTGAGAATTCTTTTACGCGCAAACAAATAAATGCTTTCCAAAAAAACAAACAAACGAAAATGTTTTCAAGAGTACCAAATGGTCTATTATGCTTTTATTGTCTTGTAAATTGGTCTCCCCAAAAAATATTCTCCATTCGTATACATTTTATGCAGAACCAAATGGACCGTCAGTGCTGGTGGAATAGTTCCGCTCACACGAAGCAGTTCCATGAAGGGAGAACTCTGAGCGAAACGTGCATTATGCTCTAGACGGAACTGGTCCTCAAGAAACATCTAAGGATTTCATAGGTCCTTCTGTTTTCAAGGAATGACTCAATGAGCTCGACCTCACAGCGAGGTCGAGCTCCACAGTCAAGGGAATTTTCTACTTTACCCCTTTTGCTTTTTACGGAGGAAATAGAGTAAAAAATGCCTATGACAAACTACAAAGCTTTTCTCTAGCAAAATAACTAGAAATATGTGTTATAAAAGATTATTTAAGAAAGCAATATTATCAGCATACGGTCATATTGACTTCTGTCCCTCCATCATAACATACAATCAACAGGGCCAAGACGAAACATACCAATGGAAAGCACATGATAAAAGGAAAGTTACACCAAGATAGTGCCCTCTCCCTGCTCAGGCTCTTAACCCTAGTGGCACAAGTCCATGTGCTACTGCTGTGGCTTCAGTTTTAGGGATGCACTGCAAGCAAAACCATGGTCCGTCGATGCACTGGGAAACGTTGCAGTAGACCAAAAGAATACAAATTTATTGTGAAAAGTCCAGGGCATTTCTCAGATTTTACCTGTTGATGCAATACCTCTTTCCTGTAGGCGGTGGCCCGTCATCAAAGACATGGCCAAGATGGGCGTTACAAACTGCACAAAGAACCTCCTGCCGAGGCATGAATATGACTGACAAATCCAACTTTGATTTCACATTGTTCCCAACAGGCGCATAATAAGATGGCCAACCAGTTCCACTGTCAAACTTTGTTTTCGACCTGTAAGACCGTAAACCCACATCAAACACACAATTTGAGGTGTCTTCTTGTTGAATGTTCTAAACTAAACTATGGGAAAGCTCCAATATTTAACTTATGAGCTGATTCCCACCTTCCGTATCATCTTTCAAACAATTAGTATAAGCTCAAAAGCACTTACTCAAAAAGGGGTGTCTCACAACAGGTGCAGTGGTATGTTCCTGTGGTTTTTGTATTCCAGTACTCCCTGAGGTAAAAACAAAATGAAAAAGAGGTAAGTGAAAACGTGTGTGAGCCACGATATACCAGTGCAAATAAAACATTTCTTAGAATAGGAGATGCATATGGCAGGCAGAAGCAGTTTCGCTGGAAAAGCAAGAGTCGTCCCACCCGGTAAATGCCCGTTCTGTCCCCTTCTGCCGAGTTACATAGTATTGTTCCTTTGTAAGTCGTTTCTTCCATTCTTCATCACTGAAGGAAGCATAATCTGCTTTGCCTGCCTCTGCAAAACAGATGTTTGCACCAGTCCACAAAGTACAGCATTATAATACAACATTCTGATCCATCACCGAAAAGCAAAATATTAATCCAATAGAAATATACCAAGAATAGAGGGACATGATAGAAAACAAAAAGGTGGAAATTTATACCTCATCTCCATTCAAAGGAGTTTATATGAAGAAGGTGGTGAAATAAGACTTCTGTAGTATGCATGAGTTAGACAAAGAATAAAGCTATTCTATGAAATATTATGTCATGCAACTAAAACTTTCGTGACTCAGACAGACAGATTAGGCAGCTTAACTCTCTTATATATCACTTAAGAGAGAGATTTATCATAAGATCTTTTAGGCAAGAAGCTGGTCAGAAGGCTTAATGAAATACTTGGAATGTTCACTTCGATATTGACGGGAAAAGGCTTATTATGATGACGACTATGATGACTAAAAAAACCCAGAAATTTATGTAGTCCTATCCATCTATATTATAATTCTCACACCAAGAGAATACACATTATCCTTTCAAAATATTTTTTCAAGAAAAATAAGAAAATTATGAGGGAATACCCAACATTAAGTTCAGAATCAATGTGAAAGAGAAACTGTGGCACAGATTCCATACCAGAGAAAATAATGAAAATAGGCTATGAGAGCACCTCAGAGTACAATGTGAAATTACATGGAATGTTGTGTAACAGGGTGTTCTCAACCATGTTATTCTTATGCTTCTGTGTTTTTGATAAGAGAGTATCACTGGGAGCATCTTAAGTGTGAGATGGATTCAGGGGTAACGGTTAATTGTTGACTGATGGATGGTTCACATAAGATGGATCCAGCGGAACAGTGGATTGCTGACTGATGGATGATTCAGAAACCATGCTATAACATAGGACAGATGATCATGCATCCATCTCATAGCATAGAACAGATGCCTGTGCGAACCTGGCCTCTTGCACTTCGGCAGGACTGGCAGGTGATGTGCATGAGCACTGTGACATGGTGGCTGAGGCTGTCAACACATCCGGATAATATTCAACTCCGATCTGTATCTGCATCTAATTACTCAGATATTTCTCCGATGGACAGATATATCCGAATATCCATTTAATTATCCGATTAATATTTGAAGCGGGAATGGAAAATAGATATCCACTCCAATTATTATCCGACCGATTACATCTTTTGATAAGTTGTTCTAATTTTAGTGATGCTTATAAATTTAAATAAACTATTTGACATTTGAAGTATGCTTAATAGATGTGTGGAGGGATAATAATAAAGTTTATTATGAATGTTTTTATTACACTTAATTCAACTCAACTCAACGAAGCCTTAATCCCAAATAATTGGAGTCGGCTATATGGATTCTCTGTCTCCACTCTAAATGATTTTGGGCTAACTTTTCTGAAAGGTTTAAAGTTTTCAAATCATTTGTACTACCCTCTTCCAAGTTAATCTAGGTCTACCCCTTCATTTCTTCCCCCCCTCTATCCTAATATGCACCACTTTTCTAACTGGAGCCTCCCTAGGTCTACGCCTAACATGCCCAAACCATCTCAATCTCCTTTCTCTCAATTTGTCCTCAATTGATATGACTCCTACCTTTTCTCTAATATACTCATTAGGAATTTTATCTATCCTTGTATGCCCGTACATCCACCTAACATTCTCATCTCGGCAACGCTCATCTTGGAGAATGTTTCCCCTTCATCGCCCAACACTCGCTACCAAGGTAGGCCAACTCGGGGATCGGACTCGGATCGGTTCGATCCTGACCGAGTGGATCGGCCGATCTGATCCGATCCTCGACTGGTCCGACTGCCGATCCAATTTTAAAAAAAGGAAAAAAAAAAAGAAAAACAGGTCCAAAAAATTAGAAAAAATTATATTTACCCGAAACTTATCTAGGACCTCGGGTGAGCCCTTGAAATTTTATTAACTTTGAAAAAAAACTTGAATACAATATATGGGGGGGACATAAAACCTTACCCCTAAGTATTACATGATACTATGATAGTAAAAAAATAAAATAAAAAACACAAAGCGACAAAACAAATAGACATACATTTCTTCTAACCTTATATTGTAGGTAGCATTGTTCATAGTCCTGTACAAACTGGCTATACTCATCTGTGAATGGGTAGATTATTGTCACCGGTATCCATCCGTGTGTCTCTGGTCCATGATAAGATCCTTCTGAGGTTGATGATTGATAAGAGGAAGCACCTAAAGTTGGAGAATAAGTGGGATATCCTCCTAAGTAACTCGATGCATCATAGGGTGGTGGATGTTGATAATATGTACCTGGATATCCATAAGGATTATAACCCTCTAATGGAACTTGAGAGGATGCATCAGACGAATGCTCTTGAGAGGATGTTTCTGTTACTCTCCTTAGGAACTCTTGTTGTTACTTCTCTTTGCCTTTATTTGTTGTTGATGTGTCCTTAGCCAACCTACTGGAGTGGTCATCATCCTATGTAGCATGTGTAAATTGTTGCTCCCCTGTGAAAATGATTGGAGGAGCTTCACCATGTTGACTTGATCCACGTCCTCGAAATGACCGTTGTTGTAAGGATCCACCTTGACTTCCATGTGGATCAGCATCGTCATCGTTAGGGGTACTCGTTGTCGAAGTAGAGTCATCTGAAGTTTGGTAAACGACTTTGTCGTTCGGCTCTGGTGTCTCGTCTGACTCCTCTTCTTGTACAGTTTCTAAATCTGCAATATCAATAGGATTAGTTACTCTTTTACCTTTACCCTTACCTGAACTTTGTGGGGTAGATTTCTTTTGCTGTTTTGAAGGAGGTGGAAGTTAAAACTCAACGGACAAGGGGACACCATCTAATTGTCCTTCTGCCCATGACCGATTGTTTGGATCAAATTTTGATGGACCCAAAACATTCCTTGCATCCACCCATGCATTCAGTGGGTTCTGCTCCTCAAATATCTCGTCCAGATCGATTGGTTCCTTAATTTGTTGTTCTGCTTGCACCGGTCTTCTAGCAACTTCATCTCTCCATCGTTCTTCTTCTCTTTGGTTCTCTTGAATTTTTTAAAGATTCTTTAATTTCAAACGCATGTTGTAGAATTGCTCTAATCTTGCTGAGCTTAATCGGTTCCTTTGCTTGGTGTGTATCAAGCTAAATGTAGACCAGTTCCTCTTACAGTCAGAAGAGGAGGTGATTTGGCTCAATATACGGATGGCAACATAAGCAAAATCTTCATAACCTAGAGCCTTCCCATGATCCATCCACCAGTCAGCTGTAATTCTATGTCCAACTAACAATTAACATTGTAAAGCCTAGGCATGATAACAATTTCGTGAAAGTATTAGTTCTGTGTAAAATTCTAAATACCTGGTGAAAGCAACATGACTGCCCATTGAGCACGATGAGTACCAAAATATAATGTCTGGAGCCTATAGTGATGGATTTTATTACATGCTATGATAGCTCGATCCTCATCATGTAACAAACGTCGAATTACATTTTGAGTCCCACGGAGTACTTCATCATCATTAGGCGCATTTTGAGTAGCAGAGCTATATTGGTATCTCGGGTTGAAGAAATGACCTAAGGAATTGAAAACAAAATTAAAAAGGAAATAAAACTTATAGAAAATAAAATGGCAAGTAATATGGAATGACTTATTTTGTTACCTGCCGTATGCAAATCATGGTGGAGTGTCCTATCCCATCTTGCAACTATGATATCCCACCACTTTCTGTATGTATTTTTGTTGGCCCTGGCAATGTCTTCCTTTGCACGGTCCATAGCTTCATATAAATATCCCATTGTGGCCTTCTTATCTCCATCCACCATCCTCAGAACCTGCATAAGAGGTTCAACTACGCACAAGATCATCTTTATATCCTTCCAATACTCCAGACTCTCAATCAAGTCCTCAACTTGCTTTCCCTTGTCTCTAGCATCACGCTTCGCGTGCCTTGTCATCTAATCCTCCCATCCTTTACTTAAAATCATCTGCTTCAAAGGGCGTTTTTGTGACTGTATACTCTCCAAGGAAATGTACGTGGAGGCAAAACGAGTTATCCCAAGACGTAGTAACTCCTTTTGTCCAGTGTGTTCACGCATCAACGCGAGCACATAGTTATGGTTGTAGATATAGGATGTGATGAATTAGGCTGACTTTACTGTCTCAGTAATTTTTACATCTTTCCCAATATCTTCTATCACCAAATATAGGGAATGAGCAGAGCAAGGAAGTCAATATAGATGTGGCCTCTTCTCCATTAACATATGGCCAACAGCTTTATATGAAGCTGCATTATTTGTTACAACTTGTACAACTCGATCTTCCCCCACCTGCTCTACAATGTCATTAATTAACTTGAAAAGATATTCAACATTATTTACCTTTCCACTAGCATCTACGGACTTCCAAAATATAGTCTCAACTTGACAATATATAAGGAAGCTAATCATACTTCTTCTCGTAATTCCTATTCAAATAATATTATAGATATTAGAGAATGTCTAAATTAACTAAAAAATATGATCTATTAATCTAAGATTCTAAATATGTTAAATTAATTCAATGTATTCACCTGTCCAGCCATCTGTCATTATTGTGCAGTCTCTTTTATCCCAAATTCGCTCGAACGACTTGATATACTCTTGGAGATTACTTACCTCTTAAGGAAGGTAAGTGTTGTATATCTCTTTGGGAGTTGGTCCAGGAATACCCTTACCCACATCTCCAATAGTCTCAATTATGTCCTCCCAATAAAGACCCTTTGCAGCATTGGCAGGTACACTGTTATAAACAAACCATCTCGAAATAGTACGGCCAATCTTCTCCTTGCATACCTTCAGATTCTTCATAGCAACTGTGATTGATGGTTGTCTATCTCTTCGTCTTGTTAGGAAAGCATCTATAGGACCCACTCTAGGGTCATTGTCCCTAGTCAAGTCATGAATTTCCTCCTCGTTGGATCCCTGTCCAGATCCACTCCTTTGCCCAACGTGTCGACCGGTGCGTCTATACACATCCTCGTCAGCAAAAGATCTTCTACTTTCATCCATGGCTCGGCGTATATCATCTTAAAATTAAAATAGATGATTTGAGACTAATTTAACCGAGATGAAGTGTAAATAACTAATTGAAAATTTTAAATCAAACAATACCTTGAGAAAAGTCTTCAAATGCAGTGGACCTCTTTCTGGTAGAGTCTATGTCTCCCTCCCGATATCTATCTCCCAGAGGATGAATATGAATAAATATAAATACCTTGACCTGAGAGCCGTGTCATTTCCTCCCTAATTTGGCCTCTCATCGTTGATGCTGCTCCTTTTTCCATCTCTCTTTGTCGTAGGTAATTTTTGAATTGATTTTTTACCTCTAGTGGTGCAGCAGTACAAGCCTTCACTTCTCCTTAAACACCCCCAATATGTTGCTTTAGACGAAAAACTCCACCCGAAATAATCCGACTGCAGTAGTCAAGGAATTCCGGATCGGATCGGGTTCCCGAATCGAGACCCACCGATCCCGATCCGAATTGGGATCGGATCGGCCGAGATCGGTCGGAATCGGCTGGAATCGGCTGAGATCGGCCGAATCGGGACCTGCCGATCTCGATCCGAATCGGCCGATTCTGCATTCCATGGCAGTAGTTGTATTTGACCTTGCGTAAAGCCATGTCCATAACGGTGTAATGGTTCCATCCTGGGTCACCACAAGAAGTGACAGATATGGCCTTATTATACTCAGAAGTTGACATCTTTAAAAAGAAAAAAAATATTAATAGGGAAAGAGAGAATTACAGAGAGAGAAATTGTGAGAAATAAGAAAAAACATAGAAAAAGAGAATGAGATATCATATCATACAAAAACATAGAAAAAGAGAATGAGATATCATATCATACCTCGAGGGAGAGTGAGAGACAATGAGAAAGAAAGCTACAGAGACAAAAAAAAGGTTAGAGAGAAAAACTAAAATGCGATAAGAATAAATAGATACAAAAAAAAAATGGTAAAGAGAGAAAGAAAATTAGAGAGAGAAAAAAAAAGGAATTTAGAGATGAAAAAGTATGAGAAAAAGATATATGTTAGAGGGAAAAAAAACAATAAAGAGACAAAAAGTAGAGAGGGATATATGTGAAAAAGAGATTAAAAAGTTAGAGAGAGAGAGAAAATAATAAAAACGTAAAAAAACAGAAATATTAAAGAGATAAAAAACATAAAATGATGAAAAAAAGTTGATGTAGCCCGTCCGTCCGTCCTTTAAAGAGCTTTGGAGAGTAAGAGAGCTTTGAGTTTTAGTCTTTGAGAGAGTATGAAAGCTTAGAGAGAGAGAGAGAGAGAAATGAGAATTTGTGTGAATGATGGAGAGAAGGGTAGGAGGGGATTTTATAGGGACTTGAAGGGGCTTAGAAACCCCTTCTAGCCGTTGGGAACCCATTCAAATGGATTCCCAACGGTTACCCTAACGGCTAGTTCAGAACTAGCCGTTAGGGGGTGGGATCAGCCGGACTGGTCCGACCCAGTCCGACCCGGGCCCGGGTCGCGTTATCCGGACGACCCAACCCGATCCAAGCGATCCCGGGCTAGGACCGCTGGGTCTGGGCTCAAAATCAGATCGGACCACCCGATTTCCGAGCGGACCGGGCGATCCGATCTGACCCGGACCAAGTTGGCACACCTTGCTCGCTACCATATAACATTGCAGGTCTTATAGTCGTATGATAGAATTTCCTTTCAGCTTCGTTGGGATCTTACGATCACATAAAACTCTCGTGGTAAGTCTCCACTTCACCTATTCTACTTTAATATTATGGCTAACATCCTCATCCACCCTCCGTCTTCTTAGAGGATCGAACCAAGATATTTGAAATGGATGCTTTGGAGTATTACCATCTCATCCAAGTTAACTCATTCCTTTTCGCCTATCTGACCTTTACTAAACTTACAATGCATGTATTCTGTCTTAGTTCTACTTAACCTGAAATCTTTACTCTAAGGTGCTCCTCTAAAGCTCTATTTTTTTATTAACTCTCTCTTGCGTCTTATCAACACAATATCATCTGCAAATATCATATATCACGGAATATCTCCTTATATACCTTTGTTAAATTATCCATAACTAATGCGAAAAAGTAAGGACTTACTATTGATCCTTGATGCACTATAACGGAAATAGGAAAATCTCTTTTTTCCTCTCCGACCGTGCAGACACTAGTAGTTGCTCCTTCATATATGTCTTTGATACTTGTATGTACCTAGTAGATACCCTCTTGCGCTCCAACACCCACCACAAGACATCTCTTAGAACTCTATCATAGGCTTTCTCTAAATTGATGAACATCATATGTAGATCATTCTTCATATCTCTATATTTCTCTATCAAGCTCCTAATGAGAAAGATAGTTTTTATAGTTGATCGACCCGGCATAAAGGCGAATTGATTGGCCGAGATAGTTGTGTCAGAATGTAAACGATGTTCTACAACTCTCTCCCACAGCTTCATAGTATGACTCATGAACTTAATTCCTCTATAATTTGAGCAGTCCTGGGTGTCTCCTTTGTTTTTAAAATAGGTACAATAGTACTCTTCCTTCATTCATCTGACATTTTCTTAGAGACTAGGATCTTGTTAAACAGTCGGGTCAACCTTTCCACTCCTACATCTTCTACACATTTTCACACTTCAATAGGAATTCCATTAGGGCCACAAGTTTTACCTACTTTCATTATGTTCAATACTTACTTGACTTCCAAAAATCTAATCCTCCTAGTATAATTCACATGATGCTCTGTTGTACATTCTATGCCCGCTATGTTTCCACTATGATTATCATTAAAAAGATTGTCAAAGTAATTTCTCCACCTTTCTCTGATGTCCTCATCTTTCACCAAAACCTTTCCTTCAATATCCCTGATGCACGTAACTTGGTTAAGATTCCGACACCTTTTCTCTCGTATCATTGCCAATGTATAAATATCTTTTTCCCCTTCCTTGGTTCCAAGTTTCTCATACATCTTTTCAAAAGCTTGAGCTCTTACCCGACTAACATCCTTTTTTACTTCATTTTTTGCTATCTTGTATTGTTCATAAGCCTCATTATTATCATACTTTGACAATCTTTCATACCATTCTCCTTTACTCTTCACCGCCTTTTGTACTTCCTCATTCCACCACCACTTCTCATTTGTAAGTAGGCCATGTCTTTTAGACTCTCCGATTACTTTTCTAACTATTTCTCTAATTTTTGAGGTTATATCTATCCACATAGTATTGGCTTCCAAATCCGACTTCCAATCATCTATATTAAGAAGTTCATTCTTAAACAGCACTTGCTTCATTCCTTTTAATTCCTACCACCTTGTTCTAGTAACAATCTTCCTTCTAAATGTACCCGACGACCTCTTGATCTTAATATCTAAGATTACCAACCTATGTTGACTTGTTAAGGCCTCTCCGGAGATAACTTTGTAATCCTTGCATAAAGTGCAATTTATTTTCCTTGTGAGATGGAAGTCAATTTGGCTTCTGTTTTGTCCACTTTTAAAGGTCACTAAATGAGATTTCCTTTTAATAAAGTGAGTATTTGCTAGTATAAGGTCATAGGCCATAGCAAAATCAATGATATTTTTTCCCTCCTCATTTCTAGTCCCAAAATCAAAACTTCCATGAATCTTCTCATAACCCTGACGTTCACTTTCTACATGCACATTGGCGTCCCCACCAATAAAGATATTCTCTTCATTTGGTATGCTCTACATAAGGTCATTCATATCCTCCTAAAACCTCTGTTTACTCTCACTATCTAATCCAACTTATAGAGCATAGGCACTAACTACATTAATCACATTCCCTCTATAGTTAATTGCATTAAGATAATCCTATCTCTTACTCTCCTCACTGCTACTACTGCATCCTTCAAAGTCTTATCAATAATAATACCTACCTCATTCTTATTTCTCTCATTTCTTATATACCACAATTTGTAGCCTATATTTCCTACTTCTTTACTTTTTTCTCCTACCCATTTAGTCTCTTGAATGCAAGCAATATTGACTTTTCTTCTCTCCATAGTGTCAACAAATTCCATCAACTTTTCTGTAAGAGACCCTATATTCTAAAAACTTATTTTGCTCCTCTTCTCAACTTGCACTTTCTTAGAATTCTTTCTATAATAACATCTATTATTCTCTAAGTTTATCCTGTGTCCTATTCTCTGTTCGATTCCATAGACTAACTTCTTTACCCACACCCGTCTATGATGTGGGAACCCTTACTCATTTAACATCACATCCGGGCGCCGAGGTGGCGTATCGCTTATAGGGAACACCCTCAACCCTTGCCTATTTGTCACTACACTTGGGTTCCGGTGCAACGCGTCATAAGTAGAGGATGCCCCAACGTTAATTTTGATTGAATCCATATTATGTGATGTGACCATATTTTTACGCTGGCTATCACCTACCGTAATCCTCCTCCTTTATCAGGGTTTGGGACCGGCTAAGCATAAGAGGCTCATACTTAAGCGGACTTGTTTTTATTACACTTATTTAGATAAATTTTTTAAGCCATTTGAGGTATATTAAATAGAGCATTTGGGTTATTTAAAATTTATCTAGATATTTATAATTTAAAATTTTATTAATTTAAAATATATCTATGATGCTTATAGGCTATACTTAACAAAGAATACAATTTAAAAGTCTTTAAGTTATAAGTCAAATTTAAAATAATCAAATATTTGAATTGTTATCCGAATTCAGATATTATCTGGCGAAGTCAAATTCGGATAGAAAATTTGTTATCCGTCGGATAACACTTGGAGTCATATATTCAGATAATGTTAAACAGAGTGGAGTCGAATATTGTGACATCCACTCTGTTGACAGCCCCTGCCAAATGTTGCCACCCCATGTCATGTTAATAAGGGGATGACATTGATTTTTATATAGGGGAGGGGGCAACTTTAATGAGCCCTAAAGCTGATCTAACTTAGATACGCCCCCTTCAAAGCTCCTTATTCTCCACTTTAAAAAAAAAAAAAAATCATAAAAAAAATTTTAATATTCAAGTACCCTCTAGGTTGATTTGTACTCCTTATGATTTAATTTTCACCGTCAGATCAAAAAACTCAACCATAGCCGTCTAATCAAGTGCATCATTTGTTAGGTATCAAAACTAAAACTTCAGGGGATGGGATCAACTTTAATATTTTTATTTTTTATTATTTTATTATTTTTAGACTTTTTTTATATATACCCGATCGGACGGCTCCAATTGATTTTCAAGGTCGAATGGTGATCCTTAGGAGCAACCCTAAGGGCTAATTTGATATTTAAAAATTATTTATGTTTTTTTTAAAAAAACATGAGAAGAAAAGGATTTCAAGGGAGGCTCATCTACGGGGCTCATTTGATTCGTCATATATATATATAAGAGAGAGTGCTACTATGTGAACTGGACCTCCCATGGTCCATGTGCTCCCCCCATTTCGATGTTAAAAAAATAAAAATCATCATAAATTTCTAAATATTCAATTACCTCCTAGGGTGATTTTCATCCCTTGGAGCTTAATTTTCACTGTTGGATCATATCTGAATTGATTGTAGACGTCCAATCTTATGCAAGCAAATTGGTGATGAATACTAAAACCCCGGGAGATGGGAACAACCCTAAGGGTAATATGGCCAATTTCTTATTTTTTGATGATTTTTTGAAATCAAGATTTGCAAGTAGCCAATGGATGGCTACAATTGAGTTTCAAGATTGGACACGATTGGATCGTGAAAGTAAAGCCCCATAGGATGGGAACAACGGTAATTGAATATTTAAAATTTTAATGATAAATTTTGTTATTCTTTAGTATAAGGAAGGGGGTCAAAATAGTGTGCGGTCAAACTGCATGCACTGTGCAGTTCCCATAGTAGCACTCATTCTCTCTCTCTCTCTCTCTCTCTCTATATATATATATATATATATATATATATATATAATCTTGTCTTTGGTTCGACAAAGCCGGGCCAATTTCTCATACTTGCTCAGTATGCCCCCTTTCAACAAGCGCCCCACCCGGTTCACTGGGTTATTGGCCTACCAAGCACTTGTCCACTACTCCTGCCACCTGCCAAAAATGGAGGGCTTCATTCGGTGATTTTGCGATCGCCCATCTGAATGATCAGAGTAAGGTAAAGCTTGAAGATAAGTTTTGTACTCTATATATGACTCCGCGATCGCCCCTCAGAATGATCAGAATAAGGTAAAGCTTGAACATAAGTTTTGTACTCTATATATGGGGGGGGGGGGGGGGGGGGGGGGGGGGAAGAGAGAGAGAGTAGAAACACCTGGATTGAGTGGGTAGGGCAAGGAAGTACCATTTCTCTGTCCTTTTCTTCCCTTAGACAGAAGGAACCCTGCAGGGAGAGAAAAATTAGCTGTTGCCTAGCTTTGGGACATCAGAGAGGATCTGCCTGCGGGAAAAGAGAAGGAACTCAGGTCTTCTTACTGTTGGACATTCATCCTGAAGTTGGTGGATTGTGTGAGGAAGGCATATGAGAAAGCCCATGTACTTGGGTTTGAAGAGATTATGAGGTAGGAACCCTCACCCTCACACACCATTTGGTCGTGGGCGTGTTTCCTTAGATTCCTTTGACTTAGTACCAAGTGATTGAGATTTTCCATGTTCAGAAATATCATGCATGAGATTTTCCTTGTTCACTGACAGCATCTCTATGGAATCACCCGCAGGTAAAGTTCTTGAGATCTATAAACTAAATTTTCACAAATGGATCTAGAGGCTTGCATCTGGCATGATAACGTAATATGGCATGTTATTTCAAGCTATTGAGTAGTGAGCATGGTTTATGCCTTAGACCTTAAATGCGAGGCACATAGACTAGGGGACTCATGATCCTGTAAGTCTGAAAATTTCCCGGTAAATAATACAAGGATCCATCTATTGAGATGGATTCTGGTGAATCTCAACTTACCAGTTGGTATCCCGATGTTAAAAGATGCTTGGCTGATCTGATGTGATGGACAGTTAGATGAGCAACTCATGAATGCAGTAGATGGATTTTGGTGAATCTCAACTTACCAGTTAGTATCCCAATGTTAAAAGATGCTTGGCTGATCTGATGTGAGGGACAGTTAAATAAGCAACTCATGAATGTTACAGAAAAATGATTTTGCCAGCATGATACTCTTGGCAATAATGTCCATTCTTAGACTGGTAATTTGCGATGTAAGATGACGCATGCGTACCTTCATCACGTTTTTGTGAAGAAATGTTACAAAAAATCATGACTCTTGAGATTTATATAATGATGGATCTTCCTTGTTTCTCAGTATGCTAGTCTCTTTTTTAGATGCCATTCAATCTTAAAACTTGTTTGGAATCATTCAAAATGAATTGATTGGAATAAATTTTTTGATTTCACATGTACTGAAAATCTATAGAGATAATCATCACAGAGAAGTACATTAAACCCTTCACAAGCGTTCCTTACCAATATAGTATGTTGGCCATTCTCTAATCATATACCATACAGTAGAGGCTCTCCACCAATTAGGCTCTCCAATAGTTCAATTTTCCAACCTAACAAGCAAGGAAGAACTAACATCAAGAGTCTAGACTCATAATGATCTGAACCCTGGGTGGAGGAGACACATAGGATTACACTTGTCTATTGTGAGAATAAAAATGAAACTACATCAGCATAAAATCCCTATGAAGGGTTGACATCATCCCCCCACCCCAAATACACACAGACACAAAATTTCTTCTTTATGCTCCTGCATGGTAAGAATGTTTGAGTGCTTGAGAGAGAGAGAGAGAGAGAGTTGGTCATCGAATGAGTGTTCTAGGATGAATCATAGAACAGGTCTTCTATGGTTATCACAAAACTTTCTAAGCTTGGATTCTGCAGGAATCGGAAAGGAGAGGAAGAAAAAAACATATGGGGCCTCCCTTAAGATGTTCCCTCCCATTCACTCTGTTCTTTTTTTTTTTTTTTTTTTTTTTTTTTTTGGGGGGGGGGGGGGGGGGGGGGGAGTCCTTCAGGCTTTACAAACAGGTGAAATAGGTATGATGATTATGAATCAATTTACATTTGCAATATCATATCCTGGTTGAGCAGCAAAATCTGAATAATTATTTCCCCATGTAGAACAAGCTATGGAATAGAACCAACTTTATTTGATCTCTTACTGACACAATGCAAATGGGCTCAAGCTGAACAGTTTCTGTGAATTGGCTTGAATGCTTAATGGGCCTTAAATACAACGAAGAAAATGGGCTCAAAGGAAAGCAAAGTTATCTGTTGGTGAGTGTATGAGCTTTAAACGTGAGCGAGGTGGTCTTTTCTTGGAAGAGTGAATATTACGGGCTTTTCTCTTGGGTTTCTTATCTTCTCTCATGCGGGAGACTTGAAAAAAGGAAAAGTGGGGAAGACGGAAGCAACAGGACAGTGGGATGAAGACTGCTGCTGAAACTGGAGCAGGGTATGACTGCCCTGGTGATCCATGATCACAAAGATGCCGGCACCTAAAGTGGCATACCCAGTTCAGCATGTGATTATCTATTGATCTGTTTGTCTCTCTGTTATGTTTTGAGTGCTATGAGAGAAATGAACCGGATTAGTCCAACATCAGAAAACGAAAAAACTGCTAGGCCCTATATGTGAGATTTATATCCATAACTTGTGAGGCGACTTTTGTGAACAAAATCATACGAACTTAGTCCAAAGCAGATAATACCTCACAAGGGTTGGATCGGGTCGTTACAGATATCAGTACATATCAATATCAGTCCGAACTGGTAGGGTTGGATTGGATCGTTACAAATATCAATATATACCAATATCGATCTAGACCTATATCAATACTGTTACCGAGATTCAATGTTTTAAAATGCCTGACGGAGTGAGTTGGCTGACCTCCTTTTGATGCGGGACGGCTAACGGAATTGAAGGACTCATTAATCGAATCAGAGATCAGCAACAAGCAATATAACAATAGGTAGATGCAACCTAAATCGCATGATCGTAAAGTTGGATAACCATGCCAAATAACAGGAGCTAGCCGAGTACTTGTTCCTCTCACAACGAGAAAATGTGGGACCATTGGCAGTTGAGGAACGACTGCAAGTTTAGGATATTAGAACCACCCCAAAGTCCTGAGATGGGGTGGGGTGCAATGCCTTAGCTATCGATGCAATGTCGGAGTTCATTATCCTGCTGTCAATATGATGCTAGAGGCCTCTACCTTCATCTTGTTCCCTCTTCTTCTCTGTTGTCCTACATTAATTTGGTACCAGAGCAAAACCTCGATCCATACCACGCCGTCATCCCGCATCTATCACCACTATCATATGATTCATATCATAGTCGCCACCACAATCATTGGCCACTCTCTCTCTCTCCCCTTCTCTTCCCGTGGTACTGTTCACACTACAATACCCGTAATGAATAGTACCACCACAATACCCATGGTACTGTTCATCATGAATAATACCTTATAATATTGCTCACGTAAATAATATCGACCCCACACCCTGTCCCCCCCCCTCCCCCCGTTATGTGCAACAGGGCAGGAGACCCACTAGGAGCCCTGTTCACTTGCCTCCGCCTCTTTGTGTGCCCCGGTCTGTTGTGTTGGGTGGTGCACCAAGAGTCTGTAGGGCACTGCCCTCATTCCGAAGCCATTTCAGCTTTGATTCCCACACCGATCATACTGTGGCATCCTTGCAGCGAGGCCCATCTTGTCCAGTATGCCACCACCACCAGTGTGCCTCAATTTGTGGTGCCACTCCAATATGCTTCTCGAGACAACTTTATGAGTCCGTCATTAGCTTCATCAGACATAGGCTGGGTTGCTTTAAAGGATGACCTAGAATGGATCAAGTTAAAGAATGATTTTGAGAGATACTATGCCAAAATGGTTTACAAGGCTGACCCGGTGTTGATTGAGGATTATTATGACTAAATAGAAGAGGTAGCTTATGAAGCCGATCTAGCGCCAGTAGATGAGTATTTTGAAGAGGTCAAGTCCAAGATGTTGAAAGTATATGATGACATCCTCCTCATTGAACTAAGGCTAGATGTGATTCTCAAAGTCTATTTTGAGACTGATTCTACATTCATGGCCGACTGGAGTGAACCAAGGAAGGAAGAGATAGACAAAGATGTAATTAGTCAACTGAAGATCATTCAAGACACCATCAGTTGCCATGACTTTGACCATATATAGTGCGATGTCTTAACATACTTTCTACCACGAGTTGAAGCTTTCCTTTCATGATGATCTAAGAGGCATCAGCAGTGTTTCTTGGATTTTCTACTCTTATCAACTGCTTATAGATATTGCCGCATTTCAAAACTCAAGGACGAGTTTTTTCGAACTAGGGGAGAATGGTGGGGATCCAGAACTAGTGCATTGATGCATTACACATGGAGTACATTTACTATCGTCAGAAGATCGAGCTAGTGTCTTTGTAGCTTGGAGACAGTTCAGAGCTTGTTTAATGCATAGTTTATTTTTAGTCGAATCCATAAACAGTTTTTTTGGTCCATTTGGAGCCTAATTAGCATATTTTCTATTTTTTTTGAATTTCAGGCATAATTTTTCATTTTTTAAGAATTTTGTGTGATTTTCATAGTATTTTTTCAAGTTAGGGGTACTTTAGTCTAGAATCAAGTTTAGGGAGTCATTAGGGTTTAGTTTTTCTTTAAAATACTTGTGTAAGATAGTTTTTAAATTTTAATGAATTATTAAGTGTGAATTTCGAAGAATGTTTCTCTACTTCTCTGAGATGGAGAGCTCAAAGCCCTGAGATAGGGTGGGGTGTAATGCCTTAGTCGTCGGTGCAATGTCGGAGGCCGTTATCCTGCCGCTAGGGTGACGCCGAAGGCCTCTACCTTCACCTTGTTCCATTTTCTTCTCCATTGTCCTGCATCCCCTTTACTGTCTAAGCGGATTGCCTAGGCAGTAAGGCAGATGTCTCAAATCCAAGGAAGCTATTCTTTTGAACCTTTTTTTTTATTTCTTTTATACGCTTTCTGCTAATTGATAATGTTATTAACGATAGACATCTCATATTTACTTATATAAGCATCATAATATACCTTATTCAATTATAAACCTTAATTTGTTGTTAAGTTAGTCACTATACTTTGAATGGTAATATAGTATTAAATATAAGAATTGCCATGCCAACATCTACAAATACAAGAGGATTCTCTTTAGAGCCCCACAATTGTAATCGGCTGTAGTTTTTGTGGATGAGGTAAGTCTCCATGTAGTTGCGGTCCTCATGGTCGTTGTAGTAAAGCAAATGAAGAAGATAAAGAGCCATATCATAGGTGGAGACAAAATAAAACTTCCATCCTTGCCCTTATGGGTGTGCCACATGAATGAGATGTGTTTATATAAGGGACAATTTATAATGCCCCATAGAAGTTGTTGGTAAGGGTATAAAGGTCTCTCAAGAAGAGGCCCACCTAGTCGCCTAGGCAGCCGACTTTTAGATCACTGCCAAGATTTCCATCCTTGCATTGCACATATGCTGAATGTTGCAGGCCCATGACCTTTTATCAATGGTGTCCTTTTCCCAAGTGCAGCCCTCATCCCTAGCGCCCTTCTTGGGCTGTTTGGCGTTTTGGGCTCGAATTGGCTTAAGTAGGCCTAGACCACTTTTTCCCTCTCTACTAACAATTAGAGACCTAGCTGCAGGGACAAAAGAGAATTTAATGGTTCAGTTGTAAATTGAAAAATCTATAGGGTCTTACTTGGTGACCTAGATTGCAGGCCAAGGCATCAAATGGGAGAAATAGAGCATGGCAACATTGTAAAACTAGGCCCTCTCTCTTGTTCCCTTTTCTATATGTGGTAGTAGGAATCAAGGTTGACCAACTTGGCGGATTGTACTGACTCGGATTCTCCTAGATATGAATCATATCTATCCGACTCAGTTCTAACTCTGTCTGACTTGGGGCACAACTCGGATCCTGCCAGATATGATCCGACTTGTACAAGTTGGACTAAGTCAGTTCGAGTCAGTGAACCCCAGTGGGAGTATGCAGTGATGGTGTTGAAAGCCTACCACCAGAACGGCCTGTTACTAGTGAATCTCTTCTAGGGAAGCCATCTCAATGGCAGCAGCAATCTCAACAACAACATAAGATGTTATAGGGAATTGATGAAGGAAGAAGATAACAACAAGAAGAAGCTTTAAGCTTAGAAGAAGAAGGGAAGGTGTCGGCTTCACACCCAAACAATAATCTTCATAAGGCACTCGGGAAGACAACATGGTAGCATGCCATTGCAGTATTGCACAACATTGTTTCAGAACTCCAAATTCATTATCCTTTCACTGAAGTTTAGGCCCATATTTATAACGCTATTCAGATACATATCTACAATGCAAGACCACAAGAAGTTTTTTAGTGCAAAGACTAATTTTTGACACTAAATCTAACTAAAAACTTTACCAAACTAAAGAAAGATAGAATAATTAATCATGGCTGGAAGCCTGAAACATACTTGACAAATCCAATCAAAGACTGATTATGACCCAATAATATCAAATGTTAAAATTACCCCTACTACTACAACTAATAAAATAGGATGACATCAATATGCATAATGATTAATTGAATACTTGGGATCTGGCACTTGTTGACCAGGCAATTACCCATTGTACATACTCGTGCCAGTCTCAATCTAGATTGTCATCACACTTTGTCACATCATATTAAAGCATATTGATCCGCATTCAATGTAAAGACATAGAAAAAATGTTCAAACCTAGAAAGAATGAGTGGTGACTACACTAGAGCTCGGGTCTGGCGAGTGTTTACCATTGTCATAGGACTACACTGGCTTCCCTTTGGCTCAGAGATATATCGGTGGGATTTTAGATGATGCAAGAGATATCTTTATATGATGCTTGATATGTGGGTTTTCGGATGACACATCTGTTGAGCTTTTGTTTTTCCTATTTGGGACCCGTTTAGCCACTTTTCCTATTTTTGATGCACTTTCACAAAATTGTCGCAGAATCTCTTGAGTCTAGGGGTATTTTAATCCAGAATAAAGTTAGGGAGTCCATTTAGGGTTGGGTTTTAAGGGTAATCCCTTTATAAATATTGTTGTAACCCTTTTCTTAAGTTTTAACAAATTTTGGTGGGAATTTTGAGAATATTTTCACATGCCTCTCTATGATGGATAAGGCCCTAAGACAGGGTGGGTGAGACACCCAGAACCTCTACTGCCACCACATGCTACCACGCTTGCTCAGCCACCCTATTTCTCTCTCTGTCTCTTTCACTTTCTTTCTCTGTTTCCCTCTTTCTCCCTCTCTCTTTCTCTACCTGCCAGTGCCCTATGCCACCAACCACCACGCCGAGCCGCCTCCTGCTGCAGCTACCCTGGCTGCTGCCCACCGCCAAAAGGGGGTCCGGCCCTCCTCAACTGCCACACCACTGCACCTAGCACGCTGCTGATATGCACTGTGAAGTAATGCCCCGTGTGCAGCACACGTCATGTGCACTCGAGCGTGCACCTACATGCACCCATGTGTGCACACACATCTGCCTAGTGTGCACATGCACATACACTCATGCAGTCGGCACACATCACTTGCGCACGCACTCGTGTAGTCGGCATGCCAGCTCTGTGCTAACCAGCTTACCAGACTGCCGGCTTTGTCTGCACCTAACCATCCCCAGTGACCCGCAGGGACTTGCTCGCTTCAACTGCCTACCCCAGAATCTGCCAAGGCCTCGCCATTTGTGACATCCTAAGATCCACACCACCGCGCTTGCAGGCCCGTCAATTGTACACCATCCCCTCTCACCTTTGCCTGTAATTCCCCTATAAGGGGTGGGCCTTCCGGTTGTACACCATTCCCCCCTCTCTCCCTCTTGGGAACATAGTTATTGGATGTCCTTCTCACACACATGAGCATAGAGATATGTGCTCATTTTCCCTTTGACTCTTGCTCTTCTTATTGCTTTCATCTGTTGTCAACTTGTGAGGTTGGTAACCTAGCTCATTATTCAATTCACTAATGGCTTGAGAATATGAGACCCTTCTTAGAGATTCCGACAGGACCTTGATTGTGGTTGTAATACCTTAGACTTGCAGTAGTTTCTCAATTACCAGTAGTCCCATGTTTGTGCATCATGAGGATGGCTTTTCGGATCGAGTTTCTATTGTTTGGTGTGTTAATCATGTTCATACTACTATGTGCATCGTTGTTCACTACCATCATTACTAGTTGTTGCTGATCTCACGGTCCACAGTAGTGCTTCCAATAGTGCCTAATAGCTTGTCTCTCATCAATGTTCAACCCACCTGAATAAGAAGTGTTTACTCTTGTGGCCACAAAAAATATTCCCTTGACATACAGGAAGCTAGAGGGGCCTTGGCTCCATCAAAGATTTTCCTACTAACCCTCCCAAATCCTTGATAATTGCAGTTTAGGTCCTTTTAATTCCCCCCCCCCCCCACCCTCCCGCCAAAAAAAAAAAAAAGGAAAATTTTCTCCCTTCGCCGCCATTGCAGCAAGCACATGATCTGCTTGAGCAGGGAGTTCCACCCCTAAGTTGACAAAGATAACTGAATCCATTCTATCTACACAATCACGAGCAAGCACAAATCATGAATCCACCTAAAGCACTAACACGAATATTAGATTCGAGCCAGATTAGTGGGGAAAAAAACTCCATGATCCCATGAATAATCAAGTGGAGCAATGCAAATAATTTTCCCCATTCTCTTTCTCTCTCTAACCTTCATTAAATTGGTTTGTTCTATCCACACTTACACAAGTAGAAGGAGAGGAAATGTTTGATCAACGACTGACTACTCACATAACCGGAGAGCACACCACTTTCTTCTTCCTTCTCCTCTTTCAATATAAAAATTCTTTTGAAATTATACCCGCCACATTAAATTTTTTGGGTCTTAGAACTACTAATCTACTGTATGGACAAACATTGTCAGGGAGGCACTTTAATAGCAGGAATATGGTTTTGGCTGAATATATAGGAATGATGGGATTTTCACACGTTATGTGACGCTGGTACTGGAAGGCCTTCTACTTGTAGACTGATGAAGGAGACTTCCAACTGTGACGTGCATCCAATGCAGAAACAAAAAGGTGAACACTCCTCCAAATTGTAGAGGAATTCCAATTATTAGAATTTATCAATTACGCGGGAAGAAAAGAAAAGGAACGGTAGCAGTAGTAACTGAGCAGACCTTGGAGGCCACCGTCGGGCGTCTGAGGGGAGGAGGAGGAGGAGGCCGACAACCCCATGGCACGGGAGAGCGTTCCGCTCGAACAGTCTCCTCGCCTCCCCGGAATCCTGCCGGGCCTTGGCGTCGGCGATGGGCGACAAAGGCAACTAGGAACCGCCGCAGGTGCAGCTCTGTTGACCACGGCTCGGTTAGCAACAGCCACAACCCCCGCGGCCGTCCCTGCTGCCATGGACCCCGAGCGCCCTATTAACATAATAAACTGGCCAACAAAACTTCCCGTGCGCTGCGGTGCAAAGGTGCCCGCACTCTTCCACTCCACTACTTGTGCGAGAAACAGATACGAACGCGCGGCGGGCATGACCGGAACGTGTCAGCGTATGAACCATCCACGTGGCGTGGGCTCCACTCGGCACTTGGCAATGATAAAAGAATGGCGGCGGCAGCCGTGGACGGACCCGTCCTCGCCCGCGTTGTCCGGATCGGACAAAGTAGGTGGACTCGCTTCTTTCTGCATACATTTGACCAGGTGAAGCCTTCCGAGAAGTGCGGGGTTGGGGGGGTTTTGTGCGCGCTGCTGCCAATTGCCATCCCGCAGCAGGGGCAGACCTGGCGTTGGGCGCCGCCTGCGGATGATCTCACTTCTGCTGCCGATTTCGAGATCGCCTTGGTCCTTCTCCTCCTCGTCTTCCCAGATCGCCACCTTTGCTGCCGCCTCTTCCTTCGTGGAGGTAAGTTTTCGTCTCCGATGCCTCAGATGCTCATGTTGTGTGTTGTCCATCAGTCTTTTTTTCTCTTTCCCTCTGCCTTTTCCGGGCAGATTTTGAAATGAGGGAAGGTCTTATTTTAAGCTACTAATCCATCACAAGATTGTTTGCTATGCCCGATCTAAGAAGCTTCCGCATATGTTCAAGAAATTCTGGATCAAATCGGGTTTCCGAATCGGGACCCATCGATCCTGATCCAACCCGATCTGGATCTACTGGGTCGGCCGATCCTGTTGAAGTATGGCCAGTCCGGATTGGTCCGATTTAAAAAAAAAAAAAAAAAAAATTAAATAAAATCAGAAAAAATTGTATACATATTATTCAATGAATGTACAATAAAAATGAATACAATTCATGTACATCCATAAAAAATAAATATTAAAAACAAATAACTCGCTAATAATTATTATTGTGTACTAATTAAAAAAGAAGAGAAGGTTTCGCTTGCGAGAAGCCGCAATTCAATTTGTTGATCGGTATTAAACCCAAAACCCCCGGCGGATGGCCAGTGGCCCAAGGAAACGAAAGAATTTATGAAGTGTTTCACATGAAATTAATAAAAAATATCTTAGTAAGATCACATTTGTGATCCTTCATCATCCGGCTCATAAGTTTGAGCTAGCATGCTATAATCTACTAACATGTGTACTAGATATCTATAGTCAAATAAGGAACTAGTGATGTCTTCGAATCCCCTTTGAATACCTTGAGGTGTGTTAAACTTATTGGCTTGAACTTTCCCTTGATTGTGCTGGAAGGACATAAATGACATATTGTATAGGTGGAGGTCTAAAGTACCCCTTAGTAATATTGCTGACGTCTGAATACAGCAATGTATGAGGGTAAAAATAGGTGGATAAGAAAATGCATCTTCCCATAGGGGACAATCATATCCTACCTGTCTCTGTTCGCCTTCAAATCCTCCTTAATGTCCTTGTCTTTGGCTTTGAGTTTCTCCAGAATGACTCGGAGGTGCGGAATAATCTTCATATCATGTGTAATTGCTCCTAAGTGCAGAACCTTCTGATAGTCCAGCAGCAGCAATAGCACCATCACCATCACAATCTCCATCATCATCATCATCCTCAATGGAGTCATCACTCTCCACTTGGCTTGTTTTTCTCAACCACCTTCTTCTATGCCTGTAAGTTTGTCTCTCTACCTCGTACATACTGGCCAAGTGAGGTGGTAGAACTGGGGTGTCCTCAAGTGTCTCCAGTCTGCTGAACTCTAGCTGTGTATCCTCCTTGTTCTTCTTCTGATGGGTCAACTCGTTGTTTAGACTTTTCTTTTGATTGTTTTTTCTTTTTGCTGTTAGATGACTGTAATGAAGGTCTCGCTGGCTCTTTCTCCTTTCTTCTATATGGATCTACCTTAATAGTTGATCTCCTGAGTACCGGCTGAGAGGCAGAAGTTCTAGCAGGGTTTGCTAGTGTAACTGACTTTCGACGTCTCTGAAGAACAAGTGCACCTCATTCTTTTATTGCCTGAAATTCAAGATCTCGAGCAACTACTGTATCTAATTCACCTCTTGCCCAACTCCGATCATGACGATCAAACTCAGGCTGTGCATCTCTGACTGCTCTACTTTCCACACAAGAATGCAATGAGTGTTCTTCATCTAGTAGTTCATCAATATCAATCTAATGTACAGGCTCATCAACTAGTCTGCCAGCAAACTCCATGAATCTCTGTCTTTCAAGCCTTTGTCTTTCCTGAATCTACCTGATCTTTAGGCGCATGTTGTAGTGACAGTATACCAACTTCTCCAGCCTAGAAACACCTAATCTATTACGAACCTTCGTGTAAATGAGACTGAATGTACTCCAATTTCCTTTATACTGACTGGAAGAAGTAGTTTGACTGAGTACTTTCACTGTGACATACGCCAAAGAGTTTGTGGCAGCCTGTCTGTAATTAATATGGATCCACCATTCGGTTGTTGCAAAAAAAAAAAAAAAGAAGACAACGATATTAATAATGAATGGTAGTAATTTATTAAATTGAGTGTTTGACTATTTATTATGTAGTTCACCTAAAGTTGTCCTCATTACTGCAGTCATGACGTCTTCATCTCCGTAAATGTCAATCTTCAATTTAAATCTCTCTATGTACAAAATAAATATAAATGGCATAAGTTATTGATAGAAGACTGGATTTTCATAAACTCCTACTTTGTATGTTATTTTTATTAAGGTATCTATCCTTTTATTCGTATTCCTTACTATTCTAGTAATCACATTAGTTGTGCCTCGAAGGACCTCTCCATCATTATGCACGCTCTCACTATACTGATACCTTGGGTTATTCTGCATTTAAATTCAAGTTCATTAGTTATTAAAATAAATGTCATTAAAATTAATCAAATAAAATCAAGTAGAAAAGATGAAAAAATTAACCAGCAACATGGAGATCATGATAGAGAGTCGACTCCCATCAATCATCGATGATCCTCCACCATTTTTCAAAAGTTGTAGGATGGCTTTCCCTTAAGTGCTCATTTGCTCTATCAATAGCCTCATATAAATATTCCATGTCATTTTTGCCATCCCCATCAACTAACCTCAAAACATGTACCAGAGGCTCAACCACTTTCAAATAACGAAAATTTTATCCCAAAAACATATGTTCCCAACTAGCGATTGTACTGCCAAGGCAACATCCCTAGCATCGGCCTTCAGTGTCCCTATATGTGTCAGAAACTCGTCAGAGTAGACTAACTGGGCCAACTGATGCTTGTATTTATTCAGGCTCTTTAAAGAGATGAAGTTGGATGCAAATCTAGTAGGACCAGCACGAAGAAGATCTCGTCCACCTGTATACTCTCTCATCATATATTGTGACTATAAATAAATCTCGTGATCATCTGAGCATACTGTACCACCTCAGCAACAAAATGGTCTTTGCTTATGTCCTCCATCATCAAGTCAATGGAATATGATGCACAAGGCACCCAGTACAAATAGTTTCTTTTCTGCATCAACAATCTACCAGCTGCTTTGTAACTTACTTCGTTGTTAGTGACTATCTGTACAACATTTTCTTCACCAATTTCCTCTACCAGGTCATCCATTAGCCTTTACAAATAATCAGCATTCTTTATTTTGTTTGAGGCATCCACAGACTTCAACTACACTCCTTCCACACATTTTTGAAGTTGTTGACACATACCTTCAAGTCATTATACTCCTCTTCGAGCCCAACATCATAAATGTAACGGGTGTGGGGTCTTTACACCAGGCCCAGTATCTGCAATTGCATCCGCTATCGTTTGAAAATATGGACTGGATAATGTATGTGCTGACACACCTGCATGTAAAATCATTTTACAATTCCTTTCAAGACATTTTTTTACTGAGGCATTGCCTCCTTTCAATGCTTGCTTGATTTCAAGCTGTCTGGCAGACCTTGATCTATACAAAAATTGGTCCACATGACCGCGTGCCACATCTGATGTTCGTCCAACTCAACACAGAACTAACAGTCTTGCGTGCAGAAGAGCCCCTAGGAACGGATCTCCCAGGCTGAGAACCAGAAGGCACTGATTCACCTCATGATCCTATGCCTCTTCGCCGGTCCTCATCTTCTCTATTTGTCCGCAAACTGACACGAACAACTCTGGTGTACTCTGTATCAGGGTCATCTGGATCCTCCTCTTCCTCCTCATCCTCATCATCGTCATCTAAATTGATCGGCCGCTGAACAGACAGACTGTAATCCTTTCGTCTCTGGCGCCTTGATATCTCATCTTGCAGATACATGTGTTGTTGAGATGATAAATTTTTCTGTGCTTTTTTACCCAGCATATAAGTCCTCATTTCATTCTTTAAATTCAGCGAAACTGACTCACATCTGCTGACGTCTCCTGTTATGCCAGTAATATGATTTTTTAAGTGATACACGCCTCCACCCATCTCCTTTTCACACCAGTTGTATTTGACCCTCCTCTGCCTACTCTCCACTAGTGTACAACACTACCAACCAAGATCAGCATCCTACTGCTTCACATCCTGTTCATAATGCTCTTGTTCTGCCATATTCCTGCATAACATAAAAAGACACAAATGCAATCAGATTGTACTAAGTTCAATTGAGTGTTTGGCACACTCAATTGAACCATAATTACACTAATCATACAAAAACTTCTAGTTTTTAACCCTTAATTAGGGTTAATTTTAAAATTTTAATGTTAATAACATGCAATTAATGAAAAAATATATGCAATCATATTGTAATAAGTTCAGTTGAGTGTTTGACACACTCAGTTAAACTATAATTATACTAATCATATAAAAGCCTTAATTTTTAACTCCTAATTAAAATTAATTTTAAGTAATTAGTACTAATGACGAACAATTAATGCAAAAATATGAACAATTATGCTCTAATAAGTTCAATTGAGCATTTGATATACTCAATTGAACTCTAATTACACTAATCATACAAAAGTCTCAATTTTTAACCCTTAATTATGGTTAATTTTACCAAATGAACGTTAATAATATGCAATTAATGTAAAAAACTATGCAATCAGATTATAATAAGTTCAATTAAGTGTTTGGCACACTCAATTGAACCTAACTTCCACTAATCATACAAAAGTTTCAATTTTTAACCCGTAATTAAGGTTAATTTTGAGTAATTAATACTAATAACAATCAATTAATGCACAAATCTATATAATTAAGTTATAATAAGTTCAATTGAGTGTTTGACAGACTCAATTGAACTCTAATTACACTAATCATATAAAAGCCCTAATTTTTAACCCCAAATTAAGGCTAATTTTAACAAATTAACGCTAATAACATGCAATTAATGCAAAAATCTGTACAATTAGGTTCAATAAGTTCAATTGAGTGTTTGATAGACTCAATTGAACTCTAATTACATTAATCGTACAAAAGCCCCAATTTTTAACCCTTAATTAGGGTTAATTTTGGGGATTTTGTCTAATCAACATGCTAAATTTTTTTTGAAGCTAAATATTAATAGATTTATACAACGATACATCATTTTTATTTTTTTGAGAATTTTTTAAAAAATAGATCGAAATATACCTTAACTCGGATTGGGATGCAAAAACAAAATCCGACGTCGACGACGGCGGTGACAACGACAACAGTAGTGGCGGTGGCTGCCAGACGGTTGGCCGGCAATGACAGGGTGAAAACCCCCTTCTTTCGGTCGAGATCTTAAAGAAAAAGAGAGAGAGAGAAGAAGACAGTGGCAGCGGGCCGGCAGCGGCGAGTGGCGACAGTGGGCGGTGGTCGGGCAAAGGGCTGGAGGAGGGGGGAAACCAGTAGCAGCAGCAGAAACGCTGCTGCTCACTAGCTCCCGATCCCCCTTTAAGGGGGGATCCGGGAGCGCTCGAATCGGGCGGTATCGGGTTTGGATCGGCTTGATCGGCCGATCCAAATCCGATACTGCCTGATTAGGATCCAATATCGTCCTTTTTTTAAAAAAATAATAAAAATCAGGAGAGGAACAGTGAGTCTCCCCCCCCCCCCCCGAGTCGGATTAGGCACCGCCGATCCCAATCCAAATCGCTGCCGATTCGGATCGGGATCAGACGATTCCGCAATCTATGCACATGTTAGACCATCAAAAGGCTCTCACTACTTGAGCTAAATATTTTTCATATTTTAGGCTAGTCTCTCTTACACTCTAAACTAAAATCATCCTCTTAAATAGTGCAAATAACACTGGTTGCAACGGGAAATTACATATTTATCTTAAGAGTATCAATAAGGTTTTAACAAAATATTCTAAAAATAGTTATTTTAATAAAAACAAACAACTTTTTTGAGAAAAGTATTCATATGCACAAGGAAAACGTCTAATGTCTAAAGCATTCTTAGGCGTCTCCCAAGAAAACACGGCCTCAACCTTAGCCGGATCTATAGATACTCCATCCTTGAAAATCACATGACCTAGAAAAGAAACACACTCCAACCAGAACTCGCACTTGCTAAACTTAACATACAACTGATTCTGCTTCAACAGTTCTAAAATAATCTACAAATGCTCCTTTTGTGCCTCAATACTAGGAGAGTAAATCAGTACATCATTAATAAATACCACCACAAATTGGTCTAAATATGGCTAAAATAGCCTATTCATTAGATCCATAAAAGCAGCAGGGGCATTCGTCAGTCCAAAAGGCATAACCACAAACTCATAATGCCTATATCTGGTCCGAAAAACAGTCTTAGGTATATCCTCATCCTTGATTAGTAACTGATGATACCCTGCCAAAGATCAACCTTGGAAAAGACCTTGGCCGACTGCAGTTGATCAAACAAATCATCAATCTTAGGTAAAAGATATATGTTCTTGATAGTCATCTGATTAAGCTGACGATAGTTGATACATAGCCTTATCGAGCAATCCTTCTTGCGCACAAAGAGCACTAAGGCTCCTTAAGGTGATACACTGGGCCGAATAAAATCCTTATTAAGCAACTCCTGTAATTGTTTCTTCAGTTCTGCTAACTTCACTGGAGCCATACGATACGGAGCCTTAGAAATAAGAGATGTCCTTGGCATAAGGTCAATGACAAAATCGATCTTCCGTGAAGGAGGCAAACTAGGCAGATCATTTGAAAAAACATCAAGGAACTCCAGAATAATATCAATATCAACAATAGATCTCTCATTACTGCCATATGATGGAACCATAATGACAGTAGCCAAATATCCATAACAACCCATTCTTAACAACTTCTCGATCTTGAGTAAAGAAACCATAACACCGCCTGATCGATGCCGAGGGCAACGATAAATAAACTCCTTCTCACTAGGCTTTTGAAATATCGACTTCTTATGATGGCAATCTAATAAAAGCAAAATACTTATCTAACTAGTCCATGCCCAAAATAACATCAAAGTCTATCATCTCGATCACATACAACTCAACCACTCTATCTTTATCCCCAAGGTTAACAACAACAGAAGATATAATGTGCATAGTGTGAATCTCCTCTCCAGAAGCTGTAGTAACTATCAATGGATGTGTAGCATCTATCGGTCTACTCTTAAGTGATTTAACAAAACTAGCAGATATGAATGAATGAGTAGTTCCAGGATCAAATAATACCTTAGCATGAACAACATCGATAAGAATAATACCTTTTGCAACAGTAGGGGTCTCTTGAGTATCTTCCTTAGTAAGAACATAAACACGTCATTGAGTTTTGCCTTTCTTCTGTTCTTGCGTCGGTTGAGCTCTAGCCTTCGGACAATCTCTGACCATATGCCTCGGATCACCACACACTAAACACTTGCCGGCTAGTCTCCAGCACTCTATCCTACTATGTCGTCGCCCATACCGAGTGTAAGTGGTTGAATCAAATGCCTTCGGTGCCGGACCTTTCACTGACTGGACCCGAGGCTTCTTCTTATCCTTGCGCACAAAAGTAGGTGGTGCACTTCGCTTGTTCTGACCCTTCTGCTCTTCCATAAATTCTTCATACTCACGTACTATGTTGAATGTAGTCCTCAAAATAGCAACAAAGTCTAAGGGTCTTGAACAACAACATAATGTCGAATAGTACCTTTCAAACCCTTGACAAATTTCTTCAACTTTCTCTTCTCATCATCAGACATAGGGTGCATATTTTCTCAAATAAGAGAACTTCACTTCATAATCAGTCACTGACATAGTACCTTGCACTAGATTGAGAAACTCCATCTCCTTCTTATTTTGAACATGATCGAGAAAATACTTCTCACGAAAAACTCTAAGAAACTTCGCCCAAGTAATAGCAGCACGATCAGCAAACACAGTCCTCTTCATGGACTTCCACCAGACATCTGCTCTCTCTTGCAACATGAAGGTCGCTAGACTGACCTTCTCATCTTCCGGACAATGAATCACAGCTAACATCTTCTCCATCTCATTGAGCTAAGGCTCAGCAACCTCTAATCGGCTTTCCCCTTTAAAAGAAGGAGTACGCAACTTGTTGAACTGCTCCATCATAGGAGTCGCTTAAGGCCCATGGGGCTGAGCCTGAGTTTGAGTCTGTAAAGCCTACACAAGCCCATGAAAGTCTGCACAAACCCACTAAAGTCCATATTAACCAGAGGTGCGCTAACCAGACCTTGGCCTTGGGTTGTAAAAGAACCTTCCTACACAGGGGTATCTTCATAAGACGGGGGCTAACAGGAGGAACTATAGCAGGACGACCATGCCTCAACATATCCTGAAAATCCAAGTATCTCAAATAAGCTCTCAAATCCAACAACTCAGTACTCTACTTCTATCTCAACACAAAACTTAGCTATTCTGTGTCCTATCTTCAACCTAAAATCCCAAATCCATCAATCAACTATCCAGACTTAATAGATCCAAACGGTATGGAACTCAAAACTCTCAAAATCGCTCTGATACCATATTATGTAATGCCTTGAACCTCGTGTCCAGTCATATCCGACTTTCGACAGAATTCGAAGGCGGTACAAGTACGGAACATAATATATACATAATGAAAATGAGAGTATAAGAGTCCACAAGGCAAAACAAATAATCATCTATTGCAAATTCCAAATAATCATAAGCCAATGCAATCCACAAAAGTCTTATAATAAACAACTGTCTCAACATCACATAATCAACCTCTCTCAACTCCCAAGGATCTCATAATTATATAATAGACTCAATTACTCCTACAATATCAATCTACTAAAATGAAAAGACTCATACATCATACTAGCCTCGAATCGAATAGCTTTAAACAACTCCTACGCCTTGTTGTCAGAATCAAACTGCAATTTTCTAGCCACCTCTCCTGAAATTTTATCTAACAAACTTACTAAGTATAAAACTCAGTAGGTATCATCCGCTCCACAGGTTAAACATATAATAATTGAAATTCACATGATAATCATATCATATTATAAACAATTCATAATACTATATATAGATCAAATAAGATGATGATACAAAACAAGATCTTACATATATCTCATATCAAATCAGATGTATTTTTTAATAATTTGAAACAAATACACTAATCATAATACTTATCACATATATCAAACTTTTTTACTTTGTTTGAAAACAAACTACTAGCCATAAACATATCATATAATTCCTCCAACACATAGGGAGGCCATATCACATATCATATGGCTCAAAATATAACTAGTAGCACCTAATCAAGTTACATATTTCAAAATCCATATTTCTAAAAATTTCACATCATAAAATAGATTTATAATACTTTGAAACAAATTCAAATGATTCACATATATGTGCCAAATTATCATAATTCCATATCTTAATCGGACAACCATCGTAACTACAACATAAGGGGCCACGCATATATATACCTGATGCTTAGATAATCGTACTAAGTCTTGGCTACCGTGGAATCGGGGATCACACATATCCCACTACTACATCATACTGAAATAGGTTTCATAGATTTTACTTGTTGTCTTTGGGTCACATAATATCCTATCCAATAAGGACGCTTACATTGGAGTCGGGCCACATAATTCTCTTAAGATGGCAATGTCTATATCACACATTTTAAATTAGATGGCACATGTCTTACAGAAATTAGAATTCATCATAATCTAAAAATTAACATTAATCATATAGTCAATGATAATCATATGCAAAATAATATAATTTTCCTTAAAACAAAATATTTTAAAGCAACATGATGTTCTACAGCTCAATTTGATGTCAAACTGACTCTAACAGATTATAAATATATGAAAAACATTTCTAAAAATTTTTCAAAATTTTCTGAAAGCAAAATATAATTTTCACATGCTAAAATCTATTTTTTTAGGACTAAAATATGTTATTTACTGAAATAAATATCAAATAGATTTAAAATTTATGAAATTTGGCATGTTAGAAAAAGCATATGGGCCATGTCTGTAAATTTTTATAATTTTTTGAACCCATAGACTCAAATTTGAATTCAAAGTCAAATTTAAATTATAAGTTACACAGTCTATAGTGAGATAGATCTAAATTTAATATCAAAATAAATACTAAATAATTTTTTTTTTTAAATTTATAGACATAAACTCATGTTGAGGAAAAACTGTTCAAATTTTGAAAGCATTTGGACAAAAAATGAGTAAGTTATAAACTTCTTAACATAAGATAGAAAAGTTGGACAAACAGATTACTATCAGATAGCATAGGTTGAAAGAATTACCAAATAAATATTATATAAATTCAAAAAAATATAAAATTTTGTGGTGAGGGCACCCGCGCACGGACCCGTTTTGACTCGACCCGCGTCTACCGTTGGAGGAGGACGACAACAGCGATTCCAGTCTCCTTGTGGCTTGATGACGGCCCGTTTGAAGATTGATTGATATTATCATTTGAAAGGGACAGCAGGAACTTGTGTAAGGCCCATATAAGGTCCATTTATCAATTTTTATTTTCTCAGCATTTATTTGCACGAATGTTTTGTATTTATCTAGATTTAGGGGTATTATGGTCATTTGCTTCATTATGACATTATTAAGATTTTTTGTAGCCTATTTAAGACGTTGCAACCCTCGTTAAGGAGGATCGATGATGATTAAAAAATGAAGAAGAAAATTGGCCGCCCCATGTGTGCGTTGGCGCTATAGGCGTGAAGCCCACCCTTTTCCCTTTGTCTTCTTCTCCCTCCCCTCTTTCTCTCCCTGTGCCGCCGACTTGGTTTCACCCCCTCTCTGTCGTCTTCTTCTGCGTCCCTTTCCTCCCCACCACACGCACATTTCTCTCTCTTCTCTCTCTCTCTCTCCCGACGCATCCACCCTTCAACCGCAGCGTCCGAGACGCCCGTCGAAGCCCGCGTTCCACGCGCCTGGGCCACGCGCCCACAGGCCGCCTCGCCGAGCCCGCCATCCTGTGGCCACGTGCCCACCCCCCCCCCCCCCCCCGTTTCGCTGGCCCCTCCTTCGTCGCCTGTGCCTAGCCTTGGTGCCCGAGGGCGCAAGCCAAAGCCGCGCCGCCCTCCAAGTGGTGCTGTGCGGAAACTCGGCCGCCACAACCGCGTTGTTCGTGCCCGTTTCCCGCCCACAACCAGGCCACGCGGCGATTCGCCTGGGCTCGCGCCGTCCACACCGTCGTTTGTGCCAAGAGCGTCAATGCGACGCCTCGCCCACCAACGGCTTGCAGCGCCTTTTCTGGCTGGCACACTGCGCCCGCTCTACGCTGCCAGCCGCCCGCCCCCACCGCGTACAGACGCTGTCCGACGTATAACAGTCGGGCCATCAGTTCATGCACCGCTCATTGTGCGCCCTGGTGCGCCTTACCTCCGTGAGTAGCCGAACAGCGTCCACTCGAGGCCGTAGCAGGAAATTTACGGGTCCATTCACTCAAGGTTTAACCCCACTTGACAGTGGGACGGTTACTCGCGATTGATCTCATTCCCATCCATTTTTGCTTATCTATTATATGGTCAAATTTTTCCCGTGCTTGCGAGTTAAGAAATCTAGCTACTTCATTATTATCCATTGCCGGATTGTGAGTACGAGGATCCGTTCCACGGTCCGATTTGAGTGCATTTAACGCATTGCGAGTGCCCTAATCTTTCAGTAGTTCTCACTACCGGCGTTCCTATTCGTCTATTCGTTACGAGAGGACGATTTCCGAGATTGCTTGCGCTTGAGTTGCGTAGTTATTTTCATGAATACGTAGGATATCTCATGGGTATTTGCTGTTCGTTTACGATACTATTGTTGTTCTCGGATCGTGACTTTAGTTTGAAGTCTTTTCGGTCGTCGTTCTGCATCATTTTGTCAGTAGAAACTAGACATGTAGAAGGACCTTTAATCAAAATTTCAAGTCATTTGGATAACCGAGTTATGAATATTTGAACTTAAAAGTCCAGTTGTAGAAAATCTGAACTGGACAGCCAGCAACCTGGCCATTCAGAATACTGGACGACCAGAACCCTGGCCTTTCAGAATGCTGGATAGCCAGAGATGTTGCCTTCCACTGGGTTTTCCAGACAGCGTATAAAATCTAAATTTTCAGGAAAAATTCGCATATACAAGCTATGTTTCAATTCATAAACACCAAGATCATGATTCCAGACTTTTGTTTAGACCAGTTTTGAAATCAGAATATTATTTTTTCATTTTAATACAAATTAATTCATATTTCGGGGAATCATTATCTACCTCTTACGCTAGAAATCCCAAAATCGAAATCCACCAAGAGATCTCGACTTCCAGCATAAATAACTACTTCTTAGCCTTCATTCTCGACCTCCAATGTTCTTAGAAGGCAAAAGATTCAAGAAATTATAAGCTATCCTCAAGAACAACCTTCATCTTCTTCTCTTTCTTCAAGAACATGAACAAAAAGCTCACCTTTCACAATGTAGAACGACGGCTAGGTTTAACCACACCATCAACTTCATATTTATAGAATTAACATCTATCCATCTTCTAACCCCAAACAACCTCTACAAATCACCTTTGGCTCGGATTAATCATCTCTTCCACGAATTAGAGACAATCCGACTCCAAATCGGTCTCCTCTCCCGCAACTCTTCCTTCGTTCCTGAACTTCAATTTTTTGGCCTAGTAAATGAACGAATCAGCGAAAGTGGTCTTCTAAAAAGTTGTAGATCTCTTCGAGCTCTTTCCAATGCTATCAACCATGCTAAAATCGGAGCTATACAATAAAAGTTATCACTAAAATACCGACCTGCTGTCCTGAGTACCCGAATCCATAAAATTCTGCTAACTACTTATTAAACTAAGTTAATGGGCTTACTTTATTAACCATATTGCACTCTATTTATTTTAGTATCCAATTGTCCTTTCCACAATTGAGTGTTGCATGTTTTATTCCGCTGTGTTGAGTGCTGCTATGCCTTTTCCCAGAATCTTGTCCCCCCCCCCCCCCCCCCCCCCCCACCACAACACACACCAAAAAAAAAAGAAAAAAAAGAGGCTCATGCTTTATGTCAGTTAAAACATCTTGAATATCATATTGACTGGTTACCATCATCACTTAACGGCCACAGGCATTGTTCTCATAGAAAAGGAAAAATTGTAACTAGATCAGTTGTTCTTCATAATGTACTTAGCGAGAAGCCAAGGACACATGAGGACCAAGTTACTAGGTAAATAAAGAGTAGTGCGGTAAACAATAGGCATTTTACGTTATTTTTACATTGAAGCTAGTACAAGTAGTTTTCAAGACATGGACTAATGCCTCCTTCAGGGAATTGCTAAGTTTGTGAAGTTTTTGATGTAGTTATGGCCGTTGAGTTGGTATTTGTCTTACCCTGTCATGTTTACCTTATGAGATGACTTAGACATGAACAAATACAAAACCTCATTGTGGGGAATAAAGCTTGGGCACTCATTTTTATGTAACAAAGTGTCTGATGCACCTGCTTGGTTTAACCACTGCTAAAGTTGCTGAAGCACCTGTTTGTGTTACTAAAGTTGCTGAAGCACCTGTTTGTGTTACTAAAGTTGCTGAAGCACCTGTTTGTGTTCATCACTGCTGATATGACTATGCTTCTGTTCTTTGATTCGTATTCATATTAACCTAATGTTTGTTATATTTCTAAGCCTAGATACTGTACCATTGTAATGATCTGTATGAAGATCTAAAGTGTGCACTATGAACAGATATTTCCAATGGCACGGTCAGCATTGGATGAGATGTCAGAGTCAGGTGCTTTCAACCGAACTCCATCAACATTCCGGAATATCGTATCACGAGATAAAACATCACCTTTCCCTGCCGAAGCTGGAAGATACCATCTATATATTTCTTATGCATGTCCTTGGGCATCCAGATGCCTTGCATTTTTGAAGTTGAAAGGGCTTGACCATGCTATCAGTTACACAGTAAGTTATAAGCTTAAGCTTATTAGTGGAATCTTTCTACTGTCTTGAGAAGGATTTGAGTGTTGCTTGCTGGTCACGCGAGCTTAAACCATGCACCAACAATGTAGCCTTTCCAACCTCCAAACTGGTCTCACCTAAGCTGTTTGCCAACCCCTCTGTGGTACACAGCTTCCTTGACCAGGTGTTTGGCACCACCTTCTGGAGGGTTGATCTCAAGCGGGTATCTAGTCAGGTCCTCATTATATCTAAGCCAAACACGTTGTGCTGGGATATGGCACTGTTGCTGCTAATGTTGATGATATATTTTGTTATGTTTAAGATTACTAGAGGTGTTCCTGGGTTTAACATTTTATCAATTTGTTTGCTAGGCAGTCAAACCCATTTGGGAAAAAACAAAGGAAAGCGATGGACATTTTGGATGGGTATTTCCCATTTCTACTTTGGAAGAGCCAGGAGCCGAACCTGACCCACTGAATGGATCTAAGAGCATCAGGGAACTTTATGAGCTTGCTAGTGCAAACTACTCTGGAAAATATACTGTTCCTGTACGTATAATATTTTTAGTGACTTGCTAATGCTTCTTACTCTGTTCATCTTTATGATGCAAAACCATTTTAACCACCATACGCGGCAGGTTTTGTGGGACAGGAAAAACAAAACAATTGTGAATAATGAAAGTGCTGAAATAACACGGATGTTGAACACTGAATTTAATGATATAGCAGAGAATGCTGTGGTGGACTTGTACCCACATCACTTGCAAACCCAAATTGACGAGGTTAATGAATGGGTATATGATGCGATAAACAATGGTGTATACAAATGTGGATTTGCCAAAAAACAGGGACCCTATGATGAGGTATTTGCATAAGGTTTTTTTTGTTATCTGCTTTCTGTTTTTTGCTCATTTTTTATGGCATCTAGTTTTGTTCCCACTGAATGGGACTGTCGCTTATGGTCGGCTTCTTGGACAATACGATTGAGACACCTAACTTGAGCAGCAATCATCCTCCATCTATATTACTGTCTTATATCATATAGGTAGTTATTTATTCTTGTTTCATTTCATATCCCACTTGATGTAGGCTGTAAAAAAGTTATATGAAGCTATGGACAAATGTGAGGAAATTCTTAGCAAGCAAAGATATATATGCGGGGATGTATTAACAGAAGCCGATATCCGTCTATTTGTCACTCTCATAAGGTTTGATGAGGTAGGATACTTCTTCCATGATCTCAGAAGGTACTGTGATTTCCCTTTAATAGGGAAGAAACTACTTCATTCTGCAATTGAAATGCAGACACACAATTGGAATGCAGAATACAATGTGGTAAACTGGAAGAATTATCTACAGTGTAATATAATAAATAAATGCCCTGCCACATGACTTTCATTTCTTATATGGTTTCTGTGGAAAGTAAATTGCACAAATGACATTCTTACTAGCTCCCAAGCTGTGTATAAACAATTCCTCTTCTTGAAGCAATGTTCTTCTTCCCATCACTTGTTGATCTTAAAGGAATCCAAGGTAGCATAAGCTACATTTCATGAGCTTAGTACTATATACCATAGTTGTCAATTACATCCCATCCTGGCCTGAATTGGCTGGGATGTCCTCTCTCAGTGAGAAAATGAGATCACACTATAGTTTATCTCAGTGAGTCCCCCAGCCCATGTTGGACCATCTATACTAGGACAGTCTGTGTCAGCCGAAATTGTATGTTCCAATCTAAGACCTTCCAAGCTCCTTAAATTCTTTGTCAACTTATTTTCAATGAGTTCATTTGATAAATGCACTGCTTTATAAACCCATCACGAGCCCTTTTAAATTTTTAATGCATTAATCTTGTGTTATTCTCATGTGATATGCCTGCTTTAATGTTATTTTATTATGTACATATGCTCTGTATTTGTTAAAATATGGGTGCAAAAAAGACAGGAAACCAGAATTGTCCAGGACACTGGGACATCCCATCTTCAGACAAAGACAAGATAGGGACTAGGATGGGACTGCCAAGTCTGTTGTCTATTTATTCATGCTTGACTATTTTTAAGGGTGTTAATGGGTTAGTTTGGTTTGGTTTATTGGAAAATTTTTCCCAAACCAACCCAACCTGAGTCAACTTTGGAAACTGACTGAACCAAACCAAACTAAATCAAACCAGGTTTGGTTTGGTTTACTTCGACTCATTTGGCATCGAACTCAAAGTGTAAGCTCGAGCCATGGGTGCAACGAACATCCACCATGTGAACAGGAGGTGATGGATCAACTTTATAGAGTTTCCAAAAAAAAAGGGCATGCCCAGTAGCTACAGTGTTGCATGCCCGCACATCATACAAATAGGGAGCCACAAAAACTTCTTTATATTGCCCTTCTCAGCCAACTCAATCCCTGCAGTCTGCAGCTTGCAAGCCAGGTCAGCATCCAATAGACACACAATTATGGGCCATGGACTAGGCAAACCCAAAAATTGAAACATAGAAGTAAAATATACATGTATATATAATCTGTAAGTATAAATACCATATTATGTGGGACAAATGATTGAAAGACAATACTAACAAATCGAGATGCTTCCTAACAAAAAAAAGAAAAAAAAGAAAAACTGTGACAGCGGGTATGGAGCTCGCACTAGAACCCAACAATGGCATGAATGCAGGTCTGTGCGTGCACAGATGACAAGGGAAAAAGTCAATGAAGTTGCACCTAGACTCAGGGCCATACGGCGCTGCTGGTGGCATTGGCTTCCTTTGACGGTCCTAAATAAGCTGGCTAGCTGCTGTTGTGATGGTTGCTATGAGTGCAGTGGCTGTAGAGCTGTAAGGCGAAAAGAGGAAAATGACAAAGGAGGATGGGATGGGGGAAAAAGGACAAGAAGAAAAAAGACAAAAATAAGAGATGAGAAAGGGCAGAGAATGGGCTGCTAGATATTGGTGTTGGTGGTTCAGAGGAAGAAGAAGAGTAGTAGGAGGGAGGAGCATGCAGATCAAGGTGGGAAATAAAGAAGGGGAATAACGGTGGCTATGGATCCCTCATCCAGCCCCTCCCGGGCTCCCTCTCTTAGGGCTTCCTCTTCACGAGGCTCGCTCTAGGATTTTTCCCAAAAGATAATTGTTTTTTCAGAACATTCAATAATCTGAAAGTTACATCGAGGGCTTCTTTTATAGGGAGGCAAAATAAAAATAAAATATGCTCTTGTCCCCATATGACGACCCTAATAAAAATAAAAGATCCTAACTAGAACTAATAAAAAATACATAACAGAAATAAATGACCATTTCCTTATCAGAGAGGTATCCAACAAAATATGACTGGCATATCTAGACTAAGAAAAGTGAAAATATATAATAAAATGCGACAAGGATGGGTAACTGTCCAGTTTGATCGCACTCAAATTGGCTTGTTCTGTTGAGTATGCACATGTATCAATTCTGCATCAGACTCTGGTGTCCCCATCACTTTATATAATGTGGTTTAAACGATTTGCTTTAGTTTCCACAATTTGAGAATTTTAGATGCCAAACCAAACTGAATTTTCTCCTAAATTAAATCAAATGGAAACTTGGTTTGATTGGTTTGGTTTTTCAATTTGAGGCAAATAGTGAATACCCTACCTATTATTTTTCTAGCAGAAAGGAGAAAACTCCTCTTTGGACAAATGAATTTGAGATTGCTTAGTGATTTGAGCCAAATGTCTATACGTGTATAGAAAAGCAAAATGAATAAGTTGATTGTAAAGTGAAAGGAAGTGCAATTAGCAGGTTGTGATGGTGGGGTGGTCTGGTAGAACACAAGTGACTACAAACGGAACAGAGCTCATGAAATTTGAAGACTCCCTATGCTATTTTTTTCTCTGTTTATTTGTATACGTCTAGTGCAATCTCTTTTCTTTTGAACCAACCTTAATGAACAGTGAAAATGAAACAACAAAGCAAGTTTGATATTTGTTGTAAGAATCTTGATGTTTATCAAGTTCTCTAGTTCTACCCAACATCCAGAAATGTATGTTCATGATGTGTGATGAAAGGCATTTAAGTAGTTACTTGATGAAATAAATAAATTGGATGGAAACCATTGGTAAAGGGCAAGCCATAACCTTTGAGGTGCCTGACCTATCCGTGCACATCACCTGGAGTCCTTGGCACCTGCATTTTAAAGAGACCAACACTGCCCCTTCATGAGCATGCCACATAACAGCCTTATCTGCATGCGAGGCTCAGTTGTAACTGGGTTGGGACAGTGAAATCCACGGTACACTATGTGAACCCTTTGTTGATACCACATAAGGTGTTCATGGCCTGTGAAGGTTAGGCACTTGGAGTTTTAACATTATATCATCTCCCTCATCATTTTCTTGTTTCTCTTCCACTGTTAAACCCATGGACTCAACCCTTGTATTGAAGCATGTGCCAACTACATTCTGTTGCTTTACTTCATCTAAGTCGTCAATTTGCTTGTTTCTCTTTTCCTTTTGAAGAAATGTGACGGTTCAGGTGGTAATACTTTGGTTAAGAGATAAATTAGATGAAGTTGATCAGTTTTCATTGGTCATTACCTTTATGACAGCAAGGTTTCCGAACTAAGTATATAATATGTTGTGTTTTTGCATATCTCAGTTAGCATTACCTCACAAGTATTACAATGTGGCTCTTTTCATAATGAGTCTATCATTTACATGAGAATTTGGTATCTTTCTATTGCTTTTCCCTTTTTTTGGGTTGTTGTAGCTTTCCATTGATTAAATTTAATATATTAGTTTCCTTTTAGAGGTTGTTTGGTATGATATAATACCGCAAAATGCTGTAAAATACCATATTTTATGCCTCAATAGAGTTTTACATCATTTTACGGTGTTTTACGTCAAACCAAACAGCACCCTAGAGGAAAGAAATGCAACAAATCACAATCTGATCCGGTGCATCTTCCAACAGGTTTATACTGTGCATTTTAAGTGCAATAAAAGGCTTCTACGAGAGTATCCAAATCTTTTCAATTATACCAAAGACATATATCAAATCCCTGGCATGAGCAGCACAGTCAACATGGAGCACATCAAAAGGCATTATTATGGTAGCCATCCTTCTATCAATCCCTATGGGATCATACCAGCTGGTCCTAGTATTGATTATTCATCTCCTCACGACAGGCAAAGGTTTGGTTCTTAGTTACAAGGCTGTGTGGAATCTTGGATACGGTCAATGTACTTAAGCTTGCTGTGGCAGTCAAGTTTGCCTTTTTTTTTTCCCCCCCCTTGGCTTTGTAAACTCTGAATAATCGTGAAAACATTTGCTGCAGACTGCATTGAGTCACTGTGTGCGTAGATGTTATTTTCTAACGTCATCTTGCAACGGGCTTTCCAGACCTGTGACATAGTGGAGAAACAAATACCCAATATGGATGTTGTCCGTACGTCACCAGAATGAAGGGAGGCAGTCATCTTTGGCCACAATTCAACATCTACCCTTATGGTAGCTTTGGACATCATAACAATGATGCAGTTACTAAAGACAACATACCCCTTACCCATAACATAGCTAATTTACATGTTTTTATTGCATCAAAAAAATTTAAAAAGTTTACCTTATAGACATTATTAAGTAGTATAAGAAAACATGTATCAAGATTATAGCAATCACAATAATAAAAAATAAATGAAATATATTCGTCTCTTGCAAGCTATAACATGTATGAAAATAAACAATGATTATGGTTTCATTTCTCAAAAGTGAGTTTGGTAGATAATGCCCCTTAAAATATTGCCATAATTAAAATACCAAAATATATTTTAGACTTAAAGTTGACACACACACACACGTACACACACGCATGTGTGTGTATATATATATATGATGCAATTTTATGCATCACAGAAATTTTATGGTATTATAAATTTTCTTTCTAGATGAGAGATGATAATTTTGGATATTTATTTCTTTCCTCAGTGTACCATTGTATTCTTGGATTGTCTCCCCATCCACCCACCTTCTGACCAAGATGTAATGCCTGTGCCTCGCCGACCCGGTTCGGTCGTGCCAGCTGACAGCGGATCAATGGTGTGAGTGTGCCATAGTGGAAACAACTTAAACATCCTCTTCGAATTATAGAGATGAGTATATAAAAAATAAGACCATAAACACCATAAAACAATCATCATTGTTACAAGAAAATCCACTATTAGCAATTGTTGAAATAAAGGACAATACTCCTATGTCCAGGATCTCTAAATATCCATGAGAAATAAAAGTATATCACTTGTGTTGGAAGTAAATCCTAATACATCTCTTGCTACTAAAACAGAAAGCAAAACTTACTTCTAAATAATTGGAACTCAGACTCTAGCTTCAAGCCTCAAGCTTCCTAACCTTTTCCTGCCTTACCCTCCTCATCATGCTCTTTCTCAGTTGAAACATATGTTAGTATGTAGGGGTGAGTCACATAGAATTCAACAAGCGTATAAAATCAACATCCATAGTTTTTCGTACTATGTCATAAAGAAAAGTCATGATACATGAACATCTAATGCAAACATGATCATATGTGTAGCCTTCATAAGTCCTAAGCATGCTCTTTAAACATCTATGTCAAAATCTATTCACATAGTCTTTCATATCGATTTACTTATATCATTAAAACATGCATAATAGAAATTATCCTTCATGTAAGCTTAAATCATTAACATGTATTTGAACTTATAGCATCTCACCATTTTCATCATTCATAAGCATACATCATTTTATCATGTTATCATAGGACATGCATCTAACGACATCATAAGGAGACTTAGTTCATCTTATTTATTATCATCACTTAGTGGTAAGGCAAAGCCCACTAGAACTTTAGTTGCATAGTCGGAGGATCAACATATCCCACCCAAGGTCGGTGTACCGCAAGCAAGCACACTTTCAAGATTTTGACTCGTTGCTTAGAGTCTTTTCACATGTTATTCTTAGTCTTCCGCCACAAGAATGCTTTTGTGGGTTAGACACTTAACCTTCCACAGAGGCATTGTTCATATCAAATTAACATCTTAAATGCGTGTGCAGTATGCTTTGTGACAGTGTCATAATATGTTATACCTTAGATCTTAAACTCAATTCATTTAGTTAATGGGTCTTGAATTATTAAGTCTAATTTAGTTAATTAAGTGGATTTTAATTAATTATGTAAGGATTGAAGTTTTCGGATCCGGTTATCGAGTCAGTTTTCGGGGTCGGATCCCGTAGTTCAGACCCTGATGGGGCTGGGACTCTGTTCTGTTTCGCGTTGAGCCTGCTCGACTCGGTTTAAACGGCGTCCAGCAATGTAGACGCGTTTTAGGCTGTGCTACGTGGGCTGGCCTGTTCGCGAGAGTACGGCCCCGGTCATATCATATGAATGGCGTCTTGGATGGACGACGCCATTCAGAGTACGACCCTGACTTGTCAGTGTATGGCCTGGTCTTGTCATCTGAAAGACGTCGGGCGTGCACGACGCGTTTTACCCAGCTTCTGGTTGACCCCGCGAACCCTCCTTCCTTTCCCTCATTCCCTCCTTCCTCTCCTCTCTCCTTTCCTCCTCCGGCGGCACCAGCGGCCCCTTTCCCCCTCCTTCCTTTTCCTCCCTTCATTTCACCTCTCCCTCCACTCCAATAACCTCCCAACTCCCACCACTACCACCACCATCTCCTCTGCGGCGTTTTTCTCTCCGGACGGCGGCCGACATCCCGGTGGAGTAATGGCGTCCACGACGGTACTGGCGACGACGTGGGACGAGACGGGTTGGCGGCTTGGAGCTAGGAGGAGTCCGAGTAACCGGTAGGGTGACGATCCCCGTAGTATTTCATTTAAAAACTATATTTTCCCGCTTTAAAGCATGTTTAGGGGCGTTTTGGGGTGAAAATATTAAATGTATGAAATGAGAAATTGGGTGTTCTAATGGGTAGTTAGGTTCTCCTCCTTCCCCTCTATGCCTTGTGGCCTTTTTTGTACGTTTTGGGGGAGAAATCCCACCTTGTGGATTGAGGGAAGCGGAGGGGAGAACCTGTCTGTCGGGACTAAATGGCGTCGAGGGACAGGGACGCCTTTTTGAAAGGCGGCTTCCACCCACGACGCGATTTAGCCCAGTAACAGACTATGTCTCTGGACTGATGAGCGTCCAGGAACAACGACGCATTTTAGAAAGGCGACTTGCCTGGACGACGCTTTTTAGTGAAAATCACCTCGTGGCCTGTTCCTGCTTCTGTCGCTATCTGGCGATGAGGGACAGCGACGCCTTTCAAAAGGCGGCTACAGGTGACGACACCTTTTAGGCCATGTTCTGAGGCCGAGATTTCATGAACCAGTTTAGGAGGCTTGAATGGCGTCGGCCTTGGGCGACGCGATTCAAGACAGAATCACAATAATTCATACTGTTAACATATCTTCACACTGTTAGATAGTTTGGTTTATTGCATGTTTGAAATCGTACTCGAGGATAAGGATTTTTATGTGATCGGATCGCACTGTGTTGTGTTTCGTGCGACCGTGGACCTAGAGTGACAGTTGTAGCGCTTGCCACCCTGTGTCGGTATGGGAGGGACACAGCGCCGGTGTGGGAGTGGCGGGGTGTCGCCTAGTGAGAGAGGGTCACCTGGTGAACCCCGGGGTTAGCTAGTACCGGTGTAGGAGTGGTACCTGTAGAGTGTCACTCGTGCTGAGGGAAGGAGTAACCACCTGACGGAAGTAGCTAGCGTGCTATCCGAAGGGTTACTGTTTGGTCTCAGCGGGTCGGTGTTTCCCACGTTTGGTTGTGTGGTTGACGTGTTTTGATGAGACGCTGGTGGTAGGCTCCCTGGTAGAATGTTTTCTGAGATATGCATGTTACATTCCGAATGCATGTGGTTTATATCGAGAATTAGGAGTAGTAATTATTGCTTTACTTGTTTACTTTACCTTTATCTGTGTTATTGCACTTGTGGGTGCGTGAGTAGATGGTGGGGATCGAAGGATCCCTACTGAGTCTTTTTGTTGAGACTCACCCCTGCAGTTTTCAAGTGAGGGTTCCAAGCAGGCTTAGCGAGGAGAGTGCTGCTTTGGGTTGCGCGTCAGCAGCCGTTGTTCCGGGGTATGCCCCGATGTAGTTGTTTATTTTATTTTCTGGCTTGTACGCTTAATTATTTCTTTTCAGTTAGAGTATGTAATTATTTGCTGTGTCGAGTCGCATTGTAATAACTTTTAATTCTTGTACTTCATTTTTAATTCAATGCGATGTGAATGTTTAGCTTAGTTAATTATTTATTTTTCAGACTTATCTAGATCCTAGTTTAGCTCCAAATTAATGATTCGGTACCCATTTAGTAATCGGATCCTCGATTATAGGGTGGCGGGTCGTTACAAATTAAGCCCAATTAAATTAATTAATGGACCATGATAATTTAAGTCTAGTTGTGGTCCATTATTCTGGCTAATAATAGATTTGGAATATAAAAATTATTATTAAGTCAAATTAGGCCCATTGGACCCATTTTATTGTTTTGAGTCGGAAACTAGTGTATTGTGGAGTTAGCCAAATTTCTGGGTTTCCAAGGTGCATGACAATAGTCCAATAAACGATGATATCTTCGCACTCGGTTAATGAAAAATTATAATCATAGTACCATTGGAAAGAGAGAATTAAGATCTACAACTTTATCACAAGAAGTTTTCGCTAAACAATTTTATGGTCAAATTTGATTGTCTTCAGCTAAGGAAACAAAGGATTGCAGGAATTGAGTCCTAGTTGCATTAGGAGACTCTTTAACTTAGTCATTAAGTCTTCCCTTGTTGGAGTTCAACTTCAGCACCGAGAGGACTTAATTTGGATAGTATTAGGAGGAGAAAGATCTATAAATAAGACTTTGGGGGTGAGCATGAACCCCTCTGCTCGTAACCCTCTTCCAAGAGTAATTTTACGTGTTGTGCTTGAAGCATAGTACATTATTAATTAAATCTTTTGGGTGCTTGAAGCATAGTACATTATTAATTAAATCTTTTGGGAATTGTTTCTAATCTATGAATTGTGTTCCTAGAGGTTTAGAGGATGTGTAAGAAGCTTTGGACAAAGAGGGGATTGGAGTTTGAGTGCTAGAGAAGCATTGGAAGGGTGAATTTGTTCTTTCTTCAAAGGTACGTGATGATAACCTATCAAGTAAATATTTTGTATTATATAAGAACTAACATTTTAACTTTTTTAAAATAGACAATTTGATTCTTGAAAGCATATTCTATCAACCTATGATCTTAATTTTCTATTGAATCTATGATTTACATGTGAAATTCTCGAAAAATCATAAGTTCTGTAAATTCTGTCTAAAAGACGTCCATCCTAGTGGACGCCTTTCAAAAGACGTTAGAACGACTAGACGCCTTTCAACCCCAGTAATTCAAGCCACTTTTTAACTCTTTTTTCAATCTAAAGAGTGTCCACCATGGTGGACGTGATTTAAAAGATGTCCACCTGCATGGACGCTAAGAAGGCCCGATTTAGTCTAGCCCATATACTGGGTGGGCCGGCCTTTTAAGGGGCACCTTAATCTCCCACCAAGGTTCAGCAGATCCTTCTGGCCCACATAACTAGGTTCCCATGGGAAACTTTTGAATCCAAAGCAAACTCCGCTGTCCTACGGGTGCAAGGTGGCTTCCTGTCGGAGGAAGCCTTTTCCGAATCTCCCTCTGATCCGTTGATAAGGGAAACCAGTGCCAGATAAGGAAGCCATAATCCCATCCCATCTGGAGGCGGGATTTGGCTTACCCTATATGTCCTCCCTACGGACTCTCCGATCGCCTTGGAGCTTCCTTATAAAAGAGACCACCCGATAACCTCAGAAGGTATGCTCTAAGCTCGATACTGCCGTTGCTCTTTCTGGGACTAACTTAGGCATCTGTAGGGAGTTCTCCCGGATCGGAACCGGGGTCTCCTCTGACCTAGCGTTCATCTTGCAGGAGCGGTAGGGAGATTGCAGTGATATGGAGGAGTTCAGCCGCTCAATTTAGATCGGACGAATATCCGACCCAACATTCTTTGGCGCCGTCTGTAGGAACCTCAATAAAAATCATGGTGAGAAGAAATAACAACCGCTCTCAATGCGCTCTCCCCATCGACCCTCCTGCCTTGCCGATCAATGTCCGGCCTGTTCCTCCACCGCCAGCCCTTCCTGCCATCCCCCCACTTGCTCAAGCCCCGACCGCTCAAGCTGGTGTGCCCTTGGCACCCAACGGAGCTCTTGACGCGATCGAACATCTGGCCTGTTAGTCTTAGGTGACCTACAAGCCAATCTGACTATGTAAATCTCGTTCATTTATTAATAAAAATGGCATTATTTCATTATGTGTAAATTCGTATTGTTATCATGAAGTCCATAAATATGTGCGATAGTGATCATATTATGATGAGATCATAGTAATGAGACTAATCACTTAAACACACATATTCTTAATAGTTCATAGTCGGAGGATATTCGAAAAGGACATCGGATATCCGGTTAGACTAGTACAAATTACTCCTGCTCATACGATGAGGGTGACTGATCTCATAGTCACTTGTGTGGAGACACTAAGGCGAATCTGTAGGTGCTCATTAGAGAATGAGTTCACTGAACTGATCCGACTAAATCGCTTGATGGTATAGTACCTCATTGTCTTGATTCTAGGTCAAAGGTCAAAAACGTACCAACAAGATATCTTTGGTATCTCAGGTCCAAAGATCATATACACAACCATGACAAAAGAATCGAGCTGGTTAACAGTGAGGTATATACCATCCAACGATTCAAGGTCGGATCAGTTCAGTAAACTCATTCATCAATGAGCACCTACAGGTCTAGCATAGTGTCTCCACACAAGTGACTTATAGGATCAGTTACCCTCATCATATGAGCTGAAGAAACCTGTACTAGTCTATCCGGATGTTTAATGTCATTCTCAAACATCCTTCGACTAGGAATAATTAAGAACATGTATTTATAAGTCTTTGGTCCTGTAATTATGATCTCATCATAATCCAAAGACTATTGCGCATGTTCATAGACTTCATCGTGATACGATAAACAAAGATCGATTTAATTACACAATGAATTTATGCCATTATATTAATAAACTGAATAATACACATTATTAGATTAGCTTTCGGGCTACCTAATACTGCCGCCAAGAAACTGAAGGAACCTGCGTGCACCAGGAATTGCGCAGCGAAAGACATAAACGAGATGGCAGAATGCGTTGACCAGGGGACCAACGAAGTCGAGAGCCCGCACCAGAGCAATGAAGGCCACGACTAAGCGCCATGAGTTCAGCAAGATTTGGGCAGGCACTACGGCGAAGAACTATAGCAACTCCGTGGCAAAGGGCGAGATCGGTAGACGAAAGTCCGCCTCAAACATGGCTTCAGTAGCCGTGAAGGAGTTGGAGGTGCCATGGCAGAGGCTGTCCTCCACTGCAGGCACCTGCAAAATGAACTTGTTTGGGATCTGGAATCGATCCCTGATCTTGACTAGGTCATTAACAGTGATCATGGATGCCCTGAGGGCAGCTCGATCAAAGGCCACTCCGTGCGCATAGTTCGGAGCCATGTCGAACTGAATTGAGGCAAGAGAATATGTGAAGAGGAAGATGAGCGAATGACTAGCGACTAGTCCTTTCCTCTACCCCCCTATATATACAACTTGAACTAAACACTCTACGCCAATAACTCTCCTGCTATAAGTGTGGGGTTCTTTACCAATGTTGCAGCAATAAATGCAGGGCGATTTGAATTGTTGTTGACCAGCCAAAAAAGCAAAGGGTAAAAGTAGTCCAAACGGCGAAGTACATGAGCGGCAAAGTACAAAAATGGGCTTTGTATATATTGACCGGTTGACTAGTCAAACCCTGTAGAGAATTACTAAAGGAGGCTCTAGCAAGCTAGAAAAAACAAAATAAAGGGTACAACGGTTACGGGGCTGCGTCACCCTTTTTTGCCTCACCTTCGAGGATTTGACCAACTGGCCACCTAGAGCCTCCTCCATGTTGGCACCCCCCTTCTCATATCCCTTTCGGTAAGCAAGGTGTGTGCTTCCAGAACAGACGCGCCGAGCATAACTGTCCAACTCTTGCTGGAACTCTCCAGAGGCCTTATACGCAGCTACCTCGGCGGCATGGCCTTCCTCATGGTCGGCGGCCACCCGACCCTCGGTTTCCTAGAGCAAGGCCTCTCTCTCGACGAGCAGCGGCCGCTCGGTCATCGGCTTCCCAAGGTAGGGCGATCAGTTCTCGACGAAGGTTCGCTAGATCCTCCCCCATCTGCATTGCCGAGGACTCAGCCTCCGACAGTCGACTGTGAAAGCGGGCGATTTCCTCTGATGAACTAGAAAGCCCGTGCTGCAAAGCCTCTGACCGACGGGTCTCATCTCTCCAGAGATTGCGTAGGGCCACCCAATTTGAGCCAAGGATGCTGAGGTTTCGATGGGTCATACATCGTCAGGTACACCCTCTACTGGTAGGGCACCAAGGGTTGGCCTAGGGTGAACTTCCGGCCTATTACAGTGGCCGACCTTTCCTTGGGACCAGGGGCTAGGACGTCTCTCATGGGCGTCTCTCCTCGACCAGTGAAATAGTTCGAGGATACCCTCGACTTCTTTGGCGGGGGAGAGCGTGCCAACAAGACACGCGAATGCCGAAGCCACTCCAGACGGAATTGGACTGCCTCGACCTCAGCCTCGGCCACCAAGGAGAGTAGGACTCCTCCACTTGCTGTAGCTGGGGGAGGCACTGAAGAGCTGATGCCTTCTCCGGTTTCCTCCCTAAACCTGGACTCCATTACTACGCGGGGGCTTACCGGGCCGCTCGATTCCGAGTGGCTACTGCTGGCTTGGGGGCCTCGACCTCCTTTGCTTCTAGCTCCTCCCCGGCCGATGCTAACTCCCCAGATGCCATAACCAGAGGTTTGGTCACCGCATCTACTACTTCCTTGCCGGCATCCGCCGGCTCCTCGAGCTCTATAACCGGAGGCTCGATCACTCCTGCCCCACACTCTTTGCTGATCGTTGCTCCTTAGAACATGATGACCTACGTTAAAAGAAGAGAAGGAGCTTGCTCGGTGACCAGATGAATTAGCAGAGGAAGGACGACAATGTACCTACAGGGCGATCACCTTGGCGGAGCCTTTTCAGTGGTGGGGGGCTCGAAGAACCCACCTCCTCCATCGGCAGAGAGCGCATGATCACCTCCGGCGGGGAGACCGACGCTTGCGCCGTTGTTTCGACCTCATGGGCACCTTCCTCAGAGCCCTCTTCATCGCTTTCCTCGGTGCTTTCCTCCTCCTCCTCGGCGCTCCACTCATCGACATCCTTGCTCTCTCCATCCCCGTTGGGCGCCGAAGCCGACTCTCTAGACACAGGTGAATCTGCCTCTTCGAGGCTGCTCATCTCCAGATCCAGAAGAGTTGTTTTCCCTCGGAACACCTGTGCCAAAGGGAGGCGGGACTCGGGCGACCCCTCTGCTGCCTTGGAGCCCGCTTGGTATGCCTCTAGGATGGTAGAGATGTCCTATTTCATTTCCCGCCATCGCCAACGGGGCTCCCTGGGCCTTCCCCCGGTAGTATTATCTTCTCGAAACTAGACCCCAGGCATTCAGGGTATAGGGAAGGGTCCGACCTACTCGAGGTTGGTTGGTTGCGTCTCTACTTAGTTCACCTCTCTATGTTTGGGCAGATGAACTCTTGAGCCGCACCTGCTCAGCTATGGTCACCCTGGCTGTCCCCCTAAGGTCGTGATGGGGGGCCATAGCGGAAGCCTCCCACCTTACATGTTGGGGAGGGCGTGCGCCGATCTATGAGACACGAATAAGGTTACCAATCAACTACAGAAAGAAAGGACGGGAGGCAATGTCATGAGCTATAGCCGAAAACAACTTCTTAAGGACCGTCAGGCTGCTTAGGTTAGCGTTCTCTAGTCTGCCTTCCATCACCACCTCGCCGATGTCGGAAGGGCGTCCTTGTCGAAGGTCCGCCATTATGCCGATATCTGCTGGCTGAATTGGCGACAACGGAAGATCAAGGGAGGGCCCAACGACAAGGTCCTTGAAGGCAGCGGGGAATGGCCAGCGTTCCCATTCTAGCCCCGTCACCTAGAAATAACAATCTTTTCAATGGGTTGTTAATCTTAGGTGGACTACAAGCCAATATGACTTTGTAATCTCGTTCATTTATTAATATATAATGGCATTATATTCATTATGTATAATTCGTTATTATCGTCTCATAATGAAGTCCGTGAATATGTGCGATAGTGATCAGATTATGATGAGATCATACTAGTGAGACTGATCACTTAAACACATATATTCTTAATAGTTCTTAGTCGGAGGATATCCGAGAAGAACATCGGATATCCGGATAAACTAGTACATATTACTCCCTCTCATAAGATGAGGGTGACTGATCTCATAGTCACCTGTGTGGCGACACTAAGGTGAATCTGTAGGTGCTCATTAGAGAATGAGTTCATTGAACTGATCCGACTGAATCGCTGGATGGTATTGTACCTCACTGTCAACCAGCTTGATTCTATTGTCGCAGTTGCGTGGATGGTCCTCGAACCTGAGACACCAAGGACACCTTGTCGGTGGACTTCTGTGCTTTGACCTTGGTTTATGAATCTCTAACTACGGGATTCTAAACAGCCAAGGATCGGGTATAGCGGAATACCGTCGAAAGGAATTGAGTGTCAATAAGGAATCATTAGTTCTCGATACTTAGAGAGAGAATGCTCTAGGAAGGATGCGTGGAAGTCCCTAGCCAGGGCAGACGATAATACTAGGAAAAGAGTTTTTCCGATATTATTCGGCAGCATCCGATCCAAGTGAGTCGACTGGTTAGGGTTTGACAGTACACCATACCTTGAATTGACTCGAGAGCATTGTACGAATGGAGGATTATATCCACGCGGTAATTGTCGGCGGAAAGGTTCCAAGAGTGGGTTACTTAACCCCGATACCTTCCGGGTTCACGCGGTGTTGCTTGGCACCCAACGTGATCGGAGGCCCGATCGAATTTGATATGCGACATTGATTTGTTTGATTAATTAATTAATGAGTTATTAATTGATTAATCAGGCCAGTGAGGAGTCACTAGGCTTATTGGGCCATTAACCGGACTGGTTATTGGGCCTAGAGGGTCACACGCAAATGATTCTCAAAGCGATGGAAAAATAAATGGGTTTTATATTAACTGGGGGTTTTTATGAAAAATTGCACGATTAGTATAAAATATAGCAAACGAGTCGAGCAGGCCAGGCTGCTGCTAACCCTAGCCCCCCCTCCTCTCTTCCTCTCTCTCTCTAGTGCCCCAGAAGAATCGGGATCCCCGGATCTGCTCCGCCGCTTCTTCGACTTTCGTTCGACGGGAAATCGTCCGCGCGTTGCGACAATTGATGCGGCGAACGACGGAGACTTCGTGGGCTACGAAGAATGAGGAATGTGAGGATATCCATCGCGAGGAGGATCGCGTGGACTCCGCTAGAGGCCAGGCGCTTGCGCGGCTTGCAGTGTCACATCGACAGAACCGATCGGTTGCGGATTCGAATCTGCACACGGTAAGAACTGATAATCCGGTTTTTAGTATTTTCGAAACGGGAACAGATCATTTATTTTATTTTATTTTCCGCTACATGAGCGATCCGGAGAAACACTAGAAACCAACAGTGGTATCAGAGCCAGGTTCTACTGTTTCTCGTCTCGTTTCGGTCTCCGAATTAATTTTTCATGATATTATTCCATGCACTAGTTCGATTTTCTTGTTGGATCTGTGTTCATGTGATGAACACTGATTATAAAAATAATTAGATTATTTTTTTTATGCAAAAATCGGATTTTTATTTGGGGATTTTTTCGGGGTTCTTCATGTGATGAAGATCGGGGTATGTAGCGGCTTCATTCGGGCTTCCCAAGCGTTGGGGTGGCAAAACCGAGACCCAGATCTAATGGGGAATGTCTCCGATCTTCACTTAGCTCTTGGCCGGCGATGGAGAGGCCGCTGGAGGGGGCCATAATCTTTTTCCCCTTCCTCAAGGTGTGAAAAACCAGTTTTTTTTTTGGGTATCAATGGGATTGGTCTGCAACTCTATGGGGAGCCGTCGGGGACCTGCCGGCGGCGGAGCCCTTGTCGACACCGGGGTAGGCCGGCGGGACCGGCGGCGCTCGGCACTAGCCGCCGGGTGGCCCTGCTCTTCCCCACCGCCGCCGGCCTCCTCTATGGCCTGCAACTAGGGTTTATGCATAAGGGGGCGTCGGTTGGAGGAGGAAGGAGGCCGGACTGAGTCGGTCCGACGGGCTAGGCGGGGCGGCCAGGGATGCAGCTTAGGCCCGAGCCTGGTTCGGGCCAGGGCTCGAGCCTGGCTCGTGCCAGGCACTCGAACAGGCTGGGCCCATTTCCCTCTTATTTCCCATTAAACCTCAAGTAAACCCCCCCTAATTACCCAATTAATAATTAAATTGGATCTTACTTTAAAATTTAAAATGGATTTAAAATTTAAATTGGTATTCAATTTTAATTAATTTAAGGTATTTGATGATTTTGAATCATTAAGTAACTTAAGGGTTTATTAATTAGCAATTACTTGTTAATTAATCAGGGTTAATATTAGTTTAAATGTTAAATTAATTATTAACCTTAATATGACTAATTTAAGGAATTAAAGTTAATGGTTAATAGTTATAATCTAACGTTATATTTTTAATTATTTAATCATCTACTTGTTAATTAATTAGAGTTAGTTATTAATTTAAGAGTTAAATTAATAATTAATTTTAATAACTAATTTAAGTGTTAGATTAGTAGTCTTTAATTAATTAGTGTTAGTTATTAATTTACTAGTTAAATTAATGATAACATTAATTATCTAATCTAAGAGTTACATTAGTAATTGTTAGTTAATTAGAGTTAATTGTTAATTTAAATGTTATGATTAATGATTAATTTTAAATTAACTAATCTAAGTGTTAGATGATAATTATTAATTAATTAGTGTTGATTAATAATTTAAGTGTTAAATTAGTAATTAACATTAATTTACTAATCTAAAAGTTAGATTAGTAATTAATTATTAATAGTCAAATTGTTAGATTATTAATCTGTTTAATCTAAATGTTAGATTGTTTTCTTTAAAAAAATATTCTAATTTGCATGGAATAATATGGAATTATTAATTTGGAGTGTTTGCACATGTGATGCAGAATTTTATGCTTTTGAATTTGATTTAATTGCATGCTTAACTTATTAAAAGAGTTTTTGAAATTCAAATGCCAATTTTGATTGGATCCTAGCTTTTTGAAAGTCAAAATTATTTAAGTTTTGAAACTCTTTTATTTAGTCATGTGATGTGCTATATCTTGTGTTGATTGGATAAAACACACCGTGGTCATGGATATGCATATTTAATATTATTCATGTGATGAATGATGTGTGAGGATCGTGGATGTGTGATTAAATTTTATTAATTGTTAATAAATAGAGGTCTGCGTACCTCTCCCTCTCTCATACTCTGATGTACTTCTACCTCCCTCTCTCTTGTACTCGCTATAAGGCCTTCTTCTATTTACATGTAATTCTAGAATTCAATGTAATATGATCGAGGCAACCGAGGAAGGAGCGAGGACGATCCATTGCTGCAATCAAGAAGGCGATACGATGGAGAACTTTTGCCTTTATATTTGCAGGATTATCTAATATAAATGTTATGTTAGATTGTGTGTGCGTTTGACTGATGGCTCCAGTCAAACCCACTGTCCTATCCATGACCACACTACACATGTATGTGATGCATTGTTTTTAATGTTTGATTATGAATCAAAGCATGTATAGTTATTATTAAATATATACGATATATTCATATACTATCACCTAGGAGAGACCAAGACAAAAGTTATCTAAATACCCTCATCCAAACTCTAAGTCGTAACGTGAGTAGTTAAGAACTTACCACGTGGTCCACCATCATTATAGTCATAGGATTCGAATTACTTTAGGTAGGTTTGTTGTGTTACCACAAGGCCTGTTTAATTGTAAGGAGAGACTATGGCTATGGCATTAGATGCCTATTTGATCGGAGTAGAGGAACCATGTAGCTTTGTTGTGCTATCCATAAGGGCTGCATGTAAATTTATGCTCATCTCGTAACGATAGTTAGCTTAGACCAGAATTAGTGGCTTGTTGTGCTATCCACAAGGCCATTAAATCTTTGGGAACCGAAGATATGATCGGATATTGCAAGGAGTTGCAAGTCCTATGAGATGGGTGCTCTTTGATTATTTTACAGCTTTCTTGTGCTATCCACAAGGTTGTACTGCAAGTCATTGAGATTCTAATCCCCACTAGGAGACTGTCAGCGTTTCCCATTCTGTATAGCTGAGGGTGTCCGTCGAAAATTAGTGGGAGTTAAAACTCGATCAAAAGACCATGTCTTGTTTTAAATGTTAATAATTGAACATATACTAAATAGATTTTATTTATCTCCTTTAGGGAATAATGTCGTCGAATAACCCACTCCATGGCATACTTGATGCCAAACTTTTGACTAGTCCGAACTACTCGGTTTGGCTCAGAAATATGAAGAGTGTCTTCAAATCTGAGTACATTACCTACGGCCTTGGAGCTGATCCTCCTGCTGAACCGGCATTGGATACCCCTGAGGCAGAAATGATCACGTACGATAAAAGATGGAAGGACAAAGGCAAAGGAGTAGTAAAGGTGTTGTGTTCGGTCGTAACCCCTGGGAAATAACAGAAGCAGAAGAACATAAAACAAAATGATTTCTCAAACCGGTTCGGGCTCCGATTGATGCAACAAAAACGATCTAAAATAAATCATACGAGATTTATCACCTTGCACAGAATATGTTATCCTGTGAAAATCGATGCCGAACTCCACGAAGCTTTGAGCCACACAAACGTCCGGCCTCTAGAACCGATCCACACGAATCTCGCAGCAACAGAATTTTATTTCTCCCAACTCCGCACAACACAAAAGCCTCACCCTTGGGAAGAGTCAAACTCTTCCAATCTCTAGACGGCAAGCTTTAGGGATGTTGGAATGCCCCGTTACGGGTTGGGAAAAGATGGGTTATATAAAGGATTTATGGCGGCAGCTTGAACCGCTCATTCAACCAATCCTGTCATTTAACCGCCTTGGCAAAAGTAACTACGATAAAAAGTAAACTCGACGACATTTTATATATCAATATATTATTATTAGCTCATTTATCAAATAAGCCTAATAATACATGTATTATATATATATGTCCTTTTTATTATTGTATATATACTTTTAAGCGATTTATAAATTCTTTTCTCAAAAGAATTTAATGCTTTAGTATATTTTTCCATACAATAATATTCCGTTCTGCAAGAGTTATTTGTGTGTGATCCTCTAGGCCCATTATCACTCTGGTTTAAAGATCCATTAACTTCTAATATAATTAGAAGTAAATTAAATCGGTTATTCCCAATAACCATTTAATTAGTTCCGGACCTTTTTAATCACGTTGGGTCAAGCAAATCCGCGTGATCTCAGAAGATGCCGGATTCATCTTCACCTTGTCAGGTACCTGTAAGTCTTCAGTTACCGTATCGCTATAATACCTCGCTCGTTCTATGAATTTGATCCGATCGTGTGATATGGTTATATCAAACCACTAGTTATCATGTTGTCTGACCATGACTTTCATAATAATTTCACGTTCATTCCAAACGAACTGATACCACCTTGGCCAGGGATTTAGTGGAGCGTCCATGTCATGACTCATTAACTGTCTGTGATATACCTGACAGTGAGCGATCCCCTTTTGACCATTAACGGTCTTCACATATATCCCGATGTGGCTAATAATTAAGTGTTTCATGACTTATGGCTAAAGTCACTTAACCAAACATTAAACCACACTAGTCCTCACGCAAGACTTTATTAATGTCTCAGGTTAAAGGATCAACGATATTATTGAGATAGATGGATCTTCAGTTGATACTAGGTATAATTAACCTTATGAAGATCCATCAGCAGATTAGTTCAGTGAACATCCTCCCAGGATGAACACCCACACATATGTGCTGGTGCCCCGCACCTATAACCGTGAGATTGGTCATCTACACATCATGCGTATTTATTTACAAGTAATCAATGTCCCAGAGTGATTACTCTCCAATCAGGAACAGTTTAAGGTATGTGTCCATATACAGTCAAACTCACATTCGAGATCCCATCTCGAAATTGACTTTACAACCATATATCCTAGGGACAACGCAAAGCAATCCATAGATTACAAGTTTATGCTCTAATTACCATTTAATTATATTGAACAAGATTGTACAACACATTGGGTCTACACGACACATAATAGGTCTGTAGGATACCCAAAAACTAACAATCTCCCACTTGTACTACAGCCAATTACCCACATTCTTGAGGCCCATCTTTTCCCGATGACGCTCAAACACAATATGTGACAAAGGCTTAGTCAGTGGATCTGCAATATTGTCTTCTGATGGTACATGCTCTACCATCACATCTCCCCTTGCAGTAATCTGCCGAATCAGGTGGAAGCGCCTTAGAATATGCTTCGACCTTTGGTGAGACCGAGGTTCCTTTGCCTGCGCGATGGCCCCATTATTATCACATAATAATGGGATGGGAGCCGATATGCTGGGAACTATATCAAGTTCTGAGATGAATTTCTTCATCTAGACTACTTTCTTGGCAGCTTCAGCCGCAACTATATACTCTGCCTTTGTCGTTGAATCCGCAGTCGTTTCTTGCTTGGAACTCTTCCAACTGACTGCCCCTCCATTTAACATGAATACAAATCCAGACATAGATTTTCTATCATCTGAACTAGAAACTAGAGTTTGTATATGCTTGCAAATCCTCTTCTCCTCCATATAGCAAGAAAAGATCCTTAGTTCTTCTCAAGTACTTAAGGATGCATTTCACTGCTTTCCAGTGCTCTTCGCCTGAATCACTCTGATATCTACTAGTAATGCTCAAAGCATTGGCCACATCAGGGCGAGTACATAGCATGACATACATGATCAACCCTATTGCCGAGGCATAGGATACCCGACTCATGTGCTCTACTTCCTCAGGTGTTCTAGGGGCCATGCCCTTAGATAGGTAAATTCCATGTCTCATCGGAATGAGACCTCTTTTGGAATTTTCCAACTGGAATTTCCTGAGTATAGTATCTATGTACATGGATTGAGACATTCCCAGCATCCTTTTTGATCTATCACGATATATGCTTACGCCCAACACATAAGATGCTTCTCCCAAATCCTCATGGAGAATGTCTTGGACAACCAAGACTTCGTTGATGTCAGCATCCTTACATCATTCCGAATGAGTAAGATGTCATCTACATAGAGGACTAAGAAGGTCACTGAACTCCCACTGACCTTCTTGTAAACACAGGGTTCGTTTTCATTTCGAATGAAGTTAAAAGATTTGATAACCTCATCAAATCTCAAATTCCAGCTTCGAGACGCCTGCTTCAATCCATCAATAGATTTCTGAAGTTTGTATACATTATTGGGATGTTGCTTAGATGTGAATCCATCAAGTTGTACTATGTACACCTCTTCTGACAGGTTTCCATTAAGGAAAGTTGTCTTCACATCCATCTGCCAGATCTCATAATCTAGGTATGCTGCAATGGCAAGGAGGATCCTTATTGACTTTATCATTGCTACTGGTAAAAAAGTTTCGTCATAGTCAATTTCTTGTCTTTGACGATATCCCTTTGCCACTAGTCGAGCCTTATAAGTGTCAATTTGTCCATCTGCTCCGATCTTCCTTTTGAAGATCTATTTGCAGCCGATAGGGACCTTCCCTTCAGGTATGTCAACCAAGTTCTAAACTTGATTGGTATACATAGATTGGATTTCTGAATCCATAGCTTCTTTCCATTTCTTGGAGTCAGAATTACGAATTACCTCCTGATAGGATTGAGGATCATCATCCTCATTTATCTGTACCTTAGACGAACTGTTAGAGATATGTCAAACATATCTCTCAGGTTCTCTAGGTACCCTACCAGATCTTCGCAATATCTTTATTTCATTTTGAGCATTTTTCGTAGGTGGTGTCTCATCTAATGAGACTGTGTCCCCAATTTGTGGTTGATATACCTCGTCCAGTTCTATCTGGCTCCCACTGTTTTTCTGGAGGAGATTTCCTTCTCCAGGAATACAATTCTCTTGGCCACTAAGACCCTTTGCTCAGAAGGGTGATAGAAATAATATCCAAATGTCTCTTTTGGATATCCCACAAACGTACACTTGTCTGTTCTTGACTCTAGTTTATCTGCGTCATTCCTCTTCACATGGACATGACACCTCCAAACTTTAATATGATTAAAGTTTGGTTTTCTTCCCTTCCATATCTCATATGGTGTGGTAGGAACTGACTTACTCGAAACCCTATTTAACAAGTAGGCTGTAGTCTCTAAAGCGTACCCCCATAGAGACAATGGTAATTCTGCCAAGGACATCATGGAACGGACCATGTCTAACAAGGTCCTATTTCTCCTTTCAGATACACCATAATGCTGTGGCGTATATAGTGGGGTCCACTGAGAAATTATTCTATTGTCCTTCAGATAAGAAGTGAATTTGAAACTTAAGTATTCACCTCCTCGATCCGATCGAAGAGTATTAATACTTTTACCAGTTTGCTTCTCTACTTCATTCTTATATTCTTTAAACTTCTCAAAAGCTTGTGATTTATATCTCACTAAATATACATAGCCATACCTAGAGAGGTCATCAATAAAAGAAATGAAATAGAGATATCCTCCTTTAGCTTATATTGACATGGGTCCACATACATCCGTGTGTATGAGTTCCAGAAGCTCAACAACCCTTTCACCATGTCCACTAAAAGGAGCTTTGGTCATCTTCCCCATAAGACACGACTCACAAGTATCAAATGATTTGAATTCGAATGAATTCAAGTATCCATTTGAACATAGATGAGAAATCATCTTCTCTCCTATATGACCAAGTCTGCAATGTCAAAGATATGCAGGATTCACTTCTTCTGTCTTATTATTGGAAACGTGCATTACATCATTGCATGTATCCAATACATATAACCTATTGAATAAATAACCATTAGCTAAAATCAAACCATTATTGATAATAGAGCACCCAGTACTAGTTATCGTCAAAGAGTAACCAACATTGTTTAAGAAGGAAATAGATACAATGTTTCTGATAATTTTGGAACAAAATAACACTCTCTTAACTCAAGAATTATCCCAGAAGGTAAACTAAGATGAGCAGTCCCTACAGCTTTAGCAGCAACTATAGCTACATTGCCCATCCTTAGTTGGATATCTCTTTTGTCAAGTCTTCTTTTATTTGTCAGTACCTGCAAAGAATTGCAGACATGAGATGCACATCCAATATCTAATATCCATGATATGGATCTCATAAGAGACAAATTTAAGTCAATGACAAAAATACCTTCACTTAGAATTGCTTTGCAATTCCTTTTCCAGTAACCTGTCTGTCCACACCGAAAGCATTTGCTGTCTTTTTCATCCTTCTTGCCCTTGCCCTTGCTTGCCTTGGTGATCTGATTATCCTTGGTCGGTTTCTTTCCCTTCTTGTTATTGGGTATCTGGGTGGCCATCCTTTTCTTGTTGGTACGACCAACAATCATTACAGAAGATAGTTTCTCCTTTTGCATAGTCCCTTCAGCACTCTTTAACATGTTTAGGAGTTATGGTAGAGAAACCTCAATCCTATTCATGTTAAAGTTCATGATGAAGGAAGAAAATGATTCAGACAATGACTGGAGAATGAGATCAATACTAAGTTCAAGATCCAACTTGAATCCTAGCCCATTGAGTCTCTCTATCCACTCTATCATTTTCAGTACATGAGCCTGTACTGAAGCACTCTCAGACATCCTAGTCCTAAAAAGTTTCTTGGAGAGCTCATACCTCTCTATCCTACCATGCTCACCAAAGAGTTGGCGTAGTTGGAGAAGTATAGCTCTACAATATGTCTTTTCAAATTGCCTCTGTAACTCGGGAGTCATAGAGGCCAGTATATAATACTGCGCAAGGGAAGAATCTTCCGACCATTTTGCATAATTTAATTGATCACCCTCCTCGGCATCAGCGGGAGGCTCAGGTTGAATTGTGTCTAACACGTACACAATCTTTTCGGCTGTTAAGACTATTCGAAGATTACGTAGCCAGTCTTGAAAATTAGGTCCAGTCAATTTGTTCGCATCCAAGATGCTATAGAGGGGATTCGACAACGACATGATGATCTGAATGGAAAAATAAAAGACAATATTTTAGCATGCGTTCAAGGTTCTAACTTTAGATATGATTTTATATCTTAGTTAGCTCAACTATTTTGCATCGAACTATCTAACTTTGTACTGAAGCACTCTCAGACATCCTAGTCCTGAAAAGTTTCTTGGAGAGCTCATACCTCTCTATCCTACCCTGCTCACCAAAGAGTTGGCGTAGTTGGAGAAGTATAGCTCTACAATCTGTCTTTTCAAATTGCCTCTGTAGCTCGGGAGTCATAGAGGCTAGTATATAACACTGCGCAAGGGAAGAATCTTCCGACCATTTTGCATAATTTAATTGATCACCCTCCTCGGCATCAGCGGGAGGCTCAGGTTGAATCGTGTCTAACACGTACACAATCTTTTCGGCTGTTAAGACTATTCGAAGATTACGTAGCTAGTCTTGAAAATTAGGTCCAGTCAATTTGTTCGCATCCAAGATGCTATAGAGGGGATTCGACAACGACATGATGATCTGAATGGAAAAATAAAAGACAATATTTTAGCATGCGTTCAAGGTTCTAACTTTAGATATGATTTTATATCTTAGTTAGCTCAACTATTTTGCGTCGAACTATATGATCCTCAATCATATAGAACGGGAGATCACGGCGATCATCCTAGTGGGTAGGAATCCCAACAGAACTGAAATGCAACCTTGTGGAAAGCACAGCAAATCACATCCCATTCCTTGGACAGTCAACAACACTTGCATCCAATGCAATATCCGACTTTCGGCCCCTGAGCAGTCATCCCCTTGTGGAAAGCACAACAAAGGATACTCCAAGTTAGATCGCACCACCATTACTACACATGAATGAGTTCGTGACCCGACCCTTGTGGAAAGCACAACAAGGCCAAGTTCAGTCCTTTATCCCATTGAAGCAAAGCTTTAGGGCTGAGATCCTGCCACCAAATCATGAACCATGTGTAAAGCACAACAAATCTATGAAATAATGACATTCAATTACCCTATAATGGTGGAGGGCCACGACGGCTTCTAAAGCCACGTTCACAGATCTAATATTTACTGTACCATAAGTGGTATTTTGCTTTTATCTTGATCTCACCATAAGTGGTAGAATAAATATATTCGTGCTATATATTTACTGTACCTAATAATTGCTCAAAATAAATGCATCCCATGCAAATAAATAAGCTTGGGTGATCATGAACTCTAAGTAAAGCTACGCTGATATCCAGCTTACTTTCCAAGCAGCAGGACCATCCTCGCAGTTCGTCCTCCATGCCTTCAAGCTCCATTCGCAGCATTAATTACAATAATTACACGGCTCGCAGGCCAGAAAAAGAATTACATGCCATATAATTTCCAACAGCCCTTAAGGCGAGTACATTCATTGGAAGAAGATATAATTACATTGGAAATTAAATAGAGAAAGAATGGTGGCTCGCAGGCCCAAGACGAACTGAGCTAAGTCCATGATCACCCACCATTTCAAACACAATCATATCAATCACAGAAGGGTTATTTTGAAAATAATCTTTATATTTGGATTGAAATCATGAGTTGTGCATACGAGAAATTTTGGTTATGATTCGTTTTAAAAAACACATTATTACGTTCAAAAGTAATCTAACAGAGACCAAAATGGCATCACAGTAACATTTATGCTTAGAATTATGCCAGACGTATAAGAGGATATACACATGAATTTAAAATTAAATTCAATCATTCATGATAATTAAGACAATCATGAAATTTAAATTCAAATTAATCATCCAATGATAGAATACAATTTAATTACATAATCGTCTTCAATTATCTTTCATTAAAATTCACAATTTATTCCTTTAAAAATTATCCAATAATTTTACTTGAATTTTAACAATAATCTTCTCAAAATTCGAATTTAACAATTATCTAATAATTAAAAATTAGAAAGTTTGAATTTATACGTAATCTTCAATTAAATTCAAAATTTACATGATAATTATCAGATTAATCAACAATAAATTTAATTAATCTTATTCGATAATTATCTTAATTTTTGAGATAAAATTTTATTTTTCTGGGTTAATGCAGTGCGGGTTGGAGCAGTGCATCTAACAGTGCGAAAAATCGGGCAACAATTCTATTTTAAAAATTTAAAATATGCAGACGGTAGGGCCGAGTGCCTTCCACCAAGTGGAAGACCACATGGTTGGCCGTCTACCCTTGGAGTGGACGGCCACCATGTTGGCCGTCCACTTGCCCACCAAGTGGACGGCCAACATGGTGGCCATCCACTTGGCCATGCATGTCGCCGTTCGCCACGTGGATGGCCACAACCTAGGCTGTTTAATTTCCAAAATATTCTAGAAAATCCTGTAAAATTTGACGGCCACTCCAAGTGTCGTTTATGTTCCGGACAGCAACTCCAAGTGCCGTTTACATTCCGGACGGCCACTCCAAGTGCTGTTTACAATCTGAAAAAAAATTCTGAAAATACTCAGACGGCCTGGCCTTTTGCCGTCCAGTTTCCCACTGTTCTGAAAAAATAAATTTTTCATGGCCCAAAAAATTAAAATAAAATTGAACAACTTGAACATGATGTTACAATAGAGATCGTTCTTTCTAATTGCATCAATAGGAGCCTAAACCTGGCTCTAATACCACTATTGGGTTCGGTCGTAACCCTCGGAAAATTACAGAAGCGGAAGACCATAAAAAAAAATGATTTTCCAAACCGATTTGGGTTCTGATTGATGCAACAAAAATGATCTAAAATAAATCACACGAGATTTATCACCTTGCACAGAACATGTTATCCTGTGAAAATCGTTGCCGAACTCCACGAAATTTTGAGCCGCACAAACGTCCGGCCTCTAGAGCCGATCCGCACGAATCTCGTAGTAACATAATTTTCTTTCTCCTAACTCTGCACAACACAAAAGCCTCACCCTTGGGAAGAGTCAAACTCTTCCGATCTCTAGACGGCAAGCTTTAGGGATGTTGGAATGCCCCGTTACGGGTTGGGAAAAGATGAGTTATATAAAGGATTTATGGCGGCAGCTTGAACCGCTCATTCAACCAATCTTGTCATTTATCCGCCTTGGCAAAAGTAACTGCGGTTAAAAGTAAACCCGACGACATTTTATATATCAATATATTATTATTAGTTTATTTATCAAATAAGCCTAATAATACATGTATTATATATATGTCATTTTTATTATTGTATATATACTTTTAAGCGATTTATAAATTCTTTTCCCAAAAGAATTTAATGCTTTAGTATATTTTTCCATACAATAATATTCCGTTATGCAAGAGTTATTTGTCTGTGATCCTCTAGGCTCATTATCACTCTGGTTTAAAGATCCATTAACTTCTAATCTAATTAGAAGTAAATTAAACCGGTTATTTCCAATAACCGTTTAATTAGTTCCGGACCTTTTTGATGACGTTGGGTCAAGCAAATCCGCGTAATCTCAGAAGATGCCGGGTTCATTTTCACCCTGTCATGCACCTATAAGTCTTCAGTTACCGTATCGCTATAATCCCTTCGCTCGTTCTATAAATATGATTCGATCGTTTGATATGGTTATGTCAAACCACTAGTGGTCGTGTCGTCTGACCATGACCTCCATAATAATCTCACGTTCATTCTAAACGAACCAATACCATCCTGGCCAGAGATTTAGTGGAGCGTCCATATCATGACTCATTAACTGTCTATGATATACCTGACAGTGAGCGATCCTTTTTTGACCATTAACGGTCTTCGCATGTATCCTTATGTAGCTAATAATTATGTGTATTCTGATTTATGGCTAAAGTCACTTAACCAAACATTAAACAACACTAGTCCTCACGCAAAACCTCATTAATGTCTCAGGTTAAAGGATCAACGATACTACTGAGATAGATGGATCTTCAGTTGACATTAGGTATAATTAACCATATGAAGATCCATCAGCAGATTAGTTTAGTGAACATCCTCCCAGGATGAACACCCACACATATGTGCTGGTGCCCCGCACCTATGACTGTGAGATTGGTCATCTACACATCATGCATGCTGATTTACAAGTAATCAATGTCCCAGAGTGATTACTCTCCAATCAGGAACAGTTTAAGGTATGTGTCCATATACAGTCAAACTCACATTCGAGATCTAATCTCGAAATTGACTTTACAATCACATATCCTAAGGACAACGCAAAGCAATCCATAGATTACAAGTTTACGCTCTAATTACCATTTAATTATATTGAACAAGATAGTACAACACATTGGGCCTACATGGCCCATAATTAGTTTGTAGGACACCCAAAAACTAACAAAAGGATGACTGCTTCTACTATAAGCAGCAAGGTCACTAGAAGAGGAACTGCAAGGAGTTCCTCAGCGATAAAGTCCATAGAAAAGTGAAGCTATTAGAAGCTTCAGATATCTATATGATAGATATCAACTTATCAGTTAGAGATTCCACATCTTGGGTATTAGATACCGGATGTGCTTCTCTTATCTGCTATGATGTGTAGATGTTAACAAGTAAGCGCAAGCTGAGAAAAGGCTGTAGACACGCTAATTTTGACATCATATTTGAGTAAATTTCATATCATATAATAATGCCTCAAAATGGTCTGATATTTAATAATTAGTTAATTTTTATTAATCTTTCTGGATTAATTGTCTAAATGACATCGGTCAGACAGACATAATTTAAGTTTATTAAAGAAATTCATTTTAACTCAGATTTTTAATCAAATATAAAAAGATTCTAAAAGGCATCGACATGTGAAGACGCAATTTAGAGTTTTATTCTTATTTTTAATTAATTTATTAATAAACTAAAAGACGTCTGCCATGCACGACGTCATTTAGGTTTTCTAAGCTGATTCTGCTTCTTTTTCCCGATGTTTATCTTTATCTTAATTAGTCTAAAAGACGTCCCCTATGGGCGACGCGTTTTAACTAATTACAGATAATGATGAATTAATTTGTGTTTATCTATTTCTTAGTTGGATAAACTTCAAACTCCGTCATGTTAATCTGATCATAACCGCAGACTTGTGAACTTAAGCCTATAAATACCCAACCCCTTGCTCATTAGAAAGTTAGTGATAATTTTGAGTGATGATAGCGATAATTGAGTAAAAATTGAGCAAAGAATCTTGGCGAAAGTGAAGGAGACGACGTCCAAACGCTGAAGGATCGAAGCGCTACTACTTCCCGGAGTCTTCATCCTTTCTTCATCATTTCTTCGTCCATTCAAGAGCTTTCAAGACCAAGGCTTTCCAAGGGCCATCTAACTTAATTCTTAATTGATTTCTGCATCTTTCTCATATTTTCATCACATTAGCATCATAATTTCATCACATCACTCCATGCTTCACACACTCACTAACATAATTTCAAGCCTATTTATTTAAAGGGATTAAAAGACCATCAAAACAAGTGAGTTTTTTGTTCAAGTTGCATGATCAGAATCTTCATTAGAATAGATACTACCTCTGCTTGAGTTCTTATTATTTTCTTTCATCTTGTTTGTTGCAAGGTACAAAAAGAGGTTGAGAAGATCAAAGAAAGAGGGAATCAAGCTGGATGATCCTCAAAGTCCGATAAGCATCCAAAGTAAGAACAAAGTCAGAAGGGCTCTCTTTCTTCAGCCGGCTGAAGGAGGGGAATCAATGACTCCAACATCTCCCAATTCTAAAATAGGTAGGCGATCAATCTTTTCTTTTAGAACTTTTTAGTTAAAAGTTTCTGGTGATCACATTCACTTAGTTTCTTTTTAATAGGTTTATTTGTCACCTAAACAACATAAATTTTCATGATAATCACACACATAATTTGAGCACTCACAGCTTTTTGGCGATCACGGTGGGACTTGGTCTCGCCATCTTTTAATCTTTGTTCTTACTTTTCATCAATCGGGCACCCACGGTGCACCAACTGTGTCTCTCGACACGCCCTCACCGATCGGTGAGTTTTTAGTTTAGTTGTTATTCCCACGTGCACCACGTGCACACCCTTGCGGCAAATCTTGCCCTCCCCGTTTGATTGATTGAAGAGTTGTGATTGTGATAAGAAGCATATGTGATTGATTGAATGTTTTGTTGTTTACATGATAAATCATCCTGTTAAAAAAAATTGAAATAAAAAAGATTCGCATGAGCCAATTATTTACTGCTTTTATTCTATTTGTTTGAGGAAGAATTGATCCAGAAATTCCTCCTGAATTGTTCATTCTGCGATCTGAAAAGCGTCCAGGAACGGCGACGTGTTTCATACCACGTCGCCTACCCTCGACGCCTTTCAGGCCAAATTCTTTGCTGTCTGCTGCCTGAGAGAAAAATAAGGTTATGTTTGAATAGCGTCGACCAACAGCGACGCGTTTCAGGCAGTTTCTTATTTTGATCTTCATTCTTCAGATTTCTGATCTGATTGCTATTACACATTACGTATTAAGCATGAGAGGCCATCCAGGCCACAGGTCATATGCACTGGGGCTAACACCCCCCTTTTCTCTTAGGTACACCTTTCTTGACGTCTTCACCTCTCTCTGATTGGGTCGGTCCCTCGATCAGACTAGAGTGGTTGGCGTTAAAGACTTCCGTAAGTTCCCAAAATCAAGGTATTCCTCCTTGTTCATCGGGCTGGTTGTACCAATTGAAGTCCTGGTTAGATTTTCATAACGTTGTGAGAGAAATCCATAGAGTATAACGGTAGAAATTGAACTGAAACTAGGATCCTACCTATTGAGTGAATTTGTGATTAATTGAATCCAAATAATCCAACAAGGAATCCTGAAATAATGTTAAACATCCACTTGATTGCTTAATCTCTGTGCAACTCGTCTACAAATCTTTGAAAAAAATCTAATATCATGCTACTTCGATTAGGTAGGGATTTAAGCATGGCTCTAGATGCCTTAGTCAACTACGAGGGAGATGCTAATGCCCCTCTCGAGTATGATTACCACTTTGAAAGCGGGGGAGATGCTGATGCCCCCTATAATCTCCATTCTTGTCCAGTTCGATATGAGAGAAACCACCAAACCCCTCTTCCTTGTGCTCATGATCAATATTCTGATCTTCCTCCGCATGTGCATGCGATTTCTAATCCTATTTTCGAGGGGGCATGAACCCGAATGATCCCTCATCCTCCGATCCCTCGGATCTAGTGAACACTTTGGGAGTTCTTGCCTCCTGTCTGGATCCTCGATAGTTCGAGGCAATCCAGTCTATTTTGAAGGGGAAGACGCCCATGCAGTCTGCCGAGCTGAATCCTGCGGCTCCCCCTATTATTCCTCAACCACCTCCCCATCATGCTTCATTCATTCACCGGGCCATGGAAGGTCATCAAGTCTCAACCTCTTGGCCAGCTGGGCCACAACTTTCTTCCTCGAGGCAACCGGTCAGGCCGTTGACGCCTACTTACCAAAATGCCCTTGGGCATGGCGGAAGCTCTGCCGGACCTCAATCCTATTGTCCCCCTTGCCCTACATACTCTAGGCAACAGGCCTATCATGTACCTCCACCTCCCCTTCCTCCCTAGGTTGATCCAACGACACAAGCTCTGCTTGCAAAGATGGAGCGTATGGATGAACAGTTCAACAACCTTCAGAAGATGATGGGAGTTAAAGCTGCACCTGAGATTAACCTGCCAAGTCTTCCTGTATTTTATTTGCCGCCCTCCAAAATGTCAGTATACCGGAAATACAATGGTACCAATAACCCCTTCACCCATTTGAAGGAGTTTATGTACGAGTCATCTTTCTGGCAAAACGACAAGAGGTCGTTGGCATTTTTGTTACGGAAGTCATTGGAGGGACCAACCCTCGAGTGGTTCGTTTATTTAGAACCTACTGAAGTAGAGGACTACGGTATCGTATCACGAAAGTTTATTCAACGATACCAGGATAGAGTTGCCCCCTCTCTGTCCATTATTGATTTGATAGCAGAAAAAATGAAGCTCGACGAGGAATTCGTTAGTTTTGCTGATATATGGAGGGGCATGGTAGAAAAAGTGAAAGATCATCTGTCTGAGTCAGAGCAAGTAAAGATGTTGATTTCCAACGCTACACCTCAATTTAAGTTAGTCCTCGCCCTGAACAACTTGACCAGCATGGCAGAGCTCTATGAAAGGGCACGCTATTGTCAGAACGCTTTCAAGGATGCTACATTCTCTAGTGTCTTTGATCCTCACCGACCTACCAGGCCTCCACCTCGGAAGCATGCTGTGCCAAATTCTCCTAGCACGGGTGCAACCATTGAGGGCACGCTCTCCCATGAGCAGATTAGTACTATGAACAACAATCAGCCCCAATTCGTAAGGAATCAGCAACCACAGTACTAGCGGCCGCAGCAGCCAAACCAGCAAGGTTACAGACAGCAGTAGCTGAACCCACAGTATCAGCTGCCTTAGTACCAGCGGCCTCAGCAGCCGAACCAGCAACCACCATAGCAGCCACAGCAGCAGCCACAACGGCAATTACGGTATCAGCCCCCATAACAGCAACAGTACCAGCCACGCGCACCGCCGGCATACCACAATGTGCCTCCTCCTACTGATTATAATCAGCAGAGAAAGCCTTCAGGCCCGAAAAGGGCAGAATATCCAGTCCTTCTAGAATCCTTGACAGATATCTTCAGTGCTTTAATGGCAGCCAATGCCTTGGTTTTGCCAAGAGAAAAAACAGTTTGGTCTCAAAATCCCGACACTTCTAGGTATTGTTATTTCCACTGACAACTTGGACACACCATAGATACCTGCTTCCAATTCCGAGATTATATTCATGATCTCAACGAGCAGGGAGGCATTGATTGGGAGGAAATGAAGAAGTATATACCCGCCTTGAAGGCGAGAAGACTACAACAACAACAACAACAACAACCAAGAGCGCCGGCACAAGCAGCGGCACCGCCAAACATGGGAATAGTGCAGAACCCACTCCTGGAGCACCAGAACCAGAATCAAGTTGCCCCTATTTTGACAAATAGCCGATCTGAGGCTAACCGGGGGCAACAGTGGAAGATAGAGGACTCCTCCTCTATTTATTCAACGGGTCACACTCCGAGCACCACTGAGCAACCACCACGCCGCACCCTCCATATACCTAAACCACAACCCGTTACCATCACGCCTATACAAACACCTGCATACCGTTTACCTGCACCCATAAACCCATCACCACTACTCGCTTTCCTTAAACCCATTACCCCCCACGCCACTACGCCTCCATCAAACAACCCCCCGCAAGTTAATTACGCACCCCTCATGCCATCTAGACCATTACTCCGCATACCGTTTCCCACATCACCTACTACCACCACCACTTATCCAAATACCATACAACCATCTAAACCATTACTCTGCGTACCATTCCCCACTTCATCCGCACCGACCAATTACCCTTCCACCATCCAACCATCTAAGCCTCTCATCCGTACCATGCCATCGCCCACTAACCCCACGCCATCACCCGCATACCAACCCTCCACACCATCCACATCATCCACTAACCCTACAGTGCTCAAGTTATCACCTGGCCCTTCCACAACTAGAGAACATGCACTCCGGAGTGAGAGGATCTTCAATAAGATCTTTCCTCAATCTGCAGTTAGAGACGGCCCATCACAGCCACCAAAGGAAGCGCATAATGATGAGAGTGCACTAGACACTCAATATGACTTGCTGAAACAACTGGACAGAACACCGGCACGAATATCTGTGCTGGAGTTGATTAAGAGTTCGAAGACCCATTAGGAAGCTCTGATGGAATATCTACAAAAAGTGATGGTCAACGAAGACGTGCCGATAGAGAAGATCGCCGCGCTACTAGTTCCTCAGGGGGATCAACCTTCTATCTTATTTCATACCTCGGAACTAGCACCACCAGCAGCCAGGAGCATGGCTCTAAGTATTACGGTCAATATCTGCAAGAAGGCCGTAGATGCATGTCTGGTCGACACGGGGGCTTCAATTAATGTCCTGACTCTGAAGACTCTTGAACTATGTGGTATACCCAAGGAAAAATGACTGCCTAGTCCTATCTCTGTAACAGCTTATGATAACTCCACCCGTTCTCCTCTCGGAATGGTCTATTTAAAAGTAGAGTTAGGCCCTATATGTCATGCTGAGGTCGAATTTCACATTTTGGAAATCGATCCTTCCTTGAATGCTATTTTGGGTCGTCCTTATATTAAAACCCTTGAGACGATTCCCTCTACGAATCATCAGTGTCTCAAATTTCCCTACAAAGGACGAATCATTAAAGTTACGAGCATGCCGATCCTTACTGCTGCTCACTCCTTGAATATCAAGTCAACTTCTTCACCTGGCCGACAACCTTTTCTGTCAATATTACAGGTCTACCGTCCGGTGGCTGATCCTTTAAAGGCCGCCACTCTTACTCCTTATCCACTGGATGCCATAAAGCGGAGGAAGTGCATGAGTACCCCTGATTAGAAAATAGTGATGAAGGGTGGTTATCAGCCCGGAAAGGGTCTAGGTACACAATTACAAGGCAGAACCACGCCCCTCAAAGATAACCGAAGGATACCTAGAAATGGCCTGGGCTATAGGCCAAGAAAAGTGAAGCATGACATTACTCAGTAGGAAGAAAATGAAGACGGCCAGAAGATATAGGAGACAATGTCTACACCATGCAAAGAATGTCGGGATTCTCTAGTGTCAGAACGCTTTCAAGGACGCTACATTCTCTAGTGTCTTTGATCCTCACCGACCAGCAGGCCTCCACCTCGGAAGCCAGATGTGCCAAATTCTCCTAGCACGGGTCCAACCACTGAGGGCACGCTCTCCCATGAGCAGGTTAGTAGCATGAACAACAATCAGTCCCGACAACCTCTAAGCCAGCAAGGTTACAGACCTCCGAATCAACAAGGCTATAGACCTCTGAACCAGCAGGGTTACAGGCAACAACAACTGCAGTATTAGCAACCCCAGCAGCCGAACCCACAGTATCAGCAACCTCAGTACCAGCGGCCTCAGCAGCCGAACCAACAACCACAACAGCAGCCATAACAGTAGCCACAGCGGCAATTACAGTATCAGCCCCCACAACAGCAGCAGTACCAGCCGCGCGCACTGTCGGCATACCATAATGTGCCTCCTCCTGTTGATTATAACTAGCAGAGAAAGCCTCCAGGCCCGAAAAGGGCAGAATATCCAGTCCTTCCAGAATCCTTGTCAGATATCTTTAGTGTTTTAATGGCAGCCAATGCCTTGGTTTTGCCAAGAGAAAAAATAGTTTGGCCCCAGAATGCCGACACCTCCAGGTATTGTTATTTCCACCGACAACCTAGACACACCATAGATACCTGCTTCTAATTCCGAGATTATATCCATGATCTCAACGAGCAGTGAGTCATTGATTGGGAAGAAATGAAGAAGTATATATCCGCCTTGAAGGCAAGAATACCACAACAACAACAACAACAACAGCAACAACAGCAACAACCAAGAGCGCCGGCGCAGGAAGTGGCACCGCCAAGTATGGGAATAGTGCAGAACCCACTCCCAGAGCACCATAACCAGAATCAAGTTGTCCCTATTTTGACAAATAGTCGGTCTGAAGCTAACTGAGGGCAACAGTGGAAGATAGATGACTCTTCCTATATTTATTCAATGGGTCACACTCCGAGCACCACTGAGCAACCACCATGCCGCACCCTCCATATACCTAAACCACAACCCGTTACCATCACGCCTATACCAACACCCGCATGTCACTCACCCGCACCCATTAACCCATCATCAACGCCCGCTTTCCTTAAACCCATTACCCCCCACGCCACTACGCCTCCATTAAACAACCTACCGCAAGCTAATTATGCACCCCTCATGCCATCCAAACCACTGCTCCGCATACCATTCCCTACATCACCTACCACCACCACCACTTTCCCAAATACCATACAACCATCTAAACCATTACTCCGCGTACCATTCCCCACTTCATCCGCACCGACCAATTACCCTTCCACCATCCAACCATCTTAGCCTCTCATCCGTACCATGCCATCGTCTACTAACCCCACACCATCACCCGCATACCAACCCTCCACACCATCCACATCATTCACTAACCCTACGGTGCTCAAGTTATCACCCGGCCCTTCCACTAGTGAAGAACATGCACTCCGGAGTGGGAGGATCTTCAATAAGGTCTTTCCTCAATCAACAGTCAGAGACGGCTCATCACAGCCGCCAGAGGAAGCGCATAACGATGAGAGCGCACCAGACACTCAATATGACCTACTGAAACAACTGGACAGAATACCGGCACGAATCTCTGTGCTGGAGTTGATCAAGAGATCGAAGGCCCATCAGGAAGCTCTGATGGAATATCTACAAAAAGTGATGGTCAACGAAGACGTGCCGGTAGAGAAGATCGCCGCACTACTAGTTCCTCAAGGGGATCAACCCTCTATCTTATTTCATGCCTCGGAACTAGCACCACCAACATCCAGGAGCATGGCTCTGAGTATTACGGTCAATATCTGCAAGAAGGCCGTAGATGCATGTCTGGTTGACACATGGGCTTCAATTAATATCCTGCCTCCGAAGACCCTTGAATTGTGTGGTGTACCCAAAGAAAAATGGCTGCCTAGCCCTATCTCTGTAACAGGTTATGATAACTCCACCCGTTCCCCTCTGGGAATGGTCTATTTAAAAGTAGAGTTAGGCCCTGTATGTCATGCTGAGGTCGAATTTCACATCTTGGAAATCGATCTTTCCTTGAAGGCTATTTTGGGCCGTCCTTATATTAAAACCCTTGAGGCGATTCCTTCTACGAATCATCAGTGCTTCAAATTTCCCTATAAAGGACGAATCATTAAAGTTACGAGCATGCCGATCCTCGCTGCTGCTCACTCTTTGAATATCAAGCCAACTTCTTCACCTGGCCGACAACCTTTTCTGTCGGTATTACAGGTCTACCGTCCGGTGGCTGATCCTTTAAAGGCTACCACTCTTACTTCTTGTCCACTGGATGCCATAAAGCGGGGGAAGTGCATGAGTACCCCTGGTTGGAAAATAATGATGAAGGGTGGTTATCAGCATGGAAAAGGCTTAGGCACACAATTACAAAGCAGAACCACGCCCCTCAAGGACAACTGAAGGGCACCTGGAAATGGCCTGGGCTATAGGCCAAGAAAAGTGAAGCATGACATTACTCAGCAGGAAGAAAATGAAGATGGCCAGAAGATATGGGAGACAATGTCTACACCATGCAAAGAAGGTCGGGACCCCTTAACATGGACCCTATACACACATTTCGTCAAAGGGCCCGTAATCAGTCATGACAACACAGTGGTCATCACTTCCTGTTTTGACCTTCATGACATATATAGAAGAGACCTGGCCAGACATTGTTCAAAATTGCTAACGTATCAGTCCTTGGAGGCTCTGCAGCCAATGAAAAGGAGGAAGTTCCAAGACCCTGAGTGTGAATGGTACAGATGGTTCGACTTAAGGAATCTGTATATTGCGTTGAATAGACTATTTCTTGATCCTTCAGAGCCGAAGTGGCCGCCACAAATAGATGAACTGATTGAAGGGCCTGGTGTCATTTTTTATAAAAGAATACTGCTGTCTGAGGAAACAGATGAAGGGGAGCCAGATGACCCCTATGAAGCTGGTTATACCACGGATCTTCTTTGGAGGGGGACTTATCTCTCTCACATTTTCACACTCCATACCTTATTCCGCACTCTACTTCTGACCCCGACTTGGTCGCGGGTCATTACTGAAGATATTCCACGGGCTCCGCCCATCATGATCACTCTGTCCCCACGGGACTTTATCTCTCAACCTCCTCTCAATCTAGAGAGGATTTATGATTTAATCTGGGACATACTACTGTATGATCCCTCCAATCCTTTGGCCTTGGTGCCGCTTCCTCCATCCCATTCTCCTCCTATTCACCTTCATTCTTATTTTATGATTAATTCATCTTTTCTCAAAAAAAAAACGTCAATTTGGCAACAAATTTCTCTCAGATCCTCATTGAGGAAACTTCCTACTTGTCCGATTGTACCCCATCGCGCGGGTCTTTCGGTCAAGATTCTCTTCTAGATCTACTCTGCCCCTCCCCTCGGGAGGATTCTCTTGTATTTCCGCCTGTATCCTATAATTTTTATTCTACTTCGTCCTCATTAGGTCAGGATAGAGAGTCTAGTGAAGTTAGGTAGTCTAGTTCTAGGCAGGTTAGTCAGGTTAGGAAGTCTAAGGGTAAACAAATTCCAGATAGATACCTCCAGGATTTAGCATTTAAATGCCTTTCTTGCTCTATGATCCCTCAGCTGTTAGAGAATCCTATTCAGATGCCAGAAGATTGTGTAGATGATGAGTCGGCTAATGATGGATAAAAAGACCCCATTGTTGAAGATAAGGAAGATGACGAGGACATGGCTGAGGCATATGCTAGTGGAGTAAAAAGATTCGATGAACCCTCAGCTGCCGTAGAAGAGCCCACCAAAGATATCAATCTAGGGACTGAAGACGAACCTAAGGTTGTCCTCGTTAGCAAGAATCTTTCTGAAATGGATGAGAAGGCAATAGTACAAGTTCTTAAGGATTATAATGACACTTTCGCCTAGAGTTATGAGGATATGCCAGGGTTAGACTTATCACTAGTGGAACACAGGTTGACATTAAAGGATGGAGCTAGCCCGGTTAAACAGAAGTTAAGGCGATTCCACCCACAAATGGCTTTGAAGATGAAGGAAGAGGTCGATAAGTTACATAAAGCCAAATTCATTAGAGTAGTCCTCTATCCACAATGGGTGGCCAATATAGTCCCGGTTATGAAGAAAGATGGGAATGTTAGAATCTGTATTGACTTCCGAGATTTAAACCGGGCATGTCCTAAGGATGATTTTCCATTGCCTCACATTGATGTACTTATCGATAATAATGCTGGCTATGAAACTTTATCATTTATGAATGGATTTTCAGGATATAATTAGATCAAATTGGCAGAAGAAGATCGAGAAAAGACATCATTCACTACATATTCGGGGACATATTACTATGTCGTCATGCCTTTTGGACTGAAGAACGCTGGAACTACTTATCAGAGGGCTATGATGGCAATATTTCACGACATGATGCATATCGATCTAGAAGTGTATGTGGATGACTTGTTGGTGAAATCTAAGACTAAGGCTGAGCATGCCAAAGTTCTGGCAAGAGTATTAGAAAGATCAAGAGAATATCAGTTAAAGATGAACCCCAAGAAATGTGTATTCGGGATATCTTCAGGGAAATTACTTAGATTCATTGTCAGTAAACGGAGAATTGAGATCGATCCCAACAAGGCAAAGGCTATTAGAGAAATGTCACCTCCCAAGAACTTAAAAGAGTTAAGAGGATTGATCGGGAGGTTTCAATTTATTCGTCGTTTTGTCTCCCAGCACTCACAAAGGTGTAAGCCGTTCTACGAGCTTACCAAGTCGGGAGTCAAATTCAATTGGGACGATAAGTGTCAGGAGGCATTTGATGGATTGAAGAATTATTTGGCTAGTCCTTCTGTTTTAAGACCACCATCTTTGGGCAAACCATTGATACTATACATTTCTGTCCTGGATGATGCAGTGGGGGCCGTCCTAGCACAAGAGGATGAAGAAGGAAAGGAGAGGGTAGCCTACTATCTCTCTAAACTTCTCAACCCCGCTTAACAGAGATACACAACAATGGAGAAAACATGTGCAGCACTTGTCTGGGTGGTTCAGAAATTGAAGCATTACTTTCTAGCCCATGAAGTCCATCTTATCGCTAGAATGAATCCGATCAAGTTTCTTCTTGAGAAATATGTCCTTACTGATAGGTTAGCACGATGGCAAAGCTTTCTATCTCAATTCGATATTACTTACATTCAGCAGAAATCGATCAAAGGCTATGCCATAGCAGAACATCTCGCTCACCATCCCCTTCCTCGTTTTGATCCAGTCCGATTGGAGTTTCCGGATGAGGAACCGATGTCCATAGACCAAAAGATGATATGTGGACTCTGCATTTTGACGGAGCTCTAAATTCCCATGGAAAGGGTATCGGCATTGTTCTGTTATCACCTAAAGGTGTCACCATTCCACAAGCCTTTCAGCTTGACTTTCCAGTCATTAACAATATAACTGAATACGAGGCACTCCTTGCTGGCCTCGAGGCTGCCCATCTTTATGGTGCCACCAAACTCAGAATTGTAGGTGATAGCCGTTTGATTCTTCGCTAGGTGTTAACCAAATATCGGACTCTTGATCCCAAGCTCAAACCTTATCAAGAACTCACTTCTGCTTATGCTAAGCTTTTCACAAAATTGATCTTCATCCACGTTCCTAGGAATCAGAACATCTTAGCTGACGCTCTAGCTTCACTTGCATCATCCCTCAATTTCCCAATCAGTAGACAATCTGAATCAATCATCGTTCATAGGCGTCTTTCACCTGCCATGAAAGACCCTTCGTCCCTTAGGACTAAGGAGAACTGCTGAAGAAGGTCAAAGATGAAAATATTGTGGAAAAGAGAGAGATTATGTTAATGGAGCTGTTAGAAGAGATGGATGATGAACAGAAACCGTGGTACTACGAAATTGATAAATATTGTGAAGAGTAATCGTATCCTGAAGAAGCCACAGTTGAGGAGAAAAGGGCTATCAGGAGAGTTGCTCAAAGATACACCCTAGTTGGAGGAGCACTATACAAAAGAGGTTTTGATGGAGTTCTTCTAAGATGTTTGGATGAAGATGAGCTTTGGAAGGTTATGGAAGGAGCTCATGCTGGAGTTTGTGGTGGCCATGTTAATGGATAGATGCTAGTAAAGAAAATCCTTAGACAAAGATTCTATTGGCCAACCATGGAAGAAGATTGTGTAGGATATGTCCGTAGGTGTGCTAAGTGTCAACTTCACGCCGATAAGATTCATTCTCCTGCATCTTCACTCCATCTTGTTTCCTTCCCATGGCCTTTCTCCATGTCGGCTTTCGATATCATTGGACCCCTTGGCAATTCTGATTCCAGCATTAAGCAGAAGTCCTTCATCCTCACAGCAACGAAATACTTCACCAAGTGGGCGAAAGCTGAAGGGTACACGGAAGTCAAAGCATCAACTGTCTGCAAATTCATCATGAAGACCATCATCACGAGATTTGGAATTCCAAGCACCATCGTTACCGACAATCGATCGCAGTTCGTGTCACAAGAGCTGAAAGACCTCTACAATAGGTACAAAATTGCATTGCATCATTCATCTCCTTATTATCCGCAAGGCAATGGCCAAGCAGAGGCAACTAATAAGACTTTGATAAAAATCATCAAAAAGACGTGCAAGTCTAATAAATTCACAGACTAGCCAGAAAAATTGATTGAGACTTTATGGGCATACCGAACTTCAATCCGCACGCCTACTGGGCAATCTCCTTATTCCTTAACATTTGGAATGGAGGCGATAGTTCCATACGAGATCCTTATACCGTCATTAAAAGTACAATTGAATAAGGAATTTTCTATTGATAAACACCGTTCAGCACTCCTTGCTCAATTGGAACTCTTAGACGAGAAAAGCTGGTCAGCTGCTAATCATACAAGAGTTTATCAAAATAGATTAGCACGTTTTTATCAAAAGAAAGTCATTGAACGTAAGTTCAAAGTTGGTGAAATGGTCATCAAAAGAATCTTTGTAAAACCTGGTGGTCTGCATTCTAAGCTCCAACCAAATTGGGAAGGACCATATATTGTATCACATGCTTTTCTTAGTAATGCTTACCGTCTAGTTAATGCAGAAGGGCAAGATTTAACTCACCCCTGGAATGGTCTGTATCTTAAGAAATACTACCCTTAGGTTAAAGAGTCGATCAGCATGGTGCAAAGACCAGTGGAATCAGAAAGTTTAGAAACTCAAATTCTCTTATCAGTCTGAATAATTTAATTCAAACACATTACTATACACACTGACACGTTTGATTCGTAAGTAACAAGATATGCTAAATCATAAGGAATACCGAAAGCTTGACTAAAAGTGTAGAGTGCAAATCATTCTTTTTAAAATAAAAATTCTGTTTTTACACTCGGCCCACGATGTTGGAACAAGGCTTAGAATAGACTACCAAGAATAGTGCCATCTTAGTAGGAGGCCATCATAAAAAAAAAAAGGGGGAGATCCGTCCCAAGAAAAGAAAAAGAAAAAAGAAAAGAAAAGCAAAAGGCAAAAGCCAAATGTCAAATCAAAATGCCATTACACTACAAACGTTACATCAAGGCCATGAAATGAAATGAAAAGGAAACTCAAGGTCGATAAATACCCCGGAAAGAAAATGACCGAACCCAACAGATATTAGGGTAAGAAATGAACATTTTTTTAGGTCTCCGAAACCTTCTCGTAGGCTTTCTAAACCAATTCTTCCCGTCTTTCTGAAGAAGTGTACTCCAAGCTTAAGGAATAGCCTAGATTGACTAAGGATCAAATCATCAAATGGGATCACGAATGGAAACATAAGTTCAAGCATGATGGATCTAAGTTAGATTATTAAAGAAGAATTTGGGAATTAAGTTAATAAATGAATATATTCTTTTGATCTGGGTACCATGCTGGTCTTTTAGTTTGCACAATATCTCAAAAAAAAAAAAAATACATATTTCAAAATCCAAGAAAAAAATAGATATCTAAAAAAAAAATACATATTTCAAAATTCAAAAAAAGTACATATCTCAAAAACCAAAAAAATACATATTTCAAAAATGCAAAAAAAAAAAAAATACATATCTCAAAATAAAAAAAAATACATATCTCAAAATCCAAAAAAAATAGATATTTCAAAAATCCAAAAATATATATATGTTCCAAAACCCAAACAAAATGAATATTTCAAAACAACAAAAATGTTTCAATTAGCATCTGCTTATCGCATCTAGTGTGTTTCATTCCTTTTATTTTCAGTGAGCATCTGTCTGCTTGCATGTTGCATTTTTACTTACAGTTTGATTATTCATGTTACCTTTGTTAATAAAGGCTATGCCCCTTGACCCTTCTATCAAGAAAAAGATTGATTAATCAGTTACTTGATTGAGCAAGAGGCTAAGCCTAAATAGATACTTAACCTGTTTGTTAAGTAATGTACAGGGTACATGAATGAAAGCCAAGGAAATCACACAAATGAGACACAAAGCTGACTTCACATATATATATATATCAAAAAGTGTTTGTACATGATACACAAAAGAAAAGAAAAGTACATATGCAGCCCTCATAGCTGACTCTCCCCTGCCCGCCCCTTCATCGAATTGGCTCTGAGCTTCATCAGGAGCATCCGGTGTTGGTCCTCCGCTAGGAGGTGGAGGTGGTCCCATCGCACTCGGCCCTGCCTGGCCGAACGATATGGCGATGCTGGCCGTGAAAGCACTCGCCTGACCTCGATCGCTAGCCCGCTGGCGGACTCGCTAGTATCTCTCCTCCACCATCCGGCGCTTGTGCTCTGCCACGGAGAGGCGACCCTGAAGACTCTCCAGTCGAAGACGGTCGAGATATCTCTCTTCAGTTAGGATCTCCAGGCGAACCTGGAGTCGTGCGAGATCTCCGGTGGAGAGACGGCCCACTTGCTCCTCGAGCTCACGGACCCGAGCTGTGTCGATCTCAGCCCTCTAAAGGGCTTCTTGAAGCTCAGCAACCTGCAAAAGAAGATATTATTAGTCTAAGGCAATCAAGCAATCAAAATCAAATTTAGAAAAGAAAGTCAAAGATGAACAGAACTTACTCTAGCAACCCGATCCTCCTCCGCAATAGAAGCTCGATGGATAGCGGAGGCAAGCTGACTCTGGAGGTCAGCGAGGGTGGCCTCATAAGCAGCAGGCAGGGCAGAGGATGAAGCTCCATGTGAAGGGGGAGCCGCCTGGGTGTAGACGGCTCGCTGCAGTAAAAGACAACCGTTAGTGGTTAATTGTCAAAACAAATAATTAAAAATAATCATTCATAAGCACGCATACATACCAGGTCAAAAAGTTCTTTCTGGACCTACTCCAGCTGAGCCTCAGCATTTTGGAGGGGGGCCCGGAGGTCGATGATCACGGCATCTCGTGCATCCTGCATACCACACATGCATACATTCATTCACAAATACAAGTTAAAAATACTAATAAAATGAAAGATGCATAAATCATACTTACATCGAGTGGTTGGAGGAGCCGTAGTTGATCGGCATAGTGGGCCTGGTATTGCTAGAGATAAGCCTCGCTGCTCTCCGCATGGGACTCCACCTGTACGCCGCGGCGGTGCCAGTCCTCATACTGCTCGGAGAACTTGGCACGCCAATCTGTGAGGGCCTACTTTCCCCTCATGCTCCTCTCGACGCCCTCCGGGACCTCCTCTTCGATCCATTCTTGATGGAGGCCCAGCGTCCTCATCACTAGGCGGAGGCGGAGCGGCTCGATCTCTTTCAGACAATGGAGCCACATCTGTCGACCGAACCGTCTCCGGCCAGCCGTCACCCACGGCTGGCCCTCCTCGTCCATGCTCAGGTACGGGCGCCAGATCACATGCATACAATTTAGATGCATTCATATAAATACATTGCATTTAAGATTGAACAAATGAAAAGACTCACCAAGAGCTCCGGATAATCAAGGAATTGATGGCAGAGGGCCGTCAGCTGATGGTGCTGTGGGGCCGTATCCACGATTGGCTGCCAACGGCCAGCCAATGGGACAGCGTCCGGCCTCACAATCCTCGCTCGGCCGAGTGGGAAGTAATAGTAGCTCCACACCTGCGCACATGAACATATAAGTTAGAAATTATCGCATCATATCACATTTCATTGCATAAACAAATAATAAAATGACTTAATACCTGAAGAAACGGCGAAAAGCCGCTAACGGTGCTCTCGCGGTCCGGCGTGACCGCAGAGAGGATTGCGAAGAGATGGGCTAGGAGGGCCGCACCCCAGGCATACTCATGAAGGTGGTCGAGATCATCTAACAAAGAAAGAAATCTACAATGGATATGGTCGCCCTTCGTACCAAAGAGCAACCGACTAAAGAAGAAAACAAGAAAGACTCTAAGCTGCCTATCTATCTCCTCTACCTGACTAGGATCACTACAGTAGACGGCAGAGGAGGACTCAGTTAGTCTACTCCTAAACTCCTCCTGAGTCTCGTCAGACCGACGCCGGGGCTCAACTAATCCTAGGGCAGCCTCTACCTCTACCCTAGGGACCATCCTAGACTCCTGATCTAGGCTAGAGACCTCTATCCCTAGCAAGGCCTCAGCTAGCCCTCGGTAATCGGGGTAAGTCACCCCGCTCACCGGTCTGCCCTCTACTCTGAGGCCAATGATCCTGGTCACATCCTCTAGACTTGGGACCATGTGGCCCCAGGGCATCAGAAATACCCGACTCTTTGCATTCCAACGCTCCCTGAGCGCCTGCAGCAATACTAGATCGAGCCAAAATGGCTCGATGTCCAAAATCTCTCCAAAACCCATTCGCCTAAGTCTCTCCCTTTGGAAGTTTGGGAGCCCTCTATAGGCACCGACGACTAGGTCCCATGATATGCGGGCCCTCATTGTCCCCTACAAACAATTCAAGAAAATTTCATCAGTCAATGGACAAAGAAAATCAATAAAATGTTCTAACTGAAAGGCGTCGAGCAACATGGACGCCCATTGAAAGGCGTCTACCTTCCTTGACGCTATTTAAACTCATTTTCTACTCTAATAAAAATTAAAATTCCCTTTGAATGGCGTCGGACCATGGAGACACCCTTTGAAAGGCGTCACCTGGTCTGGACGCCCTTCAAACCCGATTTTCGAACTTCTTCCAACAAGCCCCTTTCTCCCTTTCTTTCATTCCATTAATCCAAAATAAACATCCATAAGAGACTTACCAAATGGAGGATGTCCTCCCCTTCTTCTTCTTCGCCCATCTCCATAGGAGGAGCTTCCTCTTCTAAGATGGCCGCCGCCGCTTCCAAGGCCATGGCCTCCTCAGGAGAAACTGCTCCAGGATCCGATCTCCTCACTATGCGCGCAACGTGGCGGCGCTTGCCGCTTCCCCTTGAACCCTCGCCTTGTTCTATGGTTTTGAGAGGAGTACGGGTAGAGAAGGGAGAGCTCGGGTTCGGAGAGAGAACTAGAGAGAGAACTTGAGAGGAAGAGGGAGATGGTCGGAGAAGAAGGCCGATGGAGTTTAGTTGCCGGAAGAGGGAGATCGTCGGAGTTGATATTGCCGGAGGTGGAGAAGGAAAGAGAGAGAAGACTTTTGAGAGAATGAGGAAGAAAGGAGGGCTTTCGCGGCTTCTGTTTGGAGAAGTTGAAACGTGTCGTTGGATAGTGACGCCATTCAAGGCGCATAAACTGAGGCAGCAAGGCAATAGGTTTGAAATTGATCAAAAGGCGTCTTCACAAAACGACGCGTTTCAATTTAAACCGCCAATTCTGATCAGAACAGTATAAGGCATGATGATTAAACGCGTCTACAATTAACAACGCATTTCAGAGGATTAATCACAGAATTAATGATAGAATTCTGTAAAAAAATAAGAAAGAGAATTGAAAGGCGTCTTTAACTATGGACGTGGTTTTAGTATAATTCGGAATTTTCAGAATTAATCTCTTATTTTGGAAAAGGATTTTTGGTTGAATAGCGTCTACCTGTGTGGACGCGTTTTAAATCATAATTCGGAGTTTTAAGGATTAATCACTGGCTTTGGAAACTGATTTTTGATATAAAGGCGTCTACACAGGTCGATGAGTTTCAAGAATAATTCAGTATTTTAAAGGATTAATCTTTGATTTTTGGAAAATGAATTATGGTTAAAAGGCGTCTTTCTGAGTGGATGCATTTTGTATTAAGTAAACCCGAATTGTCATATTTTAAGAAAAAATCTAGTTTTTACTTAAGGAAAATCTTGGACAAGTCACAGAAGATTAATGATAGATTTTAAGACATAAAGGAAGATTCTTTATTGAAATAAATTCTTTATTACATCAATCATAAAGGGAAAAAGGAGAATATTTAAGAAAGGAATTCCCGAAGTCCCATTATATATGGATAAGATAATCCTCTATCTGTTTTTTGAGAGGATTTTACACGATGATTGAAGCTAATATTCCACAGTGTGACTATAAGTTCAGTGGCTTCATAGTCTTCATCGGATTCCAAGGCACGCTTCTTAATTGGAGAAGTGTTGGAAAACTCAAGGAATTCATAGCGAGGCAGGCTGAGTTGAATATGACGTCGATGAGGATTGTACAACACGAACTCAGTAGCCCTGATCAATTTAAGTTTTGCACCCGCTGCACGGCGCACTCGAATGGATTTTCTTACAAGAGCAAGAGGTAAAGAGTCGAACCCATTTGCTGACATTGTTCTCAGATAATCTTTCCAATCAGCTCGAGTCTTGAGTTTTGGCACTCGATTGATCATCTTCTCATTTAATTTCACAATGTTGGAAATATGGAAGATAGGGCTATTCTGATATATTTGAGATGGTCTTGCAGAATTCCTAATGTGATATTCAAACTTGAAGTGCAACTCAACCCATAGAGCAAAGAGTAGCATGCAACCATAAGGAGGCTGACTTGTAGATGCTGCAGAGAGCCCACTATAGAAATAGGCTAGAATCGCTGTGCCAATCTGTCTTCCCTCAAAGATCTCGCAGATTGCACTGACTTGATCATCTTCTAGTATGTTATCTTGAGCAGGAAAGAACAAAGTTCCAGCTAGGCACGTGGTGAAAGCTTTCATCATGTTCTCAGTGTCATCCTCTCTAAGATCTTCAATCTCGTATAGAGTCCATTCTGCTAGCTTTGCAAGATTAATTCATTTCTTGGTGAGACATCCTTTAACTTCTTTTGGGTCCTTTATGATCTTCATCAACAATTGTTGACCTGTGATCTTTTCCCTCATTAAAGCCATCTTATTTTGGATCACTTCATTGTTGTTGTTTAACTTGATTTTCGGAAGGCCCAATAGGAGTTCAACCTCTTCTAGAAGAATAGTGCATTCAAATTCAGGAAAAAGGAAAGTATGGGTTTGAGGATGCCACAACTTAATCAAAGCACCCATAGCCGCCCAATCCACGTTTGAACTTTTGTAATGCTTTGCATGGACTACTAAACCTTGGATGTTCCACTTTTAGCAAGCTTTCGAATCCAAGGAAGCGATGCATATTTTCTTGGGCCGGGAAATAAAGGATATACTTAGAAAATAAAAGGAGAATTGCTATGAAAAACTTGAAGAATATGGAGAAAAAAGGAAATTGAAGAAGGATTGAAGGAAAAGAGGATTTAACTTACTTGGAGGTTAGGATCTCTTTTACTTAGATGATCTTTCACGTTGGTGAGCTTCTCTAGCGTTTTCTTCACCTGTTTGCTTGAAGAATCCATCTTGTTCTTGAAGTTTTTCCTTCTTGAAACCTTGAAAACCTTAAAAATCCTTGAACTTTTGAAGAAATTCTCTAACTTTGATCTCTAGATTGTGTTAGGGTTGCCTTGATACAAGTTTATGAAGTTTATCTAGAGAGAATTGCGATTCTAAGAAGGCTTTTCCGGATTGGAGAAGGGATAAACATGGGAAGAGTTGGAATCCAGGTAGAAGTTAGCCAGAACCTGTTTCTGCGACTGAAAAAGTGTCGTTAAACAGCGACGTGTTTTAACTGGACTTAATGGCATCGGCGCGATACGACGCGTTTCAGGGTTTCCTGTTATTTGCCCGAAATTCACTGTTTATCCATATCTTGATGCTTAATTGAAGTTACTGATGAATTTTTGAGTGCAAGAAATTCAGGAAAATCCAAATGATTGGTCATCTACACATCATGCGTGCTAATTTACAAGTAATCAATATCCCAGAGTGATTACTCTCCAATCAGGAACAATTTAAGGTATGTGTCAAACTCACATTCGAGATCCCATCTCGAAATTGACTTTACAACCACATATCCTAAGGACAACGCAAAACAATCCATATATTACAAGTTTACGCTCTAATTACCATTTAATTATATTGAACAAGATTGTACAACACATTAGGCCTACACGGCCCATAATTGGTTTGTAGGACACCCAAAAACTAACAAAAGGATGACTGCTTCTACTATAAGCAACAGGGTCACTAGAAGAGGAACTGCAAGGAGTTCCTCAGCGATAAAGCCCATGGAAAAGTGAAGCTATTAGAAGCTTCAGATATCTATATGATAGATATCAACTTATTAGTTAGAGATTCCACATCTTGGGTATTAGATACCAGATGTGCTTCTCATATCTGCCATGATGTGTAGATGCTGACAAGTAAGCGCAAGCTGAGAAAAGGCTGTAGACACGCTAATTTTGACATCATATTTGAGTAAATTTCATCTCGTATAATAATGTCTCAAAATGGTCTGATATTTAATAATTAGTTAATTTTTATTAATCTTTCTTGATTAATTGTCTAAATGACATCGGTCAGACAAACATAATTTAAGTTTATTAAAGAAATTCATTTTAACTCAAATTTTTAATCAAATATAAAAGGATTCTAAAAGACGTCGACATGTGAAGACGTCATTTAGAGTTTTATTCTTATTTTGATTATTAATATGATTTTTGATTAATTTATTAATAAATTAAAAGACGTCTGCCATGCACGACGCCATTTAGGTTTCCTAAGCTGATTCTGCTTCTTCTTCCCGATGTTTATCCTTATCTTAATTAGTCTAAAAGACGTCTCCCATGGGCGACGCATTTTAGATAATTACAGATAATGATGAATTAATCTATATTTATCTGTTTCTTAGTTGGATAAACTTCAAACTCCTTTATGTTTGATCATAACCACAAACTTGTGAACTTAAGCCTATAAATATCCAACCCCTTGGTCATTAGAAAGTTAGTGATAATTTTGAGTGATGATAGCGATAATTGAGTGAAAATTGAGCAAAGAATCTTGGCGAAAGTGAAGGAGACGACGTCCAAACATTGAAGGATCGAAGCGCTACTACTTCCCGGAGTCTTCATCCTTTCTTCATCATTTCTTCGTCCATTCAAGAGCTTTCAAGACGAAGGCTTTCCAGGGGCCATCTAACTTAATTCTTAATTGATTTCTGCATCTTTCTCATATTTTCATCACATTAGCATCATAATTTCATCACATCACTCCATGCTTCACACACTCACTAGCATAATTTCAAGCCTATTTATTTAAGGGGATTAAAAGACCATCAAAACAAGTGAGTTCTTTGTTCAAGTTGCATGATCAGAATCTTCATTAGAATAGATACTACCTCTGCTTGAGTTCTTATTATTTTCTTTCATCTTGTTTGTTGCAAGGTACAAAAAGAGGTTGAGAAGATCAAAGAAAGAGGGAATTAAGCTGGATGATCCTCAAAGTCCGATAAGCATATAAAGTAAGAACAAAGTCAGAAGGGCTCTCTTTCTTCAGTCGGCTGAAGCAGGAGAATCAAGGACTCCAACATCTCCCAATTCTGAAATAGATAGGCGATCAATCTTTTCTTTTGGAACTTTTTAGTTAAAAGTTTCTGGCGATCACATTCACTTAGTTTCTGTTTAATAGGTTTATTTGTCACCTAAACAACATAAATTTTCATGATAATCACACACCTAATTGGAGCACTCACAAAGGCGAGGTGAAATTGAGGCTAGGAAATGACACAAAAGTTGCGGCAATTGCTATTGGGACAGCAAACCTCAAGTTTCCATCGGGAGACGTCTTTTCATTAGAAGATTGTTATTATGTTCTTAGCATAATAAAGAACATCATATCAGTATCTTATTTGGACAAGATAGGATATAGGTTGTCTATTGAGAATAGAAGTTGTTCGATTTATTATGGTAATAAATCAATAGCTTCGGCATCTTTAGTCAATGGTCTATATCTCTGAGGTTTTTTTATTACAATCTTCATATTGATAATACTCTTAAGAAGAGTAAGAATTGTGTGAACCAAATCTACATGTGGCATTGTAGACTTAGACACATTGGTGAAAGCAGACTGCAAAAGTTGCACAAACATGGATATTTGAATGCATTCGATTATGAATCGTTCGCGACATGTGAATCCTGCCTTATGGGAAAGATGACAAAATCTCCATTTACTGGACATGGAGAACGTGCTAAGGACATTCTGGGATTAATACATTCAAATGTATGTTGTCCCATGTCCACCCAAGCCAAAGGTGGCTTCTCGTACTTCATCACATTCACCGACTACTTCTCAAGATTCGGCTATGTGTACTTAATGAAGTACAAGTCGAAAGCATTTGAGAAGTTCAAAGAGTTCAAGAATGAGGTAGAGAAGCAGTTAGGAAAGAGTATTAAAGCTCTTCGATTAGATCATGGAGGAGATTACTTTAGTACTAATTTCACACAATTCTTAAAGGATAATGGTATCCTTTCTCAGCTGACCCCTCCATATACACTACAGATGAATGGTGTATCAGAAAGGAGGAATCACACCTTGTTGGACATAGTGTGATCCATGATGAGCTTTTCAGGATTACCAGTGTCCCTCTAGGGTTATGTTCTAGAGTCAGCAATATACCTACTGAACAGAGTACCTAGCAAGTCTGTGACATCTACTGCGTATGAGATATGGAAAGGCAAGAAACCAGAATTTAAACATGTTAAAGTCTGGGGTTGTCCTGCTCATGTAAAGAGGCATAGGCATGATCTAGACAAGTTAGAATCACGAATTGATAAATGCAGGTTTGTGGGATATCCAAAGGAAACCTTTAGATACTACCTTTACCATCCTGGTGAACAAAAGGTGTTTGTCGCCAGGGAAGCTGTGTTCTTGGAAGAGGAATACTTTCTCCAGGAGGACAGTGGGAGTAAAATAGTTCTAGAAAAGGTTCCAGATCCTCAAACAACTGCAATATCATCAGATGAGATATTAGTTCCTGAATTTGTTTAGGTACACATAGATGAGCCTCGTAGATTTGGTAGATTACCTAGACTACTCGAACGATATGTGGGACATATCACTGAAGGTGAGTCTAAGGTTGAATATAATAAGGATGATGATCCTAAAACCTACCAGGAGGCCATAGAAGGCCTAGAAGCCGAGAAATGGCGAGAAGCTATGAACTCAGAAATCCAGTCCATATACACCAACAAAGTTTACAACTTAGAAGACTTGCCCGAGGGTATTGTACCCATTGGATGCAAGTGGATCTTTAAGAGAAAGATCGGTGCTGATAGCCGGATCGATACTTATAAGGAAAGATTGGTGGCAAAGGGATATCGTCAAAGGCAAGGAATTGACTATGACGAGACTTTCTTACCAGTTGTCATGATAAAGTCGATCAGAGTTCTACTCGTCAAAGCTGCACACTACGATTACGAGATCAGGCAGATGGATGTGAAGACTGCCTTCCTCAATGGTAACCTTGAGGAAGAGGTGTATATAATGTTGTTGGGATCCGGGCGGGACGAGAAGAACAAAATAAATCCCGCCCGATGCCCGCTGATCCGATTCGTAACGAAAAACTAAAACCGAAAACAACGAGAAGTAATCCGATTACTGTGTGCGGATTCGAATCCGCTTCCGTCTCGGTTCCCTCGAGGCGATGCCGCGAGCCGCACAAGCGTCCGGCCTCCAGCGGTATCCATGCGATCCTCCACGGTGGTTCGTCCTCGATCCCTCGTCCGTTTCAGCTCGCTCGCTGAAGATCCGTCACCGCAACGATTGCTGAAATCCCGCCGACGGAAATTCACGACTTTCGGGAATCACACGCGGCGGAGACGGAAACTGTTCTGGCGCCTCGAACGAGACGCCCAGAGGAGGAGAGAGAAAGGAGGGATGACGGCCAACAAGGGGAAATCCTGGAGCTTGGCCCAGGGTTTCTCAACAGCGCATATATATATTAAGTCGGCGCGACTTTTTACAAAAGTCCCCGAGTTAATATAAATCCCACTTATGTACCACTGACTGAGAATCTTATTGCGTGTGACCCTCTAGGCCCATTTACCAGTCCGGTTTTCAGCCCGTTAAGTCCAACAACTAGTTATTGACTTATTTTAATTAATTAATATCTAGATATTAACTAATTACTTAACCGAATTGACATCGCATGTAAATTCGGTCGGACTTCTGATCAAGTTGGGTGCCAAGCAACACCGCATGATCCCGGAAGGTAATGGGGTTCAACAACCCACTCATGGAACCTGTCCGTCCACATTTACCACGTGGCTATAATCCTTCGTTCGCACAATGCTCTCGAGTTAACCTAAGGTATGGTCAACTGTCAAACCCTAGATTGTCAACTCACTTGAATCAGACTCCGCTTTACAATATCCGAAAACCTATTTTCTGATATTGTTTATGCTCTTGCCAGAGACTCCTGCGGATCTATTCTAGAGCATTATCTCTCCAGTTACCTGAGAGCGAACGATCCTTTATTGAACACACAATCACCTTCGAAGGTCTTCCGCTGGACCCGATCCTTGACTATTAGAGATCCCGTGGATAGGGATTCGTAGGTCAAGGTCAAAGTCCAGAAGTCCACCGACAAGGTGTCTTTGGTGTCTCAAGTCCAAGGATCAACCATGCCACTGTGACGATGAATCAAGCCGATTGACAGTCAGGTAAATTACCATTCGGCGATTCAAGTCGGATCAGTTCAGTGAACTCATTCCCCAATGAGCACCTACAGGTTTACCATTGTGTCTCCACACTAGTAACTAACGAGATCAGTCACCCTCATCATATGAGCTGGAATAATCTGTACTAGTCTAACCGGATGTTTGATGTCGTTCTCAAACATCTTACGACTAGGAACAATTGAGAATATGTGTTTATAAGTCATCAGTCTCATTATTATGATCTCATCATAATCTGATGACTATTGCACATATTCATGGACTTCATTATGCGCAAATATTAATATGCCAATCTACATAATGAATTTAATGTTATTAATTAGTGAACCAGATTGAAATAGGTGCCTTATGATTGGTTTAGAGGACACCTATATCCATCAATGTCCCACTTGGATTCAAGCCAATCACTTTCGCATTTGATCTCCATCAAATCTAGGTGATGCTCATATAAAGTCTGTGACTAAGACTTGGTCAGGGATCTGCTAAATTATCTATAGATGAAATATTTTCCATTACGTTATTTCCTCTTAATCCTTTGTCTCTGAACCTGTAAAAGAGCCTCAGAATGTTCTTCAACTTCTGAAAAGACCATGGCTCGATCACACAATTCATTGCTCCCACTGTTGTCCTACAACGATAGGATGGTATCAGAGACCTCTTAGAACTACATCTAGTTCAGGGATGAACCTTTTCATCAATACTGTTCTAATAACAGTATCACTTATTTATGTCGTCACCTTAATATCGAATTCTGGATTGGAACTCTTCCAATCCATTCCTTTCTACTAGAAGGTTGAATCCATTATTTGACTTGAAATTTGAGTCAGTGTGACCTCATAGTTTCAAATCATTCTCTCCATATACGTGAATGCATCCTTAGCACTTCTCAAGCGCTTAATGATGCATTTCACTTATGTATCCTTTAAGGAATCTTTTCTTTAAAGGAATAAATTCCATATTTCAACAATTGAGATTTGTTATGAAATTTATGTCAAACATCTTGACATACAGGTCAATATAATATCCCCACCGATCTATCTTAATAGATTCGTATTTTCAATACGCGGGATATTATAACTAAATCCATTGTGGAAGAAACTATAGTTAACAATGCTTTCACTAATAGTAACATCCTGAAGTCATTCTCAATGACTTTGATGTTACTATCATAAAGCATTACTAAAGCGACCGTACTCCCACTGTCCTCTTTGAACACACACAGTCCGTGATCATTCTTAATGATCACGTAATATCTGACAATTAAGTCAAAAACTTTTATTACAACTTCGGGAAGTTTTAGTTTGATTTAAAATAATCTTTTGAAATCACAACTTGCTTCCTGGACATTTTAAAAGCTTTAAAGATGTATCATATACATCTTTACCTCAATCACATTGAGTGGACGCTTTTAATATCCAACTGTCATCATCTCATGATTGGCAGTATAGATAAGTAGAATTCTAATAAACTTATTAATCTCAAAGTTGTAATGACAGAGAGCATCATTATCATAGATTTTAGATCATAATCTATTTTTAGCACCTCTCACCTTGCTGAATCAAATATGTCAAACATATCATTTTAGTCACTGAGAGAATCTCAAAAATCTATGAAGCTCTCTGATGTGTTATGACTGGTTCCAAACAACTAAAGATTATCTAATAATCTTATGTTAGCTTGTGATAATAGAACATCTTCTAGTTTTATCAGCTCCCACTGTCTTCTTTGAGGACATATTCCTCTTCACAGAAGACAACTTTCAGGACGACAATTATTTCATTATCGCCTGGCCAATAACTGCAGTGTCCAAACTCTTTAGACATTCACAAATTCACATCACGGTAATACTTGACTTTTAAATCAGGTTTGTTCATAATTCACATCTCATATGAATTATTTGGTTTCCATATCTTATATGGATACACACTGACTTATTTGGAACCATCTTTAAAGTATGAACATCTAATGTTCATACTTATGTTCAAAAGGACAAGAATTAGACAAATCTTATTATGTATTGCACCATATCTTAATAAGGTGCAATTCCTAATTCTATCATATTACTATGATGCACAATGAGGATTAATCGAGTAAGGATACAATTATCTTCTTAATGATTTATGTGAATCATATACTAAAGTATCAGTTTCTTTGATTAAATCAAAGATTCTAATACTTCATATTGATCTTATACCTTAATCTCTCAGATGCATTCGACTTGTATTACATTAAGTACATACAGCCGAATCATTCCAAGAGTAAACTATAAGGTAAGTCAATAGTAGTGATTATCTTTGGCCTTTGAGTTGTTTACATCAATATGCATCAGCATCAATAATTTTTTATTGTACAACCCTATGTACAATGCCATAAATAATCAGGATTTACACAGTTCATTTCTATAGGAGACTTGTGAACATTCATCACATGAAATGTCACTTCAAGAATTTATAGTGCATTGACTGATTTGAACAACTATTGTTCCTTCTCAGTCAATGTTATTCACTTTTATAATTCTTGATATTTTATGCAACTAAATAACAATTATTCAGTTTCATATTAAACTCCTATAGGCATACAAAGATTTACTGTCTAACCTATGAATATCATGAACAATAGTTGAGTCTAACTCAACACTTACATTTTCTCGATTTCCTTTTGTTTGTCTAAGTCTGCACACTATCGCAGTTCTGAGAATCATTACCAATATCTCATATTAGATACGCTAATTCTCCAATAGACATGCAAAAGTTGATAACAAGAATATATGAGACTTCTTTCAAGTTTCATATTCATTTTGCCTTTACCAGTATCCTTATATTGGTTGCAGTGGGAGAACTGCTATTTCTCTATCTCAGCTAACTTTTCTTTATACTTTTCAGGTATGGATTCGATTGTTTAAAATCTTACCACTAGTCTTTCTCAAAGACATATCATGAATATCTCTTCATCTTGGTCTATCCAAATAAGAGATTTCATGACAATCATTGCCTTTCAATAAGGCATACCATGAGTACCTCTTCACCTTGGTCTATCCAAGTAAGAGGATTCGCGATATCTGATTAAGATAGTGACTTTCACTTGGCCCTGAAGACATTCTTCAGAGTTTTCTAGTCAGTCTGAGTATGAGAAGTATTGGCATCCAATATGCCAACTTCTCGAATAGACGACATTTTAGTGAATCGAAGGAAATAACGTGATTTAAGCAGATAGTTCTGATAATTCAATTATGGTCTTTTATCTTGAATTATTTCTCACTATTTTTCGACGGACTGTATAACCTTCAGGTATACAGAACGGAAGACTCTGACGGTCTTCTAGTGAGGATCAGAATCTCTAAGAATTATAGTATGACCTCGGGTAAACACATAGTATCATACCATTATCTTAGAGCAACCATCTCATGGTAATTGCAACTCCTTGCAATATGCGATCTTATTTCGGCTCCCAGGTCTTTAATGGTCCCGGGTAAACACAGTAGACCATTATACCTAGTCTAAGCTTTACCATCAATACGTGACAGAGTAGAGTAAGAATGCAGCTCCCGGGTAAATGCGAGGATAGCTACACCGTTCCTCTATTCCAATCTCAAGGCATCATAATGCCATAGTTAATAGTCCTTTCATCATATAGTGGTAGATCTCGGGTAAACACGTAGAAACTATCATCACTGAATCAAGTTCTAAGAACTATATTGATGGAGAGCCACGCGGTACATTCTCAATGACTCGCGCTCCGGCTTAGACTTTATGTTGAAGGTTTTGTTTATATTAAGTTGGTCTCATCCTAGGTGATAGTTTATAAATATATCAAATATATATTTAACTATACCTAGATATTAGCAATCGATTCATAATCAATAACTAAAAAGCATGCATCAACCATACATGTTCATTATGTGGTCATGGACAGCACGGTGATTAACTGGAGCCAAACAATTAATCACCAAAACTATATAACATTTATATAATCTAAACATACAAACACATAGCCACTGGTGATCTCATCTCCTATCGCCTTCCTGGTTGCATTTGTGGATCATCCTCGCCTTTCCTCGGCCGGCGCGAGCAATTACAAATAATATTAATTTTGAAACAATTTCAAATACAAATAAATTGTAAGAGAAAGCCTTATGACCGAGTACAATGACAGAGGGAGATAGAATTACAATGGAATGAGAAAGAGAGAGAGACACGCAAGCCTCATTAATTAACACTTAATTAATGTACATCACATCCTATAACAATCCACATTATCACATACCATCACATGATATGAAATTAACTAAGTGCATGTCCTGACCACCACAAATTTTAACCATCCACACATGATAAAGCACATCATATGAAGGCTAAAATTTTGAAATTATAATATTTTTGGCTTTCTTAAAATCTGGGAACCAATCAAAATTGGATAATTTGAATTTTCGAAAATCTTATTTTCTAACATGCAATAAATCTAATTTATTAAAATTCTAAAATATTCCATGCATAATTTAGAACATTTCTAAATTAATTAATCTAACACTTAGATTAATTTTAATTCACATTAATAACAATTATTAATGTGAAACAATCTAACATTTAGAAAGAATTAAAAATTCCTAAATAACACTTATAAAAGAATTTCCAACTCAAATTATTAACCCCTTAACAACTCCTTGTTAAAACCCTTTAATTAAAAATATTTCTCAATAACAATTATTAAGAAATAATAATTAGAACATTTCTAATTAACATAGTCTAACATCTTAGACATAATTTAATCCTTTAATAACATTTATAAAAGATTAAATTCCAAATAGATTAGATCATTAAAACCAATAATTAAGAGATACTTGAGTAAACTAATTAATAATCTTAATAACTATTATTAAGACTTAATTAATCCTTAATAACTTTTATTAAGGTTTATTACTCAAGAAATAATCAACTTAATTATAACTATTATAATTAGTTAATTAATCACTTAACAACTATTATTAAGTGTCTCTAAATTATTAAAATAATTCTCTAACAACAATTGCTAAAGAATTATCTAATTAGTTAATTAAATAAAATTAACAACATTTGTTAATTAATTTTAAAAATATGACAATGATTTAATCTCTTAAATAATTTAACAACATTTGTTAATTAATTTTAAGATCACATCTTAAATATAAATTAACAATATTTGTTAATTAAGATTAAAAAGATCATCATAATAATCAATAACAACAATTGTTAATAATTAATTAAGATCCCATTTTATATAAATAACAACTTTGTTAATTGTAAAGTAAGATCACATCTTAACACATAAATCCCCTTTATATAAGATCAAATCTTACTTAGTTAAAACCAATTAACTAATAAGATCATATCTTAAAATTTAATCCTTTATTAACTGGAAAAATTAAGCTTAAAACAATTTTAAACTATTTAATTTTAATTTCCAGTTAAAAAAGGGGGGGATTTATCTTTAAATAAGGGGTTAAAAGATTTAATGGGGCTTAATGGGCTGGGTATAAAGGGGCTTAAGCCCATTTGGTCAGGTGCCTGGGCTCGGGCCTGGCCAAGCCAGGTCTAGGTCCTTGGCTCGAGCCAAGCGGGCCACTGGCTCGGGCATGGGCTCAGCCAGCCCTGGACCAGGGCGCGCCTGGCTGAGCCCGGCCATGGCCCGGTCGGGCCGCTCGGGACCGGCCGGCCCACCAGCGCACAATGGCGCTCGACCGGCTAGGGTTTTATACAACTCCAGGCCGCCGGCAGCCCGAACACCCCCTTTTTTCAGGCTCTTCTCCGGCGCCGTTAAGGTGATGGCCGACTGGAAGTTCAAGAGGGTGCATCCCTCTACCTCCCCCGACGTCGGCGATGGCCGGCCGACGACCCCCTCGCCGCCGGTATCCCTTCAAAAAGGGCGGTTTAACACTGTAAAGACCGTGGCCTTTTCAACACTTGAAAATTCTTGAAAAGGAGGCAATGCTCCCGGTCCCCAGCGACCAAAAATCTGGGGACAAGTGTAGTGATTTCTGGTCATACCACCAAGCATTATAGTGATTTTTCACCATCATTGAAGCCCATCAATGCCCAAAAAACTAGTTCTTCATCTCCATGAAGAACACAATGAAAAAACCCCAAAGTATATATATCGTTTTCTTCACAGCAAATTAATCTAAATTAATATGCTCATCCAATGAACATCTTCCATGAGAGAAAAACGATTCGAGCATGGAAATTATTTTAGAATAATAATTTAGTCATTCTGGAGCGGATCAGAGCGGAACTTGGCTCTGACACCACTGTTGGGATCCGGGCAGGACGCGAAGAACAAAATAAATCCCGCCCGATGCCCGCTGATCCGTTTCGGAACGAAAAACCAAAACAGAAAACAACGAGAAGTAATCCGATTACTGTGCGTGGATTCGAATCCGCTTCCGTCTCGGTTCCCTCGAGGCGATGCCGCGAGCCGCACAAGCGTCCGGCCTCCAGCGGTATCCATGCGATCCTCCGCGGTGGTTCGTCCTCGATCCCTTGTCCGTTTCAGCTCGCTCGCTGAAGATCCGTCGCCGCAACGATTGCTGAAATCCCGCCGATGGGAATTCCCGACTTTCGGGAATCACACGCGGCGGAGACAGAAACTGTTCTGGCGCCTCGAACGGGACGCCCAGAGGAGGAGAGAGAAAGGAGGGATGACGGCCAGCAAGGGGAAATCCTGGAGCTTGGCCCAGGGTTTCTCAACAGCGCGTATATATATTAAGTCGGCGCGACTTTTCACAAAAGTATCCGAGTTAATATAAATCCCACTTATGTACTACCGACTGAGAATCTTATTGCGTGTGACCCTCTAGGCCCATTTACCAGTCCGGTTTTCAGCCCGTTAAGTCCAACAACTAGTTATTGACTTATTTTAATTAATTAATATCTAGATATTAACTAATTACTTAACCGAATTGACATCGCATGTAAATTCGGTTGGACTTCTGATCAAGTTGGGTGCCAAGCAACACCGCATGATCCCGGAAGGTAATGGGGTTCAACAACCCACTCATGGAACCTGTCTGTCTACAGTTACCACGTGGATATAATCCTTCGTTCGCACAATGCTCTCGAGTTAACCTAGGGTATGGTCAACTGTCAAACCCTAGATTGTCAACTCACTTGAATCAGACTCCGCTTTATAATATCCGAAAACCTATTTTCTGATATTGTTTCTGCTCTTGCCAGAGACTCCTGCGGATCTATTCTAGAGCATTCTCTCTCTAGTTACTTGAGAGCGAACGATCCTTTATTGAACACGCAATCACCTTCGAAGGTCTTCCGCTGGACCCGATCCTTGACTATTAGAGGTCCCGTGGATAGGGATTCGTAGGTCAAGGTCAAAGTCCAGAAGTCCACCGACAAGGTGTCTTTGGTGTCTCAAGTCCAAGGATCAACCATGCCACTGTGACGATGAATCAAGCCGATTGACAGTCAGGTAAATTACCATTCGGCGATTCAAGTCGGATCAGTTCAGTGAATTCATTCCCCAATGAGCACCTATAGGTTTACCATTGTGTTTCCACACTAGTAACTAACGAGATCAGTCACCCTCATCATATGAGCTGGAATAACCTGTACTAGTCTAACCGGATGTTTGATGTCCTTCTCAAATATCTTACGACTAGGAACAATTGAGAATATGTGTTTATAAGTCATCAGTCTCATTATTATGATCTCATCATAATCTGATGACTATTGCACATATTTATGGACTTCATTATGCGCAAATATTAATATGCCAATCTACATAATGAATTTAATGTCATTAATTAGTGAACCAGATTGAAATAGGTGCTTTATGATTGGCTTAGAGGACACCTATATCCATCAGATACAACCAGAATGTTTCACATCCAAGGAATCTCCAGATAAAGTGTACAAGCTTCAAAGGTCTATTTATGGACTGAATCAAGCTTTCCGGAGCTGGATATAAGATTTGAAGAGGTTGTCAAGTCTTATGACTTCATTAAGAATGAAGATGAGCTTTGTGTGTATAAGAAGACCAGTGGGAGCGCAGTCGCCTTCTTAGTTCTTTACGTTGACGACATACTACTCATTGGGAATGATGTAGCTATGATGTCATCGGTAAAGATCTGGCTGTCGAAAAACTTCTCCATGAAGGATTTGGGAGAAGTATCCTATGTATTGGGAATACGGATCTATAGAGATAAATCAAAGAGGATGCTTGGAATGATCCTATCCTTGTACATAGATACCATAGTCAAGAGGTTTGGCATAGAAAATTCTAAGAGGGGTCTCATACCGATAAGATATGGAATTAATCTCTCAAAGGAATAGTCTCTTAAGACTCCTAATGAGAGGGCATTCATGGATAGAGTACCCTATGCCTCTACCATAGGATCTATCATGTATGCCATACTATGTACACGGCCTGATGATGCATTTGCTCTAAGTGTTACGAGCAGATTTCAGGTTAATCCAGGCGAAGAGCTCTGGAAGACAGTGAAATGTATCCTTAAGTACTTAAAAAGAACTAAGGATATGTTTCTGGTCTACGGAGGAGATGACTTGAAACTGCGAGGGTTTACTGACTCGAGTTTCCAGTCAGATCCATATGATAGCAAGTCTACATCTGGATTTGTGTTTACATTAAACGGAGGCGCAGTGTGCTGGAAGAGTTCCAAGCAAGCAACCACTGCAGATTCGACGACTGAAGCTGAGTACATCGTTGCAGCTGAAGCCGCCAAGGAAGCAGTGTGGTTGAAGAAATTTATCACCGACCTCGGTATAGTTCCCTGTATCTGTGAACCTCTTCCACTGTTGTGCGACAACAATGGAGCCATAGCATAAGCGAAAGAGCCGCAGTCTCATCAGAAATCGAAGCATATTCTGAGGCGCTTTCATGAAATCAGAGAGATCATATCCAGAGGAGATGTAGTGGTGGAAAGAGTTCCATCTGTCGACAATGTAGCAGATCTACTGACAAAGCCGTTAGCTCAAAAGGTGTTTGAGCGTCACTTAGAGTCTATAGGTTTGGTACATAAAGGTGATTGGCTTTAGTCCAAGTGGGAGATTGTTAGTCTTAGGTGGACTACAAGCGAATATGACTTTGTAATCTCATTCATTTATTAATATATAATGGCATTATATTCATTACGTATAATTCGTTATTATCGTCTCATAATGAAGTCCGTGAATATGTGCGATAGTGATCAGATTATGATGAGATCATACTGTAGGCGCCCGGAACTTCCCCTGCCGCGGCTGCGGGCTTCCGGCGAGGGTCCCTCTCCGTTCGTCTTTGCACTGTGGCGATTTAAAGGGGGTTAGAAATAAAGGATGTGATCGCCAGGAGCATTACCTTACGGTCCCTGTGCTCCGCAGGATGGTAAGGATGTGATCGCGTTCTATAGGAGCGGGAGATGGTGGTTTCCCCTTCTCTTCCTCCGGCCGGCCAGAGGAGGAGAGCTCGGTAGTCCGCGCGCAGTATCTGGTAAGAGCCCCTGAAAAGAGAAGACAGACAAAGAAAAGAAATAGCCCGATTAGAACTGTGACATGTAGGATCCGTTCATGCAAACATAAAAATTAACTAAAATTAGAGGGAGACGCACCGGATGGGTGTTTGGGAGGGAAGGTGACCATATGTTATGGCCGCCCACCTCCCGTTTTTTGTTTGAAACCTCTGGGGGTAAATAGAGATTGCTAAGTCATTCTAGGATGCATGCATGCAGATAAGTACTCGTGTGTGAAATGTGAAATGATGTGTTGAAAGTGAAAGAAGAGAAAATAGAAGAGGGTTAAGAAAACAAGCCCATTTGGAGTGCGAAGGATTCTTCTGAGACTCCTCCTGACCGCTTGCCAACCTCCTCTGAGCCTTCCCTCCAAGAAGCCACCTCTTAACCCCCTTGCTCGAGAGGATATGGGGGGTTTAAATAGGTGAAAGGAAAATAGGAGAAAACAGGGGTCTAAATCCCCGTAAATCACCTTGGAGCCAATAGGAAGTGGTCAAGGGTCGGAGGTAGTGCGCGCGACAGTCGCCGGAGTGGGGAGTGGTCGGAGTAGTGGGGGACGAGGGCGGCGAGTAGAGGAGATCGTGGGGAAGACGGAGTCAAGGGGGTGGTTAAGGAGTGGACGGCCAGGCAACATGCCTTCCAATCTTGTGGTGGAAGGTGGCCCGGCTGGCCTTCGAAGGGGGTGGAAGGCAAGGGGTGGCCTTCGAAGGGGGTGGAAGGCGGACTCGCTGGCCTTCCACGAAAAGGTGGTGAAAAGTGAAAAGGTGACCAAAAGGTGGAAGGCAAGGTAGCTGGCCTTCCAAGGAGGTAGAAGGCAAGGGGTGGCCTTCGAAGGGGGTAGAAGGCGGACTGGCTGGCCTTCCACGAAAAGGTGGTAAAAAGTGAAAAAGGTGGCAAAAGGGTGGAAGGCAAGGTGGCTGGCCTTCCAAGGGTGTAGAAGGCAAGGGGTGGCCTTCGAAGGGGGTGGAAGGCGGACTGGCTGGCCTTCCACGAAAAGGATGGCTAGAGTCGGGATTTGGTTAATGGGCTTGGTTGTTAGTGGGCTGAAATGGCTAAATGAGGGAATTGTAGTGGTAAAGGGCTAATGGTGGATAGGACTTATGACCAAAAGGGTGGTCCAAAATCGGTGTCTACAAATGCCCCTCCGGGACACCTGTTTTGCAGTGGAGTGGAACGGAATGATAAATAGGTATTCCGGAAATCGAACCAGATTTTGGACCGCCCGGAAATGAATGAGCTATATCCAAGGATGATATGCGAATGCGGCAAATGCATGAAAGCTAGCTATTTGAGTTGCAAGAGTGGTTTAAGAAAAGGGACAAAGTTCAGTACTAGAGAATCACAGCCCGTGGGACCCTCGGGTGCTGGAACCGCGAGGCCTTGGCGTACCAGAATATAGCGATCTGGCCCAAGGGGATCTCGAGCATGAAAGGTGTAGGAGTGTGACTTGAAGAACTCTCAACACAACGGGCGCGCGGTGGCCTGGCGCATCATGGGATCGCCAAGTGAGAGAATCTCAAGCACACGTGTTGAAAAAGGATGAGGTCTTACAATTCGAAGAGTTAACAGACGAACAATTGTCAGACTCACATATCAACGATGGATTAAGCAAAGTGATGAATGATGGTCATTGCCCCTAGGGCGAGGATGAGTGCTTATGCAAATGCATGCTGGGTTGAAATTCAAAACAAATTCCTAATGCAATTCCTAATGCAAACAGGAGGGGTTTATTGGCCAATCGAATAACTTGGGGAATATAGACTCCTCATCATTTTGTTTAGAGAGGAACTCAGAGTCTATACGCCCGAAGTTATTAGCCTCCTGTGTCTTCAATCCTACTTGCTTCAGATTCCCTGCAGCTGCAAGAACGCACATCAGTAAATGTAAATAATCAATGATCCACAATATCTTAATGACAAGCTGCAAGGAAACGAGGGACAAAGGTCCCTGTCGAGTCGAAGCCAGCGCGGAAGATATGGCCATTCTCAAAGTAGAATGCCAATCCGGCTGCTTTTGGCTTCGACTCGACAGCGAAAGTGTCCACTTGTTGGATATAGAATCCTTTTCCTGTATGCACAAAAATGAGGGGAAAACAGTTAGTAGTATCTGTTTTCGGCCGCTTGCCCAAAATAGAGCAACTACCTTTTACCTAGCCTTCGCATAGGGTCAAGGGGCCGTGTTACTATCGAAGCTGATGCAAGAAGTAAATATGCAAATGATAGCGGATATTAACAAGTGGAGTGTGTGATGAAAACATATTTTTGATTCCGCCTGCCTGGTGACTGCCCAAACTTAGGCTGGTTGAATGATGAAAGGGAAATGCATACTCAACTTCCCAGGTATCCTAAGCTCACATCTAGATTGATTTGGGCCTCTAGACTCCTCAAACTAACCTTGACCGGCTAAGACTCATACTGATGACAATACCGTCATGCCATGCTTAGGCTCCCAGCTGCTTCCGACCACCAAGTTTGCCCAAAAAGTTTTCGAGGTAAATAATTTGCCCGACCCGGGTCTCTTTCCTCACAATCTAGAAGGTATATGATGGAACACCTTGGAACCCTAACAGTCAACCGTGCGACGCTGACCCGGAATCAGACGCCGTCGCACCGATTGGTGACGCACATGCATTGACCTAAGCCCGAAGTTTTCGAGAGTACACATTGAGATTATGGTTAAGAAATTAGTTCACCATAAACATCGACATTACTCTTCACCCATTTTAGACTTCTGTGATCATGTGAGCATGTGACGGTTTTTGAAAACGAACCATTTTAAAATGATGTTCAGTCTTTAGGTAGCTATCTCATGCTAAAACCTTGAGGGAGAAAAAAGTGAAGAAATTTTGGAGACAAACCTCACAGGAGGATCAACAAAACTGTTAAAAGGGCAAGCTGTGACAAAACGGACCCTTTTTGACCTCCTAGATGCCCCTATTTTGACTTTTCAGGCCTTTGGTAGATCTCATGGCCAGGCATGGTTACGACCAGGCTTTTTTGTATGATTGCTTGAACCCCTTTTCTTTTGTATTTCTTTTTGATGCTTTTTACATTTTTCGGGGTTATTTGATATTCCGCCTGCGGGGACACTGCCCTCTTCACGTGCTCTGGTCCTTTTACATTTCATTTTTAGGCCCTTTTTTGAGGGGTTACATCTATCGGGTTGTTGAGGAACCGCAGTTTGCTAAGCTCGACCGTTTAAGGGCGTCAACTGTCTTGATCGGTCGAGAGACGAAGAGCAAAGGTTGCATTTGACAGTGCACTAAAGACTTTGAACTCATTTTAAACAGGTTCTCTTTGAAAAACGTGCAGGTGTGTGCATCTCATAATGAGCATAGGGATCCGTATGAAAGTAAAGTAGACACGTCCAAGGTTCTGATGGACCAAAGTCTTAGCCAAACCTTAATGTCGACCCAACCTATCATGCAACTAGACCTAGACAGGGGGTTACATAGCAATCACTAGACAATTGGATTTTGTGTCTTTTCTTATTTTTTTGTCATTTTCATTGAAGTATGCACATATTTACAAATATTTTTGATGCTTTTTAGATGTTCGATTTTTTTTTGGAGATTTTGGAATTTTGGAATTTTTTGTATTTTTAAAGGTAGAACTTCTTCAAATAGACTCATATCCAAAGGAAAGCTTTTCAACAATTTTCAAATATTTACACTTATTTGCTGACTAGAAATGAAAGAACTAGAAGCAAAAGAACTTACTTACCTCTACAACCTATAGATAAAGAGGAAGCTATCCAATCCCCAAGCGATTATGCACAAGACTCAGAGAGTGAGTCAGACATGTTGCAAAGGTGGGTCCTTGAGACAGAGACCCAATGATGGCAGAATTGCCCCAGGAGTGTGCTACGACCGATGATAAAAGCCTGAGAAGGGCAGGTGTGTGAAATAGGAAGGGAATGAGAGCAGTGGGTACCTGTTCATCCCTCACTAAGGAGGCTCCTTGTTGAGTGGTTGGTTCATAGAACAGCAGCTGTATACCGAACTCTTCTGCATCTTCTCTTTGAACCTCATTGCTTGTTTCCTTCAACTCATCCTCAAGATAGTGTATCTTGAGTACCTCTTGACTTTCCTTCACAAAGTGATCCAAGAGACTCCATTTTCCTGATCCTTCAGTTGGTTTGGTTAGTATGTAACCCAATTTGAATCCTCTACTGGTCGGATTTTCAAAGATAGGTTCTTGAATTCCCTGCTTTTCATTGCCTAACCCAGATCCCGAACTATACCCTATTTTGTCCATAAGCTGCCAACCTATGCTAGGCTGGGACTTGAGCTGAGAATCAACCAATGAAAGGATGAGCTCTGCCCCTTTTCCAGGAGTGATCATGGATGGAATTTGTTCAGTCGAGAGTGATCCTAAAGACTCAAGACAGGGAGTTCTCTGCATTTTGACAATCTTCCCATTGTATGGGAATTTATAGTGCTGATGATTAGTGGAGGGCACTCCCAGGGTCTGGTCCATCCAAGGCCTTCTCAGAATGACGTTGTATATGGGCTTGACATCAAGGATGTAGAATTCAAAGATCATGGTCACTGGCCCAATTTCCAGTTTCCCATTTGAGACCGTCATGGAAGTAGACTCAACCTTTTCTGGATCAATCCCTACTTTCTTGGGGATCTTGAGTGGACGAACATTAATTGATGCCCCGGTATCCAACAGGATGGAGTCTAATGAGTGACCCTCGAGTGTTGGGGTCAAGCATGAGGGAAGGGATTGGCATTCAGGGGGAGCCGGATCTTTATCTGTGATGGATATCGTAGGTGTCGGGGTGACTGAGAGAATGGCATTTGTGAGCCCCCCGATAGGAAGATCTTCATTGAGTGAAATTCGCTGGAGGAATTTGAACAATGTCTCATTGTGTATAGGAGATCTCCTAATCAACCCTAGGACTGGCATCTTGGCGGGAGTTCTCCCTAGATGTTGTAGGACGTCATACTTGGATTGAGTAATCCTTTTAGACATATCTGAATCCTCTTGAGAGTCCAAGGGTTGACTTGTTGGGGGAATGATGCGATTTCTCAGTGTAACACCCATCGGACTGGGGTCCACTGCCTGATCTGACTTTGGTGTTGGACACAAGATGGGTAGAGGAGGTTCTCTGATTGGAATTGAGGGAACTTGGACCAGAGTGACCGGGTTGATGGCTGTTGGTTGTTCCCTAGGTCGTATCAAGACCAAAGGTTTGTCTTGGATGATAGTGGAGACTCCTTGCAACGGCTCTCTAGGTTTGGTCGTCCTAGTAGGGCACTCACGCCATATCCCAACCTCTTCATACTCCCAGTACTGTCCTCTACGATCGACATTTGGTTCCAAATTTTTGACAAGGGTGCTCACCCTTTCTAGAGAGCTAGATGGATCTTGGGCCACCTGATAAGAGGGCGGAGGGCCCTTGACTTCCAAGGTTTCAGCAGCCTCTTTCATGTGCCCCCAATTGATCTTGGCACTGGAGAAAGGGGGAACTGCTGAATATGGTCTCTGATTGGATTGGTTGTCTGATCTGGATATAGGACTGGGTGACCTAAAGGGTTGCCCCAAGGCACTTACCTGTTCATTGATTGCCACTCCCTCTATTGGTGGAGTTTGTGTAGTCCTCTTATTTCTGTTCTGATTTTCAAGGAAGGATGGTAAAGTGGAATTCCAGATCTGAGATTGAACTACCCGAGCTCGATTATAAAGTTGTGCGAATGTGTGAAATTCGCTTAGCATGAGGATAGACCGAAGCTGCGGGGTAGTGTTGTTGACCAACATGGTGATAGCTTGAGATTCGGGGATTTCCACTTCTGCCCTAGAGGCCATTGCCCTCCACCTGTTGGCAAAATACGTGAACTCCTCTTCAGGCTTCATCTTCTTCATCACAAGATCAAACAAGGTGGGAGGCATGGTTGTCATATAACTAAACTGGGTGATGAATTTTTCGGAGACCATATCAAAATTGATTAGGTCTGTGGCGGGTAAGGAAGAAAACCATCTTAAGGCCTCACCTTCTAAGGATTTCTGGAACAGATGGACAAGGAGGACTCTGTCGTAGAGCCATTGATGGGAATCCATGAGGAAACCTGACAGGTGATCATGAGGGTCAGAGGTGCCATCATATTTTCTGTACTCGGGGGCTTTGAATCCTGGTGGAAAGTAGGCCGGAGGGAGCTTACAATAGCTCGAGAGAGAGTGCAGTTGTTTCAGGGTAAGTTTCTCGGCCATAAACTTACGCACACAGGTTTCAATCTCACTTTTGTAGATGAATTCTTTCTGCTCGGGAGGAGGTGTAGTTGGAGAGACTGGGATCGGAATGACGGGTGGAGCAACCGGAGTAGGAGGTGGATGGTTGATGCGAGTCTGAGCTCTGTTGGAAGATCCTTGGAAGTGAGTTCTCCGAGGAGTGGCGTCTTGAGTTTTGCCACAGGAGGCCCACTAGATGAGTTGATCAGGGGTGTATCGTGATAACACGGCAGTAAGTTCCGGATCCTCACTCGGGTTTTGGAAGTTTCTGTTGGAGATTACAGGGTCACTTTTTGAAGAGGAAGATCCATCCAAGTATCTTGCCTTAAGTTCCTCTCTAGGTGTTTGGAACATGCCCACAAATGTTGGTTGTGGATCCTCTTCAATCTCAAACAGAGGGTTGTGTGTAACATTGTTACCAAACTCATACATGTCATCATACACAGTGTTAACATACATTCGGTTCATTATGAAATATAAATCCTAAGAGATTTTATATTTCACTTGGAAAGTTAGCTGTGTATTATGAGAGTTGGTTTCTAACAAATCAAGTTCAAACCCTTAACGACCCTTCACTTTTTCAAAAACTCGTTCCACCAAGGTTTAATTAGGTGTCTTTAAATTTTGAAATAGTTCTCTCAGTGACACCTATAGGTGGATAATTGTGAACAGAAAGGCTCAATTAATTCCTCACACAACACCCGGGATCCTATTAGGTGGTTTAGGTACAACCTGCTCGGCGGCCAAGTGGGAATCCCTGGCTCGCGGAGACTGACGGAGGTTTCCAACAGAATAAGACTAGTCGCACCTGAGTGAGAATCCTCAGGTGGAGAGTCATATCGTGCGGGAGAGGTGACTAGAGATGTGATGCCGGCTCTTCCTTAAAAACCCCTGTGGATAGCACCCTTGAATCAACCCACAATCCAGCAAACAGAAAAGAAAAGAAAAGACAAGAGAACAGTAAACAAAAAAGGCAAACTAGAATGCAACAATTTAATCAGAAATATAAAAAAGGACTAAAAAAAATCAGGAAGCTAGAAAAGGCCGGCGCCTAGACGGCAGGCTACTTGGCCGTCCTAGAGCCTGGACGGCCAGGTAGTCGGCCGTCCAGCCTGGACGGCCAGACGCTTGGCCGTCCTGGGCTTGGGACGGCCAGGTGCTTGGCCGTCTGGGCTGGGCTGGACGGCCAGGCGCTTGGCCGTCCGGTCCACTGGACGGCCAGGTACTTGGCCGTCCGGTCTGGGCGGCCAAGCGCCTGGCCGTTCAGGACCCTGGGCGGCCAAGTACTTGGCCGTCCACAGGAGCTTTTGTATTTTAAGTTGTCTTACCTGCGCGGCGAGCAAGAGAGTGTCCCACCGTGATCGCCAAAGGGCTGTAGGCGTCCGGAACTTCCCCCGCCGCGGCTGCGGGCTTCCGGCGAGGGTCCCTCTCCGTTCGTCTTAGCACTGTGGCGATTTAAAGGGGGTTAGAAATAAAGGATGTGATCGCCAGGAGCATTACCTTACGGTCCCTGTGCTCCGCAGGATGGTGAGGATGTGATCGCGTTCTGTGGGAGCGGGAGATGGTGGTTTCCCTCTCTCTTCCTCCGGCCGGCCAGAGGAGGAGAGCTCGGTAGTCCGCGCGCAGAATCTGGTAAGAGCCCCTGAAAAGAGAAGACATACAAAGAAAAGAAATATCCCGATTAGAACTGTGACATGTATGATCCGTTCATGCAAACATAAAAATTAACTAAAATTAGAGGGAGACGCACCGGATGGGTGTTTGGGAGGGAAGGTGACCATATGTTATGGCCGCCCACCTCCCGTTTTTTGTTTGAAACCTCTGGGGTTAAATAGGGATTGCTAAGTCATTCTAGGATGCATGCATGCAGATAAGTGCTCGTGTGTGAAAGGTGAAATGATGTGTTGAAAGTGAAAGAAGAGAAAATAGAAGAGGGTTAAGAAAACAAGCCCATTTGGAGTGCGAAGAATTCTTCTGAGACTCCTTCTGACCTCTTGCCAACCTCCTCTGAGCCTTCCCTCCAAGAAGCCACCTCTTAACCCCCTTGCTCGAGAGGATATGGGGGGTTTAAATAGGTGAAAGGAAAATAGGAGAAAACAGGGGTCTAAATCCCCGTAAATCACCTTGGAGCCAATAGGAAGTGGTCAAGGGTCGGAGGTAGTGCGCGCGGCAGTCGCCGGAGTGGGGAGTGGTCGGAGTAGTGGGGGACGAGGGCGGCGAGTAGAGGAGATCGTGGGGAAGACGGAGTTAAGGGGGTGGTTAAGGAGTGGACGGCCAGGCAACATGCCTTCCAATCTTGTGGTGGAAGGCGGCCCGGCTGGCCTTCGAAGGGGGTGGAAGGCAAGGGGTGGCCTTCGAAGGGGGTGGAAGGCGGACTGGCTGGCCTTCCACGAAAAGGTGGTGAAAAGTGAAAAAGGTGGTCAAAAGGTGGAAGGCAAGGTAGCTGGCCTTCCAAGGAGGTAGAAGGCAAGGGGTGGCCTTCGAAGGGGGTGGAAGGCGGACTGGCTGGTCTTCCACGAAAAGGTGGTAAAAAGTGAAAAAGGTGGCAAAAGGGTGGAAGGAAAGGTGGCTGGCCTTCCAAGGGTGTAGAAGGCGAGGGGTGGCCTTCGAAGGGGGTGGAAGGCAGATTGGCTTGCCTTCCACGAAAAGGATGGCTAGAGTCGGGATTTGGTTAATGAGCTTGGTTGTTAGTGGGCTGAAATGGCTAAATGAGGGAATTGTAGTGGTAAAGGGCTAATGGTCGATAGGACTTATGACCAAAAGGGTGGTCCAAAATCGGTGTCTACACATACTAGTGAGACTGATCACTTAAACACATATATTCTTAATAGTTCCAAGTCGGAGGATATCCGAGAAGGACATCGGATATCCGGATAGACTAGTACAGATTACTCCCGCTCATAAGATGAGGGTGATTGATCTTATAGTCACCTGTGTGGAGACACTAAGGTGAATTTGTAGGTGCTCATTAGAGAATGAGTTCACTGAATTGATCCGACTGAATCCCTGAATGGTATTGTACCTTACTGTCAACCAGCTTGATTCTATTGTCGCAGTTGCGTAGATGGTCCACGGACCTGAGACACCAAGGACACTTTGTCGGTGGACTTTTGTGCTTTGACCTTGGTTTATAAATCTCTAACCATGGGATTCTAAATAGCCAAGGATCGGGTACAGCGGAATACCATCGAAGGGAATTGAGTGTCAATAAGGAATCATTCGCTCTCGGTACTTAGAGAGAGAAAGATCTAGGAAAGATGCGCGGAAGTCCCTGGCTAGGGCGGACGATAATATCGGGAAAAGAGTTTTTCCGATATTATTCGGCAATATCCGATTGAAGTGAGTCGACTGGTTAAGGTTTGACAGTACACCATACCCTGAGTTGACTCGAGAGCATTGTACGAATGAAGGACTATATCCATGCGGTAATTGTCGACAGAAAGGTTCCAAGAGTGGGCTACTTAACGCCGATACCTTCCGGGTTCACGCGGTGTTGCTTGGCACCCAATGTGATCGGAGGCCCAATCGAATTTGATGTGCGACATTGATTCGATTGATTAATTAATTAATATGAGTTATTAATTGATTAATCAGGCCAGTGAGGAGTCACTAGGTTTATTGGGCCATTAACTGGACTGGTTATTGGGCCTAGAGGGTCACACGCAAATTATTCTCAAGGCGATGGATAAATAAGTGTGTTTTATATTAATCAGGGGTTTTTATGAAAAACCGCACGGTTAGTATAAAATATAGCGAACGGGCTGAGCAGGCCAGGCTGCTGCTAACCCTAGCCGCCCCCTACTCTTTTCCTCTCTCTCTCTGGTGCCCCAGAAGAATCAGGATCTTTGGATCTGCTCCGTCGCTTCTCCGACTCCCGTTTGACGGGAAATCGTCTGTACGTTGCGACGATCATTGAGGTGAACGGCAGAGACTTCGTGGGCTGCGAAGAACGAGGAACGTGAGGATATTCTTCGCGAGGAGGATCGCGTGGACTCCGCTAGAGGCCGAGCGCTTGCATGGCTTGCGGTGTCACACCGACGGAACCGATCGATTGCGGATTCGAATCCACACACGGTAAGAACCGATTATCCGATAATCCGGTTTTTAGTATTTTCGAAACGGGAACGGATCGTTTATTTTATTTTATTTTCCGCTGCGTGAGCGATCTGGAGAAACACGAGAAACCAACATGGGCCACTTTGCTGAACTTGTTGAGGGAGAATAGGGCTTTCTCCCGGGCCTCAAACTGGATGAAGCCCCGGTTTCCGGCCTTTGCTCCTCTCTTCGGTTGATAGGTGAGTTGTAGCATAGCCGGCAAAGGGTCAGCTTACCCAAGCTCTTTCGGCTGAATGAAGAACGCCATTATAAGGCACCAGGAGTTGGGCATAATTTGTCCCGGTGCCAACTGTAAGTAGTTAAGTAGCCGCTCCATGCACGGGGCAGCTAATAGATAAAAACCTACATCAAACATGGCTTCATAAGCCATAAACGACCTCGTCCTCCTATTGTAGATGCGTTCCCCAGGCAGAGGAACACTGAGTCGATACTCCATAGGGATCTGGAACTTCGCCCGGATTTCCTCCAGGCGGGCCTCAGAGCAAGTGGAAGGCTGCATTGCTTCCCGATCCATTTCGACCCATTTTGCATAGGCCATACCTTTTGACGGTGGTGCTATGCAACGACTCATCAGGAAACAAAGGGTTGAAGGCGAGAAGGAATGGTTCAGGGAAGAAAGAACACGCTCAAAAAGATGCGTTCGCAAGAACTCTGGTGGAAGCTATTAACCACTCGAGGTCAAGGAATGGGTTATATCCCCTTCTAGCGCATGTTGGGAGCATCCGTTCGGAGAAGCTTTCTACCTCCCACAACAGGTGAAGAGACGTTCACCTCGGGCGGGCGCGACCACCGAACCGTCACTCACTTGAAATTGCGACACATGTCCTTTTTGAATCATGTCCTCCCGCCCTTGTATGGAGGGGCAGGATGCTTTCCCATCTGTATTAAATACGCCGACCCACCTTCCGTTCGGCTGCTCCGAAGGCCGTGCACCGCCCTTTGAAGAAAGGGGGCTAGTGAGAGGGCCCGATTTAGTTTGGCCCATATACTAGGTGGGCCAGCCCGTTAAGGGGCACCTTAATCCCCTACTAAGGTCCAACGGGTCCTTCCAGTCCACGTAACTAGGTTCCTGCGGGAAACCTTTGAATCCGGAGCAGACTCCTCCATCCTGTGGGTGAAGGGTGGCTTCCTATCGAAGGAAGCCTTTTCCGAATCTCCCTCCGATTCGTTGATAAGGGAAACCAGTGCCAGATAAGGAAGCCAGAATCCCATCCCATCTAGGGGCGGGATCGGGCTTACCCTATATGTCCTCCCTATGGACTCTCCGATCACCTTGGGCCTTCCCTATAAAAGAGATCCCCCAGTAACCTCAAAAGGTATGCTCTAAGCTCGGTACTATTCCATCAAAGCCGTTGCTCTTTTTGGGACTAACTTAGGCATTAGAGGGAGTTCCCCCGGATCGGAATTGGGGTCTCCTCTAACCTAGCGTTTATCTTACAAGAGCGGTAGGGAGATCACGGTGATCTGGAGGAGTTCAGCCGCTCGATTTAGATCAGACGAATATCTGACCCAACAGACGCGATTTAAACTCTATATGTTGTCAGTTTAGATATATGATCCAACCTATTTTGACCATAACTCCTTCGTTTTTTAGTCAATTGACCTGAAATATTGATCACACCTTAATTTTGGCATGTTATGCCTGCTTACAAAATTTTATAATTTTTAAAAATTTATTCATCATTATTCTGCTATTTATTCGATTGACCAAATTTGACATAAGTTCCTGAATCCTCACTTGATGTTCTAAATCACTTACATGAACTCCAATCTATATGAAATTTTGTACACACATTTAATTTGACATATTTACCTTGTTCGCCAAGTTTGACTATTTTTAGAATTTTTTTGATATTTTTAGACCCATTTATTAAATTTTTTGCTTTAGAAAATAAGTTTATTGTCTGAAAACTCTGATATTAATCCAAAAATTCTGAGAATATTCCTGTGACATATTCTTCTATCCCAAAATCTGTTGGCATCAATTTTGATTTGATTTTCTATTTATATGACCATGTTGACCCTTCAAGTGGTTATTTTGTGTATAAAAATATGCATTTTGACTTTTATAAGTATATATCACTTCGCCAATTTAATTTTTAAATGTGTAATCATTATAAAATCTGTAAAAATATATTTGTATCATATTTTTTTGATATATATTTGAGATATTATCATCTTAAGGAGATTGTGGCTCATCCTATATGCATCAATTAGAGGTAGAATGTATAAACGGATTTAAGGAGAGATGGAGGCACACAGGCCTAAGCACATATACGCATCTAACCATAGATTAATAATCAATCCCAATTTTTTAAGTCCATGATCACCAAGGTCGCACAATCAATACATACATCACATGTATATAAATTGTGAAATGTAAATTACATTCACATGTAATTAGTGGTAATTATCTAATAATTACATTTAAAATGACTTTTTTTATACAAGTTTAATTATATTCTCAACATAATTAAAGTTAATCATTAACTACATTTTACATAACGAATAAAAATAAAGTCTAAACGATTTAGACAATCAACTAATTCCTGTCATCGCACTCTGCATTCTGAACAAAGAGAATTAAATGATTAATTGAAATCATATTCTAATTACAATCATTAAAAGGTTTAAGATAACAATAAACCAAAACCTATGTTAACAAATTTTAAAATAATCAACTTGTAAAAATGGGTTTTAAATTTCATTTAATATAATTAAAATAATTTTAAATAGTTTTAAAATAATTTTAAAGTTTTTAAAATAATTTAAATCCCCTTTTTAATGGGCCTAGAGGGCTTAAAATGGGTCAAAGGGACTTAAAAAAGGCCCTGCGGATCTGATTCGGGCCCGGTCTACGGCGGGTCCGGAGGACCCACGAAGGGGCCCCTCCTCTTCCATGCCCGTTTGGCTATCCCCTTCCCCACCCCGTCCTGTAGCAGTAGCCGTTGGCGCCGCTGCGAATGCTGATCGACGCCGTCGACAGGGCCTGGCCTCGGTCGCCCCTCGTCTGGCGACCCTCCAGCGCCAGCCGGCGGCGCTCCCGCCGGCGGTGGCTGGTGATCCGGCCGGATCTTCCCCAAGAAGCTCCAAACGATCACGGCCACCATTCTCCCTCATCCGGGACTTGAAAAATGGCCAAAAGATTTTTACCTTGAACGATTTCTGACACTCTCCATGTCTGGAACATTTCCAGAGGATTTTGGACGGGATTCAAAAATCAACTTTTCACATCCCAAAATTGTGTTCGTAGTGACAAACCCGACTATTGGAGACGTTTTAAACGTCCTCCCGGCACCGCCACAGAGCCGAACGCGATGCCCACAAGCTCGACAATACAACCGACTATCCGAGAACCCTTCTCGGCACTTGGAACGGCGACGGCATCGCATGTACGTCTCCGGCGAAGGTCGTCTCAGAATGCATACGATGACAGGAAAAATCATAAAAACCAGTAAAAAATAAATATTTCCTCCCACGAATCAGTCATGATCATTCCTGGGGTTAAGATTAGAACCGATATAAACGGAATAGGAAGATTGAATCTTCAGCTTTGCGGGGTCGCGAATCTCCAAATTAAGGAATGTAGAAAGTTTATCAGATCGAAGTTGCATAAACGCTCAGTCTCTAGACATATTCACACGAACCTTCGAAGATAAAATCCTCCCACGTATGTCGAGACGATGTCGGCGATCATCTTGGTCTTCACGTATGCTCTTCCGCACAACAATCAGAAGATTGGAGAGAAGGGGGGGAGAGAAAGGATGAGGGGGACGGCCAAGAGAGAAAGTCCACATGCTGGCCAAGATTTCTCTAAGCCCTCTATTTATAGAATAGTCGATATTTTTCATAAAAATTTGATATTTCTATAAAATCCTCTATTAACTCATCTTTATGAGATTTTTTATATGTATGACCCTCGAGTTAGCAGTGAGTCTATATATTAAATTTCTATTTAATTTCTTAACAGAATTAATTCTTAATTCAAACAATAGAATTCATTCTATTATTTTATATGAACTACAACTTAATTAATTTAAATTAATCATCTAATGATTAATTTAATTGACTCACATATCATAGTTGGCCCCAAGTAATGCGCCATGGCTCCCAAACAATACCAAGGATTCACAATCCAATGAAACCTATCCGTCATTAGTTATTGTGCTACTCTAGTTCTCCACTCATACAATATTTCTGATCAGACTAGGAATATGGTCATGTATCAAATTCCCATGTCTAATTTGATAGAGTCTACACGAATAATCATCAGGGACAGAAACATCTTTCTATCCAACTGATCTATCCTGGTTAGAGTATTAATATGTGTAAGACTTAATGAAATATTTTCTCTCCTATATACTATGTTGAAGAGTGAGTGATCCCTTACTGACCACACAATCATCTTCGTATGTTTCCCATTACACCCAACAACTGGATTGTACAGGACCTGCAGTTAAGACCCATGAATCTAACATCAAAGTGTAACATTCTACACTCAAAAGGTCTTTGGTGTCGCAGGTCAAAGAACCAATTGCACCACTACGACGATGAGTTTCCTGATTGACAATTAGGTATAATTAACTATTCAAGAATCTCACAAATAGATCATTCAGTAAACTCATTCTCCAATGAGCACTTATACACTTGTTGGGTCGCAGATTCGTCCGATCTGAATCTGGCGACTGAGACTCCTTCAAATCACAAAAAACTTCCCGCCGCTCCTGTAAAATAGACAGAGTAGGTCAGAGGAGACCCCGGTTGTGATTCGGGAGAGTCCCCTCCGATGCCTAAGTCAGAATATGTAGAAGCCGAGAGAGCAAAGGCACTGGTGGTAGAATATAGAGTATACAACGTACCTTCGGAGGTTACCAGGGGGTTCCTTTTATAAAGACGGATTCAAAGCAATCAGAAAGTCCAATTGGAGGAGGTATAGGGCAAGTTTGATATTCACAATACTTGTCCAGAATCTCTAAACATACTCACATATTACATCAATTAAGTAGTAGATAGATTTTCAAACCCTAAATCTCCTAGTCCCATAGTTTAACCTTTACTTCCCTTTGCCTAAAAAGTGTTAGGGAGCAAGGGTAAGTCTCATCTAACTTAGCAAGCACATGATACCACGACATAACTTATCATATATAAATATAAAAGCAACATGATAAAACTATTTAATCATGTCATGATAGAGTATAACATAGCAAACTTCAACTGCCATAAGGATCATAGCATATCATGGCATGGTCGAAGGATCATGGCGTAGCATGGTTTGACGTGAGTATAAACATAAAGATCATGGCATGGTATCATAGCGTGACTTGACTTGATCATGCATAGCATCATGGTATGGTTTGACTTGATTATGGCATAGCATCATGGCATGGCATGAGTACAAGTATAATAGGGGCATGGTATAACATCATGGCATGGTTAAAAGATCATGGTATAGCATGAAGTCATAAATATATATAGCATAGGAACAACATGAATCTTTCTACTTATTTAACAGACATGCATCCAAACCACAACATGAGGAGGTGTAATGTGACGTGCAACCAGCGGTAAGGCAAATGCCCACTGGCACTTCCACTGCACATTAGGGGGACCTACCCGTCCCATCTGGACCGGGAGAACCGTAGACAGGATTTTACCCATTTGCCTCGGGTTGTTTCTTTTACTTAATGTCCGCCTCACAAGGATGCTTGTATGATTTGGACGCGTGAGCTCCTAAGGTGGCACTGTCCGTAAGCATGTTTGATTTTAATATGGAAGACTTATAGAATGAAATTTAGGCATGGGTTAAGAGTCCATTTAGGCTCTTATGTCATTTCGGCAACATATCAGTTTAGTAGCATCTACTTAAATTTGTAGGAAAATACATGTTTGAAAACAGGCTATTTGCGATAGAAAAATAACCATGGAGACGGGACCATGTACTTACCTTTAACTAGAAGCTCTTTTGGACACAGCAGGAACCTCCTCCGCATGTTAAAAACCCTCACGAGCAATCCCCGTTCTTACTCTATATCTCTCTCTCCCTCTCTTACTCTCTTCCTCTCTTGGGCGTAGGCAAGGAGGAGGAGAAGAAGAGATGGAGGAAATGGAGGGGTTACCCCCCTATTTATAGGTGATGGCATGCCTTAAGATGGGGACATGTGTCCCCTCTCTTTTAAGATGGAGATGACATGTGGCTGGTAAGGTGACATGGGTTTCTTAGGGGCTAAGAAACCTTACCAGTTTCCTTAACCTTTACCATACCAGTATTCTTATCATTTATCTTACCAGTATCCTTATCATTTAGTACTTTTACATTTTAATCCCTATATTCTCTATAATTGGCTTTATACCCTCATTCAACACTTGTTTATCGCATTTAACTCCTTTTTAGTGGTTTGAGGACATTAGAAGCCTTAAAAAAATTGCACTTAAGATCCTATGAAAATCATTTTTTTGCATTATAAGGTATGAACTTTTCATAATTATGTTTATACTTTTTCAGTATTTGCGAATATAGCATTTTCCATAGTTATGTATATATTGGCATGTAACTGTAATTTTGTAGGTCCTTACATGGGGGATGCGATTTAGGAGCCATGCAGGTGGGACGCGTGGTCAGGCGTCGGGGCGCGTGTGTGCGGTGCCGATTTTGTCGTCTGAGTGGCATTACATGTGGTCGACGCGATTCAGATATTTGCCAGTGTACGACCCCGTCTTGTCGCCTGATTAACGTCGGTTGTGGACGACGCGTTTTAACGCGATCGATTTTGACGCCCCGAGCCATCCCTCCTTTCTCTCATTCTCTCCTTCTCACTCTCTCTTCCCTCTCTTTATCCCCCTCCGTCCCCTTCCCTTCCTCTTCCTCTTCTTCCTCTTCCACCACTCCAATACCCCTCTATCTCTTACCACTACCACCACTATCTCCTCGGCGGCACTTTACTCTGTAAGGAATCGCCATGAATGCAACGGAAATAAAAATGATTCCATTGTATCGGTTGCTGGGGTCGTAAAACGGACATTAAAATAAATGCGGGAAGAACAGTTCTTCACCTTTGCGGGGTTTCGAATCTCCCGTGGATGATGCCGACTCGGTAATCGCGCACGTGCACGATCTCTAGAGGTATCCACACGAGTTCCCGCAGCAGACGCGATTTCCTCCTCGACTTGAGTGCTCCGACCAGATCTCAAATCCACCATGCGCGGAGAGATAGATCCACTCCAAGAGAGAGAGAAGGAGAGAGAGAGAGGAGATAGAGAATCTTGGGTAAAAATTCATCCAACCAACTTTTTACCCCTTCCCCTTGGCCCTCCTTATATAGAAATAAGGATAAGCACAGGGAATAATCCTCATGATTATCGAAGAGTTTGGCCTTGGATAATTCTCCATTAAATCTTCATGTTTATCCTACGACTTTTCATAAAAACCCAGATAAGTATGAAATTTAACGTCTCTCACCGTCTGACGAGAACTCTTATGTGTGTGACCCTCTAGGCCCATATATCAGTCCGGTTGCAGGCCCATTAAACTTAGAACTGTTTCTTGAGTTTAATATTTATTAATTAACATTTAAACATCATATGTTAAATGATTAATTTAATAAACAAGTGAATTATCATCTGATGATCAAATCACTTGGCTTTCTGATCATGAACAGCACCAAACACTACCTCATGATCCCATAAGATATAAGGGATACTGTTCCCTTCGATTGAACCTTTCCGTCTGCTGATACCGCACAGATATAATCCTTCACTCATGCAATGTCCCAATAACGCAAGGGTATGATTTTATAGTCAAACCCTCTATCGCATTATCCAGATGGATTCTAGTACACAGTTAATATCTAGAAAGACATCTCTTTCATTTGACCCTGGTCAGGGATTTCTGTGTACACATCCATAGGACATTCTCTCTCCAGTCTTATACCAAGAGTGAGTGATCCCTTGTTGTTCACTCAATTACCTTCGCAAGCTTTCCACTGTATCTGAAAGACCGATTATGGTGGACTTAATGGTTAAAGTCCACGAGTCAGAGAATCAAGATACAATGGTCCACAAACAAGGTATCATTAGTGACTCAGGTCAAAGGACCAACTGTGCTACTGCAACGATTGAATTCCCTGGTTGACAAATAGGTATAATTACCATCCAGGAATTCTTATTTGGGTCTGTTCAGTGAACTCATTCTCTAATGAGCACCCACTTGTTTGTCTTAGTGTCACCACACGAGTGAATGTGAGATCATTCACCCTCATCATATGAGCAGAGATAACTTGTGTCGATCTTATCGGATATTTAATGTCCATCTCAAATATCCTATGATCGAGAACTGTTTAAGACAATTGACTGAGGATATTGATCTCACTATCATGATCTCATCATGATTCAATATCCCATACATTTGTCTATGGACCTTCATTACGATAGTTAATTTGCGAGAACTATAAATGAAGAAATGATTGCCTTTATTAATAATTTGAACTAGAATGTACAATGATTGGCTTTGAGGCCACCCAATTCTAACATACTCTCCGGACGGCGGCCGACGTCCCGGTAGAATGATAGTGTCCACGGCAGTACCAGTGGTGGCTTGCGGTTGGGCGGTTCGGCTACAAATAATCGATAAAGTGACTATCCTCTCATGTAATTCATTTGATTTAAACCATGATTTTCCGCTTTGGAGCATGCTATGGAGGTGTGAGGATTTTGGGTAGAATGAGCATGTTTTGGGAGCTTTGATGGAAATGGTCATTCTTATGAAATGGAGAACGAGGTGTTTTCAATTCGGTTGTTTGAATTCTCCCCCATCTTTTCTATTTGAGGCGTTTTATGTGATTTGGGAGAGGGAATCCTACGATGAGGCTCGATGAGACTTGGGGGCAAAGTGGTCTTAGACGTTGAATGGTGTCCACTTAGGCCGATGTATTTTGTGAAAGACGTCGACCTAAGTTGATGCAATTCAGGCCAAGACCCCTGAAGTCCCGAGGCTAGTTTATGGGGGAACCAGTGTAGGGCGTTGAACGGCGTCGGCCATGGGCGACGCAATTCAAGCTAGAGCCCCTTAATTTCTTGCATTTAGCATATGTGACTATTATACATTATATCAATTAGATTCTTGTAAATTGTTAGACAATTTTGTTAATGCATGCTTGAAATCATACATTGCGGACGGGGATTTCCATATGCTCGGAGTTGCATTGTGTTTATGCGATCGTGGGCCTAAAACAAACAGTAGTTTGTGTTTGACACCTTGTGTCGGTGTGGGAGTGATGCAGTGTCGGTGTGGGAGTGACGCTGTACTGGTGTGGGAGGGTACATTTCGGTATGTCACTCACGGCTGAGAGGAGGTAGAACCACCTAAAGTGAGACAGGTCAAAGTAGCCAGCATGCTATTCGAGGGGTTGCTGTTCCATTTCAACGGGTCGGTGTTTTCCTGGTTTGTCTTGACAGTTTCTGGTGCATTTCTTACTGTGGACCCGAGTGTGATGCTTAAACTAGAAGTGTACCCATTCGCCACTGGGCTTGATGTAATACGAGACGTCAGGGTTACGGGTGTATACCCCTTTCACCCTTTGGCCTGATGTAACCGTGGAGGTAAGGGTACGGGTTGTCCCTATAGCTTCGGCTTGTGAGGGGTTTTGCCGGTCCCCAGGGCCCTCGTGTACTGTCTTGGCCTAGCATAGAGCAAAGTCCAGTCGATAGGACAGTGGTTTCGCCTGCTTGTGTGCACACGTAACTGGGTGGTGATGACTTACTAGTCCCAGTTAGTCCTAGTTGGACTCACTGCCTCACCCTACAACGTTTGGAGCTTGTAGGGGCAGACAGGCGTGAGTGTTGGTTGAGTTGTAAGGCGACGTTGCGTGCTCGGTTGTGTAGTTTGTGGTCTTGAGTTTGGTTGACTGAGTTACTTTGGAGCTATGTTTACTACTAGTGGTTTCTTCTTTTCGACTTTCACCGTTGTAGCTATAGCTTTACTACTTTCGTTTACAGCTTTTCCTTACTTCTACGATTGCCTGGTAGTGTTTCCGGGAGGTGGGGATCACGTGATCCCTACTGAGCCCAATTCTGGTCTGGCTCACTCCCTAGTTTTTCAGGTGTGGACCTCTCGGTGAGCGTTGGCATATGGTTTTCTTCCTGGTGTGTGCGCCAGCAACTATCTCAGTTCCAGGGTATGCCCCGATGTTGTTGTACCTTTTCTTTTGCCTATACATATTTTATTTTTGAGGACCATGTAATTGTTGTTGGACTGTATACGGACATTGATATTATGCTTCTTGCTTATTTATACATTTCTTGTGGTCCGTGAGATTGTTACATTTAGCCGTGTTTAACACTTACTTCTCCAGACATGTTGTTTGAGATCCGGATGTAGACCCGAAGGTAATGATCTGATACCCATTTAGTAATCGGGTCCCCGATTATAGGGTGGCGGGTCGTTACATAGAGCCTTTGGGGAGTTCCAGTAAGAGCTGGACGAATATGCTCGGCGTATCGGTATCGAGAGTACATCCCTTGTGTATCAATCAGGGTGAGGAGGCTTTGAGTGGCTAGGTGGCTGAGCCCGGGGAGGATGCTGATGGGGGCGACATGGCCAGCAATAATCGTAGCCTCTTACTTTTCCTTATCTTTGTCTTTTCTGGCTCTTTGGAGCCCTTTTTTGTAATTTTCTGTGATGGTTTCGCTAGTCAATTTAATGCATGCAAGGCCGTTTTTGTACTTCCTTGTACTTCCCTGCTCCGAAGGGCGGTGCACACTTTTCGGGGCGACTTCAGTTTTTTTTTCTTTTCTTTTTTGACCAATCAGCGATGATTGGATGCCCCGTACTTATTGTCTCTCAGTTACGAGTGTGGAACATCTAGGTTTAAGTCTATAAAGGAGGGGGGAAAGGGAAAGGGTTGATTTGCTTTCGCTTACTACCTTTCATCTTGTAGATTTCCCTACCTTAATTTGGTTAGGATGGCCGCTGATTATGCGAGTGGAGTAGTCGTTGATCGGGCTGCCCTCAGGGCATCTACGATTACTGCTGATGATCTGGGCAAGGTCAGGGATCAATTCCAAATCCTAGACGAATTTGGTTTGCGAGTGCCTTCGGCGTGAGACTGTCTCTACTTGGGCAACCTCCGCTCCTTCATGGCCACTGAAGCCATGTTTGAGGCGGGGTTCTATCTGCCGATATCCTCCTTCGTCATGGAACTGTTGCAGTTTTCTGTCGTGGCTCCTGCCCAACTCGTGGCATTTGGCCGTGGCCTTCAACGTCCTGGTACGACTTTACGGTTATGCTAATGCCTTAGTCGACGTGTTCTGTCATATTGTTAATGTCTGCCGTTGTGCGATTCCTGGTACGTACGACTTCCTTCAGTTCCTTGGTCGTAGCGACCAAGGGCCCTTTACTGCCTCCTCCTGCTCTCCTTTGTAGGGGTGGAATGAAGCTTTTTTCTGGGTCGACTGTTTGGCCGGCGAGGAATGGCCTCTCCTGATAGTCTAGCGGGATTTTGTTGTCGACACCGTTCCTAAAGGGTTCTGGCAGGGGCTTTCTGAGGATAACGCTTGACTGGTGATGGATCTTTGGGAAGACGATCCCATTGAGATCAGCCTCCTCGTGACTGATGCCCTTTTACAGATGACCGGACTTGCTCCTCCGTCAGACCTTTATGTTGAGGCGCAGATTCCTATTAGAGGAAGGGGATCTTGCGATCAGCGAGGTGGTCGGCGTGGTGGGCGACGTGGACAGTGAATGGTTATCTGGAGATTTCGCTTTAAGAAGAAGTTCTTGTAGTTTTGCTTTTGTAATTCTGTCTTTCATGAACGAATGCAAATTGTTTTTTCATATTGTTCCTAATCTCTCCCCTTCTTCCCCCGACCGCAGAGGCTAAACTAGTGTCCGTTGGTTTAGGCTTGGTTGTGGATTTGTTGGTGTGTACATGTTGAGAGCGAGTTTTATCCCATCTTTGGGTGGGGAGTCCCTTCCTTGGGTTGCGGACCGCCAGGAGGATCGGACGAGTTTTATCCCGTCTTTGGATGGAGAGCCCCTTCCCTGGGGTTGCAGACCACTAGGGGGATCAGACGAGTTTTATCTTATCATTGGGTGGGGAGCCCATTCCCTGTGGTTCAGACCACCAGGGGGATCAAACGAGTTTTATCCCATCTTTGGTTGGATAGCCCCTTCCCTGTGGTTCAAACCGTCGGAGGGATCAGACGACTTTTATTTCATCTTTGGGTGGGGATTCCCTTCCCTAAGGTGTGGACCGCCAGGGAGATCGGGAGACTTTTATCCCATCTTTGGGTGGGGATCTCCTTCCCTGGGGTGCAGACTACCAGGGGGATCAGACGAGTTTTATCCCATCTTTAGGTAGGGAGCCCCTTCCCTAGCTGCGGACCGCCAGAGGGATCTGTCGAGTTTTAATCCATCTTTGGGTGGGGAGCCCCTTCCTTTGGGTGCGGACCGTCAGGGGGATCGGACGAGTTTTATCCCATCTTTGGGTACAAAGTCTCTTCCCTAGGGTGCTGACTGCCAGGGGGATTAGACGAGTACTTGGTGAGTGTCCAAGTCCTTCATGAGTTTGGCTGGTGCTAGACAATTGAAAAAAGACATAATTATTTTGTATTGATGATCATTATCATAATCAACAAAACAAATTAGCTAAAAAAAGGACGCATGTGCTCTGCATTTCATTTGTTTTCAATCAATCAATCGTTTAGGCGAGCAAGCCTATATGCTCCATTCCCGTAGCTTTTGGCGATCTTGTATGGGCCCTCCCAATTGGGCGCAAGCTTTCTTCCTGCTTCTAGCGGCCGAGACGCTTGCATGCTTCATAGGACCAAGTCTCCAGGATGGAAGATTCTTGGTCGAACTTTGGAGTTATACCAGCATTTGAGCAATCGCTGGTAGTTGATAGCTGATAAGTTGATAATGTTGATCATTTAAGGGCAAGCACACGCAGCATACTCACAATTTTATCTGAAAAATAGCATGAAATGATAGATAATTTCGTACCAATTCCAACGGTACCGATTTCGTCAAATTCCAACTTAAAAACATCGTCATTTCATGTGAATCAAGGAGTATAGCGCATTTGCGGTTTTTCAGCTAAACTGGGATATTAAATAAATTAATAAATGTGATATTCAAGATAAATACTTAACTAACATTTATTTTTATGATAACAGGACATGAAGGCAAGGTGGCGCAATGGTTAAAGCCCTAGAGACTTGTGGGGAGGACATGAGTTCGAATCTCAACAAAAATAACTTCATTTTGGCAAAAAGATCAAAGCAGGGGTAAAATGGGTATTTATTACCCTAAAAAGAGTTGTCCTAATTCTTACCCAAGAAGGGGGCAAGAAGAGCAGCCGTCAGCTCCTTTCCCTCCTTTCTCTATTTTGAAAATTTTCTCCCCTTTTTAAAGACATCTCTTCCCTTCTTTGGCTCTCTCGAAAAATTCCCTCTCTCTTTCTCTCTGCTGCTACTTCTCTCTCTCGGTGGTCTTTCCCCCTCCTTCTTCTTAATTTCTCTCACACGCATCATGATCTCTCCCCCTGCTTTTCTCCCTCTCTCTTGGCTTTCTGTCAGAGGCTCCCTCTCTCTGTCAGACCTTCTCTCTCTCTTCCTTTTCTCCTGTTTCTCTCTATTGTTCTCTCCCTCTCTCTATTGCTCCCCTCTCACTTTTCCCTCTTCCCTACACGCTCTCTCTCTCCCTCTCTTCTCTGCCGCATCTCTCTTTCCCCCTCACTTTTTCTCTCTCTCACATACCCTGCCTCCCTATCTCTCCCTACCTTTTTCTCTCTCTCTCTCTCTCTCTCTCTCTCCTTGCCCCTGCATCTCTCTCTCTCTCTCCCGCAGGCACCCCTTCTCTCTCTTCCTTTTTCCCTTCTCCCTCTCTCTTCTGTACACGCCAGGCGCCGGACGAGGACGAGGACCGGACAGCCACGCGGCGCGCCTCGAAGAAACTCGTACAGGTGACATCGTCGCCTGTGCCACAGCTTCCCGCCCCGCGGGTCGCGCTCGCCACGTGCCGACCGTCGAGGCCGCCACGCCTCCAGCCACCAGAGCACCGCCGCAACGCGGCAAGCCCAGGCTCGAGCCCGCCTGGCGTCGTTGTCCTCTGCGCCACGCGTCGCCGCACGAGCCACCCCGCTTGCTCCACATCATCGATTGAGCCCCAGCGGGCGGGAAGCTCGCCGCCAACCGCCACGCGTCGTCAGCCCCCCCTGTGCCTCGCCTGCCGCGCCCTCGACTGCCACGCCCGCCGCGTGAGCCACATGCCTGCCGTGTGCCCAAGCCAAAGCCGCCGAGCACCCCGGTCCACTGCGCCAGGCCATTACAGTGCACCCCACTGGCCCTATTCTGCTTGCTGATTTGGCATATTATGCCCACGTTCCCACTGTTCCATGTTGCTCCACTGCCACTGCCACACTTTTTAGTTATTTTATTTTATGATTTAATCTTAATGTGTAAGGTTACAGAATTCTGTTTAAATTATTGTCAGTAGTGTGACTTTGTCATATTTAGTTCCCTTTTAGTCTATCTCTCTCTCCTTATTTTATAAGCATGATCATATTAGTTTGGTTTCTAGGATTAAATTTGGTTAGATTTATTTGCCTTTATTAGCTTTAATTAATTAATTTTCTTCATTAACATTGAAGTTGTACAAATTAATGTCTCTTAAAGAGTTAATCATTTCTCTAATTTTTAGCATTAGATTTACATTAATTAGTTGCTCAATTTCTAGGTTACCTTAGGCTCTAGTTTTAAACTCTCACATCATTTAAACTTGTTAAATAAAAATTCAAAGTTTTCGAAATTAAAATTCTATTTCCCTGTGGATCGACCCGATTCTCACCACTTTCTAATTTCAAATAAAATTGTGAGACCGGTAATATTTGAATTTGGTTGCCGTGAGCGTTTAACGACGTGTATCGCGCGCATATCAATTTTTGGCGCCGTTGCCGGGGATTTATATTTTTTATTTTGATTATTTTGGATTTAGTGTAATTAATCTTTAGCTAACCTCATTTTTCTTATTTTTGTAGGTGTATTGAAAAAATGGAAAGCAAAATCATTGGTAAGTATGTTCCAACTTTCTATGTCTCAATTTTCATATTTTAGTTAGTTTCCTTTTTGTAGTTGCTAATTTAGATAGGTTGCCATTAACATAAAAAAGGAAAGTAAAATTCAAATTCAAAATCTTCATGTGAAGATTAGAAACCTTCCATGCTAGGCATTCATCATTTTAGGAAAGCATGCATTAGTTTCTATTTTTAGTCATTTCCATATTTTGTTGAAGATTGCGAGGGAAAGGTACGTGTTTCAATTATAGCAAGTCATTCATGATTGCATCAACACACATTGCCTTGATTTGATTATTGCCTTACATTGCATTCAAAGAGACTTTTAAGGGCAATTCCCATAACAACATAAGGTGGGGATTTCATCACCCTTCCTTAGCCCACAAATCACCTTCCTTGCATTAGCATTTCCTAAACTTAATAAAAGCAAGTCGAAAGGGACCCTAGGGTTCACACTGTGCATAGTTTAAATCTCGGGTTGCCTCCATTTTTGGCAACGGTGTCTAGGCTAGAGGTTAAAAGGCAAACGCCTAAGCGGGAAAGTGGTTCCTTAATTAGGTCCCTACAAAAGTAGGGGGAGCTTCCCACTATCCCACCTCTTACCTGGCCGTTGACTAATTATGGTTGTGACTTGTTGTGGACCCCATTCACTTTGTGAGAAAAATTCACATAGAAGTCTAGGTCAACCTTAGGTCATTAGGATAAGATTGTTTGATAATTTATTTGCATATAAACAAAAAAAAAAAAGTGTGAAAGAAAAGAAAAATCAAATCCTTCTTCTCTCTCTTCGTCCTAGTGCATGCAAGGTAGGAGATCTCAAAGTCCAAACCTTCTAGGACCGATTGTTGAAATTGAGAGAATTATCCATCAAAGAAACCCACTTCAAGATCAAATGGCCGATAATCAGCAGCCACCGAAGCAAATGAAGGATTATTTCATTCCAAATCAATATCAACCTTCATCTTGTATTCACCTTCCTCAGAACCCGGCCAATCAATATGAGATTAAATCAAGTACCATTCAGATGCTCCCATCTTTTTATGGGAATACAAATGAAGATCCTTATAAGCATCTGGATGAATTTCTAGAAATCTGTTCCACGGTGAAAATCCAGAATTTCACCGATGATGCCCTTAAGTTGACCCTATTCCCTTTTTCTCTTAAAGATAAAGCCAAATATTGGCTGGGGACTATAGGTAGGCCCATTAGGACATAGGAAGAAATGCAAAAAGAATTTCTAAAAAAGTTCTATCCCATAGGGCGGACCAATACCATGAGAAGAGCCATCACGAGTTTTACTCAAACTCCCGGGTAATTGATCCATGAATCTTGGGAAAGATTGAAAGAATTGCTTAGGAAATGCCCTCATTATGGGCTATCAAAGTGGCAAATTGTCCAAGCATTCTATGAAGGATTGTCTGAATAGTTCAAACAAATAATGGATGCCTCATGTGGAGGGGCATTTATAATGAAAAATGAAGAGGAGGCTTATGATTTATTTGAGATGCTAAGTAATAATTCTATCAATCATGCCTCTCTATCATCTTACGAGAGGTCTGTTGGGCCATCTAAGCAGGCCGGAATGTATGAACTTAAGACTCGTGGAGAGCCCGAAGCCAGAATGGATATCAATCTGATCAATCAGAAATTGGATAAGGTAGACATCTTAGCCCAAAAGTTAGACCAACTTTTAGCCTTAAACAAGCAAGAACCTACTTATCCAACACCATCTAGGCCATATGAAGGTCCATCGTCCATCTCTCATGACATTTGTGCTTTATACACAAGTCCGGCCCATCAAGTGAATGAATGCCCAACTGCAGCCCAACTTCCACCATTCATTCAAGAACAAGTTCAGGCTGCCTAGGAATTCTCCAGGCCCAATAATGATCCATTCTCTAATACTTACAATCCGTGCTGGAGAAATCATCCTAATTTTTCGTGGAAGAACCAGCAGACTCCTTTACAAATGTCTAACCCTTCCATACATCAAGCCCAAAAGCCACATAATTCATTTCAACATCAGTCCAATTTCTATGGAAATGTATAGGCTAGGAGGCCACAGGGTCACCTCTTTCAACCAGCCCAGTATCAATCATTCCAATCAGGGCAACCAACCCAATACTATCCCCCAGTCACTTATCAACCACCTCCTCAGCCCAACTTTGATGATAAATTCACACAACTCCAACAACTTATATTGACACAACAACAATCTATTTCTAAGTTGGAGAGTCAAATGAGCCAATTAGCTGAGGCTACCATAAGAAGAGAAATGGGCCAACTTCCTAGTCAACCCATTGCCAATCCAAGGAATCAGCCTCCAGGTTTTCCACCACAATCAAGCCTTTTACCTCAACTTCGCCCATTACCACAACCTAAAGGACCACAATTTGAAAATGCTAAGGCCATTTCAGCCCTTAGGAGTGGGAAAAGTTTAGAGAACCCACAGACAGATGGGGAGTTGATCGAAGATCCCACTAATGGGCCTCATGAAGTTGAAAGCAAGAGTGAGGCTGAACCTAACATCGAGAAGTTGGGGGAGGACCCAAAAGGAAAAGGAAAGATTGATGAAGGCCCAAGTTCATATCAACCAAGGGTGCCATTTCCAAACGCCTTATTAGCTAAGCCCAATGCCAGGAAGAAATTGGCACAGAATGAGGTGTAAGGATTGAGGTTTCGGATCCGGTTATCGGGTTAGTTTTCGGGGTCGGATCCCTTAGTTTGGGCCCTGGTGGGGCAGAGACTTACTTTCCTTTTCGCGACGAGCTTGCGAGACGCGGTTTAAACGGCGTCCATCAATGTGGACGTGTTTTAGGCTGTGCCACGTGGGTTGTCCTTGGGGCGCGAGAGTACGGCCCCGGTCTTATCGTCTGAATGGCGTCTTGTATGGACGACGCCATTTAGAGTACGACCCTGTTTTGTCAGAGTATGACTCGGTCTTGTCATCTGAATGACGTCGGGCTTGGACGACCCGTTTTCCCCAGCTTATGTTTGACCCGCTAACCCTCCCTCCTTTCCCTCATTCTCTCCTTTCTCTTCTCTCTCCTCTCTTCCCTCCGACCTCCGGCGAATCCCTTCCCCCTCTCCTTGCTTTCCTCCCTCCATTCCTCCTTTCCCTCCACTCCAGTAACCTCCTAACTCCCACCACCATCTCCTCCGCGGCGTTTTTCTCTCCGGACAGCGGCCGACGTCTCGGTGGAATAACGGCGTCCACGACGGTACCGGCGGTAGCGTGTGACGAGGCGGGTTGGCGGCTTGGAGCTTGGAGGAGTTCGAGTAACCGGTAGGGTGATGATTCCCATTGTGTTTCGTTTAAAAATCATGTTTTTCCCGCTTTGGAGCATGTTTAAGAGTTTTCTTGGGGTGAAAACACTAATTGCATATGATGAGAATTTGGGTGTTTTTATGGGTATTTAGATTATTCTCATCCTCCACTTTTTTAGCGTTTTTACACGATTTGGGGGAGGAAATCCCACCCCGTGGATTGGGAGATAACGGAGGAAGAACCTGTCTGTGAGGGTTAAATGGCATCGGGGGACAGCGACGCCTTTTAGAAAGGCGGCTTCCACCCGTGACGCGATTTAGTCCAAATAACAGACTCTGTCTCTGGACTGATGAGCGTCCAGGGATAGCGACGCCTTTTGAAAGGCGACTTCCATGCTAGACGCGTTTTAAGTCAGATCACCCCGAGGCCTGTCTTTGTTTCTGTCGTTATCAGGCGACTAGGGACAGTGACGCCTTTTGAACGGCGACCTCTATAGACGACGCGTTTTAGGCCATCTTCCGAGGCCAGTTTTCACATGAACCAGTTTAGGAAGCTTGAATGACGTCGGCCTTAGGCGATGCAATTCAAGCTAGAATTCCATTAATCCCTGCAATTAATACGTGTTTACATTGTTAGTTTAGTTAATTGCATGCTTAGAAATGTACTCGATGACGATGGATTCTATGTGATCGGATCACACCGTGTTGTGTTTTGTGCGATCGTGGGTCTAGAGTGACAGTTGTTAGCGCTTAGGCACCCTGTGTCGGTGTGGGAGTGACACGGCGCCGGTGTGGGAGTGGCGATGTAACGCCTAGAGAGAGGGTCACCTGGTGTACCCCGGGGTATAGCTAGTATCGGTGTGGGAGTGGTATATTCGGAGTGTCACTCGTACTGGGGGAAGCAGAATCACCTGTAGCTTGTCAGGCCGGAGTAGCCAGCGCGCTATCCGAGGGATTGCTGTTTGGTCTCAGCGGGTCGGTGTTTACCGCGTTCGGCCGTGTGGTTGGCGTGTTTTGCCGAGACGCTGGTTGTGGACTCCGTGGTAGAGTGATTTCAGAATTGTGCATGTTATATTTCGAATGCATGTGTTTTGTATCGAAATCTAGGAATTGTGTTTACTACTTTACTTGCTTAAATTATCTATATTTGTGTTGTTGCACTTGTGGGTGCGTGAGTGGGCGGTGGGGATCGAAAGATCCCTACTGAGTCTTTTCAATGAGACTCACCCCTGCGGTTTTCAGGTGAGGGTTCCAAGCAGGCGTAGCGAGGAGAGTGTTTCTTTGGGTCGCGCGCCAACAGCCGTTGTTCCGGGGTATGCCCCGATGTAGTTGTGATTTTATTTTCTGGCCTGTATGCTTAATTATTTCCTTTCAGTTGGAGTATGTAATTATTTGCTGAGTCGAGTCGCATTGTAATAATTTTTAATTCTTACACTTCTTTTTTAATTCAAAACGATGTGAATGTTTAGCTTAGTTTATTATTTATTTCCTAGACTTATCAAGATCCTGATTTGGCTCCAAATTAATGATTCAGTACCCATTTAGTAATTGGATCCCCGATTATGGGGTGGCGGGTCGTTACATGAGGAGTTGCTGGAATTATTCAAACAAGTTCAGATTAATATTCTACTTCTCTATGCCATCAAGCATGTTCCAGCTTATGCCAAGTTCCTCAAGGAATTATGCACACCATGAAGAAAATCTAGAATGGCACCCGAAAAGGTTGGGCTATCGGAGGATGTGAGTGCTATTGTAATGAATCATCTTCCCAAGAAGTTAAAGGATCCTGAGGCACCTTTGATATCATGTGACTTAGGTGGAGTCACATTTGATAGAGCTTTATTGGACCTAGGTGCCAGTATGAACCTCTTGCCAACAGCCATTTATGAGAAATTTGACATTGGAGAATTAAAGCCCACATCCATCATCTTGCAGTTGGCTGATAGGCATGTGAAGACTCCACGGGGATTAATTGAGGATGTTATCGTAAAAGTCTATGATTGTTATTTTCCGGTGGATTTTCTTATTCTGGATATGGCATCGCCTGAAGAAATCATTCACACCCCAATCATCCTAGGACGTCCATTCTTAGGCACTGCCAAAGCTAACATAAATTGTGAAACTGGCATGATGGACATATCCTTTGGGGGTCAAAAAGTCAAGATTAATGTCTTTAAAGCATCCCAATATCCGGATCATGAAGAAGAATGCCATACCATCGATATCTTGGATAATTTGGTTGAAGAAAATGCGATGTTCACACATGACCTTTTAGAGGAAGCCAATGCCTTAAAAGATTCTCCCGGCCCATTAACATCTTGGCCCAAGGTTGAACCTTTATCAGCCTTGCAATTTAAGCCCGCTTTGCCATCCTTAGAGGACCCTCCTGAGCTTGAACTCATGCCATTACTTGAGTCTCTCAAGTATATCTTCTTGGGCCTGGACCAAACTCTCTCGGTCATCATTGCGACAAATCTCACATCGCCGCAGAAAGCCCAATTAACTGAGGTCATCAAAGACCACAAGGGTGCCATTGGATGGTCGGTGGCCGATTTAAAGGGAATTAGCCCGTCCATTTGCATGCATCACATCTATATGGAAGAGAATTTTAAGCCCAGTCGGGAGATGCAAAGACGGCTTAACCCAAACATGAAAGAGGTGGTTAAAAAAGAGGTTGTGAAATGGCTGGATGCGGGTATCATTTATCCCATATCGGATAGCAAATGGGTCAGCCCAACCCAAGTGGTACCAAAGAAGTCCGGATTGACGGTTGTCAAGAATGATCAGGGGGAGGAGGTACCTACTAGGCCCACCACGGGATGGAGAGTGTACATTGATTACCGAAAGCTGAATCTCATGACTAAGAAGGATCACTTTCCACTCCCGTTCATGGATCAGATTCTGGAAAAATTATCGGGCCAGAAGTACTTTTGCTTCTTAGATGGGTACTCCGGGTACAATCAAGTGGCTATTTAACCAGAAGATCAAGAAAAGACCACCTTTACGTGCCCTTATGGCACGTTTGCTTTCAGGAGAATACCATTTGGATTATGCAATGCACCAGCCACATTTCAACGATGTATGATGGCTATATTATCTGATATGGTGGGAGAATTCCTCGAAGTTTTCATGGATGATTATTCGATTTTCGGGGGTTCTTTTGAAAATTGCCTGGAGAATCTAAAACAGGTGCTAGCAAGATGCATAGAAACCAACCTGATTCTTAGTTAAGAAAAAAGCCATTTTATGGTTCGAGAGGGCATTGTTCTAGGCCACATTGTATTTGAAAGGGGGATAGAGGTAGATAAATCTAAGATCGATCTCATATCTAATCTTCCTCCTCCCACCTCGGTCAGACAGATCCGTTCATTTCTTGGCCATGCCGGTTTCTATCGCCGGTTTGTCCACAATTTCTCTCAAATTGCCCGGCCTCTAACTCTTCTTCTAGATAAGGATGTTCCTTTTCAAATGGATGAATCTTGCATCAAGGTATTCAATTCTCTGAAGGAATATTTGACCAAAGTTCCGATTCTTCAATCCCCAGATTGTTCTTTGCCCTTCGAAATCATGTGCGATGCCTCTAACTATGCTATCGATGCGATTTTGGGGCAAAGAATCAACAAGTGTCCCATGGTGATCTATTATGCAAGTCGCACCCTTGTAGATGCTCAAATGAATTATACCACCACAGAAAAAGAATTATTAGCTGTGGTTTTTGCCTTAGAAAAATTCAGATCTTATCTTTTAGGGGCAAAAGTCATAATCTATTCTGATCACTCAGCTCCGAAATACCTTTTGACCAAGAAGGATGCGAAGTCCAGACTTACCAGATGGATTTTACTCCTTCAGGAATTTGATTTGAAAATTCGGGATAAAAAGGGTTCCGAGAATGTGGTAGCTGACCACCTATCCCGAATTCTGATTTCTGAAAGTACACCAATAACTGATTCATTTCATGATGAGCATCTACTGGCCATTTCTCACACTGTTACACCTTGGTATGCTTATTTTGTCAATTACAAGGTGACAAATCAGCTCCTGGAAGGATGGACTAAAAGTGAGAAGGACAGATTCTTTTCCCAGGAGAAGTATTATTTCTAGGAGGATCCGGAACTATTCAAATTTTGTCATAATCAAATCATTAGGCGATGTGTTCTTGAAGAAGAACAACAGAGTGTTCTTAACTTCTACCATAATCTGGCTTGTGGGGGCCATTTCTCGGAGAAGAAAACTGCAGCCAAGGTCCTGCAAAGTGATTTTTACTGGCCCACACTCTTCAAAGATACCCATGAGTTCAGCAAAACTTGTTTGAGATGCCAAGCTATAGGAAATATGGCAAAAAGGGACATGATGCCACTCAACCCAATCTTGGTAGTTGAAGTCTTTGATGTTTGGGGGATAGACTTTATGGGACCTTTTCCACCTTCTTTTCGACATGCATATATCCTGGTAGCGGTGGATTATGTCTCTAAGTGGATTGAAGCAGTATCCACCAGAACCAATGATCATAAAGTGGTCATTAAATTCGTCCAGAAAAATATCTTTTCTCGGTTCGGGTGGCCTAAAGCAATCATAAGTGATGGGGAAACGCATTTCACGAATTACCAGTTTCGAGCTTTACTTAAGAAATACGAGATTAATCAGAAGATGGCTACCCCTTATCATCTCCAAACCAGTGGCCAAGTGGAAGTTTCCAATAGAGAGATTAAGAATATTCTGCAAAAGTCCGTTAGGCCCGATAGAAAAGACTGGTCTGAAAGATTGGATGATGACTTATGGGCCTATCGGACCGCTTACAAAACTCCTATTGGCATGTCTCCTTATCGCCTGGTTTTTGGAAAAACGTGCCACCTTCTGGTAGAATTGGAACATAGAGCATATTGGGCCATTAAACAAGTCAATCTGGACCTAGCCCAAGCTGGTTCCCACCGAACCTTACAGCTGAGTGAGCTAGAAGAGTTGCGCAACGAGGCCTATGAGAACTCCGAGATCTATAAAGTCAAAACTAAAGCTTTCCATGATAAACATATTGTGCGAAAATCTTTTCTTCTAAATCAGAAAGTTTGGCTATTTAACTCTAGGCTTCGCCTATTTCCAAAAAAACTGAAATCTAGGTGAGATGAACCATTCTTGGTCATTAAACCTTCGATCATAGAGCTGTTAAAATAAGGAATCCTAAGAATGGGAACACTTTCACCGTTAATGGTCAACGGTTGAAACCATTTATTGAAAACCTTCAAAATGAGCCACAGGAATCCATTGAGCTGAGTGATCCGCATTAAATGAACTTTCGTCTGGTTGAAGACGTTAAACTTAGCGCTTGTCGGGAGGCAACCCAATATTTTTAATTCAGCTTTTGTACTTCTTTTCATTTTTTAGGTCTCTGAGCAGCAGTCGGCTTTGGTAAGTCTCATCCTCTTCATCACAGGTTGTTTCTCTCCTGCACAATTCTCTTATGGCTGGCATGTTTTTCATATCTTTTATGCCATTGAGGACAATGTCAATCAATTTTGGGGGTGGGGGCAATCAGTATAATATGCATTTGTTTAAAAATCTTTTGAAGAAAACTGATATCTTTTACTGAAAAAAAAAATGATCAAAATTTTAAAACATTCTTTCAAAAACTTCTTTTCACACCCCACGGAAGTTGCATGAAATCATGTTCATTAAGAAAAATCTTAAACAAACCAATTTTTATTAGCCACATTGGAAAAAGTCTTTAAAAGTTTAGAATATCCCACTTCACAAGAATTTACGGCAGGATGATTTTCACACACACACAGCAACTTAGAATGAATGAAAGACCTTAAAAATATTGAATTGCTGGAATTAATCTTAAGGATAGGACTACCTAGTCTAAGTTTTTCTTTTGGGTTGAACGAAAGGAACGTTAGGACCCGTAATAGGGGACCGTCCCACTCAGCACTCTAAAGAGGGTCATTTAAGATGAACAGTTGTAAACCATAAATGCTATAAAAGGTGTCAAAAGAGCTAAAGGAAGGCAGATGGCAAAAAGTACGCACCTCCCCTCAAGCAAACTAAAGAAAGTAGCAAAAGGTAAGCACTCTCAAAGGCAAATGCGCAAATAAATGAAAAAAGCCGCGCTAAAAAGTCCTTATACGACCAAGTCGTGAAAAGTACTGAGTCGGGGCGGGAGCTGAAAAACAGTCTTCGCTGACTGATCGGGAAATCCCTTGCTCTCTTCTCTTCCCCAGGTAGTCTTATATAAAGGGTTAGTAAAGGTAAGGATATAACGGAAAGGGCAGAAATGAGTTATAAGCATGCCAATTTACATGCATGATCACCTGTCGCGAATCAAAGTATTGTGGGAAATGAGAACTTTAGCTGAACCAATCGGCTACCACTTAAATTGTTGGTGAAAAGATAACTGCAAATGAAGCATGATAATTCTTTGTTGTCCTAAGTTTTTTCCCTATTTGCATTGCTAAGGGACTAGCAATGAGTAAGTTGGGGGGTGTGATAAGTTGATAATGTTGATCATTTAAGGTCAAGCACACGCAGCATACTCACAATTTTATCTGAAAAATAGCATAAAATGATAGATAATGTCCTACCAATTCCAACGGTACCGATTTCGTCAAATTCCGACTTAAAAACATTGTCATTTCATGTGAATCAAAGAGTATAGTGCATTTGCGGTTTTTCAGCTAAACCGAGATATTAAATAAATTAATAAATGTGATATTCAAGATAAATACTTAACTAACATTTATTTTTATGATAACATGACATGAAGGCAAGGTGGCGCAATGGTTAAAGCCCTAGAGACTTGTGGGGAGGACATGAGTTTGAATCTCGACAAAAATAACTTCATTTTGGCAAAAAGATCAAAACAGGGGTAAAATGGGTATTTATTACCCTAAAAAGAGTTGCCCTAATTCTTACCCAAGAAGGGGGAAAGAACAGCAGCCGTCACCTCCTTTCCCTCCTTTCTCTATTTTGAAAATTTTCTCCCCTTTTTAAAGACATCTCTTCCCTTCTTTGGCTCTCTCGAAAAATTCCCTCTCTCTTTCTCTCTACCGCTACTTCTCTCTCTCGCTGGTCTTTCCCCCTCCTTCTTCTTAATTTCTCTCACACGCATCCTGTTCTCTCCCCCTACTTTTCTCCCTCTCTCTTGGCTTTCTGTCAGAGGCTCCCTCTCTCTGTCAGACCTTCTCTGTCTCTCTTCCTTTTCTCCTGTTTCTCTCTACTGTTCTCTCCCTCTCTCTGTTGCTCCCCTCTCACTTTTCCCTCTTCCCCACACGCTCTCTCTCTCTCTCTCTGCTTCACTCTCTCCCTCTCTTCTCAACCGCATCTCTCTTTCCCCCTCACTTTTTCTCTCTCTCTCACATACCCTGCCTCCCTATCTCTCCCTACCTTTTTTTTTCTCTCTCTCTCCTTGCCCCTGCGTGTCTCTCTCTCCCGCAGGCACCCCTTCTCTCTCTTCCTTTTTCCCTTCTCCCTCTCTCTTTTGTACGCGCTAGGCGTCGGACGAGGACGAGGACCGGACAGCCACGCGGCGCGCCTCGAAGAAACTCGCACAGGCGACATCGTCGCCTGTGCCACAACTTCCTGCCCCGCGGGTCGCGCTCGCCACGTGCTGACCGTTGAGGCCACCACCCCTCCAGACACCAGAGCGCCGCCGCCACGTGGCAAGCCCAGGCTCAAGCATGCCCGACGTCGTCGTCCTCTGCGCCATGCGTCGCCGCGCGAGCCACCCCGCTTGCTCCACATCGTCGATCGACCCCCAGTGGGCGGGAAGCTCGCCGCCAACTGCCACGAGTCGTCTGTGCCCCCTGTGCCTCGCCTGTCTCGCCCTCGACTGCAACGCCCGCTGCGTGAGCCACACGCCTACCATGTGCCCGAGCCAAAGCCGCCGAGCACGCCGGTCCACGGCGCCAGGCCATTACAGTGCACCCCACTGGCCCTATTCTGCTTGCTGATTTGGCATATTGTGCCCATGTTCCTACTGTTCCATGTTGCTCCACTGCCACTGCCCCACTTTTTAGTTATTTTATTTTATGATTTAATCTTAATGTGTAAGGTTACATAATTCTGTTTAAATTATTGTCAGTAGTGTGACTTTGTCATATTTAGTTCCCTTTTAGTCTATCGCTCTCTCCTTATTTTATAAGCATGATCATATTAGTTTGGTTTCTAGGATTAGATTTGGTTAGATTTATTTGCCTTTATTAGCTTTAATTAATTAATTTTGTTCATTAACATTGAAGTTGTACAAATTAATGTCTCTTAAAGAGTTAATTATTTCTCTAATTTTTAGCATTAGATTTACATTAATTAGTTGCTCAATTTCTAGGTTACCTTAGGCTCTAGTTTTAAACTCTCACATCATTTAAACTTGTTAAATCAAAATTCAAAGTTTTCGAAATTAAAATTCTATTTCCCTGTAGATTGACCCGATTCTCACCACTTTCTAATTTCAAATAAAATTGTGAGACCGGTAATATTTGAAGTTGGTTGCCGTGAGCATTTAACGACGTGTATCGCGCGCATATCAATAGCCTGGATCCGAGCTGCCTCCCTAGCTTCCTCAATAAGGTCCAGGTTCTCCCATAACTTCTTATTGTTACTAGCTTTGTCCTAGCTTCTGATTTTCTCCCTCGAGTATGAACAATCTCAAACCCTTCCACGGATTAGATCAGTTGGAGGACCACATCCTTGTATTTTTTCATAGAAGGCTCTTTTGCTTCATCACCAATAGCTGGGAGTCCAAATGTGCCTAAACTTGGGTCGCCCCCAACCGTTTGGCCATTCAGATCCCCGAGATGAGGGATTCATACTCTACCTCGTTGTTGGTAGTGGGGAATTGAAACTTCAAAGAGAATTGGAAGCTCTCCTCCTCTTGGGAACCAGGAGATATTATAATGAGACCGGCCACGCAACCTGTGGCTTGGGCCGATCCATCTGTGAAAATTTGCCAGATAGGTCCTTCGCCAAGCTCCACAACCTACTCTTCTGTTGGCAAGGTGCATTCAGTCATAAAGTCGGTGAGTGTGTGCGCTTTGATAGCCGTCCTAGGTCGGTAGGTGATTTCAAACTCCGACAGCTCAATCGCATTTGATCATGTGGCCGGAAGCATCCGATCACTGCAATAGTTGTCGAAGAGGTCGATCGGTGACAACCTTTGGGCCTGGAAGTAGGGATGTAGCTTCCTTGCGGCCATTACCAAGGCGAGGGCCGTTTTCTCCACCGCTTGATACCACGCCTCCGGTCTTTAGAGGACCCTACTGACATAGTAAACTTGCCTTTGTATTCCTCCGTTCTCCCTGACAAGAACAAAACTAATGGTGGAGGGGGTTGCTGACAAGTAAACCCGAAGTTGTTCACCTGTGGTTGGCTTGGAGAGCACCGGAGGTCGCCTGAGATATTCTTTGAGTTCTTTGAATGCCGTCTGGCACTTAGGCGACCAAATGATATGGCCTCTCTTGTCCGGAGGGTTCTCCCTCACCCTCAGCAACTTAAAGACGGGAAAGCAGCACTCAGTTGCTCTGGAGAGGAATCTGCTCAGTGTCGTTAGCCTTCCTGTGAGCCTTTGGACATCGTTAAGGAGGGTCGGCGGGTGCACAAAAAGGATGGTCGATATTTTATCGGGTTTGGCCTCAATTCCCCGCTGGGTTACCATGAAACCCAGAAACTTCCCTGGCCAGGGCAGACACTATATCAGTAAGGAGTTATCTGATATAGTTTAGAGTGAATCGACCGACTAAGGTTTAACAGTTAACCATGCCCTAGGTCGATTCAAAAGCATTATATGAATGAAGGATTATATCTACACTGTAACCGATGACATAAATGTTTCCTTAATGGGTTGCAAAACCCCAATGCTTTCTAGGTTCGCGCAGTGTTGCTTGAAATCCAATGCGATCGGAGGTCTGTCCAAGTTTTATGTGGGACATTAAGTTTGGTTAATTAATTAATATATGGATATTAATTAATTTAGTGAGTTAATAAGGAGTTGCTGAGCTTAATGGGCCATTAACTGGACTGATATTGGGGCCTAGAGAGTCACACGCAAAATGTCTTCAATCGATGGGTTCTTTAACAGGTTTTATAATAAGTACAGGTTTTTCTGAAAAATCGCAAAGTCACTTATTATAAAAGTACGGCTACTAGGTCAGAGGCTAGACACTCTGACCTGGTGTAGCCGCTCTTATCTCACTCTCCTCTCTCTTTGGCCACCCCCGTTAGAGGGCGCCCCTGGTGGTTCTGCTCCACCTCCTGTCGGCTCCGCTTCCCATAAGACAGGAACTCTGAATCTGCATGTTGCGTCAGAATCGCAGACGCCGTACCAAGCGAGGAAGCGAGGACGATCCGTCGAGATCCGTAGACACCGTACCAAGAGAGGAAGTGAGGATGATCCGTCGAGATCCGTAGACACCGTACCAAGCGAGGAAGCGAGGACGATCCGTCGAGAGGAAGACTACATGGATACCGCTAGAGGCCGAGTACCTGCGCGGCTTGCGGCATCGCACCGATGGAACCACACGAACGGGGATTCGAGTCCACACAAGGTGAATACCGCTTCACTTCTGATCTGTTCTAGATTTTCGAAACGGCACGAGATCCGATATTTTATTTTCTACTGCATTTTCGATCTCGCCAAGAGATCCTAACACCTTCCATCTCCCCATAAAGGATTACCTTTTTCTGCAGAATCTCCCATAGCATCTCCCCCTTTTCCATACATTCCAACCCTTTCTTAGGTGCCCCTTTAAACTCCAGTGGGCAGAAGGTAGATCAAGAGACATCTTGACTTCTCCCAATCTCACTCCACCAAGCCATTTTCATGTGCCACCTTGCCCCCTCCTAAAGTAGAGCCCCAAAACGTCCACCCACCTCCATTTCCGTCTCCAAACCCTATCTACAACCCCTAGCATAGAGCCCACTCTTCCTCCATAGTTTTGACGCTCCAGCGCACTTCTACAGCCCCTACGGTGCTGTTGTGTTCCTAGCACCAAGCAATCTCGGTGAACTTCTTCTGGACGCCTCCAGCATCCTGCTAGCTGAGCAAGAGAGAGCTCCATCATCCCACCTTATTCTGAAGCAACAACCTTGAAGATCCTCTTCAAGGTAGACTGTCGTATGGCCCCTCCGACATCGGCTATGCGTGTAGCAGTGACACACGGAGCCGAACGTTGGCAACATGTCCCAACTATCCCTCTTAGATGTTGTTAATTCTTGCTGATTTCTAAGTTCTATTTCTTCTTCTTCCCCACGTCCTAGACGACTAAATGAAACCATCCTCAGCCCCACTCAGCCCCTGAAGCGAGGGACACACAACAACTATTCTCGGGATCTTCCTCGCAATGGCGTACTACGACAGATTCCTGCTCATGTATAAGTTCCGTCTTCGGCACCCATATAGCATCCTTCTTTCCCATGATCTCCCCTCCTGTGTGAGGAGTAATTTTTGTGACTCTATTTCCTCATCCCTGAGATCACCCTCCCTGCGAGGAGGTGTTTAATCGTTGTAAACCCAGGAGCAAGCGTCATCGCCACTGCATGCATTAGCACCCATCCCTGCATGCCCCGTCTCTGATCGAGTTCGGTTTCTTCAAACGGGATAGGTGCATAGATACCCCTCTCTCCTTGTAAACTTCTTGTTTTTCTATTATTTGAATCACTTTGATGCGCTATGAGTGTGTGTTACCTTGCCACCATCAAACTGAAAGAATTGTTGCTGCGAGAGTAGAGTGTAGTGAGAACCAGTGCTCAAGGAGCACTAGTCCCTCACCTTAAGGGTAGCCATCCCAAAAGCCTCCAATCCAAGGCTTCAATGGGTCTGTGACTCGAGCTGTAAGGCCATCTTGACGCTGCTGTTCTCCCTTTAGAAAGCCAAAGAATCAAGTGTGATTTGCATGCGCAAGTGAGTTGAGTGCTTTCTTGGTCAATGCTAGTTTCTAGGTAGGTTAGTCCATCCTGCTTAGGCCATCCCGCATCACCCCTCCGATGCCTAAGTCAGAAAACTAGGGGAAGGAAGGAAGCAGACTAGAGTTGATCTGGTTCTACACAACATATCTTGAGAGGTTGGACCATGGGTCCTTATATAGCAGTTCAAGACTGTCGTAGAGACCAATTCCGATCGGAAAGTGTAGATCCCAGCTAGGTCTCCCCATTGAGTCCGAAGAAGGGAAGGTGCTCACCGGAAAAGTATATGTGTCTTAGCAGACTTTCAGGGGTCCTTCTGATGAAACCTGGGTCGGGATTAGATTCCTCAGAGCTGATCAGGGTTTCTTATTAGATGAGATTCGATCCTCCCAGGATACTCCTGGCATTAGGATGGTGCAGGTTGGCATTTTTATGGCAAGTCACCCATAGTTGCAGACCCTACAAAGATTATAATATGTACTAACCTCTGCAGGTAAGATGGAGACTCCTAGAGTTAAGTCGTTACCGGCTTCCTCATTATATCAAACTATCTTGGGCTCTAACGGGTCCTCCTCTATAAAATTCTGGTCCGTGATACTGGGCCGGCCCACTCGCCTTTGGGCCAATTGAAATTCTTCTCCCTCATTCTTATTAAACATGTATCATGTAGAATGTTAAAGTAAAATCATACAGTTTCAAGAGGTTTTTGCATAACTTTTTTTTGGGAGAGCCCAGCTACCCCCTAACTCTGCCACCAGGAAGAGTATAACCGCAACCATTTTGTGGATGTCGAGGGTGGTAAAACTATAAACCATAATATGTTAGAATGAGGGGTATATATGCAAATATGGTAAGTTTTAACTATTATCTTTTATCCCGGGAACCTGAAAGATATGGCAAGAACAATCTATGCAAAAATATAATCGTATCTGATAGGTTAACATGGCGTACCTACTGCTATAATTTTTAACAATTACATTATACAAATAAATGAATAAGTATAAAGCTAAAGACAAGCTTCTTTTCTAGGGACAGGGAAAGGACGGGTTCATTACTGAGAAAGACTTACAGCATTGCCGATTGGTAAGTTACTTGTTACTGGTGTTTCTAATGTTAAAAATGTAATTTGTTTTTACATGGACTTCATTATGTCTATATTGTCTATATAATCCGATCTTTAATCGGATGATTCAAAAAATTTAAACATTCAAAAATTATGTCCCACTGAACAGTAAAAAATAATTGAGTAATCTAATCAAAAATCAGATTGTATAGACATGTAAATTGATTTGGAGTCCACTTAAGAGAAAATTGTAAACTTTTTAAATTAAAAACACAGTTTGCGGGACAGATAAAGCCGTGTCTCTACACGAGTAATACTTGCTGCAATGACCCTAGGTACTACACGAAGGGTCATTGTAGCAAGTAAATATTTTTCTAAAATTTTTTCCTAGGTCCGCCCCGAGATGCCGTAACCATCCGTACAGTGCAATGTCCAATCAGACGACCCAAAAAAATCTGAAAAATAAAAAATCGAGTTCCAATAAACAGTAAAGAGCATCTAGGGGTGGACCTAAAAAAAGATAATTTCTTTTTTTAATTTACCCACTTCAATGACCCTGGGTGTAGCATGCAGGATCATTGCAGCAAGTATTGCTCTTATCTTCACATAAAATTCCTTCCTACTCGCCACCAATGAGGAGTGCTACCATAATTGGGTGTGCAGCAACGCCGAGTCACAACGCACAACTGGGTGCGGTTGGACCACGTGACGTTGAAGGCCAGCTGGGAATGCTGACATCGGCATGTCCGCTGCGCCAACGCTGACATCCAGACACCTGCTGCGCTAATCGACTGCCCGGATCCGCCCCCGTCAAATCCCGCACCGTAATGAGTACCCCGTCCTGTCCGTTTGAAATTTACGAAGCGTTTGAATATTTTCTACCCAAAATGCCATTTTCCCACCCATCGCCATCCACGCGGGAAACAACGAAGCCAGAGGAGGGACGCGGCCGGAAGCGGAAGAGAGTGGAGGAAGCGAAGGTGAAGCGGACCTGCATCGCGTGAACCTGCGTCGCTGACATACCCCGGCCCGTTTCGCGTCTCCTCTGCTGGGGCGGACGTGAACCTGCGGCGTTGAAACGGCCCGAAGCGGAGGAGAGCGAAGGAGAGCAGAGGTGAAGCAGGCGGCCGGAAGCAGAGGGGCGGCTGGTAGCGGAGGTGAAGCGAGTGGCGGTAACGACCGGGTATTTCTCCTTCACTTTTTTTCCTTTCTTTCCTATCTCTCTTGTGCCATCTTCCCAACCTCCTCTCTGTCATGCCCCTTCTTCCTCTGTCATCTTTTTCTCCCACACTGGATTTCCTTCCAACGGCCACAGTCCTTAGAGAATTTCATTTGTTCGCGCGAGGTCCCCCCTCCTATCTCGTGCTGGTCGTGAAGCGGCAACCCCATCTTCTGGTCGGTGGTTTGATCAGCAACTTGCAAGCAGGGGCTTCAGTAGCAACGACCAAGAGAACCAATCCGATTACCTAGTCTCTCTCCTGTATACCTGCAAGAAGCTTGCAAGAAGGATCCTACCGAAGCACGAATCAGGGTGAGTGGCAATGTCAATGTTCCTCAATCATATTTAGTTTTTGTCATCATTGGTCTTCCTTATGTGTCACTGTTTTGCAGAACATTTCATAGCAAGTATGGCAAAAAAGAAGGGGACAGCGGTGATCCCTCCAAAGGGGAAGAAAGTCGATCACAAGAAGGCTATTACCGAGCAGAGGATGGCCACCCCTGAGGCTAGCCGACCAGAGTCCACATCCACCACATCAGGTACGAACTAAATTTTTTTTTTCTCCCTTCTTGCAACTTGGTAAATTTCATCTCAAATGTCATTATGTCTTCTACTGGTATCATTTTGAAGACACATTTTGTTCTTTGATTTTTCTGTACATTATTCTTTGTAATTTTTTACTCCTAGATCTCCTAAGTCCACCTCTCCGCATGTTCCGTCGTTTTCAATAGATCCGCTCATCCACTTCCACATTTTCCTTTCTTCTTGTCACTGTTCTAGAAGTTAGCATTAGGGAAGCCCATTGAGTTACAAAGTAGACAGTAAAATAAAAAGTAAACCTTTGTTAAAAGGGAAAAAAAGAAGAAAGAACAAATAGGACATACAAGTTGACAGAAAATCTTATACATTTTCCAATGACATACGAATTGAGCCTCAGGACACATCTAACTTAGACAAGCTCTCCAATGTATGATCAATTTACCGCAAAAGGCAGAGTTTACTAAGGATATTCATATCCTCATAAGTCAACTTTGGTCTCAGAACTTATGATCACCATTCCTAATAAATGCTTGTGCATCCTACATGACTCATCGTCTCTCTCCTGCGCATCACTTGACCTGCCTCTCTTTCCTTTCAAACCTCCACCAGACAACATCCTCCCCACCTCACCTTATATGAGTATGCCTGATGGTAATAAAGAGCTTGACTACAATACAGGCCTCCTCTTGTTTAACTTACAATGTGATACTGTAAACTTTTTAATTTCTTCTACGTTGTCTGACGATTGTCAATGTCAACCTGAACTTGTCATTCTTAATATGTATTTGTGGATCTTAACTTGGATATGTGAATGAAAATCTGTAGTTGTCAATCTTAATATGCATGTGTGAATATTTACTTGTATTCGTTCATAGAGACCTTTATTTGTTAATGTTAACATGTATTTGTGAATTAAACTTGAGTTTGTCAATATTAACTTGGATTTGTCAATGTTAACATGTCAACAATTTTTCGATAATTTTTACATTCTGTCTGTGTGAACATTAACTTCTGTTTGTCCATCATATCCTTTATTTGTCAATCTTAATTTGTGGATGTTGACATTATCTGTGTCCAACCCACCCAACCCACCCCGTGGTCACCTATCACAAACATATTACTTGCCTCTCTCCCTGATTTGATTTCACATTGTCTAACATTCCTGATAACCACATGGTGAAGTTATATTTTTTTTTTTAAAATAATGAATAAACAAGTGATCCGTGAGAGATCTATCACCTAAGAAAGAAAATATTACATCTATTTTGTCCAACCCACCCTGTGGCCACCTATCATAAGCATATTAGATGCCTCTTCCGTTGATTTAATTTCACATTATCTAATTTTCCTGACAACCACATGGTGAAGAGGTTTTTTTTTTTTTTTAATAATCCAAAAATGATAGGTCAGATACCTATCCCCTAAGAAAGAAAAAATTACATGTGTTATTTCCAACTTACATTGTGCCCACCTATTATAAGCATATTACTTGTCCCTCCCCCTGATTGAATTTCACATTGGTTTTTTTTTTTTAATAATAAAAAATTGATAGGTGAGATACCTATCACCCAAGAAACAAAAAAATTGTTATTTGCAAATCATCTTGTGCCATATTGGACACTAGGACACAACACAAGTCTTGAATATACATGTTCATGCTCCATTTACGATTTTAGATGACCACTTCATTTTTTTCAAACACTTGTTTAAACATTAAGTAAGATTCAATAAACTTATTAATATCATACTCATCATTTCTATGTTTTGGACAAGTTTCAATTGATCATATTCTTCTAGATGGATGTGTACATACAAATATATTTAACTTTGTATATCTCTTGTATTGTGATGTTTTCTTTCCAAAATTATGTTGTACCTAGTTACATGTTTGTATAAACACAAAACATCCATGTCCATGGCTCATGTCCATGGCTCACAAATCATGTGGGCAAGGTAATACCTATGAACAACTTAACAAAGGATAAGCAACAATCTTGAAAACAGCTTGCATACTTTATATAAAAAAAGGTAGCTTGCTTACAATGTTATAGATTGCACTGCCAATTTTATTTCAACAATACACCCCCTCTTAAATTGGTCATCAATCTTGGCCATTTCTCGTGTATGTTGAATGTGCACCTTCATAGATGCCATTAAGTTTAAAACGGTTTTTAACTTGAGGCCATATTCCTTCAACAAGGCGAGTGGAAAAATGATGTTATTTATACTATGTTGTATCCCAAAAATTTTAGGAGAGAACATGCACATTCTTTGGGCCAAAAAGAATTGGTAGAAAACAATTTCAGCATTCATTCTTTAGGTAGTCAGTGGTATAGGAGATTATAGAATTGTTGTGCCATCTTTCGACAGCTGGTTTATGGGTAAGATGTAAGGATGACTTTTGATTTCAACATTTCCTTTTATTCTCTTTCTCATGCATATTGTTTGCTATATTGGTACAGTGCATGATAAACTATGAGATTCTAAAGAAAGATTAATTTTTTTAACTTGAACAAAGGCTACGCATAGGAAGGACATGGGAAAATTAATCTGTCCTTTGCATTTATATGGCACACTTCCAATACTCTTATTTTGCTCAATGGTGGAATGACATGGGAAGGAACTAATCAATACACCCTTATGATTACCATTACATTCGTTGGATAACTGGTCATGTACTATCGTTCCACCCTACGTGCAGACACACCTTCTTCCATTGACTATGATTTGCTGCACAATCATGTTGTACACCGGCAGTCAATTTTAGGCCACAGTAAATATTTTTACACTTTATTTTTTATACAGTTCAGTACCTCATAAATTGTCATATTCTTTTAATTACGTGTTTGTAGTTTTCTGTATTTTCATTTGGTTCTCAAATTGTTGCATAGTTCATTTTGTTTAAAACATGATTGTGCACGTGGAATGGATGTTGCACTCAGTTAACAGCCAGTGAACATAGTTCTAAGTTCTAATTCCGTTCACGAACTTGTAATTGTTAACTTGTAATCGTCCACAACAACATTTATTTGTCAATCTTATCCCATATTTGTGAGTGAAAACTGAGATTTGTCAACTGATTCCAAACTCTATGCAGCAAATCTGCTATTTGTCATTTAAGTTATGTATTTGTAAAGTAATTGTTGTTGTTTCCTTATAGTATTTCATTCATGATATTTAGGACTAATTATTTCTTCATTGGTAACACAGGTGGACGGGGACAAATTTTGCTAGCCCGATGCTCTTTAACAGCATACGTGGATGACCGCGATGCCTTGGGCTTTAGAGATTGCCACAGGAGTTTGATGTGCCAAACTCCATTTGTGCCATTCATGGACAACCGGCCTCTCACATCGTTCCCTTTCTATTTCCTAGAGCAAATAATAGATGCCTTTCAGGGAGGGTGTGACTTTGTCCTTAGTACAACGGTGGTCACATTCTCCCCCCAAGATGTCGCTTTGATTTTGGGAGTACCATGCACAGGCGTTGAAGTGCACCATTACGGCTCAAAGGATTAGCCTTCCCGACTTCGGGAACGTTTTGGCGAGAAAGTAGTGTTCGAGAGAAAGATCATACGGGAGCTAATTCACAGTCTTGTAGGCTCCGATGATGAGGTAGATGTAGCCGACATAGTTCGGCTGTGGATACTCCTACTGTTCTCTACATTTTTGTGTCCAGTAACTCAGCATAGATGCCCCCGTCAGCTACTGCATTATTTGGATGACCTACAGTCACTTAGTAAATATTCCTGGGCAGTGGCATTTCATCAACTCATCATGCACAAATTTGATGTCCTGGTACGTGCAGTAAAAGACAAGAGGAGTGGCAGGAAAACTGTAGGAAAGAGAAGTCGTGGGGGAGGGGAACCAATAGGGAATATATTCTTATATGGTTGCTCAGCTGCCTTAGCGGTATGTATTCTATTAGTTTTACTATTCTTTGTATTTGATGTTGTATCATTTTACATATCATATAATATATTTTTAACTCATTTTGCATGTATTTGTAGGTGTGGTTTCTGGAGCATACCTACATCCGGCAGCCACTAAACAGGTCTGCATTTCCCCGTTTATTTCAGTGGCCATCCATGAATGTACGAAAATTTACGTGGACAACAGCCACCTTGAGAACAAATCAGGTAATATTCACCCATGAAATGTGACTAAATCCACGTGCATTGATGTTATCTTTTTTCTTAGTAACAACGTGATCTAAATACTTTCAAACAGGTTGTTGAGAAATTGGACCCGCTGAAAGGTGGCTCCTTGGGATGGGGGAAGAAAGCAGAAGGGAGGAGCCAGCCACCTCTAATGCCATCGAGACATTGACACGCCAAGTTACGGCGCTTGTTGACATGGTCAAATGTCTAGATGAGAAGCATGCAAGGGAGTTGATGGAGGTTCGAAAACAAATAGATGCCCGATTTGATCGTTTGGAGAGCAAAGTTGATGCTCTTTTCGCACAAGTAAGGGCTTTGGGTCATGAACATGGGAAGGGGGAGGTGCCTACAATGGGTGCTGCAGTTGAGGAGGAGGGAGAGCATGCAGGGATACATGGACTTGAAGAGGAAGGGGACCTCCACGACGGGGCGGCATGCGTTGGTACGGAATCGGGAGAGCACCTTCATGAACAGTTGGAAGCATCTGCTAAGGTTGAGCATAAGGAAAAGACTAAATCTTTGCGTATGTTTAAGAAGAAGAGGACTGCTGGACCCAAGAGGATTATTTCTGAAGGGACATTGGTAAGTGGATTGTTAGAAAGTTAGTTTACTTATTTTCTTCTTATTGTGATTCATGTGTACTCTAATGCAGGCATCTCTGAAGAAGGAGGAATATGAATTTTCTGGGAAGGTTCTTCTAGGAGTGAACGATGAGGTGGTCATTCACACTTTTTTATCATCTAACATGACCGAGTAAGTAAATTTCTATACATTTACTACATTCATCCACTTTGGAAAAAAAAGTGAACACTGGAGGAAAAGTTTACCAGTGACAAGAGAAAAAAAAAATGATAAAGATGAAAAAAAAGCATGGAAGGAAATCTCTTTTTCAAGTTTCATGTATATTCTCTACAAAACTCTAGGGGAACTTTAGGAGTCACAAAAGATTACTCATGTCTTCTTACTTAGAGAGGCCGGAGTCGTCCCTCCACTGCCTCTTCTTGTCTAAGAATAGTGCTGCATAGTAGGATATGGGCTTCCATAGTGATAGATGCATGCATGCCGAAAGCAGAAACCCGCATACTGGGATATAGGCTTGCATGTTGAACTGGTTTTAGGGGGGAAAAAAAATAGGAAGGGAGGAAAAAAAGGTGGAAATCCTAGAGATTCAGCAACATTTAGAAACTTTTTTGCAGCTCTGAGAGGCGATTTGCACTTTTGTGGGAATTTAACAAAAAGGAGCAAGAACATGGAGCATTCAAAATCTAGAAGGGGTTCCCCGAACACATGCATGGGCTTTTTTCCCTTTTCTTCTCTCTCTATTTCATAGAATCAACACCCCATTCAGACAAAAAGGAAAATGGAAAGGGGAAGGGAACAAATTAAGCAGACTTCAGGAATTTTAAACACTTTGCCTACCCTTTTGATTATTTCCTCTTGCCCTCCTCCCCCATTTATTATGCTTGGTGTTGGTGCAGGTTAAAGTGGTAAAAGGAGGAAAAAAAAGGGCATCATAAATACCGTTGATAGTGGTTGACTTTGTGTTTTTTTTACTACACTGTCTGATTCAGAAAAGGGACCTCTTGCTTCTCCCTTTTAATGTCAGTGCTTGTAGTATGAAATTTCTATACGAATTTTGTTGTACGAGTGTCATACAAGCGTTTTTTTTTTTGCATAGGCTGTTTCATTAGAGAATGTTAACATTTTTTTGTCAAGTATGGAGATGAAAATGGTTTGTGAAAGAGAATACCAGAAAATGGGTGGCAGTTGTTTTGGAAATATGTTTATATTCGAAAGTTTAATGTTGTCTTCCTGAATGGAAGTTATGATGTTCTATAAGAATGCACTGTGTTACTACATTTTTAAATTGTCTTCCTTAATCAGCTTTTTTATAGAAGAAAGCTTGCATCTCATCCTGTTCTGTGGTCTTTGTCTTTGAAAAATTACAATTTTCTTTTAGTACACCTATGTCAATTCAAAGCTTCATAGCTTCATACATGGACGTTCTGATATTTTCAGCATTATCCTTAGAGGATAATCATTTATCCCTCCATTCCTGAGACATCTAGGCCCACTCAGTCATCTACCAAACACAACGGACTCATTTTGTGTCCATTTTCCATTGCGTATGACAATTAGTAGTTTGAAACTTCCTTCACTAGAGCTGTAACTTACTGAAATTTCTCTTTCATTTCAAGTAGGAGAGTAAAAATATGTTTTAGATATTGATTCATTTTCCATTACATGTCTTTTATGTATAGGTATGTGTTTACATTCTGCCTTCATATTGTCAGTGAACATGTTGTCTTGAGCACTACATGGGATGCGAATTTCCCAAGACTACACGTGTCCCATTTATTATCTAGACAAATGACACACGATGATGTAAGTATTGTATGTTAACATTGACAATTGGTAGTAAATTAACATTATATTCATTCATGTAAACACACGTACATATACACATTTACAGGTGATTGATTATGCTGTGCATAGGATCAAACAGAGGCAATTACAATCTCCTGATAGTTACAAAGTGTGGGGCTATTTGTCTAGCATTCATCGAAACAAGGTAGATATTGTTAAAAAGAACACGGCCGCCAAAGCAGAATGTCTTATAAAGCTATTTAAGGAGCTCAGTACGGATGAGGCGATAGGAAAAGTTGACTTTGTTTTCTTTGTGCTGCACTCCTCAAACCATTGACATCTGCTTACCCTTGATACACAGAGGAAGTGCTTCACATCATATAATTCTATCAAAGGAGATGTATTATATAATGCCACAACACGGTCTTGGGTAATGAAGTGTTTGACTTATTAATCTGTGACTATATTCCTTTTTACTATTATTTGTATGACATTTCCTTGATTATCTTTGCAGGGTCTTATCATCAAAAAGTACTTCCAACTCGTTGGGGTGTAAAGTGAAATAAAAAATTGGAAATTGGAGTTTGACGAATCATGCGCATCTGAGCCCCCTGATAGTTTGGATTGCGCGATGTATGTGGTGAGGTTCATAGAGGCATTGACAGTAAGGAGTACAATGCCTCAGATGGACATTACTGCAGACGATATTGTACGATTGAGGGGACAGTTGGCAGTCGACATGGTGACCATGGGCGCTCAATGAACAGCCTTCAATCGGATGTATTTGGATTGGTTATCTTCTAAGAACTTTGTACAGCATGTTGTCACTCACACTTGTATTATTCTCAGGGGTATGCCCCGGTGACGTGATATTTTCAGGAGTATGCATCGGTGTGACCTTGTAAATGATTCACTTTAATATTTTCTACCTTGTGTTATTGTGTTGCTCATGGATCTTGCAAGCTTCTGTCTGTGAGTAGTTTATGTGAAAAGAAACCTGTGTTGTGATGTTACTAGATACTTTTTATGTGTCTGTGATTCAGGTTACAATTGACAAGTACACGTTAACATTGAAAATTACAGGTTAACATTGATAAATACAGGTTGCTCATGGGTCTTGCAAGCTTGTGTCTGTGATGAGTTTCTATAGAAAGAAACCTGTGTCTGTGATGTTACAGATACTTTTTTGTCTATGTGATCCAGATTACAGTTGACAAATGCAGATTAACATTGAAAATTACAGGTAAGCATTCTCAAATACAGAGGTAACATTGATAAATTAATGTATGCACCTACAGGATAATTTTGACAAATACAGGTTAACATAGAAAAATACAACTCTGTATTCACAAATACCGAGTAAGATTGACAAATTATTATAGGCATTGAGAAGATAAGATTGACAAATACACGTTAGCATTGAAAATTACATATAGGTATTTACAAATACCGCGTAAGAATGACAAATTAATATACGCATTGAGAGGATAACATTGACAAATAAACGTTTAGACTGTCAAATGTGGACTAAGGCATTAATCACTATGGCCCTTTACTTGTCAATGTTACTCCGGGATTGTCAATTTCATTCGGTATTTGTCAGTAATAATCTGTATTTGTCAATGTAAATCAAAATAATGTTACTATGTGTTTGTCAATATCCGACAGCATTTGTCCGGGTTACTCTCTATTTATGAACACAGACCCGTATTTATGAATGTTATCCTCTACTATTCAATGTTACTTTGTATTTGTCAATCCTACCTGGATTTGTCAATGTCAATCTATACGAGTGAATGTTAGTTTGTCTTTGTCAATCTTACCTATCATTTGTCACTTTTACTCTATATTTACAAATAAAAACAGCTCATTTGTCAATGTTAGTTGCCAATGTAAAGGTTGTCAATATTATCCTTGTGCATATGAGAATTAGTATTTATCAATGTAATACAATATTTGTCAATTATACGTAGTATTTTTAAATTTAAAATTTATCAATGCTAGTATATGTTACTTAAGATCAACCTGCATTGGTCAATGTTAGTCTGTACTACTCGATCTTGTGTTTATCATTATTAGTTTCTATTTATCAATAAAAATGCCATATTTATCAATGTTAGTTGTAACTATAAAGGTTGCCAATATTATTCTTTATTTATCAATATTATCATGTATTTATCAATGTAATCTTATATTTGTCAATCATATGCTGCATTTGTATATCTAAATGTTTGTTATTTCTACCGTAAGTTTGTCAAGATGACTATGCAGTTGCTAATGTGAGTCAGTGCTGGTCGATATTAGTTTGCGTTTGTCAATGTTACCCTAAATTTATAAGTATTAATATTTATTTATTAATATAAACGTCATATTTGTCAATATTCATTGCCAATTTAAAGATTGCGGATATTATCCTTTATTTTTCAATATTAGTCCGTATTCATCAATGGAAACCTATATTTGTCAATCATACGATAGATTTGTAAATGTACATTTTTGTCAGTGTCAGACTATATTTATCAATACTAGTCGACTTTAGTAAACATTAACCTTCATTTGTCAATGTTAGTCTCTACTACTTGATCTTATTTTGTGTTTGTCGATCTTATCTAGAATTTGTCACAATTAGTCTATATTTATCAACCTAAACGTGTTATTTATCAATCGTAGTTGCCACTGTAAGGCTTGTTAAAATTATCATATACTTATCAACAGTAGTCAGTATTTATCGATGGAATACCATATTTGTCAGTTATAATCTGCATTTGTAAATGCCAACGTCTCTCAGTGTCAGACTCTAGTTGTCAACGCTAGTCCATTTTAGTCAAGATTAATATGTATTTGTCAATGTTAGCCTATGCTAGTCGATCTTAGTTTGTGTTTGTCTATCTAACCTAAAGTTTGTCACTATTACCCCATTAGTTTCTATTTATCAATATAAACGCCGTTTAGTTGTCACTGTAAGGGTTGCTAATTATTAATATTACTTGTTAATATTACTTCGTATTTATCAATAGAATACCTTATTTGTCAATGGTATACTGCATTGGTAAATATAAATATTTAATATAAATATTTCTCGATGTCAGCTTTTATTTATCAATGATAGTCTATATTTATCAATTTTTCTTTGCGTTTGTGAATGTTAGTCTACACTAGTCGATATTACCTGAAATTTGTCAACATTACTCTTTATTTATCAACATAAATGTGTTATTTATCAATCTTAGGTGCTACTATAAGGCTTGCTAAAATTATCCTTTACTTGTCAATATTAGTCCGTAGTTGACAATAAAATTTCATATTTGTAAATCATACTCTGCATTTATAAATGTAAAAGTTTGTCAGTGTCAGACTCTGTTTGTCAATGCTAGTCTGTTTTGATCAAGTTTAACCTGCATTTGTCAATGTTAGTTTGAACTAATCGATCTTAGTTTGTGTTTATCAATCTTACCTAAAGTTTGTCATCAATAATCTCTATTTATCAACATAAACGCCGTATTTATCAATAATAATTGTCACTGTAAGGTTTGCTAAAATTATCAATATTACTCTGCTTTTGTCAATATTACTATGCATTTGTCAATACTCTCCTGTATTGGTGTCTATAGGTTGCAGTATTTATGAACACTATGTGAATGTGTATGCATACCCTCAACTGAGTATAGGTACGGGTGTAACCTGTATAACGAGGTTGCATATCCTTAAAAGCCTATAAAACAATGAAAAAATTTTTGATTTTAATTCAGACTTGAAACACAAAAATTTAACATTCATGAATAGAGAACACATTTGTCAACTTTTCGTTATATTACTTAAAATTTCACATTCACATACAAAGATGTATTACATACAAGTCAAGAACCTATGTACATTGCTTGAGAAATGTACATTCACATACAAAACTTGTATTAAATTTTCACATCACATACATACACTCACACACAACTTTTTCCCTATACAACCATATAAATAATGTATGTCTATCTCAACATCATCTTTCACAAAAATACATAGCTGCAAGGCATATAAACATGCGCCACCAAAAAGGCTTATGGACAACCATCAATTTATATGTTGTTGCATTGTCTCCTTTGCAACATTAGTGTTCATTGTTTTCATCATCTGGATATTGCTCTCAACAGTAGCGTTGTTAGTCTGAGATGCCCTTTTACATTTTTTCCTAAGTTTCTCAAAAGAGCTCTGAATCCTTTTTTCCCTTTTCCAACCTTTGGTAACTGATCTTGGAGGATCTTTAATAGGTCCATTTTTGTCCACGACAGTGAGCATGGATTTGTTTGCTTCGGTGGCAGCTATCAACTTATTCATCAGTTTGGGAATTTCATCCACAACTACATCAAATCTAAGTTTTGACAGAAACCCAGCCTCGGCAACCTTCATGAGACGGTGAATTAAATTGTCGTACCTTACAGAGTTTGAATTTTGCAAGTCATTCTAAACATCAGAGTCATCAATTGTTGAACGATACCTCATCTCTTTTGTCCACCGCTGCATAAAATATCTTTCGGGAATCATATTGATGCCGCAAAGAAGAAATGCCATCAATGCATACCTACATAAATATCCTTTGAATTGGAAACAACGGCAAAGGCATGATATGGTTCTTTCTTTCCAATCACATGATACGGTGTACTCCTTCACAATTTCCTTAACTCTGTCTTTAACTTTCACCCGTTCAAATGACTTTACCCTCAAGACACATATACATTCGTTAAGTTGAATAATGGTAGGATGACAAGCAGTAACATGTATAACCTCTTACTGAAATTTTTTGAAAATTTGCCTCGTGTAAATGTTGGCAGCTTGTTTCTCAAAAGGCGAGGATGTTGTTAAGTAAGCTATTGTTTCTATGGATTTAACATCCGCTTGATTCTCTGCATCATATCTTTTGTCAATTGCAACTGTATACTTTTCAATGAACTCAGCAAGTGTGGTCTTTGAGTGCACAAATCCATCAAAGAAATGATTAATGCTCTCACTACGTTGCGAGGTTGACATTCTTGTACAATCATATTATATCCAGTCTATTTATCAGATTCAAAATACAGGTTAAGGCAAAACAAATGCAGCTTAAAATTGGCAACCATAAATTAATATTGATACATGATTGGAGTGACTAACACATGTTCACCTTGCCAAATATATATGTTCATTGACATACATAACCTAAGAAATGCTCATCAAATTGACAAACACAGAGTATTGTTGAAAAATACATATACAAGTTCAGACTGACAAGTCCATATGAACATTCATAACTATAAATAATAAAAAGTTATCATGATTTGTAAAATAATGATAAAGTAATGAAATATACCTGCGAAGAATGTATCTTTTAAGAACACTGGAACCCACTTCGCACGACTTTCGTACAATCCATTGAACCAACCATTATTTTTGCATGCTTCATACTTACACAACAATTGGTCCCACCGTTCTTCAAATTCATGAGTAGAAAGATAATCATATATGCATTCATCAAAGTCTTCCATAAAATCAGGATGAGTAGTGCATATATGACCAATCTTTTTAGGTATCTTTTGCAAAATATGCCATAGGCAAAATCGATGCCGTGCATTTGGGAAGACCTCAACAATCGCTGCTTCAATGGCCTTATCTTGATCAGTGATGATTGCCTTTGGTGCAACACCACCGTTGGCTTGTAACCAACAACTAAAAACCCATATGAAAGATTGCACTTTCTCATTTGATAGTAAGGCACATCCAAGTAGGATGGATTGCCCATGATGATTTACTCCGAAGAATGGTGCAAAAGGCATTTCGTAGGTATTTGTGAGAAAAGTAGTATCAAAACATATGACATCTCCAAAATATGTGCATGCAGTCCTTTCCCTTCCATCAATCCAAAATACATTCCTTAGTTGTTGGTTGTCATTCAAATCTATGACATAAAAGAATGACGGACTCTTACTCTGCATTTGTAGAAAATGGGTCATCATTATCTTGGTATCACCTTCCTTCAATTGACTTTGTCGTTCTCTATCTAGGAAGTTTCTACAATCCTTTTCAGTAAATTGTAACTGTCGAACACCACCCTTTCTTCTCGCAATACAGGACACTATATTTGATGTTGATATTCCCACACTATGCATATTCTTTATTTTTACCTTTTTAGGCGTGCATATCCTTCGGTGTGACCGCAAGTATATAACAGCCATTGGAGACAATCTATGATTATGCTCAAGTAGAATATGGTATGCAATCCACTTTCTGCTACTTTTATCTAACTTCACTTTCATGCCTGCTTTGCAATCAACTTTTGCACTATCTCGATGACATAAAGCTTTTGGATCTCTCCTACTCTGTCTATTCTTCCAGCAACCAAACATCTTGTGCGTACAAGACCCACGTGTAAACCTGCTATGGACAGTAGATATACCAAATCCTATATGTCTAGCATAGGTGTTATAAAAGCATCTCGCATCTTCAGCCGTATCAAAGTTCATGCCATTGCATGGTTCTACAATATTGGCATGCCCATCATCATTTTTCTCCTTTGTAGGAGTCTTACTATGCGAGGATAATTCTGAAAAAAAATACAAAGAAACAATTAAAAATATAAAATTGAAGGTTACATTGAACAATACAAGTTCCCAATGAGGCATGGGTCTCACATCATTGACAAATACATTTTTGAATTGAAATGTGTCCATCAAAAAATTTAATTCTTACGTGTCACTATCACCCTATATTTGTTAAATCTCAAACAATTATTCTTAATCCAAATACCTATTTGTCAACCTTACTATGTGTTTGTTTGTTAACCCTAATTTATTTGTACTTTTACCTTATATAATCTACGTTAGCCTATGTTTCACAATCAAAAGTTGTATATGTCAATATGAAGTTATATTTTTCAAATCGAATTGTATACTTGTAATAGTTGTCATAACCTGTATTTATTAGTACTACCTTAGGTCAATCTGCTGTCGTATACTCATCATAACCTGTATTTATTAGTACTACCTTAGGTCAATCTATAACTTTGTTTGTCAATCTTACTCTATACAATCAAACTTACACTTGATAACGTAAATTATATTTATCAGCGATATTATATACTTGTCAACCCGAACATTTACTTGTATATCCTAGCATGTATAGTCAATGATAACCTGTATTTATTTTTCTTATCTTATATATGTCAATCCAAAATTATATTTCTCAATCACATTCTATAGTTGTCCATAGAAACTAGTTATTTATCAATGATAACTATATTTATCAATGTTATTTTATATTTCTTAATCTCATCCTGTCATTGTGAATATGACATTGCGTTTTTTCAATCTTGAAGTTGTATTTGTAAATCTTACTTTCTACAATCAAAATTGAATTTATTTCACAATTCAAACTTCTATTTGTCAATATCGTCATCCATTTGCCCCTCCAGATATTGCATGTATGGAGAAAAATATGAAAGTTTCAATTATAATGAACATCAATTTCAGTAAATGTGTAACCAAGATCCTCGAGTAAATCTGTAGCGACGACTTGCGTGCTTGCACTAGCCTCTGTTGTCAATCGACCCTCCCTTGTTTTTGCAGGAGTCTTATTCTCCACTTCTGTTGTGTTTTCCATTGAATATGCTGACCAACAATAAGAAATAAAAAAAAAAAAAAAATACAAGGTTTCATTGATGTTAACAAATTTAATAATAAACACAGTACATATACTAACCAGTTTCTCCAATTTCTTCGGATAATGCTGTCAGTTGTAAGTTTTGTATGCTTGGCTCTGCTGATGACATAAAAAGCAAGTATACAGGAGCAAGAACTTGCATTTGCACAACTGTCGGTAGCACAGCGTTTGGCATCATAGAAGTGGACGCTGGCATGTGCCACCGAAAGATGGGCCGCTGCATATGTACAAGGGGGGGTGGAAACTGCATGTGAACAATTGGGTTGGACATATACATCTGCAAATTATTGGTCGGCTGCACTCCATGTCCTTCTATCTCGCTGCTCAGCAACAACGTCTCTTCTCTTCCATTCTCCTTTGTAGGAGAAGGGTGGTCCGGTCTCCTTTCCCCCATATGAGGTATGTGCAAAGTGGAGGTGTGGAATGTGAAGAACAGGGCTTGCCTAGCTAGCTCTCGCAACCTGCGTGGAGGTGGGCGACTGACAAACAAGCGAGCAGGAACAGGGATCGGCGTGGATGGCGGGAGGACTAATACGAACCAGCAGGGAACAAGGACCGCCGTGGATGCAGGAGGCGAGTAATTTCCATAGTCTCTCACAACCTGCGTGGAGGTGGGTGACTGACAAACAAGCGAGCAAGAACAGGGATCAGCGTGGATGGCGGGAGGATTAATACGAACCAGCAAGGAATAGGGACCGCCGTGGATGTAGGAGGCAAGTATTTTCCACACGGTCGGCTACCTACGATCGTTATCACCTTGCTACCTTCAGAACAGGGCTTACGTGGAGGTGGGCAAGTGAGGAAGATGGCGGGGCGAGAGAACCGGCATGAACAACCAGGAATAGGGACAGGCGTGGAGATAGGAGGCGAGTAATATCCAAGCGGACATGGATGTGGGAGGACTGGCAACTTCACACGCGCCTAGCTGCGGTCGCCCAGCTACCTTCACAAGCACACATGGACGTGGGAGGAATGGCACGAGCAAGGAGCAGAGGAGACACGAAACGGGCCGGGGTATGTCAGCGACGCAGGTTTACGCGACGCAGGTCCGCCTCACCTTCGCTTCCTCCGCTCTCTTCCGCTTCCGACTGCGTCCCTCCTCTGGCTTCGTTGTTTCCCGCGTGGATGGCGATGGGTGGGAAAATGGCATTTTGGGTAGAAAATATTCAAACGCTCCGTAAATTTCAAACGGACAGGACGGGGTACTCATTACGGTGCGGGATTTGACGGAGGCGGATCCGGGCAGCCGATTGGTGCAGCGAGTGTCCGGATGTCAGCATTGGTGCAGCGGACGTGCCGATGTCAGCATTCCTAACTGACCTTCAACGCCACGTGGTCCAACCGCACCCAATTGTGCGTTGTGACTGGGCGTTGCTGCACACCCAGTTGTGCAGCAAGCATTTCTCTAATGGGAAAGTTTCTTCCCATTATTTTTATCACTTATTTAACAATAGGAGATTATCAGGGTCTCTTCTATAATTTCACAGTGGGAGAGCTACTGCGGTATTGAATAAAGGCATTTATCCAACACATCTGCCCAGCTGAAAAAATAAAAAAAGAAATGGGAAATCTTGCCCTCAAGGTAGCATCTTCTACCTGCAATCCAACCTTTTCTTTTGCCGTACGTGAGAGATCTTGACCCTTTGGTAGACTTTACCTCCTCCGACCACCTTATAGGGGCTGCATGCAATTGTGTTGGATGCTTAAGCTCAGCATAATTTTGGCAATATGAATTGAAAGAAAGATGGCAGTGAGCTTGTTAATGGAAATCATATTAGGCTAGCAGTCATCTTCTGTGTCATGCACCATTCCGGTACAAGTAGGAGGAGGGGATCTACTGATATGGACACAAGCATCCCATGTCCGTGCCAACAAGGACAATGTGTCCTATCCCATCTCTTCCGACCTTGAGATCTCAGTATAATCTGGTGCATGTGCGCGTGCCTGCGTACATGCATATGTGTGTTGTGTGGGCGTGTGTGTGTGTGTGTGAGAGAGAGAGAGAGAGAGAAAGAGAGTAAATATGTACGTGCCTGTGGAGTCACGCGCGGGTTAGGAGGACGAGTAGGAGAGAACATACATGTCTGCTGTCACCAGAGTACAGTCTACCGTAATAAGTTTTCTTCGAACTAACCACAATTCCACAGGCACTCAACCCCTGCGACGCAATCCGAAGCTAAGCTTGAATGAGTTTAGGAAAAGAAAATTGAAGGGGATGGTCATTTCCGTCACTAAATTGTAAACTTAACAGCGTCACTAGGAATAGGTCATAGGTGGGTTCACCTTTTTCCTTCCCACTACACTTCATCGGAGAAGTTGGTCGTGGGTATATACTAATCCCAACCTGGAAATCTTAAAAAGAAGAAGAAAGAGCTAGCGTAAATTCCACAAGCACTCAACATGGGAGGGCTCCGGCTGGTTATTCCACACGCGCGTCTCCCTCGCACCCACCCCCTCTACGGATTAGAGTGGTGGATTCCCTCGCCCCCACGCCAAAAGCGGGTTTGGCTGCTTTCGGTAACCGGGCAGTCCCTTACGTCCTGCTCCGTTCCCAATTCCGAGTCCGAGAGGGCGCAGCGCGCAAGGTAAGTGAAAAATATAGCCGTTGCGGTGGAGACAATGACACCTTTGTTTTTTTGGTTACCTTCGCAATCGGGTACGAATCATTCACATGGAAAGATTGTGACATAAGTCATAACGATTTAAAATGTAACCGAAATCTGTTTATCCATCTATTTTCAAATTTAAAGGTGATAAAAGAATATATATATATATGTATGTATATAAAACTTAAGAGACACGGACAAGGAAACCATTTACATGTAGACAATTTTGGATGAAGATATAAAGATATACTTATTTTTTAATACAATTATTTAGATACCTTAGTTCTTGATCGTATACCATTGACAACTCTCATTTCTCATCTATTTACAAGTGAAAAAGATTTCATATATATACGTACCTAATTGCATGTCTTATTATTCCCACCATTCTTCTAACCCTCTTTTCTCATTTATTAGGTTACTATGTGCACCTTTACCTATTTCACATATTTTATAAGTAAAAGGTATTATAAGAACTACTTAGGAAGAACTTGCAGTACATACGTTCTAAAAGTAGAATTTTTCGTTTTGGTTCCCACCCCCCACCCCACCCCACCAAAAGCAACATAAGAAATTTATTTTAACACAACATTTCCTGATGATTTAACTTTAATATATCCACTTCTAACAATGTCTGATAATCGTAAAGGATAAAGATACATGAATATCAAGATAAAGAGATCGTAATTGTTTAAATGATAAGAATAAGGATGGAGCCACTCACTATTCTTACTAGTATTTCTCAAAAATTAAAGACTGTTAATACAGTCTCCTCCAACTCTGCACCGGGGTGAACGGCACCCCATGTCAGGCATCTGGAGTTATAAATGCAAACACCGCGGTGGCTCCTATGTGTTCGACCCGGAGCTAACAGCGACAAACAATGGCCGCGGCAAGGAAGGCACCGTCTCCATCTCCCCTTCCTCTTCCCCTGTACTCGCTTCGTCTCCTGCTACTACCGCTGCTGTTTCTGCTACTGTTGCCGCCCAGTTCCAACTCCAGCATGAATGCTGAAAGCATCATCCCTCCATCCTCCCTGTTTCTACTATCGGTTTCTGTTCTTGGGTTTCTACCATAATTCGCAGTATGGGTCTGTGGGAGCACCAAAATCTGGTGTTGCAGACGGGCTTACCAACTAATTATACCGTTCCTTGTCACCTTTCCTGCAGGAGGCGGCGAGCTGTTGGTGCAGGCACAGGTTTGTTATCCTGGGAAGGATTATACACAACACGTCCTCTGCTACTGCAAACAACACAGGAGAAAAAAACTGACAGCAGAAGCCAAAACAGAGAGAACAAATCTTTTGATTAAAACTCACAAAAGAACTACAACCAGGTTGCCTTATATAGGCAAACAAGCTAACACAACTATTGGTTACATGGGTGACAGTTCATGACCATTTCATAAGAACGTGGGACACAAACGGAACTTGAGAAAGTGGAGAAAAAAAAGGGTGAACAACATGACCCACTACTTGTTCCTAAAGACTAGGAAGACTACAACAAAAAATGACTAGGTCAGATAGACCCAGATCACAGCAAACGAATGGTTAGATTTGCATCAAATCTCAACACTCCCCCTTGATGCAAAATCTGAAACGCCAAGAGGGAGCGGAACTTCACAAACTTTGGGTACAAGAGTGCTTTTGTGAAACCATCGGCAATCTATTCACTAGTCGAACGGTGCTTCAACACGATCAAACCTTCTATGACAGCATCACAAATGAAGTGGTGACGCAATTCGATATGCTTGGTCCGGCCATGGCAAATCGGATTCTTTGTCATTGCTATTGTTGCCTTCTTGTCAGAGTAAATTGGTGTTGCTTGTGCTTGAGCTTGACTCAAATCTTCTAAGATTCGACGCATCCAAATAGTTTGGCATGTTGCCAATGATGCAGCAACAAATTTCGCTTCGGAGGATGACAATGCTGCCGTACTTTGCTTCTTTGAACTCCAAGATACAGCACCTGAGCCAAGTTGAAAGATAAACCCACTGGTACTCTTCCGATCATCTACTGAACCTGCCCAATCACTGTCAGTAAAGCCAAGTAAATTGAAGTGAGAGGTTGGCTTATACTATATTCCATAATTGGTAGTCGCCCGGATACATATAACGCAAGATGCGCCTTGCTACTCCAAAGTGATGAACTGATGGATTGTGCATAAACCTGGAGACTAAACTGACGGCAAATAAGATATATGGACGTGTATGAGTTAAGTATAACAACCCACCAACTAATCCCCTGAACAAAGTACTATTGGCATTAGTTGTTTCATCTGTCAAACTCAATTTCTCATTTGCATTCATTGGAGTAGAGAATGCCTTGCAATTTAGCATGTTATATTTCTTGAGCTGATCCAATGCATATTTTTCTTGGGAGATAAAAATACCATCATCTGTTTGCATAACTTGAAGGCCAAGGAAAAAATGCAATAAGCCCAAATCTGACATCTCAAACTCATGCATCATGTTGTTCTTGAATTCATTAATGAGAGAATCACATGATCCTGTGTAAATAATGTCATCCACATAAACACAAACAACAAGCATATCAATATCTTTCACCTTGATATATAGAGTGGGTTCACTCTTACTCTGATGAAAATCTTTCCTCTAAAGATGAGTCAAGTCTCCCATACCATGCTCTCGGTGCTTGCTTAAGATCGTAGAGAGCCTTCTTTAACTTGTACACTTTCTTCTCTTGTCCACTGATAACAAATCCCTGTGGTTGCTTTACATACACATCTTCTTCTAAAATGCCATTCAAAAAAGCCGACTTAACATCAAATTGAAAAACCTTCCATTTCATATGAGCTGCTAATGCCAATATCAATCTAACAGTCTCAAAATGAGCAACCGGAGAAAATGTTTCACAGAAATCAATGCCATATTTTTGCACATACCCTTTGACAACCAACCTTGCCTTTAGTCTTTGTATGCTCTCGTTGGCTTTGCACTTTACCTTGTAAACCCATTTCACACCAATGGCTTCTTTTCCTTGTGGCAAGTTTACAAGCTCCCAAGTGTTGTTTTTCTCAATGGTAGCCATCTCCTCTTGCATAGACTTTTCCCATACTTCTTTGTCGCATGCCTCCTCGTAACATGTAGGTTCTGACACCATAAAAGCAAGTAGATTAGATTCATAAATTTTATTCAAGGAACGTACCTTTCTTGGAGGAGTGTCAACCTCTTCTATTTATGCAATGTCACTGCTGCATGTTCTAACCACGTGTTGGAGAATGCTGACCTTCATAAGACTTTGGAGCTTGTGAAGTATTAGAGTGAGTTTGTGGATCTTCCAGAAATGGAATGTGTTGTGGTTTTGTTTTCTTCCAATCCCAAGAACAATTCTCATAAAAAACAACATCACGTCGGATGATTAAGGACTTGGTTACCGAATTATACAACCGATAGCCTTTTGTTCCATCACTATAACCCACAAAAATGCATTTCTCGCTTTTCTTATCCATTTTACCACGATCAGTTGAATCAATCAAGGAATAGCCAATGCAGCCAAAAATTCTTAAATTACTCACATTAGGTTTATGTTTCCACCAAGCCTCATACGGGGTCATATTGCGCACTGCTTTTGTTGGAGAGATGTTGAGGAGATGCACTGTTGTAGCCACTGCTTCAGCCCAAAAATCATTTGGGAGCTGTTTCTCATTCAACATGCTACGAGCCATTTCCACCACAAGTCTATTTTTTCTCTCCGCAACTCTATTTTGCTCCGGGGTTTTTCTTACTGCCAATTGCCTATGAATGCCATGATGCTTACAAAAAAGATCAAATTCAGTATACAAAAATTCTCCCCCTCTGTACGCAACACCTTAAGGGAATAGCCACTTTCTTTTTCTGCAAATGCTTTGAACTCTTTAAAATTTTCAAGAGCTTCTGATTTTTGAACAAGGAAAAATACCCAACTCATACGTGAAAAGTCATTAGTAAATAACAAAAAATAGCTACTCTTGTTCAAGGATGGAGTTCTTACAGGTCCACAAATGTCTGCATGCACTAGTGCTAAGGGATCTTTGGCTCTCCATGCTTTACCAATTGGAAAAGGCAGCCGATGTAGTTTTCCATATACACATGCTTCACAAATATTATCATCAGCAGTAACATGAGGCAGCCCAAAAATCATATTTTTCTGACCCAACAATTTCAGCCCATTAAAGTGCAAACGTCCATATCATAAATGCCAAAGTCAAGAAGAATCTTTTACATTATAAACCAAAACACAATCATCAAGACAGGATATGTCAATAGGAAACATATTATTCCCGGTCATGTTAATCTTAATAAGAGGCAAATCTGATTTCTTATTTTCAATCTCACAAATATCACCATGAAACCAACATGAATAACCTCGTTTCATCAATTGTCCCACGCTAAGGAGGTTATGTGCTAAACCAAGAGAATAATAAACATCATGAATCAACTTTTCTGTACTTGATTTAACCTTTATTGCCACAGTTCTTTTGCCTTTAATCTGAATCAACATGTCATCACCAAGCCGAACTTGTAACTTTATGGATTCATCCATATTGCGAAAGAGAGTTTTTTGTCCTGTCATGTGCCTGCTGCATGCACTATCTAAAAATCAGACATTAGCAATTCTTATCTTAGGTTCATAAGTAAGGAAAAGATTACTCTCTTCAGATTTTTCTTCTATAAAGTTGGCTTGCTCCTTTGCTTTGTCCCAGCAATATGGCTCTGTGTGCCTAGATTTTTTGCAATATTTGCAATATCTATTTTTGTGATTCTGCCTCTGATTTCCATTATCACCATTATCTAATTTGTTTCTACCAGCCTTGGACGTCCACGGTAGCCACCTCTACCGCGTCCCCGACTTGCATACTTTTGGTCAGAAGTAGTTTTTTTTTTTTCTCTGTCATTGTCCTCCAATTTGACTTGGGCTTGGAAGGCTTGCTCTATACTCTTCTCAGCTGACCTGTTCGTCCTTTCTTCGTGAGCCAAAAGAGAACCCAACAATTCATTAATAGAATACGTAGTCAAATCCTTAGATTCCTCTATTGCCGTGACCACATGATCAAATTTGGGCGGTAAACTCCTCAAGACCTTCTCTACAACTTTCTGGTTACTCACAATTTCACCAAAACTTTTCATTTGATTTACAATTACAGAAACTCATGAGAAAAAATCTTGAACATATTCACTATGTTTCATGAACAATGTCTCAAATTCTCTTCGGAGAGTTTGGAGTTTCACAGTTGTTACCTTCTTGTCACCATGATATTCTTGCCTGAGGATAGTCCATGCTTCCTTTGATTTGGTGGCGTTGGCAATCCGGGGAAAAATAGCTTCTATCACAGCTTGTTGCAAAACAAGTAGAGCTTTTGCATCTTTCTTACGAAGATCTTTTGTATCCATCTTCTTTACTGCCTTAGAATTCTCTTCCTCTGCATATCTATTCTCAATTAGATCCTACAAATCTTGCGAAATGAAAAGTGTTCTCATCTTGATACTCCAAAACTCATATTTCTCCCCATTAAAAATTGGTACTATAGATCGAGAGAGGTTAAGAATGGCCATACCGTATGACGACATGATGAACACTCTCTAAGAAAACTTCAATCAAACACCTTATGTGCAGGACGAGTTTACTTCTCCTTGAAGGTTCACACTTGCAAGCTTCAATCTCCACAGGATGCTCTGCTGCAGCAAGCACCACTGCTACACAACGGCGCCCAGATCCGGTCGAACCCGGAGCTCTGATACCACTGTTATCCCGGGAAGGATTATACACAACACGACCTCTGCTACTGCAAACAACACAGGAGAAAAAAAACTGACAGCAGAAGCCAAAACAGAGAGAACAAATCTTTTGATTAAAACTCACACAAAAGAACTACAACCAGGTTGCCTTATATAGGCATATAAGCTAACATAACTATTGGTTACATGGGTGACAGTTCGTGACCATTTCATAAGAACGTGGGACAGGAACGGAACTTGAGAAAGTGGAGAAAAAAAAGGGAAAGACTGCTGAACAACATGACCCACTACTTGTTCCTAAAGACTAGGAAGACTACAACTAAAAATGACCAGGTCAGATAGATCCAGATCACGGCAAACGAATGGTTAGATTTGCATCAAATCTCAACAAGGTAAGCCCGTGAATCATAGAACACAACACACAATATGGTGGTGTAGGTTGTTGCTTGCGTCCTCCCTGTCCTTTGACAATGGCGGTGGGTTCTTCTGTTGCAGCAAACCTGGTGCGTGGCGAAGCCCTCGTCGAATGATGCGACACTGCAGCAGAAAATCGACTTCGCGTGCTCCCATGTGGACTGCAGGCTTATCCAGAGCGGAAGCGCCTGCTTCTACCCAAACAACCTGATCAACCACGCCTCCGTCGCCATGAACCTATACTACCAGTCCAAAGGGGAACCACTGGGACTGCGACTTCAAGGAGTCCGCGCTCGTCGTCCAGACCAACCCAAGTATGCCATCTCTTCACCTTCTCTTTCCCCCCTCCCAATTAAGTTTCCAATCTCTCTTCATAATTTAGTCTTCTTGTTAGTTACTGATATCCATGATCCTGTGCTTCCTCTTTCCTTGCTTGCTGCAGGTTACAGCAACTGCGGGTATGCATATGCGTAAAAAGAACTGGAGATTGGTTTGGGGCTACTACATCTGCATTGTGGTGCCCATATAAGTTTGGAAATGTATGGCGTTGTTGAGCAATAAATGTATGAGATTATTGTAGCAAAATGGTGGAATCAATGTCTTCTCCTAAGTATGCGCTCCTTATTAATCGATTCCCTCTGTTTAATTAGGAGGAAATCTTAGTGCATGAGATGTTGTATTGCATGCGCTACTAAAATTTTACGTATGAATAGACCTAGGAGGACTAAAAACTCACATAAATTGTTTTAAATACTTTTTACAAGGAGATTTGTTTTAAAAATTCATAACTTAATTCATATATAGTTAAACCCTTGATTAACTCATTTTTTATTCATTAGAAAGTAATACTGATTTAATATGTACGATTTCCGTATAGATGACTTTTCCAGAATCAGCCATTTTACAATCTTAAACGTTAAAAGATGTTAATATTTTTTTAGCACAACTCTTTGGAAGCTCAGATTTTCTTGCTTTTTAAAATCATTAGCAAGGTTTCAGAATTTCAATGACTTTCATGACGGTTGCAAATTCGGTGAAAAATGCTTCCGTACTGTTCATCGAATTTGGAGGTTCCCTCGGTGGACGGACTGCAGGAAGTCGGCAACAGGGAACTCCCCAGTTGGCGACCTATGGGCCCTTGTCCAACTCCAACCAGATCTTCCCATCATTTTTGGCCATTTTACTCATTTTCTAGTGTAACTAGGTGCTCCGTAAGAAAGTTCTTTCACCATTGTTAAGTCAAATCCGCTGATCGCTTTGAATTCCACTTGAGCATCAGATTTAGGAAATCTGGAAAAATAGTGTTATTTCAACAAAAACTGGATGTCTTGTACTTGTCTATAACCAAGAAACATTAGGTAACACGAATTCCTTCATAAACCTAGGCATCTTGTAATAATTTGAACTTCAAAGTGGTTTTTGACTAAGGGTCCTTTTGTTTTCACGTAAAATAGGTCACAGTGAAAAAAAAAAATTTGAAAAATATATCAAAATCTTTGTTTAGTTATCCGTAAAACTCAAGTCAACGAAAAATTTAATTTGTTGACTTCTCTTTTTTCTGAATTTGGCATTCATGAAATAAGACCGAATACTCTTTTTCAAAAGAGCTGAAAATATTTTCATAAGTACTAAATGACGAATCTTGTTTTTATTTTTCTCGTAAATATATTTCTTTAGAAAATTATTTCTGTCTAATCATATATATTTTATGTAATACCGAACGAATACCCTAAGGAACAAGGAAATTAAAAGCCCAGAAGCTGCTGCGGACCAGTGCTTCCCATCTCAAAAAACTTCCTACCCTAAATCTGAATTCTTTGCCTATAAAACTGAACAAAGCAAGTTTAGCCATTTTCCACGAAAAAGACCCAACAGCCTTCCTTCATGGAGGAAAAGAAAAAGGAAAGAGAGATTAGAGATTGGAGGTGCATAGAGTCATGAGATGCTCAGAGGTCTAGCCACTCGTTGTCCTCTCCTCTATTGCCTAGCAAACCTCTATATTTCTCCAACTTGGGCACTTCTCTTAATTGTTCATGGTCGTGGGGCTACATGGGAGGCTCTTTAAGGGTAACCTGTCCTCTTCAGGATGCCTCCAGCCCTTTTGTTTTTCCTTCCCCACAGTTTGATGGGCGATTGATTTAAGGAGTAACTTTCTTAGCAAACTTATTCCCATTGTAAGTGTAAATTGCAACCCTATAAATTTTGCACAGCTAGCATACCTTTGTTCTGCAAATTTCACAAGACCCTCCGTAGCATTAATCCTCCAATGTCCTTACAAGAACTATTGCAATTGTGCAACCCGCAAGCCTGACATCTATCAACATTATCTTATTCCATGGACATAGTGTATACTTTGGGATGTATCGTATCATGTGGAGGCATCGAGCAAGCATGGCAAGACTCCACATTTTAATCATGTGTTTGACGTAGGTATGTGATGATCCTATGCATATAGCTAATTTTATATTTTGATGTTCACATGTAGCGGTCGGAAACTGGTCAGACTGCGACGGCCGTCCGATCGAAGATCCCGGCTACTCGATAGAATTTATTTGATGGTGGAAACGCTCAGGGTAGACTGCAAGAGGGGGAACAGAAGCGTCAGGGTGGCCCCCTCAGTCTAGTGGGGAGCAAAACCCTCTAATGCCTAAGTTAGGTTCGGAAAGATGAGATCTTGCTAGAGGTTTGTCGTACTCAAAAAGCATACCTTGCTCTGGCGATGACCCAGAGATTATATGGTCTCCTTCTCGGGGCGTCCTAAGGATAGTTTCCTTCGGAGGAACAATTTGTCCACGATCGGATCCTCCTGATCTAGGGAGATCGTGGGATATTAGACAAGCCAGAACTTGCCTACAGCTGTCGAGGCGGATCTGGCGGCCCTACTATAAGTGGACGGTTAGGTCCGCAGGACCCGCCTGACGATGTGGATACATGATGAGGCGCCCCTAGGGGGGCCTTGCCGAGATCCTAGGGATCTTAGGGGTGAAGGCCTTGTCGAGACCCTGAGGGTAAGTGATGAGGCCCTGCTGGAAGATCCAGAATCCCGGGGTCAATGGGCCCATGATTCGGCCTTTATTACGCGGGTCCCATGGCCCTTTGCGTCATCCCCGGAGGGTTGTGGGCCTCTGGACCTCCGTACTTTATGGGCTAAATTGGGCTGAGCCCAATTTCCCCTCGTCACTGGCCCCCTCACTCCCTTCTTTAAATTTTGAATGTGGGAGTGAAGATGCACGGGTGTTCTGGCAATAAATGGCTTTCGCCACGTGCCAGGTTCAATCACCCGGAAGGGCATCCGACTAGAGACATTTCATCATCCCCGGGTGCTCCTGCAGATGTTGGTTGGCTTCCGAGACAATGGCCCATTATAGTGAATGATGAAATCTCTTCCTTGGTGCAGGCCCCATACGTATGGGGAGTAAGTCTGTCCACATGGTGCTCTCATGCGAGTGGTCGGGTGCTTGGAGATTTTAGCCATGGGGCGCACCCTTTCACTTTCGTGTTAGATGACAGGGGCACCAATATGGCGAGGCGCCTTGGCGGCGCTCGTCACCCTAGGTGGGAAGGCGCGAACAGAGTTGATGTTTCCCATACAAAAGGCAGGTGGGCGAACGAGGGTTTAGACTTATATTCGCATTTGTCTCTGAGCTCTTTCTGCCCGCTAAGCCTATAGAGAGAAAGTGCCCGCACTGCTTGGTGCCTCGCTGTCCTTTTTTGGTGAGTTCATCTTCGCCTCCTATCCTAGTGACCTTCTGGTTCCTTCCGGTGCCTACCCCCTCTGCGACTCCCTCCTACGATCTACTCTTGGTTCTTCTCCTCCGATAGGACATTATCTCTTCCCCCTCGACCTCGCTTCATCTCAATGGCTCCCGACAAAGCCTCTAGTTCTGCTAGTTTCTCCGAGAGGAGCGCTCCCGCCTTGGCTCACCATAGCCGGTGCTTGGTCATGTTAGTTTAGGTGGCCTACAAGCCAATCTAACTATGTAAATCTCGTTAATTTTTATTAATATAATGGCATAATATTCATTATGTGTAAATCGCGTTAATTATCATTTCATAATGAAGTCCGTGAATATGTACTATAGTGATCAGATTATGATGAGATCATACTAATGAGACTGATCACTTAAACACACATATTCTTAATCGTTCCTAGTCGGAGAATATCCGAGAAAGATATCGGATATCCGGTTAGACTAGTACAGATTACTCCTGCTCATATGATGAGGGTGACTGATCTCATAAGTCACTTGTGTGGAGACACTAAGGCGAATCTGTAGGTGCTCATTGGAGAATGAGTTCACTGAACTGATCCGACTGAATCGCTGGATGGTATTGTACCTCACTGTCAACCAGCTTGATTCTATTGTCGCAGTTGCGTGGATGGTCCTCGGACCTGAGACACCAAGGACACCTTGGCGGTGGACTTCTGTACTTTGACCTTGGTTTACGAATCTCTAGCCATGGGATTCTAATACGCCAAGGATTGGGTACAGCGGAATACCGTCGAAGGGAATTGTGTGTCAATAAGGAATCATTCGCTCTCGGTACTTAGAGAGAGAATGCTCTAGGAAGGATGCGCGAAAGTCCCTGGCCAGGGCGGACGATAATATCGGGAAAGGAGTTTTCCGATATTCATCAGCGGCATCCAATCCAAGTGAGTCGACCGGTTAGGGTTTGACAGCTCGCCATGCCCTGAGTTGACTCGAGAGCATTGTACGAATGAAGGATTATATCCACGCGGTAACTGTCGGCGGAAAGGTTCCAAGAGTGGGTTACTTAACCCCAAATAACTTCTGGGTTCACGCGGTGTTGCTTGGCACCCAACGTGATCGGAGGCCCGGTCGAATTCGATGTGCGACATCAATTCGATTGATTAATTGATTAATAAAGGGTTATTAATTAATTAATAAAGCTAGTGAGGAGTCACTGGGCTTGTTGGGCCATTAACTGGACTGGTACTTGGGCCTAGAGGGTCACACGCAAATGATTCTCAAGGCGATGGATAAATAAGTGGGTTTTATACAAATCGGGGGTTTTTATGAAAAATCGCACGGTTAGTATAAAACATAGCGAACAGGCTGAGCAGGCCAAGCTGCTGCTAACCCTAGCCGCCCCTCCTCAGTTTCTGTCCTTCACTGGCGTCCAGGCAGATCCAGATCTGTTCCGCCGCTTCTCCGAATCCCGTTCGACGGGTAATCGTCCGCGCGTTGCGGCGATCATTGCGGCGACCGGCGGAGGCTTCGTGGGCTGCAAAGAACGAGGAACTCGAGGATATCCGTCGCGGGGAGGATCGCGTGGACTTCGCTAGAGGCCGGGCGCTTGTGCGGCTTGCGGTGTCGCACCGACGGAACCAAACGGCTGCGGATTCGAATCTGCATACGGTAAGAAAAGATAATCCGATTATCTTGTATTTTAGATTTCTAAATGGGAACGGATCGCTGTTAATATTTTTGTTTTCCGCTGCATGAGCGATCCGGAGAAACCGAGAAAACCCAACAGTGGTATCAGAGCCAGGTTCCACTGTTTCTCGTCCCGTTTCGGTTTCCGAAATTAATTTTTCTTGAGTTATTCCATGCGTTTAATCCGATTAAAATGACGGAATAGTGTTCATAAGATGAACACAAACAATTTGATTATTTTTCTGTGATTTTTCGGATTTTATTTGGGGGTTTTCGGAGTTCTTCGTAAGACGATGAACGGGGTGTTTTCGGCGGCTTCGTACTCGCTTCCCAAGCGTTGGGATTGCCGGCCGAAACTCCGGATCCATAGAGGATAGTCACCTCTATCCACCAGTCACCAAGATCGGCGCCGGAGTGCCCTTGGAGGTCCTTAAAAACGAGCCCAAACTCGGGTTTTTGAAACCTGAAAAACCAGAAATTGGGGTGCTTTGTAAGGGCTTAAACCTCCGCATAAGGGGGCCTTGCCGGCGCCGGAGATCCCGCCGTCGCCGGCCCGCCGGACGGCGCCGGGGCACCGGCCGCCGCAGGGCGGCACCGCCGAGGGGGGGGGGAACCCCCTAGGGTTTCTGCAACTCTGCTTCTGCTGGCCGTCGGGTTGAAGACGGGTGGCTCGGGGCCGGTCCGACCGGCCGGCCTAGGGGCCCCAGACCGGGCCCGCCCTGGCTCGGACCAGGGCGCTCCAGGTCCGAGCCCCTGGCCGAGCCAGGGCTCGCACCTGGCTCGAGCCAGGTGCTATAATGGGCTAAGCCCTGGCCTATTTTAAACCCCTATTCCTTAATTAAACCCCTTAAACCCCTATTAAACTTAATTAGCCCAATTAAATATTATTGGACTTTAATTTAGATTCAAAAGGTATTTTTGAAATATTTACATTATTGTTCAATTTTAATTTAAATGGGCTTATTTATGATTTTGAATCATGATTAACAATTAATTTAATTATTAGTTTAATAGTTAAGCTAATAATTAACTTAAGTTGACTAATTTAATTGTTAAATTAGTGTTTAATAATATTTAATCTAAAAGTTAGATTATTTATTATTAAATCATATAATTGTTAATTAATATTAGAGTTAGTTATTAATTTAATTGTTAAATTAATAATTAACTTAAATGACTAATTTAAGTGTTAAATTAGTAGTCTTTAATTATTATTGTTAGTTATTGATTTAAGGGTTAAATTAATGATTAACTTTAATCTTATAATCTAATTGTTAGATTATAGTTATTAATTAATTAGTGTTAATTAATAATTTAAGTGTTAAATTACTAATTAACATTAATTAACTAATCTAAGAGTTAGATTAGTAGTTAATTAATAATTAGAGTTAATTAATAATTGAAGTGTTAAATTATTAATTAATTATGTTGGATTAATCTAAGAGTTAGATTAGTCTTTAAATAGTCTAATTGTTAGATTATTAATGGGGTTTATTCTAAGTATTAGATTATTAGAATTGTTCTGATTTGCATGGAATAATATGGAATTATTAATTCGGAGTGTGTTTATTGCTCATGTGATGTGTGTTTATTGCTTTTAAATTTGATTTAATTGCATGTTAAGAAAATAAATGAGTTTTTAAAAATTCAAATACCAATTTTGATTGGATCCCAGTTTTTTGAAAGCCAAAACTTATTTATTTTGAAAAACTCATTTGTTTTAGCCATGTGATGCGCTGAATCATGTGTGGAATGTTTAAAATACACCGTGGTCATGGATATGCACTTAATTTATTATTCATGTGATGAATGGATTGTGTGGATCGTGGATGTATGTTTGATTATTAATTGTTAATAAATAGAGGTCTGCGCACCTCTCTCTCTCATACTCCGATGTATTTCTACCTCTCTCTCTCTCTAGTACTCGCCATAAGGCCTTCTTCAATTTACTTATAAATTCTAGAATTTAAATGTAATATGATCGAGGCAACCGAGGAAGGAGCGAGGACGATCCACAGCTGCAACCAGGAAGGCGAAAAGATGGAGATCTCTTGCCTATGTGATTGCAAGATATCTAATGTAAATGTTATGATTAGATTGTGTGTGCATTTGACTGTTGGCTCCAGTCAAACCCACTGTGCTATCCATGACCACACTAATGACATGTATGTGATGCATTGTTTATCTTTTGATTATGAATCAAAGCAGGTTATAGTATTTAGTAAATATATACGATATATTTATATACTATCACCTAGGAGAGACCAAGATAAAAGTTATCCAAATACCCTCAGATAAACTCTAAGCCGTAACGCGAGTAGTTAAGAACTTACCGCGTGGTCCACCATCGTTATAGTCATAGGATTCGAATCACTTTAGGCAAATTTGTTGTGCTATCCACAAGGCCTGCTTAATTGGGAGGAGAAACTGTGGCTATGGCATTAGATGCCTATAGATCGGGGTAGAAGAACCATGTAGCTTTGTTGTGCTATCCACAAGGGCTGCATGCAAATCTATGCTCGTCGCGTAACGATGGTTAGCTTAGACCAGAATTAGTGGTTTGTTGTGCTATCCACAAGGCCATTAAATCTCTGGGGACCGAAGCTATGATCAGATATTACAAGGAGTTGCAAGTCCCATGAGTTGGGTGCTCTCTGATTGTATTACAGTTTGTTGTGCTATCCACAAGGCTGTAGTGCAAGTCATTGAGATTCTGATCCCCACTAGGAGACTGTCGGCGTCTCCCGTTCTGTATAACTGAGGGTTATACAGTTCGTCGAAAATTAGTGGGAGTTAAACTTGAACGAAAGACCTTGTCTTGTTTTAAATTTTAATAATTGAACATCTGCTAAGTAGATTTTACTTATTTTCTGTAGGAAATTATGTCATCGAATAACCCACTCCGTGGCATACTTGATGCCCTTTTGACTTACCTAATCTATTCGGATTGGTTCAGAAACCTGAAGAATGTCTTCAGATCTGAGCACATTGACTTTGTCCCTGGAGCTGATCCTCTTGCTGAATCGGCATTGGATGCCCCTGAAGCAAGGATGATAGCTAACGGTAAAGGATCTAAGGACAAAGGTAAAAGAGTAGTGAAGGGTGACTGCTTCTACTATTAGCAGTATGGTCACTGGAAAAGGAACTGCAAGGAGTTCCTTCATGATAAAGCTCATAGAAGAGTGAAGCTGTCTGAAGCTTCAGATATCTATATGATAGATATCAACTTGTCGGTTAGAGATTCCACATCTTGGGTATTGGATACCGGATGTGCTTCTCATATCTGCCATGATGTGCAGATGCTGACAAGTAAGCGCAAGCTGAGACAAGGTGAGGTGGAATTGAGGCTAGGAAACGACGCAAAAGTTGCGGCGATTGCTGTTGGGACAGCAAACCTCAAGCTTCCATCGGGAGACACCTTACTATTGGAAGATTGTTATTATGTTCCTAGCATAATAAAGAACATCATATCAATATCTTGTTTGGACAAGATAGGATATAGGTTGACTATTGAAAATAGAAGTTGTTCGATTTATTATGGTAATAAATCAATAGCTTCAGCATCTTTAGTCAACGGTCTATATCTATTAGATGTTTCTTATTATAATCTTCAGATTGACAATGCTCTTAAGAAGAGCAAGAATTGCGTGAACCAGGCCTACGTGTGGCATTGTAGACTTGGGCACATTGGCGAAAGCAGGTTGCAAAAGTTGCACAAGCATGGTTATTTAACAGCATTCGATTATGAATCGTTTGCAACATGTGAATCCTGCCTTATGGGAAAGATGGCAAAATCTCCATTTAGTGGACATGGAGAACGTGCCAAAGACATTTTGGAACTAATACATTCAGATGTATGTGGTCCAATGTCTATCCAAGCCAAAGGTGGTTTTTCTTACTTCATCACGTTCACCGATGACTTCTCAAGATTCGGCTATGTGTACTTAATGAAGTACAAGTCGGAAGCATTTGAGAAGTTCAAGGAGTTCAAGAATGAGGTGGAGAAGCAATTAGGAAAGAGTATTAAAGCTCTTTGATCAGATCGAGGAGGAGAATACTTGAGTACTAATTTCACACAATTCTTAAAGGATAATGGTATCCTTTCTCAGTTGACCCCTCCATATACACCACAGATAAATGGTGTATCAGAAAGGAGGAATCGCACCTTGTTGGACATGGTGCGATCCATGATGAGCTTTTCAGGATTACCAGTGTCCATCTGGGGGTATTCTCTAGAGTCAGCAGCATACCTACTGAACAGAGTACCCAGCAAATCTGTGGCCTCTACTCCATATGAGATATGGAAAGGCAGGAAACCAGAATTTAAACATGTTAAAGTCTGGGGTTGTCCTGCTCATGTAGAGAGGCATGACCCAGACAAGCTGGAATCACGAACTGATAAATGCAGGTTTGTGGGATATCCAAAGAAAACCTTTGGATACTATTTTTACCATCCTGATGAACAAAAGGTGTTTGTCGCCAGAAAAGCTGTCTTCCTGGAAGAGGAATACCTTCTCCAGGAGAACAGTGGGAGTAAAATAGTACTAGAAGAGGTTCCAGATCCCCAAACAGCTGCATTATCATCAGATGAGATATCAGTTCCTGAATATGTTCAGGTACACACAGATGAGCCTCGTAGATCTGGTAGAGTACCTAGACTACCCGAACGATATGTGGGACATATTGCTGAAGGTAAGTCTAAGGTACAATATAATGAGAATGATGATCCGAAAACCTACCAGGAGGCCATAGAAGGCCCAGAAGCCGGGAAATGGCGAGATGCCATGAACTCAGAAATCCAGTCCATGTACACCAACCAAGTTTGGAACTTGGAGGACTTGCCCGAGGGTATTGTACCCAACGCTTGCAAGTGGATCTTTAAGAGAAAGATCGGTACTGATGGACGGATCGACACTTATAAGGCAAGGTTGGTGGCAAAGGGATATCGTCAAAGGCAATGAATTGACTATGACGAGACTTTCTCACCAGTTGCCATGATAAAGTCGATCAGAGTTCTACTCGCCATTGCTGCACATTTTGATTATGAAATCTGGCAGATGGATGTGAAGACTGCCTTCCTCAATGGTAACCTTGAGGAGGAGGTGTATATGATACAACCAGAAGGTTTCACATCCAAAGAATCTCCAGATAAAGTGTGCAAGCATCAGAGGTCTATTTATGGACTGAAGCAAGCTTCCCGGAGATGGAACATGGGATTTGATGAGGCTGTCAACTCTTATGGCTTCATTAAGAATGAAGATGAGCCTTGTGTGTACAAGAAGACCAGTGGGAGTGAAGTCACTTTTCTAGTTCTTTACGTAGATGACATACTACTCATTGAGAATGATGTAGCTATGATGTCATCAGTAAAGGTCTGGCTGTCGAAAAACTTCTCCATGAAGGATTTGGGAGAAGCATCCTACGTATTAGGAATACGGATCTATAGAGATAGATCAAAGAGGATGCTTGGAATGACCCAATCCTTGTACATAGACACCATAGTCAAAAGGTTTGGCATGGAAAATTCCAAGAGAGGTCTCATACCGATGAGACATAGAATTAGTCTCTCAAAGGAGCAGTCTCCTAACACTCCTGATGAGAGGGCATTCATGGATAGAATACCCTATGCCTCTGCCATAGGATCTATCATGTATGCCATGCTATGTACACGGCCTGATGTTGTATTTGCTCTAAGTGTTACGAGCAGATTTCAGGCTGATCCAGGTGAAGAGCACTGGAAGGCAGTGAAATGTATCCTTAAGTACTTGAGAAGAACTAAGGATATGTTTCTTGTCTATGGAGGAGGTGACTTGAAACCGCGAGGCTTTACTAACTCGAGTTTCCAGTCAGATCCAGATGATAGCAAGTCAACAATGGAGGAATTGCGCAAGCGAAAGAGCCGCGGTCTCATCAGAAATCGAAGCATATTCTGAGGCGCTTTCACCTTATCAGAGAGATCATATCCAGAGGAGATGTAGTGGTGGAAAGAGTTCCATCCGTCGACAATATAGCAGATCCACTCACAAAGTCGTTGGCTCAAATTGTGTTTGAGCGTCACCTAGAGTCTATGGGCTTATTGTATAAAGGTGATTGGCTTTAGTCCAAGTGGGAGATTGTTAGTTTAGGTGGCCTACAAGCCAATCTAACTATGTAAATCTCGTTAATTTTTATTAATATAATGGCATAATATTCATTATGTGTAAATCGCGTTAATTATCATTTCATAATGAAGTCCGTGAATATGTACTATAGTGATCAGATTATGATGAGATCATACTAATGAGACTGATCACTTAAACACACATATTCTTAATCGTTCCTAGTCGGAGGATATCCGAGAAAGACATCGGATATCCGGTTAGACTAGTACAGATTACTCCTGCTCATATGATGAGGGTGACTGATCTCATAAGTCACTTGTGTGGAGACACTAAGGCGAATCTGTAGGTGCTCATTGGAGAATGAGTTCACTGAACTGATCCAACTGAATCGCTGGATGGTATTGTACCTCACTGTCAACCAGCTTGATTCTATTGTCGCAGTTGCGTGGATGGTCCTCGGACCTGAGACACCAAGGACACCTTGGCGGTGGACTTCTGTACTTTGACCTTGGTTTACGAATCTCTAGCCATGGGATTCTAATACGCCAAGGATTGGGTACAGCGGAATACCGTCGAAGGGAATTGTGTGTCAATAAGGAATCATTCGCTCTCGGTACTTAGAGAGAGAATGCTCTAGGAAGGATGCGCGAAAGTCCCTGGCCAGGGCGGACGATAATATCGGGAAAGGAGTTTTCCGATATTCATCAGCGGCATCCAATCCAAGTGAGTCGACCGGTTAGGGTTTGACAGCTCGCCATGCCCTGAGTTGACTCAAGAGCATTGTACGAATGAAGGATTATATCCACGTGGTAACTGTCGGCGGAAAGGTTCCAAGATGAACCCCGGGGTCAGCTAGTACCGGTGTCGGAGTGGTACATTCGGAGAGTCACTCATGCTGAGGGAAGGAGTAGCCACCTGAGCCGGTTGGGCCGGAGTAGCTAGTGTGCTATCCGAGGGGTTACTGTTTGGTCTCAGCGGGTCGAGGTTTCTCCACCGTTGTTGTGTGGTTGACGAGTTCTATCGAGACGACAGTTGTGGATTTCCTAGTCGGTTGGTTTAATATATGCATGTTTATTATATTACGATTGCATGTGATTTCACGTTAAGAATTAGGGATTGTACCTCTTGTGCTTATCACCTTTCCGTTAGCTGTACCTTGCACTTGTGGGTGTGTGCGTGGGCAGTGCGGATCAAAGGATCCCTACTGAGTCTTGTCTTTGAGACTCACCCTCTACGGTTTTCAGGTGAGGACTCTCAGCAGACTTAGCGAGGAGAGTGCGGCCGTGAGTTGAGCACCGTCAGCAGTTGTTCCGGGGTATGCCCCGACGTAGTTGTTATTTTATTTCTGGCCTGTACATTTAATTATTTCTTTTCTGTTGGAGAATGTAATTATTTGCTGTATCGAGTCGCATTGTAATAATTTTAATTCCTGCACTTTTACTTCTATTCAATGCGATGTGAATGTTTAGCTTAGTTTATTATTTATCTCCCAGACTTGATTAGATCCTGGTTTGGTTCCAAATTAATGATTCGGTACCCATTTAGTAATCGGATCCCCGATTATAGGGTGGCGGGTCGTTACAGTTGGTATCAGAGCATACGGTCTGGCAAATAAATAAATAACTAGGTTAAATATCATAAATTCGGCAAATAAATACATTATCCCGTACAGGCGGCGGTAGCATAGGCTTTGGGAATCTAATTAGAACTTTTTGATTTTGAAATTGTAGGCGAGTAGACGGCTCCCAGAAGGAGGATGCCAGTTATTCGAGAGCAGGGAGATGTCCCTAGTGGGTCCGAGGCCGGGAGGCCGAGTGTTGAGCAGTTCATGGAGGCGATGATGGACACTATGGCTCGTTATCAGACACGAGACCCTAGTTAGAGTTCCAGTGCGCGGGGAGGGTCCACCGCTACACTTGAGCGGTTTCTGAAGCTGAGGCCACCTCACTTCACCGGTCGTCCCGACCCTGACGAGGCCATCCACTGGCTTAGAGAGATAGAGAAGACTTTTGACACCATGGATTGTGCTGCAGTAGAGCGGACCCCGTTAGCTACCTTCATGCTGAAGGATAGCGCCTACGATTGGTGGACCACCTTGAAGAGTTTGTCCTACGAGGACAGGAGTCTTAGGGAAATTCCATGGGAGACATTTGTTAAGGAATTCAACGCACAGTATTTCCCTAGACATGTCTAGAGGGCCAAGGAGAGGGAGTTCATGGATCTGACGCAGGGGAGCATGACAGTACTTGAGTACCAGGCGAAGTTTGTTTCGCTAGGTCGGTTCGTGCCTTTCATATCTGGGGACGAGGAGCGTCGTACTGAGAGATTTGTAGACGGACTGAGGCTCAGCTTGAGGAACTTCGTGGCGTCTCACTGTTGCACGGATCTGGCTTCCGCGGTTAGATGTGCGGCAGCAGTGGAGGCTCAACAGAGCCAGTCGGCCCGGGAGAGAGGACTGGCTGCTCAGAGCCCAGTTTGTGGCAGGGGTAAGGCAGCGGCAGCGGCCCCTTCTGCTGGATCGGGATCGTCGTCACTCGGCTCTCGATTCAGGAGATTCTTCAGGGGTGGTGGCAGCAGTAGTGGCAATAGCGGCAGCAACAGGGCCGGGCAGGGTCAGCAGAGTCAGTCTGTATCCAGTGCACCGCAGGGGCCAGCTCAAAGGCTTCCGGTAGTCTGTCAGCACTGTGGGGGTACCCATGGTGGGACTCAGTGTCCCACTCTTCCCAGGAGATGTTTCGCTTGCGGCCAGCAGGGCCACTTGGCGAGGCAGTGCCCGCAGGGGTATGGTCAGGGACATGTTTCAGGTGAGCAGAAGAAGCCAAGGACCCAGGGGAGAGTGCTAGCTATCACCAGGAGGGAGGCTCGCGCGTCCAACTTGGTGGAAGGTACACTTTCTGTCCTTGGGAACTCTGCACACGTATTGATTGATTCGGGTGCCTCGCATTCTTTTATTTCTGAGCAGTTCTTAGATATCCTTTATGCGCCCGTTGTTGAGTTATCTAATGGTTTGATGGTGGAGGTTCCTTCTGGAGACTATATGATATCTTATAACTGCTTGAGGAATGTTCCCTTGACCATTGAGGGTCATGTGCTCCCTGCCCAGTTGGTTGTGCTTGCCATTCGAGACTTTGATGTCATCCTGGGTATGGATTGGTTGGAAGCCTTTTATGCAGAGGTGGACTGCCACAGGAAGAGGGTGCGATTCTCCATTCCGGACATCCCGACCTTCTTCTTCCAATGTATTAGGCTTTCTTCCCGAGGTATTCTTATTTCTGCCTTTAAGGCACGGAGGTTGCTTGATGGTGGCTGTGAGGCTTTCCTTGCCTCTGTTGTTGTCTCTGATGTCCGGGATAGTCTCAGCCCTGGGGAGGTATCTGTTGTATGTGAGTTTATAGATGTTTTTCCCGAGGAGCTGCCTGGCCTTCCTCCTCAGCGAGAGGTCGAATTCACCATCGAGCTTTCACCAGGTACGGCGCCCTTGTCTAAGGCCCCGTATCGGATGGCGCCAGCTGAACTCGCTGAGTTAAAGGCACAGTTGCAGGAGCTGCTGAATAAGGGTTTCATTCGCCCCAGTACATCCCCATGGGGTGCTCCAGTCCTATTCGTTAGAAAGAAAGATGGTTCTCTGAGGTTGTGCATTGACTATAGGCAGCTGAACCAGGTAACAATAAAGAATAAGTATCCACTTCCAAGGATTGATGATTTGATGGATCAGCTGCAGTCCGCGAAGGTATTTTCTAAGATCGACTTGAGATCCGGATATTATCAGATGAGGATCCGGGATGTTGATGTTAGCAACACGGCCTTCAGAACTCGGTATGGACATTATGAGTTTTTGGTTATGCCCTTTGGCTTGACCAATGCTCCGGCGGCATTTATGGAGCTGATGAACCGAGTCTTCAGGACTTACCTGGATCAGTTTGTGGTTGTATTTATTGATGATATTCTGATCTATTCTTCTTCTGAGGAAGAGCATGCCACCCATCTTCGGGCTGTATTGCAGGTCCTGAGGGAGCATCGACTTTATGCCAAGTTCAGCAAATGTGAGTTTTGGCTAGACGAGGTGCATTTCCTTGGGCATGTTATTTCTGGCAATGGTATTGCAGTGGATCCAGCCAAGATCGAGGCGGTGATGGATTGGAACAGGCCGACTTCAGTAACTGAGATCAGGAGCTTTCTGGGGCTTGCCGATTATTACAGGCGATTTGTTCAGGGATTTTCTTCGATAGCAGCCCCCTTGTCGAGGTTGACTCGAAAGGGAGTTCGCTTTGTGTGGACCGAGGATTGTGAGCAGAGTTTTATTGAGTTAAAGACCCGTCTCACGTCAGCCCCTGTACTGGTGCTTCCATCTGGATCAGGTGGATATGTGGTTTACTCTGATGCGTCCCGTCGAGGTTTGGGCGCAGTTCTAATGCAGCATGGCAGGGTAGTGGCCTATGCTTCTCGACAGCTGAAGAAGCATGAAGAGAACTATCCTACTCAAGATTTGGAGCTGGCAGCTGTGGTATTTGCACTCAAGATCTGGAGGCATTATTTATATGGGGAGAAATTCCAGGTTTTCACGGATCACAAGAGTTTGAAATATGTGTTCACTCAGAGGGACCTGAATTTGAGGCAGCGAAGGTGGATGGAGTTCATTAAAGATTATGACTTTGACCTTTCTTATCATCTGGGCAAGGCGAATGTAGTGGCAGACGCTTTGAGTCGGAAGACGGTCATGTCATACCTTATGATTCAGGAGTGGAAATTATTCGAGCAGGTGGTGGAATCTTCCTTTAGGGTTTCACGTGAAGATGACAGAGCCGTGCTGGTCAGTTTGACTGTGAGACCAGCTGTGTATCATGCAGTAATTGAGGCTCAGAGGGCAGATGTTGAGCTACCACAGATCCTTCAGAGGTCAGAGGTGGAGTTATGGGACGACGGTACGGTCAGGTTCAGAGGTAGACTTTATGTTCCGACTGAGGAGGACGTGCGCAGATGTGTTCTTGATGAGGCGCACCGTTCGAGATATGCAGTGCATCCGGGCTCGACTAAGATGTATCATTGTTTGAGGAGGCACTTCTGGTGGCCCGGTATGAAGAAAGATGTGGCTGAATATGTGGCCAGATGCATGACTTGTCAGCAAGTTAAGGCCGAGCATCAGAGACCTGGTGGATTGCTACAGCCCTTGCCGATTCCAGAGTGGAAATGGGAGCATGTGACTATGGACTTCGTGATGGGATTGCCTACATCCCCTAGCAGGAGAGATGCCATCTGGGTCATCGTGGATCGGCTGACCAAGTCGGCACACTTCCTAGCTATTAGGAAGGACTGGTCAGTCGGCAAGCTGGCAAAGTTGTTTGTAGACCGGATCATCTCTCTGCACGGGGTGCCTTTGTCTATTGTATCAGATCGAGATCCAAAGTTTACTTCCAGATTCTGGAAGAGCTTTCAGCAGGCATTAGGCACTCAGTTGGCTTTCAGCTCAGCCTACCATCCCGAGACTGACGGGCAGTCGGAGAGGACTATTCAGACCTTGGAAGATATACTCAGAGCTTGTTGTCTAGACTGGGGAGGTTCTTGGGAGCAGTATTTGCCCACAGTGGAATTTGCATATAACAACAGTTACCATTCCAGTATCGGCATGGCGCCTTACGAGGCTTTGTATGGGCGACCGTGTCGATCTCCTGTATGTTGGTCCGAGATCGGTGAAAGGCAGATAGCAGGACCCGAACTAGTACAGCAGTGTGCTGAGATTGTCAGGCTAGTTCGGCAGAGGTTGACCGCAGCGCAGAGTAGGCAGAAGAGTTATGCTGACATCCGACGGAGACCGCTTGAGTTTGAAGTTGGGGAACACGTGTTTCTCCGAGTCTCACCCTCCAAGGGTGTAATGAGATTCGGGAAGCGAGGCAAGCTGAGTCCGCGCTATATTGGGCCTTTTCCCATCCTTGCTCGGATTGGGGAAACCGCATACCAGCTGGCCTTGCCGCCCAGTCTTGCAGGGTGTTCCATGTTTCCTTACTGATGAAATATGTTCAAGATCCGTCCCATGTCCTGGACTTTTCAGAGTTGGAGGTCGCTGAGGACCTGTCTTTTCCAGAATATCCGGTTCGTATTGAGGGTCGCCGAGATCAGGTCCTGCGGAACAAGATTGTACCGTTGGTCAAAGTGATTTGGCAGTACCGCTCCGGAGGTGAGGCAACCTGGGAGCGAGAGGATGAGATGCGGGAGCAGTTCCCTTACCTCTTTTCGTAAGTTTCCTTGAGAACTTGTATCCCGGTTTGACTTTGTTAATTCTAAGCAGTCAATTTCGGGGACGAAATTCTTTTAAGGGGGGGAGATTGTAAGGATCGTGACCTTCGGATCCGGTTTTCGGGATCGGACCTTGTAGTTCTAACCTTAGTGAGGGCGGAGGTTCTGAGTTGATTCGCGTCAGGACATCGAGACGCGTTTTAAACGGCGTCCACCGTCGCAGACGCATTTCAAGATCTGCCACGTGGGAGCCACGTGGGCTGGTTTCGGGCCGCGAGGGTACGGCCCTGTCTTGTCGACCTGAACGGCGTCCACGTGTGTCGACGCCTTCCAGACTGCGACTCTGGGTTGTCAGAGTACGGCCCTGACATATCGTCTGAACGGCGTCTGCCTTGAACGACGCGTTTCAGAGTCTTGTCAGAGTAGCTGTCACATCAACTGAATGGCGTCCGTGGATGTCGACTCGTTTTAGCCAGTCTCTGGTTAACCCCGCGAGCCCTCCTTATTTCCCCCATTTTCTCCTCTCTTCCTCTCTTTCCCCTTCCGGCGAACTCGGCGGCGATCCCTCCTCCTCCCTCTTTTTCCTCCCACCGTTTCATCTCTCCCTCCACTCCGTCCTCTACCTAGCTCCTACCACTACCACCTCTACTTCCACTGCGGCGTTCTACTCTCCGGACGGCGGCCGACGTCACGGAGGAGTAATGACGACCACGGCGGTACCGGCGGCGGCGTGGGGCGAGTTGGGTGGACGGCTTGAAGCTCGGAGGCGTTCAAGTATCCGGTAGGGTGACGGTTCCCCTTAGCATCGCGTTTTAGACCATGTTCACCCCGTTTAAGCTTGTTTGGATCTTTGGTTTCGGGGGGTAGAATGAGCATGTTTAGGAGTTCTTTTGATAACATGGGGAATTTCCATGAATGTGTTGCCTATGGATAGTACTATTCCTCTTTTCCCTCCGTTTTTGGGTGAATTTTGGGGTTGTTTGGGGTTGGAATGGGAGCCCTCGGGCTCAGGCGACTCTTGTTCCTGGGGCTGAAACACGACGTGCCTGGACGACGCCTTTCTAAAGGGCGTCGAGCCATCACGATGCCTTTCAGACAGGAATCGCCTGACGGAGAGTCTGCCAGTTCGGGGATTCTTGGACTAAAAGACGTCATGGGTGAACGACGCGTTTTCAAATGGCGTCGGTTAGGCATGACGCCTTTTAAAGGCAGAAAACCCCTGAGTAAGGGCCTTGGAATTTCCGGATTTCTGTGTTGAATGGCGTCTGAGGATGTCGACGCCTTTTAAAAGGCGACCACTGGTGTCGACGCCTTTTAAGGCCTGATTCTGAAGACTGTTTTACTTGAACCTGTACATGGAGCTTGAATGGCGTCGGCCTTGGGCGACGCGATTCAAGACAGAACCTCACTAATTCATGCCAGTAAAATGTGTTCATACTGTTAGACGGATAGTTATTGCATGTTTTAGTGTATCCGGTAGAGGTAGATTCTTCATGACCGGACAATGCTACATGTATGTTATACGATCGCGGACTTTTCACGTGACCGGATCGTACTTGTTGGGTTTTGTGTTACTATGGACCGGGAGTGACATTGTAGCGCTTTATCACCCTGTGTTGGTGGGGGCGTGAGCACAGCGCCGGTGGGGGCGTGGGCGGGGTGACGCCCAGTGAGAGAGGGTCACCTGGTGAACCCCGGGGTCAGCTAGTACCGGTGTCGGAGTGGTACATTCGGAGAGTCACTCATGCTGAGGGAAGGAGTAGCCACCTGAGCCGGTTGGGCCGGAGTAGCTAGTGTGCTATCCGAGGGGTTACTGTTTGGTCTCAGCGGGTCGAGGTTTCTCCACCGTTGTTGTGTGGTTGACGAGTTCTATCGAGACGACAGTTGTGGATTTCCTAGTCGGTTGGTTTAATATATGCATGTTTATTATATTACGATTGCATGTGATTTCACGTTAAGAATTAGGGATTGTACCTCTTGTGCTTATCACCTTTCCGTTAGCTGTACCTTGCACTTGTGGGTGTGTGCGTGGGCAGTGCGGATCGAAGGATCCCTACTGAGTCTTGTCTTTGAGACTCACCCTCTACGGTTTTCAGGTGAGGACTCTCAGCAGACTTAGCGAGGAGAGTGCGGCCGTGAGTTGAGCACCGTCAGCAGTTGTTCCGGGGTATGCCCCGACGTAGTTGTTATTTTATTTCTGGCCTGTACATTTAATTATTTCTTTTCTGTTGGAGAATGTAATTATTTGCTGTATCGAGTCGCATTGTAATAATTTTAATTCCTGCACTTTTACTTCTGTTCAATGCGATGTGAATGTTTAGCTTAGTTTATTATTTATCTCCCAGACTTGATTAGATCCTGGTTTGGTTCCAAATTAATGATTCGGTACCCATTTAGTAATCGGATCCCCGATTATAGGGTGGCGGGTCGTTACACTCCTGGTCTCTAATGTTTGCCCTTAACCTACTGACAAGTCATGCACCTAGCCACATACTCAGCCACATCCTTCTTCATACCAGGCCACCAAAAGTGCCTCCTCAAACAATGATACACCTTAGTCATTCCGGGATGCACTGCATATCTAGAACGGTGTGCCTCATCCAGGACACACCGGCGCATGTCCTCCTTGGCCGGAACATAAAGTCTGCCTCTAAACCTGACTGTACCATCTTCCCATAATTCCACCTCTGGTCTCTGGAGAATCTGCGGTAACTCTACTTCTGCCCTCTGAGCTTCAATCACGGCATGGTACACTGCTGGCCTCACGGTCAAGCTGGCCAACACGGCTCTATCATCTTCCCGTGGAACCCGAAAGGAAGATTCCACCACTTGCTCAAATAACCTCCGTTTTCGAACCATTGTAGGTGCTGAAAATTTGCTCGTGTGATTTATGTGAAAAACTAGGTTGTTTAGGGTAAATTAACCTATTAAAAAAAATGCAACTAAGGTGCAGTGATCGCCAGAAACTTTTAACTAAAAAGCTTCAAAAGAGTTTGATCGCCTACCTGTTCAAACGCGGAAGAATGAATCCTTGGTTCCCCTCCTTCAGCCGGCTGAAGAAAGAGAGCCTCTTTATCCTTTTGTTCTTGCTGTTGAATGTTGAGGATCGTCCAGAAGTTCTCCTGGCTTTTGCTTGATTTCCCTCTTTTTGATTTATGCCCAGTCCAGTTGATTGAAGCTTTGAAGGGATGAAGATCTTGAAGAAGGATGCCGACTTCTGGAAATGGCAGCGCTCCGGCGTGGTTGCTTCGATCTCCAAATTGCTATAACGCTGTGGCTCTCTCTCTCCTTTTTTTTAACTCCTTGAGATGCAAGGTATTTATAGGCATTTTCTGCGTTCGCGATTAATATAGAAAAATCTAGGATTTATCTACTTTAATCGACAGATAATTACTGATTAATTCATCTTTATCTGTAATTATCTAAAACGCGTCCACTTTGGATGACGCCTTTCAGATTAATTAAGATAAGGATAAATATCTGGTAAAACTTATCTTTATCTTTATTAGCTAAAACGCGTCCACTTGTGTAGACGTCTTTTACCCTAATTAAGATAAGGATAAACATCCGGAAGAGAAGTTAAAACAGCTTAGGAAACCTAAAACGCGTCGAACCTTACAGACGCCTTTTAGCTAATAAATCAATTAATTAAAATTCAAATTTAAACGTTAAAATAGGAATAAAGTCTAAATGGCGTCCACATGGGCCGACGCCTTTTAGGATTCTTCATATTTTAACTGAAATTTGAGCTAAAATCAATTCAATTGATTAACTTAAACATGTCTATGAAACCCGACACTCAAAAATATCAATAAAAATTAATTAATGATTAATTATCAGACCATTATGAGGCATTATTATATGATATGAAATTTACTCAAAATGACGTCAAAATTAGCGTGTCTACAACCATAAGGTATGACACGACAGTCTTCCGACTCAAGGCGTCTGCCACCACATTCGCCTTGCCCGGATGATAAGAAAGGTCGAGGTCATAATCCTTGATGAATTCTATCCACCTGCGCTGCCTCAAGTTCAGATCCCTCTGAGTGAATACATACTTCAGGCTCTTGTGATCAGTAAAAACCTAAAATTTCTCTCCATACAAATAATGTCTCCAGAACTTCAATGCAAAAACTACAGCTGCCAACTCTAAGTCATGGGTGGGATAGTTCTCCTCATGCTTCTTCAGCTGTCTAGAAGCATAGGCCACGACCCTACCATGCTGCATTAGAACTGCACCCAAACCTCGACGTGATGCATCTGAATAAACTACAAACCCCCCTGAACCTGATGGAATCACCAACACTGGAGCCGAAGTGAGGCGAGTCTTCAACTGAATGAAACTCCGCTCACACTCCTCGGTCGACACAAAACGAACTCCCTTACGAGTCAACCTCGACAAGGGGGCCGCTATCGAAGAAAACCCCTGGACAAACCGCCTGTAATAACCTGCTAGCCCCAAGAAGCTCCTGATCTCAGTCACCGTTGTTGGCCTGCTCCAATCCATCACTGCCTCAATCTTGGCTGGATCCACTGCGATGCCCTCGCCAAAAATGACATGCCCCAGGAAGTGCACCTTGTCTAGCCAGAATTCACACTTGCTAAACTTGGCATAGAGTTGGTGTTCTCTCAGAACCTGCAATACTACTCGAAGATGTGTGGCATGCTCTTCCTCAGAAGAAGAGTATATCAAAATATCATCTACAAATACCACCACAAACTGATCCAGATAGGCCCTGAAGACCCGGTTCATCAAATCCATAAAAGCTGCCAGAGCATTGGTCAAGCCAACAGGCATAACCAAAAACTCATAATGTCCATACCGAGTCCTAAAGGCCGTCTTACTAATATCAACCTCACGGATCCTCATCTGGTAATACCCTGATCTCAAGTCAATCTTTGAGAATACCTTCGCAGATTGCAGCTGATCCATCAAATCATCGATCCTCGGAAGTGGGCACTTGTTCTTTATTGTCACCTGGTTCAGCTGTCTTTAATCAATGCACAACCTCAGAGAACCATCCTTCTTCCTGACAAATAGAACTGGAGCACCCCACGGAGAAGTACTGGGACGAATGAAACCCTTGTCCTGCAATTCCTGCAACTGCGCCTTCAACTCAGCGAGTTCGGCTGGCGCCATCCGATACAGAGCCTTAGACAAGGGCGCCGTACCCGGTGCAAGCTCAATAGTAAACTCAACCTCTCGTTGAGGCGGAAGGCCAGGCAACTCCTCAGGAAACACATCTACAAAGTCACACACTACAAGCACCTCCCAAGGATTGGGACTTCCACTAACATCAGCTAGAACGATAGAGGCAAGGAAGGCCTCACAACCACCAACAAGCAACCTCTGGGCCTTAAAGGCAGAAATAAGAATACCTCAAGAAGAGAGTCTAATACCTTGGAAGTAGAAGGTCGGGATGTCCGGAATAGAGAAACACACTCTCTTCCTGTGGCAGTCCACCTCAGCATAATAAGCCTCCAACCAATCCATGCCCAGGATGATATCAAAGTCACGAATGGCAAGCACAACTAACTGGGCAGGTAACTCATGGCCCTCAATGGTCAAGGGAACATCCCTCAAACAATTATAAGATAACATGAAGTCCCTAGAAGGAACTTCTACCATCAGTCCATCAGATAGCTCATCAACGGGTGCAGAAAGAACATCTATGAACTGCTCATAAATGAAAGAATGTGATGCACCCGAATCAATTAGCACATGTGCAGAGTTCCCAAGGACAGAAAGTGTACCTTCCACCAAGTTGGATGCACGAGCCTCCTTCCTGGTGATAGCTAGAACTCTCCCCTGGGTCCTCGGCTTCTTCTGATCACCTGGTCCCTACCCCTGACCATGCCCCTATGGGCAATGCCTCGCCAAATGGCTCTGCTGGCCACAAGTGAAACACCTCTTAGGAAAAGCAGGACACTGAGTCCCACCGTGAGTACCACCGCAATGCTGACAAACTGCTGGAAGCCTCTGAGCTGACTCCTGCTGAGCATTGGACACCGACTGGCTCTGCTGACCCTGCCCGGGTCTGCTACTACCGCTGCTGCCGCTACTGCTGCCACCGCCTCGAAAGAATCTCCTGAATCTGGAGCCGAGTGAAGACGATCCTGATCCGGACGAAGGAGTTGTTGCTGCTACCTTTCCCCTGCCACGAGCTGGTCCCTGAGTAGTTAGTCCTCTCTCCCGGGCTGACTGATTCTGCTGTGCCTCCACTGCCGCTGCACACCTAACTGCCGATGCCAAATCTGAGCAACAGTGAGATGCCACAAAACTCCTCAGACTGGACCTCAGTCCATCCACAAACCTTTCAGTCCGACGCTCCTCGTCCCCTGAGATAAAGGGCACAAACCTCCCTAGCGAAACGAACTTTGCCTGGTACTCAAGCACTGTCATACTCCTCTGAGTCAGCTCCATAAATTCCCTCTCCTTGGCCCTCTGAACATGCCTAGGGAAGTACTGTGCATTGAATTCCTTCACAAAAGTCTCCCATGGAATCTCCCTGAGACTCCTATCCGCATAAGACAAACTCTTCAAAGTGGTCCACCAATCGTAGGCATCATCCTTCAGCATGAAGGTAGATAAAGGAGTCCTCTCAACTGCCGCACAGTCCATAGTATCAAAAGTCTTCTCCATCTCCCTCAACCAGTGAACAGCCTCATCAGGGTCGGGACGACTGGTGAAATGAGGCGGCCTCAGCTTCAGAAATCTCTCTAATGTAGCTGAAGACCCTCCCCGAGCACTGGAAGTCTCACTAGGATCTCGGGTCTGATATCTAGCCATTGAGTCCATCATAGCCTCCATGAAATGCTCCACACTCGGCCTACCAGCCTCAGATCCACTAGGGACATCTCCCCGCTCTCTAATAACCGGCATCCTCTTCCTAGGAGCCATCTAATCGCCTACAATCACAAAATCAAAAAGTTCTAATTAGAATCCTAAAACCTACACTACCGCCGTGCCTGTACGGGATAATGCAATTATTTGCCAGACTTACGACATTTAACCTAGTTATTCATTTATTTGCCAAACCGAATGCTCTGATACCAACTGTAACGACCCGCCACCCTATAATCGGAGCTCCGATTACTAAATGGGTACCGAATCATTAATTTGGAACTAAATCAGGATCTAAGTAAGTCTGGGAAATAAACAATAAACTAAGCTAAACATTCACCTCGCATTGATTTGAAAAGAAAGTGCAAGAACTAAAAGTTATTACAATGCGACTCGACACAGCAATTAATTACATATTCCAACTGAAAAGAAATAATTAAACGTACAGGCCAGAAATAAAAATAACAACTACGTCGGGGCATACCCCGGAACAATAGCTGATGGCGCGCAACCCACAGCAGCACTCTCCTCGCTAAGTCTGCCTGGAACCCTCACCTAAAAACCGCAGGGGTGAGTCTCAACGAAAAGACTCAATAGGGATCCTTCGATCCCCACTGCCCACTCACACACCCACAAATGCAAAACACAACTGGAGGTACAGTAACAAGTACAACAGTAATTACTACTCCTAAATCTCGATATGAATCACATGCATTCGAAATATATAACATGCATATCTCTAAAACCAGACCACTAGGGAGCCCACAACCAACGTCTCGGTAAAACACGCCAACCACACAAACGAAGGTGGGAAAACACCGAACCGCTGAGACCAAACAGTAACCCCTCGGATAGCACGCTAGCTACTCTGGCCCAACTGGCTCAGGTGGTTACTCTTTCCCCCAGCACGAGTGACACTTCATAGGTACCACACCCACACCGGTACTAGCTAACCCCGGTGTTCACCAGGTGACCCTCTATCACTAGGCGTCACCCCGCCACACCCACACCGGCGCTGTGCTCCACCCACACCAGCACAGGGTGATAAAGCGCTACAACTGTCACTCTAGGTCCACAATCGCACGAAACCCAACACGGTGCGATCCGGTCACAAGGAATCTATCATCATCGAGTATAATTTAAAACATGCATTTAACCAACTAAACAACTGTCTAACAGTGTAAACATATTTTAATGGCATGAATTAGTGTGATTCTGTCTTGAATCGCGTCGCCCAAGGCCGACGCCATTCAAGCCTCCTAAACAGGTTCATAGAAATTCTGCCTCAGAAATCCTGGCGTAAAACGCGTCGCCACAGATAGCCGCCTTATGAAAGGCGTCATTGTCCCTCGTCGCCTGTTAGCGACCGAAAACAAGGACAGGCCATGGGGTGATTTCTACTAAAAATGCGTCGTTCATGCAAGTCGCCTTTTGAAAAGGTGTCGCTATCCCTGGACGCTCAACAGTCCAGAGACAGAGTCTGTAAATGGGGCTAAATGGCGTCGTGGATGGGCGCCGCCTTTCCAAAAGGCGTCGCTCCACCAGGACGTCATTCACTCCCGACAGACAGGTTCTCCCCTTCGGATTCCCCAATCCACGAGGTGGGATTTCTCCCCCAAAACACACAGAAAATGGCACAAAACATAAATGGGAAGGAGGAGAACCTAACTACCCATTAGAACACCCAATTTCTCATACATGCACTTAACGTTTTCACCCCAAAAATATCCCTGAAACATGCTTCAAATGCGGGAAAACATGTTTTCAAACGAAATGCACTGGGAATCGTCACCCTACCGGTTACTCAAACTCCTCCAAGCTCCAAGTCGCCCGCCCGTCTCGCCCCACGCCGCCGCCGGTACCATCGAGGTCGTCGTTACTCCACCGGGACGTCGGCCGCCGTCTGGAGAGAAAACGCCGCTAAGGAGGTGGTGATGGTAGTGGTGGGAGTTAGGAGGTCGATGGAGTGGAGGGAGAAATGAAATGGTGGAAGGAGAAGAAGGAGGGAAAGGAAGGAGGGTTCGCGGGGTTAACCAGAAATTGGCTAAAACGGGTCGAGCTGTACGGACGCCTATCAGTTGACATGACGGGTCGTACTGACAGAGTCTGAAACGCGTCGCCTACCCAAAACGACGTTCAGACGACAAGACCGGCACCGTACACTGATAACCCAGGGTCGCAGTCTGAATGGCGTCGTCCATAGCGGACGCCGTTCAGACGACATGACAGGGCCGTACTCTCGCGGCCCAAAGCCTGCCCACGTGGCACATCGGCAACGAAACTAAATGGCGTCCATCCATCAAGACGCCGTTCAAAAGGCGTCATGCATTGTAGACGTCATTTAGATGGTACTCCCCAGTCCCATCAGGGCCCAAACCAAGGAACCCGACCCAGAGACTGACCCGATAACCGGACCCGAAACCTCAGTCCCTACAAATATTTTCACGTTTTATTCCATGTTGTAGTTAGATAATTTTGCAGGAACTGTATTCATATGATGAATTAAAATAATTTGATTGTTTTTATTCTGCAAAATTCGGATTTTAATTTGGGGGTTTTCGTGTTCTTCGTGGGACGAAGAATGGTAGGTTTTCAGTGGCCTCGTTCGCGCCACCCCAAGTGTTCAGGAGGTGGGCTGGCTGTTAGTCTTAGGTGGCCTACAAGCCAATATGACTTTATTATCTCATTCATTTATTAATATAATGGCATAATATTCATTGTGTGTAAATCGTATTAATTATCGTCTCATAATGAAGTCCGTGAATATGTGCGATAGTAATCAAATTATGATGAGATCATACTAGTGAGACTGATCACTTAAACACACATATTCTTAATCGTTCCTAGTCGGAGGATATCCAAGAAGGACATCAGATATCCAAATAAACTAGTACAAATTACTCCCGCTCATAAGATGAGGGTGACTGATCTCATAAGTCACTTGTGTGGAGACACTAAAGCGAATCTGTAGGTGCTCATTAGAGAATGAGCTCACTGAACTGATCTAAGTGAATCGCTGGATGGTACTGTACCTCACTGTCAACTAGCTCGATTCTATTGTTGCAGTTGCGTAGATGGTACTCGGACCTAAGACACCAAGGACACCTTGTCGGTGGTTTTCTGTGCTTTGACTTTGGTTTAGGAATCTCTAACCACGGGATTCTAAATAGTCAAGGATCGAGTATAGTGGAATATCATCGAAGGGAATTGAGTGTCAATAAGGAATCATTCGTTGTCGGTACGATGAGAGAGAATGCTCTAGGAAGGATGCGCAAAAGTCCCTGGCCAAGGTGGACGATAATATCGGGAAAAAAGTTTTCCGGTATTCATCAGCGGCATCCGATCCAAGTGAGTCGACCGGTTAGGATTTGACAGTACACCATACCCTAAGTTGACTCGAGAGCATTGTACGAATGAAGGACTATATCCACGCGGTAACTGTCGGCGGAAAGGTTCGAAGAGTGGGTTACTTAACCCCGATACCTTCCGGGTTCACGCGGTGTTGCTTGGCACCCAACGTGATCGAAGGCCCGATCGAATTCGATGTGCGACATCAATTCGATTGATTAATTAATTAATAAAGCCAGTGAGGAGTCACTGGGCATATTGTGCTATTAACCGGACTGGTTATTGGGCCTAGAGGGTCACACGCAAATGATTCTCAAGGCGATGGATAAATAAGTGGGTTTTATACAAACTGGGGGTTTTTATGAAAAATCGCACGGTTAGTATAAAATATAGCGAACGGGTTGAGCAGGCCAAGCTGCTGCTAACCCTTGCCTCCCCCTCCTCTCTTTCTCTTTTTCTCTGGTGCCCTAGAAGAAACCAGATCCCCGGATCTGCTTCGCCGCCTCCCCAACTCCCGTTCGACGGAAAATCGTCCGCGTGTTGCGGCGATCATTGCGGTGAACAGCGGAGACTTCGTGGGCTGCGAAGAACGAGGAACGTGAGGATATCCGTTACGAGGAGGATCGCATAGACTCCGCTAGAGGCCGGGAGCCTACGCGGCTTACGGTGTCGCACCGAGGAACCGAATGGTTGTGGATTCGAATCCGCACACGGTAAGATTCGATAATCCGATTATCGAGGTTTTAGATTTTTTGAAACGGGAACGGATCTTCGTTTTTATTTTATGTCCGCTGCGCAGGAGATTCGGAGAAACTTGAGAACCCAACACCAGCGCCCCAGATCCTCTGGAAGGCGTCGCCGGCCACCACCGGGTTGGTCACCGACGCCGGAGAAGGAGATGGAGGAGCTCTCTCCTCTTCTTCTTCCTTGCGATTTTGAGGAAAACAAGAAAAGCCAAAAAAAAAGGGCTCGGGCCAGCAAGTTAAGGGGGTTAAACCGGCCATAGCCAACTTGGCTCACCGTCAACGTGCTCGCCGGTGACGGGGGCATCGCCGGCGGCGCCGGGGGCCGGGGGCTGGCCGCCGTCGGCGCTGCCAGTCCCCACCTGCCACCTTGAATGCAACCTGCAACCTGTTTGCAAGGATTAGGGTTTCGGGGGTTAGAGGCGAGCGGTCCGGGCCGATCTGATCGGCCGGGACCAGGGCTAGACCGAGCACGAGGACCTTAGCCTGGCGGATCCGGCCCGCTAGACCCTGGTCTAGACCAATGGGTCCAAGCCATGACTAGCAGGGGCTTGGATCCAATGGGCTGGGCCCATTTTCTTATTATTTCCCAAAAAATTAAAACCCCAGTTTCTATTAACCCCAAGCCCATTAAAATTTCATTGAGAATTGGATTTTAATTCTAAAATTTAAAATTGTTTTGGAATTTGAAATTATTATTCAATTTTTAATTTAATTGGTCATTAATGATTTTGAATCATTTTCTAATTTACATTTAGTTGCGAATTAATTAGAGTTAATTATTAACTTTAATTTGACTAATTTCAGAGTTAGATTAGTGGTTAATAATTATTAGTCTAAATGTTAGATTATTAATTATTAATTCAACTAATTGTTAAATAATTAGAGTTAATTATTAATTTAAGTGTTAAATTAATAATTAATTTTAATTGACTAAGTTCATTGTTAAATTAACAATTATTAGTTAATTGGAGTTGATTGTTAATTTAAGTGTTAAATTAATAATTAATTTTAATTAACTAATCTAATAGTTTAATTAGAAGTTATTAATTAATTTGTATTAATTATTGGTTTAAGAGTTAAATTAGTAATTAACATTAATTAACTAATCTAAGAGTTAGATTAGTAGTTAATAATTAATTAGAGTTTATTATTAATTTAAGTGTTAAATTAATAATTAACTTTAGTGGACTAATCTAAGAGTTATATTAATAATTAGTTATTAATAGTCTAATTGTTAGATTATTAATATTGATTAATCTAAATGTTAAATTATTATTATTTTAGAAATGTTCTAATTTGTATGGAATAATCTGAAAATTATTTATTTGGAGTGTGTGCACATATGATGTGTGTTATATGCTTTTAAATGTGGTTTAATTGTATGTTAAGATAATAAAATGAGTTTTTTGAAATTTAAATACCAATTTTAATTGGAACCTAGTTTTTTGAAAGTAAAAAATTATTTAATTTTGAAAAAGTCTTTTATTTTAGCCATGTGATGTGCTTATCATGTGTGGAATGGCACACTATAGTCATGGATATGCCCTTTTTGAATTATTCATGTGATGAATGATGTATGTGGATCGTGGATGTATGAATGGGTGTTTATTAATTGTTAATAAATAGAGATCTGCGTACCTCTCTCTCTCTCTCATACTCTGATGTAATTCTACCTCCCTCTCTCTTGTAGTCGTCATCAGGCTTTTTTCTATTTGCATGTAAATTTGGAATTAATTATAATCTGATCGATGCAACCGAGGAAGGAGCGAGGATGATCCACAGCTGCAACCAGGAATGCGAAAATATGCAGATCCTTTGGCTATATGTTTGCAGAATGGTCTAATGTAATAGTTACTTAGATTTTGTGTACATTTGAGTGTTGGCTCTAGTCAAACGCAGTGTGTTATCCATGATCACATTTGACATGTATGTGATACAATATTTTTATTTTTTATTATGAATCAAAGTCGGTATAGTATGTACTAAATATATACGATATATTTATATATTATCACCTAGGAGAGACCAAGATAAAAGTTATCTAAAAACCCTCGCTAAATTCTAAGCCGTAACGTCAGTAGTTAAGAACTTACTGTGTGGTCCACCATCGTTATAGTCATAGAATTCGAATTACTTTAGGCATGTTTGTTGTGCTATCCACAAGTCAGTCTAATTGTGAGGAGAGACTGTGGCTATGGCATAAATGCCTATATGATCGAGTTAGAAGAACCATGTAGCTTTATTGTGCTATCCACAAAGGCTGCATGCTAATCTATGCTCGTCTCGTAATGATGGTTAGCTTAGACAAGAATTAATAGCTTGTTGTGCTATCCACAAGGCCATTAAATCTCTGGAGACTGAAGATATGATCGGATATTGCAAGGAATTACAAGTCGAATGAGATAGGTGCTCTTTAAGTGTATTACAGCTTATTGTGCTATCCACAAGGTTGTACTGCATCTCATTGAGATTCTGATCCCCACTAGGAGACTATAGGCGTCTCCCGTTTTCTATAAATGAGGGTTATACAGTCCATCGAAAATTAGTGGGAGTTGAAACTTGATCAAAAGACTTGTTTTAAATTTTAATAATTGGACATCCGTTAAAATAAATTTTATTTATCTCCTATAGGGAATTATATCGTCGAATAACCCACTCCGTGGCATACTTGATGCCAATCTTTTGACTAGCATGAATTACTCCATTGGCTCGGAAACTTGAAGAATGTTGTCAGATCTGAGCACATTGCCTACGTCCTTGGATCTGATCTTCCTGCTGAACAAGCATTAGATGCCCCTGAGGCAGAGATGATTGCATATGATAAAAGGAACAAGGACGATGGCAAAGGAGTAGTAAAGGGTGACTACTTCTATTGTAAGCAGTATGGTCACTGGAAGAGGAACTGCAATGATTCTCAGAGCGATGGATTTTAAGTGGATTTTATATTAACTGAGGCTTTTATGGAAAAATGCGTGATTAATATATAATATAGCAACAGGGCTGAGCAAGCCAAGCTGCTGCTCAGCCCTGGCCATCCCCCGTCTCTCTCCTCTCTCTTTGGCGCCCCACCTCTCTCCATTCTTTAGAGACTGCTCTGCCGCTTCTCCGACTCCTGTCCGATGGAAAATCGTATGCACGTTGCGGCGATCATTGCAGCGAACGGCAAAGGATTCGTGGGCTGCAAAGAACGAGGAACGTGAAGAAATCTACCGCGAGGAGGATTGCGTAGACTTCGCTAGAGGCCGGGCGTTTGTGTGGCTCGCGGTGTCACACCAACGAAATCGATCGGTCCCGGATTTGAATCCGCTCAAGGTAATAATTCGATTATCTGATAATCGATTTTAAATATTCGAAACGGGAAACGGATCACTGGTTTATTTTTATTTCCGTTGTGTGAGCAATTTGGAGAAACGAGAGAGCCTTACACTACCGAGGTATAGCAATTCTTGATCCGCAATTGCTCGCATTTCTCCCTGAAGTAGGTGTAGGTGAATTGTCTTCCGTTATCTGAAACGATCGCTCTCAGTATGCCGAATCGGCAGATTATGGATTTCCAGACAAAATTCCGCACTCTGTCGATTATCTTAGCTAAGGGCTCCGCCTCGATCCACTTGGAGAAGTAATCGACCGCTACTATAATAAACTTCTTCTGCCCTCGTGCCTCGAGTAGGGGGCCTAATATGTCAATCCCCCATCTGGCAAACGGACATGGCTCAAGGAGGCTGGTCAACGGCATCGCTGGCTGGTGAGGAGTTGGCGCAAAACGCTGGCACTTGTTGCATTTCTTGACGTATTCCAGAGCATCTTTCTGGACGGTCGGCCACCAATATCCTTGGCGCAAAACGTTGGCACTTGACGCATTTCTTGACGTATTCCAGTTCATCCTCCGTGCCTTCAAACTCTTTCCACGGCATTAATTATAAAGATTACACGGCGCTCAAGTCGAAAAAATTTAAATTATATGCCAATAATTTTCAAAAGCCCTTAGGAAACATATAACCAACGAAGTAAGCTAGAATTACATTGGAAATTAAATATAGGAAGAAGGGAGGCTCGTAGGCCCTAAACGAACTGAGCAAATTTAACTAAGTCCATGATCACCCGCCATTGCACACAAACATATCAATCAAACAAGGGTTATTTTTTTTTTAAATAATCCTTATACTCATATTGAAATTGGGAAATGTGTAATACAAAATTTTTGGTCCTAATTAATTTTAAAATCCTCGTGAAACAATTAAAATTAATCTAAACATAGACCAAAACAAGGCATCAAGTGTAATAACAAATGCATAGAATCATCCCAAATAATAAGGGGAGGGTGAAATGAATTTAAAATAAAATTCAAAATTAATTTTGACTTTTTTTAGGTTAAATTCAATTAATATGGACAATTGAGATAAATATTGAATTTAAATTCAAATTAATTATACAAACAATTAAATTTGAAAAATAAATTTAAATGAATAATTATCCTCAATTATCCTTAATTAAAATTCAAAGTTTGAACTTTGAATGTCATCCAGTAACTTTAAAATACAAAAAATTGAATTTTAATGATTATCCTATACAAAAATTCAAAAAATCGAATTTAATAATTATCCAATAAATAAAAAGATTCTAAAATCTGATTTTTTGTAAAAATATCCAACTATTTTCCATTTTCAAAAATTTGAAATTCAAAAAATCAAATTTTGGGTAAGGATAAGGTTAATTATCTCAATTAACCATAGTTTAAATTCAAAATTATGATAATTATCTCAACTAACCAAAATTAAAATTCCAAATTCGAATTTGATGATAAGATAATTATCTAAACTAACTGTCATAATTATATCCAACAACCAAATTTTGAAATTCAAATTTTAAACTCAAATAAAGAGATAATTATCCCATTGAGATAATTACAGGCGGTCCAATGAGCTGCAGCGTGCCCAACATGCACAGCAGCGCATTGCGCCATTCGAACGCAATGACGCATGGCGGGCACGTATGACGCTGTCTTGCGCAACTGTGCGGGGAGGAGCCTGGCACCTCTGCGTGTGTTTTCTGCTTTACCTCATGATGGGTGCGACAGCGCCTAGCGCTCCGTTCACAAGACCGATAGTTAGGGGTGTGCATAATACGGTCAAACCGAAAAACCGAATCGAACCGATTGATTCGGTTCGGTTCGGTTTCACGAAGTTGTGAAATCGAATCGAACCGAAAAATCGAATAAATTGATGTTTTAAAGTAAATAAGTATTTATATTAACATTATGTATATAAATATTTTAATATTTTAATATCATATACATATTTATGTATAAATAAGTATTTTTTAAATATAATTTTAATGTTAAATACATATATATACATTTAATATCAATAAAATATAAAAATTCGGTTTGAACCGAACCGAACCGAAAAATTTCGGTTCGGTTCGGTTCGGTTTCAAATGTCAGTTCGGTTCGGGTTGAAGAAATTTCCTCCAAAACCGAACCAAACCGAACCGTGCACACCCCTACCGATAGCAGTTATTCGACTCTAAATACAAAAAAAAAAAAAGGAACAATCAAATCAAGAGGAAAACCTCCTATTGCATGATTCTAAATAGATCTTTATTGCATCAATCAGAGCGATAACTTGGCTTTGATACCACTATAGGGATTTGATCTTCTCCGGATCCCGACTGCAGCGGAATGAAATAAAGAAATCGAATGCCTCGAATCTGCAAATCGTGCCCGAATCGATGCAATAAATAACCAAATAGGTGATCGATTAATACCTTGCATGGAAGAAAGTCGTTCTGCAAAGTCTGATGCCGATTTTCACGAGCATAGAGCCGCACAATTGTTCGACCTCTAGAGCGAAATCCATACGAATTCTTGTACAACAACGGTGCTCTCCTTTCCCTTCTTTACACTGCACATGAGCCTCAGATCTCCCAGATCGGCCCTGAGATCCTGTTCTCAAAGACTAGAGAGAGGGGGAGAGAGAGGTGTATGCGCATGGAAGAGGAAGAGAGAAGGGTGCGTGAGTTAGCTCGCTTTTCAATATTATTGCATATATACTTTTAAGTCACTTAATGATTCTTTTCTTAAAAAAATCTTAGGCATATATATATATATATATATATATGTATACACACACAACCATACAATAATACTCCGTCCTGTGAGAATCAATTGTGTGTGATCCTCTAGGCCCATAGTCATTCCAGTTTAAGGCCTATTAACTTTTAATTTTCAATTAAAATAAAATAAACTAGTTATTCTCTTTAATTGAAATAGGATAACTGTTTAATTTAATCTAGACCTATGATCATGTTGGATCAAGCAAATCTACGTGATCCTAAAGGACGCCGGGTTCAAAACCACCTTATCTGGTACTTATTAGTCTGTAGTTGTCGCATCGCTATAATCCCTCGCTCGTTCTTTGAACCCGATATGATCGTATGGTATGGTAACTGTCAAACTACTACTGATCGTGTTGTCAAACCATGACCGTCTCAAATAAATCACATTCATTCCAAACGAACCGACACTACCCTGGCCAGGGGTTTAGTGGAACGTCCATGTCAAGGCCCATTAACTGTTTGATATATACCTAACAGTAAGCTATCTCCTTTTCAACATTAACGGTCTTCACACGTATTCTTATGTGGCAAATAATTTGGTGTTTCATGACTTATGGATAAAGTCTCTTAACCAAACATCAAACCATACCAGTCCTCATGCAAGACCCGATTAATGTCTCAGGTCAAAGGATCAATGATGCTACTGAGACAGATGGATCTTCAGTCTACATTAGGTATAAAATATAGTCAAACAATATGTGCTGGTGCCCCGCACCTGTGACTGTGAGATTGATCATCTACACATCATGTGTGCCGATTTAATAAGTAATCAATATCCCTGAGTGGTTACTCTCCAATCGGTAACAGTTTAAGGTATATGCCCATATGTAGTCAAACCCACATTCGATATCCCATCTCGAATCGACTTTACAACCACATATCCTAGGGACAACATAAAGTAATTCATAAATTACAAATTCACCGTCTAATAACCATTTATTATGATGAACAAGATTGTCCATTATATCGGGCCTACCTGGCCCACAACTGGCCCATAGGACCCCCAATACTAATATAGAGGACCTTTCCGGAGAGGTCCCCTTTCTTTGTTTATTATGAGGAGCAGCTGATATAGTTCTGGATAGGCCTAAGCCCATTCTTCTTCAGTATATCTCTTAACTTGGGAAAAGACAATGAAAAAAGTTTCTGACTTCACCTTCCCATTCTGAATAGCCATCTTCAGGAAATGAGAGAAGGGAATGATAGAGTCGTATTTTGCTGAATGCTTGTCTTTCATCTTCCCATATAACTTCATGATCTGTGAGTCTTCCTATATATCCAACATCAGATAGTGAAGCTACGGAAATCGTAGCTTCATCAAGGTCAAGATGGACCTGCACAATCTCTCTATGGTACTAAGCTCTAAGTCCCTAGACTTCATGTTGAAATTGACTCAAGCTGACCTCTGATTTGTTGGTTGCCCTTCTTCTGTCATTATACTGCATGAAGTGTCTATATTCCCATTTTGTTGACTCCTTGTGCCTTCCCCAATAGGCCTCATGCCTCAGATCTAGCCACTCTACAAAAGCCAAGGTTGGCTATCTTCGCTGAACTCGGACAGAGTTGTCTTGTAAAACAAGTAGTATAACTAAGGGTGTAGGTTACTCCACTCTTGTTCTTTCAGGATGGCAGACTCATTCCTAAGATGAGTAACTTCTTCCTTGGTTAGGTAGTGTTGGGCTGTGAATTCATCTATGTACATTTTCAATGAAATAGGAAGCAGCTCCAATACTTCTAGTCTAGCATTCCTATGCAAGAACTCTATATATACAAGTCTTCCCTTTGCAGTTAAGGAGAAGACATCAAAGAGTGGAGGAAATAAATGATACTTAGTTCTCCACTTGGGCCTCTTAGGAGCTCTGGATTTTTGTCCTTCAGGAGTTGCCCGTTTATGGGAGGAGAACAATGAACCCATGGAGTATCATCATCTGAAACTCTGTACTCAGTAGCAGATGCCTGAGGTTTTGGTCTGACTGAAAAAGCTGGCACAATGAAGGTGACAGGTGGCTGCTCTGTTGGAGGTTCTGAAAAAGCTTGAGGCACTGCTACTGCCTAGGGAGGAGGTAGAGATGATGTAGAACCTGCTTCAAGACATAATTGTTGGGTTCACTGTGTCCAGATCGATAAAACACAACAAAAATAAAGTTTTTGGATCCTGTGCCGTTTCGAATAAATAAATCAGATCATATGTGAAAACACCCTGCATAGATTTGAATCCACATTCGTTTGGTTTTGTCGGTGCAATGCCGCAAGCCGCACAGGTGTGTGGCCTCTAGCGGTATCTACGCGGTCTTGCTCTCAATAGATCGTCCTTGCTTCCTTGCTCGGTGCGGCATCTGCAGATCCCATCTGGTTGTGGGTAACTCTCCATGACATGCAGAATTAGTGTTCCCATCTGACAGGAAGCAGAGTCGGCGAGAGGCGGAGTAGAGCCTTCAGGGGGGAGCCCTCTGAGGGAGGCGGCCAGAGGGAGAAAGAGGAGAGACAGGGGGCGTGTAGCTCAGGTCAGAGTTGTTGGCTTCTGACCTAGTAGTGGTTCTTTTATAACAAGTGTGTTCGCATTTTTTTAGAAAAAACCCATACTTATCATAGAACCCGTTAAATAATCTATGGACTGAAAACCTTTAGCGTGTGACCCTCTAGGCCTAAATACCAGTCCAGTTAATAGCCCATTGAGCTCAGTAACTCCTTACTAACTCACTAAATTAATTAATATCCATATATTGATTAATTAGCCGAATTTAATGTCCCACATTAAATTCGGACGGACCTCCGATCATGTTGGGTACCAAGCAACACCACGTGAACCTGGAAAGCATTGGGGTAATGCAACCCACTAATGGAACATTTCCGTCATCGGTTACCGTGCATATATAATCCCTCATCTATACAATGTTCTTAAATCTACCTAGGGCATAGTACGTTGTTAAACCCTAGTCGGTCAATTCACTTGAATCAGATGCCGCTAAACTATATCAAATAACTCCTTATCTGATACAACATCCGCCCTGGCCGGGGACTTCAGTGCATTATTTCCGGAACATTCTCTCTCCTATTACCGAGAGCGGATGATCCCTTGTTGACTACACAATTACCTTCGAGGGCATCTCCCTGAACCCGATCACTTAACTTAGTGATATCCCATGGTCAGGGATTTGTTAGTCAAGGTAAGAGACCTACTAACAAGGTATCTTTGGTGTCTCAAGTCCAAGGACCAGCCACGCAACCGTGACAAAGAATCAAGCTAGTTAACAGTTAAGTAGATACCATCCAGCAATTCATGGTTGGATCAGTTCTGTAAACTCATTCAACAGTGAGCACCTACAGGTCCAACATAGTGTCTCCATACAAATGACTTATAGGATCAGTCACCCTCATCAAATGAGCTGAAGAAACTTGTACTAGTCTAACCAGATATATGATGTCCTTCTTAAACATCATCCAACTGCGAACAATTAAGAACATATGTTTACAAGTCTTCAGTCATGTAATTATGATCTCATCATAATATGAAGATCATTGCGCATGTTCATGGACTTCATCGTGAAACGACAAACAATATTGAATTACGTACACAATGAATTTAAGCCATTTGATTAATAACTGAATAATACAAAGTATTTGATTGCCTTGGAGGCTACTGAATACTAACAATTTCCCACTTGGACTAAAGCCAATCACTCTTATGTTGAATACCTATATTCTCTAGGTGACGCTCAAATACATTTTGAGACAGTGGCTTCATTAGTAAATCTGCAATGTTGTCGGCTGAGGGAATCATTTCCACAATGACTTCTCCTCGAGCTATGATTTCTCTGATAAGGTGAAAGCACCTCAGAATGTGCTTCGACTTCTGACGAGATCGTGGCTCTTTCGCTTGAGCAATCGCCCCATTGTTGTAACACAGTAGTGGGACGGGATCAGAGATGACGTCCACCACACCAAGATTGCTAATGAACTTCTTCATCCATACTGCTTCTTTGGCGGCTTTAGCAGCAGTAATATACTCAGCTTCAGTCGTCAAATTAGCAGTTATCTTACTTGGAACTTTTCCAGATCACTGCTCCCCCGTTGAGTGTAAATACAAAGCCCGAAGTTGACTTGCTGCCATTCGGATCAGACTGAAAACTCGAGTTAGTATATCTTTGCAACTTCAAGTCTCCTCATACATAGACCAAAAACATGTCCTTAGTTCTTCTCAAGTACTTAAGGATACATTTCACAGCTTTCCAGAGTTCATCACCTAGATCTGCCTAATATATGCTTGTAACACTTAGAACATATGCTACATTAGGTCTTGTACATAGCATCACATACATAATGGAACCTATGGCTGATGCATAGGGAACTTTCTCCATTAATGCCCTCTCTTCAGGGGTCTTAGGAGACTGACTTTAGAGAGATAAATTCCATGTCTCATCAGTTGAGGCCTCTCTTAGAATTTTTCATGCCAAACCTTTTGATAATGAATTCTATGTACATAGATTTGGTTAAAGCAAGCATCTTCTTTGATCTATCTCTATAGATCCGTATTCCCAATGTATAAGATGCTTCTCCCAAATCCTTAATGGAGAAGTTTTTAGACAGCCATACCTTTACTGATGACATCATCCCTACATCATTAACAATCTGTAGGATGTTGTCAACATAAAGGACTAGGAAGGTGATTGCGCTCCCACTATTTTTCTCCTACACACATGGCTCATATTCATTCTTAATGAAGCAATAAGATTTGATCGCCTCATCAAACCTTATGTTCTAACTTCGGGAAGCTTGCTTTAGTCCATAAATAGACCTTTACAATTTGTATACCATATATGGAGATTCTTTTGAAGTGAAGCCCTCTGATTGTATCATATGCACCTCTTCCTCAAGGTTTCCACTGAAAAAGGTTGTCTTCACATCCATCTGCCAGATTTCATAATCATGATATGCAACCATGGCGAGAAATACTCTTATAGACTTAATCATGGCAACAGGTGAGAAGGTCTCGTCATAGTGAACACTTTGTCTTTGACGATAACCTTTCGCCACTAATCTTTCCTTATAAAGTCTCAATTCGTCTATCTGCACCGATCTTTCTCTTCAAGAGCTACTTGCACCCAATGGGTACTATATCCTCGGACATGTCCACCAAGTTTCAAACTTAGTTGGTGTACATGAACTGAATTTCAGAGTTCATGGCTTCTCATCATTTCCCGGCCTCTGGACTCTCAATGGCCTCCTAGTAAATCTTGGGATCATCATCCTCATAATAGAGTGTCATAAAACTATCCACATTGATATGTCCCACATATCTTTCGGGTGGTTTAGACACTTTAATAGACCTACGAGGTTCCTATGTGTGTTCTTGAAAAGGTTCAGAAACTGACCGTTCATCTGATGAACCTATGACAGTCTGTGGGTCTGGAACTTCTTCCAGAGTTACTTTACTCCTATTGTCTTTTTGGAGAACATAATTTTCTTTCAAGAAGATAGCTCTCCTGACAACACACTTTATGTTCGCCAGCATGATAAAAGTAGTAGCCGTAGGTTTCCCTCGGATACCCTACAAATCTACATTTGTCAGCTCTGGACTCCAGTTTATCTGTATCATGTCTTTTAACATGCGCAGGAAATTTCCAGACTTTAACATGTCTGGTTTCCTTCATTTTCATATCTCATAAGGAATGGATTAAACAGACACTGGTATTTAGACATGCTCAACCTGGATCACACCATTTCCATCAATGTGCGATTCCTCCTTTCTATTACACCATTCATCTGAGATGTATAAGAAGGTTTAAGCTGTGAAATGATACCATTATCATTTAGGTACCATGTGAACTCTGTACTTAAATATTCTCCACCACGATCAGATCGGATGGTTTTCATACTCTTTCCAATTTATTTCTCTACTTCATTCTTAAATTTTCTGAATTTCTCAAAGACTTCTAATTTGCACTTCATTAATTATACAAAGCCATACCGTGAGAAATCATCAGTGAATATAATGAAATAGAAGAAACCACCAACGGCTTAGGTAGACATGGGACCACAAACATCAAAATGTATTAGTTCTAATATGTCTTTGGCTCATTTTTCAGTTCTAGTAAATGGAGATTTAACCATTTTACCCATCAAACATGACTCACAAGTTGCATATGATTCAAAATCAAATGGATCTAAATATTCATCTTTATGCAATCTTTGGAGTCTATTTTCTCCAATTTGACTAAGCTTACAATGCCATAGGTAGGCTATATTCACTTCACACTTGCTCTTCTTAAGAGCATTATCAACATGAAGAAATATGAAGTGGATTTAGGGTAGTCAGAAGAAGAGCTGGCTACATCAATTGGTTTGGAGGAAGTGACTTGAGATAGAGGAGGTGTTGTGAAGGAAGTAGGAACATCTGTAGAAGGAGGTGAAAATGTAGAGGTAGAAGCTGCTTTTGGTTGAGAAGAAGAAGCTACTACTTGTGGAGGAGAAGAAGCTAAAGGAACAGTTGGAGATGGAGGTAGAACTGAAGATGATTGAACTACTGGAGATTGGATACGAGAAGTAGGAGGAGCTCCATTAGGTGAGGTAGTGGGTTCAACAGTAGCAGGTGGAGCAATAGGTGAAGATGGTTGCTCAGATGGTTTAAAGATGGGGTGGATGGTGTCAAAGATAGGCACATTGTCCACAATATTGATTGTTTCAGACAATGGTACCTACGAGAAAGAGGATTAGGAGAAATTGGAGGTGCATATGGTTTAGGAGAAAAGGCTGGAGGCTGGAAAGAGGTGGTTTCTTCACCAGTTTGATGGTCTAGCTGTGGAAAGGATGGAGGAACAGATGTAGGGGAGGAGGAGGAGGAGGGCAAGCAGGCCAAGCTTGCCTCTTTTTTTGACTGAGAATCTTCCTCCTGACATACACAAAACTATACCATGTTCTCTCAGCCAATAACTTCTCTAACAGCTACATGATCTATAACATTCCATCTTTGAGTTTAGAGATCTCTCCCATCTTGCTCTTGATATCCTCAATATCAACCTACTGTTGATTCAGTTTACTAAGGATTTCCTCCACTCTATTTGAGTCCACTAGCCGATCCTCCAGCCTCTTTCTAACTTGTTCCTTTTGAGGAATATAGGAAGGAGGAATAGACATCTCTGGGGGTTAAACAAATGTTTCCCCCTTAGCAGCTCATCCACTATATATGCTGCTTTAGTGGCTCTCTCTTCTTCTGAACCAACTTACCATGTGGGCCTCCTCCTCAATATCTGGCTCCCCCTCAGTAAATGCTAGTTGAGGGGAGGGTCCATGGCCCTATTTAGCTACTCTACATGCTAATCCTATATCATCTCTTCAAAAACTATAGGCTGATCCTGCATCTGCTCTTTAGGATCTACAGGCTAGTCCTGTATCTACTCCTCTACTGCTACTGCTTCCGGTGCTACTGGTGGTGTTGTTGTTGCTGTTGCTTCTTCTGTTTCTATTGGTGGTGTTGTTTCTTCTTCTCTTATTGCCGAAGGTGCTGCTCTGCTAGTCTTATCTAAGGTGGTTGTAACCAAAGGAGGGTCATCAGTAGGGACAATATCATTAGTCCATACACCCTTAGAGTATTTGAATTTGCTCCTCTTGAGGCCGCTGGTACATATGGCTAGCTAGAGCATTGAGTCCTCTCCAGTGAAGTCCGCTACATAATGTCTGAAGATCACTATGATAAAGTGGCCATATGGTAGCATGACACACTTGGACTTAGGAGGATTCTTCATAGCTTCACTAGCATTAATCATGTTGGTCATCATTACATCAGGCATGTTCACTCTCATCTTTTGAACAATCCAATAGAACATGTTTGAGTTCTTCTATGTAATGACACCAAAAGCAGCTCCTCTTAGACTCAGAATGTGAGTAATAATGAGGTGAATCATCCGCTTCTCTACTGACAGCTAATATACATCTACCATGCCATTCTTCAGTACATAGCTCGGCTCAACTATAGTTGCTGCCTTGGTTTTCATGTCCACTGAGTTCTTTAAAATATGACATTCTGCCTTACACCCAAAGAGTTGAACTAAGAGCTCCAAGGTAACAATGATGACCTTTTCTTTTACTCTGGAAGTAAGAACTGGGGGTGTGACCTGACTTGTCAAGGTGATGTAGAAGGCCTTGACCATGCTGGGGTAGAAAGGCTGAGATACTTGGCACATCTGGCTCATCTAGACATCTGCTAGTACCTTCTCCATTGGCCGTAGTCCTTTCTTCCTCAGATCTGTGAAATCCACCCTTTTACAATTGCGGTAGTCCACTAGGGTACTGAAGAATTGCTGACGCTCGGCCTCATTCCGAAAATACTCAGCTGCAGCATTGGATGCCACCCTGGTAGCCTAAGAAACGACGGCGGAGCTTGCAGAGGGGGCCATGGTAGCTAGATTCAAGGAAAAAGAAGAACTAGGGTCCCTAAGTAAGAAGAAGACTGGAAATAGGTAGAAAACGAGAAATCATATGGCAAGAATCATATAAAAGGGTTAAAGATCCTACCTTTTACAGAGAATCGACAGAAATCGAAGAGGGATTGAACGTCCTTTAGTAGAATGATCAAATTAAAAGAGGCATGATTCAAAAGGTTTTGATTTTCTCTAATGTAACGACCCGCCACCCTATAATCGGGGATCCGATTACTAAATGGGTACCGAATCATTAATTTGGAACCAAACCAGGATCTAATCAAGTCTGGGAGATAAATAATAAACTAAGCTAAACATTCACATCGCATTGAACTGAAATAGAAGTACAGGAATTAAAGTTATTACAATGCGACTCGATACAGCAAATAATTACATACTCCAACTGAAAGAAATAATTAAACATACAGGCCAGAAATAAATAACAACTACATCGGGGCATACCCCGGAACAACCGCTGAAGGCGCTCAACACACGGCCGCACACGCCGCTCTAGGTCTGCTGGGAGTCCTCACCTGAAAACCGCAGGGGTGAGTCTCAAAGACAAGACTCAGTAGGGATCCTTCGATCCCCACAGCCCACGCACACACCCACAAGTGCAAGGTACAACTAACGGTAAAGTGATAAGCACAAGAGATACAATTCCTAATTCTTAACGTAAAATCACATGCAGTCGAATATAATAAACATGCATATTCTAAACCAGCAGACTAGGGAACCCACAACTGTCGTCTCGATAGAACTCGCTAACCACACAACAACGGTGGGAAAAACCTAGACCCGCTGAGACCAAGCAGTAACCCCTCGGATAGCACACTAGCTACTCCGGCCCAACTGGCTCAGGTGGTTACCCCTTCCCTCAGCATGAGTGACTCTCCGAATGTACCACTCCGACACCGGTACTAGCTGACCCCGGGGTTCACCAGGTGACCCTCTCTCACTAGGCGTCACCCCGCCCACGCCCCCACCGGCGCTGTGCTCACGCCCCCACCAGCACAGGGTGATAAAGCGCTACAATGTCACTCCAGGTCCACTGTAACACAAAACACCATAACCCGGCACGGTACGATCCAGTCACGTGAAAAGCCCGCGATCGCACGACACCCACGCAGTGCCATCCGGTCATGAAGAATCCATCAATTGAGCGCACTAAAGCATGCATTAACCCACTATCTAGTAGTATGAACACGTTTTACTGGCATGATTTAGTGTTGTTCTGTCTTGAATCGCGTCGCCCAAGGCTGACGCCATTCAAGCTCGATGCACTGGTTTATGTAAAATTACAGTCTTTAGAATCAGGCCCTAAAAGGCGTCGACACCAGTGGTCGCCTTTTGAAAGGCGTCGACATCCTCAGACGCCATTTAGCACAGAAATCCAGGAATTTCCAGAAAACATTACCCAGGGGATTTCTGCCTTAAAAGGCGTCATGGCTATCCGACGCCATTCAAATCGCGTCGCCCACCCATGACGTCTTTTAGTCCCAGAATCTCTGAACTGGCAGACTCTCAGCAAGGCGATTCCTGCCTAAAAGGCGTCGCGATGGTCCGACGCCCTTCAAAAAGGCGTCGCCCATGCACGACGTCTTTTAACCCCAGGAACCAGAGTCTGCATGAGCCCGAGGGCTCCCTTTTCAACCCAAACAACCCCAAAATCACCCAAAAACGGAGGGGAAAGAGGAGCAATTCAATCAACAGGAATTCACATCGTGAAAATCCCCCATATCAACAAGAAGAACTCCTAAACATGCTTGTTCTACCCCCCCCCCCCAAAACCAAGGATCCATAACATGCTTAAACGGGGGAAAACATGGTTTAAACACAATACTATGGGAACCGTCACCCTACCAGATACTTGAACGCCTTCGAGCTTCAAGCCGTCCACCCGTCTCGCCCCACGCCGCCGCCGGTACCGCCATGGTCGTCCTTACTCTGCCGTGACGTCGGCCGCCGTCCGGAGAGTAGAACGCCGCAGTGGAAGTGGAGGTGGTAGTGGTTGGAGCTAGGTAGAGGATGGAGTGAAGGGAGAGATGAAACGGTGGAAGGAGAAGAGGGAGGAGGAGGGATCGCCGCCGAGTTCGCCGGAAGGGAAGGTGAGAAAGAGAGAAGGAAAATGAGGGGAAGAAGGAGGGCTCGCGGGGTTAACCAAAGACTGGCTAAAACGCGTCGACATCAACAGACGCCTATCAGGTGACGTGACGGCTGTTCTGACAAGATTCTGAAACGCGTCGTTCGAGGCAGACGCCGTTCAGACGACTTGTCAGGGTCGTACTCTGACAATCCCAGAGTCGCAGTCTGAAAGGCGTCGACACACGTGGACGCCGTTCAGGCGACACGACAGGGCCGTACTCTCGCGGCCCGAAGCCAGCCCACGTGGCACCCACGTGGCAGGACCTGAAACGCGTCTGCAACGGTGGACGCCGTTCAAAACGCGTCTCAATGTCTTGACGCGAATCGCCACAGAACCTCAGCCCTCACTAAGGTCAGAACTACAGGGTCCGACCCCGAAAACCGGATCCGAAAGTCACGATCCTTACATCTAAGGTCACCAAATGAAAAGAAGTAAAGAGAGGGTAATCGAAATGGTAAGGAGAAGTGCTTACTTCGATTAAGGAAGAAGTCACAAACTTCAATTAGAGAAGAAGTTACTGACTTCAATTATAGAAGATAAGTTCTACTTTGATTAACGATCAAAGGCAGAACTTCGATTAGAGAAGAAGAGAAAATAGAAATGGAGAAGATAAGTTCTACTTCGATTAACAATCAAAGGCAAAACTTCGATTAGCTAACAACTAGACATATCGATTACTGAATAGATTGGGATGAAAGAAAGTGGCAATCAAAGTATCAATTAGAGTAGGAAAACAGTCTTTGATTAGAGTTCAAGTTCATTTGATTAACCATAATAGTTCACGGAGTTAATCAATGAGATTCAGATTCCGATTAATGAAGAGAGTTCTAATACATATTTTGATTAGTGTCTTCCCTCATCAGAATTGTGTATTTTCTCTAGAGAATTATCTAGATTTATTAATGAAATGAAAGTCTAACTGATTAATCTATAAATTACACATTCTCAACTCTCTTCGGATAGAAGAAAATCTATCTTCTGAAAAAGGTTTTGTAAAGATATTAGCTAGTTGATGCAATGTATCTACAAAATCTATAGTAATATCACAATTAGTTACATGATCTCTAATGAAATGATGCCTAACATCAATATGCTTCGTCCTTGAGTGGTGAATGGGATTCTTGGTCAAGTTTGCTTGTGTTGTCACACAGCAGCGGAATCCCTTTAAGCTTTTGTCCAAAGTCCTCTAGTTAATGTTTGATCCACAACAATTGAGCACAACAGCTTCCAGCTACTACATATTCTAGTTCTGTTGTTGACAAGGCTACTAAGTTTTGCTTTCTTGAGGATTATGAAATCAGACAACCAGTAAGAAACTAAAAGGTACTATTGGTGATTTTTCTATCAACTTTGCAACCAATATAGTCAGCATCAAAATATCCAGGCAAATTGAAATTGCATCCCTTACCATACTACAATCCTAAGTCACAGGTATCAACCAGATATCTAAAGATTCTCTTGATGCAGATCAAGTGAGATTTTTTAAGATCTGTTTGAAACCTGGCACATATGCATACACTAAATAGAATGTCAGGTCTACTAGCAGTAAGATAAAGTAAAGAGCCTATCATACCTCTGTAGATCTTTTGATCTACTTTCTTACCTTGTAGTCTGCATCTAACCCGGTAGCTGGACTCATGGGAGTAGTTAGAGCTTTAGCTTGGTCAAAGCCATATTTTTTTACTAGGTCTTTGATGTATTTGGCTTGATTGATGTAAATCTCTTCCTTCATTTGCTTGATTTGTAATCCAAAGAAGTAGCTCAGCTCTCCTATCATGCTCATCTCAAATTCACCCTGCTTTAACCTCTCAAATTTCTTGCAGAGAGATTCATTAGTTGGTCCAAAGACAATATCATCAACATATATTTGAACTTAAGGTTTCTTTATTATATTTTTGAATAAAGAAAATGTTATCTACTCTACCCCTAATGAAGTAATGTTATATGAGGAAGGCACTTAATCTTTCATACTACGCTCTGAGAGCTTATTTTAGATCATATAGTGCCTTATGTAATTTAAAAACATGATTTGGAAAACTATGATCTTCAAAACTTGAAGGCTGTTCAACATAAACTTCCTCCTTTATGTAAAAAATGCACTTTTAACATCTATTTGAAAAAGTTCTAAATCATATCCAGATGCAAATACTAAAAGAATCCAATTAGCCTCTAGTCTAGATACTGGGGTATAGGTTTCATCAAAGTCTATGTCTTCCTACTAGCAATAGCCTTAAGCTACCAGTCTGGTTTTATTTCTAGTGATAACACCTGATTCATCTATTTTGTTTCTTAATACTCATTTGGTGCTAATAACAGGATGATCAGATGTTCTAGGTATAAGAGACCACACCTAGTTTCTCTAAAATTGATTTAGTTCCTCTTGCATTGCTAAGATCTAGGTTTCATCTCCTAATCCTTCATTGACAACCCTAGACTCTATTTGAAAAATAAAGCTAAATAGTCACAAAGAATGATCTTACCTTAGGTAGTAACTCTCTTATTAGGATTTCCTAGAATGTTTTTCTTTGGGTGATCATTGTGGTACTTCCACTCCTTCGGTAGATTTTCATGTTGATTTTTAATTTTCTGCAGATTTTTCAAGCGCAGATCTTCTTTCTCATTTTCTCTAAGCTCCATCTTGTCCATTCTTTTAATCATGTCACCTGCATCATCATCACCATGATACCCTTCTCTTCTATTAGAAGATGAAATAGCTTCATCAAATATTACATGTACAATTTGCTCAACAACTAAAGTTTTTTTTATTAAAAACTCTATAGCCATTAGGTTTAGAAATATATTCCAAGAACAAACCTTCATCTGATTTGACATCAAGCTTGCAAAGATTGTCTTTCCCATTGTTGAGGATGAAACACTTGCATCTAAATGGCTTCAGGTGCCCTGCATTTAGTTTCTTCCCTTTGTACAACTCATGGTGTCTTCTTGAGTATTGGCTCATCATTGCTCAGTTAATGATGTGGCAAGCTATGTTGATTGCTTCTGTCCAGAAGTACCTTAGTAAATTGCTTTATGCCAACATAGGTCTAGTGATCATTCCAAATTGTGCGTCGTTAAACACTCATAAGAATATTCAATCTAAATTTATTCGGCTCATGTAAATTCGATTTTGAAAATTAATAATGGTGAGTCCGAGTCGATCCACAGGGAGTTAAATTTTTAACTTTGAAAACTTTGGAATTTAATTAATCTAAAAAAATTGACAATTGTTTAGGATTTTTTTAATGCTTTAAAATTCAATTATTCTAAAAATAACAACAACCTAAATTAACTAGTTATACTAAATTATTAACTACTTAATTAAACCGTACACAAGCTACTTAACTAAAATTGAAAAGAAATCTAATTAACTAAACTAATTCCAAGTAGACAAGCAAACACCCCTAATGTAATGAGGAAATAAACATTAACTGAATAAAAATTAAATAGAATTTTCATTAACCACTAACCGTTTAACAATAACAACACTTATCTAAACTAACAAAAGTAATTAATGAAAAATTAAATAAACAAACTTATGCAGCAAATAGGGCTCGAAGAAGGCTTCTGCGTATGGCTGGGTTGGAAAAAGAGGAGCTCGGGGAGGTGCAGTGAACAGCTTGACGTGGATGCTTCTGGGAAGAGGCTTGCATGCATGGGGCAGCAGGTGGAGTGCAGCTGCTGCATGCGCTGCCGCGTGGAGGATGCTGCTGCTGGAGCTTGCTGGTGCTGGCGTGCGTGGAGGAGCTGTTGCTGGAGCTTGCTGGCTGGGCGCTTGCCACTGCACGTGGAACTTGAAGGGGTGCGGCTGCTGGTGCTCGCTGGAACTTGCCTACGCGTGGAGAAGCTTGCCGGAGCGCTGCCACGTGGACGTTGCTGGCTGGGCTTCACCGCAGCGCGTAGGGCTTTGCTGTTGGGAAGGCGTGGAGGTCGGCGGTGCTGCGGGCGTGCATGCAGGGTGTGGGACGTGCGTGGGAACCAAGAGAGAGAGACGTGGGAGAGAGAAGAGAAGAGAGAGGGCGTGTAGGAGATGCTGAGAAGAGGAGGAGAAAACCGGAGAGAGAGAGGACAGAGGGAGATAAAGAGAGACCGAGAGAGAGAAGGAGGGCTGCGGGGAGGAGGAATAGAGGAGAGAGGGAGTCTGCCGGAGAGAGAGGAAATAAGGGAGAGAAAGAGGAAACTGGAGAGGGAGGAGGACTAGGCTGCGGGAAGGAAATTAGAGAAGGAGAAGGAGTAGGAATTAGGTCTTGGGTACGTGAGGGGTCCTTTTAAAGAGAAGGGAAGGAAGGTATTTTTTTTTTAAAAAAAAAAGAAAGTGGGCTTTAGGAAGGCGGCTAGCCCTTCTTGGGTCCTTCTTGGCCATGGAATTAGGACAACACTAGGGCCTCGAATGACGATTTTACCCCTGCTTTAATCTTTTGGACCCAATGAAGTCGAATTTATCGAAATTCGAACACTAGACCTCCCCCAAATTTTCGGAAACTCCACTAATTGCACTGCATCATCGGCAAGTCATGTTCACATAGAATAATCATAAATTAGCATATTATCATAAAAAATCATTATATTTATTTATTTTATCTCGGTTTTGTCGAAAAACCGCAAATGCGCTATACTCCATTAATCACATGAAATGACGATGTTTTTAAGTCAGAATTTGCCGAAATTGCTACCGTTGGACTTGGTACGCAATTATCTATCATTTCATTCTATTTTACAGATAAAAACGTGAGTATGATGCGTATGATTGCCTTTAAATTATCAATTTAACACTTTATCACACCCCCCAACTTACTCATTGCTAGTCCCTTAGCAATGCAAATAAGGAAAAGTTAGGACAAATAATGAATTATCATGCTTCATTTGTAATATCTTTCACAAACAATTTAAGTGGTAGCCGATTGGTTAAGCTAAAGTTTTCATATCCCACAACATTTTTATTCACGACAGGTGATTGTGCATAAAAATTGACACGCTTAGAACTCTTTTCTGACCTTTCTGGTATATTCTTGCTTTTACTACCCTTTAGATAAGACTACCTGGGGAAAGAAGAGACTAAATGATTTTCCGATCAGTCAGCGAGGACCGTTTTTCAGTTCCCGTCCCAACTCAGCACTTTTCACGACTTGGTCATATTTCTGGTACGATGGACTTTTTAGCGTGACTTTTTCATTTCATTGTACTTTTGCTTTTGAGAGTGCGTACTTTTTGCCACCCTCTTTGAATTGCCTGAGGGGAGGTGCGTACTTTTTGCCACCTACCTTCCGTTAGCTCTTTTAACGCCTTCTATTATCTTTAGTGTTTACAGCTGTCCATTTTAAATGGCCGCCTCTTTTAGAGTGCTGAGTGGGACAGTCCCCTATTACGAATCCTACACATTCCTTTCGTTCAACCCAAAAGAAAAATTAGAATAAGTAGTCTTATCCTTAAGGTTAATTTCCAGCAATTCTATACTTTTAAGATCTTTCATTTATTCTAAGTTGCCGTGTGTGTGTGAAAATCATCGTGTCGTAGATTTTTGTGAAGTGGGATATTTAAACTTTGAAGGTTCTTTAACCAATGTGACTAACAGAAAATTGATTTCTTTAAGATTTACTTAATGAAACATGATTTTCATGCAATTGTGAAAAGAAGTTTTTTGAAAGAAATTTTCAAATTTTGACCATTTTTCAGTAAAAGATAACAGTTTTCTTCAAAAGATCTTCAATAAATGCATATCAAATTGAGTGTCCCACCCCCCAACTTGATTGACATTGTCATCAATGGCATAAAAGATATGACAAACATGGCAGCCAGAAGAGAATTGTGAAGGAGAGAAACAACCTGTAATGAAGAGGATGTGACATACCCAAGGCGACTGCTGCACAGGGACCTAAAAGGAAAAGAAATACAAAAAACTGAAATAAATTATTGGGTTGCCTCCCAACAAGCGCTAAGTTTATCATCTTCAGCCAGACGGAAGTTCAGTTAATGTGGATCACTCAGTTCTATGGATTCAGGTGGCTCATTTTGAAGATTTTCAATGAATGGTTTCAACCGTTGACCATTAACGGTAAAAGTGTTCCCACTCTTGGGATTCAGAATTTTAACAGCTCCATGATCGAAGGCTTTAACGACCATGAATGGTCCATCCCATATGGATTTCAGTTTTCCAGGAAATAGGCGAAGCCTAGAATTAAATAGTCAAACTTTCTGATTTGGAAGAAATGATTTTCTCACAATATGTTTATCATGGAAAGCTTTAGTTTTGGCTTTATAAATCCTTGAATTTTCATAAGCCTCGTTGCGCAACTCTTCTAGCTCACTCAGTTGTAAGGTTCGGTGGGAACTAGCTTGGACTAGGTCCAGATTGACTTGTTTGATGGCCTAATAAGCCCTATGTTCCAATTCTACTGGAAGGTGGCACGCTTTTCCAAAAACCAGGCGATAAGGAGACATGCCAATAGGAGTTTTGTAAGCGGTCCGATAGGCCCATAAAGCATCATCCAATCTTTCAGACCAATCTTTTCTATCGGGCCTAACGGACTTTTGCAGAATATTCTTAATTTCTCTATTGGAAACTTCCACTTGACCACTAGTTTGGGGATGATAAGGGGTAGCTACTTTGTGATTAATCCCATATTTCTTAAGCAAAGCCCGAAACTGGTAATTCGTGAAATGCGTTCTCCCATCACTTATGATAGCTTTAGGCCACCCAAACCGAAAAAAGATATTCTTCTGAACTAATTTAATGACCACTTTATGATCATTGGTTCGGGTGGCTACTGCTTCAATCCACTTAGAGACATAATCTACCGCTACCAGAATATATGTATGTCCAAAAGAGGGTAGAAAAGGTCCCATAAAGTCAATTCCCCAAACATCAAAGACTTCAACCACCAAGATTGGGTTGAGTGGCATCATATCCCTTTTCGCCATATTCCCTACAGCCTGAGATCGGAGGCAAGTTTTGCTAAATTCATGGGCATCTTTGAAAAGTGTGGACCAGTAAAAACCACTTTGCAGGACCTTGGCTGCAGTTTTCATTCCTGAGAAATGGCCCCCACAAGCTAGATTATGGCAGAAGTTGAAAACACTCTGTTGTTCTTCTTCAGGAACACATCGCCTAATGATTTGATCAGGGCAGAATTTGAATAATTCAGGATCCTCCCAGAAATAATACTTTTCCTTGAAAAAGAATTTATCCTTCTCACTTTTAGTCCATCCTTCCGGAAGCTGATTAGTCACCTTGTAATTAACAATATGAGCATACCAAGGTGCAACAGTGTGAGAAATGGCCAATAGATGCTCATCAGGAAATGAATCAGTTATGGGTGCACTTTCGGAGATCAAAATTCGGGATAGGTGGTCAGCTACCACATTCTCAGAACCCTTCTTATCCCAAATTTCCAAATCAAATTCCTGAAGGAGTAAGATCCATCTAATAAGTCTAGGCTTTGCATCCTTCTTGGTCAACAGGTATTTCAGAGCAGAGTGATCAGAATAGATTATGACTTTTGCCCCTAAAAGATAAGATCTGAATTTTTCTAGGGCAAAAACCACGGCTAACAATTCCTTTTATGTGGTGGTATAATTCATTTGAGCATCTACAAGGGTGCGACATGCATAATAGATCACCACGGGACACTTGTTGATTATTTGCCCCAAAACCGCACCGATAGCATAATCAGAGGCATCGCACATGATTTCGAAGGGCAAAGACCAATCTGGAGATTGAAGAATCAGAGCTTTGGTCAAAGATTCCTTCACATAATTGAATGCCCTGATGCAAGATTCATCCATTTGGAAAGGGACATCCTTAGCTAAGAGAAGAGTTAGAGGCCGGGCAATTTGAGAGAAATTGTGTATAAACCGGCGATAGAAAACGGCATGGCCAAGGAATGAACGGATCTGTCTGACCGAGGTAGGAGGAGGAAGATTGGATATGAGATCGATCTTAGCTTTATCTACCTCTATCCCCCTTTCAGACACAATGTGGCCTAGAACAATGCCCTCTCGAACCATAAAGTGGCTCTTTTCCTAGCTGAGTATCAGATTGGTGTCTATACATCTTGCTAGCACATGTTTAAGATTTTCCAAGCAATTTTCAAAAGAATCTCCGAAGATTGAGAAATCATCCATGAAAACTTCGAGGAATTCTCCCACCATATCGGAGAATATAGCCATCATGCACCGTTGAAATGTGGCTGGTGCGTTGCATAATCCGAATGGCATCCTCCTAAAAACAAACGTGCCATAAGGGCACGTAAAGGTGGTCTTTTCTTGATGTTCCGGGTAAATAGCCACTTGATTGTACCCGGAGTACCCATCTAAGAAGCAAAAGTACTTCTGGCCCGATAACTTTTCCAGAATCTGATCCATGAATGGGAGTGGAAAGTGATCCTTCTTAGTCATGAGATTCAGCTTTCGGTAATCAATGCACATTCTCCATCCTGTGGTGAGCCTAGTGGGTACCTCTTCCCCATGATCATTCTTGATAACCGTTAATCCAGATTTCTTGGGTACCACTTGGGTTGGGCTGACCCATTTACTATCTGATATTGGGTAAATGATACCCGTATCCAGCCATTTCAAAACTTCCTTCTTCACCACTTCTTTCATATTGGGATTAAGCCGCCTTTGCATCTCCCGACTGGGCTTAAAATTCTCTTCCATATAGATATGATGCATGCAAATGGATGGGCTTATTCCTTTCAAATCTGCTACCGACCATCCAATGGCACCCTTGTGGTCTTTGAGGACCTCGGTTAATTGGGCCTCCTGCGGCGATGTGAGATTTGCCGCGATGATGACCGGGAGAGTTTGGTCTGGGCCCAAAAAGATATACTTGAGAGACTCAGGTAATGGTTTGAATTCAAGCTCAGGAGGGTCCTCTAAGGATGGCAAAGCGGGCTCAGATTGTAAGGCTGGTAGAGGTTCAACCTTAGGCCAAGATGTTAATGGGCCGGGCAAATCCTTTAAAATATTGGCTTCCTCCAAAAGGTCATATGTGGACATCTCATTTTCTTCAACCAGATTATCCAAGATATTAATAGTATGGTATTCTTCTTCATGATCTGGGTATTGAGATGCTTTGAAGATATTAATCTTGACCTTTTGACCCCCAAATGAAATGTCCATTATGCCAGTTTCACAATTTATATTAGCTTTGGCAGTAGCTAAGAATGGACGACCTAGGATGATCGGAGTGTGAATGAGTTCCTTAGGTAATGCCATATCCAGAATAAAAAAATCCACGGGAAAATAACAATCATGAACCTTCACAATAACATCCTCAATTAATCTCCGTGAAGTCTTCACATACCTATCAGCCAACTGCAAGATGATAGGTGTGGGCTTTAATTCCCCAATATCAAATTTTTCATAAATGGTTGTTGGCAAGAGGTTCACACTAGCACCTAAATCCAATAAATCTCTATCAAATGTAACTCCAGCTAAGTCACATGAAATTAGAGGTGCTCCAGGATCCTTTAACTTCTTGGGTAAATGATTCATCACAATCGCACTAACATCTTCTGAAAGCCGAACCTTTTCGGGTGCCATTCTAGATTCTCTTCGTGGAGTACATAATTCCTTGAGAAACTTAGCATAAGCTGGCACATGCTTGATGGCATTGAGGAGTGGAATATTAATCTGGACTTGTTTGAATAAATCCAACAACTCCTCATTCTGGGCCAATTTCTTCCTGGCATTGGGCTTAGCTAACAAGGCATTAGGAAATGGCACCCTAGGTTGAGAAGAACTTGGGCCTTCATCTATCTTCCATTTTCCTTTCGGGTCCTCCTCCAACTTTTCCATGTTGGGTTCAGCTTCACTCTCACTTTCAATTTCCTGAGGCCCATCAGTAGAACCTTTGGCTAACTCTCCATCTGCATATGGTTTTTCTAAACTTCTCCCACTCCTAAGGGCTGAAATGGCTTTAGCATTCTCAAATTGCGGCCCTTTAGGTTGTGGTAATGGGCCAGGCTGAGGTAAAATGTCCGATTGCTGTGGAAAACCCGAAGGTTGATTCCTTCGATTGGCAATGGGTTGACTAGGAAGTTGACCCACTTTTCTTCTCATCGTAGCCTCAGCTAGTTGGCCCATTTGACTTTCCAACTTAGCAATGGATTGTTGCTGGGTCAAAATCAGTTGTTGGAGTTGAGTGAATTTGTCATCAAAGTTGGGCTGAGGAGGTTGTTGGTAAGTGGGTGGAGGATGGTATTGGATTGGTTGTCCTGATTGGGTTGGTTGTCCAGATTGGAATGAATGGTAGTGGGCCGGTTGACCTGATTGGAATGATTGATAATGGGCCGGTTGACCTGATTGATACTGGGCCGGTTGAGAAAACTGGGCTTGAGATCCCCTAGCCTGAACATTTCCATAGAAATTAGATTGCTGTTGAAATGAATTATGTGGCTTTTGGACTTGATGCATAGGAGGATTGGACATTGGTAATGGGGCCTGCTGATTCTTCCAAGAGAAATTAGGGTGGTTTCTCCAGCCAAGATTGTAAGTATTTGAGAATGGATCATTATTGGGCCTGGAGAATCCCTGGGCAGCCTGAACTTGTTCTTGAATGAATGGTGGAAGTTGGGCCGCAGTTGGGCATTCATTCACTTGATGGGTTGGACTTGCGCATAAGGCACAAATGTCATGATTGGCAGAAGATGGGCCTTCATATGGACTAGATTGTGTTGGGTAAGTAGGCTCTTGCTTGTTTAAGGCCAAGAGTTGGTCTAGTTTCTGGGCCAAGATGTCTACCTTATCCAATTTCTGATTAATCAGATTTATGTCCATTCTGGATTCGGGCTCTCCGCAGGCCTTAAGTTCATACATTCCAGTCCGTTTAGATGGCCCAACAGACCTCTCATAAGATGATAATAAGGCATGATTGATGGAATTTTCACTTAACATCTCAAAAAGATCATAGGCCTCATCTTCATTTTTTATCATAAATGCCCCTCCACATGAGGCATCCACCATCTGTCTGAACTGTTCAGACAATCCTTCATAGAATGCTTGGACAATTTGCCATTTTGAAAGCCCATGATGAGGGCATTTCCTAAGCAATTCTTTCAGTCTTTCCCAAGATTCATAGATCAATTCCCCAGGAGTTTGGATAAAACTCGTGATGGCCCTTCTCATGGTATTGGTCCGCCCTATGGGATAGAACTTCTTGAGAAATTCTTTCTGCATTTCTTCCCATGTCCTAATGGGCCTTCCTATAGTTCCCAACCAATATTTAGCCTTGTCCTTTAATGAAAAGGGAAATAAGGTCAACTTAAGGCCATCATCGGTGAAATTTTGGATCTTCACCGTGGAACAGATTTCTAGAAATTCATCCAGATGCTTATAAGGATCTTCATTAGTGTTCCCATAAAAGGATGGGAGCATTTGAATGGTGCTAGATTTAATTTCATATTGATTGGCTGGATTCTGAGGAAGATGAATACAGGATGAAGGTTGATATCGATTTGGAATGAAATAGTCCTTCATTTGCTTTGGTGGGTCCTGATTATCAGTCATTTGATCTTGTGGTGGATTTCTTTGATGTAGGATTCTTTCTATTTCAGCAAATGGTCCTAGAAGGTTAGGGTTTTGAGATCTCCTACCTTGCATACACTAGGACTGATGGAGAGAGGATGGATTTGAATTTTGTTTTCTATTTCTTGTTTTTTTTTTTTTTAAATGCAAACAATTTTGTCAAACAAATTATCCTAATGATCTAATGTGAACCTAGACTCTCTATGTGAATTTTCTTACAAGGTGAATGGAGTTCACGTCAAGTCACAACCACAATCAATCAACCGCCAGGTAAGAGGTGGGTAGTGGGAGGCTCCCCCTACTTTCGTAGGGACCTAATTAGAGAACCACTTTCCCGCTTAGACGTTTGCCTTTTTAACCTCTAGCCTAGACACCGTTGCCAAAAATGGAGGCAACCCGAGATTTAAACCACTCACGGTGTAAACCCTAGATTCTCTTTCGACTTGCATTTAATTGGATTAGGAAATGCCAACGCAAGGAAGGTGATTTGTGGGCTAAGGAAGGGTGATCAAATCCCTACCTTATGTGGTTAAAGTTGTTGCCCTTAAAGTCTTTTTGAATGCAATACAAGGCAATAAGCAAATCAATGCAGGGTGTGTTGATGCAATCATGAATGACTTGCTAAAATTGATACACGTACCTTTCCCCCGCAATCTTCAACAATTTATGGAAATAACTGTGCAAGGAAACTAGCTCATGTTTTCCTAAAATGATGAATGCCTAGCATGGAAGGTTTCTAATCTTGGAAATGAAGGTTTTTAAATTTGGATGTTCTTCTTTTGTTTCTTTTTTAGTTAATGGAAACCTATCTAAACTAGAAACTAAAAAAATGGAAACTAACTAAAGTAAGGAAATTGAAACATAGAAAGTTGGAACACACTTGCCATGATTTCGCTTTCCTTTTTCTTTTTTCTTTTTTTTTTCAATATACCTGTAAAAATAAGAAAAAGAAGGTTAGCTAAAGAATAATTACGCTAAATCCAAGATAATCAAAATTAAAAAACTAACTCGCCGGCAACGACGCCAAAAATTGATCGTTCCAAATTGTGCATCGTTAAACACTCATAAGAACGTTCAATATAAATTTATTCGGCTCATGTAAATTTGATTTTGAAAATTAATAATGGTGAGTCCAAGTCGATCCACAGGAAGTTAAATTTTTAACTTTGAAAACTTTGGAATTTAATTAATCTAAAAAAATTGACGATTGTTTAGGATTTTTTTAATGCTTTAAAATTCAATTATTCTAAAAATAACAACAACCTAAATTAACTAGTTATACTAAATTATTAACTACTTAATTAAACCGTACACAAGCTACTTAACTAAAATTGAAAAGAAATCTAATTAACTAAACTAATTCCAAGTAGACAAGCAAACACCCCTAATGTAATGAGGAAATAAACATTAACTGAATAAAAATTAAATAGAATTTTCATTAACCACTAACCGTTTAACAATAACAACACTTATCTAAACTAACAAAAGTAATTAATGAAAAATTAAATAAACAAACTTATGCAGCAAATAGGGCTCGAAGAAGGCTTCTGCGTATGGCTGGGTTGGAAAAGGAGGAGCTCGGGGAGGTGCAGTGAACAGCTTGACGTGGATGCTTCTGGGAAGACTCTTGCATGCATGGGGCAGTAGGTGGAGTGCAGCTGCTGCATGCGCTACCGTGTGGAGGATGCTGCTGCTGGAGCTTGCTGGCGCTGGCGTGCGTGGAGGAGCTGTTGCTGGAGCTTGCTGGCTGGGCGCTTGCCACTGCACGTGGAACTTGAAGGGGTGTGGCTGTTGGTGCTCACTGGAACTTGCCTACGCGTGGAGAAGCTTGCCGGAGTGCTGCCGCGTAGACGTTGCTGGCTGGGCTTCACCGCAGCGCGTGGGGATTTGCTGTTAAGAAGGCGTGGAGGTCGGCGGTGCTACGGGCGTGCATGCAGGGTGTGGGACGTGCGTGGGAACCAGTGAGAGAGAGATGTGGGAGAGAGAAGAGAAGAGAGAGGGCGTGTAGGAGACGCTGAGAAGAGGAGGAGAAAACCAGAGAGATAGAGGACAGAGGGAGAGAAAGAAAGACCGAGAGAGAGAAGGAGGGCTGCCGGGAGGAGGAATAAAGGAGAGAGGGAGTCTGCCGGAGAGAGAGGAAATAAGGGAGAGAAAGTGGAAACTGGAGAGGGAGGAGGACTAGGTTGCGGGAAGGAAATTGGAGAAGGAGAAGGAGTAGGAATTAGGTCTTGGGTACGTGAGGGGTCCTTTTAAAGAGAAGGGAAGGAAGGTATTTTTAAAAAAAAAAAAAAAAGATAGTGGGCTTTAGGAAGGCGGATAGCCCTTCTTGGGTCCTTCTTGGACATGGAATTAGGGCAACACTAGGGCCTCGAATGACAATTTTACCCCTGCTTTAATCTTTTGGACCCAATGAAGTCGAATTTATCGAAATTCGAACATTAGACCTCCCTCAAATTTCCGGAAACTCCACCAACTGCACTGCATCATCGGCATGTCCTGTTTACATAGAATAATCATAAATTAGCATATTATCAAAAAAAATCATTATATTTATTTATTTTATCTCGATTTTGTCGAAAAATCGCAAATGCGCTATACTCCATTAATCACATGAAATGACGATGTTTTTAAGTCAGAATTTGCCGAAATTGCTACCGTTGGACTTGGTACGCAATTATCTATCATTTCATTCTATTTTACAGATAAAAACGTGAGTATGATGCGTATGATTGCCTTTAAATGATCAATTTAACACTTTATCATCTAGCCATATCTAGCAATGTTCTTTTCTTCCTCTCTGCTACATCATTCTGTTGTGGAGTCCTTGGTGCTGAAAAATTATATTGAACTCCATTTTCTTTACAGAACTTGGCGAACTCAGCATTTTAAAATTATATACCACGGTCAGATATGATTACAATGATGGTTAGCTTCTACTCTTTCTGCACTACTTTGTTGAACTTGAAAAAGACTTCAAATGTGTCAAACTTGCTTTCCAAGAAGGCCACCCAGGTGAATCTAGAGTAGTTATCAACAATGAAAAACCCATAGACTTTGCCACCTAGGTGAACTGTCCTCATAGGCCCAAACAAGTCCATATGTATCAGCTCCAAAGGTTTGGAGGTTGTTACAATGGTCTTGGACTAAAATGAGGTCCTAGTCTACTTACCCTTGGCACATGCTGCACAGATCCATGTTCTCTTCATCTTCAACTTGGGTAGTCCAACCACCAAGTCATACTTGATCAACTTGTGAATTGCTCATTGGCATGCATGACCCAGTCTTCTATGCCATAGATCTGCTTCTTCTGAACTGCTAGCTGCTAGGCACACATCTTTATCTTTTAGCTTACTTAAATGAAAGATATAGAGGTTCTTCTCCCTATAAGCTTTAAAGATTGTTTTATCCTCCTTGGTGATGGTGCACTCTGAGGCATCAAAGATCACTTTGTGTCTCTTGTCACAAAGTTGGTTGATGCTGATCAGGTTGTACTTCAGACCATCTACACTGTACATCCTTTATTAGATTTGCTGACTTGCTGTCCATTGTGCCACAATCAACCACTTTGCCTTGGCCATTGCTCCCATAGGTAACTGTACTATTTTCTAATATGAGAGATTTGATCACGGTACAATCCCCAGACATATGCCTAGAGTATCCACTGTCTATGTACCATTTTGATACTCCCAGGCCAGCCTACAATTATCACGGTCCTTTATGGTTAGTAGTAGCGATTAAACCCTTAGGTACCGAAACCCACTTTCTCATCTTACAAGCTTTGGAAGTATGTCTCAATCTACCACAATGTGAACAACAATCTATATAAGGAGCTTTTGACTCTGAGCTAATTTCAATTTGGATTTTATGAATCTAGGGGTAGGATACTTATCTATGGGTTTTATCTTTGCATAGGTTTTAGGTTGTGTAGACACGCTAATTTTGACATCATTTTGAGTAAATTTCATATCATATAATAATGCCTCAAAACGGTCTGATATTTAATCATTGGTTAATTTTTATTATTAATTGTCTAAATAACATCGGGTCAAGACAGACATAATTTAAGTTTATTAATGAAATTCATTTTAATTCAGATTTTTAATCAAATATGAAAAATTCTAAAAGACGTCGACATATGAAGATGTCATTTGTGATTTTATTCCTATTTCAATTTTTAATTTAAATTTTAATTAATTTATTAATTAACTAAAAGACTTCTTCTTTGCACGACGCTATTTAGGTGTCCTAAAGTGATTCTGTTTCTTCTTCCCAAGTTTATCTTTATCTTAATTAAGTTAAAAGACGTCTCCTTGAGAGACGCGTTTTATTTAATTACAGATAATAATGAATTAGCTTATGTTTATCTATGTTATGGTTGAATTGGCTTCAAATTCTTTCATGTTAATCCGTAAGTAACCGCAGACGTGCATGAGAGTCTTGAATTTAAGTCTATAAATACACAACCTTATGAAGAAGAAAAGGTTAAGAATTCAAGAGAGAGACGACGTCTAAACGCTGAAAGAGTTGAAGGATCAAGGCACTGCACGACAACTTCCAGGAGTCTTGAAAGAAGAGCTTCATCCTTTCTTCATCCTTCAAGATCATTCAAGAACTAAGGCTTCTAAGGGCCATCCAACTTAGTCTTCTCAATTAATTCCTTATATTTTTCATTGATTTCATCATATTAGCTCATATTCTATTCATCACATCACTTCATGCTATTCACACAACACTAGCATATTTTTCAAACCCACATGTTAAGGGGTTTTAAAGACCATAAAACAAGTGAGTTCATCTTGTTTGAGTTGCATGATTAGAATTCTCATTGGAATAGATACTACCTCCATTTAGTTCTTATTAGCCTTTACCCTTTTATTTCATTCTATGCAAGGTACAAAGAAGATCAAAAAGAGGGAATCAACAAAGAAAATCTGGATGATCCTCAAAGCCCAATCAGCATTGAAAACAAGAACAAAGTTAGAAAGGTTCTTTTTCTTCAGCCGGCTAAAGGAAAGGAATCAATAACTTCAACATCTCCCACGTCTGAAACAGGTAAGCGATTATCTTTATCTTTTGAAGCTTTTTAGTCAAAAGCTTTTTGGCGATCACATAGTTTTTTTTTAATAAGTTTATTTGTCATTTAATCAACAAATTTTCATGATAATCACACACCAAATTTGAGCACTCACAGGTTGCACATAACCAAGTCCATCTTTTCTGTTATCAGTCCTAACTCCTTTCAAGTAAAGATGTAAAGATGTTTTACCCCTAGTTAACTTCTCAAGAGAAGATTTTAGATATTGATTTTTTTTATTAATTCCGCTTGTTATGATTTATCTTTATTAACAATCATCTTTCCCTTGGTTATCTTTGACTGTTCACAATATAATTCCTGAAGCTTAGTGTCCTTCATTTTATTTACCTTACCAAGGTGTGTATTATTAGATTTTAGTCTTTCATTAAACTAAACTAATTCTGAGTTTTCACATTTTAGAGAAACACTCGTAGCACTTAATTTTTCATGGTTTATTTTAAGCATCCTTTTGAGAGTATTTTCAATTTTTTATATCCCTCATCAAATACTTACTCAAGAGATAACTCTTCATCAGAATCAAAATATTGAGGGAAGGATTAGAGGTTGCATGCTTATTAGTATGATGAGTGCTGTCAGCCATTAGAGCTAGATTTGCTATCTCCTCTTCTTCTTCTGAGCTGGATAAAGTTGAGGAGTCTTTCTCATTGTCCCAAACTGCTGCCATAGCTTTTCTTTTGAAGAACTTGGACACATGCTTATTAGTATGATGAGTGTTGTCAGCCATTAGAGCTAGATTCGCTATCTCCTCTTCTTCATCTGAGCTGGATAAAGTTGAGGAGTCTTTCTCATTGTCCCAAACTACTGCCATAGCTTTTCTTTTGAAGAACTTGGACTTTTTGGTGTATTCTTTCTTCTTGTCCTTCTTCAGTTGAGGGCACTCTGCTCTCATGTGCCCGAGTTGTTTATGTTGGATATAGGTGTTCTCTAAGCAATCATTAGGCACCTATTACAATCTGGTTCACTAATAAATGACATTTATTTCATTATGTAGATTGGCATATTTATAATTGCACATAATGAAGTCCATGAATGTGTACAATAGCCACTAGATTATGATGAGATCATAATAATAAGACTGATGACTTATAAACACATGTTCTTAATTGTTCCTAGCCATAGGATGTTTGAGGAGGACATCAAACATCCGATAAGACTAGTACATATTATTCCAGCTCATATGATGAGGGTGACTGATCTCATTAGTCACTTGTGTGAAGACACTATGGTGAACCTATAGGTGCTCATTGGGGAATGAGTTCACTGAACTGATCCGACATGAATCGTCGAATGGTAATTTACCTGAATGTCAATCGGCTTGATTTATCATCACAGTGGCATGGTTGATCCTTGGACTTGAGACACCAAAGACATCTTGTCGGTGGACTTCTGGGCTTTGACCTTGACCTACGAATCCCAATTCACGAGATCTCTAATAGTCAAAGATCGGGTCTAGCAGGAGACCTTTGAAGGTGATTGTGTGTTCAATAGAGGATCATTCGCTCTCAGGTAACTAGAGAGAGAATGCTCTAGGATAGATCCACAGGAGTTTCTGACCAGAGCGGACACAATATCAGAAAATGTGTTTTCTGATATTGTACTGCGGAGTATGATCTAAGTGAGTTGACCATCTAGGGTTTGACAGGTAACCATATCCTAAGTCGACTTGAGAGTATTGTGCGAATGAAGGATTATAGCCACCCAGTAACTGTGGACATGTTCCACGAGTGGGTTGTTGAACCCCATTACCTTTCGGGATCATGCGGTGTTGCTTGGTACCCAACTTGATCGAACGTCCGGCCGAATTTACATGACATGTTAATTCAGTTAAGTAATCAATTAAACATAAGATATTAATTAATTACTATAAGTCAATAAATTGTTATTGGTCTTAACAGACTGAAAATCGGACTGGTAAATAGGCCTAAAGGGTCACATGCAAATAGATTCTTAGTCGGTGGTGTTTTAGTGGGTTTTATATTAACTCGGAGACTTTTATGAAAAGTCGCGCCGACTTAATATATAGACAAGCTATAGAGCAACCCTGGGCCAAGCTCCAAGAGCTCTCAAGGCTGGCCACCCCCCTCTCTCTCCTCCTCCTCCCCTGGGCTCCCCCTTAAGGGCACTGGGTGTCTTCCCATCTCCGCCATACACAAATCCAGAACATTGGGAATTCCTGTCTGCATGTTCCGGACGTTGTTGCGGTGAAGATTCTTCAGCAAGCGTGCTGATCAAGACGAGAGAGCGAAGACGAACCACCGCGGAGGATCGCATGGATACTGCTGAACGCCGAACACTTGTGCAACTAGCAGCATCGCCTCGACAGAACCGACGCGGATGCGGATTTGGATCCCCTCATGGTGATACGATCACATCCTAGTTTTTTTATCATTTTTGTTTCGAAATGGATCTGTAGGCGTCAGGCGGTATTATTTTATTATTTTATTCTGCAGCATTGATCGCATCCCTCCCAGATCCTAACAGTGGTATCAGAGTCAGGTTTCACTCTGATCCGTTTCGGAACACTAAAATTAATGTAATGTTCTAAAATTAATTCCATGCTCATATTTCTTTTTCTCTCAATGCAAATCAATTATGGGATGAATGTACGATGTTCGAATTAATTTTCTGTAGATAAAAATATTTTTTTTTGGGTTTTCGTATTGTTCTTCATGGAGATGAAGAACCGGTTTTAATGGTCTTGGATGAGGCTTTGATGGTCATCGGTCACCGTTTTTTAGTATGCTTTTCTTCCCTTGTTTTTCAAAAGTTGGAAGAGATGGGGGGGGAGGGCCACAGATCCAAACCAGTCCAACCGTCAGATTTTAGGGGGCAACTGGCAGCATAGGCCTCGTCGGCCAGCCATCGCCGGTGTCGGGGGCGTAAAAGGGGGCACTGCCCTGTGGTTTTTCGGCCGCCCCTGCACCCTCCTGCCTGCACCAGAGGAGAAACCAGGAAGGGGCCGGCGGCGGCTAGGGTTGCGCCCTAGCCGCAGACCCGGTACGGGTCATGGCCCGGGCTGGCCGCCCCCCTCACTCTCCTCCTCCTCTGGGCGCCCCCTTCGGGGCGCCGGGTGTCTTCCCATCTCCATCGCGCGCAAATCCTTAATGTTGGGAATTCCCGTCCACGTGTTCTAGATGTTGTTGTGGCAAAGATTCTTCAGCAAGCATGCTAATCTGGACGAGGGAGCGAAGACGAACCACCATGGAGGATCACATGGATACCGTTGGTGGCTGGACGCTTGTGTAGCTAGCGGCATCGCGTCGACGGAATTGACACTGATGCGAATTCGAATCTGTGCACGGTGATATGATCACATCCCGATTTTTTGGTTTTATTGTTTTTGTTACGAAACGGGTCTGCAGGCGTCGGGCGGGATTATTTTATTATTTATTCCGCTACGTTCATTACGTCCCGTCCAGATCCTAATAGTTTACCCTCATATCAGGTTGGTTCCTGCTTCTTCTCTTTGAGAGTCTTCTTTTTGAAGTATCTTTGACTGCATTGAGACTTCTTTTTCTTTTAATCTGTTGCAGTCTTATAGATAGCAATGCTTCTTCTTCATTGTCAACATCACTATCTTCACTTGATGATGTTATTTCATTGGTGCTTGGTTGTAAGGTCTTAAGAGTGTAGGCGTCCGGAACGTCCCCCGCCGCGGCTGCGGGCTTCGGGTGAGGGTTCCTCTCCGTTCGTCTTAGCACTGTGGCGATTTAAAGGGGGTTAGAAATAAAGTGTGATCGCCAGGAGCATTACCTCTCGGTCCCTGTGCTCCGCAGGATGGTGAGGATGTGATCGCGTTCTGTGGGAGCGGGAGATGCTGGTTCCTCCTTCTCTTCCTCCGGCCGGCCAGAGGAGGAGTGCCCGGTACTCTGCACACGTGAATGTGGTAAGGATCCTCTGAAAAGAAAAGACAATAACCCAATTAGAACTGTGACATGTAGGATCCGTTCATGCAAACATAAAAATTAACTAAAATTGGAGGGAGGCGCACCGGATGGGTGTTTGGGAGGGAAGGTGACCATATGTTATGGCCACCCACCTCCCGTTTTTGTTTGAAACCTCTGGGGGTAAATAGGGATTGCTAAGGCATTCTAGGATGCATGCATGCAGATAAGTGCTCGTGTGTGAAGAGTGAAATGATGTGTTGAAGGTAAAAGAGAGTGAAAGAGGGAGGATGTTACGGCATAGATGGAAATTGGAAATGCAATGAAGTGAAAAAGGTGAAAAGTAAAAGAGGGTTAGGAAGACAAGCCCATTTGGAGTGACGTTCCTCCTGAAACAGCCTTCTGACTCTTTGCCCGCTCGACCCCTCAAAGCCGACCCGCTCCGAGGAAGAAACTCCTTCTTTATCTCCTTCCAACCCCTCCGACCCAACCCCTTTGCTCGAGGGAACCTGGGGGGTTTAAATAGGCGAAGGAAAAAAGGGGAGAAAACAGGGGTCTAAATCCCCGTAAATCACCCTGCAACCAATAGGGAGTGGTCAAGGGTTGGAGGTAGTGGACGCGGTAGTCGCCGGAGTGGGGAGTGGTCGGAGTAGTGGGGGACGAGGGCGGAGAGTTGATGAGATCGTGGGGAAGACGGGGTCAAGGGGGTGGTTAAGGAGTGGACGGCCAGGTGACATGCCTTCCATTCTTGTGGTGGAAGGCAGCCCGGCTGGCCTTCGAAGGGAGTGGAAGGCGAGGGGTGGCCTTCGAAGGGGGCGGAAGGCAAGGGGTGGCCTTCGAAGGAGGTGGAAGGCAAGGGGGCTGGCCTTTCAAGAAAATGTGGTAAAAAGTGAAAAAGGTGGCTAAAAAGGTGAAAGGCGAGGTGGCTGGCCTTCGAAGGTGGTGGAAGGCGGGGGGTGGCCTTCGAAGGTGGTGGAAGGCAAGGGGGCTAGCCTTCCACGAAAAGATGAAAAAGGTGGCCAAAAGGGTGGAAGGCGAGGTAGCTGGCCTTCGAAGGTGGTGGAAGGCGGGGGGTGGCCTTCGAAGGGGTTGGAAGGCGGACTGGCTGGCCTTCCACGAAAAAGGTGGCTAGAGTCGGGATTTGGTTAATGGGCCTGGCTGGTAGTGGGCTGAGATGGCTGAAATGAGGGGCTTTTGGTGATGAAGGGCTAATGATGGATTGGGTTCATGACCAAAAGGGTGGTCCAAAATCGGTGTCTACAAATGCCCCTCCGGGACACCTATGTTGTAGTGGAGTGGAACGGAATGATAAATAGGTGTTCCGGAAATCGATACTGATTTTGGACAACCCGAAAAATGAATGAGCTATATCCAAGGATGATATGCGAATGCGGCAAATGCATGGAAGCTAGCTATTTGAGTTGCAAGAGTGGTTTAAGAAAAGGAACAAAGTTCAGTACTAGAGAATCACGGTCCGTGGGACCCCCGGTGCTGGAACCGCGAGGCCTTGGCGTACCAGAATATAGCGATCTGGCCCAAGGGGATCTCGAGCATGAAAGGTGTAGGAGTGTGACTTGAAGAACTCTCAACACAACGGGCGCGCAGTGGCCTGGCGCATCATGGGATCGCCAAGTGAGAGACTCTCAAGCACACTTTCTGAAAAGCGGAAGGGGTCTTGCAATTCAAAGGGCTATCAGACACACAACTGCCAGAATCACAGATCAACGATGGGTTAAGCAAAGTGATGAATGATGGTCATTGCCCCTAGGGCGGGAATGGTGGATGATGCTTATGCAATGCATGCTAGTTTAAAAATTAGAAAACAAATTCCTAATGCAATTCCTAATGCAAACATGAGGGATTTATTGGCAAATCGAATAACTTGGAGAATATAGACTCCTCATTGTTTTGTTTAAAGAGGAACTCAGAGTCTATACGCCCGAAGTTATTAGCCTCCTGTGTTTGCAATCCTACTTGCTTCGGATTCCCTGCAGCTGCAAGAACGCACATCAGTAAGTGTAAATAATCAATGATCCACAATATCTTAATGTCGAGCTGCAAGGAAACGAGGAACAAAGGTCCCTGTCGAGTCGAAGCCAGCGTGGAAGATATGGCCATTCTCAAAGTAGAATGCCAATCCGGCTGCTTTCGGCTTCGACTCGACAGCAACAACATCCACCTTTTGGACATAATCATTTTCCTGTATGCACAGAATGAAGGGGAAGCAGTTAGTAGTATCTGTTTTCGACCCCTTGCCCAAAAGAGCAACTACCTTTTCCCTAGCCTTCGCATAGGGTCAAGGGGCCGTGTTACTAACCAGACAAAAGGAAAGCATTGAAATTGACGTGACAAGAAAATATGCAAATGATAGCGGATATTAACAAGTGGAGTGTGTGATGAAAAACATTTTTTGTCCGACCACCTGGCGACTGCCCAAACTTAGGCTGGTTGAATGATGAAAGGGAAATGCACACTCAACTTCCCAGATATCCTAAGCTCACATCGAGATTGATTTGGGCCTCTAGACTCCTCAAACTAACATTGACCGGTTAAGACTCATACTGATGACAATACCGTCATGCCATGCTTAGGCTCCCAGCTACTTCCGACCACCAAGTTTGCCCAAAAAGTTTTCGAGGTAAATGATTTGCCCGACCCGGGTCTCTTTCCTCACAATCTAGAAGGTATGTAGTGGAACACCTTGGAACCCTAACGGTCAACCGCGCGACGCTGACCCGGAATCAGACGTCGTCGCACCGATTGGTGATGCGCATGCATTGACCTAAGCCCGAAGTTGTAAGAGTACACATTGAGATTATGGTTAAAAAATTAGCTCACCAGAAACATCGACATTACTCTTCACCCATTTTGGACTCCTGTGATCATGTGAGCATGTGACGATTTTTGAAAACGAACCATTTTAAAATGATGTTAAGTCTTTAGATAGCTATCTCGTGCTGAACCTTGGGGGAGAAAAAGTGAAGAAATTGTGGAGACAAACTTCACAGGAGGATCGACAAAACCGTTAAAAGGGGGAGCTGTGACAAAACGGACCCCTTTTGACCTCTTAGATGCCCCTATTTTGACTTTTCAGGCCTTTGGTAAATTTCATGGCCAGGCACGGTCATGACCAGGCTTTTTTTTCATGATTGCTTGAACCCCTTTTTTTTCTTTTTCTTTTTTGTATTTCTTTTTGATGCTTTTGACATTTTTGGGGTTATTTGATATTCCGCCTGCGGGGACACTGCCCTCTTCACGTGCTCTGGTCCTTTACATTTCATTTTTAGGCCCTTCTTTTTTTGTTGAGGAGTTACATCTATCGGGTTTTTGAGGAACCGCAGTTTGCTGAGCTCGACCGTTTAAGGGCGTCAACTGTCCTGATCGGTCGAGAGACGAAGAGCAAAGGTTGCATTTGACAGTGCACTAAAGACTTGGAACTCATTTTAAACAGGTTCTCTTTGAAAAACGTGCAGGTGTGTGCATCTCATGATGAGCATAGGGATCCGTATGAAAGTAAAGTAGACACGTCCAAGCTTCTGGTGGACCAAAATCTTAGCCGAATCCTAATGTCAACCCAACCTATCATGCAAGTAGACCTAGACAGGGGGTAATGTGGCAGTCACCAGACAGTTGGATTTTGTGTCTTTTCTGATTTTTTTTTTTTTTTGTCATTTTCATTAAAGTATGTACATATTTACAAATATTTTTGATGCTTTTTGGACATTCGATTTTTTTTGGGATTTTGAAATTTTTGATTTTTTGTATTTTTAAGGGTAAAACTTCTTCAAATAGACTCATATCCAAAGGAAAACTTTCCAAAATATTTACACTTATTTGCTGGAAACGAAAGAACCTACTTACCTCTACAACTTGTAGATAAAGAGGAAGCTATCCAATCCCTAAGCGATTATGCACAAGACTCAAAGGGTGAGTCAGACATGTTGCAAAGGTGGGTCCTTGAGACACAGACCCAATGATGGCAGAATTGCCCCAGGAGTATGCTACGACCGGTGATAAAAGCCTGAGAAGGGCAGGTGTGTGAAATAGCAAGGGAATGAGGGCGGTGGATACCTGTTCATCCCTCACTAAGGAGGCTCCTTCTCGTCGAGTGGTTGGTTCATAGAACAACGGCTGTGTTGCGAAATCTTCTGCATCTTCCCTCTGAATTTCATTGATTGCTTCCTTCAACTCATCCTCAAGATAGTGTATCTTGAGTACCTCTTGATTTTCCTTCACAAGGTGATCCAAGAGACTCCATTTTCTTGATCCTTCAGTTGATTTGGTTAGTATGTAACCCAATTTGAATCCCCCAATGGTCGGATTTTCAAAGATAAGTTCTTGATATCCTTGCTTTTCATTGCCTAGCCCAGATCCCGAACTATACCCCATTTTGTCCATAAGCTGCCAACCTATGCTAGGCTGGGACTTGAGCTGAGAGTCAACCGATGAAAGGATGAGCTCTGCCCCTTTTCCAGGAGTGATCATGGATGGAATTTGTTCAGTCGAGACTAAATCCAAAGGCTCAAGATAGGGGGTACCCTTCATTTTGACAATCTTCCCCTTGTATGGGAATTTATAGTGCTGGTGATTAGTGGAGGGCACTCTCAGGGTCTGGTCCATCCAAGGCCTTCCCAAAATGGCGTTGTATATGGGCTTGGCATTAAGGATGTAGGATTCAAAGATCAAGCCCACTGGGCCAATTTCCAGGTTCCCATTTGAGACCATCATGGAAGTATACTCAATCTTCTCTGGATCAATCCCTACTTTCTTGGGGGTCTTGAGCGGACCGACATTGATTGATGCCCCAGTATCCAACAGGATGGAGTCCAATGAGTGACTACTGAGTGTTGGGGTCAAGCATGAGGGAAGGGATTGGCATTCAGGGGGAGCTAAACTCTTATCTGTGAAGGACATGGTAGGTGTCTGGGTGACTGAGAGAATGGCATTGGTGACCCCCCTGATAGGAAGATCTTTATTGAGTGTAATTCGTTGGAGGAACTTGAACACTGTCTCCCTTTGTGTAGGAGATCTCCTAATCAACTCTAGGACTGGCATCTTGGTGGGAGTTTTCCCTAGATGCTGTAGGATGTCATACTTAGACAGATCTGAATCCTCTTGAGAGTCCAAGGGTTGACTTGTTGGGGTAATGATGCGATTTCTCAGTGTAACGCCAATCGGACTGGGGTCCACTGCCTGATCTGACTTTAGGGGTTGAACTGGTGGTGAATTTATTAGGCAGAATTGGGTTACTGGACTTGGCTTTGGTGTTGGACACAAGATGGATGGAGGAGGTTCTCTGATTGAAATTGAAGGAACTTGGACCAGAGTAATTGGGTTGATGGCTGTTGGTTGCTCCCTAGGTCGTATCAAGACCAAAGATTTGTCTTGGATGATAGTGGAGATTCCTTGCAACGGCTCTCTAGGTTTGGTCGTCCTAGTAGGGCACTCATGCCATATCCCAGCCTCTTCATACTACCAGTACTGTCCTCTATGATCGACATTTGGTTCCAAATTTTTGACAAGGGTGCTCACCCTTTCTAGAGAGCTAGATGGATCTTGGGCCACCTGATAAGAGGGCGGAGGGCCCTTGACTTCCAAGGTTTCAGCAGCCTCTTTCATGTGCCCCTAATTGATCTTGGCACTGGAGAAAGGGGGAACTGCTGAATATGGTTTCTGATTGGATTGGTTGTCTGATCTGGACATAGAACTGGGTGACCTAAAGGACTGCCCCAAGGCACTCACCTGTTCATTGATTGTCACTCCCTCTATTGGTGGAATCCTCTTACTTTTGTTCTGATTTTCAAAAAAAGATGGCAAAGTGGAACTCCAGATCTGAGATTGAACTACCCGAGCTCGATTATAAAGTTGTGCGAATGTGTGAAATTCGCTCAGTATGAGGATAGACCGAAGCTGCGGGGTAGCGTTGTTGACCAACATGGTGATAGCTTGAGATTCGGGAATTTCCACTTCCGCCCTAGAGGCCATTGCCCTCCACCTGTTGGCAAAATACGTGAACTCCTCTTCAGGCTTCATCTTCTCCATCACAAGATCAAACAAGGTGGGAGGCATAGTTGTCATATAACTAAACTGAGTGATGAATTTTTCGGAGACCATATCAAAATTGATTAGGTCTGTGGCGGGCAAGGAAGAAAACCATCTTAAGGTCTCACCTTCTAAGGATTTCTGGAACAGATGGACAAGGAGGACTATGTCGTAGAGCCATTGATGGGAATCCATGAGGAAACTTGACAGGTGATCATGAGGGTCAGAGGTGCCATCATATTTCCTGTACTCGGGGGCTTTGAATCCTGGCGGAAAGTAGGCCGGAGGGAGCTTACAATAGTCCGAGAGAGAGTGCGGTTGTTTCAGGGTAAATTTCTCGGCCATGAACTTACGTACACAGGTTTCAACCTCACTTTTGTAAATGAATTCTTTCTGCTCAGGAGGAGGTGTAGTTGGAGAGACTGGAATTGGCATGACGGGTGGAACAACTGGGGTAAGAGTTGGCTGATTGATGCGAGTCTGAGCTCTGTTGGGAGATCCTTGGAAGTGAGTTCCCCGAGGAGTGGCATCTTGAGTTTTGCCACCAGAGGCCAACCGAATGAGTTGATCAGGGGTGTACCGTGATAACACGGCAGTGAGTTCCGGATCCTCACTCGGGTTTTGGAAGTTTATGTTGGGGATTACAGGGTCACTTTCTGAAGAGGAAGATTCATCCAAGTATCTTGCCTTAAGTTCCTTTCTAGGTGTTTGGAACATGCCCACAAATGTTGGTTGTGGATCCTCTTCAATCTCAAACAGAGGGTTGTGTGTGACATTATTACCAAACTCATACATGTCACCATACACAGTGTTAACATACATTTGGTTCGTTATGAAATACAAATCCTAAGAGATTTTATATTTCACTTAGAAGGTTAACTGTGTATTATGAATGTTGGTTTCTAACAAATCAAGTTCAAACCTTTAACGACCCTTCACTTTTTCAAAGCTTGTTCCACCAAAGTCCAATTAAGTGTCTTTAGATTTTGAAACAATTCTCTAATTTCTCACATAAACCCAAGGTTCCTACAGAGTGGTTTCAGGTACAACCTGCTCGGCGGCCAAGTGGGAATCCCTGGCTCGCGGAGACTGACGGAGGTTCCCAACAGAATAAGACTAGTCGCACCCGAGTGGGAATCCTCAGGTGGAGAGTCAGATCCTGCGGGAGAGGTGACTAAAAGTGTGATGCCGGCTCTTCCTTAAAACCCCCGCGGAGAACACCCAAAAAAAAAAAAGCCCATAAATTTAACAAGCAGCAGGTCATAACAAATCAACAAAACATGGAGCAGAACAGCGTACAACAACAACAAGCAGAAAAGGACAAAGAACCAACAAGAGGTCGACGGCCAAGGGTTGGCCGTCCAAGGAGTCGGACGGCCAGGTGCTGGCCGTCCAAGGAGTCGGACGGCCAGGTGCTGGCCGTCCAAGGGGATGTCAACAGCCAGGGGCTGGCCGTCCAATGGGTCGGACGGCCAGGTGCAGGCCGTCCAAGGGGATGTCAGAGGTCGACGGCCAGCTGTTGGCCGTCCAGTGGGTCGGACGGCCAGGTGCTGGCCGTCCAGTGGGAGGTCGACGGCCAGCTGCTGGCCGTCCAGTGGGTCGGACGGCCAGGGGCTGGCCGTTCAGGGGTCAATGGCCGACCGGGATCCTTACCTTCTTTTCCTTTTCGCTGCAACGCGTGCAGTGGGCTATAGGGGTCCCACCGTGATCGCCAAAGGGCTGTAGGCGCCCGGAACGTCCCCCACCGCGGCTGCGGGCTTCGGGTGAGGGTTCCTCTCCGTTCGTCTTAGCACTGTGGCGATTTAAAGGGGGTTAGAAATAAAGTGTGATCGCCAGGAGCATTACCTCTCGGTCCCTGTGCTCCGCAGGATGGTGAGGATGTGATCGGGTTCTGTGGGAGCGGGAGATGCTGGTTCCTCCTTCTCTTCCTCCGGCCGGCCAGAGGAGGAGTGCCCGGTACTCTGCACGCGTGAATGTGGTAAGGATCCTCTGAAAAGAAAAGACAGACAAAGAAAAGACAATAACCCAATTAGAACTGTGACATGTAGGATCCGTTCATGCAAACATAAAAATTAACTAAAATTGGAGGGAGATGCACCGGATGGGTGTTTGGGAGGGAAGGTGACCATATGTTATGGCCACCCACCTCCCGTTTTTGTTTGAAACCTCTGGGGGTAAATAGGGATTGCTAAGGCATTCTAGGATGCATGCATGCAGATAAGTGCTCGTGTGTGAAGAGTGAAATGATGTGTTGAAGGTAAAAGAGAGTGAAAGAGGGAGGATGTTACGGCATAGATGGAAATTGGAAATGCAATGAAGTGAAAAAGGTGAAAAGTAAAAGAGGGTTAGGAAGACAAGCCCATTTGGAGTGACGTTCCTCCTGAAACAGCCTTCTGACTCTTTGCCCGCTCGACTCCTCAAAGCCGACCCGCTCCGAGGAAGAAACTCCTTCTTAATCCCCTTCCAACCCCTCCAACCCAACCCCCTTGCTCGAAGGAACCTGGGGGGTTTAAATAGGCGAAGGAAAAAAGGGGAGAAAACAGGGGTCTAAATCCCCGTAAATCACCCTGCAACCAGTAGGGAGTGGTCAAGGGTTGGAGGTAGTGGACGCGGCAGTCGCCGGAGTGGGGAGTGGTCGGAGTAGTGGGGGACGAGGGCGGAGAGTTGAGGAGATCGTGGGGAAGACGGGGTCAAGGGGGTGGTTAAGGAGTGGACGGCCAGGTGACATGCCTTCCATTCTTGTGGTGGAAGGCAGTCCGGCTGGCCTTCGAAGGGAGTGGAAGGCGAGGGGTGGCCTTCGAAGGGGGCGGAAGGCAAGGGGTGGCCTTCGAAGGAGGTGGAAGGCAAGGGGGCTGGCCTTTCAAGAAAATGTGGTAAAAAGTGAAAAAGGTGGCTAAAAAGGTGGAAGGCGAGGTGGCTGGCCTTCGAAGGTGGTGGAAGGCGGGGGGTGGCCTTCGAAGGTGGTGGAAGGCAAGGGGGCTGGCCTTCCACGAAAAGATGAAAAAGGTGGCCAAAAGGGTGGAAGGCGAGGTAGCTGGCCTTCGAAAGTGGTGGAAGGCGGGGGGTGGCCTTCGAAGGGGTTGGAAGGCGGACTGGCTGGCCTTCCACGAAAAAGGTGGCTAGAGTCGGAATTTGGTTAATGGGCCTGGCTGGTAGTGGGCTGAGATGGCTGAAATGAGGGGCTTTTGGTGATGAAGGGCTAATGATGGATTGGGTTCATGACCAAAAGGGTGGTCCAAAATCGGTGTCTACAAAGAGCTGTGGAGACTCTTCTCTTAGAGGTACCCTCCCCAAGCCTTTCCATGTTTATCTTATGGGCCATGAGAGACCCAATGAGTCTTTCAAGTGGTACTGAGGTCATGAGCTTCCTCAATAGCTGTCATTGTAGGTGTCCATTGTCTTAGGAGAGACCTTTAGACTTTTCGGACAAGGTCTCCTAACTGGTACTCCTTTCCGAGAGCCATCAGCCCATCGGTGATGTCTGTCAATCTTGAATACATCTGGGTGATGTTCTCGGTTGGCTCCATCTTGAACTTCTCGTATTAAGTAACCATAATATCTATCTTGGTTTCTTTGACTTTCTTTATGCCTTCATATGTTAGCTGGAGTATCAACCACACATTTCTTTAGCAGTTTTGCAGGCAAAAATCCGGTTGAACTCCTTCTTTGCTATAGCACAGCATAGGATACTCTTAGCCCTATTATTCAAAGAAATTAAACGCTTGTCATTATCTGTCCATCTCTCTTTAGGAACAGTCATAACAAAGTCTCCATCCTAAAACACACTCCATAGATCAAGGTCGGCCCCCTTTAAGGAAATATTCCATCTTCATTTTCCATAAGAGTAGTCTTCCTCATCAAACAGTGGAGGGTAGTTGATAGACTGACCTTCAGCATATCTGTTTGTCATAGGCATTACTCTCTTGACTGTTAGGTCAAATAAATGAGAGACCAAACTCTGATACCACTTGTTACCCAAGGCTATACTAACCCAAAGGGGGGAAGGGTAAATGGGTTATTAAAAATTACTCTAACTGAGACTAAATGTGAAAGCTAATAAATGGACAGAAGGAGATGAAAACAAGGAAACAATCACACAATAAATGAACAAGAAATTTATACTAGTTCACTCTATCCAGACCAATGTCCAATCTTCAAGAAACCACTTTGGAGTTCACTAACAGTAAGGTACCAACCCTTTGTAGGTTACACAACAACCTCTTGCAACTGCAGGCTCTCTCTTCAACAACAAGAGGAACAACCTCCTGCTTTCAGCAAGCCCTCTCTTCTACAACCAGGAAGAGGAACAAAGCAAGATTAGAATACAGAAAGTGCCTATGAAATAGGCAAGTGTTCACAAAGAACACAATAAAGATCAAGATAGAAGATGAACAAATATGCTGCACAAGTCTTGATCTAAAGAGGATCTCCAAGAGCTTCTTATGAGAGTGATGAAGCACAACTCTTGAGATCTTCAAGCTCTTTCTCTCAGCAGGCTAGGCATGTTGGTTCTTACTCACACTTAACTGAATGTTTCTCTTGTGTATCAATGTTACATCTATGTCTTATCTGGTGAAGAGCTTCTACTTATAACCCTTCTTCAAAATTAATCCCTTAGACTTATTTGCTTCAAGAAGGCTTGTTCCCGCCTATGTCTAACGTTCAAAATCTCAAGAGAGAAGCTAGAAAGAGAGCATGGTGGATCTACTATATTGATGGACTCGAGGTAGCATAAATTAATACATGGAAGCTTCTTCAGGTATAGATCTTGTGCTGCGAGGTCAGACATGCAGAAAGCACAAATACTAAAAAGACAAGATTGCTTTTTCCTACCACTGTGTCAATTTCTAGTAGAAGCCTATGATAGCACACTAACAAATCTGTCAGATAAAGATATGACAGAGATCTTAAGCAAAAAGTACATATAAAATATAAACTGAGAGTACCGACTAATTTAAATTGAATTCAGTAAAGTAAACGCTAAACGAGATTACAACTTAAACAGTATGTCAATTCTTTAATATAAGTCATAAACGAATGCTAATCAAAGTGAGAATCATGCTATTAATCGAAATAAGTAAGTGAGTGTTAGTCTGCCTTATAAACAGACTGTTACTCGAAATACAGGTGGCTTTCACTTAGATTAGAGGAATGACTTAACTTAAAACACAAGAAATAGTTAATCGCAATGATAACCTAAAGTGTTAATCGAAGTCATAATCGATATGAGAAAATCGCTAAAGTGTCTTACTAGTCGAAGTCTCAAATTATTCAGAAATCGCAGTGACACTTATGATCAATAATCAAAAGAACATCGTTAATGGAAGCAACGCTGGTAAGGTTAATTAAAGTGAAACCCACGGCATTACTCGAAGAGAAGTATGAGAGCGAAACTTCGATTAGGATTATAACAATAATCGAAAAGATATCTCAGAATTCTAATCAAAATGAAACTTAAAACTCTATTTTGATTAAGACACAAAACATAACTTTAAGTTGAGTTTCAATTAGCGTTATCAAGGTAATTGAAGCGGTTGCTCAAACATTAATCGAAGTTAGACTTAGATAGATTTGAAGTGAACACTTTAAATGTTAATAGAATGTGATTCTAAAACATTAATTGATAGAGAACTTAAAACACTAATCGATAGAAGACTTATGAAGTTAATCGATAGGGAACTTTAAGTTGTAGACTCGAAGAGTAAAGCAAATGTTAATTGAAGTGAAACTTAGTTGCCTAGTCGATACAACACTTAGAGAAATTGATTCGATTAAACGAGAGAGTGATGTTTCGATTAGTGTTGGACTAACTGCATGTTGCTTGAGGTTCTAAAGCTTAATCGAAGTTCCAATTAGCTCTTTTTATTGTAAGAGTTAAGGAACCTTTAAAGTGATTAAGTCACAGAACTTACACAACTTATGACAGAAACTGTATGCAATTAAACTAATGAAACAAAGAGAATTCTCTCACTCTTATAGAAACAAAGTTTCGACATATATTATTATCAAAACATGGGGAATATGAAAACATAAAATACTCAGCAGTATTGATTGCTTGTAAGCTTCCCAAGACTGCAACTTAAGTGTATAAGTTCATATGGCATCGGCCGTAAGGGGGTGTCATTGACAAATTTGGTATCAAAGCCTTGTTGTGCTACTTGGGGGTTTTGCATCCATCTCGGATCATATAAACCACATCATAAGAATTAGGATTTTAATTGGGTAGTTTAAAAGATAGACTTAAGAGTTGTACTAATTCAAGTTAGTTCTTAATTGCAGTATATGGCTGGGAATGATAGAAAGGTTATGAGCCCTACTTAAGGAGAGAATGTGCCTTCAGATGGCACATCTGATGGAGATACTAGAGGGGCTATTGAAATTATTTCACCTGCAGTGCCACCACCAACGGATATGCGTGGATTTATGCAGTCCTTTCAGGGGATGGTGCAAGCAATGCAGCTCTAGGGACAAGCTCAGGCTGGGTTGCAAGCCTAGATGCAAACATAACAAGATAGAACGACTAGAACAACTCATGAAAAAGTTCAAGAAGATGGGTCCTTCTTCGTTTAAGGGAGAGAGCCAGCCTGAGATTGTGGAGAGCTGGGTAAGGGAGATGGAGAAGATCTTTCATGCCATTAGGTGCACTGAGGAAGATAAGGTGGTGCTAGCCACACTTATGCTACAAGTGTAACGACCCGCCATCCTATGACCGGAGACCCGGTCACTAAATGGATGTCGGCCCATTAACTACGGGTTCACACCCGGATCTCACACAACACATCTGGAGGAGTAAGTGCTAAACAAGGCTAAATATGACATTCACACGGACTATAAGGTAAACGAGTGCGCAGAAAGGAAAATAACAATGTCCGTATACAGTCCAACAATAATTACATGTCCAACAAGTTAAATAAGTACAGGCAGAAGGAAAGTACAACAACATCGGGGCATACCCCGGAACTAAGACAGCTGCTGGTCCGCACACCAAGAAGACACCACGCTTCTGCTCGCCATGAGGTCCACACCTGAAACCGCAGGGAGTGAGCCACACCAGAAATGGGTTCAGTAGGGATCATCCGATCCCCTGCCTCCCACTCACACACCCACAAGTGTAACAACAGGAATACATGGCAATTTAAGTAAAGCAGTAAACATAGCACCCAACTCTGATGTGAAACGTATGATAAGCAGTGTAGCAAGAACCATTCTAAGTAACCCGAAGAACCCAACACAGAGTCACGTCTCACAGCCAAAGTCCACGAAGCGACTGAACCACACTGTCGACCGCAGTCAAACGTCGCCTCCCAACACTACCACCACTACTCATGCCTGTCCACCCCTACAGTGTTCCGGGGCACTGTAGGGTGAGGCAGTGAGTCAAACTAGGACTAGCTGGAACCAATGTACCGCCACTGCCAGCTACGTGTGCACACAAGCAGTCTAGACTACTGTCCTACCGTCCAGATTGCCTCCACGCTAGGCCTCAGCGCTTCAGGAGGGCCCTGGGGACCGGCGAACCCCCGTCAAGCCGAAACTACAGGAACTACCCACAACCCTAACCTCCCGGGCTGCGTCAGGCCAAAGGGCTAAGGGTACCACTCGTAACCTTGATCAAAGGTCACATCAGGCCCAGTGGCTACAGGGGTAAAACAACTCCAACAGTACCACAACCAGCTCCACAGCAAGAAACGCGCCGGAAGCTGCCACGACAAACCGGGAAACCCCGACCCGCTGAGAACAAACAACGACCCCTCGGATAGAACACCGGCTACTCCGGCCCGTCGGGCTCAAGGCGATCCTGCTTCCCTCAGGCAAAGGTAAAACACAACATGTACCCCTTCTCCCACCGGTACGGCACAATGCCTCACAGACACCATGACCCTGTCCCCATCGGTCCATGGTGACAAACGTAAACCACAATTATTCCAATCCACAATCGCATAAGCACACACACATCTAACATGATGTAATTCCATTCACGCAGGAGTCCTCAGTCTCAGTGTACAACGTAAAGCATGCATTGAATCGTCCCACAATGAAACACATGATAAAACCAGGATTCATACAGTTCTGTCTTGAATCGCGTCGACCGAGGTCGACGCCATTCAAGCCCCTCAGACAGGTTCAATAAAGCTAGATTATTCCTTGAAACGCGTCGTCATAGAGAGTCGCCTTATTTGAAACGCGTCCACATCCGCAGACGCCATTCACACCGAAATTCCAGATTTACAGACCCTCACTCGGGGTGATTTCCTGTCTAAATGGCGTCATGATGTCCCGACGCCCTTCTGAAAGGCGTCGTCCATCCATGACGTCATTTAGCGCCAGAACCCCTATCTTGCGAAATCTCGAACAGGGAGGTTTCTGCCCTAAAAGGCGTCGTACTGCCCTGACGCCCTTCTGAAAGGCGTCGACCAGGCACGACGCCGTTTAGCGCCAGAAACCTGGTTCCCTGGTTCGAACCGAGGGTTTCTCCCTTAACCCCAAACACCCCGAAAAGCCCCAAAACAAGAAAGGGAGGAAGAGGAATTCAACCACCACAAGCATGCTACGAATCCACGATCACAAGCACAGCCATTCCCACAAGGAAACCCCCCTAAACATGCTCAATCTAGCCCAAAACACGTCATGTCACGCCAAAGAAAACACGAGCAACACATGCAAGGTTCGTCCCCCTACCGGTTCTTGAACTCCTCCAAGCTCCGTGCCACCGACCCGCCGCACCGCAGACCGCCGCCGGTACCCTCGAGGACGCCGCCACTCCGCCGGGACGTCGGCCGCCGTCCGGAGAATGGAACGCCGCAAAGGAGGTGGTGGAGGTAGAGGTGAGAGGTAAGGAGGCTATGGAGTGGTTGGAAGAGGAAGAAGAGGAAGGGAAGGGGAAAAGAGAGTCGGAGAGAGCGGAGAGGGCGAGGAGAGAGAGAGTGAAGGCGAGAATGAGGGAAAGAAGGGGAGGCTCGCGGGGTCAATATGAATCCAGCTAAAACGCGTCGATCGAGGTAGACGCCTATCATATGACAGGACAGGCCGTACTGACACGCTCTGGCGCCGTACCCTGACATCGCAGAGGTCACAGTCTGAATTGCGTCGGCCAACCTGGACGCCGTTCAGACGATGTGACCGGGGTCGTACTCTCGCGGCCCGAAACCCGCCCACGTGGCGCACACGTGGCACAACAACCAGCAGACCTAAATGGCGTCCACATAACCTGACGCCTTTTGAAAGGCGTCGAGCAGTGCTGACGCCATTCAGCCAGGAATCTCAAGGCCCCACAGGGTCCAAACCAGGGGATCCGGCCCGAACCCGACCCGAATACAGAACCCGAAACCTCAGTCCTTACAACAAGAGAGGGTAGATGAGTGGTGGAGGTCTACCTTGAGGACCACCTTTAAAGAGAGAGATGTAAACATCAACTGGTCAGAATTCTTAAGGGCCTTCCATGACAAGTTTATTCCACAGCATGTAAAGGACAGGAAAAAAATAAAATTTCTGAATTTGACCCAAGGGAGCATGACAGTGGCAGATTATGAGGCCAAATTCATAGAGCTAGAGAAGTATGCTATGCACATTGTGCAGATGAGTCTAGAAGAGTGAAAAATTTGTCAGAGGATTAAGAGGCAGCCTCAAGAGCAAGGTGGCCATTGTAGATCACTAGAGCCTGGCGGTAGCAATGAGAACAACCTACATTGCTAAGGTTGAGTATGAGGAATTCTTGGAAGAGAAGAGAAGGAATCAGAACAAGAGAGGCACTCCCATTGTTGTGGACGAGAGGGACAAAAGGAAGAGAATAGCATGTCCAAAGATGGTGCAACCTATAGTCAGAGGTCCTGCCCTAGTGTGCTAGCCATGTGGTATGCCACATGGAGGCAAATAGTGTTGAAGAGTCTCAGGCAGATGCTTCAACTGTGGATAGAAATTGCACATGGTCAAAGATTGTAAAAGTAACAAACAACATCAACAGCAGCAACAACAACTAGCTTAGTAGAGAAGGCAAGCAAGATTTTATGTCCTGGCTAAAGGAGATGCACATGACAACTCTAATGTGGCTGATGGTACACTTCTTGTTGACAACATATATGCTAAAGTTTATTTGTTCCTAGTGCCATCCATTCCTTCATTTCTTCAAATTTTCTTGCATCTTTGAATGATAGACAGTTGGTTTAGACTAGAGACTTGTCAATTGACACTCCAATACCGGTCATAGATAGGACTCATCATGTCATTCCTAGTATACATGTGGGAATTAATGGTAGGAGGTTGCCAGCCTGTATGCACATGTTAGACATAAGTGACTTTGATATGATATTTGGAATGGACTGGCTATAGGAGCATCTTGCACTTCTTGACTGTAAAAGGAAGAAGGATATTGCTCAGAAGCCTAGAGAGTAGTCATTCTCTTATTAGTGTCTTAGATCCTAAGGTGATAGAATTTTAGTTTTAACTATGAAGGTAGTGAAGTGGATGAAGAAGGGATGCCTTGGTCATTTGGCTAGTATAGTGGCCATCCCTTCAGATGGGGGAAACTGAAAGTGGGTGATATTGATGTGGTGAAGGAATTTCCATATGTGTTTCCAGAGGATCTTCCAGGATTCCCACCACATAGGGAAGTGGAATTCACCATTGAGTTGATGTATGGCACATTACCCATCTCAAATGTACCATAGAATGGCCCCAGTGGAGTTGGTTGAGCTGAATGTACATATACAAGAGCTTTTGGATAAGAGATTCATCAAACCTAGTGTGTCTCCATGGGGAGCACCTATATTTTTTAATTTTTTTAGGAAGAAGGATGGGTCCTCAGGCTGTGCATTGAATGAATCAAGTGATAGTGAAGAATAGGTACCCACTGCCTAGAATATATGATTTGTTTGATCAGTTGCAGACAGTCAAGGTGTTCTCTAAGATTGATCTTAGATCAAAGTACTATCAGCTGACAATCAAGGATGAGAATGTATCCAAGACTACGTTTAGAACTAGATATAGACACTATGAATTTCTAGTGATGCCCTTTAGTTTAACTAATGCACCAGCAGCTTTCATAGATTTGATGAACATAGTATTTCAGCCATACATGGACCAATTGGTAATGGTGTTCATAGATGATGTGTTGATCTACTCCCATCCACCTAAACTCATTAGGGCACTTGAGATTAGTGCTAGAGACATTGAGGAAGCACCAATTATTTCCCAAGTTCAACAAGTGTGAGTTTTGGATGGACAGAGTTCACTTTTTGGAGCATGTGGTTTCTGGAGATGGAGTGCTTATGGACCCAACTAAGATGGAAGCATGGGAGAGGGCTAAAAGTGCCAATGAAATTAGGAGCTTCTTGGGACTAGCAAGCCACTATAGTAGGTTCATTAAGCAGTTTTCTTCCATAGTAGCCCCTATAACTAAACTAACCAGGAAAGGAGTACCTTTCTTCTGTTAAAGGAGTGTGAGGCTACTTCCAGGAGTTGAAGACTCGACTGACTACAACTCCAGTCCTTACTTTGCTTAGTAGTTCAGGGGGGTACGTGGTATATACTAATGCATCTAGAAAGGGTTTTGGGATGTGTGTTGATGTAGAATGAAAAGGTATTTGCCTATGCTTCAAGACAATTAAAGGACCATGAACTAAACTACCCCACTCATAATTTGGAGCTAGCAACAATGATTCATGCTTTAAGGATTTGGATCACTACCTGTATAGAGCACAATTTGAGGTGTTCATTAGAGTTCATCTTCTCTCAGAAGGATCGAACTTGATGTTGGGATCCGGGTGGGGCGCGACGAACGCAGCGGAAGCAACAAGAAAATACCCTCCTGATGCACGTAGATCTAGTTCGGAACGAAAAACAAAAAACCAAAAATCGAGTTGTGATCATATCACCTTGTGCGGATTCAAATCCGCGACCGTTTCGGTTCCGTCGAGACGATGCCATGAGCCGCACCGTCCGGCCTCCGGCGATATCCACGCTATTCTCCGCAGTGGTTCATCCTCGATCCCTCGTCCAGATCAGCACGCTCGCTGAAGATCCATCCCCGCAACGACGTCCGAAAAACCAGCGAATGGAAATTCCCGACTTTCGGGAATTGCGCGCGGCGGAGACGGGAACTATCCTGGCACCTCGAGAGGGCCGCCTAGAGGAGAAGAGAGAGAGAGGGGGATGGCCAGCCTTGAGACCTCTTGGAGCTTGGCCCAAGATTTCTTAACAGTGCGTATACATATTAAGTTGGCGCGACTTTTCATAAAAGTCCCTGAGTAAATATAAATCCCACTTAAGTACCACCGATTGAGAATTTGTTTGCGTGTGACTCTCTAGGCCCATTAACCAGTCTGATTTTCAGCCCATTAAGTCTAATAACTAGTTATTGACTTATTGTGATTAATTAATATCTAGATATTAATTAATTACTTAACCGAATTAACATCTCATGTAAAATTCGGTTTGACTTCCAATCAAGTTGGGTGCCAAGCAACACCGCATGATCTCGGAAGGTAATGGGGTTCAGCAACCCACTCATAGAACCTGTCCATCCACAGTTACCACATGGCTTATGATCTTTCATTCGCAAAATGCTCTCGAATCTACTTAGGTTTATGGTCAACTGTCAAAACCCTAAATGATCAACTCACTTGAATTAGACTCCGCTGTACAATATTAGAAAACACATTTTCTAATATTGTGTCTGCTCTGGCCAGAGACTCCTGCGTATCCATTCTAGAGCATTTTCTTTCCACCTACTTAAGAGCGAGTCTTTTATTGAATACACAATCACCTGCGAAGGTCTTCCACTGGACCCGATCCTTGACTATTAGAAATCCTGTGAATAGGGATTCATAAGCTAAGGTCAAAGCCCAGAAGTTCACCGACAAAATGTCTTTGGTGTCTCAAGTCTAAGGATCAACCATGCCACTGCGACAATGAATCAAGCTAGTTGACGGTCAGGTAAATTACCATACGGCAATTCAATTCGGATCTGTTCAGTGAACTCATTCGCCAATGAACACGTACAGGTTTATTATAGTGTCTCCACGCAAGTGACTAACATGATCAGTCACCCTCATCATATGAGCTGGAATAACCTATACTAGTCTTACCAGATGTTTCATGTCCTTCTCAAACATCCTACGACTAAGAACAATTAAGAATATGTGTTTATAAGTCATTAGTCTCATCATTATGATGTCATCATAATCTGATTATTATTGTACATATTCATGGACTTCATTATGTGGGATAATAAATACGTCAATCTACATAATGATTTAAATACCATTAATTAGGGAACCATATTGTGATAGGTGACTCATGATTGGCTTTGAGGACACCTACATCCATCAATCTCCCACTTGGACTCAAGCTAATCACTTCGCATTTGATCTCCATCAAATCTAGGTGATGCTCACATAAAATCTGTGACTCAAGTTTGGCCAGGGATCTGCAAAATTTCCTTCAAATGGAATATTTTTCATTACGTCATTTCCTCTTAATACTTTGTCTCTTAACTTGTGAAAGAGCTTCAGAATGTTCTACAACTTTTGATGAGACCATGGCTCGACCATAAAATTGATCACTCCTACTGTTGTCCTACAACAACGGGACGAGATCGGAGACCTTTTAGAATTACATTTAGTTCAAAGATGAACTCTTTTATCCATACTGTTCCAATAACAGTATCACTTGTTAATGTCATCATCTTAGTATCGAGTTATGGATTAGAACCCTACCAATCCACTCCTTTCTTATTAGAAGGTTAAATCTATGTCTGATTTGAAATTTGAGTCCGTATGACTCTTGGTTTCAAATTATCCTCTCCATATACATGAGTACATCCTTAGTACTTCTCAAGTACTTAGTGATGCGACTCATTCCTTCTGTCAAGGTTCCCCTATATCCTTCAAGGAACCTTAAAGAAATAAATTTCATATCTTAATAATTTAGACTTATTATGAAATTTACGTCAAACATTTTGACATACATATTAAGGTAACATCCTCATCAATCTATCTTAATAACTTCGTAAACTCCAATACGTGGGATGTTATAACTAAACCCATTATGTAGGAAAACATAGTTAATAATGTTGATAGTAACATCCTGATGTCATTCTCAATTACTTTAATAATGTTATTATCGCAACGTATTACTAACGCGACTGTGCTCCCACTGTCCTCTTTATACACACACAATTTGTAATCATTCTTGATGATCACTTAGTATTTGACCATTAAGTCAAAATTCTTATTGTAACTTTGGGAAGCTTTAGTTTGATTCAAATTGATCTTTGAAATCATAACATGCTTCCTGAATATTCTAAAAGCTTTAAAGGTGTATCATATACATCTTTTCCTTAATCACATTGAGGGAATGCCTTCTTATATCCAACTGCCATCTCATCATCATGATAGACAGTATTGGCAAGTAAAATTCTAATAAACTTATTTATGGTAACCATTGAGGAAAAACTTGTCTAAGTCAATACTTTGACGTTGACTATTTTCTTCAGTTTACCGCGTAAGTTTTAACTAGTCCAATTTTACTAATCTTCATTCTAAAGATTTACTTGCTTCTTTCAGGTACAATATCCTCAACCAATACTATCAAGTTCTGAACTTGATAGGTATTATGGGCTATAGTTTTGAATTCTTAACTTCTTGCCAATTTCAAAGTTGTAATTATAATAGAGAGCTTCCTCATAGATTTAGGATCATGATCCACATCTTTGAGCTCCCTTCATTCTGCTATCTCTGATATGTCAAACATATCCTAACCTTTTAAGAGAATCTCAAACATCTATGAAGCTCCTTTATATGTGTAAAAAGTAGTTCCAAACAACCGGAGATTATCCAATAATCTTGTGTTAATTTGTGGGTCTAGAACGTCTTCTAGTTTTATCAACTCCCACTGTCTTTTCTGAGGACATGTTTCTCTTTATGGAAGATAGCTTTCAGGATGATAATTATTCTATTATTGCCTGGTCAATAAATGTAATGTCCAAACTCTTTGGACACCTCACAAATTAACACTACATCATCTCCTTTTGGATCCAATCTTCTTTGGATCATGTCTTTTCCAAAAGACTAAGACATAACTTGATTTTAACATCTTTAAAATTACGTTTGCTTATAATTCACATCTCATATAAATTATCTTGTCTCCATATTTCATATGGATATACTGACTTATTTGGAACTCTGTGTAAAGTATGGACGTCTAATGTTCATACTTATTTATACAAGGATATAAGAATTAGGCAAATCTTTTTATTATTTAACACTATATCCAATAAAATGCAATTCATCATTATATCATATTGCTATGATAATCCCGTACTCAAGTGTTAATTTCTTTGATCAAATAAAAGAATTATAATATTCTTTCCAGTCATCTTGATCTTATACCTTAATTTCTCATAATATTCGACATGTACTTCAGCAAGTACATATAGTTGAATCTTTTCATGAGTAAACTATAAAGGTAAGTCAATTGAAGTGACTATTTTTTGCTTTAGGAAGATATTGGGCAATTTACATCAGTATGTATAAGTACCATTAATTTCTTATTACACAGTCTAGTGTACAATGCCATATATAATCATGATTTACTAAGTTCATTTCTATAGGAGACCTGTGAACATTCATCACATGATATGTCACATCAAGAATCTATAGTGCATTGACTGATTTTAAAATCTTTCATTTTATTTCTCAATCATATAGAATATCGTTTGTTCCTACTCAGTTAATGTTATTCACTTTTACAATTCTTGATAATTGATGGAACTAAATAACAATTATTTAGTTTCATATTAGTTTCTTAAAGATATACAAAGATTTACTGTCTAACGGTAACCTATGTAGCTTTAGCATTATTGTTGAGTCTATCTCAACATTTTTATTTTCTCGATTTCTATTTACCTGTCTAAGTATGCATAGTATTGCAGATCTGAGAATCATTTTCAATATCTCATATTGAAGATGCTAAGTCTCCAATAGACAAGTTTCATATTCTTTTGCCTTTACCAATATCCTTATTGGTTGCAATGAGAGAACTGTTGCTTCTCATTTTCAACTAACTTGCCTTTATCCTTCTCAGGTATAGGTTCGACTATTTAAGATCTTATCTCTTACCTTTCTCAAAGGCATACCATGAATACTTCTTCTTATTAGTCTATCTAAGTAAGAGATTTCATAATATCTGATTAAGACAATGGTTGTCACTTGCCCCTGAAGACATTCTTCAGGGTCTTATAGCCATTCTGAATATGAGAAGTGTTGGCATCCAATATGTCAAACTACGGATTATTAGAAGGCATTTCAGTTAATAGAGGAAATATAATGAATTAAATAGACAGTTCTTATAATTCAATTATGAACTTTTATCTTGAAATTATTTTTCACTATTTTTTTACGGACTATATAACCCTCAAGTACACAGAATGGGAGACTCCGATAGTCTCCTAGCAGGGATCAAAATCTCAATGACTTGTAGTACAGCCTTGTAGATAGCACAACAAATTATAATACAATCAAAGAGCACCCATCTCATGTGACTTTCAACTATTTGCAACATCTAATCATGGCTTTGGTCCCTAGAGATTTAATGGTCTTGTGGATAACACAACAAACCATTCATTCTGATCTAAGTATTACCACCATTACGAGATGGACATAGATTTGCATGCAACCCTTGTGGTAGCACAATAAGACTACATGGTTCCTCTACCCCGATCAAAAGGCATCTTATGCCATAGTCAGAGTCTCTCCTCAAAATTAGACAAGCCTTGTGGTAGAACAACAAACATGTCTAAGGTAATTTGAGTCCTATGACTATAACGATGGAGGACCATGTAGTAAGTTCTCAACTACTCACGTTACGGTTCAGACTTTAACGAGGGTTTTAGATAACTTTTATCTTGGTTTCTTCCTAGGTGATAGTTTATAATATATACCATATATATATATATATAACTATACCTAAATAATAGAAATTAATTCAAAAGATAATCCACACAATCACACACCAACACATGATATGAAATTAACTAAGTGCATGTCTATGACCACCACAAATTTTAACCATCCACACACATGATCAAACACATCACATGAAGGCTAAAATATTGAAAAATAATAGTTTTGGTTTTCTTAAAACTTGGATACCAATCAAAATTGGATAATTCGTATTTTCGAAAATTTTATTTTCTAACATGCATTTAAATCTAATTTAAAGCATTAAAACAGATCATCATGTGCACTCAAGACTAAAATTAAAATTTTAAAAAATTCCATGCATTATTTAGAACATTTCTAAATTAATTAATCTAACACTTAGATTAATTTTAAATCATATTAATAACAATTATTAAATGTAAAATTATCTAATATATAATTAAAAATTCCATGATAATGGTTATAAAAGAATTTTTAACTCTAATTTAATTCATTAACAACTCTTTGTTAATAAACCCCTTTTATTAAATAATATTTCTCTATAACAATTAATAAGAAATACTAATTAGAACATTTCTAAATTAGTCTAACAATTAGACTTTTTATCCAATCTTTTAATAACTTTTATTAAAAGGCCTTTTTAAGCAGATTAGATCTTCAATAAACTTTAATTAAGAGATTCATGAGAATATTAATTAACCATCTCAATAACTGTTATTAAGAGTGAATTATAATCCTTAACAAATTTTATAAAGGTTTATTCTCAAGAAATAATCAACCCTATTAATAACCTTTACTAAGAGTTAATTAATCACCTAATAACTTTTATTAAGCGTCCTTTAATTAAAACAATAATTTTATAACAACATTTGCTAAGAAATTAAATATCTAATCACCTAATTAAAATTAATTAACAACACTTGTTTAATTAATTTTCAAGTTACAACATAAAATGAATTAACAACTCTTGTTAATCATTAAATTAAAAGTGAATTAACAACATTTGTTAATTATATTTAAGATCACATCTTAAAATTAACCCCTCTAATCACTTATATTAAAGTAAAATTAACAACGTTTGTTAATTTGGTCTAAGATCACATCTTAACAAAAATCCTTTCGAGATCATATCTTAAAACAACCCCTTAATAACTGAAAAATATAAAATTAAATTTAAAACACATTTTAAACAATTTTAATTTCATCTTCCAGTTAAACGGGTATGGGTATTATTTTAATAAATGGGTTTAGGGGTTATTGGGCTGGGTTTAAATGAAGTTAAAGGGGCTGGGTTTAATTGAGTGTTGAAGGGCCTGGGCTAGGGGGTTCAGACCAGGCAGGGCGCCTGGGTCCAGTCGCCCCGGCGGGCCGGTCTAGGCGCTCAGGCCTGGTCCCTGTGCGCCTGGGCGTGTAGCTAGGTTTTTTCCCTAGCCACCGCCAGGTAGCATCGGCCATCTACAACCATCTCCTCCGACGCCGGTGGCAGGAGCCAGGCTGCGCACTCCCCCCCGGCACCGGAGATGGGTCCGATGACCCCTGCAGCGAGGCCATGGTTGCCGGGGCTGCCCAACAAGCTGGCGGTGAACCCCCCCCCCGACGCCCTTTACTCTAGTTCTAGGGATCCTCACCGGCGCCGCCGGCGCTCACACCCACGTCCGGCAAGGCAGGCACTAGAGCCCGGTCTCCTCGGCGGCGCCGCCCACTCCGCTTGTCACCGGATGAGTCGGATCTACCTCCATCTCTCCTCTCTTTCATCTCATGAAGGGAGGATGAGCAAGGAGAAGAGGGTAGTATCGGCCACCATCGCCGCCCATGGCCGTCCTCTCTGAGGCCGGCGAGGTCGCCGCTCACTGCCAGTCTCACCAGTGATGAGTTCAATGGCCGGCGGTTTGCCTAAAAACCAGCAACACAAACCCCTTGAAGCTGTTCTTCATTAAGAACAAAATGGAAACCCCAAACAAAATCATTTTCTTTATAGAAAAAATAATCTTATAATCATTTGCTCATCCGATGAACAATTTCCATGAGAGAAAATAATTCAAGCATGGAATTATTCTAAAAAAATAATAATTTTAGCCGTCCCGAAATGGATCAGAGCGGAACCTGGCTCTGATACCACTGTTGGGATCCAAGCGGGGCATGACAAACGTAGCGGAAGCAACAAGAAAATACCCGCCCGATGCTTGCAGATCCGATTCGGAACAAAAAAATGAAAAACCAAAAATCGGGTTGTGATCATATCACCTTGCGCGGATTCGAATCTACGACCGTTTCGGTTCCGTCGAGGCTATACCGCAAGCCACGCAAGCGTCCGGCCTCCAGCGGTATCCACGCGATTCTCCACGGTGGTTCGTCCTCGATCCCTTGTCCAGATCAACGTGCTCGCTGAAGATCCGTTGCTGCAACGACGTCCAAAAAACCCGCAGACATGAATTCTCAACTTTCGGGAATTGCGTACAGCGGAGACGGGAACTATCTTAGCGCCTCGAGAGGGGCGCCCAGAGGAGGAGGAGAGAGAGAGGGAGACGGCCAGCGTTGAGACCTCCTGGAGCTTGGCCCAGGATTTCTCAACAACGCGTATATATATATTAAGTCGATGCGACTTTTCATAAAAGTCTCCGAGTAAATATAAATCTCACTTAAGTACCACCGACTGAGAATCTGTTTGCGTGTGACCCTCTAAGCCCATTAACTAGTCTGGTTTTCAGCCCGTTAAGTCCAATAACTAGTTATTGACTTATTGTGATTAATTAATATCTAGATATTAATTAATTATTTAACCGAATTAACATCTCATGTAAAATTCGGTCGGACTTCCGATCAAATTGGGTGCAAGCAACACCGCATGATCTCGGAAGGTAATGGAGTTCAACAACCCACTCATAGAACATGTCCGTCCACAGTTACCGCATGGCTTATGATCTTTCATTCGCACAATGCTTTCGAATCAACCTAGGGTTATAGTCAACTGTCAAAACCCTAAATGGTCAACTCACTTAAATTAGACCCCACTGTACAATATCAGAAAACACCTTTTTTGATATTGTATCTGCACTGGCTAGAGACACCTGTGGATCCATTTTAGAGCATTATCTCTCCAATTATCTAAGAGCGAATAATCCTTTATTGAATACACAATCACCTTCAAAAGTCTTCTGTTGGACCCGATCTTTAACTATTAGAAATCCCGTGGATAGGGATTCGTAAGCCAAGGTCAAAGCCTAGAAGCCCACCGACAAGATGTCTTTGGTGTCTCAAGTCTAAGGATCAACCATGTCACTGTGACAATGAATCAAGTCGATTGACAATCAGGTAAATTACCATACGGCGATTCATTTCGGATCTGTTCAGTGAACTCATTCTCTAATGAGCATCTACAGGTTTATCATAGTGTCTCCACACAAGTGACCGACAAGATCAGTCACCCTCATCATATGAGTTGGAATAACCTGTACTAGTCTTACCGGATGCTTGATGTCCTTCTCAAACATCCTATGACTAGGAACAATTAAGAATATGTATTTATAAGTCATCAGTCATCATTATGATCTCATCATAATCTGATGATTATTGCACATATTCATAGACTTTTGTTGAAGGACTATGACTTTTCGGTGAACTACGATCCTGGGAAGGCCAATGTGGTTGCAGAGGTACTTAGCAGGAAGAGATTGATGGTTGTGCAACTGCACCAAGAGTGGACTACAATGGTAGATTTGATTGAATATTTCCTAGTGAGCACATGTGGATAGTTAATTATGGCTCAGCTAACTATTAAGTCTACAATAGTGGATCAGATTTTTGGGAGCCCAACAGGTGGATCAGCAGCTTCAAGGATGTTTGGGAAGTTGGTATCTTCTCATAGCTCAAATGGAGTGATCATATTTCAAGGGAGACTGTATGTCCCTAAACATGAAGAGATCTAGAAGACATTGCTGACAGAGGCACACAAATCTAAGTAGTCAATTCATCTAGGCAGTACAAAAATTTACAAAGATTTGAAACACCACTATTAGTGGATTGGCATGAAAAAGGACATAGCAGAGTTTGTGAGTGAATGCCTCACATGCCAACATGTCAAAGCTGAACACCAAAGGCTAGCAGGGCCATGCAACTGATGGGGATTCCCTAATGGAAATGGGAGCATGTCATCATGGAGTTTATAATGAGATTGCCAAGAACTCAAAGAAGGCATGACTCCATTTGAGTGATCGTAGACATACTCACCAAGTCAACTCATTTTTTGGGTATGGCAAAGACATGGTCACTAGAAGACTTAGCACAATGATATATTAGAGAGATTGTGAGATTACATGGTGTACCAGTGTCCATTATATTAGACAGAGACTCTAGATTTATTACTAAATTTTGGAGGAGTCTACAATAGTGTAGCTATTCATCCTTAGAATGATAGGCAAGCAGAAAGGACCATCCAAAAGCTTAGAGGATATACTGAGAGCTTGCACTTTGGATTGGGAAAGCAGCTAGGATGAACACTTACCACTGATAAAGTTTGCCTACAATAACAACCACCATTCAAGTCTTGGAATGTCACCCCTATGCAGCTCTATATGGCAAACCATGTAGATCTCTTATTTACTAGGATGAGGTTGAGGAAAGAAGACTAATTGGGCCCTAGTTGGTACAAAATTGTGCAGACAAAGTTGGGTCGATCAGGAAGAGGCTATTGACAGCTCAAAGCAAGCAAAAGAGTTATGCAGATTAGAGAAGAAGGCACCTCGAATTCCAGGTTGGAGATCATGTGTTCCTGAAGGTTTCTCCCACTAGAAGAGTGATGAGATCAGTCCTTGATATGTGGGACCCTTTGAGATTTAGTAGAGAATTGATGAAGTGACTTGCCAGTTAGCCCTTCCACCAGCATTTCCAGGGGTTCATAGATTTTTTTTCACATATCTATGCTAAGAAAGTATGTACCAGACCCCTCCCACATTATAGATATAAGCCACTCGAGCTTCAGCCAAATCTTATATACGAAGAGAAACAAGTCAAGATTTTGGACAGGAAAGTGCTCAGGACTAAGGCCATTCCTATGGTGAATGTGCTTTGGAGGAGCTGCTCTATAGAGGAAGCCACCTAGGAGATAGAAGAAGAGATGAAGAAGAAGTAACCACAGTTAGTTAGTCAGTTGATATAAATTTTGAGGACAAAATTTATTTAAGGGGGAGAGGATTTGTAATATACTAGATATTAGCCAGTCATATTATCCTGATTAAGCTGATTAGAGTAAGTTTTATTTAGTTAATTTAGGTAGAAAATCCATTAGAGTATAGCACGTTTCTAGCAGAAGGAACTCATAGATTTGCTAAATACCAAATAATTGATTAGATGAGTTAAAAGAGAGCCCAATTAATTAGTAAATTATCTATAATGGAAGTTAAAATAAAGTCTTCAATCAAAGTTAATATAAATGTTATAATCGAGTTTAAGTTAAGAGACAACTGATTAAAAATGAGCCAAGTAATTAAACTAAGATAAGTTGGTAATCGAAGATAAATAAGCCTTGTAATCGAATTGAGTTAACGCACAAACTCGGTTAACTAAAAATAGACAATTAATTTACAAAAGCCTATAATTGAAGTCATGATAACTCATGTAATCGATTAAGTAAAGACCTAGAGTCGATAAATAGAGGGCAGATAATCGATTAAATAAATAGCTTGTAATCGGTCAGATACGTGTAATTGATCAGAACACTATCATGTAATCGATTAAATGAAGAGTGAGAAATCGATTAGTTGAACAACTCTTAATCAATTAAATGAGTAACTTGTAATTGATTCAGTGACTAAAGATGAGACCCATGTAATCGATTAATTGAATAATATGCGATTGATTTACTACATAACGTATAATCAATTAGCTGAATAAACCTAAAATTGATTAACAGTCACATAGATAATCGATTAGCGATACTCATGTAATTGATGCAGTGACTGAAGATGAGACCCGTGTAACCGATTGACTGAACACTTATAATTGATAACTTAAACCCTGAAATCAATTTTATGACTAGAATTTAATTATCAACTACACTTACAAACAAGACTAAAATTTTGAAGGTTGCATGTGCTGGGCCTTAGTGTGTTTTGACAGCTAAATATTTAAGATTTTCCTACATTTCTTAGTGTGATTTCTACCCCATTAGGCAGCGTATGGGGGATACTTAGCATTTCAATAATTCCAAGTGGCTTAGCAATAGATTTGACTGGCCTAGTAGTGGGCTTATTAGCCATTTAGGTGGGGTTTTTCTCATTCTTTGCATGGTTTTCCTAGATTTTCGGTTGAGGAAAAGAGGAAGAGGTAGACGAGCTTGGGGTCGGGTTCTTCCAGATAGTCGAAATGCTTGGATTTTTAGTAGTGTTTTCTTTAATTCCAAGTAGCTGCATGATAAGCTAGCTCATGTTACTTTGTTATGTATATATATAGTTTTCAATTTGTTTTGATAATTAGAAGACCGTGAAATATGCATGTGTGAGAATTTAAAAATCTTATTAGATAGTATTCAAACTACATGTATCATAGATCCGTCTGCATTAGATTTTATATAGCCTCTGATTTTCTTATTAAGAATTATCTATCAAATTTGATATTTGCAAAAAATTAAATTATCATGCACACTATTTTGTACTTAAATTTCCTTATAAATGTTTTAGAAAACTATGATAAACAAGTTGTTTGTTTTAAAACTCTAAGAAAATGTAATGTGCATGGACAGTACCATCTTATAGTGATTGTATAAATGAATCCACAGTAAGTGTCTGATATGGTAGTAGTCATTTATCATCTAATGGAGGATGAAAAATTATATGAAATTCCTGAAGCTAAACTTCGATTTGGTGTAAGGTAGGGTATTGACCTCAGTTCCACGTCGATACCAAGACCAGAGCACTGCAATCATCTAGGTGTCGGCATATGTATGACACCTTTTGTTGTGGTTTGACACATGTTTGAAGCTTAAGATATTTGATTAGTCATGAATAAGACTTGATCCCTTTAGACATGATTTGGTCTGATGGGAATGTCAATGTGATTGCATATTATAGACGGCCTTTGGATAAGAAAATTTTCTTGTGGTTTGTTAAGTCATAACAAGGGTTATGAGTTGCGTTAACTTAGCAACTCTTGTGCTAGTTTACTTGTCCCTCCTTTATGAACTAGTACGTATATAATTTGTGAAAATTTTCATATGTTAACATGTGAATTGTGAACTTTAATATTTAGTAAGCATGCTTTAGTTTTGATACCCGTTGGTCATAGGCTCATAGTAGATAAATTGGCATGTTTGCAGGTGATTCCAGCAAGGGGCAGCGAGAGAAGCTAGGGTTGCACAGAATCTTCAGACTTGGGCATTAGATTTTTGCATGTTTAGGAAGTAGGTTTAGTTGCTTTCAAATTCAGACTTTGATGTAATTCACGAACTCTTGTTTTGAAATCTGATATATACTTAAACAAGTTTTTAATTCAGTAGACTTTTTGGTATGGTTATCTTGGAGTGTTCTATGGTATGTATGGATGGTGTAGCATTGATTACTTGTAGGCTTTTCAAGACCACAACTTGAGTGTGTGAGTTCTGGTGGCACTACCAGTAAGTGGGTGTCACTGACAACAATGGTCATGGTTTTGCCTTGTACTTTAGTGCGACTAGGTTTGAGCCTTGTTTATATATACCCGAAGTTTAGATATTACAAGAACCTCATCATTTAAGACAGTGATAGTGTTTACATGTGTACATATAGTTGGAGGTATGGACACCATGAGACATCACAAACCTAGCTAGTCCTATTTCTTTACTTGCTACACTCTGTGCGGTTTTAGAGTCTCATTAGAGTTGTTTATGTTAGTTATAGGTGTCCGCCAAGTCAATCATTTGACATCTATATATATTCTTGTGCTATTTATTTTAGTAAAAGATGATTTATTCATTATGTTTAAGATGCAATGTCGTCTCACAATGAAGTCCAAGGGTAAATGCAATGAAGATTGAGAGGGACATCAAGTATCTGATAAGACTAGTATATGTTATACCTACTCATATGATGAGTGTGATTGGTCTCATAGTCACTTGAGTGGAGACACTAAAGTTAACATGTAGGTGCTCATTGGTGAAAGAGTTCACTAAACTAATATGACTAAGAATCTCTAGATGATTATCATATCTAGCTATCAACTATGATATTCATCATCATAGTAGCGCGGTTGGTCCTTAGACCTGAGACACCAAAGACATCTTGTTGATGGAATGTTATACCTTGATTCTTTACTTAATAGTCTCCAACCAAGGGACTTTGGATAGTTAAGTATTCTGTCTCAGCTGGATATCTTCAAAGGTGATATATGGTCAACAAGGAATTGTTCACCCTCAATATAAGTTAAAAGAGAGAATTCTCTATAGAATGATATTCAGAAAATCTCTGACAAAAAAGGAATTTTCTAATTATGCTATTAGGGGGTATTTAATCCATCTAGTCCAACTGGACTAGGGTTTGATAGTAGAATCATATCTTAAGTTTGTTTAAGGCATTGTATGGATGGAGGATAAAACCATTCTGTAACTGAAGATAGAAAGGTTTCAGCCAGTTGCCTAACTCCAATGCTTTCTAAGATCATGAGGTGTTGCTTAGTACTGACCATAGACATAAACCTGATCAATTTATTATGTGATGATCTATAAGTTAATTATTTAATGTGAGATATTAAATAATTAAGGAGCCAATGATGAGTTGCTAGTCTTGAAACCAGACTGACATATGAGCCTACAAGATGGCACAAACGAAAGGTTTTTAGTCGGTAGGAATTAAGTGGAAGTTTAAATTAATTCAAGTGTTTTGTGAATAACTCTACAATTAATAGAAATAAACGACTAAGAGAAAGCCTGGACAAGCCAACCTCCTCGGGGCCTGATGTGGCCAAGGCCATTGCTAGCCATTCCCAGAGAGGTTGCCAGTGGTGGTCTGTTGGTAACCGGTAGCCCCAAACAAGCGGTCTCCTCTTGAGAAGGCCCCAACGTGGCCAAGGCCAATGCCAGCCATCCTCAGAGGGTTGGCGGTGATGGAGCTTCTAGCTGGCAGTGACAACCAGGCCATGCTGAGCCCCAACAAGGGGCGATGTTACTTGGGGCGCCAACCTTAGGCCGCACCTAGGGTTTCCCCTTCAAGGGAGTCCTAGCCAACCAAGGTGGGCCAGCAGGCCATCAGCCATAGCAGCCCCTCTAGGGACTGGGTTCGAATTAGGGTCTAGGCCGGGCCAAGCCAAGACTTTGGCCTAGTTATGCCCCTTATGGGCCAACAATATATATTATGCCTTACTTACTACTTACTTACTACTATCACTTTATTGGGCTTTGGCCTATTTAAATAATTGATTTTAGCTCCTTATGATGTTACTATAATTAATGGGTTTTAAAATCGTTCAATCATCATAATGATTGATCATATAAGAAAAGGTTTCTCATAATATCTCCGCTCAAATCACAAAATTAATGTTCTAAGTTGTTAGACCCAAATATATGCATAGAACCAATCGATTTAAATTCAAAAATGTTGTTTGCACATGTTGATATCTTTTGGATGATGATTTTCATGTGATGAATGATTGAAAGTTAATCATGGTAAGCATGGACAACACTAAAATTTTATGTCATATGATATGTGTGGTCATCATGGAACAATTGTGATGGTGGTTGTGTTTATTTTGAGGCCTTCAAGCCTCTCTCTACGTCTATAACTTTGTGATGTAAGTTCTATCTCCCTCTTTGATGTACTCACCATAAGGTGCCTTCTCAATTATTTATGTATATTTTAGGTTGAGAATGTACTTTAGTATAATGTAATTTGGTTGCTAGTCAAAGAGGAGGAAGGATGATTCACAATTGCAGCAGAAAGGCATTCAAAGATGTGATGCACATAATGTGTATTGTGCTGCCCTTTTAGTTTTAGTTGTATATTAATATATTGTGTGTAACTGATTGGCTCCGATTAAGTCACATTTGCATTTTCAAATATATTCGATATAAGTACATTTTATGGCCTAAGATGAGACTAAATTAATAAAATAAATCCCTCTAATTTGAAGTTAAATCAAAGTGTGAGTGATTCAGAATGTACCATGTGACCCTCCATCACTATAATTTTTGGTTTATACTTGAATTAGGCAGGTTCTTGTGTTACCATAAGACCTCACAAGCTTTGAGGACAAACTAAATTCTATGGCATGACAATACCTTAAACGGGGTAGAGGAATGGTATAGTTTTGTTGTATTACCACAAGGATCACATCCGAATCTATGCTTGTTAAGTAATGATGTCATAGCTTAACTTCTGTTCTAGATATCCAAATGAGGTGAAATTAGAACTATTTGTTAAATATTAAACTTAATTTCACTTTTTAGAAATACACTTTCAAATATTTCAAAGTTCAAAGGGATGTTTTTGCAAAATACTTCGCAGATGTCAAAATAGGAAAAATTCTAGAACTGATGTCTATGTCCTTGCTCATGAGTTTGAGTTAGAAATATGCACACACAGAGAGGAAACTTGTAAGCATTCAAATATGGTAAAACTTATTGGATGGATTTGATAGGAACTAGGAAGTTAAATTGATATATAAGCAAGTTAATTCACAATCCTACCTTCTTTATATATTTAAAAGAACCCTAGCCACCAAAACCTCTACCTTTGCTTCTCCAAACAAGTCAAAGGATGATACTGGTCATGGAAAGAGGCAGGCTACTATTGGGGGGAGGGGTGGGCTTCGTAGAAACTATAAGGTCATCTAAGAAGGGAGGAATTCATGGGCTTTTGCAAAGGTTTTTCATCAATTTCTTTGTGACTTAAAGAGAGGGGAGTTTCACGAAGAGCTGGGCATATGATTCATCTAGGATTGATTAGTTTGGAATTATGTTTTCTCTTGATTTACTATTACTTTTAAAATTTAAGAAACAAAGTTAGAATCATAAATTTTGAGTTCCTAGTTGAGATCTGTTGAAAAAACCATGTTCAGTTTGTTTTGATGTAAATTTAGTTAACCATCAACCAATTCTAATAAGAAAGCATGTCTAATCAATTGACTGAGAATAGTTGATTGATTTTGCCAATTGACCGATTAGTTCGTGTTTGCTACTTTGACCCTTTGATTTATTTATTTTTAATCTGAATTTGACCCTAAACATTATTTTTGACTTCTAGAAGATGCTTTTCAAATTATCATTATTTTCTAAATCATTCAAATTGTTAGCGTTTCTACTTGAATCTCAACTATTTTCTTCAAGTTTATTCATGGAAAGTATGAATTTCAAGTCATTCCTAGTGTTTGTTCCCTGAACCCGATGTGAATTAGTTTGTACCAAACTAGGTTTAGAGGCGTTACAAGAGTAGTTTAGCAGTAATCCTTGCCTCAAGTATACATTTTCCTTTCCTTTTTGCTGTACATTTATTTTGAGTAGTGTATTTACATAGTGTAACATGTCTAATTTTGACTATACTTCCAATAGCATGCCTTTGTGGTATTTACTTTAATATATTGCGGAAGTGTGATGAACATTTAGGGTTTATGAGATTCTTTAAATGGATCAAGTACCTTTCCCAATGTTGGCCTAGTGTAAGGATCTAAATTGTGGTATTCTTTAGGAACCATGGTTCCTAATTCATTATAGTTTTAGTGCTCCTTTATAGTGTTGTAATCTCCTTTTCCCTAGACCTAATGTTGAGCGTTTGCATCCCCAGTGTTCTAAGAAAGACTATCTATTTGCTTCTTTTTCTTCTTTTTCCTTCCTACTCACATTGTTTATGATTTACTATCAGTTTACTTTTTTCTCTATTATTCACACAGTTTGTTGTTTCTTTCTTTTGCTACTATCCATTTACCTCCCTAGTGTTGTAAGAAAGAATATCCCTCTTCTTCCATAGCTAATTATTACATTAATTGATGCATATGAGGGATGAGATATTTTTGCCACCGTAAATATCATTCAACATTGTGTTTGACTTATGTTGGTTAATGCTAATAAATATTTTCCAATGGCATGGAAAGAGTAATTGTATATTTCTATATGTAGTGGTCATGAAAAAAAAAAGACTAACAAGCAATATGGTACAAAAATTATATCAATTGTAGGTAATTACAAGTAATATGTGACTGATTGTTTCAATGGCATCCACTGCTCAAAGTGATTGATTGTTTCTATATAAGGTAATCAAAAAGCAAAAAAAAGTACTAATAACTGGGAAATTATATCATTTACAAGCAATATATGACTGATTGTTTCTATAGCATCTTTGTTGAGTGTGTGATGTCATTTCTTGAAACTAAAGTTAAATTTCTTTTTTGTGGTATTATTTGATTTAACATGTTTGTAATACCATTGAATAATTTATGATTAGTTCTATAAGTTTGGGAAACCTATTGTGATATATTCTTCTTATCATTGCATTATTTACTTTAATATACGATTTAACTATTATCTAATGCATAGGTCTCTTCAGATATATACTAGAATTGATATATTTATTATACACCCTATATGATGGAATTGTTTAATAGGTTATCATGCAAAAACTTATTTTGTATGATATATATTCTTAATCTATTTCTTACAGTTCTTTATGGTATGTTTCTTAAATAAGTAGAATGTGAAATTGAGTAATAATGTATCATCTCAATAATAATTTCATCTACTTTAATTTGGTGATAATATATGTAGCGCTTTCTTACGATAATTTAAGTTCTATGTACATGATGACTAGTGGTTGGTCATTGTTTAACTGTCAGCATGTTGTAAGTGATAGCATGTTCTATGTCATATGTATAAGTCCTTTTACATTCATGCATAGGTCTTATACTTAGTGGTTGGATACAAGTTCTTTTACATGCGTACACCAGTTCTAAGCTTAATAGTTAGACCATGTTTAAATGTCATAGCAAATTCAATGTTTCATCTAATATTTTAGGTGGATGTGTGAAAGTTTCTCATTATATCTTGTAATGGGTTATATTTCTTCTAAATGTGTACCTATGTTACATTTACTTAGGTGTTTAGGACGCCATGCAATCAATGTTAGGTAGGATGTCTATCTCCACATAATTGGATCCCTTACAACACCTTGCATATAACTGGTGTAGGTAACTTTTAATATTAGGTGTAATGAGACTTGGAAGGTTGTTGATTACTCTAACATAGACTTCCTTTTCTAGATCAATTTCATGTGCACTCATCTTACTTGGAAGGGTGCAAGTTAAATATGCTTGCTTAAGTTATTTCTTTGATGCATAAGTTAGGAGGAATTGACATTAGGTTGGATGGCCTCTAAGGTTAGTGCTCCACACTAATTATTGGATTACATATGTTCCCTCCATGAACTCACACTTCAACTTGTGATTCATTTTCCTTTTGATATGTAGTCTACATATTGAGATTATGTTTTTATATAAATTAAAAAATTTGCATCATGTATTCAAAAGTTGATAAATAGAAATTCAAATTGTCCTTTGTGCATGTGTCTTTATTCATTTATCTGTGTATCTAATCTGCTAGGCACCAACACTTTGCGACCTTAGTATAAAATTTATGCTATTGAATTAGGTCAAATGAGGTGACTTATGGTTGAAAAGGGAGATAGGTCATGTTCAACCCTAGTCAACACTGGCTCTCATAGTTAGAATGGAACGACCATAATCAAAGGCCCTTATACCAGGTCATCCTAGTCAACAAAGGTCAGAATGGCTAAATCATGGTCAACTAAAAAAATGACTGGTAAGGATGGAGAACATCTGTCATATATGGTCAAAGGGTATGTGCAATCCAAAAATGGGCACATGTCAAGGGGTACTAGTTAATTAGTCTTATTTGAATTTTTCCCTACTAAATATCCTTTTTCGCACAATCTTTACATAGGATAAATAGGAAAGATGGTAATCTTATATAATGTATCTTTATTCTTATCCACATTCTTACAAAACAAATTATAACTTAAACTTTCTAGAGGAATACTATTGTACCATACTACTTTTTTTACCATCTTCTTTACACATTTGTTGTAAGCATTAATTATAAGAAGAATTATATTAAAAGTAACTTCAGTAAGAATCATCTAATCATGATTAAAATGCTCCCAAAGGGTACGACAAATAAGGTGCTAAAAAGAATAGTATAATAACATTCCTCTTTTATACTTGTTCTAGGCAATGTCAAACACAAACAACTTTTTTTTTTTTTGGTCAGAGGTATTTGTAGAGCCTTGTTAGTAGATGAGTATACATATAGGCATTTAATCAATCTTTAGGAGATTTTTCGACTCAAAGAAGATGAAACACAAACCAAATTAGAAATATGGAAAACTTATACTTGAGATGACTAAACTATCCCCATAAGGTTGTACTATACATAAGATCTAAGGAACATCTCAAACCTTGTTTTTTGGGAAAGTTTTCCAAGCCATGATATTTTTGTAGGAAGACCCTCAAATGTCATATTACGTCTTCTCATTGCAAAAAAAAGGATATAAAATTTGGTGGAGGCTAGAGAAAAGAAACAACCGGAATTTGATTATTTTAGTTCCTTTGGCATGCATAAGCTTAGGCGGACAAACTTGTCCCCGAGTCCTTGGACGCACATAATCACATGTAGGACTTTCACTTGATTTTATGAGAATTTTTAAAATTAAAATAAATAAATACAGTTTTGTTTTAAAATTAAATCAAATAAGCTGAAATTCTTTCAACCAAATCAAATCAAACTAAAAAATGGTTTAATTTGGTTTTTTAATTTCGTCCAAGCTTTTAATGAACCTGTTTTTCAATAGAATAAATAAACTGATTATTTATTATTTAACTAAGTGTTTAATTATAAACAAATACTAAAACTCTGTAAAAATATAAAAACACTAATTACCTTTTTCTAATTAGAATCAAATGTTTCTAACGAAATAATATCACATAATTTGCAATTCTCTATAAATGTTACATCCAATGGGATTTTGTTTAATTTTTAAACTTTTAAGATTGAATTGAAAAGGAAATTTTGTAATTCAATTTGATTTCAAAGCAAGCAAATCAAGTTTTTATTACTTTTAAATTAAACCAAAATAATTTTAATCTGATTTTTTTTTGACTTTGAACCAAACACTAATATCCCTCACAAGCTCACGTGCACACCTCCAGAGCGCATGGCCCATCTCCGCCGGCCCAAGTTGTAAAACACCAGTTGTTCTTCCTCTTCCCCCCAACCACAGGAACCAACGGGGAGCAGAGATGGCGATGGCCCCATCTTCGCAGTCGACGCCGGCGCCCGCGCCCGCGCCCGTGCCGCCCCCCCCCGCCGCAACATCCAAGCGGGGCCAATGTCGCCGCCCCGGCGCCCTCTCCCGCCGCCACATGGGCCCCCCCCAACGCGACCAGGCTGTCCTTCGACGATGTCGCGAAACACTTCAACGTCCCAATCGCCGAGGCCGCTACTGCTCTTGGTAACAGCAATCGTCTCCGCCACTAATTCTCTCTCGTTTTATTATTATTATTGAAATTTGTGATTTCTCGCCGTCGTTTGGTTCCGTCGGTCCATAATCTTGTGGTTTTCGTCCATTTTACGAGGCCATTGTTAGGGTGGGTAGTGGATTAGAAATTCCGAATATTTTTCTTTGCCAGCATTGCCATTATGCATCAATCAAATGCCGAGCTTCAATTCAAATGTTAGCTATCTACAAGTCAAGTCGTTAAAGCTGGTTAACATTGGACGCATGATCCCTCTTGGATTGCTCTTCTTTGTTCCCCGAAGAGGGAGTGCTTGTGCTTTCTCGATGTTTGACTTACTATGCATAGATGATCATGATGTTTGATCGTCAATTGTTAACCGAAAATAACAGGTACGTCATTGGGGGAGCTTTGCAATGGTAAAGTTGCTCCATTGCAAATTGGAGGTCACAGATAGCATTGTCGACAGGTTGGATACGGTGCGGATAGTGGATTAACCACTTTGAAGTACAAATTTACCTATAAATTGCTCCCTTTAAAGCTAAATATAAACATGGAAAATAGCTATTCCTTAAGAGAGGCAAAACCACTTACATTAAACTATAGTATAAAGATAACAATCCAACTAAATCAGACTGAAACAGACTTCTCTCACTTAGAAGTCAACAATATCTTTAAAGACAAGTAAAACAAGAAAAATGATAAGATGACATAAACCAATATCCTTTGTAAGCAATCTTCATGATCTTGTCATCCCTTCCACACGCACGAAACACGTTTATAAGAACTGTACATAGGAGACTATGTCTAGAGGTGGGTCTTCTATAGAGAGAATGTAAAAAGAAGAGGGTACTGTTGATGCTGCTGTCCTTGGCCACTGGTTCTACTGTCGGTTACTGTGGGCGGTCCCACTGGTGCCTGCTGCTATTGTGGCTGCCAGCTGATTTGCCCTGCTGCTGTGACTGTTGGCCAGTGTCTGATGGCATCCTTGTTACCTTTGCTGCGATTGTCAGGGGATTGGGGGAAGAGTGGAAGAGGTGAAGCCATGCCGATGTTGGTTGTGGTCAGTGCCTGGCACACTTGGGGAAGAGGGGAAGCCATGGCGGGTGAGAGGCTGACAGCCTCATTGGCCCTGCTACTGTGTGCCACTGTTGTTAGTGCTTGGGGGAAGACAATAAGAGAGGGAGGAAGATGAGAAGGGAGGGGGAGGAAGGAGAATATGAGAAGGGCGGGGCGAAAGAAGAGGGCAGGGCAGTTGAGGGTGAGTCATAGCGGCACTACACAGAGAACCTAGGAAGCCAGGTGTTAGGTTTAGGTCAGACAAGCTATGATATTTGCCCTTGGATTGATCCAAGGGTTCATATTATAACTGTTCAAATATGGTAATATTTAGGGTTGGATGTGATGGGATGGCTGTGAGGTCCTCCTTTTTCGTAAAGTGAGTTTTTTGAGAGCTTCCTCTATACTCTTGTACATCTCTTTTGCAATTTAATACATACACGTGGTACTATACAGCAGCTAGCAGTTTCAGAAACATGACTATCCATTACTATCCATTTTTGTATTCGTTAGGAAAATGGTTTAGATATCCTATCCATTTTTGCACTCGTTAATTAACTGCTTGTGCCGGGGGGAGGAGAGGTTGACTATCTGCAAACCATAGATTAAGCTAAAGAATAGTGTGGATAATTGGATTATCCATTAGTATTCACATCCCTAGTCACGGGTGTAAAACCAGAAATAGCCTTTATACAGAAAGCAAAGTTATGGATGCGTATAATTGACCGTCCCCAAGCCCTGCAATGGCAAGAGCCTCCTAGCAATGGACTGCCCTTTTATCAGTGTGGTGGGGGATGAATTAAAAATAATCCCTTTCTCTTGAAGCTTTCTATATACCTGAATGATTTTTTTTCCCTTTTCAAGTTTAGACCTATGTCCCTTTGCATTTAAAACAATAGAGAAGGAAGGATGATAAGGATCACTTTGAAAAGGAGAAACAAAGATGGAAGTAGTCATCAAACACTAAAGAAAATAGAGTTATGCAAGTGATATTCTAAAATACTTTTCTTTGAAACCAGTAGGAATTATAAATAAATTGGATGCCACTTCCATCCTTCCATTGCCAACTGTATTTGCTGTCTACATCTGGTGTTGTTCTTTAGGTTTACTTCATCTCTGCTCACCTCTTCCATTTATTTGACCATATGTACTGACTACATCTTGTGCTTGCCTTCAATTTATTTCATTACTCAAGTACATAAAATTGTTTTCCGGGACAAATTCTTCTCTTCTTCTTCTATTTATTTTATTACTTGTATTACATAAAAAATGTTCCTAGGACATTTCCCAATTCTATCCGGTAGAATAGAAGTACTCAATCAGCAATGTGGTATAAGGGTTGCCCGTTGGACCTTGGCACCTTCTCAATGGAGAGAAGAGAAGAGAACCTAGCAAGATTGGGAGAGACCCCAATGAGATAAACGATTATCTCTCATACTTCACCCCCTCCTCTCTTCTTCTCCATCTCTCTTTTCTTATCCTCCTTCTCCTTCTTCTTTGCCCTCTATTTTCTTGGCCTAGTCCATGGTGCTTTGTAGGAAAGCCTTTGCTTATTGGAGTTCTAATATGTTCTGGAATGTCTGAAGCCAGAACATGCCAAAGCCCAAATATTGTTTCTAATCTTATTTTTAGATTTTAAGGTCTCCGCCTATTTTCATGAATTTATCTAAAAGGAACCTTGACATGAATTCTTGGCCAACTTGCCTGTTGCCCTAGCTATGGAGAACCTATATTGGGGGGGGGGGGGTGAATGGATTATTACAAATTAAAATCAAACAAGCAGTAATGAAAATTGATCGTACATAATGAGAGGAGGAAACAAGGAACCAATCACACAAGGGGAATAGAGGACTTATACTGGTTCGGTCTATCTAGACCTATGTCCTGCAAACTAGCCGACCCTCTCTTCCAAACCAAGAGGAGGAACAACAAGTATTCTTATAAAATAAAGAACAACAATGCTATGAAATTTGAGTTCAGTTTTGATTTTCTTAGTGACTTCTGGATGAAGTCCACAATATATAGGCAGATTTGAATTTGCCCGTTGAGTCTACAGCTCCCTCCTGTTGTTTCTAACAGCTCTAGGCTTGGGTCTAACGTTAACCAGCTTGTCGAGAGTGGCTTAGAGAGTGCTTTATCCAGCATAGGTCGTTATCTCTTGGAAGCTTCCATGAGCTATCCTTTCTAGCTTCTAGATTTGACCCGTGCATATCTTACCTAACCTGTAGACATACTCAAACAAAAAAGTTCCCATCTGGTGTATAGACCAGAGGCAGGTGAGTGGTAGGCAAAAGAGCAAAAAGTAATCAGATTTGCTACAGGCAAATCTCCTCGTTCAGAGCAAAAAAGGGAACAGTGTTAGATGGCTAAAAAGTAATTGAGGGATCGATGTTACAAGAGGGATTAATGTGAAGGTCCATCAAATCATTTCAACAATTGCTAATAATGGCAAGCAAGAATGACACAGTTAATAATTATGTTCAGATCACAAAAAAATGATTAAGAAAGATTGTTAATATAACACTTAATCGAATTTTAAATGAGCAAACTAAACGAGTAAAAAATATGTCACTAGTCAATTTAGAAACCAAGGATCATCCATTTGATGTAGGCATAAAATTGATTCAATATAAAGCACTAAATCAATGCACAATCGATTCAAAGATAAGTTGCTAATCGATTTAGATAATCGGATTCATAACAGATTACAAAATCGATGAGTAAGTATACACATAATCAATTTTAAAACAATTGAATATATAAGTATATCAGTTGAAAATATGAACATATAAATTGATTTGCAATAAGGCAGAAAAATGATTGATCATGCAAGTATAATCAGAGTCAAAAGAAAGCAGCAAATTGATTAGCATAAAACAATTAATCAAAATGTAAACCAGTTGTAAATTGATTTGTAGAAGTGCAAATAATTGATGTAAAATCATGTAGTAAATTGATTCATGAAAACATAGCTAATTGATTTAACAGACAAGGGTAATAGAATTTGAAACCGTATGTATATCGATTTAGAAACTAATTGTTAATCGATTAGAACAATACAGGTAATCCATCATAGAAAACACTTTGTAATTGATTTGTCACAATGCGGCTAATCGATGACTTAAAGCACCGGTAATCGATTACGCTTGACACAGTAAATTGATTTGCGCTAAACGGTAAATTGATAGATCTTAAGTTAACTGAAGGACTTAATCGATTTTTTCTTAGTCTAGTAATTGATGTGGCTAATCAATTTGCCTTTAGAGAAGGGCATAAGCATTTAGCGATATTGGTTATTAGGGAGACTCTTAATCGATTAATGATAGTCTTGTAATCGATACTTCTATCGATTTGACCTTAGCGACAGACCTAATTGATTAGCGAAAACGATTACCAGAAGGAAATGAGAGGTTCTCTAATCGATTTGAAGTCTGAATAATGACTAAGTTATCATTGATAATTGATTAGCGATAGAGACATAATCGAAGTCCCGGTAGGCCTTTAATCGAAAGGACCAGAGGACTGCTAAAATTGACTAAGTCGCAGAATAATGTAGGTTCAAGCAGCGATTCTATTAGTGAGTAATCGATTAATTCAATCATTTAACTTAAGCTAAAATACTATTGATTTTTAATATTTTCATTGTATGTTATTAACAAAACATGGGGACTAAATGAAGACAGTAAATGGCTAAATGAAGACAGTAAATGTCTCAACATTGCCTAATGACATGTCATCGTGATTGTCACGCTTTAAATGCAAATAGATTGTGCAAGCAACCAACATTTGCGAGAATGCTTATAGTGCTTGGTTAAAGTAGTCTGCAAATGATTACCATGGGGACCCTCAGCCTGCTCATTAGGAGACACTTGGTTGCTTCAGCTGTCATGCCAATGTAACACGCCTCACTGGTGACTTTGCAGCTTTCATTTCCCTTGGGTTACTGCAGCCTAGTGGCAAATTCGGTTCCTTTTCTTTGCCCATTTCCCAGGAATTTCAGGTACCATGCTGTTGATCACCTCCCCCTTATTGTTTCACCTATTCACCTATCCATTACACATGACAGTTTTGGCTGCTGGTTTGAACTCACAGAGGGAGAGTTCCAACTGAATCTAGGGATCATTGTCCCACATTGGTTAATAGATCCAGTGTCGCCAAGCCTTCAGCAGTCTTTCTGCTGTCCCACATTGATTTGCCCTCCTCCTGATTGGATTTAGGCTCATCCTACAATCTTGGTATTGCCCGTTCAGATGGTTGTTGAACAAATTTTTTTATGAAGGGGAAAAAAAGAAGAAAAAGAGGGGGGAGGGGGCATGAAAATAAAAAGAGAAAAGGAAGGGGGGAAAAGAAAAAAAAAAAGAAAGAAGAGAGAGGAAGGGAGGAGCAACCGGTGGCTCGCCCTCACCCCCTCCCACTGGTAGCACCCCCACTGATAGGGGGTACCACTGGTGGCACCCATCGGTTGGTAACCACCACCGGTGGGGGTGCCATCACAACCCCTTCTCTCTTTTTCCCACCTCTCTCTCTTTTCACTCTATAAATACCCCCTAAGGGGTGGCTTCTGCAAAGAAGCTTTTGGGGAGACTCTGGAGGATCTTTAAGAGCCTTTTTCTGAAGAAAAGAAAGAAAAAACACTCAAGCTTTGTCCGTGGACAGATTCAAAGCTCCGACACCGTGCGTGAAAGATTAACATACATATTTTGTACAATAAAAAAAAAGATAAATGATGGTCCATTCTTATTGTTAGAATGACCATGAGTTTAATAAACTGGTGGTTCATTCCTATTGTTAGAATGGCCAATAAGTTTGTAGCTCTTATTGATAGAGTGACCAAAACTCACTTTAGTGGTTCATTCCTATTGGTGGAATGGCTATTAAGTTTGTGGTTCCCTCTTATCGGTAGAGTGATTAAAAATCATTTTAGTGGTTCATTCCTATTAGTGGAATGGCCATTAAGTTTATAGTTCACTCTTATTAATAGAGTGACCAAAATCATGGTTCATTCCTATTGGAATGACCAAAGTTCATGTGGTTCACTCTTAATTGGTAGTAGAGTGATCAAATTTTTAATGATTTATTCCTATTGATGGAATGATCAAAATTAATGTAACTTGATTTGTACACAAAGTGGACTTAAATAAAATTTTGCACGTGGTTGATGCATGTTCAATTTTATTTGTTTAAATGGTGGATGTGTTGACCAAGTTAAATGTGTTTAACTTAAAAAATCAAAATAAGTGGGTTTTAGTTCATTCATATTGGTTGAATGACCGATAAAGTCATTGATTTCTTTATATTGGTTGGAGAACCATTAAGTTTTAAGAAGATATCCTTAGTCATGTGGTGGTCATTATATCTTATTAGCTAAGACTTTTCCTTGCAAATTCCTAAAAAAGAGTAAAAGGAAAGAGAAGATGCTACCCAAATCCATCTAATCTTAATGACTTTCTTAATAGTTTCTTAAGGATTTCTAAAAGGATACCTGAAGGACACTGTCAAATTCTTTAATGTCCTCTAAAGGTTTTAATGAGGATTTGCTCAAAAGCATATTCCTTTATTGTGTGTGCTGTAATGTCTAACTTTCTTGTCGTGCATTTTATTATAAGGGCATCAACAGACGGTTAATCAAGGGGTGTCAATCAGCGATTGATGTAATTAATACTGATTGAGGTCAGTGGGAAGAGGTCAAATTCATGGATCCACTTATCTGATCTAAAACCCTAGACTCTCTGAGATCCTAAGTTCTCAAAGTCTACACTTTAAAACAAAAAAAGAAAAAAAGAGATTCTTTTGAGAACTAAAATCTTTTATGTTCTTTTCAAAAGAAAAAGATTGGTTTAAAGAATCAACTCTCACAATTTGGCACGCCCGGTGGGACTTCTCCTTCCCTTTATCTCTCCGTCCGATGATGCCCTCACTTCGCATTACTAATTTTGCTAGTTTGGTGTAGGCATCGCACCCCATGCATCAAAACCAAAAACACTCGATGGAGGCCAAAGTTACCTACGGTCCTTTGGTGGTAGCGACCCATGCTGCATATGATTACTTGATGACGCTGAAATACTTTGGCGACTTCCCAGCTGTTGTCGGATCCCCATACTTCCTTGGCGTCATTCCAGCATTAGAGCCAGCTCCAGAAGCTAAGAAGAAGCGGCGCACATCTCGCATCAAGATGAATGCTACCAGTGGGAGACCCGTGCGGCCTCTCACTGTTAACACCATCAACTTGTCACCCACCTCCTCATCCAATAGGAGGCAAAATAAAAAAGTTCTTACTACAAACCCGTCTAAGACGGGAAAGGCCATTATGATGGGCAGCCTCCGCATTCATTTGGATGGAGGGGACCCTATCATCCCACAGATCCGTCATGTCCTAACGATTCCCATCCAGAATCGATTTGGGATTTTGTCAAAGGTTTGTTAGGACAAGATGATCTTCAAAAAGAAGAAGAGAAGCTCAAAAGCTCTTGTTCAGCAAGAGCAGAGATATAGGCCTCAGGCTCCTGTCCAGTAGGAGCAAAGACACAAGGCCAAAGCAACTATGTCCGGAGAGGGGGTAATTTGGTGGTAGACAGGAATATCCACCTTAAACAAATGTGGGTGACTAAGGAGGAAGCTTGCAAAATATGCCAAGCTAGGGCCACCTTAGTAGAGCAACAATCTCAAAAACTCGTGGAGCCAGTGAGGCAAATTATCAATCTAGATAATGCACCTTTGGTGTGTCCAGTGGCAAATGCTTTGGTTTCATGGTCAGATCCCGAGGGATAGAAATTGATCCAGACAAGATTAAAGCTATCAGGGAATTACTGTTTCCTAAGAATCTGACTGAGCTTAGATCTCTACCAGGCATATTAGCCTACATTAGAAGGTTTATCTCCAACTTGTCGAGAAGGTGGCACCCTTCTCAAAGTTGACAAAGAAAGGGGCTCTCTTTACATGGGACGAGGAGTGTCAGCATGCTTTCGATAAAATCAAGGAGTATCTCTCCAAGCTTCCAGTGTTGGGGGCACCTATAAAAGGCAGGCCGTTGATCCTTTACATCGCGGCCCTAGATGCTTCCTTAGGGGCATTATTGGCACAAGAAAATGAAGATGTCAAGGTACTTTACACAAGTCTATGCATGGTTGGTAGTACCGGCCGATACCGGTACGGGGTCAAATGTCCGATACCATATTTAAAATAAAAAAATAAAAAAAATATTGTACCGGTCTAGTACACCTGAAACCAGACCGATACTGAACCGGTACACGTGAAACGCCTCCTTAAAAGGAGTGTTTCACTTTCCCCTCTCACAGAAACAGATTTGTGAGAGGGGCTCCTACGGTTTTGAGAGGGATTTGTGAGAGGGGCTCCTACGGTTTTGAGAGGGGAAGGAGGAGAAGGTGCCGCCGCCGCTGCCCGCCGCCGTTGCAGCCCGCTACTGGAGAGGTTTTGGTCCTTTTGGGTGGAAGAAAAAAAGAAATAGAAGAAGGTATGATATATATTTTAAATCTTTAAATTATTTTTGAGTTGTTAACTGTTAGTAGATTATTTATGTTCGTTTTCTTAGCAAAATAGACAACCCCCAATTTTCTACCCTAATTAGCAGTTAAAAATTAGGACTTTTGTCCAATTACTTCAATTAAACATTAATTGAAACGTAATTAATGTTGATTGCATAATTTAGAGTAGGCGCATGCTGTCAATTGCGTTCATTAAACCCTAATTAGAGAAAACTCTCAAATTTGACCCTAATTAGGGTTAAAAATTAGGGTTTTTTTAAAAAGATCTACGGGTTATTATCCATACTAGTATACTCACTTACGTTTTTCATGAGTAAGGATCGTTTGATTTCATTAACATTTATTATTTATAAATATTTAGTACATTAGCATAATATTTTTCATGTTTAATCTGTATCAAAATAGTCATTTAGTATGTGTTATATGTACTTCTTTGTCTTAATCCACCTTTGTCGCACTCAACACATATCTAATTAATTTTTTATATTTTTCTTGATTTTTTCTGATTTTTCTTGAATTTTTCTAGCCATTTTATACCCGTACTGGCCGGTACGGCCGATACCGGTACCGGTACGTATCGGTACCGATACCCATTGATACTGGTACTGGTACTGCCATCCATGGGTTTATGTGATTAATTACAAGTAAAAAATGACTTATAATTAAAATTTTCATCCAACATTCCCTTATTATATTAGTCCATTAGAACTAGGTAAAGTTAACTAAGGTTAGGACTTATATGAAATTGTCACGCATGAAATGCAGTATTGGGGGGTGTAACATTAAGTGTTGAAGCCTCTATTGAATAAAATTGGTGGTACAATCCATGATTTTCTCAAAAAAAAAAAAAAACATTAAGTGTTGAAAGCTCAAAGGCGTGTGCCTAAAAATTGTTGTGCCTAAAAATTGTTGTGCCTAAAAATTGTTTTTCTTTTTCTGTAAACTCACCCTCACAAAATGGATAAGTCGGAACTCGGATAGAGGATATGAGGCCATTCACCTATTGAAAAATAGTAGCTAGCTTCTAAACATCATTCATTACAACTTCAATGTATTTTCTATGAATTACATATTTTAAGTTGGGACATTAGCATTCTATGAAGTTACATATTTTCTATGAAGAGTTACATTCAATTTCAAGCTTAGGATCATCATGCAAGCATAGATAACATGCGTTAAGTTTTGTTATGGTATACTTTCTGAACATCAGGAGTAATTAGCCATTTGTATCTTGTAGGTGTTTGTAGTAGCGTGTTAAAGAGGATATGTCGTGAAAATGGTGTCATAAGGTGGCCATATCGCAAGGTACAATCTGCCATGCTGTATGTATAATTTCTATTGTCCTTTAGAAGTGCATTGGCTGTTATTATTCCTATACACCTTTTTTCTTTTTTGAAATGAAGGTAACAAGCTGCCTGGACATAAGGATATGAAGAAATTTATTTGTTAAAAGGTGATTTGTCTGATAACACTATTCCAGAATTAGGATAGAATTAGAAAATGTGCAGTAATTTCACCCATCACGACTTTGTGGAATATCATGGCACAGCTTCAGCAATCAGCCCAGATTGTTGTTTATGTTGAGTGACAAGAAGCATATGAGAAAACCATACTATGATCAAGAGCAGATGTAAAATTTTTCAAGGGATTTTGGCATCCATACCCCAACTCCTACATATTGTTTATACCTTGAAATCTTAGAAATGTTGTGGCTATGCCCCTCTATCAAAATAATCCCTCATGGCGTCATCGCCACCATCACCATGCCTACATGCCAACAACACTTGAGAGAAGAAGGGGTTGATGAAGAGGGCAGCGAGCTATGGAGAGAGCGACGGAGAGGGCGATGGAGCGAATGATGGCAACAATAGGAGAGTGGGGAAGGTTTGGGTTAACAGGCCTATCCCAGGGCACAACCAGAAGATTTTGAGAGGAAAGAGGTGAACATAGATTTCTCTTCCACTTCAAGTAAGCGGATGTCTTTGTCTGCATATCCTTGGAGGCCTAGTGTCTACAGCAATTGTTGTTTCCTCTATTTAGAGAAAAGGCATCATGTTTCTGTCTGCCGTGACAGTATCGTTTGTTGGAGGCGTAATTCCATCGGGCACCGAAGTTTGATTTATAACGGTAGGGTTATCGAATCTAGAGATAGTCACTTACTTCAAGGGGGAAGCAGAGATTTCAGATAAGAAGGTTATGAAAACTGCTGGTGGTTGATACATTGTCGTTCCCAGCACTTTATAACAATATTAGGAGGTTAGAGCTTTGTTTGGTGGGTTCGGTCCTCAGTGGGTCATTTGTTAGGAAGGATCATCAGCACACTGCAATCATATTCGTCGTCAGGTCAAAACTGCAGCATTGGGGTCTTTGATAAGAAAAGATTTCTTGCATTCTTTCCCGATGAATCTTATATGTATACAAATCTTAGTAAACAATTTTTGGAACTCGAGTTCATATATTCAATATAAGGTCTCTGATAGGAAAGTTGATGTAACTTGTTGACACCATGGAGAGAAGAAAAGTCAATATTGCTTGCATTAAAGAGACTAAATGGGTAGGAGAGAAAAATAAGGAAGTGGAAAATACAGATTACAAATTGTGGTATATAGGAAATGAGAGAAATAAGAATGGAGTATGTATTATTCTTGATAAGACTTTGAAGGATACAGTGGTAGTGGTGAGGAGAGTAGGAGATATGATTTATTCTAGTGCAATTAATTATAGAGGGAGATGTGATTAATGTAGTTAGTGCCTATGCTCTACAAGTTAGATTAGATAGTAAGAGTAAACATAAGTTTTATGAGGATATCGATGACCTTATGCAGAGTAATACCAAATGAAGATAATATCCTTATTGGTGGGGACCTCAATGGGCATGTAGGAAGTGAACGTTAGAGTTATGAGAAGGTTTATAGAGGTTTTGGCTTTGAGACTAGAAATGAGGAGGGAAAAAACATCCTCGATTTTGCTATGGCCTACCACCTTATACTAGCAAATACTTGCTTTATAAAAAGGGAATCTCATTTAGTGACCTTTAAAAATGGACAAAATAGAAACCAAATTGACTTTATTTTCATAAGGAAAACAAATCGCGTTTTATGCAAGGATTGCAAAGTTATCTCCGGAGTGGCCTTAACAAGTCAACACATGTTAGTAGTCTTAGATATTAAGATGAAGAGGTGGTTAGGTACATTTAGAAGGAAGACTGTTGTTAGAACAAGGTTGTGGGAATTAAAAGGGATGAAGCAAGTGTTGTTTAAGAATGAATTTCTCAATATGGGTGATTGGAAGTCGGATTTGGAGGCCAATACTATGTAGATGGATATGGCCTTAAAGATTAGAGAAGAAGCTAGAAAAGTACTCGGAGAGTCTAAAGGACATGGCTCACCTGCGAAGGAGAGGTGGTGGTGGAATGAGGAGGTACAAAAGACAGTAAAGAGTAAAAGAGAATTGTATAAAAGATTGCCAAAGTGTGATAATAATGAGGTTTATGAACAATACAAGATAGCAAAAAAGGAAGCAAAAAAGGCTATTAGTTGGGTAAGATCTCAGGCCTTTGAAAAGATGTATAAGAAACTTGGAACCAAGGAAGGGGAAAAAGATATTTATAGATTGGCAAGGATAAGAGAGAAAAGATATCGGAATCTTAACCAAGTTAGGTGCATTAAGGATAGTGAATGAAATGTTTTGTTGAAAGATGAGGACATCTGAGAAAGGTGGAGAAGCTACTTTGACAATCTTTTTAATGATAATCATAGTGGAAACATGATGGGCATAGATTGTACAACAAAGCGTAATGCGAACTATACTAAGAGAATTAGATTTTCGGAAGTCAAGGAAACTTTGAAGAGGATGAAAGTAGGTAAAACTTGTGGTCTTGATGTAATTCCTATTGAAGTGTATAAATGTTTAGAAGATGTATGAGTGGAATGGTTGACCCGACTGTTTAACAAGATCCTAGTCTCTAAGAAAATGCCAAATGAATAGAGGAAAAACACTCTTGTACCTATTTCTAAAAATAGAGAAGACATCAAGAACTGCTCAAATTATAGAGGAATTAAGCTCATGAGTCATACTATAAAGCTATGAGAGAGAGTTGTGGAACATCGTTTATGTTATGATACAACTATCTTGGCCAATTAATTCGACTGTATGTCGGGTCGATCAATTATGGAAGCTATCTTTCTCATTAGAAGTTTGATAGATAAATATATAGATGTAAAGAAAGATCTACATATGGTGTTCATCGATTTGGAGAAGACTTATGATAGAGTTTCAAGAGATGTCTTGCGGTGGGTGTTGGAGTGCAAGAGAGTATCTACTAGGTTATACAAGTATTAAAAGATATGTATGAAGGAGCAACTACTAGGGTCCGCACGGTTAGAGGGGAAACAAGAGATTTCCCTATTTCCGTTAGAGTGCATCAAAGATCAGCAGTAAGACCTTACCTTTTCGCATTAGTTATTGATGATTTAACAAAAGATATACAAGAGGACATTTCGTGGTATATGATGTTTGCAGATGATATTGTGTTGATAGATGAGACGCAAGATGGAGTTAATAGAAAACTAGAGCTTTGGAGGAGCACTTTAGAGTCTAAAAGTTTTAGGTTAAATAGAACTAAGACAGAATACATGCATTATAAGTTTAGTGAAGATCAGATAGGCGAAAATGAGGGAGTTAACTTGGATGGGATGGTAGTACCCCAAAACACTCATTTCAAATATTTTGGTTCGATCCTCTAAGAAGACGGAGGGTGCGATGATGATGTTAGTCATAGGATTAAAGCATGATGGATGAAGTGGTGACTTGCTATGGGAGTCTTATGTGACCGTATATTCCAACGAAGCTGAAAGGAAAATTCTAGCGTACAACGATAAGACCTGTAATGTTGTATGGTAGCTAGTGTTGGGCGATGAAGGGGCAACATGTCTCCAAGATGAGTGTTGCCGAGATGAGAATGTTAAGGTGGATGTGCGGGCATACTAGGTTAGATAAAATTCGTAATGAGTATATTAGAGAAAAGGTAGGAGTGGTACCAATTGAGGACAAATTGAGAGAATGGAGACTGAGATGGTTTGGGTATGTTCGGCGTAGACTTAGAGAGGTTCTAGGTAGAAAAGTGGAGCATATTAGGATAGAGGAGGGGAATAAAGGAAGAGGTAGACCTAGATTAACTTGGAAGAGGATAGTATAATATGATTTAGAAACTTTAAACCTTTCAGAAGAGGTAGCCCAAAATCGTTTAGAGTGGAGACAGAGAATCCATATAGCCGACCCCAATTATTTGGGATTAAGGCATGGTTGAGTTGAGTTCATATATTCATTGGGAGTAGTACAGTTTGGGATCAAGTTCAAAATTAGTAGGCATAAAGAAAAATTATTGGTGTCGTCTTTATGGAGTTCCTTTGCAATTATGGAGTGAGGAGATGTTTAACAGCATTGTTGAAGCTTTTGGCATTTTGTTAGAAGTTGATAAAGCAACTTCAAAATGGGATAATTTAGAGTTTGCTCTTATGCGGGTGGCAGTTGATCAATTTTCTGTAATTCCAATAGTATGAAGTTGAGATGCAGTACATCGGATTTTTTAATCAAAATCAGTTGTGAGCAAGTGTCCTCTTCCAGTTCCATGGACTAATGCAGAAGTTGTAAAATCGTACAAGAGCTACAGAACCATGCAAGATAGATGAGTGGAAGGTCGAATCTGTCCGCTCGAACAGAGCCAAGGGCAGAGGAAGAAAACAGCCGTTTCTGCCAATTTGAACCAGCTGAGTCAACTGAAGATTTGAAGTCTAGTCATGTTGAGTTGGTTCATTCCACAAATGCCCCTGAGCTAATTATACATTTTTGATGGCAAATAATAAAGAAAGGGGATAATTTTTGTCTTACGCTGATGCTGTGTGGAAAGATGCTATTTCCCAATTAGCATCCCAAATTGTAGGTGGTCTCTATAACCCGAAGACAGGTAAGAGTAGGAGACTTCCAATACAAGTATATCAGAGGAAAAAGAGAATGAGCTGGCAGAGATCTCATGCATCCACAAAGAGTCTGAATATCTCCAACAATCTTTGTAATTCTAGGAACCAAGGAAGGTAAGATGTGTTGTCATAGAGGGAATCTCTTGCTCATGAGAATATCGAGAGTCAGATGCAACTTTTGGAATCTCTTCACAGAAAAACCAGCATACTGCCAACGAATCTTTTGGTGCTAATTGCAGTAATCCTTCAAGGTTACAAAAGCAAAAAGTGCAAGAGGAGGAAGGATTTATAGCAGATCTGCAAATTGAAGAGGGGAATGTCGATAATCAAGGAACTCAACAATCACATGTTTTCAAATTCACAATCCATTCAAATTTCAAATTCAAACTTTCTTACCAATTGGAGCAATGAGGATCTTCTTTAGAAGGCATCTATCTTGGGGTTGAAATTAAGTCAAGGGCAAACAGGGCAGCTACACAAGTTGTTTAGGAATAGTGAAGCAGAGACCAATGTGTCTAAACCACTGAGTAAGGGACAGAGAGAGGTACAAAGCTTATTGAAAGATGTTATTGAAGATAATAATGGAGGGAAAGTCTCTCAACGTGGACTAAGGCGAGCTTCATGGTCAGAGGATAATGATGTGCAGTTGCTTAGTGAAGTTCTTCGCTTTTAATTTGTTTTGTTTTTTATAATTGGAGCATTTTGATATTGTAGTTTTTTTCTTTTCCAGTTGTTCTTTTCGTTTTTTCTTATTTCGGTCGAGGAATCTCACCTCACCATTTGATTGTACTACCTCTATTTATTTTCTAATAAAATTGGTGGTATAGTCCTCACCTTATTTCCCTTAAAAAAAAAAAGAAGCCCCTCCGTCAAAATAAGGTAAACTCCAACCGAATATGCCAAAAAGATTTCGTAAATCTTGATAACATTCGGGATACATATGCGAAATTTTAGTGAATTTAGGGTATATGTGCAAAATGTTAGTGAAGTTAGGGATATGTATGCATAACCTGTAGGTTTGATTTAACGGTATTTTGACGGAGGGGTATAGCCGCAACAATTCTTAGATTTCACGGGTATTGAATTGGGGGTATAGATGCAAACTTATGTCAATTGAAGAACAACAAAAAAAAAGATGAATTTGAAAGCACAGTATGTTAAATGGCTTCAGGAAGAGAAAATTATGTGGAGACAAAAATCAAGAATTACTTGGTTATAGGAAGGGGATTTAAACATTGCATCTTTTCACAAAGTGGCTAATGGAAGGAAAAGAAGAAAGCATATTCTTGCTTTAAAAAAAGGAGATACCTGGTTGGAAGATAGTGAATCAATTTCAATGAAATCCTTAATTTTTATAAAGAGTTATTCTCTGCAGAGAGAAGATGGTATCGTCCTTGGGAAGATTTAGATGCTTTAAAGCTATCAACAGAGGTGCAGCAACTTCCAAGAAGGGTATATCTAATAGAAAAATCAAAGAGGCTGTTTTTGATCTGGGAGGGGACAAGGCTCCTGGTCCGGACGGATTTCCATTACTCTTCTACCAGAAATTTTGGACACTTGTTGGGTCAGATGTTGTGCAGGCAGTTCTGAATTTTTTCAGAATAGGTCAAAGTTGTCAGCAGATTAATCAGACCTTTTTGGTAATTGTTACCCAAAAAGGAGGATGCTCTGGAAATTACAGATTTCAGACTGACCAGCCTATTAGATGGTTCTTACAAAATCATTTCCGTAGTGTTTGCATCCAGGTTTGCACAGGTTCTTGGTAGCATCATTCAACAGAACCAGTCTGCTTTTATTCATGGCAGGAAATTAAAGGATAACTTTCTTTTGGCCCATGAAGTTTCGTTTACTATGGCAAAGAAAAAATGATGGGACTTCTCGAGGACCGAGCCAAGGCGATCCTTTATCTCCTTTATTATATGTTTTGGTGGCAAATATGTTAAGTAGAGTGATTTTGAAGGCAGAGAATATGGGATCGATCCAAGGTATTGAGGTGTGCAAATTACCAATTGCAATTTCACACTTGCAATATGCAGATGACACATTGTTGTTTGTAAGGGGAGATACTGAACAATTGAGAATTTTGGTGTTTATCCTTCGGACCTTTGAAGCTTGTTCATGATTAAAAGTTAATTTTAACAAGAGTTCATTGGTGGGTCTTCATTTGGAGGTTAACATGATTGAAACATGTGCTACTTTCTTGGGGTGTAAAGTTGATCATCTTCTGGTTATGTACTTGAGACTGCCATTGCATTATAGAAGATTGAGAATATCTCTGATTGGGAAGTGCTGATTCACTAAATAGCAGCCTCAAGAATTCAATGATTGGGAAGTGCAGATTTCAGTCTTGTCTACCATTCCAAATCATTGGCTATTTTTCTGATGCCTAAAAATGTTATTGTTAAATTGGACATAATCAGATGCAGATTTCTTTGGAAAAAGGGAGAGGATAACAAGGGTGTATTTCGCTTATGAGATGGGACTTGATTTGCAGACCAAATAAAAAAGGAGGATTAGGAGTTAAGAATATTCATTTGATGAATTTGGCTTTGCTTGGTAAATGGTTATGGGAGCTAAGATGTGTGGGGTCGTCTTTATGGAAGCATGCTATTCTTCATAAACATTATCATGATCATCACAAGTTTTATCTGGAAACACACAATTGTACAAGGCTGTCACCTATATGGGAAGTAATTCTCAAGACTGGTAGAATATTAGAGAAATGGGTCAAAATGAAGATTGGCAATGGATTATTTCTGGAAGGATAATGGTAGGGAGACTTTTATTTGAGGGACAGGTTCCAAAGTATCTACAGAATTGCAATTGATCAGTGGTGCACACTAAACCAGTACTATCAGATTCTAGGGGGGGTTCCAGCTGGAGGGGGGGGGGGTTCACACTAGTCTCTCTCTCTCTCTCTCCCTCTCTCTCCCTCTCTCTCCCTCTTCTCTCTTTCCCTCTTTCTATCTCCTTTTCTCCTTTCTACTGTGTGCTGGAGGAATCCCCACCCCTAAAATAGCTCTCCCACTAAGGTTATAAAATTCCCATTTCATTCATCAAACATAAATATCAATTGAATGATATTTAAAAGAATTCTAGTAAAAAAAGAGATATATGACAAGGTGCATTGATCGAAAGTATGCAATCATATGTATTGCCGTAATACCAGGAGATGCATATGGCCATAATATGAAGGGATGCATATGATAGAAGTTCAATTATGTTCTGGGAACATATAGAATCATATGCATAGAAGGTAAAGAATTCACGGCCAATCATTAGGTTAAGAATCATACTTGGTGAACTTGGCCTATATCCCTTCTATAGGAATTAAAGGATCAAGAATGAAGCAGTCCACACATGCAGCAGCAACAATTGTTAGCCCTAGTGGGCCTAATGGCAGCAGCACAAGCAGATGCAGCAGCAGCAGGGGCAGGCAGCAGGGCCCTGCTGGGCCTAACAGCAGTTGTAGGAGCAGCACCAGCAGCAGGAGCAGCAGAAGAAGGCAGTGACAGCAGCAGAGGTAGGAGAAAGAGGAGCCGGACCCTTCTCTTATAAAAAAAGGGGGAAGGGTTCACCCCCCAGTGGACTTCCCACCCTCACCGGGTGGGTTTGGAGGGGCCGGCGCCCCATCCCCACTGTCCAAAGACAGTTCAACTCAACTCAACTCAATGCAGCCTTAATCCCAAATATTTGAGGTCGGCTATATGGATTCTCTGTTTCCACTCTAAACGATTTTGGGCTACCTCCTCTGAAAGGTTTAAAGTTTCCAAATCATATTGTACCACCCTCTTCCAAATTAATCTAGGTCTACCCCTTCTTTTCTTCCCCTCCTCTATCCTAATATGCTCCACTTTTCTAACTGGAGCCTCCCTAGGCCTACACCTAACATGTCCAAAGACAGTTAACAAAAAAAAAAAAAGAGAAGAAAAAAAGAAAAGAAGAAGAAGAAGAAAATAAAAGAGAGGAGGAGAGAGAGGACTCCACACCCTCACCGGGTGGAAGAATCCCACCCGGTGAGGGTGGGAGGGGCCTACGCCCCCCTTCTTCTCTCTCAACTGTCCCAGGATAGTTAAAATACAAAAAAAAAAGTAGGATTTTGTTAGAGTTATACTCAAGTTCCCACCCTCATTGGGTGGAAACAGCCACCCGGTGAGGGTGGAGGCCATCGCCACCTCCTGGGTCCACCCGGTGAGGGTGGAGGAGGTCGTGCCGCCCTCTTTCTCCCATAATTATCCAAGGGACAATTTACAAAAAAAGAGAGAAAATAAAGAAAAGAAGGGAGGGAACCCACTCTCTTTAAAAATTTTCTTGCGCGTCCCCCAATTTTTTTTTAGGTCATGTCCTACACTTATATATATAGGCATGTCCTAATCTTATAGACATGTTCTAATTTCATAGTATTATGTCTATCATGTCCATTGGTCATAATAATGTGACATGGAATATATTTCACATTTGGTCATGACATAATAATGTGACATAAAACGTATTATCATTATCATACGATCTTACAATGTTATGACATTATGATCTTGTGATCTTATGAACTTATGTGTATCAACCACATATGATCAATCATGTGATCATATGAAATATTAATCATATGTGGTTAACCATATCCATAAAAGATCAGTGGTCCATTGATCAAATGACTTAATGACTTAATCATGTCGGTTATGTCATGGTCCACCGAAACCTTTGTTCGATCGGGCGGTCATACTACATGTCCTGACCTACTCTTATAATCCAATGATTGAATCGTCACGATGTTGACTGAAGTTTAGATCTAACGGTCGGATCTTCGTGATCTCGACCCGATCTCATAATCTAATAGTTAGATTATCTAGATATCGAACGAAATCTAGATCTAATGGTCGGATCTTCTAGATTTCGACCTGATCTCATAATCCAATAGTCGGATCTTCAAGATTTCGATTGTATTTCATATCTAACTGTCAGATCATCCAGATCTCGACCTAATCTTAAAATCAAATGGTCAGATCTTCACAATCTCGACTGAAGTTCAGATCCAATAGTCTTATCTTCTAGATTTCGACCTGATCTTAAAATCCAAGAGTTGGGTCTTCGTGATTTTGACCGAACTTTAGATCCAACAGTTGGATCTTCGTGATCTTGACCCGATCTTCAAATCTGACGGTCGGATCTTTGTGATCTCAACCGAATTTCAGATCTAATGGTCGTATCTCCGTGATCTTGGCCTAATCTTCAAATCCAACAATTGGATCTTCTGATCCAACGGTCAGATCTTCATGAACTTGACCTAATCTTAAAATCCGATGGTCGGATCGTCAAGCGACTAAAACTAAGATTCAAGGGTAGGATCTTCATGATCTTGACCTGATCTTAAAATCTGACGGCCGGATTGCCACGATATTAGTTGAAGCTAAAATCCAACGATCGGATCTTCATGATCTCGACCTGATCTTAAAATCCAATGGTCGGATCTTCACGATTTCAACAGAACTTCCGATCTAATAGTCAGATGTTCATGATCTTGACTTTAACTCCAAATCCAACGGTTGGATCTTCACGATTTTGATTGAGCTTCAGATCTAACGGTCTGATCACATCGGTCATGACCGTTATCATAATCTGACGATCCAATCTCATCGATCTGGTCCGTCATCCTAAATCTAATGGTCTGATCACATCTGTCGTGACCGTTATCACAATCTGACAATCCAATCTCGTCGATTTGGTCTGTCAGCCTAATTCTAACGGTCTGACCCCATTGATGATGATCGTTATCATAATTTGACGGTTTGATCACATCGAGCTGCCTTGTCATCTTTTGTTCAATGAGTCAGTTACATCAATCATGACCGTTATCATGATCCAATGGGTTGATCGTGTTGATTTAGTCCATTACTCTAATAGTTTGGTCATAATTGTTGATATTGTCTTGCTAAATCGACCACTTAGATTATGTTGGTTGATGTTAGCGAATTTTCTGATCACATTGTAACTCAAGTGTCATTTATTGGTATAGACGTAGTTTGAGCACAAGCTTGTAATTCATGATGTAATAACTCAATCATTACGATCGAAGTTTTGCCACATTGTAATGCCCTTGGCTATTTGGGCATTTTTGTAATACGTAATATTTCAATTAATGAAAGTTTGATTCATTTCTTTCATCTTTCCGTTATTGTGCATTATGTTGTCTTTTCAATTCCACATGAATTTTGCATGGTTAGTTTTAGTATCATGTATAAGGGGTTAATCAAAGGTTTCCAGTGACTTCACTGGTGTAATTAACATCGACGAGGTCGATGGAGAGGGGTCCAAACACAATCTCACATGCTTGCTTCAGCATGATGATTGGGACTCACTCTGAAGTTTCAGGTTTAATGGACTCTTCATTGATGGGTGACAGGTCCCTAATCAAACGTAATTTTCATATCAAAAAATATAAAGCTCTTTTTATATTTTTATAAATATCATTCCTATAGGGGTGTGGTTGGGACCTGGCCCCTACTTGCTTCCCTCTCACTTCTGCACATAAGAGGCCCATGATGGGGATTGTTTTTTGTGTTGTTGGGAGCTGGGGTTTGGGGGGCCTATGGATCCTCTTCCCCACTTTCTCTTTCCTTCCCTGACTCTCTCTTATCTTTCTCTGTTGTGCTGCCCACACGTGTAAAAGGCCCCAGGTAGGTTGGAGTGGTGGGTGGGTGGGGGCCTGTTGTGTGCAAGCCCTAGGAGGGCTTCATGGAGCTGGAATTCTTTCTTGCTCTGTCCTCTAAGCCGCACTCCCTTGTTTGAGGTGTTCTTCTCTATATTTTTTTTCTTCTCCTGCTCGTCACTAGAACATGCACATAAAAACATTAACATTAACATAAAAGTTTTTCTGTTGAAATCATGATAATAATAGCTTTGCTCATACAAGTTCCAAACCCATTTTGGCCAAAAAAACTGGGCATTCCTTGCTGCTTCCTGTTAGAACCTGACCAGTTGCAGCCTTTTCCATTCCCATTGAGCTGGTTCAGCCAGTTCTTAGTCCCTTGATGAGGAAAAGAATAGCAACGTCGATATACCAAAGGTTATAGTCTTCTCCCGAAGGTAACTCAGCAGAAAGTCCTGACTAAGACTTGTATACATCACTTGGATGATCACTGGTATAGTAGGGGATATAATTCATCCTGTTGATATACTCTCTTCACATTTTTCTAGTCACATGCATCTTCTTCCATTGGATTGAAATGGCTGCATTTTTCGGGGAAGTAATCCATGTACTGAGAATTCCTTCCTCAGTGCAGTCCATTATTTATTTTGTTGGTGCAGATTTCTTCTTCATATTTCTGTAGATAGTTGGACAGGCGAGATGAAATCTTATTCTCTGTAATTTTCTGTTTCACTTCAGTTTCTAGGAGAGGTATCTTAACACTCCTTTTATTGATTCTGCCTCCTCTACTTATGATTCAATAAAATTGGTGGTACAATCCACTCCCTTTTAATAAATGTTTCTTCTTCCATTGTTCATGACTGTAAAGTACAAATGCCTATCACAAAGCGCCACCTTCATCACTGTAGGAGCACTTGCCAGCTGACCTTGTTGTAATTCTTGAATTCCAAATTTCCAGTACCGCTACATAGATCATTTCTTAATTGTAGGCACAAACACTCGTAATCCATGAGACGTTTATCCTGATGTAGCTTGCCCTTGATGAAATACCCCAGTTTTTGTGATGCCAAGTGGTCTGTAACCACAGTCAAGCTCTTTGCACGCACATGCTTACTTATTTTACAGGTCTCTTTGTGAGCACACTCATGGTCGTGTATGCTGTTCAGCAGACTGATAAGTTTGTAATACTGAATTCCTTCTAAGTGATTTTAAGTGTATGTCTTGAACTTGATTTTAATGTATATCTTGAAAACTGATGTTCTCCATTGTGTTTCCTTATATCTTGTCAACTTTTGTAGAAGAATGGGAGGAAGCTATCCATCTATGCTAAGATCTGTGCTCCTGCACGATACAGATCAATTTCTTCTCTCTCTCTCTCTCTCTCTCTCTCTCGAATGCTGAAAGTAAACACACTAACCCAGGATTGAGGCTCACATCACCAGTACCCTGAAGCCCACCAAAGTCCATTAGGTCGGAACCCACATGAACCCTGGGTTGGTACCGATTGTGTGTGTGCCCCACTGGTGGGAGTTTGACGTGCTTCAGTTAAAAACAGGGAATGGAGAATCTTCTTCCATATTATTTTGGATGTGGATGTTGCTTTCCACTATATATCTTTCTCATTATAGGCATGAGCGGAGCCTACCTGCATAGGAGAGCATCTGTCGATATACTTTTTTTTTCTGAAAAATGATGTTGATTGTACCACCAATTTTATTCAGAATAAATCAAGTTGACCAACCAAAAGGGAGAGGCAAGTCCTCTCTCCCTATTCCCTAAAGACCAAAATTATGTAAGAAATGTAACTAAAGAGATTACAGTGATTTCATCACCTTGAAATCATCTACAGAAATATCTAGAATAAGCCTATGCCAGTTGTAAAGGAGAGATTGCTTGAAGACAAATGTTTTCTAGGTGGACTACTCCCTGGAAAGATGTAATCATTTTGGTGTCTCCAAATACTGCAGCACACTGCATGAGGGAGGAGGATGAAGATTTTACTTTTGCTGCTTTTTCTTCCCATTTGTCGACACTTTTGGAAATAAGCCCACATGTCCTAGATGTTTTCAAAAGCTACGCTGAGACCTGCAAAGTTGGCAAATGTCTTCTGGACCTCAGTACTACAGCACATTTGATGAATAGATGTTCAACATCTTCATCTTCTGATCCACAAAAAAAGGCAGCAGGTCACATCAAGATCAGAGGATTAATTCTTCCTGTTACACCATGGTAACCAGTCTCTACTGAAATAGCAGCCACGTAAAAGTGCTCACCTCAGTTGGTGACTTTCCTTCCATACCTCATTATAATGTTTGTAGCTATGAAAATTTCTTTTGATAATGGAACAAAGAGATTTTACTAAAAATTTCCCATTATCTCTGTCCCAAATATAGTTTTCTCTCCGGTCTGCTGTGATTTGAACATCTGATAGAAGCTGAGTTAATGATAAATATTGTTCTAACTCTTCCTCTTGTAGTCCTCTGCGCAAGGTAGTATGCCAATATACTGCCCCTCCCTCCAGTATTATAAGTCTTTGACAGTTGCCCATTCTTGGATACGTAATCTGAACACAGTACGGAACCTGTTCTTCAGCAGGGAATTCCCAAACCGTTTATCCTGCCAAAAGAAGGTATCTTGTCATCTCCTACTTTTATTTAATGTCCTTTGGTACCAAGTTGGTAGATTTTAAGATTCCTTTCCTTACTGGGGACATGTAAGCCTGGCTTTCAATGTGCAAACTGACAGAAAATTTCCCACCGCTACAATAATGCCTTGCCTGGATCACCTTCTTCCACAACTGATTATTATGAGATGAGTTCCCATAGCCACTCAACTAGTAAGGCTAGGTTCATGACCTGTTAACTTCTTAACATCCAAACCTCCCTTCTTCACTGGGATGCAGACCTTATCCCCTCTAACCAAAGGGATATCTTTGGAGTCATGATTGCCCTCCCCACAGGAATGCTTTTCTGATCTGATCCATCACTCTTTCTACAGATTCAGAATGTTGGATAACAGATAAATAGTACAAGGCTATTGCACATAGAATGAAATTCAACAAAGATATCCTTCCACCCAAAGAAAGGTTTCTAATCTTCCAAATAGAGAGTTTTTCCATAATCTAGCAGTAATTGGCTCCCAATCTATCTTTTTTAATGGGACTTAAGTGTAGTTGCAGACCCAAATAAGTTATTGGAGGATTTTCCACGTTATATCCCAAGAAGACAGCACATTTGTGAAGCCACTCCTCATTATATTAATCCCTACTATTGCGATCCTATTATCATAATTGATTTTCAACCCTGATGTATACTGAATTTTTTAAAATAAATAATAAATTCTTCACCTGCTCTAAATTTCCTTCCAAAAACAAGAAGGTATCATCATTGGACTGCAAGTGGGAGACAAAGTGATGCTCTTGAAATAGAGACACCTTTGATCCAACCTCCCTTTCCGCTTTGAAAAAGAGACACCTTGGATCCAACCCTCTCTTTCTGCTTTCTTGCATAATTTGCTAAGCACATTGGCCACAAACAGGAACAGAAAAGGAGGAGGGTGGTCCCTATAGCATAAGCCTCTAACCTTCTGAACAAGCTATCCACATTTCCATTAATGGTAAAAGAGTACGAAGCTCTCATGATACAAATTTTCAACATTTTTTTGGTTTGAAATAAGGTGAGGAGTATACCACCAATTTTATTAAAAAATAGACAAAGGTAGTACAATCAATAGGTGAGGTGAGATTCCTCAACCAAAAAAAGAAAAAGAAAAGAACAACTGGAAAGGGAAAAAAAACTACAATGTCACAATGCTCCAACTATAAAAAATCAAATCAAATTAGAAGAAGGAACTTCACTAAGCAACTGCACATCATCATCCTCTGATCATGAGGCTCATCTTAGTCGATGCTGAGGAACTTTTCCTCCTTTATTATCTTCAGATACATCCAAGGTTTGCCATCTTGGATTATGGCTTCATCTCATCTCCTTCCCTTCGTCTCCTCCTCTTATCCTACTCTTTGGCATTACTCTTCCCTTATGATCTCGGTCGAGATTCATCTCGGGACCCTTGGAGAGATAGAGATTCTCGAGAGATCTAGGAGATCTTGGAAGAGGTGGTAAACCATGGATACATCTTTCAATAAGCTTTGCACCTCTTTCTGTCCCTTAGTGGTTTAAAAACATTGGTCTCTGGTTCACTATTCCTAAAGAGTTTGCGCAGTTGCCCTGCTTACCCTTGACTTACTTTCAACCCCAAAATAGATGCTTTCTGAAGAAGATCCTTATTACTCCAATCGGTAAGAAAATTTGAATTTGAAAATTGAATGGATTATGAATTTGAAACCATGTGTCTGTGAGTTTCTTGATTCTTGACATTACCCTCTTCAATGTGCAGATCTGCCATAAATCCTTTCTCCTCCTACACTTGCTGCTTTTGTAGCATTGAAGGATTACTACAGTTAGCACCAGAAGATTTGCTGGCAGTATGCCGGTTTTTCTGTGAAGAAGTTTCCGAAGATTGCAGCTGATTCTGGATAATCTTGTGACCAGGAGATCCTTATGTGACAATGCATCTTGCTTTCCTTGATTCCCAAAATCAGAAAGATTGCTGGAGATATTCAGACTCTTTGTAGATGCACAAGATCTATTGCGCTCATTTTCTTCTTCCTCTCATGTACTTGTATCGGAAGTCTCCTACTCTTACCTGCCTTTGATTCACGGAGACCTACAATTTGGGATGCTAATTGGAAAATAGCGTTTCTCCATGCAGAATCAGCGGAAGACAATAGTTTTTCCCTTTCTTTATTATTTGCCATAAAAAAAATGTATACTTTGGCTTAGCGGCATTTGTGGAATGTACCAACTCATCATGACTAGACTGCAAATGCCGAGTTGAACTTGACTCGGCTGAGTTCAAATTGGCAGGTTATCTTCTTCCTCTGAACTTGGCAGATTCGACCTTCCAATGGTCTATCCTGCATGGCTCTGTAGCACTTGTACGATTTTACAACTTCCGCGTATGTCCAGTCCATGGAACTGGAACAAGATGCTTGTTTACAACTGATCCGGATTAAAAAATCCAATGTATGCTATCTCGACTTCATACTATTCTGAATATCAGAAAATTGATCAACTGACACCCATATACGAGCGAACTCCAAACTATCCCATTCTGAAGTCACTTCATCAACTTCTAATAAATTGCCAAAAGCTTCAACAGTGCTGTAAAACATTTCCTCACTCCATAATTGCAAAGGGACTCCACAAAGAGGACACCAATAATTTTTCTTTATGTCTGCAGATTTTGAACTAGAACCCAAACTATACTCGTCCCATTGAATATATGAACTTAAAAATTGTTTACTAAGGACTGCATACCTGTAAGATTCATCAGGAAAAAATGCAATAAATATCTTGCTATCAAGGACCCAAATTCTGCAGCTTTGCCCTGATGACGTATCTGATTGCAAGTGCTGATGATGCCCTTCCTAGCAAATGACCCACTGAGAATCGAACCCACCAAACAAAGCTCTAACCTCTTAATATTGTTATTATATGCTGGACATGACATGTATCTACTACCACAGTTTTGACAGCCTTCTTATCTGAAAACTCTGCTTCCCCCTTGAAGTAAGTGACTACTTCTGGATTCAATGTAAACCTACGGTTACAAATCAAACTTCAATGGCGGATAGTATTACACCTCCAAAAAACGATAGCATTGTGGCATACAGAAGCATGATGCCCTTTCTCTATACAATGGAACCAATGATTGCTGTAGACACGAGGTCTCCAAGGATTTGCAGACAAAGACCTCCGCTTACCTGAAGTTGAAGAAATCTCTGTTTACCTCTTTCTGCACATATTCTTCTAGTTGTGCCCTGGGCATAGCCCTGTTATCCTAGGTCTTCCCCGCTCTCTTGTTGTTGCCATCATTCACTCCATCTCCCTCTCCCTCTCCATCACTCTCTCCATTGCTTGCCGCTCTCTTGTATTACAATTTTTCAACATTTTGTTCCACTGCTTTTGAAAATCATGGAGAAGCATAATATTCCAGACACACTACCAAAAGACCCTGTCATAGGCCTTGTTAAAATCTAACTTGCAAACCAGCATTGTAGTTTCCTTTTATTCATTGAATAATGCACCTCATGAGTCATCATAAACGCATCAAACAGCTTCCTGCCTGCACTAAATGCATTCTGATTCTCTTTAATTAGCTTGCTGATATATCTTCCTGACTCACTGTCAACACCTTAGTTAAGATCTTGTAGGCCTCATTCAGCAGACATATATCGGCCTAAAATCCTTCAATTCAATGGCTTCCTCCTCTTTAGTTATGAGGACATGAAAGTCTGGTTCACATTCACCACCCATTCACCTTTGGAACCAGTCCCAAATCACCTTGATAACGTCCTCCTTGTGAATATCCCAAAAATTCTTCTAAATGACCATATGGAAACAATCTGACCCTGGGGCTTTATCTCCTCCCAAACTAAAGACAATCAACAATCTTCTGATTCAGTTCAGATACCAAAGCTGTTTTTCCTGCATTATTTATCTGACAATCTCTGTATAATTACAGAAAGGTTATGATTTCTTCTGCAATAATGCCTTCCTCTTCAATCTAGTTACCATCCACCTTAAGCAAGGATATGAAGTTCTGCTTTCTTGCATTGGCAATCATATGGAATAATCCAGTATTGAGATCTCCCTCCTTTAGCCAAAGAGTCAGATCTTTCTCTCCACCTAATCTCCTCCTCCATGCTCAATTCCCCAAATGCTAATCTTAAGTTGGTCAGTTTTACCTTTTCCTGTAATGTAAGACAATTGTTTTCCTCATCCAATTTCAATTTTTTTGTTTAATCCAATAACTCATTTTTAACTTTGAAGCAATCTTCCCTCCATTTAGTTGCCCACACTTTGATTTCTCTATTCAAGGTTCTAAGTTTACAAGGTAGTCTTTTCCTGCACACCTGATGATGAGCTCCCCAAGTGCAGGGATTGGCCACCAGTACTATAAATTCATCATTAGATAACCACACCTATTCCAATTTGAAAGGCCTGTTGAATATTCTCATACTTGTGCTTCAGCCCCGAAGCACAGTGATCAGAAATGGTTCTAGTCTGACCTTTTATCATGCAAAAAGTAACAGGTCTTTCCCATTTGTCATTCATGAAGAGCCTGTCAATTCCTAACATCAATGGCTGATCCCTCGATTTACGCCATGTGAACTTTCTATTTCGAAGTTGGAGTTACAGAAGACCTCTATCCTCAATCCAACTGTTGAGTTCATTCCTTTGGTGACCCTCTTTCCCCTGTTCCTTTTTGATGGACATTTGGCCTCGTTAACTTCCCCAGAAACACACCACAGCACAAGGAATTCCGGATCGGATCGGGTCCCCGAATCGGGACCCGCTGATCCCGATCCGACTCGGATCGGATCGGCCGAGTCGGCCGATCCAGATGAAGTCTGGCCAGTCCGACTCGGCCAGATTAAAAAATAATAAAAAATAAAAAAAAATCAGGAAAAAATAAAAAAAAATCAGAAAAAATTATACATATTATTCAATTGATGTACAATAAGAATGAATGCAATTCATGTACATCCATAAAAAACCCTAAACCCTAAACCCTAAACCCTAAAACCCTAAAACCCTAAACCCTAAACCCTAAACCCTAAAACCCTAACCCTAAAACCCTAACCCTAAAACCCTTAACCCTTAACCCTTAACCCTTAAACCCTTAAACCCTTAAACCTAAACCCTTAAACCCTAAAACCCTAAAACCCTAAAACCCTAAACCCTAAACCCTAAACCCTTAACCCTAAAACCTAAACCCTAAACCCTAAACCCTAAAACCCTAATCCCTAAACCCTAAACCCCTAAACCCTTAAACCTTAAGGGGGGGATCGGGACCGGCCGATCTGGCCGGTCCGGCCCCGATTTGGTCCGGTTCGGGCCGATTTCGGCCGTTTTTTTTTTTTTTTTTCAAATCGGTGGGGGGGAACAGTGAAATCCCCCCCGAATCGGATCGGAACCCGCCGATTCCGCAATCCATGCCACAGCATGTATATTTGTCTTGACATAGAGCTAACTTGTCCCACAAAGCTAATCTATCTTTGTAGTTATTTACTCTTGAAAACATCCATTCCTAGCTTGGTATAGTTGAATATATGTGGATCTTAACTGAAAATTCTCCCATCTCCAAAAGATGCCCTAGCCATTGGTCCAAGTCCCATAACTTGTCCCACAAAGCTAATCTATCTTTGTAGTTATTTAATCTTGAAACATCCATTCCTAACTTGGTATATTCAAATATGTGTGGATCTTAACTGAAAATTCCCCCATCTCCAAAAGATGCCCTATCCATTTGTTCGGGTCCCATGCCCCTGAAATACCTCCTGAATTACCCTTGGCCTCCAAAATACAAGTCCGCAGCCTGGAACCTCATAACTGCTTTTATGAGCTACATGCCAAAACCTTCCATCTTCGTTTCCTAAAGACAAATTATCTCTACCTGCACCCTTCCCACATGCTCCTTGACTGTTGAGTGCTTGGTCTTTTCATGTGACCCGCTTATATGCCAAGTGGCAAACTCCATCATGTAGTTTGGACACCTCTTGCCAGCTTTAGGAGGGACGTCGCCTGAAGCCTTGAGCAAGCTATGAAGTTCCCATATACCCCTAGGCTTCCTGTTAAGCTGTTCTCCCCCTCTGAGCATGTTGACCATAATCTTCTATACTACCTGACCTTATTTTGAGTTTGAAAACCAAAACCCGTATCTCTCTAGAAGTTCTGTATGTGTCCAATCATGGAAAAAATTAAAATGGTATCCATTGGCCCCTTGCTTTTATTTTCCTACTGATACTGAAGGTCGTTGGCAATTAGGAGAGATTGTTTCACCCTCCATTTGGGGAAAGTGACAAAGGAGAGTGGGAAATGGAGGGTTGGAAAGAAGAAACAAGATTGTATGTACTAACCACATAGCTGGGTTCGCGACCCGAAAGCTCTGCAGTCTTGCTATTTTTGGGCAGACCTTCCCGGGAAAGGCCATCGACCCATCAGCTGTGGCATTACTGCAGGAGCCAATGACCTTCAATGGCAAGTTGGCAACTAGTGCATGTAGGAGCATTGCTTTCACTAAATCTTCACCCTCATGAATTATGTATTATCCCCTAGCCTTGATTCTGAGCATTGCTTTCACTAAATCTTCATCCTCGTGAATTATGTATAATCCTCTAGCCTTGATTCTTTCTTAGGGATGTGTAACATGTGTTTCATCCCAATTTTTGCCATCATTCTCCTTGTTCCATCATTCCATCAAGAACTCCATGGTCTCTCCCTTTTAAGCTACACTTCCTCCTCTAATGATCCGAGTTGTTTGATGTAGGACATGCTTGTTGATGTAGCGTGGATCAATCAACTCATTTTTCTAGAATAAAAATGCTTTTTCTCTCACTTGGTCACCAATAATGTCTTAGGTTTGGGAGAAAAGTGTCTGTGAAGTTTGATGTTGAAAACTGCATACTGCAAACAAGAATATCCATGAATAACCTGGCTGTTTTCGTAGTTCTCTTGTCGTCAGGTACTGGTTGGGTAAATTTTAGGTCTACAACTTAAAGTAGCTCCAATTAAGGATTTTCTGTTGCATCTTGAGATTTGAGTGTTACTCCAAAATTCAGTTGTTCATTTGGCTGAATTGGACCAGTACCTCAACCAATGTTGCAACGTAGAGATGCTCAATATCATTGAGCCATCTTAGAACAAATGGCATGACCCAACCAACTCAGTTCATAGTCTTTTCTCTTCAATTTGCTCTCTCTCTCTCCTCTCTCTCTCTCCTCTCTCTCTCTCACGCACGCACACACACAAAACAATGCATTCATACATGCACATGCACCAATAGCAAACAAAAAAGGAGCAATGCCAACGCGGAGAAGGAGCATGTGAACCCATATTTGCAACAAGGCCTTGGCGATCCATGGACTGGGTGTTGGCACATGATTTTGAACTCAACTTGAGCACAATGATGATCTGGTCTGACTGAATTTATTTTATGGTTCAAATTAATATTTTCCCCCTTTTGCCTGCTGGGAGGATTTTCTTTCTATTTTTTTGTAAGCTTTCATCTTCCTCAATGTTTGGTCCCACCCCTCTGTCTTATCTATTTTGTCTGCATCTTTTAGTTTCTTGCTGGGAAATCAGTTGATGACATCAAAAAAGATGCTGCAAGAGAAAAGAATAAAGAGTTTGCCGAGTTGTCAAGGATTGCAAGAGAGAAAATGGAGCAGGCAGCAAGCTCTCCAGCTTTAGCTTTCCCAGCATCAACTTTGTATGTTAGATCCTTACAATATGTATCCACTTATGCAACTATGTCAGTGTAAACAATGCTGATCATTGAGTGCTTTGCTTGTCTAATCTCTATCCAAAATCGATGCTTATGAAGTTTATCTGTGCATTAATGGTGTTACATTTGATAATATTATTTTTTTAACTATTGTTGATGCTCTTCTTAGCAATATAATTTAAGTCTAGTTGACATATTGGGCAAGTCTGTATGCACTTTTGTTTCTTTGGACATGGGAGATCTATATCTTAGGGGTATTTTTGTTGGAGCATTGATATCTCCAGCTAGCTGAATCAAGAGAATGCAAGGAATGTTGTGGTGCGGGCCATCCAGCATAAATAGTAAAAATAACTTGTATACCATAAAATCTTTATAAATGGTGATGAGGACACTCGAGCTCATGTCCAATTTGATCTAGAGTGCGCCTACCATCGTCGGAGGACTGCACCGGTGTCCTTGTGGCTCGAAGACTCGCTAGAGCATATCTGATGATAGGATTTTGGACCACTGGTCCGTAGATATCTTGTTCGAACACTCACTAGAGCATATCTAATGATAGGATTTTGGACTATTAGTCTGTAGATCTTTTGTTCGGCCATTGAAGCCTATTTAGTTGCATTTCAATTTTTTAGAGATTTTTAGTGCGATTTTTCAATGTTTATATAGTTAGGGTATTTTAGTCCATAGTTGGATTAGGGGGTATATGCATGTAAATCCTCTTTTCTAATTAATGGTGATTATTATTGCGAATTTCTATGAATGTTATTAGATCCCCTCTAAAAAGGAGGAGACCCCGAGAAGGGGAGGGTCAGACACCCTATCTCCTCAGGTGGGATGCTGGAGGAGCACTGCCACTGCCACACCTGACGTCACTGCTACTGCAACCATTTGCAACCCTCCTCCTCCTCTCTCACTCTCTCTTACACACACACACACACACACACACACACTTGATGTTACTATATCGTGAACTGTGTAGGGACCAGCTTTTCTCCTGTAGCTGATGCCCCGCACCTACTATACTGTGCTGTGCTCAGGTGGATGGGCTAGGGAGCACCTCAAGTGCCCACACCTATGTTGGTGCCACCTGCGCACCCCAGGCGGTGTGCAGTGATGGCACCTTGCAGCCGCACCAGCGGGTTCAACTTACTGAACCAGGGTCGCAACCCCTCCATCTCGTTTTGCCTAGACCACGCTCGAGTTTGACCTAGTCCATAACCGACCCAGTCGTAGCCTAATGGCTAGACTACACCACCACGGGCCCATCCTCCTTGTACACCAAACCTCCAGCCTCTGTACGTTGGATCCCCGTGTCCATTTGTGCATCAGGGCGGTGCAACAACAGGGATAGTGTACTGCCCTCATTCCGAGCACCCTCGTGCTTTGTTCAACATGTTGGTAGCATTGCCCTCATACTTACAATGAGCCGACCTTGTCCAGCATGCTGGCATCACCATAATGTTACATTTTTACATTTTGCATCATGTCCTTGTACGTATCCTGAGGACATCTACACTTGTTTCTTGAGGCCGGTGCCAGTTGCCTCGATTTACGTATCCATTTCCAAGCGTACCCATCTTCTCGGCACACTTCTTGAGGCAACATCCAAGCTTTGCGTACATCATCTATAGGCTTTTCAACTGTCGTAATTCCATCCTATTTTTATTTTATTTTATTATTGCATGTTATCTCCCTATGAGGAGTGGGCCCCTGTTGGTTTTATTTTTAGGGTGGGACATGAGAACCGAACATTCTTCTCCTATGCCCCTCCATAGAGCTACGCGCTTTTCTGTTCTGCCATAGTTGGCTTTAGTTTGGTATTTACTTTCATCTGTAGCCGACTTGTGAGGTAGGGCATTTAGCCTGTGATTCATCATCATTGCTGGCTTGAGAGTGTGTTAACACAATCTTGGAGGTTCTAACAGGACTTTGGGGTAGAATGTAATTCTTTAGACTTACGGTAGTTCCTCAACTAGCAAATGGTCCCATATTCCTTCTTTACGAGAGGAATGGTTACTCGGCTAGCTTCTGTCATTTGACGAGGTTTTCCTATTTTGCTTGGTGTGCTTAGGTTGAATCTATTACTTCTATATTTGCTTGCTGCTGATCTGAGTATGTTAGTGAGTTCGTCAGTTTTGTTAGCTATCTCGCATCATCTTTTTGGTATCAAAGCTTTAGGTTTCCTTGTCTAGGATGTCTGTTCAATGTCGTGAATCCTAGTTGATGTTTTAGTTGTTTGCATGCTCACATGTAGTGGTACCCACTATCATCCATCTGTGGCCATGTTAGAGTCCTATATAGGTTCCTAGACTAAGGAATTCCGGGTCGCATCGGGTCCTAGGATGGCGACCCATTGATCCCGATCCGATTCGATCTGGATCGGCCGGATCGGCGGATCCCGATGAAGGCTGGCCGGTCCGAATCGGCCCCATTAAAATAATAATAAAAATATTATAAAAAATCAGGAAAAAAATCTGAAAAATTCATAAAAAATTATATACATATTATTTAATGAATGTACAATAAAAATGAATGCAATTTATGCACATCCATAAAAAATAAAAATTAAAGACAAATAATTCGCTAATAATTATTGTTGTGCGCTAATTAAAAAAGACATTATGAAGTATTTTACATGAAGTTAATAAAAAAATACCTTAGAAAGATCACATTTGCGATTCTTCATCATCTGGCTCATAAGTTTAAGCTGGCGAGCCATAATTTGCCGACATATATGCTGTATCCATAGCCAAACAAGGAGCTAGTGAGGTCTTCGAATCTCCTTTGAATGCCTCGAGGTGTGTAAGCTTGCTGGCTTGAACTTTCCCCTGATTGTGCTGGAGGGATATAAATGCCATACTAGATAGATAGAGGTCCAGAGTACTCCTCAGTAGTACTGCTGATGTCTGAATATGATAGTACAGGGGGGTAAAAAATAGGCGGATAAGAAGATGCATGTTCCTATGGGGGCTAATCATATCCTGCCTATCTCTGTTGGTCTTCAAATCCCTCTTGTTGTCCTTGTCTTTATCTTTGAGTTCCTTCAGAATGACTCGGAGGTGCGAAGTAATCTTCGTATCCTGAGTAACTGTTCCGAAGTCCAAAACCTCTTGATAGTCTAGCAGTAGCACCATCACCATCACCATCTCCATCATCATTATCATCATCTTGAGTGGAGTCAGCACTCTCCACTTGGCTTGTTTTCCTCGGCTGCCTTTTTCTATGTCTGTAAGTTTGTCACTCTGCCTCGTACATACTGGCCAAGTGAGGTCATAAAGTTGGGGTGTCCTTAAGTGTCTCTCCAGTCTGCTGAACTCTAGCTATGTCTCCCCCTTGTTCTTCTTCCGATGGGTCCACTTGTTGTTTAGACTTTCCTTTTGATTGTTTTTTCTTTTTGCTGCTAGATCCTGTGTTATTAAAGGCGCTCGAGGCGAACGCCTAGGCGACGAGGCGAGGCGAGATGTTGGTATGGCGCCTCGCTTTCCCACTTTTTGCTTAGGCGATCACAGGAAACGTCTCAGTCGCCCAGGCCTTTGCCTAGGTGCGCCTTGGCCGCCTTCAACGCCTCAGAGCGCCTTATCGAGCCCAATACAAAAAAAGCCCACAGGCCTGATATGAAAGTATGTCCGGTTCATTTGGGGCTTAAACCGGCCCAATACGGAAATCAGCCCACCCCTTATAAACCCCCCCCTCCATGTTTTCCCCGATTGAACCCTAAATCCCTTCCCCGCGTCTTGACACGAGCGGGCATCTGCGGTCTCCCCCGGCAACGACGGACGCGGGCATCGGCGGGAACTGTCTCCGACGGCAGTAGGCAACTTCTCCGACGATGGAGGCGGCAAGTAAGTCCTCTCTCTTTCTCTCTCGCTCTGTCTCCCTCTCTCTCGCTCGTGCTGTCTCCCTCTCTCTCTCTCTCTGTATGTGTCCCACTCTCTCTCTGTCTTCGATTGAAGGGGGCCGAAGCCCTCTCTCAGCCTCTCACACTCTGTCTCACTTTCTCTCACACACACATTGTCTCGCTCTCTCTCACACTCTCTGTCTCTTACTCTCCCTCTTTCTCTCTAGTTGAAGGGGCTCGGAGCCCTCACTCTCTCCCTTTATCCCTCTCTCTCGCTCTCTCTCTCAAGCACACTCTGTCTCACTCTCACTCTCTGTCTTTTCGTCCCTCTCTATATCTCTGCCCCCCTCTCTCTGTATCTCTGCCCGACCCTCTCAATCTCTCTCAGTCTCTCTGTCTCTCTCAATCTCTCTCACCTTCGACCCTCACTCTCTTTGTCCGTCTCTCACCCCCGACCCTCACTCTCTTTGTCTGCCTCCCCCGGCCCTCTCAATCTCTCTCATTCTATCTATATCTTTGTCTCTCTCGCGCTCCCCTCCCCCGACCCTCTCTCTCTTTGCCCCCCCCGACCCTCTCAATCTCTCAATCTCTCTAGCTCTGTCTCTCACCCCCGACCCTCACTCTCTCTGTCTATCTCTCATCCCCGACCTCACTCTCTCTGTCTGCCTCCCCCAACCCTCTCAATCTCTGCCTCTTACCCCCGATCCTCACTCTCTCTCTCTCTCTCTCTCTCTCTCTCACCCTCGACCCTCACTCTCTCTGTTTGTCTCCCCTGACCCTCACTCTCTCTGTCTGCCTCCTCTGACCCTCTCAATCTATCTTTCTCTGTCTCTCACCCCTGACCCTTACTCTCTCTGCCTCCCCCGACCCTCTCAATCTCTCTCAATCTCTGTGTCTTTGTCTCTCACCCCCGACCCTCACTCTCTGTCTGTCTCACTCTATCTATCTCTCAACTCTTTATCTGTCTTTACAGGTGGACATTGATTTATTTGCTTAAGATGACCACACCAACCGGAGGTTTGTCTCATTCGTTTAATCAAGGGCCTACCGAAGGGAAGGGGAGAAATAAAGACCCGGGCTGGAAATATGGTACTTTGTTGAATCCAAATAATAGGGACTGGGCAAAATGCAATTTTTGTTAGAAAGATTGTGAAAGAGGGGTCCACCGATTGAAATGACACATAACAGGGACTTCTACAAATGTGACAACTTGTTTGAAGGTGACACCAGAGGCAAAAGAAGAAATTAAACAGTATATGGAGCAATCAAAACAAGCAAGGATTGAAAATATGGTACTTTAGTGAATCCAAATAATAGGGACTGGCTAAAATGCAATTTTTGTCAGAAAGATTGTAAAGGAGGGGTCCACCGATTAAAATAACACCTAGCAGGGACTTCTACAAATGTGACAACTTGTTTGAAGGTGACACCAGAGACAAAAGAAGAAATTAAACAGTACATGGAGCAATCAAAACAAGCAAGGATTGAAAAGAAATGTTTGATTAGGGAAGTAGAAAGTCGAGATGATATTTTTAGAGATTCGGTTTCCAAAGATTTATCTTTTGAGGTGAATCAAGTTGATGACGTTCTTGCAAAGCCTCCTCAGATAAAAGGTCCCTTAGATAGATTTTGTACTCTTAATCCTGAAGATTCAAAGGGAAAATCTATTAAAGACAAGAAGCATAAGAAGGAAGCACGAGAAAGGGTCATCCAATAGATAGCTAAGTGGATGTATCAAGCCGGCAGCTCATCCAATACCATGCGTTTAAATAGTTTCCAAACAATGTTAGAAGCTATAAGACAATTTGGTCTGGGATTGAAAGGCCCTAGGTACTATGAAGTTTGTGAGACCCTTCTCCAAAAGGAGATTCAAAAGACTCGAGAATTAGTAGATTTACAAAAATCCAGTTGGGTGAAGTTTGGTTGTATTATCATGTCTGATGCATGGACAGATGGGAAAGGCCGTACTTTGGTTAATTTTTTGGTCAATTCACCTACTGGAACTATGTTCTGGAGGTCTATTGATGCATCTCAATATGTCAAAGATGCAAAGTTGTTGGCTGACTTATTGAAGAAGATAGTTATAGAGGTTGGTGTGGAGAACGCGATACAGGTTGTCACAGATAATGAAGCAAGCTGTGTTGCTGCAGGAAAAATATTGATGGCAACCCACCCCTATTTTGGATACTATGTGCTTCCCATTGCCTAGACTTGATATTGGAGGACATTTCCAACGTGTCTCCAATGAAGTCAACCATTTGGCAGGCAAGGATGGTTACTACATTTATTTATGCACATACAAGGGTGCTTGTTATAATGAGGAAGTATACAAATGAAAAGAATCTTGTCCATGCAGCTGTGACCCGCTTTGCCACCAATTATTTGAATATGCAAAGTTTGCGAATTGTAAAGATGGTTTGAGAAGAATATTTGCATCTGCTGAATGGACAACCAGGAATAAGTGGGCAAGAAAAACTGAAGGAAAGAAAGCACAAGATATAATTTTGAAGACTTAGTTTTGGAAGGGAGCTATTTATGCACTAAAGATATTCAAGCCCCTTGTCATGGTTCTGCGATTGGTTGATGGAGAGAAGTCGTTAATGGGTTATATTTATGAAGCCATGGAACGCGCCAAGGAAAGTATCAAGAATGCCCTTGATGGAAAAGTGGACAAATATGGTCCACTTTGGGAGATCATTGATAGGAGATGAGATTTTCAGCTTCATCGTCCTTTATATGCAGCTGGATACTACCTTAACCCTCGATTCTATTATGCAAATCTAGGGATTCATTCTGATGATGAAGTGAAGCAAGGACTATATGATTGCATTGAGAAGTTAGTTCTTGATCCTAAGATACAAGATGAGATTACTAAGGCATTGGCGTGTTATAGGAATGCTATATGCTTCTTTGGGAGAGAAATGGCTATAAGACAACGTACTACATCTAATCCTGGTATATTTCTATATGGACTACTAGTACATTTATTCATTAATTTCTTTTTGATGTGAAAGTTAAATACTATTTGGATGTCTTATTTAGTTAATTAGTGGGTGAATTTTGGGAGGAAAACTCCTAATCTGCAAAAGATGGTCATTCGCATCTTGAGCCTCACTTGTAGTGCATCTAGTTGTGAACGCAATTGGAGTACATTTGAACAGGTTTAGATTTTTATTAACTTTCATTGAATAATACATCTTATGCTTATTTTTTATTCTATATTAATCTAATACGGATATTTTTCTATGTGCACACTAAGAAAAGGAATAAGTTGGAGCAAAAGAAGCTGAATGATCTCATGTTTGTGCAATACAACCAACGCCTTCGAGATTGCTTTTTACGTTTCCAACAAAGTAAGCTTGATCCTATAAGATTGGAAGATATTGATGATTGCAATGAGTGGATAGCACATCTCCATGATAATGAAGATGTTGTACATAAGGATGAGGACCTCACATGGTTAGATGTTGAGATTGTTGTAGGGATTGGTGAAGAAGAAGGTCCACATACAAGGTCAACATTAAAAAAATGTTGTTTAGGGAAGGGGAAAGAGGTTGTAACAAGTTCCACATTAGAGTCTATTAATGAGCTTGAAGTTAGGTCTGATGATACAACAAAGGACTCTGAGGGTGACTTCCACTTAAGCAAGATGAGGATTCTGAGAGTGATGAATTAGTGAGGTTTGAGAGTTGTGAAATGTATTCATAGGCTTGTTAGCCTTATTTAGAAATGTTAGCTACTTATTTTCTTAAGGAACATTTGAATGTTGTAATAGACTTATTTACCTTATATTTGTCTATTTATATTGTGTTTGCTTAGCATTTCGTTGATAAATTTTCATTATAGTGGATTTAATTAGTAATAAAATGTCTATGAATTTGTTGATTACATCTTTGAATAATTAAATTTTATTTCAATTAGTTTGATTTAAAATTATTTGGTTATATTTGATAATTTGAGTGAATGAATGTCATTATCTATAATTATATTTGTGTTTTTGACATTTTGTATAATAAGTAAATTATAAATATATATTTTTTAAAAATGTCGCCTTAAACGCCTAGGCCATCGCCTAGGTGTTTGAGGCTGAGGCGACCCTTTGGTCGCCTCGGTTGCCTCTTGGCTCTGACTATATAGACTACATGACTGCAATAAAGGTCTCGCTGGCTCTTTATCCTTTCTTCTATATGGATCTACATGAGTAGCTGATCTTCTGAGTACTGGCTAAGAGGTAGAAGTTCTAGCAGTGTTTTGTAGTGCGGTTGACTTTCGACGTCTTTGAAGAATAGGTGCACCGCCTTCGTCTGTTGCATGGATCTCGAGTAACTACTCCATCTAATTCACCTTATGCTCAACTTCGATCATGAGGATCAAACTCTGACTGGGAATCTTTGGCTGCTCTGCTCTCCACCCAAGAATGCAATGGGTATTCTTCATCCAGTAGTTCATCAATATCAATCTGATGTACATGCTCATCAACTGGTCTGCCAGCAAACTCTATGAATCTCTATTGTTCAAGCCTCTGTCTTTCTTGAATCTGCCCGATCTTTAGGCGCATATTGTAGTGACAGTACACTAACTTCTCCAGCCTAAAAACATCCAATTTATTATGAACCTTCATGTGAATGAGACTGAATGTACTATAATTTCTTTCATACTGACTGGAAGAAGTAGTTTGACTGAGTACTTTCGCTGCAACATATGCCAAAGGGTTTGTGGCAGCTTATTTGTAATTAGTTTGGATCCACCATTCAGTTGTTGCAAAAAAAAAAAAAAGACGACGATATTAATAATGAATAGTAATAATTCATAAAATTTAGTGTTTGACTATTTATTATGTAATTCATCTGGAGTTGTCCTCATTACTGCAGTCCTGACATCCTCATCTCCATAAATGCTAATCTTTAATTTAAATATCTTTATCTACAAAATAAATGTAAATGACATAAGTTAATGATAGAAGACTAGATTTCCATAAACTCCTACTTTGTATGTTATTTCTGCTAAGACATCTATCCTTTCGTTCGTATTCTTTGCTATTCTAGTAATTACATTAGTTGTGCCTCGAAGGACCTCTCTATCATTGTGCACGCTTTCACCATACTGATATCTTGGGTTGAAAAAATATCCTACATTTAAATTAAGATTCATTAATTATCAAAATAAATGTCATTAACATTAATCAAATAAAATCAATTAGAAAAGATCAAGAATTAACTAGCAACATGGAGATTATGATGGAGAGTCGACTTCTATCTATTATCGATGATCCTCCATTATTTTCCAAAAGATGTAGGATTGCTTGCCCTCAAGTGCTCATTTGCTTTATCCACGGCCTCATACAAATATCCCATATCATTTTTGTCATCTCCATCAACCAACCTCAGAATATGTACCAGAGGGTCAACCACTTTCAGATGGTGAGAAACTTTATCTTAAAAACTTTTCTCTCCAACTAGCGTTTGCACCGCCACAGCAACATCCCTATCATTGGCCCTCATTGTCCTTAAATGTACCACAAAATCGTCACAGTGGACTAACTGGGCCAATTGATGCTTGTACTTCATCAGACTCTCTAAAGAGATGAAGTTGGATGCAAATCTGGTAGGGCCAGCGCGAAGAAGATCCCGTCCACCTGTATGCTCTCTCATCATATGTAGGATCCTGTTGTGACTATAAATAAATCCTATGATCATCTGAGCCTGCTGTACCACTTCAGCAACAAAAGGTTCTTTGTTTATGTCCTCCATCATCAAGTCAATAGAATGTGCTGCACAAGACACTCAGTACAAATAGTTCCTCTTCTGCATCAACAATTTATCAGCTACTTTGTTGCTTGCTTTATTGTCAGTGACTATCTGCACAATATTATCTTCACCAATTTCCTCTACCACCTCATTCATTAGCCTGTACAAATAATCAACATTTTTTATTTTGTTAAAGGCATTCACAGACTTCAAAAAAATAGTGCCTCGCTCCAATACATAAGGAAATTAATCATGAATCTCATTGTGGTCCCTATCCAACCATCACACATGATGGTACAACCACGCTCCTTCCACATATTTGGAAGTTGTTGACCCATACTTTCAACTCATTATACTCCTCTTCAAGCCCAACATCATAAATGTAGCGAGGTGTGGGGGCCTTTACGATAGACCCATCATGTGCAATTGCATCTACCATTGTCTGAAAATATGGGCTAGATGTTGTATGTGCTGGCACACCTGCATGTAAAAATCACTTCACAATTCCTTTCAAGACATTTTTTGCTGAGGCTTTGACTCATTTCAATGCTTGCTTGATTCTAAGCTGTCTGGCAGACCTTGATCTATATAAAAATTGCTACATCTGACGTCCGTCCACAACCCAACACAGTACTAGTGGTCCTGCGTAGAAGAGCCCCTAGGAAGGGATCTCCCAAACTAAGAACCGGTAGGCACTGGTCCAGCTGATGATCCTATCCTCATCTTCTCTATTTGTCCGCAAACTGGCACGAACAACTCTGATGTACTCTGGATCAGGGTCATTTAGATGTTCCTCATCATAATCTAAATTGATTGGCTGCTGAACAGGCAGATTGTAATCCCTTCGTCTTTGGTGCTCTGACATCTCATTTTATAGATCTGTGTTGTTGAGATGATAAATCTTTCTGGATTTTTTTATCCAGCATATAAGCCCTTATTTCTTTCTTCAAGTTCAGTGGAACTGACTCACATCTGCTGACATCTTCTGCTATGCCAACAATATGATTTTTTAGGCGATACACGCCTCCACCCATCTGCTTTCCACACCAGTTGCATTTGACCCTCCTTTGCCTACTGTCTAGTAATGCGCAATGTTGCCAACCAAGATGAACACCCTGCTGCTCTATATCCTGTTCATGATATCTTTACTCTGCCATATTCCTCATAACATAAAAAGACAGATAAATTTAAGTAGCACTAATCACGTGCAATTAATGCATAAATCTATGCAATCAGGTTCTAATAAGTTCAATTGAGTGTTTGACACACTTAATTGAACCTTAATTACACTAATCATATAAAAGTCTTAAATTTTAACCCTAATTAAGAGTTAATTTTAGAAAATTAGCGCTAATAACATACAATTAATACACAAATCTATGCAATCAGATTCTAATAAGTTCATTTGAGTATTTGACACACTCAATTGGAACTTAATTATACTAATCATATAAAAGTCTTAATTTTTAACCTTAATTAGAGTTAATTTTAAAAAATTAGAATTAATGATGTACAATTAATGCAAAAATCTAATCAGGTTTTAATAATTTCAATTGAGTGTGCCAAACACTTAATTGAACCTTAATTACACTAATCATATGAAAATCTCAATTTTTAATCTTTAATTAGGATTAATTTTAAAAAAATAGCGCTAATAACGTACAACTAATGCAAACATCTATGCAATCAGGTTCTAATAATTTTAATTGAGTGTTTGGCACACTCAATTGAATCATAATTGCATTAATCATACAAAAGTCCTAATTTTTAACACTTTTCAATTAAGTGTTTGGCACATTCAATTGAACCATAATTACACTAATCATACAAAAGTCTTAGTTTTTAACCCCTAATTAGGGTTAATTTTGGGGATTTTGTCTAATCAACATGCTAAAATTTTAAGATCGAAATATACCTTAACTCGTATCGGGATCCAAAAAAAAAAAAAAATCTTACGTCGACGGCAGTGGTGACGATGACAACTGCCAGCTGGTCACCCCCTTCTTTCGGTTAAGATCTCAAAGAGAGAGAGAGAGAGAGAGAGAGAGAGAAGATGATGGCGGCGGTGGGATCGCCGGCGGCGATTGGCGGCAGCGGTAGGGCGACCGGCTGGGGGAGGGGGAGGCTACTAGGGTAGCACAATGGCAACAACAGCAACATTCTGTTGCTGCGTCCCGATCCCCCTTTAAGGGGGGATCCGGGATCGGTCCATATCGGACCCGAATCGATTGATGGGCCGATCCCATGTTATTGTTATTATTATTTTTAAATCGTTGGGGGGAATAGTGATCCCCCCCTGAAACGGATCGGGACCTGCCGATCTCGAATCGGGATCGGCCGATCCGAATCGGGATCGGCCGATCCTACAATCCATATCCTAGATAGATTCCAATTTGAACCACACGTACGCGACAAATTGAGTAATCAGATGGACCAACACTTTGAGGGGCTTTGATCATATCGAGGGTTCGCTTAGGGCCGTTAAAGATAGGATTACTAAGACTGATCGTTTGGTTCATGATGTAGTTGGTTGTGTTGCCTCTTTATAGGGATGTCCTCAGGATCCTATGAGAGCCACTAATCTTCGGGGACCCTCACTTCCCCTATCGGCATTTCATGCCTCTAGAGTTGATGATTGGAGTGGTCATCGACCTGATCATTAGGATGATCCTTTTGAGGTGGAGGTGGATGCGTTTTAGAGAGCTCCACCTACGTAGAGAGGCCCTTGAGTTGATTTTAAGAGTACTCAAGAGCATGAGTATGAGCGTAGGCCTTACCATGATCATCCAGATTATTATGCCCCCAATAATGTGAAAGTTGAAGTGGCTACCTTTGATGGATCTCTGGATCCTCATATCTATTTTGATTGGGAGGCTAGTATGGACCATTATTTTGAGTGGTATGAGATGTTTAATGCTCGTCGGCTCTGATTTGCCAAGATGAAGCTCTTAGGCCAACCTAAGACCTTCTAGTCTAATGTGAGGGCTCTTCTCAAGTAGCGGCATTGGGAACTTGTAAGAACGGGGGCATCTAGTTTACCATTTAAATTTTCTTTGGATGTAGGAGGGGGAACGGATAAGGGTACGCTTTTAGGAGCTAGAGTGATGTCAAAATGAGTGAATCCTACTACAAAAATGCTAACCTCAGGAAGTGTGCATTCAAGACTTACAGAATTGTCTTCTTGGGGTTCATTGTTTCAAGTGAGGGTGTCTCTATTGACTTGGTAAAAGTCAAGACGATAGTAGAGTGGTTTGAGCCTCAGAGTATCTACGATGTCTATAGTTTCCATGTCTTGGCTATGTTCTACCATCGATTCATACATGGGTTCAGCACGATTACGGCTCCTATGACATATTACATCCAAAAAGTAGCCTTTGTTTAGACCAAGACTGCCATATTAGCTTTTTGCAACATCAAGGAGTGGATAACCTAGAAACCTATTTTTTATTTGCTAGATTTTTTTTTAAGGTGTTTGAGGTGTCATGTGATGCTTTTGGTGTTGGAAGATTGAAGTGTTAAGTCAGGAGGGCCACTTTGTTACATACTTTAGTGAGAAATTGAATGATGTTAAGATAAGGTATTCCACTTATGACAAGGGGTTTTATGCATTAGTCGAGACTTTGCGATATTAGTGGCACTATATCCTGCCTAATAAGTTAATCCTTTACTCTAATCATAAGACCCTTAAGTTTTTCCATGCCTAGAAGAAGTTTAATCAAGTTTGTTCAAGCATATAAGTTTGCGGTATTAGTGGCACTTTTCCTATCATGAGGCACAATCGATGGGTAGAGTTTCTCTAAGCATACAAGTTTGTTTTTAGACATCGAGCGGGTGCGGAGAACTATGTGGCTAGCATGCTGAGTTGTAGAGCTTCTCTGCTACCTATTGTTAGTGCACTTTTGTCCTGATTTGGGAGGCTCCAAGAGGAGTATCCTAGTTGTCCTGATTTTGATATGATCCATGATGCACTTTTGTCAGGACCCTCTGGAGAGTTCAATGAATACATTTTATAGGAAGGTTATCTTTTCTGGCGGAGAAGTTGTGTATTCCATGGACTTTAGTTCGCGATTTTCTAGTTTAGGAGATTCATGTAGGTGGTCTAGTTGTTGTTCACTTTGATCAGAACATGACCATTGAGTTGGTAGAGCACTAGTTCTTATGGTCTAGCTTGTAACGTGATGTGGTACGCATAGTGGCTTAATGTTAGACATGCACTATAACTAAGCAGAGAAAGCAAAATACCAATTTTTACATCCCTCTTCTCGTGTTGGACAACCCGTGGCAAGATGGAAGTATGGAATTTGTTTTAAGCCTAGCACAAACGGTCAACAAACATGATTCTATCTTGGTGGTGGTCGACATGTTCTCCAAGATGGCTCATTTTATCCCCTGTCTGAAGATGAATCATCGAGGATAGTCCAGCTGTTTATCTTTGAGGTCATTTGTTTACATAGATTGCCTAAGACCATTGTCTGAGACAAGGATGTCCGTTTAGGGAGCTATTTTTTGAAGACTCTATGGCATCTGATGGGCATGAAGCTCAAAGTTCTGCACAACTTTCCACCCTCTAACTACTCGTCAGATAGAAATAATTAAAAGGAGTTTAAAGGATCTATTGCATTGTCTAGTTGGAGAAGATGTGGGGATTTGGGATCTAATCTTACCTCATGTAGACTTTGCGTATAATAATTCAGGTAATAGGTCTACTGGTACGAGTCCCTTTAGGATAGTCACTGACTTTGGACCTATGAGACCCGTAAATCTAGTTTCCTTGCCTGTTTATGCCTGTGTTAGAATCTACCAGGTCTTTAGCGGAGCACATTAAGAGTCTGTATCATAGTGTCCGTCATTGTAGAGATTAACAATAAGATATCTTAATTTTTTGATCGCCTGGAAGGGACAAAAGAAACATTGTTTTTTTTTTCAAAAATTTCTGATCTCTTGTGGACCTCTCAGTAGGATTCGAACCCAGATGAAGTTCTGACCATTTGTCAGAGAAAAAAGAATGAACTGATCTTGTAAGGTTCCCAATAAATTCTTCAATTTCTTTCGGAAATCACATTCCATGAATAGCCGAGACATTGAGGAACATCCAAAAAAGCATTTTGGTAATCGATTTGATTCTATTTCTATTCGTTCCGTTTGACTAAAGGAAGGATCACAAAGAAGCGATCTTTCTTTTAGTTGTTGAATCTTTGTTTGATCAATCAATTTGTGATGTAAGGAGTTGGTAGATGCACACCCACAGGAGTTTAGAAGGGTGACTATGTCATGATTAGGGTCACACTTGAATGATTTCCATCTGGAACCATCAAGAAGTTGCATACTCATGGAGCCGGTCCTTTCAATATTTGGAAACTGATAGGGTCGAATGCGTATGTTGTAGATCTACCAGCAGATTATAGTATTAACTCCACATTCAATGTCTCTAATTATGTACCATACTAGAACCCTACAATGATACCCAGTGATCCATTTGAACCTTGTCCTCCCCTTATGAGCGATCCCACACTAGACTATATCCACCTTCATCCCTTATACCTATTCAACGTTAGTAAATCGATTATATATTAGATGAGTATGTTGTTGTGCTCAAGGTGGGAGTGCGATACTGATACGTAATACGTTAGAGGGGATGGTTGCCTTCAGATGACACATGAATTACCTAAGTAGAGTGGTAGAGGATTGACTATGACCTTCTAGAGTGCTATCAGTAGCAGCAACGACTCTTACTTACGAGGTCGAGTTCCTTCCAGGGATCTAGAGCATGTCTACCACTATTGGAGGATTGCATCGGTGTCCCTGTGGCTTGGAGAATGACCAGAGTTTGTTTGATACATGGGATGTGGACTATTGAGTCCGTAGATATTTTGCTTGGTCCATTTAGAGCCCATTTAATCATTTTTATATTTTTTAGAGATTTTTAATGCGATGTTCACAATATTTGTGTAGTTATGGGTATTTTAGTCCGTAGTTGGGTTAGAGAGTTGAGTTGAAGTCTGATTACTCCCTTCTTATTATATATATGCATGTAGGCCCTCTTTTGTAATGAATGACGAATTTTTGAGAATTTTGTGAGATCCCCTTTGAGAAGGAGACCATGAAAAGGGGAGGGCGGGACGCCTTATTGCCTCTGGTGTGATGCTAGGAGAGTGCTGCGCTTGCTGTCACCACTACTACAGCTGCTTGCTAAGGTACGGTCAAAGCCCCAGGGGCACACACACACACACACACACACACACACACACACACATATATATATATATATATATATGATGCTAAGGTACGGTCAAAGCCTGGAACGCGGTGTAGCTGTACTGTGAGGTTAACCCTCGGATCTTCATCTAATGGTGATGAATTTTTTTAACAAATCAGCATTGTTTGAGGGAGATACGGTGAGGCACTGAAATTCACGTGGATATCTCAAGAATTGTGGTGCCTGGAATCCTCCTTTAAAGGCCACCGTCAGATCACAAGTTCTAAGGATGGCTGTTGCTGCCTGCTGGGTGGTAAGTCGTAACCCAGCAAAAAGGAAGGAGAACACGCTAGCAGAGCCTCAGGATCACGGCACAGCACCATTGGATTACGATCCAACTGCTTCTTCTGTATAACACCGTCAAATTCGTTATCCCCAGTCCCAATAGTATTGGGAGAAGCTTCATTAATCATGGAATTTGAGTTTTAGTTCCACCCTAATTGAACATATTCCCTCCAAAGCAGGAAGTCAATGCAGAGAGTAGTAGAGGACCTTGATTCAGCATGTCTTTCAGATTCATGCTTATTGTGATTCAGATGGAAGTGCAAGAGCAAGAGAAACAAGCAGGTTCCAGAAACCTTGTTGGATGAGCATGGAGTGGCCTATTGTGCCGTTTTTTTTTTCTCCCTTTCTTCCCTGGACTGATTCAATCCTATGTCACCGTTTGCTGACCCCTTGCACAGAGCAGATTGGCTGGGCTGGATTGGGTCGGATCAGGTGCTCTGGCCTGGAGTCCGCCCTGCAATGGGGCAGATTGGCTGGACTTGCATGATCTCTTTGGGATCCCCTCACCGAAAGCCACATCCACGTCATCAAACCTCCCCTTTGAAACACCTAATCTCCCTGATATCTCAAGTGGGGTTTGGGGCTGAGCAATGTTGTCAAGGCGACCAAGGTGGCGGCCTACTGTCTTACTACTTAGGCAACAAGGTGAGGTGCCTAGGTGAAAGCTAGTTTATATAACCTAGTAAGTTTCAAGAGAACTACTATCTACATTTTCCACCATACTAAAAGAAACTATTTTTATTTGTATACAAGGATAGCAAATTAACAATGGCATTCACAACATTCAACATAAACCTATAACATAGAAGGAAAAATATAATAAATGGCAAATATTAACAAACATTAGCAAATGAATAAAGAAAAAATCAATGAGAATTCAGGAGTACCTGTCAGTCAAGATGAAAGATATCAATCTAACCTGAAATATACTAGTTAAATGATCATGACATGTAAAAAAGACGAATATAAGTATATTCAAGATTCTATTCTTTCCAATGACTATGTGAGAGAGAGAGAGAGAGAGGAAACCTGCTATGTGCTAGCAGAAAAATCCCACAGAAAGTGGGTACCAAGTGGGAAGTTTGATCACAGTTTCCTTCTTTGGACGTAAAGAATTGGGAGCTCTACTGAAATACCCATCAACCTTTCTATAATAACTAAAGTGAACCTAAAAGAAGACGGGCCATTTCCAAAACAAAGTGGGCTGGGCGGGCCTTAGGCGGGCTGGGTACCCTAGGCAGCCCAGGCTGCTTGCCTAGGTGCCAGGTCGCCTTGGGCGACATGGAACACCTTATCTCCTAGGCGATGCCTTGAAAAGAGTGGGGCTGAGGGTGGTGGCACACTGGAATGTGTCTACTGACATCATTATCCTTGCTACCATATAGAACCCTTTAATAAAATTTGACTATATTCTTTATATCCTAAAAAATATAAAATATATAGTCAAATTGGCTTGGATCAGGTGGGATTGACCAAAAAATTGTTTAGAACCCTTTAACAAGATTGACTATATTCTTTATATCCTAGAAAATATAAGATATATGTCTGACCCAGTGGCTGGGATTGGCCTGGATCAGGTAGGGATTGACCCAAGATGCTGATTCCTCGTCCTTTGAACCTTGACCACAAGTCAGAGGAACCCATTGTATCCTGTCAAAGGACTCAGTCCCTTGTTTTGCTTTCGAGAGCTGTGGCATACAACTAAAATGTTAAGTTGTATATATAGATATTAAATTTTGTGAGAAAACAGATTTTATAAGTTGAAAGTCAGATGCAGAGAGGCAGGATATGCAAATGTGTTTCTGTTTCCAACTCTGAATGCTATTAGAAAATCCATTTCCAGTTCATTTTTTATCTATACTCATCTTATTTAACTTGGGGGGGTGCAATGAGGTGCGCACACCCAATGGGGCCTTCGATGTGGGTTAACAGACTGAAATTGTCTAGTCAAACATGGATGGAAAATGTTCATATATAACACGCCACTGAATAGCCAATAACCCTTCAGATGATGATTGTCAAATTTAATTTCTGGATTAGTTCTTGCATGCATTCCTGCCAGTGAGCTGCCAATTTCACTTAAATTGTTTGGCATGCTCACTTTCTATTTTGTTTTGTCTGGTTGCTTCTTGTCATCAACAAGGGTTTGAATTTTTTCATGATTTGAGTTTATTGTCGAGTGATTAACTTGGTACTGCACAACAGAATGGTGGGCCATATTCAAGAAGCATCCAAATTGCAGAGAGGGTTTTCAGTTCCAGATCATGTTCCACAGCAGCAAGGCGTTAAGCTTCTCCCAGATGGACATGGTGTGTTTCAGCCTTTACAGAGCATTCCTAACTATGTTGATGAGTTTAAGTATGGATTTCCAGTCAATGGCTTGTCGTCGGCTACTCCACAGTGGTGGGGAGGTTGCAGTAGCGGAAGTACAGGTAAGAGCTTACAGGCAGAATTGCCATGTGAAGCTGAGAGGCCAGAGTCTGAATCAACATCATTAAGTGCTCCTGGCGATGCCGGGGTACCTGGACAGGAAGCAAAATCAGTTTCTTTACTGTGTTCCACTAGGAAGCGAGCTGTCATGGATGGTGAAGAATCAATTAAACTTGGTGTATCTAGAGGCTATGGTAATTACAAGTTGGGGAAGAGAGAGAGGTCAATCCTAGTACAAGTATTTAAATCATCGTTGCCAAGTCAATGGAAATATTATTTTTCATAGGCATGTAATATGTGAGTAGTTTGTAAGGTATGTTTTGCTTTTTCTCCTCTATTTAATACCTTTTAATGTGAATGTGCTACAGGCACCTTGGTTTATCTTGTTTGGATATGCAGTTTTGTATGCCCTCCGGTTATATGCAAATTTCAAAAAAAAAAAAAAAAAAGAACAGCTGGTTTGCTTCAGGATGCTTCCCGTCATAGAGACGTTTGTCCGTTATCCCCTTGCGTTCGTTGAAAGAAATTACCCATTCTTCTTCCTAATTTGCCCCAAATGCCAGCAGAAACGTCACTTTTTATCCTTTAAGGAAGAGTTCTCCGAGGGTTGTCTGGGTAAGTTGGACCATGACTTGAAATATTATGTGATAAAAGGTGATTAGGATTTGGTCCAATCAAGTCTAACTAGCCGAAGGCCCAAGGACCCTTGGCCCACAGGCTCACACGCGAGGACATTGTATGTTCCCTTGATATCCTGATAGGCAAACTGAAGGCTGGGATTCAAAATGTACGGGTCTTAGATCTTAGGAAAGTCAAGTCTAAGATGACTAATATCTCAGTCGGTAAATTTCAAGACTACCGACGTCTCGGTCGAAGCTTTCGAGTGCTAAGAGGAGTCTATCTTCTCAGTAGCTAAAAGTCTCTATTTTGACTGGAGGAAGCCAAGTTCCTAGACTCGAAGGTCACTGTCTTCCGAGTGTTCGAGAGAGTGGAGGTTCCCAGGTCAATTTATAATTCCATCTTGCCATCAGGCGGGATTGACGGTCCAACAACGTAACTGCCTATTTAAGGTAGGTCTTCAAAATATGCTCTCTCCATTAGGAGAGGAGATAACAACGTAACTGCCTATTTAAGGTAGGTCTTCAAAATATGCTCCCTCCATTAGGAGAGGAAATCCTTCCTTCCAGTCTAGTATCTTCTGATCCCCTCGATGAAGGGACGTAAATCGTGGGCCAATTAACTTCTCAAGGACAACGGTCCCCATGATGTCGCACTTAAAGGGGATTATATATATCTCATGCTTTTTCCTAAAAGACGTACATCCAATAGTATACTGAACAATAGAGTATTCTCTATCTTTTCAAAAATCTGACTTAGGCATCGAAGGCTCTTGCTCTCCAAAAGTACGAGGGGGCCTTCTGACACTTCTTCTTCCTCTTGTAGGTTCTATCTTGGGCGTTTCTGGTCTTACAAATTCTATTGAATAGCCAGAGATCTGATCGGACGATTATCGTCGCCTGATTAATTTCTGACTGCTACATTATGTATTTCTATTGAATTATATATTTTTATGTTTATTTTATTTTATAACATATTAAATATTTTAATATTTATATTTATATACTATTTTTTAACATCTTATATTGTAGGCATCAAATAATAATAATAAAATAATAGAAGATGGGTTTTCTATTATTAAATGACAAAAAAATTTCTATCTATCTTTCTAGTGTTCTGATTTTAGGGTTGTAAAATTCACGAGGGTAGAGGAGAAGGCGACAAGGGTATGGGGGTTATGCAATGGGCACAAAGTAATGCTTACTGTTGAGAGATGCAGTGGATCGGACGGTAGCATAGCCATCAATATTTTTATTTTTTCATTGAGTTGGAAGACCACCTCAAGGCTGCCTCCATACTATCCGATATTTGATTGGATGATCAGAAAATATTTTTTACGATAAAAAAATGTTAAAAGTGAAAGATATCTTGTGCTCACTTGATCTGGATTGTTTAGACGTGCGATCAGATGTTGCAGTGTGATAATCAACATTACTCATTATTGGGTTGGAGATTCGTCTGGTCTGAATCGTACGGCCAACACTCCACCAAATCACAGGAAAATCCCCACAACTCCTACAAGATAGACACTAGGTCAAAAGAGACTCTAGTTGAGATCCATGGGACCCCCTCTGATGCCTAAGTTAGGGTAGGAGCAGAGAGAGAAAAGAACAAAGACTCTGGCTAGAGAATGTTAAATGTACCTTCTAAGGGTATCGGAGGGTTCCTTTTATAAGGACAACCATGAGGACATGGTAGAATCCGATTGGGGATTGTATAGAGGAAGCTCTATTTGATCCTCGGGTGGGACGGGATCCTAGCTTCCCTGATCTGGCGCTGGTTGCCCTTATTGGCCGGTCTGAGAAGGATTCGGAAAGGACTTTCTTAGGCAGGAAGTCTCTTGCATCCGCAGGGCGATCCGCTTCGGATTCAAAAGTCCTCGCAAGAACTTAACCACACTGGCCTGCTGGCAGAAAGACCTAGTGGGCCTCGGCAGGAGGCCTGGGCCTCTTTAAATGGGCCGGCCCATATGGGAAATGGGCTAGCGAAACTGGGCCCTCTCACTCCCCTTGCTCTGAAGGGCGGTGCATGGCCTTTGGAGCAGTCGTACTCCGAGTGGACCGGCACATTCAATACGGACTGGAGGGCATCCCGCCCCTTCGTATGATGGCGGGAGGTTATGATTCAAAAAGGACATGTGTCGCGCTCGTAGGCAGGCGCCAATTCAGCGGTCACGCCCGCCCGAGGCGAACGTCTCCTCGTTTGCCAAGGGAGGTGAAGAGCTTCCTCCGAACGGACGTTTCCAGTAGGTGCCTAGGGGATATAAAACCCGCCTCATCACTGCGGGTGGAAGGCCACTTCAAACTGAATCTTCCGCACGAACTTTCTTAAACTCACTCTTCTCCTTCCAGCCCCTTGCTCCGAGCCACCAGCTCTTCTGCTCTTCTCCTCTTAATGACCCGCCGCGTAGGACAAACACCGAGAGATGTGTCTTATGTAGGGGGCGTTGAAGTGGATTGGCAAGCGATGCAACCTTTAACGTGTTCTAACAGTTGCCTGGCGGAGATCTAGTCGAAGTTCCAAATCCCGGAAGAATACCAGCTCTGTGTCCCTCAGCCCGAGGAGCACATCTACAGTAGGAGGACCCATTCATTCATGGCCTACGAGGCCATGTTTGATGTGGGGTTCTTCTTGTCGATCCCTACGTGCGTGGAGAGGCTCCTCAATCATTTCCAACTGGCGTCGGGGCAGATCATGCCCAATTCCTGGCACCTCATGATAGTGTTCTTTGTGTGGGCAAAAGAGCTCGGGTATGCGTATCCTTCGCCGGCGATACTGCAACTGGCTTTTCAGTCGAAGAGGGGGGCGAAACCTAGCAATCGCGGGTTCGTCCAGCTTGAGGCTCGTAAGAAGGCCTTGTTCCTCCTCAAGGGGTTTAGCAAGGTCGCCCACTGGAATGATTGCTATTTTTGGGTGACCGAGCGAGAAGGGGATGGCCCTTTCCCGTTACCTTCAGGGATCTTGCAGCGGGGCCCTCCATCGTTCTCCCTCTAGTGCCAATCAACCCAGCGGATGCAGCCGTAGTGACAACCCTTTAGCAAGGCGTCCTTGTGACATTGCTGACGTGGTGATGGGGAAAGGCTGACGGCAGCAGGCCTAAGCGGCCTGGCGGTCCCTAGTAAGTATTTCTTGGTTGTAATTTACCGTTTTCCCTCTTGTCTCCTTTTTATCGCAACTAATCGGCAATTTCACCATATGCTTCAAGGGTCGGTGCCCGCCCTCCCCAAACTGTGAGGTGGGAAATTTCGACGATGGTTCCCCTCCAGTATTGCACGGGGGCCTCGGAGGTGACTATGGCTGAACTCGGAGAGGTTTGGGAGTTCATCCGTCTGGATGTGGAGGGGCAGACCAAGCGGAGGGGCGACCATCCGACCTCGGGTAGGTTCGGCCCCACCCTGTACCCCCCGTCTGGCTACGAAAAAGTACTACTATGGGGGCTGGTGCGGACGAGTCCCGTTGGCAGTGGCGAAAAAGAAAGCAGGATGTTGCGGCCGTCCTGACAGCATCCCGCGCCATCCCCCAGGAAAAGGAGGGGTTGCTTGACTCTAGTCTCCTGGAAGAGCCGAAGGTGGGTGGTTCCGAGGGGGCCAGCTCGCCCGGTCGCAAGACCTTGCTTCTGCCTCCTCGGTGGGGTCCAGCGAGGAGGGAAGTGAGGAGACGCGTGATGAGGCGACTGAAGGCGAGGAGGGCGCCCTGGTCGGTAAGGGAGCCGGAGCAGCGGAGGAGGAAGGGAGCTGCTCGGGGGCGACCACAAGTTCTTCCTCCGAGGAAGGGACGTCTTCCCCGAGTCCCCCGCCACTAAAAAGGCTCCATCGAAGCGGTCGGCTAGCAGGTGCACTTGCAAACAAATATTTAACTTATTCGACCGGTGGGCAGACTATTTGAGTGACCTTGAGATAGGCTTACTATTTACAGGCATGACGTCCGGAGAAGGACTAGGAGCCAAAACGACTGAGCCTCTGGTGGTAGAACTCAAAGGACCGGCGATGGTTGGTGAAGGGCCAGGGTTCGGGGTGATCGAGCCCTCGGTCGCGGACTCGGAGGGTTGGCGACGGTCGAGGGAGGACCGGGGGTTCAGGCAAGCCCCTAGGTGTTAACAGGGGCTCGAGTTGGGGAAGGGAGTACCCCAAAACCTCCTCTCCCTGCTAGAGGTGGGGATGTTCTCAGAGGCATGGTGGTTGACGTTGAGGCTCAAGCCCTCTAGTTTTGTTTGGATCGGCTGCGGCGCCTGAAAGTCCCCGTGCGCGCTCTGCGGCTAAGCTCCCCACCCCTTCAGGGGCCGGGGGTCTCTTTTGGTCCCTCCATTGTCTAAGGGGAGGCGCCCTCGGGGGAGGTGCCGGCCTTCACTATTGGAGAGGAGCTGGATGCAACCGGGCAGAAGGATGCTGGCCCATCCTCTCCCATTACCGAGCCAAAGGCGGACTCCCCATCCCAGAGCCCTCCCGGCGATACGTTAGTCATAGGACTCTCCTCCCTAGCATCTAAGGTCGTCTTCCAGGCGGCGGCGGTGTCCAACCACTGGTTCGAGGAGTTCTGCCGATCGGAAGCCCTGCGGAAAGAGCTGGCGGGCTCCCTGGTGGAGGTCCTCCGGCTCTGGGGGAGATTGGCAGAGGCCGAGGCTTTAGCGGCACTAGTGCTTAGAATCCCAAATCTGGTGAAGATGTTCTTCATGATGAACTTGTAGACCGTTGATGCTTTGATTTCCACGTAGGCTTCAACTTCCACCCATTTGGTGAAGTACACTGTCACCATGAGTATGAATGATTTCTATTTGACCGAGGAGTTGGGATTACCAAGGGGACCAATGATGTTGAATGCCCACATGGAGAAAGGCCATGGGGAGGACAGAGGATGGAGTGAAGATGTAGGGGAGTGAATTTTGTCAGTGTGAAGTTGACACTTAGCACACCTACAGACATGCCCTACACAATCTTCTTTTATGGTTGGCCAGTAATATCCTTGTTTAAGGATTTTCTTTGCTAACATCTGTCCATTAACATGGACACCACAAACTCCAGTATGAGCTCCTTCCATGATCTTCCAAAGCTCATCTTCATCCAGACATCTCAGAAGAACACCATCGAATCCTCTTCTATAAAGATCTCCTGCAACCAGAGTGTACCTTTGAGCGATTCTCCTGATAGCCCTTTTCTTCTCAGTAGTGGCTTCTTCATGATATGATTGATCTTTACAATACTCGGCAATCTCATAGTACCATGGTTTCTCCTCATCTTCCAATTCTTCCTGTAATTCTAGCAATATGATTTCTCTCTTCTCCATAATATCTCCATCTCGAACCTTCTTCAACAGTTTCTCCTTAACTTTAAGAAAAGAAGCCTATGGACAATGATTGATTCGAAATGTCTGCTGAGTGGAAAAAGATCAATTTAGTGAATAACTTGGCATAAGCAGAAGTGAGTTCTTGGTAAGGCTTGAGTTTTGGATTAAGAATGCGATACTTGGTGAGCACTTGCCGAAGGATGAGTTGACTATCACCTATAATTCGCAGTTTGGTGGCACCATGAAGATGAGAAGCCTCGAGGCCAGCAAGGACAACCTCATACTCAGCTATATTGTTTGTAACAGGAAAAGCAAGCTGAAAGGCCTGAGGAATGGTAACACCTTCAGGTGATAGGAGAACAATGCCAATACCCTTACCATGAGAGTTCAGAGTTCCGTCAAAATGTAGAGTCCACATATCATGAGTCAATTTGTTTATGGACATTAGTTCCTCATCCGAAAACTCCGATCAGACTTGATCAAATCGGGGAAGAGGGTGATGAGCAAGATGTTCTGTTATAGCATAGCCTTTAATCGCTTTATGCTGAATGTAGCTGATATCGAATTGAGAAAAGAAACTTTGCCATTGTGCTAATCTGTCTGTAAGGACGGATTTTTCGAGAAGGAACTTGATAGGATTCATCCTAGCGATGAGATGGACTTCATGGGCCAGAAAGTAATGCTTCAATTTCTGAACTATCCACACCAATGCGGCACGAGTTTTCTCCATCACCATGTATCTTTGCTAGGCGAGGTTGAGAAGTTTAGAGAGATAGTAGGCTGCCCTCTTCTTTCTTTCTTCATCTTCTTGCGCTAGGACAACCCCTACCGAATCATCTAGGGCATAAATGTACATAATTAAATGTTTGTTCGAAGATGGTGGTCTCAAGATAGGAGGACTTGCCAGATATTTCTTCAGTTCATTGAATGCCTCCTAATACTTATCGTCCCAATCGAATTTGACTCCTGGACTAGTAAGCTTGTAAAACGGCCTACATCTCTGTGAATGTTGGGAGACAAAACGGCGGATAAATTGTAACCTCCCGATCAATCCTCTTAATTCCTTCAAATTCTTGGGAGGTGGCATTTTTATGATAGCTTTTGCCTTATTGAGATCGATTTCAATGTCCCGTTTACTCACGATAAAACCTAGCAACTTCCCTGATCAAACACCAAACACACTTTTTATGACTCATTTTTAATTGATATTCCCTTGATCTTTCCAATACCTTAGCCAAGACTTTTGCATGATCAACTCTAGTCTTAGATTCTAAAAGATCATCTACATACACTTCTAAATGGATATGCATCACATCATGAAATATCGTCATCAAGGCCTTTCGGTAAGTGCCTCTAGCATTCTTTAATCCAAAAGGCATAACCACATAGCAATATGTTCCCCAAGGTGGAGTGAATGATGTCTTTTCTTGATCTTCTTCTGCCAAGCGGATCTGATTATATCTTGAGAAACCATCCATAAAAGACAGTTTCAAATCCAGCTGTATTATCAATGAGTACATCAATGTGAGGCAATGGAAAATCATCTTTAGGACATGCTCTGTTCAAATCCTAGAAGTCAATACAAATTCTGACTTTTTCGTCCTTTTTCATGACTAGGACTATGTTTGCCACCCATTGAGGATAGATGACAACTTTAATAAATTTGACTTTATGAAACTTGTTGACTTCCTCTTTCATTTTCAAAGCCATTTGAGGGTAGAATCGCCTCAATTTCTGTTTGACCGGGTTAGCTCCGGGTTTCAAAGTTAATCTGTGTTCCACCAAAGACGAGTCTAACCCCGACATATCTTCATAACTCTAGGTGAATGTGTCCTTATAATCTCTATGAACCTGAATCAAAACCTCTTCGTCCGATTTAGAAAGACTTTTACTGATGAGGACGATCTTAGGTTTGTCTTCAGTTCCTAGGTTGATTTCCTTGGTGGGTTCTTCTACAGTAGCTGAGGGTTCATCAACTCTCTTCATTCCACTTGCATATGCCTTAGCTACGTCCTCATCTTCTTCTTCACCTTCGATCATGGGGTCTTTCTTATGCAACAATTCATACACCCCATATCCATCATCAACATATTCTTCTTGTTAGTATTAAGTGGCCCGAAAGCTAATCCGATACTGTGTATTATTCAGTTTATTAATATAATGGCATAAATTCATTGTGTAATTAAATCGATCTTTGTTTATCGTATCACGATGAAGTCCATGAATATAGACAATAGTCTTCGAATTATGATGAGATCATAATTACAGGATCGAAGACTTATAAACACATGTTTTTAATTGTTCTTAGTCGGAGGATGTTTGAGACGGACGTCAAACATCCGGATAGACTGGTACAGGTTTCTTTAGCTCATACGATGAGGGTGACTGATCCTATAAGTTACTTGTGTGGAGACACTATGCTGGACCTGTAGGTGCTCATTGGTGAATGAGTTCATTGAACTGATCCGACCATGAATCACTGGATGGTATCTACCTAACTGTTAACCAGCTCGATTCTTTTGTCATAGTTGCGTGGATGGTCCTTGGACCTGAGACACACCAAGGATACCTTGTTGGTAGGTTTCTGAACTTTGACCTTGATTAACGAATCCCTGACCATGAGTTATCTATAAGTTAAGTGATCAGGTTCATAGAGATGCCATCGTAGGTAATTGTGTGTTCAATATGGGATCATCCACTTTCAATAATAAGAGAGAGAATGTTCCAGAAATGATGCGCTTAAGTCCCTGGCCAGGGCAGACTCTGTATCAGATAAAGAGTTATCTGATATAGATTAGTGGCATCTGATTCAAGTGAATTGACCGGCTATGATTTAACAGTAAACCATATCCTAGGTCAATTCGGGAATATTGCACGTATGGAGGATTATATCCGCGTGGTAACCGTTGACGGAAAGGTTCCCATACTGGTTTGCATAAACCCCAATGCCTTCCGGGATCATGTGGTGTTGTTTGGCACCCAACGTGATTGGAAACCCGTCCGAATTTATTGTGGGACATTAAATTTGGTTGATTAATTAATATAAGGATATTAATTAATTCAGTGGATCCGTAAAAGGTTACTAGACTTAATGGGATATTAACTGGACTAGTATTTGGGCCTAGAGGGTCACACGCAAACGATTTTCAAGTCGGTGGATATTTTGACGGGATTTCAGATAAGTGTGGGTTTTTCTGAAAAATCGCAAAGTGCTTATTATAAAATACCGGGGCTAGGTCAGGGGCAGGCAACCCCGACCTAGCCTCCCTCCTCTCTCTCCTCTCTCTCTCTAGGTGCCACCCACCTCTGGCCGGCCTCGGAGACTCCGCTCCGACTCCCGCCTGCTTCGCCCCCCTGTCCGACGGGAATTTCAGAATCCGTATGTCGCGGAGGATTACGCACAACCAGATGGGATCCGCGGACGTTGCAGCGAGCGGGGAAGTGAGGATGATCCACCGAGAGGAAGACCGCGTGGATACCTTTAGAGGCCGGGCACCTGCGTGACTTGCGGCATCACACAGATCGAATTGGACGAACGTGGATTCGAATCTGCGCAAGGTAAATTTGATTTATCGTTTAATATTTTTGTAGATCGAAATGGGATGGATCCGATTCCAACAATTATTTTTTGCTGTGTTTTTGTCACATCCGGATACAGGCGAACCCAACAGTGGTATCAGAGCCAGGTTCCACTGTGTTCGTTGCCGTTTCGGACCCCAAATCGATCGTTCTTTGATATATTCCATGCTTTATTTGCTCTTAATTAAATTTTATTGTTACAACGCTGTTCATTTGATGAACATGGGTAATTAGATTTTAATTTTGACAAGAAAAAATTAATTTTTGGGGATTTTCGTGTTCTTCGTGGGACAAAGAACGGATGTGCAAGAAAAATCCCCACGAGCACGTCAAGTGTTGTGGGTGGCTCGGCAGCACCTTAGAAAACCCTAGGGGGGGTCGCCGGACGTCACCTCCCAGCCCACCGATGCCGGTGTAGGCTGCCGGCCGACCCTCCCTCTTTCTTCTTCCTGCGGGTTAAAGATGGGGGGGGGGGGGGGTTCGGTTACATGCAGAGAAATGGGATGGGGAGGGAGTGCACCGCCGGCCAACCAGGGACCACCGGCGCCGTCGTTGGAGCCCTGGCCGCCGGGCAGTGCCCTGCCGGCCGGCTCTTGCTGGGCAGGAGGCCGGCGGCGGCGCCCGCCCTTCCCACGCTTGGGCCCGAGCCAGCCGAGCAGCTGGCCCGCCCCCTTCCTGCGTGCAGTTGGGAAACCCTAGCTGCACGCAGGAAGGGGGCGGGCCCTCCCCTGCTGGGTCGGGCCGGGCTGGGCCGGGCCATGGGCCCGAGCCAACCTAGCAGTTGGCCCGGACTAGGCCTGCCCATTTGGGCGGGTCGGGTCCAAGCCTAGTTGTTGGCTAGGCTCGGCCCAGTGCCGAACCCGGGTCCAGTAGGGGCTAGACCCGATTGGTCCATTGGACCATGCCTCATTGTCCCCCTTTTTTCTGGCCTAAATTAAATAAATAAAAAATAATAAAATTGTTTTTCACAAAATTCAAATTTTAGAAAACTTGTTTTTGAAATTGAGTTAAATTCTATTTTTTTTTATTATTGGGCCAATTTTGATTTAGAATCTAATTTTTAATTAACAAATAAGTTGTTGATTAATTAATTGTCTAATTGTTAGATATGTTGATGTTAATGTTTACTAATTTAAATGTTAAATTATTTACATTAATTTCAATTGTGTTAAAGGCATGGAATATTAAAAGATCGGACCTATTTGGTTGATTTGTGCATATGATGTGATATGACTGCTTCTTTAAATTTGATTTAAACTAGCATGCTTTAACAAAATGAAATTTTTTGAAAATTCAAATCCAAATTTTGCTTGGTCCTTGGTTTATGAAATCAAATTATTTATTTTTGAAAATTCATTTATTTAGCCATGTGTTGTGCTAATTCATGTGTTGTTTGTTTAATAAAAATTACACGGTGGTCATGGATAAGCCCTCGATATTTTTCTTGTAGATGTGGATCGATGATATGTGCATGTGTGGTTTATTAATTGTTAATAAATAGAGGTTTGCAAACCTCTCCCTTTCTCATATTCCATTATATCTCTACCTCCCTCCTTGATGTATTCGCCATAAGGCTTTCTCTTTTAAATTATCATGTAATTGGGAATTTATGATGTAATTTGACTGAGGCGGCTAAACAAGGAGCGAGGATGATCCACAAGTGCAACCAAGAAGGAAATGAAGGAGTTCATTTAGCCAATGAGTTTGCAGACACATAATATGATTCTTATATTGTGAATGTGTGTGTTTGACTGTCTTGCTCAAGTCAACCACAGTGCTATCTATGACCACACCATGATATGTATGCGATGCGTGTATTTCTTTTTGATTACGAATATTCAATATATTTAATACTATCACCTAGGATGAGACCAAAATAAATAAATAAAACCTTCATTACAAAGTTTAAGCCGGAGCGCGAGTCATTGAGAATGCACCGCGTGGCTCTCTATTAATATAGTTTTTAGAACTTAATTTAGTGGTGGTATTTTCTACATATGGGGATTAGATGCCTTGAGATTGGAATAGAGGAACGATATAGCTATCCACGCGTTTACCCGGAGACTATATTCCTACTCTACTCCATCACATATTGATGGTAACGTTTAGACCATGTATAATGGTTTACTGTGTTTATCCGGGACCATTAATAACCTGAGAGCCGAAATAAGATCAGATATTGCAAGGAGTTGTAATTACCATGAGATGGTTTCTTTGAGATAGCAATATGATACTATGTGTTTACCCGAGGTCATGCTGTGATACTTGGAGATTCTGATCCCCACTATGAGATAGTCGGCGTCTCCCGTTCTGTATATCTGAAGGTTATACAGTCTGACGATAATTAGTGGGAGTAAAACTATATAATAAAAGTCCATATTTGTTTTCATTAATAAACTGAATTTCTGTTAATTAAAATTTGATTATCACCTGTAGGCTAAAATGTCGCACCATAATCATTTGCGTGGCATACTGGATGCCAATCATTTGACAGGCCCTAACTATTCAGACTGGCTCAGAAACCTGAAGATTGTCCTTAGATCTAAGCGAATTGCATATGTCCTGGATGAAGAACCTCCTACTGAACCAACATTAGATGCCCAAAGGAGGACATGCTGACTATGAGAAATGGAAGGGAGATTCTACCATAGCCCAATGCTAAATGTTAGCCCCTATGAGCAATGAGTTGTACAGGCAGCATGAGAAGATGGATGCAAGATCCATCATGCTCTATTTGAAGGAGCTATTTGGTGAGTAGAGCAGAATCGAAAGATATGAGATATCTAAGAATCTATTCAAGGCTCAGATAGTAGAAGGATCTTTAGTACATACTTATGTGCTGAAGATGATAGAATGGGTGGAAAGGTTAGATGCTTTTGGGTCCCACTCCCCAAAGAGATGCATACCGACCTTATGTTGTTTTCACTTCCACAATCATATGCTCAGTTTATTGTTAACTTTAACCTGAACAAGATCCAGACAACTTTGGCTGAATTATTGAATATGCTGAAGACTGTAGAGGGGAACCTTGTGAAGGAAAAACCCCAAGTCCTCATGGTTGATAAGACCAGCAGGAAAAGACTGGCAGTCCAAGCCTTTAGAAAAAGTAAAGGGAAGAATGAAAAAAAGCTAAAAGTTGTCAAGAAGGACAAGGGCAAGAGTGTTGAGAAGGGTGAATGCTTCTACTGTCATCATAAAGGCTACTAGAAGAGGAATTGTAAAGAATATCTCAAGGACAAGGCTCAAGGAACTGTGAAGCAGTAGGACGCTTCAGGTATCTATATGATAGATGTAAACTTTTCAATTAGAGATTACACATCATGGGTATTAGATACTGGATGTGTTTCTCATATTTACAATTCTATGTAGGCACTGACAAGAAGGCATAAGCTGAGAACCGGCGAGGTGGAGCTGAGGCTAAGTAACGGCATAAGAGTTGCGGCGATCGTTGTGGGGATAGTGAAGCTGAAGCTACCATCTGAAGACATTTTTTCATTAGATTAATGTTATTGTGTACCTAGCATAATAAGGAATATTATTCCTATTTCACGTTTAGATAGAATTAAGTACACATTATCTGTTGGGAATAATTGTTGTTCAATTTATTTCAGAAATAATTTAATAGCTTCTGCTTCATTATCCAATGGATTGTACTTATTAAATATGTCTCACAATAATTTTCATATCGGTTCTTTAACTAAAAGAAACAAGTATGAAGTGAACAAAGCCTACCTATGGCATTGCAGGCTTGGTCACATTGGTGAAAATAGACTCTAAAGGCTGCATAAAAATGGATACTTAGATCCATTTGATTATGAATCATATGCAACTTGTGAGTCGTGTTTGATGGAAAAAATGGCTAAATCTCCATTTACTGGAACTGGAGAACGAGCCAAAGACATATTGGAACTAATACATTCTGATGTATGTGGTCCTATGTTAACTCAAGCCATTGGTGATTTTTCATATTTCATTACGTTCATTGATGATTTCTCAAGGTATGGCTTCATATACTTATTGAAGTATAAATCAGAAGCTTTTGAAAAATTCTTTCCACGTTTTCAATAAGAGACCCCTTCTTTCACCTTGATGAGAGCTCCAATTCTTGCAATGACCAACCTCTTTGAAGGTTCAAAGGGGTTATATATATATAGAGGGCTTCTTTGAAGCAATTTGACTCCTAAAACGCTCTCCTTCGGTTTCCGAATTGCCATGGATAAATATTACCAATTTAGAAACCTTCCACCATGGAAACAAGATAATCTCGACCAAACCACACTTATCTTTAACTCACTGAATTGCATCCCTCCAAGATGACGTCTATTAGAATTGCGTCGACCTACCATGATGTCTTTTGAGGGGCCAAAATAAGAAAGATAAATCCAGAAAAGGAAAGATAATTAGGAAACCTAAAATACATCGGCCATGGGCGATGCCATTTAGATAAATAGGAAATTGATTAAGAATCAAAATAGCAACTGGAAAGGATTAGGAAACTTGAATCACGTCGTCCATAGGCGACGCCATTCAACTTAATCCTTATCGATTAAGAAATTTGTGTTAGAATTGATTTCAACTAGAAATCTAAATGGCGTCGACCATGAGTGACGCTAATTAGAAATTCTCAAGAAAAATAAGTAAAAATTAATTAATGATAAAAAATCAGATCATTTTGGAGCATCATAAATGTGACGCTGATCCTTGTAGGGTCAACTGGGCCGATCTCGTTACAGTCACCGTTTATTCCTACCGAAAACTAGTTGGTCTTCAGTCTTACCTTCGAGATCTGGATGATTTTGCAGGGTTTTATATACACAGAGCAATTCCTCACTGTTAATATATTAGCTAACCTTCCTTACAAAGTCCAGAAGGTCAACTGGAAGCTCTTGGCTCAGCTCAAACTAAGCCTGTAACTTGTTGTCCCTGCTATGAAATACTGCATCGCGTTCGGCACATCCACATTGGGGATCTTTAGGGCAGCTTCATGGAAATGCACCCAGTACCTCCACAATGACTCATCCATTTTTTGGTGCAAAGGTGCCAAAGAGGCCGTGGTTATTGGCATACGCCTACTGGCGACAAAATTATTCTGGAGGGAATGTCGTAGCTTTTTGAAGTTGTCAATAGAGGTGGCTTTAAGATGTTAGAACCTCTATAGGGCATTCCCCTCCAGCATTGTCAAGAAGGCTCGACACTTAATTTCGTTTGGTACGTTTAGAAGCGAAAATGTGCTCTCGAATATCTACAAGTGATCATCTGGGTCCTTCGTGCTGTCGTAAGTCTTCAAGGTAGGCATGTAGAACCGCGGGGGGAGAGGTTCCTCCCGCACTCGGCTCGTAAAACAGGAAGCCCACCCCCCTAAATCTTCTAGGACGGACTTTTGATGTCGTCGGAGTAGCTTTTCTACCCATTATTCTAACCTTCACACTCTTCGCTCTCTCGGAGACATATGGAGAGAGTAACGGCTAGTCCGACAATGCCTATTCGGAAACGAGGCTGTCGATCGAAGGACCTCTGAGGAGAAGTGTTGCTGTTGTCGGATCCTTGTCTTGTCATTGGCGACGTGAACCCTTGGTTCGGGGCAAGGCGAGGCTTCTGGCTAGGCTGTGCAACCCTCGCACTGAGGGTCGTTCTCGGGCCGATCACTCGCGCGAGCAATCTTGCTCTGCGGAGTCAGGAAGTGAAGGCTGCTTCTCCGTAGGGATGACGGGACCACTTAACGTGAGCGGCGGTATAGCTTGTACCAACTTTTGTACGTTTTGATGACTCCCCGCAGGACAAGCTGTCCGTTCATGCCTCCCAAGCGGCATGTCCTCTTCAAGGCGATCGACCTTCGCTTCCAACCTGTTATGCCCCACACTTTTACAACCCATTAATGAATTTAATAATTTAAATTCGACCAATTAATTAATTATAAGAGTCTATTAGTGAGTTTAAGTGAATTGATTTAGTCTAATTAACCCAATTATGACAGCCCATTAGTCTAATTATACTATTAAAAATAGTCCACTAATTTAGTTCAAATTTTGAGTTGATGCATTGGACAGCAAGATAGTAAAATAATGATAACTTTATAATAAAATTCTGATTAAGACATATTTGGTATCATTGGAAAGACCATAAAAAGTTCTATAACTTGGTAGAAGACCATTTATACCAATTCAGATGTTTTAGAGGTCAAAAGTATTTATGAGCAATTTTAGAAAGTTGGCCATAGAGAACAAGTCCTAGTTAGACTACGATTTGGATTAGGAAATAAAAGATGACACAATTAAAATTAAGCATGACCTAAAAGTTTATGTATGACATATTTGACTTGAATTAGAAGTATCACATAATAAATATGAATATAATTAAGATTATAATTAATGGGTAGAAAGTCATAATTGGAATTCTATTTGAACTAGGATTCTGTACACAGATTTATTTGACATAATCTTAATGTTTTAAGTATAACTTCGTGTATAAAATTATAAATTAACTAAGATAACTCCCATTAGAATGATAACTCAAATTCTAGAGGTTGTATGAATACTATATATTTAAAATAAGTCGTTTATTAGTCGGAATTGACATATTTGGAGGAGAAGAAAATCTACCAGATTTTTGAGTTCGGAATACTCAGGATAGCAGGTTAGTAAAATAGGCATACGTTTTTGTACCAATGTCCACAAATAATGCGATTGATGGTATTAGAAAGATAATAAAAAGTTCTAAAACTTAATAGAAGAAAGTGTTTCCTAATTCGGACGTTTAAAGGGTCGAATATAATGGTTTTCAAAAAAGAAAATTGCAGGTGGCATGAACAGAGTTCGATTTGCACTAGGAAGTGAGGAGTTGGAGTTCGACACTAGCAAAGGAAGGGGTGTTAATGGTTGTATTAGGAAGAAAAATAAGTATAAATAGAGTCTTGGGATCATACTTAAGTTCTATTGCATGCAGTTCTCTTCCAAAGGTAAATTCATGTGCTGTTCTTTAAAGAATATAGTTGATTCATAGTTATTTCTTTTGGGAGTTTGATTTTTATCAATATTTTGTACTATTAGATGTTTAGAAAACATGGGAAAGAGTTTAGATAATATGAAAGAGAGTTTAGAAGATGAAGAAACTATAAGTAGATAACAAAGAAGCTATTGGGGAACTAAGAGTCGACCTCTCTTTAAAAGGTAGGTGGATAACTCTAAGTATGATCTATTTTGTATTAAATCGACTATCCATGTGCAAAGACTTTAGCATACTTGCATATATGCTCTGATATTTGTTTGTTCGGTTCCTTATATGGTGGCTAGATGTATGTCTATTTGATATATTTGAATTTGATTTGTTTGACACATAATTATGAAATATAATTTACTGTTTGGATCTATTTGATTCACCTTATAATTTCTTTTAACATGTATGCTTAGTTATTTTGATCTCAACCTATTTGATTAAGAATTCATGTTCATTCTGATTTGCTGTTTTGACAGTATAAACTCCGATTTCATAAGCTACTATGTCATAATAAATTTGCTATATGTTCAGTTTGATATGTAATATGTTCTGATCATATTTAGTAGGCTTATTCAATTAGATAAGAATCTGATTATGCCATATATCTTATATGTTAGTCGATCCATTCATGCTATTAGAAAACACATTTGATTTGATAAGTTTATATCTGACCATGTTTTGTATCATATTTTTATTTGAGTTATATGTAGAACTGTGTAAGATTATGTTTAGTATAATTGTATAATTTGATTTGTAAAATTTACTATATGTTAAGTCATGTGGATGGTCTGAAGCCTACTGAGTGATTGTACTCAAATCCTATTAATATTTTTAGAGTCTGAGAAAGAGAATCAGAAATTTGAGGAGACTTTTGATTGAGGCATTTGACATCTTTAAGAGAATATCTAGATTTAAATTTATAATTTTTTTAGATTTGACGCAGTAGGGATAATGAGAAATTGATGTAGTTTTATTTATTTGTTGAGATTGAGAATTTATATATAAATTGATGGATATTGTAATTTGTGAACTTTAGTATTAGTTATAATTAGATATTTTGGATTAATTGACGGCTATGTCATTTATTTAAATTGCCTTGTGGTTGTTTAGTTCTTATATCAGTTTGTTATGGTGGAATTTGTTACGAGATTACGCAATTATGAGAGTTTGAACATCCTCAGCCATATGATCTTAAGCCATACCAATCGATCTTAAAAGATATGATGAAGTTTAAGATTAGTATGATCTTGGAGTTTAGATTAGCAATTAAGGTAATGCTTAGTTTCAAGTTATAGTTTGGAGATTTGGGGATAGATGATTATAAATGTTGTGCTTATCTGGTTCCTATAATTAGGCTTATATAAAGAGAATTCTTAGTGTGGCTGGAGATTAAAAGGATTAAATTTTGTCCTTTTAAGGAGGAGAGCCAACTATAGGACATAGGTGCCATGTACTTATACATTTCTACTAGGTTTATTAAACTATTGAAAATTGACTTATTCGTATTCCTGATTCTTTGATAATTAATATTAATGGATGTCTTGACAATAATATATATTCTTAGATAACAAGCTATTCATCTACATTCATTTGTGTTATCTATAAACTAGAAAGAATCGGTTAACACATTAAAATGCTAGTATAAGATAGTGCTTCTAAATTTTATATAAGCTACTCATATCTAATTCCATGACATGTGTTTGATTGGATGTCGATAATCCTAAATCTACTTTTTAAAGTAAATAACTAGAATCATACTATACCATTGGTTGTTAGTACTTATTCGAGAAAATATAGAGACTACACTGGATATGAGTTCATTTAATAGTAGTGCTACACCATGAATGTATTTTATTAATTTATTAGAATAATAAAAAGATACTTATAGACATGTACACAATCTTTTTAAAGTAATACATTAGGCCACCTATAAGCATATACTTAAGCCCTTCTATGTTATCTTTTACGTCTTACCTTTGAATATAAATATAGTTACTCCTAGTACTATAATGAATAAATTTGCTAAGCATACATAATCTATAAATTAGTTAAGAGAGTAGACTTGTGAAGGATATTTGAGAGTTAAGCACGTTATCCTGATTAGAGATTAGATCCATCGTCTTAAAACTTTCAGATTAGAAGCAAAATATCGATGAAACATGATTTTCATTAGATTTCTAAAAATATTATAATTATTTGAAACAAAGATGATTCTTTAGCACCGTACTGTAATGTTAGAACTCTTATGTATCTCAAGTTGAAAATACTCATAAGAGTTAATTGACATACTCTTATGATATTCAAAGTGCTTTTAGAGAGTAATTATAAGTCATGATAAAACTGCTATGATCATGATTTGTATCCTAATTATTTTGGTACATATTCAACCATATGAGAGTTTGTTAGTCATTGATCTCTTTTCATCTTATGTTTTTAGTTATATCAGGATAATTTTATCTATTAATTAATTAAGTCGATTAACTAACTAAATTGGATCTCAAGTCTATAAACATTAAATCAACGGTATATATTAACCTCATTATAAATATCTATTTATCGTAGTGATCTGATTTTGATTGAGTAATCCCTTAATTTTATTTTACAGCTTTAGAATTTAGTATGAGTAATCTATTAATACAAAGATAGATTATTAGAATCTATCAAGTTTTAAGGACGAAAATTCTTTAAGAAGGAGATGATGTTATGCCCTATACTTTTATGACCTATTAATGAATTTATTTAATTTAAATTAAATCAATTGATTAATTATAAGAGTCTATTTGTAACGACCCGCCACCCTATAATTGGAGATCCGATTACTAAATGGGTACCGAATCATTAATTTGGAGCCAAACCAGGATCTTGATAAGTCTGGGAAATAAATAATAAACTAAGCTAAACATTCACATCGCATTGAATTAAAAGGAAGTGCAAGAATTAAAAATTATTACAATGCGACTCGATTCAGCAAATAATTACATACTCCAACTGAAAGGAAATAATTAAGCATACAAGGTAGAAAATAAAATAACAACTACATCGGGGCATACCCCGGAAAATCAGCTATTGGCGCGGGACCCAAAGCAACACTCTCTTCGCTACGCCTGCCTGGAACCCTCACCTGAAAATCGCAGGGGTGAGTCTCATAGAAAAGACTCAGTAGGGATCCTTTGATCCCCACCGCCCATTCACGCACCTACAAGTGCAGCAACACAAATATAGATGATCTAAGCAAGTAAAGCAGTAAACACAATTCCTATATTTCGGTTTAAAACACATGCATTCGAAACATAACATGTACAATTCTGAAACTATTCTACCACGGAGCCCATAACCAGCGTCTCGGCAAAACACGCCAACCACAAGGCCAAACACGGGAAACACCGACCCGCTGAGACCAAACAGCAACCCCTCGGATAGCGCGCTGGCTACTTTGGCCAGACAAGCTTTAGGTGGTTCTGCTTCCCCCAGCATGAGTGACACTCCGAATATACTACTCCCTCACCGGTACTAGCTATACCCCGGGGTACACCAGGTGACCCTCTCTCTAGGTGTAATGACCGAGACTTTCGGATCCGGTTTTCGGGTCAGACCCTTTTGTTCTAGTCCCGGTGGGGGGCGGAAGTTCTGAGTTGAATCGCGTCAGGACCTGGTGACGCGTTTTAAACGGCGTCCACCTTGGCAGACGCGTTTCAGGTGCTGCCACGTGGGTGCCGCGGGGGGTTGGCCTTGGGCCGCGTGGGTACGGCCCTGTCAGGTCGTCTGAACGGCGTCTGCTAAGGACGACGCCTTTCAGACTGCGACTCTGGGTGTGTCAGAGTACGGCCCTGACAAGTTGTCTGAATGGCGTCTATGTAGGACGACGCGTTTCAGAATCTTGTCAGAGCGGCCGTCTTGTCACCTGATAGGCGTCCGTAGATGTCGACGCGTTTTAGCCAGTTCCTGGTTAACCCCGCAAGCCCTCCTTCTTTCCCTCATTTTCTCCTAACTCTCCTTCTCTCCTCCTCCGGCGACCGGCGGCGACCACCTCCTCCTCCCTCTTTTCCTCCCACCATTTCGCCTCTCCCTCCACTCCATCCTCCACCTAACTCGTGCCACTACCACCTCCACTTCCACTGCGGCGTTCTACTCTCCGGACGGCGGCCGACGTCACGGTGGAGTAGGGACGACCACGGCGGTACCGGCGGCGGCGTGGGGCGAGAAGGGTGAACGGCGTGAAGTTTGGAGGAGTCCGAGTGTCCGGTAGGGTGACGTTCCCCATTGCATTGTGTTTAAATCATGTTTTCCTCGATATGCATGTGGTAGATCTTCGGCTTTGGGGGTTAGAATGAGCATGTTTAGGTTCTCTATGGGGGTGTTTGCCTATGAATTGTCTTGCTCTTCGTTTCCCCTCCAGTTTGAATGGTTTTTGGGGTTATTTGGGGTTGGATAGGGAGCCCTCGGGTTTAGGGCGTCCCTGGTTCCTGGGACTGAAAGACGTCGTGCATGGACGACGCCTTTTTGAAGGGCGTCGGGCCATCACGACGCCTTTTAGACGGGAATTAACTGGCAGACAGTCTGCCAGGCTGAGGTTTCTGTGGCTGAAAGACGTCATGAATAAGCGACGCGTTTTTGAACGGTGTCGGGCATCCATGACGCGTTTTAACCGCAGAAATCCCTTGCATAAGGCCTTGAGAATTCCGGATTTTCGTATTGAATGGCGTCTGGGGATGTCGACGCCTTTTAAAAGGCGACCATGAGGGTCGACGCCTTTTAAGGCCAGATTCTGAAGACTGATTTATTTAACCTGTACTTGGAGCTTGAATGGCGTCGACCTCGGTCGACGCGATTCAAGACAGAATCTCACTAATGCATGCCAGTAAAACGTGTTCATACTACTAGATAGATGGTTAGCACATGTTTTAGTGCACCCGATAGAAATGGATTCCTTATGATCGGATGGTTCTATGTGTGTTATGCGATCGCGGGCTTTTCACGTGACCGGATCGCACTGTGTTGGGTTTTCAGTTACTGTGGACCTGGAGTGACATTGTAGCACTTTATCACCCTGTGCTGGTGGGGGCGTGAGCACAGCGCCGGTGGGGGCGTGGGCGGGGTGACGCCTAGTGAGAGAGGGTCACCTGGTGAACCCCGGGGTCAGCTAGTACCGGTGTCGGAGTGGTACATTCGGAGAGTCACTCATGCTGAGGGAAGGGGTAGTCACCTGCGCCAGTTGGGCCGGAGTAGCGAGCGTGCTATCCGAGGGGCTACTCCTTGATCTCAGCGGGTCGAGGTTTTTCCCACCGTTGTTTGTACGGTCGGCGGGTTCTATCGGAACTACAGTTGTGGATTCTCTAGCGGCTGGTTTGGAATGTGCGTGTTCATTATGCTTCGATTGCATGTATTCTCACGTAGAGAATTAGGTATTGTACCTGCCACTACACTTGTTACTTCACCGTTAGCTGCACTTTACACTTGTGGGTGTGTGCGTGGGCAGTGGGGATCGAAGGATCCCTACTGAGTCTTGTTCCTGAGACTCACCCCTGCGATTTTCAGGTGAGGACTCCCAGCAGACTTAGAGCGGCGTGTGCGGCCGTGTGTTGTGCGTCTTCGGCAGTTGTTCCGGGGTATGCCCCGATGTAGTTGTTATTTATTTCTGGCCTGTATGCTTAATTATTTCCTTTCAGCTGGAGTATGTAATTATTTGCTGTAATTGAGTCGCATTGTAATAATTTTAATTTCCTGCACTTTCATTTCAATTCAATGCGATGTGAATGTTTAGCTTAGTTTATTATTTATTTCCCAGACTTACTAGATCCTGGTTTGGTCCCAAATTTAATGATTCGGTACCCATTTAGTGATCGGATCCCCGATTATAGGGTGGCGGGTCGTTACAGTAGGCGTCACCCCGCCACTCCCACACCGGCGCCGTGTCACTCCCACACCGACACAAGGTGCCTAAGCGCTAACAATTGTCACTCTAGGCCCACGATCGCACAAAACACAACACGGTGCGATCCGATCACATTGAATCCATCGTCATCGAGTACATTTCTAAGCATGCAATTAACTAAACTATCTAACAATGTAAATACGTGTTAAATGCAGGTATTAATGGAATTATGGCTTGAATCGCGTCGCCCAAGGCTGACGTCATTCAAGGTTCCTAAACTGGTTCATGTGAAATATGGCCTCGGAAGATGGCCTAAAATGCGTCGTCTATAGAGGTCGCCGTTCAAAAGGCGTCACTGTCCCTAGTCGCCTGATAACGATAGAAACAGAGACAGACCTCAGAGTGATCTGACTTAAAACGCGTCGAGCATGGAAGTCGCCGTTCAAAAGGCGTCGCTGTCCCTGGACGCTCATCAGTCCAGAGACAGAGTCTGTTATTTGGGATAAATCGCGTCGCTGGTGGAAGTCGCCTTTCTAAAAGGCGTCGCTGTCCCCCGACGCCATTTATCCCTCACAAACAGGTTCTTCCTCCGCTATCTCCCGATCCACGGGGTGAGATTTCCTCTCCCAAATCGTGTAAAAACACTAAAAAAGGTGGAGAAGGAGGAGAAGAACCTAAATACCCATTAAAACACCCACATTCTCATCACATGCAATTAACATTTTCACCCCAAGAAAACCCCTAAACATACTTCAAGCGGGAAAAACATGGTTTTTAAATGAAATACAACGGGGATCGTCACCCTACCGGTTACTCGAACTCCTCCTAGCTCCAAGCCGCCTACCCGCCTCGCCATACGCCGCCGCCGGTACCGCCGTGGACGCCGTTACTCCTCCGGGACGTCGGCCGCTGTCCGGAGAGAAAAACGCCGCAGAGGAGATGGTGGTGGTAGTGGTGGGAGTTAGGAGGTTGATGGGGTGGAGGGAGAGAAGAAATGGAGGGAGGAAAGCAAGGAGAGGGGGAAGGGATTCGCCAGAGGTCGGAGGGAGAGAGGAGAGAGAAGAGAAAGGAGAGAATGAGGGAAAGGAGGGAGGGTTCGCAGGGTGATCGTTCCAAATTATGCGTCGTTAAACACTCATGAAAACATTCAATCTAAATTTATCCGGCTCACTCAAATCAGATTTTGAAAATTAATAGTGGTGAGTCTGAGTCGATCCACAAAGAGATAGAATTTTAATTTTGAAAACTTTGGAATTTAGTTAATCTAAAAATAAGTGAGACTTTAAGTAAACTAATTACTTATTTAAACTAGAATGAAATTAACTAATGTTACCTAAAAATATAATTACTTAAATTAAACAAATCTTTTTTTTCTTTTCTTTTTCAGAAATTAAACACAAACACATATATAAAAAAATAAGCACAACAAAAAATTTATAACAAAGACATTGAAATTTAACTATGTATAACTTATTAATTATCTAAAAATTACGAAACAAATTGCAAAATTTTATGATTTAATATTCTTAAACTAAATAATCAAACATCACATAACCAACAAGTAATCCTAATTAAATAAACAAACATTATACTAATGGGGAAAGAAAACTCAAGATAACAGCAACTGTGGGGTTGCCAGCTGGTGCAGGAAGTTTCAAGTGCTGGTTATGCACGTGGCTGTTGCATGGAGCTCGGTTGGTGCAGGCTTCAACAGGTGCCGGGCATGCGCATGGGCAGCTGGTGGCCTTGGTTGGTGGAAGCCCGACGTGGAGTTGCTTCTGGTGGAGGTGCACGAGCTTGCTGGCCGAGGAAGGATGCTTGGAAGCTGCTGGTGCGTAGAACTGGTGGAAGCTTGACGTGGAGGCGCTGGATGCTTGAGCTTGGAGGGATGTGCCTGGATGCGTGGAGAAGGTGGAGGGCTTCACCGCGGCTGGCCGGCATGCATGGAAGGAGGACGCTGGCTTCAAGCGGATGTGGGTTGCTGGAGCTGCTGCTGCATGCGGCTACTGGTGCACCGATAGAGGAGGTGCTGGTGCGTGCAGGAATGCCGGGCTTCACCGCAGAGTGGGGGCTTGCAGGTTTGAGGAATAGAAGAGAGAGAGAAAACAGAGGGAGAGAAGGAGAGAAAACCGAGAGAGGGAGAGAGGTGCTGTTGGGAATTATTCAGAGAGAAAGAAGGAGAAAGGGAGAGGCTGCGGGAGAGAGAGGAAAAACAGAGAGGAAGACTGCGGGAGAGGGAGAAGGAGGAAGAGAAAGAGAGAGATAGAGGGAGAGAGAAAACGTAACAGGGAGAGAGGGTGTCGGAATTGGAGGGGTTGGAGGCTGAGAAGAGAGGGTTGCGGGTTTGAGGAATAGAGAAATAGGAGCTGTGGAGGGCTGCGGTTGAGAAAGAATAATGGCGAGCCGAATCTGGGAGAGAGAGGGGGAATATATGGGAGAGAAGAGAGAGAGCGTGTGGGGGAAGCTTGGAGAAGGAGTCGGATTCGGATTTGGAGAGGTTTCTTTAAAAAGAGAGAGAGAGAGTTTTAAAATAAAGAAAGGAAGGGATGTGGCTGGGAAATTGGAGAGAAAGAAGGAAATAAAGGGTTTTGGGAAACTCCAGAGAAAGAAGGAATCAGAGCAATATTAGGACATCAAATTACATTTTTACCCCTGTTTTAGTTGAATTTATTGAAATCCGAACACTAAACCTCCCCCAAATTTCCGGAAACTCCACCAGCTACACTGCATCATCGGCATGTCCTGTTCACATAAAATAAATATAAATTAGCACATTATCATAAAAATATCATCATATTTATTTATTTCGTCTCAATTTTGTCGAAAAACCGCAAATGCGCTATACTCCTTTAATCACATGAAATGACGATGTTTTTAAGTCAGAATTTGACGAAATTGGTACCGTTGGACTTGGTACACAATTATCTATCATTTGATGCTATTTTGCAGATAAAAACATGAGTATGATGCATATGATTTCCCTTAAATGATCAATTTAACACTTTATCATGGGGTCAAACAGAAGCTGGGGAAAATGCGTCGTCCAAGCCCGACGTCATTCAGATGACAAGACCGGGCCGTACTCTGACAAAGCAGGGTCGTACTCTAAATGGCGTCGTCCATACAAGACGACATTCAAACCATAAGACCGGGGCCGTACTCTCGCGCCCCAAGGCCAGCCCACGTCGCGCCCACGTGGCACAGCCTAAAACACGTCCACATTGATGGACGCCGTTTAAACCACGTCGAGCTTGCTTGACGCGAAAAGGAAACTAAGTCACAACCCCACTAGGGCCCAAACTAAGGGATCCGACCCCAAAACTGACTCGATAACCAAATCCGAAACCTCAATCCTTACATTTTCCCCCCCTTAAAAGAATTTCGTCCCCGAAATTGCATGCTACAATTAACGAGATTGAAAAATAATGGTACAAGCTTACAATAGAACTTACGAGAAAAGGTAGGGAAACTACTCTCACATCTCATCCTCGCGCTCCCAGGTCGCCTCGCCTCTGGAGCGATACTGCCAAATCACCTTAACTAGGGGAACAACCTTGTTCCGAAGGACCTGTTCCGTGCGATCCTCAATCTGTACTGAAACTTCCAGAAAGGACAAGTCCTCAGCGACTTCCAACTCTGAAAAGTGTAAAACATGAGATGGGTCCTGAACATATCTCCTCAGCAAAGAAACATGGAACGCATCATGCACTCCTGTAAGACTAGGCGGCAAGGCTAGCTGATACGCCGTTTCTCTAATTCGAGCAAGAATAGGAAAAGACCCAACATATCGCGGACTCAGCTTACCTTGCTTCCCGAATCTCATTACACCCTTGGAGGGTGAAACTCAGAGAAACACGTGGTCCCCAACCTCAAACTCAAGCGGTCTCCTACGGACGTCTGCATAACTCTTTTGTCTGCTCTGAGCTATAGTCAACCTCTGCTGCACCACTCTGGCAACCTCAGTACACTGCTGAACCAACTCTGGCCCTACTATCTGCCTCTCGCCAATCTCAGACTAATTTGTAGGAGATCGACACGGCCGCGCGTACAATGCCTCATAAGGCGCTATGTCGATACTAGAATGATAACTGTTGTTGTAGGCAAACTCCACTGTAGACAAGTGCTGCTCCCAAGAACCTCCCCAATCTAAGCAACATGCCTTGAGCATATCCTCTAATGTCTGAATGGTCCTTTCCGACTGCCCATTAGTCTCGGGATGATAAGCCGAGTTGAAGGCTAGCTGCGTGCCCAAGGCCTTTTGAAAACTCTTCCAGAACTTAGAAGTAAATCTTGGATCCCGGTCTGACACGATGGATAAGGGCACTGATAGCCAATGATTATGTCGTTAAAAATCACAGCTAACAATCATATTTTAATCGGCTCATGTAAATTAATTTTAGCAATAGCAATAGTGAGTCCGAGTCGAATCCACAGGGAATTAAATTTATAAACTTTGAAAACTTTGGACTTTGATTAAAAGAAACAAGGTAGAAAATTTATGGAATTAACAAACTTATACTATCTAAGATGATTTGATGAAATAAGGATATAAATGTAAATGATAGAGTTAAAAGGTATGGCAAAAGAGCATTAAATGCAGTAGAGATGCCATTCTCTGTTACGCACGCCGTCATGCCCTAAACCAACTAAAAACTGCCACATACCCTCTTGTTACTATTCATCCAAAAGTTTATTTTATTTTATTTTATTTTTTTAATATTTCTAAATTAATCTTCAATGTATTTAATACCTACAAAAATTTAGATACTTGAAATTACCTATTTCAAGATGCCTAATTAAAGTTACAAAATAAAATAATGAAAGTACTGATTATTATTCGTTTACAAAAAAAAAATATAAAAATAAAAATTAAGAACAACTATAACAAATGCCAAAAACTTCTCTAAAGCAGCAGGATGGAGAGCCACACATGCAGATCCTCTACGTGCCCCGCCTCCTTGCAGTCTCCTTGTAGTTCTTGAGCAAGTCTTCAACAGGCCAGCCACCAACGAGAGATGAAAAGAGAGAGTTGGGAGGTGTGAAAGAGAGGAAGAGAAGGTGTGTGTCTGGTTCAGAAAGAGTTGGTGGTGTGAAAAAATAACCACCCCCCTAAAGAAGGAAGAATGGACCCTTTTAAAAGGGGGGAGAGGATTTAAAATAAAGAAAGGAGGGGATGGAGGTGGGGGCTGGCCCTTTTGGCTTTCTTGGGCAAAAGGTTAGGGCAATCCTTTTCAGACTTTTTCTTCCTAGTTTGTCCCTGTTTTAATCATTTTAGCAAAAATATGAAGGGTGCTTTTGCTGAGATTCGAGCATCGGACCTCCCACAAATCTTCAAAGACTTAACCACTGCGCCACATTGTCCTGTTTACATAAAAATAAATGTAAATTAGAATATTTTTGTGAACAATATTACATTTATGTTGAAATAAATTTATTTATCATCGATTTTACCGAAAAACCGTAAATACACTATGCTCTGTGATTCACATGAAATGACGATGTTTTTAAGTCGGAATTTGACAAAATCGGTACCTTGAAATTGGTACAAAATTATCTATCATTTCATGTTATTTTTCAGATAAAATCATGAGTATGATGCGTGTGATTGCCCTTAAATGATCAAATTATCAACTTATCACACGCCCCAACTTACTCATTGCTAGTCCCTTAGCAATGCAAATAAGGGAAAAATTAGGACAAATAATGAATTATCATGCTTCATTTGTAGTTATCTATCACAAATAATTTAAGTGGTAGTCGGTTGGTTAAGCTAAAGTTTTCATATCCCACAATATTTTGATTCGCGACAGGTGCTTATGCATGCAAATTGGCACGTTTAGAATTCGTTTCTGACCTTTCTGTTATATTCTTGCCTTTACTAACCCTCTAGATAAGACTACCTGGGGAAGAGAAGAGAATAAAGGATTTTCCGATCAGTCAGCGAGGACCGTTTTTTAGCTCCCGCCCCGACTCAGTACTTTTTACCATTTGGTCATATTTCTGGTATGATGGACTTTTTAGCGCGGCTTTATTTTTCATTTATTTGCGCAATTGCCTTTGAGAGTACTTACTTTTTGTTACTCTCATTACTTTGCTTGAGGGGAGGTGCGTACTTTTTGCCACCTACCTTCATTTAGCTCTTTTAACACCTTCTATTGCCTTTAGTGTTTACAACTGTCTATTTTAAATGACCGCTTCTTTAGAGTGTTGAGTGGGACAGTCTCCTATTACGAATTCTAACATTCTTTTCGTTCAACCAAAAAGAAAAAATAGAATAAGTAGTCCTATCTTTAAGGCTAATTCTAGCAATTCTATACTTTTAAGATCTTTCATTCATTCTAAGTTGCCGTGTGTGTGAAAATAATCCTGCCGTGAATTTTTGTGAAGTGGGATATTTTAAACTTTGAAGGCTCTTTAACCAATGTGACTAACAAAAAATTTATTTGTTTAAGATTTACTTAATGAAACATGATTTCATGCAATTTTCATAGGATGTGAAAAGAAGTTTTTGAAAGAAATTTTAAAATTTTGACCATTTTTCAGTGAAAGATATCAGTTTTCTTCAAAAGATTTTCAAATAAATGCATATCAAATTGATTGTCCCACCCCCCAACTTGATTGACATTGTCCTCAATGGCATAAAAGATATGAAAAACATGCCAACCATAAGAGAATTGTGAAGGAGAGAAACAACCTGTGATGAAGAGGATGCGACTTTACCAAAGCCGATTGCCGCTTACAATCCTAAAAAAAAATGAACAGAAAACAAAAGTTGAATTAAAGATATTGGGTTGCCTCCCGACAAGCGCTAAGTTTATCGTCTTCAGCCAGACGGAAGTTCAGTTATGGTGGATTACTCAGTTCTATGGATTCTGGTGGTTCATTTTGAAGGTTTTCAATAAACGGTTTCAACCGTTGACCATTAACGGTGAAAGTGTTCCCACTCTTAGGATTCAGAATTTTAACAGCCCCATGATCGAAAGCTTTAACGACCACGAACGGTCCATCCCATCTGGATTTTAGTTTTCCTGGAAATAGGCGAAGCCTAGAGTTAAATAACCAAACTTTCTGATTTGGAAGAAAAGATTTTCTCACAATATATTTATCACGGAAAGCTTTAGTTTTGGCTTTATAAATCTTTGAATTTTCATAGGCCTTGTTGCGCAACTCTTCTAGCTCACTCAGTTGTAAGGTTCGGTGGGAACCAGCTTGGGCTAGGTCCAGATTGACTTGTTTAATGGCCCAATAAGCCCTATGTTCCAATTCCACCGGAAGGTGGCACACTTGGTGGTATAATTCATTTGAGCATCTGCAAGGGTGCGACTTGCATAATAGATCACCACGGGACAGTTGTTAATTCTTTGTCCCAATACTGCACCGATAGCATAGTCAGAGGCATTGCACATGATTTCGAAGGGTAAAGACCAATATGGAGATTGAAGAATCGGAGCTTTGGTCAAAGATTCCTTCAGAGAATTGAATGCCTTGATGCAAGAATCATCCATTTGTAAAGGAACATCCTTAGCTAGGAGAAGAGTTAAAGGCCGGGCAATTTGAGAGAAATTGTGGATAAACCGGCGATAGAAATCGGCATGGCCAAGGAATGAACGGATTTGTCTGACCGAGGTGGGAGGAGGAAAATTAGATATGAGATCGATCTTAGCTTTATCTACCTCTATCCCTTTTTCAGATACAATGTGGCATAGAACAATGCCCTCTCGAACCATAAAATGGCTCTTCTCCCAGCTAAGTATCAAGTTGGTTTCTATGCATCTAGCTAGCACCTATTTAAGATTTTCCAGGTAATTTTCAAAAGAATCCCCGAAAATTGAAAAATCATCTATGAAAACTTCGAGGAATTGTCCCACCATATCAGAGAATATAGCCATCATACATCGTTGAAATGTGGCTGGTGCATTGCATAATCCAAATGGCATTCTCCTGAAAGCAAACGTGTTATAAGGGCACGTAAAGGTGGTCTTTTCTTGATCTTCTGGGTAAATAGCCACTTGATTGTACCCAGAGTACCCATCTAGGAAGCAAAAGTACTTCCGGCCCGATAACTTTTCAAGAATCTGATCCATGAGCGGGAGTGGAAAGTGATCCTTCTTAGTCATGAGATTCAACTTTCGGTAATCAATGCACACTCTCCATCCCGTGGTGGGCCTAGTAAGTACCTCCTCACCCTGATCATTCTTGATAACCGTCAATCCGGACTTCTTTGGTACCATTTGGGTTGGGCTGATCCATTTGCTATCCGATATGGGGTAAATGATACCTGCATCCAGCCATTTCACAACCTCTTTCTTAACCACCTCTTTCATATTTGGGTTAAGCCGCCTTTGCATCTCCCGACTGGGCTTAAAATTCTCTTCCATATAGATGCGATGCATGCAAATGGACGGGCTAATTCCCTTTAAATCGGCCACCGACCATCCAATGGCACCCTTGTGGTCTTTGAGTACCACGGTTAATTGGGCCTCCTGCAGCGATGTGAAATTTGTCGTAATGATGACCGGGAGAGTTTGGTCCAGGCCCAAGAAGATATACTTGAGAGACTCAGGTAATGGCTTGAGTTCAAGCTCAGGAGGGTCCTCTAAGGATGGCAAAGCGGGCTCAGACTGCAAGGCTGGTAAAGGTTCAACCTTGGGCCAATAGATTAATGGGCTGGGAGAATCTTTTAAAGCATTGGCTTCTTTTAAAAGGTCATGTGTGAGCACCGAATTCTCTTCGATTAAATGATCCAAAATATCAATGGTGTGGCACTCTTCTTCGTGATCTGGATATTTGGATGCTTTGAAGACATTAATCTTGACCTTTTGACCCCCAAAGGATATGTCCATCATGCCAGTTTCACAATTGATGTTAACTTTGGCGGTGGCCAAAAATGGACGTCCTAGGATGATCGAGGTATGAATGAGCTCCTCGGGTAAGGCCATATCTAGAATGAGAAAATCTACGGAGAAGTAGCAATCATGAACTTTTACAATAACATCCTCAATGAGTCCCCGTGGAATTTTTACAGACCTATCTGCCAACTGCAAGACAATGGATGTGGGCTTTAGTTCCCCAATATCAAAATTTTCAAAATTAACAGTTGGCAATAAGTTCACACTAGCGCCCAAATCTAATAATGCTCTATCAAATGTAACTCCACCTAAGTCACATGAGATCAAAGGTGCTCCAGGATCCTTCAACGTCTTGGGAAGATGATTCATCACAATCGCACTCACATCTTCTGAAAGTCGAACCTTTTCGGGTGCCATTCTAGATTCTCTTCGAGGAGTACATAATTTCTTGAGGAACTTATCATAAGCTGGCACATGCTTGATAGCATCGAAGAGTGGAATATTAATTTGAACTTGTTTGAATAAGTCCAGCAACTCCTTATTCTGGGCTAGTTTCTTCCAGGCATTAGGCTTAGCTAACAAAGCATTTGGAAATGGCACCCTAGGTTGATAAGAACTTGGGCTTTCATCCATCTTCCCTTTTCCTTTCGGATCCTCCTCCAACTTCTCTATGTTGGGTTCAGCCTCACTCTCACTTTCAATTTCATGAGGCCCATCAGTGGAACCTTCGGCTAACTCTCCATCTGCATGTGGGTTTTCTAAACTTTTCCCACTCCTAAGGGCTGAAATGGCTTCAGCATTGTCAAATTGCAGCCCTTTAGGTTGTGGTAATGGGCCAGGTTGAGGTAAAAGGCCCGATTGCTGTGAAAACTCCGGAGGTTGATTCTTTGGATTGGCAATGGGTTGACTAAGAAGTTGACCCACTTCTCTTCTCATCGTAGCTTCAGCTAGTTGGCCCATTTGACTTTCCAACTTAGAAATGGATTGTTGTTAGGTCAAAATCAGCTGTTGGAGTTGCGTGAATTTGTCATCAAAGTTGGACTGAGGAGGTTGTTGGTAAGTGGGTGGAGGATGGTATTGGGTTGGATGTCCTGATTGGAATGATTGGTAGTGGGCCGGTTGACCTGATTGGAATGATTGGTAGTGGGCCGGTTGAGAGAATTGGTCCTGGGATCCCCTAGCCTGAACATTTCCGTAGAAATTAGATTGATGTTGAAATGAATTCTGTGGCTTTTGGGCTTGATGCATGGGAGGATTGGACATTGGTAATGGGGCCTGCTGATTCTTCCAAGAAAAATTAGGGTGGTTTCTCCAGCCAGGATTGTAAGTATTTGAGAATGGATCATTATTGGGCCTGGAGAATCCCTGGGCAGCCTGAACTTGTTCTTGAATGAATGGTGGAAGTTGGGCCGCAGTTGGGCATTCATTCACTTGATGGGTCGGACTTGCGCATAAGGCACAAATGTCATGATTAACAGAAGATGGGCCTTCATATGGACTAGATTGTGTTGGGTAAGTAGGCTCTTGGTTGTTTAAGGCCAAGAGTTGGTCTAATTTCTGGACCAAGATGTCTACCTTATCCAATTTCTGATTAATCAGATTTATGTCCATTCTAGATTCGGACTCTCCACGGGCCTTAAGTTCATACATTCCAGCCCGTTTAGATGGCCCAACAGACCTCTCATAAGATGATAATGAGGTATGATTGATGGAATTTTCGCTTAACATCTCAAATAGATCATAAGCATCATCTTCATTTTTCATCATAAATGCCCCTCCACATGAGGCATCCACCATTTGTCTGAACTGTTCAGACAATCCTTCATAGAATGCTTGGACAATTTGCCATTTTGAAAGTCCATGATGAGGGCATTTTGTAAAGACTGAAGTTTTTGGATCCGGTTTTCGGGGTCGGACCCTGTAGTTCAGGCCATGATGGGGTTGAGACTCTGGTCTGTTTCGCGTCGAGCTGGCTCGACGCGGTTTAAACGGCGTCCAGCATTGCAGACGCGTTTTAGATTGTTCCACGTGGGCTGGCTTTGGGCCGCGAGAGTACGGCCCTATCATGTCGTCTGAACGGCGTCTGCGATGGACGACGCCTTTCAGACTACGACCCTGGGTTGTCAGTGTACGGCGCCAGTCTTGTCGTCTGAACGGCGTCTTGGATGGACGACGCGTTTCAGAGTTTTGTCAGAGTGGCCCGTCATGTCGACTGATAGGCGTCCGTACTGCTCGACGCGTTTTACCCAGTCTCTGGTTACCCCGCGAACCCTCCTTCCTTTCCCTCATTTCTTCCTTCCCTCTCTCTCTCCTCCCTTCCTCCGGCGATTCCGGCGACGCCTCCTTCCCCTCCCTCTTTTCCTCCCACCATTTCGTCTCTCCCTCCACTCCATCGACCTCCTAACTCCCACCACTACCACCACCACCTCCTCCGCGGCATTTTCTCTCCGGACGGCGGCCGACGTCCTGTGGAGTAACGACGACATCGGCGGTACCGGCGGCGGCGTGGGGCAAGACGGGTGGGCGGCTTGGAGCTTGGAGGAGTTCAAGTAACTGGTAGGGTGACGATTCCCATAGTATCTTCATTAAAAAGCATGTTTGGGGGTGTTTTTGGGGTGAAAATGTTAATGCTATGAGATGATAAATTGGGTGTTTTAATGGGTAGTTAGGTCCTCCTCCTTCTACGTTTCAGTGCCCTTTTTGTACGTTTTGGGGGAGAAATCCCACCTCGAGGATTGGGGGAAGCGAAGGGGAGAACCTGTCTGTCGGAGTTAAAAGGCGTCAAGGTGAAGCGACGCCTTTTAGAAAGGCAGCGTCCACCCACGACGCGATTTAACCCAGTAACAGACCCTATCCCCGGACTGATAAGCGTCCAGGGACAGCGACGCCTTTTCAATAGGCGACTTGTATCAACGACGCGTTTTAGTGGGAATCACCCCATGGCCTGTCCCTATTTTTCGGTCGCTAAAAGGCGACGAGGGACAGCGACGCTTTTCAAAAGGCGGCTACGTATGGCGACACGTTTTACGACATGTTCTGTGGCCGAGATTCCGTGAACCAGTTTAGGGGACTTGAATGGCGTCGGCCTTGGGCGACGCGATTCAAGACAGAATCACACTAATTCATGCTATTAAAATGTATTTACACTGTTATAGTTGGTTAAATGCATGCTTTAATTACACTCGATGATGATGGATTCTTCGTGACCGGTTAGCACTGTGTTGAGTGTCGTGCGACCGCGGACTTCTCACGTGACCGGATCGCACTGTGCCGGGTTTTGTGTTACTGTGGACCTAGAGTGACAGTTGTAGTGCTTTATCACCCTGTGCTGGTGTGAGTGGAGCACAGCGCCGGTGGGGGCGTGGGCGGGGTGACGCCTAGTGAGAGAGGGTCACCTGGTGAACCCCGGGGTTAGCTAGTACCGGTGTGGGTGTGGTACCTTTGGAGTGTCACTCGTGCTGAGGGAAGGAGTAACTGTTAGTTTAGGTGGCCTACAAGCCAATCTAACAATGTAAATCTCGTTCATTATTAATAAAATGGCATAATATTCATTATGTGTAAATCGCGTTAATTATCGTTTCATAATGAAGTCCGTGAATATGTGCTATGGTGATCAGATTATGATGAGATCATACTACTGAGACTGATCACTTAAACACATATTCTTAATCGTTCCTAGTCGGAGGATATCCGAGAAGGACATCGGATATCCGGTTAGACTAGTACAGATTACTCCTGCTCATATGATGAGTATGATTGGTCTCATAAGTCATTTGTGTGGAGACACTAAGGCGAATCTGTAGGTGCTCATTGGAGAATGAGTTCACTGAACTGATCCGACTAAATCGCTGGATGGTGTTGTACCTCACTGTCAACCAGCTTGATTCTATTGTTGCAGTTGCGTGGATGGTCCTCGGACCTGAGACACCAAGGACACCTTGGCGGTGGACTTCTATACTTTGACCTTGGTCTACGAATCTCTAGCCATGGGATTCTAATACGCCAAGGATTGGGTACATCGGAATACCGTCGAAGGGAATTGTGTGTCAATAAGGAATCATTCGCTCTCGGTACTTAGAGAGAGAATGCTCTAGGAAGGATGCGCGAAAGTCCCTGACCAAGGCGGACGATAATATCGGGAAAGGAGTTTTCCGATATTCATCAGCGGCATCCAATCCAAGTGAGTCGACCGGTTAGGGTTTGACAGCTCGCCATACCCTGAGTTGACTCGAGAGCATTGTACGAATGAAGGATTATATCCACGCGGTAACTGTCGACGGAAAGGTTCCAAGAGTGGGTTACTTAACCCCAAATACCTTCCGGGTTCACGCGGTGTTGCTTGGCACCCAACGTGATCGGAGGCCCGGTCGAATTCGATGTGCGACATCAATTCGATTGATTAATTGATTAATAAAGGGTTATTAATTAATTAATAAAGCCAGTGAGGAGTCACTGGGCTTACTGGGCCATTAACTGGACTGGTACTTGGGCCTAGAGGGTCACACGCAAATGATTCTCAAGGCGATGGATAAATAAGTGGGTTTTATACAAACCGGGGGTTTTTGTGAAAAATCGCGCGATTAGTATAAAACATAGCGAACGGGCTGAGCAGGCCAAGCTGCTGCTAACCGTAGCCGTCCCTCCTCAGTTTCTGTCTTTCTCTGACGCCCAGGCAGATCCAGATCTGCTCCGCCACTTCTCCGAATCCCGTTCGACGGGAAATCGTCCGCGCACTGCGGCGATCGTTGCGGCGACCGGCGGAGGCTTCGTGGGCTGCGAAGAACGACGAACTCGAGGATATCCGTCGCGGGGAGGATCGCGTGGACTTCGCTAGAGGCCGGGCGCTTGCGCGGCTTGCGGTGTCACACCGACGGAACCAAACGGCTGCGGATTCGAATCCGCACACGGTGAGAAAAGATAATCCGATTATCTTATATTTTAGATTTCGGAACGGGAACGGATCGCTGTAAATATTTTTGTTTTCCGCTGCGTTAGCGATCCGGAGAAACCGAGGAAACCCAACAGTGGTATCAGAGCCAGGTTCCACTGTTTCTCGTCCCGTTTTGGTTTCCGAAATTGATTTTTCTTGACTTATTCCATGCGTTTAATACGATTAAAATGACGGAATTGTGTTCATAAGATGAACACAAATAATTTGATTATTTTTCTGTGATTTTTCGGATTTTGTTTGGGGTTTTTTCGTGTTCTTCGTGAGACGAAGAACGACAAGTTTACGGCGGCTTCAATCGGCTTCCCAAGCGTTGGGATGGCCGGCCGAGACTCCGGATCCATAGAGGATAGTCACCTCTGTCCACCGGTCATCAAGATCGGCGCCGGAGTGCCCTTGGAGGTCCTGAAAAATGAGCCCAAACTCGGGTTTTTGAAACCTGAAAAAAATTCAGAATTGTTGGGGTTTTTGGGGCTCGGCTGAACCGAAACCATGCCCCACCGGCGCCGGGCAGGTCACCGGCGCCGGGGGCGTCGCTGGCGGCGACGGCCGGAGCCTGGGCGCTCGCCGGTGGCGGCCTACCGCCCCTCCAGCCGCCGGCTACAACAGTTGCTGTTTAGGGTTTTCGGGTGATGCAGGGAAGGGGACGACCGGTTCGGCGCAGGCGGGCTGGTCTAGCCCGGCTGGGCCCCTGGCCGGACCGGGCCCGAGCCCACTCGGCCCTAATGGGCTGAGCCCTTTAGTTTTCTTTAGTTAAACCTGTTTTGCCCCTTTAAAATCCCAAATTAACCCCAATGAGCCCATAAATAAAAATTGAACTAAATTTTAAATTTTAAAATTGTTTTGAAATTTAATTGTTCAAATTTATTTAATTGGACCCTTTAATTAATGATTTTGAATCAATTTTTGATTAACAATTAGTTGTCAATTGATTAATGTTAATTGTTAGTTTAATAGTTAAACTAATGATTAATCTCAATAAAACTAATTTAATGGTTAAATTAGTAATTGATAATTATTAATCTAATAGTTAGATTATTAATTGTTATTTCAACTAATTGTTAATTAAGATTTGAGTTAGTTATTAATTTAATTGTTAAATTAATAATTAACTTAAATGACAAATTTAAGTGTTAAATTAGTAGTATTTAATGATTAATTGTTAGTTATTAATTTAAGGGTTAAATTAATGATTAACTTTAATCATCTAATCTAATTGTTAGATTATGGTTATTAATTAATTAGTGTTAATTAATAATTTAAGTGTTAAATTACTAATTGACATTAATTAACTGATCTAAATGTTAGATTAGTAGTTAATGATTAGTTTGGTTGATTATTAATTTAAGTGTTAAATTTTTAATTAACTTTATTGGATTAATCTAAGAGTTAGATTAATCTTTAAATAGTCTAATTGTTAGATTATTAATGGGGTTTAATCTAAGTGTTAGATTATTAGAATTGTTCAAATTTGCATGGAATAATATGGAATTATTAATTCGGAGTGTGTGCGCATGTGATGTATGTTTAATGCTTTTAAATTTAGATTTAATTGCATGTTAACTTAATAAAATGAGTTTTCGAAATTCAAATGCCAATTTTGATTGGATCCTAGCTTTCTGAAAGCCAAAATTATATATTTTGAAAACTCATTTGTTTTAGCCATGTGATGCGCTGAATCATGTGTGGATGTCTAAAACACACCGTGGTCATGGATATGTACTTTTTATTGTTCATGTGATGAATGATGTCTTTGTGTGGATCGTGGATGAATGATGGATGTTTATTAATTGTTAATAAATAGAGGTCTGCGCACCTCTCTCTCTCTCATACTCCGATGTATTTCTACCTCCCTCTCTCTCTTGTACTCGCCATGAGGCCCTCTTCTAATTACATGTAATTCTAGAATTAATGTAATATGATCGAGGCAACCGAGGAAGGAGCGAGGACAATCCACAGCTGCAACCAGGAAGGCGAAAAGATGGAGATCTCTTGTCTATGTGATTGCAGGATATCTAATGTAAATGTTATGATTAGATTGTGTGTGCGTTTGACTGTTGGCTCCAGTGAAACCCACTGTGCTATCCATGACCACACTAAAGACATGTATGAGATGCATTGTTTTTCTTTTGATTATGAATCAAAGCAGGTTATAGTATTTAGTAAATATATACGATATATCTATATACTATCACCTAGGAGAGACCAAGATAAAAGTTATCCAAATACCCTCAGATAAACTCTAAGCCGTAACGCGAGTAGTTGAGAACTTACCGCGTGGTCCACCATCGTTATAGTCATAGGATTCGAATCACTTTAGGCAGGTTTGTTGTGCTATCCACAAGGCCTGCTTAATTGGGAGGAGAAACTGTGGCTATGGCATTAGATGCCTATAGATCGGGGTAGAGGAACCATGTAGCTTTGTTGTGCTATCCACAAGGGCTGCATGCAAATCTATGCTCGTCGCGTAATGATGGTAAGCTTAGACCAGAATTAGTGGTTTGTTGTGCTATCCACAAGGCCATTAAATCTCTGGGGACCGAAGCTATGATCAGATATTGCAAGGAGTTGCAAGTCCCATGAGTTGGGTGCTCTCTGATTGTATTACAGTTTGTTGTGCTATCCACAAGGCTGTAGTGCAAGTCATTGAGATTCTGATCCCCACTAGGAGACTGTCGGTGTCTCCCGTTCTGTATAACTGAGGGTTATACAGTCCGTCGAAAATTAGTGGGAGTTAAACTTGAACAAAAGACCATGTCTTGCTTTAAACTTTAATAATTGAACATCTGCTAAATAGATTTTACTTATCTCCTGTAGGGAATTATGTCGTCGAATAATCCACTCCGTGGCATACTTGATGCCCTTTTGACTTACCTGACCTACTCAGATTGGTTCAGAAGCCTGAAGAATGTCTTCATATCTGAGCGCATTGACTTTGTCCCTGGAGCTGATTCTCTTACTGAATCGGCATTGGATGCCCCTGAAGCAGAGATGACAGCTAACGATAAAGGATCGAAGGACAAAGGTAAAAGAGTATTGAAGGGTGACTGCTTCTATTATAAGCAGTATGGTCATTGGAAGAGGAACAGAAAGGAGTTCCTTAACGATAAAGCTCATGGAAGAGTGAAGCTGTCTGAAGCTTCAGATATCTATATGATAGATATCAACTTGTCAGTTAGAGATTCCACATCTTGGGTATTAGATACCGGATGTGCTTCTCATATTTGCCATGATGTGCAGATGCTGACAAGTAAGCGCAAGCTGAGACAAGGTGAGGTGGAATTGAGGCTAGGAAACGGCGCAAAAGTTGCGGCGATTGCTGTTGGGACAGCAAACCTCAGGCTTCCATCGGGAGACACCTTATTATTGGAAGATTGTTATTATGTTCCTAGCATAATAAATAACATCATATCAATATCTTGTTTGGACAAGATAGGATATAGGTTGACTATTGAGAATAGAAGTTGTTTGATTTATTATGGTAATAAATCAATAGCTTCAGCATCTTTAGTCAACGGTCTATATCTATTAGATATTTCTTATTACAATCTTCAAATTGATAATGCTCTTAAGAAGAGCAAGAATTGTGTGAACCAGGCCTACATGTGGCATTGTAGACTTGGACACATTGGCGAAAGCAGGTTGCAAAAGTTGCACAAGCATGGTTATTTAACAGCATTCGATTATGAATCGTTTGCAACATGTGAATCCTGCCTTATGGGAAAGATGGCAAAATCTCCATTTAGTGGACATGGAGAACGTGCCAAGGACATTCTGGAACTGATACATTCGGATGTATGTGGTCCCATGTCTACCCAAGCCAAAGGTGGCTTTTCTTACTTCATCACGTTCACCGATGACTTCTCAAGATTCGGCTATGTGTACTTAATGAAGTACAAGTCGGAAGCGTTTGAAAAGTTCAAGGAGTTCAAGAATGAAGTAGAGAAGCAATTAGGAAAGAGTATTAAAGCTCTTCGATCAGATCGAGGAGGAGAATACTTAAGTACTAACTTCACACAATTCTTAAAGGATAATGGTATCCTTTCTCAGCTGACTCCATATACACCACAGATGAATGGTGTATCAGAAAGGAGGAATCGCACCTTGTTGGAGATGGTGCGATCCATGATGAGCTTTTCAGGATTACCAGTGTCCCTCTGGGGGTATGCTCTAGAGTCAGCAGCATACCTACTGAACAGAGTACCCAGCAAGTCTGTGGCCTCTACTCCATATGAGATATGGAAAGGCAGGAAACCAGAATTTAAACATGTTAAAGTCTGAAGTTGTCCTGCTCATGTAAAGAGGCATGATCCAGACAAGCTGGAATCACGAACTGATAAATGCAGGTTTGTGGGATATCCAAAGGAATCCTTTGGATATTATTTTTACCATCCTGGTGAACAAAAAGTATTTGTCGCTAGGAAAGTTGTCTTCCTGGAAGAGGAATACCTTCTCCAGGAGGACAGTGGGAGTAAAATAGTACTGGAAGAGGTTCCAGATCCCCAAACAGCTGCATTATCATCAGATGAAATATCAGTTCCTGAATCTGTTCAGGTATATACAGATGAGCCTAGTAGATCTGGTAGATTACCTAGACTACTCGAACGATATGTGGGACATATCGCTGAAGGTGAGTCTAAGGTACAATATAATGAGGATGATGATCCTAAAACCTACCAGGAGGCCATAGAAGGCCCAGAAGCCGGGAAATGGCGAGAAGCCATGAACTCAGAAATCCAGTCCATGTACACCAACCAAGTTTGGAACATGGAGGACTTGCCCGAGGGTATTGTACCCATCGGTTGCAAGTGGATCTTTAAGAGAAAGATCGGTGCTGATGGACGGATCGACACTTATAAGGCAAGGTTGGTGGCAAAGGGATATCGTCAAAGACAAGGAATTGACTATGACGAGACTTTCTCACCAGTTGCCATGATAAAGTCGATCAGAGTTCTGCTCGCCATTGCTGCACATTTTGATTATGAAATCTGGCAGATGGATGTGAAGACTGCCTTCCTCAATGGTTACCTTGAGGAGGAGGTGTATATGATACAACCAGAAGGTTTCACATCCAAAGAATCTCCAGATAAAGTGTGCAAGCTTCAGAGATCTATTTATGGACTGAAACAAGCTTCCCGTAGCTGGAATATAAGATTTGACGAGGCTGTCAAATCTTATGACTTCATTAAGAATGAAGATAAGCCTTGTGTGTACAAGAAGACCAGTGGGAGTGCAGTCACTTTTTTAGTTCTTTACGTAGACGACATACTACTCATTGGGAATGATGTAGCTATGATGTAATCAGTAAAGGTCTGGTTGTCGAAAAACTTCTCCATGAAGGATTTGGGAGAAGCATCCTACGTATTGGGAATACGGATCTATAGAGATAGATCAAAGAGGATGCTTGGAATGACCCAATCCTTGTACATAGATACCATAGTTAAAAGGTTTGGCATGGAAAATTCTAAGAGAGGTTTCATACTGATGAGACATGGAATCAATCTCTCAAAGGAGCAGTCTCCTAAGACTCCTGATGAGAGGGCATTCATGGATAGAATACCCTATGCCTCTACCATAGGATCTATCATGTATGCCATGCTATGTACACGGCCTGATGTTGCATTTGCTCTAGGTGTTACGAGCAGATTTCAGGCTGATCCAAGCGAAGAACACTGGAAGGCAGTGAAATGCATCCTTAAGTACTTGAGAAGAACTAAGGATATGTTTCTTGTCTATGGAGGAGGTGACTTGAAACTGCGAGGCTTTACTGACTCGAGTTTCCAGTCGGATCTAGATGATAGCAAGTCAACATCTGGATTCGTGTTTACATTGAACGGAGGGGCAGTGTGCTGGAAGAGTTCCAAGCAAGTAACCACTGCAGATTCGACGACTGAAGCTGAGTACATCGCTGCAGCTGAAACCGCCAAGGAAGCAGTGTGGTTGAAGAAATTCATCACCGACCTCGGCGTAGTTCCCAGCATCTCTGAGCCTGTTCCACTGTTGTGCGACAACAATGGAGCCATTGCATAAGCGAAAGAGCCGCGGTCTCATCAGAAATCGAAGTATATTCTGAGGCACTTTCACCTTATCCGAGAGATCATATCCAGAGGAGATGTAGTAGTGGAAAGAGTTCCATCCGTCGACAAAGTAGCAGATCCACTGACAAAGCCGTTGGCTCAAATTGTGTTTGAGCGTCACCTAGAGTCTATGGGCTTATTGTATAAAGGTGATTGGCTTTAGTCCAAGTTGGAGATTGTTAGTTTAGGTGGCCTACAAGCCAATCTAACAATGTAAATCTCGTTCATTATTAATAAAATGGCATAATATTCATTATGTGTAAATCGCGTTAATTATCGTTTCATAATGAAGTTCGTGAATATGTGCTATGGTGATCAGATTATGATGAGATCATACTACTGAGACTGATCACTTAAACACACATATTCTTAATCGTTCATAGTCGGAGGATATCCGAGAAGGACATCGGATATCCGGTTAGACTAGTACAGATTACTCCTGCTCATATGATGAGGATGATTGGTCTCATAAGTCATTTGTGTGGAGACACTAAGGCGAATCTGTAGGTGCTCATTGGAGAATGAGTTCACTGAACTGATCCGACTAAATCGCTGGATGGTGTTGTACCTCACTGTCAACCAGCTTGATTCTATTGTTGCAGTTGCGTGGATGGTCCTCGGACCTGAGACACCAAGGACACCTTGGCGGTGGACTTCTGTACTTTGACCTTGGTCTACGAATCTCTAGCCATGGGATTCTAATACGCCAAGGATTGGGTACATCGGAATACCGTCGAAGGGAATTGTGTGTCAATAAGGAATCATTCGCTCTCGGTACTTAGAGAGAGAATGCTCTAGGAAGGATGCGCGAAAGTCCCTGGCCAGGGCGGACGATAATATCGGGAAAGGAGTTTTCCGATATTCATCAGCGGCATCCAATCCAAGTGAGTCGACCGGTTAGGGTTTGACAGCTCGCCATACCTTGAGTTGACTCGAGAGCATTGTACGAATGAAGGATTATATCCACGCGGTAACTGTCGACGGAAAGGTTCCAAGAGTGGGTTACTTAACCCCAAATACCTTCCGGGTTCACGCGGTGTTGCTTGGCACCCAACGTGATCGGAGGCCCGGTCGAATTCGATGTGCGACATCAATTCGATTGATTAATTGATTAATAAAGGGTTATTAATTAATTAATAAAACCAGTGAGGAGTCACTGGGCTTACTGGGCCATTAACTGGACTGGTACTTGGGCCTAGAGGGTCACACGCAAATGATTCTCAAGGCGATGGATAAATAAGTGGGTTTTATACAAACCGGGGGTTTTTGTGAAAAACCGCGTGGTTAGTATAAAACATAGCGAACGGACTGAGCAGGCCAAGCTGCTGCTAACCCTAGCCGCCTCTCCTCAGTTTCTGTCTTTCTCTGACGCCCAGGCAGATCCAGATCTGCTCCGCCACTTCTCCGAATCCCGTTCGACGGGAAATCGTCCGCGCACTGCGGCGATCGTTGCGGCGACCGGCGGAGGCTTCGTGGGCTGCGAAGAACGACGAACTCGAGGATATCCGTCTTGGGGAGGATCGCGTGGAGTTCGCTAGAGGCCGGGCGCTTGCGCGGCTTGCGGTGTCACACCGACGGAACCAAACGGCTGCGGATTCGAATCCGCACACGGTGAGAAAAGATAATCCGATTATCTTGTATTTTAGATTTCGGACGGGAACGGATCGCTGTAAATATTTTTGTTTTCCGCTGCGTTAGCGATCCGGAGAAATCGAGGAAACCCAACAGTAACCACCTGAGTCAGTTGGGCCGGAGTAGCTAGAGTGCTATCTGAGGGGTTACTGTTTGGTCTCAGCGGGTCGGTGTTTTCCCCACCTTCGTTTGTGTGGTTGGCATGTTCTACCGAGACGTTGGTTGTGGATTTCCCTGGTAGACTGGTTTTAGAGATATGCATGTTATGTATTTCGAATGCATGTGATTCATATCGAGATTTAGGAGTAGTAATTACTACTATACTTGTTACTTTACTTTCAGCTGTACTTTGCACTTGTGGGTGTGTGAGTGGGCAGTGGGGATCGAAGGATCCCTACTGAGTCTTTTCGTTGAGACTCACCCCTGTGGTTTTCAGGTGAGGACTCCAGGCAGACTTAGCGAGGGGTGTGCTGCTGTGTGTCGCGCGCCGTCAGTTGTTGTTCCGGGGTATGCCCCGACGTAGTTGTTATCTTTATTTCTGGCCTGTATACTTGATTATTTCTTTTCTGTTGGAGTATGTAATTATTTGCTGTATCGAGTCGCATTGTAATAACTTTTAATTCCTGCAGTTTCCTTTCAATTCAATGCGATGTGAATGTTTAGCTTAGTTTATTGTTTATTTCCCAGACTTACTTAGATCCTGGTTTGGTTCCAAATTAATGATTCGGTACCCATTTAGTAATCGGATCCCCGATTATAGGGTGGCGGGTCGTTACACATTTCCTAAGCAATTCTTTTAGTCTTTCCCAAGATTCATGAATCATTTCACCGGGAGTTTGGGTAAAACCCGTGATAGCCCTTCTCATGGTATTAGTCAGCCCTATGGGATAGAACTTCTTCAGAAATTCTTTTTGCATTTCTTCCCATGTCCTAATGGGCCTACCTATAGTCCCCAACCAATATTTAGCCTTATACTTTAATGAAAAGGGAAATGAGGTCAGCTTAAGGCCATCATCGGTGAAATTCTGGATTTTCACCATAGAACATATTTCTAGAAATTCATCCAGATACTTATAAGGATCTTCGTTCGTGTTCCCATAAAAGGATGGGAGCATCTGAATGGTGCTAGATTTAATTTTATATTGATTGGCTGGATTATGAGGAAGATGAATACAAGATGAAGGTTGATATTGATTTGAAATGAAATAGTCCTTCATTTGCTTCGGCAGATCATGATTATCAGCCATTTGATCGTGTGGTGGATTTCCTTGGTGTAGGATTCTCTCGATTTCAGCAAATGGTCCTAGGAGGTTAGGGTTTTGAGATCTCCTACCTTGCATCACTAGGACTAAGAGAGAGAAGATGGATTTGAATTTTGTTTTCTATTTCTTGTTTTTTTTTTAAATTTTAAATACAAACAATTTTGGCAATCAAATTATCCTAATGATTTAATGTTGACCTAGACTCTCTATGTGAATTTTCTTATAAGGTGAATGGGGTCCACCTCAAGTTACAACCACAATCAATCAACGTCTAGGTAAGAGGTGGGGTAGTGGGAGGCTCCCCCTACTTTCGTAGGGACCTAATTAGAGAACCACTTTTCTGCTTAGGCGTTTGCCTTTTTAACCTCTAGTCTAGACACCGTTGCCAAAAGTGGAGGCAACCCATAATTTAAACCACTCACGGTGTAATCCCTAGATTCTCTTTCGACTTACTTTTAATTGGATTAGGAAATGCCAATACAAGGTAGGTGATTTGTGGGCTAAGGAAGGGTGATCAAATCCCTACCTTATGTGGTTAAAGTTGTTGCCCTTAAGTCTTTTTTAATGCAATGCAAGGCAATCATCAAATCAAGGCAATGTTTGTTGATGCAATCATTAATGACTTGCTATAATTGAAACACGTACCTTTCCCCCGCAATCTTCAACAAAATGTGGAAATGACTATGAAAGGATGCTAACTCATGATTTCCTAGAATGATGAATGCCTAGCATGGAAGGTTTCTAATCTGGAAATGAAGATTTTTAAATTTGAATGTTCTTCTTTTTGTTCTTTTTTAGTTAATGGAAACCTATCTAAATTAGAAACTACAAAAATTAAAACTAACTAAAATAAGAAAATTGAAAAAGTTGGAACACACTTACCAATGGTTCGCTTTCCCCTTTTTTTTTTTTTATGCACATGCAAAAATAAGAAAAAGAAGGTTAGCTAAGGAATAATTACACTAAATTCAAAATAATCAAAATTACAAATCTACTTCCCCGGCAACGGCGCCAAAAATTGATAGCCAATGATTATGTCGTTAAAAATCACAACTAACAATCATATTTTAATCATCTCATGTAAATTAATTTTAGCAATAGCAATGGTGAGTCTGAGTCGAATCTACAGGGAATTAAATTTATAAACTTTGAAAACTTTGGACTTTGATTAAAAGAAACAAGGTAGAAAATTTATGGAATTAACAAACTTATACTAGTTAAGATGATTTGATGAAATAAGGATATAAATGTAAATGATAGAGTTAAAAGGTACGGCAAAAGAGCATTAAATGCAGTAGAGATGCCATTCTCTGTTACGCACGCCGTCATGCCCCAAACCAACTAAAAACTGCCACATACCCTCTTGTTACTATTCATCCAAAAGTTTATTTTATTTTATTTTATTTTTTTAATATTTCTAAATTAATCTTCAATGTATTTAATACCTACAAAAATTTAGATACTTGAAATTACCTATTTCAAGATGCCTAATTAAAGTTACAAAATAAAATTCTTTGATGCTCCTATATGTTAATATACTTGATTTTGGAACTTGAAAAATGATGAATCTTCTAATTAGATGCCTAACAAATTAAGAACAAGAATTAGATTTGATTTAAAGAACTTAATGAGAGAGAATTTAGAACATGAGCAAGATAGATGAATAGTGTTTTTGTTTTACGTAACTGACTGGGAACAACGATGCTAATCACAAATATAAAAGTAATCAGACACATGAAATGAAATGAAATGAAACTACTGATTATTATTCGTTTACAAAAAAAAAGATAAAAATAAAAATTAAGAACAACTATAACAAATGCCAAAAACTTCTCTAAAGCAGCAGGATGGAGAGCCACACATGCAGATCCTCTACGTGCCCAGCCTCCTTGCAGTCTCCTTGTAGTTCTTGAGCAAGTCTTCAACAGGCCAACCACCAACGAGAGATGAAAAGAGAGAGTTGGGAGGTGTGAAAGAGAGGAAGAGAAGGTGTGTGTCTGGTTCAGAAAGAGTTAGTGCATGTGAAAAAATAACCACCTCCCTATAGAAGGAAGAATGGACCCTTTTAAAAGGGGGGAGAGGATTTAAAATAAAGAAAGGAGGGGATGGAGGTGGCGGCTGGCCCTTTTGGCTTTCTTGGGCAAAAGGTTAGGGCAACCCTTTTCAGACTTTTTCTTCCTAGTTTGTCCCTGCTTTAATCATTTTAGCAAAAATATGAAGGGTGCTTTTGCTGAGATTCGAGCATCGGTCCTCCCACAAATCTTCAAAGACTTAACCACTGCGCCACATTGTCCTGTTTACATAAAAATAAATGTAAATTAGAATTTTATTATGAAAAATATTACATTTATGCTGAAATAAATTTATTTATCATCGGTTTTACCAAAAAACCGTAAATACACTATGCTCCGTGAGTCACATGAAATGACGATGTTATTAAGTCGGAATTTGACAAAATCGGTACCTTGAAATTGGTATAAAATTATCTATCATTTCATGCTATTTTTCAGATAAAATCGTGAGTATGATGCGTGTGATTGCCTTTAAATGATCAAATTATCAACTTATCAGGCACCCTGTGCAGAGAGATGATCCGGTCCACAAACAACTTAGCCAACTTATCGACTAACCAGTCCTTCCTAATAGCTAGGAAGTGTGCCAACTTGGTCAATCGATCAACAATGACCCAGATCGCGTCTCTTCTGTCAGGGGACACAGGTAATCCCATTACAAAGTCCATAGTTACGTGTTCCCATTTCCATTACGGGATCGGCAAATGCTGCAACAATCCTCCTGGTCTCTGATGTTCTGCCTTAACCTGCTGGCAAGTTAGACACCTTGCCACATAATCAGCCACGTCCTTCTTCATACCAGGCCACCAGAAGTGCCTCCTCAAACAATGATATATCTTAGTCGTTCTAGGATGCACTGCATATCTAGAACGGTGTGCCTCATCCAGGACACTCCTGCGCACGTTTTCCTCGGTTGGGACATAGAGTCTGCCTCTAAATCTGACTGTACCATCATCCCACAACTCCACCTCTGGTGTCTGGAGAACTTGCGGTAACTCTGCATCTGCCCTCTGAGCCTCGATTACAGTACGGTACACTGCTGGCCTTACAGTTAAGCTGGCCAACACGGCTTTATCAGCCTCTCGCGGAACCTTAAAGGAAGATTTCACAACCTGCTCAAATAACCTCCATTCTTGAACCATAAGATATGATACGACCGTCTTCTGACTCAAGGCGTCTGCCACCACATTTGCCTTGCCTGGATGATACGAAAGGTCGAGATCATAATCTTTGATGAACTTCATCCACCTGCGCTGTCTCAAGTTCAGATCTTTCTGCGTGAATACATACTTCAGGCTCTTGTGATCGGTAAAAACCTGGAATTTCTCTGCATACAAATAGTGCCGCCAGATCTTTAGTGCAAACACCATAGCTGCCAACTCTAAGTCATGAGTGGGATAGTTCTCCTCATGCTTCTTCAGCTACCTAGAAGCATAGGCACGACCTTACCATGCTGCATCAGAACCGCACCCAAACCTTTACGAGATGCATATGAATAAACCACATCCATCGGAACCTGATGGAAACACTAGCACTGGAGCCGACGTGAGGCGAGTCTTCAACTCAATGAAACTCCACTCACATTCCTCGGTCCACACGAAACGAACTCCCTTACGAGTCAACCTCGACAAGGGGGTCGCTATCGAAGAAAAATCCTGGACAAACCGTCTGTAATATCCTGCTAACCCCAAGAAGCTTCTGATCTCAGTTACTGTTTTCGGTCTGCTCCAATCCATTACTGCCTCAATCTTGGCTGGATCCACTGCAATGCCATCTCCAGAAATGACATGCCCTAGAAAGTGCACCTTATCTAGCCAAAATTCACACTTGCTAAACTTGGCATAGAGTTGGTGATCTCTCAGGACCTGCAATACCACCAGAAGATGTGTGGCATGCTCTTCCTCAAAAGAAGAGTATATCAAAATATCATCTACAAAAACCACCACAAATTGATCCAGGTAGGCCCTGAAGACCCAGTTCATCAAATCCATAAAAACCGCCGGAGCATTGGTCAAGCCAAAAGGCATAACCAAAAACTCATAATGTCCATACCGAGTCCTAAAGGCCATCTTACTAACATCAACCTCACGGATCCTCATCTGATAATACCCTGATCTCAAGTCAATCTTTGAAAACACCTTCGCAGACTGCAACTGATCCATCAGATCATTGATTCTCGAAAGTGGGTACTTATTCTTTATCGTCACCTGGTTCAGTTGTTTATAATCAATACACAATCTCAGAGAACTATCCTTCTTCCTGACAAATAGAACTGGAGCACCCTACGGAGAAGTACTGGACTAATAAAACCCTTATCCAGCAATTCCTGTAACTACGCCTTCAACTCAGCGAGTTAGGCCGGAGCCATCCGATACGGGGCCTTAGACAAGGGCACCGTACCGGGTGCAAGCTCGATAGTAAACTCAACCTCTCGCTGAGGAGGAAGGCCAGGAAACTCCTCAGGAAACACATCAACAAAGTCACAAACTATAGGCACCTCCTAAGAACCGGAACTACTGCTAATATCAGCTAAAACAATAGAGGCCAGGAAAGCCTCACAGCCACCAACAAGCAATCTCTGGGCCTTAAAGACAGAAATAAGAATACTACGAGAAGAGAGCCTAATACCTTGGAAGTAGAAGGTCGGGATGTACAGAATCGAGAAACGCACCCTCTTCCTGTGGCAGTCCACCTCGGCATAATAAGCCTCCAACCAGTCCATGCCCAATATGACATCAAAGTCGCGAATGACAAGCACAACTATCTGGACAGGCAACTCATGGCCCTCAATGGTCAAGGGAACCTCACTCAAACAATTATAAGGCAACATGAAATCCCCAGAAGGAACCTCTATCATCAGTCCATCAAACATCTCATCAACGGGTGCAGAAAGAATATCTACGAACTGCTCAGAAATAAAAGAATGTGAAGCACCCGAATCAAGTAACACATGTGCAGAGTTCCCAAGGACAGAAAGTGTACCTTCCACCAAGTTGGACGCACGAGCCTCCTTCCTGGTGATAGTTAGAACTCTCCCTTGGGTCCTCGGCTTCTTCTGATCACCTGGCCCCTGCCCCTGTGGGCAATACCTCGCCAAATGGCCCTGCTGGCCACAAGTGTAGCACCTCCCAGAAAATGTTGGACACTGAGCCCCACCGTGAGTACCACTGCAATGTCGACAAGCTGCTTGAAGCCTCTGAGCTGTCTCCTGCTGAGCACTGGACACCGATTGACTTTGCTGGCTCTGCTTGGGTCTGCTACTACCACTACTACCACTGCTGCTGCAATCGCCTCGGAAGAACCTCCTGAATCTGGAGCCGAGTGAAGATGATCCTGATCCGGACGAAGGAGCTGCTGCTATTGCTGTCTTTCCCCTGCCATGAACTGGCCCCTGAGTAGTTAGTCCCCTTTCTCGGACTGACTGATCATGATGTGCCTCTATTGCCACAGCACACCTAACCGCCGATGCCAAATCTGTACAACAGTGGGATGCCACAAAACTCCTCAAATTGGACCTCAGTCCATCCACAAACCTCTCAGTCCAGCGCTCCTCGTCTTCTGAAATAAAAGGCACGAACCTCCCAAGCGAAACAAACTTCATCTGGTACTCAAGCACTGTCATGCTTCCTTGGGTCAACTCCATAAATTCCCTCTCCTTGGCCCTTTGGACATGCCTAGGGAAGTACTGCGCGTTGAACTCCTTCACAAATGTCTCCCATGAGATCTCCCTGAGATTCCTATCCGCATATGACAAACTCTTCAAAGTGGTCCACTAGTCGTAGGCATCATCCTTCAATATGAAGGTAGCCAATGGAGTCCTCTCAACCGCCGCACAATCCATGGTATCAAAAGTCTTCTCCATCTCCCTCAACCAATGAAAGCCTCATCAGGGTCGGGACGGCTGGTAAAATCAAGTGGCTTCAGCTTCAGGAATCTCTCCAAAGCAGCTGAAGGCCCTCCCCGAACACTAGAACTCTCACTAGGGTCTCGGGTCTGGTTTCTAGCCATCGTGTCCATCATAACTTCCATGAAACGCTCCATACTCAGCCTACTGGCCTCAGATCCACTAGGGACATCTCCCCGCTCTCTAATAACCGACATCCTCTTCCTAGGAGCCATCTAATCGCCTACAATCACAAAAATCGAAAAATCTAATTAGAATCCTAAAACCTACACTACCGCCGTGCTTGTACGAGATAATGTAATTATTTGTCGAAATTACGATATTTAACATAGTTATTCATTTATTTGCCAGATCGAATGCTCTGATACCAACTGTAACGACCCGCCACCCTATAATCGGGGATCCGATTACTAAATGGGTATCGAATCATTAATTTGGAGCCAAACCAGGATCTTGATAAGTCTGGGAAATAAATAATAAACTAAGCTAAACATTCACATCGCATTGAATTAAAAGGAAGTACAAGAATTAAAAATTATTACAATGCGACTCGACTCAGCAAATAATTGTTGGGTTTTCTCGGTTTCTCCGGATCGCTCACGCAGCGGAAAAAAACAAAAATTTTACAGCGATCCGTTTCCCGTTTCGAAGAACTAAAATACGATAATCAGATTATCGAAGTTCTCACCGTGTGCGGATTCGAATCCGCAGCCGTTTGGTTCCGTCGGTGCGACAGCGCAAGCCGCGCAAGCGCCCGGCCTCTAGCGAAGTCCACGCGATCCTCCCGCGACAGATATCCTCGAGTTCGTCGTTCTTCGCAGCCCGCGAAGCCTCCGCTGGTCGCCGCAATGATCGCCGCAGTGCGCGGACGATTTCCCGTCGAACGGGATTCGGAGAAGCGGCGAAGCAGATCTGGATCTGCCTGGACTCCAGAGGAAGACAGAAAACGAGGAGGGGCGGCTAGGGTTAGCAGCAGCTTGGCCTGCTCAGCCCGTTCGCTATGTTTTATACTAACCGCGCGGTTTTTCACAAAAACCCCCGGTTTGTATAAAACCCACTTATTTATCCATCGCCTTGAGAATCATTTGCGTGTGACCCTCTAGGCCCAAGTACCAGTCCAGTTAATGGCCCAGTAAGCCCAGTGACTCCTCACTGACTTTATTAATTAATTAATAACCCTTTATTAATCAATTAATCAATCGAATTGATGTCGCACATCGAATTCGACCGGGCCTCCGATCACGTTGGGTGCCAAGCAACACTGCGTGAACCCGGAAGGTATTTGGGGTTAAGTAACCCACTCTTGGAACCTTTCCGTCGACAGTTACCGCGTGGATATAATCCTTCATTCGTACAATGCTCTCGAGTCAACTCAGGGCATGGCGAGCTGTCAAACCCTAGCCGGTCGACTCACTTGGATTGGATGCCGCTGATGAATATCGGAAAACTCCTTTTCCGATATTATCGTCCGCCCTGGCCAGGGACTTTCGCGCATCCTTCCTAGAGCATTCTCTCTCTAAGTACTGAGAGCGAATGATTCCTTATTGACACACAATTCCCTTCGACGGTATTCCGCTGCACCCAATCCTTGGTGTATTAGAATCCTGTGGCTAGAGATTCGTAGACCAAGGTCAAAGTACAGAAGTCCACCGCCAAGGTGTCCTTGGTGTCTCAGGTCCGAGGACCATCCACGCAACTGCGACAATAGAATCAAGCTGGTTGACAGTGAGGTACAATACCATCCAGCGATTCAGTCGGATCAGTTCAGTGAACTCATTCTCCAATGAGCACCTACAGATTCACCTTAGTGTCTCCACACAAATGACTTATGAGACCAGTCATCCTCATCATATGAGCAGGAGCAATCTGTACTAGTCTAACCGGATATCCGATGTCCTTCTCGGATATCCTCCGACTAGGAACGATTAAGAATATGTGTGTTTAAGTGATCAGTCTCATTAGTATGATCTCATCATAATCTGATCACCATAGCACATATTCACGGACTTCATTATGAAACGATAATTAACGCGATTTACACATAATGAATATTATGCCATGTTATTAATAATGAACGAGATTTACATTGTTAGATTGGCTTGTAGGCCACCTAAACTAACAATCTCCCACTTGGACTAAAGCCAATAACCTTTATACAATAAGCCCATAGACTCTAGGTGACACTCAAACACAATTTGAGCCAATGCCTTTGTCAGTGGATCTGCTACATTGTCGACGGATGGAACTCTTTCCACTACTACATCTCCTCTGGATATGATCTCTCTGATAAGGTGAAAGCGCCTCAGAATATGCTTCGATTTCTGATGAGACCGCGGCTCTTTCGCTTGCGCAATGGCTCCATTGTTGTCGCACAACAGTGGAACAGGCTCAGAGATGTTGGGAACTACGCCGAGGTCGGTGATGAATTTCTTCAACCACACTGCTTCCTTGGCGGCTTCAGCTGCAGCGATGTACTCAGCTTCAGTCGTCGAATCTGCAGTGGTTACTTGCTTGGAACTCTTCCAGCACACTGCCCCTCCGTTCAATGTAAACACGAATCCAGATGTAGACTTGCTATCATCTGGATCTGAATGGAAACTCGAGTCAGTAAAGCCTCGCAGTTTCAAGTCACCTCCTCCATAGACAAGAAACATATCCTTAGTTCTTCTCAAGTACTTAAGGATACATTTCACTGCCTTCCAGTGCTCTTCGCCTGGATCAGCCTGAAATCTGCTCATAACACTTAGAGCAAATGCAATATCAGGCCGTGTACATAGCATAGCATACATGATAGATCCTATGGCAGAGGCATAGGGTATTCTATCCATGAATGCCCTCTCATCAGGAGTCTTAGGAGACTGTTCCTTTGAGAGATTAATTCCATGTCTCATCGGTATGAAACCTCTCTTGGAATTTTCCATGCCAAACCTTTAGACTATAGTGTTTATGTATAAGGATTGGGTCATTCCAAGCATCCTTTTTGATCTATCTCTATAGATCCGTATTCCCAACACGTAGGATGCTTCTCCCAAATCCTTCATGGAGAAGTTTTTCGACAGCCAGATCTTTACTGATGACATCATAGCTACATCATTCCCAATGAGTAGTATGTCATCTACGTAAAGAACTAGAAAAGTGACTGCACTCCCACTGGTCTTCTTGTACACACAAGGCTCATCTTCATTCTTAATGAAGTCATAAGACTTGACAGCCTCGTCAAATCTTATGTTCCAGCTCCGGGAAGCTTGCTTCAGTCCATAAATGGACCTCTGAAGCTTGCACACTTTATCTGGAGATTCTTTAGATGTGAAACCTTCTGGTTGTATCATATACACCTCTTCCTCAAGATTACCATTGAGGAAGGCAGTCTTCACATCCATCTGCCAGATTTCATAATCAAAATGTGCAGCAATGGCGAGCAGAACTCTGATCGACTTTATCATGGCAACTGGTGAGAAAGTCTCGTCATAGTCAATTCCTTGCCTTTGACGATATCCCTTTGCCACCAACCTTGCCTTATAAGTGTCGATCCGTCCATCAGCACCGATCTTTCTTTTAAAGATCCACTTGCAACCGATGGGTACAATACCCTCGGGCAAGTCCTCCAAGTTCCAAACTTGGTTGGTGTACATGGACTGGATTTCTGAGTTCATGGCTTCTCGCCATTTCCCGGATTCTGGACCTTCTATGGCCTCCTGGTAGGTTTTAGGATCATCATCCTCATTATATTGTACCATAGACTCACCTTCTGCGATATGTCCCACATATCGTTCGGGTGGTCTGGGTACTCTACCAGATCTACGAGGCTCATCTGTGTGTACCTGAACAGGTTCAGGAACTGATATCTCATCTGATGATAATGTAGCTGTTTGGGGATTTGGAACCTCTTCTAGTACTATTTTACTCCCACTGTCCTCCTGGAGAAGGTATTCCTCTTCCAGGAAGACAGCTTTCCTGGCGACAAACACCTTTTGTTCATCAGGATGGTAAAAATAGTATCCAAAGGTTTCCTTTGGGTATCCCACAAACCTGCATTTATCAGTTCGTGATTCCAGCTTGTCTGGATCATGCCTCTTTACATGAGCAGGACAACCCCAGACTTTAACATGTTTAAATTCTGGTTTCCTGCCTTTCCATATCTCATATGGAGTAGAGGCCACAGACTTGCTGGGTACTCTGTTCAGTAGGTATGCTGCTGACTCTAGAGCATACCCCCAGAGGGACACTGGTAATCCTGAAAAGCTCATCATAGATCGCACCATGTCCAACAAAGTGCGATTCCTCCTTTCAGATACACCATTCATCTGTGGTGTATATGGAGGGGTCAGCTGAGAAAGGATACTGATGAGGCAGAATCCGATTCGGCCCATTTAAGCAAGCCCAAACCCCGTTCAGCCCAACAGCAGCAGTACCAGGCCCCCCGGGAGCCTCCGGCCCATTAGCGGCCCAGCAGCCTTCGGCCCGTAAGCGGTACCGTCGCTCTTGGCCCAACAGGCTTCAGCCCGTCAGCGGCCCACCAGCCTACGGCCCGGGAACAGCGCGGCAGCCCAAGGCCCAACCGGCTTCGGCCCATCAGCGGCCCAACCCCCTTCGGCCCGATAGCCGAATCCGGCCCACTCCGGTGGCGGATCAAGCACTATGGCGGTTTATCAGTAAGCCCTCATTTAGTCCTATATCGGCTGCCACCGTTAACCATCCGCTATACTTTGTTATAAATACACCGCTATTTATTGCCCAAAGGATGCTTCCTCAAGCCTCCGAGACCCTTAAGGACTACAGTCCGAAAAGCATTAAAGCTACTCTCTTAAGCCTTCTGAATCGAATCTTCTTCAGGAGCTAACTTGACCGTCGGAGGGGGTTCCCCATGGCTGAAGTCCGGGACTCCTGCTGACTGGTTTTCTTCTTCTTTCCCTCCTGCAGGAGCTCGGTTCGAATCATCGCCGACCTTCCCGAGTCGGTCTCGGCCGCCGACCTCGGACTCCTCTCCCTGGTCTCGACGCCGTGCGCCGGCTGCTCTTGCAACAGGGGATCCTCGGCCTCGTGCCGCCCCTTCGTCCACCGTAGCGAGCCAGCCTTCGGACCTCTCGGCTCCGCCTCTGCGTCCTTCGTCTTCCGGATCCCCGTCGGGCCCCCTCAACACCGATCCGACCCAGCACCGGATCCCTCTCTTCGGATTCCGGCTTCGGAATCCGGTCGTGATAGCTTCGGCTACATCACGTAGCGCCGTCTGTGGGAAACCAACAAAACAAGTCATGTCTCAGCGACCTGTGACCCGACGATCCGGACAAAGCGAAGCAGAAGCGCGGGAGGCCTCGGCGCAGATGCTGCCTTCCGAAGGAGCTCCTTCTGCCCCTCCGAGCCTACCTCTGCCAACCATACCGGAGTCTCTCGGCTCGGAAGACCGAGTGGGGGTGCTCCAGCAGCAAGTGGCAACGCTGGCCGCTACCGTCACGTCCCTAGCGCCTCTTCAGGAGATGGTGTCCGCCATCACCCAGCGCATGGGACTGATGGGACAGCTTCCTCAACAGGCGCCGCTCCCCCTACTCTACCCAGTACAAGATGCCCGGTTCCGGCCGGCGCCTGCACCGGTTTCCCCCAACGAAACCGTGGCGACGCGCAGCGAGCCTTCGGCGCTACCGGCCCGAGCTCCTCGCGCTGATCGCCTGACGGAGCAAGATTATGCTTCGTCGGAGTACCGTCCGACCCGGACCAGAGGACAATCCATCGCCACCTCGACTGCCCCGGACCTGGACCGGCGGCTGACGGCGATGCGCAAAGAGATGCAGCAGATGGTGTCTCGGCCTGACGGGGCGCCTCTCGCCAGCAGCATCCTGGAGCAGACCCCATTCACGGAGGAGCTCCTGGCCACCGAGGTGCCCCCCAACTTCAAGCTGCCGAAGGGCCCTCTCTACGACGGAATGACAGATCCGGTCTGTCATTTCCAGAGATTCAACGCCTACCTCCGGGTCCGAGGGATTTCCGAGGCAGTCCGCTGCCGTCTTTTCCCCCTCACCCTTGAAAAAATCGCCCTCACCTGGTTCGAGACACTGGCCCCCAACTCCATCCACTCCCTAGTCCAGTTGGGTCAGTTGTTCATCGACCAGTTCTATGATGCCACCCAGCAATGCAAAACCTCCGCCAGCTTGCTGGCCATCCGGCAAGGCCCTGCCGAAACCCTCCAGGAGTACTTCACCAAGTTCCGGACCGAGGCCGCCCAGATCCCGAACCTCGACAGCTCGATCGCGGTCTCGGCCGTGATCAGCGGGTGCCGGGACGAGGGGCTCCTCGGCTCCATTGGGAAGCGCCACCCCCCTGATGCTGTCCAGGGGTAAAGGCGCAGCCGAAGCCACCTCGGCACCTGCTCCCCAGGTGGTCCGACCTCGGCCAGAAGACCAAGAGTCCTCCCGAAAGCGATATCGCTGGGAGGACTGGGACAGGGAGAGGCGACGGGACCCGCAGCCGCGGTACCTACCCTTACCTGCTCCCCCTTCCCGGATGCTCATGGAGGTGAAGGGCATGCTCCGGTGGCCTGATCGCATCAAGACCGATCCTCGCCGAAGGGACCCCGGCAGATACTGTGAATATCACCGGGAGATCGGCCACACGACGGATGAGTGCCGGCAGCTCTGGGAGGAGATCGACCGCATCATCCGGGAGGGGAGATTGCCGCAGTACCGACGGGAGCAGCCGCCGCAACAGAACCGGGACGTCCCTGCAGCGCCCAGGCAACAACAACCCCCGACGATAGAAGCCGCTCCTCCGCCAAAGGTCACCTCGGCCCCGGTAGAGTCATCCCACCAAAGACCCAGCTCTGGGTCTATCATGATGATATCCGGAGGGCCGGGGGAAGGATCAAGGCCGCGGCAGCACAGCACCGTAGCAGCGGTTGACGGCGAACCGAAGCGGCCTCGTCTGGAAGACATCACCTTCGGCGCCGAGGACCTGACTGATGTTCAGGTCCCTCATGATGACGCCCTCGTCGTCAATGCTGTAATCAATAGCTATGATGTACATAGAATCTTTGTGGATAATGGAAGTGCCCCAAACATCTTGTTTTATGACTGTTTTGAAAAAATGGGATTGAGTGAGGCTAATATGAAGCCTCACAGGGGCCCCCTCTTCGGTTTTAACGGCTCGCCCTGCCGAGTAGAGGGCATTGTCCGACTTCCTGTAACCTTAGGCTCCGCCCCCCGGCAATTAACCGTTGAAACGGACTTTGCCGTTGTAAAGATCGATTCAGCCTACAACGCCATATTCGGCCGAAGGCTCATCGGCGGGGTCGGAGCCGTGCCTTCGTCCTTCCATCAGAAGCTGAAGTTTCATACCAGCCATGGAATAGGCGAGGCCAAAGGGAACCAAGAAGCAGCCCGGCAGTGCTACATGATTTCGGTCAAAGGGAAGACCGCAGCCGAAACCCTTACGATCGAATCATCGGCCGAGGCATCTCCGGAAGAAGCACTCCTCGCCGTCCCTATTCCGGGAGGCGAAGGACGAGTACTGATGATAGGCTCCGGCCTAGGAGAGAGTGAAGCAGAGAAGCTTACCGAGTTCTTGAAAAAGAATCTCGACGTCTTCGCCTGGTCTCCGGCGGACATGCCCGGGGTTGACCCGGAGGTAGCAGAGCACCGACTCCATGCCGATCCCGACCAGCCCCCGGTAAAGCAGAAGCGGCGCACCTTCAATCAGGAAAGGAGGGCCGCCATCCGAGTCGAAGTGCAGAAGGGGCTGGACGCCGGACACCTCCGAGAGGTGCACCATCCGGACTGGATCGCCAACGTGGTCATGGTGCCGAAGAAAGATGGAAAATGGCGTATGTGCGTGGACTTCACCAACCTCAACAAGGCCTGTCCGATGGATAGCTTTCTGCTGCCTCGGATAGACCAGGTGGTGGACGCGACTTCCGGCCATGAGCTTTTAAGCTTCCTCGACGCCTACTCAGGCTACCACCAGATCCAGATGCATCCGGATGATGAGAGCAAGACCAACTTCACGACCGATTTGGGCCTGTACTGTTATACCCGAATGCCCTTCGGTCTGAAGAACGCCGACGCGACATATCAGCGTCTGGTCAACAAAGTATTCGCCCCACAGCTCGGCCGAAACATGGAGGTCTATATAGACGACATGTTGGTCAAGAGCCGCGTTGCTTCAGAGCATTTGGCCGACTTGGCCGAGACTTTCTCCGCCCTTAGGCGGTATAAGATGAAGCTGAACCCGGCCAAGTGCGCCTTCGGGGTAGCCTCCGGGAAGTTCCTCGGCTACATGGTCACTCACCGAGGGGTGGAGGCTAATCCCGAGAAGGTTGCGGCGATCATGCAGATGCGCCCCCCGGCAAACCTCCGAGAGGTACAGAAGCTGAACGGGAGAATCACAGCCCTCAGCCGCTTCATGTCTAGGGCGGCAGACTACTGTTTCCCCTTCTTCAAGCTGCTAAAGAAGGCTAACAACTTCGACTGGACGGATGAGTGCCAAGCAGCCTTCAATCAGCTGAAGGCCTACCTCTCCCAAGTCCCCATCTTGTCCAAACCAGTTCCCGGGGAATCCCTGAGCTTGTACCTTGCAGTATCCGAGACGGCTCTCAGCGCCGTCCTCGTCCGAGAGCAAGATGGCGTTCAGAAGCCGGTTTACTACTCAAGCCGAGCCCTTCAAGGAGCAGAACTCCGGTATCTTGCCCTGGAGAAGCTGGCTCTGGCCCTCGTCTCGTTTGCGAGGAGGCTCCGGCCTTACTTTCTGGCTCATTCCATGAAGGTCCTCACCGACCAGCCCCTAAGGCAAATTCTCTCCCGGCCGGAGGTGTCCGGCAGGCTGGCGAAATGGGCGATCGAGCTAGGAGAGTTCGACATCTCCTACGCCCCTCGGGTAGCGATAAAAGCCCAGGCGTTGGCAGACTTCATCGCCGAACTTACCCCCGGCGCCTCCGCGGCACCTCAGCCGGCACCCGACGTGGTCGAAGCCGAGGCTACTTCGGCTCCTACGCCGGCAGACGAATGGCGACTCTTCGTGGACGGCTCCGCATGCTCCACGGGCAGCGGCGCCGGATGGATCCTGGCGTCACCCGAAGGGGTCGTCACGGAGTACGCCCTGCGCTTCTCCTTCCCAGCAACCAACAATGCCGCCGAGTACGAAGCTCTCATCTCCGGCCTCCGGGCCGCGAAGAAGCTCGGCGCCCGGAATCTAAAAGCCTTCAGCGATTCCCAGTTGATCGCCAGCCACATCTCCGGGGAGTACGAGGCTCGGGACGCGGTGATGGCGTCTTATCTCCAGGTGACTCGCAAGATCCTCACCCAATTCGATTCTTATGAAATCGTGAGGATCCGGAGAGCCGAGAATACCCGGGCCGATGCACTTTCCCGTCTAGCGTCAACTCAAGACGGGGGTGGAGGCCGAATGATCCTCGTCGAGGAGCTCGCCGAACCAAGCCTCGGCGAAGCCGAAGCCATGCAAGTCACTGAGGTCGAGGCCGAGACATGGATGACCCCCCTCGTCGCCTTTCTTCTCCAAGGAGAAGTCCCGCCAGATCCGAGGGAGGCGAAGCACATTCGGCAGCGCTCATCCCACTTCCTCCTTCTGGACGGGGTGCTGTACAAGAAATCCTTCGGCCGACCACTGCTGCGGTGCCTCGGCCCGGCTGAAGCCGATTACGCCACAAGAGAAGTCCATGAAGGGGTGTGCGGGGCGCATGCGGGAGGAAGGGCCCTGGATCACAAGCTCCTGAGGCAAGGCTACTGGTGGCCAACGCTCCGAGAGGACGCTTTAGCCCTCGTGCGGCGCTGTGACCAGTGCCAGAGGTTCAGCTCCCTCATCCACCAGGCGGCCACCCTTCTGACCCCATTGTCCGATCCCTGGCCTTTCGCCCAATGGGGAATCGACCTCCTGGGACCTTTTCCCGTCGCCACCGGCCAAAGAAAATTCCTCATCGTGGCGGTCGATTATTTCACTAAGTGGGTCGAAGCCGAACCCCTCGCGTCAATAACCGATAGCAATGCTTGGAACTTCGTATGGAAGTCCATCATTTGCCGGTTCGGCATCCCTCGGGCCATCATCTCTGACAATGGAAAGCAATTCGACAGCCGACGATTCAGCAACAACTGCGCCAGCTTCGGCATACTTCACAAATTCACTTCGGTGGCGCATCCTCGAGCAAACGGCCAAGTCGAAGTCACTAACCGAAGCCTCCTGCAGGGATTGAAAACCCGCCTCGGCGAAGCTAAAGGCCGATGGGTAGAGGAGCTGCCAAGTGTTCTGTGGTCCTATCGGACGACAAGCCGAACCCCCACCGGCGAAACTCCCTTTCGCATGGCCTACGGGATAGAGGCCGTTATTCCGGTGGAAATCGGCCTTCCCTCTCCCAGGGTCGTTGCTTACAGTCCGGAGGCCAACGAGGAAGGCTTGAAAGACCACCTGGACCTCATTGAAGAGACCCAAGACAAGGCTTGTATCCGGCTGGCGGCTTATCAACAGCGCATGGCCAAGTACCACAACACTCGAGTGAAGCCCCGAAGCTTTGAAGTAGGGAGCCTCGTGTTAAGGAATGCTCATGCTTCCAAGCCAGCCGAAGCCTCAAGGAAGCTTGCCCCCAACTGGGAGGGGCCCTATCGGGTCAGGGAGATGATCAGACGTGGAGCTTACCGGTTGGAGACCCTTTCGGGCCAACCTCTTCCTCGCACCTGGAATGTAGAGCGCCTTCGGCGTTATTAAATGTAAGTCACCTCTCCCCAGGCTTTCAGCCGGAGGGTATGAATAAAGAACTCTCTCGTTCAGGAAACTTGTTGCTATTTTCTCTAAGTCCGTGTAAACCGTATCGGGAGTGCCTTCGGACATGCAAACCGTATCGGGAGCGGCATGGTTCTCTTAAAAGTCCGCGAGTCCTTCGATCCGACGAATGGCTTCGGCCATGTAATCCGGATCAGGACGCAGCATGGTTCTCTCTAAGTCCGTGTAAACCGTATCGGGAGTGGCTTCAGCCATGCAAACCGTATTGGGAGCGGCATGGTTCTCTTAAAGTCCGCGAGCCCTTCGATCCGACGAATGGCTTCGGCCATGTAATCCGGATCAGGACGCGGCATGGTTTTCTCTAAGTCCGTGTAAACCGTATCGGGAGTGGCTTCGGCCATGCAAACCGTATCGGGAGCGGCATGGTTCTCTTAAAAGTCCGCGAGTCCTTCGATCCGACGAATGGCTTCGGCCATGTAATCCGGATCAGGACGCGGCATGGTTTTCTCTAAGTCCGTGTAAACCGTATCGGGAGTGGCTTCGGCCATGCAAACCGTATCGGGAGCGGCATGGTTCTCTTAAAGTCCGCGAGCCCTTCGATCCGACGAATGGCTTCGGCCATGTAATCCGGATCAGGACGCGGCATGGTTTTCTCTAAGTCCGTGTAAACTGTATCGGGAGTGGCTTCGGCCATGCAAACCGTATCGGGAGCGGCATGGTTCTCTTAAAGTCCGCGAGTCCTTCGATCCGACGAATGGCTTCGGCCATGTAATCTGGATCAGGACGCGGCATGGTTTTCTCTAAGTCCGTGTAAACCGTATCGGGAGCGGCATGGTTCTCTTAAAAGTCCGCGAGTCCTTCGATCTGACGAATGGCTTCGGCCATGTAATCCGGATCAGGACGCGGCATGGTTTTCTCTAAGTCCGTGTAAACTGTATCGGGAGTGGCTTCGGCCATGCAAACCGTATCGGGAGCGGCATGGTTCTCTTAAAGTCCGCGAGCCCTTCGATCCGACGAATGGCTTCGGCCATGTAATCCGGATCAGGACGCGGCATGGTTTTCTCTAAGTCCGTGTAAACCGTATCGGGAGTGGCTTCGGCCATGCAAACTGTATCGGGAGCGGCATGGTTCTCTTAAAAGTCCGCGAGTCCTTCGATCCGACGAATGGCTTCGGCCATGTAATCCGGATCAGGACGCGACATGGTATTCTCTAAGTCTGCATAAGACGAAGCGGGAGTGGCTTTGGCCACACGAACCGCATCTAGAGCAGCCGTATCTGCTGGCGATATTCTATCAACGCCCTATCCGAACCTACCTCAGGTCTCGGCTTCGCGAACTATAGCGAACGACGACAGGACCTCGGACATCTGAAGGGCCAGATTCGGGCAATCATGCACAAGACATCAAGGTAAAGCCAAAAACATTCCCTGTATTCACAAGAAAGGGGAAGTACAAAATCGGCCATCCGCCTGGCCGAAGGCTTACAAGGAAAGGAAAACAAAAACCGGGGGGGGGGGGGGGGGGGGGACCCTCGTATCAGCCCTCGACGACCCCTTCCTCCTCCGCTTCGACTGCGTCTTGGCCGGGAGAGGGAGAGGGAGAGTCAACAATCTGCACCGCTTCAGGAGCGGCAGCCTCGTCGGGGGCCTCCTCGGCGACCACGGCTTCGTCATCCGGAGCTGGAGGCGAGGCCCTCTAGGCCATGAGGTCCTTCCACCAGGATAGGAGCACCCTGGCTTCCTCGCCCATCGGCAGGGCGACCCCGGTCAAGTCAACGCTCGGGCAGGCCCTCTGGGCGACAGCCAACCCGAGGTCGAAGACCGAAGAAGACGCCAGCAGTTGAGCTTGGAGGATCTCTTCTGCGTAGTCCGGGCCGGCCTTGTAATCGGCTACGGCCGAGTCCGCTGCCTCCTCCAGCTCCTGCTTCAGCGCCGACACCTCCTCGGCATGGCGGCGCTTCTCCGAAGCCCGCCGGGAGTCCTTGTCCTGGATCTGGGCCTTGAGGGCCCGGATCTCGGTCTGGGCCGCAGCGAGCTCGCGCTCGGCCTTCTCCTTCTCCTGCTCGGCCTTTTCCTTGGCCTCGGCGGCAGCACGGGCCTCTGCTGCCCTCTCCTCCAGCTGCGCCCGCGTCCGGGCGCTCGCGGTTACGAGCCCATCGACTAAGGGCTCGATACGGGGCACCGCCGAGGTACCCTCACCCGAACCGGCCGGCTCCTCCTCGGCCTCCAGGAGCTTGAGTCGGAGCAGCTCCTGATGGTGCATCAGGACGCTACCCGTCACCGTAGCTTGTGGACCGAAAGCAGATAAGGGTCAGAAAGAATCAAACAACTAAGAAGAGCTAAGTCGAAGTACATTCAGGCTTCTTACCTGGACCGCCAACCGAGCGCTCATCGCCGCCAGGTCGGTGACCGAATGATCCTTCAGCTCTTCGAAGGCTGAAGGGAGAGTGAGGCTGCTGAGCAGACGGAGGCACGTCTGCGAGTCCTCCATGCTCTCGTCCTTGTACACCCCCGGCTCGGGGTGCCACCACTCGCATTGCGCCCGGGGCGCCTGCGACTCGCTGCCTCCGTCATCGGCCCCTGCCGATACGGCCGGAGGGGAGTCGCCCCTCGGCGCCTCGGGAGACGCCAGCCTTGCGGCCCTTCGGGCCACGGCGCTCCTCCTGATCAGCGGAGCCGGCTCCGCCTCTTCGGCCTCCTCTGCCCGGGGGCGCTTCGACGCTCGGCCGTCCCTTCGAGCGGCGAACTTTGTCTTCTGCTCCCTCTCGAGAGCGGCAGCGGCAGCGCGGCCCTCGGCGGAAGCCGCAGTCCTTGGGACCCCGCCTCGGGTCCTCGGAGCCCCAGCACCTCGGCCGGACCCGCCTGCCGCCTGTGAAGCCGGTGCCCGGCCTGGAACGCGCTGGTCGGATATCCGGGCGAGGAGGGCGTCGAGCTCGGCCATTGCTGCAAGCAAGAAGAACGTGTTAAAAAACAAAACGGCGATCAAGTACAAATTCAAAGCCGACTTACCCTCGGCCGAAACTTCATCAGCATCCTCAGCCGGAGGAGCTTCGGCCGGAGGAGCGGCAGCCCTTCCTCCGCGGCCCTGCGGAGTCTCCCCGGGAGGAAGGTAGGGGAAGGCCCGCACCGGATCGGACCGGGGATCCGGCCACACCCCGGCGTTCACCAGCCGCTCTGACGCGCTGAGGAGCCCCCAGATGTCGTACGGGGCCATGACCTGGACATGGCCCACGAGAGTGCTTTGTATGGGGGTCAGAGCAGGAGGGTCCGAGAGGCCTGCGGCCAGCGGCGCCCATTCGGTGGGAAAGGGCCACACGCCCTTCTCGTTCTCCGGCAGGGAGATGAAGATGAACTTCCTCTTCCAGCCGTGGATGGACGAGGGCTTCCTGGAGAATATGCTTCGGCCGACCAGAGGGACGAAGCAGTACCACTCGGATTTCCCCTGCCTTTGGATTTTAAAGAGATAGCGGAAGACGTTGATAGAAGGGTTGATCCGTATACGAGCGAAAATGCTCAAAAAACCGTATACGGTGCGCCAAGAATTGGGAAAGAGCTGAGACGGGGCCAGCCCGTAGAAGCTGAGGAGGTTAATGACAAAGGTGGGAAGAGGAAGACGGAAGCCCGCCTCGAAGCTATCAACATAGATAGAGAAGGAGCCCGGGCGGAGAGTGTTGGCCCTGGTGGCGGAGTCAGGACGATGGGGGGTCGTCCAGGAAGGAAGCTGGAAGTAAGAAACAAGGTTCCTCACCTCTACGTCCGAAAGGGCGCAGGATGCTTCCGAAGCAATGTCGGGACGACAGCGTCCTGAGGTAGAAGCCTGGCCTGGGTCCCGGACTTCCTGGGTAGCCTCGGCCTTGGAAGCCTCAGCCCCGGAAGCCTCGGCCCCGGAAGCCTCGGCCCCAGAGACGTCGGCCCCGGAAGCCTCGGCCCCAGAGACGTCGGCCCCGGAAGCCTCAGACCCCTCAGTCCCAGAGTTCTCAGGCTCTTCAGACATCACGGAAGCAAGGGAATCCGAGGTGAGGGGATCTGACAGAGAAGATTTCGGAGAGTGGGAAGGATTATACTCCTCGTCCGAAGGAGTAATCTCACTGGAAGGGCTCCGGACCATAAGGCCGCGAAGGGGAGGAAGAAGGCCAAGGCTTACTCGCAAGAAGGGGGAGGAAATCTCTCCTGAGCCGAGCGCAGCCTCTCAAGCCACCCAGCTCCACCAGCGATGCGCTCTGAGGAGTGGAGATCCTCCCACGGTGGCCGGCGAACTCGAACGAAGCCTTCAGGAAGCTGGCCTTTCGCCGGAGAAGGAGGGAGAACTCGGGTGATCGCAGGGGAAACGTAAGCGCATCAGCAGGAAGAAGAACAGTGCCCTGATGAGGGCTTGTATTTATAAGCCCATCCGAAGCGCCTCCCGCCGAAGCCAACGGCCGAGATCATCCCTCTCGTCCCCTCGCTCCTCTCGGATGCCCGCCACGTGCACCGTCTTTCGGCAATGATGACGGGCCGGCTCCGGGACTTGAAGCAGAGCGATCAACGGCCGAAAGCGCTCCGACCCTTCGGCTAATCACCCGGATGCCCGCCACGTGTCCCGATCCGCGTGCGACGAAGGGAGCGGCGGCAATCCGAGTGGATCCTCGAGCAGAGAGCCGAGGCGATCCGCGACCCGCGGGCGGTCATGATCCTTTTGTGTTTTTGACGTAGCGGCTGGATGCGCGACGCGTGTCCCGTGCTTCCTCGCGAGGCGACGCCCATCCCGTCCATTTAATGAAGCCTGACGCGAGTCAGAGGGCTCGGCCCTTCGGCTTCTGAGCTTTGAGCCTTCGTTGCCACTCCGAGCGAAGACGAAGCAACCGCGTAGCCCTCGGCCGACCGAGGGCACCCTCTTCCCAGTGAAAAAAGAACAGAGCTTCGGGTAAGACACCTGTTACGCTATTCTTCTGCCAGCTTCGGGCTACACTCTCGCCATCTCAGAACTGAGGAAGACAAGAGTGGGGGCCTATGTGATGAGGCAGAATCCGATTCGGCCCATTTAAGCAAGCCCAAACCCCGTTCAGCCCAACAGCAGCAGTACCAGGACCCCCGGGAGCCTCCGGCCCATCAGCGGCCCAGCAGCCTTCGGCCCGTAAGCGGTACCGTCGCTCCCGGCCCAACAGGCTTCAGCCCGTCAGCGGCCCACCAGCCTACGGCCCGGGAACAGCGCGGCAGCCCAAGGCCCAACCGGCTTCGGCCCATCAGTGGCCCAACCCCCTTCGGCCCGGTAGCTGAATCCGGCCCACTCCGGTGGGGGATCAGGCACTATGTCGGTTTATCAGTAAGCCCTCATTTAGTCCTATATCGGCTGCCACCGTTAACCATCCGCTATCCTTTGTTATAAATACACCGCTATTTATTGCCCAAAGGATGCTTCCTCAAGCCTCCGAGACCCTTAAGGACTACAGTCTGAAAAGCATTAAAGCTACTCTCTTAAGCCTTCTGAATCGAATCTTCTTCAGGAGCTAACTTGACCGTCGGAGGGGGTTCCCCAGGGCTGAAACCCGGGACTCCTGCTGACTGGTTTTCTTCTTCTTTCCCTCCTACAGGAGCTCGGTTCGAATCATCGCCGACCTTCCCGAGTCGGTCTCGGCCGCCGACCTCGGACTCCTCTCCCTAGTCTCGACGTCGTGCGCCGGCTGCTCTTGCAACAGGAGATCCTCGGCCTCGTGCCGCCCCTTCGTCCACCGGAGCGAGCCAGCCTTCGGACCTCTCGGCTCCGCCTCTGCGTCCTTCGTCTTCCGGATCCCCGTCGGGCCCCCTCAACACCGATCCGACCCAGCACCGGATCCCTCTCTTCGGATTCCGGCTTCGAAATCCGGTCGTGATAGCTTCGGCTACATCAGATACCATTATCCTTTAAGAATTGTGTGAAATTAGTACTCAAGTATTCTCCTCCTCGATCTGATCGAAGAGCTTTAATACTCTTTTCTAACTGCTTCTCCACCTCATTCTTGAACTCCTTGAACTTCTCAAATGCTTCCGACTTGTACTTCATTAAGTACACATAGCCGAATCTTGAGAAGTCATCGGTGAACGTGATGAAGTAAGAAAAGCCACCTTTGGCTTGGGTAGACATGGGACCACATACATCCGAATGTATCAGTTCCATAATGTCCTTGGCACGTTCTCCATGTCTAGTAAATTGAGATTTCGTCATCTTTCCCATAAGGCAGGATTCACATGTTGTAAACGATTCATAATCGAATGCTGTTAAATAACCATGCTTGTGCAACTTTTGCAACCTACTTTCGCCAATGTGCCCAAGTCTACAATGCCACATGTAGGCTTGATTCACACAATTCTTGCTCTTCTTAAGAGCATTATCAATTTGAAGATTGTAATAAGAAACATCTAATAGATATAGACCGTTGACTAAAGATGCCGAAGCTATTGATTTATTACCATAATAAATCGAACAACTTCTATTCTCAATCGTCAACCTATATCCTATCTTGTCCAAACAAGATATTGATATGATGTTCTTTATTATGCTAGGAACATAATAACAATCTTCTAAAAGTAAGGTGTCTCCCGATGGAAGCCTGAGGTTTGCTGTCCCAACAGCAATCGCCGCAACTTTTGCGCCGTTTCCTAGCCTCAATTCCACCTCAGCTTGCGCTTACTTGTCAGCATCTGCACATCATGGCAGATATGAGAAGCACATCCGGTATCTAATACCCACGATGTGGAATATCTAACTGATAAGTTGATATCTATCATATAGATATCTGAAGCTTCAGACAGCTTCACTCTTCCATGAGCTTTATCATAAAGGAACTCCTTGCAGTTCCTCTTCCAGTGACCATACTGCTTATAGTATAAGCAGTCACCCTTCACTACTCTTTCACTTTTGTCCTTCGATCCATTATCGTTAGCTGTTATCTCTGCTTCAGGGGCATCCAATGCCGATTCAGCAGGAGGATCAGCTCCAGGGACAAAGTTATTGCGTTCAGATCTGAAGACATTCTTCAGGTTTCTGAACCAATCCGAGTAGATCAGGTAAGTCAAAATGGCATCAAGTATGCCACGGAGTGGGTTATTCGACGACATAGTTCCTACATGAGATAAGTAAAATCTATTTAGCAGATGTTCTATTATTAAAGTTTAAAACAAGACATGGTCTTTTGTTCAAGTTTAACTCCCACTAATTTTTGACGGACTGTATAACCCTCAGTTATACAGAACGGGAGACGTCGATAGACTCCTAGTGGGGATCAGAATCTCAATGACTTGCACTACAGCCTTGTGGATAGCACAACAAACTGTAATACAATCAGAGAGCACCCAACTCATGGGACTTGCAACTCCTTGCAATATCTGATCATAGCTTCGGTTCCCAGAGATTTAATGGCCTTGTGGATAGCACAACAAACCACTAATTCTGGTCTAAGCTAACCATCATTACGCGACGAGCATAGATTTGCATGCAGCCCTTGTGGATAGCACAACAAAGCTACATGGTTCCTCTACCCCGATCTATAGGCATCTAATGCCATAGCCACAGTTTTTCCTCCCAATTAAGCAGGCCTTGTGGATAGCACAACAAACCTGCCTCAAGTGATTCGAATCCTATGACTATAACGATGGTGGACCACGCGGTAAGTTCTTAACTACTCGCGTTACGGCTTAGAGTTAATCTGAGGGTATTTGGATAACTTTTATCTTGGTCTCTCCTAGGTGATAGTATATAAATATATCGTATATATTTACTAAATACTATAACCTACTTTGATTCATAATCAAAAGAAAAATAATGCATCACATACATGTCTTTAGTGTGGTTATGGATAGCACAGTGGGTTTGACTGGAGCCAACAGTCAAATGCACACACATTCTAATCATAACATTTACATTAGATAACCTGCAAACACATAGGCAAGAGATCTTCATCTTTTCGCCTTTCTGGTTGCAGCTGTGGATTGTCCTCGCTCCTTCCTCGGTTGCCTCAACAAGTAAATTGAAGAAGGCCTTATGGCGAGTACAAGAGAGAGAGGGAGGTAGAAATACATCGGAGTATGAGAGAGAGAGGTGTGCAGACCTCTATTTATTAACAATTAATAAACATCATACATCCACGATCCACACAAAGCATTCATCTCATGATTAATAAATTAAGTGCATATCCATGACCACGGTGTGTTTTAAACATCCCACACATGATTCAGCGCATCACATGGCTAAAACAAATGAGTTTTTCAAAATAGATAAGTTTTGGCTTTCAAAAAGCTGGGATCCAATCAAAATTGGTATTTGAATTTTGAAAACTCATTTTATTAACTTAATCATGCAATTAAATCACATTTAAAAGCAATAAACACACATCACATGCGTACACACTCCGAATTAATAATTCCATATTATTCCATGCGAATTAGAACATTTCTAATAATCTAACACTTAGATTAACCCCATTCATAGTCTAACAATTAGACTATTAAAAAAAAACTAATCTAACTCTTAGATTAATTCAACAAAATTAATTAACAATTTAACACTTAAACTATTAATTAACTCTAATTATTAATTAACTATTAATCTAACTTTTAGATTAGTTAATTAATGTCAATTAGTAATTTAACACTTAAATTAATAATTAACACTAATTAATTAATAACTATAATCTAACAATTAGATTAAAAGATTAATGTTAATCATCAATTTAACCCTTAAATTAATAACTAACATTTAATCATTAAAGACTACTAATTTAACACTTAAATTAGTCATCTAAGTTAATTATTAATTTAACTCTTAAATTAACAATTAACATAGATTTTAATTAACAATTAGTTTAAATAATAATTAATAATCTAACTTTTAGATTAATAATTATTAATAACTAATTTAACCAATAAATTAGTATCATTAAAATTAACTATTAGTTTAACCATTAAACTAACAGTTAATGTTAATCAACTAACAACTAAATGTTAATTAAAATGATTCACAAATCATTTGTTAAGCCCATTATAAAATTACAAAACATTTTTGAATTTTATTGAAATTAAAATTAAATTTTAATTCATTTTGTAAATGGGCAAAGGGGAATTAAAATAGAAAATGGGGTGGGAGTTGGCTCAGCCTGATGGGCTGAGCCCTGGGCTCGAGCCCTGGCCGAGCCAGGGCTCGGACCAGGGGCGCCAGGCCCTGGCCTGGCTCGTGGCCTGGCTCGGCCAGGTCCGTCCCTGCCCTGGACCCGGCCCGGCCGGTCCGACCGGCTCGGGACCGGGTCCAGTGGAGCGGTTCGGCCGCCCCCCTCCTTCCCAGAAACCCTAAACCTGCAACTGTTGCAGCCGACGGCTGGAGGGGCGGCAGGCCGCCGCCGGCGAGCGCCCAGGCCCCGGCCGTCGCCGCCGGCGACGCCCCCGGCGCCGGGGACCTGCCCGGCGCCGGTGGGGCATGGTTTCGGGTCAGCCGAGCCCCAAAAACCCCAATAATTCCGAATTTTGCAGGATTGTTAAAACCGATTTGGGGCTTGATTTTTGCGGCTCTCCAAGGCCATTCCGGCACCGGAAAGATACCGGATGTGGAGTGGTGACTATCACCAGTGGATCCGGAGTCTCGCCCGGCCATCCCAACGATTGGGAAGCCGATTCAAGCCGCCGTAAAGTCGCCGTTCTTCGTCTCACGAAGAACACGAAAAACCCCCAAAATAATCTCGAAAAATCACGGAAAAATAATCAAATTATTTGTGTTCATCTTATGAACACTATTCCGTCATTTTAATCGGATTAAACGCATGGAATAACTCAAGAAAAATCAAATTCGGAAACCGAAACGGGACGAGAAACAATGGAACCTGGCTTTGATACCACTGTTGGGTTTTCTCGGTTTCTCCGGATCGCTCACGCAGCGGAAAAAAACAAAAATTTTACAGCGATCCGTTTCCCGTTTCGAAGAACTAAAATACGATAATCGGATTATCGAAGTTCTCACCGTGTGCGGATTCGAATCCGCAGCCGTTCGGTTCCGTCGGTGCGACACCGCAAGCCGCGCAAGCGCCCGGCCTCTAGCGAAGTCCACGCGATCCTCCCCGCGACGGATATCCTCGAGTTCGTCGTTCTTCGCAGCCCGCGAAGCCTCTGCTGGTCGCCGCAATGATCGCCGCAGTGCGCGGACGATTTCCTGTCGAACGGGATTCGGAGAAGCGGCGGAGCAGATCTGGATCTGCCTGGACTCCAGAGGAAGACAGAAAACGAGGAGGGGCGGCTAGGGTTAGTAGCAGCTTGGCCTGCTCAGCCCGTTCGCTATGTTTTATACTAACCGCGCAGTTTTTCACAAAAACCCCCGGTTTGTATAAAACCCACTTATTTATCCATCGCCTTGAGAATCATTTGCGTGTGACCCTCTAGGCCCAAGTACCAGTCCAGTTAATGGCCCAGTAAGCCCAGTGACTCCTCACTGGCTTTATTAATTAATTAATAACCCTTTATTAATCAATTAATCAATCGAATTGATGTCGCACATCGAATTCGACCGGGCCTCCAATCACGTTGGGTGCCAAGCAACACCGCGTGAATCCGGAAGGTATTTGGGGTTAAGTAACCCACTCTTGGAACCTTTCCGTCGACAGTTACCGCGTGGATATAATCCTTCATTCGTACAATGCTCTCGAGTCAACTCAGGGCATGGCGAGCTGTCAAACCCTAGCCGGTCGACTCACTTGGATTGGATGCCGCTGATGAATATCGGAAAACTCCTTTTCCGATATTATCGTCCGCCCTGGCCAGGGACTTTCACACATCCTTCCTAGAGCATTCTCTCTCTAAGTACCGAGAGCGAATGATTCCTTATTGACACACAATTCCCTTCGACGGTATTCCGCTGCACCCAATCCTTGGCGTATTAGAATCCCGTGGCTAGAGAATCGTAGACCAAGGTCAAAGTACAGAAGTCCACCGCCAAGGTGTCCTTGGTGTCTCAGGTCCGAGGACCATCCACGCAACTGCGACAATAGAATCAAGCTGGTTGACAGTGAGGTACAATACCATCCAGCGATTCAGTCGGATCAGTTCAGTGAACTCATTCTCCAATGAGCACCTACATATTCGCCTTAGTGTCTCCACACAAATGACTTATGAGACCAGTCATCCTCATCATATGAGCAGGAGCAATCTGTACTAGTCTAACCGGATATCCGATGTCCTTCTCGGATATCCTCCGACTAGGAACGATTAATAATATGTGTGTTTAAGTGATCAGTCTCATTAGTATGATCTCATCATAATCTGATCACCATAGCACATATTCACGGACTTCATTATGAAACGATAATTAACGCGATTTACACATAATGAATATTATGCCATGTTATTAATAATGAACGAGATTTACATTGTTAGATTGGCTTGTAGGCTTAATAATGAACGAGATTTACATTGTTAGATTGGCTTGTAGGACACCTAAACTAACAATAATTACATACTTCAGCTGAAAGGAAATAATTAAGCATACAGGTCAGAAAATAAAATAACAACTACATCGGGTCATATCCCGGAACAGCAGCTACTGGCGCGTGACCCAAAGCAACACTCTCCTCGCTACGCCTGCCTGGAACCCTCACCTGAAAACCGCAGGAGTGAGTCTCATAGAAAAGACTCAGTAGGGATCCTTCGATCCCCATCGCCCACTCACGCACCCACAAGTGCAGCAACACAAATATAGATGATCTAAGCAAGTAAAGCAGTAAACACAATTCCTATATTTCGGTGTAAAACACATGCATTCGAAACATAACATGTACAATTCTGAAACCATTCTACCACGGAGCCCACAACCAGCGTTTTGGCAAAACACGCCAACCACAAGGCCGAACGCGGGAAACACCGACCCGCTGAGACCAAACAGCAACCCCTCGGATAGTGCGCTAGCTACTCCGGCCTGACAAGCTTCAGGTGGTTCTGCTTCCCTCAGCATGAGTGACACTTCGAATATACCACTCCCACACCGGTACTAGCTATACCCCGGGGTACACCAGGTGACCCTCTCTCTAGGCGTCACCCCGCAACTCCCACACCGGCGCCGTGTCACTCCCACACCGACACAGGGTGCCTAAGTGCTAACAATTGTCACCCTAGGCCCACGATCGCACAAAACACAACACGGTGCGATCCGATCACATAGAATCCATCGTCATCGAGCACATTTCTAAGCATGCAATTAACTAAACTATCTAACAATGTAAATACGTGTTAAATGCAGGGATTAATAGAATTCTAGTTTGAATCGCGTCGCCCAAGGCCGACGTCATTCAAGCTTCCTAAACTGGTTCATGTGAAATTTGGCCTCGGAAGATGGCCTAAAACGCGTCGTCTATAGAGGTCGCCGTTCAAAAGGCGTCGTTGTCCCTAGTCACTTGATAACGACAGAAACAGAGACAGACCTCGGGGTGATCTGACGTAAAACGCGTCGAACATGGAAGTCGCCGTTCAAAAGGCGTCGCTGTCCCTGGACACTCATCAGTCCAGAGATAGAGTCTGTTATTTGGGCTAAATCGCGCCGCGGATGGAAGCCGTCTTTCTAAAAGGCGTCGCTGTCCCCCGACGCCATTTATCCCCCACAGACAAGTTCTTCCTCCGCTATCTCCCGATTCACGGGGTGGGATTTCCTCCCCCAAATCATGTAAAAACACTAAAAAAGGTGGAGGAGGAGAAGAACCTAAATACCCATTAAAACACCCACATTCTCATTACATGCAATTAGTATTTTCACCCCAAGAAAACCCCTAAACATGCTTCAAGCGGGAAAAACATGATTTTTAAACGAAATACAACGGGGATTATCACCCTACCGGTTACTGGAACTCCTCCTAGCTCTAAGCCGCCAACCCATCTCGCCACACGCCACCGTCGGTACCGCCGTGGACGCCGTTACTCCTCCGGGACGTCGGCCGCCGTTCGGAGAGAAAAACGCCGCAAAGGAGATGGTGGTGGCAGTGGTGGGAGTTAGGAGGTTGATGGGGTGGAGAGAGAGAAGAAATGGAGGGAGGAAAGCAAGGAGAGGGGGAAGGGATTCGCCGGAAGTCGGAGGGAAGAGAGGAGAGAGAAGAGAAAGGAGAGAATGAGGGAAATGAAGGAGGGTTCACGGGGTCAAACAAAAGCTGGGAAAAACGCGTCGTCCAAGCCCGACGTCATAAAGATGACAAGACTGGGCCGTATTCTGACAAAGCAGGGTCGTACTCTAAATGACGTCGTCCATACAAGATGCTATTCAGACGATAAGACCGAGGCCGTACTCTCGCGCCCCAAGGCCAGCCCACGTGGTGTCCACGTGGCACAGCTTAAAACACGTCCACATTGATGGACGCTGTTTAAACTACGTCGAGCGAAAAGGAAACTAAGTCTCAGCCCCACCAGGGCCCAAACTAAGGGATCCGACCCCGAAACTGACCCGATAACCGGATCCGAAACCTCAATCCTTACACTATTAGTGAGTTTAAGTAAATTGATTTAGTCTAATAAACCGAATTATGAAAGCCCACTAGCCTAATTATACTACTAAAAATAGTCCACTAATTTAGTTCAAATTTTGGGTTAATGCATTGGACAACAAGATAGTAAAATAATGATAACTTTATATACAAAATTTTGATTAAGATATAGTTGATGTAATTGGAAAGAGTATGAAAAGATATATAACTTTGTAGAAGATCATTTCCACCAATTCAGATGTTTTAGAGGTAAAAAATATCGATAATCAGTTTTAAAAAAGGTTGCCCATAGAGAACAAGCCCTAATTAGATTAGGATTTAGATTAGAAAATAAAAGATGATATAATTAAAATTAATCAGAATATAAAAAGTTATGTATAACATATTTGACTTGAATTAGAAGTAGATCATAATAAATTTGAATATAATTAAGATTCTAATTAATAGGTAGAAAGTCATAATTGAAATTCTACATGAACTAAGATTCTGTACACAAATTAATTTGACATAGTCTTAGTATTTTATGTATAACTTTGTGTATACAATTTCAAATTAAGTAAGACAACTCCCATTAGAATGATGTCTCAAAATTCTAAAAGTTTTATAAAGACCATATATTTAAAACAACTCGTTTACTAATCATAACCGAGATATATTTATATGGAAAGTAAATCTGCCAGATTTCTAAGTTCGAAGTACTTAGGATAACATGTCAGTAAAATATTCATAACATGTTTTACAAATGTCCAAAAATAGTGAGGTTAGTAGCATTAGAAAGATAATATAAAGTTATAAAACTTTATAGAAGAAAGTGTTTCTTAATTCGAACATTTAAGGGATTGAATTTAACGGACTTCAGAAAAGGAAACTACGGGTAGTGTGAATAGAGTTCGATTTGCACTAAGAAGTGACTTTGATTTGGAGATTAAGTCATGGGGAGTAGGAGTTTGACTCTAGTAAATGAAGAGGGTGTTTGGGGTTGTATTAGAAATGTAAATAAGTATAAGTAAAGTCTTGAGATCGTACTTAAGCTTTATTGCATGCAACTCTCTTTTAAGGGTAAGTTTATGTGGTGTTCTTCATAGAATAGAGTTGATTCATAGTTATTTCTTTTGAGAGTTTAATTCTAATTAATGTTTTGTATTATTGGAGGCTTAAATAACGTGGGAAATAACTTAGAGAATGTGAAAAATAATTTATAAGAGGAAGAAACCATAGATAGATAACAAAGAAGTCATAGGGAAACTAAGAGGCAATCTTTTTTCAAAAGGTAGGTGGATAACTCTAAATATAATCTATTTTGTATTAAAAATTATATTATTTTTAAAAAATTTAGAAAGTTAATAAATTATTAAGAAGTTTGATTTATATATCTACTTCATGATCATAAAGTTCATATTTTTTTGATCTTATTTATTATTTATTCTATGATTAATATCTCAGCATATACAATCTGTCCATTCAATCTGTTTTATTTTCAATTATGATCATATGAGTTACAGGTATTTGTTCTCCTTGATCCGATGTCCAATTGTGTTAAAATTTTGATAAAATTTTACTTTAGATGTTAGATTCATTCTCAATAAATTGTATAATTTTCTGATTGGTTTGCTATTTATTTCATAATTTGTTTGTTAGACTATACAATCTCTCCATACAATTTTGAAATCTCAACTTGTGAATCTTATATCTTAATTGATTCATGTTGAAATCATGTCAAATTTTTCAAAATCCTTTGTTATATTATCTTTGACTTATCTGTAAAGTTTGAGAATTTTATGACCTAGTTTTCTATTTATTTTGCCTTATATTTTGATTTGCTGAAATTCTATTTAAGTCGAATTTTTGGAATCGAAGTGGGAGTCCAAAATCATATCAAAAAAATTCATAAATTGATGAAACTTTGTCCACAGTTTACATAGGTCATATTTGACATGTTATCCATGTTTTATAATTTTTTGAATATATTTGATATTATTCGGCTTATTTGGTAATTTTTTAGCTCTGAAAATTAGTTTTGATAGCCGAAAAATATGTTTGTTATTTAATTTTTTTTTTTTTTTTTTTTGACTATATTTTATATCCAACAACTTATTTTGATCAGCTCTATTCTGATTATTCATCTACATGACTATGTTGACTCTTTAAGTGACTATTTTGTATATAAAAGTATGTATTTTAACTCTTATATATAAGTATCAATATGTCACATTACTTTCATGATCTATGATTATTATGAAATTTGTGTAAATATGTTTGTGCGATATTTGTTTGATATATCTTTGGACATTGTCATCTTAAGGAGATTGGGGCTCATTCTATAAACATCCATGGGTAAGTTCTGCTCGTGGTAATGGAAAGATTGTGTTTTGTTTGCAGTCATCCGAGGTAGAACAATAGACTCTTCGGCTATGCATATGCCAAGATTTTAGCATACTTGCCTATATGCGCTGGTATTTGTTTGTTTGGCTCTTTATATAGTGATTGGATACATATCTATTTGATATATTTGGATTTAATTTATTTGACATATAATTATGAAACATAATTTGCTGTTTAGATTTATTTGATTCAGCTTATAATTTCTTTTGACATCTATGCTCAGTTGTTTTGATCTCAACTTATTTGATTAAGAATTAATGTTTATTCTAACTAGCTGTTTTAACAATATAAACTCTGATTTGATAAGTTAACATACCATGATAAATTTACTATATGTTCAGTCCGATATATTCAGTTTGATATGTATTATGTTCTGATTATGACTAATAGGCTTATTTAGTTAGATTAGAATCTGATCATACCGTATATACTATATATTAGTCGATTCATTCATATTATTAGAAAACACATTTGAGTTAATAAACTTATATTTGACTATATTTTTTATCATGTTCTTATTTGAGCTATATCTAAAATTATGTAAGATCATGTTTAGTATAATTGTATAATGTGATTTGTAAAATTTACTATATATTAAATCATGTGGATAGTTTGAAGCTTACTGAGTGGTTGTACTCATAAATCCTATTAACATTTTTAGAGTCTGAAAAAGAGAATTTAGAATTTGAGGAGACTTCTGATTATGATATTTGACATCATCAAGGGGTTATCTAAATTTAAATTTATAGTTTTCTCTTGAATTTAATGTAGTAGGGATAATGAGAAATTGATGTAATTTTCTTTATTTAGTGAGATTGAGAATTTATATATAAACTGATAGATATTGTAATTTGTGAACTTTGATATTGACTATATTTAGATATTTTAAATTATATAGCGAAAAAGAAACATCCCCTCGCTTGCAGTTTCCTTTTGCCGAGATGCCCTACTGTGATTGCCTCTCACTATGGCTGTTTGGTTCGTTTCTCACGGATGACGTCAAAAGATGATAGACTAAAATCTCATCCACTACGGTCAGGACCTTTAATCTCTGATCAGAGGAACGTCACTGGATAATCCCTGCAAAATAGAATACTGCTAGAGGAGCTTCCGGTGGCAACCTGAGGGAGTCCCATCTGATGCCTAAGTCAGAAGACTAGGGAGATTGGAGAGAAGGTTACGGAAGCTTGGGCACTAGAGAGCATATATGTTCCTGTAGGGGTACGATGCCTTATAGAATAGTTAGGTAAGGAGTCCTTCTAAAGGATAGTTCTTAATCCGATTGAGAGGAGTAGACTATAGAGAACTCAACAAGTCATGCCCTTATCAGGAAAGGAGGATCATCTTGATGGAAGTTTGGATGCGAAAAGGATTCTTTCCATATGCAGCATGGCTGGCTTAGGACTCCATAGGGTAGACGGATCTTAATCGGGCCGGTATAGGGCTGCGCCAGTTTCTGAGTTTCCGCCCTTGATGAGAGGAGGGGGAGGACAAATATGAGCTTAAGAGTTCAGCCAATTGGGCCGATCCGTTGGTATTTGGGCCGTACCAAACTATCACCTATCAAGAACTATTAGTTACTTCTCCCGAAGTTAAAATAAAATACAATTTTTTAAAAAAACATCTTAAAAAACCTTCAAACTTGATTGAATCACAGTGGTCTGTGGTCTTCTAGATGCGTGCCCCCTAAGGACACAAGTGGTCGACACCGTACTACAGATGGGCGCTAGATTGTGCACTGTTAGTATACTAATCGGCCCCAATCAACGAGGGCACCAAGATTACTCTGAAGAAGCAATTTGGCTGACGTTTATACAGGGTATAGCATCCTCCTATTGACCGGCACAATGGAGGTTCTCTTTTCCTCAAGCCCTTACGCGACAGTACATTTCAACGTCAGTCCCTCCACACCCACGGGTAGGACATCCAACAGCAGGGCCTTGTGAGTGTCAAAACATCTCACTTGATCACGTGTGGTTTTGACGCCGCAATTTCTCTACTGCGATTCTGCTGCAGTCCTAATCAAGGACGCGGATTCCACCCGCATGTACTGGCAATCAAGTCGGCCGGCCCTTCGAGAACTCTGTCGCTTTCCTTCTTCCATAATTAAACTTCAAGTTAGGATTGAAATCTCGGGTGCCGCCATCCGGGAGGGAAGTTGTTTATGATATTACGTGGTGATGGGCCTGAGGCTATCTAGGCACATAAATTATTGCCGTTGCTACAACTTCAAACCCACCGAGACCTATCCAAGCGTCGGCAAACCCGGAAGGCGATGCGGTCTTCCAGTTAGGTGACCCTATCGATTAACCACTGTTGGGGGAGCTTAATTTCTTTGTTCCCTCTTGCACTTCCCCTTTTCTTTTATATTTCATGTCAATCAGGCAAGGGAATTAATATATAGATTTGCGCATATGATCAGAGGACACAAGTTGGTGGTGATTATATATATATTCCCACGTACGTATTCATCTTTGAATGTGATGTGATATGCAGAAGTACATCTACCACTTGCTTTAGAAAATAATTATAGACACAGCAAATTCTTTGTGCATCGTGTGGTACTGTGTGACTGCTGTGTTTCCGCCCCTAGCTACTACTAACCCGTGCCTAACACTGTTTAGAATACCAATTAAATTCATTAATTGTTATCCATTTTGGTTTCGAATAGACTAATCTTACAATATTAGGGCTATCCATTAGATTTTAATAAACCTTAGACTTGGTGTCATGAATTTTATTGTCGAAACGCAACCACCTTGATGCAGGATGGCAGTCGTCAAGACGAGGTCTTCTGTGGATGACGGAAGCCCCACGTGGGTTGTGTATGCTGTGGGCGATTCGATGAAGCACTGCAAAACCCATGCCTGACTTGCATGCACGTCGCGCGCACATGTGCCTTTGTTTTCGGATGTAGATGTCGTACGTGTGACCACGAGATCGCACATGCAGGAGACCGGCGCCCTGTGTGCACGTGTGTATATATATATATATAGAGAGAGAGAGAAGCACTCGTGTGCATGTCCCATATCTAAGGTAGGGTGTAAAGAGAGAGAGAGAGAGAAGCACTCGTGTGCATGTCCCATATGTAAGGTGTAAAGAGAGAGAGAGAGAGAGAGAGAGAGAGAAGCACTCGTGTGCATGTCCCATATCTAAGGTAAGGTGTAAAGAGAGAGAGAGAGAGAGAGAGAAGCACTCGTGTGCATGTCCCATATGTAAGGTAAGGTGTAAAGATCTGAACCCTACGGGCACTCGTGCATTTCACATGTGGAAGGTGTACCTCTGAAGCCTATGTCCCCGTACGGCGCTGAAAAGTTGCAGCAAGGTTGGGTGGAAATCGTTGGAGTTGGTTGGAAGCGGAGAAGGAGGGTCCAAAGGATACTTCAAGACTCTAAAATTCACCAGAGGAGGACGCCACTGGCCAGTGATCAGGAATTAACACCAGACCGCGGCTGTTCAATCCCCAATGAGAAATTAACAGCGAAGCAATGGCAGCTCCCGCAATAAAATGCCGGAGTCCATGGTGTATTTGCCTCAAAGTGCATGCACATGTATTAGGAAACTTCCACCTTTTATGAACTGCAGCCATCTTTTTCCTAGGGGTTTGGTGAGATAAAACGCTTTCTAGAAGGCCAGTCCCGTATTAGGAGGAGTCGACTCCATTTAAAACCATTGTTCGGATCCTTTGGCCGATAGTGCGACGCCGGTGGCACTCGCGCCCATGCATTAAGAATAACCTAGGGTTAGCTCTCCAGAAACACAAAGGGTAATGGAGGAGAACCTTCCTCCTGGTTTTAGGTTCCATCCGAGCGACGAAGAGCTGATCACTTACTATCTGGCTCACAAGCTCTCCGACTTCGGCTTCACTTCGAAGGCTGTTGCGGATGTCGATCTTAACAAGTGCGAGCCTTGGGACCTTCCAGGTGAGTTCCACGTTCTCTTTTAATTCACAACCCTTTTTTTTTTCGTAAAAATTACTCCTGTTTGATCGTCGACATACTTAACAAATCGTCATGTATATTAATTTGAGGATTCCTGGAATTAATTACTGGATAGCAGCTATACATACGTCAAATAGCAAGCATGTGTAATTAAGTAATTCTACATGGATTTGTGCAATCTCGTAATAATGTCTTCCAATTTAATTCTCAAGCACCAGATTAATGATGAAACTGATCAGATAACCAATAATGTAACGGTAGTTCGTATCATTTTCCCTGTTGATATTTGCAAATGGGAGTGTGCTTCTATACATGAAATCTGCAGCCCCTCACCAAATAAATATATGTAGAGGTGCTTCCAGTTGTGTTATTCACTCGAACATGAATGACTAATGCTTATTCAGGTAAGGCCAGCATGGGTGAAAAGGAGTGGTACTTCTTCAGTCTGAGAGACCGCAAGTACCCGACCGGCCTTCGTACCAATCGAGCGACCGATGCAGGCTACTGGAAGACAACGGGTAAGGACAAAGAGATCTTCCAGTCCGGGGTTCTGGTCGGCATGAAGAAGACGCTAGTTTTCTACAAGGGCAGGGCGCCCAAGGGGGAGAAAACTAACTGGGTGATGCATGAATACCGACACCAGAACAAGTTCGCTTTCAACCCCACCAAGGTAATCAAACGCATGAAATGCTACTATATATTCCCGGAAGCCCTTGGTCTGGTTTATGTTCTTCTTCCTCTGCCTCCTCCTCCTCCTCCTCTCTAGAGGAATTGCATGCTGTAATTTTTTGATGTAGCACATGATGGTGTCTGTGAATTCAGGAGGAATGGGTCGTCTGCAGAGTGTTTAAGAAGACACCCAATGGAAAGAAACCACAGCCGATGGGCCCCTCCATGCCACCATTGATGGACTCTCCCTGCAACACCACCTCTGTCAGTGAGCTTGGAGACATGGACATGTCCATCCTGAGCAACATCGTTACTAACGACAACAACAGCTGCACTATGGCTGACGATAACAACACCACCGCCAACAACGATAGCAGGATGGACATGAACGCGTACATGAACTGGGTTATGAATAGAGAAGTGATGAATCAGTCTGCAATGCTCTCTTGGCATTCAACCCTGCTGGGTTCGAATCCCTCCTCCGTGCCACTCCTTAGAGCCTTACAGTTGAATGGTTATCCCACCATGCCGTCTTTGAGTTCCTTCACTACTGCCCAGGGAGATTCCGGATTTGGATCCGAGTCAAAGCTGAACAATATCCCTTCATCTTCTTCCAAAGCCCCGGACTTTCCGCACCAACAAGCATTCGACCAGGAAGCTATATGGAGGAGCTGCTGATGAAGCAAACTATCCATGTTTACAAGTTAATTTGAAGGGCATGAAACATAATAGTTGCACCAAAGATCGAGGAGGTAAGGCGGAACCAGGCAAGAAATCTGGTGGAGCTAGCTGTTTTCAGATTATACTTGAGTATAGTTTTAGAAATTAAGCAAATGTACAATTGCAAATGTTATCTCCTCCTGCAGCACGCAAGTACTGCAATTAAAACTGATCATCATTTAGCTGTTGTCCAGAAGAAAAATCAATAACGTTAATTATATATTAAGAATTCAGGTTCTACGTTTTGATTATTCCCAAAGGGGGAACTTATTTTTCCAAGGTGATTAAACGCACAAAAGCATTTAGATTATTGCGTGTTCTGTGTATATCCTTCACACTTCTTTTAATCGCACACGAACCTTACAGCGACGTTTTGACCCAACGATAGAAACTGCAAGAAGGATATCTCACAAACTTCACGAGTACAAAGTAGTCAATCTTATAACACCTATTAATAACTAAATTTGAATTCTATAATCAATAAAAACAATCTATGCAGCCTCAGCTATACGGTGAAGATAAAATAGATTCCAAAATCCTACTGGACCTACCCAACTATGGCAGTGTTGCTGCTTTTTTCACCAAAAAAGGGTTATTATGAATATTGTTAAATATTAAGAGAATGATGTGTGAAATTGTAAATCTTCTCCTTACTCCAAGACAATGAAGATCTTATTATAGAAAGGGATGAACATGAACATAAAGCAAGAAAAAATGTGGTCAGTTTAAACGGAAAACAAAGAGAAGAAATGAACTTGCATGTTGCCATAGAAAGAAACGATATGGTCTTATGCACTTCTAGAAAGCATTGTTATATGATACAATGAGTGCTATGTAATTTGCAGATCATGTACGTTATATTGAGATAAGATCAGCTTTATGGCTGAAAAATATTAGGTTTTCACTCTGGAAAAAGGTATATAAGATGGTACTTGTGGAGACTTGAGCTGTGTGAAGAAAGTATTATACAATTAAATCGCCAATTTTACACGCTAATGAGATTTTTCCTCTTTCTCTTCTACACGCTAATGGAATGTTTCTTTTTCTCGTCTGCTTTAACTATGAACCTAGCCCTATTCTTTTGCTTGCTCCTTCAAATGGCTAGAAGGGTTGTAATAAATTAGGGCTTTTTGGATTTTGATCCCTATAAATATACGTATTTGGAAATTAGTACACGTATCATCTACATTTCGATGTCAACCCCTTATAGTTAAGGTTCTTGATGCATTTTGGCGGTTGTGGGGTGGTGGGTAGTCTGTGGAGGCCATGATGGATGTAGACAAGCACTGTTTGACATCCCAGTGGGCACGTTTCTCATGTTTTTAATAATGATGTCTTGCTTTGGTTATTATTTTTTAGAGACTTTTAAGAATTTCATATTCTCATGTTTCATGATTTTTATGAAAAAAGACAAAAATACTTGTCTAAGCAAATATGCATCTACTCGACTGGATGCATTTATCATTTTTAAGGATTTTAGGGTTTTGGATTTTTGAGGCACACATTAAACTTGGTGCTGTCTATCAGATGCATCTTAGGTCCTCATTACAATTGAAAACAATGAGTTCTTTTATGAAAAGATCAATATTGACGATTATGATAAAGAGGCTTGAACTATAATTGATGATATGCACATAGCTTCTGCCAAAGTTTTTCTTGTGTATACAGTGGAATATACAAAAACAATTTCTCATGTTCAAAATAGTACTGGTAGCACTTCTTTTCTTTGATGGATATTGGACCCAAAGGTCTTTCTTCTTGTATTGAGGTGGTCAATAGGTTCATGGAGCTTGACCTTTTACTCAAAGAACGAATAAGCCACTAAAAACATAATTGGTTACGTATTTTAATTCTCCTGTCCTAAGCAATGAAGTCATTGTTGAGAAGTTTTTTTTGAAACATTAAGGAGGTAAATTGATTAGAAGATGATACCAGCATTACAACAATTGTCTACTTCCAGAGAAGAGGTAAGAACATCATGAAACAAGGGAGAGACCCATATGTTTTCCTGCAAGGTAGAGCAAGCTAACTTTGCTAAACAATGGGCAACGCCATTACAAGTTCTTGTGATGAAACTAAGATTTAAAGAGAAATGCTCTCTGATATCCTGGCAATTTCGGATGATAATTTGAGTGCTCCAAGGGGGATCCTTGGTCTTTAGAACAACATTGATAATGTTGAGAGCATCACCTTCCACAAGGGTAGGTTCATGTGAGCTGGCAGCAAGCTTCAGAGCCTCGAGAAGGGCAAGAGCTTCTATAACACAAGGATAAGAGGAATACACAGGTTTGGAGATGCAGTAGGTAGGCAAGCCCATATGATTCCTCATAACAACACCAATGGCACCACCATGACAAGAAGTAGCTCCATCAAAGTTTATCTTGAACCTGTTTTCCTCAGGAGGATGCCATTTAGATAAATGAAGTGGTTGTTTGGGGGCCAAAGTAGGTGTTGGTAGCTGACAGGAAAACCAGAAAGCAGCATCAGTGGTAGCAACAATAATTGTTGATATAGGATTAGGCTTCTTTCCCTCAAAGACTTTGTAGCACCAAGCCTTCCAGATCTGCCATAAGATTGAGAAACACATGGAAATGAGATAGGTATCTTTCCCATTTTTTGAAAAAGGAGAACCCCAATACAAAATTATGTCAGCAAGACTTAAGTTCTCTGAGCCTGAGTGATAGTTTAGGGGAGAAGCAATCCAAACACTGCGGGCAAAGTCACAGTGGAAGAAAATATGGTCTACACTTTCCTGATCCAGACAGCACAGTAGGCAGAGGCTATCAACAATAGGGATTCTCCTTGAGATAATATTGTTAACAAGGATAGTAATTTTTATGCATTTTCAGATAAAGTGAATAATCTTTGGAGGAACCACCTTCCCAATATGGGTACTCCAAAGTATCTTCCAAATAGGATCTGGAGAGGAGGTTGAGACATGATGAGAGTTTAACATGAGGAAGCAATAGGCAGACTTAATAGAGAAGACACCATTTTCAGTAAGAGGCCAAACAAGTCTATCTCTAGGACTGACATTTGTGGTAGGGAGTATGATTGAGGAAATGGCTTTAGCAGTATCCGCTGTAAAGATCTTATCAATGAGGTTATTGTTTCACTGATGGTTTGAAATCAGCTGAAAAACCCAAGTTGGGAGGGGGTGCAAATAGTCATCTCTGATTTTAGGTGGACCCAAAAATTCTGGGATCCACTTATCTTGCCAAATGTTTGTAGTAATGCCATCTTGGATAACATAAAAATATATTTGAGAGGCAACCTTCCTGACCTGCAGCATGGCCTTCCAAGAGAAAGAGTAGGAGCCAGACTCAGGGACATCCCAGTAGGAGTAGTTTGTCAAGTACTTTGCCTGAATGAGTGAAGCCCACATAGAATTTTGATTGTGCAAAAATTTCCACACAATTTTAAGCACAGAGGCTCTGTTGAAAGTCTGCAGATCCCTGATTCCAAGACCACCGAAGAGATTATGTTGCTTCAAAGATTTCCAATTGCAGAGATGGAGCCTTTTGTGATTTTTTGAATCTCCCCAGAGAAAAGAGCATTGAATCTGATTTAGTTTTTGAAGGGTAGCTTTGGGGAAAAGTCCCATACCCATAAGATGTACTGGCAGAAAGAACAAAATTTATAAGTGTAACTTTTCCAGCAAAGGACAGGGAGTTTGCCTTCCACTTTGACAATTTGAGCTTCATTTTATCTTCTAAAAAAGAGAATTGTCCCAGTTTGCCTCTGATTGGCCAAAAGGGGACACCTAGATACATTTCTTTATCTGATAAGATAGAGATCCCAGTTGAAGAGCTCAGGTCTTGTTGGATAGCAGGGGGGGCGTTTGGACTAAAGAACATGCCCAACTTTGTCTTGTTTAGATGTTGTCCAGACCGAAAACTGTATGTATCTAGGCAGGAAATAAGGTCATTAAGATCTACAAGATTTGGCTTACCAAATAGTACAATGTCATTTGCATACATGAGATGTGTGATTATAGGGGCTCGACAGTTAACCTTCAAACCAGCAATAGTACCTTCATCAACTTTGGACTTTATCAGCTGAGTGAGCATTTCTGCACAGAGAATATAGACGTAAGGGGATAATGGGCAGCCCTGCTTGATTCCTCTATTAGGAATAATATGACCAATACATTCCCCATTGATGATGATAGAATAAGTGGCAGTGGTGATGAAAAGTAGGATTAAGTTGATAGCCTGATTTGAATAACTTAACTTCTTGAGAGTGTTTGCGATGAAATTCCAATCAAGTTTATCATAAGCCTTTGAGATGTCTACTTTTAGAGCAAAGGATCCCTCTTTCCCTTTTTTGCTTTTCATGGAATGAACCAATTCCTGGGTGGCAAGGATGTTGTCCAAAATTTACCTATTTCGAACATAGGTAGATTGATTTGGAGATATCAGCTTAGGGAACAAGGACTTTAAATGTTTGGCTAAAATTTTGGCAGAGATTTTATAGAGGACATTTGTCAGGCTAATAGGCCTATAATCAGCAGGTGAAGTAGCATGTTTCTTCTTGGGGATCAGAGCAATAAGTGTGTGGTTCATTTTTGTTGGCATGTGAATATCTCTAAAGATACCTTGAGTACAGTTTATTACCTCTGCTTTCACAATATCCCAATATTGCTGGTAAAATAAAGGAGGAAGTCCATCAAGACCAGGAGCCTTTCTCAGATACTTGCTTTGAATGGCCTCAGTAGTTTCACTGTCAGAAGGAATGGAAACTAGTAGGCAATTATCCTATTCATTGATCAACTGATCTAGGTTGCTGTGAGGGTGCCAATTGATGAAGTTTGGGTCAGGGGGAGTGGCTGAGTATAAATGCTGAAAGTAGTCCATGAAACATTTCTTAATGATGGTTAGATCCTCCACCCAAATATCATTTCCCAACTGAATACTAGTAATTTTGTTATTTCCTCTGTGACATAGCACTGATAAATGGAAGAAGTTTGAGTTTTTATCACCATAAGAAAACCAATGAGCCTTAGCTCTCTGCCTCCAGAATTCATGCCCTTCAAGGAGTGCCTGCTTGAGTGATAGCTGAATGGCCCGATTGGCTTCCATGTTTTCCTCAGAGGGTTGGGCTAGATCTAAGGAATTAAGTTGCTTTCCCATAGCCTCACTTCTCAGCCTGGCATTGGAGAAGTTGCATTTTTTCCATTTTCTCATGCTAGTCTGAATATTACCAACCTTTCCAAAATAGTCAGAAGACAAATGTGGGGAGGAAGACCAAGTTGACTGAACAACCTTTTTAAAGGCCTTTTTGAGGGTCCAAGCGGATTCCATTTTGAAAGGAGTACATCTGTATCTCTTGATGGCATCAATTTTAAGAAGAATGGGTCTATGATCACTGGCAAAAAGAGGAAGGTGGAGGATTCTAGCATTTGGAAACTGGAGATACCACTTAGAATTTGCAAAACCTTTGTCATCCTTTCTCTAATATGGAAAGGAAGGGACCTGTTGTTTGACCAGGTGTATGCAGGCCCTTCATGGCCAAGATCGATCAAGCTCGTATCATTTATAAAAGATAGGAAGTGTTTTGTATCTAGATTGCTAACAGGACAACCACCATATTTTTCAAACTGAAACATAATGGAATTGAAATCTCCAATAATACACAGAGGATCATCTTGAGAAGTTATAGAAACTTTGATACCTTTATGTGATGGAAAAAGTAAGAAGGAAATGTTCTATCCTTGCCAAGATGGCATGTAATATCAATTCCTACATCAACTATTGCTTCTAAGTCTATAATTAGAATTGATAGGATGTTGGATGCTTATCTAAGTTTCTTGAAGCCTAGTACTAGTGAAAGCTTACTTTGCTGTCCAAATTGGTTAAGACAAGCAATAAAAGATATTATCTTTTAACTTTTTCTCCTTTATTTTCAACATTATTCCATATCTAAAGAGGGATAATACCATGCAGACCAACTAGGGTGCATCTATGTGGAAGTGGAAAGAGCTTCCGGGACCTCTACAAGCCCACTAATATGGTCTACGTCGACTAGGACCTACTATGCTCCCCCCCCGGCATAGCAAGACAACAAGGCCCCTACATTGACCAGTCACCCTTAGGTGGCCCTGATGTGTGCGCCCCAAAGAGTAGAGGCCTCCATCTTAGATAGGGAGTATGTCTCCCTTGATCCCCCTATGGTCGCAAAAGCATCAAGAAGTTGGATAAGGTCTATGTTGACCCTAAAAGCTAGTCAACAAGGTATAGTGGCCCACTAGTAAAGGTCACGAGCAAGCCTTCATCTACCATTCCCATGTCTTCAGCTTGATGGGTCTCCTTCTAGGGAAAATCCTCCAATTTCCTTGAGACATCACGAGGGAGGGTCAATCCTTGAACAACTATCCCGAGGGCCCTCATTCTACGATAGTGTATAGGATGGGCTATTCCCTGATACTCTTGGTAGCTCATTTTGTTATACCCTAGACTTTGAACTCATGTTATTTAATTAATATGCTTGAGTTTATTAGGCCCATTTAGATAATTTAATGACATTTAATTAAATAAAATATAATTAGATTTAGTAAACCCATTTAGGATTCATTGAGCCTAATTAAGTTAATTAATGGACTAAAGTGATTGAAATCTATTTAATATTTATTAAGTAATATAATAATGGGCTTAGAATGGATAAGTCATTAGTTAAGTCAAAACAGGCCCAATAAGCTCATTAGTGTCCCAATTAGGAAACTAGTTGGTTTCTAACATTTAGTCAAATTTCGTACTCTGTAAATTGTGTGATAGCAGCATATTGGAGTTACGACAACTTCGCGCATAAAATTTCAAAATTCACATAGTGGATATAGTTGGAAATAAGATACAAAGGAATATAACTTTGTCTAAAGAGCCATTAGTTAATCCAGTCATTAAGAGGGTCAAATTCGAGGAGTATTAGTTAAGGAAACCTACTATGTGCAGAAATTTAGGTTCCTAGTTACCAACATACTTACTTTAGTTGTTGATTGGGACTCCATCTGTTAGAGTCTGACTCTGCAATGAAAGAGACTTAATTTGAGTAGTATTAGGAAGGGAAGGAACCATAAATAAGATATTGATATCCTGCATAAGCTCTCTTGCACACAACCTAAATTCTAGGATAAGTAATATGGTGTTCTTCAACAAGAGTTAGAAGAATCTTTAGTTTAATCTTTTGGCAATTGATTCTAATAGATGGATTATGTTCTTGGATGATTAGAGGACATAGAGGAAGTTCGGGAATAGAAAGATTTCATGTCTAGAGAATAAGGGATTGATTAGATAAGGATTAGAGTGGTGTTCTTCGTGTTCTTCAAGAGGTAGGATATGAAAATCTATTAAATGATATTTTGTATAATATAAAATTTATTTTGATTTTCAAAGTGGTCAAACACGATTTTTAGAATATTAATATATAAGTTTATAATCTTAGTTCTCAGTTTGGTCTCTCAATTCCATGTAAATGCTTTGAAATATTAAAGTTCTAGAAAACTAGCCTAAATATCGTCAAGACCATTGGATGCGATTCAAAAGATGTTGGCTTGACAAGACACCTTTAAAACTCGATGTTTAGAACCACCTTTAAACTGATTTTCTTGTCTAAAAGGTATCCACCATGGTGGACGCAATTCAAAAGGCATCCATTTATATGGAAGCGATTCAAACTGGTCTATCAGCTGTGAGCTCGAAAACCTGATCCACTCGTATTTGCCATAACTACTTCGTTACTTAGACAAATGACCTAAAATTTTAACCAAACGCTTGTTATAGATGTCTACTATATGCTCACAAAAGTTTAGATTTTTTTGAATTTTTTTACTATTTATTTTATGAATATGTTTTCAGTCTATACAGTTTGTCGAGACTAATGACAGTTCGGATTTTTTGATGAACTTTGATAGGCCATAACTCCATGAATACTTATACAAATTATCTGAAATTTTGACCATGACTTTGTATTTATGAATTTTACATATATGAAGTTTTTTTAAATTTTAAATATTTATTCATTATTATTCTGCTATTTATTTATTTGGCCAAAATTCATTTAAGTTCTTTATATGCAACTTAATAATCTAAATCACTTATTTGATGTCCAAATTGTATGAAACTTTGTCCACACATTTCATTTATCTTATTTGTCATGTTAGCAAGGTTTGAATACTTTTAGAATATGTTTGCTATTTAAATATCTAATTATTGAATTTTAGCTCTAAAAATTAGGTTTAATACCTGAAAAAATACATTGATTGATCCAAAAAATTGAGAATATTGCTGGAGCCTATTCTTCTGTCTATAAACCTGTTGGAATCAGTTTTAATCTGATTATTCATCTATATGATCATGTTGGCACTTTAAGTGACTAGTTTGTATGTAAAAGTATGTATTTTGACTTATATGTTGCACTTTGCTAATTGAATTTTTTGATCTATGCTCATCTTATGGTCACTGTTACTCTATTGTGTCATATTTGTATGATTATTTTTAGATATTGTTATCTTAAGGAGATTGTAGGACCGGATTCCGGTATAAGCATCTATATTGGATAAGACATTTTGTGTGTGAAATCCATGGGTAACGGATAAAATTCTAGCCAAGCAGTAGGTAAAAAATGCCACGTGGAACAAAGTAATACATCGAGCGGGAGAGACCTCTTGAATCCATAGGGGAAACCTTTTTAAACCTATTTGCCATTTATATGGTTGTGGTAGGACTTAGACTCTCCCGTTCTGCGTATGGCTAGGACCTTTGCATCATTTACTTAGATGCTTTGGTATTTATTCGTTCAGATCCTTATGATGTTGTTTAGATATATTTTCGTTAACAATTTGGTACGATACATTTGATATGATTTGATTGGTACATAATCTGAAACTTATGCTCTATTATGTCTCATTGAACTCAGCTTATTCTTTGGAATTATATAATTTGATCAGATTTGTTAGAGTACTATGCCATGCCATTCGTTATATGATATGTGGTAGGAAATATGTGACATGTTCGTTAGATGGCTAGTAGATTTGATAAGTCATATGTGAATTCAATTATCCATCATACTAAGTAGGTTATATATTATTTGATTTGATCATGATATTAGAAAACACATGTGATTTGGTAAATTTATTTGTGACCATACTTTGTATGCTCTTATTTAAGATATATATAGAACTATGAATCCTACTTAGTTAGTTATCATCACTTTTCAACTATTACATTGTTTGACATTTGATAGGTCTCATTTCCTACTAAGTGGTTGTATTCATAAATCCTATTAACATTTTTAAAGTCTCCTAAAGAGGAGGAGTTGAATTCTTGATTTGGTGAAAATTGTTAGATTAGAAGACTTCCACTATTAGCTAGGTAGATTTGCTCATTTGTTTAGTAGATTAATATAGTAGGAATTAAGAGAGAGAACTATGTATTTTTCCTTTTCTTTAGTGAATTTAGTGATTTTATCTCATATAGATATTTGGTATACTTTGAAATCCTAGTATTGATATTATACATTTATGGAATTATAATATTGACAATGAAAATTTATTGGATTATTTTGATAGTAACTGGTATATTTATTACTTTGGTTATTTGTCATTGGCATATATACTACTTTGGTTATTTGTCTCTCATCATTTATATCAGATTCGTATGTTATTTGATTTTATAGTTACATAACTTGAATCCAAAGTAAGTCCAAACGATTGAACTGGATCAGGGGCATAACATATTTAATGCCCTTACCGTATAGCTAGAGAAGCGTCATGAACTCCATTGTTAAGGGTTATGCCTTATCTTATCCTATATCTAGGAAAGTGCATGTCATCATACCATATTGCATAGTTGACAGCATAATAAGACCACCTAAGAAAAAGATGATTAGGGGCTACGCCATCGCTCAACGGAGAGCCCTAGTCCACTAATGGGTAGGGAGAAGAATTATTATCCTTTCTTCTACTTGCTTGGGGAGGAATAAGAGGGAGTTCTCAAGTGGAACTTGAGAGCTAAGATAAAAGAAACTTGACCAAGGAGGCAACAAAGAGAAAACAATTAGCAACAAAGATATTAACCAAAAATCAAACCATATCGGTCCTCATGAAAGACCCAATTTATGTCTCAGATCAAAGGATCAACGATACTACTGAGACAAATGGATCTTCAGTTGACATCAGGTATAATTAACCATATGAAGATCCATTAGTAGATCAATTCAGTGGAGATCTACCCAGGATGCACACCCATACATATGTGCTGGTGTCCCGTACTTATGACCGTGAGATTGATCATCTACACATCATGTGTACCGATTTATGAGTAATCAATGTCCTAGAGTGATTACTCTCCAATCATGAACACATTAAGGTATGTGTCCATGTATTGTCAATCCCACATTTGAGATCCCATCTCGAATTGACTTTACAACCACATGTCTTATAGACAACATAAAATAATTCACAAATTATAAATTCACATTCTAATAACCACTTTATTATGTTGAACAAGATTGTACATTATATCAAGCCTATTCGGCCCATAATTGGTCCGTAGGACACCTAAATACTAGCAATCTCCCACTTGTACTACAGCCAATTACTCACAGTCTTGAGGCCCATCTTATCCCGATGATGCTCAAACACAACTTGTGACAAAGTCTTAGTCGATGGATCTTTAATATTGTCTTATGATGGTACTCTTTCTACCACCACACCTCCCCATGCAGCAATCTCTCGAATCAGGTGGAAGTGTCTCAGAATATGCTTCGACCTTTAGTGAGACCTAGTTTCCTTCGCCTGGGCAAGGGCCCCATTATTATCACAAAATAATGGGATGGAAGCAGAAATGCTGGGAAGTACGCCAAGTTCTGAGATGTATTTCTTCATCCAAAAAGTCTCTTTGGCAGCTTCAGCCTGTAAGGAATTGACGGAATGCAGCGAAAATTAAATACGATTCCAAGTATCGGGTTGCTGGGATCGTAAAACAGACAATTAAAACTTAAACTGGGAAGAACCGTTCTTCACCTTTGCGGGGTTTCGAATCTCCCGTAGATTGAACCGTTTCGATAATCGCGCACGTGCACGATCTCTAGAGGTATCCACACGAGCTCCCGATGCATACGTGATTTCCTCCTCGGCTTGAGTACTTCGACCCGATCTCAAATCCACCATGCAGTTGAGAAGAGAGAGGGATCTACTTCAAGAGAGAGAGAGAAGGAGAGAGAGAGAGGAGAGAGAAAAACTCTAAGGCTTGGTGTAATGTATGTATCTTACTACCACATTCTCCTTGGCCTCCTTTTATAAGAAATATAGATAAGCACAAGATTTATTTCTCATGATTATCTAAGAGCTTGGCCTTGGATAATTCTCCATTTAAATATTCATGTTTATCCTGAAGCTTTTCACAAAAATCCAGATAAACATAATATTTAACAACTCTCACCGCCTTTTGAGAACTCTTATGTGTGTGACCCTCTAGGCCCATATATTAGTATGGTTTTAGGCCCACTAAACTTATAACTAATTATAAAATTTAGTATTTATTAATTATTATTTAAACATCATATGTTAAATAATTAATTCAATAAATAAGTGGTTTATCATCCGATGATTAATCCACTTGACCTTTTGACTATGAACGGCACCAAACACTACCTCATGATCCCAGAAGATATATGGGATATTGTTCCCTATATTTGAACCTTTCCGTCTGCAGATACCGCATAGATAAAATCTTTCACTCATCCAATGTCCCAATAACGCAAGGGCATGGTTTCATAGTCAAACCTTTTATTGTATTATTTAGATGGATTCCAGTACTCAGTTAACTTATAGAAAGACATCTCTTTCAGTTGACCCTGGCTAGGGATTTCTGTGTACACATCCATAGGATATTTTCGCTTAAGTCGTATACTAAGAGTGAGTGATCCCCTGTTGTTCACTCAATGACCTTCGCAAGCTTTTCACTGTGTCTAAGAGACTGACTATCGTGGACTTAATGGTTAAAGTGCACAAGCCAGAGAATCAAGTCACAATGGTCTACAAGCAAGGTGTCATTGGTGACTCAGGTCAAAAGACGAACTGCGCTATTGCAACGATTGAATTCTCTGATTGACTATCAAGTATAAAGACCATTCAGGAATTCTTATTCGGATTTGTTCAGTGAACTCATTCTCTAATGAGCACCCACAAGCATGTCTTAGTGTCACCACACGAGTGAATGTGCGATCATTCACCCTCATCGCTTGAGCAGAAAGAACCTGTGTCGATCTTATCGGATATTTAATGTCCAATTCAAATATCCTATGATCGAGAACTGTTTAAAATAAGTGACTAAGAATATTGATCTCACTATCATGATCTTATCATGATTCAAAATCCCATACATTTGTCTACGGACCTTCATTACGATAGTTAATTTGCAAGAATTATATATAATGAAATGAATGCCTTTATTAATATTTCGAACTAGAATGTACAATGATTGGCTTTGAGGCCACCCAATTCTATCATTCTCCCATTTGGACTATAGCCAATGACCCATGTTTAAGTCCCATAGACTTAAGGTGACGTTCTAAATTGTTTTGAGACAATTGCTTAGTCAAGGGATCTGCGACATTATCTTCGGATGAGACTTTCTCAGCCACTATATCTCCTCTGACGATTATCTCACGAATCAGATGAAATCGTCTCAGAATGTGCTTTGACTTCTGATGCGATCTAGGCTCCTTTGCTTGAGCTATTGCTCCATTGTTGTCACCCAATAATGGAATAGGATCTGAAATGCTTGGGACTACTCCAAGTGTAGAGATGAATTTCTTTATCTAAACCGCCTCTTTAGCCGCTTCAGCTGCAGTAATGTATTCTGCTTCAGTCGTCGAATCTGCAGTTGTTTTTTGTTTGGAACTTTTCCAACTCATTGCACCTCTATTTAACATGAACAGAAATCCAAACATGGATTTGCTGTGATCCATATCCGACTAGAAGCTCGAGTCAGTAAACCCTCGAAGTTCCAAGTCATTTCCTCTATAGACAAGAAATAGATTCTTAGTCCTTCTCAAGTATCTAAGGATATATTTCACCGCCTTCCAGTGTTCTTCACCAGGATCAACCTGATATCTACTAGTGACACTTAATGGATGTGCCACATCAGGCCTAGTACATAGCATTGCATACATGATAGATCCTATTGCCGAAGCATAAGGAACTCTATCTATTTATACTTTCTTTTCAGGTGTCTTTGGAGACATTCCTTTGGAGAGATAAATTTTATGCCTCATCGGAATGAGACCTCTCTTGAAAATTTTCATGCGAAACCTTTTGACGATGGTGTCTATGTATATGGATTGGGATAAACTAAGCATCCTCTTAGATCTATCTCTATAGATCCTTATTCCTAGAATATAGGATGCCTCTCCTAAATCCTTCATAGAGAAGTTCTTGGATAACCATATCTTTACATATGACAACATTCCGACATCATTCCCAATGAGTAGAATGTCATTAACGTAAAGTACTAAAAAGGTAACTGCACTTTCACTGGTCTTTTTATATACACAAGATTCATCTTCATTCTTAATGAAGTCATAAGATTTGATTGCTTCATCAAATCCAATCAAATCTTAAGTTCCAAGTTCGGGATGCCTACTTTAATCCATAAATGGATCGTTGCAGCCTGCATACCTTACTTGAATGCTCTTTGGAAGTGAATCCTTTAGGTTGTATCATATATACCTCTTCTTGAAGGTTGCCGTTAAGGAACGCTGTTTTCATATCCATTTGCCATATTTCATAATCATGGAATGCAGCAACGGCAAGAAGTATTCTGATTGACTTAATCATGGCAACTGGGAAAAAGTTTCGTCATAGTCAATTCCTTATCTTTGACGATACCCTTTAGCAACCAGCCTTTCCTTGTAAGTGTCAATCTGTCCGTCTGTCCCGATCTTTCTTTTAAAGATCAATTTACTGCCAATAGGTAATATACCTTTTGGCAGATTAACTAGGTTCCAAACTTGGTTGGCATACATGGACTGAATTTCTGAATTCATTGCCTCTTGCCATTTCTCTGATTCTTGACTATTCATGGCCTCTTAGTAGGTTTGAGGATCATCATATTCATTTATGTGTACTATTGGTTTGCCGTCATTGATATGTCCAACATATCTTTCAGGTTGCTTAGGCACTCTACCAAATCTGCGAATTTCTTGTGTATTATCTGTTGGGATCGCTGTGTTGGGATCCAACCGAAAAACGCAGCGGAATAAAATTATTTCGGGATCGGATCCATCCTGTTTCGATTAACAAAATAAAATCAGAGTAAATCGGATTTACCTTGCGCAGATTCGAAACCGTATTCGTTTTCCGGTTCCGTCGGAGCGATGCCGCAAGCCGCGCAGGTGCCCGGCCTCTAGCGGTATCCACGCGGTTCTCCTCGCGATGGATCGTCCTCACCTCCTCGCTCGATGTGGCATTCGTAGATCCCGTCTGGCTACGCGTAATCCGCCGCGACATGCGGATTCGGAATCTCCCGTCGGACGGAAGGCGGAGCAGTCGGGAGTCAAAGTGGAGCCTCCATATGGCTGCCTCGTGTCGCATGCCCAGAGGAGAGAGAGAAAAAGAACGACGGCTATGTTAGGGTTGCTGGCCCCCAACATAGTATCCGTTCTTTTATAATAAACATGTTTGCGATTTTTCGTAAAAACCCAGACTTAACCGAAATCCTGTCGGATTATCTATCGACTTGAAAACCTTTTGCGTGTGACCCTCTAGGCCTAATTACCAGTCCAATTAATAATCCATTAAGCCCAGTAACTCTTTACGGATTCACTGAATTAATTAATATCCGTATATTTAATTAATCAACCTAATTTAATATCCCACAATAAATTCGGATGGGCTTCCGATCACGTTGGATGCCAAGCAACATCGCGTGATCCTGGATGGCACTGGGGTTATCGCAACCCTTTATTGGAACCTTTCCGTCAACGGTTACTGATGCGATTTTAAATGCCGTCGTTAAAACACAAATAACATCAATCTTAATTTTCCGAATCTCAAATAAAGATAGCAATGTAGTGCATGGTTGAGACCGGGTCGATCCACAGGGAATAAGATCTTAATTTTGAAAACCTTGTGATTCTTAGTTATCTAAAAATAAGTGAGAATTTGAGTGAACTAATTACTCTTTCAAACTAGAATTCAATTAACTAATGTTACACTAGAATTCAATTAACTAATGTTAGCTAAAAATATAATTACGTAAATTAAACAAATCCCTTTTTTTTTTTAAAAATTAAACACAATCGCATATGAAAAATAAGCACAACTAAAAAAATATATAACAAAGATACCGTAACTTAACTATGGGTAAAACATTAATTATCTAAAAATCATGAAACAAATTACAAACTTTATGATTTAATATCCTTAAACTAAATAATCAAACATCAAATAATAACTAACTAATCCTAATTAAATGACTAAGTTAACGGAGAGAGAAAGAACAAGAGCAGCGGCAATCTGTGGGTGTTTTGTGGGGTTGCTGGCTGGGTGCGTTGGAGTGCAGCTGCTGGTGCGTGGAGGAGCAGCTTGCCGGCATGCACGTGGGCGTCTTGCTAGCTGCTGGTGCAGGCTTCACCGGACGTTGGCGCTGCACGCGGAGGAACTGTTGGTGGCTTGCGCAGGTGCTGTGAACACCGGCTTGGTGCGGTTGCTGCTGGCAGGTTGATGCCCGACGGCTTCAGGTGCGTTGGAGTGCAGCTGCTCGGGTACGTGCAGGTGCGATGGAGAGGCTTGCTGGGAAGAAGGCGTGGAGGTCGGCGGTGCTGCGGGCGTGCATGCATGCACGTGGAGTTGCTGGAGGAGGCCAGCTTCATCGCAGCGCGTGGACGGTGGTTCGCGCAGGGGCTTCTGCTGGTGGCTGAGGGAAGGAGACGGAGAGGACAGGGAGAGAGCTGAGAAGAGGAGGAGAAAATGGAGAGTGCGGCGGGAACGAGAGAGAGCTGTGGAGGGAGAGAAAGAGAAGCTGGGAAAGTGGGGAGGAAGAAAACCAGAGAGAGAGGACAGAGGGAGAGAAAGAGAAACCGAGAGAGAGAAGGAGGGCTGCGGGGAGGAGGAATAGAAGAGAGAGAGAAAGAGAGACCGAGAGAGAGAAGGAGGGCTGCGGGGAGGAGGAATAGAAGAGAGAGAGAAAGAGAGACCGAGAGAGAGAGAGCTGAGAAACGGAGAGGAAGAAGGAGAAGGCGAAGGGGAGGCTGTTGCGGCTGGGAGGAAGAGAGGGATGGCAAGGAGAGAGGGAAACCAGAGAGGAGGAAGGGCTGCGGGGTTGAGAGGCGGTGGGAGGAGGAGAAAATGGAGAGGGAGAGGGACCTCTGGAAAACCGAGTGGGAGAGGCCAATATAGAGAGGAAGAGAGGCGCGGGAAAGAGAGAGGAAGGCGTGCGGAGGAAAGAGGGAGAGACAGAGAAAAGGAAATAGAGAGGAGAGAAGGAAAGAGAGATAATTGAGTTCGGGAAGGAAACTTTTAAAGAGAAGGGAAGAAAGGTATTTTTTAAAAAAGGAAAGTGGGCTTTAGGAAGGCAGCTGGCCCTTCTTGGGCATGGAATTAGGGCAATATTAGGACATCAAATTATATTTTTACCCCTGCTTTAGTCAAATTTATTGAAATCCGAACACTAGACCTCCCCCAAATTTCCAGAAACTCCACCAACTGCACTGCATCATCGGCATGTCCTGTTCACATAAAATGAATATAAATTAGCACATTATCATAAAAATATCATTATATTTATTTATTTCATCTCGGTTTTGTCGAAAAACCACAAATGCGCTATACTTCATTAATCACATGAAATGACGATGTTTTTAAGTCAGAATTTGCCGAAATTGGTACCGTTGGACTTGGTACGCAATTATCTATCATTTCATGCTATTTTACAGATAAAAACGTGAGTATGATGCGTATGATTGCCTTTAAATGATCAATTTAATACTTTATCACACCCCCCAACTTACTCATTGCTAGTCCCTTAGCAATGAAAATAAAGAAAAGGTAAGACAAACAATGAATTATCATGCTTCATTTGTATTATCTTTCACAATCAATTTAAGTGGTAGCCGATTGGTTATGCTAAAGTTTTCATATCCCACAATATTTTGATTCACGACAGGTGATTGTGCATGAAAATTGACATGCTTAGAACTAGTTTCCGACCTTTCTGGTATATTCTTGCCTTTACTACCCTTTAGATAAGACTACCTGGGGAGGAGAAGAGAATAAAAGATTTCCCGATCAGTCAGTGAGGGCCGTTTTTCAGTTCCCGTCCCAACTCAGCACTTTTCACGACTTGGTCATATTTCTGGTACGATGGACTTTTTAGCGTGGCTTTTTTTTTTTTTCATTTCATTGTACTTTTGCTTTTGAGAGTGTGTACTTTTTGCCACTCTCTTTGAATTGCCTGAGGGGAGGTGCGTACTTTTTGCCACCTACCTTCCTTTAGCTCTTTTAACGCCTTCTATTGTCTTAAGTGTTTACAGTTGTCCATTTTAAATGACCGCCACTTTTAGAGTGCTGAGTGGGACAGTCCCCTATTACGAATCCTACACATTCCTTTCGTTCAACCCAAAAGAAAAATTAGAATAAGTAGTCTTATCCTTAAGGTTAATTCCAGTAATTCTATACTTTAAAGATCTTTCATTTATTCTAAGTTGCCGTGTATGTGTGAAAATCATCCTGCCGTGGATTTTTGTGAAGTGGGGTATTTAAACTTTGAAGGTGCTTTAACCAATGTGACAACCAAAAAACTAATTTGTTTAAGATTTACTTAGTGAAACATGATTTTCATGCAATTTTCATAGGATGTGAAAAGAAGTTTTTTGAAAGAAATTTAAAATTTTGACCATTTTTCAGTGAAAGATAACAGTTTTCTTCAAAAGATCATCAATAAATGCATATCAAATTGAGTGTCCCACCCCCCAACTTGATTGACATTGTCCTCAATGGCATAAAAGATATGAAAAACATGGCAGCCAGAAGAGAATTGTGAAGGAGAGAAACAACCTGTAATGAAGAGGATGCGACATACCCAAGGCGACTGCTGCTCAGGGACCTAAAAGGAAAAGAAATACAAAAAACTGAAGTAAATTATTGGGTTGCCTCCCAACAAGTGCTAAGTTTATCGTCTTCAGCCAGACGGAAGTTCAGTTAATGTGGATCACTCAGTTCTATGGATTCAGGTGGCTCATTTTGAAGATTTTCAATGAATGGTTTCAACCGTTGACCATTAACGGTAAAAGTGTTCCTACTCTTGGGATTCAGAATTTTAACAGTTCCATGATCGAAGGCTTTAATGAACACGAATGGTCCATCCCATCTGGATTTCAGTTTTCCAGGAAATAGGCGAAGCCTAGAATTAAATAGCCAAACTTTCTGATTTGGAAGAAAGGATTTTCTTACAATATGTTTATCATGAAAAGCTTTAGTTTTGGCTTTATAAATAGTTGAATTTTCATAGGCCTCGTTGCGCAACTCTTCTAGCTCACTCAGTTGTAAGGTTCAGTGGGAACCAGCTTGGGCTAGGTCCAGATTGACTTGTTTGATGGCCCAATAAGTCCTATGTTCCAATTCCACTGGACGGTGGCACGCTTTTCCAAAAACCAGGCGATAAGGAGACATGCCAATAGGAGTTTTGTAAGCAGTCTGATAGGCCCATAAGGCATCATCCAATCTTTCAGACCAATCTTTTCTATCGGGCCTAACGGACTTTTGCAGAATATTCTTAATCTCTCTATTGGAAACTTCTACTTGGCCACTAGTTTGGGGATGATAAGGGGTAGCTACTTTGTGATTAATCCCATATTTCTTAAGCAAAGCCTGAAATTGGTAATTCGTGAAATGCGTTCCCCCATCACTTATGATAGCTTTAGGCCACCCGAACCGAGAAAAGATATTCTTATGAACGAATTTAATGACCACTTTATGATCATTGGTTCGGGTTGCTACTGCTTCAATTCATTTTGAGACATAATCCACCGCTACCAGAATATATGTATGTCCGAAAGAGGGTAGAAAAGGTCCCATAAAGTCAATTCCCCAAACATCAAAGACTTCAACCACCAAGATTGGGTTGAGTGGCATCATATCTCTTTTCGCCATATTTCCTACAGCCTGATATCGGAGGCAAGTTTTGCTAAATTCATGGGCATCTTTGAAAAGTGTGGGCCAGTAAAAACCACTTTGCAGGACCTTGGCTGTAGTTTTCTTTCCTGAGAAATGGCCCCCACAAGCTAGATTATGGCATAAGTTGAGAACACTATGTTGTTCTTCTTCAGGAACACATCGCCTAATGATTGGATCAAGGCAGAATTTGAATAATTCACGATCCTCCCAGAAATAATACTTTTCCTGGGAAAAGAATTTGTCCTTCTCACTTTTAGTCCATCCTTCCGGAAGCTGATTAGTCACCTTGTAATTGACAATACGAGCATACCAAGGTGCAACAGTGTGAGAAATAGCTAGTAAATGCTCATCAGGAAAGGAATAAGTGATTGGTGTACTTTTGGAGATCAGAATTCGGGATAGGTGGTCAGCTACCGCATTCTCGGAACCTTTCTTATCCCGAATTTTCAAATCAAATTCCTGAAGGAGTAAGATCCATCTAATAAGCCTAGGCTTTGCATCATTCTTGGTCAACAGGTATTTCAGAGCTGAGTGATCAAAATAGATTATGACTTTTGCCCCTAAAAGATAAGATCTGAATTTTTCTAGGACAAAAACTACGGCTAACAATTCCTTTTCAGTGGTGGTATAATTCATTTGAGCATCGGCAAGGGTGCGACTTACATAATAGATCACCACGGGACACTTGTTGATTCTTTGTCCCAAAACCGCACCGATAGCATAATCAGAGGCATCGCACATGATTTCGAAAGGCAAAGACCAATCTGGAGATCGAAGAATCGGAGCTTTTGTCAAAGATTCCTTCAGAGAATTGAATGCCTTGATGCAAGATTCATCCATTTGGAAAGGGACATCCTTAGCTAGGAGAAGAGTTAGAGGCCTGGCAATTTGAGAGAAATTGTGGATAAACCGGCGATAGAAACCGGCATGGACAAGGAATGAACGGATCTGTCTGACCGAGGTCGGAGGAGGAAGATTGAATATGAGATCGATCTTAGCTTTATCTACCTCTATCCCCCTTTCAGACACAATGTGGCCTAGAACAATGCCCTCTCGAACCATAAAATGGTTCTTTTCCTAGCTAAGTATCAGATTGGTGTCTATGCATCTTGCTAGCACCTGTTTAAGATTTTCCAAGCAATTTTCAAAAGAATATCCGAAGATTGAGAAATCATCCATGAAAACTTCGAGGAATTCTCCCACCATATCGGAGAATATAGTCATCATGAACCGTTGAAATGTGGCTGGTGCGTTGCATAATCCAAATGGCATCCTCCTAAAAGCAAACGTGCCATAAGGGCATGTAAAGGTGGTCTTTTCTTGATCTTCCGGGTAAATAGCCACTTGATTGTACCTGGAGTAACCATCTAAAAAGCAAAAGTACTTATGGCCCGATAACTTTTCCAGAATCTGATCCATGAATGAGAGTGGAAAGTGATCCTTCTTGGTCATGAGATTCAGCTTTCGGTAATCAATGCACACTCTCCATCCCGTGGTGAGCCTAGTGGGTACCTCTTCTCCATGATCATTCTTGATAACCGTTAATCTATATTTCTTGGGTACCACTTGGGTTGGGCTGACCCATTTACTGTCTGATATTGGGTAAATGATACCCGCATCCAGTCATTTCACAACTTCCTTCTTCACCACTTCTTTCATATTGGGATTAAGCCGCCTTTGCATCTCCCGACTGGGCTTAGAATTCTCTTCCATATAGATATGATGCATGCAAATGGACGGGCTTATTCCTTTCAAATATGCTACCGACCATCCAATGGCACCCTTGTGGTCTTTGAGGACCTCGGTTAATTAGGCCTCCTGCGGCTATGTGAGATTTGCCACGATGATGACCGGGAGAGTTTGGTCCGGGCCCAAAAAGATATCCTTGAGAGACTCAGGTAATCGTTTGAGTTCAAGCTCAGGAGGGTCCTCTAAGGATGGCAAAGCGGGCTCAGATTGTAAGGCTGGTAGAGGTTCAACCTTGGGCCAAGATGTTAATGGGCCGGGCGAATCCTTTAAAATATTGGCTTCCTCCAAAAGGTCATATGTGGACATCTCATTTTCTTCAACCAGATTATCCAAGATATCAATAATATGGCATTCTTCTTCATGATCCGGGTATTAAGATGCTTTGAAGACATTAATCTTGACCTTTTGACCCCCAAATGAAATGTCCATTATGCCAGTTTCACAATTTATATTAGCTTTGGCAGTGGCTAAGAATGGACGACCTAGGATGATCGGAGTGTGAATGAGTTCCTCAGGTATTGCCATATCTAGAATAAGAAAATCCACGGGAAAATAACAGTCATAAACCTTCACAATAACATCCTCAATTAATCCCCGTGGAGTTTTCACAGACCTATCAGCCAACTGCAAGATGATGGGTGTGGGCTTTAATTCCCCAATATCAAATTTCTCATAAATGGCTGTTGGCAAGAGATTCACACTAGCACCTAAATCCAATAAAGCTCTATCAAATGTTACTCCAGCTAAGTCACATGAGATTAAAGGTGCTCCAGGATCCTTTAACTTCTTGGGTAAATGATTCATCACAATCGCACTAACATCTTCTGAAAGCCGAATCTTTTCGGGTGCCATTCTAGATTCTCTTCGTGGAGTACATAATTCCTTGAGAAACTTAACATAAGCTGGCACATGCTTGATGGCATCGAGGAGTGGAATATTAATCTGGACTTGTTTGAATAAATCCAACAACTCCTCATTCTGGACCAGTTTCTTCCTGGCATTGGGCTTAACTAACAAGGCATTAGGAAATGGCACCCTAGGTTGATAAGAGCTTGGGCCTTCATCAATCTTCTCTTTTCCTTTCAGATCCTCCTCCAACTTCTCTATGATGGGTTCAGTCTCACTCTCACTTTCAATTTCATGAGGCCCATTAGTAGAACCTTTGGCTAACTCTCCATCCGCATGTGTTTTTTCTAAACTTCTCCCACTCCTAAGGGCTGAATTGGCTTTAGCATTCTCAAATTGCGGCCCTTTAGGTTGTGATAATGGTCCAGGCTGAGGTAGAAGGCCCGATTGCTGTGGAAAACCCGGAGGTTGATTCCTTGGATTGACAATGAGTTGACTAGGAAGTTGACCCACTTCTCTTCTCATTGTAGCCTCAGCTAGTTGGCCCATTTGACTTTCCAACTTAGCAATGGATTGTTGCTGGGTCAAAATCAGTTGTTGGAGTTGAGTGAATTTGTCATCAAAGTTGGGCTGAGGAGGTTGTTGGTAAGTGGGTGGAGGATGGTATTGGGTTGGTTGTCCATATTGGAATGAATGGTAGTGGGCCGATTGACCTGATTGGAATGATTGATAACGGGCCGGTTGACCTGATTGATACTGGGCCGGTTGAGAAAATTGGGCTTGAGATCCCCTAGCCTGAACATTTCCATAGAAATTAGATTGTTGTTGAAATGAATTCTGTCGCTTTTGGGCTTGATGTATGGGAGGATTGGACATTGGTAATGGGGCCTGCTGATTCTTCCAAGAGAAATTAGGGTGGTTTCTCCAGCCAGGATTGTAAGTATTTGAGAATGGATCATTATTGGGCCTGGAGAATCCCTGGGCAGCCTGAACTTGTTCTTGAATTAATGGTGGAAGTTGGGCTGTAGTTGGGCATTCATTCACTTGATGGGTTGGACTTGCGCATAAGGCACAAATGTCATGATTAGTAGAAGATGGGCCTTCATATGGACGAGATTGTGTTGGGTAAGTAGGCTCTTGCTTGTTTAAGGCCAAGAGTTGGTCTAGTTTCTGGGCCAAGATGTCTATCTTATCCAATTTCTGATTAATTAGATTTATGTCCATTCTGGCTTCGGGCTCTCCACGGGCCTTAGGTTCATACATTCCAGTCCGTTTAGATGGCCCAACAGACCTCTCATAAGATGATAATGAGGCATGATTGATGGAATTTTTACTTAACATCTCAAAAAGATCATAGGCCTCATCTTCATTTTTCATCATAAATGCCCCTCCACATGAGGCATCCACCATCTATCTGAACTGTTCAGACAATCCTTCATAGAATGCTTGGACAATTTGCCATTTTGAAAGCCCATGATGAGGACATTTCCTAAGCAATTCTTTCAGTCTTTCCCAAGATTCATGGATCAATTCTCCGGGAGTTTGGGTAAAACTCGTGATGGCCCTTCTCATGGTATTGGTCCGTCCTATGGGATGGAACTTCTTGAGAAATTCTTTCTGCATTTCTTCCCATGTCCTAATGGGCCTTCCTATAGTTTCCAACCAATATTTAGCCTTGTCCTTTAATGCAAAGGGAAATAAGGTCAACTTAAGGCCATCATCGGTGAAATTTTGGATCTTCACCGTGGAACAGATTTCTAAAAATTCATCCAGATGCTTATAAGGATCTTCATTAGTATTCCCATAAAAGGATGGGAGCATCTGAATGGTGCTAGATTTAATTTCATATTGATTGGCTGGATTCTGAGGAAGATGAATACAGGATGAAGGTTGATATCGATTTGGAATGAAATAGTCTTTCATTTGCTTTGGTGGGTTCTGATTATCAGCCATTTGATCTTGTGGTGGATTTCTTTGATGTAGGATTCTTTCTATTTTAGCAAATGGTCCTAGAAGGTCGGGGTTTTGAGATCTCCTACCTTGCATATACTAGGACTGATAGAGAGATGATGGATTTGAATTTTGTTTTCTATTTCTTTTTTTTTTCTTTTTTTTTAAATGCAAACAATTTTGACAAACAAATTATCCTAATGATCTAATGTTAACCTAGACTCTCTATGTGAATTTTCTTACAAGGTGAATGGAGTCCACCTCAAGTCACAACCACAATCAATCAACGGCCAGGTAAGAGGTTGGGTAGGGGGAGGCTCCCCCTACTTTTGTAGGGACCTAATTAGAGAACCACTTTCCCGCTTAGACGTTTGCCTTTTTAACCTCTAGCCTAGACACCGTTGCCAAAAGTGGAGGCAACCCGAAATTTAAACCACTCATGGTGTAAAGCTTAGATTCTCTTTCGACTTGCTTTTAATTGGATTAGGAAATGCCAACGCAAGGAAGGTGATTTGTGGGCTAAGGAAGGGTGATCAAATCCCTACCTTATGTGGTTAAAGTTGTTGCCCTTAAAGTCTTTTTGAATGCAATACAAGACAATAAGCAAATCAATGCAGGGTGTGTTGATGCAATCATAAATGACTTGGTAAAATTGAAACACGTACCTTTCCCCCGCAATCTTCAACAATTTATGGAAATAACTGTGAAAGGAAACTAGCTCATGCTTTCCTAGAATGATGAATGCCTAGCATGGAAGGTTTCTAATCTTGAAATGAAGGTTTTTAAATTTGGATGTTCTTATTTTGTTCCTTTTTTAGTTAATAGAACCCTATCTAAATTAGAAACTACAAAAATGGAAACTAACTAAAGTCAAGAAATTGAAACATAGAAAGTTGGAACACACTTACCATGATTTCGCTTTCCTTTTGTTTGTTTTTTTTTTCAATATACCTGCAAAAATAAGAAAAAAAAGGTTAGCTAAAGAATAATTACACTAAATCCAAGATAATCAAAATTAAAAATCTAACTCCCCGGCAACGACGCCAAAAATTGATCCGATTTTAAATATCGTCGTTAAAACACAAATAACATCAATCTTAATTTTCCGAATCTCAAATAAAGATAGCAATGTAGTGCATGGTTGAGACCGGGTCGATCCACAGGGAATAAGATCTTAATTTTGAAAACCTTGTGATTCTTAGTTATCTAAAAATAAGTGATAATTTGAGTGAACTAATTTCTTATTCAAACTAGAATTCAATTAACTAATGTTACCTAAAAATATAATTACGTAAATTAAACAAATCCCTTTTTTAAAAAAAAAATTAAACACAATCACATATAGAAAATAAGCACAACTAAAAAAAATATAACAAAGACACCGTAACTTAACTATGTGTAAAACATTAATTATCTAAAAATGATGAAACAAATTACAAACTTTATGATTTAATATCCTTAAACTAAATAATCATAAATCAAATAATAACTAACTAATCCTAATTAAATGACTAAGTTAATGGAGAGAGAAAGAACAAGAGCAGCGGCAATCTGTGGGTGTTTTGTGGGGTTGCTGGCTGGGTGCGTTGGAGTGCAGCTGCTGGTGCGTGGAGGAGCAGCTTGCCGGCATGCACGTGGGCGTCTTGCTAGCTGCTGGTGCAGGCTTCACCGGACGTTGGCGCTGCACGCGGAGGAACTGTTGGTGGCTTGTGCAGGTGCTGTGAACGCCGGCTTGGTGCGGTTGCTGCTGGCAGGTTGATGCCCGACGGCTTCAGGTGCGTTGGAGTGCAGCTGCTCGGGTACGTGCAGGTGCGGTGGAGAGGCTTGCTGGGAAGAAGGCGTGGAGGTCGGCGGTGCTGCGGGCGTGCATGCATGCACGTGGAGTTGCTGGAGGAGGCCGGTTCACCGCAGCGCGTGGACGGTGGTTTGCGCAGGGGCTTCTATTGGTGGCTGAGGGAAGGAGACGGAGAGGACAGGGAGAGAGCTGAGAAGAGGAGGAGAAAACGGAGAGTGCGGCGGGAACAAGAGAGAGCTGTGGAGGGTGAGAAAGAGATGTTGGGAAAGAGGGGAGGAAGAAAACCAGAGAGAGAGGACAGAGGGAGAGAAAGAGAAACCGAGAGAGAGAAGGAGGGCTGCGGGGAGGAGGAATAGAAGAGAGAGAGAAAGAGAGACCGAGAGAGAGAAGGAGGGCTGCGGGGAGGAGGAATAGAAGAGAGAGAGAAAGAGAGACCGAGAGAGAGAGAGCTGAGAAACGGAGAGGAAGAAGGAGAAGGCGAAGGGGAGGCTGCTGCGGCTGGGAGGAAGAGAGGGATGGCAAGGAGAGAAGGAAACCAGCGAGGAGGAAGGGCTGCGGGGTTGAGAGGCTGCGGGAGGAGGATAAAACGGAGAGGGAGACGGACCTCTGGAAAACCGAGTGGGAGAGGCTAATATAGAGAGGAAGAGAGGCGTGGGAAAGAGAGAGGAAGGCGTGCGGAGGAAAGAGGGAGAGACAGAGAAAAGGAAATAGAGAGGAGAGGAGGAAACAGAGAGAATTGAGTTCGGGAAGGAAACTTTTAAAGAGAAGGGAAGAAAGGTATTTTTAAAAAAAGGAAAGTGGGCTTTAGGAAGGTGGCTGGCCCTTCTTGGGCATGGAATTAGGGCAATATTAGGACATCAAATTATACTTTTACCCCTGCTTTAGTTGAATTTATTGAAATCCGAACACTAGACCTCCCCCAAATTTCCAAAAACTCCACCAACTGCACTGCATCATCGGCATGTCCTGTTCACATAAAATGAATATAAATTATCACATTATCATAAAAATATCATTATATTTATTTATTTTGTCTCGGTTTTGTCGAAAAACCGCAAATGCGCTATACTCCATTAATCACATGAAATGACGATGTTTTTAAGTCAGAATTTGCCGAAATTGGTACCGTTGGACTTGGTACGCAATTATCTATCATTTCATGCTATTTTACAGATAAAAACGTGAGTATGATGCATATGATTGCCTTTAAATGATTAATTTAACACTTTATCAGTTACCGCACGGATATAATCCTTCATCCATTTAATGTTCCCGAGTCGACCTAGCGTATGGTTTACTGTTAAACTCTAGCCGGCCGATTCACTTGAATCAGATACCGCTAATCTATATCAGATAACTCTTTATCTGATACAGAGTCCGCCCTGGCCAGAACTTAATCACATCATTCTCGGAACATTCTCTCTCAAACTACCGAAAGCGGATGATCCCGTATTGAACACACAATTACCTTCGAGGGCATTTTCGTGAACCGATCACTTGACTTATTGATAACCCATGGTTAGGGATTCGTTAGTCAAGGTCAAAGTTCAGAAACCTACCAACAAGATATCTTTAGCGTATCATGTCCAAAGATCATCTACGCAACTGTGACAAAAGAATCAAGCTGGTTAACAGTGAGGTGTTTACCATCCAGCGATTCATAGTCGGATCAATTCAGTGAACTCATTCGCCAATTAGCACCTTCAAGTCCAGCATAGTGTCTCCACACAAGTGACTTATAGGATCAGTCACCCTCATCATATGAGCTGAAGTAACCTATACTAGTCTATCTGGATGTTTGATGACTAGGAACAATTAAGAACATGTATTTATAAACCTTCGGTCTCATAATTATGATCTCATCATAATCCAAAGATTATTGCACATATTCATGGACTTCATCGTGATACAATAAACATGGATCGAATTAATTAACATAATGAATTAGTGCCATTTATTAATAAACTGAATTAGTACATAGTATCGGATTGGCTTTGAGACCATCTAATATTAACATTATCTTGAACAAGTTCTTGAGTCAATAGCTCATCAGATGAGCCAGCATTGATTTGTGAGTCTGAAATTTCTTCCAGTTCTATCTTGCTCCCACTATCTTCTTTTAAAAGATATTCTTTCTCTTAAAAGACAGCTCTTTTTGCGACAAACACCCTTTGATCGCTGGGCTGATAGAAATAATATTTAAAAGTCTCTTTTGGATATCTCACAAACCTACATTTTTTTGTCCTAGAATCCAGTTTATCTAGATCATGTATTTTGACATGTGCAGGACAACCCCAGATTCTAACATGCTTTAAATCTGACTTCTTCCCTTTCCATATCTCATATGGAGTGGAAGATACTGACTTACTAAGAACTTTGTTCAATAGATATGCAGCATACAGTAGTGCATATCCCCATAAAGAGATTGGAAGTTTAGCATAACTCATCATTGATTGTACCATATCTAATAGAGTACGATTTCTCCTTTCCGATACATCATTTAACTGTAGTGTATAGGGAGGAGTCCACTAAGATAGAATACCATTATTCTTTAGATATTGTGTGAATTCTGTACATAAGTATTCACCCCCTCGATTAGATCGAAGAGTCTTGATAATCTTTCCAGTTTGGTTCTCAACTTTATTTTTAAATTCTTTAAATTTCTTAAAGAATCTGACTTATATTTTATTAAATATATACAGCCGTATCTTGAGAAATCATCTATAAATGAAACGAAGTATGAGTAACCACCCATAGCATGAGTGGACATTGGATCACATACATCACTATGTATTAGTTCCAATAATTTTTTAACTCTTTCTCCATGTCTAGAAAATGGAGCTTTAGTCATTTTTCCCATGAGACAAGCTTCACAAGGTGCAAATGATTCATAATCAAATGGATCAAGATATCCATTCTTTTGCAACTTAATGATCATATTCTCATTTATATGACTGAGCCTACAATGCCATAAGTATGATTTATTCACATCTTTATCTATTCGTTCAAGAGACTTATTTACTAGACATACATCATATGTAATATCAAGTAAATGTAAACCATTTAATAAATATCCAGAAGCAAACAATTTGTCTCTTAGATAAATAGAACAACCATTATTCTCTAGTTTCATTGAATATCCTTCTCTATCTAAACAAAAAATGGAAATGATATTCCTAATAATAGTTGGAACATAATAACAATATTTAAGTTCCAATGTCTCCTGATGGCATCTTGAGTCTTGTTGTCCCCACAGCTATTGCAGTAACCTTTGCTCCATTTCTAAGTCTCAGATCCACGTCTCCGCGATTCAATCTTCTTCTACTTGTTAGTACCTGTAAGTTATTGCAGATATGAGAAACACATCTAGTATCTAATACTCAAGATGTAGATTCTCTATAAGACAAGTTAAGATCAATCATGAGTATACCTGAAGCTTCACCAAGTTTCTCCTTTGCTTTTTCTGCTAGATAAATCTTGCAGTTTCTTTTCCATTGTCCTTCTTTATGGCAGTGAAAATATTGACCTTTATCATTGGCTTTTGCTTTGTCCTTTTGAACAGCTGGCTTGCTTTTCACTGGCTCTTTAAACTTTCCTTTCTTAAAGGTCTATCCAGCTTTCCTTTTCTTATTAGTCTTACCAACAAGTATAACATGTGGCTTATCCTTTTGGATAGTGCCTTCAGCTGTCTTCAACATATTGAGTAGCTCAGCTAGTGTAACCTCAATTTTATTCATATTGAAGTAAATGATAAATTGTGAAAAAGAATCAGGTAAGGATTGAAGGATTAAATCGATGCTTAAGTCATTGTTCATAACAAATCCAAGCATCGCAAGCCTTTCTATCCACTTCATCATTTTAAGCAGATGTGTTTGCACAGATGTGCCATCAGTCATTCTAGTCCTGAACAGTTTCTTTGATATCTCATATCTTTCTGTTCTGGACTGTTCACCAAACAACTCTTGTAGGTGATTCAGAATGGCGTTAGCTTCCATATTATCATGCTGTCTTTGTAGTTCATTTGACATAGAACTCAACATATAACATTGGACTTTAATAGAGTCCTCCTTCCACTTATCGTAAATCATCAGTTCATCTTCATTGGCATTTTTACCAGACTGTTCTGGATCAGGCTGATCCAGGACATAAGCAACTTTCTCACACCTGAGGATAATTTTCAGGTTGCGGAGCCAATCAATATAATTCGGTCCCGTGAGTTTATTAGCATCGAGTATGCTACGAAAAGGATTAGGTGACGACACAGCGACCTACAAAGAAATTTACGATAATGAGCAGATAGTTCAATTAAATCAGATTTAGGATTTTTAATCTAGATTTAGCTCCCACTATTTTTCGTCGATCTATACGACCCTCTATTGTATAGAAAGGGAGATTCCGGTGTTCTCCTAGTGAGGATCAGAATCCTTTGGATATCATACATGTGATCTTGTGGTAGCACAATAAATCACATCACAATCCTCAGGCAGCCAACGTTTGACAATCGCAACAATTGTAATATCCGATCAGGTTCAACTCCTAAATCAGTTTGATCTTGTGGTAGTACAACAAATCAAGTGCTTTAGTTAAGTTAATCCATCATTACAAAGATAGTATGAATTCGTGGTGCAATCCTTGTGGTAGCACAACAAAACTACACCATTTGTCCACCTATCTAAAAGAACATCATATATTATAGATCATGATTAATTACTAAATTAAATAGACCTTGTGGTAGTACAAAAAATCCATTTAAAATAAAAATTAACCTAAGATCTATAATGATGGTGGGTTACGTAGATTTTTCTAAACATCTCACGTTTATAACTTAAATTTGAAAAAGAGGGTATTTGAGTTATTTTTTATAAAATAAGTGCTATTAATAATATTTCAATTTAAAGTATCTTATATACTTTAATGAAATATCTATCTAATAGAACACTCCATATATATCACATATATGCAGAAAATAAATTAGGATGATCATGGACTGCTAACTCTATTATGGAATCATCGGAGCCAAACGATGATTCATAATGAGATCCTCTGGTGAATCCAACAATACAGGTTCCATCTGATGCGAGTCCACCCTCCAGAGGTGTCTTCAGAAGATCCCATCCTCAATAACTTAATCCGCAAAATTACATAGGACTCGCAGGTCCACTAATGTACATATAAATAATAATTTGAAACCTTGATCTTATCAAGGGGAGTACAAACTTTGAGGGAGATAGAATGTACATATGGATTAAGAGAGAGGAGGACACGCATGTCCTATTTAAAAAGACCAAATAAAACATGCATCACATTCAACCATAATAACCATCACATGATTAACCTAAGTCCATGATCATCCCACCATTCAACACAATACATCAAATGCATCAAATAATTATCAGATAATTATTATTGGTATTAATTATAAAAATAAAATATAATACCATTAGGTTTTAGAAATAACATTTATTTCAAGTAAAAGCAACAATGATTCACAATATTATTGATAAAATATTTAACTAAACCTTTTAGTTAACAAATCATTTATTCAAACAATTTGAGCAGATTAATAAAATCAAGTTAAGCATGAAAAATAAGTTTAAAAACAATTTTTAAACTTAATTAATTAATAGAGAAGTTAATAATCTAAAACAATTTTAAATAATTAACTAATGCCCTATAATCAATAAAACCCTTTAATTTTAATTAACAATAATTAAACTATTTAATAAAATGTCAATTAAAAATTTTACAATTTAAACAGAATTTAAAATTGCAAAAAAGTGGGTTTAAAATAATTTTTAATGGGCTTAAGGGGGTTAAAATAGGCTTAATGGGTTTGGGTAAGTTCGGTTGGGTCTGGCCAGGTTCGGATCCGGCGTGGATCCACGCGGGTCCGAGCGGGCCTACCTAGTTGCCCACACATCCTCCACCCCCGTCGCCCGTTAGGGTTTCGGGGGGGGAGGCACGCCTGGTTCGTGAACCAGGCGGCGCTGGGAAGCCGCTACCGACCGAGGCGATGCCGGACGGCCCCGGCGATGTCGAAGGTTGTTGCCGGTGGTGCCAAACGTTGCCGTACATTGCGTTTCTACCTTCATGCACGTGTATGGCCGGTTCCTAACACGGCCTATTTTGCATGGGCTCGGGAAGATAAAGGGGATAACGCCGGCCATCGCCCATGAAGGGGAAGTCCCGGTTATCGCCAGAGACCTCTCTGGTCGAACCAGATGGCCGTATGAAGGCAGGGACCATCCCTACGGCTTATACAAAAATCCGTTTGACAGAGTTTCTTGCCTATCATGTAGGTAAAGAAAAAAAAATAAAAACTAGCATCCTGACTGGCAGGAGCTACCCCCAACGATCCCCTTTCTCCCCATCTTAATACCATGCAGTAGCAGAGAATCAAGGACAATCCTGAATCTTAAAAGACAATGCTGTTAGAAGGTTATTATCTAAATAGAGAATAATGTCACGGCCAAGTTAAAACTACACGCTATAGTGCTCAAAAAGGGTGTGTGTTCATTATGTTATGATGTGTTCACTATGATTAATAATATGAAAAGGATTGTGATCGCCAGAAATTGAGGATTTCAAAGGAAAAGTGATCGCTTACTAACCTTGCAAATCGGGAGAATATGGGATTTTTTTGTTCCTCTTTTTCGGCCGGCCGAAAGAAAAGAGCCTTCTCTTTCTTTACTCTTGTTCTTCTTTTGTACCTTGCACAAAGATAGTCAAATAAACAGTAAAACTATGATTATAACTAAAATAGTGTAGTATCTATTCTAATTAAGAGTCTAAACATGCAACTAAACTAAAAGGACTCACTTTTTGTGTTCTTTTAAACCCCCTTAAGGAGTGTAGGTTTGGAAATCATGAAGTGAGTATGTGCGATGAATTGATGCAATGAAAAACTATATGAAGAAGAAACTAGAAAGGAAATCGGTTGGTTTGGCCCCTTGAAAGCCTTGATCTTCGTGAGTTTCAATGGTGGAAGAGGATGAAGGAACAATAACTCCTTCTTGTTATCCACATTTTTCTCCCTTGAGGACTTTCAAACACCTTGTAGAGAGCTCCGAATCCTCTAAAAATCGACCTTTTTCGAAGGTCAATGTCCATATGTATTTATAAGATGTGATTTTAGAGTATTTGGCCTTCAAATGGACTCTCTCGCGGCTTGGACTTGCCCTGGACGATCATAATGAAAATTGAAAATCCTTCCAACTTTTGGAATAGGATTATCTTGGCCAAATCTTGTTTATTAGGAAACTCTTAAAATGCGTCGCTCATAGGGGATGTCTTTTAGTTCATTAATGCGGCTAAAACAGAAATAAATCCGGAAAGGGAAACCGAAAATAATTATGAAACATGAAATGCATCGTGTACACGCGACGTGCTTTCGATAAATTAGGAAATTAACTAGAATTAGAAATAGTAAACCTAAGCGGATTAGGACTTAAACAGCATTGTGTAAGGGCGACGCTATTCAGCTAAATCCCCTTAAATTTACAATTTTCAATTCCGAATCAGTTTCTGCTAAGAATATAAATGGCGTCGTATATACACGACGTGATTCAACAAATTTTGAGAAAATCAATAAAAAATAATTAATGATTAAACATCAGACTATTCTGGGGTATTATCATTGTGACATGAAATTTACTCAATATGATGTAAAAATTAGCGTGTTTACAGTTGCCCCACCTTGGCATTGACTTTGCAAGGGAGTGAAATATACTGAAAAGGTGATGCCAAGGTGTGATGTGAGACGCTCTTAACATCATATAATGGAAATCTTTTTCGAAATAATCAGTGAGGATAATTTGAAGAGATCAATGGGATCGATCTTATCTGGATGAGGGAGACAAAGGAAACAAAAGGTTGATCAACTTCTATGATTGGGAAATACCCTAGGTCACAAACCCTGCAGGTTTCGTCATGAAGAGCGGTTAATAGCCAATGTGGAAGTGCTGCAATCATGACGGATCTTAAGAGGAAACAAGAAATGTCGGGTAAGAAATTCAAGAAAGATAGAACTCCAAGGATATCTTCAAGCGAACCTCAAAGATAGTCAAGATACTCAATTCAGAATGGAATATTTCATATCACGTTGGGATTTATTGGATCAATGGTCTGAAATTTAATCAGGAATTAATCTTTATCGCAATTATATCAAAATCCTACATGATGCATGCTGGACTAAAAGGAAAATATAAAATAAAATAAAATATAAATTAATTAAGGATAATATTGTTAAATTGTCATTAATGAATCAAGATACCGGTTCTTGTAATTCAGTGCTAAGCCGAAGCTCGTTTATCCGCGCACTGTTTCACAAAAGTGGAACCATCGTCTCCATCAATTAACAATCTAACGGCCTATCCGTGTGATTAAGAATCCTCTGGAATTATCACTATTTTTGTTGGGAGGGGAACTCAAATTCCAGTTTTATTAAAACCACAAGTGTAGACACGCTAATTTTGACGTCATTTTGAGTAAATTTCATATCATATAATAATGCCTCAGAATGGTTTGATATTTAATAATTGATTAATTTTTATTGATCTTTTTAAGTGTCGGGTTTAACATACATGTTTAAGTTAATCAATTAAATTGATTTTAGCTCAAATTTCAGTTAAAATATGCAGAATTCTAAAACGTGTCAACCTGTGTGGACGCGATTCAGAAATTCTAAAACGTGTCAACCTGTGTGGACGCGATTCAGAATTCTAAAAGACGTCGACCCATGTGGACGCCGTTTAGAGTTTATTTTTATTTTAACGTTTCAATTAGAATTTTAATCAATTGATTAATTAGCTAAAAGACGTCTGTAACGGCTGACGCGTTTTAGGTTTCCTAAGCTATTTTAACTTCTCTTCCGGATGTTTATCCTTATCTTAATTAGTGTAAAAGACGTCTGCACATGTAGACGCGTTTTAGCTAATAAAGATAAAGATAAGTTTTCCCGGATATTTATCCTTATCTTAATTAATCTGAAAGGCGTCAGCCATGGTGGACGCGTTTTAGATAATTACAGATAAAGATGAATTAATCAGTATTTATCTGTCGGTTAAAATAGATAAATCCTAGATTTTTTTATGTTAATCGCGAACGCAGAAAAAGCCTATAAATACCTTACATCTTGAAGAGTAAAAAAGTTGAGCCCCATTAAAGAATAGTTGAGCCATATTGAGCCCCATTGAAAAAAGAAGAAAAGTTGAGCCATATTGAGCCCTATTGAGAAAAGAGAGTTGAAAGCCATTAAGGTTATTATAGCGAGTTGAAGATCGGAGCAACAACGTCAGAACGCCGGAGCGCTGCCATTTCCAGAAGTCAGCGTCCTTTCGAGAATCTTCATCCTTTCAAGGCTTCAACCATTGGGCATAAGTGTTTCATTTCTGCATTTTCATTCTACATCTTCATTAATTTCATTCTTCATATTCACTTCATGCAACACACACCACAACATCATCTTTCAAAACCTATTTGATTAAGGGGTTTTCAAAACCATTTAAACAAGTAAGTTTGCTGTTCAATTATATGCTTAAAATCATGATTAGTTTAGATACTGCTTCCACTTAAATTCTCATCATCATTGTTTCTTCGTTTTCTCTCTATCTTTGCTGCACTCAACAACAACAAGAGAACAAAAGGGGAAATCAAGCATAAAGCCAGAAGGACTTCTAGACGATCCTCAACCTCAAACTCAACAGCAAGAACAAAAGAACAAAGAAAGGACTCTCTTTCTTCAGCCGGCTGAAAGAGGGGAATCAAGAACTCAACATCTTCCGCGTTCAAACAGGTAGGCGATCAAAACCCTCTTTTGAAACTTTTTAGTCAAAAGTTTCTGGCGATCACTGCACTTAGTTGCTATTTTTAATAGGTTAGTTTACACTAAACAACATAGATTTTTCATGTTAATCACACGAGCATTTTAAGCACCTACAGCTCTTTTGGCGATCACGGTGGGACTTGGTCTCGCCATCTTTTAGTCTCTTTTTGTTCTTGCTATCATCAATCGGGCACCCACAGTGCACCACTTGTGTCTCTCGACACGTCCTTACCAATTGGTGAGTGTTTTAGTTTAATTAATTTCCCTCGTGCACCACGTGCACACCCCAGTGGCAAGATCTTGCCCTCCCCTTGATTAGTTCAAAAAGCTGTTTTTGTGATAAAAATGATGTGTGATTGATTGATTTCCTAGTTGTTTAGTTAGTAAATCATCATGTTAAAACCTGTAACTAAAAATTTTTGCATGAGTCGATTGTTTACTGCTTTTTACCCTGTTTGAGGAGGATTCAACCCAGAAAATCCTCCTGCAAAACTGTTTCTGTGAACTGAAAAGCGTCCAGGAGCACTGACGCGTTTCAAAACCGCGTCAACACCCCTAGACGCCTTTCAGTCTTCACAGTTTCTCTACTGTCTGCATCTGTTTCTGCGAAAAAATTAAGTTCTTTGTTGAATAGCGTCGACTACCATCGACGCGATTCAGACAGTTTCTTAATTATTTTTCAGATATGTTTCTGCGAAAAAATTAAGTTCTGCTTTGAATAGCGTCGACTATCATCGACGCGATTCAGACAGTTTCTTAATTATTTTTCAGTTCCCAGATTTCTGTGGTTTGAGTGCTAGCTACCCATTATTTATTAAGCATTAGAGGCCATCCAGGCCGCATGGCATACGCATTGAGGCGAATACCCTCCTTTTCTTAGGAACACACTACTCGACGTCAGCAACTCTCTCTGATTGGGTTGGTCCCTTGATCAGACTAGAGAAGTTGACGTTGAGACCTCCGTAAGTCCCCAAAATCAAGGTATTCCTCCTTGATCATCGGGTTGGTTGTACCAATTGAAGTCCCGGCTAGATTCCAAAAGCATTGTGAGAGAAAGCCCTAGAGAATAACGGTGGAAACTGAACTGAAACTAGGATCCTTTCCCTGAGCGAATTTGTGGTTTAATCCAATTCAAATAACTCAACAAGGAATCTTAAAATCACGTTAAGCATCCACTTGTTTGATTAATCTCTGTGCAACTTGTTTGTTAAATCTTTGAAAAGGGAATCTAACATCATGCTGCTGCGATCAGGCAGGGACTTAAGTATGGCTCAAGACGCCATCATCAACTACGAGGGAGATGCTAATGCCCCTCGCGATTCGGACTACAACTATGAGAACGGGAGAGATGCTGATGCCTCCCGCAATTCTGCCCCCATTCCATATCGACAAGATGGGAATGTCCGGACTCCTCTTTTTCATCCACAGGATCGATATCCTGATCTTCCCCCGCATGAATATGCGATCCCTAATCCCGATCTAGAGGGGGACATGAATCAGAATGATCCCTCACCCTCTGATCCTTCCGATCTCGTCAACGCCTTGGGAGTTCTTGCCTCCCGACTGGACCCTCAGCAGTTCGAGGCGATCCAGTCTATTCTGAAGGGGAAGGCACCCGTACAGCCTGTTGAGCCGAACCCTGTGGCTCCCCCTGTTGTTACTCAACAACCTCCTCTTCCTCCTCCTTATATCCATCAGGCCATGGAAGGCCTTCATCTCACTTCTCGGCCAGCTGGGCCACAGCTTTCATCATCTAGGCAACCGGCTAGACCGCAAACGCCTATTTATCAAAATGCCATCGGGCATGGCGGAAGCTCTGCCGGACCTCCTCTTTATTGTCCTCCCTGTCCAACGTACTCTAGGCAGCAGGCCTATCAAGTACTTCCACCTCCTCCTCCTCCCTAGGCAGATCTGACCACGCAAGCGTTGCTGGCCAAGATGGAGCGCATGGATGAACAGTTCAACAACCTCCAGAAGATGATGGGGGTTAAAGCTGTGCCAGAGATCAGTTTACCGAGCCTGCCAGTATTCCATCTGCCACCCTCTGAGATGCCAGTGTACCGGAAGTACAACGGTACTGGTAACCCCTTCACACATATGAAGGAGTTTATGTACGAATCATCTTTCTGGCAGAACGACAAGAGGTCGTTGGCCTTTTTGTTCAGGAGATCTCTAGAGGGACCAGCCCTCGAGTGGTTCTTTTCTCTAGAATCCTCCGAAGTAGAGGATTACGGTATCATTTCACGCAAATTTATCCAACGATACTAGGACAGAGTTGCACCCTCCTTGTCCATCACTGACCTCATTGCAGAAAAGATGAAACCTGATGAGGAGTTTGTCAGTTTTGCTGACAGGTGGCGGGGCCTGGCTGAAAAGGTGAAGGATCACTTGTCCGAGTCCGAACAAGTGAAGATGTTAATTTCTAACGCCACGCCCCAGTTCAAGCTAGTCCTCTCCTTGAACAATTTGACTAACATGGCAGAGCTCTATGAAAGAGCACGGTACTGTCAGAATGCCTTTAAGGACGCTACGTTCTCTAGCGTCTTTGATCCTCACAGACCTAGCAGGCCTCCACCTCGGAAGCCTGCAGTGCCAAATTCTCCCAGCACAGGTCCGACTACTGAGGGCACGCTCTCTCACGAGCAAGTCAGTAGCATGAACAATAACTCGCCCCAATTAGTGAGGAATCAGCAACAGTACCAGAGGCCACCGCAGCCGAACCAACAAGGGTATAGGCAGCAACAGAACCCCCATTATCAACAGCAGTATCAGCGGCCCCAGCAGCCGAATCAGAACCAGCAACAGCTACAACAACAGCCGCAACGGCAACAGCAGTACCAGCAGCCCCAACAGCAGCAATATCAGCAACAGCAACAGCTACAGTATCAGCCGCACGCACCGCCGGCGTACCATAATGTCCCTCCTCCTGGTGACTATAACCAGCAGAGAAGACCTCCAGGCCCGAAGAGGGCAGAATACCCGGCCCTCCCAGAATCCTTGGCAGATATCTTCAGTGCTCTAATGGCAGCTAATGCGTTAGTTTTGCCAAGGGAAAAGGCCGTCTGGCCTCAAAATGCCGACACGTCCAGGTATTGCTAATTCCATAGGCAACCCAGGCATACCATTGACACCTGCTTCCAGTTCAGAGATTATATTCATGATCTCAACGAGCAGGGCGGCATAGACTGGGAGGAGATGAAAAAGTACATATCAGCCCTGAAGGCGAGAAGACCACAGCAGCAGCAGCAGCAGCAAGCAAGACCACCAGCACAAGCAGCAGCACCACCCAACATGGGCATAGTGCAGAATCCACTCCCGGAGCACCAGAACCAAAACCAAGTTGCTCCCATTTTGACGAACAGCCAGTCTGAGGCTGGTCGTGGGCAACAGTGGAGAGTAGAGGACTCTTCCTCTCTTTGTTCAACGGGTCACGTTCCAAGTACCACAGAGCGACCACCACGCCGCACCATCCACATACCTAGGCCGCAACCCATTACCATCACCCCTCTACCGACACCCACATATCACTCGCCCGCACCTAATAACCCATTACCACTACCCACCTTCCTCAAGCCCATTACGCCCCGCACTCCTACGCCTCCATCATATAACCCCCCGCAAACCAATCACGCGCCCCTCCTACCATCTAGGCCACTACTACGCGTACCATTTCCTACTTCACCCGCTACCACTACTATCTACCCAGATATCCCCTTACCATCCAAACCGCTATTACGCGTACCATTCCCCACTTCACCAACCACTTACCCATCCACCATCCAACCCTCTAGGCCTCTAATCCGCACCGCGCCATCACCACCTAGCCCTACGCCATCACCTACATACCAACCCTCTACGCCATCCGCACCATCCAACCCTGCGGTACTTAAGGTGTCACCCGGATCCTCCACGGTTGAGGAACACGCGCTCCGGAGTGGAAGGATTTTCAACAAAGTCTTTCCTCAGTCCATAGTTAGAGACGGCCCATCGCAGCCGACTGAGGAAGCCCATAATGAAGAGAGTGCACCAGGCACTCAATATGACTTGTTGAAACATCTGGACAGGACACCGGCACGGATCACTATACTCGAATTGATCAAAAGGTCCAAGATACACCAAGAAGCCTTAATGGAATACCTACAGAAGGTGATGGTCAATGAGGACGTGCCGGTAGAGAAAATTGCAGCACTACTAGTTCCTCAAGGGGATCCGCCCTCCATTACATTCCACACATCGGAACTAGCACCGCCGGCAGCCAGAAGCATGGCTCTAAGCATCACGGTCATCATCTGTAAGAAGGCCGTGGATGCATGCCTGGTAGATACAGGGGCTTCGATCAATGTTTTACCTCCGAAGACCCTGGAGCTGTGCGGTGTGCCCAAAGAAAAATGGCTGCCCAGCCCCATCTCTGTGACAGCATATGACAATTCTACCCGTTCCCCTCTGGGAATGGTCTATTTGAAGGTGGAGCTGGGCCCTGTAAGTCATGCAGAGGTCGAATTTCACATCCTAGAAATCGACCCTTCTATAAATGCCATTTTGGGTCGTCCTTATATCAAAACTCTTGAGGCGATTCCCTCTACGAATCACCAATGCCTCAAATTCCCTTACAAAGGATGAATTATTAAAGTGACGAGCATGCCGATCCTTGCTGCTGCTCATACCTTGAACATTAAATCTGCTGTTTTACCTGGCCGACAACCTTTTCTGTCGGTATTACAGGTCTACCGTCCAATGGCTGATCCTCTAAAAGCCGCTACTATTTCTCCATACCCGTTAGATGACATCAAAAGGGGGAAGTGCATGAGTACCCCAGGATGGAGGATTATGATGAAGAACGGCTATGAGCCTGGAAGAGGTCTGGGCACACAGTTGCAAGGCAGGACCACTCCTGTCAAAAATCATCGAGCAGCACCTGGAAGTGGTCTGGGCTATAGTCCAATAAAACTAAAGCAAGATCTGGTTCAACAAGCAGAGATCGAAGAAGGTCCGAAAATCTGGGAGGCAATGTCTACACCACCCAAAGAAGGCCGAGATCCCTTAACATGGACGTTGTGTACGCACTTTGTGAAAGGGCCCATACTTAGCTATGACAACACGGTGGTCATTACTTCCTGTTTTGACTTCCATGATATATATGGGAGGGATTTGGCCAGACATTGCTCTGAACTACTTACGTACCAATCCTTGGAGGCTCTGCGGCCTATGAAAAGGAGAAAATTTCATGATCCTGAATGTGAATGGTACAGGTGGTTCGATCTTATAGACCTTTATATTGCACTGAACAGACTATTCCTAGATCCTGCAGAACCTAAGTGGCCGCCACAGATTGATGAGCTGATTGAAAGCCCTGGTGCCATATTTGATAAGCGGATATTGCTGTCTGAAGAAACCGACGAAGGGGAGCCAGATGACCCCTATGAAGCTGGTTACACTACAGATCTGCTTTGGAGGGGGACATATCCTTCACATGTCTTCATGCTCCATACTCTGTTTCGCATACTGCTCTTGACCCCGACTTGGTCGCGGGTCATTATCGAAGATATTCCACGGGCTCCGCCCGTTATGATTACTCTGTCCCCTCGGGACCATATTCCACAACCTCCTCTCGATTTAGAGAGGATGTATAATTTGATCTGGGACATATTACTATATGATCCCCCTAATCCTCTGGCCTTGGTGCCACTTCCTCCGTCTGATTCTCCTCCCATTTATATTCACTCCTGCTTCATGTTTAATTCCTCTGATATAAAAAAAAAAAACGCCAATTTTACAACCAATTCTTCTCAAATCTTTATCGAGGAAACATCTTACTTGTCCGACTGCACCCCGTTGCGCGGGTCCTTCGGTCAAGATTCTCTCTTAGATCTACTCTGCCCCTCCCCTCAGGCGGATTCTTCTGTATTTCCACTTGTACCCTAGGATTTCTATCCTGCTTCATCTTCGTTAGGTTATAATAGGGAGTTTAGTGAAGTTAGGCAGTCTAGTTTTAGTCAGATTAGTCAGGTTAGGGAGTCTAGGAAGCCTAAGGGTAGGCGAATTCCAGATAGATACCTCCAGGAATTAGCTGATAAGTGCTTTTCTTGTTCTTTGATCCCTCAATTTTTAGAAAATCCAATTCAGATGCCAGAAGATTGCATGGACGATGAGTCAGTCAATGATGGGTACGGGGTATATGAGTTAGTGCATGAAAAGGACCCCATTGTTGAAAATGAGGAAGATGACGAGGACGCAGCTGAGGCATATGCCAGTGGAGTGAAAAGATTTGATGAACCTTCAGCTGCCGTAGAAGAGCCCGCCAAAGAAATCAATTTAGAGACCGAAGACGAACCTAAGGTTGTCCTCATCAGCAAAAATCTTTCTACAGAGGATGAGAAGGCAATAGTACAAGTACTTAAGGACTATAAGGACACTTTCGCCTGGAGTTATGAAGATATGCCAGGGTTAGACTCATCTTTAGTTGAACACAGATTGACGTTAAAGGATGGAGCTAGCCCTGTCAAGCAAAAATTAAGGCGATTCCACCCACAAATGACTCTGAAAATGAAGGAAGAGGTCGACAAATTCCATAAAGCCAAATTTATTAGAGTTGTCTTTTATCCACAATGGGTGGCCAAGATAGTCCCGGTTATGAAGAAGGACGGGAAGGTCAGAATTTGCATTGACTTCCACGATCTGAAACGGGCGTGTCCTAAAGATGATTTTCCATTGCCTCATATTGATGTACTCATCGACAATACTGCTGGCTATGAAACGTTATCATTTATGGACGGATTTTCAGGATATAATCAGATTAAGCTGGCAGAAGAGGATCAAGAGAAAACATCATTCACTACACCTTGGGGAACATACTGTTATGTTGTCATGCCATTTGGATTAAAGAATGCTGGAGCCACTTATCAAAGGGCTATGATGGCAATATTTCATGACATGATGCACATAGATCTGGAAGTGTATGTGGATGACTTATTGGTTAAATCTAAAACAAAGGCTGAGCACGCCAAAGTTTTGGCAAGGGTATTAGAGAGATCGAGAGAGTATCAGTTAAAGATGAACCCCAAGAAATGTGTATTCGGGGTATCTTCAGGAAAATTATTTGGATTTATCGTCAGCAAACGGGGAATTGAGATCGATCCTAACAAGGCGAAGGCTATCAGAGAAATGCCACCTCCCAAAAACTTGAAGGAGTTAAGAGGATTAATCGGGAGATTACAATTTATTCGCCGTTTTGTCTCCCAGCATTCACAAAGGTGTAAGACGTTTTACGAGCTTACCAAGCCGGGAGTCAAATTCGATTGGGACGATAAGTGTCAGGAGGCATTCGATGGATTAAAGAACTATTTAGCAAGTCCTCCTGTTTTGAGACCACCATCTCCAGGCAAACTATTGATACTTTACATTTCAGTCCTGGATGATGCAGTGGGGGCTGTCCTAGCACAAGAAGATGAAGAAGGAAAAGAGAGGGCAGCCTACTATCTCTCTAAACTTCTCAACCCCGCTGAACAGAGATATACAGCGATGGAGAAAACATGTGCAGCATTGGTCTGGGTTGTGTAGAAATTGAAGCATTATTTTCTGGCCCATGAAGTCCATCTCATCGCTAGGATGAATCCGATAAAATTCATTCTGGAGAAATCTGTTCTTACTGAGAGGTTAGCACGATGGCAAAGCTTTCTATCTCAATTCGATATCACTTATATTCAGCAGAAAGCGATCAAAGGCTATGCCATAGCAGAACATCTCGCTCATCATCCCCTTCCTAGATTTGATCCAGTGCGATCAGAGTTTCCGGATGAGGAACTGATGTCCGTAAATCAAATCAGAGATGATATGTGGACTCTGCATTTTGACGGAGCTCTGAATTCTCATGGAAAAGGGATAGGTATCGTTCTGTTATCACCTGAAGGTATCACCATTCCACAAGCCTTTCAGCTTGATTTTCCAGTCACAAACAATATAGCTGAATACGAGGCACTCCTTGCTGGTCTCGAGGCTGCTCATTTCTATGGTGCCACCAAACTCAGGATCGTGGGTGATAGCCAACTAATTCTTCGCCAAGTGCTGACCAAGTATCGAACTCTCGATCCCAAGCTCAAGCCTTATCAGGAACTTACTTCTGCTTACTCAAAGCTTTTCACGAAATTGATCTTTGTCCATGTCCCTAGGAATCAAAACATCTTAGCTGACGCTCTAGCTTCACTTGCATCTTCTCTCGATTTTCCAATCAGCAAACAATCTGAATCAATTATAGTTCATAGGCGTCTTTCACCCGCCGTGAAAGATCCTTCATTCCTTAGAACTAAGGAGAAGTTGCTGAAGAAAGTCAGAGACGGAGATATCATTGAAAAGAGAGAAATTATGTTAATGGAGCTGTTAGAAGAGATGGATGATGAACAGAAGCCATGGTATTATGAAATCGCCAAATATTGTGAAGATCAATCGTATCCTGAGGAAGCTACAACTGAGGAGAAAAGAGCTATCAGGAGAATTGCTCAAAGATACACCCTAGTTGGGGGAGCATTGTATAAGAGAGGTTTTGATGGAGTTCTTCTGAGATGTCTAGACGAAGATGAGCTTTGGAAGGTTATGGAAGGAGCTCATAGTGGAGTTTGTGGTGGCCATGTCAATGGACAGATGCTAGCAAAGAAAATCCTTAGACAAGGATTTTATTGGCCAACCATGGAAGAAGACTGTGTAGGATATGTTCGTAGGTGTGCTAAGTGTCAACTTCACGCCGACAAAATTCATTCTCCTGCATCTTCACTCCATCCTGTTTCTTCCCGATGGCCTTTCTCCATGTGGGCTTTCGACATCATTGGACCCCTTGGTAATCCAGATTCCGGCATCAAGCAAAAATCTTTCATTCTCACGGCGACGGAATACTTTACCAAGTGGGCAGAAGCTGAAGCGTACGTGGAGATCAAAGCGTCAACCGTCTGCAAGTTCATCATGAAGAACATCATCACTCGATTTGGAATTCCAAGCACCATCGTCACCGACAATGGACCGCAGTTCGTGTCACAAGAACTGAAGGACCTCTGTAACAGGTATAAAATTGCATTGCATCATTCGTCTCCTTATTATCCGCAAGGCAATGGCCAAGCAGAGGCAACAAATAAGACTTTGATAAAAATCATCAAAAAGACGTGTAAATCTAACAAATTCGCAGATTGGCCAGAAAAATTGGTTGAGGCTCTATGGGCCTACCGAACTTCAATCCGCACACCTACTGGGCAGACTCCTTATTCTTTAACATTTGGAATGGAGGCGGTAGTTCCATATGAGATCCTCATACTGTCATTAAGAGTACAATTGAATAAGGAATTTTCTATTGATGAACATCGTTCAACACTCCTTGCCCAATTGGAACTTTTAGACGAGAAAAGATGGTCAGCTGCTAATCATGCAAAAGTTTATCAAAATAGACTAGCACGTTTTTATCAAAAGAAAGTCATTGAACGTAAGTTCAAAATCGGTGAAATGGTTGTCAAAAGAATTTTTGTAAAACCTGGTGGTCCGCGTTCTAAGCTCCAACCCAACTGGGAAGGACCTTATGTTGTATCACACGCTTTTCCTGATAATGCTTATCGTCTTATTAATGCAGAAGGAGAAGAGCTAAATCATCCCTGGAATGGTTTACATCTTAAGAAATACTACCCTTAGGTTAAAGAGTCGATCAGTATGGTACAAAGACCAGTGGAATCAGAAAGTTTATAAACTCAAATTTCCTTATCAGTCTGGATAACTTAATTTCAAGCCCATTACTACACACACTAACACGTTTGATTCGTGAGTAACAAGAGATGACAAGTCCTAAAGAATATCGAAAGCTTGACCGAAAGTGCGAAGTACAAATCATTCTTTTTAAAGTAAAAATTCTGTTTTTAACTCGGCCCATGATGTCGGAACGAGGCTTAGAATAGACTACCAAGAATACCCGCCATCTTAGTAGGAGGCCGTCATAAAAAAAAAGGGGGAGATCCGTCCCAAAGCAAAGAAAAGAAAAGAAAAAGCAAAAAGGCAAAAAGCCAAATGTCAAATCAAAAGGCCATTACATTACAAACGTTATGTAAGGCCATGAAATGAAATAAAAGGGAATGCAAGGTCGATAAATACCCCGGAAAGAAAATGACCAAACCCCAACGGATATTAGGTTAGGAAAGGAACATCTTTTTAAGTCTCCGGAACCTTCTCATGGGCTTTCTAAACTTATTCATCTTTTCTTTCTAAAGAGATGTACTTCAAACTTAAGGAATGGTTTACATTGACTAAGGGTCAAATCATCAAATGGGATCACGAATGAAAACACAAATTCAAACACGATGGGTTTTAAGTTAAGTTGTTAAAGAACAATTTGGGAATTAAGTTAATAAATGAATATGATCTTTTGATCTAAGTACTATACTGATCTTTTAGTCAAAAACAAAAAAATATACATATGTCTAAAATTCAAAAAAAAATACATATGTCAAAAATTCAAAAAAAAAAATACATATATCAAAAAAATAAAAAAAATACATATGTCAAAAATTCAAAAACAAAAAAAAATACATATGTCAAAATTCAAAAAAAAGCATATATTTCAAAACCCCAAACAAAAATGAATATTTCAAAACAACAAAAATATTTCAATTAGCATCTCCTTGTTGCATTTAGTATGTTTCATTTCTTTTATTTTCATTACCTTTGTTAATAAAGGCTATGCCCCTTGACCCTTCAATCAAGGATAGGATCAAGTAGTCGGTTACTTAACCAGGCAAGGGGCTAAGCCTGAATAGATGCTTAACATGTTTGTTCAAGTTGTATACAGGACACAAGGCATTGGTAAAGTTGGAATTCGAATAGAGAACAGCCAGAAACCTGTTTCTGTGAGTGAAAGGCGTCGAGGAGAACTGACGCGTTTCAAACGTTAAATGGCGTCTGCGCGACATGACGCGTTTCATCATTTTTGTGATTCACCCGAAATTCTGTGGTTTTGATGTTTAAATTGAATATTTGTTTGGAACTAACAATTTTGATTGCAGAAAATTCAAGAAAACCTGAGTAAAGCTGGAAAATATCAAGAAGATCTCACTGTGGGATTCATGAAGTCTGACCGTGGTTAAAAAGACGGTTATTTCTACCCTTGTATTCCTTTCTTGTAATTATTGTGCATTCGCATTATTATATGATAAATATTTATTAGATCATATCAAGGACCTTGTAATTTTGATAAAACTGGAATTTGAGTTCTCCTTCAACAAAAACAGTGATAATTCCAGAGGATTCTTAATCGTACGGATAGGCCGTTGGATTGTTAATTAGTGAGGACGATGGTTCCACTTTTGTGAAACGGTGCGTGGATAAACAAGCTTCGGCTTAGCACTGAATTACAAGAATTGGTATCTTGACTCATTAATGACAACTTAACAATATTATCCTTGATTAATTTATATTTTATTTAACTTTATATTTTTCTTTTAGCCGAGCATGCATCATGTAGGACTTTGAAATCATTGTAATAAGGATTAATTATTGATTAAGTTTCAGACCATTAATCAAATAATTTCCAACATGATATGAAATATTCCATTTTGAATTGAGTATCTTGATTATCTTTGAGGTTCGCTTAAAGATATCATTGGAATTCTATCCTTTCTTGGATTCTTTATCCAATATTTCTTGTTTTCTTTTAAGATCAATTATGGCTGCAGCACGTCCACATTGGCTGGCAAACGCTCCCCATGATGAAACCTACAGTGTCTATGACCTGGGGTACTTCCCACTCCGAGGAGGTTGATCGACCTTATTTTATTTCCTTGTCTACCTCATCCAGACAGGATTGATTCCATTGATTTTCTTGAGCTATCTTCATTGATGATTTTGAGAAAAATTCCAATCATGTGATGTTAAGAGCGTGTCTCATCACACCTTGGCATCACTTTTTCAGTACATTTCATTTCATTTCACTCCCTTGCAAAGACGATGCCAAGGTGAGGCAGCTGTAGACACGCTAATTTTGACGTCATTTTGAGTAAATTTCATATCATATAATAATGCCTCAGAATGGTTTGATATTTAATCATTGATTAATTTTTATTGATCTTTTTAAGTGTCGGGTTTAACATACATGTTTAAGTTAATCAATTAAATTGATTTTAGCTCAAATTTCAGTTAAAATATGCAGAATTCTAAAACGTGTCAACCTGTGTGGACGCGATTCAGAAATTCTAAAACGTGTCAACTTGTGTGGACGCGATTCAGAATTCTAAAAGACGTCGACCTATGTGGACGCCGTTTAGAGTTTATTCTTATTTTAACGTTTAAATTTAAATTTTAATCAATTGATTAATTAGCTAAAAGGCGTCTGTAACGGCTGACGCGTTTTAGGTTTCCTAAGCTATTTTAACTTCTCTTCCGGATGTTTATCCTTATCTTAATTAGTGTAAAAGACGTCTGCACATGTAGACGCGTTTTAGCTAATAAAGATAAAGATAAGTTTTCCCGGATATTTATCCTTATCTTAATTAATCTGAAAGGCGTCATCCATAGTGGACGCGTTTTAGATAATTACAGATAAAGATGAATTAATCAATATTTATCTGTCGGTTAAAATAGATAAATCCTAGATTTTTCTATGTTAATCGCGAACGCAGAAAAAGCTTATAAATACCTTACATCTTGAAGAGTAAAAAAGTTGAGCCCCATTAAAGAATAGTTGAGCCATATTGAGCCCCATTGAAAAAAGAAGAAAAGTTGAGCCATATTGAGCCCTATTGAGAAAAGAGAGTTGAAAGCCATTAAGGTTATTATAGCGAGTTGAAGATCGGAGCAACAACGTCAGAACGCCGGAGCGCTGCCATTTCCAGAAGTCAGCGTCCTTTCGAGAATCTTCATCCTTTCAAGGCTTCAACCATTGGGCATAAGTGTTTCATTTCTGCATTTTCATTCTACATCTTCATTAATTTCATTCTTCATATTCACTTCATGCAACACACACCACAACATCATCTTTCAAAACCTATTTGATTAAGGGGTTTTCAAAACCATTTAAACAAGTAAGTTTGCTGTTCAATTATATGCTTAAAATCATGATTAGTTTAGATACTGCTTCCACTTAAATTCTCATCATCATTGTTTCTTCGTTTTCTCTCTATCTTTGCTGCACTAAAAAACAACAAGAGAACAAAAGGGGAAATCAAGCATAAAGCCAGAAGGACTTCTGGACGATCCTCAACCTCAAACTCAACAGCAAGAACAAAAGAACAAAGAAAGGGCTCTCTTTCTTCAGCCGGCTGAAGGAGGGGAATCAAGAACTCAACATCTTCCGCGTTCAAACAGGTAGGCGATCAAAACCCTCTTTTGAAACTTTTTAGTCAAAAGTTTCTGGCGATCACTGCACTTAGTTGCTATTTTTAATAGGTTAGTTTACACTAAACAACATAGATTTTTCATGTTAATCACACGAGCATTTTAAGCACCTACAACAAGGTCCTTGATGTATCTAATAACTATTTATCATATAATAATGCGAATGCAAATCAATTACATAAAAGAGTATATGGTAGAGATAATCGTCTTTTTTGTCATAGCTGGGACTCATGAACTCCCATAGTGGGACCTTAGTGGAATTTCAGCTTCATTTTCACCACTTTGTATTTCCTACACTCAGCATTTCGTCAGTAACTTCAAGCAAATTGTATATCATGAAATCATGGACTTTCAGCAAGATAACAGAAATTCAGAAACCTGTTTAAAACGCATCGTTGTTCCCAGACGTCATTTAAATGATGTTGCCCCGTCCAAACGCCATTTAAATTACAGAAACTGCTCCCTTTTCTAACTCCAATCCGAACTTTGCTTGCCTTAATGTATATTCCTCCTCTAATTCAGAGTGGGACTTCCAATTTCGCGAATCACTCTATAAATCTCTCCTCTCTTCATATCAAAGCATTACAACAAGCAATCAAGAGGGAAAGGTAGAGAATTCTCTTCAAGACTCAAGGAAAAGAGGTGAAGAACAAGAAGGAGTCAAGAAAATCAATTCAAGGAGGATGGATTCTACACAAGATTCTTCAAACAAGAGGACGAGAAAGGCGATTGAAAAGCTTTCTGAGGTGAAGGATCATCTAAGTGGGCGAGACTTACAAGTAAGCTATTATCTCCTCTAATCAATTTTTCCTATGCAACTTTCTACATGATCTCCATATTCCAATTCTCTATTCCCCGGTCCAAGAAGATTTTCTTCACTTCCATAGGTCCAAAAACTAGTCAACAAGATCAATCTCTTTATGCAATATTATATATCCAAGTGGCATATCCAAGGATTGATAGTCCATGCCAAACATTACAATAGCACAAACATGGATTGGGCTGCAATGGGCGCTTTGATCGAACTATGGCATCCACAAACTCATACTTTCCTCTTTGCCACATTCGAAGCCACCATACTCCTAGAAAAAGTCGAACTCTTATTAGGCCTTTCCAAACTCAAAGTCAACAATGATGATCCTGATTTGAGTGAGATAATATTCATGAGGGAAAGAATCACGAGTCAACAATTATTGAAAAAGATTATGAAGAACCCAAAGGAAATTCAAGGCTGTCTTACCAAGAAAGGGATCAATCTTGCTAAATTAGCTGAATGGACCTTGAAGAAGATAGAAGATTTCAAGGATGAAGATACAGAGAATATGATGAAGGCATTCACCACGTGCTTAGCCGGAGCACTACTATTCCTTGCCCAAGATAATGTTCTAGAAGATGATCAAATCAGCGCAATCAATGGGATTTTCGAAGGGAAGCAGATTAGCACAGCGGTTCTAGCCTACCTCTACAGTGGGCTCTCTGTAGCTTCTACGGGCCAACCTCCTTATGGGAGCATGCTACTCTTGGCTCTGTAGGTGGAATTCCACTTCAAGTTCAACCATAATGAGGAGAAAGTTCCAAGGATATCTCAGGCATATCAGCGCAGTCCTATCTTCCATATTGCCAACATTATGAAGTTCAATGATAACATGACTAATCGAGTGCCCAACCTCAAGACTCGAGCTGACTGGCGCACTTATTTCAAGACTATGCCCAGAACCGGATTCGAATCCACGCCACTTGCTCTCATGGAAAAGGCAGTTCGAGTGCGCCGTGGTGCTGGCACAGAGCTCCGACTGATTGGGGCGACCAAGTTCGTCCTTTATAATCCCCATCGGTGTCATCCTTAGCTTGGCATGCCTTGCTATGAATTTCCAGAAATATCTTCTCTTTCCCCAATCAAGAAGCGAGCATTAGGAATTGATGAAGACTTCGAGGCGAATGAACTTATTACAACTCTTTAGGACATCGGATTCACCCGTTGTGTGAAAACTCCTCATGAAGCTAATAAGGAACTGTGGAAATCATATGTAAAGGAGCTTAAGAAGGTTCGACCTTTAAAGCTCTTCACCTTTCTTCCAACTTGATGTATTTCTTATTTTATTTCAATGAAGAAATCAATTCTTAATATAGTAGAAATCCTCCTTTAATGCTTTACAGCCTTCCTGTATTTTTTCCTTGAATGAAACTGTGATTTTTCCTCAAAATATGAACTCTCGGGTTCAGTTAATTCAAATCGCGTTGACTCAAAGAGACGCTTTTCAATCTTAATCGGTTTTCAAAATTTAAAAATTAATCCTTGAAGAACCCTGAATCACGTGTGGCCATCGGGAAGCGTTTCAATTCTCTCTCTCCTATTTTCCAGAGATTTCCAGCAATTAATCCATTAAATGGCGTCGTCCTTACAAGACGCGAATAACCATTCTTTTCAAACTCTCCGTAGTACGGCCCTGAGCAGAAGAGGCGGTAAAGTCCAAAAGGCGTCGCCTTAAGGGGACGTGTTTCACTTATTTCAAAAATTCCCGTTGTCGCCTCAGTTTGTGCGCCCCTAAATAGCGTCGCTGTTCCAAGACGTGATTTAACCAATTCTAACAGGGTCTCGCGATCCCGAGCCCTCCTTCCTCATTCTCTCCTTCACCTTCTCTCTCCTCCTGTGCTCCCGCGACTCCGACGCATTCCAGCGAGCTCCTTCTTATTACGACCATCTTCTCTGACTCCGGCATGTCCGGGGACCTTCTCCAGCCACCCTCTTGTAGACATGCTAATTTTGACATCATTTTGAGTAAATTTCATATCATTTAATAATGCCTCAAAATGGTCTGATATTTAATCATTAGTTATTTTTTATTAATATTTCTGAATTAATTATCTAAATGACATCGGTCAGACAGACATTATTTAAGTTTATTAAAGAAATTCATTTTAACTCAGATTTCTAATCAAATATGAAGGATTCTAAAAGACGTCGACCTATGCAGATGCCATTTAGAGTTTATTCTTATTTTGATTATTAATCTGATTTTTAATTAATTTATTAATAAACTAAAAGACGTCTGCCATGCACGACGCTATTTAGGTTTCCTAAGCTGATTCTGTCTCTTTTTTCCGATATTTATCCTTATCTTAATTAAGCTAAAAGACGTCTCTCGTGGGCGACGCATTTTAGATAATTACAGATAATGATGAATTAGGCTGTATTTATCTGTTTCTTAATTGGATTAACTTCAAACTCTTTCATGTTAATCTATTAATAACCGTGGATGCGTGAACTTAAGCCTATAAATACCCAACCCCTTGGTCATTAAAAAGTTAGTGATAATTTTAGTGATAATTTTGAGCGATTCTTTGAGAGAGACGACGTCCGAACGCTGAAGGATTGAAGCGTTGCTACTTTCAGGAGTCTTCATCCTCTCTTCATCCTTTCTTCGTCCATTCAAGAGCTTTCAAGAACCAAGGTTTTCCAAGGGCTATCTAACTTAGTTCTTAATTAATTTCTACATCTTTCTCATATTTTTATCACATTAGCATCATAATTCCATCACATCACTCTATGCAACACACACTCACTAGCATAATTTCAAATCTATTTGTTTAAGGGGTTTAAAAGACCATCAAAACAAGTAAGTTCTTTGTTTAAGTTGCATGATCAAAATTTCTATTGGGATATATATTACATCTATTTGAGTTTTTATTGTTTTTCCCTCTCTCTTTCTTTCCATTTTTTTACAAGGTTCAAAGGTACGAAAGAAGATCAAGAGGAGAGAATCAACAAGGAAAGGAAATCTGGACAATCCTCAAAGCCCTATAAACATCCAAAGCAAGAACAAAGTCAGAAGGACTCTCTTTCTTCAGTCGGCTGAAGGAGGGGAATCAAGGACCAACATCTTCCAATTCCAAAACAGGTAGGCGATCAATCTTTTCTTATGGAATTTTTTAGTTAAAAGTTTATGGCGATCACATTCACTTAGTTTTTAATAGGTTTATTTGTAACATAAGCAACATAAATTTTCATGATAATCACACCCCTAATTTGAGCACTCACAGCTTTTTGGCGATCGCGGTGGGACTTGGTCTCGCCATCTTTTAATCTTTGTTCTTGCTTTTATCAATCGGGCACCCACGGTGCACCACCTGTGTCTCTCGACACGCCCTCACCGATCGGTGAGTTTTTAGTTTAGTTGTTATTCCTACGTGCACCACGTGCACACCCTTGCGGCAATATCTTGCCCTCCTCATTTGATTGATTGAGGAGTTGTGATTGTGATAAGAAGCATGTGTGATTGATTGAATGTTTTGTTGTTTACATGATAAATTATTCTGTTAAAAAAATTGAAATAAAAAAGATTCGCATGAGCCAATTATTTACCGCTTTTATTCTGTTTGTTTGAGGAGGAATCGATCCAGAAATTGTTACTAAATTGTTCATTCTGCGACTTGAAAAGCATCTAGGAACAACGACGCGTTTCATACCGCGTCGCCGAACCCAGACGCCTTTCAGGCTAAATTCTTTGCTGTTTGCTGCCTGAGCTTCTGCGAGAAAAATAAGATTCTGTTTTGAATAGCGTCGAGGCACAGCGACGCGATTCAAGCAGTTTCTTGTTTTTTTCTTCAGTTCTCATATTTCCGATTTGCTTGCTACTACACATTACGTAATAAGCATTAGAGGCCATCCCGGCCATAGGTCATACGCACTGGGGCTGACACCCCCCTTTTTCTCTTAGGAATATCTTTCTTGACGTCTTCAACTCTCTCTGATTGGGTCGGTCCCTCGATCAGACTAGAGTGGTTGGCGTTAAAGATCTCCGTAAGTCCCCAAAATCAAGGTATTCCTCCTTGTTCATCGGGCTGGTTGTACCAATCGAAGTCCTGGTTAGATTTTCATAACGTTGTAAGAGAAAGCCATAGAATATAACGGTGGAAATTGAACTGAAACTAGGATCCTACCCCTTGAGTGAATTTGTGATTAATTGAATCCAAATAACCCAACAAGGAATCCTAAAATAACGTTAAACATCCACTTGTTTGCTTAATCTCTGTACAACTTGTCTGCAAATCTTTGAAAAAAAATTTGACATCATGTTACTTCGATCAGGTAGGGATTTGAGCATGGCTTCGGGAGCTATGGTCAACTATGAGGGAGATGCTAATGCCCCTCTCGAATCCAATTATCACTATGAAAATGGGGGAGATGCTAATTCCCCCCATGATCCTCATTCTTATCCATCTGAATATGAGGGAAACCTTCATATCCCTCCTCCTTTTGTCCATGATCAACACAATTCTAGTGCTGATCTTCCTCCGCATGTACATACGGTTTCTAATCCTGTCTTTAAGGGGGCCATGAACCCGAATGAGCCCTCATCTTCCAATCCATCTGATCTGGTCAATGCCCTGGGAGTTCTGGCCTCCCATCTGGATCCTCACCAGTTCGAGGCAATCTAGTCTATTTTGAAGGGGAAGACGCCCATGCAGTCTGTCGAACCGAATCCTGCGGCTCCCCCTGTTATTCCTCAACCACCTCCCCATCACGCCTCCTTCATTCACCAGGCCATGAAAGGCCTTTAGGTTTCGACTTCTCGGCCAGTTGGGCCACAACAGTCCTCCTCGAGGCAACCGGCTAGACCGCCTACGCCAACATATCAAAATGCCCCCGGGCATGGCGGAAGCTCTGCCGGACCTCAACCCTATTGTCCCCCTTGCCCCACATACTCTAGGAAACAGGCCTATCATGTACCTCCACCTCCCCCTCCTCCAGTCGATCCGACGACTCAAGCTCTGCTCGCGAAGATGGAACGTATGGATGAGCAATTTAGTAATTTTCAGAAAATGATGGGACTTAAAGCTGCACCTGAGATTAACCTGCCAAGTCTACCCGTGTTCCATTTGCCGCCCTCCGAAATGCCAGTGTACCAAAAATACAATAGTACTGGTAACCCCTTTACTCATTTGAAAGAATTCATGTATGAGTCATTATTTTGGCAAAACGACAAGAGGTCGTTGGCATTTTTGTTCAAGAAATCCTTAAAGGGACCAGCCCTCGAATGGTTCTTTTCCTTAGAGCCATCTGAAGTAGAGGACTATGGTATCGTGTCACGAAAATTCATTCAACGATACCAGGATAGAGTTGCACCCTCTCTGTCCATTACTGATTTGATAGCAGAAAAGATGAAGTCCGACGAGGAATTTGTCAGTTTTGCTGATAGATGGAGGGGCATGGTAGAAAAAGTTAAAGATCATCTGTCTGAATCCGAGCAAGTAAAGATATTGATTTCCAATGCTACACCTCAGTTTAAGCTAGTCCTCGCCCTGAACAACTTGACCAGCGTGGCTGAGCTCTATGAAAGGGCGCGTTATTGTAAGAACGTTTTCAAGGATGCTACATTCTCTAGTGTCTTTGATCATCACCGACCTAGCAGGCCTCCACCTCGGAAGCCAGCCGTGCCAAATTCTCCTAGCACGGGTCCAACTACTGAGGGCACATTCTCCCATGAGCAGGTTAGTAGCATGAACAACAATCAGTCCCAGCAATCTCCAAGCCAGCAAGGTTACAGACCTCCGAATCAACAAGGCTATAGACCTCTGAATCAGCAGGGTTACAGACAATAGCAGCCACTGTATCAGCAACCCCAGCAGTCAAATCCACAATATCAGCAGTCACAGTACTAGGGGCCACAGCAGCCGAACCAACAGCCACACCAGCAGCCACAGTAGTAGCCACAGCGGCAGTTACAATACCAGCCCCTGATGGATATAGGTGTCCTCTAAGCCAATCATAAGTCACCTATTTCAATCTGGTTCACTAATAAATGACATTAAATTCATTATGTTGATTGGCATATTTATATTTGCGCATAATGAAGTCCATGAATATGTGCAATAGTCATCAGATTATGATGAGATCATAATAATGAGACTAATGACTTATAAACACATATTCTCAATTGTTCCTAGTCGTAGGATGTTTGAGAAGGACATCAAACATCCGGTTAGACTAGTCCAGGTTATTCCAGCTCATATGATGAGGGTGACTGATCTCGTTAGTTACTCGTGTGGAGACACAATGGTAAACTTGTAGGTGCTCATTGGAGAATGAGTTCACTGAACTGATCCGACATGAATCGCCGAATGGTAATTTACCTGACTATCAATCGGCTTGATTCATCGTCACAGTGGCGTGATTGATCATTGGACTTGAGACACCAAAGACACTTTGTCGGTGGACTTCTGGACTTTGACCTTGACCTACGAATCCCTATCCACGGGATCTCTAATAGTCAAGGATCGGGTCCAGCGGAAGACCTTCGAAGGTGATTGTGTGTTCAATAAAGGATTGTTCGCTCTCAGGTAACTGGAGAGAGAATGCTCTAGAATAGATCTGTAGGAGTCTCTGGCCAGATCAGAAACAATATCAGAAAAGAGGTTTTCTGATATTGTACAGCGGAGTCTGATTCAAGTGAGTTGACCATCTAGGGTTTGACAGTTCACCATACCCTAGGTTAACTCGAGAGCATTGTGCGAACGAAGGATTACAGCCACACGGTAACTGTGGACAAACAGGTTTCATGAGTGGGTTGCTGAACTCCATTACCTTCCGGGATCATGCGGTGTTGCTTGGCACCCAACTTGATCGGAAGTCCGACCGAATTTACATGCGATGATAATTCGGTTGAGTAATTAGTTAATATCTAGATATTAATTAATTACAATAAGTTAATAACTAGTTATTGGACTTAACGGGCTGAAAACCGGACTGGTAAATGGGCCTAGAGGGTCACACGCAATAAGATTATCAATCGGTGGTACATAAGTGGCATTTATATTAACTCGGGGACTTTTGTGAAAAGTCACGCCGACTTAATATATATACGCGCTGTTGAGAAACCTTGGGCCAAGCTCCAGAGTTTCCCCATGCTGGCCGTCATCCCTCCATTCTCCCTCCTCCCCTGGGCGCCCCGTTCGAGGCGCCGGGATTGTCTTCGTCTCCGCCGCGCGTGATTCCCAAAAGTCGGGAATTCCCGTCGGCGGGTTTTCAGCAATCGTTGCGGTGACGGATCTTCAGCGAGCGAGCTGATACGGACAAGGGAGCGAGGACGAACCACCGCGGAGGATCGCGTGGATACCGCTGGAGGTCGGACACTTGTGCGGCTCGTGGCATCGCCTCGACGGAACCGAGACGGAAGCAGATTCGAATCCGCACACGGTAATCAGATTTAGACCCGTTTTTAGGTTTGCGTTTTTCGTTCCGAATCGGATCAGCGGGCATCGGGCGGGATTTATTTTATTCGTCGTTTCAGCTGCGTTCTTCGCGTCCCGCCCGGATCCCAACAGTGGTATCAGAGCCAGGTTCCGCTCTGATCCGCTCCAGAACGATAAAATTAATGTTCCAAAATTTAATTCCATGCTTAATTTGTTTTTATATCATGGAAATAGTTCATGGGATGAACTTGTAATAATTAGATTATTTTTCCTATGGAGAAAATCCGAATTTAAGGGGTTTTTTGTTTGGTTCTTCATGGAAATGAAGAACTATGTTTAATGGTTTGGTTAGGGGTTTATTGGTGATGGAAGGTCACCGGCAGGCATGCTGGTGTGACCAGCTACTCCTACCCATCACCGGAGATTTTTTTTATCGGATACCGGCGGCCGGCGGTGGAGTTTTTCTTTTTCATTTTTCAAATGTTGAAAGATGGAACGGGGAGCTTCAAATGTTTAAAAACTCCCTTAACCGCTGGTTTTTGGAGCTTCCGGCGGCAGGAGGATCGCCGGCCGACCACTTCTGGCACTGGGGACGAAAGGGGCCACACCCCTTTGCTGTTTCCCGGCAACCCAGCGGCCATCACCGGCGGCGGCACCGCCCATTCAACCTACAAAAATGAAGGTTAACCGCAGGTTTTGGGGTTGTTTTAGGGGTTGCCAACGGCTCCTGGCTTGCCGATCGGCCGTCACCGACGTCGGGGAAGGTGAAGGGGAGCACCGCCTATAATTTTTAGGTCGGCCACCGGCCTGACGGCGCCAGAGAGGAGCAAGGATTGCGGCGGCGGTGGCTGGGAAAGTGCAGGGAACCCTAACCCTACGGACCGGCCGAACCTGGGCCTGGGGCCTTGGACCGGCGGTCCCGAGCCGGCCCGACCGAGGCCGGGGGGTTGGGCCCGGGCCGGCGCGCCAGGCACCAGACCTGGCTGAGCCAAGTGGTGCCTGGCTCAAGCCCAAGTGCCAGGGTCCAAGCCTGGCCTATTTTTGGCTGGACCCGAGCCCAGGCCCATTGGGCCTAGCCCCTTTAATCCCTATAACCCCAGCCCATTAAATTGTTATTAAACCCCTAAAACCCCATTTAACCCTCTGAAAGTTTTATTAATGTCAATAACCCACCTCTAATTAACAGGAAATTATTTTAAATAAAGTTTAAAATATGTTTTAGACTTTAATTTACAATTTCCAGTTAAATAAGTGTTATTATTAAGATATGATCTTAATAAGATTTAACAAGTGTTGTTAAATCCTTTTAATAAAATTATTAGAGGGTTATTTAAGATGTGATCTTAATTTAATTAACAATTGTTGTTAATTTAATATTTTTGATATAAGTAATTAAAGGGGGTTTATTAATATGAGATCTTAATTTAATTGTTAACAAATGTTGTTAATTATTTTAAGATTGCGGCCTTAAATATAATTAAAAAATATTATTAATTTTTTATTTAATTTGTTAATTTTAATTAATTAGGTGATTAGATCATTTAATTTCCTAACAATTGTTGTTATGAAATTAAAGTTTTAATTAAGGGACATATAATAAAAGGTTACTATGTGATTAATTAACTTTTTATAATTGTTATAATAAGGTTAATTATTTCTTGAGAATAAACTTTAATAAAAGTTAGTAAAGGTTAATTAAGTCTTAATAATAGTTATTAAGATGATTAATTAATCTTCTTAAGTATCTCTTAATTAATGTTTTCAAGGATCTAATTCACTTAATAGGATCTTTTAATACAAGTTATTAAGAGATCCATTAAGTCTAATTGTTAGACTATTTTGATTAGAAATGTTCTAATTATTATTTCTTAATAATTGTTATTGAGAAATATGCTTTAAATAAAGGGGTTTATTAACAAGGAGTTGTTAATTGATTAAAATTGGAATTATAAATTCTTTTATAAGTGTTATTTAGGAATTTTTTGTGCATTGGAGGGTCGGGAGTCCCGGACCCTCCTCAGGACAGCGGTGGAGAGATCCCTAGAATTGGAGGAGCCTAGGCAACAGCCCGACGAGTCCCGGCTGAGTTGAGATCCAGACTGGCCAGGGCAGCTAGCGAGATATATGGTCAGGATTCTAGTGATAGGGTCAGGGTAGATAAGGACCTTAGGAGATTCTTAGTCTTCTTCTTCGGTAGGCTTCTCTTTGGGACGAAGGGCGACTACATCCATTGCCGCTTCCTGAGTCTCTTGGTAGATCTTGACCGCTTAGGCGAGTATGCATGGGGTGCAACCCTTCTGGCCCATCTCTTCACCAACCTCTCTGCCGTCACACTTGACCGGGAGACCACCATCAGCGGCTTCGTGCCGTTTCTTCAGGTATTTAGTTTATTTCATATTTGTTCATTTCATTAAGTGCTCATTATTCAATGCGTATGATCTTAACTACATGCTTTTTGATGCAGGTGTGGACATATTTTTATTTTCCTCTGGACTGAGCGAGGCCATCTACACAGCCGGCAGCGGTTCCGCTTGCTCGGCGTTGGCGTCCGGTGGTGGACACGACATCACCAGTTGACGGCTCTCCGCCGTCAATTTCTTGACTACCCATAGTTATTGGTAAGTTTTAAAATTATTTTCTGTTTCACATTTGGTGTTAAATTCTTTAGTTATTAATTGTTTTTGGTTAAAGTGTTTTTATATTAGCGTTTATTTAATTGCATATTCGATTGATAATTTAGATTTTTTATTAGTTAAATGCAATGCAATCAACCTATATGAATGCAGGTTATCTGGCGTCCATATCTGGGTATGGGCGATGCCAGATAGCCATGGGTGGAGCACGGGCGAGGTAGGTTTGGGTGCCAGGTGTGGCTGCACTGTATGAACGAGATCGCCCTCCTACACTTGAGGCTGGCAATGCGGACATTGGGTCAGCATTAGGAGTGGGTGGAGGAGGAGATCCCGGAGGGGATTGGGAGGTCTATGCGGGGGAAGCAGGCCCGTACGGATTGGGGTGCCAAATTCCTAGATCAACGGGATGACTGGCACCGATACGGGGTCCCGGTGGAGTCGTAGGCGGTGAGCAGCGATGCTTACCTACAGTGCTACCGGGCCCACTATGCGGCCCACTTCCAGCTTATCCGACCTCTCAATGTGAGTATATGATATGCATGCTTGTGAATGCTTCTTTCATTTTATTAATTATCTTGTTTATATTTGTAAATGCATGACATGTCATGAAAAATGCAGGATGCTCGGGATTGCACCATCATCACACTCCGCGGCTACCTCTAAGATGTTGAGGCCCAGTTGGAGCGGGTCCAGAATGAATTGGACGAATTGGTAAGTGCTATGCATGAATGATATAAATGTTATGAACGCTCCATTTTATTATTAAATTGTTTTGACACTTGTACACTAACGGTGGTCTCCCTTTTGTTACAGCGTGCCGCTTATACCCATGCGGCGACCCCCTCACCTTCTGCTGTTGCCGGTCCTTCCTCCTTTTCGGCTGCCCATGAAGCCACTATGGCTGTAATGACCCGCCACCCTATAATTGGAAACCCGATTACTAAATGCGTATCGGATCATTATCTACAGTTTCACACCCGGATCTCATACAACACGTCTGGAAAAGTAAGTGTTAAACAAGGATAAATATAACAATCTCACGGACTTCAAGGAAAGTACAAGTGCGTAGGAACTAAATTAATAATGTCCATATATAGTCCAACAATAATTACATGGTCCAAAGAATTAAATATGTACAGGTAGAAGCAAAGTACAACGACATCGGGGCATATCCCGGAACTAAGATAGATGCTGGCCCGCACACCAAGGAGAACACCACACGCCATCATTCGTCAAGAAGTCCACACTTGAAACCGCAGGGAGTGAGCCACAACAAAATTGGGCTCAGTAGGGATCATCTGATCCCCGCCTCCCACGCACACACACACACACAAGTGCAGCAATACAAAAATGAAGGCAATTTAATTAAAGCAGTAAACACAGTTCCTAAATTCCGATATGAGACATATGCATCCGTAATGCAACAGGCACAGTTCTAAACAATTCAAGTAACCCAACTCAACACCACAGTTCATAACAAAAAAATCTGGCTAAACACTCAAACCACACTGTCGACCGCGTACAAACGGCGCCTCACAACACCACCAACACCCACGCCTGTCCACCCATACGATGTTCTGGGCACCGTAGGGTGAGGTAGTGAGTCAAACTAGGACTAACTGGGACTAGTGAACCACCACTGCCCAGTCACGTGTGCACACAAGTAGTCTAGACCATTGTCCTATCGACCGGACTTCCCTCAACGCCACATCGACACCGCGTCCTTCCCACACCGACACAAGGTGTCAAACGCAAACCACAATCGCATAAACACATGCACACACAATGTGATTCCGATTATACATAAATCCTCGGCCTCGATGTACAATTTCAAGCATGCATTTAATGAGGTTTTGTCTTGAATCGCGTCGCCCATGGCCGACATTATTCAAGACCACTAAACTGGTTCATAGGAAAACTGGCCCTAGAATATGGCCTAAAACACGTCGTCCCTGGAAGCTGCCTTTTGAAAGACGTCGCTGTCCCTGAACGTGATTCAAAACAGAACTCTTTTCTCACAGAAACTACTTCCGAGATGAATTTGGCCTAAATGGCGTCGTCCTATCAAGATGCCATTTATGGCCCAATTCCTGGTTCTCTTAAACCTCTCCTCCAAAATTACCCCAAAAATACCTAAAGTAGAAAATGACGGGGAGAATCTAATTTAGTACTTGGAACACACTAATTCCCATTTCATAAAAATGACAATTTTCATGTAAAAGCTCCTTAAACATACTCATTCTACCCAATTCTCCTCACACGTCGCATGTTTCAAACAGGAAAACATGGATTAAAACAACCAAATCACATATAAGGATCGTCCCCTTACCGGTCACTTGAACTCCTCCTAGCTCCGTGCCGCCGAACCGCCGCACCGCAAACTGCCACCAGTACTGCCGTGGACGCCGTCACTCTGCCGGGATGTCGGCCGCCGTCCGGAGAATGAAGTGCCGCGGAGGAGGTGGTGGTGGTAGTGGTGAGAGGTAGAGAGGTGTTGGAGTGGTGGAAGAGGAAGAAGGGGAAGGAGAAAGGGGAGGGGGAAACGTAGAGGGTCGGAGAGAGGGAAGAGAGAGAGTGAGAAGGAGAGAATGAGAGAAAGGAGGGAAGGTTCGGGGTGTAAACTGAAACAGGTTAAATCGCGTTGTCCTGGGCAGATGCCTTTCAGGTGACAAGACCAGGGCCGTACTCTCGCGACCCGAAACTGGCCCACGTGGCACCGACGTGGTACACTCTAAAACACATCCTCCTCTTAGGATGCCGTTTCAACCGCGTCGAGTAAGCTCGACACGATAAAGAACCTATGCCCTAGCCCCTATAACAGCCCAAACTAAGGGGTCCGGGTCCGAAACCGACCCAATAACTGTATCCAAAACAACAATCCTTACAATGGCTGACCTGCGAAGTCAGCTAGCCTTTGCCATCTGCCGAGCCACCCAGGCTGAGGAGGATGTTGCTGCTTGGGTAAGTCTTCAACTTGCTTCCTTCATCTCAACATTGGCTTGTTTGCTTGCTTGGCTGATGATGTCTTTTGTTGCAGGTCCAAAAGCTCTGCGTGGCTCTTGCGGAGAGGGATGCGGAGCTGGCGCAGGCCCACGGCTCAGCAGCCCGAGTCGCAGAGCTGGAGGAGCAGCTGGCCAGACTCTCTACAGGCGACCTCCCTCGTGAGCTTGCACGTCTCCAGGTTCGGCTGGAGGTCTTGACGGAGGAGAGGGATCGAGACCGGTCCCGGTTGGAGAGTCTCCAGGGACGACTATCGGTGGCGGAGCACGAGCGCCAGAGCATCGAGGCTCGCTACCAGAGGGTGTTGGAGCGGGGACAGGTGAGTGCCTTCACCACCAGCATTGCAATATCCTTTGGCTAGGCAGGGCCAAGCGTCATGGGACCACCGCTGCCGCCAGCTCGAGGTCCAGATGTCCAGGATGAGGCGCAGAGCCAGCTGGACGAGGGTGCGGGAGAGAGCCAGCCGTGAGGGCTGCCACCATGTATTTTATTTTGTTTTGGAGTCCTGTGGATGGACTTTCATGTTGTACAGACTCTTTGTGATATATGAAAGGACTTTTCTTCATGCTTGAGTTGTCTTGGTGTTGTTTTTCGCTATCTTTCCTTTTCCATTCCTGCACATGGCACAACGAACAAATTAAATGTCTATTCAGGCTTCGCCCCTTGTCCAGTTAAGTAGCCAGTTACTTAATCCTATCCTTGGTAGAAGGGTCAAGGGGCGAAGCCTTTATTTAACAAAGGTGAATAAGGATAATCAAAAGGAAGCAAAATGTAGCATACAAGCATGCAAATACTCACTGAAGGTAAAAGAATGCAATACGCGCGTGATGCGACAAACAAATGTTAATTGAAATATTTTTGTTTCGTAATTGCATATTTAGAAATATCTAATTTTCAAAGTTGTCATATTTAATTTTTTTGGGTTTTGAAATATTCAATTTTTTTTTTGGGTTTTGAAATATTCAATTTTTTTGGTTTTGAAATATTCAATTTTTTTGGGGTTTTGAAATATTCATTTTTTTTGGGTGTTGAAATATTCAATTTTTTTGGGTTTTGAAATATTCATTTTTTTTGGGTTTTGAAATATTCAATTTTTTGTTGGGTTTTGAAATATTCAAATTTTTTTTTTGTTTTAAAATATTCATTTTTTTTGGGTTTTGAAATATTCAATTAACTGAGTAAACTAAAGATCAACATGGAACTTGGATCAAAAGAACGTATCCATTCGTCAACTTAATTCCCACATCAGTTTTTAATGACTTGCTTCAAACTTATCGTGCTTGAATTATGTTTGGAATCGTGATCCCATTCGATGGTCCAACCCTTAGTCGACCTTGGCTATTCCTCAAGCTTGGGGCACGCCTCTTTAGAATGAAAGGAAGAATTGGTTTAGAAAGCCCGCGAGAAGGCTCCGGAGACTCAGAAAGATGTCCTTTCTCTACCCTATTATCCGTTGGGGTTCGGTCATTTTTGTTTTGCGGGGTATTTAACGACCTTGCGCTTCCTTTCCATTTGATTTTTTGGCCTTTTGTAATAACATTCGCAATATTAAGTGGCCTTTTGATTTGGTTTGGCTTTTGCTTTTGCTTTTTCTTTTGCCTTTGCGAGGCAGATCTCCCCCTTCTTTTTTATGACGGCCTCTTACTAGGATGGCGGGTATTGTCAGTAGTTTATTCTAAACCTCGTTCCATCGTCACAGGCCGAGAGTAAAAATAGGAGTTTTGTTTTGAAAAGAATGAGTTGTACTTTTCCACTATTAGTCAAGCTTTCGGTGTTCCTCGGGCTTCGCATCTCTTGTTATTCACGAATCAAACGTGTTTGTGTGCAATAATACGTTTGGATTAGATTAGCAAAGATTAATATGGGAATTTGAGTTTTCGAATTTTTCAACTCCACTGATCCTTGTACCATGCTGATCAATTATACTAAGGGTAATATTTCTTAAGATACAGACCATTCCAGGGGTGAGTTAGCTATTGTCCTTCTGCATTGACTAAGCGATAAGCGTTACTAGGAAAAGCATGTGATATGACATACGGTCCTTCCCAATTGGGTTGGAGCTTAGAACGTGGACCACCAGATTTTACAAAGATTCTTTTCACAATCATCTCACAAACTTTAAACTTTCGTTCAATGACCTTCTTTTGGTAAAAATGTGCTAATCTATGATGATATATTCTTGCATGATTGGCGGCTGACCATCTTTTCTCATCTAAGAGTTCAAATTGAGCAAGGAGTGCAGAGCGATGCTCATCAATGGAAAATTCCTTGCTCAATTGTACTCTTAATGATGGGATGAGGACTTCGTATGGAACTACCGCCTCCATTCCAAATGTTAGGGAATAAGGAGTTTGCCCACTAGGAGTGCGGATTGAAGTTCGGTATGCCCATAGAGCCTCAACTAATTTCTCTGGCCAGTTCGAGAACTTATTAGACTTACACGTTTTCTTGGTTGCCTCTGCTTGGCTATTGCCTTGCGGATAATAAGGAGATGAATGATGCAATGCAATTTTATACCTGTTGCAGAGGTCCTTCAACTCTTGTGATATGAACTGTGGTCCATTGTCGGTGACGATGGTACTTGGAATTTCAAATATGGTGATGATGTTCCTCATGATGAACTTGCAAACCGTTGATGCTTTGATCTCCGTATATGCTTCGGCTTCCGCCCACTTGGTGAAATATTCTGTTGCCGTGAGGATGAAAGATTTTTGCTTGGTGGCAGAATCAGGATTACCAAGGGGACCAATGATGTCGAAAGCCCACATGGAGAAAGGCCATGGGGATGAAACAGGATGTAGTGAAGATGCGGGGGAATGGATCTTATTGGCATGAAACTGACACTTAGCACACCTACGGACATATCCTACGCAATCTTCTTCCATGGTTGGCCAATAATACCCCTGTCTAAGGATTTTCTTTGACAACATCTGTCCGTTAACATGGCCACCACAAACCCCAGCGTGAGCTCTCTCCATGATTTTCCAAAGCTCATCTTCATTCAGACATCTTAAGAGAACACCATCAAATCCACGTTTGTATAAAGTTCCTCCAACTAAGGTGTACCTCTGAGCAACTCTCCTGATAGCTCTCTTCTCCTTAGTAGTGGCTTCTTCGGGGTATGACTGATCTTCACAGCACTTAGCAATCTCATAATATCATGGTTTATCCTCGTCTTCCATTTCTTGTTGTCAGTCTAGCAGCATGATCTCTCTATTTTCCACAATATCCCCATCTCTAACCTTCTTCAGCAACTTCTCTTTAACCTTAAGGAAAGAAGGGTCTTTCACGGCAGGAGAAAGACGCCTATGGACAGTAATGGACTCAGATTGCTTGCTGATTGAGAAATTTAGGGAAGATGCGAGAGAAGCCAAAGCGTCGGTGAGAATGTTCTGATTCCGAGGAATATGGACAAAGATCAGTTTGGTGAAAAGCTTGGCGTAAGCTGAAGTGAGTTCCTGGTAGGGCATGAGTTTAGGATTAAGAGTGCAATATTAGGTAAGCACTTGGCGAAGAATTAATTGACTATCACCCACAATTCTCAGTTTGGTGGCACCATGGAGATGAGCGGCCTCGAGGCCAGCAAGGAAGCCTCATACTCAGCTATGTTGTTGGTGACATAGAAGTTAAGCTGAAAGGTTTGTGGAATGGTGACACCTTCAGGTGATAGGAGAACAATGCCGATACCCTTACCGTGAGAGTTCAGAGCTCCGTCAAAATGCAGAGTCCACATATCATCATTGATTTTGTTTATGGACATCAGTTCCTCATCTGGAAAGTCTGATCAGACTGGATCAAATCGAGGAAGAGGGTGATGAGAAAGATGTTCTGCTATGGCATAGCCTTTAATCGCTTTTTGCTGAATGTAAGTAATATCAAATTGGGAAAGAAAGCTCTGCCATCGTGCCAATCTAACAGTGAGGACGGATTTCTCAAGAAGGAACTTAATGGGATTTATCCTAGCGATGAGATGAACTTCATGGGCCAAGAAATAATGCTTCAACTTCTAGGCCACCCATACAAGTGTTGCACATGTTTTCTCCATCGTTGTATACCTCTGTTCAGCAGGATTGAGAAGTTTTAAGAGATAATAGGCTGCCCTCTCCTTTCCTTCTTCATCCTCTTGTGCCAGGACAGCGCCCACTGCATCATCTAGGACAGAAATATATAGAATCAGAGGTTTGTCCGGAGATGGTGGTCTCAGAACAGGAGGACTTGCTAAATAATTCTTCAATCCATCAAATGCCTCTTGACACTTATCATCCCAATCGAACTTGACTCCCGGTTTAGTAAGCTCGTAAAACGGTTTGCACCTTTGCGAGTGTTGGGAGACAAATCGGCGAATAAATTGCAACCTCCCGATTAATCTTCTTAATTCCTTCAAATTCTTGGGAGGCGGCATCTCTCTAATAGCCTTGGCCTTGTTGGGATCGATCTCAATGCCCCGCTTACTGATAATGAATCAAGTAACTTCCTTGAGGATACCCCGAATACACATTTCTTAGGGTTCATCTTCAACTGATATTCTCTCGACCTCTCCAGAACCTTTGCTAGAACTTCAGCATGCTCAACTTTCGTCTTAGATTTCACTAGCAGATCATCCACATACACCTCTAAGTTAATGTGTATCATGTCATGGAATATCGCCACCATGGCTCTCTGATAAGTGGCTCCAGCATTTTTCAACCCAAATGGCATAACGACATAGCAATAAGTTCCCCAAGGTGTGGTGAATGATGTTTTCTCTTGATCCTCTTCTACCAACCTAATCTGATTATACCCCGAGAACCCATCCATAAATGATAGAGTTTCATAGCCAGTAATGTTTTCAATGAGTACATCTATGTGAGGCAGTGGGAAATCGTCTTTAGGACATGCCCGGTTCAAATCTTGGAAATCAATACAGATTCTGACCTTCCCATCCTTTTTCATAACTAGGACTATATTGGCCACCCATTGCGGATAGAGGACAACTCTAATGAATTTTGGCTTTATGCAGCTTATTGACCTCTTCTTTCATTTTCAAAGCCATTTGAGGGTGGAATCGCCTTAACTTTTGTTTTACCAAGCTCGCTCCCTCTTTCAATGTTAATCAATGTTTCACTAGTGATGAGTCTAGCCCCGGCATATCCTCGTAACTCCAGGCGAAGGTGTCCTTATAATCCTTGAGAACTCGGACCACTGCCTCTCCATCTACTTCAGACAGATTGTTGCTGACTAGGACAACCTTAGGTTCATCTTCAGTCCCTAGATTGATCTCTTTGGTAGGCTCTTCTACAGCGGCTGAGGGTTCATCAAATCTATTCACTCCACTGGCATATGCCTCAGCCGCGTCCTCGTCGTCTTATCCTTCTTCATTAATAGAGTCTTTCTCATGTAACAACTCATATACCCCGTATCCATCATCGACTAACTTATCAGCTCCACATTCTTCTGGCATATGGATTGGATTTTCTAATAGCTGACGGATCTGAGAGCAAGAAAGGCATCTTAAAGCTAACTCCTGGAGGTATCTATCTGAAACTTGTCTACTCTTAGACTTCCTAAACTTCCTAACCTAACTAACCTGACAAGGACTAAACTCTCTAACTTCACTAAACTCCCTATCCTGACCTAATGAGGACGAAGAAGGATAAAAATCAAGGGATACAGGGGAGAGCACAGGTGAATCCTCCCACGGGGAGGGGAAGAGCAGATCTAGAATGGGACCTAATGACCCTTGAGATGGGGTATAGTCGGACAAATAGGATGTTTCCTCGACGAGGATTTGGGAGGAAGAAGTTGCCAAATTGGCGTTTTTTTTTGTGAATTATTTGAGTTTAACATATAGCAAGAATGGATGCAGATGAAGGGAGAAGGAAGTGATGGAGGTACCGGCACCAGTGCCCAGGGATTGTAGGTGCTGAAAATGCTCTTGTGATTAACATGAAAAAGCTATGTTGTTTAGTGTAAACTAACCTATTTTTAATACCAGTGCTGCCGTGTCTTCTGGCCAGGCGGGTCCGAGCGCGATGGGGCCACCTCCACCTCCTAGTCGAGGGCCAGCACCGGATGCGCCTGACGAGGCCCAGAGCCAGTTGGACGAGGGCGGAGGGGAGAGCCAGCCTTGAGGGCTCATGTATCTTTTTTTTTTTTTATGTATCATGTACAAAAACTCCTTTTGATAATATACATGAAACTTTTGGGCTCCAATCTTGTGTTCCTGTGCTTGTCTTGCATCCTGTACACACTGAACAAACAGGTTAAGTATCTATTTAGGCTTAGCCCCTTGCCTGACCAAATAAATGGTCAATCAATCTTTTCTTTAATAAATGGTCAAGGGGCATAGCCTTTATTAATAAAGGTAATGAGAATAATTAAACTTAAGCAAAATGCAACATACAAGCAGACAGATGCTCGCTGAAAATAAAAGGAATGAAACACACTAAATGCAACAAGCAGATGCTAACTGAAATATTTTTGTTGTTGTTTTGAAATATTCATTTTTGTTTGGTTTTTTTTTTTGAAATATATGTTTTTTTTTGAATTTTGACATATGTATTTTTTTTTAATTTTTGACATATGTATTTTTTTTGAATTTTTGATATATGTATTTTTTTTAGATTTTTGATATATGTATATTTTTTTTGAATTTTGATACATGTATATTTTTTTTAGATTTTTCACATATGTATTTGTTTGGATTTTTTGACTAAAAGATCAACATGGTACTTAGATCAAAAGATCATATTCATTTATTAACTCAATTTCCAAATCATTCTTCAACAACTTAACTTAAGCTCATCGTGTTTGAATTTGTGTTTCCATTCGTGATCCCTTTTGATGATTTGACCCTTAGTCAATGTAAGCCATTCCTTAAGTTTGAAGTACATCTCTTTAGAAAGAAAAGATGAATAAGTTTAGAAAGCCCATGAGAAGGTTCCGGAGACTTAAAAAGATGTTCCTTTCCTACCCTAATATCCGTTGGGGTTCGGTCATTTTCTTTCCGGGGTATTTATCGACCTTGCGTTCCCTTTTACTTCATTTCATGGCCTTGATGTAACGTTTGTAGTGTAATGGCCTTTTGATTTGACATTTGGCTTTTGCCTTTTTGCTTTTCTTTTCCTTTTTCTTTCTTTTCTTCGGGACGGATCTCCCCCTTTTTTTTTATGACGGCCTCCTACTAAGATGGCGGGTATTCTCGGTAGTCTATTCTAAGCCTCGTTCCTATATCATGGGCCGAGTATAAAACAGAATTTTTTGTTTTAAAACGAATGATTTGTACTTTACACTTTTGGTCAAGCTTTTGATATTCTTTAGGACTTGGCATCTCTTGTTACTCACGAATCAAACGTGTCAGTGTGTGTAGTAATGGGCTTGAAATTAAATTATCCAGACTAATAAGGAAATTTTAGGTTTATAAATTTTCTGATTCCACTGGTCTTTGTACCATACTGATCGACTCTTTAACTTAAGGGTAGTATTTCTTAAGATGTAAACCATTCCAGGGATGATTTAGCTCTTCTCCTTCTGCATTAACAAGACAATAACCATTACCAGGAAAAGCGTGCGATACAACATAAGGTCCTTCCCAGTTGGGTTGGAGCTTAGAACACGGACTACCAGGTTTTACAAAAATTCTTTTGACAACCATTTCACCGACTTTGAACTTACGTTCAATGACTTTCTTTTGATAAAAACGTGCTAGTCTATTTTGATAAACTTTTGCATGATTAGCAGCTGACCATCTTTTCTCGTCTAAAAGTTCCAATTGAGCAAGGAGTGTTGAACGATGTTCATCAATGGAAAATTCCTTATTCAATTGTACCCTTAATGACGGTATGAGGATCTCATATGGAACTACCGCCTCCATTCCAAATGTTAAGGAATAAGGAGTTTGCCCAGTAGGCGTGCGGATTGAAGTTCGGTAGGCCCATAGAGCCTCAACTAATTTTTCTGGCCAATCTGCGAACTTATTAGATTTGCACGTCTTTTTGATGATTTTTATCAAAGTCTTATTTGTTGCCTCTGCTTGGCCATTGCCTTGCGGATAATAAGGAGACGAATGATGCAATGCAATTTTATACCTGTTACAGAGGTCTTTCAATTCTTGTGACACGAACTGCGGTCCGTTGTCGGTGACGATGGTGCTTGGAATTCCAAATCGGGTGATGATGTTCTTCATGATGAACTTGCAGACGGTTGATGCTTTGATCTCCACGTACGCTTCAGCTTCTGCCCACTTGGTGAAGTATTTCGTTGCCGTGAGAATGAAAGATTTTTGCTTGATGCCGGAATCTGGATTGCCAAGGGGTCCAATAATGTCGAAAGCCCACATGGAGAAAGGCCATGGGGAAGAAACAGGATGGAGTGAAGATGCAGGAGAATGAATTTTGTCGGCGTGAAGTTGACACTTAGCACACCTCCGGACATATCCTACACAGTCTTCTTCCATGGTTGGCCAATAAAATCCTTGTCTAAGGATCTTCTTTGCTAGCATCTCTCCATTGACATGGCCACCACAAACTCCACTATGAGCTCCTTCCATAACCTTCCAAAGCTCATCTTCGTCTAGACATCTCAGAAGAACTCCATCAAAACCTCTCTTGTATAATGCTCCTCCAACTAAGGTGTATCTTTGAGCAACTCTCTTGATAGCTCTCTTCTCTTCAGTTGTAGCTTCCTCAGGATATGATTGATCTTCACAATATTTTGCAATTTCATAATACCATGGCTTCTGTTCATCATCCATCTCTTCTAACAGCTCCATTAACATGATTTCTCTTTTTTCAATGATATCTCCGTCTCTGACTTTCTTCAGCAATTTCTCCTTAGTTCTAAGGAATGAAGGGTCTTTCACGGCGGGTGAAAGACGCCTATGAACTATGATTGATTCGGATTGTTTGCTGATTGGAAAATCAAGAGAAGATGCATGTGAAGCTAGAGCGTCAGCTAAGATGTTCTGATTCCTAGGGACATGGACAAAGATCAATTTCGTGAAAAGCTTTGAATAAGCAGAAGTAAGTTCTTGATAAGGCTTGAGCTTGGGATCGAGAGTTCGATACTTGGTCAGCACTTGGCGAAGAATTAGTTGGCTATCACCTACAATCCTGAGTTTGGTGGCACCATGAAAATGAGCAGCCTCGAGACTAGCAAGGAGTGCCTCGTATTCAGCCATATTGTTGGTAACTGGAAAATCAAGCTGAAAGGCTTATGGAATGGTGACACCTTCAGGTGATAACAGAACAATACCGATCCCTTTTCCATGAGAATTTAGAGCTCCATCAAAATGCAGAGTCCACATATCATCTCTGATTTGATTTACGGACATCAGTTCCTCATCCGGAAACTCTGATCGGACTGGATCAAATCGAGGAAGAGGATGATGAGCGAGATGTTCTACTATGGCATAGCCCTTGATCGCTTTCTGCTGAATATAAGTGATATCGAATTGAGATAGAAAGCTTTGCCATCGTGCTAACCTATCAGTAAGAACAGATTTCTCCAGAAGGAATTTGATCGGATTCATCCTAGCGATGAGATGGACTTCATGGGCCAGAAAATAATGCTTCAATTTCTGCACAACCCAGACCAATGCTGCACATGTTTTCTCCATCGCCGTATATCTTTGTTCAGCGGGGTTGAGAAGTTTAGAGAGATAATAGGCTGCCCTCTCTTTTCCTTCTTCATCTTCTTGTGCTAGGACAGCCCCCACTGCTTCATCCAGGACTGAAATGTAAAGTATCAATGGTTTGCCTGGAGATGGTGGTCTCAAAATAGGAGGACTTGCTAAATAGTTCTTTAATCCATCGAATGCCTCCTGACACTTATCGTCCCAATCAAATTTGATTCCCGGCTTGGTAAGCTCGTAAAACGGCTTACACCTTTGTGAGTGCTGGGAGACAAAACGGCGAATAAATTGCAACCTCCCGACTAATCCTCTTAACTCCTTCAAGTTTTTGGGAGGTGGCATTTCTCTGATAGCCTTCGCCTTATTGGGATCGATCTCAATTCCCCGTTTGCTGACGATAAATCCAAGCAATTTCCCTGAAGATACCCCGAATACACATTTCTTGGGGTTCATCTTTAACTGATATTCTCTCGATCTCTCTAATACTCTTGCCAAAACTTTGGCATGCTCAGCCTTTGTCTTAGGTTTAACCAATAAGTCATCCACATACACTTCTAGATCTATGTGCATCATGTCATGAAATATCGCCATCATAGCCCTCTGATAAGTGGCTCCAGCATTCTTTAATCCAAATGGCATGACGACATAACAGTATGTTCCCCAAGGTGTAGTGAATGACGTTTTCTCTTGATCTTCTTCTGCTAACTTGATCTTGTTGTATCCTGAAAATCCGTCCATGAACGATAACGTTTCATAGCCAGCAGTATTATCGATGAGTACATCAATATGAGGCAATGGAAAATCGTCTTTAGGACATGCCCGGTTCAAATCGCGGAAGTCAATGCAAATTCTGACCTTCCCGTCCTTCTTCATAACCGGGACTATGTTGGCCATCCATTGTGGATAGAGGACAACTCTAATAAATTTGGCTTTATGCAATTTGTCGACCTCTTCCTTCATCTTTAGAGCCATTTGTGGGTGGAATCGCCTTAGTTTTTGCTTGACTGGGCTAGCTCCATCCTTTAACGTCAATCTGTGTTCGACTAAAGATGAATCTAACCCCGGCATATCTTCATAACTCCATGCGAAAGTGTCCTTATAGTCCTTAAGTACTTGTACCATTGCCTTCTCATCCTCTGTAGAAAGATTTTTACTGACGAGGACAACCTTAGGTTCGTCTTCAGTCCCTAAATTGATTTCTTTGGTGGGCTCTTCTACGGCAGCTGAGGGTTCATCAAATCTCTTCACTCCACTGGCATATGCCTCAGCCGCATCCTCGTCATCTTCCTCAATGGGGTCCTTTTCATGTACTAATTCATATACCCCGTACCCATCATTGACGGACTCATCATCCATGCAATCTTCTAGCATCTGAATTGGATCTTCTAAAAATTGAGGGATCAGAGAACAAGAAGAGCATTTATCAGCTAAGTCCTGGAGGTATCTATTTGGAATTCGCCTACCCTTAGGCTTCCTAGACTCCCTAACCTGACTAACCTGACTAAAATTAGACTGCAAGATAGAAATCCTGGGATACAAGTGGAAATACAGGGGAATCCTCCCGAGGGGAGGGACAGAGTAAATCTAAGAGAGAATCTTGACCGAAGGACCCGCGCGACGGGGTGCAATCGGACAAGTAAGATGTTTCCTCGATGAGGATCTGGGAAGAATTTGTTGCCAAATTCGCGTTTTTTTTTTGGACAATGAAAGAATTAAATATAAAGCAGGAATGAATACAAATGGGAGGAGAATCAGACGGAGGAAGTGGCACCAAGGCCAAAGGATTAGGGGGATCATATAGTAATATGTCCCAGATCAAATTATACAACCTCTCTAGATCGAGAGGAGGTTGTGGTATAAGGTCCCGAGGGGACAGAGTAATAATGACGGGCGGAGCCCGTGGAATATCTTCAATTATGACCCGCGACCAAGTCGGGGTCAAGAGCAGTGTACGAAAAAGAGTATGGAGCATGAAGACATGTGAAGGATATGTCCCCCTCCAGAGCAGATCTGTAGTATAACCAGCTTCATAGGGGTCATCTGGCTCCCCTTCATCAGTCTCTTCAGACAGCAGTATCCGCTTGTCAAATATGGCACCAGGGCTTTCAATCAGCTCATCAATCTGCGGCGGCCACTTAGGTTCTGCAGGATCTAGGAATAGTCTGTTCAGTGCAATATAGAGGTCTCTCAGGTCAAACCACCTGTACCATTCACATTCAGGATCATGATATTTTCTCCTTTTCATAGGCCGCGGAGCCTCCAAAGATTGGTACGTAAGTAGTTAAGAGCAATGTCTGGCCAAGTCCCTCCCATATTTATCATGGAAGTCAAAACACGAAGTAATGACCACCGTGTTGTCGTGGCTAAGTATGGGCCCTTTCATAAAGTGCGTACACAGGGTCCATGTTAGGGGATCTCGGCCTTCTTTGGGTGGTGTAGACATTGCCTCCCAGATTTTCAGACCTTCTTCGATCTCTGCTTGCTGAACCAGATCTTGCTTTAGTTTTATTGGCCTATAGCCCAGACCACTTCCAGGTGTTGCTCGATGATTTCTGACAGGAGTGGTCCTGCCCTGCAACTGTGTGCCCAGACCTCTTCCAGGCTCGTAGCCGTTCTTCATCATAATCCTCCATCCTGGGGTACTCATGCACTTCCCCCTCTTGATAGCATCTAATGGGTATGGAGAAATAGTGGCGGCTTTTAGAGGATCAGCCACTGGACGATAGACCTGTAATACCGACAGAAAAGGTTGTCGGCCAGGTAAAACAGCAGATTTAATGTTCAAGGTATGAGCAGCAGCAAGGATCGGCATGCTCGTCACTTTAATAATTCGTCCTTTGTAAGGAAATTTGAGGCATTGGTGATTGGTAGAGGGAATCGCCTCAAGAGTTTTGATATAAGGACGACCTAAAATGGCATTTATAGAAGGGTCGATTTCCAGGATGTGAAATTCGACCTCTGCATGACTTACAGGGCCCAGCTCCACCTTCAAATAGACCATTCCCAGAGGGGAACGGGTAGAATTGTCATATGCTGTCACAGAGATGGGGCTGGGCAGCCATTTTTCTTTGGGCACACCGCATAGCTCCAGGGTCTTCGGAGGTAAAACATTGATCGAAGCCCCTGTATCAACCAGGCATGCATCCACGGCCTTCTTACAGATGTTGACCGTGATACTCAAAGCCATGCTTCTGGCTGCCGGCGGTGCTAGTTCCGATGTATGAAATGTAATGGAGGGCTGATCCTCCTGAGGAACTAGTAGTGCTGCAATTTTCTCTACCGGCACGTCCTCATTGACCATCACCTTCTGCAGATATTCCATTAAAGCTTCTTGGTGAATCTTGGACCTTTTGATCAATTCGAGTATGGTGATCCGTGCCGGTGTCCGATCCAAGTGTTTCAACAAGTCATATTGAGTGCCTGGTGCACTCTCTTCATTATGGGCTTCCTCAGTCGGCTGTGATGGGCCGTCTCTAACCGTGGACTGAGGAAAGACTTTGTTGAAAATCCTTCCACTCCGGAGCGCATGTTCCTCAACCGTGGAGGATCCGGGTGACACCTTAAGTACCGCAGGGTTGGATGGTGCGGATGGCGTAGAGGGTTGGTATGTAGGTGATGGCGTAGGGCTAGGTGGTGATGGCGCGGTGCGGATTAGAGGCCTAGAGGGTTGGATGGTGGATGTGTAAGTGGTTGGCGAAGTGGGGAATGGTACGCGTAATAGCGGTCTGGATGGTAAGGGCATATCTGGGTAGGCGGTGGTGGTAGCGGGTGAAGTAGGAAATGGTACGCGTAATAATGGCCTAGATGGCAGGAGGGGCGCATTATTGGTTTGCGGGGGGTTATATGATGGAGGCGTAGGAGTGCGGGGTGTAATGGGTCTAAGGTAGGTGGGTAATGGTAATGGGTTATTGGGTGTGGGCGAGTGATATGTGGGTGTCGGTAGAGGGGTGATGGTAACGGGTTGTGGTCTGGGTATGTGGATGGTGCGGCGTGGTGGTCGCTCTGCGGTACTTTGAACGTGACCCGTTGAACAAAGAGATGAAGAGTCCTCTATTCTCCACTGTTGCCCACGACTAGCCTCAGACTGGCTATTCGTCAGAATGGGAGCAACTTGGTTTTGGTTCTGGTGCTCCGGGAGTGGATTCTGCACTATGCCCATGTTGGGTGGTGTTGCTGCTTGTGCCGGTGGTCTTGCTTGCTGCTGCTGCTGCTGCGATCTCCTCGCCTTCAGGGCTGATATATACTTTTTCATCTCCTCCCAGTCTATGCCGCCCTGCTCGTTGAGATCATGAATATAATCTCTGAACTGGAAGCAGGTGTCAATGGTATGCCCAGGTTGCCTATGGAAGTAGCAATACCTGGATGTATCGGCATTTTGAGGCCAGACGGCCTTTTCCCTTGGCAAAACTAAGGCATTGGCTGCCATTAAAGCACTGAAGATATCTGCCAAGGATTCTGGGAGGGCCGGGTATTCTGCCCTCTTCGGGCCTGGAGGTCTTCTCTGCTGGCTGTAGTCACCAGGAGGAAGGACATTGTGGTACGCCGGCGGTGCGCGCGGCTGGTACTGTGGCTGTTGCTGCTGCTGATACTGCTGCTGAGGCTGCTGGTACTGCTGTTGCCGTTGCGGCTGTTGTTGTAGCTGTTGCTGGTTCTGATTCGGCTGCTGGGGCCGTTGATACTGCTGCTGATAATGGGGGTTCTGCTGCTGCCTGTACCCTTGTTGGTTCGGCTGTGGTGGCCTCTGGTACTGCTGCTGGTTCCTCACGAACTGGGGCGAGTTATTATTCATGGTACTGACTTGCTCGTGAGAGAGCGTGCCCTCAGTAGTCGGACCTGTGCTGGGAGAGTTTGGCACTGCAGGCTTCCGAGGTGGAGGCCTGCTAGGTCTGTGAGGATCAAAGACGCTAAAGAACGTAGCGTCCTTGAAGGCATTCTGGCAGTACCGTGCTCTTTCATAGAGCTCTGCCATGTTAGTCAAATTGTTCAAGGAGAGGACTAGCTTGAACTGGGGCGTGGCGTTAGAAATTAACATTTTCACTTGTTCAGATTCGGACAAGTGATCCTTCACCTTTTCGGCCAGGCCCCACCACCTGTCAGCAAAACTGACAAACTCCTCATCTGGTTTCATCTTTTCTGCAATGAGGTCCGTGATAGACAAGGAGGATGCAACTCTGTCCTGGTATCGTTGGATAAATTTGCGTGAAACAATACCGTAATCCTCTACTTCAGAGGGTTCCAGAGAAAAGAACCACTCGAGGGCTGGTCCCTCTAGAGATCTCCTGAACAAAAAGGCCAACGACCTCTTGTCGTTCTGCCAGAAAGATGATTCGTACATAAACTCCTTCAGATGTGTGAAGGGGTTACCAGTACCGTTGTACTTCCGGTACACTGGCATCTCAGAGGGTGGTAGGTGGAATACCGGCAGACTCGGCAAATTGATCTCTGGCGTAGCTTTAACCCCCATCATCTTCTGGAGGTTGTTGAACTGCTCATCCATGCGCTCCATCTTGGCCAGCAACGCTTGCGTGGTCAGATCTGCCTGGGGAGGAGGAGGAGGTGGAAGTACTTGATAGGCCTGCTGCCTAGAGTACGTTGGACAGGGAGGACAATAAAGAGGAGGTCCGGCAGAGCTTCTGCCATGCCCGAGGGCATTTTGATAAATAGGCATTTGCGGTCTAGCCGGTTGCCTAGATGATGAAAGTTGTGGCCCAGCTAGCCGAGAAGTAATATGAAGGCCTTCCATGGCCTGATGGATGTAAGGAGGAGGAAGAGGAGGTTGTTGAGTAACAACAGGGGGAGCCATAGGGTTCGGCTCAGCAGGCTGTACGGGTGCCTTCCCCTTCAAAATAGACTGGATCGCCTCGAACTGCTGAGGGTCCAGTCGGGAGGCAAGAACTCCCAGGGCATTGACGAGATCCACAGGATTGGAGGATGAGGGATCATTCTGATTCATGTCCCCCTCTAGATCGGGATTAGGGATCGCATATTCATGCGGGGGAAGATCAGGATATCGATCCTGTGGATGAAAAAGAGGAGTCCGGACATTCCCATCTTGTCGATATGGAATGGGGGCAGAATTACGGGAGGCATCAGCATCTCTCCCGTTCTCATAGTTGAAGTCTGAATCGCGAGGGGCATTAGCATCTCCCTCGTAGTTGATGATGGCGTCTTGAGCCATACTCAAGTCCCTGCCTGATCGCAGCAGCATGATGTTAGATTCCCTTTTCAAAGATTTGACAAACAAGTTGTACAGAGATTAATCAAACAGTGGATGCTTAACGTGATTTTAGGGTTCCTTGTTGAGTTTATTTGAATTGGATTAAACCACAAATTCGTTCAGGGAAAGGATCCTAGTTTCAGTTCGATTTCCACCGTTATTCTCTAGGGCTTTCTCTCACAACGCTTTCGGAATCTAGCCGGGACTTCAATTGGTACAACCAGCCCGATGATCAAGGAGGAATACCTTGATTTTGGGGACTTATGGAGGTCTCAACGTCAACTTCTCTAGTCTGATCAAGGGACCAACCCAATCAGAGAGAGTTGCTGACGTCGAGTAGTGTGTTCCTAAGAAAAGGAGGGTTTTCGCCTCAATGCGTATGTCCTGCGGCCTGGATGGCCTCTAATGCTTAATAAATAATGGGTAGCTAGCACTCAAAACACAGAAATCTGGAAACTGAAAAATAATTAAGAAACTGTCTGAATCGCGTCGATGATAGTCGACGCTATTCAAAACAGAGCTTAATTCTTTCGCAGAAACAGATCTGAAAAATAACTAAGAAACTGTCTGAATCGTGTCGATGGTAGTCGACGCTATTCAACACAGAACTTAATTTTTTCACAGAAACAGATGCAAACAGCAGAGAAGATGTGGAGACTGAAAGGCGTCTGGGAGTGTTGACGCGGTTTTGAAACGCGTCAGTGCTCCTGGACGCTTTTCAGTTCGCAGAAACAGTTTTGCAGGAGGATTTTCTGGGTTGAATCCTCCTCAAACAGGGTAAAAAGCAGTAAACAATCGACTCATGCAAAAAAAATTTAGTTCCAGATTTTAAACAGGATGATTTACTAACTAAACAACTAGGAAATCTATCAATCACACATCATTTTTATCACAAAAACAGCTTTTTGAACTAATCAAGGGGAGGGCAAGATCTTGCCACTGGGGTGTGCACGTGGTGCACGAGGGAAATTAATTAAACTAAAACACTCACCAATTGGTGAGGACGTGTCGAGAGACACAAATGGTGCACCGTGGGTGCCCGGTTGATGATAGCAAGAACAAAAAGAAACTAAAAGATGGCGAGACCAAGTCCCACCGTGATCGCCAAAAGAGCTGTAGGTGCTGAAAATGCTCGTGTGATTAATATGAAAAAGCTATGTTGTTTAGTGTAAACTAACCTATTAAAAATAGCAACTAAAGTGCAGTGATCGCCAGAAACTTTTGACTTAAAAGTTTCAAAAGAGAGATATGATCGCCTACCTGTTTGAACGCGGAAGATGTCGAGTCCTTGATTCCCCTCCTTCAGCCAGCTAAAGAAAGAGAGCCCTTTCTTTGTTCTTTTGTTCTTGCTGTTGAATTTGAGGTTGAGGATCGTCCAGAAGTTCTTCTGGCTTTGTGCTTGATTTCCCCTTTGATTCTCTTGTTGTTGTTGAGTGCAGCAGAAATAGAGAAAGAAAATAAAGAAGAAACAATGATGATGAGAACTTTAAGTAGAAGTAATATCTAAACTGATCATGATTATAAGCATATAATTGAACAGCAAACTCACTTGTTTAAATGGCTTTGAAAACCCCTTAAATAAAATAGGTTTTGAAAGATTGATGCTATGGTGTGTGTTGCATAAAGTGATTATGAAGAATGAAATTAATGAAGATGTAGAATAAATGCAGAAATGAAACACTTATGCCCAATGGTTGACGCCTTGAAAGGATGAAGATCTTGAAAGGGACGCCGTCTTCTGGAAATGGCAGCGCTCCGGCGTTCCGACGTTGTTGCTTCGATCTTCAACTCGCTATAATAACGCTCTCTCTTCAATATGGCTCAACTCAACTCAACCTTTTTTACTCTTTAAGATGTAAGGTATTTATAGGCTTTTTCTGCGTTCGCGATTAACATAGAAAAATCTAGGATTTATCTACTTTAACCGACAGATAAATACTTATTAATTCATCTTTATCTGTAATTATCTAAAACGCGTCCACCATGGCTGACGCCTTTCAGATTAATTAAGATAAGGATAAATACCCGGAAAAACTTATCTTTATCTTTATTAGCTAAAACGCGTCTACATGTGTAGACGTCTTTTACACTAATTAAGATAAGGATAAACATCCGGAAGAGAAGTTAAAATAACTTTGGAAACCTAAAACGCGTCAGCACTCACAGACGCCTTTTAGCTAATTAATCAACTGATTAAAATTCAAATTTAAACGTTAAAACATGAATTAACTCTAAATCGCGTCCACACAGGTTGATGCGTTTTAGAATTCTAAATCGCGTCCGCACAGGTTGACACGTTTTAGAAAGAATTCTGAATCGCGTCCACACAGGTTGACACGTTTTAGAATTCTGCATATTTTAACGGAAATTTGAGCTAAAATCAATTTAATTGATTAACTTAAACATGTATGTTAAACCCGACACTTAAAAATATCAATAAAAATTAATTAATGATTAAATATTAGACCATTATGAGGCATTATTATATGATATGAAATTTACTCGAAATGACGTCAAAATTAGCGTGTCTATAGGGATTAGGGGGATCATACAGTAGTATGTCTCAAATCAGATCATAGATCCTCTTGAGATTAAGAGGAATCCGAGGGATGAGATCCTGAGGGGATATAGTAATGGTGATGGGCGGAGCCCATGGAATGTCTTCAGTAATAACCCGTGACTAAGTCGGGGTTAAGAGCAGAGTGCGGAACAAGGTATGGAGTGTGAAAACATGAGAGGGATAGGTTCCCCTCCATAGGAGATCAGTGGTATAACCAGCTTTATAGGGGTCATCTGACTCCCCTTCATCTGTTTTTTCTGTCAGCAAAATCCTTTTGTCGAAGATGGCCCCGGGCCTCTCGATCAGTTCATCTACCAGTGGCAGCCACTTTTTTTCTGACGGGTTCAAGAATAGTCTGCTCAGTGCAATATACAAGTACCACACGTCGAACCAGCGGTACCATTCACATTCTGGATCTTGTGTCTTCCTCTTTTTCATTGGCCGCAAAGCCTCTAGAGACTGGTATGTCAGTAGTGGAGAACAATGTCTAGCCAGGTCCTTTCCATATACGTCATGTAGGTCAAAATGACAGGTGATCACTACTGTATTGTTGTGGTCATGTTGAATAACGGGCCCTTTAACAAAATGAGTAGACAAGGTCCAAGTCAAAGGATCCCGATTCTCTTTGCAGAGGGTAATCATGGTATTCCATGTTTTTTGACCATCTTCACCTTCTTATTGTTCCACAATACTATGCCTCATCTTCTCTGGCCTATAACCTAGGCTACTGCTAGGTACTCTTCTCTCATCTGTCACCGATTTAATTCTTCCTTGCAGCCGGGTACCCAGACCCTTTCATGGTTGATATCCCACTTTCAGCATGATGTTCTAGCCTGGAGTATTCATGAACTTCTTCCGCTTTACAACATTGACCAAGTAAGATGTAAGTACAGTATGCTCGAAAGGATCTACCAAAAGGGTGTGGGTTTGGCATAAGGAGATGATTGGCCTTTGAGGGGCTTAGTTGGGATTCGCATTCAGTGAGTGGGTTGCAGCAAGGATAGGCATGCTAGTAACTTCGATGATACGTCCTTTGTGGGGGAACTTGAGGCATTGATGGTTCGTCGATAGAATTGCCTCAAGTAACTTGATGTAAGGACGACCAAATATGACTTTTAGTGAAGGGTCGATTTTGGGAATATGAAATTTGACTTCAGCATGGCAAGCAGGACCTAACTCTACCTTCAAATAGACCATCCTCATTGGGGAATGGGTAGAGTTATCATAGGTAGTAACATTTTAAGAGGGCAGCCATTTTTCTTTCGGGACCCCATAGAGCTCCAGGGTTCTCTGTGGCAACACATTGATAGATGCACCGGTGTCTACTAAATAGGTATCCACAACCTTTTTACATATATTGACAGTTATATTTAATGTCATACTCCTTGCTGCTAGTAGTGCCAGTTCAGAGGTATGGAAAGATATAGAGGACTGCTCCCCTTCGAGTACCAATAATGCGGTGATCTTTTCTACTAGCATATCTTCGCTGACCATTACCCGTTGTAGGTATTCCATTACGGCTTCTTCATGGACCTTAGATCTCTTGATCAGCTCTAATATGGAGATACGTGCCAGTGTTCTATCTAGCTATTTCAACAAATCATAATAGGTACCAAGTATACTGTCTTCATTCTGGACTTCTTCTACTGGTTGTAACAGGCCGTCTCACACTGTAGATTGAGGGAACACTTTGTTTAATATTCGGCCGCTTTGGAGCGTATGTTCTTCAATAGAGGAAGCTCCATGCATTATCTTGAGCACTGCCGTGTTGAGAAGTGGTTTGGAAGGTGTAGTGTCTTGGTGAGGGGATGTTGGTGGAGGTAAGGAAACTCGAATGAGTGGTTTCGAGGGTTGGGGTTGAGCAAGTGACGGTGATGGGTTATTTGGTGGGGGTACTGTGCGGATGAGTGGTTTGGAGGGTTGTAGGGTATCGAGGTGAGTGATTGTTGTAGGTGATGTAGGGAATGACATACGGAGTAATGGTCTGGATGGCATGAGGGGTGTATAGTTGGTTTGCGGAGGGTTGCTTGGTGAGGATGTGGTGGTGGAAGGTGGAATGGGTTTAATAGTGATAGGTTGTGTTTTAGGTATGTGGAGAATGCGGCGAGGCGGTTGCTCGACAGTGCTTGACATATGACTTGCTGAATAGATTGAGGACGAATCCTCCACTTTCCATTGTTGCCCTCTACTAGCCTCAGATTGGCTACCTGTCAAAATAGGGGCAATTTGGTTTTAATGTTCTGGCAACGGGTTTTGTACTATGCCCATATTTTGTGGTGCTGCTTGTTGTACCAAGGCCCTTTGAACCGGCTGTTGCTGCTGTGATGGCTGTGGCTGTTGTTGTTGCTGCTGTGGTATTTTCGCCTTTAAGGCGGCTATGTACTTTTTCATCTCTTCCCAATCAATCCCTCATTGATCATTGAGGTCATGAATATAATCCAGAAAGTGAAAGCAGGCATCTATTGTGTGTCCCGGTTGACGATGGAACACGCAGTAACGGGACATGTCGACATTTGATGGCCAGACGGTCCTTTCCTTCGGCAACACTTGTAAGGAATCGCCAAGAACGCAGCGCAGAATAAAATCGATTCCTATGTATCGCTTGCTGGGATCGTAAAACGGACAATAAAATAAACGCGGGAAGAACGGTTCTTCACCTTTGCGGGATTTCGAATCTCCCGTGGATGATTTCGACTCAGTAATCGCGCACGCGTACGATCTCTAGAGGTATCCACACGAGCTCCCGCTGCAGACGCGATTTCCTCCTCGACTTGAGTGCTCCGACCAGATCTCAAATCCACCATGCGCGGAGAGAGACAGATTTATTCCAAGAGAGAGAGAAGGAGAGAGAGAGAGGAGATAGAGAATCTGGGGTGTAAAATTCGTCCAACTAACTTTTTACCCCTCCCCCTTGGCCTCCTTATATAGAAATAAGGATAAGCACAAGGATTAATCCTCATGATTATCCAAGAGTTTGGCCTTGGATAAATCTCCATTAAATCTTCATGTTTATCCTGCGGCTTTTCATAAAAACCCAGATAAGCATGAAATTTAACATCTCTCACCGTCTGACGAGAACTCTTATGTGTGTGACCCTCTAGGCCCATATATCAGTCCGATTTCAGGCCCATTAAACTTAGAACTGATTCTAGAGTTTAATATTTATTAATTAACATTTAAACATCAAATGTTAAATGATTAATTTAATAAACAAGTGGATTATCATCTGATGATTAATTTACTTGGCCTTTTGATCATGAACAGCACCAAACACTACCTCATGATCCCAGAAGATATAAGGGATACTGTTCCCATTAATTGAACCTTTCCGTCTGTAGATACCGCACAGATAAAATCCTTCACTCATGTAATGTCCCAATAACGCAAGGGTATGGTTTTATAGTCAAACCCTCTATCGCATTATTTAGATGGATTCCAGTACTCAGTTAATTTCTAGAAAGACATCTCTTTCATTTGACCCTGGCCAGGGATTTTTGTGTACACATCCATAGGACATTCTCTCTCCAGTCTTATACCAAGAGTGAGTGATTCCTTGTTGTTCACTCAATTACCTTCGCAAGCTTTCCACTGTATCTGAGAGACCGACTATCGTGGGCTTAATGGTTAAAGTCCACAAGTCAGAGAATCAAGACACAATGGTCTACAAACAAGGTATCATTGGTTACTCAGGTCAAAGGACCAACTATGCTACTGCAACGATTGAATTCCCTGGTTGACTAATAGGTATAATTACCATCCAGGAATTCTTATTTGGGTCTGTTCAGTGAACTCATTCTCTAATGAGCACCCACAAGTTTGTCTTAGTGTCACCACACGAGTGAATGTAAGATCATTCACCCTCATCACATGAGCAGACATAACTTGTGTCGATCTTATCGGATATTTAATGTCCATCTCAAATATCCTATGATCGAGAACTGTTTAAGACAAGTGACTGAGGATATTGATCTCACTATCATGATCTCATCATGATTCAATATCCCATACATTTGTCTACGGACCTTCATTACGATAGTTAATTTGCAAGAACTATAAATGAAGAAATAATTGCCTTTATTAATAATCTGAACTAGAATGTACAATGATTGGCTTTGAGGCCACCCAATTCTATCAACACTAAGGCATTGGTCGCCATGAGGGCGTTGAATATATCTGTAAGGGATTCGGGTAATTAGGGGTATACCGACCTTCTGGGACCAGGAGGTTTCCTCTGCTGTGTCTAGTCATTAGAAGGAGGAACATGAGTGTAATTCGGCGGCTGCCGAGGTGGATTGTATACTTGCTGATGAGAATGCTGCGGTGCCGACTGAAGTTGCTGAGTAGGAGGCCTATAACCCTGCTGATTTTGGGGCCTGGGTGACTAATATTGATGCTGATTTCTCATAAACTGGTGTTGATTATTGTTCATTGTACTGACATGTTCATGGGACAGTGTACCCTCAGTAGTTGGACCCATAGAAGAATTGGGGATAATAGACTTCCGGGGTGGAGGTCTATTGGGTCGATGAGGATCGAAGACACTAGCAAAGGTGGAATCCTTGAATGCATTATGAGCATAACATGCTCTCTCATATAAATCTGCCATGGTAGTCAAGTTATTTAGGGTCAGCACAAGCTTGTATTGTGGAGTGGCGTTGGCAACCATCATCTTTACCAATTCTTGTTCGAACAAGTGGTCTCTTATCTTTTCAGCCATCCCTCACCACCTATCGGTGAACACTATGAAGTCTTCATCTAGCTTCATCTTCTCATTGAATGAATCAGTGACGGACAAGGTAGGTGCCACCCTATCTTTGTATCTCTACAAGAACCTCTTCGACACTACGTCGAAATTCTCTACCTCACTGGGGTCCAGGGAAAAGAACCACTCCAAAGCTGATCCCTCCAACGACCTTCTGAAGAGGAATGCCAATGCCTTTTTGTCATGCTGCCAAAATGATGATTCATACAAAAATTCTTTGATGTGAAGGAAGGGATTGCCTGTGCCATTGTACTTTATGTAAATTGGCATTTCAGAAGGTAAGAGATGGAATACTGGCAAATCAGGAACAGAGAGTTCAGGAGCGGCCTTGCTGTCCATATTCTTTTCAAGATTCTTGAATCGCTCGTCCATCTGGGACAACTTGTTAAGTAGGAGTTGGGTAGTAGAATCTGCTGGTGGAGGTGGTGGTTGTTGAAAAGACTACCTCCGCGAATAAGCAGGGATGCAGGGGCAGTGAGGTTGTGAACTGGCGGCGTTCCCACCGTGCCCGAAGGCATTCTAATAGATTGGGGTTTGCGGCCTGACAGGATGTTGTGAACCAGACTGTTGAGGGCTTCTATGTCGTGGAGTGGAAATACGGAGACCTTCCATGGCTTGAGTAGGAGCTTGATAAGCAGCAAGGTGAACCACAGGGCTTGGCTCGGAAGGATGCAGAGGAGCTTTCCCTTTTAAGATTGATTGAATGGCGTCAAATTGACGGGGATCCACGTGATTAGACAAAGCTCCCATGAGAGTAGCAAGATCTGAAGGATGATCGGTAGAGGGCCTAGTCTGATCTTGGGCTCTTTCAACAGTAGGATTAGAGATGACATGAATACGTAAATGATTGCTCAAATCTGGGTGATATTGACCATAGATCGGATCATCATGATACTGAGGGGCATGAGCATCTCCCTCGTGAATAGATTGGAATTGATCGGAATTGATCGTGATAGTCGGAGATATAAGCGTCCCTTTCATCTTCAGAATAGGATGTACCATGAACCTGAAGGGCATAGGCGTCTCCCTCGTACTCGACCAGATCTTCTTGTTCAAAGGCAACCATGCCGACAGTTCTACCTGAACGTAGCATCATGGTATCAAGATAACAATTACTTCAATCAAGTTTGCAAAGATTAACAACCAAGTGGATGCTTACGTTGTTTTGAAAGTTACTTGTTGGGTTAATTGAATTTTTAGACTCAAATTCTCTCAATGGGTAAGATCCTATTTTCAATTCAATTTCCACCGTTATGCTCTACGGCTTCACTCACAACGATATGACCAACTACCCAAGACTCCAGATGGTACAACCGGCCCGATGAACAAAGAGGAATTCTTTACTTTTGGAGACTTACGGAGGTCTTAACACCAACCCAGGCAGAGAGAGGTGAGGGTGCCAAGAGAGGTGTTCCTAGAGGAGGGGGGTGAGCCCCGATGTAAATGACCTGTGGACTGGATGGCCTCTAATGTAAAATAAATAAATATAGGTAGCAAGAAGATAAATGATCTGAGTGCTAATGACCAACAGGAATGAGAGCTTGAATCGCATCGCTTTTCACCGACGCTATTGAAAACAGTAATCCCTCCTATTCATAGAAGCTCGGGCAGCAGGGAAGATAAAGGGGGCACTAAATCGCGTCTTGCGAGGGTGACACGCTTAACGAAACACATCTCCCTGTGCAGACGCGCTTTAGGTCCGAAAAACAGCAAATAAGAAGCAAGATCAGGGGCAATCCACTCTTCAAACAACAAGATGACTAAGAAATCAACTGCTCATGCGACGGCAATTTGAACATATAGACCAATCATGCAACACATGGATATCAATCTGAACAAACACACTTTCTAACACCACTTCTCAAGGCAATCAAGGGAGGGCAAGATTTTGCCACAAGGGGGTGTGCACGAGGTGCACGTGGGGATAAAAGTCAAATAACCAACCAACAAACCATCAAACGTGTCCGAGGGGCACAAACGGTGCACCGAGGGTGCCCAATGGAATCAACAAGAGTAAAAAGGAGATAAACGGTAAGACAACGTCCCACCGTGATCGCCAAAAAGTTGTAGTGCTCAAAAAGGGTATGTGTTCATTATGTTATGATGTGTTCACTATGATTAACAATATGAAAAGGATTGTGATCGCCAGAAATCGAAGGTTTCAAAGGAAAAATGATCGCTTACTAACCTTGCAAATAAGGAAAATATGGGGTCTTTTTGTTCCTCTCTTTCGGCCGGCCGAAAGAAAAGAGTCTTCTCTTTCTTTACTCTTGTTCTTCTTTTGTACCTTGCACAAAGAGAATCAAATAAATAATAAAACTATGATTAGAACTAAAATAGTGTAGTATCAATTCTAATTAAAAGTCTAACCATGCAACTAAACTAAAAGGACTCACTTTTTGTGTTCTTTTAAACCCCCTTAAGGAGTGTAGGTTTGGAAATCATGAAGTGAGTGTGTGCGATGAATTGATGCAATGAAAAACTATATGAAAAAGAAACTAGAAAGGAAATCGGTTGGTTTGGCCCCTTGAAAGCCTTGATCTTCGTGAGCTTCAATGGTGAAAGAGGATGAAGGAACAAGAACTCCTTCTTGTTATCCACATTTTTCTCCTTTTAGGACCTTCAAACACCTTGTAGAGAGCTCCGAATCCTCTAAAAATCAACCTTTTTCAAAGGTCAATGTCCATATGTATTTATAAGAAGTGATTTTAGGGTATTTGACCTTCAAAGGGACTCTCCTGCGGCTTGGACTTGCCCTGGACGATCATAATGAAAATTGGAAACCTTTCCAACCTTTGGAACAGGATTATCTCGGCCAAATCTTGTTTATCAGGAAACTCTTAAAACACGTTGCTTAAGGGGGACGCCTTTTAGTTCATTAATGCGGTTAAAACATAAATAAATATGGAAAGAGAAACCGAAAATAATTAGGAAACATGAAAGGCATCGTGTACACGCGACGTGCTTTAGATAAATTAGGAAATTAATCAGAATTAGAAATAGTAAACCTAAGCGGATTAAGACTTAAACGGCGTCGTGTAAGGGCGACGCTATTCAGCTAAATCTTCTTAAATTTACAATTTTCAATTCCGAATTGATTTCTACTAAGAATATAAATGGCGTCGTATATACACGACGTGATTCAACAAATTTTGAGAAAATTAATAAAAAGTAATTAATGATTAAATATCAAACCATTCTGTGGCATTATCATTGTGACATGAAATTTACTCAATATGATGTAAAAATTAGCGTATCTACACACGCATGGAAATTAATCATTAAAAATAACAGGAAAAACTAACATCCTTTAAACCTGGGAACAATTCCCTATCATCAAATGATAATTCAAAATTTTAATTTAGCCCCAAAAAACATGTACAATACATGTTCTTCACGTATAACGAGAAATTATCAATTAAAATGATGTCGTTTTATAGAATCAACAACCTGGCTCTGATACCACTGTAAGGAATCGACGGAACGCTGCGGAAATTAAATACGATTCCAAGTATCGGGTTGTTGGGATCGTAAAACGGACAATTAAAATTTAAACCGGGAAGAACTTTTTTTCACCTTTGCGGGGTTTCAAATCTCCTATGGATTGAACCGTGACTTGAGTACTTCGACCCGATCTCAAATCCACCATGCAGTTGTGAAGAGAGAGAGATCTACTTCAAGAGAGAGAGAAGGAGAGAGAGAAGGAGAGAGAGAGAGGAGAGAGAAAAACTCTAAGGCTTGGTGTAGTGTACGTATCTTACCACCACAATCTCTTTGGCCTCCTTTTATAAGAAATATAGATAAGTACAAGGTTTTTATTTCTCATGATTATCCAAGAACTTGGCGTTGGATAATTCTCCATTTAGATATTCATGTTTATCCCGCGGTTTTTCACAAAAACCCAGATAAATATAATATTCAACATCTCTCATCGTCTTTTAAGAACTCTTATGTGTGTGACCTTCCAGGCCCATATATCAGTCTGGTTTTAGGCCCACTAAATTTAGAACTAACTCTAAAGTTTAGTATTTATTAATTATTATTTAAACATCATATGTTAAATAATTAATTTAATAAATAAGTGGTTTATTATCTGATGATTAATCCACTTGACCTTTTGACCATGAATGGCACCAAACACTACCTCATGATCCTAGAAGATATAAGGGATACTATTCCCTTTATTTTAACCTTTTTGTCTGCAGAGACTGTTCAGATAAAATCCTTCACTCATCTAATGTCCCAATAACGCAAGGGTATGGTTTCATAGTTACACCCTTTATCGCATTATTTAGATGGATTCTAGTACTCAGTTAACTTCTAAGAAGATATCTCTTTCAGTTGACCATGGCCAGGGATTTCTATGTATACATTCATAGGACATTCTCTCTCCAGTCGTATACCAAGAGTAAGTGATCCCCTGTTGTTCACTCAGTGACCTTTGCAAGCTTTCCACTGTGTCTGAGAGACTAACTATCGTGGACTTAATGGTTAAAGTCCACAAGCCAGAGAACCAAGTCACAATGGTTTACAAGCAAGGTATCATTGGTGACTCAGGTCAAAGGACCAACTGCGCTACTGCAACGATTGAATTCTCTGATTGACTATCAGGTATAATGACCATTCAAAAATTCTTATTCGGTTATGTTCAGTAAACTCATTCTCTAATGAGCACCCACAAGCTTATCTTAGTGTCACCACACAAGTGAATGTGAGATCATTCACCCTCATCGCATGAGCAGAAATAACCTGTGTCGATCTTATCGGATATTTAATGTCCAATTCAAATATCCTATGATCGAGAATTGTTTAAGACAAGTGACTAAGAATATTGATCTCACTATCATAATCTCATCATGATTCAATATCTCATACATTTGTCTATGGATCTTCATTACGATAGTTAATTTGCGAGAACTATAAATAATGAAATGATTGCCTTTATTAATATTTCGAACTAGAATGTACAATGATTGGTTTTGAGGCCACCCAATTCTATCACAGCCACAGCTATGTATTCTATCTCTGTCGTCAAATCTGCAATCGTTTCTTGTTTGGAACTCTTCCCACTGACTGTCCCTCCATTTAGTATGAAGACAAATCTAAACATGGATTTGCTGTCATCATGATCTGACTAGAAACTAGAGTTGGTGTAAGCTCTTAGTTACAAGTCCTTTTCTCCTCCATATAGTAGGAAAAGATCCTTAGTCCTTCTCAGGTACTTAAGGATGCTTTATACTGCTTCCCAGTACTCCTCGCTTGGATCGCTCTGATATTTGTTGGCAATGCTCAAAGCATTAGCCACATCAGGGTGAGTACATACATGATCAACCCTATCACAGAAGCATAGAATACTCGACTCATGTGTGCTAGCTCATCAGATGTTCTAGGGGCCATGCCCTTAAATAGGTAAATCCCATGTCTCATGGTAATGAGACCTCTTTTGAAATTTTTCAACTCGAATCTCCTGAGTATAATATCTATGTACATGGATTGAGATAATCCCAGCATCCTTTTGGATCTATCACAATAAATCCTAATGCCTTGCACATAGGATGCTTCCCCTAAATCCTTCATAGAGAAAGTCTTGGATAACCAAGACCTCGTTGATGTCAGCATCCCTACATCATTCCCAATGAGTAGAATGTAATCAATATAGATGACCAAGAAAGTCACTGAGCTACTACTGACCTTCTTGTAAACACAGGATTCGTTTTCATTTCGAATGAAGTCGAAAGATTTGATGCCCTCATCAAATCTTAAATTCCAACTTCGAGATGCTTGCTTCAATCCATAAATAGACTTCTGAAGCTTGCATACTTTATTGAGATGCTGCTTAGATGTGAATCCATCAGGGTGTACCATGTACACCTCTTCGATAGGTTTCCATTGAAGAAAGCTCTCTTCACATCCATCTACCATATCTCATAATCTAGGTATGCAGCAATGGCAAGGGGGATTCTGATTGACTTTATCATAGCGACCGGTGAAATGGTTTCGTCATAGTCAATCTCATGTCTTTTGTTGGAATTTCTCGGGTTTCTCCGGATTGCTCACGCAGCGGAAAATAAAATATTAAAACAGCGATCCGTTCCCGTTTCGAAAAACTAAAACTACGATTATCGGATAATCGATTCTCACCGTGTGCGGATTCGAATCCGCAACCGTTCGGTTCCGTTGGTGCGACACTGCAAGCCGCGCAAGCGTACGGCCTCTAGCGAAGTCCACGCGATCCTCCTCGCGACGGATATCCTTACGTTCCTCGTTCTTCATACCCCACAAAACCTCCGCCAGTCGCCGCAATGATCGCCGCAACGCGCGGACGATTTCCCGTCGAACGGGATTCGAAGAAGCGGCGGAGCAGATCTAGATCTGCCTGGACGCCAGAGAGAGAGAGAAACAGAGGAGGGGCGGCTAGGGTTAGCAGCAGCTTGGCCTACTCAGCCTGTTCGCTATGTTTTATACTAACCGCGCAGTTTTTCATAAAAACCACTAGTTTGTATAAAACCCACTTATTTATCCATCGCCTTGAGAATCATTTGCGTGTGACCCTCTAGGCCCAAGTACCAGTCCAGTTAATGGCCCAACAAGCCCAGTGACTCCTCACTGGCTTTATTAATCAATTAATAACCCTTTATGAATTAATTAATCAATCGAATTGATGTCGCACATCGAATTCGACCGGGCCTCCGATCATGTTGGGTGCCAAGCAACACCGCGTGAACCCGGAAGGTATTGGGGTTAAGTAACCCACTCTTGGAACCTTTCCGCCGACAGTTACCGCGTGGATATAATCCTTCATTCGTACAATCCTCTCAAGTCAACTCAGGGTATGGCGAGATGTCAAACCCTAACCGGTCGACTCACTTGGATTGGATGTCGCTGATGAATATCGAAAAACTCCTTTCCCGATATTATCGTCCGCCCTGGCCAGGGACTTCCGCGCATCCTTCCTAGAGCATTCTCTCTCTAAGTACCGAGAGCGAATGATTCCTTATTGACACACAATTCCCTTCGACGGTATTCCGCTGTACTCAATCCTTGGCGTATTAGAATCCCGTGGCTAGAGATTCGTAAACCAAGGTCAAAGCACAGAAGTCCACTGATAAGGTGTCCTTGGTGTCTCAGGTCCGAGGACCATCCACGCAACTGCGACAATAGAATCAAGCTGGTTGACAGTGAGGTACAATACCATCCAGCGATTCAGTCGGATCAGTTCAGTGAACTCATTCTCCAATGAGCACCTACAGATTCGCCTTAGTGTCTCCACACAAGTGACTTATGAGATCAGTCACCCTCATCATATGAGCAGGAGTAATCTGTATTAGTCTAACCGGATATTTGATGTCCTTCTCGGATATCCTCCGACTAGGAACGATTAAGAATATGTGTGTTTAAGTGATCAGTCTCACTAGTATGATCTCATCATAATTTGATCACTATAGCACATATTCACGGACTTCATTATGAAACGATAATTAATGCGATTTACACATAATGAATATTATGCCATTATATTAATAAATGAACGAGATTTACATAGTCAGATTGGCTTGTAGGCCACCTAAAACTAACATCTTTGACGATACCCCTTTGCCACCAGCCGAGCCTTGTAAATGTCAATTTGTCCATCTGTACCGATCTTCCTTTTGAAGATCTATTTGTAGCTGATAGGGACTTCCCTTCGGGCATATAACCAAATTTCAAACTTGATTGGTATACATGGATTGGTTTTCCGAATCCATAGCCTTTTTCCATTTCTCAGAGTCTGAACTACAAATTGCCTCCTAATTGTAAGGTTCTCACGTTTCTCTAGATCGCTTACGCAGCGGAATAAATAAAATAAATACAACGATCTGTTTCCCATTTCGGATAATCTAAAACGATTAGAACGGGAAATCGATATTACCGTGCGCGGATTCGAATCCGCTTCCGAATGGCTCCGTCGGTGTGACACCGCCAGTCGTGCAAACGTTCGGCCTCTAGCAAAGTCCATAAGATCCTCCTTGCGGTGGATTTCCTCTTGTTCCTCATTCCTCGCAGCCCACAAACGGTTCGCCAATCGCCGCAACAACCGCCGCAATGCGCGGTCGAATTCCCGTCGAACGAGAGTCGAAGAAGATGGCGGAGCAGACCTACAGCAAAGGGTTGGCTTGGGGTGCCAGAGAGAGAGAGAGGGAGAGAGAGGAGGGGCGACCAGGGTTGAGCAACAACTTGGCCTGCTCAACCCGATTGCTATATTTTATATTAACCGTGCGGTTTTTCATAAAAACCTCCGATTAAATATAAAACCCACTTTTAATCCATCACCCTGAGAATATTTTGCGTGTGACCCTCTAGGCCCAATTACCAGTCCGGTTAATGGCCTAATAAGCCCAGTGACTCCTCACTGACTTAATTAATCAATTAATAAATCATATTAATTAATTAATGTCGCACATTGAATTCGGTCGAGCTTCCGATCACGTTGGGTGCCAAGCAACACCGCGTGAACTCGGAAGGTATTGGGGTTAAGTAACCTACTCTTGGAACCTTTACGTCAATAGTTACCACGTGGATATAATCCTTCATTTGTACAATGCTTTAGAGTCAACTCAGGGTATGGTGTACTGTCAAACCCTAGCCGGTCGACTCACTTGAATTGGATGGTGCCGTATAATATTGGAAAACTCCTTTATCGATATTATCGACCACCCTAGCCAAGGACTTCCGCGCATCCTCCCTAAAGCATTCTCTCTCTAAGTACCGAGAGCGAATGATTCCTTATTGACACTCAATTTCTTTCGACGGTATTCCGCTGTACCGGATCCTTGGCTGTTTAGAATCCTGTAGATACAGATTCGTAAACCAAGGTCAAAGTACAGAAGTCCACTAACAAGGTGTCCTTGGTGTCTAAGGTCCGAGGACCATCCACGCAACTATGACAATAGAATCAAGCTGGTTGAAAGTGTGGTACTATACCATCCAGCGATTCAGTTGGATCAATTCAGTGAACTCATTCTATAATGAGCACCCACAGATTCGCCTTAGTGTCTCCACACAAGTGACTATGAGATCAGTCACCCTCATCGTATGACTAGGAGTAATCAGTATTAGTCTAACTGGATATCTGATGTCCTTCTCGGATATCCTCCGACTAGGAACTATTAATAATATGTGTGTTTAAGTGATCAGTTTCACTAGTATAATCTCATCACAATCTAATCACTATCGCACATATTCACGGACTTCATTATGAGACGATAACAATACGAATTACACATAATGAAATAAAGCCATTTTATTAATAAATGAACGAGATTTACATAGTCAGATTGTCTTTGATAAAGTGTTAAATTGATCATTTAAAGGCAATCATATGCATCATACTCACGTTTTTATCTGTAAAATAGCATGAAATGATAGATAATTGCGTACCAAGTCCAACAGTACCAATTTCGTCAAATTCTGACTTAAAAACATCGTCATTTCATGTGATTAATAAAGTATAGCGCATTTGCGGTTTTTCGACAAAACCGAGTTGAAATAAATAAATATAATAATTTTTTAATGATAATATGCTAATTTATATTTATTCTATGTGAACAGGACATGCCGATGATGCAGTGGAGTTAGTGGAGTTTCTGGAAATTTGGAGGAGGTCTAGTGTTCAAATCGCAATAAATTCGACTTCATTTTGTCCAAAAGATTAAAGCAGGGGTAAAAACGTCATTTGATGTCCTAGTGTTGCCCTAATTCCATGGCCAAGAAGAACCCAAGAAGGGCCAGCCGCCTACCTTCCTCCCACTTTCTTTTTTAAAAAAAACCTTCCTTCCCTTCTCTTTAAAAAGACTCCTCACGTACCCGAGACACTACTATTCTTTCTCTCTCTCTCTGTTTTCTCAGCCAGCGTATTCCTCCTCTCTCTCCAGTTTCCCAGCCGCCCTCTCCTTCTCCCTCTCGGTTTCCCTTCCAGCAGCCGGACTCTCCCCCTCTCTCTCGGTTTCCCTTCTTGCAGCCGCCCTCTCCTTCTCTCTCTCGGTTTCCCACAGATCCCTCTCTTTCTCCCACGCACTCTCCTTCTTCCTCTCCAGTTTCCCTTCCTCCCTCCTCGGTTCTCTCCTCCTCCGTCTCTCTATTTCCTCTCTCCCGCAGACTCCCCCTCTCTCTTCTCTTCCTCCCTCTCTCTCCAGTTTCTTTTCCTCTCTCTCTGGCTTCTCCTCCTCTCTCCCCGTTTCCCAGCATCCCTCTCTTTCTCCCCTTCGCCGCCTCCTCTTCCTCCTCATCATCCCCGTCCTTTCCACTCTTCTCTACTTCCTCCTCCTCCTTTTCCAACCCTGCCAATGCACCAGCAAGCACACGCCAGCCTCTCCAGCACGCCTCCACGCGCCGGAACGTGCATGCATGCACGTCCTCCGCTGTGCCTGAAGCTGCTGCAAGCCTCCACGCACCCAGCCAGCGAGCACCAGCGCACCCCACGGGCCTGAAGCCTCCACCGCGCCTCTACACCGCAACGTTCATGCATGCACGCCTACCACCAGTTGCTCCGCGTTGCCAGGTTGCTCCCCGCACCAATGGACAGGCCGTCCAACGCCCGGCTGCACCTCCAGCAACCGCTCCACGCGGCAACGTCCCACGCCCGGCTGCCCACCAGCGCGATCCAAACACGCCAACAAGCCTCCCAGCGCCGCCTTCTCTCCAACTCCTGCAAGCGCCCCAACACACGCCAGCAAGCCTCCCAGCGCCGCCTTCTCTCCAGCTCATGCACGTCGCCTGAAGCCTGCTGCACCTGAAGCTGCCGTTGCTTTGTTCTCTCTTCCCCCACTAATACAGTATTAGTTTATTTAATTAGGGTTAGTTATTATTTATTTGATGTTTAACTATTTTGTTTAAAGATATTAAGCCATGGGTTTTATAACTTGATTCATGATGATTAATGGTTTATACAGTTAAACAATAGTTTTTTTTTTGTTATAATTGCTTAGTTGTGCTTATTCTCCAGCTGAGGTTGTGTTTAATTTCTAAAAAAAGAAAAAAAAGGGAGATTTGTTTAGTTTACGTAATTACATTTTTAGGTAACATTAGTTAATTGAGTTCTAGTTTAAATAAGTAATTAGTTCACTCAAATTCTCACCTATTTTTAGATAACTAAGAATCACAAGGTTTTCAAAATTAAGATCTTATTTCCCTGTGGATCGACTCGGACTCACCATTATTAATTTTCAAAATCTAATTTGAATGAGCCAAATAAATTTAGATTGAACGTTCTTATGAGTGTTTAACGACACACAATTTGGAACGATCAATTTTTGGCGCCGTTGCCAGGGAATTAGATTTTTTATTTTGATTATCTTGGATTTAGTGTAATTATTCTTTAGTTAACCTTCTTTCTCTTATTTTTGCAGGTATATTGAAAAAAAAAAAAAAAGGAAAACGATATCATGGTAAGTGTGTTCCAACTTTCTATGTTTTAATTTCCTTACTTTAGTTAGTTTCAATTCTTGTAGTTTCTAGTTTAGATAGGTTTCCATTAACTAAAAAAAGAAACAAAAGAAGAACATCCAAATTTAAAAACCTTCATTTCCAGATTAGAAACCTTGCATGCTAAGCATTCATCATTCTAGGAAAGCATGAGTACCTTCCTTTCATAGTTATTTCCATAAATTGTTGAAGATTGCAGGGAAAAGGTACGTGTTTCAATTTTAGCAAGTCATTCATGATTGCATCAACACACCCTGCATTGATTTGCTTATTGCCTTGTATTGCATTCAAAAGGACTTTAAGGGCAACAACTTTAACCACATAAGGTAGGGATTTGATCACCCTTCCTTAGCCCACAAATCACCTTCCTTGCATTGGCATTTCCTAATCCAATTAAAAGCAAGTCGAAAGAGAATCTAGGGTTTACACCGTGAGTGGTTTAAATTTCAGGTTGCCTCCAGTTTTGGCAACGGTGTCTAGGCTAGAGGTTAAAAAGGCAAACACCTAAGCGGGAAAGTGGTTCTCTAATTAGGTCCCTACGAAAGTAGGGGGAGCCTCCCACTACCCCACCTCTTACCTGGCCGTTGATTGATTGTGGTTGTGACTTGAGGTGGACTCCATTCACCTTGTAAGAAAATTCACATAGAGAGTCTAGGTTAACATTAGATCATTAGGGTAATTTGTTTGCCAAAATTTTTTGCATTTAAAAAAAAAAAACAAGAAATAGAAAACAAAAATTCTAATCCATCCTTTCTCTATCAGTCCTAGTGTATGCAAGGTAGGAGATCTCAAAACCCTAACCTTCTAGGACCATTTGCTGAAATAGAGAGAATCATGCATCAAAGAAATCCACCACAAGATCAAATGGTTGATAATCAGGACCCACCGAAGCAAATGAAGGACTATTTTATTCCAAATTGATATCAACCTTCATCATGTATTCATCTTCCTCAGAATCCATCCAATCAATATGAAATTAAATCTAGCACCATTCAGATGCTCCCATCTTTTTATGGGAATACTAATGAAGATCCTTATAAGCATCTGGATGAATTTCTAGAAATCTGTTCCACGGTGAAGATCCAGAATTTCACCGATGATGGCCTTAAGTTGACCTTATTTCCCTTTTCATTAAAGGATAAGGCTAAATATTGGTTGGGGACTGTAGGAAGGCCCATTAGGACATGGGAAGAAATGCAGAAAGAATTTCTCAAGAAATTCTACCCCATAGGGCGGACCAATACCATGAGAAGGGCCATCACGAGTTTTACCCAAACTTCCGGGGAATTGATCCATGAATCTTGGGAAAGGCTGAAAGAATTGCTTAGGAAATGCCCTCATCATGGACTTTCAAAATGGCAAATTGTCCAAGCATTCTATGAAGGATTGTCTGAATAGTTTAGACAGATGGTGGATGCCTCATGTGGAGGAGCATTTATGATGAAAAATGAAGATGAGGCCTATGATCTTTTTGAGATGTTAAGTGAAAATTCCATCAATCATGCCTCATTATCATCTTATGAGAGGTCTGTTGGGCCATCTAAACGGACTGGAATGTACGAACCTAAGGCCCGTGGAGAGCCCGAATCCAGAATAGACATAAATCTGGTTAATCAGAAATTGGATAAGGTAGACATCTTGGCCCAGAAATTAGACCAACTCTTGGCCTTAAACAAGCAAGAGCCTACTTACCCAACACAATCTAGTCCATATGAAGGCCCATCTTCTGCCAATCATGATATTTGTGCCTTATGCGCAAGTCCAACCCATCAAGTGAATGAATGCCCAACTGCAGCCCAACTTCCACCATTCATTCAGGAACAAGTTCAGGCTGCCCAGGGATTCTCCAAGCCCAATAATGATCCATTCTCAAATACTTACAATCATGGCTGGAGAAACCACCCTAATTTCTCTTGGAAGAATCAGCAGGCCCCATTACCAATGTCCAATCCTCCCATGTATCAAGCCCAAAAGCCACATAATTCATTTCAACATCAATCTAATTTCTATGAAAATGTTCAGGCTAGGGGATCTCATGCCCAATTCTCTCAACCGGCCCATTATCAATCATTCCAATCAGGTCAACCGGCCCACTACCACTCATTCCAATCTGGACAACCAACCCAATACCATCCTCCACCCACTTACCAACAACCTCCTCAACCCAACTTTGATGACAAATTCACTCAACTCCAACAACTGATTTTACCCAGCAACAATCTATTTTTAAGTTGGAAAGTCAAATGGGCCAACTAGCTGAGGCTACGATGAGAAGAGAAGTGGGTCAACTTCCTAGTCAACCTATTGCCAATCCAAGGAATCAACCTCCGGGTTTTCCACAGCAATCGGGCCTTTTACCTCAGCCTGGCCCATTACCACAACCTAAAGGGCCGCAATTTGAGAATGCTAAAGCCATTTCAGCCCTTAAGAGTGGGAAAAGTTTAGAAAACCCACATACAAATGGAGAGTTAGCCAAAGGTTCCACTGATGGGCCCCATGAAATTGAAAGTAAGAGTGAGGCTGAACCCAACATGGAAAAGTTGGAGGAGGACCCGAAAGGAAAAGGGAAGATAGATGAAGGCCCAAGTTCTTATCAACCTAGGGTGCCATTTCCCAATGCTTTGTTAGCTAAGCCCAATGCCAGGAAGAAACTGGCCCAGAATGAGGAATTGTTGGACTTATTCAAACAAGTTCATATTAATATTCCACTCCTCGATGTCATCAAGCATGTGCCAGCTTATGCTAAGTTCCTCAAGGAATTATGTACTCCACGAAGAGAATCTAGAGTGGCACCCGAAAAGGTTCGGCTTTCAGAAGATGTAAGTGCGATTGTGATGAATCATCTTCCCAAGAAGTTGAAGGATCCTGGAGCACCTTTGATCTCATGTGACCTAGGTGCTAGTGTGAATCTCTTGCCAACAGCCATTTACGAGAAATTTGATATTGGAGAATTAAAGCCCACACCCATCATCTTGCAGTTGGCTGATAGGCCTGTGAAAACTCCACGGGGATTAATCAAGGATGTTATTGTGAAGGTTCATGATTGTTATTTTCTCGTAGATTTTCTTATTTTGGATATGGCCCTACCTGAGAAACTCATTCACACCCCGATCATCCTAGGTCGTCCATTCTTAGCCACTGCCAAAGGTAATATAAATTGTGAAACTGACATAATGGACATTTCATTTATGGGTCAAAAGGTCAAGATTAATGTCTTCAAAGCTTCTCAATATCCAGATCATGAAAAAGAATGCCATACTATTGATATCTTGGATAATCCGGTTGAAGAAAATGAGATGTTCACACATGACTTTTTGGAGGAAGCCAATACTTTTAAGGATTCGCCCGGCCCATTAACATCTTGGCCCAAGGTTGAAACTTTACCAGCCTTACAATATGAGCCCACTTTGCCATCCTTAGAGGACCCTCCTGAGCTTGAACTCAAACCATTACCTGAGTCTCTCAAGTATATCTTTTTGGGCCCGGACCAAACTCTCGCGGTCATCATTGCGGCAAATCTCACATCACTGCAGGAGGCCCAATTAACCGAGGTCCTCAAAGACCACAAGGGTGCCATTGGATGGTCAGTGGCCGATTTGAAAGGAATAAGTCCGTCCATTTGCATGCATCATATCTATATGGAAGAGAATTCTAAGCTCAGTCGGGAGATGCAAAGGCGGCTTAATCCCAATATGAAAGAAGTGGTGAAGAAGGAAGTTGTGAAATGACTGGATGCAGGTATCATTTACCCCATATCAGACAGTAAATGGGTCAACCCAACCCAAGTGGTACCTAAGAAATCTGGATTAACGGTTATCAAGAATGATTATGGAGAAGAGGTACCCACTAGGCTCACCACGGGATGGAGAGTGTGCATTGATTACCGAAAGCTGAATCTCATGACTAAGAAAGATCACTTTCCACTCCCATTCATGGATCAGATTCTAGAAAAGTTATCGGGCCACAAGTACTTTTGCTTCTTAGACGGGTACTCCGAGTACAATCAAGTGGCTATTTACCCGGAAGATCAGGAAAAGACCACCTTTACGTGCCCTTATGGCACGTTTGCTTTTAGGAGGATGCCATTTGGATTATGCAACGCACCAACCACATTTCAACGGTGCATGATGGCTATATTCTCTGATATGGTGGGAGAATTCCTCGAAGTTTTCTTGGATGATTTCTTAATCTTTGGGAATTCTTTTGAAAATTTCTTGGAAAATCTTAAACAAGTGCTAGCCAGATGCATAGACAACAATCTAATACTTAGCTAGGAAAAGAGCCATTTTATGGTTCGAGAGGGCATTGTTCTAGGCCACATTGTGTCTGAAAGGGGGATAGAGGTAGATAAAGCTAAGATCGATCTCATATCCAATCTTCCTCCTCATACTTCGGTGAGACAGATCCGTTCATTCCTTGGCCATGCCGGTTTCTATCGCCGGTTTATCCACAATTTCTCTCAAATTTCCCGGCCTCTAACTCTTCTCCTAGTTAAGGATGTCCCTTTCCAAATGGATGAATCTTGCATCAAGGCATTCAATTCTCTGAAGGAATCTTTGACCAAAGCTCCGATTCTTCAATCTCCAGATTGGTCTTTAGCCTTCGAAATCATGTGCGATGCCTCTGATTATGCTATCGGTGCGGTTTTGGGACAAAGAATCAACAAGTGTCCCGTGGTGATCTATTATGCAAGTCGCACCCTTGCAGATGCTCAAATGAATTATACCACCACAGAAAAGGAATTATTAGCTGTGGTTTTTGCCCTAGAAAAATTTAGGTCTTATCTTTTAGGGGCAAAAGTCGTAATCTATTCTGATCACTCAGCTCTGAAATACCTGTTGACCAAGAAAGATGCAAAGCCTAGACTTATTAGATAGATCTTACTCCTTCAGGAATTTGATTTGGAAATTCGGCATAAGAAGGGTTCTGAGAATGTGGTAGCTGACCACCTATCCCGAATTTTGATCTCCGAAAGTGCACCCATAACTGATTCATTTCCTGATGAGCATCTACTGGCCATTTCTCACACTGTTGCACCTTGGTATGCTCATATTGTCAATTACAAGGTGACTAATCAGCTTCCGGAAGGATGGACTAAAAGTGAGAAGGACAAATTCTTTTCCCAGGAAAAATATTATTTCTGGGAAGATCCTGAACTATTCAAATTCTGTCCTGATCAAATAATTAGGCGATGCATTCCTGAAGAAGAAGAACATAGTGTCCTCAACTTCTACCATAATTTGGCTTGTGGGGGCCATTTCTCGGGAAAGAAAACTGCAGCCAAGGTTCTGCAAAGTGGTTTTTACTGGCCCACACTTTTCAAAGATGCCCATGAATTTAGCAAAACTTGCCTCCGATGTCAGGCTGTAGGAAATATGGTGAAAAGGGATATGATGTCACTCAACCCAATCTTGGTGGTTGAAGTTTTTGATGTTTGGGGAATTGACTTTATGGGACCTTTTGCACCCTCTTTTGGACATACATATATTCTGGTAGCGGTGGATTATGTCTCTAAGTGCATTGAAGCAGTAGCCACCCGAACTAATGATCATAAAGTGGTCATTAAATTCGTTCAAAAGAATATCTTTTCTTGGTTCGGGTGGCCTAAAGCTATCATAAGTGATGGGGGAACACATTTCATGAATTACCAGTTTCGAGTTTTGCTTAAGAAATATGGGATTAATCACAAAGTAGCTACCCCTTATCATCCCCAAACCAGTGGCCAAGTGGAAGTTTCCAATAGAGAGATTAAGAATATTTTGCAAAAGTCCGTTAGGCCCGATAGAAAAGATTGGTCTGAAAGATTGGATGATGCTTTATGGGCCTATCGGACCGCTTACAAAACTCCTATTGGCATGTCTCCTTATCGCCTGGTTTTTGGAAAAGCGTGCCACCTTCCGGTAGAATTGGAACATAGGGCTTATTGGGCCATTAAACAAGTCAGTCTGGACCTAGCCCAAGCTGGTTCCCACCAAACCTTACAACTGAGTGAGCTAGAAGAGTTGCGCAATGAGGCTTACGAAAATTCAAAGATTTATAAAGCCAAAACTAATGCTTTCCATGATAAACATATTGTGAGAAAATCATTTCTTCCAAATTAGAAAGTTTGGCTATTTAACTCTAGGCTCCGCCTATTTCCTGGAAAACTGAAATCCAGATGGGATGGACCATTCGTGGTCATTAAAGCCTTCAATCATGGAGCAGTTAAAATTCTGAATCCCAAGAGTGGGAACACTTTCACCGTTAATGGTCAACGGTTGAAACCATTTATTGAAAATCTTCAAAATGAGCCACCTGAATCCACCAAACTGAGTGATCCATAATAACTGAACTTTCGTCTGGCTGAAGACGATAAACTTAGCGCTTGTTGGGAGGCAACCCAATATTTTCCTTCAGTTTTTGTATTTCTTTTCCTTTTAGGTCCCTGAGCAGCAGTCGCCTTGGGTATGTCGCATCCTCTTCATCACAGGTTGTTTCTCTCCTTCACAATTCTCTTCTGGCTGACATGTTTTTGATATCTTTTATGCCATTGAGGACAATGTCAATCAAGTTGGGGGGTGGGACCATCAATTTGATATGCATTTATTGAAAATCTTTTGAAGAAAGCTGATATCTTTCAATGAAAAATGGTCAAATTTTAAAATTTCTTTCAAAAAACTTCTTCTTTTCACATCCTATGAAAATTACATGAAAATCATGTTTCATTAAGTAAATCTTAAACAAATCAATTTTTGTTAGTCACATTAGTTAAAGAGCCTTCAAAGTTTAAATATCCCACTTCACAAAAATCCACGGCAGGATAATTTTCACACACACACGGCAACTTAGAATAAATAAAAGATCTTAAAAGTATAGAATTGCTGGAATCAACCTTAAGGATAAGACTACTTATTCTAATTTTTCTTTTTAGGTTGAACGAAAGGAATGTGTAGGATTCGTAATAGGGGACTGTCCCACTCAGCACTCTAAAAGAGGTGGTCATTTAAAATGGACAGCTGTAAACACTAAAGGCAATAGAAGGCGTTAAAAGAGCTAAAGGAAGGTAGGTGGCAAAAAGTACGCACCTCCCCTCAGGCAATTCAAAGAAAGTAGCAAAAAGTACGCACTCTCAAAAGCAAAAGTACAATGAAATGAAAAAGCCATACTAAAAAGTCCATCGTACCAAAAATATGACCAAGTCGTGAAAAGTGCTGAGTCAGGGTGGGAACTGAAAAACGGTCCTCGCTAACTGATCGGGAAATCTTTTATTCTCTTCTCTTCCCCAGGTAGTCTTATCTAAAGGGTAGTAAAGGCAAGAATATACCAGAAAGGTTGGAAACGAGTTCTAAGCATGTCAATTTTCATGCACAATCACCTGTCGTGAATAAAAATATTGTGGGATATGAAAACTTTAGCTTAACCAATCGACTACCACTTAAAGTGTTTGTGAAAGATACTACAAATGAAGCATGATAATTCATTGTTTGTCCTAACTTTTCCTCATTTGCATTGGACTAGCAATGAGTAAGTTGGGGGGTGTGATAAAGTGTCAAATTGATCATTTAAAGGCAATCATACGCATCATACTCACGTTTTTATCTGTAAAATAGCATGAAATGATAGATAATTGCGTATCAAGTCCAACGGTACCAATTTCGTCAAATTCTGACTTAAAAACATCGTCATTTCATGTAATTAATGGAGTATAGCGCATTTGCGGTTTTTCGACAAAACCGAGTTGAAATAAATAAATATAATGATTTTTTAATGATAATATGCTAATTTATATTTATTCTATGTGAACAGGACATGCCGATGATGCAGTGGAGTTCGTGGAGTTTCTGGAAATTTGGGGGAGGTCTAGTGTTCAAATCGCAATAAATTCGACTTCATTTTGTCCAAAAGATTAAAACAGGGGTAAAAACGTCATTTGATGCCCTAGTGTTGCCCTAATTCTATGTCCAAGAAGAACCCAAGAAGGGCCAGCTGCCTGCCTTTCTCCCACTTTCTTTTTTTAAAAAAACCTTCCTTCCCTTCTCTTTAAAAAGACTCCTCACGTACCCAAGACACTACTATTCTTTCTCTCTCTCTCTCTATTTTCTCAGCCAGCGTATTCCTCCTCTCTCTCCAGTTTCCCAGCCGCCCTCTCCTTCTCCCTCTCGGTTTCCCTTCCCGCAGCCGGACTCTCCTCCTCTCTCTCGGTTTCCCTTCCTGCAGCCGCCCTCTCCTTCTCTCTCTCGGTTTCCCACAGATCCCTCTCTTTCTCCCACGCACTCTCCTTCTTCCTCTCCGGTTTCCCTTCCTCCCTCCTCGGTTCTCTCCTCCTCCGTCTCTCTATTTCCTCTTTCCCGCAGACTCCCCCTCTCTCTTCTCTTCCTCCCTCTCTCTCCGGTTTCTTTTCCTCTCTCTCCGACATCTCCTCCTCTCTCCCCGTTTCCCAGCATCCCTCTCTTTCTCCCCTTCGCCGCCTCCTCTTCCTCCTCATAATCCCCATCCTTTCCACTCTTCTCTACTTCCTCCTCCTCCTTTTCCAACCCTGCCGGTACACCAGCAAGCACACGCCAGCCGCTCCAGCGCGCCTCCACGCGCCGCAACGTGCATGCATGCACGTCCTCCGCTGCGCCTGAAGCTGCTACAAGCCTCCACGCACCCAACCAACGAGCACCAGCGCACCCCACGGGCCTGAAGCCTCCACCGCGCCTCTGCACCGCAACGTGCATGCATGCACGCCTACCACCAGCTGCTCCGCGTTGCCAGGTTGCTCCCCGCACCAACGGACAGGCCGTCCCAGGCTCGGCTGCACCTACGGACAGGCCGTCCCAGGCTCGGCTGCACCTCCAGCAACCGCTCCACGCTGCAACGTCCCACGCCTGGCTGCCCACCAGCGCGATGCAAGCACGCCAGCAAGCCTCCCAGCGCCGCCTTCTCTCCAGCTCCTGCAAGCTCCCCAGCACACGCCAGCAGGCCTCCCAGCGCCGCCTTCTCTCCAGCTCATGCACGCATCCAGCCCATGCACGTCGCCTGAAGCCTACTGCACCTGAAGCTGCCGTTGCTTTCTTCTCTCTTCCCCCACTAATACAGTATTAGTTTATTTAATTAGGGTTAGTTATTAGTTATTTGATGTTTAACTATTTTGTTTAAAGATATTAAGCCATGGGTTTTATAACTTGATTCATGATGATTAATGGTTTACACAGTTAAACAATAGTTTTTTTTTTGTTATAATTTTTTAGTTGTGCTTATTCTCCAGCTGAGGTTGTGTTTAATTTCTAAAAAAAGAAAAACAAGAGGGATTTGTTTACTTTACGTAATTACATTTTTAGGTAACATTAGTTAATTGAGTTCTAGTTTAAATAAGTAATTAGTTCACTCAAATTCTCACCTATTTTTAGATAACTAAGAATCACAAGGTTTTCAAAATTAAGATCTTATTTCCCTGTGGATCGACTCGGACTCACCATTATTAATTTTCAAAATCTAATTTAAATGAGCCGAATAAATTTAGATTGAACGTTCTTATGAGTGTTTAACGACACACAATTTGAAACGATCAGTCTTCTAGGCCACCTAAGACTAACAATCTCCCACTTGGACTAAAGCCAATCACCTTTATACACTAAAGCTATAGACTCTAGGTGACGGTCAAACACATTTTGAGCTAATGGCTTTGTTAGTGGATCTGCTACATTATCGATAGATTGAACTCTTTCCACGACTACATCATCTCTGGAAATGATTTCTCTGATAAGATAAAAGCACCTCACAATATGCTTCGATTTTTGATGAGACTGCGGCTCTTTCGCGTGTGGAATTGCCTCATTGTTGTCGCACAACAGTGGAATAGGATCAGAGATGTTGGAAACTATGCTAAGATCGGGGATGAATTTCTTCAACCACACTGCTTCCTTGGTGGCTTCAGATGCAGCGATGTACTCAGCTTCAGTCGTTGAATCTGCAGTTGTTTCTTACTTGGAACTCTTCCAGTATACTACGCCTCCGTTTAAAGTAAACACAAATCCAGATGTAGACTTGCTATCATCTGGATCTGACTGGAAACTTGAGTCAATAAAGCCTCATAATTTCAAGTCACCTCCTCCATAGACAAGAAACATATCCTTAGTTCTTCTCAAGTACTTAAAGATACATTTCACTGCCTTCCAGTGCTCTTCACCTAGATCAGCCTGAAATCTGCTCGTAACACTTAGAGCATAGGCAACATCAGGCCGTGTATATAGCATTACATTCATGATAGATCCTATGGTAGAGGCATAGGGTATTCTATCCATGAATGCAGGAGATTGCTCCTTTGAGAGATCAATTCCATGCCAAACCTTTTGACAATGGTATCTATGTAAAAGGATTGGGTCATTCCAAGCATCCTCTTTGATCTATCTCTATAGATCCGTATTCCCAATACGTAGGATGCCTCTCTCAAATCCTTCATAGAGAAGTTTTTTGACAGCCAGATCCTTACTAATGACATCATAGCTACATCATTCCCAATGAGTAGTATGTCATATACGTAAAGAACTAAAAAGGTGACTGCACTCCCATTGGTTCTTTTTGTTCACACAAGACTCATCTTCATTTTTAATGAAGTCATAGACTTGACAGCTTCGTCTAATCTTATGTTCCAGCTCTGGAAGCTTGCTTCGGTCCATAAATAGATCTCTGAAGCTTGCACACTCTATCTGGAAACTCTTTGGATGTGAACCCTTCAAGTTGTATCATATACACCTTTTCCTCAAGGTTACCGTTGAGGAATCCATCTGCCAGATCTCATTATCGAAGTGTGTAGCTATGGTGAGTAGAACTTTGATCGACTTTATCATGGCAATTGGTGAAAAAGTCTCGTCATTGTCAATTCTTTGCCTTTGATGATATCCCTTTGCCACCAACCTTGCCTTATAAGTGTCGATCTATCCATCAACACCAATCTTTCTTTTAAAGATCCACTTGTACCCGATAGGTACAATACCCTCGAGCAAGTCGTCCATGTTCCAAACTTGATTGGTGTACATGGACTGGATTTCAAAGTTCATGGCTTCTCGCCATTTCCCGGCTTCTAGGCCTTCTATGGCCTCCTGGTAGGTTTTATGATCATCATCCTCATTATTTTCAAACTTAAACTCATCGTCAGCGATATGTCCCACATATCATTCGGGTAGTCTAGGTATTCTACCAGATCTGCGAGACTCATCTATGTGTACCTGAACAGATTCAGGAACTGATATCTCATCAGATGATATTGCAGCTGTTTGGAGATCTGGAACATCTTCTAGTACTATTTTACTCCCACTGTCCTCCTAGAGAAGGTATTCCTCTTCTAGGAAGATAACTTTCCTGGCGACAAACATCTTTTGTTCACCAGGATGGTAAAAGTAGTATCCAAAGGTCTCCTTTAGATATCCCACAAACCTGCATTTATCAGTTCGTGATTCCAACCTGTCTGGATCATGCTTCTTTACATGAGCAAGATAACCCTAGACTTTAACATCTTTCAATTCTTGTTTCTTGTCTTTCCATATCTCATATGAAGTAGAGGTCATAGACTTGCTAGGTACTCTATTTAGTAGGTATATTGTTGACTCTCGAGCATACCCCAGAGGGACACTGGTAAACTCAAAAAGCTCATCATGGAGCACACCATGTCCAACAAGGTGCGATTCCTCCTTTCAGATACACCATTCATCTGTGGTGTATATAGAGGGGTCAGCTGAGAAATGATACCATTATCCTTTAAGAATTGTGTGAAATTAGTACTCAAGTTTTCTCCTCCTCGATTTGATCGAAGAGTTTTAATACTCTTTCTTATCTACTTCTCTACCTCATTCTTAAACTCCTTCAACCTTCTCAAATGCTTCGGACTTGTATTTCATTAAATACACATAGTCGAATCTCGAGAAGTCGTCGGTGAACGTGATGAAGTGTGAGAAGCCACCTTCAGCTTGGCTGGAAATGGGGCCACATATATCCGAATGTATTAGTTCCAAAATGTCCTTGGCACGTTCCCCATGTCCAGTAAACAGAGACTGTACCATCCTTCCCACAAAACAGGACTCATATGTTGCAAACGATTTGTTGGGTTCGTTGTGTCGAAATCCGTCCGAAAAACGCAATGGAAAAATAATTTCCGAACGGATCCGTCTCGTTTCGATATACAAAAACCTAAAGCGATAAATCGTATTTACCTTGCACGGATTCGAATCCGTGTTCGTTTTCCGGTTCCGTCGGAGAGATGCTGCAAGCCGCGCAGGTGCCTGGCCTCCAACAGTATCCACGCAGTTCTCCTCGCGATGGATCATCCTCGCCTCCTCACTCGATGCGGCGTTCGTGGATCCCGTCTGGCTACGCGTAATCCGCCGCGACATGCGGATTCAAAAACTCCTGTTGGACAGAAGGCGGAGTTGTGGGGAGTCGAAGTAGAGCCTCCAGAGAGCCGGCCTCGAGATGTGCGCCCAGGAGAGAGAAGAGAGAGAGGGCGGCGGCTAGGTCAGGGTTGCTGGCCCCGACCTAGCGACCATTCTTTCATAATTAGTGTATTTGCAGTTTTTCACAAAAACCCATAATCCGAAATACCATCAAATAATCCATCGACTTGAAACCCATTTACGTGTGACCCTCTACGCCCAAATACCAGTCTAGTTAATGGCCCATTAAGCCCAGTAACTCTTTACGGACTCACTAAATTAATTAATATCCTTATATTAATTAATTAGCCGAATTTAATGTCCCACAGTAAATTTGGACGAGCTTCTGATCACGTTGGATGCCAAACAACATCGCGTGATCCTTGATGGCATTGGGGTTATCGCAATCCTCTATTGGAACATTTTCGTCATCGGTTAGCGCGCATATATAATCCTTCATCCGTGCAATGTTCCCGAATCGACCTAAGGTATGGTTTACTATTAAACCTTAGCTGATCGATTCACTTGAATCAGATGCCGCAAATCTATATCGGATAACTCTTTATCTGATACAGAGTCCGCCCTAGCTAGGGATTTAAGCGCATCATTCCCGGAACATTCTCTCTCATAATACTGAGAGTGGATGATCCCATATTGAACACACAATTACCTTCGAGGGCATTTCTCAGAACCCGAACATTTGACTTATTGATAACCCATGGTTAGGGATTCGTTAGTCAAAGTTAAAGCTCAGAGACGACCAACAAGGTATCTTTGGTGTTTCAGGTCTAAGGATCATCTACGCAACCGTGACAAAAGAATCGAACTAGCTAACAGTGAGGTATATACCATCCATCGATTCTAGGTCGGATCAATTCAGTTAACTCATTCTCTAATGAGCACCTATAGGTCTAGCATATTGTTTCTACACAAGCGACTTATAGGATCAGTCACCCTCATCATATGAGCTGAAGAAACCTTTACTAGTCTATCTGGATGTTTGATGTTCATCTCAAACATCCTCCGACTAGGAATAATTAAGAACACGTGTTTGTAAGTCTTCGGTCCCGTAATTATGATCTCATCATAATCCAAATATTGTTGCACATGTTCATGGACTTCATCGTGATACGATAAACATAGATCATACTAATTACACACAATGAATTAATGTCATTTATTAATAAACTGAATAATACATAGTATCATATTGGCTTTCAGACCACCTAATACTAACAATCTCCTATTTGGACTAAAGCCAATCACTTTTATATAGAATACTCATATTCTCTAAGTGACGCTCAAAGACATTTTTAGATAAAGGCTTTGTCAGTGGATTTGCTATATTGTCGGCTGAAGGAACTCTCTCCACTGCGACATCTCCTCAAGCTATAATATCTCTGATCAAATGAAAGTGCCACAGAATATGCTTCGACTTCTGATGAGACCTCGGCTTTTTCCCTTGAGCAATCGTCCCATTGTTGTCACACAGCAATGGGACGGGACCAGTGATGATTTCCACCATACCAAGATCGTCGATGAATTTCTTCATCCAAACAACTTCCTTGGCGGCTTCAATAGTAGCAATATACTCAGCTTCCATTGTCGAATCAGTAGTAGTTTCCTGCTTGGAACTTTTCCAGCTCACTGCTCCCCCGTTGAGTGAGAAGACAAAACCTGATGTTGACTTATTGTCATCAGGATCAGACTGAAAACTCGAATCAGTGTATCCTTGCAGCTTTAAGTCTCCTCCTCTGTAGACTAGAAACATATCTTTAGTTCTTCTCAAGTACTTAAGGATGCATTTCACAGCCTTCTAGTGTTCATCACCTGGATCTGCCTGATGTCTGCTTGTAACGCTTAGAGCATATGCAACATCAGATCTAGTACATAACATTGCATACATGATGGAACCTATGGCTGAAGCATAGGGAATCTTATCCACCATTGCCCTCTCCTCAGAAGTCTTGGGAGACTATCTTTTGGAGAGATAAATTCCATGTCTCATCAGTATGAGACCTCTCTTGGAATTTTCCATGCCAAACTTTCTGACAATGGTTTCTATGTACATGGATTGGGTTGAGGCAAGCATCTTCTTTGATCTATCTATATAGATCCGTATTCCGAATACGTAAGATGTTTCTACCAAATCCTTCATGGAGAAGTTCTTTGACAGCCGAATCTTTACAGATGACATCATTCCTACATCATTCTCAATGAGTAGAATGTCGTCGACGTAAAAAACTAGAAATGTGACAACGCTCCCACTGTTTTTCTTGTACACACAAGGCTCATCTTCATTCTTAATGAAGCTATAAGATTTGATTGCCTCATTAAACCTTATGTTCCAGCTTCAGGAAGCTTGCTTCAATCCATAAATGGACCTTTACAACTTACATACCATGTCTGGAGATTCCTTGGATGTGAATCCTTCTGGTTGTATCATATACACCTCCTCCTCAAGGTTTCCATTGAGGAAGGCAGTCTTCACATCCATCTGCCAGATTTCATAGTCATGGTAGGCAGCAATGGCGAGAAGAATTCTGATAGACTTAGTCATGGCAACGGGTGAGAAGGTTTCGTCATAGTCAACACCTTGTCTTTGACGATAGACTTTCGGCACTAATCTTTCCTTATAAGTCTTAATACGTCCATTTGCACCAATCTTTCTTTTAAAAATCCATTTGCAGCCGATGGGTACTTTACCCTCAGGTAAATCTTCTAAGTTCCAAATTTGGTTGATGTACATGGACTGTATTTCAGAATTCATGGCTTGCTGCCATTTCCCGGCCTATGGACTTTGTATGGTCTCCTGGTAAGTCTTAAGATCATCATTCTCATTATAGAGTATTCTAGAACCATCCAAATTAATATGTCCCACATATCTTTCTGGTGGTTTAGGTACTCTTTCTGACTAACGAGGTTCTTGTGTACTTATTTGAACAGGTTCAGAAACTGACAGTTCATCAGATGAACCATTATCAATTTGTGGGTTTGGGATTTCTTCCAAGGTTACTTTACTCCTATTGTTCTTCTAAAGAATATAATCTTCTTCAAGAAAGACAACTCTCCTGGTTACAAACACCTTTTGTTTGCCAGGATGATAAAAGTAATATCCATAAGTTTCCTTTGGATATCCCACAAATCTGCATTTGTTAGTTTTAGACTCCAACTTATCTGCATCATGCCTTTTAACATGAACAGGACATCCCTAGACTTTAACATGTTTAAGGTCTGGTTTCCTTCCACTCCATATCTCATATGGAGTGGTTTCAACAGATTTACTGGGTACCTTGTTCAGGATATTCATAGCCGAGCTAAGTGCATATCTCCATAAGGACACCGGTAATTTGGACAAGCTCATCATGGATCGCACCATTTCCATTAATGTGTGATTCCTCCTTTCTGATATACTATTCATCTGAGGTGTATAAGGAGGTGTAAGCTGAGATAGGATACCATTATCCTTTAAGTATTTAATGAACTATGTACTCAAGTATTCACCACCACGATCAGATCGGATGGCTTTTATGCTTTTTCTAGTTTATTTTTTTACTTCATTCCTAAATTCTCTGAATTTCTCAAAGGTTTCAGATTTATACTTAAGTAAGTATATGAATCCGAATCTTGAGTAATCATCAGTGAATGTGATGAAGTACGAGAAACCACCAATGGCTTGGGTAGACATAGGACCACATACATCAGAATGTATTAGTTCCAGTAAGTCTTTGACTCGTTATTCAGTTCTAGTAAATGGAGATTTAGCCATTTTACCCATCAAACATGACTCACATGTCGCATATGATTCATAATCAAATAGATCTAAGTATCTATCTTTATGCAACTTTTGGAATCTGTTTTCTCCAATGTGACCAAGTCTACAATGCCATAAGTAGGCTTTGTTCATTTCATACCTTTTTCTTTTAGTTAAAGAACTAATGTTTAAATTCTCATGAGACACATTTAAAAAATACAATCCATTGGACAATATAGCAGAGGCTATTAATTTATTTCTAAAATAAATTGAACAACAATTGTTCCCAACATGTAAATTGTATCATATTCTATCTAGACATGAAATAGAAATAATATTCCTTATTATGCTAGGTACATAATAACATTCATCTAATAAAAATGTGTCTCATGATGGTAACTTAAGCTTCACTGTCCCTACGGCGATCGCCGCAACTTGCGTCGTTACCTAGCCTCAACTCCACCTCGCTAGTCCTCAGCTTACGCCTTCTTATCAGTACCTGCACAGAATTGCAGATATAAGAAATACATCCAGTATCCAATACCCATAATGTATAATCTCTAATTGACAAGTTTACATCTATCATATAGATACCTGAAGCATCCTACTGCTTCACAGTTCCTCTAGCCTTGTCCTTGAGGTATTCTTTACGATTCCTCTTCCAGTGTCCCTTCTTATGACAGTAGAAGCATTCATCCTTCTCAGCACTCTTGCTTTTGTCCTTTTTGACAACCTTCGGCTTCTTCTGATTCTTGCCTTTGCCTTTCCTGAAGACTTGAACTGCTAGTCTTTTCCTGCCAGTCTTACCAACCATAAGAACATGGGGTTTATCCTTCACAAGGTTCCCCTCTACAGTCTTCAACATGTTCAGTAATTTAGCTAAAGTGGTCTGGATCTTGTTCATGTTAAAGTTCACAATGAACTAAATATATGATTGTGAAAGTGAAGATAATACAAGGTCAGTATGCATCTCCTTGGGGAGTGGAACCCCAAGAGCATCCAGCCTCTCCACCCACTCAATCATCTTCAGCACATGAGTCTGTACCGAAGATCCCTCTGCCATCTGAACCTTGAACATATTCTTAGATATCTAATATCTTTCGATTCCACTCTACTCACCGAATAGCTCCTTCAGATGGAGCATGATGGATCTAGTATCAATCTCCTCATGTTGCCTCTGCAACTCATTACTCATAGATGCTAACATATAGCATTAGGCCATGGTGGAGTCCTCTTTCCATTTCTCATATGTCAACATGTTCTCCTCTAGTGCATCTAATGTTGGTCCAGTAGGAGGTTCCTCATTCATGACATATGCAATTTGCTCAGACCTGAGGACAATCTTCAGGTTCCTGAGCCAGTCTAAGTAGTTTGGGCCTGTTACACGATTGACATCCAGTATGCCATGCAACGAGTTATGGTGCGACATTTTAGCCTACAAGAGATAATCAAATGAAAATTAGCAGACAATCAGTTTACTAATTTAAAAACAAGACGTGGACTTGGTTTATCTAGTTTTACTCCGACTAATTTTTGTCGGACTGTATAACCTTCAGGTATACAGAACGGGAGACACCAACAGTCTCCTAGTGGGGATCAGAATTTCCAAGAGTCACAGTATAACCTCAGGTAAACACATAGTATTATACTATTTTCTCGGAGCAACCATATCATGGTAATTGCAACTCCTTGCAATATCCAATCATGTTTCGACTCCCAAGTTATTAATGGTCCCGGGTAAACACAGTAGACCATTATACCCGATCTAAGCTTTACCATCAATACGTGACATATTAGAGTAGAAATATAGTCTCCGAATAAATACGTGGATAACTATATTGTTCCTCTATTCTTATCCAAAGGCATCTAATGCCATAATTAATAGTCTTCTTAACTGACGATGGCAAATCTCGGGTAACCACATAGTATATGCCACTACTAAATTAAGTTCTATTAATTATATTAATAGAGAGCCACGCGATGCATTCTTAATGACTCGCGCTACGGCTTAGAATTTGTAACGAAAGTTTTATTTATTTACTTTGGTTTCATCCTAGGTGACAGTATTAAATATATTGAATATATTATATATACTAATAACCTAATTTATTTGATTCGTAATCAAAAGAAAACACATGCATTACATACATGTCAATAGTGTGGTCATGGACGGCACTGCGGTTTGACTTGAGCCAGACAGTCAAACACACGTACACAATATAACAATTTATATCATGAGTCTGCAAACTCATAGATTTAATGAACTCCTTCATATTCATCTGGTTGCAGTTGCGGATCATCCTCGCTCCATGCTTAGCCGCCTCGATCAGATTACATCATAAAATTCTCAATTACATGATAATTTAAAAGATGAAGCCTTATGGCGAGTACATCAGGGAGGGAGGTAGAGACACAATAGAATATGAGAGAGGGAGAGGTTCGCAGACCTCTATTTATTAACAAATAATAAACCACGTAATCACACATTATTGATCCAGATCCACAAGCTAAATATTAAATGCTAATCCATGACCACCATGTAGTTTTTAATTAAACAAACCACATAAGTAGTGCACATCACATGGCTAAATAAAAAAATTTCAAAAATATTTAATTTTGGTTTCATAAACTAGGGACCAAACGGAAATTGGATTTGAATTTTCGAAAAAATTATTTAGTTAACATGCAATCAAATCATGTTTAAAAGCTGTAACAATACATCATATGTTCAAACCATCCAAAAAGATCCGATCTTTAGATATTCCATGCCACTTACTCATTTTGAATTTAATGTAACTAATTTAACATTTAAATTAATAGACATTAATATCATCAAATCTAACAATTAGATAATAAATTAATTAACAACCAATTTGTTAATTAAATTAGATTCTAAATTTAAATGGGCTCAATAACATAAAAATAGAATTGCATGGGAGACCCACCCCCTTAGCTGTGCCCAGCTAGGAAACCCTAGCTACGCACAGCAAGGGCGGCCGCTACCGCCGGCCACTTGCCCAGCAGGGCCACGGTAGGGCACCACCTGGCGGCCAAGGCCCCGGCGACAGTGTCGGCAGTCCCTGGTCGGCCAACGGTGCTCCCCTCCCCTTCATCTGAAACCGACCCCCCCCCCCCCCCCATTTCCTTTTTACTTCAACCTGCATAAAGAAGAAAAGAAAAAGAGGGCCAACCTGTGGTTCTTCTCCGGTGCCACTGTTGAACCTGGCTCTGATACCACTGTTGGGTTCGCTGTGTCGAAATTCGTCCGAAAAATGCAGCGGAAAATTAATTTTAGAACGGATCCGTCCCGTTTCGATATACAAAAACCTAAAGCGGTAAATCCTATTTACCTTGCGTGGAGTCGAATCCGCGTTCATTTTCCAGTTCCGTCGGAGCGATGCAGCAGGCCGTGCAGGTGTCCGGCCTCTAACGGTATCCACGCGGTTCTCCTCGCGATGGATCATCCTCGCCTCCTTGCTCGATGCGGCGTTCGTGGATCCCGTTTGGCTACGCGTAATCTGCCGCAACATGCGGATTCGGAAACTCCCATCGGACGGAAGGCGGAGCTGTCGGGAGTCGAAGCAGAGCCTCCAGAGGGCCGGCCTCGAGACATGCACCCAGGAGAGAGGAGAGAGAGAGGGCGGCAGCTAGGTCAGGGTTGCTGGCCCCCGACCTAGCGACCGTTCTTTTATAATAAGTGTATTTGCAGTTTTTTACAAAAACCCATACTTATCTGAAATACCGTCAAATAATCTATCGACTTGAAAACTTTTTACGTGTGACCCTCTAGGCCCAAATACCAGTCCAGTTAATGGCCCATTAATCCCAGTAACTCTTTACGGACCAACTGAATTAATTAATATCCTTATATTTATTAATCAGCCAAATTTAATGTCCCAAAGTAAATTTAGACGAGCTTCCGATCACGTTGGATGCCAAGCAACATCGCGTGATCCTGGATGGCATTGGGGTTACTGTTGGAACCTTTCCGTCATCAGTTAGCGCGCGGATATAATCCTTCATCCGTGTAATGTTCCCGAATTGACCTAGGGTATGGTTTCCTGTTAAACCCTAGCCGATCGATGCACTTGAATCAGATGCCGTAAATCTATATCGGATAACTCTTTATCTGATACAGAGTCCGCCCTGGCCAGGGACTTAAGCGCATCATTCCCGGAACATTCTCTCTCATAATACCAAGAGCGGATGATCCCATATTGAACACACAATTACATTCGAGGGCATTTCTCAGAACCCGAACATTTGACTTATTGATAACCCATGGTTAGGGATTCGTTAGTCAAAGTCAAAGCTCAGAGACGTATCGACAAGGAATCTTTGGTGCCTCAGGTCCAAAGATCATCTACGCAACCGTGACAAAAGAATCGAGCTGGTTGACAGTGAGGTATATTTAAATGCCATCGTTAAAACACAAATAACATCAATCTTAATTTCTGAATCTCAAATAAAGATAGCAATGTAGTGCATGGTTGAGATCGAGTCGATCCAAGGAGAAATAGATTATTAACCTTGAAAATGTTGGATTTGGTTTGCAAAAATTGTTGACAAGTGTGACTTTGAGATGCAAATCTAGAAAGGGTGATTAGATAAGTGCCAGGAATTAATTACACCTCTAAAACACCTAATATTAAGAAAACATTATCAAAACACTATTTTGCAGAAATTAACAAAACAATAAGCTAACTAGTTAATTATAAGTCTAGGAATACCAAATAGGATTATTCATATCGATAGAAGCAAATAACATGGCTACCATTACTGAGATAAAACTGTAGGTGCTGAAAAATTGCTCGTGTGATTTATGTGAAAAAACTATGTTGTTTAGGGTAAATTAACCTATTAAAAAAAATGCAACTAAGGTGCAGTGATCGCCAGAAACTTTTAACTAAAAAGCTTCAAAAGAGGTTGATCGCCTACCTGTTTAAACGCGGAAGATTGAGTCCTTGGTTCCCCTCCTTCAGCCGGCTGAAGAAAGAGAGCCTCTTTATTCTTTTGTTCTTGCTGTTGAATGTTGAGGATCGTCCAGAAGTTCTCCTGGCTTGTACTTGACTTCCCTCTTTTTGATTTCTTGTTGTTGTTGTTGAATGCAGCAGAGACAGAGAAACAGAAAAATAAAGAAGAAATACTGATGAGAATTTAAATAGAAATAATATCAAAGTTAACCATGATTATAAACATGTTTAAACAGCAACTCACTTGTTTAAATGGCTTTGAAACCCCTTTAGAACAGATGGGTTTTGGAAAATTGATGATGTGGTGTGTGTTGCATGAAGTGAATATGAGGTATGAAACTAATGAATATGTAAAATGAAATTCAGATATGAAAAACTTATGCCCAGTCCAGTTAGTTGAAGCTTTGAAGAGATGAAGATCTTGAAGAAGGATGCCGACTTCTGGAAATGGCAGCGCTCCGGCGTTCCGACGTGGTTGCTCCGATCTTCAAATCGCTATAACGCTGTGGCTCAATAATTCTCTCTCTCTTTTTTTTTAACTCCTTGAGATGCAAGGTATTTATAGGCATTTTCTGCGTTCGCGATTAACATAGAAAAATCTAGGATTTATCTACTTTAATCGACAGATAATTACTGATTAATTCATCTTTATCTGTAATTATCTAAAACGCGTCCACCTTGAACGACGCCTTTCAGATTAATTAAGATAAGGATAAATATCCGGGAAAACTTATCTTTATCTTTATTAGCTAAAACGCGTCCATGTGTGTAGACGTCTTTTACTCTAATTAAGATAAGGATAAACATCCGGAAAAGAAGTTAAAACAGCTTAGGAAACCTAAAAAGCGTCGACCCTTACAGACGCCTTTTAGCTAATAAATCAATTAATTAAAATTCAAATTTAAACGGTAAAATAGGAATAAAGTCTAAATGGCGTCTACATGGGTCGACGCCTTTTAGACTTTTTCATATTTTAACTGAAATTTGAGTTAAAATCAATTCAATTGATTAACTTAAACATGTCTGTTAATCCCGACACTCAAAAAGATTAATAAAAATTAATCAATGATTAATTATCAGACCATTCTGAGGTATTATTATATGATATGAAATTTACTCAAAATGATGTCAAAATTAGCGTGTCTACAGCTGCCTCACCTTGGCATCGTCTTTGCAAGGGAGTGAAACGGAATGGAATGTACTGAAAAGGTGATGCCAAGGTGTGATGAGACACGCTCTTAACATCACATGATTGGAATTTTTCTCAAAATCATCAATGAAGATAGCTCAACGAAATCAATGGAATCAATCATGTCTGGATGAGGTAGACAAGGAAATAAAATAAGGTCGATCAACCTCCTCGGAGTGGGAAGTACCCCAGGTCATAGACACTGCAGGTTTCATCATGGGGAGCGTTTGCCAGCCAATGTGGACGTGCTGCAGCCATGATGGATCTTAAAAGAAAACAAGAAATATTGGATAAAGAATCCAAGAAAGGATAGAATTCCAATGATATCTTCAAGCGAACCTCAAAGATAATCAAGGTACTCAATTCAGAATGAAATATTTCATATCATGTTTTGAGTTATTTGATTAATGGTCTGAAACTTAATCAGTAATTAATTCTTATCACAATGATTTCAAAGTCCTACATGATGCATGCTGGGCTAAAAGAAAAATATAAAATCAAATAAAATACAAATTAATCAAGGATAATATTGTTAAATTGTCATTAATGAGTCAAGATACCAATTCTTGTAATCCAGTGCTAAGCCGAAGCTCGTTTATCCACGCACCGTTTCACAAAAGTGGAACCATCGTCCCCACTAATTAACAATCCAACGGCCTATCCGTGCGATTAAGAATCCTCTGGAATTATCACTGTTTTTGTTGAAGGGGAACTCAAATTCCAGTTTCATCAAAAACACAAGGTCCTTGATATACTCTAATAAATATTTAATATATAGTAATGCTGATGCAAATGAAATAATTACATGAAATAATACAGGGGTAGAAATAACCGTCTTTTTAGCCACGGTTAGGACTTCTTAACTCCCACAGTGGGATTCTCTTGACATTTTCCACTTTCTTGAATTTTCTGCAATCAAAATTGTTAATAACTCCAAACAAATATTCAATTTAAACATCAAAACATGGAATCATATAAAGAGATGAAACGCGTCGTGTCGTGCAGACGCCTTTTAAAGTTGAAACGCGTCGCTTATCCTCGACGCCTTTTACTCACAGAAACAGGTTTCTGACTGTTCTCTATTCGAATTCCAACTCTATCAATGCACATCCCTTTTCCAATCCGGAAAAGTCTTCTTAGGATCGCAATGTTGTCTATATAAACACCCTTAGGTCGTTCCCAAGCAATCCCACTACAATCCAAAGATCAAAAGTTAAGTTTTCTTCAAGGTTTCTTTAAAGTTCCAAGGTTTCCAAGGTTTCTAGCTTCAAGGAGGAGGAACTCCGAAAAAGGGAGTATGAATTCAAGCAAGAAGATGAAGATGTCTTTGGAGCAATTTCTGATGTGGAGAATCAACTCAATGGAAGAAATCCCAATCTCCAAGTAAGCTCAATCAACTTCTTTGTCAATTCTCTTCATCACGTTCTTCATGTTCCTCATCATGTTCTTCGTCTTTTCTTTTGGTTTTCCAGAACTATCCCATGTTTCCTGGCCCAAGGAAGTTCACCTCTTTACCTTGGATCCGTAAACTTGCAAAAAGCATCAAGCTTTCCATGCAAGTATTCATATCCAAGTGGAATCTCCAAGGTCTCGTAGTGCTTGCCAAGCATTACAAGAGCGCAAACGCGGATTGGGCGGCTATGGGCGCCTTGATCGAGTGGTGGCATCCCCAAACTCACACGTTCTTCTTCCAAGATTTCGAGTGCACGATCCTTTTAGAGGAGGCGGAGCTTCTTTTAGGTCTCCCAAAGACCAAAGAGAACAAAGAGAAGATAGCTCTGATGAAGGAGAGAATCACCGGTCAACAATTGTTGACATCTATTATGAAAGATCCTTCAGAAGCCAAAGGATGTCTCACTAAAAAGGGGATCAATCTCACCAAGCTAGCCGAGTGGACGCTGTACGAAATTGATGATCTAAGAGAGGATGAAGCGGAGGATGTAACAAAAGCCTTAGTTACATGCCTTGCCGGCGCCTTATTCTTTTCTGCGCAGGATAATATCTTAGAAGATGACCAAGTTAGTGCTATATGCGCAATCTTCGAAGGTAAATCCATTAGCACTGCACTCTTAGCATATCTTTATAGTGGGCTTTCTGCAGCGTCTGTGGGCCGTCCTCCTTATGGATGCATGCTTCTCTTCGCCTTATGGGTTGAACTTCACTTCAAGTTTGAGCACAGCAAGAAAAGGCCTCTGAATCCATCTCAAATCTACTTGAATAGCCCAATTCATTGCATAGCTAATGTTGTAAAGTTCAATGAGTACATGGTTAACAAGGTTCCAAAACTCAAGACCCGAGCCGACTGGAGAGAATATTTAAAGCTCATGACGTCCGACATATTCGACTCGTCTCCACTTGCTCTGGTTGGAAAACCTGTGTGGGTGCGTCGTGCAGCAGGAGCAGATCTTAAGTTGATCGGAGCCACCGAGTTTGTGCTGTACAATCCACATCGGTGCCTTACTCAACTTAGCTTGGGCCGTCGTGAATTCCCCGAGTTCTCTCCCACACTTCCGATCAAGAAGCGCGACTTGGAATCCGACGAAGACTATGAAGCCATACAAATCATTACCACTCTATGGAACCTTGGCTTCAGTTACCGTGTAAGATCCTCTAAAGATAGAGATAAATGATTGAAATTTCCCTATCTTAAAGGTCTTCATGAAATCCTTCCTTGAAGGTCCTCTTTCTCTTTTATTCATGATGTAATAAAGAAATTTTATTGAATAAAGAAGTTTTTCATGCCTCAAAACTTTTCCTCAACTTTCTGTGAAGTGCACATGATTTTTCCTTTAGAGAAAACTTGATTTTTCCTGAAAATTCAACAGTTCGGGTTCTGTTTAATGTAAAACGCGTCCAGTCAGAAAGACGCCTTTCAACCATAAATTCAATTTAATGCATAAAACGCCTCTTCCAAAACTGACGCCTTTCAACCGTAATTCTCTTCCAGAAATTCAATTTAATCCTCAAAAACCTGATTTAAACGTTAAACCGCGTCTGCGCATACTGACGCCTTTCAACTCTCTCTCCTACTTTTTCCAGGATTCTGTCATTAATTCCATGATCAATTCTCTGAAACGCGTCAACACACTAAGACGCCTTTCATGATTTTCCTCTGTACGGTTCTGACAAAAATTTTGAAACGCGACTACTTAGGTGGACGCCTTTAATTCAAATTCAAACTTCTGTCAGTGCCGCCTCAACTTTTGCGCCCTAAAACGCGTCATCTTGAGTCGACGCCTTTCAGCCTTTCGTTAACAGACCCGCGAAGGCCCCCTTTCTTCCTCACTTTTCCAAAACCCCTTCTCTTCCCTCTCCGGCGGCGATTTCCGAACTCCGACGATCTCTCCCCCAAATCTCCCTCTTCTCAAACCATGGAGCACGGTGAAGGCTCTGGGAAGACAAAGGTCATAGCCAAGAGGAGGCGGAGGCAAGAAGAACAAGTTCCCGAGGAGGTTCCGGCGGCTCTTGCGGAGGCGGCGGCTTTCTTGGAAGAGGAGCTCCCTCCACCGGCACCCATGGCGATAGAAGAAGAAGAGGAGGGCGACCTCCACACGGTAAGCTCCCTGTGGGCATGACTGGATGAAGAAAAGAGGAAGAACGGGGTTCTTTCAAGAACCCGAAATCTGGGCTTGAAAGGCGTCCAGACCAGGTGACGCCATTCAAAAGGCGTCACCATGGGTCGACGTCTTTCAAGATAAATTCCGGATTTTTAAATAGGAATAAAATTTTTGAATCGCGTCAAGGCATGTTGACGTGTTTTAAAAGACGTCCATGTGGGATGACGCCTTTCAAAAGAGAACTGATTTTCCTGTTTTTTATTAATTACTGACCCCTTTTTTATGTTTTTATTTGCAGGGAGTGATGAGGGCTAGGATTAGTTGGGACCTTGTTATAGGGGCTTATAGAGGGCTCCCGGATTTCCAAAAGGCGCGCCTGCGTCAGATGGGATTCGGTGAAGTGTTGGACATCGAGCCATTCTGGCTTGACTTAGTCCTGCTGCAGGCGCTCAGGGAGCGTTGGCATGCAGAGAGTCGGGCATTCCTAATGCCATGGGGGCATATGGTCCCCTCCCTAGAGGATGTGACCAGGATTACCGGCCTCCGGGTAGAAGGCCGACATGTGAGCGGGGTGACCAACCCCAACTATCAGGGATTGGCTGAGGCATTATTAGGGATAGAGGTATCTAGCCTAGGCAGGGAGTCTAGGATGGTCCCTAGGGTAGAGGTAGAGGCTGCACTAGGATTAGATGAGCCCCGGCGTCGATCTGACGAGACCCGGGAGGAGTTCAGGATTAGGCTAGCCGAGTCGTCCTCCTTAGTCTACTGTAGTGATCCTGGGCAGGTAGAGGAGGCAGATAGACAGCTTAGAGTCTTCTTAGTTTTCTTTTTCGGTCGGTTGCTCTTCGGTACGAAGGGCGACCATATCCATTGTAGATTTCTTTACTTGTTAGATGATTTAGCTAGCCTAGGGGAGTATGCCTGGGGTGCAGCCCTTCTGGCTCACCTCTTTGCCGATCTATCCGCGGTCACGCCGGACCGTGAGACTACTATCAGTGGCTTTTCACCATTTCTTCAGGTATTAAATTGTTTAATTATTTGTTATATGCAATGCAATATGATATGATGCTTTTTCTTTTCTAACCTATATGTTCATGAATGTAGGTGTGGAGCTACTACTACTTTCCGCTCGGCAGAGCGAGGATTATCCGACCAAACGCCGTCCCTTTTGCCTGCCGTTGGCAGCCGATTGTGGACACGGCTCCACAGCATCACCAGCTGACGGCCCTCCGCCGTCAGTTTCTGGATTATCCAGAACTCTTGGTAAACTTTTAACTTGTTTAATTTCATTAAATGCAATCCTTTTATTAAATGCAAGTTATTTATGAATGCATCTAACCTATATGCAGGTGATCTGGCGCCCATATCTGGGCATGAATGAGGAGGGTCAGCCGTGGGTGACGGCTGGCAGGAGGCGGTTTGGGAGGCAGATGTGGGTGCATTGCCTCAATGAGATTGAGCTCCTCCGCCTCCGGCTCGTGATGAGGACCCTGGGCCTCCACCAGGAGTGGATTGACGAGGAGGTCCCGGAGGGCGTCGGAAGGAGCATGAGGGGCAAGCAAGCCCTCACTGATTGGCGAGCAAAATTTCCTGAGCAATATGAAGACTGGCATCGCCGGGGTGTCAGAGTGGAGTCACGGGCGGTGAGTAGCGAGGCCTACCTCCAGCAGTACCGGGCCCACTACGCCGATCAGCTTCGGCTCCTCCGACCACTCGATGTAAGTATGCATTCATGCTTCTTAAATTTTATTATTATCTTGATTTATATTTGTGAATGAATGTATGTATGACATGCAGGACGCGCGTGATGCGGTCATCGTCGACCTCCGGGCCCGCCTACATGATGCGGAGGCCCAGCTAGAACAAGTTCAGAAGGAACTGTATGATCTGGTACGTATGAATGAATATGAATGCATGTTTTAATTAATTATTTTGGCGATTAACCACTGACAGTTGTCTTCTGGTGCAGCGAGACGTCTATACCCAGGCGGCTCCTCCTACTCATGGAGCTTCATCTTCCTCGTCCGCTCATGATGCTGCTATGGCTGACCTCCAGAGTCAGCTCGCCTCCGCCATCCACCGGGCTTCTCTAGCAGAGGAGGACCGTGCTGCTCAGGCAAGTTCTTCAATTTTTGAATTCTGAAATTGATTACTTGATTGATTGCCTTGGACTAACAAAATCTTCGTTTCAGGTTGCTGAGCTTCAGGAAGCCCTTCAGAGGGCTGAAGCGGAGATAGAGCAGGCCCGTGCTGCAGCGGCTCGTGCCGAGGCTGATGCAGAGCGGATCAGGGCTCTGGAGGAGCAGGTGGCTCTTCTCTCGACTGGAGATCTTGCACGCCTCCAGATTCGCCTGGAGGTTGTGACGGAGGAGAGAGACCGCGACCGCCTTCGACTGGAGGCTATGCAGGGTCGCTTGTCGGTTGCGGAGCATGAGCGCAAGATGGTGGAGGAACGGTTCCAGCGAGCTCGGCAGCGTGCCCATGAGCGTGGTCTGACCAGTGCCTTCACTGCCAGTGCTGTTGTATCTTCCGGTCATGCGGGGCCGAGCGTGATGAGACCACCTCCACCTCCTAGTCGAGGACCAGCACCGGATGCACCTGACGAGGCCCAGAGCCAGTTGGACGAGGGCGGAGGGGAGAGCCAGCCTTGAGGGCTCATGTATCTTCTTTTCTTCATGTATCATGTACAAAAACGCCTTTTGATAATATACGTGAAACTTTTGGCTCCAATCTTGTGTTCCTGTGTTTATCTTGCATCCTGTACACACTTAACAAACAGGTTAAGTATCTGTTTAGGCTTAGCCCCTTGCCTGACCAAATAAATGCTCAATCAATCTTTTCTTCAATAAATGGTCAAGGGGCATAGCCTTTATTAACAAAGGTAATGAGAATAAACAAACTTAAGTAAAAATGCAACATACAAGCAGACAGATGCTCACTGAAAATAAAAAGAATGAAACACACTAAATGCAACAAGCAGATGCTAATTGAAATATTTTTGTTGTTTTGAAATATTCATTTTTGTTTGGGGTTTTGAAATATATGTATTTTTTTGACTTTTTGATATATGTATTTTTTTGAATTTTTGATATATGTATTTTTTTGAATTTTTGACATATGTATTTTTTTGGATTTTTAACTAAAAGATCAGCATGGTACTTAGATCAAAAGATCATATTCATTTATTAACTTAATTTCCAAATTATTCTTTAACAACTCAACTTAAACCTGTCGTGTTTGAATTTGTGTTTCGATTCGTGATCCCATTTGATGATTTGACCCTTAGTCAATCTAAGCCATTCCTTAAGTTTGGAGTACATCTCTTTAGAAAGAAAAGATGAATAAGTTTAGAAAGCCCATGAGAAGGTTCCGGAGACTTAAAAAGATGTCCCTTTTCTACCCTAATATCCGTTGGGGTTCGGTCATTTCTTTTCGGGGTATTTATCGACCTTGCGTTCCCTTTCATTTCATTTCATGGCCTTGATGTAACGTTTGTAGTGTAATGGCCTTTTGATTTGACATTTGGCTTTTGCCTTGCGTTTTCTTTTCGCTATTCTTTTTTCTTTTCTTTCACTTTGGGACGGATCTCCCCCATTTTTTTATGACGGCCTCCTACTAAGATGGCGGGTATTCTTGGTAGTCTATTCTAAGCCTCGTTCCGACATCATGGGCCGAATTAAAACAGAATTTTGTTTCAAAAAGAATGATTTGTACTTTACACTTTCGGTCAAGCTTTCGATATTATTTAGGACTTGTCATCTCTTGTTACTCACGAATCAAACGTGTCAGTGTGTGCAGTAATGGGCTTAAAATTAAGTTATTCAGACTGATAAGGAAATTTGAGTTTATAAATTTTCTGATTCCACTGGTCTTTGTACCATACTGATCGACTCTTTAACCTAAGGGTAGTATTTCTTAAGATGTAAACCATTCCAGGGATGTTTTAACTCTTCTCCTTATGCATTAACAAGACGATAAGCATTACCAGGAAAAGCGTGCGATACAACATAAGGTCCTTCCCAGTTGGGTTGGAGCTTAGAGCGCGGACCACCAGGTTTTATAAAAATTCTTTTGACAACCATTTCACCGACTTTGAACTTACGTTCAATGACTTTCTTTTGATAAAAACGTGCTAGTCTGTTTTGATAAACTTTTGCATGATTAGCAGCTGACCATCTTTTCTCGTCTAAAAGTTCCAATTGAGCAAGGAGTGCTGAACGATGTTCATCAATGTAAAATTCCTTATTCAATTGTACTCTTAATGACGGTATGAGGATCTCATATGGAACTACCGCCTCCATTCCAAATGTTAAGGAATAAGGAGTTTGCCCAGTAGGTGTGCGGATTGAAGTTCGGTAGGCCCATAGAGCCTCAACCAATTTTTCTGGCCAATCTGCGAACTTATTAGATTTACACGTCTTTTTGATGATTTTTATCAAAGTCTTATTTGTTGCCTCTGCTTGGCCATCGCCTTGCGGATAATAAGGAGATGAATGATGCAATGCAATTTTATACCTGTTACAGAGATCCTTCAATTCTTGTGACACGAACTGCGGTCCATTGTCGGTGACGATGGTGCTTGGAATTCCAAATCAAGTGATGATGTTCTTCATGATGAACTTGCAGACGGTTGATGCTTTGACCTCCACGTACGCTTCAGCTTCTGCCCACTTGGTGAAGTATTCCGTTGCCGTGAGAATGAAAGATTTTTGCTTGATGCCGGAATCTGGGTTACCAAGAGGTCCAATGATGTCGAAAGCCCACATGGAGAAAGGCCATAGGGAAGAAACAGGATGGAGTGAAGATGCAGGAGAATGAATTTTGTCGGCGTGAAGTTGACACTTAGCACACCTACGGACATATCCTACACAGTCTTCTTCCATGGTTGGCCAATAAAATCCTTGTCTAAGGATCTTCTTTGCTAACATCTGTCCATTGACATGACCACCACAAACTCCACTATGAGCTCCATCCATAACCTTCCAAAGCTCATCTTCGTCTAGACATCTCAGAAGAACTCCATCAAAACCTCTCTTGTACAGTGCTCCTCCAACTATGGTGTATCTTTGAGCAACTCTCCTGATAGCTCTCTTCTCCTCAGTTGTAGCTTCCTCAGGATATGATTGATCTTCACAATATTTTGCAATTTCATAATACCATGGCTTCTGTTCGTCATCCATCTCTTCTAACAGCTCTATCAGCATGATTTCTCTTCTTTCAATGATATCTCCGTCTCTGACTTTCTTCAGCAACTTTTCCTTAGTTCTAAGGAATGAAGGATCTTTCACGGCAGGTGAAAGACGCCTATGAACTATGATTGATTCAGATTGTTTGCTGATTGGAAAATCAAGAGAAGATGCAAGTGAAGCTAGAGCGTCAGCTAAGATGTTTTGATTCCTAGGGACAAAGATCAATTTCGTGAAAAGCTTTGAGTAAGCAGAAGTCAGTTCTTGATAAGGCTTGAGCTTGGGATCAAGAGTTCGATACTTGGTCAGCACTTGGCGAAGAATCAGTTGGCTATCACCTACGATCCTGAGTTTGGTAGCACCATGGAAATGAGCAGCCTCGAGACCAGCAAGGAGTGCCTCGTATTCAGCTATATTGTTTGTAACTGGAAAATCAAGCTGAAAGGCTTGTGGAATGGTGATACCTTCGGGTGATAACAGAACGATACCGATCCCTTTTCCATGAGAATTCAGAGCTCCGTCAAAATGCAGAGTCCACATATCATCTCTGATTTGATTTACGGACATCAGTTCCTCATCCGGAAACTCCGATCGGACTGGATCAAATCTAGGAAGGGGATGATGAGCAAGATGTTCTGCTATGGCATAGCCCTTGATCACTTTCTGTTGGATATAGATGATATCGAATTGAGATAGAAAGCTTTGCCATCGTGCTAACCTATCAGTAAGAACAGATTTCTCCAGAAGGAATTTGATCGGATTCATCCTAGCGATGAGATGGACTTCATAGGCCAGAAAATAATGCTTCAATTTCTGCACAACCCAGACTAATGCTGCACATGTTTTCTCCATCGCTGTATATCTCTGTTCAGCGGGGTTGAGAAGTTTAGAGAGATAATAGGCTGCCCTCTCTTTTCCTTCTTCATCTTCTTGTGCTAGGACAGCCCCCACAGCATCATCCAGGACTGAAATGTAAAGTATCAATGGTTTTCCTGGAGATGGTGGTCTCAAAACAGGAGGACTTGCTAGATAATTCTTCAATCCATCGAATGCCTCCTGACACTTATCGTCCCAATCGAATTTGACTCCCGGCTTGGTAAGCTCGTAAAACGGCTTACACCTTTGTGAGTGCTGGGAGACAAAGCGGCGAATAAATTGCAACCTTCCGATTAATCCTCTCAATTCTTTCAAGTTTTTAGGAGGTGGCATTTCTCTGATAGCCTTCGCCTTGTTAGGATCGATCTCAATTCATCGTTTGCTGACGATAAATCCAAGCAATTTTCCTGAAGATACCCCGAATACACATTTCTTGGGGTTCATCTTTAACTGATATTCTCTCGATCTTTCTAATACCCTTGCCAAAACTTTGGCGTGCTCAACCTTTGTTTTAGATTTAACTAATAAATCATCCACATACACTTCCAAATCTATGTGCATCATGTCATGAAATATTGCCATCATAGCCCTTTGATAAGTGGCTCCAGCATTCTTTAATCCAAATGGCATGACAACATAACAATATGTTCCCCATGGTGTAGTGAATGATGTTTTCTCTTGATCCTCTTCTGCCAACTTAATCTGATTATATCCTGAAAATCCGTCCATAAATGATAACGTCTCATAGCCAGCGGTGTTATCGATGAGTACATCAATATGAGGCAATGGAAAATCATCTTTAGGACACGCCCGGTTCAAATCGCGGAAGTCAATGCAAATTCTGACCTTCCCGTCCTTTTTTCATAACCGGGACTATGTTGGCCACCCATTGTGGATAAAGGACAACTCTAATAAATTTGGCTTTATGCAACTTATCGACCTCTTCCTTCATCTTTAGAGCCATTTGTGGGTGGAATCGCCTTAACTTCTGCTTGACAGGGCTAGCTCCTTCCTTTAGTGTCAATCTGTGTTCAACTAAAGACGAGTCTAACCCCGACATATCCTCATAACTCCAGGCGAAAGTGTCCTTATAGTCCTTTAGCACTTGTACCATTGCTTTCTCATTTTCTGAAGAAAGATTTTTACTGACGAGGACAACCTTAGGTTCGTCTTCAGTCCCTAAATTAATTTCTTTGGTAGGCTCTTCTACGGCAGCTGAGGGTTCATCAAATCTCTTCACTCCACTGGAATATGCCTCAGCCGCGTCCTCGTCGTCTTCCTCTTCAACAATGGGGTCCTTTTCATGTGCTAATTCATATACCCCGTACCCATCATTAACTAACTCATCGTCCATGCAATCTCCTGGCATCTGAATTGGATTTTCTAAAAGCTGAGGGATTAAAGAACAATAAGAGCACTTATCAGCTAAGTCCTGGAGGTATCTATCCGGAATTTGCCTACCCTTAGGCTTCCTAGACTTCCTAAACTGACTAACCTGACTAGACTGCCTAACTTCACTATCATAACCTAACGAAGACGAAGCAGGATGAAAATCCTGGGATACAGGTGGAAATACAAGAGAATCCTCCCGAGGGGAGGGACAGAGTAAATCTAGAAGAGAATCTTGACCGAAGGACCCGCGCGGCGGGGTGTAATCGGACAAGTAAGATGTTTCCTCGATGAGGATTTGGGAAGAATTTGTTGCCAAATTGGCGTTTTTTTTTTGGAAAATGAAAGAATTAAACATAAAGCAGGAATGAATATGAATGGGAGGAGAATCAGACGGAGGAAGTGGCATCAAGGCCAGAGGATTGGGGGGATCATATAGTAATATGTCCCAGATCAGATTATACAACCTTTCTAGATCGAGAGGAGGTTGTGGTATAATGTCCCGAGGGGACAGAGTAATCATGACGGGCGGAGCCCGTGGAATATCTTCAATTATGACCCGCGACCAAGTCGGGGTCAAAAGCAGTGTACGAAAAAGAGTATGGAGCGTGAAGACATGTGAAGGATATGTCCCCCTCCAGAGCAGATCTGTTGTATAACCAGCTTCATAGGGGTCATCTGGCTCCCCTTCATCAGTTTCTTCAGATAGAAGTATCCGCTTGTCAAATATGGCACCAGGGCTTTCAATCAGTTCATCAATCTGCGGCGGCCACTTAGGTTCTGCAGGATCCAGAAATAGTCTGTTCAGTGCAATATACAGGTCTCTGAGGTCGAACCACCTGTACCATTCACATTCAGGGTCATGGAATTTCCTCCTTTTCATAGGCCGCAGAGCCTCCAAGGATTGGTACGTAAGCAGTTCAGAGCAATGTCTGGCCAAATCCCTCCCATATATATCATGGAAGTCAAAACAGGAAGTAATGACTACCGTATTGTCGTGGCTAAGTATGGGCCCTTTCACGAAGTGCGTACACAGGGTCCATGTTAGGGGATCTCGGCCTTCTTTGAGTGGCGTAGACATTGCCTCCCAGATTTTCGGGCCTTCTTTGATCTCTGCTTTCTGAACCGGATCTTGCTTCAGTTTTATTGGCCTATAGCCCAGACCACTTCCAGGTGCTGCTCGATGATTTCTGACAGGAGTGGTCCTACCTTGCAATTGCGTGCCCAGACCTTTCCCAGGCTCGTAGCCGTTCTTCATCATGATCCTCCATCCTGGGGTACTCATGCACTTCCCCCTTTTGATAGCATCTAACGGATACGGAGAAATAGTAGCGGCTTTTAGAGGATCAGCCACTGGGCGGTAGACCTGTAATACCGACAGAAAAGGTTGTCGGCCAGGTAGAACAGCAGATTTGATGTTCAAGGTATGAGCAGCAGCAAGGATCGGCTTGCTCGTTACTTTAATTATTCGTCCTTTGTAAGGAAATTTGAGGCATTGATGATTCGTAGAAGGAATCGCCTCGAGAGTTTTAATATAAGGACGACCTAAAATGGCATTTATGGAAGGGTCGATTTCCAAGATGTGAAATTCGACCTCCGCATGACTTACAGGGCCCAGCTCCACCTTTAAATAGACCATTCCCAGAGGGGAACGGGTAGAATTGTCATATGCTGTCACTGATATGGGGCTGGGCAGCCATTTCTCTTTGGGTACACCACATAACTCCAGGGTCTTCGGAGGTAAAACATTGATCGAAGCCCCTGTGTCGACCAGGCATGCATCCATGGCCTTCTTACAGATATTGACCGTGATACTCAGAGCCATGCTTCTGGCTGCCGGCGGTGCTAGTTCCGATGTATGGAATGTTATAGAGGGCTGATCCCCCTGAGGAACTAGTAGTGCTGCAATCTTCTCTACCGGCACGTCTTCATTGACCATCACCTTTTGCAGATATTCCATTAAAGCTTCTTGGTGACTCTTGGATCTTTTGATTAATTCTAGTATAGTGATCCGTGCCGGTGTCCGATCCAGGTGTTTCAACAAGTCATATTGAGTGCCTGGTGCACTCTCTTCATTGTGGGCTTCCTCAGTTGGCTGTGATGGGCCGTCTCTGACTGTGGACTGAGGAAAGACCTTGTTGAAAATCCTTCCACTCCGGAGCGCGTGTTCCTCAACCGTGGAGGATCCGGGTGACACTTTAAGTACCGCAGGGTTGGATGGTGCGGATGGCGTAGAGGGTTGGTATGTAGGTGATGGCGTAGGGCTAGGTGGTGGTGGTGCGGTGCGGATTAAAGGCCTAGAGGGTTGAATGGTGGATGGGTAAGTGGTTGGCGAAGTGGGGAATGGTACGCGTAATAGCGGTCTAGATGGTAAAGGCATATCTGGATAGGTGGTGGTGGTAGTGGGTGAAGTAGGAAATGGTACGCGTAATAGTGGCCTAGATGGTAGGAGGGGTGCGTTATTGGTTTGCGGGGGGTTATATGATGGAGGCGTAGTGGTGCGGGGTGTAATGGGTCTAAGGAAGGCGGGTAGTGGTAATGGATTATTGGGCGTGGGTGAGTGATATGTAGGTGTGGGTATGGGGGTGATGGTAACGGGTTGTGGCCTTGGTATGTGGATGGTGCGGCGTGGTGGTCGCTCTGCGGTACTTTGAACGTGACCCGTTGAACAAAGAGAGGAAGAGTCCTCTACTCTCCACTGCTGCCCACGACCAGCCTCAGACTGTCTGTTCGTCAAGATGGGAGCAACCTGGTTTTGGTTCTGATGCTCCGGGAGTGGATTCTGCACTATGCCCATGTTGGGTGGTGCTACTGCCTGTGCCGGTGGTCTTGCTTGCTGCTGCTGCTGCTGCGGTCTCCTCGCCTTCAGGGCTGTTATGTATTTCTTCATTTCCTCCCAGTCTATGCCGCCCTGCTCGTTGAGATCATGGATATAATCTCTGAATTGGAAGCAGGTGTCAATGGTATGCCCAGGTTGTCTGTGGAAGTAGCAATACCTAGACGTATCGGCATTTTGAGGCCAGACGGCCTTCTCCCTTGGCAAAACTAAGGCATTGGCTGCCATTAAAGCGCTGAAAATATCCGCCAAGGATTCCGGGAGGGCCGGGTACTCTACCCTTTTCGGGCCTGGAGGTCTCCTTTGTTGGTTGTAGTCACCAGGAGGAGGGACATTGTGGTACGCCGGCGGTGCGCGCGGCTGGTACTGTGGCTGTTGCTGTTGCTGCTGATGTGGCTGCTGATACTGCTGTTGTCGTTGCGGCTGTTGCTGTAGCTGTTGCTGACTCGGCTGCTGGGGCCGCTGGTACTGCTGTTGGTAATGGGGGTTCTGCTGCTGCCTGTACCCCTGTTGACTCGGCTGTGGTGGCCTCTGGTACTGCTGTTGATTCCTCACAAACTGGGGCGAGTTATTGTTCATGGTACTGACCTGCTCGTGAGAGAGCGTGCCCTCAGTAGTTGGACCTGAGCTAGGAGAATTCGGCACTGCAGGCTTCCGAGGTGGAGGTCTGCTAGGTCTATGAGGATCAAAGACGCTAGAGAACGTAGCGTCCTTGAAAGCATTCTGGCAGTACCGTGCCCTTTCATAGAGCTCTGCCATATTAGTTAAATTGTTCAAGGAGAGGACTAGCTTGAACTGGAGAGTGGCGTTAGAAATTAACATTTTCACTTGTTCAGATTCAGACAAGTGATCTTTCACTTTTTCAGCCAGACCCCGCCACCTGTCAGCAAAACTAACAAACTCCTCGTCCGGTTTCATCTTTTCTGCAATAAGATCCGTGATAGACAAGGAGGGTGCAACTCTGTCCTGGTATCGTTGGATAAATTTACGTGAAACGATACCGTAATCCTCTACTTCTGAGGGTTCCAGAGAAAAGAACCACTCGAGGGCTGGTCCCTCTAGGGATCTCCTGAACAAGAAAGCTAACGACCTCTTATCATTCTGCCAGAAAGAGGATTCGTACATGAACTCCTTCAGATGCGTGAAGGGGTTACCAGTACCGTTATACTTTCGATACACTGGCATTTCAGAGGGTGGCAGATGGAACACTGGCAGGCTCGGTAAATTGATTTCCGGCACAGCTTTAACCCCCATCATTTTCTGAAGATTGTTGAACTGCTCATCCATGCACTCCATCTTGGCCAACAACGTCTGCGTGGTCAGATCTGCCTGGGGAGGAGGAGGAGGAGGAAGTACCTGATAGGCCTGCTGCCTAGAGTAGGTTGGACAAGGAGGATAATAAGGATGAGGTCCGGCAGAGCTTCCGCCATGCCCGAGGGCATTTTGATAAATGGGCGTCTGCGGTCTAGCCGGTTGCCTGGACGACGAAAGTTGTGGCCCAGTTGGCCGAGAAGTAAGATGAAGGCCTTCCATGGCCTGATGGATATAAGGAGGAGGAGGTTGTTGAGTAACAACAGGGGGAGCCATAGGGTTCGGCTCAGCAGGCTGCATGGGTGCCTTCCCCTTCAAGATAGACTGGATCGCCTCGAACTGCTGAGGGTCCAGTCGGGAGGCAAGAACTCCCAGAGCATTGACAAGATCCATAGGATCGGAGGGTAAGGGATCATTCTGATTCATGTCCCCCTCAAGGTCAGGATTAGGAATCGCATATTCATGCGGAGGAAGATCATGATATTGATCGTGCGGATGAAAAAGAGGAGTTCGGACATTCCCGTCATGTCGAACTGGAATGGGGACAGAATTACGAGAGGCATCAGCATCTCTCCCGTTCTCGTAGTTGAAATCTGAATTGCGAGGGGCATTAGCATCTCCCTCGTAGTTGATAATGGCGTCTTGGGCCATACTCAAATCTCTGCCTGATCGCAGCAACATGATATTAGATTCCCTTTTTTTTTTTTTCAAAACTTAATCAAACAAGTTGTGCAGAGATTAATCAAACAAGTGGATGCTTAACGTGATTTCAGGATTCCTTGTTGAGTTATTTGAATTGGATTAAACCACAATTTCGCTCAGGGAAGGATCCTAGTTTCAGTTCAGTTTCCACCGTTATTCTCTAAGATTTTCTCTCACAACGCTTTCGGAATCTAGCCGGGACTTCAATTGGTACAACCAGCCCGATGATCAAGGAGGAATACCTTGATTTTTGGGACTTATGGAGGTCTCAACGTCAACTTCTCTAGTCTGATCAAGGGACCAACCCAATCAGAGAGAGTTGCTAACGTTGAGTAATGTGTTCCTAAGAAAATGAGGGTTTTAGCCTCAATGCGTATGCCCTGCGACCTGGATGGCCTCTAATGCTTAATAGAGTATTGGGTAGCTAGCACTCAACACAGAAATCTGGAAACTGAAAAATAATTAAGAAACTGTCTGAATCGCGTCGATTATAGTCGACGCTATTCAAAACAGAACTTAATTCTTTCGCAGAGAACAGATGCAAACAGCAGAGAAAGCCTGGAAAATAACTAAAAACTGTCTGAATCGCGTCGATGATGGTCGACGCTATTCAACACAGAACTTAATTATTTCGCAGAAACAGATGTAAACGACAGAGAAAACCTGGAGGCTAAAAGGCGTCTAGGAGTGCTGACGCGGTTTTGAAACGCGTCGCTGTTCCTGGACGCTTTATAGTTCGCAGAAACAGATTTCCAGAAGGATTTTCTGGGTCGAATCCTCCTTAAACAGGGTAAAATGCAGTAAACAATCGACTCATGCAAAGATTTTTAGTTTCAGATTTTAAACAGGATGATTTACTATCTAAACAACTAAGAAATTACGCAATCACACAGCATTTTATCACAAAAAACAGCTTTTGAACTAATCAAAGGGGAGGCAAGATCTTGCCACTGGGGTGTGCACGTGGTGCACGAGGGAAACTAAGCAAACTAAACACTCATCAATTGGTGAGGACGTGTCGAAAGACACAAATGGTGCACCGTGGGTGCCCGGTATGATAATAGCAAGAACAAAAGAAATTAAAAGACGGCGAGACCAAGTCCCACCGTGATCGCCAAAAGAGCTGTAGGTGCTGAAAAATTGCTCGTGTGATTTATGTGAAAAAACTATGTTGTTTAGGGTAAATTAACCTATTAAAAAAAATGCAACTAAGGTGCAGTGATCGCCAGAAACTTTTAACTAAAAAGCTTCAAAAGATGTTGATCGCCTACCTGTTTAAACGCGGAAGATTGAGTCCTTGGTTCCCCTCCTTCAGCCGGCTGAAGAAAGAGAGCCTCTTTATTCTTTTGTTCTTGCTGTTGAATGTTGAGGATCGTCCAGAAGTTCTCCTGGCTTGTGCTTGACTTCCCTCTTTTTGATTTCTTGTTGTTGTTGTTGAATGCAGCAGAGACAGAGAAACAGAAAAATAAAGAAGAAATACTGATGAGAATTTAAATAGAAATAATATCAAAGTTAACAATGATTATAAACATGTTTAAACAGCAACTCACTTGTTTAAATGGCTTTGAAACCCCTTTAGAACAGATGGGTTTTGGAAAATTGATGATGTGGTGTGTGTTGCATGAAGTGAATATGAGGTATGAAACTAATGAATATGTAAAATGAAATTCAGATATGAAAAACTTATGCCCAGTCCAGTTGGTTGAAGCTTTGAAGAGATGAAGATCTTGAAGAAGGATGCCGACTTCTGGAAATGGCAGCGCTCCGGCGTTCCGACGTGGTTGCTCCGATCTTCAAATCGCTATAACGCTGTGGCTCAATAATTCTCTCTCTCTTTTTTTTTAACTCCTTGAGATGCAAGGTATTTATAGGCATTTTCTGCGTTCGCGATTAACATAGAAAAATCTAGGATTTATCTACTTTAATCGACAGATAATTACTGATTAATTCATCTTTATCTGTAATTATCTAAAACGCGTCCACCTTGAACGACGCCTTTCAGATTAATTAAGATAAGGATAAATATCCGGGAAAACTTATCTTTATCTTTATTAGCTAAAACGCGTCCATGTGTGTAGACGTCTTTTACTCTAATTAAGATAAGGATAAACATCCGGAAGAGAAGTTAAAACAGCTTAGGAAACCTAAAAAGTGTCGACCCTTACAGACGCCTTTTAGCTAATAAATCAATTAATTAAAATTCAAATTTAAACGGTAAAATAGGAATAAAGTCTAAATGGCGTCTACATGGGTCGACGCCTTTTAGACTTTTTCATATTTTAACTGAAATTTGAGTTAAAATCAATTCAATTGATTAACTTAAACATGTCTGTTAATCCCGACACTCAAAAAGATTAATAAAAATTAATCAATGATTAATTATCAGACCATTCTGAGGCATTATTATATGATATGAAATTTACTCAAAATGACGTCAAAATTAGCGTGTCTACAAAAACAAATTACAATAGTTCTAAAAAAATTAAATAACTGAAATGTTAACTAATTGTTTAACAACTAAAATAAACAAATAAAAGAATAACAGGGAAAACATAATAGGGACTGTGGCTCAGGCGGTGCAATGCGCCAGGGCAGTTGATAGCAGAGGTGGCTAGGAGGCGGGCAGGCACAATGGGCCGGCATGATCGTGGCAGGCGCTGGTGCGTGAGGCGCTGTGGACCGTCGGCTGGTAGGGTAGTTCACGGGCGTTGACGGGGTGCTGCGAGCCGTACGGCGGCTGGGCCGGAGCGTGGCCAAGCTTGACGCGTGGCCTCGGACGACGTGCACGAAGGCGAGGCGACCCTTCTTTGCCTGGCATGGACAACGACGTCCCAGCCGCGCGAAAGACACGGTGCTGCCGCGTGGAGGGTCTGTACAGCAGCGGGCGGCGAAGGCGACTCGTGGCACGCTGAGAAGGCACGGGCGTGGGCCCCTGCGTACGGCAGCATCGAGAGCAGCGAGAGAAAGAGCCCGAGAGAAAGGGAGAGAGAAAAAGTGAGGGAGAGAGAGCGGGCCAAAGAGGCAAAGGGAGAGAGAGAAAGATAGAGAGAAGACGCAGGGATAGAGAGATGAAAAAGTCGAGGGAGAGAGATCTAAGAGAGAAAGAGGTGGAGAGAGAGAGAGAGAAAACTGCAGGAAGAGAGAGAGAGTGTGTGGGTCTGAGGAAAAGACAAAGGGAGAGAGAGAAAAAGTGAGAAAGAGACAGATCTGAAAGAAGAGAGAGAGAGAGAACAGTGAGCAAGGGAAGAGAGAGATACTGCGTGGGGGAAATAGAGAGAGAAAAAGGTGGAGGAAGAGAGAGAAGACGCAGGACAAAGAGAGAGAGAGAGAAAAACTAGGAGAGAGAGAGCTCGGTTGGGGGGGTGTTTGAGAAGTTAGAAAAAATTCCAAAGTTGTGAAAATTCCGGAATTGAGAGTAAGAATTTCAAAAACAAGCTTCCGCCCCCTTTTTCTCCCACTTTCTTAGTTTTTATAGAAGAGAATTCTTAATTCAAATTTTGAATTTCAAATCCCCTAATAAATGGGCCCTTAATTGCTTGCATTAAGCTCCCCCTTGATTCGAGGATTCTCTATGAATGTACATTTGAAATAAAAATTTAGAGAGGGATATTTTGAATTTTGAATTGAAGAATAAATGTTATTTTCGAGATTTTAAAATTTTAGAATTCAAAAACAATATTTTCCTGGTCACTTCCTTGCAATCCAGGTAGTCCAACCACCATGCCATCTGCTTGTTCATGTCATGCATTTACATAAAATAACAGTTAAGTTCATGCGGCAGTCAATAGATCATCCAAATGCACATTAAATAATTGTCGAGAAAGTCTTATTTGAGAATGAAATTGCTACCCTTATTCAATCCATAGAGTGATGATATTTGAATTCGAATTTTACATAATTGATATGTTTGAACGGACAATTGATTTATCTATCATTCCATGCGATTTTGTTCATTAAATTGATAGCAAAGTGTGTAAATTTCATTTGTTATCAATGTAAAATTGTGAACTTATCAATACCAACCAGCGATTCTAGGTCGGATCAATTCAGTGAACTCATTCCCCAATGAACACCTACAGGTCCAGCATAGTGTATCCACACAAATGACTTATAGGATTAGTCACCCTCATCATATGAGCTGAAGAAACATGTACTAGTCTATCCGGATGTTTGATGTCTATCTCAAACATCCTCTAACTATGAATAATTAAGAACATGTGTTTATAAGTCTTCGGTCCCGTAATTATGATATCATCATAATTTGAAGATTGTTGCACATGTTCATGGACTTCATCGTGATCCGATAAACATAGATCGTACTAATTACACACAATGAATTAATGTCATTTATTAATAAACTGAATAATAAACAGATCGCCGCAACAACCGCCGCAATGTGCGGTCGAATTTCTGTCGAACGGGAGTCGGAGAAGACGGCAGAGCAGACCCATAGCGGAAGGTCGGCCTGGGGTGCCAGAGAGAGAGAGAGGGAGAGAGGAGGGATGGCCAGGGTTGAGCAGCAGCTTGGCCTGCTCAACCCGGTCGCTATATTTTATATTAACCGCGTGATTTTTCATAAAAACCCCCAGTTAAATATAAAACTCACTTTTAATCTATCACCTTGAGAATCTTTTGCGTGTGACCCTCTAGGCCCAATTACTAGTCCGGTTAATGGCCCAATAAGTCCAGTGACTCCTCACTGACTTAATTAATCAATTAATAACTCATATTAATTAATTAATTGACCGAATTAATGTCGCACATTGAATTCGGTCGAGCCTCTAATTACGTTGGGTGCCAAGCAACACCGCGCGAACCCGGAAGGTATTGAGGTTAAGTAACCCACTCTTGAAACCTTTCCATCGACATTTACCGCGTGGATATAATCCTTCATTCGTACAATGCTCTCGAATCTACTCAAGGTATGGTGTACCATCAAACCCTAACCGGTTGACTCACTTGCATCGGATGTTGGCATATAATAATAGAAAACTCCTTTCCCGATATTATCGTCTGCCCTGGACAGGGATTTCTGCTCATCCTTCCTAGAACATTCTCTATCTAAGTACCTAGAGCGAATGATTCCTTATTGACAATCAATTCCCTTCGACGGTATTCCGCTGTATCCAATCCTTGGCTGTTTAGAATCCCGTGGATAGAGATTCGTAAACCAAGGTCAAAATACAGAAGTCCACCGACAAAGTGTCCTTAGTGTCTCAGGTCCGAGGACCATCCACACAACTACGACAATAAAATCAAGTGGTTGACAGTGAGGTACTATACCATCCAACGATTCAATCGGATCAGTTCAGTGAACCCATCCTCTAATGAGCACCTACAGATTTGCCTTAGTGTCTCCACACAAGTGACTATGAGATCAGTCACCCTTATCGTATGAGCAGGAGTAATCAGTACTAGTGTAACCGGATATCCGATGTCCTTCTCGGATATCCTCCGACTAGGAACTATTAAGAATATGTGTGTTTAAGTGATCAGTCTCACTAGTATGATCTTACCATAATCTGATCACTATGGTACATACTCATGGACTTCATTATGAGACGATAACAATACGAATTAAACATAATGAAATAAGCCATTTTATTAATAAATGAACGAGATTTACATAGTCATTTGGGCTTGTAGGCCACCTAAGGCTAACACTGATAGGATTGAGGATCATCTTCCTCATTGAGTTGTACCTTAGACGAATTCTTAGAGACATGTCCAACATACCTCTCAGGTTCTCTAGGTACCCTACCAGATCTTCGTATTGCCTATGTTTTAGTTTAAGAAAGTTCCATTGGCGTTGTCTCATCTAATGAGACTGTGTCCCCAATTCAGACCTCGTCTAGTTCTATCTAGTTCCCACTGTTTTTCTAGAGGAGGTATTCTTTCTCCAGGAATACAACTCTCTTAGCCACTAGGACCTTTTGCTCTAAAAGGTGATAGAAGTAATATCTAAAATTCTCCTTTGGATATGCCACAAACCTACACTTGTCGGTTCTAAACTCTAGCTTATCTGTGTCATTCCTTTTCACATGGGCAGGACACCCCCAAACTTTAATGTGATTAAAGTTTGGTTTCCTTCCCTTGTATATCTCATATGATGTGGAAGGAACTGACTTGCTTGAAACCCTGTTCAACAAGTAGACTGCAGTATTTAAGGCATAACCCCATAAAGACAAAGGTAATCCTGATAAGGACATCATAGAATGGACCATATCTAACAAGGTTCTATTTCTCCTTTCAGATATATCATTATGTTGTGGTATATATGGTGGGGTCCACTGAGAAATTAGTCCATTGTCCTTCATGTAAAAAGTGAATTCATGACTTAAGTATTCACCTCCTCGATCTGATCAAAGAATCTTGATACTCTTACTAGTCTGTTTCTCTACTTCGTCCTTATATTCCTTAAACTTCTCAAAGGCTTGTGATTTATGTCTCATCAAATACACATAGTCATACTTAGAGAAGTCATCAATAAAAAAATGAAGTAGAGATGTCCTCCTTTAGCCTCTGTTGACATGGGTCCACATAATTCGGTGTGTATGAGTTCAAGAAGGTTAACAACATTCTCACCATGTCCACTAAAGGGTGCCTTGGTCATCTTCCCCATTAGACAAGACTCACATATATCAAATGATTTAAATTCAAATAAATTCAAGTATCCATTTGAACATAGGTGAGAGTGCCTCTTCTCACCCACATGACCAAGTTTACAATGCCATAGGTATGCAGGATTCACTTCTTCTGACTTAACACTGGGAACCTACATAACATCAATACAAGTTTCTAATACATACAAACCATTGAGCAAATGCCCATTAGCAATGATCAAATCAATATTGATAATCGAGTATCCATTGCTAGTTATTGTCAATGAGTAACCAATGTTATTCAGACAGGAAATAGAAATAATATTTCTGATAATATCTGGAACAAAGTAACAATCTTTCAATTCTAGAATTTTTCTGAAGGTAGACTAAGGCGAGCAGTCCCTACAGCTTTAACAGCAACCAAAGCTCCATTGTCCATCCTCAATTCAATCTCCTTTTTTCCAAGTCGCCTTTTATTTGTTAGAACCTACAAAGAATTGCAAACATGAGACGTGCATCCAATATCCAATACCCATGATGTAGATCTCATAAATCACAAATTCAGGTCAATGACAAAAGTACCTTTATTTAGAATTGCCTTACAATTCCTTTTCCAGTGTCCAATCTGTCCACATCGAAAACACTTGCTTTCTTTTTCATCCTTCTTGCCCTTACCATTTCCTGCCTTGTCAACCTCTCTACCTTTGGCCTTTTTCTTTCCCTTCTTCTTGGTGGGTGTCTGGGTGGCTTTCCTTTTCTTGTTGGTCCGACCAACAATCATTAAAGATGATGGCTTTATCCTTTTGTATAGTCCCTTCAGCACTTTTCAACATGTTTAGAAGTTTTGGAAGAATGACTTCAATCCTATTCATGTTGAAATTCATGATGACTGGAGGAAATGATTCAGGCATGTAAGGAATTGCCATGAACGCATCGGAAATAAAAATGATTCCATTGTATCGGTTGCTGGGGTCGTAAAACGGACATTAAAACTAACGGGAAGAACAGTTCTTCACCTTTGCGGGGTTTCGAATCTCCCGTAGATGATGCCGACTCGTTAATCGCGCACGCGCACGATCTCCAGAGGTATCCACACGAGTTCCCGCAGCAGACGCGATTTCCTCCTCGACTTGAGTGCTCCGACCATATCTCAAATCCACCATGCGCTGAGAGAGACAGATCCACTCCAAGAGAGAGAGAAGGAGAGAGAGAGAGGAGAGAGAGAATCTGGGGAGTAAAATTCGTCCAACTAACTTTTTACCACTCTCCCTTGGCCCTCTTTATATAGAAATAAGGATAAGCACAAGAGTTAATCCTCATGATTATCCAAGAGTTTGGCCTTGGATAATTCTCCATTAAATCTTCATGTTTATCCTGCAGCTTTTCACAAAAACCCAGATAAGCATGAAATTTAACATCTGTCACCGTCTGACGAGAACTCTTATGTGTGTGACCCTCTAGGCCCATATATCAGTCCGGTTGCAGGCCCATTAAACTTAGAACTGTTTCTTGAGTTTAATATTTATTAATTAACATTTAAACATCATATGGTAAATGATTAATTTAATAAACAAGTAAATTATCATCCGATGATTAATTCACTTGGCCTTCTGATCATGAACAGCACCAAACACTACCTCATGATCCCAGAAGATATAAGGGATACTGTTCCCTTCAATTGAACATTTCCGTCTGCAGATACCGCACAGATATAATCCTTCACTCATGCAATGTCCCGATAACGCAAGGGTATGGTTTTATAGTCAAACCCTCTATCGCATTATCCAGACGGATTCCAGTACACATTTAGTATCTAGAAAGACATCTCTTTCATTTGACCCTGGCGAGGGATTTCTGTGTACACATCCATAGGACATTCTCTCTCCAGTCTTATACCAAGAGTGAGTGATCCCTTGTTGTTCACTCAATTACCTTCGCAAGCTTTCCACTGTATCTGACAGACCGATTATGGTGGACTTAATGGTTAAAGTCCACGAGTCAGAGAATCAAGATACAATGGTCCACAAACAAGGTATCATTGGTGACTCAGGTCAAAGGACCAACTGTGCTACTCCAACGATAGAATTCCCTGGTTGACTAATAGGTATAATTATCATCCAGGAATTCTTATTTGGGTCTATTCAGTGAACTCATTCTCTAATGAGCACCCACTTGTTTGTCTTAGTGTCACCACACGAGTGAATGTGAGATCATTCACCCTCATCATATGAGCAGACATAACTTGTGTCGATCTTATCGGATATTTAATGTCCATCTCAAATATCCTACGATCGAGAACTATTTAAGACAATTGCCTTAGGATATTGATCTCACTATCACGATCTCATCATGATTCAATATCCCATACATTTGTCTATAGACCTTCATTACGATAGTCGTTTGCGAGAACTATTAAATGAAGAAATAATTGCCTTTATTAATAATCTGAACTAGAATGTACAATGATTGGCTTTGAGGCCACCCAATTCTAACATTCTCCCACTTGGACTATAGCCAATCACCCATGTGTCTAAGTCCCATAGACTTAAGGTGACATTCTAAATTGTTTTGAGACAATGGCTTAGTCAAGGGATCTGCTACATTATCTTCAGATGAGACTTTCTCAACTACTATATCTCATCGGGCGATGATCTCACGAATCAGATGAAATCATCTCAGAATGTGCTTTGACTTCTGATGTGATCTTGGCTCCTTCGCTTGAGCTATTGCCCCATTGTTGTCACACAATAATGGAACAGGATCTGAAATGCTTGGAACTACTCCAAGCGCCGAGATGAACTTCTTCATCCAAACCGCCTCCTTGCCCGCTTCAGCTGCAGCAATGTATTCTGCTTCGGTCGTCGAATCTGCAGTTGTTTCCTATTTGGAACTCTTCCAACTTACTGCACCTCCATTTAACATGAACACGAATCCATAAACGAGAAATAGATCCTTAGTCATTCTCAAGTATCTAAGGATACATTTCACCGCCTTCCAGTGTTCCTCACCTGGATCAGCCTGATATCTACTAGTGACACTTAATGGATGTGCCACATCAAGCCTAGTACATAGCATTGCATACATGATAGATCCTATTGCCGAGGCATAAGGAACTCTATCCATGTATGCTCTCTCTTCAGGTGTCTTGGGAGACATTTCTTTAGAGAGATAAATTCCATGCCTCATAGGAACGAGGCCTCTTTTGGAATTTTCCATGCCAAACCTTTTGACTATGGTATCTATGTACATAGATTGGGATAATCCAAGCATCCTTTTGGACCTATCTCTATAGATCCTTATTCCCAAAATATAGGATGCTTCTCCCAAATCTTTCATGGAGAGGTTTTTGGATAACCAAGCATTTACCGATGACAACATTCCTACATCATTCCCAATGAGTAGAATGTCATCAACATAAAGCACCAGAAAGGTAACTGCGCTCCCACTAACCTTTTTGTATACACAAGGTTCATCTTCATTCTTAATGAAGTCATAAGATTTGATTACTTCATCAAATCTTAAGTTCCAAGTTCGGGATGCTTACTTTAATCCATAGATGGATCTTTGCAGCTTGCATACCTTGCTTGAATGCTCTTTGGAAGTGAATCCTTCAGGTTGTATCATATACACCTCTTCTTGAAGGTTCCCGTTAAGGAATGCTGTTTTCACATCCATTTGCCATATTTCATAATCATAGAATGCGGCGATAGCAAGAAGTATTCTGATTGACTTAATCATGGCAACTGGAGAAAAGGTTTCGTCATAGTCAACACCTTGCCTTTGACGATATCCTTTTGCTACAAGCCTTGCCTTGTATGTGTCAATTTGTCCATCTGCCCCGATCTTTCTTTTAAAGATCCATTTACTGCCAATAGGTACCATACCTTCTGGCAGATCAACCAAGTTCCAAACTTGGTTGGCATATATGGACTGAATTTCAGAATCCATTGCCTCTTGCCATTTTTCTGATTCATGACTATTTATGGATTCTAGGTAGGTTTGAGGATCATCATCCTCATTTAAGTGCACTTTTGGTTTGTCTTCATCGATATGTCCAACATATCTTTCAGGCTGCTTAGGCACTCTACCTAATCTGCGAACCTTTTGTGTATCATCTTGAACAAGTTCTTGAGTCGATGGTTCAGTAGATGAACCAGTGTTGATTTGTGAGTCTATAATTTCTTCCTGTTCTATCTTGCTCCCACTGTCTTCTTTTGAGAGATATTCTTTCTCTAAGAAGACAACTCTTTTTGCGACAAACATCCTTTGATCGCTGGGCTGATAGAAGTAATATCCAAAGCTCTCTTTTGGATATCCCACAAATCTACATTTCTCTGTCCTGGAATCAAATTTGTCTTGATCATGTCTTTTGACATGTGCAGGACAACCCCAGACTCTAACATGCTTAAAGTCTGGTTTCTTTCCTTTCCATATCTCATATGGAGTGGAAGGTACTAACTTACTGGGAACTTTGTTCAATAGATATGCAGCAGTCAACAGTGCATATCCCCATAAAGAGATTGGAAGTTTGGCATAACTCATCATGGATCGTACCATATCTAATAGAGTACGATTTCTCCTTTCCGATACACCATTTAATTGAGGTGTATAGGGAGGAGTCCACTGAGACAAAATACCATTATCCTTAAGATATTCTGTACTTAAGTATTCACCCCCTCGATCTGATCGAAGAGTTTTAATACTCTTTCCAGTCTGGTTCTCAACTTCGTTTTTAAACTCTTTAAATTTCTCAAAGACTTCTGACTTATATTTCATTAAATATATGTAGCCATATCTTGAGAAATCATCTGTAAATGAAACAAAGTATGAGTAACCACCCATAGCATGAGTGGACATTGGACCACATACATCACTATGTATTAGTTCCAATAACTCCTTAGCTCTTTCTCCATGTCCTGAGAATGGAGCTTTGGTCATCTTTCCCATGAGACGAGCTTCACAGGTTGCAAATGATTTATAATCAAATGGATCAAGATATCAATTCTTTTGCAACCTATGATCCTGTTCTCATTTATATGACCTAGCCTACAATGCCATAGGTACGATTTATTCACATCCTTATCTAAGCGTTCAAGAGAATTATTTATCAGACAAACATCATATGTAATATCAAGTAAATATAATCCATTCAATAAATACCCGGAAATAAACAATTTGTCTCATTGATAAATTGAACAACCTTTATTCTCTAGCTTCATAGAATATCCTTGTCTATCTAAACATGAAATAGATATGATATTCCTAATAATGGTTGGAACATAATAACAATCTATCAGTTCCAAAGAGTCTCCTGATGGCATCTGAAGTCTTGCTGTCCCCACAGCTAACGCAGCAACTTTTGCTCCATTCCCGAGCCTCAGATCCACGTCTCCGCGGTTCAATCTTCTTTTACTTGTTAACACCTGCAAGTTATTGCAGATATGAGAAACACATCCAGTATCTAATACCCAGGATGTTGATTCTCTATAAGACAAGTTAAGATCGATCATGAGAATACCTGAAGCTTCACCAAACTTCTCCTTTGCTTTTTCTGCAAGATAAATCTTGCAGTTTCTCTTCCAATGACCTTCTTTATGGCAGTGGAAACACTGACCTTTATCATTGACTTTAGCTTTGTCCTTTTGTGCTGCCGGTTTATTTTTCACTAGCTTCTTAGGCTTACTTTTCTTAAAGGTCTGTCCAACTTTTCTTTTCTTGTTGGTCTTACCAACAAGCATTACACTTGGCTTATCTTTCTGGATAGTGCCTTCTGCTGTCTTCAACATGTTGAGCAGCTCTGCTAGTGAAACTTCAATTTTGTTCATATTGAAGTTGATAATGAATTGTGAAAATGAATCTGGAAGGGACTGTAGGATTAAGTCAATGCTCAGGTCATTGTTCATAACAAAGCCCAGCACAGCAAGCCTCTCAATCCACTCTATCATCTTGAGCACATGAGTTTGCACAGATGTGCCCTCGCTCATTCTGGTCCTGAACAATTTCTTAGATATCTCATATCTTTCTGTTCTGAATTGTTCACCAAACAACTCTTGTAGGTGATTCAGAATGGTCTTAGGTTCCATGTTATCATGCTGTCGCTGCAGTTCATTGTTCATTGAACCAAGCATATAACACTGGACCTTGATAGAGTCCTCCTTCCAATTTTCATACATCATTAATTCATCTTCGTTAGCATTATCACCGGATTGCACTGGATCTGGTTGATCCAGGACATAGGCTAGCTTTTCGCACCTGAGGACAATCTTCAGGTTGCGTAACCAGTCAATATAATTTGGTCCCGTGAGTTTGTTTGCATCGAGTATGCAACGGAGGGGGTTTGGTGACGACATAGCGACCTACATGGAAATATATAAAATGAGCAGATAGTTCTTAAAATCAGATTTAGGACTTTTAATCTAGATTTATACTCCCACTATTTTTCGGCGATCTGTATGACCCTCTAAGATACAGAACGGGAGATTCCGGTGATTTCCTAGTGGGGATCAGAATCCTTCGGGCAACATGCATGTGACCTTGTGGTAGCACAACAAATCACATCAAGTCCCTTAGGCAGTCAACTCTTGACAGTTGCAACGTTTTGCAATATCCGATCGATTTAACCCCTGAATCAGAATGACCTTGTGGTAGCACAACAAATCAATTTGATTCAGTTAAGTTTATCCATCATTACTTAGATGACATGAATTCATAGTGTAATCCTTGTGGTAGCACAACAAAACTACACTATTTGTCCATTCATCTTAATGACATCACATGTCGTAGACCTAGTTTAATTTCTAAATCAAACAGACCTTGTGGTAGCACAACAAATCCGTTTGAGATAAGAATTATCCTAAGATCTATAATGATGGTGGGTTACGAGGATTATTCTTAATATCTCACGTTTACAACTAAAGTTTTAAAAGAGGGTTTTTGATTTTGATTTGTAAAAAATCATGCTAGCAATAGTATTTCAATTTGAAGTATCAATATACTTAATAGAAATATATATATGATAGCATAGTCCGCAAACATCACATATATATAGAAAAATTAAATGGGGATGATCATGGACTGCTTAAACTACTATGGAATCATCGGAGCCAAACGATGATCCATAATAGGATCCTAATGTGAAAACAACAACACTGGTTCCATTTGATGCGAGTCCTCCCTCCAGAGGTGTCTTCAGAAGATCTCGTCCTCTAAACTTAATCCGATACATTTAAATACAAAATTCAGGACTCGCAGGTCCACAAATGTACATTTAAACAATTAGAAACCTTGATCTTATCAAGGGGAGTACAATCTTATAGGAAGGTAGAAAGTACACTTGGATTAAGAGAGAGGAGGACACGCAGGTCCTATTTTAAAATACCAAATGAAATAAGTATCGCATCCATTCACATCATTCATCACATGAAAATTCTAAGTCCATGATCATCCCACCATAAAACACATCACATGCATCACAATCATCACATAATTGCTATTTGGTATTAAATTTTATAAATATAAAATTATAATACCAATTAGTTTTCGAAATAACATTTATTTCAGCATAATCAATAATATTCAAAACATTATTGACAAATAAACTAACTAAACCATTCAGTTAATCTAAATACAAATTCAAACAATTTGAACATTAAGAGTAATCAAGTTATGCATGAAATTAGTTTAAAACAATTTTAAACTAATTAAATTAACAGGAAAATTAATTATCTAAAACAATTTTAAACAATTAACTAACACCCATTAATTATAAAGCCCTTTAATTGACTAACAGTTATTAAACTCTTTAATAACCTGTTAATAATCATAAAAATAATTAATAACAATTATTAATTATTTCTATAAATTTTTTGTTTTAAAATAATTTTAAAACGGGCTAAAATTGGGTTTATAAGGGGCTAAACAGTAATTAAAAACATTTTTTAATAAAAATAATAATGGGCCCAGCCCATTAGGGCCCAATGGCCCGGACCCAGGCCCCTGGCTCGGCCAGGGCGCCGCCCGGCCTCGCCCGGTCCGACCGGGTCGGGACCGGGCGGTTCAGCCCCTTAACGCATAGTTCGACCGGCCCCTTCTTACTTCAAAACCAGAAACCCTAGATGTGCAGGCCGGCGGCTGGAAGCTTTGTGGGCGGCGCCGGCGGCCGCCCTTGGCGGCGGCGGCCCCGGCCGGCGGTGCCCCCGGCGCCGGCATCGTGCCCGGCGCCGGCAGGGCCGCCGGTGACCGGCGATGGGGAAGAAACCAAGCCCCAATAACCCCCAAAAAATCTGATTTTTCAAGTTTAAAAACCCGAGTTCGGGCTCGATTTTTAGCATCTCCAAGGGCACTCCGGTGCCGATCTCCATGCCTAATGAGAAGTGGTGACTATCACCAAGAGATCTAGGGATTCTTCCGGCCATCCCAACGCTTGGGATGCACATACGAAGCTGCCGAAGTACCCCGGTTCATCATCACATGATGAACTCCGAAAAACCCAAATAAAAATCCGAAAAATACAGAAAAATAATCAAATTGATCGTGATCATCATATGAACACTAATCTGTCATTTTTAATTGGATTAAACACAAGAACACGTACAATACGGGTTCTTCACGCATAACGAGAAAACACACAAAACGGTGCCGTTTTACAACTGAACCAGCGAACCTGGCTCTGATACCACTATAAGGAATCGCCATGAACGCAGCGGAAATAAAAATGATTCCATTGTATCGGTTGCTGGGGTCGTAAAACGGACATTAAAACTAACGGGAAGAACAGTTCTTCACCTTTGCGGGGTTTCGAATTTCCCGTGGATGATGCCGACTCGTTAATCGTGCACGCGCACGATCTCCAGAGGTATCCACACGAGTTCCCGCAGCAAACGCGATTTCCTCCTCGACTTGAGTGCTCCGACCAGATCTCAAATCCACCATGCGCCGAGAGAGACAGATCCACTCCAAGAGAGAGAGAAGGAGAGAGAGAGAGGAGAGAGAGAATCTGGGGAGTAAAATTCGTCCAACTAACTTTTTACCACTCCCCCTTGGCCCTCCTTATATAGAAATAAGGATAAGCACAAGAGTTAATCCTCATGATTATCCAAGAGTTTGGCCTTGGATAATTCTCCATTAAATCTTCATGTTTATCCTGCAGCTTTTCACAAAAACCCAGATAAGCATGAAATTTAACATCTCTCACCGTCTGACGAGAACTCTTATGTGTGTGACCCTCTAGGCCCATATATCAGTCCGGTTGCAGGCCCATTAAACTTAGAATTGTTTCTTGAGTTTAATATTTATTAATTAACATTTAAACATCATATGTTAAATGATTAATTTAATAAACAAGTAAATTATCATCCGATGATTAATTCACTTGGCCTTCTGATCATGAACAGCACCAAACACTACCTCATGATCCCAGAAGATATAAGGGATACTGTTCCATTCAATTGAACCTTTTCGTCTGCAGATACCGCACAGATATAATCCTTCACTCATGCAATGTCCCGATAACGCAAGGGTATGGTTTTATGATCAAACCCTCTATCGCATTATCCAGATGGATTCCAGTACACATTTAATATCTAGAAAGACATCTCTTTCATTTGACCATGGCGAGGGATTTCTGTGTACACATCCATAGGACATTCTCTCTCCAGTCTTATACCAAGAGTGAGTGATCCCTTGTTGTTCACTCAATTACCTTCGCAAGCTTTCCACTGTATCTGACAGACCGATTATGGTGGACTTAATGGTTAAAGTCCACGAGTCAGAGAATCAAGATACAATGGTCCACAAACAAGGTATCATTGGTGACTCAGGTCAAAGGACCAACTGTGCTACTGCAACGATAGAATTCCCTAGTTGACTAATAGGTATAATTACCATCCAGGAATTCTTATTTGGGTCTGTTCAGTGAACTCGTTCTCTAATGAGCACCCACTTGTTTGTGTTAGTGTCACCACACGAGTGAATGTGAGATCATTCACCCTCATCATATGAGCAGACATAACTTGTGTCGATCTTATCGGATATTTAATGTCCATCTCAAATATCCTACGATCGAAAACTATTTAAGACAATTGCCTTAGGATATTGATCTCACTATCACGATCTCATCATGATTCAATATCCCATACATTTGTCTATGGACCTTCATTACGATAGTCGTTTGCGAGAACTATTAAATGAAGAAATAATTTCCTTTATTAATAATCTGAACTAGAATGTACAATGATTGGCTTTGAGGCCACCCAATTCTAACAAGGCAATGATTGGGGTATGAGATCAATGCTGAGTTTAAGATCCAACTTGAACCAAAGCCCATTAAGTCTTTCAATTCACTCCATCATTTTCAATACATGTGCATGTACTGAAGCACCATTAAACATCCTAGTCCTAAAAAGCTTTTTGGAGATCTCATACCTCTCTATCCTACCCTACTCCCTAAAGAGCTGGCATAGTTGGAGAAATATAGCTCTACAATCAGTCTTTTTAAATTGCCTCTGTAGCTCAGGAGCCATAGAGGCCAATATATAACATTGAGCAAGGGAAGAATGCTCTGACTATTTCGCATAATTTAATTGATTGCCCTCCTCGACATCAATAGCAGGTTCAAGTTGAATTGTGTCTAACACATATGCAGTCTTTTCGGCAGTTAAGACTATGTGTAGGTTGCATAGCCAATCTTGATAGTTGGGTCTAGTTAACTTGTTCGTATCTAGGATGCTACGGAGAGGGTGTGACAACGACATGGTGATCTGGATAATAAAATAAAGATAATAATTTAGCATGTGTTCAAATTTCTAACTTAGATGTGGATTTCTATCTTAGTTAGCTCCACTATTTTGCGGCCGAGCTATATGACCCTCAATCATATAGAACGGGAGATCACGGTGATCATCCTACTGGGTCGGAATCCCAACAAGACTGAGGTGTAACCTTGTGGAAAGCACAATAAGCCACACCCCACCTCAAGGGCAGTTAACTAGCACTTGCATCTAATGCAATATCTGACTTTCGGCCCCTGAGCAGTCATCTCCTTGTAGAAAGCACAACAAGAGATACTCCTAGTTAGATCGCACCACCATTACTATACAGCAATGAGTTTGTGACCTGACCCTTGTGGAAAGCACAACAAGGCCAAGTTCAGTCCCTCATTTCATTGAAGCGAAGCCTTAGGGCTGAGATCCTGCCACCAGATCATGGACCTTGTGGAATCCATGAGGTGAGGACATTCAATTACCCTATAATGGTGGAGAGCCACTACGGTTCCTAGAGCCACGCTTTAAAAGATCTAATATTTGATAAAGAGGCTATTTTATTTTTATCTTGGTCTCACCTTAAGTGGTAGAATAAATATATTCGAGATATATATTTACAGTACCTAGTAATTTGCACAAAATAAATGCATCTAATGCAAATATATTAAACCTAGGTGATCATGGGCTCTAAATAAAAGCTACTGAGATATCCAATCTACTTCCCAAGTAGCAGGATCATCCTTGCAGTCTGTCCTCTGTACTTTCAAACTTCTTCCGTGGCATTAATTACAAAGATTACACGGCGTGCAAACAGGGAAAAATTAAATTACATGCCAATAATTTTCAGAACTGCTGAGGGCGAATACAATCAGCGGAGGAAAGTAGAATTACATTAGAAATTAATTAGAGAGAGAAGGGAGGCTTGCGGGCCTCAAATGAACTGAGCAAATTTAACTGAGTCCATGATCACCTCCCATTCCACACATACATATCAATCAAACAAGGGTTATTTTTGAAAATAATCTTCATACTTAGATTGAAAAACATGGGATGTGCAATACAAAATTTTTGGTCTTGATTAATTTTTAAAATCCATGTGGAACAATCAAAATTAATCCAAACATAGACGAAGACAAGGCACTAAGTGTAATAACACATGCATAGAATCATCCCAAATAATAAGCGGAGGCAGAAATGAATTTAAAATAAAAACTCAAAATTAATTTTGAATTTTTATGAAATTAAATTCAATTAATCAGGATAATTGAGATCAATTGAATTTAAATTCAAATAAATTATATAATAATTAAATTTTGAAAAATAAATTGAAATGAATAATTATCCTTGACTAAAATTCAAAATTCGATTATTTGAAAATTCTCCGATGATCTTAAAAACTAAAAATTGAATTTTAATGAATACACTTTAAAAATTAAAAATTAGAATTTAACAATTATATAAAAATAATAAATCCAAAAATCTAAATTTTCATCATAATATAAATTATTTTACATTTTCCAAAATTTTGAAATTCAGAAATTTAAATTTTAGATAAGGATATGGATAATTATCTCAATTAACTACAAATTAAATGCATAATAATTATCTCAACCAACTTAATTTAAAATTCAAATTCAAATTTGATCATAAGATAATTATCTAGAACTCATTGTCATAATTATCTCAATGTCCAAATTTTGAAATTCAAATTTTAAGCTTAAAAGAGATAATTATCTCAAGAGATAATTACGGGTGGTCCAACGTGGCACCGTGTGTGCAGGCGAGCCTGCGTGGCACTGTGCGCTACGAGCAACGCGCGCGCGAGTATGCACTGCGACCACGAGGGCTGCAGCGCATGCGTGAGCGCACTGGCGCGTGCCATGTGCCCGTCGCTGCGGCAAGCCATGTGCAGCCATGTGCGGTTGTGCCCCAGCACCTCTGTATACAGTCATTGCCTTACCTCGGGATGCGTGCGAAGGCACCCAACGCTCCGTTCACGCTACCGGCAGCAAGGGTTTGACCCCAAATCCTAGAGAAAAAGAAAAATAATTAAATTAAGCGGAAAACCCCCTATAGGATGATTCTAAAACGATTTTTATTGCATCAATCAAAGCCACAACATGGCTCTGATATCACTGTTAGTTTCATTCTTTCTGGGATCCTTGTCGCAGCGGTAGAACAATAAAAAAAAAGGATCCCTAGAAACCACAAATCGGGGTCCGATCGTTGCAACAAAAATGTTGTACAAGTAAACGGTTATTACCTTGTCTAAAACAAAGCTGTTCCTCAAAATCTGATACCGTTTTCCACGAGCACAGAGCCGCACAAATGTCTAGCCTCTAGAGTGAAATCCACACAGATTCAACGCAGCAACGATACTCTCCTTCCTTCTTCTTCGCGTCGTGCACAAGCCTCGGATCTCTGAGATCCGCCCCGAGTTTCTGTTCTCCAAGACGTGAGAGAGGGAGAGAGGAAAGAGGTGTGCGTTGGAAGATGGGGAGAGGAGGGGAGGCACACGGATGCTTGCTATGGCCAACCCTAAAGACCCATTATAATATGTATATATATGTATATTATTAGCTTCTCTTAAAAGAAACCTAATAACATATATATTGTATATATGTCCTTAGTATTGTTGTATATATACACATAAGTCATTTAAAGATTCTTTTCCCAAAAGAATCTTAGGCAATTGTATATTCATCCATACAATAATACTTCGTCCTACGAGAATCATTTTTGTGTGATCCTTTAGGCCTATAGTCACTCCAATTTTAAGGCCCATTAACTTCTAATTCCTAATTAGAAGTAAATTAAACCAGTTATTCTATTTAACTGAAACATGATAACTGTTTAATATAATCCGGACCTATGATCACGTTGGGTCAAGCAAATCTGCGTGATCCCAGAGGACACTGGGTTCTAAACTACCCTGTCCTGTCCCTGTCAGCCTACAGTTGTCGCCTCGCTATAATCCCTTACTCGTTTTATGAGCCCGATACGATCATGTGATATGGTAACTGTCAAACCACTAGAGATCATGTCATCTGACTATGACCTCCTCAAATACATCACATTCGTTCCAAACGAACTGACAGGAACCCTGGCCAGGGGATTAGTGGAGCGTCCATGTCATGACCCATTAACTGTCTGACATATACCTAACAACGAGCTATCTCCTCTTGAACATTAATGGTCTTCGCACGTATTCCGATGTGGCCAATAATTTGGCATTTCATGACTTCTGGATAAAGTCGCTTAACCAAAAATCAAACCATACCGGTCCTCATGCAAGACCCAATTAATGTCTCAGGTAAAAGGATCAACAATACTACTGAGATAGATGGATCTTTAGTTAACATCGGGTATAATTAACCATCTGAAGATCTATCAGTAGATCAGTTCAGTAGACATCCTCCCAAGATGCACACTCACACATATATGCTGGTGCCCCGCACTTGTGACCATGAGATTGATCATCTACACATCATGTGTGCCGATTTATGAGTAATCAATGTCCCAGAGTGATTACTCTCCAATCGGAAACACTTTAAGGTATATGTCCATGTATGGTCAATTCCACATTCGAGATCCCATCTCGAATTGACTTTACAACCACCTATCGTCAGGGCAATGTAAAGTAATTCACAAATTACAAATTTACGCTCTAATAACCACTTTATTATGTTGAACAAGATTGAACATTATATCGGGCCTACCCGGCCCACAATTGGCCTATAGGACACCCAAATACTAGCACCACCTATATCTACGTTATACTCTTAACTATCTACATATATTAAAAATAAGAAAATAAAAATAAAAAATAAAATTCATTCATTTGTCAACAACTATAAGTTTAGACGTTGACATATCTTCTATATGTCAACGGCTAAACTTAAAGCCATTGACAAAACAGTATCAACCACGCCCCCCGGCCTCCTTGCTTTTCCCTCTCTCCCTCCTTTTCCCTTCCCGTATGCTAATTGCTGCCCCGCTTGGCCCGTCGTGCTCCCATCGCTGTTGCCATTCTCTCACTCGGCCTGCCACGCTACTATCGCCGCTGCCGGTCTCCTCGACGCCGCTGATCTCTTGCTCGGACGTGGTCTTCCGCTTGGCCTCTGACATCCCTCTCTCCCTCTTTTCCCCCTCTCGTGCCTTAAACTGCCCTGCTCGGCCCATCCCGCTCTCATCGCCACTGCCGGTCTTCCCCTCGGTTGTCGGTCTCTTGCTCCACTTCTGCCGTAGTCTCCCGCTCGGTCTTCCGCTACGCCGTCGGCCTCCTGCTTCTCATTGCCGTCGCTGGTCTTACGCTTGGCTGCCGTTCTCCTGCTTGGCCATCGGCATCCCTCTTTTTCCCACTGCTTTGGCGCCGTCTCCACTTTCAGGTATCCCTGTCCCCTTAGTAGCTTTTTTCTTCCCTTTCTTTTGAGATAGGGGGCAACTTCAGGTCAAAACGACTACACTAGACTAGGTCAACTTCTTTGTGCATGGCCTCATGTTTTGATGGGTCATCATTCAAAGTTTAGACTCACTTTGTTCGGACCTTCCATTCTGGTCTAATGAATTGGATTAGTTTCCATAATTTCTATATTGGGCACGCCACAAAGGACAGAAAGGGAAAACTTGCATTGAATTATTATATCGTATGACTGCTTATTGTTTGAAAGCTATGTCTTCATTTAGTGACGCTAACACTTGTAGTCACTTTTCTTTCTTTTTTTGCCAATCTGATTAATGTGGGAAAGAGTATTTGACCCATCTAGCCTATCAATGTTTGTTTGGAAAGGGATGGTTAAATTAAACAAAAAAAAAAGTTTTTTTTTCCTTTTATGTCTGTATAATATTTGAATATTTTTTATTAGTTCTTATAATCTTCATATTTATTTTAAATCCCTCACAATCTCTGAATGCTCCTTTAAGAAAATCCCTTCGGTTATTAGCAACTATTAGAAAAAAAAATGAATACACTAGGAATATCTGTAGAGTATTCTTTAGGTAGAAATATGATATATGGAAAGAATATTCTATGAATATTCTTTTTTTAATGATAGTTAATCGGAGTTTTTTTTTTTTTAAAGATGGTTCAAAGATTATAGGGAGTCTAAAATAAATATGAAGATTACAAGGACTAATAGAAGTGCTGAAAAATTATAGACATTGAAAAGCATAAAAATCTAAAAAATTCCATAGCAAGACTAATCGATATTTAAAAAGAATAAATAGATGTGGGTGAATGAAAATAATAAGAGAGAAGGATTTTTTTTTTTTTTTTGCAAGGTAATAGAAATATTCATTAAGCACCCGGCAAAACCGGGGGGGCGAAACAGAGGAACCTGTCAACATAGAGAGGCTTAGAGATACAAGCGGGGAAGGGGGGGCTGATCCAGTTAGCGCAAGCGTTGGAGCTGATGGCCAGCTTACTCAACGCGTGGGCTACTTGATTACCAGATCTAGGTACAAAAGAGGTAGATATATTGGGGTGACGAGCTAGTAGCTGCTGACAGTCCAAGATGATGGACAGACACACCCAATGAGGGGGGCAAGAGCCTTGAATAGCACGGACAATGGACAAAGCATCTCCTTCAACCATGACAGGGTTGTCGTAGGAAGATGCCGCACACAATCCATGCCAGAATGCATAAGCTTCGCTGAGGGCAGCGTTAGATCCTCTATAGATGTGGGTGGACCAGCTGACAGTGTTCCCCATCGAGTCTCTGATAATAACACCAGCTCCAATATGGGTAGGAGATACAGCACCATCAACATTGATCTTGAGATGATTAGTCGGAGGTGGTTATCAATGAAATTTCGCAGCCGAGGCATTCAATTTAGTAATGTTGTTGGGCAGATGCCTAATCCAGGAATTTGCATTACCGGTAGCCTTATTCACAATGCTGATGGGGTAAGTGCTGAAGCCCTCCAAATTCAATTTGCATCTGGCTTTCCATAGCTCCCAGATGATCGAGATGCGCAAAGCTGTTAAAAATGGCTGATCGTTCACCATATTGAGATTTAACCAAACAGGCAGGAGGTCTTCCAGATTGTTGATAGAAGAGTCAGAATGGAAGGAGAAAATGGACGCAAACCATGTTGCTCTCGCTATCTGACATGAGAAGAGGATATGATGGATAGTTTCCTTGTGATGAGGGCACACTGGGCACATTCTGTCAATGCCATGGATTAAATTGCCCACTCTATCATTAGTAGGAATACCTTGGTGCAAAGCTTTCCACAGAAAAGATATAACCCGGGGGGGAATGATCTGAGTAACTTTGGGATTCCATATCAATTTCCAGATTGGCTGATCAGCAGACATGGAGGTGGTGACTCCATCCAACAGGCATCTATAAGCAGATTTAGTATTAAGTTGACCATCAGTAGTAAAAGGCCAAATTAACAGATCGATTCCATCATTGTAGGTCTGGGGCAGAAGAATACTAAGTATCACTTCTTGAGAATCGGTGTCAAATAGATCTTGAATAAGATCAGTCTTCCAATTCCCATTACTGATCAATTCGGACACCCTCTGGGGGATGTAGCCCATGTAGGATCTGTTAATGGTAGGAGGGGCAAACAGGCCTGAAATCCATCTGTCAGTCCATATATTAATGCTATAACCGGATCTAATAATCCATCGCACTCGATTCTTCATTTCCTTTCTGACAGCAAGCATGGCAGACCATACACCAGATGAGGATGACGTTGTGTTAATCTCCCAGAAAGAGTGCCCAGCTAGATATTTAGCTCTGAGCATGCAACTCCATAGGCTATGAAAATCATTCAAAAATCTCCACACTAATTTCATGACCAAGGCTTTGTTATAAAGGATAAAATCCCTGATGCCTAATCCACCCTGCCGTTTCTGCATGATAATTTTACCCCAATTGATTAGGTGCAACTTTCTTTTCTCCCCCCACCAAAATTCCCTTTGGATCCTGTTGAGATTGTTGAGGGTGGTTCTGGGGAGTAAACTGGTAGCCATGATGTGAGCTGGAATTGCACTGAGTGTGGATTTTATAAGTACTGTTCTCCCTACTGTGGATAGGGTATTAGTCTTCCAGTTGGCCATCCGTTGCCTCAGCCTGTTCTCCAAATATTGGTATTGTCTACTCTTCGCTTTGTTGGACCAAATAGGGACTCCAAGGTAGAGTGCTTCAGATCTCAGTGGTTCAATGCCACTCAGTTCGCTGAGTTTCTGGCGAATGGCATTGGGGGTGTTGGGACTAAAAATGATGCCAGATTTCTCTTTATTGATAGCCTGACCAGAGCATTGCATATATAGAGTGAGGCATTGCATTAGTTCCATCATCTCAGCTTCGGTAGCTCTACCAAAGAGAAAAACATCATCTGCATACATGAGGTGATTGATTGCTTGGGCTTGAGCATTTACTTTGAATCCTCTGACTTTACCCTGTTCTTGTGCACTCTTGAGTAATGAAGATAAGGCTTCGGCACATAAAATATAAATGTAAGGTGAAATGGGACAACCCTGCCGAATACCTCTCTTAGGATTTATATATCCAGTCGGCTCGCCATTGATGTTGATTGAATATGTTGCACTAGTGATACAATTCATCAAGAGTCTAAAATTTGGTCCTTGGAAATCTTGTTTTCATAGCAAGCTGTCTATGAATGACCATTCAATTTTATCATATGCACGTGAGATATCTAGCTTCAAGGCAAAAACACCAGTTTTACCCTTCTTCTTATGGAGAGAGTGCATGATTTCCTTAAGGAGTACAATACTATCAGTGATTTGTCTTCTTGGAATGAAGGCTCCTTGGTATGAAGATAGCAGATTGTACAGCATAGGCTGAAGTCTGGATGCCAAAATTTTAGTAATGCTCTTGTACACTGTGTTGCATAGGCTGATGGGTCTGAATTGGGAGGGGTTACTGGCATGAGAGATTTTACGGATTAGTGTAATGATTGAGTGATTCATACCTGCAGGGAGAGTGCCATTCTGGAAAATCTGTTTGATCAGTCTGATAACATCCTCTTGGACAATATGCCAGTACTTGTGATAAAAAATTGGTGGCAATCCGTCAGGCCCAGGTGCCTTGAGGGGAGCTTGATTCCGGAAGGCTTCTGCAATTTCTACATCAGAGGGTGGTTTGTTGAAGGACTCAATGTCAGAACTGGAAAGACTTGGGTTGGACAGTTGGAAGTTGACAGGTAATTGAGGAGGGTTGGAGGACTTAAATAAGTTGGTGAAAAACTTCACAAATTCAGCTTTGATGGACTCCAAATTCCCAGTCCAATCTCCGTTACCTTTTTGGATCCAGGCAATACCATTGGTCTTTCTCCTATTGAGGGTTTTAATATGGAAGTAGCGCATGCAACGATCGCCCTCAATAAGCCAATGGGATTTAGATCTTTGCTTCCAGTATTCCTCTTGCTTATCAAATAAATCCTCAAGTTCTTGTTGAAGTTGTTGTTCTTTGATAATGCTGTCATGAGTAATTGTGGTATTTGAGAGGATGGTGAGTTGGTGCTTGATCTGCTCAATTCTTTTCAGAACATTAGGGAAGTTGTTTCTATGCCATTTTCGGATTTGCTGTTGGATACTGTTGATCTTATCTTGATACTGCTCAGAGAGAGATAAGCTAGAGTTCCAAGCTGACTTGATCACCTCTTCAAATTGCGGATGTTTAAGCCACATAGATTCTAATTTGAAAGGCAGACATCTGTTCTTCCTGAATCCGAAAGTATTGAGCATAATGGGATTATGATCACTGCAACATTTGGGGAGATGGTGCACGGTGGCAGAGGGATATCTGATCCTCCAATCTGCATTGACAAGGACCCAATCAAGTCGCTCTCTGATGTGGAATTTGGCAGATCTCCTATTAGACCATGTGTATAAAGGCCCAACAAAACCCAAGTCCATCAATTTGGAATTGTTAACAAAATTTCTAAAATGCTTCAACTGTCGACTGCAGGATCTACTGCCCCCATCTTTATCCTCTGGATTGAGGATGGAGTTCATATCACCCATGACTGCAATGGGTCCAGTGATGTTGTCCATTACTTGCAGAATCTCATCCCAAAACAACTATCTTTCTTTGGATCGCGGAGGAGCATACATAAACAGAATGTGCCAGCTGTGACTGTGGGAGGTGGGATCAACAACACAAAGAATCCAGTTATGTTTCGCTTGAAGAATTTTCAGATTTATACTGGTGCTCCACCATAACCATAAACCACCAACTTTGCCCACGGGGTTACAAACATAGGAATTCTTAATGTTTCTGCAGTGGAAGAAATTGCTGGCTTTGTTCTGATTGGCCTTAGTTTCAGACAGAAAGATAATATCTGGATTGAGAGAGCGGGTCAATTGGTTAATGTAGTTAACTGTTGGGTTCCCGCCCAAACCACGACAGTTCCAAGATATAATTTTCATTTGGGAGTTGGCGGTGGTTTGCGGTCCACCGCCTCGACCTTGATACAGAGGTTTTTGGATTTTGGGTGAAGGTTGTCAATGTTGGGGTTTCTTGATTTGGCTTTGGGGGGGGCGTGAGATTTAAGTTTCAGTCTATTAATGGACGAATTAGATGGAGACTGGGGTGGGTGGGGTGTAGAGGGATGTGGACTGGTTTTGGCTTTCTTATTAGGAGGATCCTCCCATACCAGCTTCCTCTTAGAGGTACCCTCACAATGGAGGGGATGGGGAGGGAGTGGCTCGAGAGAGAAGAGTTTCTGAAACTTGACAGGTACATTAAAAAGGTGTAGGGGAGTGGGGGGTGGAGTGGGCAGTAAAACTGGTGGTATAGTGGGTTGTATGGGTTTCTGCTCGTACCTAGGAGTAGCCTCTTTCAGAGTAAGGTTATCCTGACAAGGAGTGGGATCATGAGCAACCTGTGTGCCCATATTCATGCATTCTGTGATAGGTAAGATCTTCAGGATAGGTACTTGTTGTAAAAGGTTGTTGGTATGGAGGGGCTGCTGAGGAGTGTTGTCAGTGTAAGCAGGGGGCATGGATGGGTGGGTATGTTCATCTTTCAAGGTATTGTCCTGTGGACTCAGGACAATGGCAAGATGTTCTTCTTTACCAGTGGGTTCTTCACCTCCCAAATTCTCCTGTTGGGGATTTGATTTAGGATTGTAATCAGCTGCAGGTATAAAACGGTTTGAGACTTTGAGTCTGTCATCAAATTTGAATCTAATAGCTTTCTCCATTCTAATCTTCAGTTGTGGAGAGTAATTATCATTGACAACAGCATCTCCTCCCTCCCCCGATAATGAAAATAATAAGAGAGAAGGAATTGACAACAGCATCTCCTCCCTCCCCCGATAATGAAAATAATAAGAGAGAAGGTATTGACGACAGAGCAGCTCCTCCCTCCCCCGATAATCCAGGAGGCAAATTTGGGCAAAGTAGCCGACAACAACCAAACCCAAACCCAAATTAACCATGTCCATATGAAGGAGACTTTACGCGTTGGGCTGAACTTGGAATTATGGGCCCAAATTGAGTTCCTTAATCAGATGCATGCCCCGACCCAGTTAACCCATGTTCCATGAAGTTGATAAAAAAAAGGAAAACGGTTTTGTGACTCCCTCATTTGACACCCACATTTGATGCTAGACACATGATACAAATTTCAAACTTTGCATTTGCCATTTACTCACCTTGAAATTTGTGCCATGTGCCTAATGTCAAATGAGGGAGTCACAAAACCATTTTCCTAAAAAAAAAGGATTTTTACTTTTTAATTCTTATAATCGTTTAATATTATAAATAAGTCTTCTTAATTTAACTATTTACAAATAAACCCTCACAATTTATAGTAAATTAGTGAAAAACCCCTAAAACTTACAAAGAATCTCCTAAGAGTGTTACAAAGTAAAAATCCCAAAAAACATACCACGTAAAAATATGACCATCAACATGACGATGCATAGTTCCAGCCTTTTCAAACTTCTTCTCAAACCTGTTTCCTATGTCTCAACTTCCACATGATCTCTAGTGGTGATTCTGACGCTCCTTGAAAAAGTCCCATGTCCAACAGCAACTTTCTATCTAATAAGCCATATTCATCATTTTACGATGCATAATCTATCATATTTTGTCATTATATGAGCACATCTTACAGCTTTGATCATGACATCCGTTAAAATACTACATCATGGAGAATTTTATTTATTTTTAAGATATTTTTTCATGTTAAGACTATCTTAATTATAATAATAAATGTAGGTTCAATTGACCTATCTTAAATTAGACAAGTGGTCAATGAAATCTTGTAGGTCCGCTTACTCTCTATCAATAGCTCTATATTGAGATCTAGAGTTGTTCTCTGCCTTTTATTTGACCAACTCCAGTGGTTAAATTCTCACTAGTTTTGGATCTCGATCAACAAGGGCTTTATTAATCTAACCTTAGAATTACAGAAGTAACATGGACCATGATTTGTCATCTTAGAGAAACTTTCAATACAAAAACTTCCAACATTAAGTTGTAGCTTTTCCCTTGATAGACAATACTTCCATGTTTTCAAGCCGAACAATTTCTTTTGGGGTGTAGAGACCAAATCACAACTCTACCTTTTCCTTTCTACTCTTAATTTGCTCTATCTCAGTCCATACATATAATTAAATTAATCATATCGACATTTATTCTCTTTCTTACTTTTCTAAGAAAGAAAGTAACACAATATTAATCATCAGTCACTGATATTATTGTTATTCATTGACTTCCATAAATTTAGGGTTCTAAAGGTCCTAGAATATAAATTATCATGCTGTCCATAACCACATAATGACATGTATATTTGATGGATAGTTTATTTATTTGATTTTGAATCAAATTGCTATTTAGGTACAATAAATATTCAAATATAGATGACATATTTATTTACTATCACCTAGGATGAGACCAAGATAAAATTTACTAAAATTACTCGTTTTTAAAGTTTAGGACGTAGCACGAGTTGTTTGAACATAATAGGATATAATTTAACTATCATGAACAATGGTTGTTCTCTTTATTTGAATTATAAGTTAAGTGCTTTTGCAAAGTTAGTCAATGGCATATACGTATTGGATGTTTCTATTTATGATATCTACCTTGATAAAACTCTTAAAAAGAGCAAAGACAGTATGAACCAAGTCTACTTGTGGCATTGTAGACTTAGTCATATTGGTGAAAGCAGGCTGCGAAAGTTACACAAACATGATTATTTGAACGCATTCGATTATGAATCATTTGTAATGCCAACGACATTTTGGAAGTAATACATTCGGATGTATGTGGTCCCATATCCACTCAAGTCAAAGGATGTCTTTTCTTACTTCATCACATTCACCGATGACTTTTTTAAATTCAGCTATGTGTACTTAATGAAAAACAAGTCGCAACCATTTGAGAAGTTCAAAGAGTTCAAGAGTAAAGTTGAGAAGCAGACATGAAAGAGTATTAAAGCTCTCCGATCATATAGGGAAGGAGAATACTTGAGTACTAATTTCACATAGTTTTTAAAGGCTAATAGTATCATTTCTCAGCTAACCTCTCCATATACACTACAGATGAATGGTATATTAGAAATGAGGAATCGTACCTTGTTGGACATGATGTGATCTATGATGAGTTTCTCAGGTTTACTAATGTCCCTCAGGAGATATGCATTAGAGTCAGCTGCATATCTACTGAACAAATTACTTAACAAATTTGTGACTCTACTCTATATGAGATATGGAAGGACAGAAAACCAAAGTTTAAGCATGTTTGTGGGATATCTAAAGGGGATGTTTGGATATTATTTTTACCATCTTAACAAATAAAAGATGTTTTTAGCGAAGAAAGTTGTCTTCCTGTAAAAAGAATACCTTTTTTAGGAGGACAGTAGGAGTAAACTAGTTCTAGAAGAGGTTCTAGATGTCCAAACTAATATAGTCTCATCAGATGAGCTATCAGTTCCTGAACCTATTCATGGTACGGACAGGAGCCTCGTAAATCTAGTAGAGTGCCTAGCAACCATAAAGATATGTGGGACATATCATTGAAGGTCACTCTATGATATTCTATAATGAGGATGATGATCCTAAGAGCTACCAGGAGGCCATCGAAGGCCCAGAAATCGAACAATGGCAAGAAGCCATGAACTCTAAAATGCAGTCTATGTACACCAACCAAGTTTGGAACTTGGAGAACTTACTCGAAGGCATTATACCCATTAGATACAAGTTGATCTTTAAGAGAAAGATAGGTGCAGATAGACAAATTGACACTTATAAGGCAAGGTTGAGCTTATTTAGACACCCGAGGAAAAGCTATCCTTGTATCTCCATCAGGATCCGAGAATGGGGAAGAGTTAAAACGTACCAATCCTCGGGTTTGAACGCTCCCAGGAGCGATCTTCTCAACGAGGCGTCTTCTCTTCACAATCGACCGAGGTGTGCTTTCGGCGTTCGTCCTTGATGCCATGACTAGAGTGGGCAATCATCACTACCTCCTAGCTGTACTTGGCGGCCCTAGCAATTAGCTAGCGATGGTCTTCGATGGAGTTTTCCCCAAGGAACCCCACATGCCAAGGTCCATTGTGCCCTTAATCATTGCGGTGAGGACAGTAGGCATCTCTACACTCGAGATTTGGTATAGCTCAACCTAGAACTACTACATGTAGCATCATAATGACTCGCGCGCCCTCTATTTAATAGTGAGGAGGCTAATTGAGTTCTTCTTAGGCTTGTTGAGGTTCAGGAAATGGATTAGAAAGAGGTCGACTGAGTTGGCCGAAGTGCGTAATGGACTATGCACACAATGTCTAGTACCATGCGACCACCACACCTTTGAGCAGCATTAGGAAGGCTCGACACTTGATGGTCTCAAATGCATCCTGGATATCTAGCCAGGTCGAACGTCGCTTGAGGAATATGATCGTTTCAAATTGTGCGTCGTTAAACACTCATGAAAACGTTCAATCTAAATTTATCCGGCTCACTCACATCAAATTTTGAAAATTAATAGTGGTGAGTCCGAGTCGATCCACAGGGAGTTAAGATTTTAATTTCGAAAACCTTAGATTTTAATTATCTAGAAACATTGGGAATTTGAAATGATTAATTAACTATCTAATTAAATTAAACTAAGTTTACAAATTTAACTAAACTAATTAAAAGCACAAATATAACCATATTTAAAATTGAGGAGAGAGAGATTAACAAAATATTATAAAAATAACAAAACTTCTAAATTGAACACAACTAAGAAAATTATAACAACACAAAAAAGCTATTGTTTAATTGTGTAAACTACTAACTCACCCTAATTAAATAAACTAACAACTAAGAAAATATCATTAAACATCAAATATCCAGCAACTACCCCTAATTAAATAATCCTAATACTAAACTAGTGGGGAGGGAAAAGAAAGAACACAGCAGCAACAGTGGTAGGTCTGCCGGCGCAGTGAGCCGCAAAGAAAGGAGAGTGGTGCAGTGGTCCAAGCTTCAGGTTGCTGCCGGTTGCTTGCAGGAGGAAGCTTGAGGTGCTGGTGTGTAGAAAGAAAAGAAGCTGCTGCTGGAGGTCGGCTTCACGCTTGGACAGCTGGAGGAAGGAGCTGCTGCGTGGAGGAAGGCTGGACTTGCTGGCTTCAACGCATGCAGGAGGAAAGAAGCTTGTTGCTGAGTGGAAGCCGTCGGTGGCTTGCTGGAGCTGCTGGGGAGAGGGGCTGGCTTTGCACGTGGACTTGCTTGGGAGCTTCAGGTGCATGCAGCTTGGAGGTGCAGCAGGCCGGCTGGTGTGTGGACGAACATGCAGGTAGAGCTTCAACGGGTGCTGTTGGTGGACGGTGCAGCATGCATGGAGGAGCTTGCCGGCGTGCGTGCAACTGCGTGGAGGAGCTTGCCGCAGAGGTGCAGGTGGCCTCGCTGGCATGCAGGCGTGGAGGAGCTTCAGCCGGCTGCGGGATGCTGCTCGTGGAGGTGTTGCATGCGTGAAGGCTGGCGTGGAGGTGCAGCTGCGTTCAGGTTGGCGTGGAGGTGCAGCTGCTGGGCCGTTGTTGCTGCACGTGGAGGACGTTGGAGGAGGCCTGCTGCTGGTTCACGGGGCAAGTGCTGGCCGGTGCTGGGGAGAAACGGAGAGAGAGAACAGAGGGAGAGAAAGAGAGAAACCGAGAGAGGGAGAAAGAGAGAGGATACTGCTGGGAAAAAAAATAAAACGGAGAGAAGAGCTGGCTGATAAGGAAAGGCTGCGGTTGAGAAAGAATAAGACAGAGAGGGAGAGAGGGATGCTGGGAAAGATTCCGAGAGAAAGAAGGAGACGGACCGAGAGAGAGGGTTGAAGGCTGCGGGTGAGAAAATAATGGAGGAGGAGAGGGCTGCGGAGAGAGAATTGAAAACTGAGAGAAACCGAGAGATGCTGGAAAACCTGGGGAGAGAGGAGGAATAGTGGAGAGAAAGAGAGGTTAAATCGTGCTGGGAAACCGAGAGGGAGAAGGAGAGAAATTGCCGGGTTTGAGTTGGAAAAGGAGGAAGATATGTGGGAGACTTGGAGAAGGGACAGGATTTGGATCTGGAGAGGAAGAGGAAAGTGGAAAAGAAATAGGATTCGACTTTCTAAAACGAGAAAGAGAGAGAGGATTTTTAAAATAAAGGAAGGGATGTGTTTAGGAAATCGGAGAGACGGAGGGAAATAGTGGGTTTTAGGAAACTCCAGTGAAGGAAGGAATCAAATTGTATTTTTACCCTTGTTTTAGTTGAAATCCGCACACTAGACCTCCCACAAATTTCCGAAAACTCCTCCAACTGCACTGCATCATCGGCATGTCCTGTTCACATCAAATAAATAAAATTTAGCGCATTATCATAAAAATATCATAATTTTTATTCATTTCGTCTCGGTTTTGTCGAAAAACCGCAAATGCGCTACACTCCTTTGATCACATGAAATGACGATGTTTTTAAGTCAGAATTTGATGAAATTGGTACCGTTGGACTTGTTACACAATTATCTATCATTTCATGCTATTTTGCAGATAAAAACATGAGTATGATGCATATGGTTGCCCTTAAATGATCAATTTAACACTTTATCACACCCCCCAACTTACCCATTGCTAGTCCCTTAGCAATGCAAATAAGGAAATGTTAGGACAAATAATGAATTATCATGCTTCATTTGTAGTATCTTTCACAATCAATTTAAGTGGTAGCCGTTTGGTTGAGCTAAAAAGTTTTCATATCCCACAATATTTTGATTCAGACAGGTGATTGTGCATGAAATTTGACACACTTAGAACTCGTTTCCGACCTTTCTGGTATATTCTTGCCTTTACTACCCTTTAGATACGACTACTTGGGGAGGGGAAGAGAATAAAAGATTTTTCGATTAGTCCGTGAGGACCGTTTTTCAGTTCCCGTCCCAACTCAGCACTTTTCACGACTTGGTCATATTTTTGGTACGATGGACTTTTTAGCGTGGCGTTTCTTCATTTTATTGTACTTTTGCTTTTGAGAGTGCGTACTTTTTGCCACCTACCTTCCTTTAGCTCTTTTATCGCCTTCTTTTGCCTTTAGTGTTTACAGCTGTCCATTTTAACTGACCGCCTCTTTTAGAGTGCTGAGTGGGACAGTCCCCTATTACGGATCTTACACATTCCTTTCGTTCAACCCAAAAGAAAAATTAGAATAAGTAGTCTTATCCTTGAGGTTAATTCCAGCAATTCTATACCCTTAAGATCTTTCATTTATTCTAAGTTGCCGTGTGTGTCTGAAAATCATCCCGCCGTGGATTTTTGTAAAATGGGATATTTGAACTTTAAAGGCTCTTTAACCAATGTGACTAACATAAAACTGATTTGTTTAAGATTTACTTAATGAAACATGATTTTCATGCAATTTTTTTAAGATGCGAAAAGAAGTTCTTGAAAAAATTTGACAATTTTTCAGAGAAAGGTATCAGTTTTCTTCAAAAGATTTTCAATAAATGCATATGATTGTCCCACCCCCCAACTTGATTGACATTGTCCTCAATGGCATAAAAGATATGAAAAAACATGCAGCCAAAAGAGAATTTGTGAAGGAGCGAAACAACCTGTAATGACGAGGGTGCGACATACCCACGGCGACTGCTACTCAGGGACCTAAAAGGGAAGAGAAATACAAAAACTGAAGTAAAATATTGGGTTGCCTCCCAACAAGCGCTAAGTTTATTGTCTTCAGCCAGACGGAAATTCAGTTAATGTGGATCACTCAGTTCTATGGACTCAGGTGGTGCATTTTGAAGATTTTCAATGAATGGTTTTAACCGTTCACCATTAACAGTAAAAGTGTTCCCACTCTTAGGATTCAGAATTTTAACGGCTCCATGATCGAAGGCTTTAACGACCACGAATGGTCCATCCCATCTGGATTTCAGTTTTCCTCGAAATAAGCGGAGCCTAGAGTTAAATAGCCAAACTTTCTGATTTGGAAGAAAGGATTTTCTCATAATATGTTTATCATGAAAAGCTTTAGTTTTGGCTTTATAAATTTTTGAATTTTCATAGGCCTCGTTGCGCAACTCTTCCAGCTCACTCAGTTGTAAGGTTCGGTGGGAACCAGCTTGGGCTAGGTCCAGATTGACTTGTTTGATGGCCCAATAAGCCCTATGTTCCAATTCCACTGGAAGGTGGCACGCTTTTCTGAAAACTAGGCGATAAGGAGACATGCCAATAGGAGTTTTGTAAGCGGTCCGATAGGCCCATAAAGCATCATCCAATCTTTCAGACCAATCTTTTCTATCGGGCCTAACGGACTTTTGCAGAATGTTCTTAATCTCTCTATTGGAAACTTCCACTTGGCCACTAGTTTGGGGATGATAGGGGGTGGCTACCTTGTGATTAATCCCATATTTTTTTAAGCAAAGCCCGAAACTGGTAATTCATGAAGTGCGTTCCCCCATCACTAATGATAGCTTTAGGCCACCCGAACCGAGAAAAGATATTCTTCTGAACGAATTTAATGACCACTTTATGATCATTGGTTCGGGTGGCTACTGCTTCAATCCATTTTGAGACATAATCCACCGCTACCAGAATATATGTATGTCCAAAAGAGGGTGGAAAAGGTCCCATAAAGTCAATTCCCCAAACATCAAAGACTTCAACCACCAAGATTGGGTTGAGTGGCATCATATCCCTTTTCGCCATATTCCCTACAGCCTGACATCGGAGGCAAGTTTTGCTAAATTCATGGGCATCTTTGAAAAGTGTGGGCCAGTAAAAACCACTTTGTAGGACTTTGGCTGCAGTTTTCTTTCCTGAGAAGTGGCCCCCACAGGCCAGATTATGGCAGAAGTTAAGAACACTCTGTTGTTCTTCTTCGGGAACACATCGCCTAATGATTTGATCAGGACAAAATTTGAATAATTCAGGATCCTCCCAGAAATAATATTTTTCTTGAGAAAAGAATTTGTCCTTTTCACTTTTGGTCCATCCTTCCGGAAGCTGATTAGTCACCTTGTAATTGACAATGTGAGCGTACCAAGGTGCAACAGTGTGGGAAATGGTCAGTAGATGCTCATCAGGAAAGGAATCAGTGATCGGTGTACTTTCAGCTATCGGAATTCGGGATAGGTGGTCAGTTACCACATTCTCAGAACCCTTCTTATCCCGAATTTCCAAATCAAATTCCTGAAGGAGTAAGATCCATCTAATAAGCCTAGGCTTGGCATCCTTCTTGGTTAACAAATATTTCAGAGCTGAGTGATCAGAATAAATTATGACTTTTGCCCCTAAAAGATAAGATCTGAATTTTTCTAGGGCAAAAACCACAGCCAATAATTCCTTTTCTGTGGTGGTATAATTCATTTGAGTATCGGCAAGGGTGCGGCTTGCATAATATATCACCACGGGACATTTGTTGATTCTTTGTCTCAAAACTGCACCGATAGCATAATCAGAGGCATCGCACATGATTTCGAAGGGTAAAGACCAATCTGGAGATTGAAGAATCGGGGCTTTGGTCAAAGATTCCTTCAGAGAATTAAATGCCTTGATGCAAGATTCATCCATTTGGAACGGGACATCCTTAGCTAAGAGAAGAGTTAGGGGCCGGGCAATTTGAGAGAAATTGTGGATAAACCGGCGATAGAAACCGGCATGGCCAAGGAATGAACGGATCTATCTGACTGAGGTGGGAGGAGGAAGATTGGATATGAGATCGATCTTAGCTTTATCTACCTCTATCCCCCTTTCAGACACAATGTGGCCTAAAACAATGCCCTCGCGAACCATAAAATGGCTCTTTTCCCAGCTAAGAATCAGATTGGTGTCTATGCATCGTGCTAGCACCTGTTTAAGATTTTCCAGGCAATTTTCAAAAGAGTCCTCGAAGATTGAGAAATCGTCCATGAAAACTTCGAGGAATTCTCCCACCATATCGGAGAAGATAGCCATCATGCACCGTTGAAATGTGGCTGGTGCGTTGCATAATCCGAATGGCATTCTCCTAAAAGCAAACGTGCCATAAGGGCACGTGAAGGTGGTCTTTTCTTGATCTTCTGGGTAAATAGCCACTTGATTATACCCGGAGTACCCATCTAAGAAGCAGAAGTACTTCTGGCCCGATAACTTTTCCAGAATCTGGTCCATGAATGGGAGTGGAAAGTGGTCCTTCTTAGTCGTGAGATTCAACTTTCGGTAATCAATGCACACTCTCCATCCCGTGGTGAGCCTAGTGGGTACCTCTTCTCCATGATCATTCTTAATAACTGTTAATCCAGATTTCTTGGGTACCACTTGGGTTGGGCTGACCCATTTACTGTTTGATATTGGGTAAATAATACCCGCATCCAGCCATTTCACAACTTCCTTCTTCACTACTTTTTTCATATTGGGGTTAAGCCGCCTTTGCATCTTCGGACTCGGCTTAGCATTCTCTTCCATATAGATGTGATGCATGCAAATGGACGGACTTATTCCTTTCAAATCGGCCACCGACCATCCAATAGCACCTTTGTGGTCTTTGAGGACCTCGGTTAATTGGGCCTCCTGCGGCGATGTGAGATTTGCCGCAATGATGACCGGGAGAGTTTCGTCCGGGCCCAAAAAGATATACTTGAGAGACTCCGGTAATGGTTTGAGTTCAAGCTCAGGAGGGTCCTCTAAAGATGTCAAAGCGGGTTCAGACTGCAAGGCTGGTAAAGGTTCAACCTTGGGCCAAGATGTTAATGGGCCAGGGGAGTCCTTTAAAGTATTGGCTTCCTCCAAAAGATCATATGTGGACATCTCATTTTCTTCAACCAGATTATCCAAGATATCAATAGTATGGCATTCTTTTTCATGATCTGGGTATTGAGATGCTTTGAAGACATTAATCTGGACCTTTTGACCCCCAAATGAAATGTCCATTATGCCAGTTTCACAATTTATATTAGCTTTGGCAGCGGCTAAGAATGGACGACCTAAGATGATCGGGGTGTGAATGAGTTCCTCAGGTAATGCCATATCTAGAATAAGAAAATCCACGGGAAAATAGCAATCATGAACCTTTACAATAACATCCTCAATTAATCCCCGTGGAGTTTTCACAGACCTATCAGCCAACTGCAAGATGATGGGTGTGGGCTTTAATTCTCCAATATCAAATTTTTCATAAATGGCTGTTGGCAATAGATTTACACTCGCACCTAGATCCAATAAAGCTCTATCAAATGTAACTCCAGCTAAGTCACATGAAATTAGAGGTGCTCCAGGATCCTTTAACTTCTTAGGTAAATGATTCATCACAATTGCACTAACATCCTCAGAAAGCCGAATCTTTTCGGGTGCCATTCTAGATTCTCTTCGTGGAGTACATAATTCCTTGAGAAACTTAGCATAAGCTGACACATGCTTGATGGCATCGAGGAGTGGAATATTAATTTGGACTTGTTTGAACAAATCCAACAACTCCTCATTCTGGGCCAGTTTCTTCCTGGTATTAGGCTTAGCTAACAAAGCATTAGGAAATGGCACCCTAGGTTTATAAGAACTTGGGCCTTCATCAATCTTCCCTTTTCCTTTCAGATCCTCCTCCAACTTTTCTATGATGGGTTCATCTTCACTCTCACTTTCAATTTCCTGAGTCCCATCAGTGGAACCTTTAGCTAACTCTCAATCTGCATGTGGTTTTTCTAAACTTCTCCCACTCCTAAGGGCTGAAATGGCTTTAGCATTCTCAAATTGTGGCCCTTTAGGCTGTGGTACCGGGCCAGGCTGAGGTAAAAGGCCCGATTGCTGTGGAAAACCTGGAGGTTGATTCCTTGGATTGGCAACGGGTTGACTAGGAAGTTGGCCTACTTCTCTTCTCATCGCGGCCTCAGCTAATTGGCCCATTTGACTTTCCAACTTAGCAATGGATTGTTGCTGGGTCAAAATCAGTTGTTGGAGTTGAGTGAATTTATCATCAAAGTTGGGCTGAGGAGGTTGCTGGTAAGTGGGTGGAGGATGGTATTGGGTTGGTTGTCCTGATTGGAATGAGTGGTAGTGGGCCGGTTGACCTGATTGATATTGGGCCGATTGACCTGATTGATAAGGGGCCGGTTGACCTGATTGATACTGGGCCGGTTGAGAAAACTGGGTTTGAGGTCCCCTAGCCTGAACATTTCCATAGAAATCAGATTGTTGTTGGAATGAGTTCTGTGGCTTTTGGGCTTGATGCATAGGAGGATGGGACATTGGTAATGGGGCCTGCTGATTCTTCCAAGAGAAATTAGGGTGATTTCTCCAGCCAGGATTGTAAGTATTTGATAATGGATCATTATTGGGCCTGGAGAATCCCTGGGCGGCCTGAACTTGTTCTTGAATGAATGGTGGAAGTTGGACCGCAGTTGGGCATTCATTCACTTGATGGGTTGGACTTGCGCATAAGGCACAAATATCATGATTGGCAGAAGATGGGCCTTCATATGGACTAGAGTGTGTTGGGTAAGTAGGCTCTTGCTTGTTTAAGGCCAAGAGTTGGTCTAGTTTCTGGGCCAAGATGTCTACCTTATCCAATTTCTGATTAATCAGATTTATGTCCATTCTAGATTCGGGCTCTCCACGGGCCTTAAGTTCATACATTCCAGTCCGTTTAGATGGCCCAACAGACCTTTCATAAGATGATAATGAGGCATGATTAATGGAATTTTCACTTAACATCTCAAACAGATCATAGGCCTCATCTTCATTTTTCATCATAAATGCCCCTCCGCATGAAGCATCCACTATCTGTCTGAACTGTTCAGACAATCCTTCATAGAATGCTTGGACAATTTGCCATTTTGAAAGCCCATTATGAGGGCATTTTCTAAGCAATTCTTTCAGTCTTTCCCAAGATTCATGGATCAATTCCCCGGGAGTATGGGTAAAACTCGTGATGGCCCGTCTCATGGTATTGGTCCGCCCGATGGGATAGAACTTCTTGAGAAATTCTTTCTGCATTTCTTCCCATGTCCTAATGGGCCTTCCTATGGTTCCCAACCAATATTTAGCCTTGTCCTTTAATGAAAAGGGAAATAAGGTCAATTTAAGGCCATCATCGGTGAAATTCTGGATCTTCACCGTGGAACAGATTTCTAGGAATTCATCCAGATGCTTATAAGGATCTTCATTAGTATTCCCATAAAAGGATGGGAGCATCTGAATGTTGCTAGATTTGATTTCATATTGATTGGCTGGATTCTGAGGAAGATGAATACAAGATGAAGGTTGATATCGATTTGGAATGAAATAGTCCTTCATTTGCTTTGGTGGGTCCTGATTATCAGCCATTGGATCTTGTGGTGGATTTCTGTGATGTAAGATTCTTTCTATTTCAGCAAGTGGTCCTAAAAGGTTAGGATTTTGAGATCTCCTACCTTGCATGCACTAGGACTGATGGAGAGAGGATTTTGTTTTCTATTTCTTGTTGTTTTTTTAAAATGCAAAGAATCTTGACAAACAAATTATCCTAATGATCTAATGTTAACCTAAACTCTCTATGTGAATTTTCTTACAAGGTGAATGGAGTCCACCTCGAGTCACAACCACAATCAGTCAACGGCCAGGTAAGAGGTGGGGTAGTGGGAGGCTCCCCCTACTTTCGTAGGGACCTAATTAGAGAACCACTTTCCCGCTTAGACGTTTGCCTTTTTACCTCTAGCCTAGACACCGTTTCCTAAAATGGAGGCAACTCGAGATTTAAACCACTCACGGTGTAAACCCTAGATTCTCTTTCGACTTGCTTTTAGTTGGATTAGGAAATGCCAATGCAAGGAAGGTGATTTGTGGGCTAAGGAAGGGTGATCAAATCCCTACCTTATGTGGTTAAAGTTGCTGCCCTTAGAGTCGTTTTGAATGCAATACAAGGCAACAAATCAATGCAAGGTGTGTTGATGCAATCATGAATGACTTGCTAAAAATTGAAACACGTACCTTTCCCCCGCAATCTTCAACAATTTATGGAAATAACTGTGAAAGGAAACTAACTCATGCTTTCCTAGGATGATGAATGCCTAGCATGGAAAGTTTCTAATCTTGGCAATGAAGGTTTTTAAATTTGGATGTTCCTCTTTTTGTTTCTTTTTTTTTTTAGTTAATGGAAACCTATCTAAACTGGAAACTACAAAAAATGAAACTAACTAAAGTAAGGAAATTGAAACATAGAAAGTTGGAACACACTGACCATGATTTCGCTTTCCTTTTTTTTTTTGTTTTTTTTTTTATTCAATTTACCTGCAAAAATAAGAAAAATAAGGTTAGTTAGAGACTAATTACATTAAATCCAAGATAATCAAAATTAAAAATCTAACTCCCCGGCAACGGCGCCAAAAATTGATCGTTTCAAATTGTGCGTCGTTAAACACTCATGAAAACGTTCAATCTAAATTTATCTGGCTCACTCACATCAAATTTTGAAAATTAATAGTGGTGAGTCCGAGTCGATCCACAGGGAGTTAAGATTTTAATTTCGAAAACCTTAGATTTTAATTATCTAGAAAAATTGGGAATTTGAAATGATTAATTAACTATCTAATTAAATTAAACTAAGTTTACAAATTTAACTAAACTAATTAAAAGCACAAATATAACCATATTTAAAATTGAGGAGAGAGAGATTAACAAAATATTATAAAAATAACAAAACTTCTAAATTGAACACAACTAAGAAAATTATAACAACACAAAAAAGCTATTGTTTAATTGTGTAAACTACTAACTCACCCTAATTAAATAAACTAACAACTAAGAAAATATCATTAAACATCAAATATCCAGCAACTACCCCTAATTAAATAATCCTAATACTAAACTAGTGGGGAGGGAAAAGAAAGAACACAGCAGCAACAGTGGTAGGTCTGCCGGCGCAGTGAGCCGCAAAGAAAGGAGAGTGGTGCAGTGGTCCAACTTCAGGTTGCTGCCGGTTGCTTGCAGGAGGAAGCTTGAGGTGCTGGTGTGTAGAAAGAAAAGAAGCTGCTGCTGGAGGTCGGCTTCACGCTTGGACAGCTGGAGGAAGGAGCTGCTGCATGGAGGAAGGCTGGACTTGCTGGCTTCAACGCATGCAGGAGGAAAGAAGCTTGTTGCTGAGTGGAAGCCGTCGGTGGCTTGCTGGAGCTGCTGGGGAGAGGGGCTGGCTTTGCACGTGGACTTGCTTGGGAGCTTCAGGTGCATGCAGCTTGGAGGTGCAGCAGGCCGGCTGGTGTGTGGACGAACATGCAGGTAGAGCTTCAACGGGTGCTGTTGGTGGACGGTGCAGCATGCATGGAGGAGCTTGCCGGCGTGCGTGCAGCTGCGTGGAGGAGCTTGCCGCAGAGGTGCAGGTGGCCTCGCCGGCATGCAGGCGTGGAGGAGCTTCAGCCGGCTGCGGGATGCTGCTCGTGGAGGTGTTGCATGCGTGAAGGCTGGCGTGGAGGTGCAGCTGCGTTCAGGTTGGCGTGGAGGTGCAGCTGCTGGGCCGTTGTTGCTGCACGTGGAGGACGTTGGAGGAGGCCTGCTGCTGGTTCACGGGGCAAGTGCTGGCCGGTGCTGGGGAGAAACGGAGAGAGAGAACAGAGGGAGAGAAAGAGAGAAACCGAGAGAGGGAGAAAGAGAGAGGATACTGCTGGGAAAAAAAATAAAACGGAGAGAAGAGCTGGCTGATAAGGAAAGGCTGCGGTTGAGAAAGAATAAGACAGAGAGGGAGAGAGGGATGCTGGGAAAGATTCCGAGAGAAAGAAGGAGACGGACCGAGAGAGAGGGTTGAAGGCTGCGGGTGAGAAAATAATGGAGGAGGAGAGGGCTGCGGAGAGAGAATTGAAAACTGAGAGAAACCGAGAGATGCTGGAAAACCTGGGGAGAGAGGAGGAATAGTGGAGAGAAAGAGAGGTTAAATCGTGCTGGGAAACCGAGAGGGAGAAGGAGAGAAATTACCGGGTTTGAGTTGGAAAAGGAGGAGGATATGTTGGAGACTTGGAGAAGGGACAGGATTTGGATCTGGAGAGGAAGATGAAATTGGAAAAGAAATAGGATTTGACTTTCTAAAACGAGAAAGAGAGAGAGGATTTTTAAAATAAAGGAAGGGATGTGTTTAGGAAATCGGAGAGACGGAGGGAAATAGTGGGTTTTAGGAAACTCCAGCGAATGAAGGAATCAAATTGTATTTTTACCCCTGTTTTAGTTGAAATCCGCACACTAGACTCCCCCAAATTTCCGAAAACTCCTCCAACTGCACTGCATCGTCGGCATGTCCTGTTCACATCAAATAAATATAATTTAGCGCATTATCATAAAAATATCATAATTTTTATTCATTTCGTCTCGGTTTTGTCGAAAAACCGCAAATGCGCTACACTCCTTTGATCACATGAAATGATGATGTTTTTAAGTCAGAATTTGATGAAATTGGTACCGTTGGACTTGTTACACAATTATCTATCATTTCATACTATTTTGCAGATAAAAACATGAGTATGATGCATATGGTTGCCCTTAAATGATCAATTTAACACTTTATCAGAATTCAACGAGGCCTGTGGATCCACCATAGGGCTTGATAGGGGCATCTCAAGTTTCCTCAGATATTAGGGCCTAGCGAATTGCATCAACAAAGGGAGAGCTGCGGGGGCCAGGCCACTCAGAGTGGTTGGTTGAGGTCCTCTGACCAAGGTAATCATCTCCCTCCGCAGTCGATCGAAGCGCTGGTCTATCGCTTCCTCCACTATGTAATGAGTGGCCATAGTCTACGTAGCTCACTCGGGGACAAGCATAGGGGCTCGACCAGTGTGGAAGCCGGCCGAGGTTGGGTTGGATGATGCCCCTAGACCAGCAGCACCATCGAGCTCGTCAATGACTATGTGGTGTGCATGTGCTGGTTAGGCTGGGTATCAGTGGCCGCAAGCTAGACCCAAGCTAGATGGAACGAAGAATGCTCGGCTCTGGTCGGTTCCTGAGTCATGAGTTGAGGGCTCGCCATGATCCTCTAATCTATGTGTGCTACGACTTCACAGAGGCCAGCCAGGCTTCTTACCACCTCGGATAGCTTAGAGTATTGTTATGCCATACATTGGAACTACTACTCGGTTACGAGCGCCTAAGGCTTAGGCGAAGGGGCTTCTTGGACTCGTACCTCCTGGTCATCAGTCGTCATGCTTTGATTTCTGGGATTCACCATCGTGTTGCAGCGGGAACTTAAACACTTTCCACAGATAGCAACAATGATGACAACCTGAAGATGTTGGTCCACAGAACTCGAGCTCCTACCTAGAGATCAACTCTGCCCTACAAGAAAAGAGAGTTAGACCTAGACCGGGTGGTCCACAGAAAACCCTCTGATGGTCAAGTTAGTCCAAGCAGATGTTTGAGGTGATAGTCGAGACTAAGTTCTTGGTGTTTCAAGTTTAGGGTTCAGAAATAACATACCTCCTCTAGATGATGGGCGAGTAATATATATAGGGTGTGGCCCTCGGGGGCCAGTGAGCTTACCTTCTCAGACACGTGTATCTCCCTCAGCGGTTGACCAGGCCGTACGAGCACTGATGAGTTGGCGTCAGCTAAGCGGGTCCGGGCGACATCTAGTAGTCCATAACTGGGGACTCAACTCCTACGGGCCAGGCACGGGCCTAGTCACAAAGCCCCCGAGGAGATCTTCGGGCCATCCATTGCCGGGCCCTTAATGGGCCATCATGACAGGCCCCATCAGGATTAAAACTGGTACTATTCTTCAACAAGAGAAGCTGTAAGTATAGTAAGTGATGTGGCATCGGTATTCAATGGATCAATACAAATGCAGGTATGCAAATGAGACTTCACTGTTGGGTTGCTGATATTAGCGTCTCTGCTGTATGATTGCATATATAAAAATCTGCTACCAACATAGAGAGACCAGTGAAGCAGCAGATTGGGCGGCAATTCATGTTAGGAGAATCAAAAGCTCACAAATCTGGAGCCAGGATGTACATGTGTATTGGTCAAGGATATACTCTTGAGGATGCCCATCGTAAGCTGGTGCGCAGGTAATTTTATGTGATTGTCCATTAATTTTGTAAATAATAATAATAATAATAATAACATCTGCAGGACGACTATGGCCTCCTCGTGCTGCCCGTATGAAGCTTCTTTCACGATTACGCAAGGACGAATATTCTCCACTTCGTTCTTAGCAACCTGTCCTCTGTGTCTCACAACAAACATGTGTGCCGAGGGCCGTACGTTCTCCCCCCTCTTAGTCCCCATGGATCCTGGAGACGCAAGGACGAAGGAGTGTTTCCTTTTAAACGTCTTAAGAAACTTTTTATTTTATTCCAGAAAACATTGTTAAAGACATCCTTCAACGATGTCTTTCGATTAAACGATCAAATGGTTGCTGTGAGTGAAAAAAAAATGTCCTATGCTAGATTCGCAGGCCAGCCTCCTTCGTTGTCTCCTTCAATCCCCCGGACATAGGGCAGGCCTCCGTCTTTTACATTGTTAAAGCATAATAAAGAAGAAAAACAAGGTGAACAAGGCGAGAGGAGGGTGAAAAGCCCAAAATTTTAGAGAAGCAAAGATGATTATGCTTCCCCTTGTTATCATCAGCACGGTGAGGCCTCCAGTCTTTGTCATCTTAGTTGACACATTTGCCATTGGTGATTATATATTGCTAATAATATGACTGTGCTGGGAAACGGTATCCCCTAAAGAGTTGTTTGTTTTAATGTAAAATATTGTGATTCATCGATTTCAAAATCACTAACTTTAAAATCAGTGAAACTTTGTGGTTTTAAAATACGGAAGCATTTGTTTGATTGCTTATAAAACAAAATAAAAAATGTTTGAATTTTCTTGTGTTGCCTTTTACTGTCCCTTTCCTATAAACCAAACTAATGAAATTAGCTTGCCAACTAGGTAGACAAGGCCAAGACATGATTTTTTTTTTTTTTTTACGTTGTTTTACATGATTTCAAATATCTAAAAGCACTATAAAACAGAACAATTGTTTTAGATTACCCTCCTACACGTTCTAACAAATAACCCTTAATTGAGTATAATCTTAGACGGGACTGGGTGGATATAAAGAGGGGGAGGAAGAATTTCCAAAAATGGAAAAAGTTTCATGTCAGGGGTGCTTTTAGAAAATCCCTTCCCGTACTTACCCAGTCTCATCCAATGTTGCACTTAGAAGATCCCATTCCTTTAGCAGCTTGAGAACTACTCCACGTGCGCAGATCGTGCAAGTATTCACTGGGTTCCTGCCAAGGCATCGTAGCGAATTTACAGTAGACAGATGGACTCCAATTCTGCGGTCTGTTGGAAGTAGATTTGAGTTGGAAGCTATTTTTATCTTAGTCTTATAACGTAAAAGGAAAAAAAAGACATGTCAAAGTGGTTATAGTTAATTTTAGGTAGTTATAGATGTCAAACTTTCCCTAACAAGGAACAGCTTAACTTTTGCTCTATTTTAATAAATTTTAATATAGAGTTTTTAAAAATAAAGAACTAATTAAAAACACCTACTGTTATCACTGAAAAAAACTAGGTATAAGTTTTAAAGTGCTCCCAGTAGGAAGCTACCCGAAACATCCGGAACAAATCAGAGTTCGACGGCCGGCACAATATACAGATCCACATTATTTTCGGATCCGATGTGCAGCCCACAGACTTCCTTTTTTGGTTAATCCGATTTTAGATACAGCTGCCTCGAGACAGGCTGCCCGCTAATTCAAGTATTTTGGGCCTGGGGGGAGGTGAAGCCTACATCTGTCCTAAAAGTGTGGCCATTTCCAGGGGAAGCAATTTCTAGAAGATCACATTTCATCCACTGGCCGCCTAGGTAGTCATGCCACGCCTCGCAACGGTGATTTTGGAGGGCTTAGCTGAATTATTCAAAATGCTAGAGACAAGCATAAAATTAAAATTAGAGCACTACTGAACACATCAGGATTAAGAGTGTATTAACCATGTGCCAATTGAGGATTGCAGAAGAAGAAGAAACACTGAAAATTATTTTGTGAATGCTGCAGTGCCGTTTACGAATTGGCACTACCCCCTATTATATGGTGAGTGTTGATTACAAAGAATAAGGACGCTGCCATTACAGGTGTATCGGTGGCAGGTCTGACATCAATGATTGGGAAGAATGCTTTGTCAGTACATTGGCAGGGCCATTACAACAGACACCTAGGCACATGGTGTGAACAATATACCATTTTCAAAAATTTATAATTCCTTAACACCCCCCTTCAAATCCAAGGGATTAGAAATCACATAGAATTTGGAAAGGAGTGTGTTAAACCGTGGAGCTCGTAATGCCTTGGTAAAAATCTCAGCTACCTGCATATTTGTATGAATAAAACGAACTTGGATTTCTTGCTTGTAAACTTTGTCGCGAACAAAGTGGTAACCTACTTCAACATGTGCTCTGTTCAGGCATGAAAAATTGGATTGGCTGCTAAATAGGTAGCACCAAGATTATCACACCAGAGAATAGGAGATTGGGTTAGAGAGACATTAATTTCTCAAAACAGGGACTGCAACCAAGTTACTTCTGCAGCAGCATTGGCTAGTGATTTGTACTCTACCTCTATACTTGAACGAGCCATAGTGGATTGCTTGCAAGCGCTCCGTGAAATAAGAGTTGAACTGAAAAATACAACATATCCACTTGTGGATTTTCTATCAAGTGAATCACCAGCCCAATCAACATCACAATAGGCATTAATTGATAATTGTGAAGTTGGTTGAATGAGGAGTCCAAAGTTAGGTGTTCCTTTGAGATATCTAAGGATTCGTTTAACAGTAGTCCAATGAGATTCAAATGGAGCTTTCTGACAAACTATGTTTACAACATAAGAAATTTCTGGACGGGTGATTGTAATATATTGAAGAGCACCAACTACGCTGCGGTAAAATGATGGATCAGCCAAAAAAATTCCTGTCCCATTGGAAAAATCAGTACTCGAGGCAATGTGTGTGTTAATTGGTTTAGCGTCAATCATTGATGCTCTTTGAAGCACACTTAGAATGTACTAATGCTGGAAAAGTAAGAGACCATTATGAACTGGAAGAGCTTCGATGCCAAGAAAATAATGCAATGGAGCCAAATACTTTAAAGCAAAAGTCTGTCTCAGCTGAGAAATAACATGACCAATAGCTTCTGAATTGGTGCCAGTAATAATTATGCCATTAACGTAGATTAAAATATAAATGAGTTGATTGTGTTGAAGATAAATAAACAAAGAAGAATCTCTTTTGGAAGGAGAAAACTGAAGTTCCACCAGGCAGACAGAGAGACGTTTAAATCAGGCCCTTGGAGCTTGACGAAGACCATAGAGAGACTTTTGTAATTGACAGATATAATCTGGATGATTACTATCAAGAAAATCTTATGGTTGGTTCATGTAGATAATTTCTTTTAAATCTCCATGGAGAAAACATTAGAAACATCCAATTGCTTAATAGGCCGTCTGTAAGTCAAGGCTAGGGTGAGAATTAAATGAATGGTAATTGCTTTCACCACAGCACTGAAGGTTTCATGGAAATCAATGCCTGCTTGTTGTTTATAACCCTGAGCAACTAGCCTTGCTTTAAATCGATCAATAGTGCCATCAAATTTTTCCTTAATTTTATAGACCCATTTTGAGTCAATGATATGCATATATGGTGTTGGAGGAACAAGAACCAAGTTCCGTTGGTGATAATAGCATTAAACTCATCAGCCATAGCTTGGCGTCATTTGAAGTCTTTTTGTGCATCTATAAAATAGGTGGGCTTATGAGAAACACTATCTTGAGCTGTAAAGGGATGTGGAATAATGGCTGAAAATACCTTTGGTTTTCAGATGTCATCTCTAGTCCTAGTGATCATAGGATGACAGGATGTGGAAGGAGTCAAAGGGATAGTAGAGGAGATCGATGGATTAACAAGATCTGCAAAAGGTGCAGAATGAGGAGTGGGTGAAGAAAGATGAGCAGGTGAAGATGGTGAACTATGAGAAATAGATGATGAAGAGATAGGAACTAAAGAACAAGATAGATTAGGGACGTGTAAAAAGACACTAGACGGTGGAGAAGAGAGTATAGAAGTAGGAGAATGAGATTTTTCAATAAAGGGGAAATGGTTCTCATAAAAAACAACATGTCTGGCAATATGAGTTTTTTCTGTTCGAGGATTATAAGACTTCTAAGCATGATAAGAAGTGTTATATCCTAGAAAGATACATAAGGAAGAACGAAAATCAAACTTATGTTATTGATATGGCTAAAGAAAAGGAATGCAAGCCCAACCAAATGTGCGTAAGAACTTGTAATCAGGAATTCGACCAAATAATTTGAGATAGGGAGAGGAATTTTGAAGAACATGAGTAGGCAGCCTATTAATTATGTAACCTACAGTACAAAAAACATCATCCCAAAATTGAAATGGTATACTTGCATTAGGAAGCAGTGCAAGAGTTGTTTAAATAATATGTCTATGTTGTCTTTAGTTGAGCGATTCTATTCATGAGTGTGCAAGCAGGATCTTCGATGAAGAATGCCAAGATCATCAAGAATTTTAGACAGAGATTGATACTCTCCTCCCAAGTCAGAATGAATAGCCTTGATAGAGTGTCCAAAATAATTTTCAACATGTCCACGAAATTGTAAAAACATGGTAGACACATTAGACTTTTGTTTTATATGAAAAAACTAAGTGTATTTGCTATAGCCATCAACAAAATTCACATAGTATCTATTTCCATTCATAGACAAAAGTGGAGTTGGCTCCTATACATTAGAAAAAATTAAATCCAAAGGTTTAGAAGAAACATAAGAAGAAATACATAGAGGAAGTCTATGACTCTTGGTTGAGGCACATGCTTCACATAACTGAGAATTAAACTTCTGTGTGTTGGAAGGTAAACCATAAGTAGAAAGTATTTTCTTCACCAACTTGAGAGAAGGATGACCAAGCCTGTCAAGACAAGTATCAAAAGAAGCTAGTTCACCAATGTTAATATGTCCATTGAGTCCCTGATTTGACAAAGAAAGTTGATAAATCCCATTCTTACTATGGCCTTGATGAAGCAAGGTCCCCATTGCTAGATCCTTAACAAGAACCATAGATGGAAAGAATTCCATAGAAACATTGTTATCAGTAGCAAACTTATGAACAAAGATCAAGTTCTTAGAAATTTCAGGCACATTAAGTATAGAGCGAAAAGAAAAAGGAACAGAAGCATTAGATAAAATAGAAGAACCAATATTAATAATCTTCACACCTGCATCGTTGCCTAGAAGCACTTGATCCTGGCCATAAAAAGGAGTGGCAGAATGCAGATTCTAAATATTAGCTGTGATATGATGAGATGCACCAGAATCCAAGTACCAGATAGAAGAAGTAGGAGGCACTGGCATTGGTGGTGCAGTTGCTATATGATATGCCATAGGTTAAGCTACTGAAGGTACTTGACTAGAGAATCGGGGAGAGGGAGGAGCATATGGTTTGCCTGTGTGAAAAGAAATATCATAATGCTTATTGCATGCATCAGCATGATGGCCAAGAACATTACAAATCTAATAGTGCCCTTCAAGAGATCATCCACGACGACGATTGACTTTACGAAAAGGAGGCCGCTAAGGAGGAACAAAGGTCCAAGGAAGAAGAGGCGGTGACGTAGTTGCACTTGGAGAATGTGTAGCAAGATGAGAAGCTGGAACAGTTGACAAAGGAGTTTATTTAGACTGCCGATACAACCAACTCCCATGTGCTAGAAGATGACCATGAAATTCTTCAAGAGGAAAAAGTATATAAAGAGCTTAAGTCAAATTAGGCTAATCGAATAAATAGTAGAATAATAGAAAAATAAAATTATAAAATTATAAAATTTTGTAAGAGGTATACCAGGTCAAAATTAAAGTGTGATCAAACTTTCAGATCAATTGGCTAAGGAACGAAGGAGTTATATCTTATCTAAGTTCAGCCTGAAAATTGGTCACAAGTTCTAAAAATTGTTGCAAAAGACTCCCATAACCGTAACCAAAGGTACTCATAACCGTGGCCATAGGATTATGACCCTTAATTGTTAAGTAATAATCATGTCAGGAATAATGGATACATTTTTAAATCGTGTCAGGGACGCATGAAGTAATTTAGACATATTTAAAGGCGTCATATCAATTTGAGGTGTTCTTAATCACGTCCCTGTTGTTGACGCGAATAAGACTTGTTAGTCCGAACTTAAGAAAATCATGATCTATTAATACAATGCATAAATCTAATCGAAATCAAAGATCTTGTGACTATATATTGACGTTCCAAAAGGATGTTTTGACCACTTTCAAAAATTAAAATCTTATTTTTGTATTAATATAAAATAAATATTTAAAGGGTTATCATAGTTTACCTTTAGAGGAAGAACAACAAATCTCTCTCCAAAAAATCTCTTAAGTTCTAATCATGAATCCCTTTTATTCTAAAGCTTCTCCTACATCTTCTATACTTTCATGAATACAAATTATAGATTAGAACTAATCCCGAAAGAATTAATCAATAATACCTTCTATGTTCTTCAAGAGCAGCATATGAACTTACCCTTGGAAGAATACTGCGAGCAAGAGGATTCATGCTCACCCTCAAAAATTTATTTATAATAATTTTCCTTCCTAATACTACTCAAATTAAGTTTCCCTCGTTGTGGAGTTGGATTCCAATAGATAGAATTTTAATCAACAAGTAAAGTTAATATATTTGCAACTAGAAATCCAGATTTTCGCATATGATGAATTTCTTTAATTAAAACCCCTCAAATTTGACTCCTTTGATGATCGGATTAGTTAGAACTCCTTTAGACAAAATTATATATCTTTGTATATTCTTTAACATACTTACTATGCGATTTTTGGACTTTTGTGCATGAAAATATCGCAACACCAATATACTGCTGTCACACAGAGTACTAAACCTGAAATTTAATTTAAGTGTTGGAAACCAACTAGTTTTCTAATTAGGACACTAGCCCAAATTTGTTTGCAGAATAAGTTATCTGAAATTACTTATTTGGAATAGCGTATACTAGAATAAGGGGTGCTTAACTTTGACAATTATGTGAGACCCACTGATGGAATAGGAAGGATAAGCAATTCTTGGGTCTAGGGTCGAATTGCTTATTTTCCTTATTCTAGTATAAGCAATTCTAACGTGGTATAAGTCATTCCGCCCATCAAACTAGAATTAACCTTATTCTAAGAATAAGAGACCTTATTCTTCTATTATTCTCCAATCAAAGTTGACCTGTTGTGATTTAACTAATGACTTGATTATTCTAAATTTATTATTATATTATTAAATAAATATTAAATAATTTTCAATCATTTTAGTCTATTAATTAACTTAATTATGCTCAATAAATCCTTAATGTGATTAATTAAATCTAATCGAATTTTTTTAACTAAATCTCATTAAATTATTTAAATTGATCTAATAATTTAAGTCTATTAATTAAATAATATGAGTTCAAAATCTAAGGTATAACAAAAAGCGTCCCGGCACTGGCCCTGTGTATTGCCCCGTCTCCCAACAAAATAGATTCACTTAAAAGGCATGCTTGAGCCACCCGATCCAACCCCCAAGGTAATCAACCTACGGGGACATGCCTCTCAGAATTCTAATAACCCCCATCCAATTCCCTCCGATCGATAGCGAGAGTCCTCCCCCAGACATATGGTCTGGTTCAAAAGCTACCAAGTGATAGGATGTAACCCAGATGAAAGAGAGTCAAAAGGAGCCCCATCAGCGTTAAGTGTACATCCGTCCTTCACATCAAAAAGGTTAGAAATAAAAGAGGAACAAACTGGAAAGAAGAGAAAATATCCGTTGCCAACCAACGCTTGTCTGCTACTCAAAACCATGAAAAAGAAGAAGGGAAATTGGACTTTGAAACTGAAAGAGCAAATCCTTTCAGCTGGTCATCCCCAAAAGTAAGACTCCAATTTTTCACTAACCCACCTCTAGAAACCCTCAAACAAAGGATTTGTAGCTGAGAAACCGAGAAGAAAACACAATTTAAAAGCTCTCGAGTGAGTTGTACCTTCAACGCACCCGAGCTTGGCCCCCTCGTACCGCGTCAGAGTCCTCAAGAACCCCAGCAGCGTGGTGGAGGGATCGACACTGGACGGCTCGAACCTCACGCCGTTTAACACCAGTCTTCCGGTCGATTACAGATCAGAGATCGAAATGCCGAATGACGCGAACCTCCTTGTCGATGACGCCGGCGTCCGAGGGAGGAGGCGAGGAGCAGGGTTCCTTCTTGATGAGGTCAGAAGCAGATATGTGGGTTTTTGGTTATGGGCGAAGACGAACACGAAGACGCAGGAGCAACAACTACGATGCCATTGCGTAGTGAAGGAGGTGACGACTCGGTGGAGGAAGATGCATGGGGCGCAGTGCTCGACGGGGCTGCCATGGTCTGCAGTATTACTTCTACATGATCTCGTGGGGGAGGACAATGGGGGTGGAGCGGTGGAGGAGCATCGAGTGCGGTGGTCGGCGGGGCTACTCCCAGGCTATGATGGGCCGACGCGGTGGTCGGCAGAGCGATTGCTGGGTGGATGAGGCGATGCCGCAGCGGGGGAAGGATAGGGTTTCTTAGAAGTCCCGGACGAAGCGGATATGTCCCTGGATCCATTTCAGCCCATCCAGATATACGAGAGGATCCACGTCAACAAATTCTTTATCTGGTTGGGCCGAATCTAGGTAGATCCAGCTCAGTTTGCACCCCTAGTGGCATGACTCTTCATCAACTCCCTGTGATTCTCGTTTTTGTTGGATCAGATGGCATGCGTGTCGTACATTTCTTCCACCTTGGAAAATCATATGTGGGTGAACTGTGGCGACCGTCGTGAATCATTTACGATTAGCTCATTTGTGAGGGAGAGAATTGCCGTGATAGGCACACCGTGCGTGGGAGTCCCCGAAGTGGTTCACAAGCGCACAACATGCTTGCTCAAGTGGGATCCGCCAACCTATTCAGCAGATTCTCCTCACTCCTTTTGAATTTTGATTTTTTTTACAGTCATTGGATCAATGATTGGATAGTACAAATGCATAAATCAAGAGTGGTTCAATCAGAATAATTTTAAAGAAATTTGCACGTCTAATCTCAAAGGACCGAAAATTGGATGACCAGACATGCAACAAAGGGGAAGGAAACTTGCCATTTATTTACTTTAAAATTTACAAGTTATGTTATGTGTGTGGTGTCAAATGTAGAGTCAAATGCACGAATTACAAATTTCGTGCATTTGACTTCACATTTGAAACCACACACATAGCACAAGTGAGAGTCACAAATTTTACTCATGCATTTGTCATTCATTCACCGAAAATAGTTTTGTAACTCGTGCATTTGACTCTACATTTGACACCACACACATGACACAAATTTCAAGGTGAATGAATGACAAATGCATGGGTAAAATTTGTGACTCTCACTTGTGCTATGTGTGTGGTGTCAAATGTGAAGTCAAATATATGGGTTACAAAACCGTTTTCTTTTGAGAGTCACAAATTTTACTAATGCATTTATCATTTATTCACCTTGAAATTTGTGTTATGTGTGCGGTGTCAAATGTGGAGTCAGATGCACGAATTACAAAACCGTTTTCCAAACCAAAAAAGGTGGAAGAGGAATCCATGGGCAAGTAGGTCCCACTTGAGTGGGTATGTCGCATGCCAGCTAGCGAATGCCGGGATCTCCATAGTGCACCTACTGAGGCAACCACATTGTCAGTGGTGGTGACGCATTTTGTTTTGGCCGGATCATCAACGGGATCCCATCATCAATTAAAAGCCCACGTGCTTCCTATATCTGAATTAAGGGTTCCAATGACAATATTTTAAGCCCGATTAAGCTTCGGGGTCACTGGTTTTGCCCAGTTGCTTACCCAATTGGGGATTTAATTATGATCTTCGTACGATGTCATCTTTTAAAGGGATTTTGAATATGTAGTCCAAAAAGAAAGTCAACTATAATTTTTAGTCCTTTTACTAGAAAACATCACAGTAGGTCCTTATTTTCGGATTATTTTAACACCAGATCCATTCTGTTTACTTACGTCGTTAGGTACCGTTTCGAAAAATAGAAATCCGAAAATACCCCCCATCCCACCCGTGACGCCCATCTCCCCCATCTCAACCCGTGACGCCCCTCTCACCTCCTAGTACCCCCTCGCCCCTCTCTCTTCTCCCCTCCTGTTACCCCCTCGCCCAATCTCCCCTCCCAACCCGGTGATGACGACAGGGCCTGGAGGCATGGCTGCGGCAACGGTGAGGAGGCAGGGCGGCAGGGCTGTGGAGGACCTGCGGGAGGCAACGCGGCGGCGAGGAGACCGGGCAGTGGGGCCTAGAGGACCTGCAGGAGGCGGGGTGGCAGCGAGGAGGTGGGGCGGCGGCGAGGAGGCCGTGGGGGACCTACGGGAGGCATCGCAGTGGCGAAGAGGCCGTGGGGGACCTGCGGGAGGTAGCATGGCGGCGAGGAGGCGGGACGGGACCTGTGGGAGGCAGCGCGGCAGCGAGGAGGCGGGGCGGCGGCGAGGACGTGGGAGACCTGCGGGAGGCTATGCAGCGGCGAGGAGGCGGGGCGGCGAGGCCGTAGGGGACCTGTGGGAGGCAGCACGACGGCGAGGAGGCAGGGCGGCGGTGCCGTGGGGGACCTGCGGGAGGTACGTCTCCTAATTTCATTTCGCTTTGGGCGCCTTCTGTGTGTACTGTTGTTCCCCGAGATGGGTCACATGGATCCACCGCATTTTCTGGTTTCACCAAGTCTCATGGCCAACGTCATGAGGGGGCAATCGTGAATGCAAGTCTCTTCTATGCTTCGGATGGGGGAAAGAATAGGAATATGCTGATAAGATAGTTGTTCTCTTTCGTTTCGTCAACTTTGATCAAAATATAACCAGATCATGACATATGTAGGCTTGACTTTTTTTTTGAGAAGGAATTCATGTGCAGATGCATTCATGCATTTGCGAAGCATCTGAGGCCTTACATGCATCTACGGATCCTCGGGCCCGTAACGCTCCAAGATTTAATGTTCTACTATATTGTTTTTTGACATTAGAATGCCACTTCGATGTGACACTCATAAAGTTGAATACGTGGGATTCTTGAGATTAAGAAAAGCTCATCGAAATTTAATGAAAGATCAGAAGTCAAATGCAATACTAATTGATTCTATAGCCAAAAGGGTCACAAAACTAGGCCAACATCATGCAGCATGTAAAGTACATGTTCTAGGTGTCCTTAGGTTGGAACTTATGATTATGGTGCACATGTCCAAGCCTGCAAACACTAGAGGGCACCCCTAAAACAGGATCCTTATAGGTGACCTATAAGGTTATACAAGTGCGATATACACAGTGAAAATGAGATTGTACTGTTACTTTTCCATTCACTATATATATATATCACTTTTAGAAATGTTGAACTACTTCATCTCACATATTGACGCATTAGAAGATGCTTTGGGTTGGTGTAAGTAGTTATGGTAAAAGAGGGGAAAAAAGAAGGAAAGGAGACAAGGAAAATTGATTCCTCTCTTGACTAGTTTTAATGACATCAAGAGGATCAGATGTGCGTAGTTACTTTACATGAGTCAAGTAGAGATTGTTTGTACATACAGGTGGACCAGGAGGTGGCAGCAGCTTCCCTCCCCATATATACTTTCCTATCAACCTCTGCTGGTCTGTGCTGAGAAGTTGATTGATGAAGCTGCTCTCAACATCCAAGGCCACTAAAATAAGGCCTCAGGCATGCCATATATACTCCCCTTAGCCAATTCTAGGAAACAAGGGGTCTTCAAGACAGTGTGCCCCCTAGACATCTTACGATAGCCTACCCCACAAATATAAGGGTGGCATGCATCACCAACATGACAACTTGATGGACATTTTGAAAGTGCCAGTGAGATATTTAAAATGTACCTGTGAATGCTTCAAAAGCTAGGATAATGACATCACATATTTTTGAAATGGCGCATCGGATGCCATCTGCCATTTCATCCATCATCATTCATTTATCCATAGACTTGGGTCGCATTTTTTAAATGTTGGTAATGTGGTAAATGTGACTGTCGATCCCACTCCCACTCATACAGACTCCACATGGTAGTTATCTACTGCTTAGGCATGATATTGCAATGACACTGATATGTTCTTGAATTACAGAACACGAAGAGGATTTCTTTATGAATAAAAACTTTACCAGATAATCACGTGGGCTTTACTAATTTAGGATGTCATAAAAGGATTATTTGTGCATTTTTTAACTCCATGAGCTTATAAGTTAGTATGATCTGCTTTGAACACTAAGCGCCACTTTGTTTGCCGAATAGGGCGGAATAAGTGTGATTTATTCTTAGAATAAGCTTAAATCAACTTTGATCGGCGGAATTGCTTATGCTCCCCTATTCCCGTGAATAAGCTGAATTGGGCGAATACGCAATTCCGGCCTACCCCCTTGAATTGCTTATTCCGGCATTTTTACACAGGGGCATGAACAAGACAAACAACATCGTCGTTCGAGCCCCTGCGAAAGGCATCCTCCCCTCTGCCCTTGGGCGAGGCATCCTCCCCTCCGCTCCCTCGCCTTTACTCCTCCCCCAGCGAAAGGCGCCTGGCTGCCGCCCCGAGCTCGCCACCCCTCTCGACCTGCGTTTGACAGGCTTCGTGTACTTGCTTCGCCGACCGCACGGACGGCCGTAGAGGACACTGTCCATCGGCGGACTGAGCTTTGATCTACTGGTTTGTAGTGTGATTCTTCTTGGTAGGTCGGATGTACCTCCTTTCCCCTTTTGTTTTCCGGAATGAGTTCGCCCTTCTCTGGCCTTCCCCGCGATGCCTTCTTCAAGGAGACGCCTTCGAGCGCCTAACCTAGGGTTTCTACCTTGACATGTCAAACGCGTAGCGGCTTTGGACATGCTACAGCTTCGAAGGTTTGCTTTTTGCAGTGACGTTTCCCATCGAACACTAGGGTTTCCCCTCCTTTTCCTCTTCCCAAGGGTCACGGAGGCTTCTGTCTTGCAAGTTATCCAATCTTTCGCAGTGTTCCTTCCCATCCATCATTTAAGCCTGCTGTATGGTCTTTCTCTGATAAATGGATGAACGAGGCTGGTAAGGAAGGCAGGGATGCTTCGGTTGGAGGCAAGGCGCTGCAGTGTGGAAGCTGGGGGGGAGGATTTGGTTGCGTCCACGATTTCCTCTTCTCCTTCAAACGAGAAGCCTTCACCGGCGACCATCACCTCTTGGATTCACGGGTTTTTCTACAACTTTGCTTTTGAATACCTCCTTCTCGTCCTTCTATCTATTGTGATTCCCATGATATTTCTATCTGCCTATGTGCTTTGTGCATTTCGCATAGAACCTATGTAACGACCCGCCACCCTATAATCGGGGATCCGATTACTAAATGGGTACCGAATCATTAATTTGGGACCAAACCAGGATCTAGTAAGTCTGGGAAATAAATAATAAACTAAGCTAAACATTCACATCGCATTGAATTGAAATGAAAGTGCAGGAAATTAAAAATTATTACAATGCGACTCGATTACAGCAAATAATTACATATTCCAGCTGAAAGGAAATAATTAAACATACAGGCCAGAAATAAATAACAACTACATCGGGGCATACCCCGGAACAACTGCCGAAGACGCACAACACACGGCCGCACACGCCGCTCTAAGTCTGCTGGGAGTCCTCACCTGAAAACCGCAGGGGTGAGTCTCAAGAACAAGACTCAGTAGGGATCCTTCGATCCCCACTGCCCACGCACACACCCACAAGAGTAAAGTACAGCTAACGGTGAAGTAACAAGTGTAGTGGCAGGTACAATTCCTAATTCTCTACGTGAGAAGACATGCAATCGCAGTTATAATAATCATGCACATTCTAAACCAGCCGTTAGAAAATCTACAACTGTCATCTCGATAGAACTCGCCGACCGTGCAAACAACGGTGGGGAAAACCTCGACCCGCTGAGACCAAGGAGTAGCCCCTCGGATAGCACGCTCGCTACTCCGGCCCAACTGGCTCAGGTGACTACCCCTTCCCCCAGCATGAGTGACTCTCCGAATGTACCACTCCGACACCGGTACTAGCTGACCCTGGGGTTCACCAGGTGACCCTCTCTCACTAGGCGTCACCCCGCCCACGCCCCCACCGGCGCTGTGCTCACGCCCCCACCAGCACAGGGTGATAAAGTGCTATAATGTCACTCCAGGTCCACAGTAACTGAAAACCCAACATAGTGCGATCCGGTCACGTGAAAAGCCCGCGATCGCATAACACACATAGAACCATCCGATCATGAGGAATCCATCTCTATCGGGTGCACTAAAGCATGTGCTAACCATCTATCTAGCAGTATGAACACGTTTTACTGGCATGCATTAGTGAGATTCTGTCTTGAATCGCGTCAACCAAGGTCGACGCCATTCAAGCTCCAAGTACAGGTTTATATAAATCAGTCTTCAGATTCTGGCCTTAAAAGGCGTCGATACCAGTGGTCGCCTTTTAAAACGCGTCGACATCCCCAGACGCCATTCAACACGAAAATCCGGAAATTCCAAGAGCTTTATTTAGGGGATTTCTGTGGTAAAAACGTGTCATGGATGCCTGACGCCATTCAAAAATGCGTCGTTTACCCATCACGCCGTTTAGCCACAGAATTCCCGACCTGGCAGTCTGCCTGTCAGGCGATTCCTGTCTAAAAGGCGTCGTGATGGCCCGACGCCCTTCAAAAAGGCGTCGTCCATGCACGACGTCTTTCAGCCCCAGGAACCAGGAACGCCCTAAACCCGAGGGCTCCCTTCCAACCCCAAATAACCCCAAAAATCATTCAAACTGGAGGGGAAACGAAGAGCAAGACAATTCATAGGCAAACACCCCCATAGAGAACCTAAACATGCTCATTCTAACCCCCAAAACCGAAGATCCACCACATGCATATCGAGGAAAACATGATTTTAAACACAACGCTACGGGGAACGTCACCCTACCGGATACTCGAACTCCTCCAAGCTTCACGCCGTCCACCCTTCTCGCCCCACGCCGCCGCCGCCGGTACCGCCGTGGTCGTCCTTGCTCCACCGTGACGTCGGCCGCCGTCCGGAGAGTAGAACGCCGCAGTGGAAGTGGAGGTGGTAGTGGTATGAGTTAGGTAGAGGATGGAGTGGAGGGAGAGGCGAAATGGTGGGAGGAAAAGAGGGAGGAGGAGGTGGTCGCCGCCGGTCGCCGGAGGAGGAGAAGAGAAGGAGAGTAGGAGAAAATGAGGGAAGGAAGGAGGGCTCGCGGGGTTAACCAGGAACTGGATAAAACGCGTCGACATCCACGGACGCCAATCAGGTGATGTGACGGCCGCTCTGACAAGATTCTGAAACGCGTCGTCCTACACAGACGCCATTCAGACAACTTGTCAGGGCCGTACTCTGACACACCCAGAGTCGCAGTCTGAAAGGCGTCGTCCTTCGCAGACGCCGTTCAGACGACCTGACAGGGCCGTACCCACGCGGCCCAAGGCCAACCCCCGCGGTATCCACGTGGCAGCACCTGAAATGCGTCTGCCAAGGTGGACGCCGTTTAAAACGCGTCGCCAGGTACTGACGCGATTCAACTCAGAACTTCCGCCCCCCCTCACAAGGGTTAGAACAACAGGGTCCGACCCGAAAACCGGATCCGAAAGTCTCGATCCTTACAACCTAACATATTTGTGCTTGCTAACCGTAGCTTGTAAGTTCCTATGAAAGATGGGAGTTTTTTTTCATTGTGGCTGATTCATTTGTGGTCTTTATATATCAGTAAAATCTAGAGAATATGACTACGTGTCTCATTTGGATCAAGCATGTCTTTTTTATATATCTGTCCCCAGCTAGAGTCAGCTAGGATATTTGACAGTTTCTTCTTCCAACATCCCCCACATGACAGTAGATATTTTTGAACACTGTGGCATGGCAAGTGAGATCTTGGCATCATGTTGCCAAATAGAAAAGAATTGTTTAAACCTGTCAAATACTAAAGCCAATCCACATAACAAGTGCATTATCATGGTGATAAACCATGGCAGGGTCCAAATTGAAGACAGCTGCTTTTGTACTATGTGCATTTCCTGCCTCAACTTCACAACCCATCTATCTCACTCCCTCCCTCCCTCTCCTTTCTCTCCCCAGGCTCTGTCTTTCTCAAACTCCTCTTTCTAGAGAAGCCTGAACCCATTTCTCCTTAGCATTTATGCTGAAGATGCCTGAAAGTTTCCTAGTTTGATGCTTGGTAGGTTTTATGTCACAAACCCAACCATGCCTTCTTCATTGAAGATGGTTCAGTAATACATGTTCTAGCTAGGTTTGGTATTTCCTAGTCTTTGTTGCTTAGAATGATGACATGTTGGATGAATTTCAGAGATGGCTCAATCATGGTTTTTGTGTGGTCTTATCTTCAGATAATGGCAAGCCCTTTTTTTTCTTACCTTCTTTTCTTCTTTGACTATCCCCTCTTGTTTGTGATATTTACATATATTTTCACATTGTTGGGTTGTTTTCTTCTCTATGGTATGGTGCTTGCCCTGTGTCTCCCCAGAATATCCACCTTTCTGGTGACCCGAGGCATTTTCCAATGTTCACATCTGTAGTTTGAGGGAATTCCACAGTGAATGCTCTCATGATCCATACCTCAGTGAATGTTCTCATGCTCTCATGATCCATTTTCCAACTAGCAATACATTGATCTGATTCCTCTCATGATCCATACCTCAGTGAATGCTCTATTTCGTTACATCCAATTATCTCATTGTAAATGTATACTTTACAATAATATGACTTAGTGCTCCATTCCTGTGACTTATGTTATCTTTTTTCTTGTGATTAGGCAGTATAAAAAGCGCAAACGAACCATGTCCACCTCTGGTAAGTGTACGCTAAGTTGGTAAAATTTTGTCTTTTCTTACAATCTTCACCTTTGTATGACTGATGGTCTGCATGTTTTATAGACTGTAAAGTAAAATTTGTTGGTCATTTTTTCTTGACAACATATTATTCTTTTTTGTTCCTCTATTTTGATCGAATGTATATGTTTATTAGAAGGACGAAAGGGTAAACGCGCTGCTAGAACTGAAGGCACTAGTAGGGTCCGTGCCCCAAATTGGACTACTCAGCATGACAAAGTCCTAATCGGACTTCTGATGGAGCAATATGACAAAGGAAATCATATTGAGGGTACATTCAAAACCCTAGTTTGGCACCTTATCGTGCCGATGTTCAATGCTGCAACCTATCTAGATTACAACAAGGACCACCTGCAAAATCGGTGGAAGGTCCTGAGAGGCCAATATATCAAACTTACGCAGCTGTTTAAGAGGACAGGGTGGGGTTGGGATGACCACGCAAAAATGCCTGTGCCTGGAAATCAAGATTCATGGGAGCAAGCCATTGAAGTAAGAACCAGTAAATAGAACAACATGCTTTTTTCTTTATTTATTTAAAAACTTATGAAGTCAAGACATATGACATTTCCATACACCTTTCAGGCAAATACTGACTTTCGAACTTTAAAAGGTAAAGCCTTTCCATTCTTAAAAGAGATGGAATATATGACTGGCAGTAGCACGGCCAATGGGGGAGATGCAGAAGGGTCTTTGCATCCATCACAGTATGTGAACAGACGCCGACGCCGGTTTGGGAATCGTAACAATCTCCCACAAGAAGTGCAGGCCCCACCACCCCCTATGCAAGTCAATGAAGACTATGTCCAAGGTCATATACTTATTAGTGATTATCTTAATGCACTTGGCTCTGCATCAATAGGACCAAATCATGACTTTCACTTCGGTTATGCCAATGCTGGTTCCATAACAGGTGATCATTATATGTCCATATCTGGACAACTGAATAGCTCAAATGGTGAATATGAGCAAAACTACAGTGGCGGTTCGTACCCAACCCACTCCCATTACTCAGCTCGGACTCCTTCCCCTTCACCACCGGCTTCATCAGGACACAGGGAAAATGAACAAGTGGTCATTTCTCCTCAAAAGAAAGAACCATCCTCTTCAAGGCGTCGGGGTAAAAGAACCATTGGGGACGAAGCAGTGCTTTCCTTCTCTACTGCAATTCGCGAACGCACTGAAGTTCTAAAGGACTGGAGAGCGGATCGGTCTTCATCTAGGTGTTCCAGCGGCGGTACCTATTTGTCAGACACGCCGCCAGATGTGGATCATAAGATCTCGACAGTGAAAGACTGTATGGACGATCTACGTCGTGTTCCGAACCTCCCGCGTAACCTGTATTTCCGGGCTGTGAACCTATTTGGCACCCCGAGCATCCGATCGGTGTACATGGCTCTGCCGGAGGAGGAGAAGCTGGATTGGGTTATTACTTGGACCAGTTGACTTGAGTTCTTACGTATGTTATGTTCTAGTTTGGCCATTGTAGCCTCCTATGTTTGCCTTCTCATCGTACTTTCGAGTATCAATGTTGTTATCATCTTTGCCTTATGATTGTACTCGTTCTGTTCATCTTTCTGTAATGAACTACTATCTTTAGGACTGGAATTTTCTGATTCATGTTTGAAACAAAGGTGACATTTATAATCTATTGTGTTAGTATGAATTGCAATTTCTACTTGGACGTCTTGTGCAGGCATATGCTTCTAACTTAAAATGGGACGATTTAAGTGTTATGTTGTATGGGTCGGCCGTGAGCCCGGTCTGTACCTGACTTGGGGAGAATGTTACGCCCAAGTCAATGGTTTTCCAGGAGCTCAATACAAAGGGTTCCACTCATTTGAGGAGGGGGAAGCAGCACTCTATGGTGTTGTGGAGCAGCCTATACCGAGACCAACAAATACCCCCGAACAATATGCAATGGGCACTCCAAGTACTGTACGAGGCATGACTGGTCCACCTACGTTGCACACATCAATGGCTTTTTCGTGGCAATATTGTCTCATCATATTCCTTTTGTTTCTAGTTGTCTGCTTACTTTTTTTAATCTTACTTGGTATTTTTCTTATGCCCTTGAGGGGCCATTGATGTACCTTACTGCTTTTTAATCAAAAGTCCTTTGTTCCTTCTGTTGGCATCACTTCTTCTTTGGACTATGTAATATGTGAGTATTTTCATAGAATTTAAGGTGCTTATTTTATAATATATATAGTATTCATTTGGAATGACGATTAAGGGTGCTTAATGTAGAGATCGATGATTTGATAATGGAGTTTATTCGGGAGGAGGAGGAGATGGTTCAAGAAATAGAAGACGCCATAATTGAAGAAATAACGGATCAGTTTGCCCCTAGTGTGCCTAGACGAAAAATGTTTACTTCGACACATACTAGTCATGTGTGGATACAGGAAGTGCTACAAGGTCATGAAAGGAGGGCCTATGTGGCGTTTAGGCTAAGCCCCAGCATGTTCATTGCACTGAGGGACTTGTTAGTAGAGAGGGGCTTAGTACTTGACTCTAGGCACGTAACTGTTTATGAGCAATTGACGATGTTCCTACATGCTACAGGACATGGTGTTGGTACTGGGGCATTATGTGAGTATTTTCAGCACTCTTCACAGACAATCAGCTATTATGTGAACGAGGTTGCTACGGCATTGGCATCCCTCAAGACAGAGTTTATTCAGCTGCCTTCTTCAGTTAGTGAATGCCACCCTCATATTCGTGGGAAGGAATGTTTCTATCCTTATTTCAAGGTACTATAATATCCTTCTAGTTTTATTTCAATTCCCAATACGAGTCCTTATGCATTATCTGATATATTAATTACAATGTGTAGGATGCAATTGGGGCGATTGATGGGACGCACATCATCGCTCATATCCCACGAAAAGATCATGGACGGTTTTGTAATCGCAAAAGTTATATAAGTCAAAATGTAATGGGAGTAGTCTCATTCGACCTTACTTTTCTATACGTTGCTGTCGGTTGGGAAGGTTCTGCAGCTGACATGAGAGTGTTGAAATGGGCGTTAGATGAAGGCGGGTTTCGGGTCCCTCGCGGCAAGTATTATTGTAACGACCCGCCATCCTATGACCGGAGACCCGGTCACTAAATGGATGTCGGCCCATTAACTGTAGGTTCACACCCGGATCTTATACACACATCTGGAGGAGTAAGCGTTAAACAAGATTAAATATAACATTCACACGGACTACAAGGGGTACAATGCGCAGGAAGTAAAATAATAATGTCCGTACACAGTCCAACAATAATTACATGTCCAACAAATTAATTAAGTACAGGCAGAAATAAGGTACAACAACGTCGGGGCATACCCCGGAAACTAAGATAGCTGCTCGTCCGCACACCAAGGAGAACGCCACGCGCCGTCACACGCCACAAGGACCACACCTGAAAACGCAGGGAGTGAGCCACACCAGAATTAGGCTCAGTAGGGATCATCCGATCCCCTGCCTCCCACACACACACCCACAAGTGCAGTAACAAAGGTACAGGTAATAAGACAAGTAAAGCTGCAGCACACTACTCTTAAAATCTCAATATGAACCCTATGCATTCGAAATGTAACATGCATATTTCTAAAATCATTCTATCAAGAAGTCTACAACTCACGTCTCGGCAAAACACGCCAACCACTCCTCCGGAAGTGGGAAACACACCAACCACACAGCCGTAAGTAGGAAACACCGTCCACACAACCGAAAGTGGGAAACACCGACCCGCTGAGACCAAACAGTAACCCCTCGGATAGCACGCTGGCTACTCCGGCCCAACTGGCTCATGTGGTTACTCCTTCCCTCAGCATGAGTGACTCTCCGAATGTACCACTCCGACACCGGTACTAGCTGACCCCGGGATTCACCAGGTGACCCTCTCTCACTAGGCGTCACCCCGCCCACTCCCCCACCGACGCTGTGCTCACGCCCCCACCAGCACAGGGTGATAAAGCGCTACAATGTCACTCCAGGTCCACAGTAACACAAAACCACCAAAACCCGGCACAGTACGATCCGGTCACGTGAAAAGCCCGCGATCGCACGGCACACAACGCAGTGCCATCCGGTCCCGAAGAATCCGAGTACACTAAAGCATGCACTAACCGAATATCAAGCAGTATGAACACATTTTACTGGCATGAATTAGTGTTGTTCTGTCCTGAATCGCGTCGCCCAAGGCCGACGCCATTCAAGCTCCCTAAACTGGTTCATAAAACAGAGGCCTACGGAAATCTGGCCTAAAAGGCGTCGACACTAGCGGTCGCCTTTTGAAAGGCGTCGACATCCTCCGACGCCATTCAGCTAAGAAATCCAGGAATTTCAGGAAAACATTACTTAGGGGATTTCTGCCTTAAAAGGCGTCATGGTTACCCGACGCCATTCAAATCGCGTCGCCCACCCATGACGTCTTTTAGTCCCAGAATCCCGAGCTGACGGACCCTCAGTCGGGGTGATTTCCTGCCTAAATGGCGTCATGATGGCCCGACATCCTTCTGAAAGGCGTCGTCCATCCATGACGTCATTTAGCGCCAGAAATCACTAACTCGTGAGGCCTCGAACAGGGAGGTTTCTGCCCTAAAAGGCGTCGTACTGCCCTGACGTCCTTCTGAAAGGCGTCGACCAGGCACGACGCCGTTTAGCGCCAGAAACCTGGTTCCCTGGTTCGAACCGAGGGTTTCTCCCTTAACCCCAAATACCCCGAAGAAGCCCCAAAACGGAAAGGGGGAGGAAGAGAAGTTGATCCACACAAACATGCTACAAAACCACATTCACGAACACGGCCATACCCACAAGAATACCCCCTAAACATGCTCAATCTAGCCCAAAATACATCATAATACGCCTAAGAAAACACGAGCAACACATACGAGGTTCGTCTCCCTACCGGATACTTGAACTCCTCCTGGCTCCGTGTCGTCGAACCGCCGCACCGCAGACCGCCGCCGGTACCCTCGAGGACACCGCCACTCTGTCGGGACGTCGGCCGCCGTCCGGAGGATGGAACGCCGCGAAGGAACTGGTGGTGGCAGAGGTGAGAGGTAGGGAGGCGTTGGAGTGGTGGAAAAGGAAGAAGAGGAAGGGAAAGGGGAAGAGTGGGATCGGAGGAGGCGGAGAGGGAGAGGAGAGAGAGTGAAGGGTGAGAAATGAGGGAAAGAAAGGAGGGCTCGAGGGGTCAATCAAGAACTGCCTAAAACGCGTCGAGCGAGAAGGACGCCTATCAGATGACAGGACGGGCCGTACTGACAGCTGTCTGAAACGCGTCGACCACCACGGACGCCGTTCAGCTGACATGTCAGGCACCGTACACTGACATCGCAGGGTGGCAGTCTGAATCGCGTCGTCCATCATGGACGCCGTTCAGACGACGAGACAGGGGCCGTACTCTCGCGGCCCGAAACCCGCCCACGTGGCGCCCACGTGGCATAACAGCAAAATGTCTAAATGGCATCCACCTATCAAGACGCCGTTTGAAAGGCGTCGTGTAGTGTAGACGTCATTCAGAAAAAACTCTCCAGACCCCTCAAGGCCCGACTCGGGGGACCCGGTCCGAAACCGACCCGAAAACTTAACCCGAAACCTCAGTCCTTACATTCTCCCCCCCTTAAAAGAATTTCGTCCTCGAAATTGCAACTGCTCATACGATAATCACGGCTAACCGACAAATGCCGGCAACACAGATCACAACAATCATTCTCACCAATTACACACAGAGGGCTCCACATAACTAGCCTGCTATAAGTAACGAGGGCGAAATGCCTCTACTGCCTATTCGTATGGGAACTTACCAGAAAAGGTAAGGAACTGCTTCCCAGCATCTCAATCACGCGCCCCCAGGTCGCCTCGCTCCCGGAGCGATACTGTCAACACACTCAACCCAAGGATACAACTTTGTTTCGGAGGACCTGCCACTAGTGATTCTCAAAACGCATTTAGACACACTGGAAAGGACAAGTCCTCGGCGACTTCAAGTCCTGAAGATTCCAACACCTGGGGCGGATCCAGAACATCCCTCTGCAACGAAACACGAAACGCATCGTGTACTCCCGCAAGATTGAACGGCAAGGCTGGCTGGCGATCTTCCCCAATTCAAGCAAAAACGGGAAGAGGCCCAGCACGGCGCGGACCCATCTTACCTTGCTTCTCAAATCTCCTTACACCCATGGAGGGCGAGACTTGGAAAACACGAAGTCCCCAATTTCAAACTCAATCGGTCTCTCACCGATGATAGCACAACTTTGGCAACCTAAGCACACCGCTGTACCAACCCTGACTCTACTAACTGTCTCTTGCCAATCTCAGACTAGATCGCAAAGAATCGACACAGCCGTCTAAACAATACCTCATAAGGCGCCATGCCAATGCTAGAGTGGCAATTACTATGGTACACATAACCCCACTGAAACCAATGCTGCCCCAAAAAACCTCCTCAGTCTAGGCAACATGCCACGAGCAAAACTTCTGAAATCCGAATGGCCCCCCTCTGACCGCCCATCAGCCTCGGGATGATAGGCCGGGCTGAAGGTTAACCGCGTACTCAAAGTCTTCCAAAGACTCTTCCCACGATTAAGAAGTAAATCTCAAAGCCCGATCCGACATAATGGATAAGGGCACATCGAGCAGAAAGAGATGATCCGACTCACAAACAACTCAGCCAACATACCGACTGACCAGTCCTCCCTGATAGCTAGGAAGTGTGCTGACGTAGTCAGTTGCTCAATGGTAATCCATATCACGCTCCCTCCACCAGGGAATAAAACAATCCTAATACATGCCTCAAGTCGCAAGCTCCCGTCTCCACACCGGGATCGGCAAGGACTGCCACCACGCTACCGCTGCGCCACTCTGATATTCCACCCTAACCTGCCGACAATTAAGCATTCAATTACAAAATCAACTCTGTCCTCCTTACTACTAGACCACTTTAACAATGATACGTCTTACTTGATCTGGGAAGCATCATTTATCTAGAACAGTGTGCCTTCAAAAGGGACACCTGCGCACGTCCTTCACGGTCAAATCACAAAGTCTACCTTTAACCTGACTGTACTACTGCTGGCCAACCTGGCTCCATCAGCCTCACGTGGAATCCAAAGGGAGATTCCACAGTCTGCTCAAATAACCCCCATACAAACAAAGCCTCTAGATCTATAGTACAAACACCACAGCTGCCAACTCTGAGTCATAGATGGATAGTTCTCCTCAAGCTTCTTCAACTGCCTATAGGCCACAATCTTACCAAGTTGCATCAGAAACGCACCCAAACCTCGATGTGATGTAACTGAATACCCCACAAATCCACCGGAACCTAATAGAAGTACCAACATTGGAGCCCAAGTGAGGCGAGTCTTCAACTTAATGAAACTCCGCTCACACTCCTCGGTCCACGTGAGACGAACTTACCTACGAGTCAACCTCAACAAGGGGGGGTTGCTATCAAAGAAAACCCCTGGACCAACCATTGGTAAAATCCTGCTAATGCCCTCACCGATCACACTCTTACACGGGGCTCCCCACACACAATTGGTCAAACAGCTCAATACCAAATTAAATATGTTCCATGATTCCACCAACATTGATAGACCAACATCATTATATAATAACCTTACAAAGTACACATTACAATACCAAATCACCACTACAACCCAAAATGCATAAAGAGTGCCATAAGAGTTCACAACTACTACTTTATAAGACAAGATAAGAGTGTCCATCTATCTCCGCATTTCGAATCTCCACAGAAAGAACACACAACACTATATAAGGTACCGGCTCCTACTGACCACTCGGCCCCTGACTTGCCTTATTCTTCTGGGGACAGTTCCTCGCGAGATGTCCCCTCCTGCCACAGCCAAAACAGCTACCCGCGACCAATGGACACACCCGGTTGCCGTGATACCTACCACAACGGGAACAATAATCTGCCGCATCATGTCTCTTTCCCTGCTTCCTGCTAGCCTCAGTCTGCATCTGTTGGGCCGAACCGTCCTCACCATCATCACGTGATGTCCCTTGGGACCCGAACTGTAACGACCCGCCACCCTATAACCGGGGATCCGATTACTAAATGGGTACCGAATCATTAATTTGGGACCAAACCAGGATCTAGTAAGTCTGGGAAATAAATAATAAACTAAGCTAAACATTCACATCGCATTGAATTGAAATGAAGGTGCAGGAAATTAAAATTATTACAATGCGACTCGATTACAGCAAATAATTACATATTCCAGCTAAAAGGAAATAATTAAACATACAGGCCAGGAATAAATGACAACTACATCGGGGCATACCCCGGAACAACTGCCGAAGAAGTACAACACACGGCCGCACACGCCGCTCTAAGTCTGCTGGGAGTCCTCACCTGAAAACCGCAGGGGTGAGTCTCAAGAATAAGACTCAGTAGGGATCCTTCGATCCCCACTGCCCACGCACGCACCCTCAAGTGTAAAGTACAGCTAACAGTGAAGTAACAAGTGTAGTGGCAGGTACAATATCTAATTCTCTACGTGAGAACGCATGCAGTCGAAACGTAATAAACATGCACATTCTAAACCAGCCGCTAGAAAATCCACAATTGTAGTCCCTACAGAACTCGCCGACCGTACAAACAACGGTGGGAAAAACCTCGACCCGCTGAGACCAAGGAGTAGCCCCTCGGATAGCACGCTCGCTACTCCGACCCAACTGGCTCAGGTGACTACCCCTTCCCTCAGCATGAGTGACTCTCCGAATGTACCACTCCGACACCGGTACTAGCTGACCCCGGGGTTCACCAGGTGACCCTCTCTCACTAGGCGTCACCCCGCCCACGCCCCCACCGGCGCTGTGCTCACGCCCCCACCAGCACAGGGTGATAAAGTGCTACAATGTCACTCCAGGTCCACAGTAACTGAAAACCCAACACAGTGCGATCCGGTCACGTGAAAAGGCCACGATCGCATAACACACATAGAACCATCCGATCATGAGGAATCCATCTCTATCGGGTGCACTAAAACATGCGCTAACCGTCTATCTAGCAGTATGAACACGTTTTACTGGCATGTATTAGTGAGATTCTGGCTTGAATCGCGTCGACCAAGGTCGACGCCATTCAAGCTCCAAGTACAGGTTTAAATAAATCAGTCTTCAGAATCTGGCCTTAAAAGGCGTCGACCCCCTTGGTCGCCTTTTAAAAGGCGTCGACATCCTCAGACGCCATTCAACACCGAAATCCGGAATTCCCAAGGCCTTATCCAAGGGATTTCTGCGGTTAAAACGCGTCATGGATGCACGACGCCGTTCAAAAACGCGTCGCTTACCCATGACGTGTTTCAGCCACAGAAACCTCAACCTGGCAGACTGTCTGTCAGTCAATTCCTGTCTAAAAGGTGTCATGCTGGCTTGACGCCTTTCAAAAAGGCGTCGTCCATGCACGACGTCTTTTAGTCCCAGGAACCAGGAACGCCCTAAACCCGAGGGCTCCCTTTCCGACCCCAAATAACCCCAAAAATCATTCAAACTGGAGGGAAACGAAGAGCAAGACAATTCATAGTCAAACACCCCCATAGAGAACCTAAACATGCTCATTCTAACCCCCAAAATCGAAGATCCACCACATGCATATCGAGGGGAACATGGTTTAAACACATCGTCACGGGGAACGTCACCCTACCGGACACTCGGACTCCTCCAAACTTCACGCCGTTCACCCTTCTCGCCCCACGCCGCCGCCGGTACCGCCGTGGTCGTCCTTGCTCCACCGTGACGTCGGCCGCCGTCCGGAGAGTAGAACGCCGCAGTGGAAGTGGAGGTGGTAGTGGTACGAGTTAGGTGGAGGATGTAGTGGAGGGAGAGACGAAATGGTGGAAGGAAAAGAGGGAGGAAGAGGTGGTCGCCGCCGGTCGCCGGAGGAGGAGGAGAGAGGGAGAGTAGGAGAAAAATGAGGGAAAGAAGGAGGGCTCGCGGGGGTAACCAGGAACTGGCTAAAACGCGTCGACATCTACGGACGCCTATCAGGTGACAAGACGGCCGCTCTGACAAGATTCTGAAACGCGTCGTCCTACACGGACGCCATTCAGACAACTTGTCAGGGCCGTACTCTGACACACCCAGAGTCGCAGTCTGAAAGGCGTCGTCCTTCGCAGACGCCGTTCAGACGACCTGACAGGGCCGTACCCACGCGGCCCAAGGCCAACCCCCGCGGCACCCACGTGGCAGCACCTAAAACGCGTCTGCCAAGGTGGACGCCGTTTAAAACGCGTCGTCAGGTCCTGACGCGATTCAACTCAGAACTTCCGCCCCCCCACAAGGGTTAGAACAACAGAGTCTGACCCGAAAACCGGATCCGAAAGTCTCGATCCTTACACGAACTCAAAGGAACTCGAACCGCCTAACGAAAGGACCGTTGATTTGCTCTTGCCTTGCTGCTTCCCTCGTACCGATCGCTCCAACTCTTTTGCCATTTGCTGAAATTGAGTCTCCACCGCTGCTGCGCATCGAACTGCTGACGCCAGATCTCTACAACACTGAGGTGCCACCATTGTCCTTAGATCATATCGGAGTCCATCTACAAATCTCTCGGTTCTACATCTTTCCTGCTCAAATAAGTGTAGAACGAATCCTCCAAGAGCCACAAACTTCGCATGATAATCTAGAACTGACATGTCATTCTGCACCAATTCCATAAATTCTCTTTCCTTGGCCTCCTGGACGAGCCTCGGAAAGTACTGTCTACTGAACTCTCTCACAAATACCTCCCAAGGGATCTCTCTCAAGGATTTATTTGTAAACATCCTTGTCTTGACGGTAACCCACCACTCGTATGCATTATCCTTCAACAAATAGGTTGCCAACAAGGTCTTATCATTCTCAGCACATTCAAGAACGTCAAACGCCTTCTCCACTTCCTTAATCCAACGAGCTGCCTGGTCTGGGACTGGTCGACCTGTGAAAGAAGGGGTCTCCAACCTCAAAAACCGCTCTAATACCGTGAACTGGTCACCTCGGGAATTGGATCCCTCGCTACCATCTCCCTGCTAGTATCTACCCATAGCTCCAATCATAGCCTCTACGAAACGATCCACATTATGCCCTTCTGCCCCCGAACTACCATCGTCTGACCTCGTACCACGAGCCAACGAAACTCTCTTCCTCGGCGCCATCACTACCTCACGAACGCGAAAATCAACACAAACACGTCAAAACCTATCACTCTACACTAGCAGCCATCGCCTGTACAGACTCGTACTTATTGTTGGACTACGATATCTAACCCAGTTTACCACATACTCGACCAGACTGAGCTCTGATACCAACTGTAACGACCTGCCATCCTATGACCGGAGACCCGGTCACTAAATGGATGTCGGCCCATTAACTGTAGGTTCACACCCGGATCTTATACACACATCTGGAGGAGTAAGCGTTAAACAAGATTAAATATAACATTCACACGGACTACAAGGGGTACAATGCGCAGGAAGTAAAATAATAATGTCCGTACACAGTCCAACAATAATTACATGTCCAACAAATTAATTAAGTACAGGCAGAAATAAGGTACAACAACGTCGGGGCATACCCCGGAAACTAAGATAGCTGCTCGCCCGCACACCAAGGAGAACGCCACGCGCCGTCACAAGCCACAAGGACCACACCTGAAAACGTAGGGAGTGAGCCACACCATAATTGGGCTCAGTAGGGATCATCTGATCCCCTGCCTCCCACACACACACCTACAAGTGCAGTAACAAAGGTACAGGTAATAAGACAAGTAAAGCTGCAGCACACTACTCTTAAAATCTCAATATGAACCCTATGCATTCGAAATGTAACATGCATACTTCTAAAATCATTCTATCAAGAAGCCTACAACTCACGTCTCGGCAAAACACGCCAACCACTCCTCCGGAAGTGGGAAACACACCAACCACACAGCCGTAAGTAGGAAACACCGTCCACACAACCGAAAGTGGGAAACACCGACCCGCTGAGACCAAACAGTAACCCCTCGGATAGCACGCTGGCTACTCCGGCCCAACTGGCTCAGGTGGTTACTCCTTCCCTCAGCATGAGTGACTCTCCGAATGTACCACTCCGACACCGGTACTAGCTGACCCCGGGGTTCACCAGGTGACCCTCTATCACTAGGCGTCACCCCGCCCACGCCCCCACTGGCGCTGTGCTCACGCCCCCACCAGCACAGGGTGATAAAGCGCTACAATGTTACTCCAGGTCCACAGTAACACAAAACCACCAAAACCCGGCACAGTACGATCCGGTCACGTGAAAAGCCCGCGATCGCACGGCACACAACGCAGTGCCATCCGGTCCCGAAGAATCCGAGTACACTAAAGCATGCACTAACCGAATATCTAGCAGTATGAACACATTTTACTGGCATGAATTAGTGTTGTTCTGTCCTGAATCGCGTCGCCCAAGGCCGACGCCATTCAAGCTCCCTAAACTGGTTCATAAAACAGAGGCCTACGGAAATCTGGCCTAAAAGGCGTCGACACTAGCGGTCGCCTTTTGAAAGGCGTCGACATCCTCCGACGCCATTCAGCTAAGAAATCCAGGAATTTCAGGAAAACATTACTTAGGGGATTTCTGCCTTAAAAGGCGTCATGGTTACCCGACGCCATTCAAATCGCGTCGCCCACCCATGACGTCTTTTAGTCCCAGAATCCCGAGCTGACGGACCCTCAGTCGGGGTGATTTCCTGCCTAAATGGCGTCATGATGTCCCGACGTCCTTCTGAAAGGCGTCGTCCATCCATGACGTCATTTAGCGCCAGAAATCACTAACTCGTGAGGCCTCGAACATGGAGGTTTCTGCCCTAAAAGGCATCGTACTGCCCTGACGTCCTTCTGAAAGGCGTCGACCAGGCACGACGCCGTTTAGCGCCAGAAACCTGGTTCCCTGGTTCGAACCGAGGGTTTCTCCCTTAACCCCAAATACTCCGAAGAAGCCCCAAAACGGAAAGGGGGAGGAAGAGAAGTTGATCCACACAAACATGCTACAAAACCACATTCACGAACACGGCCATACCCACAAGAATACCCCCTAAACATGCTCAATCTAGCCCAAAATACATCATAATACGCCTAAGAAAACACGAGCAACACATACGAGGTTCGTCTCCCTACCGGATACTTGAACTCCTCCTGGCTCCGTGTCATCGAACCGCCGCACCGCAGACCGCCGCCGGTACCCTCGAGGACGCCGCCACTCCGCCGGGACATCGGCCGCCGTCCGGAGGATGGAACGCCGCGAAGGAAGTGGTGGTAGCAGAGGTGAGAGGTAGGGAGGCGTTGGAGTGGTGGAAGAGGAAGAAGAGGAAGGGAAAGGGGAAGAGTGGGATCGGAGGAGGCGGAGAGGGAGAGGAGAGAGAGTGAAGGGTGAGAAATGAGGGAAAGAAAGGAGGGCTCGCGGGGTCAATCAAGAACTGCCTAAAACGCGTCGAGCGAGAAGGGCGCCTATCAGATGACAGGACGGGCCGTACTGACAGCTGTCTGAAACGCGTCGACCACCACGGACGCCGTTCAGCTGACATGTCAGGCACCGTACACTGACATCGCAGGGTGGCAGTCTGAATCGCGTCGTCCATCATGGACGCCGTTCAGACGACGAGACAGGGGCCGTACTCTCGCGGCCCGAAACCCGCCCACGTGGCGCCCACGTGGCATAACAGCAAAATGTCTAAATGGCGTCCACCTATCAAGATGCCGTTTGAAAGGCGTCGTGTAGTGTAGACGTCATTCAGAAGAAACTCTCCAGACCCCTCAAGGCCCGACTCGGGGGACCCGGTCCGAAACCGACCCGAAAACTTAACCCGAAACCTCAGTCCTTACAATTATCTCGTTGACTCTGGCTATGCAAACACACGTAGTTTCTTAGCTCCTTATCGTGGCCAACGGTATCACATAGGCCAATTTACGGGTCGTGGTCGGCACTATGCAAATAAGAAGGAAAAATTCAACCACAGACATGCAAAACTGAGGAATTGTGTGGAGCGGGTGTTCGGTGTGCTGAAGAATCGTTTTCAAATATTAGAAGAGGGTTGTAAGTATCCATGGGCAACGCAACGAAAGATAGTGCTAGCATGTTGTGTCGTCCATAACTTCATACCTCGGAGGCAGGGACATGATGTATATTTTAGTATGGGAAATGAAAGTGGACATCATGATGAGGGTGATGCTGATTACCCAGATGACATTGCACCGAGCCAAGCTGAGCTAGTTGTAGGGGATCACATAAGAGAGGGAATTGCAGACCAACTTTGGGGTGACAATAATTAGATTTGACGGATATTTTATTTGCTTGTTCTTCGAGGGTTGTACTTTCCTTTACTTATTTGTACTCATATTTGGTGGATGTTTTGTTTGTTTGTTCGTAGGTCGTAATCCCGTTATTTGTACTTGTATTTGGTGGTTGTTTTCTTTGCATCTAAACTCAAGTTCGGTGAATTTATTTTTCGCAGCTCAATATTAAGTTTAATGGTGATATAGTATTAGACGACTTCTTTATTTTTTTGTAATTTGTGTTTACAGGTGTGTGGACAAGGCTAGTAACGCTTCTTTCTTAAACACACTCAGATAGGAGGCGTGGCATATTGTATGGGCAATGATGAAAAAATAAGTATTATATCTATTGGTTGGATGGCTTTTAAGCAACCCCAATACGTGATGAAATTCTTGTTTTTGAGCCCACCCTTCGGATATTAGGAGGGTATTTGCAGCCTTATATGAGTGTTATATTGTATGGACAATGATGAAAAAATAAGTATTATATGTATTGGTTGGATGGCTTTTAAGCAACCCCAATACGTGATGAAATTCTTGTTTTTGAGCCCACCCTTGGGATATTAGGAGGTTATTTTCAGCCCTATATGAGTGTTATATTGTATGGGCAATGATGAAAAATAAGTATTATATGTATTGGTTGGATGGCTTTTAAGCAACCCCAATACGTGATGAAATTCTTGTTTTTGAGCCTACCCTTCGGATATTAGGAGGGTATTTGCAGCCTTATATGAGTTTCACATTGTATGGGCAATGATGAAAAATAAGTATTATATGTATTGGTTGGATGGCTTTTAAGCAACCCCAATACGTGATGAAATTCTTGTTTTTGAGCCTACCCTTCGGATATTAGGAGGGTATTTGCAGCCTTATATGAGTTTCACATTGTATGGGCAATGATGAAAAATAAGTATTATATGTATTGGTTAGATGGCTTTTAAGCAACCCAATACGTGATGAAATTCTTGTTTTTGAGCCTACCCTTGGAATATTAGGAGGGTATTTGCAACCTTATATGAGTGTTATATTGTATGGGCAATGATGAAAAATAAGTATTATATGTATTAGTTGGATGGCTTTTAAGCAACCCCAATACGTGATGAAATTCTTGTTTTTGAGCCCACCCTTGGGATATTAGGAGGGTATTTGCAGCCTTATATGAGTGTTATATTGTATGGGCAATGATGAAAAATAAGTATTATATGTATTAGTTGGATGGCTTTTAAGCAACCCCAATACGTGATGAAATTCTTATTTTTGAGCCCACCCTTCGGATATTAGGAGTACATTTGCAACCTTATATGCGTGTTATATTGTATGGGCAATGATGGGCAAATATGTTAATTGATGAAGTTAGTTTATTACGGAAGAACATTACTCAGATGACTATTGTGACCATTGATCGAATGATGGCATACCGTCTTATATCCAACTTGGCAATTGTTACTTGGGTCTTCTCTCCAGCAACTGTTGGTCAGTTCCATCTGTCAGATTGTCCATGGGAGGTGAGTTCTTTTATTAAAATTTGTTTGTTAGCTTCATTCTTTTGCTATAATGTACTCTTTGAAAGGCATTATTTACGTGCTGCAGTTATAGTCCCATGCTTTGGGTTATACACCCATGAGGCCATTCATTATATCCTAATTGCAACATTTAACGATGATGCAGTGTAATGACTTTCCTTTCACTTATCAGTATCCCAGGTTCTACCAATGAGAATGGAACATAAATCTTAAAAAGGAAAGGTAAGGATGAAGATGCTTTGAGGGTACCTATCTTCAGAAACCTGCAAGCATGTATTTGAAATAACAAACTATTTTAACCAATCTAATTTTTGGCTTATGTTCCTTGGCTCTTGGTTCCTTATTTTGTGGACGTAGGGTTGCCTTATGGTGTACATTTCTGATTCTTTTATCTTTTTGTTTGCCAAGAAATCTGAGGTTGCTGAATCTAAAACAACCTTAAACTATTTTAAACAATCTAATTTTGCTTGATGTTCCTTAGCTCATAGTTCCTTAGTTTTGTGGAGTTTGGGTTACCCTATGGTGTGCATTTCCCTTTTTTTTTCCCCTTTTTGTACCCAGCAAAGCCCAATCACACTGCAAGGTGGGCACACACGTACACACACAATATGTATATGTTTGTATATATATGTATGTATTGGTTTTGTGTAATATGTTAGTGAAATATGTTACAGTTCCACGAACCCCAATTGATTCCTAGTTTGATCATTTGTACCTTTTTTCTCCCTGGCCTGATTCACTTGAGTTATGGTCGTTGTCCAGCATTTTAGAAAATGCATCCCTTAGTATCATGTTTCTGTAACTTTAGAAACTTTCTGATATGAGTAAATTCTCTGAAGTTTAATCAGCAAGATTGTTCAATGTTGAAAAATTATCTGACAATGTTCTCTCCTCCACAGAGCATATTTCCATTTTTATTGCCTCATCGGCTGGTCATAAAAGTTGCCGATAGACATGCTATGTCATTTCCGTTCTCATAAAATGGTCATGGATGTACTTTGACAGATGCACAGCCTTCCACTATGGTCTGGATTTGTCTCCGTTAGAACAGGAAAGGGCTTAGGACCTAGGTCCAAATCTATTTTCTTCTCTATGGTTGGATGGCTTTTAAGCAACCCCAATACGTGATGAAATTCTAGTTTTTGAGCCCACCCTTGGGATATTAGGAGGGTATTTGCAGCCTTATATGAGTGTTATATTGTATGGGCAATGATGAAAAATAAATATTACATGTATTGGTTGGATGGCTTTTAAGCAACCCCAATACGTGATGAAATTCTTATTTTTGAGCCCACCCTTCGGATATTAGGAGTACATTTGCAGCCTTATATGCGTGTTATATTGTATGGGCAATGATGGGCAAATAAGTTAATTGATGAAGTTAGTTTATTACGGAAGAACATTTACTCAGATGACTGCTGTGACCATTGATCGAATGATGGCATACCGTCCTATATCCAACTTGGCAATTGTTACTTGGGTCTTCTCTCCAGCAACTGTTGGTCAGTTCCATCTGTTAGATTGTCCATGGGGGGTGAGTTCTTTTATTAAAATTTGTTTGTTAGCTTCATTCTTTAGCTATAATCTACTATTTGAAAGCCATTAATTACGTGCTGCAAATATAGTTATAATTCAATCCTATGCTGTCTTATATCCAACTTGGCAATTGTTACTTGGGTCTTCTCTCCAGCAAATGTTGGTCAGTTCCATCTGTCAGATTGTCCATGGGAGGTGAGTTCTTTTATTAAAATTTGTTTGTTAGCTTCATTCTTTAGCTATAATGTACTCTTTGAAAGGCATTATTTATGTGCTGCAATTATAGTCCCATGCTTTGGGTTATACACCCATGAGGTCATTCATCATATCCTGATTGCAGCATTTATCGATGATGCAGTGTAATGACTTTCCTTTCACTTATCAGTATCCCAGGTTCTACCAATGAGAATGGAACAGAAATCTTAAAAGGGAAAGGTAAGGATGAAGATGCTTTGAGGGTACCTATCTTCTGAAACCTGCAAGCATGCATTTGAAATAACAAACTATTTTAACCAATCTAATTTTTGGCTTATGTTCCTTGGCTCTTGGTTCCTTATTTTGTGGACATAGGTTTTCCTTATGGTGTACATTTCTGATTCTTTTATCTTTTTGTTTGCCAAGAAATCTGTTTGCCAAGAAATCTGAGGTTGCTGAATCTAAAACAACCTTAAACTATTTTAAACAATCTAATTTTGCTTGATGTTCCTTAGCTCATAGTTCCTTAGTTTTGTGGAGTTTGGGTTACCCTACGGTGTGCATTTCCCTTTTTTTTTCCCCTTTTTGTACCCAGCAAAGCCCAATCACACTGCAAGGTGGGCACACACGTACACACACAATATGTATATGTTTGTATATATATGTATGTATTGGTTTTGTGTAATATGTTAGTGAAATATGTTACAGTTCCACGAACCCCAATTGATTCCTAGTTTGATCATTTGTACCTTTTTTCTCTCTGGCCTAATTCACTTGAGTTATGGTCGTTGTCCAGCATTTTAGAAAATGCATCCCTTAGTATCATGTTTCTGTAACTTTAGAAACTTTCTGATATGAGTAAATTCTTTGAAGTTTAATCAGCAAGATTGTTCAATGTTGAAAAATTATCTGACAATGTTCTCTCCTCCACATAGCATATTTCCATTTTTATTGCCTCATCGGCTGGTCATAAAAGTTGCCGATAGACATGCTATGTCATTTCCGTTCTCATAAAATGGTCATGGATGTACTTTGACAGATGCACAGCCTTCCACTATGGTCTGGATCTGTCTCCGTTAGAACAGGAAAGGGCTTAGGACCCAGATCCAAATCTGTTTTCTTTTCTATGGTTGGATGGCTTTTAAGCAACCCCAATACGTGATGAAATTCTAGTTTTTGAGCCCACCCTTGGGATATTAGGAGGGTATTTGCAGCCTTATATGAGTGTTATATTGTATGGGCAATGATGAAAAATAAGTATTATATGTATTGGTTGGATGGCTTTTAAGCAACCCCAACACGTGATGAAATTCTTATTTTTGAGCCCACCTTTCGGATATTAGGAGTACATTTGCAGCCTTATATGCGTGTTATATTGTATGGGCAATGATGGGCAAATAAGTTAATTGATGAAGTTAGTTTATTACGGTAGAACATTTACTCAGATGACTGCTGTGACCATTGATCGAATGATGGCATACCGTCTTATATCCAACTTGGCAATTGTTACTTGGGTCTTCTATCCAGCAACTGTTGGTCAGTTCCATCTGTCAGATTGTCCATGGGAGGTGAGTTCTTTTATTAAAATTTGTTTGTTAGCTTCATTCTTTAGCTATAATCTACTCTTTGAAAGCCATTAATTACGTGCTGCAAATATAGTTATAATTCAATCCTATGCTGTCTTATATCCAACTTGCAATTGTTACTTGGGTCTTCTCTCCAGAAAATGTTGGTCAGTTCCATCTATCAGATTGTCCATGGGAGGTGAGTTCTTTTATTAAAATTTGTTTGTTAGCTTCATTCTTTAGCTATAATGTACTCTTTGAAAGGCATTATTTACGTGCTGCAATTATAGTCCCATGCTTTGGGTTATACACCCATGAGGTCATTCATCATATCCTGATTGCAGCATTTATCGATGATGCAGTGTAATGACTTTCCTTTCACTTATCAATATCCCAGGTTCTACCAATGAGAATGGAACAGAAATCTTAAAAGGGAAAGGTAAGGATGAAGATGCTTTGAGGGTACCTATCTTCTGAAACCTGCAAGCATGCATTTGAAATAACAAACTATTTTAACCAATCTAATTTTTGGCTTATGTTCCTTGGCTCTTGGTTCCTTATTTTGTGGACATAGGTTTGCCTTATGGTGTACATTTCTGATTCTTTTATCTTTTTGTTTGCCAAGAAATCTGTTTGCCAAGAAATCTGAGGTTGCTGAATCTAAAACAACCTTAAACTATTTTAAACAATCTAATTTTGCTTGATGTTCCTTAGCTCATAGTTCCTTAGTTTTGTGGAGTTTGGGTTACCCTATGGTGTGCATTTCCCTTTTTTTTTTCCCATTTTGTACCCAGCAAAGCCCAATCACACTGCAAGGTGGGCACACACGTACACACACAATTTGTATATGTTTATATATATATGTATGTATTGGTTTTGTGTAATATGTTAGTGAAATATGTTACAGTTCCACGAACCCCAATTGATTCCTAGTTTGATCATTTGTTCCTTTTTTCTCTCTGGCCTGATTCACTTGAGTTATGGTCGTTGTCCAGCATTTTAGAAAATGCATCCCTTAGTATCATGTTTCTGTAACTTTAGAAACTTTCTGATATGAGTAAATTCTCTGAAGTTTAATCAGCAAGATTGTTCAATGTTGAAAAATTATCTGACAATGTTCTCTCCTCCACAGAGCATATTTCCTTCGGATAGGTGGAATGGAAGATTTTTCTTTCAATTTTTATTACCTCATCGGCTGGTCATAAAAGTTGCCGATAGACATGCTATGTCATTTCCGTTCTCATAAAATGGTCTTGGATGTACTTTGACAGATGCACAACCTTCCACTATGGTCTGGTGGCTATCAAAAGAATCCCAACGGTTGAAGGAACAGAGATGGGAGTCTACAGAAGCGGCAAGGCACTGAATTTTGAAGGTGAACCACTTCCAAGAGTTTCTCCAATCTCGGATCTGCCTAACGGTATTCATAAGTCAAGAAGTGTGGTCAATGGGTTTTCACTGGAAAATGGAGATTCAGTCTGCCACAAGTATTTGGTAATGGGAGAGTACATGATAGGAATGGTGATGTAGACGACATAGCTGTTGATTCTGGAGGACCATCAAATATGCAAGTTGACCAGGAGAGAAGTGAAATATTGTACAAAATAAAAATTTGCTTTCTTATTATTTTTTACATTTTCTTTGTTGAAACGTTGTCAAGTTTAATATATAGAACATGTATCTTAAATATTATTTTTGGAGAGAGATATTGTCTCAACTCAACAAAGTGTGCAATTTGGGTGTCATTTTTTCATTGTGCGACATATACATAGATATACGTATGTATGTATGCATATATATATATATGTATAATATATATATATATATATATATATATATATATATATATATATATATTATACATAGATATACACATACATTCATATACGTATGTGTGTATGCATATCTACATATATTCTTATGTATTTATGTACATATCTGTAAATATGTATACGTATATGTATATGCATATATATCATACATACATATATATAAATATATATACATACATATATGTATGTATGTATGATATATATATATATCTTCCCCATGTATGTATTTATACGTATGTATGATATATAGATATACATAATTGTGCATATATAAGTACGTGTATATTTGTATATATGTGCGTACGTATATATTTATGTATGATATATATACATATATGTATGTACCTATATATACATACGTACATACATAAATATACGTATATATAATTTAATAACATATTTTTCATTTATTTATTTATATTAAACTATTAACTTGATAATATAATTTATTAAAAAAAATATTTATAATCATATATACATTACATGGTATTAAAATTTTTCACATTTTATATCTTAGTCAAAGGTTGTCAACAACTAGTAAGAAGGGTAATAAGAAGGGTAATTTGGAGATAAAAGTTTCTTATTCTCCTTTTTATTCTTTAGAATGCAATCAAAGCAATTAGAATAACTTCTTATTATACTTCGAATAAATATGCGTTATCAAAGCTACGCACTTCTTATTCTAGAATAAGCAATCCGGTATACCATATCCGTTATAAACAATCCGGCAAACAAAGTGGAGCTAAATAAATGCCATTGAAAGAAGTTGGTTTTATGCCTGGGCTTTAGGATGACATGCCATCTTAATTGGTTTTAGGTTTTATGGGTGTTCTATACAGAGTATTTAGTTCGTGAATTTGTTTGCAACTAGCTTCCCTAGGATTATATTAGTATGACAGTGGGACAGATGATTCTTTGCAATAAGTTTGAGGAAATTTGGAAGAGAATAGTGGAACAATCACTAACAGCCTCTGCTTGGTCTTCTGTGTTTGATGGTCTGAACTTTAATTTGGTCTAAACTTTATAGCTATCTACTTATAATTCATTTTCTTATATCTATCTACTTATAATTCCTGTAAGGTTTTACTTCTTAGTCAGGAGTACTATATGTTGTGGCAGGTGTATGATATAGAACGAATTCCTGCAATTTTTACTTACAAGGATGAAGCTTATGTGATTCACTTATATCGAGGCATAGGATTGGATGAAATTCTTAATGATGTTAGTGCTAGATGGACATTGAGTGCCGAACAAGTGGAACTTAAATGTGCCATTCCAAAGGGATCTAATTCATCAATGAGAATGTTGAATGGAGATGATGTTGACAGGATGCTTGATATGCATACTATACTTGGATCAAAGGTAATGAATGTGGAGGTAATTGTACGTGGTGATGAAGAAGTGATAAGCCTCAGGTAAATGAAATGTGTATGCATATAGTTTCATTCACTTGATCATACATTATTAATGTTTAGTATGATTATAATAAGCAATGAATATTTGCAGACCATATGGCACACAATCTTCTCGGAGTAACAATATGATTTTGAACAATTCTGGTGATTCAAGTCAAGATTCAAGAAAAATGACTGATCTATGGTATGACATCATTCACTCTGTTGGTCAAATCTTTAATACTGTCGAGAATCTTCGTAGAGATTTAACTAGATATGCTATATCAAGGGGATTTAATTATGGTTTCATTAAGAATGACTCGACACGTCTCACTGTACACTGTACAATTCCTCAATGTCGTTGGTCTCTTCGTGCAATTAGGGTGGGAAAGGGATCTCACTTTCAAATCAAGAAGTTACATAATGTGCATACATGTCGAGATGGTTTGAGCACACAGAGACATCCTAGAGTATCAAAAAAATGGGTTAGTTCTATCATAATGGAAAAGATTGAGGATACTCCATTATATCGACCTAGAAATATTAAGAAAGATATTTTTAGAGAATATGGTATTGATATACCTTATCATCAAGCTGTTGGATTTCTCGGGTTTCTCGGGATCGCACACGCAACGGAAAATAAAATATTAAAACAGCGATCCGTTCCCATTTCGAAAAACTAAAAACTACGATTATCGGATAATCGATTCTCACCGTGTGCGGATTCGAATCCGCAGCCGTTCGGTTCCGTCGGTGCGACACCGCAAGCCGCGCAAGTGCCCGGCCTCTAGCGAAGTCCACGCGATCCTCCTCGCGACAGATATCCTCACGTTCCTCGTTCTTCGCAGCCCACAAAACCTCCGCCGGTCGCCGTAATGATCGCCGCTACGCGCAGACGATTTTCCGTCAAACGGGATTCGGAGAAGCGGCGGAGCGGATCTAGATATGTCTAGATGCCAGAGAGAGAGGGAAACAGAGGAGGGGCGGCTAGGGTTAGCAGCAACTTGGCCTGCTCAGCCCGTTCGCTATATTTTATACTAACCGCGCAATTTTTCATAAAAACCCCCGGTTTGTATAAAACCCACTTATTTATCCATCGCCTTGAGAATCATTTGCGTGTGACCCTCTAGGCCCAAGTACCAGTCCAGTTAATGGCCCAACAAGCCCAGTGACTCCTCACTGGCTTTATTAATCAATTAATAACCCTTTATTAATTATTTAATCAATCGAATTGATGTCGCACATCGAATTCGACCAAGCCTCCGATCACGTTGGGTGCCAAGTAACACCGCGTGAACCCGGAAGGTATTGGGGTTAAGTAACCCACTCTTGGCACCTTTCTGCCGACAGTTACCGCGTAGATATAATCCTTCATTCGTACAATGCTCTCGAGTCAACTCAGGGTATGGCGAGCTGTCAAACCCTAACCGGTCGACTCACTTGGATTGGATGCCGCTGATGAATATCGAAAAACTCTTTTCCCGATATTATTGTCCGCCCTGGCCAGGGACTTCCGCGCATCCTTCCTAGAGCATTCTCTCTCTAAGTACCGAGAGTGAATGATTCCTTATTGATACACAATTCCCTTAGACGGTATTCCGCTGTACCCAATCCTTGGCGTATTAGAATCCCGTGGCTAGAGATTCGTAAACCAAGGTCAAAGCACAGAAGCCCACCGACAAGGTGTCCTTGGTGTCTCAGGTCCGAGGACTATCCACGCAACTGCGACAATAGAATCAAGCTGGTTGACAGTGAGGTACAATACCATCCAGCGATTCAGTCGGATCAGTTCAGTGAACTCATTCTCCAATGAGCACCTACAGATTCGCCTTAGTGTCTCCACACATGTGACTTATGAGATCAGTCACCCTCATCATATGAGCATGAGTAATCTGTACTAGTCTAACCGGATATCCGATGTCCTTCTCGGATATCCTTCGACTAGGAATGATTAAGAATATGTGTGTTTAAGTGATCAGTCTCATTAGTATGATCTCATCATAATCTGATCACTATAGCACATATTCACGGACTTCATTATGAAACGATAATTAATGCGATTTACACATAATGAATATTATGCCATTATATTAATAAATGAACGAGATTTACATAGTCAGATTGGCTTGTAGGCCACTAAGCTAACAATCTCCCACTTGGACTAAAGCCAATCACCTTTATACAATAAGCCTATAGACTCTAGGTGACGCTCAAACACAATTTGAGCCAACGGCTTTGTCAGTGGATCTGCTACATCGTCGACGGATGGAACTCTTTCCACTACTACATCTCCTCTAGATAAGATGAAAGTGCCTCAGAACATCTTTCGAGTTCTGATGAGACCACGGCTCTTTCACTTGTGCAATAGTCCCATTGTTGTCGCACAACAGCGGAACATGATCCAGGATACCGGGAACTATGTCAAGGTCGGTGATGAACTTCTTCAATCACACTACTTCCTTGAAAGCTTCAGCTGCAGTGATGTGCTCAGCTTTTGTCGTCAAATCTGCAGTGGTTACTTGCTTGGAACTCTTCCAGCACACTGCGCCTCCATTCAAAATAAACACGAATTCAGATTTAGACTTGCTATCATATGGATCTGACTAGAAACTCGAGTCAGTGTAGCCTCGCAGTTTCAAGTCACCTCCTCCATAGACAAGAAACATATCCTTAGTTCTTCTCAAGTACTTAAGGATACATTTCACTGCCTACCAGTGCTCTTCGCCTGGATCAGCCTGAAATCTACTCATAACACTTAGAGTAAATGCAACATCAGGCTGTGTACGTAGCATGGCATACATGATAGATCCTATGGCAGAGGCATAGGGTATTCTATCCATGAATGCCCTCTCATTAGGAGTCTTAGGAGACTGCTCCTTTGAGAGATTAATTCAATGTCTCATCGGTATGAGACCTCTCTTGGAATTTTCCATGCCAAACCTTTTGACTATGGTATCTATGTACAAGGATTGGGTCATTCCAAGCATCCTCTTTGATCTATCTCTATAGATCCGTATTTCCAATACGTAGGATGCTTCTCCCAAATCCTTTATGGAGAAGTTTTTCGACAGTCAGATCTTTACTGATGACATCATAGCTACGTCATTCCCAATGAGTAGTATGTCATCTACGTAAAGAACTAGAAAAGTGACTGCACTCCCACTGGTCTTCTTGTATACACAAGGCTCATCTTCATTTTTAATGAAGTCATAAGACTTGACAGCCTCGTCAAATCTTATATTCCAGCTCCGGGAAGCTTGCTTCAGTCCATAAATAGACTTCTGAAGCTTGCACACTTTATCTGGAGATTCTTTGGATGTGAAACCTTCTAGTTATATCATATACACCTCTTCCTCAAAGTTACCATTGAGGAAGGCAGTCTTCACATCCATCTGCCAGATTTCATAATCAAAATGTGCAGTAATGGCGAGCAGAACTCTGATCGACTTTATCATGGCAACTGGTTAGAAAGTCTCGTCATAGTTAATTCCTTGCCTTTGACGATATCCCTTTTCCACCAACCTTACCTTATAAGTGTCGATCCGTCCATCAGCACCGATCTTTCTCTTAAAGATCCACTTGCAACCGATGGGTACAATACCCTCGGACAAGTCCTTCAAGTTCCAAACTTGGTTGGTGTACATGGACTGGATTTCTGAGTTCATGGCTTCTCGCCATTTCCCGACTTCTGGGCCTTCTATGGCCTCCTGGTAGGTTTTAGGATCATCATCCTCATTATATTCTACCTTAGACTCGCCTTCAGCGATATGTCCCACATATTGTTTGGGTAGTCTAGGTAATCTACCAGATCTACGAGGCTCATGTGTGTGTACCTGAACAGATTCAGGAACTGATATCTCATCTGATGATAATGCAGCTATTTGGGGATCTGGAACCTCTTCTAGTACTATTTTACTCCCACTGTCTTCCTGGAGATGGTATTCTTCTTCCAAGAAGACAGCTTTCCTGGCGACAAACACCTTTTGTTCACCAGGATGGAAAAAATAGTATCCAAAGGTTTCCTTTGGATATCCCACAAACCTGCATTTATCAGTTCATGATTTCAGCTAGTCTGGATCAATCCTCTTTACATGAGTAGGACAACTCCAGATTTTAACATGTTTAAATTCTAGTTTCCTGCCTTTCCATATCTCATATGGAGTAGAGGTCACAGACTTACTGGGTACTCTGCTCAGTAGGTATGCTGCTGACTCTAGAGCATACCCCCAGAGGGACACTGGTAATCCCGAAAAGCTCATCATAGATCGCATCATGTCCAACAAGGTACGATTCCTCCTTTCTGATACACCATTCATCTGTGGTGTATATGTAGGGGTTAGTTGAGAAAGGATACCATTATCCTTTAAGAATTGTGTGAAATTAGTACTAAAGTATTCTCCTCATCGATCTGATCGAAGAGCTTTAATACTCTTTCCTAACTGCTTCTCTACCTCATTCTTGAACTCCTTGAACTTCTCAAATGCTTCTGACTTGTACTTCATTAAGTACATATAGCCGAATCTTAAGAAGTCATCGGTGAACGTGATGAAGTATGAGTAGCTACCTTTGGCTTGAGTGGACATGGGACCACATACATCCGAATGTATTAGTTCCAGAATGTCTTTGGCACGTTCTCCATGTCCAGTAAATGAAGATTTTGCCATCTTTCTCATAAGGCAGAATTTACATGTTGCAAACGATTCATAATCGAATGCTGTTAAATAACCATGCTTGTGCAACTTTTGCAACCTGCTTTCGCCAATGTGCCCAAGTCTACAATGCCACATGTAGGCTTGGTTCACACAATTCTTGCTCTTTTTAAGAGCTTTATCAATTTGAAGATTGTAATAAGAAATATCTAATTGATATAGACCGTTGACTAAAGATGCTGAAGCTATTGATTTATTACCATAATAAATCGAACAACTTCTATTCTCAATAATCAACCTATATCTTATCTTGTCCAAACAAGATATTGATTTGATGTTCTTTATTATGCTAGGAACATAATAACAATCTTCTAATAGTAAGGCGTCTCCCGATGGAAGCCTGAGGTTTGCTGTCCCAACAGCAATCGTCGCAACTTTTGCGCCGTTTCCTAGCGTCAATTCCACCTCACCTTGTCTCAACTTGCGCTTACTTCTCAGTATCTACACATCATGACAGATATGAGAAGCACATCCGGTATCTAATACCCAAGACGTGGAATCTCTAACTAATAAGTTGATATCTATCATATAGATATCTGAAGCTTCAGACAGCTTCACTCTTCCATGAGCTTTATCGTTAAGGAACTCCTTGCAGTTCCTCTTCCAGTGACCATACTGCTTATAGTAGAAGCAATCACCCTTTACTACTCTTTTTCCTTTGTCCTTCGATCTTTTATCGTTAGCTGTTATCTCTGCTTCAGGGGCATCCAATGCCGATTCAGCAGGAGGATCAGCTCCAGGGACAAAGTCAATGTGCTCAGATCTAAGACATTCTTTAGGTTTCTGAACCAATCAGAGTAGATCAGGTAAGTTAAAAGGGCATCAAGTATGCCGCAGAGTAGGTTATTCGACGACATAATTCCCTACATGAGATAAGTAAAATCTATTTAGCAAATGTTCAATTATTAATTTTAAAACAAGATATGGTCTTTTGTTCAAGTTTAACTCCCACTAATTTTCGACGGACTGTATAACCTCCAGTAATACAGAACGGGAGACGCCGACAGTCTCCCAGTGGGGATCAGAATCTCAATGACTTGCACTACAGCCTTGTGGATAGCACAACAAACTGTAATACAATCAGAGAGCACCCAACTCATGGGACTTGCAACTCCTTGCAATATCTGATCATAGCTTCGGTCCCCAGAGATTTAATGGCCTTGTGGATAGCACAACAAACCACTAATTCTGGTCTAAGCTAACCATCGTTACGCGACGAGCATAGATTTGCATGCAGCCCTTGTGGATAGCACAACAAAGCTACATGGTTCCTCTACCCCGATCATATAGGCATGTAATGCCATAGCCACAGTTTCTCCTCCCAATTAAACAGGCCTTGTGGATAGCACAACAAACCTACCTAAAGTGATTCGAATCCTATGACTATAACGATGGTGGACCACGCGGTAAGTTTTTAACTACTCGCGTTACGGCTTAGAGTTTATCTAGGGGTATTTAGATAACTTTTATCTTGGTCTCTCCTAGGTGATAGTATATAAATATATCGTATATATTTACTAAATACTATACCTGCTTTGATTCATAATCAAAAGAAAAACAATGCATCTCATACATGTCATTAGTGTGGTCATGGATAGCACAGTGGGTTTGACTGGAGTCAACAGTCAAACGCACACACAATCTAACACAACAATTAAATTAGATATCCTGCAAACACATAGGCAAGAGATCTCCATCTTTTCGCCTTCCTGGTTGCAGCTGTGGATCATCCTCGCTCCCTCCTCGGTTGCCTCGATCATATTATATTAATTCTAGAATTACATGTAATTAGAAGAGAGCCTTATAGCGAGTACAAGAAAGAGGGAGGTAAAAATACATCAGAGAATAAGAAAGGGAGAGATACGCAGATCTCTATTTATTAACAATTAATAAATATCCATCATTCATCCACGATCCATAGAAACACATCATTCATCACATGAACAATTAAATAAGTGCATATCCATGACCACGGTGTGTTTTATACATCCACACATGATATAGCGCATCACATGGCTAAAATAAATGAGTTTTCAAAATATATAATTTTGGCTTTCAAAAAGCATGGGATCCAATCAAAATTGGTATTTGAATTTCGAAAAACTCATTTATTAACTTAAACATGCAATTAGATCAAAATTTAAAATCAATAAACACACATCACATGTGCACACACTCCAAATTAATAAATTCAGATTATTCCATGCAAATTAGAACACTTCTAATAATCAATTTAACAATTAGATTGAAACAAATTAATAATCTAATAATTATAATATTAACAACTAATCTAACTCTTAGACTAGTCCAACAAAGTTAATTAATAATTTAACACGTAAATTAATAATCAACCAAATTAATTATTAACTACTAACCTAACATTTAGATTAGCCAATTAATGTTAATTATTAATTTAACTCTTAAACCAATAATTAACACTAAGTAACTAATAACTAATTAATCTAACTCTTAGATTAATTAATTAAAGTTATCATTAATTAACCATTAAATTAATAATTAATAATAATTAATTAAGGACTACCAATTTAACATTTAAATTAGTCATTAGAATTAATTATTAATTTAACTCTTAAATTAATAACTAACTCTAAATAATTAACAATTATATAAGTTAATAACTAATAATCTAACAATTAGATTAATAATTATCAACCACTAATTTTAACTCTTAAAATTAGACAACTTAAGTTACTTATTAAATTAACACTTAAGTTAATAATTAACCTTAATTGTTAAGATCTAATTGTTAATCAAATAATGATTCAAAATCATTAATAAGCCCAATTCAAATTTCAAAACTCTTTTGAACGTTTTAAAATTAAAATCAAATTTTAATTGAATTTTAAATTGGAAATTGGGGTCCAAATGGGATTTTAATGAGGGGTTTAGTACTGGCCAGGGCCCAGCCAGCAGGGCACTTGGTTCGAGCCCCTGGCTCGGCCAGGGGCCAGGACCCAGTGCACCCTGGCTCAGCCAGGGGCTGGACCTGGTCCAGCTGGTCCGGTCCACGAGCGGCCCAGCCGCTCTCTCCCACCCGACCCCTTTCTCACTGCTGCAGGAAACCCTAATGCCCCCTTGGTTGTAGGTCCGGCGGCCGGCTGGGAGGTGGGGCTCCGGTGGCCGGTGCCCCGGCGCCATCCGGCCCGACCGGCGACGGCCCTAACGCCGGTGTGCTCTCCGGCGCCGGCAAGGCCCTCGGAGAATCCCAAATGGAAGCCCGAGCCCCTCCTTTCTCCCCTCTTTTCTGGTTTAAGGTTTTCACAAAACCGAAGAGCATGATGAAGATGGAGGGGCCCCTACCAATGGCCTCTCCGGCGCTGGCGAGGACCCCGGCGCCGACAGCCCCCCGACGTTGCCCCAACAGGCAGCGGTCCGAGCCCCATATCTTCTTCTAATCATAAACTGCACTCAGGCTTTCATAAAACCGAATGAAGAAGAAGAGAAGGCCCCACCTTCCGAGCACCACCAGCATCCACTCCAGCGTCTGCCATGAGTCCGGTGAGGACCAGTGATACTTCCTTGATTATCCGAAGTCCTGGCCCTCCTTCCCAACGTTTGGGATGCCCAAACAACAACGAAACGCAAGCCGTTCTTCGTCCCACGAAGAACACGAAAAACCCCAATAAAATTTCGAAAATAACAGAATAAAAAAATAATCAAATTATTTTAGTTCATCATATGAACAGGGATCCATTTATTAACAGAACTCATGCATGGAATAAACTCAAGGAAAAAATAATTTGGTGACCGAAACGAGATGAGAAACAGTGGAACCTGGCTCCGATACTACTGTTGGATTTCTCGGGATTGCTCACGCAGTGGAAAATAAAATATTAAAACAGCGATCCGTTCCCGTTTCGAAAAACTAAAAACTACGATTATCGGATAATCGATTCTCACCGTGTGCGGATTCAAATCCGCAACCGTTCGGTTCCGTCGGTGCGACACCGCAAGCCGCACAAGTGCCCGGCCTCTAGCGAAGTCCACGCGATCCTCCTCGTGACGGATACCCTCACGTTCCTCGTTCTTCGCAGCCCACGAAACCTCCGCCGGTCGCCCCAATGATCGCCGCTACGCACGGACGATTTTCCGTCAAACGGGATTCGGAGAAGCGGCAGAGCAGATCTAGATATGTCTGGACGCCAGAGAGAGAGAGAAACAGAGGAGGGGCAGCTAGGGTTAGCAATAGTTTGGCCTGCTCAGCCCGTTCGCTATGTTTTATACTAACCGCGCAATTTTTCATAAAAACCCCCGGTTTATATAACACCTACTTATTTATCCATCGCCTTGAGAATCATTTGCGTGTGACCCTCTAGTCCCAAGTACCAGTCCAGTTAATGGTCCAACAAGCCCAGTGACTCCTCACTGGCTTTATTAATCAATTAATAACCCTTTATTAATTAATTAATCAATCAAATTGATGTCGCACATCGAATTCGACCAGGCCTCCGATCACGTTGGGTGCCAAGCAACACCGCGTGAACCCGGAAGGTATTAGGGTTAAGTAACCCACTCTTGGAACCTTTCCGCCGACAGTTACCGTGTGGATATAATCCTTCATTCGTACAATGCTCTCGAGTCAACTCAGGGTATGGCGAGCTGTCAAACCCTAACCGGTCGACTCACTTGGATTGGACGCCGCTGATGAATATCGGAAAACTCCTTTCCCGATATTATCGTCCGCCCTGGCCAGGGACTTCTGCGCATCCTTCCTAGTCTAAGTACCGAGAGCGAATGATTCCTTATTGACACACAATTCCCTTCGACGGTATTCCGCTGTACCCAATCCTTGGCGTATTAGAATCCCGTGGCTAGAGATTAGTAAACCAAGGTCAAAGCACAGAAGTCCACCAACAAGGTGTCCTTGGTGTCTCCGGTCCGAGGACCATCTACGCAACTGCGACAACAGAATCAAGCTGGTTGACAGTGAGGTATAATACCATCCAGCGATTCAGCCGGATCAGTTCAGTGAACTCATTCTCCAATGAGTACCTATAGATTCGCCTTAGTGTCTCCACACAAGTGACTTATGAGATCAGTCACCCTCATCATATGAGTAGGAGTAATTTGTACTAGTCTAACCGGATATCCGATGTCCTTCTCGGATATCCTTCGACTAGGAACGATTAAGAATATGTGTGTTTAAGTGATCAGTCTCATTACTATGATCTCATCATAATCCGATCACTATAGCACATATTCACGGACTTCATTATGAAACGATAATTAATATGATTTACACATAATGAATATTATACCATTATATTAATAAATGAACGAGATTTACATAGTCAGATTGGCTTGTAGGCCACCTAAACTAACACAAGCATGGCTTGGGAAGGAGTTTGCATATAGAGAGCTTCACGGTGATGATATATGTTCTTTTGATTCGTTGTGTTGGTACAAGGAAGCTGTTGAAAGGTCCAACCCAAATAGTATTGTAGAGCTTGATGTCTCTACTGATGGTCGGTTTAGAAGATTTTTTGTGTGCTTTCATGCATGTATCCTTGGCTTTCAGATGGGATATAGACCTATGTTGTTCCTTGATGGCACATCCAAAAAAGACAAGTACAAGGGTGTTCTTCTTTCTGCAACTGCACTCAATGGGGAGAATGAGTTATTTCCACTTGCTTATACAGCATGTGATGTTGAAAATAAAACTAACTGGGAGTGATTTTTATTACAACCTAGGAAGCCTGCCTTTGATACTTGTAGGATTACATTTGTCTCTGATAGATGTAAAGGATTACTAGAGGCAATTCCAATTATTTTTCCTGAATCTCATAATGCATATTATTTGAGACACTTGAAAACAAATTTTTCAAAACAAGTTGTAGGAAAATATTGTGGTACTACAAAGAAAACATTGTTGTCCTTATTTGATGAGGCAGCATATGCATATAGAGTAGAAGAGTATGAAACAGCCTTACAAACAATGAGTGGAATATCACAAGAGGCTGAAATGTGTGGGCAAGGCAATCAAATCCAAATTATTAGGCAAATGCTTACTTTCAAGGTGAGAGATACGGTGAAATGTACTCAAATGTTGCAAAGTCATTTAATGCATGGGTCCTTGAAGCACGAAATTTACCAATTTTACACATGGTAGAACGTATTTGAACACAAATCATGGACTTAGCACATAGAAGAAGAAATGAATGTGCGAAGTGGCAAACAAGATTATATCCCTCCATTGATACAAAGATGAACAACTTAATGGACACCTCTCGAGGTATTCTTGTTAATTGTTCGAACGGTATTGTGCTTGAAGTCATGACTCGGCCTTCTACTGTAGTGAACCTTCAGGACGGTACTTGTTCTTGTAGAGGATGACAAATTTTAAGATTGCCATGTAAGCATGTGTGTGCAGTGATCCACAAAAAAGGAGAGAATGTTGAAAATTATTGTTCATTGTATTTCACTTCTACCCTATATCGCAACTGTTATGAGAAGACTGTTCAACCAATTCTAAATATTGATAAACCAGAAGCAGATGTTTGTGATATTGAGGTTAGGCCTCCTGAAAGAAAAAAATAGCCTGGAAGACGAAAGAATAATAGAATTCCATCACAACAATCACTAGAACCAGATAAGATGGTGTATAATTGTTCACGATGCAAACAACCAGGTCACAAGAAAAAATCATATTCCAATCCAATAGCTGAGTAGGCATGAACTTTTTAACTAAATGTATATTTATTCCATTTAAGCCTATATTCTTTTTCTTATCTTTTAATTTCTAACTTGATTTTGCTATTTAGTAATGGCACACCGTCCTCCCATCCCTCTCATGCGATGCATAGCTGGATATGGTTACTGTTTACTTAGGACAAGTCAAACTGAAAGAAATCTAGGGCAACGTTACTACAAATGCAAGGTATAAACTTAATTTGTTATTTTGTTTTACTTTGTCATAGTATTAATTTATACTTTATTTTTGAAGCAGAATGAAGATTGCAATTTTTTCATGTGGTGTGACGAACTCCAAAATTTTGTGGCATCTTCTTCTTCAAGTTGTTGTTGTCATAAGGATGATCGGATCAGATGTTTAGATAAGCGTATTGATGTTTTAGAAAAAGAATTAGAAGATTGCAGAGTTCTCTTGAAGAAATCTAAGATGGTTGCCCAAGCTTTACCTAAGGCTTTTTCTTTTCTAACCGTGTCCGATGCTAACGGTGGGAGTGATGGTGATTTTGATGAAACAGAGATTGTATCGAGACTTCTATCTTTATGATGTTTAGGAGACTGCATTATATTTAATATGTTTGTGACTTCTATCCTAAGGTATGTTTGTTATCAGATACTACGTACGCTTTGGTATGTTTGGAAACTTATGACAGTTTTTAGACAATTATTTTGTTAGAATGTACTTTAAACCGGATGATGTGTGTTTTAAAATATTATTATGTGTCATGTGGTTGTGTGGTTGCATGGTGATGGTAGGAGTGATGGTTAGAAAACTTATTATGCCTTTTAATTTCCAATGAACTCATAGGGAAACTTATGACAAAACTCATAGGGATCTATTGTGTTGTACAAGATTTTAGATTAGACATACAACTTTGCAAGAAAAGCACAACTATATGTAACGAAATATTCTAATGCTCCTTGGAAACTACAGTCTGCCACTAGAAGGAAATAGTGTAGAAACTGAATAAAAGATAAACACAAGGAAATCCAGTCATTTACTAAAAACTCCTTATAATCTCAACTATATTTGGCAAATATTTTATGAAATTGGTAAAAAGTTCGTAAATAATTTGGAATATCAATTTGAAAATGCTTCTTAAAAAGGGATTCTTTAATTCCTAAATAAAAGTGAGATTACAAGGAATTTTTATTAAATATAGATGTTATAAAGATTTTTGTAGAGACTAAAAACTAAAAAGACACTTTAGTATATAGCCCCTTACATGCAATATTCAACTATATGCCGTATAGTAGACTAAAAACCAGAATATACATGCCCCTTACATGCAATATTCAATTATATGCCGTCTTCCTCTTACAAGAAACTCCAACCCACCGGTCAATTCCCCCCTGGGCACAAGTGATTCAAATTTGCAGTCACAAATCTGCAATGCACATACCACCCTTTTAAGTTTTAACATAATGCCCAGTCTGTTCTTCACGGGCTTTTCAGTCCACAGCGACCTCAATCCGAAATGTCTCGCAGCGACATACGTTAATCCACTCGTATAAGCCCCGGCCACTTTTTCATGGAGGGTAATCTTGTCATTTAAAGCAGCTATCTTAAACGTTCGTTAATGAGAAGGTGAGTTGTGGGTTGGAAATTATAAAATGTCAAATAGGAGGACCGGCTATAGTGAAATGTGGGATGGTGGACCGGCAATTAAACTGCAGGTTCGTTTTTGAACTGCAGGTCAAATTCCCGTCTTTTAAATTCCGAGAGCCAGGAGGGACCTGCCATTACCTGATTCCATCAGCCTGGCTTCTCTCGTTATTAATTTGGTCAAAATTGGTGGGTTGGCCGGTGCAATGTGGTTGGCACACGCGAAGTATAAGATCTAATTAACCTTGAGGGTGTTGGACTCCACGTTCCATCTTAATTTTCTAGGCCAACTATGCATTATTTTACGAAGAAAGCCAGAGGTAATTGCCCAGTACCGACTCCACATATGGACAGGGTCAAGGTGGTGATGGTATAGAAAAAAGCATCAAGTGACATTAGTTATATAATTTATAGGGCACAGGTTCGATTAGGAAGGCAAGATTGGTCCATGACGGTGAGGATGATGCTTTCTCTTATTGGACAAGGGGTATAAACTTTAACAATGACACCCTTCTATGTGGATGCAGTAGCCGCGCGCATCATGATTGCTCCCACAGTGTGTAAGCCCATGTGCCGACGTCCCCAACTAAGTTTTCATCGAATCTGCCTAAAAGCTAGGAATACCAGCCTCAAAATTAAAGAGAGATCACATGATCCCATCCAAACTCCTAAAAGCTAGGAACTTGCATGCACCAAACCCTGCTCCCCACCGGCGTCTTCGTCTGAGCGCATGCATTCACATAGCCGGACATTGTGCCTCGCACACTCCGCTGACCAAAACGACGCCTTAAATCTGATCTCCCATAGAGCATCTAGTGCCTCACCCACTTCTGCAGCAAAATTCATATATATGTTTTGTGTCGGCCTTCCTGTTTATTATTCTGGAACAGAATTAGAATAACCACTCCACAGCGCACCCAGGCTAGAATTTGAAAGCTAGGATGAGATGAAATATGAGATTATATGAGAGTAGGGTGGGAAAGAAGCAGACAATAGTGACATGGATGACAAAGGAGAAAGCAATGTTGAGACAAAGCGGCTACGAATTAGATCACCGGGCCTCTTCTTGATTAGAATATTATCTGACTTTGTTAGCGGAATAGGATCGGAATAATCGGTATAAATGTCCTATTTTAATTTGATTGCGGGGATGCCTAATTCTTCAAATTCTCCCAACTTCTCAAACTTTATCTGGAATGCCTAATTCTCCCTCTTTCGCTTTTTATTTTACTTTTTATTTAACTTATTCTTGTGAAATCACTTAAAATAGTGCAGTGTAATTCTCCTTATTTTGAGTGGAATATCAACAACTTACCAAATCAAAATACTTCTTATTCTGATTTAAGAAATCCCTAAAATCTTATTCCGATTTAAGTTATTTTGCAAACAAAGTGAACACTAGTACTGAATGCTAGCTACAGCTAGCCTTTGATTACTCAGGCACACAAGATAATTTATTTGAACGTGGAGGAAAAGTATGGCTTATATTTCTTCTCCAAAACCTGTGGGCTGGACTATACATGTAGAGCTAGCTCTTATACAAGTAGAGATCCTTTTCCATCCCTAAGACATTGTCATGGAGCCAACTTCAGCCACGCGCCCGGGTTTATGTACTGCCAGTGATTGGTTCATCTGTCTTCTAGAACATTGTAGAAGCACGTTTTCCCCTCTTCTTTTTGGTGGGAGGGAGGATTAGCAGGATAGGACTTGATGCCGTAGTGCAATTATGAGACTTGAGATTGTGAGAGAGAGAGGCAATTGCGTCATCGATTGGGTTATCACAAAGGGGAAACCACCCAAGTTTCGCCAAAGTTGTGTTCTTTTTCTTTTTCCTTTTTGTTGTCATAAAAGTTGTGTTTCTTACCTCCGGTCTCCCGGACACTTGATTAGATGTAGTCCATAGTATTTTACAAGGTCTTCTGATGAACAGACTCCAAATCGATCTAAGCTTATCCCTCTTTGTCTTTATTCTGGTCAAAAGTCCAGACACTGTGACCATCTACTAGGTTTCTTCGAGGGAGTGGTTCACTCTGCAGAAGCTAATGCAGACCGGCACGCTATTGAATGACCAGTGGAGGAAAGAGACGAGAACGTGGAGGAAGAAGATAACTGACCAAAGTAATTATCATGGGTTTTCAAGGTGAGACCTTATTGGAGCATTGTTTCTATTACAAGTTGGACAATTACGTTGTATGGTCGCTGATGAGGTAAGTCGGAAGCTGGGCCTAAGTGGGCCAAAAAATGATGTCAACCATGTCCCGAATCCCTTACCAAACGAAAACGGCTGATGGGCCTTTGACCCATCTTACAAAGAAAAGTTATAGCACGTTTGAACGTGCACACCCTATTCATAAAAATAGTCCTATATCGTCAGCAGCAAAAATGAGTTCCTTAACTACTGCCTATTTAAGGATACTGCTTACATCAAATAAAAGCACGTAATATATGTTATCGGTCTTTATCTTATCCTTTTAAGTTTCTCCTGCTAACTTGGGCGTCGATGGGGCCTCTCCCGGGACACCTTTCTGACCACGTGCTTCCCCTTGTGTAGGTGGATAAAACTCCTCTCTTCTGAGTTTCTCCAACGGTCCCGAATCCTTCATCCGCGACTGATCTGAGCGGCTCTCGTCTACATCACTTGGTGTCGTCTGTGAAAATAACGTAGCCATAGCTCACCACGGACCTGAGACAAGAAGGCAGTCTAGGCAAGAGGAACCCGACCTAGGAATGCACCAACCTTGTCTATTGGCCAAACAGAAGGTGCACCTTCGATTTTGGGCTCCACTCTACCTCAAGGCCCTTAACTCCTAGTGGGATTGGACCCCATTGTACCTAGAGACCATAGGGTGGAAGAGCTTGAATTTGAGGCCCAATGTACTGATCGCCTAGTGCCGAAGTCCCCTCAGACAGGTATCTCTGAGAGTGACCCACCTGGCCCGCCGAAAAATGTCCAAGACAATATGGGGGCAGCTACTGTGGTGGTGACGGTCTCGCCAGCAGGTTCAATAACCCACTGTGCTATACGATAACAGACACCATCTCGCGCAATGGAGCAAGAAAAGTGATGGTGGACTGCATCAGTGGGCACCCACAACAGAACCTGATAATGCCTCATTTGACCCGTCCGACTGTGGCCGAGGGACGCTCTGCTACGGCCACCATGTCAACTATGGAGCTTGTTCAGAGACTATCTGAGATAAGAAAAGAGATACAACAGATGGTTATCGGGCCTTATAGGGCACCTTTGTCTAGTACGATCTTAGAAGAATCACCTATTTCCCCAGAAATCCTTGCATCCTATGTCCCGAAGAATGTGAAAATGCCAAAAGGACCACTGTACAATGGGATGTCATATCCGGTCAACCCCTTTCAACGTTTCAACTCATACCACTCGATTCAAGGGGTGGTTGAGGCTGTCAAATGCCAGTTGTTCCCTCTTACACTTGAGAAGATTGCATCTACTTGGTTCGAAACCTTAGCCCCCAATTCAATTCATTCACTGGTGTGGTTTGGTAAGTTATTTATTGACCAATTCTATGATTATAGCCATCAATGCATAACCTCTGCCACCCTACTGGCCATTCATCAAGAGCCGATTGAGACCCTTTGGAAATATTTTGCTACATTCCATGCGGAGGCGGCACAGATCCCCAACCTTGATAGCTCCATTGATGTGTCGGTGATTATTAATGATTGTACAAACATGAGACTGCATAGTTCCATTGGAAAAAGGCACCCCCCGACATTCCAAGATCTGGTCATATGTGTAGACACGTTAATTTTGACATCATTTTTTAGTAAATTTCATGTCATATAATAATGTCTCAAAATAGTCTGATATTTAATCATTAGTTAATTTTTATTAATCTTTTTGGATTAATTATTTAAATGACATCGGTCAGACAGACATAATTTAAGTTAATTAATTAAATTAATTTTAAACTCAGATTTTTAATCAAATATGAAAAAAGTCTAAAAGACGTTAACCTGTCTAGACGTCATTTAGAGTTTATTCTTATTTTGATTATTAATCTGATTTTTAATTAATTTATTAATAAACTAAAAGACGTCTGCCATGTACGACGCCATATAGGTTTCCTAAACTAATTCTGTATCTTTTTTCTGATATTTATTCTTATCTTAATTAACTAAAAGACGTCTCTCATGGGCGACGCGTTTTAGATAATTACAGATAATGTTGAATTAGGTTGTGTTTATCTGTTTGTTAGTTGGATAAACTTCAAATTCTTTCATGTTAATCTATTAATAACCGCGGATACGTGAACTTAAACTTATAAATATACAACTCCTTAGTCATTAAAAAGTTAGTGATAATGGGTGATTATTAGTGATGATAGCGATAATTGAGTGAAAATTTAGTAAAGAATCTTGGCGACGACGTCCAAACGCTGAAGGATCGAAGCGCTGCTACTTCCCGGAGTCTGTATCATTTCTTCATCCATTCTTCGTCCTTTCAAGATCCATTCAAGACCAAGACTTTTCATGGGCCATCTAACTTAGTTCTTTTTATTAATCTCTGTTTAGTTTCATCATCATATTAGTTCAAAATCTCATTCATCATATCACTCCATGCTTCACACACTCACTAGCATAATTTCAAATCAATTTGTTTAAGGGGTTTAAAAGACCATCAAACAAGTGAGTTCTTTGTTTAAGTTGCATGATCAGAATCTTCATTAGAATAGATACTATTTCTACTTGAGTTCGTATTATTTTCTTTTATCTTTGTTTGTTGCAAGGTATAAAAAGAGATAAAGAGAAGAGAATCAACAACAAGAAAATATGGACGATCCTCAAAGTCCCATAAGCATCCAAAGCAAGAACAAAGTCAGAAGGGCTCTCTTCCTTCAGCCGGCTGAAGGAGGGGAATCAAGGACTTCAAAATCTCCCAATTCTGAAACAGGTAGGCGATCAATCTTTTCTTTTGGAACTTTTTAGTTAAAAGTTTCTAGCGATCACATTCACTTAGTTTTTAATAGGTTTATTTGTCACATAATCAACATAAATTTTGCATGATAATCACATCCTAATTTGAGCACTCACAGCTTTTTGGCGATCACGGTGGGACTTGGCCTTGCCATCTTTTAATCTTTGTTCTTGCTTTTCATCAATCGGGCACTCTCTGTGCACCACCTGTGTCTCTCGACACGTCCTCACCGATCGGTGAGTTTTTAATTTAATTGTTATTCTTAAGTGCACCACATGTACACCCTTGTGGCAAGATCTTGCCTTCCCCGTTTGATTGATTGGAAAGTTGTGGTTGTGATAAGAAGATTGTGTGATTGATTGATATTTTAGTTGTTTATCTGATGAAATTATCCTGTTAAAAATTGAAAAAAAAAAAGAATCGCATGAGCCGATTATTTACTGCTTTCATCTTATTTGTTTGAGGAGGAATTGACCCAGAAATTCCTCCTTAATTGTTGATTCTGCGACCTGAAAAACGTCTAGGAATAGCGACGCGTTTCATAACGTGTCGTTCGTTCTCGACGCCTTTCAGGCAATTTTCTCTGTTGTTTGCTGCCTGAGATTCTGCGAAAAAATAAGGTTATGTTTGAATAGCGTCGACCAACAACGACGCGATTCAGGAAGTTTCTTGTTTTCTTCTTCAGTTCTTAGATTTCTAATCTGCTTGCTACTACACATTACGTAATAAGCATTAGAGGCCATCCTGACCACAGGTCATATGCACTGGGGCTAACACCCTCCTTTTCTCTTAAGAACACCTTTCTTGACGTCTTCACCTCTCTCTGATTGGGTCGGTCCCTCGATCAGACTAGAGTGGTTGGCGTTAAAAACCTCCGTAAGTCCCCAAAAGCAAGGTATTCCTCCTTGTTCATCGGACTGGTTGTACCAATTAAAGTCCTAGTTAGATTTTCATAACGTTGTGAGAGAAAGCCATAGAGTATAACGGTGGAAATTGAACTGAAACTAGGATCCTACCCATTGAGTGAATTTGTGATTAACTGAATCCAAATAACCCAATAAGGAATCCTGAAATAACGTTAAACATCCACTTGATTGCTTAATCTCTCTGCAACTCATCTGCAAATCTTTGAAAAAAATCTAATATCATGCTACTTCGATCCGGTAGGGATTTAAGCATGGCTTCAGATGCCCTAGTTAACTACGAGGGAGATGCTATGCCCCTCTTGAGTCTGATTATCACTTTGAAAGCGGGGGAGATGCTGATGCCCCCCGTAATCTCCATTATTGTCCAGTTCCCTCTTCCTTGTGCTCATGATCAATATTCTGATCTTCATCCGCATGTGCATGCAGTTTCTAATCCTATTTTCGAGGGTGGCATGAACCCGAATGATCCCTCATCCTCCGATCCCTCGGATCTAGTGAACGCTTTGGGAGTTCTTGCCTCCCGTCTAGATCCTCGACAGTTCGAGGCAATCCAGTCTATTTTGAAGGGGAAGACACCCATGCAGTCTGCCGAGCCGAATCCTGCGGCTCCCCCTATTATTCCTCAACCACCTCCCGATCATGCTTCATTCATTCACCAGGCCATGGAAGGCCTCCAGGTTTCAACTTATCGCCCAGCTGGGCCACAATTGTCCTCCTCGAGGCAACCGGTCAGGCCGCTGATGCCTACTTACCAAAATGCCCTCGGGCATGGCGGAAGCTCTATCGGACCTCAACCTTATTGTCCCCCATGCCCTACATACTCTAGGCAATAGGCCTATCATGTACCTCCACCTCCCCCTCCTCCAGTCAATCCAACGACTCAAGCTCTGCTTGCAAAGATGGAGCGTATGGATGAACAGTTCAGTAATTTTCAAAAAATGATGGGAGTTAAAGCTGCACCAGAGATTAACCTGCCAAGTCTGCCCGTATTCCATTTGCCGCCCTCCGAAATGCCAGTGTACCGAAAATACAAAGGTATTGGTAACCCCTTCACTTATTTGAAGGAGTTCATGTATCAGTCATCTTTCTGGCAGAACGACAAGAGGTCGTTAGCATTTTTGTTCAGGAAATCCTTGGAGGGACTAGCCCTCGAATGGTTCTTTTCTTTAGAGCCATCCGAAGTAGAAGACAATGGTATCGTATCACGAAAGTTTATTCAATGATACCAGGATAGAGTTGCCCCCTCTCTGTCCATTACTGATTTGATAGCAAAAAAAATGAAGCTCGACGAGGAATTAGTCAGTTTTGCTGATAGATGGAGGGGCATGGCAGAAAAAGTGAAAGATCATCTGTCTGAGTCAGAGCAAGTAAAGATGTTGATTTCCAATGCTACACCTCAGTTTAAGTTAGTCCTCGCCTTGAACAACTTGACCAGCATGGCAGAGCTCTATGAAAGGGCACACTATCGTCAGAACGCTTTCAAGGATGCTACATTCTCTAGTGTCTTTGATCCTCACCGACCTAGCAGGCCTCCACCTCTGAAGCCTGCTGTGCCAAATTCTCCTAGTACGGGTGCAACCATTGAGGGCACGCTCTCCCATGAGCATATTAGTACCATGAACAACAATCAGCCCCAATTCGTGAGGAATCAGTAACTACAGTACCAGCGGCCGCAACAGCCAAACCAGCAGGGTTACAGACAGTAGCAGCCGAACCCACAGTATCAGCAGCCTTAGTACCAGTGGCCTCAGTAGCCGAACCAGCAATCATCACAGCAGCCACAGTAGCAGCCATAACGACAATTACGGTATCAGCCCCCATAACAGCAACAGTACCAGCGACGCGCACCGCCGGCATACCACAAAGTGCCTCCTCCTATTGATTATAATTAGTAGAGAAAGCCTTCAGGCCCAAAAAGGGCAGAATATCCAGTCCTTCCAGAATCCTTGACAGATATCTTCAGTGCTTTAATGGCAGCCAATGCCTTGGTTTTGCCAAGAGAAAAAATAGTTTGATCCCAAAATGCCGACACTTCTAGGTATTGTTATTTCCACCGACAACTTGGACACACCATATATATATGCTTCTAATTTTGAGATTATATTCATGATCTCAACGAGTAAGGAGGCATTGATTGGGAGGAAATGAAGAAGTATATATCCACCTTGAAGGCGAGAAGACCACAACAACAACAACAACCAAGAGCGCCGGCACAGGCAGCGGCACCGCCAAACATGGGAATAGTGCAGAACTCACTCCCGGAGCACCAGAACCAGAATCAAGTTGCCCCTATTTTGACAAATAGTTGGTCTGAGGCTAACCGAGGGCAACAGTGGAAGATAGAGGACTCCTCCTCTATTTATTCCACGGGTCACACTCCGAGCACCATTGAGCAACCACTACGCCGCACCCTCCATATACCTAAACCACAATCCGTTACCATCACGCCTATACCAATACCCGCATACCGTTTACCCGCACCCATTAATCCATCACCACCGCCTGTGAGTGCTCAAATTGGGTGTGTGATTATCATGAAAAATTATATTGTTTATGTGACAAATAAACCTATTAAAAAATAAATGAATGTGACCGCCAGAAACTTTTAACTAAAAAGTTCCAAAAGAAAAAGTTTGATCGCCTACCTATTTTGGATGTGGGAGATGTCGAGTTCTTGATTCCTCTCCTTCAACCGGTTAAAGAAAGAGAGCCATTTTTATCTTTGTTCTTACTTTGGCTGCTTATCGAGCTTTGAGGATCATCCAAATTCCTTGTTGTTCGCTGTTGATTCCCTCATCTTATTCTCTTTTTATACCTTGCAAGAAAATGAAAAGAAAGAGAGAACAATGAGAATTCAGATAGATATAGTATCTATTCTAGGAGAAATTTTGAACATGCAACTAAACAAATGAACTCACTTGTTGAGTGGTCTTTTAAACCCCTCAAAATATGGATTGGGAAAGAATGCTGGTGAGTGTGTGTTGTATGGAGTGATGTGATGAAAATGTGAGGCTAATGTGATAAAAAATGTGAGAAGGATGCATGAATTAATTAAAAGCTAAGCTGGATGGCTCCTGGAAAGCCTTGGTCTTGAATGGATCGTAGATGGATGAGGAATGGATGAAGACTCCTAGAAGTAGCAGCACTTCGATCCTTCAGCATTTGGACATCGTCTCCTTCTTGGATCGAATTTCACTCTTATCACTTTAATCACTAATAATCACTCACTTTTAATCACTGTCACTAGCTTTTCAATTATCAAGGGGTTGGGTATTTATAAACTTTTCATCCGCGGTTATTAATGGATTTATATGAAGAAATTTTAAAGTTTATCCAACTTAACAAACAGATAAACACAGATTAATTCATCATTATCTGTAGTTATTTAAAACGCGTCGCCCATTAGAGATGCCTTTTAGACTGATTAAGATAAGGATAAACATCCGAAAAAGTTCATTATTATTTGTAATTATCTAAAATGCGTCGCCACTTAGAGACGCCTTTTAGACTAATTAAGATAAGGATAAACATCCGGAAAAAGAGATAGAAATAACTTAGAAAACCTAAATTGCGTCGTGCCTGGCAGACGTCTTTTAACTAATTAATCAATTAATTAAAATTCAAATTTAAATATCAAAATAGGAATAAACTCTAAATGGCGTCTACACAAGTTGACGTCTTTTAGAATTTCTTTATATTTTAATCAAAATTTGAGTTAAAATCAATTTAATTAATTAACTTAAATTATGTCTATCTGACCCGATACTATTTAGATAATTAACCCAAAAAGATCAATAAAAATTAACCAATGATTAAATATCAGACCATTCTGAGGCATTATTATATGATATAAAATTTACTCGAAATGACGTCAAAATTAGCGTGTCTATAGCTGCCTCACCTTGGGATCGTCTTTGCAAGGGAGTGAAATGAAATGGAATGTACTGAAAAGGTGATGCCAAGGTGTGATGAGACATGCTCTTAATATCACATGATTGGAATTTTTTCTCAAAATCATTAATGAAGATAACTCAAGGAGATCAATGGAATCAATCCTGTCTGGATGAAATAGACAAGGAAATAAAATAAGGTCGATCAACCTCCACGGATTGGGAAGTACCCCAGGTCATAGACACTGCAGGTTTCATCATGGGGAGCGTTTGCCAGCCAATGTGGACGTGCTGCAGCCACGATGGATCTTAAAAGAAAATAAGAAATGTTGGATAAAGAATCCAAGAAAGGATAGAATTCCAAAGATATCTTCAAGCGAACCTCAAAGATAATCAAGATACTCAATTCAGAATGGAATATTTCATATCATGTTGGGAATTATTTGATCAATGGTCTGAAACTTAATCAATAACTAATTCTTATCACAATTATATCAAAGTCCTACATGATGTATGCTGGGCTAACAGAAAAATATAAAGTCAAATAAAATATAAATTAATCAAGGATAATATTATTAAATTGTCATCAATGAGTCAAGATACAAATTCTTGTAATTCAGTACTAAGCCGAATCTCGTTTATCCACGCACCGTTTCACAAAAGTGGAACCATCGTCCCCACTAATTAACAATCAAACGGCTTATCCGTGCGATTAAGAATTCTCTAGAATTATCACTGTTTTTGTTGTAGGGAACTCAAATTCCAGTTTCATCGAAATCACAAGGTCCTTGATATATTTTAATAAATATTTAACATATAGTAATGACGATAATGCAAATTAATTACATGAAATAGTACAAGGGATAGAGATAACTGTCTTTTTAGCCACGGTCGGGACTCATGAACTCCCACAGTGGGATCTTCTTGACATTTTCCAGCTTCATTTGAGTCTTCCTGAATTACCTGCACTCAAAAATTCATCAATAACTTCAAACAAGTGTCAGAATATGGATAAACATTGAATTTCGGGTAAAATAGCAGAAAAAGCCTGAAACGCTTCGTGTCGCGCCGACGCCCATCAGTCACATAAAACGCGTCGCTGTTCAACGACGCCTTTTCAGTCGCAGAAATAGGTTCTGGCTGATTCCCACCCGAATTCCAACTCTTCCCATGCTTATCCCTTTTCCAATCCGGAAAAGCTTTCTTAAGATCGCAATTCCTTCTATATAAATTTCATTAACTTGTTTCAAAGCAATCCTACCACCATCTAGAGATCAAAGTTAGAGTTTTTCTTCAAAGTTTCAAGGGATTTCCAAGGTTTTCAAGGCTACAAGGCTTCAAGAAGGAAAAAACTTGAAAACAAGATGGGTTCTTCAAGCAAGAGGATGAAGAAGACGCTGGAGAAGCTCTCCGATGTGGTGAATCATCTAAGCGGGAGAGATCCTAACCTCCAAGTAAGTTGAATATTCTTTCCCTTCAATTCTTTTTCTTCTTCAATTCCATGTTCTTCATCAAGTTCTTCAAGTTCTTCAAATGATCCTCTCTTCTATTTTTTAGATGTATCCTATGTTTCCTGGTCCAAGGAAATTCACCTCTCTTCCTTGGATTCGAAAGCTTGCTAAGAGTACCAAACTCTCCATGCAAACCTTTATCTCCAAGTGGAATCTCCAAGGCTTAGTGGTCCATGCTAAGCACTACAAGAGTCCAAATGTGGATTGGGTGGCCATGGGTGCTTTGATTGAGCAATGGCATCCTCAAACCCATACCTTTCTTTTCCCGGATTTTGAATGTACTATCCTTCTAGAGGAGGTGGAGCTTTTGTTGGGCCTTCCAAAAATCAAGAATAAGATGGCTTTAATGAGGGAGAAGATCACCAGCCAACAACTGTTGATGACGATCATGAAGGACCCCACAGAGGTTAAAGGGTCTCTCACCAAAAAAGGAATCAACTTTGCAAAGCTCGCGGAATGGACCTTGTAATTGATTGATGATTTAAGGGAGGATGAAGCTGAACACGTGACGAAAGCTTTCGTCACGTGCCTTGCCAGGGCTCTATTCTTTCCCGCGCAAGACAACATCCTCGAAGATGATCAAGTCAGTGCGATATGCGCGATCTTTGAGGGAAAACACATTGGCACTGCGATCCTGGCTTATCTCTACAGTGGGCTCTCTGCGGCATCCACAGGTCAACCTCCTTATGGGTGCATGCTACTCTTCGCTTTATGGGTCGAATTGCACTTCAAATTTGAATATCACACGAGGATGTTAGCAAGACCATCTCAAATCTATCAGAATAGCCCGATCTTCCATATTTCCAACATCGTGAAATTCAACGAGAGGATGATCAATCGAGTGCCAAAGCTCAAGACTCGAGCTGACTGGAGAGAATATCTGAGAAGCATGTCATCTAACGGGTTTGACCCTTCTCCACTTGCGCTCGTTAGAAAGCCCATTCGAGTACGCCGTGCAACGGGAGCAGAACTTAAGCTGATCGGGGCTACTGAGTTCGTGTTGTACAACCCTCATCGATGCCCTACTCAACTCAGCCTGCCTCGCTATGAAGTCCCCGAATTCTCCCATACATCTCCAATCAAGAGGCGTGCTTTGGAGTCCGATGAAGACTACGAAGCTACAGAACTCATTGCCACTTTATGGAATATTAGCTTCAGTCATCATGTAAAATCCTCTAAAAATAGAGACAGAGGATTAAATGTTCCATATATAATAGGACTCCGGGAATTTCTTCCTTAAATATTCTTTTTTTCTTTTCTCTGATGTAATAAAGAATTTTATTGAATAAAGAATTGTTCCTTTATGTCTTTTTTTGAAATCCTTCCCTTAATTTCCTGTGACTTGTCCATGATTTTTCCTTGAATAAAAACTGGATTTTTCTTCAAAATATGACAGTTCGGGTTTACTTAATGTAAAACGCGTCCACTCATAAAGACGCTTTTTAACTATAATTCATCTTCCAAAAATCAGAGATTAATCCTTAAAATCCCGAATTAACCTTAAAATGTGTCCACTAGTCCAGACGCCTTTCAATTCTCTCTCTTACTTTTCCCCAGAATTCCACCATTAATCCTACGATTAATCCTCTGAAAAGCGTCGTGATGCGTGGACGCCTTTCATCATCATGCCTTGTACTATTCTGACCAGAATTGGCGGTTTAAACTCAAACGCGTCGTCCTATGTGGACGCCTTTTACTCTATTTCAAATAGCTGGCCTTGCCGCCTCAGTTTATGCGCCATGAAAGGCGTCGCTGTACCCATACGTGTTTTAAACTTCTCTAACATAACCCGCAAAGACCCCCCTTTCTCCCTCATTCTTCCAAACTTTCCTCTCTCTTCGAGCTCCGGCGACTGTCTTTCTTCGGCGATCTTCCCCATTTTCTCTCCCTTGCAAACTCTCTCTCTCAAGTCCATGGAGCACGGTGAAGGGTCCCGCAAGGCCAAGGCGATTGTGAAGCGCCGACGGACCTTGGCGAGGGAGGAAGAAAGGGTACCGGCCAAGCTCGCCGCGGTGGAGGCCTTCTTGGAGGAGGAAGAGGCTCCTCCGGCGCCCGTGGCCGAGGAAGAAGGTGGGGAGGGCGACCTTCACCTGGTAAGTCTCCTATGTGATTGAATGGAGTGAAAAAAAGAGGGAGAAAGGGGTTCTTGGAAAGAACCCAAAATCTGGCTTGAATGACGTCCAGACCAGGTGACGCCTTTCAAACGGCGTCACCCTGGTTCGACGCCATTCAGGCGAACTTCCAAATTTTTAAGTGAACAGAAAATGGTCCCAAATTGCGTTAGGACTAGTGGATACCTTTCAATAGACGTCTACATGACTCGACGCCTTTCAATTCAGAAATATTTTATCTGCTTTTATGTTCATTAACTGATGAAATTCCTTGTTTTCATTTGCAGGGGACGATGAGAGCCAGGATATCTTGGGACCTAGTGATAGGTGCATATCGGGAACTCTCAGACTTCCAGAAGGCGCGCCTGCGCCGGATGGGGTTTGGCGAGATCCTCGAGATCGAGCCGTTTTGGTTCGATTTGGTCCTCCTGCAGGCGCTGTGGGAGAGGTGGCATGCGGAAAGCAGGGCTTTCCTAATGTCTTGGGGACACATAATCCCCACCCTAGAGGATGTGGCCAGGATCACTGGCCTAAGGGTAGATGGCCGACCGGTGAGCGGGGTGACTTACCCCAACTACTAGGGATTGGCAGAGGCTCTACTAGACATAGAGGTGTCTAGCCTCGGTAGGGAGTCTAGGATGGTCCCTATAGTAGAGGTGGAGGCCGCCCTAGGATTAGATGAACCCCGGCGTCGGTCAGACGAGACCCGGGAGGAGTTTAGGAGTAGGTTAACAGAGTCTTCCTCCGCCGTATACTGCAGCGACCCGAGTCAGGAGGAGGAGGTAGATAGGCAGTTGAGGGTCTTTCTCCGCCGTATACTACAGCGACCCGAGTCAGGAGGAGGAGGTAGCTAGGCAGTTAAGGGTCTTCCTCGTCTATTTCTTTGGTCAGTTGCTCTTCGGTACGAAGGGCGACCATATTCATTGTAGATTCCTTTACTTACTAGATGACTTAGATAGGTTACATGAGTATGCATGGGGTGCGGCCCTTTTGGCCCACCTGTTCGCAGATTTGTCCGCGGTCACGCCGGACCGTAAGACCACCATCAGCGGCTTCTCGCCGTTCCTTCAGGTATTAAATTGTCTTATTATTTGTTCATGATATGCAATGTGATATGATTTGATGATTTCTAACTTATATGTTCATGTATGCAGGTTTGGAGTTATCACTACTTCCCGCTCGGCCGAGTGCGGATAGTGAGACTAGGTGCCGTCTCATTGGCCTGCCGCTGGCAGCCAATAATGGACACGGCACCTCAGCACCACCAACTGACGGCCCTCCGCCGTCAGTTTCTCGATTATCCCGAGCTTTTGGTGAGTTTTTAACTTGTTCAATTAAATGCAATCTTTCATTTATTAAATGCAAGTTATTTATATGAATGCATCTAACCTGTATGCAGGTGATCTGGCGCCCGTACCTGGGTATGGGTGAGGAGGGTCAGCCGTGGGTGACCGCTCGCCAGAGGAGGTTCGGCAGGCAGACGTGGCTACACTGCCTGAACGAGATCGAGCCCCTCCGCCTCCAGCTCGTGATGAGGACGCTGGGCCTCCACCAGGAGTGGATAGACGAGGAGGTCCCGGAGGGCGTCGGGAGGAGCATGAGGGGCAAGCAAGCCCTCACCGATTGGCGTGCCAAGTTCTCGAAGCAATACGAGGACTGGCACCGTCGCGATGTCAAAGTGGAGTCCCGTGCGGAGAGCAGCGAGGCGTATCTCCAGTAGTATTGGGCCCACTACGCCGATCAGCTATGGCTGCTCCGACCACTCGATGTAAGTATGCAGTTATACGTCTTTCATTTTATTATTATCTTACTTTATATCTGTGAATGAATGTATGTATGTGTTGTATGCAGGATGCACGAGATGCCGTGATCATCGACCTCCGGGCCCGCCTACATGATGCGGAGGCCCAGCTGGAGCAGGTCCAGAAAGAACTCTTCGACCTGGTATGTATGCATGAGTATGAATGAATATTTTAATTAATTAATTTGTTTTGACGATTAACCACTGATGATTGTCTTTTGGTGCAGCGAGCCGTCTACACCCAGGCGGCTCCCCCTTCTTATGGAGCATCATCATCCTTGTATCCGGCCGCCCACGAGACTGCTCTGGCCGACCTTCAGAGCCAGCTCACCTCCGCCATCCACCGAGCTTCCCTTGCGGAGGAGGACCAGGCGTCTCCCCCTTCTTATGGAGCATCATCATCATCTTATTATTTCCTTTGATTTCTAAATTTGAGGATTGAGGCGGATGCGGCCCGTGTTCAGAGGGCTGAGGCGGATGCGGCCCGTGTTCGCGACTTTGAGGAGCAGGTGGCTCGTCTTTCCACCGGGGATCTTCCTCGGGAGCTTTCACGCCTCCAGTCCCGACTAGAGTTCATCATTGAGGAGAGGGAGAGGGAGCGGCAGAGACTGGACGCGGAGATGACCTCCCTCAGGGTCTAGTTAGGCATCGCCGATCACGAGCGCCGGAGTGTCGAGGAGAGATACAGGCGTGCTCGGCAACGTGCTCAGGAGCGCGGGCAGGCGAGCGCTTTCACAGCCAGCGTGGCCATCTCCTCTGGTCAGGTTGGTCCGAGCACTATGGGTCCGCCGCCGCCACCGTCCAGAGCTCCAGCACTGGATGCCCAGGATGAAGCCCAGAGTCAGTTCGACGAAGGGGCAGGAGAGAGCCAGCCTTGAGGGCTTATGTACTTTTTTGCCTTTTTGTGTATCATGTATAAACACTTTTTTTGATATATACATGAAATCTTTGCCTTCAGCTTTGTGTCCCATTTCTGTCCTGCACATTACTTAACAAACAGGTTAAGTATCTATTTAGGCTTAGCCCCTTGCTCATTCAAATAACTGATCAATCAATCCTTTTCTTGGCAGATGGGTTAAAGGGCATAGCCTTTATTAACAAGGTAGCATGAATAATCAAACTATAAGCAAAATGCAACATGAAAGCAGACAGATGCTCACTGAAAATAAAAGGAATGAAGCATGCTAGATGCAATAAGCATATGCTAATTGAAATATTTTGTCGTTTTGAAATATTCATTTTTGTTTGGGTTTTGGAACATATGTGCTTTTTTTTTGGGTTTTTTTGAAATATGTGCCTTTTTTTGGATTTTGGAACATACACTCTCTTTTTTTTAGATTTTGGGATATGTACTCTTTTTTTGGATTTTGGGATACGCATTTTTTTGGATTTTGAAATATGTGCTTTTTTTTGGATTTTGAAATATGTAGTAAACTAAAAGACCAGCATGACACTCAGATCAAAAGATCATATTCATTTATTAACTTAATTCCCAAATTGTTCTTCAATAATCTAACTTAAACCCATCGTGTTTGAACTTGTATTTCCATTCGTGATCCCATTTGATGATTTGATCCTTAGTCAATCTAGACCGTTCCTTAAGTTTGGAGTACGCCTCTTCAGAAAGAAAGGAAGAATTGATTTTAGAAAGCTCACGAGAAGGTTCCGGATACCTAAAAAGATGTTCCTTTGTGACCCTAATATCCGTTGGGGTTCGGTCATTTTCTTTCCGGGGTATTTATCGACCTTGCGTTCCCTTTTCATTTCACTTCATGGCCTTGATGTAACGTTTGTAATGTAATGACCTTTTGATTTGACTTTTGACTTTTGCCTTTTGCTTTTGCTTTTGCTTTTCTTTTCTTTTTCTTGGGATGGATCTCCCCCATTTTTTTTATGATAGCCTCCTACTAAGATGGCGGGTATTCTTGGTAGTCTATTCTAAGCCTCGTTCCGACATCATGGGCCGAGTGTAAAAATAGAATTTTTTTGTTTGAAAAGAATGATTTGCACTTTACACTTTTAGTTAAGCTTTCGGTATTCCTTAGGACTTGGCATCTCTTGTTACTCACGAATCAAACGTGTTAGTGTGTGCAGTAATGTGTTTAAATTAGATTATCCAGACTGATAAGGGAATTTGAGTTTCCAAATTTTCCGATTCCACCGGTCTTTGTACAATGCTGATCGACTCTTTAACCTAAGTGTAGTATTTCTTAAGATACAAACCATTCCATGGGTGACTTAACTCTTCCCCCTCTGCATTAACTAGACGATAAGCGTTACCAGGAAAAGCATGCGATACGACATAAGGTCCTTCCCAATTGGGTTGAAGCTTAGAACGCGAACCACCAGGTTTTACAAAAATCCTTTTGACAACCATTTCACCAACTTTGAACTTACGTTCGATGACTTTCTTTTGATAAAATCGTGCTAGTGTATTTTGATAAACTCTTGCATGATTAGCAGCTGACAATCTTTTCTCGTCTAAGAGTTCCAATTGAGCAAGGAATGTTGAACGGTGTTCATCAATAGAGAATTCCTTATTCAATTGTACTCTTAATGACGGTATAAGGATCTCATATGGAACTACCGCCTCCATTCCAAATGTTAAGGAATAAGGAGTCTGCCCAGTGGGCGTGCGGATTGAAGTTCGGTAGGCCCATAGAGCCTCAATCAATTTTTCTAGCCAATCTGTAAATTTATTAAACTTGCACGTCTTTTTGATGATTTTTATCAAAGTCTAGTTAGTTGCCTCTGTTTGGCCACTGCCTTACGGATAATAAGGAGTTGAATGATGCAATGCAATTTTATACCTGTTGCAGAGGTCTTTCAGCTCTTGTGACACGAACTGAGGTCCATTGTCGGTGACGATAGTGCTTGGAATTCCAAATCTGGTGATGATGTTCTTCATGATGAACTTGCAGACGGTTGATGCTTTGACTTTCGTGTATGCTTCTGCTTCTGCCCACTTGGTGAAGTACTATGTTGCCGTGAGGATGAATGACTTCTGCTTAATGTCGGAATCAGGATTACCAAGGGGTTCAATGATATCGAAAGCCCATATGGAGAAAGGCCATGGGGAGGAAACAGGATGTAGTGAAGATGCAGGAGAATGAATCTTGTCAGCGTGAAGTTGACACTTAGCACACCTACGGACATATCCTATACAATCTTCTTCCATAGTTGGCCAATAAAATCCTTGTCTAAGGATTTTCTTTGCTAACATCTGTCCATTAACATGGCCACCACAAACTCCAGCATGAGCTCCTTCCATAACCTTCCAAAGCTCATCTTCGTCTAGACATCTCAGAAGAACTCCATCAAAACCTCTTTTGTATAATGCTCCCCCAACTAAGGTGTATCTTTGAGCAACTCTCCTGATAGCCCTTTTCTCCTCAGATGTGGCTTCTTCAGGATATGATTGATCTTCACAATATTTGGCAATTTCATAGTACCATGGCTTCTTATCATCATCCATCTCTTCTAACAGCTCCATCAACATAATCTCTCTCTTTTCCACAATATCTCCATCTCTTACTTTCTTCAGCAGCTTCTCCTTAGTTCTAAGGAATGAAGGGTCTTTTACGGCGGGTGAAAGACGCCTATGAACGATGATCGATTCGGATTGCCTGCTGGTTGGAAAATTAAGAGAAGATGCAAGTGAAGCTAGAGCGTCAGCTAAGATGTTTTGATTCCTAGGAACATGGACAAAGATCAATTTGGTGAAAAGCTTAGCATAAGCAGAAGTGAGTTCTTGATAAGGCTTGAGTTTGGGATCAAGAGTTCGATACTTGGTTAACACTTGGCGAAGAATCAATTGGCTATCACCCACAATCCTGAGTTTAGTGGCACCATGAAGATGAGTAGCCTCGAGGCCAGCAAGGAGTGCCACGTATTCAGCTATATTATTAGTGACTGGAAAGTCAAGCTGAAAGGCTTGTGGAATGGTGACACCTTCAGATGATAACAGAACAATGCCGATCCCCTTTCCATGAGAATTTAGAGCTCCGTCAAAATCGAGAGTCCACATATCCTCTCTGATTTGGTCTATGGACATCAGTTCCTCATCCGGAAACTCTGATCGGACTGGATCAAAACGAGGAAGGGGGTGATGAGCGAGATGTTCTGCTATGGCATAGCCTTTGATCGCTTTCTGCTGAATGTAAGTAATATCGAATTGAGATAGAAAGCTTTGCCATCGTGCTAACCGATCAGTAAGGACATATTTCTCAAGAAGAAACTTGATTGGATTCATCCTAGCGATGAGATGGACTTCATGGACTAGAAAGTAATGCTTCAATTTCTAAACAACCCAGACCAATGCTGCACATGTTTTCTCCATCGCTGTGCATCTCTGTTCAGCGGGGTTGAGAAGTTTAGAGAGATAGTAGGCTGCCCTTTCTTTTCCTTCTTCATCCTCCTATGCTAGAACAACCCCCATTGCATCATCCAGGACAGAAATGTATAATATCAATGGTTTGTCTAGAGATGGTGGTCTTAAGACAGGAGGACTTGCCAAATAATTCTTTAATCCTTCGAATGCCTCCTGACACTTATCGTCCCAATCGAATTTGACTCCCGGCTTGGTAAGCTCGTTAAACGGCTTACACCTTTGTGAGTGCTGAGAGACAAAACGGCAAATAAATTGCAACCTTCCGATTAATCCTCTTAACTCTTTCAAGTTCTTGGGAGGTGGCATCTCTCTGATAGCCTTCGCCTTATTGGGATCGATCTCAATTCTCCGTTTACTAACAATGAATCCAAGCAATTTTCCTGAGGATACCCCGAATACACATTTCTTGAGATTCATCTTTAACTGATATTCTCTTGATCTTTTTAATACTCTTGCCAAAACTTTGGCATGCTCAGCCTTAGTCTTAGATTTTACTAATAAGTCATCCACATACACTTCCAGATCAATATGCATCATGTCGTGAAATATTGCCATCATAGCCCTCTGATAAGTGTCTCCAGCATTCTTTAATCCAAATGGCATGACGACATAGCAGTATGTTCCCCAAGGTGTAGTGAATGATGTCCTTTCTTGGTCTTCTTCTGCCAATTTGATCTGATTGTATCCTGAAAATCCATCCATAAATGATAAAGTTTCATAGCCAGCAGTATTATCGATGAGTACATCAATGTGAGGCAATGGAAAATCATCCTTAGGACACGCCTGGTTCAAATCTCGGAAGTCAATGCAGATCCTGAACTTCCCATCTTTCTTCATAACCGGGACTATGTTGGCCACCCATTGTGGATAAAGGACAACTCTAATGAATTTGGCCTTATGTAATTTGCCGACTTCTTCCTTCATCTTTAAAACCATTTGTGGGTGGAATCGCCTTAACTTATGCTTGACCGGACTAGCTCCATCCTTTAATGTCAACCTGTGTTCTACTAGTGATGAGTCTAACCCCGGTATATCCTCATAACTCCAGGCGAAAGTATCCTTATAATCCTTAAGAACTTGTACCATTGCCTTCTCATCCATTTCATAAAGATTCTTGCTAACGAGGACAACCCAAGGTTCGTCTTCAATCCCTAGATTGATCTCTTTGGTGGGTTCTTCTATGGCAGTTGAGGGTTCATCGAATCTTTTTACTCTACTGGTATATGCCTCAGCCGCGTCCTCGTCATCTTCCTCATCTTCAACAATGGGGTCTTTTTCGTATATCAATTCATATACCCCATATCCATCATTAACTGACTCATCATCTATACAATCTTCTGGCATCTGAATAAGATTCTCTAATAGCTGAGGGATCATAGAGCAAGAAAGGCATTTATTAGCTAAATCCTGGAGGTATCTATCTGGAATTTGTTTACCCTTAGATTTTCTAGACTTCCTAACTTCGCTAACCTGCCTAGAGCTAGACTCCCTAACTTCGCTAGACTCTCTATCCTGACCTAATGAGGATGAAGTAGAATGGAAATTACGGGATACATACGGAAATACAGGGGAATCCTCCCGATGGGAGGGGCAGAGTAGATCTAGAAGAGAATCTTGACCGGAAGACCCGCGCAAAGAGGTACAATCAGACAAGTAAGAAGTTTCCTCGATGAGGATCTGAGAGAAATTTGTTGCCAAATTGGCGTTTTTTTTTTTAGAAAAGATGAATTAAACATAAAACAAGAATGAAGGTGAATAGGAGGAGAATGTGATGGAGGAAGTGGCACCAAGGCCAAAGGATTAGGGGGATCATACAACAGTATGTCCCAAATTATATCATAAATCCTCTCTGGATCGAGAGGAGGTTGGGAATGAAGTCCCGTGGGGACAGAGTGATCATGATGGGCGGAGCCCGTGGAATATCTTCAATAATGACCCGCGACCAAGTCGGGGTCAAGAGCAGAGTGCGGAACAAGGTATGAAGTGTCAAAATGTGAGAAGGATAAGTCCCCCTCCAAAGAAGATCTGTGGTATAACCAGTTTCATAGGGGTCATCTGGCTTCCCTTCGTCAGTTTCCTCAGACAACAGTATTCTTTTATCAAAAATGGCACTAGGCCCTTCAATCAGTTCATCTATTTGTGGCGGCCACTTAGGTTCTGAGAGATCAAGGAATAGTCTATTCAATGCGATATACAGATCCCTTAAATCGAACCATCTGTACCATTCACACTCAGGGTCTTGAAATTTCTTCCTTTTCAGTGGGCGCAGAGCCTCCAAGGACTAGTACGTGCGCAGTTCTGAACAATGTCTAGTCAAGTCTCTTCCATATATATCATGGAGGTCAAAACATGAAGTAATGACCACCATGTTGCCATGACTGATTACGGGCCCCTTTACAAAATGAGTGTACAGAGTCCATGTTAAGGGGTCCCGACCTTCTTTGCATGGTGTAGTCATGGACTCCCAGACTTTCTGGCCGCCTTTATTCTCTTCTTGCTGAACAATGTCCTGCTTCACTTTTCTTGGCCTATAGCCCAGGCCATTTCCAGGTGTCCCTCGGTTGTCCTTGACGGGAGTGGTCTTGCCTTGTAACTGTGTGCCCAGGCCTTTTCTAGGCTGATAACCACTGTTCATCATTATTTTCCACTTATGCACTTCCCCCTCTTTATGGCATTTAGTGGATAAGGAGTAAGAGGGGCGGCCTTTAAAGGATCAGCCACCGGATGGTAGACCTGTAATACCGACAGAAAAGGATGTCGGCCAGGTGAAGAAGTGGGCTTGATATTCAAAGAATGAGCAACAACAAGGATCGACATGCTCGTAACTTTAATGATTCGTCCTTTGTAGGGAAATTTGAGGCATTGATGATTCGTAGAGGGAATCGCCTCGAAGGTTTTTATATAAGGACGACCCAAAATGGCATTCAAGGAAGGATCGATTTCCAAAATATGAAATTCGACCTCGGTATGACATACAGGGCCTAGCTCCACTTTCAAATAGACCATTCCCAGAGGGGAACATATGGAATTATCATATGCTGTAACAGAGATAGGGCTAGGCAGCCATTTTTCCTTGGGCACACCGCATAACTCGAGGGTCTTCGGAGGCAAGACATTGATTGAAGCCCCTGTGTCGACCAGACATGCTTCTACGGCCTTCTTGTAGATGTTGACTGTGATACTTAGAGTCATTCTTCTGGCTGCTGGCGGTGCTAGTTCCGAGGCATGGAATGAAATAGAAGGCTGATCCCCCTGAGGAACTAGTAGTGCGGCGATCTTTTCTACCGGCACGTCTTTGTTGACCATCACCTTTTGTAAATATTCCATCAGAGCTTCTTGATGAGTCTTCGATCTCTTTATCAGTTCAAGCACAGAGATTTGTGCCGATGTTCGGTCAAGATGTTTCAACATATCATATTGAGTGCCTGGTGCACTCTTATCATGGTGTGCTTCCTCCGACGGTTGTGATGGGCCGTCTCTAACTGTCGACTGAGGAAAGACTTTGTTGAAAATCCTCCCACTCCGGAGTGCATGTTCTTCAGTCGTGGAAGGGCCGGGCGATAACTTGAGCACTGCAGGGTTAATGGATGGTGTGGATGATGTGGAGTGTGGGTATACAAGTGATGGCGTGGGGTTAGTTGGTGGTGGCGTGGTACGGATGAGAGGTCTAGATGGTTGGATGGTGGAAGGGTAATTAGTCGGTGTGGATGAAGTGGGGAACGGCATGCGAAGTAGGAGTCTAGATGGTTGGATGGTATCTGGGTAAGTGGTAGTGGTAATGGGTGATGTAGGGAACGGTACGCGGAGTAGTGGTCTGGATGGCATGAGGGGTGCGTAGTTGGCTTGCGGGAGGTTGTTTAATGGATGGTGCGGCGTGAGTGATATGCGGGTGAGTGATATGCGGGTGTTGGTATAGGGGTGATGGTAATGGGCTGTGGTCTAGGTATATAGATGGTGCGGCGTGGTGGTTGTTCTGCGGTGCTCGAAGTGTGGCCTGTTGAATAAATAGAGGAAGAGTCCTCTACCTTCCACTGTTGCCCTCGGTTAGCCTCAGACCGGCTATTTGTCAGAATAGGGGCAACTTGGTTCTGGTTCTAGCGTTCCGGAAGTAGGTTTTGCACTATACCCATGTTTGGCGGCGCTGCTGCTTGCACTGGTGCTCTTAGTTGTTGCTGCTGTTGCTGCTGTGGTCTTCTCGCCTTCAAGGCGGATATGTTCTTCTTCATCTCTTCCCAGCCTATGCCTCCCTGCTCGTTGAGATCATGAATATAATCTCGGAATTGGAAGCAGGTGTCTATGGTGTGTCCAGGTTGTCTGTGGAAATAACAATACCTGGAAGTGTCGGCATTTTGGAGCTAGATTGCCTTTTCTCTTGGCAGGACCAAGGCATTGGCTGCCATTAAAGCACTGAAAATGTCTGATAAGGACTCTGGAAGGACTGGATACTCCGCCCTCTTTGGGCCTGGAGGCTTTCTCTGCTGGTTGTAATCAGCAGGAGGAGGGACATTGTGAGATGCCGGCGGTGCGCGCGGATGGTACTACTGTTGTTGCTGATACTGCTGTTGTGGAGGTTGATACTGTAACTGCCGTTGCGGCTGCTGCTGTGGCTACTGTTGTTGTTGCTGGTTCGACTGCTGAGGCCGCTGATACTGTGGTTGCTAATACTGCGGATTCGGCTACTGCTGTCTGTAACCCTGCTGGTTTGGCAGCTGTGGCCGCTGGTACTGTGGTTGCTGACTCCTCACAAATTGGGGCGAGTTGTTATTCATACTGCTAACCTGCTCATGAGAGAGCGTGCCCTCAGTAGTTGGACCTGTGCTAGGGGAATTTAGCACTGCAGGCTTCCGAGGTGGAGGCCTGCTAGGTCGGTGAGGATCGAAGACGCTAGAGAGCGTAGCATATTTGAAAGCATTCTAATAGTACCGCGCCCTTTCATAGAGCTCTGCCATGCTGGTCATGTTGTTCAGGGAGAGGACTAACTTGAACTGAGGCGTGACATTAGAAATTAACATTTTCACTTGCTCCGACTCAGACAAGTGATCTTTCACTTTTTCCGCCATACCCCTCCATCTGTCAGCAAAACTGACGAACTCCTCGTCGGACTTCATCTTCTCTACTATCAGGTCAGTAATGGACAGGGAGGGGGCAACTCTATCTTGGTATCGTTGAATGAATTTTCGGGAGACGATACCGTAGTCCTCTACTTCAGCAGGTTCTAAAGAAAAGAACCATTCGAGGGCTGGTCCCTCTAAGGATCTCTTGAACAAAAATGTCAACGACCTCTTGTCGTTTTGCCAGAAGGATGACTCATACATAAACTCCTTCAAGTGAGTGAAGGGGTTACCAGTGCCGTTGTATTTTCCGTATACTGGCATCTCAGAGGGTGGCAGATGGAACACAGGCAAGCTTGGTAAGTTAATGTCTGGTGTAGCTTTGACCCCCATCATCTTTTAAAGGTTGTTGAACTGTTCGTCCATACACTCCATCTTTGCCAGCAGCGTTTGCGTCATTGGATCAACCTGGGGAGGAGGGGGGGTGGAGGTACCTGATAGGCCTGTTGCCTAGAGTATGCAGGGCAAGGAGGACAATAGAGTGGAGGTCCGACAGAGCTTCCGCCATGCCCGAGGGCATTTTGGTAATTAGGCGTCAGTGGCCTGACCGGTTGCCTAGAAGAGGAAAGTTGTGTCCCAGTTGGCCGAGAAGCTGAGATGTGAAGGCCTTCCATGGCCTGGTGAATGAAGGAAAGAGGTTGAGGAGGTTGTTGAGGGATGACAGGGGGAGCCGCAAGGTTTGGCTCAGCAGACTGCATGGGAGTCTTCCCCTTCAAAATAGACTGGATCGCCTCGAACTGTTGAGGATCCAGACGAGAGGCAAGAACTCCCAAAGCATTCACTAGATCCGAGGGATCGGAAGACGAGGGATCATTTGGGTTCATGTCCCCCTCAAAAACAGGATTAGGAATCGCATGTACGTGCGAAGGGAGATCGGAATATTGATCATGAGCACAATGAAGAGGGGTTGGGACATTCCCCTCATATCGAACTGGACGAGGATGAGAATTACGGGAGGCATCAACATCTCCCCCGCTTTCAAAATGCTAATCAGAGTCACGAGGGGCATTAGCATCTCCCTCGTGGTTGACTATGGCATCTAGAGCCATGCTCAAATCCCTACTTGATCGAAGTAGCATGATGTTAGATTTTTTTCAGAGATTGGCAGACAAGTTGCACAGAGATTAAGCAAACAAGTGGATGTTTAATGTTATTTCAGGATTCCTTGTTGGATTATTTGGATTCAATTAATCACAAATTCACTCAAGGGGAGTAGGATCCTAGTTTCAGTTCAATTTCCACCGTTATACTCTATGGCTTTCTCTCACAACGTTATGAAAATCTAACCAGGACTTCAATTGGTACAACCAGCCCGATTAACAACGAGGAATACCTTTATTTTGGGGACTTACGGAGGTCTTTAACGCCAACCACTCTAGTCTGATCGAGGGACCAACCCAATCAGAGAGAGTTGAAGACGTCAAGAAAGGTGTTCCTAAGAAGAGGAGGGTGTTAGCCTCAATGCGTATGACCTGTAGCCTGGGTGGCCACTAATGCTTAATACATAATGTGTAGTAGCAAACATATCAAAAATCTGAGAACTGAAGAAGAAACAAGAAACTGCCTGAATCGCGTCGTTGTTGGTCGACGCTATTCAAACAAAAACTTATTTTTCACAGAAGCTCAGGCAGCAGACAACAGAGAAAGTTGACTGAAAGGCGTCTGGGTTGGACGACGCTGTATGAAACGCGTCGCTGCTCCTGGACACTTTTCAAGTCATAGATTCAGTATTTCATGAGGAATTTCTGGATCGATTCCCCCTCACACAAACAGAATGAAAGCGATAAATAATCAGCTCATGCGAATCCCTTTTTTTTTATTCCAATTTCTTAATAGGATGATCTATCATATAAACAACAAAATAATCACTCAATCACACATGCTTCTTATCACAAAAATAACTTTTCAACTAATCAAACGGAGAGGGAAAGATCTTGTCGCAGGGGTGTGCACGTGGTGCACAGAGGAATAACAACTAAACTAAAAACTCACCGATCGGTGAGGGCGTGTCGAGAGACACAGGTGGTGCACCGTGGGTGCCCGATTGATAAAAGTATGAACAAAGGATTAAAAAGATGGCGAGACCAACTTTCACCGTGATCGCCAAAAAGGCTGTGAGTGCTCAAATTGGGTGTGTGATTATCATGAAAAATTATGTTGTTTATGTAACAAATAAACCTATTAAAAATTAAGTGAATGTGATCGCCATAAACTTTTAACTAAAAAGTTCCAAAAGAAAAAGTTTGATCGCCTACCTGTTTTGGATGTGGGAGATGTCAAGTTCTTGAATCCCTTCTTTCAGCCGGCTGAAGAAAGAGAGCCCTTTTTGTCTTTATTCTTGCTTTGGCTGCTTATTGGGCTTTGAGGATCATCCAAATTCCTTGTTGTTCGCTGTTGATTCCCTCCTCTTATTCTCCTTTTATACCTTGCAAGAAAATGAAAAGAAAGAGAGAACAATGAGAACTCAGATAGATGTAGTATCTATTCTAGCAGAAATTTTGAACATGCAACTAAACAAATGAACTCACTTATTGAGTGGTCTTTCAAACCCCTCAAAATATGGATTGGAAAATAATGCTGGTGAGTGTGTGTTGCATGAAGTGATGTGATGAAAATGTGAGACTAATGTGATAAAAAATGTGAGAAGGATGCAGGAATTAATTAAAAGCTAAGCTGGATAGCCCCTAGAAAGCCTTGGTCTTGAATGGATCGTGGATGGACGAGGAACGGATGAAGACTCCTAGAAGTAGCAGCTTCGATCCTTCAGCGTTTGGACGTTGTCTCCTTCTTGGATCGAATTTCACTCTTATCACTTTAATCACTAATAATCACTGACTTTTAATCACTGTCACTAGCTTTTCAATGACCAACGGGTTGGGTATTTATAGACTTTTCATCCGCGATTATTAATGTATTTACGTGAAGAAATTTTGAAGTTTATCCAGTTTAACAAACAGATAAACACAGATTAATTCATCATTATCTGTAATTATCTATAACGTGTCGCCTATTAGAGACGCCTTTTAGACTGATTAAGATAAGGATAAACATTCGGAAAAGTTCATTATTATCCGTAATTATCTAAAACGCGTCGCCACTTAGAGACGCCTTTTAGACTAATTAAGATAAGGATAAACATCCAGAAAAAGAGATAGAAACAACTTAAGAAACCTAAATTGTGTCGTGCCTAGCAGACGTCTTTTAGCTAATTAATCAATTAATTAAAATTCAAATTTAAATATCAAAATAGGAATAAACTCTAAATGGCGTCTACACAAGTCGACGTCTTTTAGAATTTCTTCATATTTTAATCAAAATTTGAGTTAAAATCAATTTAATTAATTAACTTAAATTATGTCTGTCTAACCCGATACTATTTACATAATTAACCCAAAAAGATCAATAAAAATTAACCAATGATTAAATATCATACCATTCTAAGACATTATTATATGATATGAAATTTACTTGAAATGACGTCAAAATTAGCGTGTCTACACCGCCCGCTTTCCTTAAACCCATTACCCCCCACGCCACTATGCCTCCATCAAACAACCTCCCGCAAGTTAATTATGCACCCCTCATGCCATCCAGACCATTACTCCGCATACCGTTTCCCACATCACCTATTACCACCACCACTTACCCAAATACCATACAACCATCTAAACCATTACTCCGCGTACCATTCCCCACTTCATCCGCACCGACCAATTACCCTTCCACCATCCAACCATCTAAGCCTCTCATCCGTACCGTGCCATCGCCCACTAACCCACGCCATCACTCGCATACCAACCCTCCACACCATCCACATCATCCACTAACCCTACAGTGCTCAAGTTATCACCTGGCCCTTCCACAACTGAAGAACATACACTCCGGAGTGGGAGGATCTTCAATAAGGTCTTTCCTCAATCTACAGTTAGAGACGGCCCATTACAACCGCCGGAGGAAGCGCATAATGATGAGAGTGCACCAGGCACTCAATATGACCTACTGAAACAATTGGACAGAACACCGGCACGAGTCTCTGTGCTGGAGTTGATCAAGAGATCGAAGACCCATCAGGAAGCTCTGATGGAATATCTACAAAAAGTGATGGTCAACGAAGACGTCCCGATAGAGAAGATCGCCGCGCTACTAGTTTCTCAGGGGGATCAGCCTTCTATCTTATTTCATGCCTTGGAACTAGCACCACCAGCAGCCAGGAGCATGGCTCTGAGTATTACGGTCAATATCTGCAAGAAGGTCGTAGATGCATGTCTGGTCAACACGGGGGCTTCAATTAATGTCCTGCCTCTGAAGACTCTTGAATTATGTGGTATACCCAAGGAAAAATGGCTGTCTAGTCCTATCTCTGTAACAGGTTATGATAACTCCACCCGTTCTTCTCTCGAAATGGTCTATTTAAAAGTAGAGTTAGGCCCTATATGTCATGCTGAGGTCGAATTTCACATTTTGGAAATCGATCCTAAGGCAGAACCACGCCCCTCAAGGATAACCGAAGAATACCTGGAAATGGCCTAGGCTATAGGCCAAGAAAAGTGAAGCATGACATTACTCAACAGGAAGAAAATGAAGACGGCCAGAAGATATAGGAGACAATGTCTACACCATGCAAAGAAGGTCGGGACCCCTTAACATGGACCCTATACACACATTTTGTCAAAGGGCCCGTGATCAATCGTGATAACACAGTGGTTATTACTTCCTGTTTTGAACTCCATGACATATATGGAAGAGACCTAGCCAGACATTGTTCATAATTGCTCACGTACCAGTCCTTGGAGACTCTGCGGCCAATGAAAAGGAGGAAGTTCCAAGATCCTGAGTGTGAATGGTACAAATGGTTCGACTTAAGAGATCTGTATATTGCATTGAATAGACTATTTCTTGATCCTTCAGAGCCGAAGTGGGCGCCACAAATAGATGAACTGATTGAAGGGCCTGGTGTCATTTTTGATAAAAGAATACTGCTGTCTGAGGAAACAGATGAAGGGGAGCCAGATGACCCCTATGAAGCTGGTTATACCACGGATCTTCTTTGGAGGGGGACTTATCTCTCTCACATTTTCACACTCCATACCTTATTCCGCACTCTACTTCTGACCCCGACTTGGTCGCGGGTCATTACTGAAGATATTCCACGGGCTCCGCCCATCATGATCACTCTGTCCCCATGGGACTTTATCCCTCAACCTCCTCTCGATCTAGAGAGGATTTATGATTTAATCTGGGACATACTACTGTATGATCCCTCCAATCCTTTGGCCTTGGTGCCACTTCCTCCATCCCATTCTCTTCTTATTCACCTTCATTCTTGTTTTATGATTAATTCATCTTTTCTCCAAAAAAAAAAAAATGTCAATTTGGCAACAAATTTCCCCTAGATCCTCGTTGAGGAAACTTCCTACTTGTCCGATTGTACCCCATCGCGTGGGTCGTTCGGTCAACATTCTCTTCTAGATCTACTCTGCCCCTCCCCTCGGGAGGATTCTCCTGCATTCCTCATGTATCCCATAAATTTCATTCTGTTTCGTCCTCATTAGGTCAGGATAGGGAGTCTAGCGAAGTTAGGGAGTCTAGTCCTAGACAGGTTAGTCAGGTTAGGAAGTCTAGAAAATCTAAGGGTAAACAAATTCCAGATAGATACCTCCAAGATTTAGCATTTAAATGCCTTTCTTGCTCTATGATCCCTCAACTATTAGATAATCCTATTCAGATGCCAAAAGATTGTATAGATGATGAGTAAGTTAATGATGGATATGGGATGTATGAATTGATACACAAAAAAGACCCCATTTTTGAAGATGAGGAAGATGACGAGGACGCAGCTGAGGCATATGCCTGTGGAGTAAAAAGATTCGATGAACCCTCAGCTGCCGTAGAAGAGCCCACTAAAGAGATCAATCTAGGGACTGAAGACGAACCTTGAGTTGTCCTCGTTAGCAAGAATCTTTATGAAATGGATGAGAAGGCAATGGTACAAGTTCTTAAGGATTATAAGGATACTTTCGCCTGGAGTTATGAGGATATGCCGGGGTTAGACTCATCACTAGTAGAACACAGGTTGACATTAAAGGATGGAGCTAGTCCGGTTAAACAGAAGTTAAAGCGATTCCACCCACAAATGGCTTTGAAGATGAAGGAAGAGGTCGATAAGTTACATAAAGCCAAATTTATTAGAGTTGTCCTCTATCCACAATGGGTAGCCAACATAGTCCCGGTTATGAAGAAAGATGGGAAGGTCAGGATCTGTATTGACTTCCGAAGTTTGAACTGGGCGTGTCCTAAGGATGATTTTTCATTGCCTCACATTGATGTACTCATCGATAATACTGCTGGTTATGAAACTTTATCATTTGTGGATGGATTCTCATAATATAATCAGATCAAATTGGCAGAAGAAGATCAAGAAAAGACATCATTCAATACACCTTGGGGGACATATTGTTATGTCGTCATGCCTTTTGGATTGAAGAACGCTGGAGCCACTTATCAGAAGGCTATGATGACAATATTTCACGACACGATGCATATCAATCTAGAAGTGTATGTGGATGACTTGTTAGTGAAATCTAAGACTAAGGCTGATCATGCTAAAGTTCTGGCAAGAGTATTAGAAAGATCAAGAGAATATCAGTTAAAGATGAACCCTAAGAAATGTGTATTCAGGGTATCTTCAGATAAATTACTTGGATTCATTGTCAGTAAACGGGGAATTGAGACCGATCTCAATAAGACAAAGGCTATTAGAGAGGATTAATCGGGAGGTTATAGTTTATTCGTCGTTTTGTCTCCCAACACTCACAAAAGTGTAAGCCGTTCTACGAGTTTACCAAGCCGGGAGTCAAATTCAATTGGGATGATAAGTGTCAGGAGGCGTTTGATGGATTGAAGAATTATTTGGCAATTCCTCCTGTCTTGAGACCACCATCTCCAGGTAAACCATTGATACTATACATTTCTGTCCTGAATGATGCGGTGGGGGCTGTCCTAGCAGAAGAGGATGAAGAAGGAAAGGAGAGGGCAGCTTACTATCTTTCTAAACTTCTCAACTCCGCTGAACAGAAATACACAGCGATGGAGAAAACATGTGCAGCACTTGTCTGGGTGGTTCATAAATTGAAGCATTACTTTCTAGCTCATGAAGTCCATCTTATCGCTAGAATGAATCCGATCAAGTTTCTCCTTGAGAAATCTGTCCTTACTAATAGGTTAGCACGATGGCAAAGCTTTATATCTCAATTTGGTATCACTTACATTCAACAGAAAGCGATCAAAGGCTATGCCATAGCGAAACATCTCGCTCATCACCCCCTTCCTCGTTTTGATCCAGTCCGATCAGAGTTTCCAGATGAGGAACTGATGTCCATAGACCGAATCAAAGATGACATGTGGACTCTACATTTTGTCGGAGCTCTGAATTCCCATGGAAAGGGGATCGACATTGTTCTGTTATCACCTGAAGGTGTCACCATTCCACAAGCCTTTTAGCTTGACTTTCCAGTCACCAACAATATAGCTGAATACGAGGCACTCCTTGCTGGCCTCGAGACTGCTCATCTCTATGGTACCACTAAACTCAGAATTGTGGGTGATAGCCAATTGATTCTTCGCCAGGTGTTAACCAAATATCGAACTCTTGATCCAAAGCTCAAGCCTTATCAAGAACTCACCTCTACTTATGCAAAGCTTTTCACAAAATTGATCTTCATCTATGTTCCTTGGAATCAGAACATCTTAGCTGACGCTCTAGCTTCACTTGCATCTTCCCTCAATTTCCCAATCAGCAGACAATCAGAATCAATCATCGTTCATAGGCGTCTTTCACCCACCGTAAAAGACCCTTCATTCCTTAGGACTAAGGAGAAGCTGCTGAAGAATGTCAGAGATGGAAATATTGTGGAAAAGAGAAAAATTATGTTAATGGAGATGTTAAAAGAGATGGATGATGAACAGAAACCATGGTACTACGAAATTGCTAAATATTGTGAAGATCAATCATATCTTGAGGAAGCCACAACTGAGGAGAAAAGAGCTATCAGGAGAGTTGCTCAGAGATATATCCTTGTTGGAGGAGCACTATACAAAAGAAGTTTTGATGGAGTTCTTCTAAGATGTTTAGACGAAGACGAGCTTTGGAAGATCATGGAAGGAGCTCATGCTGGAGTTTGTGGTGGCCATGTTAATGGACAGATGTTAGCAAAGAAAATCCTTAGACAATGATTCTATTGGCCAACCATGGAAGAAGATTGTGTAGGATATGTCTGTAGGTGTATCAAGTGTCAACTTCACGCCGATAAGATTCATTCTCCTGCATCTTCACTCCATCATGTTTCCTCCCCATGACATTTCTCTATGTGGGCTTTCGATGTCATTGAACCCTTTGGCAATCCTGATTCCGGCATTAAGCAGAAGTCCTTCATCCTCACGGCAACGGAATACTTCACCAAGAGGGCAGAAGCTGAAGCGTACACGGAAGTCAAAGCATCAACTATCTGTAAATTCATCATAAAGAACATCATCACGAGATTTGGAATTCTAAGCACCATCGTCACCGACAATGGACCGCAGTTCGTGTCACAAGAACTGAAAGACCTTTGCAACTGGGACAAAATTGCATTGCATCATTCGTCTCCTTATTATCCGCAAGGCAATGGCCAAGCAGAGGCAACTAACAAGATTTTGATAAAAAACATCAAAAAGACGTTCAAGTCTAACAAATTCACAGACTGGCCAGAAAAATTGATTGAGGCTCTATGGGCCTACCGAACTTCAATCCGCACGCCCACTGGACAGACGCCTTATTCCTTAACATTTGGAATTGAGGCGGTAATTCCATACGAGATCCTTGTACCGTCATTAAGAGTACAATTGAATAAGAAATTTTCTATTGATGAACACCGTTCAGCACTCCTTGCTCAATTGGAACTCTTAGACGAAAAAAGATGGACAACTGCTAATCATGCAAGAGTTTATCAAAATAGATTAGCATGTTTTTATCAAAACAGATTAGCATGTTTTTATCAAAATAGTTATTGAACGTAAGTTCAAAGTTGGTGAAATAGTCGTCAAAAGAATCTTTGTAAAACCTGGTGGTCCGCATTCTGAGCTCCAACCCAATTGGGAAGGACCATATGTTGTATCGCATGCTTTTCCTGGTAACGCTTACCGTCTAGTTAATGCAGAAGGGCAAGAATTAACTCGCCCCTGGAATGATCTGTATCTTAAGAAATACTACCCTTAGGTTAAAGAGTCGATCAGCATGGTACAAGGACCAGTGGAATCAGAAAATTTAGAAACTCAAATTTCCTTATCAGTCTGGATAATTTAATTCAAACACATTACTACACATACTGACACGTTTGCTTCGTGAGTAACAAGAAATGTGAAGTCCTAAGGAATACCGAAAGCTTGACTGAGGGTGTAAAGTGCAGATCCTTCTTTTCAAATAAAATTCTGTTTTTACACTCAGCCCATGATGTCGGAATGAGACTTAGAATAGACTACCAAGAATACCCGTCATCTTAGTAGGAGGCCGTCATAAAAAAAAGGGGAGATCCGTCCTATGAAAAGAAAAGAAAAGTAAAAGGTAAAAGCCAAACATCAAATTAAAAGGCCATTACACTACAAACATCAAGGCCATGAAGTGAAATAAAAGGGAACGCAAGGTCGATAAATACCCCGAAAAAAAAATGACCGAACCCCAACAGATATTAGGGTAAGAAAGGAACATCTTTTTTGGGTCTCCGGAACCTTCTCGTAAGCTTTCTAAACCCATTCTTCCTTTTTTTCTGAAGAGGCGTACTCTAAGCTTAAGGAACGGCCTAGATTGACTAAGGATCAAATCATCAAATGAGATCATGAATGGAAACACAAGTTCAAGCACGATGGGTCTAAGTTAGATTATTAAAGAACAATTTGGGAATTAAGTTAATAAATGAATATGTTCTTTTGATCTAGGTACCATATTGGTCTTTTAGTTTGCACAATATTCAAAAATCCAAACAAAATACATATTTTAAAAAGTAAAAAAAAATACATATTTCAAAAATTTTAAAAAAATACATATTTCAAAAATAAATAAAAAATACATATTTCAAAAATTAAAAAAAATACATATTTCAAAAATTAAGAAAATACATATTTCAAAATATATATATATACATATTTCAAAGTTAAAAAAAAAAATAGATATTTCGAAAATCCAATAAAAATATATATATGTTCCAAAACCCAAACAAAAATGAATATTTCAAAATAAAAAAATATTTCAATTAGCATCTGCTTATCGCATCTAGTGTGTTTCATTCCTTTTATTTTCAGTGAGCATATGCCTACTTGCATATTGCATTTTTGCTTACAGTTCGATTATTCATGTTACCTTTGTTAATAAAGACTATACCCTTTGACCCTTTTACCAAGGATATGATCAAGTAGCCGGTTACTTAACTGGGCAAGGGCCTAAGTCTGAATAGATACTTAACTTGTTTGCTAAGTCATGTACTTATGTAAACCAAACATAAAGGCAGAAGAAGTACGAAAAGTTTCATCTATAAACTCAAAAGTTTCATATACATGAAAAGAGTTCGAATCTGGATTAAGCACAGCCAGAACCTGTTTCTGTGACTGAAAGGCGTTGTTGAGCAGCGACGTGTTTCAGGGTTTCCTGTTAATTGTCCGAAAAGACATGTTTATCTAGATTTTAATGCACTTGCTTGAAGTTACTGATAATTTTTAAGTGCAGGAAATTCAGAAAAATTCAAATGAAGCTGAAAAATATCAGAAGATCCCACTGTGGGAATTTATGAGTCCCGACCGTGGTTAAAAATACGGTTATCTCTATCCTTTGTACTTTTTTGTCTAATTAATTTACATAATCATCATTTACTATATGATAAATATTTATTAGACTATATCAAGGACCTTGTGGTTTTGATGAAACTGGAATTTGAGTTCCCCTTCAACAAAAACAGTGATAATTCCAGAGAATTCTTAATCGCACGGATAGGCCGTTTGATTGTTAATTAGTGAGGACGATGGTTCCGCTTTTGTGAAACGGTGCGTGGATAAACGAGCTTCGGCTTAGCACTGAACTGCAAGAATTGGTATCTTGACTCATTAATGATAATTTAAAAATATTATCCTTGATTAATTTATATTTTATTTTCACTTTATATTTTTCTTTTAGCCCAGCATGCATCATGTAGGACTTTGATATCATTGTAATAAGAATTAATTATTGATTAAGTTTCAAACCATTGATCAAATAAATCCCAACATGATATGAAATATTCCATTCTGAATTGAATATCTTGATTATCTTTGAGGTTTGCTTGAAGATATCCTTGAAATTCTATCATTTCTTGGATTCTTTATCCAACATTTCTTGTTTTCTTTTAAAGATCCATCATGGCTGCAGCACGTCCACATTGGCTGGCAATAGCTCCCCATGATGAAACCTGCAGTGTTTATGACCTGGGGTACTTCCCAATCCATGAAAGTTGATCGACCTTATTTTATTTCATTGTCTATCTTATCTAGACATGATTGATTCCATTGATTGCCTTGAGTTATCTTCATTTGAAAATTTTGAGAAAAATTTCAATCACGTGATGTTAAGAGCGTGTCTCATCACATCTTGGCATCACCTTTTCAGTACATTTCACTCCCTTGCAAAGACGATGCCAACGTGAGGTAGTTGTAGACACGCTAATTTTGACATCATTTTTTAGTAAATTTCATATCATATAATAATGCCTCAAAATGGTCTGATATTTAATCATTAGTTAATTTTTATTAATCTTTCTGGATTAATTATCTAGATGATATCGGTCAGACATACATAATTTAAGTTAATTAATTAAATTGATTTTAAACTCATATTTTTAATCAAATATGAAAAAAGTCTAAAAGACGTCGACCTGTCTAGACGCCATTTAGAGTTTATTCTTATTTTGATTATTAATTTGATCTTTAATTAATTTATTAATAAACTAAAAGACGTTTGCCATGCACGACGCCATTTAGGTTTCCTAAGCTGATTCTGTAGCTTTTTCCCGATCTTTATCCTTATCTTAATTAGCTAAAAGACGTCTCCTATGGGCGACGCGTTTTAGATAATTACAGATAATGTTGAATTAGGCTGTGTTTATCTGTTTGTTAGTTGGATAAACTTCAAATTCTTTCATGTTAATCTATTAATAACCACGGATACGTGAACTTAAACCTATAAATACATAACCCCTTGGTCATTAAAAAGTTAGTGATAATGAGTGATTATTAGTGATGATAGCGATAATTGAGTGAAAATTTAGTAAAGAATCTTGGCGACGACGTTCAAACGCTGAAGGATCGAAGCGCTGCTATTTTCCGGAGTCTGCATCATTTCTTCATCCATTCTTCATCCTTTCAAGATCTATTCAAGACCAAGGCTTCCCAGGGGCCATCCAACTTAGTTCTTTTTATTAATCTCTGCTTGGTTTCATCATCATATTAGTTCAAAATCTCATTCATCATATCACTCTATGCTTCACACACTCACTAGCATAATTTCAAACCTATTTGTTTAAGGGGTTTAAAAGATCATCAAACAAGTGAGTTCTTTGTTTAAGTTGTATGATCAGAATCTTCATTAGAATAGATACTACCTCTGCTTGAGTTCTTATTATTTTCTCTTATCTTTGTTTGTTGCAAGGTACAAAAGGAGATAAAGAGAAGAGAATCAACAACAAGGAAATCTGGACAATCCTCAAAGCCCCATAAGCATCCAAAGCAAGAAAAAAGTCAGAAGGGCTCTCTCCCTTCAGCCGGCTGAAGAAGGGGAATCAAGGACTTCAAAATCTCCCAATTCTGAAACAGGTAGGCGATCAATCTTTTCTTTTGGAACTTTTTAGTTAAAAGTTTCTGGCAATCACATTCACTTAGTTTTAATAGGTTTATTTGTCACATAATCAACATAAGTTTTTCATGATAATCATATCCTAATTTGAGCACTCACAACATGCGCTCATAAATATACTAACCGGGAAGCCTTGATGTTAGCCAAATTAAAGAGGGTAGTTGAGCCGCCCTTGGAAGCAACTTTTCTGGCTGAGCGACGTCGACTAGATGACTTTGACTCATCTCAAAAGAGGGCTTAAAGAGAAGAATATCAAAGCCTAGAGAGGCATCGAACTCAACACCAACATCATCTACCCATGCTAGCTCCACCTTCTCGAATTCTGATGGAAGTAAAGGGTATGCTCCGACAGCCAGAGGGAATGAAGACAAATCCTCGGCACCGTGACCCTTAGAAGTACTAAAAATACCATCGTGAAAAGGGCCACTCTACGGATGAGTGTCGCCATCTTCAACATGAGATAGATCGTCTCATCTAGGAGGGGCATCTGTCTCAGTACGCAACCCGAGAGCAGCAACCACGACATCAGTACCAACCTGGGTCCCAACAACAACCTTCACCACTGCAACAACATCTTCAGCAAAAGGAGTGATCTCAGTCTACCCTTGCCCCAGTAGGGGAGACCCCTAATCGGTGGACAAATGTTGGCTCGATTATGGTAATCTCGGGAGGACAAGACGAGATATCCAAGAGGCTAGGAGGAAGCAGAGCGTCATTAGTGCAATCTGACCCAAAGCGTCCTCGGTGTGAAGAAGTCATTTTCTCCGACGCTAAACTTGAAGGAGTTCAGGTCCCCTACGACGATGCTCTCATCGTAAATACTTTAATCATGAACTATGATATGCATCGAATCTTTGTAGACAAAAGAAGTGCACCTAATGTGCTTTTTTATGATTGTTTTCTTAAACACGGATTTTTAGATGCCGATATGAAGCCCCACCGAGGACCTTTGTTTGGCTTTAACGGGGCCCTCTGCCAAGCAGAAAGCACAGTTAGATTGTCGGTAACCCTTGGTACGGCCCCCTAATAGCTGACTGTTGAAACTAATTTTGTAATTATCAAAGTGGACACGGCGTGTAATGCCATTTTCGGCCGACATCTGATCGGACAAATTGGAGTTGTCCCGTCTTCTTATCACTAGAAGCTTAAGTTCCACACTGATCAGGGACTAGGAGATGCCACGGGAAATTAGGAGTCAACCCGCCAATACTACATGATCTCGATCAAAGGGAAGTCAACCGCCGAATCACTGGCGATTGAATCCTCAACCGACACTACCTTTCCAGGGGAAGAATTGGCAACAGTCCTAGTTCTTGACAAGGAAGGCCAGACTCTACTGATAGGTTCGGGCCTACCAGCCAAAGAGGCAAAGAAGATGACAGATTTTCTAAAAAACAATCTTGATGTGCTTGCTTGGTCGCCCTCGGACACATTGGGAGTTGATCCAGAGGTTACAGTCCACCGTTTTCATGTGGATCTGACTCAACCTCTGATGAAGTAGAAACGCCAGAGTTTTAACCATGAATGATTGATGGCAACCCATGTAGAAGTTCAGAAGGGCTTGGATGCAGGCCATCTCTAAGAAGCCCATCACCCTGAGTGGATAGCCAATGTAGTTATAGTACCCAAGAAGGATGACAAGTGGTAGATGTGTGTCAACATCACTGACCTTAACAAGGCTTGTCCAATGGATAACTTACCACTACCCCAGATTGACCAGTTACCGGATGCCACATCCGGCCATGAACTCCTCAGCTTCTTTGACACTTACTTGAGCTATCATCAAATTTAAATACATCCGGATGATGAGAAGAAGACTAGTCTCACCACAAACATCAACCTTTATTTCTACACTAGAATGCCCTTTTAATCGAAGAATGTCGGTGCCACCCATTAATGGCCCGTTAATAAGATCTTTGCTCCTCACCTTGGTCAGAATATGGAAGTTTATATTAATGACATGCTGGTAAAAAGCTGACTCGCTTCTAACCACTTGGTCAATTTGGCCGAAACTTTTGTTGCTTTGCACAAGTGCCGTATAAAGTTGAATCTAGCAAAGTATGCCTTCGATATAGCATTCGAGAAATTTTTTGGTTATTAAGTGACTCACCGCGGTGTGGAACCGAACCTAGAGAAGGTGACCGCCATCCTTCAGATGCATCCTCCGACCACCATTCGAGAAGTGTAAAGGCTCAGTGAACAGGTGGCTCCACTTAGCCACTTCATGTCAAGGGCGACATATCGATGCTTCCCTTTCTTCAAGTTGTTAAAAAAGATCGAAGGATTCCAATGGACATACGAATGCCAAATTTCTTTTGACCAGCTCGAAAGGTACTTAACAGAAGTCCTGATCATGTCCAAGTCGGTTGATGCTAAGCAACTATTCGTGTGTCCATCTGGATCGGCGATAAGCACTATCCTTGTCTGAGAAGAAGAAGGCGTTCAGAGGCCCGTGTATTACATAAGCTTCACCCTTTACGGAGAGAAGCTTTGGTACTCGCTCTAGAAAAGCTGGCGTTGGCCGTGGTTGTTAGAATTGGGTGGCCTCAAAGCCAATCATTGTACATTCTAGTTCAGATTATTAATAAAGGCAATTATTTCTTCATTTAATAGTTCTCGCAAACGACTATCGTAATGAAGGTCCATAGACAAATGTATGGGATATTGAATCATGATGAGATCATGATAGTGAGATCAATATCCTAAGGCAATTGTCTTAAATAGTTCTCGATCATAGGATATTTGAGATGGACATTAAATATCCGATAAGATCGACACAAGTTATGTCTGCTCATATGATGAGGGTGAATGATCTCACATTCACTCGTGTGGTGACACTAAGACAAACAAGTGGGTGCTCATTAGAGAATGAGTTCACTGAACAGACCCAAATAAGAATTCCTGGATGGTAATTATACCTATTAGTCAACTAGGGAATTCATTTGTTGCAGTAGCACAGTTGGTCCTTTGACCTGAGTCACCAATGATACCTTGTTTGTGGACCATTGTGTCTTGATTATCTGACTCGTAGACTTTAACCATTAAGTCCACCATAATCGGTCTTTCAGATACAGTGGAAAGATTGCGAAGGTAATTGAGTGAACAACAAGGGATCACTCACTCTTGGTATAAGATTGGAGAGAGAATGTCCCATGGATGTGTACACAGAAATCCCTGGCCAGGGTCAAATGAAAGAGATGTCTTTCTAGATATTAACTGTGTACTAGAATCCATCTGGATAATGCGATAGAGGGTTTGACTATAAAACCATACCCTTGCGTAATCGGGACATTGCATGAGTGAAGGATTATATCTGTGCGGCATCTGCAGACGGAAAGGTTCAATTGAAGGGAACAGTATCCCTTATATCTTCTGGGATCATGAGGTAGTGTTTGGTGCTGTTCATGATCAGAAGGCCAAGTGATTTAATCATCAGATGATAATTCACTTGTTTATTAAATTAATCATTTAACATGTGATGTTTAAAGGTTAATTAATAAATATTAAACTCAAGAAACAGTTCTAAGTTTAATGGGCCTGCAACCGGACTGATATATGGGCCTAGAGGGTCACACACATAAGAGTTCTCGTCAGACAGTGAGAGATGTTAAATTTCATGCTTATCTGGGTTTTTGTAAAAAGCTGCAGGATAAACATGAAGATTTAATGGAGAATTATCCAAGGCCAAACTCTTGGATAATCATGAGAGTTAATTGTTGTGCTTATCCTTATTTCTATATAAGGAGGGCCAAGGGGGAGTGGTAAAAAGTTAGTTGGACGAATTTTACTCCCCAGATTCTCTCTCTCCTCTCTCTCTCTCCTTCTCGGAGTGGATCTGTCTCTCTCCGCGCATGGTGGATCTGAGATCTGGTCGGAGCACTCAAGTCAAGGAGGAAATCGCGTCTGCTGCGGGAACTCGTGTGGATACCTCTAGAGATCGTGCGCGTGCGCGATTAACGAGTCGGCATCATCCACGGGAGATTCGAAACCCCGCAAAGGTGAAGAACTGTTCTTCCCGCTTAGATTTTAATGTCCGTTTTACGACCCCAGCAACCGATACAATGGAATCATTTTTTATTTCCGCTGCGTTCATGGCGATTCCTTACAGTGGTATCAGAGCCAGGTTCGCTGGTTCGGTTGTAAAACGGCACCGTTTTGCGTGTTTTTCTCGTTATGCGTGAAGAACCCGTATTGTACGTGTTCTTGAGTTTAATCCTATTAAAAATGACATATTAGTGTTCATATGATGATCACGATCAATTTGATTATTTTTCTGTATTTTTCGGATTTTTATTTGGGTTTTTCGGAGTTCGTCATGTGATGATGAACCGGGGTACTTCGGCGGCTTCGTACGTGCATCCCAAGCGTTGGGATGGCCGGAAGAATCCCTAGATCTCTTGGTGATAGTCACCACTTCTCATTAGGCATGGAGATCGGCACCGGAGTGCCCTTGGAGATGCTAAAATTCGAGCCCAAACTTGGATTTAAACCCTGCAAAATCAGATTTTACTGGGCAGTTTAAGGCTCGATTAAAGGGCCATTTGGCCACCGCCGGTTGCCCCACCGGTGCCGGGCGGATGGCCGGCGGTGGGGGCGTTGCCGGCGGTGCCTGGCGGCGCCGGCGCGGGCGCCTGGCGGCGCTGCCAATGCCTCCAGTCGCGGCCTGTTAGGGTTTTGGATTCTGCAGGTTCTGTGAAGAAGAACCAGCCGAACCGGCCGGTCCCGAGCCGGTTCAGACCGGCTCGGCCGGACCCGGCCAGCGCCAGGACCTGGCTGGGCCAGGTCCAGTGGCTGGCTCGACCAGGGTTCGACCCTGGCTGAGCCAGGGCTCGACCCTGGCCGAGCCAGAGCCCCTGGCCGAGCTAGGGTTCGACCCTGGCCGAGCCAGGGCTCGACCCTGGTCCAGCCAGGGTCCGGGTTCGGGCCATTTAGGCCCTAATGGGCTGGGCCCATTATTATTTTTATTAAAAATTGTTTTTAATTACTGTTTAGCCCCTTATAAACCCAATTTTAGCCCATTTAAGCCAGTTTTAAAACAGAAAATTTATAGAAATAATTAATAATTGTTATTAATTATTTTTATGATTATTAACAGGTTATTAAAGAGTTTAATAACTGTTAGTCAATTAAAGGGCTTTATAATTAATGGGTGTTAGTTAATTATTTAAAATTGTTTTAGATAATTAATTTTCCTGTTAATTCAATTAGTTTAAAATTGTTTTAAATTGATTTCATGCATAACTTGATTACTCTTAATGTTCAAATTGTTTGAATTATTATTTAGATTAACTGAATAGTTTAGTTAGTTTATTTGTCAATAATGTTTTAAATATTATTGATAATGCTGAAATAAATGTTATTTCGAAAACTAATTGGTATTATAATTTTATATTTATAAAATTTAATACCAAACAACAATTATGTGATGATTGTGATGCATGTGATGTGTTTTATGGTGGGATGATCATGGACTTAGAATTTTCATGTGATGAATGATGTGAATGGATGTGATGCTTATTTCATTTGGCATTTTAAATAGGACTTGCGTGTCCTCCTCTCTCTTAATCCAAGTGTACTTTCTACCTTCCTATAAGATTGTACTCCCCTTGATAAGATCAAGGTTTCTAATTGTTTAAATGTACATTTGTGGACCTGCAAGTCCTGAATTTTGTATTTAAATGTATCGGATTAAGTTTAGAGGACGGGATCTTCTGAAGACACCTCTGGAGGGAGGACTCGCATCAAATGGAACCAGTGTTGCTGTTTTCACATTAGGATCCTATTATGGATCATCGTTTGGCTCCGATGATTCCATAGTAGTTTAAGCAGTCCATGATCATCCCCATTTAATTTTTCTGCATATATGTGATGTTTGCGGACTATGCTATCATATATATATTTCTATTAAGTATATTGATACTTCAAATTGAAATACTATTGATAGCACGATTTTTACAAATCAAAATCAAAACCCTCTTTTAAAACTTAAGTTGTAAACGTGAGATATTAAGAATAATCCACGTAACCCACCATCATTATAGATCTTAGGATAATTCTTATCTCAAACAGATTTGTTGTGCTACCACAAGGTCTGTTTGATTTAGAAATTAAAGTAGGTCTACGACATGTGATGTCATTAAGATGAATGGACAAATAGTGTAGTTTTGTTGTGCTACCACAAGGATTGCACTATGAATTCATGTCATCTAAGTAATGATGGATAAACTTAACTGAATCAAAATGATTTGTTGTGCTACCACAAGGTCATTCTGATTCAGGGGTTAAATCGATTGGATATTGCAAACGTTGCAACTGTCAACAGTTGACTGCGTGAGGGACTTGATGTGATTTGTTGTGCTACCACAAGGTCACATGCATGTTGCCCGAAGGATTCTGATCCCCACTAGGAGATCACCGGAATCTCCCGTTCTGTATCTTAGAGGGTAATACAGATCGCCGAAAAATAGTGGGAGTATAAATCTAGATTAAAAGTCCTAAATCTGATTTTAAGAACTATCTGCTCATTTTATATATTTCCATGTAGGTCGCTATGTCGTCACCTAACCCCCTCCGTTGCATACTCGATGCAAACAAACTCACGGAACCAAATTACATTGACTGGTTACGCAACCTGAAGATTGTCCTCAGGTGCGAAAAACTAGCCTATGTCCTGGATCAACCAGATCCAGTGCAACCCGGTGATAATGCTAACGAAGATGAATTAATGATGTATGAAAATTGGAAGGAGGACTCTGTCAAGGTCCAGTGTTATATGCTCGGTTCAATGAACAATGAACTGCAGCGACAGCATGATAACATGGAACCGAAGACCATTCTGAATCACCTACAAGAGTTGTTTGGTGAACAATCCAGAACAGAAAGATATGAGATATCTAAGAAATTGTTCAGGACTAGAATGAGCGAGGGCACATCTCTGCAAACTCATGTGCTCAAGATGATAGAGTGGATTGAGAGGCTTGCTGTGCTGGGCTTTGTTATGAACAATGACCTAAGCATTGACTTAATCCTACAGTCCCTTCCAGATTCATTTTCACAATTCATTATCAACTTCAATATGAACAAAATTGAAGTTTCACTAGCAGAGCTGCTCAACATGTTGAAGACAGCATAAGGCACTATCCAGAAAGATAAGCCAAATGTAATGCTTGTTGGTAAGACCAACAAGAAAAGAAAAACTGGACAGACCTTTAAGAAAGGTAAGCCTAAGAAGCTAGTGAAAAGCAAACCGGCGGCACAAAAGGACAAAGCTAAAGTCAATGATAAAGGTCAGTGTTTCCACTGCCATAAAGAAGGTCATTGGAAGAGAAACTACAAGATTTATCTTGCAGAAAAAGCAAAGGAGAAGCTTGGTGAAGCTTCAGGTATTCTCACGATCGATCTTAACTTGTCTTATAGAGAATCAACATCCTGGGTATTAGATACTGGATGTGTTTCTCATATCTGCAATAACTTGCAGGTGTTAACAAGTAAAAGAAGATTGAACCGCGGAGACGTGGATCTGAGGCTTGGGAATGGAGCAAAAGTTGCTGCGTTAGCTGTGGGGACAGCAAGACTTCAGATGCCATCAGGAGACTCTTTGGAACTGATAAATTGTTATTATGTTCCAACCATTATTAGGGATATCATATATATTTCATGTTTAGATAGACAATGATATTCTATGAAGCTAGAGAATAAAGGTTGTTCAATTTATCAAGGAGACAAATTGTTTGCTTCCGGATATTTATTGAATGGACTATATTTACTTGATATTTCATATGATGTTTGTCTGGTAAATAATTCTCTTGAACGCTTAGATAAGGATGTGAATAAATCGTACCTATGGCATTGTAGGCTAGGTCATATAAATGAGAACAGGATCATAAGGTTGCAAAAGAATAGATATCTTGATCCATTTGATTATGAATCATTTGCAACCTGTGAAGCTTGTCTCATGGGAAAGATGACCAAAGCTCCATTCTCAGGACATGGAGAAAGAGCTAAGGACTTATTGGAACTAATACATAGTGATGTATGTGGTCCAATGTCCACTCATTCTATGGGTGGTTACTCATACTTTGTTTCATTTACAGACGATTTCTCAAGATATGGCTACATATATTTAATGAAATATAAGTCAGAAGTCTTTGAGAAATTTAAAGAGTTTAAAAACGAAGTTGAGAACCAGACTGGAAAGAGTATTAAAACTCTTCGATCAGATCGAGGGGGAGAATACTTAAGTACAGAATTCACAGAATATCTTAAGGATAATGGTATTTTGTCTCAGTGGACTCCTCCCTATACACCTCAGTTAAATGGTGTATCGGAAAGGAGAAATCGTACTCTATTAGATATGGTACGATCCATGATGAGTTATGCCAAACTTCCAATCTCTTTATGGGGATATGCACTGTTGACTGCTGCATATCTATTGAACAAAGTTCCCAGTAAGTCAGTACCTTCCACTCCATATGAGATATGGAAAGGAAAGAAACCAGACTTTAAGCATGTTAGAGTCTGGGGTTGTCCTGCACATGTCAAAAGACATGATCCAGACAAACTGGATTCCAGGACAGAGAAATGTAGATTTGTGGGATATCTAAAAGAGAGTTTTGGATATTACTTCTATCAGCCCAGCGATCAAAGGGTGTTTGTCGCAAAAAGAGCTGTCTTCTTAGAGAAAGAATATCTTTCAAAAGAAGACAGTGGGAGCAAGATAGAATTGGAAGAAATTCTAGACTCACAAATCAACACTGGTTCATCTACTGAACCATTGACTCAAGAACTTGTTCAAGATGATACACAAAAGGTTCGCAGATCAGGTAGAGTGCCTAAGCAGCCTGAAAGATATGTTGGACATATCGATGAAGGCAAACCAAAAGTGCACTTAAATGAGGATGATGATCCTCAAACCTACCTTGAAGCCATAAATAGTCATGAATCAGAAAAATGGCAAGAGGCAATGGATTCTGAAATTCAGTCTATGTATGCCAACCAAGTTTGGAACTTGGTTGATCTGCCAGAAGGTAAGGTACCTATTGACAGTAAATGGATCTTTAAAAGAAAGATCGGGGCAGATGGACAAATTGACACATACAAGGCAAGGCTTGTAGCAAAAGGATATCGTCAAAGGCAAGGTGTTGACTATGACGAAACCTTTTTTCCAGTTGCCATGATTAAGTCAATCAGAATACTTCTTGCTATCGCTGCATTCTATGATTATGAAATATGGCAAATGGATGTGAAAACATCATTCCTTAACGGGAACCTTCAAGAAAAGGTGTATATGTTACAACCTGAAGGATTCACTTCCAAAGAGCATTCAAGCAAGGTATGCAAGCTGCAAAGATCCATCTATGGATTAAAGCAGGCATCCCGAACTTGGAACTTAAGATTTGATGAAGCAATCAAATCTTATGACTTCATTAAGAATGAAGATGAACCTTGTGTATACAAAAAGGTTAGTGGGAGCGCAGTTACTTTTTTGGTACTTTACGTTGATGACATTCTACTCATTGGGAATGATGTAGGAATGTTATCATCGGTAAAGGCTTGGTTATCTAAAAACTTCTCTATGAAAGATTTGGGAGAAGCATCCTATATTCTGGGAATAAGGATCTATAGAGATAGGTCCAAAAGGATGCTTGGCTTATCCCAATCTATGTACATAGATACCATAGTCAAAAGGTTTGGCATGGAAAATTCCAAGAGAGGCCTCGTTCCTATGAGGCATGGAATTTATCTCTCTAAAGAAATGTCTCCCAAGACACCTGAAGAGAGAGCATACATGGATAGAGTTCCTTATGCCTCGGCAATAGGATCTATCATGTATGCAATGTTATGTACTAGGCTTGATGTAGCACACCCATTAAGTGTCACTAGTAGATATCAGGCTGATCCAGGTGAGGAACACTGGAAAGCGGTGAAATGTATCCTTAGATACTTGAGAAGGACTAAGGATTTATTTTTCGTTTATGGAGGAAACGACTTGGAACTTCGAGGATTTACTGACTCGAGCTTCCAGTCGGATATGGATGACAGTAAATCCATGTCTGGATTTGTGTTCATGTTAAATGGAGGTGCAGTAAGTTGGAAGAGTTCCAAACAGGAAACTACTGCAGATTCGACGACCGAAGCAGAATACATTGTTGCAGCTGAAGCGGCCAAGGAGGCGGTTTGGATGAAGAAGTTCATCTCGGCGCTTGGAGTAGTTCCAAGCATTTCAGATCCTGTTCCATTATTGTGTGACAACAATGGGGCAATAGCTCAAGCGAAGGAGCCAAGATCACATCAGAAGTCAAAGCACATTCTGAGGCGATTTCATCTGATTCGTGAGATCATCGCCCGAGGAGATATAGTAGTTGAGAAAGTCTCATCTGAAGATAATGTAGCAGATCCCTTGACTAAGCCATTGTCTCAAAACAATTTAGAACGTCACCTTAAGTCTATGGGACTTAGACACATGGGTGATTGGCTATAGTCCAAGTGGGAGAATGTTAGAATTGGGTGGCCTCAAAGCCAATCATTGTACATTCTAGTTTAGATTATTAATAAAGGCAATTATTTCTTCATTTAATAGTTCTCGCAAACGACTATCGTAATGATGGTCCATAGACAAATGTATGGGATATTGAATCATGATGAGATCATGATAGTGAGATCAATATCCTAAGGCAATTGTCTTAAATAGTTCTCGATCATAGGATATTTGAGATGGACATTAAATATCCGATAAGATCGACACAAGTTATGTCTGCTCATATGATGAGGGTGAATGATCTCACATTCACTCGTGTGGTGACACTAAGACAAACAAGTGGGTGCTCATTAGAGAATGAGTTCACTGAACAGACCCAAATAAGAATTCCTGGATGGTAATTATACCTATTAGTCAACCAGGGAATTCATTTGTTGCAGTAGCACAGTTGGTCCTTTGACCTGAGTCACCAATGATACCTTGTTTGTGGACCATTGTGTCTTGATTCTCTGACTCATGGACTTTAACCATTAAGTCCACCATAATCGGTCTTTCAGATACAGTGGAAAGCTTGCGAAGGTAATTGAGTGAACAACAAGGGATCACTCACTCTTGGTATAAGACTGGAGAGAGAATGTCCCATGGATGTGTACACAGAAATCCCTGGCCATGGTCAAATGAAAGAGATGTCTTTCTAGATATTAACTGTGTACTAGAATCCATCTGGATAATGCGATAGAGGGTTTGACTATAAAACCATACCCTTGCGTAATCGGGACATTGCATGAGTGAAGGATTATATCTGTGCGGCATCTGCAGACGGAAAGGTTCAATTGAAGGGAACAGTATCCCTTATATCTTCTGGGATCATGAGGTAGTGTTTGGTGCTGTTCATGATCAGAAGGCCAAGTGATTTAATCATCAGATGATAATTCACTTGTTTATTAAATTAATCATTTAACATGTGATGTTTAAATATTAATTAATAAATATTAAACTCAAGAAACAGTTCTAAGTTTAATGGGCCTGCAACCAGACTGATATATGGGCCTAGAGGGTCACACACATAAGAGTTCTCGTCAGACGGTGAGATATGTTAAATTTCATGCTTATCTGGGTTTTTGTGAAAAGCTGCAGGATAAACATGAAGATTTAATGGAGAATTATCCAAGGCCAAACTCTTGGTTAATCATGAGAGTTAATTGTTGTGCTTATCCTTATTTCTATATAAGGAGGGCCAAGGGGGAGTGGTAAAAAGTTAGTTGGACGAATTTTACTCCCCAGATTCTCTCTCTCCTCTCTCTCTCTCCTTCTCGGAGTGGATCTGTCTCTCTCCGCGCATGGTGGATCTGAGATCTGGTCGGAGCACTCAAGTCAAGGAGGAAATCGCGTCTGCTGCGGGAACTCGTGTGGATACCTCTAGAGATCGTGCGCGTGCGCGATTAACGAGTCGGCATCATCCACGGGAGATTCGAAACCCCGCAAAGGTGAAGAACTGATCTTCCCGCTTAGATTTTAATGTCCGTTTTACGACCCCAGCAACCGATACAATGGAATCATTTTTTATTTCCGCTGCGTTCATGGCGATTCCTTACACTAGTTGCATTAGTTAGGAAGCTTTTGTAATGCCCCGCTGACTTGGTTCAGTCATGCCGACTTACTTCGAACTGACGAGCGTGCCACAGTAGGAATAACCCAATACGTATACTTACACCAGAGTGAGCACAATCCATAACACCATGAATCAACCATCATAACCACAAATTTATCCACTAATAACAAATAATGTGAATTACAATACTTACCCAGAATCTCTAAACATATTCACATATTACATCAATTAAGTAATAGTTCGATCTTCAAGCTCTAAATCTCCTAGTCCTATAGCTTAACCTTTACCTCTCTTTGCCTGAAAAATGTTTGGGAGCAAGGATAAGTCACATCCGACTTAGCAAGCACATGATACCACTATACGGCTTATCATATATAAACGTAAGAAGAAACATGATAATACCATATAATCATGTCATGATAGAATATAACATAACAACCTTCAGCTAACATAGGGATCATGGTTCATGGCGTAGCATCATAGCATGGCGTGAGTATAAACATATAAGATCATGGCATAGCGTGAGTGTAAACATAACGATCATGGCATGGCTATGGCGTGGCATGAGTATAAGCATAAAAGATCATGGCGTAGTATGGTATGGTTAAAAGATCATGGTATAGCATGAAGTTATACAGCATAAATATATCTATATAGCATACAAACTGTTGGGTTCGCTGTGTCGAGATCCGACCGAAAAACGTAGCGGAAATAATTATTTGGGATCGGATCCGTCCCATTTCGATCAACAAAAATAAACTAGGAAATCTAATTTACCTTGCGGGGATTCAAATCCGCGTTCGTTCTCCGGTTCCGTCGGAGCGATGCCGCAAGCCGCGCAGGTGCCCGACCTCTAGCGGTATCCACGCGGTTCTCCTCGTGATGGATCGTCCTCGCCTCCTAGCTCGATGCGGCATTTGTGGATCTCGTCTGGCTACGTGTAATCCACCGCGACATGCAGATTCGAAAACTCTCGTCGGACGAAATGCGAAGCAGTCGGGAACCGAAGCGGAGCCTCCAGAGGGCCGACCTCGGGATGTGCGCCCAGGAGAGAGGAGAGAGAGATGGCAGTGGCTAGGGTTAGGGTTGTTGTCCCCCGACCTAGCATCTATTCTTTTATAATAAGTATATTTGCGGTTTTTTATAAAAATCCATACTTATCCGAAATCCTGTCTAAATATCCATCGACTTGAAAACCTTTTGTGTGTGACCCTCTAGGCCTAAATACCAGTCCAGTTAATGGTCCATTATGCCCAGTAATTCTTTACGGACCCACTAAATTAATTAATATCCTTATATTAATTAATCAGTCGAATTTAATGTCTCACAGTAAATTTGGACAAGCTTCCGATCACGTTGGATGCGAAGCAACATCGCGTGATCCTGGATGGCATTGGGGTTATCGCAACTCTCTATTGGAACCTTTCCGTCATCAATTAGTGCGCGGATATAATCCTTCATCCATGCAATGTTCCCTAATCGACCTAGGTATGGTTTACTGTTAAACCCTAGCAGGTCGATTCACTTGAATCAAATGCCGCTAATCTATATCGGATAACTCTTTATCTGATACAGTGTCCTCCCTGGCCATAGGATAATCCTTCATCATTCTCGGAACATTCTCTCTCATAATACCGAGAGTGGATAATCCCATATTGAACACACAATTACCTTCGAGGGCATTTCTCTAAACCCGATCATTTGACTTATTGATAACCCATGGCTAGGGATTCGTTAGTCAAAGTCAAAGCTCAAAGACGTACCAACAAAGTATCTTTGGTGTCTCAGGTCCAAGGATCATCTACGCAACCGAGAAAAAAGAATCGAGCTAGTTAACAGTGAGTTATATACCATCCAACGATTCTAGGTTAGATCAATTCAGTGAACTCATTCCCCAATGAGCACTTATAGGTCCAACATAGTGTCTCTACACAAGTGACTTATAGGATCAGTCACCCTCATCATATGAGCTGAAGAAACCTGTACTAGTCAATCCGTATGTTTGATGTCCATCTTAAATATCCTCCGACTATGAATAATTAAGAATATGTGTTTATAAAACTTCGGTCCCATAATTATGATCTCATCATAATTTGAAGATTGTTGCACATGTTCATGGACTTAATCGTGATATGATGATCATAGATCGAGCTAATTACACAAAATGAATTTAATGCCATTATATTAATAAACTGAATGATACATAGTATTGGATTGACTTTCAGACCACCTAATATTAACAATCTCCCACTTGGACTAAAGCCAATCACTTTTATAAAGAATACCCATATTATCTAAGTGACGCTCAAAGACATTTTGAGACAAAGGCTTGTCAGTAGATCTACTATGTTGTCGGCTGAAGGAACTCTCTCCACTACGACATCTCCTCGAGCTATGATCTCTCTGATCAGATGAAAGCGCCGCAGAATGTGCTTCGACTTCAGATGAGGCCTCGGCTCTTTCGCATGAGCAATCACCCCATTGTTGTCACACAGCAGTGGAACGGGACCAAAGATGCTTTCCACCACACCAAGATCGTCGATGAATATTTTCATCTAGACAACTTCTTTGGCGGCCTCAATAGCAGCAATATATTCAGCTTCCGTTGTCGAATCAGTAGTGGTTTCCTGTTTGGAACTTTTCCATCTTACTGCTCCCTCGTTGAGTGTGAAGACAAAACCTGATGTCGACTATCATCAGGATCAAACTGAAAACATAAATCAATGTATCCTTGCAGCTTTAAGTCTCCTCCTCCATAGACTAGAAACATATCCTTAGTTCTTCTCAAGTACTTAAGGATGCATTTCACAGCCTTCCAGTATTCATCACCTGGATCTGCCTGATGTCTGCTCGTAACGTTTAAAGTATATGTAACACCAGGTCTAGTACATAGCATGGCATACATGATGGAACCTATGGCTGAAGCATAGGGATTCTTATCCATCATTGCCCTCTCCTCAGAAGTCTTGGGAGACTGACCTTTGAAGAGATAAATTCCATGTCTCATCGCTATGAGACCTCTCTTGGAATTTTCTATGCCAAACCTTTTGACAATGGTTTCTATGTACATGGATTGGGTTAAGGCAAGCATCTTCTTTGATCTATTTCTATAGATCCGTATTCTCAATACGTAAGATGTTTCTCCCAAATCTTTCATGAAAAAGTTCTTGGATAGCTAGATCTTTACTGATGACATCATTCCCAATGAGTAGGATGTCGTCAACATAAAGAAGCAAGAATGTGATTACACTTCTACTATTTTTCTTGTACACGCAAGGCTCGTCTTCATTCTTAATGAGGCCATAAGATTTGATTGCCTCATCAAACCTTATGTTCTAGCTACGGGAAGCTTGCTTCAGTCCATAAATGAACCTTTGCAACTTGCATACCATATCTGGAGATTCCTTTGATGTGAAGCCCTCAAGTTGTATTATATACACCTCTTCCTTAAGGTTTCCATTGAGGAAGGTCGTCTTTACATCCATCTGCCAAATCTCGTAATCATGGTATGCAGCAATGGCGAGAAGAATTCTGATAGACTTAATCATGGCAACAGGTGATAAGGTTTCGTCATAGTCAATTCCTTGCCTTTGACGATACCCTTTCGCCACTAGCCTTGACTTATAAGTTTTTATTCATCCATCTGCTCCGATCTTTCTTTTAAAGATCCACTTACAGCCGATACGTACTATATCTTCGGGCAAGTCAACCAAGTTTCAAACTTGGTTGATATGCATGGACTGAATCTCAGAATTCATAGTTTCTCGCCATTTCCCGGCCTCTGGACTTTCAATGGCTTCCTTGTAAGTCTTAGGATCATCATCCTCATTATACTGTATCTTAGAACCATCCAAATTAATATGTCCCACATATCTTTCTGGTGGTTTAAGTACTCTTTATGACCTACGAGTTTCTTGAGTACTTATTTGAACAGGTTCAGAAACTGACAGTTCATCAGATGAACTATTATCAATTTGTGGGTTTGGGATTTCTTCCAAGGTTACTTTACTCCTACTGTTCTTCTAGAGAATATAATCTTCTTCAAGAAAGACAACTCTCCTGGCTACAAACACCTTTTGTTCGCCAGGATAATAAAAGTAATATCCATAAGCTTCCTTTGGATATCCCACAAATCTGCATTTGTCAGTTTTAGACTCCAGCTTATCTGCATCATGCCTTTTAATATTAACAGGACATCCCTAGACTTTAACATGTTTAAGGTCTTGTTTCCTTCCATTCCATATCTCATATGGAGTGGTTTCAACAGATTTGTTGGGTACCTTGTTCAGGATATACATAGCCGAGCTAAGTGCATATCCCCATAAGGACACTGGTAATTTGGACATGCTCATCATGGATCGCACCATTTCCATTAATGTGCGATTCCTCCTTTCTGATATACTATTCATTGGAGGTGTATAAGGAGGTGTAAGTTGAGATAGGATACTATTATCCTTTAAGTATTTAATGAACTTTGTACCACGATCAGATCGGATGGCTTTTATGCTTTTTCCAGTTTATTTTTCTACCTCATTCCTAAATTCTCTGAATTTTTTAAAGGTTTTATATTTATACTTCAGTAAGTATATGAATCTGAATCTTGAGTAGCATTAGTGAATGTGATGAAGTATGAGAAACCACCAATGGGTTGGGTAGACATAGGACTACATACATCAGAATGTATTAGTTCCAGTACGCCTTTGGCTCGTTCTCTAGTTCCAGAAAATGGAGATTTAGCTATTTTACCCATAAAACATGACTCACATGTTGCATATGATTTATAATCAAATGGATGTAAGTATCCCTCTTTATTCAATCTTTGGAGTCTGTTTTCTCAAATGTGACCAAGCCTACAATGTCATAAGTAGGTTTTGTTCATTTCTTACTTGTTTCTTTTTGTTAAAGTACCAATGTTTAAATTCTCATGAGACACATTTAAAAGATACAATCCATTGGACAAGATAGCGGAAGCTATTAATTTATTTCCAAAATAAATTGAACAACAATTGTTCCCAACAATTAAATTGTATCATTTTCTATCTAGACATGAAATAGAAATAATGTTTATTCTTATGTTAGGTACATAATAACATTCATCTAATGAAAATATGTCCCCAGATGATAGCTTGAGCTTCACTGTCCCCAGAGCAATCGCCGCAACTCTTGCTCCATTACCTAGCCTCAGCTCCACCTCATCGGTCCTCAACTTATGTCTTCTTGTCAGTGCCTGTACAGAATTGCATATGTGAGATACACATCTAGTATCTAATACCTATGATGTACAATCTATTATTGACAGGTTTACATTTATCATATAGATACCTGAAGCGTATTACTGCTTCACAGTTCCTTGAGCCTTGTCTTTGAGGTATTCTTTGTAATTCCTCTTCCAGTGGTCCTTTTGATGACAATAGAAGCAATCACCTTTCTCAGCACTCTTGCCTTTGTCCTTCTTGACAACTTTCGGCTTCTTATGATTCTTGCTTTTGCCTTTTCTGAAGGCTTGGACTGCTAGTCTTTTCCTGCCGGTCTTACCAACCAAAAGAACATAACGTTTATCCTTCACAAGGTTCCCCTCTACAGTCTTCAGCATGCTCAGTAATTCAGCCAAAGTGGTCTGTATTTTATTCATGTTAAAGTTAACAATGAACTGTCTATATGATTGTGGAAGTGAAGATAACACAAGGTCAGTATGCATCTCCTTGGGGAGTGGAATCCCAAGAGCATCCAGCCTTTCCACCCATTCTATCATCTTCAGCACATGAGTCTATACTGAAGATCCCTATGCCATTTGAGCCTTGAACAGATTCTTAGATATCTCATATCTCTCGATCCTGCACTGCTCACCAAACAACTCCTTCAAATAGAGCATGATGGATCTAGCATCCATCTCCTCATACTGCCTCTGCAACTCATTCCTCATAGAGGCCAGCATGTAGCATTGGGACATGGTGGAATCTTCCTTCCATTTTTCATATGTCAGCATGTCCTCCTCTGAGGCATCTAATGCTAGTTTAGTAGGAGGTTCTGTAGGCGCCCAGAACGTCCCCCGCCGCTGTTGTGGGCTTCGGGCGAGGGCTTCTCCGTTCGTCTTAGCACTGCGGCGATTTGGAAGGATTAGGAATCAAAGTGTGTGATCGCCAGGAGCATTACCTTACGGTCCCTGTGCTCCACAGGATAGTGAGAGTGATCGCGTTCTGATGGAGCGGAGATAGTGGGTTCCTCTTCTCTGCCTCCGGCCGGCCGAAGAGGGAGAGCTCGGTAGTCCGCACGCAGAATCTGGTAAGAGCCCCTAAGAGAAAAAAGATCAATTTTTGAAAGGTCTTGCTGGTGTGCCGGGTACGTGCAGACGGTGCGTGGAGACCTTGCTGCTGGTGCGTGGAGAAGCTTGGAGGAGGCCGTCCGTGCATGCAGGTATGTGGCTGCTGGAGGTGGTGGATGCCGGCTTCACCGGGCATGCATGGCTACGTGCAGCTGCGTGGATGCCGGTGCATGGAGCTCGCTGGTGGATGGAGGCTGGCTATGTGGAGAAGCTTGCAGGTACGTGGCTGCTGGAGGTGGTGGATGCCGGCGCGTAGATGGAGGCCAGCTTTACGGGGCTTGCCTGCGTGGATGGTGGAGGGCTCGCTGGGTGCTGGGGAGAAAACGGAGAGAGAGAATAGAGGGAGAGATAGAGAACTTACGGGAGAGCTCGGTAGTCCGCACGCAGAATCTGGTAAGAGCCCCTAAGAGAAAAAAGATCAATTTTTGAAAGGTCTTGCTGTTGTGCCGGGTACGTGCAGATGGCGCGTGGAGACCTTGCTGCTGGTGCGTGGAGAAGCTTGGAGGAGGTCGTCCGTGCATGCAGGTACGTGGCTGCTGGAGGTGGTGGATGCCGGCTTCACCGGGCATGCATGGCTACGTGCAGCTGCGTGGATGTCGGTGCATAGAGCTCGCTGGTGGATGGAGGCTGGCTACGTGGAGAAGCTTGCAGGTACGTGGCTACTGGAGGTGGTGGATGCCGGCGCGTAGATGGAGGCTAGCTTCACGGGGCTTGCCTGCGTGGACGGTGGAGGGCTCACCGGGTGCTGGGGAGAAAAAGGGAGAGAGAGAACAGAGGGAGAGAAAGAGAACTTACGGGAGAGAAGGAGGAAGGAGAGACTGAGAGAGATCGTGTGGGAGACCGAGAGAGGAAGGAGAGAGTGCTGGGAGAGTGCAGCGGGAACGAGAGAGATGCGGGAGAGAGCAGAGGAGGAAGGAGAGAACCAGAGAGAGAGATGCTGGGACAGGTTGAGAAGAGGAAGAGAACGTGGGAGGCTGTTGCGGCTGAAAGGAAGAGAGGGATTAACCGAGAGAGAGAGGTGTGGGAGAGAGAAGAAAATAAAGGAGAGGAAGAGGAAACTGGAGAAGGAGGAGGATCCGAGAGAGAGAGAGAATCTGTGCGTGGGAAAAACTGCCGAAGAAAGAGAATAGGTCGGCTACTCCTTTAAAAAGAGAGAGAGGGTTTTAAAATAAAGAAAGGAAGGGATGTGGTTGGGAAATTGGAGAGAAGGAAGGAAATAGTGGGTTTTGGGAAACTCCAGAGAAAGAAAGAATCAAAGGATCTTTTTAAAAAGAAAGTAGACTTTAGGAAGGCGGCTGGCCCTTCTTGGGTTCTTCTTGGCCGTAGAATTAGGGCAACACTAGGGCCTCAAATGACGTTTTTACCTCTACTTTAATCTTTTGGACAAAATAACGTCAAATTTATCGAAATTCGAACCCTAGACCTCCCCCAAATTTCCGGAAACTCCACCAGCTGCACTGCATTATCGGCATATCCTGTTCACATAAAATAAATATAAATTAGCACATTATCAAAAAAATATCATTATATTTATTTAATTCATCTCGGTTTTGTCGAAAAACCGCAAATACGCTATACTCCATTAATAACATGAAATGACGATGTTTTTAAGTCAGAATTTGACGAAATTGGTACCGTTGGACTTGGTATGCAATTATCTATCATTTCATGCTATTTTACAGATAAAAACATGAGCATGATGCGTTTGATTGCCTTTAAATGATCAATTTAGCACTTTATCAGTGATCGCCAGGAGCATTACCTTACGGTCCCTGTGCTCCGCAGGATGGTGAGAGTGATCGCGTTCTGATGGAGCGGAGATAGTGGGTTCCTCTTCTCTACCTCCAGCCGGCCGAAGAGGGAGAGCTCGATAGTCCGCATGCAGAATCTGGTAAGATCCCCTAAGAGAAAAAAGACAAAAGAGAGTAAAGAGAACCAATTAGAACTGTGATATGTAGAGTCTATCCATGCAAATATGTAAATAAACTAAAATTAAAAGGGGACGCACCGGATTGGTGTTTGGGGAGGGAAGGTGACCATATGTTATGGCCACCCACCTCCCGGTTTTTGTTTGAAACCTCTGGGGGTGAAGGGTGCTAAGTCATCCTAAGATGCATGCATGCAAATGGGGTGCTCGTGTATGGTAATAGTGAAAAGTAAAAGTAGTGTGATAAAAGGAAAAGAGTAAGAGGAGAAGGTAATGCTACGGAGTGGATGGATGGTGGGAATGCAGTGAAAAATAAAAGGAGAAAAATAAGGAGAGAGTTAAGAAAACAGGCCCATTTGGAATGCAGAGGATTCCTCTGCTTCCTCTGACTCGTCGACTGCTAAGGTTTTCTCCCACTCGAAGCTCTTCGAAGTCTTCCAACTCCTTGCCCGCTCAACTCCCCTTCTAACCTCAAAACCAACCCCCTTGCCCCAACCTCCCTTCTCAAGGGTACATGGGAGGTTTAAATAGGTGAAGGGAAAATAGGAGAAAATAGGGGTCTAAATCCCCGCAAATCATCAAAGAACCAATGGGAAGCGGTCAAGAGTTGGAGGTTGTGCGCGCGGCAGTCGCCGGAGTGGGGAGTGATCGGAGTAGTGGGGGTAAGGGTGGCGAGTGGAGGAGAACGTGGGAAGACGAGGTCAAGATGGAAGTTAGGGGAATGGACGGCCAACTATCCTGCCTTCCAATTTCGTGGAAGTCCAGGTAGCTGGCCTTCCACGAAGAGGTGAAAGGCGGCCCGGTTGGCCTTCGAAGGGTGGTGGAAGGCAAGGGGTGGCCTTCGAAGGGTGGTGGAAGGCAAGGGGTGGTCTTCGAAGGATGGTGGAAGGCGGACAGGTTGGCCTTCCACGAAAAGGTAGTAAAAAGTGAAAAAGGTGGCCAAAAGGTGGAAGGCAAGGTAGCTGGCCTTCCGCAGGTGGTGGAAGGCGGCCTGGTTGGCCTTCCACGAAAAGGTGGTAAAAAGTGAAAAAGGTGGCCAAAAGGTGGAAGGCAAGGTAGCTGGCCTTCCAAGGATGGTGGAAGGCGGGCTGGTTGGCCTTCCAAAGATGGTGTAAGGCGGGCTGGCTGGCCTTCCAAGGGTGATGGAAGGCGGGCTAGTTGGCCTTCCACGAAAAGGTGGCTAAAGTTGAGATTGGTTAATGGGCCTGATTATTTAGTGGGCTGAAGGATGAGATGGCTAAGGTGGTGGGTTTGGTGGTGATGGGCTATTGATGGATAAGGTTCATGACCAAAAGGGGGGTCCAAAATCTGTCTCTACAAATGCCCCTCTGGGATACCTGTTTTGCAGTGGAGTGGAGCGGAATGATAAATAGGTGTTCCGGAAATTGAACCTGATTTTGGACAGCCCAGAGAAGGGATGAGCTATATCCAAAGATGGTATGAGAGTGTGGTAAATGCATGAGAGTTGGCTATTCGAATTGCAAGGGTGATTAAGAAGGGGAACAATGTTCAAACTAGAGAATCACAATCCGTGGGACCCTCGGGTGCTAGAACCGCGAGGCCTTGGCGCACCAGGATGCAACGATCTGACCCAAGGGGATCTCAAGCATGAAAGATGGAGGAGTGTGACTTGAAAAGGTCTCGACACAACGGGCGCGCGGTGGCCTGGCGCATCAGGTGATCGCCAAGTGAGAGAATCTCAAGCACACGTATTAGAAAAAGGATGAGGTCTTGCAATTCAAAGGGCTAACAGACGAACAATTGCCAGACTCACAGATCAACAATGGGTTAAGAAGAGTGATAAATTATGGTCATTGCCCCTAGGGCGGGAATGGTGGATAATGCTTATGCAATGCATGCTGGTTTAAAAATTAGAAAACAAATTCCTAATGCAAACAGGAGGGATTTATTGGCCAATCGAATAACTTGGGGAATATAGACTCCTCATTGTTTTGTTTAAAGAGGAACTCAGAGTCTATACGCCCAAAGTTATTAGCCTCCTGTATCTTCATTCTTACTTGCTTTAGATTCCTTGCAGCTGCAAGAACGCACATCAGCAAATGTAAATAATCAGTGATCCACAATATTTTTATAACAAGCTGCAAGGAAACGAGGGACAAAGGTCCCTGTCGAGTCGAAGCTAGCACGGAAGATATGGCCATTCTCAAAGTAGAATGCCAATCGGGCTGCTTTTGGCTTCGACTCGACAGCAAAAGTGTCCACCTTTTGGATATAGAATCTTTTTCCTGTATGCACAATAATGAGGGGAAAATAGTTAGTAGTGTCTGTTTTCGGCCGTTTGCCCAAAAGAGCAACTACCTTTTCCCTAGCCTTCGCATAGAGTCAAGGGGCCGTGTCCTACTATTCAGACAAAAGAAAGAGCATTGAAATCGATGTGATAACAAAATATGCAAATACTAGCGGATATTAATAGGTGGGGTATGTGGTAGATGAAAACATGTTTTTGATGCCGTCCCCCTGGTGACTGCCCAAACTTAGCCTGATTGAATGAAGGAAGGGAAATGCACACTCAACTTCCCAGGTATTCTAAGCACACATCTAGATTGATTTGGCCCTCTAGACTCCTCAAATTAACCTTGACAGGCTAAGACTCATACTGATGACAATACCGTCATGCCATGCTTAGGCTCCCAGCTGCTTCCGACCACCAAGTTTGCCCAAAAAGTTTTCGAGGTAAATGATTTGTCCGACCCGGGTCTCTTTCCTCACAATCTAGAAGGTATAAGATGGAATACCTTGGAACCCTAACGGTCAACCGTACGACGCTGACCCGGAATCAGACGCCATCGCACCTATTGGTGACGCGCATGCATTAACCTAAGCCCGAAGTCTTGAGAGTGCTCATTGAGATTATGATTAAGAAATTGGTTCACCAGAAACACTGACATTACTCTTCACCCATTTTGAACTCCTGTGATCATGTGAGCATATGATGATCTTTTGAAAAACGAACCATTTTAAAATGATGTTCGGTCTTTAGATAGCTATCTCGTGCTAAACTTTGGGGGAGAAAAAGTGAAGAAATTTTGGAGACAAACCTCACAGGAGGATCAACAAAACCTTTAAAAGGGCGAGCTATGACAAAACGGACCCCTTTTGGACCTCCTAGATGCCTCTATTTTGACTTTTCAGGCCTTTGGTAGACTTCATGGTCAGGCACGGTCACGACCAGGCTTTTTTGTATGATTGCTTGAACCCCTTTTCTTTTTTGTACTTCTTTTCCTTTCTTGATATTTTCGGGGTTATTTGATATTCCGCCTACGGGGACACTGCCCTCTTCACGTGCTCTGGTCTTTTACATTTCATTTTTGGGCCTATCTGAGGGGTTACATCTATCGGGTTGTTGAGGAACCGCAATTTGCTGAGCTTGACCGTTTAAGGGCGTCAACTGTCCTGATCGGTCGAGGGACAAAAAGCAAAGGTTGCAGTTGACAGTGTACTAAAGACCTCGAACTCATTTTAAAAAGGTTCTCTTTGAAAAAATGTGTAGGTGTGTGCATCTCAGGATGATCATAGGGATCCGTATGAAAGTAAAGTAAACACGTCCAAGGTACTAGTGGACCAAAATCTTAGCCAAACCTTAATGTTAACCCAATCTATCATGCAACTAGACCCAGATAGGGGGTTACGTGGCAGTCACTAGATAGTTGGATTTTGTGATTTTTCTAATTTTTTTGTCATTTTCATTGAAGTATGTGCATATTTACAAATATTCTTTGTTGCTTTTCGGAATATTTCATTTTTTTGGATTTCAATTTATTTTTTTATTTTATTTTATTTTTTTTATTTTTTTTTGCATTTAAAGGGTAGAATTTTTTAGATAGACTCCTATCCAAGAAAAAATATTTTTCAAATATTTACACTTATTCGCTAACTCTTGAACTAGAAACGAAAGAACTTACTTACCTCTACAACTCTTAGATAAAGAGGAAGCTATCCAATCCCTAAGCGATTATGCACAAGACACTGAGAGTGAGTCAGACATGTTACAAGGGCGAGTCCTTGAGACAGAGACCCAATGATGGCAAGATTGCCCCAGTATGTTGGGTCCTCATGGGAGTGAGACTTTCTCTTTTTTTGGGGGTCGTAGTCTCCAAGCATAAAACACTCAGGGGAATGTGCTACGACCAGTGATAGAAGCCTGAGAAGGGAAGGTGTGTGGAATAGGAAGGGAATGAGAGCGGTGGGTACCGGTTCATCCCTCACTAAGGAGGCTCCTTCTCGTCGAGTGGTTGGTTCATAGAACAGCAGCTGTGTACCGAAATCTTCTTCATCTTCTCTTTGAACTTCATTGATTGTTTCTTTCAACTCATCCTCAAGATAGTGTATCTTGAGTACCTCTTGATTTTCCTTCACAAAGTGATCCAAGAGAATCCATTTTCTTGATTCCTCAGTTGGTTTGGTTAGTAGGTAACCAAATCTGAATCTCCCAATGGTCGGATTTTCAAAGATAGGCTCTCGAATTCCTTGCTCTTCCTTGCCTAACTCAGATCCTGAACTATATCCCATTTTGTCCACAAGCTGCCAACCTATACTAGGCCGGGGCTTGGCCTGAGAGTCAACCGGTGAAAGGATGGGCTCTTTCCCTTTTCCAGAAGTGATCATGGATGGAATTTGTTCAGTCAAGATTGAGTCCAAAGACTCAACATAGGGGGTACTCTTCATTTTGACAATCTTCCCATTGTATGGGAATTTACAGCACTGATGATTAGTGGAGGGCACTCCCTGGGTTTGGTCCATCCAAGGCCTTCCCAGAATGGCGTTGTATATGGGTTCGACATCAAGGATGTAAAATTCAAAGATCATGGCCACTGGGCCAATTTCCAGTTTCTTATTAGTTGGTCTTTGAGATTTGTCATAGGTTGAGACCATTATGGAAGTAGACTCAATCTTTTTTGGATCAATCCCTATTTTCTTGAGGGTCTTGAGTGGACAAGCATTGATTGATGTGCCGGTATCCAACAGGATGGAGGCCAATGAGTGACCCTTGAGTGTTGCAGTTAAGCATAAGGGAAGGGATTGGCATTCAGGGAGAGCTAGATCCTTATCTGTGAAGGGTATCGTAGGTGTCTGGGTGACTGAGAGAATGGCATTTGTGACCCCCCTGATAGGAAGATATTCATTGACTGTAATTCGCTGGAGGAATTAGAACAATGTTTCCCTGTGTGTAGGAGATCTCCTAATCAACTCTAGGACCGAAATCTTGGCGGGAGTTTTCCTTAGATGTTATAGGATGTCATACTTGGATTGAGTAATCCTTCTAGAGAGATTTGAATCCTCTTGGGAGTCCAAAGGTTGACTTGTTGGGGGATGATGCGATTTCTCAGTGTAACACCAATTGGACTGGGGTCTACTGCTTGATCTGACTTTAGTGGTTGAACTGGTGGTGAATTTATTAGGCAGAATTGGGTTACTGGACCTGGCTTTGGTATTGGACACAAGATGGATAGAGGAGGTTCTCTGATTGAAATTGAGGGAACTTGGACCAGAGTGACTGGGTTAATGACTGTTGGTTGTTCCCTCGGTCGTATCAAGAGCAAAGGTTTGTCTTGGATAATAGTGGAGACTCCTTGCAATGGCTTTCTAGGTTTGGTCATCCTAGTGGGGCACTCACGCCATATCCCAACCTCTTCATACTCCCAGTGCTATCAACTGCGATCGACATTTGGTTCCAAATTTTTGACAAGGGTACTCACCCTTTCTTTGACTTTCAAGGTTTCAATAGCCTCTTTCATGTGCCCCCAATTGATCTTGCCTTCCTCATTCAAATCATACACCAAATCCTTGAAAGCGAAGCAGTTATAAATTGTATGCCCCGACACTCTATGATACGGACAATATCTGGACATATCAACATTGTAGGGGATGGCCTTATGCTGGGGTAGAAGCTGGATAGCATTGCAAGATAATAAGACATGGAAAATGTCTAATAGAGATTCCGGTAAAGGCGGATATGAGGCACGTTTGGGCATAGGCCGACTGTAGCTAGTTGAAAGGGGAACTGCTGAGTGTGGTTTCTGATTGGATTGGTTGTCTGATCTGGACATAGGATTGGGTGACCTAAAGGGTTGCCCCAAGGCACTCACCTGTTCATTGATTGTCACTCCCTCTATTGGTGGAGTTTGTGTGGTCTTCTTATTTCTGTTCTGATTTTCAAAGAAGGATGGCAAAGTGGAACTCCAAATCTGAGATTGAACTACCCGAGCTCGATTATAAAGTTGTGCGAATGTGTGAAATTCGCTCAGCATGAGAATAGCTCAAAGCTGCGGGGTAGCGTTATTGACCAACATGGTGATAGTTTGAGATTCGGGGATTGCCACTTCCGCCCTAGAGGCCATTGCCCTCCACTTGTTGGCAAAATACATGAACTCCTCTTCAGGCTTCATCTTCTCCGTCACAAGATCAAACAAGGTGGGAGGCATGGTTGTCATATTGTAGGCGCCCGGAACGTCCCCCGACGCGGGTGCGAGCGTCGGATGGGGGTTCCTCTCCGTTCGTCTTAGCACTGTGGCGATTTAAAGGGGGTTAGAAATAAAGTGTGATCGCCAGGAGCATAACCTCTCGGTCCCTGTACTCCGCAGGATGGTGAGGATGTGATCGCGTTCTGTGGGAGCGGGAGATGCTGGTTCCTCCTTCTCTTCCTCCGGCCGGCCAGAAGAGGAGAACCCGGTACTCTGCACGTGTGAAGGTGGTAAGGATCCCCTGAAAATGATAAGCAAAGCACAGAATAACCCGATTAGGAATATTTGGTGCAGGATCTACTCATAAAGATGTAAAAAACTAACTAAAATCAGGAGGGAACGCACCGGATGGGTGGTGGGGAGGGAAGGTGACCATATGTTATGGTCACCCACCTCCCGTTTTTTTTTAAAAACCTCTGTGCAGGGGTAAGAACTACTAGGTCATCTTACGTGCATGCATGCAAATGAGGAGAGTTGTGTGTGTAAAGAGTGAAGTGGTATTGCCAATGTAATGGAATGAAAAGAAAAAAAAGTGAAAGGGAGAGATTAGAAAGGCAAGCCCGTTTCAGAATGCAGCATGAGCCTTCCCCTTTGGAGTCTCCTCGAGCTTCTCCCCAGAAAATCTTCCTCCGGGAATCCTTCAGAATCCTTAACTCTCCAAATCCTTCTTAGCCCTCAAGAATCCTTAACTCGAAGTCCTCCAACCCCCCGCTCGAGAGGATGGGGAGGGTTTAAATAGGCGAAGGAAAAATGGGAGAAAACAGGAGTCTAAATCTCCGTAAATCACCCTTCAGCCAATAGGAAGTGGTCAAAGGTTAGAGGTAGTGGACGCGGCAGTCGCCGGAGTGGGGAGTGGTCGGAGTAGTGGGGAACGAGGGCGGCGAGTGGAGGAGATCGTGGGGAAGACGGAGTCAAGGGGGTGGTTAAGGAGTGGACGGCCAGGTGACATGCCTTCCATTCTTGTGGTGGAAGGCGGCCCGGCTGGCCTTCGAAGGGGGTGGAAGGCGAGGGGTGGCCTTCGAAGGTGGTGGAAGGCAAGGGGTGGCCTTCGAAGGTGGTGGAAGGCAAGGGAGCTGGCCTTCGAAGGGGGTAGAAGGCGGGGGGTGGCCTTCGAAGGCGGTGGAAGGCAAGGGGGCTGGCCTTCCATGAAAAGGTGAAAAAGGGTGGCCAAAAGGGTGGAAGGCAAGGTGGCTGGCCTTCGAAGGTGGTAGAAGGCGGGGGGTGGCCTTCGAAGGGGTTGGAAGGCGGACTGGTTGGCCTTCCACGAAAAGGTGAAAAGGGGGGCCAAAAGGGTGGAAGGCAAGGTGGCTGGCCTTCGAAAGTGATGGAAGGCGAGGGGTGGCCTTCGAAGGTGGTGGAAGGCGAGAGGTGGCCTTCGAAGGTGGTGGAAGGCAAGGGGGCTGGCCTTCCACGAAAAGGTGAAAAGGGTCGGGATTTGGTTGATGGGCCTGGCTGGTAGTGGGCTGAGATGGCTGAAGTGAGGGGATTTTGGTGATGACAGGATAATGGTGGGTTGGGTTCATGACCAAAAGGGTGGTCCAAAATCGGTGTCTACAAATGCCCCTCCGGGACACCTGTTTTGCAGTGGAATGGAATGGAATGATAAATAGGTGTTCCGGAAATCGAAACTGATTTTGGACAGCCCGAAAAGGAGTGAGCTATCCCCAGGGATGATATGCGAATGCGGCAAATGCATGAAGGCTAGCTATTTGAGTTGCAAGAGTGGTTTAAGAAAAGGAAGAGAGTTCAGTACTAGAGAATCACAGTCCGTGGGACCCCCGGGTGCCGGAACCTCAAGGCCTTGGCGTACCAGAATATAGCGATCTGGACCAAGGGGATCTCGAGCATGAAAGGTGTAGGAGTGTGGCTTGAAGAGCTCTCAACACAACGGGCACGCGGTGGCCTGGCACATCATGGGATCGCCAAGTGAGAGGATCTCAAGCACACGTGCTGAAAAGCGGAAGGGGTCTTGCAATTCGAAGGGCTAACCGATACACAACTGCCAGAATCACAGATCAGCGATGGGTTAAGCAAAGTGATGAATGATGGTCATTGCCCCTAGGGCGAGGATGAATGCTTATGCAAATGCATGCTGGGTTGAAATTAAAATAAATTCCTAATGCAAACAGGAGGAACTTATTGGCCAATCGAATAACTTGGGGAATATAGACTCCTCATTGTTTTGTTTAAAGAGGAACTCAGAGTCTATACGCTCGAAGCTATTAGCCTCCTGTGTCTTCGATGCTACTTGCTTCGGATTCCCTGCAGCTGCAAGAACACACGTCAGCAATGTTCACATATTCAATAATCTCAACATCACATATTGAATTGCAGGAAGATAAGAAGCAAATGTTTCGTTTCGAGTCGAAGCCGATATGGAAGATATGGCTATTCTATTGGTAGAATGCCAATCCAATATGGCTTCGACTCGAATTCCATGATGAGCGATTAACTCATTTGATGAAGGTGGTCTCCTTCTTTGTGAGGTGAGGTTACCTCCTCGAAGAGAAGGGAGAAAGGCATCTTGTCCTCTTCGTGGATGGGCTTTTCCTTTAAGGTGGTAGAAGGCCAGGTGGCTTGCCTTCCACGAAAAGGTGGAAGGCCAGCTAGCCTGCCTTCCACTAAGTGGTAGAAGGCAAAGGGCATGCCGTCCACAAAAGGGAAGAAAAAGTGATATGCATGCCTCTCCGTCTTTTGTGGAATGTGGAAAGGGTTGAGGTTATCCCGTGACTTTTTAAAAGAGAGGGTTGTCGCGGGGCCTTCTTCCAGAACTCTACTTTTCTGTGAAATGATGGCTTCCTCTTCTGCTCGTGCTACTGCCAAGGAGCCTCAAGTTCTGTCTGATGTGGATGGCCATCTCAGCAATCTGGTGGCCCACGGACAGGTATGCTCGAACGTTTATTTGTTCGTCCCGCCTCTCTCTTCTCTTTGTTGATTTTTGGTTACCTTGCAGCCTCTCCCAAAGTTTCCCGATGCTAGGCATACCCGCAAATATGCCTGGCTTGCAGCCCTGTTGGAGGTGATAACATTGAGCATGAGAGTGTACATGCACCGATGGAACTTGACCCGTTCTATCGTGTTTGCGAAATGGTTTGCTGCAATCCACTGGCACTGGGAAGGGCTGGGTGCGCTGCTGGAGCTGTGGCATCCGGAAACACACACCTTTGTGTTCCGAGAGTTCGAGGCGACAATCTTGCTAGAGGAGGTGGAGACCTTCTATGGCTGGGAGGGCCTAGCCGCCGGTGATCCCTCTCGTTTGCCTGCATGGGAAGTTATTTTTGCTGATATTGTGCAGGACAAACGGGAAATATGCCGCATGACTAACAGCCGAGGGATCCTCGTCGACCGCCTTGCATATTGGTTGATCCGGGAAATTAAGCGCATGGTGGTTGAATCTGAAAGGCTGATGCGAGGCGTGTGCCTGGTCCTTGGGGGAGTCCTGTGGTTTCCCACTACAGGCTCGGTGCTAGAGAAGGAATATGTGAGCGTGCTGAGTTTACTGTGGAGAGGCCACTCTCTTGCCCCGGTGATCTTGTCACACCTGTACGGGGGGCTCAGCCATATGAGCATGGGGCAATCTGTGAGGGGAAGTTTGTTCACTTTGCAACTATGGATGGAGATGCATGTATCTTTCGATTTTGATGAAAGTGTAACTTCTGCCTCGAGAATATTTCAGCATAGTGCGTGGTACCCTGCACGCTCGCTCTTTGGCCTCGAGGATCAAGTCAGGTGTCTCATGGCTCATCTGAAGACGCGGGACGACTGGCGTGATTACCTAAACTTCCTGCCTGTGGAGAACTTCATATTTGTTCCAATGGTCCTTCGAAACATGGAGTTCACCACAAGGGCTTCTCGCGATCGTGAGTTATGGCTGATTGGCCCTGATGAGTTAGCCGTGTATCAAGGACATCGCTGTCATCTTCAGATCGACGTTCCCAGACAAGTACCGATCCCTGCCTTACATGACGCCTTGATCGTGCCGCGACACACTGGATATGCGAGAGAGGCTCAAGCGCTGGAGCGGCTTCGACGTGCATGGCGGCGTCACTCAAGATTCACCAAGGCACGTCTTGACGTAGCAGAGACTTCAGAGGAAGTCACGAAATATGTAGGCTATTTAGCCAATATCCGTCCTGCTGTCTGTGCCTTTTTTATGGGGCGCAGAGCGTTGGAATAATGTAGCCTCTTGATTTCTAGTGAATAATATCAATTTCTTGTTTTTCCTGAAATTCCTTTCACACATGTGAGCAATCTGCCTCCGAATGACTAACTCTCTGCTTGATTGACTCTGGATGGGTAGGCTCCTGGAGAGCGGGCGGGCGGCCAGCACGTGGCCGTCCGTCCGGGTGGACGGCCAGCGCGTGGCCGTCCGTTCTGGCCACGTGCCTCTGGACGGCCAGCACATGGCCGTCCACGCCCGCGGACGGCCAGCGCGTGGCCGTCCGTGTGCGCTGGCGGACGGCCAGCGCGTGGCCGTCCGTGCTGGTGGACGGCCAGCGCTTGGCCGTCCGTTCTGGCCACGTGCCTCTGGACGGCCAGCACATGGCCGTCCACGCCCGCGGACGGCCAGCGCGTGGCCGTCCGTGTGCGCTGGCGGACGGCCAGCACATGGCCGTCCACGCCTACGGACGGCCAGCGCGTGGCCGTCCGTGTTGGCCACGTGCCGGCGGACGGCCAACGCATGTCTTGGGGTTTAATAGGACTTAACCCGGCACTCCCTTCTTTCTCTTTGCTTTCCTTCTTCTCTCTGCTCTTCTTCTTCTCTCTGCTTCCTTCGAACTCTCCATGGCGAGGGTATGGCTCCCCCGTGCTCTCAGGAGGAGGAGGGCCGGCGGCGGCGACGGCGCGGGCTGCAGCAGCGGCGGCGGCGGAGACGAGGACGTCCGCGGAGGTGACGCCGAGGTCATCCGCGGCGGCGAAGAGGAAGCTGCTAGCGGGGGCAGCGGCGGCGGTAGCGACGCCAGAGAGGAAGGAGAAGAGGAGGAAGGCACGACGGCGGCAGCGGAGGAGGATGAGGGGGACGACAGTGGTGATGGTGAGGAGGAAGAAGGAGACGGTGACGGAGAGGACGGTGGCAACGGGGAGGCGCCCCCGAAGAAGAAGGTAAGTTTTTTGCTTCTTTCTTTGAAACATAGGGAGGGCGGCCGGCGGAGCCGCCGTCCGTGCGGACGGACGGCGGACCGGCCTGCCGTCCGCCGAGACGGGCGGCGGCCCGGGCCGCCGTCCGCTAGGACGGGCGGCGGGCCGCCCCGCCGTCCGCCAAGACGGGCGGCGGGCCGCCCCGCCGTCCGCCTGGGTGGACGGCTGGCATGCCCGCCGTCCGGCCAGGCGGGCGGCAGGCCATCCCGCCGTCCGGCCAGGTGGAGGCTCGAATGCTTATGCCCTTATTTTCTAATATTGTTTGGATTTTTTCAGGGTCCTCAAAGAGTCCGAAGCCGTGTTTTATGGGAGCTGGTCTGGGCCTGGTATCACGCACTGCCTGATCGGCTGATCTTCCAAGTGGATGCTTTCGGGTTGGGGCCACTGTTCCGGGTCCGACCGTTCATGGTGGATGCGCCCTTCCTAGTGGCTCTCAGGGAGTGCTGGGACGACAGATGCAGGGCCTTCGTCATGCCCTCGGGACACATGCTGCCCACGCTGGAGGACGTCTCTGTAAGCGCCCGGAACGTTTCCCCGTCCCGTCGCAGCGGCGACTAAGCTTTGGGATTTGGGGTTCTTCCCGTCCGTCTCAGCACTGCGGCGATCCAGAAGTGGAGTTAGAGTATAGAGTGTGATCGCCAGGAGCATTACCTTTCGGTCCCTGTGCTCCGCAGGAATGCAGAAAATGATCACGCGTTGTGGGGGAGCGGGAGACGTCGGTTACTACTTCTCTTCCTCCGGCCGGCCAAAGGGAGAGAGCCCGGTACTCTGCACGCGTTGAAGTGGTAAGGATCCCTGAAAAGGAAAGACCAGACAAAGAAAAACCCGATTAGAACTGCAACGTGCAAAATCTATCCGCATAGATGCAAAAAACTAACTAAAATCAGTGGGAAACGCACCGGATGGGTGGTGGGGAGGGAAAGCGACCATATGTTATGGCCACCCACCTCCCGTTTTTTTTTAGAACCTCTGTGGGGGTAGGGATCACTAAGTCATCCTACATGCATGCATGCAAATGAAGAGGAGTTGCGTGTGTGGGGGGGGGGGTGGAGTGGTATTACTAATGCAACGAAATGAGTAAGAAAAGGTAAAAGGGAAAAGTTAGAAAGGCAAGCCCGTTTCCAGATGTAGCCTGAGCTTTCCTCCTTGGAGTATCCTCGAGCTTCTCACCAGAAGACCCCTCTCTGCCCAAAGAATCCTTCTTCCTCTTAACCTCTAACCTCTAACCTCTAACCTCTTCAGAAGCCTTCCTCCTTCCAAGTCCTTAACCCCCTTTTTTCAACCCCCTGCTCGAGAGGATATGGGGGGTTTAAATAGACGAAGGAAAAAAGGGAGAAAACAGGGGTCTAAATCCCCGTAAATCACCCTTCAACCAATAGGGAGTGGTCAAGGGTTGGAGGTAGTGGACGCGGCAGTCGCCGGAGTGGGGAGTGGTCGGAGTAGTGGGGGACGAGGGCGGAGAGTAGAGGAGATCGTGGGGAAGACGGGGTCAAAAGGGTGGTTAAGGAGTGGACGGCCAGGTGACATGCCTTCCATTCTTGTGGTGGAAGGCAGCCCGGCTGGCCTTCGAAGGGAGTGGAAGGCGAGGGGTGGCCTTCGAAGGTGGTGGAAGGCAAGGGGTGGCCTTCGAAGGTGGTGGAAGGCAAGGGGGCTGGCCTTCCACGAACAGGTGGTAAAAAGTGAAAAAAGGTGGCTAAAACGGTGGAAGGCGAGATAGCTGGCCTTCGAAGGGGGTAGAAGGCGGGGGGTGGCCTTCGAAGGTGGTGGAAGGCAAGGGGTGGCCTTCGAAGGTGGTGGAAGGCAAGAGGGCTGGCCTTCCACGAAAAGGTGAAAAGGGTTGGGATTTGGTTGATGGGCCTGGCTGGTAGTGGGCTTAAATGGCTGAAATGAGTGAATTTATGATGACGGGCTGATGGTGGAGGGGATTTATGACCAAAAGGCTGGTCCAAAATCGGTGTCTACAAATGCCCCTCCGGGACACCTGTTTTGCAGTGGAGTGAAACGGAATGATAAATAGGTGTTCCGGAAATCGAAGCTGATTTTGGACCGCCCGGAAAATGAATGAGCTATATCCAAGGATGATATGCGAATGCGGCAAATGCATGAAAGCTGGCTATTTGAGTTGCAAGAGTGGTTTAGGAAAAGGAACAAGGTTCAGTACTAGAGAATCACAGTCCGTGGGACCCCCGGGTGCTGGAACCGCGTGGCCTTGGCGTACCAGAATATAACGATCTGGCCCAAGGGGATCTCGAGCATGAAAGGTGTAGGAGTGTGACTTGAAGAACTCTCAACACAACGGGCGCGCGGTGGCCTGGCGCATTATGGGATCGCCAAGTGAGAGAATCTCAAGCACACGTGCTGAAAAGCGGAAGAGGGCTTTGCAATTCAAAAGGCTAACAGACACACAACTGCCAGAATCACAGATCAGCGATGGGTTAAGCAAAGTGATGAATGATGGTCATTGCCCCTAAGGCGGGAATGGTGGATGATGCTTATGCAATGCATGCTGGTTTAAAAATTAGAAACCAAATTCCTAATGCAATTCCTAATGCAAACAGGAGGGATTTATTGGCCAATCGAATAACTTGGAGAATATAGACTCCTCATTGTTTTGTTTAAAGAGGAACTCAGAGTCTATACGCTCGAAGTTATTAGCCTCCTGTGTCTTCAATCCTACTTGCTTCGGATTCCCTGCAGCTGCAAGAACGCACATCAGTAAATGTAAATGATCCACAATATCTTAATGTCGAGCTGCAAGGAAACGAGGGACAAAGGTCCTTGTCGAGTCGAAGCCAGCACGGAAGATATGGCCATTCAAAGTAGAATGCCAATCCGGCTGCCGTCGGCTTCGACTCGACAGCAAAAGTGTCCACCTTTGGACAGAATCCTTTTCCTGTATGCACAAAATGAAGGGGAAACAGTTAGTAGTATCTGTTTTCGGCCCCTTGCCCAAAATAGAGCAACTACCTTTTCCCTAGCCTTCGCATAGGGTCAAGGGGCCGTGTTACTAACCAGACAAAAGAAAGAATATCGAAACTGATGCAAGAAGTAAATATGCAAATGAGAGCGGATATTAACAAGTGGAGTGTGTGATGAAAACATGTTTTTGATTCCGCGTGCTGTAGGTGCTGAAAAATTGCTCGTGTGATTAATGTGAAAAGCTATGTTGTTTAGAGTAAATTAACCTATTAAAAAAATGCAACTAAGGTGCTGTGATCGCCAGAAACTTTTAACTAAAAAGCTTCAAAAGAGTTTGATCGCCTACCTGTTTAAACGCGGAAGAATGAATCCTTGGTTCCCCTCCTTCAGCCGGCTGAAGAAAGAGAGCCCTTTTATTCTTTTGTTCTTGCTGTTGAATGTTGAGGATCGTCCAGAAATTCTCCTGGCTTTGTGCTTGATTTCCCTCTTTTTGATTTTGTTGTTGTTGTTGAATGCAGCAGAGACAGAAACACAGAAAATAAAGAATAAATAGTGATGAGAACCTAAATAGAAATAATGAAGCTAACCATGATTATAAACATGTATAAAACAACAACTCACTTGTTTTAAATGGCTTTGAAACCCCTTTAGAACAGATGGGTTTTGGAAAATTAATGATGTGGTGTGTTGCATGCAGTGAGTATGAGAGAATGAAGCTAATGAATGAAAATGAAATTCAAATATGAAAAACTTATGCCCAGTCCAGTTGGTTGAAGCTTTGAATGGATGAAGATCTTGAAAAAGGGGATGCCGACTTCTGGAAATGGCAGCGCTCCGGCGTTCCGACGTGGTTGCTCCGATCTTCAAATCGCTATAACGCTGAGGCTCAATAATTCTCTCTCTTCTTTTTTTTTTTTTTAACTCCTTGAGATGCAAGTTATTTATAGGCATTTTTCTGCGTTCACGATTAACATAGAAAAATCTCGGATTTATCTACTTTAATCGACAGATAATTACTGATTAATTCATCTTTATCTGTAATTATCTAAAACGCGTCCACCATGGCTGACGCCTTTCAGATTAATTAAGATAAGGATAAATATCCGGGAAAACTTATCTTTATCTTTATTAGCTAAAACGCGTCCACTTATGTAGACGTCTTTTACCCTAAATAAGATAAAAATAAACATCCGGAAGAGAAGTTAAAACAGCTTAGGAAACTTAAAACGCGTCGACTTTCCAAGACGCCTTTCAGCTAATAAATCAATTAATTAAAATTCAAATTTTAAACGTTAAAATAGGAATAAACTCTAAACCGCGTCCACATAAGTCGATGCCTTTTAGGATTTTTCATATTTTAACTGAAATTTGAGTTAAAATCAATTCAATTGATTAACTTAAACATGTCTGTTTGACCCGACACTCAAAAAGATCAATAAAAATTAATTAATGATTAATTATCAGACCATTATGAGGCATTATTATATGATATGAAATTTACTCAAAATGATGTCAAAATTAGCGTGTCTACAGCTGCCTCACCTTGGCATCGTCTTTGCAAGGGAGTGAAATGGAATGGAATGTACTGAAAATGTGATGCCAAGGTGTGATGAGACACGCTCTTAACATCACATGATTGGAATTTTTCTCGAAATTATCAATGAAGATAGTTCAAAGAGATCAATGGAATCAATCCTGTCTGGATGAAGTAGACAAGGAAATAAAATAAGGTCGATCAACCTCCTCGGAGTGGGAAGTACCCCAGGTCGTAGACACTGTAGGTTTCATCATGGGGAGCGTTTGCCAGCCAATGTGGACGTGCTGCAGCCATGATGGATCTTAAAAGAAAACAAGAAATATTGGATAAAGAATCCAATCAAGGATAGAATTCCAAGGATATCTTCAAGCGAACCTCAAAGATAATCAAGATACTCAATTCAGAATAGAATATTTCATATCATGTTTTGAGTTGTTTGATTTATGGTCTGAAACTTAATCAGTAATTAATTCTTATCACAATGATTTCAAAATCCTGCATGATGCATGCTGGGCTAAAAGAAAAATATAAAATCAAATAAAATACAAATTAATCAAGGATAATATTGTTAAATTGTCATTAATGAGTCAAGATACCAACTCTTGTAATTCAGTGCTAAGCCGAAGCTCGTTTATCCACGCACCGTTTCACAAAAGTGGAACCATCATCCTCACTAATTAACAATCAAACGGCCTATCCGTGCGATTAAGAATCCTCTGGAATTATCACTGTTTTTGTTGTAGGGGAACTCAAATTCCAGTTTCATCAAAACCACAAGGTCCTTGATATACTCTAATAAATATTTATCATATAGTAATGTTGAATGCAATATAATTACATGAAACGAATACAAGGGTAGAAATAACCGTCTTTTTAGCCACGGTCGAGACTTCTTGACTCCCATAGTAGGATCTTCTCGATATTTCCAGCTTTACTCAGGTTTTCTTTGAATTTTCAGCGAGCTCGACAGCGTGCCCATGAGCGTGGTTTGACCAGTGCTTTTACGACCAGTGCCGCTGTGTCTTCCGGTCAGGCAGGGCCGAGCGCGATGGGACCACCTCCACCTCCTAGTCGAGAGCCAGCACCGGATGCACCTGACGAGGCCCAGAGCCAGTTGGACGAGGGCGGAGGGGAGAGCCAGCCTTGAGGGCTCATGTATCTTCTTTTCTTCATGTATCATGTACAAAAACGCCTTTTGATAATATACATGAAACTTTTGGCTCCAATCTTGTGTTCCTGTGTTTATCTTACATCCTGTACACACTTAACAAACAGGTTAAGTATCTATTTAGGCTTAGCCCCTTGCCTGACCAAATAAATGGTCAATCAATCTTTTCTTCAATAAATAGTCAAGGGGCATAGCCTTTATTAACAAAGGTAATGAGAATAATCAAACTTAAGCAAAGTACAACATACAAGCAATCGGATGCTCGCTGAAAATAAAAGGGATGAAACACACTATGCAACAATCAGATGCTAATTGAAATGTTTTTGTGGTTTTGAAATATTCATTTTTGTTTGGGGTTTTGAAATATATGCCCTTTTTTGAATTTTGACATATGTATTTTTTTTTTTTTTTTTTTTTTTTTTTTTTGAATTTTGATATATGTATTTTTTTTTATTTTTCATATATGTATTTTTTTTTTATTTTTGACTTATGTAATTTTTGTAATTTTTTTTTTTTTTGATTTTTGACTTATGTAATTTTTGTAATTTTTTTTTTGGATTTTTGACTTATGTAATTTTTGTAATTTTTTTTGGATTTTTGACTTATGTAATTTTTTTTTGGATTTTTGACTAAAAGATCAGCAAGGTACTTAGATCAAAAGATCATATTCATTTATTAACTTAATTCCTAAATTATTCTTTAACAACTTAACTTAAACCCATCGTGTTTGAATCTGTGTTTCCATTCGTGATCCCATTTGATGATTTGACCCTTAGTCAATCTAAGCCATTCCTTAAGTTTGGAGTACATATCTTTAGAAAGAAAAGATGAATAAGTTTAGAAAGCACATGAGAAGGTTCCGCAGACTTAAAAAGATGTTCCTTTCCTACCCTAATATCCGTTGGGGTTCGGTCATTTCTTTCCGGGGTATTTATCGACCTTGCGTTCCCTTTCATTTCATTTCATGGCCTTGATGTAACGTTTGTAATGTAATGGCCTTTTGATTTGACATTTGGCTTTTGCCTTTCTTTTCTTTTCTGCTTCGGGACGGATCTCCCCCTTTTTTTTATGACGGCCTCCTACTAAGATGGCGGATATTCTTGGTAGTCTATTCTAAGCCTCGTTCCGACATCATGGGCCGAGTATAAAAAAGAATTTTTGCTTTAAAAAGAATGATTTGTACTTTACACTTTCGGTCAAGCTTTCGATATTCTTTAGGACTTGGCATCTCTTGTTACTCACGAATCAAACGTGTCAGTGTGTGCTGTAATGGGCTTGAAATTAAATTATTCAGACTAATAAGGAAATTTGATTTTATAAACTTTCTGATTCCACTGGTCTTTGTACCATACTGATCGACTCTTTAACCTAAGGGTAGTATTTCTTAAGATGTAAACCATTCCATGGATGTTTTAGCTCTTCTCCTTCTGCATTAACAAGACGATAAGCATTACCAGGAAAAGCGTGCGATACAACATAAGGTCCTTCCCAGTTGGGTTGGAGCTTAGAACGCGGACCACCAGGTTTTATAAAAATCCTTTTGACAACCATTTCACCAACTTTGAACTTACGTTCAATGACTTTCTTTTGATAAAAACGTGCTAGTCTATTTTGATAAACTTTTGCATGATTAGCAGCTGACCATCTTTTCTCGTCTAAAAGTTCCAATTGAGCAAGGAGTGCTGAACGATGTTCATCAATGGAAAATTCCTTATTCAATTGTACTCTTAATGACGGTATGAGGATCTCATATGGAACTACTGCCTCCATTCCAAATGTTAAGGAATAAGGAGTTTGCCCAGTAGGCATGCGGATTGAAGTTCGGTAGGCCCATAGAGCCTCAACCAATTTTTCTGGCCAATCTGAGAATTTGTTAGATTTACACGTCTTTTTGATTATTTTTATCAAAGTCTTATTTGTTGCATCTGCTTGGCCATTGCCTTGCGGATAATAAGGAGATGAATGATGCAATGCAATTTTATACCTGTTACAGAGGTCCTTCAATTCCTGTGACACGAACTGCGGTCCGTTGTCGGTGACGATGGTGCTTGGAATTCCAAATCGAGTGATGATGTTCTTCATGATGAACTTGCAGACGGTTGATGCTTTGATCTCCACGTACGCTTCAGGTTCTGCCCACTTGGTGAAGTATTCTGTTGCCGTGAGAATGAAAGATTTTTGCTTGATGCCGGAATCTGGATTACCAAGGGGTCCAATGATGTCGAAAGCCCACATGGAGAAAGGCCATGGGGAGGAAACAGGATGGAGTGAAGATGCAGGAGAATGAATTTTGTCGGCGTGAAGTTGACACTTAGCACACCTACGGACATATCCTACACAGTCTTCTTCCATGGTTGGCCAATAAAATCCTTGCCTAAGGATCTTCTTTGCTAGCATCTGTCCATTGACATGACCACCACAAACTCCACTATGAGCTCCTTCTATAACCTTCCAAAGCTCATCTTCGTCTAGACATCTCAGAAGAACTCCATCAAAACCTCTCTTGTACAGTGCTCCCCCAACTAGGGTGTATCGTTGAGAAACTCTCCTGATAGCTCTCTTCTCCTCAGTTGTAGCTTCCTCAGGATACGATTGATCTTCACAATATTTTGCAATTTCATAATACCATGGCTTCTGTTCATCATCCATCTCTTCTAATAGCTCCATTAACATGATTTCTTTTTTTTCAATGATATCTCCGTCTCTGACTTTCTTCAGCAATTTCTCCTTAGTTCTAAGGAATGAAGGGTCTTTCACGGCAGGTGAAAGACGCCTATGAACTATAATTGATTCGGATTGTTTGCTGATTGGAAAATCAATAGAAGATGCAAGTGAAGCTAGAGCGTCAGCTAAGATGTTTTGATTCCTAGGGACATGGACAAAGATCAATTTCGTGAAAAGCTTTGAGTAAGCAGAAGTGAGTTCCTGATAAGGCTTGAGTTTGGGATCGAGAGTTCGATACTTGGTCAGCACTTGGCGAAGGATTAATTGGCTATCGCCTACGATCCTGAGTTTGGTAACACCATGGAAATGAGCAGCCTCGAGGCCAGCAAGGAGTGCCTCGTATTCAGCTATATTGTTTGTGACTGGAAAATCAAGCTGAAAGGCTTGTGGAATGGTGACACCATCAGGTGATAACAGAACAATACCGATCCCTTTTCCATGAGAATTCAGAGCTCCGTCAAAATGCAGAGTCCACATATCATCTCTGATTTGATTTACGGACATCAGTTCCTCATCCGGAAACTCTGATCGCACTGGATCAAAACGAGGAAGGGGATGATGAGCAAGATGTTCTGCTATGGCATAGCCCTTGATCGCTTTCTGCTGAATATAAATGATGTCAAATAGAGATAGAAAACTTTGCCATCGCGCTAACCTATCAGTAAGAACATATTTCTCCAAGAAGAATTTGATCGGATTCATCCTAGCGATAAGATGGACTTCATGGGCTAGAAAATAATGCTTCAATTTCTGCACAACCCAAACCAATGCTGCACATGTTTTCTCCATCGCCGTATATCTCTGTTCAGCGGGGTTGAGAAGTTTAGAGAGATAGTAGGCTGCCCTCTCTTTTCCTTCTTCATCTTCTTGTGATAGAACAGCCCCCACAGCATCATCCAGGACTGAAATGTAAAGTATCAATGGTTTGCCTGAAGATGGTGGTCTCAAAACAGGAGGACTTGCTAAATAGTTCTTTAATCCATCGAATGCCTCCTGACACTTATCGTCCCAATCGAATTTGACTCCCGGCTTGGTAAGCTCGTAAAACGGCTTACACCTTTGTGAGTGCTGGGAGACAAAGCGGCGAATAAATTGCAACCTCCCGATTAATCCTCTTAACTCTTTCAAGTTTTTAGGAGGTGGCATTTCTCTAATAGCCTTCGCTTTGTTAGGATCGATCTCAATTCCCCGTTTACTGACAATGAATCCAAGTAATTTCCCTGAAGATACCCCGAATACACATTTCTTGGGGTTCATCTTTAACTGATATTCTCTCGATCTCTCTAATACCCTTGCCAAAACTTTAGCGTGCTCAACCTTTGTTTTCGATTTAACTAATAAGTCATCCACATACACTTCCAGATCTATGTGCATCATGTCATGAAATATTGTCATCATAGCCCTTTGATAAGTGGCTCCAGCATTCTTTAATCCAAATGGCATGACAACATAACAGTATGTTCCCCAAGGTGTAGTGAATGACGTTTTCTCTTGATCCTCTTCTGCCAGCTTAATCTGATTATATCCTGAAAATCCATCCATAAATGATAAAGTCTCATAGCCAGCGGTGTTATCGATGAGTACATCAATATGAGGCAATGGAAAATCATCTTTAGGACACGCCCGGTTCAGATCGCGGAAGTCAATGCAAATCCTGACCTTTCCGTCCTTCTTCATAACCGGGACTATATTGGCCACCCATTGTGGATAAAGGACAACTCTAATAAATTTAGCTTTATGCAACTTATCGACCTCTTCCTTCATCTTTAGAGCCATTTGTGGGTGGAATCGCCTTAATTTTTGTTTGACCGGGCTAGCTCCTTCCTTTAACGTTAATCTATGTTCAACTAAAGATGAGTCTAACCCCGGCATATCCTCATAACTCCAGGCGAAAGTGTCCTTATAGTCCTTGAGTACTTGTACCATTGCTTTTTCATCCTCTGAAGAAAGATTTTTACTGACGAGGACAACCTTAGGTTCGTCTTCAGTCCCTAAATTAATTTCTTTGGTGGGCTCTTCTACGGCAGCTGAGGGTTCATCAAATCTCTTCACTCCACTGGCATATGCCTCAGCCGCGTCCTCGTCATCTTTTTCAATGGGGTCCTTTTCATGCACTAATTCATACACCCCGTACCCATCATTGACTAACTCATCGTCCATACAATCTTCTGGCATCTGAATTGGGATTTTCTAAAAGCTGAGGGATTAAAGAGCAAGAAGAGCACTTATCAGCTAAGTCCTGGAGGTATCTATCTGGAATTTGCCTACCCTTAGGCTTCCTAGACTTCCTAACCTGACTAATCTGACTAGACTGCCTAACTTTACTATCATAACCTAACGAAGACGAAGCAGGAAGAAAATCCTGGGATACAGGTGGAAATACAAGAGAATCCTCCCGAGGGGAGGGACAGAGTAAATCTAGAAGAGAGTCTTGACCGAAGGACCCGCGCGATGGGGTGCAATCGGACAAGTAAGATGTTTCCTCGATGAGGATTTGGGAAGAATTTGTTGCCAAATTGGCGTTTTTTTTTTTGGAAAATGAAAGAATTAAACATAAAGTATGAGTGAATAAAAATGGGAGGAGAATCAGACGGAGGAAGTGGCACCAAGGCCAAAGGATTAGGGGGATCATATAGTAATATGTCCCAGATCAGATCATACAACCTCTCTGGATCGAGAGGAGGTTGTGGTATAATGTCCCGAGGGGACAGAGTAATCATGACGGGCGGAGCCCGTGGAATATCTTCAATTATGACCCGCGACCAAGTCGGGGTCAAGAGTAGTGTGCGAAAAAGAGTATGGAGCGTGAAGACATGTGAAGGATATGTCCCCCTCCAGAGCAGATCTGTTGTGTAACCAGCTTCATATGGGTCATCCGGCTCCCCTTCATCAGTTTCTTCAGATAGCAGTATCCGCTTGTCAAATATGGCACCAGGGCTTTCAATCAGTTCATCAATCTGCGGCGGCCACTTAGGTTCTGCAGGATCCAGAAATAGTCTGTTCAGTGTAATATACAGGTCCCTCAGATCGAACCACCTGTACCATTCACATTCAGGATCATCAAATTTCCTCCTTTTCATAGGCCGCAGAGCCTCCAAGGATTGGTACGTAAGCAGTTCAGAGCAATGTCTGGCCAAGTCCCTTCCATATATGTCGTGGAAGTCAAAACAGGAAGTAATGACTACCGTATTGTCATAGCTAAGTATGGGCCCTTTCACGAAATGCGTACACAGGGTCCATGTTAGGGGATCTCGGCCTTCTTTGGGTGGTGTAGACATTGCCTCCCAGATCTTCGGGCCTTCTTTGATCTCTGCTTTCTGAACCGGATCTTGCTTCAGTTTTATTGGCCTATAGCCCAGACCACTTCCAGGTGCTGCTCGATGATTTTTGACAGGAGTGGTCCTGCCTTGCAATTGTGTGCCCTGACCTTTCCCAGGCTCGTAGCCGTTCTTCATCATGATCCTCCATCCTGGGGTACTCATGCACTTCCCCCTCTTGATAGCATCTAGCGGATATGGAGAAATAGCAGCGGCTTTTAGAGGATCAGCCACTGGGCGGTAGACCTGTAATACCGACAGAAAAGGTTGTCGGCCAGGTAAAACAGCAGATTTAATGTTCAAGGAATGAGCAGCAGCAAGGATCGGCATGCTCGTTACTTTAATTATTCGTCCTTTGTAAGGAAATTTGAGGCATTGATGATTCGTAGAAGGAATCGCCTCAAGAGTTTTAATATAAGGACGACCTAAAATGGCATTTATGGAAGGGTCGATTTCCAAGATGTGAAATTCAACCTCCGCATGACTTACAGGGCCCAACTCCACCTTTAAATAAACCATTCCCAGAGGGGAACGGGTAGAATTGTCATATGCTGTTACTGAGATGGGGCTGGGCAGCCATTTCTCTTTGGGCACACCGCATAACTCCAGGGTCTTCGGAGGTAAAACATTAATCGAAGCTCCTGTGTCGACCAAGCATGCATCCACGGCCTTCTTACAGATGTTAACCGTGATGCTCAGGGCCATGCTTCTGGCTGCCGGCGGTGCTAGTTCCGATGTATGGAATGTTATAGAGGGCTGATCCCCCTGAGGAACTAGTAGTGCTGCAATCTTCTCTACCGGCACGTCTTCGTTGACCATCACCTTCTACAGATATTCCATTAAAGCTTCTTGGTGACTCTTGGATCTTTTGATCAGTTCGAGTATAGTGATCCGTGCCGGTGTCCGATCCAGGTGTTTCAACAGGTCGTATTGAGTGCCTGGTGCACTCTCTTCATTATGGGCTTCCTCAGTCGGCTGTGATGGGCCGTCTCTGACTGTGGACTGAGGAAAGACCTTGTTGAAAATCCTTCCACTCCGGAGCGCGTGTTCCTCAACCGTGGAGGATCCGGGTGACACCTTAAGTACCGCAGAGTCGGATGGTGCGGATGGCGTGGAGGGTTGGTAGGTAGGTGATGGCGTAGTGTGGATTAAAGGCCTAGAGGGTTGGATGGTGGATGGGTAAGTGGTTGATGAAGTAGGGAATGGTATGCGCAATAGCGGTCTAGATGGTAAAGGCATATCTGGGTAAGTGGTGGTGGTAGTGGGTGAAGTAGGAAACGGTATGCGTAATAGTGGCCTAGATGGTAGGAGGGGTGCGTTATTGGTTTGCGGGGGGTTATATGATGGAGGTGTAATGGTGCGGGGCGTAATGGGTCTAAGGAAGGTGGGTAGTGGTAATGGGTTATTGGGCGTGGGCGAGTGGTATGTAGGTGTGGGTATGGGGGTAATGGTAACGGGTTGTGGCCTTGGTATGTGGATGGTGCGGCGTGGTGGTCGCTCTGCGGTACTTTGAACGTGACCCGTTGAACAAAGAGAGGAAGAGTCCTCTACTCTCCACTGCTGCCCACGACCAGCCTCAGACTGGCTGTTCGTCAGGATGGGAGCAACCTGGTTTTGGTTCTGATGCTCCGGGAGTGGATTCTGCACTATGCCCATGTTGGGTGGTGCTGCTGCTTGTGCCGGTGGTCTTGCTTGCTGCTGCTGCTGCTGCGGTCTCCTTGCCTTCAGGGCTGTTATGTACTTCTTCATTTCCTCCCAGTCAATGCCGCCCTGCTCGTTGAGATCATGGATATAATCTCTGAATTGGAAGCAGGTGTCAATGGTATGCCCAGGTTGCCTGTGGAAGTAGCAATACCTGGATGTATCGGCATTTTGAGGCCAGACGGCCTTCTCCCTTGGCAAAACTAAGGCATTGGCTGCCATTAAAGCGCTAAAAATATCCGCCAAGGATTCTGGGAGGGCCGGGTATTCTGCCCTTTTCGGGCCTGGAGGTCTCCTTTGCTGGTTGTAGTCACCAGGAGGAGGGACATTGTGGTACGCCGGCGGTGCACGCGGCTGGTACTGTGGCTGTTGCTGTTGCTGCTGATGTGGCTGCTGATATTGCTGTTGCCGTTGCGGCTGTTGCTGTTGCTGGTTCTGCTGTTGGGGTCGCTGGTATTGCTGTTGGTAATGGGGGTTTTGCTGCTGCCTGTACCCCTGCTGGCTCATCTGTGGTGGCCTCTGGTACTGTTGATTCCTCACAAACTGGGGCGAGTTATTGTTCATGGTACTGACCTGCTCGTGAGAGAGCGTGCCCTCAGTAGTTGGACCTGAGCTAGGAGAATTTGGCACTGCAGGCTTCCGAGGCGGAGGCCTGTTAGGTCTGTGAGGATCAAAGACGCTAGAGAACGTAGCGTCCTTGAAAGCATTCTGGCAGTACCGTGCCCTTTCATAGAGCTCTGCCATGTTCGTCAAGTTGTTCAAGGAGAGGACTAGCTTGAACTGGGGCGTGGCGTTGGAAATCAACATTTTCACTTGTTCGGATTCGGACAAGTGATCTTTTACTTTTTCAGCCAGGCCCCGCCACCTGTCAGCAAAACTGACAAACTCCTCGTCCGGTTTCATCTTTTCTGCAATAAGATCCGTGATAGACAAGGAGGGTGCAACTCTGTCCTGGTATCGTTGGATAAATTTGCGTGAAACGATACCGTAATCCTCTACTTCGGAGGGTTCCAAAGAAAAGAACCACTCGAGGGCTGGTCCCTCTAGGGATCTCCTGAACAAGAAAGCCAATGACCTTTTATCATTCTGCCAAAAGGAGGATTCGTACATGAACTCCTTCAGGTGCGTGAAGGGGTTACCAGTACCGTTATACTTTCGATACACTGGCATTTCAGAGGGTGGCAGGTGGAATACTGGCAGGCTCGGTAAGTTAATTTCTGGCACAGCTTTAACCCCCATCATCTTCTGGAGATTGTTGAACTGTTCATCCATGCGCTCCATCTTGGCCAGCAACGTCTGCGTGGTCAGATCTGCCTGGGGAGGAGGAGGAGGTGGAAGTACCTGATAGGCCTGCTGCCTAGAGTAGGTTGGACAAGGAGGATAATAAGGATGAGGTCCGGCAGAGCTTCCGCCATGCCCGAGGGCATTTTGATAAATGGTCGTCTGCGGTCTAGCCGGTTGCCTGGATGAAGAAAGTTGTGGCCCAGTTGGCCGAGAAGTAAGATGAAGGCCTTCCATGGCCTGTTGGATATAAGGAAGAGGAGGAGGAGGTTGTTGAGGAACAACGGGGGGAGCCACAGGGTTCGGCTCAGCAGGCTGCATGGGTGCCTTCCCCTTCAAGATAGACTGGATGGCCTCGAACTGCTGAGGGTCCAGTCGGGAGGCAAGAACTCCCAGAGCATTGACAAGATCCATAGGATCGGAGGATGAGGGATCATGTTGATTCATGTCCCCCTCAAAGTCAGGATTGGGAATCGCATATTCATGCGGAGGAAGATCATGATATTGATCGTGCGGATTAAAAAGAGGAGTTCGGACATTCCCGTCATGTCGAACTGGAATGGGGACAGAATTACGAGAGGCATCAGCATCTCTCCCGTTCTCGTAGTTGAAATCAGAATTGCGAGGGGCATTATCATCTCCCTCGTAGTTGATAATGGCGTCTTGGGCCATACTCAAATCTCTGCCTGATCGCAGCAACATTATATTAAATTCTCTTTTCAAAAAAAAAAAATTAATCAAACAAGTTGTGCAAAGATTAATCAAACAAGTGGATGCTTAACGTGATTTTAGGATTCCTTGTTGAGTTATTTGAATTGGATTAAACCACAATTTCGCTCAGGGAAGGATCCTAGTTTCAGTTCAGTTTCCACCGTTATTCTCTAGGGTTCTCTTTCACAACGCTTTCGGAATCTAGCCGGGACTTCAATTGGTACAACCAGCCCGATGATCAAGGAGGAATACCTTGATTTTGGGGACTTATGGAGGTCTCAACGTCAACTTCTCTAGTCTGATCAAGGGACCAACCCAATCAGAGAGAGTTGCTAACATCGAGTAATGTGTTCCTAAGAAAAGGAGGGTTTTAGCCTCAATGCATATGCCCTGCGACCTGGGTGGCCTCTAATGCTTAATAGAGTAATGTGTAGCTAGCACTCAACATAGAAATCTGGAAACTGGAAAATAATTAAGAAACTGTCTGAATCGCGTCGATTATAGTCGACGCTATTCAAAACAGAACTTAATTCTTTCGCAGAGAACAGATGCAAACAGCAGAGAAAACCTGGAAAATAACTAAAAACTGTCTGAATAGCGTCGATGATGGTCGACGCTATTCAACACAGAAGTTAATTATTTCACAGAAACAGATGTAAACGACAGAGATAATCTGGAGGCTAAAAGGCGTCCAGGTGTCCTGACGCGGTTTTGAAACGCGTCGCTGTTCCTGGACGCTTTTCAGTTCGCAGAAACAGATTTCCAGAAGGATTTTCTGGGTCGAATCCTCCTTAAACAGGGAAAAATGCAGTAAACAATCGACTCATGCAAAAATTTTTAGTTTCAGATTTTAAACAGGATGATTTACTAGCTAAACAACTAAGAAATCACGCAATCACACAACATTTTATCACCAAAAACAGCTTTTTAAACTAATCAAAGGGGAGGCAAGATCTTGCCACTGGGGTGTGCACGTGGTGCACGAGGGAAATTAAACGAACTAAACACTCACCAATTGGTGAGGACGTGTCGAAAGACACAAGTGGTGCACCGTGGGTGCCCGGTATGATAATAGCAAGAACAAAAGAAATTAAAAGACGGCGAGACCAAGTCCCACCGTGATCGCCAAAAGAGCTGTAGGTGCTGAAAAATTGCTCGTGTGATTAATGTGAAAAACTATGTTGTTTAGAGTAAATTAACCTATTAAAAAAATGCAACTAAGGTGCTGTGATCGCCAGAAACTTTTAACTAAAAAGCTTCAAAAGAGTTTGATCGCCTACCTGTTTAAACGCGGAAGAATGAATCCTTGGTTCCCCTCCTTCAGCCGGCTGAAGAAAGAGAGCCCTTTTATTCTTTTGTTCTTGCTGTTGAATGTTGAGGATCGTCCAGAAATTCTCCTGGCTTTGTGCTTGATTTCCCTCTTTTTGATTTTGTTGTTGTTGTTGAATGCAGCAGAGACAGAAACACAGAAAATAAAGAATAAATAGTGATGAGAACCTAAATAGAAATAATGAAGCTAACCATGATTATAAACATGTATAAAACAACAACTCACTTGTTTTAAATGGCTTTGAAACCCCTTTAGAACAGATGGGTTTTGGAAAATTAATGATGTGGTGTGTGTTGCATGCAGTGAGTATGAGAGAATGAAGCTAATGAATGAAAATGAAATTCAAATATGAAAAACTTATGCCCAGTCCAGTTGGTTGAAGCTTTGAATGGATGAAGATCTTGAAAAAGGGGATGCCGACTTCTGGAAATGGCAGCGCTCCGGCGTTCCGACGTGGTTGCTCCGATCTTCAAATCGCTATAACGCTGAGGCTCAATAATTCTCTCTCTTCTTTTCTTTTTTTTTAACTCCTTGAGATGCAAGTTATTTATAGGCATTTTTCTGTGTTCGCGATTAACATAGAAAAATCTCGGATTTATCTACTTTAATCGACAGATAATTACTGATTAATTCATCTTTATCTGTAATTATCTAAAACGCGTCCACCATGGCTGACGCCTTTCAGATTAATTAAGATAAGGATAAATATCCGGGAAAACTTATCTTTATCTTTATTAGCTAAAACGCGTCCACTTATGTAGATGTCTTTTACCCTAAATAAGATAAAAATAAACATCCGGAAGAGAAGTTAAAACAGCTTAGGAAACTTAAAACGCGTCGACTTTCCAAGACGCCTTTCAGCTAATAAATCAATTAATTAAAATTCAAATTTTAAACGTTAAAATAGGAATAAACTCTAAACCGCGTCCACATAAGTCGACGCCTTTTAGGATTTTTCATATTTTAACTGAAATTTGAGTTAAAATCAATTCAATTGATTAACTTAAACATGTCTGTTTGACCCGACACTCAAAAAGATCAATAAAAATTAATTAATGATTAATTATCAGACCATTATGAGGCATTATTATATGATATGAAATTTACTCAAAATGATGTCAAAATTAGCGTGTCTACACCTGCCTGGTGACTGCCCAAACTTAGGCTGGTTGAATGATGAAAAGGGAAATGCACAGTCAACCTCCCAGGTATCTTAAGCTTGCATCTAGATTGATTTGGGCCTCTAAACTCCTCAAACTAACCTTGACCGGTTAAGACTCATACTGATGACAATACCGTCATGCCATGCTTAGGCTCCCAGCTGCTTCCGACCACCAAATTTGCCCAAAAAGTTTTCGAGGTAAATGATTTGCCCGACCCGGGTCTCTTTCCTCACAATCTAGAAGGTATATGATGGAACACCTTGGAACCCTAACGGTCAACCGCGCGACGCTGACCTGGAATCAGACGCCGTCGCACCGATTGGTGACGCGCATGCATTGACCTAAGCCCGAAGTTGTAAGAGTACACATTGAGATTATGGTTAAGAAATTAGTTCACCAGAAACATCGACATTACTCTTCACCCATTTTGGACTCTTGTGATCATGTGAGCATGTGACGATTTTTGAAAACGAACCATTTTGAAATGATGTTCAGTGTTTAGATAGCTATCTCGTGCTGAACCTTGGGGGAGAAAAAGTGAAGAAATTGTGGAGACAAACCTAACAGAAGGATCAACAAAACCGTTAAAAGGGCGAGCTGTGACAAAACGGACCCCTTTTAACCTCCTAGATGCCCCTATTTTGACTTTTCAGGCCTTTGGTAGATTTCATGGCCAGGCACGGTCACGACCAGGCTTTTTTCATGATTGCTTGAACCCCTTTTTTCTTTTCTTTTTTGTATTTATTTTTTATGCTTTTGACATTTTTGGGGTTATTTGATATTCCGCCTGCGGGGACACTGCCCTCTTCACGTGCTCTGGTCCTTTACATTTCATTTCTGGGCCCTTTTTTGAGGGGTTACATCTATCGGGTTGTTGAGGAACCGCAATTTGCTGAGCTCGACCGTTTAAGGGCGTCAACTGTCCTGATCGGTCGAGAGACGAATAGCAAAGGTTGCATTTGACAGTGCACTAAAGACTTGGAACTCATTTTAAACAGGTTCTCTTTGAAAAACGTGCAGGTGTGTGCATCTCATGATGAGCATAGGGATCCGTATGAAAGTAAAGTAGACACGTCCAAGGTTCTGGTGGACAAAAACCTTAGCCAAACCTCAACGTTAACCCGACCTATCATGCAACTAGACCTAGACAAGGAGTTACATGGCAGTCACCAGATAGTTGGATTTTTGTATTTTTTTTTTTTTTTTTTTTTTTTGTCATTTTCATAGGAGTATGGACATATTCACAAATATTTTTGATGGTTTTTGGGTATTTGATTTTTTTTTGAGATTTTTGATTTTTGCTTTTTTTTGTGTTTTCATGGATAAAACTTCTTCAAATATATCCCGTTCCATGGGTGGGGCAATTCCTCTCCTTTCTCATTGATTAAGCGGTAAGCGTTACCTGAGTATGCCTCCTTGATTACAAATGGACCTTCCCAGTTTTCTTGCAATTTGCTCCTGGGACCAGGAATTTTGACCATTTTTCTTTTAAGAACCATTTCCCCAATTCCAAACTTTCTTTCAAGAAGCTTTTTTGCGTAGAATCTTGCAATCCTATTTCTGTAAACCTGGGCGTGATTTGCCGCCATCATCCTTTTTTCGTCTAACAGTTCCAGTTGGGTTAACATGGCGTTACGACGCTCGGCGTCACTAATTCCATTGTCCAACTGCACTCTTAGAGAAGGGAAGAGAATTTCATATGGAAGTACCGCATCTGTTCCGAACGTGAGTGAATAAGGTGTTTGTCCGGTAGGGGTTCGGATGGAAGTACGGTACGCCCAAAGAGCTTCTACTAGACGATCAGGCCAGTCTGAATAATTATGCGATCTGCAAGTTCTTTTAATGATTCGAATGAGGGTTTTATTGGTGGCTTCAGCCTGACCGTTTCCTTGTGGGTAGTAAGGCGAAGAATGATGCAAATTGATACCATACTTACTACACATGTCTTGGAGCTCTTGGGAGATAAACTGGGGTCCATTGTCGGTGATGAGGTCGCGCGGTGTCCCGAACCTGGCTAGGATGTTGCGCTTGATGAACTTCACCACCGTGGATGCTTTGATTTCTGCAAATGCTTCCGCTTCAGCCCATTTAGTGAAGTATTCAGTGGCGGTTAGGATAAATGATTTCCTTTTTGTTTCACCCGATCGATCTTCTAGAGGTCCTATAACGTCGAATGCCCACATGGCGAAGGGCCACGGGGAAACGATGGATTTGAGAGATGAAGAAGGTGCATGAACCTTGTTAGCATGTAACTGGCATTTCAGGCACCTTCGAACGAATATGGAACAATCGGCCTCCATTGAAGGCCAATAATAGGACATGAGGAGCTTCTGGGCTAAGGAACGACCATAGACATGACCGCCGCAACCACTGGCGTGAGCTGCTTCTATGACATGATGAATTTCGGTATCATCTAGACACCGAAGAAGTACTCCGCTAAAGGATCTCCTGAAAAGGCGGCCGCCTACGATAAGGTATCGCTGAGATGTACGGCGGATGGCCTTACAATCAGAAGATGTAGCAAAAGACGGGAATGACCTATCGCGGAGATAGTTCATGATATCAAAATACCATGGATTCCCATCATCCCAATCAGGGGTGAGTTCATCCGTGATAGCGGAGATATGCTCGGATGGGCAGAGGAATTGCTGGAACCAAGGGTCCCGGAAGGAAGGCAGATCTTGCCTGTGTAGGGTGATGGTGGCTGAGCCTTTGGGTGCCGGAATCTCTAAAGCTGATGATAGAGAGGCCAGGGCATCTGCTAGGATATTCTGAGACCTAGGCACATGCACATAGGTGATCCTTCTGAAACGCCTAGTAAGTGACTTCACCAACTCCTGATATGGCTTCAGTTTTGAATCCCGAGTTTGGTACTTGCCCACGGTTTGGCGGAGGATTAGTTGAGAGTCTCCAATTATCCTCAATTCTAGGACATTAAGAACCAACGCCAATTTTAAGCCAGCTAGGAGAGCCTCATATTCAGCAACATTATTGGTTACTGAGAAGGAGAGTTGGCAAGCATGCGGAATACTTACCCCGTCTGGAGATACGAGGACCACTCCTATCCCACTGCCTAGGGAATTAAGTGCCCCGTCAAAAAGAAGGACCCAGGATGGAGTATCATCCACTATTAAGCCTAACTCCTCATCCGGGAATTCCTCGTTGACGGGTGAAAATGTGGGCAATGGGTGATGAGCTAGGTGCTCGGCAATTGCTTGCCCCTTCACAGCCTTCTGATTTACATAAGTGATGTCGAATTGATTCAAGATGGTCTGCCATCGCACCAGCCTATCTGTTACAACTGGCCGCTCTAGCAGATATTTGATCGCGTCCATTCTTGCTAGAAGTTTTACCTCGTGGGCGAGGAAGTAGTGCTTCAGTTTCTGCACTACCCAGACGACGGCCGCACATGTCCTTTCCATGGCAGTGTATCGCTTTTCGGCATCATTGAGAAGCTTGGACAAATAGTACACTGCTCTTTCCTTCTTCTCGTCGTCTAATTGAGCCAATACTGCACCAGCTGACTCTTCAATAGTGGAGACATATAGCAGTAGAGGCCGCCCCGGGATAGGAGCCATAAGGACTGGAGGGTTGAGGAGGTAACTCTTCAATTCCTCGAAGGGCTTTTGACACTTATCACTCCAAATGAACTTTGCCCCTCCTTTTAATAAATCATAAAAGGGTTTGCATCTCACAGAGTGTTGAGATATGAACCGTCTGATGAATTGCAAACGGCCGATGAGACCCTTTACATCCCTGACATTCTTAGGTGGGGGCATTTCCACTATTGCCTTCACTTTGTCTGGGTCAACCTCAATCCCTCTTCTACTCACCATGAATCCTAGCAGTTTTCCAGAAGAGACCCCAAATACGCACTTCTTTGGGTTCATCTTTAACTGGTGCTCCTTTGATCTCTGCATTACAGCCCTAAGGATTTGAGCGTGCTCCTTCCTAGTTTTGGATTTTACCAAGATATCATCTACATAGACCTCCATATCAATGTGAATCATGTCATGAAAGATTGCCATCATAGCCCTTTGGTAGGTGGCTCCGGCATTCTTAAGTCCAAATGGCATGACCATGTAGCAATAAGTTCCCCATGGAGTTATGAAGGATGTTTTCTCCTGATCTTCCTCAGCTAGTCTGATCTGATTATACCCTGAAAACCCATCCATGAAGGATAACATCTCAAATCCAGCTGTGTTATCAACCAGTAAATCTATATGAGGTAGTGGGAAATCGTCTTTTGGGCAAGCTTGATTGAGGTTGCGAAAGTCTATGCAAACTCTAACTTTTCCGTCCTTTTTTGCCACAGGGACGATATTAGCTACCCACTTAGGATAGAGCACTACCCGGATGAACTTGGCCTTGTGTAGTTTGTCAACCTCTTCTTTTACTTTAAGTGCTAATTCCGGTTGCAGCCGTCTCAACTTTTGTTTCACGGGTTTGGCGTCGGGTTTAAGGATTAGCCGATGTTCTACCAGTTCTGTGTTTAATCCAGGCATGTCCTCGTACGACCAAGCAAACCCATCACGGTGCTCTTGGAGCACGGCTATTATGGACCCTTCTTCTTCTGGACTCAAGCAGGCACTAATTAGCACTATCTTCGGATCCTCCTTCGTTCCGAGGTTGACTTGTTTAGTGGGTTCGTCGATAGCTGATGAAGGTTCATCAAATCGTCTCGCCCCACTCACAAGTGGTTCGACCAAGTCATCCACCTCTTCGTCTTCACTAAGCTCGAACACACCTAAACCATCACTGCAAGACTCTTTCTTCATTACCTCCAGTGGTTCGGAGATGACCCCAGTCTGAAGATACTTATCCAATTTTTTCAAATCTTTGCACCTATTTGCTAACTCCTGAACTAAGAACAAAGGAACTTGCCTAGTCCTACAATTTCTAGACAAGGAGGAAGCTAACCTAACTCCTAAACTACTATGTACATGGTTTGGAGAACAGGTCAATTCTGTCCTGGATGGGACAAGAGTAGACCCTTGGGACAAAGATTCCATGACGGCAGGGCTCCCCCACCACACAGGCTCCTCGAAAGTAATTTCCCCTCCAGCGGGATGGGAATTGGACTTTTTTTTTCGTGACCGACCGTATGTAGCATGGAACACTCCGAAGAGCTAGCGTTGGTTGGAGCCGAGAGCATCGGGACGGTAGGCGGGTGGAATAAGAAAGGAATGAACGTAGCCGGGGCTGGTTCATCCCGGGCCAAGAAAAGCCCTACCGTCGGTCTGGCTGATTCACAGAACAAGGAGGATAAGCCAAAATCCTCCTCTTGATGATCTTCATAACACTCTCGTACCTCTTCTTCTATCTTGGGTAATTCCTGCCTCTTCTTTATGAAATGATTCATGAGGGACCATCCCTTTGTTTCTTTTGATGGTTCAACAAACTTATATCCCAGGCCACACCCCCCAATGACAGGGTTCTCTGAGATGGGGTCACGGATTCCTTGTTCTTCTTTCCCTAACCCAGAGCCTGAGCTATATCCCATCTTACTCATGAGCTGCCAACCTATACCCGACCTAGGCCCCAGGTGGGAATTCACTGATGAAAGGACAGGCTCTTTGCCTTTCCTGGAAGTTACCATGGATGGGATTTGCTCTACCGTCACTGAGTCCAATGACTCGATGTAGGGAGTGCTTTTAACCTTCACAATTTTCCCGCTATACGGGAACTTATAGCACTGATGGTTGGTAGACGGGACTCCTAAGGTTTGGTCCATCCACGGTCTCCCTAAAATGGCGTTGTAGATTGGCTTAACGTCCAGAATGTAGAATTCCGAGGTCATGGATACCGGGCCGATTTCTAGTTGGAGGAAGATCTTCCCATCTGCTGGTCTCTGGGAATTGTCATAAGCTGAGACCATCATAGAGGTTGACTCAACCTTCTCTGGGTCTATCCCTATCCTTTTGAGGGTTTTAAGGGGACAGACGTTGATGGAGGCACCGGTATCCAATAGAATGGAATCTACTGAATGGCCATTAAGGATGGCGGTTAAGCACAGAGGGAGGGATCGGCACTCAGGAGGAGCTAGATCCTTTTCGGGGAAAGAGATCATAGGAGTCTGAGTAACTGAGAGTATGGCATTAGTGACCCCGCCACTAGGAAGATCTTCATTAACTGTAATCTGTTGCAAGAAATTGAACAACGTCTCCCTATGTGTGGGAGACCTGCGGATAAGCTCAAGGATGGAGATCTTAGCGGGGGTCTTCTCTAGATGCTGGAGTATGTCATACTCAGACTGGGTGTTCCCTTTGGCAGGGAATGAGCTATCTTGAAAATCCAGAGGCTGGCTCGGGGGAATGATGCGATTCCTGAGCGTTACCCCTACTGTAATTGGGTCTGTTTCCAATGGTGACCTAATGGGATTGAGGCTGATCATCGAATCCTGGTTCTTGCTTGGACAAAAGACAGATAAGGTGGGTCCCTCGACTGTGATTGGAGGAATCCGCACGAGGGAGACCGGCTTGAGGGTTGCCGATCGTTCTTTGGGTCGGATTAGAACCAAAGGCTCATTAGGAGAAAGCGTGGAGACCTCTGGGGTAGTCCCTTTAGTTTCACACAACCAAGTGGGGTCCTGGTGCTTTATCCCGGACCCTTCATACTCCCAGTACTGCTCCCTGCGCACTGTCACGGGCTCCAAGTCATTGATCAGTGTGTTGATCTTCCCTTGAGAGCCGGAGAGGTCATGACCTACCTGATGAGAAGGTAACGGGTCCTTCACGATCCCCAGTTCTTTCTTAGCCTTTAGAGCCTCAATGGCTTTTCTCATGTCTTCCCAATTTATCCTCCCTTCATCATTCAAGTCATACACCCAGTCCCTGAAGGTGAAGCAATTATATATGGTGTGTCCCGTGATCCTATGGTAAGGGCAATACCTGGAGGTGTCCGTATTGCGCGGGACACCTTCCTTCGGCGGCGGAAGTTGAATGGCATTGCAGGCCATCAAAGCATAAAAGATATCTGCCAGTGATTCCGGCAGAGGTGGGTATGAGGCCCGCTTAGCCATAGGACGACTGTAGTTAGTCGGGGGAGGGACGGCTGAGTATTGCTTCTGACTGGGCTGAGTATCAGACTTAGAATGAGAATTGGTAACCCTGGTCGGTGGTGCTAGCATGCTGACCTGTTCATTGATAGTAACTCCTTCTGTGGTAGGAGCTGATGTGGTTTTCTTATTCCTGCTTCTATTCTCAAAGAATGAGGGCAGAGTGGAGTCTCGAATTTGGGACTGAACTACCCTAGCCCTATTGTATAGCTGCGCGAATGTCTGAAGTTCACTGAGCATAAGGATTGCTCGAAGCTGAGGAGTAGCATTGTTAACAAGCATGGTGACTGCTTGTGCTTCAGGAATGACGACCTCCGCTCTAGAGGCCATGGCTCTCCACCTGTTAGCGAAATGAGTGAAGTCTTCGTCAGACTTCATTTTTTCCATTACTAGATCGAACAAGGTGGGGGGCAAGGCTGCCATGTGGTTGAAGTGGGTGATGAACCTCTCAGAGACCATGTCAAAGTTGATCAGGTCAGTAGCTGGCAAAGAAGAGAACCACCTCAAGGCTTCTCCCTCGAGGGACTTTTGGAAAAGATGGACCAGAAGGACTCTATCGAAGAGCCACTGATGGGAATCCATGAGAAACCCAGACAAATGATGATGGGGGTCAGTGGTACCATCGTACTTTCTGTACTTAGGTACCTTAAACCCTTGTGGAAAATAAGCTGGGGGGAGCTTGCAGTAGCTCGAGAGAGAATATGGCTGCCTGAGGTTGAGATTCTCGGCCATGAGTCGCCGTACACAATTCTCGACCTCATTTTTATAGACGAACTCCTCCTGCTTGGGAAGTGTAACCTGATTGATGGGGTTAAAAGGAATCGTATGAGTGGGCATGGTTAGACCCGGCTGAGGTCTGCTAGAAGATCCTTGGAATTGGGTTTTCCTAGGAGTGGCATCTTGAATCTTGCCACGAGAAGCCAACTGGATGAGTTGATCCGGAGTATAGCGTGATAGGACGGCAATGAGTTCCGGATCTTCTCCAGGGTTTTGGAATGTTCTTCTGGAGATTACTGGTTCATCTTCTCCTTGTGAGGTAGAAGATTCATCAGAATCCTTACTCGGAGGACCTTCTCTGGATGCTTGGTGCATCCCTATGAAGGTCTGTTGTGGATCTTCTTCAATCTCAAACAAAGGATTGTGAACGACATTGCCACCGAACTGGTCCATGTCATCATACACAGCATTGACATACATCCGGTTCATTATGAAGTACAGGCCCTAATTGATTTTAGGTTTCACTTGAAATGTTTGCCAACGTTTTATGAAAGTTGATTTCTAACAAAACAAGTTTAACCCTTAACGACCCTTCACTTTTTTTTCAAAATATGTTGCACTGGGATTCAATTAGGTGTCTTTAAATTTGAGGCAATTCACTGACTTCTCACACAAACCCAAAGGTTCCTATAGGGTGGTTTCGGGTACAACCTGCTCGGCGGCCAAGTGGGAATCCCTGGCTCGCGGAGACTGACGGAGGTTCCCAACAGAATAAGACTAGTCGCACCCGAGTGGGAATCCTCAGGTGGAGAGTCAGATCCTGCGGGAGAGGTGACTAAAAGGTGTGATGCCGGCTCTTCCTTATAACCTCCACGGAGAACACCCAAAAAAAAAACCCACAAAGTTATCAGACAGCTGGTCAGAACAAGCAACAGTTCAACACAACAGGTAACAGCACATCGTACATGAACAGTAGCAGCAAACAGAAATAGACAGAACCGACGAGGGTCGACGGCTAGGGGCTGGCCGTCCAATGGGCCGGACGGCCAAGTGATAGCCGTCTAGAGAAAGGTAGACGGCCAACGAGATGTTGACGGCCAGTGGTTGGCCGTCTACTGGTCGGACGGCCACGTGTTGGCCGTCCACGGGCTGTGTCGACGGCGGACTGGTGGCCGTCCAGCAGGTCCGACGGCCGGCTTATGGCCGTCCACGGGCTGTGTCGACGGCCGACTGGTGGCCGTCCAGCAGGTCCGACGGCCGGGTTATGGCCGTCCAGGGGCCTCGACGGCCGGGGTCCGGTCGTCCAGTGATTATTGAGTTCAGGATCCTTACCTTCTTTTCCTTTGAACGCGACCCGTGCAGCGGGCTACAGGTGTCCCACCGTGATCGCCAGAGGGCTGTAAGCGCCCGGAACGTTTCCCCGTCCCGTCGCAGCGGCGACTAAACTTTGGGATTTGGGGTTCTTCCCGTCCGTCTCAGCACTGCGGCGATCCAGAAGTGGAGTTAGAGTATAGAGTGTGATCGCCAGGAGCATTACCTTTCGGTCCCTGTGCTCCGCAGGAATGCAGAAAATGATCGCGCGTTGTGGGGGAGCGGGAGACGTCGGTTACTACTTCTCTTCCTCCGGCCGGCCAAAGGGAGAGAGCCTGGTACTCTGCACGCGTTGAAGTGGTAAGGATCCCTGAAAAGGAAAGACCAGACAAAGAAAAACCCGATTAGAACTGCAACGTGCAAAATCTATCCGCATAGATGCAAAAAACTAACTAAAATCAGTGGGAAACGCACCGGATGGGTGGTGGGGAGGGAAAGCGACCATATGTTATGGCCACCCACCTCCCGTTTTTTTTTAGAACCTCTGTGGGGGTAGGGATCACTAAGTCATCCTACATGCATGCATGCAAATGAAGAGGAGTTGCGTGTGTGGGGGGGGGGGGGGGGGGGGGGTGGAGTGGTATTACTAATGCAACGGAATGAGTAAGAAAAGGTAAAAGGGAAAAGTTAGAAAGGCAAGCCCGTTTCCAGATGTAGCCTGAGCTTTCCTCCTTGGAGTATCCTCGAGCTTCTCACCAGAAGACCCCTCTCTGCCCAAAGAATCCTTCTTCCTCTTAACCTCTAACCTCTAACCTCTTCAGAAGCCTTCCTCCTTCCAAGTCCTTAACCCCCTTTTTTCAACCCCCTGCTCGAGAGGATGTGGGGGGTTTAAATAGACGAAGGAAAAAAGGGAGAAAACAGGGGTCTAAATCCCCGTAAATCACCCTTCAACCAATAGGGAGTGGTCAAGGGTTGGAGGTAGTGGACGCGGCAGTCGCCGGAGTGGAGAGTGGTCGGAGTAGTGGGGGACGAGGGCGGAGAGTAGAGGAGATCGTGGGGAAGACGGGGTCAAAAGGGTGGTTAAGGAGTGGACGGCCAGGTTACATGCCTTCCATTCTTGTGGTGGAAGGCAGCCCGGCTGGCCTTCGAAGGGAGTGGAAGGCGAGGGGTGGCCTTCGAAGGTGGTGGAAGGCAAGGGGTGGCCTTCGAAGGTGGTGGAAGGCAAGGGGGCTGGCCTTCCACGAACAGGTGGTAAAAAGTGAAAAAAGGTGGCTAAAACGGTGGAAGGCGAGGTAGCTGGCCTTCGAAGGGGGTAGAAGGCGGGGGGTGGCCTTCGAAGGTGGTGGAAGGCAAGGGGTGGCCTTCGAAGGTGGTGCAAGGCAAGAGGGCTGGCCTTCCACGAAAAGGTGAAAAGGGTTGGGATTTGGTTGATGGGCCTGGCTGGTAGTGGGCTTAAATGGCTGAAATGAGTGAATTTATGATGACGGGCTGATGGTGGAGGGGATTTATGACCAAAAGGCTGGTCCAAAATCGGTGTCTACAGTCTCCTTCTTGACGGGTCTGCCAGTTATCGGAGATCCAGTAGTGGGTCCCGAGCTTAGGGACTACAGGCAGTTGTCCGATCGACTCCTAGGCGAGGGATACTACAGGATCCAGGGGGCACTGTCCCACATACCTCTTGGGTACTTCGCCCGATCTGTGGGGTTGAGCCGGGTGAGGCGGATGCCGAGTGAAACCTTGGAGGCTTTTGCAGAGAGAGTGGAAACACTCCTGGATTTGGATGGCCGATCGGACGATGAGAACCTGCGGATCTTCCTCATGTTCTTCTTTGGGAGGTTGTTGTTTGCCACAGCTTCAGATAGAGTTAATCTGAAGTATTTGCCACTACTGGAGGACCTTCAGGCGGCGAAGAAGATGGCGTGGGGAGCTGCCATGCTGGGTCATCTTCTCTCCCACCTGGTGAGCTACCGCCAGGGCTCTGCCAACTTGGGTGGGTTCACCCCTTTTCTCCAGGTAATCTTCTTAGCTGTGGTTCTCCATTCCTTTTGTTGATTGGTACTGACAGTATTATCTCTTGCAGATCTGGGGTTACACCCGCTTTCCCATTGGCCGTGGGAATGTCTCTGCGGATCGTGAGGGATGGACCCCTCTGATGGCACGGTGGGAGGTGACCCGGGACTATCGTCCAGTGGCGTACCGTGTGGAGGGCATCCGCGCTCAGCTTGATACCTTCCCTCCTCATATGGTGAGTGACTTGAAATATATGTGCACCTGAACAAATGATTAGGCCTAATTCTTTGTTCCATTCAGGTGGTGTGGATGCCATATGCAGAGGAGGACCTGGCCGATCATCCGTGGGTGTCCCAGAGCCTTTCTCAGTTCCGGCGGGAGGTGCCCCTGATGTGCGTGAACATTTGTGACGGCCTCTTCGTCCGGATGGCATACCGCACATGGGGATGGCATCAGCCTCTACTCGTTTACCCAAGCTATCCTGATATGAACCGAGGTCGCCGCCGATCTTCTGCTATTGGTCAAGATTGGCGAGTAGTGAGGCAGGCTGAGATTGCCACAAATCTCTGCGGAACAGCTTCAAGTATTTGGGGGATTATTCCCGGCGGTACTCAAACCGCATGTTTCTGGATACACGGCGGGTATGTCACTTTAACCCTTCAGTTTCTTGCACTTAAATTCTCCCTGGACTAATCTTAGTGATATTCTTGTAACAGATGCCTGAGACTGAACCTATCGAGATCTTAAAGAGTCAGAATGAGCTTCTTGTTTTGCAGACGAGCGATCTACTTACCCAGATTGGAGAATTGGTAAGAAGTCTGAATTTTGAGTTAGGATGTAACATTGTCCACCTTATCTTTGTGAAAAAAAACCTTTGTGACGCAGAGAGAGGCGCTAATCCGCCATGGGCTGCGAGGGGATCCATGTGCGGGCTCATCATCCTAGGGGCCAGCTGCCCCAGTTGATTGTGAGACGAGATTGCAAGATGCTCTCCGCCGGGCGGAGGCCCGAGAGGCTGATTTGGCACAGCAGGTGAGATTTGTTCTGCATTTGTGTTCTAATGATTGAGCATGTCTGACCCTGAATTTCTTTTGCAGCGCCAGGAATTGGAAGCCGCTTTGGCGAGGGCGTAGGAGTTGGAGAACCTCAATCAGCAGTTGAGGGATCAGGTTTTGGAGGAACGGACGGCGAGGACCAGGACGAGCGAGGGATCCCACCCGGACGTGTACTGGGAGGGTAAGATGGCTGGCATACAGGAGGAGCTGGCGAGGTCGCAGACAGAGGTGCGGGAGCTTGATTTCAAGTACCGAACCTTATGGGACCGGGTGATGAAGAAGGGGCGAGAACGAGCCATGAGATCCGGCACTCAGAGTCCAGGAGCTCGTCCCCCCATTCCTGCCCCGTCAGCTGGCCAGGCCCCTGCTGGGAGTTCCGTCTTCAGAGACCTCGACTCCCTGCTAGCTGAGGATGCGTGGAGAGCATTGCGACCCACGGGCTCATCGGGGTCTATGCGTCCAGCTTCCGGACATCGTCGTACTCGTGAGGAGGACGCCGAGAGCCAGATGAGGCACCCCTCTCGGGATAGGAGAGATGATGATGCGGAGGGAGGGAGGAAGGATTGAGAGGGTACCAACGCAGGGGTATGCCCGTGTCGTGATGATGTATGATTATGATGTTATGCTTGCATATTTCTCTTATTTACATGGGCACTTTTTGTTCTGCTTTCTGTTCGTACCTGTGATTCCTGCATGCACAACATCAGGGGAAACTGTTAGTAGTATCTGTTTTCGGCCCCTTGCCCAAAAAAGAGCAACTACCTTTTCCCTAGACTTCGCATAGGGTCAAGGGGCCGTGTCCTACTAACCAGACAAATGGAAGAATATTAATGCGTCATGCAAATGCAAATGATATTAACAAAATGAGATGCGTGAGGAAACATTTTTTTTAATTCCGTCTACCTGGTGACTGTCCAGAGTCAGCCTAGTCGAATGATGAAAGGGAAATGCACACTCAACTTCCCAGGTATCCTAAGCTTGCATCTAGATTGATTTGGGCCTCTAGACTCCTCAAACTAACCTTGACCGGTTAAGACTCATACTGATGACAATACCGTCATGCCATGCTTAGGCTCCCAGCTGCTTCCGACCATCAAGTTTGCCCAAAAAGTTTTTGAGGTAAATAGTTTGCCCGACCCGGGTCTCTTTCCTCACAATATAGAAGGTATATGATGGAACACCTTGGAACCCTAACGGTCAACCGCGCGACGCTGACCCGGAATCAGACGCCGTCGCACCGATTGGTGACGCGCATGCATTGACCTAAGCCCGAAGTTTTCGAGAGTACACATTGGGATTATGGTTAAGAAATTAATTCACCAGAAACATCGACGTTACTCTTCACCCATTTTAGACTCCTGTGATCATGTGAGCATGTGACGATTTTCGAAAATGAACCATTTTAAAATGAAGTTCGGTCTTTAGATAGCTATCTCGTGCTAACCTTGGGGGAGAAAAAGTGAAGAAATTGTGGAGACAAACCTCACAGGAGGATCAACAAAACCGTTAAAAGGGGGAGCTGTGACAAAACGGACCCCTTTTGACCTCTTAGATGCCCCTATTTTGACTTTTCAGGCCTTTGGTAAATTTCATGGCCAGGCACGGTCACGACCAGGCTTTTTTCATGATTGCTTGAACCCCTTTTCTTTTTTTTGTGTATTTCTTTTCTGCTCTTGACATTTTGGGTTTATTTGATATTCCGCCTGCGGGGACACTACCCTCTTCACGTGCTCTGGTCCTTTACATTTCATTTCTGGGCCCTTTTTTGTTGAGGGGTTACATCTATCGGGTTTTTTGAGGAACCGCAATTTGCTGAGCTCGACCGTTTAAGGGCGTCAACTGTCCTGATCGGTCGAGAGGCGAAGAGCAAAGGTTGCATTGTGACGGTATACTAAAGACTTGGAACTCATTTTAAACAGGTTCTTTTGAAAAAAATGTGTAAGTGTGTGCATCTCAGAATGATCGTAGGAATCCGTATGAAAATAAAGTAGACACGTCCAAGGTTCTGGTGGACCAAAATCTTAGCTCAGTCCTAATGTTATCCCAATCTATCATGCAGCTAGACCTAAACAGGGGTTACCTGGCAGTCACCAGACAGTTGGATTTTGTGTTTTTGATTTTTTTTGTCATTTTTTGTTAAAATATGTACATATTTACAAATATTTTTGATGGTTTTTGGATATTTGATTTTTTGAGATTTTTTTGATTTTTTTGTGTTTTTTATGGATAAAACTTCTTCAGATATACCCCGTTCCATGGGTGGGGCAACTCCTCTCCTTTCTCAATGATTAAGCGGTAAGGGTTACCTGAGTATGCCTCCTTGATTACAAATGGACCTTCCCAATTTTCTTGCAATTTGCTCCTGGGACCAGGAATTTTGATCATTTTTCTTTTAAGTACCATTTCCCCAATTCCAAACTTCCTTTCAAGAACCTTTTTTGCATAGAACCTTGCAATCCTATTTATGTAAACCTGGGCATGGTTTGCCGCCATCATCCTTTTTTCGTCTAACAGTTCCAGTTGGGTTAACATGGCGTTACGACGCTTGGCGTCACTAATTCCATTGTCCAACTGCACTCTTAGAGAAGGGAAGAGAATCTCATATGGAAGTACCGCATCCGTTCCGAATGTGAGTGAATAAGGTGTTTGTCCAGTAGGGGTTCGGATGGAAGTGCGGTACGCCCAAAGAGCTTCTACTAGGCGATCAGGCCAGTCTGAATAATTATGTGATCTGCAAGTTCTTTTAATGATTCGAATGAGGGTTTTATTAGTGGCTTCAGCCTTACCATTTCCTTGTGGGTAGTAAGGAGAAGGATGATGCAAATTGATGCCATACTTACTGCACATGTCCTGGAGCTCTTGGGAGATAAATTGGGGTCCATTGTCGGTGATGAGGTCGCGCGGTGTCCCGAACCTGGCGAGGATGTTGCGCTTGATGAACTTCACCACCGTGGATGCTTTGATTTCTGCAAATGCTTCCGCTTCGGCCCATTTAGTGAAATATTAAGTGGCGGTTAGGATGAATGATTTCCTTTTTGTTTCACCTGATCGATCCTCTAAAGGTCCTATAACGTCGAATGCCCACATGGCGAAGGGCCACGGGGAAACGACGGATTTGAGAGATGAAGAAGGTGCATGAACCTTGTTAGCATGTAACTGGCATTTTAGGCACATTTGAACGAATATGGAACAATCGGCCTCCATTGAAGGCCAATAATAGGACATGAGGAGTTTCTGGGCTAAGGCACGACCATAGACGTGACCGCCACAATCACTGGCATGGGCTGCCTCTATGACATGATGAATTTCGGTGTCATCTAAACACCGAAGAAGCACTCCGCTCAAGGATCTCCTGAAAAGGCGGCCGCCTAAGATAATGTATCGCTGAGATGCACGACGGATAGCCTTACGATCAGAAGATGAGGCATAAGATGGGAATGACCCATCGCGGAGATAGTTCATGATGTCAAAATACCACGGATTCCCATCATCCCAATCAGGGGTGAGTTCATCTGTGATAGCAGAGATATGCTCGGATGGATGGAGGAATTGCTGGAACCAGGGGTCCCGGAAGGAAGGTAAATCTTGCTTGTGCAGGGTGATGGTGGCTGAACCTTTGGTGACAGGAATCTCTAATGCTGAAGATAGAGAGGCCAAGGCATCTGCTAGGATATTCTGAGATCTAGGCACATGCACGTAGGTGATCCTTCTGAAATGCCTAGTGAGTGACTTCACTAATTCCTGATAAGGCTTCAGTTTTGAATCCCGGGTTTGGTAATTGCCCACGGTTTGGCGGAGGATTAGTTGAGAGTCTCCAATTATCCTCAATTCTAAGACATTAAGAACCAGCGCCAATTTTAAGCCAGCTAGGAGAGCCTCATATTCAGCAACATTATTGGTTACTGTGAAGGAGAGTTGGCAAGCATGCGGAATGCTTACCCCTTCTGGACATACGAGGACCACTCCTATCCCACTACCTTGAGAATTAAGTGCCCCGTCGAAATGAAGGACCCAGGATGGAGTATTATCCACTATTGATCCCAACTCCTCATCCGGGAATTCTTCGTCGACAGGTGAAAATGTGGGCAATGGGTGATGGGCTAGGTGCTCGGCAATTGCTTGCCCTTTCACAGCCTTCTGATTCACATAGGTGATGTCAAATTGATTCAAGAAGGTCTGCCATCGCACCAGCCTATCTGTTACAACTGGCCGCTCTAGCAAATATTTGATTGGGTCCATTCTTGCTAGAAGTTTGACCTCGTGGGCGAGGAAGTAGTGCTTCAGTTTCTGCACTACCCAGACGACGGCCGCGCATGTCCTTTCCATGGCAGTGTATCGCTTTTCGGCATCATTGAAAAGTTTGGACAGATAGTACACTGCTCTTTCCTTCTTCTCGTCGTCTAATTGGGCCAATACTGCACCAGCTGATTCTTCAGTGGTGGAGACGTATAGCAGTAGAGGCCGCCCCGGGATAGGAGCCATAAGGACTGGAGGGTTGAGGAGGTAACTCTTCAATTCATCGAAGGCCTTTTGACACTTATCACTCCAAATGAACTTTGCCCCTCCTTTCAATAGGTCGTAAAAGGGTTTGCATCTCACAGAGTGTTGAGATATGAACCTTCTGATGAATTGCAGACGGCCGATGAGACCCTTTATGTCCCTGACATTCTTAGGCGGGGGCATTTCCACTATTGCCTTCACTTTGTCTGGATCGACCTCAATCCCTCTTCTACTCACCATGAATCCTAGCAATTTCCCTGAAGAAACACCAAATACGCACTTCTTTGGGTTCATCTTCAGTTGGTGCTCTTTTGATCTCTACATTACACTCCTAAGGATTTAAGCATGCTCCTTCCTGGTTCTGGACTTTACCAAGATATCATCCACATAAACCTCCATATCAAGGTGAATCATGTCATGAAAGATTGCCATCATAGCCCTTTGGTAGGTGGCTCCAGCATTCTTAAGTCCAAATGGCATGACCATGTAGCAATAAGTTCCCCATGGGGTTTTGAAGGATGTTTTCTCCTGATCTTCCTCAGCTAGTCTGATCTGGTTATACCCCGAAAAACCATCCATGAAGGATAACATCTCGAATCCAGCCGTATTATCAACCAGCAAGTCAATATGAGGTAGTGGGAAATCATCCTTTGGGCAAGCTTGGTTGAGATTGCGAAAGTCTATGCAAACTCTAACATTTCCATCCTTTTTTGCCACAGGGACGATATTAGCTACCCACTTAGGGTAGAGCACTACCCGGATGAAGTTGGCCTTGTGTAGTTTGTCAACCTCTTCTTTTACTTTAAGTGCTAATTCCGGTTGTAGCCGTCTCAACTTTTGTTTTACGGGTTTGGCATCGGGTTTGAGGATTAGCCGATGTTCCACCAGTTCTGTGCTTAATCCAGGCATGTCCTCGTACGACCAAGCAAACCCATCACGGTGCTCTTGGAGCACGGCTATTATGGACCCTTCTTCTTCTGGACTCAAGCGGGCACTGATTAGCACTATCTTCGGATCCTCCTTTGTTCCGAGGTTGACTTCTTTAGTGGGTTCGTCGATAGTTGATGAATGTTCATCAAACCGTCTCGCCCCACTCACAAGTGGTTCGACCAAGTCATCCACCTCTTCCTCTTCACTAAGCTCAAACACACCTAAACCATCACTGTAAGATTCGTCCTTCACTATCTCCAATGGTTCGGGGATGACCCCATTCTGAAGAAACTTATCCAACTTTTCCAGACCCTTGCACCTATTTGCTAATTCCTGAACTAAGAAAGAAGGAACTTGCCTAGTCCTATAATTTCTAGACCTGGAGGAAGCTAACCTAATTCCTAAACTGCTATGTACACTGCTGGGAGAACGGGTCAATTCTGTCCTGGATAGGACAAGAGTAGACCCTTGGGACAAAGATTCCGTGACGGCAGGGCTCCCCCACCATACAGACTCCTCGAAAGTGATTTCCCCTTTTGCGGGATGGGAATTAGACTTTTTTTTTCATGACCGAACGCTTGTAGCATGGAACATTCAGAAGAAATGGCGTTGGTCGGAGCTGAGAGCATCGGAACTGTAGGTGGTTGAAATAAGAAAGGAATGAAAGTAGCTGGGGCTGGTTCATCCCTGGCCAAGAAAAGCCCTACCGTCGGTCTGGCTGATTCACAGAACAAGGAGAATATGCCAAAGTCCTCCTCTTGATCATCTTCATAACACTCTCGCACCTCTTCTTCTATCCTGGGTAAATCCTGCTTCTTTCTTACAAAATGATTCATGAGGGACCATCCCTTCGTTTCTTTTGGTGATTCAGCAAACTTATATCCCAGGCCACATCCCCCAGTGGCAGGGCTCTCTGAGATGGGGTCACGGATTCCTTGTTCTTCTTTCCCTAACCCAGAGCCTGAGCTATATCCCATCTTACCCATGAGTTGCCAACCTTTACCCGACCTAGGCCTCAAGTGGGAATTTACTGATGAAAGGACAGGCTCTTTGCTTTTCCTGGAGGTTATCATGGAGGGAATTTGCTCTACTGTCACCGAGTCCAATGACTCGATATAGGGAGTGCTTTTAACCTTCAAAATCTTCCCGTTATACGGGAACTTATAGCACTGATGATTGGTGGATGGGACTCCCAAGGTTTGGTCCATCCATGGTATCCCTAGAATGGCATTGTATATTGGCTTAACGTCCAGAATGTAGAACTCCGAGATCATGGATACCGGGCCGATTTCTAATTGGAGGAAAATCTTCCCATCTGCTGGTCTCTGGGAATTGTCATAAGCTGAGACCATCATAGAGGTTGATTCAATCTTCCTTGGGTCTATCCCTATCCTTTTGAGAGTCTTAAGGGGACATACATTGATGGAGGCACCGGTATCCAATAGAATGGAATCTACTGAATGACCATTAAGGATGGCAGTTAAGCACAGAGGGAGGGATCGGCACTCAGGGGGAGCTAGATCCTTTTCGGGGAAAGAGATCATGGGAGTCTGAGTAACTGAGAGTATAGTATTAGTGACCCCGCTACTAGGAAGATCTTCATTAACCGTGATTTGTTGTAAGAAATTGAACAAAGTCTCCCTGTGTGTGGGAGACCTGCGGATAAGTTCAAGGATGGAGATCTTAGCGGGGGTCTTCTCTAGATGCTGGAGTATGTCATACTCAGACTGGGCATTCTCTTTGGCAGGGAATGAGTTATCTTGATAATCTAGAGGCTGGCTCGGGGGAATGATGCGATTCCTGAGCGTTACCCCTACTGAGATTGGGTCTATTTCCAATGGTGACCTAATGGGATTGAAGTTGATCATTGAACCCTGGTTCTTGCTTAGACAAAAGACAGATAAGGTGGGCCCCTCGGCTGTGATTGGAGGGATCTGAATGAGGGAGACCGGCTTGAGGGTTGCCGATCGCTCTTTGGGCCGGATTAGGACCAAAGGCTGATTAGGGGAAAACGTGGAGACCTCTGGGGTAGCCCCTTTAGCTTCGCACGACCAAGTGGGATCATGGTGTCTTATCCCGGACCCTTCGTACTCCCAGTATTGCTCCCTGCGGACTGTTACGGGCTCCAAGTCCTTGATCAATGTGTTGACCTTTCCTTGAGAGCCGGAGGGATCTTGGCTTACCTGATGAGAGGGTAATGGGTCCTTCACAATTCCCAGTTCTTTCCTAGCCTTCAGAGCCTCAATGGCTTTTCTCATGTCTTCCCAATTTATCCGTCCTTCATCATTCAAGTCATACACCCAATCCCTGAAGGTGAAGCAATTATATATGGTGTGTCCCGTGATCCTATGGTAAGGGCAATACCTGGAGGTGTCCGTATTGCGCGGGACACCTTCTTTTTGAGGCGGAAGTTGAATGGCGTTGCAGGCCATTAAAGCATAAAAGATATATGCCAGTGATTCCGGCAGAGGTGGATATGAGGCCCGCTTAGCCATAGGACGACTGTAGTTAGTCGGGGGAGGGACGGCTGAGTATTGCTTCTGATTGGGCTGAGTATCAGAATTGGGATGAGAACTGGTAACCCTGGTTGGTGGTGCCAGCATGCTGACCTGTTCATTGATAGTGACTCCTTCTGTGGTAGGAGCTGATGTGGTTTTCTTATTCCTGCTTCTATTTTCAAAGAATGAAGGTAGAGTGGAGTCTCAGATTTGAGATTGAACTACCCTAGCTCTGTTGTATAGCTGAGCGAACGTCTGAAGTTCACTGAGCATAAGGATTGCTCGAAGCTGGGGAGTAGCATTGTTAACAAGCATGGTGACTGCTTGTGCTTCAGGAATAACGACCTCCGCTCTAGAAGCCATGGCTCTCCACCTGTTAGCGAAATGAGTGAAGTCTTCGTCAAACTTCATTTTCTCCATTACTAGATCGAACAAGGTGGGGGGCAAGGCTGCCATGTGGTTGAAGTGGGTAATAAACCTCTCAGAGACCATGTCAAAGTTGATCAGGTCAGTAGCTAGTAGAGAAGAGAACCACCTTAAGGCCTCTCCCTCGAGGGACTTTTGGAAAAGGTGGACCAGGAGGACTCTATCGAAGAGCCACTGATGGGAATCCATGAGAAACCCAGACAAATGATGATGGGGGTCAGTGGTACCATCGTATTTTCTGTACTTAGGTACCTTAAACCCTTGTGGAAAATAAGCTGGGGGGAGCTTGCAGTAGCTCGAGAGAGAATATGGCTGCCTGAGGTTGAGATTCTCGGCCATGAGTCGCCGTACACAAGTCTCGACCTCATTCTTGTAAATGAACTCCTCCTGCTTGGGAGGTGTAACCTGGTTGATGGGATTGAAAGGGTTCGTGTGAGTGGGCATGGCTTGACTCGGCTGGGGTCTGCTAGAAGATCCTTGGAATTGGGTTTTCCGAGGAGTGGCATCCTGAATTTTGCCACGAGAAACCAACTGGATGAGTTGATCCGGAGTATAGCGTGATAGGACGGCAATGAGTTCCGGATCTTCTCCAGGGTTTTGGAATGTCCTACTGGAGATCACTGGCTCATCCTCTCCTTGTGAGGTAGAAGATTCGTCAGAATCCTTCCTCTGAGGGCCTTCTCTGGATGCTTGGAGCATCCCTATGAAGGTCTGTTGTGGATCCTCTTCAATCTCAAACAAAGGGTTGTGACTAACATTATCACCGAACTGGTCCATATCATCATACATAGCATTGACATACATTCGGTTCATTATAAAGTACAGACCCTAGATGAGTTGGTCCATATCATCATACATAGCATTGACATACATTCGGTTCATTATAAAGTACAGACCCTAGATGAGTTTATGTTTCACTTGAAGTTTTTACCAATGTTTTTATGAAAGTTGATTTCTACCAAATCAAGTTTGACCCTTAACGTCCCTTCACTTTTCCAAATCTTGTTCCACTGAGATTCAATTAAGTGTCTTAGGATTTAAAATAATTCACTAATTTCTCACACATACCCAGGGTTCCTACAAGGTGGTTTCAGGTACAACCTGCTCGGCGGCCAAGTGGGAATCCCTGGCTCGCGGAGACTGACGGAGGTTCCCAACAGGACAAGACTAGTCGCACCCGAGTGGGAATCCTCAGGTGGAGAGTCAAATCCTGCGGGAGAGGTGACTAAAGAGTGTGATGCCGGCTCTTCCTTAAAACCCCCGCGGAGAACACCCAAAAAAAAAGCCCAGTAAGCAGGTTAGTAAACAGCAGGTCAGAACATTTAACAACTCAACAGAACAAACGGCAGCAATTCATTCATGAACAGAAGAGAATAAAGAAACAGAGTCAGCGGCTAATGGCTAGCCGTCATGGGTCACGGACGGCCAAGTTCTGGCCGTCTACGGGGAGGTCGACGGCCAACTGGTGGCCGTCCAGAAAGTCAGGCGTCCAGGTGATGGCCGTCCAAGGGTCTTGACGGCCAAGGTCTGGCCGTTCAGGGATTATGGAGTGCAAGGTCCTTACCTTCTTTTCCTTTGATTCCGACGTGTGCAGCGGGATACAGAGGTCCCACCGTGATCGCCAGAGGGCTGTAGGCGCCCGGAACGTCCCCCGACGCGGGTGCGAGCGTCGGATGGGGGTTCCTCTCCGTTCGTCTTAGCACTGTGGCGATTTAAAGGGGGTTAGAAATAAAGTGTGATCGCCAGGAGCATAACCTCTCGGTCCCTGTGCTCCGCAGGATGGTGAGGATGTGATCGCGTTCTGTGGGAGCGGGAGATGCTGGTTCCTCCTTCTCTTCCTCCGGCCGGCCAGAAGAGGAGAACCCGGTACTCTGCACGAGTGAAGGTGGTAAGGATCCCCTGAAAATGATAAGCAAAGCACAGAATAACCCGATTAGGAATATTTGGTGCAGGATCTACTCATAAAGATGTAAAAAACTAACTAAAATCAGGAGGGAACGCACCGGATGGGTAGTGGGGAGGGAAGGTGACCATATGTTATGGTCACCCACCTCCCGTTTTTTTTTAAAAACCTCTGTGCGGGGGTAAGAACTACTAGGTCATCTTACGTGCATGCATGCAAATGAGGAGAGTTGTGTGTGTAAAGAGTGAAGTGGTATTGCCAATGTAATGGAATGAAAAGAAAAAAAAGTGAAAGGGAGAGATTAGAAAGGCAAGCCCGTTTCAGAATGCAGCATGAGCCTTCCCCTTTGGAGTCTCCTCGAGCTTCTCCCCAGAAAATCTTCCTCCGGGAATCCTTCAGAATCCTTAACTCTCCAAATCCTTCTTAGCCCTCCAGAATCCTTAACCCGAAGTCCTCCAACCCCCCGCTCGAGAGGATGGGGAGGGTTTAAATAGGCGAAGGAAAAAGGGGAGAAAACAGGAGTCTAAATCTCCGTAAATCACCCTTCAGCCAATAGGAAGTGGTCAAAGGTTAGAGGTAGTGGACGCGGCAGTCGCCGGAGTGGGGAGTGGTCGGAGTAGTGGGGAACGAGGGAGGCGAGTGGAGGAGATTGTAGGGAAGACGGAGTCAAGGGGGTGGTTAAGGAGTGGACGGCCAGGTGACATGCCTTCCATTCTTGTGGTGGAAGGCGGCCCGGCTGGCCTTCGAAGGGGGTGGAAGGCGAGGGGTGGCCTTCGAAGGGGGTGGAAGGCGAGGGGTGGCCTTCGAAGGTGGTGGAAGGCAAGGGAGCTGGCCTTCCACGAAAAGGTGGTAAAAAGTGAAAAAGGTGGCTAAAACGGTGGAAGGCGAGGTAGCTGGCCTTCGAAGGGGGTAGAAGGCGGGGGGGTGGCCTTCGAAGGTGATGGAAGGCAAGGGGGCTGGCCTTCCACGAAAAGGTGAAAAAGGGTGGCCAAAAGGGTGGAAGGCAAGGTGGCTGGCCTTCGAAGGTGGTAGAAGGCGGGGGGTGGCCTTCGAAGGGGTTGGAAGGCGGACTGGCTGGCCTTCCACGAAAAGGTAAAAAGGGGGGCCAAAAGGGTGGAAGGCATGGTGGCTGGCCTTCGAAAGTGATGGAAGGCGAGGGGTGGCCTTCGAAGGTGGTGGAAGGCGAGAGGTGGCCTTCGAAGGTGGTGGAAGGCAAGGGGGCTGGCCTTCCACGAAAAGGTGAAAAGGGTCGGGATTTGGTTGATGGGCCTGGCTGGTAGTGGGCTGAGATGGCTGAAGTGAGGGGATTTTGGTGATGACAGGATAATGGTGGGTTGGGTTCATGACCCAAAGGGTGGTCCAAAATCGGTGTCTACACATATGACTAAACTGAGTGATGAATTTTTCGGAGACCATATCAAAATTGATTAGGTCTATGGCGGGCAAGGAAGAAAACCATCTTAAGGCCTCACCTTCTAAGGATTTCTGGAACAGATGGACAAGGAGGACTCTGTCGTAGAGCCATTGATGGGAATCCATAAGGAAACATGACAGGTGGTAATGAGGGGCAGAGGTGCCATCATATTTCCTATACTTGGGGACTTTGAATCTTGGTGGAAAGTAGGCCGGAGGGAGCTTGCAATAGCTCAAGAGAGAGTGCGGTTGTTTCAGGGTAAGTTTCTCGGCCATGAGCTTACGCACATAGGTTTCAACCTCACTTTTGTAAATGAATTCCTCTTGCTTGGGAGGAGGTGTAGTTTGAGAGACTGGCATCGGCATGACGGGTGGAGCAACTGGAGTAGGAGTTGCCTGGTTGATGCGAGTCTGAGCTCTGTTGGAAGATCCTTGGAAGTGAGTTCTCCGAGGAGTGGCATCTTGAGTTTTGACACAAGAGGCCAACTGGATGAGTTGATCAGGGGTGTACCGTGATAACACGGTAATAAGTTCCGGGTCCTCACTCGGGTTTTGGAAGGTTCTGTTGGAGATTATAGGGTCACTTTCTGAAGAAGAAGATTCATCCAAGCATCTTCTCCTAAGTTCCTCTCTAGATGTTTGGAACATGCCCACAAATGTTTGTTGTGGATTCTCTTCAATCTCGAACAGAGGGTTGTGTGTGACATTGTTACCAAACTCATCCATGTCATCATACACAGTGTTACCATACATTCGATTCATTATGAAACACAAATCCTAAGAGATTTTATATTTAACTTGAAAGGTTAACTGTGCATTATGAGTGTTGGTTTCTAACAAATCAAGTTCAAACCCTTAACGGCCCTGTACTTTTCTTTCAAAACCTGTTCCACCAAAGTTTAGTTAGGTATCTTTGATTTTGAAATAATTCTCTCAGTGACGCCTACGGGTGGACGATTTTGAATGGGAAGGCTTAATTCCTCATACGAACCCGGGATCCTATTAGGTGGTTTAGGTACAACCCGCTCGGCAGCCAAGTAGGAATACCTGGCTCGCGGAGACTCACGGAGGTTCCCAACAGAATAAGACTAGTCACACCCGAGTGGAAATCCTCAGGTACAGAGTCAAACACTGTGGGAGAGGTAACTAGAAGTGTGATGCCGGCTCTTTCTTAAGAACCCCCGCGGATATTACCCCGGAATTAACCCACAGTTCAACAGACAAGAGAAGACAAGAGAACAGTAAACAAAAAAAACTGGAACACGCAAAAATTTATTCAACAAGTGAAAATTGGACAGCTAGAAGGCCAACTGCCTAAGGGCTTGGACAGCCAGACCTGTGGCCGTCCTGGAGCCTGGACAGCCAGCTACTTGGCCGTCCTAGAGCCTGGACGGCCAGGCAGTTGGCCATCCTGGAGTCTGGATGGCCAGCTACTTGGCCGTCCTAGAGCCTGGACTGCCAGGTAGTTGGCCGTCCTGGAGTCTGGACGGCCAGGTTCTTGGCCGTCTGGGAGTCTGGGCGGCCAACTGCTTGGCCGTCCGGGACTCTAGGCAGCCAAGTGCTTGGCCGTCTGGGACTCTAGGCGGCCAAGTGCTTGGCCGTCCGTGGGAGGAGCTCTTACCTTTTTTAAACTGTCTTACAATGTGCGCGACGAGCAAGAGAGTGTCCCACCGTGATCGCCAGAGGGCTGTAGGCGCCCGGAACGTCCTCCGCCGCTGCTGTGGGCTTCGGGCAAGGGCTTCTCCATTCTTCTTAGCACTGGGGCGATTTGGAACGGTTAGGAATCAAAGTGTGTGATCGCTAGGAGCATTACCTTACGGTCCCTGTGCTCCGCAGGATGGTGAGAGTGATTGCGTTCTGATGGAGCGGGGATAGTGGGTTCCTCTTCTCTGCCTCCGGCCGGCCGAAGAGGGAGAGCTCGGTAGTCCGCATGCAGAATCTGGTAGGAGCCCCTAAGAGAAAAAAGACAAAAGAGAGTAAAGAGAACCAATTAGAACTGTGATATGTAGAGTTTATCCATGCAAATATGTAAATAAACTAAAATTGAAAGTGGACGCACCGGATGGGTGTTTGGGGAGGGAAGGTGACCATATGTTATGGCCACCCACCTCCCGTTTTTTGTTTGAAACCTCTGGGGGTGAAGGGTGCTAAGTCATCCTAAGATGCATGCATGCAAATGGGGTGCTCGTGTATGGTAATAGTGAAAAGTAAAAGTAGTGTGATAAAAGGAAAAGAGTAAGAGGAGAAGGTAATGCTACGGAGTGGATGGATGGTGGGAATGCAGTGAGAAATAAAAGGAGAAAAATAAGGAGAGAGCTAAGAAAACAGGCCTATTTGGAATGCGGAGTATTACTCTGCTTCCTCTGACTCGTCGACTACTAAGGTTTTCTCCCGCTCGAAGCTCTTCGAAGTCTTCCAACTCCTTGCCCGCTCAACTCTCCTTCTAACCTCAAAACCAACCCCCTTGCCCCAACCTCCCTTCTCGAGGGGACATGGGGGGTTTAAATAGGTGAAGGGAAAATAGGGGTCTAAATCCCTATAAATCATCAAAGAACCAATGGGAAGCGGTCAAGAGTTGGAGGTTGTGCACGCGGCAGTCACCGAAGTAGGGAGTGATCGGAGTAGTGGGGGTGAGGGTGGCGAGTGGAGGAGATGGTGGGAAGACGAGGTCAAGATGGAAGTTAGGGGAGTGGACGGCCAACTATCCTGCCTTCCAATTCCGTGGAAGGCCAGGTAGCTGGCTTTCCACGAAGAGGTGGAAGGCGGCCCGATTGGCCTTCGAAGGGTGGTGGAAGGCAAGGGGTGGCCTTCGAAGGGTGGTGGAAGGCGGACAGGTTGGCCTTCAAAGGATGGTGGAAGGCAGACAGGTTGGCCTTCGACGAAAAAGGTGGTGAAAAGTGAAAAAGGTGTCCAAAAGGTGGAAGGCAAGGTAGCTGGCCTTCCACGGGTGGTGGAAGGTGGCCTGGTTGGCCTTCCACGAAAAGGTGGTAAAAAGTGAAAAAGGTGGCCAAAAGGTGGAAGGCAAGATAGCTGGCCTTCCGCGGGTGGTGGAAGGCGGCCTGGTTGGCCTTCCACAAAAAGGTGGTAAAAAGTGAAAAAGGTGGCCAAAAGGTGGAAGGCAAGGTAGCTGGCCTTCCAAGGATGGTGGAAGGCGGGCTGGTTGGCCTTCCACGAAAAGGTGGCTAGAGCCGAGATTGGTTAATGGGCCTGATTATTTAGTGGGCTGAAGGATGAGATGGCTAAGGTGGTGGGTTTGGTGGTGATGGGCTAATGATGGATGAGGTTCATGACCAAAAGGAGGGTCCAAAATCGGTGTCTATAAGTTCATTATCCAGGACATAAGGAATTTGCTTAGACCTGATGACAATCTTCAGGTTCCTGAGCCAATCTGAGTAATTCAGGCCTATCAAACGATTTGCATCAAGTATGCCTCGCAACGGATTATGGTGCGACATTTTAGCCTACAGGAGATAATCAGATTACAATTAGCAGATATTCAGTTAATTAATTTAAAAACAAGACATGGATTTTGTTTATCTAGTTTTACTCCCACTAACTTTCGTCGAACTGTATAACTTTCAGATATACAGAACGGGAGACGCCGACTGTCTCCTAATAGGATTAGAATCTCCAAGCATCACAATATGACCTCGGATAAACACATAGTATCATACCGCTATCTCAGAGCAATCATCTCATGATAAATGCAACTCTATACAATATCCGATCATATTTCAGCTCCCAGGTTATAAATGGTCTCGGGTAAACACAGTAGACCATTATCCCCGGTCTAAGCATTACCATCAATATGTGATAGAGTAGAGTAGAAATATAGTTCCCGGGTAAACACATAGATAACTATATTGTTCCTCTATTTTTATCCAAATGCATCTAATGCCATGATTAATAGTCCTCCCAACAGGCGATGGCAAATCTCGGGTAAACACATAGAATATACCACTACTGAATTAAGTTATATTAATCATATTGATGGAGAGCCACGCGGTGCATTCTCAATAACTCGCGCTACGGCTTAGATTTTGTAACAAAGGTTTTATTTATTTACTTTGGTCTCATCTTAGCTGATAGTATTAAATATTACATATACTAATAACCTAGCTAATTTGATTCACAATCAAAATAAAACACACACATCACATACATGTCATTACTGTGGTCATGGACGGCACTGCGGTTTGACTTGAGCCAGACAGTCAAACACACGCACACAATATAAAAGTTTGTATCATGAGTCTGCAAACTCAGGATAAATGAACTCCTTCATATCCTTCTTGGTTGCAGTTGTGATCATCCTCGTTCCACGCTTTATCTCCTCGATCAAATTACAAGATAATTTAAAAGAAGCCTTATGGCGAGTACAGCAGGGAGGGAGGTAGAGACACAATAGAATATGTGAGAGGGAGAGGTTCATAGACCTCTATTTATGAACAAATAATAAACCACACAATCACATATTATTGATTCACATCCCCAAGCTAAATTTAAAGTGCTCATCCATGACCACCAAGTAATTTTAATTAAACAAACCACACATGTAGTGCACATCTCATGGATAAATAAAAAATTTCAAAAATATTTAATATTTTGGTTTCATAAACCAGGGACCAAACAAAATTTGGAGAATTTAGTTTTTCAAAAATTTAATTTCCTTTTAATCAAAAATGTAAATCATATTTAAATACATTAAACATACATCACATGTGCAAAGATTCTAAAACATAAATTTCTAGAATATTCCATGCAAATAAAAAATAATAATCTAACGTTTAGATTAGACTTAATTCTTTATCTAACAATTAGATTAATTATTATACGATGTGAATCTAACACTTAGATCATATTGTTAAGATTAATTATCAATTTAACATTTAAATTAATAATTATCCATAACAAATAACAACATTTGTTAATTAAGATAACAAAATAAAAAGATTATGTTGGGTCCCTTAAAAGTTAAATTAAATAAAATCTTTATTTCAAAACAATTTGAAAATTTAAAAATTTTAAAACAATTTAATTTATTATAAAATCTGGGTCTAAAAAGAAAACCAGGTGGCTCAACCCACCCCTGGCCGAACCAGGGCTCAGCCCAGCTGAGCCATCGGCTCGGACCAATGGCGCGGGGCATGGAGCAGTGGACCCGTGGTTTCAGACCCAGTCCGAGCCCGGTCCGGCCCAAGTCAGACCGGTGCGGCTAGGAAACCCTAGCCGCATGGGCCCGACCACCTTCTCCCCCCCCCCCCCCTTTCAGGCAGCGCCTGAAAGCAGGAACCGTAGGGGGGAAGGGGCATGGCCGGCGACGGCACTGGCGCTTGGGGGCCACCGGACCGTCGTCGGTCACCCCACCGGCACTAAACAACGCCGTCTGAGTTTCTGCCCCCCGTTTCTAAAGGGACCCCGATGCCTCGCATCACATGTAATCATCCAAACATCACCCTATGAGCGCCGTTCTTCGTCCTACGAAGAACACGAGAAACCCAATAAAAGTACGATTTCTGAAGAAATAAAATTAATCAAATTAATTCCATCCATCTTATGAATATTATTTCTCAAACAGAATCATTTAATATGCATGGAATATACCTAAAAAATTAAATTTTGAAATTCGAAACGGCAAAGAACACAGTGGAACCTGGCTTTGATACCACTGTTGGGTTCACTGTGTCGAGATCAGACCGAAAAATGCAGCGGAAATAATTATTCAGGATCGGATCCATCTCATTTCAATCAACAAAAATAAACTGGGAAATCTAATTTACCTTGCGCGGATTCGAATCCGTGTTCGTTCTCCGGTTCCGTCGGAGCGATGCCGCAAGTCGTCCAGGTGCCCGGCCTCTAGCGGTATCCACGCGGTTCTCCTCGCGATGGATCGTCCTCTCCTCCTCTCTCGATGCGGCGTTCGTGGATCCTGTCTAGCTACGCGTAATCCGCCACAGCATGCGGATTCAGAAACTCCCGTCGGACGGAAGGCAGAGCAATCGGGAGCCGAAGCGGAGCCTTCAGAGGGTCGGCCTCGAGATGTGCGCCCAGGAGAGAGAAGAGAGAGAGGGCGGCGGCTAGGGTTAAGGTTGCTAGCCCCCGACCTAGCAGCCGTTCTTTTATAATAAGCATATTTGCAGTTTTTCATAAAAACCCATACTTATCCAAAATCCCGTCTAAATATCTATCGACTTGAAAACCTTTTTCGTGTGACCCTCTAGGCCCAAATACCAGTCTAGTTATTGGCCCATTAAGCCTAGTAACTCTTTACGGACCCACTGAATTAATTAATATCCTTATACTAATTAATCAACCGAAGTTAATGTCCCACAGTAAATTTAGACAGGTTGCCGATCACGTTGGATGACAAGCAACATCGCGTAATCTTGGATGGCATTGGGGTTATCGCAACCCACTATTGGAATCTTTTCGTCATCGGTTAGCGTGTGGATATAATCCTTCATCCGTGCAATGTTCCTGAATCGACCTAAGGTATGGTTTACTGTTAAACCCTAGCCGGTCGATTCACTTGAATCAAATGCCGCTAATCTATATCGAATAACTCTTTATCTGATACAGTGTCCGCCCAGGTCAGGGACTTAAGCGCATCATTCCCGGAACATTCTCTCTCATAATACCAAGAGCGGATGATCCCATATTGAATACACAATTACCTTCGAGGGCATTTCTCTGAACCCGATCATTTGACTTATTGATAACCCATGGCTAGGGATTCGTTAGTCAAAGTCAAAGCCCAGAGACGTACCAACAAAGTATCTTTGGTGTCACAGGTCTAAAGATCATCTACGCAACTGAGATAAAAGAATCGAGCTGGTTAACAGTGAGGTATATATCATCCAACAATTCTAGGTCGGATCAATTCAGTGAACCCATTACCCAATGAGCACCTACAGGTCCAATAGAGTGTCTCCATACAAGTGACTTATAAGATTAGTCACCATCATCATATGGGCTGAAGAAACCTATACTAGTCAATCCGGATGTTTGATGTCCATCTCAAACATCCTCCGACTAGGAATGATTAAGAATATGTGTTTATAAGTCTTCGGTCCCGTAATTATGATCTCATCATAATCCGAAGATTGTTGCACATGTTTATGGACTTCATTGTGATACGATAATCATAGATCGAACTAATTACACACAATGAATTTAATGTCATTATATTAATAAACTGAATGATACATAGTATTAGATTGGCTTTCAGACCACCTAATACTAACATGAACAACATGAATCTTTCCACTTATTTAACAGACATGCATCCAAAGTACAACATGAGTAGGTTTAACATGACATGCAACTAGTGATAGAATTTGGTGGCCTTAATGCCAATCATTGTACATTCTAATTCTAAATATTAATAAAGACAATCATTTCATTAAAGATAGTTCTCGTAAATTAACTATCGTAATGAAGGTCCGTAGACAAATGCATAGGATATTGGATCATGATGAGATCATGATAGTGAGATCAATATTCTTAGTCACTTGTCTTAAATAGTTCTCGATCATAAGATATTTGAATTAGATGTTAAATATCAGATAAGATCGACATAAGTTATTTCTGCTCATGCAATGAGGGTGAATGATCTCACATTCACTCGTGTGGTGACACAAAGACAAACTTGTGGATGTTCATTAGAGAATGAGTTCACTGATCAGATCCGAATAAGAATTCCTGAATGGTCATTATACCTGAAAGTCAACCAGGGAATTCAATCGTTGCAGTAGCGCAGTTGGTCCTTTGACCTAAGTCACCAACGATACCTTGCTTCTAGACCATTGTGACTTGATTCTCTAGCTTGTGGACTTTAACCATTAAGTCCACGATAGTCAGTCTCTAAGACATAGGGGAAAGCTTGCAAAGGTAATTGAGTGAACAACAAGGGATCACTCACTTTTGGTATACCAATGGAGAGAGAATGTCCGATGGATGTGTACATAGAAATCTTTGGCCAGGGCCAACTGAAAGAGATGTCTTTCTAGAAGTTAACTGAGTACTGGAATCCATCTAAATAATGCGATAAAGGGTTTGACTATCAAACCATACCCTTGCATTATTGGGACATTCGATGAGTGAAGGATTTTATCTGTATGGTATCTGCAGACAGAAAGGTTCAAATAAAGGGAACAGTATCCCTTATATCTTCTAGGATCATGAGGTAGTGTTTGGTGTCGTTCATGGTCAGAAGGTCAAGTGGATTAATCATCGGATGATAAACCACTTATTTATTGAATTAATTATTTAACATATGATGTTTAAATAATAATTAATAAATACTAAACTTTAAAATTAGTTCTAAGTTTAGTGGGCCTGAAACTAGACTGATATCTGGGCCTAGAGGGTCACACACATAAGAGTTCTCGTATGACGGTGAGAGATATTAAATATTATATTTATCTAGGTTTTTTGAAAGGCCGCAGGATAAAAATGAATATTTAAATAAAGAATTATCTAAGGCCAAGCTCTTGGATAATTATGAGAAAATTACTTGGCATTATCTCTTATTCAAATAAGAGTTATAAAGGAGGCCAACGGGAGGGTTATGTACGTACACACGCCACAACTCTTTTGGAGTTTCTCTCTCCTCTCTCTCTCTCTCTCCCCCTTAAAGAAGAATAGATCTCTCTCTCTCTCTCCTGCTATTCAACTACATGGTAGATTTGAGATCGGGTCGACGTCTTCAAGCCGAAGAAGAAAATGCGTCTTCGTCGGGAGCTCGTGTGGATACCTTTAGAAATCGTGCGCGTGTGCGATTACCGAATCGGTTCAATCCACGGAAGATTCGAAACCCCACAAAGGTGAAGAACGGTTCTTCCGAATTTATAAATCGTCTGTTTTTCAATCCCAGCAACGTGATACTAAGAATTGTTTATTTCCGCTGCGTTTTTATGTCGATTCCTTACAGTGGTATCAGAGCCAGGTTGTTGGTTCGATCGAAATCGACATCGTTTTTTGTGACGATTTCTTGTTATGCGTGAAGAACGTGCATTGTACACATTTTTGGGCTAAAAATTATTTTAATTTTCATCTGATGAACGGGAATTGTTCCCAGGCTTAAAGGGTGTAAGTTTATTCTATTGGATAACCATGCGGGTAGATCAAATATGGCTATTGTTTTTTTCCCTCTTTTGAGAATAATCCTCTACGTGCACAACCTAATGAGATCCAGGACTGTCCTTAATTCTCTGCTACTGCATGGAGATATGGTGAGGAGAAAGGGGGTTTGTGGTGTTGCTTTTGCCTGCCAGGATGCGCTTATTTTTTTCTTCTACCCATGGGCTAGGAAAGAAGCTATAATAATAAGGTGTTTAAAGAATCCGCAGGGATGGTCCCTGGGTTCCTGCCACCGTTTAGGATGGCCAGCGAGGTCTCCGGTCACAACCGATGCTCCCTAATGCCGGCGGCAACCTCCTTTTTCCTTCTCGAGGGCATGCGAAGAAACCACATGCAGGACCGGCCACGCAAATAGGGTATCGGGCTTCCAGGAAAAATCGAACGTCCGACGACGTCCACCGGCGTCAGAGGGTCTAGTTGGAGCTTTCCCGGCCCCTGTCTCGGTTGGCGGCGAGCTCCCCCTGCCGGCAGGCCCGCGAACCAGGCGCCTGCGGCGGGGGTGAGCGGCGCGTGGGTTACCAAGCTGCCCACCCGGACCCACGCCAGATCCAAACCGGGCCGGACCCGGCGCCCCCCAACCGACCCGTTTAGGCTATTTAACCCCCTTTTTACCCCTTTTTAAATTGTTTAAAAACCCATTTTAGCAGTTTTAAAATTTGTTTAAACTATAATTATTTTAATTAATATATTATTAGATTGTTTAATTAACTGTTAGTTAAAATTATAAGGGTTTTAAGTTAATGGGGTATTTGTTAATTATTTAAAATAGTTTTAAATTATTAACTTAATTCCCTATTAAACAATTAAGTTGATAATTTTATTTTAAACTTAATTCTTCTTCTGCATAACTTGAAATTTTTCTTTTGTTCAAATTGTTTGAGCATGTGACTTGTTAACTAAATAGTTTAGTTAATTTAATTATCAATGATACTGTATATATTGTTGATAAACTTGAAATAATTGTTATTTCAAAAAAATAATGGTATTATATTTTTATTTTACCAAATATAATTATCTGATAATTATTTGATGCAATTGATGTATTGTGTTGAATGGTGGGATGATCATAGACTTAGGTTAATCATGTGATGGTTATTATAGTTGAATACAATGCATGTTTTATTTAATATTTTTAAATAGGACATGTGTGTCCTCCTCTCTTAATCCAAATGTACATTCTATATCCTTCAATGTTTGTACTCCCCTTGATAAGATCAAGGTTGCAAATTATTATTTAAATGTACATTAGTGGACCTGCGAGTCCTATGTTCATATTTATATGTAATTTTTGCAGATTAAGTTATTGAGGATGGGATCTTCTGAAGACACCTCTGGAGGACGGACTCGCATCAAATGGAACATGTATTACTGGATTCACCACAGGATCTCATTATGGATCATCGTTTGGCTCTGATGATTTCATAATAGAATTTGTAATCCATGATCATCCTATTTTAAATTTCTGCTTATATGTGATATTTGTGGAATATGCTATTAGATAAATATTTTTATTTAGTATAACTAATATTTCAAATCGAAATATTATTAACAGCATGATTTTATAAATCAACTTAAATACCCTCTTTTTCAAATTTAAGTTGTAACGTGAGATATTTATAATAATCCGTGTAACCCACCATCATTCTGGATCTTAAGTTAAATTTTTATTTCAAATGGATTTATTATGCTATCACAAGATCTATTTGATTTAGAAATTAATCACGATCTATGACATAATGATGTCATTTTAAAGAGGTGAATAAATGATGTAATTTTGATTAACTACCACAATGATTACACTACGAGTTCATGCTATCTATGTAATGATAGATTAACTTAACTAAATCATTTGATTTGTTGTGCTACCCCAAGTTCAATCTTATTTAGGGGTTATAAACTAATCGGATGTTGCAATTGTTGCGATTGCCAAGAGTTGGGTGCCTAAGAAATGTGATGTGATTTGTTATGCTACAACAAGATCACATGCATGATATCCAAAGGATTCTGATCCTCATTAGGAGATCACCAAAATCTCCCGTTCTATACAATAGAGGGTCGTACATATTACGAAAAAATTGTGGGAGTTAAATCTAGATTAAAAGTCTTAAATCTGATTTAATTGAATTATCTACTCATTGTCGTAAAATTTCTTTGTAGGTCGCTATGTTGTCGCTTAATCCTCTTCGTAGCATACTCGATGCTAACAAACTCACGGGACCGAATTATATTGATTGGCTCCGCAATCTGAAGATTGTCCTCAAGTGTGAGAAAGTTGCTTATGTCTTGGATTAGCCTGATCTAGAACAGCCTAGTAAAAATGCCAATGAGGATGAACTGATGATTTACGAAAACTGGAAGGAGGACTCTATTAAAATTTAATGTTATATACTGGGTTCTATGTCTAATGAACTACAAAGATAGCATAATAATATGGAAGTTAAGGCCATTCTAAATCACCTACAACAGTTGTTTGGTGAACAGTCCAGAACAAAAAGATATGAGATATCAAAGAAACTGTTCAGGACTAGAATGATCGATGGCACATCTGTGCAAACACATGTGCTTAAAATGATAGAGTGAATAGAAAGGCTCGCAATACTTGACTTTGTTATGAACAATGACTTAAGCATCGATTTAATCCTTCAGTCCTTACCAGATTACAGTTTATCATTAACTTCAATATGATTAAAATTGAGGTTACACTAGCTGAGCTGCTCAATATATTCAAGACAGGTGAAAGTACAATCTAAAAGGATAAGTCACACATTATGCTTGTTGGTAAGACCAATAAGAAAAGGAAAGTTGGACAGACCTTTAAGAAAAGAAACTGCAAAATTTATCTAGAAGAAAAAGTAAAGGAGAAGCTTGGAAAAGCTTCAAGTATACTCATAATTGATCTTAACTTGTCTTATATAGAATCTACATCTTGGATATTAGATACTAGATATATTTCTCATATATGCAACAACTTGCAGGTGCCAACAAGTAAAAGAAGACTAAATCGTGGAGACGTGGATCTGAGACTTGGAAATGTAGTAAAGGTTGTTGCATTAGCTATGGGGATAGCAAGACTCAAGATGCCATTAGGAGACATATTGGAACTTAAAGATTGTTATTATGTTCCAACTATTATTAGGAATATCATTTCTAATTCTTGTTTAGATAGAGAAAGATATTCAATGAAACTAAAGAATAATGATTGTTCTATTTATCTAAGAGACAAATTGTTTGCTTATGGATATTTATAAAATGATTTGTATTTACTTAATTTTGCATATGATATATGTCTAGTAAATAAGTCTCTTGAACAAATAGATAAAGATGTGAATAAATCATACATATGGCATTGTAGGCTTGGTCATATAAATGAGAACAGGATTATTAAGTTGCAAAAGAATGGATACTTTGATCCATTTGATTATGAAACATTTGCAACTTGTGAAGATTGTCTCATAGGAAAAATGACTAAAGCTCCATTTGCTGGATATGAGGAAAGGGCTAAGAAAATATTTGAACTAATACATACTGATGTATGTAGTCCAATGTTCACTCATGCTATGGGTGGTTACTCATACTACGTTTTATTTATAAATGATTTCTTGAGATATGGCTATATATATTTAATAAAATATAAGTCAGAAGTCTTTGAGAAACTTAAAGAATTTAAAAATAGAGTTGAAAAACAAACTGGAAAGAGTATCAAGACTCTTCGATCTGATCGAGAGGTGAATACTTAAGTATAGAATTCACACAATGTCTAAAGAATAATGGTATTCTATCTCAGTGGACTCCTCCCTATACACCACAATTAAATGGTGTGTCAGAAAGGAGGAACCATACTCTATTAGATATGGTACGATCAAAGATGACTTATGCTAAACTTCCAATTTCTTTATGGGGATATGCACTATTGTCTGTTGCATGTCTGTTGAACAAAGTTCTTAGTAAGTCAGTATCTTCCACTCCATATGAGATAAGGAATGGGAAGAAGTGAGATTTTAAGCATATTAGAATCTGAGGTTGTCTTGCACATGTCAAAAGACATGATCTAGATAAATTGGATTCCAGGACAGAAAAATGCAAGTTTGTGGGATATCCAAAAGAGACTTTTAGATATTATTTCTATCAGCCCAGCGATCAAAGGATGTTTGTCGCAAAAGAGTTGTCTTCTTAGAGAAAGAATATATTTTAAAAGAAGACAGTGGGAGCAAGATAGAACTGGAAGAAATTTCAGACTCACAAATCAATGATGGCTCATCTGATGAACCATTGATTCAAGAACCTGTTCAAAACAATACACAAGAAATTCGCAGATCTAGTAGACTACCTAAGCAGCTTGAAAGATATGTTTGATATATCGATGACGGCAAATCAATAGTACACTTAAATGAGGATGATGATCCTCAAACCTACCAAGATGCCATGAATAGTTAAGAATCAGAGAAATGGCAAGAGGCAATGAAATCAGAAATTCAATCCATATATGACAACCAAGTTTGGAACTTGATTATTCTGCCAGAAGGTATAATATCTATTCGCAGTAAATGGATCTTTAAAAGAAAGATCGGGGCAGATGGACATATTGACACTTACAAGGCAAGGCTAGTAGCGAAAAGGTATCGTCAAAGACAAGGAATTGACTATGACGAAACTTTTTTCTCAGTTTCCATGATTAGGTCAATCATAATACTTCTTGTCGTTGCTGCATTGTATGATTATGGAATATGGCAAATAGATATGAAAACAATATTCCTTAACGGCAACCTTCAGGAAAAAGTGTATATGATACAACCTAAATGATTCACTTCTAAAGAGGATCTAAGTAAACTATGCAGGCTGCAAAGATACATTTATGGATTAAAGCAGGCATCCCGAACTTGAAATTTAAGATTTGATGAAACAATCAAATCTTATGACTTCATTAAGAATGAAGATGAAACTTGTGTATATAAAAAGACTAGTGGGAACGTAATTACCTTTTTAGTACTTTATGTTGATGACATTCTACTCATTGGGAATGATATAGAAATGTTATCATTAGTAAAGATTTGGTTATCTAAAACTTCTCTATGAAGGATTTGGGAGAGGGATCCTATACTCTTGGAAGAAGGATCTATAGAGATAGATCCAAGAGGATGCTTAGATTATCCCAATCCATGTACATGGATACCATAGTCAAAAAGTTTGACATGAAAACTTCCAAGAGAGGTCTCATTCCAATAAGACATGGAATTTATCTCTCCAAAGGAATTCTCCCAAGACACCTGAAGAGAAAGCATATATGGATAGAGTTCCTTATGCTTCCGCAATAGGATCTATCATGTATGCAATGCTATGTACTAGAACTAATGTGGCACATCCACTAAGTGTCACTAGTAGACATCAGGCTAATCCAGGTGAGGTACACTGGAAGGCGGTGAAATGTATCCTTAGATACTTGAGAAGGACTAAGGATCTATTTCTCGTCTATGGAGGAGACAACTTGGAACTTCGAGGATATACTGACTCTAGCTTCCAGTAGGATATGGACGACAACAAATCCATATCTGGATTTGTGTTCATGCTAAATGGAGGTGCAGTGAGTTGGAAAAGTTCCAAACAAGAAACAACTACAAATTTGACGACCGAAGCAGAATACATTGCTACAGCTAAAGCAGTTAAGGAGGCGGTTTGGATGAAGAAGTTCATCTCTGCACTTGGAGGAGTCCCAAGCATTTCAAATCCTGTCCCATTATTGTGTGACAACAATAGGGCAATAGCACAACCAAAGGAGACAATATCACATCAGAAGTTAAAGCACATTCTGAGACGATTTCATCTGATCTATAAGATAATCGCCCGAAGAGATATAGTGGTTGAGAAAGTCTCATTCGAAGATAATATAGCAGATCTCTTGACTAAGCCATTGTCTCAAAATAATTTAGAATGTCACCTTAAGTCTATGGGACTTATACATATGGGTGATTGGCTTCAGTCCAAGTATGAGAATGATAGAATTGGGTGGCCTTAATGCCAATCATGGTACATTCTAGTTCTGAATATTAATAAACACAATCATTTCATTATATATAGTTCTCACAAATTAACTATCGTAATGAAGGTCCATAGACAAATGTATAGGATATTAAATCATGATGAGATCATGATAGTGAGAACAATATTCTTGGTCACTTATCTTAAATAGTTCTCGATCATAAGATATTTGAATTGGACGTTAAATATCCGAAAAGATCGACATAGATTATTTATGCTCATGCGATGAGGGTGAATGATCCCACATTCACTCGTGTGGTGAAAATAAGACAAACTTGTGGGTGCTCATTAGAGAATGAGTTCACTTATCAGATCCGAATAAGAATTCATGAATGGTCATTATACCTGAAAGTCAACCAAAGAATTCAATCGTTGCAGTAGTGCAGTTGGTCCTTTGACCTAAGTCACCAACGATACCTTGCTTCTAGACCATTGTGACTTGATTCTTTGGCTTGTGGACTTTAACTATTAAGTCCACGATAGTCAGTCTCTTAGACACAGTGGAAAGCTTGCAAAGGTAATTGAGTAAACAACAGAGGATCACTCACTCTTGGTATACCAATGGAGAGAGAATGTCCGATGGATGTGTACACAGAAATCTTTGGCCAGGGCCAATTGAAAGAGATGTCTTTCTAGAAGTTAACTGAGTACTGGAATCCATCTAAATAATGCGATAAAGGGTTTGACTATCAAACCATACCCTTGCATTATTGGGACATTCGATAAGTGAAGGATTTTATCTGTATGGTATCTGCAGACAGAAAGGTTCAAATAAAGGGAACAGTATCCCTTATATCTTCTAGGATCATGAGGTAGTGTTTGGTGTCGTTCATGGTCAGAAGGTCAAGTGGATTAATCATCGGATGATAAACTACTTATTTATTTAATTAATTAATTAACATATGATGTTTAAATAATAATTAATAAATACTAAACTTTAAAATTAGTTCTAAGTTTAGTGGGCCTGAAACTAGACTGATATCTGGGCCTAGAGGGTCACACACATAAGAGTTCTCGTATGACGGTGAGAGATATTAAGTATTATATTTATTTAGACTTTTGTGAAAGGCCGCAAGATAAAAATGAATATTTAAATGGAGAATTATCCATGGCCAAGCTCTTGGATAATTAGAAGAAAATTACTTGGCATTATCTCTTATTCAAATAAGAGTTATAAAGGAGGCCAAGGGGAGGGTTGTGTACGTACACAACACCACAACTCTTTTGTTGTTTCTCTCTCCTCTCTCTCTCTCTCCCCCTTAAAGAAAGATAGATCTCTCTCTCTCCTGCTATTCAACTATATGGTGGATTTGAGATCGGGTCGACGTCTTCAAGCCGAGGAAGAAAATGTGTCTTCGTCGGGAGATCGTGTGGATACCTCTGGAGATCGTGCGCGTGCACGATTACCGAATCAATTCAATCCACGGGAGATTCGAAACCCCACAAAAGTGAAGAATGGTTCTTCCGAATTTATAAATCGTCCGTTTTTCGATCGCAACAACGTGATACTAGGAATCATTTATTTCCACTACATTTTTCTGTCGATTCCTTACAGTAGTATCAAAGTTAGGTTGCTGGTTCGATCGAAAAATGGCATCGTTTTTTGTGACGATTTCTCGTTATGCGTGAAGAAAGTGTATTGTACACGTTTTTAGGCTAAAAATTATTTTAATTTTCATCTGATGAACGGGAATTGATCCCAAGCTTAAAGGGTGTTAGTTTATTTTGTTAGATAACCATAAAGGTAGATCAAACATGGCCATTATTTTATTCCCTCTTTTGAGAATAATCCTCTACATGCACAGCCCATAGAGATCCAGGACTGTCCTCGATTCTCTGCTACTGCATGGAGATACGGTGAGGAGAAAGGGGGTTTGTGGTGTTGCTTCTACCGGCCAGGATGTACTTATTTTTTTCTTCTACCCACGGGCTAGGAAAGAAGCTATAATAATAAGGTGTTTAAGGAATCCGCAGGGATGGTCCTTGGGTTCTTGCCACCGTTTAGGATGGCCTACGAGGTCTCCAGTCACAACCGGTGCTCCCCAACGCCGGAGGCAACCTCCTTTTTCCTTCCTAAGGGCATGCGAAGAAACCGCATGCAGCATCGGCCATGCAAATAGGGTATCGGGCTTGCAGGAAAAATCAAACGTCTAGCGACGTCCACCGGCGTCGCCGGCGACGTCCGCCGACGTCGGAGTGTCTGACTAGAGCTTCTCTGGACCTTACCTCAGTCGGCGGCGAGCTCCCCTCGCCGGCAGGCCCACGAACCAGGCGCCTACCCCCGTAGGAACCCTAACAGGCGGCGGGGGTGAGCGGCGCGTGGGTTATCGGGTGGCCCGCCTAGACCCGCGCCATATCCGAACTGGGTTCCGACTTGGCACCCCCCAACCGACCCATTTAGGCTATTTAACCCCCTTTTTACCCCTTTTTAAATTGTTTAAAAACCCATCTTTGCAGTTTTAAAATTTGTTTAAACTGTAATTATTTTAATTAATAGATTATTAAATTGTTTAATTAACTATTAGTTAAAATTATAAGGATTTTAAATTAATAGGGTATCTACAAATGGAAAGGTTCAAATAAAGGGAACAATATCCCTTATATCGCCTGGGATCATGAGGTAGTGGTTGGTGCCATTCATGGTTAGAAGGTCAAGTGGATTAATCATCGGATGATAAACCATTTATTTATTGAATTAATTATTTAACAAATGATGTTTAAATACTAATTAATAAATACTAAACTTTAGAATTAGTTCTAAGTTTAGTGAGCCTGAAACCAGACTAATATATGGGCTTAGAGTGTCACACACATAAGAGTTCTCGTAAGACGGTGAGAGATATTAAATATTATATTTATCTAGATTTTTGTGAAAAGCCGCAAGATAAAAATAAATATTTAAATGTAGAATTATCTAAATTCAAGCTCTTGGATAATTATGAGAAAATTACTTGGCATTATCTCTTATTCAAATAAGAGTTATAAAAGGAGGCCAAGGGGAGGGTTGTGTACGTACACAACACCACAACTCTTTTGGAGTTTCTCTCTCCTCTCTCTCTCTCTCTCCCTTGAAGAAAAATAGATCTCTCTCTCTCTCCTGCTATTCAACTGCATGATGGATTTGAGATCCGGTCGACATGTTCAAGTCGAGGAAGAAAATGCATCTTCGTCAGGAGCTCGTGTGGATACCTCTAGAGATCGTGCGCGATTACCGAATCAGTTCAATCCACAGGAGATTCGAAACCCCGCAAAGATGAAAAACGGTTCTTCCGAATTTATAAATCGTCCATTTTTCGATCCCAGCAACGTCATACTAGGAATCGTTTATTTCTGCTGCGTTTTTCTGTTGATTCCTTACAGCCAGCGGTAAGGCAAATGCCCACTAGTACTTCCACTATATAGAAGGGAGACCCACCCGTCCCACGTGGACTAAGAGAACTGTTGCCAAGATTTTACGTGTTTGTCTCGGGTTGCATCTTTTAACTTAATGTTCACCTCACAAGGATGCTTGTATGATTCGGACGCATAGACTCTTAAGGTGGCACTGTCCATAAGCATATTCCATTTTAACATGAAAGACTTATAGCATGGGATTTAGGCATGGGTTGGATGTCTATATAGGCTTTATGTTATTTTGATAACATGTTAGCTTAGTAGTATATACTTTAAGTTGCAGGAAAATATATAGTTTGAAAACGGAACATTTGTAATAGGAAAATAATCATGAAGAAATAACCATATACTTGCCTTTAAAACAGGAGTTTGCTTAGGCACAATAGAAGCCTCCTTCTATCACCCTCTAGGGTGGCTCGAACTAGCGGTAAGACTTCTTCTCCCGAGCTCTCTCCTTTTCTCTTTCTCTCTTTCTCTCTACCTCTCTTTCTCTCTCACTCTCTCTCCCTAGGCGTAGGTGAAGGACGAAGGAGAAGAGATGGGGGAGATGGGAGGGCTACCCCCCCATTTAAAGGGGTGGGTATGGCTTAAGATGGGGACATGTGTCTAGAACATGTGTCTAGAACATGTGTCCCTTTAAGATGAGTTTTGCTTGGATTTAGGACATGTGGCTAGTAAGGTGGGATGGGGTTTCTTGGGGACTAAGAAACCTTACAAATTTTCTTATCTTTTACCATACCAGTATCCTTGTTTGTATCCTTATCCTTTACTAATAATCAGTACTTTTACATTTAAATCCCTATATTTTCTATAATTAGCTTTATATCCTCATTTAACACATCTTCGCCAAATTTAACTTCATTTTTAGTGATTCGAGGACACATCTAGAGGCCTTAAAAATTTCTCTTAAGATCTTATGAAGATCTTCTATTGTATTATAAGACATGAACTTTTCATAATTGTATTTATATTTTTTTTGTATTTGCGAGTATATCTTTTTTCATAATTATGTATATGTTGGCATGTAACTGTAATTTTATAGGTCCTAACATCAAGCATATTCAATTTTAACATAGGAGACTTATAGAATGAGGATTTAGGCATAGGTTGGGTGTTCATATAGGCTCATATGTCACTTTGACAACATGTTAGCTTAGTAGTATATACTTAAGTTGTAGGAAAATATAAAGTTTGAAAATAGGGCATTTGTAGTAGGAAAATAACCATGGAGAAAAAACATTATACTTGCCTTTAACCAAAAGCTCACTTGGACATGAGGGAACCTCCTCCTCCTACATCTGCGAAGAACCTCACGAGCAACTCCCATTCTTGCTCTACATCTCTCTCTCTCTCTCTCTATTTATTTTTCTCTCTTCCTCTCTTTCTCTCTCTCTCTCACTTTGGCGTAGGGGAAGAAGGAGGAGGAATGGGGAGAAATGGGAGGATCACCTTCCTATTTATAGGTGATGGGCTAGCTTATGATGGGGACATGTGTCCCACCCCCCCTCCCCTTTTAAGATAAAGATGACATGTGGCTGGTGGGATGGCATGGGGTTTATAGGGGCTAAGAAATCTTACCAATTTTCTTATTCTTTACCATACCAGTGTACTTATTCGTATCCTTATCCTTTACTAATAATCTGTACTTTTACATTTTAGTCGCTATATTTTCTATAATTGGCTTTATATCATCATTCAATATTTCATTACTGAATTTAACCCCTTTTTAGTGATTTGAGGATACATCTAGAAGCTTTTTAAAGCTTCTAGATGTATCCTCAAATCACTAAGACCTTATAAAGATCATCTATTGCATTATAGGATATGAACTTTTCATAATTGCGTTTATACTTTTTAAGTATTTACGAATATATCATTTTTCATAGTTGTGAACATATTATTAAAACTTATTTCTATCCAATTGTACCATAAAGTTCTCAAAATTTATAAATAAACTCTTTCATATAGGTATAATTTGTTTGTAAGTCTTTACATCCTCTCCCCCTTAAACAAAATTCGTCTTCGAATTTTAAATCTGACTAAATAAATTGCCTGAATATGGTGAGGATCTTACCGAAAAGATGTGGTACTTTCTCATCATTTCTTCTTCCATTTCCCAGATAGCTTCTATTGGCTAATTCTTCCGTAGAACTTTCACCAAAGGAATTGTCTTATTTCTGAGCTCTTTTGTCTTGAAGTCCAAAATTTGTACTGGCTGTTCTTCATAACTCAAATTTGGTTGGATCTAGAGCTCTCCATAATCTATGACAGGGGATGGGTTATGAAAATATTTCTTGAGCATGGAGACATGGAAGATGTTGTGAATTCCTTCCAGGGCAGGTGGTAAGGCTAGTTGGTATGTCCTATCTCCAACCTTCTGTAGGATTTCAAATGGACCAATATAGCGAGGTGCCAACTTGCTTTGCTTTCTGAATCTGACAACTTCTTTTGATGGGGAAACCTTCAGAAAAATATGGTCTTTGACTTCAAAAGAAACATCTTTACTCCTCTGAATGGCATAACTCTTTTGTCGATTCTGTGCAGCTATCAACCTTTGATGGATAAGTTGAATGTTCTCTGCGCTGGTCTGCATAATGTCTGGGCCTATCAGTTGTTTCTCTCTGGACTCTTCCCAACATACAAGTGATCTGCAGGGCCTCCCATATAGAGCTTCAATTTTAATACTGGCATAGAAGCTATTGTTATAGGCAAACTCGACCAACAGTAAGTTTTTATCCTAATCTCCTTTCTAATCTAGACTACATGCTCTCAGCATATCTTCTAGAATATGGATAGTTCTTTCTGACTGATCGTTGGTCTAAGGATGAAAGGCAGTACTGAATTTTAATTGAGTGCCTAAAGCTTCCTACAGCCTCTTCCATATTCTAGAGGTGAATCTAGAGTCTCTGTCAGAGATAATTGACTTAGGAACCCTATGCAACTTAATGATATTGTCTATGTATAGTTTGATCAAACTTTCTGCTGATTGTCTAATCTTGATTAGCAAGAAATTGGTAGATTTTGTGAATTTATCTACGATTATCCGGATGGCATCATGTCTACGTGTTGATCGGGGTAAACCCACGATAAAGTCTATAGTGATATGTTCTCATTTCCATTCTGAAATTTCTATCTTTTAAGGTAATCCAGAGGATCTCTAATGTTCTGCCTTAATCTACTGACATAATAGGCATTTAGAAACAAAATCAGCAATATCTTTCTTCATACCTGGCCACTGGAAGGTACGCTTCATATCTTGCAACATCTTGGTACTTCCAGAATGAATAGTGAACTTTGACCTATGAGCTTCGATCAAAAGTTCTTTTTTTAATTCTTGGTCCTCTAGAATGCATAATTTATCTTAGAAATATATAACTCCATGATTATTTGTTTTAAATCTGGGCTTATCAATCAATTCTTGCAACTTAAGATCATTTTGTTGAGCTTCAGAAATATTTTCCACAATGGCAAATTGGATGGATAACTAAGATAAGGAGGCAACAACTTTCTCAATCATCTTCCAATCTCTAATCATCATCAGTCGCTTCCTGTTGAGGGCATCGGCTACAATATTTGCCTTTCCTGGGTAATAATTTGATTCAAAATCATAATCTTTTAACAATTCTACCTAATGCCTCTATCTAAGATTGAGCTCTTTTTTAGAGGAAATGTATTTAAGGCTTTGGAGATCTGTGAAGACTTGAAATTTCACTCCATATAAATAATGCCCCTATATTTCATGAGACGGAAGAGCTCTATGTGTCTTTGCACACTCGCAGAAAGGTAAGATGGACAAGGGGCCACTCGGTCGCCCCCTTATAGAAGCTACACGTATACCAAAGTGTCCCTTATTGTGCCACATGGCGGGGTTAGTTGAAAAGGTAGATGTGATGGGAGTCTTTCTTGATTCCCTACTCAGCAAGCCAACCAAGGAAATCAGGGGACAGTGACGAGGCCCAAGGGCCAAGGCTCAACCAAGACCCACCGGTTAGGCCGGCCCAGAGAGCTGCCCTGTTGTAGGCCCATGAAAGCCCTGCGGATAGTGATGCTGGGAATTGTAGACACGCTAATTTTGACGTCATTTTGAGTAAATTTCATATCATATAATAATGCCTCATAATGGTCTGATATATAATCAATAGATAATTTTTATTGATCTTTCTGGATTAATTATCTAAATAGTATCGGGTCAGACAGACATAATTTAAGCGAATTAATTAAATTGATTTTAATTCAAATATTAATCAAATATGAAAAGGTCTAAAAGACGTCGACATGTGTAGATGCCATTTAGACTTTATTCCTATTTTGATTTTGAAGTTTGAATTTTAATTAATTGATTAATTGGCTAAAAGACGTCTTCAGGTCACGACGCCATTTAGGTTTCCTAAGTTGTTTCTATCTTTTTTTTCGGATGTTTATCCTTATCTTAATTAGTCTAAAAAGACGTCTCCCATGGGAGACGCGTTTTAGATAATTACAGATAAAGATGAATTAATCTGTGTTTATCTGTTTGTTAGCTGGATAAACTTCAAATTCTTCCATGCTAATCTTAAAATAACCGTAGATGAAAAGCTTATAAATACCCAACCCTTCGGTCATTGAAAAGTTAGTGATGATAAGTGATAATTCTTGAGAGGTTAGTGATAATTCTGAGTGATCCAAGAAGAAGACGACGTCCAGACGCTGAAGGATCGAGGTACTACTGCTTCAAGGAGTCTTCATCCACTCTTCGTCTTTTCAAGAACTTCTAAGAACCATGGCTTTCCAGGGGCCATCCAATTTAGTTCTTTTCATTAATCTCTTTGATTTCATCATCATATTAGTTCAAAATCTCATTTATCACATCACTACATGCAGCACACACTCACTAGCATAATTTCAAACCTACTTGTTTAAGGGGTTTAAAAGACCATAAACAAGTGAGTTCAATTGTTCAAGTTGCATGATTAAAATTTCTACTGGAATAGATACTACATCTATTTGAGTTCTTATTGTTTTTCCCTCTTTCTTTCTTTTCACTTTCTTGTAAGGTACAAAAGGAAATCAAGAGGAGAGAATCAATAAGGAAAAGGAAATCTGGATGATCCTCAAAGTCCAATAAGCAGCCAAAGCAAGAACAAAGTCAGAAGGGCTCTCTTTCTTCAGCCGGCTGAAGGAGGGGAATCAAGGACTCGAACATCTCCTACATCCAAAATAGGTAGGCGATCAAATTCTTTCTTTTGGAACATTTTAGTTAAAAGTTTCTGGCGATCACATTCACTTAGTTTTTAATAGGCTTATTTGTCACATAAACAACATAAATTTTCATGATAATCACACACCCTAATTTGAGCACTCACAGCTTTTTGGCGATCACGGTGGGACTTGGTCTCGCCATATTTTAATCTTTGTTCTTACTTTTATCAATCGGGCACCCACGGTGCACCACCTGTGTCTCTCGACACGCCCTCACCAATCAGTGAGTTTTTAGTTTAGTTGTTATTCCTACGTGCACCACGTGCACATCCCTGTGGCAAGATCTTGCCCTCCCCGTTTGATTGATTGGAATGTTGTGGTTGTGATAAGAATATTGTGTGATTGATTGATATTTTAGTTGTTCATCTGATGAAATTATCCTGTTAAAAATTTTTAAAAAAAAGAGAATCGCATGAGCCGATTATTTACTACTTTCATCCTATCTATTTGAGAAGGAATCGATCCAGAAATTCCTCCTTAATTGTTGATTCTGTGACTTGAAAAGCGTCCAGGCACAGCGACGTGTTTCATACCACGTCGCCCAACCGAGACGCCTTTCAGGCAATTTTCTCTGTTGTCTGCTGCCTGAGTTTCTGCGAAAAAAAATAAGTTTCTGTTTGAATAGCGTCGACCAACAGCGACGTGATTCAGGTCGTTTCTTGTTGTTTTCTTCAGTTCTCAGATTTTTGATCTGCTTGTTATTACACATTACGTATTAAGCATAGAGGCCATCCAGGCCACAGGTCATACGCACTAGGGCTAACACCCCCCTCTTCTCTTAGGAACACCCTTCTTGACGTCTTCATCTCTCTCTGATTGGGTCGGTCCCTCGATCAGACTAGAGTGGTTGGCGTTAAAGACCTCCATAAGTCCCAAAAATCAAGGTATTCCTCCTTGTTCATCGGGTTGGTTGTACCAATCGAAGTCCTGGTTAGATTTTCATAACGTTGTGAGAGAAAGCCATAGAGTATAACGGTGAAAATTGAACTGAAACTATGATCCTACCCATTGAGTGAATTTGTGATTAATTGAATCCAAATAACCCAACAAGGAATCCTGAAATAACGTTAAACATCCACTTGTTTGCTTAATCTCTGTGCAACTTGTCTGCAAATCTTTGAAAAAATCTAATATCATGCTACTTCGATCAGGTAAGGATTTGAGCATGGCTACAGATGCCATAGTCAACTACGAGGGAGATGCTAACGCCCCTCTTGAGTCTGATTATCACTTTGAAAGCGGGGGAGATGCTGATGCCCCCCGTAATCCCCATTCTTGTCCAGTTCGATACGAGGGAAACCAACAAACCCCTCTTCCTTGTGCTCATGATCAATATTCTGATCTTCCTCCGCATGTGCATGCGGTTCCTATTCGAGGGGGGCATGAACCCGAATGATCCCTCATCTTCCGATCCCTCAGATCTAGTGAACGCTTTGGGAGTTCTTGCCTCCCGCCTGGATCCTCGACAGTTCGAGGCAATCCAATCTATTTTGAAAGGGAAGACGCCCATGCAGTCTGCCGAGCCGAACCCTGCGGCTCCCCTTGTCATTCCTCAACCACCTCCTCATCATACTTCCTTCATTCCTCAGGCCATGGAAGGCCATCAAGTCTTAACCTCTCGGCCAGCTGGGCCACAACTTTCTTCTTCTAGGCAACCGGTCAGGCAGCTGACGCCTACTTACTAAAATGCCCTCGGGCATGGCGGAAGCTCTGCCGGACCTCAACTCTATTGTCCTCCTTGCCCTACATATTCTAGGCAACAGGCCTATCATGTACCTCCACCTCCCCCTCCTCCCCAGGTTGATCCAACAACACAAGCGCTGCTGGCAAAGATGGAGCATATGGATGAACAGTTCAACAACCTTCAAAAAATAATGGGAGTTAAAGATACACCTGAGATTAATCTGCCAAGTCTACCTGTATTCCATCTGCCACCCTCTGAGATGCCAGTGTACCGAAAATACAACGGTACTAGTAACCCCTTCACTCATTTGAAGGAGTTTATGTACGAGTCATCTTTCTGGCAAAATGACAAGAGGTCATTAGCATTTTTGTTCAGGAAATCCTTAGAGGGACCAGCCCTCGAGTGGTTCTTTTCTTTAGAACCTGCTGAAGTAGAGGACTATGGCATCGTCTCACGAAAATTCATTCAACGATACCAGGATAGAGTTGCCCCCTCCCTGTCCATTACTGACCTGATAGCAGAAAAGATGAAGCCCGATGAGGAGTTCGTCAGTTTTGCTGATAGATGGAGGGGCATGGCGGAAAAAGTGAAAGATCATTTGTCTGAGTCGGAGCAAGTAAAGATGTTAATTTCCAATGATACGCCTCAGTTTAAGTTAGTCCTCGCCCTGAACAACTTGACCAGTATGGCAGAGCTCTATGAAAGAGCACGGTATTGTCAAAATGCTTTTAAGGATGCTACGTTCTCTAGTGTCTTTGATCCTCATCGACCTAGCAGGCCTCCACCTCGGAAGTATGCCGTGCCAAATTTCCCTAGCACAGGTCCAACCACTGTGGGCACGCTCTCCCATGAGCAGGTTAGTAGCATGAACAACATCCAGCCCCAATTCGTGAGGAATCAGCAACTACAGTACCAGCGGCCACAGCAAAACCAACAGGATTACAGACAGCAGTAGTCGAACCCACAGTTTCAGCAGCCTCAATACTAGCGGCCTCAGCAACCGAACCAGCAACCACAACAGCAGCCACAGTAGCAGCCACAACGGCAATTATAGTATCAGCCCCCACAGCAGCAGTATCAGCCCCCACAACAGCAGCAGTACCAGCCGCGCGCACCGCCGGCATACCACAATGTACCTCCTCCTGATGATTATAATCAGCAAAGGAAGCCTCTAGGCCCGAAGAGGGCGGAATATCCAGTTCTTCCATAATCCTTATCAGATATCTTCAGTGCTTTAATGGCAGCCAATGCTTTGGTTCTACCCAGAGAAAAAGCAGTTTGGCCTCAAAATGCCGACACTTCCAAGTATTGTTATTTCCACAGACAACCTGGACACACTATAGATACCTGCTTCCAATTCCGAGATTACATTCATGATCTCAACGAGCAGGGAGGCATCGATTGGGAAGAGATGAAGAAGTACATATCCGCCTTGAAGGCGAGAAGACCACAACAGCAGCAACAACAACAACCAAAAGCGCCGGCGCAGGCAGCGGCACCTCCAAACATGGGTAAAGTGCAAAACCCACTCTCGGAGCACCAAAACCAGAATCAAGTGGTACCAATTTTAACAAATAACCGGTCTGAGGCTAATCGAGGGCAATAGTGGAAGATAGAGGATTCTTCCTCTATTTATTCAACAGGCCACACTCCGAGCACCGCAGAGCAACCACCACGCCGCACCCTCCACATACCTAGACCACAACCCATTACCATTACACCTATACCAACACCCGCATATCACTCGCCCGCACCCATTAACCCATCATCACCGCCCACTTTCCTTAAACCCACTAACCCATCACCACCGCCCACTTTCCTTAAACCCATTAACCCATCACCACTGCCCACGTTCCTCAAACCCACTATCCCCCAAGACGCTACGCCTCCATTAAATAACCCCCCGCAAGCTAACTACGCACCCCTCATGCCATCCAAACCATTGCTACGCGTACCATTCCCTACATCACCTACTACCACCACCACTAACCCAGATACCCTCCAACCATCTAAACCTCTACTTCGCATGCCATTCCCCACTTCATCCGCACCGACCAATTACCCTTCCACCATCTAACCATCTAAGCCTCTCATCCGTACCATGCCATCACCAACTAACCCCACGCCATCACCCGTATACCAACCCTCCACACCGTCTACACCATCCACTAATCCTGCGGTGCTCAAGCTATCACCCGGCCCTTCCACAACTGAAGAACATGCACTCCAGAGTGGGAGGATTTTCAATAAGGTCTTTCCTCAATCAACAGTCAGAGACGACCCATCACAGCCGTCGGAGGAAGCACATAACGATGAGAGTGCACCAAGCACTCAATATGACTTGTTGAAACATCTTGACAGAACATCGGCACGAATCTTTGTGCTTGAATTGATAAAGAGATCGAAGACCCATCAAGAGGCTCTGATGGAGTATCTACATAAAGTGATGGTCAACGAAGACGTGCCGGTAGAGAAGACCGCCGCACTACTGGTTCCTCAGGGGGATCAGCCCTCTATCTCATTTCATGCCTCGGAACTAGCACCGCCAGCAGCCAGAAGCATGGCTTTAAGTATTACGGTTAATATCTGCAAGAAGGCCGTAGATGCATGTCTGGTCGACACAGGGGCTTCAATTAATGTCCTGCCTCCGAAGACCCTTGAATTTTGCGGTATACCCAAAGAAAAATGGCTGTCTAGCCCTATCTCTGTTACAGCTTATGATAATTCCCCCTGTTCCCCTCTGGGAATGGTTTATTTAAAAGTGGAGTTAGGCCCTGTATGTCATGCCAAGGTCGAATTTCACATTTTGAAAATCGATCCTTCCTTGAATGACATTTTTGGTCGTCCTTATATGAAAACCCTCGAGGCGATTCCCTCTACGAATCATCAGTGCCTCAAATCTCCCTATAAGGACGAATCATTAAAGTTACGAGCATGCCGATCCTTGCTGCTACTCACGCCTTGAATATCAAGCCAACTTCTTCACCTAGCTGATAACCTTTCCTGTCGGTATTACATGTCTACCATCCGGTGGCTGATCCTTTAAAAGCCGCCACTTTTACTCCTTATCTACTGAATGCCATAAAGCAAGGGAAGTGCATGAGTACCCCTGGATGGAAAATAATGATGAAGGGTGGTTATCAACCTGGAAAGGGCTTGGGCACACAATTACAAGGCAGAACCACGCCCATCAAGGACAACCGAAGGACATCTGGAAATGGCCTAGGCTATAGGCCAAGAAAAGTGAGGCACGACATTACTCAGCAAGAAGAAAATGAAGACGGATAGAAGATATGGGAACAATGTCTACGCCGTGCAAAGAAGGTCGAGACCCCTTAACATAGACTTTATACACACATTTTGTCAAGGGGCCCGTAATCAGTCATGACAACACGGTGGTCATTACTTCCTGTTTTGACCTCCATGATATATATGGAAGAGACCTGGCCAGTCATTGTTCAGAATTGCTCACGTACCAGTCCTTGGAGGCTCTGCGGCTAATGAAAAGGAGGAAATTTCAAGACCCTGAGTGTGAATGGTACAGATGGTTCGATTTAAGGGATCGGTATATTGCATTGAATAGATTGTTCCTTGATCCCTCAGAACCTAAGTGGCTGCCACAATAAATGAACTGATTGAAGGGCCTGGTGCCATTTTTTATAAAAGAATACTGTTGTCTGAGGAAACAGATGAAGGAGAAATAGATGACCCCTATGAAGCTGGTTATACAACGGATCTTCTCTGGAGGGGGACTTATCCTTCTCGCATTTTTACACTTCATACCTTGTTCCGCACTCTACTTCTGACCCCGACTTGGTCGCGGGTCATTACTGAAGATGTTCCACGGGCTTCGCCCGTTATGATCACTCTGTCCCAACGGGACCTCATTCCACAACCTCCTCTCGATCCAGAGAGGATTTATGATTTGATCTGGGACATACTGCTATATGATCCCCCAAATCCTTTGGCCTTGGTACCGCTTCCTCCATCCCATTTCCCTCCTATTCACCTTCACTCTTGTTTTATAATTAATTCATCTTTTCTCCAAAAAAAAAAAACGTCAATTTGGCAACAAATTTCTCCCAGATCCTCATTGAGGAAACTTCCTACTTGTCCGATTGTACCCCATCGCATAGGTCTTTCGGTCAAGATTCTCTTCTAGATCTACTATGCCCCTCCCCTCGGGAGGATTCTCCTGTATTTCCACCTGTATCCTATAATTTTCATTCTACTTCGTCCTCATTAGGTCAGGATAGGGAGTCTAGCGAAGTTAGGGAGTCTAGGCAGATTAGTTAGGTTAGGAAGTCTAGAAAATCTAAGGGTAAACAAATTCCAGATAGATACCTCTAGGATTTACCTGATAAATGCCTTTCTTGCTCTATGATCCCTCAGCTATTAGAAAATCCTACTCAGATGCAAAAAGATTGTATAAATGATGAGTCAATTAATGATGGATATGGGGTGTATGAATTAGTACACGAAAAAGACCCCATTGTTGAAGACGAGGAAGATGGAAGATGACGAGGACGCAGTTGAGGCATATACCAGTAGAGTAAAAAGATTCAATGAACCCTCAGCTACTGTAGAAGAGTCCACCAAAGAAATCAATCTAGGGACTGAAGACGAACCTAAGGTTGTCCTCGTCAGCAAGAATCTTTCTGAAGAGGATGAGAAGGCAATGGTACAAGTTCTTAAGGATTATAAGGACACTTTCGCCGGGAGTTATGAGGATATGCCGGGGTTAGACTCATCACTAGTGGAACACAGGTTGACATTAAAGGATGGATCTAGTCCGGTTAAACAGAAGTTAAGGCAATTCCACCCACAAATGGCATTAAAGATGAAAGAAGAGGTCGATAAATTACATAAAGTCAAATTCATTAGAGTTGTCCTTTATCTACAATGGGTAGCCAACATAGTCCCGGTTATGAAGAAAGACGGGAAAGTCAGGATATGTATTGACTTCCGAGATTTGAACCGGGCCTGTCCTAAGGACGATTTTCCATTGCCTCACATTGATGTACTCATCGATAACACTGCTGGCTATGAAACTTTATCATTTATGGATAGATTTTCATGATACAATCAGATTAAATTGGCGGAAGAAGATCAGGAAAAGACATCATTCACCACACCTTGGGGGACATATTGCTATGTCGTCATGCCATTTGGATTAAAGAATGTTGGAGCCACTTATCAAAGGGCTATGATGGCAATATTTCACGACATGATGCATATTGATCTAGAAGTGTATGTGGATGACTTGTTGGTGAAATCTAAGACTAAGGCTGAACATGCCAAAATTCTGGCAAGAGTATTAGAAAGATCAAGAGAATACCAGTTAAAGATGAATCCTAAGAAATGTGTATTCGGGGTATCCTCAGGGAAATTACTTGGATTCATTGTCAGTAAACGGGGAATTGAGATCGATCCCAACAAGGCGAAGGCTATTAGAGAAATGCCACCTCCCAAGAACTTAAAAGAGTTAAGAGGATTGATCGGGAGATTGCAATTTATTCGCCGTTTTGTCTCCCAAACTCACAAAGGTGTAAGCCGTTCTACGAGCTTACCAAGCCGAGAGTCAAATTTGATTGGGACGATAAGTGTTAGGAGGCATTCGATGGATTAAAAAAATATTTGGCAAGTCTCTTGTTTTGAGACCACCATCTCCAGGCAAACCATTGATATTATACATTTCTGTCCTAGATGATGTGGTGGGGGCGGTCCTAGCATAAGAGGATGAAGAAGGAAAGGAGAGGGCAGCTTACTATCACTCTAAACTTCTCGACCCCGCTGAACAAAGATATACGGCGATGGAGAAAACATGTGCAGCATTGGTTTGGGTTGTTCAGAAATTGAAGCATTACTTTCTGTCCCATGAAGTCCATATCATCACTAGAATGAATCCGATCAAATTTCTTCTTGAGAAATCTGTCCTTACTGATAGGTTAGCACGATGGCAAAGCTTTCTATCTCAATTCGATATCACTTACATTCAGCAGAAAGCGATCAAAGGCTACGCCATAGCCGAACATCTCGCTCATCACCCCTTTCCTCATTTTGATCCAGTCTGATTGGAGTTTCCGGATGAGGAACTGATGTCCATAGACCGAATCAAAGATGACATGTGGACTCTACACTTTGACGTAGCTCTGAATTCCCATGGAAAGGGTATCGGCATTGTTCTGTTATCACCTGAAGGTGTCACCATTCCACAAGCATTTCAGCTTGACTTTCCAGTCACTAACAATATAGCTGAATACGAGGCACTCATTGCTGGCCTCGAGGTTGCTCATCTCTATGGTGCCACTAAACTCAGAATTGTAGGTGATAGCCAATTGATTCTTCGACAAGTATTAATCAAATATCGAACTCTTGATCCCAAGCTCAAGCCTTATCAAAAACTTACTTCTGCTTATGTTAAGTTTTTCACAAAATTGATCTTCATCCATTTCCTAAGAATCAGAATATCTTAGCTGACGCTCTAGCCTCACTTGCATCTTCTCTTAATTTTCCAATCAGCAGACAATCCGAATCTATCATCGTTCATAGGCGTCTTTCACCTGCCATGAAAGACCCTTCATTCCTTAGGACTGAGAAACTGCTGAAGAAGGTCAAAGATGGAAATATTGTGGAAAAGAGAGATATTATATTAATGGAGCTGTTAGAAGAGATGGATGATGAGCAGAAACCATGGTACTACAAAATTACTAAATATTGTGAGGATCAATCATATCCTGAAGAAACCACAACTGAGGAGAAAACGGCTATCAAGAGAGTTGCTCAAAGATACACCCTAGTTGGGGGAGCATTATACAAAAGAGGTTTTGATGGAGTTCGTCTAAGATGTTTAGACGAATATGAGCTTTGGAAGGTTATGGAAGGAGCTCATGCTGGAGTTTGTGGTGACCATGTTAATGGACAGATGTTAGCAAAGAAAATCCTTAGATAAGGATTCTATTGGCCAACCATAGAAGAAGATTGTGTAGGATATGTCCATAGGTGTGCTAAGTGTCAACTTCACGCCGATAAGATTCATTCTCCTGTATCTCCACTCCACCTTGTTTCCTCCCCATGGCCTTTCTCCATGTGGGCTTTCGATATCATTGGACCCCTTGGTAATCTTGATTCCGGCATTAAGCAGAAGTCTTTCATCCTCACGGCAACGGAATACTTTACCAAGTGGGCAGAAGCTGAAGCATACACGGAAGTCAAAGCATCAACCTCTGCAAGTTCATCATGAAGAATATCATCACCAGATTTGGAATTCCAAGCACCATCGTCACCGACAATGGACCGCAGTTCGTGTCACAAGAACTGAAAGACCTCTGCAACAGGTACAAAATTGCATTGCATCATTCATCTCCTTATTATCCGCAAGGCAATGGCCAAGCAGAGGCAACTAACAAGACTTTGATAAAAATCATCAAAAAGACGTGCAAGTCTAATAAATTCACAGACTGGCCCGAAAAATTAATTGAGTCTCTATGGGCCTACCGAACATCAATCCGCACGCCCACTGGGCAGACTCCTTATTCCTTAACATTTGGAATGGAGGCAGTAGTTCCATACGAGATCCTTATACCGTCATTAAGAGTACAATTGAATAAGGAATTCTCTATTGATGAACACCGTTCAGCACTCCTTGCTCAATTGGAACTCTTAGACGAGAAATGATGGCCAGCTGCTAATCATGCAAGAGTTTATCAAAATAGACTAGCACGTTTTTATCAAAAGAAAGTCATTGAACGTAAGTTCAAAGTTGGTGAAATGGTCGTCAAAAGAATCTTTGTAAAACCTGGTGGTCCGCGTTCTAAGCTCCAACGCAATTGGGAAGGACCATATGTTGTATCACATGCTTTTCCTAGTAACACTTATCGTCTAGTTAATGCAGAAGGGTAAGAGTTAGCTCATCCCTGGAATGGTCTGTATCTTAAGAAATACTACCCTTAGGTTAAAGAGTCGATTAGCATGGTACAAAGACCAGTGGAATCAGAAAATTTAGAAACTCAAATTCACTTATTAGTCTGAATAATTTAATTCAAACACATTACTACACACACTGATATGTTTGATTCGTGAGTAACAAGAGATGCCAAGTCCTAAGGAATACCGAAAGCTTGACTGAAAGTATAAGGTGCAAATCATTCTTTTCAAATAAAATTCTGTTTTTACACTCGGCCCTTGATGTCGGAACGAGACTTAGAATAGATTACCAAGAATACTCGCCATCTTAGTAGGAGGCCGTCATAAAAAAATGGGGGAGATCCGTCCCAAGAAAAAGAAAAGAAAAGCAAAAGCAAAAGGCAAAGCCAAATGTCAAATCAAAAGGCCATTACACTACAAACGTTACATCAAGGCTATGAAATGAAATAAAAGGGAACGCAAGGTCGATAAATACTCCGGAAAGAAAATGACCGAACCTCAACAAATATTAGGGTAAGGAAGGAACATCTTTTTAGGTCTCCAGAACCTTCTCGTAGGCTTTCTAAACCAATTCCTCCTTTCTTTCTGAAGAGGCGTACTCTAAGCTTAAGGAACGGCCTAGATTGGCTAAGGACCAAATCATCAAATGGGATCACGAATGGAAACGCAAGTTCAAACACGATGGGTCTAAGTTAGATTATTGGAAAACAATTTGAGAATTAAGTTAATAAATGAATATAATCTTTTGATCTGAGTACCATGCTGGTCTTTTAGTTCGCACCATATTTCAAAATCCAAAAAAATACATATTTCAAAATCCAAAAAGAATATATGTTTCAAAATTAAAAAAAAAAGCACATATTTAAAAAATCCAAAAATATATATGTTCCAAAACCCAAACAAAAAAATGAAAATTTCAAAACAATAAAAATATTTCAATTAGCATCTGCTTATTGCATCTAGTGTGTTTCATTCCTTTTATTTCCAGTGAACATCTGTCTACTTGCATGTTGCATTTTGCTTACAGTTTGATTATTCATGCTATCTTTGTTAATAAAGGCTATGCCCCTTGACCCTTCTACTAAGAAAAAGATTGATCGGTCATTCATTTGACCAAGCAAGGGGCTAAGCCTAAATAGATACTTAACTTGTTTGTTAAGTAATGTGCAGGACACAGGACAAAACACGTGGGACACAAGGTTGGAGGCAAAAGTTTCATATATATATCAAAGTCTGTTTTTGTACAAGACTCACAAAAAGAAAAAAAGTACATGATATGAAGCCCTCAAGGCTGACTCTCCCCGGCCCCTTCATCCAATTGGCTCTGAGCCTCATCAAGAGCATTCGGTGCCGGTCCTCGACTGGGCGAAGGTGGTGGTCCCATCAGACTCGGACCAGCCTGGCCCGATGATATGGCCACGCTCGCGGTGAACGCACTTCCGTGCCCTCTTTCCTGCGCTCGCTGGGGGGCACGTCGGTAACGCTCCTCCACGCTGCATCGCTCATGCTCCGCGACACCAAGCTGGACCCGAAGAGAAGTCACCTCGGCATCAACTCGCTGCCACTCCCGCTCTCGGTCCTCGGTAAGCATTTCCAGACGAATCTGGAGGCATGTTAGCTCACGAGGAAGATCGTCGCTGGAGAGGCGTGCCAACTGCTCCTCCAAGGCTCAGATACGTGCAGCATCGGCCTCTGCACGAGCAGCCGCTGCACGAGAATGCTGCAACTCTGCTTCAGTCCTTTGAAGGGCCTCATGAAGCTCAGCAACCTGCAGGAGAAGATATTGTTAGTCGAAGGTAATCAAGCAATCAAGATCAAATTCATAGGGAAAGGATAAAACTTACTCGAGCGACACGGTCCTCCTCTGCGAGAGAAGCCCGATGGATGGCAGAGGCGAGCTGGCCCTGCAGGTTAGCCAAGGCAGCCTCGTGAGCAGCCGAGAATGAGGTAAACGATGAAGCTCCATAGGTAGGAGGAGCCGCCTGGGTGTAGACAGCTCGCTGCACCAAAAGACAACCGTCAGTGGCTAATTGTCAAAATAAACAAATTAATTAAAACATTCATTCATAAGCATGCATACATACCAGGTCAAAAAGTTCTTTTTGGACCTGCTCCAGCTGGGCCTCCGCATCATGTAGGCGGACCCGGAGGTCGATGATGACCGCATCTCGCGCATCCTGCATACCACACATACATACATTCATTCACAAATATAAGTTAAAGATAATAATAAAATGAAAGAAGCATAAACGCATACTTACATCGAGTGGTCAAAGGAGCCGTAGCTGATCGGCGTAGTGGGCCCGGTATTGCTGGAGATAGGCTTCGCTGCTCTCCGCATGGGACTCCACCCGAACGCTGAGGCGGTACCAGTCCTCGTGTTGCTCCGGGAACTTGGCACGCCAATCTGTGAGGGCTTGCTTGTCCCTCATGCTCCTCCCGACGCCCTCCAGGACCTCCTCTTCAATCCATTCCTGGTAGAGGCCCAGGGTCCTCATCACGACCCAGAGGCGGAGGGGCTCGATCTCGTTCAGCCAGTGTAGCCACATCTGCCTGCTGAACCTCCTCCGGCCAGCCGTCACCCACGGCTGGCCCTCCTCACCCATGCCCAGATATGGGCGCCAAATCACCTGCATATAGGTTAGATGCATTCATATAAATAACTTGCATTTAATGAAATAAAAGATTACATTTAATAAACAAAATTGAAATTAAAACTTACCAGAAGCTCTAGGTAATCGAGGAACTGACGGTGGAGGGCAGTTAGTTGATGGTGCTGTGGTGCCGTGTCCACAATCGGCTGCCAACGACAGGCCAAAGGGATGGCACCCGGTCTCACTATCCGCGCTCGGCCGAGCGGGAAATAGTGATAACTCCATACCTGCATACATGAACGTATAGGTTAGAAAAATCATTTCATTACATTACATATCATGAACAAATAATTGAAACAATTTAATACCTAGAGAAACGGCGAGAAGCCGCTGATGGTGGTCTCACGGTCAGGCGTGACCGCGGACAAATCTACGAACAGGTGGGCCAAGAGGGCCGCACCCCATGCATACTCGTGCAAGCTATCTAAATCATCTAAAAGGTAAAGAAACCTACAATGGATATGGTCGCCCTTCGTACCGAAGAGTAACCGACCGAAAAAAAAGACGAGAAAGACTCGAAGCTGTCTATCTATCTCCTCCTCCTGACTGGGGTCACTACAATATACAGAGGAAGAGGACTCTACTAGTCTACTCCTAAACTCCTCAAGGGTCTCGTCAGACCGACGTCGAGGCTCTACTAACCCTAGGGCAGCCTCTACCTCTACCCTAGGGACCATCCTAGACTCTCTACCTTGGCTAGACACCTCTATGCCTAGTAGAGCCTTTGCCAATCCTCGGTAGTCGGGGTAAGTCACCCCACTCACCGGTCGGCCCTCTACCCTAAGGCCAGTAATCTTGACCACATCCTCTAAAGTTGGGACCATGTAGCCCTAAGGCATTAGGGAAGCTCTGCTTTCCGCATGCTACCTCTCCCGCAATGCCAGCAGGAGGACCAAATCGAGCCAAAACGGCTCGATCTCGAGGATCTCGCCGAACCCCATCCAGCGCAGGCGCGCCTTCTGGAAGTCCGGGAGTCCCCGGTATGCACCTATCACTAGGTTCCAAAAAATCCGCGCCCTCATTGTCCCCTGCAAATAAGAACAAGGAACTTCATCAGTTAATGGACATGAAAAACAAATAAAATATTCCTAATTGAAAGGCGTCAGGAAACGTGGACGCATATTGAAAAGCGTCTACCAGTCTTGACGCCATTTAAGTTCATTGTATGCCCAATTAAAAATTTTGAATTTCGGTTGAATGGCGTCGGACCATGACGACGCCCTTTGAAAGGCGTCAGCTGGTCTGGACGCCATTCAAACCCGATTTCGGATTCTTCCAAAGAACCATTTTCCTTCCTCCTTTTCCCATTCCATTCAATTACATAGAGACTTATCAGGTGGAGGTCACCCTACCCTTCTTCTTCCTCGGCCATGGGCGCCAGAAGAGCCTCCTCCTCCTCCAAAAATGCCTCCACCGCAGCAAGCTCGGCCGGCACCTCTTCTTCCTGTTGGGATCGCAGTGTTGGGATCCGATCCTAAAACGCAACGGAACAAAATATTCGGGATCGGATCTGTCCCGTTTCGATCATTAAAATAAAACCGGTGTAAATCGAATTTACCATGCGCGGATTCGAATCCGCGTCCGTTTTCCGGTTCCGTCGGAGCGATGCCGCAAGTCGCGCAGATGCCCGACCTCTAGCGATATCCACGCTGTTCTCCTCGCGATGGATCGTCCTCGCTTCCTCGCTCGCTACGGCGTTCGTAAATCCCGTCTGGGTGCGCGTAATCTGCCGCGACATGCGGATTCAGAATCCCCATCGAACGGAAGGTGGAGCAGTTGGAAACCGCATGCCCAGAAGAGAGAGAAAGGGAGAAAGAACGAATGACGGCTAGGTCAGGGTTGCTGGCCCCGGACATAGAATCCGTTCTTTTATAATAAGTCAGTTTGCGGTTTTTCATAAAAACCCAGACTTATCCGAAATCCTGTCAGATTATCCATCGACTTGAAAACCATTTGCGTGTGACCCTCTAGGCCCAAAAACCAATCCAGTTAATAGCCCATTAACTCCAGTAACCCTTTACTGACCCACTGAATTAATTAATATCGTTATATTCAATTAATCAGCCGAATTTACTGTCCCACAATAAATTCGGACGGACTGCCGATCACGTTGGATGCCAAGCAACATCGCGTGATCCTGGATGGCACTACGGTTATCGCAACCCTCTATTGGAACCTTTCTGTCATCGGTTAGCGCGTGGATATAATCCTTCATCCGTACAATGTTCCTGAATCGACCTAGGGCATGGTTTACTGTTAAACCCTATTTGGTCGATTCACTTGAATTAGATGCCGCTAATCTGAATCTGATAACTCCTTATCGATTACAGAGTCCGCCCTGGCCAGGGACTTTAAGCGCATCATATGGAACATTCTCTCTCAAACAACCGAGAGCGGATGATCCCGTATTGAATACACAATTACCTTCGAGGTCATTTCCCCGAACTCAATCGCTTGACTTATTGATAACCCATGGTTAGGGATTCGTTAGTCAAAGTCAAAGCTCAGAAACCTACCAACAAGATATTTTTGGAGTCTCAGGTCCAAGGATCATCCACGCAACCGTGACAAATGAATCGAGCTGATTAACAGTGAGGTGATTACCATCCAGCGATTCATAGTCGGAGCAGTTCAGTGAACTCATTCACCAATGAGCACCTATAGGTTTAGCATAGTGTCTCCACACAAGTGACTTATGGGATCAGTCACCCTCATCATATGAGCTGAAGTAACCTATACTAGTCTATCCAGATGTTCGATGTCCTATCTCAAACATCCTATGACTAGGAACAATTAAGAACATGTGTTTATAAGTCTTCGGTCCCGTAATTATAATCTCATCATAATCCGAAGACTGTTGCACATTTTCATGGACTTCATCGTGATACGATAAACACATATCGAATTAATTACATACAATGAATTATTGCCATTTATTAATAATCTGAATAAGTACATAGTATCGGATTGGCTTTGAGACCATCTAATACTAACAATCTCCCACTTGGACTAAAGTCAATCACTTTTATACAGAATACACATATTCTCTAAGTGACGCTCAAAAACATTTTGAGACAAAGGCTTTGTAAGTGGATCTGCTATGTTGTCGGCTGAGGGAACTCTTTTCACCACGACATCTCCTCGAGCTATAATTTCTCTGATCAAATGAAAGCACCGCAGAATGTGCTTTGACTTCTGATGAGACCTCGGCTCTTTGGCTTGAGCAATCGCCCCATTATTGTCACACAGCAATGGGACGGGACCAGATATGCTTTCCACCACACCAAGATTGTAAGGATCGTGACCTTCGGATCCGGTTTTCGGGATCGGACCTTGTAGTTCTAACCTTTGGTGAGGGCGGAGATTCTGAGTTGATTCGTGTCAGGACGTCGAGACGCGTTTTAAACGGCGTCTACCGTCGCAGACGCATTTCAAGTTCTGCCACGTGGGTGCCACGTGGGCTGGCTTCGGGCCGCGAGGGTACGGCCCTGTCTTGTCGACCTGAACGGCGTCCACGTGTGTCGACGCCTTTCAGACTGCGACTCTGGGTTGTCAGAGTACGGCCCTGACAGATCGTCTGAACGGCGTCTACCTTGAACGACGCATTTCAGAGTCTTGTCAGTACAGCGGTCACATCAACTGATTGGCGTCCGTAGGTGTCGACGCGTTTTAGCCAGTCTTTGGTTAACCCCGCGAGCCCTCCTTCTTTCCCTCATTTTCTCCTCTCTTCCTCTCTTTCCCCTCTGGCGTACCCGACGGCTATCTCTCATCCTCCCTCTTTTCCTCCCACAGTATCGTCTCTCCCACCACTCCATCCTCTACCTAGCTCCTACCACTACCACCTCCACTTCCACTGCGGCGTTCTACTCTCCGGACGGCGGCCGACGTCACGGAGGGGCAAGGACGACCACGGTGGTACCGGCGGCAGCGTGGGGCGAGTCCGGTGGACGGCTTGAAGCTCGGAGGCGTTCAAGTATCCGGTAGGGTGACGGTTCCCCTTAACATCGCATTTTAGACCATGTTTACCCCATTTTAAGCTTGTTTGGATCCTTGGTTTCGGGGGGTAGAATGAGCATGTTTAGGAGTTCTTTTGATAACATGGGGGATTTCTATGAATGTGTTGTTTGTGGATAGCACTGCTCCTCCTTTTCCTCCGTTTTCTTGGAGTTGTTTGGGGTTGGATAGGGAGCCCTCGGGCTCAGGCGACTCTGGTTCCTGGGGCTGAAACACGTCGTGCATGGACGACGCCTTTTTGAAGGGCGTCGAGCCATCACGACGCCTTTTAAGCCAGGAATCGCCTGACAGAGAGTCTGCCAGTTCGGGGATTCTGGAACTAAAAGACGTCATGGTTGAACAACGCGTTTTCAAATGACGTCGGTTAACCATGACGCCTTTTAAAGGCAGAAATCCCCTGAGTAAGGGCCTTGGAAATTCCGGATTTCTGTGTTGAATGGCGTCTGAGGATGTCGACGCCTTTTAAAAGGCGACTACTGGTGTCGACGCCTTTTAGGGCCTGATTCTGAAGATTGTTTCACAAAAACCTGTACATGGAGTCTGAATGGCGTCGACCTTGGGCGACGCGATTCAGGACAGAACAACATTAATTCATGCCAGTAAAACGTGTTCATACTGCTAGATATTCGGTTAGTGCATACTTTAGTGTACATGGATTCTTCGGGACCGGATGGCACCGTGTTGTGTGCCGTGCGATCGCGGGCTTTTCACGTGACCGGGTCGTACTGTGCCGGGTTTTGGTGGTTTTGTGTTACTGTGGACCTGGAGTGACATTGTAGCGCTTTATCACCCTGTGCTGGTGGGGGCGTGAGCACAGCGCCGGTGGGGGCGTGGGCGGGGTGACGCCTAGTGAGAGAGGGTCACCTGGTGAACCCCGGGGTCAGCTAGTACCGGTGTCGGAGTGGTACATTCGGAGAGTCACTCATGCTGAGGGAAGGAGTAGCCACCTGAGCCGGTTGGGCCGGAATAGCTAGTGTGCTATCCGAGGGGTTACTGTTTGGTCTCAGCGGGTCGAGGTTTCTCCACCGTTGTTGTGTGGTTGGCGGGTTCCATCGAGGCGATAGTCGTGGATTTCCTAGTCGGCTGGTTTATTATATGCATGTTTATATATTACGATTGCATGTGATTTCACGTTAAGAATTAGGAGTCGTATCTCCTGCGCTTATCACTTTTCTGTTAGCTGTACCTTGCACTTGTGGGTGTGTGCGTGGGCAGTGGGGATCGAAGGATCCCTACTGAGTCTTGTTTTTGAGACTCACCCTCTACGGTTTTCAGGTGAGGACTCCCAGCAGACTTAGCGAGGAGAGTGCGGCCGTGAGTTGAGCCCCGTCAGCAGTTGTTCCGGGGTATGCCCCGACGTAGTTGTTATTTTTATTTCTGGCATGTACATTTAATTATTTCTTTTCTGTTGGAATATGTAATTATTTGCTGTATCGAGTCGCATTGTAATAATTTAATTCCTGCACTTTTACTTTTGTTCAATGCGATGTGAATGTTTAGCTTAGTTTATTATTTATCTCCCATACTTGATTTGATCCTGGTTTGGTTCCAAATTAATTATTCGGTACCCATTTAGTAATCGGATCCCCGATTATAGGGTGGCGGGTCGTTACAGTTGGTATCAGAGCATACGGTCTGGCAAATAAATAAATAACTAGGTTAAATATCATAATGCGGCAAATAAATACATTATCCCATACAGGCACGGCGGTAGCATAGGCTTTAGGAATCTAATTAGAACTTTTCGATTTTGTAATTGTAGGCGAGTAGATGGCTCCCAGAAGGAGGATGCCAGTTATTCGAGAGCAGGGAGATGTCCCTAGTGGGTCTGAGGCCGGGAGGCCGAGTGTTGAGCCGTTCATGGAGGCGATGATGGACACTATGGCTTGTTATCAGACACGGGACCCTAGTGAGAGTTCCAGTGCGCGGGGAGGGTCCACAGCTACCCTTGAGAGGTTTCTGAAGCTGAGGCCACCTCACTTCACCGGTCGTCCCGACCCTGACGAGGCCATCCACTGGCTTAGAGAGATAGAGAAGACTTTTGACACCATGGATTGTGCTGCAGTAGAGCGGACCCCGTTAGCTACTTTCATGCTGAAGGATAGCGCCTATGACTGGTGGACCACCTTGAAGAGTTTGTCCTACGAGGACAGGAGCCTTAAGGAAATTCCATGGGAGACTTTTGTTAAGGAGTTTAATGCACAGTATTTCCCTAGACACGTCCAGAGGGCCAAGGAGAGGGAGTTCATGGATTTGACACAGGGGAGCATGACAGTACTTGAGTACCAGGCGAAGTTTGTTTCGCTAGGTCGGTTCGTGCCTTTCATATCTGGGGACGAGGAGCGTCGTACTGAGAGATTCGTAGACGGACTGAGGCTCAGTTTGAGGAACTTCGTGGCGTCTCACTGTTGCACGGATCTGGCTTCCGCGGTTAGATGTGCGGCAGCAGTGGAGGCTCAGCAGAGCCAGTCGGCCCGGGAGAGAGGACTGGCTGCTCAGAGCCCAGTTCGCGGCAGGGGTAAGGCAACGGCAGCAGCCCCTTCTGCTGGATCGGGATCGTCGTCACTCGGCTCCCGATTCAGGAGATTCTTCAGGGGTGGTGGCAGCAGTAGCGGCAGTAGCGGCAGCAACAGGTCCGGGCAGGGTCAGCAGAGTCAGTCTGTATCCAGTGCACCGCAGGGCCCAGCTCAGAGACTTCCGGCAGTCTGTCAGCACTGTGGGGGTACCCATGGTGGGACTCAGTGTCCCACTCTCACCAGGAGATGCTTCGCGTGCGGCCAGCAGGGCCACTTGGCGAGGCAGTGCCCGCAGGGGTATGGTCAGGGTCATGGTTCAGGCGAGCAGAAGAAGCCGAAGACCCAGGGGAGAGTGTTAGCTATCACCAGGAGGGAGGCTCGCGCGTCCAACTTGGTGGAAGGTACACTTTCTGTCCTTGGGAACTCTGCACACGTATTGATTGATTCGGGTGCTTCGCATTCTTTTATTTCTGAGCAGTTCTTAGATATCCTTTCTGCGCCCGTTGTTGAGTTATCTGATGGTTTGATGGTGGAGGTTCCTTCTGGAGACTATATGATATCGTATAACTGCTTGAGAAATGTTCCTTTGACCATTGAGGGTCATGTGCTCCCTGCCCAGTTGGTTGTGCTTGCCATTCGAGACTTTGACGTCATCCTGTGTATGGATTGGTTGGAAACCTTTTATGCATAGGTGGACTGCCACAGGAAGAGGGTGCGATTCTCCATTCGGGACATCCCGACCTTCTTCTTCCAAGGTATTAGGCTTTCTTCCCGAGGTATTCTTATTTCTGCCTTTAAGGCACGGAGGTTGCTTGATGGTGGCTGTGAGGTTTTCCTTGCCGCTGTTGTTGTCTCTGATGTCCGGGATAGTCTCAGCCCTGGGGAGGTACCTGTTGTATGTGAGTTTATAGATGTTTTTCCTGAGGAGCTGCCTGGCCTTCCTCCTCAGCGAGAGGTCGAATTCACCATCGAGCTTGCACCAGGTACAGCGCCCTTGTCTAAGGCCCCGTATCGGATGGCGCCAGCCGAACTCGCTGAGTTGAAGGCGCAGTTGCAGGAGCTGTTGAATAAAGGTTTCATTCGCCCCAGTACATCTCCATGGGGTGCTCCAGTCCTATTCGTTAGAAAGGAAGATGGTTCTCTGAGGCTGTGCATTGACTATAGGCAGCTGAACCAGGTAACGATAAAGAATAAATACCCACTTCCAAGAATTGATGATTTGATGGATCAGCTGCAGTCCGCGAAGGTATTTTCCAAGATCGACTTGAGATCCGGATATTATCAGATGAAGATCCGGGATGTTGATGTTAGCAAGACAGCATTCAGAACTCGGTATGGACATTATGAGTTTTTGGTTATGCCCTTTGGCCTGACCAATGCTCCGGCGGCCTTTATGGAGCTGATGAACCGAGTCTTCAGGACTTATCTGGATCAGTTTGTGGTTGTGTTTATTGATGATATCTTGATCTATTCTTCTTCTGAGGAAGAGCATGCCACCCATCTTCGGGCGGTATTGCAGGTCCTGAGGGAGCATCGACTCTATGCCAAGTTCAGCAAATGTGAGTTTTGGCTAGACGAGGTGCATTTCCTCGGGCATGTTATTTCTGGCAATGGTATCGCAGTGGATCCCGCCAACATCGAGGCAGTGATGGATTGGAGCAGGCCGACTTCAGTGACTGAGATCAGAAGCTTTCTGGGGCTTGCCGGTTATTACAGGCGGTTTGTTCAGGGATTTTCTTCGATAGCAGCCCCCTTGTCGAGGTTGACTCGAAAGGGAGTTCGCTTTGTGTGGACCGAGGATTGCGAGCAGAGTTTTATTGAGTTAAAGACCCATCTCACATCAGCCCCTGTACTGGTGCTTCCATCTGGATCAGGTGGATTTGTGGTTTACTCTGATGCGTCCCGACGAGGTTTGGGCGCAGTTCTAATGCAGCATGGCAGGGTAGTGGCCTATGCTTCTCGACAGCTGAAGAAGCATGAGGAGAACTATCCTACTCATGATTTGGAGCTGGCAGCTGTGGTGTTTGCACTCAAAATCTGGAGGCATTATTTATATGGGGAGAAATTCCAGGTTTTCACGGATCACAAGAGTTTGAAATATGTGTTCACTCAGAGGGACCTTAATTTGAGGCAGCGAAGATGGATGGAGTTCATTAAAGATTATGACTTTGACCTTTCTTATCATCCGGGCAAAGCGAATGTAGTGGCAGACGCTTTGAGTCGGAAGACGGTCATGTCATACCTTATGATTCAGGAGTGAAAATTATTTGAGCAAGTGGTGGAATCTTCCTTTAGGGTTCCACGTGAGGATGACAGAGCCGTGCTGGTCAGTTTGACTGTGAGACCAGCTGTGTACCATGCAGTTATTGAGGCTCAGAGGGCAGATGTTGAACTACCACAGATCCTCCAGAGGTCAGAGGTGGAGTTATGGGACGACGGTACGGTCAGGTTCAGAGGTAGGCTTTATGTTCCGACAGAGGAGGACGTGCGCAGATGTGTTCTTGATGAGGCGCACCGTTCGAGATATGCAGTGCATCCGGACTCGACTAAGATGTATCATTGTTTGAGGAGGCACTTCTGGTGGCCCGGTATGAAGAAAGATATAGCTGAATATGTGGCCAGATGCATGACTTGTCAGCAGGTTAAGGCCGAGCATCAGAGACCTGGTGGATTGCTACAGCCCTTGCCCATTCCAGAGTGGAAATGGGAGCATGTGACAATGGACTTCGTGATGGGATTGCCTACATCCCCTAGTAGGAGAGATGCCATCTGGGTCATCGTAGATCGGCTGACTAAGTCGGCACACTTCCTAGCTATTAGGAAGGACTGGTCAGTCGGCAAGCTGGCAAAGTTGTTTGTAGACCGGATCATCTCTCTGCACGGGGTGCCTTTGTCTATTGTATCAGACCGAGATCCAAGGTTTACTTCCAGATTTTGGAAGAGCTTTCAGCAGGCATTAGGCACACAGTTGGCGTTCAGCTCAGCCTACCATCCTGAGACTGACGGACAGTCGGAGAGGACTATTCAGACCTTGGAAGATATGCTCAGAGCTTGTTGTCTAGACTGGGGAGGATCTTGGGAGCAGTATTTGTCCACAGTAGAATTTGCCTATAACAACAGTTACCATTCCAGTATCGGCATGGCACCTTATGAGGCTTTGTATGGGCGACCGTGTCGATCTCCAGTATGTTGGTCCGAGATCGGTGAAAGGCAGATAGCAGGACCCGAGTTAGTGCAGCAGTGTGCTGAGATTGCCAGGTTAGTTCGGCAGAGGTTGACCGCAGCGCAGAGTAGGCAGAAGAGTTATGCTGACATCCGACGGAGACCGCTTGAGTTTGAAGTTGGGGACCACGTGTTTCTCCGAGTCTCACCCTCCAAGGGTGTGATGAGATTCGGGAAGCGAGGCAAGCTGAGTCCGCGCTATATTGGGCCTTTTCCCATCCTTGCTCGGATTGGGGAAACCGCGTACCAGCTGGCCTTGCCGCCCAGTCTTGTAGGGGTGCACGATGTGTTCCATGTCTCCTTACTGAGGAAGTATGTTCAGGATCCGTCCCATGTCCTGGACTTTTCAGAGTTGGAGGTCGCTGAGGACCTGTCTTTTCCAGAATATCCGATTCGTATTGAGGATCGCAGGGAACAGGTCCTGCGGAACAAGATTGTACCATTGGTCAAGGTGATTTGGCAGTACCGCTCCGGAGGTGAGGCAACCTGGGAGCGTGAGGATAAGATGCGAGAGCTATTCCCCTACCTCTTTTCGTAAGTTTCCTTGTGAACTTGTATCCCTGTTTGACTTTGTTAATTCTGAGCAGTCAATTTCGGGGACGAAATTCTTTTAAGGGGGGGAGATTGTAAGGATCGTGACCTTCGGATCCGGTTTTCGGGATCGGACCTTGTAGTTCTAACCTTTGGTGAGGGCGGAGATTCTGAGTTGATTCGCGTCAGGACGTCGAGACGCGTTTTAAACGGCGTCTACCGTCGCAGACGCATTTCAAGTTCTGCCACGTGGGCTGGCTTCGGGCCGCGAGGGTACGGCCCTGTCTTGTCGACCTGAACGGCGTCCACGTGTGTCGACGCCCTTCAGACTGCGACTCTGGGTTGTCAGAGTACGGCCCTGATAGATCGTCTGAACGGCGTCTACCTTGAACGACGCGTTTCAGAGTCTTGTCAGTACAACGGTCACATCAACTGATTGGCGTCCGTAGGTGTCGACGCGTTTTAGCCAGTCTCTGGTTAACCCCGCGAGCCCTCCTTCTTTCCCTCATTTTCTCCTCTCTTCCTCTCTTTCCCCTCCGGCGTACCCGACGGCGATCTCTCATCCTCCCTCTTTTCCTCCCACAGTATCGTCTCTCCCTCCACTCCATCCTCTACCTAGCTCCTACCACTACCACCTCCACTTCCACTGCGGCGTTCTACTCTCCGAACGGCGGCCGACGTCACGGAGGGGCAAGGACGACCACGGTGGTACCGGCGGCGGCGTGGGGCGAGTCCGGTGGATGGCTTGAAGCTCGGAGGCGTTCAAGTATCCGGTAGGGTGACGGTTCCCCATAACATCGCGTTTTAGACCATGTTTACCCCATTTTAAGCTTGTTTGGATCCTTGGTTTCGGGGGGTAGAATGAGCATGTTTAGGAGTTCTTTTGATAACATGGGGGATTTCTATGAATGTGTTGTTTGTGGATAGTACTGCTCCTCCTTTTCCTCCGTTTTCTTGGAGTTGTTTGGGGTTGGATAGGGAGCCCTCGGGCTCAGGCGACTCTGGTTCCTGGGGCTGAAACACGTCGTGCATGGACGACGCCTTTTTGAAGGGCGTCGAGCCATCACGACGCCTTTTAAGCCAGGAATCGCCTGACAGAGAGTCTGCCAGTTCGGGGATTCTGGGACTAAAAGACGTCATGGTTGAACGACGCGTTTTCAAATGACGTCGGTTAACCATGACGCCTTTTAAAGGCAAAAATCCCCTGAGTAAGGGCCTTGGAAATTCTGGATTTCTGTGTTGAATGGCGTCTGAGGATGTCGACGCCTTTTAAAAGGCGACTATTGGTGTCGACGCCTTTTAGGGCCTGATTCTGAAGACTGTTTCACATAAACTTGTACATGGAGTCTGAATGGCGTCGACCTTGGGCGATGCGATTCAGGACAGAACAACATTAATTCATGCCAGTAAAATGTGTTCATACTGCTAGATATTCGGTTAGTGCATACTTTAGTGTACATGGATTCTTCGGGACCGGATGGCACCGTGTTGTGTGCCGTGCGATCGCGGGCTTTTCACGTGACCGGGTCGTACTGTGCCGGGTTTTGGTGGTTTTGTGTTACTGTGGACCTGGAGTGACATTGTAGCGCTTTATCACCCTGTGCTGGTGGGGGCGTGAGCACAGCGCCGGTGGGGGCGTGGGCGGGGTGACGCCTAGTGAGAGAGGGTCACCTGGTGAACCCCGGGGTCAGCTAGTACCGGTGTCGGAGTGGTACATTCGGAGAGTCACTCATGCTGAGGGAAGGAGTAGCCACCTGAGCCGGTTGGGCCGGAATAGCTAGTGTGCTATCCGAGGGGTTACTGTTTGGTCTCAGCGGGTCGAGGTTTCTCCACCGTTGTTGTGTGGTTGGCGGGTTCCATCGAGGCGATAGTCGTGGATTTCCTAGTCGGCTGGTTTAATATATGCATGTTTATATATTACGATTGCATGTGATTTCACGTTAAGAATTAGGAGTCGTATCTCCTGCGCTTATCACTTTTCTGTTAGCTGTACCTTGCACTTGTGGGTGTGTGCGTGTGCAGTGGGGATCGAAGGATCCCTACTGAGTCTTGTTTTTGAGACTCACCCTCTACGGTTTTCAGGTGAGGACTCCCAGCAGACTTAGCGAGGAGAGTGCGGCCGTGAGTTGAGCCCCGTCAGCAGTTGTTCCTGGGTATGCCCCGACGTAGTTGTTATTTTTATTTCTGGCCTGTACATTTAATTATTTCTTTTCTGTTGGAATATGTAATTATTTGTTGTATCGAGTCGCATTGTAATAATTTAATTCCTGCACTTTTACTTTTGTTCAATGCGATGTGAATGTTTAGCTTAGTTTATTATTTATCTCCCATACTTGATTTGATCCTGGTTTGGTTCCAAATTAATGATTCGGTACCTATTTAGTAATCGGATCCCCGATTATAGGGTGGCGGGTCGTTACAGTTGGTATCAGAGCATACGGTCTGGCAAATAAATAAATAACTAGGTTAAATATCATAATGCGGCAAATAAATACATTATCCCGTACAGGCACGGCGGTAGCATAGGCTTTAGGAATCTAATTAGAACTTTTCGATTTTGTAATTGTAGGCGAGTAGATGGCTCCCAGAAGGAGGATGCCAGTTATTCGAGAGCAGGGAGATGTCCCTAGTGGGTCTGAGGCCGGGAGGCCGAGTGTTGAGCCGTTCATGGAGGCGATGATGGACACTATGACTCGTTATCAGACACGGGACCCATGTGTCTCCGGATGGTAGCTTGAGCTTCACTGTCCCCACAGCGATCGCCGCAACTCTTGCGCCGTTACCTAGCCTCAGCTCCACGTCGCCGGTCCTCAGCTTACGCCTTCTTGTCAGTGCCTGCACAGAATTGCAGATATGAGATACACATCCAGTATCTAATACCCATGATGTACAATCTCTAATTGACAAGTTTACATCTATCATATAGATACCTGAAGCGTCCTGCTGCTTCACAGTTCCTTGAGCCTTGTCCTTGAGGTATTCTTTGCAATTCTTCTTCCAATGTCCTTTCTGGTGACAGTAGAAGCAATCACCTTTCTCAGCACTTTTACCTTTGTCTTTCTTGGTAACCTTAGCCTTTCTCTTAACCTTGTTCTTATTCTTTCGAAAAGCTTGGACTGCAAGTATTTTTCTGTTGGTCTTACCAACCATTAGGACTTGGGGTTTATCCTTCACAAGGTTCCCCTCAGCAGTCTTTAACATGTTCAACAGTTCAGCTAAGGTGGCCTAGATCTTGTTCATGTTAAAATTAACGATGAACTGAGCATATGACGGTGGCAGTGAAGACAACACGAGGTCTGTGTGCATCTCCTTGGGAAGTGTAATCCCAAGAGCATCCAGCCTCTCCACCCACTCAATCATCTTCAGCACGTGATTATGTACTGAAGTTCCCTCTGCCATCTGAGCCTTGAACAAATTCTTCAATATCTCATATCGTTCGATTCTGCTCTGCTCACCAAATAGCTCCTTCAAATGGAGCATGATGGATCTAGCATCCATCTCTTCATGTTGCCTCTGCAACTCATTGCTCATAGAGGCTAACATGTAGCATTGGGCCATGGTAGAATCTGCCTTCCATTTTTCATACGCTATCATTTCCTCCTCTGGAGCATCCAATGCTGGTTCAGCAGGCGGTTCATTATCCAAGACGTAGGCAATCTGCTCAGACCTGAGGACTATCTTCAGGTTTCTGAGCCAGTCTGAGTAATTGGTGCCTGTCAAACGGTTGGCATCAAGTATGCCTCGCAACGGGTTATGGTGCGACATTCTCGCCTACAGGAGATAATCAATTGATAATTAGCAGATATTCAGATTAACTAAAACAAGATATGGTCTTTTATTATCTAGTTTTACTCCCATTAATTTTCGACAGACTGTATAACCTTCAGATATACAGAACAGGAGACGCCAACTGTCTCCTAGTGGGGATCAGAATCTCTAAGTATCACAGTATGATCTCGGGTAAACACGTAGTATCATACCGCTATCTCAGAGCAATCATCTCATGATAATTGCAACTCCTTGCAATATCCGATCATATTTCGGCTCCCAAGTTTAATGGTCCCGGGTAAACACAGTAGACCATTATCCCCGGTCTAAGCTTTACCATCAATACGTGACAGAGTAAAGTAGAAATATAGTTCCCGGATAAACACGTGGATAACTATATCGTTCCTCTACTCTTATCCAAAGGCATCTAATGCCATGATCAACTGTCCTCTCAACAGTTAATGGCAAACCTCGGGTAAACACATAGTATCTGCCACCACCGAATTAAGTTCTATTAATCATATTGATGGAGAGGCACGCGGTACATTCTCAATGACTCGCGCTACGGCTTAGAGTTTGTTACGAAGGTTTTACTTATTTAATTTTGTCTCATCCTAGGTGATAGTATTAAATATATCGAATATATTTATAAATACTAATAACCTATCAGATATTAAGCACACGCATCACATACATGTCATTAGTGTGGTCATGGACGGCATTGCGGTTTGACTTGAGCCAGACAGTCAAACGCACACACATACACAATATAACAACTTATATCATGAGTCTGCAAACACATAGATTCAATGAACTCCTTCATTTTCATCTGGTCAGCAGTTATGGATCATCCTAGCTCCGCGCGCAACCGTCTCGATCAAATTACATCGTAATTCTCAATTACATGATAATTTAAATGAGGAAGCCAGATGGCGATTACATTAAGGAGGAAGGTAGAAGTACAATGGAATATGAGAGGGAGAGGTTCGCAGACCACTATTTATTAATAAACAATAAACTACACAATCACATTCCATATCCACAAATAATGCTCGTCCATGACCACCATGTGTTTTATATAAACAAGCCACACATGAAATAGCACATCAAATGGCTAAATTAAAATTTTCGAAAATAATTAATAATTTTTGTTTCATAAAACCAGGGACCAATCAAAAATTGGATTTAGAATTTTCGAAAACTTTTACAGTTTAAACATGCTAATTTAAATCAAATTCAAACAAGCAGTTATAACACATCATATGCATTAAAATTCCAAAATTTAAATATATAGAATATTCCATGCAAATATGAGAAGATTAATCTAACTATTAGATTAATAAAGTCATTAAACAACTAGATTAATCATTATCTTATTAAAATCTAACATTTAGATTATCTAGTTATAAATAATCATCAATTCAACATTTAAATCAATAACTAATTATAACTATAAACTTCAATTAAGATAATGACGTTAATCAATTGCAATGGGTCTCAAAAAGGTTAAATTGAATAAGAAATTTAATTTCAAAACATTTTTGAAAATATAAAGTTTAAAACAATTTAATCTTATTAAAACCAGGGTTTAAAACCATCCAGGTGGCTCAGCCCACCCCTGGCCAAACCATGGCTCAGCCCAGCTGAGCCATGGACTCGGACCAGGGCGCTTGGCTCGAGCCAGGGCGCCTGGCTTGGGCCAGGGGGGGGTCCATGGGCTCAGACCCGGTCTGAGCCCGGCCCCATGGTCCAGTCGGACCGTGCGGCTAGGGAACCCTAGCCGCACGGGCCCGAGCCCTCCCCCTTCACCCCCGGCGGCGCCTGGTTGCAGGAAGCCGTGGGGGAAGGGGAGGGTGGCCGGCGATAGCACCGACGCCTGGGGCCACCGGACCGTCGCCGGTCACCCCCACCGGCGCCGTACGACGCCGTTAGAGCTTCCTCCCCCCTTTTGTTCCCTTTCAAATTCCATGGAACCGTAGGAAGGGGAGGGCTTCAACGGCCGGTCACCGCCGGAAAAGCCTCATCGGTGGCATGGGTGATGTCGGCGGTGGCCAGTAGACCCCCCTGGTCGTACCAGGTTCCTTCTTTAATGCCTAGCATCACAAAAAAAAAAAAAATCACCCGTGCAACATCCTTTGAGTGCCGTTCTTCGTCCCACGAAGAACACGAGATACCCAAAAAAAAAATTACGATTTCGCAGAAATAAAATTAATCTAATTAATTCCATCCATCTCATGAATATTATTTCTGCAACTAAATCGTTAAATATGCATGGAATATAACTAGAAAATTAAATTTCAGAATCCGAAACGGCGAAAAACACAGTGGAACCTGGCTCTAATACCACTGTTGGGATCGTTGTGTCGGGATCCGATCTTAAAACGCAGCGGAACAAAATATTCGGGATCGGATCTGTCCCGTTTCGATCATTAAAATAAAACCGGTGTAAATCGAATTTACCTTGCGCGGATTCGAATCCGCGTCCTTTTTCCGGTTCCGTCGGAGCGATGCCGCAAGTCGCGCAGATGCCCGACCTCTAGCGGTATCCACGCGGTTCTCCTCGCTATGGATCGTCCTCGCTTCCTCGCTCGCTGCGGCGTTCGTAGATCCCGTCTGGCTGCGCGTAATCCGCCGCGACATGCGGATTCGGAATCCCCGTCGAACGGAAGGTGGAGCAGTTGGGAACCGTACGCCCAGAAGAGAGAGAAAGGGAGAAAGAACGAATGACGGCTAGGTCAGGGTTGCTGGCCCCGGACGTAGAATCCATTCTTTTATAATAAGTCAGTTTGTGATTTTTCATAAAAACCCAGACTTATCCGAAATCCTATCGGATTATCCATCAACTTGAAAACCATTTGCGTGTGACCCTCTAGGCCCAAATACCAATCCAGTTAATAGCCCATTAACTCCAGTAACCCTTTATTGACCCACTGAATTAATCAATATCCTTATATTCAATTAATCAGCCGAATTTAATGTCCCACAATAAATTCGGACGGACTGCCGATCACGTTGGATGCCAAGCAACATCGCGTGATCCTGGATGGCACTAGGGTTATCGCAACCCTCTATTGGAACCTTTCTGTCATCGGTTAGCACGCGGATATAATCCTTCATCCGTACAATGTTCCCGAATCGACCTAGGGCATGGTTTACTGTTAAACCCTATTTGGTCTATTCACTTGAATCAGATGTCGTTAATCTAAATCCGATAACTCCTTATCGATTACAGAGTCCACCCTGGCCAGGGACTTTAAGCGCATCATTCCCGGAATATTCTCTCTCAAACAACCGAGAGCGGATGATCCCGTATTGAACACACAATTACCTTCGAGGGCATTTCTCCGAACCCAATCGCTTGACTTATTGATAACCCGTGGTTAGGGATTCGTTAGTCAAGGTCAAAGCTTAGAAACCTACCAATAATATATCTTTGGAGTCTCAGGTCCAAGGATCATCCACACAACCATGACAAATGAATCGAGCTGGTTAACAGTGAGGTGATTACCATCTAGCGATTCATAGTCGGATCAGTTCAGTGAACTCATTCACCAATGAGCACCTATAGGTTCAGCATAGTGTCTCCACACAAGTGACTTATGGGATCAGTCACCCTCATCATATGAACTGAAGTAACCTATACTAGTCTATCCGGATGTTCGATGTCCTATCTCAAACATCCTATAACTAGGAACAATTAAGAACATGTGTTTATAAGTCTTCGGTCCCGTAATTATGATCTCATCATAATCCGAAGACTGTTGCACATGTTCATGGACTTTATCGTGATACGATAAACACAGATCGAATTAATTACACACAATGAATTATTGCCATTTATTAATAATCTGAATAAGTACATAGTATCGGATTGGCTTTGAGACCATCTAATACTAACATTTCCTCCCTCACCGAGGTTCGTCGGCACTTCACGATGGCTTTGGCCTTGCGGGACCCTTCACTGTGCTCCATGGACTTGAGAGAGAGAGTTTGCAAGAGGGAGAGAGTAGGGAAAATCGCCGGTGATCGCCGAAGAAGGGTAAGGAGAGAGAAGGAAAGTTTAGAAGAATGAGGAAGAAAGGGGGCCTTAGCGGGTTCTGTTTGGAGAAGTTGAATCACATCTGGGTACAGCGACGCTATTAAGTGCGTATAAACTGAGGCGGCAAGGCCAGGTGTTTGAAATTTACTAAAAGGCATCTTAACAAAGCGACGCATTTCAGTTTAAACCGCCAATTCTGGTCAGAACAGTACAAGGCATGATGATAAAGGCGTCCATATACTACGACACTTTTCAGGGGATTAATCGCAGGATTAATGGTAGAATTCTGGAGAAAAGTAAGAGAGAGAATTGAAAGGCGTCTGCACAAGTAGACGCGTTTTAAGGGTAATTTCAGGATTTTAAGGATTAATCTCTGATTTTTGGAAAATGAATTATGGTTAAAAGGCGTCTTGCTGAGTGGACGCGTTTTGCATAAAGCAAACCCGAACTGTCATATTTTAAGGAAAAATCAAGTTTTTACTCAATGAAAAATCTTGGACAAGTCGCAGGAGATTGAGGATGGATTTCAAGACATAAAGGAACAATTCTTTATCGAAATGAATTATTTATTACATGTAGAAAAGAAAAGAAAAGAGAACATTCAAGGAAGAAATTCTCGAAACCTCAGTATATATGGAACAGATAATCCTCTATCTCTCTCTCGAGAGGATTTTACACGATGATTGAAGCTAATATTCCACAAAGTGACTATAAGTTCAGTAGCTTCATAATCTTCATCGGATTCCAAGGCACGCTTCTTGATTGAAGATGTATGGGAAAATTCAGGGAATTCATAGTGAGGCAAGCTGAGTTCAGTATAGCAGCGATGAGGATTGTACAACACGAACTCAGTGGTCCCAATCAGCTTAAGTTCTGCACCCGCTGCATGGCGTACTCGAATAGGCTTTCCTACAAGAGCAAGAGGAGAAGAGTCGAATCCATTTGATAACATTCTTCTCAAATAATCTCTCCAGTCAGCTCAAGTCTTGAGTTTTGGCACTCGATTGATCATCTTCTCATTGAATTTCACAATGTTGGAAATATGGAAGATAGGTCTATTCTGATAGATTTGAGATGGTCTTGCATAATTCCTCGTGTGATATTCGAATTTGAAGTGCAACTCGACCCATAGAGCGAAGAACAGCATGCAACTATAGGGAGGCTGACCTGTAGACGCTGCAGAGAGCCCACTGTAGAGATAAGCTAGAATTGCAGTGCTAATATGTTTTCCTTCGAAGATTTCGTAGATCGCACTGACTTGATCATCTTCAAATATGTTGTCTTGAGCATGAAAGAACAGAGCTCCAGCTAGGCACGTGGTGAAAGCTTTCATCACGTTCTCAGTGTCGTCTTCTCTAAGATCTTCAATCTCGTACAAGGTCCACTCTGCAAGCTTAGCAAGATTGATTCCTTTCTTGGTGAGGCACCCTTTAACTTCTGTTGGGTCCTTCATGATCTTCATCAACAATTGTTGGCCAGTGATCTTTTCCCTCATCAAAGCCATCTTATTTTGGATCACTTCATTATCACCGTACAATTTGATTTTGGGAAGGCCCAATAAGAGTTCAACTTCTTCTAGAAGAATAGTACATTCGAATTCAGAAAAAAGAAAGTTATGGGTTTGAGGATGCCATAACTCAATCAAAGCACCCATAGCCGCCCAGTCCACGTTTGGACTCTTGTAATGCTTCGCGTGGACTACTAGACTTTGGAGATTCCTCTTGGAAATAAAGGATTGCATAGAAATTGTGGTACTTTTAACAAGCTTACGAATCCAAGGGAGAGAGGTGAATTTCCTTGGACCGGGAAACAAAGGATATGCCTAGAAAATAGAAGGGAGAATTACTTGAAGAACATAAAGAACATGGAAAGAAAAAAAGAAATTGAAGAAAAAGGATTGAAAGAAAAGAGAATTCAACTTACTTGGAGGTTAGGATCTCTTCCACTTAGATAATTTTCCACGTCGGAGAGCTTCTCTAGTGTCTTCTTCATCCTCTTACTTGAAGAATTCATCTTATTCTTAAGTTTTTCCTTCTTGAAATCTTGAAAACCTTGAAAATCCTTGAACTTTGAAGAAAATCCCTTACTTTAATCTCTAAATTGTGTTAGGATTGCCTTTATACAAGTTAATGGAGTTTATATAGAGATAATTGCGAAGGCTTTTCCGGATTGGAAAAGGGATAAGCATGGGAAGAGTTGGAATCCGGGTGGAGATCAGCCACAACCTGTTTCTGCGACTGAAAAGGCGTCGTTGAACAGCGACGCGTTTTAGTGAAATTAATGGCGTCAGCGCGACACGACGCTTTTCAGGTTTTTCTGTTATTCAATGTTTTGATGCTTAATTAAACACTTGCTTGAAGTTACTGATGAATTTTGAGTGCAGATAATTCAGGAAAATTCAAATGAAGCTGGAAAATATCAAGACGATCCCACTGTGGGAGTTTATGAGTCCCGACCGTGGCTAAAAAGACGGTTATCTCTATCCCTTGTATTATTTAATGTAATTGATTTGCATTATCATTACTATATGTTAAATATTTATTAGAGTATATCAAGGACCTTGTAGTTTTGATGAAACTGGAATTTAAGTTCCCCTACAACAAAAACAGTGATAATTCTAGAGAATTCTTAATCGCACGGATAGGCCGTTGGATTGTTAATTAGTGAGGACGATAGTTCCACTTTTGTGAAACGGTGCGTGGATAAACGAGCTTCAGCTTAGCACTGAATTACAAGAGTTGGTATCTTGACTCATTAATGACAATTTAACAATATTATCCTTAATTAATTTATATTTTATTTGACTTTATATTTTTCTTTTAGCCCAGTATGCATCATGTAGGACTTTGATATAATTGTGATAAGAATTAATTATTGATTAAGTTTCAGACCATTGATCAAATAATTTCTAATATGATATGAAATATTCCATTATGAATTAAGTATCTTGATTATCTTTGAGGTTCGTTTAAAGATATCCTTGGAATTATATTCTTTCTTGGACTCTTTATATCCAATATTTCTTGTTTTCTTTTAAGATCCATCATGGCTGCAGCACGTCCACATTGGCTGGCAAATACTCCCCATGATGAAACTTGCAGTGTCTATGACCTGGGGTACTTCTCCATCCGTGGAGGTTGATCGACCTTATTTTATTTCTTTATCTACCTCATCCAGACATGATTGATTCCATTGATCTCCTTGAGCTATTTTCATCGATGATTTTGAGAAAAATTCCAATCATGTGATGTTAAGAGCGTATCTCATCACACCTTGGCATCACCTTTTCAATACATTCTATTTCATTTCACTCCCTTGTAAAGACGATGCCAAGGTGAGACAGCTATAGACACGCTAATTTTGACGTCATTTTGAGTAAATTTCATATCATATAATAATGCCTCATAATAGTCTGATATTTAATCATTAGTTAATTTTTATTGATCTTTCTGGATTAATTATCTAAATAGTATCGGATCAGACAGACATAATTTAAGTTAATTAATTAAATTGATTTTAATTCATATTTTAATCAAATATGAAAAGTCTAAAAGACGTCGACATGTGTAGACGCCATTTAGACTTTATTCTTATTTTGATTTTTAAGTTTGAATTTTAATTAATTTATTAATTGGCTAAAAGACGTCTTCAGGTCACGATGCCATTTAGATTTCCTAAACTGTTTCTATCTCTTTTTCTAGATGTTTATCTTTATCTTAATTAGTCTAAAAAAGACGTCTCCCATGAGCGACGCATTTTAGATAATTACAGATAAAGATGAATTAATATGTGTTTATCTGTTTGTTAGCTGGATAAACTTCAAATTCTTCCATGTTAATCTTTAAAATAACCATGGATGAAAAGCCTATAAATACCCAACCCTTTGGTCATTGAAAAGTTAGTGATGATAAGTGATTAAAGTGATAATTCTTGAGAGGTTAGTGATAATTCTGAGTGATCCAAGAAGAAGACGACGTCCAGACGCTGAAGGATCGAGGTGTTACTGCTTCAAGGAGTCTTCATCTACTCTTCGTCCTTTCAAGAACTTTCAAGAACCAAGGCTTTCCAGGGGCCATCCAATTTAGTTCTTTTCATTAATCTCTTTGATTTCATCATCATATTAGTTCAAAATCTCATTCATCACATCACTCCATGCAGCACACACTCACTTGCATAATTTCAAACCTACTTGTTTAAGGGGTTTAAAAGATCACAAACAAGTGAGTTCAATTGTTCAAGTTGCATGATTAAAATTTCTATTATAATAGATACTACATCTATTTGAGTTCTTATTATTTTTCCCTCTTTCTTTCTTTTCACTTTCTTGCAAGGTACAAAAGGAGATCAAAAGGAAAGAATCAATAAGGAAAAGGAAATTTGGATGATCCTCAAAGTCCAATAAGCAGCCAAAGTAAGAACAAAGTCAGAAGGGTTCTCTTTCTTCAGCCGGCTGAAGGAGGGGAATCAAGGACTCGAACATCTCCCACATCCAAAACAGGTAGGCGATCAAATTCTTTCTTTTGGAACTTTTTAGTTAAAAATTTTTGGTGATCACATTCACTTAGTTTTTAATAGGCTTATTTGTCACATAAACAACATAAATTTTCATGATAATCACACACCCTAATTTGAGCACTCACAGGAATGACTGGTCTGCCAATTGGTCAGTCCCCGCTCATGTGACTGCTTAGCATGTTCCACCTCAACAAAGTTCGTACGCACTGTCCGATCACTAAGGGACGACCACGTGTCTGGGTGATTAGCTCACTGGCCCTTGTGTGGTAGCCCCAATATAAGACACCTCCCTCTAACAATCCCAAGTATGCTCCAAGAACATAACTTAAACATTTGAGTACTCGGACTTAACCTCGAACATTACATTAGACTGACTTAACTGTTGGAGGGTTTTCTCCATACTCAACATCTGGGCTTAACTCTTCTGTAAAGGAAGACTTTCCAAGCGAGGAGTTCGCAGGGACATCGCACTTTGGGGCCGACCTCCAAGGCGGACCCTAAATCAGATAACTGCCATGTCTCTGAGTCGTCATCATATTGCAAACGGAGTGTTTACTTCTTTGTTGAGGCAAATGGTGATATATATGCTATCTCGATTTCTTTGTGAGAAGATTCGTATGTGCCCTCGTGAGATGTACACATGTTGGCCATGAAATACATTAAATACTTATTCGCAAATCATGAAATACATCATATGATGTAGCCCAGGTGGTGATGACGTGGTTGGAGTCTGAAGATAAGAAGAAATAGAAGAGAAAGAAGAGTTCGAATATGAATTAGACACCTTGCCAGTAAAAGGGGCATAACTTTCAGCACAAGAGTCGGATTCGCACACAAGACCCCAATGGCCGTAAAGCATCAGTTTCCAACTCAAATTCCATTGTTTCGGCAGCGAACATATCAATTTAAGTAGAAACTCGCTATTTTTCGGTAACATTTCAGATAGGGATTAGGAAGACTTAGAATTTGATTTTGATAGTGATTCTTTTGTAGAAGTTGTTTAGAATTTAATCTTCTTTTATTAGGTAGATTTTTGTTTTTTTAGTGGAAATCAAAATTTTACGTCTATTTATAGACGTCCCCTGTATATAGAATACTAGTTGAATGATATTGATAGTTTTCTAGTTTCGTTGAGAATTGTGAATTCTCTCTTATTCTTCCTCTATTCTTGTGCAATTCTTTTCCTCTAAACCTTATGCAATGAGACGGTTGCTTCATCATATAAGACGATGATGATTAAATTAATTATTTAAACCCACTTGCTTAAATGTGAATGGATGATGGTCTAGGCAAAGTTCACCCTCCCCACAGGTTTTGTTCACGAAGCAATACGATCTTTTTTAATAGAAGGCTTCATTTGGGACTATACATAGAATGCAATTTAAGAACACTTGCTTGCCGGCTCAGAATAGAATGTGTAAAGGGCCAACATCACGCGCGCATTGAAGCATCCAAACACCACCTGCAGGAGAAGAGATCTCCCGCATCTTTCTGATCACTTCAACACTGAAGGATGGCATACTAGTTGCCTGACCGATAAGCTAATTGGAGATTCCCTCATCAACCCTCTCTCCTAGAAAATAATATATATATATATATATATATATATATATATATATATATAACAAATAGCTCGGTAACTAAGGGGAGGAGAATCCTAACTAGAGACCCGGGTTGAAAATTCGACAACCACGGCTGGATGACGTGTAGGAAAAGAGAGTACCACATGCGAAGAAGCCCGTCGCAAGAATCAAAACTGGGGCACTCCTTTCTGAGTGAGAACAGGTGTCCATTTGTGCCGTGCGTGGAGACAAATAATATTATGTACAACTTTTAGTAGCAGATGGCTAACTAGCCTGTTGTTTTTGAGCTCTCCGGCATTAGAAATCCTTAATAAGTATTTTTCGTACTTGTTTTACTATGTTGCCTTCCAGTCGTCGTTTGCCCTTTCCGGGATTGGTGTTGGGTACCATGAGCAACTTGAGTGGATATTATTACGATCGCAAGGATGGAGAAACTCCAAACTCCAGAATATCGGGCTTCCGTCATCAAAGCGTGTCAGATTTGGACCGCCAACATGGGCCGGCCGCATGCAAGTGGAGAACCCAGAAACAACATCCCTACGTCGTTAGCAGCGTTCTCGGACGAAAAGGAATATTCCAGCACCTTCGTAATGGTTTCCTAGAGCACCCATAAAAAATCTACGGTACAAATACGGTGCTCTTTATGTAATGAGAATATGTACTACAGAAAATTGAGCTTCCACGTAGTAGACACCGTGGCATCATCAGTTAGAAGGCCTGCAGGCTCCAGAGACGGGCCGGGGCAGGCAGGCAGACCGCACAAAGATGTGGCGCTAACTCAAAGAAAAGAATTGTTATAATAGTTCTGTATTGGAAAAATGACAAAATTAAAGATTAGTTAATAGATGGTATCTATTTTACTCATTGTCTTAAAATTTTGAGTTGAATGACCTAACAATTTCAACATGATATCAAAGTCTATGGTTACGAATCAGACCACGCAATCTTTATTTGTGATCCACGTGACAGAACCTAAAATTTTCTGTACGTAAAGAAACGTGTTAAAATAATTTTAACTATAACAAGAATAGAGGACTGGGAACCTGTACGTTCTCGGATAGAGATTTTCCGTCTCCCTTTAAGAGGGGAACCATGCAGAGAACTGCAAATGGGTATCTTTTTCTTGGGGGGTGGAGCTGGGTGAGCAGGTGGGGCAGGGGGAGTGTGATTTGTGAAGTTCGAGTAGGCAGTGAACAGAAGAGGTTAACCTTTTGCCCCAGCTGAGTTGTAAATGCATGCATCGACGCCGCCACCTCCCCCAACCCACCTCACCTCCACCACCTGCTTGCTGCCTCTTCCTCCAGCTTTAAATGCTTTTCCTTTTCTTTTGTTTAGATTCGGACTGTCAATAGATATTCTCCAGATTATTCGTTTTCGTTTTTATTAATAGATACAAAAATTCGTTAAAGACTATATGTTAATTATAAGAATAAAAATAGATTTTCAATAATTATAAGAATCAGAAACAAAAATACTTATTTTTACATCCGCTAACTCGTTTTCATTGTCGAATTATCGTTTATCTGATGCATCTATATACATATTATTTTATAAGATAAAAACTAAACTCGTTAGGTAGATATCTCTCATATTCAACGGTGAGAATATCTTTTGATAGTTTGATAAAAATAAGGACACAGTATGAAGTTGGAAATTGTTTAAAATTTTAATATAATTTTATGACACATGTTTGGATATATTTATATATAGATTTAGATCGATAACTAAAGTAGATTTAAAATTTAAAATTCATAAATTGTTAATTTTTACATGTATTAAAATTTTGTGGATTTATATTTTTTAATTATTAGAAGATGGTTTATCGGGAAGCGAATAATAAAAGTGATTTTAAATAGTTTTTTCATATAGTGATGATGATAGCGAAAACTTCCGTTTACTTCCGTTTTCGTTTTCGATTTCGAATTCAAAAATAAAAATAAATGCGAAAACAAAAATATTTACTTCCGTATATATTTTCGTCTCTGATAAAATGTTATCAGAAATAAAAACAGAAAGTGTCTTTTTTATTTCCGTCTCCGACTCTTTAACAATAACCCTAGTTTAAATATTTAGTTTCTTCTTGCATGTCAGTTCCGTGCATGTTGCCTCGTCCCTAGCTCTTATCTTCTTCTCCCCTTCTCGAATGTCTGCTTGCTGTGAAGTTGTGGGCGCTGCTACGAACTAGTTGCCGGATTTACGTGAAGACGGGTGATGTAAGATATATACTGTGCAACCTTCTTGGGCAAACGATTTGGTATACATCCCGCTACCGCGTCACATTACTTCGTAGAAGTTAAGTACTTGTTATTTTTCTCTTCTTACTTAACCGGAAGCTAGAAAAAAGAGTCAAATTGGCCTTGTGGTTTCTGTGAAGCTTTGTGGATTCTAAACAAGTTAGGCACAAGGTCACTAGAGACTCCATCCATGCCGACGGTCAAAATCCATCGAACTCACGATGGAGTAATATATAAACCGGCTAGTGTCATTTAGTGTATAGAAAATTGCCGTTGATGTAGCCGAAGCTATCACGACCGGATTCCGAAGCCGGAATCCGAAGAGAGGGATTCGGTGCTGGATCGGATCGGTGTTGAGGGGGCCCGACGGGGATCCGGAAGACGGAGGACGCAGAGACGGCGGAGCCGAAGGTCCGGAGGCCGGCTCGCTCCGGGAAGTAGGGGGCCGAGGCTCCTTCGGCGGACGAAGGGGCGGCGCGAATGAATCTCATTCCGACTGATCTGTCGACGGGCGATGAAGCCGAAGCCGAAAGTTCGAGGCCGAAAGTGACTCGGACTTGGCTTGCTCTTGGATAGTGAGCCCAAAAGCCCCTTCGTCGGACGGAGGGGCAGCGTGAGACCGAGTCTCCTGTCTTGGGGCAGCCGGCGTACGGCGTCGAGATCAGGGAGAGGAGTCCGAGGTCGGCGGCCGATATCGACTCGGGAAGGTCGGCGAAGATTCGAACCGAGCTCCTGCAGGAGGGAAAGAAGAAGAAAAACCAGTCAGCAGGAGTCCCGGGCTTCAGCCCTGGAGAACCCCCTCCGACGGTCAAGTTAGCTCCTGAAGAAGATTCGATTCAGAAGGCAAAGAGAGTAACTTTAATGCTTTTCGGACTGTAGTCCTTTAAGGGTCTCGGAGGCTTGAGGAAGCATCCTTTGGGCAATAAATAGCGGTGTATTTATAGCAAATGATAGCGGATGGTTAACGGTGGCAGCCGATATAGGACTAAATAAGGGTTTACTGATAAACCGCCATAGTGCCTGATCCGCCACCGGAGTGGGCCGGATTCGGCTACCGGGCCGAAGGGGGTTGGGCCGCTGATGGGCCGAAGCCTGTTGGGCCTTGGACTGCCGCGCTGTTCCCGGGCCGTAAGCTGGTGGGCCGCTGACGGGCTGAAGCCTGTTGGGCCGGGAGCGACGGTGCCGCTTATGGGCCGAAGGCTGCTGGGCCGCTGATGGGCCATAGGCTCCCGGAGGGCCTGGTACTGCTGCTGTTGGGCTGAAAAGGGGTTTGGGCCTGCTTTAATGGGCCGAATCGGATTCTGCCTCATCAGCCGTAAAACGTGGTAAACAGTTATAAAATAGTATTTTTTTATTTGTGGCGTGTTGTAAACCTATACTTTTTTATTCGTTGTTTGCTAGTAAAAATTTTTTTGAAAATGATTTTATACATTTGTTTGTTTATAAAAGAATTTTCGTATTACAAATTTTTTAATATAAATATGACAGAGCCAAAAGATTTTTTTTATATTGTTCTGAACTCAGAGAATATCCCAACTCTACATTTTATTGGATAATTCAAATAAAAAAGGTCATATCTTCACATGATCAAAATTCAAACAGCAACATTAAAGGGTATTGTTTTTTCTTTTCAATTTTTATGTTGGGGTACGTTTAGTCTGGTTCTACATAAAATATATTTGACCGAGAAATGTTTTCTAAGAAAATTAATTTACAAGGAAGATAAAAACATAATGTATCAATTGGTACTTTTGAAAATCTTTTTTTGAATTTTTTTACTTATTTTTATGTAAAATATTTTTTTAAAAGCACAATCAATATTTTTCTAAAAATCTTTTCACTTGTTTATTTTCCTGTAAAAAAATTTGAACTATCTCATCAGACACTTATGAGATTATTAACATAGATAACATAATCAATTGACTTTTTTTTTTTTTTTATGAGTTGAGAGAACAGCTAACTCGGTCTTTAATCATACATTTCAAATAAAAAAGATCATATCTTCACAACATCAAAATTTGAAAATTCAGTATGTTTTTTTAAAAAAAATTTGAGTTTGGAGAACATGCTAGCTCGACATTAAATTGGACGATTCAAATAAAAAATTCATGTTTCCACACTGTCAAAGTTCAAATAGTAAAATCAAAAGATCCTTTTATCTTTTTATTTTTCTCGTCGTCAAAATGCCCAAACTTGACATCTAATTAGATAGTTCAAATAATAAAAAATATCACGTCCGTACACGTTACACATTATATATTTGGTTGTATTTAAATATAATTAGAAAGAAAATAATTTTAAAAATAAATTTTATTATAAAAATATATTTTTGAAAAAATATTTTTATTTATTTTTCCCATAAAAGTGAAATTTTTGTAAGTTTCAAGAACATCATATTGTTTTAAAGATAATTATAATATGTTAAATTTTAAATGTATCAATATAAGTAATTTCAAAAGAAGAATAACTTACTCTACCCTTAACGTTATTACGTCACCCCGATGGTATAGTCAAACAGAAAAAAAAAATATTAAAAGTTTTTTGAAGCTCCTAACATGTCCTACGTGTCCACATAATTGGATTTTGGATCGGACATCTTAAAAAATAATAAAAATTAAAAATCAATACTGGATGAATAGTAATATACTATTCATTGCGGATCAATTTTTTTAATTTTCATAAAATTTTTTTAAAGCCTTCTAACATTACTTACGTGTTCATATAATTCGATTTTCGATCGGACATCTCAAAAGAAGATGAAAATTCAAACACTAAATCCTAGTGAACAGTAATATATTATTCATTGGAGCCCGATTTTTTATCTTTTCATATTTTTTGATTTTTTGAAAACCGCCTACATATCGGCTATCTAATTAGATTTTAGATAGAACATTTAATAAAAAATAAAAATTTACTTTAACATCGTAAAAGAAAAGACAGTCTCTTTTATTTTAACAAACATCACCCACCGTCATCCTCACCAAGCACCTACTCGGAGCGTTTGAAGTTTTCTAAGAAAACGGCATACGGACCGTCTACTCAAATGCCAAAATCTTCATTTAGATGAACTCAACAGATTATACTTTCTTTTGACTAACGTTTTTTTAGATTACGAAATAAATTTATGTATCAGATTTTCCTGAAAATATTTTCTTACCTGTCATTTTACTGGTTATCAAATGAATCCTAAGTGGATAAACTGGGTTTAAGTCTAAACACAAATTTGGCTCCTTCCTTAACTACGCGGTTGAAGTTTAGGAGTCATTAGGTCTACGTCAGATCCGAAGATGCTGAACGAATCGAAGGGGATTGGATTTGTTGGAAAATTAGGAAGTTCCCGAAAAATTCGTCAGAAGTTACACACGTCAGCGGTGCGAAAATTTGTGCAAACGAGGCGTTTTCCGGATGCCTGCGCAGAAAGAGCGCAAAATTTACATTTAAAGTAGCGTGCAACTTGTGGCGTGTGCCTCCTAATAAGGAATCTTGGTAGGCTCCCCTTGGCCTCACCACCTCAACCACGCTATACGACGTTTTCTCTGTGTGATACTTCGAAACAAACGAAGTCGAGGAAAGTGAGGGCGGGTCCGGGAGGGTACTTCAATATTCCCATCGTATGAAAATTTGTGAGGGGAGGGTACTCCAATATTCCCATGGAGCCGTTTAAAATAATCCTCGTCTCCTGATGAGGCATACGAAGCCCCGGCAATAACACACGAAACATCTCCATGCTATTTTGCATACATGTACCACGCAAACAACCACCGGCACGTTAACCAAAAGATGAACAAATTAAGGAAGAACTTCACCTTTGCCGCAACAAAGGAGGGACGGCTCTCCTTCTAGCTCAATCTCACTACCTTTCTCTTCTCTTTAATTAATTTGCCGACTGCTGCATGAAGCGATGCAAGGAACATTCAACACTATAACTATAGGGATTGTCTGCGATATGCATCTGTTGCTCTTGAGAAGAAGCCGGCAGAAGAAAAGAAAAGAAGAAAGAGATTTAGTGAGAAGAAGTAACAAATACGTGTACGGACTGCCAACACTGCCAAAACTGTCGCCGGAGAAAAAGCGAAAAAGAGAGAGGAATAATTTAAAAAAAAAAAAAAAACTAAAGCTAAAGCTGCCCTGTCGCGTCTGACTCAGCCCACTCCGCGCGCTGTGCTGCAGCTGCCTGCACGTACGGCTGTGCTGTACTGGAAGGCAACCCCGTTGTGTCGCCGTCGCCGTCCCGCTGCCGTGAGCATGGACTACCTCATGCTTGCAGATCGAGACCCAGATCGACCCTGGCGCTACCGACGGCCCAGCCGTCCATGCTCACGCGCTCGCATCTGAAGGGCACCTCCGCGGCGGTGGGGTGGACTGCTCTCCCACTCGGGCTGTGCCCCCGGCTGTGGCCACCGCTGCTGTGGGATCTGTGGCTGTGGTGCACCGGCTCCAGGCCCAGTGTAAGCTCTAGCTCCACCTCGGTGTCCTCCGCCGTCAGGCTGCTCGCCTTCCACGCGTCGGCGGCGTGGCTCGTTATCATGGACCCCTCGCTCTCGTTCCCTCTGCTGTCGCTGCTGCGGGGAGTCGTCAAGCGAGCGCCTCCGGCGGCCGCTGTCCCTCTCGCGGAGATCGGCTCGGAGTGGCTCGCGGACGACTCGTGGCTCGCTGCCCGCTCGGAGTCCAAGGCATAGCACCGGCGCCAGTGGACGTTGTCGCCAGCCACCCGCCCCGCCTCCGGCGAACCGGGGCTCGCTTCGGCCTTGGCGGGTGCCCCTGGGACGCCGCTGGCGTGGGTGGCGGAGCGCTTGAAGTGGTTGCGGCTGGCCTTGTTCACCTTGTGGAGATCACGAGCAGCGGTCGAAGCCGTGGCGGCGGATGACGAGGAGGCACAGAGTGGATGCTGGGCGGCGGGGTCGTCCTTGGAGATATGGCGGATGTCGTAGGAGGAGACCATGGCCTTGTTGAGCAGCGGCAGAGGATTGATGGCAGCAGTTTCTGAGGACATCTGGAGGATGGGGGTGCCCTTGAGGACGGCGTCGACAGCGGCCTGGCAAAGCTGCCAATTCCCCGACCAGAGCAAGCCGACCGAGCCGTATATTGGATTGACGATCCTCCCGCACGCCTCGTACAACAGGGAGCGGAAGATGGCTGCAGGGCATCACCAACACAAACAGGGATATCTGTTAGCCAGACACATTAACAACAGTGGTGATGGTAGAAGGGGTATGTGATCCATGTTTTTGCTGGCACGAACCAGGGCGGAGGTGATCAGGGCCGGCGTTGATGAGGTTCATGAGGCCGGCGCGGCCGTAGAACTTGGCGAGGAAGAAGGTGGCATTGGCCTGCGACTCGGGGTTCTTGATCCCCTGCAGGCAGGGCCGGATGCTGCAGTTCTCGCTGCATCCCTTGCGCAGCACCCGGCACCCGTTACAGCTCATCCTCATGGCTCCGCTCGCTTCTACGTACGGCCGTTCTCTCCCTCTCCACTTTCCCTATCACTGTTCCCAGGAGATATATAGACTATAGTAGAGACGAAACCTGTTTCCTCAACAAGCACCTGTGAACGTCAGTCACCCTCTTCTCTCTCCACACTCGTCAATCTCTGCTTTTCTTCCTCTTTCTTTTCAGCAGCAAGGAAGGAGGATGGAGACGAGAGAAAGAATAGACGGAGGAGGGTTTGGGGGCTGAGACGAGGCCAAGAAGGCAGGTTGGTATGGAGAGGTAGGGGATGGGGGAAGGGCATTTAAGTAGTCGCCTTTGGTTTGGACAAAAATGCCCGTAAAGAGATTTGCATCTGGCGAATAGAATAGTTGTGAAATTATGCAACGAATGCCTTTTTCTGGAAGTGTCAAAAAAAAAAAAAAAAAGCTCAGACTGGGCCCCCCCGCCACGTACTGGTGCTACTTCCTCCTCAGAGCATATCACCCGCCCGATAACGTTTCGAAGGGCTGGAGATGGGAATCGGTGGAAGGACGACGATACGGGAGTGTAAGAGGCAGGGGGCGTCGTACCGTTATCCACGTGACGAGAACGTGACGCCTGCGGGCTCCCCCTACGGGAGTGGCAGCCTCTTCCAATCCGCGTGGTAAATGGCATGGAAGGAGCGTGAAGCTTCTGTGTCCTTCACGAGAGCCAGCTGGACAGTCAACAGCACCAAACAAGTGGAGCCATAAGCAAGTGGTTCAAGGATAAACAAGTAATTTGAGGGTGATTGGCTGGGACGGAAGGTGGTCTGGAAGGAAGCCATGCGGGCGGGTCCAAAACCGTGAAGAGTGCTGCGGCACCGCGTTTTCCGACCGCACCCCGCCAGCGACACTGTTTATCTTGTTTGTTTTTGTTTTCCCTTTTTTTGTCTGATCAGCTGGAAGAGAAGCTATTTTAGGTGGTCTCAACCCTCACCTGAGCAGGTTGCAGCTCATTTAACCAAGCTTAGGTCAATTGTCTATTATCAAACTAAGCGAGTTGGGGTAACATGCGAGTACCAAGTAGGTTATTCACGTGCACATTTTCCGCAGTTAGAATGAATCGATTGATAAGGTTATTTCTCACTAGCCAGATGGGACGATGGAAAAAAATTCCAAACCGTTTTTGGTCGAAGATAAAATTTGCGCTCATCATATACATGTTAAATCATGAAAAATACACGGTGAATGGAAATCCGCAGAATTCGCCGTCAGAGCGTTACTCCTGGTTTTGTGGAATCCGCATAAAACCGGAGATTGTGTGGTTTTGAACTTTGCGGCACGACCTGTGGGCGCCTAGAAGACTTTCGCCTGCGGTTTTACAACTCCCTTGTATTCACGTTTCCCTTTCTCATTATCCAAATAGAAAGACAGGCAGAATTCTCTGATTATCCAGACTTTACATTCACTGGCGTCTTCACTTTGGCAATCTCCACTCTGAATACTTATTTAATACAATTTACTTTTATGTATGACAAATAATGTGGGCGCTATTTGATGAGAAATACTTGTGGTAATACATCTTAACAATAGCGGTACAAGTAATCAATGAATGAGAATAATTTGATGTTAGTCTAAGTGGTCTACAAGTCAATATGATTTTTTATAATCTCGTTTATTTATTAATAAAATAATATTATTTTATTATTTGTAATTCGTTGTATTAGTATTTTATAATGAAGTCCGTGAATATGTACAATAGTGATCAGATTATGATGAGATCATATCAATGAGACTGATCACTTATACATATATTTTTAATTGTTCATACTCATAGGATATCTGAGAAGGATATCAGATATCCGGTTAGACTATTATAAATTACTCTTGTTTATATGATGAAGATGAATGATCTCATAGTCACTTGTGTGGAGACACTAAGACAAATCTATACATACTCATTAGATAATTAATTCACTGAATCGATCCGAATGAATCGTTGGATGATAATGTACCTAACTGTCAACCAGTTTGATTCTATTGTTCCAGTTACATAGATGATCTTTAAACCTGAAGCACCAATGACATCTTGTCGGTAGACTTCTGTACTTTGACTTTAGTTTACAAATCTCTATTCACGAAATTTTAAACAGCTAAGGATCTAGTACAGCGGAATACAGTCGAAGAGAATTGAGTGTTTAATTAAAAATCATTCACTCTCGATATTCAAAGAGAGAATATTTTAGGAATGATGTGCAGGAGTCCCTAGCAAGAGTGGACAATAATATTGAAAAATAAATTTTCCGATATTACACGGCAACATCTGATCCAAGAGAGTCAAACGATTAGGTATGACGGTTTATCGTACCCTAAGTTGACTCGAAAGTATTGTGTAAATGAAAGATTAAATCCACGTAATAATTATCGGTAGAAAGATTCTAAAAATGGGTTGCTTAACCCCAATACTTTTCGGGTTCACGCGGTATTGTTAGGCACTCAACGTGATCGAAAAATCGACCGAATTGAATGTACGACATTAATTCTGTTGATTAATTAATTAGTATGAGTTATTAATTGAGTAATTAAGCAAGTGAGGAGTCATTGGGCTTATTGGGTCATAAACTGGACTGGTAGTTGGGCTTAGAGGGTCACATACAAAAGATTCTCAAGACGATAGATTAAAAGTGGGTTTTATACTTTTCCGGATTTTATGAAAAATCGCACGGTAAGTATAAAATATAGTAAGCGTGCTAAGCAGGCCAAACTACTACTCAGCCCTGGCCGCCCCCCCCACTTTGGGATCTGCTTCGCCGTCTTCTCCAACTCCCGCGAGACGGGAATTTGACCGTACATTGCGGCAGTCGTAGTGACAAACAGTGACTTATTCATAGGTTGCGATAACAAGGAACGTGAAGAAATCCGTCGTAAGGAGGATCACATGATCTTCGTTAGAGGCCGGCATTTACGACCGTTCTAATGCGAATTCGAGTCCAAGTGAGGTGATGTCTGATCACCCGTTTTTCGATTTTTGTTTATCGAAACGGACAGGGATCGCTGAGATTAATTTTTGTTTATTCCGCTGCGTTTGCGGTCATGAGAAACTTGAGAACCTTATAGTGGTATCAAAGTCAGATTCCATTGTTTCTCGTCCGTTTCAATCTCCGAATTAATTTTTCCATGCTATTGTTCGATTATGATGATGGAACTGTGTTCATACGATGAGCACAGATAATTGGATCTTTTTTATTCTGGGGGTGTTTCCTGTTCTTCGTAGGATGAAGAACAGCATGGCTTGGCGGCTTCGTTCGGGCGTCCCCATGTGATGGGGAGGTGACCGGAGGTCCTACATAACCAAGGACCCTACCGGCACTGGTTGCCTGCACCGGACCGGGTGGCGCAGTAGTGAATGGCCAACCTCTTCTTCCTTCATCTTTATAGTTTGAAGAACCTTAGAAAAAAAAAAGGGGGGGGGGGGGGGGGGGGTGAGAGAGAGAGAGGAGGCTCGGCTAGCAGAGATTTAGGCACTGCCGGCGAGCTCGTCAGTGCTGGAGGCGTCGCGTGCAGGGCCATGCGGCTCTGCCGCCGTCGGGTTGGGCGAGCTCGGGGGGGTGGGGGGGAACCCCTGCGGTGGCTAGGGTTTCCACCCTAGCCGCAGTAGAGGGTCGAGCCCTTGGGCTCGGACCCCGAGCCCTGCCCCAACCTTGAACCCTGGCTCGGCTAGAGGCTGAGCAACCCCGGGCCATTATTAAAACCCCGAACCCAATTAAATTAAATAATTAAAATGGGATTTTAATTTTAAAATTCAAAATTATTTTGAAAATTAAAATTCTTATTCAATTTTATTTAATTGGGCCTCAATGAATTAGGAATATTAACAATGGTTGCTAATTAGTTAGAGTTAATTATTAGTTTAAGTGTTAAATTAGTAATTCACTTTAATTGACTAATCTAAGAGTTAGATTAGTAGTTAATAATTAATAGTCTAATTGTTAGATTATTAATCATTGATTAATCTAAATTTTATATTGTTTTTAAATTATTAGAAGTGTTCTAATTAGTATGGAATATTATGGAAATTATTAATTTGGAGTGTGTGCACACGAGATGTATGATTTCATACTTCTAAATTTGATTTAATTGCATTCTTAAGATAATAAAATGAGTTTTCTAAATTCAAATCCTAATTTTGATTGGAACCAAGCTTTTTGAAAGTCAAAATTAATTATTTTCAAAACTCTTTTATTTAGCTATGTAATGTATTTTTTTATGTGTGGAATGGATAAAACACACCATGGTCATGGATATGCACTTTTGGATACTTCATATTATGATGTATGATTGTGGATCATGATATATGTTTGAATATTTATTAATTGTTAATAAATAGAGGTCTACGTATCTCTCTCTTATATTCCGATGTACTTCTACCTCCCTTCCTTTTGTACTCGCCACAAGCCTTCTTCAATTTTACATGTAAATTTTGAATTTAATGTTACTTGATTGAGGCGACCAAGGAAGGAGTAAGGATGATCCATAATTGCAACCAGGAAGGCGATTTGATAGAGATCCTTTGCCTATGTGGTTGCAGAATTGTTTAATATGAATGTTATGTTAGATTGTGTGTGCATTCGATTGTTCGATTCTAGTCAAACCATTGTACTATTCATAACCACACTTGACATGTATAAGATACATTATTTTATTTTTTGATTATGAATCAAAGCAGGTATAGTATGTAGTAAATATATATGATATATTTATATATTATCACCTAGAAGAGACTAAGATAAAAGTTATCTAAAACCCTCACTAAAGTTTAAGCCGTAACGTAAGTAGTTGAGAACTTACTACGTGGTCCTCTATCGTTATCGTCATAGGACTCAAATTACTTTAGGCATGTTTGTTATGCTATCCACAAGACTTGTCTAATTGTAAAGAGAGACTCTAGCTATGGTATGAGTGATGGATATAGGTGTCATCTGAGCTAATCATAAGGCACCTATTACAATTTGGTTCATTAATAAATGACATTTATTTCATTATGCACATTGATGTATTTATAAGTACACATAATGAAGTCTTTGAATGTGTGTAATAGTCATCGAATTATGATAAGATCATAATAATGAGACCGATGACTTATAAACACATATTCTCAATTGTTTCTAGTCGTAGGATATTTGAAGAGAACATCAAACATCCGGTAAGACTAGTATAGGTTATTCCAGCTCATATGATAAGGGTGACTGATCTTCTTAGTCATTTGTGTGGAGACACTACGGAGAACCTATAGGTGCTCATTGGGAAATGAGTTCACTAAACTGATCCGATATGAATAGCCGAATGGTACTTTACCTGACTGTCAACTGGCTTGATTCATCATCACAGTGGTGTGGTTGGTCTTTGGACTTGAGACACCAAAGACATCTTGTCAGTGAACCTCTGGACTTTGACCTTGGCTTAAAAATCCCTATCCACAAGATTTCTAATAGTTAAGGATCGGGTCTAGCGAAAGACCTTTGAAGGTGATTGTGTGTTCAATAGAGAATCATTCACTCACAAGTAATTGAAGAGAGAATGCCTTAGGATAGATCTACTAGAGTCTCTCGCCAAAGCAGACACAATATCAGAAAAAAGTATTTTCTGATATTGCACAGTAAAATCTAATCCAAGTGAGTTGACCGTCTAGGGTTTGACAGTTAACCATACCCTAAGTCGACTTTAGAGCATTATGCGAATAAAGGATTATAGCCACGTGGTAACTGTAAACGGATAAGTTCTATGAGTGGGTTGCTGAACCTCATTACCTTCCAAGATCATGCGGTATTGCTTGACACCCAACTTGATCAGAAGTCTGACCGGATTTACATTAGATGTTGATTCGATTAAGTAATTAAGTAAATATTATATATTAATTAATTACTATAAGTCAATAAATAGTTATTGGACTTAACGAGCTGAAAACCGGACTGGTTAATGGGCCTAAGGGGTCACACGCAAATTGATTCTTAATCGGTGGTACTTAGGTGGGAATTATATTAACTCGGGAACTTTTATGAAAAGTCGCGCCGACTTAATATATATACGTGCTGTTGAGAAACCCTGAGCCAAGCACCATGAGCTCTCAAGACTAGCTGTCCCCCTCTCTCTCCTCCTCCTCTGGGCAGCCCTCTCGAGGCACCGGCTTCCCAAGAGTCGGGAATTCCCGTCCGAGTGATCCGGATAACGTTGCGGCGAGGATTCTTCAGCAAACGCGCTGATCTGGACAAGGGATCAAGGACGAACCACCGTGGAGGATCGCGTGGATACCACTGGAGGCCGAACGCTTGTCTGACAAGCGGCATAGCCTCGATGGAACCGATACGGATGTAGATTCGAATCCATACACGGTGTTGTGATCACACAACCCAAATTTTCGGTTTCCGATTTTCGTTTCGAAACGGATTTGCGGGCCTTGGGCGGGATTATATTTTTTTGTTTCCGCTGCATTCTTCGTATCCCGCCCGGATCCCAACAGTGGTATCAGAGCCAGGTTCTGCTTTGATCTGTTTCGGGATGACGAAATTACTATTATAATTTGTTTTTCTCTTACGGATATTGTTAATGGGATGAGCACATAAAATTAATTTTAATTTTTCTGTGGAGAAAATTGCATTTTTTGGGGTTTTCGGATTGTTCTTTATGGAGATGAAGAATCTATCTTCATGGGCTCAGATACTTCCATGGTGATGGAAGACAACAAAAATAAGCATGCTGGTATGACCAGGTAACCTTGCTAGTCCGTGGAAAATTCCTAATGTGGCCGGCGGTCGGTGGAGGACCCTCCATCTCTAGATTTTTCAAATGTTGAAAGAAAAAGGGAGGAAGGCCACGGTTTCAAACCAATGAACCGTCGAAATTTGGGGCAACCGGCGGCACTGGGTCGCCGGCCGGCCATCGTCAGAGTCGGGGACCGGGGGGGGGGGGGGGACCAGGTAGCCTAGAGCCGAGGCGCCCTCCTGGTCCGAACCAACTGGCCCAAGGCCATTAAGCCCTTTGAACCCTAGCCCATTAAGTCCCTTCTTAAATCATTGACCCCAATAAAGCATTTATTAAAACAAACACCACCCCTTTTAACTTATAATTGAAATTGAAATTTGTTTAAAATATGTTTTAAACATTAAATTTATTATTTTGAGTTAAAAAGGGGTTATAATTAAGATATGATCTTAATTGTAAATTACTTTTAATTATATTGATTAGAGGGTTGTTTTTAAGATATGATCTTAAAGGGGATATATAAATTAAGATGTAATCTTAAGACTAATTAACAATTGTTTTTAATTTAATTTTATTTAAGTGTTTAAAGGGGTTCTTTAAGATATGATCTTAAAACTAATTAACAAGTGTTGTTAATTTATCTTAAGTTGTGATCTTAAATATAATCAACAATTGTTGTTAGTTTATTTTAATTAAGTGATTATATATATTTAATTTCTTAATAATTGTTGTTATGAAATTAATTATAATTATGGGACATTTAATAAAAGGTTATTAAGTGATTAATTAACTATTTATAAATATTATAATAGGGTTAATTATTTCTTGAGAATAAATGTTAATAAAAGTTATTAAGGATTAATTAAGTCTTAATAATAGTTATTAAGATAATTAATTAATTTTCTCAAGGATCTCTTAATTAAAGTTTTTGTAGATCTAATTTACTTAAAAGGGACATTTTAATGAAAGTTATTAAGAGATTGAATTGTCTAATTATTAGACTACTTTTTTTTAAATGTTCTAATTAATATTTCTTAATAATTATTATTGAAAAATATTACTTAATAAAGGGGTTCTTAACAAAGAGTTTTAAGTAATTAAAATTGGAAATATAAATTCTTTTATAAGAGTTATTAATGAATTTTTAATTTAATCTAAATGTTAGATTATTTCTTCGTCCTCCGGCTAAGCCACTCGGCCTCTTGGCCTCATCGAGCAGTCGACCTCAAGCTCTCGGCCTACTCGACCTCAGCCACTTGGCCTCCTCGTCCTCGGCCTAGGTCACTCGGCCTGTCGGCCTCATTGAGCAGTCGGCCTACTCAGCCTTAACCACTTGGCCTCCTCGTCTAATCGGCCTCAGCACTCGTCTATCGACTCAAGTGGAGACACGGCCCCTCGGCCTCATCGAGCAGTCGGCCTCGAGTTCTCGGCCTACTTAGCCTCAGCCACTCGGCCTCCTCGTCTAGTTAGCCTCCGCACTCGTCCATCGACTCAAGTGGGGACTCGGTCTCTTAGCCTCTTCAAGTAGTCGGCCTTGAGCTCTTAGCCTAATCGGCCTCGGCCTACTCAGTCACTTGGCCTCCTCGTCCAGTCGGCCCCAACACTACTCGTCCATCAACTCAAGTGGGGACTCGGTCTCTCAGCCTCTTCGATTAGTATGCCTCTGCCTCTTCGATCAGTCGGCCTCATCCTCTCGGCTTCTCGGCCCCTTGGCTCGGCCTACTTAGCCTCCCTGCACACTTAGGCAAATTCTGAGGATGGACTTCGTCTACGTCACGGACACCCATCAGCCCACCTAGATTACAAGGTTCGTTGTCTCATCTTGTGGAAGTCCAACCCATCTAGAGAGGTCAAATTTCTCCCTCAACACTTGGCGCTATCTATGGAAAATGCGATAAAAAGTCATACTAAAGGGTGTCACACTCAGCTCCCTTCTCAATCTCGGCCTACTCGGCCACATCCTACGCCCGTGCAAACCGTACTGGGAGTGGCCTCGACCATGCAAACCGTATCGGGAGCGACACTATTCTAAACCCGTGCAAACCGTACCGGGAGCAGCCTCGGCTGTGCAAATTGTATTGAGAGCGGCACTATTCTAAGCCCATGCAAACCGTACTGGGAGCGGCCTCGGCTGTGCAAACCATATTGGGAGCGGCACTATTCTATGCTCGTGCAAGCCGTACTAGGAGCGGCCTCAGTCGTGCAAACTGTATCAGGAGCAGTACTATTCTAAGCTCGTGCAAACCGTACCGGGAGCGGCCTCGGCCGTGCAAACTGTACCGAGAGCAGCCTCGGCCGTGCAAGCCGTATCGGAAGCGACACTATTGTAAACCCGTGCAAACCGTATCGAGAATGGCCTCAACTGTACGGGGAGCAGAATTTCATCTTCGACTCGGCCTACTTGGACCCTTGTCCTTAAGCTCGTGCAAATCGTACCGAAAGCGGCATTTCGTCTTCAAAATCTCGGCCTTTTCAAGATTTCGGCCTCTCGGCCTCTCCAAACAATCCGCCTCTCCAAGCAATCGGCCTCTCGGCCTCGCTAAGCAATCCGCCTTTTCAAGCAATCGGCCTCTCGACATCTTCAAGAAATTGGCCTCTCGGCCGCTTCAAGCAATCGACCTCTCAGCCTCTTCAAGGAAATTGGCCTCTCGGCCTCTTCAAGAAATCGACCTCTAGGCCTCTTTAAGAAATCAGCATATCAGCCTCCTCAAGTACTTGGCCTCTCGGCCTCTTCAATAAATCAGCCTCTCTGCCTACTCCGCCAATCAACCTCGGCCTCCTTGGCTTCAATTCTACCTTGAATAAGGGTGCCCGTTTTAGATGACCTTGATGCAAAAAGAATTACTCCCTTACTCTGAGCAATGTTTGACTCGGCTCAGACTTGGGAGTGGGGGGCAAGTGATGAAGGTAATTTCTATTCCCTTCTAAGGGCATGTGTCTCTTCTGTTGGTTTCCCGTGTTTCTCCGAATCGTAAAACACAACGGAAAATAAACTTGAAACCAGCGATCCGTTCCCGTTTTGAACAACTAAAACCGATAATTGGATTATCGATTCTTACCGTGTTCGGATTCGAATCCGCAACCATTCAGTTCTGTCGGTGTGAAACCGCAAGCTGCGCAAGCGCCCAGCCTCTAGCGGAGTCCACGCAATCCTCCTCGCGGTAGATATCCTCACGTTCCTTGCTCGTCGCAGCCCTCGAACCTTTCGCCGTTCGCCGCAACGATCGCCGTAATGCGCCAACGATTTCTCGTCGAACGGGAGTCGGACAAGAGGCAGAGCAAACATGGGGATCCAGATCCGGCATGGGGCGCCAGAGAGAGAGAGGAAGAGAGGAGGGGGCGGCTAGGGTTAGCAGCAGCTTGGCTTGCTCAGTCCGTTCGCTACATTTTATACTAACCACGCGGTTTTTCATAAAAACCCCCGGTTAATATAAAACACACTTATTTGTCCATCACCTTGAGAATCATTTGCGTGTGACCCTCTACGCCCAATAACCAGTCCGGTTAATGGCCCAATAAACCCAGTGACTCCTCACCGACCTGATTAATCAATTAATAACTCATATTAATTAATTAATCAATCAAATTAATATCGTACATCGAATTCGATCGGGCCTCCGATCACGTTGGGTGCCAAGCAATACTGCGTGAACCTAGAAGGTATTGGGGTTAAGTAATGCACTCTTGGAACCTTTCCGCCGACAGTTACCGCGTGGACATAATCCTTCATTCGTACAATGCTCTCGAGTCGACTCAGGGTATGGTAAACCGTCAAATCCTAACCGGTAGACTCACTTGGATCAGATACTGCCGGATAATATCGGAAAACTCTTTTAACCGATATTATCGTCTGCCTGAGCCATGGACTTCCACGTATCCTTCCTAGAGCATTCTCTCTCTAAGTACCGAGAGAGAATGATTCCTTATTGATACTCAATTCCCTTCGACGATATTCCGTTGTACCCGATCCTTGGCTATTTAGAATCCTGTAGTTAGAGATTCATAAACCAAAGTCAAAGCACAGAAGTCCACCGACAAGGTGTCCTTGGTATCTCAGGTCCGAGGACCATCCACGCAACTGCGACAATAGAATCAAACTGGTTGACAATGAGGTACTATACCATCCAGCGATTCAGTCGGATCAGTTCAATGAACTCATTCTCTAATGAGCACCTACAGATTCGCCTTAGTGTCTCCATACAAGTGACTATGAGATCAGTCACCCTCATCACATGAGCAAGAGTAATCTGTACTAGTCTAACCGGATATCCGATGTCCTTCTCGGATATCCTCCAACTAGGAACGATTAAGAATACGTGTGTTTTAGTGATCAGTCTCACTAGTATAATCTCATCATAATCTGATCACTATCGCATATATTCACGGACTTCATTATGAGATGATAATAATACGAATTTACACATAATGAATAATGCCATAATGAATAATGCCATTATATTAATGAACGAGATTACAAAGTCATATTGGCTTGTAGGCCACCTAAGATTAACATCTTCTACAAGATGCAAGCAAAATAGTCCCACATCTATTATAACATAAAGTGCTCACCTACTCCTTACTATAAAAGGGACCCAAAGGCAAAAAAAGAGGAAGAAAAAAAAGGAAAAGAAGGGGCTCTCTACTCCCTACTCACCTTCTACACATGTCATGGTTTTGATTTGAGCGTCGAAGGGGTATCCCCTAGGACAAAACCCAGGGCCCCACTGACATTGCTGCTCAGTGCGCAGGTCGGCCTACTCGTCCTTGGCCTAAGTCACTCAGACCCTCGGCCTCATTGAGTAGTTGGCCTCGAGCTCTCGGCCTACTCGGCCTCAGCCACTCGGCCTCCTCGTCTATTCGGCCTCAGCACTCATCTATCGAGTCAAGTGGAGACACGGCCCCCCGGCCTCATCGAGTATTCGGCCTGGAGCTCTCGGCCGACTCGGCCTCAGCCACTCGGCCTCCTCGTCTAGTCGGCCTCAGCACTCGTCCATCCACTCAAGTGGGGACTCCCCTCTCGGCCTCTTCGAGAAGTCGGCCTTCAGCTCTCGGCCTATTCAGCCTCAGCGTACTAAATCACTCGGCCTCCTCGTCCTCCGCCTAAGTCACTCGGCCTCGAGCTCTCAGCCTACTCGGCCTCAACCACTCAGCCTCCTCATCCTTGGCCTAGGTCACTCGTCCAGTCGGCCTCAACACTCGTCCATCGACTCAAGTGGGGACTCAGTCTCTCGACCTCTTCAAGCAGTCAGCCTTGAGCTCTCGACCTATTCGGCCTCGGCCTACTCAATCACTTGGCCTTCTCGTCCAATCGGCCCTAGCACTACTCGTCCATCGACTCAAGTGGGGACTCGGTCTCTCAGCCTCTTCGATCAGTCGGCCTTGGACTCTCGGCTTCTCGGCCCCTCGGCTCGGCCTCTCGGCTACTCAGCCTACTCAGTCTCCCTGCACACTTAGGCAAATTCTGAGGATGGGATTCGTCTACGTCACGGACACCCATCAGCCCACCTAGATTACAAGGTTCATTGTCTCATCTTGTGGAGGTCCAACCCATCTAGAGAGGTCGGATTTCTCCCTCAACACCAGTGAAGGTACTTGCATTTACTGACCAAGAATAGCTTGTGATTTTCTTTACTACCCAGGAGATTGCTTAACCGGTAAAGCCTCTTGAGTGAGCTATTGTGGCCAAGTGGTCATATGGACATCCCTCTTTCGATGATTTGTAGACTTGTCTTGTGTAGTAGTTGGGTTTGAAGAGAGATTTCATTCTTAACGACTTAAATCCTAGGCATATCTAGATGAGATTTGATGAGGAGGAGGACTTTCTTCATGTTCTCATGAGAAAGAATCTATATATTAAGGGTTATCTTTTCAGCTTTTTTCAGTGGACGCCTACTTTTGATTTCAAGTCGGATCCGACATCCATTCCTGTGTGGATAGGATTCCCGTCACTCCCCGTGAATCTTTATGGAGAGGATTTTTTGCGATCAATTGTGGGAAACATAGGTTGGGTGTTCTGAATCCATGATGCCACGGCAACATGGATGCAAATTATGGAGGCTCTTGTGTGTCTTGAGTTGGATATTGCTAAGCCAAGAAAGTAGTGTTTATGGATTGATTGTGGTGGGGAGGGCTTTTAGCAAAAAGTTAACTACCACAGGGTTCTAGTTTTATGTTGATTGTGTCATAAACTTTACCATATGGAGAATGACTGCTCTAAGAAGCCAAAATCAACTATGATTCAGATGCCTGCAAGGTTTGCTCGGCCTATGGAGAATCCGCTTCCACCTGAAAGTCAGAAGAATAAATCTTCAAATGGGGTTTGGGTTTCTGTTTGAAGTAGGAATCCTGACAGGAAAATTCAAACCTTAAGGTTCATGCACAGAAGGAAGTTCCTGTGTCAAAAAATCCAATTCCTGTCTCGAATGTTTTTGACAGGTTAAGGGATAGTGTGTGTTGATTAGAATAAAGTAATTAGATTAAACCTAATTAATGGGAAAACAATAGGTTATATACCTGGACACACAGAACATTGTGTCCTAGGAACACTATAAGCTAGAACTAATACCTTTAACTCTAACACTCCCTCAAGCTAGAGCATATATGTAACGACCCGCCACCCTATAATCGGAGATCCGATTACTAAATGGGTACCGAATCATTAATTTGGGACCAAACCAGGATCTAGTAAGTCTGGGAAATAAATAATAAACTAAGCTAAACATTCACATCGCATTGAATTGAAATGAAAGTGCAGGAAATTAAAATTATTACAATGCGACTCGATTAAGGCAAATAATTACATACTCCAGCTGAAGGAAAATAATTAAACATACAGGCCAGAAATGAATAACAACTACATCGGGGCATACCCCGGAACAACTGCCGAAGACGCACAACACACGGCCGCACACGCCGCTCTAAGTCTGCTGGGAGTCCTCACCTGAAAACCGCAGGGGTGAGTCTCAAGAACAAGACTCAGTAGGGATCCTTCGATCCCCACTGCCCACGCACACACCCACAAGTGTAAAGTACAGCTAACGGTGAAGTAACAAGTGTAGTGGCAGGTACAATATCTAATTCTCTACGTGAGAACACATGCAATCGAAGCATAATGAACATGCACATTCTAAACCAGCCGCTAGAGAATCAACAACTGTAGTTCCGATAGAACTCGCCGACCGTACAAACAACGGTGGGAAAAAACCTCGACCCGCCGGGACCAAGGAGTAGCCCCTCGGATAGCACGCTCGCTACTCCGGCCCAACTGGCTCAGGTGACTACCCCTTCCCCCAGCATGAGTGACTCTCCGAATGTACCACTCCGACACCGGTACTAGCTGACCCCGGGGTTCACCAGGTGACCCTCTCTCACTAGGCGTCACCCCGCCCACGCCCCCACCGGCGCTGTGCTCACGCCCCCACCAGCACAGGGTGATAAAGTGCTACAATGTCACTCCAGGTCCACAGTAACTGAAAACCCAACACAGTGCGATCCGGTCACGTGAAAAGGCCGCGATTGCATAACACACATAGAATCATCCGATCGTGAGGAATCCATCTCTATCGGGTGCACTAAAACATGTGCTAACCGTCTATCTAGCAGTATGAACACGTTTTACTGGCATGCATTAGTGAGATTCTGGCTTGAATCGCGTCGACCGAGGTTGACGCCATTCAAGCTCCAAACACAGGTTTAAATAAATCAGTCTTCAGAATCTGGCCTTAAAAGGCGTCGACCCCCTTGGTCACCTTTTAAAAAGGCGTCGACATCCTTAGACGCCATTCAACACCGAAATCCGGAATTCCCAAGGCCTTATCCCAGGGATTTCTGCGGTTAAAACGAGTCATGGATGCACGACGCCGTTCAAAAACGCGTCGCTTACCCATGACGTGTTTCAGCCACAGAAACCTCAACCTGGCAGACTGTCTGTCAGTCAATTCCTGTCTAAAAGGCGTCGTGATGGCTTGATGCCTTTCAAAAAGGCGTCGTCCATGCACGACGTCTTTCAGTCCCAGGAACCAGGAACGCCCTATACCCGAGGGCTCCTTTCCAACCCCAAATAACCCCAAACTGGAGGGAAACGAAGAGCAAGATAATTTAAAGGCAAACACCCCCATAAAGAACCTAAACATGCTCATTCTACCCCCCAAAACCGAAGATCTACCACATGCATATCGAGGGGAACAAGGTTTAAACACAACGTCACGGGGAACGTCACCCTACCGGACACTCGGACTCCTCCAAACTTCACGCCGTTCACCCTTCTCGCCCCACGCCGCCGCCGGTACCGCCGTGGTCGTCCTTGCTCCACCGTGACGTCGGCCGCCGTCCGGAGAGTAGAACGCCGCAGTGGAAGTGGAGGTGGTAGTGGTACGGGTTAGGTGGAGGATGGAGTGGAGGGAGAGTCGAAATGGTGGGAGGAAAAGAGGGAAGAGGAGGAGTTCGCCGCCGGTCGCCGGAGAAGGAGAGGAGAAGGAGAGTAGGGGAAAATGAGGGAAAGAAGGAGGGCTCACGGGGTTAACCAGGAACTGGCTAAAACGCGTCGACATCTACGGACGCCTATCAGGTGACAAGACGACGCTCTGACAAGATTCTGAAACGCGTCGTCCTACATAGACGCCATTCAGACAACTTGTCAGGGCCGTACTCTGACACATCCAGAGTCGCAGTCTGAAAGGCGTCGTCCTTCGCAGACGCCGTTCAGACGACCTGACAGGGCCGTACTCACGCGGCCCAAGGCCATCCCCCCGCGGCACCCACGTGGCAGCACCTGAAACGCGTCTGCCAAGGTGGACGCCGTTTAAAACGCGTCACCAGGTCCTGACGCGATTCAACTCAGAACTTCCGCCCCCTCACAGGGACTAGAACAACAGGGTCTGACCCAAAAACCGGATCCGAAAGTCTCGGTCATTACAATCTCCCCCCCTTAAAGAAATTTCGTCCTCGAAATTGACTGCTAGAATTTAACAAGGTCAAAACAAGGATACAAGTTTACAATGAAACTCACGCGAAGAGGTAAGGGAACTGCTCCCGCATCTCGTCCTCTCGCTCCCAGGTTGCCTCACCTGCGGAGCGGTACTGCCAAATTACTTTGATCAGTGGTACTACCTTGTTCCGCAAAACCTGCTCTCTGCGATCCTCAATACGAACCGGGTACTCTGGAAATGACAGGTCCTCAGCGACCTCCAACTCTGAAAAGTCCAACACATGGGACGGATCCTGAACATACTTCCTCAACAAGGACACATGGAACACATCGTGCACTCCTGCCAGATTGGGCGGCAAGGCCAACTGATACGCGGTCTCCCCGATTCGAGCAAGAATGGGAAAGGGTCCAATAAAACGCGGACTCAGCTTGCCTCGTTTTCCGAATCTCATCACACCCTTGGAGGGTGAGACTCGGAGAAACACATGGTCCCCAACCTCAAACTCAAGTGGTCTCCGTTGGATGTCGGCATAACTCTTCTGTCTACTCTGAGCTGCGGTCAACCTCTGTTGGACTGTCCTGGCGACCTCAGCACACTGCTGCACCAACTCAGGTCCTGCAATATGCCTCTCACCGATCTCCGACCAACACACCGGTGATCGACACGGCCGCCCATATAAGGCCTCATAAGGCGCCATGCCGATACTAGAATGGTAGCTGTTGTTGTAAGCAAATTCCACAGTGGACAAATGCTGTTCCCACGAACCTCCCCAGTCTAGGCAACACGCCCTGAGCATATCCTCCAAGGTCCGAATAGTCCTCTCCGACTGCCCGTCAGTCTCGGGATGGTAGGCGGAGCTGAAAGCCAACTGAGTGCCCAATGCCTGCTGAAAGCTCTTCCAGAATCTGGAAGTAAACCTTGGATCTCGATCCGATACAATAGACAAAGGCACCCCGTGCAGAGAGATGATCCGGTCTACAAACAACTTTGCCAGTTTGCCGACCGACCAGTCCTTCCTAATGGCTAGGAAGTGTGCCGACTTGGTCAGCCGATCAACGATGACCCAGATGGCGTCTCTTCTGCTAGGGGATGCGGGCAATCCCATCACAAAGTCCATCGTCACATGCTCCCATTTCCACTCAGGAATCGGCAAAGGTTGCAACAACCCTCCAGGTCTCTGATGCTCGGCTTTAACCTGCTGACATGTCATGCATCTAGCCACGTACTCAGCCACATCTCTCTTCATACCGGGCCACCAGAAGTGCCTCCTCAAACAGTGATACATCTTTGTCGTCCCGGGATGCACTGCATACCTCGATCGGTGCGCCTCATCAAGAACACATCTGCGCACATCTTCCTCAGTCGGAACATAGAGTCTGCCTCTGAATCTGACGGTACCATCATCCCATAACTCAACCTCAGACCTCTGGAGAATCTGGGGTAACTCCGCATCTGCCCTCTGAGCCTCAATCACAGCATGGTACACAGCCGGTCTCACAGTCAAACTGACTAGCACAGCTCTGCCATCTTCACGTGGAACCCTAAAGGAAGATTCTACCACCTGCTCAAATAATTTCCACTCCCGAACCATAAGGTACGACATGACCGTCTTCCGACTCAAAGCGTCTGCCACCACATTCGCCTTGCCCGGATGATAGGAAAGGTCAAAGTCATAATCTTTAATAAACTCCATCCACCTTCGCTGCCTCAGGTTCAGGTCTCTCTGAGTGAACACATATTTCAGGCTCTTGTGATCTGTAAAAACCTGAAATTTCTCCCCATACAAGTAATGCCTCCAGATCTTCAGTGCAAACACCACAGCTGCAAGCTCCAAATCATGAGTATGATAGTTTTCTTCATGCCTCTTCAGCTGTCGAGAAGCATAAGCAACTACCCTGCCATGCTGCATAAGGACTGCTCCCAATCCTCGACGGGACGCATCCGAGTAAACCACAAATCCACCCGACCCAGATGGAAGTACTAGCACTGGGGCTGACGTGAGACGAGTTTTTAGCTCAATAAAACTCTGCTCACAATCCTCAGTCCACACGAAACGAACTCCCTTTCGAGTCAGCCTCGACAAGGGGGCCGCTATCGAAGAAAATCCCTGAACAAACCGTCTGTAATATCCGGCAAGCCCCAGAAAGCTCCTGATCTCGGTCACTGAAGTCGGCCTGTTCCAGTCCATCACTGCCTCTATCTTCGCTGGGTCTACTGCGATACCTTCACCAGAAATAACGTGCCCAAGGAAGTGCACCTCGTTCAGCCAAAATTCGCATTTGCTGAACTTGGCATAAAGTTGGTGCTCCCTCAGAACCTGCAACACTGCCCGAAGATGAGCAGCGTGCTCTTCCTCAGAGGAAGAATAGATCAGAATGTCATCAACAAACACAACCACAAACTGGTCCAGGTAGGTCCTGAAGACTCGGTTCATCAGATCCATAAAAGCTGCCGGAGCATTGGTTAAGCCAAAGGGCATAACCAGAAACTCGTAGTGCCCATACCGAGTCCTGAACGCCGTCTTACTAACATCCACATCTCTGATTCTCATCTGATAGTATCCAGATCTCAGATCGATCTTGGAAAACACCCTCGCGGTCTGCAGCTGATCCATCAAGTCATCGATTCTAGGAAGCGGGTACTTATTCTTTATCGTCACCTGGTTCAGCTGCCTATAATCGATGCACAATCTCAAAGAACCATCCTTCTTCCTGACAAATAGAACTGGAGCACCCTATGGAGATGTACTGGGACGAATAAAACCCTTGTCCAGCAACTCCTGCAACTGCGCCTTCAACTCAGCGAGTTCGGCTGGCGCCATCCGATACGGGGCCTTAGACAAGGGTGCTGTACCTGGTGCAAGCTCGATGGTGAACTCAACCTCACGCTGTGGAGGAAGGCCAGGCAGCTCTTCGGGAAAAACATCTACGAAATCACAAACAATAGGCACCTCCCAAGGACTGGGACTAACACGACTAATAGAAACAACCACAGAGGCTAGGAAAGCCTCACAGCCACCAGCAAGCAACCTCTGTGCCTTAAAGGCGGAAATAAGAATGCCTCGGGAAGAAAGCCTAATACCTTGGAAGAAGAAGGTCGGGGTGTCCGGAATAGAGAAGCGCACCCTCTTCCTGTGGCAGTCCACCTCTGCATAGTAGGCTTCCAACCAATCCATACCCAGTATAATATCAAAGTCACGAATAGCAAGTACGACCAACTGGGCAGGTAGCACATGACCCTCAATGGTCAAGGGAACACTCCTCAGACAATTATAGGATATCATGAAGTCTCCAGAAGGAACTTCCACCATCAGACCATCAGATAATTCATCAACGGGTGCAGAAAGAATATCTAGAAACTGCTCAGAAATAAAAGAATGCGAAGCACCCGAATCAATCAACACGTGTGCAGAGTTCCCAAGGACAGAAAGTGTACCTTCCACCAAGTTGGACGCGCGAGCCTCCCTCCTGGTGATAGCTAACACTCTCCCCTGGGTCCTCGGCTTCTTCTGCTCACCTGAACCATGTCCCTGACTATACCCCTGCGGGCACTGCCTCGCCAGATGGCCCTGCTGGCCGCAAGTAAAACATCTCCTGGGAAGAGTGGGACACTGAGTCCCGCCATGGGCACTACCACACTGCTGACAAACTGCCGGGAGCCTCTGAGCTGGCTCCTGTTGTGCGCTGGACACAGTCTGACTTTGCTGCCCCTGTCTGGGCCGACTGTTGCCGCTGCTGCCGCTACTGCTGCCACCGCCCCTGAAGAATCTCCTGAATCGGGAGCCGAGAGAAGATGATCCCGATCCGACTGAAGGAGCTGGTGCCGCTGCTTTACCCCTGCCCCGAGATGGCCCCTGGACAGTCTGCCCTCTCTCCCGGGCCGATTGGATCTGCTGAGCCTCTACAGCTGCTGCTCGCCTAACTGCTGACGCCAAGTCTGTACAACAATGGGACGGCACGAAGTTCCTCAAACTGAGCCTAAGCCCATCCACAAACCTCTCCGTGCGACGTTCCTCGTCCTGAGATATGAAAGGCACGAACCGCCCCAGCGAAACAAACTTCGCCTCGTACTCAAGCACCGTCATGCTCCCCTGTGTCAGATCCATAAACTCTCTCTCCTTGGCTCGCTGGACATGTCTAGGGAAATATTGTGCGTTGAACTCCTTAACAAAGGTCTCCCAAGATATTTCCCTAAGACTCCTGTCCCCATAAGACAAGCTTTTCAGCGTGGTCCACCAGTCATAGGCGCTATCCTTCAGCATGAAGGTAGCCAGTGGGGTCCTCTCTACTGCCGCACAGTCCATAGTATCAAAAGTCTTCTCAATCTCTCTAAGCCAGTGGATGGCCTCGTCAGGGTCGGGACGACCGGTGAAGTGAGGTGGCCTCAGCTTCAAGAACCTCTCCAGTGTAGCTGTGGTCCCTCCCCGAGTACTAGAACCCTCGCTAGGATCTCGAGACTGATACCTAGCCATAGTATCCATCATCGCCTCCATGAACTGCTCAACACTCGGTCTCCCGGCCTCGGACCCACTAGGGACATCTCCCTGCTCTCGGATAACTGGCATCCTCCTTCTGGGAGCCATCTACTCGCCTACAATTACAAAATCAAAAAGTTCTAATTAGAATCCTAAAACCTATGCTACCGACGTGCCTGTATGGGATAATGTATTTATTTGCCGAATTTACAACATTTAACCTAGTTATTTATTTATTTGCCAGACCGTACGCTCTGATACCAACTGTAACGACCCGCCACCCTATAATCGGAGATCCGATTACTAAATGGGTACCGAATCATTAATTTGGGACCAAACCAGGATCTAGTAAGTCTGGGAAATAAATAATAAACTAAGCTAAACATTCACATCGCATTGAATTGAAATGAAAGTGCAGGAAATTAAAATTATTACAATGCGACTCGATTAAGGCAAATAATTACATACTCCAGCTGAAGGAAAATAATTAAACATACAGGCCAGAAATGAATAACAACTACATCGGGGCATACCCCGGAACAACTGCCGAAGACGCACAACACACGGCCGCACACGCCGCTCTAAGTCTGCTGGGAGTCCTCACCTGAAAACCGCAGGGGTGAGTCTCAAGAACAAGACTCAGTAGGGATCCTTCGATCCCCACTGCCCACGCACACACCCACAAGTGTAAAGTACAGCTAACGGTGAAGTAACAAGTGTAGTGGCAGGTACAATATCTAATTCTCTACGTGAGAACACATGCAATCGAAGCATAATGAACATGCACATTCTAAACCAGCCGCTAGAGAATCAACAACTGTAGTTCCGATAGAACTCGCCGACCGTACAAACAACGGTGGGAAAAAACCTCGACCCGCCGGGACCAAGGAGTAGCCCCTCGGATAGCACGCTCGCTACTCCGGCCCAACTGGCTCAGGTGACTACCCCTTCCCCCAGCATGAGTGACTCTCCGAATGTACCACTCCGACACCGGTACTAGCTGACCCCGGGGTTCACCAGGTGACCCTCTCTCACTAGGCGTCACCCCGCCCACGCCCCCACCGGCGCTGTGCTCACGCCCCCACCAGCACAGGGTGATAAAGTGCTACAATGTCACTCCAGGTCCACAGTAACTGAAAACCCAACACAGTGCGATCCGGTCACGTGAAAAGGCCGCGATTGCATAACACACATAGAATCATCCGATCGTGAGGAATCCATCTCTATCGGGTGCACTAAAACATGTGCTAACCGTCTATCTAGCAGTATGAACACGTTTTACTGGCATGCATTAGTGAGATTCTGGCTTGAATCGCGTCGACCGAGGTTGACGCCATTCAAGCTCCAAACACAGGTTTAAATAAATCAGTCTTCAGAATCTGGCCTTAAAAGGCGTCGACCCCCTTGGTCGCCTTTTAAAAAGGCGTCGACATCCTTAGACGCCATTCAACACCGAAATCCGGAATTCCCAAGGCCTTATCCCAGGGATTTCTGCGGTTAAAACGCGTCATGGATGCACGACGCCGTTCAAAAACGCGTCGCTTACCCATGACGTGTTTCAGCCACAGAAACCTCAACCTGGCAGACTGTCTGTCAGTCAATTCCTGTCTAAAAGGCGTCGTGATGGCTTGACGCCTTTCAAAAAGGCGTCGTCCATGCACGACGTCTTTCAGTCCCAGGAACCAGGAACGCCCTATACCCGAGGGCTCCTTTCCAACCCCAAATAACCCCAAACTGGAGGGAAACGAAGAGCAAGATAATTTAAAGGCAAACACCCCCATAAAGAACCTAAACATGCTCATTCTACCCCCCAAAACCGAAGATCTACCACATGCATATCGAGGGGAACAAGGTTTAAACACAACGTCACGGGGAACGTCACCCTACCGGACACTCGGACTCCTCCAAACTTCACGCCGTTCACCCTTCTCGCCCCACGCCGCCGCCGGTACCGCCGTGGTCATCCTTGCTCCACCGTGACGTCGGCCGCCGTCCGGAGAGTAGAACGCCGCAGTGGAAGTGGAGGTGGTAGTGGTACGGGTTAGGTGGAGGATGGAGTGGAGGGAGAGTCGAAATGGTGGGAGGAAAAGAGGGAAGAGGAGGAGTTCGCCGCCGGTCGCCGGAGAAGGAGAGGAGAAGGAGAGTAGGGGAAAATGAGGGAAAGAAGGAGGGCTCACGGGGTTAACCAGGAACTGGCTAAAACGCATCGACATCTACGGACGCCTATCAGGTGACAAGACGACGCTCTGACAAGATTCTGAAACGCGTCGTCCTACATAGACGCCATTCAGACAACTTGTCAGGGGCGTACTCTGACACATCCAGAGTCGCAGTCTGAAAGGCGTCGTCCTTCGCAGACGCCGTTCAGACGACCTGACAGGGCCGTACTCACGCGGCCCAAGGCCATCCCCCCGCGGCACCCACGTGGCAGCACCTGAAACGCGTCTGCCAAGGTGGACGCCGTTTAAAACGCGTCACCAGGTCCTGACGCGATTCAACTCAGAACTTCCGCCCCCTCACAGGGACTAGAACAACAGGGTCTGACCCAAAAACCGGATCCGAAAGTCTCAGTCATTACAATATATGTCAATCATGCCCAGCTTGTTACAAAGAACATTGAACCGAGACATCCCAAGAGATTTAGTAAACAAATCAGCTAGCTGATCATCTGTAGGAGTATATGGAGTACTGATCTTCTGAGACATAACTGCATCTCTCACAAAATGACAGTTCACCTTTAAGTGCTTTGTTCATTCATGAAACATAGAATTCTTAGCAATGTGAATGGCAGCTTGATTGTCACGGTGCATCTCCATTGGTTCAGTAGACGTGACTCCAAAGTCAAACATTAAACTTTAAAGCCACATCATCTCACAAGCAGTTTGAGCCATTGCTCTATACTCAGCTTCAGCACTTGATCTAGCCACAACACTTTGTTTCTTACTCCTCCATGTAACCAAGTTGCCGCCAATACATGTACAGAATCTAGAAGTACATCGTCTATCTAACTTGGATCCTGTATAGTCAGCATCTGAGAAAGCTTCAATCTTCAAGTGACCATTCTTTTTGTACAATAATCCTTTTTCCCGGGGTAGCCTTTATATAATGCAAAATCTTCACAGCAGCTTACCAGTGAAATTTCTTGGGTTTCTGTATAAATTGACTCACTACTCTAACAGCAAATGCAATGTCAGGTCTTGTGACTGTCAAATAAATGAGCTTTCCACACAGCCGTCTATACCTTGAAACATCATCAAGGTTTGGACTATCTTCCACATCCAAGTCCTGCTGAATAATTGTGGGAGTATCAACCAGCTTACATTCAAGCAACCCCATCTCTTTAAGAAGGTCAAGAGCATACTTCCTCTGTGGGAGAGGCACACTATCTTTTCCAAATGCTATCTCAATGCCTAGGAAATAACGAGGCCTTCTTAGATTCTTTGTCATGAAATGCTTCTCTAAATACGTCCGAATTTCTTCAATCCCATGTGTATTACTATCTGCGGCAGGCTAGGGGGAGGGAAGGACTGTAGCTGGTGGTCGGGCAGAGGGGGTGGCTGCAGAGCATGGGGGCGCAGCGACGAGGTGTGGCGGCGGCGGCCCAGAGCGTACTGCTCTGAGACCATGTTGATTAGAATAAAGTAATTGGATTTAACCTAATTAATGGGAAAACAATAGGTTATACATCTGGACACACACAGAACATTGTGTCCTAGGAACACTATAAGCTAAAACTAATACCTTTAACTCTAACAATGTGGAAGGAGGACCGTGTGTGCCTGGTATAAATGAAGATTTGGGTATTCATAATGAAGGTCATGCTTTGAAGGATACCAGTGTTAATGTTGATGGTTGTTCACCATGTCTGATAAGGTGGAACAGGAGGATCACACCCTCGATGATGCGGGTACTTGTATAACAATAAATTTCCTTCACTGGCGTCTTTGGGATTCCCAGATGGTAACCAGCAGGCTCGAGAAGAAATCCCTCTTGTGAAGCAATCTTCAGTTTTGACCAATGATGTTTCCTTGGCTTCGGTAGTTGATCATGAAAACTAGATTATTATTGATGTGGAGAAGTGCTTGTTAGTTGCAGATAATTCATCGAAAGATAATGCAGTGAAGATGGATCAGGGGACAAAGGCTCATGTGTTGCAACGCGAGGTCCTATAACCCGAGGTATGTTAAGGAAGTATATATGCTTCCTTTGATTCTCTGTCCGTTCCCAATTCCAAATGAAGCTATTAATTGGAATGCTAGGGGTGTTGCCAATAACACCACTAAGGGCCGAATTAAATTTCTATCCAAGATCCATAAGGTTCACCTGCTTGTTATCATAGAGCCGATGATGTCTGTTGATAATCTCGATTCTTTTAAAAGGATAGTTAAGATGGATGGGGCACTGGCAAATATAGGTGATCGGGCACATATCTGGATTTTTTTGGATTCTCCATTGAATTTATCTGTAGCTTTTTCTCATGATCAATACATTGCACTGAGGCATGATGGTTCATGCGAAGTGCAGCGTGTCAGATTGGAGAGAGTTGTGGACTTCTATGGTATCTCAACATTCCAATTTGCCTGGTCCCTGGCAGCTGGTTGTCGGCGATTTCAATGCTATTTCGTCTGATGAGGAAAAGTGTGGTGGCCGTGGTACTTGCCATAATTTTCATTCTTTTATTTCAGCCATGGATTTGCAAGATGTAGGATTTGAAGGAAGCAAATTTACGTGGCACAATGGCCAGCAAGGAGCTAGATCCATCAGGGCTAGATTGGATCGTCTTTTCATTAATTCGGATTGGGTTCAGGCTTTCCCTAATCGGGTTGAACACTTGTCTAGAGAAGCATCTGATCATGCTCCTCTTCTGAGATCTCTGATGAGTACTGAACTGGGATTTAAATCTCGTTTTATTTTTCAGCAAATGTGGGTCTCTCATCTGCTCAGGTGCAAGGATGTGTTGGAATATTAATGCTCCATTATCATATTCTCCAGTGCTTACGCCTCATCTAAAGTTGCATGCCATGAGAAAAATGCTAAGGCGTTGGAACAAGGAAGTGTTTTGAAATATTGTCAGCAATGTTTGTGCTGCTGAAGATAAGGTTCAAATTGCTCAATATAAATCTGATGAGGATCCATCTTCAGTAAATTTTGTTTCACTTGAAGCTAAAAAGTTTTGTCTATCTTCTTTATATGCCCAAGAGGAAGGTTTTTGGAGGCAAAAGGCTAGATTGCAATGGTTTAAAGATGGGGATAGAAATACCAGGTTTTTCCATGCTTCTGTGTTGAGTAAAAGATCAAAATCCATTATTACTCAGTTGAGGGATGATAATGGGACTATCATTGAGAAGGAGGATGACTGGAAGAATATGGCAATAAATTATTTTGAGAAGGCTTTTTCATCTCAAGCGCATTTTATTTCTCCTACTGTGTTGGAGTGTATTCCTAATATTGCTACTGAGCAACAAAATTCAATGTTGTGTGATATTCCATCTGGTGAGGAAATTAAGGGGGCTGTGTTTGGTTTAATGCCTGACAGTGCCCCGGGCCCTGATGGATTCACTTCACGGGGTATCTTTTCCAATCTTGCTGGCGTTTTGTAAAGGGTGTGATTTGTGATGCAGTCAGGGAATTCTTTTTTGGTTGTGAGATCCCTAGGTCTCTCTCAGATTCGATTATTGGCTTGATCGATTCCGAAAGTATCTAAGCTGCAGTCTCTGTCTGAATTTAGGCCTATCAGTCTTTGCAATTTTGTCATGAAATTTTATCAAAAATTCTAAATGATAGGCTTGCAACCTTATTGCCACATTTAATCTCCATTAAACAGGGTGCTTCTGTAAAAGGGAAAGCAATTGTGGAAAATGTCTTGTCGGCCCAGGAACTGGTAAATGATACTGGCAAAGAAGTACGAGGCCGTGATGTTACTCTAAAACTGGATATGGCAAAAGCGTATGACAGGTTGGAGTGGGATTTTTTTCTAGCTGTGCTGGGAAGAGAATTGACAGGTCTCTTCAAGTCTTCAAAGGGGTTCGGCCAAGGTGACCCTTTGGTACCATCCCTTTTTATTTTGGCGGAAGAGGCTCTTAGTAGAGGATTGGCTAATCTTTTTGTCTCCAAGAAAGCTGGTTATTTTTATGTACCAAGGGGCTGTCCCAAGTTAACCCATCTTTTGTTTGCGGATGATACGGTGATTTTTGTTAATGGGAGCGAGCAATCTGTTGGAAATTTGATGCAGTTTCTTAAACTTTATTAGGAAACCTCGGGTCAACTTATCCACTCTAGTAAGAGCTCAAGTTTTGTGCACAAAAATGATACTATAAGTTTAAAAGCTAGAATGTCTAACCTTACAAGTTTTCCTACGAAGTCCTTGCCAACTACTTATCTGGGAGCTCCACTTGTTAATGGAAGGGTAAAAGTGCAGCATTGGGCAGGTCTTATTACAAGAATTCAGTCGAGGATTAATGGTTGGCGTATTTCTGTACTTCCTATGGCTGGGCGACTATGCCTTATAAAGCATGTCTTATGTTCCATTCCTAAGCAGGTTATCAAGCTGATTTATAAAGCTTTTGCTGATTTTTTGTGGGGTATTTAGGATGGAAATAAAAAAAGAAGCACTGGATGGCCTATGAGAAAATTTGCAGGCCTATGTCTTCTGGGGGTGATGTCATTGAGTGATATGCAGCTGGCTTTAAGGCAAAACTTTTGTGGAAAGCATAGACTCTCTTTGGGGCTCATACTTCCTAGCTAAATATGTTAGGAGTAAACACTTGATGGATGTTGATTTCGAGAAAACCTACTCACCTAATAAAAGGACATGGATTATGGTGAGGGATTTATTGTTAAGCCATTCCCCAATTTTATTAGCCAATGGTTTTTGTCAGTTTTTGGAAGGATATGTGGCTGGGAGCGAATGGGCCCTTACATCAATCCCTGCCTCCACATATTTGGGACTCTCTTGAGGACAAGGACACTGAAGTTTGTCAAATGAAGGACTGTGACCATCATGTGTGGACTACAATTATTTCTTACCTTCCAAGTCCTCTCATTTTGAAGATAAATGATGCTCTACAACAGGTAAATTCTAAGCCAGATAATTTGATATGGTGTTTGCAGGCCACTGGAGATTTTTCAGTGTCTTCTTTCAGAAAGGCCCTTCATCCTTTCAGGACCTGGTCCATCTATACACAAATTTGGAACTCTTATATTCCTCCTAGAGTTTGTATGTTCTTGTGGATGCTGTTGGGAGGCATCAATTTGACTGATCATAAAATACCTAGGATTGAGATAATTGGGTGCTCAAGTGTGATTGCTGTGATATTCCGAAAATTGAAACAGAGAATCACCTATTTTTATTCAGCAAGTTGGCATTGGATTTATGGATTAAGTTCCAAGATATGCTGCTCATTAATCCTCAGGATTACAACTCTGTCCACAATTTTATAGAAGCATTTCTTATGAAGACACCAGGAACTCCGATTAGTAGTCTTTTTGGGAAAATCTGTTCCAAGGCTCATCCTATTCAGATTCCATCAACTCTGATTATGGGTGATGGAAGAATTATCAATGCTTTACTTCAAATCAATATCAACGTGCCAAAAAGTGTTGATTCAATTCCAAAAATTGTCAAATATTGGACAATGCCTCCTGTGGGACGGATTTAGTTAAATGTTGATGGTGCGATCAGAGGAAATCCTGGTATGGCTGGGGGAGGAGGAATCTGTAGAGATCATGCCGGAAGATGTATTATTGCCTTTGCACACTCTTATGGTTTTTGTCATAGTTTGTCTGTTAAAGCAAGGGCTTTGTTAGATTGACCACACCATGCTAGCATTCAGGGCCTTCGTATCACACATGTGGAATCTGATTCAAAGATTTTGGTTAATGTAATCAATAGAGAAGGTCAATGTCCCTGGCGAATACTTCAGTATGTAGATGAGATAAATTTCCTGATCTCTGATATGAAAGTTTCATTGACCCATATATATAGGGAGGGAAATCAGTCCACTGATTTGCTGGCTAATAAAGCTTGTGATGATGGATGTAATTCCTTCTTTGGTTTGAAGAAAAATCATTGCCATCTATGGTCAAGGGCACGGTCAGATTGTAGTTAATACTTCTCAGAGCTCCTGCTCTGCTTCCTTTCTCCTCCACCTCCCTCCTTCTCCCAGAGCTCCGGCCTGCCTTCGTTCTCCTTTACCTCCCTTCCTCACCTACTAAATGTCTCGTACTCTATCCTCGACTCCTACAGAAAACCGTCCCCTTTGAAAATTTTCAAATGCAACGGCTAGTTCCTATGTCACTACAGTAAGTCTCCCCCCAAGGCTGCAAACTGCAGAAACCTTTTGATCTGCCCCCACCTCCCCTCATCTTCCCACTCCCCTCTTCCATTATTCTAGATCCCCTACCCGGGACGCATCGTCACCGCCAAAACATGGAGGAATCAGATTCAGAAGACTCACAACTCAACGAAAGTGAGACCGAGCTGCTGGGAAACTTCAAAAAGCTCATTTGCAAGGAAGCCCCAAGCTCCCTAGTCGAACTGAAGGAAGCTGATCTTGATGAGATGTGCAGATGGAAGACGAGCTTTATAGTCAAAGTTCATTCAACCAGTAAGACCAGACCAGCAGGTCTTAAAGAATGGGTCTCCAGAATGTGGAAACCATCAGGTCAGTGGCTTCTTCTAGACTACTCCAACAATGCTTTCCTGTTGAGACTAGCTTCAAGTGAGGAGAAAGACACAATCTTCAAAAGGTCTCCCTGGTTCTATAATGGGGACCTTATATTACTGGAAAGATGCAGACCAAACACCCCCCCTTCTGAGTATCAACTGAAAAGAGGAGATCTCTGTGCTCAAATCTATGATCTACCGGAAGACTTCCTATCTGATAAAGTCGTTGGGAAATTGGCCTCTCAACTTGGAAACCCTTACCCCACCCACCAGGGAGGCACTATGTTTTGGAGCACCTATGGCCGGGTCAGAGTTTCTATTGACGTCTCACAACCCTTAAAGCCTCATATCTCTGCTAGGCTTCCAGATGGCTCAGTGAAAATTTTTGATGTTGCCTATGAAAGAATGCCCAGCATCTGCTCCTTCTGTGGTATACTGGGGCATGACAATGCAGCTTGCATAGAGCTCTCTCAGCTAAAAGCTCATATCAAAGGCTCCTTTTCACCAAAACTCAAAAATTGTATGACCCAATCCATTAAATTCAAGTTTGGAGACTGGCTAAAGGCTTCCAACATTCCTCCCAAAGAACAGAAGGTCTTACAATCCAAACAAAACGCCGGCACCAGCTGCAAAGATGATTCCTCCAATCAATCACCCACATGTTCTGGAAATCTGGAACAAAAAGCAGAAACACAGTCAAAGATCAGGAAAAAAATTGTCTTCCTCGAGAAACAAATTGAGAATTCAGTCCAAGATTCTCACGCAACCACCACTGCAGCCCATGAGATACCTCAAATCCCCTGTCAGATATCTATTAGCAAAGAAGTGATGCTATGTGATCTTAGGACTGTCAATGATGGGACAACACCTACTAGGAAAGGACCCCAACGACACTCTGAAGCAAACACTCAACACACTGGCTTGTAGCTATCCCCACTAGGGGCACCCCTCAGAAACCCTGCTGTCAGAGATGGAGTCTTACACACTGTACCTATGAGAATTGACTATAACCTCCCCATCTCCATTCTGGACAACAATCTATCCCCTACGAAGAGAAAGAAAGGCGAACCCAACAAATTAAATCCCAGAGACGGAATGTAAAAGAAGTTTAAATATGTGGAGGATGGCTCGATATCTCATTCGACAAACACCTTGGAGTTAAATGAGCTAGGCCCTCAACTGACTTACAACTCAGGACACAACCTAACTCTGATTAAAGGAAGGAACAAAAAAACCAAGGCAACGAAGCCTCTACTTGCAGCGGGAAAAATCTCAAACCTGGGAGGATCCTCTTCCCTCTCGGATGACAGAGTCGTGGCGGCCGACCAAAAACCGCCGCAGATTCCCAAATGAAACTACTAGCTTGGAATTGCCGAGGGATGAAAGGGACCTCGACAATCTCCTACCTTAAACAAATTTCCCTTTCAATAAAACCTTATGTTTGTTTCCTTGCAGAAACTAAGGCAAAAGCTCACTCCAGTAACAACTTCTTTTTCAAGAACCAGATTTCCAACTTCTTCGTAGTTGAAGCTGATGGACTCAGTGGGGGCCTCTGGCTCTGGTGGCAACCCCCCACACAAGTTAGCATTGTGAACTACTGCAAAAATTTCATCATTGCCAAGGTTCTGGATAACGATGGTTATCAATGGACTCTTATTTGTGTGTATGCATGCCCCTCCAAAAGCTACAAATAGAAGACTGTTCTGGCAGAAGCTATCTCCTCTTATTAGCAACATTCAAGACCCTCTGTGTGTCATTGAAGACTTCAACTTCTGATCCAAATAAGACTAAGCATGACCTCTAACAGTAAGAAAGGATCTATATCATTTATGATCATACACTTATGCATAGAAGAATAAGTTCTCCTGGAAAAATACTCATGAAATAAGATTATAAATGTACCTCACGCATGTAGTCTCAAAGCAGTACTTAAAAGTACCAAACTATGAATTTTATATGATATTAAATCGTAAAGAATGGAACCCCAATCATCATCTAACGTAAGTTTAATCGCATCAGCATGGTCTGACATGAATATCAAATCACGTCAAGGTTATATGACACTTTAAATATGCAGATTAAGGTTTCTGCACGCAGTCCCAGATTCCACACACCCAACAAAAAAAATTTAAGAAGAAGGGGTCATGCAGAGGGGATTTATACACATTAACAAAACCATAAAACCTTATTTTCCTGTGACTATTATAGTGGTTGAAAAATACTTTTAAAAATAGGATTTGATTTATGTAAAACTAGCTATGAACATCAGTTCGTCATCACTTTCCTCCCCACAGAGAAACAGATGCACCAAGGTCACCTGGGTAAGACAACTGAGCACCACCCACTCACTTCAACACTATAGCGCCGCCGCCTCACTCCTTACACATGAAGAATGCGAAGAACACCGCCTCCACATGTCAAAAAATGCCTTTGATCTCTCCCTCTCGACCTCGCTAGGGTCTATGGAAGGAAATAATTGAAGACAGTTTACACTGGAATTAGATTTCTTGGATGTGTCATAACAATATGACGCCTTCAAGAACCCGCTGTCATTCATGTCAAGTTTGTCTAACGTAAATAAGCACTCTCGGCTAGACCCTACATAAGGCATAGTCCACCCCACTCACTGACCTATCTGCGGTACTAATGGACTGATACTAAGACTCTAATGGGACAGGTATTACACCCTCTCCTTTTTAAAGAAAATTCGTTTTCGAATTTAAAATTTAGCATACAATCATCATATAATAGGGTTTAGGATGCAGCAACCCTTACTCTTGTATTCAAAGGATCTTTAAATAGCTTCAGGCTCGAAGTCTAAATAGAATCAAATTCTCTGGAAGGAAATAATTGAAGACAGTTCACACTTGAATCAGATTTCTTAGATGTGTCAGAACAATATGACGCCTTCAAGAACCCCCTGTTATTCACGTCAAGTTAGTTTGACGCGAATAAGCACTCTTGGGTAGACCCTATAGAAGGCTTAGTCGACCCCACTCACTCACCTATCTGCGCTACTAATGGACTGATACTAAGACTCTAATGGGCCAGGTATTACACCCTCTCCCCCTTAAGTACAAACTACATACCAAACAATTTGGAAAACTTCTACCATATCTCAAACTCTGACTCCCACGTGGCTTCTTCTGAAGAATGTTATAGAATGGGTGGGCTAAAAGCCAATCATAAACTCAGTTTGTACATTCTAGTTCAACATTTTAATAAAGGCATTCCTTTCATTATATGGTTCTTATATGTTTACCTATCATAATGAAGTCCATAGACATATGTTATGGATATTGAATCATAATGAGATCATGATAGTGAGATCAATCTTATATAAACATTTGTCTTAAATTGTCCTCGATCATAAGATATTTGAGATGTATATCAAATATCCGAAAAGATCGTCACAAGTTATGTTTGCTCATGTGATAAAGGTGAATAATCTTACATTCACTTGTGTGGTGACACTAAGACAAACTTGTGGGTGTTTATTAGAGAATGAATTCACTGAACAGACCCGAATTAAAATCCCTGGATGGTCATTATACCTAACTGTCAACTAGGGTATTCAGCTATTGCAGTAGCACAGTTGGTCCTTAGACCTGAGTCAACAAAGATACCTTGCTTGTAGACTGTTGTGTCTTGATTTTTGGCTTACAGACTTTAGCCATTAAGTCCACGGTAGTCAGTATTTTAGACATAGTGGAAAGCTTGCAAAGGAAATTGAGTGAACATCAAGGGATCACTTACTCTTAGTATACTACTGGAGAGAGAATGCCCTATGGACATGTACTCAGAAATCTCTGACCAGGGTCAACTGAAAGAAGTGTCTTTCCAGAAGTTAACTGAGTACTAGATACCATACAGACAATGCTTTAAGGGGTTTGACAGTGAAACCATACCCTTGCGTTGTTGAGGTATTAGATGGGTGAAGGATTATATCTGTGCGGTATCTGCAGACGAATATGTTCAATAAAGGGAATGGTATCCCTTATATCTTCTAGGATTATGAGATAGTGCTTGGTGTCGTTTATGGTAAGAAGGTCTAGTGGATTTATCATCAGATGATAATCTATTTATTTATTAAATTAATTATTTAACATAGGATGTGTAAATAATAAATTAATAAATACTAAAGTTAAGAAAGAGTTCTAAGTTTAGTAGACCTGAAACCAGACAGATATATGGGCCTAGAGGGTCACACATATAAGAGTTCTCGAAAGACGGGTAGAGATGTTAAATATTCTATTATCCTAATTTTTATGAAAAATTACAGGATAACCGTGGAATATTTATTTGGAGACCTTTATCCTAGGCCAAGCTCTGGGATAAAGATGAGAATTGTATTTTTGGCATTATCTCTCTTTTTCTTTTAAGAGAGAAATAAGGGTCAAAAGTGCTGTGGTACGTACACAACACTTGTTCTCATCCCTCCATCTCTCTCTCTCTCTCCTAAAAGCATACGTCCATCTCCCCTCTCTCCTCCTCCTCAATCTGCATGGTGGAGGTTTTGAGATCCAGTCGACGTCTAAGCCATATGCATCCAGAGTTCATGTGTATACCTCTGGAGATCGTGCATTTGCATGATTAGCACAACGATACTTCGCACTGAGAGATTCGAAACCCCGCTAAGGTGAAGAACAGTTCTTCTGAATTTATTTTTTGGTCTGTTTTCGAGTCTAGGAATGATATCACATGGAGTCTGGGTGTTTCCGTTGCACTTCTATGTGATTCCTAACAGAATGATTATGCTCCTTCATGTTAGTATTCAGAATCTGAACCGGTTGCTCTTCATAACTCAAGTTTGGCTGACCCTCTAACATAACATAATCAATCACATGGGATGGATCAATAACATAATTTCTCAGCATCAACACATGAAACACATCATGTACGCCATCCAAAGAAGGGGGTACTGCCAATCTATATATCACATCTCCAACTCTTTGCAAAACCTCAAAAGAACTAATATACATGGGGTTCAGCTTACTCCGCTGACCAAATCTAACAACTCCCTTAGAAGCAAACACCTTCAAGAATACATAGTCACCAATCTCAAAAGCAAGGTCCTTCCTTCTCTGATCAGTGTAACTCTTCTGTCTACTCTGAGATATCAACAACCTTGGACGAATCAACTAGATCTTCTCTGAACTAGCCTACATGACCTCAGGGCCAATCAACTGCCGCTTGTAGACACGCTAATTTTGACATCATAGTAAGTAAATTTCATATCATAATAATAATGTTCCGAAATGGTCTGACCTTTAATCGTTAATTAATTTTTATTGATTTTCTCAGAAAATTGGTTGAATGACGTCGCCCAAGGATGACGCCATTTAGTTTTTTAGCAGAAATTAATTCGAACTCAAATTTCTTAATCGGGATAGAATTAACTAAATAGCGTCGCCCTAAGGGGACACTATTTAGGTTTCTTAATCCGTTTCAATTTTCAATTTGATTTTAGTTAATTTCCTAATTAACTGAAAGACGTCGCTCAAGAGAGACGCCATTTAGGTTTCCTAACATTTTTCAGTTTTCTTTTCTGATTTTTATTTCTATTTCTAACGCTTAATTGGTTGAAAGACGTCTCCCTCGGGCAACGCGATTTAGGCTAATTCTGATAAGTCTAATTTGGCCGAACTAATATGGTCTCCATGCTTGGAAGGGTTTATGACTCATGGATGGTCATCCAACGCGAGTCCGAGTGTGGAAGGAGAGTCCTGTTGAAGCCTAAACACTCCCAAACCACTCTCTATAAATAATACACCCCTTGGACCTTTGAAAAAGGTGGGAATTGGAGAAATTAGAGTTTCATACAAGGTGTTTGAAGGCCCTCAAGGAGAAAAGCGTGGACAGCAAGAGGAGCTTCATTTAAGGCTTCTTCCTCCATTGAAGCTCAAAAAGACCAAGGCTTTCTAGGGGCCAATCAACCATCCTTCTTTCTTAGTTTCCTTCTTGATTTTTCATTGATTTCATAGTCTAATTTACTGTTTTCATATAGTTTTCATCACATCACTCTATGATACACACACTCACTTCATCTTTTCCAAATCCATATTCATGTTAGGGGTTTAAAAGACCAAAAATAAGTGAGTTTTTTTTGTTTAGTTTATGTTTAGATTGTTAGATAGAATAGATACTACTCTACCCCATAGCTCTAATCTCCTTTTCTTTGTTTGATCTTTTCTTGCAAGGTTTAAAAATTCAAAGAGAAGGAGAAAAATTTGAAGGAAGGTTCGAAAAGCATAAAACCAAGAGTAAATAAAAAGAAGAGCTCTTCTTTTTCGGCTGGCCGAAAGAGAGGAACAAAGAACCATAATCTCCCAGTCACAAGGTTAGTAAGCGATCAACTTTTTCTTTTGAAACCTTTGATTTCTGGCGACCACGATTTAATTTGATTTGTTAATTATATAACACATGATATTCATGATAATCACACACCATATTTGAGTACCTACATCTTTTTGGCGATCACGGTGAGACTTGTCTTGCCGTTCTTTTTTATTTATTCTTGTTATGTCCATTGGGCACGCTCGGTGCACCGCTTGTGTCCCTCAGGCACATTTGATGATTTGTTGTTTGGTGGTTTGATTTTTATCCCCATGTGCACCTCGTGCACACCCCTTGTGGCAAGATTTTTCCCTCCCCTTGATTGCCTTGAGTTGTTAGTTTAAAAATATATGTATGTTTGAATGATATCCATAGTTGTTTCCATGATAACCAATCTGTTAAATTGAGTTTCGCATACTTAATTGATTGATGTTTACTTTGTTATCTAGAGAAAAGATTGCCCTGATTTTACTGATTGTTTACTATTTTCGGGCTCCAAATCGTGTCCAGACAAAGAGACTCTATTCAAAGCGCGTCACCCCGTCCAGACGCTATTTAGCCTCTTATTACTGCTTCCGCTGTTGCCCGAGCCACTGAGACCAGAAGGGCTACTAGTTTGAATAGCATCTGTGAACAGCGACGCTATTCAAGCAGTTTTCCTTCTGTTCATTAGTCCTTGGATCTTTGATCTCCTTTGCTACCTATATTTTAATATATACTACACTAGAGGCCATCTAGGCCACAGGTCATTTGCATTGGGGCTTACCCCTCCTTTTATAGGAACACCCTTCTTTGCACTCTCACCTCTCTTTGACTGGGTTTGTCCCTCAGTCAGACTTGAGTGGTTAGTGTTAAGACCTCCATAAGTCCCTAAAAGCGGAGAATTCCTCTCTATTCATCGGGCTGGTTGTACCATCTGAAGTACCGGGTAGATCTTCATACCGTTGTGAGTGAAAGCCATAGCATATAACGGTGAAAAAACTGAATTGAAACTAGGATCCTTCCTTGAGTGAATTCCACTTTAAAAATCTGCTTAAAATCTACAAGGAATCCTAAGACGATGTAATCATCAACTTGTGTGTTAATCTCTGAATAACTTGTTTGAATTATTGAGTAATCAAACACAATAAAGTAGAACTATCGGCATGGTTGCCCTTGAAAAAGAAGATTTGGTTGCATACGAGGGAGATGCTCATGCCCCTCAAGTTCATGATTCTTTATACTCTGAAGATGAGAGATATGCTTATGCCTCTCATAATCCTAATCAGTTCCAAGCTATGTACGAGGGAGATGCTCATGCCCCTCAGTTTCAGGCTCATTCCCCTTATGATCAATATAATCCGGATATGGGCAATCACCCCCATGTTCATGTAATCTCCAACCCCACTTTTCAAGAAACTCGAGACCAAACTGAGCCTTCTTCTCATCCCTCTGATCTTGCTACCCTCATGGGAGCTTTGGCTACGCATGTGGATCCTCGTCAGCTAGAGGCAATCCAATCTATTTTGAAGGGAAAGATTCCCTTGGAGTGGTTCTTTTCTTTAGATCCGAGTGAAGTTGATAACTTTGATATAGTATTAAAGAAATTCCTACAAAGGTACAAGGATCGGGTGGCACCTACTTTATCTATCACAGACTTAGTAAATGAGAGGATGAAGCCTGACGAGGATTTCGTCGTGTTTGCCGATAGATGGCGTTCAATGGCTGAGAAAATAAGAGACCACTTGTCTGAGCCGGAACAGGTGAAAATGATGATCACCAATGCTACACCGCAGTATAAGCTAGTCTTAACACTGAACAATCTGACTACCATGGCAGAGTTGTATGAGAAGGCGTGTTATGCCCAAAATACCTTCAAGGACTCTACATTCTCTAGTGTGTTCGATCCCCATCGGACTTATAGGCCACCACCCAGGAAGCCTAATATTCCAAATCCTCCTACTATTGGCCCGACCACTAAAGGAACTACATCACATGAGCAGGTTAGCATCATGAACAACAACCAAAGCTCAATTTGTCAGAAACCAGCTGCAGCAGTACAACGTACAGAGACTGCAGTACCAATAGGGTTATAGGCCATCTCCCCAACAACAACCACAGCCTCAGCAGCTCCAATTACCCCAATACCCCCCTCAGCAAGTATACAATCAAGCCCGACAACAGCCGAATTACAACTAGGTTCCTCCTCTAAATGACTATTCCCAACAGAGGAAACCTCCTGGTCTAAGGAGAGCAGCTTACCATCAATTGCTAGAGTCACTTTCTAACATCTTCAATGCTCTGGCCTAAGGAAAAGACCATCTGGCCACTGAATGTAGGTGCCTCTCGATACTGTGTGTATCATCGACAACCTCGGCATACTGTGGATGCCTATTTCCAATTCAGAGACTACATCTATGATTTAAATGACCAGGGAGGTATAGATTGGGAAGAAACGAGGAAATTCATAACCGCCCTGAAGACGAGAAGACCACAACAACAACAACAGCCACAACAACAGTAACAACAACAACAGATTCAAAGAGTCCCAGTCCAACAAGCGGCACCCCCACAGAATATGAGAATTGTACAAAACCCGCTGCCAGAGCATCAAAACCAAAATGCCCCAATCCTCACGAATAGCCAATCTGAGGCTAACAGGAGACAACAGTGGAAAATAGAGCAATCTTCCACCATCTATACCATAATACATAGCCAGAATACTCTTGTACCACCATCACGTCCTATCATCTGTATCCCCAAGCCTTCACCAACCCCATCACCACCCATATCAACTAACCCTACTTTATTACCCGCCTTCTTCAAACCCATACCCACTAACCCTACTCCATTACCCGCCTTTCTCAAACCCATATCCACCATGCCAAAACCATCTCCACCCAATAATCTTCCGCACGTTTATGAACCCCTCATGCCATCCAAACCATTGTTGTGCATCCCTTTTCCTACACCATCACCCATCTACCACAACCCCATGTTACCCGCCAAACCCCTCAAAAACCTGACAGTAGTCAAGGCATCACCCTCGCCATCCATTGTTGAGCTCTGGAGCGGCCGCATCTTTAGCAAAGTATCCCCACAATCTGCCGTTCAGGAAGGACCGTCACAAGCAGTGGATGAAGTACAGAACGAAGAGAGTGCACCAAGCAAGAGGCATGGCTTTAAGTATAATAGTCAACATTTGTAAAAAGGTTGTAGATGCTTGTCTAATGGATACTGGGGCGTCTATCAACGTCTTACTGCCGAAAACACTGGAGCTGTATGGGGTACCTAAAGAAAAATGATTGCCTTCTCCTATCTCTGTCACTACTTACGACAACTCTACCCGTTCCCCTCTGGGAATGGTGTATTTGAAGGTTATATTGGGCCTGGTCTGTCATACCGAAGTTGAATTCCATATTCTTGAGATTGACCCCTCACTGAAAGGAATACTCGATCGTCCTTATATTAAACTACTTGAGGCTATCCCATCTACCAATCATCAATGACTCAAGTTTCCTTACAAAGGATGGATCATCAACGTCACGAGCATGCCTATTCTTGCTACTGCTCATTCTTTAAATGTAAATCCGACTCTAGTCTCTCCATCTGTTCGGCAACCCATCCTGTCTATGTTAAAGACTTATCTTTCATCATCTGACCCACTAAAAACCACCATTTCTTCATCCTATCCGATTGATGCTGTGAAGCGGGGGAAGTTCATGAGTACCCCAGGCTGGAACATCATGATGAAAACTGGATATCAACCTAGAAAAGGTCTGGGGGTACGACTGCAAGGCAGAACTAAGCCAGTGAAGGACAATAGAAGAATACTTGGAAATAGTCTGAGGTATAGGCTAGAGAAGGTGCTACACACTATAATCCAGCAGCAAGAAGAAGAAGATGGTCATAAAGTATGGAAGACTATGGTAACACCCTGCAAAGAAAATCGGGACCCCTTGACCTAGACCTTATCCACACATTTCATCAAAGGGCCTGTGATCCAGCATGACCATGACAACACAGTGGTGATTACCTCTTACTTTGACATGCATGACATCTATGGGAGGGAATTGGCCAGGTAGTGTCTACTACTGCTAACATACAACTCCTTGGAGGCTCTGCGGCCGATGAAAAGGAGAAAAATTCAAGATCCAGAGTGCGAATAGTACAGGTGGTTTGATACCTGGGACCTGTACATTGCATTGAACATATTATTTCTACATCCTGCCGAACCACAATGGCCGCCACTGATAGATGAACTGATAGAAAGGCCTAGAGCTTTTTTCAATAAAAGGATTTTGCCGAGTGAAGAGACTGATGAAGGGGAGCCAGACGACCCCTATAAAGCTGATTTAACAACTGATCACCTCTGGAGGGCTACTTACCTCTCACATGTTTTCACCCTCCATACTCTATTCTGCACTCTACTTTTGACCCCAACTTGGTCGAGGGTCATTACTGAAGATATGCTCCAGGCACCGCCCATTATCATTGCTTTGTCCCCTTGGGACATTCTTCCTCGGATTCCCCTCGACCTTGAGAGGATCCATGATTTGATCTGGGACCTACTATTGTACGATCCCCCTAATCCTCTGGCCATGGTGCCATTTTCTCTTCCTCATTATCATCCCTCCTTCCAAATTCATTCATATTTCATGCTAAATATTAAAAATTCCCTTAAAAAAAAAACGTCGATTTGGCAACCTCCTCCTCCCAAATCCTCGTCGATTTTTATCTTTCTTCGTCCTCCGGGATTCTAATACGCCAAGGATTGGGTACAGCGGAATACCGTCGAAGGGAATTGTGTGTCAATAAAGAATCATTCGCTCTCGGTACTTAGAGAGAGAATGCTCTAGGAAGGATGCGCGAAAGTCTCTGGCCAGGGCGGACGATAATATCGAGAAAAGAGTTTTCCGATATTCATCAGCGGCATCCAATCCAAGTGAGTCGACCGGTTAGGGTTTGACAGCTCGCCATATCCTAAGTTGACTCGAGAGCATTGTACGAATGAAGGATTATATCCACGCGGTAACTGTCGGCGGAAAGGTTCCAAGAGTGGGTTACTTAACCCCAAATACCTTCCGGGTTCACGCGGTGTTGCTTGGCACCCAACGTGATCGGAGGCCCGGTCGAATTCGATGTGCGACATCAATTCGATTGATTAATTAATTAATAAAGGGTTATTAATTAATTAATAAAGCCAGTGAGGAGTCACTGGGCTTGTTGGGCCATTAACTGGACTGGTACTTGGGCCTAGAGGGTCACACGCAAATGATTCTCAAGGCGATGGATAAATAAGTGGGTTTTATACAAACCGGGGGTTTTTATGAAAAACCGCGCAGTTAGTATAAAACATAGCGAACGGGCTGAGCAGGCCAAGCTGCTGCTAACCCTAGCCGCCCTTCCTCAGTTTCTCTCTCTCTCTGGTGTCCAGACATATCCAGATCTGCTCCGCCGCTTCTCCGAATTCCGTTCGACGGGAAATCGTCCGCGTGTTGCGGCGATCGTTGCGGCGATCGGCGGAGGTTTCATGGGCTGCGAAGAACGAGGAACGCGAGGATATCCGTCGCGGGGAGGATCGCGTGGACTTCGCTAGAGGCCGGGCGCTTGCGCGGCTTGCGGTGTCACACCGACGGAACCGAACGGTTGCGGATTCGAATCCGCACACGGTGAGAACTTCGATTATCCGATAATCGATTTTAGTTTTTCGAAACGGGAACGGATCGCTGTTTAATATTTTATTTTTCGCTGCGTGAGCGATTCGGAGAAACCGAGAAAACCCAACACTAATAACACCGGCTAGCCATTTTTCAGAGCTCGAGTTGGAAAAAAATTTGAAGTTAAACGTGCTCAGTTGGGAGAAATCTCGGGATGGGTGACATTCTTGGAAAGTCTACCAACTAGCACAGTTGTTGGGCCAGTTAACTGATTGACGTAATTGATCTTCATAAATGGATGAGGTGTGAGGATGATCTACAAAAGCAACTGCGAAGGCTATGGAGACGTGATAGCCACCCTATGTGATTGCTTAGTTTTATATTATTTGGCTCTAGTCAAATCATTGTGCAGTCCATTAGCACATAATAAACATGTATGTTTGATGCATGATTTAGTTTTTTTATTTCGAATCAAATTCTAGTTATCTAGGTCTAACAAATATTTCAATATATCCGATATATTTATTTACTATCACCTACGATGAGACCAAGATAAAAGTAATTAAAATATCTAATTATTATAATTTTAAGTTGTACCATAGTCGTTGAGAACGCGCTGCGTGGCCCTCCATCATTACACTTTTAGGAATGGATTCATATTGAAACAAGTTTGTTGTGCTATCCACAAGACCTATGATATATGATCACAAACTAAAACTATAGAATAATAATGCTTGTAAATGGGATCGTGTAAACATGTAGCTTTTTTGTGCTATCCGTAAGGGTTACATCCTAGCTTATGCCTGTTAAGTACCAATGGTAACGCTTAAACCGGAATTAGTGGTTTGTCGTACCCATTCCTTAAGCCACTAATGTTATAGGGGCCGAAGTACGATTTGACATTGTAAGAAGTTGCAAGTACTAAGAGTTGGTTGCTCTCTGATCATAGTGTGGTTGAAGTTGTATTATGAGTTAGTAAGATTCTGATCCCCACTAGGAGACCTTCGATGTCTCCTATTTTGTATATTTGAGGGTTATAAAGTCCGTGAAAAATAGTGAGAGTTAAACTAGATAAAAGTCCATATCTTGTTTTTAAATTAAATAATAGAGTTTCTACTAATTATATTTTATTTCTCCTATAGGCAAGAATGTCATCGAATAGCCCACTTCGTGGCATACTAGATGCCAACAAATTGATAGGCCTTAACTGTTGATCGACCTATGTAGAACTGAGAGGTGGGTGAATGCGTTCTAAACACCAAAATTAAATATGATTGCGGATGCTAAATTAATTGTAAAGAAACATGTGGATAAAAGGAAGTCAAACACACAAGAATATAAGGATTTTTACTGGTTCGGTCTGTGTAGACATACGTCCAGTTTCCATACAGCCTCTTGGGAGTTTCTACTAACACAAGCTATTAACCCCTTGCAGGTTCTTTACAACCACCAAACACTGCTGGTCTTCCCTTCAACCTAGAAGGAGAACTAAACCACCTGACAAATTTCATGTCTTCTCTTCATAGCAGGAAGAGGCAAACAATACAAACAAATATAATATAAACAACAAAGTACCTCTAAAGTAGGCTTATAGGATAATGTAAAATAGAAAAGCACAATCAAGACTTAGGTTAGAGAGAATGAAGTTGTAGGCCTTAATCTGATTGCAGTTAAGCCTGAGAGCTTTGAATGTTGTAATTGAATGCAACTTTCGCACACACATTCTTGGGCTTGGTCAAAGGAAGAATGGAAGCTATTTTCCACAGTGAGTTCTCTCGCAGTATGTCTTTAGATGACTCACAGTTTTCAATTACTTGGCAACTTATCCAGTATATTGTCTTCAAGAAGGCTGAGCTCTCTTATTTATAAAGCAGATTTGAAATTTACCTCTTCTTGAAATCCAACAGGCTTCTTTCCCAGTGATGGCAACCTTAATGGGTCTAAGGTTAATTTCCACAAGTCTTATTGTTAAGCACTTCTGTTTGAGAGAGTGGCTTGTCTTTTTTTCTTCTTAGAAGCATGCAAGAGTGGTCACTATCCACTTCTAATCTTTTAGCGTATAGATCTTCCTAAATCCTTTTTTTTATAAATAAGATCCATTAATGGAAGCTAGGAGAGTGCACCATTTCCCAAGGGGAAAGAATATCTCACTCCAACACCACCACTAAAAGATCAATTTTATTGAATAACCAATATAATTACAACATCTACGAGGCATCTCCCTGAATTATAAAAAAAGCCAGTCTAGATTGGTCTTTTTTTTTAAGCTTAAAATGAGTGAATTGATTAAAGCATGGAACCGGGATAACAACAGTTGTCTACTGCTAAAGCAGAGGTGAGGACATCAGGAAACGGTGGGAAGACCCATAGGTTTTCCTGCAAGGTGGAGCAAGCTAACTTAGCTAAGCAATGAGCAGCACCATTACAAGTTCTAGGGATGAAGCTAAGGTTTAAGGAGAAGCGATCTATGATCTCTTGACAATTGTGGATGATAGTTTGCGATCTCCAGGGAGGATCCTTGATTCTGAGAACGGCGTTGATAATGTTGAGGGCATCGCCTTCCACAAGAGCTTTTGCATGAGAGCTGGCAGCAAGCTTCAGGGCTTCGAATAGGGCGAGAGCTTCAACAACACCAGGATCAGAGGAATGCACAGGTTTGCAAATGCAGTGAGTAGGCTTACCTAGGTGATCTCTTATAAGAATCCCAATGGCGCCACCTTGACTCGACGTAGCCCCATCAAAGTTAATCTTTAAGAAATTAGCCTCAGGAGGAAGCCATTTAGAAACCTTGGTGGGTTGCTTGGGGGCAGAATTGGGAGCTGGTGACTGACAGGAAAACCAGAAGGCAGCATCGGTGGTGGCAGCTAAACTTGTTAAGAGAGGATTAGGCTTCTTGCCTTCAAAGACCATGCAGCATCTAGTCTTACAGATTTTCCATAGAATTGAGAAGCACATGGAGACGAGATAGGTGTCTTTCCCATCTTTTGAGAGAGGAGGGGTGCCCCAGAGCATAATTCTATCAGCAAGGCTAGAATTATTGAGTCTGAGTGATAATTGAGGGGGGAGGCCAGCCATACGCTGCCGGCAAAGTCGCAGTGAAAGAAGATGTGATCTACAGTTTCCAGTTCTAAATGGCACATTGGGCAAAGGTCATCGGCTGCAGGGATTCTCTTTGAGATAATGCTATTGACAGGGATAGCATTTTGGATGCATTTCCAGATAAAGTGGATGATCTTCTTGGGGACCACTTTCTCGATGTGGGTGCTCCAAATAATTTTCCACATAGGATCCGGAGAGGAGGTTGAGCCAAAAGTGTCCATCATGAGGAACCGATATGCAGATTTGATAGAAGAGACAACATTAGCATTAAGAGGCCAGATGAGCCTGTCTCCAGGACTGGAATGCGTGGTAGGGAGTGTAATTGAGGAGATGGCCTTAGCAGAATCACTTGTGAAGACCTTATTAATAAGGTTCAAATTCCATTGGCGGTTAGATATCAGCTGAAACACCCAGGTTGGGGGGGGATGTAGATAGTCATCTCTGATTTTTGGTGGACCTAGGTGATCAGGAATCCATTTGTCCTGCTAGATATTTGTGGTAAGGCCATCTTGGATAATGTGGAAGTAAACTTGAAAGGCAACCTTCCTGACCTGTAGCATAGCCTTCCAAGAGAAAGAACCAGAGCCAGATTCGGGAACATCCCAGTAGGAATATTTTGTCAGGTATTTTGCTCGGATGAGGGAAGCCCACAGAGAATCTTGACTATGCAGCAATTTCCAGACTATTTTGAGCACAGAGGTTTTGTTGAAAGTTTGTAGATCTCTGATCCCAAGACCGCCCGATAGATTGTGTTGCTTTAAGGTTTGCCAGTTGCAGAGATGGAGCCTTTTGTGTTCCTTGGAGTCTCCCCAGAGAAAGGAGCATTGAATTCGATTAAGCTTCTGAATGGTAGTTTTGGGGAGGATTCCCATACCCATAACATGCACTGGAATGGAAGATAGGACTGAATTTATTAGAGTGACTCTCCTGGCAAAGGACAGGGAGTTTGCTTTCCATTTTGAGAGTTTGAGCTTCATTTTATCTTCCAGGAAGGAGAATTGACTCAATCTGCTTCTGATTGGCTAGAAGGGGACCCCGAGGTACATTTCTTTGTCGGACATGATGGAGATCCCAGTTGAATAGCTCAATTCTTGTTGGACAGCAGGAGGGGTGTTGGGGCTGAAGAATAAGCCAGATTTTGTTCTATTTAGATGCTGACCAGACCAGCCACTATAAGTATCAAGGCAGGAGATGAGGCCGTTCAGATCTGCCAGATTTGCTTTGCCGAAGAGAACAATGTCTTCACCATACATAAGGTGAGTAATTGCAGGGGCTTGATAGTTTACCTTCAGACCAGCTATGGTGCCATCCTTGACTTTAGAATTTATTAGTTTAGTGAGCATTTCAGCACATATGATGTAGACATAGGGGGATAGTGGGCAACCCTGCCTGATTCCTCTGCTGGGGGTAATGTGACCAATGCACTCTCCATTGATGATGATAGAGTAGGTTGCAATTGTGATGAAGAGTAGGATTAAGCTGATAGCTTGACCAGAGAAGCCAAACTTCTTCAAGGTATTCATAATAAAACTCCAGTCGAGCTTGTCATAAGCCTTAGAGATGTCCACTTTAAGAGCAAAGGACCCTTCTTTCCCTTTTTTGCTTTTCATGGAGTGAACTAACTCCTGGGTGACTAAAATGTTGTCCAAGATATGCCTGTGAGGAACGTAGGCAGATTGGTTTGAAGATATCAACTTTGGGAGCAAGGACTTGAGGCGTTTGGCTAGGATTTTGGCAGATATCTTATAGATAACATTAGCCAAGCTGATAGGCCTATAGTCAGCAGGAGTAGTGGCAGGTTTCTTTTTGGGGATCAGAGCAATAAGAGTATGATTCATTTTTGCTGGCATTTGATTGTCTTTGAAAATACCTTGGGTGCAGTTAATGACCTCAGCCTTCACAGTATTCCAATATTGCTGGTAGAATAAAGGAGGAAGACCATCAAGACCGGGAGCTTTCCAGGGAGACATGCTTTGAATGGCCTCACTGATCTCATAGTCAGAAGGGATGGAAACCAATAAGTTGTTATCCTGTTCATTGATCATGTGATTTAGGTTGCTGGGGGGCTGCCAGTTTATAAAGATAGGATCAGGAGGAGTGGCAGAGTATAACTCTTGAAAGTAGTTGGTGAAACAGTTTTTGATGATGGACTTATCCTCCACCCAAACACCATTTTCCAGCTGAATACCAGTGATTTTGTTATTGCCTTTGCAACATAAAACAAAGAGATGGAAGAAGTTGGAGTTTCTATCTCCATGGGTAAACCGATGAGCCTTAGCTCTCTGCCTCCAAAATTCGTGTTCTTCAAGGAGAGCCTGTTTGAGTGATAACCGAAGGGCCTTGCTGTCTTCCAAGATTTTCTCTGAAGGTTGAGCCATATCTAAGGAGATGAGTTGCTTACCCAGGGCCTCACTTCTCGCTCTGGCATTGGAAAAGTTGCATTTTTTCCATTTCTTCATGCTGGTTTGGATAATGCCAATGTTACCATAATAGTCTGAAGACAGGTGGGGGGAGGAAACCCAAGCAGACTGAACAACCCTTCCAAAATCCTTTCTGAGGGTCCAGGCATATTCCATTTTGAAAGGAGAATATATGTGTCTCTTGATGGCATCAGTTCTCATGTTTAAGGTGTGAAGTCATGGACTTTAATTCTTTTAAATATGTTATGACTATCTTAATGACGTCATATGGAGGTGATATGAATTGTTATTCACGTTATCTGAGCCTGACGTGATTAAGACTATTAGTAACTTGATGCTTTGAGGTTCTATTTACACAACATGTTAAATTATCATTTATGTACCTTTGTTCATGGTACTGTCACAGAGGATACTGCATGGATGATAAAATGAATAAATGCTATAGGCAATGACACCATAGGAGGTTAAGTGTCCAACCCACAAAAGTGTCTTTGTAGGGAAAGACTAAGATAAGATGTGTAAAGACTCAAGGCAATGAGTCAAAATCTTAGAAGTATACTTGATTGCAGGTACACCGACCCTGGATAGGATATGTTGATCTCCCGACTGCATAGTCAAAAATCTAGTGGACTTTCCCTTACCACTAGGTGATGATGATGAATAAGATGAACTATGACTCCTAATGATGTGATTAGATGCATGTCCAATTATAAAATGATAAAGATGATGAATGATGAATATGATGCTATGTTGTTTGATGCAATGCATATGAATGGACCATGTTTAAATGTTTAAGGAAACCATGATACATGTAGACCGAGATGAAGACTATGTACATATTCTTGACATAGATGACTTATGAGTATGTTTAGGAATTAAGATTTGTTTACATATATAATATAGTTGCAGCATGATTAGATGGTTAATTATCATATTTTGTTTTCTTATGTTATAGTTATACAAAATTATGACCTCTTGGTATTTTGAGCTAGTTGAATTCTATGAGACTCACCCTTAAAATACAAACTTATTTTACAACTGAGGAAGGCCCAGTAGAGGCATGTGAAACTAAAGAAGTTGTCCCAAAAGCTTGAGACTTGATTTGTAGCTAGTTATCCAGAAGTAAGATTTATTTCATCTTGAAGTAGCAAAAGATTGTAATAGGGTTTATTTTCAACATATGAGATATACTTTTATAGATATTTAGTGATCCTAGACATGAAAATTTGTTATTTTATTTCAGAAGTCTTAAATAGTAAATTTTCTTGTGGCAATGATGGTTCTGTCATGGTGATTATGATCATGCTCTTTTATACTCTCTACTTATGGTTTATAAGAGGATGTTTTGGATTGTTTCCATTGTGGTGTTCTCGCACCATCGATTTGCAGGAGGTTGACATGACTGAACCGGGTTAGGAGGGCGGGGGCGCTGCAACTTAAATGTCATGCACATGCATTTTGACAACTTGCTACTTTATGATTTTGTATTTTACATGTGTAAGATATATCAATTTTTGCAATTCATGAATTGATGTTATGGAAACTTTTGGTGCATATGTTTCTTATGTGTAAGATTCATGTGTATTATGATTTGATATATATATATATATATATGAAAAAATATATCAGTATATAATTTTGTGTTTTGAAGTTATGAAGGTTTATTTATGTGTGGAAGTTTAGGATTCAAAGGTTCACTTTACATTCTGTATGAAGGTTTATGGATATGAATGATAGACAAGTTTATTGATGTTTTCTTTATATATATATATATATATATATATAATATGTATACATATATAATGTCAAATATGAATGGACATGATTGACATGATAGGTTGCCATATGTCAATAAATAGGCTTATTTTTAAATTTATGCGTACAGGTTTTATTATAAGACTTATAGGTTTACGAATGAGCAAGTTGTAAAATGTGAATGAACAGATTTATTCGTCACTTTTATGTATAGATTTGATATGACAGGTTAATATGGTATGTGTATAATATGCTCATGAAAATAACAATTCTTTCAATGCTTTTATATTGGGAATATTTATCCATCACAAACCAAATCGTCGGTAGTTATGTCAGTACAAATAGTTACGTTCATAAATAATTGACAGTAGCTAATGCCTATGGAACAAAATTGTAGGGATAAATTTGCTTTTAAAGATGCAAAAATGGCACCTACGAAACAAAATTGTAGCGGAACTTTTCTTTCCTATAAAATATAACTATAGGGACCTTAAGTTATGCCTACGGTTAAAGATAAGCAACGGGACGAAATATACAAATAAATTAAAGCTACTTCGCTATGGAGTATTAACTGTAGGGAACAGTTGCCTACGGTGTAAGAATCCTAAGGAACTTTTGCTGACGGCCGCAACCTGACGGTTACAAATCGTAGAATAAAGCATAGGGAAAAATAAATAATCTTCCACCCTTTGTCTACGGTTGTAAACCATAGGCGATGGCCAGTTTTGCTGTACTCGATGATGCTGAAGGAGGGATAGGTAGAGGGTTCATGATTAGGATGGCATGTGGATGACTACAACGGTGTGCAATGGTTGCGCACAGGGAGGAGCTAGTTCCACAAGTTAGTAGGGTCTATGTCAAATGCATCTTGCAGGTAATGGGATTCATGTAAAAATTTCTTTGTCGTGGAACCTCCAAATTCAGAGCTGGGGCTATAATTTTAGGTTGGTCAATCTGAACTTGAGTGGGTTAATCCAATGGTTGGGTCAGGTTGAATCTGATGGGGGAGAATCCGACTAGGTCCAGCACTAGGGGGCCGGCCCAAATAAGAGAAAGGACCGAAGTACATTCGACCAATAAAGTCAATCAAACAGAAACAGCCCAGGCGCCTTATTGAAATAGTATAGATTCGGCCCGACCGATGGGCTCAATTAACGACCTTATTCGGCCAAGCCGTAGCGAATAATAAACCGAAATGGGTTCGGCCCATTCTGGTTAACTATTGTCCAGCCATCGGCCTATTAACGGGGTATTTCAACAATTTCCTCTCAAACCCCTAAATATAGTCCTATATCGGCTGCTACAAGAAGAGAACCTCCATCCTCTGCTATAAAAAGAAGGCTATTCATTGCGGAAAAGGTACACCTTAAGCACTCAAGCTTCTTCTTCCTTCTAAATTAGTCTTCTCCAGAGACTGACTTTACCATCGGAGGGGGTTCTCCTGGGCCGAAACCCAGGACTCTGACTGATCAGTCTCTTCCTCTCGTAAGAGTCTCAGTTGCATTCTTCGCCAACCTCTTCGTCCGGGTCCGTCTCGGCAACTGGTCCTTCGGTTCACATTCGGATTCTGCCTTTGGAATCCATTAGTGATAGCTTCGGCTACATCACTTGGCGCCGCCTGTGAGAAAGAAGCGTAACAGCCATGTCTCATCGACCAGTAACCAGATGATCCGGCCAAGATGAGGCAGAGATGCGAGCGACTCCGGCGCAATCACTCCACGCCAAAGGTACTCCGTCCGTCCTTCCGCAAGGTCCCATCCTCCCAACAATACCGGAGCCCCACGCTCCCAGGGATGACCGAGTTGAAGAGCTCCAGCAGCAAGTGGCCACACTGACCGCTACTGTTACCTCTTTGGCACCATTGCAGGATATGGTTTCTGCTATCGCCCAGCATATGGGGCTGTTGAACCAGCCCACACAGCAGGTACCGCCTCTTCCTCAGTATTAGCATGTTACTCAACCTGCGAAGGGGCAGCCAACGCCCTCACGGGCGTTTCAAAACGAAGCAACATCGGCGCGCAACGAACCATTCGGGCCGCAAGGCCGAATTCCTCGCGCCAGTCATCTTATGACGGAGCAAGACAATGCTTTGTCCGGATTTCATCCGACCGAGGCCGAGGGACGTTCGGCTGCTACTTCAACAACTCTGGAGATTAACAGAGATGAGGAAGGAAATGCAGCAAATGGTCTCCCGGCCATATGGGGCACCTCTCACTAGCACTATCTTAGAACAGACTCCTTTCTCCCCGGAACTTCTGGCGATTGAGGTACCTTCCAACTTCAAGCTACCAAAAGGTCCTCTGTATGATGGAATGACAGATCCAGTTTTCCATTTCTAGAGATTTAAATCTTACCTCTCTGTCCGGGGGGTTTCTGAGGCAGTCCGCTGCCGTCTCTTCCCCCTCACTCTTGAAAAAATAGCCTCTACTTGGTTTGAAACATTGGCCCCCAATTCCATGCATTCATTAGTACAATTAGGCCAACTGTTTATCGACGAATTCTATGACGCCACTCGGCAATGCAAAACCTCGGCCAGTCTACTTGCCATTAGGCAAGGGCCGACCGAGACTCTTAAAGAGTACTTTACAAGGTTTTGGACCGAAGCAGCCTAGATTCCGAACCTGGACAGATCAATTGCGGTCTCGGCCATCATCAGCGGATGCACAAACGAGGGGCTTCTCAAATCCATCGGGAAGCGTCATCCACCTACCTTCCAGGATCTAGTGGCTCGGGCCCACAAATATATCAACCGGGAGGTCCTGATGATGTCCAAGGGCAAGAGTGCTGCCGAGACAGTATCGGCTATTGCCCCGCCAGCGGCTCGTCCTCGCCCTGAAGATCATGAACCCTCTCGTAAGAGATACCGGAGAGAAGAATGGGGTCAAGACAAAAGCCGATATCCGCAACAGCGGTACATTCCACTACCAGCTCCTCCCTCCCGAATGCTCATGGAGGTGAAAGGCATGCTTCGGCAGGCTGAGCGCATCAAGACTGATCCTCGCCGAAGGGACTCCCGGAAATATTATGAGTACCATCGGGAAACTGGGCATTCAATAGACAAATGCCGACACCTTCGGGAGGAGATTGATCACCTCATCGGGGAAGGCCGCCTACCGCAATATCGACGAATGCAACCTCAGCAACGGCAAGGCCGAGACGCTCCCGCAGTGCCAAGGCAACCTCAACTCCCAGATAAAGAAGCACCACCACCGTCGAAGGCTACTTCAACCTTGGCAGAAGCATCGCATCAGCGACCTAGCGCCGGATCGATCATGATGATATTTGGAGGACCGGAAGAGGGAGCGCGGCGTCGTCGTGCCGATGCGGCGTTAGATGTAGCAGCGATCGATGGTAGGCCGAAGCGACCTCGTCAAGAAGACATCGTCTTCGGACAGGAGGATCTGACTGACATTCAGGTCCCTCATGATGATGCCCTTCTTGTAAATGCTGTATTAAAAAATTACGATGTTCACCGTACCTTCGTTGATAATGGGAGTGCACCTAATGTGCTTTTTTATGACTGTTTCTTGAAAATGGGTCTAACCGAAGCTGATATGAAGCCTCACCGGGGGCCCCTGTTCGGTTTTAATGGTGCACCCTGTTGGGTGGAAGGCATCGTCCGGCTACCTATTACCCTCGGCACATCACCGAGGCAACTAACTATTGCGACGGATTTTTCCGTCGTGAAAATCAATTCAGCCTACAATGCCATTTTTGGCCCAAGGCTGATGGAGGAATTGGAGCTGTGCCCTCATCCTACCACCAAAAATTGAAGTTTCATACCAGTCACGGAGTCGGCGAGGCGAGAGGGAATCAAGAAGTTGCCAGACAATGCTACATGATCTCGGTCAAAGGGAAGGCTGCAGCCGAATCCCTTTCAATCGAGTCTTTGGCCGAAGCATCTCCAGGAGAAGAGCTTGTGTCTATTCCAGTTCCAGGAGGAGAAGGCCAAACGCTGATGATAGGCTCCGGCCTTGAGAAAGCCGAAGCTGAAAGACTCTCCAGCTTCTTGAAGGAGAACCTCGACGTCTTCGCCTGGTCTCCCTCGGATATGCCTGGAGTCGACTCGGAGGAAGCGGAGCACCGGTTGCACGTCAATCCGGATCAACCTCCGGTCAAGCAGAAGCAGCGCATCTTCAACCAGGAAAGGAGAATAGCCATCCAAGCTGAAGTATAAAAGGGGCTGAATGCGGGACATCTCCGAGAGGTACATCATCTAGAGTGGATCGCCAAGGTGGTGATGGTGCCCAAAAAAGACGGTAAGTGGCGAATGTGTGTTGATTTCACTAACCTCAACAAGGCTTGTCCGATGAACAGTTTTTCGCTGCCTCGGATAGACCAGATGGTGGACGCCACTTTTGGCCATGAGCTACTCAGCTTTCTCGATGCCTATTCAGGATATCACCAGATCCGAATGCATCCAATGGACGAGGACAAAACAAGTTTCACAACAGACCTCGGCCTATATTGCTACACCCAGATGCTTTTCAGCTTGAAGAATGCTGGAGTAACTTATCAGCGTCTCGTCAACAAAATGTTCGCCCCACAGCTCAGCCGAAACATGGAGGTCTACATCGACGATATGCTGGTAAAAAGCCGCGTCGCCACTGATCATTTGGCCAATTTGGCCGAAACATTCTCTACCTTGCGCAGGTATAAAATGAAGTTGAACCCTGCCAAGTGTGCTTTCGGCGTAGCTTCAGGGAAGTTCCTCGGCTATATAGTCACCCGCCGAGGGGTGGAGGCGAATCCTACAAAGATTGCGGCCATCCTTCAAATGCGCCCTCCGGCGAACATCCGAGAAGTTCAAACGCTAAGCGGGCAAATTGCTACGTTGAGCCGCTTCATGTCGAGGCAGCAGACCATTGTTTCCCTTTCTTCAAGCTACTAAAGAAGACCAACAATTTTTCCTGGACAGACGAATGCCAATCGGCTTTTGAACATCTGAAGACTTATCTTTCTAATGTTCCAGTCTTGTCTAAGCCAGTCTAAGGAGAACAACTGTTCATTTATCTCGCCATCTCAGAAGCAGCTATCAGTGCCGTCCTTATCAGGGAAGAAGATGGTATTCAAAGGCCGGTTTACTATATAAGCCGAGCGCTCCACAGAGCGGAGCTTTGGTATCCAACTCTTGACAAGCTGGCCTTGGCCCTCGTCGCCTCCGCAAGAAGGCTTCGGCCCTATTTCCTTGCACACTCAATAAAGGTCCTCACGGATTAGCCTTTAAGGCAGGTTCTCTCTCAACCGGAGGTGTCCGGGAGACTAGCAAAATGGGCGATCGAATTAAGGGAATTCGACATCTCCTATGGATCTCGGACTGCAATAAAAGCTCAAGCTCTAACCGACTTTATTGCTGAGCTTACTCCTGAGTCATCTTCAGCCCCTCAACCAGAGATAGTCAGATCAAATCCTGAGGCCGAAAGAACTTCGGTTCCAGTATCTTCGGTTGCTGAATGGCAATTGTATGTTGAGGGATCCGCATGATCTTCGGATAGTGGCGCTGGGTGGATCCTGGCTTCTCCAGAAGGAGTCGTCACCGAGTATGCCCTGCGCTTCGCCTTCCTAGACACTAACAATACCGCCGAGTACGAAGCCCCCATATCTGGCCTTCAGACCGTTAAAAGGCTCGGTGCGCAAAAGATAAAGGCGTTCAGCGACTCTCAGCTTATCGTCAGCTAGATCACCGGGGAGTACGAAGCCCGAGACGTATTGATGGCGTCCTATCTTTAGGTAACCCACAAAATCATTGATGAATTCATTTCTTTTGTGATCGTGCGGATCCCTCGGGCTGAGAACACTCGAGCCGATGCCCTCTCTCGGCTAGCATCAACACATGATGGGAGAGGAAGTCGAATGGTCTTGGTAGAAGAGCTATCTGAGCCAAGTCTCCAAGAACCCAAGGTTATGCAAGTGAATGATTCCGAAGGGGAAACCTGGATGTCTCCATTAATCGCTTTTATCCTCCGAGAGGAGCTCCCGTCCGATCCAAAATAAGCAAGACGCATCCGGCAGCGTTCTTCTCATTTCTTAATTCTAGAAGATGTATTATATAAGAAATCATTCGGCCGAACACTCCTCCGATGGCTCGGACCGACCGAAGCCAATTATGCCCTTCGGGAAGTGCATGAAGGAATCTGCGGAGCACATGCAGGAGGAAGGGCCTTGACCCACAAACTATTGAGGCAAGGTACTGGTGGCCGACACTCCGAGAGGACGTAGCTAGTCTCGTCTGCCGCTGTGACCAATGTCAAAGGTTCAGTTCTCTCATTCACCAATCAGCAACCATTTTAACACCTCTGTCAGACCCTTGGCCTTTCGCCCAATGGGGGATTGACATTCTGAGACCCTTTCCCATTGCCACCGGCCAGAGAAAGTTCCTTATTGTAGCAGTAGATTATTTCACAAAGTGGGTTGAAGCCGAGCCTCTTGCGTCTATCACTGATAATAATGCCTGGAGCTTCGTATGGAAGTCTATTATTTGCCACTACGGCATCCCTCGGGTGATTATATCAGATAATGGCAAGCAGTTTGACAGCAATCGGTTCAAAGACAACTGTTCAAGCTTCAGCATTCTGCACAAGTTCACTTCGGTAGCTCATCTTTAGAAAAATGGCCAGGTCGAAGTCACTAACCGAAGCATATTACGAGGACTGAAAACTTGCCTCGGCGAAGCCAAAGGCCGATGGGTAGAAGAGCTGCCGAGTGTACTATGGGCTTATCGAACAACAAGCCGAGCCCCTACTAGAGAGACCCTATTCCGAATGGCTTATGGGGTGGAAGCAGTTATCCCTGTTGAAATCGGCCTGCCTTCGTCGAGGGTTCTTGCTTATAATCCGGAGAATAATGATGAAGCCCTAAGGGATCACCTTGATCTCATAGAAGAAACTAGGGGTCAGGCTCGCATTCGGTTGGGAGCATACCAACAACGCATGGCCAGATATCACAACGCCCAAGTAAAACCTCGAAGTTTTGAAGCCGGAGACCTTGTGTTGTGGAATGCCCATACGTCTAAGCCAGCCGAAGCCACAGGAAAGCTATCTCCAAACTGGGAAGGCCCTTATCAGGTGAAAGAAGTAATTCGACAAGTGGCCTATCGGCTGTAGACCCTCTCGGGCTAACCTCTCCCTCGTACCTGGAATGTAGAGCGCCTTCGACGCTATTTTATGTAAAATGTTTTCCCGGGCTTCGAACGGACACCTTAAATGAATACTTTGTTCTGAAATATTGTGTTTGGCATTATTCTAAGTCCGTGTAAACTGTACCGGGAGTGGCTTCGGCCATGCAAACCGTATCGGGAGCGGCATTATTCTAAGTCTGTGTAAACCATATCGGGAGTGGCTTCGGCCATGCAAACCATATCGGGAGCGGCATTATTCTAAGTCCGTGTAAACCGTATCGGGAGTGGCTTCGGCCATGCAAACCGTATCGGGAGCGGCATTATTCTAAGTCCGTGTAAACCGTACCGGGAGTGGCTTTGGCCATGCAAACCGTATCGGGAGCAGCATTATTCTAAGTCCGTGTAAACCGTATCGGGAGTGGCTTCGGCCATGCAAACCGTATCAGGAGCGGCATTATTCTAAGTCTGTGTAAACCGTACCGGGAGTGGCTTCGGCCATGCAAACCATATCGGGAGCGGCATTATTCTAAATCCGTGTAAACCGTATCGGGAGTGGCTTTGGCCATGCAAACTGTATCGGGAGCGGCATTATTCTAAGTCCGTGTAAACCGTACCGGGAGTGGCTTCGGCCATGCAAACCGTACCGGGAGTGGCTTCGGCCATGCAAACCATATCGGGAGCAGCATGATCCTAAGTCCATGTAAACTGTATCAGGAGCGGCATCATCTCAAACCTATAAGAGAACAAAAATGGTTTCGGCCGCATACAGGACCGAACCCGGTTACTCTCTTGGGACATTATGCAATTGATCCAACCAAAGGATAACATATCCGAGGAATACAAAATGCATAGAAAGATTGTTTAAGACAGGTAAAAACAAGTCACTTTTATATATACAGGTGGTACAAAAACGGGCCATATACTCAGCCTCGGCAACTTAAAAATAGAAGCATCCGTGACAAGCCTCCGGATCAGCTATCGGCGTCCTCGCCATTTACATCGATAGGGGAGTAGCCTGGAGACGTCGGAGGAGAAGAGGCGTGGTCTGAGCCTCCTGCTGCATCTTCCGGAGAAGCCGGGATCCTCTCGGCCTTAAGTTGTTGCCATCAGGCTAAGAGCTGATCGCTTTCTTCTTCAGTAGGGAAGCTGAAACCAGTCAAATCTGTGTCCGGGCAAGCCTTTTGGGCAATGGCCATCGCCAGATCGAACATGGTTGCAGCCGCTTTGGCCCCGGCCTCGAGCATCTCATCGACGTATTCCGGACCTTCTTTATAACTCGCCACAACCACGCGAGCCACGTCTTCGGCCTCTTTTGTCTTTGCCTCTAGTTCTGCTTTAAGGGCCGAAACGGCTTCGTCATGCTTGCGGCGTTCTTCGTCCAATTCCTTCTCCAGCCGAGTTATCTTCTCGGCAGCTTCTTCCTCCTTGTCCTGGATCTGGGCCTTGAGAGATTCGACCTCAGTACGGGCCTAACCCAGCTGGCTTTCGGCCTTCTTTTGCATCTCGAAGGTTGTTCGAGTTGCCTCCTTCTGACTGGCCAGGTCAGACCGCAGCTTAATAGTTGCCCCGATGAGGGCGTCGACGTTGGCCTTGAGATCTCACTGCACCGAGGCCAGTTTGCCCACAGCCAGTTGATCCGTGGCCTCATCCACATCCATCAGCTTTTGCTGGATGAGAGCCTGGCGACGAGCGAGAGCCTCGCACATGATCATGGCCTGAAAGAAGAAAGCGAGAAACATAAGACGAAGCAACAAGAAATAGTAGGTACTAAGATAATCGAAGCTCACTCACCTGGACGGTATAACGAACACATTGCTGAGAGAGACCCTCCGAAGACAGCTCCCGGATTTCGTCCTCGGCCATGGGGATGGCCAGGCTCCGTGCAAGCCGTATGCACGTCTGGGAGTCATCCAGACTGTCGTCCGCAAAGACTCCCGTATCCGGACGCCAAGGCTCATGTTCATATTCCCGGGACATATGAGTCCCGGCCTTCCCAAACGGGAATGAAGCTCCCGTTTCCGTTGCCGTCGGCTGAGGTGGTGAGGCCGCTAGTGGCGCCTCCCGCTGCGAGGCTAACCTCTTAGCCGGCCGGGAAAACTCTCTCTCACCGTGGTTGCCCTACCGCCGCCTCCTCTCGAAGCGCTCGCTCCCATGGGCAACAGCCTTGCCTTTCTCCCGTCTCTCTCATTCGAGAGCAGCCGCGGCTTCCCTTCCTTCGGTGGAGGACGCCGTCTGTTGGACCGAAGAAGCGTCCTACACAAATATGACATCGGCCGACAGCCCTTCGGCTGGGGGCGGCCTTGACGGACGGGAGGGCGCCGGCTGTGTTGAGATCCGGGCCATGAGCAATCCGAGGCCGGACATATCTGAAAGAAAAGCGAAGAGTTAGAAGAAATTCAGTGACGATCGTATGACCCAAAGTCGACTTACCCTCGGCTGCAGCTTCGGCACCCTCGGGCTGCTGACGGGCCTTGGCCGGGGCCCTGGTTGTCGCGGCAGCTCTCGCCGCAGTCTCTTCCGAGCCTTGATCAGGAGGAAGATAGGGAGAGGCCCGAGTAGGAGAATGCGACAGGTCCGGCCAAGCTCCCATCCCAACAAGCCTATCCTCGTCTTCTAGAAGCTCGGCTATATTTAAGGGAGCATCATCCTCGAAGAGATGGGCGTCGGCAAGCTGCCCGACGCTGAGGGAAGGGCTATCAGAAATCCCATCGACTAGGGGTCCCCATTCGGTAGGGAAGGGCCAGACACTTTTATTTCCCTCCGGTAGAGTAATGAAGAAGAAACCCTCTTTCCAATGATGAATGGACGAGGGCTTCCCGGAGAAGATGCCCCGGCCGAAGCAGGGAATGAAGCAGAACCAGGAAGATTTTTCCTGGGGTTTGATTTTAAAAAGATAGCAAAAAATATTTATAGAAGGAGAGAGACCGAAAGCAGAATTAAGGGCCAAGAAAGTATATACAGTCCGCCAGGAGTTCGGGAAAAATTGAGACGGAGCCAGTCCGTAGAAGTTCAAAAGATTAATGATAAAAGAATGAAGGGGAAGACGAAACCCAGCCCGTAAGCTTTGTTCATAGATTGAGAAAGCACCCGGCTGAGGGGAGTTGGCCCTCATATGCCTCCCAGGACAGATAGGTGTCATCCAGGAAGGGATTAGATACCAAAGAGTAATGTCCTTCAGCGATTGAGTGCTAAGGGCAGAAGCCACGTTCGAAACTTGCTCGGCCGGACGGCTGCCGGAAACAGAAGGCTCGGCGCGAGCAGGGACTGATTCAATTTCGCCTGCCATATCAGAAGGGAAGGAGTTCAAGGAAAAAGGAGACAATAGAGAAGGTTGAGGAGCAGGTTTAGATGAAGAGCAGGATGAACTGCTCTGGGCCGAAAAAGAACTACTCGACATGTATCAAAAGAAGAAAAGGCTGGAGCTGAGGCTTACCCTCAGATTAGGAACTCCCCAGCGATCGACAAGACGTCCTCGGATGGCCTCGATGGAACACTCGCGGCCGGAGAAGAAAAGATGTGCGCGGTGCTGCTCGCAGGAACGCTCTGGCGCGAAGAAGAAGAGAGAGAAAGTGAAGGAACAGTTATGAGGCGAACGTAGCCAGTATTTATAGGGGAACCTAAGGGGGTCGGATGGCAGACCAACGGTCAAGATCCTCCGACCTTTCGGCTGCTCCTCGCTCGGATGTTCGCTACGTGTCCCGTCCTTTGTCATGATGACGAGCGGGCTGCGCGATCGAAGAAAAACAATCAACGGCCAGGAGTGGCCCGACCCTTCAGATACTCCTCCGGATGCTCGCCACGTGTCCCGATCCCCGTATCGGGAGCCGAAGCGGCAGTGATCTGGGTGAATTCTCGGGCAGAGAGCCGAAGACAACGGTAATCCGAGCGATGATCGTTGACGGTTAAGATCTCCTATGCTTTCGACTTCTCGTCCGGATGCTCGACACGTGTCCCTTACTCATCGCGAAGCGAGCATGATGGCGAGAGATTCAAAGTCATTCCTGTCATTGTCTAGCGCCCATAATGTTCCGACAAACCAACCTGTACTTTCGGCTTGGGACGAAAGTATTCGTCATCAATTTTCGGCTTGGGACGAAGGCATTCGACACCATCTCTCGACTTGAGACGAGACTGACCCACTTACAGTTTTTTGAGACAAAAATGTCGATAACAGTTTCAGACAAAGGTCATCTATCGGATTTGATGTCTTTCTATAAGAGCTTCGGATTTTATTCTCAGCGTTTCACAAAGTTGAGAACGACGAGAGTAGGGGGCCCTGTAATGGAGGAGAATCCGACTAGGCCCAGCACTAGGGGGCCGGCCCAAATAAGAGAAAGGGCCGAATCACATTCAGCCCATAAAGTCTATCAAACAGAAACAAACCAGGCGTCTTATTGAAATAGTGTAGATTTGGCCCAAGCGATGGACTCAATTAACGACCTTATTTAGCCCAGCCATAGCGAATAATAAACCGAAATGGGTCCGGCCCATTCTGGTTAACTGTTGTCCAACTATCGGCCTATTAACGGGGTATTTCAGCAATTTCCTCTCAAACCCCTAAATATAGTCCTATATCGACTGCTACAAGAAGAGAACCTCCATCCTCTGCTATAAAAAGAAGGCTATTTATTGCGGAAAAGGTACACCTTAAGCACTCAAGCTTCTTCTTCCTTCTAAATTAGTTTTCTCCAGAGACTGACTTTACCATCGGAGGGGGTTCTCTTAGGCCGAAACCCAGGACCCTCATTGATCGGTCTCTTCCTCTCGCAGGAGTCTCGACTGCATTCTTCACCAACCTCTTCGTCCGGGTCCGTCTCGGCAACTGGTCTTTCGGTTCACATTCGGATTTTGCCCTCGGAATCTATTAGTGATAGCTTCGGCTACATCAGAATCCAACTAAAATAGAGTTGGTTTGGATTAAAATTGAGGGGTTTTCTAATATGACCTTTGATTGGTTGACTTAAATTGAGAGTTGACCAACTCGACTTAACCTGAGTCCAACATGAATATATAACTATAATAATTTAGATTATTAAAATATTTTTTATTTAATTTATATCTTTGAACATAAACTTAGATGAAAACATGAACAAAGATGTTCTCAAGTAATATCCATGAAATTATGTTACTTTGCTATGGCAAATAGGTAAATTCATTCGTCTCTTTATGCATGAAATTTTAGTAGCAAGAAAGGAAAGTCAAAAATATCAATAACTATTTAAGATATAATCAGACTCAATCCGATTCAATCTGATGAAGATAGTGTACATAGGTTAGATTGAGTTGAGACATTGTTGGATGGGTTGGATTAAGATTGAGGAGGTTGGATTGATAGATGACCCCAATTCGACCAACTTGACATGAGTTGCCGTCCTATTCAAAATAATCACTCAAAAAGACAAAACTATTGTGACGGTGAAGAAAAATGTCTTATAAAAAAATATTAATTTAAATGTGAAATTGTATATTCTTTTTAATATTCTATAAATATTTATCACAGAAAAAGCAGATGCCCAAAGTTTCCTAGATTTCTCTCTTCTTCATTGGTATTTTTTCCCCTCCTCGGTTGGAATTTTAGGCAGAGCTTTCCTCTTTCAGGGGAATTTGTTCGCTTTGGATGAAGGTCTGAAGTTTAGAGGCTTAGGGGGCGTTTGCATTTTCAACATTTTTCTAGGAAACAAAAAATCACAAAAAAATATTCTTTGAGAAAACAAAAGCACATGAAGTTAAATTACAGGACCAGGGGAGGTGAGGAAGTAAATTCTGCGGAAAAAAGGAATATTCTGGGAAGTAGAATCATCAGAAACATTTCTGCACATGGTTCTTGCATTTGTAAAATTTGTAAAATTTGTGAAAGTTAGTTGAAAAAATATTTAAAAATAAATTAGAGAATTCAAACGCCCCTTAATGCGCACTAAAGTGTTAAACAACTAATAGTCTAGTGTAAATTAAGTAATCGAGTTTCTAGTCTTAAAATGCTACTTTAGCTGGCTTTTGGTTGGGGGGGTGGGTTGGTTTGCTTTGGTAACATGCAGGCTAGCAAACTTTGTTTGCCGGATTGTTTACAACGGATATCGTATATCGGATTGTTTATTCTAGAATAAGAAGTGCGTAGTTTTGATAACACATATTTATTCGAAGTAGAATAAGAAATTATTCTAATTACTTTGATTGCATTCTAAAGAATAAAAAAGAGAATAAGAAACTTTTATCTCCAAATTACCCCTCTTATTACCCTTCTTATTTTATAGATAGTTGTTGACCACCTTTGACTAAGATATAAAATGTGAAAAATTTTAATACCATGTAATGTATATATGATTATAAATATTTTTTTCAATAAATTATATTATCAAGTTAATAGTTTAATAAAAATAAATAAATGAAAAATATGTTATTAAATTATATATACGTATATTTATGTATGTACGTATGTATATATAGGTACATACATATATGTATATATATCATATATAAATATATACGTATGCACATATATACAAATATACACGTACTTATATATGCACAGTTATATATATCTATATATCATACATACGTATAAATACATACATGGGGAAGATGTATATATATCATACATACATACATATATGTATGTATATACATCTATATATATGTATGTATGATATATATGCATATACATATACGTATACATATTTACAGATATGTACATAAATACATAAGAATATATGTAGATATGCATACACACGTACGTATATGAATGTACGTGTATATCTATGTATAATATATATAGATATATATATACATATGTATATATATGCATACATACATACATATATCTGTGTATATGTCGCACAGTGAAAAAATGATGCTCGACATTGATTGCACAATGAAAAAATGACACACAAATTGCACACTTTGTAGAGTTGAGACAATATCTCTCTCCAAAAATAATATTTAGGATACATGTTCCATATATTAAACTTGACAACGTTTCAACAAAGAAAATGAAAAAAATAATAAGAAAACAAATTTTTATTTTGTACAATACTTCTCTTCTCTCCTGGTCAACTTGCATATTTGATGGTCCTCCAGAATCAACAGCTATCTCGTCTACATCACCATTCCTATCATGTACTCTCCCATTACCAAATACTTGTGGCAGGCGCTCCATCAGCACAGTTGCAAAAATTTTATACACTGAATAGATACCTGTGCACCATGGTTGGAGCCAACACAAGAGGCACTGGGAGAAAGATACAAAACTTTTGACAGGTAATCATGTTACCAGTCCTCCCTAAAACTAGCAAAATGTCATGAAAAAATGTTTCCAACTGACAGTTACCCTTGGAATCATCCAATAGATGTCCTTCTGAAGCAGATCTAGAGCTTGCAGATGGTGTCAAATTGCCTTGGACAAAACACTAAGCCCAGCTAAGTCATGGATGCTATTCCCAGCTAAGTGCTAACAATTCCATGGTTCCAAAGCCAGCAGGTCCCCAGTTAGCATGCATGAATGCATGCATCATCATGAACAACAACATCAGAGCCGTGTTCCCACTTATTTTTTGTTGATTACATTAATTCTGTCCCACCACCATTTTGTTCTATCTAGTGTCATATGCCCATTCTTACTCTGTTAAATCATGCAAACCATCTCATTCTAGGCCTTCTCAAGTCCGTCCTCCAACTTTCCCGAGTCCATAGTCTACATTCCACTAATTTCCATATACTACATTCCACTAATTTTTCTCACAACCATTAGCAGCTTCCTATTCTGCTTCAAGTGGATTAACATAACATGATGGGCTTCTTCAAGTCTCTCTATCCACACTGAACTGTTCACTTTCGAACAGAGTTACATAAATGATATCACTGGTTAGAAATAAAAGTAAAATCAGTTTATGCATGGTCAAGGCCTGGTATCAATGGTTCATTTGGTTAAACATTCAGTTGCAAAACTTGTTCTGGTGGAACTTGTACAATAATAAACGTAGAAGGCTGTCAAGACTTTCCAATCAACGAAATCATAAAAGTAAATTCTAACAAATGAATGATTACCAATCTACTGGGACCTTCTGCAGTAGTACACAGCTTAAAGAGAACTTAACGATGAGAAGTATGTTGTTCAAATTCGTGCTCATTTGTTTAAGCATGACTGATTTGTTGGGATTTCTCGGATTTCTCTGGATCGCTCACGCAGCGAAAAAATAAAATAAAACAGCGATCCGTTCCCGTTCCGAGAAACTAAAATTCGATTATCGGATAATCGAAGTTCTCACCGTGTGCGGATTCGAATATACAACCGTTCGGTTCCGTCGGTGCAAAACCACAAGCCGCGCAAGCGCCCGGCCTCTAGCGAAGTCCACGCGATCCTCCCCGCGACGGATATCCTCACGTTCCTCCTTCTTCGCAGCCCACGAGACCTCCGTCGGTCGCCGCAATGATCGCCGCAGCACGCGGACGATTTACCGTCGAACGGGATCCGGAGAAGTGGCGGAGTAGATCTGGATCTGTCTAGACGCCAGAGAGAAAGAGAAACTGAGGAGGGGCGGCTAGGGTTAGCAGCAGCTTGGCCTGCTCAGCCCGTTCGCTATGTTTTATACTAACCGCGCGGTTTTTCATAAAAACCCCCGGTTTATATAAAACCCACTTATTTATCCATCGCCTTAAGAATCATTTGCGTGTGACCCTCTAGGCCCAAGTACCAGTCCAGTTAATGGCCCAACAAGCCCAGTGACTCCTCACTGGCTTTATTAATCAATTAATAACTCTTTATTAATTAATTAATCAATCGAATTGATGTCGCACATCGAATTCGACCGGGCCTCTGATCACGTTGGGTGCCAAGCAACACCGCGTGAACCCGGAAGGTATTTGGGGCTAAGTAACCCACTCTTGGAACCTTTCCGCCGACAGTTACCGCGTGGATATAATCCTTCATTCGTACAATGCTCTCGAGTCAACTCAGGGTATGGCGAGCTGTCAAACCCTAACCGGTCGACTCACTTGGATTGGATGCCGCTGATAAATATCGGAAAACTCCTTTCCCGATATTATCGTCCGCCCTGGCCAGGGACCTTCGCGCATCCTTCCTAGAGCATTCTCTCTCTAAGTACCGAGAGCGAATGATTCCTTATTGACACACAATTTCCTTCGACGGTATTCCGCTGCACCGAATCCTTGGCATATTAGAATCCCGTGGCTAGAGATTCGTAAACCAAGGTCAAAGTACAGAAGTCCATCGACAAGGTGTCCTTGGTGTCTCAGGTCCGAGGATCATCCACGCAACTGCGACAATAGAATCAAGCTGGTTGACAGTGAGGTACAATACCAGCCAACGATTCAGTCGGATCAGTTCAGTGAACTCATTCTCCAATGAGCACCTACAGATTCGCCTTAGTGTCTCCACACAAGTGACTTATGAGATTAGTCACCATCATCATATGAGCAGGAGTAATCTGTACTAGTCTAACCGGATATTCGATGTCCTTCTCGGATATCCTCCGACTAGGAACAATTAAGAATATGTGTGTTTAAGTGATCAATCTCATTAGTATGATCTCATCATAATCTGATCACTATAGCACATATTCACGGACTTCATTATGAAACGAGAATTAATGCGATTTACACATAATGAATATTATGCCATTATATCAATAAAATGAACGAGATTTACATAGTCAGATTGGCTTGTAGGCCACTTAAACTAACAATCTCCCACTTGGACTAAAGCCAATCACCTTTATACAATAAGCCCATAGACTCTAGGTGACGCTCAAACACAATTTGAGCCAACGGCTTTGTCAGTGGATCTGCTATATTGTCGACGGATGGAACTCTTTCCACTACTACATCTCCTTTGGATAAGATGAAAGCACCTCAGAACATCTTTCAATTTCTGACGAGACCACGGCTCTTTCACTTGTGGAATAGTCCCAATGTTGTCGCACAACAGCGGAACATAATCAAGGATACCGGGAACTATGTCAAGGTAGGTGATGAACTTCTTCAACCACACTATTTCTTTGAAAGCTTCAGTTGCAGCGATGTGCTCAGCTTCAGTCGTCGAATCTGTAGTGGTTACTTTTTTGGAACTCTTCCAGCACACTGCACCTCCCTTTAAAGTAAACACGAATCTAGATGTAGACTTGCTATCAGCTGGATCTGACAGGAAACTCGAGTCAGTAAAGCCTCGCAGTTTCAAGTCACCTCCTCCATAGACAAGAAACATATCCTTAGTTCTTCTCAAGTACTTAAGGATACATTTCACTGCCATCTAGTGCTCTTCGCCTGGATCAGCCTGAAATCTGCTCGTAACACTTAGGGCAAATGCAACATCAGGCCGTGTACATAGCATGGCATACATGATAGATCCTATGACAGAGGCATAGGGTATTCTATCCATGAATGCCCTCTCATCAGGAGTCTTAGGAGACTGCTCCTTTGAGAGACTAATTCCAAGTCTCATCGGTATGAGACCTCTCTTAGAATTTTCCATGCCAAACCTTTTGACTATGGTATCTATGTACAAGGATTGGGTCATTCCAAACATCCTCTTAGATTTATCTCTATAGATCCGTATTCCCAATAGGTAGGATGCTTCTCCCAAATCCTTCATGGAGAAGTTTTTCGACAGCCAGATCTTTACTGATGACATCATAGCTACATCATTCCCAATGAATAGTATGTCATCTACGTAAAGAACTAGAAAAGTGACTGCACTCCCACTGGTCTTCTTGTACACACAAGGCTCATCTTCATTCTAATGAAGTCATAAGACTTGACAGCCTCCTCAAATCTTATGTTCCAGCTCCGGGAAGCTTGCTTCAGTCCATAAATGGACCTCTGAAGCTTGCACACTTTATCTGGAGATTCTTTGGATGTAAAACTTTCTGGTTGTATCATATACACCTCTTCCTCAAGGTTACCATTGAGGAAGGCAGTCTTCACATCCATCTGCCAGATTTCATAATCAAAATGTGTAGCAATGGCGAGTAGAACTCTGATCGACTTTATCATGGAAACTGGTGAGAAAATCTCGTCATAGTCAATTCCTTGCCTTTGACGATATCCCTTTGCCACCAACCTTGTCTTATAAGTGTCGATCCGTCCATCAGAACCGATCTTTCTCTTAAAGATCCACTTACAATCGATGGGTACAATACCCTCGGGCAAGTCCTCCAAGTTCCAAACTTGGTTGGTGTACATGGACTGGATTTCTGAGTTCATGGCTTCTCACCATTTCCCGGCTTCTGGGCCTTCTATGGCCTCCTGGTAGGTTTTAGGATCATCATCCTCATTATATTCTACCTTAGACTCACCTTCAACAATATGTCCCACATATCGTTCAGGTAGTCTAGGTACTCTACCAGATCTACGAGGCTCATCTGTGTGTACCTGAACAGATTCAGGAACTGATATCTCATCTGATGATAATGTAGTTGTTTGGGGATCTGGAACCTCTTCTAGTACTATTTTACTCCCATTGTTCTCCTGGAATCCTCTTCCAGGAAAACAACTTTCCTGGCGACAAACACCTTTTGTTCACCAGGATGGTAAAAACAGTATCCAAAGGTTTCCTTTGGATATCCCACAAACCAGCATTTATCAGTTCGTGATTCCAGTTTGTCTGGATCATGCCTCTTTACATGAGCAGGACAACCTCAGACTTTAACATGTTTAAATTCTGGTTTCCTGCCTTTCCATATTTCATATGGAGTAGAGGCCATAGACTTACTGGGTACTCTGTTCAGTAGGTATGCTACTGACTCTAGAGCATACCCCCAGAGGGACACTGGTAATCCTGAAAAGCTTATCATGGATCGCACCATGTCCAACAAGGTGCGATTCCTCCGTTCTGATACACCATTCATCTGTGGTGTATATGGAGGGGTCAGCTGAGAAAGGATACCATTATCCTTTAAGAATTGTGTGAAGTTAGTACTTAAGTATTCTCCTCCTCGATCTGATCGAAGAACTTTAATACTCTTTCCTAACTGCATCTCTACCTCATTCTTGAACTCCTTGAACTTCTCAAATGCTTCCGACTTGTACTTCATTAAGTACACATAGCCGAATCTGGAGAAGTCATCGGTGAACGTGATGAAGTAAGAAAAGCCACCTTTGGCTTAGGTGGACATTGGACCACATACATCCGAATGTATTAGTTCCAAAATGTCCTTGGCACGTTCTTCATGTCCAGTAAATAGAGATTTTGCCATCTTTCCCATAAGGCAGGATTCACATGTTGCAAACGATTCATAATTGAATGCAGTTAAGTAACCATGCTTGTGCAACTTTTGCAACCTGCTTTCGCCAATGTGCCCAAGTCTACAATGATACATGTAGGCCTGGTTCACACAATTCTTGCTCTTCTTAAGAGCATTATCAATTTGAAGATTGTAATAAGAAATATCTAAGAGATATAGACTGTTGACTAAAGATGCCGAAGCTATTGATTTATTACCATAATAAATCGAACAACTTCTATTCTCAATAGTCAACCTATATCCTATCTTGTCCAAACAAGATATTAATATGATGTTCTTTATTACGCTAGGAACATAATAACAATCTTCTAATAATAAGGCGTCTCCCGATGGAAGCTTGAGGTTTGTTGTCCCAACAGCAATCGCCGCAACTTTTGTGCCGTTTCCTAGCCTCAATTCCACCTCGCCTTGTCTCACCTTGCGCTTACTTGTCAGCATCTACACATCATGGCAGATATAAGAAGCACATCCGGTATCTAATACCCAAGATGTGGAATCTCTAACTGACAAGTTGATATCTATCATATAGATATCTGAAGCTTCAGACAACTTCACTCTTCCATGAGCTTTATCTTTAAGGAACTCCTTGCAGTTCCTCCTCCAGTTACCATACTGCTTATAGTAGAAGCAGTCACCCTTCACTACTCATTTGCCTTTGTCCTTCGATCTTATATCATTAGTTATCATCTCTGCTTCAGGGGCATCAAATGCCGATTCAGCAAGATGATCAACTCCAGGGACAAAGTCAATGTGCTCAGATCTGAAGACATTCTTCAGGTTTCTGAACCAATCCGAGTAGATCAGGTAAGTCAAAAGGGCATCAAGTATGCCACGGAATGGGTTATTCGACGACATAATTCCCTACAGGAGATAAGTAAAACATATTTAGCAGATGTTCAATTATTAAAATTTAAAACAAGACATGGTCTTTTGTTCAAGTTTAACTCCCACTAATTTTCGACGGACTGTATAACCCTCAGTTATACAGAACAGGAGACGCCGACAGTCTCCTAGTGGGGATCAGAATCCCAATGAATTGCACTACAGCCTTGTGGATAGCACAACAAACTGTAATACAATCAAATAGCACCCAACTCATAGGACTTGCAACTCCTTGCAATATCTGATCATGGCTTCGGTCCCCAGAGATTTAATGGCCTTGTGGATAGCACAACAAACCATTAATCCTGGTCTAAGCTAACCATCATTACGCGAGGAGCATAGATTTGCATGCAACCCTTGTGGATAGCACAACAAAGCTACATGGTTCCTCTACCCCGATCTATAAGCATCTAATGCCATAGCCATAGTTTCTCCTCCCAATTAAGCAGGCCTTATGGATAGCACAACAAACCTACCTAAAGTGATTCGAATCCTATGACTATAATGATGGTGGACCACGCGGTAAGTTCTCAACTACTCGCGTTACGGCTTAGAGTTTATCTGAGGGTATTTAGATAACTTTTATCTTGGTCTCTCCTAGGTGATAGTATATAAATATATCGTATATATTTACTAAATACTATAACCTGCTTTGATTCATAATCAAAAGAAATCATTGCATCTCATATATGTCATTAGTGTGGTCATGGATAGCACAGTGGGTTTGACTGGAGCCAACAGTCAAACGCACACACAATCTAACACAACAATTATATTAGATAACCTGCAAGCACATAGGCAAGAGATCTCCATCTTTTCGCCTTCCTGGTTGCAGCTGTGGATCGTCCTCGCTCCTTCCTCGGTTGCCTCGATTAGATTACATTAATTCTAGAATTACATGTAATTAGAAGAGAGCCTTATGGCGAGTACAAGAGAGAGGGAGGTAGAAATACATCGGAGTATGAGAGAGAGAGGTGCGCAGACCTCTATTTATTAACAATTAATAAACAATCATACTTCCACGATCCACACAATCCATTCATCACATGAATAATAAATTAAGTGCATATCCATGACTACGGTGTGTTTCAAACATCCCACACATGATTCAGCGCATCACATGGCTAAAATAAAAGAGTGTTCAAAATAAATAATTTTGGCTTTCAAAAAGCTGGGATCCAATCAAAATTGGTATTTGAATTTTGAAAACAATTTAATTAACTTAACATGCAATTAAATCAAAATTTAAAAGCATTAAACACACATCACATGCGCACACACTCCAAATTAATAATTCCAGATTATTCCATGCCAATTAGAACATTTCTAATAATCTAACACTTAGATTAAACCCCATTAATAATCTAACAATTAGACTATTTAAAGACTAATCTAACTCTTAGATTAATCCAACTAAGTTAATTAATAATTTAACACTTAAATTAATAATCAACTATAATTAATTATTAACTACTAATCTAACACATAGATTAGCCAATTGATGTTAATTATTAATTTAACTCTTAAACTAATAATTAACACTAACTGATTAATAATTAATTAATCTAACTCTTAGATCAGATAATTAAAGTTATTATTAATTTAACTATTAAATTAATAACAACAATAATTAAAGAAGGACTACATATTTAACATTTAAATCAGTCATTTAAGTTAATTATTAATTTAACAATTAAATTAATAACTAACTCAAATTAATAATTAACAATTAGATGTATTAATAGTTAATAATCTAACAATTAGATTAAAATTATTGACTACTAATTTTAACTCTTAAAATTAGATAAATTAAGGTCAATAATTAATTTAACACTTAAATTAATATTAACCTCAATTAATTCACAACTAATTGCTAATTAATAACTCCATAATTAACTTAATGATTCAAAATCATTAAATACAAGCCCAATTAAATAAAATTGAACAATAAAATTAAATTTCAAAACAATTTTGAATTTTAAATTTTAATTCATATTTTATTTGTATGTTAAATGGGCTTAATGGGGTTTAAGGTGGGATTAATGGGGTTTAAAAAGGAAAAAGGGGATCTGCCGGTTCGAACCAGACTGGACCGGCCCGGACCGGACCAGACCGGCTCGGGACCGGCCGGCCCAGCCCCTATCTTCCCAGCAGACTGACGCCCCCCCCAAAACCTGCAAACCCTAGATGCAGGTGGTGGGCGGCTGGGCAGCGCCGCCACCGGCGAGCCCCAGGCGCCGCCGACCCCGGCCGACGTTGCCCCCGGCGTCGGCGACGTGCCCGGCGCCGGCAGGGCCGCCGTCGGCCTCCGATGGGGTGAAGACCAAGCCCAAAAACCCCTAAAAATCTGATTTTCAGGATTTTAAATCCGATTTGGGGCTCAATTTTGTAGCTCTTCAAGGCCACCATGGCGCCGGCTATCATGCCCGGTGTGTAGTGGTGACTATCACCAAGAGATCCAGAGATCTAACCCGCCATCCCAACGCTTGGGAGGCATGTACAAAGCCGCCAAAGTACCCTGGTTCATCATCTCATGAAGAACTCCGAAAATCCCAAATAAAATCCGAAAAATCACAGAAAAATAATCAAATTATTTGTGTTCATCTTATGAACACTATTCCGTCATTTTAATCGGATTAAACGCATGGAATAACTCAAGAAAAATTAATTTCGGAAACCGAAACGGGACGAGAAACAGTGGAACCTAGCTCTGATACCACTGTTGGGATCGCTCACGCAGTGGAAAAATAACATAAAACAGCGATCCGTTCCCGTTTAGAGAAACTAAAATTCGATTATCGGATAATCGAAGTTCTCACCGTGTGCGGATTCGAATCCGCAACCGTTCAGTTCCGTCGGTGCGACACAGCAAGCCGCGCAAGCGCCCAGCTTCTAGCGAAGTCCACGCGATCCTCCCCGCGACGGATATCCTCACGTTCCTCGTTCTTCACAGCCCACGAGACGTCCGCCGGTCGCCGCAACGATCGCCGCAGCACACGGACGATTTCCCGTTGAACGGGATCCGGAGAAGCGGCGGAGCAGATCTGGATCTGTCTGGACGCTAGAGAGAGAGAGAAACTGAGGAGGGACGGCTAGGGTTAGCAACAGCTTGGCCTGCTCAGCCCGTTCGCTATGTTTTATACTAACCGCGCGGTTTTTCATAAAAACCCCCGGTTTATATAAAACCCACTTATTTATCCATCGCCTTGAGAATCATTTGCGTGTGACCCTCTAGGCCCAAGTACCAGTCCAGTTAATGGCCCAACAAGCCCAGTGACTCCTCACTGGCTTTATTAATCAATTAATAACCCTTTATTAATTAATTAATCAATCGAATTGATGTCGCACATCGAATTCAACCGGGCCTCTGATCACGTTGGGTGCCAAGCAACACCGCGTGAACCTGGAAGGTATTTGGGGCTAAGTAACCCACTCTTGGAACCTTTCCGCCGACAGTTACCGCGTGGATATAATCCTTCATTCGTACAATGCCCTCGAGTCAACTCAGGGTATGGCGAGCTGTCAAACCCTAACCGGTCGACTCACTTGGATTGGATGCCGCTGATGAATATCGGAAAACTCCTTTCCCGATATTATCGTCCGCCCTGGCTAGGGACTTTCGCGCATCCTTCCTAGAGCATTCTCTCTCTAAGTACCGAGAGCGAATGATTCTTTATTGACACACAATTCCCTTCGACGGTATTCCGATGCACCCAATCCTTGGCGTATTAGAATCCCGTGGCTAGAGATTCGTAAACCAAGGTCAAAGTACAGAAGTCCACCGACACGGTGTCCTTGGTGTCTCAAGTCCGAGGACCATCCACGCAACTGCGACAATAGAATCAAGCTGGTTGACAGTGAGGTACAATACCATCCAGCGATTCAGTCGGATCAGTTTAGTGACCTCATTCTCCAAAGAGCACCTACAGATTTGCCTTAGTGTCTCCACACAAGTGACTTATGAGATCAGTCACCCTCATCATATGAGCAGGAGTAATCTGTACTAGTCTAACCGGATATCCGATGTCCTTCTCGGATATCCTCCGACTAGGAACAATTAAGAATATGTGTGTTTAAGTGATCAGTCTCATTAGTATGATCTCATCATATTCTGATCACTATAGCACATATTCACGGACTTCATTATGAAACGAGAATTAATGCGATTTACACATAATGAATATTATGCCATTATATTAATAAAATGAACAAGATTTACATAGTCAGATTGGCTTGTAGGCCACTTAAACTAACATGATTTTTCTCCAAAAACAAGTCTTGTGAGAATGATTGCATTTATGTGAGAATGTTCTGTGGATCATAGCAATTACAACCAAGAAAGTACTGACACCTGAATGATTACTTTCCAATGTCTAATGAAATGTCTGTGTATCTATAGAACTAATGACAGCATAGGATTGAATTATAACTATATTTGCAGCACCTAAATAATGCCTTTCAAAGAGTAGATTATAGCTAAAGTGAAGCTAACAAACAAATTTTAATAAAAGAACTCACCTCCCATGGACAATCTGACAGATGGAACTGACCAACATTTGCTGAAGAGAAGACCCAGGTAACAATTGCCAAGTTGGATATAAGACGGTATGCCATCATTCGATCAATGGTCACAGCAGTCATCTGAGTATTGTTCTTCCAGAATAAACTAACTTCATCAATTAACATCACCTGCTTCTCCTGATCTGGGCATAAGCCAGCAATGACCTGACCATATCGCTCTAAAACAGTTGTAAGATGAGTGAAACTTTCTGATCCAATATCAAGAAAAGTCTGGATGACCACTTCTAGTGCAACTCTAAGGCCATGTACTGGAACCATATTCTCCCCTACCCATGAAGAAATATCCTTGGATCAAAATAGTTTTTTTTCCTTTTAATTTTATTTGGGTGGGCCAGTATTGGGATACCTTGAAACAAGAATATAAGGCTGAAATCAAACGAGGCTCACGCATATAAGGCTGCAAATGTACTCCTAATATTCGAAGGGTGGACTCAGAAACAAGAATTTCATCACATATTGGGGTTGCTTAAAAGCCATCCAACCAATAGATACAATACTTATTTGTCCATCATCGCCCATACAATATAACACGCATATAAGGCTGCAAATGTACTCCTAATATCCGAAGGGTGGGCTCAGAAACAAGAATTTCATCACGTATTGGGGTTGCTTAAAAGCCATCCAACCAATAGATACAATACTTATTTGTCCATCATTGCCCATACAATATAACACACATATAAGGCTGCAAATGTACTTCTAATATCCGAAGGGTGGGCTCAAAAATAAGAATTTCATCATGTATTGGGGGTGCTTAAAAGCCATCCAACCAATAGATATAATACTTATTTTTTCATCATTGCCCATACAATATAACACTCATATAAGGCTGCAAATACCCTCCTAATATCCGAAGGGTGGGCTCAAAAACAAGAATTTCATCACGTATTGAGGTTGCTTAAAAGCCATCCAACCAATACATATAATACTTATTTTTTCATCATTGTCCATACAATATAACACTCATATAAGGCTGCAAATACCCTCCTAATATCCGAAGGGTGGGCTCAAAAACAAGAATTTCATCACGTATTGGGGTTGCTTAAAAGCCATCCAACCAATAGATATAATACTTTTTTTTTCATCAATGCCCATACAATATGCCACGCCTCCTATCTGAGTGTGTTTAAGAAAGAAGCGTTACTTGCCTTGTCCACACACCTGTAAACACAAATTACAAAAAAATAAAGAAGTCGTCTAATACTATATCACCACTAAACTTAATATTGAGCTGCGAAAAATAAATTCACCGAACTTGAGTTTAGATGCAAAGAAAACAACCACCGAATACGAGTACAAATAACGGGATTACGACCTACGAACAAACAAACAAAACATCCACCAAATATGAGTACAAATAAGTAAAGGAAAGTACAACCCTCGAAGAACAAGCAAATAAAATATCCGTCAAATCTAATTATTGTTGCCCCAAAGTTGGTCTGCAATTCCCTCTCTTATGTGATCCCCTACAACTAGCTCAGCTTGGCTCGGTGCAATGTCATCTGGGTAATCAGCATCACCCTCATCATGATGTCCACTTTCATTTCCCATACTAAAATATACATCATGTCCCTGCCTCCGACGTATGAAGTTATGGACGACACAACATGCTAGCACTATCTTTCGTTGCGTTGCCCATTGATACTTACAACCCTCTCCTAATATTTGAAAACGATTCTTCAGCACACCGAACACCCGCTCCACACAATTCCTCAGTTTTGCATGCCTGTGGTTGAATTTTTCCTTCTTATTTGCATAGTGTCGACCACGACCCGTAAATTGGCCTATGTGATACCGTTGGCCACGATAAGGAGCTAAGAAACTACGTGTGTTTGCATAGCCAGAGTCAACGAGATAATACTTGCCGCGAGGGACCCGAAACCCGCCTTCATCTAACGCCCATTTCAACACTCTCATGTCAGCTGCAGAACCTTCCCAACTGACAGCAACGTATAGAAAAGTAAGGTCGAATGAGACTACTCCCATTACATTTTGACTTATATAACCTTTGCGATTACGAAACCGTCCATGATCTTTTCGTGGGATATGAGCGATGATGTGCGTCCCATCAATCGCCCCAATTGCATCCTACACATTGTAATTAAAATATCAGATAATGCATAAGGACTCGTATTGGGAATTGAAATAAAACTAGAAGGAAATTATAGTACCTTGAAATAAGGATAGAAACATTCCTTCCCATGAATATGAGGGTGGCATTCACTAACCGAAGAAGGCAGCTGAATAAACTCTGTCTTGAGGGATGCCAATGCCGTAGAAACCTCGTTCACATAATAGCTGATTGTCTGTGAAGAGTGCTGAAAGTACTCACATAATGCCCCAGTACCAACACCATGTCCTGTAGCATGTAGGAACATCGCCAATTGCTCATAGACAGTTACGTGCCTAGAGTCAAGTACTAAGTCCCTCTCCACTAACAAGTCCCTCAGTGCAATAAACATGCTGGGGCTTAGCCTAAACGCCACATAGACCCTCCTTTCATGACCTTGTAGCACCTCCTGTATCCACACATGACCAATATGTGTCGAAGTAAACATTTTTCGTCTAGGCACACTAGGGGCAAATTGATCCGTTATTTCTTCAATTATGGCATCTTCTATTTCTTGAACCATATCCTCCTCCTCCCGAATAAACTCCATTATCAAATCATCGATCTCTACATTAAGCACCCTTAATCGTCATTCCAAATGAATACTATATATATTATAAAATAAGCACCTTAAATTCTATGAAAATACTCACATATTACATAGTCCAAAAAAGAAGTGATGCCAACAGAAAGAACAAAGGACTTTTGATTAAAAAGCAGTAAAGTACATCAATGGCCCCTCAAGGGCATAAGAAAAATACCAAGTAAGATTAAAAAAAGTAAGCAGACAACTAGAAACAAAAGGAATATGATGAGACAATATTGCCACGAAAAAGCCATTGATGTGTGCGACGTAGGTGGACCATTCATGCCTCGTACAGTACTTGGAGCGCCCATTGCATATTGTTCGCTGGTATTTGTTGGTCTCGGTCTAGGCTGCTCCACAACACCATAGAGTGCTGCTTCCCCCTCCTCAAATGAGTGGAACCCTTTGTATTGAGCTCCTGGAAAACCATTGACTTGGGCGTAACATTCTCCAGAAGTCAGGTATAGACCGGGCTCACGGCCGACCCACACAACATAACACTTAAATCGTCCCATTTAAATTTAGAAGCATATGCCTGCACAAGACGTCCAAGTAGAAATTGCAATTCATACTAACACAATAGATTATAAATGCCACCTTTGTTTCAAACATGAATCAGAAAATTCCAGTCCTAAAGATAGTAGTTCATTACAGAAAGATGAACAGAATGAGTACAATCAGAAGGCAAAGATGATAACAACATTGATACTCGAAAGTACGATGAGAAGGCAAACATAGGAGGCTACAATGGCCAAACTAGAACATAACATACGTAAGAACTCAAGTCAACTGGTCCAAGTAATAACCCAATCCAGCTTCTCCTCCTCCGACAGAGTCATGTACACCGACCGGATGCTCGGGGTGCCAAATAGGTTCACAGCCCGGAAATACAGGTTACGCTGGAGGTTCGGAACACGACGTAGATCGTCCATACAGTCTTTCACTGTCGGGATCTTATGATCCACATCTGGCGGCGTGTCTGACAAATAGGTACCACCGCTGGAACACCTAGATGAAGGCCGATCCGCTCTCTAGTCCTTTAGAACTTCAGTGCGCTCGTGAATAGCACTAGAGAAGGAAAGCACTGCTTCGTCCCCAATGGTTCTTTTACCCCGACGCCTTGAAGAGGATGGTTCTTTCTTTTGAGGAGAAGTGACCTCTTGTTCATTTTCCCTGTGTCCTAATGAAGACGGTGGTGGAGGGGAAGGAGTCCGAGCTGAGTAATGGGAGTGGGCTGGGTATGAACCGCCACTGTAGTTTTGCTCATATTCACCGTTTGAGCTATTCAGTTGTCCAGATATGGATATATAATGGTCACCTGTTATGGAACCAACATTGTCATAACCGAAGTGAAAGTCATGATTTGGTCCTATTGATGCAGAGCCAAGTGCATTAAGATAATCACTAATAAGTATATGACCTTGGACATAGTCTTCATTGACTTGCATAGGGGGTGGTGGGGCCTGCACTTCTTGTGGGAGATTGTTACGATTCCCAAACCTGAGTCGGCATCTGTTCATATACTGTGATGGATGCAAAGACCCTTCTGCATCTCCCCCATTGGCCATGCTACTGCCAGTCATATATTCCATCTCTTTTAAGAACTGAAAGGCTTTACCTTTTAAAGTTCGAAAGTCAGTATTTGCCTGAAAGGTGTATGGAAATGTCATAAGTCTTGACTTCATAAGTTTTTAAATAAATAAAGAAAAAAGCATGTTGTTCTATTTACTGGTTCTTTCTTCAATGGCTTACTCCCATGAATCTTGATTTCCAGGCACATGCATTTTTGCGTGGTCATCCCAGCCCCACCCTGTCCTCTTAAACAACTGCGTAAGTTTGATATATTGGCCTCTCAGGACCTTCCACCGATTTTGCAGGTGGTCCTTGTTGTAATCTAGATAGGTTGCAACATTGAACATCGGCACGATAAGGTGCCAAACTAGGGTTTTGAATGTACCCTCAATATGATTTCCTTTGTCATATTGCTCCATGAGAAGTCCAATTAGGACTTTGTCATGCTGAGTAGTCCAATTTGGGGTACGGACCCTACTAGTGCCATCAGTTCTAGCAGCGCGTTTACCCTTTCGTCCTTCTAATAAACATATACATTCGATCAAAATAGAGGAACAAAAAAGAATAATATGTTGTCAAGAAAAAATGACCAACAAATTTTACTTTACAGTCTAAAAAACATGCAGACCATCAGTCATACAAAGGTGAAGATTGTAAGAAAAAACAAAATTTTGCCAACTTAGCGTACACTTACCAGAGGTGGACATGGTTCGTTTGCGCTTTTTATACTGCCTAATCACAAGAAAAAAGATAACATAAGTGACAGGAATGGAGCACTAAGTCATATTATTGTGAAGTATACATTTACAATGAGATAATTGGATGTAAATAAAGTTCTGCAGAACAACTAAAGTGCATTGGGTAGGATGTTGTCCAGAAAAGTTATTCGTCAACATATCAATTTAGTAGAGAATATAGATCACAGTGTTGACAGATTAGAAGGCCGCCTATGACATATCAAAGTTAGTCATAAACTTGCAATATAAGAATGTGTTCCTAAAGAAATGTGTCTGTCTTTTCTTTTCAGCAGTTGTACTCTAGAAGGCCAAGGCCCAAGGTAGGTTATGTGCATTCCCTTGGGACCCCGGCTGTAACGACCCGCCACGCTATAATCGTGGATCCGATTACTAAATGGGTACCAAATCATTAATTTGGAACCAAACCAAGATCTAAGTGAGTCTGGGAAATAAATAATAAACTAAGCTAAACATTCACATCGCATTGAATTGAAATGAAAGTGCAGGAATTAAAAATTATTACAATGCAACTCGATACAGCAAATAATTACATACTCCAACAGAAAGGAAATAATTGAACATACAGGCCAGAAATAAAACAACAACTACGTCGGGGCATACCCCGGAATAACCGCTGACGGCGCTCAACACACGGCCGCACACTCCTTGCTAGGTCTGCTGGGAGTCCTCACCTGAAAACCGCAGGGGTGAGTCTCAAAGACAAGACTCAGTAGGGATCCTTCGATCCCCACTGCCCACGCACACACCCACAAGTGTAAAATACAGCCGATGGTAAAGTAACAAGCACAGTGGTAAGTACAATTCCTAATTTTCAACGTGGAATCACATGCAGTCGAAATGTATTAAACATGCATATTCCTAAACCAGACGACTAGGGAACCTACAACCGTCGTCTCGATAGAACACGCCAACCACGCAACAACGGTGGGAAAACCTCGACCCGTTGAGACCAAGCAGTAACCCCTCGGATAGCACTCTAGCTACTCCGGCCCAACTGGCTCAGGTGGTTACTCCTTCCCTCAGCATGAGTGACACTCCGAATGTACCACTCCCACACCGGTACTAGCTGACCCCGGGGTTCACCAGGTGACCCTCTCTCACTAGGCGTCACCCCGCCCACGCCCCCACCGGCGCTGTGCTCCACCCACACCAGCACAGGGTGATAAAGCGCTACAACTGTCACTCCAGGTCCACAGTAACACAAAACCCAGCACAGTACGATCCGGTCACGTGAAAAGTCCGCGATCGCATAACACATAACGTAATACCATCCGGTCATGAAGAATCCATCTCTACCGAGTATACTAAGGCATGCACTAACCAACTATCTAACAGTATGAACACGTTTTACTGGCATGAATTAGTGTAGTTCTGTCTTGAATCGCGTCGCCCAAGGCCGACGCCATTCAAGCTCCATGTTCTGCTTCACGTAAAACACTGTCTTCAGAATGAGGCCTAAAAGGCGTCGACACCAGTGGTCGCCTTTTAAAAGGCGTCGACATCCTCAGACGCCATTTAGCACAGAAATCCAGGAATGCAGAAGACATTAATCAGGAGATTTCTGCCTTAAAAGGCGTCATGGTTACCCGACGCTATTCAAAATAGCGTCACTCACCCATGACGTCTTTTAGTCCCAGAATCCCCGAACTGGCAGACCCTCAGTGAGGCGATTCCTGCCTAAAAGGCATCGTGATGGCCCGACGCCCTTCAAAAAGGCGTCGCCCATGCACGACGTCTTTCAACGCCAGGAAACGGGTCTGTCATGAGCCCGAGGCTCCCCTTATCAACCCCAAAAATCCCAAAATCACCCAAAAACAGAGGAGAAAGAGGGGCGAATTCAACCTTCAGGAAACCACATTCATAGAAATCCCCCATATCATCAAGAAGAGCTCCTAAACATGCTTGTTCTACCCCCCCAAAACCAAAGATCCACAACATTCTCAAATGGGGAAACATGGTTTAAAACACAATACTATGGGAACCGTCACCCTACCGGTCACTTGAACTCCTCCAAGCTTCAAGCCGTCCACCCGTCTCGCCCCACGCCGCCGCCGGTACCGCCGTGGTCGTCTTTACTCCACCGTGACGTCGGCCGCCGTCCGGAGAGTAAAACGCCGCAGTGGAAGTGGAGGTGGTAGTGGTGGGGAGCTAGGTAGGGGATGGAGTGGAGGGAGAGATGAAATGGTGGGAGGAAAAGAGAGAGAAGAAGGGATCGCCGCCGAGATCGTCGGAAGGGAAGGAGGGAAAGAGAGAAGGAAGAAAGTGGGGGAAAGAAGGAGGGGCTCACGGGGTTAACCAGAGATTGGCTGAAACGCGTCGACATTCACAGACGTCTATCAGGTGATGTGACGGCCGCTCTGACAGGAGTCTGAAACGCGTCGTTCTACACAGACGCCGTTCAGAAAACATGTCAGGGCCGTACTCTGACAAACCCAGAGTCGCAGTCTGAAAGGCGTCGTCCCATGCGGACGCCGTTCAGACGACACGACAGGGCCGTACACTCGCGGCCCAAGGCCGGACCACGTGGCACCCACGTGGCAGAACCTAAAACGCGTCTGCATCGGTGGACGCCGTTCAAAACGCGTCTCGAGGTCCTGACGCGAATCGATACAGAACCTCAGCCCCCACTAGGGCCAGAACTACAGGGTCCGACCCCGAAAACCGGATCCGAAAGTCTCGATCCTTACATTCTCCCCCCCTTAAAAGAATTTCGCCCGCGAAATTGACTGCTAGAATTAACAAGGTCAAAAGCAGGGATACAAGTTCACAAGGAGACTTACGAAAAGAGGTAAGGAAATTGCTCCCGCATCTCATCCTCTCGCTCCAAGGTTGCCTCACCTCCGGAGCGGTACTGCCAAATTACCTTGACCAAAGGTACAATCTTGTTCCGCATGACCTATTCCCTGCGATCTTCAATACGAACAGGAAACCCTGGAAATGACAGGTACTCAGCGACCTCCAACTCTGAAAAATCTAAAACATGGGACGGATCATGAACATACTTTCTCAGCAAGGAAACATGGAACACATCATGCACCCCTGCAAGACTGGGCGGCAAGGCCAGCTGATACGCGGTTTCCCCAATTCGAGCAAGAATGGGAAAAGGCCCAATATATCGCGGACTCAGCTTGCCTCGCTTCCCGAATCTCATCACACCCTTGGAGGGTGAGACTCGGAGAAACACGTGGTCCCCAACCTCAAACTCAAGCGGTCTCCGTCGGACGTCAGCATAACTCTTCTGCCTACTCTGAGCTGCGGTCAACCTCTGCCGAACTGTCCTGGCAATCTCAGCACACTGCTGCACTAACTCTGGTCCCGCTATCTGTCTTTCACCGATCTCGGACCAACACACCGGAGATCGACACGGCCGCCCATACAAAGCCTCGTAAGGCGCCATGCCGATACTGGAATGGTAACTGTTGTTGTAGGCAAACTCCACTGTAGATAGATGTTGCTCCCAAGAACCTCCCCAGTCTAAGCAACATGCTCTGAGCATATCCTCCAAGGTCTGAATGGTCCTCTCCGACTGCCCATCGGTCTCGGGATGGTAGGCCGAACTGAAAGTCAACTGAGTGCCCAAGGCCTTCTGAAAACTCTTCCAGAACCTGGAAGTAAACCTCGGATCTCGATCTGATACAATGGACAAAGGTACCCCGTGCAGGGAGATGATCCGATCTACAAACAACTTGGCCAGCTTGCCGACTGACCAGTCCTTCCTAATCGCTAGGAAGTGTGCCGACTAGGTCAGCCGATCTACGATGACCCAGATAGCGTCTCTCCTGCTAGGGGATGTAGGCAGTCCCATCACAAAGTCCATAGTCACGTGCTCCCATTTCCACTCTGGAATCGACAAGGGCTGCAACAAACCTCCGGGTCTCTGATGCTCGGCCTTAACCTGCTGACAAGTCATGCATCTAGCTACATACTCAGCCACATCTTTCTTCATATCAGGCCACCATAAGTGCCTCCTCAAATAATGATACATCTTGGTTGTCCCGGGATGCACTGCATACCTCGAACGGTGCGCCTCATCAAGCACACACCCGCGCACGTCTTCCTCAGTCGGGACATAAAGTCTACCTTTGAACCTGACAGTACCGTCATCCCATAATTCCACCTTTGACCTCTGGAGAATCTGTGGTAACTCAGCATCTGCCCTCTGAGCCTCAATCACAGCATGATACACAGCTGGTCTCACAGTCAAGCTGACCAACACGGCTCTATCATCTTCACGTGGAATCCTAAAGGAAGATTCCACAACCTGCTCGAATAATTTTCACCCTTGAACCATAAGGTATGACATGACCGTCTTCCGACTCAAGGCGTCTGCCACAACATTCGCCTTGCCCGGATGATAAGAAAGGTCAAAGTCATAATCTTTAATGAATTCCATCCACCTTCGTTGTCTCAAATTCAGATCTCTCTGATTGAACACATACTTCAGGCTCTTGTGATCAGTAAAAACCTGAAATTTCTCTCCGTACAAGTAATGCCTCCAAATCTTAAGTGCAAATACCACGGCTGCAAGTTCCAAATCATGGGTAGGATAGTTCTCTTCATGCTTCTTCAGCTGCCGAGAAGCATAAGCCACTACTCTGCCATGCTGCATTAGAACTGTGCCCAAACCTCGACGGGACACGCCTGAGTAAACCACAAACCCACCTAACCCAGATGGAAGCACCAACACTGGGGCTGACGTGAGGCGAGCTTTTAACTCCATAAAACTCTGCTCACATTCCTCGGTCCACACAAAACGAACTCCCTTTCGAGTCAGCCTCGACAAGGGGGCCGCTATCGAAGAAAACCCCTGAACAAACCGCCTGTAATAACCGGCAAGCCCCAGTGTAAGGACTGAGGTTTCGGGTTCAGTTTTCGGATCGGTTTCGGGCCGGATCCCCTGGTTTGGACCTTGAGGGGTCTTGAGAATTTCTTCTGAATGACGTCTACACTTCACGACGCCTTTCAAACGGCGTCTTGATAGGTGGACGCCATTTAGATGAATTGCTGTTGTGCCACGTGGGCGGGTTTCGGGCCGCGAGAGTACGGCCCCTGTCTCGTCGTCTGAACGGCGTCCATGATGGACGACGCGATTCAGACTGCCACCCTGCGGTGTCAGTGTACGGTGCCTGACATGTCAGCTGAACGGCGTCCGTGGTGGTCGACGCGTTTCAGACAGCTGTCAGTACGGCCCGTCCTGTCATCTGATAGGCGTCTTTCTCGCTCGACGCGTTTTAGGCAGTGTCTGATTGACCCCGCGAGCCCTCCTTTCTTTCCCTCATTCTCACCCTTTCACTCTCTCTCCTCTCCCTCTCCTTTCCCTCTCCGCCTCCTATGATCCCACTCTTCCCCTTTCCCTTCCTCTTCTTCCTCTTCAACCACTCCAACGCCTCCCTACCTCTCACCTCTGCCACCACCACTTCCTTCGCGGCGTTCCATTCTTCGGACGACGGCCGACGTCCCGACGGAGTGGCGACGTTCTCGGGGGTACCGGCGGCGGTCTGCGGTGCGGCGGTTCGGCGACACGGAGCCAGGAGGAGTTCAAGTAACCGGTAGGGGGACGAACCTTGCATGTGTTACTCGTGTTTTCCTAGGCGTGATGTGACGTGTTTTGGGCTAGATTGAGCATGTTTAGGGGGTGTTCTTGTGGGTATGGCCATGCTCGTGAATGTGGATTTGTAGCATGCTTGTGGTGGATGAACTTCTTTTCCTCCCCCTTCTGTTTTGGGGCTTTTTCGGGGTATTTGGGGTTAAGGGGGGAAACCCTCGGATCGAACCAGGGAACCAGGTTTCTGGCGCTAAACGGCGTCGTGCCTGGTCGACGCCTTTCAGAAGGACGTCAGGGCAGTACGACGCCTTTTAGGACAGAAATCTCCATGTTCGAGGTTTCAAGAGTTAGGGATTCTGGCGATAAATGACGTCATGTATGGTCGACGCCTTTTAGAAGGACGTCGGGCCATCGTGACGCCATTTAGGCAGAAAATCACCCCGACTGAGGGTCTGTCAGTTCGGGGGTTCTGAGACTAAAAGACGTCATGAGAGGGCGACGCGATTCGTAAAAGCGTCGGGTAACCATGACGCCTTTTAAGGCAGAAATCCCCTGATTAATGTTTTATGGAATTCCTGGATTTTCGGTGTGAATGGCGTCTGAGGACGTCGACGCCTTTCAAAAGGCGACCGCTGGTGTCGACGCCTTTTAGGCTAGATTCCGTGGCCGGTGTTTTATGAACCAGTTTAGGGATCTTGAATGGCGTCGGTCTTGGGCGACGCGATTCAAAACAGAACAACACTAATTCATGCCAGTAAAATGTGTTCATACTGCTAGATAGTTGGTTAGTGCATGCTTTAGTGTACTCGGTAGAAATGGATTATTCATGACCGGATGGCACTGCGTGTGTGTCGTGCGATCGCGGGCTTTTCACGTGACCGGATCGTACCGTGCCGGGTTTTGGTGTTTTGTGTTACTGTGGACCTGGAGTGACATTGTAGCGCTTTATCACCCTGTGCTGGTGGGGGCGTGAGCAGAGCGCCGGTGGGGGCGTGGGCGGGGTGACGCCTAGTGAGAGAGGGTCACCTGGTGAACCCCGGGGTCAGCTAGTACCGGTGTCGGAGTGGTACATTCGGAGAGTCACTCATGCTGAGGGAAGGAGTAACCACCTGAGCCAGTTGCGCCGGAGTAGCTAGCGTGCTATCCGAGGGGTTATTGTTTGGTCTCAGCGGGTCGGTGTTTCCTACCTTCGATTGTGTGGCCGGTGTTTCCTACTTCGGTTGTGTGGCCGGTGTTTCCTACTTCGGTTGTGTGATTGATGTTTCCTACTTTCGGTGGTGTGGTCGGTGTCTCCACTTTCGGAGGCGTGGTTGGCGTGTTTTGCCGAGACGCAAGTTGTAGGCTCCTTGATAGAATGATTCTAGAAATATGCATGTTACATTCCGAATGCACATGGTTCATATCGAGATTTAGGAGTGTTGTGTTACAGCTTTACTTGCCTTAATTACTTGTATCCTTGTTATTGCACGTGTGGGTGTGTGAGTGGGAGGCAGGGGATCGGATGATCCCTACTGAGCCCAATTCTGGTGTAGCTCACTCCCTGCATTTTCAGGTGTAGACCTTGTGGCGTGTGGCGGCGCGTGGTGTTCTCCTTGGTGTGCGGACCAGCAGCTATCTCAGTTCCCGGGGTATGCCCCGATGTTGTTGTACCTTATTTCTGCCTGTACTTAATTAATTGTTGGACATGTAATTATTGTTGGACTGTGTACGGACATTATTACTTTACTTCCTGCGCACTGTACCTCCTTGTAGTCCGTGTGAATGTTATATTTAATCTTGTTTAACGCTTACTCCTCCAGATGTGTGTTTAAGATCCGGGTGTGAACCTACAGTTAATGGGCCGACATCCATTTAGTGACTGGGTTTCCGGTCATAGGATGGCGGGTCGTTACAGTTGGTATCAGAGCTCAGTCTGGTCGAGTATGTGGTAAACTGGGTTAGATATCGTAGTCCAACAATAAGTACGAGTCTGTACAGGCGATGGTTGCTGGTGTAGAGTGATAGGTTTTGACGTGTTTGTGTTGATTTTTGCGTTCGTGAGGTAGTGATGGCGCCGAGGAAGAGAGTTTCGTTGGCTCATGGTACGAGATCAGACGATGGTAGTTCGGGGGCAGAAGGGCATAATGTGGATCGTTTCGTGGAGGCTATGATTGGAGCTATGGGTAGATACCAGCAGGGAGACGGTAGTGAGGGATCCAATTCCCGAGGTGACCTGTTCACGGTATTGGAACGGTTTTTGAGGTTGGAGACCCCTTCTTTCACAGGTCGACCAGTCCCAAACGAGGCAGCTCGTTGGGTTAAGGAAGTGGAAAAGGCGTTTGACGTTCTTGAATGTGCTGAGAATGACAAGACCTTGTTGGCAACCTATTTGTTGAAGGATAATGCATACGAATGGTGGGTTACCATCAAGACAAGGATGTTTGCAAATAGATCTTTGAGAGAGATCCCTTGGGAGGTATTTGTGAGAGAGTTCAGTGGACAATACTTTCCGAGGCTCGTCCAGGAGGCCAAGGAAAGAGAGTTTATGGAATTGGTGCAGAATGATATGTCAGTTCTAGATTATCATACGAAGTTTGTGGCTCTTGGAAGATTCGTTCCACACTTATCTGAGCAGGAGAGATATAGAACGGAGAGATTTGTAGATGGACTCCGATATGATCTAAGGACAATGGTGGCACCTCAGTGTTGTAGAGATCTGGCGTCAGCGGTTCGATGCATGGCAGCGGTGGAGACTCAATTTCAGCAAATGGCGAAGGAGTTGGAGCGATCGGCACGAGGGAAGCAGCAAGGCAAGAGCAAATCAACGGTCCTTTCGTCAGGCGGTTCGAGTTCCTTTGAGTTCGGGTCCCAAGGGACGTCACGTGATGAAGATGAGGACGGTTCGGCCCAACAGATGCAGACTGTGGCTAGCAGGCAGCAGGGAAAGAGACATGATGCGGCAGATTATTGTCCCCGTTGTGGTGAGTATCACGGGAACCGGGTGTGTCCATTGGCCGCTGGTAGCTGTTTTGGCTGTGGCAGGAGGGGACATCTTGCGAGGAACTGCCCCCAGAAGAATAAGACAAGTCAGGGGCCGAGTGGTCAGTAGGAGCCCGGTACCTTATGTAGTGTTGTGTGCCCTTTCTGTGGAGATCCGAGGTACGGGGATAGATGAACACTCTTATCTTGTCTTATGAGGTAGTAGTTGTGAACTCTTATGGCACTCTTTATGTATTTGGGTCGTGGTGGTGATTTGGTGTTGTAATGTGTACCTTGTAAGGTTATTCTATTATGATGTTGGTCTATCAATTATGGCGGAATCATGGAACATAATTAATTTTGTATTGATCTGATGGACCGATTGCGTGTGGGGATCCCCGTGTAAGAGTGCGATCGGTGAGGGCATTAGCAGGATTTTACCGACGGTTGGTCCAGGGGTTTTTCTTCGATAGCAACCCCCCTTTTGTTGAGGTTGATTCGTAGGAGAGTTCATTCCTTGTGGACCGGGGAGTATGAGCGGAGTTTCGTTAAGCTGAAGACTCGCCTCACTTTGGCTCCAGTATTGGTACTTCTATTAGGTTTCGGTAGAACTGTGAGGCGATGGTGCAGTCAGATTAGAGGTAGATTCTGTGATTTGACCGTGGAGGGCGTGCGCAGGTGTATCCCTTTTGGAGGCGCACTATTCTAGATAAATAGTGCTTCCCGGAATGAGTAAGGTGTATCATTGTTGAGGTGGTCTTGTAGGAAGGAGGATAGGGCTGATTTTGTAATTGAATGCTTGTATTGTCGGCAGGTTAGGGTGGAATATCAAAGTGGCGCAGCGGTAGCATGGTTGCAGTCCTTGCCGATCCCGGTGTGGAAACGGGAGCTTGTGACTTTGGACATGTATTAGGATTGTTTTATTCCCTGGTGGAGGGAGCGTGATCTGGATTACCATTGAGCAACTGACTACATCAGCACACTTCCTGGCTATCAGGAAGGACTGGTCGGTCAGTAGGTTGGCTGAGTTGTTTGTGAGTCGGATCATCTCTTTCTGCTCGATGTGCCCTTATCCATCATGTCGGATCGGGCTTTGAGATTTACTTCTTAGTTGTGGGAAGAGTTTTGGAAGGCCTTGAGTACGCGGTTAGCCTTCAGCCCGGCCTATCATCCCGAGGCTGATGGGCGGTCTGAGAGGGCCATTCGGATTTTGGAGGTTTTGATCGTGGCATGTTGCCTAGACTGAGGAGGTTCTTGGGAGCAGCGTTGGTTTACAGTAGGGTTTTGTGTACCATAGCAGTTACCACTCTAGCATTGGGATGGCGCCTTATGAGGCATTGTTTAGATGGTTATGTCGATCCCTTGTGATCTAGTCTGAGATTGGCAAGAGACAGTTAGCAGGATCAGGGTTGGTATAGCAGGGTGCTTAGGTTGCCAGAGTTGTGCTATCATCGGTAAGAGACCGATTGAGTTTGAAGTTGGGGACCTCGTGTTTTTCCAAGTCTCGCCCTCCATGGGTGTGAGGAGATTTGAGAAATAAGGTAAGCTGGGTCCGTGCCGTGCTGGGCCTCTTCCCGTTCTTGCTCGAATTGGGGAAGATTACCAGCCAGCCTTGCCGTTCAATCTTGCGGGAGTGCACGATGCGTTTCATGTTTCGTTGCAAGAGGAATGTTCTGGATCCGCCCCAGGTGTTAGCACTTTCAGGACTTGAAGTCGCTGAGGACTTGTCCTTTCCAGAGTGTCTAGTGCGTTTTGAGAATCACTAGTGACAGGTCCTCCGAAACAAGGTTGTATCTGTGGACTGAGTATTTTGACAGTATCGCTCCGGAAGCGAGGCGACCTGGGGGCGCGAGATTGAGATGCTGGGAAGCAGTTCCCTACCTTTTCTGGTAAGTCCCCATGCGAGTTGGCAGTGGAGGCATTTCGCCCTCGTTACTTGTAGCAGGCAATTTCGGGGACGAAATCCTTTTAAGGGGGGGAGAATGTAAGGACTGAGGTTTCGGGTTCAGTTTTCGGGTCGGTTTCGGGCCGGATCCCCTGGTTTGGACCTTGAGGGGTCTTGAGAATTTCTTCTGAATGACGTCTACACTTCACGACGCCTTTCAAACGGCGTCTTGATAGGTGGACGCCATTTAGATGAATTGCTGTTGTGCCACGTGGGTGCCACGTGGGCGGGTTTCGGGCCGCAAGAGTACAGCCCCTGTCTCGTCGTCTGAACGGCGTCCATGATGGACGACGCGATTCAGACTGCCATCCTGCGGTGTCAGTGTACGGTGCCTGACATGTCAGCTGAACGGCGTCCGTGGTGGTCGACGCATTTCAGACAACTGTCAGTACGGCCCGTCCTGTCATCTGATAGGCGTCTTTCTCACTCGACACGTTTTAGGCAGTTTCTGATTGACCCCGCGAGCCCTCCTTTCTTTCCCTCATTCTCACCCTTTCACTCTCTCTCCTCTCCCTCTCCTTTCCCTCTCCGCCTCCTCCGATCCCACTCTTCCCTTTTCCCTTCCTCTTCTTCCTCTTCCACCACTCCAACGCCTCCCTACCTCTCACCTCTGCCACCACCACTTCCTTCGCGGCGTTCAATTCTCCGGACGGCGGTCGACGTCCCGGCGGAGTGGCGACGTTCTCGGGGGTATCGGCGGCGGTCTGCGGTGCGGCGGTTCGGCGACACAGAGCCAGGAGGAGTTCAAGTAACCGGTAGGGGGACGAACCTTGCATGTGTTGCTCATGTTTTCCTAGGCGTGATGTGACGTGTTTTGGGCTAGATTGAGCATGTTTAGGGGGTGTTCTTGTGGGTATGGCCGTGCTCGTAAATGTGGATTTGTAGCATGCTTGTAGTGGATGAACTTCTTTTCCTCCCCCTTCTGTTTTGGGGCTTTTTCGGGGTATTTGGGGTTAAGGGGGGAAACCCTCGGATCGAACCAGGGAACCAGGTTTCTGGCGCTAAACGGCGTCGTGCCTGGTCGACGCCTTTCAGAAGGACGTCGGGGCAGTACGACGCCTTTTAGGACAGAAATCTCCATGTTCGAGGTTTCAAGACTTAGGGATTCTGGCGCTAAATGACGTCATGGATGGTCGACGCCTTTTAGAAGGACGTCGGGCCATCGTGACGCCGTTTAGGCAGGAAATCACCCCGACTGAGGGTCTGTCAGTTCGGGGGTTCTCGGACTAAAAGACGTCATGAGAGGGCGACGCGATTCGTAAAAGCGTCGGGTAACCATGACGCCTTTTAAGGCAGAAATCCCCTGATTAATGTTTTATGGAATTCCTGGATTTTCGGTGTGAATGGCGTCTGAGGACGTCGACGCCTTTCAAAAGGCGACCGCTGGTGTCGACGCCTTTTAGGCCAGATTCCGTGGCCGGTGATTTATGAACCAGTTTAGGGATCTTGAATGGCGTCGGCCTTGGGCGACACGATTCAAGACAGAACAACACTAATTCATGCCAGTAAAATGTGTTCATACTGCTAGATAGTTGGTTAGTGCATGCTTTAGTGTACTCGGTAGAAATGGATTATTCATGACCGGATGGCACTGCGTGTGTGTCATGCGATCGCGGGCTTTTCACGTGACCGGATCGTACCGTGCCGGGTTTTGGTGTTTTGTGTTACTGTGGACCTGGAGTGACATTGTAGCGCTTTATCACCCTGTGCTGGTGGGGGCGTGAGCAGAGCGCCGGTGGGGGCGTGGGTGGGGTGACGCCTAGTGAGAGAGGGTCACCTGGTGAACCCCGGGGTCAGCTAGTACCGGTGTCGGAGTGGTACATTCGGAGAGTCACTCATGCTGAGGGAAGGAGTAACCACCTGAGCCAGTTGGGCCGGAGTAGCTAGCGTGCTATCCGAGGGGTTATTGTTTGGTCTCAGCGGGTTGGTGTTTCCTACCTTCGGTTGTGTGGCCGGTGTTTCCTACTTCGGTTGTGTGATCGATGTTTCCTACTTTCGGTGGTGTGGTCGGTGTCTCCACTTTCGGAGGCGTGGTTGGCGTGTTTTGCCGAGACGCAAGTTGTAGGCTCCTTGATAGAATGATTCTAGAAATATGCATGCTACATTCCGAATGCACATGGTTCATATCGAGATTTAGGAGTGTTGTGTTACAGCTTTACTTGCCTTAATTACCTGTATCCTTGTTTTTGCAATTGTGGGTGTGTGAGTGGGAGGCAGGGGATCGGATGATCCCTACTGAGCCCAATTCTGGTGTGGCTCACTCCCTACTGAGCCCAATTCTGGTGTGGCTCACTCCCTGCGTTTTCAGGTGTAGACCTTGTGGCGTGTGGCGGCGCGTGGTGTTCTCCTTGGTGTGCGGACCAGCAGCTATCTCAGTTCCCGGGGTATGCCCCGATGTTGTTGTACCTTATTTCTGCCTGTACTTAATTAATTGTTGGACATGTAATTATTGTTGGACTGTGTACGGACATTATTACTTTACTTCCTGCGCACTGTACCTCCTTGTAGTCCGTGTGAATGTTAAATTTAATCTTGTTTAACGCTTACTCCTCTAGATGTGTGTTTAAGATCCGGGTGTGAACCTACAGTTAATGGGCCGACATCCATTTAGTGACCGGGTCTCCGGTCATACGATGGCGGGTCGTTACACCCAGGAAGCTCCTAATCTCAGTCACTGAAGTCGGTCTGCTCCAATCCATCACCGCCTCGATCTTGGCTGGATCCACTGCGATACCTTCACCTGAAATGACATGCCCAAGGAAGTGCACCACGTTTAGCCAAAACTCACACTTGCTGAACTTGGCGTAAAGTTGGTGCTTTCTCAGGGCCTGCAACACCACCCGAAGATGAATGGCGTGCTCTTCCTCAGAAGAAGAATATATCAAAATATCATCAACAAATACTACCACAAACTGATCCAGGTAGGTCCTGAAGACTCGGTTCACCAGATCCATAAAGGCTGCCGGAGCATTGGTCAAGCCAAAAGGCATAACCAAAAACTCATAATGTCCATACCGAGTTCTAAAAGCCGTCTTACTAACATCTACATCCCGGATCCTCATCTGGTAATATCCAGATCTCAGGTCAATCTTGGAAAACACCCTCGCAGATTGCAGTTGATCCATCAAATCATCGATCCTTGGAAGTGGGTACTTATTCTTTATTGTCACCTTGTTCAGCTGCCTATAATCGATGCACAATCTCAGAGAACCATCCTTCTTCCGGACAAACAGAACTAGAGCACCCCATGGAGATGTACTGGGACGGATGAAACCCTTATCCAGCAGCTCCTGCAACTGCGCCTTCAACTCAGCGAGTTCGGCTGGCGCCATCCGATACGGAGCCTTAGACAAGGGCGCCGTACCTGGTGCAAGCTCGATGGTAAACTCGACCTCTCGCTGAGGAGGAAGGCTAGGCAGCTCCTCAGGAAACACATCTACAAAGTCACACACTACTGGCACCTCCCAAGGACTGGGACTATCGCGGACATCAGAAACAACAACAGAGGCAAGGAAGGCCTCACAACCACCAGCAAGCAACCTCCGAGCCTTAAAGGCAGAAATGAGAATACCTCGAGAAGAGAGCCTAATACCTTGGAAATAGAAGGTCGGGATATCCGGGATCGAGAAACGCACCCTCTTCTTGTGGCAGTCCACCTCAGCATAAAAGGCTTCCAACCAATCCATGCCCAGGATGATATCAAAGTCACGGATGGCAAGTACAACAAACTGGGTAGGGAGCACATGACCCTCTATGGTCAAGGGAACATTCCTCAAACAATTATAAGATAACATGAAGTCTCCAGAAGGAACCTCTACCATCAAACCATCAGATAACTCATCAACGGGTGCAGAAAGAATATCTACGAACTGCTCAGAAATGAAAGAATGCGAAGCACCCGAATTGATCAACACATGTGCAGAGTTCCCAAGGACAGAAAGTATACCTTCCACCAAGTTGGACGCGCGAGCCTCCCTCCTGGTGATAGCTAGAACTCTCCCCTGGGTCCTCGGCTTCTTCTGATCACCTGAACCCTGACCCTGACCATGCCCCTGCGGGCACTGCCTCGCCAAATGGCCCTGCTGGCCACAAGTGAAACACCTCCTCGGAAGAGTGGGACACTGAGTCTCGCCATGGGCACCACCACAGTGCTGGCAGACTGCCGGAAGCCTCTGAGCTGGCTCCTGCTGCGCACTGGACACTGACTGACTCTGTTGACCCTGCCTAGGCCTGTTGCTGCCGCTGCTACCACTACTGTTGCCACCGCCTCGGAAGAACCTCCTGAATCGGGAGCCGAGTGACGACGATCCCGATACGTACGAAGGGGCCGCTGCCACTGCCTTACCCCTGCCACGAACTGGCCCCTGAGCAGTCTGTCCTCTCTCCCGGGCTGACTGGTTCTGCTGAGCCTCCACTGCTGCTGCACACCTAACTACTGATGCCAAGTGTAACGACCCGCCACCCTATAATCGGGGATCCGATTACTAAATGGGTACCGAATCATTAATTTGGGACCAAACCAGGATCTAGTAAGTCTGGGAAATAAATAATAAACTAAGCTAAACATTCACATCGCATTGAATTGAAATGAAAGTGCAGGAAATTAAAATTATTACAATGCGACTCGATTACAGCAAATAATTACATACTCCAGCTGAAAGGAAATAATTAAACATACAGGCCAGAAATAAATAACAACTACATCGGGGCATACCCCGGAACAACTGCCGAAGACGCACAACGCGCGGCCGCACACGCCGCTCTAAGTCTGCTGGGAGTCCTCACCAGAAAATCGCAGGGGTGAGTCTCAAGAACAAGACTCAGTAGGGATCCTTCGATCCCCACTGCCCACGCACACACCCACAAGTGTAAAGTACAGCTAACGGAGGAGGAACAAGTGTAGTGGCAGGTACAATTCCTAATTCTCTACGTGAGAATACATGCAATCGCAGTTATAATAATCATGCACATTCTAAACCAACCGTTAGAAAATCTACAACCGTCATCTCAATAGAACTCGCCGACCGTGCAAACAACGGTGGGGAAAACCTCGACCCGCTGAGACCAAGGAGTAGCCCCTCGGATAGCACGCTCGCTACTCCGGCCCAACTGGCTCAGGTGACTACTCCTTCCCCCAGCATGAGTGACTCTCCGAATGTACCACTCCGACACCGGTACTAACTGACCCCGGGGTTCACCAGGTGACCCTCTCTCACTAGGCGTCACCCCGCCCACGCCCCCACCGGCGCTGTGCTCACGCCCCCACCAGCACAGGGTGATAAAGTGCTACAATGTCACTCCAGGTCCACAGTAACTGAAAACCCAACACAGCGCGATCCGGTCACGTGAAAAGCCCGCAATCGCATAACACACATAGAACCATCCGATCATGAGGAATCCATCTCTATCGGGTGCACTAAAACATGTGCTAACCATCTATCTAGCAGTATAAACACGTTTTACTGGCATGCATTAGTGAGATTCTGTCTTGAATCGTGTCGACCAAGGTCGACGCCATTCAAGCTCCAAGTACAGGTTTATATAAATCAGTCTTCAGATTCTGGCCTTAAAAGGCGTCGACACCAGTAGTCGCCTTTTAAAAGGCGTCGACATCCCCAGACGCCATTCAACACGAAAATTCGGAAATTCCAAGAGCTTTATTCAGGGGATTTCTGTGGTAAAAACGCGTCATGGATGCCTGACGCCATTCAAAAACGCGTCGTTTACCCATGACGCCGTTTAGCCACATAATTCCCGACCTGACAGCCTGCCTGTCAGTCGATTCCTGTCTAAAAGGCGTCGTGATGGCCCGACGCCCTTCAAAAAGGCGTCGTCCATGCACGACGTCTTTCAGCCCCAGGAACCAGGAACGCCCTAAACCCGAGGGCTCCCTTCCAACCCCAAATAACCCCAAAAATCATTCGAACTGGAGGGGAAACGAAGAGCAAGACAATTCATAGGCAAACACCCCCATAGAGAACCTAAACATGCTCATTCTAACCCCCAAAACCGAAGATCTACCACATGCATATCGAGGAAAACATGATTTTAAACACAACGCTACGGGGAACGTCACCCTACCGGACACTCGAACTCCTCCAAGCTTCACGCCGTCCACCCTTCTCGCCCCACGCCGCCGCCAGTACCGCCGTGGTCGTCCCTGCTCCACCGTGACGTCGGCCGCCGTCCGGAGAGTAGAACGCCGCAGTGGAAGTGGAGGTGGTAGTGGTATGAGTTAGGTAGAGGATGGAGTGGAGGGAGAGGCGAAATGGTAGGAGGAAAAGAGGGAGGAGGAGGTGGTCGCCGCCGGTCGCCGGAGGAGGAGGAGAGAAGGAGAGTAGGAGAAAATGAGGGAAAGAAGGAAGGCTTGCGGGGTTAACCAGGAACTGGCTAAAACGCGTCGACATCTACGGACGCCTATCAGGTGACAAGACGGCCGCTCTGACAAGATTCTGAAACGCGTCGTCCTACACAGACGCCATTCAGACAACTTGTCAGGGCCGTACTCTGACACACCCAGAGTCGCAGTCTGAAAGGCGTCGTCCTTCGCAGACGCCGTTCAGACGACCTGACAGGGCCGTACCCACGCGGCCCAAGGCCAACCCCCGCGGCACCCACGTGGCAACACCTGAAACGCGTCTGCCAAGGTGGACGCCGTTTAAAACGCGTCACCATGTCCTGACGCGATTCAACTCAGAACTACCGCCCCCCACAAGGATTAGAACAACAGGGTCTGACCCGAAAACCGGATCCGAAAGTCTCGGTCCTTACAATCTCCCCCCCTTAAAGAAATTTCGTCCTCGAAATTGACTGCTAGTATTCAACAAGGTCAAAACAAGGATATAAGTTTACAATGAAACTCACGAGAAGAGGTAAGGGAACTGCTCCCGCATCTCGTCCTCTCGCTCCCAGGTTGCCTCACCTCCGGAGCGGTACTGCCAAATCACTTTGATCAGTGGTACAACCTTGTTCCGCAAGACCTGCTCTCGGCGATCCTCAATACGAACCGGGTACTCTGGAAATGACAGGTCCTCAGCGACCTCCAACTCTGAAAAGTCCAACACATGGGACGGATCCTGAACATACTTCCTCAACAAGGACACATGGAACACATCGTGCACTCCTGCCAGATTGGGCGGCAAGGCCAACTGATACGCAGTTTCCCCGATTCGAGCAAGAATGGTAAAAGGTCCAATATAACGCGGACTCAGCTTGCCTCGCTTTCCGAATCTCATCACACCCTTGGAGGGTGAGACTCGGAGAAACACGTGGTCCCCAATCTCAAACTCAAGTGGTCTCCGTCGGATGTCGGCATAACTCTTCTGTCTACTCTGAGCTGCGGTCAACCTCTGCTGAACTGTCCTGACGACCTCAGCACACTGCTGTACCAATTCAGGTCCTGCAATCTGCCTCTCACAGATCTCAGACCAACACACCGGTGATCGACACGGCCGCCCATACAAAGCCTCATAAGGCGCCATGCCGATGCTAGAATGGTAGCTGTTGTTGTAGGCAAATTCCACAGTGGACAAATGTTGTTCCCATGAACCTCCCCAATCTAGGCAACACGCCCTGAGCATATCCTCCAAGGTCTGAATAGTCCTCTCCGACTGCCCGTCAGTTTCGGGATGATAGGCCGAGCTGAAAGCCAACTGAGTCCCCAACGCCTGCTGAAAGCTCTTCCAGAATCTGGAAGTGAACCTCGGATCTCGATCCGATACAATGGACAATGGGACCCCGTGCAGAGAGACGATCCGGTCCACAAACAACTTAGCCAGCTTGCCGATCGACCAGTCCTTCCTAATGGCTAGGAAGTGTGCCGACTTGGTTAGCCGATCAACGATGACCCAGATAGCGTCTCTTCTGCTAGGGGATGCGGGCAATCCCATCACAAAGTCCATCGTCACATGTTCCCATTTCCACTCAGGAATCGGCAAGGGTTGCAGCAACCCTCCAGGTCTCTGATGCTCGGCTTTAACCTGCTGACATGTCAAACATCTAGCCACATACTCAGCCACATCTCTCTTCATACCGGGCCACCAGAAGTGCCTCCTCAAACAGTGATACATCTTTGTTGCCCCGGGATGCACTGCATACCTCGATCGGTGCGCCTCATCAAGAACACATCTACGCACATCTTCCTCACTCGGAACATAGAGTCTGCCTCTGAATCTGACGGTACCATCATCCCACAGCTCAACCTCAGACCTCTGGAGAATCTGGGGTAACTCTGCATCTGCCCTCTGAGCCTCAATTACAGCATGGTACACAGCCGGTCTCACAGTCAAGCTGACAAGTACTGCTCCATCTTCTTCACGTGGAACCCTAAAGGAGGATTCCACCACTTGCTCAAATAATTTCCACTCCTGAACCATAAGGTATGACATGACCGTCTTCCGACTCAAAGCGTCTGCCACCACATTCGCCTTGCCCGGATGATAGGAAAGGTCAAAGTCATAATCTTTAATAAACTCCATCCACCTTCGCTGCCTCAGGTTCAGGTCTCTCTGCGTGAACACATATTTCAGGCTCTTGTGATCTGTAAAAACCTGAAATTTCTCCCCATACAAGTAATGCCTCCAGATCTTCAGTGCAAACACCACAGCTGCAAGCTCCAAATCATGAGTAGGATAGTTTTCTTCATGCCTCTTCAGCTGCCGAGAAGCATAAGCAACTACCCTGCCATGCTGCATAAGGACTGCTCCCAATCCTCGACGGGATGCATCCGAGTAAACCACAAATCCACCTGACCCAGATGGAAGCACCAGCACTGGGGCTGACGTGAGACGAGTTTTTAGCTCAATAAAACTCTGCTCACAATCCTCAGTCCATACGAAACGAACTCCCTTTCGAGTCAGCCTCGACAAGGGGGCCGCTATCGAAGAAAATCCCTGAACAAACCGTCTGTAATACCCGGCAAGCCCCAGAAAGCTCCTGATCTCGGTCACTGAAGTCGACCTGTTCCAGTCCATCACTGCCTCTATCTTCGCTGGGTCTACTGCGATACCTTCACCAGAAATAACGTTCCCAAGAAAGTGCACCTCGTTCAGCCAAAATTCACATTTGCTGAACTTGGCATAAAGTTGGTGCTCCCTCAGGACCTGCAACACTGCCCGAAGATGAGCAGCGTGCTCTTCCTCAGAAGAAGAATAGATCATAATGTCATCAACAAACACAACCACAAACTGGTCCAGGTAGGTCCTGAAGACTCGGTTCATCAGATCCATAAAAGCCGCCGGAGCATTGGTTAAGCCAAAGGGCATAACCAGAAACTCATAGTGCCCATACCGAGTCCTGAACGCCGTCTTACTAACATCCACATCTCTGATTCTCATCTGATAGTATCCAGATCTCAGATCGATCTTGGAAAACACCCTCGTGGTCTGCAGCTGATCCATCAAGTCATCGATCCTAGGAAGCGGGAACTTATTCTTTATTGTCACCTGGTTCAGCTGCCTATAATCAATGCACAATCTCAAAGAGCCATCCTTCTTCCTGACAAACAGAACTGGAGCACCCCATGGAGATGTACTGGGACGAATAAAACCCTTGTCCAGCAACTCCTGCAACTGTGCCTTCAACTCAGCGAGTTCGGCTGGCGCCATCCGATACGGGGCCTTAGACAAGGGCGCCGTACCTGGTGCAAGCTCGATGGTGAACTCAACCTCACGCTGTGGAGGAAGGCCAGGCAGCTCTTCCGGAAACACGTCTACGAAATCACAGACAACAGGCACTTCCCAAGGACTGGTACTAGTACGGACATCAGAAGCAACAACAGAGGCAAGAAAAGCCTCACAGCCACCAGCAAGCAACTTCCGTGCCTTAAAGGCAGAAATAAGGATGCCCCGAGAAGAAAGCCTAATACCTTGGAAGAAGAAGGTCGGGATGTCCGGAACAGAGAAGCGCACCCTCTTCCTGTGGCAGTCTACCTCCGCATAATAGGCTTCCAACCAATCCATACCCAGGATGATATCAAAGTCACGAATAGCAAGTACGACCAACTGGGCAGGTAGCACATGACCCTCAATGGTCAAGGGAACACTCTTCAGACAATTATAGGATATCATGAAGTCTCCAGAAGGAACTTCTACTATCAGACCATCAGATAACTCATCAACGGGTGCAGAAAGAATATCTAGAAACTGCTCAGAAATAAAAGAATGCGAAGCACCCGAATCGATCAACACGTGCGCAGAGTTCCCAAGGACAGAGAGTGTACCTTCCACCAAGTTGGATGCGCGAGCCTCCCTCCTGCTGATAGCTAGAACTCTCCCCTGGGTCCTCGGCTTCTTCTGGTCGCCATGACCCTGCCCCTGACTATGCCCCTGCGGGCACTGCCTCGCCAGATGGCCCTGCTGGCCGCAAGTAAAGCATCTCCTGGGAAGAGTGGGACACTGAGTCCCGTCATGAGCACCACCACACTGCTGACAAACTGCCGGAAGCCTCTGAGCTGGCTCCTGCTGTGCACTGGACACTGTCTGACTCTGCTGCCCCTGTCTGGGCCGGCTGCTGCCGCTGCTGCCGCTACTGCTGCCACCACCCCTGAAGAATCTCCTGAATCGGGAGCCGAGAGAAGACGATCCCGATCCGACTGAAGGAGCTGGTGCCGCTGCTTTACCCCTGCCCCGAGATGGCCCCTGGACAGTCTGCCCTCTCTCCCGGGCCGACTGGATCTGTTGAGCCTCTACAGCTGCTGCACGCCTAACTGCTGACGCCAAATCTGTACAACAATGGGACGCCACGAAGTTCCTCAAACTGAGCCTAAGCCCATCCACAAACCTCTCCGCGCGACGTTCCTCGTCCTGACATATGAAAGGCACGAACCGTCCCAGCGAAACAAACTTCGCCTCGTATTCAAGCACCGTCATACTCCCCTGCGTTAGATCCATAAACTCTCTCTCCTTGGCTCGCTGGACATGTCTAGGGAAATATTGTGCGTTGAACTCCTTGACAAAGGTCTCCCAAGATATTTCCCTAAGACTCCTGTCTCCATAAGACAAACTCTTCAGTGTGGTCCACCAGTCATAGGCGCTATCCTTCAGCATGAAGGTAGCCAGCGGGGTCCTCTCTACTGCCACACAGTCCATGGTATCAAAAGTCTTCTCAATCTCTCTAAGCCAATGAATGGCCTCGTCAGGGTCGGGACGACCGGTGAAGTGAGGTAGCCTCAGCTTCAAGAACCTCTCCAATGTAGCTGTGGTCCCTCCCCGAGTACTAGAACCCTCGCTAGGATCTCGTGTCTGATACCTAGCCATGGTATCCATCATGGCTTCCATAAACTGCTCAACACTCGGCCTCCCTGCCCCGGACCCACTAGGGGCATCTCCCCTCTCTCGAATAACTGGCATCCTCTTCCTGTGAGCCATCTACTCGCCTACAATTACAAAATCAAAAAGTTCTAATTAGAATCCTAAAACCTATGCTACCGACGTGCCTGTACGGGATAATGTATTTATTTGCCGAATTTACAACATTTAACCTAGTTATTTATTTATTTGCCAGACCGTATACTCTGATACCAACTGTAACGACCCGCCACCCTATAATCGGGGATCCGATTACTAAATGGGTACCGAATCATTAATTTGGGACCAAACCAGGATCTAGTAAGTCTGGGAAATAAATAATAAACTAAGCTAAACATTCACATCGCATTGAATTGAAATGCAAGTGCAGGAAATTAAAATTATTACAATGCGACTCGATTACAGCAAATAATTACATACTCCAGCTGAAAGGAAATAATTAAACATACATGCCAGAAATAAATAACAACTACATCGGGGCATACCCCGGAACAACTGCCGAAGACGCACAACGCGCGGCCGCACACGCCGCTCTAAGTCTGCTGGGAGTCCTCACCTGAAAACCGCAGGGGTGAGTCTCAAGAACAAGACTCAGTAGGGATCCTTCGATCCCCACTGCCCACGCACACACCCACAAGTGTAAAGTACAGCTAACGGAGGAGTAACAAGTGTAGTGGCAGGTACAATTCCTAATTCTCTACGTGAGAATACATGCAATCGCAGTTATAATAATCATGCACATTCTAAACCAACCGTTAGAAAATCTACAACCGTCATCTCAATAGAACTCGCCGACCGTGCAAACAACGGTGGAGAAAACCTCGACCCGCTGAGACCAAGGAGTAGCCCCTCGGATAGCACGCTCGCTACTCCGGCCCAACTGGCTCAGGTGACTACTCCTTCCCCCAGCATGAGTGACTCTCCGAATGTATCACTCCGACACCGGTACTAGCTGACCCCGGGGTTCACCAGGTGACCCTCTCTCACTAGGCGTCACCCCGCCCACGCCCCCACCGGCGCTGTGCTCACGCCCCCACCAGCACAGGGTGATAAAGTGCTACAATGTCACTCCAGGTCCACAGTAACTGAAAACCCAACACAGCGCGATCCGGTCACGTGAAAAGCCCGCAATCGCATAACACACATAGAACCATCCGATCATGAGGAATCCATCTCTATCGGGTGCACTAAAACATGTGCTAACCATCTATCTAGCAGTATAAACACGTTTTACTGGCATGCATTAGTGAGATTCTGTCTTGAATCGCGTCGACCAAGGTCGACGCCATTCAAGCTCCAAGTACAGGTTTATATAAATCAGTCTTCAGATTCTGGCCTTAAAAGGCGTCGACATCCCCAGACGCCATTCAACACGAAAATTCGGAAATTCCAAGAGCTTTATTCAGGGGATTTCTGTGGTAAAAACGCGTCATGGATGCCTGACGCCATTCAAAAACGCGTCGTTTACCCATGACGCCGTTTAGCCACAGAATTCCCGACCTGACAGCCTGCCTGTCAGTCGATTCCTGTCTAAAAGGCGTCGTGATGGCCCGACGCCCTTCAAAAAGGCGTCGTCCATGCACGACGTCTTTCAGCCCCAGGAACCAGGAACGCCCTAAACCCGAGGGCTCCCTTCCAACCCCAAATAACCCCAAAAATCATTCGAACTGGAGGGGAAACGAAGAGCAAGACAATTCATAGGCAAACACCCCCATAGAGAACCTAAACATGCTCATTCTAACCCCCAAAACCGAAGATCTACCACATGCATATCGAGGAAAACATGATTTTAAACACAACGCTACGGGGAACGTCACCCTACCGGACACTCGAACTCCTCCAAGCTTCACGCCGTCCACCCTTCTCGCCCCACGCCGCCGCCGGTACCGCCGTGGTCGTCCCTGCTCCACCGTGACGTCGGCCGCCGTCCGGAGAGTAGAACGCCGCAGTGGAAGTGGAGGTGGTAGTAGTATGAGTTAGGTAGAGGATGGAGTGGAGGGAGAGGCGAAATGGTAGGAGGAAAAGAGGGAGGAGGAGGTGGTCGCCGCCGGTCGCCGGAGGAGGAGGAGAGAAGGAGAGTAGGAGAAAATGAGGGAAAGAAGGAAGGCTTGCGGGGTTAACCAGGAACTGGCTAAAACGCGTCGACATCTACGGACGCCTATCAGGTGACAAGACGGCCGCTCTGACAAGATTCTGAAACGCGTCGTCCTACACAGACGCCATTCAGACAACTTGTCAGGGCCGTACTCTGACACACCCAGAGTCGCAGTCTGAAAGGCGTCGTCCTTCGCAGATGCCGTTCAGACGACCTGACAGGGCCGTACCCACGCGGCCCAAGGCCAACCCCCGCGGCACCCACGTGGCAGCACCTGAAACGCGTCTGCCAAGGTGGACGCCGTTTAAAACGCGTCACCATGTCCTGACGCGATTCAACTCAGAACTACCGCCCCCCACAAGGATTAGAACAACAGGGTCTGACCCGAAAACCGGATCCGAGAGTCTCGGTCCTTACACCAAGTCTGTACTACAGTGGGACGCCACGAAGTTCCTTAGACTGAGCCTCAGTCCGTCCACAAACCTCTCCGTACGACGCTCCTCGTCCCCCGATATGAAAGGCACGAACCGACCCAGCGAAACAAACTTCGCCTGATACTCGAGTACCGTCATACTCCCCTGCGTCAGATCTATAAACTCCCTCTCCTTGGCCCTCTAGACATGTCTAGGGAAATACTGTGCATTGAACTCTTTAACAAAAGTCTCCCATGAAATTTTCCTAAGACTCCTGTCCTCATAAGACAAACTCTTCAAGGTGGTCCACCAATCATACGCGCTATCCTTCAGCATGAAGGTAGCCAACGGAGTCCTCTCCACTGCTGCACAATCCATGGTATCGAAAGTCTTCTCTATCTCTCTAAGCCAGTGAATGGCCTCGTCAGGGTCGGGACGACCGGTGAAGTGAGGTCGCCTCAGCTTCAAGAATCTCTCAAGTGTAGCTGTGGACCCCCCCCGAGTACTGGAACCCTCACTAGGGTCTCGAGTCTGGTATCTAGCCATAGTGTCCATCATAGCCTCCATAAACTGCTCTACACTCGGCCTCCCTGCCTCAGTCCCACTAGGGGCATCTCCCCGCTCTCGAATAACCGGCATCCTCTTCCTAGGAGCCATCTACTCGCCTACAATCACAAAATCGAAAAGTTCTAATTAGAGTCCTAAAACCTATACTACCGACGTGCCTGTACGGGATAATATATTTATTTACCGGACTCACGACATTTAACCTAGTTATTCATTTATTTGCTAGACCGTATGCTCTGATATCAACTGTAACGACCCGCCACCCTATAATCGGGGATCCGATTACTAAATGGGTACCGAATCATTAATTTGGAACCAAACCAGGATCTAAGTGAGTCTGGGAAATAAATAATAAACTAAGCTAAACATTCACATCGCATTGAATTGAAATGAAAGTGCAAGAATTAAACATTATCACAATGCGACTCGATACAGCAAATAATTACATACTCCAACAGAAAGGAAATAATTGAACATACAGGCCAGAAATAAAACAACAACTACGTCGGGGCATACCCCGGAATAACCGCTGACGGCGCTCAACACACGGCCGCACACTCCTTGCTAGGTCTGCTGGGAGTCCTCACCTGAAAACCGCAGGGGTGAGTCTCAAAGACAAGACTCAGTAGGGATCCTTCGATCCCCACTGCCCACGCACACACCCACAAGTGTAAAATACAGCCGATGGTAAAGTAACAAGCACAGTGGTAAGTACAATTCCTAATTTTCAACGTGGAATCACATGCAGTCGAAATGTATTAAACCTGCATATTCCTAAACCAGACGACTAGGGAACCTACAACCGTCGTCTCGATAGAACACGCCAACCACGCAACAACGGTGGGAAAACCTCGACCCGCTGAGACCAAGCAGTAACCCCTCGGATAGCACTCTAGCTACTCCGGCCCAACTGGCTCAGGTGGTTACTCCTTCCCTCAGCATGAGTGACACTCCGAATGTACCACTCCCACACCGGTACTAGCTGACCCCGGGGTTCACCAGGTGACCCTCTCTCACTAGGCGTCACCCCGCCCACGCCCCCACCGGCGCTGTGCTCCACCCACACCAGCACAGGGTGATAAAGCGCTACAACTGTCACTCCAGGTCCACAGTAACACAAAACCCAGCACAGTACGATCCGGTCACGTGAAAAGTCCGCGATCGCATAACACATAACGTAATACCATCCGGTCATGAAGAATCCATCTCTACCGAGTATACTAAGGCATGCACTAACCAACTATCTAACAGTATGAACACGTTTTACTGGCATGAATTAGTGTAGTTTTGTCTTGAATCGCGTCGCCCAAGGCCGACGCCATTCAAGCTCTATGTTCTGGTTCACGTAAAACACTGTCTTCAGAATGAGGCCTAAAAGGCGTCGACACCAGTGGTCGCCTTTTAAAAGGCGTCGACATCCTCAGACGCCATTTAGCACAGAAATCCAGGAATGCAGAAGACATTAATCAGGGGATTTCTGCCTTATAAGGCGTCATGGTTACCCGACGCTATTCAAAATAGCGTCGCTCACCCATGACGTCTTTTAGTCCCAGAATCTCCGAACTGGCAGACCCTCAGTGAGGCGATTCCTGCCTAAAAGGCGTCGTGATGGCCCGACGCCCTTCAAAAAGGCGTCGCCCATGTACGACGTCTTTCAACCCCAGGAAACGGGTCTGTCATGAGCCCGAGGCTCCCCTTATCAACCCCAAAAACCCCAAAATCACCCAAAAACAGAGGAGAAAGAGGGGCGAATTCAACCTTCAGGAAACCACATTCATAGAAATCCCCCATATCATCAAGAAGAGCTCCTAAACATGCTTGTTCTACCCCCCCAAAACCAAAGATCCACAACATGCTCAAATGGGGAAACATGGTTTAAAACACAATACTATGGGAACCGTCACCCTACCGGTCACTTGAACTCCTCCAAGCTTCAAGCCGTCCACCCGTCTCGCCCCACGCCGCCGCCGGTACCGCCGTGGTCGTCTTTACTCCACCGTGACGTCGGCCGCCGTCCGGAGAGTAAAACGCCGCAGTGGAAGTGGAGGTAGTAGTGGTGGGGAGCTAGGTAGGGGATGGAGTGGAGGGAGAGATGAAATGGTGGGAGGAAAAGAGAAAGAAGAAGGGATCGCCGCCGAGATCGTCGGAAGGGAAGGAGGGAAAGAGAGAAGGAAGAAAGTGGGGGAAAGAAGGAGGGGCTCTCGGGGTTAACCACAGATTGGCTAAAACGCGTCGACATTCACAGACGTCTATCAGGTGATGTGACGGCCGCTCTGACAGGAGTCTGAAACGCGTCGTTCTACACAGACGCTATTCAGAAAACATGTCATGGTCGTACTCTGACAAACCCAGAGTCGCAGTCTGAAAGGCGTCGTCCCATGCGGACACCGTTCAGACGACACGACAGGGCCGTACACTCGCGGCCCAAGGCCGGACCACGTGGCACCCACGTGGCAGAACCTAAAACGCGTCTGCATCGGTAGACGCCGTTCAAAACGCGTCTCGAGGTCCTGACGCGAATCGATACAGAACCTCAGTCCCCACTAGGGCCAGAACTACAGGGTCCGACCCCGAAAACCGGATCCGAAAGTCTCGATCCTTACACCGGCACTTTGAGTCTCGAGGGCCTTTTTTTTTAAATAAGTATTTTCGAATTGATTTGAACTGTGTGGATGTTTTTATAGAGGCAAGTAGATATATCTCCAAATTGCTGATAGGTTTGAGATTGTTTCAGGTGAGTGCTGCTCTTTTAAGTTGCCATCATAAGCTAATGCTTTTGCCTGCAGAGTTTTTTTGTCATGAATACTTATTTCTTTTTATTGAGTTATGATGACTTCTAATGCTCTCTATATGTGATGTTTTTTGGTGTGGCATGGCATTGTTGGGGTGTTTCATTAGCAGAGAATTTGGTGGTGCTGAGAACATCAACAGAAACTGGTGCCTCACTGCCAATACTGTCAAGTATCCGGTGGGGTCCTCTGATTGGGCTTTTCCAAGTGTCCACAACTTAGAATGGCTCACTTTGGTTCAGGATGGACAACCTTGTCTAGAATCCCCGCTTTATGGGTAAACATTTCTTATCTTGTTTCAACCAACAAGGTTAAAAAGCATCAGCATGATGTATTTTGGATATTCTTGCATGATCCTTGTTTTTTTTTTGGCAAACCAACAGAGCTTGTGGAGTATCCCAATGGATCAGACAAGCATCCCTGCACAGATATGCAATGGGCTCAATCTGAGAGGATGCATTCTAGGAGGTCCAGTAAAAAGGTGGGCTTGGGAAGTCCCAGAGGCATGCAGGCGATGGGCCCGGCAGGCTGTGGCTTGCCTCAGTCCTATAGATAAAGTAGAGGATGGAGTTGGAATGTGCCTCAATGGGGCATGTTCCTCTTTTTCAGTCTTAACTGAGTAGAATTTGTATTCTGGGTAAGTACTAAGGTTGTCACAATTCCTTGGGTAAGTATTTTGGGTGAAGGAAGTACTCAGTTGCCGTAGTTTATTGGGTAAGTAATCCATTATCTCAGTTCCTTGGGTAAAGTATTGTGAGTAAATATGTTGTGCCTGTGGCATTTTTTACCCGTATGCTTTTCGTGAAACAAAATGAGTCCTTTGAACTTATTGTTCAGTCAGGTGTGGTAGCAGGCCTCTTTCTTTGTTATTGGCAGGTTGCACGATCCCAAACGTCTGTCTTTGCTGACAGAGTTAGAATTGTGAAATTTGAACACTTCCATGGGAGCTTATTCAAAGATCGGGAGGTTGTCTATTTGGACTAGTTCATTGTGGGCTTAGGATGTGGTGATGAGTTTGGGTGACCATCTTGGTTATCACTTTATCTTGGTGAAGGAAATGGCTTCTTCTTGATGTCCTTTATATGAGTTTAGTATTCTCATGATCATCTTTCTTGATGATCTTAACTGTAATGTTTGGTTTTCCTCATTGATCTTAAAATTTCAATGGAGCCTACTTGGCAGAGCATCCAATGGAAGTACAAAACTTGGTTGCTTGAAAAGGAGGGAGGTTTCTGCATGTTCAAGATAGGTTATATGTTTACATGGATCAGGGTGCTGATAGCATTGTAGATCGATGACATGTAATTTGTCAAGAGGCGACTCCAAGGAGGTGTTGTCATGTTTGGGAATAAACTCTTGTTCGTACATGCTTGTCTCCTATTTTGTGATTAAACTTAACTACTTCCATTAGTACGATGTGGGAAAGACACCCAAGCTATTTCAACGTAGATGGTTAGGGCTCTGTGTAGTATACGAACCTTTGCCATCTTCTGGCAAATCTTCTGTGTCCCTCGTAATTGTATGGTGGTTCAGGTCATTATTGGAATCTTTTGCACTTTCAAGAATTAGCTTCTTATGGGCTCAGAGATGAAGGTAAATCTTTCTATTGCTTTGTGGCTATTTTGGAAGAAATGCAACGCCTGTGCACAACGCTTGGGCGAATACACTCTAATAACTTGGTCACATCATTGTGCATTTTGTTTAATTATTTTTGTCTGGTCAGAATGACTGAGGTGGTCTTCTACTTTGGTGATTTTCTTGTGAAAAACAAAAGAAGACTTGGTTGTACACAGCTGAGCAAATACACTCTAATAACTTGGTCACATCATTGTGCATTTGGTTTAATTATTTTTGTCTGGTCAGAATGACTGAGGTGGTCTTCTACTTTGGTGATTTTCTTTTGAAAAACAAAAAAAGACTTGGTTGTGCTGCCGTCTGATCTGATCGATGTTCGTGGCTTTGCAATGCCTGGGGTGTTATTGCAAGTTGTACTCTTAGGAGAGGTATTATTGGTCTTATGTGTAATCCCATAAATCGATGAGGCACAATGAAAAAAAACTCCCATCTTTCATGGGAACTTACAAGCTACGGTTAGCAAGTAGTTATCATAAGGTAAGTCCAAGGTACAAGGTATGGTTAAGAAGCCAAATTGCACTTACAATATTACAGTCGAATAATAAAAACAAAGTCAAAGGCCTTTCTGAACATCAAAATAATCCAACTCTACAAAACAAATTGTAGAACCAAAATAGCCATTTTCTACAGATGCAGTAGTCAATCATCAAGAAGAAATATGTTCACATAGCTGATGATTTTTACAATACTTTGAATTTTACAATTATATATACTGATCAGTATTAATAATCATGCCGACTAATATTGTTTTTGATAACAATAATAACTCCCACAAATCCAGAGTTACAGAAACGGACACACTGCGTAATCCCATAAACAGATCAACCACAATGAAAAAAAACTCCCATCTTTCATAGGAACTTACAAGTTATGGTTAGCAAGCACAAATATGTTAGGTTCTATGCGAAATGCACAAAATAAATCTACGTAAGAAGCACATAGGCAGATAGAAATATCATGGAAATCGCATCAGATAGAAGGACGAGAAGAAGGTAAATAAAACAAAGTTGTAGAAAAACCCGTGAATCCAAGAGATGATGGCCGCCGTTGAAGGCTTCTCGTTTGAAGAAGAAGAGGAAATCGTGGACGCAACCAAATCCTCCCCCCCAGCTTCCACACTGCAGCGCCTTGCCTCCAACCGAAGCATCCCTGCCTTCCTTACCAGCCTCGTTCATCCATTTATCAGAGAAGGATCATACAGCAGGCTTAAATGATGGATGGGAAGGAACACTGCGAAAGATTGGAAAGCTTGCAGGACAGAAGCCTCCATGACCCTTGGGAAGAGGAAAAGGAGGGGAAACCCTAGTGTTCGATGGGAAACGTCACTGCAAAAAGCAAACCTTCAAAGCTGTAGTATGTCCAAAGCCGCTGCTACGCGTTTGACTACATGTCTAGGTAGAAACCCTAGGTTAGGCGCTCGAAGGCGTCTCCTTGAAGAAGGCATCACGCGGAAGGCCAGAGAAGGGCGAACTCATTTCGGAAAAAAAAAGGAAAAGGAGGTACATCCGACCTACCAAGGAGAATCAAACTACAAACTAGTAGATCAAGGCTTAGTCCGCCGATGGACAGTGTCCTCTACGGCCGTCCGTGCGGTCGGCGAAGCAAGTACACCAGAAGCCTGTCAAACGTAGGTCAAGAGGGGTGGCAAGTTCGGGGCGGCAGCCAGGCGCCTTTCGCTGGGGGAGGAGTAAAGGCGAGGGAGCGGAGGGGAGGATGCCTTGCGCAAGGGCAGAGGAGAGGATGCCTTTCGCAGGCGCTCGAACGACGATGTTGTTTGTCTTGTTCATGCCCGTGTAAAAATGCCGGAGTAAGCAATTCAGGGGGGTAGGCCGGAATTGCGTATTCGCCCAATTCGGCTTATTCGCGAGAATAGGGGAGCATAAGCAATTCCACCAATCAAAGGTGATTTAAGCTTATTCTAAGAATAAATCACACTTATTCCGCCCTATTCGGCAAACAAAGTGGTGCTAGGAGAAGTTAGCAAAGATTAGCATTTACTTCACGTACCAAATATTAAATAACAATTTACTTCATGGTCGTCCCCACAGGGTTCACCTAAATCACTGTAACGATCTTTGTTCCCATTCGCCAATTAATCTCCTCTTCCAGTTGTCCCCAAGTCACAACTACATATCTTCCATGCAACCATTATTTTTATATAATTATATTTTAATCCTTAAAAGTGTAGTGTATTTACCAATAAGTACTCCTAATCTAGTTATGTATTTATATGCCCTCATAATTCCCCGTAAATTGATTCAGAGCTCTAAAATATTACAAAAAATATCTCTGAAAGTGTTATAAAAAGTTCCTAAATAATTTGTTTGTAAGAAACTTACAAGTGTGAGAACTTATTTGTAAATCATTAACTTAAGGGGAGTTCATTATAATATCATACGTTTAGGAGGGTTGAAGATAAAAAACCCTATTTTTATTATTTTATGTATCTTTCGTTGTCCTGGACGCATGGGGTCTGACACCGTATTAGACAAAACATTGCCTACTGGATTCCAATATCTAAGAAATGCAACTAAAATCATTACTTTATTCGGTAAACACGACGGGATCGGATAGTCCAATCGTGTTCCGTTTGTCATAGTACTTAATGTTTACATTAGACTTGACCCTACATGAACCTAAGATTATACACCTATAATACAACATGTAACATATATATTGATGTAGCCGAAGCTATCACGACTGGATTCCGAAGCCGGAATCCGAAAAGAAGGATCCGGAGCTGGGTCGGATCGGTGTTCAGAGGCCCGACGGGGATCCGGAAGGCGAAGGATGCAGAGGCGAAGCCGAAGGTCCGAAGGCCGAAGGGTGCTCGGTCGGTGGCTGGCTTGCTCCGGGAAGTCGGGGCCGAGGCTCCTTCGGCGGACGAAGGGGCGGCGCGAGACCGAGTCTCCTCTGTCGCGGGGCAGCCGGCGCACGGCGTCGAGACCAGGGAGAGGAATCCGAGGTCGGCGGTCGAGACCGACTCGGGAAGGTCGGCGATGATTCGAACCGAGCTCCTGCAGGAGGGACAGAAGAAGAAAACCAGTCAGCAGGAGTCCCGGGCTTCAGCCCTAAGGAACCCCCTCCGACGGTCATTTAGCTCCTGAAGAAGATTCGATTCAGAAGGCAGAGAATAGCATTAATGCTTTTCGGACTGTAGTCCTTAAGGGTCTCGGAGGCTTAAGAGAGCATCCCTTTGGCAATAAATAGCGGTGTATTTATAGCAAAGGATAGAGGATGGTTAACGGTGGTAGCAGATATAGGACTAAATGCGGGTTCACTGATAAACCGCCATAGCGCTTGATCCGCCACCGGAGTGGGCCGGACTCGGCTACCGGGCCGAAGGGGGTTGGGCCGCTGATGGGCCGAAGCCTGTTGGGCCCTGGGCTGCCGCGCTGTTCCCGGGCCGTAGGCTGGTGGGCCGCTGACGGGCTGAAGCCTGTTGGGCCGGGAGCGACGGTGCCGCTTACGGGCGGAGGGCTGTTGGGCCGCTGATGGGCCGAAGGCTACTGGGCCGCTGACGGGCCGAAGGCTCCCTGAGGGCCTTGTACTGCTGCTGTTGGGCTGAACGGGGTTTGGGCTTGCTTCAATGGGCCGAATCGGATTCTGCCTCATCACATAGCCCCCCACTCTTGTCTTCCTCAGTTCTGAGATGGCGAGAGTATAGCCCGAAGCTAGTAGGAGAATAGCGTAACAGGTGTCTTACCCGAAGCTCTGTTCTTTTTCTTTGAGAATAGGGTGCCCTCGGTCGGCCGAGGGCTATGCGGTTGCTTCGCCTTCATTCAGAGCGGCGACGAAGGCTCAGAGCTCAGAAGGCGAAGGGCCGAGCCCTCTGACTCGCGCCAGGCTTCATTAAATGGACGGGATGGGCGTCGCCTCGCGAAGAAGCACGGGACACGCGTCGCGCATCCGACCGCTCCGCCAAAAGCACAAAAGGATCCTGACCGCTCGCGGGTCGCGGATCGCCTCGGCTCTCTGCCCGAGGTTCCACTCGGATTGCCGCCGCTCCCTTCTTCGGCACGCGGATCGGGACACGTGGCGGGCATCCGGGTGATCAGCCGAAGGGTCGGAGCGCTTTCGGCCGTTGATCGCTCTGCTTCAAGTCCCGGAGCCGGCCCGTCATCATTGCCGAAGCACGGTGCACGTGGCGGGCATCCGAGAGGAGCGGTGGGACGAAGGGGACGATCTCGGCCGTTGGCTTCGGCGGGAGGCGCCTCGGATGGAGCTTATAAATAAAGGCCCTCAGCAGGGCACTGTTCTTCCTGCTGCTGCGCCTGCGTTGCTCCTGCGATCTTCCGAGCTCTCCCTCATCTCCGGCGAAAGGCTAGCTCTCCGAAGGCTTCGTCCGAGCTTGCTGGCCGTCGTGGGAGGATCTCCATCCCTCAGAGCGCCTCGTTGGTGGAGCTAGGTGGCTTGAGAGGCCGCGCTCGGTTCAGGAGAGATTTCTTCCCCCTTCCTGAGAGTAAGCCTTGGCCTTCTTTCTCCCCTTCGCGACCTTATGGTCCAGAGTTCCTCTTCTAGTGAGATTACTCCTTCGGACGAGGAGTATACTCCTTCCCACTCTCTCAAATCTTCTCTGTCATCTCCCCTCACCTTGGATTCCCTCGCCTCTGCGATGTCTGAAGAGCCTGAGGTCTCTGGGGCTGAGGGGTCCGAGGCTTCCGGGGCCGAGGTCTCCGGGGCCGAGGTTTCCGGGGCCGAGGCTTACGGGGCCGAGGCTTCCGGGGCCGAGGCCTCCGAGGCCGAGGCCACCGAGGAGGTCCGGAACCCAGGCCGGGCTTCCACCTCGGGACGCCGTCGTCCCGACATCGCTTCGAAAGCATCCTGCGCCCTTTCGGACGCAGAGGTTAGCAACCTTGCTTCTTACTTCCAGCTTCCTTCTTGGACGACCCCTCACCGGCCTGGCTCCGCCACCAGGGCCAACACTCCCCGCCCGGGTTCCTTCTCTATCTATGTAGATAGTTTCTAGGCGGGCTTCCGTCTTCCTCTTCCCACTTTTGTCATCAATCTTCTCAGCTTCTACAGGCTGGCCCCGTCTCAGCTTTTTCCCAACTCCTGGCGCACCGTATACGGTTTCTTGGCCGTTTTCGCCCGTATACGGATTACTCCTTCCATCAACGTCTTCCGCTACCTCTTTAAAATCCAAAGGCAGGGGAGATCCGAGTGGTACTGCTTCGTCCCTCGGATCGGCCGAAGCATCTTCTCCGGGAAGCCCTCGTCCATCCATGGCTGGAAGAGGAAATTCATCATCATTTCTCTGCCGGAGAACGAGAAGGGCGTGTGGCCCTTTCCTACCGAATGGGCGCCGCTGGCCGCAGGCCTCTCGGATCCTCCCGTTCTGACCTCCATCCAGAGCACCCTCGTGGGCCGCATCCAGATCATGGCCCCGTACAACATCTGGGGGCTTCTCAGTGAGTCAGAGCGGCTGGTGAATGCCGGGGTATGGCCGGACCCCCGGTTCGATCCGGAGCGAGCCTTTCCTTACCTTCCTCCCGGGGAGACTTCGCGGGGCCGCGAAGGAAGTGCTGCCGCTCCTCCGGCCGAAGCTCCTCCGGCTGAGGAGGCTGATGAAGTTTCGGCCGAGGGTAAGTCGGCTTTGAGTTTGCAACTGGTCGTTGTTTCGTTCTTAACACGTGTTCTCTTGCTTGCAGCAATGTCCGGGCTCGACGCCCTCCTCGCCCGGATATCCGATCAGCGCGATCCAGACCGGCTACCACCCCCGCAGGCGGCAGGCGGGTCCGGCCGAGGCGCTGGAGCTCCGAGGACCCGAGGCGGGGTTCCGAGGACTGCGGCCTCCACTGAGGGCCGTGCTGCCGCCGCCGCTCTCGAGAGGGAGCGAAAGACCAAGTTCGCCGCTCGAAGGGGCGGCCGACCGTCGAAGCGCCCCCGGGCGGAAGAGGCCGAAGAGGCGGAGCCAGCTCCGCTGATCAGGAGAAGTGCCGGGGCTCGAAGGGCTGCAAGGCTAGCGTCCCCCGAGACGCCGAGGGGCGACTCCCCTCCGGCCGTTTCGGCAGGGGCAGAGGACGAAGGCGCCGGGTCGCAGGCGCCCCGAGCGCAGCGCGAGTGGTGGCACCCTGAACCGGGGATCTACAAGGACGAGAGCATGGAGGACTCGCAGACGTGCCTCCGTCTGCACCGCAACCTCACTCTCCCTTCGGCTTTCGAAGAGCTGAAGGACCACTCGGTGTCCGACCTGGCGGCGATGAGCGCCCGGTTGGCGGTCCAGGTAAGAAGCTTCTGAGTGTGCTTCAACTTGGCTTTCCTTAGCTGTTCTATGATTTTTTCTTATCCTTGTCTGCTTTCGGTCTGCAGGCCGCGGTAACGGGTAGTGTCCAAATTCACCATCAGGAGCTGCTCCGGATCAAGCTCCTGGAGGCCGAGGGGGAGTCGGCCGGTTCGGGTGAGGGTCCTTCGGCGAGGCCCCGTATCGAGCCCATGATCGATGGGCTGGTAACCGCGAACGCCCGGACGCTGGCGCAACTGGAGGAGAGGGCAGCAGAGGCCCGTGCTTCCACCGAGGCCAAGATGAAGGCCGAGCGTGAGTTCGCTGCGGCTCAGACTGAGATCCGGGCCCTCAAGGCCCAGATCCAGGAAAAAGACTCCCGGCGGGCTTCGGAGAAACGCCGCCATGCCGAGGAGGTATCGGCTCTGAAGCAGGAGCTGGAGGAGGCGGCGGACTCGGCCGTAGCCGATTATAAGGCCGGCCCGGACTACGCCGAGGAGATCATCCAAGCTCAGCTGCTAGCGGCCTCCTCGGTCTTCGACCTCGGGCTGGCTGTCGCCCAGAGGGCCTGCCCGAGCGTTGATTTAACCGGGGTTGCCCTGCCGATGGGTGAGGAAGCCAAGGAGCTCCTATCCTGGTGGAAGGAGCTTATGGCCAAGAAGGCCTCGACCCCAGCTCCAGGCGACGAAGCCGTACCCGCCGAGGAGGCCCCTTTCGAGGCTGCCGCTCCTGAGGCTGTGCAGATCGTTGACTCTCCCTCTCCCTCTCCTGGCCGAGACGCAGTCGAAGCGGAGGAAGAAGGGGTCGTCGAGGGCTGATACGAGGGTTCCCCCCGGCTTTTGTTTTTCTACTTTTGTAAACCTGCGGCCAGGTGGATGGCCGATTTTGTACTTCCCCTTTTGTGAATACAGGAAGTATTTATGAATTTTACCTTGTGGCTTTGTGCATGATTGACCGAATCTAGCCTTTCAGAAGTCCGAGATCCTGCCGTCGTTCGATATAGTTCGCGAAGCCGAGACCCGATGTAGGTTCGGATAGGGCGTTGATAGAATATCGCCAGTAGATACGGCCGGGGCCTTTGCTAATGTGGCTCATAATATCCGAAGGGGTATCCCGCCGTCCTAGATGCGGTTCGTGTGGCCGAAGCCACTCCGTCTTATGCGGATTTAGAGACCTCGCCGCTCCCTGATCCGGATTACATGGCCGAAGCCATTCGTCGGATCAAGGTTTTTGCGGACTTAGGAAGAACACCATGCCGCTCCCGATACGGTTTGCATGGCCGAAGCCACTCCCGGTACGGTTTACACGGACTTAGAGAAAATACCATGCCGCTCCCGATACGGTTTGCATGGCCGAAGCCACTCCCGGTACGGTTTACACGGACTTAGAGAAAATACTACGCCGCTCCCGATACGGTTTGCATGGCCGAAGCCACTCCCGGTACGGTTTACACGGACTTAGAGAATAACATGCCGCGTCCTGATCCGGATTACATGGCCGAAGCCATTCGTCGGATCGAAGGACTCGCGGACTTTGAGAGAATACCATGCCGCTCCCGATACGGTTTGCATGGCTGAAGCCACTCCCGGTACGGTTTACACGGACTTAGAGAATAACATGCCGCGTCCTAATCCGGATTACATGGCCGAAGCCATTCGTCGGATCGAAGGACTCGCGGACTTTGAGAGAACACCATTCCGCTCCCGATACGGTTTGCATGGCCGAAGCCACTCCCGGTACGGTTTACACGGACTTAGAGAAAATACCATGCCGCGTCCTGATCCGGATTACATGGCCGAGCGCCATTCGTCGGATCAAAGGACCCGCGGACTTTGAGAGAATACCATGCCGCTCTGATTCGGTACGCATGGCCGGAGCCACTCCGAATCAGGTTGCCGCGGATTTTAGCTGAGAAATCCGTGCCGCTCTGATTCGGTACGCATGGCCGGAGCCGCTCCGAATCAGGTTGCCGCGGACTTTAGCCGAGAAATCCGTGCCGCTCTGATTCGGTACGCATGGCCGGAGCCATTCCGAATCAGGTTGCCGCGGACTTTAGCTGAGAAATCCGTGCCGCTCTGATTCGGTACGCATGGCCGGAGCCACTCCGAATCAGGTTGCCGCGGACTTTAGCAGAGAAATCCGTGCCGCTCTGATTCGGTACGCATGGCCGGAGCAACTCCGAATCAGGTTGCCGCGGACTTTAGCCGAGAAATCCGTGCCGCTCTGATTCGGAACGCATGGCCGGAGCCATTCCGAATCAGGTTGCCGCGGACTTTAGCTGAGAAATCCGTGCCGCTCTGATTCGGTACGCATGGTGTAAGGATCGTGACCTTCGGATCCGGTTTTCGGGTTCGGACCTTGTAGTTCTAGCCTTGTGAGGGCGGAGGTTCTGAGTTGATTCGCGTCAGGACATCGGGACGCGTTTTAAACGGCGTCCACCGTTGCAGACGCATTTCAGGTTCTGCCACGTGGGTGCCACGTGGGCTGGCTTCGGGCCGCGTGGGTACGGCCCTTTCTTGTCGCCTGAACGGCGTCCACGTGTGTCGACGCCTTTCAGACTGCGACTCCGGGATTGTCAGAGTACGGCCCTGACATGTTGACTGAACGGCGTCTGCCTTGAACGACGCGTTTCAGAGTCTTGTCAGAGTAGCCGTCACATCAACTGAATGGCGTCCGTGGATGTCGACGCATTTTAGCCAGTCTCTGGTTAACCCCGCGAGCCCTCCTTCTTTCCCTCATTTTCTCCTTCCTTCCTCTCTTTCCCCTCCGACGAACTCGGCGGCGATCCCTTCCTCCTCCCACCGTTTCATCTCTCCCTCCACTCCATCCTCTACCTATCTCCTACCACTACCACCTCCACTTCCACTGCGGCGTTCTACTCTCCGGACGGCGGCCGACGTCACGGAGGAGCAAGGACGACCACGGCGGTACCGGCGGCGGCGTGGGGCGAGTCGGGTGGATGGCTTGAAGCTCGGAGGCGTTCAAGTGTCCGGTAGGGTGACGGTTCTCCTTAGCATCGCATTATTGGCCATGTTTACCCCGTTTAAGCTTGTTTGATCTTTGGTTTCGGCGGGTAGAATGAGCATGTTTAGGAATTCTTTTGATGACATGGGGGATTTCCATGAATGTGTTGCCTATGGCTAGTATCACTCCTCTTTTCCCTCCGTTTTTGGGTGAATTTTGGGGTGTTTTGGGGTTGGGAAGGGAGCCCTCGGGCTCAGGCGACTCTGGTTCCTGGGGTTAAAACACGTCGTGCATGGACGACGCCTTTTTGAAGGGCGTCGAGCCATCACGACGCCGTTTAGACAGGAATCGCCTGACAGAGAGTCTGCCAGTTCGGGGATTCTGGGACTAAAAGACGTCATAGGTGAACGACGCGTTTTCGAATGGCGTCGGTTAACCATGACGCCTTTTAAAGGCAGAAATCCCGTGAGTAAGGGACTTGGAATTTCCGGATTTATGTGTTGATTGGCGTCTGAGGATGTCGACGCCTTTTAAAAGGCGACTACTGGTGTCGACGCCTTTTAGGCCTGATTCTGAAGACTGTTTTACATGAACCTGTACTTGGAGCTTGAATGGCGTCGGCCTTGGGCGACGCGATTCAAGACAGAACCTCACTAAATCATGCCAGTAAAACGTCTTTATACTGTTAGATAGATGGTTAATGCATGCTTTAGTGTACCGATAGAGATGGATTCTTCATAATCGGATGGTTCTATATGTGTGTTATGCGATCGCGGACTTTTCATGTGACCGGATCGCACTGTGTTGGGTTTTGAGTTACTGTGGACCTGGAGTGACATTGTAGCACTTTATCACCCTGTGCTGGTGGGGGTGTGAGCACAGCGCCTGTGGGGGCGTGGGCGGGGTGACGCCTAGTGAGAGAGGGTCACCTGGTGAACCCCGGGGTCAGCTAGTACCGATGTCGGAGTGGTACATTCGGAGAGTCACTCATGCTGAGGGAAGGAGTAGCCACCTGAGCCGGTTGGGCCGGAGTAGCTAGCGTGCTATCCGAGGGGTTACTGTTTGGTCTCAGCGGGTCGAGGTTTTTCCACTGTTGTTGTGTGGTTAGCGAGTTTTATCGAGACGACAGTTGTGGGTTTCCTAGTCGGCTGGTTTAATATATGCATGCTTGTTATAATACGATTGCATGTGAATTCACGTTAAGAATTAGGAATTGTACCTCTTGTGCTTATCTCCTTTCCGTTAGCTGTACCTTGCACTTGTGGGTGTGTGCGTGGGCAGTGGGGATCGAAGGATCCCTACTGAGTCTTGTCTTTGAGACTCACCCCTCCTGCGGTTTTCAGGTGAGGACTCTCAGCAGACCTAGCGAGGAGAGTGCGGCCGTGAGTTGAGCACCGTCAGCAGTTGTTCCGGAGTATGCCCCGACGTAGTTGTGATTTTATTTCTGGCCTGTACGCTTAATTATTTCCTTCCTGTTGGAATATGTAATTATTTGCTGTATCGAGTCGCATTGTAATAACTTTTAATTCCTGCACTTTTATTTCAGTTCAATGCGATGTGAATGTTTAACTTAGTTTATTATTTATCTCCCAGACTTGATTAGATCCTGGTTTGGTTCCAAATTAATGATTCGGTACCCATTTAGTAATCGGATCCCCGATTATAGGGTGGCGGGTCGTTACAGTTGGTATCAGAGCATACGGTCTGGCAAATAAATAAATAACTAGGTTAAATATCATAAACTCGGCAAATAAATATATTATCCCGTACGGGCACGGCGGTAGCATAGGCTTTAGGAATCTAATTAGAACTTTTTGATTTTTGTAATTGTAGGCGAGTAGATGGCTCCCAGAAGGAGGATGCCAGTTATTCGAGAGCAGGGAGATGTCCCTAGTGGGTCCGAGGCCGAGAGGCCGAGTGTTGAGCAGTTCATGGAGGCGATGATGGACACTATGGCTCTTTATCAGACACGAGACCCTAGTGAGAGTTCCAGTGCGCGGGGAGGGTCCACCGCTACACTTGAGCGGTTTCTGAAGCTGAGGCCACCTCACTTCACCGGTCGTCCCGACCCTGACGAGGCCATCCACTGGCTTAGAGAGATAGAGAAGACCTTTGACACCATGGATTGTACTGCAGTAGAGCGGACCCCGTTAGCTACCTTCATGCTGAAGGATAGCGCCTATGACTGGTGGACTACCTTGAAGAGTTTGTCCTACGAGGACAGGAGTCTTAGGGAAATTCCATGGGAGACATTTGTTAAGGAGGTCAACGCACATTATTTCCCTAGACATGTCCAGAGGGCTAAGGAGAGGGAGTTCATGGATCTGACGCAGGGGAGCATGACAGTACTTGAGTACCAGGCGAAGTTTGTTTCGCTAGGTCGGTTCGTGCCTTTCATATCTGGGGATGAGGAGCGTCGTACTGAGAGATTCGTGGACGGACTGAGGCTCAGTTTGAGGAACTTTGTGGCATCTCACTGTTGCACGGATATGGCTTCCGCAGTTAGATGTGCGGCAGCAGTGCAAGCTCAACAGAGCCAGTCGGCCCGAGAGAGAGGATTGGCTGCTCAGAGCCCAGTTCGTGGCAGGGGTAAGGCAGCGGCAGCGGCCCCTTCTGCTGGATCGGGATCGTCGTCACTCGGCTCCCGATTCAGGAGATTCTTCAGGGGTGGTGGCAGCAGTAGTGGCAGTAGCGGCAGCAACAGGCCCGGGCAGGGTCAGCAGAGTCAGTCTGTATCCAGTGCACCGCAGGGGCCAGCTCAGAGGCTTCCAGCAGTCTGTTAGCACTATGGGGGTACCCATGGTGGGACTCAGTGTCCCACTCTGCCCAGGAGATGTTTCACTTGTGGCCAGCAGGGCCACTTGGCGCGGCAGTGCCCGCAGGGGTATGGTCAGGGACATGGTTCAGGTGAGCAGAAGAAGCTGAGGACCCAGGGGAGAGTGCTAGCTATCACCAGGAGGGAGGCTCGCGCGTCCAACTTGGTGGAAGGTACACTTTCTGTTCTTGGGAACTCTGCACACATATTGATTGATTCGGGTGCTTCGCATTCTTTTATTTCTGAGCAGTTCTTAGATATCCTTTCTGCGCCCGTTGTTGAGTTATCTGATGGTTTGATGGTGGAGGTTCCTTCTGGAGACTATATGATATCTTATAATTGCTTGAGGAATGTTCCCTTGACCATTGAGGGTCATGTGCTCCCTGCCCAGTTGGTTGTACTTGCCATTCGAGACTTTGATGTCATCCTGGGTATGGATTGGTTGGAGGCCTTTTATGCAGAGGTGGACTGCCACAGGAAGAGGGTGCGATTCTCCATTCCGGACATCCCGACCTTCTTCTTCCAAGGTATTAGGCTTCCTTCCCGAGGTATTCTTATTTCTGCCTTTAAGGCACGAAGGTTACTTGATGGTGGCTGTGAGGCTTTCCTTGCCTCTATTGTTGTCTCTGATGTCCGGGATAGTCTCAGCCCTGGGGAGGTACCTGTTGTGTGTGAGTTCATTGATGTATTTCCTGAGGAGCTGCTTGGCCTTCCTCCTCAGCGAGAGGTCGAATTTACCATCGAGCTTGCACCAGGTACGGCGCCCTTGTCTAAGGCCCCGTATCGGATGGCGCCAGCTGAACTCGCTGAGTTAAAGGCACAGTTGCAGGAGCTGCTGAATAAGGGTTTCATTCGCCCCAGTACATCTCCATGGGGTGCTCCAGTCCTGTTCGTTAGAAAGAAAGATGGTTCTCTGAGGTTGTGCATTGACTATAGGCAGCTGAACCAGGTAACGATAAAGAATAAATACCCACTTCCAAGAATTGATGATTTGATGGATCAGCTGCAGTCCGCGAAGGTATTTTCCAAGATCGACTTGAGATCCGGGTATTATCAGATGAGGATCCGGGATGTTGATGTTAGCAAGACGGCTTTCAGAACTCGGTATGGACATTATGAGTTTTTGGTTATGCCCTTTGGCTTGACCAATGCTCCGGCAGCCTTTATGGAGCTGATGAACCGAGTCTTCAAGACTTACCTGGATCAGTTTGTGGTTGTGTTTATTGATGATATTCTGATCTATTCTTCTTCTGAGGAAGAGCATGCCACCCATCTTCGGGCAGTGTTGCAGGTCCTAAGGGAACACCAACTTTATGCCAAGTTTAGCAAATGTGAGTTTTGGCTAGACGAGGTGTATTTCCTTGGACATGTTATTTCTGGCAATGGTATCGCAGTAGATCCAGCCAAGATCGAGGCGGTGATGAATTGGAACAGGCCGACTTCAGTAGCTGAGATCAGGAGCTTTCTGGGGCTTGCCGGTTATTACAGGCGGTTTGTTCAGGGATTTTCTTCGATAGCAGCCCCTTTGTCGAGGTTGACTCGAAAAGGAGTTCGCTTTGTATGGACCGAGGATTGTGAGCAGAGTTTTATTGAGTTGAAGACCCGTCTCACGTCAGCCCCTGTACGGGTGCTCCCGTCTGGATCAGGTGGATTCGTGGTTTACTCTGATGCGTCCCGTCGAGGTTTGGGCGCAGTTCTAATGCAGCATGGCAGGGTAGTGGCTTATGCTTCTCGGCAGCTGAAGAAGCATGAAGAGAACTATCCTACTCATGATTTGGAACTGGCAGTTGTGGTATTTGCACTCAAGATCTGGAGGCATTATTTATATGGGGAGAAATTCTAGGTTTTCACGGATCACAAGAGTTTGAAATATGTGTTTACTCAGAGGGACCTGAATCTGAGGCAGCGAAGGTGGATGGAGTTCATTAAAGATTATGACTTTGACCTTTCTTATCATCCGGGCAAGGCAAATGTCGTGGCAGACGCCTTGAGTCGGAAGACGGTCATGTCATACCTCATGATTCAGGAGTGGAAATTATTTGAGCAGGTGGTGGAATCTTCCTTTAGGGTTCCACGTGAAGATGACAGAGCCGTGCTGGTCAGTTTGACTGTGAGACCAGCTGTGTATCATGCAGTAATTGAGGCTCAGAGGGAAGACGTTGAGCTACCACAGATCCTCCAGAGGTCAGAGGTGGAGTTATGGGACGACGGTACAGTCAGGTTCAGAGGTAGGCTTTATGTTCCGACAGAGGAGGACGTGCGCAGATGTATTCTTGATGAGGCGCACCGTTCGAGATATGCAGTGCATCCGGGCTCGACTAAGATGTATCATTGTTTGAGGAGGCACTTCTGGTGGCCCGGTATGAAGAGAGATGTGGCTGAATATGTGGCTAGATGTTTGACTTGTCAGCAGGTTAAAGCCGAGCATCAGAGACCTGGAGGGTTGCTGCAGCCCTTACCGATTCCAGAGTGGAAATGGGAACATGTGACAATGGACTTCGTGATGGGATTGCCTACATCCCCTAGCAGGAGAGATGCCATCTGGGTCATCGTGGATCGACTGACTAAGTCGGCACACTTACTAGCTATTAGGAAGGACTGGTCAGTCGGCAAGCTGGCAAAATTGTTTGTAGACCGGATCATCTCTCTGCACGGGGTGCCTTTGTCTATCGTATCAGATCGAGATCCAAGGTTCACTTCCAGATTTTGGAAGAGCTTTCAGCAGGCACTAGGCACTCAGTTAGCTTTTAGCTCAGCCTACCATCCCGAGACTGACGGGCAGTCAGAGAGGACTATTCAGACCTTGGAAGATATGCTCAGAGCTTGTTGTTTAGACTGGGGAGGTTCTTGGGAACAGTATTTGTCCACAGTGGAATTTGCCTATAACAACAGTTACCATTCCAGTATCGGCATGGCGCCTTATGAGGCTTTGTATGGGCGACCGTGTCGATCTCCTGTATGTTGGTCCGAGGTCGGTGAAAGGCAGATAGCGGGACCCGAGTTAGTACAGCAGTGTACTGAGATTGCCAGGACAGTTCAGCAGAGGTTGTCCACAGCGCAGAGTAGGCAGAAGAGTTATGCTGACATCCGACGGAGACCGCTTGAGTTTGAAGTTGGGGACCACGTGTTTCTCCGAGTCTCACCCTCCAAGGGTGTAATGAGAATCGGGAAGCGAGGCAAGCTGAGTCCACGATATATTGGGCCTTTTCCCATCCTTGCTCGGATTGGGGAAACCGCGTACCAGCTGGCCTTGCCGCCCAGTCTTGCAGGGGTGCATGATGTGTTCCATGTTTCCTTACTAAGGAAGTATGTTCAGGATCCGTCCCATGTCTTGGATTTTTCAGAGTTGGAGGTCGCTGAGGACCTATCCTTTCCAGAATATCCTGTTCGTATTGAGGATCGCAGAGAACAGGTCCTGCGGAACAAGAATGTACCGTTGGTCAAGGTGATTTGGCAGTACCGCTACGGAGGTGAGGCAACCTGGGAGCGAGAGGATGAGATGCGGGAGCAGTTCCCTTACCTCTTTTCGTAAGTTTCCTTGTAAACTTGTATCCCTGTTTGACTTTGTTAATTCTAAGCAGTCAATTTCGGGGACGAAATTCTTTTAAGGGGGGGAGATTGTAAGGATCGTGACCTTCAGATCCGGTTTTCGGGTTAGGACCTTGTAGTTCTAGCCTTGTGAGGGCGGAGGTTCTGAGTTGATTCGCGTCAGGACATCGGGACGCGTTTTAAACGGCGTCCACCGTTGCAGACGCATTTCAGGTTCTGCCACGTGGGTGCCACGTGGGCTGGCTTCGGGCCGCGTGGGTACGGCCCTGTCTTGTCGCCTGAACGGCGTCCACGTGTGTCGACGCCTTTCAGACTGCGACTCCAGGATTGTCAGAGTACGGCCCTGACATGTTGACTGAACGGCGTCTGCCTTGAACGACGTGTTTCAGAGTCTTGTCAGAGTAGCCGTCACATCAACTGAATGGCGTCCGTGGATGTCGACGCGTTTTATCCAGTCTCTGGTTAACCCCGCGAGCCCTCCTTCTTTCCCTCATTTTCTCCTTCCTTCCTCTCTTTCCCCTCCGACGAACTCGGCGGCGATCCCTTCCTCCTCCCACCATTTCATCTCTCCCTCCACTCCATCCTCTACCTAGCTCCTACCACTACCACCTCCACTTCCACTGCGGCGTTCTACTCTCCGGACGGCGGCCGACGTCACGGAGGAGCAAGGACGACCACGGCGGTACCGGCGGCGGCGTGGGGCGAGTCGGGTGGACGGCTTGAAGCTCGGAGGCGTTCAAGTGTCCGGTAGGGTGACGGTTCCCCTTAGCATCGCGTTATTGGCCATGTTTACCCCGTTTAAGCTTGTTTGATCTTTGGTTTCGGGGGGTAGAATGAGCATGTTTAGGAATTCTTTTGATGACATAGGGGATTTCCATGAATGTGTTGCCTATGGCTAGTATCACTCCTCTTTTCCCTCCGTTTTTGGGTGAATTTTGGGGTGTTTTGGGGTTGGGAAGGGAGCCCTCGGGCTCAGGCGACTCTGGTTCCTGGGGTTAAAACACGTCGTGCATGGACGACGCCTTTTTGAAGGGCGTCGAGCCATCACGACGCCTTTTAGACAGGAATCGCCTGACAGAGAGTCTGCCAGTTCGGGGATTCTGGGACTAAAAGACGTCATATGTGAACGACGCGTTTTCGAATGGCGTCGGTTAACCATGACGCCTTTTAAAGGCAGAAATCCCGTGAGTAAGGGACTTGGAATTTCCGGATTTATGTGTTGATTGGCGTCTGAGGATGTCGACGCCTTTTAAAAGGCGACTACTGGTGTCGACGCCTTTTAGGCCTGATTCTGAAGACTGTTTTACATGAACCTGTACTTGGAGCTTGAATGGCGTCGGCCTTGGGCGACGCGATTCAAGACAGAACCTCACTAAATCATGCCAGTAAAACGTGTTTATACTGTTAGATAGATGGTTAATGCATGCTTTAGTGTACCGATAGAGATGGATTCTTCATAATCGGATGGTTCTATATGTGTGTTATGCGATCGCGGACTTTTCACGTGACCGGATCGCACTGTGTTGGGTTTTGAGTTACTGTGGACCTGGAGTGACATTGTAGCACTTTATCACCCTGTGCTGGTGGGGGTGTGAGCACAGCGCCGGTGGGGGCGTGGGCGGGGTGACGCCTAGTGAGAGAGGGTCACCTGGTGAACTCCGGGGTCAGCTAGTACCGGTGTCGGAGTGGTACATTCGGAGAGTCACTCATGCTGAGGGAAGGAGTAGCCACCTGAGCCGGTTGGGCCGGAGTAGCTAGCGTGCTATCCGAGGGGTTACTGTTTGGTCTCAGCGGGTCGAGGTTTTTCCACTGTTGTTGTGTGGTTAGCGAGTTTTATCGAGACGACAGTTGTGGGTTTCCTAGTCGGCTGGTTTAATATATGCATGCTTGTTATAATACGATTGCATGTGAATTCACGTTAAGAATTAGGAATTGTACCTCTTGTGCTTATCTCCTTTCCGTTAGCTGTACCTTGCACTTGTGGGTGTGTGCGTGGGCAGTGGGGATCGAAGGATCCCTACTGAGTCTTGTCTTTGAGACTCACCCCTCCTGCGGTTTTCAGGTGAGGACTCTCAGCAGACCTAGTGAGGAGAGTGCGGCCGTGAGTTGAGCACCGTCAGCAGTTGTTCCGGGGTATGCCCCGACGTAGTTGTGATTTTATTTCTGGCCTGTACGCTTAATTATTTCCTTCCTGTTGGAATATGTAATTATTTGCTGTATCGAGTCGCATTGTAATAACTTTTAATTCCTGCACTTTTATTTCAGTTCAATGCGATGTGAATGTTTAACTTAGTTTATTATTTATCTCCCAGACTTGATTAGATCCTGGTTTGGTTCCAAATTAATGATTCGGTACCCATTTAGTAATCGGATCTCCGATTATAGGGTGGCGGGTCGTTACACATGGCCAGAGCCACTCCGAATCAGGTTGCCGCGGACTTTAGCCGAGAAATCCGTGCCGCTCTGATTCGGTACGTATGGCCGGAGCCATTCCGAATCAGGTTGCCGCGGACTTTAGCTGAGAAATCCGTGTCGCTCTGATTCGGTACGCATGGCCGGAGCCACTCCGAATCAGGTTGCCGCGGACTTTAGCTGAGAAATCCGTGCCGCTCTGATTCGGTACGCATGGCCGGAGCCACTCCGAATCAGGTTGCCGCGGACTTTAGCTGAGAAATCCGTGCCGCTCTGATTCGGTACGCATGGCCGGAGCCACTCCGAATCAGGTTGCCGCGGACTTTTGCTGATTATTGCTGAGACACTTTTCAAAGAACAGACTTTCCTTATGTCTCCTGGCTAAATTCCAGGTTAATTTACATGAAGTGCCGAAGGTACCCCGTATTTTAGACAAGGGGGATGTGTCTCTGAAGGGGTCCCTAATCCGCGGGCCCCTCGGTTGCTTCCGTTTACGAATACTTCAGTCATTTTAAAGGCATAGCCTTAAAAAAAAAAAAAAAAAAAAAGGGATCTCTTCGGTTGTTGCCTCGTTGCTCCGAGGTCCTCCGGTCGCGCCTCTGTCGAGGCTGTTCTTACTGGTATAGTGGCAGTGGCCTGCTCTGACGAGGCGATCTATCTCCCCCCGAAGTTGCCGACATTCATCAGTCATGTGGCCGGTCTCCTGATGGTATTCGCAATATCTGCTAGGGTCCCTTCGGCGATGATCAGATTTTATGCGTTGAGGCCGCCGGAGCATATGCTTTACCTCCGTAAGCATTTGGGAAGGGGGAGCAGGTAGCGGTAGGTGCCGCGGCTGCGGACCATGTTGCTTGCCTCGGTCCCGCTCCTTCCGATATCGCCTACGTAGAGGTTCCTGATTTACAAGTGATGGGTGAGCTGCCCGAGGGGCAGGCGGTGCCGAGGGCTCGTCGTTCACCGAAACGGCCTCGTCGACGAAGACTTGCGAAGACGCTGGCCGAGGCTCCTCATTCTGTACAGGGCGAAGGGGAGGTGCCTGATGGGGGAGTTGGCTCAATACCCCCATGTACTGGGCCATGGCAGATACCATGTTTGCCAAAGATGTGACAGTGGCAGTCAGTGTGGTCATTTGTTGCTGAAGTTCCTTTATCCGGTTGTCTTCAGCTGTAGACCCTGGCGTGACTAGCCATGCCGCGCTCAAAGGGGCGGGTGGAGTGCCTTCGGAGAGTGGTAACTGCGCTGGGGCCTCCCGTTCCTCTGTTTCGCTTTGACCGGATCGTCGGTTTATTGGTCGTTGAGACATGACTTGTTTGTTGGTTTCCCACAGACGGCGCCACGTGATGTAGCCGAAGCTATCACGACCGGATTCCGAAGCCGGAATCCGAAAAGAAGGATCCGGAGCTGGGTCGGATCGGTGTTCAGAGGCCCGACGGGGATCCGGAAGGCGAAGGATGTAGAGGCGAAGCCGAAGGTCCGAAGGCCGAGGGGTGCTCGGTCGGTGGCTGGCTTGCTCCGGGAAGTCGGGGCCGAGGCTCCTTCGGCGGACGAGAGAGCATCCCTTTGGCAATAAATAGCGGTGTATTTATGGAAAATGATAGAGGATGGTTAACGGTGGTAGCCGATATAGGACTAAATGCGGGTTCACTGATAAACCGCCATAGCGCTTGATCCACCACCGGAGTGGGCCGGACTCGGCTACCGGGCCGAAGGGGGTTGGGCCGCTGATGGGCCGAAGCCTGTTGGGCCCTGGGCTGCCGCGCTGTTCCTGGGCCGTAGGCTGGTGGGCCGCTGACGGGTTGAAGCCTGTTGGGCCGGGAGCGACGGTGCCGCTTACGGGCCGAGGGCTGTTGGGCCGCTGATGGGCCGAAGGTTACTGGGCCGCTGATGGGCCGAAGGCTACTGGGCCGCTGACGGGCCGAAGGCTCCCTGAGGGCCTTGTACTGCTGCTGTTGGGGTGAACGGGGTTTGGGCTTGCTTCAATGGGCCGAATCGGATTCTGCCTCATCATATATTTATATATTTATTGTCCATGCTGAATAGATTAAAATAGATTATCAGGTGTTTGAATAATTTACATAACTTTATCGAACGGTATCATCATCCTCAAAAATTTATACATATTAGTAATATCCTAGTACTGTTGCGGGGGTCTCCACTACTTTACCTCCAGAATCCCACATCACCAGGCTAATCTCTGCCATTTCGCGAAAGTTGCCAGTAATTGAGCCGGAGGCAAGGCCACCTAGTTACACTGCCCCCCTTGCACCGGGAGAAACACCGGATGAGCAGGAGAGGGTTGAAATAAAGAGTGTGTTTGATGAAGGATTTCATGTGGGAGAATTCTATGATGACGTGAAAGTTTTTTTACTTATCTTATTCAATTAAGGCGTGTGACGAGAGAAGCCAACATTTTATGATATTATTATATTTTTATCTAATATCTTTTTTAAAAAAATTTTATTTGAATTCCTCCTCTAGAGAGGATAAAAAAAAAAAATTAACTTTGTCCGGGAGGAAGCAGAGCAAGGAGGGACGGACATGAATGGGCTGAGCTGCCCTATTGCCTGCATCTTTAAATCTATCTATATTATATATATAAAATATAATTCTTTAATATCACGTGTTAATATCAGATAATTCTGTTTCTCGCTTAAATTTTAGCTTCCTCTTTTTTCATTCTCTATTAATATTATTACTTCCATTAATTCTGTCTCATTAATTTTCTATTTTCCTGTCTCATTAATTCTCTCTATCTGTCCGTTCCTTCTCATTAATTCTTTCTCTCCTCCCCTCTCTCTCTCTCACATTAATTGTCTTTCTCTCTGTCTCCACTATCTCACGATCTCTCTTCCTCCCCCTTTCTCTCGTTAAAACAGACTTCCATGGTGCACATGTCAACATTAGAGATCTATACTATATATATATATATATATATAAAACAAAATTTTTTACTGTCACGTGTTAACACTCAGAATTCTGTTTCTCGCTTAAATTTTATATTCCTTTTTCTCCATTATCTATTAATATTTCTACCCCCATTAATTTTGTCTCATTAATTCTCTATAATTCTTTCTCTACTCCCTTCTCTCTCATTAATTCTCCTTCTCTCTCTCCACTCTCTCACGATCTCTCTCCCACCCTCTTTCTCTCGTTAACTTTATACTATATATATATAAACAAAGTTCCCTGATGCCTCGTATTAACACTAGAAAATTTTATTTCTCGCTTAAATTCTATCTCTCTCTTTCTCCATTCCTCTATTAATATCTCCACCCCATTAATTATGTCTCATTAATTCTTCCTTTGCCCATTCTCGATCTTATTAATTCTCTCAATCTCCCTACTTTCTCTCATTAATTCTTTATCTTCTCCTCACTCTCATTAATTCTCTTTCTCTCTCTTTCCACTCTTTCACTGTCTCTCTCCTTCCCTCTTTCTCTCATTAACTCTCTCTCTCTCTCTCTTTCTCTCTTGACCGGATCTTGATCGCCTGCTCCGCTTGCCTGTTCCACAAAGTACTCCACTATATATGATCCAGATAAGCATGATAAATCTCAGTCTCACAGGCACCTAACGCAAAAATCGGAAACGGATTACCTTTCCCGGTTGAGAACATGTTCTCCCAGTTCTCTTTCTATTCTACACATTGTTTCTTTCTCTTCAAGCATGTTTCTACGACCGTCTCCATGCATAGTCTCAGTGACCCGTCAACTGGACGGATCAGTCGTACTGCAACACGTTAGATATATGACAGTTCCATCTTTATTTTATTTTTTCAACTAAATTAATTAGGGAGACAAAATCTTTTTCATTTCTGATGTAGACTGGATCTATCACGACCGGATCCCGCAAACGGGGATCCGGAAAAAAGAGGATCCGGAGCTGGTCCGGGTCGAACAGTGACGAGGGGACCCGACAGGGATCCGCGTCGGGGCGAAGACGGGGTCTTCTCGGGATGAAACGGATCCGCCCGCGGGGGGCGCGATCTGTCGCCGGAGCTGCTCTTGTATAGTGAGTCGCTGCTCCTTCGGCGGACGGAGGCGCGGCGCGAGCAGGAGCTTCTCTCGGCCGAGTGGTCGACGAGCGTCGGAGCAGAAGCCGGAAAGTCCGAGATCGGACGGGGGGACGGCTCGCTCTCCGACCAGGGGGCCCGGAGCCACCTTCAGCGCGAGGCCGAGGCTCCTGACGCAGGGCAGCTGGTGGAATCGCCCTCGGACAGCGAGTCCGGAGGCTACTTCAGCGCGAGACCGAGTCTCCTAGCTTGAGGCAGCCGGTCGTTCGGCGTCGAGACCAGGGAGAGGAATCCGAGGTCGGCGGCCGAGACCGACTCGGGGAGGTCGGCGATGATTCGAACCGAGCCCCTGCAGGAGGGAAAGAAGAAGAAGAACCGGTCAGCAGGAGTCCCGGGCGTCAGCCCTGGGGAACCCCCTCCGACGGTCAAGTTAGCTTCTGAAGAAGATTCGATTCAGAAAGCAAGAAAGGGTAGCTATAAAGCTATTCGGAAGCTTGGGGAGGCATCCGTTTTTTCCACCACCTTCTTAGCCACAAATAATGGGATATTTATAGCGGAAGATAGCGGATGGTTAACGGTGGCAGCCGATATAGGACTAAAGGAGGCTTACTGACAAACCGCCATAGAGTCTGATCCGCCACCGGAGTGGGCCGGACTCGGCTACCGGGCCGAAGGGGGTTGGGCCGCTGACGGGCCGAAGGCTTGCTGGGCCACTGACGGGCCGAAGGCCTGCTGGGCCACTGACGGGCCGAAGGCCTGCTGGGCCACTGATGGGCCGAAGGCTCCCTGAGGGCCTTGTACAGCTGCTGCTGGGCTGATCTGGGCGTTGGGCTTGTTTTAATGGGCCGAATCGGATTCTGCCTCATCACATAGCCCCCCACTCTTGTCTTCCTCAGTTCTGAGATGGCAAGAGTATAGTCCGAAGCTCGTTGAAGAATGGAGTAATCAGGTTTCCTACCCGAAGCCTTCTATTCCTTTTCTTGAGAAGAGGGTGCCCTCGGTCTGCCGAGGGTCTATCAGCTGCTTCGTCTTCACTCGGAGTGGTGACGAAAGGCTTCTGCTTCTGAAGGTGAAGAGCCGAGCCCTCTGATTTGTCAGAGGACTCCGAAATCCCTGCCGCTTCCCGATCGGTACGGGTTATTTGCGGACTTTAATAATATACCTCGCCGCTTCCCGATCCGGATTATATGGCCGAGGGTCATTCGTCGGACCGAGGTACCTGCGGACTTTAGAGAGAATACCATGCCGCTCCCGATATGGTTTGCATGGCCGAGGCCACTCCCGGTACGGTTTACACGGACTTAGAGAAAACCATGCCGCTCCCGATACGGTTTGCATGGCCGAGGCCACTCCCGGTACGGTTTACACGGACTTAGAGAATACCATGCCGCATCCTGATCCGGATTACATGGCCGAGGGCCATTCGTCGGATCGAAGGACCCGCGGACTTTTGAGAGAATACCATGCCGCTCCCGATACGGTTTGCATGGCCGAGGCCACTCCCGGTACGGTTTACACGGACTTAGAGAAAACCATGCCGCGTCCTGATCCGGATTACATGGCCGAGGGCCATTCGTCGGATCGAAGGACCCGCGGACTTTTGAGAGAATACCATGCCGCTCCCGATACGGTTTGCATGGCCGAGGCCACTCCCGGTACGGTTTACACGGACTTAGAGAATACCATGCCGCGTCCTGATCCGGATTACATGGCCGAGGGCCATTCGTCGGATCGAAGGACCCGCGGACTTTTGAGAGAATACCATGCCGCTCCCGATACGGTTTGCATGGCCGAGGCCACTCCCGGTACGGTTTACACGGACTTAGAGAAAACCATGCCGCGTCCTGATCCGGATTACATGGCCGAGGGCCATTCGTCGGATCGAAGGACCCGCGGACTTTTGAGAGAATACCATGCCGCTCCCGATACGGTTTGCATGGCCGAGGCCACTCCCGGTACGGTTTACACGGACTTAGAGAATACCATGCCGCGTCCTGATCCGGATTACATGGCCGAGGGCCATTCGTCGGATCGAAGGACCCGCGGACTTTTGAGAGAATACCATGCCGCTCCCGATACGGTTTGCATGGCCGAGGCCACTCCCGGTACGGTTTACACGGACTTAGAGAATACCATGCCGCGTCCTGATCCGGATTACATGGCCGAGGGCCATTCGTCGGATTGAAGGACCCGCGGACTTTTGAGAGAATACCATGCCGCTCCCGATACGGTTTGCATGGCCGAGGCCACTCCCGGTACGGTTTACACGGACTTAGAGAAAACCATGCCGCGTCCTGATCCGGATTACATGGCCGAGGGCCATTCGTCGGATCGAAGGACCCGCGGACTTTTGAGAGAATACCATGCCGCTCCCGATACGGTTTGCATGGCCGAGGCCACTCCCGGTACGGTTTACACGGACTTAGAGAATACCATGCCGCGTCCTGATCCGGATTACATGGCCGAGGGCCATTCGTCGGATCGAAGGACCCGCGGACTTTTGAGAGAATACCATGCCGCTCCCGATACGGTTTGCATGGCCGAGGCCACTCCCGGTACGGTTTACACGGACTTAGAGAATACCATGCCGCTCCCGATACGGTTTGCATGGCCGAGGCCACTCCCGGTACGGTTTACACGGACTTAGAGAAAACCATGCCGCGTCCTGATCCGGATTACATGGCTGAGGGCCATTCGTCGGATCGAAGGACCCGCGGACTTTTGAGAGAATACCATGCCGCTCCCGATACGGTTTGCATGGCCGAGGCCACTCCCGGTACGGTTTACACGGACTTAGAGAATACCATGCCGCGTCCTGATCCGGATTACATGGCCGAGGGCCATTCGTCGGATCGAAGGACCCGCGGACTTTTGAGAGAATACCATGCCGCTCCCGATACGGTTTGCATGGCCGAGGCCACTCCCGGTACGGTTTACACGGACTTAGAGAAAACCATGCCGCGTCCTGATCCGGATTACATGGCCGAGGGCCATTCGTCGGATCGAAGGACCCGCGGACTTTTGAGAGAATACCATGCCGCTCCCGATACGGTTTGCATGGCCGAGGCCACTCCCGGTACGGTTTACACGGACTTAGAGAATACCATGCCGCGTCCTGATCCGGATTACATGGCCGAGGGCCATTCGTCGGATCAAAAGGACCGGGCTTCAGAAGAGCCGCACCGCGTCCTGATCCGGAAAACATGGCCGAGGGCCATTCGTCGGATCAAAAGGACCGTGCTTCGGAAGAGCCGCACCGCGTCCTGATCCGGAAAACATGGCCGAGGGCCATTCGTCGGATCAAAAGGACCGGGCTTCATAATAGTGCCGCTCCGATCCGATACTCATGGCTGGAGCCGCACTTGGTTTCATTCCTCCCTGCGATATCGCTTTCGGGAGGGCTCATGGTCCTCGGGCCAAGGGTGGACCACCTGGGAGGCAGGTGCCGAGGAGGATTCGGCTGCGCCTTTTCCTTTGGACATCATCAGGGCCTCCCGGTTGACATATTTGTGTGCCCGGGTTATGAGGTCCTGGAAAGTAGGGGGATGGCGCTTCCCGATGGAGCCGAGGAGCCCTTCGTCCCGACACCCGCTGATCACGGCCGAGACCGCGATTGAGCTGTCGAGGTTTGGGATATGGGCGGCCTCGGTCTGGAACCTGGTGAAGTACTCTCGGAGAGTTTCGGTGGTGCCTTGCCGGATGGCTAGCAGGCTGGCCGATGTCTTGCACTGCCGGGTGGCGTCATAAAACTGGTCGATAAACAACTGGCCCAACTGGACCAGGGAATGGATGGAGTTGGGGGCCAGTGTCTCGAACCAGGTCAGAGCCGTTTTCTCGAGGGTGAGGGGAAATAGCCGGTAGCGGGCTGCCTTGGTGACTCCTCGGACCGAGAGATAAGCATTAAATCTCCGGAAATGGCAGACCGGATCCGTCATTCCATTGTAGAGACCTTCCGGCAGCTTGAAATCGGGAGGCACCTCGGTAGCCAGGAGTTCCGGCGAAAACGGGGTTTGCTCCAGGATTTTACTAGCTAGGGGCGCCCCGTATGGCCGAGACACCATCTGTTGCACTTCCTTCTTCATCGCCATTAGCCGCCGGTCCAGGTCCGGGACAGTTGAGGTGGCGACTGGCTGTCCATCGGTTCTGACCGAGTGGAGCCCGGATGAAGCACAACCTCGCCTTGTCAGGTGACTGATGCGAGGGGCTCGGGCAGGCAGTGCCGAGGGCTTGCTGCGCGCTGAGGCGGCTTCGGCAAGGGAAATCGGTGCGGGTGCTGGCCGGAGCCTTGCATCTTGAACCGGGTAGAGTGGGGGGAGCTGCGCTTGCTGAGGAAGCTGCCCCGTCAGTCCCATGCGCTGGGCGATGGCGGACACCATCTCTTGAAGAGGCGCTAGGGACGTGACGGCAGCGGCCAGCGTTGCCATCTGCTGCTGGAGCACCCCTACTCGATCTTCCGAGCCGAAGGACTCCGGTATGGTCGGCAGAGGCAGGTTCGGCGGGGCAGAAGGTGCGCCTTCGGAAGGCAGCATCTGCGCCGAAGCCTCCCGCGCATCTGCTTCGCTCTCTCCGGATCGTCGGGTCACAGGTCGCTGAGACATGACTTGTTTTGTTGGTTTCCCACAGACGGCGCCACGTGATGTAGACTGGATCTATCACGACCGGATCCCGCAAACGGGGATCCGGAAAAAAGAGGATCCGGAGCTGGTCCGGGTCGAACAGTGACGAGGGGACCCGACAGGGATCCGCGTCGGGGCGAAGACGGGGTCTTCTCGGGATGAACGGATCCGCCCGCGGGGGGCGCGATCTGTCGCCGGAGCTGCTCTTGTATAGTGAGCCGCTGCTCCTTCGGCGGACGGAGGCGAGGCGCGAGCAGGAGCTTCTCTCGGCCGAGTGGTCGACGAGCGTCGGAGCAGAAGCCGGAAAGTCCGAGATCGGACGGGGGGACGGCTCGCTCTCCGACCAGGGGGCCCGGAGCCACCTTCAGCGCGAGGCCGAGGCTCCTGACGCAGGGCAGCTGGCGGAATCGCCCTCGGACAGCGAGTCCGGAGGCTACTTCAGCGCGAGACCGAGTCTCCTAGCTTGAGGCAGCCGGTCGTTCGGCGTCGAGACCAGGGAGAGGAATCCGAGGTCGGCGGCCGAGACCGACTCGGGGAGGTCGGCGATGATTCGAACCGAGCCCCTGCAGGAGGGAAAGAAGAAGAAGAACCGGTCAGCAGGAGTCCCGGGCGTCAGCCCTGGGGAACCCCCTCCGACGGTCAAGTTAGCTTCTGAAGAAGATTCGATTCAGAAAGCAAGAAAGGGTAGCTATAAAGCTATTCGGAAGCTTGGGGAGGCATCCGTTTTTTCCACCACCTTCTTGGCCACAAATAACGGGATATTTATAGCGGATGGTTAACGGTGGCAGCCGATATAGGACTAAAGGAGGCTTACTGACAAACCGCCATAGAGTCTGATCCGCCACCGGAGTGGGCCGGACTCGGCTACCGGGCCGAAGGGGGTTGGGCCGCTGACGGGCCGAAGGCTTGCTGGGCCACTGACGGGCCGAAGGCCTGCTGGGCCACTGATGGGCCGAAGGCTCCCTGAGGGCCTTGTACAGCTGCTGCTGGGCTGATCTGGGCGCTGGGCTTGTTTTAATGGGCCGAATCGGATTCTGCCTCATCAATTTCCATGTTAAAAAATAAAATAATAAATATTTAAAAATTCTTTTATATCAATCCCTATAGATATAATGAATTTAAAATAAATATTTATATCTTACATTTTTTATATTAATCCTTTTGTACTTCAGTTTTACAATTTTTAATCTGTATCTTTTGTTACCGGCATTTTTTTTAAACTCTACTATAGTTAAATGTGAGCTTAAGTTTAACTCAATCGAGAAAACCCCTATTTAACTTTAAGTTTTACTTGCTTCACCCATAGTCGGTGCTGCATTGGCTGCCGATGCGTTCAAAATTAAAAGAATCGAAGGTCAATCCCAAACTTGCCCCATGAGCCCGTACAATCCGATCTCTGATCAGATAATCTAAAAAAAATAATGTAAAAAATAAAAAATATATATATTATTTGGCTCGACCCATTAAGGTTATTCATTGTTCTTTGTAGCTTTTTTTATTTTTTCGAGTCATTTAAAGTATTTTCGTTTATTTAACATTGATTTGACGAATATTCCATGAATACTTACTTCTTTTAGTGATTTTTAACCGAAAGAATTTATTACTAAATTATATTGTTTATAGGGATTAATGTCAAAAATATGCAACATACATGAATTTATTTTGAATTCACTATATTCATAGAGATCAATATTAGAAATTTCAAATATTTAATTATCCCCTTAGAGTCCTTTTCATTCTTTAGGGTTTAGATTTTACGGTCTGAAAATAAAATTCAACTGTAACTATTTGATTAGGTGTGTGTAAAGAATATTTTAAAAAATTTAAAAATAATAAAAAATAAAAAATATTTTAATTAACTTCTAAATTTTTTTCAATCTACAAGATTTTAATTTTAAAAAACTTAAACCTCCGAAGTAGAAACTGTGCACCGGATACGAATCGACCCCTATGGATTGCAGACGCCTGGATTAGAGAGAGAACCGGAAGAACAGGTTCTCAACTGGGAATGATAGTCTGTTCCTGGTTATAGCGTTGGGTGCTTCTGGGATTTATCTTGCTTACTTGGCTTTTACCGTTACTTTGTCTAATTTATATTATATATATAAAATAGAGTTATCTGAGATCACGTGTCGACATCAAAAATTTCTATTTTCTGTCTAAATTATTTCTATCTCTCTTCCTTTCCTATTAATACGTATGTTTCTATTAATTCTCTCTCTTCCTCTCTTTTTCATTAATTCTCTCTCTCTCTCTCAACATCTCTCTTCCTTCTCTCTCTTATTAATTATCTCTCTCTCTGCATAACTATTATCGTTATTATCTCTCTTTCTCTTCTTTCATATTTTTCTCTTTCTATTAATATTTCTATCTCCTATTATTATTATTTTTGCTATTATTGTTGCAATATCTTGAGATAATAATAATTAAATTTGACATTATTATATTATTATTCTATTACTACCACTACTATTATTATTATTATTATATTATTATTTTTTAATTGGATAATAATAACTAAGTTTGATATATTATTATTAAAAATAATATCAAAATGATAGTCTCATAGGATAATGATAATTAATTTTGATATTATTACTATTATTATTATTATTATATCTTTTTTATCTTTTTTCACATTTTTCTCTCTTCCTATTAATATTTTTATTTCCTAATTTTTTATCCCCTGTTATTATTATTGTGGTTGTTATTGTTGTTGTTGCAATCTTGAGATAATAATAACTAGTTTGACATCATCATCATTATTATTATTGTTATCATTGTTATTGAGATAGTCTCATAAGATAATAATAATTAATTTTGATATAATAATAATAATAATAATAATTATTATTATTATTATTATTATCTCTCTTTCTTCTCTTTCATATTGTTCTCTTCCTATATTTCTATCTCATATTTTTTCGATCTCCTATTATTATTATTTTTGTTATTGTTGTTGCAATCTCTTAAAATAATAATAACTAACTTTGACATTATTATTACTACTACTACTATTATTTTTTTTATGATAATTTTATGGGATAATAATAACTAATTTTGATATTATTATTAAAAAATAATATCAAAATGATAGTCTTATGAGATAATGATAATTCATTTTGATATTATTATTATTATCTTTTTTTCTCCTCTTTCACATTTTTCTCTCTCTTTATTAATGCTTTTATCTCATATTTTTCTATCCCTTATTATTATTATTATTGTTGTTGTTTCAATATCTTGAGATAATAATAACTAATTTTGACATCATCATCATCATTATTATTCTTATTATTATAAAGATAGTCTTATAAGATAATAATAATTAATTTTGATATTATTATTTTTAAATTATAATTATTATTTTATTAATAAGACCAGTCTCTCTCACACTTTTCTCACTCATATTATTATTGTTGTTGTTATTGTTGTTATTATTAATATTTGGACAATCTTTTACACTAATAATAAATTTTGATATTTATTATTATTATTGAGAAATCTCATGAGATAATAATAACTAATTTCTTTATTAACGAGACCGATCTCTCTCTCATTTTTCTCTCAATTTATATTTCAACACAATATTTATTAGAATAATCTTATGAGATAATAAATAATAACTTTCAATTCACTTTTTAATTTTCTCTCTCAATCCATATTCCAATTGGATATAATGATTGTGACTTTTAATGTTTACCAAACAACTAACTTAATATTCATAGAAAAAAATTATATTTTTAAATATATATTTTTTATAATTATTATAATTATTTTTTTAAAAGATATAAAATATTAATTTTATTTACATTAATTTTATTTTTTTATTCAATCATGTTAACTCGCAGTGCATATTGCAACTAGTTTACTTAACTACATGATCCTGGTGCATGCATGCAACCGCAGTTTTGGACGGCTGTGTTCAAAAACTCAACTTCGAAGTCCACACATTCTCTGGGACACCCCAAGGGTGCCAAACTCGAACACCGACGCCGGCCAGGCAGGAATCGATGCGCAGCAGATCTCAACTCTCAGATGCATGGGGATGAATTGAATCCTCAGCACATGATGTTGCGCTGCTTAAATCCATCGCCTGCACAGGTGGTTAGGCAGGCACATTTATATGCTTAATAAACCCCCGCATGCAGCCGTGTCCTCCACTTTAAATTCACACGGTTGGGTTCCCTTCCTTTCCGGTTGTCGTCCTGGATGGTAGATGCCAACAGCTTCCCGAATCATCAAACCATTCTCTTTCCACTCCATGAGCTGCCGCTTCGCTTATGTGGTCTGCGCGCTCCAAGCTCGTCATGTCTTTTCTCCTTCACCGGTTGGTTTTAAGGTGGAGAGTGAGTAGCCATGATACGTCAGTAACTTGTCCACCACCATGGAACGATGAGTACGGCATGCGTCAGACGTGCCCATAAATGTGTGCTCAACCGTACCTGCACGGAACAGTAAGAGCTAGGGAAACCTGTAGCGGCGTGCTCCGGCTTCCGCCTTCACTAGTGTAGAAGCGCAGGAGAAATACCACCACCAGGGGTTTCCGGGTGCGGGAGTGTGTGCTGCGCGTGTACTGTAGTATGGTGGTGTGTGTAAGTTTGAGCCGGGTGGGTGTTCATGGGGCGTGAAGAGGACAACCGGGGCGGAGGAAGGGGACGAACGCAAGACGCCGAGGGGGAAGCAAAAGCCAAGGAGAAGCTCGGACGCTTCCAAGCCCTTGTGACGTCGCGGCTCCCTTTCTGAGGCAGGAAATAAAATGTTGTGTATCGCCCTTTACGAAGGAAGTGACCGACGAAGCCTACGCTTGCGTTTACCTTTTAGCTTAAAAAATGAAGGGGCAAAGAACTGCCACGTTTGAAAGATCCTCTCTGACGAGAGGAAAAAGACCTCGTTTATCGAGCTTTTGTGTGCCGGGGGAACACAATCTATACTACCTTTTTGTAAATCGTCCCGCTCATGGAAACGGGTGACATAAGAACGAGTTCAAAGCGCGGGGAAGGTACAGGCGCAAAAGGTGCGATGGATTCGGGCTTTCGAACTACCACTTTCGCAGGTTAGGGGAAAAGCCGAAGGCGCTAAAGGCTGGTCATGGAGTTGAGAGGGCACAACAGCGATAGGGACATGATGTAAAAAGAGAAATCACAGAGGGATACCCTTCCTGGCCAGCGTCTACCTAATGGGACCACCAGAAATGCACGCTTTACGATGCAGAATCCTTCGTGAATGAGAAGTCCTTAGTCGAACAGGTAAGAAAAATGGTTTTGTAATTAATGTGCTTGATTTTATATTTGACATCACATAAGTAACATTAATTTTAAAATAAATGAATGACAAATACATAAGTAAAATTCGTGACTCTTCCTTGTATTATATGATGAGGCAGAATTTGATTCGACCCATTAAAACAAGTCCAAATCTCGTTCAGCCCAGCAGCAGCAGTACAAGGTCCTCAGGGAGTCTTTGGCCCATCAGCGGTCCAGCAGTCCTCGGCCCGTAATCGGCACCGTTGCTTCCGGCCCAACATGCTTCAGCCCGTCAGCGGCCCACCAGTCTACGGCCCGAGAGCAGCGCGGCAGCTCTAGGCCCAACAGGCTCCGGCCCATCAGCGGCCCAACCCCCTTCGGCCCGATAACCGAGTCCGGCCCACTCCGGTGGAGGACTAGGTACTATGACGGTTTACCAGTAAGCCTGGACATAGTCCTATATCGGCTATCACCATTAACCATCCTCTATCCTCTGCTATAAATACACCGTTATTTATTGCCAAATGTATGCTCTCTGATACCTCCGAGACCCTCAAGGACTACAGTCCAAATAGCATTAAAACTACTCTTTGCCTTCTGAATTGAATCATCTTCATGAGCTAATTTGACCGTCGGAGGGGGTTCCTTAGGGCCGAAGCCCGGGACTTCTGCTGACCGGTTTTCTCATTCTTTTCCTCCTGCAGGAGCTCGGTTCGAATCATCGCCGACCTTCCCGAGTCGGTCTCGGCCGCCGACCTCAGACTCCTCTCTCTGGTCTCGACGCCGTGCGCCGGCTGCCCCGCCACCGGAGACCACTCGGTCTCGCGCTGTCCCTTCGTCTGCCGAAGAAGCTTCGGCCCCGACTTCTCGAAGACAGGCCAGCCTCCCGCTGAGCGGCCCTCGGCCTCGGACCGTCGGCTTCGCCTCTGCGTCCTTCGTCTTCCGGATCCCCGTCGGACCTCTTAAACATCGATCCGACCTAACTCCAGATCTATTTCTTCGGATTCCAACTTCGAAATCCGATCGTGATAGCTTCGACTACATCATTATCTATGTTATACGGTCAAATACACAATTTACAAAACTATTTTCCAACAGGCAACAGGTGTCACATAAATGTATGCAGAATATCATCCTCCCACGGCGCGGTGGGTGGCCAGTGGCCATCTCATCGTTGCCATTCCCAGATGTACGCTCTTTCACCGCCCGCCTGTTTGTATCTACACTGTGGGAACGATGTGATCTCTATCGTCCCTACAAGCCGCCGTGTCACATCTCGAGATCTGACGGACGCCGGCTCGCCCCAGGTGGAAGCAAAGGACGGACCACGTGGGCCCATACTGAAGCCCCTGGCAAATGGGGAATGGGACGCTGGACCCCGCATGTCCGTCTGACCTCATGATTGGACAGTTGGAGTGGGGTCCGCAGATGACGATCGTGCCAGCGGCAGTGCCCGGGCTACCCTAGGAAACAAGTCCTCGAGATTGCCAAATCCTGAATCATGATGAGATAGACAACTGGATGCAGAAGGAGGTGAAACCAGCAAAAGATAACTCGGATGCAGTCACTCGAGTTAAAATTTTTGAAATACGCAGCTTTAGAGCCACCCATTCTAAACTTGCTCCACGCCCAGCCGCGCAAGGCCGGTGACGGGATCTACTAAAACCTTGGCCTTCGCGCACGGCACCCGCCATCGGCGGCATCTCAAAGCAGTACAACAACTTTTGACTGCTTAATTTACTAGGAAAAAGAGGTGAAGCAAGGAGGAGAAGAGGCCACCTCTCCCCGTCTTAAATAAACGCTTCCCTCGGGCAACCGATTTGGCTGCTATGCTACTCATGCCTGTGCTCAAGCTCATCACGTGGCATCAAAATTTTCGCTTGCTCTCTCCCTTTCTCCTCCCTCCCTCTCTCTCCCACTCACCAGCTCGCCCCCATCTTCTGTCTGTCTCTCTCTCTCTCTACGCATCTCTTCTCTGACTCTATCTTTCTACGCTGCTACAAGGAAGTTGGTCGTGACTTGGTGATGTAGCAGCGTCGCTGCCAGCGCCATATATATCAAAACCAGCGATGTCGCCAGCCGGGCTGAAGCTGAGGCCCGTGCTGTGCCTGGTAGCTCTCGTGGGCATCTGGACAGTACTACAGATGTGGGCGTGCTCCTCCTCCTGCCAGGCGGTGGCAATTCGGGTACTCCCAGCAAGCCCCACGGCGAGGCAACACAGCGAGAAGCCGGTGTTCCACGGGAGGAGGCCGTCGCCGCTCGACTACGGCTTCCCCGCTTCTTCCACCACCGCGACCACGACGGGCGGCGCCCAAGCTGGGTGGAGCTCGCGGTGGACGCCCCCGGAGGACTTGGGAGAGAGCAAGCGGAGGGTGCCCAGCTGCCCCGATCCCCTCCACAACCGGTAATGTTCTCCGTAGCGTGCGTTCTGCGTAGAGTGCATAGTTTTTGGTTGGCTTCCCAGTATACGCCCGTTTTCCTAGTAAACGTAGATGGAGAGGGAGACCGGGAGTATTATTGGAAGTCTACTGCGCCTGTGTACATCGATGAAGGCAACCCAAGCTGACAGACGAAGGACAATATTATATAATCACGGTTCTTTTTTTGCTTTTTTTGGCTACCTTTACGCGTTAGATATGGTATACTACATTAATTTACCTGTGTAGGTGGGTCCCCCAAATTGGATTTTTGAAAGGGGATGCTGAAGAAATTAAAGGAGAGAGAAGGCTTGGTATTGTTAGAAGCTCGGCCATTTGGTTTTCCTTTGTCTCATTGTTGAAGTGGTTGTTCGCATAATGATGTCCTCTTAAGACGGGCTGTTGTGTAATCAAGCCGCAGATTCTTGTGATCCCTTTGATGCAGAGCCGAGCTTGTTCGCCTCTTCCCCACCGTCACTACAATAATAGAGGACGTTGCCGTATCGCTGACTAATTTATGGTATGTCTCCACCTATTCCATTGCGATACCGCATATTTCGGTGACAAATTTATTATTATCTCCTCCTATCTGTTCTCTGTTCGTTTCTACGTGTGTGTGTATATATATATATATATATATAATCTCTTCACTTCACTGAACATAGCTACGGTTATGGAGTGTCGTTTCAGTGATTAGGACCCGAAGGGTAAGGCAACTATGGAGAACAAATTTTCAAGCATGTTTTTTTAGCTCAAACTCTTTAATGAAGTATTTGTAAAAAACGAAACCAGTAATTCTTGCTGCAATCTCCTTCCCTCCCCTCCCCTCCCCCCCCCCCCATTTGGTGGGTAATTTTTTTTTTGAATTTTTATTTAAGTCAGCCTTGAGGTGTCCTACTCGTCTATACAATGTAATGTCCGAACATGCAAGCCAAAAAAAATCCGATAAAATAAAATAAAATTATATATATATATATATATATATATATATATATATTTGGCTCGACCTATTAAGAGAATTTTACATTTTTGAATTTTTTTTGAAACATTTGATCAAACATTAAATTGTAGACCGGGTAGGACACCTCAAGGATGACCTAAATTTATTTATTTTTTTTAAATATCCATAGCAATGTCTCTATTGCAATTAGATTCAGAAAGAGACATTGCAACAAATATTATTCAAACTAGACGAGTATTACTCAAATCAAACATACCACTAACTCCTGCAAACATAATGCCCCATTGCCCGCAACTTGAAATGAATTCTTGCGCCTCTCTCCTTGTGTCCTAAGGCTCAAGGAAGGAGGTGATGAGGTATGGTCGGATCGCCCATTCACCCTCCCCTTTTGTGTCTTAGGTTGTAAGGAAGGCATAGAAGATCCCGTTTCTCCGATCTTGAAAGCCAAGGTTACATTTGAGATACGAGAGAATTCTTTTTAAATAACTTTTCCTCTTCAAAGAAGTATTTTCATAAAAAGTGGATGTGTTTGATAAGTTTGTTATTATCTATGAAGGAGAAAGTTTCTGGCGAAGGAGAATTTTTCCTTGTTATTATTTGCGGAGTCATTTCTTCATCTGTGGAAGAAAGAGAAAAAATAGAAAAGGTCTCTCTCTCTACTGATTCTTCTCTGTGGCATCAATGATAAAAAATTGTTATATTTTTATTTTTATGATTTAATTTATAATATATTTAACATATTTAAAAAATTTAAAGGTAAAAAGCTTTTAATATTTAAGATGGAGATAATTTAATCAAACTTATCAAGAAAGTCTTTCCAACTGTTTGGTTCATTTTGTTTTTGCAGATTTCTTTTATTTCTAAGATAAGATAAAAAGTACTTTTACTTGAAATCTCTTTTACTTGAAATTACTTCTGTTTAAATTATTTTTAAAAAAGTTTTCAAACGCAGCACAAGTAACCCTCTTATGCATAACTGCCTCCTTTTCTCGAGATGCACAGTGCTATATCTATTTTATGTCTTATCGGCTATTAAACTTGCCAGCAAAATTAAAGTATCAAATATTCACATTCCACTTTACTGTTGCTTCTTTTATTCATTTCGTTGTTCTAGTCAATGCGCCTCCGTGGCAGAATAAAGAAGGTGTTAGGGTTCATGCTATGTTCTTTCCACGTTCATATATATGGTCTTTTATTCATTTGATTTCCGTATCTTCTCTACTGGTGCCTTTACTAACATATTGATTTCTTTATCTTCTCTATAGGTTCCTATATACTTATATACCGGATAAATTGTCAAGGAAAAATATAGGGAGTAGTTCTGGGGAGGAGGAGAAAGGCAGGGAATGGGGATCCAAGGAGAGGTTTGAGTTAGGACAGCTACCAATCTTGCATTGTATGTGGGACAGAGGGAGGTGAGGAAGGATGGTTGTGCTAGTGTTTAAAATAAACGATAAGACAACTCTTTTAAATTAGTTTCTTCCTCAAGTCAAGACATTCGCATCTTGGTTGTGCTGGTGTTTAATTAATAGGGTGCTAGTGTTTATTTTGTCTGTGAAATTTAAAAGAGCAATATTAGCATGATAGAAAAGTTTCCTCAATTTTCTTATCCTATTAAAGGGAAAAATCCAAGTTGAAGGTTTATTCACAAATTTACCTGCTGCAATTACTCTCACTTTTTAAGTCCAGGCCAATCAAGTATACCCATGCTGGGTAAAAGAATTGGGAAAACTTTTATATTAAATAATTAATTATGTTTTCTTGTATGACCATCTGCAAACGGACTCAGGCTAGACTACAAAAAACACCCTCGACTCTGCATGCCACTGCCACTTCTCCATAAATCGCCATGAATGTGGCCCTCTTTCCACCATAGTTACATAACATTAAGTTTGAGCAAAGGCAAAACATAAAATAAAAGGAAATTACACACACAGAAGGGACATGCCTTATGTATTTGCATGATTGCTTTAAGGTTACTACCATCATAATCTAGTGAATATTTTCACTTATTATTTGTGTAAATCTACGTTTACTATATTTATCTTAAACATGCATAGCTATTCTTGCTTGAAGTTTGTTTAACAGAGTTAAATGCTACAAACATATGCAACTATATGCGAATGCCATAACTTTGAGATGATAATTTTAAATTTAACTTATTCCCACGCAACATGGTCTGGCAAATGATAGACTTTCCACTGTCAAAATAAATAGTGTAGCAGTCGGAAACTGGTCGGACAACAACGACCGACCCATCGGAGATTTTGACTACTGAATGATATTTGTTTGGTGGTGGAAACGTCCAGGATAGAGCCTGTAAGAGGAGGAATATAAGCGTTAGGGGGGACTTCCCGATCTGATGGAGGGTAAAATCCTCCGCTGTCTGAGTTAGGTTTTAGAAGACGAGATCTTGCTAGAGGTTTGTCATGCACAGAAAAAGTATATCTTGTTCTGAAGAGGGTCCAAAGATTATATGGTCTTCCCCTTGAAGTGTTCTGGGGACGGTTTTTCTTTCGGGAGAACGATTTGCCTACGATCGGATTCTCTTGATTAGGGGAGATCATGGGATATTGGGCAAGCCAGAACTTCCCCATAGTTGGACGGGGCGGATCTCGTGAACCTGCCATAAGTGGACGGTTAACTCCGTAGGACCCGCCTGATAGCGAGGATTGTGACAGAGTGCCCTTAGGAGGGCCTTACTGAGGACTTAGGGGATCTCGGGAGTGAAGATTGGGCTTCGCACTGAGAGATCCAAGGTTGCGGGCCCAGTGGGCCCAGGATTCGACCCCTATAGCATGAGCCGGGACTCTGAATGTTGCGCGGCCCTTTGCGTTGTTCCTGAAAGGTTGTGGGCTTTTGGGCCTTTGTACTTAATGGGCTATTTGGGTTGAGCCCAATTTTCCTTCGTCACTGGCCCCCTCACTGCCTTATTCGAATTTTAAATCTGAGAGTGAAGTTGCACGGAAAGTCCAACCATAAATGATTTTTGACGCGCGTCAAGATCTATCATCTGAAAGGGCATCCGAATGGCGACGTTTCGTCATCCCAAGTGCTCCTATGGACATCGATTGGCTTCCGAGACGACACCCCTTTATGGGAAATGATGGAATCTCTTCTCGGTAGCAGGCCCCGTACGTACGAGAATTCAGTACGTCCGCGTGGCGCTCTTGCATGATTGATTGGATGCTTGGAGATATCTGCCGTGGGCGCGCCCTTTCGCCTTAGCGTTGGTTGATGGGTGTGCCCTTATGGCGAGACGTCTTGGCGGCGCTCGACGTCCCAGGTGGCAGAAGCGCGAATCGGAGTGGATCTTCTCCTCTTTAAAGGCAGGCAGGCGAGTGGGACGTCAGGCTTACTTCTATGTTCGCCTTTGCGCTCTCTTCCGCCCACTGGGTCAGTAGAGGGAGAGTGTCTGTATTGCTCAGTGGCTCGCTTCCCTTCCCTGGTGAGTTCATCTTGCCCCTTTATTCTAGTAATCTTCTGGTCTTCCTCAGGTCCCATCCCCTTTGCAATCCTTCGCTTGGGTACGTTCCCAGCTTCTCTTTCTTGGCAGGGCGTTGTCTCGACTTGTATGACCTTCCCTCATTCCCATGGCTTTAGATGAAGCCTCTAGCTCTTTCAGTTTCTCCGAGAGGAGGGCCCCTGCTCTGGCTCGCCATAGCCGAAGTTCGGTCAAACTAGACAAGCTAAGGCGAATGATGGAAGAGTACAGAGTGCCACATGGGTATCGCCTCGTCGAGGCCGATCTCAATGACCGCTTATCTTTCAATGCCCCTAATGCCTTTTTGGCGTATCGGGAGATGTTCTTGGTCGGTTTTCGTCTTCCGGTCCCTCGCTTTGTATGTAGTCTCTTGATTTAGTACCGTTTGGCGCTGGCAAAACTGACGCCTAACGTCTGGTACTATATCTATGCCTTCCTACTCATCTGTCATAGGCGGCGCGTTGAGCCTACCGCCATGTTGTTCCACTATATGTTCCAACACCTTCCTAACATCTTGATCGATGACGGTTTCTTCTTTGTGAAGGCACGTCCTCGCAATTTATTTCTCCATTTGAGTTCTTCTGCTTCGAGCCACAAGTCGTAGAAAAAGCATTTCTTCTTTGTGACCAAGATCCCACAATTATTCCTCCCTAGGATTTCCGTACTACCTTCAATTTCACTCCCATGTAGGAGGATCCCCTGCCCCGACAGATTCCCTCTGACGTGGACCAGAGGAGGGTGAGGCTCCGGGCCGAGATCATAGACGATGCCGACCTCGAAGTTTGTGATATTGCGTTGCTGCAGGCTGGCCTTGCTCTGCGGGAGTCCAAGAGTGAGTGCCTACCTTAGCCTATGTTGACATTTTCTGACGGTCTGGTGACTTCTCTGTCTTGTTTCCTTTAGTTGAGACGAATGTTCGGGCCTCACTCGCAGAGGAGGCCACTCAGAAGGGTGCTGCAGAAGAAAGGAGAGGCACGGAAGTTCAAGAGGAGGCGGTGGTCGGCGAAGAGCCATCTGCGAATCGGCCTCCCACCAAGGCCTTGGCGTTGGGCGCAGGACTTGGCACGTCTTTCCACGACATTCCCGAGGGTGTCCCTCTTGACAGGGCAATGGCTGGCGGTGCTGACGTCTCCGCCCGTTTGGAGGAGATGCACAGGAGGAAGTGAGCTGTCGACGACTCTCCTCGGCAATCAGAGACGCTTGTAGCTGATAGCTCTTGCAGGAGTTGGCAGCAGACTGACACTGGGAAAGCCCCAGTGCTATGTGGTAAGAAGGCGATCATGGCCGAGATACCTCGGTCTTCGAAGGGGGTCGTGATCGAAGGCGCCCCGGTCGAGCCGAAGATGCCGGCGAGCCCCCCTCCCCCTCTGCGGAAATCGAGGCCAAAGATGTGGCAGCCCTCTGTCTGGAGGGTATTGTTGGGATCCGGGCGGGACGTGAAGAACGCAGCGGAAATGACGAACAAAATAAATCCCGCCCGATACCCGCTGATCCGAATCAGAACGAAAAACTAAAATCGAAAACAACGAGAAGTAATCCTATTACCGTGCGCGGATTCGAATCCGCTTCCGTCTCGATTTCGTCGAGGCGATGCCGCGAGCCGCACAAGCGTCCGGCCTCCAGCGGTATCCACGCGATCCTCCGCAGTGGTTCGTCATCGATCCCTTGTCCGTTTCAGCTCGCTCGCTGAAGATCCGTCGCCGCAACGATTGCTGAAATTATGTCGACGGGAATTCCCGATTTTCGGGAATCACACGCGGCGGAGACGGAGACAATCTCGGTGCCTCGAACGGGACGCCCAGAGGAGGAGAGAAAAAGGAGGGATGACGGCCAGCAAGGGGAAATCCTGGAGCTTGACCCAGGGTTTCTCAACAGCGCGTATATATATTAAGTGGGCGCGACTTTTCACAAAAGTCTCCGAGTTAATATAAATCTCACTTATGTACCACCGACTGAGAATCTTATTGCGTGTGACCCTCTAAACCCATTTATCAGTCCGGTTTTCAGCCCGTTAAGTCCAATAACTAGTTATTGACTTATTGTAATTAATTAATATCTAGATATTAACTAATTACTTAACCGAATTATTATCGCATGTAAATTCAGTTGGACTTCTGATCAAGTTGGATGCCAAGTAACACCGCATGATCCCGGAAGGCAATGGGGTTCAGCAACCCACTCATGGAACTTGTCCGTCCACAGTTACCACGTGGCTATAATCCTTCGTTCGCACAATACTCTCGAGTTAACTTAGGATATGGTCAACTGTCAAACCCTAGATTGTCAACTCACTTGAATCAGACTCTGCTTTACAATATCCGAAAACCACTTTTCTGATATTGTTACTGCTCTGGCCAGAGACTCATGTGGATCTATACTAGAGCATTCTCTCTCCAGTTACCTGAGAGCGAACGATCCTATATTGAACACACAATCACCTTCGAAGGTTTTTCGCTGGACCCGATCCTTGACTATTAGAGATCCCGTGGATAGGGATTCGTAGGTCAAAGTCAAAGTCCAGAAGTCCACCGACAAGGTATCTTTGGTGTCTCAAGTCTAAGGATCAACCACGCCACTGTGACGATGAATCAAGCCGATTGACAGTCAGGTAAAATTACCATTTGGCGATTCATGTCGGATCAGTTCAGTGAACTCATTCTCCAATGAGTACCTACAGGTTTACCATTGTGTCTCCACATTAGTAACTAACGAGATCAGTCACCCTCATCATATGAGCTAGAATAACCTGTACTAGTCTAACCGGATGTTTGATGTCCTTTTCAAACATCCTACGACTAGGAACAATTGAGAATATGTGTTTATAAGTCATCAGTCTCATTATTATGATCTCATCATAATCTGATGACTATTACACATATTCATGGACTTCATTATGCGCAAATATAAATATGCCAATCAACATAATGAATTTAATGCTATTAATTAGTGAACCACATTGAAATAGGTGCCTTATGATTGGCTTAGAAGACACCTATATCCATCAATCTCCCACTTGGACTCAAGCCAATCACCTTCGCATTTGATCTCCATCAAATCTAGGTGATGCTCACAAAAAGTCTGTGACTAAGGCTTGGTCAGGGATCTGCTAAATTATTTACAGATGGAATATTTCCATTACGTTATTTCCTCTTAAACCTTCGTCCCTGAATCTGTGAAAGAGCCTCAGAATGTTCTGTAACTTCTGAAGAGACCATGGCTCGATCACATAATTGATCGCTTCCATTGTTGTCCTACAACAACGAGATTTAATCAGAGACCTTTTAGAACTACATCTAGTTCAGGGATAAACCTTTTTCATCCATACTGTTCCAATAACAGTATCACTTGTTTATGTCGTCATCTTAATATCGAGTTTTGGATTGGAACCATTCCAATCCATTCCTTTCTACTAGAAGGTTGAATCCATTATTTGACTTGAAATTTAAGTCAGTGTGACCTCAGAGTTTCAAATCATTCTCTCCATATACGTGAATGCATCCTTAACACTTCTCAAGCGCTTAATGATGCAATTCACTCATGTATCTTTTAAGGAATCTTTTCTTTAAAGGAATAAATTCCATATCTCAACAATTGAGACTTGTTATGAAATTTATGCCAAACATCTTGATATACAGGTCAATATAATATCCCCACCAATCTATATTAATAGATTCGTATTTCCAATACGTGGGATATTATAACTAAACTTTATGGAGGAAAACATGGTTAACAATGCTTTCACTAATAGTAACATCCTGAAGTCATTCTTAATGACTTTGATGTTATTATCATAAAGTATTACTAAAGCGACCGTACTCTCACTGTCCTTTCTGAACACACACACACAATCCGTGATCATTCTTAATGATCACATAGTATTTGACTATCAAGTCAAAACTTTTATTACAACTTAAGAAGCTTCCGTTTGATTCAAAATAATCTTTTGAAATCACAACTTACTTTCTGGACATTTTAAAAGCTTTAAAGGTGTATCATATACATCTTTACCTCAATCACATTGAGTGGACGCTTTTAATATCTAACTGTCATCATCTCATGAAAGACAGTATAGATAAGTAGAATTTTAATAAACTTATCAATCTCAAAGTTGTAATGACAGAGAGCATCATTATCATAGATATTAGATCATAATTTATTTTGAGCTCCTCTCATCTTGCTAAATCAGATATGTCAAACATATCCTTTTAGTCACTGAGAGAATCTCAAAAATCTATGAAGCTCTCTGATGTGTGTCATGAGTGGTTCCAAACAACTAACGATTATCTAATAATCTTATGTTAACTTGTGAATCTAGAACATTTTCTAATTTTATCAGCTCCCACTATCTTCTTTGAGAACATATTCCTCTTCACGGAAGACAGCTTTCAGGACAACAATTATTTCATTATCGTCTGGTCAATAATATAGTGTCCAAACTCTTTAGACATTCACAAATTCACATCACGATAATACCTAACTTTAAAATCAAGTTTGTTCATAATTCACATCTCATATGAATTATTTAGTTTCCATATCTTATATGGACACACACTGATTTATTTAGAACTATCTGTAAAATATGGACATCTAATGTTCATACTCATGATAAAAAGGATTTAAGAATTAGGCAAATCTTATTATGTATTGCACTATATTTTAATAAGGTGCAATTCCTCATTCTATCATATTATTATGATGCATAATGAGGATTAATCGAGCGAGGATACAATTATCTTCTTTGTGATTTATGTGAATCATATACCAAAGTATCAGTTTTTTTGATCAAATCAAAGATTCTAGTACTTCATATTGATCTTATACCTTAATCTCTCAGATGCATTCGACTTGTACTACATTAAGTATATACAGTCGAATCATTTCAAGAGTAAACTATAAGGTAAGTCAATGGGAGTGATTATCTTTGGCCTTTGAGCTGTTTATATCAATATGCATCAGTATCAATAATTTCTTATTGTACAACCCTGTATACTATACCATAGATAATCAAGATTCACACATTTTATTTCTATAGGAGACTTGTGAATGTTCATCATATGAAATGTCACATTAAGAATCTATAGTACATTGACTGATTCGAACAACTATTATTCTTTCTCAATCAATGTTATTCTTGATATGCAACTAAATAACAGTTATTCAATTTCATATTTGACTCCTATAGATATACAAAGATTTACTGTCTAATAGTAACTTATGAATATCATGAACAATAGTTGAGTCTAACTCAACATTTGTATTTTCTCGATTTCCTTTTACTTGTCTAAGTCTGCATACTATCGCAGCTTTGAGAATTATTTCCAATATCTCATATTGGATATGCTAATTCTCCAATAGACATGCAAAAGTTGATAACAAGAATATATGAAACTTCTTTCAAGTTTCATATTCATTTTGCCTTTATCAATATCCTGATATTGGTTGCAGTGGGAGAACTGCTACTTCTCTATCTCAGCTGACTTTTCTTTATCCTTTCAGGTGCGGTCTCGACCGTTTAAAATCTTACCACTTGCCTTTCTCAAAAGCACATCATAAATATCTCTTCATCTTGGTCTATCCAAATAAGAGATTTCATGACAATGATTAAGCCTTTCAAAAAAAAAAAAAAAAAATATCATGAGTATTTCTTCACCTTGATCTATCCAAGTAAGACGAATCATGATACCTGATTAGGATAGTGACTTTTACTTGCCTCTAACGACATTCTTTAGAGTTTTCTAGTCAGTCTGAGTATGAGAAGTATTGGCATCCAATATGCCAACTTCTCAAATAGATGACATTTAAGTGAATCGAAGGAAATAACGTGATTTAAGCAGATAGTTCTAATAATTCAATTAAGGTCTTTTATCTTGAATTATTTCCCACTATTTTTCGACGGACTGTATAACCTTCTGGTATATAGAACGGGAGACTCCGACGGTCTCCTAGTGAGGATCAGAATCTCCAAGCATCAAAATATGACCTCGGGTAAACACATAATATCATACAATTATCTTAGAGCAACCATCTCATGGTAATTGCAACTCCTTACAATATCCGATCTTATTTCGACTTCCAGGTCTTTAATGGTCTCGGGTAAACACAGTAGACCATTATACCTGGTCTAAGTTTTACCATCAATACGTGACAGAGTAGAGTAAGAATGCAGCTCCCGGGTAAACGCGAGGATAGCTACACCGTTCCTCTATTCCAATCTCAAGGCATCAAGATGCCATAGTTAATAGTCCTTTCATCAGATGGTGACAGATCTCGGGTAAACACGTAGAAACTGTCATCACTAAATCAAGTTCTAAGAACTATATTGATGGAGAGCCACGCGGTACATTCTCAATGACTCGCGCTCTGGCTTAGACATTATGTTGAAAGTTTTGTTTATATTAAGTTGGTCTCATCCTAGGTGATAGTTTATAAATATATCGAATATATTTAACTATACCTAGATATTAGTAATCGATTCATAATAAAAAACAAAAGGCATGCATCATCCATACATATTCATTATGTGGTCATGGACAACACAGTGATTAACTGGAGCCAAACAATTAATCACCAAAACTATATAACATTTATATAATCTAAATATGCAAACATACAGTCACTGGTGATCTCATCTCCTGTCGCCTTCCTAGTTGCATTTGTGGATCATCTTCGCCTCTCCTCGGTCGGCGCGATCAATTACAAATATAAAATAGAATTTGAAACATTTTCAAATACAAATTAATTGTAAAAGAAAGTCTTATGGCCGAGTACAATAATGGAGGGAGATAGAATTACAATGGAATGGAGAGAGGGAAGCACGCAAGGCTCATTAATTAACACTTAATTAATGAACATTCACATTCCATAACAATCCACAAAATCACACACCATCATATGATATGAAATTTAACTAAGTGCATGTCCATGACCACCACAAATTTTAACCATTCACACATGATAAATCACATCACATGAAGGCTAAAATTTTGAAATTATAATAATTTTGGATTTCTTAAAACCTGGGTACCAATCAAAATTGGATAATTTGAATTTTCGAAAATCTTATTTTCTAACATGCAATAAATCTAATTTAAAGTATTAAACACATCAACATGTGCACACAAAACTAAAATTAAAATTCTAAAATATTCCATGTAGTATTTAGAACAATTCTAAATTAATTATTATAATACTTAGATTAATATTAATTCACATTAATAACAGTTATTAATGTGAAACAATCTAACATTCAGAAAGAATTAAAAATTCTTAAATAACATTTATAAAAGAATTTTCAAATCAAATTATTAACTCCTTAACAACTCCTTGTTAAAACCTCTTAATTAATAATATTTCTCAATAACAATTATTAAGAAATATCAATTAGAACATTTCTAATTAAAATAGTCTAACAATTAGACTTAATTAATCTCTTAATAACATTTATTAAAAGAATAATTTTAAGTATATTAGATCTTCAAAAACAATAATTAAAAGATTCATGAGTAACTAATTAATCATCTTAATAACTATTATTAAGATATAATTAGTGCTTAATAACTCTTATTAAGATTTATTACTCAAGAAATAATTAACTTAATTATAACAATTATAAAAAATTAATTAATCACATAGTAACCTCTTATTATGTGTCTCTTAATTAAAATATTAATTTCATAACAACTATTGTTAGGAAATTAAATAATCTAATCACCTAAATAATTAACATTATATGTTGATTAATTTTAAAGTCACAACTTAATTAAATTAACAACACTTGTTAATTATAATTTAAGATCAAATTCTTAAATTTTAACCCCTTTAATTACTTTAATTAAAGGTAAATCAACAAATTATGTTAATTTTATTTAAGATCTCATCTTAAAATTAAACTCCTTTTATCATTTAATAAAAAGATATTAACAATATTTGTTAATAACTAAATTAAGATCTCATCTTAATTAATTTCCTTTAATCACTCAACAAATATATTAAATTAACAACAATTATTAATTAAATTAAGATCACATCTTAAATAATTAAGGTCCCTTTATTTAAGATCAAATCTTAAATCATAATCTCTTTTATTAAGATCATATCTTAATAATTTGTAACAACATTTGTTGGTTAATAAATTGAGATCATATCTTAATAAATTAACATATTATTAAGATCAAATCTTAACAAACCTATTTAACTGAAATAAGAAATTTAATTTTAAAACTGTTTTAAACAAAAATTAATTATTTTATTCAATTTAAATGGGTGGGGTTCATAATAATAAAAGGGGCATGGGGAAATAGGGGTTAAATGGGTTAGGTGGCAAATGGGCTAACATGGCCCATTAGGGGGAGGGTGGCTCGGGCCAGAAGGCTGGCCTGCATGGCCTGGTTCGAGCCAGGTTGGCCCCTGTGGGGCGCCTGGGCTCGAGCCAGGCACCACCTGGCCCAGCCAGGTGCGGTGCCTGGCGCGCCGGCCCGGGCCCAGCCGCCCCCGGTTGGGCCGGCTCGGGACCGGCCGGTCCAGGCGCGCTGCCCAGCGCTCGGCCGGCCTAGGCAACCTTCAGTTGGCGATCTGTTAGGGTTTCAGTCCCTTGGGGCGGCGCAGCCGGCGGCGGGGGGTTGGCTAGAGGTGGCCAGGGGGTTTCCCCCTTTGTCCCCGGCACCGGTGGTGGCCGGCCGGCGAGCCGTTCGCCGCCGGTAACCCCTTAAAAGAGGCGGTTAAAACTGGTTTTGCAACCCTTAACCTCTTTTTATTCCACTTCCAACATTTGGAAAAATCAGAAAAAGAAAGCTTCGCCGTCGGCCGCCAACGACAACCTGGGATGGGGAAGGATTGCTGGTCATACCAGCATACAAAATTGAGGTCTTCCATCACCATGGAAGTCTCTTCTAAACCCATAAAGTCGGTTCTTCATCACTATGAAGAACCTTCCGAAAAACCCCCCAAAATGGATTTTTCTCCACAGAAATTTAATCTAAATTTTTTTGTTCATCCCATGAACAAATTCGTGTGCGAGAAAAATAAATTTACACATGGAATTAATTCTAGAATATTAATTTCGCCGTTCCGAAGCGGATCAGAGCGGAACTTGGCTCTGATACCACTGTTGGGATCCGGGCGGGACGCGAAGAACGCAGCGGAAACGACGAACAAAATAAATCCCGCCCGATACCCGCTGATCCGATTCGGAACGAAAAACTAAAACCGAAAACAACGAGAAGTAATGCTATTACCGTGCGCGGATTCGAATCCGCTTCCGTCTCGGTTCTGTCGAGGCGATACCGTGAGCCGCACAAGCGTCCGGCCTTCAGCGGTATCCACGCGATCCTCTCCGGTGGTTCGTCCTCGATCCCTCGTCCGTTTCAGTTTGCTCACTGAAGATCCGTCGCCGCAACGATTGTTGAGATCCTGCCGACAGGAATTCCCGACTTTCGGGAATCACACGCGGCGGAGACGGAGACAATCTCGGCGCCTCGAACGGGGCGCCCAGAGGAGGAGAGAAAAAGGAGGGATGATGGCCAGTAAGGGGAAATCCTAGAGCTTGGCTCATGATTTCTCAACAGCGCGTATATATATTAAGTTGGTGTGACTTTTCATAAAAGTCCCCGAGTTAATATAAATACCACTTATGTACTACCGACTGAGAATCTTATTGCGTGTGACCCTCTAGGCCCATTTACCAGTCCGATTTTCAGCCCGTTAAGTCCAATAATTAGTTATTGACTTATTGTAATTAATTAATATTTAGATATTAACTAATTACTTAACCGAATTATCATCGCATGTAAATTCGGTCGGACTTCTGATCAAGTTGGATGCCAAGTAACACCGCATGATCCCGGAAGGCAATGGGGTTCAGCAACCCATTCATGGAACCTGTCCGTCTACAGTTACCACGTGGCTATAATCCTTCGTTCGCACAATGCTCTCGAGTTAACATAGGATATGGTCAACTGTCAAACCCTAGATTGTCAACTCACTTGAATCAGACTCCGCTTTACAATATTCGAAAATCACTTTTCTGTTATTGTTACTGCTCTGGCCAGAGACTCCTGCGGATCTATTCTAGAGCATTATCTCTCCAGTTATCTGAGAGCGAACGATCCTATATTGAACACACAATCACCTTTGAAGGTCTTCCGCTGGACCCGATCCTTGACTATTAGAGATCCCGTGGATAGGGATTCGTAGGTCAAAGTCAAAGTCAAAGTCCAGAAGTCCACCGACAAGGTGTCTTTAGTGTCTCAAGTCCAAGGATCAACCACGCCACTGTGACGATAAATCAAGCCGATTGACAGTTAGGTAAAATTACCATTCGGCGATTCATGTTGGATCAGTTCAGTGAACTCATTTTCCAATGAGCACCTACAGGTTTACCATTGTGTCTCCACACTAGTAACTAACGAAATCAATCACCCTCATCATATGAGCTGGAATAACCTGTACTAGTCTAATCGGATGTTTGATATCCTTCTCAAACATCTTACGACTAGGAACAATTGAGAATATGTGTTTATAAGTCATCAGTCTCATTATTATGATCTCATCATAATCTGATGACTATTGCACATATTCATGGACTTCATTATGCGCAAATATAAATATGCCAATCAACATAATGAATTTAATGCCATTAATTAGTGAACCAGATTGAAATAGGTGTCTTATGATTGGCTTAGAGGACACCTATATCCATCAGGTATACCCGGACAATACCTTCTATGAACTGGACGTGGTGCACGACCTCGCCTTGACCGCATGCATCCCGGCGGAGCGCGCATCGGAGGAGCGGAGGAATGACTTCGAGCTCTCACTCAGGGCATTGCAGTCCGGTCTGCGGGCGCTTGCGTAGACATACATTCTTGCCGAGCGTCTTGTCAGGCCGGATAACAACCGGCAGAAGTTTGAGGAGGAGCACGCTCAGTTGGAACGGGCCTTGGAGGAAGAGACCAAGGCTAAGGCGGATCTAGAAGGCAAGCTTTAGGTTGCCCTAGCCTAGGTGGCGGAGTCGGAGGAGCGGAAGCAGAGGGCAGAGGACTACCTCGAGATCGCTAAGACTTTGGCCGATCACTGAAGACGGCGGCTTCCGAGGCTCTGAATCAGTTCAAAGCTTCTTCGGAGTATTTGGATGAGAAGGTCGATTTCAGTCTGGAGCAGTACTCTGTTGGTTATGACAGGGATACCTCTAGGGGGTTCTCGGCTGACTTTCGAGTGGCGGCTACTCGTGCTAGGGAGCTGTGTCCGGGCGTTGAGGCTTTGTTGCTTCTGGTGCAGGGTGATCTAGCCTACCGCTCAGATCTTGACGATGAGGGTGAGGCCACCAATGTCGTCGAGCCTGCTCGTTCTCCAAACGACTCCCAGGGTCCTACTGTTGACGCCGCTGACTATCCCTGAATCTCTCCTTTGGGCCCCGACTGGCTGGAAGTTGTAGCTGACGAGGTATTTGGGGTGCCTCGTCAAAGTAAAAATTCAACCAACCCTCCATTTGAGTTAAAGCGGCCCATTTTCATTTTTGTATCTCGGGCCCCCATAGGGGACGAGATGGCCGGTCCGCCAAAGGCTTAGCATATATATATATATATATATATATATATATATATATATATATATATATTTTTTTTTTTTTTTTATAGAGAGAGAGTTTCTGCTCTATACTTCAAGTGCATTGTCAGCTATCAATACACTGCTGTTTCGCGGCTTTCATCCCTTTCTTGTCAAATAACATCTTTGATTCTTTCTTCTTCTGGAGTTAATCGAGGTATGTTACAGTTTTTTTTGCCCTTACTGCTGGGCAGTTACTGGTGGGGGTGCCCTGCCTCTCGCTTTTAAAGATGCAGAAAGAGGTCAAGTTACAGCACCTCGAGTGGTACCTTTCTTTGCGTCTCCCTCTCCTCTCGGGCCGCAATGGCCTTAGGCTACGTCCGAGGTGTTGGGATCACTGTGTCGGGATCCGACCGAAAAACGCAACGGAATAATAAGTTCGGGATCGGATCCATCCCGTTTCGATCGTTAAAATAAAGCCGGGGTAAATCGATTTACCTTGCGCGGATTCGAATCCGCGTCCGTTTTCCGGTTCCGTCGAAGCGATGCCGCAAGTTGCGTAGATGCCCGACCTCTAGCGGTATCCACGCGGTTCTCCTCGCGATGGATCGTCCTCGCTTCCTCGCTCGTTGCGGCGTTCGAAGATCCCGTCTGACTGCGCGTAATCCGCCGCGACATACGGATTCGAAATCCCCGTCGAACGGTAGGTAGAGCAGTTGGGAACCGCACGCCGAGAGGAGAGAGAAAGTGGGGAAGAACGAATGACGGCTAGGTCATGGTTGCTGGCCCCGGACGTATAATCCGTTCTTTTATAAGAAGTCAGTTTGCGGTTTTTCATAAAAATCCAGACTTATCCGAAATCCAGTCGGATTATCCATCGACTTGAAAATCATTTGCGTGTGACCCTCTAGGCCCAAATACCAGTCCAGTTAATAGCCCATTAAGTCCAATAACCTTTTACTGACCCACTGAATTAATTAATATCCTTATATTCAATTAATCAGCCGAATTTAATGTCCCACAATAAATTCGGACGGACTGCCGATCACGTTGGATGCCAAGCAACATCGCGTGATCCTAGATGGCACTAGGGTTATCGCAACCCTCTATTGGAACCTTTCGGTCATCGGTTAGCGCGCGGATATAATCCTTCATCCGTGCAATGTTCCCGAATCGACCTAGGGTATGGTTTACTGTTAAACCCTATTTGGTCGATTCACTTGAATCAGATGCCGCTAATCTGAATCCAATAACTCCTTATCGATTACAGAGTCCGCCTTGGCCAGGGACTTTAAGCGCATCGTTCCCGGAACAATCTCTCTCAAACTACCGAGAGCGGATGATCCCGTATTGAACACACAATTACCTTCGAGGGCATTTCCCTGAACCCGATCGCCTGACTTATTGATAACCCATGGTTATGGATTCGTTCGTCAAGGTCAAAGCTCAGAAACCTACCAACAAGATATGTTTGGAGTCTCAGGTCCAAAGATCATCCACGCAACCGTGACAAATGAATCAAGTTGGTTAACAGTGAGGTGATTCCCATCCAGCGATTCATAGTCGGATCAGTTCAGTGAACTCATTCACCAATGATCACCTATAGGTTCAGCATTGTGTCTCTACACAAGTGACTTATGGGATCAGTCACCCTCATCATATGAGCTGAAGTAACATATACTAGTCTATCCGGATGTTCGATGTCCTATCTCAAACATCCTATGACTAGGAACAATTAAGAACATGTGTTTATAAGTCTTCGGTCCCGTAATTATGATCTCATCATAATCCGAAGACTATTGCACATGTTCATGGACTTCATCGTGATACGATAAACACAGATCGAATTAATTACACACAATGAATTATTGCCATTTATTAATAATCTGAATAAGTACACAGTATCGGATTGGCTTTGAGACCATCTAATACTAACAATCTCCCACTTAGACTAAAGCCAATCACTTTTATACATAATACCCATATTCTCTAAGTGACGCTCAAAAATATTTTGAGACAAAGGCTTTGTAAGTGGATCTGCTATGTTGTCGGCTGAGGGAACTCTTTCCACCACGACATCTCCTCGATCTATAATCTCCCTGATCAAATGAAAGTGCCGCAGAATGTGCTTCGATTTCTGATGAGACTTCGGCTCTTTCGCTTGAGCAATCGTCCCATTGTTGTCATACAACAATGGGACGGGACCAGATATGCTTTCTACCACACCAAGATCGCCGATGAATTTCTTCATCCATACATCTTCCTTGGCGGCTTCAGCAGCAGCAATATACTCGGCTTCCGTCGTCAAATCAGCAGTAGTTTCTTGTTTGGAACTTTTCCAGCTCACTGCTCTCCTGTTGAGTGTGAAAATAAAACCTGATGTTGACTTGCTGTCGTCAGGATCAGACTGAAAACTCGAGTCAGTGTATCCTTGCAGCTTTAAGTCTCCTCCTCCATAGATTAGAAATAGATCCTTAGTCCTTCTCAAGTACTTAAGGATGCATTTAACAGCCTTCCAGTATTCATCGTCTGGATCTGCCTGATGTCTGCTCGTAACACTTAGAGCACATGCTACATCAGGTCTGGTACATAACATGGCATACATGATGGACCCTGTGGCAGAAGCATAGGGGACTTTATCCATCACAACTCTCTCTTCAGGTGTCTTGGGAGACTGACCTTTAGAGAGTGAAATTCTATGTCTCATCGGTATGAGACCTCTCTTGGAATTTTCCATACCAAACCTTTTGACAATGGTTTCTATGTACATGGATTGGGTTAAGGCTAGCATCTTCTTTGATCTATCTCTATAGATCCGTATTCCTAATACGTAAGATGCTTCTCCTAAATTCTTCATGGAGAAGTTCTTTGACAGCCATATCTTTACAGAAGACATCATTCCTATATCATTCCCAATGAGTAGAATGTCGTCAACGTAAAGAACCAGAAATGTGATTGCGCTCCCACTATTTTTCTTGTATACACATGGCTCATTTTCATTTTTAATGAAACCATAAGATTTGATCGCTTCATCAAATCTTATGTTCGAGCTTCGGGATGCTTGCTTCAGTCCATAAATGGACCTTTGCAACTTGCATACCATGTCCGGAGATTCTTTAGATGTGAATCCTTCTAGTTGTATCATATACACCTCCTCCTCAAGGTTTCCATTGAGGAAGGCAGTCTTCACATCCATCTGCCATATTTCATAATCATGGTAGGCAGCAATGGCGAGAAGAATTCTGATAGACTTAATCATAGCAACGGATGAGAAGGTTTCGTCATAGTTAATACCTTGCCTTTGACGATAGCCTTTCGCCACTAATCTTCCTTTATAAGTCTCAATACGTCTATCTGCACCGATCTTTCTTTTAAAGATCCATTTGCAGCCGATAGGTCCTATACCATCGGGTAAATCCACCAAGTTCCAAACTTGGTTGATGTACATGGACTGTATTTCAGAATTCATGGCTTCCCGCCATTTCCCGGCCTCTGGACTTTCAATGGCCTCCTGATAATGTAGACACTGATTTGGACCACCCATTTGGTCATGAATCCCATCCATCATTAGCCCATCATCACCAAACCCCTCATCTTAGCCATCTTAGCTCACTAATAACTAGGCCCATTAACCAAATCCCGACTCTAGCCACCTTTTCGTGGAAGGCCAGCCAGTCCGCCTTCCACCACCCTTCGAAGGCCAGTCAGCCTGCCTTCCACCATCCTTCGAAGGCCAGCCAGTCCGCCTTCCACCATCCTTTGAAGGCCAACCAGTCCGCTTTCTACCATCCTTCGAAGGCCAGCCAGCCCGCCTTCCACCACCCTTCGAAGGCCAACCAGGCTGCCTTCCACCACTTCGTGAAAGGCCAGCTACTTGGCCTTCCACGGGATTAGAAGGCATGTTGGCTGGCCGTCCACTCCCCTAACTACCACCTTGACCTCGTCTTCCCCACGATCTCCTCTACTCGCCGCCCTCACCTCCACTACTCCGATCACTCCCCACTCCGGCGACTGCCGCGCACCACCTCCGATCCTTCACCACTTCCCATTGGCTCTAGGATGATTTACGGGGATTTAGACCCCTATTTTCTCCTATTTTTCCTTCACCTATTTAAACTCCCCATATCCTCTCGAGCAAAGGGGTTAAGGAGGAGTTTTCTGGAGGGAAGGCTCAGAGGAGGTTGGCAAGTAAGTCGGCTTTGAGGAGTCGAGCGGACAAGGAGTCAGAGAACTTCAAGAGGAATCCTTCGCACTCCAAATGGGCTTGTCTTCCTAACCCTCTCTTTACTTTTCCCCTTTTTACTTCATTGTATTCCCACTCTCCATCCATTCCGTAACATTTCCCTCTCTCATTCTTCTTTGCACTTTCAGCACATCACTTCACTTTTCTCACGAGCACCCCATTTGCATACATGCATCTTAGGATGACTTAGCACTTTTCACCCCCAGAGGTTTCAAACAAAAAACGAGAGGTGGGTGGCCATAACATATGGTCACCTTCCCTCCCCAAACACCCATCTGGTGCGTCCCCTTTCAATTTTAATTTATTTACATATTTGCATGGTTAGACTCTACATATCACAGTTCTAATTGGTTCTCTTTACTCTCTTTTGTCTTTTTTCTCTTAGGGGTTCTTACCAGATTCTGCGTGTGGACTACAGAGCTCTCCCCCTTCGGCCGGCCGGAGGCGGAGAAGAGGAACTCACTATCCCCGCTCCCTCAGAACGCGATCACTCTTACAATCCTGCGGAGCACAGGGACCGTAAGGTAATGTTCCTGGCGATCACACACATTAATTTCTAACCCCTCTAAATCACCGCAGTGCTAAGACGAATGGAGAACCCCTCGACCCGAAGCCCGCAGTAGCGGCGGGGGACGTTTCGGGCGCCTACAGTCCTCTGGCGATCACGGTGGGATACTTTCTTGCTCGCCGCGCATGTAAGATAGCTTAAAAGGGTAAGAGCTCCTCCCGCGGACGGCCAAACACTTGGCCACCCAGAGTCCCGAACGGCCAAGTGCTTGGCCGCCCAGACCGGACGGCCAAGTAGCTGGCCGTCCAGAGCCCAAGACGGCCAAGTACCTGGCCGTCCAGAACTCTGGCCATCCAGGCTCTAGGATGGCCAAGTAGCTGGCCGTCCAGAACTCAGGACGGCCAACTGCCTGGCCGTCCAGGCTCTAGGACGGCCAAATAGCTGGCCGTCCAGACTCCAGGACGGCCAACTGCCTGGCCGTCCAGGCTCTAGGACGGCCAAATAGCTGGCCGTCCAGACTCCAGGACGGCCAACTGCCTGGCCGTCCAGGCTCTAGGACGGCCAAGTAGCTGGCCGTCCAGGCTCCGGCCTTCTGGCTGCCTTCCAATTTTCTGATTAAATTATTGCGTGTTCTAATTTTTTGTTTACTGTTCTCTTGTCTTCTCTTTTCTTCTCTTGTCTGCTGGACTGTGGGTTGATTCCAGGGTACTATCCGCAGGGGTTTTTAAGGAAGAGCCGGCATCACACTTCTAGTTGCCTCTCCCACAGTGTTCGACTCTCCACCTGAGGATTCCCACTCGGGTGTGACTAGTCTTATTCTGTTGGGAACCTCCGTGAGTCTCTGCGAGCCAGGGATTCCCACTGGCCGGCGAGCAGGTTGTACCTGAAACCACTCCATAGGAACCCCGGGTTTGTGTGAAGGATTAATTGAGCCTTTCCATTCACAATCACTCACCTATAGGTGTTACTGAGAGAATTTTTTCAAAATCTAAGACACCTAACTAAACTTTGGGGGAACAAGTTTTGAAAAATTCTAGGGTCGTTAAAGGTTTGAACTTGATTTGTTAGAAACCAACACTCATAATGCACAGTTAACATTTCAAGTGAAATATAAAATCTGTTAGGATTTGTGTTTCATAATGAACCGAATATATGTTAACAATGTGTATAATGACATGTATGAGTTTGGTAATAATGTCACACACAACCCTCTGTTCGAGATTGAAGAGGTTCCACAACAAACATTTGTGGGCATGTTCTAAACATCTGGAGAGGAACTTAGGAGAAGGTGCTTGGATGAATCTTCTTCTTCAGAAAGTGACTCCATAATCTCCAACATAACCCTCCAAGACCCGAGTGAGGACCCGAAACTTATTGCCGTGTTATCACGGTACACCCCTGATCAACTCATCCAGTTGGCCTCTTGTGGCAAAACTCAAGATGCCACTCTTCGGAGAACTCATTTCCAAGGATCTTCCAACAGAGCTCAGACTCGCATCAACCAGCCAACTTCTATTCCAGTTGCTCCACTCGTCATGCCGATTCCAGTCTCTCAAACTACACCTCCTCCATAGCAGAAAGAATTCATCTACAAAAGTGAGGTTGAAACTTATGTGCGTAAGCTCATGGCCGATAAACTTACCCTGAAACAACCGCACTCTCTCTCGAGCTATTGCAAGCTCCCTCTGGCCTACTTTCCGCCAGGATTCGAAGCCCCCAAGTACAGGAAATATAATGGTACCTCTGACCTTCATTACCACCTATCAGGTTTCCTCATTGATTCCCATCAATGGCTCTACGACAGAGTCCTCCTTGTCCATATGTTCCAGAAATCCTTAGAAGGTGAGGCCTTAAGATGGTTTTCTTCCTTGCCCGTCACAGACCTAATGAATTTTGATATGGTCTCCGAAAAATTCATCACTCAGTTTAGTCATATGACAACCATGCCTCTCACCTTGTTTGATCTTGTGATGGAGAAAATGAAGCCTGAAGAGGAGTTCACGTATTTTGCCAACAGGTGGAGGACAATGGCCTCTAGGGCGGAAGTGGGAATCCCCGAACCTCAAGCTATCACCATGCTAGTCAATAACGCTACCCCGCAGCTTCGGTCTATTCTCATGCTGAGCGAATTTCACACATTCGCACAACTTTACAATCGAGCTCGGGTAGTTCAATCTTAGATCTGGGATTCCACTTTACCATCTTTCTTTGAAAATCAGAACAGAAATAAGAGGACTACACAAATAGAGGGAGTGACAATCAATGAACAAGTGAGTGTCTTGGGGCAACCCTTTAGGTCACCCAGTCCTATGTCCCGATCAGACAACCAATCTAATCAGGAACCATATTCAGCAGTTCCCCCTTCCTCTAGCGCCAAGATCAATTGGGGGCACATGAAAGAGGCTATTGAAACCTTGAAAGTCAAGGGCCCTCCGCCCTCTCATCAGGTAGCCAAAGATCCATCTAGCTCTCTAGAAAGGGTGAGCACCCTTGTCAAAAATTTAGAACCAAATGTCGATCGCAGAGGACAGTACCGGGAGTATGAAGAGGTTGGGATATGGCGTGAGTGCCCCACTAGGATGACCAAACCTAGAGAGCCGTTGTAAGGAGTCTCCACTATTATCCAAGACAAACCTTTGGTCTTGATACAACCTAGGGAACAACCAACAGTCATCAACCCTGTCACTCTGGACCAAGTTCCTCAATTTCAATCAGAGAACCTCCTCTATCCATCTTGTGTCCAACACCAAAGCCAGGTCCAGGTCAACCACTAAAGTCAGATCAAGCAGTAGACTCCAGTCCAATTGGTGTTACACTGAGAAATCGCATCATTCCCCCAACAAGTCAACCCTTGGACTCCCAAGAGAATTCAAATATGTCTAAAAAGATTACTTAATCCAAGTATGACATCATACAGCATCTAGAGAAAACTCCCACCAAGATTCCGGTCCTAGAGTTGACTAGGAGATCTCCTACACACAGGGAGACATTGTTCAAATTCCTCCAGCGAGTTACACTCAATGAAGATCTTCCTATCAGGGCGGTCACAGATGCCATTCTCTTGGTTACCCAGACACCTACGATATCCTTCATAGATAAGGATCTGGCTCCCCCTGAATGTCAATCCCTTCCCTCATGCTTAACTGCAACACTCAAGGGTCACTCATTGGACTCCATCCTGTTGGATATCGGCGCATCAATCAATGTATGTCCACTCAAAACCCCCAAGAAAATAGGGATTGATCCAGAAGAGATTGAGTCTACTTCCATGATGGTCTCAACCTATGATAATTCTCAAAGACCAGCTAATGGGAAACTGGAAATTGTCCCAGTGGCCATGATCTTCGAATTCTACATCCTTGATGTCAAGCCCATATACAACGCTAGTATGGGAAGACCTTGGATGGACCAAACCTTAGGAGTGCCCTCCACTAATCATCAGTGCTATAAATTTCCATACAATGGGAAGATTGTCAAAATGCAGAGAACTCCCTGTCTTGAGTCTTTGGACTCAGTTTTGACTGAACAAATTCCATTCATGATCACTTCTGGAAAAGGGAAAGAGTCCATCCTTTCATCGATTGCCTCTCAACCAAAGCCCCAGCCTAGCGTAGATTGGCAGCTTATGGACAAAATTGGGTATAGTTCGGGATCTGAGTTAGGCAAGGAAGAGCAAGGAATTTGAGAACTTATCTTTGAAAATCCGACCATTGGGGGATTCAAATTGGGTTACTTACCAACCAAACCAACTGAGGGATCAAGAAAATGGACTCCCTTGGATCACTTTGTGGAGGAAAATCAAGAGGTATTCAAGATACACTATCTTGAGGATGAGTTGAAAGAAGCAATTAATGAAGTTCGAAGAGAAGATGCAGAAGATTTCGATACACAGCTGCTGTTCTATGAACCAACCACCCTACGGGAAGGAGCCTCCTTAGTGAGGGATGAACCGGCACCCGCCGCTTTCATTCCCTTCCTATTCCACATACCTTCCCTTCTCAGGCTTTTATCACTGGTCGTAGTACATTCTCCTGAGTGTTTTATGCTTGGAGACTACGACTCCCAAAAGGAGAAAAAGTCTCACTCCCATGAGGAGCCAACATATTGGGGCAATTCTGCCATCATTGGGTCTCTGTCTCAAGGACCCACCTTTGCAACATGTCTGATTCACCCTCAGAATCTTGTGCATAATCGCTTAGGGATTGGATAGTTTCCTCTTTATCTAAGAGTTGTAGAGGTAAGTAAGTTCTTTCATTTCTAGTTTAAGAGTTAGCAAATAAGTGTAAATATTTTGAAAAATGTTTTTCTTTGGATAAGAATCTATCTAAAAATTCTACCCTTCATGCACAAAAAAATAAAAAATTTCAAAATCTCAAAAAAACCGAATATCCAAAAAGCATCAAAAATATTTGTAAATATGTGCGTACCTCAATGCAAATGACAAAAAATCAGGAAAAGACACAAAATCCAACTGTCTAGTGACTGCCACGTAACCCCCTGTCTAGGTCTAGTTGCATGATAGATTGGGTTAACATTAAGGTTTGGCTAAAACTTTGGTCCATCAGAACTTTGGACGTGTCTACTTTATTTTCATACGGATCCCTATGATCATCATGAGATACACACACTTACACGTTTCTTCAAAAAGAACCTTCCTAAAATGAGTTCGAAGTCTTTAGTACACTGTCAAAATGCAACTTTTGCTCTTCGTCTTTCGACCAATCATGACAAGTTGACGCCCTTAAACGGTCGAGCTCAGCAAATTGCGGTTCCTCCACAACCCGATAGATGTAACCGCTCAAAAGGGCCCAAAAATGAAATGTAAAGGACCAGAGCACGTGAAGAGGACAGTGTCCTCGCAGGCGGAATATCAAATAACCCAAAAAAAAAGGGCATCGAAAAGAAATACAAAAAAAGAAAAGGGGTTTAAGCAATCATACAAAAAAGCCTGGTTGTGACCGTGCCTGGCCATGAAATCTACCAAAGGCCTGAAAAGTCAAAATAGGGGCATCTAGGAGGTCCAAAAGGGGTCCGTTTTGTCATAACTTGCCCTTTTAACGGTTTTGTCGATCCTCCTGTGAGGTTTGTCTCCAAAATTTCTTCACTTTTTCTCCCCCAAGATTCAGTACGAGATAGCTATCTAAAGACCGAACATCATTTTAAAATGGTTCGTTTTTCAAAAATCATCACATGCTCACATGATCATAGGAGTCCAAAATGGATAAAGAGTAATCTCAGTGTTTCTGGTGAACTAATTTCTTAACCATAATCTCAATGAGTACTCTCGAAGACTTCGGGCTTAGGTCAATGCATGTGCGTTACCAACTGGTGCCACGGCGTCTGATTCCGGGTCAGCGTCGCGCAGTTGACCGTTAGGGTTCCAAGGTGTTCCATCATATACCTTCTAGATTGTGAGGAAAGAGACCCGGGTCGGGCAAATTATTTACCTCGAAAATTTTATGGGCAAACTTGGTGGTCGGAAGCAGCTGGGAGCCTAAGCATGGCATGACGGTATTGTCATCAGTATGAGTCTTAGCCGGTCAAGGTTAGTTTGAGGAGTCTAGAGGCTCAAATCAATCTAGATGTGTGCATAGGATACCTGGGAAGTTGAGTGTGCATTTCCCTTCCATCATTCAACCAGGCTAAGTTTGGGCAGTCACCAAGTAGGTGGAATCAAAAACATGTTTTCATTCATCACACACCTCATTTGTTAATATCCACCAGCATTTGCATATTTACTTGTCGTATCAATTTCAATATTCTTCCTTTTGTCTGGTTAGTTGGATACGGCTCATTGACCCTATGCGAAGGTTAGGGAAAAGGTAGTTGCTCTTTTGGGCAAGGGGCCGAAAACAGATACTACTAACTATTTTCCCCTCATTATTGTGCATACAGGAAAAGGATTCTAAATCCAAAAGGTGGACACTTTTGCTATCGAGTCGAAGCCAAAAGCAGCCGGATTGGCATTCTACTTTGAGAATGGCCATATCTTCCATGCTGGCTTCGACTCGACAGGGACCTTTGTCCCTCGTTTCCTTGTAGCTTGTCATTAAGATATTGTGGATCATTGATTATTTACATTTACTGATGTGTGTTCTTCCAGTTGCAGGGAATCTGAAGTAAGTAGGATTGAAGACACAGGAGGCTAATAACTTTGGGCGTATAGACTCTGAGTTCCTCTTTAAACAAAACAATGAGGAGTCTATATTCTCCAAGTTAAATAAATCTCTCATGTTTGCATTATGAATTTGTTTTCTAATTTTTAAACCAGCATGCATTTGCATAAGCATCCATCCTCGTCCTAGGGGCAATGACCATAATTTATCACTCTGCTTAACCCATTGCTGATCTGTGAGTTTGGCGATTGTTCGTCTGTTAGCCCTTTGAATTGCAAGACCTCATCCTTTTCCAACACGTGTGTTTGAGATTCTCTCACTTGGCGATCACCCGATGCGCCAGGCCACCGCGCACCCGTTGTGTCGAGAGTTCTTCAAGTCACACTCCTCTATCTTTCATGCTTGAGATCCCCTTGGGCCAGATCGTTGCATCCTGGTGTGTCAAGGCCTCGCGGTTCCAGCACCCGAGGGTCCCACAGATTGTGATTCTCCAGTTTGAAATTTGTCCCTTTTCTTAACCACTCTTGCAACTCGAATAGCTAGCTTTCATGCATTTGCCACCCTCTCATACCATCTTTTGATATAACTCATCCCTTCTTTGGGCCGTCCAAAATCAGGTTCGATTTTCGGAACACCTATTTATCATTCCGTTCCACTCCACTGCAAAATAGGTGTCCCAGAGGGGCATTTGTAGACACCGATTTCGGACCACCCATTTGGTCATAAACCCCATCCATCATTAGTCCATCATCACCAAACCCCTCATCTTAGCCATCTTAGCCCACTAATAACTAGGCCCATTAACCAAATCCCGACTCTAGCCACCTTTTCGTGGAAGGCCAGCCAGTCTGCCTTCCACCACCCTTCGAAGGCCAGCCAACCCGCCTTTCACCATCCTTCGAAGGCCAGCCAACCCGCCTTTCACCATCCTTCGAAGGCCAGCCAGTCCGCCTTCCACCATCCTTCGAAGGCCAGCTAGTCCGCCTTCCACCGTCCTTCGAAGGCCAGCCAGCCCGCCTTCCACCACCCTTCGAAGGCCAACCGGGCCGCCTTCCACCACTTCGTGGAAGGCCAGCTACCTGGCCTTCTACGGGATTGGAAGGCATGTTGGCTGGCCGTCCACTCCCCTAACTACCACCTTGACCTCGTCTTCCCTACGATCTCCTCTACTCGCCGCCCTCACCTCCACTACTCCGATCACTTCCCACTCTGGCGACTGTCGCGCGCACCACCTCCGATCCTTGACCACTTCCCATTGGCTCCAGGATGATTTATAGGGATTTAGACCCCTATTTTCTCCTATTTTTCTTTCACCTATGTAAACCTCTCATATCCTCTCGAGCAAAGGGGTTAAGGAGGAGTTTTCTGGAAGGAAGGCTCAGAGGAGGTTGGCAAATGAGTCGGCTTTGAGGAGTCGAGCGGACAAGGAGTCAGAGAACTTCAGGAGGAACTTCAAGAGGAATCCTTCGCACTCCAAATGGGCTTGTCTTCCTAACCCTCTCTTTACTTTTCTCCTTTTTACTTCATTGCATTCCCACTCTCCATCCATTCCGTAACATTTCCCTCTCTCATTCTTCTTTACACTTTCAACACATCACTTCACTTTTCACACACGAGCACCCCATTTGCATGCATGCATCTTAGGATGACTTAGCACCCTTCACCCCCAGAGGTTTCAAATAAAAAACGGGAGGTGGGTGGCCATAACATATGGTCACCTTCCCTCCCCAAACACCCATCCGGTGCGTCCCCTTTCAATTTTAGTATATTTACATATTTGTATGGATAGACTCTACATATCACAGTTCTAATTGGTTCTCTTTACTCTCTTTTGTCTTTTTTCTCTTGGGGGCTCTTACCAGATTCTACTTGCGGACTACCGAGCACTCCCCCTTCGGCCGGTCGGAGGCGGAGAAGAGGAACCCACTATCCCCGCTCCCTCAGAACGCGATCACTTTTACAATCCTGCGGAGCACATGGACCGTAAGGTAATGCTCCTGGCGATCACACACATTAATTTCTAACCCCTCTAAATCGCCGCAGTGCTAAGACGAACGGAGAACCCTTCTACCCGAAGCCCGCAGCAGCGGCGGGGGACGTTCCGGGCGCCTACAGCCCTCTGGCGATCACGGTGGGACACTCTCTTGCTCGCCGCGCATGTAAGATAGCTTAAAAGGGTAAGAGCTCCTCCCGCGGACGGCCAAGCACTTGGCCGCCCAGAGTCCCGAACGGCCAAGCGCCTGGCCGCCCAGACCGGACGGCCAAGTACGTGGCCGTCCAGAGCCCAGACCGGACGGCCAAGTACCTGGCCGTCTAGAGCCCAAGACGGCCAAGTACCTGGCCGTCCAGAACTCTGGCCGTCCAGGCTCTAGGACGGCCAATTAGCTGGCCGTCCAGAACACAGGACGGCCAACTGCCTGGCCGTCCAGGCTCTAGGACAGCCAAGTAGTTGGCCGTCCAGACTCCAGGACGGCCAAGTAGCTGGCCGTCCAGGCTCTAGGACGGCCAAGTAGCTGGCCGTCCAGGCTCCGGCCTTCTGGCTGTCTTCTAATTTTCTGATTAAATTGTTGCGTGTTCTAGTTTTTTGTTTACTGTTCTCTTATCTTCGCTTTTCTTCTCTTGTCTGCTAGACTGTGGGTTGATTCCAGGGTACTATCCGCAGGGGTTTTTAAGGAAGAGCCAGCATCACACTTCTAGTTGCCTCTCCCACAGTGTTCGACTCTCCACCTGAGGATTCCCACTCGGGTGTGACTAGTCTTATTCTGTTGGGAACCTCCGTGAGTCTCTGCGAGCCAGGGATTCCCACTGGCCGGCGAGCAGGTTGTACCTGAAACCACTCCATAGGAACCCCGGGTTTGTGTGAAGGATTAATTGAGCCTTTCCATTCACAATCACTCACCTATAGGTGTCACTGAGAGAATTTTTTCAAAATCTAAGACACCTAACTAAACCTTGGGGGAACAAGTTTTGAAAAATTCCAGGGTCGTTAAAGGTTTGAATCCACGTCGGAATAATAAGTTCGGGATCGCTGTGTCGGGATCCGACCGAAAAATGCCGCGGAATAATAAGTTCGGGATCGGATCCATCCCATTTCGATCGTTAAAATAAAGTCGAGGTAAATCGATTTACCTTGCGCGGATTCGAATCCGCGTCCGTTTTTCGGTTCTGTCGGAGCGATGCCGCAAGTCGCGCAGATGCCCGACTTCTAGCGGTATCCACGCGGTTCTCCTCGCGATGGATCGTCCTCGCTTTCTCGTTCATTGCGGCGTTCGAAGATCCCGTCTGACTGCGTGTAATCCGCTACGACATGCGGATTCGGAATCCCCGTCGAACGGAAGGTAGAGCAATTGGGAACCGCACGCCCAGAGGAGAGAAAGTGGGGAAGAACGAATGACGGCTAGGACAGGGTTGTTGGCCCCAGACGTAGAATTCGTTCTTTTATAAGAAGTCAGTTTGTGGTTTTTCATAAAAACTCAGACTTATCCGAAATCCTGTCGGATTATCCATCGACTTGAAAACCATTTGCGTGTGACCCTTTAGGCTCAAATACCAGTCCAGTTAATAGCCCATTAAGTCCAGTAACCCTTTACTGACCCGCTGAATTAATTAATATCCTTATATTCAATTAATTAGCCGAATTTAATGTCCCACAATAAATTCGGACGGACTGCCGATCACGTTGGATGCCAAGCAACATCGCGTGTTCCTAGATGGCACTGGGGTTATCGCAACCCTCTATTGGAACCTTTCGGTTATCGGTTAGCGCGCGGATATAATCCTTCATCCGTGCAATGTTCCCGAATCGACCTAGGGCATGGTTTATTGTTAAACCTTATTTGGTCGATTCACTTGAATCAGATGCCGCTAATCTGAATCCAATAACTCCTTATCGATTACAGAGTCCGCCTTGGACAGGGACTTTAAGCGCATCGTTCCCGGAACAATCTCTCTCAAACTACCGAGAGCGGATGATCCCGTGTTGAACACACAATTACCTTCGAGGGCATTTCCCTGAACCCGATCGCGTGACTTATTGATAACCCATGGTTAGGGATTCGTTCGTCAAGGTCAAAGCTCATAAACCTACCAACAAGATATCTTTGGAGTCTCAGGTCTAAAGATCATCCACGCAACCGTGACAAATGAATCAAGCTGGTTAACAGTGAGGTGATTACCATCCAGCGATTCACAGTCGGATCAGTTCAGTGAACTCATTCACCAATGATCACCTATAGGTTCAGCATAGTGTCTCCACACAAGTGACTTATGGAATCAGTCACCCTCATCATATGAGCTGAAGTAACCTATACTAGTCTATCTGGATGTTCGATGTTCTATCTCAAACATCCTATGACTAGGAAAAATTAAGAACATGTGTTTATAAGTCTTCGGTCCCGTAATTATGATCTCATCATAATCCGAAGACTATTGCACATGTTCATGGACTTCATCGTGATACGATAAACACAGATCGAATTAATTACACACAATGAATTATTGCCATTTATTAATAATTTGAATAAGTACACAGTATTGGATTGGCTTTGAGACCATCTAATACTAACACGAGGGGTGCTGGTGTTGGGTTCTGGTGTTTCTCCGAACCGCTCACGTAGCGGAAATAAAAATAAACCAACAATCCGTATCCCGTTTCGAATATCAAAATCGATTATCGGATAATCATTTCTTATCGTGCGTGGATTCAAATCCATGTCCGAACGGTTCCGTCGGTGTGACACCGCCAGCCACGTAAACGTCTGGCCTCTAGCGAAGTCCACGCGATCCGCCTCGCGGTGGATTTCCTCTCGTTCCCCGTTTCTCGCAGCCCACAAGCGATTCGCCGTTTGCCGCAATGACCGCCGCAACGCGCGATCGAATTCCCGTCGGACGGGAGTCGGAGAAGACGGCAGAGCAGACCCATAGCAGAGGGCTGGCCTGGGGCGCCAGAGAGGGGGAGGGAGAGAGGAGGGGGCGGTTAGGGTTGAGCAACAGCTTGGCTTTCTCAGCCCGTTAGCTACATTTTTTATTAACGATATAGTTTTTCATAAAAACCCCGGTTTAACATAAAACCCACTTTAAATCCGTCGCCTTGAGAATCATTTGCGTTTGACCCTCTAGGCCCAATTACTAGTCCGGTTAATGGCCCATTAAGTCCAGTGACTCTTCACTGATTCAATTAATCAATTAATAACTCATATTAATTAATTAATCAACCGAATCAATGTCGCACATTAAATTCGGTCGGGCCTCCGATCACGTTGAATGCCAAACAACACCGAGTGAACTCGGAAAGTATTAGGGTTAAGCAACCCACTATTTGAATCTTTCCGCCGACAGTTATCGCGTAGATATAATTCTTCATTCGTACAATGCTCTCGAGTCAACTCAGGGTATGATGTACCATCAAACCCTAACCGGTCGACTCACTTGGATCGGATGTTGCTGTATAATATCGAAAAATTCCTTTCTCGATATTATCGTCCGTCCTGGTCAGGGACTTCCACGCATCCTTCCTAGAGCATTCTCTCTCTAAGTACGGAGAGCGAATGATTCCTTATTGACGTTCTATTCCCTTCGATGGTATTCCGTTGTACCTGATCCTTGGCTATTTAGAATTTCGTGAATAGAGATTTATAAACTAAGGTCTAAGCACAGAAGTCCACCGACAAGATGTCTTTGGTGTCTCAAGTCCGAGGACCATCCACGCAACTGCGACAATAGAATCAAGTTGGTTGACAGTAAGGTACTATACCATCCAGCGATTTAGTTGGATCAGTTCAGTAAACTCATTCTCTAACGAACATTTACAAATTCACCTTAGTGTCTCTACACAAGTGACTATAAGATCAGTCACCCTTATCATATGAGTAGGAGTAATCTATACTAATCTAACCGGATATCCGATGTCCATCTTAGATATCCTCTGACTAAGAACAACTGATAATATGTGTGTTTAAGTGATCAGTCTCATTAATATGATTTCATCATAATCTGATCACTATCGCACATATTCACAGACTTCATTATGAGACGATAACAATACGAATTACACACAATGAGATATGCATTTTATTAATAAATGAATGAGATTTACATGGTCCGATTAGCTTGTAGGCTACCTAAGACTAACAATCTCCCACTTAGACTAAAGCCAATCACATTTATGCACTAAACCTATAGACTTTTGGTGACGTTCAAACACATTTTGAGCCAGTGACTTTGTCAGTGGATCTGCTACATTATCGGCGGATGGAACTCTTTCCACCACTACATTTCCTCTAGAAATGTTCTCTCTGATTAGATGAAAGCGCCCCAGAATATTCTTCGATTTTTTATGAGACGGCAGCTCTTTCGCTTGTGTAATAGCTCTATTGTTGTTGTACAGCAGCGGAACAGGTTCAGAGATACTGAAAACTACGCCGAGGTCAGTGATGAATTTCTTCAACCACACTGCTTCCTTGACGGCTTCAACTGCAGCGATGTACTCGGCTTCAGTCGTCGAATCTGCAGTGGTTTCTTGCTTGGAACTCTTTCAGCACACTACGCCTCCGTTCAAAGTAAATACAAATCTAGATGTAGACTTGTTATCATCTGGATCTGATTGTTAACTCGAGTCAGTAAAACCTCGCAGTTTCAAGTCATCTCCTCTATAGACAAGAAACATATCATTAGTTCTTATCAGGTACTTAAGGATACATTTCACTGTCTTCCAGTGCTCTTCGCCTAAATCAGCCTGAAATCTACTCGTAACACTTAGAGCATATGCAACATCAGGCCATGTCCATAGTATGGCATACATGATAGATCATATGGCAGAGGCATAGGATACTCTATTTATGAATGCCCACTCATTAGGAGTTTTAGGAAACTGCTCTCTTGAGAGATAAATTCAGTGTTTCATCGATATGAGACATCTCTTGGAATTTTCTATGTCAAACCTTTTGACTATGGTATCTATATACAAGGATTGGGTCATCCTAAGTATTCTCTTTAATTTATCTATATAGATCCGTATTCCTAATACGTAGGATGCTTCTCCCAAATCCTTTATGGAGAAGTTTTTTGACAACTAGATCTTTACCGATGACATCATAGCTACATCATTCCCAGTGAGTAGTATGTCATCTACGTAAAGAACTAAGAAGGTGACTGCACTCCCACTAGTCTTCTTGTACACACAAGGCTCATCTTCATTCTTAATGAAGTCATAAGACTTGACAGCTTCGTTAAATCTTATGTTCCAGCTATAGGAAGCTTGCTTCAGTCTATAAATAGACCTCTGCAGCTTACACACTCTATCTGGAGATTTTTTGGGTGTGAAACCTTCTGGTTGTATCATGTATACCTCTTCCTCAAGATTATCGTTGAGGAAGGCAGTCGTCATATCCATCTGCCAGATGTCTAAATCAAAGTGTGCAGCTATGGCGAGTAGAACTCTGATCGACTTTATCATTACAACTAGTGAGAAAGTCTCGTTATAGTCAATCCCTTGCCTTTGACGATATCCCTTTGCCACCAACCTTGACTTATAAGTGTCGATCCATCCATCAGCACCGATCTTTCTCTTAAAGATCCACTTACATCCAATAGGTACAATATGCTCGGGTATGTCTTCTAAGTTCCAAACTTGGTTGGTGTACATTGACTGGATTTCAGAGTTCATAGTTTCTCGTCATTTTCTGGCTTCTAGGCCTTCTATGGCCTCCTGGTAGGTTTTAGAATCATCATCCTCATTATATTCTACCATAGACTCTCCTTCAGTGATATTTTCGACATATCGTTCGGGTAGTCTAGGTATCCTACCAGATCTGCGAGGCTCATCGGTGTGTACCTGAATAAATTCAGGAACTGATATCTTATATGATGAAATTGCAGTAGTTTGGGGATCTGGAACCTCTCCCAGAACTATTTTACTCCCATTATCCTCTTGGAGAATGTATTCCTCTTCCAGGAAGACAGTTTTCCTGACGACAAATACTTTTTGTTCACCAGAATAGTAAAAATGATATTCAAAGGTTTTCTTTGGATATCCCACAAACCTGCATTTATCAGTTCGTGATTTCAGTTTGTCTGAATTATGTCTCTTTACATGAGCAGGACAAACCCAGACTTTAACATGTTTAAATTCTGGTTTCCTATCTTTTCATATTTCATATGGTGTAGAGGTCACAGATTTGTTGGATACCCTGTTCAGTAGGTATGCTGCTGATTTCAGAGCATCCCGTCAGAGGGACACTGGTAAACCCGAAAAGCTCATCATGGATCGCACCATGTCCAACATGGTGCGATTCCTCCCTTTAGATACACCGTTCATCTGTGGTGTATATGAAGGGGTCAGCTGAGAAAGGATACCATTATCCTTTAAGAATTGTGTGAAATTAATACTCAAGTATTCTCCTCATCGATCTGATCGAAGAGTTTTGATACTCTTTCCTGTTTGCTTCTCTACCTCATTCTTGAACTCCTTGAACTTCTCAAAGGCTTCCGATTTGTACTTGATTAAGTATATATAGCCGAATCTCGAGAAGTCATCGGTGAACATGATAAAGTATGAGAAGCCACCTTTGGCTTGGGTGGACATAGGACCACATACATCCGAATGTATTAGTCCCAAAATGTCTTTGGCACGTTCTCCATGTCCAGTAAATTGAGACTTTACCATCTTTCTCATAAGGCAGGACTCACATGTCGCAAATGATTCATAATCGAATACATTTAAATAACCATGTCGGAGCAACTTTTGCAACTTGCTTTCACTAATGTGCCCAAGCCTATAAATGCCACATGTAGGCTTAGTTCACACAATTCTTGTTCTTCTTAAGAGCATTATCAACGTGAAGATTGTAATAAGAAACATCTAAAAGATATAGGCCGTTGACTAAAGATGTCGAAGCTATTGATTTATTATAATAATAACAAATAACTTATATTCTCAATAGACAACTTATATCTTATCTTGTCCAAACAAGATATTAATATGATGTTCTTTATTATGTTAGAAACATAATAACAATCTTCCAATGATAAGGCGTCTCCCGATAGAAGCCTGAAGTTTACTATCCATACAGCAATCGCCGCAACTTTTGCGTCGTTTTTTAGCCTCAGTTCCACCTTGCCTTTTCTCAGCTTGTGCTTACTTGTCAGCATCTGCACATCATGGAAGATATGAGAAGCACATCCGATATCTAATACCCAAGATGTGAAATCTCTAACTAACAAGTTGTTGTCTATCATATAGACATCTGAAGCTTTTGATAGCTTCAATTTTCCATGAGCTTTATCGTTGAGGAACTTCTTGCAATTCCTTTTCCAGTGGCCATTCTGCTTATAGTAGAAGCAGTCACCCTTTACTACTCCTTTGCGTTTGTCCTTCGACCTTTTATCGTACGCGATCATCTCTGCCTCAGGGGCATCTAATGCAGATTCAGCAAGAGGATCAACCACAAGGATGTAGGCAAAGTATTTAGATCTGAAGACATTCTTCAGGTTTCTGAGCCAATCCGAGTAGTTCAGACCAGTCAAAATGGCATCAAGTATGCCACGGAGTAGGTTATTTGAGATATATTTCCCTATAGGAGATAAAATATATTTGAGCAGATGTTCAAATTATTAAATATAAAACAAAATATGATTTTTTATTCAAGTTTTAATTTCTACTAATTTTCGACGGAGTGTATAACCCTCAGATATACAGAATGGAAGATACCGATAGTCTCCTAGTGAGGATTAGAATCCCAATGACTTGCAGTACAACCTTGTGGATAGCACAACAAACTGTAATTCAATTAAAGAGCACCTATCTCATGGGACTTGCAACTCCATGCAATATCCGATCATATTTTCGGTCTGTAGAAATTTAATGGCCTTGTAGATAGCACAACAAGCCATTAATTCTAGTCTAAGCTAACCGTCGTTACGAGATGAGCATAGATTTGTATGCAACCCTTGTGGATAGCACAACAAAGCTACATAGTTCTTCTACCCTGATCAATAGGCATCGAATGCTATGACCATAGTCTCTCCTTACAATTAAACATGTCTTGTGGATAGCACAACAAACATGCCTAAATGAATTCGAATCCTATGACTATAACGGTGGTGGACTACGCGGTAAGTTTTTAACTACTCACGTTACGGCTTAGAATTTAGACGAAGATTTTTAGATAACTTTTATCTTAGTCTCTCATAGGTGATAGTATATAAATATATCGTATATATTTACTACATATTATACCTGCCTTGATTCACTATAAAAAATAAAAACAATGCGTCTTATACATGTCAAGTGTGGTCATGGATAGCACAGTGGATTTGATTAGAGCCAACAGTCAAACGCACATACAATCTAACATAACATTTATATAAGATAAACCTGCAAACACATAGGCAAAATATCTTCATCATATCGCTTTTCTGGTTGCAGTTGTGGATTATCCTTGCTCCTTCCTCGGTTGCCTTGATTAGATTAACATTAAATTCACAATTTACATGTAAATAGAAGAAGGCCTTATGGCGAGTACAAGAGAGAGGAAGATATAATTACATCGGAGTATGAGAGAGAGAGAGGTACGTATACCTCTATTTATTAATAATTAATAAATATACAATCACACACTCACGATCCACACACATCATTCATCACATGAATAATATTAAAATGTATATCCATGACCGCGGTGGGTTTTAAACATTCCACCCATGACAAGCGCATCAGATGGCTAAAATAAAAGAGTTTCAAAATCAAATAATTTTTGGCTTTCAAAAAACTAGGTTCCAATGAAAATTGGCATTTGAATTTCAAAAAACTCATTTTATTATCTTAACATGCAATTAAATCAAATTTAAAAATATTTGAAATACACATCACATGTGCACACACTCTAAATTAATAATTCTATGATATTCCATGCCATTAGAACATTTCTAATAATTAAAACAACCTAACATTTAGATTAATCAATATTAATAAGCTAATAATTAGACTATTAATAATTAATTACTAATCTAACTCTTAGATTAGTCTACTAAAGTTAATTATTAAATTTAATACTTAAATTATTAATTAACTCTAATTAATTATTAATTACTAATCTAACTCTTAGATTAGTTAATTAATGTTAATCACTAATTTAACATTTAAACTAATAATTAACATCAATTAATTAATAACTATTAATCTAACATTTAGATTAGTTAATTAAAATTAATTATTAATTTAACACTTAAATTAATAACTAAATCTAATTAGTTAGCAATTAGATAAATTAATAATTAATAATCTAACATTTAGATTAATAATCATTAACCGCTAATTGAACTCTTAAATTAGTAAATTAAGGTTAATTATTAATTTAACACTTAAATCAATAATTAAGTCTAATTAATTAACAACTAATTGTTAATCATATTCATTGATTAGTTAATTGAAATAAATTATTAATTTAACACTTAAGTTAATAATTAATTCTAATTAACTAATAACTACTAATTTAACACTTAAATTAGTCCATTAAAATTAATTATTAATTTAACATTTAAATTAATAACTAACTCTCATTATATAACAACAATTTGTTAATAATAATAATAATTCATAATCATTAATGCCCAACTAAATAAAAATTGAATAGCAATTTAAATTTTAAAATAATTTTAAATTTTGAATCAAATCCAATTTAATTTAATAGGGCTTTTGGGGTTTAAATGGAGAAAAAGGTGTAAATGGGAAAAGGAACCCAAATTCAGCCCCATGGTCGAGCCATAGTTCGGCCCCCTGCTGAGCCAGGGGGGGCAACTCCTGGGCCGGCTTGGGCTCGGTCCAACCGAGTCTGAGCAGATCGGATCGCTGCTTCTTCCCCAAAGCCCAACCTAAAACCCTAGCGCCTTGCCTTTTGCAAGTTGAAGATGGTGGAGGCCGGCGGCGGATTTGAGTGGCGCCACCCGACGGCTGGCCCCCGGCGCCAGCTGCCCCCCCCTCCCCCAGCGATGCCCCGGCGCCAGCGGGCTTCCCCACGCCAGCAGGCCCGCTGGAGAGGGCCCGAAAGTTGCTGGCCGAGCCCCATTAAAACTGGTTTTTTTTTCTAGTTTCTTCTATCCGAGAGGAAGAAGAAGATGGGGGTTTCCTCTAGCCACCTCCAGCGGCCTCTCCAGCGCCGGCTATGAGGCCGGTGAGGACTGGCGATCCTTCTTTGAGGATCCGGAGTCTCGTCCCTCCTTCACAACGATTGGGAAAACCCGAACGAACCCGTTAAAACCCGCTGTTCTTCGTTCCACGAAGAACACAAAATTAAACCCTAGATAATTTCGAAAATTGCATAATTAAAATAATCAAATTATTTTATGTTCATCAAATGAACATGGATCTTGCAATTAATGAAACTCGTGCATATAATAAATCATTGAAAATATTAATTCGGAGATCGAAACAAGACGAAAAATAGTAGAACCTGGCTCTGATACCACTGTTGGGTTCTGGTCTTTCTCCGGATCGGTCACGCAGCGGAATTAAAAATAAACCCAGCGATCCGTATCCCGTTTCGAATATTAAAATCGATTATCGGATAATCGTTTCTTACCGTTGTAGACATCCGATTTTGGACACCTTTTTTATCATAAACCCTCGTCACCATTAGCTCATCACCACTAACCCATCACCTTAGCCCATCTCGTTTAGTCCATCATATTACTCTACTTAATTCAGCCCATTAAATAGTCGAGCCCATTAACCGACACCCTTACCTCCACCTTTTTGCGGAGGGCCAACTTGGTGGCCTTCCACGATTCCGGAAGACTAGCTATGTTGCCTTCCAACCTTTTTGTAGAAGGCCAACTTGGTGGCCTTCCACGATTCTTGAAGGCCAGCTATGTTGCTTACCACTTTTTTATACCTTTTCACAGAAGGTCAACTTGGTGGCTTTCCACGATTCCGGAAGACCAGCTATGTTGCCTTCCACTTTTTCGCACCTTTTTGCGGAAGGCCAACTTGGTAGCCTTCCACGATTCTGGAAAGCCAGCTACGCTGCCTTCTACCTTTTCACGGAAGGTCAACTTGATAGCCTTCTACGATTCTAGAAGGCCAGCTACGCTGCCTTCCACCTTTTCGCGGAAGTCCAATTTGGTGGCTTTTCACGAAAGAGGAAGGCAAGGAGGTTGGCCGTCCATCCTCACACTTTCAACTTGACTTCGTCTTCCCACGATCTCCTCCACTACTCCGACCACTCCCCACTCCGGTGACTGTCGTATGCACAACCTCCGACCCTTGACCATTTCCTATTGGCTTCTTGAAGATTAACGGGGATTTAGACCATAGATTTCCCCTATTTTCTTCTCCCCTATTTAAACCTCCTATGTCCTCTCGGGAAGGGGGTTGGAGAATTGGGAGTTAAGGATTTTGTGATGTTGAAGACGCTTGTGTTGGAAGGCTTCGGGTTGGCAGAGGTTCTAACGCACAGAGGCTGGAGCTTGGCGAGTCAGAAAAAACAAAGAGTCCTCCGCATCCTAAATAGGCTTCTCTCCTTAACCATTTCTTCTTTTATTCTTTTACATCATCTGTCATCCAATCACCCTGAAGTCTTTTTTTCTTTCTGCTTTCCTTTTTACCACAACACATCCACTTTTCACTATTGTCACACACAAACATCCCATTTGCATGCATACATGTTAGAAATGATCTAGCACCCTTCACTACAGAGGTTCCAAACAAAAAACGGGAGGTGGGTGGCCATAACATATGGTCACTTTCCCTCCCCAAATATCCATCCGGTGCGTCTCCTTTTAATTTTAAATTGTTTATTTGTTTGCATGGATAGGTTTTACACATCGCAGTTCTAATCGGGCTATCTCTTTCTCTTGTTTGTCTTTTCTTTTTAAGGGATCTTACTACAGTTCGCGCGCAGACTTTCGAGCTCTCTCCCTTTGGCCGGCCGGAGGCAGCGAAGAGGAATCTACAACCCTCGCTCTAACAAAACGCAATCAATCCACCCATCTTGCGAAGCACAGGGATCTTGAGGTAATGCTCATGGCGATCACACAGTTTAATTCCTAACACCTCATTACTGCAGTTACGCGACGGACGGAGGCCTCCCTGCGGAAGGAGAGCGGGAACTCTCCGGGCGTCTACAACCCTCTGGCGATCACGGTGGGACCTATGTTTGGTTGTTGCGCGCACGTCGACAAAGGTAAGAAGGTAAGAGCCCCTTAAAGCTTTCCTCTTTGTTCTCTTCTTCCGGACGCCCAAGTGTTAGGCCGTCTACCGTCCAGGATCCCTGACGACCAACTACCAGGCCGTCTGTAGGTGTTCAAACTGTGTGTGTTATCATCATGTTATCATGTGTTTACTATGATTAACTAATTAATTAAAAGAAAAATTGTGATCGCTAGACACCGAAGGCTTCAATGGAAAGAAGTGATCGCTTTACTAACCTTGTGAATCGGGAGATTGGGGGGTTCTTTTGTTCCTCTCTTTCGGCCGGCCGAAAGAGAAGAGCCTTTTCTTTTCTTTACTCTTGTTTTCGGATTGTTCTTTAGACTTTCTCCAAACTTCAAATCATTCCTTTCAATTCTTTTAGTCTCTCTTCAAATCCTTGCAAGGAATATCAAAATAAAACGAAGGAAAATATAGATTAGAACTATGGAAGCATAGTACCTAGTCTAATCAACCAATCAATCACGTAACTAAACAAAAGAAAGACTCACTTGATTGGTATTCTTTAAATCCCTATCTTATGTGGATATGAAGAAATATGTAGTGAGTGTGTGAAATATGGAGTGAAGTGATGAATAACTATTAGAAAAAAAACGACTTTATAAACTATTTGAAATTAACGAAAGAAAACTAGAAGGAGGGAGATGATTGGATGGCCCCTTCAAAGTCTTGATCTTCAATGGCTTCAATAGTGGAAGAGAATGAGGGGAAAAAATCTTCAAATTCCTCCCACGTTTCTGTAGTAGAAGACTCATTTTCACCTTGGTTTGAACTCCAAAATATCAATCGTTAACTTCTTCCAAAAGTCAATATACATATGTATTTATAAGAAGTGATTCTATGGTTATTTGGCCTTTAAAAGGGCTCTCCCGCGGCTTCGGACTTGCCTTGTATATTTATCCAAGAGTTAGCAACCTTTCTAATCTTTGCAAATGGATTAACTTAGCCAAATCAAGCTTATCAAGAAAGCGCTTGAAACACGTCGATTATGGGAGTCGTGATTTAGATAATTTAGAAAACTAATTGAAATTAGAAAATGGAAATCTAGACGGATTAAGCCTAAACGGCGTCGTACATGAATAACGTCTTTAAGCAAAATCTATCTGAATTTAACAATTTTAATTCCGAATTGATTTCTGTTTGAGATCTAAATGGCGTCGACTATGGTCGACGTTAGTTAACGAATTTCGACAAAAATAAATAAAAATTGATTAATGATTAAAAATCAGACCATTCTGGGGTATTATAAGTATGGCATGAAATTTACTCAATATGAAGTCAAAATCAGCGTGTCTACAGCTGCCCCACCTTGGCATATACTTTACAAATGAGTGAAATAGAATATAATGTATTGAAAATGTGATGCCAAGGTGTGATGTGATATGATCTCAACATCATATGAGAAGAATTTTTCTCAAAATGATCAATGAAGTAACTCAAAGAGATCAATGGAATCAATCTTGTCTATATGAAAGAGACAAAAGAAATAAGGTCGATCAACTTCTACAATTGGAAAGTACCCTAAGTCACAAACTTTGTAGGTTTTATCACGGAGAACGGTTACCAGCCAATGTGGACGTGCTACAACCATGATGGATTTTAAAAAGAAATAAAAAATATTTGGGATAAAGAATCCAAGTAAAGATAGAATTCCAAAGATATTTTCAAGAAAACCTCAAAGATAATTGAGTGGTCAATTCAGAATAAAATATTTCATATCACGTTAGGATTTATTTTGATTAATGGTATGAAATTTAATCAATAATTAATTCTTATCACAATGATTTTAAAGTCCTACATGATGCATGCTGGGCTAAAAGAAAAATTAAAAATTAAAAATTAAATAAAATATAAATTAATCAAGGATAATATTGTTAAATCATCATCAATGAGTCAAAATATCAATTCTACAATTTAGTGCTAAGCCGAAACTCGTTTATTCATGTATTGTTTCACAAAAGTAAAACCATCGTCCCCATTAATTACCAATCGAACGACCTATCCGTGCGATAAAGAATCTTCTGGAATTATCATTGTTTTTGTTGAAAGAGAACTCAAATTCTAGTTTTATCAAACTCATAAGGTCTTTAATATACTATAATAGATATTTATCATATAGTTATGCTAATGCAAATCAAATACATGAAAGAATACAAGAGTAGAGGTAACCGTCTTTTTAGTCACGGTAGGGACTCATGAACTCTCACAGTGAGACCTTATTGAAATTCTCAGTTTCGTTTTCTTTTCTTTGGAATATTCATACACTCAAAGTTTATCAGTAATTTCAAACAAATAGATAAACATCACCATGTAATCAGCAAACATGTAATTTCGGGAATTTTCAGGGAGTTATTAAATGGCATCGTTCTATAAGGACGTCATTTGAATGACGTCGGACAAGGTCGACGCGTTTCAAGTTACCGAAACAACAGCTTTCTGACTCCATTCCGAACTCAGTTTTCCTTACTCCAATCCCTTCTCTACTTCGGAAAGGGCTTTCCTTCTTTCGCAAATCGCTTTCTATAACCTCCCTTTCTTCATATCAAATTAACATAACAAGTAATAAAAAAGGAAAGCTAGAAAAATTATCTTCAAGACTCAAGGGAAGGAAATAATCAATAGCGAATTCTATTCAAGGATCTTCATCAAGCAAAAGTGCGAGAAAGATTATTGAAAAGCTTTCGGTTGTGGAAGGGCATCTAAGTAGAAGAGATCCCATCTTAAAGGTAAGCTATTATTTCTCTCTCTTTTCTAAATTCTTTTCCATATTTTGGTTCCATACTCTAAATAGAATTATACCAATTTTCTTTATTTTCAAGAGATATCCTTTCTTTCCTGGTCCAAGAACATTCTCTTCTCCTTCATGGATCTCCAAATTAGTTCAAAAAATCAATCTCTCTATGCAGTTATATATTACCAAGTGGCATATCCAAGGATTGGTAATCCATGCAAAACATTATAAAAGCACACTTATAGATTGGGTTGTAATGGGTGCATTGATTGAACTGTGGTATCCTCAAACCCATACTTTTTTCTTCACGTCCTTTGAAGTTACTGTTTGTCATAGGTGGCCTACAAGTCAATATGACTTTGTAATCTCGTTCATTTATTAATAAAATGACATTATATTCATTATGTATAATTCGTATTATTATCGTCTCATAATGAAGTCCGTGAATATGTGCGATAGTGATCAGATTATGATGAGATCATACTAGTGAGACTAATCACTTAAACACACGTATTCTTAATAGTTCATAGTCGGAGGATATCTGAGAAGGACATCGAATATTCGGTTAGACTAGTATGGATTACTCACATTTATAAGATGAGGGTGACTGATCTCATAGTCATTTGTATGGAGACACTAAGGCGAATCTATAGGTATTCATTAGAGAATGAGTTCACTGAACTGATCCGACTGAATCGCTAGATGGTATTGTACCTCACTGTCAACCAACTTGATTCTATTGTTGCAGTAGCGTGGATGGTCCTCGGACCTGAGACACCAAGGACACGTTGTCGGTAGACTTCTGTGCTATGACCTGGTTTATGAATCTTTAACCACGGGATTTTAAACAGCCAAGGATCGGGTACAACAGAATACCGTCGAAGGGAATTGAGTGTCAATAAGGAATCATTCGCTCTCGGTACTTAGAGAGAGAATACTCTAGGAAGGATGCGCGGAAGTCCCTGGTCAGGACAGACGAAAATATCAGGAAACGAGTTTTCCGATATTATTTGGCAGCATCCGATCCAAGTGAGTCGACTGGTTAGGGTTTGACAGTACACCATATCCTGAGTTGACTCGAAAGTATTGTACGAATGAAGGACTATATCCATGCGGTAACTGTCAGCGGAAAGGTTCCAAGAGTGGGTTACTTAACTCCGATACCTTCCGAGTTCATGCAGTGTTGCTTGGCACCCAACGTGATTGGAGGCCCGGTTGAATTTGATGTGCAACATTGATTCGATTGATTAATTAATTAATATGAGTTATTAATTGATTAATCAGGCCAGTGATGAGTCAGTGGGCTTATTGGACCATTAACCGGACTGGTTATTTGACCTAGAGGGTCACACACAAATGATTCTCAAGGCGATGGATAAATAAGTGGGTTTTATATTAACCGGAGGTCTTTATGAAAAACCGCACAGTTAGTATAAAATATAGCGAACGGGCTGAGCAGGACAGGCTGCTGCTAATCCTAGCCGCCCCCTCCTCTCTTCCTCTCTTTCTCTAGTGCCCCAGAAGAATCGGGATCTCCAGATCTGCTCCACTGCTTCTCAGACTCTTGTTCGACGGGAAATCGTCTGCGCGTTACGGCGATCGTTGCGGCGAACGGTGGAGACTTCGTGGGCTGTGAAGAACGAGTAACGTGAGGATATCCGTCGCGAGGAGGTTCATGTGGACTCCGCTAGAGGCCGGGCACTTGCGTGGCTTGCGGTGTCACACCGACGGAACCGAACGGTTGCGGATTCGAATTCGCACGTGGTAAGAATTCGATAATCCGATTATTGTTAATTTTGTTGTTCGAAAAGGGAACGGATCGCAGTATTTTAATTTTTATTTTTCACCGTGTTTATGCGATCCGGAGAAACATGAGAACCCAACAGTGGTATCAGAGTTAGGTTCTACTATTTCTCGTTCTGTTTCGGTCTCCGAATTACTTTTCCATGATTTTATTTCTTGCCTAAATTCGATTAAATTGCTGGAACTATGTTCATATAATGAACACAAAATAATTAGATTGTTTTAATTCTTTAATTTTGAATTTTTCGGGGTTTAATTTTGTTCTTCGTCAGACGAAGAACTGGGTTTTGTGGCGGCTTCGTTCGTGCTACCCCAAGTGTTGGGGAGGTGGGTCGGACCCCAAATCCTCTTGGAATTGTCCCTAGTTACAGCCGAGTCTGTGGCTGGCGTCGGAGACTCTGTGAGGGGCGGATGGGGAAGGCCGGTTGGAGGGGATCTTCCCTCTTCTTCCTCCATCTCCACAATTGCAACAAAACCAGAAAAATAGGGAGAAATCAGGGGCTCGGCTAGTTTTCGGGGTTCTCCGGGGAGCCTGCCGGCGCTGGAGGGATCGGACGGCACCAGGCAGGTCGACCGCCGGGACCCAGCCATCCCCGCCGCTGGTGCACCAACCTGCCACCTACATAAAGGGGCTAGGGTTTCTGTGTATAAAAGGCTGGCGTAAGGTTAGGGGTAGGTGGTTCAGGGGGCCGGGCCGGCCTGACGGGTCCAGGCAAGACCAGGCGAGCCGGGGCTGCCCGGGCTCGAGCCTGGTCGAGCTAGGGGCTCGAGCCAAGTGCCCTGACGGGCTGAAGCTAGGAGGGTCTTGGCTCGGACCCAGGCTGAGCCCTGGCTCAGCAACTAAACTGAGCCATCTTTCCCTTTTTTATTCTCAAATTAAAACCCCTATTTAACCCATTTAAAACTCAAATAAAATTGATTTTAATTTTAAAATTAAAAAAAAATTGTTTTGAATATTAAAATTATTATTAATCTAATTGAGCATTAATGATTTTTTGAAATCATTGTTATTGATTTTAAATTGGGTTATTAATGATTATGAATTATTAGGATTATCAAGTTGTTGTTAGATTATTAAAGTTAGTTATTAATTTAAGTGTTAAATTAATAATTAATCTTTATTGACTAATTTAAATGTTAAATTAGTATCTATTAGTTAATTGTTAATTTAAATGTTAAATTGATAATTAACTTTAATTAACTAATCTAATAGTTTAATTAGCAGTTATTAATTAATTGATGTTATTTATTAGTTTAAGAGTTAAATGAATAATTAACATTAATCTACTAATCTAAGAGTTAGATTAGTGGTTAATAATTAATTTATGTTAATTATTAATTTCAGAGATAAATTAGTGATTAACATTAATTAATTAATCTAAGAGTTATATTAATAGTTAATAACTAATTGGAGTTGATTATTAATTTAAGTGTTAAATTAATGATTAATTTTTAGTTACTGATTTATGAGTTAGATTAGTAATTAATTATTAATAGTCTAATTGTTAGATTATTAATATGTTTTTTAATCTAAATGTTAGATTGTTTAATTATTATAAATATTCTAATTGCATAAAATAATCTGGAATTGTTAATTTGGAGTGTGTGCATATGTGATGTGTGTTTAAATACTTATAAATTAGATTTAATTGTATGTTATATTGATTAAAAGTGTTTTCGAAATTCAAATATCAATTTTGATTGGAACCTAGTTATTTTGAAAGTCAAAATTATCTATTTTTGAAAACTCTTTTATTTTAGCCATGTGATGCACTGAATCTTGTGTGGAATTTTTAAAACACACAGTAGTTATGGATATGTACTTTTAAATTATTTATGTGATGAATGTTTGTGTAGATCATGGATGAATGATTTGGTTATTTATTAATTGTTAACAAATAGAGGTCTGTATACCTCTCTCTCACTCTTCATACTCCAATATAGTTCTACCTCCCTCCCTCTTGTACTCGCCATAAGGCTTTCTTGTATTTACATGTAAATTCTAGAATTTAATGTAATCCGATCGAGGCAACCGAGGAAGGAGCGAGGATGATCAACAGCTGCAACTAAGAAGGCGATATGATGAAGATCTCTTGCCTATGTGTTTGCGGATTATCTAATATAATTGTTGTGTTAGATAATGTGTGCGTTTGACTGATGGCTCTTGTAACGACCCGCCACCCTATAATCGGGGATCCGATTACTAAATAGGTACCGAATCATTAATTTGGAGCCAAACTAGGATCTAGATAAGTCTGGGAAATAAATAATAAACTAAGTTAAACATTCACATCGTATTGAATTGAAAATGAAGTACAAGAATTAAAAATTATTACAATGCGACTCGACTCAACAAATAATTACATACTCCAACTGAAAAGAAATAATTAAGCATACATGCCAGAAAATAAAATGATAACTATATCGGGGTATACCCCGGAACAACGGTTGCTGGCGCGCAACCTAAAGCAACACTCTCCTCCTACGCCTGCCTGGAACCCTCACCTGAAAACCGCAGGGGTGAGTCTCATCGAAAAGACTCAGTAGGGATCCTTCGATCTCCACCGCCCACTCACACACCCACAAGTATAACAATACAAATATAGACAATTTAAGCAATTAAAGCAGTAAATACATTTTCCAATTTCGTTATGAAACGCATGCATTCAAACGGTAACATGCACAATTCTACAAACCACTCCGTCACAAGTCCACAAACCTCGTCTCGGCGAAACACACAAGTCGCATGGCCGAACACGGAAAACACCGACCCGCTGAGACCAAACAGCAACTCTTCGGATAGCGCGCTGGCTACTCCGGCCCGACATGCTTCAGGTGATTTCTGCTTCCCCCAGCACGAGTGACACTCCGAATGTATCACTCCCACACGGGTACTAGCTATACCCCGGGGTACACCAGGTGACCCTCTCTCTAGGCGTCACCCCGCCACTCCCACATCGGCGTCGTGTCACTCCCACACCGACACAGAGTGCGTAAGTACTAACAACTGTCACTCTAGGCCCACGATTGCACAAAACACAACACGTTGCAATCCGATCACATAAAATCTAATGTCATCGAGTACATTTCTACAAATGCAATTAACTAAACTATCTAACAGTGTAAACATGTGTTAATTGCATGGATTAATAGAATTCTGGATTGAATCGCGTTGCCCAAGGCCGACGTCATTCAAGACCCCTAAACTGGTTCAATGGAAAAACTGACCTAAAAGGCGTCGTTCACGGAAGACGCGATTAAAATGGCATCGCTGTCCTTGGACGCCATTCAGTTCCAGAGACAGAGTCTGTTATCTGGATCAAATCATGTCGTGGGTGGAAGCCGCCTTTCTAAAAGGCGTCGTTGTCCCCCGACGCCATTCAACCTTTACAGACAGGTTCTCCCTCCGCCTTCCCCCAATCTACGGGGTGGAATTTCCTCCCCCAAATTATGTAAAAATACGAACAAAGTGGAGAAGGAGGAGAAGAACCTAGATACCCATTAAGACACCCAATTTCTCATTACATGCATTTAATATCTTCACCCCAAGAAAACCCCTAAACATGCTCCAAAGCGGGAAAACATGATTTTTAAGCGAAATACAACATGGATCGTCACCCTACCGGTTATTCGAACTCTACCTAACTCCAAGCCGCCAACTCGTTTTGCCACATGCCGCCGCCGGTACTGGCATGGACGTCGTTACTCCACCGGGACGTCGGCCGCCGTCCGGAGAGAAAAACGCCACGGAGGAGATGGTGGTGGTAGTGGTGGGAGTTAGAAAGTTGATGGAGTGGAGGGAGATATGGAATGAAGGGAGGAAAGCAAGGAGAATGGGAGGTGGTTTGTCGGAGCTCGGAGGGGGAAGAGGAGAGAGAGAGGAAAGGAGAGAATGAGGGAAAGGAAGGAGGGTTCGCGGGGTCAAACAGAAGCTGGATAAAACGCGTCGTGCAAGTCCGACGTCATTCAGATGACAAGACTGGGCCGTACACTGACAACCCAGGGCCGTACTCTAAATGACGTCGTCCATCCAAGACGCAATTCAGACGATATGATCGGGGCCGTACTCTCGCGTCCCAAGGCCAGCCCACGTAGCACAGCCTAAAAGTCTCAGCCCCACCTGGCCTAAACTAAGGGATCCGACCCCGAAACTGACCCGATAACCGGATCCGAAACCTCAATCCTTACATTCTCCCCCCCTTAAAAGAATTTCGTCTCCGAAATTGCCTGCTATAACTAACGAGATTGAAACAATAAAGATACAAGCTCATAAGAGAACTTATGAGAAAAGGTAGGGAAACTGCTCCCGCATCTCATCCTCGCACTCCCAGGTCGCCTCGCCTTCGGAGCGATACTGCCAAATCACCTTAACTAGGGGAACAACCTTTTTCCGAAGGACTTGTTCCCTGCGATCCTTAATACGTACTGAAAATTCTGGAAAGGACAAGTCCTCAGCGACCTCCAACTCTGAAAAGTCCAAAATATGAGATGGATCCTGAACATATCTCCTCAGCAAAGAAACATGGAACACATCGTGCACTCCTGCAAGACTGGGTGGCAAGGCTAGTTGATACGCCGTTTCCCCAATTCGAATAAGAATGGGAAAAGGCCCAACATATCGCGGACTCAGCTTGCCTCGCTTTCCGAATCTCATCACACCCTTGGAGGGTGAGACTCGGAGAAACACGTGGTCCCCAACCTCAAACTCAAGCGGTCTCCTACAGATGTCTGCATAACTCTTCTGTCTGCTCTAAGCTGTCGTCAACCTCTGCTGCACCACTCTGGCAACCTCAGCACACTGCTGTACTAACTTTGGCCTTGCTATCTACCTCTCACCAATCTCGACCAATTCACAGGAGATCGACACGGCCGCCCGTACAATGCCTCATAAGGCGCCATGCCGATACTAAAATGATAACTGTTGTTGTAGGCAAACTCCACTATAGACAAGTGCTGCTCTCAAGAACCTCCCCAGTCTAGGTAACATGCCCTGAGCATATCCTCCATTGTCTGAATGGTCCTCTCTGATTGCCCATCAGTTTCGGGATGATAAGCCGAGCTGAAGTCCAACTGCGTGCCCAAGGCCTTTTGAAAACTCTTCCAGAATCTAGAAGTAAATCTCAGATCCCGGTCTGACACGATGGATAAGGGCACCCCGTGCAGAGAGATGATCCGATCCACAAACAACATAGCCAACTTGTAACGACCCGCCATCCTATGACCGGAGACCCGATCACTAAATGGATGTTGGCCCATTAACTGCGGGTTCACACCCGGATCTCACACAACACATCTGGAGGAGTAAGCGCTAAACAAGGCTAAATATAACAATCACACGGACTACAAAGATGTAACAAGTGCGCAGGAAGGAAGATAACAATGTCCGTATACAGTCCAACAATAATTACATGGTCCAACAAATTAAATAAGTACAGGCAGAAGTAAAGTACAATAACATCGGGGCATACCCCGGAACTGAGACAGCTGCTGGTCCGCACACCAAGAAGACACCACCCGCCGCCAAACGCCACGAGGTCCACACCTGAAACCGCAGGGAGTGAGCCACACTAGAATTGGGCTCAGTAGGGATCATCCGATCCCTTGCCTCCTGATAAGTCCACAATTTTACATAAATAACAGCTGAAAACTACATACTTTGCTATCAATTTAACAAACAAAATCACATGGAATGATAGATAAACCATTTGCGCATTCAAAATCTGAATTTCAAATATCATCACTCCATGGATGGAATAAGGGTAGCAACTCCATTTTCTCAGCAATTATTTAATGCGCAGTTGAATAATTTGCGGCTATAAGAACTTAACTGTTATTTTATGTGAAAATAGGACATGAACAAGCAGATGGCATAGTGGTTGGACCACCCGAACTTCAAGGAAGCAACCAGGGTTCGAATCCTGGCAAAAACAACATTTTATTTTTGTATTTTAGCTTCAACTGGGGCCCACATGCCAACTAAGAGAGAAAGGAGGAGGGAATTCTGAAATTCAAAGAAAGGAGGATCCATTTCAAAAATTCGAAATTCAAAATACCAATTAATGTTTTAAAGAGGATCCCCTAATCAAAGGGAGCTTAATGACATGATTTTTAAATCTATTTTTGAAATTCAAATCCTCCCCTCTTTCTATAAAACCAAGGGAGGAAGCCAAAAGGAGGACAACCGGGGGAATTTTCAGAAATTTTTTTTAGCATCTCTCTCCCCCTTCGTTTCTATCTCTCTCTCTGTTCTCTCCATTTCTCTCTCTTTCCCCCTTCACCGAAGCTCTCTCATTTTTTTTATTGTTTTCTCTCTCTCCCACAACGCCTGTCTGCATCTCTCTCTCTGCTTTTCTCCCTTTCTCTGTCAGTTTCTCTCTCTCTCTTTTCTCCCTTTCGTTTCTTTCTCTCACCCGCACACTCTCTCTCTCTCTCTGTTTTCTCCTTTTCTCTCCATCTTTTCCTTTCTCTCTCCCTGTACGTCTCTCTCTCTGTGCGTCAGTCACCGGGATCCGCCCGGACAACGCCACGCGGTAGCGCCAGCGGGTTCGCGCCGCCAGCTTCGTCGCCCGTGCCAAGCTCTGCCGCCCCCAGCGCCACGCGGCGTGCCCACGCGCAGCAGCGCACGCCGTCCCGGGCCCGCCAACGCCACGCCCCGCCACGCGGCAGCGCCAGCAAGTTCGCGCCGCAGCACCTCGTCACCCGTGCTTTTGCACGGGCCGCCGCGCGCCACGCGGCGCTCCCCGGGCGCTTCCCGCCCGGCGCCTCGCCTGCCGCGCCCCCTGCCTCGCCTGCCGAGCCTCGTCTGCCGCACCGCCTCGGTCCAAAGCGCCCCTGCGCTCAGCAGCGTCCACGCACCCCTTCTCGGACCAGTGTGCCCGCTCCCCCTGCCCACTGTGCCAAAGCACCCACAGAAGGCTCACATAGCCCCTGTCTCCTTGTTATTGCTTCTAAATTAAATTTGTTTTAGTTTTTAAGAAATTAGTTAGCATTTCTGCTATTTTCTTGGAACATTGTAAATTTTCTTATTGCAATAATAGTGATTGTGTTATTTACCTTTCCAAAGTGGTCATCTTCACTGTTTTCTTAGATTAATATTATCTTGTTGAATTTATTTGTTTTACTCAATCTTAAAAATTAGTTAACTAACTTTTGGTGATAGATTCTAGGTGCTAATTAGAAGCATGTTAAATTCTGTAATTAGTTTTGTTTAAAATAGAAGTTTTTAACTAGAGCATCAAATCGAAAACCCAATTTAATTCAAAAATCCAAAGTTTTCAAAATTAGATTTCTATTTCTCCGTGGATCGACCCGGTCTCAACCATGCACTACTTTGTTATCTTTAATTGAGATTCGGACATTAAGATTGATGTTATTTGTGTTTTAACGACGACATTTAAATACGCATCAATTTTTGGCGCCGTTGCCGGGGACTTAGAATTTTAATTTTGATTATTTTGGTCCATTTGTATAAATCCATACTCACATTCATTTTCTCTTTTTGCAGGAATTTAAAAAAAAAAAAAAAAGACAAAAGGAAAGCTCAACTTGGTGAGTTTGTTCTAATCTTTTTGATATTTTTATTTTTAGATTTGCTTAAAATAGATATAGCCCTCATTAAATAAAAAAAAAAATCAGAAAAAAAAAATTAAAAAAAAAATTGCATTTCAAGATTAGAAACCAAACTACCATGTTTTTAGGACATGCATCATTTAGGAATGCATTAGTTTTAAATTTTTGTCATTTATTTCATGTTGAAGAGTGCGGGAGGCAAGGTAAGTCTTTCTAAATTGTGCAAATAACATGTTCATGCATTGTCATTTCATTATTGCACAAAACAAACTTGATTGAATTGTGGTGTGCATCTCATTGATAAAATAATTTAAGGGCATCTTCATAACAAGATAAGGTGGGGATTTCATCACCCTTCCTTGGCCCACAAACCACAAACACTCCATCTTGCATTGTCCCAAGCCCAATAAAAATCCAGTAGCAATTGCACCTAGGGTTCACACTATGATTAGACCGAGCTTTGAATTCATTTCTACTTTGGACAACGGTGTCTAGGCTAGAGGTTACAAAGGCAAACGCCTAAGTGGACAAGTGGTTATTTAATTAGGTCCCTACGAAAGTAGGGGGAGCCTCCCACTATCCCACCCCTTACCTGGCCGATTGATCTATTGTAGGGGTGATTCATAGTTAATTCTAGCCATTTTGTGAGAAATCTCATCCTTAAGTCTAGGATACACTTAGGTCATTAGGAATTTGTTATTAACTTGTTTGTCTTTGCATAAATAAACATAAAAAAATATATAAAAATAAAAATTACAAAAATAACAATTCTCATCTCATCTTGGTCTAGTGTATGCTAGGTAGAAGATCTCAAAAGCCATATATTATCAAACCCATTCAAGAAATTGAGAGATACCTACATCACCAAACCAATATTCAACATCAAATGACTGGAAATAATCAACAAATGCCTAAACAAATGAAGGAATACTTCATTCCTCAAGACTATAATCCTTCATCTTGTATCCAATTGCCTAATGTCCATGCTAGCCATTATGAGATCAAGCCAAGCACCATCCAAATGCTCCCATCTTTTTATGGGAATACCAATGAAGATCCATATAAACATTTGGATGAATTCTTTGAAATTTGTTCAACCGTGAAAATTCAAGATTTCACGGAAGATGCCCTTCGACTTACCCTATTCCCTTTTTCACTTAAGGACAAAGCCAAATATTGGCTTGGAACGATAGGGAAGCCCATTAAGACTTGGCCCGAAATGCAACAAGAATTCCTAAAAAAATTCTATCATATTGGGAGAACAAATACAATGAGAAGGGCTATAACTGGATTCTCACAATTACCAGGAGAACAAATTCATGAATCTTGGGAACGATTGAAAGAATTGTTGAGAAAATGTCCACACCATGGATTGTCTAGATGGCAAATTGTGCAAGCATTCTATGAAGGTTTAGATGCACGATACATGCAAATGGTAGATGCATCTTGTGGAGGAGCATTCATGAGCAAAAGTGAGGAAGAAGCTTATGATTTGTTTGAAATGTTAAGTGAAAATTCAATAAATCATGCTTCACTTTCATCATATGAAAGATATGTGGGAACATCCAAACGGACTGGAGTCTATGAAATAAGAAATAGAGGAGAATTTGAACCTAAGATGGATATCAATGCCTTGGCTCAAAAGTTGGATAAGGTGGACCTTCTGGCCCAACAAATGAGCAAAATGGATCTTATGGCCCAAAAGCTAGACCAAGTCCTAGCTTCGAATAACCAAGGATCTAATATCCATGCACAATCAAGACCTTACTCCGAATCTTCTCCATCTTATCAAGAAGTTTGTAGTCTTTGTGCCAGTCCAACTCACCATGTCAGTGAGTGTCCTACGGCAGCCCAATTGCCACCGTTCATCCAAGAACAAGTCCAAGCAGCCCAGGGTTATTCAAAGCCCAATCATGATCCATATTCTAACACCTACAACCCTGGTTGGAAGAATCATCCCAATTTTTCATGGAAATCTCAACAAGCCCAAGCTCCAAATCCACAAGCACAAAATTTTCAGAACATGGCCCATCAACAGAATTACTACCCAAATCAATCATTCAATAAAAGCCAACCTATCCAGCCCCAAGCTCAAGCTCCTTACTTTCAGCCCAATAACAACCAGAATATGTTCTCTCAACCTCCATATCAAATCCCACAACATCAGCCATCAAATCAAAATGATGATAAATTTAATATGCTGCAACAATTACTCATGAATCAACAACAACAACAGCAGCAATTGCAACAATTGGTCATCTCTCAACAACAATCCATTTCAAAATTGGAAGCCCAATTGGGTCAAATGGCTGATACAACCATGAGGAGGGAAGTGGGCCCATTACCAAGTCAACCCATTGCAAACATGCGAAATTACCCTCCGGGTTTCCAACAACAACCAATCCTACCTAATCCTCAAGCCCAACCTCAAATGGGCTCAAATCCACCAAGACGCCCACAGTTAGAAAATGCGAAAGCAATTTTGGCCTTAAGAAGTGGTAAAGTCTTGCCGGATCCTTACCCAAATCAAGGATCTAGTCAGCCCAATCCTGAACAAAATGAAGAAGAAAAAGGAGAAGAAGATGAAGATGAGAATGAACAACCCAATATCATTCAAGGAAAAGGAAAAATGGAGGAATGTCCTGAGAATTATAAACCGAAAATCCCTTTTCCACAAGCTTTAGAAAATGGCAAAGAACAAAGAAAGCATCAAATCCAAGCAAAAAATGAACAGTTAATGGACTTATTTAAACAAGTCCACATTAACATACCATTGGTTGATGCAATCCAACATGTGCCGGCCCATGCCAAGTTTTTGAAAGAACTTTGCACTCACAAGAGAGAGCCTAAAGCAAATCCTAAAAAAGTCTTTTTGTCTGAAGAAGTGAGTGCCATTTTGCTAAACCAATTGTCTAAAAAGATGAAAGACCTTGGAGCACCACTCATCTCTTGTGTTGTTGAATGAACCACCTTTGATAAGGCACTATTGGACCTTGGAGCAAGTGTGAACCTATTACCCACCTCAGTTTATGAAAAATTTGGGATAGGAGAATTGAAACCAACTCCGGTGATCCTACAATTGGCCGATAGATCTCTTTGGACACCGAAAGGAATGGTGGAAGATGTCATTGTCAGGATTGATACTTGCTACTTTCCAGTTGATTTTGTCATCCTTGACATGGAGCCCGTTCAACAACTGAGAAATAGCCCAATCATATTGGGCCGACCTTTTCTAGCTACTGCAAATGCCATCATTAACTGCAAATCTGGATTAATGGATATCTCATTTGGAGACCACAAATTATCTCTCAATATTTTCAAAGCTTCTAGCCATATGCAGGATGGGGAAGATTGCTTTGCAATTGATGTGATTGATAATATTGTAGAAACATCCCCTTCGGCCCAATTTGAAGAGGAAGAGGAGTTAATGGCCATATCAGATTTGAATAAAAGGACCTGGCAACCCAACAAGGTTGAGCCTTTACCTGAACTCAATCTAGAACCTACTCCTCCATCTCTCCAGGTTCCTCCTCAGTTAGAGCTCAAACCTTTGCCGGAATCTCTCAAATATGTCTTTTTGGGCCCATCTGAAACTCTACCTGTGATCATAGCTACGGATCTTAACCCTACCCAAGAAGAACAACTCATTGAAGTTCTTCGAACTCATAAAAAAGCTATAGGGTGGTCAGTAACTGATTTGAAAGGAATAAGCCCAACCACATGCATGCATCATATTTATCTTGAAGATAATGCAAAACCAAGTAGAGAAATGCAAAGGAAATTGAATCCTATTATGATGGAAGTGGTTAAGAAGGAAGTGGTGAAATGGCTAGATGCGGGTATCATATACCCGATATCTGATAGCAAGTGGGTAAGCCCAACCCAAGTAGTGCCAAAGAAGTCTGGCTTAACTGTGGTAACAAATGAAAAAGGTGAAGAAATGCCCACTAGGCTAACCACGGGGTGGAGAGTTTGTATTGATTACAAAAAATTGAACACAATGACAAAGAAAGATCATTTCCCACTCCCGTTTATTGATCAGATTTTGGAAAAGCTAGCGGGTCAGAAATATTTCTGTTTCTTAGATGGATATTCGGGATATAATCAAGTGGCTATATACCCAGAAGATCAGGAGAAAACCACATTCACATGTCCATTTGGCACGTTTGCATTCCGAAGAATGCCATTTGGACTATGTAATGCACCAGCAACTTTCCAAAGGTGCATGTTGGCCATCTTTTCAGATATGGTGGGAGAATTCCTTGAAGTATTCATAGATGATTTTTCAATATTCGGGGATTCATTTGAAATTTGTCTGGAGAATTTGAAAAATGTATTGGGAAGATGCATAGAGACCAATTTGGTTTTAAGTTGGGAAAAGAGTCATTTCATGGTTAAAGAAGGCATAGTTTTGGGCCATATAGTGTCTGGAAGAGGTATCGAAGTGGATAAAGCTAAAGTTAGCCTAATCGCCAATCTTCCTCCACCCACTTCGGTAAAACAAATTCGATCATTCTTGGGCCATGCCGGCTTCTACCGCCGGTTTATCCAAAATTTCTCCCAAATTGCCCGACCATTAACCCTTCTCTTAGCCAAAGATGTCCCATTCCATATTGATGAAAAATGCTTGGAAGCATTTAAATCTTTAAAAGGGGCTCTGATCAAAGCTCCCATTCTCCAATCGCCTGATTGGTCTTTGCCATTTGAGATAATGTGCGATGCTTCTGATTATGCTATGGGGGCAGTACTGGGACAAAGAATCAATAAAAAGCCTGTGGTGATTTATTATGCAAGTCGTACACTTGTAGACGCTCAGATGAACTATACCACCACAGAAAAAGAATTGTTAGCTGTTGTTTTTGCTCTGGAGAAATTTCGATCTTACCTTTTGGGGGTAAAAGTGATTATTTATTCTGATCACTCGGCATTGAAATATTTGTCGACAAAGAAAGATGCCAAACCAAGATTAATCAGGTGGATCCTACTCCTCCAAGAATTTGATTTGGAGATCCGGAACAAAAAGGGATCCGAGAATGTGGTGGCTGACCATCTCTCTCGAATCATGATTTCAGATAATGAACCAATGAGAGACTCATTCCCTGATGAATACCTCTTAGCCATTTCCCACATGTCACCACCATGGTATGCACATATTGTGAATTTTAAGGTGACTGGTCAAATCCCACAAGGATGGACAAAAAATGAAAAAGATAAATTCTTCTCTCAAGAGAAGTATTATTTTTGGGAAGACCCTGAACTCTTCAAAATATGTCCAGATCAAATAATCCGGAGATGTGTGCCTGAAGAAGAACAACAAAGTGTTTTGAACTTTTCCCATAACCTTGCTTGTGGAGGACATTTCTCCGGAAAGAAAACCGCAGCAAAGGTTTTACAAAGCGGTTTCTATTGGCCTACACTTTTCAAGGATGCTTATGAGTTCAGCAAAACATGCCTAAGATGTCAAGCTGTTGGAAATATAACTAAAAGAGATATGATGCCTCTAAATCCAATCTTAGTGGTTGAGATTTTTGATGTTTGGGGAATAGATTTCATGGGCCCTTTTCCACCATCTTTTGGATGCGAATATATCTTGGTGGCAGTGGACTATGTGTCTAAATGGATTGAAGTAATAGCCATCCGAACCAATGATCACAAGGTGGTGATGAAATTTGTACAGAAGAATATCTTTTCTAGGTTCGGATGGCCAAAGGCTATCATTAGTGATGGGGGTTCGCACTTCACTCATTCTCAATTTCGAGCATTGCTCAAAAGATATGGGATTACTCATAAGCTTGCTACCCCTTACCATCCCCAAACTAGTGGCCAAGTAGAGATATCCAATAAAGAAATCAAGAATATCTTGCAAAAATCTGTTAGGCCCGACAGAAAAGATTGGTCCGAAATGTTAGATGATGCTTTGTGGGCCTATCGGACTGCTTATAAAACTCCTATTGGCATGTCACCATATAGGCTAGTCTTTGGAAAAGCCTGCCATCTCCCAGTGGAATTAGAACATAGAGCTTATTGGGCTATCAAACAGGTCAATTTTGATCTAGTCAAAGCAGGCTCACACCGAACCTTACAATTGAGCGAACTAGATGAAATAAGAAATGAAGCCTATGAGAACTCGAAAATCTATAAAGCCAAGACTAAAGCTTTTCATGATAAACATATTGTGAGAAAATCTTTCCACCATAATCAAAAAGTCTGGCTATTTAACTCAAGGTTGCGTTTGTTCCCTGGGAAATTGAAATCAAGATGGGATGGGCAATTCTTGGTAATTAAAGCTTTTGACCATGGTGCGGTCAAGATCATGGATCCAAAAAATGGACAGGCATTTACTGTTAATGGGCAACGCTTAAAACCTTACATTGAAAAACTTCAAAATTGTCCATTGGAATCCATGCAGCTAAGTGATCCACAATGAACATAATTTTGTCTGGCTGAAGACATTAAACTTAGCGCTTATTGGGAGGCAACCCAATCTTCTCATTTTTATTCTAATTATTCTCTTTTTCTTAGAAAATTCATAAAATCCACCATGGAGAACAGAGAGAAGCCTCGTCACATCTCAGGTTGTATCTCTCCTCATCATTAATTTTTGTGCCATTGAGGACAATGTCATTCAAGTTGGGAGGAGAATCATAATGCATATTGAATGAAATCGTTTAAAATGAACAAAAGTTTTGAAATTTTTTCAATTTTCACATAAATTTTCAAAAGAAAAAAAAAATGTTTCATTTTCACACTCCAACAGAAATTCATATCTATCACACTTCATTTAGGGAATCTTGATCAAAAAATTGAGGTAAAAGGATGAGTAAAAGTTTGAATTAACCCCTCTCTCTACAAAGAATCACGACGGGATGATTTTCACACACACACGGTAACTTGGAAAGAGTGGAAGATCATGAAAGTATAGAGTTGCTGGAGTCACCCGAAGTGTAGAATTACCCATTCTACTTTTACTTTTAGGTCAAACGAACGGAAAGTTAGGATTCGTAATAGGAGATCAAACCACTGAACACTTTAAGGAGGCGGTCATTTCGAAAAAAAAAAAAAAAAAGGGACAATCAGAAGCATAAAAATGCTTCAAAATAGTCAAAGGAAGGACGGTGGCAAAAAGTATGCACCTCCACTCAGACAGAAATAAAGAGAGTGGCAAAAAGTACGCACTCTCAAAGCACAAAACAATCGTGCTAAAGTCCTTCACAGCAAAATAAGACCAAATCCTAAAAAGTTTTAAGTCGGGGCGAAAATCGAAAAGCGAACCTACCCAACTAATCCAGAGATCTCTTTTTCTGTTCTCTCCCCTGGGTAATTCTACTCCAAGAATCAGTGAAGGCAACGATATACCAAACATGATAGAAATGAACTCCAAGCACCTCAAATGATATGCACAATCACTTGTCATGATTCTAAGTATGGTGGGCGGGAGAACGAAAACTTGAATTCCAATTACCTACCATTTGCAATAGATATCCTTTAAAATGAAGTGTGATTCTTTTTACTAATCACGGTAGTCCTAATTTTTCAAATGATTGTATTGTTAAGAGACTAGCAATGATTAAGTTGGGGGGTGTGATAAGTCCACAATTTTACATAAATAACAACTGAAAACTACATACTTTGCTATCAATTTAACAAACAAAATCACATGGAATGATAGATAAACCATTTGCGCATTCAAAATCTGAATTTCAAATATCATCACTCCATGGATGGAATAAGGATAGCAACTCCATTTTCTCAGCAATTATTTAATGCGCAGTTGAATAATTTGCGGCTATAAGAACTTAACTGTTATTTTATGTGAAAACAGGACATGAACAAGCAGATGGCATAGTGGTTGGACCACCCGAACTTCAAGGAAGTAACCAGGGTTCGAATCCTGGCAAAAATAACATTTTATTTTCGTATTTTAGCTTCAACTAGGGCCCACATGCCAACTAAGAGAGAAAGGAGGATCCATTTCAAAAATTCGAAATTCAAAATACCAATTAATGTTTTAAAGAGGATCCCCTAATCAAAGGGAACTTAATGACAGGATTTTTAAATCTATTTTTTAAATTCAAATCCTCCCCTCTTTCTATAAAACCAAGGGAGGAAGCCAAAAGGAGGACAACCGGGGGAATTTTCAGAAATTTTTTTTAGCTTCTCTCTCCCCCTTCGTTTCTATCTCTCTCTCTGTTCTCTCCATTTATCTCTCTTTCCCCCTTCACCGAAGCTCTCTCATTTTTTTTATTGTTTTCTCTCTCTCCCACAACGCCTGTCTGCATCTCTCTCTCTGCTTTTCTCCCTTTCTCTGTCAGTTTCTCTCTCTCTCTTTTCTCCCTTTCGTTTCTTTCTCTCACCCGCACACTGTCTCTCTCTCTCTCTGTTTTCTCCTTTTCTCTCCATCTTTTCCTTTCTCTCTCCCTGTACGTCTCTCTCTCTGTGCGTCAGTCACCGGGATCCGCCCGGACAACGCCACGCGGCAGCGCCAGCGGGTTCGCGCCGCCAGCTTCGTCGCCCGTGCCAAGCTCTGCCGCCCCCAGCGCCACGCGGCGTGCCCACGCGCAGCAGCGCACGCCGTCTCGGGCCCGCCAACGCCACGCCCCGCCACGCGGCAGCGCCAGCAAGTTCGCGCCGCAGCACCTCGTCACCCGTGCTTTTGCACGGGCCGCCGCGCGCCACGCGGCGCTCCCCGGGCGCTTCCCGCCTGGCGCCTCGCCTGCCGCGCCCCCTGCCTCGCCTGCCGAGCCTCGTCTGCCGCACCGCCTCGGTCCAAAGCGCCCCTGCGCTCAGCAGCGTCCACGCACCCCTGCTCGGACCAGTGTGCCCGCGCCCCCTGCCCACTGTGCCAAAGCACCCACAGAAGGCTCACATAGCCCCTGTCTCCTTGTTATTGCTTCTAAATTAAATTTGTTTTAGTTTTTAAGAAATTAGTTAGCATTTCTGCTATTTTCTTGGAACATTGTAAATTTTCTTATTGCAATAATAGTGATTGTGTTATTTACCTTTCCAAAGTGGTCATCTTCACTGTTTTCTTAGATTAATATTATCTTGTTGAATTTATTTGTTTTACTCAATCTTAAAAATTAGTTAACTAACTTTTGGTGATAGATTCTAGGTGCTAATTAGAAGCATGTTAAATTCTGTAATTAGTTTTGTTTAAAGTAGAAGTTTTTAACTAGAGCATCAAATCGAAAACCCAATTTAATTCAAAAATCCAAAGTTTTCAAAATTAGATTTCTATTTCTCCGTGGATCGACCCGGTCTCAACCATGCACTACCTTGTTATCTTTAATTGAGATTCGGACATTAAGATTGATGTTATTTGTGTTTTAACGACGGCATTTAAATACGCATCACCTCCCACTCACACACCCACAAGTGCAACAACACAGATATATGACAATTAAACAAAGCAGTAAACATAGCACCCAACCCGATATGAAACGTACGATAAGCAGTGTAGCAGGAACAGTTCTAAGCAATCCGAAGAACCCAACACAGAGTCACGTCTCACAGTCAAAGTCCACAAAGTGACTGAACCACACTGTCGACCGAAGTCAAACGTCGCCTCACAACACTACCACCACTACTCACGCCTGTCCGCCCCTACAGTGTTCCGGGGCACTGTAAGGTGAGGCAGTGAGTCAAACTAGGACAAGCTGAGACCAGTGTACCACCACTGCCCAGCTACGTGTGCACACAAGCAGTCTAGACTACTGTCCTACCGACCGGATTGCCTCCACGCTAGGCCTCAGCGCTTCAGGAGGGCCCTGGGGACCGGCGAACCCCCGTCAAGCCGAAGCTACAGGAACTACCCACAACCCTAACCTCCCGGGCTGCGTCAGGCCAAAGGGCTAAGGGTACCACTCGTAACCTTGATCAAAGGTCACATCAGGCCCAGTGGATACAGGGGTAAAACAACTCCAACAGTACCACAACCAGCTCCACAGCAAGAAACGCACCGGAAGCTGCCACGACAAACAGGGAAACCCCGACCCGCTGAGACCAAACAGCAACCCCTCGGATAGCGCACCGGCTACTCCGGCCCGACGGGCTCAAGGTGGTTCTACTTCCCTCAGCCAAAGGTAAAACACAACATGTACCACTCCCCTACCGGTACGGCACAATGCCTCACAGACACCATGACCCTGTCCCCATCGGTCCATGGTGACAAACGTAAACCACAGTTATTCCGATTCCATATTCGCATAAGCACATACACACATATAACATGATTCCATTCGCACAGTAAACCTCCGTCTCAGCGTACAGCTTAAAGCATGCATTTGAACCATCCAACAGTAAAACATATCTTAAAAACCAGGGTTTATGTAGTTCTGTCTTGAATCGCGTCGACCGAGGTCGACGCCATTCAAGCTCCTCAAACAGGTTCATTTAAAGCCAGATTATTCCTTAAAACGCGTCCACCTGGGAAGCTACCGTTTGAAACGCGTCAGAGCTCTAAGACGCCATTCACACCGAAATTCCAGATTTGCAGACCCTCAGTCGGGGTGATTTCCTGCCTAAATGGCGTCATGATGGCCCGACGTCCTTCTGAAAGGCGTCGTCCATCCATGACGTCATTTAGCGCCAGAACCCCTAACTGGCGAAACCTCGAACATGGAGGTTTCTTCCTTAAAAGGCGTCGTACTGCCCTGACGTCCTTCTAAAAGGCGTCGACCAGGCACGACGCCGTTTAGCGTCAGAAACCTGGTTCCCTGGTTCAACCCGAGGGTTTCTCCTTTAACCCCAAACACTCCGAAAATGCCCAAAACAGAAGGGGTAGAAAAGGGAAATCAACTACTTCCAGCATGCTACAAATCCACGTTCACGAGCACGGCCATTCCCACAAGAAAAACCCCCTAAACATGCTCATTCTAACCCAAAACATAACATGCCACGCCAAGGAAATCACGAGCAACACATTCACAGCCCATGCAAGGTTCGTCCCCCTACCGGTTCTTGAACTCTTCCAAGCTCCGTGCCGCCAACCCGCCGCACCGCAGACCGCCGCCGGTACCCCTGAGGACGCCGCCACTCCGCTGGGACGTCGGCCGCCGTCCGGAAAATGGAACGCCGCGAAGGAAGTGGTGGTGGTAGAGGTGAGAGGTAGGGAGGTGTTGGAGTGGTGGAAGAGGAAGAAGAGGAAGGGAAGGGGAAAAGAGGGTCGGAGAGGGCGGAGAGGGCGAAGAGAGAGAGGGTGGAGGCGAAAATGAGGGAAAGAAGGGGAGGCTCGTGGGGCCAATCTGAATCTAGCTAAAACGCGTCGATCGAGGCAGACGCCAATCAGTCTGACAGGACGGGCCGTACTGACGGCGGTTTGAAACGCGTCGACCAACATGGACGCCGTTCAGACGATGTGACAGGGGCCGTACTCTCGCGGCCCGAAACCCGCCCACGTGGCGCACACGTGGCACAACAGAAAGCAAACTTAAATGGCGTCCACACAACCTGACGCCTTTTGAAAGGCGTCGAGCAGTGCTGACGTCATTCAGTCAGAAATCTCAAGACCCCTCACGGTCGAAACCAGGGGATCCGGCCCGAACCCGACCCGAATACAGAACCCGAAACCTCAGTCCTTACATAACTTACCGACTGACTAGTCCTTTCTAATAGCTAGAAAGTGTGCCGACTTGGTCAATCGATCAACAATGACCCAGATCGCGTCTCTTCTGCTAGAGGACACAGGTAATCTCATCACAAAGTCCATAGTCACGTGTTCTCATTTCCATTCCGGGATCGGCAAGGGCTGCAACAATCCACCTGGTCTCTGGTATTCTGCCTTAACCTGCTGGCAAGTCAGGCACCTTGCCACATAATCAACCACGTCCTTCTTCATATCGGGCCACCAAAAGTGCCTCCTCAAACAATGATTCATCTTTGTCGTCCTGGGATGCACTGCGTATCTAGAACGGTACGCCTCATCCAAGACACTCCTGCGCACGTCTTCCTCAGCTGGGACATAGAGTATGTGTAACGACCCGCCACCCTATAATCGGGGATCCGATTACTAAATGGGTACCGAATCATTAGTTTGGAGCCAAACCAGGATCTAGATAAGTCTGGAAAATAAATAATAAACTAAGCTAAACATTCACATCGCATTGAATTGAAAAGGAAGTACAAGAATTAAAAGTTATTACAATGCGACTCGACATAGCAAATAATTATATACTTCAACTGAAAAGAAATAATTAAGCGTATAGGCCAGAAAATAAAATAACAACTACGTCGGGGCATACCCTAGAACAACAGCTGTTTGCGCGCAACCCAAAGCAGTACTCTCCTCGCTAAGTCTGTCTGGAACCCTCACTTGAAAACCGCAGGGGTGAGTCTCAACGAAAAGACTCAGTAGGGATCCTTCGATCCCCACTGCCCACTCACGCACCCACAAGTGCAGTAACACAGATACAGGTAGAATAAGCAAGTAACACAATTCCTAAATTCTGATATAAAACACATGTATTCGAGATGTAACATGCACAACTTCGAAACCATTCTACCAGGGAGCCTACAACCAGCGTCTCGGCAAAACACGCTAACCACACAGCCGAACACGGGAAACACTGACCCGCTGAGACCAAACAGCAACCCCTCGGATAGCGTGCTGGCTACTCCGGCCCGATAGGCTCCAGGTGGTTTTTGCTTCCCCCAGCACGAGTAACACTCCGAATGTACCATTCCCACACCGGTACTAGCTAACCCCGAGGTACACCAGGTGACCCTCTCTCTAGGCGTCACCCCACCACTCCCACACCGGCGCTGTGTCCCTCCCACACCGACACAGGATGGCAAGCGCTACAACTGTCACTCTAGGTCTACAGTCGCACGAAACACAACACAGTGCGATCCGATCACGTAAAAATCCTCATCCTCGAGTACGATTTCAAACATGCAATAACCAAAGTATCTAACAGTGTGTAGATATGTTAATAGCATGAATTAATGTGATTCTGCCTTGAATCGCGTCGCCCAAGGCCGACGCCATTCAAGTCCCCTAAACTAGTTCATGTAAAATATGGCCTCGGAAATAGCCTAAAATGCGTCGCCCATGCAAGTCGCCTTTTGAAAGGCGTCGCTGTCTCTGGACGCCATTCAATTCCAGAGACAGAGTCTGGTATTTGGGCTAAATCGCGTCGTGGGTTGAAGCCGCCTTTCTAAAAGGCATCGCTGTCCCCCGACGTCATTTAACCCTCACAGACAGATTCTCCCTCCGCCATCTCCCGGTCCACGGGGTGGGATTTCCTCCCCAAAATCGTGTAAAAACACGAAAAACATGGAGAATGGGGAGAAGAACCTAATTACCCATTTAAAACACCTAATTTCTCATTTCATGCATTTAGTATTTTCATCCCAAGAACACTCCTAAACATGCTCCAAAGCGGGAAAACATGGTTTTAAATGAAATATTACGGGAATCGTCATCCTACCGGTTACTTGAACTCCTCCAAGCTCCAAGCCGCCTATCCGCCTAGCCCCACGCCGCCGCCGGTACCGCCGTGGACGCCATTACTCCACCGAGACGTCGGCCGCCGTCTGGAGAGAAAAACGCCGCGGAGGAGATAGTGGTGGTAGTGGTGGGAGTTAGGAGGTCGATGGAGTGGAGGGAGAGATGAAATGGTGGGAGGAAAAGGAAGGAGGGGGAAAAAGAGTCGTCGGCTCGCCGGAGGAAGAGAGGAGAGAGAAGGAGGAGGAAATGAGGAAAAGGAAGGAGGGTTCGCGGGGTCAACTAGAAGTTAGGTAAAACGCGTCGTGCACGCCCGACGTCTTTCAGACGACAAGACCGGACCGTACACTGGCAAGCCAGAGTCGTACTCTAAAAGGCGTCGTCCATCCAAGAGGCCATTCAGACGATATGACCGAGGCCGTACTCTTGCGACCCAAGGCCAGCCCACGTGGCGCCCACATGGCACAGCCTAAAACGCGTCTACATTGCACCCACGTGCCACAACCATCAGGGTCCGAACTAAGGGATCCGACCCCGAAAACTGACCCGATAACCGGATCCGAAAACATCAATCCTTACATTCTCCCCCCTTAAAAGAATTTCGTCCCCGAAATTGCCTGCAACAATTAACGAGGGCGAAACATAAAGATACAAGCTCACAAGAGAACTTACAAGAAAAGGTAGGGAAACTGTTTCCGCATCTCATCTTCATGCTCCTAGGTCGCCTCGCCCCCGGAGCGATACTGCTAAATCACCTTAACCAGAGGTACAACCTTGTTCCGAAGGACCTGTTCCCTACGATCCTCAATACGTACTGGGAACTCTGGAAAGGACAAGTCCTCAGCGACTTCCTGAAAAGTGCAAAATATGAGATGGATCCTGAACATATCTCCTCAGTAAAGAAATATGGAACACATCGTGCACCCCTGCAAGACTGGGCGGCAAGGCTAGCTGATACGCCGTTTCCCCAATTTGAGCAAGAATGGGAAAAGGCCCAACATATCGTGGACTCAGCTTACCTCGCTTCCCGAATCTCATCACACCCTTGGAGGGTGAGACTCGGAGAAATACGTGGTCCCCAACCTCAAACTCAAGTGGTCTCCTACGGATGTCTACATAACTCTTCTGTCTACTCTGAGCTGCAATCAATCTCTGCTGTACCACTTTGGCAACCTCAGCACACTGTTGTACCAACTCTGGTCCCGCTATCTGCCTCTCGCCAATCTCAGACTAATTTACAGGAGATCGACACGGCCATCCGTACAATGCCTCATAAGGCGCCATGCCGATACTAGAATGGTAACTGTTGTTATAAGCAAACTCCACTGTAGACAAGTGCTGCTCCCAAGAACCTCCCCAATCTAGGTAACATGCCTGAGCATATCCTCCAGAGTCTGAATGGTCCTCTCTGACTGCCCATCAGTCTCGAGATGATAGGCCGAGCTGAAGGCCAACTGCGTGCCCAAGGCCTTCTGAAAACTCTTCCAGAACCTAGAAGTAAATCTTTTATCTCAGTTTGACACGATGGATAAGGGCACCCCGTGCAGAGAGATGATCCGATCCACAAACAGCTTAGCCAACTTACCGACTGACCAGTCCTTCCTAATAGCCAGGAAGTGTGCCGACTTGGTCAATCGATCAACAATGATCCAGATCGTGTCTCTTCTGCCAGGGGACACAGGTAATCCCATCACAAAGTCCATAGTCACATGCTTCCATTTCTATTCCGGGATCGGCAAGGGCTGCAACAACCCTCCTGGTCTCTGATGTTCTGCCTTAACCTGCTGACAAGTCAGGCATCTTGCTACATAGTCAGCCATATCCTTCTTCATACCAGGCCACCAAAAGTACCTCCTTAAACAATGATACATCTTAGTCGTTCCGGGATGCACTGCATATCTAGAACAATGCGCCTCATCCAGGACACTCCTGTGCACATTCTCCTCGGCTGGAACATAGAGTCTGCCTCTAAACCTGACTGTACCATCATCCCATAATTCCACCTCTGGTCTCTGAAGAATCTGCGGTAACTCTACATCTGCCCTCTGAGCCTCAATTACGGCATGGTACACTGCTGGCCTCACAGTTAAGCTGGCCAGCACGGCTCTGTTAGCCTCTCGCGGAACCCTAAAGGAAGATTCCACAACCTGCTCAAATAACCTCCATTCTCGAACCATGAGATATGACACGACCGTCTTCCAACTCAAGGCGTCTACCACCACATTAGCCTTGCTCGGATGATAAGAAAGGTCGAGGTCATAATCCTTGATAAATTCCATCCACCTGCGCTGCCTCAAGTTCAGATCTTTCTGTGTGAATACATACTTCAGGCTCTTGTGATAAGTAAAAACCTGAAATTTCTCTCTATACAAATAGTGCCGCCAGATCTTCAATGCAAATACCACAACTGCCAACTCTAAGTCATGAGTGGGATAGTTCTCCTCATGCTTCTTCAGCTGCCTAGAAGCATAGGCCACAACCTTACCATGTTGCATCAGAACTGCACCTAAACCTCGACGTGATGCATCCGAATAAATCACAAATCCACCGGAACCTGATGGAAGTACCAACACTGGAGCCGAAGTGAGGCGAGTCTTCAACTCAATGAAACTCCGCTCACACTCCTCGGTCCACACGAAACAACTCCCTTACGAGTCAACCTCGACAAGGGGGTCGCTATCGAAGAAAAACACTGGACAAACCGTCTGTAATATCCTGCTAGCCCCAAGAAGCTCTTGATCTCAGTTACTGTTATTGGTCTGCTCCAATCCATTACTGCCTCGATCTTGGCTGGATCCACTGCATTACCATCACCAGAAATGACATGCCCCAGGAAGTGCATCTTGTCTAACCAGAATTCACACTTGCTAAACTTGGCATAGAGTTGGTGCTCTCTTAGAACCTGCAATACCACCTGAAGATGTGTGGCATGCTCTTCCTCAAAAGAAGAGTATACCAAAATATCATCTACAAATACCACCACAAACTGATCCAGGTAGGCCCTGAAGACCCGGTTCATCAAATCTATAAAAGCTGCTGGAGCATTGGTCAAGCCAAAAGGCATAACCAAAAACTCATAATGTCCATACCGAGTCCTAAAGGCCGTCTTACTAACATCAACCTCACGGATCCTCATCTGATAATATCCTGATCTCAAGTCAATCTTTGAAAACACATTTGCAGACTATAACTGATCCATCAGATCGTCAATCCTCGAAAGTTGGTACTTGTTCTATATCGTCACCTGGTTCAGCTGTCTATAATCAATACACAACTTCAGAGAACCATCCTTCTTCCTGACAAATAGAACTGGAGCATCCCACGGAGAAGTACTGGGACGAATGAAACCCATATCCAGTAGTTCTTGCAACTGCGCCTTCAACTCAGCGAGTTCGGTTGGCGCCATCCGGTACGGGGCCTTAGACAGGCGCGCCGTACCCGGTGCAAGCTTAATAGTAAACTCAACCTCTCGCTGAGGAGGAAGGCCAGGTAATTCCTCAGGAAACACATCTACAAAGTCGCAAACTACGGGCACATCCCAAGGACTGGGACTACCACTAACATCAGCTAGAACAACAGAGGCAAGGAAGGCCTCACAACCACCAACAAGCAACCTCTGGGCCTTAAAGGAAGAAATAAGAATACCTCGAGAAGAGAGCCTAATACCTTGGAAGTAGAAGGTCGGGATGTCTGGAATAGAGAAACACACCTTCTTCCTGTGGCAGTCCACTTAGGCATAGTAAGCCTCAAACCAATCCATGCCCAGGATGACATCAAAGTCGCGAATGGCAAGCACAACTAACTGGGCAGGTAACTCATGGCCCTCAATGGTCAAGTGAACTTCACTCAAACAGTTATAAGACAACATGTAATCCCCAGAAGGAACTTCTACCATCAATCCATCATATATCTCATCAACGGGTGCAGAAAGAACATCTACGAACTGCGCAGAAATAAAAGAATGCGAAGCACCAGAATCAATTAACATATGCGCGGAGTTCCCAAGGACAGAAAGTATACCTTCCACCAAGTTGGATGCACGAGCCTCCTTCCTGGTGATAGCTAGAACTCTCCCCTAGGTCCTCGGCTTCTTCTGATCACCGGGTCCCTGCCCCTGACCATGCCCCTGCGGGCAATATCTCGCCAAATGGCCCTGCTGGCCACAAGTGTAACACCTCCCAGAAAAAGCAGGACACTGAGTCCCACCGTGAGTGCCACCGCAATGTCGACAAGCTGCGGGAAGCTTCTGAGCTGCCTTTTGCTGAGCATTGGACACTGACTGACTCTGCTGGCCCTGCCTAGGTCTGCTACTGCCGCAGCTGCCGCTACTGCTGCCACTACCTCGAAAGAACCTCTTGAATCTAGAGCCGAGTGAAGACGATCCTGATCCGGACGAAGGAGCTGCTGCTGCTACCTTTCCCCTGCCACGAACCGTCCCCTGAGTAGTCAGTCCCCTCTCCCGGGCTGACTGATCATGCTGTGCCTCTACTGCCGCGGCACACCTAACTGCCGATGCCAAATCTATACAACAGTGGGACGCCACAAAACTCCTCAGATTGGACCTCAGTCCATCCACAAATCTCTCAGTCCGACGCTCCTCGTCTCCTGAGATAAAAGGCAAAAACCTCCCAAGCGACACAAACTTCGTCTGGTATTCAAGCACTGTCATGCTTCATTGGGTCAGTTCCATAAATTCCCTCTCCTTGGCCCTCTGAACATGCCTAGGGAAGTACTGTGCATTGAATTCCTTCACAAAAGTCTCCTATGGAATCTCCCTGAGACTCCTATCCGCATATGACAAACTCTTCAAAGTGGTTCACCAATCGTAGGCATCATCTTTCAGCATGAAGGTAGCCAAAGGAGTCCTCTCAACCGCCGCACAATCCATAGTATCAAAAGTCTTCTCCATCTCCCTCAACCAATTAACGGCCTCATCAGGATCGGGACAACCGGTGAAATGAGGCGGCCTCAGCTTTAGGAATATCTCCAGTGTAGGTGAAGACCCTCCCCGAGCACTAGAACTCTCACTAGGGTCTCGGGTCTGGTATCTAGCTATCGTGTCCATTATAGCCTCCATAAAATACTCCATACTCGGCCTACCGGCCTCAAATCCACTAGGGACATCTCCCCGCTCTCTAATAACTGGAGCCATCTAATCGCCTACAATAACAAAAATCGAAAAGTTCTACTTAGAATCCTAAAACCTACACTACTGCCGTGCTGGGATGGGATAATAAAATTATTTGCCGGAATTACAATATTTAACCTAGTTATTCATTTATTTGCCAGACCGAATGCTCCGATACCAATTGTAACGACCTGTCACCGTATAATCGGGGATCCGATTCCTAAATGGGTACCGAATCATTAGTTTGGAGCCAAACCATGATCTAGATAAGTCTGGAAAATAAATAATAAACTAAGCTAAACATTCACATCGCATTGAATTGAAAATGAAGTGCAAGAATTAAAAGTTATTACAATGTGACTCGACACAACAAATAATTACATACTCCAACTGAAAAGAAATAATTAAGCGTACATGCCAGAAAATAAAATAACAACTAAGTCGGGGCATGATCGTTTCGAATTGTGCGTCGTTAAACACATGAAAACGTTCAATCTAAATTTATCCGGCTCACTCAAATCAAATTTTGGAAATTAATAGCGGTGAGTCCGAGTCGAACCACAGGGAGTTAAATTTTTAACTTTAAAAATTTTGGATTTTGTTATTTTAGATTTTTTTTTATAAAAAAAAAATAATGTAAAAAAAAACTAGTGGAATCAACTAACTTTAACTAATTAAACAAGGGTATTAATACAAATGACAAAACTAAAAGGTGCAAAGAAAAGAGCACTCAATCAAAGCCCCTGCATACACATGCATAGTGATGGAGCCCAATCAAACTTAGCCACATACCTCCTTGTTACTATTCATCAAAAGATTTTTTTCATTTTATTTTATTTTTTTAACATTTTTTAAATAAAATTTAAATCAAAACAAGTACTAGATATCGATTGATTTGAATAAAAAGATTTTACATTGGAAGAATAAAATTCTGGAAGTTAGAGGTGAATAGTGATGTACTGTTCATGCAACTATCTAAACAATCAAATTAACGCTAATATGCAAATATGTAATGATAAGAAATAAAAATACTTGAACTATTAGTACTTAATTAACTAACCAGCTGCACTGCATTATCGGCATGTCCTGTTCACACAAAATAAATATAATTTAGCGCATTATCATAAAAATTTTATCATATTTATTCATTTCGTCTCGGTTTTGTCGAAAAACCGCAAATGCGCTATGCTCCTTTAATCACATGAAATGACGATGTTTTTAAGTCAGAATTTGATGAAATTGGTACCGTTGGACTTGTTACACAATTATCTATCATTTCATGCTATTTTGCAGATAAAAACATGAGTATGATGTATATGATTGCCCTTAAATGATCAAGTTAACACTTTATCACACCCCCCAACTTACTCATTGCTAGTCCCTTAGCAATGCAAATAAGGAAAAGTTAGGACAAACAATGAATTATCATGTTTCATTTGTAGTATCTTTCACAATCAATTTAAGTGGTAGCCGTTTGGTTGAGCTAAAAGTTTTCATATCCCACAATATTTTGATTCAGACAGGTGATTGTGCATGAAATTTGACACACTTAGAACTCGTTTCCGACCTTTCTGATATATTCTTGCCTTTACTACCCTTTAGATAAGACTACCTGGGGAGGAGAAGAGAATAAAAGATTTCCCGATCAGTCAGTGAGGACCGTTTTTCAGTTCCTGTCCCAACTCAGCACTTTTCACAACTTGGTCATGTTTTTGGTACGATGGACTTTTTAGCGCGGCGTTTTCTTTCATTTCATTGTACTTTTGCTTTTGAGAGTGCGTACTTTTTGCCACTCTCTTTGAATTGCCTGAGGGGAGGTGCGTACTTTTTGCCACCTACCTTCCTTTAGCTCTTTTAACGCCTTCTATTGCCTTTAGTGTTTACAACTGTCCATTTTAAATGACCGTCTCTTTTAGAGTGTTGAGTGGGACAATCCCCTATTACGGATCCTACACATTCCTTTCGTTCAACCCAAAAGAAAAATTAGAATAAGTAGTCTTATCCTTGAGGTTAATTCTAGCATTTCTATACTTTTAAGATCTTGTATTTATTCTAAGTTGCCGTGTGTGTGTGAAAATCATCCTGCCGAGGACTTTTGTGAAGTGGGATATTTAAACTTTAAAGGCTCTATAACCAATGTGACTAACAGAAAACTGATTTGTTTAGGATTTACTTAATGAGACATGATTTTCATGAAATTTTCATAGGATGTGAGAAGAAATTTTAAAAATTTGACCATTTTTCAGTGAAAGATATCAGTTTTCTTCAAAAGATTTTCAATAAATGCATATCAAATTGATTGTCCCACCCCCCAACTTGATTGACATTGTCCTCAATGGCATAAAAGATATGGAAAACATGTCAGCCAGAAGAGAATTTGTGAAGGAGCGAAACAACCTGTAATGAAGAGGATGCGACGTACCCACGGCGATTGCTGCTCAGGGACCTAAAAAGAAAGAAATACAAAAACTGAAGTAAAATATTGGGTTGCCTCCCAACAAGCGCTAAGCTTATCGTCTTCAGCCAGACGGAATGTGCACACTATCCAATACCTACTAGCACAAATTTCAGTGCATACATTTTGAAGTTTGTTGGTTGGAGTGCACTCAGCATTGCATGTAGCTGATGAGTCAAAATGTTATCATTGAGGTTCCAGAGAAAATAATTTTTCAACATGGTCAATGGAATATTAGTTCTACTTGATTCATAGGCCATATCAACTACGTATCCTGCTTCTTGTCCTTGACTAAATTGAAGGACTTGATCCTCGATAAAAAGATCAAAAGTTCCCAGAATGATGGACCATTGATTCAATGTAGGGGATGATCCAATGTCGAAGATGGGGAAATCAACAAATATGTGGCTCCTATCCATCTGAATAGGAGTATCTTGGACCATGTCATGTGGCTGCTTAATGAAATGATCAATTGACTGCAAAGCAACCGACGTGCACTTTAATTTGTGGATTCCAAATTTCTCAAAGATAGAGACTGAGAACAGGTTCGGTTTGGCCTCAAATTTCAATAAAATCCAGTAAAGATTGATGTTATCGATATTGTAAGAATTGAGTTGGGCAACACAGTGAGTTTCTTTGAGAAAATGGCTGTTGATGTGGACTTGGCCCAATAATTCCATTACCTCCTTGAGTCGGGCCAGCTTTTGGAGGCTATTGGGCTTAGATTCTCTAACATTCGGGAAACGGATCATAGGTAGGTGAATATCTGGGCTCTCACTAGAATCCTTCTCGTCTCCTTCATCTCCCCCCAACTTACCCTCAATGGGCTCTTCTTGATGATTAGCTAAGTCTATGGCTTCAGTTTTCTCTTGATGTAATTCCTCAAGATTATCCACTTTCTGATCCATTGGGAAGAAGAAATATTCAAGATCCGGACCATCATGTGTATTTAATTCCTCTGTGGGAAATAGAAAGTGTTCAAAGTCCAGCTCAATATCCATCAAATCACTCATTTCTCCTTCTCCTTTTTCCTTCAAGCTTACCTCAAGAGAGATAGGTGTGATCGTGACTTCACTTTGCTGGTCAGTCTGAGGGTTTTCCATCTTCTCTCTATCCACCGGGTATATATCTTCTAGAATATCCACTTTCTCTATTGGGAAGAAAAAATATTCGAGGTTCAGACTAGCATGCATATTGACTTCCACTGTGGGGAATATGAAGTGTTCAAAATCCGGATTAACCTCTAAAAGATCACTCACTTCCCCTTCTCCTTTTCTATCACTTAAGCTTTCCTCAGGACAGACATGTATGATCATGGATGCATCTTGTTGACCAGTCTCAGGATTTTTCATAGATTGATTTATGCTAGCATTCCCTATTCTCACCTGATGCGACTCCGTAAGATACTCTCCGTTTTCAAGATCAGGCATGATGTGACTATTACCGGATTGGACGATGTCAAGTTTAATTTGTGAGTTGATTTGTTGGTCAAAATCAGGTGAAAAAGATTGCAGATTTTCAATGGGCTTGCTAAGCACTTCTTCTAAATCCATCCTTAGATTAGTTTCAGTCAAACAGTCAACTAGGGCCTGCATTCTACTAATGGTTTGTTGTTGGGTCAAGACTATTTGTTCAAGTTGCATGAATTGATCATCTTGAGAATGCGGATAACTGGGCTGATAATCAGACTGCGAAGAATATGTCGAATAATTTGATTGGAAGCAAGGTGGACAAGAGCTTGTGGACAATGGATAATCGGAGTGTCCATGATTGTGGGCCAAACCACCAGAGTAGACTTGGAATTGGGGCCAATCCGAGAAGTCTTGGATCGCTAGACTTGGAGCTTGGGCCTGGTGAGGTGGAAATTGAAGAGCAGGTGGGATATCATAATGATCCTGATTGGCCCAAACGGGACATCTTTCTTGATAGGTATATGATTGTGTGGGATATGAGGACGGTTCTGGGCCCAAAGCTAGAAATTGATCAATTGTGTGGGCCAACTTGTCTAGCTTAGCTAATCTGTGAGCCAAATCCATATTAGGTGGTGGAGGGAAAGGTGTGATGATATTAAGACATGGGCCAAGAAATTGGTTCATTTGAGTCAACTCCATGCTGAAAATCTTTTTTTATTATTATTTTTTATTTATTAATGATGCAAACAAGTTATCACACAATTATTCCTAAGACAACTATGGTTAAACTAGCCTACATGATGTGTTTCTCACAAATTAATCTAGGTTTAATTCAAGTCCACCCTCACAATTATCAATCGGCCAGGTAAGAGGTGGGGTGGTGGGAGGCTCCCCCTACTTTCGTAGGGACCTAATTAAAGAACCACCGACCCACTTAGGCGTTTGCCATTGGACCTCCGGTCTCCAAAAGTGATAGTGGGCTCAAGCTAGACCCAAATCTCATTGTGAACCCTAAATTGAATTCCTACTCACTTTTAATGGGCTTGGGTTAGTGAAAGAGTGCAAGGGATGGTTGTTTTTGGGCCAAGGAAGGGTAGTCAAATCCCCACCTTATTTTGTTAATGGACTTGCCCTTTAAGATGTTTTTATGTGAAGTGCACAACCAATTCAAACAAGGGGTTCAATGCAATCATGGAAATGCATGAACATGGTATTTAAGGAAGGTAGAGATCTCACCTTGTCACCCGCAATCTTCAACAAAATGGAAATTTACAAGAAAGGAAACATTCTAAAAATGCAGTCCTAAATGATGCATGACTTAACATGGAAGGTTTCTAATCCTGGAAATGGAGATTTTTAAATTTGGATGTTCTTCTTTTTGTTCCTTTTTTAGTTAATGGAAACCTACCTAAACTAGAAACTACAAAAATGGAAACTAACTAAAGTCAAGAAATTGAAACATAGAAAGTTGGAACACACTTACCATGATTTCGCTTTCCTTTTTTTTTTTTTTTTCCAATATACCTGTAAAAATAAGAAAATAAAAATTAGCTAAAGATTAATTACACTAAATCCAAGATAATCAAAATTAAAAATCTAACTCCCCGGCAACGGCGCCAAAAATTGATCGTTTCGAATTGTGCGTCGTTAAACACATGAAAACGTTCAATGTAAATTTATCCGGCTCACTCAAATCAAATTTTGGAAATTAATAGCGGTGAGTCCGAGTCGAACCACAGCGAGTTAAATTTTTAACTTTAAAAACTTTGGATTTTGTAATTTTAGATTTTTTTTTATAAAAAAAAAACAATGTAAAAAAAAACTAGTGGAATCAACTAACTTTAACTAATTAAACAAGGGTATTAATACAAATGACAAAACTAAAAGGTGCAAAGAAAAGAGCACTCAATCAAAGCCCCTGCATACGCATGCATAGTGATGGAGCCCAATCAAACTTAGCCACATACCCCCTTGTTACTATTCATCAAAAGATTTTTTTCATTTTATTTTATTTTTTTAACATTTTTTAAATAAAATTTAAATCAAAACAAGTACTAGATATCGATTGATTTGAATAAAAAGATTTTACATTGGAAGAATAAAATTCTGGAAGTTAGAGGTGAATAGTGACGTACTGTTCATGCAACTATCTAAACAATCAAATTAACGCTAATATGCAAATATGTAATGATAAGAAATAAAAATACTTGAACTATTAGTACTTAATTAACTAATCATTAGATCCAATGTAAGAAACAACAACAACATGATTGAAATAAATAAATTCTAACAACAATTCCCCTGTAGCTTGATGAAGCTGCCGCTGGATGCTGCTGGTTGGCGCTTGGAGGAGGCTGCTGCACGTGGAGGAACTTGGAGGAGGGACAGAGGCGTTGGAGCATGCATGCAGCGTGGAGGAGCTGCTGGAAGGGGTTCTGGCTTGGGAGCTGTTGCTGGTGCGAGCATGCGGGAAGAGCTGCGGTGGCTTGCCGGCAGCTGCATGCGACGCAGAGGACGTGCATGGGAGGTGCTGGCCGGCGCGTGGGATGTTGCTGGGACAGCTGGAGGTGTTGGCGGTGGAGGACTTCAAGCTGGTTGCTGGTGTACAGCTGCTGCTTAAGGTGCTGGCCGTGGACTTCACCACATGCACGTGGACTTGCTGGAGGGTGCGGTGAAGAGAGAAAAGAGAAGAGAGAGGGAGGCAGAGAAGAGAGAAGGCTGCGGGAAGGAGAGTTGGAAAAGAAGAGGGAGCTGGGAAACGGAGAAGAAGAATAGAAGAGAGAGGGGGAGAAGTTGCTGGAACGAGAGGGGGAAACGGAGAAGACGAGAGAAACAGAGAGGGAGGACGAGAGAAGGAGAGAAAATATAAGAGAGAGGGCTGCGGGAAAGAGAGTTGGAAAAGAAGAGGAGGTTGGGAAAAAAAATAAAAACGGAGAGAGAACAGAGACGGAGGAGGAAGAGAACGGCTGAGAGAGGCTGGGAATTTATAGGAGAAATCGAAAGAGGAGAAGGAACGTGGGAGGCTTGGAGAAGGGACAGGATTTGGATCTGGAGAGGAAGAGGAAACTGGAAAAGAAATAGGATTCGAATTTCTAAAACGAGAGAGAGAGAGAGGATTTTTAAAATAAAGGAAGGGATGTGTTTAGGAAATTGGAGAGACGGAAGGAAATAGTGGGTTTTGGGAAACTCTAGCGAAGGAAGGAATCAAATTACATTTTTACCCCTGTTTTAGTTGAAATCCGCACACTGGACCTCCCCTAAATTTCCGGAAACTCCACCAGCTGCACTGCATTATCGGCATGTCATGTTCACACAAAATAAATATAATTTAGCGCATTATCATAAAAATATTATCATATTTATTCATTTCGTCTCGGTTTTGTCGAAAAACCGCAAATGCGCTATGCTCCTTTAATCACATGAAATGACGATGTTTTTAAGTCAGAATTTGATGAAATTGGTACCGTTGGACTTGTTACACAATTATCTATTATTTCATGCTATTTTGCAGATAAAAACATGAGTATGATGTATAAGATTGCCCTTAAATGATCAAGTTAACACTTTATCACGGCATACCCCGGAACAACAGTTGCTGGCGCGCAACCCAAAGCAGTACTCTCCTCGCTAAGCCTGCCTGGAACCCTCACTTGAAAACCGCAAGGGTGAGTCTCAACGAAAAGACTCGGTAGGGATCCTTCGATCCCCACCGCCCACTCACGCACTCACAAGTTCAGTAACACAGATACAGGTAGAATAAGCAAGTAACACAATTCCTAAATTCCGATATAAAACACATGTATTCGAGATGTAACATGCACAACTCCGAAACCATTCTACCAGGGAGCCTACAACTAGCGTCTCGGCAAAACACGCTAACCACACAGCCAAACGCGGGAAACACCGACCCGCTAAGACCAAACAGTAACCTCTCGGATAGCACGCTAGCTACTTCGGCCCAACTGGCTCTAGGTGGTTTATGCTTCCCCCAGCACGAGTGACACTCCACAGGTACCACTCCCACACCGGTACTAGCTAACTTCGGGGTACACCAGGTGACCCTCTCTCTAGGCATCACCCTACCACTCCCACACCGGCGATGTGTCCCTCCCACACCGACACAGGGTGCCAAGCGCTACAACTATCACTCTAAGTCCACAGTCGCACGAAACACAACACAGTGCGATCCGATCACGTAAAAATCCTCATCATCGAGTACGATTTCAAACATGCAATTAACTAAACTATCTAACAGTGTGAAGATATGTTAATAGCATGAATTAATATGATTCTGCCTTGAATCGCGTCGCCCAAGGCCGACGCCATTCAAGCCTCCTAAACTGGTTCATGTGAAATCTGGCCTCGGAAATAGCCTAAAATGCGTCGCCCATGCAACTCGCCTTTTGAAAGGCGTCGCTGTCCCTGGATGCCATTCAGTTCCAGAGACAAAGTCTGGTATTTGTGCTAAATCGCGTCGCGGGTGGAAGCCGCCTTTCTAAAAGGCGTCGCTGTCCCCCGACGCCATTTAACCCTCACAGACAGGTTCTCCTCCGCCATCTCCCGGTCCACGGGGTGGGATTTCCTCCTCAAAATCGTGTAAAAACACGAAAAACATGGAAAATGGGGAGAAGAACCTAACTACCCATTTAAAACACCCAATTTCTCATTTCATGCATTTAGTATTTTCACCCCAAGAACACTCCTAAACATGCTCCAAAGCGGGAAAATAAGGTTTTTCAATGAAATACTACGGGAATCATCATCCTACCGGTTACTTGAACTCCTCCAAGCTCCAAGCCGCCTATCTTCCTTGCCCCACACCGCCGCTGGTACCGCCGTGGATGTCGTTACTCCACCGGGACGTCGGCCGCCGTCCGGAGAGAAAAATGCTGCGGAGGAGATGGTGGTGGTAGTGGTGGGAGTTAGGAGGTCGATGGAGTAGAGGGAGAGATGAAATGGTGGGAGGAAAATGAAGGAGGGGGAAAAAGAGCTGTCGGCTCGCCGGAGGAAGAGAGGAGAGAGAAGAAGAAGGAGGAAATGAAGGAAAGGAAGGAGGGTTCGCGGGGTCAACCAGAAGTTAGGTAAAACATGTCGTGCACGCTCGACGTCTTTCAGACGACAAGACCGGGCCGTACTCTCACGACCCAAGGCCAGCCTACGTGGCGCCCACGTGGCACAGTTTAAAATGCGTCTACATTGCTAGACGCCGTTTAAACCGTGTCGAGTAGGCTCGACGCGAAACAGAAGTGAGTCTCAGTCCCATCAGGGCCCGAACTAAGGGATCCGACCCCGAAAACTGACCCGATAACCGGATCCGAAAACCTCAATCCTTACAGTCTGCCTCTAAATCTGACTGTACCATCATCCCACAACCCCACCTCTGGTGTTTGGAAAACCTGCGGTAAATCTGCATCTGCCCTCTGGGCCTCGATTACGGCATGGTACATTGTTGGTCTCACAGTTAAGCTGGCCAACACGGCTCTATCAACCCTAAAGGAAGATTCCACGACCTGCTCAAATAACTTCCATTCTTGAACCATGAGATATGACACGACCGTCTTCCGACTCAAGGCGTCTGCCACCACATTTGCCTTGCCCGGATGATAAGAAAGGTCGAGATCATAATCCTTGATAAATTCCATCCACCTGCGCTGCCTCAAGTTCAGATCCTTCTGCGTGAATACATACTTCAGGCTCTTGTGGTCGGTAAAGACCTGAAATTTCTCTCCATACAAATAGTGCCGTCAGATCTTTTGTGAAAAAGCCACAGCTGCCAACTCTAAGTCATGAGTGGGATAGTTCTCCTCATGCTTCTTCAGCTGCCTAGAAGCATATGCCACAACCTTACCACGCTGCATCAGAACTGCACCCAAGCCTCGACGTGATGCATCATAATAAATCATAAACCCACCAGAACCTGATGGAAGCACCAGTACTGGAGCCGAAGTGAGGCGAGTCTTCAACTCAATGAAACTCCGTTCACACTCCTCAGTCCACACGAAACGAACTCCCTTACGAGTCAACCTCGACAAGGCGGTCGCTATCGAAGAAAAATCCTGGACAAACCATCTGTAATATCCTGCTAACCCCAAGAAGCTCCTGATCTCGGTTACTGTAGTCGGTCTACTCCAGTCCATTACTGCCTCAATCTTGGCTGGATCCACTACTATGCCATCACAAGATATGACATGTCACAGGAAGTGCACCTTATCTAACCAGAATTCACACTTGCTAAACTTGGCATAGAGTTGATGCTCTCTCAGAACCTGCAATATCACCTGAAGATATGTGGTATGCTCTTCCTTAGAAGAAGAGTATACTAAAATATCATCTACAAATACTACCACGAACTGATCCAAGTTGGCCCTGAAGACCTGGTTTATCAAATCCATAAAAACCGCCGGAGCATTGGTCAAACTAAAAGGCATAACCAAAAACTCATAATGTCCATACCGAGTCCTAAAGGCCATCTTACTAACATCAACCTCACGGATCCTCATCTGATAATATCCTAATCTCAAGTCAATTTTTGAAAACACCTTCGCAGGCTGCATCTGATCCATCAGATCCTCGATCCTCGGAAGTGGGTACTTGTTCTTTATCGTCACCTGGTTCAGCTTTCTATAATCGATACACAACCTCAGAGAACCATCTTTCTTCCTGACAAATAGAACTGGAGCACCCCACGGAGAAGTACTGGGACGAATAAAACCCTTATCCAGTAATTCCTGCAACTGCGCCTTCAACTCAGCGAGTTCAGCCGGAGCCATCCGATACGGGGCCTTAGACAATGGCGTCGTACCTGGTGCAAGTTCAATGGTAAACTCAACCTCTCGCTGAGGAGGAAGGTCAGGCAACTCCTCAGGAAACACATCAACAAAATCACAAACTACAGGCACATCCCAATGACTGGAACTACTACTAACATCAGCTAAAACAACAGAGGCAAGGAAAGCCTCACAACCACCAACAAGCAATCTCTGGGCCTTAAAGGCAGAAATAAGAATACCACGAGGACAGAGCCTAATACCTTGGAAGTAGAAGGTCGGGATGTCAGGAATAGAGAAACGCACCCTCTTCCTGTGGCAGTCTACTTAGGCATAATAAGCCTCTAACCAATCCATGCCTAGGATGGCATCAAAGTCGCGAATGGCAAGCACAACTAACTGGGCAGGTAACTCATGGCCCTCAATGGTCAAGGGAACTTCACTCAAACAGTTATAAGACAACATGTAATCCCCAGAAGGAACCTTTACCATCAATCCATCAGATATCTCATCAACGGGTGCAGAAAGAACATCTATGAACTGCGCAGAAATAAAAGAATGCGAAGCACCCGAATCAATCAACACATGCGCAGAGTTCCCAAGGATAGAAAGTGTACCCTCCACCAAGTTGGACGCACGAGCCTCCTTCCTGGTGATAGCTAGAACTCTCCCCTGGGTCCTCGGCCTCTTCTGATCATCTGGTCCCTGCCCCTGACCATACCCCTGCAGGCAATACCTCGCCAAATGGCCCTGCTGGCCACAAGTGTAACACCTCCCCGAAAATGCAGGACACTGAGTCCCACCGTGAGTACCACCGTAATGTCGACAAGCTGCCGAAAGCCTCTGAGCTACCTCCTGCTGAGCACTGGACACCGACTGACTCTGCTGGCTCTGCTACTACCGCTGATGCCACTGCTGCTGCCACCTCCTCGAAAGAACCTCCTGAATCTAGAGCCGATTGAAGACGATCCTGATCCGGACGAAGAAACTGCTGCTGCTGCTGCTGCTGTCTTTCCCCTACCATGAGCTGGCCCCTGAGTAGGCAGTCCCCTCTCTCGAGCTGACTGTTCATGCTGTGCCTCTACTGCCGCGGCACACCTAACTGCCGATGCCAAATCTGTACAACGGTGGGAGGCCACAAAACTCCTCAAATTGGGCCTCAGTCCATCCACAAACCTCTCAGTCCGACGCTCCTCACCTCTTGAGATAAAAGGCACGAACCTCCCAAGTGAAACAAACTTCATCTGGTACTCAAGTACTGTCATGCTTCATTGGGTTAATTCCATAAATTTCCTCTCCTTGGCCGTCTGGACATGCCTAGGGAAGTACTGCGCATGGAATTCCTTCACAAATGTCTCCCATGGAATCTCCCTGAGACTCCTATCTGCATATGACAAACTCTTCAAAGTGGTCCACCAATCGTAGGCATTATCCTTCAACATGAAGGTGGCCAAAGGAGTCCTCTTAACTGCCGCACAATCCATGGTATCAAAAGTCTTCTCCATCTCCCTCAACCAATGAACAGTCTCATCAGGGTCGGGACGAACGGTAAAATGAGGCGGCTTCAGCTTCATGAATCTCTCCAGTGTAGCTGAAGACCCACCTTGAGCACTAGAACTCTCACTAGGGTCTCGGGTCTGGTATCTATCCATCGTGTCCATCATAGCCTCCATGAAACGCTCCATACTCGGCCTACAGGCCTCAGATCTACTAGGGACATCTCCCCGCTCTCTAATGACTGGCATCCTCTTCCTAAGAGCCATTTAATCACCTATAATCACAAAAATTAAAAAGTTCTAATTAGAATCCTAAAAACCTACACTACCGCCGTGCCTGTACGGGATAATGTAATTGTTTGCCGAAATTACAATATTTAACCTAGTTATTTATTTATTTGCTAGACCGACTGCTCTGATACCAACTGTAACGATCCGCTACCCTATAATCGGGGATCCGATTACTAAATGGGTACCGAATCATTAATTTGGAGCCAAACCAGGATCTAGATAAGTCTGGGAAATAAATAATAAACTAAGTTAAACATTCACATCGCATTGAATTGAAAAGGAAGTATAAGAATTAAAAATTATTACAATGCGACTCGACTCAACAAATAATTACATACTCCAACTGAAAAGAAATAATTAAGCATACAGGCTAGAAAATAAAATGACAACTACATCGGGGCATACCCCGGAACAACGGCTGCTGGCGCGCGACCCAAAGCAACACTCTCCTCGCTACGCCTACTTGGAACACTCACTTGAAAACCGCAGGGGTGAGTCTCATCGAAAAGACTCAGTAGGGATCCTTCGATCCCCACCGCCCACTCACGCACCCACAAGTATAACAACACAAATATAGACAATTTAAGCAATTAAAGCAGTAAATACATTTTCCAATTTCGTTATGAAACGTATGCATTCAAATGGTAATATGCACAATTCTACAAACCACTCCGTCATAAGTCCACAACCTGCGTCTCGGCGAAACACAAAAGTCGCATGGCCGAACACGAAAATCACCGACCCGCTGAGGCCAAACAGCAACCCTTCGGATAGCACGCTGGCTACTCTGGCCCGACAGGCTCCAGGTGGTTTCTACTTCTCCCAGCACGAGTGACACTCCGAATGTACCACTCCCACACCGGTACTAGCTATACCCCGAGGTACACTAGGTGACCCTCTCTCTAGGTGTCACCCCGTCACTCCTACACCAGCGCCGTGTCACTCCCATACCGACACATGGTGCCTAAGCGTTAACAACTGTCACTCTAGGTCCACGATTGCACAAAACACAACACGGTGCAATCCGATCACATAGAATCCAATGTCATCGAGTATATTTCTACATATGCAATTAACTAAACTATCTAAGAGTGTAAACATGTGTTAATTGCATGGCTTAATGGAATTCTAGATTGAATCGCGTCGCCCAAAGCCGACGTCATTCAAGACTCCTAAACTGGTTCAATGGAAAAACTAGCCTAAAAGGCGTTGTTCACGGAGGACGCGATTAAAATGGCATCGCTGTCCCTAGACGCCATTCAGTTCCAGAGACAGAGTCTGTTATCTGGGTCAAATCGCGTCGTGGGTGGAAGCTGCCTTTCTAAAAGGCGTCGCTGTCCCCCGACGCCATTCAACCTTCACAGACAGGTTCTCCCTCCGCCTTCCCTCAATCCACGGGGTGGAATTTCCTCTCCTAAATTGTGTAAAAATACCAACAAAGTGGAGAAAGAGGAGAAGAACCTAGATACCCATTAAGACACCCAATTTCTCATTACATGCATTTAATATTTTCACCTCAAGAAAACCCCTAAACATGCTCTAAAGCGGGAAAAACATGATTTTTAAGCGAAATACAATAGGGATCGTCACCGTACCGGTTACTCGAACTCTCCCTAGCTCCAAGCTGCCAACCCGCTTCGCCACACGCCACCGCCGGTACCGCCGTGGACGTCATTACTCCACCGGGACGTCGGCCGCCGTCGAGAGAGAAAAATGCCGCGGAGGAAATGATGGTGGTAATGGTGGGAGTTAGGAAGTTGATGGTGTGGAGGGAGAGATGGAATGGAGGGAGGAAAACAAGGAGAAGGGGAGGTGGTTCGTCGGAGCTCGGAGGGGGAAGAGGAGAGAGAGAGGAAAGAAGAGAATGAGGGAAAGGAAGGAAGGTTCGCGGGGTCAAACAGAAGCTGGATAAAACGCGTCGTGCAAGTCCGACGTCATTGAGATGACAAGACCGGGCCGTACACTGACAACCCAGGGTCGTACTCTAAATGGCGTCATCCAAGACGCCATTTAGACGATATGACCGAGGCTGTACTTTCGCTCCCCAAGGCCAACCCACGTGGCGCCCACGTGGCACAGCCTAAAACGCGTCCACATTGCTGGACGCCGTTTGAACCGCGTCGAGAGAAACTAAATCTCAGCCCCACCAGGCCCAAACTAAGGGATCCGACCTCGAAACTAACCCGATAACCGGATCCGAAACCTCAATCCTTACAACTCCAGTCAAACCCATTGTGCTATCTATGACTACACTAATGTCATGTATGAGATGTATTGTTTTATGTTTGATTGTGAATCAAAGCAGGTATATTATTTAGTAAATATATATGATATATTTATATACTATCACCTAGGAGAGACCAAGATAAAAGTTATCTAAATACCCTCGTCTAAACTCTAAGCCTTAACGTGAGTAGTTTAGAACTTACCGCGTGGTCCACCATTGTTATAGTCATAGGACTCAAATTACTTTAGGCAAGTTTGTTGTGCTATCCACAAGGCCTGTTTAATTGTAAGGAGAGACTATGGCTATGGCATTAGATGCCTATTGATCGGGGTAGAGGAACCATGTAGTTTTGTTGTGCTATTCACAAGGGCTACATGCAAATCTATGCTCGTCTCATAACGATGGTTAGCTTAGACCAGAATTAATGGTTTGTTGTGCTATCCACAAGGCCATTAAATCTCTGGGGACCGAAGATATGATCGGATATTGCAATGAGTTGCAAGTCCCATGAGATGGGTGTTCTGTGACTATTTTACAGTTTTCTTGTACTATCCATAAGGTTATAATGCAAATCATTGAGATTCTGATCCCCACTAGGAGACAGTTGATGTCTCCCGTTCTATATAACTGAGAGTTATACAGTCCGTCGAAAAATAGTGGGAGTTAAAACTTGAATAAATGACTATATCTTGTTTTTAATAACTGAACATCTGCTAAAATAAATTTTATTTATCTCCTGTAAGGAAATATGTTGTCGAATAACCTATTCCGTGGCATACCTAATGCCAAACTCTTGACTAGCCTGAACTACTCGGATCTGTTCAGAAACCTGAAGAGTGTCTTCAGATCTGACTACATTGACTATGCCCTTAGATACCCTTGACGCGGAGATGATAGCTAACGATAAAAGATCGAAGGACAAAGTCAAAGAAGTAGTAAAAGGTGATTGCTTCTACTTTAAGCAGAATGGTCACTGGAAGAGGAACTATAAGGAGTTCTTCAACGATAAGGTTCATGGAAAAGAGAAGCTATTAGAAGTTTCAGATATCTATATGATAGATATCAACTTGTCAGTTAGAGATTTCACATCTTGAGTATTAAATACCGGATGTACTTCTCATATCTGTCATGATGTGTAGATGCTGACAAGTAAGGGCAAGCTGAGAAAAGACGAGGTAGAATTGAGGGTAGGAAATGGCGCAAAAGTTACGGCAATTGTTGTTGGGACAGCAAACCTCAAGCTTCCATTGGGAGACATATTATCATTAGAAGATTGTTATTATGTTCTTAGCATAATAAAGAACATCATATCAGTATCTTGTTTGGACAAGATAGGATATAAGTTGTCTATTGAGAATAGAAGTTGTTTAATTTATTATGGTAATAAATCAATAGCTTCGGCATCTTTAGTCAACAGTCTATATCTCTTAGATGTTTCTTATTATAATATTTATATTGATAATACTCTTAAGAAGAGTAAGAATTATGTGAACCAAGCCTATATGTGGCATTGTAGACTTATATATATTGGTGAAAACAGGCTGTAAAAGTTGCATAAACATGGATATTTGAATGCATTTGATTATGAATCGTTTGCGACATGTGAGTCCTACCATATGGGAAAAATGGCAAAATCACTATTTTCTGGACATCGAGAACGTGCCAAGGACATTTTGAAACTAATACATTCAGATGTATGTGGTCCCATGTCCACCCAAGCCAAATGTAGCTTCTCGTACTTCATTACGTTCACCGACGACTTCTCAAAATTCGGCTATGTATACTTAATGAAGTATAAGTCGAAAGCATTTGAGAAGTTCAAGGAGTTCAAGAATGGGGTAGAGAAGCAGTTAGGAAAGAGTATTAAAGCTCTTCGATCAGATCGATGATGAGAATACTTGAGTACTAATTTCACACAATTCTTAAAGGATAATCGTATCCTTTCTCAGTTGACCCCTCTATATACACCATAGATGAATGGTGTATCAGAAAGGGGGAATCGCACCTTGTTAGACATGGTGTGATCCATGATGAGCTTTTCAGGATTACCAGTGTCCCTCTGGGGGTATGCTCTAGAGTCAGTAGCATACGTACTGAATAGAGTACCCACCAAGTCTGTGACCTCTACTCCATATGAGATATGGAAATGCAAGAAACTAGAATTTAAACATGTTAAAGTCTGGGATTGTTCTGCTCATGTAAAGAGACATGATCCAGACAAGCTGGAATCACGAACTGATAAATGCAGGTTTGTGGGATATTTAAAAGAAACCTTTGGATACCAATTTTACTATTCTGGTGAACAAAAAGTGTTTGTCGCTAGGAAAGTTATCTTCCTAGAAGAGGAATACCATCTCCAGGAGGACAGTGAGAGTAAAATAGTACTGGAAGAAGTTCTAGATATCCAAACAGCTGCATTATCATCAGATGAGATATCAGTTCCTGAATCTGTTCAGGCACATACAGATGAGCCTCGTAGATCTGGTAGATTACTTAGACTACCCGAACGATGTGTGGGACATATCGCTGAAGGAGAATCTAAGGTAGAATATAATGAGAATGATGATCCTAAAACCTACCAGGAGGCCATAGAAGGCCTAGAAGCCGGAAAATGGCGAGAAACCATGAACTCAGAAATCCAGTCCATATACACCAACCAAGTTTGGAATTTGGAAGACTTGTCCGAAGTTATTGTACCCATTGGATGCAAGTGGATCTTTAAGAGAAAGATTGGTGCTAATGGATGGATCGACACTTATAAGGCAAGATTGGTGGCAAAGGGATATCGTCAAAGACAAGAAATTGACTATGACGAGACTTTCTCACCAGTTGGCATGATAAAATCGATCAGAGTTCTACTCGTCATAGCTGCACACTACGATTACGAGATCTGGCAGATGGATGTGAAGACTGCCTTCCTCCACGGTAATATTGAGGAAGAGGTGTATATGATACAACCAGAAGGTTTTACATCCAAAGTATCTCCAGATAAAGTGTGCAAATTTCAAAGGTCCATTTATGGATTGAAGCAAGCTTCCAGAAGCTGAAACATAAGATTTGACGAGGCTGTCAAGTCTTATAACTTCATTAAGAATGAAGATGAGCCTTATGTGTACAACAAGACTAGTGGGAGCGCAGTCACCTTCTTAGTTCTTTACATAGGCGACATACTACTCATTGGAAATGATGTAGCTATGATGTCATCGATAAAGATCTGGTTGTCGAAAAACTTCTCTATGAAGCATTTGGGAGAAACATCTTACGTATTGGGAATACGGATCTATAGCGATAGATCAAAGAGGATGCTTGGAATGACCAAATCCTTGTACATATATATCATAGTCAAAAGGTTTGGCATGAAAAATTCCAAGAGATGTCTCATACCGATGAGACATGGAATTAATCTTTCAAAGGAACAGTCTCCTAAGACTCCTAATGAGAAGGCATTCATAGATAGAGTATCCTAGGCCTTTGCCATAAGATCTATCATGTATGCCATACTATGTACACGGCCTGATGTTGCATTTGCTCTAAGTATTATGAGCAGATTTCAGGCTGATCTAGGCGAAGAGCACTGGAAGGCAGTGAAATATATCCTTAAGTATTTAAGAAGAACTAATGTTATGTTTCTGGTCTACGAAGGAGATGACTTGAAACTGCGAAGCTTTACTGACTCGAGTTTCTAGTCAGATCAAGATGACAGTAAGTCTACACTTGGATTTTTGTTTACATTAAACGGAGGCGCAGTGTGCTAGAAGAGTTCCAAGCAAGCAACCACTGCAGATTTGACGATTGACACTGAGTACATTGCTGCAGCTGAAGCCGCCAAGGAAGCAGTGTGGTTGAAGAAATTCACCACCGACCTCGGCGTAGTTCCCAATATCTCTGAACCTGTTCCGCTATTGTGCGACAACAATAGGGTCATTGTACAAGCGAAAGAGCTACGGAAACGTAAGATTTGACGAGGCTGTCAAGTCTTATAACTTCATTAAGAATGAAGATGAGCCTTATGTGTACAACAAGACTAGTGGGAGCGCAATCACCTTCTTAGTTCTTTACGTAGGCGACATACTACTCATTGGAAATGATGTAGCTATGATGTCATCGATAAAGATCTGGTTGTCGAAAAACTTCTCTATGAAGCATTTGGGAGAAACATCTTACGTATTGGGAATACGGATCTATAGCAATAGATCAAAGAGGATGCTTGGAATAACCATATCCTTGTACATATATATCATAGTCAAAAGGTTTGGCATGAAAAATTCCAAGAGATGTCTCATACCGATGAGACATGGAATTAATCTTTCAAAGGATCAGTCTCCTAAGGCTCCTAATGAGAAGGCATTCATAGATAGAGTATCCTAGGCCTTTGCCATAAGATCTATCATGTATGCCATACTATGTACACGGCCTGATGTTGCATTTGCTCTAAGTATTATGAGCAGATTTCAGGCTGATCTAGGCGAAGAGCACTGGAAGGCAGTGAAATATATCCTTAAGTATTTAAGAAGAACTAATGTTATGTTTCTGGTCTACGAAGGAGATGACTTGAAACTGCGAAGCTTTACTGACTCGAGTTTCTAGTCAGATCAAGATGACAGTAAGTCTACACTTGGATTTTTGTTTACATTAAACGGAGGCGCAGTGTGCTAGAAGAGTTCCAAGCAAGCAACCACTGCAGATTTGACGATTGACACTGAGTACATTGCTGCAGCTGAAGCCGCCAAGGAAGCAGTGTGGTTGAAGAAATTCACCACCGACCTCGGCGTAGTTCCCAATATCTCTGAACCTGTTCCGCTGTTGTGAGACAACAATGGAGCCATTGCACAAGCGAAAGAGCCACGGTCTCATCAGAAATCGAACCACATTCTGAAGCGCTTTCATCTAATTAGAGAGATCATATCCAGAGTAGATGTAGTGGTGGAAAGAGTTCCATCTGTCGACAATGTAGCAGATCCACTGATAAAGTCGTTAGCTCAAAATGTTTTTGAGCGTCACCTAGAGTCTATAGGATTGATGCATAAAGGTGATTGGCTTTAGTCCAGGTAGGAGATTGTTAGTCTTAGGTGGCCTACAAGCCAATATGACTTTGTAATCTCGTTCATTTATTAAAAAAATGGCATTATATTTATTATCTATAATTCGTATTATTATCGTCTCATAATGAAGTCCGTGAATATATACGATAGTGATCAGATTATGATGAGATTATACTAGTGAGACTGACCCCTTAAACACACATATTCTTAATAGTTCATAGTCGGAGGAAATCCGAGAAAGACATTAGATATCCAGTTAGAAAAGTACAGATTACTCCCGCTCATAAGATGAGGGTGACTGATCTTATAGTCATTTGTATGGAGACACTAAGGCGAATCTGTAGGTGTTCATTAAAAAATGAGTTCACTGAACTGATCCAACTGAATCGCTGGATGGTATTGTACCTCACTGTCAACCAGCTTGATTCTATTGTCGCAATTGTATGGATAGTCCTCGGACCTGAGACACCAAGGACATCCTGTCGGTGGACTTCTGTACTTTGACTTTGGTTTATGAATCTCTAACTACGAGATTTTAAACAGCCAAGGATCGGGTACAACGGAATACCGTCGAAGGGAATTGAGTGTCAATAAAGAATCATTCGCTCTCGGTACTTAGACAGAGAATGCTCTGGGAAGGATGCGTGGAAGTCCCTGTTAGTTTAAGGTGGCCTACAAGCCAATCTAACAATGTAAATCTCGTTCATTATTAATAAAATGACATAATATTCATTATGTGTAAATCGCGTTAATTATCGTTGCATAATGAAGTCCGTGAATATGTGTTATGGTGATCAGATTATGATGAGATCATACTAATGAGACTGATCACTTAAACACATATATTCTTAATCGTTCATAGTCGGAGGATATCCGAGAAGGACATCGGATATCCGGTTAGACTAGTACAAATTGCTCCTGCTCATATGATGAGGATGACTGGTCTCATAAGTCATTTGTGTGGAGACACTAAGGCGAATCTGTAGGTGCTCATTGGAGAATGAGTTCACTGAACTGATCCGACTGAATCGCTGGATGGTATTGTACCTCACTGTCAACCAGCTTGATTCTATTGTCGTAGTTGCGTAGATGGTCCTCGGACCTGAGACACCAAGGACACCTTGGCGGTGGACTTCTGTACTTTGACCTTGGTCTACGAATCTCTAGCCACGGGATTCTAATACGCCAAGGATTGGGTGCAGCGGAATACCGTCGAAGGGAATTGTGTATCAATAAGGAATCATTCGCTCTCGGTACTTAGAGAGAGAATGCTCTAGGAAGGATGCGCGGAAGTCCCTGGCCAGGGCGGACGATAATATCGGGAAAGGAGTTTTCCGATATTCATCAGCGGCATCCAATCCAAGTGAGTCGACCGGTTAGGGTTTGACAGCTCGCCATAACCTGAACTGACTCAAGAGCATTGTACGAATGAAGGATTATATCCACGCGGTAACTGTCGACGGAAAGGTTCCAAGAGTGGGTTACTTAACCCCAAATACCTTCCGGGTTTACGCGGTGTTGCTTGGCACCCAACGTGATCGGAGGCCCGGTCGAATTCGATGTGCGACATCAATTCGATTGATTAATTGATTAATAAAGGGTTATTAATTAATTAATAAAGTCAGTGAGGAGTCACTGGGCTTACTGGGCCATTAACTGGACTGGTACATGGGCCTAGAGGGTCACACGCAAATGATTCTCAAGGCGATGGATAATAAGTGGGTTTTATACAAACCGGGGGTTTTTGTGAAAAACCGTGCGGTTAGTATAAAACATAGCGAACGGGCTGAGCAGGCCAAGCTGCTGCTAACCCTAGCCACCCCTCCTCGTTTTCTGTCTTCCTCTGGAGTCCAGGCAGATCCAGATCTGCTCCGCCGCTTCTCCGAATCCCGTTCGACGGGAAATCGTCCGCGCACTGCGGCGATCATTGCGGCGACCAGCGGAGGCTTCGCGGGCTGCGAAGAACGACGAACTCGAGGATATCCGTCGCGGGGAGGATCGCGTGGACTTCGCTAGAGGCCGGGCGCTTGCGCGGCTTGCGGTGTCACACCGACGGAACCGAACGGCTGCGGATTCAAATCCGCACACGGTGAGAAAAGATAATCCGATTATCTCGTATTTTAGTTCTTCGAAACGGGAAACGGATCGCTGTAAAAATTTTATTTTCCGCTGCGTGAGCGATCCGGAGAAACCGAGAAAACCCAACAGTCCCTGGCCAGGGCAGACGATAATATCGGGAAAAGAGTTTTCAGATATTATTCGGCAGCATCCGATCCAAGTGAGTTGACTTGTTAGGGTTTGACAGTACACCATACCTTGAGTTGACTTGAGAGCATTGTACGAATGAAGGACTATATCCATGCGGTAACTGTCGGCGGAAAAGTTCCAAGAGTGGGTTATTTAACCCCGATACCTTCCGAGTTTACGTGGTGTTGCTTGGCACCCAACGTGATCGGAGGCCCGATCGAATTTGATGTGCGACATTGATTCGATTGATTAATTAATTAATATGAGTTATTAATTGATTAATCAGGTCAGTGAGGAGTCACTGGACTTATTGGGCCATTAACCGAACTGGTTATTGGGCCTAGATGGTCTTACGCAAATGATTCTCAAGGCGATAGATAAATAAGTGAGTTTTATATTAACCGGGAGTTTTTATGAAAAATCGCGCGGTTAGTATAAAATATAGTGAACGGGCTGAGCAGGCCAGGTTGCTGCTAACCCTAGCCGTCCCCTCCTCTCTTCCTCTCTCTCTCTGGTGCCCCAGAAGAATCAGGATCCCCAAATTTGCTCCGTCGTTTCTCCGACTCCCGTTCGACGGGAAATCGTTTGCGTGTTGCGGCGATCGTTGCGGCGAACGGCGGAGACTTAGTAGGCTACGAAGAACGAGGAACGTGAGGATATCAGTCGCGAGGAGGATTGCGTGGACTCCGCTAGAGGCCGGGCGCTTGCGCGGCATGCGGTGTCACACCGACGGAACCGAATAGTTGCAGATTTGAATCCGCACGCGGTAAGAATTCGATAATTCAATTATCGTTAATTTTGTTAATCGAAACGGGAACAAATCGCAGTATTTTAATCTTTATTTTCCGCTGCATTTATACGATCTGGAGAAACACGAGAACCCAACAGCTACCCTCCTATTGGAAGAAGCTGAACTCTTATTGGGTCTTCCTAAGCTCAAGGTGAGTAGTAAGGAACCTGATGTGACCAATATGTTAGTCATGAGAAAGAAAATCACCTGTCATCAATTTCTAAAGAAGATCATGGACAGTCCAAAGAAAATTCAAAGCATTCTTGTTCAGAAAGGGATAAATCTGGCGAAGCTTGGTGAATGGATATTGAAGAAAATAGAAGAATCCAAAGATGAAGAAATAGAAGTCACAATGGTTGCATACACTACATGCTTGGCCGGAGTTCTGCTATTCCCTGTCCAGGACAATATCCTTTATGAAGATCAACTCGTCTCGATTTGTGAGATATTTAGAGGAAAACAAATAAACACTGTAGTTCTGACCTATCTCTACAGTTGTCTCTCGGCAACATCCATTGGTCAACCTCCATACGGTAACATGCTACTCTTGGCTCTATGGATTGATTTACACTTCAAATTCAACCACAACAATGAAGCAGTTCTAAGGATATCTCAGCTTTATCAGCATAGTCTTATATTCTATATTGCCAACGTTGTGAAGTTCAATGACAACATGACCAATCGAGTGTCTAACCTCAAAACTCGAACTGACTGGCACGCTTACTTCAATATGTTGCCAAGAACTGGATTCGAATCTACGCCACTTGCTCTCATGGAAAAGATAGTTAGAGTTCGCCGTGGTGCTGGCACAGAACTTCGATTGATTGGTGCAACCGAGTTTGTTTTATACAATCCACATCGCTGTCATCTTCAACTTGGTATGCCATGTTATGAATTTCCAGAGATATCTTCTCTTTCTCCAATCAAGAAACGGACATTGGGAACTGAGGAAGATTTAAAGGCGACAGAGCTTATCGCAACTCTCTGGAACATTGGATTCACTCATTGCGTCAAACTTCCTTACGAAGCAAATCAGGAATTATAGAGAACTTACGTAAAGGAGCTTAAGAAGATTCGACCCTGAAAGCTCTCTCTTATCTTCTAATTTTCAATTTGATGTATTTTATTTTCAATGAAGAAATCATTCATTAACCCAATAGGAATTACTCCTTAATATTTTGCAATCTTTTGTGAATTTTTCCTTAAATAAAAGTGTGATTTTTCCTCAAAAATTCAAGTTTCGGGCTCATTAAATCAAAACACGTCCACTCAGAGCAATGTTTTTCACTTAAATTCAGTTTTCGAAATTAAAATTTTATTCCTTAAAATAACTAAAAACACGTCTTCCACGACTGACGTGTTTCAAACTCTCTCTCTTATTTTTCAGAAATTTTGGGCATTAAATTCTCTTAATCACGTCGCCCATGTTCGACGTTTTTAATTCATTACGTCCGTACTTCCGTATTTTCTCGAAATTGATTTTCTGAATTATGTCTTCCATGGTTGACATTTTTTACTAATTCTTTCCAAATTTCGTGGTACGGCTCTGAGTGCCAAAGGCAGTAAACTCCAAATCACGTCGTGCATACGCGACGTCGAACCGCCTGCCTCAGTTTATGCACCGCTGAAACACGTCCTCCTGAGTCGACGTGTTTTAACCAATTTGCACAGGGTCTGCGAGCCCGAGCCTTCCTTCTTCCTCATTCCCTCTTGCTCGTTCTCTCTCCTCCCCTCTTCTTCCTCTCCGGCAACGGCGAGCTCTCCGGCGATCGTGGGCACTCCGACCATCACCGACGTCGGCCATCTTTTCCAACCACTCTCTCTTTCCCTTCTCACTCTCTTCGGCCCTCTCTCTTATATTCACTCTCTCACACCCTCTCTTTCTTCTTGGTTCTCTCGGCTAACATGGAGAGAGGAGGTCCAAGCGTCCCGGGCAGCAAGCGTCAGCGCGTGGTTGCCGTCCCGGAGTTGGAGGGTACCGAGGAGGATCCTCTCCCCACACAAGAGGAGATCATGGCGGACGTGGCGGCTCTTGCGGCGGCTGAGGCCTTCATAGAGGAGGAGGAGGCACCCCCACCAGCGGCAGCACTAGCTGCGACACCTGCCGAGGAGGGCGGCCCTTTGATGGTAAGTCTCTAAAACTCATTTTTATAGCATTTTGGGGGTCAAGGGAACCAAAAGGAGAGTGGCCACGGACCCTCGGGTCTGTGATCAATTGGCATCGAGTCAGGGCGACGCCTTTCAAAAGGTGTCATCCATGCTCGACGCCATTCAGAATAAGAGTGTAGAAAAAAAAAAATTAAAAATTGATTTTTATTGCCATTATATACTATTTCTAATTATTCTTTTGACAATTACAGGGCACGATGAGGACCTGGATCTTCTAAAATCTGGTGGTGGCGGCATACCGAGGACTGTCGGATTTTTAGAAGGAGAGACTCAGGCGGATGGGGTTTGTAGAGTTATTGGAGATAGAGCTTTTTGGCTAGACCTAGTGTTGCTCTAGGTGTTGAGGGAGAGGTGGGACCTAGTTAGTCGGGCATTCCTAATGCCCTGGGGACACATGATCCCCAGTCTAGAAGATATGACCAGGATTACCGGCCTCAGGGTAGAAAGCCGGGCGGTGAGTAGGATCACCCATCCCGATTACCGGGAATGACCGAGGAGCTCCTTTGTCTGACAGTATTAGGCCAGCTAGGGAGAGAGTCTAGGACTCTCCATAGAGTAGATGTAGAGGATGCTTTAGGATTAGTTGATCCTAGGCAGAGGAGAGAGGAGTCGAGAGAGATGTTCAGAGATAGGTTAGCTAGGTCAGCGGCTGGCTTTTATTGCTGGGATGAGAGCCGGACCGAGCTTGTAGATAGACAGCTTAGAGTATTTTTGGTATTTTTCTTTGGTAGGTTGTTCTTCGATACGAAGGGTGACCAGATCCACCGCCGATTCATGAGGATGCTTGCAGACCTAGATAGGCTTCACGAATATGCTTGTGGTGCGGCTTTACTGGCCCATCTCTTCGCCGACCCGTCTGCGATCACGCCGGACCGTAAGACCACCATCAATGGCTTTGCGCCGTTTATCTAGATATATTAATGAATTTTATTTAATTAATGATTTAATGCGTATGATGATTTCTAACTTATATGTTTGTGCATATTTGGAGTTATCTCTACTTCCCGTTGAGTCGGGCAAAGCCCATCCAGACAGACGTCGTCCTGTTGGCTCGCCGATGGCAACCAATCATAGACACGGCACCCCAACATCATCAGCTGACTGCTTCGTCGTCAGTTCCTTGATTACTCAGAGCTTCTGGTGAGTTAATATTTATTTATTTAATGTAGTTATTTGATTGAATATGATTTGATTTATTATGAATGCAACTAATCCTACGTGTATGCAGGTCATCTGGAGCCCGTACTTAGGCATGGATGAAGCCAGACAGCCTTGGGTGGAGGCTGGCAGGGCTCGCTTTGGACGCCAGATGTGGGTCCATTGCATGAATGAAATAGAGCTGCTGTGCCTCCGGCTGGTGATGAGGACGTTGGGCTTCCACCAAGAATAGATCGAGGAGGAGATCCCGGAGGGGATTGGTCGGTCAATGAGGGGCAAACAGGTGCGCACAGATTGGCGCGTCAAGTTCCGTGACCAGTACGATGATTGGCACCACGGAGGCATTCCGGTACAGTCGCAGGCAGAGAGTAGTGATGTGTACCTCCAGTAGTACCGGGTGCATTATGCTGCGCAACTTCAGCAGCTTCGCCCCCTCGATGTGAGTATGATGTGATGCTTCTTTTTTTTTCTTTTTTTTTTCTTTATTTAGAGTTCGTAAATGAATGAAATGACGTGTGTGTGTGTGTATGTGCAAGATGCGCGAGATGCCACCATTATCACCCTCCGGGCTCGCCTCCGAGATGTAGATGCCTTGCTCCAGCAAGTCCAGAAGGAGCTCCACGATCTGGTATGTATGAATGAATTATGATGTGAATGAATTCTTTTATTAATTACATGTTTTGACGCTTAGCCACTGACGGTATTTTCCTTTTTTGTACAGCGTGCCGCCTATACCCACGTGGCTTAGCCTCCAGCCTTCACAGCCGGCACTTCTTCTTTTGGCACCTCCCATGATGCTACCCTCGTCGACCTCCAAGAGCAGCTCGCTTGAGCCACCCATCGAGCTTCCCTCGCAAAAGAAGATCGGGCCTCCCGAGTAAGTTTTGACCTTATGACTTCCATTGTTGAATTTGATATTGATTGCTTGATTATCTTGGACTGACAATGTCTTCTCTTGTAGGTTGTTGAGCTTCAGGAAGCCCTGCAGAGGGTTGAGGCAGAGTTGGAGTAGACACGGGTTACTGCGGCTCATGTTCTCGAGTTGGAAGAGCAGCTGGCACACCTCTCCACCGGCGATCTCCCTCGAGAGTTGGCACGACTCCAGATGCGTCTGGAGGTGGTTACCGAGGAGAGAGACCGAGAGCGGGTCTGGATGATGGCTGACCTCCAGTCTCTTCAAGGTCGTATGTCCGTCGTGGAGCACGAGAGGCGGAGTGTGGAGGAGAGATACCAGCGTGCCCGGCAGAGGGCTCGTGAGAGAGGTCACGACAACACTTTTACTTCGAGTATCGCTGTTAAGTTGATAATTTTGATCATTTAAAAAGGCAATCGCACGTATCATACTCACAGTTTTATGTGTAAAATAGCATGGAATGATAGATAATTTTGTACCGATCCCAACGGTACTAATTTCGTTAAATTCCGAGTTAAAACATCATCATTTTATGTAATTGCGGTTTTCTCAGCAAAATCGAGATAAAATAATTTATTTAAGTATAAATGTAATTTTATTCATGATAATATTCTAATTTACATTTATTTTATGTGAGCAGAACATGAAGAAGATGTAGTCCAATTGGCTAAGTTTCTGGTCGTTTGTGGGAAAGACGAGAGTTTGAATCCTAGCAAAATCGATTTTTGTTTTGGAAAAAATACTAAAGTAGGGATAAAAGGGTCTTTTGCTACCCTAAATGGTTGTCCTAATTCTTACCTAAGAAGAGAACAAGAGAAACCAACCGCCATCCACTTTCTTCCTTTCTTTATTTTAAAATTCTCTCTCCCTTTTTAAAAGGTCTCTCTTTCCTTCCTTTTACCTCTCCTATTTTTTATTCTTCTCCTTCCCACCTTCTCTCCTTTTCTCTCACTTTTTTTTCCCTCTCTATTACAGTACCCGCGGGTACTGTAGTTACAGTATTGCGGTACTGTAGCACCTCTCTCTCTCTCTCTAGCTTTATTCTCTATATCTCTCTCTCTCTCTCTCTTTCTCTCTCTCTCTCTCTCTCTACATCTCTCTCAAACCAGCCGCTGTCAAAGGCAAGAGGTGGACTCAAGGCACTGCAACTAACTATTGGAAGGAGTCTAGGGCGGCCAAGAATCCACGCGAAAGGCGACGACGGCTGCAAGCACCAGTTTTCTCTCTCCATCGTCTCTCTCTCCAGTTTTTGAGTTCTCCATGTTACACTATATTTCGAATATTTTCTGTAAAAGGTTCATTATGAAAGTCATATTATTTTTTTATTTTCAATGTCTCTGTAAAATTTCATATAGTTCTGTTAACGAATGACAGCAGCTCCTTTGAAAAAAAGTTATCTTTTCTCCCTCTTTCTGTTCTACAACTTTTATTTTTTCTTTTGTTGACACTACTCAAACATTATATTCTACTTTTAATTAGTATTTTAGAGGTAGCCTTAGTTCAGTAGATGGTCTGATTATGCTCGTTTAGGGGTGTTCCTTTTGTAAGTTCATAGTAAGTCCGATTAGTTTCAATTGTTATTTATTAAATCATCATACTCAATCTTCTTTCTTCTATGTTTTTCCTCTAAAAAGCTCCAAAGTTTTCAACTTTAAAAATCTATTTTCTGGTGGATTCGATTCGGACTCACCATTGTTATTGTTAAAAATTCAATTTGAATGAGCCGATTAATTTATATTGTTAGCTTTGATTTTTAACGACACAATCTTAAGCTATTAATTTTTGGCGCCGTTGCCGGGGACTTAGATTTTTAATTTTGATTATTTTGGATTTGGTGTAATTATTCTTAATCTCATCTTCTTCTTTTTTATTTTTGTAGGTGTATTGAAAAAAAAAAATGGAAAGCAAAATCATTGGTAAGTGTGTTCCAACATTCCCTTTTTCATTTTCATTATTTTATTAGTTTCATTTTTTATAGTTTCTAATTTAGATAGGTTTTCATTAACTAAAAGAAGAAAATTCAAATTCAAATTTAAAAACTGTCATTTCACGATTAGAAACCATCTATGTTAGGCATTCATCATTGTAGGAAAGCATGAGTTAGTTTCGTTTCATAGTCATTTTCATTTTTTGTTGAAGATTGCGGGAGAAAGGTACGTGTTTCATCTATAGCATGCCATTCATGATTGCATCAAACACCCCTTGCTTGATTTAATTGTTGCATTGCATTGAAAAAAAAAAAAGACTTTTAAGGGCAATTCCCATAACAACATAAGGTGGGGATTTCATCACCCTTCCTTAGCCCACAAATCATCTTCCTTACATTGTCATTTCCTAATCCACTAAAATCAAGTCGAAAGGACTCTAGGGTTCACATTGTGAGTGGTTTAAATTTCGGATTGCCTTCATTTTTGGCAACAGTGTCTAGGCTAGAGGTTACACGGCAAACGCCTAAGTGGGAAAGTGGTTTCTTTATTAGGTCCCTATGAAAGTAAGGGGAGCCTCCCACTACCCCACCTCTTACCTGGCCGTTGACTGATAGTGGTTGTGACTCGAAGTAGACCCCATTCACCTTGTGAGAAAATTCACATAGAAGTCTAGGTCAACCTTAAGTCATTAGGTTAAGATTGTTTGACAATTTGTTTGCATATTAAAAAAAAAAAGTGAAAGAAAAATAAAATTCAAATCCTTCTTCTCTCTCTTCGTTCCAGTGTATGCAAGGTAGGAGATCTCAAATCCCTAATTTTTTAGGACCGATTGTTAAAATTGAGAGACTTATCCATCACAGAAACCCACCGCAAGATCAAATGGCCGATAATCATGATCCACCGAAGCAAATCAATGATTATTTCATCCTAAATCAATATCAACCTTCATCTTGTATTCACCTTCCTCAAAATCCAGCCAATCAATATGAAATTAAATCAAGCACCATTCAGATGCTCCCATCTTTTAATGGGAATACCAATGAAGATCCTTATAAATATTTGGATGAATTTCTAGAAATCTGTTCAACGGTGAAAATCCAGAATTTCACCGCTGATGCCGTTAAGTTGATCCTATTCTCCTTCTCATTGAAGGGTAAAGTCAAATATTGGCTGGGAACTATAGGAAGGCCCATTAAGACATAGGAAGAATGCAAAAAGAATTTCTCAAGAAGTTCTATCTCATAGGGTGGACCAATACTATGAGAAAGGCTATCACGGGTTTTACCCAAACTCCTGGGGAATTAATTCATGAATTGTGGGAAATGTTAAAAGAATTGCTTCGGAAATACCTGCATCATGGGCTATCTAAGTGGCAAATCATCCAAGTATTATATGAAGGATTGTCTGAATAGTTCAGACAAATGGTGGATGCCTCATGTGGAGGGGTATTTATGATGAAAAATGAAGATGAGGCTTATGATTTATTTGAGATGTTAAGTGAAAATTCCATCAATCATGCCTCTTTATCATCTTATGAGAGGTCTGTTGGGCCATCTAAACGGGCCGGAATATATGAACTTAAGACTCGTGGAGAGTCCGAAACAAGAATGGACATTAATTTGATCAATCAAAAATTGGATAAGGTAGACATCTTAGCTCAAAAGTTAGACCAACTCTTGGCCTTAAACAAATAAGAACCTACCTATCCAACACCATCTAGTCTATACGAGGGCCCACCTTCCATCTCTCATTGCTTTATGCGCAAGTCCGGCCCATCAAGTGAATGTCCAACTGCGGCCCAATTACCACCATTCATTCCAGAACAAGTTCAGGCCGCTCAAGGGTTCTCCAAACCCGGTAACGATCCATTCTGCAACACTTATAACTTCGGCTGGAGGAACCACCCTAATTTTGAATGGAAAAATCAACAGGTCCCATTGCAAATGCCTAATCCTCCCATGCGTCAAGCCCAAAAGCCCTATAACTCCTTTCAACATCAACCCAACTTCTACGGGAATTCGAATGCTAAAGGACCACAGGTTCCATTATCTCAAGTCCAATTCTCTCAACCAGCCCACTATCAATCCTTTCAATCAGGGCAATCCACCCAATATCCTCCTCCACCACCTTACCAACAACCTCCTCAGCCCAATTTTGATGATAAATTCACGCAGCACCAACAACTTATCTTGACTCAACAACAATTCATTTCTAAGTTGGAGAGTCAAATGGGGCAATTAGCTGAGGCCGCTATGAGGAGGAAAATGGGCCAACTTCCTAGTCAACCCATTGCCAATCCGAAGAATCAACATCCAGGTTTTCCATCCCAATCGGGCCTTTTACCTCAACCCGGCTCATTATCACAACCTAAAGGGCCACAATTCGAAAATGCTAAAGTTATTTTGGCTCTTAGAAGTGGGAAAAGTTTGGAGAACCCACAAATGGATGGGGAGGTGGAAGAAGGTTCTACTAATGGGTCTCAGAAAATTGAAAGTGAGAGTGAGGCTGAACCCAATACAGAGAAGTTGGAGGGGGATCTGAAAGGAAAAGGAAAGTTGGATGAAGGCCTAAGTTCATATCAACTACGAGTGCCATTCCTCAATGCTTTACTAGTCAAGCCCAATGCCAGGAAGAAATTGGCCCAGAATGAGGAGTTACTGGAATTATTCAAACAAGTTTAGATTAATATTCTACTCCTCGATGCCATCAAGCATGTGCCAACTTATGCTAAGTTCCTGAAGGAATTGTGCATGCCGAGAAGGGAACCGAGATTGGCTCCCGAAAAGGTTAGACTCTTGGAGGATGTTAGTGCAATTTTGATGAACCATCTGCCTAAGAAGCTCAAGGACCTTGGGGCACCTTGAATCTCATGTGACATAGGTGGAGTCACATTTAATAGAGCCCTATTGGATTTAGGTGCTAGTGTGAACCTACTGCCAACTACTATTTATGAGAAATTCGATATTGGGGAACTGAAGCTCACATCCATCGTCTTGTAGTTGGCAGATAGATCTGTGAAAATTCCACGGGGACTCATTGAGGATGTTATTGTAAAAGTACATGATTACTATTTCCCCGTGGATTTTCTTATTCTAGATATGGCCTCACTTGAGGAACTCATTCACACTCCAATCATCTTAGGACGTCCATTCTTAGCCACCGCCAAAACCAATATTAATTGTGAAACTGGCATGATGGACATATCCTTTAGGGGTCAAAAGGTCAAAATTAATATCTTCAAGGCATCCCAATACCCGGATCACGAAGAAAAGTGCCATACCATTGATATCTTAGATAATTTGATTGACGAGAATTCGGTGCTCACTCATGACCTTCTAGAAGAAGCCAATGCTTTAAAAGATTCTCCCAGCCCATTAACATTTTGGCCCAAGGTTGAACCTTTACCAGCCTTGCAGTTTGAGCCTGCTTTGCCATCTTTAGAGGACCGTCCTGAGCTTGAACACAAGCCATTACTTGAGTCTCTCAAGTATATCTTCTTGGGCCCAGACCAAACTCTCCCGGTCATCATTGCGGCAAATCTCACATCGCCGCAGGAGGCCCAATTAACCGAGGTCCTCAAAGACCACAAAGGTGCCATTAGATGGTCGGTGGCTGATTTAAAGGGAATTAGCCCGTCCATTTGCATGCATCATATCTATATGAAAGAGAATTCTAAGCCCAGTCGAGCGATGCAAAGGCGGCTTAACCCAAACATGAAAGAGGTGGTTAAGAAAGAGGTTGTGAAATGGCTGGATGCAGGTATCATTTATCCCATATCGGATAGCAAATGGGTCTGCCCAACCTAAGTAGTATCAAAGAAGTCCGGATTGATGGTTATCAAGAATGATCAGGGGGAGGAGGTACCTACTAGGCTCACCACGGGATGGAGAGTGTGCATTGATTACCGAAAGCTGAATCTCATGACTAAGAAGGATCACTTTCCACTCCCATTCATGGATCAGATTGTGGAAAAGTTATCGGGCCAGAAGTACTTTTGCTTCTTAGATGGGTACTCCGGTTACAATTAAGTGGCTATTTACCCAAAAGATCAAGAAAAGACCACCTGTACGTGCCCTTATGGCACGTTTGCTTTCAGGAGAATGCCATTTAGATTATGCAACGCACCAGTCATATTTCAACGATGCATGATGGCTATATTTTTCGATATGGTGGGAGAGTTCCTCGAAGTATTCATGGATGATTTTTCGATTTTCAGAGATTCTTTTGAAAATTGCCTGGAGAATCTGAAACAGGTGCTAGCAAGATACATAGAAACCAACCTGATTCTTAGTTGGGAGAAGAGCCACTTCATGGTTCGAGAGGGTATTGTTCTAGGCCACATTATATCTGAGAGGGGGATAGAGGGAGATAAAGCTAAGATTGATCTCATATCTAATCTTCCTCCTTCCACTTTGGTCAGACAAATCTGTTCATTTCTTGGCCATGCCGGCTTCTATCTCCGATTTATCCAAAATTTCTCTCAAATTGCCCAACCTATGACTCTTCTCCTAGTCAAGGATGTCCCATTTGTTAGTTTTAGGTGGCCTACAAGCCAATCTGACTATGTAAATCTCGTTCATTTATTAATATAATGGCATAATATTCATTATGTGTAAATCGCATTAATTATCGTTTCATAATGAAGTCCGTGAATATGTGCTATAGTGATCAGATTATGATGAGATCATATTAGTGAGACTGATACTTAAATACATATATTCTTAATCGTTCCTAGTCGGAGGATATCCGAGAAGGACATCGGATATCCGGTTAGACTAGTATAGATTACTCCTGCTCATATGATGAGGGTGACTAATCTCATAAGTCACTTGTGTGGAGACACTAAGGCGAATCTGTAGGTGCTCATTGGAGAATGAGTTCACTGAACTGATCCGACTAAATCGCTGGATGGTATTATACTTCACTGTCAACCAGCTTGATTATATTGTCACAGTTGCGTGGATGGTCTTCGGACCTGAGATACTAAGGACACCTTGTCGGTGGACTTTTGTGCTTTAACCTTAGTTTACGAATCTCTAGCCACGGGATTCTAAAACGCCAAGGATTGGGTACAACGGAATACCGACGAAAGGAATTGTGTGTCAATAAGAAATCATTCGCTTTTGGTACTTAGAGAGAGAATTCTCTAGAAAGGATGCGCGGAAGTCCCTGGCCAGGACGGACGATAATATCGGGAAAGGAGTTTTCCAATATTCATCAGCGGCATCGTATCCAAGTGAGTCGACCGGTTAGGGTTTGACAACACACCATACCTTGAGTTGACTCGAGAGCATTGTACTAATAAAAGATTATATCCATGCGCTAACTATCGGCGGAAAGGTTCCAAGAGTGTGTTACTTAACCCCGATACCTTCAGTGTTCATGCGGTGTTGTTTGGCACCCAACGTGATCGGAGGCCCGGTCGAATTCGATGTGTGATATCAATTCGATTGGTTAATTAATTAATAAAGAGTTATTAATTGATTAATAAAGCCAGTGAGGAGTCACTGGGCTTATTAGGCTATTAACCGGACTGGTAATTGGACCTAGAGGGTCATACACAAATGATTCTCAAGGCGATGGATAAATAAGTGGGTTTTATATAAACCGATGGTTTTTATGAAAAACTGCACTGTTAGTATAAAACATAGCGAACGGGCTGAGCAGGCCAAGCTGCTGCTAACCCTAGCCGCCCCTCATCTATTTCTCTCTCTCTTTGGCGTTCCAGACAGATCCGGATCTGCTCTGCCGCTTCTCCGACCCCGTTCGATGGGAAATCGTCCGCCCGTTGTGGCGATCGTTGCGGCGACCGGCAGAGGTTTCGTGGGCTGCGAAGAACGAGGAACGCGAGGATATCCGCCGCGGGGAGGATCGCGTGGACTCCGCTAGAGGTCGGGTGCTTGTACGGCTTGCGGTGTCGCATCGACGGAACCAAACAGTTGCGGATTCGAATATGCACACAGTAAGACTTTGATAATATGATTATCGGTTTTATTTATTTGAAACGGGAAAAATGGATCGCTGTTTTTATTTTATTTTCCGCTGCGTAAGCAATCCGGAGAAACCCGAGAACCCAACAGTGGTATCATAGTCAAGTTCCACTGTTTCTCGTCCCGTTTCGATCTCCGAATTAATTTTTCCATGAGTTATTCCATGCGTTTAATCCGATTAAAATGGTGGAATAGTGTTCATAAGATGAACACAAATAATTACAGTATTTTTCTGTGATTTTTCGGATTTTATTTGGGGTGTTATGATGTTCTTCATGAGATGATGAACTGGGGTTTTTCGGCAACTTCGTACACGATTCTCAAGCGTTGGGATGGCGGCTCGGATGCCCGGATCTCTTGGTGATAGTCACCACTACCCATCGGGAATCATAGCCGGCGCCGGAGTGGCCTTGGAGAGCTGCAAAGTCCAGCCCAAATTCAGGTTTAAAACAGAAAAATCAGTTTTTTCCTGAAGGGTGGAGGGCTTGGCCGGCAGCTTCTTTAGCCACCCCCGGTGGCCTTGCCGGCGCCGGGCACTTCGCCTGCACCAGAACCCTCCATAATCTCCTCCTACAACTAGGGTTTCGGGGGGGCTGCTGTTTGGAAGAAGAAAGGGGGGGGTGGACCGGCCGGTCCCGAGCCGGTCTAACCGGCTAGGCCGGTCCAGGCTCCTGGCTTGGCCAGGCTAGGCCAGGCAGAGCCTAGCCACAAACTAGGGTGCGACCCTGGTTCGAACCAGGTCGAGCCAGAGGCTCGAGCCAAGTGCTCTTAATGGGCTGGGCCCATTTCCATTAAAACCCCACCCTATTAATCCCAATTTAAATGCTATAAACCCCTCAAACCCCTATATCCTATTAAACTTAATGCCCAAATAAAGTATTAAATTGGATTATAATTTTGATTTAAAATTGTTTTAAGATTAAACTTATCATTCAATTTTAATTTATTTGGACATTAATGATTTTGGAATCATTTTAATTAACAAGAAGTTGTTACTTGATTAAATTTGTTATTAATTTAAGTGTTAAATTAATAACTAATTTTAATAGACTAATTTAAATGTTAAATTAGTAGTTATTAATAATTTGAAATTAATTGTTAGTTTAATTGTTAAATTGATGATTAATTTTAATTAACTAATATAATGTTTTAATAGGAGTTATTAATTATTGTTTTAAATGTTAAACTAATAATTAATATTAATCTAATAATATAAGAGTTAGATTACTAATTAATAATTAATTTGTGTTAATTATTAGTTTAAGAGTTAAACTAATAATTAACATTAATTAATTTACTAGTCTAACAGTTAGATTAGTTATTAATAACCGATTAGAGTTAATTATTAATTTAAATGTTAAATTAATGATTAATTTTAATAACTGATCTAAGAGTTAGATTAGTAATTAATTATTAATTATCTAATAGTTAGATTATTAATATTAATTAATCTAAATGTTAGATTGTTTTATTATTAGAAGTGTTCTAATTTGTATGGAATAATATGAAATTATTAATTTGGAGTGTGTGCACATATGATGTGTGTTTTGTTGCTTTTAAATTTGATTTAATTGCATGTTAAGTTAATTAAAACTGTTTTCGAAATTCAAACACCAATTTTGATTGGATTCCAGCTTTTTGAAAATCAAAATTATATATTTTGAAAACTCTTTTATTTTAGTCATATGATGCGCTGAATCATGTGTGAGATGTTTAAAACACACCGTGGTCATGGATATGCACTTATTTAATTATTCATCTGATGAATGATGTGTTTGTGTGGATTGTGGATGAATGATGGATGTTTATTAAATTTTTAATAAATAGAGATCTGCGTATCTCTCCCTCTCTCATACTTCGATGTATTTCTACCTCCCTCTCTCTTGTACTTGCCATAAGGCTCTCTTCTAATTACATGTAATTCTAGAATTTATTGCAATATGATCGAGGCAACTGAGGAAGGAGCGATGACGATCCACAGATGCAACCAGGAAGGCGATATGATGGAGATCTCTTGTCTATGTGTTTGCAGGTTATCTAATATAATTGTCGTGTTAGATTGTGTGTGCGTTTGACTGTTGGCTCAAGTCAAACCCACTGTGCTATCCAAGACCACACTAATGACATGTATGAGATGCATTGTTTTATGTTTGATTATGAATCAAAGTATGTATAGTATTTAGTAAATATATACGATATATTTATATACTATCACATAGGAGAGACTAAGATAAAAGTTATCTAAATACCCTCAAATAAACTCTAAGCCGTAACGTGAGTAGTTAAGAACTTACCGCGTAGTCGACCATCGTTATAGTCATAGAATTCGAATCACTTAATATAGGTTTGTTGTGCTATCCACAAGGCCTGTTTAATTGGGAGGAGAAACTGTAGCTATAGCATTAGATGCCTATATGATCGGGGTAGATGAACCATGTAGTTTTGTTGTGCTATCCACAAGGGCTGCATGCAAATCTATGCTCCTTACGTAACGATGGTTAGCTTAGACCAGAATTAATAGTTTGTTGTGCTATCTACAAGGCCATTGAATCTCTGGGGATCGAAGCTATGATCAGATATTGCAAAGAGTTGCAAGTCTCATGAGTTGGGTGCTCTTTGATTGTATTACAGTTTGTTGTGCTATTCACAAGGCTGTATAGCAAGTCATTTAGATTCTGATCTCCACTAGGAGGCTGTCGGCGTCTCCCGTTCTGTATAACTGAGGGTTATACAGTCCGTCGAAAATTAGTGGGAGTTAAACTTGAACAAAAGACCATGTCTTGTTTTATTTTTAATAATTGAACATCTGCTAAATAGATTTTACTTATCTCCCTGTAAGGAATTATATCGTTGAATAACCCACTCCGCGGCATACTTGATGTCCTTTTGACTTACCTGATCTACTCAGATTGGTTCAGAAACTTGAAGAATGTCTTCAGATCTGAACTCAATAACTTTGTCCTTGGAGCTGATCCTCCTACTGAATCGGCATTAGATGCCCCTAAAGCAGAGATGATAGCTAACGATAAAAGATCGAAGGACAAAGACAAAAGAGTAGTAAAAGGTGACTGCTTCTACTGTAAGCAGTATGGTCACTAGAAGAGGAACTGCAAGGAGTTCCTCAACGATAAAGATCATAGAAAGGTAAAGCTGTCTGAAGCTTCAGATATCTATATGATAGATATCAACTTGTCAGTTAGAGACTCCACATCTTGGGTATTAGATACCGGATGTGCTTCTCACATCTGTTATGATGCGCAGATGCTGACAAGTAAGCGCAAGCTGAGACAAGGCGAGGTGGAATTGAGGCTAGGAAACGGCGCAAAAGTTGCAGTGATTGCTATTGGGACAGCAAACCTCAGGCTTCATCAGGAGACGTCTTACTATTAGAAGATTGTTATTATGTTCCTAGCATAATAAAGAACATCATATCAGTGTCTTGTTTGGACACGATAGGATATAAGTTGTCTGTTGAGAATAGAAATTGTTCGATTTATTATAGTAATAAATCAATAGCTTCAACATCTTTAGTCAACGGTCTATATCTCTTAGATGTTTCTCATTACAATCTTCATATTAACAATGCTCTTAAGAGGAGCAAGAATTGTGTGAACCAAGCCTACATGTGGCATTGTAGACTTGGGCATATTGGTGAAAGCAGGTTGCAAAGATTGCACGAGCATGGTTATTTAACAGCATTCGATTATGAATTGTTTGCGACATGTGAATCCTGCCTAGAAAGATGACAAAATCTTCGTTTACTGGACATGGAAAACGTGCCAAGGACATTCTGGAACTAATACATTCAGATGTATGTGATCCAATGTCCACCCAAGCCAAAGGTGGCTTCTCATACTTCATCATCATCACCGACGACTTCTCAAGGTTCGGCTATGTGTACTTAATGAAGTACAAGTCAGAAGCATTTGAGAAGTTTAAGGAGTTCAAGAATGAGGTAAAGAAGCAGTTAGGAAAGAGTATTAAAGCTCTTCGATCAGATCGAGGTGGAGAATACTTAAGTATTAATTTCACACAATTCTTGAAGGATAATGGTAACCTTTCTCAACTAACCCCTCCATATACACCACAGATGAATGGTGTATCAGAAAGGAGGAATCGCACCTTGTTGGACATGGTGCGATCCATGATGAACTTTTCGGGATTAGCAGTGTCCCTCTAGGGGTATGCTCTAGAATCAACAGCATACCTACTGAATAGAGTACCTAGCAAGTCTGTGGCCTCTACTCCATATGAGATATGGAAAGGCAGAAAACCAGAATTTAAACATGTTAAAGTCTGGGGTTGTCCTGCTCATGTAAAGATGCATGATCCAGACAAGCTGGAATCACGAACTGATAAATGCAGGTTTGTGGGATATCCAAAGGAAACCGTTGGATACTATTTTTAACATCCTGGTGAACAAAAGGTGTTTTCGCGAGGAAAGCTGTATTCCTGGAAGAGGAATACCTTTTCCAGGAGGACAGTGGGAGTAAAATAGTACTGGAAGAGGTTCTAGATCCTCAAACAGTTGCGTTATCATCAGATGAGATATCAGTTCATGAACCTGTTCAAGTACGCACAGATGAGCTTCGTAGATCTGGTAGATTACCTTGACCACCCGAACGATATGTGGGACATATCGCTGAGGATGAGTCTAAGGTAGAATATAATGAGGACGATGATCCTAAAACCTACTAGGAGGCCATAGAAGGCCCAGAAGCTGGGAAATGGCGAGAAGCCATGAACTCGGAAATCCAGTCCTTGTACACCAACTAAGTTTGGAACTTGGAGGACTTGCCCAAGGGTATTGTACCCATCGGTTGCAACTGGATCTTTAAAAGAAAGATCAGTGCTGATAGACGGATCGACACTTATAAGGTAAGGTTAGTGGCAAAGGGATATCGTCAAAGGCAAGGAATTGACTATGACGAGACTTTTTCACTAGTTGCCATGATAAAGTCGATCAGAGTTCTACTCGCCATTGCTGCACATTTTGATTATGAGATATGGCAGATGGATGTGAAGACTACCTTCCTCAACGGTAACCTTGAGGAAGAGATGTATATGATAGAACCGGAAGGCTTCACATCCAAAGAATCTCTAGATAAAGTGTGCAAGCTACAGAGGTCCATTTATGGACTGAAGCAAGCTTCCCGAAACTGGAACATAAGATTTGACGAGCCTGTCAAATCTTATAACTTCATTAAGAATGAAGATGAACCTTGTGTGTACAAGAAAACCAGTGGGAGTGCAGTCACCTTGTTAGTTCTTTACGTAGATGACATACTACTCATTGTGAATAATGTAACTATGATGTCATCAGTAAAGATCTGGCTGTCAAGAAACTTCTCCACGAAGATTTTGGGAGAAGCATCCTACGTATTGGGAATACGGAACTATAGAGATAGATCAAAGAGGATGCTTGGAATGACCCAATCCTTGTATATAGATACCATAGTCAAAAGCTTTGGCATGGAAAATTCCAAGAGAGGTCTCATACCGATGAGACATGAAATTAATCTCTCAAAGGAGCAGTCTCCTAAGACTCCTAATGAGAGGGCACTCATGGATAGAATACCCTATGCCTCTGCCATAGGATCTATTATGTATGCCATGATATGTATCCGGCCTGATGTAGCATTTGCTCTAAGTGTTACGAGCAGATTTCAGGCTGATCCAAGCGAAGAGCACTGGAAGGCAGTGAAATGTATCCTTAAGTACTTGAGAAGAACCAAGGATTTGTTTCTTGTCTATGGATGAGGTGACTTGAAACTGCGAGGCTTTACTGACTCGAATTTCCAATCAGATCCAGATGATAACAAGTCTACATCTGGATTCGTGTTTACTTTGAATGGAGGTGCAGTGTGCTGGAAGAGTTCCAAGCAAGTAATCACTGTAGATTCAACGACTGAAGCTGAGTACATCTCTGCAATTGAAGCCACCAAGGAAGCAGTGTGGTTGAAGAAATTCATCACCGACCTCAACGTAGTTCCCAGTATCTCTGAGCCTGTTCCGCTGTTGTGCGACAACAATGGAGCGATTGCGCAAGCGAAAGAGCCGCGGTCTCATCAAAAATCTAAGCATATTCTGAGGCGCTTTCATCTTATTAGAGAAATCATATAGTAGATCCACTAACAAAGCCGTTGGCTCAAATTGTATTTGACCGTCACCTAGAGTCTATAAGCTTACTGTATAAAGGTGATTGGCTTTAGTCCAAGTGGGAGATTGTTAGTTTTAGGTGGCCTACAAGCCAATCTGACTATGTAAATCTCGTTCATTTATTAATATAATGGCATAATATTCATTATGTGTAAATCGCATTAATTATCGTTTTATAATGAAGTCCGTGAATATGTGCTATAGTGATCAGATAATGATGAGATCATACTAGTGAGACTGATCACTTTAACACGCATATTCTTAATCGTTCATAGCCGGAGGATATCCGAAAAGGACATCGGATATCCTGTTAGACTAGTACAGATTACTCCTGCTCATATGATGAGAGTGACTGATCTCATAAGTCACTTGTGTGGAGACACTAAGGCGAATCTGTAGGTGCTCATTGGAGAATGAGTTCACTGAACTGATCCGACTGAATCGCTGGTGGTATTGTACCTCACTGTCAACCAGCTTGATTCTATTGTCGCAGTTGCGTGGATGGTCCTCGGACCTGAGACACCAAGGACACCTTGTCGGTGGGCTTCTGTGCTTTGACCTTGGTTTACGAATCTCTAGCCACGGGATTCTAATACGCTAAGGATTGGGTACAGCGGAATACCGTCGAAGGGAATTGTGTGTCAATAAGGAATCATTCGCTCTCGGTACTTAGAGAGAGAATGCTCTAGGAAGGATGCATGGAATTCCCTAGCCAAGGCAGACGATAATATCGGGAAATGAGTTTGCAGATATTCATTAGCGGCATCCAATCCAAGTGAGTCGACCGGTTAGGGTTTGACAACATGTCATACCCTGAATTGACTCGAGAGCATTGTACGAATGAAGGATTATATCCACGCGGTAACTGTCGGCGGAAGGGTTCCAAGAGTGGGTTACTTAACCTCGATACCTTCTGGGTTCACGCGGTGTTGCTTGGCATCCAACGTGATCGGAGGCCCGCTCGAATTCGATGTGCGACATCAATTCGATTTATTAATTGATTAATAAAGCCAGTGAAGAGTCACTGGGCTTATCGGGCTATTAACCGGACTGGTAATTGGGCCTAGAGAGTCACATGCAAATGATTCTCAAGGTGATGGATATATAAGTGAGTTTTATATAAACCGGAGGTTTTTATGAAAAACTGTGTAGTTAGTATAAAACATAGAGAACGGGTTGAGTAGGTCAAGCTGCTGCTAATCCTAGCCGCCCCTACTCTGTTTCTCTCTCTCTCTAGCGTCCCAGACAGATCCGGATTTGCTCCGCCGCTTCTCCGACCCCGTTCGTTGGGAAATCGTCCGCGCGTTGCGGCGATCGTTGCGGCGACGGGCGGAGGTTTCGTGGGCTGCGAAGAACGAGGAACGCGAGGTTATCCATCGCGGGGAGGATCGTGTGGACTCTGCTAGAGGTCGAACGCTTGCGCTGCTTGCGGTGTCGCACCGACGGAACCAAACGGTTGCGGATTCGAATCCGCACACGGTAAGACTTTGATAATTTGATTATCGATTTTATTTATTCGAAACGGGAAAAACGGATCGCTGTTTTTGTTTTATTTTCCGCTGCGTGAGCGATCCGGAGAAACCCGAGAACCCAACACCATTCCACTTGGACGAACCTTGTATAAAGGCATTCCATTCATTAAAGGATTCGTTGACCAAAGCCCCGATCCTTCAATCTCCTGATTGGTCTTTGTCTTTTGAAATCATGTGTGATGTCTCCGACTATGCTATCGGTGCAGTTCTGGGACAAAGAATCAACAAGTGTCCCGTGGTGATCGATTATGCAAGTCGTACCCTTGTAGATGCTCAAATGAATTATGCCACTACGGAAAAGGAATTATTGGCTGTGGTCTTTGCCCTAGAAAAATTTCGATCTTATCTTTTAGGGGCAAAAGTCATAATCTATTCTGATCACTCAGCTCTAAAATATCTTCTGACCAAGAAGGATGCCAAGTCTAGACTCATCAGATGGATCTTACTCCTTCAAGAATTTGATTTGAAAATTCGGGATAAAAAGGGATCTGAGAATGTGGCAGCTGCCCACCTATCCCGAATTCTGATTTCTGAGAGTGAACCAATGACTGATTCTTTCCCTGATGAGCATCTATTGGCCACTTCTCACACCATTGCACCTTGGTATGCCCATATTGTCAACTATAAGGTAGCTAATCAGCTCCCGGAAGGATGTACCAAAAGTGAGAAGGATCGATTCTTCTCTCAGACGAAGTATTACTTCTGGGAAGAGTCTGAACTTTTCAAATTCTGTCCCGATCAAATCATCCAGCGATGTGTCCCGGAAGAAGAACAACAAATTGTACTGATTTTTTGCCACAATCTTTCTTGTGAGGGCCACTTCTCGGGAAAGAAAACTGCCGCCAAGGTCCTTCAAAGTGGTTTCTACTGGCCCACACTCTTCAAAGATGCCCATGAGTTCAGGAAAACGTACCTCAAATGTCAAGCTGTTGGGAATATGTCAAAAAGGGACATGATGCCGCTCAACCCAATCTTAGTGGTTGAAGTTTTTGATGTTTGGGAGATAGATTTTATGGGACAGTTTCCACCTTCGTTTGGTCATGAATATATCTTAGTAGCAGTGGATTATGTCTCTAAGTGGATTAAAGCAGTAGTTACCCAAACCAATGATCATAAAGTGGTCATGAAATTTATCCAGAAAAACATATTTTCTCGGTTCGGGTGGTCCAAGGTGATCATAAGTGATGGGGGAACGCATTTCACAAATTCCCAATTTCGATTTCTACTTAAGAAATATGGGATCACTCACATGCTAGCTACCCCATATCATCCTTAAACTAGTGGCCAAGTAGAAGTTTCCGATCGAGAAATCAAGAATATTCTCCAAAAGTCCGTTAGGCCTGATAGAGAAGATTGGTCTGAAAGATTGGATGATGTTTTGTGGGCCTATCAGATCACGTATAAAACTCCTATTGGCATGTCTCCTTATCGCCTGATTTTTGGAATGGCTTGCCACCTTCCTGTGGAATTAGAACATAAGGCATATTGTGCCATCAAACAAGTCAATTTTAACCTAGTCCAAGCTGGTACCCACAGGACCCTACAGCTGAGCGAGTTAGAAGAATTACGCAATGAAACCTATGAGAACTTCAAGATCTACAAAGTCAAAACCAAAGCTTTCCATGATAAACACATTGTGAGGAAATCTTTCCATCAAAATCAAAAAGTTTGGTTATTTAACTCTAGGCTTCGCCTATTCCCAGAGAAACTAAAATCAAGATGGGATGGGCCATTCCTGGTCATCAAAGCCTTTGACTACGGAACTGTTAAAATCATGAATCCAAAGATTGGATACACATTCTTGTTAATGGGCAACGATTAAAACCGTTTGTTGAAAATCTTCAAAATTACCCACCTGAATCCATGATGCTGAGTGATCCACAGTGATTGTATTTTCGTCTGGCTGAAGACGTTAAACTTAGCGCTTGTCGGGAGGCAACCCAACATTTTGGAGTAGCTTCTGTTTGTCTTTTCATTTTTAAGTTTTTCTGCAGCAGTCGGCTTTAGTAAAGTCGCATCTTCATGGCCACAGGTTGTTTCTCTCCTTCTCAGTTTCTTATGACTAGCAAATATTCTTATTTCTTATACCATTGAGGACAATGTCAATCAAGTTGGGGAGAGGGGGGGGCAATCGATATGAATTGTTTTGAAAAATCTTTTGAAGAAAACTGATATTTTTCAATGAGAAAATGATTACAATTTTTTCACATCCTACATAAGTGCCTTGAATCATGCTTCATTAAGTGAATCATAATCCGATCAATTTTATGTTAATCAAATTGGATAAAGCCTTTAAATTTCAGAATATCCCACTTCATAAGAAGCCACGACATGAATGATTTTCACACACACACGGCAACTTAGAATGAGTGAAAGACCTTGAAAATTTAAAATTTCTGGAATTAACCTTAAGGATAGGACTATCTATTCCAATTTTTTTTTCCTTTTGGGTTGAACGAAAAGAACGTTAGGATTCGTAATAAGGGACCGACCCACTCAACACTCTATAGAGGCGGTCATTTAAAAATGGAGATTTGTAAACATTAAATGTCAAATAAGGTGTTCAAAGAAAGAGCTAAAGGAAGGTAAGTGGCAAAAAGTACGCACCTCCCCTCAGGTAGTTTAAAGAGAGTAGCAAAAAGTAAGCACTCTCAAAGACAAATGCGCAACTAAATGAAAAGCCGCGCTTAATGAAAAGTCCTTCACACCAGAAATACGATCAAGTCGTGAAAAGTGCTGAGTCGGAGCGGAAGCTGAAAAACAATCCTCTCGGACTGATCAGGAAATCTCTTTTCTCTTCTCTCCTCCAAGTAGTTTTATCTATAGAGTTTGTAAAGGCGAGGATATAATGGAAAGGGTATAAACGAGTTCTAAGCATGCCAACTTACATGCACGATCACCTGTTGCGAACCAAAGTGTAGTAGAAATTGAGAACTTTAGCCTAACCGATCAGCCACCATTTAATTGATTGTGATAGATAACTATAAATGAAGCATGATAGTTCATTGTTGTCCCAATTTGTCTTCTATTTGCATTGCTAAGGGACAAGCAATGAGTAAAGTTGGGAGGTGTGATAAGTTGATAATTTTGATCATTTAAAAGGGCAATCGCACGCATCATACTCACAATTTTATGTGTAAAATAGTATGGAATGATAGATAATTTTTTCTTCTTCTCCTTCCCACCTTCTCTCTCCCTAGCTTTGTTCTCTCTCTCTCTCGCTCACTCTCTCTCTCTCTCTACATCTCTCTCAAACCAGCGGCTGTCAAGGGCAAGAGGTGAACTCAAGGCACTGCCACTGACTACTGGAAGGAGTCTACGGTGGCCAAAGATCCATGGGAAGGGCGACGACGGCTGCAAGCACTAGTTTTCTCTCTCCATCGCCTCTCTCTCTAGTTTTTGAGTTCTCCATGTTACACTGTATTTAGAATATTTTCTATAAAAATGTCCTTATAAAAGTCATGTTATTTTTTTATTTTCAATGTCTCTGTAAACTTTCATATAGTTCTGTTAACGAATGACAGTAGCTCCTTTGAAAAAAAGTTATCTTTTTTCCCTCTTTTTGTTCTACAACTTTTATTTTTTATTCTGTTGACACTACTAAAACTTTATATTCTACTTTTAATTAGTATTTTAAAGGTAGTCTTAGTTCAGTAGATGATCTGATTATGTTTGTTTAGGGGTGCTCCTGTTGTAAGTTCATAGTAAGTCCGATTAGTTTCAATTCTTATTTATTAAATCATCATGCTCCATCTTCTTTCTTTTCTGTTTTTCGTCTAAAAAAATTAAAGGTTTTCAACTTTAAAAATCTATTTTCCTGTGTATTTGACTCGGACTCACCATTGTTATTGTTAAAAATTTAATTTAAATGAGCCGATTAATTTAGATTGTTAGCTTTGATTTTTAACGACACAATCTTAAGCTATCAATTGCCGCGTCTTCTGTTCGGGTTGAGCCAAGTACTATGTGGCCACCGCCACCGTTGAGCCGAGCACCAGAGGGACCAGACGAGGCCCAGACGACGAGGGCGCCGGCAAGAGTCAGCTATGAGGAGTGGTTGGTACTAGTGCTGATGTACTTTTCCTTTTTGAGTCTCCATGATGGACTTTCATCTTTACATGTACAAAACTCTTGATATATGAATGAAACCCCTTTTTGTACTTCCACTGTCCCCTTTGACTTTGAATATATTTAGATACCTGTACCCTGCATGTGACTTGATCAAACAAGTTAAGTTTCTATTCTGGCTTGGCCCCTTGCCTAGTTAAGTAACCAACTGCTGGATCATATCCTTGGTAGAAAGGTCAAGGGGCAAAGTCTTTATTTAATGAAGGAAAATAAATATCAGAAAAGGTAAAATGCAATATGTAGGCATGCAGATGCTCACTGAAAATAAAAGGTCTGCAACATATGAATTCAGACAAGCGAATGTATAAGAATTTTTTTTTTGAAGTATCCATTTTTTTGTATTTTTGTTGAAATATCAATTTTTTTGTTGTATTTTTGAAGTATCCATTTTTTTTGTATTTTTGTTGAAATATCCTTTTTTTGTTGTATTTTTGAAGTATCCATTTTTTGTATTTTTGGTAAAATATCCATTTTTTTGTTGTATTTTTGAAGTATCCATTTTTTTGTATTTTTGTTGAAATATCCATTTTTTTGTTGTATTTTTGAAGTATCCATTTTTTTTGTATTTTTGTTGAAATATCCTTTTTTTTGTATTTTTATTTAAATATCCATTTTTTTTGTAGACCAGCATAGTACTCGGATCAAAAAAGCTTTCTTATTCATCATCTAAATTCTCTAATCATTCTTTAATAGCCTAATTCAGGTTCATCATGCTTTTATTGTGTTTATGTCCTTGATCCTATTTGATGGTCTGACCTTCAGTCGACATAAGCTATTCCTTAAGCTTGGAGGATGCCTCCTTAAGGGGAAGGGAAGAATTGGTTTAGAAAAGCCCACGAGAGGGTTCCGGAGACTCAAAAAGATGTCCCTCTTTTACCCTATTATCCATTGGGGTTCAGTCATTTTCACTTTACGGGATATTTATCGACCTTGTGCTTCCTTTTTCTTTAACTTTCTGGCCTTGATTTGATGTAATCATTTGTGATATTGAGTGGCCTTTTGACTTTGTTGGCTTTTGCCTTTTGCTTTTGCTTTTGTGTGGGGTAGGTCTCCCCCTTTTTTTCATGACGGCCTCCTACTAATATGGCGGATATTTTCAGTAATCTATTCTAAGCCTCGTTCCGACATCGTAGGCTAAGAGGAAAAAAACAGAGATTTGATTTTAAAAGAAGGAATTGTACTTTACACTCTTAGTCAAACTTTCGGTGTTCTCCGGGGGCTTCACATCTCTTGTTACTCACGAACTAAGCATGTTAGTGTGTGTAATAATGAATTTGAGTTAGATTACCAAAGATTAACAAGGGAATTTGGGTTTTCAAATTTTCAGACTCCACTGGTCCTTACACCATGCTGATCGACTCATTAATCTAAGGGTAGTATTTCTTAAGATAGAGACCATTCCAGGGGTAAGTTAACTCTTGACCTTCTGTATTGACTAAACGATAGGCGTTACCAAGGAAAGTATGCAAGATAATATAAGGTCCCTCCCAGTTGGGTTGGAACTTAGAACGTGGACCACCAGGTTTTATAAAGATTATTTTGACAACTATTTCACCAACTCTGAACTTTCGTTCAATAACTTTCTTTTGATAAAAACATGCTAATCTATTTTGATATACTCGTACATGATTAGCAACTGACCATCTTTTCTCGTCTAAGAGTTCCAATTGGGCGAGGAGTGCTGAGTGGTGCTCATCAATGGAAAATTCCTTGTTCAACTATACTCTTAAGGACGGGATGAAGACTTTGTATGGAACTACTCCCTCCATTCCGAATGTTAAAGGAATTTGGAGTTTGCCCAATGGACGTGCAGATTGAAGTTCGGTATGCCCATAGAGCCTCCATTACTTTCTTTGGCCAGTCAGAGAACTTATTGGATTTACAAGTTTTCTTGATGATTTTTATCAAAGTCTTAATAGTTGCCTCTACTTGACCATTGCCTTGTGGATAGTAAGGAGACGAATAATACAATGCAATTTTATACCTATTGCAGAGGTCCTTAAGCTCTTGTGATATGAACTGTAGTCCATTGTCGGGGATGATGGTGCTTGGAATTCCGAATCTTGTGATGATGTTCTTCATGATAAACTTACAGACTGTTGACGCTTTGATCTCCGTGTAAGCTTCGGCTTCTGCCCACTTGGTAAAGTATTCCATTGTCGTGAGAATAAATGATTTCTGCTTAATACTGGAATTGAGATCACTGAGAGGTCCAATGATGTCGAAAGCCCATATGGAGAAAATCTATAGGGAAGAAATAGGATGGAGTGAAGATGCGGGGGAATGAATCTTGTTGACATGAAGTTGACACTTTGCACACCTACGAACATACCCTACACAGTCTTCTTCCATAGTGGGCCAGTAATATACTTGTCTAAGGATGTTCTTTGATAACATTTGTCCATTAACATGGCCACCACAAATTCCAGCATAAGCTCCGTCCATAACCTTCCAAAGCTCATCCTCATCTAAGCATCTTAGAAGAACACCAACTAGGGCGTATCTCTGAGCAACTCTCCTGATAGTCCTTTTCTCCTCAGCTGTGGCTTCTTCAGGATACGACTAATCTTCACAGTATTTGGCAATCTTAAAATGCCATGGTTTCTCCTCATCATCCATCTCTTCTTGTAATTCCAATAGCATGATTTCTCTCTTCTCCACAATATCTCCATCTCTTACCTTCTTCAGCAATTTCACCGTAATCTTAAGGAATGAAGGGTCTTTCACGGCGGGTGAGAGACGCCTATGTACGATAATAGATTCAGATCGTTTGATGATTGGGAAATTTAGGGACGATGCAAGAGAAGCCAGAGTGTCAACTAAGATGTTCTGATTCCGAGGAACATGAATGAAAATCAATTTAGTGAAAAGCTTGGCATAGGCAGAAGTGAGTTCTTGATAAGGCTTAAGTTTAGGGTCAAGGGTGCGATATTTAGTAAGCACTTGGCGAAGGATTAGCTGACTATCACCAACAATCTTTAGTTTGGTAGCACCATAGAGATGAGCAGTCTCGAGGCCAGCAAGAAGAGCCTCATATTCAGCTATATTATTGGTGACATAGAAATCGAGCTGAAAGGCTTAGGGAATGGTGACACCTTCAGGTGATAGAAGGACAATGTCGATACCCTTACCATGAGAGTTCAAAGCTCCGTCAAAATGCAGGGTCCACATATCGTCTTTAATTCTGTTAATGGACATCAATTCCTCATCCAGAAACTCCGATTGAACTGGATCAAATATAGGTAAAGGGTGATGAGCAAGGTGTTCTGCTATGGCATAGCCTTTGATTACTTTCTGCTTAATGTAGATGATATCAAATTGAGATGGAAAGTTTTGCCATTGTGCTAATCGGTCGGTGAGAACAGACTTCTCGAGAAGGAATTTGATGGGATTCATCCTAACGATGAGATGAACTTCATAGGTCAGGAAATAATATTTCAGCTTTTGAACTACTCATACCAATGCAGCACATATTTTCTCCATCGCCGTATACTTATGTTATGCGGGGTTGAGAAGTTTAGAGAGATAATAGGCTGCTCTCTCCTTTCCTTCTTCATCTTCTTGTGCTAAGACAGCCCCCACCGCATCGTCCATGACAAAGATATAAAGAATTAAGGGTTTGTCCGAAGATGGTGGTCTTAAGGCAGGAGGACTAGCCAAATAATTTTGCAATCTATTAAATGCGTTCTGACACTTATCATCGCAATCGAGCTTGACTCCTGGCTTAGTAAGCTCGTAAAACGGCTTACATCTTTGTGAGTGCTTGGAGACAAAGCGGCGCATAAATTGCAACCTTCCGATCAATCTTCTTAATTCTTGGGAGGCGGCATTTTAATAATAGGCTTATCCTTGTTGGGATCGATCTCAATACCCCATTTACTTACGATGAATCCTAACAACTTCCCTGATGAAACACAAACACGTACTTCTTTGGATTCATCTTCAACTGATATTCCCTTGACCTTTCCAATACTTTGGCCAAGACTCCTGCATGCCCAGCCTTTGTCTTAGACTTCACTAGTAAATCATCCACATATACTTCTAAGTTTATATGCATCATATCGTGAAAAATAGCCATCATAGCCCTCTGATAAGTGGCTCCAGCGTTCTTCAATCCAAACGGCATGACTACATAATAATATGTACTCCAAGGTGTAGTGAATGATGTCTTTTCTTAATCTTCTTTTGTCAATTTGATATGATTATATCTTGAAAAGCCACCTACAAATGATAGAGTCTCATATCCAGCCGTATTATCGATAAGAACATCTATGTGAGGCAGTGGGAAATCATCCTTCGGGCATGTCCGGTTCAAATCTTGGAAGTTAATGCTAATCCTGACCTTTCCGTCTTTCTTCATAACTGGTACTATATTAGCCACCCATTGTGGATAGAGGACAACCTTAATGAATTTAGCTTTATGCAGCTTATCGACCTCTTCTTTCATCTTCAAAGCCATATGCGGGTGGAATCGCCTTAATCTGTTTAACCAAGTTAACTCCTTCTTTCAATGTTAATCGATATTCTACCAATGATAAGTCTAACCTTGGAATTTCCTCATAACTCCAGGCAAACGTGTCCTTATAATCTCTAAGATCCTGAACCAATGCCTCTTCTTCCGCTTTTGCAAGATTTTGACTAATGAGGACAACCCTAGGTTCTTCTTTGGTTCCTAGATTAATCTCCTTTGTTGGCTCTTCTACAGCAGCTGAGGGTTCATCAAATCTTTTCACTCCACTCGCGTATGCCTCAGCTGCGTCCTCATCTTCTTCTTCTTCTTAAGTGACGGGGTCCTTCTCATGTACTAATTCATACACCCCGTATCCGTCATCAACCAACTCGTCTACCTCATATCCTTCTGACAACTGGATTGGATTCTCTAACAGCTGAGGGATTTGATAGAATGGCAAGCACTTAGAAGCTAGCTCCTGGAGATATCTATTGGGAATTCTTCTACCCTTAGATTTCCTAGACTTCCTAACTTGACTAACTTCATTAGACTCCCTAACTTCATTAAACTGCCTACCACTAGACTCACTATCCTAACCTAGGGATGACGAAGAAGGATGAAAATCATTGGAACATGAGGAAATACAGGGGAATTCTCCTGAGAGGAGTGACAAAGCAGATCTAGAAGAGAATCTTGTCCGAACGACCCATGCGATGGGGTATATCCGGACAAGTACTATGAAGTTTCCTCAACGAGGATGTGGGAGGTGGAAGTTGCCAAATTGGTGTTTTTTTTTTTTTTTTTTGGATATTTTGTGTATGTATCATGAAACAAGAATGAATTTGAAATGGGGGGTGATTATGGGGAGGAGAGAACGACACCATTGCCAAAGGATTGGGGTGATCATACAGTAGTAAGTCCTAGATCAAATCATGGATCCTCTCTAGATCGAGAGGAATCCGAAGTAAAATGTCTTGAGGGGACAGAGTGATGATAATGGGCGGAGCCCGAGGTAGATCTTCAGTGATGTCCCTTGACCACATCGGGGTCAAGAGCAGAGTACAAAATAGGGTGTGGAGGGTGAAAACATGTGAGGGATAAGTAGCCCTCCAGAGATGATCTGTTGTCAAACTAGCTTCATAGGGGTCGTCTGGTTCCCCTTTATCTATTTCCTCATTCAACAGGATTCTTTTGTCAAATATGGCCGCAGGTCTTTCTATCAGTTCATCAATCAAAGGTGTCCACTGTGGTTCAGAGGGATCAATGAACAGTCTATTCAGTGCAATATACAGGTCCCATGTATTGAACCAACGGCATGATTCACATTCTAGATCTTGAATCTTCCTCCTCTTCATCGGCCGCAGAGCCTCCAAGGACTGATATGTCAACAACTCAGAACAATGTCTGGCCAAATCCCTCCCATATATGTCATGGAGATCGAAGTGGGAGGTGATCACCACCGTGATTTCATTGTCATGATTAATTACGGGTCCCTGAATGAAATGTGTATACAAGGTCCAAGTCAAGGGATCCCAATTTTCTCTGCACGGTGTGGTAACTGTCTTCCAGATTTTCTGACTGTCTTCATCTTCCTGCTGCTGAACAATGTATTGTCTCATTCTTGCTGGCCTATAGCCCAGACCATTACCAGGTGCTCTTCTGCTGTCTTTGATAAGTGTAGTTCTACCTTGTAATTGTGTGCCCAAGCCTTTTCCTGGTTGGTAGCCACCCTTCATCATGACATCCCAGTCAGGGGTACTCATGTAGTTCCCCCTTTTCACAGCATCGACTGGACAAGGAACAAGTATAGCGGCTTTCAAAAGATCAGCCGGAGGATGATAAACCTGTAATACCGACAGAATGAGTTGTTGACTAGGTAGAAAAGTCGGCTTGATGTTCAAAGAGTGAGCAACAGCTAGGATCGGCATGCTCGTTACTTTAATGATCCGTCCCTTATATGGAAACTTGAGACACTGATGGTTTGTAGAGGGTATAGCCTCAAGGGATTTGATGTAGGGACGGACAATGATGTCTTTTAATAAATGGTCGATCTCTAGGATGTGAAATTCGACCTCGGCATGACAAACGAGACCTAATTCTACCTTCAAACCATTCCCAGAGGGGCACAGGTAGAATTGTCATAGGCAGTAACAAAGATGGGGGAAGGCAGCCACTTCTCCTTGGATATACCACAAAATTCTAGGGTCTTTGGTGATAGCACATTGATGGAAACCCCTGTATCAACCAGACATGCATCTACAGCCTTTTTGCAAATGTTAACGGTAATGCTTAAAGCCATTCCTCTGGCTGCTAGTGGTGCTAGTTCAGATGCGTGGAAAGAAATAGAGGGCTAATCCCTCTATGGAACTAACAGTACCGTTATCTTCTCCACCGGCACATCTTCATTGACCATGACCTGTTGAAGGCATTCCATCAGGACTTCTTGGTGGGTTTTAGATCTCTTGATCAATTCGAGCATAGAGATCCATGCCAATGTTCTGTCTAGTTGCTTCAGTAGGTCGTACTGAGTGCCAAGTGCACTCTCTCCATTCTGCACTTCCTCTGAGGGATTCATAAACGGGCAATGGCGAGGAACTATTTGGTGGAGATGGTGCGATGCGGATGAGTGGTTTGGCAGGTTGTATGGTGCTGGGGTAGGTGATGGGTGCAGGTGGTGTAGGAAATGGAATGCGGAGCAATGGTTTGGATGGCATGATGAATTTGTAGTTGGGTTGTGGAGGATTATTTAATGGAGGCGTGGTGGTGGAGGGGGTGACGGGTCTAAGGAAGGTAGGTGGTGAAATGGGGGTAATGGTTTTAAAGTAAGTGGATGTTGGTGTGGGGGTGATAAGTTTATGAAGGGGTTTAAGGTAACCGGGTGTTGGTATAGGGGTGATGGTGACGGGTTGCAGTTTGGGTATGCGGAGGATGCGGCAAGGTGGTTGTTCAACGGTATTCGGGATGTGGCCTGTTGAATAGATAGAGGAAGACTCTTCTACCTTCCACTGTTGCTGTAAGGACTGAGGTTTTCGGATCTGGTTTTCGGGGTCGGACCCTATAGTTCAGGCCCTGATGGGGCCGAGACTCTGTTCTATTTCGCGTCGAGCCCGCTCGACGCGGTTTAAACAGCGTCCAGTATTGCAGACGCATTTTAGATTGTGCCACGTGGGCTGGCTTTGGGCCGCAAAAGTACGGCCCCGTTGTGTCATCTGAACGGCGTCCGCGATGGACGACGCCTTTCAGACTGTGACCCTGGATTGTCAGTGTACGGCGCCAGTCTTGTCGTCTGGACGGCGTCTTGGATGGATGACGCGTTTCAGAGTTCTGTCAGAGCGGCCCGTCATGTCGACTGATAGGCGTCCGTACAGCTCGACGCGTTTCAGACAGTTTCTGATTACCCCGCGAACCCTCCTTCATTTCCCTCATTTCTTCCTTCCCTCTTTCTCTCCTCCCTTCCTCCGGCGATTCCGGCGACGCCTCCTTTCCCCTCCCTCTTTTCCTCCCACCATTTCATCTCTCCCTCCACTCCATCGACCTCCTAGCTCCCTCCACTACTACCACCACCTCCTCCGCGGTGTTTTCTCTCCGGACGGCGGCCGACGTCCCGGTGGAGTAACGACGACCTCGGTGGTACCAGCGGCGGCGTGGGGCGAGACGGGTGGGCGGCTTGGAGCTTGGAGGAGTTCAAGTAACCGGTAGGGTGACTATCCCCAGTGCATTTTCGTTTGAAAACCATGTTTTCCAGCATTTGAAGCATGCCTTGGGGTGCTTTTTGGGGTGAAAACGCTAAGTGCATGTATGAGAAATTGGGTGTTCTAATGGGTAGATAGATTCTCCTCCTTCCCCTCTATGTTTTGTGCCTTTTGTACGCATTTTGGGGGAGAAATCCCACCTCGAGGATTGGGGGAAGCAAGGAGAGAACCTGTCTGTCGGGGCTAAATGGCGTCGAGGTGAAGCGACGCCTTTTAGAAAGGCGGCGCCCACACACGACGTGATTTAATCCATTAACAGACCCTGTTCCCGGACTGATAAGCGTCTAGGGACAGTGATGCCTTTTCAATAGGCGACTGGCGTCGACGACGCGTTTTAGTGAATTACCTCTTTTCCTGTCCCTGTTTTCGGTCGTTAATAGGCGACGAGGGACAGCGACGCCTTTCAAAAGGCGGCTACTTGTGGTGACGCGTTTTACGCCAGGTTCTGTGGCCGAGTTTCTGTGAACCAGTTTAGGGGACTTGAATGGCGTCGGCCTTGGGCGACGCGATTCGAGACAGAATCACATTAATTCATGCCATTAAAACATGTTACACTGTTAGACAGTTGTTTAGTTGATTAAATGCATGCTTTAAATTATACTCTATGGTGATGGATTCCTTGTAACCGGATCGTACACGTGGTGTTGCATGCGACCGTGGACTCCTTACTGTGCTGTGTTTTGGGCTACTGTGGACCTAGAGTGACAGTTGTAGCACTTTATCACCCTGTGCTGGTGTGGGTGGAGCACAGCGCCGGTGTGGGTGTGGCGAGGTGACGCCTAGTGAGAGAGGGTCACCTGGTGGACCCCGGGGTTAGCTTGTACCGGTATGGGTGTGGTACCCTTGGAGTGTCACTCGTGCTGAGGGAAGGAGTAACCACCTGAGCCAGTTGGACCGGAGTAGCTAGAGTGCTATCCGAGGGGTTACTGTTTGGTCTCAGCGGGTCGGTGTTTTCCCCACCTTCGTTTGTATGGTTGGCGTGTTCTACCGAGACGTTGGTTGTGGGTTCCCTGGTAGACTGGTTTTAGAAATATGCATGTTAAATATATTTCGAATGCATGTGATTCATATCGAGATTTAGAAGTAGTAATTATTACTGTACTTGTTACCTTACCTTCAGCTATACTTTGCACTTGTGAGTGTGTGAGTGGGCAGTGGGGATCGAAGGATCCCTACTGAATCTTTTCGTTGAGACTCACCCCTGCGGTTTTCAGGTGAGAACTCCAGGCAGACTTAGCGAGGGGTGTGCTGCTGTGTGTCGCGCGCCGTCAGTTGTTGTTCCGGGGTATGCCCCGACATAGTTGTTATCTTTATTTCTGGCCTGTATGCTTAATTACTTCTTTTCTGTTGGAGTATGTAATTATTTGCTGTATCGAGTCGCATTGTAATAACTTTTAATTCCTGCATTTTCCTTTCAAATTCAATGCGATGTGAATATTTAGTTTAGTTTATTGTTTATTTCCCAGACTTACTTAGATCCTGGTTTGGTTCCAAATTAATGATTCGGTACCCATTTAGTAATCGGATCCCCGATTATAGGGTGGCGGGTCGTTACAGTTGCCCTCTATTAGCCTAAGACTAGTTATTTGTCAGGATTGGTGCGATCTGATTTTGATGCTCCGGCAGCGGGTTTTGCATTATGCCCATGTTTGGTGATGCTGCTTCTTGCGCCGGTGCTCTCTGTATCTGCTGCTGCTGCTGCGGTTGTTGTTGTTGTGGTCTCCTTGCCTTCAAGGCGGCTATATACTTCTTCATATCCTCCCAATCAATACCTCCCTAATCATTGAGGTCATGAATATAATCCTGAAAATGGAAACAAGCATCTACTGTGTGTCCCGGTTGACGGTGGAACATATAATAACGGGACATGTCAACATTCGGTGGCTAGGTGGCCCTTTCCTTTGGCAACACCAAAGCATTGGCCGCCATAAGGGTGTTGAAGATATCTAAGAGGGATTCTGGCAATTGGGGGTATGTTGATCTTCTAGGCCCAGGGGGTTTCCTCTGTTGTGTGTAGTCATTAGGAGGGGGAACCTAAGTATAGTTTGGTTGCTGCAGAGGTTGGTTGTACACTTGCTGAGGGGGGTGTTGTGGTAATGACTGAAGCTACTGAGCAAGTGGCCTATAACCCTGTTGGTTTTGGGGCCTCTGCGGCTAATACTGTTGTTGATTTCTCATAAAATGAGGCTGATTATTGTTCATTGTGTTAACCTGTTCATGGGACAGTGTGCCCTCGGTAGTTGGACCCATGGAAGAAGAATTGGGATTAATAGATTTCCGAGGTAGAGGTCTATTGGGTTGATGAGGATAAAAAACACTAGCAAAAGTGGAGTCCTTGAACACGCTCTGAGCATAACGCGCCCTCTTGTACAGATCTGCCATGGTGATCAGGTTATTTAGTGTCAATACTAACTTATACTGGGGAGTGGCGTTGGCAACCATCATCTTCACAAGTTCTTGTTCGGACAGGTAATCTCTTATTTTCTTAGCCATCCCTCGCGATCTATCGGCGAACACTATGAAATCTTCATCAGGCTTCATCTTTTCATTGAACAGATCAGTAATGGACAAGATAGGTGCTACCCTGTCTTTTTATCTTTGCAGGAACTTCTTTGACACAATGTCGAAGTTCTCTACCTCACGCGGATCCAAAGAGAAAAACCACTCCAAGGCTGACCCTTCCAATGACCTCCTGAAGAGGAAAGCCAGTGCTCTCTTATCATGCTGCCAGAATGATGATTCATACGGAAATTCCTTGATATGAAGGAAAGGATTGCCTGTGCCGTTGTACTTTCTATAGACTGGCATTTCAGAAGGCAGAAGATGGAAGACTAGCAGATCAGGGATAGAGAATTCAGGAGCAGTCTTACTATCCATATTCTTCTCAAAGTTCTTGAACTTCTCATCCATCTAAGAAATTTTATTAAGAAGAAGCTGAGTGGCAGAATCTGCTGGTGGAGGTGGGGGTTGTTGAAAAGACTGCCTTCTGGAATAAGCAGGGATGTGAGGACAATAAGGTTGTGAACTGGCAGCATTTCCACCATGCTCGAAGGCATTATGATAAATCGGAGTCTACGGCCTGACAGGATGCTGCGAACTAGATTGGCCCTTGGGCCGAGGGGTAAAAATATGAAGGTCTTCCATGGTCCAAGTAGGAGCTTGATAAGCAGAAGGGTGAACCGAGGGCTTTGGTTCAGATGGATGCAAAGGGGTTTTCCCTTTCATGATAGATTGGATGGCGTCAAACTGACGATGATCTACATGATTAGATAGAGCTCCCATGAGGGTAGCAAGATCAGAAGGATGATTGGAAGAGGGCCTAGCTTGGTCTTGGGCTCCTTCGAAGGTGGGGAAGGAGATGACATGGACATGGGAATGATCACCCATATCCTGATTGTATTGATCATAAGTTGAATTAACCCGAAACTGAGGGGCATGAGCATCTCCCTGGTGTATGGTTTGGAATTGGTTGGGATTATGAGAGATATAAGCATTTCTCTCATCTTCATAATAGGATGTATCATGAACATGAGGGGCATGAGCGTCTCCCTCGTACTCAACCAGATCTTTTTGTTCAAACGCAACCATGCCGACGGTTCTATCTGAACGCAGCATCATTATGTTTTGGATTAATGATTAATTCAATCAAGTTGGCACAAATTAACAATCAAGTGGATGCTTACGCTGTTTTTTTTAGAATTACTTGTTAAATTAATTGGATTCTTTTTATCTTAAGTTCTCTCAGTGAGTAGGATCCTAGTTTCAGTTTAGTTTTTCACCGTTATATGCTAAGGCTTTTCTCTCAGCGTGAAGAAGATCTACTCGATGCTTCGTTGGTACAACCAGCCCGATGAATAGAGTGGAGTTCTCCGCTTTTGGGGACTTATGGAGGTCTTAATACTAACCACTTTAGTCTGATTGAGGGACCAACCCAATTAGAAAGAGGTGAAAGTATCAAGAAGGGTGTTCTTATAAGAGGGGGATGGAATCCCAGTGCTAATGACTTGTGGCCGGGGTGGCCTTTAATGCAACAATACATGAATATATTAATGGAAATAGACACCAATCCGAGGTCTGTTGATCGAAAGTTAGACTGCCTAAACCATGTCACTCTGTGTCGACGTTTTTCGACACACTAACTCCCTACTAACAGTGCCTCGGGCAACCAGAACAAGCAGAGATATGCAAGTTAAAACGCGTCGAGCGTGGGCGACGTCCTTCAAAAGGGCGTCGCTCTGACTCGACGTGGTTCAACCCCGAAACAGAGTAAACAGTAAAGATGACAGGGCGTTCCCCTTTTAAGTTAACAAGATATAACAGTGATCAAATATTCATACGAAAAACTTTGTTTTAAACAGATTACTTAATCATAGAAATTAATGATATCAATGATGACAAACATGCTTTTTAAACCAACACTTAAAGCAATCAGGGGGGGGGGGGGATTCTGCCACTAGGGATGTGCACGAGGTGCACGTGGGGAGAGAAATAACCGACCGATCGGCCGATTATCAAAAGGGCCCGAAGGACACGAGTGGTTCATCGAGGGTGCTTGATGGAGAATAACAAGAGTAAAAAGCTGTAGGTGCTCAAACTGTGTGTGTTATCTTCATGTTATCATGTGTTTACTATGATTAACAAATCAATTAAAAATAAAAGTTGTGATCGCCAGAAATCGAGGGCTTCAATGGAAAGAAGTGATCGCTTTACTAACCTTGTGAATCGGGAGATTGGGGGGGGTTCTTTTGTTCCTCTCTTTCGGCCGGCCAGAAGAGAAGAGCCTTTTCTTTTCTTTACTCTTGTTTTCAAATTGTTCTTTAGACTTTCTCCAAGCTTCAAATCCTTCCTTTCAATTCTTTTAGTCTCTCTTTAAATCCTTACAAGGAAGATCAAAATAAGACGAAGGAAAATATGGATTAGAACTATGAAAGTATAGTACCTATTCTAATCAACCAATCAATCATGTAACTAAACAAAAGAAAGACTCACTTGATTGGTATTCTTTAAACCCCTATCTTCTGTGGGTATGAAGAAATATGTAGTGAGTGTGTGAAATATGGAGTGAAGTGATGAATAACTATTAGAAAAAAATGGCTTTCTAAACTATTTGAAATTAACGAAAGAAAACTAAAAGGAGGGAGATGATTGGATGGCCCCTTCAAAGCCTTGATCTTCAATGGCTTCAATGGTGGAAGAGAATGAGGGGAAAAAATCTTCAAATTCCTCCCACGTTTATGCAGTAGAAGACTCCTTTTCACCTTAATTTGAACTCCAAAATATTAATCGTTAACCTCTTCCAAAAGTCAATATACATATGTATTTATAAGAAGTGATTCTAAGGTTATTTGGCCTTCAAAAGGGCTCTCCCGCGGCTTCGGACTTGCCTTGGATGTTTATCCAAGAGTTAGCAACCTTTGCAACCTCTGCAAATGGATTAACTCGGCCAAATCAAGCTTATCAAGAAAGCGCTTGAAACACGTCGACTATAGGAGTCGTGATTTAGATAATTTAGAAAACTAACTGAAATTAGGAAATGGAAATCTAGACGGATTAAGCCTAAACGGCGTTGTACATGAACGAAGTCTTTTAGCTAAATCTATATGAATTTAGCAATTTTAATTCCGAATTGATTTCTGGTTGAGATCTAAATGACGTCGACCATGATCGACGTTAATTAACGAATTTCGACAAAAATCAATAAAAACTAATTAATGATTAAAAATCAGACCATTCTGGGATATTAAAAGTGTGACATGAAATTTACTCAATATGAAGTCAAAATCAACGTGTCTACACCATCCAGCTCCTAGGGCGGCCAGTACCCTGGCCGTCCTTGCTACTGGACAACCAGCTCCCAAGCTGTCTAGACATCTAGACGGCCATCAGCTAGGCCGTCCAGTACCCTGAACGACCAACCTCTTGGCCGTCTAGGTCCTAAGAAGGGCAACCTCCCGGCTAGTTATTCTGCATGTTGATTCAATGACCTGTTGCTTTAATTAAATTGCTGATGTTGTTTTGTCCTATTGTTTGTTTATGATTGGGCTGACTTCAGGGTATTCTCCGTGGGGGTTTTAAGGAAGAGCCGACATTACATTGCTAGTTACCCCTCCTACAGTGTCTGACACTCCACCTATTCCCACTCGGGTGTGACTTGTCTTACTTTGTTGGGAACCTCCGTAAGTCTCCGTGAGTCAAGGACTCCTACTTGGCTGCCGAGCAGGTTGTACCCAAACCACCTAATAGGATCCTAAGATTGTGTAAGGAAATTAAGTTTTGCCACTCAAAAATCACCTACCCAAAGGCGTCATTGAGTGAATTGTTTCTAAATTAAGACGCCTAATCAAACTTTGGTGGAACAATCTTCTGAAAAAGGGGACGTAAGGGTTAAACGCATTCTGTTAGAAATCAATGCATCCATAATACACAATTAACTCAAAGTGAGACATAAAATTTGTCAAGATTTGTATTTCATAATGGACCACGTACATTTCAATTATGTGTATGACAACATAGATGAATTTAGTGACAACATTGTACACAACTCCTTGTTTGAGATTGAGAAAGACCCACAAGAAACATTTGTGGGCATGCTCCAAGCATCTAGAGAGGAACCTAGGGGAAGATGCTTGGATGAATCTTCCTCTTCAGAAGGTGACCCTATAATCTCCAATAGAACCTTTCAAAACCCGAGTGAGGACTGGGAACTTACTGCCGTGTTATCACGATACACCCCTAATCAACTCATCCAGTTGGCCTCTCGTGGCAAAACTCAGGCTACCACTCCTCAGAGAACTCACTTCCAAGGATCTTCCAACAAAGCTCAGACTCGCATCAACCAGCCAACTCCTACTCCAGTTGCTCCACCCTTCATGGCTAATCCAGTCTCCTGAGCTACACCTCCTCTTAAACAGGAGGAATTCATATGCAAAAGTGAGGTCGAAATCTATGTGCGTAAGCTCATAGCCGAGAACCTTACCTTGAAACAATCTCACTCTCTCTCGAGCTATTGTAAGCTCCCCCCGGCTTACTTTCCACCTGGATTCAAAGCCTCCAAGTACAGAAAATATGATGGCACCACAGACTCTCATCACCACCTGTCAGGTTTCCTCATGGACTCCCATCAATGGCTCTATGACAGAGTCCTTCTCGTCCACCTGTTTCAGAAATCCTTAGAAGGTGAGGCTTTAAGATGGTTCTCCTCCTTGCCCGCCACATACCTAATCAATTTTGATATGGTCTCGAAAAAATTCATCACTCAATTTAGTCATATGACAACCATGTCTCCCACCTTGTTTGATCTTGTAATGGAGAAGATGAAGTCCGAAGAGGAGTTCACATATTTTGCCAATAAATGGAGGGCAATGGCCTCTAGGGCAGAAGTGACAATCCCTGAATCTCAAGCTGTCACCATGTTGGTCAATAACGCTACTCCGCAGCTTCGATCCATTCTCATGCTAAGCGAATTTCATACGTTCCAATAACTTTATAATCGAGCTCGGGTAGTTCAATCTCAGATCTGGAGTTCCACTTTGCCATCCTTCTTTGAAAATCAGAATAGGAATAAGAAGACCACACAAACTCCACTAATAGAGGGAGTGACAATTAATGAACAGGTGAGTGTCTTGGGGCAGACCTTTAGGTCACCCAACCCTATGTCCTAATCAGATAACCAGTCTAATCAGAAACCATACTCAACAGTTCCCCCTTTAATTAGCTACAGTCGGTCTATGCCCAAACAAATCTCATATCCGCCTTTGTCGGAATCTCTGTTAGACATTTTCTATGCCTTGTTATCTTGCAATGCTATCCAGCTTCTACCTCAGCATAAGGCCATCCCCTGCAATGTTAATAGGTCCAAATACTGTCTGTATCATAGAGTGTCGGGGCATACAATTTATGACAGCTTCACTTTCAAGGATTGGGTATATGATTTGAATGAGGAAGGCAAGATCAATTGGAGAGACATGAAAAAGGCTATTGAAACCTTGAAAGTGAAAAGAGAATTAGGAATTGTGAAAGACCCTCTACTCTCTTATCAGGTAGCTTAAGATCCATCCAGCTCTCTAGAAAGGGTGAACACCCTTGTCATAAATATGGAGCTGAATGTTGATTGCAGTGGACAATACTGGGAATATGAAGAGGTCGAGGTATGGCGTGAGTGCCCTACTTGGATGGACCAAAGTCTAGGAGTGCCCTCCACTAATCATTAGTGCTATAAATTCCCATCCAATTGGAAGATTGTCAAAGTGAAGAGTAACCCCTATGTCGAGTCTTTAGACTCAGTCTCGGCTGAACAAATTCCATCCATGATCACTTCTGGAAAAGGGAAATAGCCCATTCTGTCACCAGTCAGTTCTCACCTCAAGCTCAACATAGGTTTGCGGCTCATGAGTAAAATGGGATACAACTCAGGATCCAGGTTAGGCATGGAAGAACAAGGGATACGGGAGCCTATCTCTGAAAATCCGGCTATTGGGGCATTCGGATTGGGTTACCTACCAACCAAACCAACTGAGGGATCAAGAAAATGGACTCTCTTGGATCCCTTCGTGAAGGAAGATCAATAAGTACTCAAGATACATCATCTTGAGAATGAGTTGAAAGAAACAAGCAATGAAGTTGAAAGAGAAGATGAAGAAGATTATGGTACATGGCTGTTGTTCTATGAACCAACCACCCCACAAGGAGTCTTCTTAGCAAGGGATGAACCGGCACCCGCCGCATTCATTCACATCCTATTTCACCCACCTTCCCTTTTTCTGCTTCCATCACCGGTCGTAGCACATTCCCCTGAGTGTTTTATGGTTGGAGACTACAACCCCCCAAAAAAGAAAAGGTCCCACTCCCATACCGGAGGGTGTGAAATCACTAATGAGGAGACCACATACTGAGGCAATTCCGCCATCATCGGGTCCCTGTCTCAAGGACCCACCCTTATAACAAATTAGACTCGCTCTTAGAGTCATGTGCATAATCGCTTAGGGATTAGATAGCCTACTCTTTATCTAAAAGTTGTAGAGGTAAGTAAGTTCTTTCATTTATAGTTCAAGAGTTAGCAAATAAGTATAAATATTTGGAAAAAAAATAAAGAAAAAAAAAGTTGAAGAATTCTTTCGGATAGGGGTTGATCTAAAGAAATTCTACCCTTAAAAGTGCACAAAAAAATAAAAAATTTCAAAATCTCAAAAAAATTGAATATCCAAAAAATACCATAAATATTTGGAAATATGTGCATACTTTAATAAAAATCACAAGAAAATCAGAAAAAAACACGAAAACCAACTGTCTGATGACTGCTATGTAACCCCTATCTAGGTCTAGTTGCATGATAGATTGGGTTATCATTAAGATTTGGTTAAAACTTTGGTCTCTAGACACATAATTTTGATTTCATATTGAGTAAATTTCATGTCATAATTATAATGTCCCAAAATGGTCTGAGTTCTAATCGTTAATTAACTTTTATTGATTTTTCTCGAATTTTGTTGATTAGCGTCGCCCATGCACGATGCCATTTAGAATCCGAGTAGAAATCAATTCGGAATTAAATTTCAAATTCAGATAGATTTAACTGAATAGCGTCGCCTAAGGGAGACGTCATTTAAGTCATAATTTGTCTGAATTTTTGATTTTTAATTCGAATTAATTTCCTAATTATTTAAAGCACGTCGCCTATGGAGACACGATTTAGGTTTCCTTATGTATTTCGATTTCCTTTTTGGATTTCATTTCTATTTTGGCCGCTTTAATTAACCAAATGGCGTCCTGTCTGGGCAACGCGATTTGGGAGTTTCCTGATAAACATGATTTGGCCGAGTTAATCCGGTTTCCGAAGTTGGGAAGGTTGCTAACTCTTCTATGCTCATCCAAGTAAGTCCGACTGCGGGAGAGAGTCCTTTTGAAACCCAAAATACCCCTAAACATATTCTCTATATACACAATACCCTTTGGACCTTTGAAAAAAGATGGCCATTGATGATTTTGAAGCTCAAGGCAAGGTGTTTGGAGGCTCTAAAGGAGAAAAACGTGCATAGCAATAGAGGATTCATCTAATGCTTCTTCTTCCTCATCCTATTCATCCTTTGAAGCTTATGAAGGCTAAGGCTATGGAGGAGCCAACCAACCATCTTCTTTCCATAATTTCTTTCTAACTTTTCATTAATTTCGTATAGTTTATTCATTGTTTTCCATAGTTCATCATCATCATCACTTCATGTTCACCCATACACACATTATTATTTTCCAAACCTATATGCATATTAGGGGTTTAAAGAACACCAATCAAGTGAGTAGATTAGTTTAATTACATGTTTGAATTTCTTATTAGAATAGATACTACTCTACCTTAGTTCTAATTAGATTCTTTCTTGTTTATTCTTGTCTTTTTTGCAAGGTATAAAGAAGAAGAAAGAAGGAGATTCAAAATAATAATAATTAAGAAATCAAAAGCAAGAACACTTTATAAAAAGGGCTCGCTTTCTTTGGCCGGTCGAAGAGAGAGAATCAAGGACTCAATCTCCCAAATTTGAAAAGGTAAGCGATCAATCTTTCTTTTAAAACTTAATAGTTTCTGGCGATCACGTTTTCTTTAGTTTCCAATAGTTTTATTCATCATACAAACAAAATGAAATTCATGAACATCACACACATGATTTGAGCACCTACATGGTCCACCAGAACCTTCGACGTGTCTGCTTTACATTCATATGGAGCTCTATGGTAATTATGAGATGCACACATTTACAAGTTTTTTAAAATGAACCTTATTAAAATGAATTCAAAGTCTTTAGTACATTGTCAATTGCAACCTTTACTCTTCGTCTCTCGACTGATTAGGACAGTCGACGCCCTTAAACGGTCGAGCTCAGCAAACTGCAGTTCCCTGAGAACCCGATAAATGTAATCCCTCAAATGGACCCAAATATGAAATGTAAAAGATCAGAGCACGTGAAGAGGGCAGTGTCCCTGCAGGCGAAATAAGAAGTGAAAAGCAAATAACCCTGAAAATGTCAAGAAAGAAGAAAATCAAAAGGGTTCAAGCAATCATACAAAAGAACCTGGTCGTGACCGTGCCTGGCCATGAAATCCATCAAAGGCCTGAAAAATCAAAAGTAAATAAGGGCATCTAAGAGGTTAAAAAAGGATCCGTTTTGTCATAACTCTATCTTTTAACGATTTTGTTGATCCTCCTGTGAGGTTTGCCTCTAAATTTCTTCATTTTTTCTCCCCCAAGGTTTAACATGAAACAGCTAGCTAAAGACTGAACAACATTTTAAACTGGTTCGTTTTAAAACATCATCGCATGCTCACATGATCATAGAGGTTCAAGTTGACTAAAGAGTAATATATGTGTCTCTTGTGAATCAATTTCTTAACCATAATCTCGATGAGCACCCTCAAAACTTCGGGCTTAGGTCAATGCAAGTGTGTCACCTATAGGTGCGACGGCGTCTGATTCCGGGTCAGCATCGCACGGTTGACCGTTAGGGTTCCAAGGTGTTCCACCTTATATCTTCTAGGTTGTGAGGAAAGAGACCCAGGTCGGGCAAATCATTTATCTTGAAAACTTTTTGGGCAAACTTGGTGGTCGAAAGTAGCTGGAAGTCTAAGCATGGCATGACGGTATTGTCATCAGTGTGAGTCTTAGTCGGTCAAGGTCAGTTTGAGGAGTCTAGAGGCCCAAATCAACTTAGATGTGTGCTTAGGATACCTAAGAAGTTGAGTATGCATTTCCCTTTCATCATTCAACCAGGCAAAGAATGGGTAGTCACCAGGTGGTCGGAATCAAAAACATGTTTTCATTTATTAAAGACATCCGCATCACTCACCTCATTTGTTAATATCCACCAGCATTCACATATTTGTCTGTCATGTCATTTTCATTACTCTCATTTTGTCTGGTTAGTAGGACACGACCCCTTGACCCTATGCGAAGGCTAGGGAAAAGATAGTTGCTCTTTTTGAGGCAAGGGGCCGAAAATAGATACTACTAACTATTTTCCCCTCATTGTTGTGCATAAAGGAAAAAGATTCTATGTCCAAAAGGTGGACACTTTTGCTGTCGAGTCGAAGCCAAAGGCAGCCGGATTAGCATTCTACTTTGAGAATGGCCATATCTTTCGTGTTGGCTTCGACTCGACGGAGACCTTTGTCCCTCGTTTCCTTTCAGTTTGTCATTAAAATGTTGTGGATCATTGATTATTTATATTTACTGATGTGTGTTCTTGCAGCTGCAGGGAATTCGAAGCAAGTAGGATTGAAAACACAGGAGGCTAATAACTTTGGGCGTATACACTATGAGTTCCTCCTTAAACAAAACAATGAGGAGTCTATATTCCCTAAGTTACTCGATTAGCTAATAAATCCCTAATGTTTGCATTTAGATTAGGAATTTGTTTTCTAGTTTTTAAACCAGCATGAATTGCATAAGCATCATCCACCAGCAAATCCATTCCCGCCCTAGGGGCAAGGACAACAATTTATCACTCTGCTTATCCCCTTGGTGATTTGTGATTCTGACAACTATTCGTTTGTTAGATCTTTGAATTACAAGATCTTATCATTTTCCAATTCATGTGCTTGAGATTCTCTCACTTGCGATCATGTGATGCTCCAAGCCACCGTGCGCCCATTGTGTTGAGACCTTTTCAAGTCACATCGCTCCGACTTTCTTGCTTGAGATCCCCTTGGGCCAGATTGTTCCATCCTAATGCGCCAAGGCCTCGTAGTCCCAATGCCTGAGGGTCCCATAGATTGTGATTCTCCAGTATGGATTTTGTTTCTCTTCCTAATCACCCTTGCAGTCCAAATACCTAATTCTTGTACATTCATCACATTCACATATCATCCTTGGGTGTAGCTCATCCGGGTGTCCAAAATCAGGTTCGATTTCCGGAACACCCATTTATCATTCCGCTCCACTCTACTGCAAAACGGGCATCCGGGGGGGGGGGGATTTGTAGACAACCGATTTTGAACACCTTTTTGGTCATAAACCCCCGTCACCATTAGCCTATCACCACTAACCCATCACCTTCGCCCATCTCGTTTAGCCCATTATATTTCTCCACTTAATTCAACCCATTAAATGGTTGAGCCCATTAACCGACACCCTTGCCTCCACCTCTTCGCGAAAGGCCAACTTGGAGGCCTTCAACGATTTCGGAAGGCCAGCTATGCCAACTTGGTAGCCCTTTACGATTCCGGAAGGCCAACTATGTTGCCTTCCACCTTTTATACTTTTTTGCGGAAGGCCAACTTGGTAGCCTTCTACGATTACGGAAGGCCAGCTATGCTGCCTTCCACCTTTTCGTGGAAGGCCAACTTGGTTGCCTTCCACGAAAGAGGAAGGCAAGGGGGTTGGCCGTCCACTCTCCCACTTTCAGTTTGACTTCGTCTTCCCACGATCTCCTCCACTCGTGACCCTCACCCCCCACTACTCCGACCACTCTCCACTCCGATGACTGCTACATGCATGACCTCCGATCCTTGACCATTTCCTATTGGCTCCTTGAAGATTAACGGGGATTTAGACTATAGATTTTCCCTATTTTTTTCTCCCCTATTTAAACCCCCTAGGTCCTCTCGGGAAGGGGGTTGGAGAGCTGGGAGTTAAGGATTTTGGGAGGTTGAAGAGGCTTGCATTGGAAGGCTTCGGGTTGGGAGAGGTTCTAGCATATGGAGGCTGGAGCTTGGCAAGTCAGAGGAAACAAGGAGTCCTCCGCATCCTAAATGGGCTTGTCTCCTTAACCATTTCTTCTTTTATTCTATTACATCATCTGTCATCCAATCACCCCGAAGTCTTTTCTTCTTTCTCCTTTCTTTTTTACCACAACACATCCACTTTTCACTGTTGTCACACACGAGCACCCCATTTGCATGCATACATATTAGAATGATCTAACACCCTTCACAACAGAGGTTCCAAACAAAAAATGGAAGGTGGGTGGCCAAAACATATGGTCACCTTCCCTCCCCAAACACCCATCCGGTGCGTCCCTTTTCAATTTTAAATTGTTTATTTATTTGCATGGATAAATTTTACACATCGCAGTTCTAATTGGACTATTTCTTTCCTTTGTTTGTCTTTTCTTTTCAGGGGCAGACTACCGAGCTCTCTCCCTTCGGCAGGTCGGAGGCAGAGAAGAGGAATCCACAACCCCCGCTCCAACAAGACGCGATCAATCCACCCATCCTGCAGAGCACAGGGACCTTGAGGTAATGCTCCTTCTAATCACACACTTCAATTCCTAATACCTCATCGCCGCAGTTGCGTAACAGACTGAGGCCTCCCTGCGGAAGGAGAGCGAGAACACTATAGGCGTCCACAACCGTGAGCGGATTCAAATCCGTGTCCAAACAAACACCGCCAGCTACGCAAATGCCCGGCCTTTAACAAAGTCCACGCGATGCTCCTCGCAATGGATTTCCACTTGTTCCTCCTTCCTCACAGCCCACGAGCGATTTACCGTTCGCCACAACAACCGCCGCAATGCGCAGTCGAATTCCCGTCAGACGGGAGTCAGAGAAGATGGCGGAGCAGACCCACAGTAGAGGGCCGGCCTGGGGTGCCAGAGAGAGATAGGGAGAGAGGAGGGGGCGGCCAGGGTTGAGTAGCAGCTTGGCCTGCTCAGCCCATTCGCTACATTTTATATTAACTACGCGGTTTTTCATAAAAATCAACGGTTTAATATAAAACCCACTTTAAATCCTTCGCCTTGAGAATCATTTGCGTGTGACCCTCTAGGCCCAATTACTAGTCCGGTTAATGGCCCATTAAGCCCAATGACTCCTCACTAACTCAATTAATCAATTAATAACTCATATTAATTAATTAATCAACCGAATCGATGTCGCACATTAAATTTGGTTGGGCCTCCGATCACGTTGGGTGCCAAGCAACACCGCGTAAACTCGGAAGGTATTGGGGTTAAGCAATCCACTCTTGGAACCCTTCCGCCGACAGTTTCCGCGTGGATATAATCCTTCATTCATACAATGCTCTCAAATCAACTCAGGATATGGTGTACCATCAAACCCTAACCGGTCGACTCACTTGGATCGGATGTTGCAGTATAATATTGGAAAACTCATTTTTCAATATTATCATCCGCCCTGACCAGGGACTTCCGCGTATCCTTCTTAGAACATTCTCTCTCTAAGTACCGAGAGCGAATGATTCCTTATTGACACTCAATTCCTTTCGACGGTATTCCACTGTACCCGATCCTTGGCTATTTAGAATCATGTGAGTAGAGATTCATAAACCAAGGTCAAAGTACAGAAGTCCACCGACAAGGTGTCCTTGGTGTCTCAGGTCCGAGGAGCATCCACGCAACTACGATAATAGAATCAAGGTAGTTGACAGTGAGGTACTATACCATCCAGCGATTCAATTGGATCAGTTCAGTTAACTAATTCTCTAATGAGCACCTACAGATTCGCCTTAGTGTCTCCACACAAGTGACTATAAGATCAGTCACCCTCATCATATGAACATGAGTAATCTATACTAGTATAACCAGATATCCGATGTCCATCTCGGATATCCTCTGACTAGGAACAACTAAGAATATGTATGTTTAAGTGATCAGTCTAATTAGTATGATCTCATCATAATCTGATCACTATCGCACATATTCACGAACTTCATTATGAGACGATAACAATACGATTTACACATAATGAAATATGCCATTTTATTAATAAATGAGTGAGATTTACATAGTCAGATTGTCTTGTAGGCTACCTAAAACTGTCAGTTGGTGGATCTGGATTCCCTAAAATCTTCCACGATCGACGCTAACTGCTATAGCCTTCTGCCGATGAGCGCCTTCACAGCTACGGAGGCTATGTTCGAAGTTGGCTTCCGGCTGCCGATCTCTCCCTTTGTCTTAGAGTTGCTGTTGTTCCTTGCTGTGGCCCCCGCACAGATCCTTCCGAACTCTTGGCGCGTGTCTATAGCTTTTAACGTGTTGGCATACCTTTATGGTCATGCCGAGGACCTTCCTGATGTCTTTTGTTGCGTCTTTAACATCCACCCTTGCATGATCCCCGGCGCCCACGAGTTCCTTCAGTTCATGTGTTGTGGTGATCGCGGTCCCCTCCGAGTGCCTGCTGGCTTTCCTCCTCAAGGATGGAAGGAGGCTTTCTTCTGGGTTGATTGCGCAATCGGTGAGAACTGGCCGTTCCGCTCAACTTGGAGGGACTTCTTTGCCGACCCTCTTTCAGGAGATTTCTATCGCAAACTTTCTGACGAGGGAGAGCGGTTTTTGGCAGACCTTCATGCTGATGTCCCTTACGACATCGGTGTCTTCCTCTACGACCATATGTTGGAAGCGGCCAGCCTTGCACCATCTTCGGGTGACTCTGTCGAGGCATCGGTACCTGTCGAGACGTTGCTCTCCATAGAAGGAAGGGGTCGCCGTGGAAGGAGTGGCGGCCGGCGCAGAGGTCGCAGAGATCGGGGCTGATGCCCCAAGCATTCTTGATTCTTAGGTGGAAGTCGTGTGCTCGTCTCCTTGTTTAAAAAAATTATATTTTGCATTTCTGACATAGATTATGCATCCTTATCGAGTGGCTTTGTTTGGTTGTGACTTGGGGGGTAGAGCTCTTGTGAATGCTCTCTCGTCAAGTGCGAGCACTCGGGGAATGATATAGCTTATAATGCCCTTCTCGAGTGTGAACACTCAGAGAAATGAAGATGACTTGTAATGTCCTTGTCGAGTGTGAGTACTCGGGGAATGATATGGCTTATAACGCCCATCTTGAGTGTGAGCACTCGGGGAATGATATGACTTATAACACCATTCCCGAGTGTGAGCACTCAGGGAATGATAAGTCTTATAACGCCCTTCCCGAGTGTAAGCACTTGGGGAATGATGTGACTTATAACGCCCTTTCCGGGTGTGAGCACTCAGGGAATTGAAGATGGCCGGTAACGCCCTTCCCGAGTGTGAGCACTCGGGGAATAATATGGCTTATAATGCCCTTCCCGAGTGTGAGCACTCGGAGAATGATATGACTTATAACGCCCTTCCCGAGTGTGAGCACTCGGGGAATGATATGGCTTACAACGCCCTTCCCAGGTGTGAGCACTCGGGGAATTGAAGATGGCTTGTAACGCCCTTCTCGAGTGTGAGCACTTCGAGGAATGAAATGGTTTGATTGAAACTTGGAGTGGGGAACGCTTCATTCTTTAGCCATCAAGTACAGAAGTGTGAGAATTTAACAATAGTACGCCTGTAGGTTATTGGTATTCCATGTACGGGGAACCTCTCTTCCGTCAAGTGTGGAGAGCCTGTATGAGCCCTTTCCGAGGACTTCTGAGACTCGGTACAGTCCCTCCCAATTAAGAGCTATTTTGCTCGCCGCTAATTGTGGTATCGAGTCCTCTGCTTTTCGTAAGACCAAATCTCCTTGGAAGAACTGTCTCTCTCTGACCCTTTGGTTGTAATATTTGGCCATCCTTCGCTGATATTCCATCATACAGATCCTGGCCCTCTCTCGGACTTCTGGTAGCATGTCGAGATTCTCTTTTAACTGCTGATGGCCTTCTGCTTCTGTGGCTTTTGCTCGCAACAAGGGGCTCCCTATCTCTAGGGGACTTAAGGCTTCTGCCCCATATACAAGGTGAAAGGTGGTTTCCCCTGTAGCTGCCCGGACTGTTGTTCTGTGAGACCATAGGATGATGGGTAGTTCCTCTATCCAGGACCCTGCGGCCCTCTCTAATCGAGTCTTAACTCCGTGGAGTAAAGTTCGATTAGTATTTTCTACCAGGCCATTAGCCTGAGGATGGGCGACCGAGGTGTAGCAATTTTTGATTCCCAACTGCTCCCATCTCTCCCTAAAGTAGATGCTGGCGAACTGTCTTCCGTTATCTGAGAAGATCGCCCTTGGTATGTCGAATCGGCAGATTATGGATTTCCAGACAAAATTCCACATTGCTTTTTCTGTTATTTTAGATAACGGCTCTGCTTCTATCCATTTGGAGAAGTAGTCAATTGCTACTATGATAAACTTCTTTTGCCCTCGTACCTCGGGCAAGGGGCCAATATGTCGATCCCCCACCTTACGAATGGGCATGGCTCAAGAAGGCTGGTCATAGGTACTGCCGGCTGGTGCGGGGTCTGCACGAAATGCTGACACTTGTCACACGTCTTGACATACTCCAGAGCATCTTTATGAAGGGTGGACCACCAGTAGCCTTGCCGCAGCAGTGTGCGGGCTAACGAGTGGCCCCCTAGATGACTTCCGCACATGCCTTCATGAACTTCTTCGATGGCGTTCGAGGCCTCCGCCGGGTAGAGGCATTTCAAGAGAGGCTGGGAGAAGGATCGCCGATACAGGGAGTCACCAATCATGGTGAATCGCCTGGCCTGGTTTCTGACGTTTCTCACCTCAAACCTATCTTCTGGCAATTTGCCATATCTCAAGAACTATGTGATCGGCTAAATCCAGGATTCCCTCCTTTGGGTTACCTGGAGGACTTCTTTTTGAAAACTCAATCAGTCGAGTTCTTCAATAAGAATAGACCGAGAAGGAACCAAGCCAATTGAAGACGCTAATCGTGAGAGAGAATCGGCCTTGGCGTTTTCCTCCCTTGGAATATGGATTACCTCGAGAAGTTCGAGCCCTTCCACCTGGTTTCTCACCTCTTGTAGGTAGTGACTCATGCGTAGGACCCGGGCCTCGAAGTTCTCGCAAAGTTCCCCTAGATTTGATTGGCAACGAGTTGGGAGTCGGTGTAGACTCTTATCCTGGTGGCTCCCATACTTCGGGCCATGCGGACTCCCAATAGGAGGGCTTCATACTCCGTAACGTTGTTAGACACTAGGAAATTGAAACGCAAGGCGTAATGCAGTTCGATTTCCTCAGGGGACATCAAAACTATCCCTGCACCGCTGCTCACTGCACATGAGGATCCATCGACGTAAAATTCCCATGTAGGGCTGAGGCTGGTGCCGATCGACCCTTGCGCTGGGATTATACACTCGGCTAAAAAGTCGGCGAGTGCCTGACCTTTGATGGTGGTCCAAGGCTTATATGTGACATCGAACTCGCCGAGCTCAATCACCCATTTTACTAGTCACCCCGACGCTTCAAGGTTCTGTAGAATTCTGCCCAACGATTAGCTTGTGTACACCACTATGGGGTAAGCTTGGAAATAAGGTCGGAGTGGCCTGGCTGAATGGATTAAGGCGAGAGCAAACTTCTCGGCAGTCGGGTACCTCAGCTCGGGCCCCTGTAGGACCTTGCTGGTATAGTAGACGAGTTTCTGGATCTCGTCATCCCTTACCAATACCGCACTAAGGGAGTAAGGAGTGATCGATAGGTACAGGATGAGGGGTTGCCCATCTACTGGCTTCGATAATATCGGCGGGGAAGCGATATACTGCTTGAGTTCCTAAAACGCATCCTCGCATTCTTGCGTCCACTTGATCTTGCCCTTATTCCCCGCTTGTTTCTGTATGCTCAGTAGTACTTTGAAAAAGGGGAGGCATCTCTCAGCCGCTCTTGACAAAAAGTGACTGAGAGCAGCTACCCTCCCGGTCAGGCACAGGATGTCCCGAATCCTGTCGGGTCACTGCATGTTCTGGATGGCTTGCAGCTTTTCGGGGTTTGCCTCAATTCCCCTATGGGTGATGAGGAAACCCTGGAATTTGCCAGGCTTCACCGTGAAAGCACACTTGGGGGGGTTGAGTTTCATATTGTACCTTCTCAGGGTGGAGGGTCTCTGCCAAGTCGACCATGTGGTCGGAAGCTTTCGGACTCTTTACTAATATGTCGTCGATGTATACCTCCATATTCCGTCTGAGCTAGGAGTCGAACATAGAGTTGACCAGGCACTGATAGGTTGCGCCAACATTCTTGAGGCTGAAGGGCATCCGCGTGTAGCAGTAGATACCCATGTCCGTGATGAAAGCCATTTTCTTTTTGTCGGGGGGGGGGGTCATCCTAATTTGGTGATACCCAGAGTATGCGTCGAGAAAACATAGCCTTTCGTTCCCCAACATAGAGTCGATCAGTTGATCGATGTTGGGGAGTGGGTAGCAGTCCTTCGGGGTAGCTTTGTTGAGGTCGGTGAAGTCGACGCACATGCGCCACTTGCCTATTGCCTTCCGGACCAAAACCACATTGGCAAGCCACTGAGGTTACCGGACGGGCCTGAGTAGGCCAGTCTTTAGCCCCTTAGTGACCTGTTCCCATATTGCTTCTTGCCTGTCGGGTGCGCACCGCCTACGCCTCTGCTGGATCGGCTTATTTTCTGGTAGTAAGTTGAGGTGGTGGGCGGTGACCTTGGTGGAAATACTTGGGAGGTCCCCGTTAGTCCAAGCGAAGACATCTTGGTACCGAGCCAGGAAAACTCGGTACTCTTTCACTTGTCCTACCGAGAGAGAGGAGCCAACTTGGATCTTGCTGTCAGGGTCTTCGCCTAATTGGATACTCATCAGATCCTCCGCTGGGGAGGCCGCCTTCTGATCTTTCTCGAAGTCTTAGGGGAGTTTCGTGACAGGCTTATCCTGCCCTTTGGAGGCTACGAGGTAGCATCTCCAGGACTCTTCTTGATTCCCTTTGGCTTCTTTGACCCTAAAGGGGGTCAGGAACTTCATCTTCTGGTGATAGGAGGATGAGACTCCTGTAATTCCTCCAATGATTCCCCTACCCACGATCGCATTGTAGGTACTCATCTCTCAGATGATTACAAAGTCAGCGACGACCGTGACTTCTCGGGGGGCGGTCCCTAGGGTCATTGCCAACGCTACTACCCCTACTAGTGGCACCGCGTTGCCCAAGAAGCCGAATAGTGGTGTGCGCATTTGGCTAGTAGGGGGGGACATCGATCCCCATTCGGAGAAAGCAGTCGTAACTAATAACATTGGGGCTGCTGCCACCATCTACTAATATTCGGTGAACCTTACACTTGTTGAATGTAGCTGTCACAACAAGAATATCGTTGTGAGGGATGGTTATTCCTGCCAAGTCCTCGTACGAGAAAATGATGGGTTCCTTTAAAGGGTCCCCTACAGTTGTTTTCTCATGTTCGGAACGCTTGGGGACAAGGTTCACCTGGCGCGCTTATCGCTTCTTCCCATGGCGGCTATCTCCTCCCGAGGAGAGACCGTCGGAGATCATGTGGATCTCAGTGCCGTTGGGGCGATTCTCAATCCTCAGGGCCTCACGTTCTTGACCTGGCTTTGCCATGTACTTCCCGAGATATCCCCAACGAATCAGGGACTCTATCTCATCCTTCAACTGGTGGCATTCTTCGGTTGTATGGCCATGGTCCTTATGGAAATTGCAGTATTTCCTCTGATCTCGGCATTTGGGATCGGTTCTAATCTTCTGGGGCCAACTGACGTACTCCTTACAAAGAAACAAAAACCCAATTAAGACTGTAACGTATAGAAGCTATTCATGCATATGATCAAATAAACCGAAAATTGAATAGGAATGCACCAGTAGGTGTTTGGGAAGGGAAGGAGACCATATGTTTATGGCCACCCACATCTCGTTTTTTTTTTGGGACCTCTATTAGAGTGGGTGCTAAGATGTCCTTGGATGCGTTCATGTAGGTGGGATGCTCGTGTGTGGTAATAGTGAAAAGTAGAAGTAATGTGGTAAAAGGAAAAGAGTAGGAGGAGAAGATGATGTTACGGAGTGGATGGATGGTGGGAATGCAATGAAAAGGAAAAGAGAGAAGTAAGGAGAGAGTTAAGAAAACAGGCCCATTTGGAATGCGGAGGATTCCTCTGCTTCCTCTGACTTATCGACTGCCAAGGCTTTCTCCCACTTGAAGCTCTTCAATCTCCAACCTCGCAAATTGAAGCCTTTCAACTCCTGCCAACCCCCATTCTCGATGGGACATGGAGGGTTTAAATAGGTGATGGGAAAATAGGGGTCTAAATCCCCATAATTCCCTTAGATCCAATAGGAAATAGTCAGAGATCGGAGGTCGTGGCCATGACAGTCGCCGGAGCGGGGAGTGATCGGAGTAGTGGGAGATGAGGGTGGTAAGTGGAGGAAATCGTGGGAAGATAAGGTCAAGGTGGAAGTTAGGGGAATGGACGGCCAACTATCTTGCCTCCGACTTCCATGGAAGGCCAGGTAGCTGGCCTTCTATGAAAAGGTGGAAGGCGGCCCAATTGGCCTTCCACGAATGGTGGAACGCAGGGGTTGGCCTTCCAAGGGTGGTGGAAGGCAAAGGTTGGCCTTCTACGGGTGGTGGAAGTCAAGGGTTGGCGTTCCACGAAAAGATGGTGAAAGGTGAAAAAGGTGGCCAAAAGGTAGAAGGCAAGGTAGCTGGCCTTCCGCAGGTGGTGGAAGGCGGCCTGGTTGGCCTTCCACGGATAGTGGAAGGCAAGGGTTGGCCTTCCACGGGTGGTGGAAGGCGGCCTAGTTGGCCTTCCACGGGTGAGAGGAAGTGGAGATTGGTTAATGGGCCTGATTATTTAGTGAGCTGAATTATGTGAGAAAATTAGATGGATTAAGGTGGTAATGTGGGCTTTATGACCAATGAGGTGTCCAAAATCGGGCGGTTACAAATGCCCCTCCGGGATACCTGTTTTGCAGTGGAGTGGAATGGAATGCTAAATAAGTGTTCCAAAAATCGAACCTGATTTTGGACAGCCCAAAGAAGGGATGAGCTATACCCAAGGAAGATATGCAAAGCTATTTGGACTGCAAGGGTGATTTGGAACGGGAACAAAATCCATACCGGAGAATGACAATCCGTAGGACCCTCGGGTGCTAGAGCCGCGAGGCCTTGGCGCACTAGGATGCATGGCGATCTAGCTCAAGGGGATCTCAAGCAAGGAACATGGAGGGAGCATGACTTGAAAAGGTTTCAACATAACGGGCGCAGGGTGGCCTGGCACATCACATGATCGCCAAGTGAGAAATTCACAAACACGTGGATTTAGGAGAAAAGGCAAGGTCTTGCAATTCAAAGAACTGACAAACGAACAAATGCCAGACTCACAAATCAACAATGAGTTAAGCAGAGTGATAAATTATGGTCATTGCCCCTAGGGCGAGAAGTAGATGCTTATGCAATGCATGCTAGTTTAAAAATTGGAAAAGAAATTCCTAATCTAAATGCAAACAGGAGGGATTTATTGGCCAATCGAATAAGTTGGGGAATATAGGCTCCTCATTGTTTTGTTTAAAGATGAACTCAGAGTCTATACACCCAAAGTTATTAGCCTCCTGTGTCTTCAATCGTACTTGCTTTGGATTCCCTGCAGCTACAATAACGCACATTAGCAAAGTTCATATATTCAATGGTCACAACATTCAAGTATTTAAACTGCAAAAGGATGAGAAGCAAAAGCTAGTTTCGAGTCAAAGCCGATATGGAAGATATGGCTATTCTAATGGTAAAATGCCAATCTGATATGACTTCGACTCGATTTTCAGGAATAACCATTAATTCATTGATGTTAAGAAAGAGGTCTCCTGAAACCGTGGTGAAGTTACCTCCCAAATGTAAGAAGTGGTAAAACGCCAACTAGCATGCCTTCCAAGGAGGTGAGAGGCTACGGAGTGTGCTTTTCATGAAATGGTGGAAGGCCAACTAGCATGCCTTCTACGAAAAGGTGAAAGGCCAACTAGCATGCCTTCCACGAAAAGGTAGATGTGCATGCCCTCCGTCTTTTATGGAAAGTGGAAAGGGCCAAAGTTTATCTTTGTGATATTAAAAGGGGAGGGTTGACCCGAAGCCCCTTCTGAAATCTTCAAATTTTCTTTCGACGACTATGGCCTCGTCTTCTGCTCATGCGGCTGCCAGAGAACCTTAGGTTCTGTCCGATGTTGAAGGCCATCTCAGCAACCTACTGGCCCATGGAGAAGTAAGCTCAAGCTTTTATGTTCTTTATTTTTGTAAGGATTGAGGTTTCGGATCTGGTTATCGGGTCATTTCGGGGTCGAATCCCTTAGTTTGGGCCCTGGTGGGGTTGGGGCTTAGTTTCCCTTTCGCGTCGAGCTTACTCGACGCGGTTCAAACGGCGTCCAGCGATGTAGACACGTTTTAGGCTGTGCCACGTGGGCTGGCTTTGGGCCGCGAGAGTACGGCCCCAGTCTTATCATTTGAATGGCGTCTTGTATGGACGACGCCATTTAGAGTACGACTCTGGTTTGTCAGAGTACGGCCCGATCTTGTCGTCTGAATTACGTCGGGCTTGGATGACGCATTTTTCCTAGTTTCTGTTTGACCCCGCGAACCCTCCCTCCTTTCCCTCATTCTCTCCTTTCTTCCCTCCGACTCTCCAGCGCCCCTTTCCCCCTCTCCTTTCTTTCCTCTCCCCATTCCTCCTCTCCCTCCACTCCATTAATCTCCCAACTTCCTCCACTACCACCACCACTTCCTCCGCGACGCATTTCTCTCCGGACGGCGGCCGACGTCCCGGTGGAGTAACGGCGTCCACGTCAGTATCGGCGGCGGCGTGTGGCAAGGCGGGTTGGCGGCTTGGAGCTAGGAGGAGTTCGAGTAATCGGTAGGGTGACGATCCCCGTCGTATTTTGTTTAAAAACCATGTTTTTCCCACTTTGAAGCATGTTTAGGGGGTTTTTTGGGTGAAAACACTAATTGCATGAAATGAGAGATTGGGGTTTTTTAATGGGTATTTAGGTTCTTCTCCTCCTCCTCTACCTAGTGGTGTTTTGTGCGATTTGGGGGAGGAAATCCCACCCTGTGGATTGGGAGATGGCGGAAGGAGAACCTGTCTGTGAGGGTTAAATAACGTCGGGGGATAGCGATGCCTTTTAGAGAGGCGGCTTCCACTCACGACGCGATTTAACCCCAGATAACAGACTCTGTCTCTAGATTGAGTAGCGTCCAGAGACAGCGACGCCTTTTAAACGGTGACTTCCGTGCACAACGCGTTTTAAGTTCAGATCACCCCGAGGCTTGTCTCTATTTCTGTCGTTATTAGGCGACTAGAGACAGCGACGCCTTTTAAACAGCGACCCGTTTGAACGACACGATTTAGGCCATATTCCGAGGCCCATTTTCACATGAACCAGTTTAGGGGTCTTGAATGATGTCGACCTTGGGCTACGCGATTCAAGACAGAATCTCATTAAAGCATGTAATTAACATGTGTTTACATTGTTAGATAGTTGGATAAATGTATGTTTGAAATCATACTCGACGATGATGAATTCTACATAATCAGATCGCGCCGTATTGCGTTTTGTGCGATCATGGGCCTAGAGTGACAGTTGTTAGCGCTTAGGAATCCTATGTCGGTGTGGGAGTGACACAGCGCCGGTGTGGGAGTGGTGGGTGACGCCTAGAGAAAGGGTCACTTGGTGTACCCCGGGGTATAGCTAGTACCGGTGTGGGAGTGGTACATTTGGAGTGTCACTCGTGTTGGGGGAAGCAGGACCACCTTGAGCTGTGTCAGGCCGGAGTAGCTAGTGTGCTATCCGAGGGGTTGCTGTTTTGTCTCAGCAGGTCAGTGTTTTCCACGTTCGGCCGTGTGACTTGTGTGTTTAGCCGAGACGCTAGTTGTGGACTCCATAATAGTTTTAGAATCGTACATGTTACTGTTATAAATGCGTGTGTTTTATATCGAAATTGTGTTACTGCTTTATTTAGTTAAATTGTCTATATTTGTTTATTGCACTTGTGGGTGGTGGGGATCGAAGGATCCCTTCTGACTCTTTTTCAATGAGACTCACCCCCTGCGGTTTTCAGGTGAGGCTTCCAAGCAGGCGTAGCAAGAAGAGTGTTGTCTTGGGTTGCGTGCCAACAGCCGTTGTTCCGGGGTATGCCTCGATGTAGTTGTTATTTCTTTTTCTGGCCTGTATGCTTAATTATTTCTTTTCTGTTGGAGTATGTAATTAATTATTGAGTCAAGTCGAATTGTAATAATTTTTAATTTTTGCACTTCCTTTACAATTCGATGTTATATGGATGTTTAGTTTAGTTTATCATTTATTTCTGATTTATCGAGATCCTGGTTTGACTCCAAATTTAATGATTCAGTACCCATTTAGTAATCGGATCCCCGATTATAGGGTGGCGGGTCGTTACAATTTTGATTGTCTTTTCACTTCCTTGTCTTTGGGTTGACCCATAGCCTGTCCCTAGATTCCCTAATGCGCGGCATACTCGGAGGTATGCATGGCTTGCAGACTTGATGGACGTGATCACACTGGACATGAGGGTGCATATGCGTCGGTGGAATCTGACCTGTCTATTACATTCGCGAAGTGGTTCAACTCCGTACACTGGCATTGGGAGGGTCTGGGCGCTCTGCTCGAACTATGGCATCCGGAGACGCATACATTCACATTTCGAGAGTTCAAAGCAACTGTGCTGATGGAAGAAGTAGAACTTTTATATGGCTGGGATGGTCTAACAATTGGCGACCCCTCTGATTTGCCTGCCTAGGAGGTGATCTTTGCTGACATAGTGCAAGACAAGCGGGAGGTGTGCCGTATGAGTGACAAGCGAGGAATTCTTGTTGATCGTCATGCACGCTGATTGATCCAAGAAATCAAACGCAAGATGGTCGGGCCTGAAAGACTGATGCGGGGGCTATGCTTAGTCCTCGGGGGTGTCTTGTGGTTTCCAACTTCAGGCTCTGTGCTGGAAAGAGAGTATGTGGGTGTGTTGAGCTTGCTGTGGAGAGGTCAATCCCTTGCCCCATTGATCCTGTCACATCTTTATGGCAGCCTCTGTTACATGAGCATGGGCGATCTGCGAGAGGGAGTTTGTTCACTCTGCAATTGTGGATGGAGATGCACTTGATTTTTTATTTTGATGAGAAGGTGACCTCCACTTCCAGGATTTTTCAGCACAGTCTGTGGTATCCTGCACACTCTCTTCTTGGTCCAGAAGATCAAATCAAATGTCTCACGGTCATCTCAAGACGAGGGATGACTGGCGTGACTACCTGAATTTTCTAGCTGTGGAAAAATTCGTCTTTCTTTTGATGATCCTTCGAGGTATGGAATTTACCACAAGGGCTTCTCGTGAACATGAGTTGTGGCTAATCGGACCTGACGAGTTAGCCTTGTACCAAGGGCATCGCTGCCATCTCTAAATTGGAGTTCCAAGACAAGTGTCATTTCCTACTTTACATGATATGTTGATTGTACCGAGGCATACTGGGTATGCGAAGGAAGCAATGGCGACAGAGCGACTCCGATGTGCATGGCGCCGTCATTCTAGATTCACTAAGGCCTACATGATGTAGCAGAGACTCCCGAGGACGTAAAAAAATATGTGAATTATTTAGAGAATGTACGACCTGTTGTTTGTGCCTTTCGTCCGAGACGGCGAACGGCCATGGCTGTGGCCGTTCGAACCAGCGGACAGCCACGGCTATGGCCGTCCGGATCTAGAAAAGAGGCGTCGTATATTTCAAAACCCCCAAACCCTTTTCTCACCCTGTTACCTTCTCCCTCCCCTGTTACTTTTCCTTCCCCTTCTCCTTCTCCTTACCCCAGCTTTCTCCCAATCCTCCCATGGCTCGTGTGTGGCTACCCCGCTCTCTTAGGAGAAGAAGGGCCTGTGGGGATGATGGTGGCAATGGCGAGACGGTGGCGACTGGTGGCGGGGGAGACAGCGAGGACGCAGGCTAGGTGTTAGGCGACGGCGGCGAGGAGGGAGAAGAAGGAAGAGGGGCGGAAGGTGATGAAGAAGAGGGGGGAGATGAAGAAGACGCCGACGAAGAGGAAGAAGAAGATGAGGAAGGAGACGAAGGCAACAAAGAGGCTCCTCCGAGGAAGAAGAAGGTAAAGCTTTTGTTAAAAAAATTTTGAATTTTTTATGGAAGAAGCGGGGAGATCCGGCGGTGCGGACGGGGGGCGGACGGCGGGCCGCCGCCGCCCGTCTGGGCTGACGACGTATCGCCCCGCCATCCACCGGGGCGGGCAGCATACCACACCGCCGTCCGTATGGCACTTTTTGTATATGTACCCAACTTTTGTTCTCTCCTTTTGTTGGATTTGCAGGGACCGCAGAGAGTTCGGGGCAGAGTTTCCTTGGAGTTGGTCTGGGCCTGGTACCATGCACTATCCGATCGGCTCCTATTTCAGGTGGATGCATTTGGATTCAGGCCACTGTTCCGAATTCGACTGTTCATGGTGGATGCACCATTCTTAGTAGCTTTATGGGAGCGCTGGGATGATAGATGCCGGGCCTTCATTATACCTTGGGGACACAAGTTGCCTATGCTGGAGGACGTATCCTTCCTGACAAGCCTGCCAGTTATTAGTGATCCAGTGGTGGGTCCTGAGCTCAGGGACTATGGACAGCTTTCGGATCGACTCCTGGGTGAAGGGTATTACCGAATTCAATGAGCATTATCCCACATACCTCTTGGCCATTTTGCCCAGTCTGTGAGGCTGAGTCGGGCACGGCGGATGCCAAGCGAGACTCTTGGAGCGTTTGCCGAGAGGGTGGAGACTCTGCTGGATCTGGATGGCCACTCAGATGACGAGAATCTGCGGATCTTCCTCCTGTTTTTCTTCGGGAGACTACTATTTGCCACGGCCTCTGACAAGGTCAACCTGAAGTACTTGCCACTGCTGGAGGACATCCAAGCAGTGAAGAAGGTGGCATGGGGAGCGGCGATGCTCGGCCACCTCTTCTCTCACCTAGTGAGCTTCCGCCAAGGGTCCGGAAATTTGGGCGGGTTCACGCCTTTCCTTCAAGTAATCCTTCTTGATCGTTGATCCTTGACCTTCCTTGTTCATATGAATTGGTACTGACTACATTATTTTCTATAGATTTGGGGTTACACTCGTTTCCCCATTGGCCGTGGGACAATCTCCACAGATCGTGACGGATGGACTCCTCTCATGGCGCGGTGGGAGGTAATTCGGGATTATCTTCCCGTCTTATACCGCGTGGAGGACATCCGTGCCCAGCTTGACACCTTTCCTCCTCACATGGTGAGTGATTCATGTTATGCTTCTCCTGATCAATAGTTGAGTCTAACTTTTAAGTTCAAATAGGTGGTGTGGATGTCGTATGCAAAGGAGGATCTTACTGATCATCCGTGGGTGACCCAAAGCCTTTCCTAATTCCGACGAGAAGTGCCCCTGCTATGTGTGAATATCTGTGATGGCCTCTTTGTTCGGATGGCTTACCATACATGGGGATGGCATCAACCCTTACTTGCTTTGCCGACTTATCCTGATATGAACCGTAGCCGTCGCTGCTCTTCTGCAATCCGTCAAGATTGGCAAGTGATAAGGCAAGCTGAGATCGAGGTATGGCATCGCACGGGAGATGCCATGAAGGAGGATAAGACCCTTAAAGATAGCCATGCGTACTTGGGGGATTATGCCAGACGGTACACGAATCGCATGTATCTAGATGCTCGTCGGGTGAGTTAATTCAATCTTTTCAATTCACTTGCCTTTTATTTATTTTCTTCTTACTAACCGAGCCTGATCGTGCACTTGTAATAGATGCTAGAGACTGAAGCCGTATAGATTTTAAGGAATCATAACGAAATTTTAGTTCTGCAGACGGGTGATTTTCTTCGTCAAATTGGAGAGCTGGTGAGTAATTTGAGTTCTGGATTCAGGAGTGGTATTGCCCTTTTATCTTTGTGGAATTTTTGTGATGCAGAGGGAAATGCTAGCCTGCCAAGGGCAGCGAGGGGATCCTGGTGCAGGATCATCATCCCAGGGGCCAGCTGCCCCTGCTGATTGAGAGGTGATCGTTCCAAATTGTGTGTCGTTAACCACTCATAAGAACATTCAATCTAAATTTATTCGGCTCATTTAAATCAGATTTTGAAAATTTAATAATGGTGAGTCTGAGTCGATCCACAAAGAGTTAAATTTTTAACTTTGAAAACTTTGGAATTTATTATCTAAAAAGATGAAAAATATGAATGATTAGTTAATTTTCTACTTAAAGCAACAATTCGATTAATTAAGCTACCTAAAGAAACAAAAAAAAACTAATTATTTGAGGTAATTTTTATAAACTAAATGCAACATCATATGAAAAATCTAAGTTAACATACACACCACTATTTGAATCTTGCAAAATTAAGGGAATGTTAATAATCATCTAAAAGTCATGAATTAAATTACAAAATCTGCAGCTTAATATCCTTAAACTAAACATTAAATGATGAACAACTAATCTTAATTAACTAACTGTACTAATGGAGGGAGAGAGAAAGAATAGAGCAACAGGGCTTCTTTGTGGGAGCTGTCGGTGCAATGGACCGGGCTGGAGAGGATGCGGCACAGTGGACCGCTGATGGCTGAGGGATGCTGGAGCTGCTGGCTGCTGCTGCGTGGAGGGATGCTGGAGCTTCTCAGAGCGTGCATGCATGCACGAGGAGGGCGCTGGAGTTTGCTGGCGCGTGGAGGAGCATGCAGGTTTCACCGCCGAGTGTGCGGTGGAGGTGGTTCGCGCAAGGGCTGCTGGAGCTTGCCAGGTATGCACGTGGGCTGTGCAATGCTGTGAACGCCGGGCTGGTGGCACGTGGAGTGCAGCTTCAGGTGCTTGGACGTGATAGAATTGGGTGGCCTCAAAGCCAATCATTGTATATTCTAGTTCAGATTATTAATAAAGGCAATTATTTCTTCATTTATAGTTCTTGCAAATTAACTATCGTTATGAAGGTCCGTAGACAAATGTATGGGATATTGAATCATGATGAGATCATAATAGTGAGATCAATACCATCAGTCACTTGTCTTAAACAGTTCTCGATCATAGGATATTTGAGATGGACATTAAATATCCGATAAGATCGACACAAGTTATGTCTGCTCATGTGATGAGGGTGAATGATCTCACATTCACTCGTGTGGTGACACTAAGACAAACTTGTGGGTGCTCATTAGAGAATGAGTTCACTGAACAGACCCTAATAAGAATTCCTAGATGGTAATTATACTTATTAGTCAACCAGGGAATTCAATCGTTGCAGTAGCACAGTTGGTCCTTTGACCTGAGTCACCAATGATACCTTGTTCGTAGACCATTGTGTCTTGATTCTCTGACTTGTGGACTTTAACCATTAAGCCCACGATAGTCGGTCTCTCAGATACAGTGGAAAGCTTGCGAAGGTAATTGAGTGAACAACAAGGGATTATTCACTCTTGGTATAAGACTGGAGAGAGAATGTCATATGGATGTATACACAAAAATCCCTGGCCAGGGTCAAATGAAATAGATGTCTTTGTAGAAATTAACTGAGTACCGGAATCCATCTAAATAATGCGATAGAGGGTTTGACTATAAAACAATACCCTTGCGTTATTGGGACATTGGATGAGTGAATGATTTTATCTGTGCGGTATCTGCAGACGGAAAGGTTCAATTAAATGGAACAGTATCCCTTATATCTTCTGGGATCATGAGGTAGTGTTTGGTACCGTTCATGATCAGAAGGCCGAATGAATTAATCATCAGATGATAAACCACTTGTTTATTAAATTAATCATTTAACATATGATGTTTAAATGTTAATTAATAAATATTAAACTTTAGAATTAGTTCTAAGTTTAATGGGCCTGAAACCGGACAAATATATGGGCCTAGAGGGTCACACACATAAGAGTTCTCGTCAGACGGTGAGAGACGTTAAATTTCATGCTTATCTGGGTTTTTATGAAAAACTGCAGGATAAACATGAAGATTTAATGGAGATTTATCCAAGGCCAAACTCTTGGATAATCATGAGGATTAATCCTTGTGCTTATCCTTATTTCTTATATAAGGAGGCCAAGGGGAGGGGTAAAAAGATGTTGGACGACTTTCACACCCCAGATTCTCTATCTCCTCTCTCTCTCTCCTTCTCACTCTCTTGGAGTAGATCTGTCTCTCACCGCGCATGGTGGATTTGAGATCTGGTCGGAGCACTCAAGTCGAGGAGGAAAACGCGTCTGCAGCGGGAGCTTGTGTGGATACCTCTAGAGATCGTGCGCGTGCGCGATTATCGAGTCGGAATCATCCACGGGAGATTCGAAACCCCGCAAAGGTGAAGAACCGTTCTTACCGCGTTTATTTAATTGTCCATTTTACGATCCCAGCAACCGATACATAGGAATCGATTTTATTTTCCGCTACGTTCTAGGAGATTCCTAACAGGACGTGCCTGCATGCATGGGCTTTGCTGCACGTGGAGGCCGGCTAGGCTTCAACGCCGGATGAAGCTGCTGCTGGAGGGCCGGTAAACGCAGCTACTGGCCAGGTGCGGTGCAACACGTAAGAGGTCGAGCGAGAGAGAACAGAGGGAGAGAAAGAGAAACCGTGGGAGAGAGTAAGAGAAGAGAGAGGGATTCGGCTGCTAGAGGTTGAGAGGAAGAAGAGAAGAACGGAGAGAGAGAGAGAGCTGTGCGTAGGAGAGAGCCGGAGGAGGGGAAACCGAGAGAGAGAGGGATGTGGAGGGAGAGAGATTGCGGCTGGGAGGAATTGGAGAAGGAGAAGGAGTCTTCGAATCTGAGTGGGAGAGGCTGTTGTGGATTGGAGAGAAAGAAGAAGAAGAAGAAGAATCCGAGAGATAGGGGGAATCCGGCTGCTGGGAAAAAAATGGAGAAGGAGAGAGACTAGAGAGACTAGGAATTCGAGAGTTTGCTGAGAAGAGAGGAGTCGGCTGCGGGGGAGAGAGGTTAATATAGAGAGGAAGAGAGGCGTAGGAAGGAAACTGGAGAAGAAGTAGGGCTATGGTTGGGAAATTGGAGAGAAAGAAGGAAATATAGGGTTTTGGGAAACTCCAGAGAAAGAAGGAATCATAGGTCTTTTTTAAAAAAGAAAGTAGACTTTAGGACGGCGGCTGGCCCTTCATGGGTTCTTCTTGGCCGTGGAATTAGGGCAACACTAGGGCCTCAAATGACGTTTTTACCCCTGCTTTAATCTTTTGGATAAAATAACGTCGAATTTATCGAAATTCGAACCCTAGACCTCCCCCAAATTTCCGGAAACTCCACCAGCTGCACTGCATCATCGGCATGTCCTGTTCACATAAAATAAATATAAATTAGCACATTATCATAAAAATATCATTATATTTATTTATTTCGTCTCGGTTTTGTCGAAAAATCGCAAATGCGCTATACTCCATTAATCACATGAAATGACGATGTTTTTAAGTCAGAATTTGACGAAATTGGTACCGTTGGACTTGGTACGCAATTATCTATCATTTCATACTATTTTACAGATAAAAACATGAGTATAATGTGTTTGATTGCCTTTAAATGATCAATTTAACACTTTATCACATCCCCCAACTTACTCATTGCTAGTCCCTTAGCAATGCAAATAAGGAACAGTTCGGACAAACAATGAATTATCATGCTTCATTTGTATTATCTTTCACAATCAATTTAAGTGGTAGCCGGTTGGTTAAGCTAAAGTTTTCATATCCCACAATATTTTTATTCACGACAGGTGATTGTGCATGAAAATTGGCATGCTTAGAACTCGTTTCCGACCTTTCTGGTATATTCTTACCTTTACTACCTTTTAGATGAGACTACCTGGGGAAGAGAAGAGAATAAAAGATTTCCCGATCAGTTAGCGAGGACCGTTTTTCAGTTCCCGTCCCGACTCAGCACTTTTCATGACTTGGTCATATTTTTGGTACGATAGACTTTTTAGCGTGGCTTTTTCATTTCATTGTACTTTTGCTTTTGAGAGTGTGTACTTTTTGCCACTCTCTTTGAATTGTCTGAGGGGAGGTGCGTACTTTTTGCCACCTACCTTCCTTTAACTCTTTTAACGCCTTCTATTGCCTTTAGTGTTTACAGCTGTCCATTTTAAATGACCGCCTCTTTTAGAGTGCTGAGTGGGACAGTCTCCTATTACGAATCCTACACTTTCCTTTCGTTCAACCTAAAAAGAAAAATTAGAATAAGTAGTCTTGTCCTTAAGGTTAATTCCAGCAATTCTATACTTTTAAAATCTTTCATTTATTCTAAGTTGCCGTGTGTGTGTGAAAATCATCTTGTCGTGGATTTTTGTGAAGTGGGATATTTAAACTTTGAAGGTTCTTTAACCAATGTGACAACCAAAAAAACTGATTTTTTTAAGATTTACTTAATGAAACATGATTTTCATGCAATTTTCATAGGATGTGAAAGAAGTTTTTTTTTTTTTGAAAGAAATTTTAAACTTTTGACTATTTTTCAGTTTTCTTCAAAAGATCTTCAATAAATGCATATCAAATTGATTGTCCCACCCCCCAACTTGATTAACATTATCCTCAATGGCATAAAAGATATGAAAAACATGTCAGCCAGAAGAGAATTGTGAAGGAGGGAAACAACCTGTAATGAAGAGGATGCGACATACCCACGGCGACTGCTGCTCAGGGACCTAAAAGGAAAAGAAATACAAAAACTGAAGTAAAATATTGGGTTTCCTCCCAACAGCGCTAAGTTTATCGTCTTCAGCCAGACGGAAGTTCAGTTAATGTGGATCACTCAATTCTATGGATTCAGGTGGCTCATTTTGAAGATTTTCAATGAATGGTTTCAACCGTTGACCATTAACGGTAAAAGTGTTCCCGCTCTTGGGATTCAGAATTTTAACAGCTCCATGATCGAAGGTTTTAATGACCACGAATGGTCCATCCCATATGGATTTCAGTTTTCCTGGAAATAAGCGGAGCCTAGAGTTAAATAGCCAAACTTTCTGATTTGGAAGAAAGGATTTTCGCACAATATGTTTATCATGGAAAGCTTTAGTTTTGACTTTATAAATCTTTGAATTTTCATAGGCCTCGTTGCGCAACTCTTCTAGCTCACTCAGTTGTAAGGTTCGGTGGGAACCAGCTTGGGCTAGGTCCAGATTGACTTGTTTGATGGCCCAATAAGCCCTATGTTCCAATTCCACCGGAAGGTGGCACGCTTTTCCAAAAACCAGGCGATAAGGAGACATGCCAATAGGAGTTTTGTAAGCAATCCGATAGGCCCATAAAGCATCATCCAATCTTTCAGACCAATCTTTTCTATCGGGCCTAACGGACTTTTGCAAAATATTCTTAATCTCTCTATTGGAAACTTCCACTTGGCCACTGGTTTGGGGATGATAAGGGGTAGCTACTTTGTGATTAATCCCATATTTCTTAAGCAAAGCCCGAAATTGGTAATTCGTGAAATGCGTTCCCCCATCACTTATGATAGCTTTTGGCCACCCGAACCGAGCAAATATATTCTTCTGAACGAATTTAATGACCACTTTATGATTATTGGTTCGGGTGGCTACTGCTTCAATCCACTTAGAGACATAATCCACCGCTACCAAAATATATGTATGTCCAAAAGAGGGTGGAAAAGGTCCCATAAAGTCAATTCCCCAAACATCAAAGACCTCAACCACCAAGATTGGGTTGAGTTGCATCATATCCCTTTTCGCCATATTCCCTACAGCCTGACATTGGAGGCAAGTTTTGCTAAATTCATGGGCATCTTTGAAAAGTGTAGGCCAGTAAAAATCACTTTACAGGACTTTGGCTGTAGTTTTCTTTCCTGAGAAATGGCTCTCACAAGCCAGATTATGACAGAAGTTGAGAACACTCTGTTGTTCTTCTTCATGAACACATCGCCTAATAATTTGATCAAGACAGAATTTGAATAATTCAGGATCCTCCCAGAAATAATACTTTTCCTGGGAAAATAATTTGTCCTTCTCACTTTTAGTCCATCCTTCCGGAAGCTGATTAGTCACCTTGTAATTGACAATATGAGCATACCAAAGTGCAACAGTGTGAGAAATGGCTAGAAGATGTTCATCAGGAAAGGAATCAGTGATTGGTGTACTTTCATAAATCATAATTCGGGATAGGTGGTCAGCTACCACATTCTCAGAACCCTTCTTATCCCGAATTTCCAAATCAAATTCCTTAAGGAGTAAGATCCATCTAATAAGTCTAGGCTTTGCATCCTTCTTGGTCAACAGGTATTTCAAAGCTGAGTGATCATAATAGATTATGACTTTTACCCCTAAAAGATAAGATCTGAATTTTTCTAGGGCAAAAACTACGGCTAACAATTCCTTTTCTGTGGTGGTATAATTCATTTGAGCATCTGCAAGGGTGCGACTTGCATAATAGATCACCACGGGACACTTGTTGATTCTTTGTCGCAAAACTGCACCGATAGCATAATCAGAGGCATCACACATGATTTCGAAGGGTAAAGACCAATCTGGAGATTGAAGAATCGGGGCTTTGGTCAAAGATTCCTTCAGAGAATTAAATGCCTTGATGCAAGATTCATCCATTTAGAACGGGATATCCTTAGCTAAGATAAGAGTTAGAGGCCGGGCAATTTGAGAGAAATTGTGGATAAACCGGCGATAGAAATCGGCATGGCCAAGGAATGAACGGATCTGTCTGACCGAGGTGGGAGGAGGAAGATTGGATATGAGATCGATCTTAGCTTTATCTACCTCTATCCCCCTTTCAGACACAATGTGTCCTAGAACAATGCCCTCTCGAACCATAAAATGGCTCTTTTCCCAGCTAAGTATCAGATTGGTGTCTATGCATCTTGCTAGCACTTGTTTAAGATTTTCCAAGTAATTTTCAAAAGAATCTCCGAAGATTGAGAAATCATCCATGAAAACTTTGAGGAATTCTCCCACCATATCGGAGAATATAGCCATCATACACCGTTGAAATGTGGCTGGTGCGTTGCATAATCCAAATGGCATTCTCTTAAAAGCAAACGTGTCATAAGGGCACGTGAAGGTGGTCTTTTCTTGATCTTCCGGGTAAATAGCCACTTGATTGTACCCGGAGTACCCATCTAAGAAGCAAAAGTACTTCTGGCCCAATAACTTTTCCAAAATCTGATCCATGATTGGGAGTGGAAAGTGATCCTTCTTAGTCATGAGATTCAGCTTTCGGTAATCAATGCACACTCTCCATCCCGTGGTGAGCCTAGTGGGTACCTCTTCTCTATGATCATTCTTGATAACCGTTAATCCAGATTTCTTAGGTACCACTTGAGTTGGGTTGACCCATTTACTGTCTGATATGAGGTAAATGATATCCGCATCCAACCATTTCACAACTTCCTTCTTCACCACTTCTTTCATATTAGGATTAAGCCGCCTTTGCATCTCCCGACTGGGCTTAGAATTCTCTTCCATATAGATGTGATGCATGTAAATGGACGGGCTAATTCCCTTTAAATCTGCCACCGATCATCCAATGGCACCCTTGTGGTCTTTGAGGACCTCGGTTAATTGGGCCTCCTACGGCGATGTGAGATTTGCCGCAATGATGACCGGGAGAGTTTGGTCTGCGCCCAAAAAGATATACTTGAGAGACTCAGGTAATGGTTTGAGTTCAAGCTCAAGAAGGTCCTCTAAAGATGGCAAAGCGGGCTCAGATTGTAAGGCTGGTAAAGGTTCAACATTGGGCCAAGATGTTAATGGGCCGGGCGAATCCTTTAAAATATTGGCTTCCTCCAAAAGGTCATGTGTGAACATCTCATTTTCTTCAACCAGATTATCCAAGATATTAATAGTATGGCATTCTTTTTCATGATCTGGGTATTGAGAAGCTTTGAAGACATTAATCTTGACCTTTTGACCCCCAAATGAAATGTCCATTATGCCAGTTTCACAATTTATATTAGCTTTGGCAGTGGCTAAGAATGGACGACCTAGGATGATTGGGGTGTGAATAAGTTCCTCAGGTAATGCCATATCCAAAATAAGAAAATCCACGGGAAAATAACAATCATGAACCTTCACAATAACATCCTCAATTAATCTCCATGGAGTTTTCACAGACCTATCAGCCAACTGCAAGATGATGGGTGTGGGTTTTAATTCCCCAATATCAAATTTTTCATAAATGGTTGTTGGCAAAAGATTCACACTAGCACCTAAATCCAATAAAGCTCTATCAAATGTAACTCCAGTTAAGTCACATAAGATTAGAGGTGCTTCAGGATCCTTTAACTTCTTGGGTAAATGATTCATCACAATCGCACTAACATCTTCTGAAAGTCGAACCTTTTCAGGTGCCATTTTAGATTCTCTTCGTGGAGTACATAATTCCTTGAGAAACTTAGCATAAGCTGGCACATGCTTGATGGCATCGAGGAGTGGAATATTAATCTGGACTTGTTTGAATAAATCCAACAACTCCTCATTATGGGCCAGTTTCTTCCTGGCATTAGGCTTAGCTAACAAGGCATTAAGAAATGGCATCCTAGGTTGATAAGAACTTAGGCCTTCATCTATCTTCCATTTTCCTTTCAGGTCCTCCTCCAACTTTTCCATGTTGGGTTCAACTTCACTCTCACTTTCAATTTCCTGAGGCCCATCAGTGGAACCTTTGGCTAACTCTCTATCTGCATGTGGTTTTTCTAAACTTCTCCCACTCCTAAGGGCTGAAATGGCTTTAGCATTCTCAAATTGCGGCCCTTTAGGTTGTGGTAATGGGCCAGGCTGAGGTAAAAGGCATGATTGCTGTGGAAAATCCGGAGGTTGATTCCTTGGACGTGCCTGCATGCATGGGCTTTGCTGCACGTGGAGGCCGGCTAGGCTTCAACGCCGGATGAAGCTGCTGCTGGAGGGCCGGTGAACGCAGCTGCTGGCCAGGTGTGGGGCAACGCGTAAGAGGTCGAGAGAGAGAGAACAGAGGGAGAGAAAGAGAAACCGTGGGAGAGAGGAAGAGAAGAGAGAGGGATTCGGCTGCTAGAGGTTGAGAGGAAGAAGAGAAGAACGGAGAGAGAGAGAGAGTTGTGCGTGGGAGAGAGCCGGAGGAGGGGAAACCGAGAGAGAGAGGGATGTGGAGGGAGAGAGATTATGGCTGGGAGGAATTGGAGAAGGAGAAGGAGTCTTCGAATCCGAGTGGGAGAGGCTGTTGTTGGTTGGAGAGAAAGAAGAAGAAGAAGAAGAATCCGAGAGATAGGGGGAATCCGGCTGCTGGGAAAAAAACGGAGAAGGAGAGAGACTAGGAATTCGAGAGTTTGCTGGGAAGAGAGGAGTCGGCTGCAGGGGAGAGAGGTTAATATAGAGAGGAAGAGAGGCGTGGGAAGGAAACTGGAGAAGAAGTAGGGCTGCGGTTGGGAAATTGGAGAGAAGGAAGGAAATAGAGGATTTTGGGAAACTCCAGAGAAAGAAGGAATCAGAGGTCTTTTTTAAAAAAGAAAGTAGACTTTAGGAAGGCGGCTTGCCCTTCTTGGGTTCTTCTTGGCCGTGGAATTAGAGCAACACTAGGGCCTCAAATGACGTTTTTATCCTTGCTTTAATCTTTTGGACAAAATAACGTCAAATTTATCGAAATTCGAATGCTAGACCTCCCCCAAATTTTCGGAAACTCCACCAGCTGCAGTGCATCATCGGCATGTCCTGTTCACATAAAATAAATATAAATTAGCACATTATCATAAAAATATCATTATATTTATTTATTTCGTCTCGGTTTTTTCGAAAAATCGCAAATGCGCTATACTCCATTAATCACATGAAATGACAATGTTTTTAAGTCAGAATTTGACGAAATTGGTACCGTTGGACTTGGTACGCAATTATCTATCATTTCATACTATTTTACAGATAAAAACATGAGTATAATGCGTTTGATTACCTTTAAATGAACAATTTAACACATTATCAGGAGGCGAGGTTACAGGATGCCCTCCATCGTGCGGAGGCCCGGGAGGCGGACTTGGCATAGCAGGTGAGAGTTGTTTATCCCTATGCTACCTTGATTGAACTTGCCTAACCCTAAGTCCTCTTACAGCGTCAGGAGGTGGAGGCCAGCTTGGCCAGGGCGAAGGAATTGGAGAACCTTAATCAACAATTAAGAGATCAGGTGCTTGAGGAAAGGGCAGCTCGAGCAAGAATAAGAGAGGGATCCCAACCAGATGTGTACTAGGAGGGGAAGATAGCCGGCCTGCGAGAGGAGCTGACGAGGTTTCAGACAGAGGTGAGTGAACTTGATTTCAAGTACCGGACTTTGTGGGACCGAGTGATGAAGAAGGGGAGAGAACGAGCTACGAGATCTAGTGCGCAGAGTCCAGGGGCTCGTCTGCCTATCCCTGCCCCATCAGCTGGGCAGGCACCCGCCGAGAGTTCTATCTTTAGGGACCTCGACTCCCTACTCGCTAAGGATGCATGGAGGGCTCTCCGACCTGCCAGATCTTCGGGTTCCATGCGGCCGGCATCGGGCCATCGCCGTGCTTGAGAGGACGATGCCGAGAGTCAGATGAGACACACCTCTCGTGAAAGGAAAGAGGATGAGGGAGAGAAGAGAGATTGAGTGTTGTTACAGGGGGCATGCCTCTGTTTTATGATGTATGAACTTTACGTTATGCTTGCATATTTCACTGTTGGATGTCTGGGCATTTCTTGCTTTGCTTTTGTTCACACATGTTCTTCTTGTATGCACAACATTAGGGGAAACAGTTAGTATTATCTGTTTTTGGCCCCTTTCCCAAAAAGAGCAACTACCTTTTCCCTAGCTTTTGCATAGGGTCAAGGGGCCGTGTCCTACTAACCAGACAAAAGTAATGATGCAATAAAACATGCAAATGCTAAGGGATATTAACAAATAAGGTGTGTAGTGGTGGATGTTTTTAATAAATGAAAACATGTTTTTGATTCCGACCACCTGGTTACTGCCCATTCTTTGCCTGGTTGAATGATGAAAGAGAATGCACACTCAACTTCCCAGGTATCCTAAGCACACATCTAGGTTGATTTGGGCCTCTAAACTCCTCAAACTGACCTCGACCGGCTAAGATTCATACTGATGACAATATCGTCATGCCATGCTTAGGTTCCCAGCTGCTTCCGACCACCATGTTCGCCCAAAACGTTTTCGAGGTAAATGATTTGCCAGACCCAAATCTCTTTCCTCACAGCCTAGAAGATATAAGGTGGAACACCTTGGAACCCTAAAAGTCAACCGCGCGACGCTGACCCGGAATCAGACGCCGTCGCACCTATAGGTGACGCACTTGCATTGACCTAAGCCCGAAGTCTTGAGGGTGCTCATCGAGATTATGGTTAAGAGATTGATTCACCAGAAACACGGACATTACTCTTTAGCCATTTTGAACCTCTGTGATCATGTGAGCATGTGATGATTTTTGAAAATGAACAATTTTAAAATGTTGTTCAGTCTTTAGCTAGCTATCTCATTTTAAACCTTGGGGGAGAAAAAGTGAAGAAATTTAGAGGCAAACCTCACAGGAGGATAAATAAAACCAGTAAAAGATAGGGCTAATGACAAAACGGATCCTTTTTTGACCTCTTAGATGCCCCTATTTACTTTTGATTTTTCAGGCCTTTGATGAATTTCATGGCTAGGCACGGTCACGACCAGGCTTTTTTGTACAATTACTTGAACCCTTTTCATTTTTATTGGTATTTTCAGGGTTATTTGCTTTTCATTTCTTATTCCACTAGCGGGAACACTGCCCTCTTCATGTGCTATGTTCCTTTACATTTCATATTTGGGCCGATTTGAGGGGTTACATCTATCGGGTTGTTGGGAACCGCAACTTGTTGAGCTCGACTGTTTAAGGGCGTCGACTGTCCTGATCAGTCAAGAGTCGAAGAGCAAAAGTTGCAATTGACAGTGTACTAAAGACATTGAACTCATTTTAAGCAGGTTCACTTTGAAAAAACATGCAAATATGTACATCTTGTAATGACCATAGAGATCTATATGAAAGTAAAGCAGACACGTCCAAGGTTTAGGTGGACCAAAGTCTCAACTAAACCTTAATAATAACCCAATCTATCATGCAACTAGACCTAGACAGGGGGTTACATGGCAGTCACCAAATGGTTGGATTTTGTGTTTTTTTTTAATTTTTTTGTGCTTTTCATTAAGTATGTACATATTTACAAATGTTTTTGCTGCTTTTTGGAATATTCAATTTTTTTTTGGATTTTGAAATTTTGATTTTTTTTTGTTTGATTTTTCAAGGATAAAACTTCTTCATATACACTCCATTCCAAGGATGAGGTAATTCTTCTCTATTTTCATTGATTAGACGATATGCATTACCTGAGTATGCCTCCTTGATTACAAACGGACCTTCCCAATTTTCTTGCAATTTATTCCTAGGACCAGAAGCTTTGATCATTTTTCTTTTGAGTACAATTTCTCCAATTTCAAATTTTCTTTTGACAACCTTTTTTACACAAAATCTCGCGATCCTGTTTCTGTAAACTTGAGCGTGGTTTGCCACCATTAACCTTCTTTCGTCTAATAGTTCCAGTTGGGTTAACATGGCTTCACGACATTCAACGTCGATGATTCCACTATCCAACTGCACTCTTAAAGAAGGGAGAAGGATCTCATATGGAAGTCTCGCATCTGTCCCGAACATTAATACATAAGGTGTTTGTCCGATGAGAGTTCGGACAGAAGTGCGATACGCCCAAAGAGCCTCAACTAGGCGATCAGACCAATCTGAATAATTGTGAGATCTACAAGTTCTTTTGATGATTCGAATGAGGGTTTTATTGGTTGCTTCCACTTGACCATTTCCTTGTGGGTAGTAAGGCGAAGAGTGATGCAAATTAATACCATACTTAATACACATGTCATGGAGCTCCTGGGAGATGAATTGTGGTCCATTGTCGATGACGAGATCGCGCGCTGTCCCGAACCTAGTGAGAATGTTATGCTTGATGAACTTCACCACCCTGGATGCTTTGATCTCCGCGAATGCTTCAGCTTCACCCCATTTAGTGAAATACTCAGTGGCAGTTAAGATGAATGATTTCTTTTTCATTTCGCCTGATCTATCTTCCAGAGGTCCTACAATATCGAATACCCACATGGCGAAGGGCCAAGGGAAATGATAGGATTGAGGGATGATGAAGGTGCATGAATCTTGTTAGCATGTAACTGACATTTCAAGCATCTTCGAACGAATATGGAACAGTCAGCCTCCATTGAAGGCCAATAATAGGACATGAGATGTTTCTGAGCTAAGGCACGACCATTGATATGACAACCGCAATTGCTCGCATGAGCTGCCTTGATGATATGAAGGATCTCGACATCATCTAGACACCGAAGGAGTATTCCAGTGAACAATCTTCTTAAAAGAAGTCCGCCTAAGATGAGATAGCATTGAGATGCACGGCGGATTGCCTTGCGATCAGATTCTGTGGCATAAGACGGGAAGGATTCATCCCGAAGGTAGTTTATGATATCAAAATACCATGGATTTCCATCATCCCAATCGGGAGTGAGTTCCTCCGTAATGACAGAGACATGCTCAGATGAGAGGAGGAACTATTGGAACTAGGGGTCCCAAAAGGAGGGTGAGTCTTGCTTTTGTACAGTGATGGCTACTGAGCTTCTAGTGATGGGAATTTCTAGTGCTAAAGATAAGGAGGCTAAGGCATCCGCTAGAATGTTCTGAGACCTAGGCACATGTACATAGGTAATCTTTCTAAAATGCCTAGCTAGCAAACTTACCAATTCCTGATATGGCTTCAACTTAGGGTCCCGAGTCTGATACTTGCCCACGGTTTGGCGGAGGATCAATTGAGAATCTCCAATGATTCTCAATTCTATGACTTTGAGAGACAATGCCAATTTTAAGCTAGCTAAGAGGGCCTCATATTTAGCGACATTGTTCGTTACTGAGAAGGAGAGTTGGCAAGCATGCGGAATACTTACCCCTTCTGGGGATATGAGGACAGCTCCTATCCTACTGCCTTGAGAGTTAAGTGCCCTATTGAAGTAAAGGACCCAGGATGGAGTATCATCCACTATTAGGCCCAACTCCTCATTTGGGAACTCATCGTTGGTGGATGAGAATGTAGGCAACGGATGGTGAGCTAGGTGCTCGACAATTGCTTGCCCCTTTACAGCCTTCTGACTTACATAAGTGATGTGAAACTGGTTCAAGAAGGTCTGCCAATGCACCAGCCTATCCATTACAACTGTCCGCTCTAGCAAATATTTTATCGGGTCCATTCTAGCTAGAAGTTTAACCTCCTGGGCGAGGAAGTAGTGCTTCAATTTCTGCACTACCCAGACGATAGCCGCACATGTTCTTTCCATAGCTATGTATCTCTTTTCAGCGTCGTTGAAGACTTTGGAAAGATAATACACTGCTCTTTCTTTCTTCTCGTCGACAAGTTGGGCCAATACTGCTCCAGCTGATTCTTCAGTGGTGGAGACATATAGCAATAAAGGCCGTCCCGGGTTAGGAGCCATAAGAACTGGTGGATTGAGGAGATAACACTTCAATTTGTCGAAGGCCTTTTGACACTTATCACTCCAAACGAACTTTGCCCCTCCTTTCAATAAATCATAAAAGGGTTTACATCTCACAGAATGTTGAGATATGAACCGTCTGATAAATTGTAAATGGCCGATAAGACCCCTTACATCCCTGACACTCCTAGGAGGGGGCATTTCCGCTATCGCCTTCACTTTGTCCGGATCAACCTCATTCCCTCTCCTACTTACCATAAACCCCAGCAATTTGCCAGAGGAGACACCAAATACACACTTCTTTGGATTCATTTTCAGTTGGTGCTCTCTTGACCTCTGCATTACAGCTCTAAGAATTTGAGCATGCTCCTTCCTGGTTTTAGACTTCACTAGGATGTCATCCACATAAACCTCTATGTCGGTGTAAATCATGTCATGAATGATTGCCATCATTGCCCTTTGGTAGGTGGCTCCAGCGTTCTTAAACCCAACCGGCATGACCATGTAGCAATAAGTTCTCTATGGGGTTATGAAAGATGTCTTCTCTTAGTCTTCTTTAGCTAGTCGGATTTGATTATATCCTGAAAAACTATCCATGAAGGAGAACATTTCAAATCCAGCCGTATTGTCGACCAGCAAGTCTATGTGAGGAAGTGGGAAATCATCCTTCAGACATTCCTGATTGAGGTTACGAAAGTCTATGCAAACCCTAACATTTCCGTCCTTTTTTGCCACGGAGACGATATTAGCGACCCACTTAGGATAGAGCACTACCTGAATGAACTTGGCCTTGTGTAATTTGTCAACCTCTTCTTTTACCTTAAGTGCTAATTTTAGCTGTAACCGTCTCGACTTTTGTTTCATGGGTCTTACATCAGATTTGAGGTTTAGCCGATGCTCTACCAATTCTGTGTTTAATCCGGGCATGTCCACATATGACCAAGCAAACCTGTCAAGATATTCTCGGAGTACGGCTATTATGGACTTTTCTTCTTCTAGACTCAATTTCGCACAAATTAGCACTACCTTCGGATCCTTCTCAATTCCGAGGTTGACTTCTTTAGTGGGCTCATCGACGGCTGACGAAGGCTCATCAAACCGTCTCATCTCACTCACAAAAGGTTTGGCCAAGTCATCATCTTCTTGCTCCTCATCTTCACTAAGCTCAAACACACCTAAGCCATCATTGCAAGACTCACCATGCAATGGCTCTATTGGTTTAGAGATGACCCCTTCTTGAATAAATTCGCTAGCCCCTTTTAAGTATTTACACTTATTTGCTAATTCCTGAACTAATAAAGATGGAACTTGCTTAAACTTAAATCTTGAACTACTATGTACATGACTTGGAGAATGATTTAGAATTGTCCCTACCGGGACAACGGTAGATCCTTGAGACAAAGACCCAGTGATGGAAGATTTGTTCCAACATGCCAGTTCTTTGAAAGTGACTTCACACCCTGGGGTGTAGGAATTGGACTTTTTTTTTTATCACCAAATGTCTCGAACGCGAAACATTCGGGAGATTGTGTTATGACCGGAGCTGGGAGCATAAGAACGGAAGGTGGGTGGAATAAGAAAGGAATTAACGTGGCAGGTGCCGGTTCATTCTTGACCAAAAAGAGCCTTACCCATAGGCTATTTGGTTCATGAAACAAGGATGTTATGCCGAAGTCTTCTTCATTTTCCTCATCCTCATTCTCTTCTTGTATTCCTTCTTCTATCCTGAGCAACTCCTACTTTTTCTTCACGAAGTGATTCATGAGGGACCATTTTCTATCCTTTTTGCTGGTTCAGTTGACTTGTAGCCTAACCCGAATCCCCTGAAGATAGGGTTCTCTGAAATGGGCTCTTGCATCCCTTGTTATTATCTTCCTAATCCGGAACCTAAATTATACCCCATTTTATCCCTTGTACCTTTCTTGGAAGTTATCATAGATGGAATCTGCTCTGCTGTTATTGAGTCTAGTGACTCAATATAGGGAGTGCTTTTGACTTTCACAATTTTCCCATTATACGGGAACTTATAGCACTGATGGTTGGTGGATGGGATCCCCAGAGTTTGGTCCATCCAAGGTCTCCCTAAAATAGTGTTGTAGATGGGTTTAACATCCAAGATGTAGAACTCTGAAATCATAGTCACTGGACCAATTTCTAGTTGTAGGAAGATTTTTCCGTCTGCCGGTCTTTGAGAATTTTCATAGGCTGAGACCATCATGGAGGTGGACTCAATCTTTTCTGGATCTATTCCTATCTTTTTTAGAGTTTTGAGGGGACAGGCATTAATGGAGGCTCCAGTATCCAATAGAATGGAGTCTACTGAGTGACCATTGAGAGAAGCAGTTAGGCACAAAGGAAGAGATCAGCACTCGAGGGGAGCCAAATCCTTTTCTGGGAAGGACATCATGGGTGCTTGAGTGACCAAGAGAATGGCATTGGTGACTCCTTCAATAAGAAGATCTTCATTGACTGTGATTTGTTGTAGGAAATTGAACAGTGTTTCCTTATGTGTGGAAGATTTCCGGATCAGCTATAGAATGGAAATCGTGGCAAGAGTCTTCTCCAAATGCTGGAGGATGTCATATTCAGATTGAGCATTTCCCGCAATCGGGATTGAGTTATCTTGGGAGTCTAAAGGCTGGCTTGGAGGAATAATACGGTTCCTGAGTGTTACCCCCACCGAAATTGGATCTGCCTCTTTCACTGGTGACCTTATAGGATTAAAGCGGGTCATCGACCCCTGGTTCTTGGTTGGGCATAAGACAGATAGAGGGGGTCCCTCAACTGTGATTGGAGGGATCTAAATGAGGGTGACTGGCTTGAGGATTGCCGGTTGTTCCTTAGGTCGGATTAGGACCAAAGGTTTGTCTTGAGAGATTATGGAGACATCTGGGGTGGACCTTCCAGTCTCATTCAGCCAAGTGGGAACCTGATGTTGTATCCCAGATCCTTCATACTCCCAAATATTGCTCTCAGCGAACCACTCTGGGTTCTAGGTCTCTGATCAAAGTGTTGATCTTACCTTGAGAACTGGATGGATCTTGAACTGCTTGATGAGAAGGTAACGGATCTTTCCCAATTCCTAACTCCTTCTTAGCCCTTAAGGCATCAATGGCCTTCTTCATATCCTCCCAGTTTATCCTACCTTCATCATTCAGATCATACACCCAATCCCTGAAGGTGAAGCAGTTGTAGATTGTGTGACCTGGGATCCTATGGTAGGGACAGTACCTAGACGTGTCCGTACTGCACGGAACACTTTCTCGTTGTGGCAGGAGTTGGATGGCATTGCAAGCTAGCAAGGCATAAAAAATGTCCGCTAGTGATTCTGGCAAAGGTGGATATGATGTGCGTTTGGCCATGGGACGACTATAATTAGTCGGGGGAGGAACAGCTGAGTATTGCTTCTGATTGGACTGAGCATCAGACTTAGGTTGAGAATTGGGAAACCTAATTGGTTGTGCTAGCATGCTAACCTGCTCATTGATGGTGACTCCTTCTGTGGTGGGAGTCGGTGTGGCTTTCTTGTTCCTGTTTATATTCTCGAAGAACGAAGGCAAAGAGGAATCCCAGATTTGAGACTGAACTACCCTAGCTCAATTATATAACTGAGCGAATGTTTGAAGTTCGCTAAGCATGAGAATAGCTCAGAGCTGTGAGGTAGCATTGTTGACAAGCATAGTGACAGCTTGGACTTCATGGATGATAACCTCTGTTCTAGAGGCCATGGCTCTCCACCTATTAGCGAAGTGAGTGAAGTCTTCGTCAGACTTCATTTTCTCCATTACGAGATCGAATAAGGTGGGAGGCAAGGCTGCCATGTGATTGAAATGGGTGACGAATCTTTCCGAGACCGTATCGAAATTGATTAGGTCCGTGGCTAGTAGGGAATAAAACCACCTCAAAGCCTCACCCTCTAGAGACTTCTGAAAGAGGTGGACAAGGAGGACTCTATCATAGAGCCACTGGTGAGAATCCATGAGAAACCCTGATAGGTGATGATGTGGGTCTGTGGTACCATCGTACTTCCTGTACTTGGGTACTTTGAATCCTGGTGGAAAGTAGGCTGAAGGGAGCTTATAATAGCTCGAAAGGGAATGAGGTGGTCTCAAGATAAGATTTTCAGCCATGAGCTGCCGCACACAAGTCTCGACCTCATTTTTGTAAATGAACTCCTCCTGTTTGGGAGGTGTGATCTGGTTGATGAAATTAGATTGGTTTGTTTGAGCTGGCATCGTCTAATTAACCTGGGGTCGGCAAGAAGATCCTTGGAATTGAGTCTTCCGAAGAGTGAGATCCTACATTTTACCACAGGAGACTAACTGGATGAGTTGATTAGGAGTATACCGCGATAATACAGCAATGAGTTCCGGATCTTCTCCGGGATTCTGAAATGTTCTATTTGAAATTACCAGCTCATCTTCCCCTTGCGAGGTAGAAGATTCATCAAAATCTTTCCTCCTATGTTCCTCTCTGGATGTTTAGAGCATACCTATGAAGGTTTGTTGTGGATCCTCTTCAATTTCAAATAGAGGGTTATGTGTGACATTGTTACCAAACTCATCCATATCATCATACACAGTGTTAACATACATTTGATTCATTATGAAACACAAATCCTAAAAGATTTTATATTTCACTTGAAAGGTTAACCGTGTATTATGAGTGTTGGTTTCTAACAAATCAAGTTCAAACCCTTAGCGACCCTGTACTTTTCTTTCAAAACATGTTCCACCAAAGTTTAGTTAAGTGTTCTTTGATTTTGAAATAATTCTCTCAGTGACGCCTATGCGTAGATGATTTTGAATAGGAAGGCTTAATTCCTCACACAAATCCGGGATCCTATTAGGTGGTTTAGGTACAACCCGCTCGGTAGCCAAGTGGGAATCCCTAGCTCACGGAGACTCACGGAGGTTCCCAACAGAATAAGACTAGTCACACCCGAGTGAGAATCCTCAGGTGGAAAGTCAAACACTGTGGGAGACATAACTAGAAGTGTGATGCCGGCTCTTTCTTAAGACCCCCACGCAGAACGCCCTGAATTTGACCCAAAGTTAACAGGCAAGAGAATAGTAAACACAACCGGAACACGCAACAATTTAATCAACTAGTGAAAGGACAGCCCGAAGACCAACTGCCTAAGGGCTTGGACGGCCAGAATTGTGGCCGTCCTATAGCCTGGACGGCCAGCCACTTGGCCGTCTTGGAGCTTGGACGGCCAGGTACTTGGCTGTCCTGGAGTCTGGACGGCCAAGTGCATGGCCGTCCGTGGGAGCGACTCTTACCTTCTTTTAACTATCTTACTATGTGCGCGGTGAGCAAGAGAGTGTCCCACCGTGATCGCCAGAGGGCTGTAGACGCCCGGAACGTCCCCGTCACTGCTGTCTCCTTCCGGCGAGGGCTTCTCCGTTCGTCTTAGCACTACGGCTATTTAGACAGGGTTAAGGATTGGAATGTGTGATCGCCAGGAGCATTACCTTACGGTCCCTGTGCTCCGCAGGATGATGAGGTTGATCGCGTTCTGGTGGAGCGAGAGATGACGGGTTCCTCTTCTCTACTTTCGGTCGGCCGAAGGTAGAGAACTCGGTAGTCTGCGCGCAAAAAATAGTAAGAGCCCCTGAGAAACAAAGATAGAACAAAGAAACAAAAACCCAATTAAGACTAACGTACAGAAGCTATTCATGCATATGATCAAATAAACCAAAAATTGAATAGGAATGCACCAGTGGGTGTTTGGGGAGGGAAGGAGATCATATGTTTATGGCCACCCACCTCCCATTTTTTGTTTGGGACCTCTATTAGAGTGGGTGCTAAGATGTCCTAAGATGTGTGCATGCAGGTGGGATGCTCGTGTGTGGTAATAGTGAAAGGTAGAAGTAATGTGGTAAAAGGAAAAGAGTAGGAGGAGAAGATGATGCTATGGAGTAGATGGATGGTGGGAATGCAATGAAAAGGAAAAGAGAGAAGTAAGCAGAGAATTAAGAAAACAGACCCATTTGGAATGCAGAGGATTCATTTGCTTCCTCTGACTTGTAGACTGCCAAGGCTTTCTCCCACTTGAAGCTCTTCAATCTCCAACCTCGCAAATTGAAGCCTTTCAACCCCTGCCAACCCCCTTTCTTGAGGGGACATGGAGGGTTGGCTTTCCACGGGTGGTGGAAGGCAAGGGTTGGCCTTCCACGAAAAGGTGGTGAAAGGTGAAAAAGGTGGCCAAAAGGTGGAAGGCAAAGTAGCTGGCCTTCCGCAGGTAGTGGAAGGCGGCCTGGTTGGCCTTCCACGGATAGTGTAAGACAAGGGTTGGCCTTCCACGGAAAGCGAAGATTGGTTAATGGGACTAATTATTTAGTGAGCTAAATTATGTGAGAAATTAGATGGATTAAAGTGGTAATGTGGGATTTATGACCAATGAGGTGTCCAAAATCGGGCGTCTACAGTGGGGGGTGAAACCTTCCGATGCCTGAGTTAGGTTCTAGAAGACGAGATCTTGCTAGAGGTTTGTCGTGCACAAAAAAAGCATACCTTACTCTGGAGAGGGTCCAGAGATTATATGGTCTCCCCCTTGAGGTGTGCTGGGGACGGTTTCCTTCGGGGGAGCGATTTGCCTACAATCGGATCCCCCTGATTTGGGGAGATCGTAGGATATTGGGTAAGCCAAAACTTCCCCATTGTTGGATTGGGGGGATCCTGCGGACCTGCCATAAGTGGGCGGTTAATTCCGTAGGACCCACCTGATAGTAAGGATTGTGACGGAGTTCCCCTAGGAGGGCCTTGCCGAGGACCCAGGGGATCTCGGGAGTGAAGACTGGGCTTCGCGCAGAGAGATCCAAGGTTGGCCCAGGATTCGGCTCTTATAATGTAGGTCAGGGCTCTGAATGTTGCATGGCCCTTTGCGTTGTTCCTGAAAGGTTGTGGGCTTATGGGCCTTCATACTTAATGGGCTAATTGGGCTGAGCCCAATTTCCCCTCGTCAAATAGAATAAATTTGCTATGTCCTTCAGTTTCTCCAAGTTTTTACTACTAATAACATTTAGATCATGGAAGTACTCCAGCTAATTAACTCCATGACTTGTTTGCGTTGCTAAACAAGCGGATGCGATGATAGAAAACTCAAATACTCCACCTTTTGTTTGGTCAAAATCTAATTTGCTGCTTTTGTATTGTTTATTGGAGCAATCCGACCATTTAATTAGATGCTATACCTAAAGAATGTCTGTGGATGCTTCTTTCTTTTAGAACAGAGGAAATGAATTCTTTGCATGTAAATTATTTGATTAAATGATTGAATAAGTCTTGTAAAAATGAAAGAAAATATAGTACCAAATGTTTGTGACATAACTTTTTTCAAAAATTAATATTTTCTTTCAAGAATTCTTGAGTTGCTGTATGTGGCCATGTTTGATGCGAGTTACGCTTGAAGCTTGGCTTCTGTTGAACCCCATGAATTAATTTTGATGATAATAAAGCCTACATTTTGTGTATTAACACATTTGTTAATGTACGAAAAGGTTTGAGAAAGTTGTTATGAAATATCATGCTCAAATAGATGAAAAGTAAAATATTTTGGACATCTCTGCATAAGAGGTATCAAGACCATGGGTAACAGAAGCAAACCCTGTTTCACAAACATTACAAATATAAAAAAGTGTTCAACATAAAAATTATAGATGACTTAAGATCTTTCCAACACATATAAGATCACTTAATCTAATATTTCTACACAAAATTGTGATTTTTCTAAATTGACTTATTTGTGCAAAACATAACAGAGCATTCTAGCATCTCAGTACTTGACCAAGGTGTCCACACTATGACTTCACAAAAGCCATTTGGCTATAGGCTACATTGCAGGGTGTCAACACCATGACTAAGGGAGTTGACACCACCCAAGTCACATGCAGACTTTTTGACCATTGGGCCTTCTATTCTCTAAAGAATCAATTGCCTTGAGCCTCCAATAGCCCTTTAGCTATAAGGCTCTATTAAAGGACTATAGGTGAGCATTCTTCAAATCATCCACACATTAGAATAACTTGTGCAATTAAAGGAAGTTTATGGGTGATCTTTAAGTTACAATTTAGTAATATAAGATTACTTCAAGATGTGTTCTTGGAAGAAAGAGATGGACTGCGCCCTCTCATTATTTATATTATTATTTTATCTCTTTTATTACTAGTCCTCATTATTATCTCCTTGGTAACCTAGTTTGTATATTTGGTGAGCTAACAAAATATCAACTAGTATGTATATTTGATAAGTTAGCACTAAATCAACTAACTTAAATGATTTGTAAATTAACACTATATCAACTAGCTTATGGTAGTAGAAAATCAAGGTATGTTGACGTACATTACCACGTGATCAAGCCACTATAAGAATTCTTGTCTCTGTTATGTGCAAAACTCTATGATAACATTTGAAAATAATGTTTTAAAAATACGAACTCAAACAAATGTTGGCTTAAAAATGTATTTTAAGAATAATCTAAAATAATTAATTTCAACATTGAAAAACTCGCTTTTAAACTAAATCATAAAATTATTTAGATTCAACAAATTTATTATTTTTCTTTGATGTATTAAACTAAGTTTTGAAGATGAAGAAGGAGAGATTAAAAATAGCATGACATCAATGGAAATTTCCTAAACAATCACCTCTTGTCTTTCAAATAGCTTACTTTTAATTACTTCTAAAATGGAAAAGGATTGATGAACTTCATTATTTTTCTCAATTGAACATAAAATATTAATCTTAAAAGTAATTTTCGTAATTTTTTGCTTGGAATCGTATGTTCTGAATAGTATAACTTTTTGAAATCACTTATATTTACTGCTATCCAGTGACTTATATGTTGATTAAAGGAGACAAAACTAACTCAAACTTTTGTTGAACCTATGCCATGATAATATTGGACGATATAATTGCATAAAAATATGTATCAGATAGCATTATGTGTGATGGGGTAAGCCAGGAGCTGGACCTAAGTGGGCCAAGAAATGAGCTCTATCGTGATCCGGATCCCTTGCGATACAAAACGACAGATGCGCTTTCTGTTAGTCTTAGGTGGCCTACAAGCCAATCTGACTATGTAAATATCGTTCATTTATTAATAAAATGACACATTTCATTATGTGTGATTCGTATTGTTACCGTCTCATAATGAAGTCCGTGAGTATGTGCGATAGTGATCAAATTATGATGAGATCATACTAATGAGGCTGATCACTTAAACACATATTCTCAATTGTTCATAGTCGAAGGATATCTGAGATGGACATCAAATATACGGTAAGACTAGTGCATATTACTCCAGCTCATACGATGAGGGTGACTAATCTCATAGTCACTTGTGTGGAGACAGTAAGGCAAATCTGTAGGTGCTCATTAGAGAATGAGTTCACTGAACTGATCCGACCGAATCGCTGGATGGTATAGTACCTTACTGTCAACCAGCTTGATTCTGTTGTCGTTGTTGCGTGGATGGTCCTCGGACCTGAGACACCAAGGACACCTTGTCGGTGGACTTTGTGCTTTGACCTTATTTTATGAATCACTATTCACGGGATTCTAAATAGCCAAAGATCAGGTACAGCGGTATACTGTCGAAGAGAATTGGATGTCAATAAGGAATCATTTGCTCTCGGTACTTAGAGAGAGAATGCTCTAGGAAGGATGCACGAAAATTCCTGGCCAGGGCAGATGATAATATTGGGAAAGGAGTTTTTCGATATTATTCAGCAGCATCCGATCCTAGTGAGTCGATCGGTTTAAGGTTTGACGATACACTATAACCTGAGTTTACTTGAGAACATTGTACGAATGAAGGATTATATCCACGCGGTAACTGTCGACGGGAAGGTTCCAATAGTGGGTTGTTTAACCCCAATACCTTCTGGGTTCATGCAGTGTTGCTTGGCACCCAATGTGATCGGAGGTCCAACCAAATTTAATGCGCGACATTGATTTGGTTGATTAATTAATTAATATGAGTTATTAATTGATTAATTGTGTCAGTGAAGATTCACTGGGCTTAATGGGCCATTATCCAGACTGGTAATTGGGCCTAGAGGATCACATGCAAATGATTCTCAAGGCGATGGATTAAAAGTCGGTTTTATATTAAATCGGAGGTTTTTATGAAAAATCGCATAGTTAATATAAAATGTAGAGAACGGGCTGAGCAGGCCAAGCTGTTGTTCAACCCTAGCCGCCCCCTCCTCTCTCCCTCTCTCTCTCTCTCTGGCGCCCCAGGCCGTCCCTCCGCTATGGGTCTGCTCCACCGTCTTCTCCGACTGTCGTTCGACGGGAATTCGACCACGCATTGCGGCGATCGGCGAACCATTCGTACGCTGCGAGGAATAAGGAACGAGAGGAAATCCACTGCGAGGAGGATCACGTGGACTTCGCTAGAGGCCAGACGTTTGTGCGGCTGGCACGCTGTCACACCGACGGAGCCATTCAGACACGAATTCGAATCCACACACGGTAAGAAACGATAATCTGATTATCCGCTTTAGATTATCCGAAACGGGAAACGAATCTCTGTATTTATTTTATTTATTCCGCTGTGTTTGCGATATGGAGAAACACGAGAACCCAACAGTAGTATCAGAGCCAGGTTCCACTGTTTCTCGTCTCGTTTCAATCTCCGAATTAATATTTTCATGAATTATTCAACGCATGGTTTTATTTTTATGCAAAGTTAATAATCATTTGATGATTGTTGCGATTAGATCGCTTATTTTTGTATAAAAATTAAAATTATTTTGGGGATTTTCGGAGTTCTTCATATGATGAAGATCAGGGTTTATTGTAGCTTTGTTCGGGCCTCCCAAGCATTGGAATGGAGGACAGAGACCCCGAATGATCTGGGGATAGTCACCAGTCATCACTGGGTTCCTGGCCGGCGTTGGAGAGGCCGCTGGAGGAGGCCGGAAAACTTCTTCTTCTTCCTAATGGTGTGAAAACCAGAAAATTAGGTCAATTAAAAGGGCTCGGCTGGCAACTTGATAAGCCACCACCGACGGCGCGCCTGAACACCCCCCCCCCCCCCCAGTGGTTCGCGGCATGGCCTAAGTCCGAGCCCCTAGTTCGAACTAGGGCTCCAACATGGCCGAGCCCGGGGCTTAGGCCAGGTGCCCAACGGGCTAAGCCAGTCCGCCATTTAATCCCCAACTCTTTTCAATTATTAATCCCCAATAACCCAATTAAAAGATAACTATTCTTTAATTTTAAATTTTCAAAATTTGTTTTGAAATTAAAATTTATTATTCAATTTTATTTAATTGGGTTATTAATGATTTTAAATCATTTTAATTAATAATTAGATTTTAACTAATTACTGTCAATTATTAATATAAGTGTTAAATTAATAATTAATCTTAATTTGACTAATTTAAGAGTTTGATTAGCATTTAATAATTATTAGTCTAAGTCTTAGATTATTAATTATTAAATCATCTAATTGTTAATTAATTAGAGTTAGTTATTAATTTAAGTGTTAAATTAAAAATTAATTTAAATGACTAATTTAAGTGTTTAATTAGTAGTCATTAATTAATTAGTGTTAATTATTACTTTAAGGGTTAAATTAATGATTAACATTAATTATCTAATCTAAGAGTTAGATTAATACTTTTTAGTTAATTAAAGTTAATTGTTAATTTAAGTGTTAAGTTAATGATTAATTTTAATTAACTAATCTAAGAGTTAGATAAAAAATTATTAATCAATTAGTGTTAATTAATAATTTAAGTGTTAAATTAGTAATTAACAGTAATTAACTAATCTAAGAGTTAAATTAGAGTTAATAAATAATTTAAGTGTTAAATTTAATAATTAACTTTAGTGGACTAATCTAAGAGTTAGATTAGTAGTTTATTATTAATAGTCTAATTGTTAGATTATTAATATTGATTTAATATTGATTAATCTAAATGTTAGATTATTTTAATTATGAGAAATGTTCTAATGGCATGGAATATTCTGGAATTGTTAATTTAGAGAGTGTACACATGTGATGTATGTTTTATATGCTTTTAAATATGATTTAATTGTATGTTAAGATAATTAAATGAGTTTTCAAAATTCAAATGTCAATTTTGATTGGATCCTAATTTTTTTTAAAAAAAAAAATTAAAATTATTTAATTTTGAAAGTCTTTTATTTTAGCCATGAAATGCGCTTATCATGTGTTGAATGGTTAAAATACACCGTGGTCATGGATATACAATTTCAAATTATTCATGTGATGAATAATGTGTGTGGATCGTGGTTATGTGATTACATATTTATTAATTGTTAATAAATAGAGGTCTACGTACCTCTCTCTCTCTCTCATACTCAGATGTTATTCTACCTCCCTCTCTTTTGTACTTGCTATAAAGCCTTCTTCTATTCACATGTAAATTTTGAATTTATTGTAATCTGATTGAGGCAACCGAGGAAGGAGTGAGGATGATCTACAGCTGCAACTAGGAAGGCGATTTGATGGAGATCCTTTGCCTTTATGTTTGCAGGCTTATCTGATATAATTGTTATGTTAGATTGTGTGTGCGTTTGACTGTTGGCTCCAGTCAAACTCCCTGTGCTATGTATGACCACACTTGACATGTATGTAATACAAAATTTTTATTTTTGATTATGAATCAAAGTAGGTATAGTATTTATTAAATATATACGATATATTTATATACCTAGGAAAGACCAAGATAAAAGTTATATAAAACCCTCGTCTAAATTCTAAGCCGTAACGTGAATAGTTAAGAACTTACAGCGTGGTCCACCATCGTGATAGTCATAGGATTCGAATTACTTTTGGTAGGTTTGTTGTGCTATCCACAAGACATGTTTAATTGTAAAGAGAGACTATGTCTATGGCATTAGATGCCTATTGATCGGGGTAGAGGAACCATATAGCTTTGTTGTGCTATCCACAAGGACGGCATGCAAATCTATGCTCGTCTTGTAACGATGGTTAGCTTAGACCAAAATTAATAATTAATAGTTTGTTGTGCTATCCACAAGGCCATTAAATCTCTGGAGACTGAAAATATGATCGGATATTGCAAGGAGTTGCAAGTCCCATGAGATGGATGCTCTTTGATTGCATTACAATTTGTTGTGCTATCCACAAGGCTGTACTGTAAGTCATTGAGATTCTGATCCCCACTAGGAGACTGTCGGCGTCTCCCGTTCTGTATATCTGAGGGTTATACAATCCGTCGAAAATTAGTGGGAGTTAAAACTTGAATAAAATACCATATCTTGTTTATATTTAATAATTGAACATCTGCTAAAATAGATTTTATCTCCTGTAAGAAAATATGTCGTCGAATAACCCACTCCGTGGCATACTTGATGCCAATATTTTGACTGACGTAAACTACTCAGATTGGCTCAGAAACCTGAAGAGTGTCTTTAAATCTGAGCATATTGCCTACGTCTTTGGAGCTGATCCTCCTGCTGAACCAGCATTAGATGCCCCTAAGGTAGAGATGGTCGCATATAATAAAAGATTGAAGGACAAAGGCGAAGGACTAGTAAAGGGTGGCTGCTTCTACTGTAAGCAGAATAGTCATTGGAAGAGGAACTGCAAGGACTTCCTCAGCGATAAAGCTCATGGAAAAATGAAGCTATCAGAAACCTCATATATCTATATGATAGATATCAACCTGTCAGTTAGAGATTTTACATCTTGAGCATTAGATATCGGATGTGTTTTTCATATCTGCCATTATGTGCAGATGCTGACAATTAAGCGCAAGCTGAGAAAAGACAAGGTGAAACTGAGGCTAGGAAACGGCGCAAAAGTTGCGGTAATTGTTGTTGGGACAGTAAACCTCATGCTTCCATCGAGAGACGTCTTATCATTGGAAGATTGTTATTATGTTCCTAGCATAATAAAGAACATCATATTAGTATCTTGTTTGGACAAGATAGGATATAAGTTGTCTATTGAGAATAGAAGTTGTTTGACTTATTATGGTAATAAATTAATAATTTCGGCATCTTTAGTCAACGACCTATATCTTTTAGATGTTTCTTATTACAATCTTCACGTTGATAATGCTCTTAAAAAGAGTAAGAATTGTGTGAACCAAGCCTACATGTGGCATTGTAGACTTGCGCACATCGATGAAAGCAGGTTGCAAAAGTTGCATCGACATGATTATTTAAATGCATTCGATTATGAATCGTTTATGACATGTGAGTCCTGTCTTATGGGAAAGATGGTAAAGTCTTCATTTACTGGACATGGAGAATGTGCTAAGGACATTTTGGAACTAATACATTCGGATGTATGTCGTCCCATATCCACTCAAGCCAAAGGTGGCTTCTCATACTTTATCACGTTTACCGACGACTTCTCGAGATTCGGCTATGTGTACTTAATGAAGTACAAGTCGAAAGCATTTGAAAAGTTCAAGGAGTTCAAGAATAAGGTAAAGAAACAGTCAAGAAAGAGTATTAAAACTCTTCGATCAGATCGAGGACGAGAATACTTGAGTACTAGTTTTACACAATTCTTAATGGATAATGGTATCCTTTCTCAGCTGACCCCTCCATATACACCGCAGATGAATGGTGTATCTGAAAGGAGGAATCGCCCCTTGTTAGACATGGTGCGATCCATGATGAGCTTTTCGGGATTACCAGTGTCCCTCTGAGGCTATGATCTAGAGTCGACAGCATACCTACTAAACAGAATACCCAGCAAGTCTATAACCTCTACTCCATATGAGATATAGAAAGGCAGAAAATCAGAATTTAAACATGTTAAAGTCTGGGGTTGTCCTGCTTATGTGAAAAGACATGATCCAGACAAGTTGGAATCACAAACTGATAAATGCAGGTTTGTGGGATAGCCAAAGGAAACCTTTGGATACTATTTTTACCATCCTAGTGAACAAAAGGTGTTTGTCGTCAGGAAAGCTATCTTCGTAGAAGAGGAATACCTTCTCCAAGAGGATAGTGGGAGTAAAATAGTACTGGAAGAGGTTCCAGATCTCCAAACAGTTGCATTATCATCAGATGAGATATTAGTTCCTGAATCTGTTCAGGTACACACAGATGAGCCTCACAGACCTGGTAGAATACCTAGACACCCGAACGATATGTGGAACATATCGCTGAAGGAGAGTCTAAGGTAGAATACAATGCGGATGATGATCTTAAATCCTACTAGGAGGCCATAGAAGGCCCATAAGCCATAAAATGGCGAGAAGCCAAGAACTCCAAAATCTAGTCCATGTACACCAACCAAGTTTGGAACTTGGAGGATTTGCCCGAGGGTATTATACCTATTGGATGCAAGTGGATCTTTAAGAGAAAAATCGGTACTGATGGACTGATCGACACTTATAAGGCAAGGCTGGTGGCAAAGGGATATCGTCAAAGATAAAGAATTGACTATGACAAGACTTTCACACCAGTTGCCATAATAAAGTCGATCAGAGTTCTACTCGCCATAGCTACGCACTTCGATTACGAGATCTGGCAGATGGATGTGAAGACCGCCTTCATCAACAATACCCTTGAGGAAGAGGTGTATATGATACAACATGAAGGTTTCACGTCCAAAGAGTTTTCATATAGAGTGTGCAAGCTTCAGAGATCCATTTATGGATTGAAGCAGGCTTCTCGGAGATGGAACATAAGATTTAACGAGGCTGTCAATTTTTATGACTTCATTAAGAATGAAGATGAGCCTTATGTGTATAAGAAAACCAGTAAGAGTGCAGTCACCTTCTTAGTTATTTCCGTAGATGACATACTACTCATTGAGACTGATGTAGCTATGATGTCATCGGTAAAGATCTGGCTATCAAAAAAATTCTCCATGAAGGATTTGGGAGAAGCATCCTACGTATTAGGAATACGGATCTATAGAGATAGATCAAAGAAGATGCTTGGAATGACTCAATCAATGTACATAGATACCATAGTCAAAAGGTTTGACATGAAAAATTTCAAGAGAGGTCTCATACCGATTAGACACGAAATTTATCTCTAAAATGAGTAGTCCCCTAAAACTCCTAATAAGATTGCATTCATGGATAGAGTACCCTATACCTCTGCGATAAGATCTATTATGTATGCCATGTTATGTACACGGCCTGATGTTGCCTATACTCTAAGTGTTACGAGTAGATTTCAAGCTGATACAGGCGAAGAGTATTGGAAGATAGTGAAATATATCCTTAAGCACTTAAGAAGAACTAAGGATATGCTTCTTGTCTATAGAGGGGGTGACTTAAAACTGCGAAGCTTTATTGACTCGAGTTTGCAATCATATCCAGATGATAGCAAGTCTACATCTGGATTTGTGTTTACTATAAACGAAGGCGTAGTGTGCTGAAAGAGTTCCAAGCAGGAAAGTACTGCAGATTCAACGACTGAAGCTGAGTACATAGCTACAACTGAAGTCGCTGTTGTACAACAACAATGGAGCCATTACGCAAGCAAAAGAGCGGCGGTCTCATCAAAAATTGAAGCATATTCTTAGGCACTTTCATCTAATCAGAGAGTGTTGGGATACGGGCGGGACGTGACGAACGCAACGGAAACAATAAAAAATATCCCGCCTGATGCACGCTGATCCGATTTGGAACGAAAAATGATAAACCAAAAATCGATGTAATCAAATTACCTCACGCAGATCCGAATCCGCGACCGTGTCGGTTCCGTCGAGACGATGCCGCGAGCCGCACAAACGTATGGCCTCCAACGGTATCCACGCGATCCTCCGCGGTAGTTCATCCTCGCTCCCTCATCCAGATCAGCTCGCTCGCTGAAGATCCGTCGCCGCAACGACATCCGAAAAACCCACAAACGGAAATTTCCGACTTTCGGGAATAATGTGCGGCGAAGAAGGGAACAGTCCCGACGTCTCGAGAGGGGCACCCAGAGGAGGAGGAGAGAAAAGGGGCGGGGAACGGCCAGCATGGGGAGACCCTAGAGCTTAGCCCAGGATTTCTCAATAGCGCGTATATATATATTAAATCGGTGCGACTTTTCACAAAAGTCCCCAACATAATATAAATCCTACTTAAACACCATCGACTGAGAATCTTATTGCGTGTGACCCTCTAGGCCCATTAACCAGTCCGATTTTCAACTCGTTAAGTCCAATAACTAGTTATTGACTTATTATGATTAATTAATATCTAGATATTAATTAATTACTTAATCGAATTAACATCTCATGTTAATTCGACCGGACCTCCAATCAAGTTGGGTGCCAAGAAACACTGCATGATCCTGGAAGGTAATGGGGTTCAGCAACCCACTCATGCAACCTGTCCGTCCACAGTTTCCGCGTAACTATAATCCTTCGTTCGCACATACTCTCGAGTTAACCTAGGATATGATCAAATATCAAACCCGAGATAGTCAACTCACTTGAATCAGATCCGCTCTACAATATCTGAAAACATCTTTTCTGATATTGTTTCTGCTCTGGCCAAAGACTCTAGCGGATCTATTCTAGAGCATTCTCTCTCCAGTTACCTGAGAGCGAATGATCCTTTATTGAACACACAATCACCTTCGATGGTCTTCTGCTGGACCCAATCCTTGACTATTGGAGATCCCGTGGATAGGGATTCGTAAGTCAAAGTCAAAGTCCAGAAATCCACCAATAAGGTGTCTTTGGCATCTCAAGTCCAAGGATCAACCACGCAACTGTGACGATGAATCAAGCCGATTGACAGTCAGGTAAATTATCATTCGGCGATTCATGTCGGATCAGTTCAGTGAACTCATTCCCTAATGAGCACCTACATATTTACCATTGTGTCTCCACACAAGTAATTAACGAGATCAGTCACTCTCATCATATGAGCTGGAATAACCTGTACTAGTCTTACCTGATGTTTGATGTCCTTCTCAAACATCCTACAACTAGGAACAATTAAGAATATGTGTTTATAAGTCATCACTCTCATTATTATGATCTCATCATAATCCAATGACTATTGCACACATTCATGAGCTTTGTTATGCGCAATTACAAATATGCCAATCTACATAATGAATTTAATGCCATTTATTAGTGAACCAGATTGAAATAGGTGCCTTATGATTGGCTTAGAGGACACATATATCTCTAAACTTGTGAAAGAGTTCCAGAATGTTCTATAAATTCTGATGAGACCATGGCTCCACCACAAAATTGATCGCTCCCACTGTTGTCCTACAACAGCGAGACTTTATTAGAGACCTTTTAGAACTATATCTAGTTCAGAGATGAACTCTTTCATCCGTTCTGTTCCATTAACAGTATCACTTGTTTGTGTCATCATCTTAATATCGAGTTCTAGGTTGGAACCCTTCCAATCCATTTCATTCTTATTAGAAGGTTAAACCTATGATATGACTTGAAATTTGAGTTAGTGTGACCTCATAGTTTCAAATCATCATCTCCAAATATATGAGTGCATCATTAGCACTTCTCAAGTACTTAGTGATGTGTTTCACTCTTTCTATCAAGGTTTCCTTGTATCCTTCAAGGAACCTTTCCTTAAAGAGATAAATTTCATATCTCAACAATTTAGACTTATAATGGATTTTATGTCAAACCTTCTGACATACAGGTCAATGTAACATCTTTATCAATCTATCTTAATGGATTCGTATTTTCGATATATGGGATGTTATAACCACACCCATCATGGAGAAGTATACGGATGGTAATGCTTTTACTGATAGTAACATCCTGATGTCATTCCAAATGACTTTGATATTATTATTATAAAGTATTACAAATACGACCGTACTCCCACTGTCTTTTTTCAACACACATACTCCGTGATCATTCTTAATGATCATGTAGTATTTGACCATTAAGTCAAAACTTTTATTATAACTTTGGGAAGCTTCAGTTTGAATCAAAATGATCGCTGAAATCATAACTTGTTTTCCGGATATTCAAAAATCTTTAAGGTGTATCATATATGTCTTTTCCTCAATCATATTGAGGGAACGCTTTTAATATCCAACTGCCATCTCATCATCATTATAGGCAGTATTAGCAAGTAGAATTCTAATAAACTTATTAATGGTAACCATTGAGAAAAATTTATCTCAGTCAACATTTTGACGTTGACCATTTCCTTCAATTTCCCATGTAAGTTTTAAATAGTCCATTTGTACTTTGACAGAGAGCATCATCATAGATTTTGGATCATAATCTATATCTTTGAGCTCCTCTCATTCTGTTAAATCTGATATGTCAAACATATCCTTCTAGTCATTGATAGAATCTAAAAAAATCTATGAAGCTCTCTAATGTGTATTATGAGTAGTTCCAAACAACTAAAGATTATCTAATAATCTTGTATTAATTTGTAGGTCTAGAACATCTTCTAGTTTTATCAGCTTTCATTATCTTTTCCGAGGACATATTCTTATTCACAGAAGATAGCTTTTAGGGCGATAATTATTTTATTATCGTCTGGCTAATAAATGTAATATCCAAATTCTGTGGACATTTTACAAATTCACAGCAGGGTATAACTTGACTTTAAAATAAAGTTTGTTTATAATTCACATCTCATATGAATTATTTTATTTCTATATCTTATATAGACTCACACTGACTTATTTGAAACCATCTGTAAAGTATAGACATTTAATGTTCATACTCATGTTCACAAGGATATAAAAATTAGGCAAATCTTGTTATGTATTGCACTATATCTTAATAAGGTGAAATTCATCATTCTATCATATTACTATGATGTACAATGAGAATCAATCGAGTGAGGATATAATTATCTTTTTAATGGTTGTGTGAATCATATACTTAAGTATTAATTTCTTTGATCAAATCAAAGAATTATAATATTCTTTTCTATTTGTCACTTCATCTTGATCTTATACATTAATCTCTCAAATTCATTCAACTAGTATTTTAGCAAGTACACACAGCCGAATCTTTCCAAGAGAAAATTATTAAGGTAAGTCAATAGAAGTAATTATCTTTGGCCTTAAGAAAATATTAAGCAATTTACATCAATATATATTAGCACCAATAATTTTTTATTACACAACCTAGTATACAACGCCATAGATAATCATGATTCACACATTTCATTTCAATAGGAGACTTGTGAACATTCATCATATGAAATGTCACATCAAGAATCTATAGTTCATTGACTGATTTTAAAATCTTATCGAACAACTATTGTTCCTTCTCAGTCAATGTTATTCACTTTTATAATTCTTGATATCTTATGTAGATAAATAACAATTATTCAGTTTCATATTAAGCTCTTATAGATATACAAAGATTTACTGTCTAACAGTAACCTATGCGTATCTTGAACAATTGTTGAGTCTAACTCAACACTTATATTTTTCCGATTTTCTTTTACTTGTTTAAGTCTGCATACTATCACAGATCTGAAAATTATTTTTAATATCTCATATTGTAGACGCTAATTCTCCAATAGATATGAAAAAGGTTGATAATAAGAATATCTGAAACTTCTTTCAAGTTTCATATTCGTTTTGCCTTTACCAATATCCTTATATTTGTTACAATGGGAGAACTGCTACCTCTTTCTTCCAGCTGACTTGCCTTTATCCTTTTCAAGTGTGAGTTCGACCATTTGAGATCTTACCTCTAGCCTTATCAAAGGCACACCATGAATACTTCTTCTTCTTGGTCTATCCAAGTAAGAGATTTCATGAAATCTGATTAGGATAGTGACTTTCACTTAACTCTGAAGACATTCTTCAAAGTTTTCTAGTCAATCTGAATATGAGAAGTATTGACATCCAATATGTCAAATTTCGGATTAATGGACGGCATTTTCGTAAATGAAGAAAATAACGTGATTTAAGCAGATAGTTCTTATAATTCAATTATGGTCTTTTATTTTGAATTATTTCTCACTATTTTTCGACGGACTGTATAACCTTCAGGTGTACAGAACAAGAGACTCCGACAGTCTCCTAGTGAGGATCAAAATCTCCAAGAATCATAGTATGACCTTGGGTAAACATATAGTATCATACAATTATTTAGAGCAACCATCTCATGGTAATTGCAACTCCTTGCAATATCCGATCTTATTTCAGCTCCCATGTCTTTAATGGTCTCATGTAAACACAGTAGACCATTATCCCTGGTCTAAGTTTTACCATCAATACGTGACAGAGTAGAATAAGAATGTAGCTCCCGGATAAACTTGAGGATAGCTACACCATTCCTCTATTCCAATCTCAAGGCATCATGAGGCCATAGTTAATAGTCATTTCATCAGATGGTGGCAGATCTTGATAGATATAGCTGGCCTCTAAGCCAATCACGAGGCACCTATTTCAATCTGGTTCAATAATAAATAGCATATATATTTCATTATGTAGATTGGCGTGTTTATTTTTATTGCGCATAATGAAGTCCATGAATGTGTGCAATGGTCATCAGATTATGATGAGATCATAATAATGAGACCAATGACCTATAAACACATATTCTGAATTGTTCCTAGTCGTAGGATATTTGAAGAGGACATCAAACACCCGGTAAGAGTAATACAGGTTATTCCAGCTCATATGATAAGGATGACTGATCTCGTTAGTTACATGTGTTGAGACACAATGGTTAACCTGTAAGTGATCATTGGGGAATGAGTTCACTAAACTGATCTGATATGAATTGTCGAATGGTAATTTACCTGACTGTCAACCAACTTGATTCATCGTCACAGTGGCGTGGTTGGTCCTTGGACTTGAGACACCAAAGACACCTTGTCGGTAGACTTTTGGGATTTGACCTTGGCTTACGAATTCCTATCCACGGGATTTCTAATAGTCAAGGATCGGGTCCAACGGAAGATCTTCGAAGGTGATTGTGTGTTCAATAGAGGATCGTTCACTCTCAGCTAACTGGAGAGAGAATGCTCTATAATGATCCGCAGGAGTCTCTGGCTAGAGCAAATAGCATATCAGAAAAGGTATTTTCGGATATTGTACAGTAGAGTATGATTCAAGTGAGTTGACCATCTAGAGTTTGACAGTTGTTCATACCCTAAGTTAACTCGAGAGCATTGTACGAACGAAGGATTATAGCCACGCAGTAATTCTGGACGGACAGGTTTCATGAGTGGGTTGTTGAACCCCATTACCTTTTGGGATCATGCGGTGTTGCTTGGCATCCAACTTGATCAGAAGTCCGACCGAATTTTACAAGAGATGTTAATTCGATTAAGTAATTAATTAATATCGAGATTTTAATTAATCATTATAAGTCAATAACTAGTTATTGGACATAATGGGCTAAAAATTGGACTGGTTAATAGACCTAGAAGGTCTTACCCTAACAGATTCTCAATCGGTAGTACTTAAGTGGGATTTATATTAACTTAGGGACTTTTGTGAAAAATCGCGCTGACTTTATATATATACGCGCTGTTGAGAAACCCTGGGCCATGCTCCAAGAGCTCTCAAGGCTGGCCGTCCCCCCCCCCTCTCTCTCCTCCTCCTCTGGGTGCCCCGTTCGAGGCACCGGGAGACTTCCTATCTCCGCCGCGCATGTTTCCCGAGAGCCGAGAATTCCCGTCCAGATGATTCGGACATGATTGCGGCGAGGATTCTTCAGCGAGCGAGCTGATCTGGACGAGGGATCGAGGATGAACCACCGCAGAGGATCGCGTGGATACTGCTGGAGGCTGGATGCCAGTGCGGCTAGCGGCATTGCCTCGACAGAACCGAAACGGTTACGGATTCGAATCCGCACACGGTGATACAGTCACTTCTCGTTTTTTCGATTTTTCTGTTTTTTGTTTCAAATCGGATCAGTGGGCATCGGGCAGGATCTTATTTGTTGCTTTCGGTGCGTTCTTCACGCCCCGCCCAGATCCCAACAAATCTCGAGTAAACACATAGAAACTACCATCATTGAATCAAGTTCTAAAAACTATATTGATGGAGAGCCACGTGGTGCATTCTCAATGACTCGCGCTCCGGCTTAGACTTTATTTTGAAGGTTTTGTTTATGTTAAGTTGGTCTCATCATAGGTGATAGTTTATAAATATATAGTATATATTTAATTATACCTAGATATTAGCAACTAATTCATCATCAAAAACTAAAAGCATGCGTCAACTATACATGTTCATTATGTGCATGGACAGTACAGTGATTAACTAGAGCCAAACAATTAACACCACAATAATATAACAATTATATTATCTAAACATGCAAACACACAGGCACTGGTGATCTCATCTCCTTTCGCCTTCCTAGTTGCACTTGTGGATCATCCTCGCCTCTCCTTAGCCGACGTGATCAATTACAAATAATATTAATTTTGAAACAATTTCAAATACAAATAAATTGTAATAGAAAGCCTTATGGCCAAGTACGATAATGGAGGGAGATAGAATTATAATTGATTAATAGAGAGAGGGAGGCACATAGGCCTCATTAATTACATTCAATTGACCCATATAACACATTCGTAGATAATCCACACAATCACACCATCACATGATCTGAAATTGACTAAGTGCATGTCCATAACCACTTCAAATTTTAACCATCCATACATGATAAAACACATCACATGAAGGCTAAAATTTTGAAAAATAATAGTTTTGATTTTCTCAAAATCTGGGAACCAATCAAAATTGGATAAATTTGAATTTTCGAAAATCTCATTTTCTATCATGCACTTAAATCTAATTTAAAGTATCAAACACATCAACATGTGCACTCAAGACTAAAATTAAAATTATAAAATATTCAATGTAGAATTTAGAACATTTCTAAATTAATTAATCTAACACTTAGATTAATTTTAAATCACACTAACAACAATTATTAATGTGAAACAATCTAACATGTAGATAGAATTAAAAAATCCAAAATAACACTTATAAAAGAATTTCTAACTCTAATTAATTCATTAACAACTCTTTGTTAATAAAATCCTTTTTATAAATGAATATTTCTCAATAACAATCAATAAGAAATATTAATTAGAACATTTCTAAATTAGTTTAACAATTAAACTCAATTTAATCTCTTAATAACTTTTATTAAAAGATCAATTATTAAGTAGATTAGATCTTCAAATATTTTAATTAAGAGATCCTTGATAATTTAATTAACACTCTCACTAACAATTACTAAGAGTTAATTAAAATTCTTAATGACTGTTATTAAGTATTAATTCTCAAGAAATGATTAATTAATTTATAACCATTATAAATGGTTAATAAATCACTTAATAACTTTTATTAAGTATCTCTCAATTAAAAACAAAAATTTCATAACAACATTTGCTAAGAAATTAATTATCTAATCACTTAACTAAAATTAACTTCATAACAACAATTGTTAAGAAATAAATAAATCTAATTAAGAGTTAAGTTAACATTTAATAACCACTTATTAAATGTCTCTTAATTAAAATTAATTCAACAACACTTGTTAAATCTAATAGAGATCATATCTATTAAAATCTCCCCACTAAAGATCACATCTTTAAATAGCCTCCTTTAACTCAAAATTGTTAATTTAGGCTTAAAACATATTTTAAATCTTATTTAATTCAATTTCAAGTTAAATAGAGTGGGATTATCCTTTTAGTTACTTTTAGTTAAGGGTTTAAGGGGTAAATGGAGTTAATGGGCTAAGGGGTTAAATTTGGCTGGCCCATTGGGCCTGGGCCGAGCCTAGCTTGGCCAAGCAGACCTGGTCCAGGTCACTGGCTCGAGCCAGTCAAGCCACTAGCTCGGGCCTGGGTTCGGCCAGCCCTAGACCAAGGTACGCTTGGGCTCAGACCGGCCCAGCGCCGATCGGACCGGCTCGGGACCGCCGGTCCAGGCCCCCCAGCGCGCCGCTCGGCCGATTACGGTTCCCCCCCATATCCCACCCGAGCCAGTTGCAGGTGGCATGGGCGGCGCCACCGCCGGCGCTGGTGGCGGGGGCCATCCGGAATCTGCAAGGGGGGGGTTACCCCCTTTTGTCCCCGGCGCCAGTGGTCGCCGGCCAGCGATCCCCTATGCCACCGGTGGCCCCCCAAAACCACCGGTTCGGACTGGTTTTTCATGGATCCATGGCCCTCTATGTTCTTTGTTCTTTAAACATTTGAAAAACCTAGAGACGGAGAGCCCTCCACCAGCCACCGGCTACAGCAGGGATGTTCCGGGGACTGTGAGGGCTAGCTGGTCATACCAGCAAGCATATAGTGGTGGCCGAACACCATATATTCCACTTCGAAACCCACAAAGCCGATTCTTCATCACCATGAAGAACGCGATGAAAAGCCATAAAAAAAATTCATTTTTCTTCATAGAAAAATAACCTAATTATTAAACGTCCATCGTATAAACAATATCTACGAAGAAAAATAATCAATGCATGGAATTAATTTAGAATGATAATTTCGTCATTCCGAAGCGGATTAGAGCGAAAACCTGACTTTGATACCACTGTCGGGATCCAGGTGGGACGCGACGAAAGTAGCGAAAACAATAAAAAAATATCCCACTCGATGTCTACTGATCCAATTCGGAACGAAAAAAGATAAACCGAAAATCGATGTAATCAAATTACCTCATGCGGATCCGAATCCACGACCGTGTTGGTTCCGTTGAGGCGATACCGCAAGCCGCACAAACGTCCGGCCTCTAGCGGTGTCCACGTGATCCTCCGCGATGGTTCGTCCTCGCTCCCTCATCCAGATCAGCTCGCTCACTGAAGATCCATCGCAGTAACGACATCCGAAAAACCTGCGGACGGGAATTCACGACTTTCGGGAATTGCGCGTTGCGAAGACGGGAACAGTCCTGGCGCCTCGAGAGGGGCGCCTAGAGGAGGAGGAGAGTGGGGGGGGGGACGGCCAACATGGGGAGACTCTGGAGCTTGGCCTAGAGTTTCTCAACAGCGCGTATATATTTTAAATTGGCGCGACTTTTTACAAAAGTCCCCGACTTAATATAATTCTCACTTCAACACTACCGACTGAGAATCTTATTGCGTGTGACCCTCTAGGCCCATTAACCAGTCCGATTTTCAACCTATTAAGTCCAATAACTAGTTATTGACTTATTGTGATTAATTAATATCTAGATATTAGTTAATTACTTAATCGAATTAACATCTCATGTAAATTCGATCGGACTTTCGATCAGGTTACGTGCCAAGTAACACCGCATAATCCCGGAAGGTAATAATGAGACTGATGACTTATTAACACATATTCTTAATTGTTCCTAGTCGTAGGATGTTTGAGAAGGACATCAAACATCTGGTAAGACTAGTGCAGGTTATTCTAGCTCATATGATTAGGGTGACTGACCTCGTTAGTTACTTGTGTGGAGACACAATGGTAAACCTATAGGTGCTCATTGGGGAATGAGTTCACTGAACTGATCCGACATGAAACGCCGAATGGTAATTTACCTGACTCTCAACCGGCTTGATTCATCATCACAGTTGTGTGGTTGATCCTTAGACTTGAGATGCCAAAGACACCTTGTCGGTGGACTTCTGGACTTTGACTTTGACCTACGAATCCCTATCCACGGGATCTCCAATAGTCAAGGATCGGGTCCAGCGGAAGACCTTCGAAGGTGATTGTGTGTTCAATAAAGGATCGTTCGCTCTTAGGTAACTGGAGAGACAATGCTCTAGAATAGATCCGCAGGAGTCTCTGGTCAGAGCAGAAACAATATCAGAAAAGATGTTTTCGGATATTGTACAGCGGAGTCTGATTCAAGTGAGTTGACCATCTAGGGTTTGACAGTTGACCATACCCTAGGTTAACTCGAGAGCATTGTGAGAACAAAGGATTATAGCCGCGTGGTAGCTATGGACGGACAGGTTCTATGAGTGGGTTGCTGAATCTCATTACCTTCCGAGATCAAGCGGTGTTGCTTGGCACCCAACTTGATCAGAAGTCCGACCGAATTTACATACAATGTTAATTCGGCTTAGTAATTAGTTAATATATAGATATTAATTAATTACAATAAGTCAATAACTAGTTATTGGACTTAACGCGCTGAAAACTAGACTGATAAATGGGCCTAGAGGGTCCCACGCAATAAGATTCTCAGTCGGTGGTATATAAGTGGGATTTGTATTCACTCAGGGACTTTTGTGAAAAGTCACGCCGACTTAATATATATACGTGCCGTTGAGAAACCCTAGGCCAAGCTCCAGGATTTCCCCTTGCTGGCCGTCACCCCACTTTCTCTCTCTTCTCTGGGCGCCCCGTTCGAGGCGCCGGGACTGTCTCCGTCTCCGTCTCCGCCACGCGTGATTCCCGAAAGTTGGGAATTCCTGTTAGCGGGTTTTCAACAATCGTTGCGGCGACGAATCTTCAGCGAGCGAGCTGTTATGGACGAGGGAGCGAGGACGAACTACCGCGGAGGATCGCGTGGATACCGCTGGAGGCCGGACGCTTATGCAGCTCGCGGCATCGCCTCGATGGAACCGAGACGGAAGCGGATTCGAATCCGTGTACGGTAATCAGATTACAACCTGATTTTCAATTTTAGCTTTTCAGTCCGAATCGGATCAGCGGGCATCGGGCGGGATATTTTATTCGTCGTTTCCGCTGCGTTCTTCGCGTCTCGCCCGAATCCCAACAGTTGTATCAAAACTAGGTTCCGCTCTGATTCACTTCGGAACGGCAAAATTATTATTCTAAAATTATTTTCATGCATTAATTAATTTTTCTTCACATAAATTATTCATATGATGAACATACGATGCTCAATTTAATTTTTATAGAGAAAAATTGAATATTTGGGGTTTTCATTCGCGTTCTTCATGATGATGAAGATCCGGCCTCGAAATGCGTTATATGGTGGTCGGAAACCACTATTACCTCGCTGGTATGACCAGCAATACCTCCTTGACCCCGATAGTATCCCTGCTATGGCCGGCGGCCAGCGGTGTAACCTTTCTCTTTAGATTTCTCCAAATGTTGGAAGAATTTTATGGGGAGAGCCACGGTTTTAGATGGGTTAACCGCAAGTTTTTAGGGTCACCGGAGGCTTTACCCTCACCGGCTGGCCACCGCCGGCGACAGGGACTGAAAGGGGACACCGCCCTGCAACCTCCAGCCGGCCCTTCCTCATACCGGCGCCAGAGGAGAGCCTGCAAGGGGCGTCGGGTGCTAGGTTTTGAAACCTGTTAAAATGGGATTTGGGGCTTCTTTTGGTGGTTACCGGCGGCACGAGGCTCGCCGGCCGGCCACCATCGGCGTCGGGGGTGAAAGTGGGGGGTGCAGCCATCAACTCCCAGCCGGCCTCTCACCGAACGACGCTGGAGATAACCTGCAAAAGGGGCGGTGGCGGCTATGCAGAAACCCTAGATGGGGGGGGGGGGGGCCGAGTCGGGCGCTAGGTGCTGGACTGGCCGGTCCCGAGCACTCTGTCCAAGCGGGTTGGACCGGGCCAACCCGACTAGAGCCAGCACGCTAGGCGCCAAACCTGGCTAAGCCAGATGGCGCCTGGCTCGAACCAGGCTGTGCCTGGTCCAGCCCTAGTGGCCCTTGGCCCTGACCCACTGGGCCCATTAAGCCCGAACCCAGCCCATTAAGCCCCTATAACCCTTTAACCCCTGAATTAAAGCTAAAACCCACCCCTTTTAACTGGAAATTAAAATTAAATAATTTAAAATTGTTTTAAACTTATTTTTTCAGTTAATAAAGGATTTATTAAGATTTGATCTTAATAGTTAATTGGATTTAACTAAGTAAGATATGATCTTAAATAAAGGGGACTTAACTATTAAAGATGAGATCTTTAGATTGGGGTTTTTTATTTAAGATGAGATCTTAAATAAGATTAACAAGTGTTGTTAAATCTTTTTAATTTAATATAATGAGGAATTATTTAAGATGTGTTCTTAAATTAAATTAATAAATGTTATTAATTTATTTTAAGTCATGATCTTGAATAATATTAACAAATGTTGTTAATTACATTCTAATTAAGTGATTAGATTAATATTTTGATATTAAAATTAATTAACAATTGTTGTTAATTTTATTTACAATTTATTAGCAATCGTTGTTAGGAATTTATTTTTTTTATAATTGAGGGACACTTAATAATAGTTATTAAGTGTTTAATTGACTATTTTTAATGTGTTTATTAATTATTGAATATTAACCCTTAGTAACAGTTATTAAGGATGTATTTATTTATTTTTAAACTCTCAATAATAGTTATTTAGATATTTAATTAAACTTCTCATGAATCTCTCAATTATAGTTAATATTGATCTAATCTAATTAAAATTGATCTTTTAATAAATGTTATTAAGAGATTCATTAAGTCTAAGATGTTAGACTATTTTAATTAGAAATATTCTAATTATTATTTCTTAATAATTGTTATTTAGAAATATGATTTAATAAAGGGGTTATTAACAAAGAATTGTTAAGTAATTAACAATTGGAATTAAAAAATTCTTTTATCAATGTTATTTAAAAAATTTTAATTCTATCTAAATGTTATATTGTTTCGCATTAATAATTGTTATTAATGTGATTTAAAATTAATCTAAGTGTTAGATTAATTAATTTAGAATTGTTCTAAATTTTGCATGGAATATTTTAGAATTTTAATTTTAGCTTTGTTTGCACATGTTGATGTGTTTGATACTTTAAATTAGATTTATTGCATCTTAGAAAATAAGATTTTCGAAAATTCAAATTATCCAATTTTGATTGGTACCCAGGTTTTAAGAAAACTAAAATTATTTTATTTTCAAAATCTTAGCCTTCATGTGATGTGTTTTATCATGTGTGGATGGTTAAAATTTATAGTGGTCATAGACAGGCACTTTATTAATTTCATATCATGTGATAGTGTATAATTGTGTGTATTGTTATGGAATGTGATGTACATTAATTAAGTGTGAATTAATGAGGCATGCGTGCCTCCCTCTCTCCATCATTCCATTGTAATTCTATCTACCTCCATTATTGTACTCGGCCATAAGGCTTTCTCTTACAATTTATTTGTATTTGAATCTTTTTCAAAATAAATATTATTTGTATTTGATCGCGCTGGCCGAGGAGAGGCGATGATGATCCACAAATGCAACCAGGAAGGCGATAGGAGATGAGATCACCAGTAGCTACGTGTTTGCATGTTTAGATTATATAAATGTTATATAGTTTTGGTGATTAATTGTTTGGCTCCAGTTAATCTCCGTACTGTCCATGACCACATAATGAACGTGTATGGTTGATACATACTTTTTAGTTTTTTATTATGAATCGATTGTTAATATCTAGGTATAGTTAAATATATTCAATATATTTATAAACTATCACCTAGGATGAGACTAACTTAACATAAACAAAACCTTCAACATAAAGTTTAAGCCGGAGCGCGAGTCATTGAGTATGCACCACGTGGCTCTCCATCAATATAATTCTTAGAACTTGATTTAGTGATGACAGTTTCTATGTGTTTATCCGAGATCTGCCACCATCTGATGAAAGGACTATTAACTATGACATCTTGATGCCTTGAGATTGGAATAGAGGAACGGTGTAGCTATCTTCGCGTTTACCCAGACGCTATATTCTTACTCTACTCTGTCATGTATTGATGGTAAAGCTTAGACCAGGTATAATGGTCTACTGTGTTTACCCGGGACCATTAAAGACCTAGGAGCCGAATTAAGATCGGATATTGCAAGGAGTTGCAATTACCATGAGATGGTTGCTCTAAGATAATGGTATGATACTATGTGTTTACCCAAGGTCATACTATGATTCTTGGAGATTCTGATCCTCACTAGGAGACCGTCGGAATCTTCCGTTCTGTATACCTGAAGGTTATACAGTCCGTCGATAAATAGTGGAAAATAATTTAAGATAAAAGACCATAATTGAATTATAAGAATTATCTGCTTAAATCACGTTATTTCCTTCGTTCACTTACGTGTCGTCTATTAATATGAAATTTGGCATATTGGATGTCAATACTTCTCATATTCAGATTGACTAGAAAAACTCTGGAGAATGTTTTCGAGACCAAGTGAAAGTCACTATCCTAATCAGATATCATGAATCATCTTACTTGGATAGACCAAGGTGAAGAGGCACTTATGGTGTGTCTTTTTGAAAGGCAATAGTTGTCATGAAATCTCTTATTTAGATACACCAAGATGAAGAGATATTCATGATATGCCTTTGAGAAAGGCAAATAGTATGATTTTAAACGATCTAACCCACACCTGAAAGGATAGAAGAAGGTCAGCTGAGATAGAGAAATAACAGTTCTCCCACTGCGACCAATATAAGGATGTTGATAAAGGCAAAACGAATATGAAATTTGAAAGAAGTTTCAGATATTCTTATTATCAACCTTTTGCATGTCTATTAGAGAATTAACATCTCCAATATGAGATATTGGAAATAATTCTCAGAGCTGCGATAATATGTAGACTTAGACAAGTAAAAGGAAATCGAGAGAATGCAAGTATTGAGTTAGACTCAACAATTGTTCATGATATTCATAGGTTACTGTCAGACAGTAAATCTTTGTATATCTATAGGAATCAAATATGAAACTGAATAATTATTATTTAGTTGCATAAGATATCAAGAATTATAAAAGTGAATAACGTTGACTGAGAAGGAACAATAGTTGTTCGAATCTGTCAATGCACTATAGATTCTTGATGTGACATTTCATGTGATGAATGTTCACAAGTCTCTTATAGAAATGAACTGTGTGAATCCTGATTATCTATGGTATTGTATAAAGAGTTGTACAATAAGAAATTATTGGTGCTAATACATATTGATGTAAACAGCTTAATATCCTCTTAAGGCCAAAGATAATCACTCCCATTGACTTACCTTATAGTTTACTTTTGGAATGATTTGACTAAATGTACTTACTGAAGTATAAGACGAATACATCTGAGAGACTAAGGTATAAAATCAATATAAAGTATTAGAATTTTTTATTTGATCAAAGAAATTAATATTTAAGTATATGATTCACATAAATCATTGAGAGGATAATTGTATCCTCGCTCGATTGATCCTCATTGTACATCATAGTAATATGATAGAATGAGGAATTGCACCTTATTAAGATATGATGTAATATATATAATAAGATTTGCCTAATTCTTATCCTTGTGAATATGAGTATGAACATTAGATGTCTATATTTTAAAAATGGTTCCAAATAAGTCAGTGTGTGTCCATATAAGATATGGAAACCAAATAATTCATATGGGATGTAAATTATAAACATGAATAATTATCGTCCTCAAAATTGTCTTCTATAAAGAGGAATATGTCCTCAAAGAAGACAGTGGGAGCTGATAAAACTAGAAGATGTTCTAGATCCACAAGTTAACATAAGATTATTAGATAATCTTTAGTTGTTTGGAACCACTCATAACACACATCAGATAGCTTCATAGATTTTTGAGATTCTCTCAGTGACTAGAAGGGTATGTTTGACATATCTGATTTAGTAAGATGAGAGGAGCTCAAAAATATATTATGATCTAAAATCTATGACAATGATACACTCTGTCATTACAACTTTAAGATTGATAAGTTTATTATAATTCTACTTACTAATACTGCCTATCATATGATGAGATGATAACAGTTGGATATGAAAAGCGTTCTCTCAATGTGATTGAGGTAAAGATATATATAATACACCTTTAAAGCTTTTAGAATGTCCAGGAAGCAAGTAATGATTTCAAATATTATTTTGAATCAAACTAAAGCTTCCTAAGTTGCAATAAAAGTTTTGACATAATGGTCAAATACTACGTGATCATTAAGAATGATCACAGATTGTGTGTGCGTTCAAAGGGATAGTGGGAGTACAGTCGCTTTAGTAATACTTTGTGATAATAACATCAAAGTCATTGAAAATGACATCGGAATGTTACTATCAGTAAAAGCATTATTAACCATGCTTTCCTCCATAATAGGTTTAGTTATAATATTCCACGTATTGGAAATACGAATCTATTAAGATAGATTGGTGGGGATATTATATTGACCTGTATGTCAAGATGTTTGGCATAAATTTCATAATAAGTCTCAATTGTTGAGATATGGAATTTATTCCTTTAGGGGAAAAGTTCCTTAAAAGATACATGAGTGAAATGCATCACTAAGCACTTGAGAAGTGCTAAGGATGCACTCATATATATGGAGAGGATGATTTGAAACTATGAGGTCACACTAACTCAAATTTCAAGTCAAATAATAGATTCTACCTTCTAGAAGAAAGGAATGAAATGGAAAGGTTCCAATCTTGAACTCGATATTAAAGTGACGACATAAATAAGTGATATTGTTAATGGAACAGTATGGATAAAAAGGTTCATCCCTGATATAGACGTACTTCTAAAAGGTCTCTGATAAAATCTCGTTATTGTAGGACAACAGTGGGAGCGATCAATTGTGTGATCGAGCCATGGTATCTTCAAAAGTTGTAGAACATTTTGACGCTCCTTCACAAGTTCAAAGACAAAGGATAAAAGGAAATAACGTAATAGAAAATATTCCATCTATAGATAATTTAGCAGATCCCTAACCAAGTCTTAGTCATAGACTTTATGTGAGCATCACTTAGATTTGATGAAGATCAAATGCGAAAGTGATTGGCTTGAGTCCAAGTGGGAGATTGATGGATATAGGTGTCCTCTAAGCCAATCATAAGGCACCTATTTCAATGCGGTTCACTAATCAATGGCATTAAATTCATTATGTAGATTGGCATATTTGTAATTGCACATAATGAAGTCCATGAATATGTGCAATAGTCATCTGATTATGATGAGATCATAATAATGAGACTGATGACTTATAAACACATAATCTCAATTGTTCCTAGTCGTAGGATGTTTGAGAAGAACATCAAACATCCGGTAAGACTAGTACAGGTTATTCCAGCTCATATGATGAGGGTGACTCATCTCGTTAGTTACTCGTGTGGAGACATATTGGTAAACCTGTAGGTGCTCATTGGGGAATGAGTTCACTGAACTGATCCGACATGAATCGCCGAATGGTAATTTACCTGACTGTCAATCGGCTTCATTCATCGTCACAGTGGCGTAGTTGATCCTTGGACTTGAGACACCAAAGACACCTTGTCGGTGGACTTCTGGATTTTGACCTTGACCTATGAATCCCTATCTATGGGATCTCTAATAGTCAAGGATCAGGTCCAACGGAAGACCTTCAAAGGTGATTGTGTGTTCAATAGAGGATCGTTCACTCTCAGGTAATTGGAGAGAGAATGCTCTATAATAGATCCGCAGGAGTCTCTGGCCAGAGCAGAAACAATATCAGAAAAGATGTTTTCGGATATTGTACAGCGGAGTCTGATTCAAGTGAGTTGACCATCTAGGGTTTAACAGTTGACCATACCCTAGGTTAACTTGAGAGCATTGTGCGAACGAAGGATTATAGCCACGCGGTAACTATGGACGGACAGGTTCCATAAGTGGGTTGCTGAACCCCATTGCCTTCCGAGATCATGCGGTGTTGCTTGGCACCCAACTTGATCAAAAGTCCGACCGAATTTGCAAACGATGTGAATTCGGCTTAGTAATTAGTTAATATCTAGATATTAATTAATTACAATAAGTCAATAATTAGTTATTGGACTTAACGGACTAAAAATCGGACTAGTAAATGGGCCTAGAGGGTCACACGCAGCAAGATTCTCAGTCGGTGGTACATAAGTGGAATTTGTATTAACTCGGTGACTTTTATGAAAAGTCGCGCCGACTTAATATATATATACGCTCTGTTGAGAAACCCTGGGCCAAGCTCTAGGATTTCCCCTTGCTGGTTGTCACCCCCTTTCTCTCTCCTCCTCTGGGCGCCCCGATCGAGGCGCCGGGACTATCTCCGTCTCTGCCGCACGTGATTCCCGAAAGTCGGGAATTCCCGTCAACGGGTTTTCAGCAATCGTTGCGGCGACGGATCTTCAGGCTGCGAGCTGATACGGACGAGGGAGTGAGGATGAACCACCGTGGAGGATCGCGTGGATACCGCTGGAGGCCGGACGCTTGTGCGGCTCGCGGCATCGCCTCGACGGAAGCGGATTCGAATCCGCGCACAGTAATCAAATTACAACCCGATTTTCGGTTTTAGCTTTTCATTCCGAATCGGATCAGCGGACATCGAGCGGGATATTTTATTCGTCGTTTCCGCTGCGTTCTTCGCGTCCCGCCCAGATCCCAACAGCTTGTAGGCCACCTAAGACTAACAATCTTGTAACAATCTTGTAGGCTACCTAAGACTAACATGAATAATTAAATAAGTGCATATTGTTGGGTTCTCGTGTTTCTCCAGATCGCTCACGCAACATAAAATAAAATATTAAACCAGCAATCCGTCCCCGTTTCGAATATCAAAAATCGATTATCGGATAATCGAATACTTACCGTATGTGGATTCAAATCCGCAACCGTTCGGTTCCGTCGGTGCGACACCGCAAGCCGCGCAAGCACCCGGCCTCACGCGATCCTCCTCGCGGTGGATATCCTCACGTTCCTCGTTCTTCGTAGCCCACGAAGTCTCCTCCATTCGCCACAACGCGCAGACGATTTCCCGTCGAACGGGAGTCAGAGAAGCGGCGGAGTAGATCCGGGGATCCCGATTCTTCTGAGGCACTAAAGAGAGAGAGAAAGAGAGGAGGGGGCGGCTAGGGTTAGCAACATCATGGCCTACTCAGCCCGTTCACTACATTTTATATCAACCGTACGGTTTTTCATAAAAACCCCCGATTTATATAAAACCCACTTATTTGTCCATCGCTTTGGTAATCATTTGCATGTGACCTTCTAGGCCCAATAACCTGTCCAGTTAATGGCCCAATAAGCCCAGTGACTCCTCACTGGCCTAATTAATCAATTAATAACTCATATTAATTAATTAATCAACTGAATCAATGTCACATATCGATTCGGTTGGGCCTCCGATCACGTTGGGTGCCAAGCAACACCGCGTGAACCCGAAAGGTATCGGAGTTAAGTAACCCACTCTTGGAACCTTTCAACCGACAATTACCGCGTGGATATAATCCTTCATTCGTACAATGCTCTCGAATCAACTCAGGGTATGGTATACTGTCAAATCCTAACCGGTCGACTCACCTGGATCGGATGCTGCCGAATAATATCGGAAAACTCTTTTCCCGATATTATCGTCGGCCCTGGCTAGGGACTTTCGCGCATCCTTCCTAGAGCATTCTCTATCATCGTACTGAGAGCGAATGATTCCTTATTGACACTCAATTCCCTTCGATGGTATTCCGTTGTACCTGATCCTTGGCTGTTTAGAATCTCGTGGTTAGATAATCATAAACCAAGGTCAAAGCACAGAAGTCCACCGACAAGGTGTCCTTGGTGTCTCAGGTCCGAGGACCATTCACGCAACTGCGACAATAGAATCAAACTGGTTGACAGTGAGGTACAATACCATCCAGCGATTTAGTCAGATCAGTTCAGTGAACTCATTCTCTAATGAGCACCTACAGATTCGCCTTAGTGTCTCCACAGAAGTGACTATGAGATCAGTCACCCTCATCTTATGAACGAGAATAATCTGTACTAGTCTAACCAGATATCCGATGTCCTTCTCAGATATCCTCCGACTAGGAACTATTAAGAATATGTGTGTTTAAGTGATCAGTCTTACTAGTATGATCTCATCATAATCTGATCGCTATCGCACATATTCATGGACTTCATTATGAGACGATAATTCGAATTTACACATAATGAAATATTGCCATTATATATTAATAAAATGAACGAGATTACAAAGTCATATTGGCTCGTAGGTCACCTTAGACTAATAATCTCCCGCTTGGACTAAAGACAATCACCTTTATACAGTAAGCCTACAGACTCTAGGTGACGCTCAAGCACAATTTGAGCCAATGACTTTGTCAGTGGATCTGCTACATTGTCGACAGATGGAACTCTTTCCATCATTGTTGTCGCACAACAACGGAACAGGTTCAGAGATGCTGAGAACTACGCCGAGGTCGGTAATGAATTTCTTCAACCACATTGCTTCCTTGGCAGCTTCAGCTGCAGCAATGTATTCAGCTTCAGTCGTCGAATCTGCAGTTGTTGCTTGCTTGGAACTCTTCCAACACACTGCGCCTCCATTTGAAGTAAACATAAAACCAGATGTAGACCAACTATCATATGGATCTAACTTGAAACTCGAGTCAGTAAAGCCTCGCAGTTTCAAGTCACCTCCTCCATAGACAAGAAACAAATCCTTAGTTCTTCTTAAGTACTTAAGGATATATTTCACTGTCTTCCAGTGCTCTTTGTCTTGATCAGCCTGAAATATGCTCGTAACACTTTGAGCATATGCAACACCAGGCCGTGTACATAACATGGCATATATGATAGATCCTATGGCTATCCATGAATGCCCTCTCATTAGGAGTCTTAGGAGACTGCTCCTTTGAGAGATTAATTTCATGTCTCATCGGTATGAGACCTCTCTTGGAATTTTCCATGTCAAACCTTTTGACTATGGTATCTATGTACAAGGATTTGGTCATTCCAAACATCCTCTTTGATCAATGTATATAGATCCGTATTCCCAATACGTAGGATGCTTCTCCCAAATCCTTCATGGAGAAGTTTTTCAATAGTCAGATCTTTACCGAAAACATCATAGCTACATCATTCCCAATGAGTAGTATGTCGTCTACGTAAAGAATTAAGAAGGTGACTGCACTCCCACTGGTCTTCTTGTACACACAAGGCTCATCTTCATTCTTAATGAAGTCATAAGACTTAACAACCTTGTCAAATCTCATGTTCGAGCTCCGGGAAGCTTGCTTCAATCCATAAATGGACCTTTAAAGCTTCCACACTTTATCTGGAGATTCCTTAGACGTAAAGCCTTCCGGTTGTATCATATACACCTCTTCCTCAAGGTTACCATTGAGGAAGGCAGTCTTCACATCCATCTGCCAGATCTCGTAATCGTAGTGTGCAGCTCTAGCAAGTAGAATTCTGATCGACTTTATCATAGCAACTAATGAGAAAGTCTCGTCATAGTCAATTCCTTGCCTTTGACGATATCCCTTTGCCACCAACCTTACCTTACAATTATCGATCAGTCCATCAGAACCGATCTTTCTCTTAAAAATCCACTTGCATCCGATGGGTATAATACCCTCGGGCAAGTCCTCCAAGTTCCAAACTTGGTTGGTGTACATGGACTAGATTTCTGAGTTCATGGCTTCTCGTCATTTCCCGGCTTCTGGGCCTTCTATGGCCTCCTAGTAGGTTTTAGGATCATCATCCTCATTATATTCAACCTTAAACTCACCTTCAGCGATATGTCCCACATATCGTTCGAGTAGTCTAGGTAATCTACCAGATCTACGAGGCTTATCTGTGTATACCTGAACAGATTCAGGAACTGATATTTCATCTGATGATAATGCAGCTGTTTGGGGATCTGGAACCTCTTCCAGTACTATTTTACTCCCACTGTCCTCCTGGAGAAGGTATTCCTCTTCCAGGAAGACAGCTTTCCTTGCGACAAATACTTTTTGTTCACGAGGATGGTAAAAATAATATCCAAAGGATTCCTTTGGATATCCCACAAACCTGCATTTATCAGTTCATGATTCCAGTTTTTCTGGATCATACCTCTTCACATGAGCAGGACAACCCCAGACTTTAACATGTTTAAATTCTGGTTTCCTACCTTTCCATATCTCGTATGGAGTAGAGGCCATAGACTTGCTAGGTACTATGTTCAGTAGGTATGCTACTGACTCTAAAGCATACCCCTAGAGGGACACTGGTAATCCTTAAAGCTCATCATGGATAGCACTATGTCCAATAAAGTGTGATTCCTCCTTTCTGATACAACATTCATCTGTGGTGTATATAGAGGGGTCAGCTGAGAAAGGATACCATTATCCTTTAAGAATTGTGTGAAATTAGTACTCAAGTATTCTCCTCATCGATCAAATCGAAGAGCTTTAATACTATTTCCTAACTACTTCTCTACCTCATTCTTGAACTCCTTGAACTTCTCAAACGCTTCCGACTTCCAACGGTTGACCAAAGATGCCGAAGCTATTGATTTATTACCATAATAAATCGAACAACTTCTATTCTCAATAGACAACCTATATCATATCTTGTCCAAACAAGATACTGATATGATGTTCTTTATTATGCTAGGAACATAATAAGAATCTTCCAATGATAAGACGTCTCCCGATGGAAGCCTGAGGTTTGCTGTCCCAACAACAATCGCCGCAACTTTTGCGTCGTTTCCTAGTCTCAGTTCCACCTCGCCTTTTCTCAGCTTGCGCTTATTTGTCAGCATCTACATATCATGGCAGATATGATAAGCACATCCAGTATTTAATACCCAAGATGTGGAATCTTTAACAAACAAGTTGATTTCTATCATATAAATATATGAAGCTTCAGACAGCTTCACCTTTACATGAGCTTTATCATTGAGAAACTCCTTGCAGTTCCTCTTATAGTGACCATTCCGCTTACAGTAGAAACAGTCACCCTTTACTACTCTTTTGCCTTTGTCCTTCGATCTTTTATCGTTAGCGATCATCTCTGCTTCAGGGGCATCTAATGCCGGTTCAGCAAGAGGATCAGCATCAAGGGCATAAGTAATCTGCTCAGATCTGAAGACATTCTTCAAGTGTCTGAGCCAATCCGAGTAGATCAAGTAAGTCAAAACGGCATCAAGTATGCCACGGAGTGGGTTATTCGACGACATTATTCCCTACAGGAGATGAATAAAATTTATTTAGAAGATGTTCAATTATTAAAATTTAAATAAGACATGATCTTTTGTTCAAGTTTTAACTCCCACTAATTTTCGACAGACTGAATAACCCTCAACTATACAGAATGGGAGACACTGACAGTCTCCTAGTGGGGATCAGAATCTCAATGACTTGCAATACAGTTTTGTAGATAGCACAACAAACTATAATACAATCAAAGAGCACCCATCTCATAAGACTTGCAACTCCTTACAATATCCGATCATATCTTCGGTCCCCAGAGATTTAATGGCCTTGTAGATAGCACAACAAGCCACTAATTCTGATCTAAGTTAACCATAGTTACGGGACGAGCATAGATTTGCATGTAGCCATCGATCTTTCTCTTAAAGATCCACTTGTGACCAATGGGTACAATACCCTCGGGTAAGTCCTCCAAGTTCTAAACTTGGTTGGTGTACATGAACTGGATTTCTGAGTTCATGGCTTCTCACCATTTCCCGGCTTCTGGGACTTCTATGGCCTCCTGGTAGGTTTTAGGATCATCATCCTCATTATATTCTACCTTAGACTTACCTTCATCGATATGTCCCACATATCGTTCAGGTAATTTAGGTATCCTACTAAATATGTGAGGCTTATCTATGTGCACCTGAACAAATTTAGGAACTGATATGATTTTGCAGCTATTTGGGATCTAGAACCTCTTCCAGTACTATTTTATTCCCACTATCCTCCTGGAAAAGATATTCTTCTTCCAAGAAGATAGCTTTCCTGGTGACAAACACCTTTTGCTCACCACGATGGTAGAAATAGTATCCAAAGGTCTCCTTTGGATATCCCACAAACCCACATTTATCAGTTCGTGATTCTAGGTTGTTTGGATCATGCCTCTTTATATGAGCAGGACAACCCCAGATTTTAACATGTTTAAAATTCTGATTTTCTGCCTTTCCATATCTCATATGGAGTAAAGGTCACATATTTGCTAGGTACTCTGTTCAGTAAGTATGCTGCTGCTCTAGAGCATACTCCCAGAGGGAGACTGGTAAACCCGAAAAGCTCATATGGAGCGCACCATGTCTAACAAGGTGCGATTCCTCCTTTTAGATACACCATTCATCTGTGGTGTATATGGAGGGGTCAGCTGAGAAAGGATACCATTATCCTTTAAGAATTGTGCGAAATTAGTACTCAAGTACTCTCCTCCTCGATCTGATCGAAGTGCTTTAATACTCTTTCCTAACTGTTTATCTACCTCATTCTTGAACTCCTTTAACTTCTCAAATGCTTCCGACTTATACTTCATTAAGAACACATAACCGAATCTTGAGAAGTCGTCGGTGAACGTGATGATGTATGAAAAGCCACCTTTGGCTTGAGTGGACATGGGACCATATACATCCTAATGTATTAGTTCCAAAATATCTTTAGCACGTTCTCCATGTCCAGTAAATGGAGATTTTGTCAATTTTTCCATAAGGCAGGATTCACAATAGACCATTATCCCTAGTCTAAGAGATCATTTCCCTGGTCTAAGCTTTCTCATAAGGCAGGATTCACATGTCGCAAATGATTCATAATCGAATGCATTTAAATAACCATGTTTATGCAACTTTTTCAGCCTGCTTTCACCAATATGTCTAAGTCTATAATGTCACATGTAATATTGTTTCACACAATTTTTGCTCTTCTTAAGAACATTATCAATGTGAAGATTGTAATAAGAAACATCAAAAAGATATAGACTGTTGACTAAAGATGTCGAAGCTATTAATTTATTACCATAATAAATCGAACAACGTTTATTCTCTATAGTCAACCTATATCCTATCTTGTCTAAACAAGATATTGATAATGTGTTATTTATTATGCTAAAAACATAATAACAATCTTTCAATGATAAGGAGTCTCCCAATGGAAGCCTGAGGTTTACTGTCCCTACAGCAACTGCCGTAACTTTTGTGCCATTTCCTAGCTTCAATTCCACCTCACCTTTTCTCAGCTTGCGCTTACTTGTCAGCATCTGCGCATCATGATAGATATGAGAAGCACATTCGGTATCTAATATCCAAGATGTGGAATCTGATGGATATAGGTGGCCTCTAAGCCAATCACGAGGCACCTATTTCAATCTGGTTCAATAATAAATGGCATATATATTTCATTATGTAGACTGGCGTGTTTATTATTATTCCGCATAATGAAGTCCATGAATGTGTGCAACGGTCATCGGATTATGATGAGATCATAATAATGAGATCAATGACCTATAAACACATATTCTGAATTGTTCCTAGTTGTAGGATGTTTGATGAAGACATCAAACATCTGGTAAGACTAGTACAGGTTATTCCACCTCATATGATGAGGGTGATTGATCTCGTTAGTCACATGTGTGGAGACACAATGGTGAACCTGTAGGTGCTCATTGGGGAATGAGTTCACTGAACTGATCCGAAATGAATCGCCGAATGGTAATTTACCTGACTATCAACCGGCTTGATTCATCGTCACAGTGGCATGGTTGGTCCTTGGACTTGAGACACCAAAGGCACCTTGTCGATGGACTTCTGCGCTTTGACCTTGGCTTATGAATCCCTAGCCACAGGATTTCTAATAGTTAAGGATCGGGTCCAGCGGAAGACCTTCGAAGGTGATTGTGTGTTCAATAGAGGATCGTTCACTCTCAGGTAACTGGAGAGAGAATGCTCGAGAATAGATCCGCAAGAGTCTCTGACCAGAGCAGACCCAATATCAGAAAAGTTGTTTTCGGATATTGTATAGCGGAGTCTGATTCAAGTGAGTTGACCATCTAGAGTTTGACAGTTGACCATACCCTAGGTTAACTCGAGAGCATTGTGCGAACGAAGGATTATAGCCATGCGGTAACTGTGGATGGACAGGTTCCATGAGTGGGTTGCTAAACCCCATTATCTTCTGGGATCATACGGTGTTACTTGGCACCCAACTTGATCGGAAGTCCGACCGAATTTTACATGAGATGTTAATTCGGTTAATTAATTAATTAATATCTAGATATTAATTAATCACAATAAGTCAATAACTAGTTATTGGACTTAACGAGCTGAAAATCGGACTGGTTAATGGGTCTAGAGGGTTACATGCAAATAGATTCTCAATCGGTGGTACTTAAGTGGGATTTATATTAACTCGGAGAGTTTTGTGAAAAGTTGCGCCGACTTAATATATATACGCGCTGTTGAGAAACCCTAGGCCAAGCTCTAGGAGCTCTCAAGGCTGGCCGTCCCCTCCTCTCTCTCTCCTCCTCCTCTGGGCACCCCGTTCGAGGCGTCGGGAGAGTTACCGTCTCTACCGCGTATGTTTCCCACGAGTCGGGAATTCCCGTCCAGATGATTTGGACATGGTTGCGGCGAGGATTCTTCAGTGAGCGAGCTGATCTAAACGAGGGATCAAGGACGAACCACCACGGAGGATCGCGTGGATACCATTGGAGGCCGGACGCTTGTGCGGCTAGCGGCATCGCCTCGATGGAACCGAAACGGTTGCGGATTCAAATTCGCATAAGGTGATTCAATCACTTCTCGATTTTTCGGTTTTAGTTTTTCGTTCCGAATCGAATTAGCAGGCATTAGGCGGGTATTTTCTTATTGCTTCTGCTGCGTTCGTCGTGCCCCACCCGGATCCCAACAGAATCTCTAACTGACAATTTGATGTCTATCATATAGACATCTAAAGCTTTCGATAGCTTTAATTTCCCATAAGCTTTATCGTTGAGGAACTCCTTGCAGTTCTTCTTCTAGTGATTATTCTGCTTACCGTAGAAGCAGTCACCCTTTACTACTCCTCTGCCTTTGTCCTTCGACCTATTATTATACGCGATCATCTCTGCCTCAGTGACATCTAATGCCGGTTCAACAAGAGGATCAGTCCCAAGGACGAAGGCAATGTACTCAGATCTGAAGACATTCTTCATATTTCTGAGCCAATCCGAGTAGTTCAGGATAGTCAAAAGTTTGGCATCAGGTATGCCGTGGAGTGGTTTATTCGACAACATATTTCCCTACAGGAGATAAGTAATTTATTTAACAGATATTCCATTTATTAAAATTTAAAAGACGACATGGTCTTTTGATAAAGTTTTAACTCCTACTAATTTTCGACGGACTGTATAACCCTCAACTATACAGAACGGGAGTCGCCGGCAGTCTCCTAATGGGGATCAGAATCTCAATGACTTGTAGTACAATCTTGTGGATAGCACAAGAAAGCTGTAAAACAATCAAAGAGCACCTATCTCATGGGACTTGTAACTCCTAGCAATATCCGATCATAGTTTCGGTCCCCAAAGATTTAATGGCATTGTGAATAGTACAACAAGCCACTAATTCTGGTCTAAGCTAACCATCGTTACGAGACGAGCATAGATTTGCATGCAGCCCTTGTTGATAGCACAACAAAGCTACATGATTCTTCTACCCCGATCAAATAGACATCTAATGTCATAGCCACAGTCTCTTCTCATAATTAAACAGGCCTTGTGCTAGCACAACAAACCTACCTAAAGTAATTTGAATCCTATGACTATAATGATGGTGGACCACGCGGTAAGTTTTTAACTACTCACGTTACGACTTATAATCTAGATGATGGTATTTTTGATAACTTTTAGCTTGGTCATTCTTAGGTGATAGTATAAAAATATATCGTATATATTTACTAATACTATACCTGCTTTGATTCATAATCAAATGTAAAAATAATGTATCATATACATGTCTAGTATGGTCATGGATATGTATTAGTCTTAGGTGGCCTACAAGCCAATATGACTTTGTAATATCGTTCATTTTATTAATATATAATGACAATATTTCATTATGTGTAAATTCAAATTATTGTCTCATAATGAAGTCCATGAATATGTACGATAGTGATCAGATTATGATGAGGTCATACTAGTGAGACTGATCACTTAAACACACATATTCTTAATAGATCATAGTCGGAGGATATCCGAGAAGGACATCGGATATCAGGTTAGACTAGTACAGATCACTCCCGCTCATAAGATGAGGGTGATTGATCTCATAGTCACTTGTGTGGAGACACTAAGGTGAATCTGTAGGTACTCATTAGAGAATGAGTTCGCTGAACTGATCCGACTGATTCGCTAGATGGTACTGTACCTCACTGTCAACTAGCTTGATTCTATTGTCGCAGTTGCATGGATGGTTGTCGGACCCGAGACACCAAGGATACCTTGTCGGTGGACTTCTGTGCTTTAACCTTGGTTTATGAATCTCTAACCACGGGATTCTAAACAACCAAGGATCGGGTACAGTGGAATACCATGAAAGGGAATTGAGTGTCCCTGGCCAGGGCGGACAATAATATCGGGAAAAGAGTTTTCCAATATTATTTGGCAGCATCCGATCCAAGTGAGTCGACCGGTTAGGGTTTGATAGTATACCAGACCCTGAGTTGACTCGAGAGCATTGTACTAATGAAGGATTATATCCACGTGATAATTGTCGGTGGAAAGATTTCAAGAGTGGGTTACTTAACCCCGATACCTTCCGGGTTCACGCGGTGTTACTTGGCACCCAACGTGATTGGAGGCCCGACCGAATTCGATGTGCGACATTGATTTGGTTGATTAATTAATTAATATGAGTTGTTAATTGATTAATCAGGCCAGTGATGAGTCACTGGGCTTATTGGGCCATTAACCGGACTGGTTATTGGGCCTAGAGGGTCACACACAAATGATTCTCAAGGCGATGGATAAATAAGTGGGTTTTATATAAACTGGGTTTTTTTATGAAAAACCGCGCGGTTGATATAAAATGTAGCGAACGGGCTGAGCAGGCCATGTTGCTGCTAACCCTAGCCGCCCCCTCCTCTCTTTCTCTCTCTCTCTGTTGCTCCAAAAGAATCGAGATCTCCGGATTTGCTCTGCCGCTTCTCCGACTCCCATTCGACGGAAAATCGTCTGCACGTTGCGGCGACCGTTGCAGCGAACGGCGGAGACTTCGTAGGTTGCGAAGAACGAGGAACGTGAGGATATCCACCGCGAAGAGGATCACGTGGACTCCGCTAGAGGCCGAGCGCTTGCGCAACTTGCGGTGTCGCATCGACGGAACCGAACGGTTGCAGAGTCAAATCCGCACACGGTAAGTCTTCGATTCTCCGATAATCGATTTTTGATATTCGAAACGGGAACGGATCGCTAGTTTAATATTTTATTTTCCGCTGCGTGAGCGATCCGGAGAAACACAAGAACCCAACTGTGGTATCAGAGCCAGGTTCTACTATTTCTCGTCCCATTTTGGTCTCCAAATCAATTTTTTCATGATTTTATTCCATGCAAATTTAAATTTTATGCATGGTTAATAATCATGTGATGATTAGTGCGATTGGATCGCTCTTTTTGTGTAAATTAATTTTATGTTTAGGGTTTTTTCAGTGTTCTTCATATGATGAACAGGTTTTCACCGGTGCCGTTTTGGAGATCCTAGTGCTCTAAAGATATGATTGGATCATCCTAGTGAATCCTATTTTTTGGATGGCCACTATGGGCACCTTATACTGCATCGGAGAGGCCATGAGAGGCCGTTGAAGGAGATGGAAAGGAGGGGCTAGGCCTCTTTTCTTCTTTGTAAAAACCAAAAAATAAGGGAGGAAATAGGGCCTTGGGCCGTAGTTTGAAGGGGGCCGCCGCCGGCGGGGGCACCGCCGGCGCCGGGGGCGTCGCCGACCGGGGCCTGGCGGCGCCAGCCGCTGGCCGTCGGGCGGCGCCATGTAGTTCCTGCCGCCGGGTGGCCTCTTGCAGGTTAGGGTTACTTTGGGGAAGGGGGGGCCGGCCTAACCAACGCCCGTGGCCAGTCCCGTTGGACCGAGCCGACCCCGGCTGGACCGGGCCCTGGCTGGGCCAGGGTCCCAGGTCCGAGCCACTGGACCTAGTTCAAACCAGGTCCAGTGGGCTGAGCCCACTTCCCCCTATTTCTTTTAAAACCCCATTGAACCCCTATATTTCCCATTTAAAATATAGTTAAAATTTGATTTTAAATTTTAGAAATTCAAAATTGTTTTGAAAACTAAAATTATCATTCAATTTTTAATTTAATTGGGCATTAATGATTAAGAATCATTATTATTGACAAGTTGTTGTTATTAAATTAAAGTTAGTTATTAATTTAAGTGTTAAATTAATAATTAATTTTAGATGACTAATTTAAATGTTAAATTAGTAACTTTTAGTTGATTAGAGGTTATTGTTAATTTAAATGTTAAATTAATAATTTATTTCAATTAACTAATCAATGAATAATATTAACAACTAGTTGTTAATGTATTAAAGATAATTATTAGTTTAAGAGTTAAGTTAATAATTAATCTTAAATAAATAATTTTAGAGTTAAATTAGTTGTTAATAATTATTCGTCTAAGTGTTAGATTATTAATTATTATTCTTCTAATTGTTAATTAATGTCTGTTAGTAATTAATTTAAGTGTTAAATTAATAATTAACTACATTGACTAATTTAAATGTTAAATTAGTAGATATTAATTAATTAGTGTTAATTATTAGTTTAAGAGTTAAATTAGTAATTAACATTTATTAATTAACTAGTCTAAGAGTTAGATTAGTAATTAACAACTAATTAGAGTTGATTATTAATTTAACTGTTAAATTAGTAATTAATTTTAATTTACTGATCTAAGAGTTAGATTAGTAATTAATTTTAATATTCTAATTGTTAGATTATTAATTTGATTCAATCTAATTGTTAGATTGTTTAAATTTTAGAAATGTTCTAATTTGCATGGAATAATATAGAATTATTAATTTGGAGTGTGTGCACATGTGATGTGTATTTTATACTTTTAAATTTGATTTAATTGCATGCTTAAGTTAATTAAAAGAGTTTTTGAAATACAAATACCAATTTTGATTGGATCCCAACATTTTGAAAATCAAAGTTATTTATTTTTTAAAACTCTTTTCTTTTAGCCATGTGATGTGCTAATCATGTGTGGATTGTTTAAAACACACCGTGGTCATGGATATGCACCTTTAAATTATTCAAGTGATGAATGTCTTGTGTGCATCGTGGATGAATGATGGATATTTATTAATTGTTAATAAATAAAGGTATGTGTACCTCTCTCTCTCTCATAATCCGACGTACTTCTACCTCCCTCTCTCTTGTACTCGCCATAAGGCCTTCTTCTATTTTACATGTAATTATAGAATTATTGTAATCTAATCGAGGCAACCAAGGAAGAAATGAGGATGATCCACAGCTGCAACCAGGAAGGCGATTTAATGAAGATCTCTTACCTATGTGTTTGAAGGTTTATCGGATATAAATGTTATGTTAGATTGTGTGTGCGTTTGACTGTTGGCTGCAGTCAATCCCACTGTACTATCCATGACCACACTAATGACATGTATGAGATGCATTGTTTTCTTTTGATTATGAATCAAAGTAGGTATAATATTTAGTAAATATATACGATATATTTATATACTATCACCTAGGAGAGACTAAGATAAAAGTTATCTAAATACCCTCGTTTTAATTCTAAGCCGTAACGCGAGTAGTTAAGAACTTATCGCGTGGTCCACCATCATTATAGTCATAGGATTCAAATCACTTTAGGCAAGTTTGTTGTGTTACGATAAGGCATGTTTAATTGTGAGGAGAGACTGTGGCTATGGCATTGGATGCCTATTTGATCGAGGTAGAGGAACCACGTAGCTTTCTTGTGCTATCCACAAGGTAGATGGACGGATCAACACTTATAAAGCAAGGTCGGTGGCAAAGGGATATCGTCAAAGACAAGGAATTGACTATGACGAAACTTTCTCACCAGTTGCCTTGATAATGTCGATCCGAGTTCTACTCACCATTGCTGCACACTATGATTACGAAATCTGGCAATTGGATGTGAAGACTATCTTCCTCAATGGTAACTTTGAGTACCATATGCCTCTGCCATAAGATCTATCATGTCTGCCATACTATGCACACGACCTGACATTGCCTATGCTCTAAGTGTTACGAGTAGATTTCAGGCTGATCCAGGCGAAGAATACTGGAAGGCAGTGAAATATATCCTTAAGTACTTGACAAGAACTAAGGATATGTTCTTGTCTATGGAGGAGGCAACTTGAAACTACGAGGCTTTACTAACTCGAGTTTTCAGTCAGATCCAGATGATAGCAAGTCTACATATGGATTTGTATTTACTTTAAACGGAGGTGCAGTGTGTTAGAAGAGTTCCAAGTAAGAAACCACTGCAGATTCGACGACTGAAGTTGAGTACATTGCTGCAATTGAAGCCGCCAAGGAAGTAGTGTGGTTGAAGAAGTTCATCACCAACCTTGGCATAGCTCCCTGCATCTTGATCATATTCCGTTGTTGTGCGACAACAATGGGGCTATTGCACAAGTGAAAGAGCCGCGGTCTCATCAGAAATCGAAAGATATTCTCAGGCGCTTTCATCTTATCAAAGAGATTATTTCTAGAAAAGATGTAGTGGTGGAAAGAGTTCCATCCGCCGATAATATCGCAGATCCACTGACAAAGCCATTGGCTCAAAATGTGTTTGAGCGTCACCTAGAGTCTATAGGTTTAGTGCATAAAGGTGATTGGCTTTAGTCCAAGTGAGAGATTGTTAGTCTTTGGTGGCCTACAAGCCAATCTGACTATGTAAATCTCATTTATTTATTAATAAAATGACATAATATTCTTTATGTGTAATTCATATTACTATCGTCTCATAATGAAATTCGTGAATATGTACGATAGTGATCAGATTATGATGAGATCATACTAGTGAGACTGATCATTTAAACACACATATTCTTAATTGTTCCTAATCAGAGGATATCTGAAAAGGACATCGGATATCCGATTAGACTAGTACATATTACTCCTGCTCATGCGATGAGGGTGACTGATCTTATAGTCACTTGTGTGGATACACTAAGGAGAATCTGTAGGTGCTCATTGGAGAATGAGTTCACTGAACTGATCTGACTGAATTGCTGGATGGTATTATACCTCACTGTCAACCAGCTTGATTCTATTGTCACAGTTGCATAGATGGTCCTCAGACCTGAGACAGCAAGGACACCTTATCGGTGGACTTCTATGCTTTGACCTTGGTTTAGGAATCTCTAACTACGGGATTCTAAATAGCCAAGGATTGGGTACAGCGGAATACTGTTGAAGGGAATTGAGTGTCAATAAGGAATCATTCGCTCTCGGTACTTAGAGAGAGAATGCTCTAGGAAGGTAGGAAGGATGTGCGGAAGTCCCTAGCCAGGGCGGACGATAATATCGGGAAAGGAGTTTTCTGATATTATATGGTAGCATCCGATTCAAGTGAGTCAACCGATTAGGGTTTGACAGTACACCCTACCCTGAGTTGAATCGAGAGCATTGTACGAATGAAAGATTATATTCACGCGGTAACTGTCGACGGAAAGGTTCCAAGAGTGGGTTACTTAACCCCGAGACCTTCCCGATTCACGCGGTGTTGCTTGGCACCCCACGTGATCGGAGGCCCGATCGAATTTGATATGTTACATTAATTCAATTGATTAATTAATTAATATGAGTTATTAATTGATAAATCAGGCAAGTGAGGAGTCACTGGGCTTATTGGGCCATTAACCGGACTGGTTGTTGGGTCTAGAGGGTCACACGCAAAAGATTATCAAGGAGATGGATAATAAAGTGGGTTTTATATAAACCGAGGGTTTTTACGAAAAATCACGCGGTTAATATAAAATGTAGCGAACGGGCTGAGCAGGCCAGGCTGCTGCTCAACCCTGGCCACCCCCTCCTCTCTTCCTCTCTCTCTCTCTCTGACGCCCTAGACAAGCTCGGGTCATCGGGTCTGCTCCGCCTTCTTCTCCGACTCCCGTTCAACAGGAAATCGTCCGCGGGTTGCGGCAATCGTTGCGGCGAACGACGAAGACTTCGTAGGCTATGAAGAACAAGGAACCGTGAGGATATCCACCGCGAGGAGGATCACGTGGACTTCGCTAGAGGCCGGGCGCTTGCGCGGCTAGCAATGTCACACCGACGGAGCCAATCGGTTGCGGATTCGAATCCGCGCGCGGTAATATCCGATTACCATATTTTCGGGTTTTAGTTTTTCGAAATGAGAACGGATCGCTGGTTTATTTTATTTTTCACTATGTGGGCGATCCGGAGAAACGCGAGAACCCAACAGTAGATTCACTGACAAAGCCACTGACTCAAAATGTGTTTGAACGTCACCTAGAGTCTAGAGGTTTAGTGCGTAAAGGTGATTGGCTTTAGTCCATGTGGGAGATTGTTAGTCTTAGGTGGCCTACAAGCCAATCTGACTATGTAAATCTCGTTCATTTATTAATAAAATGGCATATTTCATTATATGTAACTCGTATCATTATTGTCTCCTACTGAAGTCCGCGAATATGTGCGATAGTGATCAGATTATGATGAGATCATACTAATGAGACTGATCACTTAAACGCACATATTCTCAATTGTTCCTAGTCGGAGAATATCCGAGATGGACATCAGATATTCGGTAAGACTAGTACATATTACTCCTACTCATACGATAAGGGTGACTGATCTCATAGTCACTTATGTGGAGACACTAAGGCAAATCTGTAGGTGCCCATTAGAGAATGAGTTCACTGAACTGATCCGACTGAATTGCTGGATGGTATAGTACCTCACTATCAACCAACTTGATTCTATTGTCGCAGTTGCGTGGATAGTCCTCGGACCTGAGACACCAAAGACACCTTGTCGGTGGACTTCTGTACTTTGACCTTGGTTTATAAATCTCTATTCACAGGATTCTAAATAGCCAAGGATTGGGTACAGCGGAATACCGTTAAAGGGAATTGAGTGTCAATAACGAATCATTCGCTCTGAGTGTTTAGAGAGAGAATGCTCTACGAAGGATCCGCGAAAGTCCTTGGTTATGGCAGACGATAATATTAGGAAAGGAGTTTTCCGATATTATTCAGCAACATCCGGTCCAAGTGAGTCGACCGGTTAGGGTTTGACGGTGCACCATACCCTGAGTTGACTCAAGAGCATTGTATGAATGAAGGATTATATCCACACAGTAACTGTCGACGGGAAGGTTCCAATAGTGGGTTGCTTAACTCGAATACCTTTCGGGTTTATGCGGTGTTGCTTGGCACCCAACGTGATTGGAGGCCCGACCGAATTTAATGTGTGACATTGATTCGGTTGATTGATTAATTAATATGAGTTATTAATTGATTAATTGAGTCAGTGAGGAGTCACTGGGCTTAATGGGCCATTAACCGGACTGGTAATCAGGCCTAGAGGGTCACACGCAAATGATTCTCAAGGCGATGGATTAAAAGTGGATTTTATATTAAACCAGGGATTTTTATGAAAAACTGCACGGTTAATATAAAATTTAGTAAACAAACTAAGCAGGCCAAGCTGTTGCTCAACCCTAGCCGCCCCCTCCTCTCTCCCTCTCTCTCTCTAGCGCCCCAGGCCGGCCCTCCACTGTGGGTCTGCTCCGCCGTCTTCTTCGACTCCTGTTCGACGGGAATTCGACCGCGCATTGCGGCGGTCATTGCGGTGATCAGCGAACCGTTCGTGGGCTGCAAGGAATGAGGAACGAGAGGAAATCCACAGCGGGGAGGATCGCGTGGACTTTGCTAGAGGTTGGGCGTTTGCGTGGCTGGCGGTGTCACACCGACGGAGCCATTCGGACGTGGATTCGAATCCGCGCACGATAAAAACGATAATCCGATTATCCATTTTAAATTATTTGAAACGGGAAACATATCACTATATTTATTTTATTTATTCCACTGCGTTTGCGATCCGGAGAAATATGAGAACCCAACACTTTCGGCCCATCTTGTGAAGGAAAGTTACAGTAAGTATTAACCTGCACACCTTGTTTACAAGAATTGTCCTATATCGTCAGTAGCTAAAAGTGGTTCCCTAGCTACCGCCTATTTAAGGGTACTGCTTACGTCAAATAAAGCTATGTAATATATATTATCTGATACCCTTGACCTTATCCTTTTAAGTTTTTCCTGTTGACTTGGGCGTTGAAGGGGCCTCCCCTAGGTCCATACCTGGGGATCTTTCTATTTGCTTGCTTCGCCTTGTGTAGGTGGATAAAACTCCCCTATAGTCCCTTATGGACCTCTGTGACTGCGTCTATCACCTCTCAGGGCGGAAGGCATCAGAGCAAGGGCATAGTTAGGGATCGGTGGTACAGCTCTCCGTCGATCAAGGTAAACTGCGCTGCCTGGTATCGAACTTGCCTAGCATCCGTCCGGTCGGCTAGTAGTTGGCCGTCTTGCAGGAAGGTTACAATAAAATCCATCCAGTACGGTTCTGTTTCAACATGGGCCATCTTTGCTGGCTGGATGGCTGGTGCCATTACATCTTCGATGAAGACTATCCAAGAGGCTAGCAATGCGGCGGAGAAAAGTTTGGCCAGCTTGTCCGCTCATTGGTTTTCTTCCCTTGGAACATGTATGATTTCAAATTGTTTGAGGGCAGTGACTGTCTTTATGACCAATTCTTTATATTGCCTCATAGTGGGGTCCCTGGCTTCATACTCACCCTTAAGCTGTCAGACGATGAGTTAGGAGTCAAAGAATGCTATGATCTGTGTCACACTTAGGCGACATGCTACTCGGATTCCTTTGAGTAGCGCCTCATATTCTGTCACATTATTTATGGCTCGAAATTGGAACTAGAGAGAGAACTACAAACCTTCGCCTCCAGAGGCTTCTAGTGGAATCAGGATGAGGCCGACCCTACAGCTGGTGCCTCAGGACGACCCATCAGTATAGATCGACCATGCTAGGCCGGGTCCAACCCCAATCGCTTGTTCTTGCGTGGGGAGAGTGCATTCAGCTAGGAAGTCGACTAGGGCCTGGGCTTCTATGGCCGTCCTCAACCAGTAAGAAACGTTGAACTCTGAAAGCTCAATCGCCCACTTTATCATTTGTCCCGGGGTGTCAAGACACTATAGGAACTGTCTTAGGGGTGGTCGATGACGACTTCGATCGGATGCGCTTGAAAGTATGGCCACAACTTTCGGGCAGCCGTTACATGGGCCAATCTCGAATTCGTGCTATACAATCCACACCGGTGCCTTACTCAACTTAGCTTGGGCCGTCGTGAATTCCCCGAGTTCTCTCCCACACTTCCAATCAAGAAGCGCGACTTGGAATCCGACGAAGATTATGAAGCCGTACAAATCATTACCACTCTATGGAACCTTGGTTTCAGTTACCGTGTAAAATCCTCTAAAGATAGAGATAGAGGATTGAAAGCTCCTTACCTTAAAAGTCTTCATGAAATTCTTCCTTAAATGTCATCTTTCTCTTTTATTCATGATGTAATAAAGAATTTTATTGAATAAAGAACAATTTTCATGCCTCCAAACTTTTCTCAACTTCCTGTGATGTGCACATGATTTTTTTCCTTTAGTAAAAATTTGATTTTTCCTGAAAACTCAACAGTTCGGGTTCTGTAAAAATGTAAAAAGCGTCCATTCAGAAAGACGCCTTTCAACCATAATTCTTTTTCCATAAATTCAATTTAATCCTCAAAAACCCGATTTACACATTAAAACGCATCTTTACACATTGACGCCTTTAAACCATAATTCTTTTCCAGAAATTCAATTTAATCCTCAAAAACCCGATTTAAAGATTAAAACGCGTCTTCACAAATGGACGCCTTTCAACTCTCTCTCCTACTTTTTCCAGGATTCTGTCATTAATTCCATGATTAATTCTCTGAAACGCGTCAACACACTAAGACGCCTTTCATCATTTTCCTCTGTACGGCTCTGACCAAAATATTTAAACGCGTCCACCTAGGTGGACGTCTTTCATTCAAATTCAAACTGCTGTCCTTGCCGCCTCAACTTTTGCGCTCTAAAACGCGTCAGCCTGAGTCGACGCCTTTCAGCCTTTCGTTAACAGACCCGCGAAGGCCCCTTTCTCCCTCACTTTTCCAAAAATCTTTCTCTCTCTTCACCGGCGCCGATCTCCGGCGATCTCGATTTCTCTCCGTCAAAGCTCTTCCTTCTCAAGCCATGGAGCACGGTGAGGGCTCAAGGAAGACTAAGACCCTAGCCAAGAGGCGGCGAAGGCAAGAAGAAGAAGCCCCCGAGGAGATTCCGGCCATGCTAGCCGAGGCGGCGGCTTTCTTGGAGGAAGAACTCCCTCCACCGGCACCCATGGCGGTGGAAGAAGAAGAGGAGGGCGACCTCCACACGGTAAGCTTCCTGTGGGTGTGATTAGATGAAGAAAAGAGGGAGAACGGAGTTCTTCAAAGAACCCGAAATCTGGACTTGAAAGGCGTCCAGACCAGGTGACGCCATTCAAAAGGCGTCATCATAGGTCGACGTCTTTCAAGATAAATTCCGGATTTTTTATTAGGAATAAACATTTTGAATAGCGTCAAGGCATGCTGACGTGTTTTAAAAGACGTCCATGTGGGCTGACGCCTTTCAAAACAGAACTGATTTTTCCTGTTTTTATTAATTACTGACCTTTTTTTTTATGTTTTTATATGCAGGGAGTGATGAGGGCTAGGATTAGCTGGGACTTAGTAATAGGGGCTTATAGAGGGCTCCCAGATTTCCAAAAGGCGCGTCTGCGTCGGATGGGATTCGGTGAAGTATTGGACATCGAGCCATTCTGGCTCGACTTAGTCCTCCTGCAGGTGTTGAGGGAGAGGTGGCATGCGGAAAGCCGTGCTTTCCTAATGCCGTGGGGGCATATGATCCCCACCCTAGAGGATGTGGCCAGGATTACTGGCCTCAGGATAGAGGGCCGACCTGTTAGTGGGGTGACCTACCCCAACTATCATGGACTAGCTGAGGCTCTATTAGGGATAGAGGTATCCAGCCTAGGCAGAGAGTCTAGGATGGTCCCCAGGGTAGAGGTAGAGGCTGCATTAGGATTAGATGAGCCCCGGCGTCGGTCTGACGAGACCCGGGAGGAGTTTAGGGATAGACTAGCCGAGTCATCTTCCTCAACCTATTGTAGTGACCCTAGTCAGGTAGAGGAGGTAGACAGACAGCTTAGGGTCTTTTTAGTTTTCTTTTTCGGTCGGTTGCTCTTCGGTACGAAGGGCGACCATATCCATTGTAGGTTTCTTTATTTGCTAGATGACCTAGATAGCCTAGGAGATTATGCCTGGGGTGCAGCCCTTCTGGCTCACCTCTTCGCCGACTTATCCGCGGTCACGCCGGACCGTGAGACTACCATCAGTGGCTTCTCGCCATTTCTTCAGGTATTAACTTGTTTAATTATTTGTTATATGCAGTGCAATATGATATGATGCTTTTTCTAACCTATATGTTTATGAATGCAGGTGTGGAGCTACTACTACTTCCCGCTCGGCAGAGCGCGGATCGTTCGACTGGATGCTGTCCCATTTGCCTGCCGTTGGCAGCCGATTGTGGACACGGCTCCACAGCACCACCAGCTGACGGCTCTCCGCCGTCAGTTCTTGGACTATCCAGAACTCTTGGTAAACTTTAACTTGTTTAATTTCATTAAATGCAATCTTTTTATTAAATGCAATTTATTTATGAATGCATCTAACCTATATGCAGGTGATCTGGCGCCCGTTCTTGGGCATGAACGAGGAGGGACAGCCGTGGGTGACGGCTGGCAGGAGGAGATTCGGGAGGCAGATGTGGGTACATTGCCTCAACGAGATCGAGCCCCTCCGCCTCCGGCTCGTGATGAGGACGTTGGGTCTCCACCAGGAGTGGATTGACGAGGAGGTCCCGGAGGGTGTGGGCAGGAGCATGAGGGGGAAGCAAGCCCTCACCGACTGGCGTGCCAAGTTCCCGGAGCAGTACGAGGATTGGCACCGTCGGGGCATACGGGTGGAGTCCCGCGCGGTGAGTAGCGAGGGCTACCTCCAACAGTACCGGGCCCACTACGCCGATCAGCTTCGGCTCCTTCGACCACTCGATGTAAGTATGCATTCATGCATCTTTAAATTTATTATTATCTTGATTTATATTTGTGAATGAATGTATGTATGACATGCAGGACGCGCGTGATGCGGTCATCGTCAACCTCCGGGCCCGCCTACATGATGCGGAGGCCCAACTAGAACAAGTTCAGAAGGACTTATATGACCTGGTATGTATGAATGCTTATGAATGCTTGTTTTAATTAATTGATTGTTTTGGCGATTAACCACTGACAGTTGTCTTCCGGTGCAGTGAGCCGTCTACACCCAGGCGGCTCCCCCTACCCACGGAGCTTCGTCTTCATCATCCTCTGCTGCCGCATACAATGCTGCCCTTGCTGACCTCCAGAGTTAGCTTGCCTCCGCCATCCACCGGGCTTCTCTCGCAGAGGAGGACCGTGCTGCTCGGGTAAGCTCTTCAATTTCTGACTTTTAAATTTGATTACTTGATTGCCTGACTAACAATGACTTCCTTTCAGGTCGCTGAGCTTCAGGAAGTCCTTCAGAGAGCTGAAGCGGAGATAGAGCATGCTCGTGCTGCAGCGGCTCGTGCCGAGGCTGATGCAGAGCGGATCCGGGCTCTGGAGGAGCAGGTGGCCCGTCTCTCGACTGGAGATCTTGCACGCCTCCAGATTCGCCTGGAGGTTGTGACTGAGGAGAGAGACCGCGACCGCCTTCGACTGGAGAGTATGCAGGGTCGCTTGTCGGTCGCGGAACATGAGCGCAAGATGGTGGAGGAACGGTATCAGCGAGCTCGGCAACGTGCCCATGAGCGTGGTCTGACCAGCGCCTTCACCGCCAGTGCTGCTGTATCTTCCGGCCATGCGGGGCCGAGCGCGATGGGACCACCTCCACCTCCCAGCCGAGGGCCAGCACCGGATGCACCTGACGAGGCCCAGAGCCAGTTGGACGAGGGTGGAGGGGAGAGCCAGCCTTGAGGGCTCATGTATCTTCTTTTTTCTTCATGTATCATGTACAAACAATCTTTTGACAACATACATGAAACTTTTGGGCTCCAATCTTGTGTTCATGTGCTTGTCTTGCATCCTGTACACACTTAACAAACAGGTTAAGTATCTATTTAGGCTTAGCCCCTTGCCTGACCAAATAAATGGTCAATCAATCTATTCTTCAATAAATGGTCAAGGGGCATAGCCTTTATTAACAAAGGTAATGAGAATAATTAAACTTAAGCAAAGTGCAACATACAAGCAGACAGATGCTCGCTGAAAATAAAAGGAATGAAACACACTAAATGCAACAAGCAGATGCTAACTGAAATATTTTTGTTGTTTTGAAAATATTCATTTTTGTTTGGGGTTTTGAAATATATGTTTTTTTTGTTTGAATTTTGGCATATGTATTTTTTTGAATTTTTGAAACATATGTTTTTTTTTTTGAATTTTGATATATGTATTTTTTTTGGATTTTTTTTTTGATATATGTATTTTTTTGTTTTTGACATATGTATTTTTTTTTTTTTTTTTTGATACATGTATTTTTTTTGGGTTTTTGACATAAAGATCAGCATGGTACTTAGATCAAAAGATCATATTCATTTATTAACTTAATTTCCAAATTGTTCTTTAACAACTTAACTTAAAACCATCGTGTTTGAACTTGTGTTTCCATTCGTGATCCCATTTGATGATTTGACCCTTAGTCAATGTAAGCCATTCCTTAAGTTTGGAGTACATCTCTTTAGAAGGAAAAGATGAATAAGTTTAGAAAGCCCATAAGAAGGTTCTGGAGACTTAAAAAGATGTCCCTTTCCTACCCTAATATCCGTTGGGGTTCGGTCATTTCTTTCCGGGGTATTTATCGACCTTGCGTTCCCTTTTATTTCATTTCACGGCCTTGATGTAACGTTTGTAGTGTAATGGCCTTTTGATTTGACATTTGGCTTTTTGCCTTGTTTTTTTCCTTTCTTTTCTTTTCTTTTCTTTTCTTCGCTTTGGGACGGATCTCCCCCATTTTTTTATGACGGCCTCCTACTAAGATGGCGGGTATTCTTGGTAGTCTATTCTAAGCCTCGTTCCGACATCATGGGCCGAGTGTAAAACAGAATTTTTGTTTAAAAAGAATGATTTGTACTTTACACTTTCGGTCAAGCTTCCGATATTCTTTAGGACTTGTCATCTTTTGTTACTCACGAATCAAACGTGTCAGTGTGTACAGTGATGGGCTTAAAGTTAAATTATCCAGACTAATAAGGAAATTTGAGTTTATAAACTTTCTGATTCCACTGGTCTTTGTACCATGCTGATCGACTCTTTAACCTAAGGGTAGTATTTCTTAAGATGTAAACCATTCCAGGGATGTTTTAGCTCTTCTTCTTCTGCATTAACAAGACGATAAGCATTACCAGGAAAAGCGTGAGATACAATATAAGGTCCTTCCCAGTTGGGTTGGAGCTTAGAACGCGGACCACCAGGTTTTACAAAAATTCTTTTAACAACCATTTCACCGACTTTGAACTTACGTTCAATGACTTTCTTTTGATAAAAACGTGCTAGTCTATTTTGATAAACTTTTGCATGATTAGCGGCTGACCATCTTTTCTCGTCTAAAAGTTCCAATTGAGCAAGGAGTGCTGAACGATGTTCATCAATAGAAAATTCCTTATTCAATTGTACTCTTAATGACGGTATGAGGATCTCATATGGAACTACCGCCTCCATTCCAAATGTTAAGGAATAAGGAGTTTGCCCAGTGGGCGTGCGGATTGAAGTTCGGTAGGCCCATAGAGCCTCAACCAATTTTTCTGGCCAATCTGTGAATTTATTAGATTTGCACGTCTTTTTGATAATTTTTATCAAAGTCTTATTTGTTGCCTCTGCTTGGCCATTGCCTTGCGGATAATAAGGAGACGAATGATGCAATGCAATTTTATACCTGTTACAGAGGTCCTTCAGTTCTTGTGACACGAACTGCGGTCCATTGTCGGTGACGATGGTACTTGGAATTCCAAATCGGGTGATGATGTTCTTCATGATGAACTTGCAGACGGTTGATGCTTTGATCTCCACGTATGCTTCAGCTTCTGCCCACTTGGTGAAGTATTCCGTTGCCGTGAGAATAAAAGATTTTTGCTTGATGCCGGAATCTGGGTTACCAAGAGGTCCAATAATGTCGAAAGCCCACATGGAGAAAGGCCATGGGGAAGAAACAGGATGGAGTGAAGATGCATGAGAATGAATTTTGTCGGCGTGAAGTTGACACTTAGCACACCTACGGACATATCCTACACAGTCTTCTTCCATGGTTGGCCAATAAAATCCTTGTCTAAGGATCTTCTTTGCTAGCATCTGTCCATTGACATGGCCACCACAAACTCTACTATGAGCTCCTTCCATAACCTTCCAAAGCTCATCTTCGTCTAGACATCTCAGAAGAACTCCATCAAAACCTCTCTTATACAATGCTCCCCCAACTAGGGTATATCGTTGAGCAACTCTCCTGATAGCTCTCTTCTCCTCAGTTGTAGCTTCCTCAGGATACGATTGATCTTCACAATATTGTGCAATTTCATAATACCATGGCTTCTGTTCATCATCCATCTCTTCTAACAGCTCCATTAACATGATTTCTCTTTTTTCAATGATATCTCTGTCCCTGACTTTCTTCAGCAACTTCTCCTTAGTTCTAAGGAATGAAGGATCTTTCACGGCAGGTGAAAGACGCCTATGAACTATGATTGATTCGGATTGTTTGCTGATTGGAAAATCAAGAGAAGATGCAAGTGAAGCTAGAGCGTCAGCTAAGATGTTCTGATTCTTAGGGACATGGACAAAGATCAATTTCGTGAAAAGCTTTGAATATGCAGAAGTAAGTTCTTGATAAGGCTTGAGCTTGGGATCGAGAGTTCGATACTTGGTCAGCACTTGGCGAAGAATTAATTGGCTATCACCCACAATCCTGAGTTTGGTAGCACCATGGAAATGAGCAGCCTCAAGGCCAGCAAGAAGTGCCTCGTATTCAGCTATATTGTTTATGACTGGAAAATCAAGCTGAAAGGCTTGTGGAATGGTGATACCTTCATGTGATAACAGAACAATACCGATCCCTTTTCCATGAGAATTCAGAGCTCCGTCAAAATGCAGAGTCCACATATCATCTCTGATTTGATTTATGGACATCAGTTCCTCATCCGGAAACTCTGATCGCACTGGATCAAATCGAGGAAGGGGATGATGAGCGAGATGTTCTGCTATGGCATAGCCCTTGATTGCTTTCTGCTGAATATAAGTGATATCGAATTGAGATAGAAAGCTTTGCCATCATGCTAACCTATCAGTAAGAACATATTTCTCCAGAAGGAATTTGATCGGATTCATCCTAGCGATGAGATGGACTTCATAGGCCAGAAAATAATGCTTCAATTTCTGCACAACCCAGACCAATGCTGCACATGTTTTCTCCATCGCCGTGTATCTCTGTTCAGCGGGGTTGAGAAGTTTAGAGAGATAGTAGGCTGCCCTCTCTTTTCCTTCTTCATCTTCTTGTGCTAGGACAGCCCCCACTGCATCATCCATGACTGAAATATAAAGTATCGATGGTTTGCCTGGAGATGGTGGTCTCAAAACAGGAGGACTTGCTAGATAGTTCTTTAATCCATCGAATGCCTCCTGACACTTATCGTCCCAATCGAATTTGACTCCCGGCTTAGTAAGCTCGTAAAACGGCTTACACCTTTGTGAGTGCTGGGAGACAAAGCGGCGAATAAATTGCAACCTCCCGATTAATCCTCTCAACTCTTTCAAGTTTTTGGGAGGTGGCATTTCTCTAATAGCCTTCGCCTTGTTATGATCGATCTCAATTCCCCGTTTGCTGACGATAAATCCAAGCAATTTCCCTGAAGATACCCCGAATACACATTTCTTGGGGTTCATCTTTAACTGATATTCTCTCGATCTCTCTAATACCCTTGCCAAAACTTTGGCGTGCTCAGCCTTTGTTTTAGATTTAACTAATAAGTCATCCACATACACTTCCAAATCTATGTGCATCATGTCATGAAATATTGCCATCATGGCCCTCTGATAAGTGGCTCCAGCATTCTTTAATCCAAATGACATGACGACATAACAGTATGTTCCCCAAGGTGTAGTGAATGACGTTTTCTCTTGATCTTCTTCTGCCAGCTTAATCTGATTATATCCTGAAAATCCGTCCATAAATGATAACGTTTCATAGCCAGCAGTATTACCGATGAGTACATCAATATGAGGCAATGGAAAATCGTCTTTAGGACACGCCCGGTTCAGATCGCGGAAGTCAATGCAAATTCTGACCTTCCCGTCCTTCTTCATGACCGGGACTATGTTAGCCACCCATTGTGGATAAAGGACAACTCTAATAAATTTAGCTTTATGCAACTTGTCGACCTCTTCCTTCATCTTTAGAGCCATTTGTGGGTGGAATCGCCTTAATTTTTGCTTGACAGGGCTAGCTCCTTCCTTTAATGTCAATCTGTGTTCAACTAAAGATGAGTCTAACCCTGGCATATCTTCATAACTCCAGGCGAAAGTGTCCTTATAATCCTTTAATACTTGTACCATCGCCTTCTCATCCTCTGTAGAAAGATTTTTACTGACGAGGACAACCTTAGGTTCGTCTTCAGTCCCTAAATTGATTTCTTTGGTGGGCTCTTCTACGGCAGCTGAGGGTTCATCGAATCTCTTCTCTCCACTGGCATATGCCTCAGCCGCGTCCTCGTCATCTTCCTCTTCAACAATGGGGTCCTTTTCATGTACTAATTCATATACCCCGTACCCATCATTGACTGACTCATCGTCCATGCAATCTTCTGGCATCTGAATTGGATTTTCTAAAAACTGAGGGATCAGAGAGCAAGAAAAGCACTTATCAGCTAAGTCCTGGAGGTATCTATCTGGAATTTGCCTACCCTTAGGCTTCCTAGACTTCCTAACCTGACTAATCTGACTAAAACTAGACTCCCTATCATAACCTAATGAAGATGAAGCAGGATGAAAATCCTGAGATACAAGTGGAAATACAAGAGAATCCTCCCGAGGGGAGGGACAGAGTAAATCTAAGAGAGAATCTTGACCGAAGGACCCGCGCGGCGGGGTGCAATCGGACAAGTAAGATGTTTCCTCAATGAGGATCTGGGAAGAATTTGTTGCCAAATTGGCGTTTTTTTTTTTTGGACAATGAAAGAGTTAAACATAAAGCAGGAATGAATACAAATAGGAGGAGAATCAGACGGAGGAAGTGGCACCAAGGCCAGAGGATTAGGGGGATCATATAGTAATATGTCCCAGATCAAATTATACAACCTCTCTAGATCGAGAGGAGGTTGTGGTATAATGTCCCGAGGGGACAGAGTAATCATGACGGGCGGAGCCCGTGGAATATCTTCAATTATGACCCGCGACCAAGTCGGGGTCAAGAGCAGTGTACGAAATAAAGTATGGAGCATGAAGACATGTGAAGGATATGTCCCCCTCCAGAGCAGATCTGTTGTGTAACCAGCTTCATAGGGGTCATCTGGTTCCCCTTCGCCAGTCTCTTCAGACAGCAGTATCCGCTTGTCAAATATGGCACCAGGGCTTTCAATCAGTTCATCAATCTGCGGCGGCCACTTAGGTTCTGCAGGATTTAGGAATAGTCTGTTCAGTGCAATATACAGGTCCCTCAGATCGAACCACCTGTACCATTCACATTCAGGATCATGAAATTTCCTCCTTTTCATAGGCCGCAGAGCCTCCAAGGATTGGTACGTAAGTAGTTCAGAGCAATGTCTGGCCAAATCCCTCCCATATATATCATGGAAGTCAAAACAGGAAGTAATGACTACCGTATTGTCGTGGCTAAGTATGGGCCCTTTCACAAAATGCGTACACAGGGTCCATGTTAGGGGATCTCGGCCTTCTTTGGGTGGTGTAGACATTGCCTCCCAGATTTTCGGACCTTGTTCGATCTCTGCTTCCTGAACCGGATCTTGTTTCAGTTTTATTGGCCTATAGCCCAGACCACTTCGAGGTGCTGCTCGATGATTTTTAACAGGAGTGGTCCTGCCTTGCAACTGCGTGCCCAGACCTTTCCCAGGCTCGTAGCCGTTCTTCATCATAATCCTCCATCCTGGGGTACTCATGCACTTCCCCCTTTTGATAGCATCTAATGGGTATGGAGAAATAGTGGCGGCTTTCAGAGGATCAGCCACTGGACGGTAGACCTGTAATACCGACAGAAAAGGTTGTCGGCCAGGTAAAACAACAGATTTAATGTTCAAGGTATGAGCAGCAGTAAGGATCGGCATGCTCATTACTTTAATAATTCGTCCTTTATAAGGGAATTTGAGGCATTGATGATTCGTAGAGGGAATCGCCTCAAGAGTTTTAATATAAGGACGACCCAAAATAGCATTTATGGAAGGGTCGATTTCCAGGATGTGAAATTCGACCTCTGCATGACTTACAGGGCCCAGCTCCACCTTTAAATAGACCATTCCCAGAGGGGAACGGGTAGAATTGTCATATGTTGTCACTGAGATGGGGCTGGGCAGCCATTTCTCTTTGGGCACACCGCACAGCTCCAGGGTCTTCGGAGGTAAAACATTGATCGAAGCCCCTGTCTCGACCAGGCATGCATCCACGGCCTTCTTACAGATGTTGACCGTGATGCTCAGAGCCATGCTTCTGGCTGCCGGCGGTGCTAGTTCCGATGTATGAAATGTAATGGAGGGTTGATCCCCCTGAGGAACTAGTAGTGCTGCAATTTTCTCTACCGGCACGTCCTCATTGACCATCACCTTCTGCAGATATTCCATTAAAGCTTCTTGGTGAATCTTGGACCTTTTAATCAGTTCGAGTATAGTGATCCGTGCCGGTGTCCGATCCAGATGTTTCAACAAGTCATATTGAGTGCCTGGTGCACTCTCTTCATTATGGGCTTCCTCAGTCGGCTGTGATGGGCCGTCCCTAACTGTGGACTGAGGAAAGACCTTGTTGAAAATCCTTCAACTCCGGAGCGCGTGTTCCTCAACCGTGGAGGATCCGGGTGACACTTTAAGTACCGCAGGGTTGGATGGTGCGGATGGCGTAGAGGGCTGATATGTAGATGATGGCGTAGGGCTAGGTGGTGATGGCGCGGTGCGGATTAGAGGCCTAGAGGGTTGGATGGTGGATGGGTAAGTGGTTGGTGAAGTGGGGAATGGTACGCGTAATAGCGGTCTGGATGGTAAGGGGATATCTGGGTAGGTGGTGGTGGTAGTGGGTGAAGTAGGAAATGGTACGCGTAATAATGGCCTAGATGGTAGGAGGGGCGCGTTATTGGTTTGCGGGGGGTTATATGATGGAGGCGTAATGGTGCGGGGCGCAATGGGTCTAAGGAAGGTGGGTAGTGGTAATGGGTTATTGGGTGTGGGCGAGTGATATGTGGGTGTGGGTAGAGGGGTGATGGTAACGGGTTGTGGTCTGGGTATGTGGATGGTGCGGCGTGGTGGTCGCTCTGCGGTACTTGGAACGTGACCCGTTGAACAAAGAGAGGAAGAGTCCTCTATTCTCCACTGCTGCCCACGACCAGCCTCAGACTGGCTGTTCGTCAGAATGGGAGCAACTTGGTTTTGGTTCTGGTGCTCCGGGAGTGGATTCTGCACTATGCCCATGTTGGGTGGTGCTGCTGCTTGTGCCGGTGGTCTTGCTTGCTGCTGCTGCTACGGTCTCCTCGCCTTCAGGGCTGATATGTACTTTTTCATCTCCTCCCAGTCTATGCCGCCCTGCTCATTGAGATCATGAATATAATCTCTGAACTGGCATTTCAGAGGGTGGCAGATGGAATACTGGCAGGCTCGGTAAATTGATTTATGGCACAGCTTTAACCCCCATCATCTTCTGGAGGTTGTTGAATTGCTCATCCATGCGCTCCATCTTGGCCAGCAACGCTTGCGTGGTCAGATCTGCCTGGGGAGGAGGAGGAGGTGGAAGTACTTGATAGGCCTGCTGCCTAGAGTACGTTGGACAAGGAGGATAATAAAGAGGAGGTCCGGCAGAGCTTCCGCCATACCCGAGGGCATTTTGATAAATAGGCGTTTGCGGTCTAGCCGGTTGCCTAGATGATGAAAGCTGCGGCCCAGCTGGCCGAGAAGTAAGATGAAGGCCTTCCATGGCCTGATGGATATAAGGAGGAGGAGGAGGAGGTTGTTGCGTAACAACAGGGGGAGCCATAGGGTTCGGCTCAGCAGGCTGCATGGGTGCCTTCCCCTTCAAGATAGACTGGATCGCCTCGAACTGCTGAGGGTCCAGTCGAGAGGCAAGAACTCCCAAGGCATTGACGAGATCCATAGGATCGGAGGATGAAGGATCATGCTGATTCATGTCCCCCACTAGATCAGGATTAGGGATCGCATATTCATGCGGGGGAAGATCAGGATATCGATCCTGTGGATGAAAAAGAGGAGTCCGGACATTCCCATCATGTCGAACCGGAATGGGGACAGAATTACGGGAGGCATCAGCATCTCTCCCGTTCTCATAGTTGAAGTCTGAATCGCGAGGGGCATTAGCATCTCCCTCGTAGTTGATGATGGCGTCTTGAGCCATACTCAAGTCCCTGCCTGATCGCAGCAATATGATGTTAGATTCCCTTTTCAAAGATTTAACAAACAAGTTGTACAGAGATTAATCAAACAAGTGGATGTTTAACGTGATTTTAAGGTTCCTTGTTGAGTTATTTGAATTGGATTAAACCACAATTTCGCTCAGGGAAAGGATCCTAATTTCAATTCAGTTTCCACCGTTATTCTCTAGGGTTTTCTCTCACAACGCTTTCGGAATCTAGCCGAGACTTCAATTGGTACAACCAGCCCGATGATCAAGGAGGAATACCTTGATTTTGGGGACTTATGGAGGTCTCAACGTCAACTTCTCTAGTCTGATCAAGGGACCAACCCAATCAGAGAGAGTTGCTGACGTCGAGTAATGTGTTCCTAAGAAGAGGAGGGTATTCGCCTCAATGCGTATGTCCTGTGGCCTGGATGGCCTCTAATGCTTAATAAATAATGGGTAGCTAGCACTCAAAACACAGAAATCTGGAAACTGAAAAATAATTAAGAAACTGACTGAATAGCGTCGACGATAGTCGACGCTATTCAAAACAGAACTTAATTCTTTCACAGAAATAGATCTGAAAAATAACTAAGAAATTGTCTGAATCGCGTCGATGGTAGTCGACGCTATTCAACACAGAACTTAATTTTTTCGCAGAAATAGATGCAAACAGCAGAGAAAATGTGAAAACTGAAAGGCGTCTGGGAGTGTTGACGCGGTTTTGAAACGCGTCAGTGCTTCTGTATGCTTTTTAGTTCGCAGAAACAGTTTTGCAGGAGGATTTTCTGGGTTGAATCCTCCTCAAACAAGGTAAAAAGCAGTAAACAATCGACTCATGCAAAGATTTTTAGTTTCAGATTTTAAACAGGATGATTTATTAACTAAACAACTAGGAAATCTATCAATCACACATCATTTTTATCACAAAAACAGCTTTTTTGAACTAATCAAGGGGAGGGCAAGATCTTGCCACTGGGGTGTGCACGTGGTGCACGAGGGAAATTAATTAAACTAAAACACTCACCAATTGGTGAGGACGTGTTGAGAGACACAAATGGTGCACCGTGGGTGCCCGATATGATGATAGCAAGAACAAAAAGAAACTAAAAGATGGCGAGACCAAGTCCCACCGTGATCGCCAAAAGAGCTGTAAGTGCTGAAAATGCTCGTGTGATTAACATGAAAAAGCTATGTTGTTTAGTGTAAACTAACCTATTAAAAACAGCAACTAAAGTGCAGTGATCGCCAAAAACTTTTGACTTAAAAGTTTCAAAAGGGAGTATGATCGCCTACCTGTTCGAACGCGGAAGATATCGAGTCCTTGGTTCCCCTCCTTCAGCCGGCTGAAGAAAGAGAGCCCTTTCTTTGTTCTTTTGTTCTTGCTGTTGAGTTCGAGGTTGAGGATTGTCCAGAAATCCTTCTGGCTTTGTGCTTGATTTCCCCTTTTGTTTCTCTTGTTGTTGTTGAGTGCAGCAGAAACAGGAACAGAAAACGAAGAAATAATAATGATGAGAATTTAAATGGAAGCAATATCTAAATTGATCATGATGTTAAGCATACGATTAAACAGCAAACTTACTTGTTTAAATGGCTTTGAAACCCCTTAAATCAAATAGGTTTTGAAAGATTATGCTGTGGTGTGTGTTGCATGAAGTGATTATGAAGAATGAAATTAATGAAGATGCAGAATGAAATTGCAGAATTGAAACACTTATGCCCAATGGGTTGAAGCCTTGAAAGGATGAAGATTCTGAAAGGGACGCCGACTTCTGGAAATGGCAGCGCTCCGGCGTTCCGACGTTGTTGCTTCGATCTTCAATTCGCTATAATGACGCTCTCTTAATAGCTTTCAACTATGACTTTTTTTTTAACTCTTCGAGACGTAAGGTATTTATAGGCTTTTTCTGCGTTCGCGATTAACATAGAAAAATTTAGGATTTATCTATCTTAATCGACAGATAAATACTGATTAATTCATCTTTATCTGTAATTATCTAAAACGCGTCCACCATTGATGACGCCTTTCAGATTAATTAAGATAAGGATAAATATCCGGGAAAACTTATCTTTATCTTTATGAGATAAAACGCGTCCACATGTGTAGACGTCTTTTACACTAATTAAGATAAGGATAAACATCCGAAAGAGAAGTTAAAACAGCTTAGGAAACCTAAAACGCGTCGACACACACAGACGCCTTTTAGTTAATTAATCAATTGATTAAAATTCAAATTTAAACGCTAAAACAGGAATAAAGTCTAAATGGCGTCCACATGGGTCGACGTCTTTTAAACTTCTTCATATTTTAACTGAAATTTGAGCTAAAATCAATTTAATTGATTAACTTAAACATGTCTGTTAAACCCGACACTCAAAAATATCAATAAAAATTAAGCAATGATTAAATATCAAACCATTATGAGGCATTATTATATGATATGAAATTTACTCGAAATGATGTCAAAATTAGCGTGTCTACACCGAACAATTGACCGAGGCCCGAAAAATAATCGACTACTCGTCCGTAGATGTAAATGAACTCTTAGCGGACGAGAAGAGGTTGATAAGCATAGGGGCGTGGCCAGATCCGAACGATATGCCGGCCCAAGAGGCCCCCTACTTCCCTCTCGGACAAGAACGGGGAGGGCATGCCGATCGACGCGCCCCCAAGACTATCCGGTTCCCGAGACCGCCCCGGTTCGTGAAGCGGTGGTTGTGACCAATGACTCCGCTGAGACCGCTGCTTATGAACCGTCCAGCGAAGAGGACACCGCTGCTTGTGCCGAGGGTGAGTCGGTCTCGGATTGTTTGTATTTATCGGCCATACCGATAACTTCTCGCTTATCTATTTTTTCTTCTGTTTACAAAGATGTCGTCCGGACTCGGTTCGTTAGTGTCCAAGATTCGGCAGCACTCCAAGAAGTCTTCTGCACCGAGCGTTGCTCCTCTGGCATCGCCATCCCACCGCCAGCCGAATAGACCACGGCCTCAACGGAAGGTCGGGCTGTAGCTGCAGCCATGGAACGGACCCGGGCGGAAAGAGGGAAAGAGGCCTCCCGCGGAGGCGGCCACACCGAGAAGCGCAAGAGAAAAGCTGACCCAGAGGAGGCTTTCGCTACCAAGAAGGCCGCGGCCGAGAGGGACGCACCACTCCCGATGCCGGTGTAGGCCGAGCCTTCTCACTTTGATTCTACATCAGTAGGAGCTACGGATCTGCAGGGACGCATATGTTTCGGGAGTACGCTCATAAGCCCTGGTGCCCAGATCTCAGCATCTTCGCAGACAACACCGTGGATTACTCCAGGACTTGCACGAAGCTGGCCCAGGGCTACACTCTCCCTCTGACCCGAGACGAGCTCGGAACCCTCTCTACCGAGGGTCTCATAGCACAATGTGTGCACTACGTGTTGGGTTCTCGGGTTTCTCCGGATCTCCCACGCAGCGGAAATAAAATAAAAATGAAGATCCGTTCCCGTTTTGAAAAATCTAAAAACCAGATTATCGAATAATCGGTTCTTACCGTGTGCGGATTCAAATCCGCAACCGTTCGGTTCCGTCGGTGCGACACTGCAAGCCGCGTAAGCGCCCGGCCTCTAGCGGAGTCCACGCGATCCTCCTCGCGACGGATATCCTCACGTTCCTCGTTCTTCGCAGCCGCGAAAACTCCGCCGATTGCCGCAACGCGCGGACGATTTCCCGTCAAACAGGAGTCGGAGAAACGGCAAAGCAGATCCGGGGATCCATATCTCACCTGGGGCGCCAGAGAGAGAGAGAAAGAGAGGCGGGGGCGGCTAGGGTTAGCAGCAGCTTGGCCTGCTCAGCAAGTTCGCTACATTTTATACTAACCGCGCGGTTTTTCATAAAAACCCCCGGTTTATATAAAACCCACTTATTTATCCATCGCCTTGAGAATCATTTGCGTGTGACCCTCTAGGTCCAATTACTAGTCCGGTTAATAGCCCAATAAGCCCAGTAACTCCTTACTGGCTTTATTAATCAATTAATAACTCTTTATTAATTAATTAATCAACCGAATCAATGTCGCACATCGAATTCGGTCGGGCCTCCGATCACGTTGGGAGCCAAGCAACACTGCGTAAATCTGGAAGGTATCGGGGTTAACTAACCCACTCTTGGAACCTTTCCGCCGACAATTACCGCATGGATATAATCCTTCATTCGTACAATGCTCTCGGGTCAACTCAGGATATGGCGTGCTGTCAAACCCTGACCGGTCGACTCACTTGGATTGGATGCCGCTGATGAATATCAGAAAACTCCTTGGCTGTTTAGAATCCTTTGGTTAGAGATTCATAAACGAAAGTCAAAGCACAGAAGTCCACTGACAAGGTGTCCTTGGTGTCTCAGGTTTGAGGACCATCCACGCCACTGCGACAATAGAATCAAGCTGGTTGACAGTGAGGTACAATACCATCCAGCGATTCAGTCGGATCAGTTCAGTGAACTCATTCTCCAATGAGCACCTACAAATTCGCCTTAGTGTCTCCACACAAGTGACTTATAAGATCAGTCACCCTCATCGCATGAGCATGAGTAATATGTACTAGTCTAACCGGATACCCGATGTCTTTCTCGGATATCCTCCGACTAAGAACGATTAAGAATATGTGTGTTTAAGTGATCAGTCTCATTAGTATGATCTCATCACAATCTGATCACTATCGCACATATTCACGGACTTCATTATGAGACGATATTTAATACGATTTACACACAATGAATATTATGCCATTATATTAATCAATATGAACGAGATTACAAAGTCATATTGGCTTGTAGACCACCTGAGACTAACAATCTCCCACTTGGACTAAAGTCAATCCCCTATATACAGTAAGCCTATAGACTCTAGGTGATGCTCAAACACAATTTAAGCCAACGCCTTTGTCAGTGGATCTGCTATTGTCAACGGATGGAACTCTTTCCACTACTACATCTCCTCTGGATATAATATCTCTGATAAGATGAAAGCGCCTCAGAATATGCTTCGATTTCTGATGAGACCGCAGCTCTTTCGCTTGCACAATCGCTCCATTGTTGTCGCACAACAGCGGAACAGGTTCAGAGATGCTGGGAACTACGCCGAGGTCGGTGATGAATTTCTTCAACCACACTGCTTTCTTAGCAGCTTTAGCTACAGCGATGTACTCAGCTTCAGTCATCGAATCTGTAGTAGTTGCTTGCTTGAAACTCTTCCAGCACACTTCGCCTCCGTTCAAAGTAAACACGGATCCAGATGTAGACTTGCTATCATCTGGATCTGACTGGAAACTCGAGTCAGTAAAGCCTCGCAGTTTCAAGTCACCTCCTCTATAGACAAGAAAGATATCCTTAGTTCTTCTCAAGTACTTAAGGATACATTTCACTGTCTTCCAATACTCTTCACCTGGATCAGCCTGAAATCTGCTCGTAACACTTAGAGCAAATGCAACATCAGGCCTTGTCCATAGCATGGCATATATGATAGATCCTATGGCAGAGGCATAGGTATTCTATCCATGAGTACCCTCTCATCAGAAGTCTTAGGAGACTGCTCCTTTAAGAGAATAATTCCATGTCTCATCGGTATGAGACCTCTTTTGGAATTTTTCATGCAAAACCTTTTGACTATGGTATTTATGTACAAGGATTGGGTCATTCCAAGCATCCTCTTTGATCTATCTCTATAGATCCGTATTCCCAATACGTAAGATGCTTCTCCCAAATCCTTCATGGAGAAGTTTTTCGACAGCCAGATCTTTACTGATGACATCATAGCTATATCATTCACAATGAGTAGTATGTCATCTACGTAAAGAAGTAAGAAGGTGACTACGCTCCCACTAGTCTTCTTGTACACACAAGGCTCATCTTCATTCTTAATGAAGTCATAAGACTTGACAGCCTTGTCAAATCTTATGTTCTAGCTCCGAAAAGCTTGCTTCAGTCCATAAATGGACCTCTGAAGCTTGCATACTTCATCTGGAGATTCTTTAGATATGAAGCCTTCTAGTTGTATCATATACACCTCTTCCTCAAGGTTACCGTTGAGGAAGGCAGTCTTCACATCCATCTGCCAAATCTCATAATCGTAGTGTGCAGCTATGGCGAGTAGAACTCTGATCGACTTTATCATGGCAACTGGTGAGAAAATCTCATCACAGTCAATTCCTTACCTTTGACGATATTCCTTTGCCACCAACCTTACCTTATAAGTATCGATCCGTCCATCAGCACCGATCTTTCTCTTAAAGATCCACTTCCATCCGATGGGTACCATACCCTCGGGCAAGTCCTCCAAGTTCCAAACTTGGTTGGTGTACATTGACTGGATTTCTGAGTTCATGGCTTCTCGCCATTTCCCGACTTCTGGACCTTCTATGGCCTCCTAGTAGGTTTTAAGATCATCATCCTCATTATATTCTACCTTAGACACACCTTCAGCGATATGTCCTACATATCGTACGGGTAGTCTAGGTAATCTACCAGATCTACGAGGCTCATCTTTGTGTACCTGAACAGATTCAGGAACTGATATCTCATCTGATGATAATACAACTGTTTGGGGATCTAGAACCTCTTCCAGTACTATTTTACTCCCAGTGTCCTCCTGGAGAAGGTACTCCTCTTCCAAGAAGACAGCTTTCCTGGCGACAAACACCTTTTGTTCACCAGGATGTTAAAAATAGTATCCAAAGGTTTTCTTTGGATATCCCACAAACCTGCATTTATCAGTTCGTGATTCCAGTTTGTCTGGATCATGCCTCTTCACATGATCAGGACAACCCCAGACCTTAACATGTTTAAATTCTGGTTTCCTGCCTTTCCATATCTCATATGGAGTAGAGGCCACAGACTTGCTGGGTACTCTATTCATTAGGTATGCTGATGACTCTAGAACATACCCCCAGAGGGACACTGGTAATCCTGAAAAGCTCATCATGGATCGCACCATGTCCAACAAGGTGCGATTCCTCCTTTCTGATACACCATTCATCTGTGGTGTATAGTCAGCTGAGAAAGGATATTATTATCCTTTAAGAATTGTGTGAAATTAGTACTCAAGTATTCTCCTCCTCGATCTGATCGAAGAGCTTTATTACTCTTTCCTAATTGCTTCTCTACCTCATTCTTAAAATCCTTGAACTTCTCAAATGCTTCCGACTTGTACTTCATTAAGTACACATAGCCGAATATTGAAAAGTCATTGGTGAATGTGATGAAATATGATAAGCCACCGTTGGCTTGGGTGGACATGGGACCACATACATCTGAATGTATTAGTTCCAAAATATCCTTGGCACGTTCTCCATGTCGAGTAAATGGAGATTTTGCCATCTTTCCCATAAGGTAGGATTCACATGTCGCAAACGATTCATAATCGAATGTTGTTAAAAAACCATGCTAATGCAACCTTTGCAACCTGCTTTCACCAATATGTCCAAGTCTACAATGCCACATGTAGGTTTAGTTCACACAATTCTTGCTCTTCTTAAGAGCATTATCAATATGAAGATTGTAATATGAAACATCTAAGAGATATAGTCCGTTGACTAAAGATGCCGAAACTATCGATTTATTACCATAATAAATCGAACAACTTCTATTTTCAATAGATAACTTATATCCTATCTTGTCCAAACAAGATACTGATATGATGTTCTTTATTATGTTAGGAACATAATAACAATCTTCTAAAGATAAGACGTCTCCCGATGGAAGACTGAGGTTTGTTGTCCCAACAGCAATCGTCGCAACTTTTGCGTTGTTTCCTAGCCTCAATTCCACCTCGCCTTTTCTCAGCTTGCGCTTACTTGTCAGCATATGCACATGATGGCAGATATGAGAAGCACATCCGGTATCTAATACCCAAGATGTGGAATCTCTTACTGACAAGTTGATATCTATCATATAGATATCTGAAGCTTCAGACAGCTTCACCTTTCTAGGAGCTCTATCGTTGACGAACTCCTTGCAGTTCCTCTTCCAGTGACCATTCTGCTTACAGTAGAAACAGTCACCCTTTACTACTCGTTTGGCTTTGTCCTTCGATCTTTTATTATTAGCTATCATCTCTGCTTCAGGGGCATCTAATGCTGATTCAGCAGGAGGATTAGTATTAATGGCATAGGCAATCTGCTCAGATCTAAAGACACTCTTCAAGTCTCTGAGCCAATCCGAGTAGATCAGGTAAGTCAAAAGGGCATCAAGTATGCCACGGAGTGGGTTATTCGACGACATTATTTCCTACAAGAGATGAATAAAATCCTTTTAGCAGATGTTCAATTATTAAATATAAAACAAGACATGGTCTTTTGTTCAAGTTTTAACTCTCACTAATTTTCGACGGACTGCATAACCCTCAGTTATATAGAACAAGAGACGCCGACAGTCTCCTAATGGGGATCAGAATCTTAATGACTTATAGTACAGCCTTGTGGATAGCACAACAAACTGTAATACAATCAAAGAGCACCCATCTCATGGGACTTGCAACTCCTTGCAATATCTGATCATAGCTTCGGTCCCCAAAGATTTAATGGCCTTGTGGATAGCACAACAAACCACTAATTCTGGTCTAAGCTAACCATCGTTACGCGACGAGCATAGATTTGCATGCAGCCCTTGTAGATAGCACAACAAAGCTACATGGTTCCTCTACCCCGATCATATAGGCATCTAATGCCATAGCCACAGTCTCTCCTCACAATTAGACAAGCCTTGTGGTAACATAACAAACCTGCCTAAAGTGAATCGAGTCCTATGACTATAACGATGGTGGACCACGCGGTAAGTTCTTAACTACTCACGTTACGGCTTAGAGTTTAGATGAAGGTATTTAGATAACTTTTATCTTGGTCTCTCCTGGGCGATAGTATATAAATATATCGTATATATTTACTAAAGACTATACCTACATTGATTCAACATCAAAAGAAAACAATGCATCTCATACATGTCATTAGTGTGGTCATGGATAGCACAGTGGGTTTGACTGGAGCCAACAGTCAAATGCACACAAAATCTAACATAACATTTACATCAGATAAGCATGAAAACACACAGGCAAGAGATCTTCATCATATCGCCTTCCTGGTTGCAGTTGTGGATCGTCCTTGCTCCTTCCTCGGTTGCCTCGATCATATTACGATAATTCTATAATTACATGTAAAATAGAAGAAGACCTTATGGCGAGTACAAGAAAGAGGGAGGTAGAAGTACATCGGATTATGAGAGAGGGAGAAAGGTGCGCAGACCTCTATTTATTAACAATTAATAAATAACCATGCATCCACGATCTACACAATCCATTCATCACATGAATAATTAAATAAGTGAATATCCATGACCACGGTGTGTTTTAAACATTCCACACAAGATTCAGCGCATCACATGGCTAAAACAAATGAGTTTTCAAAATAAATAATTTTGTCTTTCAAAAAAATGGGATCCAATCAAAATTGGCATTTGAATTTCAAAAACTCTTTAAATAAAATAAGCATGCAATTAAATCAAATTTAAAAGCATCAAAACACACATCACATGTGCACACACTCCAAATTAATAATTTCATATTATTCCATGCAAATTAGAACACTTCTAATAATTAAATCAATCTAACAATTAGATTAAACTATATTAATAATCTAACAATTAGACTATTAATAATTAAGTACCAATCTAACTATTAGATTAGTCCAACAAAGTTAATTAATAATTTAACACTTAAATTAATAATCAACTATAATTAATTATTAACTACTAACCTAACACTTAGATTAGTCAATTAATGTTAATCATTAATTTAACATTTAAACCAATAATTAACACCAATTAGTTAATAATTAATAATTCTAACTCTTAGAATAGTTAATTAAAATTAATTATTAATTTAACACTTAAATTAACAATGAACTCTAATTAACTGATAACTACTAATTTAACAATTAAATTAGTCAATTAAAATTAATTATTAATTTAACACTTAAATTAATAACTAACTCTAATTAATAATTAACAATTATATGTATAAATAATTAATAATCTAATATTTAGATTAATAAATATTAATCACTAATTTAACAGTTAAATTAGTTCAATCAAAGTTATTTATTAGTTAACATTTAATCTAATAATTAACTCTCATTGATTAAAAACAAATTGTTAATTAACATGATTCAAAATCATTAATGCCCAAATTAAATAAAATTGAAAAATAATTATAATTTCAAAAACCCTTTTTGAATTTTAAAATTAAATTCAATTCTTATTTAATTGGGTAATTAGGAGTTTAAGTGGTTAAAGAGGAGAATTAAGCCAAACAGTTCAGTTGGCTCGAGCCACTGGCTCGGCCTGGGTCCGAGCTAGGGCCCTCCTAGCTGAGCCAGGGCCTAGACCAGGCTCGTGCCCGGCCCAGCACGGGCCCGAACCCCCGGCCGGCCCAGCCCTCGCTTGAGCCCCGCCCGGCCCAACACCTGGACCGGCTCTCCCCCCGCCCAACGCCCCTTTGTTGCAGAAAACCCTAGGGTTTGCAGGAGTATCATGGCAGCGGGGGGAAGAAGCAAGGGCCCGACGGCAGTGGGCCTGCCGCCGGCCGGCTGCCCGGACCCGACGGGGATGCTGCCCGCCGGCGCCCCCTTCGTTTGCTGGCCCGAGCCCATTAGCCCCCTTTTCCATGAATTTCTAGTTTTTCATGTTTTTTCAGTTCTGTCAAAACCGGAAAAGAGGAGCAGCCACCCAACTCCAGCCACCTCCAATGGGTTTGTTGCAGCGGCCATGATGCCCGGTTGTGACCGGCGACCCCCTTTGGAGGATCTGGGGCATTGGCTCGCTTCCCCAACACTTGGGAAACTCAAACAAAAGCCGCAACAAACCCCAGTTCTTCGTCCAACGAAGAACACAAAACCCCTAAAAAAATTATGAATTTTGCAAGAAAATAAATAATCAAAATTATTCTTATGATAAGTGTTCATCGCATGAACACAGATCCTACAAAAATATCGAACAATCGCACGGAATAAAACATAGAAAAATTAATTTCGGATATCGAAACGGGACGAGAAAAAGTAGAATCTGGCTCTGATACCACTGTTGGGTTCTTGGGTTTCTCCGGATCTCCCGCGCAGCGGAAATAAAATAAAAACGAAGATCCATTCCTGTTTCGAAAAATCTAAAAACCAGATTATCGGATAATCGGTTCTTACCGTGTGCGGATTCGAATCCGCAACCGTTTGGTTCCGTTGGTGCGACACCGCAAGCCGCGCAAGCGCCCGGCCTCTAGCGGAGTCCACGCAATCCTCCTCGCGATAGATATCCTCACGTTCCTTGTTCTTCGCAGCCACAAAACCTCCGTTGGTCGCCGCAACGATCGCCGCAACGCGCGGACGATTTCCCGTCGAACGGGAGTCGAAGAAGCGGCGGAGCAGATCCGGGGATCCGGATCTCACCTGGGGCGCCAGAGAGAGAGAGAAAGAGAGGCGGGGGCGGCTAGGGTTAGTAGCAGCTTGGCCTGCTCAGCCAGTTCGCTACATTTTATACTAACCGCGTGATTTTTCATAAAAACCCCCGGTTTATATAAAACCCACTTATTTATCCATCGCCTTGAGAATCATTTGTGTGTGACCCTCTAGGCCCAATTACCAGTTCGGTTAATAGCCCAATAAGCCCAGTAACTCCTTACTGGCTTTATTAATCAATTAATAACTCTTTATTAATTAATTAATCAACTGAATCAATGTTGCACATCAAATTCGGTCAGGCCTCCGATCACGTTGGGTGCCAAGCATCACCGCGTGAACCCGGAAGTTATCGGGGTTAAGTAACCCACTCTTGAAACCTTTCCGCCGACAGTTGCCGCGTGGATATAACCCTTCATTCGTACAATGCTCTCGAGTCAACTCATGGTATGGCGTGCTGCCAAACCCTGACCGGTCGACTCACTTGGATTGGATGCCGCTGATGAATATCAGAAAACTCCTTTCCCGATATTATCGTCCACCCTGGACAGGGACTTTCGTGCATCCTTCCTAGAGCATTCTCTCTCTAAGTACCGAGAGCGAATGATTCCTTATTGACACATAATTCCCTTCCACGGTATTCCGTTGTACCCGATCCTTGGCTGTTTAGAATCCTCTGGTTAGAGATTTATAAACGAAAGTCAAAGCACAGAAGTCTACCAACAAGGTGTCCTTGGTGTCTCAGGTCTGAGGACCATCCACGCAACTGTGACAATAGAATCAAGCTGGTTGACAGTGAGGTACAATACCATCCAGCGATTCAGTCGGATCAGTTCAGTGAACTCATTTTCCAATGAGCACCTACAAATTCGCCTTAGTGTCTCCACACAAGTGACTTATAAGATCAGTCACCCTCATCGCATGAGCATGAGTAATATGTACTAGTCTAACCGGATACCCGATGTCTTTCTCGGATATCCTCCGACTAAGAACGATTAAGAATATGTGTGTTTAAGTGATCAGTCTCATTAGTATGATCTCATCACAATCTGATCACTATCGCACATATTCACGGACTTCATTATGAGACGATATTTAATACGATTTACACACAATGAACATTATGCCATTATATTAATCAATATGAACGAGATTACAAAGTCATATTGGCTTGTAGGCCACCTAAGACTAACACTACGCAGTTCACGTAAGGATCTTGAACTTAGTTTCTTTCTGCTTATTTCTCATCTGTTTTATAACTGTTTCGTTTTTGGCAGACCGCAGCTATCTCCGGGGCTCTCCTCCGACAATATGCTCACATCCAAGAGAAGCTATGGGACGTAGACAAGGCTGCAGACCACTTGACTACAGGCCTTGTTCTTCAATAGGCTTCAAAGGATGAAGAGGATGAAGTTTCTCTTGCTGTCCACGTTTTTCTCCTTGAAGGCCTTCAAACATCTTGAAAGAAGCTCCAAATTCTCCAATTACCAACATTTTTCAACGGTCCAAGGGATATTTTATTTATAAGAATAGGTTTTGGAGTGTTTTGGCCGTTAAAAAGACTCTCTTCCACATTCGGACTTGCTTTGGACGAGCATTGAAGAGTTTGCAACCTTCCCAACCTCTGAACCGGATTATCTCGACCAAATCATGTTTATCAGGAAACTCTCAAATCGCGTCGCCCAGACGAGAAGCCATTTGGCTAATTAAAGGGGCTAAAATAGAATAGAAATCTGGAAAGGAAATCGAAAAAGATTAGGAAACCTAAATCGCGTCTACCTAGAGCGACGTGCTTTAGATAATTATGAAATTAATTCGAATTAAAAATCAAAAACCCAAACGGATTAGGACCTAAATGGCATCTCCCTTAGGCGACGCTATTCAGTTAAATCTATTTGAATTTAGAAATTTAATTACGAGCTGATTTCTGGTAGAAATCTAAATGGCGTTGGCCATGGGTGACGCTAATCAACAAATTTTGAAAAAAATCAATAAAAATTAATTAATGATTACAAATCAGACCATTCTGAAGCATTATAATTATGACATAAAATTTACTCAATATGAGGTCAAAATTAGCGTGTCTACAGCTACCCCACATTGGCATTGACTTTGCAAGGGAGTAAAACAGAATGGAATGTACTGGAAATGTGATGCCAAGGTGTGATGAGATACGCTCTCAACATAATATGATAATAATCTTTCTCAAAATGATCAATGAAGTAACTCAAAGAGATCAAAGGAATCAAGCATGTTTGGATGAAGTAGACAAAGGAAATAAAATAAGGACGATCAACTTCCACGATTGGGAAGTACCCTAGGTCACAAACTCAGTAGGTTTCATCATGGACAGTGATTACCAGCCAATGTGGACGTGCTACAACCATGATGAATCTTAAAAGGAAACAAAGAAATTTAGGATAAAGAATCTAAGCGATGATAGAATTCCAAAGATATCTTCAAGAAAACCTCAAAGATAATTAAGATACTCAATTCGGAGTGGAATATTTCAATTTAAGCGGGAGAGATCCTAACTTACAAGTAAGCTATTCTCTGTATAATCAAATTCTTCCTCTTACAACTCTCTACATGTTCTCCAAACATGATAGAACTATTTTCTTTTCTTTCTTTATCTAAGGGTATCCTTTCTTCCCTGGTCCAAGATAATTTTCTTCTCTTCCATAGATCCAAAAGCTAGTTAATAAGATCAACCTTTCTATGCAATCATATATATCTAAGTGGCACATCCAAAGGTTGATCATCCATGCTAAACATTACAGGAGCGCATGCATGGATTGGGCTGCAATGGGTGCTTTAATCGAATTGTGGTATCCTCAAACTCATACTTTTCTCTTCTCCACATTCGAAGCCACTATTCTCTTAGAAGAAGTTGAACTATTATTGGGCCTTCCTAAGCTTAAGGTCAACAATGATGAACCTGATTTAACTGAGATGATGTTCATGAGGGAAAAGATGAATGGTCATCAATTCTTGGATAAGATTATGAAGAATCCACAAGAAATTCAAAGTTGTCTTACTCAGAAAGGGATCAATCTTGCAAAACTAGCTGAATGGACCTTGAAAATGATAGAAAATCTCAAGGAAGAAGATACAAAGGTTGTGATGATGGCATTCACTGTGTGTTTAGCTATAGCTCTATTATTCCCTGCCCAAGATAATATTTTGGAAGATGATCAAATCAGCGTAATCAATGGAATCTTTGAAGGAAAGCAGATCAGCACAGCGGTTCTAACCTATCTCTACAGTGGGCTCTCTGTAGCTTCTACGAGTCAATCTCCTTATGGCGATATGCTACTCTTTGCTCTATGGGTGGAATTCCATTTCAAATTCAACCATAATGAGGAAAAAGTTCCAAGAATATCCCAAATGTATCAGCGTAGTCCTATCTTCCATATAACCAACATTGTGAAGTTCAACGACAACATGACCAATCGAGTTCCCAACCTCAGGACTCGAGCTGACTGACATGCTTATTTCAAGACTATGCTAAGGATTGGATTCGAATCCACGCCACTTGCTCTCATGGAAAAGGTGGTTCGTGTTCGTCGTGGTGCTAGCACAAAGCTCCAACTAATCGGGGCGATCGAGTTCATTCTCTATAATCCGCATCGCTATCATCCTCAACTTGGTATGCCTCAGTATGAATTTTCTGAAATCTCTTCTCTTTCTCCAATCAAAAAGCGGGCTTTAGGAACTGATGAAGACTTTGAGGCGACTGAGCTCATTTCAACTCTATGGAACATCGAATTCACCCGTTGTGTAAAAACTCCTCATGAAGCCAATCGAGCGTTATGGAAACCATATGTAAATGAGCTTAAGAAAATTCAACCTTGAAAGCTCTCAATTTCATCTAGAATTTTGATGTAATTTCTGCTTTAATTTCAATGAAAGATCATTCCTTTATTGCGATAAGATCTTTCCTTAATGTTATGCAAGTTTTTTGGACTTTTTCCTTGAATAAAAGTATGATTTTTCCTCAAAATACAATAGTTCAGGCTCATTAAATGCAAATCGCGTCGACTCAGAGAGACACATTTCATTCAAATTCAATTTTCGAAAATAAGTATTTAATCCTCAAACAGCCAAAATCGCGTCTTGATAGGGAGACGCCTTTCTCTTTCTGTCTCCTATTTTCCAAAAATTTCCAACATTAATTTACTGAATCGGGTCTTAGTAGTGAGACGCATTTCTCTAATCTTCCGTGGTACGGGCCTGAACGAAAAAGGCTATTAATTCCAAAAGGTGTCGCTCATATAGGACACGTTTCACAAATTTCAAAAATTTTCTCTTGCCGCCTCAATTTGTGTGCCACTAAATGGCGTCGCTGTTGTAGGCGCCCGGAACGTCCCCCGCCGCGGCTGCGGGCTTCAGACGAGGGCCTCTCCGTTCGTCTTAGCACTGTGGAGATTTTAGGAGGGGTTAGAAATAAAGGTGTGTGATCGCCAGGAACATTACCTTACGGCCCCTGTGCTCCGCAGGATGGTGAGGATGTGATCGCGTTCTGAGGGAGCGGGAGATGGTGGTTCCTCCTTCTCTTCCTCCGGCCGGCCAGAGGAGGAGAGCTTGGTAGTCTACGCGCAGAATCTGGTAAGAGCCCATGAAAAGAGAAGACGAACAAAGAAAAGACAATAACCCGATTAGAACTGTGATATGTAGAATCTATCCATAAAAATATAAAAACTAACTAGAATTGGAGGGAGACACACCGGATGGGTGTTTTGGGAGGGAAGGTGACCATATGTTATGGCCACCCACCTCCCATTTTTGTTTGAAACCTCTGGGGGTAAATAAGGATTGCTAAGTCATTCTAGGATGCATGCATGCAAATAAGTGCTCGTGTATGAAAAGTGAGGTGTTGTATTAAAAGTGGACAGAAGAGTGAGAGAGGGAGAATGTTACGGCATGGATGGAAAATGAGAATGTAATGAAATGAAGAAAGGAGAAAAGCAAAAGAGGGTTAGGAAGACAAGCCCATTTGGAGTGCGAAGGATTCCTCTGAAACTGTCCGACTCCTTGCCCGCTCGACTCCTCAAAGCTGACCCGCTCCGAGAAAAAAAAAACTCCTTCTTACTCTCCTTCCAAACCCCCTTGCTCGAGGGAACCTGGGGGTTTAAACAGGTGAAGGAAAAATAGGAGAAAATAGGGGTCTAAATCTCCGTAAATCATCCTGGAGCCAATAGGAAGTGGTCAAGGGTCGGAGGTGGTGCGCGCGGCAGTCGACGGAGTGGGGAGTGATCGGAGTAGTGGAGGTGAGGGCGGCGAGTAGAGGAGATCGTGGGGAAGACGAGGTCAAGGTGGTAGTTGGGGGAGTGGACGGCCAGCCAACATGCCTTCCAATCCTGTGGAAGGCCAGGTAGCTGGCCTTCTACGAAGTGGTGGAAGGCGGCCCGGTTGGCCTTCGAAGGGGGTGGAAGGCAAGGGGTGGCCTTCGAAGGGTGGTGGAAGGCAAGGGGTGGCCTTCGAAGGACGGTGGAAGGCAAGGGGTGGCCTTCGAAGGACGGTGGAAGGCGGGTTGGCTGGCCTTCGAAGGGTGGTGGAAGGCGGACTAGCTGACCTTCGAAGGGTGGTGGAAGGCGGACCGGCTGGCCTTCGAAGGGTGGTGGAAGGCGGACCGGCTGGCCTTCCACGAAAAGGTGGTGAAAAGTGAAAAAGGTGTCCAAAAGGTGGAAGGCAAAGTGGCTGGCCTTCCAAGGGTGGTGGAAGGCGAGGGGTGGCCTTCCAAGGATGGTGGAAGGTGGGCTGGCTGGCCTCCCAGGGATGGTGGAAGGCGGCCTGGTTGGCCTTCCACGGGTGAGAGGAAGCGGAGATTGGTTAATGGGCCTGATTATTTAGTGGGTTGAATTATGTGAGAAAATCTGATGGGCTAAATGAGATGGATAAAATGATGGGTTTGGTGATGATGGGCTAATGATGGATGGGGTTCATGACCAAAAGGGTGGTCCAAAATCGGTGTCTACAGCTGTTCTCAGACGGGGTTTGGCAAATTCAAACAGGGGTTTGCGAGTCCGAGCTCTTCTCTCCTCATTCTCTCAAGCTCTTTCTCTCTCCTCCCTTGCTTCTCCTCCTCCGGCGACCGTAGGTTTCCGACATTCCTCCTTCTCCGACGAGCTCCCGATGTCTCCGACGATCTTCTCCATCACTAGCGACCTTTTCCGCTACCGACCACCATTCTCCCACTCTCCTTTACTTCCTCTCTCTCTCTCTCTCGGGCTCCATCTCTCTCTCACACAAACTCCCATGAGCCCTCCTCCATCCGAACTCCTCTCCATCTCTCTCATCTAAGCCATGGAACAAGGCGGTCCAAGTGATCTTAGTGGGAAATGACGCCGAGTTGAGGCGATCAAGGTCGTGGAAGTTGCCGAGGGCGAAGAAGTGGCCGCGGAACTCACGGAGGCGACAACCTTCATGGAGGCCGAGGAGGCTCGTCCCGAGGCTCCAGTGGGTGAGGCGGTAGTTGCACCAGCCGGCCCTCGCTTGGTAAATCCTGAAAAATACCCATTTATAGTTAAATTTCAATTTTGAGGGGGGAATGAACTCGGCCACATATTCTAGGAATCTGTGGTGAATGGCATCTGGGGATAGGGACACATTTCGAAACGTATCCACCTTCCTAGGCACGATTCAAAAATGCTGGATAAATTTTAGAAATTGATTATTAATATTTGGACATTGATTTTTAATGAATTGTTTGGACAATGCAGGGTACGATGAGGACCAGGATCTCCTGGGACTTAGTGGTGGCAGCATACTGTGGTCTTCTGGATTTCTAGAAGGCGAGGCTGGCGGAGATGGGATTTAGGGAGATCCTGGAGATAAAACCATTTTGGGTAGATCTGGTGTTGTTACAAGTGTTGAGGGAGAGATGGCATATCGAGAGCAGGGCATTCTTAATGCCCTGGGGACATATGATCTCCAATCTCGAGGATGTTGCGAGGATCACCGACCTTCGGGTAGAAGGTCGAGCAGTTAACGGGATTATCTATCCCAACTACCAAGGATTAGCACAGGACCTACTAGGGTTGGAGGTGACAGGACCAGAGGGCCGAGAGTCTTGGACTCTCACGAGAGTAGCCGTAGAGAGAGCCCTAAGACTAGTTGAGCCTAGGCAACAGACGGACGACTCTCGGGAGAAACTGAGAGAGAGACTGGCTAGGGCTGCTAGCACGGTCTATTGTCAGGATCCAAGTAATAGGGCTAGTGTAGATAAGGATCTTAAGAGGTTCTTAGTGTTTTTCTTTGGTAGGCTTCTCTTTGGGACGAAGGGCGACTACATCCATTGTCGCTTCTTGAGTCTCCTAGTAGATTTAGATAGACTAGACGAGTATGCCTGGGGTGCACCCCTTCTGGCTCACCTCTTCACCGACCTCTCCGCAATTACGCCAGACCGGGAAACCACCAACAGTGGCTTCGCGCCATTCCTTCAGGTATTTAATTTGTTTTTAAGTTCATTTCATTATTATTATTATTCAATGCAATGCATATGATGATTCTAACCTATATGCAGGTTTAGAGTTAATACTATTTCCCTCTAGGCCGGGCGAGGCCTTCTCTTCTGCCGGCGGCGGTCCCGTTGGCGCCACGGTGGCATCCGGAAGTGGACATAGTGCCACAGCATCACCAGCTGACGGCCCTCTGCCATCAGTTCTTGGGCTACCCAGAGTTGCTGGTAAGTTTTAAGATTCTTTTCTTGCCATTATTACATGTTTCATGGTTTATTAGAATGTTTAGATTAAATATTTAATTAATTATTTTGTTAGAAGGTTTTTAAAAACTTGATAAAATGTTTAATTATTAGAATGTTTTTAAATATTTGTTAAATTAACACCTATTTGTTAAACATTTGATTGAATATTTGATTAATGAATGTTTAGTATAACATGACTTGTTTAATGTTTTTTTGGTTGAATATGACATGACTTATTAATTTATTTATCATTATTTTCATATGAAATGCAGTGCAACTAACCTATATGAATGCAGGTTATTTGGCGTCTAGACCTCAATATGGACGATACAGGTCAGCCCTGGGTGGAGCAAGCCAGGGCTCGTTTCGAGCGACAAATTTGGGTGCACTGTATGAACGAAATCGAGATCATGCACCTGCGGCTAGTGATGCGAACGTTGGGTCTGCACCAAGAGTGGATAGAGGAGGAGATCCCTGAGGGGATTGGGCGCACAATGAGGGGTAAATAGGTATGCACCGATTGGAGTGCCAAGTTCCCGGATCAATGGGACGACTGGCACCGGTGCGGGGTCCCGGTGATATCGCGAGCGGAGAGTAGCGAGGGTTACCTCCAACAGTACTGGACCCATTACACCGCCCATCTTCAGCTGCTACATCCTCTCGATGTGAGTATGATGATGTGTATGATGTGCATGCTTCTTTTCATTTTGATTATTATCTCGTTTATGTTTGTGAATGTATGATTGATATGATGCAAATATGCAGGATGCGTGGGACACCACCATCATCACCCTCCGGGCCCACCTACAGGATGCAGAGGCCCAACTTGAACAAGTGCAGAAGGAGCTTACTGAACTGGTAAGTATGACGTGCAGGAATGAAATATGAATTATAAATGCTTCCTTTTCATTATTAAATTGCTTTGACACTTGCACATTGACAGTGGTCTCTTCTGTTACAGTGCGCCGCTTACACTCACGCGGCTCCTCCCTCGTCTTCTGCTGGTGCTTCATCTTCTGATGCCGCCCACGAGGTTCTTGTCATTGATTTGCGGGGTCAGCTGACCCAAGCTACTCGTCGGGCTTCCCAGGCTGAGAAGGATGCCACTGCCCAAGTAAGTCTTCCATTTCAACTTCTTCATTCTTGCTTGAGAACTTCGCTTGCCTGGTTCACTGACAATGTCTTCTGTTGCAGGTCCAGGAGCTCTACTAGGCCTCTGAAAAGGCAAAAGCCGACTTGGAAGAGGCTCAAGGTAGGGCGGCCCACATCACTGAGCTGGAGGAGTAGCTGGCGCGCCTCTCCACCGGCGATCTCCCGAGAGTTAGCACGACTCTAGATGCGTCTGGAGGTGGTTACTGAGGAGAGAGAGACCGGGAGCGGGTTCGGATGATGGATGACCTTCAGTCTCTTTAGGGCCATCTATCCGTCGCCCAGCAGCGAGCCCAGGAGCGAGGTCATGCGAGCACCTTCACCACGACGTCGCCATCTCCTCAGTCCAGGCAAGGCCAAGTGCTATGGGACCACCACCACTACCGACTCGAGGGCCAGATGGACTAGACGAGGCCCAGAGTCAGTATAATAAGGGAGCCGGTGAGAGTCAGCCGTGAGGGCTGCATGATGTATCTTCTTCTTTTGTTTTGAAGTCCTGCAGATGGACCTACACTTGTACATGAATACTTTTGATATATATGAAGGGAGTTTCTTCATACTTGAGTTGCCTTTGTACTCTTCTCTGTTGACCTTCCTTTCATACCTGCGCATGGCTTAAACAAACAAGTTAAATATCTATTCAGACTTTAGCCCCTTGCCCAGTTAGATAACTCGTTACTTGATCCTATCCTTGATTGAAGGGTCAAAGGGCAAAGCCTTTATTTAATGAAGGCTAATAAAGATAATTAAAGACAATAATTAAAAATGCAACATACAATCATGCAAAACGCTTACTGAAAATAAAGATGTGCAGCACCCATGATTTGACAAGCGGTTGCTAATTGAATATCTATTTTTTTGTTATTTTGAAATATCCAATTTTTTTGTGGTTTTGAATATTCTTTTTTTTTTTTGGTTTTGCAATATTCAATTTTTTTTTGTTATTTTGAAATATATATATATTTTTTGGTTTTGCAATATTCAATTTTTTTGTGGTTTTGAAATATTCATTTTTTTTTGTTTTGCAATATTCAAATTTTTTGTGGTTTTGAAATATTTCTTTTTTTTTGGTTTTGCAATATTTTTTTTTTTGTGGTTTTAAAATATTCATTTTTTTTGGTTTTGGAAATATTCAATTTAAACTACAAACCAGCATTGTACGTGGATCAAAAGAGCCCACTTATTCGTTATCTTAATTTCCTAATTATTCTTTAATAACCTAAGATAGGTTCATTGTGCTTTTATTGCGCTTATGTCCCCGATCCCATTTGATGATCTGACCCTTAGTTAACTTAAGTCATTCCTTAAGCTCAGAGCACGTCTCTTAGAGAGAAGGGAGGAAATGGTCTAGAAAGCTTATGAGAGGGTTCGGAGACCTAGAAGATGTCAATCATTTACCCTATGTCCATTGGGGTTCAGTTATTTTCACTTTGTAGGGTATTTTTGACCTTGAGCTCCCTTTCATTTGGATATTCGGCCTTTTGATTTGACGTTTGTGGCCTTTTGTATTTAGTTTGGCTTTTGTCTTTTTTATTTTTCTTTTCTGGGGCGGATCTTTTATTCTTCCCCTTTCTCTTTTTTATGACGGCCTCGACGGCGGGTATTTTCAGTAGTCTATCTTGGGCCTCGTTCCGACATCGCAAGCCGAGAATAAACAGGAATAATAAAGCAAGAATGGATTATACTTTACACTCTCAATCAAGCTGTCAATTTTCCTTGGACTTCACATCTCTTGTTACTCAAGGAAAAAACATGTTTGTGTATGTATAATGCACCTGAATTAGACTATCAAGGACTAACAAGGGAATTTGGATTTCAAATTTTCAGACTCCACTAGTCTTTGCACCATGCTGGTCGACACAACTTAAACTAAGGGTAGTATTTCTTAAGATATAAACCATTCCAAGGGTGAGATAACTCCTGACCTTCCGCGTTAACCAGTTTGTAGGCGTTACCAAGAAAAACATCTTTTACAGCATAAGGTCTTTCCCAATTAGGTTGGAGTTTAGAATGTGGACGACCAGGTTTTATGAAAATCCTTTTGACCATCATTTCACCGACTTTGAATTTGAGTTCGATAACCTTCTTTTGATAAAAACGTGCAAGTTTATTTTGATAAACTCGTACATAATTAGCTATTGACCATCTTTTCTTGTCTAAAAGTTCCAATTGAGCGAGGAGTGCAGAAATGATTCATCAATAGAGAACTCCTTGTTCAATTGTACTCTTAATGATGGAATGAGGACTTCGTATGGAACTATTGCCTCCATTCCAAACGTTAAAGAATATGGAGTCTGTTCCGTGGGCGTGCGGATTGAAGTTTGGTCAGTCTGTGTATCGGTTAGATGCACACATTTTCTTTATGATTTTTATCAAAGTCTTGTTAGTTGCCTATGCTTGGCCATTGCCCTGTGAATAATAAGGAGATAAGTGATGCAATGCAATTTTATACTTGTTGCAGAGGTCTTTCAACTCTTATGATATGAACTGTGGTTCATTGTCGGTGACAATGGTGCTTGGAATCCTGAACCTTGTGATGATATGCTTCATGATGAACTTGCAGACCATTGATGCTTTGACTTCCGTGTAAGCTTCGGCTTCTGCCCACTTGGTGAAGTACTCCATCGCGGTAAGGATGAAAGATTTTTGCTTGACTGAGGAGTTGGAATCACCAAGAGGTCTAATGATGTTGAATGCCCACATGGGGAAGAAATAGGATGGAGTGAAGATGCAGGGTAATGAATCTTGTTGGCATGAAGTTGGCACTTAGCACACCTACGAACATACCCTACATAATCTTTTTCCATGGTTGGCCAATAATATCATTGTCTAAGGATTTTCTTTGATAACATATCTCCATTAACATGACCACAACAAACTCCAGCATGAGCTCTTTCCATGATCTTCCAAAGCTCATCTTCGTCTAAGCATTTTAGAAGGATACCATCAAATCCTCGTTTATATAACTCCCCTCCAACTTGAGTGTATCTCTGAGCAATTCTCCTGATAGTCCTTGTCTCATCAGCAGTGGCTTCTTCAGGATATGACTGATCTTCACAGTATTTAGAAATTTCATAGAACCATGGTTTCTCTTCATCTTCCATCTCTTCTTGCAGCTCCAACAACATGATTTCTCACTTTTCCACAATATCCCCATTTTTGACCTTCTTCAGCAACTTCTCTTTAATTCTAAGAAAGGAAGGGTCCTCTACAGCAGGAGAGAGACGCCTATGAATGATAATTGATTCAAATTGTTTGCTGATTGGGAAGTTCATGGATGATGCGAGAGAAGCTAAAGCATCAGCTAAGATGTTCTGATTCCGAGGAACATGGACAAAGATCAGTTTGGTGAAGAGCTTAGCATAAGCTGAGGTGAGTTCATGATAAGGCTTGAGTTTGGGATCAAGAGTGCGGTATTTGATGAGCACTTGGCGAAGAATCAATTGACTATCACCTACAATCCGTAGCTTGGTGGCACCATGGAGATGAGCAGCCTTGAGGCCAGCAAGAAGAGCCTCATATTTAGCTATATTATTGGTAATATGAAAGACAAGGTGAAAGGCTTGTGGAATGGTGACACCTTCAGGTGGTAAGAGAACGATGCCGATACCTTTACCATGAGAGTTCAGAGCTCCGTCAAAATGCAGAGTCCACATGTCATCTTTGATTTTGTTGATGGACATTACTTCCTCATCCGAAAACTCTGATTGGACCAGATCAAATATAGGAAGAGGGTGATGAGCAAGGTGTTCTGCAATGGCATAGCCTTTGATTGCTTTTTGCTAAATGTAGATGATATCGAATTGAGATAGAAAGCTCTACAAACGCGCTAATCGATCTGTAAGGACAGATTTCTCAAGGAGGAATTTGATTGCATTCATCTTAGCGATGAGATGGACTTCATGATCTAGAAAATAATACTTCAACTTCTGAACTACCCATACCAGTGTTGCGCATGTTTTCTCCATCGCCGTATATCTCTGTTCAGCGGGGTTGAGAAGTTTGAAGAGATAATAGGCTACCATTTCTTTTCCTTCTTCATCCTCTTGTGCTAGGACAACCCCCACAACGTCATCCAGGACAGAAATATATAGAACTAAATGTTTATCTAAAGACGGTGGTCTCAAAACAGGAGGACTTGCAAGATACTTCTTCAATCCATCAAATGCCTCCTGACACTTAGCGTCCCAATTGAATTTGACTCTCGGCTTGGTAAGCTCATAAAACGGCTCACACCTTTGTGAGTGCTGGGAGACAAAACGGTGAATAAACTGCAACCTCCCGATTAATCCTCTCAATTCCTTCAAGTTGTTAGGAGGTGGCATCTCAATGATAGCTTTAGCCTTGTTGGGATCGATCTCAATGCCCCGTTTACTGATGATAAATCCTAACAATTTCCCTGATGAGACACCAAATACGTATTTCTTTGGATTCATCTTGAGTTGGTATTCCCTCGATCTTTCCAATACTTTTGTCAGAACTTCAATATGCTCAACTCTAGTTTTAGACTTAACTAGAAGGTCATCCACATACACCTCTAAGTAGACATGCATCATATCGCGAAATATAGCCATCATAGCCCTTTGATATGTGGCTCCAGCATTCTTCAACCCAAATGGCATGACAACATTACAATAAGTACCCCAAAGTGTGGTGAATGATGTTTTCTCATGATCATCTTCTGCCAATTTGATTTGATTATATCCTGAGAAGCTATCCATGAATGATAGCGTCTCGAATCCAGTCGTGTTATCAATCAACACATTTATATAAGGCAGTAGAAAATCATCCTTAAGACATGTCCGGTTCAGATCTTGGAAGTTAATACAGATCCTGACCTTTTCATCCTTCTTCATAACCGGGACTATATTAGCCACCCATTGCGGATAGAGGACAACTCTAATACATTTTGACTTTATGCAGCTTATCGACCTCTTCCTTCATCTTCAAAGCCATTTGTGAATGGAATCGCCTTAATTTCTGTTTGACCGGGCTAGCTCCAACTTTCAAAGTTAGTCAGTGCTCCACTAGAGAAGAATCTAACCCCGGCATATCTTCATAACTCTAGGCCAAAGTGTCCTTGTAATCTCTAAGAACTCGAACCAATGCCTCTTCATTTGATTTGGAAAGATTCTGACTGATGAGGACAACCCTAGATTCTTCTTCGGTTCCTAGATTGATCTCCTTAGTTGGTTCTTCTATAGCAGCTAAGGGTTCATCGAATCTCTTTACTCCGCTTGCATAGGCCTCAACTGCGTCCTCATCCTCTTCATCTTCTTTGGTGATGGGGTCTTTCTCATGTACTAATTCATATACTCCATACTCCTCATCAACCAACTCATCTGCCTCATACTCTTCTGACAACTGGATCGGATTCTCTAGTAATTGAGGGATTTGATGGAATGAAAAGCACTTAGAAGCTAACTCATAGAGGTATCTATTGAGAATTCTTCTACCCTTAGACTTCCTAGACTTCCTAATATGACCAACTTCATTAGACTCCCTAACCTCATTAAACTGCCTACCATTAGATTCACTATCCTGACCTAAGGAAGACGAAGAAGGATAAAAATCATTGGATATATGAGGAAATATAGGTGAATCCTCCCGAGAGGAGGGGCAAAGTAAGCCCAGAAGAGAATCCTGCCTGAGTGACCCGCGCAATGGGGTAGATTCGGACAAATAGTAGGATGTCTCCTCAATGAGAATTTGTGAGGAAGAAGTTACCAATTCGGCGTTCTTTTTTGGACATTTTTAGTATCTATCATGAAATACAAGTGAATTTCGAAGGGAGAAGCATCATGAGGGGGAGAAAATGGCACCATGGCCAGAGGATTAGGGGGATCATACAATTGTAAGTCCCAAATCAAATCATAGATCCTCTCGAGGTTGAGAGGAGTCCGAGAAAGAATGTCATAAGGGGACAGAGTAATGATAATGGGCGGCGCCCGAGGTATATATTCAATGATGATCCTCGACCAGGTCGGGGTCAGAAGCAGAGTGCGAAACAAAGTGTGGAGGGTGGAGACATGAGAGGGGTAAGTGGCCCTCTAGAGGTAATCAGTTGTTAAACCAGTTTCATAGGGGTCATCTGACTCCCCTTCATCCATCTCATCACCCAGCAAAATTCTTTTATCAGATATGGTCCCAGGCCCTTCTATCAGTTCATCAATCAATGGCAGCCACCGAGGTTCAGACGGGTGTAAGAACAGTCTATTCAATGCTATATTTAGATCCCAGGTATCAAACCATCGGTACCACTTAGACTCCAGATCTTGAATTTTTCTCCTTTTTATTAGTTGCAGAGCCTCTAAAGATTTGTAGGTCAGTAATGGGGTGCAATGTCTGGCTAGCTCCCTCCCATAGATGTCATGCAGGTCGAAATGGGAGGTTATCACCAACGTGTTGTCATTGTCGTGCTGAATCACGGGCCCCTTTACAAATGGGTAGATATGGTCCAAGTCAGGGGATCCCGATTTCCTTACACGGTGTAACCATTGTCTTCCGCATTTTGTGACCGTCTTCTTCCTCTTGCTGCTAGACAATTGTGTGTCTTACCTTATCTAGCTTGTAGCCTACACCATTCCCAGGTATCCTTCTGTCATCTTTCACTAGCTTAATTCTTCCTTGTAATTGTGTGTCCAAACCCTTCCCAGGTTGATATCCAATCTTCATCATGATATTCCAACTAGGGATACTCATGGACTTCCCCCTTTTCATAGCGTTGATCGGATAAGGAACAGGTAAGATGGATTTCAGTGGGTCTGTCGAAGGAAAGTAGGTTTGTAACAAGGATATGACTGATTTTTGAACGGGTAAAGGAGTTGGAACTGGATTCACGTTCAAAGAATGGGTTGTAGCAAGAATAGGCATACTAGTAACTTTGATGACTCGTCCTTTGTAGGGAAACTTGAGGTATTGATGGTTCGTTGATGGCATTGCCTCAAGTGTTTTGACATAAGGACGGCCGATTATCCCTTTTAGTGAAGGGTCAATATCAAGGATATGGAATTCGACCTTAGCATGACAGACAAGACCTAACTCTACCTTCAAATAAACCATGCCCAGAGGGGAACAAGTAGAGTTGTCATATGAAGGCAACCATTTTTCTTTCGGTACCCCACAAAACTCTAGTGTTGTCGGCGGTAAAATATTAATAGAGGCCCCAGTGTCCACCAGGTATGCATCCACAGCTTTTCTGCATATGTTAACAGTTATGCTTAAAGCCATACCGCTTGCTGCCATAGGTGCCAATTCAGAAGGGTGGAAGGATATAGAGGGTTGATCCCCCTGAGGAACCAACAAAACAGTGATCTTTTCTACCGGCACGTCTTCATCGATCATCACTTTTTGTAAATATTCCATTAGGGCTTTTTGATAGGTCTTAGATCTTTTAATCAGTTCCAATATAGAAATACGTGTCGGTGTTCTGTCAAGATGCTTCAATAAATCATATTGAGTGCCTAGGACACTCTCTTCATTTTGTACTTCATTAGTTGCCCGTGACGGACCTTCCTGGACGGCAGATTGTGGGAATACTTTACTGAAAGATGCGGCTGCTCCGAAGCTCAACAATGGATGAGGCAGGCGATGCCTTAAGTACTGCCAGGTTTATGAGGGGTTTAGATGGCGTGATGGGTTGGTGGGTAGGTGATAATGATGTGACGGGTGATTGGTTAATGCGGATGAGGGGCTTGGATGGTGGGGTGGTATTGTAGTGGATAGGCGATTGGTTATTGTGAATGAGGGGTTTAGATGGTAGTATGGGTTCATGGTGGATTGTTGACGGCATAGGGAACGGTATGCGCAATAATGGTTTGGATGGCATGATGGGTTCATGAACAGGTGGAGGGTTATTTAGTGGGGGTGGTCTTGGTGTGGTGGAGATGGGTCTAAGTAGAGCGGGTAATGGAGTGGGGGTTATGGGTTTGAGGAAGGCATGTAGTGTAACGAGAGTAATGGATGTAGTCCTAAGGATGGGAGGTGATGGTGTAATGGTGGTAGGTTGTGGTGGAGGCTTGGAGATGTGGATGGCGCGGTGGGGTGGTTGTTCGGCAGTACTTCGGTTGTGACCTGTGGAATATATAAACGATGCCTCTTTAACCCTCCATTATTGCCCTCTGTTAGCCTCATACTAGATATTCGTGAGGATTGGGGGAATCTGGTTCTGATGCTCCGGTAGCGGGTTCTGTACTATGCCCATATTCTGTGGTGGTGCTGCCTACTGAATTGGCATTCTCTGTTGTTGCTACTGTTGTTGTGGTTGTTGCTGTTGTGGCCTTCTAGCCTTCAAGGCGGCAATGAACTTCCTCATCTCTTCCCAATATATTCCTCCTTGGTCATTTAGATCGTGGATGTAGTCCCTGAATTGGAAACTGGCATCCACAATATGCTCAGGCTGTCTGTGATACACACAATATTGAGAGGCATCTGCATTTGGTGGCCAGATGATCTTTTTCTTGGGTAATACTAAAGCATTAGCGGCAGTGAGGGCATTAAAAAAATCGGAAAGTGACTCCGGCAATTGAGGATAAGCTGCTCTCTTAGGACCAGGAGGCTTCCTCTGCTGGGAATAATCATTTGGAGGAGGAACTTGATTATAGTTCAGCTGCTGCCGAGGTTGGTTGTATGCCTACTGAGGTGGGTGTTGAGGTCACTGGAGATGTTGAGGTTGCTGGGGAGGTTGCTGTTGGAATTGCTGAGGGGGTGGCCTATAACCTTCCTGATTTGGCTGCCTCTATACATTGTAAGGTGACGGCTGACTTCTGACTAGCTGACCATGGTTGTTGTTCATGATGTTGACCTATTCATGGGATATAGTTTCCTCAATGGTTGGTCCAACTGTAGTAACATTTGGGACGTTAGGCTTTCTGGGTGGAAGTTCGATGAGGATCGAACACACTGGAGAATGTTGTATCTTTAAATGCATTATAGGCATAGCGCACCCTTTCATATAAATCAGCCATGGTAGTCAGGTTGTTCATGGTCAAAACTAACTTGTACTGTGACGTAGCATTAGCAATCATCATCTTTACTTGCTCTTGCTCAGACAAGTGGTCTCTTATTTTCTCAGCCATAGATCGCCATCTATCGGCAAACACCACAAAGTCTTCATCTGGCTTCATCTTTTCATTAACCAGGTCTGTGATAGATAGGGTAGGTGCAACCCGATCCTTGTACCTTTGCAAGAATTTCTTGGATACTACATCAAAATTTTCAACTTCAGTCGGATCTAAGGAGAAGAACTACTCCAAAGCTGACCCTTCCAATGACCTCCTGAATAGGAAAGCCAGTGCTCGCTTGTCGTTTTGCCAAAAGGAGGATTCATACAAGAATTCTTTAAGGTGGATAAAAGGATTGCTCGTGCCTTTGTACTTCTAGTACATTGGCATTTCAGAAGGCAACATATGGAAAATTGGTAAATATGGAACAACCATTTTAGGGGCGGTTTGCGCACCTATGGTCCTTCGGAAATTTTTGAACTGCTCATCAATATGAGTGATCTTGTTGAGCAGAATCTGAGTGGTTGGATCTACTGGTGGAGGAGGCGGTTGCTGAAAAGCCTTCCCCCTAGAGTAAGTGGGAACAGGAGGATAGTAGGGTCGCGAAATGGCAGCATTTCCGCCATGCCCGAAGGTATTTTGGTAGACTGGAGTATGTGGCCTGACAGGGTGTCGCGAATTAGATTGTTGGTGGCCCATGGGCCGAGGAGTAGAAATACGGAGGCCTTCCCTGGCCTGGATAGGGACTTGAGGTACAGAAGGACAAACTGGAGGATTTGGTTCAGAAGAACCCAAAGGAGTCTTTCCTTTCAAGATAGATTGGATGGCCTCAAACTGACAAAGGTCCACATGATTAGACAGAGCTCCCATGAGGGTATAAAGATAAGAGGGAGGAGAAGAAGGCCCAGCTTGGTCATGGGCTTCCTCATAAGTGGGGTTGAAGATTACATGAGCATGGGGGTGATTGCCCATATCCGGATTGTATTGATCATAGGGGGGGTGAGATTGAAACTGAGGGATGTGAGCATCTCCCTCGTGTACAGTTTGGAACTGATTGTAGTTATGAGAGGCATAAGCATCTCTCTCATCTTCTGAGTAGGACGGATCATAAACCCGAGGGGCATGAGCATCTCCCTCGTACTCAACCATATCTTCTTGCTCGAGAGCAACCATGCCGAGAGTTTTACCTGAGCGTAACATCATTGTGTTTGATTATCAAGAATTCAAATAAGTTATTCAGAGATAAACACACAAGTTGATGATTACGTCGTCTTAGGATTCCTTGTAGAGTTAAAACATATTTTTAATTAGGATTCACTCAACGAAGGATCCTAGTTTCAGTTCAGTTTTTCTACCATTATATGCTATGGCTTCCACTCACAACGGTATGAAGATCTACCCGGTACTTCGATGGTACAACCAGCCTGATGAACAGAGAGAAATTCTCCGCTTTTGTAGACTTATGGAGGTCTTAACACTAACCACTTTAATATGACCGAGGGACCGACCTAGTCAGAGAGAGGTGAAAGTGCTACGAAGGGTGTTCCTATAAAAGGGGGGTAAGCCCCAATGCAAATGTCCTGTGACCTGAATGGCCTCTAATGTAGTATAATGGATAAATATAAGTAGCAAGGAGATCAAAGATCCGAGGACTAATGAGCAGGAGGAAAACTGCTTGAATCACGTCGTTGTTCACAGACGCTATTCAATCTAGTAACCATTTTGTTCACAGTGGCTCGGGCAGCAGTGTATACAAGAAGAAAAGGCTAAATAGCGTCTTGTTGGAGCGACACGCTTTGAAAAGCGTCGCTCTGTCGAGACGCTATTTGGAGTCCGAAAACAATTATCATATAGTAAAATTATGGGCAATCCCCTCTCCAAATAACAAAGCAAACAACAATCAATTAAACTTAATTTAACAAGCTGACTATTATGCAAATAAACATGGATATCATTCAAACACATATATTTTCAAGCTAACAACTCAAGACAATCAAGGGGAGGGCAAAATCTTGCCACAAGGGGTGTGTACAAGGTGCACGTAGGGATAAAAATCGAACAACCAATCAACAAATTATCAAACGTACCCGAGGGACACAAGCGGTGCACCGAGGGTGCCTAATGGAAATAACAAGAATAAATAAGAAAAGAACGGCAAGACAAGTCCCACCGTGATCGCCAAAAAGTTGTAGGTGCTCAAATATGGTGTGTGATTATCATGAGAATCATGTTCATATGAATAATAAAACAACTACGTTAAAGATCGTGATCGCCAGAAACCAATGATTTCAAAAGAAAAAGTTGATCGCTACTAACCTTACAATTGGGAGAAATAGGGTTCTTTGTTCCTCTCTTCTGACTGGCCGAAAAAGAAGAGCCTCTCTTTTGATGTTTACTTTTGCTTTTATATTCTTGATTGATTTGCTCATTTTCTTCTTTCTCCAAGCTTTTCTTCAATTCTTCAAACCTTGCAAAAGAAATCAAACAAAGAAAGAAAAATTTGGATTAGAACTAGAGTAGTTTAGTATCTATTCCAAGTAATAAATTAAGCATGCAACTAAACTATGAAGACTCACTTTTTGTGGTTCTTTTAAACCCCTAATATGGACATGGATTTGGAGAAGATGAAGTGGGTGTGTGAATATGAAGTGATGTGATAAAAAACAGTATTAAAACAATGAACTAACTATATGAAATCAATGAAGAAACAAAGAAAAACTAGGAAGAATAAGAAAGGGATGGCCCCTCCATAGCCTTGTTCTTCAATAGGCTTCAAACGATGAAGAGGATGAAGAGGATGAAACTTCTTTTGATGTCCACGTTTTTCTCTTTGAAGGCCTTCAAACACCTTGAAAGAAGCTCCAAATTATCCAATTACCAACCTTTTTCAAAGGTCCAAGGGATATTGTATTTATAAGAATAGGTTTTAGGGTGTTTTGGCCTTCAAAAGGACTCTCTTCCGCAGTCGGACTTGCCTTGGACGAGCAATGAACAGTTTGCAACCTTCCTAACCTCTGAACCGGATTATCTTAGCCAAATCATGTTTATCAGGAAACTCTCTAATCGCGTCTCCCAAACGAGACGCCATTTGGCTAATTAAAGCGGCCAAAATAGAAAGGAAATTCGGAAGGGAAACCGAAAAAGATTAGGAAACCTAAATCGCGTCTGCCTAGAGCGACCTGCTTTAGATAATTAGGAAATTAATTCGAATTAAAAAACAAAATCCAGACGGATTAGGACCTAAATGGCGTCTCACTTAGGCGACGCTACTCAGTTAAATCTATCTTAATTTAGTAATTTAATTTCGAATTGATTTATGCTAGAAATCTAAATGGCGTCGGCCATAGGCAACGCTAATCAACAAATTTCGAGAAAAATCAATAAAAATTAATTAATGATTACAAATTAGACCATTATGGGACATTATAATTATGACATGAAATTTTACTCAATATGAGGTCAAAATTAGCATATCTACAAGAATCAACATGCTGAAGCTCTTACTGCTGCTCAGACCAAGGCTGAGGAAATGGAGAAAACGGCTGACGATAAGGCTCACCTAGCCATCGAAGTGTTCAAGTCCAGCCCTGAGTTCGCCGAGATGTTTTTGGAAGCCCAGGCCGAGGCTTCGGAATCGATCTTCGACCTTGGGCTGGCGGTTGTACAGAAGGCTTGCCCTGGAACGGAGCTCACTGGCTTCAAGCTTCTGAAGGAGCCACTCTGCACAAAGGGGTTGAAGGCTGTGAAGCCCTCGGCTGCACCGGAGGAGATACCGTCGAGTCCCGAGCGTGACGGCACGCCAAAAACCCCAATGACTCCGGGCAACTCTATCCTTGGTTCTGACGAGGAGTTAGTATGATAGTCTAATCTTTTTATATCCTTGTAACCAGGACTACTTCAACGGCTTTATGCACAGCCACTGTCCCTTTGTACTTCGGGACTCTTAGTTCCTATTTTTTGGAATATAAAGATCTTTTGTTCATGTGTTTGCTTATGACTAAGTCTGCATAAGTCTCATCCAAAATACCAAAGTAATTGCTCTTTCGTAATCTGCCTTCAGACGCAATATATTCGGCCTGATTTATCTACGAGAAACCAATTTTAGAATCCTGCTAAGGATAAGGGCAAAAGTACGTTCGGTAATATTTTCTTCATAGAAATTCCCGATACCGTTTTGTATGACGGGAGCCGATACTTTATCGATCTGCGGAGATTTAGGAGAATCATGCCGTTCTTGATACGGTTTTCATAGCCGAAATCACTCTCGATACGGTTTACACGGTCTTAGATAATACTGCCGCTCCCGGTACGGTTTGCATGGTCGAACCCACTCCCGATACGGTTTACACAGACTTGAATAATGCTGCTCCCGGTACGGTTTGCATGACCGAAGCCACTCCCGATACGGTTTACACGGACTTGAATAATGCCTCTCCCAGTACAGTTTGCATGGCCGAAGCTACTCCCAATATGGTTTACACGGACTTGAATAATGCCACTCTCGGTACGGTTTGCGTGGCTGAAGCCACTCCCGATACGGTTTACACGGACTTGAATAATGCCGCTCTTGATACGGTTTGCGTGGCCGAAGCCACTCCCGATACGGTTTACACGGACTTGAATAATGCCTCTCCCGATACGGTTTGCATAGCCGAAGCCACTCCCGATACGGTTTACACGGACTTAAATAATGCCGCTCCCAGTACGGTTTGCGTGGCCAAAGCTACTCCCGATACAGTTTACACTGACTTGAATAATGTCGCTCCCGATAGTGTTTCAGAATCATGTGTTCAACTGGTACCCTCGTATTAATCATGATATATATTCGGACTAAAGTCGAGAGAAAGTTTTACATAAAATAACGCCGAAGGTGTTCCACATTCCAGGTGCGAGGGAGAGGTTGACCCGAGAGGGTTTCCAGCCGATATGACCCTCGTCGGATGACTTCCTTCACTCGGTAAGGGCCTTTCCAATTGGGGGATAACTTCCCTGCGGCTTCAGTAGGCTTTGAGGCATGAGCATTCTGCATCACTAGATCTCCGACTTCGAAGTTCCGAGGCTTTACACGGGCATTGTGATACTTAGCCATGCGTTGTTGATATGTTGTTAGCCGAATGCGAGCCAGATCTCTATCAATAAGATCAAGATGATCTTTCATGGCTTCGTCGTTGCCTTTCGGATTGTAAGCGAGAACTCTCGGTGAAGGCAGGCCAATCTCGACTGGTATGACCGCTTCTACCATGTAGGCCATTCGGAATGGAGTTTCTCTGGTAGGAGCTCAGCTCGTTGTCCGATAAGCCCACAGTACACTAGGCAGCTCCTTCACCCATCGACCTTTAGCTTTGCCGAGACGGGTCTTCAACCCATGTAAGATGCTTCGGTTAGTGACTTCGGCTTGACCATTCATCTAAGGGTGAGCCACCAAAGTGAACTTATGCAGAATATTGAAGCTCTTGCAATTATCTCTAAACTGACAGCTATCAAATTGCTTGCCATTGTCTGATATCATAGCCCGAGGGATACCGTAGCGGTAGATGATAGATTTCCATACCAAATTCTAGGCATTATAGTCAGTTATGGACGAGAGGGGTTCGGCCTCGACCCACTTGGTAAAATAATCAACAGCAACAATAAGAAATTTCCTTTGGCTAGTGGCCATAGGAAATGGGCCGAGAATATCGATCCCCTATTGAGCAAAAGGCCAAGGATCCGAGAGAGGTGTCAAAATGGTTGTTGACTGATGAATAAGAGAGTTGAATCTTTGGCATTGGTCGCAGCGATGGACAAGACTGGCTGCATCCTTCTGGAGTGTTGGCCACCAGTACCCTTGCCTTAGGATTTTATACGACAGGGCTCAGCCCCCTACATGTGCTCTGCAGACTCCTTCATGGACTTTCCGAAGGGCATAGTTGGCTTCATATGGACCGAGACACCAGAGGAGTGAGCGGCCGAAAGATCTTTTATATAACACTTCTTCTAGAATGAGGAACTGAGAAGAACGTTGTCGGATACGTTTTGCCTCTCTTGCTTTGGATGGGAGTTCCCTCGAAGAATGAAGGCCACTATCGGAGTCATCCAGGCCTCATCTTCAGAAGTATTAGCTTGCATTACTTCGGAATTATGAATACTGGGTTTAGAGAGTTCCTCGACGAGAATCATTCGGCTCCCTCCCCCATCATGGGTAGAGGCTAGCTAAGAGAGGGCATCGGCCCGAGTATTTTCGGATCGAGGAATCCGAAAAATGCTGAAGAATTTGAATTTAGATATGATAGTTTTTGTTACCTGTAGATAGGACACCAACAAGGTGTCTCAGGCCTCGTATTCGCCAATGATTTGGCTGACGACCAGTTGGGAGTCGCTAAATGCCTCCAACTCAAGCGCGATGAGCCTCCTTGCGGCCTGAAGGCCTGATATTAAGGCTTCGTACTCGGCCGCGTTGTTGGTTGCCGGGAATGCGAATTGGAGATCATATTCCGCGATTATCCCATCTGGAGATGTCAGGATCCATCCGGCACCACTACCCGAGAAGCAGGCAGGCCCATCCATGAATAGTTGCCATTTATTGATTGAATTGGACGCCTGAGCCAAAGCCTTTTCGGCCTGCGAATAGGTCAACATGGGGACAGATGCTTCTTCTTTCGTAGGATGAGCCGGGGGTAGGGCTGTTAACGGATCCGGATATTATCCGACTCCGATTCGTATCCGCATCCGATTAGTCGGATATTTATCCGATTAAGACATCCGGCGGGCATATCTGAATATCCGTTTAATTATCCGATTAACATTCGAAGCGGAAACGGAAAATAGATATCCGCTCCGATTATTATCCGACCGATTATGTATTTTAATAAATTATTTTAATTTTAGTGATATTTTTATATTTAAATAAGTGGTAATTTAATATTTGAAGTATGCTTAAAACATGTTGAGCGATAATAATGAAGTTTCTTGTATTTTTTTATTTTTAGTGGTTTTACTAATTTAGATAAATTATTTAAGCATTTGTTATTATCTAAGGTATATTTAATGAAGCATTCAAATTATTTAAATTTTTCTAGATATTTATAACTTGAATATGTATTAATTTAAATCTATGATATTCATGGACTATGCAAAAAATAAAACTTACAAGTCATTAAATTAAATTACAAGACAAAGTTGAAATATTTTAAGGATTCGAATTATTATCTGAATTCGGATACTATCCGGCGGAGTCGAATTCGGATAGAAAAATTTATTATCCGTCGGATAGTATCCGGAGTCGGATATTCGGATAATATTAAATGGAGCAGAGTCGGATACTGTGGTATCCACTCCGTATTTGCTCCGTTGACAGCCCTAGCCGGGGGTCCTTCGGATGTTAACTGCGCAATGAAATCGGCTAGAGCTTGTGCTTTGATCGCAGCCCGCGGCCCATAAGAAATGATGAATTCTCCCAGCTCGATTGCCCACTTGGCTAGGCTTCCGGATACGTCTGGCCGAGAGAGAATCTGTCGCAAAGGTTGATCAGAGAATACCTTTATAGGATGTGTGAGGAAGTAAGGCCGAAGCCTTCTTGCGGACATGACTAATGCTAGGGCCAGCTTCTCCAAAGTCGGATATCGAAGCTCCACTCCGTGAAACGCTCGGCTGACATAGTAGACGGGTTTTTGGACATCGTCTTCTTCCCGGACAAGGACAGCGCTTAAAACAGCTTCGGATGCAGCAAGATATATAAATAGTTTCTCTCCTTCGACAGGCTTGGGTAGGACAGGGACTTCAGAAAGATAAGCCTTCAGCTGTTCGAAGGCCGATTTACATTCGTCCGTCCATAAGAAGTTGTTAGTCTTCTTCAGTAGCTTGAAGAAGGGAAAACAACGATCTACTGCCCTTGACATGAAATGGCTTAGGGCTGCCACTCGTCCGCTTAGCCTTTGAACCTCCCGGATATTTGCTGGCAGGCGCATATGAAGTATGGCCAAAACCTTCACGGGGTTTGCTTCCACACCTTGACGAGTGACCATATAACCAAGAAACTTTCTGGAGGCCATACCGAAGGCACATTTCGCAGGATTCAGCTTCATTTGGTACTTGTGTAGTGTAGAGAAGGTCACGGCCAAATCGGTCAAGTGGTTAACAGCGGCCCGGCTTTTCACCAGCATACCGTCGATGTAGACCTCCATGTTTCGGCCCAGTTGGGGAGCGAACATCTTGTTTACAAGACGCTGATAGGTCGCTCCCGCATTCTTCAAGCCGAAAGGCATTCGTGTATAGCAGTACAAGCCGAGGTTTGTTGTGAAGCTCGTTTTGTCTTCGTCCTACGGATGCAGCTGGATCTGATGGTATCCCTAATAGGCGTCGAGGAAGTTGAGTAACTCGTGGCCGAAGGTGGCGTCCACCATTTGGTCTATCCGAGGCAGTGGAAAACTGTCCATCGGACAAGCCTTGTTAAGGTTAGTGAAATCAACACACATCCGCCACTTACCGTCTTTCTTGGGTACTATGACCACATTAGCGACCTAATCCGGATGATGAACCTCCCGAAGATGTCCCGTGTTTAGGCCTTTCTGTACTTCGGCTTGGATCGCCATTCTTCTCTCTTGGTTGAAGGTACGTCGTTTGTAAGGATTGAGGTTTCGGATCCGGTTATCGGGTCAGTCTTCGGGGTCGGATCCCGTAGTTTGGGCCATGGTGGGGCTGAGACTAGGTTCTTGTTTCGCGTCGAGCGTGCTCAACGCAATTTAAACGGCATCCAGCAATGTAGACGTGTTTTAGGCTGTGCCACGTGAGCGCCACGTGGGTTGGCCTTGGGTCGCGAGAGTACGGCCCCGGTCATATCATCTGGATGGCGTCTTGGATGGACGACGTCATTTAGAGTACGACCCTGCTTTGTCAGAGTACGGCTCAGTCTTGTCATCTGAATGATGTCGGACTTGCACGACGCGTTTTACCTGGCTTCTGGTTGACCCCGTGAACCCTCCCTCCTTTCCCTCATTCTCTCCTCCCTCTTCTCTCTCCTCTCTTCCTCCGGCGAGCCGGTGACCACCTCCCCTTCCCCTTGCTTTCCTCCCTCCATTCCATCTCTCCCTCCACTCCATCAACCTCCTAACTCCCACCACTACCACCACCATCTCCTCCACGGCGTTTTTCTCTCCGGACGGCGGCCGACGTCCCGGTGGAGTAACGGCGTCCACGGCGGCATGGGGCGAGGCGGGTTAGCGGCTTGGAGCTTGGAGGAGTTCGAGTAACCGGTAGGGTGACGATTCCCATCGTATTGTGTTTAAAAACCATGTTTTCCGCTTTGGAGCATGTTTAGGGGTGTTCTTGGGGTGAAAATACTAAACGCATGAAATGAGAAATTGGGCGTTTTAATGGATATTTAGGTTCTTCTCCTCGTTCTCCACGTTTTTTGTGTTTCTGCACGATTTTGGGGAGGAAATCCTACCCCATGGATCGGGAGATGGTGGAGGAAGAACCTGTCTGTGAGGGTTAAATGGCGTCGAGGGATAGCGACGCCTTTTAGAAAGGCGGCTCCCACCCACGACGCGATTTAGCCCAATTAACAGACTCTGTCTCTGGATTGATGAGCGTCCAGAGACAGCGACGCCTTTCAAAAGGCGACTTGCATGGGCGACACGTTTTAAGTGAAAATCACCCTGTATCCTGTCTCTGCTTCTGTCGCTATCAGGCGACGAGGGACAGCGACGCCTTTCAAAAGGCGGCTACATGTGACGACGCGTTTTAGGCCATTTCCGATGCCATATTTCACATGAACCAGTTTAGGAGGCTTGAATGGTGTCGGCCTTAGGCGACGCGATTCAAAACAGAATCACATTAATTCATGCTATTAATACATCTCCACACTGTTAGATAGTTTGGTTAATTGCATGCTTTAAATCGTACTCGAGGATTTCTATGTGATCGGATCGCACTGTGTTGTGTTTCGTGCGACTGTGGACCTAGTGTGACAGTTGTAGCGCTTAGGCACCCTGTGTCGATGTGGGAGGGACACAACGCCGGTGTGGGAGTGGTGGGGTGATGCCTAGAGAGAGGGTCACCTGGTGTACCCCGGGGTTAGCTAGTACCGGTGTAGGAGTAGTACCTGTGGAGTGTCACTCGTGTTGGGAGAAGCAAAAACCACCTAGAGCCAGTTGGGCCGGAGTAGCTAGCGTGCTATCAGAGGGGTCGGTATTTCCCGCGTTCGGCTGTGTGGTTGGCGTGTTTTGCCGAGACGCTGGTTGTAGACTCCATGGTAGAATGGTTTCAGAGTTGGGCATGTTACATTCCAAGTGCATGTGTTTTATATCGAAATTTAGGAATTGTGTTACAGCTTTACTTGCTTATTCTACCTTTTATCTGTGTTGCTGCACTTGTGGGTGCGTGAGTGGGCGGTGGGGATCGAAGGATCCCTACTGAGTCTTTTCGTTGAGACTCACCCCCTGCAGTTTCAGGTGAGGGTTCTAGGTAGGCTTAGCGAGGAGAGTGCTGCCTTGGGTTGCGCCCAGCAGCCGTTGTTCCGGGGTATGCCCCGACGTAGTTGTTATTTTATTTTCTGGCCTGTACGCTTAATTATTTCTTTTCAGTTGGAGTATGTAATTATTTGCTGTGTCGAGTCGCATTGTAATAACTTTTAATTCTTGCACTTCCTTTTCAATTCAATGCGATGTGAATGTTTAGCTTAGTTTATTATTTATTTCCCAGACTTATCTAGATCCTGGTTTGGCTCCAAATTAATGATTCGGTACCCATTTAGTAATCGGATCCCCGATTATAGGGTGATGGGTCGTTACATCGTTTTTGCTTGACAGGAGGATGGTTTGGATCAACATGTAGACGGGGTTCCGCCACCTTCGGATCGACGCCTAACATGTCCGAAGGGGACCAGGCTAAAACGTCGAGATTGTCTTTCAGGAAATTGACCAATCTTTCGGCTTTGGCTGTTTCAAGACTGGAACCTATCAACAGTGTTCAGCCTTCCCCTCACGGGATTGGAATAGTTACAGGTTCTTCACCCGGGAGGCCTCGGCTGCTGACTCAATTGAGAGGGACTCGGCCCCAGTTTACCCTTCACTGAGATCATGTAACATTGCCATGCCGCTTCCTAGTTCCCCTTAGCTTCGCCGAGTCCATGGCTGGTGGAACTTCAGTTTTTGGTGGTAAGACAAAGGCACAACACCAATCCCTCCAATCAACCTTCGGCCGAAGATAGCATTGTAGGGTGAGTCAACTTTTACAACTGCGAAGTCGGTCTCGATCGTTAGTTGTTTTGGGGCCGTGCCGAGGGTCATGGGCAGTCGGACAATGCCTTCTACTCGGCACGAGGATCCATTGAAGCCAAACAAGGGTCCCCGATGGGCCTTCATATCGACCTTGGTCAAACCAAGTTTTAGGAAACAGTCATAGAAAAGTACATTGGGTGCACTCCCATTATCAACAAAAATACAATGAACATCGTAGTTTCTCATTACAACATTCACGACGAGAGCATCGTCGTACGGGACTTGGATGTCCTCGAGATCATCCTTGCTAAAGACGATATCCTCCTGACGAGAATGCTTCGGCTCCTCGTCGATTACTGCTACGTCCGACGATGTCTTGGTGCAACGATGTCGCCGATAGGCTTCTCCTGGACCTCCGGACATAACCATGATGGACCCGGCACTAGGCTGCTGGTGCGATGCCTCCGCCACCGGGGCAACTTTCGGTTGAGGTGCTTACTTGGCTAGAGGTTGAAGCTGCTTGGGTGCTGCTAGAGGATCTCGGCCCTGAGGCTGCTGCAGAGGTCGTGCCTGATTGTATTGCGGCAGGCGCCCTTCTCGGATGAGGCGGTCAATTTCTTCCCGAAGGTGCCGGCACTCGTCTGTTGAGTGTCCCGTCTCCCGATGGTATTCACAGTATTTCCGGGAGTCCTTTCGACGAAGGTCGGTCTTGATGCGCTCCGGCTGGCAAAGCATGCCTTTCACCTCCATGAGCATCTGGGAGGGAGGGGCTGGTAGCGACAGGTACTGCTACTGAGGAGCCCGACGCCTGTCTCGGCCCCAATCTTCTTCCATCTTGTACCTCTAGTGAGAAGATTCCTGGTCTTCGGCACGAGGGCACACTGCTAGCAGGGAGATGGCTGATACTACTTCGGCGACGCCCTTGCTTTTGGACAACAGCAACGCCTCCCGGTTGATGTACTTGTGTGCCCGGGCCACCAGGTCTTGGAAGGTTGGAGGATGCTTCTTCCCAATGAAACTGAGAAGCCCCTCGTCCGTACAACCACTGATTATGGCTGAGACCGCAATGGATCTATCCAAATTAGGAATTTGGGCTGCTTCAGTCCGGAACCTCGTGAAATAATCCTGGAATGTTTCGGTTGGCTCCTGACAAATGGCAAGCAGACTGGCCGAGGTCTTGCATTGCCGCGTAGCATCATAGAATTTATCAATGAACAGTTGACCCAGTTGTACCAAAGAGTGGATGGAGTTTGGAACTAAGGTTTGAAACCAAGTGGAAGCAATTTTCTCCAAGGTGAGGGGGAAAAGACGACAGCGAACTGCCTCAGGAACCCCTCGGACCGAAAGGTACGAATTGAACCTTTGAAAGTGGTTGACTGGATCTGTCATGCCATTGTAAAGAGGACCCTTCGGTAGTTTAAAGTGGGGAGGTACCTCCGTGGCCAAAATTTCCGGAGAGAAGGGGGTTTGCTCTAGAATCGTGTTGGCCAGAGGTGCTTCGTACAGTCGGGACACCATCTGTTGCATCTCCTTCCTCATCTCAGTCAATCTCCGGTCCAGCTCCGGGGTTGTAGCATTAATGGCAGCCGAGCATCCTTCGGCTCCCGCAGGGTGGGTGCAGGACTAAGCGTTGTCCGGCTCTATTGGTAGGTGACTAGTGTGCGGAATATGGCCTTGCGGTCCATATGGCTCGCCATGAGCCGAGATTCCTTCAGGGGGAAATCCCCGCAAGGGCCCTGGCTGCCCCTTTGAAAATTGAGCGGCTGGGCAGTACTGTGGTTGAGGTGGTATTGGCCTTGCCGGTTGATCCAGCAGACCCATGTGGTGGGCAATGGCTGAGACCATGTCACGCAGTGGGCTCAGAGAGGTGACGGTAGCTGTGAGCATAGCTACCTGCTGCGAGAGTTCTTCCATTCGGTCGTCCCTAGGAACGACGGGCTTAGGTACCGCTGGGAGAGCTGATCTTTGCGGAAGATTGGTTGGGACTCCTTTGGCGTGAAGGAGTGACTGGGCAGGGGTTACCCTTACCTCTGTCTCATCTTGTCTGAATCGTCTCGTCACTAGTCAATGAGACATGGCTACTTCGTTTCCAACAGACGGCGCCAAGTGATGTTGCCGAAGCAATCACTTATCGGACTCCAATAACTAGCTGTTGACCGAGAGCCGAGAAGGATCCGAACCGAAAGCGAGTCGCGGATAAAGGTTGAAGCTCCTATAGGAAGAAGGAACCAGTTAGGAAGGGTCTCGGGTCTAGGCCCAGGGAAACCCCCTCCGATGGTTAAATTAGCAAGGGACTTGATAAAAACTTTGAAAGAGGGATAGATGAGGGCTTAATAGCTTGTGTACCTTTTATGCCGCAAATAGTGTTCCTTTTATAACAGGGGATGAGGGTTCCTTTCTAGTGGCAGTCGATGTAGGACTATTCCTGGGAGTTTGAGATGAAATCCTAAGAATATCCCAAGCGCCAGTAGGCCGAAGGCCCATAAGTAGTTGATTGAATTGGGTCGGACCCAAGTCGGCCCAGTACGCACCTGGGTTGAATATTGCTTAGTTTGACAATTGGGCCGGATTTATCTCGGCCCAGTACGATACTAGGCCTTCGAGTACACGAATGGTGCTCGGCCCATTCTTGGTTTGGGATTAGGGCCAACTTCTGGGCCCAATTGCGTTTTCCCCCATCAAATGCCTTAAGTATTGCATCCATTAGCTCTATTGATTACCATTGTAAGTTTTACATCGATTAATGCTTCGATTACCGACTCAAGTCTTACATCGATTGACTCTTTGATTAGCGCCTTTAGACACATCAATTAACGCTTTAAGCGTTGATTAGATTAGCGTTGGAAGAATCACTGCGATTAATGTTTCTACAACCACTTTGATTACCATTTTATCTTGGCCATCGATTAACACTTTAAGTGTTACTTTGATTAACTCAGCGAACAGCGATCGATTTGCATTAAGTGTTAAGTCGATTAATGTCTTATCGATCTATGTTCTATCACTTCGATTATATCTTCGATTAACGTTATATCGATTCAATCGATTAACTACCATTTCAGTTAACAATTACAGCACCTTAACTCTAGTCATATCTCTAATCTAAGTGAGAGTCGTGTGTACTTCAATTAACGATTTAACTTCGATTAACAACGATTCTCACTTCGATTAGTGAATGACTTACAACAATTACATCATCGATTATATTTGCTAACTATGTTGCAATTGTTAGTTTAGGTGGCCTACAAGCCAATCTGACTATGTAAATCTCGTTCATTTATTAATAAAATGGCATAATATTCATTATGTGTAAATCGCGTTAATTATCGTTTCATAATGAAGTCCGTGAATATGTGCTATGGTGATCAGATTATGATGAGATCATACTAATGAGACTGATCACTTAAACACACATATTCTTAATCGTTCCTAGTCGGAGGATATCCGAGAAGGACATCGGATATCCGGTTAGATTAGTACAGATTACTCCTGCTCATATGAAGAGGGTGACTGATCTCATAAGTCACTTGTGTGGAGACACTAAGGCGAATATGTAGGTGCTCATTGGAGAATGAGTTCACTGAACTGATCCGACTGAATCGCTGGATGGTATTGTACCTCACTGTCAACCAGCTTGATTCTATTGTCGCAGTTGCGTGGATGGTCCTCGGACCTGAGACACCAAGGACACCTTGGCGGTGGACTTCTGTGCTTTGACCTTGGTTTACGAATCTCTAGCCACGGGATTCTAATACGCCAAGGATTGGGTACAGCGGAATACCATCGAAGGGAATTGTGTGTCAATAAGGAATCATTCGCTCTCGGTACTTAGAGAGAGAGAACGCTCTAGGAAGGATGCGCGAAAGTCCCTGGCCAGGGCGGACGATAATATCGGGAAAGGAGTTTTCCGATATTCATCAGCGGCATCCAATCCAAGTGAGTTGACCGGTTAGGGTTTGACAGCTCGCCATGCCCTGAGTTGACTCGAGAGCATTGTACGAATGAAGGATTATATCCACGCGGTAACTGTCGGCGGAAAGGTTCCAAGAGTGGGTTACTTAACCCCAAATACCTTCCGGGTTCACGCGGTGTTGCTTGGCACCCAACGTGATCGGAGGCCCGGTCGAATTCGATGTGCGACATCAATTCGATTGATTAATTGATTAATAAAGGGTTATTAATTAATTAATAAAGCCAGTGAGGAGTCACTGGGCTTGTTGGGCCATTAACTGGACTGGTACTTGGGCCTAGAGGGTCACACGCAAATGATTCTCAAGGCGATGGATAAATAAGTGGGTTTTATACAAACCGGGGGTTTTTATGAAAAACCGCGCGATTAGTATAAAACATAGCGAACGGGCTGAGTAGGCCAAGCTGCTGCTAACCCTAGCCGCCCCTCCTCAGTTTCTGTCCTTCTCTGGCGTCCAGGCAGATCCAGATATGCTCCGCCGCTTCTCCGAATCCTGTTCGACGGGAAATCGTCCGCGCGTTGCGGCGATCATTACGGCGACCGGCGGAGGCTTCGTGGGCTGCGAAGAACGAGGAACTCGAGGATATCCATCGCGGGGAGGATCGCGTGGACTTCGCTAGAGGCCGGGTTCTTGCGCGGCTTGCGGTGTCGCATCGACGGAACCGAACGGTTGCGGATTCGAATCCGCACACGGTGAGAACTTCGATAATCCGATTATCGTATTTTAGATTTCGAAACGGGAACAGATCGCTGTATTTTTTTTAGTTTCCGCTGCGTGAGCGATCCGGAGAAACCGAGAAAACCCAACAGCGATTACCAATGAGATTTTAAATCAGTTAGCTGGTACTCTTAGTAAATACTTTATGTATACTTTTTGACTCGGATCTCTATGATATCTTTAACTGATAGATTGTGTATCTTTTCGATGTTAATATGTACTATCTTTAATTGCATCGAATCTCTGGCTGGCAGATCCCTTTGCAGCTACCTTGTTTTACTTTTTATCTTTATCTGTCAGACCGTATAGATGTTTAGTTTAATCAATTGTCCTTTTATAGACTTATGTTAACTAACTGACACAAGACAGAGAAAAGCCAATTTTCTTTCTTGTGTTTAAAGTGTCCTTGCAGGACCCTAATCAAGAAGCATGTTCTACACCTGAAGAAGCTTCTAAGCACTGCTTTAGCTACCTCGAATAGAAATCCAAGAATACTCTCTCTCTCTCCCTTTCTATTTTGTCTCTGGGAAATTCAAATGTTAGACTCAACCAGGAATTCTGTATAGCTCTCTCCAGACAATGTAACGGACAAATTTTTGAAGACTTGGTATATATATATAGAAGATCTTCATCAGAGAGAAGTAGTGCACACCTAGAACTAAGCATAGCAAATTCATACTACTCAGTACAAGTGAATTCAAGAGAGAGAGAGTTCTGCCTAAACGCCTAGCAAAAAGCTTTGTGTGAAGATTTCAAGAGTTCTGCTTCAAGATTCTCTACAAGAAGTCTTTGAAGATCTTCCTATGATCAAGACCAATATTCTTTACTGTTTCATGAATTATTGTTTTGATCTGTGTTGTGTTCTTTGAGAAGAACACTTGGCTGTTGTGAAATAGTCACTCTCATTTATTTCAAGTTATTATTTGTTCCTCTTCCATTGTGTGGAAGAGAAGATCTATTTGCAGACAGGTGGTTGTATCCCTTTAGTGAATTGAAAGATAGACCAGCTGAGTTTGGGTATTATAAGACCGACAAAGGGTCAGTACCTTGTGGTGTTGTAAGACCGGCAAGGGGTCAGTACCTTGTAATGTGGTAAGACCAGTAAGGGGTCAGTACTTTGTGTGTTGTTTAACTAGCAAGGGGTCAGTTCCCTGTGGAGTGAAAATCTCAAGAGGTTGCTTGGGGACTGGATATAGGTCAGGATAAATCGAACTAGTATAAATCCTGTGTGCAGTTATTGTGTGTGATTGCTTCATTCTTCCCTCTTGTTCTGTGCACTTTTAAGCTTCTGCATTTAAGTTTTTATTCTTATATTTTTTATTAATCCATTCACTCCCCCCCCACCCCCCGGGTTAGTCTAGCCTTGGGCAATCGTCCTCACTTTTAAGGGTGTGGGATTTTTCTCGAATTTTCCAACAAGGTAGTAATATTTTAATTACTTTACATTTCTTAAGGTTTATAGCTAAATTTGGACACGTGGTTCCTAACATATATGCCTAAATGCCCATATAATTTCATTAAACTTGGAGTTAATTTGATATGCCTTCTACCCCTCGCAAGTTAGGTGAATGTATTGGATTATGCAAAAACTTCACAATATACCCTATATAAAAATAGTTGATCTATTTGAATGAAATAGATTTGCTCAGAATGTTGTATACCAAGGCAAAAGAGAGACATTTTAGCCTATTAACCACGGCTAATTAAGTCCAATAACACTTTACTTACTTATTTAGTTAAGTTAATATCTTATATTAACTAATTAATTAATTACGTTAATGTCGCACACATTAATCGGCCGGACCCCGATCACGTTGGGTGCCAAGCAACACTGCATGATCCCGAAAGGCAATGGGGTTCAACAACCCGCTCGAGGAATCTTTCCATCCATAGTTACCACGTAGATATAATCCTTCATTCATACAATGCTACCGAGTCAATCTAGGGTATGGTAAACTGTCGATGTTGATGCGACTCAATTGCATCGAAGAACTCCTTTTCCAACTCAGTTTTCGCCCTAGCCAAGAACTTTATGTGCATCATGCCTAGAGCATTTTCTCTCTAATTACTGAGAGTGAATGATTCCTTATTGAATACACAATCATCTTCGAGGTTCTTCTGCTGAACCAAATCCCTGATTGTTCAGAACCATGTGGATAGGGATTCGTTAGACAAGGTCAAATTTCAAAAGCCCGCTAATAATGTATCTTATTGTCTCAGGTCCAAGGACCATCTATGCCACTGTGACATTGGATTAAGCTAGTTAAAAGTTAGGTAATTTACTATCCAATGATCCATGTCAGATCAGTTCAATGAACTCATTCACCAATAAACACCTATAAGTTCAACATAGTGTCTCCACACAAGTGATCATGAGATCAGTCACTCTCATCATATGAGCTAAGGTGACATGTGCTAGTCTCATCAGATATCTAATGTCCTTCTTAGATATCCTCTGACTAGAAAAAATTAAGAATGAGTCTTTATAAGTTGTCAGTCTCAATATTATGATCAGATCATAATCTGACAACTACATTCATGAACTTCACTATGATATGAAGAATAACAATCATACGCAAAATTCGATTTATACATAATGAATATATAATGTTATTTATTAATAATTGAATAAGATTGTCTATATGGCTTGTAGGTCACACATAAAACTAATAGTCGGGGATCAACATATCCCACCTAGGGTCGGTATACCCAGAAGCAAGTACACTCTCAAGATTTTAACCTGTTGCCTCGGATTCTTTCATCTTTTTTATTCTTAGTCTTCTCCCATAAGGACGCTTTCATGGGTTAAACTGTTCTTACTCCTAAGGTGGCATTGTCCATTCCCTTAACATCTTAATTTATGCATGCAAAACATTGTAATAGTGCCATGAACAATACTACTAAAACATGATCATTAACATGCTCTGCAACAGGTTCTATGCAGCTTTGTTCTAGGCATCCTAAATCGCATCACTTTCAGGTGATGTGATTCATAAATCACATCATCCTTCCCTTACACCTTTTAGGTTGCCAGAACAGTTCCCATATCTAAATTAAAACATCATTTACTTTCAAAACAGTGAACATGCGTACATAGGTATCACCCTAATATGATATAAAAGCTCTAAATAATATGCATGCATGGTCATGAATAATTTTAGATATCAAACATAATGATTTTCGACATGATTAACATGATATGAATGATTCAAGACTCACATAAACCAATATTAATCCTCATGGAGCCAGCAAATCATATTGCTAATGATCTAACATGCAAAATCATTCTTAAATAGAAATTATACACAGTTTTAAACACATCAAACATGGATCTACATGGGCTGAATTTAGAATCTAGAGAGCCCCTCAGAACATGCTAAATCGTGTTGCTGGCAAGTCATGCTAATTACAAATCAGGTCAAGGTTCATAGATGCGTTTCAATATAGAGAACTAGATCTTGTCAAATTTTCAAGGTTTTTAGCATGGAGATCCTATAAATCAACATATGACTACAAATACAGAGATACATGCACATCAAATAGTCTCTTCTTACCCATCTTTTAGCATAACATCGTAGTATTTAAGAAAATAGATTGAAAATAGGTTTTGTATATGTAAAGATAGATATGGAAGAGGGATTAGTCATCACTTGCCACTCAACCACGCCTAAATACACGAGAAGATCACTTAGGCAAGGTGAAGAATACCTCCCACACATTGCAACACCACCTGCAGAGAATGCCCATGAAGTCCTCTACGAATCGTACGAGATGCTGCCAAGAATGCCCATCTAGCCACTCTCAACCTTTCTCTAGCTTTCTCTAGGGTTCAAAAACACATAAGGGGCTTAAAGGAGGAAGGGGCAATATTTATAGTCTCTAGTTCGTTCCCAATGCAAAGATAAACATCTTGCAGAGGGAAAGAAGGAAGTCTAAGATGGACTGGGTTATTGTCCTAAATTGCATCAGCTTGACTGAACGCCTTTCACACTCTCTAAATCACGTCATTATCAAGTGACATGATTCAAACTCATAGACCATAACTCAAAATTAGCACCTTAAACCTACTAATGGGCTAATTCTAGGGTTACCAATGGGTATCTATTGGGCTCTTAATGCGCTAGATATGGCAACACATCTCCTTAACTATCCTAATAAATCTTACATTTTTGGTCAAACCACTTAGATTTTATATTTAATGTACTATCAATGTTAATCTATTTGGACCTTTAAGTGAGATCTTTATTCATATAAACAAGGATTATAAGATAAGAATTCCTTATTTGTCACTATTGCTTTAATGATCTTTAATGATAAAGTTGGATGAATGATCATTGACAATGTCTATTGGACATAAATTTTGCATAAATTGAAAACCTTTGCTCATAATGGGATGGATATCAAGATCATCTAATTCAAATTCAGAGAGATTGTTATTCATGGGTGTAGAGACATAAAAATGACAAACCGCTTTAGTCCTACATCTGATGTTGTAAAAATAGGCGTGTGCTTATAAGCAAAACGCAACCTCTCTTCTTAATGAGGGCCCTTTTTCAAGGAAAAGGACAAAATCCCGCTCAGAAAAACATACCTTGCATTGGAGAGGATCTAGAGATTGTATGGTCTCCTCTCTGAGGCGTCTTGGGGATGATTTCCTTCGGGGGGACAATTCGTCTGCCACAGATCCCCCTGATTTAGGGAGATCGTGGGGTATTGGGCAAGCCAGAGCTTGCCCGTAACTGTATGGGGCAGATCATGCGGACCTGTCATAAGTGGGCGGTTAGGTCCGCAAGACCTGCCTGACGGTGAGGTTGCACAATAAGGCTCCCCCGGGAGGGTTCTCCTGAGAGTCCGGGGGATCTCGGGAGTAAAGGTTGTGCTTTAGGCTGGGAGATCCACTGGCCTGAGCTCTATGGGCACAAGATTCGGCCATTGTCATGCGGGCCGGGGCTCTGAGTGTCATGTGGCCCCTTGCGCTATCTGCAGAGGGCCGTGGGCCTTTGGGCCTGTGTACTTGGTGGGCCAAATTGGGATGAACCCAATTTCCCTTCGTCAATGGGGAAAGTGAAACTTTTCAATGTGCATACTGAAACAATAAATACACGTGGTTAGAAACTAATATAATCTAAGTTTTCCTAAAATATGATAGATTTATTATCCCTACTTTGTTTGCAGAATAAGTTATTACGTGGGACCCATCGACGGAATAGTGTATACTAGAATAAGGAGTGTTTCGGTTTGATAGTTTCGTGAGCCCGCTGACGGAATAAGAAGAATAAGCAATTCTTGGGTCTAGGGTGGGATGACTTATTCTCCTTATTCCCTGAATACGCTATTCTACGCCGGTATAAGCCATTCCGCTTGTCAAAGCAAAATTAAGCTTATTCTCTCCTTATTCGCCCTTATTCTTCTCCTATTCTCCAATCAAAGTGGCACTTCAAAGGAATCAAATAAAAAACATAATTTCTAGACCTCAAAATAATGAATTCTCATTCACCTTCTCAAATCGATTAGGGTCAAAATTATTATTTTAATTATTTGTTATCCTATCTCAGTAAGATAATAGATTGTTGCACATAGTGTGAGAGGGAGTGGAGGCTTATCATATTTGAGGACTAGAGGGGACCTATGGTAATTGAGGACTAGAGGATCTTGTTTCCAAAAAGTAGCATTGGATACAATGGACATTTAAATATCAGCCCAGTAGACTTCTACAAGTTTTATCACATTGGGTAGGGACACTTTCATAATTTTGTCCGCTACTTCTATCTTCTCTAGTCCATATTTATTTGTACTATTGGCCTTGCTTGATTATGTGTTAAGTTCTGTGAGGCCAGACTTTTCCACTATTTAGATCTTTTAGATTCTGCTAACAGTAGAAGAAAAGATGGATAATGAATATGAGATTGCCACTTGAACACTTTTAAAAAGTTTGCTTTCAAGAAAAATATGAACATCCATTTGAGACCATGCTTTTGGGGTCCTTAATTTTGAAGAAACAAGAAAAAGAAGGAGCTAAAATTAAAAATGTAAGCATTTTTTTAGAAATGTATCAATCTCATATTTACTCTCTATCTTTCTTTCAACTTTTGAGAATATTCAAAAAATTTTAAATAGTGAAAAAAATCATCTTTTATAAATTGACATGTTAGTAAAGAGAAGTGCATGGCATAAATAAACATTGTTTCCAAGAGTGATGACTCACAAGAAAATGGGGAACACGATTATACAACTCTTTTTAGTGACTTTTTTTGCCAGTTTACAGGAATTATTTTATTAATAATTCTTATTAAAAGTATTGTTAACATAAATATTTTTTAAATATTTTTTGTAATCAAAACATAATGAATACTTTTTTTCAGAAAAATATATTCCAGCGGCACTTCAAAATGAGTCGCCAAGCGGGACCCGCCGGTCTCTCCTGCTCATGCTTTCTGCCGAGCTGCCGTCAGTTCAGTCCCCTTCACACTCTCCCTCCGCAGATCAAAAGCTTCCGCCGCCCTTCTCTCCGGCCGTTCTACTACATCGGCCTCCTCTGCGTCTAACCTCTTTTCCCCGCCGCAGGCAGGGACCCTTGGGTACACAGAGAGAGAGAGGTCGAGTAGTAGCAGGAGCACCACACCGCAGGTGGGGGGAGGGGGTGAGAGGGAGATGGCGGAGGGGAAGGGCTCCACCTTGGTGTACCTCCTGGTCGTCGTCCTCAGCCTCGTCGCCTTCGGCTTCGCCGTCGCCGCCGAACGCCGCCGGAGCACTGTACGCCTCCCCCCCCCCTCTCTCTCTCTCTCACACACACACACATTTGCTACAGCTGAATGTCTCCATCTTTGTTCTTATTGTTTTCGTTCTGTGCGTCTGCTCTGCGTGCCTCGGGAGGCCTCTGGGGGGAGATTAGCTAGCGCACTTTTGTGGGAATCTGCTGTTGCTTGTAGCCAGGCTTTCCGTACTTATTAGATCTACTCAATACTCATGTAGGACATTTCTGTTTTGGGTTTGATATCTGGTTCTCTATGGTTTGAATTTCTTTCCTGGGAAAGGGCTGTCGGAGAAATTTGGTGGACTTGAGCTGGAAGCTCACTCACCGAGACCTCGTTTTCTCTTGGATTCCAAGTCTAATAAAATGCGTAGCATGGGTTGCCTAATGTTTTGCAAATAGGGGCGTCATGATTCTGTTTTTGTTTGCTGCATCATGTCTGTGTTAACAAAACTGATACCTGTTGGGTGCTATTTACTGGTAGTTGTGGACAAAGGGCATCACACCTAGTAATGAGTCTTGTGTGTTGGGTTCGGTTTTCTACTTTCTTATAATGCACACATGTTCCTGGTCGCTCCACACAACGCTCAGTACGAACGGATGGGTGAAATTCCAGTTTTCACAGTCTAAAAGTATTGCTGGATGTGCGTGACTGTCCATGGAAAGCATTGAATTAAGGAAAAAGACTGATAGTTGTGGCCATTGACATTTCTATATGTCACTACTCTTCATGCAGTCTTAATTCACCTTTCAATGTTACCTTGGGCATTTGGAAAATGTTCTCAAGTGACAATTTCCTCAAAGAACAAGGTCCATCCGCGCACAAACAGGTTTCGTTGCTGCATAAACTGCACAATAATCTTCAAAAAAGGCTCTAACAATGCCCAAATGCTAGATTGCAATATCGGCTACATTTTTGTGCCAAATGGGAATTATTCGGATGTTAAAACAGTGAGATATGTTAGTAAGCTTTTATTGTGCCGTGTGCATGCATATCCTTTTTACATGGCAAAATTCTTGCAGTTCTGACAAAAATGGGTAAAAATTATAAAAGGTGAGGAGTGCTTCAAGTGCGGGAAATTGTACCTTTTCCCCCTTTTTTGATGAATTAAGGTAATATGTTTATTTCTAGGAATATAGTTAATTTTGACAAATTCTTTGGCATCATTGGTAGGTTTTAAATTTTGGCACTAGTTAGTATGATTGTGACATGTTATAACCTTGACTATCTCTATGACAATCTCTATTTGCACCCTTAGGCTAAAGTATTGCTATCTTTTATATTGTAAAACAGACGTAAAGACAACATGACTGTCAATTTTGCCAGCTCTTTTGAAATTATTTCCACATTGGTGAATTTTAACGTTGATGACGAGAATTGTTAAGAAAGGACTTCTTTGCAAATGTTAGAAAAGAACATTGTGGGTTATTCTATGTTCCTTCATTTTGGGTAACTTATTCATTGTTTGCTTTTGTTGTGTTGCATTGCTAAGTTAAGTATGATGTCTTGAAGATTACACTTGTTGATACATTTCTCTATGTCCATTGGTACTTGTTAAGCAGTTATTAGCTGTTTTGTTGTTGAAAGCTACATGATTTGGAAGTTTTGCACAAGCTGAGAAGGATTAGGGATTGGGCACCGATCTGCCCGGTGCATGCCGATTGGATCGCTTGATCCGATCTGATCTGATCTGGCCTGATCCCTAACTGATCCTTGCCAAAACACCCTTTATGTTAAAAAAGTCCATGGAAAAATTAAAAAAATATGAAAAAATTTCTAAAAAATATAAAAGGTGCTTACCATGTTTGTGACAATTTGGAGGAAAAAAGAACCTACTGGATCCCAACATCCAAAATTACATTCCTTTGCCTCACTTCCATATTTTTCCTTAAATAATAGAAGTGTTACAAAACAATGTGAATTTCTATATGTGCAATGTTCAAAATTGATGAATTATTTGTATCCAATGTGGTCATCATTCAACATAACCAATTCATCATTTTGTGTTTTATCAATGTATCAATTTGTTTTCTTTTGTAATACTTCCAAGGACAAATATGGAAGTGTGACAAAGGAATGAAAAAGTTACAAGGCTACAATAATCTACTATAACGATAAACATACAACAAATAAAATATACAACAAATCGTTATAAGGTCTTCATTGGAGTCAATTTGATCACCATGGGGTATCACTGAAAACATTCTACTGCCTCACCATGGCATAGAGCCATGACGGTGATCGCATCTAATTGGCTCTTGTGTCATAACGAAATCATCAAAATGCCTTTTATGGAGCCGATCTGATCAATGTAGAGAGCCATCCTCCAAACTGAACGTAAGAACAAATGAGAAAAAATAGGAGAGAAAGAGAGAGTTAGAGAGAGAAAGAGAATGCTGAGAGAGAGAGAGAGAGAGAGAGAGAGAGGAGTGAGAAACCTCCTCCCACTTGGTTGAGTGGGTTTTGGGCCCAACAGCTATTTGAGATTGGCAATTCCTTAACCTGATTTACCGATCCCGATGATCTGGCCCAATCCGGTTGATCCCATGTGCAGATCAGCGGACCGGGAATTGGGATCGGGTTGGAACAGCCAACATCCAATTGAATCAGCCAATCCTGGCCGATCCTTCCTTCCTTGGTTTTGCATAGACTTATAGTTGGGTTTTCTTTAGATGATGAGGTTCTAGTTTTACCAGGTTGATTACTTTAATGCAATAAAGCATTATTAATGAGTTATTCAATTATGTATTTGTTTTTTTATCTATGGAAATGATCCCACATTTAGTCTGACACGTTGCGAAAATAATAGCTTCAAAGATAAAGTGAAGGCATAATATGCTTGATTGGCAAGCTTTTCTGCTGTCTTGATGTAAGGACTGCAATTCTGGTATATTGAATGTTTAATTTATTGATACGAAGATCCATCACTGCACGTGTTGATTAGATTAGAACTTAGTCGTCAGTTCCTCAAGGATCATGTTGGCTTGGGGCAGATTGGCTGGTCCAATCAGTTTTTGGCCTGTCTAGTCCAATGCCACTAACGAATTGCTCTGTTGTATTGTTTGGATCAGTCTGGATTGTGCCTGATCGGCAGATTCAAGCCTATGATTAGGGCAGATTGGCACGATCTGTCCAGCAAAGGTGAAATTATATTAGCACTCAGATCAGCAGGTTGTGATTCAACTTGGATTAGGATTGGCTTGGCCAAATCAGCCAATCCAAAGGAAGAAAGCTGATCATTGAGTCGATTTGATTTTCAATTTTTAAAAGTTAACGAATAGATACAAGTCATAAAAATGTTCCATAAAGTAAGGAAAAAGTGAATATTTCACAACAACATTCAGATGACCATTGCGGATGGGATCTCAGTTCACGAACTTGAGATCCTAGTTCAAAGGTTTATTGGCCTGAGATTGGCTAATCTTCCAAACTTGTGCCAATTCAGCATGATTGTGGCTGATTCAGCCTGATTTGTTTATAGCTTTTTTCAATTTTCTGGAGGGGATTGGGTTCTTCCCTGAAATTAGGTCAAAAGTTAGATTGGGGAGGCTTGATCTTGATCTTGATCAGCCAATTCTGCCATCCATGGATCTGTGCTGTTAAGAGATGGCAGTGGAAGAAAGACATAAGAGGAATTTGACACAATAGAAAGAATGAGATGTTGCAAAGGAACTCAGTGTCTATGCCATGCTGAGATCAGTGGCTCTGATGCCATGTTAAGAGATGCTTTTATTATTTTTCCTGCCATGTCTCAAACGCAACCCACCATTCTTAAGTTTTTAACAGGCCAACTGGTCCATTCCCAAGGAGAGCCCACCCATTTGTCTCCTGCCTGCACTCATCATGCTGATGACCACCATCTCTCTCTCTCTCTACTATATATATATGTGTGTGCCTCTATGCATGCATGTGTGTGTGTGTGTCTCTCTCTATATATACACAGAGAGAGAGAGAGAGAGAGAGAGAGAGATACGAATGCTAATATGAGGCCATGCAGTCACACTGCACAGCCATGTTCCACTCCATCCCCATGTTAAAAAAATAAAAATCATTATACAAGTTTAAATATTCAATTACCCTTAGGGTTGTTTCCATCCCTTGAGGCTTAATTTTCATTGTCCAATCATGAAAATCAAATGTAGTTGTCTAATCAAGTGCTACAATTGATTTTTGTAGTCAGATGGTGTAAAATTTTTAAAAAATAATAAAAGAGTAAAAACTTACACTAATTACCCCTAGGTTGTTCCCATCCTTTAGGGTTTTAAATTTGAATGCCAATTAAAGAGTGTTATATATATGTGTGTGTGTGTGTTGTGACCAAGGTTTAAAAACTCGGCTCGCATCGGTACGGATCGGCCGAGTCGGACCGGTTTTGGGCCGACCGTGCCGATCCCGAGTAACCTGGCCGAGTCCAGGACTCGGATCGGCCCGTCCGAGCCGGATCGGGAGATCCGGGACCGGATCGGGCCGGGTCGGCTTGGATCGGCCCGACCCGGCCCCCAACGGCTAGTTTGACTAGCCGTTGGGGGTCAAACTAGCCGTTGCTGGCCGTTCCCAAACGGCCAGCAACGGCTAGTTTGGGCCTTGGGGGTCTATTTAAACCCCCCCAAGGCCCTCCTAAGGCTCCACAATTGCCCTTTGAGCCTCCTAACATTCTTGCTCTCTCTCCCACTCTCTTGATCATAGAATTCTCTCTCCATCTCTCCCACGAGGTCACTTCCAGTCTACTACAAGCTCCGCGATCTCTCATCTTCTTGTGCTGTGAAGGAATGGCATCTCAAGGTGCTGCTGAGCGGTCATCTAGGAGACCTCCTAGTGCTGATCTTGCTTGGGGTCATTGCACACCGGTGGACATGGGCCAAAGAAAGGTACAATGCAAATATTGCAACCAGGTTGTCTCTGGTGGGGTCTACCGATTCAAACAACATCTTGTTGGAATAAAAGGTGAAGTTGCAGCATGTGCTCGAATTCCTTCAGAGGTTAGGATCCAATTTCGAACTTACATGAAGGAGAAGGAATCAAGCAAAGCAAGTACTGCCAGAAAAAGACAGGAAATTCGAGAGGAATTGTCTGAACCAGCGCGAAGGTTTGATGCTGGAGTCCGACTTGGTGGAAGTAATCAACCTATAAATGTTGATGATTGTGATACAAGTAAGTTTCTTATTTAACTTATTTTCATGTTCTTCATTTAACGTTTTCAGACAAATAGTTATAGTAGATTAATTTTTTTTCTTTTACATTTAAAGTTGAATTGCGACGTGCAATGGAAGCAAGCCGGCGGTCCTTTGCAGATGAGGACTTATTTCGGCACACTGGAAGATATGGAGGATAAGGAAGTGGCTCCACACCTTCTGCACAAGGGAGCACTAGCGTCGGCATGAGCACTAATGTATGCGAGGAGCTGGCTCAGGAGTTCACTAGAGCTGGAGATCCTAGAGTAGGTCCAATAGATCCCTTGCTCACCAAGAAGAGGGATAAACAACCTTCTATTAGTGCTGCATTCAAGAACTTACAACTTTGTAAGGAGAAGATAGGGAGAGCTACATCTAGGTGGTTTTTCTATAACAATATCCCTGCTAATGCGGCCAAGGGGCCATATTATGAGTCCATGATCGAGACCATACAAGAAGTTGGCAAAGGGGTTGAGGGACCTTCTCCATATGAGATATACAACAAGTACTTGGATATGGAAGTTGATGACATCCGAACATACATTAAATCATTTGAAAGGATCTGGGATGAGTATGGATGCACTTTAATGTGCGATGGATGGACAGGTACATAAATCTTATCTTCAGTTTCTTATCTTATCTTCATTTTTTCTTAATCAGAATGGGTCTCTTTCTGATTTCTTATCACGTTTGGAACTTTACAGGGATAACAAGAAGAAGTATGATCAACTTCTTAATTTACTGCAAAGCTGGAACCGTATTTTGGAAGTCTATTGATGCATCTGGAAAAATAAAGAATGCCCAGTACCTGTGTGAATTAATGGATCAAATGGTGGAAGAAGTGGGCGAAAAAAGGATTGTCCAAGTGGTTACGGACAATGTAGCGGCGTTCAAGTTAGCTGGACAAATGTTGATGCAGAAGAGAGAACATCTATACTGGGTTCTCTGTTCTGCTCATTGTATTGACTTGATGTTGGAAGACATTTGCTCTGATCCGATGGTAGATGGAGTGGTCAAGAGTGGTCGATTTATCACCATATTCATCTACAACCACAACACCATTCTGGATATCATGCGCACACATACTCATGGAAGAGAGTTGCTTCGTCCGGGAGCCACCAGGTTTGCATCTCAATATATCTCTCTAGATAGTTTAAGTCAACAAAAGAACAACTTGATTAGGATGGTGGCATCGGAAGATTGGGAGAATCACATATTGCGGCATGTACCAACTAAGGTCAGAGAGAAAGGTAAGAAAGTGGCTGATCTAATTTAGTCTAGACCCTTCTGGAGGGGGGTGCAAGCAGTGTTAAATATTGTAGAACCGCTTGTCCGTGTCTTGCGATCTTGTGATGGAGAAATAAGATCGGATATGGGATATTTATATGAAGTTATAGACAGAACTAAGGAGCTCATTCAACTGAACAACCCAACAACCTTTGTGAAGTGGTGGGACATAATAAACAGACGTTGGGAACACACTTTACATCACGATCTTCATACAGCTGGTAAGCTACTAACTTTCTATATGTATTATTTGTATACACATTTTTCTTAAGTAATAACTAACTTCGACTTATTTATTTAGGTTATTTTTTCAACCCTCAGTACATGTTTAAAACTGATGGGAAGAAGGATAGCTATGATAGTTGTTCGGAAGTGTTGATGGGGGCTAAGTCTGTTATTAAGTGCATGCTTGCAGATGAGGACAGAGCAATATTGGCATGCAAGCAAATACATGATTACAGAATGATGTTATACCACTTTGGGACAAGTACTGCTCAAAGAGCTGCCAAAATTTTGAGTCCAGGTTTGAAAATTATTAACTAGATGTTTTACTTAAATTTTAATTATAGCTTGCACATTGTTGACATGGCCAATTTTCTATTTACAGCTGACTGGTGGCTAGATCATGGAAAAACATATGGGTATGAAGATCTAGCCTATGTTGCAATTCGGGTCTTAAGTCAAACAACCTCTTCATCAGGCTGTGAGAGAAACTGAAGCACCTTTGGCTTGATTCACACCAAGCAAAGGAATAGATTGAAGTCGAGCCGTCTAGAGAAGCTAGTATTCTGTCATTATAACATGAGGTTGAAGCTAAAAAATCTGGAGCTCATAAGGAACCTTCAAAGGCAGGAGAAAGGGAGAATTTCCGGACAAGCCACAGAGACGACACATGCAGAAGAACCCATAGACTTGGATGAGCTGTTCGAGGAGCAACATCCACTAAATGCATGGGTTGATGCAAGCACCTCAAATGAGCCTGAATTCAACCCAAATGATCGGGAATGGGCGGAAGGTGAGTTAGATAATGTTCCATTACTTACTGATTTTCAACCTCCTTCTCCAAAACGTCAGAAGAAGAGCAAAAAACAAGCACCAAGCAAAAGGAAGAGTAGTATTGGAATTCAAATTGCTGATCTGGAGACTATCGAGGAAGATGATGAAACGCCAGAACCAAGTGATGAGGTCAAATATCAAACCTCAAATGACTCGACATCAAAGACGAGCTCCGACAGTTCTGAGGATGGCGGAGATGCTACCAGTGCCCCAGCCCCAGCTCCACCAATTCAATTCACTGGAGAAGAAGAATACACACATGCTACCCAAGATGAACATCATGGTAGCATAGCAGGACGTGAAGAATCTTCCATTCAAACATTCAGCAGATCAAGGAGGAAGGACAAAGATAAAGCTTCTCAGGAATATCAGGAGCAACTATCAGATGCATCATCATATTCTCCATACGAAGGGTATAGTCAGCCTACTGGATATGTAGTTTACCCTTCTCAACATTCTGATACATCCGACTATTCAGAGGGTTGTCTAGAATATCCACAATTTTCAGTCATTTATACCAATACGGATGACTATAGCCGGTATGTGATGCAATATGAACAATACTACCAGAGCTATATGTCATGGGCTGAGTATGTTAGCCATATGTTCATTCAGTATAATGTACGTTTGGAATAAATGTAAGTTCATAATCATATATGTAAGTTTATTCAAGGTTTTTTTGTCCAACAACATCTTATGTACTTCAAATCAATGTATTTCAACACAATTATGCATTATACTTGTGTTTTATATTTTTTCCACATTTTTTCATATTTTTTTTCTATTTTTTTCTGCTATCCGAACCAGCCAAGCCTGACTCAGCCAGGATTGGTCGGGATCGGATCCGATCCGATCGGTATCAGCCGATCCGATCGGTTTTGGACCGGCCGATCCGAGACCCGATCCTGGGTTTCTTAACCTTGGTTCTTTCTTACTGGTGGATTGACCATTAAACTCTAGCTCATTCATATCGGTTGAATGACCTAAAAAAAATTGTGGTTCCTTCATATTGGTTGAAGGACCATTAATGAACATTCTTGAATATGTGGTGGCCCTCATGTCCCATTACATAAGGACATTTTTTAAACAGTCTACATCTTTTTAAAAGAATTCAAAAGTCCTTTAAGTATCCTTTAAAAGATATCTCATGAAGCCTTCTAATAAAAGAACGAAAAAATGACTGGTATGCTCGCATCAAATCTTGCATATTTTTTGCTTTCTCTTAGTCTTATTGGATGGTTAATCAAATGTTACCAATCATTGATTGATATAATTAACACTGACCAAGGTTAGTGGGGAGAGATTAAGAGTACGGATTCATAATCGATCTAGAAATAATTTAGACTTTGAGGATTAATCCTGAAAGTCTACCTAAAAAAAAAGAGAACATGTTTTCAAATTTAAAATTATCTTTTCAAATTAAGATTTCTACAAAGATTTTTAAATCCTCTAAAGATTTTTCAAAATCACAAAAGGATGAGGATTTTCAAAAAAGAAGTCTCACATTACCCCATTGGCAGTGATGAACCAAGAATTATAACTTTTGGTCACTCTACCGATGAGAGTGAACCATAAACAAAGTGGGCAATTTACAAATAGGATAGAACCACTAAGCTTTGGCCATTCAACCAGTATGAATGAACCCAATTTTTTATTTTATGAAACTTTGGCATCCAACCAATAAGGATGAACCACATTTTTTTATTACCTTAAAACATTTATGTTGATTATGGATGAACCAAGTTTTTAACATGAAGTAGTTTACAAAAAAAAAAAAAATTATACAACATTGTTCATTTTTAATAAAATGATCCTTAGATTATATGGCCGCTCTACTAATATAAGAGAACCATATAATCTTGTGGTCATTATATTTAAAATGAACCAAATGAAACTTTGGTTATCCCACGAATGAGGATAAACCATATTTTTTATTTTTCTTCTTCATGAAAATTTTGGTCATCCAACCAATAAGGATGAACCAGATATTATTTATTCTTATTTATTTATTTTTAGACAGTTTTGGCCATCCAACTGATATGGATGAACCCAATTTTTAGGAATGTAGGTTAATTATAACAAGAACACATGGCCCTCCAACCAATATGGATGAACCTTATTAAATTTACATGAAACCGCACAAGGATGCATGAATTGAATAACATAAATTATATGGCCATCCAACCAATATAGATGAACCATGCCCCTCCTAATCTTTTCCCAAAAAAAATACAAGGCTTCTAAAAAAAAATCTGGCAAGCCGTCTTTTTTATTTTATTTTGTAGCTTGGAGGCTGGAGCTCGAGGGGGCTTCCAAGGCTGCGTCTGTAGGGCCTTTTATAGGCTGCGGCTTGGCCGCCCTGGGGGCCTGCTTGTGCTGCCGGTGGCACCCCCCACCGGTGCCACCTAGGCGCCTGGGGGGGGAGGGGGGATAGGGACGGAGGGAGATATAGATGGAGGGAGAAAGGAGATAGGATAGGGATGGAGGGAGGGATGAGGCTGATCGGTCCCTCTCTCTCTCTCCCTTTTTTTTTGATGTTTATCTCCTGGCCTCTCTCTCCTTTTTTTTGTATTTATCCCCCCCCCCTCTTTTTTCATCCCTATCTCTTCTCTCTCTTTAAAAATGAGGAATCAGCTGGACTGCTAGGGCCGGTCGGTCCTCCCTTTCTCCTCCTCCTGTGCGTGCAGCTCTGCCTCATTGCTGGTGCTGATGCTCTTGCTGCTGGTTGCTCTTCTTCTTGTTGCTGCTGGTTTACTGATTTGGAGTTTTCTGCTGCAATTGAAGGCCCTGCTGCTGGTTTGCTGCTGTTGGAGGCTTGCAGTTGCTGCTGGAGGCTTCTTCTTGCTGATTTAGGTGCCTCTTCCTTGCTGATTTTCGCAGCATTGGGAGGTTGCTGTTGGTGCTTCTCTTTCTTGCTTCTTTGGTACCCATCTTGCTAGTTTTGGAGGCTTTCTGCTACAGATTGGTTGAAAGCTTGTTTCTACCAATTAGGGTTCTTGCTATTATTGCTGGTTTTGGTGTTTTGCTGCTACTAAAATTGCAGCATTGGGGGGAGCACTCAGGTAATTCTTGTGCCCGTTTCTTTCTTGTATCTTGTGTAGGACATACATGTTTTTTTCTTTTACATGCATCTCACTAACTCCATAAACCCTAGCGGCCTTGTTTTTAGGGTAAAACCCTAGTTTTTTTTCTTGTATATGCAAGCATGCAGATAACACCTACATGCGCATGCCAAAAAATAAATAAATTGTTTCAACAGGTATGTCTGAAAAATATAGAGTTATAAATTTAAATTATTAAAGTTTAGGATAAAAAAAATAAAAGATCATTAAGATAGGGGTTAAAGTAAAATTATTCCTCCTTATCACGGATCAATCATGTAGTGACACATGGCATTATGATTGACATGTTACTTGTTGATTGAGTATAGTGATATGGCAAGCTAAGATTGGATAAGGATGACACATGTCACCCATTCATTGGTTGAGTGACATGGCAACTCGTCATTGGTTAAGTCAAAACTACTATATCTCAACTCATTGGAAGACAAAACTGTTAGCCACACATTCTATTGGATTTTATCCTATCCACCTCCTTAACACCCATATATAAAGAGGTAGTTGACCTTCTCATTCCCCATCTTGACTGCCTATAGTTTACAAAAGAGAGAGAAAGAGAGAGAAACTATGAGAGGAGGAAAAAAGTAAGATAGAGAGGAAATTTGATGGTGAGGTAGAAGAAGAAATTGAAGAGGGGAGTGAGAAGAATAAAAAGAGAGCAAGAGAGATTATAAGAGAGCTAGAGAGAGAATTTTTTAGAGAGAGAAAGAGGACTAGTTAGAGAGAGAAAGATGGCTGAACAACGAGAGGAGGAAAAGAGTGAGATAGAGAGAGAATTTGAAAGTGGGATAGAAGAAGAAATTGAAGAGCGAAATGAGAACATTATAAAAAGGGGGTGCAAACTTGTGAAAGCTACAAGGAGATAAAGATACAAGCAAATAGGGCTGTAAATGGGTAGGATACGGATACGGAAACATGTGTTTTTGTTTTCCGATTCCGATAAATATAGCCTATTTCCGTTTCCGATTCCGATAAGATCGGAAAGTGTATTTTATATTTCCGTTTCCGATAAAATCGGAAAGTCCATTTTCCGTTTCTGATTTGTTTCCGATTCCGTTATCGGAATCAGATATTATTTCGGATGATTACCGAAAACTGCTAATTTCTTGATTTATTTGTTTAAAACATATAGAATGAGACCTAAATATAACCAATGTCTTAGCATATTAGATAATGATCAATAAGATTAAAACACGAGTGTAATCATCTATCCATAAAGTTACATTTTAATATCTTTAATAATAATCGGAAAGCGGATACAGAAACAGGTGTTTCCGTTTTTGATTCCGATAGCTTATCGAAAATATCCGTTTCCGATTCCGATAACTATCGGGCGGATATTTTTTTTTTATCGAAAATGGATATTTTTTTATCGAAAACAGATCAAAAAATCGAATAATCGGGTTTCCATTGACAGCCCTACAAGTAAAGAAAGGGGCCTACAGCGGCGTCTCTCCTTTACAAGCAAGCGGAGGAACTTATGTTGGCTCGGGTTCCCACTTCTAAAAGGTAGGGTGATACCTCTACTTGTGATTCCCTTTATTTTTGGGTTCCTTTTGGGAGTTTGGAGGCAAGATATGCATGTAAATTAAGGAGAGGTTTTGTCCGTTTGTTTATGGATTAAAGTTATATAGAGAGGAGTTAAGAATTGTAAGAAAAAGACTTGTTTTATAAATTTTACATCATATATCATATGTATGTTTCTCGCTGATTTCTTTATGATGTGATATGCAATTTTGCTAGAAAGCATGATAGGGCGTTTACGAAATGAAAAGTATGAGAGTCTATGATGATCTTTATGTAAATTTGACTATGAAACTTCTCCAAGTGAGAGAGTTACCTTACTATGAAATCTGTTCTGCATACTTTAACATGAGATACATGTGAAATCTTCTTATTATGAAAGGATAAAATCCGATGGACCAAGTCCATCTAAAGCTCACATGAGCATATAGATTGCCCACTAAATAAATAAAGATTTGAAGGCTCAAAATCCTATACGTTAGTTCATTCTATATTATTCTTACTTTAGTACGGAATATGGAAGAAACCATATGATGATGACGACCCCAAGAAAGGGGTAAAAGAATAGATATGATAAAAAGGACCCTAAGATGGGAGAGAAAGAACTAGGAGGCACACTCCAGTGCACTCCTTATGAAAGAAAGATCTCGTGAAATGAGTTGAGGCATGTAAGCCTTAATGATGAAAATAAAATAAGGCATGGAAACGTTCTATAATGATGATGAATGGTTATGACCAGTACTTTCCCATAAAGATTTGTCTTCTGGTTATAAAGAAAGAGTAGTGACATCATTACTAGCTCGACGACGGCACGTCTCCTGGGGATAAGGGGACGTATAGAAAGTTCTCTGACGATGTGTGACACCGAGGCACATAGCATCTCTTTTTTGTTACGGTTTCAGAGTCCAAGTTCAGGACTTCGGCGAAGAGAGGACAAAGTTTCTATTTGAGTGCACTCATAGGTTGGGCATGGACGTTGCAGTAGGAGTGAGGGAGTACATTGCAGACTCAGCTTAGTCCTTTCTAGCCTCCTTAGTAGGTTTTTAGAGACTAACTGGGCTAGGTAGGCTGTAGGATGGTAGTTGCATCATGGGATAGCCTACTCACCATTATGATTGATAGTTAGTAATTATTCCTGTCACTATGGGTTGAAGGGTGAGTCATTGTCGGCGTAGAGTCCGACTATGAGTTACTGACTAGTAAGAAAGAAGAAAAAAAAAGAAAAAAGAAATGCCTCACTCTTGAAACTTGATGATGATAGTTTGTAAAGAGTAGTTTCTATATCTTAAACATTCATTATGACTACCATTAAAATATAGTTTATCACTAATAAGAGATAAAAGAAAAAGAAATAAAAAACATGAAATCTAATAAATGTTAGATTATGGTGTCAAGTTATTATTGTTCTTCGTGTTTCATCCACTACCTATTTTAGTTAGAAATTGTATGCATATCACATTGCATATCATGAAGGTAAGCAAAATCATATATATAGAAGAATGAGAGAATGGGGTGGTGTGTGCGGAATAACAGTAGGGATGTAAAAGATTCCTACTGAGATTTCGATTAACGAGTTCTCATAAAAGATAAATCGTTATTTCTTAAAAATAAGAGACTAAAAGAAAATAAGTCAATGTGTGCTTGAAAAATTCAGGTATAGTCAATTTGTTTAAATTTCTGGGATATGTGTTTCAATTGTTGTAAATTTATGTTATATAATGGACATGATATTCTTCTTACACTTTTACTTTCATCTTCTTGTTATCTTGTTTTAGAATTGTGTACCTGTTGGAGGTCCATAATTGGGACCGTTACAAAATATATGTATGTGTTACATAAACAAGTATACAAAATCTTTGATACCTAGAGTTAGAGTAGCAATCTATAATGACTTCTTACTGTCCATCTAAACCTATATAGTAGCAAGTAGGGCTGCAAATGGATAATCGAGTTCCGATTATCCGTCCCATTTCTATTTCTATTAATGGATACAGAAACCCGTTAAAGACCACCGTCAAGCTTTTTTTCGAGAAAAGCATAGATTGTACCACCAGTTTTATTCAAAATAAAGAGAGGAAGTACAATCAACAGGGTAGGAGAAATTCCTATCCCTAAAGAAACTACAAAGGCATTTTCTGATTAAATGCTTTTATCCAATTATCAACAGAAAAACCAAGAATATGACGAGACGAGCTGTACATAAGAGACAGACTTCTAATAACAATGCTTTCAACATAAATTCTCTATCTGCTAACCTGCTTCCGTTTCTGGATTATCATGTATCTTATATATATTATTTTACAAGAAATTGAACCCATTAGATGGGTCTCTCTAATGGTGAGAATATCTCTCAACAGTTTGACAAAAGTAAGGCTACGATAAGAAGTGGGAAATTTTCTTAAAATTTAATGTAATTTTATGATGTATGGTTTGGGTAGATTCATATGCAGATTTAGACCCATAGATAAAGTGGATTTCAAAATTCAAAATTCATAGATTGCAAGAATTTACATAAATTAAAATCTTGTAGGTTTGGAATTTTCAATTATTAGAAGAAAGTATATCGAAAGTTAATGATAACAATGATTTAAAATAGCTTCTTATATAGTGATAACAATAGTAGAAAATATCCGTTTACTTCCATTTTGTTTCCCATTTCCAATTTGAAAGTGGAAATGGATGCGGAAGCGGACACACTCATTTTCGTTTCCATTTGTGTTTCCGACAAATCTTATAAGAAATGGAAGTGGAAGGTACCATCTCCGATTCCATCTCCGACCTGCTTGTAGCCCTAGTAGCAAGGAATTGTTAACCAGATGCATACACATACCATTCTATAGCACTAATAACAACAAAACAATGTTTATAGCATTATCACACTAGTATGGAAAGTGAAAAATATCACTAGCACGCTCGACAATCAAGCTATCAGCAGCAAAGCACAAGAATCATTGTAATAGGGACAAGCCCAAAGTAAACGCATTTAGTTTCACATCCACAGTGGTAAGCTTTACTAGAAGCAGCCACAAAGAACTTCAACCGCATCCTGCCAAAAGTCAGTTACACATTCCTGGCTGAGAGTCTCGAGACCCAACACTTTAATTTACTCTCTTTCTAATGATTCCTCCTTGGACACTCCTGTTGAGCTGGCAAAAGCATCCAACACCAATCTGGGAGTCAACAATCCGCGATAGGGAAGCACCATTGTTGCCTTAGTGTCCACAGGTCTTGATTGCCCACCCAAGGCCATATGGCAGAAAGCATTCCACCTACACTGCTTTACTTATGCTCCTAGCTATGTCTTACACTTAACATGGCCTGATTCCTGTCAGAAGTTTGGAGGACTAATCTTGCCACATCTGCACAACATAGCATCATCTTCTCTCTCCAGGCATAATGCCCGTTTATGAAGAGTATAATCAAAGGTTCTATGAGGCATAAGTAGCCTAGGTGCATAGATCGCCGTTAAGAGTCAAAATTTTATCAGTAAAATAAAGAAAGAGTAGAGAGTAGATATAGGTGATGGATGATGCCCGACCCTCCAGGCTCCTAGGTAGCGAGTATTAGTGTAGCTGGATGGTTTTTAAAATTAAGGGATACTTCGAAACCAGAATAAGGAATGAGTTTTGTCTGATAACTTATTTCACTGCGGACAAAAGTGACATGCAAAATCCTCGAATACCAGCAAACATTTGTCATATGCAATTTGCTTCAGCTTCTGGTATTACTCAGCTTCATGCAATTTTGTGATATTCAAATCTAGTGTCCATTCTGAAGCTTTGGAACAATGGTCTTTAGATGGAGCCCCTCCCCCTGAATTTTAGATATCTAAACCCTGTGTAAAAGTAGATTTGGTATGATTGGCGTTTCATCACAATCATTAATTAGCCAGCAAAGTTGCCGCAGTTGTTCCTTCCATTTCTTTTTCACTGTGCTTCTGTCTTGAGATTTGCTTATATGTTTCGAGGATGCTCATTCCTTTCTTTTGTTTTCCTTCTTTTGATCAGGGAGACATAGTTGTTGACAGTAACCGTGGCAATTATACTTACTGTGTCTATGATTCTGATGTTGCAACTGGTTACGGTGTTGGTGCTTTCCTGTTTCTGTTTTCAAGTGAGTCTCTACTTATGACTGTGACAAAGTGCATGTGTTTTGGGAGGCCACTAGCACCTGGTGGGAATCGAGCTTGGTCCATCATATATTTTGGTTCATCATGGTAAATTTATCTTACCTTCTCAATCATACATTCAGAATACACTAACGTCGATGCCATTCTGTCCAGTGGCTGGTGTTATTTTGAGTTTGTGAGGTTTCCCGGGGAATGCTGTATGTAATAAGTTTTTTCTTTTGCAGGATAACTTTCTTAATTGCAGAGGCATGTCTAGTTGCTGGGGCAGCAAAGAATGCCTATCACACCAAGTACAGGGGTATGATTTATGCACAGAACTGGACCTGTGAGTACCTCAGGAAAGGCGTCTTCCTTGCAGGAGCTGTGTTTGTTGTCTTTACAATGATTCTCAATGTGTACCTGTACATGTACTTCACGAAGGCTACGAGTCAGGGAGCTCGCAAGAACAACCGTGCAGGCTCAACTGTTGGGATGACTGGCTATGCGTGAAGATGTCAACCTACTGGAGCTTCAGTCCCCTTTCTTTGAGCTGCACAGGTCTCTCTCTGTTTACTAATTGTAATCATGCAACATTTGAGGTGGCCTTACATGTAAGTGGTCTCTGGAGTAGGGTTTTCCATTAAACTGATATGGTGACACTTTTAAGATGATATAATATATATATATATTTTTTACCATCTTCAACTATTATATATAATTCCCCTGCTCACTTTGCTGGTGTTATGGACCTGTGGTTTCTGAAATTAAGTACGCACGTGATGTGTCTATGAAAAGTTTTCGCTTCCAAATTCAGATGTGTCTATAGAATTGCCTACCTGGTGAAAGGATAATTCAGTAAGACTTTTTTCTTGTGTTTATGTTGAACATGTTGGGTATTTCTGCTGGAATCTTACTTTTTCCCCTGATTTTCTTTGCATCTTTTTTTCTAGATGGGAAAACAAGAAAACTATTCACTTGGTGAGAATGGGTGTTGTGCTTTTCGATAAGAGCAGTACATGATGGGGGATTACAGATTCCTCATCCGTAAACACATTGAAAGGTATCCAAATTCGTGCAACGTCTCTCTTTAGAGTCTGGGCTTAACGTATCGCCAAGCGCAGCCTTAAACATTGTCCCAGTTTCCAGGGGACTATGATAGTCTCCAGCATACTGGGTCCCTGCAGAACAGCTCCTGGGAGATCAGAAGCATCATCAACTCCCACAGAACCCTCTTAGTTTCCCGTCCTGGTATCTCTATCGGTTTTGTACCACAGTCTGCTAACCAAGCGTCTCATTTTATGGCTAACTTTGCTAAGCATCTTAATTGCAAGGTTCGCTGACTCGAGGAGTCGGGCCGACTCGGATCTCCTATGATCTGGTACGAGTCGGGTTGACTCGTGCCGACTCGTACGAGTCACATGGTCATATCATGCAAACTCGTTCGAGTCGCACCAACTCGGGTTCGTCTTGATACGGTACGAGTCGTCTGAGTCGGCACGAGTTGAGCCGGTACGGCAAATCCTGCTTAATTATAACCTGCACTGGGATTAGGGTGAAATTTCCAATCGTATCTCTTCCATCCTTCTGATGGAACACAAGTAACAGTCTTTGCTCCTTTCAAAAAAAAAAAAAAAATAGAATCACAAAAGAGAAATGCTTGCTGCACAACTGGGTGTACAGCAACGCCCAGTCACAACGCACAACTGGGTGCGGTTGGACCACGTGGCGTTGAAGGCCAGCTGGGAATGTTGACATCGGCACGTCCGTTGCGTCAACGCTGACATCTGGACACCCGCTGCGCCAATCAGAGTCCCGATCCGTCCCCGTCAAATCCCGCATAATAATGAGTACCCCGTCATGTCCGTTTGAAATTTACGGAGTGTTTGAATATTTTCTACCCAAAATGCAATTTTTCCACCCATCGCCATCTACGCGGGAAACAACGAAGCCATAGGAGGGACGCGGCCGAGAGCGGAGGAGGCGAAGGTGAAGCGGTGGCGGACGTGAACCTGCGTCGCTGACATAGCAGTCACGTTTCGCGTCTCCTCTGCTCCTTGCTCGTGCCATTCCTCTTACGTCCATGTGCGCTTGTGAAGGTAGCTGGGCGACTGCAGCTAGACGCGTGTGAAGTTGCCAGTCCTCCTACGTCCATGTCCGCTTGGATATTACTCGCCTCCTATCTCCACGCCTGTCCCTATTCCTGGTTGTTCGTACTGGTTCTCCTGCCTCGCCATCCTCCTCACTTGCCCACCTCCACGCAAGCCCTGTTCTGAAGGTAGCAAGGTGATCGCGATCGTAGGTAGCCGACCGTGTGGAAAATATTCGCCTCCTACATCCACGGCGGTCCCTATTCCTTGCTGGTTCGTATTAGTCCTCCCGCCATCCACGCTGATCCCTGTTCTTGCTCGCTTGTTTGTCAGTCACCCACCTCCACGCAGGTTGCGAGAGACTGTGGAAATTACTCGCCTCCTGCATCCACGGCGGTCCCTGTTCCCTGCTGGTTCGTATTAGTCCTCCCGCCATCCACGCCGATCCCTGTTCCTGCTCGCTTGTTTGTCAGTCGCCCACCTCCACGCAGGTTGCGAGAGTTAGCTAGGCAAGCCCTGTTCTTCACATTCCACACCTCCACTTTGCACATATCTCTTATGGGGGAAAGGAGACCGGACCACCCTTCTCCTACAAAGGAGAATGGAAGAGAAGAGACGTTGTTGCTGAGCAGCGAGATAGAACGACATGGAGTGCAGCCGACCAATAGTTTGCAAATGTACATGTCCAACCCAATTGTTCACATGCAGTTTCCACCCCCCCTTGTACATATGCAGCGGCCCATCTTTCGGTGGCACATGCCAACGTCCACTTCTATGATGCCAAACGCTGTGCTACCGACAGTTGTGCAAATGCAAGTTCTTGTTCCTGTGTACTTGCCTTTTATGTCATCAGCAGAGCCAAGCATACAGAACTTACAACTGATAGCATTATCTGAAGAAACTGGAGAAACTTGTTAGTATATGTACTGTGTTTATTATTAAATTTGTTAACATCAATGCAACCTTGTATTTCTGATTTTTTTTTTTATTATTTCTTATTGTTTGTCAGCACATTTAATGGAAAACACAACAGAAGTGGAGAATAAGACTCCTGCAAAAACAAGGGAGGGTCGATTGACAACGGAGGTTAGTGCAAGCACGCAAGTCGTCGCTACAGATTTACTCGAGGATCTTGGTTACACATTTACTGAAATTGATGTTCATTATAATTGAAACTTTCATATTTTTCTCCACACATGCAATATCTGGAGTGGCAAATGGATGACGATATTGACAAATAGAAGTTTGAATTGTGAAATAAATTTAATTTTGATTGTAGAAAGTAAGATTTACAAATACAGCTTCAAGATTGAAAAAACGTAATGTCATATTCACAATGACAAGATGAGATTAAGAAATATAAAATAACATTGATAAATATAGTTATCATTGATAAATAACTAGTTTCTATGGACAACTATAGAATGTGATTGAGAAATATAATTTTGGATTGACATATACATGATAAGAAAAATAAATACAGGTTATCATTGACTATACATGCTAGGATATATAAGTAAATATTCGGGTTGACAAATATATGATATCGCTGATAAATATAATTTACGTTATCAAGTGTAAGTTTGATTGTATAGAGTAAGATTGACACACAAAGTTATAGATTGACCTAAGGTACTATTAATAAATACAGGTTATGACGAGTATACGACAGCAGATTGACCTAAGGTAGTACTAATAAATACAGGTTATGACAACTATTACAAATATACAATTTGATTTGAGAAATATAACTTCAGATTGACACATACAACTTTTGATTGTGAAACATAGGCTAACGTAGATTATATATGGTAAAAGTACAAATAAATTAGGGTTAACAAACAAACACATAGTAAGGTTGACAAATAGGTATTTGGATTAAGAATAATTGTTTGAGATTAACAAATATAGGGTGATAGTGACACGTAAGAATTAAAATTTTTGATGGACATATTTCAATTAAAAAATGTATTTGTCAATGACGTGAGACCCATGCCTCATTGGGAACTTGTATTGTTCAATGTAACCTTCAATTTTATATTTTTAATTGTTTCTTTGTATTTTTTTTCATAATTATCCTCGCATAGTAAGACTCTTACAAAGGAGAAAAATGATGATGGGCATGCCAATATTGTAGAACCATTCAATGGCATGAACTTTGATACGGCTGAAGATGCGAGATGCTTTTATAACGCCTATGCTAGACATGTAGGATTTGGTATATCTACTGTCCATAGCAAGTTTACACGTGGGTCTTGTACGCACAAGATGTTTGGTTGCTGGAAGAATGGACAGAGTAGGAGAGATCCAAAAGTTTTATGTCATCGAGATAGTGCAAAAGTTGATTGCAAAGCAGGCATGAAAGTGAAGTTAGATAAAGGTAGCGGAAAGTAGATTGCATACCATGTTCTACTTGAGTATAATCATAGATTGTCTCCAATGGCTGCTGTATACTTGCGGTCACACCGAAGGATATGCACGCCTGAAAAGGTAGAAATAAAGAATATACATAGTGTGGGAATATCAACATCAAATATAGTGCCCTGTATTGAGAGAAGAAAGGATGGTGTTCAACAATTATAATTTACTGAAAAGGATTGTAGAAACTTCCCAGATAGAGAACGACAAAGTCAATTGAAGGAAGGTGATGCCAAGATAATGATGACCCATTTTCTACAAATGCAGAGTAAGAGTCCGTCATTCTTTTATGTCATAGATTTGAATGACAACCAACAACTAAGGAATGTATTTTAGATTGATGGAAGGGCAATGACCGCATGCACATATTTTGGAGATGTCATATGTTTTGATACTACTTTTCTCACAAATACCTACGAAATGCCTTTTGCACCATTCGTCGGAGTAAATCATCATGGACAATCCATCCTACTTAGATGTGTCTTACTATCAAATGAGAAAGTGCAATCTTTCATTTGGGTTTTTAGTTGTTGGTTACAAACCAACGGTGGTGTTACACCAAAGGCAATCATCACTGATCAAGATAAGGCCATTGAAGCAGCGATTGTTGAGGTCTTCCCTGATGCACGACATCGATTTTGCCTATCGCATATTTTGCAAAAGATACCTAAAAAGATTGGTCATATATGCACTACTCATCCTGATTTTATGGAAGACTTTGATGAATACATATACGATTTTCTTTCTACTCATGAATTTGAAGAACGGTGGGACCAATTGTTGTGTAAGTATGAAGCATGCAAAAATAATGGCTGGTTCAATGGATTGTACGAAAGTCGTGCGAAGTGGGTTCCAGTATTCTTAAAAGATATATTCTTCGCAGGTATATTTCATTACTTCATCATTATTTTACAAATCATGATAACTTTTCATTATTTATAGTTATGAATGTTCATATGGACTTGTCAGTCTGAACTTGTATATGTATTTTTCAACAATACTATGTGTTTGTCAATTTGATGAGTATTTCTTAGGTTATGTATGTTAATGAATATATATATTTGGCAAGGTGAACATGTGTTAGTCACTCCAATCATGTATCAATGTTAATTCATGGTTGCCAATTTTAAGCTGCATTTGCTTTGCCTTAACCTGTATTTTGAATCTGATCAATAGACTGGATATAATATGATTTTACAGGAATGTCAACCTTGCAACGTAGTGAGAGCATTAATCATTTCTTTGATGGATTTGTGCACTCAAAGACCACACTTGCTGAGTTTATTGAAAAGTATACAATTACAATTGACAGAAGATATGATGCAGAGAATCAAGCGGATGTTAAATCCATAGAAACGATAGCTTACTTAACAACATCCTCGCCTTTTGAGAAGCAAGCTGCCAACATTTACACGAGGCAAATTTTTAAAAAGTTTTAGCAAGAGGTTATACATGTTGCTACTTGTCATCCTACCATTATTCAACTTGACGAATGTACATGTGTCTTGAGGGTGAAGTCATTTGAACGGGTGAAAGTTAAAGACAAAGTTTAAGGAAATTGTGAAGGAGTACACCGTATCATGTGATCGGAAAGAAGGAACCGTATCATGTGTTTGCCGTTGTTTCCAATTCAAAGGATATTTATGTAGGCATGCATTGATGGCATTTCTTCTTTGCGGCATCAATATGATTTCCGAAAGATATTTTATGTAGCGGTGGATAAAAGAGATGAGGTATCGTTCAGCAATTGATGACTCTAATGTTCAAAATGACTTGCAAAATTCAAACTCTGCAAGGTACGACAATTTAATTCACCGTCTCATGAAGGTTGCCGAGGCTGGGTCTCTGTCAAAATTTAGATTTGATGTAGTTGTGGATGAAATTCCCAAACTTATGAATAAGTTGATAGCTGCCACCCAAGCAGACAAATCCATACTCACTGTCGTGGACAAAAATGGACCTATTAAAGATCCTCTAAGATCAGTTACCAAAAGTCGGAAAAGGGAAAAAAAGATTCAGAGCACTCTTGAGAAACTTAGGAAAAAATATAAAAGGGCATCTCAGACTAACAAAGCTACTGTTGAGAGCAATATCCAGATGATGGAAACAACGAACACTGATGTTGCGGAGGAGACAATGCAACAACATATAAATTGATGGTTGTCCATAAGTCTTTTTGGTGGCGCATGTTTATATGCCTTGCAGATATGTATTTTGTGAAAGATGATGTTGAGATGGTCATACATTATCTATATGGCTGTATAGGGAAAAAATTGTGTGTGTGTATGTATGTGATGTGAAAATTTAAGACAAGTTTTGTATGTGAATATACATTTCTCAAGCAATGTACATAAGTTCTTGATTTGTATGTAATACATCTTTGTATGTGAATGTGAAATTTTAAGTAATATAACGAAAAGTTGACATATGTGTTTTCTATTCATGAATGTTAAATTTTTGTGTTTCAAGTCTGAATTAAAATCAATTTTTTTTCATTGTTTTATAGGCTTTTAAGGATATGCAACCTCGTTATACAGGTTACAGCCGTACCTATACTCAGTTGAGGGCATGCATACACATTCACGTAGTGTTCATAAATACTGCAACGTATAGACACCAATACAGGAGAGTATTGACAAATGCATAATAATATTGACAAATGCATAATAATATTGACAAAAGCAGAGTAATATTGATAATTTTAGCAAGCCTTACAGTGACAATTATTATTGATAAATACGGCGTTTATGTTGATAAATAGAGATTATTGATGACAAACTTTAGGTAAGATTGACAAACACAAACTAAGATCGATTAGTTCAAACTAACATTGACAAATACAGGTTAACCTTGATCAAGACAAACTAGTAGTGACAAACAGAGTTTGACACTGACAAACTTTTACATTTATAAATGCAGAGTATGATTTACAAATATGAAATTTTATTGTCAACTACGGATTAATATTGACAAGTAAAGGATAATTTTAGCAAGCCTTACAGTAGCACCTAAGATTGATAAATAACGCATTTATGTTGATAAATAAATAGTAATGTTGACAAATTTCAGGTAATATCGATTAGTGTAGACTAACATTCACAAACGCAAAGAAAAATTGATAAACATAGACTATCATTGATAAATAAAAGCTGACATCGAGAAATATTTACATTTACTAATACAATGTACCATTGACAAATAAGGTATTCTATTGATAAATACGAAGTAATATTAACAAGTAATATTGATAATTAGCAACCCTTACAGTGGCAACTAAACGACGTTTATATTGATAAATAGAAACTAATAGGGTAATGGTGACAAACTTCATATTAGATCGACAAACACAAACTAAGATCGACTAGCACAGGCTAACATTGACAAATGAAGGTTGATGTTTACTAAAGTCGACTAGTATTGATAAATATAGTCTGACGTTGACACAAATTTACATTTACAAATCTATCGTATGATTGACAAATATAAGTTTTCATTGACGAATACGGACTAATATTGAAAAATAAAGGATAATATCTGTAATCTTTAAATTGACAATGAATATTGACAAATATGACATTTATATTAATAAATAAATATTAATACTTACAAATTTAGGGTAACATTGACAAACGCAAACTAATATTGACTAGCACTAACTCACATTGACAACTGCATAGTGATCTTGACAAACTTACGGTAGAAATGACAAACATTTAGATTTACAAATGCAGCATATGATTGACAAATATGAGATTACATTGATAAATACGGAATAATATTGATAAATAAAGAATAATATTGGCAACCTTTATAGTCACAACTAACATTGATAAATATGGCGTTTTTATTGATAAATAGAAACTAATAATGATAAACACAAGATCGAGTAGTACAGACTAACATTGACCAATGCAGGTTAATCTTGAGTAACATATACTAGCATTGATAAATTTTAAATTTACAAATACTACGTATAATTGACTAATACTGTATTACATTGATAAATACTAATTCTCATATGCACAAGGATAATGTTGGCAACCTTTACATTGGCAACTAACATTGACAAATGCGCTGTTTTTATTTGTAAATAGAGAGTAAAAGTGACAAATAATAGATAAGATTGACAAAGACAAACTAACATTCACTCGTATAGATTGACATTGACAAATCCAGGTATGATTGACAAACACAAAGTAGCATTGAGTAGTAGAGGATAACATTGATAAATACGGGTCTGTGTTCATAAATAGAGAGTAACCCGGACAAATGCTGTCGGATATTGACAAACACATAGTAACATTATTTTGATTTACATTGACAAATACAGATTATTGCTGACAAATACAAAATGAAATTGACAATCCCGGAGCAACATTGACAAGTAAAGGGCCATAGTGATTAATGGCTTAGTTCACATTTGACAGTCTAAACGTTTATTTGTCAATGTTATCCTCTCAATGCGTACATTAATTTGTCATTCTTACGCAGTATTTGTAAATACCTATCTGTAATTTTCAATGCTAACGTGTATTTGTCAATCTTATCTTCTCAATGCCTATATTAATTTGTCAATCTTACTCGGTATTTGTGAATACAGAGTCGTATTTTTCTAAGTTAACCTGTATTTGTTAAAATTATCCTGTGGGTGCATACATTAATTTATCAATGTTACCTCTGTATTTGAGAATGCTTACCTGTAATTTTCAATGTTAACCTGTATTTGTCAACTGTAATCTGGATCATAGAGACAAAAAAGTATCTGTAACATCACAGACACAGGTTTCTTTCTACAGAAACTAATCACAGACACAAGCTTGCAAGACCCATGAGCAACCTGTATTTATCAATGTTAACCTGCAATTTTCAATATTAACCTGTACTTGTCAATTGTAACATAAATCACAGAGACATAAAAAGTATCTAGTAACATCACAACACAAGTTTCTTTTCACATAAACTACTCACAGACAGAAGCTTACAAGATCCATAAGCAACACAACAACATAAGGTATAAAATATTAAAGTGAATCATTTACAAGGTCACACCAGAAAATATTAAAGTGAATCATTTATAAGGTCACACCGATGCGTACTCCTGAAAATATCACGTCACCGGAGCATACCCCTGAAAATATAACAACATCACCAGGGCATACCCCTGAGAATAACACAAGTGTGAGTGACAACATGCTGTACAAAGTTCTTAGAAGATAACCAATCCAAATACATCCGATTGAAGGCTGTTTATTGAGCGCCCATGGTCACCATGTCGACTGCCAACTATCCCCTCAATCGTGCAATATCGTCTGCAGTGATGTCCATCTGAGGCATTGTACTCCTTACTGTCAATGCCTCTATGAACTTCACCACATACATCGCGCAATCCAAACTATCAGGGGGCTGAGATGCGCATGATTCGTCAAACTCCAATTTCCAATTTTTTATTTCACTTTGCACCCCAGTGAGTTGGAAGTACTTTTTGATGATGAGAACCTATAAAGATAATCAAGGAAATGTCATACAAATAATAGTAAAAAGGAATATAGTCACAGATTAATAAGTCAAACACTTCATTACCTAAGACCGTACTGTGGCATTATGTAATACATCTCCTTTGATAGAATTATATGATGTAAAGCACTTCCTCTGTGTATCAAGGGTAAGCAGATGCCAATAGTTTGAGGAGTGCAGCACAAAGAAAACAAAGTCAACTTTTCCTAACGCCTCATCCGTACTGAACTCCTGAAATAGCTTCATGAGGTATTCTGCTTTGGTGGCCGTGTTTTTTTTAACAATATCTACCTTGTTTCGATGAATGGTAGACAAATAGCCCCACGCTTTGTAACTATCAGGAGATTGTAATTGCCTCTGTTTGATCCTATGCATAGCATAATCAATCACCTGCAAAGGTTTATATGTACGTGTGTTTACATAAATGAATCTAATATTAATTTACTACCAATTGTCAATGTTAACATACAATACTTATATCATCGTGTCTCATTTGTCCAGATAATAAATGGGACACGTGTAGTCTTGTGAAATTCGCACCCCATGTAGTACTCAAGACAACATGTAGGCATAATGTAAACACATACCCATACATAAAAGACATGTAATGGAAAATGGATCAATATCTAAAACATGTTTTTACTCTCCTACTTGAAATGAAAGGAAAATTTCAGTAAGTTATAGTTCTAGTGAAGGAAGTTTCAAACTACTAATTCTCAAATGCAATGGGAAATGGACACAAAATGAGTCCGTTGTGTTTGGTAGATGACTGAGTAGGTCTAGATGTCTCAGGAATGGAGGGATAAATGATTATCCTCTAAGGATAATGCTGAAACTATCAGAACGTCCATGTATGAAGCTATGAAGTTTTGAACTGACATAGGTGTACTAAAAGAAAACTGTAATTTTTCAAAGACAAAGACCACAGAACAAGATGAGATGCAAACTTTCCTCTATAAAAAAGCTGATGGATGTGAAGGGTAAAAAGTAAAAAAATAATAAAAAACGGTAAGGAAGACAATTTAAAAATATAGTAACACAGTGTATTCTTATAGAACTTCATAACTTTCATTAAAGAAGACAACATTAAACTTTCGAATATAAACATATTTCCAAAACAGCTGCCACCCATTTTCCGGTATTCTCTTTCACAAACCATTTTCATCTCTATACTTGACAAAAAAAGGTTAACATTCTCTAATGAAACAACCTATGCAAAAAAAAAAAAACTTGTATGATACTCGTACAACAAAATTCGTATAGAAATTTCATACTACAAGTACTGACATTAAAAGGGAGAAGCAAGATGCCCCTTTTCTGAATCGGACAGTGTAGTAAAAAAAACACAAAGTCAACCACCATCAACGGTATTTATGATGCCCTTTTTTTCCTCCTTTTACCACTTTAACCTACACCAACACCAAGCATAATAAATGAGGGAGGAGGGCAAGAGGAAATAATCAAAAGGGTAGGCAAAGTGTTTAAAATTCTTGAAGTCTACTTAATCTCTTCCCTTCCCCTTTCCATTTTCCTTTTTGTCTGAATAGGGTGTTGATTCTATGAAACAAAGAGAGAAGAAAAGGGAAAAAAGCCCACGTATGTGTTCGGGGAACTCCTTCTAGATTTTGAATGCTCCATGTTCTTGCTCCTTTTTGTTAAATTCCCACAAAAGTGCAAATCGCCTCTCAGAACTGCAAAAAAGTTTCTAAATGTTGCTGAATCTCTAGGATTTCAACCTTTTTTTCCTCCCTTCATATTTTTTTTTTCTCCTAAAACCAGTTCAACATGCAAGCCTATATCCTAGTATGCGGGTTTTTGCTTCTGGCATACATGCATCTATCACTATGAAAGCCCATATCCCACTATGCAACACTATTCCTAGACAAGAAGAGGTGGTGGAGGGATGGCTCTGGCCTCTCTAAGTAAGAAGACATGAGTAATCTTTTGTGACTCCTAAAGTTCCCTTAGAGTTTTGTAGAGAATATACATGAAACGTGAAAAAGAGATTTCCTTCCATGCTTTTTTTTCATCTTTATCATTTATTTTTTCTCTTGTCACTGGTAAACTTTTCCTCAAGTGTTCACTTTTTCCAAAGTGGATGAATGTAGTAAATGTATAGAAATTTACTTACTCGGTCATGTTAGATGATAAAAAAGTGTGAATGACCGCCTCATCGTTCACTCCTAGAAGACCCTTCCCAGAAAATTCATATTCCTCCTTCAGAGATGCCTGCATTAGAGTACACAAGAATCACAATAAGAAGAAAATAAGTAAACTAACTTTCTAACAGTCCACTTACCATTGTCCCTTCAGAAATAACCTTCTTGGGTCCAACAGTCCTCTTCTTCTTAAACATACGCAAAGATTTAGTCTTTCCCTTATGCTCAACCTTAGCAGATGCTTCCAACTGTTCATAAAGGTGCTCTCCCGATTCCGTACCAACGCATGCAGCCCCGTCGTGGAGGTCCCCTTCCTCTTCAAGTCCATGTATCCCTGCATGCTCTCCCTCCTCCTCAACTGCAGCACCCATTGTAGGCACCTCCCCCTTCCCATGTTCATGACCCAAAGCCCTTACTTGTGCGAAAAGAGCATCAACTTTGCTCTCCAAACGATCAAATCGGGCATCTATTTTTTTTCGAACCTCCATCAACTCCCTTGCATGCTTCTCATCTAGACATTTGACCATGTCAACAAGCGCCGTAACTTGGCGTGTCAATGTCTCAATGGCATTAGAGGTGGCTGGCTCCTCCCTTCTGCTTTCTTCCCCCATCCCAAGGAGCCACCTTTCAACGGGCTCCACCTCCAATTTCTTAACAACCTGTTTGAAAGTATTTAGATCACGTTGTTACTAAGAAAAAAGATAACATCAATGCACGTGGATTTAGTCACCTTTCATGGGTGAATATTACCTGATTTGTTCTCAAGGTGGCTGTTGTCCACGCAAATTTTCGTACATTTATGGATGGCCACCGAAATAAACAGGGAAATGCAGACCTGTTTAGTGGCTGCCGGATGTAGGTATGCTCCAGAAATCACACCTACAAATACATGCAAAATGAGTTAAAAATATATTATATGATATGTAAAATGATACAACATCAAATACAAAGAATAGTAAAACTAATAGAATACATACCGCTAAGGCAGCTGAGCAACCATACAAGAATATATTCCCTGTTGGTTCACCTCCCCCACGACTTCTCTTTCCTACAGTTTTTCTGCCACTCTTGTCCTTTACTGCACGTACCAGGACATCAAATTTGTGCATGATGAGTTGATGAAATGCCACTGCCCAGGAATATTTACTAAGTGACTGTAGGTCATCCAAATAATGCAGTAGCTGACGGGGGCATCTATGCTGAGTTACTGGACACAAAAATGTACAGAACAGTAGGAGTATCCACAGCCGAACTATGTCGGCTACATCTACCTCATCATCGGAGCCTACAAGACTATGAATTAGCTCCCGTATGATCTTTCTCTCGAACACTACTTTCTCGCCAAAACGTTCCCAAAGTCGGGAAGGCTGATCCTTTGAGCCGTAATGGTGCACTTCAACGCCTGTGCATGGTACTCCCAAAATCAAAGCGACATCTTGGGGGGAGAATGTGACCACCGTTGTACCAAGGACAAAGTCACACCCTCCCTGAAAGGCATCTATTATTTGCTCTAGGAAATAGAAAGGGAACGATGTGGGAGGCCGGTTGTCCATGAATGGCACAAATGGAGTTTGGCACATCAAACTCCTGTGGCAATCTCTAAAGCCCAAGGCATCGCGGTCATCCACGTATGCTGTTAAAGAGCATCGGGCTAGCAAAATTTGTCCCCGTCCACCTGTGTTACCAATGAAGAAATAATTAGTCCTAAATATCATGAAGGAAATACTATAAGGAAACAACAACAATTACTTTACAAATACAGAACTTAAATGACAAATAGCAGATTTTCTGCATAGAGTTTGGAATCAGTTGACAAATCTCAATTTTCACTCACAAATACGGGATAAGATTGACAAATAAATGTTGTTGTGGACGATTACAAGTTAACAATTACAAGTTTGTGAACGGAATTCGCTGACTATTAACTAAGTGCAACATCCATTCCACGTGCACAATCATGTTTTAAACAAAATGAACTATGCAACAATTTGAGAACCAAATGAAAATACAGAAAACTACAAACACGTGATTAAAAGAATATGACAATTTATGAGGCACTGAACTGTATAAAAAATAAAGTGTAAAAATATTTACTGTGGCCTAAAACCGACTGCCGGTGTACAACATGATTGTGCAGCAAATCATAGTCAATGGAAGAAGGTGTGTCTGCACGTAGGGTGGAACGATAGTACATGACCGGTTATCCAACGAATGTAATGGTAATCACAAGGGTGTATTGATTAGTTCCTTCCCATGTCATTCCACCATTGAGCAAAATAAGAGTATTGGAAGTGTGCCGTATAAATGCAAATGACAGATTAATTTTCCCATGTCCTTCCTATGTGTAGCCTTTGTTCAAGTTAAAAAAATTAATCTTTCTTTAGAATCTCATAGTTTATCATACACTGTACTAATATGGCAAGCAGTAGCCATGAGAAAGAGAATAAAAGGAAATGTTGAAATCAAAAATCATCTTTACATCTTACCCATAAACCAGTTGTCCAAAGATGGCACAACAGTGCTATAATCTCATATACCACTGACTACCTAAAGAATGAATGCTGAAATTGCTTTCTAACAATTCTTTTTGGCCCAAAGAATGTGCATGTTCTCTCCTAAAATTTTTGGGTTACAACATAGTCTAAATAACATCATTTTTCCACTCGCCTTGTTGAAGGAATATGGCCTCAGGTTAAAAACTATTTTAAACTTAATGGCATCTATGAAGGTGCACATTCAACATACACGAGAAATGGCCAAGATTGATGACCAATTTAAGAGGGGGTGTATTGTTGAAATAAAATTGTCAGTGCAATCTATAACATTGTGAGCAAGCTACTTTTTTTTATATAAAGTATGCAAGCTGTTTTCAAGATTGCTGCTTATCCTTTGTTAAGTTGTTCATAGGTATTACCTTGCCCACATGATTTGTGAGCCATGGACATGGATGTTTTGTGTTTATACAAACATGTAACTGGGTACAACATAATTTTGGAAAGAAAACATCACAATACAAGAGATATACAAAGTTAAATATATTTGTATGTACACATCCATCTAGAAGAATATGATCAATTGAAACTTGTCCAAAACATAGAAATGATGAGTATGATATTAATAAGTTTATTGAATCTTACTTAATGTTTAAACAAGTGTTTGAAAAAAATGAAGTGGTCATCTAAAATCGTAAATGGAGTATGAACATGTATATTCAAGACTTGTGTTGTGTCCTAGTGTCCAATATGGCACAGGGTGGTTTGCAAAGAACAAATTTTTTGTTTCTTGGGTGATAGGTATCTTACCTATCCATTTTTTATTATTAAAAAAAAAACCAATGTGAAATTCAATCAGGGGGAGGGACAAGTAATATGTTTATAATAGGTGGGCACAATGTAAGTTGGAAATAACACATGTAATTTTTTCTTTTTTGGGGGATAGGTATTTGACCTATCATTTTTGGATTGTTAAAAAAAAAAAAAAAAACCTCTTCACCATGTGGTTGTCAGGAAAATTAGATAATGTGAAATTAAATCAACGGAAGAGGCATCTAATATGCTTATGATAGGTGGCCACAGGGTGGGTTGGACAAAATAGATGTAATATTTTTTTTCTTAGGTGATAGGTCTCTCACGGATCATTTGTTTATTCTAATTTTTTTTTTTAAAAAAATAACTTCACCATGTGGTTATCAGGAATGTTAGACAATGTGAAATCAAATCAGGGAGAGAGGCAAGTAATATGTTTATGATAGGTGACCACGGGATGGGTTGGGTGGGTTGGACACAGATAATGTCAACATCCACAAATTAAGATTGACAAATAAAGGATATGATGGACAAACAGAAGTTAATGTTCACACAGACATAATGTAAAAATTATCAAAAAATTGTTGACATGTTAACATTGACAAATCCAAGTTAATATTGACAAACTCAAGTTTAATTCACAAATACATGTTAACATTAACAAATAAAGGTCTCTATGAACGAATACAAGTAAACATTCACACATGCAGATTAAGATTGACAACTACAGATTTTCATTGACATATCCAAGTTAAGATTCACAAATACATATTAAGAATGACAAGTTCAGGTTGACATTGACAATCGTCAGACAACGTAGAAGAAATTAAAAAGTTTACAGTATCACATTGTAAGTTAAACAAGAGGAGGTCTGTATTGTAGTCAAGCTCTTTATTACCATCAGGCATACTCATGTAAGGTAAGGTGGGGAGGATGTTGACTGGCGGAGGTTTTAGGGAAAAGAGAGGCAGGTCAAGTGATGCGCAGGAGAGAGACGATGAGTCATATAGGATGCACAAGCATTTATTAGGAATGGTGATCACAAGTTCTGAGACCAAAGTTGACTTATGAGGATATGAATATCCTTAGTAAACTCTGCCTTTTGCGGTAAATTGATCATACATTGGAGAGCTTGTCTAAGTTAGATGTGTCCTGAGGCTCAGTTCGTATGTCATTGGAAAATGTATAAGATTTTCTGTCAACTTGTATGTCCTATTTGTTCTTTCTTCTTTTTTTTCCTTTTAACAAATGTTTACTTTTTATTTTACTGTCTACTTTGTAACTCAATGGGCTTCCCTAATACTAACTTCTGGAACAGTGACAAGAAGAAAGGAAAATGTGGAAGTGGATGAGCGGATCTATTGAAAACGAAGGAACATGCGGAGAGGTGGACTTAGGAGATCTAGGAGTAAAAAATTACAAAGAATAATGTACAGAAAAATCAAAGAACAAAATGTGTCTTCAAAATGATACCAGTAGAAGACATAATGGCATTTGAGATGAAATTTACCAAGTTACAAGAAGGGAGAAAAAAAAAATTCAGTTCCTACCTGATGTGGTGGATGTGGACTCTGGTCGGCTAGCCTCAGGGGTGGCCATCCTCTGCTCGGTAATAGCCTTCTTACGATCGACTTTCTTCCCCTTTGGAGGGATTACCGCTGTCCCCTTCTTTTTTGCCATACTTGCTATGAAATGTTCTGCAAAACAGTGACACATGAGCAAGACCAATTATGACAAAAACTAAATATGATTGAAGAACATTGACATTGCCACTCACCCTGATTCGTGCTCTGGTGGGATCCTTCTTGCAAGCTTCTTGCAGGTATACAGGAGAGAGACTAGGTAATCGGATTGGTTCTCTTGGTCGTCGCTACTGAAGCCCCTGCTTGCAAGTTGCTGATCAAACCACCGACCAGAAGATGGGGTTGCCGCTTCACGACCAGCACGAGATAGGAGGGGGGACCTCGCACGAACAAATGAAATTCTCTGAGGACAGTGGCCGTTGGAAGGAAATCTAGTGTAGGAGAAAAAAATGACAGAGGAAAAAGGGGCATGACAGAGAGGAGGTTGGGAAGATGGCACAAGAGAGATAGGAAAGAAAAGAAAAAAAGTGAAGGAGAAATACCCGGTCGTTACCGCCACTCATTTCACCTCCGCTACCAGCCGCCCCTCCGCTTCCGGCCGTCTGCTTCACCTCTGCTCTCCTTCGCTCTGCTCCGCTCTCCTCTGCTTCGGGCCGTTTCAACGCCGCAGGTTCACGTCCTCCCGCTTCACCGCCGCTCCACTTCGGGTCGGGCCGCTTCAGCGACGCAGGTTCACGTCCGCCGCCGCTTCACCTTCGCTTCCTCCGCTCTCGGCCGTGTCCCTCCTCTGGCTTCGTTGTTTCCCGCGTGGATGGTGATGGGTGGGAAAATGGCATTTTGGGTAGAAAATATTCAAACGCTCCGTAAATTTCAAACGGACAGGACGGGGTACTCATTACGGTGCGGGATTTGACGGGGGCGGATCGGAGCTTCGATTGGCGCAGCGGGTGTCCGGATGTCAGCGTTGGCGCAGCGGACGTGCCGATGTCAGCATTCCCAGCTGGCCTTCAACGCCACATGGTCCAACCGCACCCAGTTGTGCGTTGTGACTGGGCGTTGCTGCACACCTAGTTGTGCAGCAAGCATTTCTCACCACAAAAATATCAAATAAATGTGTACTTTTTCTACCTTTCAATTCCATACACTAAAATTTTATTAAAAAACTAATATTGACGCGTACAGTAGTTGTACGCACCTAAAGTATGGTAAAAAGCAAGCTACACACCCGATTGGAGTGCTCCTTTCGTAGATAGAGGAACTTAAATGGAGTTGAGATGGAAGTCTTGGAAGAGTCGAAGCCGACCCAGGTAGAGTCGAGTCAACACGATGCGTGTTTGCAAAATAAAAAAAAAAACTGTGTTTTTGTTTTTCTACTCTAGTGATAATTGCCCGCCGTGCATTTTATGCCAAATATCATAGGCATAAAGTCAAGTTTATTCCCCTGTAAGAAAAATTTGAAACGTTTGGCATGACCTTAGAAGCCTAGATTTGAGACGAGACTACCTGCCTAGAGTCAATTAGTATGTTAACCTTGAATTCTGATTGATAAATCAAGAATTTCTCACATCATCATGTACTGACTTGTCGTCGACCAACATGTTCTGCCAATTAGAGTTTGGAGTCAGCCTTAGGTAGCGTGATAAAACTTATGTTAACTATCTTAAGTCTAATTTCTCATCTATTGTCTAAATATGTAAAAAGAATAAGCGTTAGTTTGGTGAATAACTTAATTGACATCTAAATTAATGTATTATTTTATAAAAATATTTTTAAAATGCTAAACAATACTTATAATTTTGTTTCCTTTTCTTTTATTATCGTTATAAATCAATGGGATATGTGACTTTACATATATACTCCTACAACTATAATATTTACATCTACATCCCTAACTTTTATATTTTACAAAAATACCTTAAAACTTAAAATACTCATAATTTTGGCCATTACAGTTGAAATTACCAGGATGTGCGACTTTTACATATATATCCCTTTAACTATAATATTTATACCTATCTCCCTCGCTTCTATATTTTGCATTTAAAGATTAAAGAATACTCATAATTTTGTTCTTTTTTATTTTATGACAGTCGTACTTGATGGGATGTGTGACCTTTACATATGTATCCCTATACCTATAATATTTAGATCTACATCCCTAACATTTATATTTTGCAAAAATACCCTTTAAAATACTCATAATTTTGTTCTTTTTTATTCTATTATAGTTGAAATCAACAGGATGTGACTTTTACATATATATCTCACTCCAATTATAATATTTACATCTAGGTCTCTAACTTTTAGAATTTGCAAAAATACTCTTAAAAACTTATAAATGCTCATAATTTTATTGTTTTTTATTCTGCAGCAGTTAAAATCGACCGGATGTGTGCCTTTTACATATATATCTCCTAATTATAATATTTACATCTAGATCCCTAACTTTTATAATTTGGAAAAAATACCCTTAAAAACTTAAAAATACTCATAATTTTGTTCTTTTTTATTCTACTACAGTTGAAATCAACCGGATCTGTGGCCTTTACATATATATCTCCCTAATTATAATATTTACATATAGGTCCCTAACTTATATAGTTAATTCTTCCATTATAGGTAAATCAGAAATTTCACTGCACATGTTTGCATAAATAGTTAGAAAGTCTCATAGAAATGATCTAATCTTGTTCCGCATGAACCAACAAACAAGAAAGAAATAAATCATCATGAACCATACTTGCTGTTTGTTGGGATGTAAACACCAAACAATTCTTGTAACACCACATTTTATCTTGCGAAACATATCGATCTTCCATAATATGCTACTCTTTTTCTCAAACACTCAAAATTTCCAAGGATCCAGAATAAGATCATGATATTTTTCATTTCAAGTAACAATCATTCATAGTATCATATAATCAACTTGTTCCTTGCCTCCCTATTCTAATTAAGAATGTTGATAATTCATAAAATTGTTACAACCAACAATATCTAGAAAATAAAAAAATAAAAAAAATATGATCAGTTTAACAATATCAGCATCTAGACAACACCCCCATGCATTCCCCTACTCACGTTCCCCACCTAATTACAATTTTGGCAAATCACATCCCAATTAGCCAACATTCAAGAGCGAGCTGGGCAGTCCCTTGCTAGGTGTCCGACTTGTTGGGTTCACTGTCTCGGGATCGATAAAATGCAACGGAAATATATTTTCGGATCCCGTGCCATTTCAAATAAATGAAATAGATCAAATGTGAAAATAGTTTTCACCTTGCGCATTCAAATCCGCATTAATCTATTTCCGTCAATGCAATGCTGCAAGCCGCGCAAGTGCACGGCCTCTAGCAGTATCCGCGCGGTTTTTCTCTCGACGGATCGTCTTCGCTTCCTCGTTCGGTGTGGCATCTGTATATCCCGTCTGGCTGCGTGTAACTCTCCGCGACATGCGGAATTAGTGTTCTCATCTGACGGGTGGAGCCGAGGGGAGGTGGAGCAGAGCCTCCAGGGGGGTAACTCTTTATTGACTCACTAAATTAATTAATATCTATATATTAATTAATTAGTCGAATTTAATGTCCCACAATAAATTCGGACGAACCTCCGATCACGTTGGGTGCCAAGCAACACTGCGTGAATCTAGAAGGCATTGGATTAGGCAACCCACTAATAGAACATTTCTGCCATCGGTTCCCGTGCGGATATAATCCTTCATCCGTACAATGTTCTCAAATCAACCTAGGGCATGGTTCACTGCTAAACCCTAGCCAGTCGATTCACTTGAATCAGATAACTCCTTATCTGATACAGTGTCCGCTCTGGCCAACGACCTAAGCGCATCATTCCCGGAACATTCTATCTCTTATTATTGAGAGTTAATGTTGACCACACAATTACCTTCGAGGGCATCTCCCTGAATCCGATCACCTTAACTTATTGATATCCCATAGTTATGAATTCGTTAGTCAAGGTCAAAGTTCAGAGATCTAGCAACAAGATATCGTTGGTGTTTCAGGTCCAGAACCAACCACGCAACCGTAACAAAGAATCAAGCTGGTTAACAATTAGGTAGATACCATCCAACGATTCATAGTGGATCAGTTCAGTAAACTCATTCGCCAATGAGCACCTACAGGTCCAACATAGTGTCTCCACACAAATGACTTATAAGATCAGTTACCTTCAACAAATGAGCTGAAGAAACCTTTACTAGTCTAACCGGATGTATGACATCCTTCTCAAACTTTTTTTGACTAGGAACAATTAAGAACATGTGTTTACAAGTCTTTAGTCATGTAATTATGATCTCATCATAATCCGAAGACCATTGCACATGTTCATAGACTTCATCGTGAAATGATAAACAATGTTGAATTACATACACAATGAATTTAAGCAATTTTATTAATATATGAATAATATAAAGTATTTGATTAGCTTGGAGGCCACCTAATACTAACAATCTCCTACTTGGACTAAAGTCAATCACCCTTATCTTGAATACCTATATTCTCTAGGAGACGTTCTAACACATTTTGAGACAGTGACTTCATCAGTGGATCTGCAATGTTGTCGGTTGAGGAAACCCTTTCCACCACGACACCTCATAGAGCTATGATTTATCTGATCAGGTTAAAGTACCTCAGAATGTGCTTCGACTTCTGATGAGATAGTGGCTCTTTCGCTTGAGCGATCATCCCATTGTTTTCACATAGCAGTGGGATGAGATCAGAGATGCTATCCACCACACCAAAATCGCTGATGAACTTCTTTACCCAGATTACTTCTTTGGCGGCCTTAGCAGCAGCAATATACTTAGCTTCAGTTGTCGAATCAACAGTGGTTTCTTACTTAGAAGTTTTCCAGCTCACTGCTCTCCCATTGAGTGTAAATATAAACCCTGATAATGACTTGCTGTCATCTGGATCAAATTAAAAACTCGAGTCACTATATCATTGCAACTTTAAATCTCCTCCTCCATAGACTATAAACATATCTTTAATTCTTTTCAAGTACTTAAGGATACATTCCACAGCCATCCAATGTTCATCACTTAGATTTGCCTAATATATGTTCATAATACTTAGAGCATATGCTACATCAGGTCTTGTACATAGCATGACATACATAATGGAACATGTGGCTAACGCATAAGGAACCTTATCCATTAATGCCCTCTCTTCAGGGGTCTTCGGAGACTGACCTTTAGAGAGATAAATTCTATGTTTCATCGGTATGAGACCACTCTTGAAATTGTCCATGCCAAACCTTTTGAAAATGGATTCTATGTACATGGATTGGGTTAAAGCAAGCATCTTCTTTGATCTATCTCTATACATCTATTTTTTCAATATGTAAGATGCTTCTCTCAAATCCTTCATGGAGAAGTTTTTAGACAGTCATACTTTTACTGACGACATCATCCCTACATCATTCTCAATGAATATGATGTCGTCTACATAAAGGACTAGAAAAGTGATTGCGCTCCTATTGTTTTTCTTGTATACACATGACTTATCTTTATTCTTAATAAAGCCATAAGATTTGATCGCCTCATCAAACCTTATGTTCCAATTTCGAGAAGTTTGGTTTAATCCATAAATTGACCTTTGCAATTTGCATACCATATTTGGAGATTCTTTCAAAGTAAAGACCTCTGGTTGTATCAGATACACCTCTTCCTCAAGGTTTCCTTTGAGGAAGGCTGTCTTCACATCAATCTGCTAGATTTTATAATTATGATATGCAGCAATGGTGAGAAGTACTCTGATAGACTTAATCATGGCAACATGTGAGAAGGTCTCATTATAGTCAACACCTTGTCTTTGACGATAATAAAAAGTGGTCTTCTGGTGGGTTAAAAATTCAGGGGCATTTCAGATGTAAGAAACTGAATCAGACATTAATTCAGTGATTTAACCAAACGATCTGAAACTTCAAACGTCTGACCATTTCAGACATTAGACGTCCATTAAGAAACATCAAACAACCCCTTAGTCATGAAGGATTAAGCAAAGAAAAACGTTGGTATGCATGCAGGATACACATCTAAGATGGATGGATCATGACAGACGCACATAACATGGAAAATGTTCACATGAAATGCAAAATCAAGAATCGTGATAAACAAGCCCAGAGTTAACTGTGACATAAACCTGATATGCATGCTCATGGACTAGTGAAATGGCAACTAGGAAACATGAAATCAGACCTGAACAGTGATGGTTTGCAGAGCAATGAGCTAGGCCTGACGTAGGTGCAAAGAGGTACTGAAATTGGGACTAGAGAGAGTGAGCCTGAATTAGAGATTGGGCCAGGTTGGTTGCCGGTAATGGGTGTGAAACGTGGGCTGGTTTGAGTATTGTTCAAAAATGGGCTTGCTGCTTTGAGCACAGATTAAGAAATTGGGTTTTGGTTTGGGTCTAACTCCAAAGTTTGGCTTCAGGAAGTCAAAGTCTTAAATTTTGATGGCGTGTGTAATCTGGGTATTGGGATACGTCAAAGTCTATTGCCTTGGTGATGGAACTGTGTGGGTTGTGGTTTGAATAGGTGGGCTAAATTCCTCAAGTTGGTGTTTGAAATGCAAGGTAAACAGGAGAAGAAACGTTGCAAGGTAATGAAATTAATGATACTACCATAAATGAACTAACCAAATAAAATCAACTTATGAGAAAACAAATCCGATAATAAGTCCTTTTCTTTTACTTTTTTGAATTTCTACTAAAACACAAACTTGAACGTAATGTTGAGAATAAAGAAAATGAGATTAGTGAACTTAAGGAAAGGAAAATCACATTGGTGGAGTTCGCAAGAGTGTCCCACTGTGATCCCCAAGCTGTCGACTGCAATTTTGGCTCTAGAAAAAGAGAAAAAAATCACAAATATTGAGCTAAAAAATATATCCTATTTATACTCCGATCTGACTTGGAGTTAACCGTGATCGCCACCCATGCATCATGATGTGAGAAAAATGGATTTTCACAAGAGAAAGGGATCCATTTCACTTTGACTTTTGGCTGGCCAATGTTGAAGGCTCTCCAACATGTGATTTCTTCTCTTAAAAAATGATAAAAAATGACAATGATTAAAAAGTGAACATGTGTAGCATCCATTATATTAGAGCAATGCATGTAGAATGATGAAAACAAATACTAACCTTATTTTTGTTTTTCTTCAGCCCCTTGTTTGGTGAAAAAATAGGAAGGATAATATGCATGCATGGATGATTTGATGATGATGAAAAGAATAAGAAATATGTGAATCATAGGAAGAAAAAAGAAGAGAAGGACAACACTTCTCCTTAGGTGATGCTGGAGATCTTCATTAATGCATCCCTAGCATGATACCACCAAGAAAAGGAGAGCCCGAGTGTCTCCCTTAAGCCTTCCCTGCCTTCCTCCCTTGGAGAAAGAAAAGAAGAGATGCATAAAAGGAGGTGGGGGAGCTGAAATTCACATGAAAATCCTCCCAAAAGTAGAAAAGTAGTTCAACTAACACAAAAGGAGATAAATATTAGATTTTAAGAGTCCTAGTGAAGGTTGGGAATATGGAAGGGCTTATCATAAGCTTTTATCACAAGTTACCACCCAAAATTGATAGAATTGAGTGGGCTAAAAGCCAATCATAAACTCATTTTTGTACATTCTAGTTCTAAATATTAATAAAGGCAATCTTTTCATTATATAGTTTTCATGAATTTAACTAACGTAATGAATGTCCTTAGACTTATGTAAAGGATATTAAATCATGATGAGATTATGATAGTGAGATCAATATTCTATAAACATTTGTCTTAAACTGTAATGCCCCGCTGACCTGGTTCAGTCATGCCGGCTTACTTCCAACTAGTGAGCGCGTCACAGTGGGAATAACCCAAACATATACTTACTCCAGAATGAGCGCATACATACATCCATAACACTATGAATCAACCATCATAACCACAAATTTATCCATTGATAACAAATAACGTAAATTATAATACTTGCCCATAATCTCTAAACATATTCATGTATTACATCAATTAAGTAGTAGTTCAATCTTCAAGCTCTAAATCTCCTAGTCCTATAGCTTAACATTTACTTCTCTTTGCCTGAAAAATGTTAGGGAGTAAGGATAAGTCTCATCCGACTTAGCAAGCACATGATACCACTACATGGCTTATCATATATATAAATGTAAAAAAATAACATAATAATACCATATACTCGTGTCATGATAGAATATAACATAATAAGCTTCAGCTAACATAGGGATCATGGCAATACATGGCATGGTCAAAAGATCATGGTGTAGCATGGCATGGTGTGGATATAAACATAAAGATCATGGCATGGTATCATGGTGTGGCTTGACTTGATCATGGCATGGTTTGGGTTGATCATGGCATAATATCATGACATGGCAACATAGTGTGGCATCATAGCATTGCGTGAGTATCACAAATATCATGGCATAACATGGCATGGTTGAAAGATCATTGATCAAATATATATAGCATAGGCGTAGCATGAATCTTATCACTTGTTTAACGGACATGCATCCAAACCACCACATGAGGAGGTTGGCATGACATGCAGCCATCGGTAAGGCAAATGCCCACTGGCACTTCCACTGTGTAGCAAGGGGACCCACCTGTCCCACCTGGATTGGGAGAATCGTAACTGAACAAGATCATGCATATCATTATCTTATCACTTGTTTAACCGGATAGACAAAGGATTCTAGAGGTGGCCCCCATAAGCTCAAGGGGTGGTTCCACCCTATGGAGGCTTTACCTCTACAGGTAGCCCTTTCCACAAGTAGCCATTTCCTCCAAGGGGTGGCTCCACGCTATGGTAACCCTTTCCATAGGTAGCCATTTCCTCCAAGGGGTGGCGCTCCATACTATGGCAGCTTCACCTCTAAGGGTATCCCTTTCCATAGGTAGTCCTTTTCTCCCATAGCAACCTGTGTGGCACTTAGTTCCCAAGCTACCAGTTGGTTAATCATCTTAACATATACATGTGACATGTCTAAATATATGCATAGGATACTTATAGAAAGGAATTTAGGCATGGGTTGGAAGTCCATTTAGGCTCTTATGTCATTTCGGCAGCATTTCAACTTAGTAGTATCTAGTTAAATTTGTAGGAAAATACATGTTTGAAAACAGGCCATTTGCGATAGGAAAATAGCCATGGAGACCGGACCATGTACTTGCCTTTAACTAGAAGCTTTCTTAGACACAACGAGAACTTCCTTTGCGTGCGAAAAACCCTCACGAACAGCTCCCGTTCTCACTGTATATCTTTCTCTCTTCCTCTCTCCCTCTCTTTCTCCCTTCCTCTCTTCCTTTCTACCTCCCTCTCTCTCTTTCTCTCTCACTCTCTCTCTTTTTTTTAAAGGGGCCCAGAGGCTGATTATGTACAGCTATTTACAAGCGACCGGAGTTCTAATCGGGAACCCGAAATATTCCTCCAAGGTTGGAGATAATTCCGATTCGGTCGATGGGTCCGCCTAATTAGGCGACAATTCCAGGTCCATCTGATTTACGGGGAAGTAATCCCACAGACCAGGGGATAAAGATCCGAACAACACCACGGGGCTGCATGGCTGGGGGGTTTTTAGGCCCTAACCAGAATCGAACCTGAGACCTCCCTTTTGCAAGGGAGGTGGTGAACCAACTGCCCTAGGCAGCTGGTTCATCTCACTCTCTCTCTAAAACATGGGCAAGAAGAAGGGGAAGATGGGAAGGAAGGGAAGGGGCTTACCCCCCTATTTATAAGGGTAGGCATGGCTTAAGATGGGGACATGTGTCCCTTTCTTAAGATAAGGATTGCTTGGATTTTTGACATGTGAGAGTGGGGGGGGGGGGGGAGGGGGGTGGTGAGGTGGCATGGTTTCTTGGAGGCCAAGAAACCTTACCATTATCCTTATCCTTTAGTAGTATCTTTTAATACTTTTTCATTTAAGTCCCTATATTTTTTATAATTTGCTTTATACTCTTATTCAACACTTCTTTATTGAATTTAAATTCTTTTTAGTAATTTGAAGACACTTCTAGAAGCTTTACAAATTACACTTAAGTCCTTATGAAAATCATCTATTACATCATAGGACATAAACTTTTCAAAATTGCATTTATACTTTTTCAGTATTTACGAATATACCTTTTTTCACAATTGTGTATATGTTTGTAAAACTTGTTACCGTCCAATGGTACCATAAATTTCCTAAAATTATAATTAAAATTTTCATGTAAGTATCATTTTGTGGGTCCTTACATCCTCTCTCCCTTAAACAAAATTCGTCCTCGAATTTTAAATTGCTTGAATATGGTGAGGATCTTACTGAAAAGTTGTGGGTACTTGCTCCTCATTTCTTCTTCCATTTCCTATGTAGCTTCTTCTGTTGACTGGTTTCTCCATAGGACTTTCACCAAAGGAATTGTCTTATTTTTGAGCTCCTTTGTCTTGAAGTCTAAGATTTGCACGGGCTGTTCTTCATAACTTAGATTTGGCTAGATCTGAAGCTCGCCATAATCTATGACATGAGATGGGTCATGAAGATATTGCTTGAGCATGGAGACATGGAAAATATTGTGAACTCCTTCCAGAGCAGGTGGTAGGGCTAACTAGTATGCTGCGTCTCCAATCTTTTGCAGAATTTCGAATGGACCAATATATCGAGGTGCTGCTTCATTTTTCGAATCTGACAACTCCTTTTGAATGGACCAATATATCGAGGTGCTGCTTCATTTTTCGAATCTGACAACTCCTTTTGATGGGAAAATCTTCAGAAAAATATGGTCCCCAACATCAAAAGAGACATCTTTTCTTATCCAATCGGCATAACTCTTTTGTCGATTCTGTGCAGCTATCAACCTTTAACGAATAAGTTGAATGTTCTTTATACTGGTTTGCACAATATCTGGTCCTATCATTCGTCTCTCTCTAGACTCTTCCCAATATATGGGTGATCTACAGGGTCTCCCATATAGAGCTTCAAAAGGAGCCATTTTAATACTGGAATGTAAGTTATTGTTATAAGCAAACTCGACCACTGGTAAGTTTTTATCTCAATCTCCTTTCTAATCTAGACTACATGCTCTAAGCATATCTTCTAGTGTTTGGATAGTTCTTTCTGACTAACCGTCGGTTTGAGGATGAAAGACAGTATTGAATTTTAATTGAGTGCCTAGAGCTTCTTGGAGACTCTTCCATATTCTAGAGGTAAATCTAGAGTCTCTCTCAGAGATAATTGACGTGGAAACCCTATGTAGCTTAATGATATTCTCTATGTACAGCTTGATCAAACTTTCTATTGATTGTGAAATCTTAATTGGCAAGAAATGAGCTGTAACGACCCGTCACCCTATGATCGGGGATCCGATTACTAAATGGGTACCGAATCATTAAAATTTGGAGCCAAACTAGGATCTCGATAAGTCTGGGAAATAAATGATAAACTAAGCTAATTGATCGTTCCAAATTGTGCGTCGTTAAACACTAATGAGAACGTTCAATCTAAATTTATCCGGCTCACTCAAATTCAATTTTAAAAATGAATAGTGGTGAGTCCGAGTCGAACCACAGGGAGTTAAATTTTTAACTTTGAAAACTTTGGATTTTGAAATTTTAGATTTTTTTTGTTTATAAAAAAAAACAATGTAAAAAAAAACTAGTGAAATCAACTAACTTTAACTAATTAAACAAGGGTATTAATACAAATGACAAAATTAAAAGGTGCAAGGAAAAGAGCACTCAATCAAGGCCCCTGCATACGCATGCATAATGATAGAGCCCAATCAAACTTAGCCACATACCCCCTTGTTACTATTCATCAAAAGATTTTTTTCATTTTATTTTATTTTTTTAACATTTTTTAAATAAAATTTAAATCAAAACAAGTAATAGATATCGATTGATTTGAATAAAAGGATTTTACATTGGACGAATAAAATTCTGGAAGTTAGAGGTGAATAGTAACGTACTGTTCATGCAACTATCTAAACAATCAAATTAACGCTAATATGCAAACATTTAATAATAAGAAATGAAAACACTTACTCTATTAGTACTCAATTAACTAATCATTAGATCAAATCTAAGAAACAACAACATGATTGAAATAAACAAAAGAACTTCTAACAACAAATTCATGTAGCTTGCTGAAGCGCCTGCACGTTGCTGGTTGGTGGAAGGAGGAAGCTGGGACAGCTGGTGGTTGCTTGTGTACGTGGCTGTTGGTGGGCTGCATGCGTGAAGCTGCTGGCAGGTGGTGGTGCTGCTGCTGGTTGGCGTGGAGGAGCTTGGAGGAAGGAGGAAGCCGGAAGCTGGGACAGCTTCACTGCGTGCTTGGAAGAAGCTGCTGCGTTGGATGTTGCATGGACAGCTGGAGGAACTTCAGGTGCGTGGGAGCTGTGGCAGTGAAGGGCGGTGGAGCTTGCTGGCGCATGGAGTGCTTCAAGCGCAGCTGTCCGTGCAAGCTTCAACGTGGAGGCAGGCGTGCAGCAGCAGGTGCTTGCTGGTTCAGGTTTAGAAGAAAGAGAGAAAACAGAGGGAGAGAAGGAGAGAAAACCGAGAGAGGGCAGAGACGGAGAGAGGAAAGAATGCTGGGAAAGATAAAAACGGAGAGTTGGAGCAGGAGGAGAAAACGAGAGAGAGAAATCTGTGGAGGGAGAAGGAGGGAAGAGGAAGAGAGAAAGAGGGATGCTGGAGAGAAGAAGAGAGCCTGGAGAGAGGGAGAGAAAATAGAAGAGAGAGGGCTGCGGGAAGAGAGGTTTGGAAAAGAAGAGGAGAGGGCTGCGGAGAGAAGGTTGGAAAAGGAAGAGGAGGCTGGGAAAAAATAAAAACGGAGAAGGTGGAGAGTAGGGGTTGTGGGAATTTATAGAGAGGAAGAGAGAATCGGATTTAGAAAAGGAAAGAGATTAAAGGAGAGGAAAAAGAAACTGGAGAAGAAATAGGATTTGAATTTCCAAAACGAGAGAGAGAGAGAGGATTTTTAAAATAAAGGAAGGGATGTATTTAGGAAATCGGAGAGACGGAAGGAAATTGTGGGTTTTAGGAAACTCCAGCGAAGGAAGGAATCAAATTGTATTTTTACCCCTGTTTTAGTTGAAATCCGCACACTAGACCTCCCCCAAATTTCCGAAAACTCCACCAGCTGCACTGCGTCATCGGCATGTCCTGTTCACATAAAATAAATATAAATTAGCGCATTATCATAAAAATATCATCATATTTATTCATTTCGTCTCGGTTTTGTCGAGAAACCGCAAATGCGCTATACTCCTTTGATCACATGAAATGACGATGTTTTTAAGTCAGAATTTGATGAAATTGGTACCGTTGGACTTGTTACACAATTATCTATCATTTCATGCTATTTTACAAATAAAAACATGAGTATGATGCATATGATCGCCTTAAATGATCAATTTAACACTTTATCACACCCCCCAACTTACTCATTGCTAGTCCCTTAGCAATGCAAATAAGGAAAAGTTAGGACAAACAATGAATTATCATGCTTCATTTGTAGTATCTTTCACAATCAATTTAAGTGGTAGCCGTTTGGTTGAGGTAAAAGTTTTCATATCCCACAATATTTTGATTCAGACAGGTGATTGTGCATGAAATTTGACACACTTAGAACTCGTTTCCGACTTTCTGGTATATTCTTGCCTTTACTACTCTTTAGATAAGACTACCTGGGGAGAAGAAGAGAATAAAAGATTTCCCGATCAGTCAGTGAGGATCGTCTTTCAGTTCCCGTCCCAACTCAGCACTTTTCCCGACTTGGTCATGTTTTTGTTACGATGGACTTTTTAGCGTGACGTTTTCTTTCATTTCATTGTACTTTTGCTTTTGAGAGTGCATACTTTTTGCCACTCTCTTTGAATTGCCTGAGGAGAGGTGCGTACTTTTTGCCACCTACCTTCCTTTAGCTCTTTTAACACCTTCTATTGCCTTTAGTGTTTACAACTGTCCATTTTAAATGACCGCCTCTTTTAGAGTGCTGAGTGGGACAGTCCCCTATTACGGATCCTACACATTCCTTTCGTTCAACCCAAAAGAAAAATAAGAATAAGTAGTCTTATCTTTAAGGTTAATTCCAGCAATTCTATACTTTTAAGATCTTTCATTTATTCTAAGTTGCCGTGTGTGTGTGAAAATTATCCTGCCGTGGATTTTTATGAAGTGGGATATTTAAACTTTGAAGGTTCTTTAACCAATATGACAACCAAAAAACTGATTTGTTTAAGATTTACTTAATGAAACATGATTTTTCATGCAATTTTCATAGGATGTGAAAAGAAGTTTTTGAAAGAATTTTTTAAAATTTTACCATTTTTCAGTGAAAGATATCAGTTTTCTTCAAAAGATTTTCCAATAAATGCATATCAAATTGATTGTCCCACCCCCCAACTTGATTGACATTGTCCTCAATGGCATAAAAGATATAAAAAACATGTCAGCCAGAAGAGAATTGTGAAGGAGAGAAACAACCTGTGATGACGAGGATGCGACATACCCAAGGCGACTGCTGCTCAGGGACCTAAAAGGAAAAGAAATACAAAAACTGAAGTAAAATATTGGGTTGCCTCCCAACAAGCGCTAAGTTTATCGTCTTAAGCCAGACGGAATGTGCACACTATCCAATGCCTGCTAGCACAAATTTCAGTGCATGCATTTTAAAGTTTGTTGGTTGGAGTGTACTCAACATTGCATGTAGCTGATGACTCAGACTGTTATCATTGAGGTTCCAGAGAAAATAATTTTTCAACATGGTCAATGGGATATTAGTTTTACTTGATTCGTAGGCCATGTCAACCACGTACCCCGCTTCTTTTCCTTGACTAAATTGAAGGACTTGATCATCGATAAAAAGATCAAAAGTTCCTAGAATGATGGGCCATTGATTCAATGGAGGGGATGATCCAATGTCGAAGATGGAAAAATCAGCAAATATGTGGCTCCTATCCATCTGAATAAGAGTATCTTGGATCATGTCATGTGGCTGCTTAATGAAATGATCAATTGACTGCAAAGCAACCGACGTGCACTTTAATTTGTGGATTCCAAATTTCTCAAGGATAGAGACTGAGAACAGGTTCGGTTTGGCCTCAAATTTCAATAAAATCCAGTAAAGATTGATGTTATCGATATTGTAAGAATTGAGTTGGGCAACACAGTGAGTTTCTTTGAGAAAATGGCTGTTGATGTGGACTTGGCCCAATAATTCCATCACCTTCTTGAGTCGGGCCAACTTTTGGAGGCTATTGGGCTTAGATTCTCTAACACTCGGGAAACAGATCATAGGTAGGTGAATATCTGGGCTCTCACTAGAATCCTTCTCGTCTCCTTCATCTCCCCCCAACTTACCCTCAATAGGCTCTTCTTGATGATTAGCTAAGTCTATGGTTTCAGTTTTCTCTTGATGCAATTCTTCAAAATTATCCACTTTCTGATCCATTAGGAAGAGGAAATTTTCAAGATCCGGACCATCATGTGTATTTAATTCCTCTGTGGGAAATAGAAAGTGTTCAAAGTCCAGATCAATATCCAGCAAATCACTCATTTCTCCTTCTCCTTTTTCCTTCAAGCTCTCCTTAAGAGAGATAGGTGTGATCGTGACTTCACTTTGCTGGTCAGTCTGAGGGTTTTCCATCTTCTCTCTATCCACCGGGTATATATCTTCTAGAATATCCACTTTCTCTATTGGGAAGAAAAAATATTCGAGGTTCGGACTAGCATGCATATTGACTTCCACTGTGGGGAATATGAAGTGTTCAAAATCCAGATTAACCTCTAAGAGATCACTCACTTCCCCTTCTCCTTTTCTATCACTTAAGCTTTCCTCAGGACAGACAGGTATGATCATGGATGCATCTTGTTGACCAGTCTCAGGATTTTTCATAGATTGATTCATGCTAGCATTCCCTATTCTCACCTGATGTGACTCCGTAAGATACTCTCCGTTTTCAAGATCAGGCATGATGTGACCATTACCGGATTGAACGATGTCAAGTTGAATTTGTGAGTTGATTTGTTGGTCAAAATCAGGTGAAAAAGATTGCAGATTTTCAATGGGCTTGCTAAGCACTTCTTCTAAATCCATCCTTAGATTAGTTTCAGTCAAACAGTCAACTAGGGCCTGCATTCTACCAATGGTTTGTTGTTGGGCCAAGACTATTTGTTCAAGTTGCATGAATTGATCATCTTGAGAATACGGATAACTGGGCTGATAATCAGACTGCGAAGAATAAGAATATGTCGAATCATTTGATTGGAAGCAAGGTGGACAAGAGCTTGTGGACAATGGGTAATCGGAGTGTCTATGATTGTGGGCCAAACCACTAGAGTAGACTTGGAATTGGGGCCAATCCGAGAAGTCTTGGCTAGCTAGACTTGGAGCTTAGGCCTGGTGAGGTGGAAATTGAAGAGCAAGTGGGATATCATAATGGTCCTGATTGGCCCAAATGGGGCATCTCTCTTGATAGGTATATGATTGTGTGGGATATGAGGACGGTTCTGGGCCCAAAGTTAGAAATTGATCAATTGTGTGGGCCAAGTTGTCTAGCTTAGCTAATCTGTGAGCCAAATCCATATTAGGTGGTGGAGGGAAAGGTGTGATGGTATTAAGACATGGGCCAAGAAATTGGTTCATTTGAGTCCACTCCATGCTGAAAATCTTTTTTTTTATTTTTTTATTTTTTTTATTAATGATGCAAACAACTTATCACACAATTATTCCTAAGACAACTATGGTTAAACTAGCCTACATGATGTGTTTCTCACAAATTAATCTAGGTTTAATTCAAGTCCACCCTCACAATTATCAATCGGCCAGGTAAGAGGTGGGGTGGTGGGAGGCTCCCCTTACTTTCGTAGGGACCTAATTAAAGAACCACCGACCCACTTAAGCGTTTGCCATTGGACCTCTAGCCTTAGACACCGGTCTCCAAAAGTGATAGTGGGCTCAAGCTAGACCCAAATCTCATTGTGAACCCTAAATTGAATTCCTACTCACTTTTAATGGGCTTGGGTTAGTGAAAGAGTGCAAGGGATGGTTGTTTTTGGGCCAAGGAAGGGTAGTCAAATCCCCACCTTATTTTGTTAATGGACTTGCCCTTAAGATATTTTTATGTGAAGTGCACAACCAAATCAAACAAGGGGTTCTATGCAATCATGGAAATGCATGAACATGGTATTTAAGGAAGGTAGAGATCTCACCTTGTCACCCGCAATCTTCAACAAAATGGAAATTTACAAGAAAGGAAACATTCTAAAAATGCAGTCCTAAATGATGCATGACCTATCATGGAAGGTTTCTAATCTTGGAAATGGAGATTTTTAAATTTGGATGTTCTTCTTTTTGTTTCTTTTTTAGTTAATAGAAACCTATCTAAACTAGAAACTACAAAAAAGAAAACTAACTAGAATAAGGAAATTGAAACATAGAAAGTTGGAACACACTTACCATGATTTCGCTTTCCTTTTTTTTTTTTTTTTCAATTTACCTGCAAAAATAAGAAAAATAAGGTTAGCTTAAAGAATAATTACACTAAATCCAAGATAATCAAAATTAAAAATCTAACTCCCCGGCAACGGCGCCAAAAATTGATCGTTCCAAATTGTGCGTCGTTAAACACTAATGAGAACGTTCAATCTAAATTTATCAGGCTCACTCAAATTCAATTTTGAAAATGAATAGTGGTGAGTCCGAGTCGAACCACAAGGAGTTAAATTTTTAACTTTGAAAACTTTGGATTTTGAAATTTTAGATTTTTTTTGTTTATAAAAAAAAAACAATGTAAAAAAAAAACTAGTGAAATCAACTAACTTTAACTAATTAAACAAGGGTATTAATACAAATGACAAAATTAAAAGGTGCAAGGAAAAGAGCACTCAATCAAGGCCCCTGCATACGCATGCATAATGATAGAGCCCAATCAAACTTAGCCACATACCCCCTTGTTACTATTCATCAAAAGATTTTTTTCATTTTATTTTATTTTTTTAACATTTTTTAAATAAAATTTAAATCAAAACAAGTACTAGATATCGATTGATTTGAATAAAAGGATTTTACATTGGACGAATAAAATTCTGGAAGTTAGAGGTGAATAGTAACGTACTGTTCATGCAACTATCTAAACAATCAAATTAACGCTAATATGCAAATATTTAATAATAAGAAATGAAAACACTTAAACTATTAGTACTCAATTAACTAATCATTAGATCAAATCTAAGAAACAACAACATGATTGAAATAAACAAAAAAACTTCTAACAACAAATTCATGTAGCTTGCTGAAGCGCCTGCACGTTGCTGGTTGGTAGAAGGAGGAAGCTGGGACAGCTGGTGGTTGCTTGTGTACGTGGCTGTTGGTGGGCTGAATGCGTGAAGCTGCTGGCAGGTGGTGGTGGTGCTGCTGGTTGGCGTGGAGGAGCTTGGAGGAAGGAGGAAGCCGGAAGCTGGGACAGCTTCACTGCGTGCTTGGAAGAAGCTGCTGCGTTGGATGTTGCATGGACAGCTGGAGGAACTTCAGGTGCATGGGAGCCGTGGTAGTGAAGGGCGGTGGAGCTTGCTGGCGCATGGAGTGCTTCAAGCGCAGCTGTCCGTGCAAGCTTCAACGTGGAGGCAGGCGTGCAGCAGCAGGTGCTTGCTGGTTCAGGTTTAGAAGAAAGAGAGAAAACAGAGGGAGAGAAGGAGAGAAAACCGAGAGAGGGCAGAGACGGAGAGAGGAAAGAATGCTGGGAAAGATAAAAACGGAGAGTTGGAGCAGGAGGAGAAAACGAGAGAGAGAAATCTGTGGAGGGAGAAGGAGGGAAGAGGAAGAGAGAAAGAGGGATGCTGGAGAGAAGAAGAGAGCCCGGAGAGAGGGAGAGAAAATAGAAGAGAGGGGGCTGCGGGAAGAGAGGTTTGGAAAAGAAGAAGAGAGGGCTGCGGAGAGAAGGTTGGAAAAGGAAGAGGAGGCTGGGAAAAAATAAAAACGGAGAAGGTGGAGAGTAGGGGTTGTGGGCATTTATAGAGAGGAAGAGAGAATCGGATTTAGAAAAGGAAAGAGATTAAAGGAGAGGAAAAAGAAACTGGAGAAGAAATAGGATTTAAATTTCCAAAACGAGAGAGAGAGAGAGGATTTTTAAAATAAAGGAAGGGATGTGTTTAGGAAATCGGAGAGACGGAAGGAAATAGTGGGTTTTAGGAAACTCCAGCGAAGGAAGGAATCAAATTGTATTTTTACCCCTGTTTTAGTTGAAATCCGCACACTAGACCTCCCCCAAATTTCCGAAAACTCCACCAGCTGCACTGCGTCATCGGCATGTCCTGTTCACATAAAATAAATATAAATTAGCGCATTATCATAAAAATATCATCATATTTATTCATTTCGTCTCGGTTTTGTCGAGAAACCGCAAATGCGCTATACTCCTTTGATCACATGAAATGACGATGTTTTTAAGTCAGAATTTGATGAAATTGGTACCGTTGGACTTGTTACACAATTATCTATCATTTCATGCTATTTTGCAAATAAAAACATGAGTATGATGCATATGATTGCCTTTAAATGATCAATTTAACACTTTATCACTAAACATTCAACATCACATCGAATTGTAAAGGAAGTGCAGGAATTAAAAATTATTACAATTCGACTCGACTCAGCAAATAATTATATATTCCAACGGAAAAGAAATAATTAAGCGTATAGGCCTAAAATGAACATAACAACTACATCGAGGCATACCCCAGAATGGTGGCTGCTGGCGCGCAACTCGGGACAACATCCTCCACGCTATGCCTGCTTGGAACCCTCACCTGAAAATCGCAGGGGTAAGTCTCATCGAAATAGACTCAGTAGGGATCCTTCGATCCCCACCACCCACTCACGCACCCACAAGTGCAACAATGCAAATATAGGCAATTTAAATAAATAAAGCAGTAAACACAACTCCCAAAGATTCTCAAATTCCGATATAAAACACATGCATTCGTAAATGCAACATGCACAACTCTGAAACCACCCCACCATGGAGTCTGCAACCAGCGTCTCGGCTAAACACATAAACCATGCGGCCGAATGTGAAAAACACCGACCCGTTAGGACCAAACAACAACCCCTCGGATAGCGCGCTGGCTACTCCGGCCTGTCTAGCTCTAGGTGATTTTGCTTCCCCTAACACGAGTGACACTCCGAATGTACCACTCCCACACCGGTACTAGTTATACCCCGGTGTACACTAGGCGACCCTCTCTCTAGGTGTTACCCCACCACTCCCACACCGGCGCCGTGTCAATCCCACACCAACACAGGGTGCCTAAGCGCTAACAACCGTCACTATAGGTCCACGATCGCACAAAACACAACACAATGCGATCGGATCACGTAGAAATGATCGTCCTTGAAGTACGTTTTCAAGCATGCATTTAATCAAACTATCTAACAATGTAAACACATGTTAATTGCATGAATTAATGAGGTTCTATCTTGAATCCCGTCGCCCGTGGCCGACGTCATTCAAGATCCTTAAACTGGTTCACACGGAAAATTGGCCTCGGAAGATGGCGTAAATCGCGTCACCCCTGGAAGCCGCCTTTTAAATCGCGTCACTGTCCCCAGATGCTATTCAAGACAGAGACAGAATCGCCTGATCTGGGCTAAATCGCGTCTCGGGCGGAAGCTGCCATTTAAAATGGCGTCGCTATCCCCAGACGCCATTTAGCACTCGCAGACAGGGTCTCCCCTCCGGCCTCACCAAGTCACAAAGTAGGATATCTCCTCCAAATCGCACAAAAAACGTCAAAATGGAGAAAGTAGGGGAGAAGCCTAATTATTTTCATACAAAACCCCTTACAACATACTTTCTACCCCAAAAGCACCCACACATATTACATGCTTCAAAGCAGGAAAAATCATGGTTTTAAACAAAACACTGCGATTATCGTCACTCTACCGGTTACTTGAACTCCTCCAAACTCCAAGCCGCCGAACCGCCACGCCACAAGCCGCCACCGGTACCGCCGTGGACGCCGTCACTCCACCGGGACGTCGGCCGCTGTCCGGAGAGAAATGCGCCGCGGAGGGAGAGGAGGAATAGGGAGAGAAAAGGAAGGAGAAGGGGAAGGGGGAGCAGATGGGTCGGAGACAGGGAGGAGAGAGAAGAGAATGAGAGAAATGAGGGAAAGGAGGGAGGGTTCACGGGGTCAAACTGAAACTAGCTAAAATGCATCGTCAAAGACCGACGCCAATTAGATGACACGACAGGGTCGTACACTGACAGACCTCTGAATGGCGTCGACCATGCAAGACACCATTCAGACGATAAGACCGGGGCCGTACTCTCGCGGCCCAAAACTGGCCCACGTGGCACATTCTAAAAAGCATCCCCCCCAAACCGACGCCATTTGAACCACATCTCACAAGCTCGACGCAAAAAAGAACCCATGCCCCAGCCCCACAAGGGCCCAAACCAAGGGGTCCGACATTGAAAACTGACCCGATAACCAGATCCGAAACCTCGCTCCTTACATGAGCAGATTTTGTGAATCTATCTACGATTACCTAGATGGCATCATGACCACGTGCTATTTGGAGAAGACCCACGATAAAGTCGATAGTGATATGTTCCCATTTTCACTCTGGAATTTCTATCTTTTGAAGTTGTCCAGAGGATTTCTGGTGTTTTGTCTTAACCTGCTGACAGACTAAGCATTTAGAAACAAAATATGTAATATCTTTCTTCATACCTGGCTGCCAAAAGGTACGCTTGATGTCTTGAAACATCTTGATACTTCTAAGATGAACAATGAACTTTGATCTATGAGCTTCGGTCAATAGTTCTTTCCTTAATTCTTGGTTCTGTGGAACACATAGTCTGCCTTGAAAATATACCACTCCACGATCATTTGTTTTAAATCTAGACTTATCAGTCAGTTCTTGCAACTTAGGGTCATTATGTTGACCTTCAGAAATCTTTTCGACAATGACAGATTGGATGGATAATTGAGATAGGGAAGCAATAACTTCCTCAATCATCTTCCAATCTTTGATCATCATCAGCCGCTTCCTGCTGAGAGCATCGGCTACAGTATTTGCCTTGCCTGGGTGATAATTCATTTCAAAATCATAGTCTTTTAAAAATTATATCCAACGCCTTTGTCTAAGATTGAGCTCCTTCTGAGAGAAAATATATTTAAGGCTCTGATAGTATGTGAAAACTTGAAATTGCACTCCATATAAATAATGCCTCCATATTTTTAATGCGTGAACTACTGTTGCTAATTCAAGATCATGGGTAGGATAATTTAGCTTATGATCCTTTAGTTGACGGGATGCATAAGCAATTACCTTACTATGCTGCATGAGCACACAACCAATACCTTGTCTTGAGGCCTCAGTACAAATGACAAAACCTTCGGTTCCACTAGGCAGGGCAAGGACTGGAGCTGTAGTTAATCTTTCCTTTAGCTCCTAGAAGCTCCTTTCACATTCTTCTGTCCACAAAAATCTTACCCCTTTCCGGGTCAAGTAAGAGGGGCTGCTAGAGTAGCAAACCCTTCTTTAGAAATAATATGGCCAAGGAATTGAATTTGTCGTAACTAGAACTCACACTTGCTGAATTTGGCATATAGTTTGCGAATTCTGAGAGTTTCCAGAATAATCTTCAGGTGTTCCTTATGCGCTTCCTTAGCAAAAGAATATATCAGGACATCATCTATAAATACTACTACAAAATGATCTAAGTACAGTTTGAATACTTGGTTCATTAAATCCATAAAAGCTGCAGGGGCATTGGTAAAGCCAAAAGGCATGACTAGAAATTCATAGTGCATGTACCTGGTTCGAAATCCTATTTTGAGAATGTCTTCTTCTTTAATCCTTAATTGATGATATCCTGATCGAAGATCTATCTTCGAAAATACGGTAGCACCTTGTAATTGATCAAATAGATCATCAATTCGCGGCAGTGGATACCAATTTTTTATAGTAATTTGATTCAACTTCCGATAATCCATACAGAGCCACAAAGATCCATCATTCTTCCTAACAAATAAAACAGGAGCACCGTATGGAGACACACTAGGACGAATAAATCCCTTGTTTAATCATTCTTGTAGTTGCTTCTTTAATTCTGCCAACTCAGCAGGTGCCATACGATAGGGAACCTTAGAAATGGGCACTATGCCCGGAAGAAGTTCAATTGAGAATTCGATCTCCCTTACTGGCGGCAGGCCTGACAATTCCTCTGGTGAGACATCTGGATATTCCTTTACTACTTCAATGTCATAAATAGAGGGGGCATTCTTTTCTTTCGGGATAGAAACTACACTGACTAGGTAAGTTGAACAACCTTTATCAATGCAGCGTCGTGCCTTAAGTGCTGAGATGGTTTGTTTTCCAAGTTTGGGATGCTTAAGGAAGAACTCTTCTTCTCCTGGAATTCTAAAACGAATCTTTTTCATTCGGCAATCAAGCATAGTATGGTGTTGTTCTAACCAGTCCATTCCTAGAATGACATCAAAGTCTTTCATCTTAAGCACATGTAATTGTGTGGAGAGTCGCCTACCTTCGATTTCTACTTTAAGAGAGATAATGCACTTTTGAGACTAAAGAACTCCTCTAGAAGTGAAAATAGTCATAAGGACTGGAGTTTCAACTAGATCTATCTTATCAGGTAATGATTGTATGAACTCTTCTGATCTACTATGGATAAGCTAGTTATACGGCATCTGCAGCTACCCTATACTTAGCTTACCATAGTTTTGCTAAGTAACATAAATGAATCTTAGGCTCTAGTCTTTATAAATCCCTAGAGTGCATTAGGTTGCCTTATGCTTATTCTAGTCAGACTTTTACCTAAGTCCTACAGTATTTCAACTAAGGACTCAAGCAAATTAACTAGCTCTTTACTCTATCAGTTGTTCTAATTCCTTCCTGCAGCATATAACTTGTCAGGCTTATTTTGTCCGCTAAACTTCACCACTGTGGGGTCGCTCTCCCCCTTAAAAAAAAGTAGGTCCATCCGCTTAAACCTAATTCCTCACAATCTTATGCCTATGTTCCTAGTCAGTGGCTCAGGTTGATCATACTTATGTGCTCAGTCTGGAACTGCTCTGATACCATTCTCTGTAACGCCCCACTGACTCGGTTCAGTCATGCCGGCTTACTTCAAACCAGTGAGCGCGCCACAGTGGGAATAACCCAAACATATACTTACTCCAGAATGAGCACATGCATACATCCATAACACTATGAATCAACCATCATAACAACAAATTTGTCCATTGATAACAAATAACGTAAATTAAAATACTTGCCCAGAGTCTCTAAACATATTCATATATTACATCAATTAAGTAGTAGTTCGATCTTCAAGCTCTAAATCTCCTAGTCCCATAGCTTAACCTTTACTTCTTTTTGCCTGAAAAATGTTAGGGAGCAAGGGTAAGTCTCATCCGACTTAGCAAGCACATGATACCACTACATGGCTTATCATATATATAAACGTAAAATACAATATAATAATACCATATACTCGTGTCATGATAGAATATAACATAATAAGCTTCAGCTAACATAGGGACCATGGCAATACATGGCATGGTCAAAAGATCATGGCATAGCATGGCATGGCGTGGATATAAACATAAAGATCATGGCATGATATCATGGCTGGCTTGACTTGATCATGGCATGGTTTGGCTTGATCATGGCATAGTATCATGGCATGGCAACATAGTGTGGCATCATAGCATGGTGTGAGTATCATAAATCTCATGGCATAATATGGCATGGTTGAAAGATCATGGATCAAATATACATAGCATAGGCGTAGCATGAATCTTATCACTTGTTTAACGGACATGCATCCAAACCACAACATGAGGAGGTTGGTATGACATGTAACCATCGGTAAGGCAAATGTCCACTGGCGCTTCCACTGCGCAGTAGGGGGACCCACCTGTCCCATCTGGACTAGGAGAATCGTAACTGAACATGATCATGCATATCATTATCTTATCACTTGTTTAACCGGATAGACAAAAGATTCTAGAGGTGGCCCCCACAAGCTCAAGGGGAGGTTCCACGCTATGGAGGCTTTACCTCTACGGGTCGCCCTTTCCACACGTAGCCATTTCCTCCAAGGGGTGGCTCCACGCTAAGATAACCTTTTCCATAGGTAGCCGTTTCCTCCAAGAGGTGCCTCCACGCTATGGCGGCTTCACCTCTAAGGGTATCCCTTTCCATAGGTAGTCATTTTCTCCCATAGCAACCTGCATGGCACTTAGTTCCCAAGCTACCGGTTGGTTAATCATCTTAACATATACATGTGACATGTCTAAATATATGCATGGGAGACTTATTGAAAGGAATTTAGGCATGGGTTGGAAGTCCATTTAGGCTCTTATGTCATTTCGGCAGCATTTCAACTTAGTAGTATCTACTTAAATTTGTAGGAAATATATGTTTGAAAACAGGCCATTTTTGATAGGAAAATAGCCATGGAAACAGGACCATGTACTTGCCTTTTACCAGAAACTTTCTTGGACACAGCAAGAACCTCCTTTGCATGTGAAAAATCCTCACGAACAGCTCCCGTTCTCACTGTATATCTTTCTTTCTTCCTCTCTCCCTCTCTTCCTCTCTTTCTCCCTTCCTCTCTTCCTTTTTACCTCCCTCTCTCTCTTTCTCTCTCTCTCTCTCTCTAAAACATGGGCAAGAAGAAGGGGAAGATGGGAAGGAAGGGAAGGGGCTTACCCCCCTATTTATAAGGGTAGGCATGGCTTAAGATGGGGACATGTGTCCCTTTCTTAAGATAAGGATTGCTTGGATTTTTGACATGTGGGGGGGGGGGGGGGTGAGGTGGCATGGTTTCTTGGAGGCCAAGAAACCTTACCATTATCCTTATCCTTTAGTAGTATCTTTTAATACTTTTTCATTTAAGTCCCTATATCTTTTATAATTGACTTTATACCCTCATTCAACACTGCTTTACCGAGTTTAACTTCTTTTTGGTGATTTGAAGACACTTCTAGAAGTCTTTCAAATTACAGAAAATCATCTATTACATCAAATGACATAAACTTTTCGAAATCGCATTTATACTTTTTCGATATTTATGAATATACTCTTTTTCACAATTGTGTATATGTTGGTAAAACTTGTTACCATCCAATGGTACCATAAATTCCCTAAAATTATAATTAAACTTTTCAAGTAAGTATAATTTTGTGGGTCCTCACATAAACAGTTCTCAATCATAGGATATTTGAGATGGACATCAAATATCCGATAAGATTGACACAAGTTATTTCTGCTCATGCGATGAAGGTGAATGATCTCACATTTACTTGTGTGGTGACCCTAGGACAAACTTGTGGATGTTCATTAGAGAATGAGGTCACTGAACAGATCCGAATAAGAATCTCTAGATGGTCATTATACCTAATAGTCAACCAGGGTATTCAATCGTTGCAGTAACGTAGTTGGTCCTTTGACCTGAGTCACCAAAGATACCTTACTTGTAGACTATGGTGTCTTGATTTTCTGTCTTATAGACTTTAACCATTAAGTTCATGATAATCAGTCTTTCAAACACAGTGGAAAGCTTGTGAAGGAAATTGAGTGAACAACAAGAGATCACTCACTCTTGGTATACCACTGGATAGAGAATGCCCTATGGACGTGTACTCAGAAATCCCTGGCGAGGGTCAACTAAACGATGTTGTTTTAGTCGATTCCATACAGTGGTATCCGAGCCAGGTTACTGGTTCGATCGGAAAACATCATCGATTTTCATGATAATTTCTCGTTATGCATGAAGAACGTGTATTGTACATGTTCTTGGGCTAGATTAAAATTATTTTAATTTTCATCTAACAATCGGGAATTGTTCCCAGGCTAAAAGGGTGTTATTTTCTCTGTTACTCCTAATGATTGTTAACCTAGCGAACGGGTTTATCTCTCATGGCCGATTATTGTTTTTATCTCTCTTGAATATTATCCTCTATATGCACCGCCGTTTGAGATCCAAGGTTGTCCTGGCTTCTCTGATGATGAATGGAGGTAAAGAGAGGAGATAAAGAATTTGTGGTGCTTGCTCGGTTGGCCTGGACGAACATACTATTTCATCCTTTTTTGCCTCGGTTCTGTACACAGGCTATATCAACAAATTGCATAGGGTGGAATAATATGGGTTTTGCCACGTCCATGTGCCTTCACCCTTCTTTTTGGTATGACCAGAGGGGTCACTAGGGTTAACCGGAGCTTCCCCTACTCATTAGATGTTGGAGGCCACCTTGTTGTTCTCTAGATATCCAGTTTTTCAGAAAAACTCCGAAAGAAGGCCATGCAAGAATAACTAGGTTGCATGGACCGTTGGGGATGTTTGGTTGACCCCACTGGCGTCGCCATAGCGCCCGGCCGGAGCACCACCGCCCATCGCCTCGGTTGACGGCGGCCTCCCCTCGTCGGACGGGCCACACACTTGGCGCTCCCCCCCCCCCCCCCCCCCAGCTGAAACCCTAACGGGCGATGAGGGAGGGCGCCGTGTGGGCCTGCAGGTCGGCCTGCTCAGGTCCACGCGACCCGTGCTCGACTCGAACTGGGTTCGGACCCGGCCGACCCCCCCAGACCCGTTAGCCCTTTAAACCCCCCATTAAACCCTATTTAACCCCTTTTAAAATTTTTTTTTTTTGGAATTTATAACTATTATTAATTATAAAATTTAAATTATAATTTTAAATTAACAAATTATTAAATAGTTTAATAACTGCTAGTTAAATAGAAAGGGTTTTATTGATTATAGGGCATTAGTTAATTATTTAAAATTGCTTTAGATTATTAACTTCCCTATTAATCAATTAAGTTTTAAAAAAAAATAAACTTATTTTTATGCAAAACTTTATTTTATTATTCTGTTCAAATTGTTTGAATGTGTGATAAGTTAACTAAATAGTTTAGTTAAATTATTAATCAATGAAATTGTGAATATTTGTTGATTTAAATGAAATAATTATTATTTCAAAAAACTAATAGTATTATATTTTTATTTTACCAATATTAGTTATCTGATAATTAATTGATGCATTTGATGTATTTTGTTGAATGGTGGGATGATCATAGACTTAGGTTAATCATGTGATGATTAATGTGATTAATTGCCGTGCATGATTTATTTGATGTCCTTTTAAATAAAAGATATGCGTGTCCTCCTCTCTCTTAATCCAATATGTTCATTCTATCTCCCTCAAAGTTTGTACTCCCCTTAATAAGATCAAGATTTCTAATTATTATTAAAATATACATTAATGGGCTTGCGAGTCCCATGTTCATATTTAACATGTAATTGTTGCGTGTTAAGTTTTGAGGACGAGATCTTCTGAAGACACCCTTGGAGGACGGACTCACATCAGATGGAACCTATATTGCATGGATTCACCATAAGATTTCATTATGGATCATCGTTTGACTCCAATATTCCCATAATAGAATTAGTAGTCCATGGTCATCCTAATTTAATTTCTTCATATATGTGATATCTATAGAATGTGCTATTAAGATAAATATTTCTATTAAGTATACATGATACTTCAAATCGAAACATTATTAATAGAACTTATTTTATAAAAAAACTTAAATACCTTCTTTTTCAAATTTAAGTTGTAATGTGAGATGTTTAGAATATTCCACGTAACCCACCATCATTATAGATCTTAGGTTAATTTTTATTTCAAATGGATTTGTTGTACTATTACAATATCTAGTTAACTTAGAAATTAATCAAAGTTTATGACATTTGATGCCATTCAAGAGAGGTGGGCAAATGGTGTAGTGTTGTTGTGCTACCACAACGATTATTTCATGAGTTCATGCTTTCTACGTAATGATGGATTAACTTAACTAAATCGTTTGATTTGTTGTGCTACCACAAGATCATTTTGATTTAGGAGTTACAATTGATCGGATATTGCAAATGTTACAATTGTGAAGGGTTGGTTGCTTGAAGAACGTGATATGATTTGTTGTGCTACCACAAGATCACATGCATGATATCCAAAAGATTCTGATCCTCACTAGGAGATCATCGGAATCTCCCGTTCTGTACAATAGATGGTCGTACAGATCGCCGAAAAATAGTGGGAGTAAAATCAAGATTAAAAGTCCTAAATCTGATTTAAAGAACTATCTGCTTATTTTTCGTTATATTTCCTTGTAGGTCGCTATGTCGTCACCTAATCCTCTACATAGCATTCTTGATGCTAACAAACTCACACGACCGAATTATATAGATTGGCTCCGCAACCTGAAGATTGTGCTCAGATGCTTATGTCCTAGATCAGTTTGATCCAGAGTAGCCTGGTGATAATGCTAATGAGGATGAACTCATGATTTATGAAAACTAGAAAGAAGACTCTATTAAAGTCCAATGTTACATGCTTGGTTCAATGAATAATGAACTATAGAGATAGTATGATAATATGGAAGCAAATGCCATTTTGAATCATCTACAAGAGTTGTTTGGTGAACAATCAAGAACAAAAAGATATGAGATATCAAAGAAACTGTTCAGGATCAGAATGACCGAGGGCACATATGTGTAAACACATGTACTCAAAATGATAGAGTGGATAGAAATACTCGCCGTGCTTAGTTTTATTATGAACAATGACTTAAGCATCGACCTAATCCTTCAATCCTTACCAGATTCTTACTCAAAGTTTATCATTAACTTCAATATGAATAAAATTGAGGTTATACTGGCTGAGCTGCTCAATATGTTGAAGACAGCTGAAGGTACTATCCAAAAGGATAAGCCACACGTTATACTTGTTGGTAAGACCAATAAGAAAAAGAAAGCTGGACAAACCTTTAAAAAAGGAAAGGCTAAGAAGCCAGTGAAAAGCGAACCAGCTGTTCAAAAGGACAAAGCAAAAACCAATGATAAAGGTCAATGTTTCCACTGCCATAAAGAAAGACACTGGAAAAGAAACTGCGAGATTTATCTAGCAGAGAAAGCAAAAGAAAAGCTTGGTGAAACTTCAGGTATACACATGATTGATCTTAACTTGTCTTATAGAGAATCTACATCTTGGATATTAGATACTGGATGTGTTTCTCATATCTGCAACAACTTGTAGGTGCTAACAAGTAAAAGAAGACTAAATTGTAGAGACGTGGATTTGAGACTTAGAAATGGAGCAAAGGTTGCTGCATTAGCTGTGGGGACAACAAGACTCAAGATGCGATCAGGAGACATACTGGAACTTAAAGATTGTTATTATGTTCTAACTATCATTAGAAATATCATTTCTATTTCTTGTTTAGATAAAGAAGGATATTCATTGAAACTAGAGAATAATGGTTGTTTTATTAATCTAAGAGACAAATTGTTTACTTCTGGATATTTATTCAATGGTTTGTATTTACTTGATATTGCATATGGTGTATGTCAAGTAAATAAGTCTCTTGAACAAGTAGATAAATATGTGAATAAAACATACTTATGGCATTGTAGGCTCGGTCATACAAATGAGAACATGATTATAAAGTTACAAAAGAATGGATACCTTGATCCATTTGATTATGAATCATTTGCAAGTTGTGAAACTTGTCTCATGGAAAAAATGACTAAAGCTCTATTTTCTGGATATGGGGAAAGGGCTAAGGGCCTATTGGAACTAATACATAGTGATGTATGTGGTCCAATATCCATTCATGCTATGGGAGGTTACTCATATTTCGTTTCGTTCATAGATGATTTCTCAAGATATGACTATGTATATTTGATGAAATATAAGTCAGAAGTTTTTGAGAAATTTAAAGAATTCAAAAATAAAGTTGAGAAACAAACTGGAAAGAGTATCAAGACTCTTCGATCTGATCGAGAGGGTGAATACTTAAGTACATAATTCACACAATATCTAAAGAATAATGGCATTCTGTCTCAGTGAACTCCTCCCTATACACCACAATTAAATGGTGTATCAGAAATGAGGAATCGTACTCTATTAGATTTGTTACGATCAATGATGAGTTATGCTAAACTTTCAGTTTCTTTATGGGGATATGCACTATTGTCTGCTGCATATCTGTTAAACAAGGTTCCCAGTAAGTCAGTATCTTCCACTTCATATGAGATATGGAAAAGGAAGAAACCAGACTTTAAGCATGTTAGAGTCTGGGGTTGTCCTGCACATATCAAGAGATATGATTCAGATAAACTGGATTCTAGGATAGAAAAATGTAGGTTTGTGAGATATCCAAAAGAGACTTTTGGATATTATTTCTATCAGCCAAGCGATCAAAAAGTGTTTGTCGTAAAAAGAGTTGTCTTCATAGAGAAAGAATATCTTTTAAAAGAAGACAGTAGGAGCAAGATAGAACTGAAAGAAATTTCAGACTCACAAATCCATGCTGGCTCATCTGATAAGCCATTGACTCAAGAACCTGTTCATAACAACACACAAGAAATTCGCAGATCTGGTAGAGTGCCTAAGAAGCCTGAAAGATATGTTGGACATATCGATGACGGCAAACCAATAGTGCACTTAAATGAGGATGATGATCCTCAAACCTACCAACAGGCCATGAATAGTCAAGAATAAAAAAAATGTCAAGAGGCAATGAATTCAGAAATTCATTCCATATATGCCAACCAAGTTTGGAACTTGCTTAATCTGCCAGAATGTATAGTACCTATTGGTAGTAAATAGATATTTAAAAGAAAGATCAGAGCAGATGGACAGATAGACACATACAAGGCAAGACTAGTAGGGAAAATGTATCGTCAAAGACAAGGAATTGACTATGACGAAACTTTTTTCCCAGTTGCTATGATTAAGTCATTCAGAATTCTTATTGCCATTGTTGCATTCTATTATTATGAAATATGGCAAATAGATGTAAAAACAGCGTTCCTTAACGGAAACCTTCAGGAAGAAGTGTATATGGTACAACCTGAAGGATTCACTTCCTAAGAGCATCCAAGTAAAGTATGCAGGTTGCAAAGATCTATTTATGGATTAAAGTAGACATCCCGAACTTGAAACTTAAGATTTGATGAAGCAATCAAATCTTATGACTTCATTAAGAATGAAGATGAACCTTCTATATATAGAAAGATTGGGAATGCGGTTACCTTTCTAGTACTTTATGTTGATGACATTCTACTCATTGGGAATGATGTGAGAATGTTGTTATCAGTAAAGATATGGTTATCCAATAACTTCTCCATGAAGGATTTAGGAGAGGCATCCTATATTCTGGGAATAAGGATCTATAGAGATAGATCCAAGAGGATGCTCGGATTATCCAAATCCATGTACATAGACACCATAGTCAAAATGTTTGGTATGGAAAATTCCAAGAGAGGTCTCATTCCAATGAGATATGGAATTTATTTCTTCAAAGGAATGTTTCCCAAGACACCTGAAGAGAAAGCATATATAGATAGAGTTCCTTATGCTTCGGCAATAGGATCTATCATGTACGCAATGCTATGTACTAGGCCTGATGTGTCACATCCACTAAGTGTCACTGTTAGATATCAGGCTGATTCAGGTGAGGAACATTGGAAGGTGGTGAAATGTATCCTTAGATACTTGAGAAGGACTAAGGATCTATTTCTCGTCTATGGAGGAGACGACTTAGAATTTCGAAGATTTACTTACTCGAGCTTCCAATCGGATATGGATGACAACAAATCCATGTCTAGATTTGTATTCATGCTAAATGGAGGTGCAGTGAGTTGGAAAAGTTTCAAACAAGAAACAACTGCAGATTTGAGACTGAAGCGGAATACATTGCTGCAGCTGAAGCAGTTAAGGAGGAGGTTTGGATGAAGAAGTTCATCTCTACACTTAGAGTAGTCCCAAGCATTTCAGATCCTGTCCCATTATTGTGTGACAACAATGGGGCAATTGCTCAAGCAAAGGAGCCAAGATCACATCAGAGGTCAAAGCACATTCTGAGATGTTTTCACTTGATCCATGAGATAATCGCCCGAAGAGATATAATGGTTGAGAAAGTCTCATCCGAAGATAATGTAGTAGATCTCCTGATTAAGCCATTGTCTCAAAATAATTTAGAACGTCACCTTAAGTCAATGGGACTTAAACATATGGGAGATTGGCTTTAGTCCAAGTGAGAGAATGATAGAATTGAGTGGGCTAAAACCCAATCATAAACACATTTTTGTACATTCTAGTTCTAAATATTAATAAAGGCAATCTCTTCATTATATAGTTTTCACAAATTTAACTATCGTAAAGAATGTTCATAGACTTATGTAAAGGATATTGAATCATGATAAGATCATGATAGTGAGATCAATATTCTATAAACATTTATCTTAAACGGTTATCGATCATAGGATATTTGAGGTGGACATCAAATATTTGATAAGGTTGACACAAGTTATTTCTGCTCATGCGATGAGGGTGAATGATCTCACATTCACTTGTGTGGTGACACTAAGACAAACTTGTGGGTGCTCATTAGAGAATGAGTTCACTAAACATATTTGAATAAGAATCTCTGGATAGTCATTATACCTAATAGTTAACCAGGGCATTCAATTGTTGCAGTAGCGTAGTTGGTCCTTTGACTAGAGTCACCAAAGATACCTTGCTTGTAAACTGTTGTGTCTTAATTTTATGGCGTATGGACTTTAACTATTAACTTCATGATAGTCAGTCTTTCAGACACAATAGTAAGCTTGCGAAAGTAATTGAGTGAACAATAAGGGATCACTCACTCTTGGTATACCACTAGAGAGAAAATGCCCTATGGATGTGTATTCAGAAATCTCTGGCCAGGGTCAGCTAAAAGAGGTGTCTTTATGTTTACTAAGTACTAGAATCCATCCGAACAATGCTTTAAGGGTTTGATGTAGAAACCATACTCTTGCATTGTTGGGGCATTAGATGAGTGAAGGATTAAATTTGTGCGGTATCTGCAGACGGAAAGGTTCAACAAAGGGAATGACATCCCCCATATCTTCTGGGATCATGAGATAGTGCATGGTACCGTTCATGATCAGAAGGTCTAGTGGATTTATCATCAGATGATAATTCACTTATTTATTGAATTAATTATTTAACATATGATATTTAAATAATAAATTAATTAATATTAAACTCAATAAATAGTTCTAAGTTTAGTAGGCCTAAAACCAGACTGATATATGGGCCTAAAGGGTCACACACATAAGAGTTCTCGAAATACGGTGAGAGATTTTAAATATTCTATTATCTGGATTTTTATGAAAATTTTTGAGATAATTATGGAATATTTGGAGAATTATCTAAAGCCAAGCTCTTGGATAATTATGAAAATTAACCTTGTCTTTATCTCTTATTCTAATAAGCGATATAAAAGAAAGCCCAAGGGTGGTGGATGTACACCACAAGGGTGAGATATTTTCCCTCTCCTAAAATCTCTCTCTCCCCCCTTTGAAGCACACGGCAACTCTCTCTCTCTCTCTCCTCTTCAACTGCATGGTGGAGGTTCTGAGATCGGTCGACGTGTTCAACCGAGGAGGGAAACGCATCTGCGTCAAAAGCTCGTGTGGATACTTCTGGAGATCGTGCGCCTGCGCGATTAGCAAATCGGTTCAACCCATAGGAGATTCGAAACCCTGCGAAGGTGAAGAACAGTTCTTAAATTGTCCCTTTTTCGATCCCAACAATCCGATACATGGAATCGTTTATTATTTCTACTGCGTTTTAGTCGATTCCTTACAAAAACAACATGAAAAGCATGGAGAAATTCAAAGAGGGTGCACCAGGTTCGTGTTGGGCCAAAATATGCAATTTTAAGGGCCCAATTCACTAAGGCATGCTAGACAAATTGTGTAAGGTCTATTAAAATGATCATAACTCTCTCTATAGACCTTAGAATGACGACCATTTTTTTACATTCGAACTTAGACTCAGAGAGCTTTAAATGTGGGATTAAAATTCTCATTTGAGCAAAAAGTTAGACAATTTAAAATGGATAGGAACTCAATGAAATGTCAAAAGTGGGATGTCTACACCCTCGCCATGAACTGAGAAGAAAAAATGGGTCATGCTTTATACTTTTACTTTAGCTTTGGTGTTCCTTAGATTCCACACTGTTTACTACTTGAAGGATGAGCATAAGTATGTGTGATAAATTGCCTCTAAATTAGGCTACTAAAGACTAAAAAAGAAATTTTGGACATCAACTTTCCTATTTATCTGGTCCTTACACCATGTCGATCAGCACTCCTAATTAGGGATAATACGAGGTATAGGCTGTCCCATAGGTGAGACAATCCTACGCCATCTGCATCAACTACCCTATCATTACTCAGATATGATTCCTTGACAACATAAGGACCCTCCTAGTTGGGATGGAGTTTGGATCTAGGACTCCTGGTTAGATTAATTTTCTCTTTACAACTATCTCACCAATTCTGAATTTTCTCTCAATGATCTTCTTTTGATAAAAACATGTGAGTCTGTCTTGATAAATGCATGCATGTTTAGCAACTGCTAAACCTTTTTCATTTAAGAGTTCTAACTGGGTAAGGAGGGCCTCACAAGGATCATCAATGAAAAGTTCCTTATCTAATTGTACTCTGAGAGAAGGAATGAGGATCTCGTATGGGACTATTGCCTCTGTAAGGTTTTGCTGTAAGGTTTTGCGGGTGTAGACACATTGATTTTGACTTCATATTGAGTAAATTTCATGTCACAATTATAACATCCCAAAATAGTCTGATTTGTAATCATTAATTAATTTTTATTAAAAAAATTTCAAATTGGTTAATTAGCGTCGCCCATGGCCGATGCAATTTAGATTTCTAGTAGAAATCAGTTCGAAATTAAATTTCCAAATTCAGATAGATTTAACTGAATAGCGTCACCCGTGAAAGATGCTATTTAGGTCCTAATCCATCTGGGTTTCCGATTTTTAATTTGAATTCATTTCCTAATTATCTAAAGCATGTCGCCCTTGGGAGGCGCGATTTAGGTTTCCTAATGTATTTCGGTTTCCTTTTCGGATTTCCTTTCTATTTCGGCCGCTTTAATTAGCCAAATGGCGTCCCACCTAGGCGATGCGATTTGTGAGTTTCTTGATAAACATGATTTGACCGAGATAATTCGGTTTCCGAAGTTGGGAAGGTTGCAAACTCCTCCATGCTCATCCAAGGTAAGTCCAACTGCGGGAGAGAGTCCTTCTGAAGCCCAAAACAATCCTAAATCACTCTCTATATTTATAACACCCTTTGGACCTTTGAAAAGGGTTGGCAATTGGTGATTTTGAAGCTCAAGGCAAGGTGTTTGAAGGCTCTAAAAGAGGAAAACGTGGACCGCAAGAGAAGCTTCATCCAAAACTTCTTCTTCTTCATCATGTTCACTCTTTGAAGTTTTTTTGAAGACCAAGGCTATGGAGGAGCCAACCAACCATCTTCTTTCCTTAATTTCTTTCTAGTTATTTCATAGATTCATCATAGTTCATCTTATCACTTCATGTTTACACACACCCACATCATTATTTTTCATACCCATATTCATATTAGGGGTTTAAAGAACACCAATCACGTAAGGATTGAGGTTTCGGATCTAGTTATCGGGTCAGTTTCGAGGTCGGATCCCTTAGTTTGGGCCCTAGTAGGGCTGAGACTTAGTTTCTATTTCGCGTCGAGCTTGCTCAACGCGGTTCAAACGGCGTCCAGCAATGTAAACGTGTTTTAGGCTGTGCCACGTAGGCGCTACGTGGGCTGGCCTTGGGGCACGAGAGTACGGCTCCGGTCATATCGTCTGAATGGCGTCTTGGATGGACGACGCCATTTAGAGTACGACCCTGCTTTGCCAGTGTACGGTCCGGTCTTGTCATCTGAATGACGTCGGGATTGTACGACGCGTTTTTCCCAGCTTCTGTTTGGCCCTGCAAACCCTCTCTCCTTTCCCTCATTCTCTCCTTTCTCTTCTCCCTCCTCTCTTCCCTCCGATCTTTAGCGACCCCTCCCCCTTTCCTTGCTTTCCTCCCTCCATTCCATCTCTCCCTCCACTCCATCAACCTCCTAACTCCCACCCCTACCACCACCATCTCCTCCGCGACGTTTTTCTCTCCAGACAGCGGCCGACGTCCCGGTGGAGTAACGACGTCAACGGCGGTACCGGCGGCGGCGTGTGGTGAGGCGGGTTGGCGGCTTGAAACTAGGAAGAGTTCTAGTAACCGGTAGGGTGACGATCCCCGCTGTATTTTGTTTAAAAGCATGTTTTTCCCGCTTTGAAGCATGTTTCGGTTAAGCATGTTTAGGGGACTCTTGGGGTGAAAATATTAAATGCATGTAATGAGAAATTGGTTGTTTTAATGGGTATTTAGGTTCTTCTCTTCCTTCTCTACGTTTTTCATGTTTTTACACGATTTGGGGGAGGAAATACCACCCCGTGGATTGAGAGATGGCGGAGGAAGAACCTATCTGTGAGGGTTAAATGGCGTCGGGGGACAGCAACGCCTTTTAGAAAGGCGGCTTCCACCCACGACGCGATTTGACCCAGATAACAGACTTTGTCTCTGGAACTGAATGGTGTCCAGGGACAGCGACGCCATTTTAATAGCGTCCTTCGTGAACGACGCGTTTTAGGCCATCTTCCGAGACCATATTTCACATGAACCAGTTTAGGGGTCTTGAATGACGTCGGCCTTGGGCGACGCGATTCAAGCCAGAATTCCATTAATCCATGCAATTAACACATGTTTACACTATTAGATAGTTAGTTAATTACATGTGTAGAAATGTACTCGATGACATTGAATTCTATGTGATCGGATCGCACCGTATTGTGTTTTGTGCGATCGTGGGTGTAAGGACTGAGGTTTCGGGTTCAGTATTCGGGTCGGATTCCCTGGTTTGGACCCTGAGGGGTCTTGAGAATTTCTTCTGAATGACGTCTGTCCTGCACGACGCCTTTCAAACGGCGTCTTGCTGGGTGGACGCCATTTATGGCTATTGTTGTTGTGCCACGTGGGCGCCACGTGGGTGGGTTTCGGGCCGCGAGAGTATGGCCCCTATCTTGTCGTCTGAACGGCATTCGTGATGGACGACGCCATTCAGACTGCGACCCTGCGATGTCAGTGTACAGTACTGGTCTTGTCGTCTGAACGGCGTCGGTGGTGAGCGACGCGTTTCAGAGCTTCTGTCAGTACGGCCCGTCCTGTCATCTGATTAGCGTCTGTCTCGGACGACGCATTTTACCATCTTTCGGATTGACGCGAGCCTTCCCTTCTTTCCCTCATTCTCACCCTCTCACTCTCTCTCCTCCCCCTCTCTGCCTCCTCCGATCCCTCTCTTCCCCTTTCCCTTCCTCTTCTTCCTCTTCCACCGCTCCAACACCTCTCTACCTCTCACCACTACCACCACCACTTCCTTCGCGGCGTTTCCTTCTCCGGACGGCGGCCAACGTCCCGGCAGAGTGGCGACGTCCTCGGGGGTACCGGCGGTGGTCTGCGGTGCGGCGGTTCGGCGGCATGGAGCCAGGAGGAGTTCAAGTAACCGGTAGGGGGACGAACCTTGCATGGATTGTAGTTATTTTATCCATATTTTCCGTGTAAATCATGATGCGTGTGGGGGTTTTCTTTGGGTAGAACGAGCATGTTAGGAGCTTTTCTTGATCGGAATGGGGGTTTCTACGAATATGGATTTGAGGGTTCCTTGTGATGGCTTAGTTTGCCCCTCTTCCTCCTCTGTTTTGTATGATTTTGGGGCATTTGGGGGTGAAAAGGGAGCCCCCAGGCAGAGTGCAGAACCTGATTTCTGCGCTAAAAGATGTCGTGCCTGGACGACGCCATTTAGAATGGCGACGGGCAAGCACGACGCCATTTAGGCAGAAATCGCCCTGTGTGAGGTTCTGTCAGTTGGGGATTTCTGGCGCTAAAAGACGTCGTACCTGGTCGACGCCATTTAGAATGGCGACGGGCAAGCACGACGCCATTTAGGCAGAAATCGCCCCGATTGAGGTTTCTTCAAGTTTCGGACTTTGGTGTGAATGGCGTCTGAGGATCGCAACGCCTTTTTAAAAGGCGGCTTCCCAGGACGACGCATTTTAAGAGAATCAACCGTGGCCTGTCCCTGCTTCTGTCACTGTTAGGCGACGAGGGATGGCGACGCGTTTTAAAAGGCGGCTACGTGTGGCGACGCCTTTTAGGCCACATTCTGGGCCCGAGATTTCATGAACCAGTTTAGGATGCTTGAATGGCGTCGGCCTTGGGCGACACGATTCAAGACAGAACCACACTAATACATGCCAGTAAAATGTGTTTACACTGCTAGATAGTTGGTTAAATGCATGCTTTAGATATACTCGATGTTGATGGATTCTTCGTGACCGGATGGCACTGCGTTGTGTGTCGTGCGACCGCGGACTTCTCACGTGACCGGATCGCACTGTGCCGTGTTTTGTGTTACTGTGGACCTAGAGTGACAATTGTAGCGCTTGACACCCTGTGTCGGTGAGGTTGAGACACAGCGCTGACGGGAGCAGTGGCGGGGTGACGCCTAGTGAGAGAGGGTCACCTGGTGAACCCCGGGGTTAGCTAGTACCGGTGTCGGAGTGGTACCTGTGGAGTGTCACTCGTGCTGGGGGAAGGAGTAACCACCTGAGCCAGTTGGGCCGGAGTAGCCAGCGTGCTATCCGAAGGGTTACTGTTTGGTCTCAGCGGGTCGGTGTTTGCTGGGGGAAGGAGTAACCGCCGGAGTAGCCAGCGTGCTATCCGAATGGTTACTGTTTGGTCTCAGCGGGTCGGCGTTTCCCACTTTCAGAGACGTGGTTGGCGCGTTTTGCCGAGACGCGAGTTGTAGGCTCCTTGGTAGAATGATTTCTGAGATATGCATGTTATATTCCGAATGCATGTGGTTTATATCGAGAATTAGGAGTAATGTGTTACAGCTTTACTTATCTTGTTCACTTGTATCTTTGTTATTGCACTTGTGGGTGTGTGAGTGGGAGGCAAGGGATCGGATGATCCCTACTGAGCCCAATTCTGGTGTGGCTCACTCCTTGCGGTTTTCAGGTGTGGACCTCGTGGCTAGTGGCTGCGTGTGGTGTTCTCCTTGGTGTACGGACCAGCAGCTATCTCAGTTCCGGGGTATGCCCCGATGTTGTTGTACTTTGCTTCTGCCTGTACTTAATTAATTTGTTGGACCATGTAATTATTGTTGGACTGTGTACGGACATTATTAATTTCCTTCCTGCGTACTTGTAGTTCCTTTAGTCCGTGTGGTTGTTATATTTAACCTTGTTTAACGCTTACTCCTCCAGATGTGCGTATGAGATCCGGGTGTGAGACCGTTGGTTAATGATTCGACACCCATTTAGTGATCGGATCTCCGATCATAGGGTGGCGGGTCATTACAGTGGGCCTAGAGTGATAGTTGTTAGAGCTTTGGCACCCTGTGTCTGTGTGGGAGTGACACGGCGCTGGTGTGGGAGTGGCGGGGTGACGCCTAGAAAGAGGGTCACATGGTGTACCCCGGGGTATAGCTAGTACCGGTGTGGGAGTGCTACATTCGGAGTGTCACTCGTGCTGGGGGAAGCAGAACCACCTGGAGCATGTCAGGCCGGAGTAGCCAACGCGCTATCCGAGGGGTTGCTGTTTGGTCTCAGCGGGTCGGAGTTTCTCGCGTTTGGCTGTGTGGTTGGCGTGTTTTACCGCGACGCTGGTTGTGGGTTCCGTAGTAGAATGGTTTCATAATTATGCATATGTTTTATATCGAAATCTAGGAGTTATGTTTACTGCTTTACTTGCTTAAATTATTTATATTTGTGTTGCTGCACTCGTGGGTGCGTGAGTAGGCAGTGGGGATCGAAGGATCCCTAGTGAGTCTTTTCGATGAGACTCACCCCTGCGGTTTTCAGGTGAGGGTTCCATACAGGCATAATGAGGAGAGTGTTGCTTTGGGTCGTGCGCCAGCAGCCGTTGTTCCGGAGTATGCCCCGATGTAGTTGTTATTTTATTTCCTGGCCTGTATGCTTAATTGTTTCTTTTTCTGTTGGAGTATGTAATTATTTGCTGTGTCGAGTCGCATTGTAATAATTTTAATTCTTGCCCTTCCTTTTTAATTCAATGCGATGTGAATGTTTAGCTTAGTTTATTATTTATTTCCCAGACTTATCAAGATCCTAGTTTGACTCCAAATTAATGATTCGGTACCCATTTAGTAATCGGATCCCCGATTATAGGGTGACGGGTCGTTACAAATCAAGTAGTAGATTAGTTTAATTGCATGATTAATTTTTTTATTAGAATAGATACTACTCTACTTTAGTTCTAATTAGAATTTTTATTTTGTGTTTAATCTTTTTTGCAAGGTACAATTAAGAAGAAGAAAAGAGGAGAAAAGGAAATTCAAAGTAACAACAATAAAGAAATCAAAAGCAAGAACATATCAACAAAAATGGCTCTCTTTCTTTGGCCGGCCAAAGAGAAAGAATCAAGGACTAAATCTCCCAAATTTGAAAAGGTAAGCGATCAATCTTTTCTTTTGAAACTTAACAGTTTTTGGCAATCACGTTTTCTCTAGTTTTAATAGTTTTACTATTCATATGAAGAACATGAAATTCATGAACATCACACACATGATTTGAGCACCTACAGCTTTTTGGCGATCATGGTTGGACCTGGTATTGCCGTCTTTTAATATTTTTTCTTGCCTTTTTATCATCGGGCACCCACGGTGCACCACTTGTGTCCCTCAGGCACTCCTTTCACCAATTGGTGAGTTTAGTTACTTTTATCCCTACGTGCACTACGTGCACACCCCTCTGTGGCAAGATCTTGCCCTCCTGTGATTGATTGGAAGTTGTGAGTATGATAGGAAGTGTGTGGTGGATTGATTTTATGTTTGTTTTCATGATAATAAATCTGTTTAACTTGAATTTGCATGATCATTTAGGCTTCTGTTCATCTTGATAACTTGGGAGGGGATTGTACCCAAAATTGCTCACTGTTTATAGTGTTTAGGCTCTAAATAGCGTCTAAACAGAGAGACGCGATTCAAACCGTGTCGCATAGCCGAGACGCCATTCAGCCTCATATTCCTGTTGGCGCTGTTGCCTGAGCTTCTGTGAACAGAAGAAGCTACTATGTTGAATAGCGTCGGTGAGCAGCGACGCTATTCAACTAGTTTCTTCTCTTGGTCATCAGTCCTTGGATCTTTGATCTCTTTTGTTACCTATATTTACCTTATGTTACATTAGAGGCCATCTAGGCCGTAGGTCATCTGCATTGGGGCTCACCCCCCCCCCCCCCCCCCCTCCCTTATAGGAACACCTTTCTTAGCATCTTTACCTCTCTCTGACTGGGTCGGTCCCTCAGTCAAACTAGAGTGGTTGGTGTTAAGACCTCCGTAAGTCCCCAAAAGCTAGGTATTCCTTCTTTTTCATCGGACTGGTTATACCAATTGAAGTCCCGGGTAGTTATTCATAACGTTGTGAGAGAACCATAGAGAATAACAGTGGAAAAAACTAAACTGAAACTAGGATCCTACCCCATTGAGTGAATTTGTGTCTAAAACTCAAGTAATTCAATAAGGAATCTTAAAGCAACATAATCATCCACTTGGTTGTTAAACTTCGTGCAACGTGTTTGAAATTCTTTGCCAAAACTTAACATCATGATGCTCCGATCAGGTAGAACTCTCGGCATGGTTGCCATTGAACAAGAAGATGTGTTTGAATATGAGGGAGATGCTATTGCCCCTCGTAATTATGATTACCATTATGAGAACGGGGGAGATGATAATGCCCCTCATGACTCTAACTTCTTTCGCGTTGAATACGAGGGAGACACTTATTTCCCTCATCAGTCTCAATTTATCCATGACCAGTATGATCCTGGTACCAATCATCCTCATATGCATGTAATCTCCAATCCCACTTATGAGGAAGCTCAAAATCAAGATAAACCTTCGTCTACCAACGCTCCTGATCTGGTTACCGTCTTGGGAGCTCTGGCTACCCACGTGAATCCTCAACAACCTGAGGCTATTCGGTCCATTCTCAAGGGGAAGACGCCCTTACGTTCTGCCGAATAAAATCCCGCGGTTCCCCCCGTTGTTCATCAAGTTCCTCCCCCACACCATATCCCCTATGTTCATCAAGCCATGGATGGCCTTCATATTTTTACTCCCCGGTCATCTGGGCCACAACAATCTTCCTCGAGATACCCGTCTAGACCACATATGCCAACTCACCAAAATGCCTTCGGGTATGGCGGAAGCGCTACCGGACCTCAACTATAGTGCCCTTCTTGCCCCAGTTACTCCAAGAGCCAAGCTTATCATGCTCCACCACCTCCTCCTTCCCAAATTGATCCCGTGACTCAGGCTCTACTCACGAAGATGGATCGTATGGACGAGCAGTTCAACAGTTTCAAGAAGATGATGGGAGTCAAGGACGTACCTGAGATCACCCTCCCTAATCTGCCAGTATTTCATCTGCCACCTTCTGAAATGCCAGTGTATATAAAGTACAATGGTTCTGGTAACCCCTTCACCCACCTGAAGGAGTTTATGTACGAATCCTCCTTCTGGCAAAACGACAAAAGGTTGCTGGCATTCTTGTTCAGGAAATCATTAGAAGGACCAGCCCTTGTGTGGTTTTTCTCTTTGAGTTCATCTGATGTGGAAGATTATGACATTGTGTCAAGTAAATTTATCCAGCGATACCAAGACAAAATTGCACCTTCGTCATCAATAACTGATTTAGTGGCTGAAAGGATGAAGCCGGATGAAGACTTCATCACCTTTGCTGATAGATGGAGGGATATGGCAGTGAAGATAAAGGATCACATGTCTGAGTCAGAACAAGTGACGATGATGATTGTCAACGCCACGCCTCAGTACAAGCTAGTCCTCACATTGAACAATTTGACTAGCATGGCATAATTATACGAGAGGACGCGTTATTCCCAGAACGCTTTCAAAGATTCAACCTTCTCCAGCATCTTTAACCCCCATAGACCCAGCAGACCTCCACTTCGGAAGCCTGCAATGCCAAATTCTCCTAACATGGGTCCCACTACAGAAGGTACACTCTCCCATGAACAAATTAGCATTATGAACAATAACCAACCGCAATTCATGAGAAGCCAACAACAACAGCCGCAGTATATAGGGTAGAGACCGCCGAATTAGCAGGACTTTAGGCCGCCTCAGCAATCATACCAATCAGCCTACAATCAGCCTCAACAACAGTATCAGCAGACATTCAACCAGCCATGTTAGCAGCCAGCATACCATAATGTGCCTCCCCCAGGCGACTACAATCAACAGAGAAAACCTTCAAGCCCGAAGAGGACGTCCTATCCTCAGCTCCCGGAGTCTCTAACAAACATATTCAACGCCCTTATGGCAGCCAATGCTTTGGTCTTGCCAAAAGAGAAAATTGTCTAGCCCCAAAATGCTGATGCCTCCAGGTATTGTGTCTTTCATTGACAACCTGGGCACACAGTGGATGCATGTTTCAAATTCAGAGACTACATCCATGATCTCAATGATCAAAGAGGTATTGATTGGGAGGAGATGAGAAAATACATAGTCGCTTTGAAGGCGAGGAAGCCACAGCTGCAGTAGCAACAACAGCCACAACAGCAGCAACAACAAATGCAAAGAGCACCAGCACAGGCAGCAATACCAACAAACATGGGTATAGTGCAGAACCCGCTATCGGAGCATCAAAACCAGGTCGCCCCAATTCTTACTAATGGCCAGTCTGAGGCTAATAGGGGGCAACAATGGAAGGTAGAGGAATCCCTCTCTGTCTACTCAACAGGCCACATCCCGAGTACCGCCGAGCAACCGCCTCGCCGCATTCTCTGCATATCCAAACCCGAAACCATAACTGTTACTCCCATACCAACACCCGCCTACCATAGACCCACTCCACCACCTACCTTCCTTAAACCCATTACCCCCTCCGCCACCATGCCTCCACCAAACAACCCTCCACAATCCAACCACGAACCCCTCATGCCTTCTAAACCATTGCTACGCATACCATTTCCCACATCACCTGTACCACTCATTCATCCCAATACCATACAACCCTTTAAACCACTTATCCGCGTTCCAGCACCTTCACCGAACAATACCCCACCATCACTCGTTTACGAACCCATTACCCCTTCTAAACCCCTCATCAACACGGCGATACTTAAGATCTTACAAGGACCTTCCAATATTGAACAGCATACGCTCCGGAGTGGGAGAATCTTCAATAAGGTCATCCCTCAGTCCACAGTAAGAGACGGCCCATCACAACCGTCTGAAGAAGTTCAGAATGAAGAGAGTGCACCTGGCACTCAGTACGACTTACTAAAGTAGCTGGACAGAACACCGGCACGCATTTCCATACTAGAACTGATCAAAAGATCCAAGATCCATTAAGAGGTTCTGATGGAGTATCTGCAGAGAGTGATGGTCAGTGAAGATGTGCCAATAGAGAAGATAACTGCACTGTTAGTTCCACAGGGGGATCAGCCCTCTATAATATTTCATACATCTGAACTAGCACCACCAGCGGCCAGGAGCATGGCACAAAGCATTACAGTTAACATATGCAAGAAGGTTGTGGATGCATGGGCCTCTATTAATGTACTATCACCAAAAACCCTGGAATTCTGTGGTGTACCCAATGAGAAGTGGTTGCCTTCACCCATCTCTGTTACTACCTACGAAAACTCTACCCGTTCCCCTCTGGGAATGGTTTTACTTGAAGGTAGAGTTAGGTCTCGTTTGTCATGCTGAGGTCAAGTTCCACATCTTGGAGATCAACCCCTCTTTAAAAGGAATCCTTGGCCGTCCCTACATCAAATCCCTTGAGGCCATACCTTCCACAAACCATCAATGCCTCAATTTCCTTATAAGGGACGAATCATTAAAGTAACGAGCATGTCAATCCTTATTGCTGCTCATTCTTTGAACACCAAACCGACTCCTCTATCTGGCCAACAACCTATTCTGTTGGTATTACAGGTTTGTTCTCCCTTGGCTAATCCTTTGAAAGTCACTATATATGTTCCTTGTCCAGTTGATGCTGTTAAAAGGGGGAAGTGCATGAGTACCCCTAGCTGGGACATCATGATGAAGGGTGGTTATCAACCTGGAAAAGGCTTGGGCACACAACTGTAGGGTAGAACGAAGCCTATCAGAGACAAAAGAAGGATACCTGGTAATGGTCTGGGCTATAGGCCAGCGAAGGTGAGATGACACATTGTTCGGCAACATGAAGATAAAGATGGTCAGAAAATCTGGAAGACGATGACCACCCCGTGCAAAGAAAACCTGGATCCCTTGACTTGGACCTTATATACACATTTCATTAAAGGACCCGTGATTAATCATGACAATGATAACACGATAGTAATGACTTCCCACTTCGACCTACATGACATATATGGGAGAGACTTAGCCAGGCACTGTTCTGAACTGCTGACATACCAGTCCTTGAAGGCTTTGCGGCTAATGAAGAGGAGGAAGACTCAAGATCCAGAGTGTGAGTGGTACCGCTGGTTCGACACATGGGACCTGTACATTGCACTGAACAGGCTGTTTTTTAATCCCTCAGAACCAAAGTGACCTCCGTTGATTGATGAGTTGTTTGAAGGGCCTGGGGCTATTTTTGATAAGAGAATTTTGCTAAGTTAAGTGACAGACGAAGGGGAGCCTGATGATCCTTATCAGCCTAGATTCACCACTTATCTTCTCTGGAGGGGAACTTATCCCTATCATGTTTTCACCATCCATACACTGTTCCGCACTCTGTTCCTGACCCCGACTTGGTCGAGGGTCATCACTGAAGACATTCATTGGACTCTGCCCATCATGGTTACTTTGTCCCCTCGGGATTCCTCAGATTCCTCTCTATCTTGAGAGGATCTATAATCTGATCTGGGACATACTATTGTATGATCCCCCCAATCCTTTGGCCTTGGTGCCATTACCTCCTCATTCTCCTCCTTTCCAGATTCACTCTTGTTTTATGATCAACTCTAATAATCTCCAAAAAAAATGCCAATTTGGCAATCCCTCCTCTTGTATCCTCATCGAGGAAACATCATATTACTTGTCCGAATATATCCCATCGTGCAGGTCACTCGAGCAAGATTCTCTTCTAGATCTACTTTGCCCCTCCTCACAGGAGGATTCATCTGTATCACATCCTGTATCCCTTGATTTTTATCTTTCTTTGTCCTCATTAGGTCAGGATAGGGAATATAGTTGTAGGGAGTCTAGTGAAGTTAGTCATGTTAGGAAGTCTAGGAAGTCTAAGGGTAGACAAGTTCCAGATAGATACCTCCAGGATCTAGCTTTAAGATGCCTTTCGTGCTCTCAGATTTCCCAGCTGTTAGAGAGTCCCATTCAGATGCCAGAAGAATGTGAAGTTGATGAGTTAGTCGATGACGGGTATGGGGTGTACAAACTTCTACACGAGAAAGATCCCATTACTAAAGATGAGGAAGATGATGAGGATGCGACTGAGGCGTATGCTAGTGAAGTGAAGAGATTTGATGAACCCTTAGCTGATGTAGAAGAGCCTATCAAGGATATTAATCTAGGAACTGAAGACGAACCTAAGGTTGTCCTCATTAGTAAAAATCTTTCTAAAACAGATGAGGAGGCAATGGTTCAAGTTCTCAGAGAATATAAGGACACTTTCGCCTAAAGCTATGAAGATATGTTGGGGTTAGATTCATCCTTAGTGGAGCACCGATTAACGTTGAAATCTGGAGCTAACCTAGTAAAACAGAAGTTGAGGCGATTCTACCCTCAGATGGCTTTGAAGATGAAAGAAGAGGTCGATAAATTGCATAAAGTCAAATTTATTAGAGTTGTTCTCTATCCGCAATGGGTGGCAAATATAGTCCCGGTCATTAAAAAGGATGGGAAGGTCAGGATTTGCATTAACTTCCGAGATTTGAACCGGACATGTCCTAAAGACGATTTTCCACTGCCTCACATAGATGTACTCATTGACAACACGGCTGGTTATGAAACACTATCATTCATGGATGGATTCTCAAGGTATAATCAGATTCGCTTGGCAGAGGAGGACCAAGAGAAGATGTCGTTCACTATACCTTGGGGCACATATTGTGATGTTGTCATGCCATTTGGACTGAAGAATGCTGGAGCCACTTATCAAAGGGCAATGATGGTCATATTCCATGACATGATGCACATTGATTTAGAAGTGTATGCGAATGATCTGTTAGTGAAATTCAAGACTAAGGCTGAGCATGCCAAAGTATTGGCAAGAGTTTTGGAAAGGTCAAGAGAATATCAATTGAAGATGAATCCCAAAAAGTACGTATTTGGTGTATCATCAGGGAAGTTATTAGGATTCATCGTGAGCAAACGGGGCATTGAGTTCGATCCCAACAAGGCTAAGGCTATCAGAGAGATGTCACCTCCCCGAAACTTGAAAGAATGAAGAGGATTAATCGGGAGGTTGCAATTTATTCATCGTTTTGTCTCCCAGCACTCACAAAGGTGTAAGCCTTTTTACGAGCTTACAAAGCTGGAAGTCAAGTTTGATTGGGACGATAAATGTCAGGAGGCATTTGACGGACTGAAGACATATTTGGCAAGTCCTCCTATCTTAAGACCACCATCTCTGGACAAACCTTTGATTCTATACATTTCTGCTCTAGATAACGCGGTGGGGGCTGTCTTAGCACAAGAGGATGAAGAAGGAAAGGAGAGGGCAACCTATTATCTCTCTAAACTTCTCAACCCCTCAGAACAGAGATATACAACGATAGAGAAAACATGTGCTGCATTGGTCTGGGTAGTTTAGAAGCTGAAATACTATTTTCTGACCCATGAAGTCTATCTCATCGCTAGGATAAATCCAATCAAATTCCTCCTTGAGAAATCTATCCTTATAGATCGATTAGCACGTTGGCAGAGCTTTCTATTTCAATTCGATATCATCTATATTCAGCAGAAAGCAATCAAAGGCTATGCCATTGCAGAACATCTTGCTCATCACCATCTTCCTCGTTTTGATCTAGTTTGATCGGAGTTTCCGGATGAGGAACTAATGTCCATAGACAGAATTAAAGAAGATATGTGGACTCTGCATTTTGACGGAGCTCTGAACTCTCATGGTAAGGGTATTGGCATTGTTATACTATCACCTGAAGGTGTCACCATTCCACAAGCCTTTCAACTTGACTTCCCTATCACCAACAATATAGCTGAATATGAGGCGCTTTGTTGTCACCAAAAAATTCAACAAGAAGAAGAGCCTAAGGATCAACAAAAAAGGCCCAAATCAAAGATAATTGAAAGGAAGAACTGAGCCTATTAATATAAGCAAGAAAGGTCCAAGCAATTTTTCAAAGAAAGTCCAAGTGAAGAAGAGTAAATGGACAGCAGTCATGCCTATTTTTCAAGTCAAATGAATCAAAAAAGGGGCCACTCTAGGGCCCAAATGATGAAGAAATCCAATGGTACAATCGGGTCCATTATCTCACGCAAAAGAGGTCCAAACAATTGTGCAAAGATTGTCAAAGAAGGCCCAAGTGAAGAAAAGTTAATGGACAGCTGTCATGCCCATTCTTGCAAGCCCAAAGAAGTCAAAAAGGGGTTACTTTCAGCCCAAATGATGAAGAAATCCAAGGGGGCAGGCCCGGGCCCATTATCTCAAGCAAAAGAAGCCCAATAGGGCCAATTTGGGCCCAAAAAAGTGAAGGCCAAAGTCCAATTTTGTGGCTGCCTTTAAAAGGGCCCAAATGGCGCCCCCCATGGCCTATTCTTATCCGTTTGGCCCATGGTCAAATCTGCCAAAAGAAGGATAAGAAGAAAAGCAAGTGGTTCCCCCCTCAAGATTCTTCTAGAAGAGGGTAGGTGAAAAGCAAAAGGAGAAACCAATCATGATTCTCCAAGTGTTGTGGCCTCATTGGAGGGCTCTCAAGAGGGGTTTCTTATCCCTAATCCAAGGCTAATGGATACCTAATCTACCCCCCAAAAGTAACCCAACTTTATCTATAAAAGAACCCCCATCTTCTACAAGAAAAAGTTGGAGACAAAAATCCCAAAAAATAGAAAAGAGAAGAAGAAAAGTGAAAGAGCTTGGAGGAGCACGTCTCCCTCCTCCTTCCCCTCCATTTCCTGCATCCCAAGAGAGAAAAAAAGAGTTAGAAAAGAAGAGAGAAAGAAAGGAAGAGTGTTAGAGAAGAAGAGAGCAAGACTGTAGGCTTCAAGAGCCATTCTCCCTTCTCATCCCCTCTCCAAAGTAGAGTGGGGGTGAAGAAGGGGTTTATTTCTGTCTCATTGCTTTCTTATAATGTTTTCTTTCATTTTGATGTTCATAGAAACTTTTATCTCCCCCTTGATGTTCATCTATGGTGATTGAAAGCAATGAAATGCAATGTTCAGATTTTCTGAGTCTGTTTTATGAATCTGCTGGTTATCTTGCTTTTATGGCATTTTTTCCTTCATAAGGTATGTGTTTTTCGTATGGGGATGGCAGAGGAGCCTTTCTAGTTTATAGAAATGGTCTTCTCAAGCCTTAGAACCTCCTGAATATGGAGATATGATCCAAGATGTGCTTTGATGTCTAGATTTCCTGAAAACTGATTTTTTATTTATTTGTCTTTGGTTTTGGGGTTTTTACAAGGTGGCTTGACCTTCCATGACCCTTAGGAGCACATCCCCTCCATGGATGATGTTCCCCCAAGTCCAAACATCAAGAGAAATCCCCCAAGTTTCATATATATTAAGATCTAAGTTTCTGTTTTCATGTTGGAACCGAATGAGTTTTGTTTGGATTTTTTCTAGAGGCTCTCGAGGAGGTTCCCTCACTAGTTGAGGATGAGCTTCTTTGGGTAGAAACCCTCTAACATGGAGCCAAGAAGGATAAATCCATTGAAAATATAAAAAATATACTTAAGTTTCCCATATGTTCATATTCAAGTTTTCATGATATTTTCCTAAAGAAATGCATCTAAAATATATTTTAAATAAATATTTTAAGTCTTGTATCTTTTATACTTTATTTTCCATCATTTGGGTTAGTTTTAAACCCATTTTTCACTGAAAATCCGAGTTTCAGCTTGAGTCTGCGTTTGTAGGTGCTACAGTATTGAGTCTGCGCCTCCCTGCGCAAACTCAGCGCTAGTTGCAGGTTTTGAGTCTGCGCCTCTTTCAAGTTGGTTTTTGGGCTTGAGGTGATTCTTTGATCCTCCCCCAAACTGTCCAAATGTTCCTTGGACCTAGGGTTGTCCCTTTGAGGCCCAATGAAGGTTCTAAATGGCTTGGACTTTGGGTTGTTAAGCCCTTAATGTTTCAAACCGAAGTTTTGCCATATGTTTAAGATTTTAAGTGTTTTCCGATGTTTTCCAAGGATGTCCCAATCTAAGGGTGCCAGCAATCTCATGTTGAGTCACCCATCAAGGGCCCTCACACAAAGAATATCATTCTTGTGTTCCCATTTCTATAGGTTCATTTAGATGATATGCCCCGAAGTCCCAATGGGTTGGTGGGGTTCCTTGCTCCCAAATGTAGAAATGGAATGGGTGATTCCCTGTGGATAACCCTTTCATTTTGAAGGCATTAAGGGCACCCTTTGGGTGAGTGGTTGAATGCTCGGCACACCCCTCTTTATAGCAACCTCTATAGTTCATGGCTACATGCGATCCTCTAGGGAAATTAGTAGAGTTCCTTGCTCCCCAAATGTAGAGATGCTTTGGATTACCCCTTGTGGGTTTTTCTTACATCTTGAAGGCATTAAGGGCACCCTTTGGGTGAGTGATTGGATGCTCGGTACGCCCCCCTTTGTAGCCATCCCTATGGTCCATTAGCCATTACATATCCCTTTAACAGAGTTCGTCCTTTGGGTCCCTTCATGCCATGACCCTTTATGAAGATCTTAAACCTTTTTATTGGGTTTCTTAATGAAAAGTTGAAATTCAACTTGGAATCATTATACTAAGCATTTTCAATGCTTTGTAAAGTGATCCAAGAATAATGTGATAAACATGAAGAAATCATGTCATTTGAAGAAATCCACATAAGAACCACTCCTTGAAAAGGCCTCATGTAACCATACTCAACTTCTGAGATTTCTCAGTATTATCCTCCCCAAATTTGTGGTGATTCTTGGATCACTTCAAGTTGAAAGAGGTGTAAACCTGAAATTATGCTCAGATTTTGAGTCTGCGCACCTATAACCATGGAAATTTGATTGGGAATGGGGTACAATCTGTTTTTCTCCACTCCGGATTTCATATTCTAACTTCAATGGTTGAAACTAACCCCTTGTTGGATTTAATTACAGCATGAACTATGCAGGAACTTCAAAAAACCATTTTCAGACTTGAGTCTGCGCACCCATGCGCAGACTCAACCCAAAAAACTGTCAAGTGATGGATTCTTGGACCAAGGACATTGGTTATAACTCAAATGATTCAAAATAACTAAATTTATATTATATTTAAATCAGAAAAGGTTGAGAATAGACATTCTCCCTTTTAAATAAATACAAACTTCCAAACTTAAGTTGAGTCTGCACACCTTTCATAAGCTCATTTCAAATGAAAAAATCAACTAAACAATAAATCAAATTTCTCAAATCACTCATTATCATATATCAAACACTTCATTTCATTTAAATAAACATCCATTTACAAAAAGGATCTAAATCCCTTAAAAAATAAGCGAAAATTACAAGATCAGCTGAGTCTGCCCACCCCTTGTGTAGACTCAAACTCATTTTTCTTGTCTCCCTGATCCTTGAAGCTCCCTAGCTCTTTTAAACTCTTGGAATTCCCCTCAACCTCAGGAGGTTCTATCTTTCAAAAATCTTGCTCAAATCCCCTTTAAACTTGAGTATGCGCATCAATCCCAAGGCCAAAACCTCATCTCTTGGCCCCCAAATCATGCCCGCAGCTCCAAATCTGTAAATCATCTCCAAACAAAACATAAAATCAAGTTATCCCACCAAAAATCTAATAAAATAACTCACAAACAAAAATCCACAGTTCAAACTTGAGTCTGTGCATCCTGGCGCAGACTCAACCCTGAAATTCACAAAAAATAAAAAAGCAGCTTCCCGAGCACTAAAAAATGATCTGAAACCCTCTGAAAATCAAGTTTATTCTTATCTATCAAAATATCAAATAAAAACACCACGTTGTTCTTGAAAAAATGCAAAAAACAACTAAAAACACATTGGTGACAAATGAGTCTGCGCTACCCAGTGCAGACTCAACCCTGAAATCCCAAATTTGGCCTTTTTGACCTTAATTTCCCTCCAAATTAAACCCAAAAATTTGCATAAAAACTTTATACTTTATATAAGTCAAAAACCTAAATAAAAGCTTAAAATTCTTTTTTGCAAAAAATATAAAAAATGTTTAAACACTTTGATAAACAATGATCTGTGCTCTATAGTGCAGACTCAACCCTAAATTCTTAAAATCTGATTTTTTGACCATTAATTTCCCATCAAATCAAATCAAAACCTTAAAAATAAACCCTATATTTTCCACAAATCAACACCCAAACAAAAACGATAACTTCTCCCTAAAAATAACCTAAAAAAACTAAAAAAATAGGCTTGTGACAGGTGAGTCTGCGCTACCCTGCACAGACTCAACCCCTAATTGCTAAAATCCAAATATTTAAACTCTAATCCCTTTAAAATTGAATCAAAAACCCCGAGATAAAAATAAAATACTTTCAATAAATAAAAAATCAAATAAAAACTCAAATTTGCCTTTTTGCAAAACATAAAAAATACCTAAAAGAAGCCTCACTTCCACCTTACTCATTCTCTAAAACCCTACAAATTCAAAACATAAAAAGCATAAGTATTTAAAGCATCTTCCACTCAAATCAAATAAGAAAACATAAAAAACACTTTACAAATCAAATCTAAAATCTCTTCACTCAAAGAATGTTTGTTAAAAATGTCATCTACTTCAATCAAAACACCATAAAAAAGATCTCCATTCCTTTCACAAATCAAAAATCAAAATAAAATACAAGCATTCTCATTGGTAACAAATGAGTCTGCGCATCCGTGCGCAGACTCAACTTCATGTTCACTTCTAAACTTAAAAAATTCAAACAAATCTTCAATGCATCCACAAAACAATCCAAAAAGACTAAAAAATGTCTCCAATCATCATCCATCAATAAAAAATCAATAAATCAAGTCTTGCGTAGACTCAATTTTAAACTAAAAAAAGAGTTTTCTTCTCAAATAAAAACTGAAATTCATTCATTTTTCAAATGCAATCTTGTATATCTTACTTATATAATTTCAAAGGGTGTTATTCTATTCTTCCGACGATTAATCAAGGGTTTTCCTCTTAGGAGGATGTAATTAACGCTATTCCATTTATGGGTAGCGGGATCAGGTCGAAGAACTACGCAATCATCTGATTGAGTCAGGTAAAGCGCACAAATAACAAATCAAAAATCAAAAAATCAAGATCAAGTGCATTTTTTCCCTAAAAAATGTACGACAATCTCTTTTGGCACGCCCGGTGGGACTGATCCTCCCTTCATCTTCTCGTCGGAAGAATAAGGATAACACCCATTCTTTGAAGTTATTGATTATCTCTTTGTTGTATTACAGGAGACTCAATGGAATCAAAAGTTTTCTTCGGCCCTCTGGTGGTCGAGAACCAAGCTCGCTATGACTACCTGGCGGTACCTGTGGCATTCGGGAGCTTCCCTCCCGTTATTGGTTTTTCGAATTTTCTCGGGGTGGTCTTCATACAACCTGAGATTATATCTGATAAACCCCAAGCACAAGTAGTCAGCTGCTGCACTATTCACAGTCATGCTGCATCATCTTCAAAACAATATCGGAGAAATACACGTAAGGGTCAAAATCCCCAATTCAAGTCAAAGGCAGTCTCTGCACAATGGTCCAGGACCAAAAAATCAATCCTTGTTGAGAGCCTGCGGATCTTTCTAGACGGCAACAAAGTTGATACTTCCAAAGACCCACAGGTTCCAAATATTCCAGTTCAAAACTCATTCCAGGTCTTTGAAGACATGGACAGAGAAAGAATGAAAAATGAAAGAAAAGAAAAAAGAAAAGCTAAGATTCAGATGTCAGAAAAGCAAGAAAGAAACCCCAAACCAGCTTATTGTTATGGGACGAAATATTGTCAAAAGCCACCAACAAAACAAATATGGGTGCCCAAACATCAAGAAGATCAATATGCACAAGAAAAATCAAAGCCTGCGGATCTTTCTAGATGGCAACAAAGTTGATACTTCCAAAGACCAACTGGTTCCAAATATTCCAGTTCAAAACTCATTCCAGGTCTTTGAAGACATGGACAGAGAAAGAATGAAAAATGAAAGAAAAGAAAAAGGAAAAGCTAAGATTCAGATGTCAGAAAAGTAAGAAAGAAACCCCAAACCAGCTTATTGTTATGGGACGAAATATTGTCAAAAGCAACCAACAAAACAAATCTGGGTGCCCAAACATCAAGAAGATCAATATGCACAAGAAAAATCAAAGCCAATCTTTCAGTCACAAAGACGGCAAATATGGAAACCAATTCAAAGGCAGCTGCCTCATGCTGAGTTGCCAAAAAGAAAGAAGTCAAAAGAAAGATATGAAAATGAATAGTTGAAAAAGCCTTAAAAAACATATGCATTCCAAAGGCTGCAGCTGAAGCCTCCTTCTGCAAGGAGATCAGCAAAATTCACCCAAGGAAGCCTGATGATTTATTCATGTCATACTATCAACAAGTATGGGGTACTCCCTGAAGATCCAGAAGAAATCAGAGATTTAGCCTCAAGGCCGGGTCTAGTTACCCGAAGAATGCAAGCGGCAGCCATAGTTGCCCAAAATTTTCCTACTCTTTTGGAAAACATTGATGAGGAAGCAGAGCTATCTGCAAATGTCATTGAAGCATCAGGAGAAGCTCTTTCTGCACCGACAGAGCAGCAGCTTCCACAGCAAATCAATCAGCAAAACGAAGCAGAACCAAGCATAACTCAGTTGTTATTGCAAGAAATTGAGTTGTTGAAAAAGCAATTGAAAGAAAAAGATGCCCAAATACAGGGGGCAGGATGGGCTGGTAAAGAAGGAGGTGCTTCAACTTCCTCTTATCCTCGGGTGGCTAACCCTCTAGTTCCACCTCCTCCATCTCAAAATCTCCTAAATATATCCATGCAGTCATCTAGGCCTGTGCCTATGAGTGAAACACCTACATATATGCAAGTATCCAATAGTCAAGCCGCTCCTGCAACAGTATTGCAAGACAATTTGATCTCAAATTTGCCACTCCAGGCCTCCCAAGTTCAGGGAGTTAATTTCTTCCCAAATCCAGCAGATCCTGCTGTGGCTCAAAGGCTGATGTTAGAACAGCTCATTGATATGAAGCTGGCAGAAAGAGTGGAAGGTACCTCCACAGTATATGATGTGTATAAAGTACCATATCCGATGTATCATGCCATGAAAAGGCTTCCGCTGGGAATGACCAAAGTGCCCAAGTTTGAAAAATTCAATGGCCAGGGAAATCCAAAAGAACACTTGGCATATTATAATGGGGCAATGGGAGACCTAGCCACTGATGAATCTTATATGCTGAAATTTTTCGGGTCTTCGCTAACTGGACTCGCATTTGAATGGTATTCTTCTCTTCGGCTTGGTTCTGTTGCAGGGTGGGCCGACCTTCAGAAACAATTTCAAGACAGATTTTATCTGGTGGAGAGAGAGATCACTCTGGCAGAACTATATACTGTGAAATAAGAAAACACTGAAAATGCTTCCAAATTCATTGCTAGGTGGAGGAATCTTAGCATGAAATGCAAAAGACCACCATGTCAAGAAGATGCAGTGGTGATATGCAAAAGTAATCTGAAAAATGAAGTCCTTGAAAGGCTGGTAACTATTGAAATCAAGTCTTTTGACAAATTGAATACTGTGGTATCAGAAGTTGAAAGTTTTCTGAGCCGATCCAAAAGTGAATCAAGCAACAACAAAGGAAAATTTGATAGAAGAAATGCTCCACGTGAGTCAAATATAGTAGATTTATCTACGTTCATCACGGAGCAACAAAAGAAAGGTCCAGTCCCGCAGGTCGAAACCAGCAACAATAGAGAGAAAGAAGTCCGAGCCTTATCTTCTCTCAGAGACATAATGAACAGGCCATACAGCTTCCCCAAAGACAAAACTCGTGTTCTATTTGAATAGGCACGAAAATACAATCAAATTATGTTACCACAGTCGAAGAGACCAGAAGATGCCAAAAGATCTAATGATCCAAATGATTGTCCATATCACCAAATCATGGGACATCCTATTGAAGAATGCTATGTGTTCAAGGATGCCGTTGAAAAATTAATTCATAAAGGTGTTCTGAAGATGGGAGATCATCTTGTCAATCCTCTGCAGCCTCATGCCTGGACAAAAGCAAATGTGGTATCTGTAAATGTGCATCATATGGTTCCTATTTACCAGTCATTAAGCTCAGAAACTGCAGAAAGAAGCACACAAGCCACTTATGAGCAACTGGTACTTCAACCACTCCAAGCATCTCAGTGGTAGACAGTTAAAAAGAAGTCAAGATCTCATATCAAGCAAAAATCATCAGAAGTATATGTTCACGGAGGTATTTTACGACGGCCGACATATGTTCAGCCCGTCCCTCCACCAAATTTGGATAATATGATATCTGATATGTCCAAAATGGCTTTATCTACGCCAGTCGAAGCTGCAACTGCCAGCAAAGAACAATGTGTGTCCTCTCCTCAACAGGAGACATCCCAATCAAGCTCAAATTACCCTGCTCTAGCAAACAGTATATGGAAATGGGTATATCCTCATACTGTAAGGAGAGTTACCAACAGAAGAAGAAAAAGAGAAACACCAATACCAATTCTACCTAAGGGTAAAGATCCGCTGTCAAAGTTGCAACAGCTAATAGACAGCTTGGATGAATATGAACAACCTCAAAGAAAGCTAATAAAGCTGAAGCATTATATCCCATGGGAGAAGCTCCAAAATATGACAATGAAACAAATACATGAAGAAGCCCTATTCTGGGAACATGAAGTCAAAAAGCCGAAGACTGATGATAATCAGGAAAATGGGAAAGAAGAGCAGGAAGGCACTTGCACTGTCATGTCTTGCAACACAATATCAATAATAAATGAAAGTGAAGATGATGAGTAGGACGAAATATTCCTTGCTCCAAAAATGGAGGTGATGGAAAGCTCTACATCAACTCCAAATGAGCAACATGTCACCCGCTCTGGCAAAAAGTGGGGACGGAAGCCTCCATTGGCTACCACTCAAAAAATTATCCAGTTGCAGGGAGAAACACCATATGTCATACCAAAACCAGAATTCAGAGGAATGGAATCCATGCCTTTGTCAAAAAGAAATATTCAAATCCCGCCTCCGGTCGGGTTGTATCCAGAAAATTCTGATCAAGAAAATGGGGTGTTACCCTCTTTATATGAATTTATGGCAGTTCAAAAGTCTACAAAGAAAAGTAAACAGGTCCAGCAGCAGCCGTCTGAAGAACAAGACCCTCAGGTTGCCTCTCTAGAAGTTCACGATAATGAAAAAGCAGAAAAGAAAGTCATCGGCTTACTAAAAAGGTTGCCATCCAAATTTACTGTGTGGGAAGTTTTGTCACTCAGTGAGGAATTGCGAAAGGCTCTCATTGCAGCCTTAAAAACTCCTCAAATTTATGAAGCTCATGCAGCAGAAATTCAAGAAATACCCTATGAGTCATTCACGGCTTCCATCACCTTCACTGAAGATGATATGTTGTTGCCTACAAATGACCACAACGGGCCACTCTACATGAGAGGAAAGATAAATGGACAATATGTCAACAGAATCCTGGTTGATCAAGGCTCTTCTGTCAGCATCATGCCTCTCAGAACTTTCCAAAAATTTCATTTTCATATGCACCTAAGAAGAGTGCAAGATTTCAAAATAGCTGGATTCAACCAGAAGTCAGAAACACTGATTGGGGCAGCTGAATTTGAAATGGTCGTCGTGACTTTCACTTCACAATCCTCTTCCATATCATAAATTATGATACCACATACAAAGCTTTGCTTGGGCGGCCATGGATACATCAATATTTTGTGGTGCCGTCCTCATTGCATCAATGCATTAAATTCCCCTGGGAAGGGCAAATACAGCGGGTCTTCGCTGATCTCGAGCCTTTTGAGGTTCATGAATGTCATCTCATGGATGCCAACCTCTACATACCTCCACCCTTGGAGGAAAAAGAAGATAAAGAAACAGAAAAGCTTGATACCAGTCGAAGCAAGGAATGGTTTCCACCTCCACCAGATATCGGCTCTCTCAGTCTTGAAGACAAAGAAGCTATTGTTCTAAAAAGTTCTTCAAAGACAACCAAACAACAAGATGTACTCTCTACATAAGTCATGGTCCCAGTCGAACTAATACATCCTATTGAAGAGTATGAATGTCGGCTCGTAGAGCCTTTGAAGAAATTTGTGGTTCCTCACGAAGATGGACATAAAACAATCTTTTATAGAACTGATGAACAGTCGGCTACTAAAGACAAAGACTGCTATATTCCCGATATAGAAGAAGAATTATGGCTTAACATCATGGGTCTCCCAGACATGACAAAGCATATTGAGGAATTAGCTAAGGCTCAGTCGATTTCATTATATCAAACAAAAAAGGAATGGAGCAGGTTCCAACAGCTATGGTACCCTCCAAACATGTCCAAAGCATTGATGCAACATACACAATATCCAAGCTTGGGATATATCTTGCCGGAAGAAGAAACTCCTGAATTATCAGTAAATATGACATCTATTTTGCCAGAAATATCAGAAATTGCACAAGCAATATATGATAACTATGATGAAGAGCAGCCCACAGGTCAGTCTATTCAAGAAAGCCAGCCAGAAACTGATCAATCTCCTATTCCGGCATGTCAATGCTAGAAACATCTTGAAGAAGAAGACATCCAAGTCTCAGAAGTCATGGAAAATGATATCCCAAGTTCCAATATGGTTCAAAATATACCAGAAGAACAAGAAATTCCATATATCACCCCTGAACCTTATGTTAACACAGGTCAAAGGGAAGATGAGCTCACTCAGCTTATAGAAAATCAACAGGCAGATCCTGCCCCAAATATTTTCACAGCAAATCAATCAAATGAAATTGACCAAGAAGTCAACAAAATTGAAGCAGAAATTGAAGAAGAAGTAAATGAAGAAGATCTAATGGAGCTCCTGCCAGCACCTCCAGAACTTGAAGATGGAGGGCAAGCTACGGTTGATGAACTCCTTGAAATCAATTTGGGCTCTGAAGAAGACCCAAGACCAACATATATAAGTGCATTGCTCAGTCAAGAACAATAGCAAGCATATATTTCGCTTCTGAAGGAATTCCGGGATTGTTTTGCCTGGTCCTATAAAGAAATGCTTGGGTTAAATTCAGAATTATCTCAACATGAGCTGGCCATTGATCCAGCCATCGAGCCAATCAAACAAGCTCCGAGAAGAATGAGGCCGGAGCTGATAAACAAAATCAATGCTGAAGTCAACAAGTTAATTGATGTTGGCTTCATACAAGAAAATCAATATACAATATGGCTGGAAAATATTGTTCCAGTCAAAAAGAAGAATGGACATATAAGAATCTGTGTAGACTTCAGAGATCTAAACAAGGCATGCCCAAAGGATGACTTCCCAGTGCTTGTTACCGAAATTATGGTCGATGCCACCACAGGACATGAAGCTTTGTCTTTTAGGGATGGATCGTCGGGATATAATCAAATATGGATGGCTGACAAGGATAAGATCCATACTGCCTTCAGAACTCCTAAAGGAATCTTCCACTACAAAAGAATGCCCTTTGGCCTCAAGAACGCCGGTGCAACATACCAAAGAGCGATGACCAAGATATTCGATGAATTCCTTCATCAACAAGTTGAATTTATGTTGATGACCTAGTTGTCAAAACCAAGAAAAAGGAAGATCATATGCAAGATCTTCGCACCATATTTGAAAGGCTGAGGCAATACAGCTTGAAAATGAACCCCATGAAGTGCGCCTTCGGGGTTTCAAGTGGCAAATTTTTGGGCTTTATTGTCAGATACAGGGGTATTGAAATAGACCCAGCCAAAATCAAAGCTATCCAGGAGCTTCCGCCTCCGAAGAATCTCAAAGAGTTGCAGTCCCTTCAGGGATGACTCGCATATATTCGAAGGTTCATATCCAACCTAGCCGGGTGGTGTGAACCCTTCTCTAAATTAATGAAAAAAGATGCTCCATTCATATGGGATGATGAATGTCAAAATGCGCTTGAGAAAATCAAGCAATACCTTGCATCGCCACCTGTGTTGGGGGCATCTATCAAAGGCCAGTCATTAATCTTATATATCACTGCTCAGGAGACTTCTCTGGGGGCAATCATGGCACAAGACAATGAAGAAGGTAAAGAGCAAGCACTATATTACTTAAGCAGAAGGCTGATTGGGGCTGAACTCCAGTACTCACCTATCGAAAAGATATGCTTAGCCTTGGTCTTTGCAGCTAAAAGACTTAGGCACTATACGCTATCACATGAAATCCAGCTCATCTCTAGGGCTGATCCTCTCAAATATATCCTCAATCGACCAGCTTTGAAAGGTCGTTTGGGCAAATGGGCAGTCCTCCTCATGGAGTTCGACATTAAATATGTCCCTCAGAAAGCCATCAAAGGTCAAGCCATTGCAGACTTCTTTGCAGCACATCTAGTGCCAGAAGATTCACCGTTGGTTACCGACCTGCCAAATGAAGAAACATTAGAAGCTAACCATACTGAACAAAAGATATGGCAGCTATATTTTGACGGGGCCTCCCGTTCAGCAATTGCACAAGATGGTACATTCACTACAAAGGCTGGGGCAGGCATTGTCCTGATATCTCCAGAAGGTGAGGTTCTGCATACCTCGTGTTCCTTAACTAAGCCATGCACCAACAATGAAGTTGAATATGAAGCTTTGATAGTTGGCCTGGAAGTTGCTCTGGATATGGGCATTCAAATGATTCAAGTCCATGGAGACTCAATGTTAATTATATACCAAGTCCAAGGAATATATGATGTCAAAAAGCCCGAGTTTATTCCTTATCACAAAAGGGCCCTCAAGCTGATACAAAGATTCTATTTCTTTGAAATCAATCATATCAACCGCAGTGCAAATGCTCAAGCTGATGCTCTGGCTAAATTAGCAAGTTCTCTGACTCTACCGCCAGAAGGGTCCCTTGAAATATGGGTCAAGAACAGAGGATTGTTACCAACTGTATTGGGAGAAGAAACAGAAATGCAAACAGAAGTATGTGCAGTGGAAGAAGCTAATAAGCCTGATTGGAGGGAAATGCTTCTCGACTGGTTCAAGCATAAAATATTGCCAAGCACTCGAATCAAACGTGCTAAACTGATCCGTATCAAGGATTCATATGAATACAAAGGAGACGCTCTCTTTCGAGTGACATATGATGGCAAAAGAAAGGTTCTACTCAGATGCCTGTCAACAAAAGAGATAGCTAAAGCCTTGAGGGAAATACATGCCGGGGTCTATGGTGCTCACCAGTCTGGCCCCATGATGAAAAATCAACTCAAACAATTGGGCTACTACTGTCCCACAATGTTCGATGATTGTGCACAATATGCCAAATCATGTCACAAATGCCAGGAACATGGCCCAATTCCAAGAAAACCTCCGGTGCCCTTGCACCCTACAGCACCATCATGACCTTTTGTCGAATGGGGCATGGACGTTGTCGGTCCATTCATATACTCCTCAAGAGGTTCTAAATATATCCTGGCCGCCACGGATTATTTTTCTAGATGGGCCGAAGCAGTAGCATTAAGAGAAGTCACCGGGGCAGCCGTTGAAAGGTTCCTCCACCAAATATGTTGTTCAGATATGGTGCACCCAGTCGGATCATCTCAGATAATGGAACATGCTTCCGAAATCAAATCATATACAAGCTAGCTGCGAATTCAAAATTGATTGGAGGACCTCTACAGTCTACAATCCACAAGCCAATGGGTTAGCAGAAGCCTTTAACAAGACTCTATGCAACCTTCTAGCAAAGACAGTCAATTCAACCAAGAAAGACTGGGAAGAAAGAATGTATGAAGCATTATGGGCTTACAGAATCATATACAAAACTCCAACAGGTTGTTCTCCCTATTCCTTAGTGTATGGGTCAGAGGCAGTCGTACCAATTGAATTGGAAGTCCCATCATTGTGCATTGCCTTAGAGCAGGGGCTTATCAAAGGAAATCAATCAAATGCAGAAAGACGGCTCGAGAAGTTATTAGCCTTGGAAGGCGACAGACTTCGAGCCCAACAAAATATCCAGATATATCAAGCTCGCATGGCTCGAGCATTTGATAGACTAATCAAAGAAAGAGCCTTCAAGAAAGGAGACCTAGTTATGGTCAAAAGAAGAGAAGTCATGGCGTCAAATCCAAAAGGGAAGTTGACCAGTAATTAGATCGGTCCCTATGTCATCAAAAATGTTTATGAAGGAGGAGCATATACCCTCACCAATTATAAGGGAGAAGTGCAGTTTCCTCCCTTAAATGGCAAACATATGAAGCGCTATCATGCGCCACCTCCCTGCTTTCCAAGCGAAGGTTGAAAAAATATATGAAGCACTGTCTATGGCGTGAATATGATCACCACGAAGATAGTTAAAAGAAATCATCCAGTTCTCGAGATGTATTCCCCCGAGACTATAAATCTTAAATGACATGGTAAATTTAACCTGCCGATATGAGCTAAGGACATTGAAGAGGCTCCAAAAGACTTTACGAAGCCGCCCCAAAGCACCTCATAGGTTGCCAATGATGAAATGCCATTGAAAATGAAAGAAAAAGAAAAAAGTTGGCACGACTATCCCGCTAGTCAGGCAATGGTGCTGAGGCAAACCCGGTGCGGAGGGAGTATAAATCATTCCCCGCTTCCCGTTTTATAACCGGTCGAAGTTTTCAATCAAATTAATCTGAATCGATGATGGTTTTCCGATTCTGAAATTGTTTGATATAAATATGCATATGTATTGCAACCTGATCTCTTCAATGAACAGGGGGCAAGAAGTTACAAAGAAATAGAAAAGATGGCCTGAGTCCTGCTGAACCTTGCCATTCAAGTACAAATGCAAATCTAAGCTCAAATTCAAGCACAAGCTCAAAGTCAAGTATGGACTGGCCTGGGTCAGCAAGGCTCCGCAACTCAAGTTCAAAGCTCCAGCTCAAATTCGAGCAGAAAATCAAATTCAAAATTCAAGTTCAAAGTTCAAGGATTAAAGCTTCAGCTTAGAAGCAAATTCAAATTCGAATTCAAATCCAGAGCTCCACCTGAAAGGCAAGCTGAAGTTCAAAAGCAAATCGGCTTGAGTCAACAAGACCCGCCGCCTAAAATTCAAAGCTTCAAATCAAGCTCGAGCTCAAAATGCAAGCTCAAATGCAAGTTCAAATGCAAGTTCAAAGCTCCAGCCAAAGAGCAAGCACAAATTCAAGATAAGTCAGCCTGGGTCAACAGGACCCGCTGCTTAAACTCAAGATCAAAATCCAAGTTTCAAGTAAACTTGAAAGCAAGAAGATGGCCCGGTTTCATTTGATTCCGCCATCCAAGGTCAAAACAAAGAAGAGGATCCGGGTTTATTCAACCCCTCCATTCAAAGCTCAAGTTCAAGTTTAAATCGGCCTGGGTCAATAGGACTCGCCGATTAAATTCAAAGCTCCTGTTCAAATTCGAGCTCAAATTCAAGCTTAAATTCAAATTCAAAATTCAAGTTCAAGCTCCAAACCAGGCTTAAATCCAAGTATGAAGCAGCCTGGATCAACAGGATCCGCTGCTTAAATCCAAGTTCAAGCTCAAATTCAAGTTTAAGTTCAAGATCAAATATCTAAAGCTCCAGTTCAAGCTCGAGCTTAAGTGTTAACATTCGAAGCTCAAATTCAAATTAGTTTGGGTCAACAGGACCTGCCGCATAAATTCAAGCTCAAATTCAATTTCAAAGTTCAAATTTAAAGCTCCAGCCCAAGAGCAAGCACGAATTCAAGTATAAGTCAGCTTGGGTCAGCAAGACCCGCTGCTTAGATTTAAGTTTGAAATCCAAGTTTAAAGTAAATTTGAAGGCAAAATAAGATGGCTTGGGTCTAGTCGACCCCGCTATTCAAAGCTTAAGTTCAAATAAGTCAGCCCGGGTCAGCAGGACCCGCTGCTTAAGTTCAAGCTCAAAGCAAAGTTGAAAACAAGAAAATGGCCTAGGTTCACACGATCCCGCCATTCAAAGTACAAATTCAGAGCTCCAATTGAAGTTCAAATGCAAAAAACCAAGCCTAAATCCAGGCTCAAGTTCAAATGCAAATCGGCCCAAGTCAGCAAGACTCTGCCGCTCAAGTTCAAAATCAAATCCAAATGCAAATTCAAGCTCAAATTTAAATCGGCTTGAGTCAACAAAACCCGCTACACAAATCTAAGCTTAAATTCAAGTTCAAGATTCAAATACAAGCCGGCGTGGGTCCTACTAGACTCTACTGCCCAAGTTCAAAGCAAGTTCAAAATAAAGAAGATGGCCTGGTGCATTCAGCATCGCCATTCAATTCTAAGCTCAAATTCAAATCCAAGTGCAAGCAAAAGCGAAGCAAAGTAAGTCGATCGGGGTCTTCAATGACTAAGTCGCACCGGTGGCTGGCCCGGGTCCTTCATGACTCTGTCATGCCCAAAAGACCGGGTCTCCGAGAGGAGCACTCCGTCACCAATCAAGTAAATTCAAATCAAAGCAAAGTAAGTCGACTGGGGTCTTCAACGACTACGTCGCACCGGCAGATGGCCTAGGTCCTTCATGACTCCGTCATCCCCAAAAGACCGGGTCTCCGAGAGGAGCACTCCGTCACCAATCAAGCAAATTCAAATCAAAGCAAAGTAAGTCGACTGGGGTCTTCAACGACTACGTCGCACCGGCAGATGGCCTAGGTCCCTCGTGACTCCGTCATCTCCGAAAGACCGGGTCTCCGAGAGGGGTACTCCGTCACCAATCAAGCAAATTCAAATCAAAGCAAAGTAAGTCGACCAGGGTCTTCAACGAGTACGTCGCACCGGCTGATGGCCTGGATCCCTCGTGACTCCGCCATCCCCGAAATTACTAGGTCTCTGTGAAGAGTACTTCGTACTCCCTATCTACCTCGGCTACAAACCTATGAGTCTGCTGTGGTAGTTAGGGTTCATCCATTCAAAATCACCCCTAGTTCATGACCAAAAGCTTTCAAGCCTGTCATTAATAATTAGGGTCCTCATGACCTAGGTATCTAGGTTTGCATCATCCAAACACCCCTGTCTACTACGGGCTACAAACCTATGAGTCCGCTTGAAGTATTCTGGGTTCATGCATTTCAAATCATACCTATGTTACCACGACCAAAAACCTATGAGTCCGTCGTTGGTACTTAGGATTTGCATGGCGTAGACCCTTCCGATCTATTGCCACCCTGCATAGTGGTTAAGATCCTTACGATCTTTGCCACCCCAATAAAGGCTCAGACCCTTACGGTTTATACCATTTTCAATAAACAAGTGATTGAGGTATTCATTACCCCTCTCACTCTGTCCTTCCTTTTTAAGCTTCAATAATCCCCATAACATTGTTAGTTATGGAAGCCAATAAACATTGTTAAGTCATCTTCATTTGAAATCTTTTCCTTTCAGCTTTGCAGTTACCATAGATGCATACTTCACCCTACTTCATTTACAACAAAGGGAGAGAGAGGTATAAAAAAAAAATGAGAGAAAAATCAAAAGGGGCTTAAAAATAGAGATGCCTCGCCGAACTTGATCGTACCTTCTGCGGTCAAGGGAAACAAGGGCTATATACCCGGCTGTGGTGAAAACCCAAAAGGGCGCTACAGGCAAAATCAGGAACCCCGCCGTGTGAAAACCCGAAAGGGCGCACGGGCAAAAGCAAGAAGGGGCCGACTCCAGTGAAAACCCGAAAGGGCACTTGGGTCGGTAATGTGAATAAAAAAAAAAAAGAGAAATTCAAGTATGGCATTCATTGAAAGGGGGATATGATACAAAATTCTCTTTATAATGTGCTAAAAGTTTACAAGGAATGACTTCCATCCCAGTTTACATGGAAAAGCAAAAAGAAAATACCCTTCCCAAGTACAAAGTTCAAGTATAAACAACAGCATGGATCCTCGAGTAGCATGGACAGTAGAGGAAGTCCTTCTCCAACTTGAGTATGCAATTCAGAAAGAGCTTCTTCTTCAGTCTGCAGCTTGGAAACTTCACTAGATAATGATTCAATAAGGCCCTGGGAAACCAGAAGATCATCTTGACGTCTGTGTAAGCTGTTCCTTAAAGTTTCCAGTTCGGCTTCCGTAGCAGCAAGTTCATTCTCTAAGTGCTGAATATTTTCCACCAACAAGCCTTCTTTCTCTTCAAAGCCGGCTATTTCTGCCTGTTGCTGTGAAATTCAAAGAGAGACAGGCTGCATCTGCAAGGTATATTCGTGCCGCTGAAGAGACAAGGCTTAGCGTCGATCGTGTATAACTGAGTGAATATATTCTTGACGCTTAAAAAATTTCGAAGCAGTGGAAGCAATAGGAAGCCATTCATCCAAAGAAGCTCCTGCTAGGTGAATCCATGAAGTCATGCTCTCAATTTGCTGGTGAAGAAGATCATATGATGAACTAGGCCGCCGGCATATAATTTGTCGTAAAAGCCTGATATTGGCACCAAGGACATCAATACCCTGTATGCCTGAACCAACAGGAATAAAAGGGATAGCAATATGCATAGACTCATCCACTAAAGTCCAGTCCATGACCGTTTGACGGGAAGAACAAGGCACCGAACTGGATGAAAGCTCAGAAATAGAAGGGGCAGATGTGACAGCTACAACGCTTGATATGGCTGGGGGCAGGTCACTTTCTGTAAGTTTAGCTGCGGGCAAAGCAACTATAAAGGCGGAAGGTCCGGATAAAGTAATTGGCTAAGAAGAAATCTGTACAAGGGATGATGTGCATATATGAGTCACAATATCAATAAGCCGAAGGATATGTTCAGCAGAGTTTAATCTACAGGGGACAGTATGGGATACTATCACCTGTCGACTCGGTGAACTTGTTCCCGAGTCAACCCCGTCATGCTCTGAAGTAGCCGCAATATCCGCAAGCTCCAGAGCTGAAGGTTCCACAGTCTTGATATCCGAGAAAGTAATGACCTCTGTCGAAGTTATAACAGTTGGAACCATTGAAGTCTCTTCTGGTTGCGCATCTTCAGCAAAAACAATTTCTGCCTCTTCAGAAGAAGAAACCAGCATGGAGGCCGATATTTCAAAATCCATGTCCCTTTCAGTCGGGACGTAAGGAATTTCCATCCTTTCCGCATGAGCCGGGGATGCCTGATATTCAAAATATATACAAGTCAAGCTTGAATGATGGAAAAAGCAGAAAAGATGCGGTAAAGCGAGATTACCATAGCAGACTGCACTGTTTCAACCTGATGAGTCTGTGATATCAAGCCTTCAGTTGCTTCAAAACCTATATGGTCGAAGTCAAAAATTCAGTAGTGAAATGAAATCACTATTGCTATAAGTCTTAGAAGGGTTACCTTGATCCCTCGAGGGCGACCAGACAGTTGTTTCTGGCAAAGCTTCACTACTAATGTGTTCAGCAGTATGGGAAGAAATAGAAGGTGAAGGAGGAATGCCGCTTATTTCTTCCACACTGGAAGAAGTACCATCAATTTCTTCTTTCCTTGTTTGAGCCAATAATCTCGAAGACTGGCGCTTGGGCAGGACAATCTTTTCAGGGGGGACAGACTCTTTGGGCCCCTTGCGAAATCTTTTTGCAACCTGCTTAACCCTCCCTGTAATGGAAACAAAAGGAAGTTGTTCATCATCAATGTCAAAATTTTGAAAGGCATAAATCAAAAGCATAATGCATACCACCCTTGGCTGGGGATGGAGAAACCAGGGCACTCGCCCGCTTGGCAGTTTTCACTATAAAAGCTTCAAATTCAGCAAGCACCGGCAAATTGACAGGAGGAAGAGGTTCAGGGGCAGGCTCTTGTCTCTTCTTTGTACGTGCCTCTTTGGCAGTGGCAACCGCCCTCCCTATAGCACTGACCTCCACAGGGGATACAGGGTTTGATGTTTTAGAAGGCACAGGAGGAAAGAAAAATGGTCTCTTTGCAATAGCCATTGCACTCCGATGCTGCTGAGTCAGATATTTAGCCGCAGGCACTACAAGAAATATGCAAAAGAAGAAATCAATTTATATAAGCAGAGAGAAGGCACAAAGCTCAAAAGAAGTCAAGTACAAATACATAGACTTACAGCAATCACCTTCATAATAGTTTGATAAAGACTAGTATTCATATATGGAAGACTTATCTCTGAGCGAAGCCTCCTTCACAATATATATGACATCATTCATCGTCTTTGCTTGAGAAGCTAGGCCACTGAGATCATAATGCTTTTTATCACTCAAGCAAATGCCCAAGCGCAAAGCATCAAGTCCCACCCATCTATATGATCCCAAGAAGCGGGTAGTTTTGCATCCAACATACCCTGCGCAGTGGAATCCTGGGATACACCACAATATTTCAAAAAGGCAAGTAGCCAGCTGATGCCCTTGTAAAAATCAGGCTTCTCTTCCTTGTGCGGGACATAAAATCTCTGAATGCCTGAGAGACTCTTAGAAGCTTGCTAAGAATCTCTGCCACTGATATCTTCCTCTTCCGGGAAATCGATATCGGGACAATCTTCAGAGGTCGCAGAAATATTAAATTGTTTCAAGAAATCTCCTTTCATCTCTTAAGTATCCAGCCTTGTCAACTCTGGATCAATCAAGGGTAAAGAATCTCTATGACGAGCCTTATAAGCTGCCCGTCTCTATGCATACATAGCAGCATTCTTATCATCTAAGAAGTGCAGATAATGGAACTCTATATCAAAAGGGATTTCCCGTTGGATCTCTAAGATTTTCTTCCCAGTATTGCTCCAACATTGGGTCCTCTCCTGGCTATAGATGTTGGTGCGCATTCGCCACCATCTAACATATTCACATGTCACACGAGGGACAGCAGAAGGAATTCTGAAAGAAACATTTTCAAATCGGTGGAAATAATCCCACCATTCACGGGCCCTCTGCAGTCCGCTGGAGCCTAAAAGATGGCGGTCAGGAAGCTGAAATATGTGATCACAAGAAGGAATGCACTGATCATATCCAAAATTCTTGCCGAAACGGAAAGGATAATAGGGTTCTAAATAAACTACAGATCCCTTCCGGTATACCAAGACACTAGGTGTGATGGATAGAAGCCATGATCTAATCTGACTATCCAATGCAAATTTCTTCAGTAGCTGCTTGGTCTGAGAATGGGTGAACTCAACAGGATTACCCTCGGCAAATACTTTAAAGGGGCTCACTGGAGGACGAGAATTAGCAGTATGCTTCCAAAAACGTAAGTCCCCTTCAGTTTTTCGCCTGGTGTCAGTCAAGATATCGCGAATCTCATAAAGTTGCTTCTGGGTATCTCCTCCATCAACACTTGCATATTCAATCATGCGTGGAAATATACGAGGGGAAGCCAGGCTCTTCGGGGCAGACTCTGAAAAAATAGAAGCCACCCAGACATTGAAGAAATGAATGGGACCCACAACATTAAATTCTCGTGGTTTCTGCTGCTCAACCACTTGGCCAAGAGTTTTGAAAATCAGGCACAGAGTAACTGGAGCTAGAGACAGTTTAATTCCCCAGGCTAGTTCACAAGCTCCATAAAGAGTCTCAGGACGAATTACTCCCTCATCCCCCTAAGGAATAGCAAAATTCGAAAGCCAGTAGGCCAAGTATGCTGCCAAATGGGTATTCCTATCCAAGTCCAAGGGATTGGCATCTTTCTTGTGTTCCTCAAATATGATATCAGGATATCCCTTTCGGTGCCTGGCTGTCTGTCCCATGAAGACTGGAGTCTCACCAGCCCCAAGAAAGTCTGTATATCGAATGTCAACATTATAAAAGAAACGGAGCCAGACAACTCCGCGGACCCGTGTCCTCTCTCTGCGGGATCTCTTTTTCAGAGACTCTTCGCCAAAAGCCAGAATCATGTAAGCCTTGAGGAGGAATCTGTAAGACCTCCAGGTTGCATAACGGCCCTTGCCGTCTGTTCTGTCCTTGACAATGTCAGGATGGCATATTTCTTCATAAGGCTCTCCGTCAATGGGCAAGCCAGAAAGTTGATATAAAGTCCATAAATCCAGAGATGTCTCTCCTTCCGGAGTATAAAAGGTATTGAACTCCTTCATGAATACCTCGATCATCCCATAACAAAGGCCTTTAAAGATCGGGTATCGGAATCGAGCGGCATACACACTACCGAGAAGATCCACTCGGCTCAGCAAATCATGATAATGTTTCAAGACATAATCAGTGTACTCTACAAAATATTCTCTGAAACTGTGGCCGGATTTAAGCTTCAAGTCACCAAACCAGCCCATTGCTGCGTTCAATCTAAACCTTATGGCTAAACAGTCAAAAATCAATGGCTCTTCTCTGAAGCCCCATCTACATGGAGAAAGAAATAGCCCATGCCGTCTCTGCTTCGAGTCCGGGATACCTTTGTCATATCCCCACTTGGCAGGAATAAATGAAGGTGAGCGGGTCAGAATGCCGTTCTGAGGATGCATGATATTAGTCTCACTGGGCATGAGCATGTCTCTAGCATAACTCGGCTTGAACAAAGATTCACCGCGGGTTACAGTTCCCCTTAGGTTGTCTCGAAATTTCAAAATGGCATCCTCAGCATAAAAAGCCCTCCTTTCAGAACGTACTCCATTGACCTTGAAGTCAAGCAAGAAATTGTACAGATGCTAATCACTCGGAAGGTGAACTGGATAATCTTTGTCCCGTCTATATTTATAGAATCCTTCTGAAAAGACAAGCCTGCTCTCATCAACCTTGCCATTTGATTCATCGGCAAAGGGATGGTCCAAGACAGCAACCTCAAAAAATTGATGTAGTTCACTGTCCTCGTCTATGCCTACTGCAGGTGTCAAGTAAAAGGGACTTATCATAGGCCCACTCTCTTCAGCCATCATAGGAGTCTGTTCAAAAGACCCTGTTGGAGAAACTGGCACATCTTCGGAGACAGTCTCGGGCATCACAGCTTTGTCTTTCCCCCGAGAAGCCATTATACTGAAAAAGAAGAGGCAACAAGTCAAATCAAATGCAAAAAGTCTTCCTCGAAAAAGAAAATTCTGTCGAAATTTCGGCAGCATCTCCCCTTAAAGGAGGGCTGTTAAAATTTTATCGAGAGCCATCCAGGACAGACCGAGATGCTCCGATAAAAGGACGACCCATGTCAAAGATAGAGGGGTGTAGAAATGACATTCCAGTAACCCACTTCCCAAGAGCCGAGCTACAACCGGGACTAGGTACTGAAGCCGCAGCCCCAGGGATTGCTCCCGTGGGAACTGCCAAAGTCAAACAGCAGGTATGCTGAAAAAGAGCCATCCAACCTGTAGTGCTACAGTAGTGAGTCTGCGCCTACTGTAGATGGAGGGATCCAAAGTCGATTTTCTGAAAAAAGAAAACAAAGAAAAAATTGTTAGAGCATCAAACAAGGTAGAAGAGACTCTCTTCACTCTCCCCATGCCCGAATCAGTGACGGCCAATAACACCCAATCAGTCCCACCGACTAAAAATTCGAAGGAAAGGGCTCCACCTTTCACTTTGAAACTACGGTGCAGGAATCCTTCTTCCTCAAACGGCAGCCTTCAAGTCCAACCGATGCCCCTTTTCACGGCAGCAGTGATGCTCTCCAAAGTCCCTTACGAGGTTGCCGACGAAGAAGGAGCAAGGAAGGCAAGGTCGGCGGCTCTGAACCCGGTGGACAACACCTACAGGCGATGACAGCGGCGCTCCCCGATGGCGTTGCAACATTTGTCACCGGCCAAGGGAGGGGGAGGCGACCGACGGGCCAAGCAAATGGCACCCCCCAAAGCGGCGGAGGGCCGACACACAGACGGCGGCAGCGGCAGCTTTCGTCAGCAATGGCGCTCCCCGACAGCTGCTGTGGCGCCGGCGACGATGGGAAGAAGGAGGAAAGCGTGGCGGCGGCGATCTGCGGCGGCAACGGCCCGCTCCCGCGGCTCCAGCAGCGTCGTCCACCGGCGATGGCTAGAGGAGGAAGAGGAAGAGACGGACTGGCGCTCGGAATCTCCCAGCACAACAGCAAAAGAATCCCGCCCCCTTCCCTTTTTATAAGCGACTAGGCCGGTTCTTGAAGCCCTGGCCGGTCCAAGGCTCAAACCGGACCGAACAGGCGTAAACTCAAGGGCATATGCCCCCCTCTCCCAAACGTCATATAGATGGACCAGTTCAAAGCCAAAGTTGAACCGAAGCGGCGCAGACTCGAGGGGATCTGCCCCTCTCTCTCAAATTCAATATATATGGCCAGGTTTGGAGCTGAATTGAAGCCTGAACCAGTACAAACTCAAAGGGCACATGCCTCATTGTAAGGACTGAGGTTTCGAGTTCAGTATTCGGGTCGGATCGCCCGGTTTGGACCCTGAGGGGTCTTGAGAATTTCTTCTGAATGACGTCTGCCCTGCACGACGCCTTTCAAACGGCGTCTTGCTGTATGGACGCCATTTAGGGTTGTTGATGTTGTGCCACGTGGGCAGGTTTCGGGCCGCGAGAGTACGGCCCCTGTCTTGTCATCTGACGGCGTCCGTGATGGGCGACGCCATTCAGACTGCGACCCTGCGATGTCAGTGTACGGTGCCGGTCTTGTCATCTGAACGGCGTCGGTGGTGAGCGACGCGTTTCAGAGCGCTGTCAGTACGGCCCGTCCTGTCATCTGATTGGCGTCTGTCTCGGACGACGCATTTTAGCCAGTTTCAGATTGACCCTGCGAGCCCTCTCTTCTTTCCCTCATTCTCACCTTCTCACTCTCTCTCCTCGCCCTCTCCGCCCCTCCGACCCTTCTCTTCCCCTTTCCTTTCCCCTTCTTTCTCTTCCACTGCTCCACTACCTCTCACCACTACCACCACCACTTTCTTCGCGGCGTTCCATTCTCCGGGCGGCGGCCGACGTCCCGGCGGAGTGGCGGCGTCCTCGGAGTACCGGCAGCGGTCTGCGGTGCGACGGTTGGGCGGCGGAGCCAGGAGGAGTTAAATTATCGGTACGGGGACGAACCTTGTATGGATTGTAATCGTTTCAACCGTAGTTTCCATGTGAAGCATGATGCGTTTGGGGGTAGAATGAGCATGTTAAAAAGGAGTTTCTTAGTGATATGGTTGTATTTATGAATGTGGATTTATGAGTTCTCGCATGGTAGTTTGATTTCCCCTCTTCTTCTTCTGTTTCGGTGCGTTTTAGGGCATTTGGGGGTGAAAAGGGAACCCTCGGGTAGAGCTGCGGAACCAGGTTTCTGGCGTTAAATGACGTCGTGCCTGGACGACGCCATTTAGAATGGCGACGGGCCAGCACAACGCCATTTAAGCAGAAATCGTCCCATTTGAGGTTCCGTCAGTCTGGGGTTCTGGCGCTAAATGACGTCTTGCCTGGACGACGCCATTTAGAATGGCGACGGGCCAGCATGACGCCATTTAGGCAGAAATCACCCCGACTGAGTTTTCTGCAAGTTTCGGGTTCCGTTGTGAATGGCGTCTGAGGACAGCGACGCCTTTCTAAAAGGCGGCTTCCCAGGACGACGCCTTTCAGGCCAAACTTTGAGGCCGGGTTTAAATGAACCAATTTAGGGAGCTTGAATGGCGTCGGCCACGGGCGACGCGATTCAAGGCAGAACTTCATTAACTCTTGTTATTAATACGTGTTTCACTGTTAGATAGTTCAACAAATGCATGCTTTAAGTTGTACATCGAGGCTGAGGATTTCTGTGTGAATAGAATTACATTATGTGTGTGTGTGCTTATGCGGTTATGGAATTAGAACAACTGTGGTTTACGTTTGTCACCTTGTGCCGAAGTGGGAGGGCCTTAGTGTCTGTGAGGCATTGTTGCCGTACCGGTGAAGAAGGGGTACATGTTGTGTTTTCACCTTTGGCTGAGGGAGACATAACCACCTTGAGCCCGTCGGGCCGGAGTAGCCAGTGCGCTATCCGAGGGGTTGCTGTTTGGGCTCAGCGGGTCGGGGTTTTCCTGGATTGTCGTGGCAGCTTCTGGCGCGTTTCTTGCGGTGGAGCTGGGTGTGGTACTATTGGAGTTGTTTTACCCCTTCAGCCATTGGGCTTGATGTGACCTGTGATATCAAGGTCGCGAGTGGTACCCTTCGCCCTTTGGCCTGATGCAGCCCGAGAGGTTAAGGTTGTGGGTAGTCCCTATAGCTTCGGCTTGACGGGGGTTTCGCCAGTCCCCAGGGCCCTCCTGAAGCGCCGAGGCCTGGCGTGGAGGAAGTCCGGTCGGTAGGACAGTAGTCTAGACTGCTTGTGTGCACACGTAGCTGGGCAGTGGTGGTTCACTGGTCCCAGTTAGTCCTAGTTTGACTCACTGCTCACCCTACGGTGCCCGGAACACTGTAGGGGCGGACAGGCGTGAGTGTTGGTGGTGTTGTGAGGCGACGTTTGTCTGCGGTCGAAAGTGTGGTTTGGTCGCTTAGTTGGACCCTTGGTTATAAGTTGTTGCATTGTGTTGGGTTATTCGGATTACTTAGAACTGTGCCTATTGCATTGCTTATGCGTACGTTTCATATCAGGTTTTGGGAGCTATGTTTACTGCTTTATTTAATTGCCATATTTCTGTATTATTGCACTTGTGAGTGTGTGAGTGGGAGGCGGGGATCGGATGATCCCTACTGAGCCCAATTCTGGTGTGGCTCACTCCCTGCGGTTTCAGGTGTGGACCTCGTGGCGTGTGGCGGCGTGTGGTGTCTCCTTGGTGTGCGGACCAGCAGCTATCTCAGTTCCGAGGTATGCCCCGATGTTGTTGTACTTTGCTTCTGCCTGTACTTATTTAATTTGTTGGACCATGTAATTATTGTTGGACTGTATACGGACATTGTTATCTTCCTTCCTACGCGCTTGTAATATCTTTGTAGTCCGTGTGAATGTTATATTTAGCCTTGTTTAACGCTTACTCCTCCAGATGCGTTGTGTGAGATCCGGGTGTGAACCCGCAGTTAATGGTCCGACATCCATTTAGTAATCGGATTCCCGATTATAGGATGGCGGGTCGTTACACTCATCCTCTAAACTCAAGAAACCCGGTCGGTTTAAAGCCCAAATTAAACTTGGACCAGAGCAGACTCAAAGGGTATACTAACTTATGGATGTCCGAAGCTCAAGACCCGATTTGAGTCGGTCGCGGAAACAAATTCAAGAAGGAATCCTAGTGATTGCAGCAGTCCCAGCCAAACAAGTCCTTAATAGGTGAATGAAAATTTATAAGTGGGGCCGGTCCTGAACTGTGAGCCGCTCAAATGAGATAAGTACGTGACAATGGGCCACATATACAACTCACTTCATCGCCTCCGGCCTCCGTGCGTGAGCCGTATACGTGGGGGGCATTTGTTGTCACCAAAAAATTGCACAAGAAGAAGAGCCTAAGGATCAACAAAAAAGGCCCAAATCAAAGATAATTGAAAGGAAGAACCGAGCCTATTAATTCAAGCAAGAAAGGTCCAAGTAATTTTTCAAAGAAAGTCCAAGTGAAGAAGAGTAAATGGGCAGCAGTCGTGCCTATTTTTCAAGCCAAATGAATCAAAAAAGGGGCCACTCTAGGGCCCAAATGATGAAGAAATCCAATGGTACAATCGGGCTCATTATCTCAAACAAAAGAGGTCCAAACAATTATGCAAAGATTGTCAAAGAAGGCCCAAGTGAAGAAAAGTTAATGGACAGCTGTCATGCCCATTCTTTCAAGCCCAAAGAAGTCAAAAATGGGTTACTTTCAGCCCAAATGATGAAGAAATCCAAGGGGGCAGGCCCGGGCCCATTATCTCAAGCAAAAGAAGCCCAATAGGGCCAATTTGGGCCCAAAAAAGTGAAGGCCAAAGCCCAATTTTGTGGTAGCCTTTAAAAGGGCCCAAATGGTACCCCCCATGGCCTATTCTTATCCCTTTAGCCCATGGTAAAATCTGCCCAAAAGAGGATAAGAAGAAAAGTAAGTGGTCCCCCCCTCAAGATTCTTCTAGAAGAGGGTATGTGAAAAGCAAAAGGAGAAACCAATCATGATTCTCCAAGTATTGTGGCCTCATTAGAGGGCTCTCAAGAGGGATTTCTTATCCCTAATCCAAAGCTAATGGATGCCTAATCTACCTCCCAAAAGTAACCCAACTTTATCTATAAAAGAACCTCCATCTTCTACAAGAAAAAGTTGGAGACAAAAATCCCAAAAAATAGAAAAGAGAAGAAGAAAAGTGAGAAAGCTTGGAGGAGCACGTCTCCCTCCTCCTTCCCCTCCATTTCCTGCATCTCAAGAGAGAAAAAAAGAGTTAGAAAAGAAGAGATAAAGAAAGGAAGAGTGTTAGAGAAGAAAAGAGCAAGATTGTAGGCTTCAAGAGCCATTCTCCCTTCTCATCCCCTCTCCAAGGTAGAGTGGGGGTGAAGAAGGGGTTTATTTCTTTCTCCTTGCTTTCTTATAATGTTTTCTTTCATTTTGATGTTCATAGAAACTTCTATCTCCCCCTTGATGTTCATCCATGGTGATTGAAAGCAATGAAATGCAATGTTCAGATTTTCTAAGTCTGTTTTATGAATCTGCTGGTTATCTTGCTTTTATGGCATTTTTTCCTTCATAAGGTATGTGTTTTTCGTATGGGGATGGTAGAGGGGCCTTTCTAATTTATAGAAATGGTCTCCTCAAGCCTTAGAACCCCCTGAATATGGAGATATGATCCAAGATGTGTTTTGCTGTCCAGATTTTCTGAAAACTGATTTTTCATTTATTTGTCTTTGATTTTGGAGTTTTTTCAAGGTGGCTTGGCCTTCCATGACCCTTAGGAGCACATCCCCTCCATGGATGATGTTCCCAAGGCCAAACATTAAGAGAAATCCCCGAAGTTTCATATATATTAAGATCTAAGTTTCTGTTTTCATGTTGGAACCGAATGTGTTTTGTTTGGATTTTTTCTTTTAATGGCTAAGGGTGTAGGCCCTAGAGGTTCTCGAGGAGGTTCCCTCACTAGTTGAGGATGAGCTTCTTTGGGTAGAAACCCTCTAACATGGAGCCAAGAAGGAGAAATCCATGGAAAAGATAAAAAATATACCTAAGTTTCCCATATGTTCATATTCAAGTTTTCATGATATTTTCCTAAAGAAATGCATCTAAAATATATTTTAAATAAATATTTTAGGTCTTGTATCTTTTATACTTTATTTTCCATCATTTGGGTTAGTTTTAAACCTATTTTTCCCCGAAAATCCGGGTTTCAGCCTGAGTCTGCATTTGCAGGTGCTACAGTGTTGAGTATGCGCCTCCCTGCGCAGACTCAGCGCCAGTTGCAGGTTTTGAGTCTGCATCTCTTTCAAGTTGGTTTTTGGGCTTGAGGTGATTCTTTGATCCTCCCCCAAGCTGTCCAAATGTTCCTTGGACCTAGGGTTGTCCCTTTAAGGCCCAATGAAGGTTCTAAATGGCTTGGACTTTGGGTTGTTAAGCCCTTAATATTTCAAACCGAAGTTTTGCCATATGTTTTAAGATTTTAAGTGTTTTCCGATGTTTTCCAAGGATGTCCCAATCTAAGGGTGCCAGCAATCTCATGTTGAGTCACCCATCAAGGGCCCTCACACAAAGAATATCATTCTTGTGTTCCCATTTCTATGGGTTCATTTAGATGATATACCCCGAAGTCCCAATGGGTTGGTGGAGTTCCTTGCTCCCCAAATGTAGAAATGGAATGGGTAATTCCCTGTGGATAACCCTTTCATTTTGAAGGCATTAAAGGCACCCTTTGGGTGAGTGGTTGGATGCTCGACACACCCCCTTTATAGCCACCTCCATAGTTCATGGCTACATGCGATCCTCTAGGGAAATTGATGGAGTTCCTTGCTCCCCAAATGTAGAGATGCTTTGGATTACCCCTTGTGGCTTTTTCTTACATCTTGAAGACATTAAGGGCACCCTTTGGGTGAGTGGTTGGATGCTCGGCACGCCTCCCTTATAGCCATCCCTATGGTCCATTAGCCATTACATATCCCTTTAAGGGAGTTGGTCCTTTGGGTCCCTTCATGCCATGACCCTTCATGCAGATCTTAAACCTTTTTATTGGGTTTCCTAATGAAAGGTTGAAATTCAACTTGGAATCATTATACTAAGTATTTTCAATGCTTTGTAAAGTGATCTAAGAAGAATGGGATAAACATGAAGAAATCATGTCATTTGAAGAAATCCACACAAGAACCACTCCTTGAAAAGGCCTCATGTAACCATACTCAACTTCTGAGATTTCTCAATATTATCCTCCCCAAATTTGTGGTGATTCTTGGATCTCTTCAAGTTGAAAGAGGTGTAAACCTGAAATTATGCTCAGATTTTGAGTCTGCGCACCTATAACCATGGAAATTTGATTGGGAATGGGGTACAATCTGTTTCTCTCCACTCCGGATTTCATATTCTAACTTCAATGGTTGAAACTAACCCCATGTTGGATTTAATTGCAGCATGAACTGCAGGAACTTCAAAAAACCATTTTCAGACTTGACTCTGCGCACCCATGCGCAGACTCAACCCAAAAAATTGTCAAGTGATGGATTCTTAGACCAAGGACATTGGTTATAGCTCAAATGATTCAAAATAACTAAATTTAGATTATATTTAAATCAGAAAAGGTTGAGAATAGACATTCTCCCTTTTAAATAAACACAAAATTCCAAACTTAAGTTGAGTCTACACACCTTTCATAAGCTTATTTCAAATGAAAAAATCAACTAAACAATAAATCAAATTGCTCAAATCACTCATTATCATATATCAAACACTTCATTTCATTTAAATAAACATCCATTTATAAAAAGGATCTAAATCCCTTAAAAAATAAGCAAAAATTACAAGATCAGCTGAGTCTGCGCACCCCTTGTGCAGACTCAAAATCATTTTTTCTTGTCTTCCTGATCCTTGAAGCTCCCTAGCTCTTTGAAACTCTTGGAATTCCCCTCAACCTCAGGAGGTTCCATCTTTTCAAAAATCTTGCTTAAATCCCCTTTAAACTTGAGTCTGCGCATCAATCCCAAGGCCAAAACCTCATCTCTTAGCCCCTAAATCATGCCCGCAGCTCCAAATCTGTAAATCATCACCAAAAAAAACATAAAATCAAGTTATCCCACCAAACATCCAATAAAATAACTCACAAACAAAAAATCCACAGTTCAGACTTGAGTCTGCGCATCCTGGCGCAGACTCAATCCTGAAATTCACAAAAAATAAAAAAGCAGCTTCCCGAGCACTAAAAAATGATCTGAAACCCTCTAAAAATCAAGTTTATTATTATCTATCAGAATATCAAATAAAAACACCATGTTGTTCTTGAAAAAATGCAAAAAACAACTAAAAATACATTGGTGACAAATGAGTTTGCGCTACCCAGCGCAGACTCAACCCTGAAATCCCAAATTTGGCCTTTTTGACCTTAATTTCCCTCCAAATTAAACCCAAAAATTACATAAATACTTTATACTTTATATAATTCAAAAACCTAAATAAAAGCTTAAAATTCCTTTTTGCAAAAAATATAAAAAATGTTTAAACACTTTGATAAACAATTATCTGTGCTCTATAGTGCAGACTCAACCCTAAATTCTTAAAATATTATTTTTTGACCATTAAATTCCCATCAAATCAAATCAAAACCTTAAAAATAAACCCTATATTTTCCACAAATCAAAATCCAAACAAAAATGATAACTTCTCCCTAAAAATTACCTAAAAAAACTAAAAAAATAGGCTTGTGACAGGTGAGTCTGCGCTACTCTGCGTAGACTCAACCCCTAATTGCTAAAATCCAAATCTTTCAACTCTAATCCCTTTAAAATTGAATAAAAAACCCCAAGATAAAAATAAAATACTTTCTATAAATAAAAAATCAAATAAAAACTCAAATTTTCCCTTTTGCAAAACAAAAAAAATACCTAACAGAAGCCTCACTTCCACCTTGCTCATTCTCTAAAACCCTACAAATTCAAAACATAAAAAGCATAAGTATTTAAAGCATCTTCCACTCAAATCAAATAAGAAAAAATAAAAAACACTTTACTAATCAAATCTAAAATCTCTTCACTCACAGAATGTTTGTTAAAAATGTCATCTACTTCAATCAAAACACCATAAAAAACATTTCCATTCCTTTCACAAATCAAAAATCAAAATAAAATACAAGCATTCTCATTGGTAACAAATGAGTCTGCGCATCCGTGCGCAGACTCAACTTCATGTTCACTTCTAAACTTAAAAAATTTAAACAAATCTTCAATGCATCCACATAAATCAATCCAAAAAGACTAAAAAATATCTCCAATCATCATCTATCAATAAAAAATCAATAAATCAAGTCTTATGCATACTCAAGTTTAAACTAAAAAACGAGTTTTCTTCTCAAATAAAAACTGAAATTCATTCATTTTTCAAATGCAATCTTGTATATCTTACTTATATAATTTCAAAGGGTGTTATTCTATTCTTCCGACGATTAATCAAAGGTTTTCCTCTTAGGAGGATGTAATTAACGCTATTCCATTTATGGGTAGCGGGATCGGGTCGAAGAACTACGCATTCATCTGATTGAGTCAGGTAGAGTGCACAAATAACAAATCTAAATCTAAATCAAAGAATCAAGATCAAGTGCATTTTTTCCCTAAAAAAATATGTACGACACTCTTCTAGCCGGTCTCCAGGCCGCTCATCTCGATGGTACCACCAAACTCAGGATTGTAGGTGATAGTCAGCTAATCCTTCGGCAAGTGCTTAGCAAGTACCGAACTCTCGATCCCAAACTCAAACCTTATCAAGAACTTACTTCTGCCTCTGCCAAGCTTTTCACTAGATTGATCTTTGTCCATATTCCTCAAAATCCGAACATCTTAGCCGATGCTCTAGCTTCTCTCGCATCATCCCTGAATTTCCCAATCAACAAACAATCTGAATCAATCATCGTCCATAGGCGTCTTTCACTCGCCGTGAAATACCCTTCATTCCTTAAGATTAAGGAGAAAATGCTGAATAAGGTTAGAGACAGAGATATAGTGGAGAAGTGAGAAATTATGCTATTGGAACTGCAAAAAAAGATGGATGATGAGGAGAAATCATGGTATTTTGAGATTTCCAAATACTGTGAAGATCAGTCATACCCTGAAGAAGCCACAACTGAGGAGAAAAAGGCTATCAGAAGAGTTACTCAGAGATACACCCTAGTTGGAGGAGCGCTTTATAAACGAGGTTTTGACGGTGTTCTTCTGAGATGCTTGGACGAAGATAAGCTTTGGAAGGTTATGGAAGGAGCTCATGCTGGAGTTTGAAGTGTCCATGTTAAATGATAAATGTTATCTAAAAAGATCCTCAGACAAGGATTCTACTGGTCGACCATGGAAGAGGACTGTGTTGGATATGTTTGTAGGTGTGCTAAGTGTCAACTTCATGCAGACAAGATTCATGCCCCCGCATCTTCACTCCATCATGTCTCCTCCCCACGCCCTTTCTCCATGTGGGCTTTCGACATCATTGGACCTCTCGATGATCCCAATTCCGGCATTAAGCAGAAATCCTTCATTCTCACGGCAACTGAATACTTCACCAAGTAGGTAGAAGCTGAAGCTTACGCGGAAGTCAAAGCGTCAGCAGTCTGCAAGTTTATCATGAAGAAAATCATCACAAGATTCGGAATCCCAAGCACCATCATCACCGACAATGGACCATAGTTCATATCACAAGAATTGAAGGACATCTGCAACAGGTATAAAATTGCATTGCATCATTCACCTCCTTATTATCCGCAAGGCAATGGCCAAGCAGACACAACTAACAAGACTTTAATAAAAATTATCAAGAAAACGTGTGAATCCAATAAGTTCTCTGACTGGCCAGAGAAATTAATGGAGGCTTTATAGGCATACTAAACTTCAATCCTCACGCCCACTGGGCAGACTCCATATTCTTTAACATTCGGAATGGAGGCGGTAGTTCCATACAAAGTTCTCATCCTGTCCTTAAGAGTACAATTGAACAAAGAGTTCTCGCTTGATGAGCACCGCTCAGTACTCCTGGCTCAATTGGAACTTTTAGACGAGAAAAGATGGTCAGCCGCTAATCATGCACGAGTATATCAGAACATATTAGCACGTTTTTATTAAAAGAAAGTCATTGAACAAAAATTCAAAGTTGGTGAAATGGTTGTTAAAAGAATCTTCGTGAAACCTGGTGGTCCGCGTTCTAAGCTCAAACCTAATTAGGAAGGACCTTATGTTATCTCGCATGCTTTTCCTGGTAACGCCTATCGCTTAGTTAACGCAGAAGGGCAAGAGTTAACTCATCCCTGAAATGGTCTCTATCTTAAGAAATATTAACCTTAGATAAGTGTGTCGATCAGCATAGTGCAAGGACCAGTGGGGTCTGAAAATTCGAAAACTCAAATTCCCTCTTTAGTCTTCCATAATATAATCCAAACGCATCATTGCACACAAACACGTTTGGTTCGTGAGTAACAAGAGATGCGAAGCCCGAGGAATACTGAAAGCTTGACTAAAGGTGTAAAGTACAACTCATTCTTCTTTAAACAAAACTTATGCTTTAATCTCGGCCCAAGATGTCGGAACAAGGCTTAGACTAGACTACCGAAAATACCCACCATCTTGGTAGGAGGCGTCATAAAAAAACGGAGGGAGATCCGCCCTACAAAAAAAAAAAGAAAAAAAAAAGGAAGAAGAAGTAAAAGGGCAGAAGCCAACAAAATGAAAAGGTCATTCGACATTACAAACATCACATCAAAAGGCCACAAAATCAAATGAAAGGGAGCACAAGGTCGTTAAATACCCCGTAAGAGTGAAAATGACCGAACCCCAACAAATAATAGGGTAAAAGAGGAACATCTTTCTGAGTCTCCGGAACCCTCTCGTGGGCTTTCTAGACCAATTCTTCCTTTCTTTTTAAAGAGGCATACTCCAAACTTGAGGAATAGCCTAGGCTGACTAAGGGTCAGACCATCGAATGAGATCACGAACATAAACATAACCCAAGCACGATGAGTCTGGATTAGGTCGTTGAAGAATGATTTTGGAATTAAGTTAATAAATGAACATACTTTTTTGATCCAAATACCATGCTAGTCTTTAGTTTATTTAGTTGATGTCTTATTTCAAAATCACAAAAAAAAAATTAAATATTTCAAAATTACCAAAAAAAAATGAATATTTCAAAACCACAAAAAAAAATTGAATATTTCAAAACCCCCCAAAAATTGGATATTTCGAAAATTGCAATTGCAAAACAAAAAAATTTCAATTAGCATCTGCTTGTTAGATCATGAGTGTTGCACGGTTTAATTTTCAGTGAACATTTGCATACTTATATGTTGCATTTTACTATTTATTCTCCTTTAATCATATTTATTTGCCCTCATTAAATAAAGGCTTTGCCCCTCGACCCTTCTACCGAGGATATGATCAAGTAGCCGGTTACTTAACTGGGCAAGGGGCTAAGCCTGAACAGATATTTAATTTGTTTGTTCAAGCCATGCGCAGGTATGAAAGGAAGGTCAATAGAGAAGAGTAAAAAGGAGGTTCAAGCATAAAGAAGCTCCCTTCATATATATCAAAAGAGTTTGTGTACAAGATGTAAGTCCATCCACAAGACTTTCAAAACAAAAGGAAGATACATCATGATGGCAGCCTTCACGGCTGACTCTCCCTCGCGCCCTCATCAAACTGACTATGGGCCTTGTCTGGTCCGTCTGGCCCACGAGTCGGTGGCGGCGGCAGTCCCATGGCGCTCGGCCCAGCCTGGCCGGAAGATACTGCTATGCTGGTCGTGAATGCACTTGCCTGTCCTCGATCCAGCGCCCGCTGCCGCGCACGCTGGTATCGAGCCTCTATGCTCTGGCGCTCGTGCTCCGCAACTGATAGTCGGCCCTGAAGACTCTCCAACTGGACTCGGTCACGATCTCTCTCCTCAATCAAAATCTCCAGCCGAACCTGGAGTCATGCAAGCTTACGAGGAAGATCGCCGACGAAAAGCCTGGCCAACTGCTCTTCCAGCTCAACAACACGAGCTGCTGAACCACGGGCCTATGCCAGCTCGACATCCCTCTCTCCAAGAGCCAGGCAGAGCTCTTGGACTTGCAACATAAGACACTGTCAGCCAACTGATCAAGCAAATAAAGGATACCATGCAAGAAGCAAGTCGAAGATTTACCCGAGTAGTAGCATCCTCCTCAGCCTGAGTGGCTTGGCAGATGGCGGAAGCCAGCTAACTATGAAGGTCGGCGAGCGTAGCCTCATGAGAAACAGAGGAAGATGAAGCGCCAGCGGGAGCAAAAAGAGTATCCGCATGAGTGTAAGCGGTGCACTGTAACAAAAAGGGGACCATTGTCAGTGGATTATAGCTAAAACAATTTAATAAAGAAAGCATTCATAATGATATTCATGCACGTTGCACTTACCAGCTCGTTCAACTCTTTCTGAATTTGCTCCAGTTGAGCCTCGGCGTCCTAAAGATGACCTCGGAGAGTGATGATGGTGGCGTCTCGTGCATCCTGCATGTTCATACCATCTCATGTCATGCATTCACACATATCAACAAAATAATTAATAAAATGAAAGACGCATTCATAGCATACACATCATGATACTAACATCGAGAGGACGGAGTAGTCGAAGGTGGGCAGCATAGTGAGTTCGGTACTGTTGAAGGTAAGCATCGCTGCTCACTGCCTGTGAAACCACCGGGACTCCAAACTAGAACCATTCTTCGTGTTGGTCCGAGAACTTCACCCTCCAGTCAGTGTGGGCCTACTTCCCCTGCATCGTCCTCCCGATCCCCTCGGGGATCTCCTCCTCTACCCACTCTTGATGCAACCCCAAGGTCCTCATCACCAGCTTTAGGCGCAAAAGGGCAATCTCGTTCAGGCAATGAACCCAAACTTGATGCCTAAACCGGCCCTGCCCACGTTCTACCCATGGCTATCCTGCATCATCCATACCAAGATATGGACGCCAGATAACCTGCATGCATAGAGGTTAGTTGCATTGCATAACTAAACAAATGAATAAATAACTAAATAAGCATTTAATAAAACATTTAACAAAATATTCCAAAAAAAAAATCCAATCTTACAACTAAAATATTTTTAACATGGAATAATTCATTAAAAATATTCAATAAATAATATATAACTAAATATGTAACTAAATATTTAACTAAACATTTAATCAAACATTTAATCAAGCATTTAATCAAGCATTTAGCAAGCATAATATAACCAAGCATTCCATAAGATATTTTAACTACTCTAATCAACACATTTCATTTAAACAAACATTTTAAAGTTAATTAACATAAAGCATTCAAGCATTTTATGAAACAGTTAATAAATAAAGGAAAAAAAGGAATTAAAACTTACCAAAAGCTCTGGGTAGTCAAGGAATTGACGGCAAAGGGCCGTCAACTGGTGGTGTTGCGGCGCCATATCTACAATCGAACGCCAACGACGAGCAAGTGGAACTGCCGCCGACTGCTTAGATGGCCTCGCTCGGCCCAGAGGAAAGTAATAATAGCTCCACACCTGCATACAAGAACATATAGATTATAATCATCATAATCATAATCATATACTTTAAATAATCATAAGCATTTAATGGAACAAACATAAAATGAACTAAATACCTGAACGAACGGCGCAAAGCCGCTGATAGTGGTCTCCCGGTCAGGCGTAACGGTAGAAAGGTCAGTGAAGAGGTGGGCCAGAAGGGCCGCACCTCAAGCATACTCACCTAGGTGTTCTAAGCAGTAAGAAGGGTCAAGAAACGACAGTGAATGTAATCTCCCTTGGTCTCGAATAGGAGCCTGCCAAAGAAGAAGACTAAGAACCTCCTAAGGTCCCTATCTGCACTAGCCCTGTCGCTCGGATCCTAGCAGTACACCTCACTAGATGCTCGGGCTAGTCTCTCTCTAAACTTCTCAATAGACTCGTCCATTTGCTACCTCAGTTCCACTAATCCTAGGGATCTCTCTACAGCTACCCTCATGAGAGTCCGAGACTCTCGGCCCTCCGGCCCCGTGCACTCTAAGCCCAGCAACTCCTAAGCAAACTCTTGATAATCGGGATGCATGATCCCACTCACTGCCCAACCATCCACCCGAAGACTGGTGATCCTACATACGTCCTAAAGGCTGGGGATCATATGTCCCCAGGGCATTAGAAATGCCCTACTCTCAGCATGCCACCTCTCCCTCAGGACCTGTAGTAATACTAAGTCTATCCAAAACGGCTCTATCTCTAAGATCTCTCAGAATCCCATCTCTGCTAATCGTGCCTTCTGAAAATATGAGAGACCCCTGTAAGCCGCCACCACCAGGTTTCATGATATCCTGGTTCTCATTGTCCCCTTCAATTGTCAAAATAACTCATCAAATAACTTATTGGGGCATTAACATCTTTGAATCGCGTCTGGGTCGGGGGACGCATTTCAAAACGCGTCCCTGTCCCCAGACGCCTTTCACGATAGGTTCCCCGAACCTGTGGCCAAGCCCCTTTTTTTTCCCCCAAAAAATTGAAATTTAATTATGTAGAGGAAGTGTCTTGAGGCTTACCAGACGCGGGCCGGCCTCCTCAGCCGGTGCCGCCGCTTCCTCACCCTCTTGCGCCGCGGGAGGGGTCTCATCGGCTTCCATGAAGGCTGCCGCCTCCATGATCCCTAATTCCTCAGCCGGTGCCATTTCTGGGGCTTCCTCCTCGCCCACCTCGACGGCGGTAACCCTCCATCGCTTTCCACTCACACCGCTAGGCCCACCGGACTCCATGGGGTCGTAAGAGTGGGTGAGAGAGAAGATGAGAGCTAGAGAGGGAGAGGGATAAAGAGAGGGAGTTTGAGAGTGAGAGAAGGAGAGGGGCTAAGAAGGACGCCGGAGTCGCCGGTGATCACCGAAGGAGCTCGCCGTCACCGGAGAAAGGAAGAATGGCCGGAGGAGACCGTCGTCACCGGAGAAGAAGAGAGGAGAGAGAAAACCAAGGAGAAAGTGAGGGGAGAAAGGGGCTCGGGCTCGCGAGACCCTGTTGGAATTCGTTAAATCGCGTCTGGAGACAGTGACGCCATTCAGTGGCGCATAAATTGAGGCAACAAGAGCAATTTTTGAAAATTATGAAACGCGTCCCCTAATCGCGATGCTATTCAGATTAAACCACCAATTTTGGTCAGAGCCGTACCACGGAAATCAGTTATATGCGTCCTCCTGTCGCGACGCGTTTCAATGAATTAATTACAGGAAATCTCTGAAAAGTAGGAGAGAGAATGGAAAGGCGTCGCCCAGTCAAGATGCTATTTGGGGTTCTTTTAAGGAATTTATTTTAAATCTCGGAAATTGATTAAGATTGAATAGCGTCTCCCTGCGTCAACGCGATTTAAATTAACTGAATCCGAAGTTCATATTTTGAGGAAAAATCACATTCTTATTAAAGGAAAAATTCCTGAAAAATCGCAAAATATTAAGGAAGGATTTCTACTACATAAGGAAGGATTTTCCATCGAAAATAAAATCAAAGGTACATAAAGTTGGAAGATAAGAGAGAGCTTTCAAGGACGAATCTTCATAAGCTCTTTTACATATAATTTTCATAGTTCTTTACTAGCTTCATGAGGAAGTTTAACACAACGGGTGAAGCCGATGTTCCGAAGGGTAGCTATAAGTTCAGTCACTTCAAAATCTTCGTCAGTTCCCAAAGCCCGCTTCTTGATTGAAGAAAGAGAAGATATTTCTGGAAATTCATAGCGAGGCATACCAAGTTGAGAATGACAACGATGTGGATTATGGAGAATGAACTCAGTTGCCCCGATCAGTCGGAGCTCTGTGCCAGCACCATAGCGCACGCGAACTGTCTTTTCCATGAGAGAAAGTGGCGTGGAGTCGAATCCAGTTCTGGGCATAGTCTTGAAGTAAGCGCGCCAATCAGCTCAAGTTTTGAAGTTGGGCACCCGATTGGTTATATTGTCGTTGAACTTCACTATGTTGGAGATATGGAAGATATGACTGTGCTGATATGTCTGAGATATCCTTGAAACTTTTTCCTCATTATGGTTGAACTTGAAGTGGAATTCCATCCACAGAGCTAAGAGAAGCATATTGCCATAAGGAGGTTGACCTGTAGAAGCTACAAAGAGCCCACTGTAGAGATAGGCTAGAACTGCTGTGCTGATCTGCTTTCCTTCAAAAATCCTATTGATTGCGCTTATTTGATCATCTTCTAGAACATTATCATGGGCAGGGAATCGTAAAACTCCAACTAAGTATATGGTGAACGCCTTCATCATGTTCTCTGTTTTTTCATCCTTAAGATCTTCAATCTTCTTCAGAGTCCATTCGGCTAATTTAGGAAGATTAATTCCCTTCTTTGTGAGACAGCCTGGAATTTCTTTTGGATTCTTCATAATCTTATTCAAGAATTGATAACCATTGATCTTTTCCCTCATGAACATCATCTCAGTCAAATCAGGTTCGTCATTGTTGACCTTGAGCTTAGGAAGGCCTAATAAGAGTTCGGCTTCTTCTAAAAGGATAGTGGCTTCGAACGTGGCGAAAAGAAAGATAAGAGTTTGAGGATGCCACAATTCAATCAATGCACCCATCGCCGCCCAATCCATGCACGCGCTCTTGTAATGTTTGGCATGAATCACTAGTCCTTGGATATGCCACTTGGATATATAAGATTGCATGGAGAGATTGATCTTGTTAACAAGTTTTTGGACCCAAGGAAGTGAAGAAAATCTTCTTGGACCAGGGAAGAAAGGATATCCCTAGATGCATAAAAGAATTCGGAATAATTCTCTCTTGCTTATTGAAGAGTTGAGAATTTGGAAAACATGTAAAGAGAATTGAAGAACATAGAAGGGGAATTGATTAGAGGAGAGATTAGCTCACTTGTAAGTTAAGATCTCACCCACTTAGATGATCTTTCACTTCAGAGAGCTTTTCAATACTCTTTCTCATCCTTTTGCTTGAAGAATTAGCCATCTTCCTTGAATACATCGATTGCTCAATTCACCTTGATTTCTTCTTGTTCTTCCCCTCTTTCTCTTGAGCTTTAGAGAGAATTCTCTAGCTTTCCTTCTTGATTGCTTATTGTAATGCTTTGATATGAAGAAGTAGAGACTTTATAGAGGAATTTGCGAGATTGAGGAGCCCTTTTCGAATTGGAAGAAGGATGTGCATTGAAGGAAAGTGGAGTTCGGATTGGAGTCAGAACAGAGAATTGTTTCTGTAAATCAAATGGCATCTAGACGGAGCAACGTCATTTAAATGACGTCTGTGAATAGCGACACCATTTGATGCATTTTCTGCCTTCCTGTTATTTTCTCAAAATTTCATAATTTCTAATATTTGATATTGATTACAATTTGTTTGAAGTTACTGACAAATTCTGAGTGCAGGAAAGAGGAAAATTTAAGAAAATTTCATTAAGGTCCCACTGTGGGAGTTTCACTGAATCCCAATCGTGACTAAAAAGACGGTTATCTCTATCTTTGTATTCTATCATGTAATTGATTTGCATTATCATTACTATATATTAAATACTTATTAGATTATATCAAGGACTTTGTGATTTTGATGAAATTAGAATTTGAGTTCCCCTTCAACAAAAACAGTGATAATTCCAGAAGATTCTTAATCACACGGATAGGTCGTTGGACTGTTAATTGATGGGGACGATGGTTCCGCTTTTTGTGAAACGGTGTGTAGACAAACGAGCTTCGGCTTAGCACTGAATTACGAGATTGGTGTCTTGACTCACCAATGATAGTTTAACAATATTATCCTTGATTAATTTATATTTTTATTTCATTTTAATTCTTCTTTTAGTCCAGCATGCATCATGTAGGACTTTGAAATAATTGTGATAAGAATTAATTATTGATTAAATTTTAGACCATTGATCAAATAAATCCCAACGTGATACGAAATATTCCATTCCAAATTGATCTCTCAATTATCTTTGAGGTTGTCTTGCACATATCTTTTGAATTCTATCCTTGTTTGGATTCTTTATCCTAAATATTTCCTATTTCCTTTTAAGATCCATCAAGATTGTAGCACGTCCACATTAGCTGATAACTGCTCTCCATGATGAAACCTGCAGGGTTTATGACCTAAAGTACTTCCCAATCGTGGAGGTTGATCAACCTTATTTGTTTTCCTTTGTCTCTTTCATCCAAACATGATTGATTCCATTGATCTCTTTGAGTTGTTTCATTGATTATTTTGAGAAAAATTCCCATCATATGATGTTAAGAACGTATCTCATCACACCTTGGCATCACCTTTTCAATATATTCCATTCCATTTCACTCCCTCGCAAAGTCAATGCCAAGGTGGGGCAGCTGTAGACACGCTGATTTTGACTTCATATTGAGTAAATTTTTGTCATAATTATAATGTCCCAAAATGGTCTGATTTGTAATTATTAATTAATTTTTATTAATTTTTCTCGAAATTGGTTAATTAGCGTTGCCCATGGCCGACGTCTTTTAGATTTCTAGCAGAAATCAGTTCGGAATTAAATTTTCAAATTAAGATAGATTTAATTGAATAACGTCGCCCGTGAAAGACGCTATTTAGGTCCTAATCCGTCTGGGTTTCCTATTTTTAATTCGAATTAATTTCCTAATTATCTAAAGCACGTCGCCCTTGGAAGATGCGATTTAGGTTTCCTAATGTATTTCGGTTTTCTTTTCAGATTTCTTTTCTATTTTGGCCACTTTAATTAGCCAAATGGCATCCCGCCTAGGCGATGTGATATGTGAGTTTCTTGATAAACATGACTTGACCGAGATAATTCAGTTTTCAAAGTTGGGAAGGTTGCAAACTCCTCTATGCTCATCCAAGGTAAGTCCGACTGTGGGAGAGAGTCCTTTTGAAGTCCAAAAGAACCCTAAATCACTCTCTCTATATATAACATCCTTTGGACCGTTGAAAAGGGTTGACAATTGGTGATTTTGAAGCTCAAGACAGGGTGTTTAAAGGCTCTAAAAGAGGAAAATGTGGACATCAAAAGAAGCTTCATCCAAAGCTTCTCTTTCTTCATCCTTTTCACTCTTTGAAGTTTTTTTGAAGACCAAGGCTATGGAGGAGCCAACCAACCATCTTCTTTCCTTAATTTCTTTCTAGTTATTTCATAGATTCATCTTAGTTCATCTTATCACTTCATGTTAACACATACTCACATCATTATTTTTCATACCCATATTCATGTTAGGGATTTAAAGAACACCAATCAAGTGAGTAGATTAGTTTAATTGCATAATTAAATTCTTTATTAGAATAGATACTATTCTAATTTAATTTTAATTAAAAAATTTATTTTGTGTTTAATCTTTTTTGCAAGGTACAATCAAGAAGAAGAAAGGAGGAGAAAAGGAAATTCAAAGTAACAACAATCAAGAAATCAAAAGCAAGAACATATTAACAAAAATGGCTCTCTTTCTTTGGCCGGCCAAAGAGAAAGAATCAAGGACTCAATCTCCAAAATTTGAAAAGGTAAGCGATCGATCTTTTCTTTTGAAAGTTAACAGTTTCTGACGATCACGTTTTCTTTAGTTTTAATAGTTTTACTATTCATATGAACAACATGAAATTCATGAACATCACACACATGATTTGAGCACCTACAACAGGATGCCAATAGCGCAGCAGAATTAAACACAAAAAGGTTAATCCCGTGAAACCTCTCGTGATTGGTTGTCCAATTCAATAGAACACAAAACGTGAATTTGAGAGAACGGATTCTCACCGTGCAGAGATGAGGGATCTCCAGAAATCGATGCCAAATCCACAGGATGCGGGTAGCCACACACGTGCACAACCTCTATATGCAATGTCCGCATAGATCCTTGCATGGTTGACTTCTCCTTCTTATTTGCAATGCTGATGCAATGATCACCACCACCCAAAGGAGGGAGAGAAGGGGACGGAAAGGAGAGAGGGAGAGAGAGGGGATAGCTAGGAGGAAGCCCACGTACTAGTTCGGGTTTTTCCCAAGTCCCACTTTTATAATATTATTTCACATTTTTTATAAAAATCAAAATAATATATAAAATTCTCATTAAGCCTTATCTCACAAGAATCCTTTTGTGTGTGACCCTCAGTCTAGTTGCAAGCCCATTAACCTTAAAATGTCTTTCAAGATCAATTTAATTCATTGTTCATCTTATGATCAAATGAATTAATCAATTATTGAATAATTATTTATTGTTAGTATTAGGTGGCCTTTAAGCCAATCAAATACTTTGTATTATTCAATTATTAATAAAATGGCTTAATTTTATTATGTATATAATTCTATACTATTTGTCATTTCACGATGAAGTATATGAACATGTGCAATGGTCTTCGGATTATAATGAGATCATAATTACAGGTTTGAGGACTTGTAAACACATGTTCTTAATTGTTCCTAGTCAGAGGATGTATGAGAAGGACAACGTACATCCGGTTAGACTAGTACAGGAATCTCCACCTCATTTGATGAGGATGCTTGATCCTATAAGTCACTTATGTGGAGACACTATGTCGGACCTGTAGGTGCTCATTGGTGCATGAGTTCATTGAACTGATCTGACCATGAATCACTGGATGGTATCTACCTAACTGTTAACCAGTTTTATTCTTTGTCACGGTTGTGTGGTTGGTCCTTGGACCTGAGACACCAAGGATACCTTGTTAGTAGGTCTCTGAGCTTTGACCATGACTAATGAATCCCTAACTATAGGATATCAATAAGTCAAGTGATCGGGTTCAGGGAAATGCCCTAGAAGGTAATTGTGTGATCAACAAGGGATCATCGCTCTCGATAATAAGAGAGAGAATGTTCCGGGAATGATGCACTTAAGTCCCTAGCCAGGGCGCACACTATATTAGATAAGGAGTTATCTGATATAGTTTAGCGGCATCTGATTCAAGTGAATCGACAGGCTAGGGTTTAACACTAAACCATGCCTTAGGTCGATTTATGAACATTGTACGGATGAAGGATTATATCCACACGATAACTGATGACGGAAAGGTTCCATTAGTGGGTTGCATAACCCCAATGCCTTGCAGGTTCACGTGGTGTTGCTTGGCACCCAACGTGATCGAAGGTCCGTCCAAATTTATTGTGGGACATTAAATTCGGCTAATTAATATATATGCTGTGTTTTCTCGGATCCGACACAGCAAACCCAACAGTGGTATCAAAGCTAGGTTCCACTGTGTTCTTTGCCGTTTCAATCTCTAAAACCTGTGGTTTTTTAATTTAATTCCATGTTAGAATTTATTTTTATGTTTGATTCATGCTCATAAGATGAGCGCAGCGATGAGATCGTATTTAAATTCTGCAGAAAAATATTTTTTTGGGGTTTCGTAGTGTTCTTTGTTGGAAGAAGAACGCTTCATTGATGGCGGGGCGTTCGGATCCATGGGATGGATCCTACCTTGCCGGTTAACGTTTGCCCCCTCCACAGGTGACGAACTGGTTGCCCGGTGGTCTTGGGGGTGTCGATCGACCGTCCACGCCCTTCTTCTTCTTCTTCTTCCTGTGATTTTGAAGCATGGAAGGGGGGGAATAGAAAAAGGGGGAAAAAGGAGCCCACTGGAGCCCTTCTCGGGCCTGCACCGGTTGCTGGAGGCGCCGGCGCCGTCGTCGCTATCGGCAGACGGGCACCGGTGCCGGTGCCAGAAGAGGCCGACTGAGGAGGGCGCCGCCATCGGGTTCCCTGTGCAACAGGGAACCCACTGGCTGGCCCTGTCGGGCGGCTAGGGTTTGCCTAGCCACCGACAAGGTCCAGCTTTGGCTCGGGCCAGACTGTCCGAGCTAGGCCCTAATGAATACAGGTATCCTCTAAGCCAATCATAAGGCACCTATTACAATCCGATTCATTACTAAATGACATTTATTTCATATGCAGATTGGCGTATTTATAATTATGCATAACGAAGTCCTTGAATGTGTACAATAGTCATCGGATTATAATGAGATCATAATAATGAGACCGATGACTTATAAACACATATTCTTAATTGTTCTTAGTCGTAGGATGTTTGAAGAGGACATCAAACATCTGGTAAGACTAGTACATATTATTCTCCTATGATGAGGGTGACTGATCTTGTCGGTCACTTGTGTGGAGATACTATGGAGAACCTGTAGGTGCTCATTGGGGAATGAGTTCACTAAACTGATCCGATATGAATCGTCGAATGGTAATTTACCTGACGGTCAACCGACTTGATTCATCATCACAATGACATGGTTGGTCCTTGAACTTGAGACACCAAAGATATCTTGTTGGTGGACTTCTGGACTTTGACCTTGGCTTATGAATCCGTATCCACGAGATTTCTAATAGTGAAGGATCAAGTGCAACGGAAGACCTTCTGTAACGACCCGCCACCCTATAATCGAGGATCCGATTACTAAATGGGTACCGAATTATTAAAATTTGTAGCCAAACTTGGATCTCGATAAGCCTAGGAAATAAATTATAAACTCAGCTAAACATTCATATCACATCGAATTGTAAAGGAAGTGCAGGAATTAAAAATTATTACAATTTGACTTGACTTAGCAAATAATTACATATTCCAACTGAAAAGAAGTAATTAAGCGTACAGGCCTGAAAGGAGAATGACAACTACATTAAGGCATACTCTGGAACGATGTCTGCTGGCACGCAACCCGAGACAAAACCCTCCACGCTACGCCTGCCTGGAACCCTCACCTGAAAACCGCAGGGGTGAGTCTCATCGAAATGGACTCAGTAGGGATCCTTCGATCCCCACCACCCACTCACACACCCACAAGTGCAACAACACGAATATAGGCAATTTAAATAAATAAAGCAATAAACACAACTCCCAAAGATTCCCAAATTTCGATATAAGACGCATGCATTCATAAATGTAACATGCACAACTCTGAAACCACTCCACCACGGAGTCCACAATCAGCGTCTCGGCTAAACACACAAACCACACGGCCGAACGCAGAAAACACCGACCCGCTGGGACCAAACAGCAACCCCTCGAGTAGCGCACTGGCTACTCCGGCCTGTCTAGCTCTAGGTGGTTCTGCTTCCCCCAGCACGAGTGACACTCCTAATGTACCATTCCCACACCGGTACTAGCTCTACCCGGGGGTACACCAGGTGACCCTCTCTCTAGGCATCACCCCACCACTCTCACACCGGCGCTGTGTCACTCCCACACCGACACAGAGTGCCTAAGCGCTAACAACTGTCACTCTAGGTCTACAGTCACACGAAACACAACACAGTGCGATCCGATCACGTAGAAACCCTCGTCCTTGAGTACATTTTTAAGCATGCATTTAACCAAACTATTTAACAATGTAAACACATGTTAATTGCATGGATTAATGAGGTTCTGTCTTGAATCGCGTCGTCCATGGCCGACGTCATTCAAGACCCTTAAGCTGGTTCATATGAAAACTAGCCTCAGAATATGGCCTAAAACGCGTCGCCCCTGGCACCCGCCATTTAAATGGCGTCGCTGTCCCAAGACGCTATTTAAAACAAAGACAAAGTCCCTTATCTGGGCTAAATCGCGTCTCGGGTGGAAGCCGCCATTTGAAATGGCATCGTTGTCCCCATATGCCATTTAACACCCGCGACAGGTTCCCCCTCCGGCCTCCCCCGAGTTACAAAGTGGGATTTCTCCCCCAAATCGCACAAAAATGTACCAAAATATGGAAGGAGAAAAATCGAAATACCCGTTAAAAGCCCACCATTTCTCATTTATAAAGTTAGCATTTTCACCCCAAAAATCCCCTAAACATGCTCCAAAGCGGGAAAAACATGGTTTTAATCAAAACACAACCGAGATCGTCACCCTACCGATTACTTGAACTCCTCCTAGCTCCTAGCCGCTGAACCGCCACGCCACGAGTCGTCACCGGTACCGCCGTAGACGTCGTTACTCCACCGGGATGTCGGATGCCGTCCGGAGAGAAATGCGCCGCGGAGGAGATGGTGGTGGTAGTGGTGGAAGTTAGGAGGTTGATGGAGTGGAGGGAGAGGAAGAATGGGGAGAGGAAAGGAAGGAGAAGGGGTAAGGGGATGGGAATGGGTCGGAGAGAGGGAGGAGAGAGAAGAAGATGAGAGAAATGAGGGAAAGGAGGAAGGTTTCGTGGGGTTAAACCGAAACTAGTTAAAACGCGTCACCTAATACCGACGTCATTCAGACGACAAGACTGGAGCCGTACTCTCACGGCTCGAAACTGGCTCACGTGGCGCTCACGTGGCACCCACGTGGCACATTCTAAAACGCGTTCTCCTAACCGGACGCCATTTGAACCGCGTCGAGCAAGCTCGACGCGAAAAAGAATCCATGCCCCAGCCCCACAAGGGCCCAAACTAAGTGGTCCGACACCGAAACTGACCTAATAACTGGATTCGAAACCTCAATCCTTACACCTTCGAAGGTGATTATGTGTTCAATAGAGGATCATCCGCTCTCAAGTAACTGGAGAGAGAATGCTCTAGGATAGATCCGCAAGAGTCTCTGGCCAGAGCGGACACAATATCAGAAAAGGTATTTTCTGATATTGTACAGCGGAATCTAATCCAAGTGAGTTGACCATCTAGGGTTTGACACTTGACCATATCCTAGGTCAATTCGAGAGCATTGTGCGAATAAAGGATTAAAGCCACGTGGTAATTGTGGACGGATAGGTTCTATGAGTGGGTTGCTGAACCCCATTATCTTCCGGGATCATGCGGTGTTGCTTGGCACCCAACTAGATCGGAAGTCCGACCGAATTTACATGAGATGTTAATTCGGTTAAGTAATTAATTAAATATTATATATTAATTAATTACTATAAGACAATAAATAGCTATTGGACTTAACGGGCTGAAAATCGGACCGGTTAATGGGCCTAGAGGGTCACACGCAAATAGATTCTCAATCGATGGTACTTAAGTGGGATTTATATTAACTCAGAGATTTTTATGAAATGTCGCACCGACTTAATATATATACGCGCTGTTGAGAAACCTTGGGCCAAGCTCCAGGAGCTCTCAATGTCGGTCGTTCCCCTCTCTCTCTCCTCCTCCTTTGGGTGCCCCTCTCGATGTGCCGGGTGTTGTTCCGTATCTGCCGCGCGCAATTCCTGAAAGTCGAGAATTCCCGTCCGCGGATTTTCGGACGTCGTGGCGGCGACTAATCTTCAGCAAATGCGCTGATTTGGACAAGGGAGCGAGGTTGAATCACCGCGGAGGGTCGCGTGGATACTACTGGAGGCTGAACGTTTGTATGGCTAGCAGCATCGCCTCGTCGGAACCAAAACGATCGCGGATTCGAATCCACACAAGGTGATGTGATCACACAACCCGATAATTCAATTTTCGTTTTTCGTTCCGAAACAGATATGCGGGCATCGAGCGCGATTTTGTTTTGTGTTTCCGCTGCGTTCTTTGCATCCCGCCTAGATCCCAACAGGTCCCACCACGGCTCGGATCAGGTCTGCCCAGCCGAGTGGGCCTGGGTCCGAGCCCCTGGTTCGGCCCTAGCTTGAGCCAGGGGCTCAACCGGGCTGAGCCCATTAAGCCCCCCAATTGGGCCCAATAAACTCTGAAATAAAAATTAAATAAAAAAGTTTAAAAAGGATTTGGTTTTAATTTTATAATGGGATTTTGAAAAATGAAATCAAATTCAAGTTTTTATTTTTTTATTACGTCAAACTAAAAGATTATGAATTTTTTTAATTAATTGACAAAAGTTGTTAATTTAATTAATTAATCTAAGTTGTTAGATTAATTCTTTTTAATCTAATTGTTAGATAGCCCTAGTTATTTGAAGTGTTCAAATATAGCATGTAATATTCTTAAACTATTAATTTTAGTATTTGTGCACATGTGATGGGATGTTATGCTTTTAAATATAATTTAATTGCATACTTAACAAAATAAAACTTTTTCAAAAAATATAATTACCCAATTTTGATTAGTTCTTGGTTTTTGAAACTAAAATTATTTATTTTCGAAAATTTTTATTTTAGTCATGTGATGTGCTATTTCTTGTGTGGTTTGGTTAATAAAACACACTGTGTTCATGGACATGCACTAGAATATATTTTACGTGATGATGTATGGACGTGGATCATAGGTGTGTGATTGATTTTATTAATTGTTAATAAATAGAGGTCTGCGAACCTCTCTCTTTCTCATACTTCAATGTAATTCTACCTCCCTCCTTTATGTACTCACCATAAGGTTTTCGTTTAAATTTACATGTAAAATTAGGAATTTTTTATGTAATTTGATCGAGGCAACTGAGTAAGGAGCGAAGATGATCCACAACTACAACCAGGAAGGAAAATGAAGGAGTTCATACAGCCTATGTGTTTGCAAATATTTAATATAAATGTTATATTGAATGTGTGTGTGTGTTTGACTATTTGTCTCAAGTCAAACCACTATGCTATCCATGACCACATCATAACATGTATATGATGCATGCTTTTTATTTTGATTATGAAACAAATGTTTAGGTTATTTGTATATATTAAATAAATGTGATATATTTATATACTATCACCTAGGATGAAACCAAGTTAAAATAAACAAAACCTTCAACTTAAAATCTAACTAGAACGCGAGTCATTGAGAATCTCCCGCATGTCTCTCCATCATTATAGCTTTTAGGACTCGATTCAATGATGACAGTTTCTTGTATTTCCCTGAGATCTACCACCATTTGATGAAAGAACTAAAAACTATGACATTTTGATGCCTTTAGATTGGATAGGGGAACGATGTAGCTATCCTTGCGTTTCCCCAGGAGTTGCATCATAATCTATTCCATCACATAATGATTGTGATATTTAGACCATGGATAATGGTTTATTATGTTTCCTTAAGACTATTATAGACTTAGGAGCCAAAGGATGATCAGATATTGCAAGGAGTTGCAATTATCATGAGATGGTTGCTCTAAGATCATAGTGTGATACTTGTGTTTCCTCGAGGTCATGCGATGAGTCTTAGAGATTCTGATCCCTACTAGGAGACTGACGGCGTCTCCCGTTCTGTATACTAAAGGTTATACAGTCCAACGAAAATTAGTAGGAGTAAAACTAGATAAAAAGTCCATATCCTGTTTTTAAAATTAATAATCGAATTGTATGCTAATTTGAATTTTATCTCCTGTAGGCTAAAATGTCCCACCATAACTCGTTGCATGGTATACTAGATGCCAACCGATTGACATGCCCAAATTACTCCGACTGGCTGAGGAACCTGATGATTGTCCTTAGGTCTGAGCAGATTGCATATGTACTGGGGGATGATCCTCCTACTGAACTAGCATTACGTGCCCCAGAGGAAGATATGTTGTCATATGAGAAATGGAAGGAAGACTCTACCATGGCCCAATGCTTCATGCTTGCCTCCATGAGTAATGAGTTGCAGAGGCAATATGAGGAGATGGATGCAAGATCCATCATACTCCATCTGAAGGAGCTGTTTGGTGAGTAGAGCAAAATCAAAAGACATGAGATATCCAATAATCTGTTCAAGGCTCAAATGGCAAAGGGATCTTCAGTGAAGACTCATGTGCTGAAGATGATTGAGTGGGTGGAACGGTTGGACACTTTTGGGGTTCTATATCCCAAGAAGATGCATACTGACCTTGTTCTTCCTTCTCTACTACAATCATATGTACAGTTCATTGTTAACTTTAACATGAACAAAATCCAAGCATCTCTGGATGAGTTACTGAACATGATGAAGATTTTAGAGGGGAACCTTGTCAAGGAAAAATCTTAAATCCTCATGGTTGGTAAGACCAACAAAAAGAGATAGGCAGTTCAAGCCTTTAAGAAAGGCGAAGGCAAGAAATAGAAAAAGCTAAAGGTCACTAAGAAGGACAAAGGCAAGGGAGCAAGAAGGCTGATTGCTTCTACTATCATCAGAAGGGCCATTGGAAGAGGAATTGCAAGGAATACCTCAAAGATAAGGCTTAATAAAAAGTGAAGCAACATGACGCTTCACGTATCTATATGATAGATGTTAATTTGTCAGTTAGAGATTATACATCATGGGTATTAGATATTGGATGTGTTTCTCATATCTGCAATAATATGTAGGTGCTTACAAGAAAGCATAAGTTAAGCACCGGCGAGGTGGAGCTCAAGCTAGATAACGGTGCAAGAGTTGCGGCGATCACTGTAGGGACAGTGAATCTCAAGCTACCATCTGTAGACTATATTTTATTAGATGATTGTTATTATGTACCTAGCATAATAAGAAACATTATATCTATTTCTTGCTTAGATAGTATAGGGTACCCTATATCCATTGGGAACAATTGTTGTTCTATTTTTAGAAATAAAATAGTTGCTTCTACTTCTTTATGCAATAGATTGTGTAAGGACTGAGGTTTCGGATCCGGTTATCGGGTCGGTTTCAGTGTTGGACCACTTGGTTTGGGCCTTTATAGGGCTGGGGCAAGGAGTTCGACGCGATTTTGAACGGCGTCGGCCTTGGGGGACGCCTTTTAGGAGCTTTGCAGGGGTGCCGCGTGGGCGGGCGTGGGGGTGCGTGTGTACAGTTCCGGTCTAATCGTCTGAATCGCATCGGCCATGCAAGACGCTATTCAGAGATATTCCAGTATACGACCCGCGTCCTGTCGTCTAAATGGCGTCTTCGTAGAACGACGCGATTTAAGCTTGTTCGGTTCGACGCCCGAGCCTTCCCTCCTTTCTCTCATTGCTCTCATTCCCTCTCTCTTCCCTCTCTACGAACCGTCCGACACCCCCTTCCCGTTCTCCTTCCTTTTCTCTCCCCATTCCTCCTCTTCCTCCACTCCATCAACCTCCTACCCCTCACCACTACCACCACCATCTCCTTTGCGGTACATTGCTCTCTAGACAACGGCCGACGTCCTGGTGGAGTGACGGCATCTACGGTGGTATCGGCGGCGGCTTGCGGTGTTACGGATCGACGGCCTAGAGCTAGAAGGAGTTCAAGTAACCAGTAGAGTGATGATCTTCATGGTGTTTTGCTTAAAACCATGTTTTCCCCACTTTGAAGCATGTTTAGGGGGTTTTGTGTTAAAATGCTCGTTTTACAAAATGCAGAACAGTGGATTTTAAAATGGTTATTTGGATTCCCCTCCTCCTTCTCTAGTTTTGGGTGTTTTAGAGCAGTTTTGGGAGGAGGAAATCTCATTTGTGGCTTGGGGGAAGCCGCAGGAAAATCCTGCTTCGGGCACTAAATGGCGTCGGACTGGGGCGACGCCATTTGTAAATGGTGTCTACTATGAGCGACGCGATTTAGGCCTAGATGCCAGAGGACAATTCGATTTTTGGGTGGTAAATAGCATTGCGACCAAGTGATGCCATTTAAATGGTGTTGACCATGGGCGACGCGATTTAGGCCCATCTTCCGAGGCCAGCTTCCATGTGAACCAGTTTAGAGGTCTTGAATGATGTCGGCCACGGGCAATGCGATTCAAAACAGAAGCTCATTAATTCATGCAATTAACATGTGTTTACATTGTTAGATAGTTTGGTTAAATGCATACTTGAAACAGTACTTCGAGGACGAGGATTTCTACATTATTGGATCGCACAGAGTTGCGTTTTGTGCGATCATGGACCTAGAGTGACAATTGTTAGTGCTTAGGCACCCTGTGTCAATGTGGGAGTGACACGGCGCCGGTGTGGGAGTAGTGGGGTGACGCCTAGAATGAGGGTCACCTGGTGTACCCCGGGGTATAGCTAGTACCGGTGTGGGAGTGGTACATTCGGAGTGTCACTCGTGGTTGGGAGGAGCAGAACCACTTAGAGCTAGGTAAGCCAGAGTAGCCAACGTGCTATCCGAGGGTTGCTGTTCTGTCCCAGCCGGTCGGTGTTTTCCGCGTCGGCCATGCAAGACGCCATTCAGACAGTCTAACCGGGGCCGTACACCGCGCCCCAATGCTCGCCCACGTGGCACTCTCACATGGCTTTAAAACAGCGTCCCCCTAGGCCGACGTCGTTCAAAATCGTATCTTGCAAGCTCGACGCGAAAAAGAGTCCATGCCCCATGCCCCCAAGGGCCCAAACTAAGGGGTCCGACACCGAAACCGACCTAACAACTAGATCTGGAACCTCAGTCCTTATAGTAGGTCTGTTAGAGTGCCTAAACCACCTGAAAGATATGTGAGACATATCAGTGGGGATGATTCTAGGATACTCTATAATGAAGATGATAATCCTAAGACTTACCAGGAGGCCATTGAGAGTCCAAAGGCCGAGAAATGGCGAAAAGCCATGAACTCTAAAATTCAGTCTATGTACACTAACCAACTTTGTAACTTGGTAGACTTGTCCGAGGGTATAGTACCCATCGGATGCAAGTGTATCTTTAAGAGAAACATCGGTGCAGATGGACGAATTGAGACTTATAAGGCAAGATTAGTGGCGAAGGATTGTCGTCAAAGACAAGGTGTTGACTACGACGAGACCTTCTCATATGTTGCCATGATTAAGTCTATCAGAGTACTTCTCGCCATTACTGCATATCATGATTATGAAATCTGGCAGATAGATATGAAGACAACCTTCCTTAATGGAAACCTTGAGGAAGAGGTGTATATGATACAACCTGAGGGCTTCACATTGAAAGAATCTCCAGATATGGTATGCAAATTGCAAAGGTCCATTTATGGACTGAAGCAAGCTTTCCAAAGCTAGAACATAAGGTTTGATGAGGCGATCAAATCTTATGGCTTCATTAAGAATGAATATGAACCATGTGTATGCAAGAAAAATAATGAGAGTGCAATCACCTTCTTAGTCCTTTATATTGACGACATCCTACTCATTGGGGATGATGTAGGGATTATGTCATCAGTAAAGGTACGGCCGTCTAAAAACTTCTCCATAAAGGATTTGTGAGAAGCATCTTACATATTGGGAATACATATCTATGGAGATAGATAAAAAAAGATACTTGTTTTAACCCAATCCATGTACATAGACTCCATTGCCAAAATATTTGACATAGAAAATTCCAAGAGAGATCTCATACCGATAGGATATGAAATTTATCTCTCTAAAAGTTAGTCTCCTAAGACCCCTGAAGAGAGGGCATTAATGGATAAAGTTCCCTATGCGTCAGCGATAGGTTCCATTATGTATGCCATACTATGTACAAGACTTGATGTAGCATATGCTCTAAGTGTTACGAGTAAATATCAGACAGATCCAGATGATAAACACTGAAAGGCTATGAAATATATCCTTAAGTACTTGAGAAGAACTAAGGATATGTTTCTGGTCTATAGAGAAGGAGACTTAAAGTTGCAAGGATATATTGACTCGAGTTTTCAGACTGATCCGGATGACAGTAAGTCAACATTGGGATTTGTATTTACACACAACAGGGGAGCAGTGAGTTGCAAAAGTTCCAAGCAAGAAGCTAGTGCTGACTCGACGAAAGAAGCTGAGTATATTGCTGCTACTAAGTGCCAAAGAAGTAGTCTGGATGAAGAAGTTCATCTACGATCTTGGTGTGGTGGATAGCATCTCTAGTCCCGTCTCACAGCTGTGTGACAACAATGGGACGATTGCTCAAGCGAAATAGCCATGGTTTCATAAGAAGTCGAAGCACATTTTGAGGCGCTTTCACCTGACCAAAGAAATCATAACTCGAAGAGATGTCGTGGTGGAAAGGGTTCCCTCAGCCGACAACATAGTAGATCCACTGACGAAACCATTGTCTCGAAATGTGTTTGAGCGTCACCTAGAGAATATGGTATTCAGCATAAGGGTCATTGGCTTTAGTCCAAGTGAGAGATTGTTAGTATTAGGTGGCCTCCAAGCCAATCAAGTACTTTGTATTATTCAATTATTAATAAAATGGCTTAATTTCATTGTGTATATAATTCGATATTGTTTGTCGTTTTACGATGAAGTCCATGAACATGTGCAATGATCTTCGAATTATGATGAGATCATAATTACAGCACTGAACACTTGTAAACACTTCTTCTTAATTGTTCCTAGTCGGAGGATATTTGAGAAAGACATAATACATCCGGTTAGACTAGTACAGTTTCTTCAGCTAATTTGATGAGGGCGATTGATCCTTTAAGTCACTTGTGTGGAGACACTATATTGGAACTGTAGGTGCTCATTGGCGAATGAGTTCACTAAACTGATCTAATCATGAATAGTTGGATGGTCTCTACTTAACTGTTAACCAACTTGATTCTTTGTCGCGATTGCATAGTCGGTCCTTGGACCTGAGATACCAAAGATACCTTGTTGGTGATGAATATAGGTGTCCTCTAAGCCAATCATTAGGCACCTATTTCAATCTGGTTCACTAATCAATGGCATTAAATTCATTATGTAGATTGGCATGTTAATAATTGCGCATAATGAAGTCCATGAATATGTACAATAGTCATCAGAGTATGATGAGATCATAATAATGAGACTGATGACTTATAAACACATATTCTCAATTGTTCCTAGTCGTAGGATGTTTGAGAAGGACATCAAACATCCGGTAAGACTAGTACAGGTTATTCCAACTCATATGATGAGGGTGACTGATCTCGTTAGTTACTTGTGTGGAGACACTATGGTAAACCTGTAGGTGCTCATTGGGGAATGAGTTCACTGAACTGATCCGACATGAATTGCCGAATGGTAATTTACCTGACTGTCAATCGGCTTGATTCATCATTACAGTGGCGTGTTTGATCTTTGGACTTGAGACACCAAAGATACCTTGTCGGTGGACTTCTGGACTTTGACCTTGACCTACGAATCCCTATCCACGGGATCTCTAATAGTCAAGGATCGGGTCCAGCGGAAGACCTTCGAAGGTGATTGTGTGTTCAATAATATAGGATCGTTCGCTCTCAGGTAACTGGAGAGAGAATGTTCTAGAATAGATCGGCAGGAGTCTCTGGCCAGAGCAAAAACAATATCAGAAAAGATGTTTTCCGATATTGTACAGCGGAGTCTGATTCAAGTGAGTTGACCATCTAGGATTTGACAGTTGACCATATCCTAGGTTAACTCGAGAGCATTGTGCGAACGAAGGATTATAGCCACGCGGTAACTGTGGACGGATAGGTTCCATGAGTGGGTTGCTAAACCCCATTGTCTAACTAGGAACATAATAACAATCTTCTAATGATAAGACGCCTCCAGATGGAAGCCTGAGGTTTGATGTCCCAACAGCAACCGCCGCAACTTTTGCGCCGTTTCCTAACCTCAATTCCACCTCGCCTTTTCTCAGGTTGCGCTTACTTGTTAGCATTTGCACATCATGGCAGATGTGAGAAGCACATCCGGTATCTAATACCCAAGATGTGGAATCTCTTTCTGACAAGTTGATATCTATCATATAGATATCTGAAGTTTCAGACAGCTTCACATTTATATGAGCTTTATCGTTGAGGAACTCCTTGCAGTTCCTCTTCCAGTAACCATTCTGCTTATAGTAGAAGCAGTCACCCTTTACTATTCTTTTGCCTTTGTCCTTTGATCTTTTATCGTTAGCTGTCATCTCTGCTTCAGGGGCATCTAATGCCGATTCAGCAAGAGGATCAACATCAAGGGCGTAGGCAATCTGCTCAGATCTGAAGACATTCTTCAAGTGTCTGAGCCAATCCGAGTAGATCAGGTAAGTCAAAAGGGCATCAAGTATGCCATGGAGTGGGTTATTTGACGACATTATTCCCTACAGGAGATAGATAAAATCTATTTAGCAGATGTTCAATTATTAATTTTTAAAACAAGACATGGTCCTTTAATCAAGTTTTAACTCCCACTAATTTTCGACAGACTGTATAATCCTCAGTTATACAGAACGGGAAACACCGACAATCTCTTAGTGGAGATCAGAATCTCAATGACTTGCAGTACAGCCTTGTGGATAGCACAACAAACTGCAATACAATCAAAGAGCACCCATCTCATGGGACATGCAACTCCTTGCAATATATGATCATATCTTCGGTCCTTAGAGATTTAATGGCCTTGTGGATAGCACAACAAGCCACTAATTTTGGTCTAAGCTAACCATCGTTACACAACGAGCATAGATTTGTATGTAGCCCTTGTAGATAGCACAACAAAGCTACATGGTTCCTCTACCCCGATCATATAGGCATCTAATGTCATAGCCACAGTCTCTACTCACAATTAAACAAGTCTTGTGATAGCACAACAAACCTGCTTAAAGTGATTCGAATCCTATGACTATAATGATGGTGGACCACGCAGTAAGTTATTAACTACTCACGTTACGGCTTAGAGTTTAGACGAGGGTATTTAGATAACTTTTATCTTGGTCTCTCCTAGGTGATAGTATATAAAAATATCGTATATATTTACTAAATACTATACCTGCTTTGATTCACAATCAAACATAAAACAATGCATCTCATACATGTCTAGTGTGGTCATGCATAGCACAATGGGTTTGACTGGAGCCAACAGTCAAACGCACACAAAATCTAACATAACATTTATATCAGATAATACTGCAAACATAAAGGCAAAGGATCTCCATCGATTCGTCTTTCCAGTTGCAGTTGTGGATCGTCCTCGCTCCTTTTTCGGTTGCCTCGATCAGATTACAATAATTCTAGAATTACAGGTAAATTGAAGAAGGCCTTATGGCGAGTACAAGAGAGAGGGAGGTAGAAGTACATCGGAGTTTGAGAGAGGGAGAGGTACGCAGACCTCTATTTATTAACAATTAATAAATAATCAACGTACATCCACAATCTACATAATCCATTCATCATATGAATAATTTAAAGGTGCTTATTCATGACCACGGTGTGTTTTAAACATTCCATACATGATAAGCACATTACATGGATAAAATAAAAGAGTTTCAAAATTAAATAACTTTGGCTTTCAAAAAGCTGAGTTCCAATCAAAATTGGCATTTGAATTTTGAAAACTCATTTTATTAGCTTAACATGCAATTAAATCATATTTAAAAGTAATAAACACACATCACATGTGCACACACTCCAAATTAATAATTCTATATTATTCTATGCATATTAAAACACTTATAATAATCTAACATTTAGATTAATTAATATTAATAATCTAACTATTAGATTATTAATGATTAATTACTAATCTAACTCTTAGATCAGTAAAATAAAATTAATCATTAATTTAACATTTAAATTAATAATAAACTTTAATTAGTTATTAAATATTAATCTAACTCTTAGACTAATTAATTAATTCACGTTAATAACTAATTTAACTCTTAAACTAGTAATTAACACAAATTAATTATTTAAAACTAATCTAACTTTTAGATCAGTTTATTAATGTTAATCATTAATTTAACTCTTAAACTAATAATTAACACTAATGAATAGTTAACCACTAATCTAACTCTTAGATTAGTGGATAAATATTAATTATTAATTTAAATTTTAAATCAATAATTAATAACATCTAATTAAACCATTCAATTAGTTAGTTAAAATTAATTGTCAATTTAATATTTAAATTAACAATCAATTCCATTTAACTAATAAGCATTAATTTAACTCTTAAATTAATCATTTAAAATTAATTATTAATTTAACATTTAAATTAATAACTAACTTTAATTATTAACAACATTTGCTAATTAAATGATTCATAATCATTATTGCCCAACTAAAATTAAGAATTGAATAATAATTTCATATTCCAAAACAATTTTTGAATTTTAGAATTAAAATACAATTCTAAATTAAAATTTTAATGGGCTGAGGTTTAATAGAAACAGGGGTTTAAAGGGGTGCGGGCTAAGCCACATGGGCACCTGGTCCGAGCCCATGGCTCGGCCAGGCTCGAACCAGGCATGGACCAAGGCCATCCCTGGTCTGCCCCAGACTGCCTGGCCCATCCCCAGACGGACCGGCCGGTCTAGAACCCTCCCCCAACCCGACGCCCCCCAACACCAGAAACCCTAACCTTCACGTAGTTGCAGGTTGGTAAGGGCAGCGGGGCAGAGGCAGCTGGGCGCCGGCGGCTGGAGTTCTGGCGCCGCCCGGCCCCGACGGCGAAGCCCCCGGCGCCGGCAGGCCCCCGACGGAGCCCCCAATAGGAGATCCCGATCCCCTTTAAATTTCTGGTTTTGTTAGGTTTTTCTTAAAACCGAAATTGAAGGAAGATCACCTCCATCTCCAGCCACCTCCAGTGGGTTCCCGGCGGTGGCCTTGATGCCCGGTGGTGATCGGCGACCACCTTTGGCGGATCCGGGATGCCGGCCATCCATCCCAACGCTTGGGAGGCCCGTACAAAGCCGCCGAAAACCCCTCGTTCTTCGTCCCACGAAGAACACAAAAACCCTCAAATTAATTTCAAAAAATTGTAAGAAAATAATTTGATTAACTGTGTTCATCGCATGAACACAGATCCAACAATTAATCGAGGAAGAGACATGGAATAAATCATGAAAATATTAATTCGGAGACAGAAACGGGACGAGAAACAGTGGAACCTGGCTCTAATACCACTGTTGGGTTCTCGGGTTTCTCAAGATCTCTCACGCAGCAGAAATAAAAATAAAACGGAGATCCGTTCCCATTTCGAAAAATCTAAAATTACGATAATCAGATTATCGAATCTTACCGTGTGCGGATTCGAATCCGTAACCGTTCGGTTCCGTTAGTGCGACATCGCAAGCCGCGCAAGCACCCAGCCTCTAGTGGAGTCCACGCGATCCTCCTCGCGACAGATATCCTTACGTTCCTTGTTCTTCGCATCCCACAAAGTCTCTGTCATTCGCCGCAATGATCGACGCAACGCGCGGACGATTTTCCGTCGAACGGAATTCGGAGAAGCAGCGAAGCAGATCCTGGGATACGGTTTCTTCTGGGGCACCAGAGAGAGAGAGAAAGAGAGGAGGGGCAGCTAGGGTTAGCAGCAGCTTAGCCTGCTCAGCCTGCTCGGTACATTTTATACTAACCGCGCGATTTTTCATAAAAACCCCCGGTTTATATAAAACCCACTTATTTATCCATCGCCTTGAGAATCATTTGCGTGTGACCCTCTAGGCCTAATTACCTGCCCGGTTAATAGCCCAATAAGCCCAGTGACTCCTTACTGGCTTTATTAATCAATTAATAGCTCTTTATTAATTAATTAATCAATCGAATTGATGTCGCACATCGAATTCAATCGGGCCTCTGATCACGTTGGGTGCCAAGCAACACCGCGTAAACCTGGAAGGTATCGGGGTTAAGTAACCCACTCTTGGAACCTTTCCGCCGACAGTTACCGCGTGGATATAATCCTTCATTCGTATAATGCTATCGAGTCAACTCAGGGTATAGCGTGCTGTCAAACCCTAATCGGTCGACTCACTTGGATTGGATGCCACTGATGAATATCGGAAAACTCCTTTCTCGGCATTATCGTTCGCCCTGGCCAAGGACTTTCGCGCATCCTTCCTAGAGCATTCTCTCTCATCGTACCGAGAGCGAATGATTCCTTATTGACACTCAATTCCCTTCGATGGTATTCCGATGTACCCAATCCTTGGCTGTTTAAGAATCCCGTGGTTAGAGATTCATAAACCAAGGTCAAAGCACAGAAGTCCACCGACAAGGTGTCCTTGGTGTCTCAGGTCTGAGGACCATCTACACAACTGCGACAATAGAATCAAGCTGGTTGACAGTGAGGTACAATACCATCCAGCGATTCAGTTAGATCAATTTAGTAAACTCATTCTCCAATGAGCACCTACAGATTCGCCTTAGTGTCTCCACACAAGTGACTATGAGATCAGTCACCCTCATCGCATGAGCAGGAGTAATCTGTACTAGTCTAACCGGATATCCGATGTCCTTCTCGGATATCCTCCGACTATGAACGATTAAGAATGTGTGTTTAAGTGATCAGTCTCACTAGTATGATCTCATCATAATTTGATCATTATCACATAGATTCACGGACTTCATTATGAGACGATAATTAATACGATTTACACATAATGAATATTATGCCATTATATTAGTAAATATGAACGAGATTACGAAGTCATATTGGCTTGTAGGCCACCTAAGACTAACAACCATATGAGGCATTATATGGGAGGCCGTGTCGATCTCCTGTGAACTGATCATAAATTGGCGAGAGGCAGATAGCAGGACCAGAGATGGTATAATAGTGCGCAGAGGTTGCCAGAGTGGTGCGGCAGAGGTTGACTACAGCTCAGAGTAGGTAGAAGAGTTATGTAGATGTCCGTAGGAGGCCACTTGAGTTTGAGGTTGGGGACCACGTGTTCCTCCGAGTCTTACCCTATGAGATTCGAGGAGCGAGGTAAGCTAAGTTCGCGATATATTGGGCATTTTTCCATTCTTGCTCAAATTGGGGAAACGGCGTATCAGCTAGCCTTGCCACCCAGTTTCGCAGGAGTTCACGACGTGTTCCACGTTTCTTTGTTAAGAAAGTATGTTCAGGATCCGTTACATGTCTTAGACTTTTCGGAGTTGGAGGTCGCTGAGGACTTGTCCTTTACGAAATTTCCAGTGCGTATTGAGGATCGCAAAGAGCAGGTCCTTCGGAACAAGGTTGTTCCTCTGGTCAAGGTGATTTGGCAGCATCGCTCCGGAGGTGAGGCGACCTGGGAGGGTGAGGATGAGATGCGAGAATAGTTTCCCTGCCTTTTCTTGTAGGTTCCTTAAAAAAAAAAAGAAAAAAAAAAACTTGTGTTATATTGTCGTTGGTGCTAGTTCTGTTGCGGTAATTTCGGGGACGAAATTCTTTTAAGGGGGGAGAATGTAACGACTGAGGTTTTGTATCCGGTTATCGGGTCGATTTCGGTGTCAGATCCCTTGCGGGCCTAAGGGGACGTCATTTAGGAGCTTTGCTGGGGTGCTGCGTGGGCAGGCGTGAGGGCGCATGTGTACGGCCCTGGTCGTGTCGTCTGAATGGCGTTTGCCAAGAGAGACGTCATTCAGAGATCTGCCAGTGTACGACCCCGTCCTGTCGTCTGATTGGCGTTTATGTTGGACGACGCAATTTGACGAGTTTCGGTTGACGCTTCGAAGTCCTCCCTCCTTTCCCTCATTCTCTCCACTCCTCTCTCTCTCCTTCCCCTCCTCTCCGAACGGCTCCGACCCCCTCCTTCCCTTCCTCTCCCCATTCCTCCTCTTCCTCCACTTCATCAACCTAATACCCCTCACCACTACCACCACCATCTCCTCCACGGCGCATTGCTCTCCAGACGGCGGCCGACATCCCGGTGGAGTGACGCCATCCACGGTGGTACCGGCGGCCGCTTGCGGTGTTGCAGACCGACGGCTTGGAGATAGGAGGAGTTCAAGAAACCAGTAAGTTGACGATCCTCGCAGTGTTTTGCTTAAAACTATGTTTTTCCCACTTTGGAGCATGTTTTAGGGGGTTTTTGGGTGAAAATGCTTGTTTTATAAAATGGGGAACGATGTATTTTAAACGGTTATTTAGATTCTCCTCCTCCTTCTCTATTTTTGGGCATTTTGGGGCGGTTTAGGGAGGAGGAAATCCCATTTTATGGCTCGGGGGAGGCCGTAGGGAAATCCTGCTTCGGGCGCTAAATGGCGTCGGGTCAGGGCGATGCCATTTACAAATGGTGTCGACCACGGGCGATGCGATTTAGGCCCAGATGCCAGACGGCAGTTCGGTTTTCGGGTGGTAAATAACGTCGCGACCAAATGACGCCATTTAAATGGTGTCAACCATAGGCGACGCTATTTAGGCCCATCTCCCAAGTCTAGTTTCCCCGTGAACCAGTTTAGGGGTTTTAAATGACGTCGGCCACGGGCGACGTGATTCAAGACAAAACCTCATTAATCCCTGCAATTAACATGTGTATACATTATTAGTTAATTTGATTGAATGCATGCTTGTAATCATACCTTGGGAATAGAGATTTCTACATGATCGAATTGCACTGTATTGTGTTTTGTGCGATCGTAGACCTAGAGTGACAGTTGTTAATGCTTAGGCACCCTGTGTCAGTGTGGGAGTGAGACGGTGCCAGTGTGGGAGTGGTGGGGTGACACCTAGAAAGAGGGTCACCTGGTGTACTCCGGAGTATAGCTAGTACCGGTGTGGGAGTGGTACATTCGGAGTGTCACTCGTAGCTGGAAGGAGCAGAACCACTTAGAGCTAGATAGGCCGAAGTAGCCAGCATGCTATCCGAGGGGTTGATGTTTGGTCCCAACGGGTCAGTGTTTTCCGCGTTCGGCTACGTAGTTTGTGTGTTTAGCCGAAACGCTAGTTGTGGACTCCGTGGTGGAGTGGTTTCAGAATTGTGTCTGTTGCATCTTCGAATGCATATGTTTCAAACCGAAATTTGGGAATTGTGGCTATTGCATTACTTATTTAATTGCCTATATTCGTGTTGTTGCACTTGTGGGTGAGTAGTGGGTGGTAGGGATCGGAGGATCCCTACTGAGTCCATTTCGATGAGACTCACCCCTACGGTTTTCAGGTAAGAGTTCTAGGCAGGCGTAGCGTGGAGGATTTCGTCTCGGGTTGCATGCAAACAACCATTCTTCCGGGATATGTCCCGATGTAGTTGTTATTTTCTTTTCAGGCATGTACGCTTAATTATTTCTTTTCTATTGAAATATGTAATTATTTGCTGAGTCGAATCGAATTGTAATAATTTTTAATCCTTGCACTTCCTTTACAATTCGATGTGTTGTGATTTGTTCAGCTTAGTTTATCATTTATTTCCCAAACTTATCGAGATCTTAGTTTGGCTCCAAATTTTAATGATTCGTTACCCATTTAGTAATCGGTTCCCTGATTATAGGGTGGCGGGTCGTTACACTAGCTATACGCCGGGGTACACCAGGTGATCCTCTCTCTAGGCGTCACCCCACCACTCCCACACTGGTGCAGTGTCACTCCCACACAGACACATGGTGCTTAAGTGCTAACAACTGTCACTCTAGGTCCACGATCGCACAAAACACAACACAGTGCGATCCAGTCACATAGAAATCTCTGTCCCCAATGTATGATTCCAAACATGCACTTAATCAAATTAACTAACAATGTACACACATGTTATTTGTAGGAATTAATGAGGTTATGTCTTGAATCGCGTCACCCGTGGCCGACGTCATTCAAGACCCCTAAACATATTCAATTTTTGCAAAGCCACTGGGACCAAGGATACTGGCCTGAATGGCGTTGCCCATGATAGACGTCATTTAGCTCTTTATCCCACGCTGTCCTCGGAAACTGGGAAATTGGGACGTTGAATCATGTCATTGGGTCTTGATGCCATTCTAAATGGCATCACCTGATCGCGATGCTATTTCATGCTCGAAACTGTATTCCACCGAGCCAAACCGAGGGTCCCTCTTCTCCCCCCAAGACACTAAAAAACGCAAAAGAGACAAGAGGAGAAGTTTACTAACCGATGATCACCCAAAATCCTATTTCATAAAAATATTCATTTGCATCAAAAACCTCTTAAAACATGCTTTTCTATACAAAACCTCTACGTACAACGCATGCTTCAAAGCTGGAAAAACATGGTTTTTAACAAAACACAACGAGGATCGTCACCCTACCGGTTACTTGAACTCCTCCTTGCTCCTAACCGCCGAACCGCCACGCCACGAGCCGCCGCCGGTACTGCCGTAGACGCTGTCACTCCACCTGGATGTCGGCCGCCATCCAGAGAGCAAAGTGCCGCGGAGGAGATGGTGGTGGTAGTGGTGAGGGTTAGGAGGTTGATGGAGTGGAGGAAGAGGAGCAATAGGGAGAGGAAGGGAAGGAGAAGGGAAGGGGGCATCAGAGGGTTTGGAGAAAGGGAGGAGAGAGAGAGGGAATGACAGAGATGAGAGAAATGAGAGAAAGCTCGGATGTCAAACCGAACAAGTCTAAATCGCGTCGTTCTAAGAAGACGCCATTCAGACGACAAGACGCGGGTCGTACACTGGCAGATATCTGAATCGCGTCATCTATGCAAGGCGTCATTCAGACGACACGACCGGAGCCGTACACACGCGCCCCCACGCCCGCCCACCCGGCACCCCTGCAAAGCTCCTAAATGGCATCCCCCTAGGCCGACGCCATTCAAAATCACGTCGAGCAAGCTCAACGCGAAAAGAAAGTCCACGCTGTAGCCCCACAAGGGACCAAACTAAGGGGTCCGACATCGAAACTGACCCGATAACCGTATCCAAAACATCAGTCCTTACAGTTCGACACCTCCTTGGAGCGCAGGAAGATGCTCCTGCATCAGAGTGATCAGGGCCCCCAATTGTTAGGCTACTAACCCCATAGGATGTAGTTATAATAAGGTATTCTTATGGTAATGTCATCCCATATCCGTGAATAACACATAGCAATCTCAAGATAAAGAGTTTATTTTTCCTAAGTCATGCTATTTTTAAAGTGACACTCGAACAATAAACTTGATTTGGTTATATTTCTTTGCTTTATGTGTCTTATATAGTTTTTTTTGTCGCATAGTGTTTTAGATTCTTCAATTATTTTCCTCAAATCTTAATATTTAATACTCTACACATACTTAAAACAAGTTAGTGAAATGCGCTTCAAGTGAGTATTTTCTTAAAAGATATTTTCTCTAAAAGGTATTTACATAAAAAATATGTTCCTAAAATAATAAAGTTGTGTGCTTCATATTAATATGTATTTATATAACCTTGCTCATTAGATATGCTTCTTAAATTCAATTGTTTTTGCATGGATATGATTGCCCAATTTATTGACCTAATTTAATTTTTCATGTGATGAAAAGACACACGCGTGCGCATACACGTGTACACACAAGTAATAAAAATATGCTATTTTTAGGAAAATCATAATTTAATCACAACTTTTTTTGTCATCATTTTTTTCATGTATAAATCATGATTTATTAAAAGAATCTCTAGAGTATTTATTAACTCAAAAAGTCATGACGTAATTGCATACTTTTCATAATAGTGTGTTTCTTTATCAAAATAGTTCAACTTATATGTTTCCTTCTTTGTTTTTCACGAAAAGTTTTTTTATGGATTTAAGGTCTTTTGTTTGGGCCAATTTTTTCTGGCTGTTAGACTTAGTGACATTGTATACACAATTTATTATTCTACCCTAATAGTTTCACTTTACAAATATATAAAACAAATTCAGTTTAAAGTAAAAATCGATTCATAGATAATATAACCTATTAAACATTATTTTAATTTAATGTTTCTTTAACGATGAAAATTCTAATTTTTCATACGCGGTGTGTGTATAAACAATCAAAATGCTAGTTTTTCATGCATACTAAATTTCCTCTAAAATAATTTAAAGGAAAAATCGGATGCAAGCTGAAAGACTAATCTAGAGACTAATGCCTTGTAGGATATACTTGTTAATTCACATATGTGAAAAACGAGCAATGGGAAAAAAATCTTCCCCTAACAGTATGTATGTTACGGAATCCAAACGTTACTTTTTAAGAATTTTTACTTTTTAGACCCTACAATATATCAATATTTCTTATAAGTCTATATAATCTTTTTATTCTTTATTAGTCCTTATAATTGTTTAAAACATCTACAAAAGGTCCCTCAACCTTTCTTAAAAAGCCCCTCCGAAGGGACTTTTTAAGGATTATTCATAGATTGTGGAGGATTTTAAAAAAATATCAAGATTATAGGGAGTCATAAGAAATATTAAAAGATTATATGGATTGAAAAGTAAAAATTTCTATTTTTTGAAAAATAAAAAATGGTGTAGTAAGTGTTTCTCTAATTTTTTAAAAGTATTTCTATTTTATTTATTTTTCTGTAAAATGTTTTCTTAAAAATGTAATTAATAAAAAAATCATGCTTCCACGCTATCAAAGTTCAAATGACAAAGTCAAAAGATCTTTTTATTTTTTTTCTATTCGTTGGATTGCAAGAATGCCCTAACTTGACATTTATTTAAAGAGTTCAAATAAAAAATATCACGTCCCTATACGTTGCACATTATAAGTTTGGTTGTATTTACAATATAATTAGAAGAAAAATATTTTAATTTATTATAAAAAAATATTTTAAAAAAATATTTTTATTTAATTTTTTCGTAAAGGTGAAACTTTTTTAAGTTTAAAGCTATAAGTATAAAATTATAATATCTAATATAAGTAATTGCAAAGGGAGAATAATTTATTGTACCCTTAGGGTTATTAAGTAGTATGATGGTACAGTCAAACTAAAAAAAACTTTTTTGAATTTTTTTTGAAGCCCCAACATGTCCTTCATGTCCACATAATTTTCGATCGGACATCCTAAAAAATAATAAAAATTAAAAAATAAGGCTTGATGAACAGTAATATATTATTCATTGGGGATCGATTTTAATTTTTTTAATTTTTTTGAAGGCTTCTAACATGCTCTACATGCTCATATAATGCAATTTTCGATCGGACATCTCAAACAAATATGAAAATTAAAAAATTGGATCCCAATGAACAGTGGTATACTATTCATTGGGGCACGATTTTTTAATTTTTATATTTTTTTGAGTCGTCTTATCGGAAATTGAATTACACATACATGTTGGACATGATGGGGCTCACCATAAAAATATTAAAAACTAAAAAATAATAAAAAATTATAGACCACATTTCATTACTATATAGCAAATATACCTAGATGATAAAAATAGGAGCGACGAAGGAAGACTGCAAACAAAAATCTCATCACATGTCCAGCCTAAAAACCGCATAGCAACCATCCAATGAACTTTTCCTAAAAAGCTTCCGAGGGAACGCATCTTACCCCTTCCCAAACAGACCTTAAGGGTTTCTCTAATTGAAATTTCCTATTTAGGGAGATACATCATTGGAGCGCAAGAACAAATTTCATATTTTAAATTTTCAAAAAATGCTCCAAAATCCGACCGTTAGGGCTTCATATCCCCCTCGGCTCCCTCATAAACCCAAACCCCCCACTCTGTGCCCAGAGAGAGAGAGAGAGAGAGGCGCAATGGCGTTGCGGCTGTGCGGCCTCGCCCGGAAGAGACGCGCAGCAGCAGCGCCTCGGGCTGCTCCGAGGCTTCGCTACCAAGAAACCCCCAGGAGGTGAAGCAAAACCCCAACCCCCCCTCTCCAATTGGAACCCATCTTCGCCGTTCCACTCTCGTCCTCGCTGCCTCTGGTTCCTCTGCAGAGAGGAGGGTCCCTGTTCCGAAGAAGCGCCTGCTCGACCTCCGAGCGGGGTTGGAGGCGGCAAGCGCTAGCCTCGAGGAGGGTAAAAAGGAGGCCACCAAGCATGGCCTCAGGGGTGCTCCATGGTGAATGCTTCCATTATGGCTAAGTAGGTATGCCTTCTTCTTCGTTTGCAGTAGAGATTGTCCTTAAATTTGTTGTTCCTGGAAATGCTGTTATGAGCAATTGGTCTTGCCTTGTTTTTAAAGTTAAACAGGTCTGCAAACTGTATGACCATCTTTATGCAGCTCATAAATTCGAGCATATTGGTGTGCTTCTATGGTAAAGTGAAAATTTGTGTGCTAAAAACATTACAAAGGTCACAGCTCTGAGTAAAGTGAAAATTTGTGTGCTAAAAACATTACAAAGGTCACAGCTGAGTAAAGTGAAAATTCAGGTGATAAAAACACTAGAACAAACCAGATATGAAGATACCGTTTAAGTGTACAAGTAACGTGATGGTCATTAAACTTACTGTGGAGGTGGTCCACATTACTCGGGAAGGTTGGCTCTGGTTTGGGTGGATTTTGGTATTTAAGCAGAATTTCCAATCGCATTGGGGTTTGAAATGATCAGTTAATTATGTTCATGACTGGAGAACACTCATGAAACCATGATAAGTAGTTTGCATTGTGAATGAGGAAAGAAACTGTTGATGAACTTTTCTTGAGGCTCATGGATGAGAACACTTCATGCCCAAACTTGACAGAGTCATTCTGGTTAACAGTTGTCAATGACATAATGTTAAAATGCACCAAAATGCCTGGACTGCATGTTAAGAAAGGAAAACTTGGAGGTAGGGCTGTAAAAGGGTCAGAGATGGAAATGGAGATAGGTGTTGCTTCCCTCTCCTACATAGTATATCAGAAATGAAAATGGAAAAGAAAATTCCATTTCTGCATGCATTTCCTTCACACCCAAGCTTGACATATAGTCATTCTGGTTTGCTATTGTCAATGGCATACTGTTAAAATGCACCAACATGTCTGGATTATGTGTTTAAAAGGGAAAACTTGGCACTAGGGTTGTAAATGGGTCAGAGACTTAAATGGAAGTAGGTTTCTTTCCTATATGAAATATCAGAAACAGAAGTGGAAATGGAAATGCATATCTTTGCTTCTGCATCCATTTCTTATTTGGAAGTGAAAAACGAAAGTATTAATTCTGTTTTCCTCCCTCATGCATATTGACACTTGCAAGTTGCTGGCAAGGTGAGGTGAAGCCCATTGCCAGTCATACGTGTTGTTGTCCATCATGCATCATATAATTCATGCACTGTGATGTCTGTTGAACTGAGGTATGTGATTCACACATCTTGGTAGGGTAGTGTCCTTGTTGTTTTGTATCAGGTTGGACAAAGGTTGAAGGAAGATCAGACCCCTAACCCCCTATATAAAAATGTACCCACCATCTAACCAAAGCATTGGTAGCTGAGCGACTTAGTTAAAGCTGAAATTTTAGTTGGCTCCTATGAAAAGGAAACATATAATTAATACATAAATATTATAATAATATGTATCAGAAGGCCGATGCGGAAATGAGTGTTTCAAATTTTGGATCCAATTTGTTGATGGAAGGTTCCAACTTGGAAGCTCTTGTATACTGAAAGAGAAGAGCTATTTTTCTGCATTTTCATATCCATTTTTGAAACTTCAGAAATGGATCAGAAACCAGAAAGTCAGAGTGCCACTTACACCCCTACTTGGTGCAAGAGTCTTCTGACGATGGTATATCTGTTGAAAGACCATCATTGTCCAAAACATACATATGATATTCGAAAGGGTTGATTGCATACCATGTAAGAGCCAGACAGGTAAAGGATTCCCATATATTTGCCCTTTTGTCCAGGAGGATACTTGTCCATTGAGCCCATACATACAAATACAATGTGCCTGCATGTAGTAAATTATATTTACAACATGCAGACCAGTGTGAGATAAGTAACCTCAGAGGTCTATGTTTATATATTTCATGTTAGAATATCCATGACATTTAACTGCTTGCAGGAAATGGATGTCGACCATCAAAGAGCAAGAGAAGGATCGCTTGACTCCTGTGAGTACAACTTATCTGATATAGTCCTTCTGCACAAAATCTAGGTGCCGACCTGTAATTCTGTGGTTTATAATTTTCAATGGTCAGATTGTAGACGCATTGAGCACAAGTTACCAGGGTCCTGACTCTTCTCAGGTATTTTGGTTAAGTTTGCCAAGACCCTCTTTTTTTTGTTTTTCAAATACAAATAGAGATTAGTCTGGTTAACACATCATTCATCGCTTAACACAGCCTAAGGAATTTGCTGAGATATCAATCAAGGACATTGATCAGTTGGCTAATGGTTCCTTTCCTTTATGTATGCGACACCTATTTGAGAAGGTAAGAGTGCAATTAATAAATAATCTGACCATCTCTTCCCTATCTTTCTCAAGTCGACTAGCTGCTTTCTAGATATTGTTTGTGAATTTTCCTTTATCTGATTCTATACTTGCAGCTTAGAGAGAACCATCACTTGAAGCATGGAGGGAGGATGCAACTGGGCCTTTTCCTTAAGGCACTTTCACTCTTTTGTACACTTTTCTTGCCTTCACTCCCAAGAAATATAATGTTATACTTTGTATTATGATCTTTCTGTAGCTTGGTTGACCATGTCTTATAGCTACACCAACAGGTGTTCTGGTGGCTGCTTATCCTTCATAGTTTATCATTTAAATTTCCCTTGGGAGTAGGAGTGGGAACACGGAGCACGAGCACTTTTGGGAGTGAATCCTATTACTAAGCAGTAATCTTTTGGCAGGTCAGGGCCTTCAAAGGATATATTGAAGGATTATGAGTGAGGTTGGGAATTGATTTACCCTCTTGTGGTTCATGGGTTTAATGGTTTTGCGCATTGAGAAACTTTGTGTATATAATACTAGTAAATTTGGATTCTGCTTTATTTTTGACAGTGGTTGCCTGAAACTATACATACATTTTCCACAAGTATGCCTGTATGATACTATACAGTGCAATGTGCATTCTTTTACTTTCATCATGCTATCATGTATATCATGATGTTTTTTAGCTGATTAAACATGTTGTGTCATTTTCTTCTGGTGGTGAGACATCAAATTTGAATCATTCTTAACTAAAATCTTCTAGTAGCTGTCCTTAGTGATGGCTGGTTAGTTGGATCTTTTTGTTAAATGATGAACCCTTTTCTTCTATAAAGCTCGTTTGCCTGTCTTTTCTGCAGTAACAGTTTTTTTAACAGGTAATAGAACCAACTAGAAGCATTGATGAATTTTAAGATTAGGATGGATGAGTTCCCATCTGTAGTATTAATCAGAAGAATGAATTCACCTGTATCATCTCAAGTCTTCTTTTTTGTAATGCTTCTGTCCTCTGCAGGGTGTCAGCTTGAGTCTGGATGATGCTCTTGCATTTTGGAGAGCAGAGTTCACACAGAAGGTATGTTTGTTGCATTATTGAGAATCCATTATGTCTTTTATAGACATGCTTTTACCATCTTAAGTGTGAGCAATCTTGATCATCTATATTGTCAGTGCTGACCTGCTTCCAAGAAATATCTCAACCTTCATTTAGTCTTTGGCTCCAAGTAACAAGGTTGTGCTCTAATTTACTTTTCATCCCACCAACAGTATATGCATGCATATACTTTGTTTATACCATATGTAGTCACATCATAACAAATTTATAGAATTTGTCATATCAGTTCCTGTGATATGAAGTTTTGTTCTGCCTTTTTTAGAATGCACAGAAAACCTACGAAAATCTTTGCGGGGGTCATTCCCTGTAGCCTAAACTTACAATTTTGTAATTTATATCCTTCTACTTATATGTCATGGCAAGGCCCACTATTTCTGAGGTAGAAATCCTTTTTTGCATTAGAAGAAGAAGAGCAAAAGAGGAGAGTCCTGGGAAAGTGGGATGCAAATTGTGCGGGTTTGGTTGGGTTGATGTGAAAACGAGCCAGCCCAATTTTAGTTTTTGGCTGGCCCAAATTTGACCCAAACCACGTTAAAGTCAGCAAGCCCCAATCTGTGTTCAACCTAAAGTCATTTGAGTGCATTTGCGTTGAATTCATGGTTTGTAGGATTGGTAGATCCAGATCTGGATTGGGATCAGCCAATGTCGACCTGATTTCAATAGGGCAAGTTGGATCCCTATTTAAATATAAAAAAGGAACAAAAACTATTCACCTTGGATTGGTTGTTACAAAAATGGGCAACCCAAGCTGATCTGGATCCGATCAGCCGGGACCCCTGAATTTGATCCAATTCTATAATCCTTGGTTGTGCCAGGTAATTGACCTAAAAAATCATTGTTCAATGACCAGTTGTCTAATTTAATAATGGTCAATTTGAACTGTAAAGTAAAAAAAAAAAAGAACTATTGAAAAGAGGTATAAATTCTTTTAAACATGTGTTAGCACCCCTTCTAGCTTTAGTGTCCTCGATAAGGGGATGGGGGGAAGGTATGCTTCAAGGGTGTGGGCCGCATCTTGGTAAGGAAGACTGAAGGTCCTCAAGAGCCTAGTTGTAGACTGATTTTAAACGTGGCGGGGACTGGTTTTAATCTTCATTGGCGACTGTTGGAAAGTCAGTAATCAAGAAGATTTTAAGCCTAGCTATGGACCGGTTTTAAGCCTCTTAATTGACTGATTTTAGTCTTAGCTTATGGACTGATTAAGGTATTTAACGGTTTAGTTACATGCATACTCATTTTGATACAAATGTTGTTGGAAGGATGCTTGATTACAGGTACACAAAATATCCTCTATTACATTGCTGGAACTGTGACCTAAAATTGGGATCATGAATTTTATAAGATTAGAAAGCTTTGTTTACTGTATTTACTTGTTATTTTAGTTGCATTATACTACAGAAACTAAGGTTCAGTTTGTTGACTCCTTTGAGGAATGGCATAATGAAAATAATCTCAGTAATTTTGTTCTACTGGGGACATTTTGTGGAGGTTATATTGCAGCTGAGTGTGCACTTAAGGTGATTATTTTAACATGCCAAATGTAAAAGCCTGTCTGGATTTTTCCTATTCTAGTTGACTACAGTAGTTCTCTTTTGCAGCACAACTGGCTCTTCCTTGGGTCAGATTCAAAGTCAAAGTGGTTGACCAGATTTTGTGCAACATGGAAGCAAGATATTATTAATCATAGTTGGGAATCCAAGTTTGCTCCTCAAAAGATATTAAGAGATCTCGCCTTCTGCAATTTATGTTTGATTCCCTTGTGCCGATTTCTATTTTTTTCTTAGCGTGTGTCTATACCGGTTCTGGGCTATTATGATTTTTTTATTACTAGTTTCTATCCTTAATCTTTGGGAATGCTTGCTGCTTGTTTCGTTTTTCTGCTGTTTGGGATAATTTATTCACTTGATCCATTTATAATCTCGTCTTGTTAGTTGGTTTATGGGTGTCTCTAGGGGATGTAACGAGTCGAGCCAAGTCGAGCTTTTAGTTGCTCGAGCTTGGCTCGTTTAAATAAACCTAAGCCCGAGGTTGAGCCCAACCACGAGCCCACGTCGAGCCCGACCAGGAGCCCACTCTTTAAGCTCGAGCTTGGCTTAAATTCTTTTTCTTCAATTCGAGCTCGACTCGAGCTCTGCTCGTTAAAAATCGAGTCCACCCGGTTAATCCTTGAGTGAACCAGCCACCAAGCACGAAGAGAGCGTAGAGAATGGCCCGTCTTTATAGAAGAAGCTGGGGGGAAATGTCCTGGTGAGAAATGCCTAGGCGCGCATGTAGTAAAGACCAAGTGGGGTTCCCACAAACTTAGTCAAGTATCTGCGACATAAAAAAGTTTCAAGGCCTCATAACCTTCGCATGCTAGCCTCATTTGCATGGCTTGGTGAATACAGGTAGGTCTGTTTGTAGGAGACGGGGTTTGTATTGTGTTTCCAGGGAGACTTATATAATTTGGCCTGGGTTCTATTTAGCATTTAAAATATATATTTTATTTCAAGCCGGCTCACAAGCCTAGCGAGCCGAGGTGGGTGGTACTTGGGTCATTTGATTAAACGAGCTTATGTTGGAGATCGGGCTTGGCTCATTTGATCACACGAGCCGAGCCGAACCAATCTAAACTCGAGCCGAGCTCGAGCAACTCACGAGCGGCTTGGCTCATTGCCAGCCCTAGGTGTCTCCATTTCTAGCCTTAGCAACTTAGACTTCAACTAATCTCCTTTCAGGTTAAGTGATACATTCCTGCTCCTTTGGTCTTTAGATAGCATTTACAGTTCTTAGGAAGTAGTTTGGGCCATTAAATTGAGGACTGCTCGGTATTGAGGATTGCTCGGCAAAGTCTCAACAGCAACTCGGACTTCGATGAATCTCATTTCAAGGAATGTGATAAATTTTTGCTTCTTTGTTGTTGATTTTCTAATTGGTTTAGATGTTAATTTTTATAATAAACTAAGATGATTAGATTGTTTGATTACAATTTAAACGTAAAAGTAGACTAATAGTTTAGCAATATAGGGAATTAATATTATAGGCCTAGGATATATAATGCAAGGTTGATTGTGTTTTTGTGTAGGATATACATAAGTTTGCTAGATAAAAATTGTAATTCTCATGTCCTTACATTCTGATGCAATATGGTGATAAATGGCATACGCATACGAGTTAAGAATGAAAAAGATGCAGAGAAAGTCCTGAGAAAATTGTGCGACATAAAAAGCTGCTTAATAAATGTTATCCTTGCGAAAGAATGATTGCCTTGAAATGATGACTCTAGATCTCATGTTATTTGAATAGTCTTATTATGGAACCCTTTTGAAGCCATAATTAGTTTAGTTCACAATATTGGGCATACTGCATGACTAGACTCTTTATGATTTCTTGAGATTAAAGTACTAGTTTTTTTGGTTTTAGGCAAAGAGTAGATTTGTGGTTCTTGGTAAGCAATTGACTATCGAGACTGTACACTAAGTTTGCACATCAAGTCTTGCTGATCAAATGATTTACGATAAAAGTTTTACTACATTAGTTGACTCTTTTCTTTGTTTTCTTGATGTACTGTAGTACACGGTCTTATAAGAAAATATGGCAGAAATGACAAAGTAAAGTCAGTCTATTCTTAAAGCAATATAATAATTTAAATAAATCAATATACATTAAGGCAACTAAAATTCATACAATGGTCTAAAAGCGACTAAGGCAACTAAAATTCATACAATGACCTAAAAGCGATGTGTATGAATTTCCGTTTGCTGATCGCGAAGTTGAATTCATGAGAATACCTAGATGAAACAGGGAAAGGAAGAGATTAGAGAGGAAGGAAAGATTCGGAGAAGGGAATTATATTGAATGTTTAAGTTAGTTTATTGTATTTGAAAATGAAAAATAAAATACATTTAAGGTAATGGATCATCTTGCAAGGTGCCTTATTTAAAGTATACTGTTTGATTGAACTTCTAACTAGTGTGATAGTTTAACTTTTTGTTTTGACAATATACTAGAATGTTACCTAGTTTCAAATGAAAAACAAAATAGATTTGAAATAATAGCTCATTATGTAAGGTGCCTTATTTGAGGTTTAAGTAGCTCTTTGATTAAAATTCTAATACAAGAGTAGAGTATAGTTTAACAATGTAGGTAGTTGATATTCGAAGTTTAGAATATAGTAGCCTTTTTATGGGACTAAGCCCTCTATAGTTTTGTTTAGGGAGAAGTATGAACAGACTTTAACATAGATAAGATTTGTTGTTCTTATTATATAGTTGGCAGCACCAAGTCAAGGGCAACTCGACAATCTCTTTGCAGTAACTCGGACTTCAATGAATCTCTTTTTATGTAAGGTAATACATTCATGCCCCCCCTTCAGTTTCTAACTTTAACATAAGATTTTTAGTTCTTAGTAAGTAGAAAGCATCAAATTGGGGGCAACTCGACAATATCTCAGCAGCAACTTGACCTTTAATGAATCTCTTTTTAGGTATTGTGATACATTCCTTCTCCTCCTTTGGTTTCTATATTTAATATAGATAAGAGTTGCAGTTTCATCAAACTGGGAGTAGCTCGACAATATCTTAGCAGTAGCTCAGATTTCAATGAATCTACTTTTAGGTATGGTGATACATCCATGTTTCTCCTTTGGTTTCTAACTTTAACATAAGATTCGTAATTCCTAGTAAGTAGGAAGCATCAAATTGGGGGCAGCTTGACAATATCTCTACATCAACTCTTACTCCGATAAATCTCTTTTCAGGTAAGGTGATGCATTACTTTTCCTCCTTTGGTTTCCAACTTTAACATAGGATTTGGTTTCCAACTTTAACATAGGATTTGTAGTTCCTGGTAGGTAGAAGGCATCAACTTGGGGGCAGCTCGACAATATCTCAACAATAATTTAGACTTCAATAAATCTCCTTTTAGGTACAGTGATAAATTCCTACTCCTCCTCTAGTTTCTAACTTTAACATAGATAACATTTGCAGTTTTTAATAAGTAGTTGGAGCTAGGGGTGGCCAAGAGCCGCTACTCGCGAGCTACTTGAGCTCAGCTTGAGTTAAGCTTACCTTAGCTCATCTCATTCAATCAATCGAACCAAGCTCGACCTCTAATTTAGGCTCGTCTGATCAAATGAGCCAATCTCGAGCTTCGGCCGGCTCGTGAGCTTGCTCGAGGTAAAAATATTTTTTAAATTACATATTATGTCAAAACTTCCCTAGCCAACACCTCATAAGCCCACTATGCCTGTATCACATCACAGGACCCAGCCTACTAAGTGTTTACATAAGTTTTGAACATGATTATTATAAGCAACGATAAAATAATCATGCTTACTATCTCGAACTAAACTTTTAAAGCTCCAGATTCTTAGTGCATCTACGGGAGGAAGTCCTAGGTCCACCCACCACCAAACTCCATCACTGTCGCTTGTCCAAAACTCTTTGCACTTATGGCGAAGTGATGGGGGAGGGTAACAAGGTTTTCGGATGGCGACGAAGTAGATGTGAGCTGGGATGACGAGGGCTTCCACGGGGCCTGGTATGAGGCCAAGGTTGTTTGCACCATGTCTAGGACCTGTTACTACTCTGTTGTCTATAACCACCTCCTGGCCGATCACACTGATGGCAAAACTCTGGCGCCCCGCTCGCTTTAAGAGATCATAGCATTTGGGTACGCGCAACATTGCCCCCTTGCGTAACAAGCCGTTTGCACTGCACCAGCCTATAGAGGCCTGGTAGGCTAGTGCAACATTGGGTGGTAGATGAGGGCGGTGGTGGTAGCTGAGCCAAACTGGGGAAGTGGCAGTTGCTATATGGTGTGCTTCTCTAGCTTGCGAGAGAAGATGAAGTTCGCGGCAAGGGACCTCTAAGGCTCCAAGCCAACCTAGAGTGGGTTGGTGACGTGTGGGTCCATCTTGCCAGGAGTACGCATGCGAGCCTCCTTTCCCTGCACAATACCCCCCCCCCCCCCCCCCCCCCCCCCCCCCCGCAAGGTGGGATTCATATTTGGTCCTTAATCCGACATCGGTTACTTTACAAAAACTTCACTCCACTTTCTCTTTAAATCTCAAGCCTCCCTCTACTGCACCTTTTTGAGCTTAGCGATTCGATTGTTTCTAGTTGGGTGAACATAGTTTATTAGCTGAGTTAACTTAATAGTGCTCTAACGAGCTGAGCTCAAGCCCAATTCGAGCAGGGTTCCTTTCCCAGCGAGCCAAGCTCGTGCCCACAAAATGAGCTTGGGGTTGGCTTGGGCTCGAGCTCGAATAATCTTAGTTAAGTTTAGCTCGAGCGAGTTGTAGCTCAACTTAGTTCGGCTCATGGTCGCCCCTAGTTAGAGCCAACAAATTGGTGGTAGTTCGACAGTATCTTAGTAGCAAATCATTCTTAGATGAATCTCCTTTCAAATAAGGTTCGCCGACTCGTGGGTCCGGATTGGATCCGGTTTGGCCATATACGAGTCGGACTTGATCCGACTCGGGCCGACTCGCACGAGTCGGGCCAATTCAAGTCCATGCAGGCTAGTTTTTTTTGACAAATCTCCTTTTTTTTTGAATTGTTATCTAATTATAAACATGATACTTCACGTCCATCGTTACCGTGAATGATTATAAGTCACATTTAAGAAAAATACTCCAATTTATTAGATTTAAATTTGTAAAAAATTTAGTCTAGGATCCTAATTGAGAGGAATTTAGTCTAAGGATCTTAGTTTGCAAAAAAAAGAAATGGCATACCACATATCATAGAAAGTTAGAAACGTCAATTCTTAATTAACAAAACAAAGTACACCTAGACTAAAGAGAGTGGATCACACTTTATCGAGTCGGATCACACTGACTCGAGCCGAACTATGTCTGGCTCGCACCGGATCACAGCGACTCGTGTTCGTATCGTGCGATCCGGCACAAGTTAGTCCGATAGGATGCGAGACAGCTCGATCCGGAAGCGTCCCAGCCCGACACATACGATCCACCCGTACCAGTAACTCGGGACTGTCCAGATACGAGTCGACTCGTACGAGTCGGCCCGATCTGGTACGACACGGCAAACCTTGCTTTCAACTAAGGTGATACATTCATGCTCCTTTGGTTTCTAACTTTAACATAAAAGATTTGCAATTTTTATTAAATAGTTGGTGGCATCAAAACGGGGGTAACTTGACAATCAATATCTAAGTAGCAGCTCATATTTTGATGATTATCCTTTTAGGTAATACATTCTTGCTCTACTTTTGATTTCTAACTTTCACAATGCAGTTATGAGCAATTGGTCTTGCCTTGTTTTTTAAGTTAAACAGATCTGCCAGCTGTATGACCATCTTTATGCAGCTCATGAATTCGAGCATATTGGTGTGCTTCTATGGGAAAGTGAAAATTTGTGTGCTAAAAACATTACAAAGGTCACAGCTCTGAGTAAAGTGAAAATTCAGGTGATAAAAACACTAGAACAAACCAGATATGAAGCTATCGTTTAAGCGTACAAGTAACATGATGGTCATTAAACTTACTATGGAGGTGGTCCACATTACTCGGGAAGGTTGGCTCTGGTTTGGGTGGATTTTGGTATTTAAGCAGAATTTCCAATCGCAATGGGGTTTGAAATGATCAAAGTTAATTATGTTCATGACTGGAGAACACTCATGAAACCATGATGAGTAGTTTGCATTGTGAATGAGGAAAGAAGCTGTTGATGAACTTTTCTTGAGGCTCATGCATGAGAACACTTCATACCCAAACTTGACACAGTCATTCTGGTTAACAGTTGTCAATGACATAATGTTAAAATGCACCAAAATGCCTGGACTGCATGTTAAGAAAGGAAAACTTGGAGGTAGGGCTGTAAAAGGGTCAGAGATGGAAATGGAGATAGGTGTTGCTTCCCTCTCCTACATAGTATATCAGAAATGAAAATGGAAAAGAACATTCCATTTCTGCATGCATTTCCTTCACACCCAAGCTTGACATATAGTCATTCTTGTTTGCTATCGTCAGTGGCATACTGTTAAAATGCACCAACATGTCTGGATTGTGTGTTTAAAAGGGAAAACTTGGCACTAGGGTTGTAAATGGGTCAGAGACGTAAATGGAAGTAGGTTTCTTTCCTATATGAAATATCAGAAACGGAAGTGGAAATGGAAACGTATATCTTTCTTCTGCATCCATTTCTTATTTGGAAGTGAAAAACGGAAGTATTAATTCTGTTTTCCTCCCTCATGCATATTGACACTTGAAAGGTGCTGGCAAGGTGAGGTGAAGCCCGTTGCCTGTCATACGTGTTGTTGTCCATTCATGCATCATAAAATTCATGCACTGTGATGTCTGTTGAACTGAGGTGTGTGATTCACATATCTTGGTAGGGTAGTGCCCTTGTTGTCTTGTATCAGATTGGACAAAGGTAGAAGGAAGATCAGACCCCTAGCCCCCTTTATAAAAGTGTACCCTCCATCTAACCAAAGCATTGGTAGCTGAGCGACTTAGTTAAAGCTGAAATTTTAGTTGGCTCCTATGAAAAGGAAACATATAATTAATACATAAATATTATAATAATATGTATCAGAAGGCCGATGCGGAAATGAGTGTTTCAAATTCTGGATCCAATTTGTTGCTGGAAGGTTCCAACTTGGAAACTCTTGTATACTGAAAGAGAAGAACTATTTTTCTGCATTTCCATTTCCATTTTTGAAATTTCAGAAATGGATCAGAAACCAGAAAGTCAGAGTGCCACTTACACCCCTACTTGGTGCAAGAGTCTTCTGACGATGGTATGTCTGTTGAAAAGCCATCATTGTCCAAAACATACATATGATGTTCGAAAGGGTTGATTTTATACCATGTAAGAGCCGGACGGGTAACGGATTCCCATATATTTGCCCTTTTGTCCAGGAAGATACTTGTCCATTGAGCCCATACATACAAATACAATGTGCCTGCATGTAGTAAATTATATTTACAACATGCAGACTAGTGTGAGATAAGTAACCTCAGAGGTCTATGTTTATATATTTCATGTTAGAATATCCATGACATTTAACTGCTTGCAGGAAATGGATGTCGACCATCAAAGAGTTAGAGAAGGATCGCTTGACTCCTGTGAGTACAACTTATCTGATATAGTCCTTCTGCACAAAATCTAGGTGCCGACCTGTAATTGTGTGGTTTATAATTTTCAACGATCAGATTGTAGAGGCATTGAGCACAAGTTACCAGGGTCCTGACTATTCTTTTAGGCATTTTGGTTAAGTTTGCCAAGACCCTCTTTTAAAAAAAAATAAAAAAAATCAAATAGAGATTAGTCTGCTTAACACATCATTCATTGCTTACCACAGCCTAAGGAATTTGCTGAGATATCACTCAAAGACAGTGATCAGTTGGCTAATGGTTCCTTTCCTTTATGTATGTGACGCCTATTTGAGAAGGTAAGAGTGCAATTAATAAATAATGTGACCATCTCTTCCCTATCTTTCTCAAGTCAACTAGCTGCTTTCTAGATATTGTTTGTGAATTTTCCTTTATCTGGTTCTATACTTGCAGCTTAGAGAGAACCATCACTTGAAGCATGGAGGGAGGATGCAACTGGGCCTTTTCCTTAAGGCACTTTCACTCTTTTGTACACTTTTCATTGCTTACCACAGCCTAAGGAATTTGCTGAGATATCACTCAAAGACAGTGATCAGTTGGCTAATGGTTCCTTTCCTTTATGTATGTGACGCCTATGTGAGAAGGTAAGAGTGCAATTAATAAATAATGTGACCATCTCTTCCCTATCTTTCTCAAGTCAACTAGCTGCTTTCTAGATATTGTTTGTAAATTTTCCTTTATCTGATTCTATACTTGCAGCTTAGAGAGAACCATCACTTGAAGCATGGAGGGAGGATGCAACTGGGCCTTTTCCTTAAGGCACTTTCACTCTTTTGTACACTTTTCTTGCCTTCACTCCCAAGAAATATAATATTATACTATACATGTATTATGATCTTTCTGTAGCTTGGTTGACCATGTCTTATAGCTACACCAACAGGTGTTCTGGTGGCTGCTTATCCTTCATAGTTTATCATTTAAATTTCCCTTGGGAGTAGGAGTGGGAACAGGGAGCACGAGCACTTTTGGGAGTGAATCCTATTACTAAGCAGTAATCTTTTGGCAGGTCAGGGCCTTCAAAGGATATATTGAAGGATTAGGAGTGAGGTTGGGAAGTGATTGACCCTCTTGTGGTTCATGGGTTTAATGGTTTTGCGCATTAAGAAGCTTTGTGTATATAATACTAGTAAACTTGGATTCTGCTTTAATTTTGACAGTGGTTGCCTGAAACTGTACATACATTTTCCACAAGTATGCCTGTATGATACTATACAGTGCAGTGTGCATTCTTTTACTTTCATCGTGCTTTCATGTATATCATGATGTTTTTTTAGCTGATTAAACATGTTGTGTCATTTACTTCTAGTGGTGAGACATCAAATTAGAATCATTTTTAACTAAAATCTTCTAGTAGCTGTCCTTAGTGACGGCTGGTTAGTTGGATCTTTTTGTTAAATGATGAAACTTTTTCTTCTATAAAGCTCGTTTTTGCCTGTCTTTTCTGCAGTAACAGTTTTTTAACAGGTAATAGAACCAACTAGGAGCATTGATGAATTTTGAGATTAGGATGGATGAGTTCCCATCCAGAGCATTAATCAGAAGAATGAATTCGCACGTACCATCTCAAGTCATGGTATCTTCGTAACACTTCTGTCCTCTGCAGGGTATCGGCTTGAGTCTGGATGATGCTCTTGCATTTTGGAGAGCAGAGTTCACACAAAAGGTATGTTCATTGCATTATTGATAACCCATTATGTCTTTTATAGAAATGCTTTTACCATCATAAGTGTGAGCAATCTTGATCATCTATATTGTCAGTGCTGACCTGCTTCCAAGAAATATCTCAACCTACATCTAGTCTTTGTCTCCAAGTAACAAAGCTGTGCTCTAATTTACTTTTCATCCCACCAACAGTATATGCATGCATATACTTTGTTTATACCATATGTAGGTCACATCAAAACAAATTTATAGAATTTGTCATATCAGTTCCTGTGATATGAAGTTTTGTTCTGCCTTTTTTTTGAATGCACAGAAAACCAATGAAAATCTTTGCGGGGGTCATTCCCTGTTGCCTAAACTTACAATTTTGTAATTAAGTAGGTTTTCGTTCTGATTCTTCTACTTATATGTCATGGCAAGGCCCATTGTTTCTGAGGTAGAAATCCTTTTTTGCATTAGAAGAAGAAGAGCAAAAGAGGAGAGTCCTGGGAAAGTGGGATGCAAATTGGGCGGGTTTGGTTGGGTTGATGTGAAAACGAGCCAGCCCAATTTTAGTTTTTGGCTGGCCCAAATTTGACCCAAACCACGTTAATTCAACCTAAAGTCATTTGAGTGCATTTGGGTTGAATTCATGGTTTGTAGGATTGGTAGATCCAGATCTAGGTTGGGATCAGCCAATGCCGATCTGATTTCAATAGGGCAAGTTGGATCCCTATTTAAATATAAAAAAGGAACAAAAACTATTCACCTTGGATTGGTTGTTACAAAAATGGGCAAACCCAAGCTGATATGGATCCGATCGGCGGCATCGGCCGGGATCCCAGAATTTGATCCAATTCTATAATCCTTGGTTGTGCCTGGAAATTGACCCAAAAAATCATTGTTCAATGACCAGTTGTCTAATTTATAATGGTCAATTTGAACTGTAAAGTAAAAAAAAGAAAAGAAATAGAACTATTGAAAAGAGGTATAAATTCTTTTAAACATGTGTTAGCACCCCTTCTAGCTTTAGTGTCCTCAATAAGGGGAAGGGGGGAAGGTATGCTTCAAGGGTGTGGGCCGCATCTTGGTAAGGAAGACTGAAGGTCCTCAAGAGCCTAGTTGTAGACTGATTTTAAACGTGGCGGGGGACTGGTTTTAATCTTCATTGGCGACTGTTGGAAAGTCAGTAATCAAGAAGATTTTAATCCTAGCTATGGACCGGTTTTAAGCCTCTTAATTGACTGACTTTAGTCTTAGCTTATGGACTGATTAAGGTATTTAACGGTTTAGTTACGTGCATACTCATTTTGATACAAATGTTGTTGGAAGGATGCTTGATTACAGGTACACAAAATATCCTCTATTACATTGCTGAAACTGTTACCTAAACTTGGGATCATGAATTTTATAAGATTAGAAAGCTTTGTTTACTGTATTTACTTGTTATTTTAGTTGCATTATGCTACAGAAACTAAGGTTCAGTTTGTTGACTCCTTTGAGGAATGGCATAATGAAAATAATCTCAGTAATTTTGTTCTACTGGGGACATTTTGTGGAGGTTATATTGCAGCTGAGTGTGCACTTAAGGTGATTATTTAAACATGCCAAATGTGAAAGCCTATCTGGATTTTTCCTATTCTAGTTGACTACAGTAGTTATCTCTTTTGCAGCACAACTTGCTCTTCCTCGGGTCAGATTCGAAGTCAAAGTTGTTGACCAGATTTCGTCCAACATGGAAGCAAGATATTATTAATCATGGTTGGGAATCCAAGTTTGCTCCTTAAAAGATATTAAGAGATCTCGCCTTCTGCAATTTATGTTTGATTCCCTTGTGCCGATTTCTATTTTTTTCTTAGCGTGTCTATGCCGGTTTTGGGCTATTATGATTTTTTTATTACTAGTTTCTATCATTGATCTTTGGGAATGCTTGCTGCTTGTTTCATTTTTCTGCTGTTTGGGATCCTACAATTTATTCACTTGATCCATTTATAATCTCGTCTTATTAGTTAGTTTATGGGTGTCTCTAGGGGTTGCAAGGAGCCGAGCCAAGTTGAGCTTTTAGTTGCTCGATCTTGGCTCGTTTAAATAAACCTAAGCCCGAGGTCGAGCCCGACCACGAGCCCACGTCGAGCCCGACCCCGAGCCCACGTCGAGCCCACTCTTTAAGCTCGAGCTTGGCTCAAAAAAAAAAAAATTCTTCAATTCGAGCTCGTGTCGAGCTCTGCTTGTTAAAAATCGAGTCCACCCGGTTAATCCTTAAGTGAACCAGCCACCAAGCACGAAGAGAGTGTAGAGAATGGCCCGTCTTTATAGAAGAAGCTAGGGGGAAATGTCTTGCTGAGAATGCCCACGCATGTAGTAAAGACCAAGTGGGATTCCCACAAACTTAGTCAAGTATTTGCAACATAAAAAAGTTTCAAGGCCTCATAACCTTCGCATGCTAGCCTCATTTGCATGGCTTGGTGAATATGGGTAGGTCTGTTTGTGGGAGACGGGGTTTGTATTGTGTTTCCAGGGAGACTTATATAATTCAGCCTGGGTTCTTTTTAGCATTTAAAATATATATTTTATTTCAAGCCGGCTCACGAGCCTAGCGAGCCGAGGTGGGTGGTACTTGGGTCATTTGATTAAACGAGCTTATGTTGGAACTCGAGCTTAGCTCATTTGATCACACGAGCTGAGCCAAACCGATCTACAATAGAGCCGAGCTCGAGTAGCTTACGAGTGGCTCGGCTCATTGCCAGCCCTAGGTGTCTCCATCTCCTGCCCTAGCAACTCAGACTTTGACTAATCTCCTTTTAGGTTAGGTGATACATTCCTGCTCCTTTAGTCTCTAGTAGGGGTGTGCACGGTTCGGTTTGGTCCAGGTTGTATTAATTTTATGAAAAATCGAACTGAACCGAACAATCTTTCAACCCGAACCGAACCGAACCGAAGTTAGGTTTAACCCGAATTGAAATTCGGTTCGGTTCGGTTTGGACCGTTCGGGTTACTGTTACAGAAAAATGTCAAACAGTTGAGATGTTGTAGTAAATTTAAGGCACAAGAATATAATGACCAGGTTCATCCCTAACATCCTTAAGGTTCAATTTGTTTGCAGAATAGCTTAAACCAGAATAAGGAGGAAGGGATTTCTTAAACCAGAATAAGAGGTATTTTAGTTTGGTAAGTAGTTGGTATTCCATCCAGAATAAGTAGAATTGCACTGCACTATTCCAAGTGATTTGGTAAGAATAAGTAGAATAAAGAAGAGAATAAAGAGTGAAATAAAGAGTTCAAAATTCTGCCCCTATTCCGCTTAACCCCTGGTATAACCCATAGCACCCTGGGTTAAGCACTCCCTTCCACCAAAGTGGGTTAAAAGGTTTTAGGAGAATAAAACATCCTATTCAGGGCTTATTCCACAAACAAAGTGAGGCTAAGAGAACAGAGGCTATTATAATGGTTTTGATGAATCAGTGTATGAAATAAAATTGATTAGTAGCCGATCTCCAAACCAGGTATGAATGAGGAAATTGATAACAATGTCACTTTGCGGAATCCACCCGGAATGCGTTAAGAACACCTCTTTATCAATCATGGGATTGAACATTACAATGCCTAAACCTGGAAGGATCGAACATTACTAATGCCTAAACCTCCCTCTTCAACAGGTTTGGTGACCTCGGCCCAAAAAACCCAATGCCGCTTCCTTTGCCCATCAACTCCGCCCTAAAGAAAATTAGCACATAGCTTCTCAATGCTTTTAACCATAGTTTTAGGCAAACATCCAGCAGACATCAAATACAATGGGATTGAAAGAAGAATTGATTTCATGAGGACAAGTAGCCCAGCCTGAGACAAGCGTTTGGATTTCCCCTTATCCAACCTGCTGGTGATCTTACCAATAAGAGGCCCAAGAAATCAAGTGGGCTTGTAAAGCCCTCCATCTCATTGAGCTCCTGGAGTAATTGAAAAGTAGATATGTCACCGACTCACCGTAGAGGAGCGATGACGATTGGCTTCGGCATACCGGCGTTGGGGCTTTGGTAGATCTAGTTGGGGCGGCTGGATCTCAACGCTGGGCGGCTGGCGGCAGGGCTTCGGAGTCAGCGTTCGGGGCTTGGGGGACGGCGGTGTCGGGGCGAGTGTTGGAGCAGCGGCCATCAACCCAGCACCGGCAATGAGCGGCGGGCCGGTGGCGCAAGGTGGGGCGTGGCGACGTGCAGCGTAGAAGAGCCGAAAGGAAACATGTTGTTGAGGACCGAGATTGATCAAGGTTTTGAAACCCTATTTTTTTGGAATTTTAAGCCAAGTAAAGAAGTCTAATAGAACAAGAAGTAGAAAATTATACAAAACTAGTGATGGCTCAGTTGGTTGAGAGGTTTTATGGTAAAGGACGCAGGTTCTAACCTTAGGTGGGTTTCATAGCATTTTACGCTTATTCGACTTTTATGGGTCGGTGCAGTTTTTTAAAGAAGTAAACCGAACCAAACTGAACTATTAACTTCGGTTCGATTCGGTCCAAAAATCCGAATTTCTAAATAAGAAACCGAACTAAACTGAATGGTTCGGTTCGGGTGGGGTCGGGTTATCGGGTTGCACCAAACAATGCACACCCCTAGTCTCTAGATAGGATTTACAGCTCTTAGGAAGTAGTTGGGGCCATTAAATTGAGGACTGCTCGGCAAAGTCTCAACAGCAACTCGAACTTCGATCAATCTCATTTCAGGTAATGTGATATATTTTTGCTTCTTTGCTGTTGATTTTCTAATTATTTTATATGTTAATTTTTATAATGAACTAAGATAATTAGATTGTTTCATAAAAATTTAAACGTAAAAGTAGACTGATAGTTTAGCAATATAGGGAATTAATATTATAGGCCTAGGATATATAATGCAAGGTTGATTGTGTTTTTGCGTAGGATATACATAAGTTTGCTAGATAAAAATTGTATTTCTCATGTCCTTACATTCTGATGCAATATGGTGATAAATGGCATACGCATATAGTTAAGAATAAAAAAGATGCAGAGGAAGTCCTGAGAAAATTGTGCGACATAAAAAGTTGCTTAATAAATGTTATACTTGTGAAAGAATGATTGCCTTGAAATGATGACTCTAGATCTCATGTTATTTGAATACTCTTATTATGAAATCCTTTTGAAGCCATAATTAGTTTAGTTTACAGTATTGGGCATACTGCATGACTAGACTCTTTATGATTTCTTGAGAGTAAAGTACTAGTGTTTCTAGTTTTAGGCAAAGAGTAGATTTGTGGTTCTTGGTAATCAATTGATTGTCGAGACTGCGCACTAAGTTTGCACATCAAGTCTTGTTGATAGATTAATTTACGATAAAAGTTTTACTACATTAGTTGACTCTTTTCTTTGTTTTCTTGGTGTACCGTAGTACATGGTCTTATAAGAAAATATCGCAGAAATGACAAAGCAATATCATAATTTAAATAAATCAATATACATTAAGGCAACTAAAATTCATACAATGGTCTAAAAGCGACTAAGGCAACTAAAATTCATACAATGACCTAAAAGTGATGTGTATTAATTTTCGTTTGCTGATCGCGATGTTGAATTCATGAGAATACCTAGATGAAACAGGGAAAGGAAGAGATTAGAGAGGAAGGAAAGATTCGGGGAAGGGAATTATATTGAATGTTTAAGTTAGTTTATTGTATTTGAAAATGAAAAATAAAATACATTTAAGGTAATGGATTATCTTGCAAGGTGCCTTATTTAAAGTATACTGTTTGATTGAACTTCTAACTAGTGTGATAGTTTAACTTTTTGTTTTGGCAATATACTAGAATGTTACCTAGTTTCAAATGAAAAACAAAATAGATTTGAAATAATAGCTCATCATGCAAGGTGCCTTATTTGAGGTTTGAGTAGCTTTTTGATTAAAATTCTAATACAAGAGTAGAGTATAGTTTAACAATGTAGGTAGTTGATATTCGAAGTTTAGAATACAATAGCCTTTTTATGGGACTAAGCCCTCTATAGTTTTGTTTAGGGAGAAGGAATAGACTTGAACATAGATAAGATTTGTTGTTCTTATTATATAGTTGGCAACATCAAGTCAAGGGCAACTCGACAATCTCTTTGCAGTAACTCGAACTTCGATGAATCTCTTTTTATGTAAGGTAATACATTCATGCCCCTCCTTCAGTTTCTAACTTTAACATAAGATTTTTAGTTCCTAGTAAGTAGAAAGCATCAAATTGGGGGCAACTCGACAATATCTCAGCAACAACTTGACCTTTAATGAATCTATTTTTAGGTATTATGATACATTCCTTCTCCTCCTTGGTTTCTATGTTGAATATAGATAAGATTTGCAGTTTCATCAAACTAGGAGTAGCTCGACAATATCTTAGCAGTAGCTCGGATTTCAATGAATCAACTTTTAGGTATGGTGATACATCCTTGCTTCTCCTTTGGTTTCTAATTTTAACATAAGATTCGTAATTCCTAGTAAGTAGGAAGCATAAAATTGGGGGCAACTTGACAATATCTCTTCATCAACTCTTACTTCGATAAATCTCCTTTCCGGTAAGGTGATGCATTACTTCTCCTCCTTAGGTTTCCAACTTTAACATAGGATTTGTAGTTCTTGGTATGTAGAAGGCATCAACTTAGGGGCAGCTCGACAATATCTCAACAACAATTTAGACTTCAATAAATCTCCTTTTAGGTACAGTGATAAATTCCTACTCTTCGTCTAGTTTCTAACTTTAACATAGATAACATTTGCAGTTTTTATTAAGTAGTTGGAGTTAGGGGTGGCCAGGAGCCGCCACTCGCGAGCTACTTGAGCTCAGCTTGAGTTAAGCTTACCTTAGCTCATCTCATTCAATCAATCGAACCAAGCTCGACCTCTATTTTAGGCTCGTCTGATCAAACGAGCCAATCTCGAGCTTGAACCATATCGGCTCGACAAACTCATGAGCTTGCTCAAGGTAAAAATATTTATTAAATTACATATTATGTCAAACTTCCCTAGCCAAAGGTAAACCAACACCTCATAAGCCCACCATGCTTGTATCACTTCACAGGTCCCAACCTACTAAGTGTTTACATAAGTTTTGAACATGATTATTATGAGCAACGATAAAACAATCATGCTTACTATCTCGAACTAAACTTTTAGAGCTCCAGATTCTTACTGCATCTACGGGAAAAAGTCCTAGGTCCACCCCCCACCAAAGTCCATTACTGTCGCTTGTCCAAAACTCTTTGCACTTATAGCGAAGTGGTGGGGGAGGGGGAGGGTAACAAGGTTTTCCGACGGCGACAAAGTAGATGTGAGTTGGGATGACGAGGGCTTCCACGGGGCCTGGTATGAGGCCAAGGTTGTTTGCACCATGTATAAGGCCTGTTACTACTCTGTCGTCTATAACCACCTCCTGGCTGATCATGTTGATGGCAAAACTCTGGCGCCCCACTCGCTTTAGGAGATCATAGCATTTGGGTATGCGCAACATTGCCCCCTTGCGTAATAGGCCGTTTGCACTGCACCAGCCTATAGAGGCCTACAAGGGACCTCTAAGGCTCCAAGCCAACCTGGAGTGGGTTGATGACGTGTGGGTCCATCTTGACAGGAGTACGCAGGCGAGCCTCCTTTCCCTACACAACCCCCCTCCCCCCCCTAAAGTGGGATTCATATTTGGTCTTTAATCCGACCTCGTTTACTTTACAAAAACTTCACCCCACTTTATCTTTAAATCTCAAGCCTCCCTCTACTGCACCTTTTTGAGCTTAGCAATTCAACTGTTTCTAGTTGGGTGAACATAGTTTATTGGCTGAGTTAACTTAATAGTGTTCTAACGAGCTGAGCTTGAGCCCAATTCGAGCTGAGTTCCTTTCCCAGCGAGCCAAGCTCGAGCCTACAAAATGAGCTAGGGGTAGGCTCGGGCTCGAGCTTGAGCTCGAGCTCGAATAATCTTAGTTAAGTTTAGCTCGAGCGAGTTGTAGCTTAACTTAGTTCGGCTTGTGGTCGCCCTTAGTTGGAGCCAACAAATTGGTGGTAGCTCGACAGTATCTTAGTAGCAAATCATTCTTTGATGAATCTCCTTTCATGTAAGGTGATATGTTTCTACTTCTCCTTTACTATAAGATTTGTAGTTCCTAGTAGTGAGTAGGAGGCATCAATTTAGGTGCAGCTCGACTATATCTCAACAGCAACTTAAACTTTGAAGAATCTTCTTTCAAGTAAGGTGATACATTCTTACTCCTCCTTAGGTTTCTAACTTTAACATAGAAAAAAATTTGTTGGTTTTAGTAAGTAGTTGGAGGCATCAAATCAGGTGCCGCTCGACAGCATCTCTGCAATAACTCAATCTTTGGTGAGTCTCCGTTTAGGTAAGGTGATACATTCTTGCTCCTCATTAGGTTTCTAACTTTGACGTAGAAAAGATTTTCAGGTTTTAGTATGTAGTTGGAGACATCAAATTGGGGGTAGCTTGACAATGTCTCAGCAACAACTTAGACTTTGATGAGCCTCCTTTCATGGTGATACATTCTTACTCCTTTGGTTTCTAACTTTAACATAGTTGGTCCATTAAATTGGGGGCAGCTCGACAAAATCTCAATAGTAACTTGGACTTCGATGAATTTCCTCCTTTCAGGTAAGGTGATACTAAGGTGATACATTTTTACTCCTTTGGTTTTGAGTTTTTGATTAGTTATAAGACCAAGGAATTATCTTATCAATTTAGATGTTAATTTTTTTAATAAACAAGAATGGTTAGAGTATTTGATTCAAATTTAAACAAAAAGCAGACTAATAGTTTAACAACATGGGGAATTAATATTGTGGGCCTAGAATATATAATGCATATAAGGTTGATTGTGTTTTTGCGTAGGATATACATAAGTTTACCATATTAAAATTGTAATTCTCATGTCTTTACATGCTAGGACTATAGTGACGATAAATGGCATATGTATGGGAGTTAAGATTTCTAGTTTTACGTAGGATATCTACATTTCTGCTCTTTTTAGCATAAGATTTGTAGTCGTAGTAGTAAGTAGGAGGCATCAATTTGGGGGTTGCTCGATAATATCTCAACAGCAACTCAGATTTCGAAGAATCTCCTTTTAGCTAAGGTGATACATTCTTAGTCTTCCTTAAGTTTCCAACTTTAGTGAGTAGTTAGAGGCATCAAATCGGAAGTAGTTCGACAATATCTCAGTATCTACTCTGACTTCGATGAATCTCCTTTTAGGTGAGGTGACACATTCCTGTTCCTTTGGTTTCTATCTTGAAGATAGATACGATTTGCATTTTTTAGGAAGCGGTTGGGGCCTTTAAATTCTGGTAGTTCGGCAAAATCTCGATAGCAACTCAGACTTCGATGAATCTCCTCCTTTCAGGTAAGGTGATACATTTTTGCTCCATTGGTTTTGAGTTTCTGATTAGTTACCAAGGAATTATCTTATCAACTTAATAGACTAGAAAGGTTAGTTTGTTTGATTCAAATTTAAAGGAACAAGTACACTAGTAGTTTAGTAATATAGGGAATTAATATTGTGGGCCTAGAATATAATGCATAAGTTTGCCATATTAAAATTGTACTTTTCATGTCTTTACATTCTAGGACTGGTGACGTAAAATGACATACACATATGAGTTAAGAATCAACAAGATGCAAAGAAAGTCTTAAGAAAATTGAGCCACATAAAGAACTGCATAATAAATGTTATCATTCTGAAAGAATGATTACCTTGAAATGATGAACACTGGATCTCATGTTATTCGAATACTCTTATTATAGAACTCTTTTGAAGCCATAATTAGTTTAGTTCACAGTATTGGCCATATTGTATAAGTAGACTCTTTATGATTTCTTGAGGGTGGAGCACTTTTGGTTATAGGCAAGGAGGAGATTTGTGGTTCTTGGTAAGCAATTGCCAGTTGGGACTACACAATAAGTTTGCACATTAAAGTCTTGCCGATCAGTTGATTTACGATAGAAGTTATAGCACATCAGTTGACTCTTGTATGTGTTTTCTCGATGTATCCTAGTATGTGGTCTTATAAGATAATAGGGCACAAATGACCAAATAGAGCCAATGTGTTCTTAAGTTGATGTTTACTAAGCAATATTATAATTTAAATAAATAAATACCTAGATGAGTCGATTAAAAGTGAAATGTATACAATGACCTAAAGTGAAGTAAATGATTTTTTTTATTGTTGATTGATAAGTTGAATTCTTGAGAATACCTAGATGAGACAGGAAAAGAAAGTGATTAAACGAGGAAGGAAAGATTAAGGGTAGGGGATTGTATTGAATGCTTTAGTTTATTGTGTTTGAAAATGAAAAACAAAGTACATTTGAGGTAATGGATGGTCATGCAAGGTGCCTTTGATGAGGTCTGAGTAACTCTTTAACTAAAGTTATAATACAAGAGTAGAGTGATAGTTTAACAATGTAGGTAATTGATATTCTAAGTTTAACAATGTTGGCAATTGATATTCTAAGTATAGAATACAATAGCCTCATTTTGCAACTAGCCCTCTACAATCTTTCTTAGGGAGGAGAAGCATCAAATAACTTTAACCTAGGTAGGATTTGTAGTTCTTAGTACATTCTTACTCATTTTAAGTAAGGTGATACATTCTTACTCCTCATTAGGTTTCTAACTTTGACATAGAAAATATTTCAAGTAGTTGGAGGCATCAAATTAGGGGTAGCTCGACAATATCTCAATAGCAACTTAGACTTTGATGAGTCTCCTTTCAGGTAAGGTGATACATTCCTACTCCTTTGGTGTCTAACTTTAACATAGTTTGGCCCATTAAATTGGGGGCAGCTAGGCAAAATCTCAACAGTAACTCGGACTTCGATGAATCTCCTCCTTTCAGATAAGGTGATACATTTTTGCTCCTTTGGTTTTGAGTTTTTGATTAGTTATAAGACCAAGGAATTATCTTATCAATTTAAGTGTTAATTTTTAATAAACTAGAATAGTTAGAGTGTTTGTTTCAAATTTAAACGAAAAAGTAGAGTAATAGTTTAACAATGTGGGGAATTAATATTGTGGACCTAGCATATATAATGCATATAAGGTTGATTGTGTTTTTGCGAAGGATATACACTGCGAAGGATATGTATAAGTTTACTATGTTAAATTGTAATTCTCATGTCTTTACATATGCACGAGAGTTAAGATTTGTTGTTTTGCATAGGATATCTACATTTCTACTCTTTTTAGCATAAGATCTGTAGTCAAGTAGGATGCATCAATTTGGGGGAGCTCGACAATATCTCAACAACAACTTAGACTTTGAAGAATCTTCTTTTAGGTAAGGTGATACATTCTTACTCCTCCTTAGGTTTCCAACTTTAGTAAGTAGTTGGAGGCATCAAATCGGGGGCAGCTTGACAATATCTCAGTATCTACTTTGACTTCGATGAATCTCCTTTTAGGTAAGGTGACACATTCATGTGCCTTTGGTTTCTTTAACATAGATAAGATTTGCATTTTTTATGAAGTAGTTGGAGCCATTAAATTGGGGGCAGCTTGGAAAAATCTTAGTAGTAACTTGGAGTTTTGATGAATCTCCTCCTTTCTGGTAAGGTGATACATTTTTGCTCCCTTGGTTTTGAGTTTTTGATTAGTTATAAGACCAAGGAATTATCTTATCAATTGAATAGACTAGAATAGTTAGTTTGTTTGATTCAAATTTAAATGAGAAAGTATACTGATAGTTTAGCATTATAGGGAATTAATATTGTGGGCTTAGAATATATATTATAAGTTTGCCATATTAAAAATATTCTTCTCATGTCTTTACATTCTAGGACTGGTGACATTAATGGCATACATATACGAGTTAAGAATTAAGAAGATGCAAAGAAAGTATACTGATAGTTTAGCAATGTAGGGAATTAATATTGTGGGCTTCGAATATATAATACATAAGTTTGCCATATTAAAATTATTCTTCTCATGTCTTTAGTCTTTACATTCTAGGACTGGTGACGTTAAATGGCATACATATACGAGTTAAGAATTAAGAAGATGCAAAGAAAGTCCTAAGAAAACTGACAATTAACTGCTTGCAGGAAATGGATGTCGACCATCAAAGAGCAAGAGAAGGATCGCTTGACTCCTGTGAGTACAACTTATCTGATATAGTCCTTCTGCACAAAATCTAGGTGCCGACCTGTAATTGTGTGTTTTATAATTTTCAATGATCAGATTGTAGAGGCATTGAGCACAAGTTACCTGGGTCCTGACTATTCTCAGGTATTTTGTTTAAGTTTGCCAAGACCATCTTTAAAAAAAAAAAATTCAAATAGAGATTAGTCTGGTTAACACATCATTCATCGCTTACCACAACCTAAGGAATTTGCTGAGATATTACTCAAGGACGGTGATCAGTTGGCTAATGGTTCCTTTCCTTTATGTATGTGACACCTATTTGAGAAGGTAACAGTGCAATTAATAAATAATGTGACCATCTCTTCCCTATCTTTCTCAAGTCGACTAGCTGCTTTCTAGATATTGTTTGTGAATTTTCCTTTATCTAGTTCTATACTTGCAGCTTAGAGAGAACCATCACTTGAAGCATGGAGGGAGGATGCAACTGGGCCTTTTCCTTAAGTCACTTTCACTCTTTTGTACACTTTTCTTGCCTTCACTCCCAAGAAAAATAATGTTATACTATACATGTATTATGATTTTTCTGTAGCTTGGTTGACCATGTCTTATAGCTACACCAACAGGTGTTCTGGTGGCTGCTTATCCTTCGTAGTTTATCATTTAAATTTTCCTTGGGAGTAGGAGTGGGAACAGGGAGCACGAGCACTTTTGGGAGTGAATCCTATTACTAAGCAGTAATCTTTTGGCAGGTCAGGGCCTTCAAAGGATATATTGAAGGATTGGGAGTGAGGTTGGGAAGTGATTGGCCCTCTTGTGGTTCATGGGTTTAATGGTTTTGCGCATTGAGAAGCTCTGTGTATATAATACAAGTAAACTTGGATTCTACTTTAATTTTGACAGTGGTTGCCTGAAACTGTACATACATTTTCCACAAGTATGCATGTATGATACTATACAGTGCAGTGTGCATTCTTTTACTTTCATCATGCTATCATGTATATCATGATGTTTTTTAGCTGATTAAACATGTTGTTGTGTCATTTTCTTCAAGTGGTGAGACATCAAATTAGAATCATTCTTAACTAAAATCTTCTAGTAGCTGTCCTTAGTGATGGCTGGTTAGTTGGATCTTTTTGTTAAATGATGAGCCTTTTTCTTCTATAAAGCTCGTTTGCCTGTCTTTTCTGCAGTAACAGTTTTTTTAACAGGTAATAGAACCAACTAGGAGCATTGATGAATTTTGAGATTAGGATGGATGAGTTTCCATCCGTAGCATTAATCAGAAGAATGAATTCGCACATATCATCTCAAGTCATGTTATATTCTTTTTTGTAACGCTTTTGTCCTCTACAGGGTATCAGCTTGAGTCTGGATGATGCTCTTGCATTTTGGAGAGCAGAGTTCACACAAAAGGTATCTTTGTTGCATTATTGAGAACCCATTATGTCTTTTATAGAAATGCTTTTACCATCGTACGTGTGAGCAATCTTGATCATCTATATTGTCCGTGCTGACCTGCTTCCAAAACATATCTCAACCTACATCTAGTCTTTGTCTCCAAGTAACAAAGTTGTGCTCTAATTTACTTTTCATCCCACCAACAATATATGCATGCATATACTTTGTTTATACCATATGTAGGTCACATCAAAACAAATTTATTGAATTTGTCATATTAGTGCCCGTGATATGAAGTTTTGTTCTGCCTTTTTTTAGAATGCACAGAAAACCAATGAAAATCTTTGCGGGGGTCATTCCCTGTTGCCTAAACTTACAATTTTGTAATTTATAAGTAGGTTTTCGTTCTGATCCTTCTACTTATATGTCATGGCAAGGGCCACTGTTTCTGAGGTAGAAATCCTTTTTTGCATTAGAAGAAGAGCAAAAGAAGAGAGTCCTGGGAAAGTGGGATGCAAATTGGGCGGGTTTGGTTGGGTTGATGTGAAAACGAGCCAGCCCAATTTCAGTTTTTGGCTGGCCCAAATTTGACCCAAACCACGTTAAAGTCAGCATGCCCCAATCTGCGTTCAACCTAAAGTCATTTGAGTGCATTTGGGTTGAATTCATGGTATGTTGGATTGGTTGATCCAGATCAGGATTGGGATCAGCCAATGCCGATCTGATTTCAACAGGGCAAGTCGGATCCCTATTTAAATATAAAAAAGGAATAAAAACTATTAACCTTGGATTGGTTGTTACAAAAATGGGCAAACCCAAGCTGATCAGGATCTGATCAGCCGGGATCCCTGAATTTGATCCAATTCTATAATCCTTGGTTGTGCAAGGTAATTGGCCCAAAAATCATTGTTCATTGACCAGTTGTCTAATTTATAATGGTCAATTTGAACTGTAAAGTAAAAAAAAAAAAAAGAGAGAACTATTGAAAAGAGGTATAAATTCTTTTAAACATGTGTTGAATAACTTCAGAATGTACTCATATAGCACTAATATAGCACATGTAAATGGTCTATGTATCTTGTTGGAGGAGGATGTCAATGCTGGACGTGAGACTTGTGCAAGTGGGCACCAGGATCGCTACTAGAGAATGTGGTAGTTGGGGATTGGGATTTAGGAGAAAGGGTTGTTAGAAGGGGTTAGGCACTAACTACTGAGCGTGACATCGCCGTTGACGTCCTTGACAACGCTAGGAGAAGATGTGGGCTGACGTGCACAACCCTGGTCCATCTTCACCATGTTTATAATTTTTCCTCTCTTCTTCTTTCCTATCTAATGATTTCCTTGTAATGCTTTTTTCCTCTATGTACTGGAAATAGTTATTATGCTGATAAAGTATAGGAGAGGGCATAGAAAGGTGATTCACATGGATAGGAAGTGATTAATCTGGCGATGAAGTGATTCTCATGTAGTTGAACAGATTCATAAGAACTAGAAGAGATTTTCATGTACTAGAAATGGTTATTCTGCCGAGCAAGTAATTCTTATATACTGGAAAGGTAATTCTAGAGAGGTGTTTTACTAGAAGTGACTATAATGATTAACATGTAATTCTCTTTACTGAATGATACCTTATTGAAGGAGCTCTACTCCTCTCTACGTGCAAAGTTCCTGATTAGAGATCAAAAAGTGAACGTACTAGGTTAGTAGGGGTTAATTATTGTTGGAAGGGTTGGAAGGGGTTACGTACTAGTGGAGAGGGCATAGGAATGTGTTCCCTATTGCTGGAAGGGTTCATTTGCTATAGAGAATCAGAAGAAGGCACTTAGATGTTTAGGAACATATAGTAGAAGTAGGCCACTACTATTGAATAATAAACGAGGTGTTGAGACAATGGTGTCGATAAATGACATCACAATTATACAAGTTAAGAATCAACAAGATGAAGAGAGTCCTGAAACAATTAAAGAGAGTCCTTAAACAATTAAGTCACATAAAGATTGTTGCCCAATTAAGTCCTTATGAAAGCATGGAACCCTTTTGAAGCCATAATTAGTTCCGCTCACAGTACTAGCAATTGTTGCCCAAGGCTAGACTAACTCAGAGGGAGGTGAATGTGTTATTAAAAATTACTCTAATAAAAATTAAATGCAAAAGCTAATAAATGGATAGAAAGAGATATAAATAGGGAAACAATCACACAATGAATGCTCAAGAGATTTATACTGATTCGATCTGTCCAGACCAATGTCCAGTCCTCAAAAAACCACTTCGGATTTCTACTAATAGTAAGGTACTAACCCCTTGCAAGTCACACACGACAACCTCCTACAACTGCAGGCCCTCTCTTCAACAAGAAGTTGAACAACCTCCTGCTTTGAGCAGGCCCTCTCTTCTATAATTAGGAAGAGGAAACAAAGCAAATGTAGCATATAGAGAGTGCCTAAGAAATAGGCAAGTATTCACAAAGAATAAAATACATATCAAGACAGAAAATAAACAACTATTTTGCACAGGTTTTGATCTGAAAGAGGATCTCTAATTCTTGTGAGAAAGAAAAGGCATAGCTCTTAAGATCTTTAAGCTCTTTCTCTCAACAGGCTAAGTGTGTTTGCTCTTACTCAGACTAGGATGTGTGTATCTCTTGTATGTCTATATGTTCTCTGGTGACGGGCTTCTACTTATATCTTTTCTTCAAAATTAATCCGTTAGACTAATTTGCTTGAATAAGGCTTTTTCCCACTTGTATTTAACGTTCAAAATCTCAAGAGAGAAGTTAAAGAGAGAGCATGGCAGATTTGCTACGTTAGTGGACTCGAGATAGCATGAATTAATGCATGGAAGCTTCCTCACGTACAGATCTTGTATTATGAAGTCAAACCTGCAAAAAGCACAAACACTAAAAAAGGCAAGATTAATTTTTTTCTGCCATTATGTCATTTCTAGCAGAAGTCTATGATAGTACAAGGTGCATAGAAACTTTTAACAAATCTGTCAGATAAGGATGTGGTAGAGATCTCAGTCAAAAAGTACATATACAAATATAACTCGAGAGCACCGACTAATTTAAATTCAATTCAATTAAAGAAATTCGCTAGCCAAAGTTACAAGATATAATCAGAATGGCATATCTTTAATATAAGTCATAAACGAACACCAATCGTACTGAGAATTTGGCCACTTAATCGAAGTCAATAAGTGAGTGTTAGTCTGACTCATAAATAGACTGTTAATCGAAGTACAAGTGGCTCTCATTCAGATTAGAAGAATGACTTAACTCAAAACGTATGAGAAATAGTCAATCGAAGTGATAACCAAAGCGTTAAATAAAGTCTTAATCGATATGGTGAAACTTGAGTAAAGTCTCTCATTAATGGAAGTCTCAATTTGTTCAGTAATCGTGATCAATAATCGAAGAGACATCGTTAATTGAAGTAAAGTTGTAACCATTAATCAAAGTGAAACTGATAACATGTAATGACCCAATCAGTTAACTGACCCAACAACTGTACTAGTTGGTAGACTTCTCAGGAAGGTCACCCATCCTGGGATTTCTCCTAACCGAGCGCGCTTAATTTCGGAGTTCTTTCCAACTCGAACTCTGAAAAATGGCTAAAGGATGTTGTTAGTAGTCTATTGATTTAGCCTATTTAACATCTTTTTATACGAGGTGTTACAATCTACCCCCTTTAGATAGCCGGCGTCCTCGTCGCTATACCACAACTATTCCAGATTACCAGGCAGGTAGAATTGTAGAGGTGGCCCCCACAGGTTCAAGAGGTAGCTCCCACTATGTAGCATTTTGTCCCATATGGGTTCAAGAGGTGGCTCCTATGATGTAGCACTTTACCCTGTGTGGCACTTAGCACACATACTTCCGGCTGGTGTCAGGCTCTGATACAATTTTTAACGACCCAATCAGTCAACTGGCCCAACAACTGTGCTAGTTGATAGACTTCCCAGGAAGGTCACCCATCCTGGGATTTCTCCCAACCGAGCACGCTTAACTTCAGAGTTCTTTCAAACTCGAACTCCAAAAAATAACTAACCCGTGTTATTAGCAGCCTACTGATTTGGTCCAACAACTTTGCTAGTTGATAAACTTCCTAGGAAGGTCACCTATCCTAGGATTTCTCCCAATCGAGCACGCTTAACTTTGGAGTTCTTTCCAACTTGAACTCCGAAAAATAGCTAACCCGTGTTATTAGTAGTTTACTAATTTAATCTATTTAACATCTTCTTATACAGGGTGTTACACAACATTACTCGACGTAAAGTCCGAGAGCGAAACTTCGATTAGCGTGATAACAATAATAAAAAGGATATATAAGAAAACTAATCGAAATGAGACTAAAATTTTATTTCGATTAAGACACAAAAGACAACTCTAAGTTGAGTTTCGATTACCGTTATCAAAGTAATCGTAGTGGTTGCTCAAACGTTAATCAAATCAGACTTGTACGGATTCGAAGTGAACACTATAAATAGTAATCAAGTGTAACTATAAAATGTTAATTGATAAAGAACTTAAAATGCTAATCAATAGAAGACTTATAAAGTGAATTGAGTAAGTCAACATTAATCGAAGTGAGTCTTAATAACCTAATCGATAGAACAGTTAGAAAAACTGATCTGATTAAAACAAAGAGTGATGCTTCAATTAGTACTGAACTATCTACAAGTTACTAGAAGTTATGAAGGTTAATCGAAGTTTCAATTAGCTTTTTAAGTGTTAAGAGTTAGGGAACTCTAAAAGCAATTAAGTCATAAAGCTTACACAAATTATGACAGAAACTGTCAACAACTAAACTTATGAGACAAAGATATTTCTTTCACTCTCATAGAAACAAAGTCTTGACGTTTTCATAGTGTGTTATCACCAAAACATGGAGAATATGAAAATACAAATTACTCAACAATCTCGCCCTTTTTGTTGATGATAAAATTACTTGAAAATAACAACATTGCTAAAAGAAATAAAACCACGACCAGAAACAATTCAATCATATAAGGAAATGAAACTGGTGTTAGAACTAAACAAACAAATAGAAGAAATAAAACCACGATAAAAAACAATTCAATCATGCAAGGAAATGAAATTGGTATCAGAGTTAAACAAACAAAACAACACAAATAAAATTGTCAAAATTGATACGAGTGGACAATTTATTTCTTCTACATGCAAATGCAGTTAAATAAGGATGTTGGATAGTTTATTTATCCCCCTTTTTGTCATTCACACAAAAATGTTGGATAGTTTATTTCTCCCATTTTTTGTCATTCACACAAAAAGGTAATCACATACATAAAACAAATGAAAGAGGGATACTAAGATAGGAGAATGCAATGAGATATAGATATATTGCATTCCAAAATTGATTTACAAAGTGTGTTTGAGGAGATACAATGGTGTAGTATAGGAAAAATAATAATAATGCGGATAGGGTACAATGACTCAGAATTGAAAGAATTTGTCTAGACAAGTCAGAGCAAAGGTTGTAACTATCTCCCAAGTCTTCTGCTCAATGGCCTCCGATCTGGCTATGTATTCTTGGAGAGTCATCTTCACTCGCTATCCTTGCTCTGTCCTCTTCTGGCCAAGGAATTCCGGATCGGATCGGGTCCCCGAATCGGGACCCGCCGATCCCGATCCGACCCGGATCGGATCGGCCGAGTCGGCCGATCCAGATGAAGTCTGGCCAGTCCGACTCGGCCAGATTAAAAAATAATAAAAAATTAAAAAAATCAGAAAAAATCAGGGAAAAATAAAAAAAATCAGAAAAAATTGTATACATATTATTCAATGAATTTACAATAAAAATGAATGCAATTCATGTACATCCATAAAAAATATACATTAAAGACCTAATTATTTACCCTTAATTAAAGTTAATTATGAGAAATTAGTACTAACAATGAGCAATTAATGCAAAAAATGTACAATTAGATTCTAATTTGTTCAATTGAGTGATTGGCACACTCAATTGAACCCTAATTACACTAATTATACAAAAGTCCCAATTTTTAACCCCTAATTAGGGTTAATTTTGGGGATTTTGTCTAATCAACATGCTAAATTTTTTTTGAATCTAAATATTAATAGATCTACACAATGTACACAATCATACATCACTTTTAATTTTTTGATAATTTTTTAAAAAAAGATCGAAATATACTTAAACTCAGATCGGGATGCGGAAACAAAATCCGACGTCGACGGCGGCAATGACGGCGACAACAGCGGCAGCGGTGGCTCCCGGACGGCCGGCTGGCGATGACGGGGTGTAAATCCCCTTTTTTCAGTCGAGATCTCAAAGAAAAAGAGAGAGAGAGAGAGAGAGGAGAGAGAAGAAGATGGCAGCGGTCGGCCGGCTGCGGCGGGGGGGGGGGGGGGGGGGGGGGTCGGCGGCGAGTGGCAGCGGTGGCCGGGGGAGGGGCTGGGGGAAGGGGGGAAGGGCAGCAGCTCCCGATTCTCCCTTAAGGGGGGATCCGGGAGCACCCGAATCGGACCAAATCGGCCGGTCCGGACTCGATTTGGTCCGATTCTGACTGATTTACATCTTTTTTTAAAAAAAAAAAAAATCGGTGGGGGGGGGGGACAGTGAAATCCCCCCCGAATCGGATCGGAATCGGCCGATTCCGCAATCCATGCTTCTGGCAGTACTGGGCATAACCTTGTTGCGTCCCGGTCATGTACACTTCACTAGATATTTTATGCCTCAAGTATCTAGGCACTAAATTCTTATAGAGAATGAAACCTTGTATCTTAAAGGGAGAAACTAGACCTTCATTCTTCAGTGCTTGTTTATGTTTCTGTCGGCCATGTAGATGCACTTATAATTGAAGTATGTGTCAAAGGAGAAGGCTATGGATTGCTGGTCTTTAAATTTTCTTACAGTGATAGGACTCTTCTTGAGAGGTCCCCGTTCTCTGTTGACTATCAAGAGTTGTTGATGGAGTTTAAGATAGGCCTGAATCTATTCTTCTTCAATGTATCTCTCAACTTGGGAAAAGACAATGGAAAAAGTCTCTAGCTTTACCTTCCCGTTCCGAATAGCCATTTTCAGGAAATGAGAGAAGGGAAGAATAGAGTTGTACTTAACTAAATGCTTGCCCTTCATTTTTCTATATAGCTCTATATCTGTATGCCTTCCTCTGTTTCCATCATCAAATGATACAGCTATCGAAACTTCATAGGCACAGTGGCCTTATCTAGATCAAAACTGACCTGCACAGCTCTCCAGGGTGATGAGCTCTGAATCTCTAGACTTCATGTTGAAATTTGCTCAAGCTGACCTCTGGTTTATTTGATGCCCTTCTCCTATTATTGTACTACAAGAAGTGTATGTACTCCCACTTAGCTAACTCCTTGCACCTTCCCCAATAGGCCTCAGGCCTCTAAGCTAGCCATTCTATAAGAGCCAAGGTTGGTTGTCTTTGCTGAGCTCGAGCAGTGTTGTCTTGTAAGAATGAGTAGTGTAGCTGTGGGTGTAAATTACTCCACTCATGTTCCTTCAGTATTGTTGTCTCGTTCCTGACCTGAGTAACTGCATTCTTGGTTATATAGTGCTGAGCTGTAAACTAGTATATGTATATCTTTAAGGAAACAACATGCAGCTCCAACACTTCTAGTCTAACATTCTTCTGCAAGAATTCTATATACATAAGTCTTCTCTTTACAGTTGAAGAGAAGACATCTAAGAATAGAGGATATAAATGATACTTAGTTCTCCTCTTAGGCCTCTTGGGAGCTCTGAATTTCTGTCATTCAGGAGTTGGTTGTTTATTGGAGGAGAATAATGAACTGAGGGGAGCATCATCATTTGAAACTCTATAGCATATGCTTGAGGTTCTGACTTCACTGAAAATGTGGGTACACTGAAAGTGACAGGAGGCTGCTCTGTTGGAGGCTCTGAAGGAGCATGAGGCACTGGTGCTGCCCAGAGAGGAGGAGGAGGAGATGAGGTAGATCCTGCTTCAGGAAAGAAGGCATGAGCAAAAAAGAAGTCAGAGATAGACTGAGGGTAGCGAGAGGAGTTGGCTACATCAATGGGTTTGGAGGAAGAGGTTTGAGCTGGAGGTGGTGTTGTGGAAGAAGTAAGAACATCTACAGGACGAGGTGCAAATGTAGAAGTAGGAGCTGCTTCTGATTGAGAAGAAGAAACTACTAGTGGTAGAGGAGAAGAAGGTGAAGGAGCAACTGTGGCTGGAGGTAGAACATAAGATGGAGACTAAATACAAGAAGAGGGAGGAGTTCCAGTAGGTAAAGTAGTAGGTTGAGTAGTAGGAGGTGGAGCAATAGATGAAGATGGTTGTTCAGAGGGTCCATAGATGAGGTGCATGGTGTCAAGGATAGGTACATTGTCTACAATGTTGATGGTTTTAGACAATGGTGCCCGGAGAGGACATAGAGGAGGAGGAGGAGATGAGATAGATCCTGCTTCAGGAAAGAAGGCCTGAGTAGGAAAGAAGTCAGAGGTAGACTGAGGGTAGCCAGAGGAGGAGCTGGCTACATCAATGGGTTTGAAGGAGAGGCTTGAGTTGGAAGTGGTGTTGTGAAAGATGTGGGAACATCTACAAGAGGAGGTATAGATGTAGAAGTAGAAGCTGCTTCTGGTTGAGAAGAAGAAATGACTACTGGTAGAGGAGAAGAAGGTGAAGGAGCAACTGTGGCTGAAGGTAGAACATAAGATGGACACTTATACGAGAAGAGGGAGGAGCTCCAATAGGTAAAGTAGTAGGTTGAGTGGTAGGAGGTGGAGCAATATGTGAAGATGGTTGTTCAGAGGGTCCAGAGATAAGGTGGATGGTGTCAAAGATGGGTACATTGTCTATAATGTTGATGGTTTTAGACAATGGTACCTTTGGAGAAGGAGGAGTAGGAGAAGTGCGAGGTGCAGATGGGTACATTGTCTATAATGTTGATGGTTTTAGACAATGGTACCCTTGGAGAAGGAGGAGTAGGAGAAGTGCGAGGTGCAGATGGTTTAGGAGATGAGGCTGGAGGCTAGGAAGAGGTGGTCTCTTCACCAACTTGATAGTCTGGCTATAGAGAGGGTAGAGGAACAGATCTAGTAGAGGAAGTGGAATGGCAAGCAGGTCTAGGATGCCTCTCTCTCTGACTCAGTACCTTCCTCCTGATATACACTGCACCGAATCATGTTCTCTCAGCTAGTAACTTCTCCAACAACTGTCTGATCTGCAACATTCCATCCTTGTGTTTAGAGACCTCTCCCATCTTGCTCTTGATGTCCTGAATATCAGCTTGCTGCTGATTAACTTTGTTGAGGACTTCATCTAACTTATCAGCGTCCATTGATTTATCCTTCTGCCCCTTTTTTACTTGTTCTTTTTGAGGCATATAGGGGGAGGAGTAGATATCTTTGAGGGTTGAACAAATGATGCCCCCCTTAGCAGCTCATCTACTATATATGTTGCTTTAGTGGCTCTTTCTTCTTTTGAACAAGTTTCCATATTTGCCTCCCTCTCAATATCTGGCTCCCCCTTAACAAATATTGGTTGAGGAGAGGGCTCTCTGGCCCTATCTATTTACTCTGCAGGCTAATCCTGCATCAGCTCTTCACAAATTGCATGTTGATCCTACATCTGCTATTTAGGAGCTGTAGGCTGGTCCTGCATTTGCTCCTCTACTGCTGCTGCTACTGGTTCTTCTGTTGGTGGTGGTGTGGTTGTTGCTACTGGTGCTTCTTTTGTTGTCGTTGTTGCTACGGGTGCTACTTTGCTAGCCTCATTTGGAGTGGTTGTAACCAAGGAAGGGTCATTAGCAGGGGCAATGCAATGCCCTTTGTCCATACCCCTTAGAGAATTTGAACTTGGTCCTTTTGAGACAACTTGTATAGATAGTAAGTTAGAGCATTGAATCTTCTCCAGTAAAGTCTACTCTATAGTGTCTGAAGATCATTGTAAGAAAGAGGCCATAAGGTAGCATGACACTCTTGGATTTAGGAGGGTCCTTAGTATCACTAGCATTAACCATGTCGGCCTATACTACCAACCACGAGTTGGGGCCATTAAATTGGGGGCAGCTTGGCAAAATCTCAGTGGCAACTTGGACTTCGATGAATCTCTTCTTTTTAGGTATGGTGATACATTTTTGCTCCTTTGGGAGATTTGAGTTTCTGATTAGTTATAAGACCAAGAAATTATCTTATCAATTTAATATACAAGAATGGTAGTTTGTTTAATTCAAATTTAAATGAAAAAAGATACTGATAGTTTAGTAATATAGGGAATTAATATTGTAGGCCTAGGATATATAATGCATAAACTTGCCATATTAAAATTGTACTTCTCATGCCTTTACATTCTAGGATTAGTGACATTAAATGGCATGCACATACGAGTTAAGAATCAACAATATGTAGAGAAAGTCCTGAGAAAATTGAGCCACATAAAGAGCTGCTTAATAAATGTTATCCTTCTGAAAGAATGATTGCCTTGAAATGATGAACACTGGATCTCATGTTATTCAAAAATTCTTATTATGGAACCCTTTTGAAGCTATAATTAATTTAGTTCACAGTATAAGCCACATTGTATGTTCACAGTATAAGCTGTATATAAGGCATAAGCTTGCCATAGTAAATTGTACTTCTCATGCCTTTACATTCTAGGATTGGTGACATTAAATGGCATGCACATACGAATTAAGAATCAACAAGATGCAGAGAAAGTCTTGAGAAAATTGAGGCACATAAAGAACTGCTTAATAACTGTTATCCTTCTGAAAGAATGATTGCCTTGAAATGATGAACACTGGATCTCATGTTATTCAAAAATTCTTATTATGGAACCCTTTTGAAGCTATAATTAATTTTGTAACGACCCGCCATCCTATAATCGGGAATCCGATTACTAAATGGATGTCGGACCATTAACTACGGGTTCACACCCAGATCTCACACAACGCATCTGGAGGAGTAAGCGTTAAACAAGGCTAAATATAACATTCACACGGACTACAAAGAGATTACAAGCGCGGAGGAAGGAAGATAACAATGTCCGTATACAGTCCAACAATAATTACATGGTCCAACAAATTAAATAAGTACAGGCAGAAGCAAAGTACAACAACATCGGGGCATACCACGGAACTGAGATAGCTGCTGGTCCGCACACCAAGGAGACACCACACGCCGCCACACGCCACGAGGTCCACACCTAAAACCGCAGGGACTGAGCCACACCAGAATTGGGCTCAGTAGGGATCATCCGATCCCTGCCTCCCACTCACACACCCACAAGTGCAATAATACAAAAATATGGCAATTAAATAAAGCAGTAAACATAGCTCCCAAAACCTGATATGAAACGTACGCATGAGCAATGCAGCGTAAACAGTTCTAAGTAATCCGAATATTCCTACACAATGCCACAACGCATAACCAAGGGTCCAACCAAGCGACCAAACTACACTGTCGACCGCAGACAAACGTCGCCTCACAACACCACCAACACTCACGCATGTCCGCCCCTACAGTGTTCCGGGGCACCGTAGGGTGAGGCAGTGAGACAAGCTAGGACTAACTGGGACCAGTGAACCACCACTGCCCAGCTACGTGTGCACACAAGCAATCTAGGCTACTGTCCTACCGACCGGACTTACTCCACGCCAGGCCTCGGCGCTTCAGGAGGGCCCTGGGGACCGGCGAAACCCCCGTCAAGCTGAAGCTATAGGGACTACCCACAACCCTAACCTCCCGGGCTACGTCAGGCCACAGGGCGAAGGGTACCACTCGCAACCTTGATATCACAGGTCACATCAGGCCCAATGGCTAAAGGGGGTAAAACAACACCAACAGTACAACAACCAGCTCCACAGCAAGAAACGCGTCGGAAGCTGCCACGACAAACAGGAAAACCCCGACCCGTTGAGACCACACAGCAACCCCTCGGATAGCGCACTGGCTACTCCGGCCCGACGGGCTTAAGGGTGGTTCTGTCTCCCTCAGCCAAAGGTGAAAACACAACATGTACCACTCCCCCACCAGTACGGCAACAATGCCACACAGACACCAAGGCCCTCCCACTTCGGCACAAGGTGACAACCGTAAACCACCGCTGATCCAATTCCACAATCGCATAAGCACACACACATGATATAATTCCACTCACAAAGAAATCTCCAACCTCGATGTACAGCTCGGAGCATGCATTTATTGAACTATCTAACAGTGAAACACGTATTAATAACAAGAGTTAATGAAGTTCTGCCTTGAATCACGTCGCCCGTGGCCGACGCCATTCAAGCCCCTTAAACTGGTTCATTAAAACCCGGCCTCAGATTATGGCTTAAAACGCGTCGTCCTGGGAAGCCGCCTTTTAGAAAGGCGTCACTATCCTGAGACGCCATTCACAACATAACCTGAAACTTGCAGAAAACTCAATCGGGGTGATTTCTGCCTAAATGGCGTCGTACTGGACCATCGCCATTCTAAATGGCGTCGTCCAAGCAAGACGCCATTTAGCGCCAGAACCCCAGACTGACAGAACCTCAAATAGGACGATTTCTGCTTAAATGGCGTCGTGCTGGACCATCGCCATTCTAAATGGCGTCGTCCAGGCACGACGTCTTTTAACGCCAGAAACCTGGTTCCGCAGCTCTACCCGAGGGTTCCCCTTTTCACCCCAAACACTCCAAAACACGCCAAAACATAAGAGGAAGAAGGGGAAACAGAACTACCATATGCAACCCACGAATCCACGTTCATAAACACGGCCATTCCACTAAGAAAACCCTCTTAACATGCTCATTCTACCACAAACACATTATGCTACACTCTGGAAATCACGGGCAAGATAACCACAATCCATGCAAGGTTCGTCCCCCTACCGATCTCTTGAACTCTTCCGGGCTCCGCGCCGCCAAACCGTCGCACCGCAGACCGCCGCCGGTACCCCGAGGATGTCGCCACTCCGCCGGAACGTCGGCCGCCGTCCGGAGAATGGAACGCCGCGAAGGAAGTGGTGGTGGTAGTGGTGAGAGGTAGAGAGGTAGTGGAGTGGTGGAAGAGGAAGAGAGGGAAAGGGAAGGGAAGGAGGGTCGGAGGGTGGAAAGGGCGAGGAGAGAGAGTGAGAGGGTGAGAATGAAGGAAAGAAGGGAAGGCTCGCGGGGTCAATCCGAAACTGGCTAAAACGTGTCGTCCGAGACAGACGCCAATCAGATGATAGGACGGGCCGTACTGACAGCGCTCTGAAACGCGTCGCTCATCACCGACGCCGTTCAGACGACAAGACCGGCACCGTACACTGACATCGCAGGGTCGCAGTCTGAATGGCGTCGTCCATCACGGACGCCGTTCAGACGACAAGACAGGGGCCGTACTCTCGCGGCCCGAAACCCGCCCACGTGGCGCCCACGTGGCACAACAGCAACAAACCTAAATGGCGTCCACCCAGCAAGACGCCGTTTGAAAGGTGTCGTGCAGGACAGACGTTATTCAGAAGAAATTCTCAAGACCCCTCAGGGTCTAAACCGGAGGATCCGACCCGAAACCAACCCGAATACTGAACCCGAAACCTCAGTCCTTACATTCTCCCCCCCTTAAAAGAATTTCGTCCTTGAAATTGCAACCGCTCACATGATAATCACGGCTAACCATCACATGCCGGCAGTACAGATCACAACAATCATTCTCACCATTCACACACTGGGCTCCACATAACTAGCCAATCAACTCAACACTAAGCTAACCAAGATTCTCAATTCTGTCAAAAAGCTGATAGACCGAAATAACCATACATTAACAAGGCACATATTACAAAATTGATCCTTCATCATGTCCAAGGTACATAAAGAGTGTCATAAGAGTTCACAACTACTACCGAATAAGACAAGATAAAAGTGCCCATCCAGCCCAGCCTCTCGGACCTCCACTAAGAGACACAACACCACTCAAAGTCCCGGGCTCCTATTGACCACTCGGCTCCTGACCTGCCTTATTCTTCTGAGGACAGTTCCTCGCGAGATGTCCCTTCCTACCACAGCCAAAACAGCTACCCATGATCAATGGACATATCCGATTGCCATGATACCTGCCACGACGGGGACAACGGTCCGCAGCATCCCGCCTCGCTTCCTGTTGCCTGCTGACCACCGTCTGCATCTGCTGAACCGAACCATCTTCATCCTCATCATAAGGCACCTCTTGGAACTCGAGCTCAAAGGAACTCGAACCGCCTGACGAAAAGACCACTGATCTGTCCTTGCCTTACTGCTTCCCTTGTGATGATTGCTCCGACTCCTTCACCATTCGTTGGAACTGAGTCTCTACCGCTGCCGCACACCGAACTGCTGACGCCAGATCTCTACAACAATGAGATGCCACCATTTCCCTCAGATCATGCCGAAGTCCATCTACAAATTTCTCCGTCCGACGTTCCTCATGCTCAGATATGTGTGGAGCAAATCTTCCCAGAGCTACAAATTTCATCTGATATTCTAGAACTGACATACCATCCTGCACCAATTCCATAAACTCCCTTTCCTTGGCCCTCCGAACGTGCCTCGGAAAGTACTGTCCACTAAACTCTCTCACAAAGTCTTCCCAAGGGATCTCTCTCAAGGACCTATCTGGAAACATCATCCCCTTGATGGTAACCCACCAATCATAAGCATCGTCATTCAGCAAGTAAGTTGCCAACAAGGTCTTGTCATTCTCAGCACATTCAAGAACATCAAATGCCTTCTCCACTTCCTTAATCCAATGAGCTGCTGCGTCTGGAACTGGTTGACCCGTGAAAGAAGGGGGCTTCAACTTCAAGAACCGCTCCATCACCATGGACTGGCCACCTCGGGAATTGGACCACTCACTTCCATCTCCCTGCTGGTATCTAGATATTGCCCCAATCATAGCTTCCATGAAATGATCCACATTATGCCCTTCTGCCCCCGAACTGCCATCATCTGCTCTCGAACCACGAGCCAACAGAACTCTCCTCTTCGGCGCCCTCACTACCCCACAAACACGCAAATTGAACCAAAACACGTCAAAACCTACCAATCTACACCAGCAGCCATTGCCTGTACAGACTCGTACTTATTGTTGGACTATAATATCTAACCCAGTTTACCACATACTCGACCAGACTGAGCTCTGATACCATCTGTAACGACCCGCCATCCTATAATCGGGAATCCGATTACTAAATGGATGTCGGACCATTAACTGCGGGTTCACACCCGGATCTCACACAACGCATCTGGAGGAGTAAGCGTTAAACAAGGCTAAATATAACATTCACACGGACTACAAAGATATTACAAGCGCGTAGGAAGGAAGATAACAATGTCCGTATACAGTCCAACAATAATTACATGGTCCAACAAATTAAATAAGTACAGGCAGAAGCAAAGTACAACAACATCGGGGCATACCTCGGAACTGAGATAGCTGCTGGTCCGCACACCAAGGAGACACCACACGCCGCCACACGCCACGAGGTCCACACCTAAAACTGCAGGGACTGAGCCACACCAGAATTGGGCTCAGTAGGGATCATCCGATCCCTGCCTCCCACTCACACACCCACAAGTGCAATAATACAGAAATATGACAATTAAATAAAGCAGTAAACATAGCTCCCAAAACCTGATATGAAACGTACGCATAAGCAATGCAGCGTGAACAGTTCTAAGTAATCCGAATATTCCTACACAATGCCACAACGTATAACCAAGGGTCCAACCAAGCGACCAAACCACACTGTCGACCGCAGACAAACGTCGCCTCACAACACCACCAACACTCACGCATGTCCGCCCCTACAGTGTTCCGGGGCACCGTAGGGTGAGGCAGTGAGACAAGCTAGGACTAACTGGGACCAGTGAACCACCACTGCCCAGCTACGTGTACACACAAGCAGTCTAGGCTACTGTCCTACCCACCGGACTTCCTCCACACTAGGCCTCGGCACTTCAGGAGGGCCCTAGGGACCGGCGAAACCCCCGTCAAGCCGAAGCTATAAGGACTACCCACAACCCTAACCTCCCGGGCTGCGTCAGGCCAAAGGGCGAAGGGTACCACTCGCAACCTTGATATCACAGGTCACATCAGGCCCAGTGGCTAAAGGGGGTAAAACAACACCAACAGTACCACAACCAGCTCCAAAGCAAGAAACGCGCCGGAAGCTGCCACGACAAACAGGAAAACCCCGACCCGCTGAGACCACACAGCAACCCCTCGGATAGCGCACTGGCTACTTCGGCTCGACGGGCTCAAGGTGGTTATGTCTCTCTCAGCCAAAGGTGAAAACACAACATGTACCACTCCCCCACCAGTACGGCAACAATGCCACACAGACACCAAGTCCCTCCCACTTCGGCACAAGGTGACAACCGTAAACCACCGCTGATCCAATTCCACGATCGCATAAGCACACACACATGATTTAATTCCACTCACAAAGAAATCTCTAACCTCGATGTACAGCTCGGAGCATGCATTTATTGAACTATCTAACAGTGAAACACGTATTAATACCCATTCAAGCCCCTTAAACTGGTTCATTAAAACCCGGCCTCATATTATGGCTTAAAACGCGTCGTCCTGGGAAGCCGCCTTTTAGAAAGGCGTCACTATCCTGAGACGCCATTCACAACAGAACCTGAAACTTGCAGAAAACTAAATCGGGGTGATTTCTGCCTAAATGGCGTCGTGTTGGACCGTCGCCATTCTAAATGGCGTCGCCCAAGCAAGACGTCATTTAGCGCCAGAACCCCAGACTGACAGAACCTCAAATGGGACGATTTCTGCTTAAATGGCGTCGTGCTGGACCGTCGCCATTCTAAATGGCGTCGTCCAGGCACGACGTTTTTTAACGCTAGAAACCTAGTTCCGCAGCTCTACTCGAGGGTTCCCCTTTTCACCCCAAAATACGCCAAAACATAAGAGGAAGAAGGGGAAACATAACTACCATATGCAACCCACGAATCCACGTTCATAAACACGGCCATTCCACTAAGAAAACCCTCTTAACATGCTCATTCTACCACAAACACATTATGCTACACTCTGGAAATCACGGGCAAGATAACCACAATCCATGCACGGTTCGTCCCCCTACCGATCTCTTGAACTCTTCCGGGCTCCGCGCCGCCAAACCGTCGCACCGCAGACCGCCGCCGGTACCCCGAGGATGTCGCCACTCCGCCGGAACGTCGGCCGCCGTCCGGAGAATGGAACGCCGCGAAGGAAGTGGTGGTGGTAGTGGTGAGAGGTAGAGAGGTAGTGGAGTGGTGGAAGAGGAAGAGAGGGAAAGGGAAGGGAAGGAGGGTCGGAGGGTGGAAAGGGCGAGGAGAGAGAGTGAGAGGGTGAGAATGAGGGAAAGAAGGGAAGGCTCGAGGGGTCAATCCGAAACTGGCTAAAACGTGTCGTCCGAGACAGACGCCAATCAGATGACAGGACGGGCCGTACTGACAGCGCTCTGAAACGCGTCGCTCATCACCAACGCCGTTCAGACGACAAGACCTGCATCGTACACTGACATCGCAGGGTCGCAGTCTGAATGGCGTCGTCCATCACGGACGCCGTTCAGACGACAAGACAGGGGCCGTACTCTCGCGGCCCGAAACCCGCCCACGTGGCGCCCACGTGGCACAACAGCAACAAACCTAAATGGCGTCCACCCAGCAAGACGCCGTTTGAAAGGCGTCGTGCAGGACAGACGTCATTCATAAGAAATTCTCAAGACCCCTCAGGGTCCAAACCGGAGGATCTGACCCGAAACCAACCCGAATACTGAACCCGAAACCCCAGTCCTTACAAATTTAGTTCACAGTATAAGCCACACTGTATGAGCACACTCTTTATGATTTCTTGAGGGTAAAGCACTAATGGTTCTGATTATCGGTAAAGAGGAGATTTGTCATTTTTGGTAAGCAATTCTCAGTCGGGACTGCGCATTAAGTTTGCATATTAAGTTTTGCCGATCTATTGATTTACGATAGAAGTTATACCGCATTAGTTGACCCTTGTATGTGTTTTCGCGATATATCCTAGGATGCGGTCTTATAAGAAAATAGGGCGCAAATGACATAATAGAGCCAATGTGTTTTTAAGTTTGTGTTTGCTAAGTAATATCATAATTTAAATAAATAAATACCTAAATGAGTCAACTAAAAGTGAAATGTATGATTTTGCAATGACATATGCATGATTTTTTTATTGTTTATCGAGAAGTTGAATTCATGAGAATGCCTAGATGAGACAGGGAAAGAAAGAGATTAGTAGAGGAAGAAAAGATTAGGGGAAGATTAGGGGAAGGGGATTGTATTGAATGTTTTAGTTAGTTTATTATGTTTGAAAATGAAAAACAAAGTATATTTGAGGTAATGGATGATCATGCAAGGTGCCTTTTGATGAGGTCTGAGTAACTCTTTGAGTAAAATTATAATACAAGAGTAGAGTGATAGTTTAATAATGTAGGTAATTGATATTCTTAGTTTAACAACGCTGGCAATTGATATTCTAAGTATAGAATACAATGGCCTCAATTTGTAATTAAGCCCTCTATTATCTTTTTTAGGAGGAGAAGCATAAAAAAACTTTAACCTAGGTAGGATTTGTAGTTCTTATTACATAGTTGGAGGCATCAAATCCAAGAAAACTCAATAATATCTTTGCAACAGTTTGGACTTCGAAAAAATCTTCAACCAGGAAAGGTGATACATTCATACTCCTCTTTCAGTTTCTAACTTTACCATAAGGTTTGAAGTTCAAAGTAAGTAGAAGGCCTCAAATTGGGGGAAGTTTGACACTATCTTATCATCAACTCGAACTTCAATGAATTTTCCTTTAGGTAAGGTAATACATGCATTCTCCTCCTTTGGTTTCTATCTTTAATGTAGATAAGATTTGCAGTTTTTAGAAGGTAGCAGGAAGCATCAAGTGAGAGTAGCTCGGCAATATCTTAGCAGCAGTTCGGATTTGATGGATCTCCTTTTAGGCAAGGTGATACATTCTTGCTTATCCTTTGGTTTCTAACTTTAACATAAGATTGTAGTTCCTAGTAAGTAGGAGGCATCAAATTGGAGGCAGGTCGACAATATCTCTGCAGCAACTCGGACTTGGATGAATCTCCTATTAAGCAAGGTGATACATTCATGCTCCTCCTTTGGTTTCCAACTTGAACATATGATTTATAGTTCCTAGTAAGTAGAAGGCCTCCAATTGGGACAATTCGACAATATCTCAGTAACAACTTTGATTTTGATGAATATCCTTTCAGGTGAGGTGATACATTCCTGCTCCTCATTTGGCTTCTAACTTTAACATAATAAGATTCGTAGTTCCTAGTTAGTAGGAGCCATCCAATTGGAGGCAACTCGACAATATCTCAGCAGCAACTCAGACTTTGATGAATCTCCTTTCAGGGAAGGTGATGTAACTCCTTGTTTGGTTTCTTTAACTTTACGGTAAGATTTGCAGTTCCTGGTAAGTGGAAGACATCGTATTTGAGGCAACTCAACAATAACTCAGCAACAACTCGAACTTCAATGTATCTCCTCTTAGGCAAGGTCTTAGATTCCTACTTCTCCTTTACTTTCTAACTCAAATAGATGATACTTGTAGTCTTTAATAATAAGTTGTAGCCATCAAATTAGGGGGGCAACTCAAGAATATCTTAGCAGCAAATTGGTGTTTGATGAATCTACTTTCAAGTAAGGTGATAGATTTGGTTTTTAACTTTAACATAAAAAAAATTGTAATTTTTAATAAATAGTTAGTGGCATCAAATCGAGGGCAACTTGACAATATCTAAGCAGCAACTTAGATTTTGATGATTCTCCTTTCAGTTAAGGTAATACATTATTGCTCCACTTTTGATTTCAAATTTTAACATAAGATTTGTAGTTCCTTGTAAGTAGAAAGCATCAAATTGGGGGTAGCTCAGCAGCAACTCAGACTTCGATGAATCTCCTTTCAGGTAAGATGATGCATTCCTTCTCCTCCCTTAGGCTCTACCTTTAGCATAGATAAGATTTGCAGTTTTTAATAAGTAGTTGGAAGCATCAAATCGTGGGCAGATCGACAATATCTTTGTAGCAAGTCTAATTTCGATGAATCTCCTTTCAAGTAAGCTAATACATTCTTGCTCCTGCTTTGATTTCTAGGAAGTAGGAGGAATCAAAGTAGGGGTAGCTTGATAAAATCTAAGTAGCGACTCAGACTTCAATGAATCTCCTTTCAAGTAAGGAGATGCATTCGCGTAAGATTTGCAGTTTGTAGTAAGTAGAAGGCATTGAATTGGGAGCAGCTCGACAATATCTCAGTAACAATAGAGACTTCGATGAATCATCTTTTAGGTAAGATGATACATTCTTGTTCCTCTTTTCGTATCTAACTTTAACATATATAAGATTTACACCTTTTAGTAAGTAGTTGCAATCATTAAATTGGGCGCAACTCGATAAAATCTCAGTAGCAAAACTCGGACTTCAATGGATCTCCTTTCAAGTAAGATGATACATTTCTACTCCTTTAGTTTCTTCTAACTTTAATATATATATGATTTGCAACTTTTAGAAAGTAGTTGCGGTCATCAGATTGGCAACTCAACAAAATATTAGTAGCAACTTGAACTTTGATGAATTTCCTTTTAGGTAAGGTAATACATTCCTGCTTCTCCTTTGGTTTCTAACTTTAGCATAATATTTGTAGCTGCTAGTAAGTAGGAGGCATCAAATTGGGGGCAGTTTGACAAAATCTAAGCGGTAGCTCGAACTTCGAAGGATCTCCTTTCAACTAAGGTGATACATTCCTACTCTTTCTTTGGTTTCTAACCTTTACATAGATAATAAGATTTATAGTTTTTAGTAAGTAGTTGGAGGTATCAAATCGGGGTAGTTCAATGATATCTCAGTAGCATCTTGGATTTAGATGAATCTCCTTTCAAGTAAGGTGATACATTCTTGCTCTTCCTTTGTTTTTCTAACTTAAACGTAAAGATTTATATTTCTTAGTAATTAGGCGCTATAAAATTAAGGGCAACTCAACGATATCTCAGCAGGAAGTCAGACTTTAATGAATCTCCTTTCAGGTTAAGTGTGATACATTCCTTCTCCTCCTTTGGTTTCGAAACATAAGATTTGTAGTTCCTAGTGGCGACCCGGACTTCGATGAATCTCTTTTTAGATAAGGTGATACATTCATGCTCTGATTTTGAGTTTGATTAGTTAATTTTTTATCTTCTTATCTATTTAGATGTTAATTTTTATATAATAAACTAGAATGATAAGATTATTTTTAAACGCAAAAGTAGACTGATAGGTTATTAATATTGTGGGCCTAGAATATAGAATGCTATAAGGTTGATTGGGTTTTACAAAGGATGTACGTAAGTTTACGATATCAAACATGTATTTCTCAAGACTAATATGTTATTAATATTGTGGGCCTAGAACATATAATGCTATAAGGTTGATTGGGTTTTACGAAGGATATACATAAGTTTGCAATACTAAAATTGTGACTGTCATGCCTTCGAATTTTAAGACAATGGTGACGATAAATGACATCACAGTTATACAAGTTAAGAATCAACAAGATGAAGAGAGAGTCCTGAAATAATTAAGTCAACTAAAGATTAGCTTGCTTGATATGTGTTATCCTTTTGAAAGCATGGAACCTTTTTCAAGCCATAATAAGTTCCATTTACAGTACCAACAATTGTTGCCCAAGACTAGACTAACCTAGAGGGAGGTGAATGGATAATTAAAAATTACTCTAACAGAAATTACATGCGGAAGCTAATAAATAGATATAAAGAGATATAAATAGGGAAGCAATCACACAATAAATGCTTAAGAGATTTATTCTGGTTTGATTTGTCCGGACCTATGTCCAGTCTTCAAGAAACCACTTAGAATTTCTACTAATAGTAAGGTACCAACCCCTTGCAAGTTACACACAACAACCTCCTGTAATTGCAGACCCTATCTTCAACACGAAGAGGAACAACCTCCTGCTTCCAGCAGGCTCTCTCTTCCATAACCAGGAAGAGGAAACAAAGCAAATGTAGAATACAGAGTGCCTAAGAAATAGGCAAGTGTTTACAAAGAACACAGTACAGATCAAGACAGAAAATAAACAACTATGCTGTAAGGGTCTTGAGCTAAAGAGGGTCTCCAAGAGCTTCTTGTGAGAATGAAAAGGCACAACTTTTGAGATCTTTATGCTCTTTCTCTCAGCAGGCTAGGCGTGTTTGCTCTTGCCTAGACTGGGATGTGTTTATCTCTTGTATGTTTATATTCTATGTCTATATGTTCTCTAGTGAAGGACTTCTACTTATATCCCTTCTTCAAAATAAATCTGTTTGACTTATTTGTTTAAAGGCTTCTTCATGCCTGTATCTAACGTTCAAAATCTCAAGAGAGAAGCTAGAGACAAAGCATGGTGGATCTGCTACGTTTGTGGATTCAAGGTAGCATGAATTAATACAAAAAGATAATCACATACATAGAACAAATAAAAGAGAGACACTAAGATAGGAGAATGTAATGAGATAGATATATTAGATTCCATAATTGATTTACAAAGTGTGTTTGAGGAGATACAGTGGTGTAGTATAGAAAAAAAAAAATTCTAAAAGAATTTGTCTAGACAGGTCCGAGCAAAGGTTATGACTATCTTCCAGGTCTTCTGCTCAATGGCCTATGATCTGGCAATGTATTCTTGGAGAGTCATCTTGACTCGATGTCCTTGCTCGGTCCTCTTTTGGCAATACTGAGCATAACCTTCTTGCATCTTGGTCATGTGCACTTCACTAGACACTTTATGCTTTAGGTATCTAAGCATTGGATTCTTCTCATAGAGAATGAAACTATGTATCTTAAAGGGAGAAACTAGGCTTTCATTCTTCAGTGCTTGCTTTATGTTTCTGTAGGCCGTGGAGATGCACTAATAATTGAAGTATCTGTCAAGGGAGAAGGCTATGGACTGGTGGTTTTCAAATTCTCTTATACTAAGAAGACTCTTCTTGAGAGGTTCTCTTTCTCTTATAATGAGAGTAACTCTTTGAGTAAAATTATAATACAAGAGTAGTAGAGTGATAGTTTAACAATGTAGGTAATTGATTTTCCAAGTTTAACAACGCTGGCGATTAATATTCTAGTTTGTAGGAGACATCAAATTGGAGGCAACTCGACAATATCTCAACAGTAACTCGAACTTTGATGAATCTCCTCTCAGGAAAGGTGATATAGCTCCACCTTTGGTTTCTTTAACTTTACTGTAAGATTTGTAGTTCCTAGTAAGTGGAAGACATTATATTTGGGGCGGCTCAACAATATCTCAGCGACAACTCGAACTTCGATGAATCTCCTCTCAAGCAAAGTCTTAGATTCCTACTTCTCCTTTACTTTCTAACTCAAATAGATAATATTTGTAGTCTTTAATAATTAGTTGGAGCCGTCAAATTAGGGGGAAACTCAAGATTATGTTACCAGCATTGGAGTTCGATGAATCTACTTTCAAGTAAGGTTATACATTCCTGCTTCTCTTTTGGTTTCTAACTTTAACATTAAAAAACTTGTATTTTTTAGTAAATAGTTGGTGGCATCAAATCGAGGGCAACTTGACAATATCTTAGCAACAATTCAGATTTTTATCATTCTCCTTTTAGGTAAGGTAATACATTCTTGCTCTACTTTTGATTTCTAACTTTAACATAAGCTTTGTAGTTCCTTGTAAGTGGGAGGCATCAAATTGGGGGAACTCGACATAAGCTCAGCAGCAACTCAGACTTCGATTATTCTCCTTTCAGGTAAGCTAATACATTCTTGCTACTCCTTTGATTTCTAGTAAGTAGGAGGCATCAAATTGGGGGTAGCTTGACAAAATCTAAGTAACGACTCGAACTTTCATGAATCTCCTTTCAAGTAAGGAGATGCATTCGCGTAAGATTTGTAGTTTGTAGTAAGTAGAAGGCATTGAATTGGGAGCAGCTCGACAATATCTCAGTAACAATAGAGACTTCGATGAATCATCTTTCAACTAAGATGATACATTCTTGCTCCTCTTTTCGTATCTAACTTTAACATATATAAGATTTACACTTTTTAGTAAGTAGTTGCAATCATTAAATTGGGCGCAACTCGATAAAATCTCAGTAGCAAAACTCGGACTTCAATGGATCTCCTTTCAAGTAAGATGATACATTTCTACTCCTTTAGTTTCTTCTAACTTTAATATATATATGATTTGCAACTTTTAGAAAGTAGTTGCGGTCATCAGATTGGGTGTAACTCAACAAAATATTAGTAGCAACTTGAATTTCGATGAATCTCCTTTCAGGCAAGGTGATACATTCTTGTTCCTCCTTTGGTTTCTGGCTTTAGTATAAGATTTGTACCTACTAGTAAGTAGGAGGCATCAAATTGTGGGCAGTTTGACAAAATCTAAGCAACGACTCAAACTTCGAAGAGTTTCTTATCAACTCGGATTTGGATGAATCTCCTTTCAAGTAAGGTGATACAGTCGTGCTCTTCCTTTGATTTCTAACTAAAACATAAAGATTTATAGTGCTTAGTAAGTAGACGCCATAAAATTAAGGGTAGCTCAACGATATCTCAACAGTAAGTCAGACGTTAATGAATCTGCTTTCAGGTTAAGTATGATATATTCCTTCTCCTCCTTTAGTTTTGAAACATAAGATTTGTAGGTCCTAGTAAATTGAAGGCTTCATCAAATCTCAGCAGCAACTCAGACTTCGATGAATCTCTTTTTAGGTAAGGTGATACATTCATGCTCCTTCAATTTTGAGTTTATGATTAGTTAATTTATCTTCTTATCTATTTAGGTGTTAATTTTTAAATAATAAACTAGAATGATAAGATTGTTTCATTAAGGTTTAAATGCAAAGGTAGACTAATAGGTAATTAATATTGTGGGCCTAGAATATAACAATATAACTTGTATTTCTTCAGACTAATATGTTATTAATATTATAGGCCTAGAATATAGAATGATATAAGGTTAATTGGGTTGCGAAGGATATACATAACTTTGCAATACTAAAATTGTAATTCTCATGCCTTTAAATTTTAAGACAATGATAACAATAAATGACATCACTGTTATATAGGTTAAGAATCAACAAGATGAAGAGAGTGTCTTGAAACAATTAAGTCAAATACAAATTAGCTTGATATGTGTTATCATTATGAAAGCATGGAACCCTTTTGCCATAATTAGTTCCGTTCACAGTACTAGCGATTGTTACCCAAGGCTAGACTAACCTAGAGGGAGGTGAATGGGTTATTATTAAGAATTACTTTAACAGAAATTAAATGCCGAAGCTAATAAATAGATAGAAATAGGGAAACAATCATACAATATTATACTAGTTCAATCTGTCCAGACCTATGTCCAGTCTTTAAGAAACCACTTGCGATTTCTACTAACAGCAAGGTACCAACCCCTTACAAGTTACGCAACACAACCTCCTGCAACTGCAGACCCTCTCTTCAATAAGAACAGGAATAACTTCCTGCTTCTAGCAGGCCCTCTCTTCTACAACTAGGAAGAGGAAACAAAGCAAATGTAGAATACAAAGAGTGCCTAAGAAATAAGCAAGTGTTCACAAAGAACACAACACAGATCAAGATAGAAAATAAACAACTATACAACACAGGTCTTGATCTGAAGAGGATCTCCAAGAGCCTCTTGTAAGAATGAAAAGGCACAGCTCTTGAGATCTTCCAGTTCTTTCTATCAGTAGGCTAAGCGTGTTTGATCTTGCTCAGATTGGGATGTGTGTATCTCTTGTGTGTCTATGTTCTATGTCTATATTGTTCTTTAGTGAAGGGCTTCTACTTATATCCCTTCTTCAAAATAAATATGTTATACTTATTTACTTGAAGAAGGCTTCTTCCTGCCTATATATAACGTTCAAAATCTCAAGAGAGAAGTTGGAGAGAGAGTATGGCGGATCTGCTACGTTGGTGGACTCGGGCTAGCCTGAATTAGTGCATGAAAGCTTTGTCGGGTACAGATCTTGTAATGTCAGGTCAGACCCGCAACTAGCGCAAACACTAAACAAGGTAACATTTGTTTTTTCCTGTCATTGTGTCAGTTTCTAGCAAAAGTCTATGATAGTACAAGGTGCATAGAAACTCTAACAAATCTATTAGATAAAAATATGACAGAGATCTCCGTCAAAAAGCATATATAAAAGAGAACCTGACAGCACTAGCTAATTTAAATTGAATTCAATTAAAGAAATTATCTAGCCGAAGTTACAGTATAATTAGAATTCTAATCGAAGTGAGAATTTGGCCACTTAATCGAAGTCATTAAGTGAGTGTTAGTGTGACTCACAAACATACTGTTAATTGAAGTACAAGTGGTTCACTCATATTAGAGGAATGACTTAACTTAAAACGCTGGAGAAACAGTTAATCGAAGTAATAACCAAAGTGTCAAACGAAGTCTTAATCGATATGATAAAACTTGAGTGAAGTCTCTCGTTAATCAAAGTCTCAATTTGTTCAGTAATTGCAGTATGACTTATGATCAGTAATCTAAGAGGCACTGTTAATCAAAGTAAAGCTGAAACCGTTAATCGAAGTGAAACTTACAGCTTTACTCGAAGTGAAGTTCGAGAACGAAACTTCGATTAACATTATAACAGTACTCGAAAGGATATCTAAGAATGCTAATCGAAATAGGACTAAAACTTTGTTTCGATTAAGACACAAAAGGTAACTCTAAGTTGAGTTTCGATTAACATTATCACGGTAATCGAAGTGGTTTACGCAAACATTAATCGAACTCAGACTTAGATGGATTCAAAGTGAACACTATAAACAGTGATCGATTGTGCTTATAAAATGTTAATGGATAGAGAGCTTAAAACGCTAATCGATAGAAGACTTATAAAACTAATCGATAGGGAACCTTAAGTTCTTTACTCAAAGTGAGTAAGTCAACATTAATCGAAGTGAAACTTAATCACCTAATCGATAGAACACTTAGAAAAATTGATTCGATTAAAACAGAGAATGATGGTCCGATTAGTGATGAACTATCTGCAGGTTACTAGAAGTTTTGAAGCTTAATTGAAGTTTCAGTTAGCTCTTTAAGTTAGAAGTTAGGAGCTCTGAAAGTGATAAAGTCACAGAGCTTACACAACATATGGCAGACAGAAACTGTCAATAATTAAACTAATTAGACAAAGAGATTTCTCTCACTCTCATATAAACAAAGTCCTGACATTTTCATATTGTGTTATCACCAAAACATGGGGAATATGAAAACACAAATTACTCAATAATCTCTCCCTTTTTGTTGATGATGAAACTACTTGAAAATGACAACACTACTAGAAGAAATAAAAGTACGACCAGAAACAATTCAATCATACAAGGAAATGAAATAGGTATCAAAGCTAAACAAACAAAACAACACAAATAAAATTGTTAGAACTAAAACAAGTGGACACTTTATTTCTTCTATATCCAAATGCAGTTAAATAAGAATGTTGGATAGTTTATTTCTCCTCCTTTTTGTCATTCACACAAAAAGGTAATCACATACATAGAACAAAGGAAAGAGAGACACTAAGATAGGAGAGTGCAATGAGATAGATATATTGGATTCTAAAATTGATTTACAAAGTGTGTTTGGGGAGATATAATGATGCAGTATAGAAAAAATAATAATAATGCGGAGAGGGTACAATGACTCAAAATTGAAAGAATTTGTCTAGACAGGTCAGAGCAAAGGTTGTGACTATCTTCCAGGTTCTCTGCTCGATGGCCTCTGTCGGATCTGGTAATGTATTCCTTGTTCTGTTCTCTTGTGGCAGTACTGAGCATAACCTTATTGTGTCCTGGTCATGTACACTTCACTGGACACTTTATGTCATAGGTATCTAGGTACTGGATTATTTTTATAAAGAATGAAACCTTGTATCTTAAAGGGAGAAACTAGGCCTTCATTCTTTAGTGCTTGTTTCATGTTTCTGTAGGTCATGTAGATGCACTAATAATTGAAGTATATATTAAAGGAGAAGGCTATAGACTGTTGGTCTTCAAATTCTCTTATATTGAGAGGACTCTTCTTGAGCAGTCTCCTTTCCATGTTGACTGTCAGGGGTTGCTGATGGAGTTCAAGATAGGCCTGAGTGCATTCTTCTTCCATATATCTCTCAGTTTGGGAAAAGACAATGAAAAAAGTTTCTAGCTTCACCTTCCTATTCTAAATAGCCATTTTCAGAAATAAGAGAAGGGAAGAATAGAGTTGTACTTAGCTAAATGCTTCCCTTTCATTTTTCCCATATAACTCTGTATATGTAAGCCTTCCTCTGTATCCATCATCCAATAATGAAGTTGTGGAAACTTCATGGGCACAGTGGCCTCATCAAGATCAATATTGACCTGCACAGTCTCTCCAAGGTGCTAAGATCTGAGTCTCTGGACTTCATGCTGAAATTGGCTCAAGTTGATCTCTGGTTTATTTGTTTCCCTTGTCCTGTCGTTGTACTGCAAGAAGTGCATGTACTCCCACTTAGTTAACTCCTTGTACCTTCCCTAGTAGGCATCATGCCTCTGAGCTAGCCTTTCTACAAGTGCCAAGATTGGCTATCTTCGCTGAGTTCGGGCAGAGTTGTCTTTTAAGAATGAGTAGTATAGCTATAGGCGTAAATTACTCCACTTCTGTTCCTTCAGTATTGTTGACTCATTCCTGACTTGGGTAACTTCCTTCTTGGTCAGGTAGTGATGGGCTGTGAATTGGTCTATGTACATGTCTAAGGAATAGTAGGTAGTTCCAACACTTCTAGTCTAACATTCTTCTACAATAATTCTATATGTACAAGTCTTTTTTTTGCAGTTGAGGCGAAAGCATCCAAGAATAGAGGACATAAATGATACTTAGTTCTTCTCTTCGGCCTTTTGGGAGCTCCAAATTTCTATCCTTTAAGAGCTGGCCATTTATTGGAGGAGAACAATGAACTGAGGAGAACATTATCATCTGAAACTCTATACTCTATAGTAGATATTTAAGGTTTTGACTTCACTGAGAATGCGGGTACATTGAAAGTGATAGGGGGCTACTTTGTTGGAGACTCTGAAGGAGCTTGAGGCACTGTGTTGCCTTCAGAGGAGGTAGAGGAGGAGGAGTTGAGGTAGATCCTGCTTCAAGAAAGAAGCCAGAGGTAGACTGGGTGGCCAGAGGAGGAGCTGGCTACATCAATGGGCTTGGAGGAAGAGGCTTGAGCTGGAGGTGGTGTTGTGAAAGAAGTGGGAACATCTACACGAGGAAGTGCAGATGTAGAAGTAGAAGCTGCTTCGGGTTAAGAAGAAGAAACTACTACTCGTAGAAGAGAAGAAGGTTAAGGAGCCTAATCTGCAACACTCCATCCTTAAGTACATATATCTCTCAGCCAGTAAGTTCTCTAATAAATTCCTAATCTGCAACACGCCATCCTTAAGTACATATATCTCTCCCATCTTCCTCTTGATGTCCTGAATATCAGTATACTGCTGATTAACTTTGCTGAGGACTTCATCTAACTTGTCAGAGTCTACTAACCTATCCTCCTACCTCTTTCTTACTTGTTCTTTTTAAGGCACATAGGGAGGAGTAGGTATCTCTAGGGGTTGGACAAATGTTCCCCCCCTTAGCAGCTCATTTATAATATATGTTGCTTCAATGGCTCTTTCTTCTTCTGAACAAGTTTTCATATGGGCCTCCCCCCTCAATATCTGGCTCCCCCTCAACAAATACTAGTTAAGGAGATGGTTCCTAGCCTTATCTGTCTACTTTGCAGACTGATCCAACATCAGCTCTTCACAAACTGGAGTCTGATCCTGCATCTACTCTTCAGGAGCTGCAGGCTGGTCCTTCATTTGCTCTTCTACTGCTGCTGCTGCTGGTTCTTATACTGGTGGTGTTGTAGTTGTTGCTACTGGTGCTTCTTCTGTTGTTGCTGCTACTGCTACTAGTGTTGCTCTGCTAGCCTCATCTTGGGTGGCTATGACCAAGGGAGGGTCATCAACAGTTTGCTCTGCTAGCCTCCATTCGAAAAAGTTTTAAAAGAATTCAATCTGCCTCTAGTCTGGCTATTGGGGTATAGATTTCATCAAAGTCTATGCCTTCCTGGTAGGCTGGTGTAACATTGGGCGGAAGATGAGGGCAGTGGTGGTAGTTGAGCCCACCCGAGGAAGTGGAGGTTGGTACACAGTGTACTTCTCTAGCCTGCGAGAGAAGATGAAGTTTGCAGCAAGGGACCTTGAAGGCTCCAAACTAACTTGGAGTGGGTCAATGACATGTGGGTCCATCCTGATGGGAGTACACAAGCGAGCCTCCTTTCCCGGCACAACCACAACCCCCCCCAGGTGGGATTCATATTTAGGCCTTAGTTTGACATCGATTACTTCACAAAAATTTCACCCCATTTTCTCTTTAAATCTCAAGCCTCCCTCTATTGCACCTTTCTGAGCATGGCGATTCGACTGTTTCTAGTTGGGTGAACTTAGTTTATTGGCTGAGTTAACTTAATAGTGCTCTAACGAGCTGAGCTCGAGTTGTGTTCCTTTCCTATCGAGCCAAGCTCGCGCCCACAAAATGAGCTTGGGGTATGCTCGGGCTCGAGCTCGGGCTCGAGCTCAAGCTCGAATAATCTTAGTCAAGTTTAGCTCGAGCGAGCTGTAGCTCGCTTTAGCTCGGCTCGTGGCCACCCCTAGTTGGAGTCAACAAATTGGGGACAGCTCGACAATATCTTAGTAGCAAATCATTCTTCAATGAATCTCCTTTCAAGTAAGGTGATACGTTTCTGTTACTCCTTTAACATAAGATTTGTAGTTTGTAGTAGTGAGTAGGAGGCATCAATTTAGGGGTAGCTCGACTATATCTCAACAACAACTCAAACTTTGAAGAATCTCTTTTTGGGTAAGGTGATACATTCTTACTCCTCCTTAGTTAGGTTTCTAACTTTAACATAGAAAAATATTTGCAAGTTTTAGTAAGTAGTTGGAAGCATCAAATCAGGGCAGCTCGAAAACATGTCAGCGGCAACTTAGACTTTGGTGAATCTCCTTTTAAGTAAGGTGATACATTCTTACTCCTCATTAGGTTTCTAACTTTGACATAGAAAAGATTTCTAGGTTTTAGTAAGTAGTCGGGGGCATCAAATTGGGGGCAGCTCGACAATGTCCTAGCAGCAAGTTAGACTTTGATGAGTCTCCTTTCAAGTAAGGTGATACATTCCTGCTCTTTTGGTTTCTAACTTTAACATAGTTGGGGCCATTAAATTAGGGACAACTCGGCAAAATCCCAACAGTAACTCAGAATTCGATGAATCTCCTCCTTTTAGGTAAGGTGATATTTTTTTGCTGCTTTGGTTTTGAGTTTTTGATTAGTTATAAGACCAAGGAATTATGTTATCAATTTAGATGTTAATTTTTTAATAAACTAGAATGGTTAAAGTGTTTGATTCAAATTTAAATGAAAAAGTAGATTGGTAGTTTAACAATATGGGAATTAATATTATGGGCCTAGCATATATAATGCATATAAGGTTAATTGTGTTTTTGCGTAGGATATACGTAAGTTTACCATATTAAAATTGTAATTCTCATGTCTTTACATGGTAGGACTATAGTGACGATAAATGGCATATGCATAGGAGTTAAGATTTGTAGTTTTTGCGTAAGATATCAACATTTCTACTCTTTTTAGCATAAGATTTGTAGTCCTAGTGGTAAGCAGGAGGCATAAATTTGGGGGCACCTGGACATTATCTCAACAACAATACATACTTCGATGAATCTCCTTTTTTAGGTAAGCTGATACATTCTTACTCCTCTTTAGGTTTCCAACTTTAATAAGTAGTTGGAGGCATCAAATCGAGGGCAGTTCGACAATATCTCTGTATCTACTCTGTCTTTGATGAATCTCCTTTCAGGTAAGGTGACAAGTTCCTACCATTGGTTTCTATCTTTAACATTGATAAGATTTGCATTTTTTAGGAAGTAGTTTGGTCCATTAAATTGGGGGTAGCTCGGCAAAATCTCAATAGAAACTTGGACTTCGATGAATCTTATCCTTTCAGGTAAGGTGATACATTTTCGCTCATTTGGGAGTTTTGAGTTTCTAATTAGTCATAAGACCAAGGAATTATCTTATCAATTGAATAGAATAGAATAGTTAGTTTGTTTCATTCAAATTTAAACGAAAAAGTATACTGATAGTCTAGCAATATGGGGAATTAAAATTATGGGCCTAAAATATATAGTGCATAATTGTGCCATATTAAAATTGTACTTCTCATGTCTTTACATTCTAGGATTAGTGACGTTAAATGGCATACACATACGAGTTAACAATCAACAAGATGCAGAGAAAGTCCTGAGAAAATTGAGCCAACATAAAGATCTGCTTAATAAATGTTATCCTTCTAAAAGAAGGATTGCCTTGAAATGTTGAACACTGGATCTCATGTTATTCAAATACTCTTATTATGGAACCCTTTTGAAACCATAATTAGTTTAGTTGAGTAGACTCTTTATCATTTCCTGAGGGTGAAGCACTAGTGTTTCTGGTTATAAGCAAATAGGAGATTTGTGGTTCTTGGTAAGCAATTCCCGGTCGGGACTACGCACTAAGTTTGCACATTAAGTCTTGCCGATCGATTGACTTACGATAGAAGTAATTCCACATTAGTTAACTCTTGTATGTATTTTCTCTATGTATCCCAGTGTGCAGTCTTATAAGAAAATAAGGCACAAATGACATAATCGAGCCAATGTGTTTTAAATTTGTGTTTGCTAAGTAATATCATAATTTAAATAAACAAATACGATGAGTTGACTAAAAATGAAATGTATGATTTTACAATGGCCTAAAGCTAAGTAAATGATTTTTTTTATTGTTTATCGAGAAGTTGAATTCATGAGAATACCTAGATGAGACAGGGAAAGAAAGAGATTAGTAGAGGAAGGAAAGATTAAGGGAAGGGGATTGTATTGAATGTTTAAGTTAGTATATTATGTTTGAAAATGAAAAACAAAGTAGATTTGAGGTAATGGATGATCATGCAAGGTGCCTTTTGATAAGGTCTGAGTAACTCTTTGAGTAAAATTATAATACAAGAGTAGAGTGATAGTTTAACAATGTAGGTAATTGATATTCTAAGTTTAACAATGTTAGCAATTGATATTCCAAGTATTGAATACAATAGCCTCATTTTGTAACTAAGCCCTCTATAATCTTTTTTAGTGAGGAGAAGCATAAAAAAACTTTAACCTAGGTAGGATTTGTAGATCTTATTACATAGTTGGAGGCCTCAAATTTTGGAAAACTCAATAATATCTCAGCAGCAGTTTGGACTTCAAAAAAAATTTCAACCAGGAAAGGTGATACATTCATACTCCTCTTTTAGTTTCTAACTTTACCATAAGGTTTGAAGTTCCAAGTAAGTAGAAGGCCTCAAATTGGGGGCAATTTGGCACTATCTTAGTATCAACTCGAACTTTAATGAATCTCCCTTTAGGTAAGGTAACAAATGCCTTCTCCTCCTTTGGTTTCTATCTTTAACGTAGATAAGATTTGCAGTTTTTAGAAGGCAGCTGAAGGCATCAAAGTGAGAGTAGCTCAGCAATATCTTAACAGCAGTTCGGATTTCGATGGATCTCCTTTTAGGTAAGGTATCATGCTTCTCTTTTGGTTTCTTACTTTAACATAAGATTCTAGTTCCTAGTAAGTAGGAGGCATCAAATTGGAGGCAGGTCGACAATATCTCAATAGCAACTCGGACTTAGATGAATCTCCTATTATGTAAGTTGATACATTCATGCTCCTCCTTTGGTTTCCAACTTGAACATATGATTTGTAGTTCCTAGTAAGTAGAAGGCCTTCAATTGAGACAATTCGACAATATCTCAGTAGCAACTCTAATTTTGATGAATATCCTTTCAAGTAAGGTAATACACTCCTCCTTCTCATTTAGCCTCTAACTTTAACATAATAATATTCGTAGTTCCTAGTTTGTAGGAGGCATCAAATTAGAGGCAACTCGACAATATCTTAGCAACAACTCGGACTTTGATGAATCTCCTCTCAGGAAAGGTAATATAGCTCCTCTTTTGGTTTCTTTAACTTTACCATAAGATTTGTAGTTCCTAGTTAGTGGAAGACATCATATTTATGGCAACTCAACAATATCTCAGTAACAACTCGAACTTCGATGAATCTCCTCTCAGGCATGGTCTTAGATTCCTACTTCTCCTTTTATTTCTAACTCAAATAGATAATATTTGTAGTCTTTAATAATTAGTTGGAGCCATCAAATTAGGGGGCAGCTCAAGAATATCTTAGCAGCAAATTGGAGTTCGATGAATCTACTTTCAAGTAAGGTGATACATTCCTACTCCTCCTTTGGTTTCTAACTTTAACATAAAAAATTTGTAATTTTTAGCAAATAGTTAGTGGCATCAAATCGAGGGCAACTTGACAATATCTAAGCAACAATTCATATTTTGATGATTCTCCTTTCAGGTATGATAATACATTCTTGCTCCACTTTTGATTTCTGACTTTAACATAACCTTTATAGTTCCCTGTAAGTAGGAGGCATCAAATTGGGGGCAGCTCAACAAAAGCTCAGCAGCTAATACATTCTTGCTACTCCTTTGATTTCTAGTAAGTAGGAGGCATCAAATTAGGGGCAGCTTGACAAAATCTAAGTAGTGACTCGGACTTCGATGAATCTCCTTTCAAGTAAGGTGATGCATTTGCATAAGATTTGTAGTTTCTAATAAGTAGAAGGCATTGAATTGGGAGCAGCTCGACAATATCTCAGTAACAATAGAGACTTCGATGAATCTCCTTTTAGGTAAGATGATACATTCTTGGTTTTCCTTTCATATCTAACTTTAACATATATAAGATTTACACCTTTTAGTAAGTAGTTGCAATCATTAAATTAGGCGCAACTCAATAAAATCTTAGTATCAACTCGGACTTCAATGAATCTCCTTTCGAGTAAGATGATGCATTTTTACTCCTTTGGCTTCTTCTAACTTTATTATATATATGATTTGCAGCTTTTAGAAAGTAGTTGCAGTCATCGGATTGGGTACAACTCGACAAAATATTAGTAGCAACTTGAACTTCAATGACTCTCCTTTCAGGTAAGGTGATACATTCCTACTCCTCCTTTGGTTTCTGACTTTAGCATATGATTTGTAGCTACTAGTAAGTAAGAGGCATCAAATTGTAGACAGTTTGACAAAATCTAAGCAGTGACTCAAACTTCGAAGAATCTCCTTTCAATTAAGGTGATATATTCTTGTTTTTTCTTTCGTTTCTAACCTTTACATAGATAATAAGATTTGCAGTTTTTAGTAAGCAGTTGGAGGCATCAAATCGGGGTTGCTCGATGATATCTCAGTAGTAACTCAGGTTTGGATGAATCTTCTTTTAAGTAAGGTGATATAGTCCTGCTCCTCCTTTGATTTCTAACTTAAACGTAAGGATTTATAGTTCTTAGTAAGTAGGCACCATAATATTAAGGCCAACTCAACGATATCTCAGCAGTAAGTCAAACTTTAATGAATTTCCTTTCAGGTTAAAATATAATACATTCCTTCTCCTCCTTTGGCTTCGAAACATAAAATTTGTAGTTCCTGGTAAATGGAAGACTTCATCAAATCTCAGCAACAACTTGAACTTCGATGAATCTCTTTTCAAGTAAGGTGATACATTCATGCTCCTTTGATTTTGAGTTTCTAATTAGTTATTTTTTTACCTTCTTATCTATTTAGATGTTAATTTTTATATAATAAACTAGAATGATAACATTGTTTGATTAAGGTTTAAACGCAAAAGTAGACTGATAGGTTATTAATATTGTGGGCTTAAAACATAGAATGCTATAAGGTTGATTGGGTTTTGCAACGGATATACATAAGTTTACAATATTAAACTTGTATTTCTCAAGACTAATATGTTATTTATATTATGGCTTAGAATATAGAATGCTATAAGGTTGATTAGGTTGCACGAAGGATATACATAAGTTTGCAATACTAAAATAGTAACTCATGCCTTTAAATTTTAAGACAATGGTGACAATAAATGACATCACAGTTATACAAGTTAAGAATCAACAAGATGAAGAGTGAGTCTTGAAACAATTAAGTCAAATAAGGATTAGCTTGATATGTGTTATCGTTATGAAAGCATGGAACCCTTTTGAAGCCATTTTCATTCGCAGTACTAGCAATTGTCACCCAAGGCTAGACTAACCCAGAGGGAGGTGAATCGGTTATTAAGAATTACTCTAACATAAATTAAATGCGGAAGCTAATAAATAGATAGAAATAGATAGAAATAAGGAAACAATCACACAATAAATGCTTTAGAGATTTTTACTTGTTCGATCTGTCCAGACGTAGTCCAGTCTTCAAGAAACCACTTGGGATTTCTACTAATAGCAAGGGTTGGAGATTTATATTGGTTCCGATCTGTCCAGTCCTAGTCCAGTCTTCAAGAAATCACTTGGGTTTTATACTAATAGCAAGGTACCAACCCCTTGCAAGTTACACATGACAACTTCCTGTAATTGCAGGCCCTCTCTTCAACAAGAAGAGGAACAACTTCTTGCTTCTAGCAGGTCCTCTCTTCTACAACTAGGAAGAGGAAACAAAACAAATGTAGAATACAAAGAGTGCCTAAGAAATAGGAAAGTGTTTACAAAGAACACAACACAGATCAAGATAGAAAATAAACAACTCTGCTGCACAGGTCTTGATTCGAATAGGATCTCCAAGCGCCTCTTGTGAGAATGAAAAGGCACAGCTCTTGAGATCTTTCAGCTCTTTCTCTCAGCAGGCTAGGCGTGTTTGCTCGTGCTCAGACTGGGATGTGTGTATCTTTTGTGTGTCTATGTTCTATGTCTATTTGTTCTCTGGTAAAGGGGTTCTACTTATATCCCTTCTTCAAAATAAATCCGTTATAATGATTTACTTGAAGAAGGCTTCTTCCTGCCTATATCTAACGTTCAAAGTCTCAAAAGAGAAGTTGAAGAGAGAGCGTGGTGGATCTACCACGTTGGTGGACTCGAGGTAGTATGAATTAATGTATGAAAGCTTCCTCGGATATAGATCTTCTGCTGTCAGGTCAGACCCGCAAATAGCGCAAACACTAAAAAAGGTAAGATTATTTTTTCCTGCCATTGTGTTAGTTTCTAGCATAAGTCTATAACAGTACAAGGTGCATATAAACTCTAACAAATCTATCATATAAAGATATGACAAAGATCTCAATTAAAAAACATATATAAAATATAACCTGAGAGTACGAATTAATTAAAGAAATTCGCTTGCTGAAGTTACAGGATAATTGGAATTCTAATCGAAGTGAGAATTTGGCCACTTAATCGAAGTCAATATGTGTGTTAGTTTGACTCACAAACAGACTGTTAATCGAAGTACATGTAGCTCTCACTCAGATTAGATGAATGACTTAACTTAAAACGCAGGAGAAATAGTTAATCGAAGTGATAACTAAAGCGTTAAACAAAGTCTTAATCGATATGGTGAAAGTGAAGTCTCTCGTTAATCGAAGTCTCAATTTGTTCAGTATTTGTAGTGAGACTTATGATCAGTAATCGAGGAGGCATCGTTAATCAAGGTAAAGTTGCAACCGTTAATCGAAGTAAAACTTACAACTTCACTTGAAGTGATGTCCGAGAGCGAAACTTCGATTAGCGTTATAATAGTAATCGAAAGGATATCTAAGAATGCTAATCGAAATAGGACTAAAACTTTGTTTTGATTAAGGCACAAAAGGTAACTCTAAGTTAAGTTTCGATTAACATTATCAAGGTAATCAAAGTGGTTTGCTCAAATGTTAATCGAAGTCTGACTTAGATGGATTCAAAGTGAACACTATAAATAGTAATCGAATGTGATTATAATAAAATGTTAATAGATAGAGAATTTAAAATGCTAATCGATAGAAGACTTATAAAACTAATCGATAGGGAACCTTAAGTTCTATACTCAAAGTGAGTAAGTCGACATTAATCGAAGTGAGACTTAATCACCTAATCGATAGAATGCTTAGAAAAACTGATTCGATTAAAACAGAGAATGATGGTCTGATTAGTGTTGAACTATCTGCAAGTTATTAGAAGTTTTGAAGCTTAATTGAAGTTTCAGTTAGCTCTTTAAGTTAGAAGTTAGGGAACTCTGAAAGCGATAAAGTCACAGAGCTTACACAACATATGACAAAAACTCAATAATTAAACTAATTAGAGAAAGAGATTTCTCTCACTCTCATAGAAACAAAGTCCTGACATTTTCATATTATGTTATCACCAAAACATGGGGAATATGAAAACATAAATTACTCAATAATCTCTCCCTTTTGTTGATGACGAAACTACTTGAAAATGACAACACTACTAGAAGAAATAAAAGTACAACTAGAAACAATTCAATCATATAAGGAAATGAAATAGGTATCAAGGCTAAACAAACAAAACAATACAAATAAAATTGTTAGAACTAAAACAAGTGGACACTTTATTTCTTCTATATCCAAATGCAGTTAAATAAGAATGTTGGATAGTTTATTTATCCCCCTTTTTGTCATTCACACAAAAAGGTAATCACATACATAGAACAAAGGAAAGAGAGACACTAAGATAAGAGAGTGTAATGATATAGATATATTGGATTCCAAAATTGATTTACAAAGTGTGTTTAGAGAGATACAATGATGTAGTAGAGAAAAAATAATAATAATGCGAAGAGGGTACAACGGCTCAGAATTGTAAGAATTTGTCTAGGCAGGTCAGAGCAAAAGTTGTGACTATCTTACAGGTCTTTTGCTCAATGGCCTCTAATATGGCAATGTATTCCTGGAGAGTCATCTTGACTCGTTGTCATTGCTCTATCCTCTTCTAGCAGTACCGAGCATAACCTTATTACATCCTGGTCGTGTACACTTCACTAGGCACTTTATGCCTTAGGTATCTAGGCACTGGATTCTTCTTATCATCTAAAACTCTATACTCTGTAGTTGACACTTGAGGTTCTGACTTCACTGAGAATGCGGGTAAATTGAAGGTGATAGGAGGCTGCTTTATTGGAGGCTCTGAAGGAGCCTGAGGCACTGGTGCTGCCTTAAGGGGAGGTAGAGGAGGAGGTGGAGATGAGGTAGATCCTGCTTCAGGAAAGAAGGCATGAGCAGGAAAGAAGTCAGAGGTGGACTGAGGGTGGCCAGAGGAGGAACTGGCTACATCAATGGGTTTAGAGGAAGAGGCTTGAGCTAGAGGTGGTGTTGTGAAATAAGTAGGAACATCTACACGAGGAAGTGCAGATGTAGAAGTAAAAGTTGCTTCTGGTTGATAAGAAGAAACTACTACTAGTAGAAGAGAAGAAGGTTAAGGAGCAACTGTGGCTGGAGGTAGAACAGAAGATGATGGATCTACTAGAGACTGAATAGGAGAAGAGGCTCCAGTAGGTAAAGTAGTAGGTTGAGTGGTAGGGGGTGGTGTAAGGACTGAGGTTTTCGGATCCGATTTTCGGGGTCGGACCCTGTAGTTCAGGCCCTAGTGGGGCTGAGACTCTGTTCTGTTTCGCGTCGAGCCCGCTCGACGCGGTTTAAACGGCGTCCAGCATTGCAGACGCGTTTTAGTTTGTGCCACGTAGGTGCCACGTGGGCTGGCTTTGGGCCGCGAGAGTACGGCCTTGTCGTGTCGTCTGAACGACGTCCGTGAGGGACGACGCCTTTCAGACTGCAACCCTAGGTTGTCAGTGTACGGCGCCAGTCTTGTCGTCTGAACGGCGTCTTGGATGGACGACGCGTTTCAGAGTTCTGTCAAAGCGGCCCGTCATGTCAACTGATAGGCGTCCGTACATCTCGACGCATTTTAGCCAGTTTCTGGTTAACCCCGCGAATCCTCCTTCCTTTCCCTCATTTCTTCCTTCTCCCTCTCTCTCCTCCCTTCCTCCGGCAATTCCGGCAATGCCTCCTTCCCCTCCCTCTTTTCCTCCCACTATTTCATCTCTCCCTCCACTCCATCGACCTCCTAACTCCCACCACTACCACCACCACCTCCTCCGCGGCGTTTTCTCTCCGGACAGCGGCCGACGTCCCGGTGGAGTAAGGACAACCTCGGCGGTACCGGCGGCGGCGTGGGGCGAGACGGGTGGATGGCTTGGAGCTTGGAGGAGTTCAAGTAACCGGTAGGGTGACTATCCCCAGTGCATTTTCGTTTGAAAACCATGTTTTTCCAGCATTTGAAGCATACTTTGGGGTGCTTTTTGGGGTAAAAACGCTAAGTGCATATATGAGAAATTGGGTGTTCTAATGGGTAGATGGATTCTCCTCCTTCTCCTCTATGTTTTGTCTCTTTTCTACGCGTTTTGGGGGAGAAATCCCACCTCGAGGATTGGGGGAAGTAAAGAGAGAACCTGTTTGTCGGGGCTAAATGGCGTCGAGGTGAAGCGACGCCTTTCAGAAAGGCGGCGTCCACACACGACGCGATTTAACCTATTAACAGACCCTGTTCTCGGACTGATAAGCGTCCAAGGACAGTGACGTCTTTTCAATAGGCGACTGGCGTCGACAACGCGTTTTAGTGAAATTACCTCTTTTCCTGTCCCTGTTTTTAGTCGTTAATAGGCGACGAGGGACAGCGACGCCTTTCAAAAGGCGGCTACTCGTGGTGACGCATTTTACGCCAGGTTCTGTGGCCAAGTTTCTGTGAACCAGTTTAGGGGACTTGAATGGCGTCGGCCTTGGGCGACGCGATTCAAGACAGAATAACATTAATTCATGCCATTAAAACATGTTACACTGTTAAACAGTTGTTTAGTTGATTAAAGGCATGCTTTAAATCATACTCTATGGTGATGGTTTCCTTGTAACCGGATCGTACACGTGGTGTTGCATGCGACTGTGGACTCCTTACTGCGCTGTGTTTTGGGCTACTGTGGACCTAGAGTGACAGTTGTAGCGCTTTATCACCCTGTGCTGGTGTGGGTGGAGCACAGCGCCGGTGTGGGTGTGGCAGGGTGACGCCTAGTGAGAGAGGGTCACCTGGTGGACCCCGGGGTTAGCTAGTACCGGTGTGGGTATGGTACCTTTGGAGTGTCACTCGTGCTGAGGGAAGGAGTAACCACCTGAGCCAGTTAGGCCGGAGTAGCTAGAGTGCTATCCGAGGGGTTATTGTTTGGTCTCAGCGGGTCGGTGTTTTCCCCACCTTCGTTTGTGTGGTTGGCGTGTTCTACCGAGACGTTGGTTGAGGATTTCCTGGTAGACTGGTTTTAGAAATATGCATGTTAAATATATTTCGAATGCATGTGATTCATATCGAGATTTGGGAGTAGTAATTACTGCTTTACTTGTTCACTGGACTTTTAGCTGCATTTTATACTTGTGGGTGTGTAAGTGGGCAGTGGGGATCGAAGGATCCCTACTGAGTCTTTTCGTTGAGACTCACCCCTGCGGTTTTCAGGTGAGGACTCCAGGCAGACTTAGCGAGGGGCGTGCTGCTGTGTAGCGCGCCGTCAGTTGTTGTTCCGGGGTATGCCCCGACGTAGTTGTTATCTTTATTTCTGGCCTGTATGCTTAATTATTTCTTTTCTGTTGGAGTATGTAATTATTTGCTGTATCTAGTCGCATTGTAATAACTTGTAATTCCTGTTTTTTCCTTTCAATTCAATGCGATGTGAATGTTTAGCTTAGTTTATTATTTATTTCCCAGACTTACTTAAATCCTGGTTTGGTTCCAAATTAATGATTCGGTACCCATTTAGTAATCGGATCCCCGATTATAGGGTGGCGGGTCGTTACAGGTGGAGCAATAGGTGAAGATGGTTGTTCAGAGGGTCCAGAGATGTTGTCTACAATATTGATGGTCTTAGACAATGGTACCCTAGGAGAAGGAGGAGTAGAAGAAGTGGGAGGTTTAGATGGTTTAGGAGATTAGGTTAGAGGTTTGGAAGAGGTGGTCTCTTCACCAGCTTGATGGTCTGGCTATAGAGAGGTTAGAGGAACAGATTTGGTGGAGGAAGTAGAAGGGGAAGCAGGCCTAGGATGCCTCTCTCTCTGACTCAGTTCCTTCCTCATGACATACATTAAGTTGAACCCTATTCTCTCAGCTAGTAGCTTCTCCAACAACTACTTGATCTGCAACATTTTGTCCTTGAGTTCAGAGATCTCTCCTATCTTTCTCTTGATGTCCTGAATATCAGCCTGCTGCTGATTAACTTGTTTGAGGACTTCATCTAACTTGTCAGAGTCCACTGACCTATCCTCCTACCTCGTTCTTACTTGTTCTTTTAAGGCACATAGGGAGGAGGAGTAAGTATCTTTAGGGGTTGAACAAATGTTGCCCCCCTTAGCAACTCATCTACAATGTTTGCTCTTTAATGGCTCTTTCTTCTTCTGAACAAGTTTACGCATGGGCCTCCCCCTCAATATCTGACTCCCCCTCAACAAATACTAGTTAATGAGAGGGTTAAGTATCTTTAGGGGTTGAACAAATGTTGCCCCCCTTAGCAACTCATCTACAATGTTTGCTCTTTAATGGCTCTTTCTTCTTCTGAACAAGTTTACGCATGGGCCTCCCCCTCAATATCTGACTCCCCCTCAACAAATACTAGTTAATGAGAGGGTTCCCTGGCTCTATCTGTCTGCTCTGCAGGCTGATCCAACATCAGCTCTTTACAAACTGCAGTCTGACCCTACATCTGCTCTTCAGGAGTGGCAGGCTGGTCCTGCATTTGCTCTTCTACTGTTGTTGCTACTGGTTCTTATGCTGGTGGTGTTGTGGTTGTTTTTATTGGTGCTTTTTCTGTTACTACTGCTGCTACTACTAGTGTTACTCTGCTAGTCTCATCTGAGGTGGTTGTGACCAAGGGAGTGTCATCAGCAGTTTGCTCTGCTAGCCTCCATTCGAAAAAAATTTACATCACACACAGATGCAAATGCTAAAAGAATTCGTGTAGCCTCTAATCTGGCTACTGGGGCATAAATTTCATCAAAGTCTTTGCCTTTCTCCTGGCAATAACCTTAAGCTACCATTCTGGCTTTGTTTCTAGTGATCACACCTGACTCATCTATTTTGTTCCTAAACACCCATTTGGTGCCATTAACAGGATGATCAGATGGCCTAGGTACAAGAGACCAAACCTGGTTTCTCTAGAATGGATTCAGTTCCTCTTGCATTGCTAAGTTCCAGGATTCATCCCCTAGTACTTCATTGACTATCCTATGTTCTATTTGGAAAGCGAAAACTAAATAGTCGTAGGGAATGATCTTACTTTTGGTTATAACTATCTGACTAGGATTTCCTAGTATATTTTCTTTTGGGTGATCATTGTGGTACTTCTACTCCTTAGTATATCTTCATGTTGATTTTTAGTTTACTATAACTCTTCATTTTTTTCTCATTTTCTTTAAGCTCCATCTTGTCCATTCTTTCAATATTGTCACCTGCATCATCATCATCATCATCACAATACTCTTTTCTCCCTTTAGAAGATGAATTAGCTTTATCAAATATCACAAGTACAATTTGTTCAACAACGAAGATTCTTTTATTAAAAACTCTAAATTTATAAGATTTAGAAATATACCCAATAACAAACCTTCATCTGATTTTGCGTCAAGGTTGCTATAGTCGTCCTTATTGTTGAGAATGAAACATTTGGATCCGAATGGTTTCAGGTGCCTCACATTTGGTTTCTTCCCTTTGTACAGCTCATATGGTGTCTTCTTGGATATTAGCCATATCATTGCTCTGTTGATGATGTAGCAAGCTGTGTTGATTGCATCTGCCTAAACGTATCTTGGTAAATTAATTTATGACAACATTGTTCTAGACATATCCAGTAATATTCTATTCTTCCTCTCTGTTACACTATTCTGTTGTGGAATCGTTAGTGCTAAAAAATTATGTTGAATTCTATTCTCTTCGCAGAACTTAGTGAACTCAGCATTTTCCACCATGGTCATATCTGATTGCAATGATGTTCAACTTTTGCTCTTTTTGTACCACTTTGCTGAAATTAAGAAAAAATGTGAATATGTCAGACTTACTTTCCAAGAAGGTCACCCAGGTGAATCTAGAGTAGTCATCAACAATGACAAACTCATAGATTTTACCACCCAGACTGGTTGTCCTCAACTCCTCATAGGCCCAAACAGATCCATATGTATCAGCTCTAGAGGCTTGGACGTTGTTACAATGGTCGTGGACTGAAATAAGGTCCTGGTCTACTTGCCCTTGGTACATGCTGTACAGATGCTTGTGGTCTTCATCTTCAATTTGGGTAGTCCCACCAAGTCATGCTTGATCAATTTGTAAATTGCTCATTGACTTGCATGACCCACTCTTTTATGCCACAAATCTGCTCTCTTTGAGTTGATACTTGTTAGGTACACATCTTTATCTTTACTCATTTAGATGAAGTATATAGACTTATGAGCTTTAAAGATGGTTTTATCCTTCTTGGTGATGGTGCACTCTGAGGGTTAAAGATTACTTTGTGTCCCTTGTCACAAAGTTGGCTAATGCTATCAGGTTGTGCTTCAGACCATCCACACATAGTACATCCTCTATTATATCTGCTGACTTGCTATCTACTATGCCACAAACAATTACTTTGCCTTTGCCATTATCCCCATAGGTGACAATACCATCTTCTGATCTGAGAGACTTGAATAAGGTACAATCCCCTGTCATATGCCTGGAGCATCTACTGTCTATGTTACCATCCTGATGCTCCCAAGCCAACCTGTAATTATCACTTGGAGAACTCAGGTACTCAAAACTTTTTGGGTCCTTTATGGTTAGTATTAGGGATTGATCCCTTAAGTACCCAGATCCACTTCCTCATCTTACAAGTTCTGAAAGTGTGTCTTAATCTACCACAGTATGCACATCAATCTATATGAGGAGCTTTTAACTCTGAGCTTGTTTCAATTTTGGATTTTACAAATCTAAGGATAAGATATTTATCTGTGGGTTTAATCTTTGCAGAGGCCTTAGGTTGCACAAAATCAAGTCCATCTTTTTTGTTATCAGCGCTAAGTCCTTTCAAGTACAGGTGTAAAGAAGTTTTGCTGCTAGTTAATTTTTAAAGAGATGATTTTATGTATTGGTTTTCTTTAATTAATTCCTCCTAATATGTTTTATCTTTACTAGCAATCATTTTTCTCTTAGTTATCTTTAATAGTTCAGCATGCAATTCTTGAAGCTTAGTGTCTTTTATTCTATTAAGCTCACCAAGGTGTGTGCTTTCATATTTTAGTCTTTTATTAACCTAAACTAATTCCGAGTCAGATTTTAGAGAAACACTCATAGCACTCAATTTTTTATGGTTTATTTTAAGCATCTTGAATTCTTATGAGAGTAACAAGAAGAGGAATAACTTCCTACTTCCGGCCGATCCAGGCCAATTTCAGCCGATTCCGACCGATCCGATCCCGATTCGGATTGAGATCAATGGATCCCGATCTAGCCTCCCGATTTATGCCAGAATTCCATACTGCTGAGGGGCTTCTACTTATATCCCTTCTTCAAAAATAATTTGTTAGCCTGATTCCTTGAAGAAGGCTTCTTTCGTCTGTGTCTAATATTCAAAATCCCAAAAGAGAAGTTGGAGAGAGAGCCTGGTGGATCTATTGTTTTGGTGGACTAGAGGTAGTATGAATTAATGCATGGAAGCTTCCTCGGGTAAAGATCTTGTGCTATCAGGTCAGACCTGCAAAAAGCACAAATACTAGAAAGGCAAGATTGCTTTTTTCTGCCACTGTATCAGTATCTAACAGAAGTTTATAATAGTATAAGGTGTATAGAAACTCTAACAAATCTATCAGATAAAGATATGGCAAAGATCTCGGTCAAAAAGTACATATAAAATATAACTAGGGAGTACCGGCTAATTTACATTGAATTCAATTAAAGAAATTCTATAGTCGAAGTTATAGGATAAACGAAATGGCAAATCTTTAATATACAAGTCATAAACTAACACTAATCGAAGTGAGAATTTGGCTAATTAATCGAAGTCAGTAAGTGAGTTTTAGTATGACTCGCAAGCAGACTATTAATCGAAGTACAGGTAGCTCTCACTCAGATTAGAGGAATGACTCAGCTTAAAATGCAGGAGAAATAGTTAATTGAAGTGATGATTAAAGTGTTAAACAAAGTCTTAATCGATATGGTAAAATTTGAGTGAAGTCTCTCGTTAATCGAAGGCTCAATTTGTTTAGTAATCGTAGTGAGAGTTATGATCAGTAATCGAAGAGACATCATTAATCGAAGTAAAGTTGCAACCGTCAATTGAACTGAAACTCACAACATTACTCGAAATGAAGTCCGAGAGCGAAACTTCGATTAGTGTTATAACAGTAATCGAAAGGATATCTAAGAATGCTAACCGAAATGAGATTAAAACTCTATTTCGATTAAGACACAAAAAGTAACTATAAGTTGAGTTTCGATTAACGTTATCAAGGTAATCGAAGTGGTTGCTCAAACGTTAATCCAAGTTAAACTTAGACAGTAAAACACTATAAACGGTAATCGAATGTGACGATAAAATGTTAATCGATAAAGAACTAAAAATGTTAATCGATAAAAGACTTATAAAGCTAATCGATAGGGAATCTTAAGTTCTTTACTCGAAGTAAGTTAACATTAATCAAAGTGAGATTTAATCACCTAATCGATAGAACACTTAGAAAAATTGATTCGATTAAAACAAAGAGTGATGGTTCGATTAGTGATGAACTATCTACAAGTTACTAGAAATTTTAAAGCTTAATCGAAGTTTCAATTAGCTTTTTAATTGTAAGAGTTAGGGAACTCCGAAAGTGATTAGGTCACGGAGTATAACTTATGACGGAAATTGTCAGCAACTAAACTAATGAAACAAAGAGATTTCTCTCACTCATAGAAACAAAGTCCTGACGTTTTCATAGTGTGTTATCATCAAAACATAGGGAATATGAAAATACAAATTGCTACTAGAATATTATTTGGTTCAAGATGAAAAACAAAATACATTTGAAGTAGTAGTTCATAAAATAAGGTTGCCTTACTTGAAGTCTTATCAAGTCTTTAAACGTAATTTTAATAGAGTAGAATGATAGTTTAACAATATGGGCGATTGTTATTTTAAGTTTAGAATACAATAGCCTCATTCTGTGATTAAGTCCTCTTTGGTTTTGTTTAGGGAGAAGCGTCAATGTTTCTAACTTTAACATAAATATTTGTAGTTCTTAGTACATAGTTGGAGGCATCAAATTAAGGGCAACGCAATAATATCTCAGCACTAGTTATGACTTCGATGGATCTCCAATTAGATAAGCTGACAGATTCATGCTCCTCGTTTGGTGTCTAATTTTACCATAAGATTTACAGTTCCTAGTAAGTAGAAGTTCTCAAATTGGAGGCAATTCGACAATATCTCAGGAGCAACCCGAACCTCGATGAATTCCTTTTCAAGTAAAGTGATACATTCCTTCTCTTCCTTTAATTTCTATCTTTAACATAGATAAGATTTGCATTTTTTAGTAAGTAGTTGTTGGCATCAAATTGGGGGTAGCTCGGCAATATCTCTGTAGCAACTCAGATTTCGAGTGATCTCCTTTTAGGTAAGGTGATACATTCCTCCTCTTCCTTCGATTTCTAACTTTAGTATATGATTTGTAGTTCCTAGTAAGTGGTAGGTTTAAAATTGGGGGCAACATAACAATATATCAATAACAACTTGGACTTCGATGAATCTCCCTTTATGTAAGGTGATTCATTCTTTCTCCTCCTTCAGTTTCCAACTTTAATATAAGATTTGTAGTCCCTAGTAAGTAGAAGGCACAAATTAAGGATAATTCAATAATGTCTCAATAGCAACTTGTACTTTGATGAGTCTCCTTTCAGGATAGGGATACATTCTGGAGTCGCAGTCATAAGTGAGAGGGCATTCTAGTGCTTTTATATTTTCTTTCTTGTGTTAAGTATTTGGAGGGTAGCTAGTGTCTTTTATTATTTGTCTCTTTAGCCCTTATTATGAGGGATATTTTTGTCCTTGTAATATTGTAAACTTGCTGCCTAAATAAAAAAAAGAGAAAGATAGGTGCGAACAACAGTGTAATGACCCAATCAGTTAACTGGCCCAACAACTGTACTAATTGGTAGACTTCTTAGGAAGGTCACCCATCTTGAGACCTCTTACAACCGAGCACACTTAACTTTGGAGTTCTTTCCAACTAGAACTCCAAAAAATGGCTAGCCGACGTTGTTAGTAGTCCACTGATTTAGTCTCTTTAACATATTCTTATATGGGGTGTAACAATATACGCCCCTTAGATAGGCGACATTCTCGTCGCTACATCACAGCTATCCCAGATCACCAGGCAGGTAAGATTATAGAGGTGGCCTTCACAGGTTCAAGAGGTGGCTCCTACCATGTAGCACTTTGTCCTATGGGTTCAAGGGGTGGCCCCCACAGTGTAGCACTTTGGCCTATGTGGCATTTAGCTCCCACACTTCCGGTTAGTGTCAGGCTCTGATACCATTTGTAACGACCCAATCAGTTAAGTGGCCCAACAACAGACTTTCCAGGAAGGTAACCCATCCTGAGACTTCTCTCAATCGAGCACGCTTAACTTTGGAGTTCATTCCAATTGAAACTCCAAAAAATAGCTAGATGGTGTTGTTAGTAGTAGTCTACTGATTTTGTCTATTTATTATATTCTTATACGGGGTGTGACAAAACAATGCGTATGAATGCGGCTGCACACATGGTTGCCACCCTCCTCCTCCTTCTGTTCTATTCTTCTTCCATTGTCTTCTAAGATTGGCTCCGAATATTCTACATGGTATCGAAGCGATCCTAAAGGAAGGAGGACTAGTCATCAAAACTTTGTTTTCATTTTTCTTCCTGCTACAAAACTATGCTATAATATCGCACTACAGTGCCGCGTTACAGTGCTACTATAGTACCCCCCTATAGTGCCATGCTATAATACTCTTCTTTACCCTATGGAATTACCCTGCGGAGATTCCTTTTACTTGGTCTTCATTCTAGAAGGGTGCGGTGGCTATGTAGATATTTTCTAGGCCTCTGGAAACATTGTTTTTGGTGTCGCCCTGCCCTCGTGGTGTTTGACAGTATCTAACACTTTTGTCCAGGTTATATTATATCTCTATAAATCGTTCTCTCTCTGCAATCATCATGATTGACATATCGCATCACCACGATGTCTGCCACCTCGGACTCGACTTCAACGTCAATGCCCCCTAAAGGTTTGGTTTCTCTAGTAATATCCTCTCTTCATCCTGAGAAACATGATCATCATTCTCTTCATATGACCACGGTTAAGTTGAGCTCTTTAAATTATCGTATCTGGGCTATTTCTGCTCGTATTTTCCTTGGCGGCGAAGGAAAGTTAGGGTTTATTGATGGCTCTGCTGTTGCTCCACTTACAAATCCGAAGCGTGCCTTTTAGGATGTGGATAACAGTCTTGTCATGGGCTAAGATCATTAACTCTGTTAGTCCGGATATCTAGCATTTGATTATATATGCATCTACATTAATTGAGATGTGGTCTTTGCTATAGAAATTGTATGGATAACAAATTGCCTGGGCTTATTAGCTAATGGGTGAGATTCAATCTCTCAAGCAATGTGGACACTCAGTTACTACTTTCTTCAGTGAGTTGAAAATCAAGTGGCAAGAACTTGATTCGTACATGCAATCCTTTCCACTACTCTCCCCTCTTAGGGAGGTGGTGAATTGTGGCTCTTGTGAACAAAAAGGCTCATTCATCTTATAAACGAAAAGGCAAAAGGGTTGCAACCATGATAATCATGATGTTGATTTTCGTTGGGGACTCTATCCGGAGAAGAAGCTTTAGAAGTTTAAAACTGTTAGTGGTAAGGGAGGTCGTGCTGCAAAAGGCAAATGTTATTACTTCACAGTCGAATAGTACCACCCCAGGGATGTCTATTAAGGGTTGTTCCTTATCTCAGTTGCCATTACTGTCCACTTTTGACTTTGCTTGTCTACAAAGGATTCTTTCTCAGTTTGGTCAGATGAGTTCTCCTTTTTTAGGTACTGTCGAGTTAGCACTTAATGCTAGTATTATACACCCTCAATCTAGTCTCTGGGTTATTAGCTCTAGGGCTACAGACCATATGACTGGTATACCTCCACTCACTTTACTTCTTATTCCTTGCCTTCTGGTCAAAACAAGGTGACCATTACTGATGGCACTCGAGCCATTATTGCCAGCAAGGGGTCCATCCGCCTAAATGATCACTTAGTCCTCCCTACTACTCTTTATGTACCTACCTTGTCCATTAATCCTCTTTCCGTGAGCAGCATTACTGAATCCTTTAACTGTTCTATGACAATTCCTTCACCCAAGCCTCTTCAGCAGAAATGCCAAGAATATGGCGACTATAGTTGTAATAAAATAAATAAGAAGTAACCAAATATACTCCAATAGATAGCATGAAATAAGATTTGAAGGATTGTTCTGCAGTTACTTTTGTCTGTTGTAAACTTCATCCTGTGAAAGCACTTCTATGTATCTTGCATATTTTGGAATGAGAGATAAAATTCAAATAATCTGCCCATACTAATCCAAATTTCTTTACTGAGTGGGCATATTCATATTATTTAATAGATGTACAATTCAATGGATGTACAATAACAATGAATGCAATTCATGTCCATCCATAAAAAATAAACATTAAAGACAACTGACTCACTAATAATTCTTGTTGTGCACTAATTAAAAAAGACATTATTGTTGAAAAATACCTTAGAAAGATCACATTTATGATCCTTCATCATCCGGCTCATAAGTTTGAGCTGGCAGGACATAATCTGCCGACATGTGTGCTGGATATCCATAGCCAAACAAGGAGCTAACGAGGTCTTTGAATCATCTTTAAATATCTCGAGATGTGTAAGCTTGCTGGCTTGAACTTTCAACTGATTGTGCTGGAGGGACATAAATGCCATACTGTATAGGTGGAGGTCTAGAGTACCCCTCAGTAGTACTGCTGATGTCTGAATACGACAGTGTAGGGGGGTAAAAAATGAGCGAATAAGAAGGTGCATCTTCCCATGGGGGCCAATCATATCCTGCATGTCTTTGTTGGCCTTTAAATCCCCCTTGTTGTCCTTGTCTTTAGCCTTGAATTCCTTCAGAATGACTCGGAGGTGCGGAGTAATCTTCGTATCTTGTGTAATTGCTCCCAAGTACAGAACCTCCTGATAGTCCAGCAGCGGGCACCATCTCCATCATCATCATCATCATCTTCAGTGGAGTCATCACTCCCCACTTGGCCTATTTTCTTTAACCGCCTTCTTATACGCCTGTAGGTTTGTCTCTCTACCTCGTACATGCTGGCCAAGTGAGGTGGTAAACCTAGGGTGTCCTCAAGTATCTCTCCAGTCAGCTGAACTCTCCCTTATTCTTCTTCCGATGGGTCCACTCGTTGTTTATACTTTCCTTTTGATTGTTTTTTCTTTTTGCTGCTAGATGACTGTAGTGAAGGTCTCGCTGGCTCTTTCTCCTTTCTTCTTTATGGATCCACCTGAGTAGCTAATCTCCTGAGTGCTGGATAAGAAGCAGAAGTTCTAGCAGTGTCTGCTAGGGTGACTGACTTTTGACGCCTGTGAAGAACAAGTGCACCTCCTTCTTGTGTTGCCTGAAATTCAGGATCTTGAGCAACTATTGTATCTAATTCACCTCCTGCCTAACTCCGATCCTGAGGATCAAACTCAGGCTGTGCATCTCTGGCTGCTCTGCTCTCCACCCAATAATGCAATGGGTGTTCTTCATCTAGCAGTTCATTAATATCAATCTGATGTACAGGCTCATCAACTGGTTTGCCAGCAAACTCAATGAATCTCTATCTTTCAAGCCTATGGCTTTCTTGAATCTGTCTGATTTTTAGGCGCATGTTGTAGTGACAGTACACCAACTTCTCCAGCCTAGAAACACTCAATCTGTTATGAACCTTTGGTGAATGAGACTGAATGTACTCCAATTTCTTTCACACTGACTGGAAGAAGTGGTTTGACTGAGTACTCTCTCTGCAACATACGCCACAGAGTTTGGGGCAGCTTGTCTGTAATTAATATGGATCCACCATTTAGTTATTGCAAGAAAGAAAAAAGAAGACGATGACGATATTAATAATGAATGATAGACTGGTACTAATTCATTAAATTGAGTGTTTGACTATTTATTATGTAATGCACCTGGAGTTGTCCTTATTACTGTAGCCCTGACGTCATCATCTCCATAAATGCCAATCTTCAATTTAAATCTCTCCATCTACAAAATAAATATAAATGGCATAAGTTAATGATAGAAGATTGGATTTTCATAAACTCCTACTTTGTATGTTACCTCTGCTAAGGCATCTATTCTTTCAATCGTATTCTTTGATATTCTAGTAATCATATTGGTTGTGCCTCGAAGGACCTCTCCATCATTATGCACGCTCTCACTATACTGATATCTTGGGTTGAAAAAATATCCTGCATTTAAATTATGGTTCATTAGTTATAAAAATAAATGTAATTAAAATTAATTAAATAAAATCAACTTGAAAAGATAAAGAATTAGCCAACATCATGGAGATCATGATGGTGCGTCGACTCCCATCTATCATTGATGATCCTCCACCATTTGTCATGAGCAGTAGGAAGGCTTTCCCTCAAGTGCTCATTTGCTCTATCCATGGCCTCATACAAATATCCTATGTCATTTTTGTCATCTCTATCAACTAACCTCAGAACATGTACCAGAGGCTCAACCACTTTTAGATAGCGAGAAACTTTATCCTAACAACTTCTCTCCCCAACTAGCATCGGCCCTCAGTGTTCCTATATGTGCCAGAAACTCGTCAGAGTGGACTAACTGGTCCACCTGTATGCTCTCTCATCATATGTAGGATCCTGTTGTGACTATAAATAAATCTCGTGATCATCTGAGCATGTTGTACCACCTCAGCAACAAAAGGGTATTTGCCTATGTCCTCCATCATCAAGTCAATAGAATGTGCTGCACAAGGAACCCAATACAAATGGTGCCCCTTCTGCATCAACAATTTACCAGCTGCTTTGTAGCTTGCTTCGTTATCAGTGACTATCTGCACAACATGTTCTTCACCAATTTTCTCTACCACGTCATCCATTAGCCTGTATAAATAATCAGCATGCTTTATTCTGTTTGAGGCATCCATAGACTTCAAAAAAACAGTGTCCTGGCTGCAATACACAAGGAAATTAATCACGGATCTCCTTGTGGTCCCTGTCCAACCATCACACATGATGGTACAACTACGCTCCTTCCACACATTTTTGAAGTTGTTGACCCATACCTTCAAGTCATTATACTCTTGTTTGAACTTAGCATCATAAATGTAGCGAGGTGTGGGGGCCTTTACATCAGGCCCATCATATGCAATTACATCCACCATCGTCTGAAAATATGGACTAGATGTTGTATGTGGTGGCACACCGGGATGTAAAAATCATTTCACAATTTCTTTCAAGGCATTTTTTGCTAAGTCCTTGACTTCTTTCAATGCTTGCTTGATTCCAGGCTGTCTAACAGACCTTGATCTGTACAAAAATTGACCCATAAGACCGCGTGCCACATCTGATGTCTGTCCACAACCCAACATAGAACTAGCAGTCCTGCGACCAGAAAAGCCCCTAAGAATGAATCTCCCAAGCTGAGAAGCAGTAGGCACTGATCCACCTGATGATCCTATGCCTCTTCGTCGGTCTTCATTTTCTCTATTTGTCCGCAAACTGGCACGAACAGGTCTGGTGTACGGATCCTCCTCCTCCTCCTCCTCATCATCATCTAAATTGATCGGCCGCTGAACAGGTAGACTGTAATTCCTTCATCTCTGGCGCCCTGATATCTAATCTTGCAAATCCATGTTGTTGAGATGATAAATCTTTGTGTGCCTTTTTACCCATCATATCAGTCCTCATTTTTTTTCTTCAAGTCCAGCGGGACTGACTCACATCTGCTGACGTCTCTTGATATGCCAGCAAGATGATTTTTTAGGCGATACACGCCACCACCCATCTCCTTTCCACACCAGTTGCATTTGACCCTCCTCCTAACACTGTCCACTAGTGTACAATGCTACCAACCAGGATCAGCACCCTACTGCTCCATATCCTATTCATGATGTCCTTGCTCTTCCATATTCTTGCATAACATAAAAACACAAAAATGCAATCAGATTGTAACAAGTTCAATTGAGTGTTTGGCACACTCAATTGAACCTTAATTACACTAATCATACAAAAGTCTTAATTTTTAACCCCTAATTAGAGTTAATTTTAACTAATTAATGCTAATAACATGCAATTAATGCAAAAAAATGTACAATTAGGTTCTAATAAGTTCAATTGAGTGTTTGACACACTCAATTGAACTTTAATTACACTAATCATACAAAAGCCCCAATTTTTAACCCCTAATTAGGGTTAATTTTGGGGATTTTGTCTAATTAACATGCTAATTTTTTTTAAAACCTAAATATTAATGATCTACATAATGTACACAATCATACATCATTTCTAATTTTTTGAGAGTTAAAAAAAAAATAGATCAAAATATATCTAAACTCGGATCGGGATGCAGAAACAAAATCCGACGTCGACGGCGGCGGCGGCTCATGGACGGCCGGCCGAAGATGAGGGGGTGAAAACCCCCTTCTTTTGGTTGAGATCTCAAAGGCAAAGAGAGAGAGAGAGAGAGAGAGAGAGAGAAAGAGAGAGAGAAGATGGCGGCAGACGGCCGGTGGTAGGCCGGCGGCGGATGTCCAGCGGTGGCCGGGGAAGGGGACGGGGGTTTCGAGAGCACCCGAATCCGGCCAAATCGGGTGGGGGGGAATAGAAATTCGGACCGATTCACACATTTTTTTTTTTTTTGAAATCGTAGGGGGGACCAGTAAAATCCCTCCCCCGAATCAGATCGGAACCCGCCGATTCCGCAATCCATGGTGTACGTCCATTCAGGGATCCTGAACTCCCTTCCGTTAATTTATAGAAGGACTTTGTAGAAAACATATCATTGTTATCAGCCCAAAGAATTTGATCATGACCATCCACCTTAATTTGTGCTCTAACAGAGTATGTAATAGAGAAATGTATTCCTATGATGATTGAGGTTTCAGATACAGCATCGGGTCGATTTCGATATCGGATCCCCTGGTTTGGGTCCTTGTGAGCTTGGTGCATGGCTTTTGAAAGGCGTCGGCCATGGGCGACGTGGTTTAGGGACCATACATGTGGGGCGCGTGGTCAAACATCAAGGAGCGTTTGTACGGCCCCAGTCTTGTTGTCTGAATGGCGTCGCTCATAGTCGACGCAATTCAGACGTCTGCCAGTGTACGACCCCCATCTTGTCGTCTGAATTGCGTCGTGCGGGGACGACGCGATTTAACTCGGTCAGGGTTGACGCTCTGATCCACCCCTCCTTTTCCTTATTCTCTCCTTCTCACTCTCTCTTCCCTCTCTTTGTCCCTCTCCGTTCCCTTCTCTTCCTCTTCCTCCACTCTATTTCTCCTCTACCACCTCTCACGACTTCTACCACTATCTCCATCGTGGCTTTTTCACTCTCCAAACAGCGGCCGACGTCTTGGTGAAGTGTCGGCGTCCACGACGATACCGGCAGCAGTTTACGGTGTGGCAGTTCGACGACGAGGATTTAGGAGGAGTTCAAGTAACCGATAGGGTGACGATCCTCACATGTGTTTCGATTGTTTTAACTTATGATTTCCCATTTTGGAGTATACTATGGATGTGTGGGAGATTTTGGATAGAAAATGAGCATATTTTACGGAGTTTTTAATTAAAATGGATATTTTTAAAAATGGAAGTAGCATGTTATTGTGATTCATGGATTTCCCCCTACCTCTAATTGTGTTTTTCATTCGTTTTGGGGGGAGGAGACGTCGGGTTGTGGCTCGGTGGAGACCGGAGGGGAGCTCGGTTTCGGACGAAAAACGTGTCCACCTCAAGACGACATTATTTGCGAACCGCATCCCGTGAGTCGACGTGATTTACGACCTATGCCCCTAGGTCTCGAGGCCAAAGAGTAGGATAGGACGCTGAATGACGTCGACCATGGTCGACACGATTCAGGCCAGTATAGGGCCCGAGGCTTAAGAGTGAGGAAAACCAGTTATAATGCCTTGAAAGGCGTCAACCTGAGTTAATGCGATTCAAGCCAAAGCTCCATGTTTCCTACATTTAATGTGTGGTTATTATACATTATGTCAATTAGATTCTTGTATATTGTTAGACAATCTTATTATACGCATGCTTGAAATCATACATTGGGGTGGAGATTTTCCATGTGCTCGTAATCGCATTGTGTTGTGTTTATGCAATCGTGGACCTAGAGTGACAGTTGTTAGCGTTTCACACCCTGTGTCGATGTGGGGGTGACAAGGTTGCGTCTAGGAGGCGAGGGTCACCTAGTGTACCCTGGACTAATAACTAGTACCGATGTGGGAGTGGTATACTTCGGAGTGTCACTCGTGGCTGGGAGGAGGCAGAACCACCTAGAGCTAGACAGGCCGGAGTAGCCAGCATGCTATCCAAAAGGGTTGTTGTTCCATCCCAGCGGATCGGTGTTTTCCTGGTTAACTTGACAACTTCTTGTGTGTTTCTTACGATAGACGTGTGATTTATTTATCGCTTTACTTGCACATATCTTGCCTATAGATCTTTGTTGTGTTACGATTGCATGTGCGTGTATGGGAGGTGGGGATTGAGGGATCCCTACTGAGTCCATTCATGTGTGACTCACTTCCTGCGATTTCAGGTGAGGGTTCCCAGCAGGCATAGCTGTTGTAGGGTTCCATCTTAAGTTGCACGCCAACAACCAACGTTCCGAGGTATGCCCCAATGTAGTTGTACTTTTATTTTAAGTCTGTACGTATAATTATTTCAATTCAGTTGTGAACTATGTAATTATTTGTTGAATCAAGGCAGCCTGTAATAATTTTTAATTTCTGCACTTTCTTTACAGTTCGATGTTGTGTGGAGTGTTTAGCTTAGTTTGTCATCTATTTCCCAAACTTATTTGAGATCTTGATTTGCCTTCTAATTTTAATGATTCAATACCCATTTAGTAATCGGATCCTCGATTATAAGTTAGCGGGTTGTTACAATTCCACCTCTTCAGCCTTTTTAAGATCCCTCTTTAGCTAAATTTGCTACTGAAAAGTGCCATTATGTGACGAATATGCATCTTTAATGTGGATAAATTTATAACAGGCTAATTGAAAAATCTACCTTGATTCGATTCAATTTCTCAAAGATACTTATTGTTTTAAGTATATCTTTCAACACTGGTGCCGACCTAGTGTCATTCTCTAGATGCACATAAAATCTTCGAGATGATCTGTGATGTTTTAACTCAGCAATATCTTAGCAACAACTCAGATTTTGATGACTCTCCTTTAAGTAAGGTGATACATGCATGTTATTCCTTATCTAACTTTAACATAAGATTTATAGTTCATAGTAAGTAGGAGGCATCAAATTAAGGACAACTTGATAATAACTCAGTAACAACTTAGACTTCAATGAATCTCTTTTCAAGTAATATGATACATTCCTTCTCCTCCTTTGGTTTCTAACTTTAACATAAATTTTGTCCTAGAAAGTAGAAGGCATCAAATTGGTGACAGCTCTGTAATGCTCGGACTTTAATGAATATTCTTTCAGGTAATTTGCTACTGCTCTTTTACTTTCTAATTTTTAACATAGATAATATTTACTGTTTTTAATAAGTAGTTGAAGCCATCAAATTGGAGGGTGGCTCAACAATATCTCAGTAGTAAGTCGAAGTTCGATTAATCTCCATTCAGGTAAGGTGATACGTTCCTCTTGCTCCTTATTCTAACTTTAACATAAGAATCGTAGTTCCTGGTAGTGTGTAGATTGAGGGCAGCTCCACAATATCTCAGCAGCAACTAAGAATTCGAAGAATCTCCTTTCAAGTAAGATGATACATTCTACTTCTCCTTTGGTTTCTAACTTTGATGTAGATAAGATTTACAACTTTTAGTAAGTAGTTGCAGTCATCAAATTAGGGGGCAACTCGACAAAACCTCAGTAGCAATGGACTTCGATGAATCTTCATTCAGGTAAAAGTTGATACATTCTTGCTCCTCCTTTGATTTCTAACTTTAAGATAAGATCTGTAGCTCCTAGTAAGTAGGAGGCATCAAGTTGGACTCAAACTTCTAAGAATCTTCTTTCAGGTAAGGTAAAACATTCGTACTCCTCATTTGGTTTCTAACATTTGCATAAAAAAAGATTTGCAGTTTCTTTAACATATCAAATTGGGGGCTACTCGACAATATCTCAGCAGCATCTTAGATTGCGATGAATCTCCTTTCAGATAAGGTGATACATTCTTGCTCCTCCTTTGGTTTCTTTAACATAAAATTAGTTCTTAGTAAGTAGAAGGCATCAAGTTAGGGGCAGCTCGATAATATCTCAGTAGCAACTCGGACTTCCATGAATCTTCGTTCAAGTAAGGTGATACATTTCTTCTCCTCCTTTAGTTTCTATTTTAATATAAGAGTTGTAGTTCCTAGTAAGTAGAAGGCATCATCAAATCTCAGCAGCAACTTAGACTTTGATGAATCTCCTTTCAATTAAAGTGATTCATTCCTAGTCCTTTGATTTTTAGCTTTTGATTGGTTAGAAGATCAATGAATTATCTTCCTATCAATTTAGACATTAATTATTTTAATAAACTAGAATGCCTAAATTGCTTAATCAAAGTTTAAACATTAAAGTAGACCGATAGAGAATTAATATTGTGGGCCTAGAATATATAATGTGATGAGATTGATTAGGTTTTACGAAGGATATAAATAAGTTTGCAATATTAAAATTGTAATGCTCATAACTTTACATTTTAAGACTATGATGATGATAAGTGACATCACATATATACGAGATAAGAATCAACAAGATGAAGAGGTCTTGAAAAAATTGAGTCACATAAACAACTTCTTGATTTGTGTTATCCTTATAAAAGTATGATTGCTGTAAAATGATCAACATCGGATCCTATATTGTTCGAATTTTTTTATTATAGAACCCCTTTGAAGCCATAATTAGTTTTGTTCACAATACTAGTCATACTACTATATGGCTAGGCTCTTTATGATTTCTTTGAGGGTAGTACAAGTGTTTCTTGTTTTAGGCATAGATGAGATTTTTGGTTCTTGGTAAGCGATTGTCAGTTGGAACGACGCATTAAGTTTGCACTTCAAATCATGTTAACCAATTGATTATTTACAATATAAGTTTTAGCACACTAGTTGACATTAGGGCTGGCAAGGGATACATGAGTTTTGATTATCCACTCTATTTTTGTTTTTATTAATGGATAGGGAACTCCGTTAAAGACCACCCGTTAATTTGTAGGAAATGAAAATGGATTTCTCGATAATTATGGGAATAAAAAATAGAAACAGTAATTTTTGCATCCGCTAACCCGTTTCCATTTCTGAATGATCATGTACCTTATACATGCATCCACACACACACACACACACAAACACATACACACATACACACACACACACACATATATATATATATAGTGAGTATTTCTTGATTGTTTGATAAAGTAAGGCCACAGTAAGAGGTTAAAAAGTTTTTAATAATTTAATATGATTTTATAACACATGTTTGAGTTTATTCATATGTAAATTTAGATCGACAGAGTATGTTCAAAATTCATAGATTGTTAATTTTTACATATATTAAAACTTGTAGGTTTAAAATTTAAAATTACTAGAAGAAAGTTTATCAAAAAGTGAATAGTAACAATGATTTTAAATAGTTTTTTAATATAACGATGATGATAGCAAAAACTTTTGTTTTTGTTTCCGATTTCCGATTTAAAAGCGGAAATGGATGCGAAAGTGGAAACACTCCCTTTCGTCTCCATTTCCGTCTCCAATAAAACTAATAAGAAACGAAAGTAAAAGGTGCCATTTTCATTTCCGTCTGTGACCCGTTGACAGCCGTAGTTGACATAATAAACAGTCAGTGTGTTCATATGTTTGTATTTTAGTTTGTATTTTACTAAGCAATATCATAATTTAAATAAATAAATATACATTAAGGCAACTAAACTTCATACAATGACCTAAAAGCGAAATATATGAGTTTATGATCCTCGATCAAGGAGTTGATTTATTAGAATACTTAGACAAAATAGGCAAAGTAAGTGTAATATCCGGGCATTTCGGATCAGGTTATTAGGTCTGGATCCCGTTTATCAGGCTGTAGGTAGGTTTCGATCATGTAAGGTGCCTGGATATTACAATCTTGTTTGGTACATACAATCTTGTTTCTTCTTTCCAACCCTCCATTTCCCACTCTCGTTTGTCACTTTCCCCAAATGGAAGGTGAAACAATATGTCCTAATTGCCAACGACCTTCAGTATCACTAGGAATATAAAAGCAAGGGGCCAATAGAGACCATTTTAATTTTTTACATGATTGGACACGTAGAAATTCTAGAGAGATAAGGGTTTTGGTTTTCAAATTCAAAATAAGGTCTGGTAGTATAGATGATTATGGTCAAGATGCGCGGAGGGGAGAAGAAAAAGCCTAGGGTTATATGGGAACTTCATAGCTTGCTTAAGGCTTTAGGCGATGCTGGCAAGAGGTGTCCAAACTATATGATGGAGTTTGCCACTTGGAATATAAAGAGGGTCACATGAAAAGGCCAAGCACTCAATAATCAAGGAGCCTGTTGGAAGGGTGCAGGTGGAGGTAATTCGTCTTTAGGAAACGAAGATGGATGGTTTTGGTATGTAGCTCATAAAAGCAGTTACGAGGTTCCATGCTGCGGACTTGTATTTTAGAGGCCCAAAGGTAATTCAGGAGGCATTTTAGGGGTTAGCTTTATGTCAAGACAAATATACATGTTGTGGTGTGTTGCTGGGGAAGTTAATGAGGCCAAATGTCCATAAAAAAGGAACAGGGGAAAGAGGGCCACCAAAGGAATGAAGTGTTGGATTGAGGATAGAGGTCTTTTGTAACTCCCACTTTGAAATAGAAAGTTCACATGGCGTAATTCGAGGTATCAGCCATTGACGTTAAGAATTGACAGGCTCTTCATGAATGACAAATGGGAACGACCTGTTACTTTTTGCATGATAAAAGGTCAGCCTAGAATCATTTCTGATCATTGTGCTTCCAGGTTGAATCACAAAAGTATGAGAATATTCAACATGCCTTTCAAATTGGAATAGGTGTGGTTATCTAATGATGAATTTATGCTACTGGTGGCTAATCCCTGCACTTTGGGAGCTCATCATCAGGTATGCATGAAAAGACTAGCTTGTAAACTTAGAACCTTGAATAGAGAAATCAAAGTGTGGGCAACTAAATGGAGGGAAGATTGCTTCAAAGTTAAAAATGAGTTATTGGATTAAACAAGGAAATTGAAATTGGATGAGGAAACCAATTATCTTGCATTAAAGGAAAAGGTACAACTTGTAAGTGCTCAAATCGTGTGTGCTATCATCATGATATCATGTGTTATATAATTAACAAATCAAATTTAAAATGTGATCGCCAAAAATCGAGGGTTTCAAAAGAATAAATGATCGCCTTACTCACCTTGTGATTTGGGAGATTGTGTCCTTTGTTCCTCTTTTCCGGCCGACCGAAAGAGAAGAGCCTTTTTTAGCTTTACTCTTGTTTTTCTTTTGTATTTTTCTTCTTTTCTTTAAGCCTTTTTCCTTCTTCTTCAAACCTTGCAAAGAAAATTAAACAAAGAGAAGAAAGAAAAGATTAGAACTTATTATAGTGTAGTATCTATTATATCTAGCAATCTAAACATGAACTAAGCAAAGAAAACTCACTTGTTTTTTTATTCTTTAAACCCCTAACACATGTAGGTATGAAAAAATGATGTATTGTGTGTGAAAATATGGAGTGATGTGATGAAGAACTAATAAAAAAACAGTGAATTAACTAGATGAAATAAAAAAACTAGTAAAAAAAAAAAACTAGAAAGAATAAAGGAGAGGGATGAGCATAATCGGCTCCTCCATAGCCTTGATTTTCAATGGCTTCAATGGATGAAGTCTTGGGATGTTGTCCACGTTTTCCTTCTTGAAAGCCTCCAAAAACCTTGAAGAACACTTCTAATCCTTCAATGGCCAACCTTTTTCAAAGACCAAAAGGTATATATATACATATATAGAAGCCTTAATTAGGGTTGTTTGGCTTTCAAAAACCTCTCCAACGGCCTCCGGATTACCTTGGATAAGCATCCAAGAGTTATAAACCCTTCTAACCTCTAGAACCGGATTAGCTCGTCCAAATCATGTTTATCAGGAAACTGCTTAAAACACATCGTCCATCAAGGACGCTATTTAGCTAATTAGGAGGGGCCAAAATAGAAATAAAATCCGCGAAGGAAACCAAAAACAATTAGGAAACCTAAATGACGTCGTCCATGAGCGACGTGCTTTAGACAATTAGGAAATTAGTTTGAATTCAAATCGAAAATCCGTATGGATTAGGAACTAAACGACGTCGTCCATGGGCGACGCTTTTCAGTTAAATCTATTTGAATTTAGGAATTTAATTCTGAACTGATTTCTGCTAGGAATCTAAATGGTGTTGGCCATGGTCGATGTTAATAAGCAAATTTCGAGAAAAATCAATAAAAATTAATTAATTATTTAAAACTCAGACCATTTCGGAGAATTATAATTATAACATAAAATTTACTCAATATGAAGTCAAAATTAGTGTGTCTACACAACTGACCAACTTAAGATTTGCATTTGGGGAATTGAGCATAGAGGAGAGATTAGGTGGAGAGAAAGATCTGAGACTATTTGGCTAAAGGAAGGAGATCTCAGTACTAGATTATTCCATATGATTGCCAATGCAAGAAAGCAGAACTTCATATCCTTGCTTAAGGTGGATGGTAACTAGATTGAAGAGGAAGGCATTATTGCAGAAGAAATCATAACCTTTCTGTAATTATATAGAGATTGTAAGATAAATAGTGCAGGAAAAACAGCTTTGGTATCTGAACTGAATGAGAAGATTATTGATTGTGTCTTTAGTTTGGGAGTAGATAAAGCCCCAGGGTCGGATTGTTTCCATATGGTCATTTAGAAGAATTTTTGGGATATCCACAAGGAGGACGTTATCAAGGTGATTTGGGACTGGTTCTGAAGGTGAATGGGTAGTGAATGTGAATCAGATTTTCGTGTCCTCATAACTAAAGAGGAGGAAGCCATTGAATTGAAGGATTTCAGGCCGATATGTCTAATGAATGAGGCCTACAAGATCTTAACTAAGGTGTTGACACTTGACAGTGAGTCAGGAAGAGTTATCAGCAAGCTCATTGAAGAGAGGCAGAATGCGTTTAGTGCAGGCAGGAAGCTGTTTGATGCTTTTATGATGACTCATGAGGTGCATTATTCAATGAATAAAAGGAAACTACAGTGCTGGTTTGCAAGTTAGATTTTAACAAGGCCTATGACATGGTCTTCTTGTAGTGTGTCTGGAATATTATGCTTCTCCATCATTTTCAAAAGCAGTGGAACAAAATGTTCAGAAATTGTAATACAAAAGAGCGGCAAGGGATGGAGAGAGCAATGGAGAGGGAGAGGGAGATGGAGTGAATGATGGCAGCAACAAGAGAGCGTGGAAGACCTAGGATAACAGGGCTATTTCCAGGGCACAACTAGAAGAATATGTGCAGAAAGAGGTAAACAGAGATTTCTTCAACTTCAGGTAAGCGGAGGTCTTTGTCTGCAAATCCTTGGACACCTAGTGTCTACAGCAATCATTGTTTCCGTTCTATAGAGAAAGGGAATCATGCTTCTGTATGCCGCAATGCTTTCATTTTTTGGTGGGGTAATACAATCCGCCATCGAAGTTCAATTTGTAACCGTAGGTTTTACATCGAATCCAGAAGTAGTCACTTACTTCAAGGGGGGAGCAGAGTTTTCAGACAAGAAGGCTGTCAAAACTGTGGTAGTAGATACGTGTCATGTCCAGCATATGATGACAATATTAAGAGTTTAGAGCTTTGTTTGGTGGGTTCGATTCTCAGTGGGTCATTTGCTAGGAAGGGCATCATCAGTGCTCTGCAATCATATTTGTCATCAGGGCAAAGCTACAGAATTTGGGTCCTTGATAGCAAGAGATTTATTGCATGAATCTTACAGGTATGCAGTCCTTAATAAACAATTTTTAAGTTCATATATTCAATAGGACAAGTATACTTTAGGTTCTAGTTCAAAATCTGCAGACATAAAGAAAAATTATTGGTGTCCTCTTTGTGGAGTCCCTTTGCAATTAAGGAGTGAGGAAATGCTTTACAGCATTGTTGAAGCTTTTGGCAATTTATTAGAAGTTGATGAAGCGACTTCAGAATGGGATAGTTTGGAGTTCGCTTGTATATGGGTGTCAGTTGATCAATTTTCTGATATTCGGAATAGTATGAAGTTGAGATGGCGTACATTGGATTTTTTAATCTGAATCAGTTGTGAACAAGCATCTTGTTCCAGTTCCATGGACTGGACGTACGCGGAAGTTGTAAAATCGTACATGAGCCACAAAGCCATGCAGGATAGACGATTGGAAGGTCGAATCTGTCCGCTTAAAGAGCCAAGTTCAGAGGAAGAAGATAACCGATTCTGCCAATTTGAACTAAGCCATGTCAAGTTCAACTCGGCATTTGCAGTCAGTCTAGTCATGATGAGTTGGTTCATTCCACAAATGCGCAGAGTCAAAGTATACATTTTTTATGGCAAATAATAAAGAAAGGGAAAAACTTTTGTCTTCCGCTGATGCTGGATGGAGGGATGCTATTTCCCAATTAGCATCCCAAATTGTAGAAGGTCTCCGTGAATCAAAGGCAGCTAAGAGCAGGAGACTTCCTATACAAGTACATCAGAGGAAGAAGAAAATGAGTTGGCAATAGATCTTGTGCATCTACAAAGAGTCTGAATATCTCCAGTAATCTTTCTGATTTTGGGAATCAAGGAAGGTGATATGCATTGTCACAGAAGGATCTCCTGGTCACAAGATTATCCAGAGTCGGCTGCAATCTCTGGAAACTTCTTCACAGAAAAACCAGCATAGTGCCAGCAAATCTTCTGGTGCTAACTGTGGTAATCCTTCAATGCTACAAAAGCAGCAATTGTAGGAGGAGGAAGGATTTATGGCAGATCTGCACATTGAAGAGGGTAAAGTCAAGAATCAAGAAACTCACAGACACAGTTTCAAATTCATAATCCATTCAATCTTCAGATTCAAAATTTCTTACCAATTGGACAGCAAGGTGCCTTATTTAAAGTATACTTAAGTGTTTGATTGAACTTCTAACTAGTGTGATAGTTTAACCTTTTGTTTTGGCATATACTAGAATATTATCTAGTTTCAAATGAAAGACAAAGTACATTTGAAGGAATAGCTCATCATACAAGGTGCCTTATTTGAGGTTTGAGTAACTCTTTGATTAAAATTATAATAGAGAGTATAGTTTAACAATGTAGGTGGCTTGGACTTCGAAAAAATCTTCAACTAGGAAAGATGATACATTCATACTCCTCTTTCGATTTCTAGCTTTACCTAAGGTTTGAAGTTCCAAGTAAGTAGAAGGCCTCAAATTGGGGGCAATTTGACACTATCTTAGCATCAACTCGAACTTCAATGAATCTCCCTTTAGGTAAGATAGTAAATGCCTTCTCCTCCTTTGGTTTCTATCTTTAACATAGATAAGATTTGTAGTTTTTAGAAGGTAGCTAGAGGCATCAAAGTGAGGGTAGCTCGGCAATATCTTAGCAGCAATTCTGATTTCGATGGATCTCCTTTTAGGTAAGGTTATACATTCTTGCTTCTCTTTTGGTTTCTAACTTTAACATAAGATTGTAGTTCCTAGTAAGCATGAGGCATCAAATTGGAGGCAAGTCGACAATATCTCAGCAGCAACTCGGACTTAGATAAATCTTCTATCATGTAAGGTGATACATTCATACTCCTCATTTGGTTTCCAACTTGAACATATGATTTGTAGTTCCTAGTAAGTAGAAGGCCTCCAATTGGGACAATTCGACAATATCTCAGTAGCAACTCTGATTTTGATGAATATCCTTTCACATAAGGTGATACATTCTTGCTCCTCATTCAGCTTCTAACTTCAACATAATAAGATTCGTAGTTCCTAGTTTGTAGGAGGCATCAAATTGGAGGCAACTCGGCAATATCTCAGCAATAACTCAAACTTTGATGAATCTTCTCTCAGGAAAGGTGATATAGCTCCTCCTTTGGTTTCTTTAACTTTACTGTGAGATTTGTAGCTCCTAGTAAGTGGAAGACATTATATTTGGGGCAGCTCAACAATATCTTAGCAACAACTCGAACTTCGATGAATCTCCTCTCAGGTAAGGTAGATTCCTACTTCTCCTTTACTTTCTAACTCAAATAGATAATATTTGTAGTCTTTAATAATTAGTTGGAGCCATGAAATTAGGGGGCAACTCAAGAATATCTTAGCAACAAAATGGAGTTCGATAAATCTACTTTCAAGTAAGGTGATACATTCTTGCTCCTCCTTTAATTTTTAACTTTAACATAAAAGATTTGCAATTTTTAGTAAATAGTTGGTGGCATTAAAATGGGGGCAACTTGACAATGTCTAAGCAGCAGCTCAGATTTTGATGATTCTCCTTTCAGGTAAGGTAATATATTCTTGCTCCACTTTTGATTTCTAACTTTAACATAAGATTTGTAGTTCCTTGTAAGCATGAGGCATCAAATTGGGGGCAGCTCAATAAAAGCTCAGCAGCAACTTGAATTCCGATGAATCTCCTTTCACGTATGATGATGCATTCTTTCTCCACCTTTAGGTTCTAACTTTAACATATATAAGATTTGTGGTTTTTAATAAGTAGTTGGAGGTATCAGATCATGGGCAGATAGACAATATCTCTGCAGTAAGCCAAATTTCGATGAATCTCCTTTCATGTAAGCTAATACATTCTTGCTTCTCCTTTGATTTTTAGTAAGTAGGAGGCATCAAATTGGGGGACTGCTTGATAAAATCTAAGTAGTGACTCAGATTTTGATGAATCTACTTTCAAGTAAGGTTGATACATTCACGTAAGATTTGTAGTTTCTAGTAAGTAGAAGGCATTGAATTGGAGCAGCTCGACAATATCTCAGTAACAATAGTGACTTCTATGAAACTCCTTTCAAGTAAGATGATACATTCTTGCACCTCCTTTCGTATCTAACTTTATAAGATTTACACCTTTTAGTAAGTAGTTGTCATCAGTAAATTGGGCGCAACTCGATAAAATCTCAGCAGGAACTCGGACTTCAATGAATCTCCTTCCAAGTAAGATGATACATTTCTACTCCTTTGATTTCTTCTAACTTTAATATATATATGATTTGCAACTTTTAGTAAGTAGTTGCAGTCATTGGATTAGGTGCAACTTAACAAAATATTAGTAGCAACTTGAACTTTGATGAATCTCCTTTCAGGTAAGGTAATACATTCTTACTCCTCCTTTGATTTCTAACTTTAGCATAAGATTTGTAGCTGTTGGTAAGTAGGAGGCATCAAATTGGGAATTTGACAAAATCTAAGCAGCAACCCAAACTTCGAAGAATCTCCTTTCAAGTAAGGTGATACATTCTTGCTCTTTCTTTGGTTTCTAACATTTATATAGATAATAAGATTTGTAGTTTTTAGTAAGCTGTTGGAGGCATCAAACGGGGTAGCTCGACGATATCTCAGTAGCAACTCAGATTTGGATGAATCTCTTTTCAAGTAAGGTGATACATTCCTGCTCCTCCTTTGATTTCTAACTTAAATGCAAAGATTTATAGTTCTTAGTAAGTAGACGTTATAAAATTAAGGGCATCTCAACAATATCTCAGTAGCAATCAAACTTTAATGAATCTCCTTTCGAGTTAAGTATGATACATTTCTTCTCCTCCTTTGGTTTCGAAACATAAGATTTGTAGTTCCCAGTAAGTGGAAGGCTTCATCAAATCTCAGTAGCAACTCAGACTTAGATGAATCTCTTTTCAGGTAAGGTGATACATTCATGCTCCTTTGATTTTAAGTTTCTGATTAGTTAATTTTTTATCTTCTTACCTATTTAGATGTTAATTTTTATATAATAAACTAGAATGATAACATTGTTTGATTAAGGTTTAAATGTAAAAGTAGACTGATAGATTATTAATATTGTGGGCCTAGAATATAGAATGCTATTAGGTGGAGTGGGTTTTGCAAAGGATATACATAAGTTTACAATATTAAACTTGTATTTCTCAATACTGATATGTTATTAATATTATGGGCCTATAATATAGAATGTTATAAAGTTGATTGGATTTTACGAAGGATATACATAAGTTTGCAATACTAAAATTGTAACTCTCATGACTTAAAATTTTAAAACAATGGTGATGATAAATGACATCACAGTTATACAAGTTAAGAATCAACAAGATGAAGAGAGAGTCTTGAAACAATTAAAGAGAGTCCTAAAACAATTAAGTTGCATAAAGATTAGTTTGATATGTGTTATCCTTATGAAAGCATAGAACCCTTTTGAAGCCATAATTAGTTCCATTCACAATACTAACAATTGTTGCCTAAGGCTAGACTAACCTAGAGGGAGGTGAATGGCTTATTAAAAATTACTCTAACAGAAATTAAATGCGAAAGCTAATAAATGGACATAAAGAGATAGAAATAGGGAAACAATCACATAATAAATACCCAGGAGATTTATACTGGTTCAATCTATCTAGACCTATATCCAGTCTTCAAGAAATCACTTGAACTTTCTACTAACAACACGGCACCAACCCCTTGCAAGTTACATACGACAACCTCCTGCAACTGCAGGCCCTCTCTTCAACAAGAAGAGCAACAACCTCCTACTTCCAGCAAGCCCTTTCTTCAACAACTAAGAAGAGGAAACAAAGCAAATGTAGAATACATAGTGCCTAAGAAATAGGCAAATGTTCACAAATAACACATCTCATATCAAGACAGAAAATAAACAACTATGTTGCACAGGTCTTGATCTGAAGAAGATCTCCAAAAGCTTCTTGTAAGAATGAAAAGGCACAACTCTTAAGATCTTCAAGCTCTTTCTCTCAACAGGCTAGGCGTGTTTGCTCTTGCTCAGACTGGGATGTATGTATCTCTTGTGTGTCTGTGTTCTATGTCTATCTATTCTCTGGTGAAGGGCTTCTACTTGTATCCCTTTTTTAAAATTAATCTGTTAGACTGATTTACTTAAAGAAGGCTTCTTCCCGCCTATTTCTAACGTTCAAAATCTCAAGAGAGAAGTTGAAGAGAGAGCATAGCGGATCTACTACGTTGGTGGACTCAAGGTAGCATGAATTAATGCATGGAAGCCTCAGGTACAGCTCTTGTGTTGTTAGGTCAGACCTGTAAAAAGCGCAAACACTAAAAAAGGTAAGATTGTTTTTTTCCTGGCATTATATCAGTTTCTAGCAGAAGTCTATGATAATACAAGGTGCATAAAAACTCTAACAAATCTATCAGTTAATGATATGGTAGAGATCTCAGTCAAAAAGTTTATATAAAATATAATATGAGAGTACCAACTAATTTAAGTTGAATTCAATTAAAAAAATTCGATAGCCGAAGTTACAAGATAATCAGAACGACAAATCTTTAATACAAATCATAAATGAACACTAACCGAAGTGAGACTTTGGCCACTTAATCGAAGTCAATAAGTGAGTGTTAGTCTTACTTACAAACAGACTGTTAATCGAAGTACAGGTGGCTTTCACTCAGATTAGAGGAATGACTTGACTTAAAACGTAGGAGGAACAATTAATCGAAGTGATAATTAAAGCGTTAAATGAAGTCTTAATGGATATGGTGAAACTTGCGTAAAGTCTCTCGTTAATCAAAGTCTCAATTTTTCAATAATTGTAGAGAGACTTATGATCAGTAATCGAAAAGATATCGTTAATCGAAGTAAAGCTGCAACCATTAATTGAAGTGAAACTTACAACGTAACTCGAAGTGAAGTCTAAGAGCAAAACTTCGATTAGCGTTATAATAGTAATCGAAAGGATATCTAAGAACGCTAATCGAAATAAGACTAAAACTTTGTTTTGATTAAGACACAAAAGATAACTCTAAGTTGAGTTTCGATTAACGTTATCAAGGTAATCGAAGTGGTTGCTTAAATATTAATCGAAGTCAAACTTGGACGGATTCAAAGTGGACACTATAAATAGTAATCGAATGTGACTATAAAATGTTAATCGATAGGGAACATAAAACGCTATTATATGGAAGTTTGACATAGATTTCATGAATAATACAAAAAATAATAATGACCAAAATAGTGTCATTGTGAACAAGGAAAAAAAGTTACATATGACTAAAATATTAAGTGCTTATAAAAAGAATATAGCCTATTGATCATTCTTAACACTTTAAAAGGTTAGTGTTATCAAAATGCATGTCGTGCATGTTCATCCTTAATGAATGCATATGACAGTCCCCTAAGCCCCACTTTGTTTGTAAAATAAGTTATTACGTAGGACCCACTGACGGAATAGCGTGTACTAGAATAAGGGGTGTTTCGGTTTGATAGTTTTGTGGGGCCTGCTGACGGAATAAGAAGAATAAGCAATTCTTGGGTCTAAGGTAGGATGGCTTATTCTCCAAATACGTTATTCTGCAAGGTATAAGTCATTCCGCTTGTCAAAGCAAAATTAAGCTTATTCTCCCCTTATTCTTCTCCTATTCTCCAATCAAAGTGGCACTTAAGGGAATAATAAGCCCACTTTTTGGTTTAATGGATACCATGTGATCCTTTATTTTGAATGGGATGTACAATTGCATATGGTAAAGATTTGAGAGAGCACTTCGTAAATAATACTTATAAGCATTTGTGACTATTTTCTAATGTGGTCTGCAGCTTGCATCACTTGTGACTATTGCTGACAGAGTTGCATTATTTCTTTTTCGATGAAGCACCTCCATAATTATCATCCCTTATAAAGACCAGTTTAAAGATTGATCTAGGATAACCTTTGCCTTCCTCTTATGGACTTGAGATTAAGAGTAAGTTTTTATCTCGTCTTTGCGGACAATGATGGAATTTTGTTTTCTAATATGAGATCTATCAACCCCTTATATGCCATTTATTGACAGTTTTTTCACCCCTTGAATGAGATTATGGGGCATTCACCAAATACTTCCCCATTTTGATGACCCTATTTGAGATCATTCCCTCTGCTATGTCTTTGAACATATGATAATCCTCAAGGAATCCAATAAGCAGTGGTATTGGCCATAGTTAAGATCATAGACCATATAGATCTCATGTACTCTACTTTATTTTGGTAGGAAAATGATTCTTTCTCTGAGACACAATCGAATAATTCATGAGTTTTATCTTTTAGGAAGGAGTAGACTTTCTGAAGTTTGCAAGCTATAAAGATGTCATACTAGTGTCAATCTTGACATTGCCTAATCAAGATTCTCTGGAAGATGAAATTATGTTTGTCATGGCAAGTAAGTTTGCATAGAAGCTTCTCCTCCCCTTTATAGGAATAAGGTAGAGAGCTCTACATGCGAGCCTCTACAGGACGTAATAGTGATAAAGATGCTCAATAAAGTCCAGAAGGAGTTAGGGCCGCGTCAATAACAATTGTCAATAACAATCTCAATTAATGGAGAGATATTATACCTTAGAAGGTTGATGATTGGGGCCCTCGCCAAAGAAGATGAAGAGGGGCTTATAAGGGAGATCTTTTAATTGATCTTTCACGAAGTCCTAATCCGATAAATATTATTGATGTGGAGGGATATGGGATAATGCAAACAACTTCTTGAGATACAGCTTGTGCAACAAGAGAGGTGGCAAAGATCGAAGCATTCATCCATTAACATAACAAGAGATCAAAGGGGGCCGCATGAAGACTCTTGTATACTGCAGGGACTAGCTCGCTTGACCCTGTTTTCATGATTGATACATCTATAAGTAGGGGATCTTCTAATGGTATGCTTGAAGAGGACAACGTCTTGGAAAACATATCTTGCAAATTTCAGAAAGTTTACTCCTTTTCAAAGGATAAGATTCATGGATTGTTCGATTTGTGTCGCGGAGAAAGAATTCCCAGAACCAAGTAAGATATATTAGATCTATATTGTGTATGATCCTAACCATTGTCAATACCATTATTTATTAGGTCATACCCTTGAAGATTGTCATGTGTTCAAAGACATAGTAGAGGGAGTGATCTCAAGTGGGGTCATAAAAATAGAGAAATACTTGGCGAACCCACTCATTAACACAAATCTAACCGTATGACGGTACCAATCGTGTCCCTCAACATAAATCTAATGGTCAAATTGTGCTGATCATATATGTTTAATACAAATATGATGGTCTAATCATTGGGATCATGACCATTAATACAAATCTAACTGTTAAATTGTACCAATCATGTTTGGTTAACACAAATCTAACATTCCGATCATGTTGGTTATGTCTATTCACACAAATCTGATAGGCGATCATCCTGATCATGAGCATTAACACAAATCTAACAGTCTGATCATCCTGATAATGATCATAAACACAAATCTAATGGTCTTGTTATGGCGATCATGCCTATCAACACAAATCTAACCATTTGATCATGCCAATTGTGTCTATTAACACAAGTTTAACGGACCGATTATCCTGATACTTTACCATTAACATAAATTTAATAGTCTAATCATTTTGATCATGCCTATTAACACAAACTAACAATCCGATTATATTGATCATGTCTACAGTGGTTCGATCTTATTGCTCGTGTCCTATACACATATGATGATTTGATCATCCTGATTATAACCATAAAGACAAATTTAACAGTCCGGTCGCACCGATCATGATTGTTAACACAAATCTAATAGTCCGATTATATTGAGTATGACCATAAATGCAAATTTAAGGTTTTGATCATGCCGATCGAGACTATGATTATAGGATTTATGGTTCGAGTATGGTGATTGTGACTCACCTTAGAGTTCCAAACAAAGTTCAACTCTTTATTTGCTTTTCATATTTAATAAAGAGTTAATCAATCCCACAAAAATACGAAAATACCAAAAGTCTTAAAAATTTCTATCTTTTTTTTAGAAGTTTAGAAACATTCCACACCACCATAGATAAAAGATGCTAACTTTCTACTTTTGCTTCAGAAGTTTTGGAGGCTTCCATCCCATATGGTCCAAATAGTTGCATGCAACATCATCTACCAACCCTGTCACCCTCTTATCAGTCTTAAGATGCTAAGACGTGTTCCAACCTTTCATCAACTCCCTAATATGGGAAGTGGGTGTCCACCGAAGTGACATCCTATCAAAGAGGGCTGTCCACACTAACATAGATAAATTTCAATACACCAGCAAGTTGTCAAGGTCCTCATTGTCAAACAAGTCGCAAAAGCTCAAGTACGACTCTCCAAGCAAGAAATTCGACCTTTAAAGGTGTACGGGGCTTCCAATCGGCTGAAGATGAGGTTGTCTGATGCCCCGTATGCAATCAATAGGCAGGTTTACTAAGAAAGAACCCTTTTATTCCTACTTCCAATGATGTTTGTTTTTCCTTCTATTGATCAGATTCCATCCTCCAAGTAAGTTTAACTAAACATTTGGTTGGATGCAATCAATAGGAAGGTTTACTAAGAAAGAACCCTCTTATTCCTACTTCCAATTATGTTTGTTTTTCCTTCTATTGATAAGATTCCATCCTCCAAGAAAGTTTAACTAAACATTTGGTTGGCAAATCTCCTCCTTATACAAGTTTGTTCTAAGTGTAGTAGCCTAACATATCCCCCTTTCTTCATTATCAAAGACCTTTGTTAGTGCCACCTTAATGGCACCCTGGCAGTTCTAAAAAGAAGGGGGTAATTATGCCAAAGCACATTATCACACCATTCATCTGACCAAAATAAGATCCTCTGACCATTACCAATGAAAGAGAACACTCCTGCCTTCATAACATCCCTCATACTAGTGAATAAACAACGCTCTTCCCATTGCTGGAAGCATGAGATGTGGAGCAAGGTCCAAGATCCCATATCCTGGCTCTCCTGTAATGCTCTTAGACGTTGATTAATGATGGCTATTGGCAGCGAGCTTTTTTCTTTTGTTATTTTATTATGACTCTTTTCTTATGGTGTCCTAGATCGATCGGGATTGATCGGCTGATGCGTTCGGTTTTTTTTGGCCAGACCAATCTAATCCTAGTCTGGCCCTTGTTAATACAAAGTTGGATCGGTTGGGGTTGGCTAAGCAGGGGCTGCCGTTGGGGCCTCAACAACTAGTCAAACTAGGTGTTGGAGAGGGCCTCCAAGGTAGTTGGGTTTTGGGGATGTCTTAGGGCCTATAAATAGCATTAATTTGGCCATTCCTATGCTTGTCCCAACCCGTTCTCACCCCCCTCTCTATCTCTCACATACACACTTTGGTTCCAAAGAAGACATCCTAATGACTTCACTATGGCACAAAGGCCTGTTAGATGCAATCATCATCATGTCATTGTGCTATAGTGAGGCATTAGGATCCTTCTTTGAGATCTCATGGCAAGCAAGGAAGGATCCGGAATTGTGCATGGATCGGTTTGACTCCAAGTGTCCAAAGTAGACATTCCGATGACTTCATCATGGCATAAGAGCCTATTAGATATACGATCACCGTCACAGCTTGTGCTATGACGAGGCATTAGAATGTCTTCAACGATATGCCATGGCTATCAGATCGATTCCAATGAAGACATTCTCATGAATAGTTGTATGTTTGTTTCTTGTATGTTGTATTGTTATAGTAGAATGTTGTAGCCTTATAATTTTTATATTATTTTGTTAAGGTTCCGTATTTATCTTTAGGAGTATCACAAAAGAATGTAATGTGGTACATTGACACACGCAAAGTTGATAAATTATTTGTGTCGAATGATGTTCACATTGGAGGCAAATAATTCATTAATTATGAATGTTGCACATATACAAATTCATATTATTTTGTGATTTCTATTGAAGGAAACACATGGAAGAGAGACAAAAGAATGTAAATTTTTTAGTCTTTGGATCCAATAGGTTATTTTTTATTCCTTCGAATTGTCCCAACATTATAAGCACCTTTTTTCATATTTTTAGCAGATTTCGTGCCATTTATTTGCAAGAAGGGAGGGTTGGGTTGGATTGGTCGGGATCAGACTGGATTGACCGATCTTATCTGTTTGGGTTGGACTGATCCGATTGGTCTTGCCTGGACAAATCCATGCCTGGTTCTTGATCCTTCCTTATTTTAAACCACTACTCACCTACACATGTAAAATTCTTGTACTCTTTTTTTTGTTTTATGCACATGTCAATGCGTCATTTATATTCAAGCTCCCAGACCTTGTCTTCTCCTATAATGCTTCTAGACGTTAATTAATCATTGCTATTGGCAACATGGTTAAACAAAATTGGCTAGTTCAGTCTGGAATTGGGTGAACTAGATTGGAATCGGCTTGACCTAGCCTAGTTGTGCCAGTTCCTATTTATTCCGTCTCCATCTTTAGGGTTCCTGTTTTAGTGGCTAAGAAGTTTGAAGCAATTAAAGGGAGGTTCTTCTGGAAGCGTAACTATGATGGTCCCCTGAAAGGAGGCCGCAATTTCTTGGGATAGTCTACATGAGCAAAGAGAATGGAGGGCTTGGCCTTAAGGACATCAGGACTTTCAATCTGGCCCTCTTGTCCAAGTGGTTGTGGGAACTTGGTGCTGAACCCTAAGGTCTTTGGCTTGAAATCATTAAAGGAAACTAATATTCTAGGTCCAAGTGTTGGGATTTGTATTTGCAAGTAGAATACAATATCTCTTCTACTGGGTGGTGTTTGCATCGAAGATTTAACTAACCTTCGGTCGGGACCTGACCTAGACATATCTCTCCTCCTATATCGGATTATTCGGAAATCCATTTTTTCTTTGTTTATCTAGAGGAATTAGGGTCGGTTTTATATTTTTTATCGGATTATGAGAGCTTGGGATTAGCCCTCAGGGAATCCGGGACTTCGAATCAAGTGAAGATTCGAGTATATGACCTCTCTCCACTGACCTCGGTCAGTGTTAATTACGCTGAGCGACTGCTCGGCAACCCTTGATTAACCATCCGTATGATGCCCTTAATCATGCAAAAGCTACTAGTATAGGAAGCGCATGCATATGCAGATGAAGGTATATTTTAGGTTGACTCCTTAACCTCACCCCGGTTCGAGGACAATTTTTTATGTGATTTGGGATTGACTCCTGGTTATTAGGATTGGTTCCAAGTTTGGAGGATTAATTCCAAATTATGCGGATTGATTCCCAATTTTTAGCCCTACAGGGACTTTTTTGTAATTTTACACCTTGAGGGTTTTTTATGTAATTACGGGAGCCTTATGAAAGCATAACAATTTACAAGTATATGTGGGGTGGATTTTAAAGGGTTCCACACTTTATGGGGGTTATAAAATCAATTTTAAAGGTATGAGGGTTTTTTTGTAATTTTCCCTTAAACTGGGTTATCAAGTTTTAAGATTTGATATTGAGGCTATTGGAGAGAAATTTTACTCATGATATGATTTTTAGGGCTTTCGGGGTTATATATGTAAATATTATACATAGGGGTATTTTGGTAATTTTATATTTATGTATTATGTTCATTATTAATGGTTTATATCCTTTCAGATTTTTAATTTCTCTGATTTCTCACTGATTTTATTGATTTTATTCTTTTTTTTTTATGTTTAATTTGGTCAATTTAATTAATTAATTAATTAATTATTCATATGAGATTATTTAGGTTTATTATAATTTTCTACAGATTTTACTGTTTTCTTATAGGTTTTCCTGATTTTTAATGGTTTTTCCTGATTTTTAATTGATTTTTCAAATTTTTATTAATTAATTAATTATTAATTATAAGTTATCTTTTGGGTTTAGTTATAATTTTTATGCAGTTTTCTGAACTCATATTTTATTTGTTTAGGGGGTGAGGCTAAGAGTTAGGTTGAAGGTGCACTCAATTTCGTTTAGTTTTAGAAAACTATATACATATACGTATTATTATTGAAATATGATAATTATAAAATTTAAATGACACACACATGGGCACCGAATTTCTGATAGTATTTCAGCAGCATTTCGCCTTATAATAAGACTGTTTTACAAAGAAAATTCGGCAGAGCTTCCCCTTAGGATTGAACCTTAGGAGAGAGCTCTCCAGGACGAAAGAACTCCCAAATTCGCAGCAAATCCGGGTTAAAAAACCCGAATTTGGTCTTCAATTGGCAGCACTCTCCCCCACAATTTCACCACCACCTCACCCTTGTATGTGGGCAGCTTATAGGCTTGTGGTGTGTGAATATATGCCCCTTTTGTTGTCTTCTTGAATTGGAGCCTTGGGGTCCTATTTATAGGCCCCAAATTGGGCCCGGTGGGGGGTGCCACCGGATGGGCATACGGTGGGGGGTGCCACCGGATTCACTCTCTCTCCTTCTCTTTTTTCATTTTTTTATTCAAATGGGTGAGAGAAGGGAGTGAGAGAGAGCATTGAGGGGAGAGAGAGGGGGGGGGGCCGGTGCACACCCCCACCGGTTCCAACCGGTGGGGGGATGGCCACCGGTTGGACCCCCCACCGGTTGGGAACCGGTGGGGGGTCTCCCCCACCGGTTTTGGGCAACCGGTGGGGGGGTTCTCCCCTCCCCATGCTCCTCTTTTCCCACCTTTTTGGCTCTTAATGAGCTTTGGGCCAGATTTTGGGTTTTGGCCAAGTGTGAAAGGGGTTTAGCCCCTTGATTTCAGACTTTGGCCAAGTGTGAAAGGGGGTTTTAGGATGGGGGTTAAGAAGGTTTCTGCATGGGATTCTCAACCCATGTGAATGGGGTTAAGATCCCCCATTAAACCTCCTATTAAACACCCCCCATTTGAATTTTTAAATTCTGAACATAAAGAGAAAGGAGGGAGAGCTCCTCCTCCCCCCCCACCGGTTTCCCTCTTGGAACCGGTGGGGGGGTTCCCAACCGGTGGGGGCTCCCCCCACCGGTTCCCCCTCTCTCTCTCCTCCCTCCTCTTTGCCTATTTAAATAAGGGGGAGTGAGAGAGAGGGGTCCACCTTCTTCCTTTGCCATTTTGGGAATCCTGGAGATTTCTTCCCCCTTTTGGCAGATTTAGGCCCCCTTTGTGAGCTGATTTCGGGCCCATTTGAGCTCCCTATTGGGCCTCCTTATTGGGCCACTCATTGGGCCTGCCTCCCTTGCTATTGGGCCTCTATTGAAGGTCATTTTGAGCAAGTTTGGAGAGCATTTTAGCCCCATTCCGGGACTGATTTGGGCCTGTTAGGGGTGCCTATTGGGCTTCTTTTTGGGCTCCCCCATTGGGCCATTTATTGGGCCTATCTTTCCCGATATTGGGCCTCCGTCCCGGGACTGATTTGGGTAAGTTCTAAAACTGATTTTACCTTATTTCGGGACAGATCCCAGCCCACTTTTGGGACTGAACTTGGGCCCATTTGGGGGCTTATTGGGCCTCATCTTGACCCCACCCATAGGGCTACTTATTGGGCCTATCTCCCCCACTATTGGGCCTCCATTTCGGGGCCATTTTGGGGGAGTTCTAGGACTGATTTTGCCCCATTTCGGGACAGATTTTAGTCCACTTTGGGACTGATTTTAACCTCTGTTTTGCAGCATTTGGTGTCCCTCTTATCGCTGCATTTGAGGTTTCCCTACGGGTCTCACCGTCGAGCATTGCACGGGCGGTTCGGGAGTTGATTTTCGGGAGCCGAAGCGAGCAACTTGGGGCTGCCTTAGGCTCCTGAAAAAAATCTGATTAAGGCCTTCGTGGCCTAGGTATGTCTCCTACTCCGCTGCCCTCGCAATACGAGCCCGTGGTTTCTTATGGATTTCTAGTATTCACCTATATCATAGGCGTGCATTTTATTTTGCATGACATGGTCCTTCATGAACATATTGTCATGCTTATGCATATGTATTCTCCTATGGGAATTTCACATCGACGCGAGCATACGTCATATATGCATACTCATACAATGCGAATCTGCATGTCTGTATATGAAATTATTTTTTGGGTTCAACAAATGCCCCCCACGGGATGCTCGCCGGAGACGAAGTCAAAGGCGGGTGTCCCGTGCATTCTTCCATATATATATGCATGTGTTTATGTGTATGTACACGTATATGTATATGCCTCCGGGCTGATCCCGATGGGCCGAATTCATGCCAAGCATGTATTGACATTGCTTTGCTAACCCTTTTCACCCCGCTCCATATGACTTGAGCGTATGTGGGCCTTTTTCGGAAAGGTAGCAACGCTGTCTCATATTCTCTGCGCAATCAATTGCCCAATTCGCCTTTTGTGGGTTCGGACACCATATGTATTTTGGTACTTGAGTGGTCCAACGTCACCCCAGGAGCCTTGTCTTTATGACTTTGTGACCTTCTGGGGACGTTTGGAGCTATGAAATTTCCTTTATATTCGGATCCTCTTGGCCTTTGTGACTTGGAGGGTCCTCGTAAGACTGACATCATCGGATTGTTCGACACGTTGCTCGGTCCCGAATATCTCTTGGCCTTTGTGACTTGGAGATCGGTTGGGAACATGGAGCGGGTCACTCAATCCTGACAATGTCATTCCTATTCAAAGGATATTAGTACCTTTTTTCGGCATTTCCGGGAGTCCTATGCAAGACATTCCGGATTGGCCAAGTATCCGCCATTGAGGCACATATATGAGGGCATGGTATAGGTGTTGTGCTAGTATTAGCACTTCATCTTTCTTATAGTTTGGGCATTTCCAGGAGCTCTACACGAGACATTCCGAATTAGCCGCATTTTTGCCATTTGTTGGCGATATATAAGCTTTGCTGCATTATCCTGACTTCCTGTCGGGATTTAGTTGTATCATCTGCTATGTGTATGTCTTTGTCTTTTCACAGGCTGCTATTCCTGCCTCATTATTATGGCCGCACTCGGCGATTTCTCCCACGAGGGTCCTCAGGAGGAGGAGATTGCTTATTCAGATGCGGGGTTCCGCTGGGTGGCTCAGCCACATTTGCGGATCACCATTGAAGATGCTGTCCCCATTCGCCATGAAAGCATATATAGAGACGGGGAATTCTTCTATTTTTTGCGGGGCGAGACCGCCCGGCATCTTCCCTCAGATCTTTCCATCTACGAGCTGCTCCAATCATTCATCTATGTTGAAGATGGGGTCGAAAGACCGCTATCTCCTGCGGAGTGCCGCGACTTGGAGTGTGCCATTTTATTGGACCGGGACAATATGGAGGGGCTGCTCCCCTTTTCATACCCAGCCTTTCCTCTTGCCGTTGACCGATTGTGGGAGTTTCCTACTCCCGAACAGATGGGGCCCATCCGGGCTATTCTTCGGGTCCACGACATCAGCCGGACCTACCCGCCAGCTATGTGGACGAGAGCAGGAAGTCGTCCTCTTGAGGCCGCCCGACACCCTCAGGGGGTGTTTCTGACCGAGGCGGAAGAAGGGTCTATCCATGACCCGTCCGATTTCAGCATACTATTATCGGACATATGCCGGGGCGTTCGCCCCGCATGGGACGCCCGTCTCCAGATCAGGAGTTCCCATGTCTTTCGCCTGGGGGCTACAGAGTGGCTCTTGCATATATTGAAGCATCACCGGCCAATCCTTGACAGAGCCGGTATATATGAGGCTGTTTCAGCGGCTCAGTATGATTATCCCTGCCATCAAGGCTTCATCCAGGCGATCGCCGAGCGGTATATCCGCGATACTAATACTATCGCGACTGTTGAAGGCGAGACCGCCATCGACCTCTGGGCCTTACATCGGATTTCAGCTTTGCCGATCGTAGGGGAGCCCTATGAAGAAGGAGTGTTAGATGAGTTCCATCGCAGCACTACTGACGGTGCGGGGAGCTATGCTACCCCCTATTGCTACAGGTATTTGCTGAAGGTATGGCGGGACTTATCCAAAGCTAAGCGCACCGCCTCATCCTCTACTGGGGGGAGTTCTTCCGGCCCGGGGAAGGTATCACCAGCTGCCTGGGTCAGATTCTTCTTTGGAGGGCCATTCCGCTATCACCGAGGCTTTGCCAGCATCTTCGATGAACGGGTCCCTTCTATTTTGTCACATAGGGACATACCTCGGAGAGGCATTATCATTGCGCCGGAGCATCAATCCGAGAACCCCTGGGGCCTGGATGATATCACTTATGTGGCGGCTTATCTAGCATATTGGCTAGTTACTTTTGCTGTCCCGTACGGGGACGAGGGGGCTTTGCGGCCCGAGGTTTTACTAGCGGCTTCCCGACTTGCAGCGGGGACCCGCCTTGCTATTGCGCCGGCGGCACTTGCTAGTGTATATCATTCTTTCGGGGCCCTTTGCAGCTCGACTACCCCGAATTCGTGTTCAGTGGTGATGGCCACTCACTATGTCAGCGCCTGGGCGGGACTCCTGCTTCCGGGTTATTCTCCCCTTGGCAGGGAGATGGACTCTTCACTGCCCACCGTGCTCCGACTGGCCAGCCAGCCTGCCAGCCAGGGGACGGGTCAGCTTTCTTACGCCCGCGCGGCCTTGAGTTTTATACCCTTCGGCTCTTCCCGGAAGCTGGACTTCGACCACTCCTCGCAGAATTTCCGGCCGTATCTCGACAGAGGAGGAGCCGCCGACCGAGCTTGGTTTGACCCATGGACGGGCCGTATGGGCCATAACGGCGCTGCATTAGATGGGTGGACTCTAAGTACTCGCCCGTCCTTGCTCATATTGAAGAAGGGGCGAGATGTCGTCCTGGAACCTTATTATCCGAACCGCTTTGCGCGGAATTTTGGATATGATCAGATGATTCCTTCCAATCTTGCCTTTGCCGAGCTACCCCGGGTGTATCAAAAGCGGAAGAGCCATCTTGTTGCCCGGCTGTGGTGGAATTATTTTCAGCACCAAAATTCATTTGGTCCAGTGGCAGTGCCTCCCCCCACTCATGAAGGGGGTATGACTGTTTCCTTTGCTGCTTGGTGGCACAAAAACCAAGGGGAATTGCGGCTCAGGCCCGATCCAGAGCAGACGAGGAGTTCCTCTCAGGCTAAGTCCACCAAAGGACTTGGCCGACATACATATAAGGGACGAGCTGGCCCATCGGCGCCGAAGGCGAAGAAGAAGAAGGGCGGCGAGGATGATGGCTTTTATGAGCTCGCCGCTCCAGGGTATATATGGACTCATCAGTTCCTGGCGGACTGCAAAATCCCCAGAAGATTTGAGCACAGTACCCGGCTGCCCGTAGGCAGTTTCAATGGGGATCCCGCCAGAGATTGGCTATGTTATCTCAGCCACATGCTTGCTTGCTTCGGCCCTCGCTGCGAGGCATTCCTGACATTGCGGGCCGAGACCGTCGGCGATGTATGGCGGGTAATGGGGCAGGCGGCGACCCAGCTGGGGATGCCTTTTGATTCCCTTATACCCGAACCACCGAGGTCTTTTGCCGCGGCAGGTATTCCCATTTCTATATTTTTTCATTATTTACCTTATGGCATATGTGCATTGCCTCTATATCAATCCCTTTATTTTGCAGGAGATGTTGTCTCCCCCTTGCTTGCGACTCCTGGAGGATCTCTCGTGCATCAGTCGCGCGAGGGAGGGCCTCATATCCTTGCTGGGGAGGCGGCTGCACCCCCTGCCAATATTGGTCCCACATCGGAGATGCAACTCCTAGTGGCCGCGGTGAAACAGGCTGCTCGGAGGAAGCGGGCGGCCGAAGAAGAGACGGGAGGACGATCCGTTCGGCCCCGGCTGTCTCCTGCCTCTCCGCCGGCTCCGGCGCTTGTCGGGAGGCCACCTTCGCCTATCGGTAAGAAATCTACTGATTTCTTTTCATTTTGAGGATTAATTCCCCTTTTGAATACGACTTCTTATGTTGTATATATATATATATTTTTTTTATATCAGAGGAAGGCGAATTTATCGGTGAGAACGCTCCTCAGGCGGCTATGGAGCCCGTCGCTGGCGAAGTTCCGCCCACAACAGGTGGGGCTGACTGGCCACCTCATCGTTGTATATTTGCATTTCCATTCTTGCCATATTCATAAGGTCCTCACATTCCATCGTTTCCATTTTTTTTCTTCAGGGGCCTATGTTCCCGCTCCTCCCGCTCAGGATCCCGTTCGAATAGCTTCGCCGGCCGTTGCGGAGGTATGGGGATATATGCATATATATGTATTTTGGCAAGTCGGTTTTCATCCCTTGCTGGGAGTGGCTACGATTTTAATCATTCTCTTTTTTTTTTCTTCCTGCGGGAGAATGTGGCTACAGCTACAACTGTTGCATTGGGCAACGACGAGGAGCTGGGGGACCTCAATTGGGCCGACTATGAGCCCTATAGGTCCGATGTCCCTCTGGTCGACCAACTATATCATGAACTTTTGGACGACCAAGGCCGTTTCGGTAATATTCAGCTTTTTGGCCGACATATCGCAGCTCCTTTGGCTTTTTGCCTTGCACAGGATCTGATTTTTTTTTTATCTTTTTCCTATGCAGATTTTACTTTTGAGGAACTGATGCGCTCAGCCTCTAGTCATTCAGGCTCTTCCTTCATGAAGGGCCTGGTAGGGGACTCGACCGCTCCCCCTGCAGTGGATAGTCCTCCACTCGAGGGTAAGTTATATTTGCTCTGATCTTCATGGCGTTTTCAACCACCTTGTTTTTTTTTCTGGTAGCCAACATCAAGCTTTGTGTTACAGAAGTTGTCGAAACTATGCCAACTGCGGCTGCTTCTCCTTCTGTGGCTCCTCCTTCGGAGGATAATTCGGCTGTCCCTCTTGCGTTTTCCTCGGCAGAAGGGGAGCCTGCAGCGATCGAGGCCATCCAGGAAAGGCCTGCGGCTACATCACCAGGTAGCTCTATTTTCTTTGCCTGGTGCTTAACATACTATGTCTTCATATATGTTTTTTTTTTTTTGACCGTGCCTTTCTTGCCTGTTTTCATTTCTCGGCATAGGCACCATCTTTGTGTCCACCCAAAGGTGGGAACGCCGAGAGGGGGTCAGATCGGCCCCTGGGCTTCTTTTGGGGAGCACTGAGGGGTCAGCAGCATCGGCTGCACGCGCCAGAGCTCGGTCCCTTCCCATTTGCTTCAGCCAAGTCCCAGCCGTCGGGGATATTGATACCTTGGCAGGTATGAGGCCTCTTATCCCTTGTTATTTCTGCATTGAATGTTATTGGATATTGACTCCATTTTTATTATGCAACTTGGAGGGCTTCGCTGCCCGATTCTCCGGCTCATTCAGGGGACACCGCCCCCCTTTCCTGCTCAGGGGGAACTCCCTGGACTCCTCGGGTTGAGGAACCGGCTTATACTTCGACCGAGCTGCTTGATTATTCTGGGGATGAGGGCGAGCCTGAGGTCGCTTATCCAATCACCTTCGATCGGAGGGTGGGCTCGCCGACACGGAGCGGCTCCACCGCCAAGTTGTCGCCTTCGTGTCACTCAGGGGACACCGAATCTCTTTTTTCCTCTCCCCAAAAGGATGAGAAAGCGGGTGCTTCCAACCCTGAGGAGATTACTGAGCCAGGTAACATCTTTTTTCTTTCATTTTATTGCTGGCCTCATTTATTAACACTATCATTTCAGCTTTGGTTTTATGATATTCCCTTTCTCTTTTCTTTTATCAGGCGGGGAAGGCCAGGATGACTCTGCCGCGCAAGCTGCCCAACGAGCTCAACTGCGGGCTGAGTTGGAGTCCGCTCTTAAGGATGTTGCCGCTCGAACTGCAGAAGCTTCTGAACTCCGAGCCGATAGAGAGACATTGGATTCTAGCATCGCTGAAGCGAGGTCCCAAGTCTCCGCTCTCCGTCTTCAGCTAGAAGAATTGGAGAGGGGCTTGGAAGAGGGCGTCGAGCAAGTGGCGACCCTAGACCGCCGTCTAGACGAACTCACCCGAGAGCGAGACGCGTCGGTGGACAGGGCTGAGGCTCTCCGTCTTTTATTGGACGCTTCGCAGGCTTTGGTGGTGCGGGAGCCGACTCTGGCTCGGGACTAGCTGTCGGGGCTCCCCCCCCCCCCCCCCACTTTTTTTTGTCCTTGGTATTGTTTCGTACTGAAACGCATTTTTGAGTCACCCCGAGGGCTTGTCTCGGGCTCCTACTTTGGGGTCATCTATATGAGAGCTTTATGTTGGAAATGGTATTCATCTCCTCTTTTTTTTTCTTTTCTTTCTCTTTTTTTTTCTTTATAAACCAATGCCAGCGCCCTTTCGGGTTTTCACCGACATTAGCCCCCTCTTATTTTTGCCTGCACGCCCTCGCGGGTTTTCATGCAGCGGGGTTACTCGATTTTGCCTAAGGCGCCCTTTCGGGTTTTCACCTTAGCTGGGTATAAGACCTTTTTGCCTTTAGCTGATCCCAATGCGGATGAGATCGGTTAAGTCCGTCGGGGCACCTCGCTTTTTTAAGCCTCCATTTTTTATTTTATTTTTTATTTTTTTTACAGAAATTCTAAATACTATTAAATATAAGACTATTATAAATATATACCATAACTGAATCAACAGTCATTAGGGGAATATTCAATATGGGAACTTGATATGATATGAGTACACGAGAAGGGTTGTCTAAGGTTTAACACTCCTCGTGGGTGAAGCATGAATTTTAGGGTTTAATACCTCCCGCAGGCGAACATGGGTTCTAGGACATAAAGCCTCTTGTAGGCTAACATGGATTTCCAGGATATAAAGCCTCCTGTAGGCGAATGTAACATATGAATTTCCAGGATATAAAGCCTCCCGTAGGCGAATATGGAATATGAATTTCCAGGATATAAAGCCTCCCGTGGGCGAATATGGAATATGAATTTCCAGGATATAAAGCCTCCCGTGGGCGAATATGGAATATGAATTTCCAGGATATAAAGCCTCCTGTGGGCGAATATGAAATATGAATTTCCAGGATATAAAGCCTCCTGTAGGCGGATATGGAATATGAATTTCCAGGACATAAAGCCTCCCGTAGGCGGATATGAAATATGAATTTCCAGGATATAAAGCCTCCTGTAGGCGGATATGGAATATGAATTTCCAGGATATAAAGCCTCCCGTGGGCGAATATGAAATATGAATTTCCAGGATATAAAGCCTCCCGTGGGCGAATATGGAATATGAATTTCCAGGATATAAAGCCTCCCGTGGGCGAATATGGAATATGAATTTCCAGGATATAAAGCCTCCCGTGGGCGAATATGAAATATGAATTTCCAGGATATAAAGCCTCCCGTGGGCGAATATGAAATATGAATTTCCAGGATATAAAGCCTCCCGTGGGCGAATATGAAATATGAATTTCCAGGATATAAAGCCTCCCGTGGGCGAATATGGAATATGAATTTCCAGGATATAAAGCCTCCCGTGGGCGAATATGGAATATGAATTTCCAGGATATAAAACCTCCTGTGGGCGAATATGAAATATGAATTTCCAGGATATAAAGCCTCATGTAGGCGGATATGGAATATGAATTTCCGGGACATAAAGCCTCCCGTAGGCGGATATGAAATATGAATTTCCAGGATATAAAGCCTCCTGTAGGCGAATATGGAATATGAATTTCCAGGACATCAGGCCTCCCGTAGGCGGATATGAACTATGAATTTCCCGGCCATTGAGGCACACCGGTGGGACTGGGGTGTATCAGGGTCGATTTCAGGGTATAATGCTCCTTTAGGGCGAATTCGACCGTTTACGGCACGCCGATGGGACTGTATCGTATGGGACCATAGTATATGGGTATGCCTATGGGACTATGACTTACAGGGGAATTTTGGGGTATACCGTTCCCAAGGACGCGAATAATATTTTCGTATTGCTTCCCAAGGGCGAACGAGAAAATCTTTACCCTTCGTGACACGCCAGTGGGACTAGAGTATGTGAAGGGAAAAATTCAGGATATAACGCCTCCTCGGGGCGGCAATGAGAAATTTCAGGCTACCACGCCTCCTTGGGGCAAAGGAATTTCCTTAAACCCCCTCGTGGTATGTCGGTGGGACTAGTTTATGCCCCGGGGAGATTCCGGATATATTACCTCCTTGGGGCGATAGGGAAATTCTCGACCCTTTTATGGTATGCCAGTGGGACTGGCATATGCCCAGGGGGGACTTGGAACATAATGCCTCCTCGGGGCAAAATTCTGGGGTTTAATGCCTTCTGTCGGCGAAATATGAATTTCGGGATTTAATGCCTCCCGTAGGCAAATTCCGGAGTATAACGCCTTCCGTGGGTGAATTCCGGAGTTTAGCGCCTCCCGTAGGCGAGATATGAACTTTTGGGATTTAATGCCTCCCGTAAGCAAATATGAAAATCTTCATCGCATAGTATTATTGACAGGAAAATATTTTCTTATCGCAATTATATGACGTCTTTCGAGAATATGTCTATGTATTTACATTTGGTACAACAGGAACGGGGATTATTCTCTCAGGCTACATCGAGCAGAAGAGTAAGTTTCCCCACTTCCTTACCGAGTCGGGAGGTTATCGTCATCGTCGCCTCGGTCGTAGCCCTTGATGGGACATTATTGTACCGCCAGTGTGGTACCAAGGGTTTATTCGTCATTGGCGACTCTGATATCCTCCCTGGGTAAGGATGTGGGAAAACTCAATCTCTGCCCTTAGCAGGCCGAGAGAGTTCTCCCCCCGCCGGGGAACAAGTATGCGGCTTTATGGGCCTATGTGCTCGCGCACGAGCATTATTGGCTTTCCTTGGCGCAAATGGCTTTTGCGCGGTATTCCCATTTTTTGGAGCTTATTGGGTGGGCAAGCAAGCCCACTTCATGAGGTGTATTGGGCTGCAAACTAGCCCATTTTGTGTGGCGTATTGGGCTATAAATTGGGCCCGTTTTGGAGGTATATTGGGCTGTCTATTGGGCCCACCTTGGAAGTATATTTGGCTGTTTTGGATAGCATATTGGAGGCCTCACGGGGCTATTTTGGACAGCATATTGGAGCCTCATGGGAATCTCCATATTGAGGTATAACATGTCTCTTTCTTCTCTTATGTATGCATGCACATGCTCCATGATTGCATGCATATCTACACTATATATATAAAACAGAGTTCTCTGGTACTACGTGTCAACACCAGAATTATCTGTTTCTCCCTAAATTCTTTCTTCCTCTCCCTTCCTTATTAATGTCTATGTCTCCTATTAATTCTCTCTCATTAATTCTTTATCTCCTCCTCTTTCTCATGAACTCTCTCTCACTATCTCTCTCTCCCCCTCTCTCTCATTAATTGTCTCTCTCTCCCTTCTCTCTCTCATTAATTCTCTCCCTCTCCCCTCTCTCTCTTTGCCTAAGTACTATTATTATTATTATTATTAACTTTCACATTTTTCTCTCTCCCTATTAATATTTTTATCTCCTTTTTTTTCTCTATTATTATTATTACTGTTGTTGTTGCAATCCTTTGAGATAATAGTAACTAATTTTAAATAAATAATAATTATTATTATGATATTTTTATTGGATAATGATAACTAATTTTGATATTATTATTATTAAAAATTAATATGAAAATGATAGTTTCATGGGATAATGATAACTATTTTGATATTAATATTAATAAAAATAATAATATTATTATCTCTCTTTCTCCTCTTTTACATTTTTCTCTCTCCCTATTAATATTTTTATCTTCAATTTTTCTATCTCCTATTATTATTGGTGACCCAAAATTCGAATCACACGCGTGCTGCTCACATGGGAGGTGATCGTCTTCAACCTCTAAACTTACCCTTCGCTGAAGCCCTAATCTGCTGCTGCCACTAGTCCAAGTGGGCCCTAACACACGTACCCTTACCTTTGCTCTCTCCCTTCTAACCACTACCTCTAGCGTCGCGGGAACTAAAACCAATTAGGAGATGTAAACATCCATGCTCACCCCGATGAAAGGTAACATGTCTGGCATCCAAGAGCCAACCCCTACTAAGTTGGTGAAGTAGTCGATGAGCTCCGTAAGCGGATTCACTTCTAGTGTTACAAGCGGGGCTCCCACCAACAACAATTGGACTCCCACTTGGTTGGGTGGTTGTGAGTACCCTAGACAGAGAAGCAAGCAACCATATCGCTACCTACAAGGCTTCCTAACACTTATGAGTTCCTATGCTATTTCCTTGGAGGCATAGACAAGGAGGAAGGCTTTTCCGTCAATCCTATGCACAATGTTTTAAAAGTGCCTAGGCAGAGCGAGTCAGCCGATCCCTTTCTTGCCTAGGTGGATTGTTTAGGCGATGAGGCGGGTGCCGCGAATCCAAGGGAGCTATTTTTTCAAACATTTTTTTGAATTTCTTTTATATGTTGTCTGCTAATTGATAATCATATTGACTATAGACATCTCGTATTTACTTATATAAGCATCAAAAGGTATCTAATTCAATTATAAACCTTAATTTGTTGTAAGTTAGTAACTATGCTTTGAAGAAATAATATATAAATGAGAGCTAGTATGCCAGCATCTACAAGTACAAAAGGATCCTCTTTAGAGCCCCATGATTGTCATTGGTTGTCGTTTTTTGTAGATGAGGTAAGTATGTAGCTGCGGTCCTCACGGTTGTTGCAATAGGGCAAATGGGGAAGATAAAATGCCATGTCCTAGGTGTAGACAAAACAGACTTCCATCATGGCTCTCATGGATATGCCACATGAATGAGATGTCTTTATATGAAGGATAATTTACAAAGTCACATATAAGTTGTTGGTAAGGATATAACAGGTCTTTCAACAAGAGGATGAGACTTCCAAGCAAAATCTCACAAAATAAGATGTGTCGGTTTCTACCATGGCGGGAATGGGGTGTGAGCCGCCTAGGTGGCCTCCATAGTTGCCTAGGTGGCCAACTTTTAAATCACTGCCTGTGCACCTCCCTCCCTTCACCCAACCATCTGGCAGAGACCAGCTGATGAAGAGCCTCCCGATTGCCGTTCCCGTGCAAAATTTGGCAGAAGCAGCACCTCGCCATCTCCCTCCTATTTGCTAGCTCTTCCGATTCCCAAGTCCTGACCTGAGGGATCCATTCTGGTAGCATAGAACCCTGCATCACCTGCCCTGACCTTGCTGGTGGCGGCTATGCTCCAATCTGTCCAACTAGAACCTCGGTGTATGAACGCCTCTGTTTGCTCGAATCAAGAATAGTAATGAGTTCCATAAATTGCTGAATTTCAATCTCAGTACAGTTTCTCCTGAAAACCAGATTCCACTGTAAATGTTGACCTGTGTGAGACACCAGATCATATATCTTCTCCTTAGCTGAAAGTGAAATGGCATAGAGATAAGAAAATCTGTCTGCAAGAGTTTTCTGTTCCAACCAAGGATCTTCCCAGAACTTTGTTGACCGACTATTTCCAATGCAGATTTCAGTCGAACATCTGAACAGATCTAGTTGTAAAAGATAATTTTCCAGATGACGGACAGCCCAGCCTCTGTGAATGTCCAAGAGGCCATTAAATATTTCCTTGAAGATACTTATATTTTGCTGTCTTGCCTCACAAGGACTAATCTTCTCTTTCCAATCATAGCGATTTTACCAAAACTGCTTTGTTCACACAGTCAATAGGAACTAAACCGGCTTCAACTTCCTCTCCTCCTTGCTTCTGCACAATGATCTCCAATTAATACGATGAAAGCCTTTTCCGTCAGGACCCTATGTTTACAGAGCATGCAGATCTAATAGATTCCAATTTATGATATAGACGAATTTAGGAATTCTGAAAGTAGATAAATGCCAGATTAGAGAGTACTACTTTGGATGAAATCCATTTACTCCAGCTGAGATTTCCTTTCCATCCTGCTAGTCAATTCTCAAACTTTTTCCAGTACCATTCCAACCTGAACATCTAATCTTTGTATCTGACAGAGGCAGACCCAAATATTTACTTGGAAAGAATGTCCAATAGATCCCATAATCCAAGCTATGTTGAGTTTTTGCTCTTCAGATAAATTCATGCCAACCTCACTTTTAAGAGAATTAATCTCGCGCCATGTAGTTGCCTTGAGGAGTTTTAAAAGGACTTTCAAGTTAACTTCCTTATCACCTGATGTGGGGGAACAAACTGGTATATCTGTATATTGTAAATGAGTAACCTCCTTTGATCTCCTCTACCTACTTTGGCTCCTGCGTCATGCTTCATACCTGTCCCTAAATAATAGATAAAAGAGGTGAGAGGGGGTCCCCCTGTCTGATCCCTCTAGAACTACCAAAGAACCCTCACGGGCAACCCTTCAATACAATGTCTCATCTATGAGATCCACTTGTCTGGAAAACCCATCAGCTGCATTGCCCTATATAAAGTTTATAAACAAGCCTAGGTAACCTTATCACAGGCTTTCTCAAAATCAATCTCGAAGATAAAACATTCCTTCTTTCTGATTTTCTGTTCATGAACACATTCCTCAACTGCCATAGAATTGTCAAGAATAAACTTGCCTCTAATAAAAGCTGTTGAAATCCACCAACTTCTCTAAGTCTTGAAGCTAAAGCTTGGGTGATGCTTTTGTAACTTCCCCGGAGCAAGCAAATCAGCCTGTAATAAAAAATACTTTCAGCACAGGGAAAAGTACCACAAATGTAGATTGCAACACCTTAATACCCCCAGGGTTGATTTCAGATTACTTCACTGCAGCCATTATATCTACCTTGATAACCCCAGAAATGCTGATTAAAAGCATACAAAATCCTTGGAGACTTGTTAGCATCCATCCAAAACTGAACTTCTGATTTCTTCCTCCGAGAAAGACCTAATAAGAAACTGTTCATCGACTGACACAATTGCTTGGAAGAATTACTCTCGATTGAAGGTCTCCATACTCCTCTTCCTGAAACAGCCCTTTGCAACAATCAATCACTGTGTTAGCCATCTCATCCTCTTTACTCAATAGTTATTTCTCCTCCTGCTAGCAACCACATGGAAGAAAGAAGTATATCCCTTCCTTGGGCCAAGTTTCCTTGGCTTTTTTATTCCATTTAATCTCCTGCCTTAGAGCCCATCCATGATATTGGCTTTTAGTTTCATTCCATCTCATCTTCGTTCAGCAGGCCTTGATCATTTTTCAGTTCAAAACCTTCAATTTTCTGTTATAGCTCGTCTTATTCTAGCAGCATTGCCGAAAGCTTCCTTATTGTCTTCATTTTTTCTCTAATGGACAAGCACATGTTATTAAAAGCAAGGAGGTGAAGTCGGACAAGGGAAAGCAGGTTTCTATTTTGGACGAGTGGGCTGATTTGCAGATCCAAGAAAAGGCAGAAATTTTGGGTACAAATATAAAAAAGAAGGTGGGTCAGTATAGAAGGCTGTGGAGGATTTGTCCAGAAGATCATCAATTGAAGGTTTCTAAGTCTACATGTTCCAGGGAATTGAAGAATCTATTAGAGCAGTCCGGGGATTGTGTTGTAGGAGATACAGTCACACAGAGAAGGCAGAGCAGGGCTACCAGTAAGAATTTATGAAATTTGCAGCATGGAATGTGAGAGGTCTTAATGCAAAGAGGAAGAAGTTAGCTGTCAAGGAGATAGTCAAAAGATGCAATGTGGAGATCATCTGTCTGATAGAAACTAAAATGGAATTTTTTATTATCAAACTATGGTTCTTGGTATCACTGGGTATGCTCAGATTTTGTATTTAGAAGAGCTGATGGCAGCTCAGGAGGCATTTTGTTGGCTTGGGATACAAGTAAATGGGGAGTGAAGAGTGAAGAAGATGGAGAGAAGATGGGCCAGAAATCTTGTGCGGTGGCTCTCTTTGTCTCACACAAAGAGGCCGGCCAACACAACAACCTTTTATATCATTAAGGCAAACTAGTTACAATGCTAAAGGACTAGTTTACCCCTGTTAGGAATGAACCAGTAAAAAATCAGAAAAAACAGAGTACAACCAGTACTTAGATAAACGGACTAAAACGCCCTAACTAATGCCCCTATTTTCACTACACTCCCCCTCAAACTGAGCATGAATATTGAGCATGCCCAGCTTGTTGATTACATTTGAAAATTGATCCCGAGACAACCCTTTAGTAAGGACATCAGCAAGTTGTTAGCCGGTGTTGATGTATGGTAAACACAAATCTCCACTATCAAGCTTCTCTCGAATGAATTGTCTATCGATCTCAATGTGCTTAGTCCTGTCATACTTTTGAACTGGATTATTGGCAATACTAATAGCTGCTTTATTGTCACAATAGAGTTTCATCGGGATCTTGACAAAGATACCAATGTCCTGAAGTAGTAATCGTATCCATAAGAGTTCAGTAACTGATTGTGCTATGGCTTTGTATTCTGCCTCTGCACTGGACCTAGCACAAACAGACTGTTTTTTGCTCCTTCAAGTGACAAGGTTTCCTCCTAGAAACATACAATATCATGTAGTGGATCTTCTGTCATCTTGGGACCCAGCCCAACAGCATCAATGTACCCCTCGAGCACATGAGGCTTTCCACCAGAGAATAATAATCCCTTTCCTGGACTTGACTTTATGTACCTTAGGATTATATCCACTGCTCCAAGATGGGATGTCCTTGGAGCATGCATAAATTGACTTACCACACTGACAACATAAGTAATATATGGTCTTGTCAACGCCAAGTATAATAGCTTGCCAACAAGTCTCTGATAAGATCCCTTCTCGGATTCAGACAATGGTTCTCTATCTACAAGGCTAAGTTTGTGGTTTGCCTCAATAGGAGTATATGCAGCTTTGCATCCCAATTTTCCTGTTTCTTTCAGCAAGTCTAGTGCATACTTGTGTTGGTACACGTAGATTCCTCTAGAGGATCTAGCAACTTCAATACCAAGAAAGTATCTCAATTTTCCTAGATCCTTAATCTTGAATTCTTTTGCTAATTTCCTCTTTAGGACAGCAATCTCCTCTTCATTATCACCCGTAATGATCATGTCATCTACATACACAAAATAACAACCTTACCACCCGTTCTCCTGATGAACAAGGTGTGATCAGCATTGCCTTGAGTGAAACCATACTTGATCATAGCAATTATGAACCTCTCAAACCATGCCCGAGGTGATTGCTTTAAACCATACAATGCCTTCTTTAATTTGCACACTTTCCCCCCAGTGATAACGATAGGGGGTGGCTGCATGAATATCTCCTCTGCCAGGTCACCATTCAAGAAGGCATTTTTTACATCAAGTTGGTACAATTCCCAAGAGAAATGGGATGCCAGAGATAAGAGTATTCTGACAGAGTTTAGCTTGTCTACTAGTGCAAAAGTCTCTTGATAGTCAAGGACATATGTCTGAGTGAACCCTTTTGCTACCAGTCTAGCCTTGAACCTTTCAACTGTCCCATCAGCTCTGAACTTGGTAGTGTACACCCATTTAGATCCCACTAGCTTCTTTCCCTGAGGAAGGTCAACCAATTCCCAAGTACTATTCTGCTTAAGAGCGTCCATTTCCTCTTTCATAGCTTTCACCCAACGATGATCCTTGCTTGCTTCTGCGAAGGTAAGAGAAGTGGAAGCAGTAGACAAGGCAACAATAAAACTCATATAAGAGGGGGACAATTTTGAGTAACAAAGGTATCGAGAAATAGGATGTTTAGTGCACTCTCGTACACCTTTCCAGACAACAATAGGTTTCTCAAGGTTATCCTGCAAGCAATCAGAAGGAACATAAGGCTCAAGAGGCTGTTCAGGCTCAAAGACAGTATTACCTTCCTAGGTTGGTGGGTCAGCAGGAGGAGCCTCTATAACCTCTGTTCCAGTAAGGGGCTGCTAGTTCTTATTCTTGCGAACATAATGCTTCAATATTTTGTTCCCTCTAGTCACCAACTCACCATAGTATCACTGTCATGTTGCTTCGTAGATGTGACTGAGACTTCAGAGGTGGCACCTCTGTTAGGAACAACAGTAGAGGATCGAACAACATGTGGAATATCATCAATAACAATAGGAAGGAAACTACAATGCTCCCCCTCAGACACATCCGAGGAAGAGGAATATGGAAGATAGTAAAAAAAAGTAACATCTTTGACAATATATTTCTTCCTAGCTTGGGGATCATAACACTTGTATCCCTTCTAAGTAGAAGAGTACCCAAGAAAGATGGCCCTGATGGCTTTGGCATCCAGTTTGGAGGAGCCTGGAGCCAAGTTATGAACAAAACATAGACACCTAAACACTCGCAATGGCAGTAGAAAGGGTGAGTGTAGGGCTGGAGAAGAGAATAGGAAGTCATGAATTGAAGGACATGAGATGGCATTCGATTGATGAGGTACGCAGCAGTGAGAGTAGCCTCTGCCCAGTATTTTTTGGGAAGACCATGATTGAGGAGTAGTGCCCGAGCAGTCTCAAGTAGGTGTCTATTTTTTCTCTCAGCTACCCCATTCTGTTGGGGTGTATATGGGCATGAGGATTCATGAAGAATACCCTCATCCTCAAAGAACATATTCAGAGTTTTTTTGAAGTACTCTTTTGCATTGTCTGATCGAAATACTTTTAGTTTTTTCTCAAACTGATTTTCCACCATTTTTTCGAACACCTGAACCACTCGTGGCACTTCCTCCCTAGACTTCATTAGGTATACCCACGTGCAATGTGTGAAATCATCAATAAATGATATAAAATACCGACTACCATCAATAGAGGGAATGGAAGAGGGACCCCACACATCAGAATGGACAAGCTCAAAAGAAGTAAAACTTTTATTCAATGACTGAGGAAATTGGGTTCTACAATGTTTAGCAAGATGACATACTTGACAAGCAAGAGACTGTAGGTCAACCTTACTAAATAAGGAAGGAAAAAACATGTTTAATGATTTGAAAGAAAGGTGTCCTAGATGGAGATGCCACAACTGGATCTCTTTTATTTTGTTCGACATAACATCGATTCTACTAGACTGAACGGTAGCCCCATGCTTGGACTGAAGTTGATAGAGGCCTCCCACTTCACGCCCACTCCCAAGAGGTTGTCTCGTCTTCAAGTCCTGAAACACACAATGAGTGGGAAAAAAGGTCACTGAACAATTCAATGATTTTGTCAAGCTACTAACAGACTTAATAGGAAGTTTTGGAACATGAAGAGTTGAGGACAAGACAAGGTGATTATCTAGAGGGATGTTGCCCTTCCCAGCAATGGTGGCAAGAGTGCCATCAGCGATAGTCACCTTATCTTGTCCGGAGCACAAGCTGTAGGAAGTGAACAATGTAGAAGTATCAGTCATATGATCAGTGGGTCCTGAGTCAATAATCCAGGAGTTCCCACCAGTGTGGGAGACAACACTGAGTGCTGCCCCAAGAGTACCTAACTGGCTAGTAGAGGTGGAGGTGGACAACTGAGATAGGAACCGCTGGAGGTTAGCTATGTCAAAAAATGGACAACCCTGCAAAACTCCCTGGAGTGGTGGCTGATGTGCTCCCATCAGAGGCTGAAGTCATGGAGGACCCTATAGGCTTAGCGGACACTGCATTTCCTTTGGCTTTCTAGTTCTGCTTGAACTTCATAGGCTTCTTGTCTGGATGCAATTCCCAGCAAAAGTCTACAGAGTGATTCTCTCGCCCACAATGGGTACACTTCCTCCCTCCTTTCTTTGGGTCTTTTCGGGTGCCATCTCCTCCTTTTCCACTATTACTTGTGCAGACAAGTGCAGAATGTTCTCCAGTGCTAATCCCACTTGTGTCAGCTTGCATAGTCTTTCACCTCCTCTCTTTTGTAACAACTTTCTTGTAACACTGCTCAAGTGAGGGGATCACTTTAAAATTGAGGATCTGAGACCTCAACCCTTCATATTTTGTGTTCAGGCCATGTAGAAATTTCAGGTTTCTTTGGTCTTGTATGTGCTTCAGATATTTCCTGTGGTCTGCTACTGAGTCCCAATCAGAGATAGCGTAAGTATCTTGCTGCTCCCACAGAGCTCTCAGGGTCCTACCCTATTTGGTTTCATGAATAGCAACCACAAGATCATACATATTTACTGGGTTGGCCTTCTCGCAATACATCTCCTCCAGAATAAGCCACATCTGTCTTACAGTAGACTTCCTGACAATATACTTCAGCTGTCCATCTGTCACATAACTCAAGATCCAGGTCCTCACAATGCTGTCCTAGTGCTCCGAATTATCATATTTCGGGTCATCCACTAAAGGTGGGGTTATTTTGCCATTTATGTAACACACTTTTGCCCGAGCACTAAAAAAAGTCTTAATTGCTGCTGCCCAGTCCAGATAATTTGAATCATTCAACTTCACAGGGGGAAGTTGAAGATGAAAATTATCCCCCACACTGCCCCCTTTGGAGGAGACTTCGTTTGTCGTCATTTCAGACATATTCTCATTCTTAGGGACCTTTCGGAGGCACACACAGACAAGTGTAGGTGCGGCTGCAAGAAGGTATGCACCCACCACAAGAAGAAATCTGCAGCAGCACTCAGGAGGGAACAAACCTTGCAATAGTCCAAGCCAATTTTTTTGTGTAGTGGGAGGAGGCTGCAGCAGTACAGATATCCACCAAACAAAAACTGCAGCAACAAGGTGGGCACTCACAGAATCTGTGTAGAAACCAGCCTTGAACAATCCCCAAAGCAAGGGAAAGGGTGAGGAAGTGGCCCAAAGAAACCCTAGACAAGGGTGTATTCAGCAGTCCTGGTGGCCGGTTATCACCAATCTGCAGAGCAAGGGGACCGGTTGTCCCTGGGTAGGTGACCGGTCACCAAAAAGGGACCCACCCTGTGCACCGGTCACACAGTAAACCCTAAACAGGGTACCGATCACAAGAGTAGGCCTTGAGCAGGTTTTGGTGAAGAGAAAACTTGGCTGCCCCTCTCCAAATCTGTACCGCAGCCCGCAGGGTCCAGTCTTGATGAAGGAACCTTGAATGCTAGGAAGAAACCCTAGCCAAGGTGCGGTGAAGTGGAGAGGAAGGACCGGTCAGCCAAGGGTGCAGAAACAGGGGACCGCACTTCTCCTTCTCCTTCTTTCTCCCTAGAGCTCTGATACCATGAAGAGTGAAGAAGATGGAGAGAAGATGGGCCAGAAATCTTGTGCGGTGGCTCTCTCTGTCTCACACAGAGAGGCCGGCCAACACAACAACCTTTTATATCATTAGGGCAAACTAGTTACAATGCTAAAGGACTAGTTTACCCCTGTTAGGAATAAACCAGTAAAAAATTAGAAAAAACAGAGTACAACCAGTACTTAGATAAAAGGACTAAAACGCCCTAACTAATGCCCCTATTTTCACTACAGGGAGGAAGACTACTGCATTTGGGAGATCATTCTGTTACAGCTGGACTGACCTCAATGTTGAATGGTTATGTCTGGATGCTTTCAGGAGTCTATATAGTCCTAGCTCTCATACAGATCGAAGAAATCTTTTTGAAGAATTGATAAATCGTAAACTGCTGCATTCCTTACCATGGTGTATTATGGGCGACTTTAATGAAATTCGTCGTCCTGAGGAGAGAAATAGGAGGGCGAACGTCTCTAGAGGAATGAAGGAATTTAATTAATGGATATAAGTGTTGGGACTGATTGAATTACACCTTAATGGCCAACAATTCACATGGAGTAATTCATGGGAAAGGCCTACAATGTCTAGAATAGATAGAATTTTGTGGAGGATGCTTGGGAGGAGCTGTTTCCACTATCCAGGTTAACAGGTGAACCAAGAACAATCTCTGACCATTCGGCCTTGATAGTTGACACTGGCCAGAATTGAAGAATTAAAAGGCCGTTTTGGTTAGAGAAGGTTTGGTTGGATAATGAAGAATTCCGTACTTTGGTGAAGAATGTTTGGCAGAAGGAGATACCCACACAGGGCGGCATGAAGAAACTGGCTATTAAGATGAGAGAACTGAAGAAAGCAATTAAATGCTGGGTGGAGAATTGGAGGAGTAATAGAACTAAGGAGAAGCAGGATATGTTGCACAGCATTAGAATGTTGGAACAGCTGGAGGAACCACAAGTCTTGTCTGCTCAGCAAAAGGCATCTTTTACTGCTTTGAGAATCAAATTTACAGATTGGAACTTGGAAGAGGAAGCTAAGATCTAGAATCCAGTGGCTCAAGGAAGGTGATAATAACACAAGATTTTTTTTCATATGATAGCTAATAGAAGAAGCAGGCGAAATTTTATTTCCAAAATTAAAATTGATGATAATTGGGTGGATAGTGAAGAGATAATCAAAGCAGAGATTATTGCTTTACAAATCTCTGTTCACAGCTAAACATAGGTGGTATCCACTGTCGAATGATATAAATGCTGTCAGATTGAATTCTAAAGATAAATCTCTGTTGCATTCCTCTATCTCGGCTGCGGAAATTGAGGATGCGGTTTTCAGTTTAGGAGGGGACAAGGCACCAGGGGGGCATGGGTTTCCAATGTTTTTCTATCAGGTAATTGGGATGTAGTCAGAGCAGATGTGGTGGACGTGTACAGCAATGGTTTGTCTCTTTAAAAGGTGGTCAATTTGTAAATCAAACCTTTATGGTTCTTTTGCCAAGAAAGAGGAGGTAGTGGAATTGAAAGATTTCCATCCAATCAGTTTATTGAATGGTTCATATAAGATTTTCACAAAAATGATTGCCAACAGATTGGGGATGGTCATTGGGAAATTGATAGAAGAAAATCAACATGCTTTTGTGCCAGGAAGGAAATTATTCCATGCTTTTCTCACTGCCCATGAAGTTTTGTATTCAATGAAGCAGAGTCAGTCTCAGGGAATCCCTGTCAAATTAGACTTTAATAAGGCTTACGACAGAGTGTCGTGGAAATGCCTATTTAATGTTATGCAGCTGCGTGATTTACCACAGGAATGGGTTCATCTCATAAAAAGTTGTCTGTCCACTGCAACCTTTTCCAATCTTTAACAGTGAGGTGGTTGGTTACTTCAAGAGTACGAGAGGATTAAGACAAGGAGATCCTCTATCTCCTTACTTTTTATTTTAGTGGCAAATGTATTCAGTAGGATGCGTAAGAAGACAGAATACCAGCGGTGGTTTAATGGTGTTATTGTTCTAAGGACATCTGAAAGTATTTCCCATCTGCAGTTTGCAGATGATACACCCATTTTCTGACTAGGAGGGACAGAGCAAATGCAATCTCTTCTTTCTGTTCTAAAGAGCTTTGGGTGCATCTCTGGGTTGAAAATAAATTTTTGATAAAAGCTCTATACTTGGTGTCAACATGGAAGATATATTCATTTATGAGTGTGCTCACCAATTATATATTTAGGCCTGTGATTACACTTTAAATCTCTTAAGAAGAAGGAATGGGATCCACTTATCATAAGAGTGCAGAAGAAACTCTCTAAATGGAAGACCAGGAACCTAAAGTCTGGGTGGTAGAATTACCTTACTGAATTCTGTTTTATCTTCTATGCCATTGTACTTTCTATCTGTTTTTGTGGTTCCTAAGTCAGTTACAGCACAGTTCGACCACATCAAGCCGAAATTCTTATTGGGGGGAGGGGGGGGAGTGTACAAGAACTGAGTTAAGAACCTTACATTCATGGATTTTGCTCTACTCTTGGTAAGTGGCTTTGGGAGATTCTCTTGCAGGATGATTTGTTGTGGAAGAGGATTCTGAGGGACGAGCATGACCATGGCACTGGGAAGTCCTATTTAAAACCTGAAAATCAGACTTTAATGTCACCTATATGGAAGGGGATTTGAAAGCTAACATATGGGTTCTAAGGGGCTGTCAATCAAGCTTGGAAATGGGGATACCACATTTTTCTGGTTTGATAAGTGGGCAGGAGATTATGCTCTCAAGAATAAATTTCCATCAATCTTCAATCTAGCTAAGGATAAATGGGTTTCAGTCAAAGATTCTTATCCCATAGTAGGTGGACAGACTCAATGGGTTGCCAGTGTCAGAAGAAATCTCAAGGATTCTGAATTTGAAGATTATTTGCAGCTTTTAAAATTGTTGTTGGAAATGGAACCTATACCTAATCAAAAAGATATATTTGTATGGGGTAGGAATAGGAGTAACTTTTCAGTGAAGTCCCTCTATGAATTAATTGAAGGAAATCTCCCATCCTGCAGCCGATACTCAGAAATATGGAAGCATAAGATCCCCGTCAAAGTGAGAGCATTTATGTGGTTGCTTTTTCAAAGGAGGATTGTTACTAACGTCTTCAGAAGCAAATGGGCTCATGATTCAAATGTTCTGTGTCCTCTCTGTGGAAAATATGAAGAAATTGTTGACCACCTTTTCATACAATGTGATATTAGTAAAGAGGTGTGGAGAATTGTTGCTTCTTTTGACTATTTCTCTAAACTTTCAGAATTTAGAGGAAATGTCCACATGTTTCAAGAAGTATCTGCAGCAGGGAGGTTCCTCTGTTCAGGTTAGAATGCTACTTTTGATCCCACATGCGGTATGTTGGAGCATTTGGAGGCACATAAATGACATCTTCAAAGGAAGTAGTATTTATGTTGAGAATGTTTGTTTTCAAGCATCAGGTCTTCTCTATCATTGGGGCAGATTTATTCTTCGTATTCCATTAGATGATTGGTCGAGGTTTGTTTATTTTCTGTAAGAAAGTTGTTTTTTTTATTTTCTCTGGGACAACGAAGCTGTAAGTTTACTTGAAGGTTAGGAATCTCTCCTACCTTTGATGCTCGGGTGTACTACCTCTCTTTATTCAATAAAATTAGTGGCACATACCACATTCTCTTTCAAAAAAAACTCTCACAAGGGACTTCATATCACCAAGTCCTGACTAGATCCCTGAACTCATCATGAGAAAACCAGGCTAATTCATATCTGGACAATCTGTTTTTACTCTTAAGCATGGGCCCATTATTCAAAAGAGTAGGATTATGATCTGACAACACCATTTGGATTCTGTTTGCTGTAGCTTTGACAAATCTTTGAAGCCAATCTGTATTAATGAGAAACCTGTCCACTTGGATTTAGAATTTGTCCTTTTTCACTAGTCCATGTGAACATCAATGAGAAAAGTTCCATTTCAATCATCCCAGCATTGCAAATCCATTCTCTAGAGATATCCATTTCATTGTCCATACCTTCTGGTTAGATCTCTCTCTAGGGTATTTAGCTGTATCGAAATCACTGATGTCCCTTTAACATCAATGCTGTAAACATTAAGATCTGGCTAAAACAACTTCATCCCAGACCGTCGGTTGGCCCATAAACTCCTGTAAGTCTCCAACTGAATCCATCTTTAATCACGTTGAAAGTGATTGATAGACTAAAATAACCAATTTGGCAGTCATAACACTCTAGACTCACCTGATTCCACATCAATAAATACCCCCTCCTCTTTTTTTTTCTCACTTCAGCAGGCTTAGATGACCATCCTGAAGAAATTCCTACCACGGATTGCATATAAAGTCTTGATCTATGTCAGACATCTTGGTTTCTTGTATACGTAGAACATCTAGGTTCAATCTCTGCATCACCAACCTTACTTCCTGAATTTTCTCAACCCCATTCAGATTTCTAATGTTCCAACAAGCTATTTTCATTGAGATAAAATTTGTTCCCCCTTCTCTTCATTTGATGGCCCGCACATGAAACCCCCACCTACGGTCATGTCTGTTTGGGGATTTGTATAAATAAGAGTGGAGGAGTAACCACACACATCAAATAACAATTAGAATACCCAAGATACTACTCAAACCAAATATATTCATTAACTTTAGAGTAAGGTACATAGTTGAGATAAAATAACATGTCTCAAAAAGAGAGATCAACAGGTTTAAAGAAAAGTAAAAATACATCAATGAAACTAACAGAATCTCTCCCCAGTCAACTATTCTCCAACAACTCTAACTTCTGCCTCCTCTCTCAACACCTTGTAACCCTACCACCTACAAGAAACAAAAAAGGAAAGAAAGAAAAAAGAAAAGAGCGACAGTAGGATCCTTCCTGATCCTTGGCAATCTCTACAAAGTATAAGGCGATGACGATAAGTCGGAGGAAGGTACTTCTTGCAAAGTAACACCTTCATATCCTCCCATGACTCAATGCGCTCGTGATGCCTCTGCTTACGAAGCACCTCAACATTAGACCAATAGGTATGAGCTTGGCATATCAGCTTCATCAGAGTAAAGTGCGCTTGGCGAGTGTAGAATAAACGGGGAGACAGAAATAGGGCAAAAACTAGAAGCAACGGTAGGTCTATACAGACTGCACCTCCCTTCTTTTATAGTGGAGTTAAAAGGATTAAAAATATTGGGCAATGACAAGAATACCCCTTGCTCCAATAAAACACATAATAAACCCCATAACCCCCATATATAAAGAAGGAAAAAGAGAGTAAAAATACTTAGACAGAAATACTCCTGACTACACTCCCCCTTAAGCTGAGCATATATGTAAAAAATGCACAACTTTGACTAAAGAGATACAAAACTTCCTTAGGCAGCGCTTCGGTAAAAACATCTGAAAGTTGATCCCTGGAGCAAACATAAGATAGACAAATCTCCCCACTATCCAACTTCTCACGAATGAAGTGACGGTCAATCTCAATATGCTTGGTGCGATCATGCTGAACTAGGTTGTTAGCAATGTGGGAACGTGAATACGAAGATCTTGAAGAAAGAGCTTAACCCATAACATCTCTATAACACCATGTGCCATAGCTCGATATTCAACCTCTACGCTCGAGCGAGCACAAACAGTTTATTTCTTACTATGCCAAATAACAAGATTTCCACTAAAAAACAAACAATAACCAGTGGTTGACCTCCTATCATCACGAGAACCTGCCCAAACCACATCAGTATAAGCACCAATGTTCACATGTGGAGCCTAAGTATACAACAAGCCTCTACCTGGACAAGACTTAATGTACTGCAGAATTCGTTCCACGGCCCGCATATGTGGGGACCTGGGAGCATGTATAAACTGACTAACAATGCTAACTACATAGACAATGTCTGGCCGGGTGAGAGATAAGTACAAGAGTTTCTCGATAAGGCGTTGATAGGAACCTTTATCAGACTCAGACAGAAGCTCCCCACCTGACTCGTACAATCCTTGATTAGTCTTTATGGGTGTATGAGCTGGTTTACATCCCAACTTCCCAATTTCTTGAAGCAAATCAAGAGCATATTTCCGTTGACAAACATAAAGACCTTGCTAAGACTTAGCCACCTCAATACTAAGAAAATACTTATGCTCCCTAAGATCTTTAATGTCAAACTCATGTGTCAGACTATCTTTGAGCTTCTGTATCTCTGTGGTATGATCTCCAGTAATAATCATATCATCCACATATATAAGAAATACTACCACACGACCATCCACCTATTTAGTAAATAGAGTATAATTAGAGTTGCCATGTTAGTAGCCAAGCTGTATCATAGCAGATCTAAACATGTCAAACCAAGCCTTTGGAGACTATTTCAAGCCATACAGTGCCTTCGTGAGCCGACATACTCTCCCCCTGGTTTCTAGTCCATAAGGGGGCTACATACATATACACCTCCTTTTGCGGATCACCATTAAGAAAGACATTCTTAACATCTAGCTGGTGAAGTTCCTAAGAAACCTGGACAACAAGGGAGAATAGAACTCTGACAAATTTTAGCTTAGCCACAGGGGCAAATGTCTCCAGATAATCTACACCATAAGTCTGAGTAAAACCTTTGGCAACAAGTCTAGCTTTATACCTTTGAACAGTACCATCAAAATAGTACTTAATAGTATACACCCATTGGATTCAACTAAGCTCTTCCCTGAGGCAAAGTTACTAACTCCTAGGTGTTATTTTTGTCCTTAACAGCTTTTACAAAGGAGTTAGGAATATGATATATGGAAATAGCAAAGAAAAAAGAACAATAGGATGGTGAGAGAGGATAATAGGAAATGTGGTGAGAAATAGGATGCTTGATACACATTCTCATCCCTTTCTGGACAGTAATAGGCAAAGTCCAAATCTGCAGGAGCTGTGGGTGAGGGGGTCAAATAATGACCTGAAATTTCAGCAGCTTCATGAGATGATGGATCCATAGGAGGCCTATGCTTGTGCCATGTATACCTGGAGTAAGTGAGAGTATCCATTGGGAACTTGTCAAGCAATCCAGATGCAGCACTAGTCGTGTCGGTAATTAGAGGTAAAGGAGGAACAAACTCAGGAGGAGGATCACGACACGAACCAAGAACATCCTCCCCCGTACCAGAGGTCTAAGGAGCAAAATAAGACTCTGACTCAAAAAATGTGACATCTTTAAGGACATACTTTTTTCCTCTTTTGGGGTCAAAATATTTGTACCCTTTCTGAATGGGAGAGTAACCCAAAAAGATGCCACGGATGGCCCGAGGATCCAATTTAGTAGAACCTGGAGTCAAGGAGTGAATAAAGCATACACAACCAAAGATCCGGTGCTTTAGAACAAATAGAGGATGGTCAGGAGAAAGTACCGGGATAGGAGACACAAAGTCAAGTGTTCGAGAACGCATACGATTGATAACATAAGAGGTGGTTTGGACAAAGTTTGTCCAGAATTTATTGGGCAACTGACATTGCAAAAAGAGTGCTCGAGAGGTCTCAAGTAAATGTCTATTCTTTATTTTAGCCACCCCATTTTGTTGGGGCGAGTAAGCACAAGAGGATCATGAATGATACCCTCATCTTCCATAAAAATATTGAGAGTCCTCTCAAAGTACTCCTTTGCATTGTTAGATCTGAACACCTTAACCCACCGTTCAAATTGGTTCTCAACTATTTTGCAGAACACCTAAATAATCCAGAGTACTTCTTCATGGGATTTCATGAGATAAACCCAGTAACAATAAGAAAAGTCATCAATAAAACTGATAAAGTAACGGTAACCATCCACAGAGGGAACAGGAGAAAGACCCTAAACATCAGAGTGAACAAGCTAGAAAGGAAAAACACTCTTATTCATGGAAACTTGAAAATTAGTTCTACACTGTTTGGCAAGTTGACATACTTGACACTAAAGAATGTTGATTTTTATTGACTTGAATAATGAAGGAGACAAGACCTTTAAAGACATAAAGACAAGTGTCCTAACGAGAGTGCCACAAATAGATCACTGCATGTTCCTTTTCCATGCATGGATTGCGGAATCGGCGGGTTCCGAGCCGAGTTGGGGGGGAAATTACTGTTCCCCCCACCGATTTAAAAAAAAAAAAACGGCAGAAATCGGCCCGAACCGGACCAAATCGTGTCCGGACCGGCCAGATTGGCCAGATCGGCCGGTCCGAACCCGATCTGGTCCGGTTCCGGCCGGTCCCGATCTCCCCCTTAAGGGGGGATCGAGAACCAGACGCCAGCAGCGTTTCTGCTGCTGGCGCCCGGCCCTTCCCCACTCCCCAGCCCCTCCCCGGCTCGCCGCCGCTCGCTGCCGGCCCCCCCGCCACCGCCGGCCGTCCGCCGCCGGCCCGCTGCCGCCAACCCGCCGCCGCTGTGGTCGCCGTCACCGCCGCCCTCGACGTCGGATTTTTTGTTCGCATTCCGATCCGAGTTTAGGTATATTTCGAATTAATTTTTTAAAATTCTAAAAAAATTAGAAATGATGTATGATTGTGTTTATTGTGTAGATCTCTTAATATTTAGGTTGAAAAAAAATTTAGCATGTTGATTAAACAAAATTCTCAAAATTAGCCCTAATTAGGGGTTAAAAATTAGGGCTTTTGTATGATTAGTGTAATTAAGGTTCAATTGAGTGTGCCAACCACTCAATTGAACTTGTTAGGACATAAATGTGCATTTTTTTGCATTAATTGCATGTTATTAGCGTTAATTAGTTAAAATTAGCCCTAATTAGGAGTTAAAAATTAGGGCTTTTGTATGATTAGTGTAATTAAGGTTCAATTGAGTGTGCCAACCACTCAATTGAACTTGTTAGGACATAAATGTGCATTTTTTTGCATTAATTGCATGTTATTAGCATTAATTAGTTAAAATTAGCCCTAATTAGGGGTTCAAAATTAGGGCTTTTGTATGATTAGTGTAATTAAGGTTTAATTGAGTGTGCCAACCACTCAATTGAACTTGTTAGGACATAAATGTGCATTTTTTTGCATTAATTGCATGTTATTAGCGTTAATTAGTTAAAATTAACCTAAGGCTTTTATATGATTAGCGTGATTAAGGTTCAATTGAGTGTGCCAACCACTCAATTGAACTTGTTAGGACATAAATGTGCATTTTTTTACATTAATTGCCTGTTATTAGCGTTAATTAGTTAAAATTAACCCTAATTAAGTGTTAAAAATTGGGGCTTTTGTATGATTAGTGTGATTAAGGTTCAATTGAGTCTGCCAACCACTCAATTGAACTTGTTAGAACCTGATTGCATTTTTGTGTTTTTATGTTATGCGGGAATATGGCAGAACAGGATGTGGAGCAACATGGTGCTCATCCTGGTTGGCAGCATTGCACACTAGTGGACAGTGTTAGGAGGAGGGTCAAATGCAACTGGTGTGGAAAGGAGATGGGTGGTGGCATCTATCGCCTAAAAAATCATCTTGCTGGCATATCAGGAGATGTCAGTAGATGTGAGTCAGTCCCGCTGGACTTGAAGAAGGAAATGAGGGCTTATATGATGGGTAAAAAGGCATACAAAGATTTATCATCTCAACAACACATGGATTTGCAAGATGAGATATCAGGGCCCCAGAGACGAAGGGATTACAGTCTACCTATTCAGCGCCCGATCAATTTAGATGATAAGGAGGAGGAGGAGAATGAGGAGGATCCAGATGACCCTGATGCAGAGTACACCAGAGCTATTCGTGCCAGTTTGCGGACAAATAGAGAAGATGAGGACCGGCGAAGAGGCATAGGATCATCAGGTGGATCAGTGCCTGCTGCTTCTCAGCCTGGGAGATTCGTTCCTGGGAGATTCGTTCCTAGTTCTATATTGAGTTGTGGACGGACATCAGATGTGGCTCGCGGTCCTATGGACCAATTTTTGTACAGATCAAGGTCTGCCAGAAAGCCTGGAATCAAGCAAGCATTAAAAGGAGTCAAGGCATCAGCAAAAAATGCCTTGAAAGGAATTGTGAAATGGTTTTTACATGCAGGTGTGCCAGCACATGCCGCATCTAGTCCATATTTTCAGACGATGGTGGATGCAATTGCAGATGCTGGACCTGGTGTAAAGGCCCCCACAGCTCGCTACATTTATGATGTTGGGCTTGAAGTAGAGTATAATGACTTGAAGGTATGGGTCGACAACTTCAAAAATGTGTGGAGGGAGCGTGGTTATACCATCATGTGTGATGGTTGGACAGGGACCACAAGAAGATCCATGATTAATTTTTTTGTGTATTGCAGCGAGGGCACTATTTTTTTGAAGTCTGTGGATGCCTCAAACAGAATAAAGAATGCTAATTATTTGTACAGGCTAATGGATGACGTGGTAGAGGAAATTGGTGAAAAAAATGTTGTGCAGATAGTCACTGACAACGAAGCAAGCTATAAAGCAGCCGGTAATTTGTTGATGCAGAAGAGATATCATTTGTACTGGGTGCCTTGTGCAACACATTCTATTGACTTGATGATGGAGGACATAGGTAAAGATCCTTTTGTTGCTGAGGTGGTACAACATGCTCAGATGATCACAGGATTTATTTATAGTCACAACAGGATCTTACATATGATGAGAGAACATACAGGTGGACGGGATCTTCTTCGTGCTGGCCCTACTAGATTTCCATCCAACTTCATTTCTTTAGAGAGCCTGAGTAAATACAAGCATCAGTTGGCCCAGTTAGTCTACTCTGACGAGTTTCTGGCACATATAGGGACACTGAGAGCCGATGCTAGAGAAGTTGCATTGGCAGTGCAATCGCTAGTTGGGGAGAGAAGTTTTTGGGATAAGGTTTCTCGCTATCTGAAAGTGGTTGAGCCTCTGGTACGTGTTCTGAGGTTAGTTGATGGAGATGACAAAAATGACATGGGATATTTGTATGAGGCCATGGATAGAGCAAATGAGCAATTGAGCGAAAGCCTTCTTACTTCTCATGACAAATGGTGGAGGATCATCGATAATAGATGGGAGTCGACTCTTCATCATGATCTTCATACTGCTGGTTAATTCTTCATCTATTTAAGTTGATTTTATGTTATTAATTTTGTTCACATTTAATTTTATAACTAATTAATATTCAATTTATATGTAGGATATTTTTTCAACCCAAGGTATCAGTATAGTGAGAGCGTGCATAATGACGGAGAGGTCCTTCGAGGCACAACTAACGTGATTACTAGAATATCAAGGAATACGAATGAAAGGATAGATGCCTTAGCAGAGGTAACGTACAAAGTAGGAGTTTATGAAAATGGATGCGTCTATCATTAACTTATGTTATTTATATTTATTTTGTAGATGGAGATATTTAAATTGAAGATTGGCATTTATGGAGATGATGACGTCAGGGCTGCAGTAACGAGGACAACTCCAGGTGAATTACATAATAAATAGTCAAATATTAAATTTAATGATTGGCATTTATGATTATTGATATCGTCGTCTTCTTTTTTTTTTTGAACAGTTGAATGGTGGATCCAGATTAATTACAGACAAGCTGCCACAAATCCTTTGGCGTATGTTGCAGTGCGAGTACTCAGTCAAACCACTTCTTCCAGTCAATGTGAAAGAAACTGGAGTACATTTAGTCTCATTCACACGAAGGTTCGTAACAGATTGGGGGTTTCTAGGCTGGAGAAGTTGGTGTACTGTCACTACAACATGCATCTAAAAATCAGGCAGATTCAGGAAAGACAGAGGCTTGAAAGACAGAGATTCATGGAGTTTGCTGGCAGACCAGTTGATGAGCCTGTACATCAGATTGATATTGATGAGCTGTTAGATGAAGAACACCCACTGCATTCTTGGGTGGAGAGCAGAACAGCCAGAGATGCACAACCTGAGTTTGATCCTCATGATCGGAGTTGGGCAGAAGGTGAATTAGATGCAGTAGTTGCTCGAGATCCTGAATTTCAGACAACACAAGAAGGAGGTGCACTAGTTCTCCAGAGGCGCCGAAAGTCAGCCACACTAGAAGACACTACTAGAACTTCTGCCTCTCAGCCAGCACTCAGGAGATCAGCTACTCAGGTGGATCCACAAAGAAGAAAGGAGAAAGAGCCAGCGGGTCCTTCATTGCAGTCATCGAGTAGCAAAAAGAGAAAACAATCAAAAGGAAAGTCTAAACAACGAGTGGACCCATCAAAAGGAGAAGAAGGGACAGTTCAGCAGACTGGAGAGACACCTGAGGACACCCCAACTTTACCACCTCACTTGGCCAGCATGTACGAGGCAGAAAGACAAACCTACAGGCGTAGAAGAAGGCGATTGAGGAAAACAAGCCAAGTGCGGAGTGATGACTCCACTGATGATGATGATGATGGAGATGGTGATGGCGCTACTGTTGCTGGACTATCAGGAGGTTCTGCACTTGGGAGCAGTTACACAGGATACGATGATTACTCCGCACCTCCGAGTCATTCTGAAGGAACTCAAGGTCAGAGACAAGGACAACAAAGGGGATTTGAAGGCCAACAGAGACAGGCAGGATGTGATTGGCCACCATGGGAAGATGCACCTTCTTATCCGCCCATTTTTCATCCCCCTACACTGCCATATTCAGACATCAGCAGCACTACTGAAGGGTACTCTGGACCTCCACCTATACAATACGGCATTTTTGTCCCTCCAATACAATATGGAGAAAGTTCAAGCCAACAAGCTTACACACCTAGAGGTATTCAAAGAGGATTCGAAGACCTCGCTAGTTCCTTGTTTGGCTATGGATATGCACCATACATGTCGGCAGATTATGGCCCGCCTGCTCAAACTTATGAACCGGATGATGAAGGATCACAAATGTGATCTTTCTAAGGTATTTTTCAACAACAATGTCTTTTTTAATTAATGCACAACAAAAATTATTAGTTAGTTAGTTGTCTTTAATGTTTATTTTTTATGGATGTACATGAATTGCATTCATTCTTATTGTACATCAGTTGAATAATATGTATGTAATTTTTTCTGATTTTTTTTAATTTTTTCTGATTTTTTCCTTATTTTTTTCTAATTTTTTGTATTTTTTATGATTTTTTTTTTAAAAAAAAAATCCGGCCGAGTCGGACCGGCCGGACTGAGTCTGGGTCGGCCGACTCGGCCGATCCAGATCGGGTCGGGTCGGGATCGCCGGGACCCGATTCCCGGTCCCGACCCGAGCCGGAATTCCTTGTTTCCATGTCCCCACCAATACTGGATTGAAATGTAGCTTTACCACCAGTGTAAGGACTGAGGTTTCAGGTTCAGTATTCGGGTCGGTTTCGGGTCGGATCCCCCGGTTTGGACCCTGAGGGGTCTTGAGAATTTCTTCTTAATGACGTATCTCCTGCACGACGCCTTTCAAACGACGTCTTGCTGGGTGGAGGCCATTTAAGTCTGTTGTTGTTGTGCCACGTGGGCGCCACGTGGGCGGGTTTTGGGCCGCGAGAGTACGGCCCCTGTCTTGTCGTCTGAACGGCATCCATGATGAACGACATCATTCAGACTGCGACCCTGCGATGTCAGTGTACGGTGCCTGTCCTGTCATCTGAACGGCGTCCGTGGTGAGTGACGCGTTTCAGAGCGCTGTCAGTACGGCCCGTCCTGGCATCTGATAGGCGTTTGTCTCGGTCGACGCGTTTTAGCCAGTTTCAGATTGACCCCGCGAGCCTTCCATTCTTTCCCTTATTCTCACCTTCTCACTCTCTCTCCTCGCCCTCTCCGCCCCTCCGACCCTCCTTTCCTTCCCTTTCCCTCTCTTCCTCTTCCACCACTCCACTACCTCTCTACCTCTCACCACTACCACCACCACTTCCTTCGCGGCGTTCCATTCTCCTGACGGCGGCCGACGTTCCAGTGGAGTGGCGACGTCCTCGGTGTACCGGCAGCGGTCTGCGGTGCGACGGTTTGGCGGCGCTGAGCCCGGAGGAGTTCAAGAAATCGGTAGGGGGACGAGCCTTGCATGGATTGTAGTTATCTTGCCCGTGATTTTCATGGTATAGCATGATGTGTTTGGGGTAGAATGAGCATGTTAAGAGGGTTTTCTTAGTGAAATGGCCATATTATGAATGTGGATTTGTGGGTTGCACTTGGTAGTCCTGTTTCCCCTTCTTCCTCTTCTGTGTTGGCGTGTTTTGAGGTGTTTGGGGTGAAAAGGGGAACCCTTGGGTAGAGCGATGGAATCAGATTTCTGGCGTTAAATGACGTCGTGCCTGGACGACGCCATTTAGAATGACGACGGTCCAGCACGACGCCATTTAAGCAGAAATAGTCCCATTTGAGGTTCTGTCAGTCTGGGGTTCATGCACTAAATGACGTCTTGCCTGGACGACGCCATTTAGAATGGCGACGGGCCAGCACGACGCCATTTAGGCAGAAATCACCCCGATTGAGTTTTCTGCAAGTTTTAGGTTCTGTTGTGATTGGCGTCTGAGGACAGTGATGCCTTTCTAAAAGGCGGCTCCTGAGGACGACGCGTTTTAAGCCATAATCTGAGGCCGGATTTTTAATGAACCAGTTTAGGGGACTTGAATGGCGTCGGCCACGGGCGACGCAATTCAAGACAGAACTTCATTAACTCTTGCTATTTATTAACACATGTTTTCACTAATAGATAGTTCAACACATGCATGCTTTAAATTGTACATCGAGGCTGAGGTTTGCTGTGTGATTGGAATCGTATCATATGTTGCGTGCTTATGCGATTGTGGAATTGGAACAGCTGTGGTTTACGTTGTTACCTTGCGCCGAAGTGGTAAGGCCTTGGTGTCTGTGAGGCATTGTTGCCGTACCGGTAGTGAAGGGGTACATGTTGTGTTTTCACCTTGGCTGAGGGAGATAGAACCACCTTGAGCCCGTCGGGCCGGAGTAGCCAGTGCGCTATCCGAGGGGTTGTTGTTTGGTCTCAGCGGGTCGGGGTTTCCTGGTTTGTTGTGGCAGCTTCCGGCGCGTTTCTTGCTGTGGAGCTGGGTGTGGTACTGCTGGAGTTGTTTTACCCCTTTAGCCACTAGGCCTGATGTGACATGTGATATCAAGGTTGCGAGTGGTACCCTTCGCCCTTTGGCCTGACGTAGCCCGGGAGGTTAGGGTTGTGGGTAGTCCCTATAGCTTCGGCTTGACGGGGGTTTCGCCGGTCCCCAGGGCCCTCCTGAAGCGCCGAGGCCTGGCGTGGAGGAAGTCCGGTCGGTAGGACAGTAGTCTAGACTGCTTGTGTGCACACGTAGCTGGGCAGTGGTGGTTCACTGGTCCCAGTTAGTCCTAGCTTGTCTCACTGCCTCACCCTACGGTGCCCCGGAACACTGTAGGGGCGGACAGGCGTGAGTGTTGGTGGTGTTGTGAGGCGACGTTGTCTGCGGTTGACAGTATGGTTTGGTCGCTTCGTTGGACCTTGGTTATGAGTCGTGGCATTGTGTTGGGTTATTCGGATTACTTAAAATTGTTCCTGCTACATTGCTTGTGCGTACGTTTCATATCATGTTTTGGGAGCTATGTTTACTGCTTTATTTAATTGCCATATTTCTGTATTATTGCACTTGTGGGTGTGTGAGTGGGAGGCGGGGATCGGATGATCCCTACTGAGCCCAATTCTGGTGTGGCTCACTCCCTGCAGTTTCAGGTCTGGACTTCGCGGAGTGTGGTGGCGTGTGGTGTCTCCTTGGCGTGCGGACCAGCATCTATCTCAGTTCCGGGGTATACCCCGATGTTGTTGTACTTTGCTTCTGCCTGTACTTGTTTAAATTGTTGGACCATGTAATTATTGTTGGACTGTATACGGACATTGTTAATTTCCTTCCTGCGCACTCGTAATTTCCTTGTGGTCCGTGAGATTGTTATATTTAGCCTTGTTTAACGCTTACTCCTCCAGATGCGTTGTGTGAGATCCGGGTGTGAACCCGCAGTTAATGGTCCGACATCTATTTAGTGATCGGGTCTCCGGTCATAGGATGGCGGGTCGTTACAACCAGGCTCCAAATGATATAGGCCTCCCACTTCACGACCAGTCTCAATCGTCTACTTGTGTTTTAGGTCCTGAAAAATACAGTGTGTAGGAAAAAAGGTCACTAAACATTGAAATGATTTGGTTAAGCTACTAATAGATAAAAGATTAATAAGTAGGGCAAGAACATAAAGTACAAAGGACAGAGGTAGGTCATCATTGAGATTTATTGAACCTTTACTCGCCACTGTGGTATGGGTACTATCTACGATAGTGACCTTCTCCTATTCATAGCTCAAAGAATATGAAGTAAAGAGAGAAGAGGTACCAGTCATGTGATCTGTAGCACCTGAGTCAATAACCCAAGGGTTATTAGGCGAAGCAGAGTGAGTCACACTCAAGGCTGCCCCAGTAGTACCTCGTGTGGAGGTGGTGGATGAAGACGTACCAAGTTGAGAGAGGATCCGCTGAAGGTGCAGAATATCACAAGAGGAGAGAGCAGACACCCAAGGAATAGTGAACCCACCATCCAAAGAAGGTCTGGAAGGGTCATATGGGCCTTGATTGAAGGCAACATTGCACTTTGGTTGTTGTCCACTCTTAAAATTTCTGAATTTCGGCAGCTTCTTATCAGGGTAGAAGTCCTAGCACTTGTCAACATTGTGGTTGTCCTTCCCACAGTATGAGTAGTGTCTTCCTATCTTTTCTTTCTCCTTTCCCTGACCACTATCACTCTTTATAGGCTTAAAATAGGCACTAGTAAGTGCAGACGACTCCACTACATCTCGGTTACCAGTTGTGACAATACCACCACTCATTGCCTTATTTCACCCCTCCTCTCGCAACACCTTGTGATACACTTATTCAAGGGATGGTAGTGGGTCAATACTAAGTATGCGAGTCTATCTTGCCTCCTGAATCTATATGCATTAAATCGATCAGCGTAACCCATCTCATATGTAGGTTCATAATCAAACTTATCATCATCGACTCGCTAGTCAACTGCTCTATCAGCTCAAGGAGGTGGGTGCACAAATGGAGGTGGGTTTGTCGGAGGTGGCGGGTATGCCGGGGGCTGTGCTAGGTGGAGAGTTGGGGCTGGGATCTCCTCTTGGCGGTCAGCCGCCTAAACTGGACCCTAGCCCGGAGCGTGTCCCATAGGAGCGGAAGCATGGCCCGCAATCCTCTGGACCGTGCGCTCAGAAACAGACAGTTTATCTTGCACAGTCCGAAGCGAGTCCCCAAAGTGATCGAGGCACTCATCAATTATGTGGTCCAACTGATCCATCCGGCCAAGGATGGCAATATCGGTAACGGTATCGGTATCGGAGGGTACCGATACCGATACGTACTGGTACGTATCGGTATCGGCCGTATCGGCCAGTATCGGCTGGTACTGGGTCCATTTTGGCCTAGTATCGGGCCAGTATCGGCCGGTATCGGTCCACTCAGTATGGTATCGGTACCCACCGATATCGATATGTATTGGCCGATACGTATCGGTATCGGACGACACTGCCAACCATGCATCCAGCGCATAATCTGGTCGAATAACTCAGTCATCTTAGGGACCGCTGGTATACTAGTGTGTGATCCAACCATGGAAGTAGAACTGTAAAAGTCAAAGCCACTACATGTGGGCATAAGCTTTAAGGTGAACTAAGGGTGCACGCTATGGTGACACTAGTGTGAAACTGAAATGATATGACATGATGAAATGGCAACTAGCGAATGATGAAAATGAGACTAATATGATAAAATGCAGCAAGGTAAAATATGGAAAATGATAACCCCTAGACACTCAACCTGTGGCTCTGATACCAAATATGATGCGGGACGAGAACCGAAATAGATCCGTCAACTAACCTACGACTTGAGATCAACAATGAACTCCATAGTGGACAATATGACGCACAATGATCACAGTTTTCTATGAGGGCAAATACGTAAATAAAGAAGAAACGCAAGGTACATCAACCATCCCTCGTAACGAATCACATGTGGATCGATGACAGTGAGGACTACTATTGGCCTAGGGTGGCAAATAGGCATTCAAGCATCACAAAATATAGCCTTAGGACGTGGTCCTCTTAACGCACAACCAGCAGTGAGTCAAAAAATAATGGCTAGGCAAACAAAATCTACACACAAGCACAGAAACAATATCCGACCATATAACAAACTAGCAAAACGGAGTGAACGGGGCTACCAGGTACTAACCTACCCACTAGATAGTGGGGCATAAGAACCGAGGGCGCTAGATGTACGCATACAGTGGGGGTTCTATCTCTGTCCACGTATTACTGGTTTGGGTCAGAAACATAGGACCCTGTTGGCCCACTGATACACTAAAAAAGCCCACTAATAGGGCTCTGTTGGGCCGATGGTTGTGAACTGGAATAATGGTGGGCTAGTGACGAAGTACAGAAGGGGTCGTGGTGTGCCGAATTGCGATGCCTAAGACGGGCTCGATCGACGAGGTCTGACGGCATGAGCGTGTCGTTAGCGACACCTAAAGGGGTGATGATAACTCCACTGGCAGACGGGTGGGATTAGGCTGTGGCGACGTCGCATAGCGCGGCGCTGGGCTTCGCCCTGGTATGTTCGACGGTGTAGAAGGGCGGGGGCGAACACATGGTGGCCAATAAGTATCGGCGGTTGATGATGGGGCGATGATGACGACGGCAGGTGGCGGGTGGATAGGGGGTCGTAGAGGGCCGAGTGGTTTCGTGTAGGGCACGAACAACGAAGAAAGCAGGCGGATCCATCTTGGGGAGCATCGCATGTGCAGCTATGATGAAGGCGGAGCGGTGAATAGGCACTGCGGGAGGACTGAGCCCAGGTGGCCCGAGCGATGAAGCTATCAGGTGTGAAGGGGCGCAAACGACACATTTGGCATGAGAAAGGTAGGCAATCCCCATTCACATGCCGCGTAGAGGCGGTAATGATGAGGGATGGAGCGGTGGCGGGCCCTGTGGGGATCGTAGTGAGATGGTGTCTTCGGCCCTGGCTCGAACGACGAAGGCGATGGGAACGGGTGGGAAGTTGATGCAGGCAACGAAGCAGGCCGCCGGTGACTCGTGTGGCGCTGTCGCATGGCCGACAATAATGAGGACAATAGCGTGTCCAGGTGCCTGCCCTGGTTCGGTCTCAGACAGTGAGCGGAGACGAGAGGGAAAGGAACAAGTATGGGGAAGATGGAATAGAATGGCACGGAGGCCAATGAGGAAGCAGATGAACAAAGGGAAATAAGAAGAAGGTGAAAGAAGAAGGATGACCTGGGGCCTCCCACCCCTACGGCTACATAGAACCCCTCATGGGTCTTCACACACTAGCACAAACACACCTTGGCGGCTAGAAAAGAAACTTTCCATTCCAATCATCATCACCTCCCCTTTTGGGGTATATATGTAGATATATAGGGTCCTAAAAAGGCAACCTAGGTCCATCAAAGTCCAAAATACCCTTAAGTCCTAAAAGAAGAAAATTGCTGAAGAAAAATACAGAAAAAATAGAAAAAAACCATCATGGGCCCACTAATGGGCCTGGAGGCCTAAAATAAAAGAAGATACATCATTGGGGCCTAACAAAAGTTCGATATCATAAAGAGAAGTATAACAAATGTGCCAATATGCATCTCATATACACAAAGATGTTAGGCCTGCTGCGGATGTCCTGCAGCGGCAGTAAACCTAGGCCTGGTCGAATCGGAATCGTGCATCGGTGTCCTTATCACTTGGTTTTGTATATTTCGAGGGATGCCATTGCACCTCTTTTTTTTTTCCCTTCACATTCAACATTGAGAGGCATCCAATCATTTGCTGATCTCCAGGTATGGCCCTTTGTTGTTATCCTCGGGGTTGAGACGACAAGCTACAAATAAACCTCTTCTAAAGAGTTTTCTAGGTAAAGTTTGCATGAAAATATTTAGCAAGTTTTATAGCCCCTTATAATTGGCCGCTTTACTAAAATATGTGTTTGTTTAGTCCCCACAAGGAAGATTTTCTTTTCATCATACGCAATAAAACCAGGGTTAACTTTATTTACTTATCAGTTTGGCATTGTGGAAAATGTTCTTTTTAGAATGACTTACTTTTTATTCTATGTGGTAGACACCATTAGCAAGCTTGGAATGGCTTCAGAGGAAAGATATTCAAAGGTACTAACTTTCTGAAGGTTATTCATTTACACAGAGGTTCTTACATTCTATTACCCCTAGGAGACTGGCTAGAGAATGCCAAGGTGTTGTTCCTGCCTCTAGATTTTATTTTAGTGTTCAACAAATTTGACTTTGTCCCAAAGTATAGGTTATTGGTTTGATTTCTATTTCTCTGTTATCTTCAGTCTGGTATGTGGCATGCTGCATATCCCATTGGATGATCGGATCATGATTACAAAGTAAAAAAGTACATTCCCACTGCATATATCTTGGAAATATACTGCTTTGATTGTGTTTAATCTATGTATCTTTTGTTACTTGGAACCTTATGAAAGAATCACATGTGGTCAGCAAGTGTTGTTTCTACTCTGCTCATTCCTGTGCGTATGTTGGGTGCTCCTTTAGGATTGGTGAAGGAAGCCCCAGTCCCTAAGTAAAAATTACTACTCTGCTTATAGCAAAACTCTCTAGCCAAAGATTACCCACCAAGTAGAATATAAGCACAATTGGACTTTTTTCATTGTCCAAGATGTATATCATACAGCCCGATAGATTTTCTACTTATAAATCTTATAAAATACTATTGTCTTCAGACATCATGCAACATTCAAAGTTCTTATGTTTGTGATTTTCTTTAGTCACATCAGTGCCCAAGTGGCTCCTAGGTTAAATTGTTTTAAAATAAGAATGCAGCCATGATTACAATTTCAGAGGGCAAGTGCCCCTCAAGTTGGGCATACCCAGCGTATCTAAGCATAAATGACCCATAGCCCCTAAAGCAAGATCTAGAGCATGGGAGAAGATTTTGTTGCTTCTGCAGTCTATAACATAGTTCATAGTGAATCCACGACAACATTTCTTTTCCTACAAATTACAGTCTTAGTTTTGGGAGTAATACTTGCTGCAATGCCCACCGCCCCTACCAATCCCAATGGGGGCATTGCAGCTGGTAAAAGAAAAATTTATTTGGAATTTTTTTTAGGTCCGCCCCGAGGTCCCCATCCAGCTGTACAGTGTAATGCCCGATCGGACGACCTAAAAAAATCTGAAAAATAAAAAATAAGGGCCATTTTTCACTGTTCATTAGGTCGGTTTTTAATTTTTCAGATTTCTTTGTATCGCCTGATCGGGCATTGCACTGTACGGCCATATAGGAGACCTCGGGGCCAACCTAAAAAAAATAATTTTTTTTTGTTTGACCCACTGCAATGCCCCCATTGCGATTGGAGGGGGCATTGCAATAAGTATTACTCTAGTTTTAGATTGTGAAGAGAAGAGTGTATGGTGGACTTTTTATGTGACCTTAAGGATTATAAAAGAAAGTGCTTTATTTTGTTTATGTGATCTCAAGATCCTTTCTATGTAGTGAAACTTTCAATCTCAAGAAGCTTGCTATGTAGTAAAAGTTTTAATTGTTTATGTGATCTCAAGAATGTTTATGTAGTCTATTTTTTATATTTTAGGCATCCAAAGCTTATCTTATATAAGCTTTCATTACCTAATAATTAAAGAATAATATTTATTTACTTTTTAAGTAGAAAATTTCTAGTGATGGTTGATAGCTGTCGCTAAAGATAAAATAGTGAATCGATAGAAGACTTATAAAGCTAATCGATAGAGAACCTTAAGTTCTTTACTCAAAGTTAATAAGTCAACATGAGACTTAATCACCTAATCGATAGAACACTTAGAAAAACTGATTCGATTAAAATAGAGAATGATGGTTCGATTAGTGATGAACTATCTGCATGTTACTAGAAGTTCTGGCTTAATCAAAGTTTCAGTTAGCTCTTTAAGTGTAAGAGTTAGGAAACTCTGAAAGTGATTAAGTCACAGAGCTTACGCAACCTATGATAGAAACTGTCAGCAACTAAACTAATGAGACTAAGAGATGTCTCTCACTCTCATAGAAACAAAGTCCTGACATTTTCATAGTGTGTTATTACCAAAACATGGGGAATACGAAAACACAAATTACTTAACAATCTCTCCCTTTTTGTTGATGACAAAACTACTTGAAAATGACAACACTACTAGAAGAAATAAAACCACAACCAAAAGATAGAAGAAGAAGAAGATAGAAGAAGATACCACGAAGATAGAAGAAGAAAGGTAGAAGGTGAGGAGAAAACTAAGGTGCGGTGGCTCTCTTTGTCTCACACAGAGAGGCTGACCAGTGCAAGAGGGCTTTTATATATTAGGATATAACAAGTTACAAGGTTATAGACAAGTTTACCCCTGTTAACATAAAGCATAGGAATAAAACCAAAAAAAATAGAAACAACAAAGAAAAACCAGCAAACACACAAAAGGTCTAAAATGCCCTAACTAAAGACTACTTTTCACTACACTTATCAATATTATACTATTTTTATAGTGTATTGTGTAACTACGTCTACTGTTTTCTTACTCATCAGTTGTGTTTTTTGATGATCTTTTAGATCTTATTCATGTTTTGCTTTTTTTGTATGTTTATGTTTACGTATAAATTTGACAAATAGGGTTCCAGTGGAGTTGGGGATGGTTTATTTATACTATGCAATAACAACTTAGATGTTGTAACTATATGCAATAAAGATTGGACTTTAAGTTCTATTTTTAAATAAACTGCAGAGATTTCTAGTTCCTCCAATCTCAGGCATTCCTCGCATCCCATCTATAGGCCAGACAACACTATTTCTCTCCCAACGAAGTAGACACAACTAGCCCTATACATCCAAGCCAAGCCTCAACCTGTCAATCTCAGCTTTTCCTCTATTTCCTTTTAGTAACAACTTGAAATAAACATTGTTAATCTACTATTTGTCTCTTAAGACAAATGCCACATTGTTTTGCTTTTCTCTCATAAGTATGTTTATATAAAAAATTATATATTCAATTATTGTACATGAGAAGTAGCTGGGTCCTATCCTGAATTGGACCAGAATTGGCCCTTCCATATCCTAGTTCCCATCCCTTATAAACCTTGCAGAAGGGGACACACAAATCATATATTAGGGTTGGCCTCTTGATCTTGACTTACCGTAGTTAGACAGGACAAGTCCACCTTATTCGAACTTTGTTTAAATCATTTAAATTTGTCATAAGGCTCCTTTATAATGACTACTCATACCCATGATGTGCATGACTGAATTGTCTTAACCAATCCTCCATCACCTCGACCCAATTGGTTTTGCTCATGACTTTTAGCCCTTTAGCTTTGTGACTCCGTAGCATTATCATTAAGGACCTATATACAATTTTTCACCTAACATATAAAAATTTATATGTAATATAAAAATTTTCACCTAACGATGATGCAGCAATATTGTTCTTCTGATTTGTTTCTTCACATTTAGACTAGTACAACTCCACAACCTTAACCTGAATATCCAATTTGTTTACCATCTTAACTTCCTATGATGGAATAGAAAAAAAAATCTAACACCAAAACCCCTCAGTATACAACATACATGTCAAAGTAATGAAAATCAATAACTCTTAAACTGCCATTTAATTCACCACAGTAGGTATCATTAACTCTTTTATTTTGAACTAACACACTACACATGCGACAACTGGACTTTGCAAACACCAGTGAGGTACCCAATAAAAACATGCGGATAAAATACAATTTTTTATCTACTCTACTGAAAAAAAAAAAGAGAATGCTACATTAAACAAAATCTAGTCTATTTCTTTTATAGAGATTAAAGTTGGGCAGGACAACCAAAATTGAGCTAGCTTTGGCCTCATTGCATTGTTGGCTTGGATCAGGTTTAAGCAAGTGTTCAACCTGACCTCTCCATTGAAAGTACCATCAAACAAGGGAGCCCCTAAATAGTGAATAGGGAAGGATTTCCTCGAGAAACAAACCTCATCAGTCATTATGTCCACCTAGTGTTAGAGTTTCTTTCTTTGAAGCAACAAAGCCATCTTAGTTTTGTTGATTAGCTACATGAAGCTATTTATAAGTGCTTAAAAATTCCATTAGTCATGCTAATGAACATCTAGTCCCATTAGCCAAAATAATGGTATCTCAACTCAAATCAACAAAGCCTTAATCCCAAATAATTGGGGTCGACTATATAGATTCTCTGTCTCCACTCTAATCGATTTTAGACTACCTCTTCTGAAAGGTTTAAAGCTTTCAAATCATATTGTATTATCCTCTTCCAAGTTAATCTAGGTCTACCCCTTCCTTTCTTCCCCTCCTGTATCCTAATATGCTCCATTTTTCTAACTCGAGCCTCCCTAGGCCTGCGCCTAATATGCCTAAACCATCTCAATCTCCCTTCTCTCAATTTGTCCTCAATTGGTACACCACTCCTACCTTTTCTCTAATATACTCATTACGAATTTTTTCTAGCCTAGTGTGTCTACACATTCACCTTAACATTCTCATCTCGGCAACACTCATCTTGGAGACATGTTGCCCCTTCATCGCCCAACACTCGCTACCATATAACATTGCAGGTCTTATCGCCGTATAGTAGAATTTTTCTTTCAGCTTTGTTGGGATCTTGCGGTCACACAAGACTCCCGTGGCAGTTGCTTACTTCACCCATCTTGCTTTAATCTTATGGCTAACATCATCATCGCACCTTCTGTCTTCTTAGAGGATCGAACGAAGATATTTGAAATGGGTGCTTTGGATTGAGAGTTGGATAGTGTTTCTTATTATTCCCTTATTGAAGCTTACTTGATCTTTATGATTTCTTTAATTTGCTTGTCTCAAAGACACCTCATCCAAAATAGTCTTGGATGTATCACTTATTTAACATTGCTTTACCTTTTCAATATACAAAAGCAAATCATGTTTTGTGTGTAGCTTACCTTCTCACTATACAAAAACAACAGTAGATATATTCTTAGATTTACCTCACCATCAAAGTCTTGGTGTGACACTTAAGATGGAAATAGTCCTTTAGTTAGTTTTGTGCTTCGTATTCAGTGATGTTTCTTTTGTTTTCAAATATTTCCCTTGTTATAAGCCAAAGTTTTTATGCATCATTCAATGCTAGCTTGCAAACCTAGAAAACCAACCAGTACATATTGTTTTTTGGGCTTTGATCTGATTGGTACAAGTCAAAACCTCAAAAACTAAGTTGTAGGCAACTTTAGCAATCTATATGCATTTCATCGCTCTTTGCATTCATTTCAAGATTAATCTTATTATCAGGTATTCTATTTCCAGCAAAGTCTCTACCTTGGAATTCTTCTCCTCGTCATTGTAGTTGAACAAGTCCAATGGCATCCTTGGCTCACTGGATGTGATGATGATGATCTTGGTGGGCTCAATAGTGGACTCCTCTGATCTTCTTATACCCTCTCTTCCTTGCCTCATGCCCATGGATGACGACTCTGCTCATTTAGTGATTAGGCAATACAACCAGGAGGTAGTTCCTCTCATACTCATCCTCCACCCCACACAGGTTCGATTTCTGGAACCCTCATTGGTTACAAGTAGAAGAGCCTGAAGCAAACCAAATAGTAAGGCATAACGTAATCTAAGTAACCTTTCCTTTATATTCTTGTCCAATCTGATTGCTCAAGCTGGTGAAAGCCATTTGTTCTCAAGCTAAGTTTTCATGAACCACTCCATTCCTATCTTAATTTTGGTGCTTCCCATCCACTACTTCAATTTGGGTCATTGTTTGGTTCAATGGCATTGTATCACAGGCAGTCTGCTTATTGGATTTCCTCCCATATGACGTCAGAGTTTTGGGAGCACCACTTGCTGTATGAGTCTATCTATTTCAGTTGTGGGTTGAGGGCAAGGTGTTGGTGAGGCCAGGTATTCAAAAGGCACTCTATAGTCCACACCTATGTTAGTTTCTGCCATTTCAGTCGACCAGAAACAAGGATCTCATTATTTAATCACTGTCATATTGGAGTATGAAATTGATTAAAATTGTTTTTTTCTTTTATGATAGACAAAAAGAATTCCCACCAAATATTGGAATTGTCTTTGACAAAAATATGTCCATTATCTCACTATATCAGTTTATAAAAAGAGAATGAGATAATGATCAAGTAGCTTGTGCTCATCCATGAATGAGCTGCAATTTTTTTATCAGTTATATCAGCCAATCAGTTATCCTAAGCTATAAATATATAACCTAGACATGTGGGTCATTAAAGAACTTCCTTCCCATGTCAATCCTCAAGCAAGACTTTCCATCTAAATTTAAAGTCTTCTAATGAATTTATTTTCTTGGATCTATTGTGTGAACTAATATCTGATTATCTTGGTCTCATGCTCACTTTCCTGTATATCGCTTGCCTCTTCCTGCAACTACAATAATAAAAGAACATGTAGAAGCAATACAGGGTGAGTTCTGGTGCTTGGATCAGTTTCATCACTTTCAAATTACTTGTTTATTGCATAATGTAGACCCTTAATTGTTAGCAGCCCTTCTAGCTTTAGCATCCTCGATAAGGGGAAGAGGGAAAGGTATGCTTCAAGGGTGTGGGCCGGCATCTTGGTAAGGAAGACTGAAGGTCCTCAAGAGCCTACTTGTAGACTGATTTTAAACGTGGCGGGGGACTGGTTTTAATCTTCATTGGCGACTGTTGGAAACTCAGTAATGAAGAAGATTTTAGGCCTAGCTATGGACCGGTTTTTAAGCCTCTTAATTGACTGATTTTAGTCTTAGCTTGTGGACTGATTAGGGTATTTAATGGTTTAGTTAAGTGCATACACATTTTGATACAAATGTTGTTGGAAGGATGCTTGATACACAAAATATCCTCTATTACAGTGCTGAAACTGTAACCGAAAAATTGGGATCATGAGTTTTATAAGATTATAAAGCATAGTTTACTGTATTTACTTGTTATTTTAGTTGCATGATGCTACAGAAACTAAGGCTCAGTTTGTTGACTCCTTTCAGGAACAGCATAGTGAAAATAATATCAGTAGTTTTGTTCTACTGGGACATTCTTTTGGAGGTTATGTTGCAGCTAAGTGTGCACTTAAGGTGATTATTTAAACATGCCAAATGTAAAAGCCTATCTGGATTTTTCCTATTCTAGTTGACCACAATATTTATCTGTTTTGCAGCACAACTGGCTTTTCCTCATGTCAGGTTCAAAGTCAAAGTGGTTGACCAGATTTCGTGCAACATTGAAGCAATATATTATTAATCATCGTTGGGAATCCAAGTTTCCTACTCAAAAGATATTAAGAGATCTTGCCTTCTGCAATTTATGTTTAATTCCCTTGTGCAGATTTCTATTTTTTTCTTAGTGTGTGTGTGTGCCGGTTCTGGGCTATTATGATTTTTTTATTACTAGTTTCTATCATTGATCTTTGGGAATGCTTGCTGCTTGTTTCATTTTTCTGCTGTTTGGGATCCTACAATTTATTCATTTATTCATTTATAATCTTGTTTAATTAGTTGGTTTCTAGGTGTCTCTAGGGGTTGTAACGAGCTGAGCCAAGTCGAGCTTTTAGTTGCTCGAGCTCGGCTCGTTTAAATAAACCCGAGCCCGAGCTCGAGCTCAAGCCCGAGCCCATGTGGAGCCCACTCTTTAAGCTCAAGCTTGGCTCAAAAAAAAAATTCTTCAACTCGAGCTTGACTCGAGCTCTACTCGTTAAAAACACAGTCCACCCGATTAATCCTGGAGTGAACCAGACACCAAGCACGAAGAAAGCGTAGAGAATGGCCCATCTTTATAGAAGAAGCTGAGGGCTATCTTTTTAGACCCTTAAACTGGACTAAAAATGTTATGTGGAGAAATGCCCAGGTGCGCACACAACAAAGACCAAGTGGGGTTCCCACAAACTTAGTCAGGTATCGGCGGCATAAAAAACTTTCAAAGCCTCATAACCTTCGCGTACTAGCCTCATTTGCATGGCTTGGTGAATACGGGTAGGTCTGTTTGTGGGAGACAGGGTTTTATTGTGTTTTTAGGGGAGACTTATATAATTTGGCTTGGGTTCTATTTAGCATTTAAAATATATATTTTATTTCAAGCCGGCTCACAAGTCCATTGAGCCGAGCTGGGTGGTGCTTGGGTCGTTTGATTAAACGAGCTTATGTTGGATTGGGCGTGGCTCATTTGATCACACGAGCTGAGCTGAATCGTGCTAAACTCAAGCCGAGCGTGAGTAGCTCGTGAGCGGCTCAGCTCATTTCCAACCCCCTCCATCTCTTTTCAAGCTTGTGATGGGTTTCTAAGACTTGGGCCCTTGTGGTCGTTTCTTTTGTTGATCACAATTTATGCAAATGATTAATACAGTATGAGGTATATATATATATATAAAAGAGGAATGCTACTGTACTATATTGGATCACAAGGTTATTTATCGTCTTTGGATTGTCCATTTTTGGCAGTTAATGTAGGTTCATGAAGGTTGATATGATGCTTGCTATTGCGCATTCATTGATGTCATCTCGCTAGCTTCTCTTTTTCCTTCCATTTTCTTGTTTCTCTCTTTATTTTGTTTATTGTATAGAAAAGTGAGTGTCAATTAGCCTAATGCAATGACTAGGCAGTCAAGATGGTTTTGGCTTGGAATCTTGGTTGATGATGGCATGTGACATTCATTGGGCTCTTCTTGATGATTTCTCTTTTATGTTCTCTTTCAAAAATAAAAAAGACCTCGAAGTGCATCCTATGTTTTATGGTTAATTCATGCATGATTAAATGAAAGGTTAACTAATCATAGCACAGTTTGCATTACAACCTTAGTATTAGCATTTTTTCCCCTTTTCAAACTGATGCATACAAATTTTTGATCCTCCCCTAGGCTGCAAGTGAACATGGTCAAATTAGATTATTAATAGGGAAAAAATGCTAAAGGAAAAAAAATACAAACTATTATCTAAAGTGTTTTGCTCATGGAGACATTCACATGCTATGATCTCAAGCTGTCCAACTATTCTCATTGCGACAAACAATTAAGTCAAGTTATATTATTTGGATCCATGTGCTTGAATTGAATATGTTCCCAATCAAAAGTTGTACATGATGGTGGTAAATAATTAATCAACCCCATATAAGAAATACCTTGGCTGAGTTTTTTGAGGCTCCTTAGCACCATGAACAATATTCAAACATGTTGTGTTTTTTTCTCAAAGTGTCTGTCGCCCTCTCTCTTTTCCGTCCATCTCTGTGTTGAATGCACTGAACATAAATTTGATGCTTCCGAATCTGATTGGAAGATCATATAGTAGAGATAGATTAATTATAGCATGTATATGAGTAGAGACAGATTATAGCAATGGAAGTACTCTTTCTACCAAAGGTTCACTTGGATCAGCATAAAACATCGAAATCCACTGAAATTGCCACATTCTTTTGTTTTTATTGTTTGTAAAATACTGATTTTTTTTGGATTAGATTGATGCAAAATGCTGAAAATTAAATTCTTGACCCACTAGTCTACAAAGGAGTCACTTAGTTTTTCATAAAAAATGGCTATTAACAAAACAAGGGATTTCATTTCCACTTGTTTTGAATCCAGTGATCTCAAAATACAAGAATTTTCATGCTTTACATCAATTCAAATGTTTCTTAAATTTGAAACTTAAAGGCATAGTATAAGCTCTTTGAATTGGAAAAATGCAAGAATTTGTGTTTTATATTAATCCATAGATTGTTGTATGATGCTGGATTTTTTCCGCAACATACATAGCTCACTAAAATCCTCATTATTTAAAACACTTCGCAGCAAATCATAGTCTTTTGTCCCACCTTCATTTTTTGTACCTCCATTGTCTTTGCCCCATGCAAGATGTTTATGGTTTAGGGTAGTTCTTCCTCATTTTTACTCCATGTTGACATTACTCTAGTTCTTTCTGATTTGTCTTTGCCCAAATGGAAACAAAATGTGGAATCCTTATCATTTTTTTCTGAACATTAGTCCTATTGGTATAAATCATTTTTCACTACCAATAGCATTAAATGCTTTGGTACAAGCCCATTTGAGTAATATATGTTCCTATCATATTTTAGGGCTATCAACTTAATGCATGATTATTTTTAAGCAATGTAAGGAGACATAAATTTTGAATGCTACTTAGTTGTTACAACGGAGAGGACTTGAGAAGAGAGTGAAGACTTGCTCCTTTACTTCAAAATTATAATGGCATTAGCGATTGAGTAGGTGACTGACATAGTTATAAATCCATATAGAGCTAAGGGATTCACTAAGCAAACAAACTTTTGCTTAATGAGTATCTAGGGGCAGCTGAAGGCAAAATTAGCAAAGTTGAGAACACAATTGTTAGAATCTCCAAAGGAATGAGTATTGTGCTCTTTCTATCCTTGATTGGACTACATGATGGATTTTGATGAACACTTGTGTAATTTAGCACTCCTATTAAGAAAGAGTTTTAGATAATTAAATCCGATAACCTACCGTTTGGTCACTATGGGAAACTATATATTGGCCCTATGTAGATTGAGAATTAGAGTTTGAATTCAAGTGGTTCTAAAGTAGGTGGGGCAGTTCTCATTATGCGACTCGTGGCAATTGAACCCTCCTCTAGTTTTATACCATGTGTATATTATGCTTATTAAGGGCCATGTCTAAAACCTAGATATCATAGATTTGATGTTCACTATTTTTTTAAAAAAAAAATTCATGACGGTAGACAATGTGGACATACTTTTTACTTGTTCTTACATGGAGCTAATTGTTGTAATTGTTATTAATATTATCTTATTTTTATAGTGTATTGTGTAACTACATCTACTGTTTCTCGCTCATCAGTTGTGTTTTTTATGCTCTTTCATAGATCTCATTCATAATTTGATTTTTTTATATGTTTATGTTTGCTTATAAATTTGACAAATAGGGTTCCAGTGGAGCTGCGGATGGTTTATTTATACTATGCAATAACTTAAATGTCGTAACTATATGCTATAAAGATTGAACTTCGAGTTCTATTTTTAAATAAACTACAAAGATTTCTAGTTTCTCCATTCTCGGGCATTCCCCGCATCCCATGTATAGGCCATACAACACTGTTTCTCTCCCAGCGAAGTAGACACAACTAGCCCCGCACATCCAAGCCGAGACTCAACCTGTAAGTCTCAACTTTTCCTCCACTTCCTTTGAGTATTAGCCTGAAACAAACACTCATGTTGCTTTGCTTCAAATAGTAGGTGCTTTCCTCATATACATTATTGTCTGTCTCTTAAGACAGATGCCACATTGTTTTTCTTTTCTCTCATAATTATTGAAATGCCTATTAAGCTCTTGCAAGAAGCCTTAAATGGACAAATTTGCAGACTTTGAGTTTGCAACTTTCTTCAAAAGTCTTGCAAACGCTTTACCGAATATGTGAATGAGATTGCATAAGAGTAAGTTTCGTCCAAAAAACATCTAAACTGGATAGAAAAAGAAGGACAGAGTTTATTGTCGGCCATCATGCGACCCGTGACTACGTTGATGGCAGATGACGAGAACAAAAGAGAGCTAAGAAAACGATCTCTCATATTTTACTTGGCTCTCATATGGGAGCCACATGACTACATCCATGGAACCGTTTAGGGGAAAATACGTAAAAGTTCTTTCGGGCTGCCATGCAAATCCACAACAGGGACCCACATCGTAGAAGTTATTGCATTCTTCCGCAATATTGTAGAATAACTTATGTTTGTTTTTTAATTTATGTAGAGGTTGCTAAGATGACATCATATGTAGTCAGTTGGAAACATCACATCATTGATTTAAGTACAAAATAGTTGTAGATGTGTATGCTGGGTACTCCTTTGTCATTTCTTCCCAACAAAAGTAGTTGCTCTAGACTTATGAAATCTTTGAAATGTTCTTCCAAGGACTAACAATCTATATAAAGTGTTAGCACCAAGTTGCCTTTTAAGACACATCCAAAACAAACGCTTATAAGTATTCTTTAAAAAGTACTCTCTTAAAGCTTTACCATACGCAATTGCACATTCCATTCAAAATAAAGGATCACATGATATCCATTAGAACAAAAGTGGGCTTATTATTCTCTTAAGGGACCGTCATATGCATTCATTAATGATGAACATGCATGACATGCACTTTGATAACTGTAATCTTTTAGAGTGTTGAGAATGATCAATAGATTATATTCTTTTTATAAGCACTTAATATTTTAGTCATATATAAATTTTTTTTGCTTGTTCATAATGGCACTATTTGGGTCATTATTATTTTTTGTATTGTTCATGAAATCTATGTCAAACTTCCATAGCCAAGGGTAAACCAACCCTCATCCCCCACCCCGTGGAGGCTTGGCAGGCTGGACAACACTGGGTGGTGGACGGTTGCGGTGGTAGCCAAGCCCACCGGGGGGGGGGGGGGGGGGGACTTGGTGCTGCTATATGGTGTGCTTCCCCTAGCTTGTAGGAGAATATTGGTGTTCACAATAAGGGACCTCTAAAGCTCAAACCCCACCTTACGTAGGTCGATGAGGTGTAGGTCCATCCCAATGAGAGCACGCCAGCGAGCCTCCTTTCCCTATATACGCCGCCTAGGTTGGATTCATATTAGGCCTTTTTAACCCGACATCAACTTTCTCCTTAAATCTCAAACCTCCTTGCATTGCACCTTCCCCATCTCAGCGATTTGGTTGTTTCTGGGTAGGTGAACTCAGTTTATTGGCTGAGTTAAGTTAAAAGTTTTGTCGAGTTAGAGACGAGTTCAAACTGCGTTCATTTCTTGGCAAGTCGAGCTTGAACCATAAAATGAGCTCAGGGTAGGATCGGGCTCTAGCTCAAGATCGAATAATCACAGTCAAGTCGAGCTCAAGCGAGTTAAAGCTCGGCTTGTGGCTACCCCTAGTTGGAGCAATCAAATTGGGGGCAACTCGACAATATCTAGTAGCAAATCGTTCTTCGATGAATCTCCTTTAGGTAACATTTTATACTTATGCTCCTCCTTTGGTTTCTAACTTTAACATAAGATTTTTAGTTCTTAGTAAGTAGGAGGCATCATCAATTTGAGGGCAGCTCGACAATATCTCAACAACAACTTAGACTTTGAAGAATCTCCTTTCAAGTGAGGTGATACATTCTTACTCCTCGTTATGTTTAACTTTGACATAGAAAAGATTTCAAGGTTTTAGTAAGTAGTTGGAGGCATCAAATTAGGGCGGCTCGATAATGTCTCAGTAGCATCTCAGACTTTGATGAGTCTCCTTTTAGGTAAGGTGATACATTCTTGCTCCTTTGGTTTCTAACTTTAACATAGTTGGGGCCATTAAATTGGGGGCAACTCGGCAAAATCTCAACAACAACTCAGACTTCGATTAGTCTCATTTCAGGTAAGGTAATACATTTCTACTCCTTTACTTTGATTTTCTTATTGGTTATAAGGTCAAGTAATTATTATCTTATCAATTTAGATGTTAATTTTTATGATGAACTAGAATGATTAGATTGTTTGATTTAAATTTAAACGAAAAAATAGACTGATAGTTTGATAATATGGGGAATTAATTATTGGCCTAGAATATATAATACAAGGTTGATTATGTTTTTGCATAGGATGTACAAAAGTTTACCAAATTAAAATTGTAATTCTCATGTCTTTACATTCTAATGCAATATTGTGATCAATGGCATATGCATATAAGTTAAAAATCAACCAGATGCAAAGAAATCCTGAGAAAATTAAGCCATATAAAAGGAATACTTAATAAATGTTATCCTTATAAAAGAATGATTGTTGTAAAATGATGAACACTGGATGTTATTCGAATACTCTTATTATGAAACCCTTTTGAAGCCATAATTAATATAGTTCATAGTATTAGGTACACTGTATCACTAGACTCTTTATGATTTCTTGAGGGTAAAGCACTAATGTTTCTGGTTTTAGGCGAAGAGCAGATTTGTAGTTCTTGGTAAGCAACTATTGCTTGGGATTGCGCACTAAGTTTGCTCACCAAGTCTTGCCAATCAATTGACTTACGATAACATTTTTACCACAGTAGTTAACTCTTTTTCGTGTTTTCTCGATGTACGGTAGTATGCAATCTTATAAGAAAATAGGGCACAAATGACAAAGTATAGTCAGTGTGTTCTTAAGTTTGTGTTTACTAAGCAATATAATAATTTAAATAAATAAATATACATTAAGACAACTAAAATTCATACAATGAGCTAAAGTGATTAAGGCAACTAAAATTCATACGATGACCTAAAAACTAAGTATATGATTTTTTGATTGTTGATCGAGAAGTTGAATTCATAAGAATACCTAGATGAGCCAGGGATAGAAAGAGATTATGAGAGGAATGAAAGATTCGGGGAAGGGGATTATATTGAATCTTTAAGTTAGTTTATTATAAAACAAAATACATTTGAGGTAATGGATCATCATGCAAGGTGCCTTATTTGAAGTATAATTAAGTGTTTGATTGAAATTCTAACATAAACTAGAGTGATAGTTTAGCTTTTTGTTTAGCAATGCACTAGAATATTATCTAGTTCCAAATGACTTGAATAGTTCATCATGCAAGGTGCCTTATTTGAAGTTTTTCTTTGAGAAGTACATAAGTTTGCCAAATTAAACTTGTAATTCTCATGTCTTTACATTCTTATGCAATATGGTGATAAATGGCATATGCATGAGTTAAGAATCAGCCAGATGAAGAGAAATCATAAGAAAATTAAGTCATATAAATGAATATTTAATAAATGTTATCCTTATGAAAGAATGATTGTTGTGAAATGATGAACACTGGATCTCATGTTATTCGAATACTCTTATTATGGAACCCTTTTCAAGTCATAATTAATTTAGTTTACAGTATTAGGCAGACTGTATGACTAGGCTCTTTATGATTTCTCGAGGGTAAAGTACTAATGTTTCTGGTTTTAGGTGAAGAGGAGATTTGTAGTTCTTGATAAGCAACTATTGCTCGGGATTGCGCACTAAGTTTGCTCACCAAGTCTTGCCAATCGATTGACTTATGATAAAATTTTTACCACATTAGTTGACTCTTTTTCGTGTTTTCTCGATGTACGGTAGTATACAATCTTATAAGAAAATAGGGCACAAATGACAAAGTAGAGTCAGGGTGTTCTTAAGTTTGTGTTTGCTAAGCAATATTATAGTTTAAATAAATAAAAATACAGTAAGACAACTAAAATTCATACAATGAGCTAAAGTGATTAAGGCAACTAAAATTCATACGATGACCTAAAAATGAAGTATATGATTTTTCGATTGTTGATCGAGAAGTCGAATTCATGAGAATACCTAGATGAGCCAGGGATAGAAAGAGATCAGGAAAGGAATGAAAGATTCAGGGAAGGGGATTATATTGAATCTTTAAGTTAGTTTATTATAAAACAAAATACATTTGAGGTAATGGATCATCATGCAAGGTGCCTTATTTGAAGTATAATTAAGTGTTCGATTGATATTTTAACATAAAACTAGAGTGATAGTTTAACTTTTTGTTTGGCAATGAACTAGAATATTATCTAGTTCCAAATGACTTGAATAGTTCATCATGCAAGATGCCTTATTTGAGGTTCGAGTAACTCTTTGATTAAAATTCTAATTACAACAGTAGAGTGATAGTTTAACAATGTAGGTACTTGATATTCAAAGTTTAGAATATAGTTGCCGCATTCTGGGAGGAAGCCGTCTATGGTTTGTTTATAGAGAAGCATCGACATTTCTAACTTTGATATAGATATGATTTGTAGTTCTTAGTACATAGTTGGCAGCATCAAATCGAGGGCAACTCAACAATATGCTAGCAAATCGAGGACAACTCGACAATATGTTAGCAGCGACTCAGACTTTGATGAATCTCTTTTTAGGTAACGTAATACATTTGTGCTCCTTCATTTTCTAATTTTAGCATAAGATTTGTAGTTCCTAGTAAGTAGGAGGCATCAAATTAGGGGCAGTTCGACAATATCTCAGCAGCAGCTTTAACTTCAACAAATCTCCTTTCAGGTAAGGTTATATATTTTTGCTCCTCCTTTGGTATCTAACTTGAACAAAAGATTTGTACTTCTTAGTAAGTAGGAGGCATCAATTTGGAGATAGCTCGACAATATCTCAATAGCAACTCAAACTTCGAAGAATCTCCTTTCAAGTAAGATGATACATTCTTACTCATCCTTACGTTTCTAGCTTTAGCATAGAAAAGAAGTTGGAGGCATCAAATTGGGGCAGCTCGACAATATATGAGCAACAACTCAGACTTCGACTAATCTCCTTTCAAGTTAGGTGATACATTCCTGCTCCTTTGGTCTTTAGATAGGATTTACAATTTTTAGGAAGTAGTTGGGGCCATTAAATTGGGGGCCGCTCAGTAAAGTCTCAACAGCAACTTGGGCTTCGATGAATCTCATTTCAGGTAATGTGATAAGTTTCTGCTTCTTTGCTTTTGATTTTCTAATTAGTTTAGATATTTATAATGAATTAGAATGATTAGATTGTTTAATTAAAATTTAAACGAAAAAATAGACTGATAGTTTAACAATATAGGGAATTAATATTGTAGGCCTAAGATATAATAATGCAAGGTTGATTGTGGTTTTACGTAGGATATATAATAACCTTGCTAGATTAAAATTGTAATTCTCATATCTTTACATTCTAATGCAATATGGTGATCAATGGCATATGCATACGAGTTAAGAATCAACCAGATGCAAAGAAATCCTAAGAAAATTAAGCCATATAAAAGGAATACTGAATAAATGTTATCCTTATGAAAGAATGATTGTTGTGAAATGATGAACACTGGATATCATGTTATTCGAATACTCTTATTCTGGAACCCTTTTGAAGCCATAATTAATTTAGTTTACAGTATTAGGCAGACCTGTATGACTAGACTCTTTATGATTTCTCGAGGGTAAAGTACTAATGTTTCTGGTTTTAGGTGAAGAGGAGATTTGTAGTTCTTGGTAAGCAACTATTGCTCGGGATTACGTACTGAGTTTGCTCACCAAGTCTTGCCAATCAATTGACTTACGATAAAGTTTTTACTACATTAGTTGACTCTTTTTCATGTTTTCTCGATATACGGTAGTATACAATTTTATAAGAAAATAGGGCACAAATGACAAAGTAGAGTCAGTGCGTTCTTAAGTTTGTGTTTCCTAAGCAATATGATAATTTAAATAAATAAATATAAAGTAAGACAACTAAAATTCATACAATGAGCTAAAGTGATTAAGGCAACTAAAATTCATACGATGACCTAAAAACGAAGTATATGATTTTTTGATTGTTGATCGAGAAGTTGAATTCATAAGAATACCTAGATGAGCCAGGGATAGAAAGAGATTATGAGAGGAATGAAAGATTCGGGGAAGGGGATTATATTGAATCTTTAAGTTAGTTTATTATAAAACAAAATACATTTGAGGTAATGGATCATCATGCAAGGTGCCTTATTTGAAGTGTAATTAAGTGTTCGATTGATATTCTAACATAAAACTAGAGTGTTAGTTATTTAACTTTTTGTTTGGCAATGCACTAGAATATTATCTAGTTCCAAATGACTTGAATAGTTCATCATGCAAGGTGCCTTATTTGAGGTTCGGGTAACTCTTTGATTAAAATTCTAATTACAACAGTAGAGTGATAGTTTACCAATATAGGTACTTGATATTCAAAGTTTAGAATATAGTAACCTCATTCTGGGAGGAAGCCGTCTATGGTTTGTTTACAAAGAAGCATCGACGTTTCTAACTTTAACATATATATGATTTATAGTTCTTAGTACATAGTTGGCAACATCAAATCGAGGGCAACTCAACAATATGTTAGCAAATCGAGGACAACTCGACAATATGTTAGTAACGACTCAGACTTTGATGAATCTCTTTTTAGATAACGTAATACATTTGTGCTCCTCCTTCGGTTTCTAATTTTAGCATAAGATTTGTAGTTCCTAATAAGTAGGAGGCATCAAATTAGGGGCAATTCAACAATATCTCAGTAGCAGCTTGAACTTCAACAAATCTCCTTTCAGGTAAGGTTATACATTTTTGCTCCTTTGGTTTCTAACTCGAACATAAGATTTGTACTTCTTAGTAAGTAGGAGGCATCAATTTGGAGACAGCTCGACAATATCTCAGCAGCAACTCAAACTTCGAAGAATCTCCTTTCAGGTAAGGTGATACATTCTTACTCTTCCTTACGTTTCTAGCTTTAACATAGAAAAGAAGTTAGAGGCATCAAATTGGGGCAGCTCGACAATATATAAGCAACAACTCAGACTTCGACTAATCTCCTTTCAAGTTAGGTGATACATTCATGCTCCTTTGGTCTTTAGATAGGATTTACAATTTTTAGGAAGTAGTTGGGGCCATTAAATTGGGGGCCACTCAATAAAGTCTCAACAACAACTTGGGCTTCGATGAATCTCATTTTAGGTAATGCGATAAATTTCTGCTTATTTGCTTTTGATTTTCTAATTAGTTTAGATGTTAATATTTATAATGAACTAGAATGATTAGATTGATTGATTAAAATTTAAACGAAAAAGTAGACTGATAGTTTAATAATATAGGGAATTAATATTAAAGGCCTAAAATATAATAATGCAAGGTTGATTGTGTTTTTGCGTAGGATATACATAAGTTTGCTAGATTAAATTTGTAATTCTCATGTCTTTACATTCTAATGCAATATGGTGATAAATGGCATACATATACCAGTTAAGAATCAACAAGATGCAAAGAAAGTCCTGAGAAAATTGAGTGACATAAAGAACTGCTTAATAAATGTTATCTTTGTAAAAGAATGATTGCCTTGAAATGATGACACTTGATCTCATGTTATTCAAATACTCTTATTATGGAACCCTTTTGAAGCCATAATTAGTTTAGTTCACAGTATTGGGCATGCTGCATGACTAGACTCTTTATGATTTCTTAAGAGCAAAGTACTAGTGTTTCTGGGTTTAGGCAAAGTGGAGATTTTCTTGGCAAGTAATTACTTGTCGGGACTGTGCACTAAGTTTGCACATCAAGTCTTGCTGATTGATTGATTTACGATAAAAGTTTTACTACATTAGTTGACTCTTTTCTGTGTTTTCTTGATGTACCATAGTATGCGGTCTTATAAGAAAATATGGCATAAATGACAAAGTAGAGTCAGTCTGTTCTTAAAGCAATATCATAATTTAAATAAATAAATATACATTAAGGCAACTAAAATTCATACAATGATCTAAAAGCAATTAAGGAAGCTAAAATTCACACGATGACCTAAAAGCGATGTGTATGATTTTTCGATCAGTGATCGCGGAGTTGAATTCATGAGAATACCTAGATGAGATAGGGAAAGAAAGAGATTATGAAAGGAAGGAAAGATTTGGGAAGGGGACTATATTGAAAGATTCGGGGAAGGGGACTATATCGAAAGATTCGGGGAACCGTTGCTCCATGCCCGCAGTTCTACAATATGAGCAATACTACAAGAACTATATGTCATGGTTCGACTATGTAAACCATATGTTCAGTCAATATAATGTACGTCTAGAATAAATGTAAGTTTATATAAGTTTATTCAAAAAAAAAAAGTCTAATAACATCTCATGTGCTTAAGTTAATGTAATTCAACACAACTATGTATTGGACTTGACTTTCATATTTTGTTAAAAAAATTCTATTTTTAATTTTTTTTCTCCGCTGCTGATCCAACCAACCCTGGCTTAGCCAAGATCGGCCCGGGCTATCGATTTTGGGCTGACCGATCCAGGACGTTAATAAGGCTTATGACAGTGTCATGGAAAGGCCTATTAAATGTTATGCAGCTGCGTGATTTACCACAGGAATGGGTTCATCTCATAAAAGATTGTCTGTCCACTGCAACCTTTTCCATGATCTTTAACAGTGAGGTGGTTGGTTACTTCAAGAGTACGAGAGGATTAAGACAAGGAGATCCTCTATCTCCTTATCTTTTTATTTTAGTGGAAAATGTATTCAGTAGGATGTGTAAGAAGACAGAATACCAGGGGTGGTTTAATGGTGTTATTGGACATGTGAAAGTATTTCCCATCTGCAGTTTGCACATGATACACTCATTTTCTGACGTGTTATTGGACATGTGAAAGTATTTCCCATCTGCAGTTTGCACATGATACACTCATTTTCTGACGTGTTATTGGACATGTGAAAGTATTTCCCATCTGCAGTTTGCACATGATACACTCATTTTCTGACTAGGAGGGACTGAGCAAATGCAATCTCTTCTTTTTGTTCTAAAGAGCTTTGGGTGCATCTCTGGTTTGAAAATAAGTTTTTGAGAAAAGCACTATACTTGGTGTCAACACGGAAGATATATTCATTAATGTGTGCACATCAATTATTGTTTAAACAAGATATGGACTTTAATCTAGTTAGACTATGAAGCCATTGATAATACTCTTCCTTGTATTTCTTTAAGATCTGAACTTCCTCGGCCGATAACACATCTTGTTCCCTTTTTCATTTCCGATGAATCAATTTCATGAAGAAGCTGCTGCCTAATCTCTCCTGCTCTGCTAAAAGTCTGAACATTTCATTGTTTAATATGTTGCCTAACCCATTTAAGCTTGTTAGAAAATGACAAGAAAGCCTGATCAGCAGCCGGAGGTTCTGTCCACCATTTAATCACTGCCTCCTTAAACCCTTCACAAGAGTGCCAAGCCAGCTCATGTCTAAATATTTTCTTGTGTTAATACTTATTCCCTGTGCTCAACTGTAAAGGGATGTGATCTGAAACGGATTTGGGGAGTTCTTTAGCCTGTCCGAGAGGGAAGAGTTTTAACCATTCAGTTGATATAAAAATTCTATCAATTCTGGACTGAACCACCTTTTGCTTTCCATTTGACCAAGTGAATTTCTGTTTGGTAATTACAAGTCAAAAGGTTCGCAATCCCTAATCCACTTCCTAAACAATTCCATTTCCTTAATCCATTTGTGACCACCAGACCTTTCCCATGGAAACCTTGCACAGTTGAAATCTCCAAGTGCACACCACCCTTCTGGGAATAACCCGTAGAGCTTACATAACTCTTGGAAAAACAAAACTCTAAGTTGATCATTATTTGGCCCATACACTGTTGAGATCACCTACGGAGTATTATCAGAGCTGTTGTTATGTTTGAATTTCACCAAAAGAGGGCAATCATTCATATGACAAGGAAAACCTGCTACTGTAGATTCATTCCACATCAGTAACTGGCCGCCTTTAGACACTTCTGCTGGTAGGTAAGCCCATCCAGTCAATCTGCTACCACACATTTTTCTGACAACCTGATCATCAACCCTGGCCATTTTTGTTTCCTGAAGGCATAAGAAGTCAACCTTAAAAATTCTGATGTAATCCCTGACCACTCTTGAGTTTAATATCACTGTTAAGACCTCTGATATTCCAAGTGATACCTATCATTGAGCACCACTTTGAATCCCTTCCCTTTGTATCTATTTCCTCTAAGACAGTCCATCACCACATTATTCTTAACAAAATCTAGCTCCCTTCTCCCAATCTTCACTCCTCCCCCTTGTCTTTCCCCTTCGGACTGCTTTATAAAGCATCAAATACCCTCAGATTTTTAATAACACTAATAATCAAATTTCCCCTTCCTTCAAAGAGACCCCTATCTTTCTTCCAAATGCAATAATGTCCTCACTCCACTCTTCTGATTGAACTCTCGGAACTAGATTAGAATCACTATCCTTTGGATCAAAAGGAACAAGAGCCCCTGCTGGAATACGATAATCTGCATATCCAGTAGTAAAAGAAGAACCCAAGAAAGCTGGATCCACAACCAAATGTTCACTGATAACAACAGCCTTGTCTGCTCCCTTTTCAACCACCTGCAAAGGCAAGACTTGCCCTGCAGCATAGACATCAAAGGGTTTGTCTGCTAATAACAGCCTTGTCTGCTAATAACTCTTTTTCTTGTTTTGAGGATGCCATTGGATTATGTACTAGGGTTGAATTTTAGAAATAGGTATGTATTGTATGGACACCAAGTTGAAATCGTACATTGAAGGGTTCCAGGTTATTTATGTTTAATCTTAGGGAAGATCAAGGACTAATGTAGCTTCTCTGATGCCCTTTATTTAGCAGTGAAACAAGGGACTTAAAATCTGAATGTTTTTAATCTGAAACCCTAGTAGCGAGTGCTTTAAGAAAGACCATTTAACTATTTGAACTAACGTAAAAGCTGTGTTTACCCAGTATCTTGTGTGTGCACTAGTATTGCTCCATGGGAGCCACTTATTTAAGTACATTGTGACAGAGATTATCTTGTGTGTGCACTAGTATTGCTCCATGGGAGGCACTTATTTAAGTACATTGTGACAGATTATATTAAGTGGGTTTTACATAGAAACCGGTTAGGGATATTTTACCATGGTTTAGGTGAACTATACCCAAGTATATAGATGTAAAAAATAAATGACCCTGGCCTTTAATGTTGAATAATTTTGGGTCCAATCTGGTTTGGGCCGTTTGGCTAATAAGATTATTTTAATGTAAAGCTAGCATGAGCTAGAACCTAAATGTATAATGTACACTGAGTAAATATTTTGGGATAATGGAAGGCTGCTTAGTGTGTTTGATGAAGTAATATGATTAGCTTAAAATACTAATGCAGAACCCTTATGCACTCCACCCTCTGCTATGTCTTGTTGGAAAAGCTTAACTAAGCATGTGTGTTTTCATTTTCCAACATTTATTTTAGTTATTTAGTTCAGTCCAAAATCTATGATAAAACTGTGTATTTAAGGGTATAAACACATGTTGCGAATTAAGTAGGGACATTGACAAAGTTAGCTTAACCTAGCTAAAGATTGTTCTGGAACCTCTTATGTGGGGTGGGGTGGGGTGGGTGGAGGTGATGGCTGAACATCCTAGACAAGGTTATTTGCTTTTGGATGAAGAGGTGACAATGGTAAGGAAGATTATTGATTACTAATTGTTAAGTACCATATGACCAGGTAAAGCCTGATTAAGGATGGTTACACAAGGCAAGGAACGTGGAATCAGATCGAGACATCAGATCATTAGGTCCCAGTTCCATCTAGATTGAGATCAGATTTCACCAACTCGGCCAATCCAAAGGAGGAGAACTGATTCCTAGATCTTCTTCATTCTTACTTAAAAAAAAAATAGAAAAATAATAAAATTTAAAAAAAGGAAAAATTCAAGAAAGTGTATGTGATACAACAACATTCGAATGGGGTCTCAAAGTCGATGGGTAGTTGGGAACTTGGGGAATCTCCTTTCATGGACTAAGATCCTAAATTAAAGATTGGATAGAGTTGGATTGTCCTAGGATCGGCCAGTCCAAGTTGGATAGTCCAATCTTAGCCAATTCCAGGTCATTTTGGTCTATTATAGGCCAATTAGACATGAATTTTCTTATTTTTCTCCATTTTCAGGAGGGGATCAGGTTCCCCCAAAAAATATGATCAGAAGGGCTTAATCCTACAATTCATGATATTGGATGACGTAGACTAGAACTCCACCCAAAATTAATTGGACTCGATATAAAAACTATCTAATATATGTTAATGATAGAAGAGTAAAACATGCTCCATCGCCAGGTGTTATTATGCCGCTTGGTAGTGCAGCCAGGGCAATTTTTTTTTGGAAGGCCGAACCCACCCTACCTTACTGTACAATCCGATCTTAGATCGGACGACCCGAAGAAAGATGAAAATTTGAAAACCGACCCAAATGAACAGTAAAAAAATGCCATGGGGCCTTTCAAGATCTTTACTGTTCATTTGGGGTCGATTTTTGAATTTTCATCTTTTTTTGGGTCACCCGGTCCAAGATTGGATTGTACAATCAGGTAGGGCACCATGGGGGCCTTCCAAAAAATATTTCATTTTTTTTACCCTGGTTGCACCACCAGGCAGTTGTGAGACTTCGATTCTCATCTCCCTTTTATTTTCAACTTTGGTTTTGTTTTTGAAGGAAGATTCTGATTTTTTAAAATAGAATTTTGTTTGAAAGAGAATTTGTGGAGTTCTAGAAAACATGTTATTATCTTTCCTTTTTTTTAATGCAGACTTTGAGAATTTATGATTAATCCTCAAGTCTAAGATTCTTTTGGATCAAGCGTGAATCCACGTTCTTGACATCTCCCTACTGACCTCGGTCAGTGTTAATTACTCCAGTTGTTAACTGGCAACCCTTGATTAACTGTCTATTAAAGCCCTTTGATAAAGCAGGAATAAAGTAAATGGATTGGCAATAAACATGCATAAGAAGAATTGAACATGCATCAATTGATTAACTGTCTATTAAAGCCCTTTGATAAAGTAGGAATGAAGTAAATGGATTGGCAATAAACATGCATAAGCAGAATTGAACATGCATCAATTTATTTGGACCCCTTTTATTACAATATAGCACTTTTGAACATCCCATTGACAGGAATGAATCATCTGAGATTTAGCCACTCTACCAATGAGAGTGAATTATAGCTTTATGGTCAATCCACCATTAGGAAAGAACCAAGTAATTTAATGGCCATTCTACAAGTAGGAACGAACCATGGAAATTGAATATTGGTCACTCTACCAATAAGAGTGAACCACGGCTTCAGATCAATCCACCAATAGGTAAGACCAAGACATCAATTTATTGGCTGCCCTACCAATAAAAGCGAACCACACTTTATAACCAAACCACTAATAGGAAAGAACCACATTACTTTAATGGCCACCCTATCGATAGGAAAACAGAGAGAGGAGGAGAGAGGTTCTTAGTGGAGGAAAAAAAATAGAGGGAGGAGAGAGCTCTCGTATGTGTGTCTTGTCATCTCCAAGTGACTCCTTTTATTATACATGTGAGTCTCCTATGGACCTCACAAGTCCTTGGACTTATCCTCTCACAAGGAGAGAGTCAGAAGGAAACTTATCCACCGCCGATGTGGATGGGCATGGGACTCCTTCCTAACTTACATCTCCCATTTGGACACATTGATTATATGATAATCTCCATAACATCTCGTCTAACTCTTTGTTTCATACGTGAAGATGACATGTGCGACCTGACGAGAAAGATCTTAAACCAGGTCAAGCTGATCTGAGCCCTCCGAGATCTATACTTTGACCTCTGCTGCTATGTGTCTGCACTTATGATTATAGTGGACTCATCCATCATAACTGCTGGCCAACAATGAGTTAAAATGCTATAGGTGTGATGCAAGTCGACTTTTCCTATGCCATACATGTCAATATGCTTCGACTTGACTGCTTTCCTATATATGCTCTGCTAGACCGCATGCATCATGGTCCTTAAAAAATATGCTAAAGTAGCATCATCAAGTGTCCACTTCATGACAAGGTGCATAGTCCCAAATTGTATAAAAAAAGGGTAGAGGCTTCACATGGTCACAAAGTAAGGATTCATTTAGTCACTCCTCTAATGGTCGAAAGGGATAGTACATACAGTATGATTAGTATGTTATGGTAGAACTAAGAGTAGGAATGGCCACACTCAGACACCATACAAAATTGTAACCCTACTTTCCACTAAGCGCATCCAGGTTATCCACATGGCTCTCATCAGATTTAGCTATCAATAGGCTATATGGAAGAGTTCATGTCCGACTGTTTTCAATCAATCTCATCTTAACCGTCTGCTAAGGTAATTACGGCTCTTATCACCCTCCTACTGAACGTAAAATATACACTCCCACTGAGCGCGAAGTCTACAGAGTCTCTCATCATTCTCACTCTTATAGCGATATGATGATTGTCTGTGTGAGTAGACTGATCATAGTCTAGTGGTAAATACATTTCACATTCACAAGTATAAAATAAGTGTGCAAAGAAAATACTCGTATTTTATTACATAAAATGGTGTCCATAACAAAAACAACTAGACCCTTCTTAATCTTAAACCTCCAATATGTTTGAAAAATGAAATTCTCACAAAAGGTTTGGTGAAAGGATCTACAAGCATCTCACTAGTAGAGATATATCTAAGGACCATTAATCCCTGGGCAATAATGTCTTTGATAAAATAGTAACGAGTGTCAACATGCTTTGACTTTCCGTAATACTTGGGGTCCCTCGTATAGGCTATTGCGGCCATATTGTCATAATAGATCACAATAACATCTCTTGTACGTGCTGTGACATCCAAGCTCACCAAGAATCGCCTCAACCAGATGGCTTCCTAGATTGCAGCGGTGCAAGTAATATACTTATCCACATGGCTCTCATCAGATTTAACTATCAATAGGCTATATGGAAGAGTTCATGTCCGACTGTTTTCAATCAATCTCATCTTAACCGTCTGCTAAGGTAATTACGGCTCTTATCACCCTCCTACTGAACGTAAACTATACACTCCCCCTGAGCGCGAAGCCTACAGAGTCTATCTCATCATGCTCACTCTTATAGCGATATGATGATTGTCTGTGTGAGTAGACTGATCATAGTCTAGTGGTAAATACATTTCACATTCACAAGTATAAAATAAGTGTGCAAAGAAAATACTCGTATTTTATTACATAAAATGGTGTCCATAACAAAAACAACTAGACCCTTCTTAATCTTAAACCTCCAATATGTTTGAAAAATGAAATTCTCACAAAAGGTTTGGTGAAAGGATCTACAAGCATCTCACTAGTAGAGATATATCTAAGGACCACTAATCCCTGGGCAATAATGTCTTTGATAAAATAGTAACGAGTGTCAACATGCTTTGACTTTCCGTAATACTTGGGGTCCCTCGTATAGGCTATTGCGGCCCATATTGTCATAATAGATCACAATAACATCTCTTGTACGTGCTGTGACATCCAAGCTCACCAAGAATCGCCTCAACCAGATGGCTTCCTAGATTGCAGCGGTGCAAGTAATATACTTAGACTCCATCGTAGATAAGGAGGTAGACTTCCTTCTTGCTACACCGAGAAATAGCTCCTCCTCTAAGCACAAATACATATCTCGAAGTGGACTTGCACTCATCTCTGTCAGCTGATTCATCGGCATCTGAGTATCCAATCAATATAAGGCTCCCACCATGATAGCACAAAATTAGTTCTCAGTACCTCACAGATATCTGAAAATCTTTTTTTACTGCTTGCCAGTGCGTAGTCTCAGGATTACTTTGATATCTATCTACTAACAATGCCAACTGCAAAGCAAATGTCGGGACGAGTACACATCATGACATACATGAGACAACCGATTGCATTGGCATAAGGGACATCCTTCTTTCGTTTTTATTCTTCCTCTATATTGGGACATTGATCAATGTTAAGAACTAAGCCTTTCTCTATCGGAGTATCCACATGCTTGGCTTTGTACATCCAAAGGTACTCCAAGATTTTCTAAATGTAAGTCTCTTGAGACAAACTTAGAAATCTCTTGGATCCATCCCTCTGAATATTTACTCTCAGTATGTAATCTGCCTCACCTAAATCCTCCATCTCAAAGGTAGAGGATAACAACACTTGAGTGCTTTTGATTAACTCCGTGTCATTTTCGGCTAGCAATGTATTGTCGGCATACAAAGAGAGAATGTGAATACTTTTCCTAACTCTCTTCACATAGACACAGTGGTCTTCTTCAGTCCTTCTAAAGTCAATCGAAATGATTGCTCGGTGGAACCGATAGTACAACTGTCTAGACGACTACTTGAGACTATATATCAAACATTTCAGGTGACACACGTTGCACTTTTATCCTTCAACTTTGAAACTCACAGGCTGAGCCATATAGATATCTTCCTCTAATTCTCCACTGAGAAAAGTTGTCTTAACATCCATCTGCAACAATTCCCAGTATAGATGAGCAACGATAGCCAGGATGAGGCGAATCTTACCATTAGGGAGAATGTCTATTCGTACTTTATTCCCTCTAATTGGGTATAACCTTTTGCCACGAGTCAGCTTTATACTTGTCAATTAACCCATCAGCCTTACGTTTGACTTTAAGAATCCACTTGTTCCTAAAAGCCTTGCGTCTAGGTGGTAGATCAACCAACTTTCATACTTTGTTCATAGCTATTGAAGTCATTTCTTCCCTTACTGCAGTTATCCACTTTTCTGAGTCAGGCGAGGTCATCTCGTAAGATGCATGCTCATTAGTATCTACAGAAGTACACATGAATGATTCTCTTTCAATCGAAGAACGACATCGAAGGATATGTCCATGTTGACTTCTGCGAGGTAAAGTATTATGTGGTTCATTCCCACTGTTTGTTGGAACACTCCTATTGTCTTCGGGAACTTCTAGAACGAGACTAATTCCCCTCATGCCGAAAGACATAGTGTTTTCAGTAGATTTTGTAACTCATATAATTGCATGTCCTGTATAACCTCTCCTATAGATGGGTAATCCCTCTTAAGGAAGACTACATCTTAAACCTCTTTCTCAGTCATTCCTCTATCCAGATGTTCACCATACATCACATAACTCTTGGATTACTCGGGGTACCTTATGAACACCTGTTTATTAGCTCTAGGGCCTAACTTTCCATACTTATGGGAGGTACTATGAACATATCTAGCCAAGGTTAAGAAACCCGGGATCGGGTCCCGGATCGGCCGGTCCAAAACCGATCGGATCGGATCCGATCCCGGCCGATCCTGGCTGAGTCAAGCTTGGCTGGTTCGGATAGCAGAAAAAAATAGAAAAAAATATGAAAAAATGTGGAAAAAATATAAAACACAAGTCTAATGCATAATTGTGTTGAAATACATTGATTTAAAGTACATAAGATGTTGTTGGACAAAAAAACCTTGAATAAACTTACATATATGATTATGAACTGACATTTATTCCAAACGTACAGTATATTGAATAAACATATGGCTAACATACTCAGCCCATGACATATAGCTCTGGTAGTATTGTTCATATTGCATCACATACCGGCTATAGTCATCCGTATTGGTATAAATGACTGAAAATTGTGGATATTCTAGACAACCCCCTGAATAGTCGGATGTATCAGAATGTTGAGGAGGGTAAACTACATATCCAGTAGGCTGACTATACCCTTCGTATGGAGAATATGATGATGCATCTGATAGTTGCTCCTGATATTCCTCTGCACACTGAGGAGCTTTACCTTTGTCCTTCCTCCTTGATCTGCTGAATGTTTGAATGGAAGATTCTTCACGTCCTGCTCTGCTACCATGATGTTCATCTTGGGTAGCATGTGTGTATTCTTCTTCTCCAGTGAATTGAATTGGTGGAGCTGGGGCTGGGGCACTGGTAGCATCTCCGCCATCCTCAGAACTGTCGGAGCTCATCTTTGATGTCGAGTCATTTAAGGTTTGATATTGGACCTCATCACTTGGTTCTGGCGTTTCATCCTCTTCCTCGATGGTCTCCAGATCAGCAATCTGAATTCCAGTACCACTCTTCCTTTTGCTTGGTGCTTGTTTTTTGCTCTTCTTCTGACGTTTTGGAGGAGGAGATTGAAAATCAGTAAGTAATGGAACATTATCTAACTCACCTTCCGCCCATTCCCGATCATTTGGGTTGAATTCAGGCTCATTTCAGGTGCTTGCATCAACCCATGCATTTAGTGGATGTTGCTCCTCGAACAGCTCATCCAAGTCTATGGGTTCTTCTGCATGTGTCTTCTCCGTGGCTTGTCCGGAAATTCTCTCTTTCTCCTACCTTTGAAGGTTCCTTATGAACTCCAGATTTTTTAGCTTCGACCTCATGTTATAATGACAGAATACGAGCTTCTCTAGACGGCTCGACTTCAATCTATTCCTTTGCTTGGTGTGAATCAAGCCAAAGGTGCTTCAGTTTCTCTCACAACCTGATGAAGAGGTTGTTTGACTTAAGACCCGAATTGCAACATAGGCTAGATCTTCATACCCATATGCTTTTCCATGATCTAGCCACCAGTCAGCTGTAAATAGAAAATTGGCCATGTCAACAATGTGCAAGCTATAATTAAAAATTAAGTAGAACATCTAGTTAATAATTTTCAAACCTGGACTCAAAATTTTGGCAGCTCTTTGAGCAGTACTTGTCCCAAAGTGGTATAACATCATTCTGTAATCATGCATTTGCTTACATGCCATTATTACTCTGTCCTCATCTGCAAGCATGCGCTTAATAACAGACTTAGCCCCCATCAACACTTCCGAGCAACTATCATAGCTATCCTTCTTCCCATCAGTTCTAAACATGTACTAAGGGTTGAAAAAATAACCTAAATAAACAAGTCGAAATTAGTTATTACTTAAGAGAAATGTGTATACAAATAATACATATAGAAAGTTAGTAGCTTACCAGCTGCATGTAGATCGTGATGTAAAGTGTGTTCCCAACGTCTGTCTATTATGTCCCACCACTTCACAAAGGTTGTTGGGTTGTTCAGTTGAATGAGCTCCTTAGCTCTGTCCATAGCTTCATATAAATATCCCATATCCGATCTTCTTTCTCCATCACAAGATCGCAAGACACAGACAAGCGGTTCTACAATATTTAACACCGCTTGCACCCCCCTCCAGAAGGGTCTAGACTGAATTAGATCAGCCACTTTCTTACCTTTCTCTCTGACCTTAGTTGGTACATGCCGCAATATGTGATTCTCCCAATCTTCCGATACCACCATCCTAATCAAGTTGTTCTTTTGTTGACTTAAACTATCTAGAGAGATATATTGAGATGCAAACCTGGTGGCTCCCGGACGAAGCAACTCTCTTCCATGAGTATGTGTGCGCATGATATCCAGAATGTTGTTGTGGTTGTAGATGAATGTGGTGATAAATCGACCACTCTTGACCACTCTATCTACCATCGGATCAGAGCAAATGTCTTCCAACATCAAGTCAATACAATGAGCAGAACAGGGAACCCAGTATAGATGTTCTCTCTTCTGCATCAACATTTGTCCAGCTAACTTGAACGCCGCTAACCACTTGGACAATCTTTTTTTCGCCCACTTCTTCCACCATTTGATCCATTAATTCATATAGGTACTGGGCATTCTTTATTTTTCCAAATGCATCAATGGACTTCCAAAATACGGTTCTGGCTTTGCAGTAAATTAAAAAGTTGATCATACTTCTTCTTGTTATCCCTGTAAAGTTCCAAACATGATAAGAAATCAGAAAGAGACCCATTCTGATTAAGAAAAAATGAAGATAAGATAAGAAACTGAAGATAAGATTTATGTACATGTCCATCCATCGCACATTAAAGTGCATCCATACTCATCCCAGATCCTTTCAAATGATTTAATGTATGTTCGTATGTCATCAACTTCCATATCCAAGTACTTGTTGTATATCTCATATGGAGAAGGTCCCTCAACCCCTTTGCCAACTTCTTGTATGGTCTCGATCATGGACTCATAATATGGCCCCTTGGCAGCATTAGCAGGGATACTGTTATAGAAAAACCACCTAGATGTAGCTCTCCCTATCTTCTCCTTACAAAGTTTTAAGTTCTTGAATGCAGCACTAATAGAAGGTTGTTTATCCCTCTTCTTGGTGAGCAAGGGATCTATTGGACCTACTCTAGGATCTCCAGCTCTAGTGAACTCCTGAGGCAGCTCCTCGCATACATTAACGCTCATGCCGGCGCTAGTGCTCTCTTGTGCAGAAGGTGTGGAGCCACTTCCTTGTCCTCCATATCTTCCAGTTTGCCGAAATAAGTCCTCATCTGCAAAGGACCGCCGGCTTGCTTCCATTGCACGTCGCAATTCAGCTTTAAATGTAAAAGAAAAAAAATTTAATATACTATAACTATTTGTCTGAAAACGTTAAATAAAGAACATGAAAATAAGTTAAATAAGAAACTTACTTGTATCCCAATCATCAACATTTATAGGTTGATTACTTCCACCAAGCCGGACTCCACCATCAGACCTTCGCGCTGGTTCAAACAATTCCTCTCGAATTTCCTGTCTTCTTCTGGCAGTACTTGCTTTGCTTGATTCCTTCTCCTTCATATAAGTTCGAAATTGGATCTTAACCTCTGAAGGAACTCGAGCACATGCTGCAACTTCACCTTTTATTCCAGCAATATGTTGTTTGAATCGGTAGACCCCGCCAGAGACGACCCGGTTGCAATATTTGCATTGTACCTTTCTTTGGCCCATGTCCACCGGTGTGCAATGACCCCAAGCAGGATCAGCACTAGGAGGATTCCCAGATGACCGCTCAGCAGCACCTTGAGATGCCATTCCTTCACAACACAAGAAGATGAGAGATTGCGGAGCTTGTAGTAGACTAGAAGTGACCTCGTGGGAGAGATGGAGAGAGAATTCTATGATCGAGAGAGTGGGAGAGAGAGCAAGAATGTTAGGAGGCTCAAAGGAAATTTGTGGAGCCTTAGGAGGGCCTTGGGGGGGTTTAAATAGACCCTCAAGGCCCAAACTAGCCGTTGCTGGCCGTTTGGGAACGGCCAGCAACGACTAGGTTGACCCCCAACGGCTAGTCAAACTAGCCGTTGGGGGCCGGGTCGGGCCGATCCGAGCCGACCCGGCCCGATCCGGTCTCGGATCGGACGATCCGAGTCGGATCGGGCGATCCGAATCCTGGACTCAGCCAGGTTACTCGGGATCGGCACGGTTGGCCCAAAACCGGTCCGAGTCGGCCGATCCGTGCCTATCCGAGCCGAGTTTTTAAACCTTGTATCTAGCTGATCCCCACCGGCGTAAGTCCTTCAAGTATGGCTTTTCGCCTTTCCATAATTTTTAGGGAGTTGAAGGTACTGACTTAGAAGTCACTGAGTTTAGGATATAGGCAACAGTCAATAGTGCATCCCTCCAGAAATTTATTGAAAGGTTAGCTTGCGCCATCATCGACTGAACCATCTCAATAAGAGTAGGATTCCTTCTCTCTGCAACATCAATTTGTTGCGAGGTATAAGGAATAGTATGCTATCTGCAAATTCTTTTTTCTTCACATAACTCTCTGAACTGATCTGAGAGATATTCTTTGCCCTTGTCAGTGCGAAGAGTCTTAATGCTCTTCTCTTTATCATTCTCTACCTCAGCAGAAGACACTTAAAACAAGTTAAGGCCTCTGAGCGATGAGAGAGAAAATATACTGACCTATAACAAGAATAGTCATTTATGAAAGTGATAAAGTAGAATTCGTTATGACATGTCCTCACATTTAAAGGTCCACGTATGTCTGAGTGGATTAGCTCTAATAGGTAAAGGGCTTCTTAGCCTTCCCAAATGGCTTTCTGTAGGTTTTTCCTACCAAAGATGGCTCACAGACACGGAGACTCACCTTAGTGAAGGACCCCAATAAGCCTTCTCGAGCTAATCGACTCATTCTCCCATGTCTTCTATGCCCTAGTCTTATATGCCATGATATAGATTCAGAAACAATATTAGAAGAAGATACAATTAATGAAACAGAATGATTATTTTCTAAATTCATAACAAACAAGTTATCTCTTAAGTAACCAAGACCATAAAGATTCTTACTATAATAAAGAGATACTAAGGTCCCTAAAAGATTGAAAGAATAACCTAAACATAAAAGTGCTATAACTAAAAATAGATTACATCAAACACCAAGTGCATAAAGCACATCATGTAAAAAAAAGAGTGTGTCCAAATTGCATCTTTAGTTGGTACGAGTCAACTTCAAGGACTTCTTCCTAAGCACCATTCCCTATGGTGACATACTGGCTGCCAGCTGGTATTCGACAATAATCTAAGAACCCGACTCGCTCACGAGCTATGTGGTTGGTTGCTCATGAGTCTACAATCCAATGAGAGATTGTATAAGTAATAAACACATCAGAGCATACATAAACATGATTACTAGGGATGAGACAAACCCTTTTAGGCTCAATGCAATCACTGGCATAGTGTCCCATCTTCTAGCAATTGAAGCACTTAACCTTGCTCAGGTTTTTCTTTCCTCGCTTGCCACACTTACCCTTTTAGTTGTTTTGCTATCCCTTCTTCTTTTCAGCCTTCTGCTGAAAGTTATTGTTCTTCTTGGTGTAGTTTCACCTGGGCCTTTTTGTCTTAGGCTTGTTTACATTAGCTACAATGCACTATGACGGGTCGCCTCTTTGCGTTCTGCTTTTAAGTTTTAACTCTAGATGACATGAAACATCACTAAAAGTCTTGATGCTTTTATTATGAGTTAGTACCAATTTGATATGCTCTCAAGAAGAATTGAGAAGAGACCTCAGTACGGCAAGTATCTGCTGCTTATCTAAGAGCTCAATACCAGTTATCTTTATTTCTCTTATCATTGAAGGCATCACCCTCAAGTGTTCTGTTATGGAATGCTTGGGGTCCATCATATATTGATTGAACTTCAAAGTTAAGGTCCTCAGTCTCATTGTTGATCTACTCATATTGGAGCTTCAATTGCTCCCATATCTCTTTGACAGTTTTGTAGCTTTCAAATTCTTTGATAAGGTCATCGTATATGTAGCTCAACATAGTATAATGCACGTTTCTGTCCTTATTTAGTCATTTATTATAAGCTCGCTTGTCATGATTGACTTATACAAGCGGTCCATCATCTGATGGTGGCAGTATCATATTGGTTAATGTCTTAAGTACCTCCTTGTTAAGGAAATACTGTATTTTTCTGCACCACATATCATAACTTTTGCCCTTTAATTTATCTTGACCAGACAACTCGTGGTATAATGCTTTTGATGCCATTGTTACCTTCTATATTACGCAAGTAGAAAATTAATAACTTAAAAAAAATAATCTTAAAATGAATTGGTTTTGTTTCACATATCTGAGTTCAAAAACTTTGTTAGGCTCGTAATCATCCCCTTAATATAGTTACAAACTATATTCCTAATTAAATAAGAGTGAAAAAGAGATTGGAACATTAAGGGACTCATTCACCAATATTAAATCCGTTTGATTTAATAAAGAAAAGGTGAGGATGCATCCCCATTTTAAAAACATGATAAGTATGTAGGAACGTATTTCCTAAATATAACGTGCATACACAGGAGGGTACATCAAAAAAAAAAAAAAAAAATCATGCTACCACGGATCAATATGACAAATATATACTGGCAATTCATTAATAATTAAAAAAATGAACTATCCCCCTCCCTTAAACTATAACTGAGTGTGACCAATAACAATCAAACAAAAAAATAGTTGGATAGCCAGTGTCCCAGTTAGTCTATCATACAGACATAAAAATAATAATATTAAAGTATGAAGTCCATATACAATTTAAAATTAAATTACATAGTTTAAATTGTACAACTTAGGCATCGATTTCGATCGGCCCCTAATAATTATAATAAAATTGGACTTGAACAATAAAAATGTCAAGATGGTATCACCACGGTCTCCAATGAATCCTTGAAAAAATAACACTTTGAGACACTGGCCATCCGTCTAATGAACCACACACACAACCATGCAATATTAACATAATGTTCATGTAGAACATATTCCGATACCTTGTTGCGTGCGCAGAGTCCCCATGGGCAGAGCAACAGGACCGATCTTCTCAATACGTGTGGATTGTCCTTGTCGTCGTGGACAACTATCAAAGTCATCTACTTCTTTTACCCGTCAGTTCTCGAGGTCACAGTGGTTCCCCAAGAAAAGAGAAAAGAGAGAGGAGGAGGGAGGTTCTTAGTGAAGAAAAAAAAAAGGAGAGGAGAGAGCTCTCGTATGTGTGTCTTCTCATCCCCAAAAGACTCCTTTTATACATGTGAGTCTCCTATAGATCCCACAAGTCCTTGAACTTATCCTCTCACAAGGGGAGAGTCAGAAGGAAACTTATCCACCACCAATGTGGATGTGCATGGGACTCCTTCCCAGCTTACAATTTGGTAGCAGAATAAGGAGGAATAAGATGACTTATTTCCCCTTATTCTTTCTGTCATGCTTTGATTGTATGGATTTCTTAACCTGAGTGGAAATGCTTATTCTAGAATAAGAGAGAATGGACAATTCAAGTAAAATGTTCAAATTGCTTGTTCTACATAGAATAAGCATTAATGACACCTCTTTTATCTCCTTTTTTTTTAATTTATGTTACCTAATTAGAATGGCTTATTGAGTAGAGGTAGAATAGAATTGCCAAAGTAAAATAAGCCTTGTTCTGGTATAAGCAATCTAGAATTGCTTATACCATCCTAAACTCCTCTCACTAAACATAAAATCTAATAAAATAAAAATCAAATAACTAAACTAAGTTCATAGTGTAACACCTCGGACATCTAAGCAGTACATATCCCAATTATTTTAAGGTCCTCAACTGGCTGGTTTGTAAATTCAAATGATATCTAAACATATAGCATGATGATTGAATCAAAGCATGAGTATTGGTAGAGAGAAACATGGACAAATGAGAATTTTAATTGGAGTAGAAAGGGTGCAGGATTGTGCTATGCTGCTTTTAAGGGATTAGGGGCGATTTTGCTAGTAAGGTGGTTGCTATAACTGCAGTTTTCTTCACCATTTTCTTCCAATCTTTTTGCTTTGTCTCTCCCCTATCATGTAGGTAGAGGGCAGAGATTCATCACTCTGCATCTTTGGGCTTTTTATTAACCGTCTAGTTGTTTGCCAAGCAGGTGTAAAAGAGATTCATTGGAAATGCAAATGAGAATAATAGTTGAGGATCGACTTTTATGTAGAAAAAAGGTTATTGTTTTGCTAGAAGGGAAGATCAAGAGCAGACCTCTAGGACACTCTTATCTGTCCCTTTTCTTTGGAGATAATCTTCTCATTCTGTTGCTATCTTTGACAGCAGTGACACCTGGGAATCGTCCTCAGTGTCTCTTCCTAGAAATACAACAATGTGTTCATCTTTTGCCACAGTTTGAAGTTTTTTCTGTGCTTATAATATTTGAGTCATACTTGCTGCAATGTCCCAAGGCATTGCAGCTGAAACCGTCATTTGATTTTGTGATCGGACAACAGATGGCTGCAGCACCACCCCGCAGGGGAGGGGGGGTGCAGCTAAACTTGAAGTCTATGTGGCAGTTGCAGCTGCAATGCCGTTGGGCATTGCCACAAGTAGTACTCATGTCTGTTCATTTTTGTCCTAAATGCATTCTAACTGAGGGCCAGAGCCCAGACTCCCACTAAAGCTATAAAGAGTTCTTAGGTCTACATCTTGAACACCTCCATGGTCCTGTACACTCTTTTCTTTCCTTTTCTGCTTCACTACCTCAATCTGTTTATTCTTCCCACTATTTCTGAGGAACTTATCATACTAACCCTCTCCATACTTCCAAGGAAGATGAATATTAGTTGGATGGAACAGCTTCTAGAGGTACAATCTTCCCTGCTTTCTTCTGAACTTGTTCATTCTTGCCGATTAACATCTGTGATAGCCCAGAATGGGCCAATTTATCTGTTAACCAGCACGGAATGGGGCCAAATTATCTGTTAACCAGGTATTTCAATAGTCTGTAGGTTTAGTCCTACCACTCTTCCTCTTCCATATTGATGCTCACTGTAGGGTAGTCACTCAAATATGATTACATCTCCGTCTCTCATGATGAGTATTAAAGCCTGGCTTCTCAATATCAGGCTTCCTAAGTAAATTGTGATATGAGTTGTAAATGGGACTGAAGTCCTGGGTTCACTGTGCAGAAGATGCACCTGCTTCCTTGCTTCTGTTGAGAACTGTTCTATAGCATTCTGGGCCTCTTTGAATGGGTTGCAAGGTCTCTTATTGCATGCTGGATCTTACTCTGTTGGGTTCAATGGGCCTGCCAAGTTTGAGTTTTGTTTGTACAGATGAGTTAACAGATCTGCTACTGGTTTTATAAACCCCTGAACCAAGTGGGAGCAAGGTTCGTGCCGACTTGGATCTCCCATGATCCAGTGCGAGTCGGGTCGAGTCGTACAAACTCGGCCGAGTGGCAGGGAAAAGATCTCTCAAATCGCACAGACTCGGTCGAGCAGCACCAACTCGGATTCGCCATGATACGGTATGAGTCGCCCGAGTCGGCACGAGTCGATCCAGTACGGCAAACCATGAGTGGGAGTTTGAGGCTACTAAGATGTTGCTTTAGAGTTTATTTGTAAATGAGAGAATCAATTTCCTCTTCTTTAGGACATGGCTGGTGGCTGAGTTGTTGGTCTCTTTTTGTGCTAGAAGAATAAAGGGGTGGATGACCTGTCTATTTCAGATAACTGGGTGACCTGGTAAGTGGGGCCATACCAGACTCTTGGTTTGGCAGTTCTGGGTCTTGGACAGAGTAAGGAAGATGCAGCAGAGTGTGGAGCTTGTGCAGGGATTGTGGTCAGAACTTGAGGAAGTTGTGATACTGGGCAGCAATAAGTTACCCCTGCAGTGGCTAGGAAAGATAAGTAAAAAAAAAGATGTGGGAAGAAGAAATCAATGATGGACAAGATGGAATGTGACGAAGATGGTGGGCGATTGTTGACGTGTCCCTATCAAAAGGTTTACATGCAGGGTCTAAGCATGTTGGGGAAGAAGGAAATGAAAATAAACTGAGGAGGAAAGGTTGCAGAAAGAGAATAGTGAAGGCAAACCGCTTGGCTTTACACTTCTGCCCAGTGAGGAGGAAGAATTGGTCACCCATGAAAGCTCTCAAATGCACTCGTCCTTGACCCTGATTAAAATATTTAAAATAAACTGATTACTGGACTATTTATGTTCCTAAGCCTTTACTAGCCCCTAACAAATAAAAAATGACACGATTTCTAATACTTCAAGATATGGGGATTTATTCACCTTCCCCCCAAAAAAGGATATGGGGATTTAGTCACAATATATTAAATAAGCCATAGTGTATAGTTACCTTGGCTGAATATGCAAGCATCGAAGGGGCTGCTGACATTTATGTCATGGAAGGAAAATTTAATAAGCAAGAGTTTGCTGCTGACATTTAGAGCATAAGAGGAAAATTTAATAAGCAGGAGTTGGAAGGATAAAACATTGAGCTTAAATGTGCAATCATAAAATCCGAATGAGTTTGTAACTGTATGTACAAACTCTATAAATGTTTTCAACTAGACAGAGAACTTAAACATAGTGAATCAAAATTATGTTTATGAAGAGTATAATCAAAGGTTCTATGAGGCATAAGTAGCCAAGGTGCATAGATCACCGTTAAGAGTCAAAATTTTATCAATAAAGTAAAGAAAGAGTAGATATAGGTGATGGATAATGCCCGTTTATGAAGAGTATAATGAAAGGTTCTATGAGGCATAAGTAGCCTAGGTGCATAGATCACCGTTAAGAGTCAACATTTTATCAGTAAAATAAAGAAAGAGTAGATATAGGTGATGGATAATGCCCGACCCTCCAGGCTCCTAGGTAGCGAGTATTATTGTGTAGCTGGATGGCTTTTAAGATTAAGGGATAATTCGAAACCTGAATAAGGAATGAGTTTTGTCTGATAACTTATTTCACTGCGGACAAAAGTGACATGCAAAATCCTCGAATACCATCAAACATTTGTCATTTGCAATTTGCTTCAGGTTCTGGTATTACTCAGCTTCATGCAATTTTGTGATATTCAAATCTAGTGTCCATTCTGAAGCTTTGGAACAATGGTCTTTAGATGGAGCCCCTCCCCCTGAATTTTAGATATCTAAAACCCTGTGTAAAAGTAGATTTGGCATGATTGGCGTTTCATCACAATCATTAATTAGCCAGCAAAGTTGCTGCAGTTGTCCTTCCATTTCTTTTTCATTATGCTTACTGTCTTGAGATTTGCTTATATGTTTCGAGGATGCTCATTCCTTTCTTTTGTTTTCCTTTTTTTGATCAGGGAGACATAGTTGTTGACAGTAACCATGGCAATTATACTTATTGTGTCTATGATTCTGATGTTGCAACTGGTTACGGCGTTGGTGCTTTCCTGTTTCTGTTTTCAAGTGAGTCTCTACTTATGACTGTGACAAAGTGCATGTGTTTTGGGAGGCCGCTAGCACCTGGTGGGAATCGAGCTTGGTCCATCATATATTTTGGTTCATCATGGTAAATTTATCTTACCTTCTCAATCATACATTCAGAATACACTAACGTCGATGCCATTCTGTCCAGTGGCTGGTGTTATTTTGAGTTTGTGAGGTTTCCCGGGGAATGCTGTATGTAATAAGTTTTTTCTTTTGCAGGATAACTTTCTTAATTGCAGAGGCATGTCTAGTTGCTGGGGCAGCAAAGAATGCCTATCACACCAAGTACAGGGGTATGATTTATGCACAGAACTGGACCTGTGAGTACCTCAGGAAAGGCGTCTTCCTTGCAGGAGCTGTGTTTGTTGTCTTTACAATGATTCTCAATGTGTACCTGTACATGTACTTCACGAAGGCTACGAGTCAGGGAGCTCGCAAGAACAACCGTGCAGGCTCAACTGTTGGGATGACTGGCTATGCGTGAAGATGTCAACCTACTGGAGCTTCAGTCCCCTTTCTTTTTGAGCTGCACAGGTCTCTCTCTGTTTACTAATTGTGATCATGCAACATTTGATGGCCCTACATGTAAGTGGTCTCTGGAGTAGGGTTTTCCATTAAACTGATATGGTGACACTTTTAAGATGATAGAATATATATATATATTTTTTACCATCTTCAACTATTATATATACTTCCCCTGCTCACTTTGCTGGTGTTATGGACCTGTGGTTTCTGAAATTAAGTACGCACGTGATGTGTCTATGAAAAGTTTTCGCTTCCAAATTCAGATGTGTCTATAGAATTGCCTACCTGGTGAAAGGATAATTCAGTAAGACCTTTTTCTTGTGTTTATGTTGAACATGTTGGGTGTTTCTGCTGGAATCTCACTTTCTTCCCTGATTTTCTTTGCATCTTTTTTTCTAGATGGGAAAACAAAAAAAACTATTCACTTGGTGAGAATGGGTGCTGCATTGCTTTTCGATAAGAGCAGTACATGATGGGGGATTACATATTCCTCATTCGTAAACACATTGAAAGGTATCCAAATTCGTGCAACGTCGAAAATTGTCCCAGTTTCCAGGGGACTGGACTTGGTCAGCCTGTTATCCGTTGTCAATCCCTGTTTAATCGAATGCCCAAATGCGTGTTTGCAAAAGAAGAAAAAAAAAAAATCTGTGTTTTTGTTTTTCTACTCTAGTGATAATTGCCCGCTGTGCATTTTATGCCAAATATCGCAAGCATAAAGTCAGGTTTATTCCGCTTGAAGAAAAATAAGAAACGTTTGGCATGACCTTAGAAGCCTAGATTCGAGACGAGACTACCTACCTGAAGTCAATTAGTATGTTAACCTTGAGTTCCGATTGATAAATCAAGAATTTCTCACATCATCATGTACTGACTTGTCGTCGACCAACATGTTCTGCCAATTAGAGTTTGGAGTCAGCCTTAGGTGACGTTTGATAAAACTTATTTTAAATATCTTAAGTCTAATTTTTCATCTAGTGTCTAAATATGTAAAAAGAATAAGAGTTAGTTTGGTGAATAACTTAATTGACATCCAAATTAATGTATTATTTTATAAAAATATTTTTAAAATGCTAAACAATACTTATAATTTTGTTTCTTTTTGTTTTATTACCATTATAAATCGATGGGATATGTGACTTTTACATATATATCCCTACAACTATATATTTACATCTACATCCCTAACTTTTATATTTTACAAAAATACCTTAAGACATAAAATACTCATAATTTTGTTTATTACAGTTGAAATCAATAGGATGTTGCGACTTTTACATATATATCCCTATAACTATAATATTTATATCTAGGTCCCTCACTTTTATATTTTGCATTTAAAGATTAAAAATATTCATAATTTTGTTCTTTTTTATTTTATGACAGTCGTAATCGATGGGATGTATGACCTTGACATATGTATCCCTATACCTACAATATTTACATCTACATCCCCAACGTTTATATTTTGCAAAAATACCCTTTAAAATACTCATAATTTTGTTCTTTTTTATTCTATTATAGTTGAAATCAACAAGATGTGACTTTTACATATATATATCTCTAATTATAATATTTACATCAAGGTCTAACTTTTATAATTTGGAAAAATACTCTTAAAAGCTTATAAATGCTCATAATTTTATTCTTTTTTATTCTGCTACAGTTGAAATCAACCGGATGTGTGCCTTTTACATATATATCCCCTAATTATAATATTTACATCTAGATCCCTAACTTTTATAATTTGAAAAAAATACCCTTAAAAACTTAAAAATACTCATAATTTTGTTCTTTTTTATTCTACTTTAGTTGAAATCAGCCGGATGTGTGACCTTTACATATATCCCCCTAATTATAATATTTACATCTAGATCCCTAACTTTTATAATTTGAAAAAAATACCCTTAAAAACTTAAAAATACTCATAATTTTGTTCTTTTTTATTCTACTATAGTTGAAATCAACCAGATGTGTGACCTTTACATATATCCCCCTAATTATAATATTTACATATAGGTCCCTAACTTATATAGTTAATTCTTCCATTATAGGTAAATCAAAATTTTCACCGCACATGTTTGAATAAATAGTTGGAAAGTATATCATAGAAATGATCTAATTTTGTTCTGTATGAACCAAGAAAGAAGAAAGAAAGAAATCATTATGAACCATACTTGCTCTTTGTTGGGATGTAAAACACCAAAAAATTATTGTAACACCACATTTTATCTTGTGAAACATATCGATCTTCCATAATATGCCACTCTTTTTTCTCAAACACTCAAAATTTCCAAGGATCTAGAATAAGATCATGATATTTTTCATTTCACGTAACAATCATTCATAGTATCATATAACAAACTTGTTCCCAGCCTCCCTATTCTAATTAAGAATGTTGATAATTCATAAAATTGTTACAACCAACAATATCTAGAAAATAAAAAAATATAAAAAATAAGATCAATTTAACAATATCAACATCTAGACAACACGCCCATGTATTCCCCTACTCATGTGCCCCACCTATTTACATTTTGGCAAATCACATCCCTATCAGTCAACATGTCAATAGCGAGTTGGGTAGTCCCTTGCTAGGTGTCCGACCTATTGGGTTCGCTGTGTTGGGATTGATAAAAAGCAACAGAAATAAATTTTTGGATCCTGTGCTGTTTTGAATAAATAAAACATATCAGATGTGAAGAAAATAGTTTTCACCTTGCGCGGATTTAAATCCGCGTTCGTCTAGTTCCGTGGGTGCGATGCCGCAAGTCGCACAGGTGCACAACCTCTAGCGGTATCCATACGGTCTTCCTCTTGACGGATCGTCCTCGCTTCCTTGCTCGGTGTGGCGGCTAGCACATGTCAGAGTTGCTGGCCTCTATCTAGCAACAGTTCTTTTTTAATTAGTGTGTTTGCGATTTTTCATAAAAACATACACTTATCATAAAACCCGTCAAATAACTCATAAATTGAAGACCTTTTGCGTGTGACCCTCTAGGTCCAAATACTAGTCCAATTAATGGCCCATTAAGTCCAGTAACTCCTTACTGACTCACTAAATTAATTACTATCCATATATTAATTAATTAGTCAAATTTAATGTTCCACAATAAATTCGGACGAACCTCCGATCACGTTGGGTGCCAAGCAACACTGCGTGAACCTGGAAGGCATTGGGGTTCTGCAACCCACTAATGGAACCTTTCCATCATTGATTACCGTGTGGATATAATCCTTCATCTGTATAATGTTCCCAAATCAACATAAGGGTTCATTGTTAAACCCTAGCTGATCAATTCACTTGAATCAGATGCCGTTAAACTATATCAGATAACTCCTTATCTGATACAGTGTCCGCCCTAGCCAGGGACCTAAGCGTATCATTCCCGGAACATTCTCTCTCTTATTACCGAGAGCGGATGATCCCTTGTTGACCACACAATTACCTTTGAGGGCATCTCCCTAAACCCAATCACTTAATTTGTTGATATCTTATGGTTAGAGATTCGTTAGTCAAGGTCAAAGCTCAGAGACCTATCAACAAGGCATCCTTGGTGTCTCAGGTCTAAAGACCAACCACACAACCGTGATAAAGAATCAAGCTGGTTAATAGTTAGGTAGATACCATCCAACGATTCATGGTCGGATCAGTCCAGTGAACTCATTCGCCAATAAGCACCTACAGGTCCAACATAGTGTCTCCACACAAGTGACTTATAGGATTAGTCACCCTCATTAATGAGCTGAAGAAACCTGTACTAGTCTAACTGGATATATGATGTCCTTCTCAAACATCCTTCGACTAGGAACAATTAAGAACATGTGTTTACAAATTTTCAGTTATGTAATTATGATATCATCATAATCCGAAGACTATTGCACATGTTCATGGACTTCATCATAAAACAATAAACAATGTCGAATTACATACACAATAAATTTAAGCCATTTTATTAGTAACTGAATAATACAAAATATTTGATTGGCTTGGAGGCCACCTAATACTAACACGACCTTGTCGCAACTATGACAGACGCCTACATTTGGGTATTTGCTAGTCATGTGCCCAGGCCAAGAGGCAAACGGTCTTGTATTATTGTTGATAATTTGGCTCTCGTGGTGTACAAGCCTAGCAAAGGGAGAGTAGAAGAACTAGTGCTCAGAAATGCCAACTAGTACAATAGAAGATTACATGCAAATTTACCTTCTGAATAGCATCCAACTCATATAGCAGAACTTGATAGAACTTCCCTTTACTAACACCATTCCTAAAAAGGATAAAAAATGAAATTAAACAAGATGATATTAAGGAGCATAAACATGTATTATAAATAATGAGCAAAATAGAATCATCATGATGGATAAAATAATATGACATTTTTGCATAAAGAAAAATATGTAGATCAAAGCTAGACAACAATAATGGTAAAAAAATAATCAAATTGCCAATCTATTGCCAATAAAAATCAAGTACTTATTTTTTGTCCTTCGCTATATTCAAAGATCCTTTTTTTCTGGCATTTTTTTTTTGGTTTCGATGACCATGTCATCTTAAAGACCTTTATAGCATGAAACATGAAGGAGAGAATGAAGAATCACAACAACAACAATTAGTTGGGAATTCATCAATGAAAACAAATAAATGGGAAATTAATTAAATTAAAAAACACATATTGCCAATGGAAAGCATGGTACCAAAAATGCATGAAGCATTCTAGCTCTCCCCTTTTTCCGGTAGCATGGAGGGTGGAGCGTATGAAATTAGATCTCCTAGGAAGAGAAAAAGTAGGTAGAGGTGTACGTTGTACAAAACAGGAGTGTAGATCGCTCTAATAAATGGATTGTAACTCTCACAATGCCATCTAAATTACTTGGGAAGGAAACCTAAAATTCCTAATAGTGGACAACACATATATACTAGATTAAACTGAACAAACTACACTATGAAACAAAAAAATTTACTTGGAAAAGAATGATAAGTCAGCATTAGAATGTCTATAATAGTTCACAGAAAATTTATGCTAGCATCCCCCAACATAGACTAGAAACATAACAACACAATTCAAATTTCCACGATTGGACACAGGCTAAAATATGCAATGGTGCAAGAATTAAAGACCAGAAGCATAGCAAAGCAAGAAGTTGAAATGCAAAATAAGTAGAAATGTGCACTAGACCTCATTCATATGGTTTGTTGTAATTGCCGTGCGAAAGCCTAGTTATCCATTTCTTACCTCTTCTTTCCCTTAATGGTTTTCTATTTCCACAGTGAGGAGTGGGGAACTCCATAGCTAGCCTTTTTGTCGATTAGGCAAAATAGAAAATAGTTAAATTAGCACTCTATACCCCAATTTTTATCCTTATTGGTTTTTCTGCAGCCTCTTCTTATCCTTACTGATTTTCCCTTGTGTGCACAATGGAGCAATCTATACCCAACTTTTTATCATATACCGGATACCCAGAAGAATACTTCCATGTCAGAGACCATAAACTAGCCATGTTAAAGTCAAACCATGAATAGAATTTTATCTTCATCATAGCATCATGCTGGTCCAAAGTGAGCTTTTCAAGAAGGTCATCTAGAAAAGCTGATAAGTCAAGGCAATGACAGTAGCTTCATTTCCACAGCTATATTTGACAAACGAGGAAGGGAAAATACAAGATACACTAAATATGCCTTCCATAAGCCATGCATAATCATGTGGTCTCTCTGTTTTTTTTTTTTTTTTTTTTGTGCAATCCCTTACAGCCGATGAACTGTAAAAGGAAATTTTTACTGAACTATGGATTTGCCATGTTTCACTTACCTACATTCAATCAGGTCTGTGAAATTTGTTTAGCTTAAGCACTTGTGAAATTTTAGGCATGGTATCCACCCATTCTCCATGTTAAATTTTAGAATATCTTCGTTTGATCCGTAAAAGGACTGTGGAATAATAAATTTATTTATTTATTACTGAGTTTTAAACATGGTGCTTGCATGAATTGCCACTTTCGGTAACCCGGATGATTATTTTTACTATAGACAAAACCCCTTAGATGTAAGGACATTTTGAATAGAATAAAAAGTGCCTCACACAACATGAAGTGGCACCAGGTTTTTACATCAAGTAAACAGTAAGGTAACCTTAGACCCTCTTTATTATGTTCTCCACACTCCACAAAGAACCATGTTCACTAACTTAAAATAGAAAAAAAAACAATGAGGTCAGTAAATGATTGCAAGTACATTTTAAATTCAAATTGAAAATGATAGGGCAGTTCAACTTCAACTACTCTTTGTAGGTGCCATCAAATTCAGATTGAAAATGATAAAAGAACTTAATGGAATGGCCAACAAATGTGCAGAACAAAGAAGGGGGCAGAATTGAACACAACTCCCATGACATGATAATGATACATTGTAAATAATATAATATATCCAACACTGAATGGTATCAAAATTAAGATTTCGGAAACATATGTTTCTATTTTCGCTTCCAATTTTATTTACTGGAATTTCCTTTGCCACTTCTATTTCTATTTCGGTTTCTAGTTTCTACAACCCTCCCTTTCCTTGCAAGAAAGGAGGAGAGGTCTGTCCTGACTCCTGAGTCTCCTACCAACAATGCCCAATATTCTCACTCTCCTTCCCGTCTGCTAGCACAACATGCTTCATAAAAGAGAACTCGCATCAGCATGTTCATATAATCAGATCTGCAATCGGATGATTAAAAAAAAATCTAAAAAAATAAAAAATCCACTGCATCTGTTTCTTACCACAATATGCCATGCTGCTCTTCGGATGCAACTTCAGAAAACACACTCTGTTTATCATAAATGCATTCTTCATAAACTTAAGTTTTGTGGTCTTGTGTAAACATAATTAAGCTTTTGATAAACTTGAGAAGGTTTTGAGTTTACAATAAACTAGAGTGAGTTTATGACAAATCCACGAATCCGTTTCTTTTCACCATCCAAACCAAGGTTGTGGTGAAAACCGAATTTATAGTAAACCTAAACGCATTTATGGTTTGCATCCAAATAGGACCTAATAGATAATGCATTTAAGTATAACTGAAGCCATTGCATAGCCTGAAGAGTAAAGAGCACCACACACCAGATCAGGCACCAATCTAGCACAAACCAGAAAAAGGAGTCCTTCAGTTTGTATGAAATGTGATCAATTATTGGTTTTGACATCACAAATTTTAAAGCAGCAGCAGCAAAATCCTGGATTATAAAATCAAAACGGATAAAAAGAATGGCAAATAGGTAAATCGACTTCAAAACCCAGCAATTTACAGCAATTCAAACATGTGAAAAATTCAATAACTATGTGTGGCACTCTAAACATTACAAAGAAGTCATTCTTATGATATTTTACACTATTTTACAGCAGTTTACAGCATCTGGCCATTTCAAACGTCTGACCATTTCAGACATTAGACGTCCATTATGAAATATCAGAAGGATTAAGCAAAGAAAAACGCTAGTATGTATGCAGGATACACATCTAAGGTGGATGGATCGTGACAGACGCACATAACATGAATGTTCACATGATATACAAAATCAAGAATCGTGATAAACAAACCCAGAGTTAACTGTGACATAAACCTGATATGCATGCTCATGGACTAGTGAAATGGCAACTGGGAAACATGAAATCAGACCTGAACAATGATGCTTTGCAGAGTAATGAGCTGAGCCTGATGTAGGTGCAAAGAGGTACTGAAATTGGGACTGATAGAGAGAGTGAGCCTGAATTGGAGATTGGGTCAGGTTGGTTGCCGGTAATGGATGTGAACCGTGGGCTGGTTTGAGTATTGTTCAAAAATGGGCTTGCTGATTTGAGCACAGATTAAGAAATTGGGTTTTGGTTTGGGTCTGACTCCAAAGTTTGGCTTCATGAAGTCAAAGTCTTAAATTTTGATGGCGTGTGTAATCTGGGTATTGGGATAAGTCAAAGTCTATTGCCTTGGTGATGGAACTGTGTGGGTTGTGGTTTGAATAGGTGGGCTAAATTCCTCAAGTTGGTGTTTGGAATGCAAGGTAAACAGGAGACGAAACGTTGCAAGGTAATGAAATTAACGATACTACCATAAATGAACTAACCAAATAAAATCAACTTATGAGAAAACAAATCCGATAATAAGTCCTTTTCTTTTACTTCTTTGAATTTCTACGAAAACACAAACTTGAACGTAATGTTGAGAGTTAAAAAAATGAGATTAGTGAACTTAAGGAAAGGAAAATCACAATGGTGGAGTTCACAAGAGCGTCCCACTGTGATCCCCAAGCTGTCGACTGCAATTTTGGCTCTAGGAAAAGAGAAAAAAATCACAAATATTGAGCTAAAAAATATATCCTATTTATACTCCGATCTGACTTGGAGTTAACTGTGATTGCCACCCATGCATCATGACGTGAGAAAAATGGATTTTCACAAGAGAAAGGGATCCATTTCACTTTGACTTTTGGCTGGCCAATGTTGAAGGCTCTCCAACATGTGATTTCTTCTCTTAAAAAATATTGAAAAACGACAATGATTAAAAAGTGAACATGTGTAGCATCCATTATATTAGAGCAATGCATGTAGAATGATGAAAACAAATACTAACCTTGTTTTTGTTTTTCTTCAGCCCCTTGTTTGGTGAAAAAATAGGAAGGATAATATGCATGCATGGATGATTTGATGATGATGAAAAGAATAAGAAATATGTGAATCACAAGAAGAAAAAAGAAGAGAAGGACAACACTTCTCCTTAGGTGATGCTGGAGATCTTCATTAATGCATCCCCAGCATGATACCACCAAGAAAAGGAGAACCCGAGTGTCTCCCTTAAGCCTTCCCCGCCTTCCTCCCTTGGAGAAAGAAAAGAAGAGATGCATAAAAGGAGGTGGGAGAGCTGAAATTCACATGAAAATCCTCCCAAAAGTAGAAAACTCGTTCAACTAACACAAAAGGAGATAAATATTAGATTTTAAGAGTCTTAGTGAAGGTTGGGAATATGGAAGGGCTTATCATAAGCTTTTATCACAGGTTAACACCCAAAACTGATAGAATTGAATGGGCTAAAAGCCAATCATAAACTCATTTTTGTACATTCTAGTTCTAAATATTAATAAAGACAATCTTTTCATTATATTGTTTTCACGAATTTAACTATCGTAATAAATGTCCATAGACTTATGTAAAGGATATTGAATCATGATGAGATTATGATAGTGAGATTAATATTCTATAAACATTTGTCTTAAACGGTTCTCAATCATAGGATATTTGAGATAGACATCAAATATCCGATAAGATTGACACAAGTTATTTCTGCTCATGCGATGAGGGTGAATGATCTCACATTCACTTGTGTGGTGACCCTAAGACAAACTTGTGGGTATTCATTAGAGAATGAATTCACTGAACAGATCCGAATAAGAATCTCTAGATGGTCATTATACTTAATAGTCAACCAGGGTATTGAATCGTTGTAGTAGCGCAGTTGGTCCTTTGACCTAAGTCACCAAAGATACCTTACTTGTAGACTGTTGCGTCTTGATTTTCTGGCTTATAGACTTTAACCATTATGTTCATGATAATTAGTCTTTCAGACACAGTGAAAAGCTTGTGAAGGAAATTGAGTGAACAACAAGAGATCACTCACTCTTGGTATACCACTGGAGAGAGAATGTCCTATAGACATGTACTCAGAAATCCCTGACCAGGGTCAACTAAAAGAGTTGTCTTTCTAGAAGTTTACTGAGTATTGGAATCCATCCGAACAATGCTTTAAGGGTTTGACGTAGAAACCATACTCTTGCGTTGTTGGGGCAATAGATAAGTGAAAGATTAAATCTGTGTTGTATCTGCTGACGGAAAGGTTCAACAAAGGGAATGGCATCCCTTATATCTTATAGGATCATGAGGTAGTGCTTGGTGCCTTTCATGGTCAGAAGGTCTAGTGAATTTATCATTAGATGATAATTCACTTATTTATTGAATTAATTATTTAATATATGATGTTTAAATAATAAATTAACAAATACTAAACTCAAGAAATTGTTTTAAGTTTAGTGGGCCCAAAACCAAATTGATATATAGGCCAAGAGGGTCACACACATAAGAATTCTCGAAAGATGGTGAGAGATTTTAAATATTCTATTATCTAGGTTTTTATGAAAAACCGCAGGATAATTATGGAATATTTAGAGAATTATCTGTTAGGAAGAGCCTAGAACGCAGCGGAAAATAAAACCGATTCCTATGTATCGCTTGCTGGGATCGTAAAACAGACAATAAAATAATATGGTAAGAACGGTTCTTCACCTTTGCGGGGTTTCGAATCTCCCGTGGATGATTCCGACTCGGTAATCGCGCACGCGCACAATCTCTAGAGGTATCCACACGAGCCCCCGCTGCAGACGCGATTTCCTTCTCGACTTGAGTGCTCCGACCAGATCTCAAATCCACCATGCGTGGAGAGAGACAGATCTACTCCAAAAGAGAGAGAAGGAGAGAGAGAGAATCTCAGGGTGAAAAATTCGTCCAACCAACTTTTTACCCCTCCCCCTTGGCCTCCTTATATAGAAATAAGATTAAGCACAAGGATTAATCCTCATGATTATCCAAGAGTTTGGCCTTGGATAAATCTCCATTAAATCTTCATGTTTATCCTGCGGCTTTTCATAAAAACCCAGATAAACATGAAATTTAACGTCTCTCACCGTCTGACGAGAACTCTTATGTGTGTGACCCTCTAGGCCCATATATCAGTCCGGTTTCAGGCCCATTAAACTTAGAACTAAATCTAGAGTTTAATATTTATTAATTAACATTTAAACATCATATGTTAAATGATTAATTTAATAAACAAGTGGATTATCATCTGATGATTAATTCACTTGGCCTTCTGATCATGAACAGCACCAAACACTACCTCATGATCCCAGAAGATATAAGGGATATTGTTCCCTTTAATTGAACCTTTCCGTCTGTAGATACCGCACAGATAAAATCATTCACTCATCCAATGTCCCGATAACGCAAGGGTATGGTTTTATAGTCAAACCCTCTATCGCATTATTTAGATGGATTCCAGTACTTAGTTAATTTCTAGAAAGACATCTCTTTCATTAGACCCTGGCCAGGGATTTCTGTGTAGAATCAAGACACAATGGTCCACGAACAAGGTATCATTGGTGACTCATGTCAAAGGACCAACTGTGCTACTGCAACGATTGAATTCCCTGGTTGACTAATAGGTATATTTACCATCCAGGAATTCTTATTTGGGTCTGTTCAGTGAACTCATTCTCTAACGAGTGAATGTGAGATCATTCACCCTCATCACATGAGCAGACATAACTTGTGTCGATCTTATCGGATATTTAATGTCCATCTCAAATATCCTATGATCGAGAACTGTTTAAGACAAGTGACTGAGGATACTGATCTCACTATCATAATCTCATCATGATTCAATATCCCATACATTTGTCTACGGACCTTCATAACGATAGTTAATTTGCAAGAACTATAAATGAAGAAATAATTGCCTTTATTAATAATCTAAACTAGAATGTACAATGATTGGCTTTGAGGTCACCCAATTCTATCATTATCCAAGGCCAAGCTCTTGGATAATTATGAAAATTAACCTTGGCTTTATCTCTTATTCTAATAAGAGATATAAAAGGAAGCCCAAGGGTGGTTGACGCACACCACAAGGGTGAGATATTTTCTCTCTCCTAAAATCTCTCTCTCTCCCCTTTGAAGCACACGACAACTCTCTCTCTCTCTCCTCCTCTTCAACTACATGGTGGAGGTTCTGAGATCGGGTCGAGGTCTTCAAGCCGAGGAGGGAAACGTGTCTACGTCAGGAGCTCGTGCGGATACCTCTGAAGATCGTGTGGCTGCACGATTAGCAAATCGGTTCAATCCATGGGATATTTGAAATCCCGCAAAGGTGAAGAACAATTCTTCTAGATTTATTTAAATTGTCCATTTTTCGATCCCAGCAATCCGATACATGGAATCGTTTATTATTTTTGCTGCATTTTAGTCGATTTCATACAATGGTATCATAGTCAGGTTGCTGGTTCGATCGGAAAACGACATCGTTTTTCATGATAATTTCTCATTATGCATAAAGAACGTGTATTGTACATGTTCTTGGGCTAGATTAAAATTATTTTAATTTTTGTCTAATGATCGGGAATTATTCCCAGGCTTAAAGGGTGTTATTTTCTCTGTTATTCCTAATGATAGTTAACCTAGCTAACGGGTTTATCTCTCATGGCTGATTATTGTTTTCATCTCTCTTGACTATTATCCTCTATATGCACAGCCGTTTGAGGTCCAGGATTGTCCTGGCTTCTCTGATGATGAATGGAGGTAAAGAGAGGAGATGAAGAATCTGTGGTGCTTGCTCGGTTGGCCTGGACGAACATACTATTTCATCCTTTTTGCCTCGGTTCTGAACACAGGCTATATCAACATATTGCATAGGGTGGAATAATATGGATTTTACGACGTCCATGTGCCTTCACCCTTCTTTTTGGTATGACCAGAGGGGTCACTAGGGTTAACCGGAGCTTCCCCTCCTCATTAGATGTTGGAGGCCACCCTGTTGTTCTCCGGATATTCAATTTTTCAGAAAAACTCTGTAAGAAGGCCATGCAAGAATAACTGGGTTGTATGAGCCGTTGGGGACATCTGGTTGACCCCACTGGTGTCGCCGGCAACGTCCGCCGGCGCCGTAGGGCCTGGTCAGACCATCGTCGCCCATCGCCTCGGTCGGCGGCGACCTCCCCTCGCCGGACAGGCCACGCACTTGGCACGCACCCCCGCTGAAACCCTAACGGGCAACGGGGGAGGGTGGCGTGTGGGCCTGCGGGTCAGCCCGCTCGGGTCCGCGCGACCCGCGCTCGACCCGAACCGGGTCCAGACCCGGCCGACCCCCTCAGACCCATTAGCCCTTTAAACCCCCCATTAAACCCTATTTAGACCCTTTTAAAATGTTTTTTTTTACAATTTATAACTATTATAATTGTAAAATTTAAATTATAATTTTTAATTAACAAATTATTAAATAGTTTAATAACTGTTAGTTAAATAGAAAGGGTTTTATTGATTATAGGGCATTAGTTAATTATTTAAAATTGATTTAGATTATTAACTTTCTTATTAATCAATTAAGTTTAATAATTATTTTTAAACTTATTTTTATGCATAACTTGATTTTATTATTATGTTCAAATTGTTTGAATGTGTGATAAGTTAACTAAATAGTTTAGTTAAATTATTTATCAATAAAATTGTGAATATTTGTTGATTTAAATGAAATAATTGTTATTTCGAAAAACTAATGGTATTATATTTTTATTTTACCAATATTAGTTATCTAATAATTAATTGATGCATTTGATGTATTTTGTTGAATGGTGGGATGATCATGGACTTAGGTCAATCATGTGATGATGAATGTGGTTAATTGCGGTGCATGATTTATTTGATGTCCTTTTAAATAAAGGACATGCGTGTCCTCCTCTCTCTTAATCCAATATGTTCATTCTATCTCCCTCAAAGTTTGTACTCTCCTTGATAAGATCAAGGTTTCTAATTATTATTAAAATGTACATTAATGGGCCTGCGAGTCCAATGTTCATATTTAACATGTAATTGTTGCGGATTAAGTTTTGAGGACGGGATCTTCTGAAGACACCCGTGGAGGATAGACTGGCACCAGATGGAACCTATATTGCATGGATTCACCATAAGATTTCATGATGGATCATCATTTGGCTCCGATGTTCCTATAAAAGAATTAGTACTCCATGATTATCCTAATTTAATTTCTGCATATATGTGATATCCGTAGAATGTGCTATTAAGATAAATATTTCTATTAAGTATACATGATACTTCAAATCAAAATATTATTAATAGCATTTATTTTATAAAATAACTCAAATACCCTCTTTTTCAAATTAGTTGTAACGTGAGATGTTTAGAATATTCAACGTAACCCACCATCATTATAGATTGTAGGTTAATTTTTATTTCAAATGGATTTATTGTGCTACCACAAGATCTATTTGACTTAGAAATTAATCAAGGTCTATGACATTTGATGCCATTCAAGAGAGGTGGACGCATGATGTAGTTTTGTTGTGCTACCACAAGGATTACTTCATGAGTTCACGCTTTCTACGTAATGATGGATTAACTTAGCTAAATCGTTTGATTCGTTGTGCTACTACAAGATCATTCTGATTTAGGGGTTACAATTGATCGATATTGCAAATGTTGCAATTGCCAAGAGTTGGCTGCCTGAAGAACATGATGTGATTTGTTGTACTATCACAAGATCACATGCATGATATCTAAAGGATTCTAATCCTCACTAGGAAATCACAGGAATCTTTCGTTCTATACAATAAAGAGTCATACAGATCGCCGAAAAATAGTGGGAGTAAAATCAAGATTAAAAGTCCTAAATCTGATTTAAAGAATTATCTGCTTATTTTTCGTTATATTTCCTTGTAGGTTGCTGTGTCGTCACCTAATCCTCTACGTAGCATTCTTGATACTAACAAACTCACAGGACCAAATTATATAGATTGGGTCCGCAACCTGAAGATTGTCCTCATATGCTTATGTCCTGGATCAGTCTGATCCGAAATAGCCTAGTGATAATGCCAATGAGGATGAACTCATGATTTATGAAACCTGAAAAGAAGACTGTATTAAAGTCCAATATTACATGCTTGGTTCAATGAATAACGAACTACAGAGACAGCATGATAATATGAAAGTAAAGGCCATTTTGAATCACCTACAAGAATTGTTTGGTGAACAATCAAGAACAAAAAGATATGAGATATCAAAGAAACTATTCAGGATCAGAATGACCGAGGCACATCTGTGTAGACACATGTGCTCAAAACGATAGAATGGATAGAAAGACTCGCGGTGCTTAGTTTTGTTATGAACAATGACTTAAGCATCGACCTAATCCTTTAATCCTTACTATATTCTTACTAACAGTTTATCATTAACTTCAATATGAATAAAATTGAGGTTATACTGGCTGAGCTATTCAATATGTTAAAGACAGCTGAAGGTACTATCCAAAAGGATAAGCCACATGTTATGCTTGTTGGTAAGACAAATAAGAAAAGGAAAACTAGACAAACCTTTAAGAAAGGAAAGGCTAAGAAGCCAGTGAAAAGCAAACCGGCTATTCAAAAGGACAAAGCAAAAATCAATGATAAAGGTCAATGTTTCCACTACCATAAAGAAGGATATTGGAAAAGAAACTGCAAGATTTATCTAGCAGAGAAAGCAAAGGAGAAGCTTGGTGAAGCTTCAGGTATACTCATAATTGATCTTAACTTGTCTTATAGATAATCTACATCTTGGATATTAGATACTGGATGTGTTTCTCATATCTGCAACAACTTGCAAGTGCGGACAAGTAAAAGAAGACTGAATCGTGGAGACGTAGATCTAAGACTTGGAAATGGAGCAAAGGTTGCTGCATTAGCTGTAGGGACAACAAGACTCAAGATGCCATCGAGAGATATATTGGAACTTAAAGATTGTTATTATGTTCCAAGTATCATTAGGAATATCATTCTATTTCTTGTTTAGATAAAAAAGAATATTCGTTGAAACTATAAAATAATGGTTGTTCTATTAATCTAAGAGACAAATTGTTTGCTTTTGGATATTTATTCAATGGTTTGTATTTACTTGATATTGTATATAGTGTATGTCTAGTAAATAAGTCTCTTTAACAAGTAGATAAAGATGTGAATAAAGCATACCTATGGCACTGTAGGCTTGGTCATATAAATGAGAACATGATTATAAAGTTGCAAAAAAATGGATACCTTGATCCATTTGATTATGAATCATTTGCAAGTTGTGAAGCTTGTCTTATGGGAAAAATGACTAAAGCTCCATTTTTTGGATATGGGGAAGGGCTAAGAACTTATCGGAACTAATATATAATGATGTATGTGGTCCAATATCCATTCATGCTATGGTAGGTTACTCATACTTCATTTCGCTCATAGATGATTTCTCAAGATGTGGCTATGTATATTTGATGAAATATAAGTCAGAAGTCTTTGAGAAATTTAAAGAATTTAAATATGAAGTTGAGAAACAAACTGGAAAGAGTATTAAGACTCTTCGATCTAATCAAGAGGGTGAATACTTAAGTACAGAATTCACACAATATCTAAAAAATAATGGCATTCTGTCTCAGTGGACTCCTCCATATACACCACAGTTAAATGGTGAATCAGAAAGGAGGAATCGTACTCTATTAGATATGGTACGATCAATGATGAGTTATGCTAAACTTACAGTTTTCTTTATGGGGATATGCACTACTGCCTGCTGCATATCTGTGAAACAAGGTTCTCAGTAAGTCAGTATCTTCCACTCCATATGAGATATGGAAAGGGAAGAAACCAGACTTTAAGCATGTTAGAGTCTGGGGTTGTCCTGCACATGTTAAGAGACATGATCTAGATAAACTGGATTCCATGACATAAAAATATAGGTTTGTGGGATATCCAAAAGATACTTTTGGATATTATTTCTATCAGCCAAGCGATCAAAAAGTGTTTATCGTAAAAAGAGTTGTCTTCATAGAGAAAGAATATCTTTTAAAAGAAGATAGTGGGAGCAAGATAGAACTGAAAGAAATTTCAGACTCATAAATCTATGTTGGCTCATCTGATGAGCCATTGACTCAAGAACCTGTTCAGAACAATACACAAGAAATTTGCAGATCTGGTAGAGTGCCTAAGAAGCATGAAAGATATGTTGGACATATCGATGACGGCAAACCAATAATGCACTTAAATGAGGATAATGATCCTCAAACCAACCAACAGGCCATGAATAGTCAAGAATCAGAAAAATGGCAAGAGGCAATGAATTCAGAAATTCATTCCATGTATGCCAAACAAGTTTGGAACTTAGTTAATCTGCCAGAAGGTATAGTACCTATTGATAGTAAATGGATCTTTAAAAGAAAGATCGGAGCAAATGGACAGATTGACACATACAAGGCAAGACTGATAGCGAAAATGTATCGTCAAAGACAAGAAATTGACTATGACGAAACTTTTTTCCCAGTTGCCATGATTAACTCAATCAGAATACTTCTTGCCATTGCTGCATTCTATGATAATGAAATATGGCAAATGGATGTAAAAACAACATTCCTTAACGGGAAACCTTTAGGAAGAAGCGTATATGATACAACCTGAAGGATTTACTTCCAAAGAGCATCCAAGCAAAATATACAGGCTGCAAAGATCTATTTATGGATTAAAACAGGCATCTCGAACTTGAAACTTAAGATTTGATGAAGTAATCAAATCTTATGACTTCATTAAAAATAAAGATGAATCTTGTATATACAGAAAGACCAATAGGAGTGTGGTTACCTTTCTAGTGCTTTACGTTGATGACATTCTACTCATTAAGAATGATGTGGGAATGTTGTCTTCAGTAAAAATATGGTTATCTAAGAACTTCTCTATGAAGGATTTAGGAGAGGCATCCTATATTTTAGGAATAAGGATCTATAGAGATAGATCCAAGAGGATGCTCGCATTATCCCAATCCATGTACATAGACACCATAGTCAAAAGGTTTAGCATGAAAAATTCTAAGAGAGGTCTCATTCCAATGAGACATAAAATTTATTTCTCCAAAGGAATGTCTCTCAAGACACCTGAAGAGAAAGCATACATAGATAGAGTTCCTTATGCTTCGGCAATAGGATCTATCATGTATGCAATGTTGTGTACTAGGCCTGATGTGGCACGTCCACTAAGTGTCACTAGTAGATATCAGGCTGATCCAAGTGAGGAATACTGGAAGGTGGTGAAATGTAGCCTTAGATACTTGAGAAGGACTAAGGATCTATTTCTTGTCTATGGAGGAGACGACTTAGAACTTCGAGGATTTACTGACTCGAGCTTTCTGTCGGATATGGATGACAACAAATCCATGTCTGGATTTGTGTTCATGCTAAATGGAGGTGCAGTGAGTTGGAAAAGTTTCAAACAAGAAACAACTGCAGATTCGACGACAGAAGCAGAATACATTGCTGCAGCTGAAGCAACTAAGGAGGAGGTTTAGATGAAGAAATTCATCTCTGCACTTGGAGTAGTCCCAAGCATTTCAGATCATGTCCAATTATTCTGTGACAACAATGGGGCAATTGCTCAAGCAAACGAGCCAAGATCACATCAGAGGTCAAAGCACATTCTAAGACGTTTTCACCTGATCCGTGAGATAATCGCCCGCGGAGATGTAATGGTTGAGAAAGTCTCATCCGAAGATAATGTACCATATCTCCTGATTAAGCCATTATTTCAAAATAATTTAGAACGTCACCTTAAGGCAATGGGACTTAAATATATGGGAGATTGGCATTAGTCCAAGCGGGAGAATGATAGAATTGGGTGGGTTAAAACCCAATCATAAACTCATTTTTATACATTCTAGTTCTAAGTATTAATAAAGGCAATCTTTTCATTATATAGTTTTTACGAATTTAACTATTGTAATGAATGTCCATAGACTTATGTAAATGATATTGAATCATGATGAGATCATGATAGTGAGATCAATATTCTATAAACATTTGTCTTAAACGGTTCTCAATCATAGGATATTTGAGATGGACATCAAATATCCGATAAGATTGACACAAGTTATTTCTGCTCATGTGATGAGGGTGAATGATCTCACATTCACTTATGTGATGACACTAAGACAAACTTGTGGGTGCTCATTAGCAAATGAGTTCACTGAACAGATCCGAATAAGAATCTCTTGATGGTCACTATACCTAATAGTCAACCAGGGTATTCAATTGTTGCAGTAGCGTAGTTGGTCCTTTGACCTGAGTCACCAAAGATACCTTGCTTGTAAACTGTTGTGTCTTGATTTTATGGCTTATGGACTTTAACCATTAAGTTTATGATAGTCAGCCTTTCAAACACAGTGGAAAGCTTGAGAAGGAAATTGATTAAACAACAAGGGATCACTCACTCTTGGTATACCACTGGAGAAAGAATGCCCTATGAACGTGTACTCAGAAATCCCTAGCTATGGTCAACTGAAAGAGGTATCTTTCTAAAAGTTTACTGAGTACTGGAATCAATCCAAACAATGTTTTAAGGGTTTGATGCAGAAACCATACTCTTGCATTGTTGGGGCATTAGATGAGTGAAGGATTAAATCTGTGCGGTATCTGTAGACGAAAACGTTCAACAAAGGGAATGGCATCCCTTATATCTTATGGGATCATGAGATAGTGCATGGTGCCGTTCATGGTCAGAAGGTCTAGTGGATTTATCATCATATGATAATTCACTTATTTATTGAATTAATTATTTAACATATGATATTTAAATAATAAATTAATAAATATTAAACTCAAGAAATAGTTCTAAGTTTAATAGCTAAAACCAGACTGATATATGGGCCTAAAGGGTCACACACATAAGAGTTTTTGAAAGACGGTGAGAGATTTTAAATATTCTATTATCTGGATTTTTATGAAAAATCATAGGATAATTATGGAATATTTAGAGAATTATCCAAGGCCAAGCTCTTGGATAATTATGAAAATTAACTTTGGCTTTATCTCTTATTATAATAAGAGATATAAAAGGAAGCCCAAGGGTGGTGGACGCACACCACAAGGGTGGGATATTTTCTCTCTCCTAAAATCTCCATCTCTCCCCTTTGAAGCACACAACAACTCTCTCTCTCCTCCTCCTCTTCAACTGCATGGTGGAGGTTCTGAGATCGATCGACGTGTTCAAGCCGAGGAGGGAAACGCATCTGCGTTGGGAGCTTGTGTGGATACGTCTAGAGATCGTACGCCTGCGCGATTAGCATATCGGTTCAATCCATGGGAGATTCGAAACCGTGCAAAGGTGAAGAACGGTTCTTAAATTGTCCGTTTTTCGATCCTAGCAATCCGATACATGGAATTATTTATTATTTCCACTGCGTTTTAGTCGATTCCTTACAAAAACAACATGAAAAACATGGAGAAATTCAAAGAGGGTGCACCAGGTTCGTGTTGGGCCAAAATATGCAATTTTAAGGGCCCAATTCTCTTAGGCATGATAGACAAATTGCGTAAGGTCTGTTAAAATGATCATAACTCTCTCTATAGACCTTAGAATGATGAGCCATTTTTTTACATTGGAACCTAGACTCAGAGAGCTTTAAATGTGGGATTAAAATTCTCATTTGAGCCAAAAATTAGACAATTTAAAATGGATAGGAACTCAGTGAAATGTCAAAAGTGGGGTGTCTACACCCTCGCCGTGAACTGAGAAGAAGAAAATGGGTCATGCTTTACACTTTTAGTTTAGCTTTGGTGTTCCTTAGATTCCACATTGTTTGCTACTTGAAGGATGAGCATAAGTATGTGTGATAAATTGCCTCTAAATTAGGCTACTAAAAACTAAAAAAGAAATTTTGTACATTAACTTTTCTATTTATCTGGTCCTCGTACCATGCCCATCAGCACTCTTAATTAGGGATAATACTTTTTGAGGTATAGGTCGTCCCATAGGTGAGACAATCCTACGCCATCTGCATCAACTACCCTATAAGCATTACTCATATATGATTCCTTGACAACATAAGGACCCTCCTAGTCAGGATGGAGTTTGGATTTAGGACCTCCTGGTCAGATAAATTTTCTCTTTACAACTATCTCACCAATTTTGAATTTTCTCTCAATGATCTTCTTTTGATAAAAACATGTGAGTCTGTCCTGATAAATGCATGCATGTTTAGCAACTACTAAACCTTTTTCATTTAAGAGTTCTAACTGGGTAAGGAGGGCCACACAAGGATCATCAATGAAAAGTTCCTTATCTAATTGTACTCTGAGAGAAGGAATGAGGATCTCGTATGGGACTATTGCCTTTGTAAGGTTTTGCGGGATGCCAATAGCGCAGCGGAATTAAACAGAAAAAAGTTAATCCCGTGAAACATCTCGTGATTGGTTGTCCAATTCAATAGAACACAAAACGTGAATTTGAAAGAACGGATTCTCACCGTGCAGAGATGAGGGATCTCCAGAAATCGATGCAAAATCCACAGGATGTGGGTAGCCACACACGTGCACAACCTCTAGATGCAGTGTCCGCACAAATCCTTGCATGGATGACTTCTCCTTCTTGTTTGCGATGCCGATGCAATGATCACCACCACCCAAAGGAGGGAGAGAAGGGGACGGCAAGGAGAGAGGGAGAGAGAGGGGATAGCTAGGAGGAAGCCTACGTACTAGTTCGGGTTTTTCCTAAGTCCCAATGTTATAATATTATTTCACATTTTTTTATAAAAAGAAAAATAATATATAAAATTCTCATTAAGCCTTCTCTCACAAGAATACTTTTGTGTGTGACCCTCTATAAGGATTGAGGTTTCGGGTATAGTTATTTGGTCGGTTTCGGAGCCGGACCCCTTGGTTTGGGCCTTATAGGGGCTGCGTTTTAGAGTGTGCCACGTCGGTGCCACATGGGCGCCACGTGGGCCAGTTTCAGATCACGAGAGTACGGCCCCGGTCATGTCGTCTGAACGGCGTCTGGGATGGACGACGCGATTCAGATGTTCTGTCAGAGTTTGGCTCCGGTCTTGTCAACTGAAAGTCGTCTGCTCAAGACGACGCGATTTAACCTATTTCAGTTTACACCCCGAACCTTCCCTCCTTTCTCTCATTCTCTCCTTCTCACTCTCTCTCTTCCCTCTCTCCGATCCTCTCCATTTTCCCCTCCCTTTCTCCTTCCCCTTCTTCCTCTTCCACCACTCCAACACCTCTCTACCTCTCACTACTACCACCACCACCTCCTCTGCGGCACTTCATTCTCCGGGCGGCGGCCGACGTCCCGGCGGAGTGACGGCGTCCACGGCGGTACCGACAGCGGTTTGCGGTGCGGCGGTTCGGTGGCACGGAGCTAGGAGGAGTTCAAGTAACCGGTAGGGGGACGATCCTTATATGTTATTTGGTTGTTTTAATCAATGTTTTTCTACTTGAAGCATGTGACGTGTGAGGAGAATTGGGTAGAATGAGCATGTTTAAGGGGCTTTTACATGAAAATGGTCATTTTTATGAAATAGGGATTAGTGTGTTCCAAGTACTAAATTGAATTCTCCCCGTCATTTTCTACTTTGGGTATTTGTGGGGTAATTTTGGGGGAGAGATTTAAGGGCACCTGGAATTGGGCTCTAAATGGCGTCTTGATAGGACGACGCCATTTAGGCCAAATTCACCCCGGAAGCGGTTTCTGTGAGATAAGGGTTCTGTTTTGAATGACGTCTAGGGACAGTGATGCCATTCAAATGGCGACCTCTATACACGACACGTATTAGGCCAACTTCCGAGGCCAATTTTCACATAAACCAGTTTAGGGGTCTTGAATAACGTCGGCCATGGACGATGCGATTCAGGACAGAACCTCATTAAATGCATGCTTGAAATCGTACATCAAGGCCGAGGATTTATGTATATTTGGAATCACATTGTGTATACATGTGTTTATGCGATTGTGGTTTGCGTTTGACACCTTGTGTCGGTGTGGGAGGGACACGGTGTCTAAGTGGCATTGTTGCCGTACCGGTGTGGAAGGGGTACATGTTAGTGTTTCACTTATGGCTGGGGGAAGCAAAACCACCTTGAGCCAGTCAAGCCGGAGTAGCCAACGCGCAATTCGAGGGGTTGCTGTTTGGTCACAACGGATCGGTGTTTCCCTAGTTTGTCGTGGCAGTTTCTGGGGTGTTTCTTACTGTGGAGCCGGGTGTGGTGCTGCTGGAGTTTAGCCTTTCGCCACTGGGCCTGATGTAATCTGAGATATCGAGGTTACGAGTGGTACCCTTCGCCTTTTGGCCTGATGTAACCCGGGAGGTTAGGGTTACAGGTAGTCCCTATACCTTCGGCTTGAGGGGGTTTCGCCGGTCCCCAGGGCCCTCATAAAGTGCCTAGGCCTGGCGTTGAGGGAAGTCCGGTCGATAGGACAGTGGTCTAGACAGCTTGTGTGCACACGTAATTAGGCAGTGGTGGTTCACTAGTCCCAGTTAGTCCTAGTTTGACTCACTGGTTCACCCTATGGTGCCCGGAACATCATAGGGGTGGACAGGCGTGGGTGTTGGTGGTGTTGTGAGGCGCCATTTGTATGCGGTCGACAGTGTGGTTTGAATGTTTAGCCGGATCTTTGGTTACGAACTGTGGTGTTGAGTTGGGTTACTTGAATTGCTTAGAACTGTGCATGTTGCATTACGGATGCATATGTCTCATATCGGAATTTAGGAACTCTGTTTACTGCTTTAATTAAATTGCCTTCATTTCTGTATTGCTGCACTTGTGTGTGTGTGTGTGGGAGGTAGGGATCGGATGATCCCTATTGAGCCCAATTATGGTGTGGCTCACTCCTTGCGGTTTCAGGTGTGGACTTCTTGGCAGGTGACGGCGTGTGGTGTTCTCTTTGGTGTGTGAGCCAGCAACTATCTCAGTTCCAGGGTATGCTCCAATGTTGTTGTACTTTGCTTCTGCCTGTACATATTTAATTCTTCGGACCATGTAATTATTGTTGGACTGTACACGGACATTATTAATTAACTTCCTGCGCACTTGTACTTTCCTTGAAGTCTGTAAGATTGATATATTTAGCCTTGTTTAACGCTTACTTCTCCAGACGTGTTGTATGAGATCCGGGTGTGAACCCGTAGATAATGATCCGATACCCATTTAGTAATCGGGTTTCCGATTATAGGGTGGCAGGTCGTTACACCCTCAGTCTAGTTGCAAGCCCATTAACCTTAAAATGCCTTTCAAGATCAATTTAATTCATTGATCATCTTATGATCAAATGAATTAATCAATTATTGAATAATTATTTATTGTTAGTATTAGGTGGCCTCTAAGCCAATCAAATACTTTGTATTATTCAATTATTAATAAAATGACTTAATTTTATTATGTATATAATTCGATATTATTTGTCGTTTCACGATGAAGTCTATGAACATGTGCAATGGTCTTCGGATTATAATGAGATCATAATTACAGGACTGAAGACTTGTGAACACATGTTCTTAATTGTTCCTAGTCGGAGGATGTTTGAGAAGGATATCGTACATCAGGTTAGACTAGTACAGGATTCTTCACCTCATCTGATGAGAGTGACTGATCTTATAAGTCACTTATGTGGAGACACTATGTTGGACCTATAGGTGCTCATTGGTGAATGAGTTCATTGAACTGATTTGACCATGAATCGTTGGATGGTATCAACCTAACTGTTAACTAGCTTGATTCTTTGTCACGGTTGTGTAGTTGGTCCTTGGACCTGAGACACCAAGGATACCTTATTGGTGGTCTCTGAGCTTTAACCTTGACTAACGAATTCCTAACTATGAGATATCAATAAGTCAAGTGATCGGATTTAGGGAGATGCCCTAGAAGGTAATTGTGTGGTCAACAAGGGATCATCGCTCTCAATAATAGGAGAGAGAATGTTCCGAGAATGATGCGCTTAAGTCCTTGGCTAGGGCGGACACTGTATTAGATAAGGAGTTATCTAATAGAGTTTAGCGGCATCTGATTCAAGTGAATCGGCAGGCTAGGGTTTAACACTAAATCATGCCCTAGGTCGATTTAGGAACATTATACGGATGAAAGATTATACATGCGCGATAACCGATGACGGAAAGGTTCCATTAGTGGGTTGCAGAATCCCAATGCCTTGCAGGTTTACGCGGTGTTGCTTGGCACCTAAGGTGATCGGAGGTCCGTCCAAATTTATTGTAGGATATTAAATTCGGCTAATTAATATATATATATATATATATATATATATATATATATATATATATATATATATATATATATATATATATATATATATATATATATAAATTTAGTGAGTGAGTAAGGAGTTAGTGAGCTTAATGGGCCATTAATTGGACTGGTATTTGGGCCTAGAGGGTCACACGCAAAAAGTTTTCAGTCAATGGATTATTTAATGAGTTTTATGATAATTGTGAGTTTTTCTGAAAAATCGCAAAGCCACTTATTATAAAAGAACCACTGCTAAGTTAGAAACCAACAACTCTGGCATGAGCTAGCCGACCCCCTCTCTCTCCTCTCTCTCTCTCTCTCTCCTGGCCGTCCCCTTCAAAGGGCGTCCCGAAGAGGCTCTCCTCTGCCTCCCACCGGCTCCACTTCCCGACAGATAGGAACCCTGATTCTGCATGTCGCGGAGAGTTACGTGCAGCCAGACGGGATCCACAGACGTTGCACCGCGCAAGGAAGTGAGGATGATCCATCGAGAGGAAGATCGCATGGATACTGCTAGAGGACGGGCACCTCCGCGACTTGCGGCATCGCATCGACGGAACTAGATGAACGCTAATTCGAATCCGACAAGGTGAAAAATCGTTTTTACTATCCAATTTAATTATTCGAAACGGCATGGGATTCGAAATTATTTTCTGCAGGTTCCACTGTGTTCTTTGCCGTTTCAATCTCTAAATTTAATTTAATTCCATGTTAGAATTTATTTTTCTGTTTGATTCGTGCTCATGAGATGAGCGCAGCAATGAGTTCGTATTTAAATTCTGCAGAATTTTTTTTTTGGGGGGTTTCATAGTGTTCTTTGTTGGAAGAAAAATGCTTCATTGACGGCAGGGCATTCGGATCCATGGGATGGATCCTTCCTTGCTGGTTAACGTTTGCCCCCTCCACTGGTGCCGAACTGGTTGCCCGATGGTCTTGGGGAAGTCGGCCGACCGGCAATGCCCTTCTTCTTCTTCTTCTTCCTATGATTTTGAAGCATGGATGGGGGGAATAGAAAAGGGGGAAAAAGGAGCCCACCAAAGCCCTTCTCGGGCCTGCACCGGTCGCCGGACAGCACCGGAGCCGTCGTCGCTACCGGCAGACGGGCGCCGGTGCCGATGCCGGAAGAGGACGACTGGGGAGAGTAGGTTCCCTGCTAAGCAGGGAACCTTCTGGCTGGCCCTATCGGGCAGCTAGGGTTTGCCTAGCCGCCAACAGGGTCCAGCCCTGGCTCGGGCCAAGCGGTCCGAGCTAGGCCCTGATGGATATAGGTATCCTCTAAGCCAATCATAAGGCACTTATTACAATCTGGTTCATTACTAAATGGCATTTATTTCATTATGTAGATTGGCATATTTATAATTACGCATAATGAAGTCCTTGAATGTGTACAATAGTCATCGGATTATGATGAGATCATAATAATGAGACCGATGACTTATAAACACATATTCTTAATTGTTCCTAGTCGTAGGATGTTTGAAGAGGACATCAAACATCCGGTAAGACTAGTACATATTATTCCAGCTCCTATGATGAGGGTAACGGATCTTGTCAATCACTTGTGTGGAGACACTATAGAGAACTTGTAGGTACTCATTGGGGAATGAGTTCACAGAACTGATTGGATATGAATCGCCGAATAGTAATTTACATGACTATCAACTGGCTTGATTCATCGTCACAGTGGCGTAGTTGGTCCTTGGACTTGAGACACCAAAGACATCTTGTTAGTGGACTTCTAGACTTTGACCTTGGCTTATGAATCCGTATCCACGGGATTTCTAATAGTCAAAGATCGAGTCCAGTAGAAGACCTTTGAAGGTGATTGTGCGTTCAATAGAGGATCATTCGCTCTCAAGTAACTTGAGAGAGAATGCTCTAGGATAGATCCGCAGGAGTCTCTGGCCAAAGCGGACACAATATCAGAAAAATGTGTTTTCTGATATTGTACAACGGAATCTAATCCAAGTGAGTTAATTGTCTAGGGTTTGACAGTTGACCATATCCTAGGTCGATTCGAGAGCATTGTGCGAATGAAAGATTAAAGCCACGTGGTTACTGTGGACGGATAGGTTCCATGAGTGGGTTGCTTAACCCCATTACCTTCCGAGATCATGCGGTGTTGCTTGGCACCCAACTTGATCGGAAGTCCGACCATATTTACATGAGATGTTAATTCGATTAAGTAATTAATCAAATATTATATATTAATTGATTACTATAAGTCAATAAATAGTTATTGGACTTAACGGGCTGAAAATCGGACTGGTTAATGGGCCTAGAGGGTCACACATAAATAGATTCTCAGTCGGTGGTACTTAAATGTGATTTATATTAACTCGGGGACCTTTATGAAAAGTCGCACCGACTTAATATATATACGCGCTGTTGAGAAACCCTGGGCCAAGCTCGAGGAGCTCTTAATGCTGGTCGTCCCCCTCTCTCTCTCCTCCTCCTCTGGGCGCCCCTCTCGATGCGCCGGGTGTTGTTCCGTCTTCACCGCGCGCAATTCCTGAAAGTCGAAAATTCTCGTCCACGGGTTTTCGGATGTCGTTGCGGCGACGAATCTTCAGCACATGCGCTGATTTGGACGAGGGAGCGAAGTCAAATCACCGCAAAGGATCGCGTGGATACCGCTGGGGGCCGGACACTTGTGCGGCTAGTGGCATCGCCTCGTCGGAACCGAAACGGTCATGGATTCGAATCCGCACAAGGTGATGTGATCGCACGACCCGATAATTCAATTTTTGTTTTTCATTCCGAAATGGATCTGTGGGCATCGGATGGGATTTTGTTTTGTGTTTCCGCTGCGTTCTTTCTGTCCCACCCGGATCTCAATAGGCCCCAGCACGGCTTAGACCAGGCTTGCCCAGCCGAGCGGGCCTGGGTTTGAGCCTCTGGCTCGACCTTAGCTTGAGCCATGGGCTCAGCCGGGCTGAGCCCATTAGACCCCCCAATTGGACCTAATAAACTCTGAAATAAAAATTAAATAAAAAAGTTTTAAAAAGGATTTGGTTTTAATTTTATAATGGGATTTTGAAAAATGAAATCTAATTCAAGTTTTTATTTTTTTTATTGGGTGAAACTAAAAGATTATGATTTTTTTTAATTAATGGAGAAAAGTTGTTAATTTAATTAATTGATCTAAGTTGTTAGATTAATTCTTTTTAATCTAATTGTTAGATAGCCCTAGTTTTTTGAAGTGTTAAAATATAGCATGCAATATTCTTAAACTATTAATTTTAGTATTTGTGCACATGTGATGGGATGTTATGCTTTTAAATATAATTTAATTGCATGCTTAACAAAATAAAACTTTTTTTAATAATATAATTACTCAATTTTGATTGGTTCTTGGTTTCTAAAACTAAAATTATTTATTTTTGAAAACTTTTATTTTAGCCATGTGATGTGCTATTTCTTGTGTGGTTTGATTAATAAAACACACTGTGTTCATGGATATGCACTAGAATGTATTTCATGTGATGATGTATGGATGTGGATCATAGGTGTGTGATTGATTTTATTAATTGTTAATAAATAGAGGTCTGCAAACCTTTTTCTCTCTCATACTCCAATGTAGTTTACCTCCCTCCTTTATGTACTCGCCATAAGGTGTTCTTTTAAATTTACATGTAAAATTAGGAATTTTTTTATGTAATTTGATCGAGGCAACCGAGCAAGGAGCGAGGATGATCTATAACTGCAATTAGAAAGGAAAATGAAGGAGTTCGTACAACCTATGTGTTTGCAGATATTTAATATAAATGTTATATTGAATGTGTGTGTGTTTGACCATTTGTCTCAAGTCAAACCACTGTGCTATCCATGACCACACCATAACATGTATATGATGCATGCCTTTTATTTTGATTATGAATCAAATGTTTAGGTTATGTGTATATATTAAATATATGTGATATATCTATATACTATCACCTAGGATGAGACTAAGTTAAAATAAACAAAACCTTCAACTTAAAATTTAACTAAAACGCGAGTCATTGAGAATGTCCCGCGTGACTCTCCATCATTATAGCTTTTAGGACTCGATTCAGTGATGGCAGTTTCTTGTATTTCCCCGAGATCTACCACCATCTGATGAAAGAACTATTATAGACCTGGGAGCCAAAGTATGATCAGATATTGCAAGGAGTTGCAATTACCATGAGATGGTTACTCTAAGATCATAGTGCAATACTTGTGTTTCTCCGAGGTCATGCTATTAGTCTTAGAGATTATGATCTCCACTAGGAGATTGTCGGCGTCTCACGTTCTGCATATCTAAACGTTATACAGTCTGACAAAAATTAGTATGAGTAAAACTAGATAAAAAGTCCATATCTTGTTTTTAAAATTAATAACCGAATTATATGCTAATTTGAATTTTATCTACTGCAGGATAAAATGTCGCACTATAACCCGTTGCGTGGCATACTAGATGCCAACTGATTGACATGTCCAAATTACTCCGACTAGCTGAGGAACCTGATAATTGTCCTCAAGTCTGAGCATATTGCATATGTACTGGGGGATGATCCTCCTACTGAACCAGCATTACGTGCCCTAGAGGAAGATATGTTGTCATATGAGAAATGGAAGGAAGACTCTACCATGGCCTAATGCTACATGCTTGGCTCCATGAGCAATGAGTTGCAGAGGCAGTATGAGGAGATAGATGCAAGATCCATCATGCTCCATCTGAAGTAGCTGTTTGGTGAGCAGAGCAGAATCAAAAGACATAAGATATCCAATAATCTGTTCAAGGCTCAAATGGCAGAGGGATCTTCAGTGCAGACTTATGTGCTAAAGATGATTGAGTGGGTGAAAAGGTTGGACGCTCTTGAGGTTCCATTTCCCAAGGAGATGCATATTGACCTTGTTCTTCTTTCTCTTCTACAATCATATGCACAGTTCATTGTTAACCTTAACATGAACAAAATCCAAGCATCTCTGGCTGAGCTACTGAACATGTTGAAGATTGTAGAGGGGAACCCTGTGAAGGAAAAGTCCCAAATCCTCATAGTTGGTAAGACCAACAAAAAGAGATAAGCAGTTCAAGCCTTTAAGAAAGTTGAAGGCAAGAAATAGGAAAAGCTAAAGGTCGCTAATAAGGACAAAGGCAAGGGAGAGAGAAGGTTGATTGCGTCTATTGTCATCAAAAGGGCCACTGGAAGAAGAATTGCAAGGAATACCTCAAAAATAAGGCTTAAGAAAAAGTGAAGCAACAGGAGGACGCTTCATGTATCGATATGATAGATGTTAATTTGCCAGTTAGAGATTATACATCATGGGTATTAGATATTGGATGTATTTCTCATATCCGCAATAATGTGTAGGTGCTGACAAGAAAGCGCAAGTTGAGCACCAGCGAGGTGGAGCTCAAGCTAGGTAACGGCACAAGAGTTGCGGCGATCACTGTAGGGACAGTGAATCTCAAGTTACCATCTGGAGACTATGTTTCATTAAATGATCGTTATTATGTACCTAGCATAATAAGAAACATTATAGCTATTTCTTGCTTAGATAGTATTGGGTACACTATATCCATTGGAAACAATTGTTGTTCTATTTATTAGAAATAAAATAGTTGCTTTTGCTTCTTTATGCAATGGATTGTGTAAGGACTGAGGTTTCGGATCCGGTTATCGGGTCGGTTTCGGTGTCTGACCGTTTGGTTTGGGCCCTTGTGGGGCTAGGGTATGGGCTCTTTTTCCCGTCGACCTTGCTCGATGCAAGTTTGAACGACGTCGGCCTTGGGGGACGCCTTTTAGGAGCTTTGCAGGGGTGCTGCATAGGCGGACGTGGTAGCGCGTATGTACGGCCCCGGTCTGATCATCTGAATGGCGTCGGCCATGCAAGACGCCATTCAGAGATCTGCCAGTATACGACTCACGTCCGATCGTCTGAAGTGCGTCTTCGTAGAACGACGCAATTTAGGCTTGTTCGGTTTGACACCCGAGGCATCCCTCATTTCTCTCATTCCCTCTCTCCGAACCCTCCGACGCCCCCTTCCCCTTCTCCTTCCTTTCCTCTCCCCATTCCTCCTCTTCCTCCACTCCATCAACCTCCTACCCCTCACCACTACCACCACCATCTCCTTTGTGACACATTGCTCTCCAGACGGCGGTTGATCGCCCAAAATTATGTGTCGTTAAGCATATTCAAACATTAATCTTGAAATTTCAATTTCCACATATAATTATTTGAAAAATAGCAAGTGGTGAGATTGGATCGAATCCACAGGAAAATAGATTTTTAAAGTTGAAAACCTTGAGTTTTTAGAGGAAAAACAGAGAAGAAAGAAGAGGGAGCATGATGATTTGATTAGTTAAGAATTGAAATTATCCAGACTTACTATGAACTCACAAAAGGATCACCCCTAAAAGAGCATAATCAGACCATCTATTGAACTAATACTACCTCTAAAACATAGAATATAAAGTTTGAGTAGTGTCAACAGAAGAAAAAATAAAAGTTGTAGAACAAAAAGAGGGAGAAAAGATAACTTTTTAAAAAGGAGCTACTGTCATTAATTATTATAACTATATGAAATTTTACAAAGATATTGAAAATAAAAAATTAATATGACTTTCATAAGGAAACGTTTACAGAAAATGTTTTAAATATAGTGTAACATGAGGAACTAAAAAACTAGAGAGAGAGGCGGTGGAGAGAGAAAATTGATGTTTGTAGCCGTCGTAGCCCTTCATGCGGATCCTTGGCAGCCCTGGACTCCTTCCAGTAGTTAGTTACAGTGCCTCGAGTCCACCTCTTGCCCTGACAGCCGCTGGTTTGAGAGAAATGTAGAGAGAGAGAGAGCGAAAGAGAGAGAGAGAGAGAGAGAGAGAGAGAGAGAGAGAACAAAAGCTAGAGAGAGAGGGGGCTGCTACAGTACCCGCGGGTACTGTAGCAAAGAGAGGGAGAAAGTGAGAGAGAGAAATTGGGAGAGAGAGATATTTGGATGGAAGGGGAGAGAGAGTTTAAAATTTTCAAAAGTTGTCTTTTTCCTCCCCCTTCCTATGGTTTTATAGAAGAGATCCCCAAATTTTGAATTTGAAAAAGGATAATAAATAGACTATTAAGCTCCCCCTTGATTAGTAGATCCTCTTTAAAAATCATGAATATTTATTTTGAAATTTGAATTTAGAGAGGGATATTTGATTTTGAATTTCGATATTTTAATTTTGGATAATAAATATTATTTTTGAAATTTAAATTTTGAAATTTGAAATCCAAATCTTAAAAACAATAAATATTATTTTTGAATTTGAATTTCGAAATTTCCATTTCTCTCTCTCTCTTAGCTGGCATTGGGCCCAAATTGAAGAGCAAAAATACAATCTTGTTCCTTCCGAAATTCGAACCCTGGTCACTTCACCCACGTTCGGGTGCTCTAACCACTATGCCATCTGTTTGCTCATATTCTGTATCCACATAAAACAACAGTTGAGGTCATACGGCAATCAATAAGTTATTCAAATGTATATTAAATAATTGTCGAGAAGCTCTTATTGGAAATAAAATTATCACACTTACTTAATCCATGAAATGATGATATTTGGCATTCGAATTTTACAAAATTAATATTTTGAAAGCATAATCGATTTATCTATCATTCCATATGGTTTTGTACATAAAATTGACAGTATAGTGTGTAAATTTCATCTATTGTTTATCTAAAAATGTGTACTTATCAGCGGCCGACGTCTTGGTGAAGTAACGGCGTCCACGGTGGTACAAGCGGTGGCTTGCGGTGTTGCGGACCGGCAGCTTAGAGCTAGGAGGAGTTCGAGTAACCGGTAGGGTGACGGTCTTCACGTTGTTTTGCTTAAAACCATGTTTTCCCCACTTTGGAGCATGTTTAAGGGTTTTTGTGTGAAAATGCTCGTTTTATAAAATGGGAAACGGTGGATTTTAAAATGGTTATTTGGATTCTCCTCCTCCTTCTCTATTTTTTGGTGTTTTAGGGTGGTTTTAGGAGGAGGAAATCTCGTTTGTGGCTCGGGGGAAGCCGCAGGAAAATCCTACTTCGGGCGCTAAATGGCGTCGGGCCAGGGCGACGCCATTTGTAAAATGGTGTCTAGCATGGGCGACGCGATTTAGGCCCAGATGCCAGAGGGCAGTTCAGTTTTTAGGTGGTAAATGGCATCACGACCAGGTGATGCCATTTAAATGGTGTCGACCATGGGCGATGCGATTTAGGCCCATCTCCCGAGGCCAGCTTCCGTATGAACCAGTTTAGGGGTCTTGAATGGCGTCGGCCACAGGCGACACGATTCAAGACATAACCTCATTAATTCATGCAATTAACATGTGTTTATATTGTTAGATAGTTTGGTTAAATGCATACTTGAAACCGTACTTCGAGGACGAGGATTTCCACGTGATCGGATCACACTGTGTTACGTTTTGTGTAATCGTGGACCTAGAGTGACAGTTGGTAGCGCTTAGGCACCCAGTGTCGGTGTGGGAGTGACACGGCGCCGGTGTGGAAGTGGTGGGGTGATGCCTAGAGGGAGGGTCACCTGGTGTACCCCGGGGTATAGCTAGTACCGGTGTGGGAGTGGTACATTCGGAGTGTTACTCGTGGCTGGGAGGAGCAGAACAACCTAGAGCTAGGTAAGCCGGAGTAGCCAGTGTTCTATTCGATGGGTTGCTGTTCCGTCCGAGTGGGTTGGTATTTTCTGCGTTCGGCTGTGTGGTTTGTGTATTTAGCCGAGACGCTGGTTGTGGACTCCGTGGTGGAGTGATTTCAGAGTTGTGCCTGTGGCATTTACAAATATATGTGTTTTATATCAGAATTCGGGAATCTTTGGGAGTTGTGTTTACTGCTTTACTTATTTAATTGCTTATTCGTATTGTTTCACTTGTGGGTGCGCGAGTGGGTGGTAGGGATCGAAGGATCCCTACTGAGTCCATTTCAATGAGACTCACCCTGCGGTTTTCAGGTGAGGGTTCCAGGCAGGCGTAGCGTGGACGGTTTTGTCTCGGGTTGCACGTTAGCAGCCACTGTTCCGGGGTATGCCCCGATGTAGTTGTTATTTTCCTTTCATGCATGTACGCTTAATTATTTATTTTCAATTGAATATGTAATTATTTGCTGAGTCGAGTCGAATCGTAATAATTTTTAATTCTTGCACTTCCTTTAGAATTCGATGTGATGTGGATTGTTTAGCCTAGTTTATCATTTATTTCCCAGACTTATTGAGATCTTGGTTTGGCTCTAAATTTTAATGATTCGGCACCCAATTAGTAATTGGTTCCCCGATTATAGGGTGGCAGGTCGTTACAGTTGGTATCAGAGCATTTGGTCTGGCAAATAAATGAATAACTAAGTTAAATACCGTAGTTTCAACAAATAAATACATTATCCCGTACATGCACGGCAGTAGTTTAAGTTTTGGGTTCTAAATAGAATTTTTGATTCTTGTGATTGTAGGTTGTTAGATGGCTCCTAGGAAGAGAGTGCCAATTATTTAAGAGCAGGGAGACGTTTCTAGCGAGTCTGAACCCGATAGATAGAATATGGATCATTTTGTGGAAGCTATGATGGACTCGATGACTAGATATCAGACTCGAGACCCTAGTGAGAGTTCTAGTGCTCGGGGAGGACCTTCAGCTACTCTAGAAAGATTCTTAAAGCTGAAACCGCCTCATTTTACCGGTCGTCCCAACCCTGATGAGGCTGTTCATTGGATGAAGGAGTTAGAAAAGACTTCCGATACCATGGACTGTGCAGTAGTTGAGAGGATCCCATTGGCTACCTTCATGTTGAAGGATGATGCCTATGATTGGTGGACCACTTTGAAGAGTTTGTCTTATGCAGATAAGAATCTCAGGGAGATTCCGTGGGAGACGTTTGTGAAGGAGTTCAATGAGCAATATTTTCCTAGGCATGTCCAGAAAGCCAAGGAAAAGGAGTTTATGGAGTTGACCCAAGGGAGCATGACGGTGCTCGAGTACCAGCGAAGTTCGTCGCCTTAGGGCGGTTTGTACCTTTTATCTCAAGAGATGAAGAGCATCGGACCGAGAGGTTCGTTGATGGACTGAGGTCCAACTTGAGGAGTTTTGTAGTGTCCCACTGTTGTTCGGACTTGGCATCGGCAGTTAAGTGTGCCGCTGCAGTAGAGGCAGAACACGATCAGTCAGCTCAAGAAAGGGGACTGGCTACTCAGGGGCCAGCATACGGCAAGGGAAGACAGTAGCAACGGCAGAACACGATCGTCTTCATCGGCTCCAGATTCAAGAGGTTCTTTCGAGGTGGTGGCGGTAACAGCAGTAGCAGTGGCAGTAGCAGACCCAGGCAGACCCAGCAGAGTCAGTCGGTGTCTAGCGCTCAGCAGGAGGCAGCCCAGAGACTCCCAGTAGCCTATCGTCATTGTGGTGGTACCCATGGTGGGACTCAGTGTCCCACATTTTATGGGAGGTATTATACTTGTGGCCAGCAGGGTCATCTGGCGAGGAGTTGCCCGCAGGGGCATGGTCAGGGGCAAAGACCAGGAGATCAGAAGAAGCCGAGGATCTAGGGGAGAGTTCTCGTTATCACCAAGAAGGAGGCTCGTACGTCTAACCTGGTGGAAGGTACACTTGCTGTCCTTAGGAACTCCGCCCATGTGTTGTTTGATTTGGGTTCTTCGCATTCCTTTATTTCTGAGCAATTCGTAGATGTTCTTTTTGCACCCGTTGATGAGTTAACTGATGGACTAATCGTTGAGGTTCCTTCTGGGGATTTCATGTTGACTTATAACTGTATGAGTAAGGTTCCCTTGACTATTAAGGGTCATCAGTTACCTGCCCAGTTAGTTGTGCTTGCCATTCGTGACTTTGATGTCATTTTGGGCATGGGCCATGGGGAGAGGGTGCGCTTCTCCATCCCGGGCATCCCGGCCTTCTACTTCCTAGGTATTAGGCTCTCTTCTCGTAGTATTCATATTTTTGCTTTTAAGGCCTAGAGGTTACTTGTTGGTGGCTGTGTGGCTTTCCTTGCCTTAGCAGTTGTAGATGGTGTTAGTAGTGGTTCTAGTCCTTGGGAGGTGCCTGTAGTCTATGACTTTGTTGGTGTGTTTCTTGAGGAGTTGCCTAGCCTTCCTCCTCAGCGGGAGGTTGAGTTCACTATTGAGCTTGCTCCAGGTACGGCGTCCCCTGCCTAAGGCCCTGTATTGGATGGCTCCAGCTAAACTCGCTGAGTTGAAGGCGCAGTTGCAAGAATTGCTTAATAAGGGTTTTATCTGTCCCAGCACTTCTCCATGGGGTGCTCCAGTTCTATTTGTTAGGAAAAAGGATGGTTTTTTGAGGTTGTGCATTGATTATAGACAGTTGAACCAGGTAACAGTAAAGAACAAGTACCCACTTCCGAGAATCGATGATCTAATGGATTAGTTGTAGTCTGCGAAGGTGTTTTTGAAGATTGACTTGAGGTCAAGGTATTATTAGATGAGGATCCGTGAGGCTGATGTGAGTAAGACAGCTTTTAGGACTCGGTACATACATTATGAGTTTTTGGTTATGCCTTTCGGCTTGACCAATGCTCTGGCGGCATTTATGGATTTGATGAACCGGGTCTTCAAGGTCTATCTAGATCAGTTTGTGGTGGTGTTTGTAGACGATATTCTGATATATTCTTCTTCTGAGGAAGAGCATGCCACGCATCTCCAGGTGGTATGCAGGTTCTGAGAGAGCACAGACTCTTTGCCAAGTATAGCAAATGTGAATTTTGGCTAGATAAGGTGCACTTCCTAGGGCATGTCATTTATGGTGACGACATTACAGTAGATCCAGCCAAGATTGAGGCAGTGATGGATTGGGGCAGACCGACGACAGTGACTGAGATCAAGAGGTTCCTAGGGTTAGCAGGGTATTACAGACAGTTTGTCCAGGATTTTTCTTCCATAGCGGCCCCCTTGTCGAGGTTCACTCGTAAGGGTGTTCGTTTCGCGTGGACCGAAGAGTGCGAGCAGAGTTTTGGTGAGTTGAAGGCTCGTCTCACTTCAGCTCCAGTTCTAGTGCTTCCATCTGGTTCAGGTGGATTCGTGGTTTACTCAGATGCATCTCATTGATATTTAGGTACGGTTCTGATGCAGCATGGTGAGGTTGTGGTATTGTACTGAAGATATGGCGACACTACTTATATGGGGAGAAGTTCCAGGTCTTCACTGATCATAAGAGCAGGAAGTATGTGTTCACTCAGAAGGATCTGAACTTAAGGCAGCGTAGATGGGTGGAGTTCATAAAAGATTATGATCTCGACCTTTCTTATCACCCGGGCAAGGCTAATGTTGTGGCAGACGCCTTGAGTCGAAAGACGGTCGTGTCACACCTTATGATTCAAGAATGGAGGTTATATGAGTAGGTTGCAGAATGTTCCTTTAAGATTCCTCGAAAAGCTGACAGAGCCGTGTTGGCCAGCTTGACTGTGTGGCCAACAGTGTACCATACAGTGATTGAGGCTCAGAGAGCAGATGCAGAATTACCACAGATTCTCCAAATATCAAAGGTGGAGTTGTGGGATGACGGCACAGTTAGATTTAGAGGCCGACTTCATGTTCCAGTGATTGAGGCTCAGAGAGCAGATGCAGAATTACCACAGATTCTCCAAATATCAAAGGTGGAGTTGTGGGATGATGGCACAGTTAGATTTAGAGGCCGACTTCATGTTCCAGCTGAGGAAGAGGTGCGCAGGAGTGTCCTAAATGAGGTGCCTCGTTCTAGATATGCAGTGCATCCCAGAACGACTAAGATGTATCATTGTTTGAGAAGGCACTTTTGGTGGCCTGGTATGAAGAAGGATGTGGCTGAGTATGTAGCAAGGTGCCTGACTTGTCAACAGGTTAAGGCAGAACATCAGAGACCAGGAGGGTTGGTGCAGCCATTACCGATCCTGGAGTGGAAATGGGAACATGTGACTATGGACTTTGTGATAGGTTTGCCTGTGTCATCCGGTAAGAGAGACGTGATCTGGGTTATTGTTGATCAATTGACCAAGTCGGCCCACTTTCTAGCTATTAGGAAGGACTAGTCGGTCGGCAAGTTGGCTAGGTTGTTTGTTCTCTGCATGGGGTGCCCTTGTCCATCATGTTAGATCGGGATCCGAGGTTTACTTCTAGATTCTGGAGGAGTTTTTAGAAGGCTATGGGTACGCAGTTAGCCTTCAGCTCGGCTTACCATCCCGACCATTCAGACCCTAAAGGATATGTTGAGGGCTTATTGCCTAGATTGGGGAGGTTCTTGGGAGCAGCACTTGTGTACGGTGGAGTTTGCTTACAACAACAGTTATCATTCTAGTATCGGCATGGCGCCGTATGAGGCTTTGTATGGGCGGCCGTGTCGATCTCCTGTGAACTTGTCAAAGATTGGCGAGAGGCAGAGAGCAGGGCCAGAAATGGTACACCAGTGCGCAGAGGTTGCCAGAGTGGTACGGCGGAGGTTGACTACAGCTCAGAGTAGGCAGAAGAGTTATGCAGATGTCCGCAGGAGGTTGCTCGAATTTGAGGTTGAGGACCACATGTTCCTCCGAGGCTTATCCTCCAAGGGTGTGATGAGATTCGGGAAGGGAGGTAAGCTGAATCCGCGATATATTAGGCTTTTTCCCATTATTGCTCGAATTGGGGAAACAATGTATCAGCTAGTCTTGCCACCCAGTCTTACAAGAGTGCACGATGTGTTTCATATTTCTTTGCAGAGAAAGTATGTCTAGGATCCGTCTCATGTCTTGGATTTTTCGGAATTGGGGATCGCTGAGGACTTGTCATTTCCAGAATTTCTAGTGCGTATTGAGGATTGCAGAGAGCAGGTCCTTCGGAACAAGATAGTTCCTCTGGTCAAGGTGATTTGACAGCATCGCTCCGGAGGCAAGGCAACTTGGGAGCGAGAGGATGAGATGCAGGAACAGTTTCCCTACCTTTCCTTGTAAGTTCTCTTATGAGCTTGTTCCATCATTTTTACTTTCGTTATTTATATAGCAGTAATTTCAGGGACGAAATTCTTTTAAGGGGGGGAGAATGTAAGGACTGAGGTTTCAGATCCGGTTATCGGGTCAATTTAGGTGTCGGACTGCTTTGTTTGGGCCCTTGTGGGGCTGGGGCATGGGCTCTTTTTTACACCGAGCTTGCTCGACGCGATTTTGAACAGCATCAGCCTTGGGGGATGCCTTTTAGGAGCATTGCAGGGGTGCCGCGTGGGCGGGCGTGGGGGCGCGTGTGTACGGTCCCAGTCTGATCGTCTGAATGACATTAGCCATGCAAGACGCCATTCAGAGATCTGCCAGTATACGACCCGCGTCCTGTCGTCTGAATGGTGTCTTCGTAGAACGACGCTATTTAGACTTGTTCGATTTGACGTCCGAGCCTTCCCTCCTTTCTATCATCTCTCTCATGCCCGCTCTCTCTTCCCTCTCTCCGAACCCTCCGACGCCCCCTTCCCCTTCTCCTTCATTTCCTCTCCCCATTCCTCCTCTTCCTCCACTCAATCAACCTCCTACCGCTCATCACTACCACCACCATCTCCTCCGCGGCACATTGCTCTCGGACGGTGGCCGACGTCCTAGTGGAGTGATGGCGTCCACGGCGGTACTGGCGGCAGCTTACGGTGTTGCGGACTGGCGGCTTGGAGCTAGGAGGAGTTCGAGTAATCAGTAGGGTGATGATCTTCACGGTGTTTTGCTTAAAACCATGTTTTCCCCACTTTGGAGCATGTTTAGGGGGTTTTTGCTTGAAAACGTTCGTTTTATAAAATGGGGAACGGTGGATTTTAAAATGGTTATTTGAATTCACCTCATCCTTCTCTATTTTTTGGTGTTTTAGAGCGATTTTGGGAGGAGGAAATTCTATTTGTGGCTCGGGGGAAGCCGTAGGAAAATCTTGCTTCGGGTGCTAAATGGCGTCGGGCCAGGGCGACGTCATTTGTAAAATGGTGTCTAGCATGGGCGACGCGATTTAGGCCCAGATACCAAAGGGCAGTTCAGTTTTTAAGTGGCAAATGGCGTCACGACCAGGTGATGACATTTAAATGGTGTCGACCATGGGCGACGCGATTTAGGCCCATCTCCCAAGGCCAGCTTCCGTGTGAACCAATTTAGGGGTCCTGAATGACGTCAGCCATGGGCGACGCGATTCAAGACAAAACCTATAAGGATTGAGGTTTCGTATCCGGTTATCAGGTCAGTTTCGATGTCGGACCCCTTGGTTCAAACGACATCCGGTTAGGGGGACGCGTTTTAGAATGTGCCACGTAGGCCGATTTTAGGCCGCGAGGGTACGGCCCTGGTCTTACCGTCTGAATGGCGTCTTGCATGGTCGACGCCACTCATAAATCTATCAGTGTACGACCCCGTCTAGTCGTTTGATTGGCGTCGGTCTTGGACGACGCGTTTTAACGAGTTTCGGTTGATGCTCCGAAGCCCTCCTTCCTTTCCCTCATTCTCTCCATTCTCTTCTCTCTCTTATTTCCCTCCGAACACTCCGCTCCCCCTTCTCCTTCCTTTCCTCTCTGCATTCCTCCTCTCCCTTCACTCCATCAACCTCTTAACTTCCACCACTACCACCACCATCTCCTCCGCGGCGCATTATTTTTTCGGACGGCAGCTGATAAAGTGTTAAATTGATCATTTAAGGGCAATCATATGCATCATACTCATGTTTTTATCTGCAAAATAGCATGAAATGATAGATAATTGTGTAACAAGTCCAACGGTACCAATTTCATCAAATTCTGACTTAAAAACATCGTCATTTCATGTGATCAAAGGAGTGTAGCGCATTTGCGATTTTTCGACAAAACCGAAATGAAATGAATAAATATGATGATATTTTTATGATAATGCGCTAAATTATATTTATTTGATGTGAACAGGACATGCCGATGATGCAGTGCAGCTGGTGGAGTTTCCGGAAATTTGGGAGTGGTCCGGTGTGCGGATTTCAATTAAAACAGGGGTAAAAATACAAATTGACTCCTTCTTTCACTGGAGTTTCCTAAAACCCACTATTTCCCTCCGTCTCTCCGATTTCCTAAACACATCCCTTCCTTTATTTTAAAAACTCTCTCTCTCTTCTCGTTTTAGAAAGTCGAATCCTATTTCTTTTCCAATTTCCTCTTCCAAATCATGTCCTTTCTCCAAGTCTCCCACATATCCTCCTCCTTGTCCAACTCAAACCCAGCACCTCTCCTCCTCTTCCTCTCTATAAATTCCCACAAATTCCTCTCAACCAGATCTCTCTCTCCCCCACGTTTTGGTTTTTCCCAGTTTTAATTCCTAGTCGGTTTTCCCTTTCTCTTCTATTCTCCTTCTCCACTCTCCGCAGCCCTCTCTTCCTCTCTCCCGTATTCTCCCTCAGTTCTTTCTCTCCCGTACCCTCTCTCTCTAGTTTTCCTTCCCGGTAGCCTCCCTTCCTCCCTCCTTGGTTCCTCTTTGTTTCCCACGCCTCTCTCTTCCTCCCTCTCCCTCTCCTGCAGCCTCTCTATCTCTCCCTCCTCGGTTTTCTCTCTCGCCGTCTCTCTCTCCCGGTTACGCAGCCTCTACACATCTCTTCTCTCTCTCTGTTTCCGTTTGTTTTCACAGCAGCCGGCGACCCCTCCTTCTCTTTCTTTTATACCCTCTCCGCCTCCTTGCACTCCCCTCTTCTCAGCCTCTTCCAGCCGGACCCTTTCTCCCACAAAATCCTCTCCTCTTCCTCTTCCTCTCCAGATTCCCTCTCCCTCTCTCGGTTTCCCACGTCTCTCTCTTCCTCTCCTTCTCTCCCTGCCATCTCTTTCTCTTCCCCACTCCCTTGCTCGGTTCCTCTCTGCAACCCAGCAGCAAACGCAGCTGCTTCCTTCCTCCAACGCAGCAGCACCAGCCTCTCTATCCTCCTGCATGTGGTGAACCCTCTTCCACGCCCCTGAAGCAGTCTGCACGTCCGAAAGCACCTACCCGACGGCCTTCACCAGCGCCAGCCAGGAAGTAGCGGCCCTCTCTGCTTGTTCACAGCTTCCTCCTGCAGCACCACGCAGCTGCCTCCTCCATGCATGAAGCCCGGTGAAGCCAGCAACCTGCAGCAACCACGTACACCAGCTTGCTAGCAGCAGCCTTCCTGCATCTCCACGTGCTCATCCATGCGAGCCAGCTGAAGCTTGCTGCACCTGCTGTCATGCAAGCCTCCACCATGCGCCAGCATCCCTCAGCCACCAACAGAAGCACCTGCTGGCCAGCACCTCCCATGCGTGTTCTCCACGTGCTGCCCCAGTAAATGCATGCATGCACAGCCAGCAGCTGTCTCCCCCCCACACATGGCAACCCTTGAAGCCGGCAACCCACATATTTGTGCTTTCTTTCTCTTCCCACTAGTGTAGTATTAATTTACTTAATTAGGGTTAGTTGTTAGTTAGTTGATGTTTAATGATATTTTATTAGGATATTTGATTTATAATAATTAATGGTTTACACAATTAAACAATAGCTTTTATTTTGTTGTTATAATTCCTTAGTTGTGTTGATTCTCCGATTGTGTTTGCATTTAATTTCGGAAAAAGAAAAGAAAAAAAAAGATTTGTTTAATTTAGATAATTATATTTTTAGGTAATATTAGTTAACTTAGTTTTAGTTTAATTAAGTAATTAGTTTATTTTAAATTCCCACTTATTTTTAGATTAACTAAAGTCCAAAGTCTTCAAAATTAAAATCTTATCTCCCTGTGGTTCGACTCGGACTCACCGCTATTAAATTTCCAAATTTTGATTTGAGTGAGCCGGATAAATTTAGATTGAACGTTTTCATGTGTTTAACGACGCACAATTCGAAACGATCAATTTTTGGCGCCGTTGCCGGGGAGTTAGATTTTTAATTTTGATTATCTTGGATTTAGTGTAATTAGTCCCTAACTAACCTTATTTTTCTTATTTTTGCAGGTAAATTGAAAAAAAAAAAAAAGAGAAAAGAAAAGGAAAGCGAAATCATGGTCAGTGTGTTCCAACTTTTTATGTTTCAATTTCCTTACTTTAGTTAGTTTCCTTTTTTGTAGTTTCTAGTTTAGATAGGTTTCCATTAACTAAAAAAAAAAGAAACAAAAAGAAGAACATCCAAATTTAAAAAATCTCAATTTCCAAGATTAGAAACCTTCCATGTTAGGTCATACATCATGTAGGACTGCATTTTTAGACTGTTTCCTTTCTTGTAAATTTCCATTTTGTTGAAGATTGCGGGGGACAAGGTGAGATCTCTACCTTCCTTAAATACCATGTTCATGCATTTCCATGATTGCATAGAACCCCTTGTTTGATTTGGTTGTGCACTTCACATAAAAATATCTTAAGGGCAAGTCCATTAACAAAATAAGGTGGGGATTTGACTACCCTTCCTTGGCCCAAAAACAACCATCCCTTGCACTCTTTCACTAACCCAAGCCCATTAAAAGTGAGTAGGAATTCAATTTAGGGTTCACAATGAGATTTGGGTCTAGCTTGAGCCCACTATCACTTTTGGAAACCGGTGTCTGAGGCTAGAGGTCAATGGCAAACGCTTAAGTGGGTCGGTGGTTCTTTAATTAGGTCCCTACGAAAGTAGGGGGAGCCTCCCACCACCCCACCTCTTACCTGGCCGATTGATAATTGTGAGGGTGGATTTGAATTAAACCTAGATTAATTTGTGAGAAACACATCATGTAGGCTAGTTTAACCATAGTTGTCTTAGGAATAATTGTGTGATAACTTGTTTGCTTCATTAACAAAAAAATAAAAATAAAAAATAAAAAGATTTTTAGCATGGAGTGGACTCAAATGAACCAATTTCTTGGCCCATGTCTTAATACCATCACACCTTTCCCTCCACCACCTAATATGGATTTGGCTCACAGATTAGCTAAGCTAGACAAGTTGGCCCACACAATTGATCAATTTCTAGCTTTGGGCCCAGAACCGTCCTCATATCCCACACAATCATATACCTATCAAGAAAGATGTCCCGTTTGGGCCAATCAGGACCATTATGATACCCCACCTGCTCTTCAATTTCCACCTCACCAGGCCCAAGCTCCAAGTCTAGCTATCCAAGACTTCTCGGATTGGCCCCAATTCCAAGTCTACTATGGTGGTTTGGCCCACAATCATGGACACTCCGATTATCCATTGTCCACAAGCTCTTGTCCACCTTGCTTCCAATCAAATTATTCGACATATTCTTCGCAGTCTGATTATCAGCCCAGTTATCCGCATTCTCAAGATGATCAATTCATGCAACTTGAACAAATAGTCTTGGCCCAACAACAAACCATTGGTAGAATGCAGGCCTTAGTTGACTGTTTGACTGAAACTAATCTAAGGATGGATTTAGAAGAAGTGCTTAGCAAGCCCATTGAAAATCTGCAATCTTTTTCACCTGATTTTGATCAACAAATCAACTCACAAATTCAACTTGACATCGTTCAATCCGGCAATGGTCACATCATGCCTGATCTCGAAAACGGAGAGAATCTTACGGAGTCGCATCAGGTGAGAATAGGGAATGCTAGCATGAATCAATCTATGAAAAATCCTGAGACTGGTCAACAAGATGCCTCCATGATCATACCTGTCTGTCCTGAGGAAAGCTTAAGTGATAGAAAAGGAGAAGGGGAAGTGAGTGATCTTTTAGAGGTTAATCCGGATTTTGAACACTTCATATTCCCCACAGTGGAAGTCGATATGCATGCTAGTCCGAACCTCGAATATTTTTTCTTCCCAATAGAGAAAGTGGATATTCTAGAAGATATATACCCGGTGGATAGAGAGAAGATGGAAAACCCTCAGACTGACCAGCAAAGTGAAGTCACGATCACACCTATCTCTCTTGAGGTGAGCTTGAAGGAAAAAGGAGAAGGAGAAATGAGTGATTTGCTGGATATTGAGCTGGACTTTGATCACTTTCTATTTCCCACAGAAGAATTAAATACACATGATGGTCCGGATCTTGAATATTTCTTCTTCCCAATGGATCAGAAAGTGGATAATCTTGAGGAATTGCATCAAGAGAAAACTGAAGCCATAGACTTAGCTAATCATGAAGAAGAGCCCATTGAGGGTAAGTTGGGGGGAGATGAAGGAGACGAGAAGGATTCTAGTGAGAGCCCGGATATTCACCTACCTATGATCTGTTTCCCGAGTGTTAGAGAATCTAAGCCCAATAGCTTCCAAAAGCTGGCCCGACTCAAGGAGGTGATGGAATTATTGGGCCAAGTGCACATCAACAGCCATTTTCTCAAAGAAACTCATTGTGTTGCCCAACTCAATTCTTACAATATCGATAACATCAATCTTTACTGGATTTTATTGAAATTTGAGGCCAAACCGAACCTGTTCTCAGTCTCTATCTTTGAGAAATTTGGAATCCACAAATTAAAGTACACGTCGGTTGCTTTGCAGTCAATTGCTCATTTCATTAAGCAGCCACATGACATGATCCAAGATACTCTTATTCAGGTGGATAGGAGCCACATATTTGTTGATTTCCTCATCTTCGACATTGGATCATCCCCTACATTGAATCAATGTCCCATCATTTTAGGAATTTCTGATATTTTTCTAGGGGATCAAATGCTTCAGTTCAGTCAAGGACAAGAAGCAGGGTACGTAGTTGACATGGCCTATGAATCAAGTAGAACCAATATCCCATTGACCATGTGGAAAAATTCTTTTCTTTGGAATCTCAATGATAACATTCTGACTCATCAGCTACATGCAATGCTAAGTGCATTCCAACCAACAAATTTTAAAATGCATGTACTGAAATTTGTGCTAGTAGGCATTGGATAGTGTAGGCGCCCGGAACGTCCCCCGCCGCGGCTGCGGGCTTCGGGCGAGGGTTGCTCTCCGTTCGTCTTAGCACTGTGGCGATTTAAAGGGGGTTAGAAATAAAGGATGTGATCGCCAGGAGCATTACCTTTCGGTCCCTGTGCTCCGCAGGATGGTGGGGATGTGATCGCGTTCTGTGGGAGCGGGAGATGCTGGTTCCTCCTTCTCTTCCTCCGGCCGGCCAGAGGAGGAGAGCCCGGTACTTTGCACGCGTGAAGGTGGTAAGAACCCCTGAAAAGAGAAGACAGACAAAGAAAAGACAATCACCCAATTAGAACTGTGACATGTAGGAACCGTTCATGCAAACATAACAATTAACTAAAATTAGAGGGAGACGCATCAGGTGGGTGTTTGGGAGGGAAGGTGACCATATGTTATGGCCACCCACCTCCCGATTTTTGTTTGGAACCTCTGGGGTAAAAGGTGCTAAGTCATTCTAGGATGTATGCATGCAGATAAGTGCTCGTGTGTGAAGAGTGAAATGATGTGTTGAAGGTAAAAGAGAGTGAAAGAGGGAGGATGTTACGGCATGGATGGAAATTGGAAATGCAATGAAGTGAAAAAGGTGAAAAGTAAAAGAGGGTTAGGAAGACAAGCCCATTTGGAGTGACGTTCCTCCTGAAACAGCCTTCTGACTCTTTGCCCGCTCGACTCTCCAAAGCCGACCCGCTCCGAGGAAGAAACTCCTTCTCCCCTCCGACGCAACCCCCTTGCTCGAGGGAACCTGGGGGGTTTAAATAGGCGGAGGAAAAAAGGGGGAAAACAGGGGTCTAAATCCCCGTAAATCATCCTTCAGCCAATAGGAAGTGGTCAAAGGTTAGAGGTAGTGGACGCGGCAGTCGCCGGAGTGGGGAGTGGTCGGAGTAGTGGGGGACGAGGGCGGCGAGTGGAGGAGATCGTGGGGAAGACGGAGTCAAGGGGGTGGTTAAGGAGTGGACGGCCAGGTGACATGCCTTCCATTCTTGTGGTGGAAGGCGGCCCGGCTGGCCTTCGAAGGGGGTGGAAGGCGAGGGGTGGCCTTCGAAGGTGGTGGAAGGCGGGGGGTGGCCTTCGAAGGTGGTGGAAGGCAAGGGGGCTGGCCTTCCACGAAAAGGTGAAAAGGGGGGCCAAAAGGGTGGAAGGCAAGGTGGCTGGCCTTCGAAGGTGGTGGAAGGCGGGGGGTGGCCTTCGAAGGCGGTGGAAGGCAAGGGGTGGCCTTCGAAGGGGGTGGAAGGCGGACTGGCTGGCCTTCCACGAAAAAGGTGGCTAGAGTCAGGATTTGGTTAATGGGCTTATTTGTTAGTGGGCTGAAATGGCCAAATGGGGGGATTTATGATGATGGGCTGATGATGGAGGGGATTTATGACCAAAAGGGTGGTCCAAAATCGGTGTCTACAAATGCCCCTCCGGGACACCTATTTTGCAGTGGAGTGGAACGGAATGATAAATAGGTGTTCCGGAAATCGAGACTGATTTTGGACAACCCGAGAAAATGAATGAGCTATATCCAAGGATGATATGCGAATGCGGCAAATGCATGAAGGCTAGCTATTTGAGTTGCAAGAGTGGTTTAAGAAAAGGAACAGAGTTCAGTACTAGAGAATCACAGTCCGTGGGACCCCCGGGTGCTGGAACCGCAAGGCCTTGGCGTACCAGAATATAGCGATCTGGCCCAAGGGGATCTCGAGCATGAAAGGTGTAGGAGTGTGACTTGAAGAGCTCTCAACACAACGGGCGCGCGGTGGCCTGGCGCATCATGGGATCGCCAAGTGAGAGGATCTCAAGCACACGTGCTGAAAAGCGGAAGAGGTCTTGCAATTCGAAGGGCTAACCGATACACATATGCCAGAATCACAGATCAGCGATGGGTTAAGCAAAGTGATGAATGATGGTCATTGCCCCAAGGGCGAGGATGAATGCTTATGCTAATGCATGCTGGGTTGAAATTAAAATAAATTCCTAATGCAATTCCTAATGCAAACAGGAGGGATTTATTGGCCAATCGAATAACTTGGAGAATATAGACTCCTCATTGTTTTGTTTAAAGAGGAACTCAGAGTCTATACGCCCGAAGTTATTAGCCTCCTGTGTCTTCAATCCTACTTGCTTCGGATTCCCTGCAGCTGCAAGAATGCACATCAGTAAATGTAAATAATCAATGATTCACAGTATCTTAATGACAAGCTGCAAGGAAACGAGGGACAAAGGTCCCTGTCGAGTCGAAGCCAGCGCGGAAGATATGGCCATTCTCAAAGTGGAATGCCAATCCGACTGCTTTCGGCTTCGACTCGACAGCAAAAGTGTCCACCTTTTGGACGTAGAATCTTTTCCTGTATGCACAAAATGAGGGGAAGCAGTTAGTAGTATCTGTTTTCGGCCCCTTGCCCAAAATAGAGCAACTACCTTTTCCCTAGCCTTCGCATAGGGTCAAGGGGCCGTGTTCAACTAACCAGTCAAAAGGGAGAGTATTGAAACTGATGCGACAAGTAAATATGCAAATGCTGGTGGATATTAACAAATGAGGTGTGTGATGAAAACATGTTTTTGATTCCGCCTGCCTGGTAGTTGCCCAAACTTAGGCTGGTTGAATGATGAAAGGGAAATGCACACTCAACTTCCCAGGTATCCTAAGCTCACAACTAGATTGATTTGGGCCTCTAGACTCTTCAAACTAACCTTGACCGGTTAAGACTCATACTGATGACAATACCGTCATGCCATGCTTAGGCTCCCAGCTGCTTCCGACCACCATGTTTGCCCAAAAAGTTTTCGAGGTAAATGATTTGCCCGACCCGGGTCTCTTTCCTCACAATCTAGAAGGTATGTAATGGAACACCTTGGAACCCTAACGGTCAACCGCGCGACGCTGACCCGGAATCAGACGCCGTCGCACCGATTGGTGACGCGCATGCATTGACCTAAGCCCGAAGTTGTAAGAGTACACATTGAGATTATGGTTAAGAAATTAGTTCACCAGAAACATCGACATTACTCTTCACCCATTTTGGACTCCTGTGATCATGTGAGCATGTGACGATTTTTGAAAACGAACCATTTTGAAATGATGTTCAGTCTTTAGATAGCTATCTCGTGCTGAACCTTGGGGGAGAAAAAGTGAAGAAATTGTGGAGACAAACTTCACAGGAGGATCGACAAAACCGTTAAGAGGAGGAGCTTGTGACAAAACGGACCTCTTTTGACCTCTTAGATGCCCCTATTTTGACTTTTCAGGCCTTTGGTAAATTTCATGGCCAGGCACGGTCACGACCAGGCTTTTTTCATGATTGCTTGAACCCCTTTTTCTTTTGTTTGTATTTCTTTTCTGCTCTTGACATTTTTGGGGTTATTTGATATTCCGCCTGCGGGGACACTGCCCTCTTCACGTGCTCTGGTCCTTTACATTTCATTTCTGGGCCCTTTTTTTTGTTGAGGGGTTACATCCATCGGGTTTTTGAGGAACCGCAGTTTGCTGAGCTCGACCGTTTAAGGGCGTCAACTGTCCTGATCGGTCGAGAGACGAAGAGCAAAGGTTGCATTTGACAGTGCACTAAAGACTTGGAATTCATTTTAAACAGGTTCTCTTTGAAAAACGTGTAGGTGTGTGCATCTCATGATGAGCATAGGGATCCGTATGAAAGTAAAGTAGACACGTCCAAGGTTCTGGTGGACCAAAGTCTTAGCCAAACCTTAATGTTAACCCAACCTATCATGCAACTAGACCTAGACAGGGGGTTACGTGGCAGTCACTAGACAGTTGGATTTTTGTGTCTTTTCTGATTTTTTTGTCATTTTCATTAAAGTATGTACATATTTACAAATATTTTTGATGCTTTTTGGATATTCGATTTTTTTTGGGATTTTGAAATTTTTGATTTTTTGTATTTTGAGGGTAAAACTTCTTCAAATAGACTCCTATCCAAAGGAAAACTTTTCAACAATTTTCAAATATTTACACTTATTTGCTAACTAGAAATGAAGGAACTTACCTACCTCTACAACTTGTAGATAAAGAGGAAGCTATCCAATCCCCAAGCGATTATGCACAAGACTCAGAGGGTGAGTCAGACATGTTGAAAAGATGGGTCCTTGAGACAGAGACCCAATGATGGCAGAATTGCCCCAAGAGTGTGCTACGACCGGTGATAAGAACCTGAGAGGGGCAGGTGTGTGAAATAGTAAGGGAATGAGAGCGGTGGGTACCTGTTCATCCCTCACTAAGGAGGCTCCTTCTCGTTGAGTGGTTGGTTCATAGAACAGCAGTTGTATACCGAACTCTTCTGCATCTTCTCTTTGAATTTCATTGATTGCTTCCTTCAACTCATCCTCAAGATAGTGTATCTTGAGTACCTCTTGATTTTCCTTCACAAGGTGATCCAAGAGACTCCATTTTCTTGATCCTTCAGTTGATTTGGTTAGTATGTAACCCAATTTGAATCCTCCAATGGTTGGATTTTCAAAGATAGGTTCTTGAATTCCCTGCTCTTCTTTGCCTATCCCAGATCCCGAACTATACCTCATTTTGTCCATAAGCTGTCAACCTATGCTAGGTTGGGGCTTGGCCTGAGAGTCAACCGATGAAAGGATGAGCTCTACCCCTTTTCCAGGAGTGATCATGGATGGAATTTGTTCAGTCGAGACTAAATCCAAAGGCTCAAGATAGGGGGTACCCTTCATTTTGACAATCTTCCCAGTGTATGGGAATTTATAGCACTGATGATTAGTGGAGGGCACTCCCAGGGTCTGGTCCATCCAAGGCCTTCCCAGAATGGCGTTGTATATGGGCTTGACATCAAGGATGTAGGATTCAAAGATCAAGCCCACTGGGCCAATTTCCAGGTTCCCATTTGAGACCATCATGGAAGTAAACTCAATCTTCTCTGGATCAATCCCTACTTTCTTGGGGGTCTTGAGCGAACAGACATTGATTGATGCCCCAGTATCCAACAGGATGGAGTCCAATGAGTGACCCTTGAGTGTTGGGGTCAAGCATGAGGGAAGGGATTGGCATTCAGGGGGAGCTAGATTCTTATCTGTGGAGGATTTGTAGGTGTCCGGGTGACTGAGAGAATGACATTTGTGAGCCCACTGACGGGAAGATCTTCATTGAGTGTAATGCGCTGGAGGAACTTGAACAATGTCTCCCTGTGTGTAGGAGATCTCCCAATCAACTCTAGGACTGGCATCTTAGCAGGAGTTTTCCCTAGATGCTGTAGGATGTCATACTTAGACAGATCTGAATCCTCTTGAGAGTCCAAGGGTTGACTTGTTGGGGGAATGATGCGATTTCTCAGTGTAACGCCAATCGGACTGGGGTCCACTGCCTGATCTGACTTTAGGGGTTGAACTGGTGGTGAATTTATTAGGCAGAATTGGGTTACTGGACTTGGCTTTGGTGTTGGGCACAAGATGGATGGAGGAGGTTCTCTGATTGAAATTGAAGGAACTTGGACCAGAGTAACTGGGTTGATGGCTGTTGGTTGCTCCCTAGGTCGTATCAAGACCAAATGTTTGTCTTGGATGATAGTGGAGACTCCTTGCAACGGCTCTCTAGGTTTGGTCGTCCTAGTAGGGCACTCATGCCATATCCCAGCCTCTTCATACTCCCAGTGCTGTCCTCTGTGATCGACATTTGGTTCCAAATTTTTGACAAGGGTGCTCACCCTTTCTAGAGAGATAGATGAATCCTGGACTACCTGATGAGAGGGTGGAGGGCCCTTGACTTCCAAGGTTTCAGCAGCCTCTTTCATGTGCCCCCAATTGATCTTGGTACTGGAGAAAGGGGGAACTGCTGAATATGGTTTCTGATTGGATTGGTTGCCTGATCTAGACATAGGACTGGGTAACCTAAAGGGCTGCCCCAAGGCACTCACCTGTTCATTGATTGTCACTCCCTCTATTGGTGGAATCCTCTTACTTCTGTTCTGATTTTCAAAAAAAGATGGCAAAGTGGAACTCCAGATCTGAGATTGAACTACCCGAGCTCGATTATAAAGTTGTGCGAATGTGTGAAATTCGCTCAGCATGAGGATAGATCGAAGCTGCGGGGTAGCGTTGTTGACCAACATGGTGATAGCTTGAGATTCGGGGATTTCTACTTCCGCCCTAGAGGCCATTGTCCTCCACCTGTTGGCAAAATACGTGAACTCCTCTTCAGGCTTCATCTTCTCCATCACAAGATCAAACAAGGTGGGAGGCATGGTTGTCATATAACTAAACTGAGTGATGAATTTTTCGGAGACCATATCAAAATTGATTAGGTCTGTGGCGGGCAAGGAAGAAAACCATCTTAAGGCCTCACCTTCTAAGGATTTCTGGAACAGATGGACAAGGAGGACTCTATCGTAGAGCCATTGATGGGAATCCATGAGGAAACTTGACAGGTGAGTCAGAGGTGCCATCATATTTCCTGTACTCGGGGACTTTGAATCCTGGCGGAAAGTAGGCCGGAGGGAGCTTACAATAGCCCGAGAGAGAGTGCGGTTGTTTCAGGGTAAGTTTCTCGGCCATGAACTTACGTACACAGGTTTCAACCTCACTTTTGTAAATGAATTCTTTCTGCTCAGGAGGAGGTGTAGTTGGAGAGACTGGAATTGGCATGACGGGTGGAGTAACTGGGGTAAGAGTTGGCTGATTGATGCGAGTCTGAGTTCTGTTGGGAGATCCTTGGAAGTGAGTTCCCCGAGGAGTGGCATCTTGAGTTTTGCCACCAGAGGCCAACCGGATGAGTTGATCAGGGGTGTACCGTGATAATACGACAGTAAGTTCCGGATCCTCACTTGGGTTTCGGAGGGTTCTGTTGGACATTATAAGGTCACTTTCTGCAGAAGAAAATTCATCCAAGTATCTTGCCTTAAGTTCCTTTCTAGGTGTTTGGAGCATGCCCACAAATTTTGGTTGTGGATCCTCTTCAATCTCAACCAGAGGGTTGTGTGTGACATTGTTACCAAACTCATACATGTCATCATACACAGTGTTAACATACATTTGGTTCATTATGAAATACAAATCCTGAGAGATTTTATATTTCACTTGAAGGTTAACTGTGTATTATGAGTGTTGGTTTCTAACAAAGCAAGTTCAAACCCTTGACGACCCTGGGATTTTTCTTTCAAAACATGTTCCACCAAGATTCAATTAAGTGTCTTTAAATTTGAAACAGTCCACTAATTCCTCATATAAACCCAAAGTTCCTACAGGGTGGTTTCAGGTACAACCTGCTCGGCGGCCAAGTGGGAATCCCTGGCTCGCGGAGACTGACGGAGGTTCCCAACAGAATAAGACTAGTCGCACCCGAGTGGGAATCCTCAGGTGGAGAGTCAGATCCTGCGGGAGAGGTGACTAAAGAGTGTGGTGCCGGCTCTTCCTTAAATCCCCCGCGGAGAACACCCCAAAAGACCCAGACAGTTAATCAAATAGGAAGTCAGAGCATTCAACAATTCATCCAAACAAGCAGCAGCAAAACATGCGTGAACAGAAATGACAGAAAAAAAAAGGAAACTGACAGGATGTCGGCGGCTAAGGGCCAGCCGTCCACGGGAGAAGTCGACGGCCAACTAGTGGCCGTCCAGAAGGTCGGGCGGCTAAGTGATGGCCGCCCAAAAGTTTTTTTTTTTTTTTTTTTTTTTTTTGGCGGCTGGACGGCCTAGAATCTGGCCGTCCAACTGAGTTGGACGGCTAGGGTTCTGGCCGTCCAAGATCTGGACGGCCAGGGAGTGGGCCGTCCGGATTTTTTTTTTTTTTTTTTGTTTTTTTTTTTTTTTATATATATATATATTTTTATACTGGGCGGCCTAACTTCTGGCCGTCCAACTGAGTTGGACGGCTAGGGTTCTGGCCGTCCAAGATCTGGACGGCCAGGTGGCGGGCCGTCCGGATTTTTTTTTTTTTTTAATATACTGGGCGGCCTAACTTCTGGCCGTCCAACTGAGTTGGACGGCTAGGGTTCTGGCCGTCCAAGATCTGGACGGCCAGGTGGCGGGCCGTCCGGAATTTTTGTTTTTTTTTTGTTTTTTTTTTTTTAATATACTGGGCGGCCTAACTTCTGGCCGTCCAATTGAGTTGGACGGCTAGGGTTCTGGCCGTCCAAGATCTGGACGGCCAGGGGGTGGGACGTCCGGATTTTTTTTTTTTTTTTTTTTTTTTTTTTTTTTTTTTTTTTTTTTTTTTTTTTTTTTTGCTGCATATGGACGGCCAGGACTCTAGCCGTCCAAGGTTTGGACGGCTAGGAGGTCACCGTCCAGGGGGTCGGTGACGGCCAGGGGCTGGCCGTCCAAGAGGTCAGACGGCCAGGTGCTGGCCGTCCAAGGGGAAGTTGACGGCCAGTCCCTGGACGGCCAGGTGCTGGCCGTCCAGTGGGAGGTTGACGGCCAGCTGCTGGCCGTCCAGGGGGTCTGACGGCCAGGGGCTGGCCGTCCAGTGGTCAATGGCCTTCCGGGATCTTTACCTTCTTTTCCTTTTCGCCGAAACGCGTGCAGCGGGCTACAGACGTCCCACCGTGATCGCCAGACGGCTGTAGGCGCCCGGAACGTCCCCCGCCGCGGCTGCGGGCTTCGGGCGAGGGTTGCTCTCCGTTCGTCTTAGCACTGTGGCGATTTAAAGGGGGTTAGAAATAAAGGATGTGATCGCCAGGAGCATTACCTTTCGGTCCCTGTGCTCCGCAGGATGGTGGGGATGTGATCGCGTTCTGTGGGAGCGGGAGATGCTGGTTCCTCCTTCTCTTCCTCCGGCCGGCCAGAGGAGGAGAGCCCGGTACTTTGCACGCGTGAAGGTGGTAAGAACCCCTGAAAAGAGAAGACAGACAAAGAAAAGACAATCACCCAATTAGAACTGTGACATGTAGGAACCGTTCATGCAAACATAAAAATTAACTAAAATTAGAGGGAGACGCACCAGGTGGGTGTTTGGGAGGGAAGGTGACCATATGTTATGGCCACCCACCTCCCGATTTTTGTTTGGAACCTCTGGGGGTAAAAGGTGCTAAGTCATTCTAGGATGTATGCATGCAGATAAGTGCTCGTGTGTGAAGAGTGAAATGATGTGTTGAAGGTAAAAGAGAGTGAAAGAGGGAGGATGTTACGGCATGGATGGAAATTGGAAATGCAATGAAGTGAAAAAGGTGAAAAGTAAAAGAGGGTTAGGAAGACAAGCCCATTTGGAGTGACGTTCCTCCTGAAACAGCCTTCTGACTCTTTGCCCGCTCGACTCTCCAAAGCCGACCCGCTCCGAGGAAGAAACTCCTTCTCCCCTCCGACGCAACCCCCTTGCTCGAGGGAACCTGGGGGGTTTAAATAGGCGGAGGAAAAAAGGGGGAAAACAGGGGTCTAAATCCCCGTAAATCATCCTTCAGCCAATAGGAAGTGGTCAAAGGTTAGAGGTAGTGGACGCGGCAGTCGCCGGAGTGGGGAGTGGTCGGAGTAGTGGGGGACGAGGGCGGCGAGTGGAGGAGATCGTGGGGAAGACGGAGTCAAGGGGGTGGTTAAGGAGTGGACGGCCAGGTGACATGCCTTCCATTCTTGTGGTGGAAGGCGGCCCGGCTGGCCTTCGAAGGGGGTGGAAGGCGAGGGGTGGCCTTCGAAGGTGGTGGAAGGCGGGGGGTGGCCTTCGAAGGTGGTGGAAGGCAAGGGGGCTGGCCTTCCACGAAAAGGTGAAAAGGGGGGCCAAAAGGGTGGAAGGCAAGGTGGCTGGCCTTCGAAGGTGGTGGAAGGCGGGGGGTGGCCTTCGAAGGCGGTGGAAGGCAAGGGGTGGCCTTCGAAGGGGGTGGAAGGCGGACTGGCTGGCCTTCCACGAAAAAGGTGGCTAGAGTCAGGATTTGGTTAATGGGCTTATTTGTTAGTGGGCTGAAATGGCCAAATGGGGGGATTTATGATGATGGGCTGATGATGGAGGGGATTTATGACCAAAAGGGTGGTCCAAAATCGGTGTCTACAGATAGTGTGTACATTCCGTCTGGCTGAAGACGATAAACTTAGCGCTTATTGGGAGGCAACCCAATATTTTACTTCAGTTTTTGTATTTCTTTTCATTTTTAGGTTCTTGAGCAGCAGTCGTCGTGGGCATGTCGCATCCTCTTCATTACAGGTTGTTTCGCTCCTTCACAAATTCTCTTCTGGCTGACATGTTTTCCATATCTTTTATGCCATTGAGGACAATGTCAATCAAGTTGGGGGGTGGGACAATCAATTTGATATGCATTTATTGAAAATCTTTTGAAGAAAACTGATACATTTCACTGAAAAATGATCAAATTTTTACTATCCTTACAGCAACCGCCGCACAATTCGAAACGATCAGCAGCCGACGTCCCGATGGAGTAATGGCGTCCACAGCGGCATCGGTGGCGACTCGTGGCGTGGCGGTTCGGCGGCTAGGAGCTAGGAGGAGTTCAAGTAACTAGTAGGGTGACAATCCTCGTGGTGTTTTGTTTAAAACCATGATTTTCCCGCTTTGAAAGCATGAAATATGTGTGGGTGCTTCTGGGGTAGAAAGCATGTTCTAAGGGGGTTCTTTATGAAAATGATTAGGCTTCTCCCCTACCTTCTCCATTTTTGATGTTTTGCGCGATTTGGGGGAGAAATCCCACTTTGTGACTCGGGAAAGGCCAGAGGAGGAACCTGTCTGCGAATCCTAAATGACGTCTGGGGACAGCGACGCCATTTTAAATGGCGGCCTCCACCCAAGACGCGATTTAACTCAGATAAGGTGATTTTGTCTCTGTATTGAATGGCGTCTAGGAACAGTGATGCCATTTAAATGGCGGCTTCCAGGGGCGACGCATTTTAGGCCATATTCTGAGGCCAGTTTTTCGTATGAACCAGTTTAGGGGTCTTGAATGACGTCGGCCATGGGCGACATGATTCAAGACAGAACCTCATTAATCCATGTAATTAACATGTGTTTACATTGTTAGATAGTTTGGTTAAATGCATGCTTAAAAACGTACTCGAGGACGAGGGTTTCTACGTGATCGGATCGCACTGTGTTGTGCTTCGTGCGACCGTGGACCTAGAGTGACAGTTGTTAGCGCTTAGGCACCCTGTGTCGGTGTGGGAGTGACACGACATCGGTGTGGGAGTGGTGGGGTGACGTCTAGAGAGAGGGTCGTACCCTAGGGTAGAGCTAGTACCGGTGTAAGAGTGGTACATTCGGAGTGTCACTCGTACTGGGGGAAGCAAAACCACCTAGAGCTAGACAGGCCGGAGTAGCCAGCGCGCTATCCGAGGGGTTGCTGTTTGGTCCCAGCGGGTCGGTGTTTTCCACGTTCGGCCGTGTGGTTTGTGTGTTTAGCCGAGACGCTGGTTGTGGACTCCGCGGTGGAGTGGTTTCAGAGTTGTGCATGATACATTGATGAATGCATGCGTTTTATATCGAAATTTGGGAATCTTTGGGAGTTGTGTTTACTGCTTTATTTATTTAAATTGCCTATATTTGTGTTGTTGCACTTGTGGGTGCGTGAGTGGGTGGTAGGGATCGAAGGAGCCCTACTGAGTCCATTTCGATGAGACTCACCCCTGCGGTTTTTAGGTGAGGGTTCCAAGCAGGCGTAACGTGGAGAGTTTTGTCTCGGGTTGCGCGCCAGCAGCCAACGTTCCGGGGTATGCCTCGATGTAGTTGTCATTTTCCTTTCAGGCTTGTACGTTTAATTATTTCTTTTTAGTTGGAATATATAATTATTTGCTGAGTCGAGTCGAATTATAATAATTTTTAATTCCTGCACTTCCTTTATAATTCGATGTGATGTGGAATGTTTAGTTTAGTTTATCATTTATTTTCCAGACTTATCGAGATCCTGGTTTGGCTCCAAATTTTAATGATTCGGTACCCATTTAGTAATCGGATTCCCGATTATAGGGTGGCGGGTCGTTACAAAACCTCATTAGTTCATGCAATTAACATGTGTTTACATTGTTAGATAGTTTAGTTAAATACTTGCTTGAAACTGTACTTCGAGGACGAGGATTTCTACGTAATCGGATCGCACTGTGTTGCGTTTTGTGCGATCGTGGACCTAGAGTAACAGTTGTTAGCGCTTAGGCACCCAGTGTTGGTGTGGGAGTGACACGGCGCCAGTGTGAGAGTGGTGGGGTGACGTCTAGAGGGAGGGTCACTTGGTGTACCCCAGGGTATAACTAGTACCGGTATGGGAGTGGTACATTCAAAGTGTCACTCGTGGCTGGGAGGAGCAAAACCACCTAGAGCTAGGTAAGCTGGAGTAGCCAGCATGCTATCTGAGGAGTTGCTATTCCGTCCTAGCGGGTCGGTGTTTTCCGCGTTAGGCTGTGTGGTTTGCGTGTTTAGCCGAGACGCTGGTTGTGGACTCCGTGGTGGAGTAGTTTTAGAGTTGTGCCTGTGGCATTTACAAATGCATGTGTTTTATATCGGAATTGGGAATCTTTGGGAGTTGTGTTTACTGCTTTACTTATTTAATTGCCTATTCGTATTGTTGCACTTGTGGGTGTGTGAGTGGGTGGTAGGGATCGGAGGATCCCTACTGAGTCCATTTCGATGAGACTCACTCCTGCGCTTTTCAGGTGAGGGTTTCAGGCAGGCGTAGCATAGACGGTTTCGTCTCGGGTTGCACGCCAGCAGCCACTGTTTCGGGGTATGCTCCGATGTAGTTGTTATTTTCCTTTCGGGCCTGTACGCTTAATTATTTCTTTTCAATTGGAATATATAATTATTTTCTGAGTCGAGTCGAATTGTAATATTTTTTAATTCCTGCACTTCTTTTACAATTCGATGTGATGTTGATTGTTTAGCCTAGTTTATCATTTATTTTTCAGACTTATTGAGATCCTGATTTGACTCCAAATTTTAATGATTCGGTACCCATTTAGTAATCGGATCTCCGATTATAGGGTGGCGGGTCGTTACATATTATACTTGATTAATGTGTCTTATAATAGTGTTCATGTCGATAATATTCTTAAGAAGAGCAAGTGTTAAATGAATAGTGCCTACCTATGGGATTATAGGCTTGGTCACATTGGAGAAAATAGACTCCAAAGATTATATAAAGATGTATATTTATATCCATTTCAATTTTGAATCATATGCAATTTGTGAGTCATGTTTGATGGGTAAAATAGCTAAATCTCCATTTACTAGAAGTGGAAAACGAGCCAAGGACATATTGGAACTAATACATTCTGATGTATGTGATCCCATGTCTATCCAAACCATTGGTAGTTTCTCCTATTTCATTACATTCACTGATGATATCTCAACGTATGGCTTTGCGTACTTAAGAAGTACAAATCAGAAGCTTTTGAGAAATTCAGACAATTTAAGAATGACGTGGAGAAATAAACTGGAAAGAATATCAAAATCATCCAATCTGATTGCAGTGGTGAATACTTAAGTACATAGTTCACACGGTACCTAAAGGATAATGGTATCCCTTCTCATCTTAGACCTCCTTATACACCTCAAATGAATGGTGTATCAGAAAGGAGGAATCGCACATTGATGGAAATGGTACGATCCATGATGAGCATGTTTAAATTACCAGTGTCCCTATGAGGATATGCACTTAGCTCTGCTATGTATATCTTGAACAGAGTACAGAATAAATTTGTCGAATCCACTCCATATGAGATATGGAAAGGAAGAAAATCATACCTTAAGTATGTTAAAGTATGGGGAAGTCCTGCTCATGTTAAAAGATATGATACAGATAAGCTAGAGTCCAGAACTAATAAATATAGATTTGTGGGGTATTCGAGGAAAACCTACGGCCACTACTTTTATCATCCTAACGAACAAAAGGTGTTTGTCGTCAAGAAAGTTGTCTTCTTAGAAGAATATTACATTCTCTAAAAGGACAGCGGGAGTAAAGTAACTCTGGAAGAAGTTCCAGACCCATAGACTGTCATGGGTTTATCAGATGAACCGTTAGTTTCTGAACCTGTTCAAGAAAACACACAAGAACCTTTTAGGTGTAACGACCTGTCACCCTATAATCGAAGATCCGATTATAAAATGGGTTCCGAATCATTAAAATATGGAGCCAAGCCAGGATCTCAATAAGTATGGGAAATAAATGATAAACTAAGCTAAACAATCCACAACACGTCGAATTGTAAAGGAAGTGTTGGAATTAAAAATTATTACAATTTGACTCGACTCAGCAAATAATTACATATTCCAAGTGAAAAGAAATAATTAAGTGTACAGGCCTGAAAAGGAAATAACAACTACATCGGGGAATACCTCGGAACAATGGTTGCTAGTGCGCAACTCGAGACGAAATCCCCCCACGCTACGCCTGCCGGGAACCCTCATCTAAAAATCGCAGGGGTGAGTCACTCCGAAATGGACTCAGTAGGGATCCTTCAATCCCCACCATCCACATACGCACCCACAGTGCAACAAGACTAGATAAAGGCAATTAAAGTAAAGCAGTAAACACAACTCCCAAAGATTCTCAAATTCCGATATGAAACACATGCATTAGTAAATACAATAGGCACAACTCTAAAACCACTCCACCACGGAGTCCACAACCGTCGTCTCGGTTAAACACACAAACCACGCAGCCGAACGCGGAAAACACCGACCCGCTGGGATGGAATAGCAACCCCTTGGATAGCGCGCTGGCTACTCCGGCCTATCTAGCTCTAGGTGGTTCTATCTCCTTCCAGCCACAAGTGACACTCTGAATGTACCACTCCCACACCGGTACTAGCTATACCACAGGGTTCACCGAGTGACCCTCACATGCTAGGCGTCACCCTGCCACTCCCACACTAGCACTGCGTCACTCCCACACCGACATAGGGTACCTAAGTGCTAACAATTGTCACCCTAGGTCCACGATCGCACAAAACACAACACAGTGCGATCCGATTAGGTAAAAATCCCCATTCCCAATATATGATTCCAAGCATGCATTTAGTCAAATTAACTAACAATGTACACTCATGTTAATTGCAGGGATTAATGAGGTTCTGTCTTGAATCGCGTCGCCCGTGGCCGTTGTCATTCAAGACCTCTAAAAAGGTTCTCTATTATGTAGGGCTAGGACCCAGGGGATACTATCCTGAATGGCGTCGCCCATGGCCGATGCTATTCAACTCCTTATCCCACACTGGCCTCGAGAACCAGGTAACTGGGCCATTGAATAGCATTGACTCAAGTCGACGCCTATCTCAAATAGCGTCGACCTGACTGGACGCCATTTACGCCCGAAACTGTGTTCCATCGAGCAAATCGAGGGTCCCTTTACTCCCCTAAAACACTTAAAAACGCAAAAGAGACAAGGGGAGAAGTTTACTAACCAATGATCACCCAAAACCCCATTTCATAAAAATATTCATTTTCATCAAAAATCCCTTAAAATATGCTTTTCTACCCAAAACCTCTACATACAACGCATGCTTCAAAGCAGGAAAAACATAGTTTTTAAACAAAATACAACGAGAATCGTCACCCTACCGGTTACTTGAACTCCTCCTTGCTCCTAGCCGCCGAACCGCCACGCCACGAGTCCCCGCTGGTACTGCCGTGGACGTCGTCACTCCACCGGGACATCGGCCGCCGTCCGGAGAGTAAGGTGCCGCAGAGGAGATGGTGATGGTAGTGGTGGGAGTTAGGAGGTTGATGAAGTGGAGGAAGAGGAGGAATGGGGAGAGGAAGGGAAGGAGGAGGGGAAGGGTCGCCGGAGGTTCTCCGAGAGGAGGGGAAGGAGAGAGAGAAGAATGAAGAGAATGAGGGAAGGCTCGGGCGTCAAACCGGACAAGCCTAAATCACGTCGTTCTAGGAAGAAGTCATTCAGGCGACAGGACAAGGGTCGTACACTGGCAGATCTCTGAATGGCGTTAGCCATGCAAGACGTCATTCAGACGGTCAGACCGGGGCCATACACTGCGCCCCAATGTTCGCCCACGTGGCACCCCCGCATGGCTCCGAAACGGCATCCCTCTAGGCCGACTGTAGACATGCTAATTTTTACATTATATTGAGTAAATTTCTTGTCACAATGATAATGTCCCAGAATGGTCTGATGTTTAATCATTAATTAATTTTTATTGATTCTCTCAAAATTTGTTGAATCACGTCACGCATACACGATGCTATTTAGATTCTTAGCAGAAATCAATTCGGAATTGAAAATTGTAAATTTAAGAGGATTTAATTGAATCGTGTCGCCTTTACACGATACCGTTTAAGTCTTAATCCGCTTAGGTTTACTATTTCTAATTCTAATTAATTTTCTAATTTATCTAAAGCACGTCGAGTGTGCACGACGTGTTTCATGTTTCCTAATTATTTTCGGTTTTCCTTTCCGGATTTATTTCTGTTTTGGCCGTATTAATGAACTAAAAGGCGTCCCCCTTGAGCGACGCGTTTTAAGAGTTTTTTGATAAGCAAGATTTGGCCGAGATAATCCTGTTTCAAATGTTAGAAGGGTTTCCAATTCCCATTATGATCGTCCAGAGCAAGTCTGAGTTGCGGGAGAGTCCTTTTGACGAACAAATACCTTAAAGTTACTTCTTATAAATACATATGGACATTGACCTTTGAAAAAGATTGGTTTTGAGAGACTTCGGAGCTCTCTACAAAGTGTTTAAAGGTCTTCAAGGGAGAAAAACGTGGATAACAAGAAGGAGTTCTTATTTCTTCATCATCTTCCACCATTAAAGCTCAAGAAGATCAAGGCTTTCAAGGGGCCAAACCAACCGATCTCTTGTCTAGTTTCTTTTTCATATAGTTTTTCATTGCATCAACTCATCGCACACACTCACTTCATGATTTCCAAACCTACACTCCTTAAGGGAGTTTAAAAGAACACAAAAAGTGAGTTCTTTTAGTTTAGTTCATGTTTAGATTCTTAATTAGAATAGATATTACACTATTTTAGTTCTAATCATAATTTTATTGTTTATTTGATTTTTCTTGTGCAAGGTACAAAAGAAGAGTAAGAGTAAAGAAAGAGAAGGCTCTTTTCTTTCGGTCGGCCGGAAGAGAAGAACAAAAGAACCTCATATTCTCTCAATTTTCCTTTGAAACCCTCGGTTTCTGGCGATCACAATTCTTTTCATATTATTAATCACAGTACACACATGATAACATAATGAACACACACTCCTTTTGAGCACTACACCGACACCGTTCAAAATCGCGTCTTGCAAGCTCGACGCGAAAAAGAGCCCATGCCCCATGCCCCCAAGGGCCCAAACCAAGGGGTCCGACACCGAAAGCGACCCAACAACTAGATCCGAAACCTCAGTCCTTACAGTAGGTCTGTTAGAGTGCCTAAACCACCTGAAAGATATGTGAGACGTATCAGTGGGGATGATTCTAGGACACTCTATAATGAAGATGATAATCCTAATACTTATCAGGAGGCCATTGAGAGTCCAAAGGCCGAGAAATGGCGAAAAGCTATGAACTCTAAAATTCAATCTATGTACATCAACCAAGGTTGGAACTTGGTAGACTTGTCCGAAGGTATAGTACCCATCGGATGCAAGTGTATCTTTAAGAGAAACATCGGTGCAGATGGACGAATTGAGTCTTATAAGGTAAGATTAGTGGCGAAGGGTTGTCGTCAAAGACAAGGTGTTGACTACGACAAGACCTTCTCATATGTTGCCATGATTAAGTCTATCGGAGTACTTCTCGCCATTGTTACATATCATGATTATGAAATCTAACATATAAATATGAAGACAACCTTCCTCAATGGAAATTTTGAGGAAGAGGTGTATATGATACAACCTGAGGGCTTCACATTGAAAGAATCTTTAGATATGGTATGCAAATTGCAAAGGTCCGTTTATGGACTGAAGCAAGTTTTTCAAAGATGGAACATAAGGTTTGATGAGGCGATCAAATCTTATGGTTTCATTAAGAATGAATATGAACCATGTGTGTACAAGAAAAACAATGAGTGTGCAATCACCTTCTTAGTCCTTTATATTTACGACATCCTACTCATTGGGGATGATGTCGTCAGTAAAGATATGGCCGTCTAAAAACTTCCCCATAAAGGATTTGGGAGAAGCATCTTACATATTGGGAATACAGATCTATGGAGATGGATAAAAAAAGATGCTTGTTTTAATCCAATCCATGTGCATAGACTCCATTGCCAAAAGATTTGACATGGAAAATTCCAAGAGAGAGATCATACCGATGGGACATAGAATTTATCTCTCTAAAGGTCTATCTCCTAAGACCCCTGAAGAGAGGGCATTAATGGATAAAGTTCCATATGCGTCAGCCATAGATTCCATTATGTATGTCATGCTATGTACAAGACTTGATGTAGCATATGCTTTAAATGTTATGAGTAAATATCATGCAAATCCAGATGATAAACACTAAAAGGCTGTGAAATGTATCCTTAAGTACTTGAGAAGAACTAAGGATATGTTTATGTTCTATAGAAAAGGAGACTTAAAATTGCAAGGATATACTGACTCGAGTTTTCAGTCTGAACCGGATGATAGCAAGTCAAGATTGGTATTTGTATTACACAATGGGGGAGCAGTGAACCGTAAAAGTTCCAAGCAAGAAGCTAGTGCTGATTCGACGACAGAAGCTGAGTATATTACTACTACTAAGCCGCCAAAGAAGTAGTATGGATGAAGAAGTTCATTTGCGATCTTGGTGTAATGGATATCTCTGGTCCCGTCTCACAGCTGTGTGACAACAATGGGACGATTGCTCAAGCGAAATAGCCACGGTTTTATCAGAAGTCGAAGCAGATTTTGAGGCGCTTTCACCTAATCAGATAAATCATAGCTCGAAGAGATGGTGGTAAAAAGGGTTCCCTCAGCCGACAACATAGTAGATCCACTGATGAAACCATTGTCGAAATGTGTTTGAGCGCCACCTAGAGAATATGGGTATTCAGCATAAGGGTGATTGGCTTTAGTCCAAATGGGAGATTGTTAGTATTATGTGGCCTCCAAGCCAATCAAGTACCTTGTATTATTCGGTTATTCATAAAATAGCTTAATTTCATTATGTATATAATTCGATATTGTTTGTCGTTTCACGATGAAGTCCATGAACACGTGCAATGGTCTTCGGATTATGATGAGATCATAATTACAATACTAAACACTTATAAACACTTGTTCTTAATTATTCATAATCGGAGGATATTTGAAAAGGACATAATACACCCGGTTAGACTAGTACAGTATTTTCAGCTCATTTGATGAGGGTGATTGATCCTATAAGTCACTTGTGTGGAGACACTATATTGGAACTGTAGGTGCTCATTGGCGAATGAGTTCACTAAACTGATCTAACCATGAATGGTTGGATGGTCTCTACTTAACTGTTAACCAGCTTGATTCTTTGTCGCGATTGCGTGGTCGTTCATTGGACCTTTGATACCAAAGATACCTTGTTGGTAGGTCTTTGAGCTTTAACCTTGACTAACGAATCCCTAACCATGGGATATCAATAAGTCAAGTGATCAGTTTCAGGGAGATGCCCTCGAAGGTAATTGTGTGGTCAACAAGGGATCATCCGCTCTCGGTAATAGGAGAGAGAATATTATGAGAATGATGCGCTTAAGTCCCTAGCCAGAGCGGACATTGTATCAGATAAGGAGTTATATGATATAGTTTAGCGGCATCTGATTCAAGTGAATCGACCGGCTAGGGTTTAACACTAAATCATACTCTAGGTCAATTCGAGAACATTATATAGATAAAGGATTATATCCACGTGGTAATGGATGATGGAAAAGTTCCATTAGTGGGTTGCAAAACCCCAATGCCTTGCAGGTTCACACGGTGTTGCTTGGCACCCAACGTGATCGGAGGTCCGTCCGAATTTATTGTGGGACATTAAATTTGGCTAATTAATTAATATATGAATGTTAATTAATTTAATGAGTCAGTAAGGAGTTACTGAGCTTAATGGGCCATTAACTGGACTAGTATTTGGCCCTAGAAGGTCACACGCAAAACATTTTCAATCGATGGATTATTTAATGAGTGTTATGATAAGTGTGGATTTTTCTTAAAAACCGCAAAGCCACTTATTATAAAAGAACCGCTGCTACGTCAGAGGCCAGCAACTCTGATATGAGCAAACCGCCCCCTTCTCTCTCCTCTCTCTCTCTCTCCTGGTCGCCTCCTTTAGAGGGCGTCCCTTGGAGGCTCTGCTCTACCTCCCTCTGGCTCCACTTCCCGTCAGACGGGAAACCTTGATTCCGCATGTCGTAGAGAATTACGCGTAGCCAGACAGGATTTGCAGATGCCGCACCGAGTGAGAAAGTGAGAACGATCCATCGAGAGGAAGACCGCGTGGATACCGCTAGAGGCTGGGCACTTGCGCGGCCTACAACATCGCACTGATGGAACCAAATGAACGTAGATTTGAATCTATGCAAGGTGAAAAATCATTTTCACTATCTGATTTAATTATTCGAAACGACATGGGATCTGAAATTATTTTCCGCTGCGTTTTCTAGAATCTGACACAACGAACCCAACATTTATTTAGTGAACCTTCATATCACGAACAACACCAAGCAACACCTTATGATCCCAGATGATTTCGAAGATCATCCTCCAATGATTACTCTTCCAATGATGGCGTTGTAGGTGCTCATCTCTCGGATTATGATGAAATCAGCGATGAAGGTGACTCTCGGGGAGCGGTCCCGAGAGTTATAGCTAGTGTCACCACCCCAATCGGGGATACTGCATGCCCTAAAAAAATCAATAAGCGGAGTACGCATTTGTTAATAATGTAGGGGGGACATCAGCACCCATCGGGAGGAAATAGTCGTAATGGATAACGTTGGGGCCATTGCCTCCATCTACTAAGATACGGTGAACTTTACATTTGCTGATTGTGGCAATCACTACGAGTGCATCATCATGGGGGATGGTCACTCCTTCAGGATCCTCATCTGAGAAAATGGTGGGGTCCTTCATTCGGTCCCTTACAACGTTTTTTTCGGGTTCGGAGCGCTTAGGGTGAGGAGTTACAAGGTTCACTTGGCGTACGTACTGCTTATTTCCCTGGGGACTGTCTCCTCCAGATGTCGGGCCTCCTGAGATCATATGGATCTCCATTCCATTGGGGCGATTTTCAATCTGAGGGGCTTCGTGCCTTGGTCGGGTTTTACCACGTACTTCCCGAGATAGCCCCGACGGATCTGGGATTCTATCTTATCTCATAGTTGTCAGCATTTCTTCGTGGTATGTAGTCCGTGTGGAAGTGGCAGTACTTTCTCTTATCTCGGCCTTCAGATCGAACATCATCTTCTGCGGCCAGTTGACCTACTCCTTGTTTTCGATATCCTAAAGATTTTGAATACGGGATGTTGGGTTCATTGTGTCAAGATCCAACTGAAAACACAACGAAAATAAATAATTCGGGATCGGGTCTATCCCATTTCAATCAACAAAATAAACCGACAAATCTTATTTACCTTGCGCGGATTCGAATCCGCGTTCGTTCTCCGGTTTCGTCGGAGCGATGCCGCAAGCCGTACAGGTGCCTGGCCTCTAGCGGTATCCACGCGGTTCTCCTCACGATGGATCGTCCTCGCCTCCTTGCTCGATGCGGCGTTCGTGGATCCCGTCTGGCTACGCGTAATCCGCCGCGACATGCAGATTCAGAAACTCCCGTCGGACGGAAGGTGGAGCTGTCGAGAGACGGAGCAGAGCCTCCAGAGGGCCGGCCTCGAGACATGCGCCCAGGAGAGAGGAGAGAGAGAGGGAGGCGGCTAGGTCAGGGTTGCTGGCCCCCGACCTAGCGACCGTTCTTTTATAATAAGTAGTTTTGCAGTTTTTCATAAAAACTCACAGTTATCCAAAATCTCATCAAATTATCCATCGACTTGAAAACCTTTTGCGTGTGACCCTCTAGGCCCAAATACCAATCCAGTCAATGGCCCATTAAGCCTAGTAACTCTTTACAGACCCACTGAATTAATAATATCCATATATTAATTAATCAGCCGAATTTAATGTCCCACAATAAATTCGAACGAGCTTCCGATCACGTTGGATGCCAAGCAACATCGCGTGATCCCGGATGGCATTGGGGTTATCCTAACCCTTTATGGGAAACTCTCCGTCAATGGCTACCGCGCGGATATAATCCCTCATCTGTGCAATGTTCCCGAATTGACCTAGGACATGGTTTACTGTCAAACCCTAGCCGGTCAATTCACTTAAATCAGATGCCGCTAAACTATATCAGATAACCGTTTATCTGATACAGTGTCTGCCCTGGCCAGGGACTTAAGCGCCGATCACTTGACTTATCGATAACCCATGGTTAGGGTTTAATCAGTCAAGGTCAAAGTTCAGAGACGTACCAACAAGATATGTTTGGTGTCTCAGGTCCAAGGATCATCTACGCAACCGTGACAAAAGAATCGAGCTAGTTAACAGTTAGGTATATACCATCCAACGATTCAAGGTCGGATCAGTTCAGTAAACTCATTCACCAATGAGCACCTACGGGTCCAGCATAGTGTCTCCACACAAGTGACTTATAGGATCAGTCACCCTCATCATATGAGCTGAAGAAACCCGTACTAGTCTATCCGGATGTTTGATGTCCTTTTCTCAAACATCCTCCGACTAGGAACGATTAAGAACATGAGTTTAGAAGTTTTCGGTCATGTAATTATGATCTCATCATAATCCGAAGGTTGTAGCCCATGTCCACGAAATTCATCGTGATATGATAAACATAGATCAAATTAATTGCACACAATGAAACGTTGCCATTATATTCATAAACTGAATAATTTATAGTATCGGATTGGCTTTCAAGCCACCTAATACTAACATGGGAGTGATCAACAAAGTGTATTGGATAGATGACACGGGGCTTTTAGTTTCTCCCTCGAAGTACTGAGTCTTTTTCTTCTTGGGGAGAGGCCTTTCACTTGAACCTTGTGATCGCCTCTTCTCCCCGAAAGTGGTACACGGTTACCACCTCCTTGCAGTTGGCATGCTGGTGTGCGAGGTTGATGAGGGCATTTAGGGTCTTGGGTGCTTGAAGGATGATAGCCCTTCAGAGAGCATCGTCCTAGGTGCCCTGACTAAGGGCCGTCACGGCCGAAGACACTTCGAACTCAGGCACTCGGAGGGTTTCATCATAAAATCACGAGATGTAATCTCTAAGGGATTCCCCCATCTTTGCCTGATAGCCACGAGGCTAGCTGATGACCTCTTCCAATGGGCGCCCACGAAGCGGTCTCAAAATAGTTTACTGAGTTGCCCGAAGGAGTGAACAGATCCCAGAGCCAAAGATGAAAACCATGCTTGGACAGTTCCCACCAAGGTAGTTGCAAAGGCGCGACAACGGACAACATCTAGGACCTTGGTGCAGTCTCGTATGGGACTGAAAATTGTTGAAGTAGGTTTTTGGGTCCTGTTGGCCGTCGTAAGTGTTGGGGTTGTTGACATGCAGCTTCCTAGGGATCAGAACGTCTAGGATCTCCAAAGAGAAGGGGGAGAGATCTCCTTCCTCGTCAGAGAGGAAAAGCGAATGCCTCCTTTGAAGGAGGTCTTCGAGGCACTTTTATCGGTGCTTCAACACACGCTCTCGCTCGCCCAACCGCCTTTCCAACTCGTCAATGCATCAGTGAATAGCCAGACTAACATGTAAAGAAGGGGATCTCGATGCTTGGGAGTGGTGGCTTGGGCTCTTGTAACTGCATCTGTGCTGGGAAGAGGCGCAGTTCGAACCGGCAACTCCCAAAGCAAGGGCCGCAAGTTGTTATGACGGATCTCCCCATTAAGGATGAAGAAATGGCCGCTAGCACTTTGCATACCTTGCTACCAGCCGAGGACCACTAGTGGTTGTCGTACCTCCCTGTGGGTGCCTTCATGGGGTGCAGCACCCACATAGAGTTCATGTAACGACCCGTCACCCTATAATCGGAGATCCGATTACTAAATGGGTATCGAATCATTAAAAAATTAGAGCCAAACCAGTATCTCGATAAGTCTAGGAAATAAATGATAAACTAAGCTAAACAATTGACAACACATCGAATTGTAAAGGAAGTACAAGAATTAAAAATTATTACAATTCGACTCGACTCAGCAAATAATTATATATTCCAACTGAAAAAGAAATAATTAAGCGTACAGGCCTGAAAAGGAAATAACAACTACATCGGAACATACTCCGGAACGATGGCTGATGGCGCGCAACTCGAGATGAAATCCTCCATGCTACGCCTGCCTGGAACCATCACCTGAAAATCGCAGGGGTGAGTCTCATCGAAATGGACTCAGTAGGGATCCTCAGATCCCTACCACTCACTCACGCACCCACAAGCACAACAATACGAATAGACAATTAAATAAGTGAACCAGTAAACACAGTTCCCAAATTCCGATGTGAAACACATGCATTTGAAGATGCAACAAGTATAACTCTAAAACTACTCGACTCAACATCGGAGTCCACAACCAGCATCTCGACTAAACACACAACCACACAGCTGAGCATGGAAAACACTGACCCGCTGGGACGGAACAACAACTCCTCATATAACGCGTTGGCTACTCCAGTCTGTCTAGTTCTAGGTGGTTATGTCTCCGCTCAGCTACGAGTGACACTCCAAATGTACCACTCCCACGCCGGTACTAGCTATACCCCGGGGTACACCAGGTGACCCTCTCTCTAGGCATCACCCCACCACTCCCTTACCGGCGCAGTGTCACTCCTACACTGACACAGGGTGCCTAAGCGCTAACAATTGTCACTCTAGGTCTACGATCGCACAAAACACAACACAGTGCGATCCGGTCACGTAGAAATCTCCGTCCCCAATGTATGATTCCAAGCATGCATTTAATCAAATTAACTAACAATGTACACACATGTCATTTGCAGGGATTAATGAGGTTCTGTCTTGAATCGCGTCGCCCGTAGCCGACGTCATTCAAGACCCCTAAACAGGTTCAGTTTTCGCAAAGCCACTAGGACCAAGGATACTGGCCTGAATGGCGTTGCCCATGGCAGACATCATTCAGCTCTTTATCCCACGCTGACCTCGGGAACCGGGAAATTGGGCCGTTGAACGGGTCGTAACGCCATTCTAAATGGCGTCACCTGGTCGCGATGTCATTTAACGCCCGAAACTGTGTTCCACCGAGCCAAACCGAGGGTCCCTCTTCTCCCCCAAAACAGTCAAAAACGCAAAGGAGACAAGGGGAGAAGTTTACTAACAAATGATCACCCAAAATCCTATTTCATACAAATATTCATTTTCATCAAAAACCTCTAAAAACATGCTTTTCTACCCAAAACCTCTACGTACAACACATGCGTCAAAGCGGGAAAAACATGTTTTTTAATAAAACGCAATGAGGATCATCACCCTACCGGTTACTTGAACTCCTCCTTGCTCCTAGCCGCCGAACCGCCACACCACGAGCCGCCGCCGATACCGCCGTGGACGCCGTCACTCCACCAGGACATCGGCCGCCGTCCGGAGAGCAAAGTGTCGCGGAGGAGATGGTGGTGGTAATGGTGAGGGTTAGGAGGTTGATGGAGTGGAGGAAGAGGAGGAATGGGGAGAGGAAGAGAAGGAGAAGGAGAAGGGGAAGGGGGCGTCGGAGGGTTCGGAGAAAGGGAGGAGAGAGAAAGGGAATGAGAGAAAAGAGAGAAAGGAGGGAAGGCTCGGGCGTCAAACCGAACAAGTCTAAATCGCGTTGTTCTAGGAAGACGCCATTCAGCCAACAGGACGCGGGTCATACACTAGTAGATGTCTGAATCGCGTCATCTATGCAAGATGTCATTCAGACGACACGACTGGGGCCGTACACACGCGCCCCCATGCCCGCTCACATGGCACCTGTGCAAAGCTCCTAAATGGCTTCCCCCTAGGCCAACGCCGTTAAAAATCACGTTTCGTAAGCTCGACACGAAAAAAGAGCCCATGCTCCAGCCCCACAAGGGCCCAAAGCAAGGGGTCCAACACTGAAACCAACCCGACAGTTCTACACCTCCATGGAGCGCAGGGAGACGCTCCTGCAACAGAGTGATCAGGGCCCCCAACTATTAGGCTACTAACCCCATAGAATTGTAGTTATAATAAGGTATTCTTATGGTAATGTCATCCCAGATCCGTGAATAATACATAGCAATCTCGAGATAAGGAGTTTAGTTGTTTCCTAAGTCATGCTATTTTTAAAGTGACACTTGAACAATAAACATGATTTGGTTATATTTCTTTGCTTTATGTGTCTTACATAGTTTTTTTTGTCTTAATATTTAATACTCTACACATACTTAAAACAAGTTAGTGAAATGCACTTCAAGCGAGTATTTTCTTAAAAGATATTTTCTCTAAAAGGTATTTACATAAAAAATATGTTCTTAAAATAATAAAGTTGAATGCTTTATATTAATTTGTATTTATATAACCTTGCTCATTAGATATGCATCTTAAATTGAATTGTTTTTGCATAGATATGATTGCCCAATTTATTGACCTAATTTAATTTTTCATGTGATGAAAAAACACACGCGTGCGCATACACATGTGTACACACAAGTAATAAAAATATGCTATTTTTAGGAAAATCATAACTTAATCACAACTTTTTATGTCATCATTTTTTTCATGTATAAATCATGATTTATTAAAAGAATCTCTATAGTATTTATTAACCCAAAAAGTCATGATGTAATTGCGTACTTTTCATAATAGTGTGTTTCTTTATAAAAATAGTTCAAGTTATATGTTTCCTTCTTTGTTTTTCACAAAAAGTTTTTTATGGATTTAAGGTCTTTTATTTGGGCCAATTTTTTCCCGCTATTAAACTTAATGACATTGTATACACAATTTATTATTCTACCCTAATAGTTTCACTTCACAAATATATAAAACAAATTCAGTTTAAAATAAAAATTGATTCCTAGGTAATATAACCTATTAAACATTATTTTAATTTAATGTTTCTTTAACGATGAAAATTCTAATTTTTCATGCGCCGTGTGTGTATAAACAATCAAAATGCTAGTTTTTCATGCATACTAAATTTCCACTAAAATAATTTAAAGGAAAAATCCGATGCAAGCTGAAAGACTAATCTAGAGGCTAACGCCTTAGGATATACTTGTTAATTCACATATGTGAAATGAGTGATGGGAAAAAAATCTGCCCCTAAGAGTATGTATGTTATGGAATCCAAACATTACTTTTTAGGAATTTTTACTTTTTAGTCCCTACAATATATCAATATTTCTTATAAGTCTATACAATCTTTTTATTCTTTATTAGTCCTTATAATTGTTTAAAACATCTCTATAAAAGGTCCCTCAACCTTTCTTTAAAAGCCCCTGCGAAGGGACTTTTTAAGGATTATTCATAGATTGTGGAGGATTTAAAAAAGATATCAAGATTATAGGGAGTCATAAGAAATATTAAAAGATTATAGGGATTGAAAAGTGATGTAGCCGAGGCAATCACTGTCGAATTCCGGGGGGGAATCCGAATACCAGCCGGTGACCGAGCGCCGACAGGATCCGAAGCCGAAAGGGGATCGGAGACGAAGCGTCTTCCTCCCGCAGAGAAGGAACCGCCAAAAGGGTCCCGGGTGTTGGCCCGGGGGGAACCCTCCAATGGTTAAGTCAGTCACCAAGTTAATGAAAGACTTTTTATATTTGGAGAGAGAGAAGAAGGCTTGACAGCTTGTGTGTACCTTTCATGCATTGAATAGTGATCTTTTATGGTGGAGGATGAGGGTTCCTTTATTGTGGCGAGCGATGTAGGACTATAGGAATTGATGGGAAATTCTGAGAGTACCCTGAATTAGCAGGCTCAAGGCCTAATCGAAATGGGCCAGACTAGTCTCCGCCCTTATACACCTAGGCCAAACCCAAGCAACTATTGTATCACTACGCCGAGTGGGCTGGACCCATGTTGGCCTGGCAAATGTCTGGGCCGGACCGAAACAGGATGTCCCGGGTGCTTGGGCCAAGTCCACCTCATCCCGCTACGATTGTGGGCCGCTGATAATAGCTGAATGGCACTCGGCCCAGTCTCGAACGGGGACCGGGCCGATGATAATGGGCTTTAGTGGGCTCTTCCCCCATCACATGGCCCCTTACTCTCAGCCCGTTTATGGAAAGACAGTGCCGAGAGTACACACGCTTCTTAAACAATTCCCGAAGGCGGATAGTAGTTTTAATTCTCGTAGACTGAAGATGGCTCTCGTCCGAAACTGAGGAGGCAATAACTTGAGATTTCCCTCAGTGATTCGTTTGTGCATAATAAAACGAGACACTTGGCATGCATCCAATAGGGTAGCCGAAGGGTCGGAAGATCTTGGTTGTTAATCGCTTCGACCTGGATTGCCGCCAGTCAGCTCTTAGTACAAGGATCCGAGACATGTGGCGCACATCGAAGAGGGCAACCGAAAGGTCTCGAAATCCTGTACGCTGATTTCCTCATTTCGAATATGCCGCCACTCGGCTTGTTTCTTGGCGGGAAAGGACACGCGTCGCATATCTAAGAGGGGGAAGCCAAGGAGCCTCAGCATCGTAGCCGTTAATCCTCCATCAGGTCCCCCTTGGGGGTCCCTATAAATAGCGGCCCTCCATCTACAGAGGCCCATTTGTTCTTCCTGCTGTTGAGGTTTCTTGAGCGGAGCTCCTTCCTGAGCGATCTCGAAAGCGTCTTGTCATCTTCCGGCCGGCCGAGAGCATCTAATCGAAGCTTCAAAGAGCCTGACTCCATCCCATTGAGCGCTGGGATTTCTAGTCCGAGGGTAAGCCTCCAACTTGGCCTCGTGTTTCCGTTCTTTATATGTCCAGTAACCCTACCTCTTGGAGCAGTTCTTCCTACTCCTCTTCGAAACCAGTCCTTCCTTGTTCTTCCCTCTCGTCTCCTTTTTCCTTGAACTCCTTTGCATCTGACATGGTGGAAGAAGTGGTTTCGGCTCGCAATCCTAGTCCTACCGAGACTTCTCAGGTTGGACAAGCCGGGCCTAGCCGTCGGCCGGCAAGAAGGTCTCGGACGTAGCCCCTAATTTCAGCCGCGAAGCGGTGTTGGAGATGTGGGAGCGATACGATATTCCAGACAGGTTCCATCTTATAAGGGGTCGAATTGCCATAAGGGCCAATACCCCTCGGCCAGGCTGCTTCTCTATTTATGAACATAATTTCCAAGCTGGCTTCCAGCTTCCTCTGCATTCCTTCATTGTTGATCTGCTTAATGCTTACCAGTTGGCCCCCTCCCAATTTTTTCCGAACTCCTGGCGGACTGTTTACGGGTACCTAGCCCTCAGCAGGAAACTACGCCTGGTTCCTTCCATAGATGTTTTCCCTTATCTCTTCAAGGTACAGCTCCAAGGGAAATCCTCTTGGTACTGTTTCACCACCCGGTCTGGCCGAGAGATCTTTTCCGGGAAGCCTTCGTCTATCCATCATTGGAAAGAGGACTTCTTCTTCGTGACTCTTGCCGAAGGAGACAAAAGCGTTTGGACCTTTCCCATAAAATGGAAACCTTTGGCCGAAGGGGCTTCGGAGGCCCCCAAGCTATCTGATGCTCAGCTTTTGGAAGCAATAAAGATTATAGACGAAGTCCCCGTCAATGTAAATGATCTCTTGAGCAGACCGAATCGGTTAATCCGTATGGGGGCATGGCCAGATCCGGAAAACCTGCCAGCACGGGAGGCTCCTTATCTCCCTCTTGCTAAAGCCGAGGGGGGCCCTGCTGATACTGAGATACCTGAGGCTGCCCCGGCACCGGATGCGATTGAAGTGCCCGATGACCCCACTAACGTACTGGCAATGTCTAGTGGGGAGGACACGGATGCCGATGCCGAGGGTAAGCCGGCCTCGGGTTGCTTGCATGTTTTACTTTCTCAATGGTCAGATGACATATCTCTTCTTTTTTGTATGGTTTCATAAATGTCGACTGGTCTGGGCTCCCTCATGGACCGCATTCGGCAGCGGAAAGTAGTAGGGGATGAATCGGCTTCTGGGTCTTCGCCGCAGCGCACTCGGGCGCAACCTGTGGGGACTGCCTCCGACGCACGCAAGGCGTCCTCGCTAGAGGGTCGGGCAACCCCTACGCAGATGGAGCGGGAGCGAGAAAAAGGAAAATCTTCCGCTCGTCCAGATCACGCCGAGCGGAAGAAGAGGAAAACCGACGGGAAGGCGACTCTTCAGTCGAAGAAGGTAGCGACTGACCGGGACGCGCTTTTGGCGGCCTTTCCTCCAGCGATGCAGTCCGAATCCCTATCGGCCGTGGGGACCTCGGTGTCCTTCCCTCCTTCGGACCGACCGAGACTCACATGTCCCGGGAATATGAGCACGAGCCATGGTGTCTAGAGATCGGTGTGTTCAAGGATGATTCTATCGAGGATTCCGCCACCTACCTGCGGCTGGTCGAGGGAAATATCCTCCCTATAGTGGCGGACAAACTGCAGACGATTTCCACTGAGGGGCCGGCTGCGTTGTGCGTGCGCAACGCCATTCAGGTGGGCCTTCGGCTTTCTCATCTTCATGCCCTTTTTTGCTTCGGTCAAGATATTCTAACGTGATCTTCTGTAGTCTTCGGCAATAAGCGCAACCCTTGCCTGGTGCTTCGCTCATGTCCAAGAGAAGCTGAAGGACGTGGATGCGGCAGTAGACCACCTGGCTGTTGGAAAGGTAGCTACGGTGAAGCGAGACCTAGAGGGCAATATTGATACCCTCCTTAGGATGAATGCTCGACTGGGGGTCGAGCTGTCTCGGCAAAGAGAGGTGGTGTGCCTCGAGGCCGAGGCAAGAAGGAAAGCCGAAGCGGAATCGGTTGAGGCACGCGGGGAACTGGAATCGCTCCGAACCAAGCTGGCCGAGAAGGATGAAGCTTTTGTTCGCCTTCAGAAGGAGCGGGACGAAGAAACCGCGCGGCTCTCTGAAGCCCTTGAAACGGCTAAGAATAAAGCAGAGGAGACCGCAAAGAGGACGTAAGAGGAAATCCTTTCGGCCGTAGAAGCTTACAAGGCCGGACCGGACTTCACCGACGCTCTCCTCGACGCCGGGGCCAATGTTGCTTCCAACATGTTCGACCTCGGGATGGCTATTGCTCAGAAGGCCTGTCTCGAGGCGAATCTTACAGGATTCAGTTTTCCCTCGGAATCGGAGGGGAACAAACTGCTGGAGTGGTGGCGTGGCCTTAAAGCTGAAAAGGTCTCGGCAGCTCAAGATGTTGTGACCCCTATTGATCGTGCCGAGTCTCCTCTGACCCCTGTGACCCCGGGGAATTCTCTTCTTAGTTCTAACGATGGGGAGTTAGCCGAATAATTGTAGTTCTTTTTTCACCTTTTGTAATCGGCGAGTCGGGAGGTGTCTCAGCTCTTTTTTGCTTTGGCCGAAGCCTTTTGTAGCACTCTGACATATATAAAAAATACCTTTATCAAGTACTGTCTTAAAGGTTGTACCGAGCATTTCTGTTCTTCGTCTTCTGCCGAAAGAGATCTTATGAATTCGGAAAAATAAAGATATGATCCGAATGTACTTCAGAATAGGTCGCATTCGACATGGCATGTACGGACTTGGTAATAACACCGTTCCCGATACAGTTTGCATGACCGAGGCCACTCCCGGTATGGTTTACACGGACTTAGAATAGGACCGCTCCCGATACGATTTGCATGGCCGAAGCCACTTCCAGTACAGTTTACACGGACTTAGAATAGGGCCGCTCTCGATATAGTTTGCATGGCCGAAGCCACTCCCGATACGGTTTACACGGACTTAGAATAGGGCTGCTCCCGATACGGTTTGCATGGCCGAAGCCACTCCCAGTATGGTTTACACGGACTTAGAATAGGGCCACTCCCGATACGATTTGCATGGCCGAAGTCACTCCCAGTACGGTTTACACGAACTTAGAATAAGGCCGCTCCTAATACGGTTTGCATGGCCGAACCCACTCCCGGTACGGTTTACACGGACTTAGAATTAGATATAGTACTTCATAATTATGTACTCAATCGATGCCCTTGTATGACATATATTCAGTCTTAAGTTGGGGGGAAGTTTTACATAAAATAGCGCCGAAGGCGTTCCACATTCCAAGTACAAGGGAGAAGTAGACCCGAGAGGGTTTCCAGCCAATAGGCCCCTCATCGAATGACCTCCTTTACTCGGTAAGGGCCTTCCCAGTTGGGGAATAACTTTCCTGCGACCTCGGTAGGCTTCGAGACATGAGCATTTCGCAGCACAAGGTCTCTAACTTCAAAGTTTCAAGGCTTTACTCGGGCATTGTGATATCTGGCCATACGTTGCTGGTATGCAGCCAGCCGGATGCGAGCCTGATCTCTTGTCTCTTCCGCGAGATCAAGATGATCTCTCATGGCCTCGTCATTGCATTCCAGATTGTAGGCGAGGACCCTTGGCGAAGGTAGGCCAATTTCGATCGGGATGACCGCTTCTACTCCGTAGGCCATTTGGAATGAAGTTTCTCCGGTGGGGGCTCGGCTCGTCGTTCGATAAGCCCACAGTACACTTGGTAATTCTTCCACTTATCGGCCGTTGGCTTTGCCGAGACGGGTTTTCAACCCTTGTAAAATGCTTCGGTTGGTGACTTCGGCTTGACCATTCGTCTGGGGATGAGCCACCGAAGTAAACTTATGTAGAATGTCAAAGCTTGTGCAGCTATCCTTGAATCGACAACTATCAAATTATTTGCCATTGTTTGATATGAGGACCCGAGGGATACCAAAATGGCAGATAATGGATTTCCACACGAAATTCCAGGCATTGTTATTAGTTATGGATGCAAGGGGTTCGACCTCGACCCACTTGGTAAAATAATCAACTGCTACAATAAGAAATTTCCTTTGTCTGGTGGCCATGGAAAATTGGCCGAGAATATTGATCCCCCATTGAGTGAAAGGCCAAGGATCTGAGAGAGGCGTCAGTATGGTTGCTGACTGATGGATAAGAGAGTTGTACCTCTGGCACTAGTCGCAGCGACGGACGAGGCCGGCTGCATCCTCACGGAGGGTTGGCCACCAGTATCGTTGCCTTATGAGTTTGTGTGCCAAGGCTCGACCCCCTACGTGTACTCCGCAGACTCCTTCATGAACTTCCCGAAGGGCATAATTAGCTTCGGCTGGTCCGAGACACTTGAGGAGTGGTCGGCCGAAAGACCTTTTATACAATACTTCTTCTAAGATGATAAATTGAGAGGAATGCAGTTGGATACTTCTTCGGATGGAAGCTCCCCTCGGAGAATAAATGCCACTATCGGAGTCATCCATGTCTCGTCTTCGGAAGCACTGGCATTACCTGAGAATTATGGATGCAAGGTTCCGATAATTCCTCGACGAGAACCATTCGGTTTCCTCCCCCATCATAGGTAGAAGCCAGCCGAGAGAGGGCGTCAGCCCGAGTGTTTTTTGACTGAGGGATACGCATAATACTAAAAGAACTGAATTAAATAATGGTTCTTTTAGTTACATGCAGATAGGACACCATCAAGGCGTCTCGGGCCTCATACTCCCCAGTTATTTGACTGACAATCAGCTGGAAATTGTTGAATGCCTTTATTTCTTGTACTCTGAGTCTTCTTGCAGCTTGGAAGCCTGATATGAGGGCTTCGTACTCGGCAGCATTATTGGTGGCGGGGAAGGTGAAGCGAAGAGCATACTCTGCGACCGTCTTGTCCAGAGATGTTAGGATCCATCCGGCGTCACTACCCGAAGAGCAAGCGGATCCATCCACGTACAGTTGCCATCTATCGTCGGCTTCTGGGGTCGAAGTGCCTTCGGCCCCCGCACTTGAGAGTGTGGAGGCAAATACTTCGTCCTCTTTTATGACAGGAGCCGGGGGCTCTTCGGATGTCAGCTCAGCAATAAAATTGGCCAGCGCCTACGCCTTGATCGCAGTCCGTGGCACATAAGAGATGTCGAATTCCCCTAGCTCGATCACCCATTTGGCTAGCCTTCCGGATACCTCTGGCCAAGAGAGGATCTGTCGCAGAGGTTGATCCGTGAATACTTTTATGGGATGTGCGAGGAAGTAAGGCCGAAGCCTTCTGGCGGATGCGACTAAAGGTAGGGCCATCTTCTCCAAGGCCGGATACCAAAGTTATACCCCGTGGAGTGCTCGACTGGCATAATAGATTGGTTTCTGGGAACTGTCTTCCTCCCGGACAAGAACAACACTTACAGAAGCCTCGGATGCAGCAAGACATACAAACAGTTGCTCTCCTTCGACAAGCTTGGAAAGGACTGGAAGTTCGGAGAGATAGGCCTTCAGCTGTTAGAAGGCCGATTGGCATTCGTCCGTCCATGAGAAGTCACTAGTTTTCTTCAGCAACTTGAAGAAGGGAAAACAGCAATCTGCCGCTCTCAACATAAAACGGCCTAGCGCCGCTACTTGTCTGCTTAGCCTTTGAACTTCCCGGATACTCGCTGGAGGGCGCATTTGAAGGATGGCCGAGACCTTCACGAGATTTGCTTCCACCCCTCGATGAGTGACTATATATCCAAGAAATTTTCCAGAGGCCACGCCGAAGGCATACTTTGCGGGATTTAGCTTCATTTTGTACTTGTGCAGTGTAGAGAAGGTCTCGGCCAAATCGGCCAAATGGTTAGTGGCGGCTCGGCTTTTCACCAGCATATCGTCGATGTAGACTTCCATGTTTCGGCCAAGTTGGGAAGCAGACATCTTGTTGACGAGGCGTTGATAAGTCGCTCCTGCATTCTTCAAGCCGAAGGGCATTCGGGTATAACAGTATAAGCCAAGGTCTGTTGTAAAGCTCGTCTTGTCTTCATCCTCCGAACGCATCCAGATTTGGTGGTACCCCGAGTAGGCATCGAGGAAGCTGAACAATTTGTGGCCGGAGGTGGCGTCCACCATTTGGTCTATCTCAGGTAGTGGAAAACTGTCTATTGGACAAGCCTTGTTAAGGTTGGTGAAATCAACACACATTCGCCACTTACCATCCTTCTTGAGTACCATTACTACATTAGCGACCCAATCAGGATGATGCACCTCCCGGAGATGTCTTGCGTCCAAGCCCTTCTGCACTTCGGCTTGGATCGCCATTCTCCTTTCGTGAATGAAGGTGTGCCGCTTCTGCTTAACCGGAGGCTGGTTCGGATCAACATGCAGAAGATGCTCCGCAACCTCGGGGTCGATTCCAGGCATGTCCGAAGGGGACCATGCGAAGACGTCGAGATTATCCTTCAGGAAGCCGATTAGACTTTCGGCTTCGGCTTTATCAAGGCCGGAGCCTATCAACAATGTTCGGCCTTCTCCTTTCGGGATTCGAACAGTTACAAGCTCTTCACCTAGGGAGGCTTCGGCCGATGACTCAATTGAAAGGGACTCGGCCGCAGCTTTCCTTTTTACCGAAATCATGTAACATTGTCGGACAGCTTCCTAGTTCCCTTTAGCCTCGCCGACTTCATGGCTGGTGTGGAACTTCAGCTTCTAGTGGAAAGATGAAGGCACAACACCGATCCCTCCAACCGTCGGTCGAAGATAGCATTGTATGATGAGTCGATTTTCACAACTGCGAAGTCGGTTTCAATGGTTAACTATATTGGTGTTGTACCGAGGGTCACGGGCAATCGGACAATGCCTTCAACTCGGCATGGGGCTCCATTGAAGCCAACAAGGGTCCACGATGAGCCTTCATATCGGTCTCGGTTAGATCAAGTTTCAGGAAACAGTCGTAAAAAAACACATTAGGTGCACTCCCATTATCAACAAAGATACGATGAACATCGTAATTTTTCAATACAACATTTACTACGAGAGCATCGTCATGTGGGACTTGGATGTCATTGAGATCTTCTTGGCCGAAGACGATGTCCTCCTGACGAGAGCGCTTCGGCTCTACGTCAATCGCTGCTACGTCCGACGAAGACTTGGGGCGACGGCGAAGTCACGAATTTTCTCCCGGTCCTCCGGATATGACCATGATGGACCCGACACTAGGTCGCTGGTGCGATGCCTCCACCATGGCTGGGGTGGCTTTTGGTTGTGGCGGCATTTCTTTAGCCGGAAGCCGAGGCTGTCGGGGGACTGTCGGAGGGTCTCGGCCTTGCTACTGCTATGGTCGCACCCGATTATATTGCGGCAGGCGGCCTTCTCGGATGAGGCGATCAATTTCTTCCCAAAGGTGTCAGCACTCATCTGTTGAATGCCCTGTCTCCCGATGGTATTCACAGTACTTTCGGGAGTTCCTTCGGCGAGGATCGGTTCTGATGCGCTCCGGCTGGCGGAGCATGCCTTTTACCTCTATGAGCATTCGGGAGGGAGGAGCTGGTAGCGGCAGGTACTATTGATGTGGAGCCCGACGCCTATCCAGGCCCCAATCCTCCTCTCTTTTGTACCTCTTGCGGGAGGACTCTTGATCTTCGGCGCGCGGATGTGCCGCTGGCAGGGTAACAGCCGATACCGCTTCGGCGGCATTCTTGCCCTTAGACATCATCAAGGCTTTCCAATTGATGTATTTGTTAGCCCGGGCCACTAAGTCTTGAAAGGTGGGAGGATGCCGCTTCCCAATGGAGCTGAGAAGCCCCTCGTCCGTGCAACCACTAATCACGGCCGAGACCACGATTGAGCTATCCAGATTTGGAATCTAAGCCGCCTCGGTTTGAAACCTGGCAAAATACTCCTGAAGAGTCTCGGCCGACCCTTGCCGGATGGCTAGCAAACTGGCTGAAGTTTTGCATTGCTGAGTGGCATTATAGAACTGGTCGATGAACAATTGGCCCAGTTGTACTAATGAGCGGATAGAATTAGGTGCCAGGTTTTCAAACTAGGTGGAGGCTATTTTCTCAAGGGTGAGGGGGAAAAGACAGCAACGAACTGCTCGGGAACCCCTTGGACCAAAAGATAGGAATTAAATATCTGGAAATGGCCGATTGGGTTTGTCATGCCATCGTACAGAGGACCCTTCGGCAGCTTGAAGTTGGACGATACCTCAGTGGCTAGAATTTCAGGGGAGAAGGGGGTTTGTTCTAGAATCGTGCTGGCGAGAGGTGCTCCATATGGCTGGGACACCATTTGTTGCATCTCCTTCCTCATTTTAGTCAATCTCCGGTCCAGCTCCGGAGTTGTAGCAGTAGTGGCGGCCGAACGTCCTTCGGCTTCGGTTAGGTGGGTGCCGGACGAAGCGTTGTCCGGCTCCGTCAACAAGTGACTAGCACGTAAAGCTCAGCCTTGCGGTCCATATGGTTTGCTGCAGTCGAAACTCCTTCGTTAGGGAGCGCCCGCGAGGGTCCTGACTGCCCCTTTGCAGGCTGAACAACCGGACAATATTGTGGCTCCGGTGGTATCGGTCTTACCGATTGATCCAGTAGACCCATGTGTTGGGCGATGGCCGAGACCATGTCGCGTAGCGGGGCCAGAGAGGTGACGGTAGCCGTGAGCGTGGCTACCTGCTATGAGAGTTCTTCCACTCGGTCGTTCCTAAGAATGACGGGCTCAGGTATCACCAGGAGGACCGATCCTTGCGGAAGATTGGCTGGGACTCCTTTGGCATGGAGTGACTGGGTAGTGGTCGCCCTCACCTCCGTCTCGTCTTGGCCGGATTGTCTCGTCACTGGTCGATGAGACATGGTTGCTTCTTTCCCATAAAGGGCGCCAAGTGATGTAGCCGAGGCAATCATTGTCGGATTCCGGGGGATCGGAGACGAAGGGTCTTCCTCCTGCAGAGAAGGAACCGCCAAAAGGGTCCCGGGTGTTGGCCCGGGGGGAACCCTCCAATGGTTAAGTCAGTCACCAAGTTAATGAAAGACTTTTTGTATTTGGAGAGAGAGAAGAAGGCTTGACAGCTTGTGTGTACCTTTCCTGCATTGAATAGTGATCTTTTATGGTGGAGGATGAGGGTTCCTTTATTGTGGCGAGCGATGTAGGACTATAGGAATTGATGGGAAATTTCGAGAGTACATTGAATTAGCGGGCTCAAGGCCTAATCGAAATGGGCCGGACCAGTCTCGGCCCTTATACACCTGGGCCGAACCCAAGCAACTATTGTATCACTACGCCGAGCGGGCTGGACCCTTGTTAGCCTGGCAAACGTCTGGGCCGGACCGAAACAGGCTGTCCCGGATGATTGGGCCGAGTCCACCCCGGCCCGTTACGATTGTGGGCCGCTGATAATAGCTGAATGGCGCTCGGCCCATTCTCGAACAGTGACCGGGCCAACGATAATGGGCTCTTTCCCCATCAAAAAATAAAAATTTCTATTTTTTGAAAAAGGAAAAACAGTGCAGTAAGTGTTTCTCTAATTTTTTTAAAAGTATTTCTATTTTATTTATTTTTTTGTAAAATATTTTCTTAAAAATATAATTAATAAAAAATCATGCTTCCACGCTATCAAAGTTCAAATGGCAAAGTCAAAAGATCTTTTTATTTTTTTCTATTTGTCGGGTTGCAATAATGTCCTAACTTGACATTTAATTAGATAGTTAAAATAAAAAATATCACGTCCCTATACGTTGCACATTATATGTTTGGTTGTATTTACAATATAATTAGAAGAAAAATAATTTAATTTATTATAGAAAAAAATTTAAAATATTTTTATTTAATTTTTCCGTAAAGGTGAAACCTTTTTAAGTTTAAAGCTATAAGTATAAAATTATAATATCTAATATAAGTAATTGCAAAGGGAGAATAATTTATTGTACCCTTGGGGTTATTAAGTAGCATGATGATATAGTCAAACTAAAAAAACTTTTTTGAATTTTTTTGAAGCCCCAACATGTTCTTCATGTCCACATAATTGGATTTTCGATCGAATATCCTAAAAAATAATAAAAATTAAAAAATAAGGCTCGATGAACAGTAATGTACTATTTATTGGGGATTGATTTTTTAATTTTTATAATTTTTTTTGAAGGTTTCTAACATGATCTACATGCTCATATAATCCGATTTTTGATCGGACATCTCAAACAAATATGAAAATTAAAAAACTGGACCCCAATGAATAGTGGTATACTATTCATTGGGGCACATTTTTTTAATTTTTATATTTTTTTGAGTTGTCTTATCAGAAATTGAATTACACATACATATTGGACATGATGGGGCTCACCAAAAAAAAATTAAAAACTAAAAAAAAAAAAAAAATGTAGACCACATTTCATTACTATATAACAAGTATTCCTAGATGATAAAAACAGGAGAGATGAAGGAAGATTGTGCAAACAAAAACCTCATCACATGTCCACCCTAAAAACCGTATAGCAGCCATCCAATGAGCTTTTCCTGAAAAACTTCCCAGGGAACGCATCTTACCCCTTCTCTGATTGAAATTTCCTATTTAGGAGATACATCATTGGAGCGCAAGAACAAATTTCATATTTTAAATTTTCAAAAGATGCTACAAAATCCGACCGTTAGGGCTTTATATCCCCCTCGGCTCCGTCATTAACCCAAACCCCCCACTCTGTGCGCAGAGAGAGAGAGAGAGAGAGAGAGGCGCAATGGTGTTGCCGCTGTGCGGCCTCGCCCGGAAGAGACGCGCAGCAGCAGCGCCTCGGGCTGCTCCGAGGCTTCGCTACCAAGAAACCCCCAGGAGGTGAAGCAAAGCCCCAACACCCCCTCTCCAATTCGAACCCATCTTCACCGTTCCACTCTCGTCCTCGCTGCCTCTGGTTCCTCTGCAGAGAGGAGGGTCCCTGTTCCGAAGAAGCGCCTGCTCGACCTCCGAGCGGGGTTGGAGGCGGCAAGCGCTAGCCTCGAGGAGGGCAAAAAGGAGGCCCACCAAGCATGGCCTCAGGGGTGCTCCGTGGTCGCGCTCTCCATGGTGAACGCTTCCATTATGGATAAGTAGGTATGCCTTCTTTTTCGTTTGCAGTAGATATTGTCCTTAAATTTGCTGTTCCTGGAAATGCTGTTATGAGCTATTGGTCTTGCCTTGTTTTTAAAGTTAAACAGGTCTGCCAACTGTATGACCATCTTTATGCAGCTCATGAATTCGAGCATATTGGTGTGCTTCTATGGTAAAGTGAAAATTTGTGTGCTAAAAACATTACAAAGGTCACAGCTCTGAGTAAAGTGAAAATTTGTGTGCTAAAAACATTACAAAGGTCACAGCTCTGAGTAAAGTGAAAATTCAGGTGATAAAAACACTAGAACAAACCAGATATGAAGCTACTGTTTAAGTGTACAAGTAACGTGATGGTCATTAAACTTACTGTGGAGGTGGTCCACATTACTCGGGAAGGTTGGCTCTGGTTTGGGTGGATTTTGGTATTTAAGCAGAATTTCCAATCGCATTGGGGTTTGAAATGATCAGTTAATTATGTTCAATAGCCAATAGAAAATCGCATGCGTGGGAGAGACTCAAGGGGGGCATCGCCATTCCACATCCCCTGGCTCTTGGCCTCGAAACTCCCCCCACAGCTTAGGATGACCGTTGTCAGTTCCATATGTTCCTTCCCCAAAGACTGCATTAAGAATAAACAAATTTTGGCCTTTTAGGGTTTGATCTCAAAATTAATCTTTAAAATATAAGCACGAATTCACAAGAAGATGGAAGGCTGTGACTGTGCCTCACCGGGTCGAGTGGTGGGCTGAACTCCACGAGGATGATCAATAAGAAAGGGTGGACTAGTTGGTAGGCCGATCTGGTCTTTGAATTAATTAATTAAGCTTAATATATAGGCTTTCATGTCCTCCTTTTTCCCTTGTTTGGATTCGTATCGTGAGCGATTTTGCTAGCCTTAGCTCTATAGTGACCACTCTTCACGTGCACGCATGTTGAGGCACTGGTTCTGCTTCCCATTTAGTTTATTTCGGATTAGGACTGCAACTCAAGTTGCTGAGATGAGGATGGACTCTTACCATCATGACCTATTGACAGTGAGCGTCAACATGAAAAATTTATTCTAATCTCACCTTCAACCTCAAACAGCTTATCTAATCTAGTATTTTCCTGATCACCTCCACCTGGCCAACATGTGAGTAAGAAACCCTATATGCTAACCAGACAATAACTCAGAGTATGCATTACATAATTTACATTGTGAGCTATACAGATAACCTCTTTTGAAGAAAATTAGGGTTTAGCTAAGATCTAATTGACTCCGGCAAAAAACTTTAACTCGATCACCCGACGTTAATTATAGTTGAACATAGTTTGTCACAATTGGAACCTGACCTTGATCCACCACAAGGTAGTCCTGCAGTAAGTCTACTCCGGCCTATTTCTAGGTTAAGTTCGATCAAATTTGAGTTGATCGCTCTCCTGTGGAGGGTTGCACCTATTTAATTTCGAGCAAGTTAGCTATATCATATGGGCGGTGACAGACACAGAGGGCAGTGCACGGGGGCTCAGGGAGTTAGTGCCCCGAGGAGAGCATGTTCCCGAAATAAGGAATCTACAGGGAGTGACGGACGCAAAAATATTGTTCAGTGTGATCACTCAGATAATAGGTCAGTGAAATCACTCTATTGAGTTGGAATCACGAGACCAGTAGAGTCACTCTAATAGATCATGATTAATAGGCCGATCATTTTAATAGGCTAAAATTAATGGGCTTCATAAAAATTTACAAAATGCAATGGAGTCACGGGACCATCGCACTGGACATAAGCTGCATCTGCCACCGTCTGCAGGGCATGCCTAGAAGCTAGAATTGTTCACTGTACTGTTCACCTAATGAGCAATGTCATTTGACCTAATGGAGATGGACATGATAAATGAACATGACAAAGGCCTACAGGGAAAACGAGGAACATGAAAAAGGTGCAGATGGACATGATAGGCGGAGAGGGGGAATAGGTGGGGAAAGAAGGAAAAGCCAGTGCAAAAAAAGGGAAAGACATAGAAAGATAAAAAATAATTAAGGCCACCATTACCCCCTTTTATGCACCAGAAACATATACCAGTGATGCATGATTCTTTTAATCCACCAATAATCTAACCACTGGACGTGTCATCTTTAATTGGAGCATCATATACAGTTCACATTATTCTCCTCATCACACTGCATGCCAAGCCACTCTTTGTTGTGTACTGTCTCTAAGCTGGAAGTCTATGGTTGGATGGACAGCTCAATTGATTAGCTATTGACATCCACTGAATTGGAAAAGCATGAGGGGTTTTGGATGGAAGTAAAGGCAGCTGACATGATGTCGCATCATTGTAGCTAGTTGGCACACCTTAATTATTGGATCTCTGCATGTACTTTACTCTTAGCTAGATTTTCACAGTGTGGGATCACTTCCTAGCTCTTTGACAGCTATTCCGCATCTTATTTCATCTGAGACTGAGAAGACTGAACCACAAGTTACATATGTCCAAGAAGCTAGCTCTTTGATCTATCCCCAGAGAGAGGCCAACAACAGTGGGAGAAAACAACAGAAAGGAACAACACTTTTGGGGATCTTCCATTACTGGTAAATAGGAGATCTCCCATTGCTGATGCTGGTCACAAGGCCAAAGTGTTTTCTTGTATAGAGTTTAACTTGTTATCATGGTAATGTACTTTTTTCTTGCCAAATACACTTATCTTTTTCTTTCACACTTTTCACTTGTTTTCGTAGACAATATATATATATATATATATATATATATATATATATATATATATATATATATATATACTTCGTTTTCAACCATGTACCTATGATCTCTCGAGGGTTTGGAAATTTTGTTCTTCAACTATTAGAAACTCTCGTGAGGTGAAATCCTTTGCATGATCCATCTCTTCAGGGTGTTGTAATTCTGGCCATATAATTCAGTAAGCTTATTTGTGGTTCATGCAGATGGATGGAGAGAGAGATCTCAAAGGGAAAGATAAGTATCTAAGCTCACCACACACTACTCAATTTTTTAGCGGTAATGTTTCCTTTTGACGAACTAATAATGACTCTCCTCTTTAGGCCAACATATGAGTTCACATTGTGCTCCTCATCACTACACTGCCTCCACAGTTAACACATTCTGGTAAAATAGAAAGATAATTAAGTGTACAAGTAACGTGATGGTCATTAGACTTACTGTGGAGGTGGTCCACATTACTCGGGAAGGTTGGCTCTGGTTTGGGTGGATTTTGGTATTAAAGCAGAATTTCCAATCTGGTTTGGGTGGCTTTTGTTCCAATTTTGACAGTTAATTATGTTCATGACTGGATAACACTCATGACACCATGATGAGTAGTTTGCATTGTGGATGAGGAAAGAAACTGTTGATGAACTTTTCTTGAGGCTAATGTGTGAGAACACTTCATGCCCAAACTTGACAGAGTCATTCTGGTTAACAGTTGTCAATGACATAATGTTAAAATGCACCAAAATGCCTGGACTGCATGTTAAGAAAGGAAACTTGGAGGTAGGGCTGTAAAAGGGTCAGAGATGGAAATGGAGATAGGTGTTGCTTCCCTCTCCTACATAGTATATCAGAAATGAAAGTGGAAAAGAAAATTCCATTTCTGCATGCATTTCCTTCACACCCAAGCTTGACATATAGTCATTCTGGTTTGCTATCGTAATGGCATACTGTTAAAATGCACCAACATGTCTGGGTTGTGTGTTTAAAAGGGAAAACTTGGCACTAGGGTTGTAAATGGGTTAGAGACTTAAATGGAAGTAGGTTTCTTTCCTATATGAAATATCAGAAACAGAAGTGGAAATGGAAATGCATATCTTTGCTTCTGCATCCATTTCTTATTTGGAAGTGAAAAACGGAAGTATTAATTCTGTTTTCCTCCCTCATGCATATTGACACTTGTAAGTTGCTGGCAAGGTGAGGTGAAGCCCATTGCCAGTCATATGTGTTGTTGTCCATCATGCATCATATAATTCATGCACTGTGATGTCTGTTGAACTGAGGTGTGTGATTCACACATCTTGGTAGGGTAGTGTCCTTGTTGTTTTGTATCAGATTGGACAAAGGTAGAAGGAAGATCAGACCCCTAACCCCCTTTATAAAAATGTACCCTCCATCTTGGTAGCTGAGCGACTTAGTTAAAGCTGAAATTTTAGTTGGCTCCTATTGAAAGGAAACATATAATTAATACATAAATATTATAATAATATGTATCAGAAGGCTGATGCGGAAATGAGTGTTTCAAATTCTGGATCCAATTTGTTGCTGGAAGGTTCCAACTTGGAAACTCTTGTATACTGAAAGAGAAGAACTATTTTTCTGCATTTCCATATCCATTTTTGAAATTTCAGAAATGGATCAGAAACCAGAAAGTCAGAGTGCTACTTACACCCCTACTTGGTGCAAGTCTTCTGACGATGGTATATCTGTTGAAAGGCCATCATTGTCCAAAACATACATATGACGTTCGAAAGGGTTGATTGTATACCATGTAAGAGCCAGACAGGTAAAGGATTCCCATATATTTGCCTTTTGTCCAGGAGGATACTTGTCCATTGAGCCCATACATACAAATACAATGTGCCTGCATGTAGTAAATTATATTTACAACATGCAGACCAGTGTGAGATACGTAACCTCAGAGGTCTATGTTTATATATTTCACGTTAGAATATCCATGACATTTAACTGGTTGCAGGAAATGGATGTCGACCATCAAAGAGCAAGAGAAGGATCGCTTGACTCCTGTGAGTACAACTTATCTGATATAGTCCTTCTGCACAAAATTTAGGTGCCGACCTGTAATTGTGTGGTTTATAATTTTCAATGATCAGATTATAGAGGCATTGAGCACAAGTTACCTGGGTCCTGACTATTCTCAGGTATTTTGGTTAAGTTTGCCAAGACCCTCTTTTTTTAAAAAAAAAAAAAAATACAAATAGAGATTAGTCTGGTTAACACATCATTCATCGCTTAACACAGCCCAAACAATTTGCTGAGATATCACTCAAGGACATTGATCAGTTGGCTAACGGTTCCTTTCCTTTATGTATGCGACACCTATTTGAGAAGGTAAGAGTGCAATTAATAAATAATGTGACCATCTCTTCCCTATCTTTCTCAAGTCGACTAGCTGCTTTCTAGATATTGTTTGTGAATTTTCCTTTATCTGGTTCTATACTTGCAGCTTAGAGAGAACCATCACTTGAAGCATGGAGGAAGGATGCGACTGGGCCTTTTCCTTAAGGCACTTTCACTCTTTTGTACACTTTTCTTGCCTTCACTCCCAAGAAATATAATGTTACTATACATGTATTATGATCTTTCTGTAGCTTGGTTGACCATGTCTTATAGCTACACCAACAGGTGTTGTGGTGGGTGCTTATCCTTCATAGTTTATCATTTAAATTTACCTTCGGAGTAGGAGTGGGAACAGGGAGCACGAGCACTTTTGGGAGTGAATCCTGTTACTAAGCAGTAATCTTTTGGCAGGTCAGGGCCTTCAAAGGATATATTGAAGGATTAGGAGTGAGGTTGGGAAGTGATTGACCCTCTTGTGGTTCATGGGTTTAATGGTTTTGTGCATTGAGAAGCTTTGTGTATACAATACTAGTAAATTTGGATTCTGCTTTAATTTTGACAGTGGTTGCCTGAAACTGTACATACATTTTCCACAAGTATGCCTGTATGATACTATACAGTGCAGTGTGCATTCTTTTACTTTCATCATGCTGTCATGTATATCATGATGTTTTTTTAGCTGATTAAACATGTTGTGTCATCTTCTTCTAGTGGTGAGACATCAAATTAGAATCATTTTTAACTAAAATCTTCTAGTAGCTGTCCTTAGTGATGGCTGGTTAGTTGGATCTTTTTGTTAAATGATGAACCTTTTTCTTCTATAAAGCTTGTTTGCCTGTCTTTTCTGCAGTAACAGTTTTTTTAACAGGTAATAGAACCAACTTTCTGCATTGATGAATTTTGAGATTAGAATGGATGAGTTCCCATCTGTAGCATTAATCAGAAGAATGGATTCGCACGTATCATCTCAAGTCATGGTATCTTCTTTTTTGTAATGCTTCTGTCCTCTGCCGGGTGTTGGCTTGAGTCTGGATGATGCTCTTGCATTTTGGAGAGCAGAGTTCACACAGAAGGTATGTTTGTTGCGTTATTGAGAACCCATTATGTCTTTTATAGAAATGCTTTTACCATCGTAAGTGTGAGGAATCTTGACCATCTATATTGTCAGTGCTGACCTGCTTCCAATAAATATCTCAACCTTCATTTAGTCTTTGTCTCCAAGTAACAAAGCTGTGCTCTAATTTACTTTTCATCCCACCAACAGTATATGCATGCATATACTTTGTTTACACCATATGTAGGTCACATCAAAACAAATTTATAGAATTTGTCATATCAGTGCCCGTGATATGAAGTTTTGTTCTGCCTTTTTTTAGAATGCACAGAAAACCTATGAAAATCTTGGCGGGGTCATTCCTTGTTGCCTAAACTTACAATTTTGTAATTTATAAGTAGGTTTTCGTTCTGATCCTTCAACTTATATGTCATGGCAAGGCCATCCCCTGCCCACTGTTTCTGAGGTAGAAATCATTTTTTGCATTAGAAGAAGAAGAGCAAAAGAGGAGAGTCCTGGGAAACTAGGATGCAAATTGGGCGGGTTTGGTTGGGTTGATGTGAAAACGAGCCACCCCAATTTTAGTTTTTGGCTGGCCCAAATTTGACCCAAACCAAGTTAAAGTCAACATGCCCCAATCTGCGTTCAACCTAAAGTCATTTGAGTGCATTTGGGTTGAATTCATGGTTTGTAGGATTGGTAGATCCAGATCTGGATTGGGATCAGCCAATGCCGATCTGATTTCAATAGGGCAAGTCGGATCCCTATTTAAATATAAAAAAGGAACAAAAACTATTCACCTTGGATTGGTTGTTACAAAAATGGGCAAACCCAAGCTGATCTGGATCCGATCAGCCGCGATCCCTGAATTTGATCCAATTCTATAATCCTTGGTTGTGCCAGGTAATTGACCCAAAAATCATTGTTCAATGAACAATTGTCTAATTTATAATGGTCAATTTGAACTGTAAAGTAAAAAAAAAAAGTAGAACTATTGAAAAGAGGTATAAATTCTTTTAAACATGTGTTAGCACCCCCTTCTAGATTTAGTCTCCTCGTTAAGGGGAAGGGGGGAAGGTATGCTTCAAGGGTGTGGGCCGCATCTTGGTAAGGAAGACTGAAGGTCCTCAAGAGCCTAGTTGTAGACTGATTTTAAACGTGGCGGGGGACTGGTTTTTTAATCTTCATTGGCGACTGTTGGAAAGTCAGTAATCAAGAAGATTTTAATCCTAGCTATGGACCGGTTTTAAGCCTCTTAATTGACTGACTTTAGTCTTAGCTTATGGACTGATTAAGGTATTTAACGGTTTAGTTACGTGCATACTCATTTTCATACAAATGTTGTTGGAAGGATGCTTGATTACAGGTACACAAAATATCCTCTATTACATTGCTGAAACTGTGACCTAAAATTGGGATCATGAATTTTATAAGATTAGAAAGCTTTGTTTACTGTATTTACTTGTTATTTTAGTTGCATTATGCTACAGAAACTAAGGTTCAGTTTGTTGACTCCTTTGAGGAATGGCATAATGAAAATAATCTCAGTAATTTTGTTCTACTGGGGACATTTTGTGGAGGTTATATTGCAGCTGAGTGTGCACTTAAGGTGATTATTTAAACATGCCAAATGTGAAAGCCTATCTGGATTTTTCCTACTCTAGTTGACTACAGTAGTTATCTCTTTTGCAGCACAACTGGCACTTCCTCAGGTCAGATTCAAAGTCAAAGTTGTTGACCAGATTTCGTGCAACATGGAAGCAATATATTATTAATCATCGTTGGGAATCCAAGTTTGCTCCTCAAAAGATATTAAGAGATCTCGCCTTCTGCAATTTATGTTTGATTCCCTTGTGCCGATTTCTATTTTTTTCTTAGCGTATGTCTATACCGGTTCTGGGCTATTATGTTTTTTTTTTATTACTAGTTTCTATCATTGATCTTTGGGAATGCTTGCTGCTTGTTTCTTTTTTCTGCTGTTTGGGATCCTACAATTTATTCACTTAATCCATTTATAATCTCGTCTTATTAGTTGGTTTATGGGTGTCTCTAGGGGTTGCAACGAGCCGAGCCAAGTCGAGCTTTTAGTTGCTCGAGCTTGGCTCGTTTAAATAAACTTGAGCCGGAGGTCGAGCTCGACCACGAGCCCACGTCGACCCCGACCCCGAGCCCACATCGAGCCCACTCTTTAAGTTCGAGCTTGGCTCAAATTTTTTTTCTTCAATTCGAGCTCGACTCGAGCTCTGCTCGTTAAAAATCGAGTCCACCCGGTTAATCCTTGAGTGAACCAGCTACCAAGTACGAAGAGAGCGTAGAGAATGGCCCGTCTTTATAGAAGAAGCTGGGGGGATATCTTTTTAGACCCCGATACTGGATGAAAAATGTCCTGCTAAGAATTGCCCAGGCGCGCATGCAGTAAAGACCAAGTGGGGTTCCCACAAACTTAGTCAGGTATCGACGACATAAAAAAGTTTCAAGGCCTTCGTATGCTAGCCTCATTTGCATGGCTTCGTGAATACGGGAGGTCTGTTTGTGGGAGACGGGGTTTGTATTGTGTTTCCAGGGAGACTTATATAATTTAGCCTAGGTTCTATTTAGCATTTAAAATATATATTTTATTTCAAGCCGGCTTACAAGCCTAGCGAGCCGAGCTGGGTAGTGCTTGGGTCATTTGATTAAACGAGCTTATGTTGGAGCTCGGGCTTGGCTCATTTGATCACACGAGCCGAGCCAAACTGAGCTAAACTCGAGCCGAGCTCGAGTAGCTCACGAGCGGCTCGGCTCATTGCCAGCCCTAGGTGTCTCCATCTCCAGCCTTAGCAACTTAGACTTTGACTAATCTCCTTTCAGGTTAGGTGATACATTCCTGCTCATTTGGTCTCTAGATAGGATTTACAGTTCTTAGGAAGTAGTTGGGGCCATTAAATTGAGGGCTGTTCGGCAAAGTCTCAATAGCAACTCGGACTTCGATGAATCTCATTTCAAGTAATGTGATAAATTTTTGTTTCTTTGCTTTTGATTTTCTAATTAGTTTAGATGTTAATTTTTATAATGAACTAGGATGATTAGATTGTTTGATTAAAATTTAAACGAAAAAGTAGACTGATAGTTTAGTAATATAGGGAATTAATATTATAGGCCTAGGATATATAATGCAAGGTTGATTGTGTTTTTGCGTTGGATATACATAAGTTTGCTAGATAAAAATTGTAATTCTCATGTCCTTACATTTTAATGCAATATGGTGATAAATGGCATACGCATACGAGTTAAGAATGAAAAAGATGTAGAGAAAGTCCTGAAAAAATTGTGCGACATAAAAAGTTGCTTAATAAATGTTATCCTTGCAAAAGAATGATTGCCTTGAAATGATGACTCTATATCTCATGTTTTTTTAATACTCTTATTATGGAACCCTTTTGAAGCCATAATTAGTTTAGTTCACAGTATTGGGCATGCTGCATGACTAGACTCTTTTTGATTTCTTGACAGTAAAGTACGAGTGTTTCTGGTTTTAGCCAAAGAGTAGATTTGTGGTTCTTGGTAAGCAATTGATTGTCGAGACTGCGCACTAAGTTTGCACATCAAGTCTTGTTGCTCAATTGATTTACGATAAAAGTTTTACTACATTACTTGTCTCTTTTCTGTGTTTTCTTGATGTACCGTAGTATACGGTCTTATAAGAAAATATGGCATAAATGACAAAGTAGAGTCAGTTTGTTCTTAAAGCAATATCATAATTTAAATAAATCAATATACATTAAGGCAACTAAAATTCATATAATGGTCTAAAAGCGATTAAGGCAACTAAAATTCATACAATGACCTAAAAGCGATGTGTATGAATTTTCGTTTGCTGATCGCGAAGTTGAATTCATAAGAATACCTAGATGAAACAGGGAAAGGAAGAGATTAAAGAGGAAGGAAAGATTTGGGGAAGGGAATTATATTGAATGTTTAAGTTAGTTTATTGTATTCGAAAATGAAAAACAAAATACATTTGAGGTAATGGATCATCTTGCAAGGTGTCTTATTTAAAGTATACTATTTGATTGAACTTCTAACTAGTGTGATAGTTTAACTTTTTATTTTGGCAATATACTAGAATGTTACCTAGTTTCAAATGAAAAACAAAATACATTTGAAATAATAGCTCATCATGCACGGTGCCTTATTTGAGGTTTGAGTAGCTCTTTGATTAAAATTCTAATACAAGAGTAGAGTATAGTTTAACAATGTAGGTAGTTGATATTCAAAGTTTAGAATATAGTAGAGTTTTTATGGGACTAAGCCCTCTATAGTTTTGTTTTGGGAGAAGCATGAATATTTCTGACTTTAACATAGATAAGATTTGTTGTTCTTATTATATAGTTGGCAGCATCAAATCAAGGGCAACTCGTCAATCTCTTTGCTGCAACTCGGATTTCGATGAATCTCTTTTTATGTAAGGTAATACATTCATACCCCCCCCCTTCAGTTTTTAACTTTAACATAAGATTTTTAGTTCCTAGTAAGTAGAAAGCATCGAATTGGGGGCAACTCGACAATATCTCAGTAGCAACTTGGCCTTTAATGAATCTCTTTTTAGGTATGGTGATACATTCCTTCTCTTCCTTTGATTTCTATGTTTAATATAGATAAGATTTGCAGTTTCATCAAACTGGGAGTAGCTCGACAATATCTTAGCAGTAATTCGGATTTCAATGAATCTACTTTTAGGTATGGTGATACATCCCTGCTTCTCTTTTGGTTTCTAACTTTAACATAAGATTTGTAATTCCTAGTAAGTAGGAAGCATCAAATTGGGGGCAGCTTGACAATATCTCAGTAGCAACTCGGACTTCGATAAATCTCCTTTCAGGTAAGGTGATGCATTACTTCTCCTCCTTTGGTTTCCAACTTTAACATAGGATTTGTAGTTCCTGGTAGGTAGAAGGCATCAACTTGGGGACAGCTCGACCATATCTCAACAACAATTTAGATTTCAATAAATCTCCTTTTAGGTACAATCATAAATTCCTACTCCTCCTCTAGTTTCTAACTTTAACATAGATAACATTTGCAGTTTTTAATAAGTAGTTGGAGCTAGGGGTGGCCAAAAGCCACCACTTGCGAGCTACTTGAGCTCAGCTTGAGTTAAGCTTACCTTAACTCATCTTATTCAATCAATCGAACCAAGCTCGACCTCTAATTTAGACTCGTCTGATCAAACGAGCCAATCTTGGGCTTGAACCATATCGGCTCGGCCGGCTCGTGAGCTTGCTCGAGGTAAAAGTATTTATTAAATTACATATTATGTCAAACTTCCCTAGCCAAAGGTAAACAAACACCTCATAAGCCCACCATGCCTGTATCACTTCACAGGTCCCAGCCTACTAAGTGTTTACATAAGTTTTGAACATGATTATTATGAGCAACGATAAAACAATCATGCTTACTATCTCGAACTAAACTTTTAGAGCTCCAGATTCCTAGTGCATCCACGGGAGGAAGTCCTAGGTCCACCCACCACCAAAGTCCCATCACTGTCGCTTGTCTAAAACTCTTTGCATTTATGGCGAAGTGGTGGGGGAGGGGGAGGGTAACAAGGTTTTCCGATGGCGACGATGTAGATGTGAGCTGGGGTGACGAGGGATTCCACGGGGCCTGGTATGAGGCTAAGGTTGTTTGCACCATGTCTAGGGCCTATTACTACTATGTTGTCTATAACCACCTCTTGGCCGATCACGTTGATGGCAAAACTCTGGCGCCCCGCTCGCTCTAGGAGATCATAGCATTTGGGTACGCGCAACATTGCCCGCCTGTATAGCAGGCCGTTTGTATTGCACCAGCCTATAGAGGCCTGGTAGGCTAGTGCAACATTGGGTGGTAGATGAGGGCGGTGGTGGTAGCTGAGCCAACCGGGGGAAGTGGGGGTTGCTATACGGTGTGCTTCTCTAGCCTGCGAGAGAAGATGAGGTTCGCGGAAAGGGACCTCTAAGGCTCCAAGCCAACCTGGAGTGGGTTGATGACGTGTGGGTCCATCTTGGCAGGAGTAACGCAGGCAAGCTTCCTTTCCCTGCACAACCCCCCCAAGGTGGGATTCATATTTGGTCTTTAACCCGACATCGATTACTTTACAAAAAATTCACCCCACTTTCTCTTTAAATCTCAAGCCTCCCTTTACTGCACCTTTTTGAGTTTAGCGGTTCGACTGTTTCTAGTTGGGTGAACATAGTTTATTGGCTAAGTTAACTTAATAGTGCTTTAACGAGCTGAGCTCGAGCCCAATTCGAGCTGAGTTCCTTTCCCAGTGAGCCAAGCTCGAGCCCATAAAATGAGCTTGGGGTAGGCTCAGGCTCGAACTCGAATAATCTTAGTTAAGTTTAGTTTGAGTGAGTTGTAGCTCAACTTAGTTCAGCTCGTGGTCGCCCTTAGTTGGAGCCAACAAATTGGTAGCAGCTCGACAATATCTTTGTAGCAAATCATTCTTCGATGAATCTCCTTTCAGGTAAGGTGATACGTTTCTACTTCTCCTTTAATATAAGATTTGTAGTTCCTAGTAGTGAGTAGGAGGCATCAATTTAGGGGCAGCTCAACCATATCTCAACAACAACTCAGACTTTGAAGAATCACCTTTCAGGTAAGGTGATACATTCTTACTCCTCCTTAGGTTTCTAACTTTAACATAGAAAAAGATTTGTTGGTTTTAGTAAGTAGTTGGAGGCAATAAATCAGGTGCAGCTTGACAACATTTCAACAGCAACTCTGACTTTGCTGAATCTCCTTTTAGGTAAGGTGATACATTCTTGCTCCTCATTAGGTTTCTAACTTTGACATAGAAAAGATTTTTAGGTTTTAGTAAGTAGTTGGAGGCATCAAATTGGGGCAGCTCGACAATGTCTCAGCAACAACTTAGACTTTGATGAGTCTCCTTTCAGGTAAGGTGATACATTCCTGCTCCTTTGGTTTCTAACTTTAACATAGTTGGGCCATTAATAGGGGGCAGCTCAACAAAATCTCAATAGTAACTTGGACTTCGATGAATTTCCTCTTTCAGGTAAGGTGATACATTTTTACTCCTTTGGTTTTGAGTTTTTGATTAGTTATAAGACCAAGTAATTATCTTATCAATTTAGATGTTAATTTTTTTAATAAACAAGAATGGATAGAGTATTTGATTCAAATTTAAACAAAAAAGTAGACTAATAGTATAACAATATGGGGAATTAATATTATAGGCCTAACATATATAATGCATATAAGGTTGATTGTGTTTTTGCATAGGATATACATAAGTTTACCATATTAAAATTGTAATTCTCATGACTTTACATGCTAGGACTATAGTGACGATAAATGGCATATGCATAGGAGTTAAGATTTGTAGTTTTGCATAAGATATCTACATTTTTGCTTTTTTTAGCATAAGATTTGTAGTCCTAGTAGTAAATAGGAGGCATCAATTTGGGGGTAGCTCGATAATATCTCAACAACAACTCAGATTTCAAAGAATCTCCTTTTAGGTAAAGTGATACATTCTTAGTCCTCCTTAGGTTTCCAACTTTAGTAAGTAGTTGGAGGCATCAAATCGGGAGCAGTTCGACAATATCTCAATATCTACTCTGACTTCGATGAATCTCCTTTCAGGTGAGGTGACACATTCCTGTTCCTTTGGTTTCTATCTTGAACATAACGATTTGCATTTTTTAGGAAGCGGTTGGGGCCTTTAAATTCGGGCAGTTCGGCAAAACCTCGGTAGCAACTCGGACTTCAATGAATCTCCTCCTTTCAGGTAAGGTGATACATTTTTGCTCCTTTGGTTTTGAGTTTTTGATTAATTATAAGACCAAGGAATTATCTTATCAACTTAATAGACTAGAAAGGTTAGTTTGTTTGATTCAAATTTAAACAAAAAGGTACACTGGTAGTTTAGTAATATAGGGAATTAATATTATGGGCCTAGAATATATAATGCATAAGTTTGCCATATTAAAATTGCACTTCTCATGTCTTTACATTCTAGGACTGGTGACGTAAAATGACATACACATACGAGTTAAGAATCAACAAGATGCAAAGAAAGTCCTTAGAAAATTGAGCCACATAAAGAACTGCTTAATAAATGTTATTATTCTGAATTAATGATTGCCTTGAAATGATGAATACTGGATCTCATGTTATTCGAATAATCTTATTATAGAACTCTTTTGAAGCCATAATTAGTTTAGTTCACAATATTGGCCATATTGTATGAGTAGAATCTTTATGATTTCTTGAGGGTGAAGCACTAGTGTTTCTGGTTATAGGCAAGGAGGAGATTTGTGGTTCTTGGTAAGCAATTGCCGGTCAGGACTACACAATAAGTTTGCACATTAAGTCTTACCAATCGATTGATTTACAATAGAAGTTATAGCACATCAGTTGACTCTTGTATGTGTTTTCTCGATGTATCCTAGTATGCGGTCTTATAAGAAAATATGGCACAAATGACCGAATCGAGCCAATGTGTTCTAAAGTTTGTGTTTGTTAAGCAATATTATAATTTAAATAAATAAATACCTAGATGAGTTGACAAAAAGTCAAATGTATGATTTTACAATGACCTAAAGTGTGAAGTAAATGATTTTTTTATTGTTGATTGATAAGTTGAATTCTTAAGAATACCTAGATAAGACAGGAAAAGAAAGAGATTAAGAGAGGAAGGAAAGATTAAGGGTAGGGGATTGTATTGAATGTCTTAGTTTATTGTGTTTGAAAATGAAAAACAAAGTACATTTGAGGTAATGGATGATCATGCAAGGTGCCTTTTGATGAGGTCTGAGTAACTCTTTAACTAAAATTATAATACAAGAGTAGAGTGATAGTTTAACAATGTAGATAATTGATATTCTAAGTTTAACAATGTTGGCAATTGATATTCTAAGTATAGAATACAATAGCCTCATTTTGTAACTAAGCCCTCTACAATCTTTCTTAGGGAGGAGAAGCATCAAATAACTTTAACCTAGCTAGGATTTGTAGTTCTTAGTACATTTTTACTCCTTTTAGGTAAGGTGATACATTCTTACTCCTCATTAGGTTTCTAACTTTGACATAAAAAATATTTCAAGTAGTTGGAGGCATCAAATTGGGAGCAGCACAACAATATCTCAACAGCAACTTAGACTTTGATGAGTCTCCTTTCGGGTAAGGTGATACATTCTTACTCCTTTGGTGTCTAACTTTAACATAGTTTGGCCCATTAAATTGGGGGCAGCTAGACAAAATCTCAACAGTAACTCGGACTTCGATGAATCTCCTCCTTTCAGATAAGGTGATACATTTTTGCTCCTTTGGTTTTGAGTTTTTGATTAGTTATAAGACCAAAGAATTATCTTATCAATTTAAGTGTTATTTTTTTAATAAACTAGAATAATTAGAGTGTTTGTTTCAAATTTAAACGAAAAAGTAGAGTAATAGTTTAACAATGTGGGGAATTAATATTGTGGACCTAGCATGTATAATGCATATAAGGTTGATTGTGTTTTTGCGAAGGATATATATAACTTTACTATATTAAAATTGTAATTATCATGTCTTTACATGCTAAGACTATAGTGACGATAAATGGCATATGCATGAGAGTTAAGATTTGTAGTTTTGCGTAGAACATTTATACTCTTTTTAGTATAAGATCTATAGTCCTAGTAGTAAGTAGGAGGCATCAATTTGGGGGAGCTCGACAATATCTCAACAGCAACTCAGACTTTGAAAAATCTTCTTTTAGGTAAGGTGATACATTCTTACTCCTCCTTAGGTTTCCAACTTTAGTAAGTAGTTGGAGGCATCAAATCAGGGGCAGCTCGACAATATCTCAGTATCTACTTTGACTTTGATGAATCTCCTTTCAGGTAAAGTGACACATTTATGTGCCTTTGGTTTCTTTAACATAGATAAGATTTGCATTTTTTAGGAAGTAGTTGGGGCCATTAAATTGGGGTAGTTCGGCCAAATCTCGGTAGCAACTCGGACTTCAATGAATCTCCTCCTTTTAGGTAAGGTGATACATTTTTGCTCCTTTGGTTTTGAGTTTTTGATTAGTTATAAGATCAAGGAATTATCTTATCAACTTAATAGACTAGAAAGGTTAGTTTGTTTGATTCAAATTTAAACGAAAAAGTACATTGGTAGTTTAGCAATATAGGGAATTAATATTATGGGCCTAGAATATATAATGCATAAGTTTGCCATATTAAAATTTTACTTCTCACGTCTTTACATTCTAGGACTGGTGACGTAAAATGACATACACATACGAGTTAAGAATCAACAAGATGCAAAGAAAGTCCTGAGAAAATTGAGCCACATAAAGAACTGCTTAATAAATGTTATCATTATGAAAGAACGATTGCCTTGAAATGATGAACACTGGATCTCATGTTATTCAAATACTCTTATTATGGAAACCTTTTGAAGTCATAATTAGTTTAGTTCACAGTATTAGACACACTGTATGACTAGACTCTTTATGATTTCTTGAGGGTAAAGCACTAGTGTTTCTAGTTATAGGCAAATAGGAGATTTGTGGTTCTTGATAAGCAATTGCCCGTTGGGACTGTGCACTAAGTTTGCACATTAAGTTTTGCCGATAGATTGATTTACGATAGAAGTTATACCACATTAGTTGCCTCTTGTATGTGTTTTCTCGATGTATCCTAGTATGCGGTCTTATAAGAAAATAGGGCACAAATGTGTTTTTAAGTTTGCGTTTGCTTAGCAATATCATAATTTAAATAAATAAATATCTAGATGAGTCAACTAAAAGTGAAATGTATGATTTCATAATGACCTAAAGCGAAGTATATGATTCTTTTATTGTTCATCGAGAAGTTGAATTCATGAGATTACCTAGATGAGATAGGGAAAGAAAGAGATTAGGAGAAGAAGGAAAGATTAAGGAAAATTGATTGTATTGAATGTTTAAGTTACTTTATTGTGTTTGAAAATGAAAAACAAAATGCATTTGAGCTAATGGATGATGCAAGGTGCCTTTTGATGAGGTATGTGTAACTCTTTGACTAAAATTATAATATAAGAGTCGAGTGATAGTTTAACAATGTAAGTAATTGATATTCTAAGTTTAGCAATGTTGGCAATTGATATTCTAAGTATAGAATACAATAGCCTCATTTTGTAACTAATCCCTTTATAATCTTTCCTAGGGAGGAGAAGCATCAAAAATAACTTTAACTTATGTACGATTTGTAGTTCTTAGTACATAGTTGGAGGCATCAAATCCAGGAAAACTCAATAATATCTTAGCAGTAGCTTGGACTTTGAAAAAATATTTAACCAAGATAGGTGATACATTCATACTTCTCTTTCGGTTTCTAACTTTACCATAAGGTTTGAAGTTCCAAGTAAGTAGAAGGCCTCAAATTGGGGGCAATTTGACACTATCTTAGCATCAACTCGAACTTCAATGAATCTCCCTTTAGGTAAGGTAATACATGCCTTCTCCTCCTTTGGTTTCTATTTTTAACATATATAAGATTTGCAATTTTTAGAGGTAGCTGGAGGCATCAAAGTGGGGGGTAGCTCGACATTATCTTAGCAGCAGTTCGGATTTTGATGATCTCCTTTTAGTTAAGGTGATATGTTCTTACTTCTCCTTTGGTTTCTAACTTTAACATAAGATTGTAGTTCCTAGTAATTTGGAGACATCAAATGAAGGTGGGTCGACAATATCTTAGCGACAACTCGGACTTGGATGAATCTCCTATCAGGTAAGGTGATACATTCATGCTCCTCCTTTGGTTTCCAACTTGAACATATGATTTGTAGTTCCTAGTAAGTAGAAGGCCTCCAATTGGGATAATTCGACAGTATCTTAGTAGCAACTCTAATTTTGAGAATATCATTTCAGATAAAGTGATACATTCCTACTCCTTATTCGGCTTCTAACTTTAACATAATAAGATTCGTAGCTCCTAGTTAGTAAGAGACATCAAACTAGAGGCCAATGGTAATATCTCAACAACAACTCAGACTTTGATGAATCTCCTCTCAAGAAAGGTGATATTACTCCTCCTTTGATTTCTTTAACTTTACTATAAGATTTGTAGTTCCTAGTAAGTAGAAGGCATCATATTTGGGGCAGCTCAACAATATCTCAATAACAACTCGAACTTTGATGAATCTCCTTTCAGGCAAGGTCTTAGATTCCTACTTCTCCTTTACTATCTAACTCAAATAGATAATATTTGTAGTCTTTAATAATTAGTTGGAGCTTTAGGGGGGCAGCTCAAGAATATTTTAACAGGAAATTGGAGTTCGATGAATCTACTATCAAATAAGGTTCGCCGACTCGTGGATCCGGATCGGATCTGGTTCGGCCAGATACGAGTCGGACTCGATCCGACTCGGGTCGATTCACATGAGTCGGGCCAATTCAAGTCAATGCAGGCTAGTTTTTTTTGACAAATCTCTCTTTTTCTTGAATTGTTATCTAATTATAAACATCATACCTCACGTCCATCGTTACCGTGAATGATTATAAGTCACATTTAAGAAAGATACTCTAATTTATTAGATTTAAATTTGTAAAAAATTTAGTCTAGGATCCTAATTAAGAGGAATTTAATCTAGGGATCTTAGTTTGCAAAAAAAAGAAATGGTATACCACATATCATATAAAGTTAGAAACGTCAAATCTCAATTAACAAAACAAAGTACACCTAGACTAAAGAGAATGGATCACACTTTATTGAGTCGGATCGTACTGACTCGAGCCGAACCGTGACTGGCTTGCACCGGATCGCAGCGACTCGTGTTCGTATCTTGCGATCCGTCACGAGTTAGTCCGATACGATGCGAGACAACTCGATCCAGAAGCGTTCCAGCCCGACTCATACGATCCACCCATACCAGTGACTCAGGACTGTCCAGATACGAGTCGACTCGTACGAGTCGGCCCGATCTGGTACGATATGGCAAACCTTGCTTTCAACTAAGGTGATACATTCATGCTCCTCCTTTGGTTTCTAACTTTAACATAAAAGATTTGCAATTTTTAGTAAATAGTTGGTGGCATCAAAACGGGGGTAACTTGACAATCAATATCTTAACATCAGCTCATATTTTGATGATTATCCTTTCATGTAATACATTCTTGCTCTACTTTTGATTTCTAACTTTAACAATGCTGTTATGAGTAATTGGTCTTGCCTTGTTTTTAAAGTTAAACAGATCTGCCAGCTGTATGACCATCTTTATGCAGCTCGTGAATTCGAGCATATTGGTGTGCTTCTATGGTAAAGTGAAAATTTGTGTGCTAAAAACATTACAAAGTAAAGTGAAAATTCAGGTGATAAAAACACTAGAACAAACCAGATATGAAGCTACCGTTTAAGTGTACAAGTAGCGTGATGGTCAATGGCATAATGTTAAAATGCACCAAAATGCCTGGACCGCATGTTAAGAAAGGAAAACTTGGAGGTAGGGCTGTAAAAGGGTCAGAGATGGAAATGGAGATAGGTGTTGCTTCCCTTTCCTACATAGTATATCAGAAATGAAAGTGGAAAAGAAAATTCCATTTCTGCATGCATTTCCTTCACACCCAAGCTTGACATATAGTCATTCTGGTTTGCTATCGTCAATGGCATACTGTTAAAATGCACCAACATGTCTGGATTGTGTGTTTAAAATGGAAAACTTGGCACTAGGGTTGTAAATGGGTCAGAGACTTAAATGGAAGTAGGTTTCTTTCCTATATGAAATATCAGAAACAGAAGTGGAAATGGAAATGCATATCTTTGCTTCTGCATCCATTTCTTATTTGGAAGTGAAAAATGGAAGTATTAATTCTGTTTTCCTCCCTCATGCATATTGACACTTGAAAGTTCCTGGCAAGGTGAGGTGAAGCCCGTTGCCAGTCATACGTGTTGTTGTCCATCATGCATCATATAATTCATGCACTGTGATGTCTGTTGAACTGAGGTGTGTGATTCACACATCTCGGTAGGGTAGTGTCCTTTTTGTTTTGTATCAGATTGGACAAAGGTATAAGGAAGATCAGACCCCTAGCCCCCTTTATAAAAGTGTACCCTCCATCTAACCAAAGCATTGGTAGCTGGGCGACTTAGTTAAAGCTGAATTTTTAGTTGGTTCCCATGAAAAGGAAACATATAATTAATACATAAATATTATAATAATATGTATCAGAAGGCCGATGCGGAAATTAGTGTTTCAAATTCTGGATCCAATTTGTTGCTGGAAGGTTCCAACTTGGAAACTCTTGTATACTGAAAGAGAAGAACTATTTTTCTGCATTTCCATATCCATTTTTGAAATTTCAGAAATGGATCAGAAACCAGAAAGTCTGAGTGCCACTTACACCCCTACTTGGTGCAAGAGTCTTCTGACGATGGTATGTCTGTTGAAAGGCCATCATTGTCCAAAACATACATATGATGTTCGAAAGGGTTGATTGTATACCATGTAAGAGCCAGATGGGTAAAGGATTCCTGTATATTGCCCTTTTGTCCAGGAAGATACTTGTCCATTAAGCCCATACATACAAATACAATGTGCCAGCATGTAGTAAAATATATTTACAACATGCAGACCAGTGTGAGATACGTAACCTCAGAGGTCTATGTTTATATATTTCACGTTAGAATATCCATGACATTTAACTGGTTGCAGGAAATGGATGTCGACCATCAAAGAGCAAGAGAAGGATCACTTGACTCCTGTGAGTACAACTTATCTGATATAGTCCTTCTGCACAAAATTTAGGTGCCGACCTGTAATTGTGTGGTTTATAATTTTCAATGATCAGATTGTAGAGGCATTGAGCACAAGTTAGCTGGGTCCTGACTATTCTCAGGTATTTTGGTTAAGTTTGCCAAGACCCTCTTTTTTTTAAAATATTCATCGCTTACCACAGCCTAAGGAATTTGCTGAGATATCACTCAAGGACATTGATCAGTTGGATAATGGTTCCTTTCCTTTATGTATGCAACACCTATTTGAGAAGGTAAGACAGTTAATAAATAATGTGACCATCTCTTCCCTATCTTTCTTTCTCAAGTCGACTAGCTGCTTTCTAGATATTGTTTGTGAATTTTCCTTTATCTGGTTCTATACTTGCAGCTTAGAGAGAACCATCACTTGAAGCATGGAGGGAGGATGCAACTGGGCCTTTTCCTTAAGGCACTTTCACTCTTTTGTACACTTTTCTTGCCTTCACTCCCAAGAAATATAATGTTATACTATACATGTATTATGATCTTTCTGTAGCTTGGTTGACCATGTCTTATATCTAAACCAACAGGTGTTGTGGTGGGTGCTTATCCTTCATAGTTTATCATTTAAATTTCCCTTGGGAGTAGGAGTGGGAACAGGGAGCACGAGCACTTTTGGGAGTGAATCCTGTTACTAAGCAGTACTCTTTTGGCAGGTCAGGGCCTTCAAAGGATATATTGAAGGATTAGGAGTGCGGTTGGAAAGTGATTGGCCCTCTTGTGGTTCATGGGTTTAATGGTTTTGCACATTGAGAAGCTTTATGTATATAATACTAGTAAATTTGAATTCTGCTTTAATTTTGACAGTGGTTGCCTGAAACTGTACATACATTTTCCACAAGTATACCTGTATGATACTATACAGTGCAGTGTGCATTCTTTTACTTTCATCATGCTGTCATGTATATCATGATGTTTTTTTAACTGATTAAACATCATGTTGTGTCATTTTCTTCTAGTGGTGAGACATCAAATTAGAATCATTCTTAACTAAAATCTTCTAGTAGCTGTCCTTAGTGATGGCTGGTTAGTTGGATCTTTTTGTTAAATGATGAACCTTTTCCTTCTATAAAGCTCGTTTGCCTGTCTTTTCTGCAGTAACAATTTTTTTAACAGGTAATAGAACCAACTAGGAGCATTGATGAATTTTGATTTTAGGATGGATGAGTTCCCATCCGTAGCATTAATCAGAAGTATGAATTCGCACGTATCATCTCAAGTCATGGTATCTTCTTTTTGGTAACGCTTCTGTCCTCTGCAGGGTATCGGCTTGAGTCTGGATGATGGTCTTGCATTTTGGAGAGCAGAGTTCACACAAAAGGTATGTTTGTTGCATTATTGAGAACCCATTATGTCTTTTATAGAAATGCTTTTACCATCATAAGTGTGAACAATCTTGATCATCTATATTGTCCGTGCTGACCTGCTTCCAAGAAATATCTCAACCTTCATTTAGTCTTTGTCTCCAAGTAACGAAGCTGTGCTCTAATTTACTTTTCATCCCACCAACAGTATGCATATACTTTGTTTATACCATATGTAGGTCACATCAAAACAAATTTATAGAATTTGTCATATCAGTGCCCGTGATATGAAGTTTTTCCGCCTTTTTTTAGAATGCACAGAAAACCTATGAAAATCTTGGTGGGTCATTCCCCGTTGCCTAAACTTACAATTTTGTAATTTATAAGTAGGTTTTTGTTCTGATCCTTTTACTTATATGTCATGGCAAGGCCATCCCCTGCGCACTGTTTCTGAGGTAGAAATCCTTTTTTGCATTAGAAGAAGAAAAGCAAAAGAGGAGAGTCCTGGGAAAGTAGGATGCAAATTGGGCGGGTTTGGTTGGGTTGATGTGAAAACGAGCCACCCCAATTTTAGTTTTTGGCTGGCCCAAATTTGACCCAAACCACGTTAAATTCAGCATTCCCCAATCTGCGTTCAACCTAAAGTCATTTGAGTGCATTTGGGTTGAATTCATGGTTTGTAGGATTGGTTGATCCAGATCTGGATTGGGATCAGCCAATGCCGATCTGATTTCAATAGGGCAAGTCGGATCCTTATTTAAATATAAAAAAGGAACAAAAACTATTCACCTTGGATTGGTTGTTACAAAAATGGGCAAACCCAAGCTGATCTGGATCCGATCGGCCGAGATCCCTGAATTTGATCCAATTCTATAATCCTTGGTTGTGCCAGGTAATTGGCCCAAAAATCATTGTTCATTGACCAGTTGTCTAATTTATAATGGTCAATTTGAACTGTAAAGTAAAAAAAAAAAAAGGAAACTATTGAAAAGAGGTATAAATTCTTTTAAACATGTGTTGACATTATCTTCAGAATGTACTCATATAGCACTAATATAGCACATGCAAGTGGTACATGTATCTTGTTGGAGGAGGATGTCAATGCTGGACATGAGACTTGTGCAAGTGGGCACCAGGATCACTACTAGAGAATGTGGCAGTTGGGGATTGGGATTTGGGAGAAAGGATTGTTAGGAGGGGTTAGGCTGTTATTGCTGGGAAGGCACGCGCACTATGGCTTGTTTCAAAACAGACTTATAGCTTGTTTTTTTTAAACTAATATTGAGGGATTGTGAAAGGATTTATACTTCTTTTTTGTTTGTTTACAATTCTTTTTTTCTTTTTTGTGTTGGTTGATGATGTTTCTGTAGTTGTCCAAGGAAAAGTTATTCATTTTTTTTATTTTGGATTCTTCCTTAATTAATTATTCTAAGTCACTGAGACTTTTATTTGATTATTTTATTTACAATGACTTCTCATTCCACTTTCACTTTCCAAGTTATAGGTGATTTCAATCCTTTTGTTGTGGACAATGTTACGTCCATCTTATGCAGGCAATATGTAACAAGCACCTGGGAACAGTGGTACATGGCTACTTTTTTTTCAGTAAAACAGGTTGATGAAGCTGCCCTGTTATTTTCCATGTACATGTTCCTCTTTATTCTTACGTCTATGGACCCTCAGGGCTATTAGTTATTTATGATCTCCTTACTTTCTCCTGTATATCCTAAAATTAGCATCAACATTGACCAAATGACCAAAGTTAAGCATTGACAACACTAGGGATAATAGCATTGATCGACATTTTGCACAATGCATGAATTCTCTTTTGATATGTTCCAAAGCATAGCTCATTATTCCCTAGAGACATTGTTTGTGTACTTATGTACATGATATTGCATATGGCATAGATCATTTTTAGTGTGCTTACTACCAATTTATGAAAAGGTTAGCAAATATCATGGCATTCAACAATTACTTGTACATTTAAAAACCATTATGTAGAATTTGTTTACAACCTCCTAGGAAATATATTTGTTGAAATCAAAGAAAGGAATGACCAAGTTGATTGTTTACCATAAAAGTATTGCAACTATAGTATAGTGTATCATGTATATGTGTTCTTGTCCTGGTTGTTGTCGTATTAATGATCGAGTTTAGTGAGGAGTGTGCAGCGCTGTGAGGCAGAGATGTTGGAGGTGCCCAGGGGCGATCTTGCTACTGCTTGTTATGGGTGGCATCTCCCACCTTGTCTTTGCCATCAACTACTGATGAAATTGTGTGTGTATGTGTGTTGGTGCGCGCGCGCATGTGAGAGAGAGAGAGAGAGAGAGAACTTACTAGGTCAGCAACCATTTCCACTAATGGAATTGCTATAGTCAAGGAATTCCGGATCGGATCGACCCGCCGATCCCGATTTGACCTGGATCGGATCGGCCGAGTCGGCCGATCCAGATGAAGTCTGGCCAGTCCGACTCGGCCGGATTAAAAAATAATAAAAAATTAAAAAAATCAGAAAAAATCGGAAAAAAATAAAAAAACAGAAAAAATTGTATACATATTATTCAATGAATTTACAATAAAAATGAATGCAATTCATGTACATCCATAAAAAATATACATTAAAGACCTAATTATTAACCCTTAATTAAGGTTAATTATAAGAAATTAGTACTAATAATGAGCAATTAATGCAAAAAAATGTACAATTAGATTCTAATTTGTTCAATTGAGTGATTGGCACACTCAATTGAACCCTAATTACACTAATTATACAAAAGCCCCAATTTTTAACCCCTAATTAGGGTTAATTTTGGGGATTTTGTCTAATCAACATGCTAAATTATATTAATAGATCTACACAATGTACACAATCATACATCACTTCTAATTTTTTGATAATTAAAAAAAAAAGATCGAAATATACCTAAACTCAGATCGTGATGCGGAAACAAAATCCGACGTCGACGGCAGCAGTGACGGCGACAACAGCGGCGGCGGTGGCTCCCGGACGGCCGGCTGGCGATGACGGGGTGAAAATCCCCTTCTTTCGGTCGAGATCTCAAAGAAAGAGAGAGAGAGAGAGAGAGAGAGAGAGAGAGAGGAGAGAGAAGAAGATGGCAGCGGACGGCCGGCGGGGGGGGGGGGGGGGGGGGGCGAGTGGCAGCGGTGGCCGGGGGAGGGGGAGGGGCTGGGGGAAGGGGGGAAGGGCAGCAGCTCCCGATCCCCCTTTAAGCAAGGAATTCCGGATCGAATCGGGACCCGCCGATCCCGATCCGACCCGGATCGGATCAGCCGAGTCGGCGATCCATATGAAGTCTAGCCAGTCCGACTCGGCCAGATTAAAAAATAATAAAAAATAAAAAAGAATCAGAAAAAATTGTATACATATTATTCAATGAATTTACAACAAAAATGAATGCAATTCATGTACATCCATAAAAAATATACATTAAAGACCTAATTATTAACCCTTAATTAAAGTTAATTATGAGAAATTAGTACTAACAATGAGCAATTAATGCAAAAAAAATGTACAATTAGATTCTAATTTGTTCAATTGAGTGATTGTCACACTCAATTGAAACCTAATTACACTAATTATACAAAAGCCCCAATTTTTAACTCCTAATTAGGGTTAATTTTGGGGATTTTGTCTAATCAACATGCTAAATTATATTAATAGATCTACACAATGTACACAATCATACATCACTTCTAATTTTTTGATAATTTAAAAAAAAGATCGAAATATACCTAAACTCAGATCGTGATGCGGAAACAAAATCCGACGTCGACGGCGGCAGTGACGGCGACAACAGCGGCGGCGGCGGCTGCCGGACGGCCGACTGGCGATGACGGGGTGAAAATCCCCTTCTTTCGGTCGAGATCTCAAAGAAAGAGAGAGAGAGAGAGAGAGGAGAGAGAAGAAGATGGCAGCGGACGGCCGGCGCGGGGGGGGGGGGGGGGGGGGCGCGGCAGCGACTGCCAGCGGTGGCCGGGGGAGGGGGAGGGGCTGGGGGAAGGGCAGCAGCTCCCGATCCCCCCTTAAGCAAGGAATTCCGGATCGAATCGGGTCCCGCCGATCCCGATCCGACCCGGATCGGATCGGCCGAGTCGGCCGATCCAGATGAAGTCTGGCCAGTCCGACTCGGCCAGATTAAAAAATAATAAAAAATTAAAAAAATCAGGTAAAAATAAAAAAAAATCAGAAAAAATTGTATACATATTATTCAATGAATTTACAACAAAAATGAATGCAATTCATGTACATCCATAAAAAATATACATTAAAGACCTAATTATTAACCCTTAATTAAAGTTAATTATGAGAAATTAGTACTAACAATGAGCAATTAATGCAAAAAAAATGTACAATTAGATTCTAATTTGTTCAATTGAGTGATTGTCACACTCAATTGAACCCTAATTACACTAATTATACAAAAGTCCCAATTTTTAACCCCTAATTAAGGTTAATTTTGGGGATTTTGTCTAATCAACATGCTAAATTATATTAATAGATCTACACAATGTACACAATCATACATCACTTCTAATTTTTTGATAATTAAAAAAAAAAAGATCGAAATATACCTAAACTCAGATCGGGATGCGGAAACAAAATCCGACGTCGACGGCGGCAGTGACGGCGACAACAGTGGCAGCGGTGGCTCCCGGACGGCCGGCTGGCGATGACGGGGTGAAAATCCCCTTCTTTAAGTCGAGATCTCAAAGAAAGAGAGAGAGAGAGAGAGAGAGAGGAGAGAGCAGAGAGAAGAAGATGGCAGCGGACAGCTGGCTGCGGGGGGGGGGGGTCGGCGGCGAGTGGCAGCGGTGGCCGGGGGAGGGGGATGGGGGAAGGGGGGAAGGGCAGCAGCTCCCGATTCCCCTTTAAGGGGGGATCCGGGAGCGCCCGATTTGGTCCGATTCTGACCGATTTACACCTTTTTTTTAAAAAAAAAAATCGGTGGGGGGGGGGGGGGGGAACCCGCCGATTCCGCAATCCATGCCCTTAAGGGGGGATCCGGGAGCGCCCGAATCGGACCAAATCGGGTCCGGACCGGCCGAATCGCCCGGTCCGGACCCGATTTGGTCCGATTCTAACCGATTTACACCTTTTAAAAAAAAAAAAAAAAAACGGTGGGGTGGTGGAACAGTGAAATTCCCCCCGAATCGGATCGAAATCCGTCGATTCCGCAATCCATGGCTACAGTAGAGCGAGAAGGGGATCCAGTGTGATGGTGATCTGATGATAGGCTCATCACCCATCATAGGTTTCGGCATTGATGGATTTGTCATAGGTTGAGTGGTGGTGATGGATCTCTGATGGGTGCGATGGGGCAGCGTAAGGGCAACAACCATGGCAAAGTATATTGTCTCTACCTCTCCTCTTCTTTGCTTCTCTCGCCCCCTCTCTCGTCGGACCTCTTGCTTTCTTAACCTCCCTTTGTTTTTGGGTCTCCATGGTAATTTCTTCTCATATGGGATATTAGTGGGGAGAGAGAGAGAGAGAGAGATTGAAGGGCAGTAAAAATCCTCTCTACATCTTTGCTTCTCTCGCCCCTTCTCTCATTGGAATTCCTACTCTCTCTTGGCCTGCTTTTATAGTTTTGGGCCTCCATGGTCATTTCCTCTCATAGGGGATACATAGAGAGAGAGAAAGAGAGAACAAAAGCAAGGGTTAGAGGGTGAGGGCTAGTGGGTGTTCGGGAGGTGCAGATGGAGGACATGGTTGAAGGGTTTATAGGGGAGGGAACGTAGAGATAGAGGAATGACATGGTGGGGGCATCATTGGTTTCTCGGTCACTTTAGCTTTGAGCTTCGCAAAGCATACCCATGCAAAGCCCGAAGCTGCCCTAGGAGATGCAACATGCAGTGCCCATGCAATTGTTTTGTTTTTTGTTTTTAATATGCTCTTTGGGTCGGACTTGTGAGGGTGTTGGGTTTTTGTGACGTGTATGACATGGTGCACCTACAAAGAAACCGCGTTGGAAGGAAAAATAGTTCGTAGTGACCACGTACCCTTGCATGGTAGATGATGTCTCTCATCGGTGGCGACGCCTTGACCTTAGGCGATCAACGCGCGTATGCAGTAGATGGTGTTGCTGCTGGGGCCAACCTCGGAAACAATGGCATCCGAGCCTGATGTCATGGGTGGCCTGGTCCGACATGGTGCAGACGAGTTGCTCATCTTAGGAAGGAGGAGGGTCCTTAAGGTTGGTATTCGAACTCTGCATCCTCGGAGGATGGCTGTAAGGATACAAGGATTTGGGAGATCATACATTGGCACTGAGGATGCTCTTGTTGCATGTCAGAGTTGCCCCTAAGGATGTCAACATCCAAGCAAACAAGCCTCCCTTCCCATGAGGATGACCTCATTGGATGTAACTAAAGTAATGAATGTTCCTATGGGTCGGGACTAACTACTGAGCGTAACATTGCCATTGACGTCCTTGACAACGTTAGGAGAAGATGTGGGCTGACGTGCACAACCCTGGTCCATCTTTACCATGTTCATAATTTTTCCTCTCTTCTTCTTTCCTATCTAATGATTTCCTTGTAATGCTTTTTCCTCCAAGTACTAGAAATAGTTATTATACCGATAAAGTATAGGAGAGGGCATAGAAAGGTGATTCGCATGGATAGGAAGTGATTAATTTGGCGATGAAGTGATTCTCATGTAGTTGAACAGATTTCCTATCTAATGATTTCCTTGTAATGCTTTTTCCTCCAAGTACTAGAAATAGTTATTATGCCGATAAAGTATAGGAGAGGGCATAGAAAGGTGATTCGCATGGATAGGAAGTGATTAATTTGGCGATGAAGTGATTCTCATGTAGTTGAACAGATTTATAAGAACTAGAAGAGATTCTCATGTACTAAAAATGGTTATTCTGCCGAGCAAGTAATTCTTATATACTGAAAAGGTAATTCTAGAGAGGTGTTTTACTAGAAGCGACATAATGATTAACATGTGATTCTCTCTACTGGATGATACCTTATTGAAGGAGCTCTACTCCTCTCTACATGCAAAGTTCCTAATTAAAGATCAAGAAGTGACATACTAGTAGGTTAGTAGGGTTTAATTATTGCTGTAAGGGTTGGAAGGGGTTACGTACTAGTGGAGAGGGCATAGGAATGAGTTCCCTATTGCTGGAAGGGTTCATTTACTATAGAGCAAAAGAAGACACTTAGATGTTTAGGAATATACAGTAGAAGTAGGCCATTGCTATTGAATAATAGACGAGGTGTTGAAAATTAATGGACCAAAAAGCATGATAAAGCCCAATTCTTCTTCTTGTACTTGCTGCTCCCCCTTCTTTGACAACCATCTAAAATTCCGCTTCGGTATGAACATCCCTCGCTTCAGTAACCACTTCAAGAATGCACATTCTAGTTCAACCAGAGCTGGAGCAGTGATGAGAGCAGTGGTTGCTGACCTTATGCAGTTTTTAATTAGTTGGAGGTATCAAATCATGGGCAGATCGACAATATCTTTGCAGTAAGTCAAATTTCGATGAATCTCCTTTCAAGTAAGCTAATACATTCTTGTTTCTCCTTTGATTTCTAGTAAGTAGGAGGCATCAAATTGGGGGCAGCTTGACAAAATCTAAGTAGTGACTCGGACTTCGATGAATCTCCTTTCAAGTAAGGTGATGCATTTGCATAAGATTTGTAGTTTCTAATAAGTAGAAGGCATTGAATTGGGAGCAGCTCGACAATATCTCAGTAACAATAGAGACTTCGATGAATCTCCTTTTAGGTAAGATGATACATTCTTGGTTTTCCTTTCATATCTAACTTTAACATATATAAGATTTACACCTTTTAGTAAGTAGTTGCAATCATTAAATTGGGCGTAACTCGACAAAATCTTGGTAGCAACTTGGACTTCAATGAATCTCCTTTCAAGTAAGATGATACATTTCTACTCCTTTGATTTCTTCTAACTTCAACATATATATGATTTGTAGCTTTTAAAAAGTAGTTGCAGTCATTGGATTGGGTGCAACTCAACAAAATATTAGTAGCAACTTGAACTTCGATGAATCTCCTTTCAGGTAAGGTAAGGTGATACATTCTTACTCCTTTGGTTTCTGACTTTAGCATAAGATTTGTAGCTGCTAGTAAGTAGAAGGCATCAAATTAGGGGTAATTTGACAAAATCTATGTAGCAACTCAAACTTCGAAGAATCTCCTTTCAAGTAAGGTGATACATTCCTGCTCTTTCTTCGGTTTCTAACCCTTACATAGATAATAAGATTTGTAGTTGTTAGTAAGCAGTTGGAGGCATCAAATCAGGGTAGCTCGATGATATCTCAGTAACAACTCGAATGGATGAATCTCTCCTTTCAAGTAAGGTGATACAGTCTTGTTCGTCCTTTGATTCAAACGTAAAAATTTATAGTTCTTAGTAAGTAGACGTCATAAAATTAAGGGCAACTTAACGATATCTCAGTAGTAAGTCAGACTTTAATGAATCTCTTTTCAAGTAAGTAGAAGGCTTTATAAAATCTTAGTAGCAACTTGGACTTCGATGAATCTCCTTTCTGGTAAGGTGATACATTCATGCTCCTTTGATTTTGAGTTTACGATAGTTAATTTTTTTCCTCTCATTTATTTAGATGTTAATTTTTATATAATAAACTAGAATGATAAAATTGTTTAGTTAAGGTTTAAACGTAAAAGTAGATTGATAGGTTATTAATATTGTGAGCCTAAAATATAAAATGCTACAAGGTTGATTGGGTTTTGCAAAAGATATACATAAGTTTACAATATTAAACTTGTATTTCTCAAGACTAATATATTCTTAATATTGTCGGCGTAGAATATAGAATGCTATATAGTTGATTGGATTTTACGATGGATATACATAAGTTTGCAATACTAAAATTGTAACTTTTATGCCTTTAAATTTTAAGACAATGGTGTCGATAAATGACATCACAGTTATACAAGTTAAGAATCAACAAGATGAGGAGAGTCCTAAAACAATTAAAGAGAGTCTTGAAACAATTAAGTCACATAAAGATTAGCTTGATGTGTTATCCTTATGAAAGCATGCAACCCTTTTGAAGCCATAATTAGTTTTGTTCACAATACTAGCAATTGTTGCCCAAGGCTAGACTAACTCAGAGGGAGGTGAATTTATTAAAAAATACTCTAATAGAAATTAAATGCAAAAGCTAAGAAATGGACATAAAGAAATAGAAATAGGGAAACAATCACACAATGAATACTCCAGACCTATGTCCAGTCTTTAAGAAACCACTTCGTGTTTCTACTAACAGCAAGGTACCAACCCCTTGCAAGTTTACACACGACCACCTCCTGCAATCAAGAAGAGGAAACAAAGCAAATGTAGAATATAGAGAGTGCCTAAGAAATAGGCAACTATTCACAAAGAATACAGTATAGATCAAGACAGAAAATAAACAACTATTTTGCACAGGTCTTGATCTGAAAGAGGATCTCTAAGAGCTTCTAGTGAGAAAGTAAAGACATAGCTCTTGAGATCTTTAAGCTCTTTCTCTCAACAGGCTAGGTGTGTTTGCTCTTGCTCAGACCAGGATGTATGTATCTCTTGTATGTCTATATTCTATGTCTGTATTCTATATTCTATTGTATGTATCTCTTGTATGTGTATATTCTATGTCTATATGTTCTCTGGTGATGGGCTTCTACTTATATCTTTTGTTCAGAATTAATATGTTAGACTGATCTGTTTGAAGAAGGCTTTTTCCCGCTTGTATTTAACGTTTAAAATCTCAAGAGAGAAGTTAGAGAGAGAGCATGGCAGATTTGCTGCGTTAGTGGACTCAAGATAGTATGAATTAATGCATGGAAGCTTCCTCACGTATATATCTTGTATTGTCAAGTTAGACCTGCAAAAAGTGCAAACACTAAAAAAGGCAAGATTATTCGAAGTGAAACTTACAACATGTAACGACCCAATCAGTTAACTGGCTCAACAATTGTGCTAGTTGGTAGACTTCTCAGAAAGGTCACCCATCCTACTACTGATTTAGTCTATTTAACACTTTCTTTTACGAGGTGTTACAATCTACCTCCTTTAGATAGTTGATGTCCTTGTCGCTATACCCCAACTATTCTAGATCACCAGACATGTAGAATATAGAGGTGGCCCTTACAGGTTTAAGAGGTAGCTCCCACCATGTAGCATTTTGTCCTATATGGGTTCAAGAGGTGGCTCCAATGATGTAGCATTTTACCCTGTGTGGCACTTAGCTCACATACTTCCGGCTGGTGTCAGGCTCTGAGACCATTTTTAACGATCCAATCAGTTAACTACCCAACAAATGTGCTAGTTGATAGACTTCCCAGGAAGGTCACCCATCTTGGGATTTCTGCCAAACCGAGCACGCTTGACTTTGGAGTTCTTACCAACTCGAACTCTGAAAAATAGCTAACTGGTGTTATTAGTAGTCTACTGATTTAGTTTGTTTAACATCTTCTTAAACAGGGTATTACACAACATTACTCGACGTGAAGACCGAGAGCGAAACTTCGATTAGGGTAATAACAATAATCAAAAGGATATATAAGAAAACTAATCGAAATGAAACTAAAACTTTATTTCAATTAAGACACAAAAGGTAACTCTAAGTTGAGTTTTGATTACCGTTATCAAAGTAATCGAAGTGGTTGCTTAAACGTTAATCAAATCAAACTTGTACGGATTCGAAGTGAACACTATAAATAGTAATCAAATGAAACTATAAAATGTTAATTGATAGAGAACTTAAAATGCTAATCAATAGAAGACTTATAAAGCTAATTGAGTAAGTCAACATTAGTCGAAGTGAGACTTAATCACCTAATCGATAGAACACTTAGAAAAATTGATCCGATTAAAACAAAGAGTGATGCTTCAATTAGTACTGAACCATCTGCATGTTATTAGAAGTTCTGAAGGTTAATCGAAGTTTCAGTTAGCTCTTTAAGTGTTAAGAGTTAGGGAACTCTGAAAGCAATTAAGTCACAAAGCTTACACAAATTGGTTTACTCAAACGTTAATCAAAGTGGTTTACTTAAACGTTATCAAGGTAATCAAAGTGGTTTACTCAAACGTTAATTGAACTTAGATGGATTCGAAGTGAACACTTTAAATAGTGATCGATTGTGCTTATAAAATGTTAATCGATAGAGAGCTTAAAACGCTAATCGATAGAAGACTTATAAAGCTAATCGATAGGGAACCTTAAGTTCTTTACTCAAAGTGAGTAAGTCAACATTAATCGAAGTGAAACTTAATCACCTCGATAGAACACTTAGAAAAACTAATTCTATTAAAACAGAGAATGATGGTCCGATTAATGATGAACTATCTACAAGTTACTAAAAGTTCTGAAGCTTAATCGAAGTTTCAGTTAGCTCTTTTAGTTAGGAGTTAGGCAACTTTGAAAGCGATAAGTCACAGAGCTTACACAACTTATGACGGAAACTGTCAATAACTAAACTAATGAGATAGAGATATTTCGCTCACTCTCATAGAAACAAAGTCCTGACATTTTTATATTGTGTTATCAGTAAAACAAGGGGAATATGAAAACACAAATTACTCAATAGTCTCTCCCTTTTTGTTGATGACGAAACTACTAGAAAATGACAACATGACTGGAAGAAATGAAACTACAACCAGAAACGATTCAATCATACAAGGAAGTGAAACGAGTATTAAAGCTAAACAAACAAAACAACACAAATAAAATTGATAGAAGTAAAACAAGTGGACACTTTATTTCTTCTATATGCAAATACAGTTAAATAAGAATGTTGGATAGTTTATTCCTCCCCCTTTTTGAAATTCATACAAAAATGTAATTACGTATATAGAACAAACGAAAGAGAGACACTAAGATAGGAGAGTGCAATGATATAGATATATTGGATTCCAAAATTGATTTACAACGTGTGTTTAGAGAGATACAATGATGTAATAGAGAAAAAAATAATAATAATGCGGAGAGGGTACAATGGCTCAGAACTGAAAGAATTTGTCTAAACAGGTCAGAGCAAAGGTTGTAACTATCTTACAGGTCTTCTGCTCAATGGCCTCTAATATGACAACGTATTCTTGGAGAAACAGTTAACCAAAGTGATAACTACAACGTTAAACAAAGTCTTAATCGATATGGTAAAACTTGAGTGAAGTCTCTCGTTAATCGAAGTCTTAATTTGTTCAATAATTGCAGTGAGACTTATGATCAGTAATCGAGGCGGCATCGTTAATCAAGGTAGAGTTGCAACCGTTAATCGAAGTGAAACTTGCAACTTTACTGCTGTGAAGTCCGAGAGCGAAACTTCGATTAGCGTTATAATAGTACTCGAAAGGATATCTAAGAATGCTGATTGAAATAGGACTAAAACTTTGTTCCGATTAAGACACAAAAGGTAACTCTAAGTTGAGTTTCGATTAACATTATCAAGGTAATCGAAGTTGTTTACTTAAACGTTAATCGAACTTAGACTTAGACGGATTCGAAGTGAACACTATAAATAGTGATCGATTGTGTTTACTCAACTCAACAAAGTCTTAATCCCAAATAATTGGGGTCGGCTATATGGATTCTTTGTTTCCACTCTAGACGATTTTGGGCTACCTCTTATAAAAGGTTTAAAGCTTCCAAATCATATTGTACGACCCTCTTCCAAGTTAATATAAGTCTACCCCTTCTTTTCTTCCCCTCCTCTATCCTAATATGCTCTACTTTTCTAATTGGAGCCTCCCTAGGCTTATGCCTAACATGCCCAAACCATCTCAGTCTCCCTTCTCTCAATTTATCCTCAATTGGTACCACTCCTACCTTTTATCTAATATACTCATTATGAATTTTATCTAGCCTAGTATGCCCGCACATCTACCTTAACATTCTCATCTCAGCAACACTCATCTTGGAGACATGTTGCCCCTTCATCGCCCAACACTCGCTACCATATAACATTGCAGGTCTTATCGCCGTACGGTATAATTTTTCTTTATGCTTTGTTGGGATCTTACGGACACACAAGACTCCCGTGGCAAGTCTCCACTTTAACTATCCTGCTTTAATCCTATGGCTAACATCCTCATCGCACCCTCCGTTTTCTTGGAGGATCGAACCAAGATTTTGAAATTTGTACTTTGGGGTATTGCCATCCCATCTAAGTTAACTTCCTCCTTTTCACCTATCCGACCTTCACTAAACTTACAATACATGTATTCTGTCTTAGTTCTACTTAACCTGAAACCCTTAGACTCTAAGGTTCTCCTCCAAAGCTCTAGTTTCCTATTAACTCCCTCTTGCGTCTCATCTATCAACACAATATCATCTGCAAACAACATACACCACGGCATATCCTTTTGTATATCTTTTGTTAAATCATCTATAACTAATGCGAAAAGGTAAGGACTTATTGTTGATCCTTGATGCACTCCAACAGAAATAGGAAAATCTCTTGTTTCCCCTCCGACCGTGCGGACACTAGTAGTTGCTCCTTCATACATGTCCTTTAATACTTGTATGTACCTAGTAGATACTCTCTTGCGCTCCAACACCACCACAAGACATCTCTTGGAACTCTATCATAGGTCTTCTCAAAATCGATGAACACCATATGTAGATCTTTCTTCAAATCTCTATATTTCTCTATCAAGTTCCTGATGAGAAAGATAACTTCCATAGTTGATCGACCCGGCATAAAGCCGAATTGATTGGCCGAGATAATTGTGTCAGAACGTAAACGATGTTCTACAACTCTCTCCTACAGCTTCATAGTATAACTCATGAGTTTAATTCCTTTATAATTTGAGCAATTCTGGATGTTTCCTTTGTTTTTAAGAATAGGTACAAGAGTGCTCTTCCTCCATTCATCTGACATTTTCTTAGAGATTAGGATCTTGTTAAACAGTCGGGTCAACCATTCCACTCCAACATCTTTTAAACATTTCCACACTTCAATAGGAATTCCATCAAGATCACAACCTTTACCTACTTTCATCCTCTTTAAAGCTTCCTTGACTTCCGAAAATCTAATCCTCCTAGTATAATGCACATTATGCTTTGTTGTACATTATATGCCTACTATATTTCCATTATGATTATCATTAAAAAGATTGTCAAAGTAGCTTCTCCACCTTTCTCTGATGTCCTCATCTTTCACCAAAATCTTTCCTTCACTATCCTTGATGCACCTAACTTGGTTAAGATCACGACACATTTTCTCTCTTATCCTTGCCAATCTATAAATATCTTTTTCCCCTTCTTTGGTTCCAAATTTCTCATACATCTTTTCAAAAGCTTGAGCTCTTGCCCTACTAACAACCTTTTTTAGCTTCTTTTTTTGCAATCTTGTATTGTTCATAAGCCTCATTATTATCACACTTTGGCAATTTTTTATACCATTCTCTTTTACTCTTCACCACCTTTTGTACCTCCTCATTCCACCACCACCTCTCCTTCGCAGGTGGGCCATGTCCTTTAGACTCTCCGAGCACTTTTCCATCTCCTTTTCTAATCTTTGAGGCCATATCTATCCACATAGTATTGGCGTCCATATCCGACTTCCAATCACCTATATTGAGAAGTTCATTCTTAAACATCACTTGCTTCATCCATTTTAATTTCCACCACCTTGTTCTATCAGCAATCTTCCTTCTAAACGTACCCGACCACCTCTTAATCTTAATATATAAGGCTACTAACCTGTGTTGACTTGTTAAGTCCTCTTCGGGGATCACTTTGCAATCCTTGCATAAAGCGCGATTTGTTTTCCTTGTGAGAAGGAAGTCAATTTGGCTTCTATCTTGTCCACTTTTAAAGGTCACTAGATGCGATTCCATTTTATAAAATGAGTATTTGCTAGTATAAGGTCGTAAGCCATAGCAAAATTGAGGATACTTTTTCCCTCCTTATTTCTAGTCCCATAGCCAAAACCTCCATGAACCTTCTCATAACCCTGACGTTCACTTCCTACATGCCCATTGAGGTCCCCACCAATAAAGATATTCTCTTCATTTGGTATGCTCTGCGGTCATCCATATCCTCCCAAAACCTTCATTTACTCTCACTATCTAATCCAACTTGTGGAGCATAGGTACTAACTACATTAATCGCATCTCCCTCTATAATTAATTTCACTAAAATAATCCTATCTCCTACTCTTCTCACCATTACCACAGCATCCTTCAAAGCCTTATCAATAATAATACCTACCCTATTCTTATTTCTCTCTTTTCTTGTATACCACAATTTGTAACATGTATTTCCTACTTCCTTTCTTTTCTCTCCTATCCATTTAGTCTCTTGAATGCAAGCAATATTGACTTTTCTTCTCTCCATGGTATCAACAAGTTCCATCAACTTTCCTGTAAGAGACCCTATATTCCAAGAACCTACTATGATCGATTGTGTTTATAAAATGTTAATCGATAGAGAGCTTAAAACGCTAATCGATAGAAGACTTATAAAGCTAATCGATAGGGAACCTTAAGTTCTTTACTCAAAGTGAGTAAGTCAACATTAATCGAAGTGAAACTTAATCACCTAATTGATAGAACACTTAGAAAAATTGATTCGATTAAAACAGAGAATGATGGTCCGATTAGTGATGAACTATCTATAAGTTACTAGAAGTTCTGAAGCTTAATCGAAGTTTCAGTTAGCTCTTTTAGTTAGGAGTTAGGGAACTTTGAAAGTGATTAAGTCACATAGCTTACACAACTTATGAGAGAAACTGTCAATAACTAAACTAATGAGACAGAGATATTTCGCTCACTCTCATAGAAACAAAGTCCTGACATTTTCATATTGTGTTATCAGCAGAACAAGGGGAATATGAAAACACAAATTACTCAATAATCTCTCCCTTTTTGTTGATGACGAAACTACTAGAAAATAACAACACGACTGGAAGAAATAAAACTATGACAAAAAAAAATTCAATCATACAAGGAAATGAAACGAGTATTAAAGCTAAACAAACAAAACAACACAAATAAAATTGATAGAACTAAAACAAGTGGACAATTTATTTTTTCTATATGCAAATGCTGTTAAATAAGAATGTTGGATAATTTATTTCTCCCTCTTTTTGTAATTCACACAAAAAGGTAATCACATACATAGAACAAAGGAAAGAGGGACACTAAGATAGGAGAGTGCAATGAGATAGATATATTGGATTCTAAAATTGATTTACAAAGTGTGTTTAGGGAGATACAATGATGTAATATAAAAAAAAAAAAAAATGTGGAGAGGGTACAATGACTCATAATTGAAAGAATTTGTCTAGACAGGTCAGAGCAAAGGTTGTGACTATCTTCCAGGTCCTCAATCGATGGCCTGTGATCTGGTAATGTATTCCTTGTTCTGTCCTCTTCTGGCAATACTGAGCATAACCTTATTGCGTCCTGGTCATGTACACTTCATTGGACACTTTATGTCTTAGGTATGCGGGTACTAGATTCTTCTTATAGAGAATGAAACCTTGTATCTTAAAGGGAGAAACTAGGCCTTCATTCTTTAATGTTTGTTTCATGTTTTTGTAGGTCATGTAGATGCACTAATAATTGAAGTATATATTAAAGGAGAAGGCTATGGACTGCTGGTCTTCAAATTCTCTTATATTGATAGGACTCTTCTTGAGAGGTCTCCTTTACCTGTTGACTGTCAGGGGTTGCTAATGGAGTTAAAGATAGGCCTAAGATCATTCTGCTTCCGTATATCTCTTAGTTTGAGAAAAGACAATGAAAAAAGTATTTGGTTTCACCTTCCTATTCTGAATAGTCATTTTCAGAAATGAGAGAAAGGAAGAATAGAGTTGTACTTAGCTAAATGCTTGCCTTTCATTTTTCCTATATAGCTCTATATATGTAAGCCTTCCTCTGTATCCATCATCCAATAATGAAGTTGTGGAAACTTCATAGGCATAGTGGCCTCATCCAGATCAATATTGACCTGCACAGTCTCTCCCGGGTGTTAAGCTCTGAGTCTCTAGACTTCATACTGAAATTGGCTCAAACTGACCTCTGGTTTATTTGTTGCCCTTCTCCTGTCGTTGTACTGCAAGAAGTGCATGTACTCCCACTTAGTTAACTCCTTGCACCTTCCCCAGTAGGCCTCATGCCTATGAGCTAGACTTTCTACAAGTGCCAAGATTGTCTATCTTTGCTGAGTTCGGGCAGAGTTGTCTTGTAAGAATGAGTAGTATAGTTGTAGGCGTAAATTGCTCCACTCATGTTCCTTGGGTATTGTTGACTCATTTCTGACTTGGGTAACTTCCTTTTTGGTCAGGTAGTGATGGGCTGTGAATTGGTCTACGTACATCTCTAAGGAATAGTAGGCAGTTCCAACACTTCTAGTCTAACATTCTTCTACAAGAATTATATATATACAAGTCTTTTCTTTACAGTGGAGGCGAAGGCATCCAATAATAGAGGACATAAATGATACTTAGTTCTTCTCTTGGGCCTCTTGGGAGTTAGGCATCCAATATACAAGTCTAACATTTACAGTTTCTGTCTTTCAAGAGCTGGACGTTTATTGGAGGAGAACAATGAACTGAGGGGAACATCATCATCTGAAACTCTATACTCTGTAGTAGATACTTGAGGTTCTGACTTCACTGTGAATGTGGGTACACTGAAAGTAACAGGGGGCTACTTTGTTAGAGGCTCTGAAGGAACCTGAGGCATTAGTGCTGCCTTCAGAGGTGGTAGAAGAGGAGGAGGAGATGAGGTAGATCCTGCTTTAGGAAAGAAGGCCCGAGCAGGAAAGAAGCTAGAGGTAGACTGAGGGTGTCCAGAGGAGGAGCTGGCTAGATCAATGGGTTTGGAGGAAGTGGCTTGAGCTGGAGGTGGTGTTGTGAAAGAAGTGGGAACATCTAACGAGGAAGTGCATATATAGAAGTAGAAGCTGCTTCAGGTTGAGAAGAAGAAACTACTACTGGTAGAAGAGAAGAATGTTAAGGAGCAACTGTGGCTGGAGGTAGAACAGATGATGATGGATCTACTGGAGACTGAATAGGAGAAGAGGGAGGAGCTCCAGTAGGTAAAGTAGTAGGTTAGTGGTAGAAGGTGGAGCAATAAGTGAAGATGGTTGTTCAGAGGCTCCAGAGATATTGTCTACAATGTTGATGGTCTTAGATAATGACACCTTATGAGAAGGAGTAGGAGAAGTGGGAGGTTCAGATGGTTTAGGAGATAAGGTTGGAGGCTAGGAAGACGTGGTCTCTTCACCAGCTTGACGGTCTGGTTATAGAGAGGGTAGAGGAATAGATGTGGTTGAGAAAGTGGAAGGGCAAGCAGGCATAGGTTGTGTCTCTCTCTGACTCAGTACCTTCCTCCTGACATATATTAAGCTGAACCATGTTCTCTCAGCCAGTAACTTCTCTAATAACTGCCTAATCTGCAACATTCCATCCTTAAGTACATATATCTCTCCCATCTTCCTTTTGATGTCCTGAATATCAGTATACTGCTGATTAACTTTGCTGAGGACTTCATCTAACTTGTCAGAGTCTACTGACCTATCCTCCTACCTCTTTCTTACTTGTCTTTTTGAGGCACATAGGGAGGAGGAGTAGGTATCTCTAGGGGCTAGACAAATGTTCCCCCCCTTAGCAGCTTATCTACAATATATGCTGCTTCAGTGGCTCTTCTTCTGAACAAGTTTTCATATGGGCCTCCCCCCTCAATATCTGGCTCCCCCTTAACAAATACTAGTTTAGGAGAGGGTTCCTAGTCTTATCTGTCTACTATGTAGACTGATCCAACATCATCTCTTCACAAACTGCAGCCTGATCTTGCAACTACTCTTCTGGAGCTGTAGGCTGGTCTTGCATTTGCTCTTCTACTGCTGCTGCTGGTGGTTCTTCTGCTGGTGGGGTTGTGGTTGTTGCTACTGGTGCTTCTTTTGTTGTTGCTGCTACTTCTTCTGCTACTCCTAGTGTTGCTCTGCTAGCCTCATCTGGGGTGGCTATGACCAAGTGAGGGTCATCAACAGTTTGCTCTGCTAGCCTCCATTTAAAAAAGCTTTAAATCATCTACAGATGCAAATGCTAAAAGAATTCAAACTGCCCTTAGTCTACCTACTGGGGCATAGATTTCATCAAAGTCTATGCCTTCTTGGTAGGCTGGTGTAACATTGGGTGGTAGATGAAGGCAGTGGTGGTAGCTGAGCCCATCCCGAGGAAGTGAAGGTTGGTACACAGTGTGCTTCTCTAGCCTGCGAGAGAAGATGAAGTTTGCAGCAAGGGACCTTAAAGGCTCTAAACCAACTTAGAGTGGGTCGATGACGTGTGGGTCCATCCTGACGGGAGTACACAGGCGAGCCTCCTTTCCCTGCACATCACCTCCCCCCCCCAGGTGGGATTCATATTTGGGCCTTAGTCTGACATCGATTACTTCACAAAAACTTCACCCCATTTTCTCTTTAAATCTCAAGCCTCCCTCTATTGCACCTTTCCGAGCTTGGCGATTCGACTGTTTCTAGTTGGGTGAACTTAATTTATTGGCTGAGTTAACTTAATAGTGCTCTAACGAGCTGAGCTCGAGTTGAGTTCCTTTCCTATCGAGCCAAGCTTGAGCCCACAAAATGAGCTTGGGGTAGGCTCGTGCTCGAGCTCGTGCTCGAATAATCTTAGCCAAGTTTAGCTCGAGCGAGTTGTAGCTCTGCTCGTGGCCACCCCTAGTTGGAGCCAACAAATTGGGGACAGCTCGACAATATCTTAGTAGCAAATCATTCTTCGATGAATCTCCTTTCAGGTAAGGTGGTACGTTTCTATTCCTCTTTTAACATAAGATTTGTAGTTCCTAGTAGTGAGTAGGAGGAATCAATTTAGGGGCAGCTCGACTATATCTGAACAACAACTCAAACTTTGAAGAATCTCCTTTCGGGTAAGATGATACATTCTTACTCTTCCTTAGGTTTCTAACTTTAACATAGAAAGAGAATTGCAAGTTTTAGTAAGTAGTTAGAGGCATCAAATCAGGGCAGCTCGAAAACATCTCAGCAGCAACTTAGACTTTGGTGAATCTCCTTTTAAGTAAGGTGATACATTCTTACTCCTCATTAGGTTTCTAACTTTGACATAGAAATTTTTTTCAGGTTTTAGTAAGTAGTTGGAGACATCAAATTGGGGGCAACTCGACAATGTCCTAGCAGCAAGTTAGACTTTGATGAGTCTCATTTCATGTAAGGTGATACATTCCTATTCCTTTGGTTTCTAACTTTAACATAGTTGGGGCCATTAAATTAGGGACAGGTCGGTAAAATCCGAATAGTAACTCGGAATTCGATGAATCTCCTCTTTTTAGGTATGGTGATATTTTTTTGCTTCTTTGGTTTTGAGTTTTTGATTAGTTATAAGACCAAGGAATTATGTTATCAATTTAGATGTTAATTTTTTAATAAACTAGAATGGTTAAAGTATTTGATTCAAATTTAAATGAAAAAGTAGATTGATAGTTTAACAATATGGGAATTAATATTGTGGGCCTAGCATATATAATGCATATAAGGTTAATTGTGTTTTTGCATAGGATATACGTAAGTTTACCATATTAAAATTGTAATTCTCATGTCTTTACATGATAGGACTATAGTGACGATAAATGGCATATGCATGGGAGTTAAGATTTGTAGTTTTTGCGTAGGATATCAACATTTCTGCTCTTTTTAGCATAAGATTTGTAGTCCTAGTAGAAAGTAGGAGGCATAAAATTGGGGGCACCTCAACATTATCTCAACAACAACACAGACTTCGATGAATCTCCTTTTAGGTAAGCTGATACATTCTTATTCCTTAGGTTTCAAATTTTAATAAGTAGTTGGAGGCATCAAATCGAAGGCAGTTCGACAATATCTCAGTATCTACTCTGTCTTCGATAAATCTCCTTTCAGGTAAAGTGACACGTTCCTATTCCGTTGGTTTCAATCTTTAATATTGATAAGATTTGCATTTTTTAGAAAGTAGTTGGGTCCATTAAATTGGGGGCAGCTCGGCAAAATCTCAATAGCAACTTGGACTTTGATGAATCTCATCCTATCAGGTAAGGTGATACATTTTTGCTCCTTTTGGAGTTTTGAGTTTCTGATTAGTTATAATACCAAGGAATTATCTTATCAATTTAATAGACTAGAATAGTTAGTTTGTTTCATTCAAATTTAAACGAAAACGTATACTGATAGTTTAGCAATATAGGGAATTAACATTGTGGGCCTAACATATATAATGTATAATTGTGCCATATTAAAATTGTACTTCTCATGTCTTTACATTCTAGGATTAGTGACGTTAAATGGCATACACATACGAGTTAACAATCAACAAGATGCAGAGAAAGTCGTGAGAAAATTGAGCCACATAAAGAACTGCTTAATAAATGTTATCCTTTTAAAAGAAGGATTGCCTTGAAATGGTGAACATTGGATCTCATGTTATTCAAATACTCTTATTATGGAATCCTTTTGAAGCCATAATTAGTTTAGTTAAGTAGACTCTTTATCATTTCCTAAGGGTGAAGCACCAGTGTTTCTGGTTATAAGCAAAGAGGAGATTTGTGGTTATTGGTAAGCAATTTCTGGTCGGGTGTAACGACCCGCCACCCTATAATCGGGGATCCGATTACTAAATGGGTACCGAATCATTAATTTGGAACCAAACCAGGATCTAATCAAGTCTGGGAGATAAATAATAAACTAAGCTAAACATTCACATCGCATTGAACTGAAATAGAAGTGCAGGAATTAAAAATTATTACAATGCGACTCGATACAACAAATAATTACATACTCCAACAGAAAAGAAATAATTAAACGTACAGGCCAGAAATAAAATAACAACTACGTCGGGGCATACCCCGGAATAACTGCTAACGGTGCTCAACTCACGGCCGCACTCTCCTCGCTAGGTCTGCTGAGAGTCCTCACCTGAAAACCGCAGGGGGGGGTGAGTCTCAAAAACAAGACTCAGTAGGGATCCTTCGATCCTCATTGCCCACGCACACACCCACAAGTGCAAGGTACAGTTAACGGTAAAGTGATAAGCACAGGAGGTACAATTCCTAATTCTTAACGTGAAATCACATGCAGTCGTAATGTAATAAACATGCATATTTTAAACCAGCCGGCTAGGGAACCCACAACTGTCGTCTCGATAGAACTCGCTAACCGCACAACAACGATGGAAAAACCTCGACCCGCTGAGACCAAGCAGTAACCCCTCGGATAGCACACTAGCTACTCCGGCCCAACCGGCTCAGGTGGTTACTCCTTCCCTCAGCATGAGTGACTCTCCGAATGTACCACTCCGACACCGGTACTAGCTGACCCCGGGGTTCACCAGGTGACCCTCTCTCACTAGGCGTCACCCCGCCCACGCCCCCACCGGCGCTGTGCTCACGCCCCCACCAGCACAGGGTGATAAAGCGCTACAATGTCACTCCAGGTCCACAGTAACACAAAACCCAGCAAGTACGATCCGGTCACGTGAAAAGTCCGCGATCGCATAACATACATGTAGCATCGTCCGGTCACGAAGAATCTATCTCTACCGGGTACACTAAAACATGCACTAACCATCCGTCTAACAGTATGAACACATTTTACTGGCATGAATTAGTGAGATTCTGTCTTGAATCGCGTCTCCCAAGGTCGATGCCATTCAAGCTCCATGTACAGGTTCATGTAAAACAGTCTTCAGAATCATGCCCTAAAAGGCGTCGACACTAGTGGTCGCCTTTTAAAAGGCGTCGACATCCTCAGACGCCATTCAGCACAGAAATCCAGAAATTCCAAAGAAACTACCCAGGGGATTTCTGCCTTAAAAGGCGTCATGGCTGCCCGACACTATTCAAAAACGCGTCGCCGACCCATGACGTCTTTTAGCCCCAGAATCCCGAACTGGCAAACTCTCAGTTAGGCGATTCCTGTCTAAAAGGCGTCGCGATGGTCCGACTCCCTTCGAAAAGGCGTCGCCCATGCACGACGTCTTTTAACCCTAGGAACCAGACTTGCCATGAGCCCGAGAGCTCCCTTTTCAACCCAAATAACCCCAAAATCACCCAAAAACGGAGGAGAAAGAGGGGCAATACAATTCATAGGAAATCACGTTCATAGTAAAACCCCCATATCATCAAAAGAACACCTAAACATGCTCATTCTACCCCCCGAAACCAAAGATCCATAACAAGCTTAAACGGGAAAAAACATGGTTTGAACACAATACTAAGGGAACCGTCACCCTACCGGATACTTGAACGCCTCCGAGCTTCAAGCCGTCCACCCGACTCGCCCCACGCCGCCGCCGGTACTGCCGTGGTCGTCCTTGCTCCACCGTGACGTCGGCCGCCGTCCGGAGAGTAGAACGCCGCAGTGGAGGTGGAGGTGGTAGTGGTAGGAGCTAGGTAGAGGATGGAGTGGAGGGAGAGATGAAACGGTGGGAGGAAAAGAGGGAGGAGGAGGGATCGCCGCCGAGTTCGTCGGAAGGGAAAGAGAGAAAGGGAGAAGGAGAAGAATGAGGGAAAGAAGGAGGGCTCGCGGGGTTAACCAGAGACAGGCTAAAACGCGTCGACATCTACGGACGCCTATCAGTTGATGTGATGGCTGCTCTGACAAGACTCTGAAACGCGTCGTTCAAGGCAGACGCCGTTCAGACGACATGTCAGGGCCGTACTCTGACAATCTCAGAGTCGCAGTCTGAAAGGCGTCAACACACGTGGACGCCGTTCAGGCGACATGACAGGGCCGTACCCTCGCGGCCCGAAGCCAGCCCACGTGGCAGAACCTGAAACGCGTCAGCGACGGTGGACTTCGTTTAAAACGCGTCTCGATGTCCTGACGCGAATCGCCACAGAACCTCAGTCCTCACTAAGGTCAGAATTACAAGGTCCGACCCCGAAAACCGGATCCGAAAGTCACCATCCTTACATCGGGACTGCGCACTAAGTTTGCACATTAAGTCTTGCCGATCGATTGATTTACGATAGAAGTTATACCACATTAGTTAACTCTTGTATATGTTTTCTCGATGTATCCTAGTATGCGGTCTTATAAGAAAATAAAGCACAAATGACAAAATCGAGTAAAATTATAATACAAGAGAAGAGTGATAGTTTAAAAATGTAGGTAATTGATATTCTAAGTTTAACAATGTTAGCAATTGATATTCTAAGTATAGAATACAATAGCCTCATTTTGTAACTAAGCCCTCTATAATATCTTTTAGGGAGGAGAAGCATAAAAAAACTTTAACCTAGATAGGATTTGTAGATCTTATTATATAGTTGGAGGCATCAAATTTAAGAAAACTCAATAACATCTCAGTAGCAGTTTGGACTTCGAAAAAATCTTCAACCAGGAAAGGTGATACATTCATACTCCTCTTTTAGTTTCTAACTTTACCATAAGGTTTGAAGTTCTAAATAAGTAGAAGGCCTCAAATTGGGGGCAATTTGACACTATCTTAGCATCAACTCGAACTTTAATGAATCTCCCTTTAGGTAAGGTAATAAATGCCTTCTCCTCCTTCGGTTTCTATCTTTAACATAGATAAGATTTGCAGTTTTTAGAAAGCAACTGAAGGCATCAAAGTGAGAGTAGCTCAATAATATCTTAACAACAGTTCTTATTTCGATGGATCTCCTTTTAGGTAAGGTGATAAATTCATGCTTCTCTTTTGGTTTCTAACTTTAACATAAGATTCTAGTTCCTATTAAGTAGGAGGCATCAAATTGGAGGCAGGTCGACAATATCTCAGCAGCAACTCGGACTTGGATGAATCTCCTATTATGCAAAGTGATACATTCATGCTCCTCCTTTGGTTTCCAACTTGAGTATATGATTTGTAATTCCTAGTAAGTAGAAGGCCTATAATTGAGACAATTCGACAACATCTCAGTAGCAACTCTGATTTTGATGCATATCCTTTCAGGTAAGGTAATACACTCATGCTCCTCATTCGGCCTTTAACTTTAACATAATAAGATTCATAGTTCCTAGTTCATAGGAGGCATCAAATTGGCGGCAACTCGACAATATCTTAGCAACAACTCGGACTTTGATGAATCTCCACTCAGGAAAAGTAATATAGCTCCTCCTTTGGTTTCTTTAACTTTACCATAAGATTTGTAGTTCCTAGTGAGTGGAAGACATCATATTTGGGGCAGCTCAACAATATCTTAGTAACAACTCGAACTTCGATGAATCTCCTCTCAGGCAAGGTCTTAAATTCCTACTCTCCTTTTCTTTCTAACTCAAATAGATAATATTTGTAATCTTTAATAATTAGTTGGAGCCATCAAATTAGGGGGTAACTCAAGAATATCTTAGTAGAAATTGGAGTTCGATGAATCTACTTTCAAGTAAGGTAATACATTCCTGCTCCTCCTTTGGTTTCTAACTTTAACATAAAAAAATTATAATTTTTAGCAAATAGTTAGTGGCATCAAATCGAGGGTAACTTGACAATATCTAAGCAACAACTCATATTTTGATGATTTTCCTTTCAGGTAAGGTAATACATTCTTGCTCCACTTTTTGATTTTTGACTTAAACATAACCTTTATAGTTCCCTGTAAGTAGGATGCATCAAATTGGGGGCAGCTCAACAAACGCTCAGCAGCAACTCAGACTTCGATGAATCTCCTTTCAGGTTAGCTAATACATTCTTGCTACTCTTTTGATTTCTAGTAAGTGGGCATCACATTGGGGGCAGCTTGACAAAATCTAAGTAACGGCTCGAAAATCTCCTTTCAAGTAAGGTGATACATTTGCGTAACATTTGTAGTTTCTAGTAAGTAGAAGGTATTGAATTGGGAGCAGCTCGACAATATCTCAGTAACAATAGAGACTTTGACGAATCACCTTTTAGGTAAGATGATATATTCTTGCTCTTCCTTTCGTATCTAACTTTTAACATATATAAGATTTACACATTTTAGTAAGTAGTTGCAATCATTAAATTAGGCGCAACTCGATAAAATCTTAGTATCAACTCGGACTTCAATGAATCTCCTTTCGAGTAAGATGATGCATTTTTACTCATTTGGCTTCTTCTAACTTTAATATATATATGATTTGCAACTTTTAGAAAGTAGTTGCAGTCATCGGATTGGGTGTAACTCGACAAAATATTCGCAGCATCTTGAATTTCAATGAGTCTCATTTCAAGTAAGGTGATACATTCCTACTCCTCCTTTGGTTTCTGACTTTAGCATAAGATTTGTAGCTACTAGTAAGTAGGAGAATTGTAGACAGTTTGACAAAATCTAAGTAACAATTCAAACTTCGAAGAATCTCCTTTCAAGTAAGGTGATACATTCTTGTTTTTTCTTTGGTTTCTAACCTTTACATAGATAATAAGATTTGCAGTTTTTAGTAAGTAGTTGGAGGCATCAAATCGGGGTAGCTCGATGATATCTCAGTAGTAACTTGAGTTTGGACGAATCTCCTTTCAAGTAAGGTGATATAGTCCTGCTCCTCCTTTGATTTCTAACTTAAACATAAGGATTTATAGTTCTTAGTAAGTGGGCGCCCTAAAATTAAGGCCTAGTAAATGGAAGACTTCATCAAATCTCAACAGCAACTTGAACTTCGATGAATCTCTTTTCAGGTAAGGTGATATATTCATGCTCCTTTGATTTTGAGTTTCTGATTAGTTAATTTTTTGCCTTCTTATCTATTTAGATGTTAATTTTTATATAATAATCTAGAATGATAACATTGTTTGATTAAGATTTAAACGCAAAAGTAGACTGATAGGTTATTAATATTGTGGGCTTAGAATATAGAACGTTATAAGGTTGATTGGGTTTTGCAAAGGATATACATAAGTTTACAATATTAAACTTGCATTTCTCAAGACTAATATGTAATTTATATTATGGCCTAGAATATAGAATGCTATAAGGTTGATTAGGTTGCACGAACGATATACATAAGTTTGCAATATTAAAATAGTAACTCATGCCTTTAACTTTTACGACAATGGTGACGATAAATGACATCACAGTTATACAAGTTAAGAATCAACAAGATGAAGAAAGAGTCCTGAAACAATTAAGTCAAATAAGGATTAGCTTGATATGTGTTATCGTTATGAAAGCATGGAACCCTTTTGAAGCCATAATTAGTTCCATTTATAGTACTAGCAATTGTTACCCAAGGCTAGACTAACCCAGAGAAGTGAATGGGTTATTAAGAATTACTCTAACATAAATTAAATGCGGAAGCTAATAAAGAGATAGAAATAAGGAAACAATCACACAATAAATGCTTAAGAGATTTATATTGGTTCAATCTGTCCAGCCCTAGTCCAGTCTTCAAGAAACCACTTGGGATTTCTACTAATAGCAAGAGTTGGAGATTTATACTAGTTCGAAATGTCCAGACCTAGTCCAGTCTTCAAGAAATCACTTGGGTTTTCTACTAATAGCAAGGTACCAACCCCTTGCAAGTTACACACAACAACCTCCTGCAACTGCAGGCCCTTTCTTCAACAAGAAGAGGAACAACTTCTTGCTTGTAGCAGGCCCTCTCTTCCACAACTAGGAAGAGGAAACAAAACAAATGTAGAATACAGAGAGTGCCTAAGAAATAGGCAAGTGTTCACAAAGTACACAGTACAGATCAAGATAGAAAATAAACTATACAGCACAGATCTTGATTCGAAGAGGATCTCCTAGCGCCTCTTGTGAGGATGAAAAGGCACAGCTCTTGAGATCTTCCAACTCTTTCTCTCAATAGGCTAGGCATGTTTGCTCTTGCTCAGACTGGGATTTGTGTATCTCTTGTGTGTCTATGTTCTATATCTGTCTGTTCTTTGGTGAAGGGGTTCTACTTATATCCCTTCTTCAAAATTAATCTGTTATACTGATTTGCTTGAAGAAAGCTTCTTCCTGCCTATATCTAACGTTTAAAATCTCAAAAGAGAAGTTGGAGAGAGCGTGGTGGATCTACTATATTGGTGGAATTGAGGTAGCATGAATTAATGTATGCAAGCTTCCTCGGATATAGATCTTCTGCTGTCAGGTCAGACCCGCAAATAGTGCAAACACTAAAAAAAGTAAGATTGTTTTTTCCTGCCATTGTGTTAGTTTCTAGCAAAAGTCTATGACAGTACAAGGTGCATAGAAACTTTAACAAATCTATCATATAAAGATATGACAGAGATCTCAGTTAAAAAACATATATAAAATATACCTGAGAGTACCAGTTAATTGAATTCAATTAAAGAAATTCTCTAGCTGAAGTTGCAGGATAATTAGAATTCTAATCGAAGTGAGAATTTGGCCACTTAATCGAAGTCAATAAGTTTGTTAGTCTGACTCACAAACAGACTGTTAATCGAAGTATATGTGGCTCTCACTCAGATTAGAGGAATGACTTAGCTTAAAATGCAGGAGAAACAATTAATCGAAGTGATAACTAAAGCGTTAAACAAAGTCTTAATCGATATGGTGAAACTTGAGTGAAGTCTCTCGTTAATCGAAGTCTCAATTGTTCTGTAATTGCAGTGAGACTTATGATCAGTAATCGAGGAGGCATCGTTAATCAAGGTAAAGTTGCAACCGTTAATCGAAGTGAAACTTACTACTTGAAGTGAAGTCCGAGAGTGAAACTTTGATTAGCGTTATAATAGTAATCGAAAAGATATCTAAGAATGCTGATCGAAACAGGACTAAAACTTTGTTTCGATTAAGACACAAAAGGTAACTCTAAGTTGAGTTTCGATTAACATTATCAAGGTAATCAAAGTGGTTTACTCAAACGTTAATCGAACTCAGACTTAGACAGATTCGAAGTGAACACTATAAATAGTGGTGGATTGTGCTTATAAAATGTTAATCGATAGAGAGCTTAAAATGTTAATCGATAGAAGACTTATAAAGCTAATCGATAGGGAACCTTAAGTTCTTTACTCAAAGTAAGTCAACATTAATCGAAGTGAAACTTAATCACCTAATCGATAGAACACTTAGAAAAACTGATTCGATTAAAACAGAGAATAATGGTCCGATTAATGATGAACTATCTACAAGTTACTAAAAGTTCTGAAGCTTAATCGAAGTTTCAGTTAGCTCCTTTAGTTAGGAGTTAGGGAACTTTGAAAGCGATTAAGTCACATAGCTTACACAACTTATGAGAGAAACTGTCAATAACTAAACTAATGAGACAGAGATATTTCGCTCACTCTCATAGAAACAAAGTCTTGACATTTTCATATTGTGTTATCAGCAAAAACAAGGGGAATATGAAAACACAAATTACTCAATAATCTCTCCCTTTTTGTTGATGTCGAATCTACTTGAAAATGACAATACTACTAGAAGAAATAAAAGTATGACAAAAAACAATTCAATCATACAAGGAAATGAAACAGGTATCAAAGTTAAACAAACAAAACAACCTAAATAAAATTGTTAAAACTAAAACAAGTGGATACTTTATTTCTTCTATATGCAAATATAGTTAAATACGAATGTTGGATAGTTTCCCCTTTTTGTCATTCATACAAAAATGTAATTACATACATAGAACAAACGAAAGAGAGACACTAAGATAGGAGAGTGCAATGATATAGATATATTGGATTCCAAAATTGATTTACAATGTATGTTTAGAGAGATGCAATGGTGTAGTAGAGAAATAAAATAATAATAATGCAGAGAGGGTACAATGGTTCAGAACTGAAAGAATTTGTTTAGACAGGTCAGAGCAAAGGTTGTGACTATCTTACAGGTCTTCTGCTTAATGGCCTCTAATATGGCAATGTATTACTGGAGAGTCATCTTGACTCGTTGTCCTTGCTCTATCCTCTTCTGGCAGTACTGAGCATAACCATGTTGTGTCCTGGTCATATACACTTCACTAGGCACTTTATGCCTTAGGTATCTAGACACTGGATTCTTCTCATCATCTGAAACTCTATACTCTGTACTAGATACTTGAGGTTCTGACTTCACTGAGAATGCAAGTACACTAAAAGTGACAGGGGGCTTCTTTGTTGGAGGCTATGAAGGAGCCTGAGGCACTGGTGCTGCTCCAAAGGAGGTAGAGTAGGAGGAGGAGATGAGTTAGATCCTGCTTCAGGAAAAAACATGGATTGCGGAATCGGCCGATTCCGATCCGAATCGGCCGATTCGGATCGGGATCGGCGGGTTCCGATCCGATTCGGGGGGGATTTCACTGTTCCCCCCCACCGATTTGAAAAAAAAAAAAAAACCGGCCGAAATCGGCCCGAACCGGACCAGATCGGGGCCGGACCGGCCAGATCGGCCGGTCCGGACCCGATCTGGTCCGGTTCGGGCCGATTTCGGTCCCCCCCTTAAGGTTTAAGTGTTTAGGGGCTTAGGGTTTTAGGGTTTAGGGTTTAGGGTTTAGGTTTTAGGGTTTTAGGGTTAAGGGTTTAGGGTTTAGGGTTTAGGTTTTAGGGTTTTAGGGTTAAGGGTTTAGGGTTTAGGTTTTATGTTTTTAGGGTTAAGGGTTAAGGGTTAAGGGTTAAGGGTTTAGGGTTTTAGGGTTTAGGTTTAAGGGTTTAAGGGTTGAGGGTTGAGGGTTGAGGGTTGAGGGTTGAGGGTTGAGGGTTGAGGGTTTAGGGTTTAGGGTTTAGGGTTTAGGGTTTAGGGTTTAGGGTTAAGGGTTAAGGGTTAAGGGTTAAGGGTTAAGGGTTAAGGGTTAAGGGTTTAGGGTTTAGGGTTTAGGGTTTAGGGTTTAGGGTTTAGGGTTTAGGGTTTAGGGTTTTAGGGTTTTAGGGTTTTAGGGTTTAGGGTTTTTTATGGATGTACATGAATTGCATTCATTCTTATTGTACATCAATTGAATAATATGTATGTAATTTTTTCTGATTTTATTTTTATTTTTTTCTGATTTTTTCTGATTTTTTCTGATTTTTTTTAATTTTTTATTATTTTTTAATCTGGCCGAGTCGGACTGGCCATACTTCATCTGGATCGGCCGACTCGGCGGATCGGATCGGGATCGGCGGGTCCCGATTCGGGGACCCGATCCGATCCGGAATTCCTTGGGAAAAAAAGGTCCGAGCAGGAAAGAAGCCAAAGGGAGACTGAGGGTGGCCAGAGGAGGAGCTGGCTAGATCAATGGGTTTGGAGGAAGTGGCTTGATCTGGAGGTGGTGTTGTGAAAGAAGTGGGAACATCTACACGAGGAAGTGCAGATGTAGAAGTAGAAGCTGCTTCCGGTTGAGAAGAAGAAACTACTACTGGTAGAAGAGAAGAATGTTAAGGAGTAACTGTAGCTGGAGGTAGAACAAAAGATGATGGATCTATTGGAGACTAAATAGGAGAAGAGGGAGGAGCTTCAGTAGGTAAAGTAGTAGGTTAGTGGTAGGAGGTGGAGCAATAGGTGAAGATGGTTGTTCAGAGGCTCCAGAGATATTGTCTAGAATGTTGATGGTCTTAGATAATGGCACCTTAGGAGAAGGAGGAGTAGAAGTGGGAGGTTCAGATGGTTTAGGAGATGAGGTTGGAGGCTAGGAAGATGTGGTCTCTTCACCAGCTTGACTGTTTGGCTATAGAGAGGGTAAAGGAATAGATGTGGTTGAGAAAGTGGAAGGGCAAGCAGGCATAGGTTGCGTCTCTCTCTGACTTAGTACTTTCCTCCTGACATACATTATGCTGAACCATGTTCTCTCAGCCAGTAACTTCTCTAATAACTGCCTAATCTGCAACATTCCATCCTTAAGTATAGATATCTCTCCCATCTTCCTCTTGATGTCCTGAATATCAGTATACTGCTGATTAACTTTGTTGAGGATTTCATCTAACTTGTTTGAGTCTCCTGACCTATCCTCCTACACTGAAAGTGATAGGAGGTTGCTTTGTTGGAGGCTCTAGAGGAGCGTGAGGCACTGGTGCTGCCTTAAGGGGAGGTAGAGGAGGAGGAGGAGGAGATGAGGTAGATCCTGCTTCAGGAAAGAAGGCATAAGCAAGAAAGAAGTCAGAGGTAGACTGAGGGTGGCCAGAGGAGGAACTGACTACATCAATGGGTTTGGAGGAAGAGGCTTGAGCTAGAGGTGGTGTTGTGAAATAAGTAGGAACATCTACACGAGGAAGTACAGATGTAGAAGTAAAAGTTGCTTCTGGTTGAGAAGAAGAAACTACTACTGGTAATGTTAGGGAGCAACTGTAGTTGGAGGTTGAACAGTAGATGATGGATCTACTGGAGATTGAATAAGGGAAGAGGGAGGAGCTACAATAGGTAAAGTAGTAGGTTGAATGGTAGGGGGGTAGAGTAATAGGTGAAGGTGGTTGTTCAGAGGGTCCAGAGATATTGTCTACAATGTTGATGGTCTTAGACAATCGTACCCTCGGAGAAGGAGGAGTAGGAGAAGTGGGAGGTTCAGATGGTTTAGGAGATGAGGTTGGAGGCTAGGAAGAGGTGGTCTCTTCACCAGCTTGATGGTCTGGCTATAGAGAGGTTAGAGGAACATATTTGGTGGAGGAAGTGGAAGGGCAAGCAGGTCTAGGCTGCCTCTCTCTCTGACTCAGTTCCTTCCTCCTGACATACATTAAGCTGAACCCTATTCTCTTAGTTAGTAACTTCTCCAACAACTGCCTGATCTGCAACATTTCGTCCTTGAGTTCAAAGATCTCTCCCATCTTTCTCTTGATGTCCTGAATATCAACTTGTTGCCGATTAACTTGTTTGAGGACTTCATCTAACTTGTCAGAGTCCACTGACCTATCCTCCTACCTCTTTCTTACTTGTTCTTTTAAGGCACATAGGGAGGAGGAGTAGCTATCTCTGGGGTTGAACAAATGTTGCCCCCCTTAGCAGCTCATCTACAATATCTGCTTCAATGGCTCTTTCTTCTTCTGAACAAGTTTTCATACGGGCCTCCCCCTCAATATCTGGTTCCCCCTCAACAAATACTGGTTGAGGAGAGGGTTCCCTGGCCCTATTTGTCTGCTCTACAGGCTGATCGAACATCAACTCTTCACAAACTGCAGTCTGATCCTACATCTGCTCTTCAGGAGTTGCAGGTTGGTCCTGCATTTGCTCTTCTACTGTTGTTGCTGCTGGTTCTTCTGCTGGTGGTGTTGTGGTTGTTGTTACTGGTGCTTTTTCTGTTACTACTGCTGCTACTTCTTTTGCTACTACTGGTGTTGCTTTGCTAGCCTCATTTGGGGTGGTTGTGACCAAGGGAGGGTCATCAACAGTTTGCTCTGCTAGCCTCCATTCGAAAAAGTTTTACATCATACACAGATGCAAATGCTAAAAGAATTCGTGTAGCCTCTAGTGTGGCTACTAGGGCATAAATTTCATTAAAGTCTATGCCTTTCTCCTGGCAATAACCTTAAGCTACCAATCTGGCTTTGTTTCTAGTGATCACACATGACTCATCTATTTTGTTCCTAAACACCCATTTGGTGCCAATAACAGGATGATCAGATGGCCTAGGTACAAGAGACCAAATCTGGTTTCTCTAGAACATATTCAGTTCCTCTTGCATTGCTAAGTTCCTGGATTCATCTTCTAGTGCTTCATTGACTATCCTATGTTCTAGTTGGAAAACAAAAACTAAATAGTCACAGGGAACGATTTTACTTCTGGTTATGACTCTCTGACTAGGATTTCCTAATATATTTTCTTTTAGGTGATCATTGTGGTACTTCTACTCCTTAGTGTATCTTCATGTTGATTTTTAATTTGTTATAAATCTTCATTTTTTCTCATTTTCTTTAAGCTCCATCTTGTCCATTCTTTCAATATTGTCACCTTCATCATCATCATCACAATACTCTTTTCTCCCTTTAGAAGATGAATTAGCTTCATCAAATATCACAAGTACAATTTGTTCAACAACAAATATTCTTTTATCAAAAACTCTAAAGTCATGAGATTTAGAAATGTAGCCAATAACAAACCTTCATCTGATTTTGCGTCAAGGTTGCTATAGTCGCCCTTATTGTTGAGGATGAAACATTTGCATCCGAATGGCTTCAGGTGCCTCACATTTGGTTTCTGTCTTGTGTACAGCTCATACGGTGTCTTCTTGGATATTAGCCTTATCATTGCTCTGTTGATGATGTAGCAAGCTGTATTGATTGCTTCTGCCTAAACGTATCTTGGTAAATTAATTTATGACAACATTGTTCTGGCCATATCCAGTAATATTCTGTTCTTCCTCTCTGTTACACCATTTTATTGCGGAATCGTTAGAAATTATGTTGAATTCTATTCTCTTCGTAGAACTTGGTGAACTCAGCATTTTGAAATTTTCCACCATAGTCAGATCTGATTGCAATAATGCTAAACTTCTGCTCTTTTTGTACCACTTTGCTGAAATTGAGAAGAAATGTGAATGTGTCAGACTTGCTTTCCAAGAAGGTCACCCAGGTGAATTTAGAGTAGTCATCAACAATGACAAACCCATAGATTTTACCACCCAAACTAGTTGTCCTCAACTCCTCATAGGCCCAAATAGATCCATATGTATCAGCTCTAGAGGCTTGGAAGTTGTTACAGTGGTCTTGGACTGAAATAAGGTCCTGGTCTGCTTGTCCTTGGTGCATGCTTTACAGATGCTTGTGGTCTTCATCTTCAATTTGGGTAATCCCACCAAGTCATACTTGATCAATTTGTAAATTGCTCCTTGACTTGCATGACCCCATCTTTTATGCCACAAATCTGCTCTCTCTGAGCTGATACCTGTTAGGTACACATCTTTATCTTTAACCTCATTTAGATGAAGTATATAGACTTATGAGCTTTAAAGATGGTTTTATCCTTCTTGGTGATGGTGCTCTGAGGGTTAAAGATTACTTTGTATCCCTTGTCACAAAGTTGGCTAATGCTATCAGGTTGTGCTTTAGACCATCCACACATAGTACATCCTCTATTAGATCTACTAACTTGCTGTCTACTGTGCCACAACCAATTACTTTACCTTTGCCATTATCCCCATATGTGACAATACCAACTTCTGATATGAGAGACTTGAATAAGGTACAATCCCATGTCATATGCCTATAGCATCCACTGTCTATGTTACCATCCTAATGCTCCGAAGCTAACCTGCAATTATCACTTGGAGAACTTAGGTACTCAAAACTTTTTGGGTCCTTTATGGTTAGTATTAGGGGTTGATCCCTTAAGTACCCAGATCCACTTCCTCATCTTAGAAGTTCTGAAAGTGTCTCAATCTACTACAGTGTGTACATCAATCTATATGAGGAGCTTTTAACTATGAGCTTGTTTTAGTTTTGGATTTTACAAATCTAGGGATAAGATATTTATCTGTGGCTTTTATCTTTGCAGAGGCCTTAGGTTGCACAAAATCAAGTCCATCTTTTTTATTATCAGCGCTAAGTCCTTTCAAGCACAGGTGTAAAGATGTTTTGCTGCTAGTTAATTTTTAAAGAGAGGATTTTATATATTGATTTTCTTTAATTAATTCCTCCTAATATGTTTTATCTTTACTAGCAATCATTTTTCACTTAGTTTATCTTTGATAGTTCAGCATGCAATTCTTGAAGCTTAGTGTCTTTTATTCTATTAAGCTCACCAAAGTGTGTGTCTTTTATTCTATTAAGCTCACCAAAGTGTGTCTTTTATTCTATTAAGCTCACCAAAGTGTGTCTTTTATTCTATTAAGCTCACCAAAGTGTGTGCTTTCATATTGTAGTCTTTTATTAACCTGAACTAATTCCCAGTCAGATTTTAGAGAAACGCTTGTAGCACTTAATTTTTTATGGTTTATTTTAAGCATCTTGAATTCCTATGAGAGTATTTTAATTTTTTTATATAGCTCATCATAGGCTTCCTCAAGAGATAATTCTTTATCAGAATCAATATCTGAAGTAAGAGGAGGAGTAAAGGTTACCTGCTCACCGGTATGATGAGTGTTGTTAGCCATTAGAGCAAGATTTGTTATCTACTCTTCTTCATCTGAGCTGGATGAAGTTGAGAAGTCTATCTTATTATCCCAAACTGCAGCCTTTTTTTTCTGAAGAACTTGGACTTCTTAATGTATTCTTTCCTGTCCTTCTTCTTCAGTTGAGGGCACTCTACTCTCATGTGCCCTGGTTGTTTATACTCTTAGCAGGTTGGTTCCTACTTCTTTTCTTTAAGAGTCTTCCTCACTGTCAGCATTACTGTCTTCACTCGATGATGCTATTTCATTAGTGCTTGGTTGTGAGGTATTGAGAGCTGTGAAGGCCTTTCTCTTAGAGGTACTGGTGAGGACACCCGCGCTCATGCCCGATTCGACCCGACCCGCGTCTACAGACGGAGGAGGACGTCCGCGGCGATTCCAGCCTCGTTATGGCTCGATGACGATGCATTTGAAGGCTGATGTGTTTTATATGGTTATGGAGCATTAGATACTGTTGTAAGGCCCATTATGAGGCCCAGTTATCCATCATTTATTTACTCTGCATTTTCTGTTCGAATTTTGAGTATTTTGTAGTGGGAGGGTCAGTTTTGTCATTGAGGTTATTAGGGCTTCATTAGGGCTAACTTTTTCCTATTTATATTCTTGTAAACCTCGTTTTGAGGTAATGGGGATGGAATAGAGAAGGAATTTTCGCAGCCGCCATGTGTGCGTGTGCATGGGCGTGAAGACCCCATCTTCACCCCCGTAGTTTTCTCCTCCTGTCTTCTTCCCCCCCCCCCCTTGTCTTCTTCCGCCTCTCTCTCTCTGTGCACGAGCCGCTTCTTCCCTACTCCACGTTCGCTACCCTGGGAAGGAGTCGTCGTCCACGCGTTGTCGGCACCGCCGGTCGGTTCCTCGCGAGCCCCCATCGCCCGCAGCTCCCCTCCCCGCCACCGTCGGCTCCGGAGAGCCCTCCTGCAAGCCCGACCCTGCAACCCGGGCCGGACGGGCCTCCCGCCAGCTCTGCCCGGCAACCCAGGCCGGACTGGCCTCCCCGACGGTGCTCGCCGTCCGCCAGCACCCCGCACGCCGGCCCGCGGATCCGCCTCCTCCCTCCCTTTCCGCGCACGCCACCCAGCCGGCACCCCTGCACGCGGCCCCGCGAGTTCCCTCCGCCCGCTCCGCCGCACACAGCGGCCTCCCCGCTCGAGCCCGCCTGCTCGCACACCGTCATGCCGCAGCACCCAGGCCGAACGGCCTCTCCGCGAGCTCATCCCCTGCTACACGCGGCCTGAGTTGGGCCATCTCGGCCAGGGACCGCCGGCCACGACCCCTTCCACGCCTCCTGATCTGGTCTCCGGTGAGCCCGTGCACCGCCCTTTTCCCCCCTCCTCTGTTCACGCGAAGCAGGTTCCGGACGGACCCCTGTCCACGAGCCCCTCAGTCTCGCCACCGTCGGCACCGGACGATTCCCCTGCGGGTCTCCTTCCCGTCGTGCACCGGCTCCGGACGGTCACCCCGCGACCGCAACCCCGCAACAGTCGTCCCCACCGGTCTCCTGCGGGGCCCTTCCGCCGCACGCTGCTTCCGGGAGATTCTCCCGCGAGTTCTCTTCTGGCCGCCGCGTTCCAGACGGATCTTCCGGGGCCCACCTGCATCCCGTGGCTTGCCCACGCGTTCCCAGGATCCTCCCACGACGCCTGTCTCCGCGTAGGCGATCCCACCCCAGCAGAACTTAATGCAGGCCCCTACGCGCAGCAGGGTGCTCGTCCACTCCGCGGAACCTCATTAGGCACTTCCGAGGTGAACTGGGAGTGTTTTGGCAGATTCAGCCAGCCCGAATTTCACCCCACTCGACAGTGGGCAGGTTAGGCGATTTGGCCCTGTTCTTGAACATTTGCTCTCCACTATATGATTAAATAGGCCCCCGTGCGTGTGATGTTAGGAATTCTAGCTACTTGAATTAAATATTCGTTGCCGGATTGTGAGTGTGAGATCCGTCCCGAAGTCGCCATTTGAAAACATTGCATGCGTTGATGTTGCCCTAGTGTTTGGTGGTTCCCACTACCATCGATCATGTTTATTTTATCTCTGAGAGCGGACGATACTCGAGTTGCGTGTGACTTGCATTGCGTAATTACATTCATGAAAATATGGTGATTCGATGAGTATTTGCCGTACACGTACACTACACTTGCTGATTTCGGATCGTGACACTAGTTCGGACTCGTTTCGGTAGTCGTCCCGCGTTAGGTACCCTCTCCAAGCCTATCCATATTTATGTCATTGGCTTTGAGAGGCCCAATTAGTCTTTCATACTAAGGTCGTGAGCTTCCTCAATAGCTATCACTTTAGGTGTCCATTGGCTGGGGAGAGACCGTAAGATTTTTCAGACAAAATCTCCTGACTGGTACTCTTTTAAAAGAGCTATCAACCTATTGGTAATGCCTGTGAATTTGGAATACATCTAGGTGATGTTCTTAGTTGGCTCCATCTTGAACTTCTTGTATTAAGTGACCAGAATGTCTATCTTGGTTTCCTTGACTTTCTATGTACCTTCATATGTTTAACTGAAGTTTCAGCCACATTTCTTTAGCAGTTTTGCAGGTAGAACTCCGATTAAACTCCTTCTTTGCTAAAGCACAATAGATGATACTTTTAGCCCTATTATTCAAAGGGATTAAATGTTTATCATTGTCTGTCCATCTCTCTCTTGAAACAGTTATAACAAAGTCTCTGTCCTTAAACACACTCTATAGATCAAGGTCGACCCTCTTAAGGAAATATTCTATATGGCATTTTTAGTAGGAGTAGTCTTCCCTATCAAACAGTAGAGGGCAGTTGATAAACTGACCTTCAGCATAACTGTTTGTCATAGCCATTATTCCCTTGACTGTTAGGTCAAATAATGAGAGATCGAACTCTGATGCCACTTGTTACCCAAGGCTAGACTAACTTAGAGGGGGGTGAATGGGTTATTAAAATTACTCTAATCAAAATTAAATGAGGAAGCTAATAAAAGGGGGTGAAGGAGATAGAAATAGAGAAATAATTACACAATAAATGCTTAGGAGATTTATACTAGTTCAGTCTATCCAAACGTATGTCCAATCCCCAAGAAACCACTTAGGATTTCCACTAACAGCAAGGTACCAACCTCTTGCAAGTTAAACACGACAACCTCCTGCAACTGCATGCTCTCTCTTTAACAAGAAAAGAACAACCTCCTACTTCTGGCCGATCCAAGCCAATTTCAGCTGATTCCGGCCGATCCGATCCCAATTCGGATCGAGATCAGTGGGTCCCGATCTAACCTCCCGATCCATGCCAGAATTCCATGCTACTGAGGGGATTCTACTTATATCCCTTCTTCAAAAATAATTTGTTAGGCTGATTCCTTGAAGAAGGCTTCTTCCGTCTGTGTCTAATATTCAAAATCCCAAAAGAGAAGTTGGAGAGAGAGCCTGGTGGATCTACTGTTTTGGTGGACTAGAGGTAGTATGAATTAATACATGGAAGCTTCCTCGTGAAAGATCTTGTACTGTCAGGTCAGACCTGCAAAAAGCACAAACACTAAAAAGGCAAGATTGCTTTTTTCTGCCACTGCGTTAGTATCTAACAAAAGTTTATAATAGTATAAGGTGTATAGAAACTCTAACAAATCTATCAGATAAAGATATGACAGAGATCTCGGTCAAAAAGTACATATAAAATATAACTTGGGATTATCGGCTAATTTAAATTGAATTCAATTAAAGAAATTTTATAGTCGAAGTTATAGGATAAATGAAATGGTAAATCTTTAATATATAAGTCATAAACTAACACTAATCAAAGTGAGAATTTGGCCAATTAATTGAAGTCAATAAGTGAGTGTTAGTCTGACTCGCAAGCAGACTGTTAATCGAAGTACAGGTAGCTCTCACTCATATTAGAGGAATGACTTAACTTAAAATGCAGGAGAAATAGTTAATCGAAGTGATGACTAAAGCGTTAAACAAAGTCTTAATCTGTAGTGACCCGCTACCCTATAATCGGGGATCCAATTACTAAATAGGTACCGAATCATTAAAATTTGGAGTCAAACCAGGATCTCGATGAGTTTGGGAAATAAATGATAAACTAAGCTAAATATTCCACATCACATCGAATTGTAACGGAAGTGTAGAAATTAAAAATTATTACAATTCGACTCGACTTAGCAAATAATTACATATTCCAACTGAAAAGAAATAATTAAACGTACATACCTGAAAAGAAAATAACAACTACATCAGGGCATACTCCGGAATAGTGGATGCTGGCGCGCAACCCAAGACAAAACCCTCCACGCTACGCCTGCCTGGAACCCTCACCTAAAAACCGCATAGGTGAGTCTCATTGAAATGGACTCAGTAGGGATCTTCCGATCCCTACCACCCACTCATGCACCCACAAGTGCAACAACACGAATATAGGCAATTAAATAAGTAAAGCAGTAAACACAGTTGTCAAATTTCGATATGAAATATATGCATTTGAAGATGCAACATGCATAACTCTAAAACCACTCGACTTAACACTGGAGTCCACAACTAGTGTTCCTGTGAAACACACAAACCACGCAGCCTAACGCGGAAAAAGACCGACCCGCTGGGACAGAGCATGAACCCCTCGGATAGCACACAGGCTACCCCTGCCTGCCTAGCTCTAGGTGGTTCTGCCTCCTCCCAACTACGAGTGACACTTCGCAGTGTACCACTCTCACACCGGTACTAGCTATACCCCGGGGTACACCAAGTGACCCTCTTTTACTAGGCGTCACTCCATCACTCCCACACCGGCGCTGTGTTACTCCCACACTGACACAGGGTGTCAAGCGCTAACAACTGTCACTCTAGGTCCACGATTGCATAAAACACAACACAGTGTGATCTGGTCACGTGAAAACCCTCGTCTTCGAAGTACGGTTTCGACATACATTTAACCAATTTATCTAATAATGTATATATATGTTAATTACATGAATTAATGGAGTTCTGTCTTGAATCGTGTCGCCCATGGCCGACGTCATTCAAGACCGTTAAACTGGTTCAGTTTTTCCACAGGCGCTGGTACTTGGGGATATTGGCCTGAATGGCATCGCTCATAGCCAACGTCGTTCAGCTCTTTATCTCACACTAGCCTCAGGAATCGAGAAAATGGGCCGTTAAATCACGTCGGCCATGGTCGACACCATTCTAAATAGTGTCACCTGGTCTCGACGCCATTCAACACCTGAAACCGAGCTTCTCCGGTTTCCACCGAGCCAAAATCGAGGGCCCCTCTTCTCCCCAAAAACACACAAAAATACAAAAGAGACAAGGAGAGAAATCCAATAACCAATTTAATACCTAAAACTTCATTTCATAAAAATGTCTATTTTCATTAAAAAGCCCCTTAAAACATACTTTCTATCCAAATTCTCCATACACATCGCATGCTTCAAGCGGAAAAATCATGGTTTTAAACAAAACATAACGAGGATCGTTACCCTACCGGTTACTTGAACTCCTCTTAGCTCCAAGCCGCCGCTGCTACACCACAAGCCGCTGCCGATACCATCGTGATGCCGTCACTCTACCGGGATGTCGGCCGCCGTCTGGAGAGCAATGTGCCGCGGAGGAGATGGTGGTGGTAGGGGTGAGGGGTAGGAGGTTGATGGAATGGAGGAAGGGGAGGAATGGGGAGAGGAAATGAAGGAGAAGTGGAAAGGGACGGATGGATCAGAGAGAGGGAAGAGAGAGGGTGAGAAGGAGAGAAATGAGGGAAGTTTCGGGCATCAAACCTAAATAGGTTTAAATCGCGTCGTTCCTAGACGACGTCGTTCAGACGACATGACGGGGTCGTAGACTGACAGATCTCTGAATGACGTCGGTCATGCAAGACGTCTTTCAGACGACCAAACCGGGGTCGTATACTCGTGCCACAACGCTTGCCCACGTAGCACCCCCGCATGGCTCCTAAATCGTGTCCCCGTAGGTCGACGTCGTTTAAAATCACGTCCATGCCCCAAGCCCACAAGGGCCCAAACCAAGGGGTATGACGCAAAAAATCGACCCGATAACCGGATCAGAAACCTAAATCCTTACATTATCCTCCTCTTAAAAGAATTTCGTCCCCGAAATTACTGCTATGTAAATAACGTGAACGAAAAATGATGGTACAAGCTCACAAGAGAACTTACAAAAAAATGTAGGGAAATTGTTCTCGCATCTCATCCTTTCGCTCCTAGGTCGCCTCACCTTCGGAGCGATGTTGCCAAATCACCTTGACCAGAAGAACTACTTTGTTCCGAAGTACCTGCTCTCTGCGATTCTCAAGACGCACTGGAAATTCCGAAAATGACAAGTACTCAACGACCTCCAATTCCGAAAAGTCTAAGACATAAGACGGATCCTGGACATACTTTCTCAACAAAGTAGTTCTACAAGACTGGATGACAAAGCTAGCCGATATGTTGTTTCCCCAATTTGAGCAAGAATGGGAAAATGCTCAATATATCGCGGACTCAGCTTACCTCGCTTCCAGAATCTCATTACATCCTTTAAGGGTGAGACTGGGACTCAAGTAGTCTCCTGCGAATATTTGCATAATTCTTCTGTCCACACTGGGATATAGTCAACCTCTGTTGCACTACTCTGGCAACTTCTGCGTACTACTGTACCAACTTTAGCCCTACTATCTGCCTCTCGCCAATCTCTGACCAGTATAGGAGATCGACACGACCAGTTCACAGGGTGGCAAGGCTAGCTAATACGCCGTTTCTCAATTCGAGCAAGAATAGGAAAAGGCCTAATATATCGCGGACTTAGCTTACCTCGCTTCCCAAATCTTATCACACCCTTTGAGGGTGAGACTTGGCGGAACACGTGGTTCCCAACCTCAAACTCAAGCGGTCTCCTATGAATATCTGTATAGCTCTTCTGTCCACACTGGGCTGTAGTCAACCTCTGCTGCACTACTTTGGCAACTTCTGCGCACTTTTGTACCAACTTTGGCCTTACTATCTGCCTCTCGACAATCTCTGAACAGTTCATAGGAGATCGACACGGCCGCCCGTACAAAGCTTCATACGGCGCCATACCGATATTAGAATGATAACTGTTGTTATAAGCAAACCCAATCGTAGACAAGTTCTGCTCCCAAGAACCTCCCCAATCTAGGTAACAAGTCCTGAGCATGTCCTCTAGTATCTGAATGGTCCTTTCTGACTGTCCATCAGTCTTGGGGTTCGTAAGCTGAGCTGAAAGCTAATTGCGTACCCAAGGTTTTCTGAAAACTCCTTCATAATCTAGAAGTAAATCTCGGGTCCCGATCTGACACGATGGACAAAGGCACCCCATGTAGAGAGATGATCTGGTCCACAAACAACCTAGTCAACTTACCGACTGACCAGTCCTTCCTAGTAGCTAGAAAGTGCGCTGACTTGGTCAATCGATCAACAATGACCCAGATCGCGTCTCTCCTGTCGGGTGACACGGGTAGTCTCATAACAAAGTCCATAGTCACATGTTCCCATTTCCACTCCGGGATCGGTAATGGCTGCAACAACCCTCCTGGTCTCTGATGTTCTGCTTCAACCTGTTGACAAGTCAGGCACCTTGCCACATACTCAGCCACGTCCTTCTTCATGTCAGGCCACCAAAAGTGCCTTCTCAAATAATGATATATCTTAGTCATTCCGGGATGTACTGCATATCTAGAACGATGCGCCTCAACTAGGACATTCCTGCGCACCTCTTCCTCAGCTGGAACATAGAGTTTACTTTTAAATCTGATCGTGCCGTCATCCCACAACTCCACCTCTGATATTTGGAGAATATGTGGTAACTCTGCGTATGCTCTCTGAGCCTCGATCACTGCATGGTACACTGCTGGCCTCACAGTCAAGCTGACCAGTACGACTCTGTCAGCCTCTCGAGGAATCTTAAAGGAAGATTCCACAACCTGCTCATAGAATCTCCACTGCCGAATCATGAGATATGACATGACCGTTTTCCGACTCAAGGTGTCCGCCTCCACGTTCGCCTTGTCTAGATGGTAAGAGAGATCAAGATCATAGTCTTTGATAAACTCTATCAATTGGCGCTGCTTTAAGTTCAGATCCCTCTACGTGAATACATACTTCAGGCTCTTATGATCAGTGAAGACCTGGAACTTCTCCCCATATAAGTAGTGTCGCCAGATCTTCAGTGCAAATATCACAGCCGCCAACTCTAAGTCATGAGTGGGGTAGTTCTCCTCATGCTTCTTTAGCTGCCTAGAAGTATAGGCCACAACCTTACCATGCTACATTAGAACCACACCTAAACCTTGACGAGATGCATCTGAGTAAACCATAAATCCATCAGAACTAGATGGAAACACTAGAACTGGAGCCAAAGTGAGACGAGTCTTCAACTCAGCAAAACTTTACTCACACTCGTCGATCCACACAAAACGAACTCCTTTACGAGTCAATCTCGACGAAGTGGTCGCTATGGAAGAAAAATCCTAGACAAACTATATGTAATACCCTGCTAACCCCAGGAAGTTTCTAATCTCTGACACAGTCATCGGTCTTCCCTAATCCATCACTGCCTCAATCTTGGTTGGATCCACAGTAATGCCGTCACCAGAAATGACATGCCCCAGCGAGTACACCTTATCTAGCCATAATTCACACTTGCTAAACTTGGCATAAAGTTGGTGCTCTCTTAGAACCTGCAACACTACTTGAAGATGCGTGGCATGCTCTTCCTCAGAAGAAGAATACACCAAAATATCATCTACAAACACCACCACAAACTGATCCAGGTAGGCCCTGAAGACTCGGTTCATCAAATCCATAAAAGCCGCCGGAACATTGGTCAAGCCGAAAGACATAACTAAAAACTCATAATGTCTGTACCGAGTCCTAAAAGCCGTCTTACTCACATTAGCCTTACGGATCCTCATCTGATAATACCTTGACCTCAAATCAATCTTTGAGAATATCCTAGTAGACTGCAACTGATCCATCAGATCATTGATTTTCGAAAGTAGGTAGTTGTTCTTTATTGTTACCTGGTTCAGCTGTCTATAATCAATGCACAGCCTCAGAGAACCATCCTTCTTCCTAACAAATAGAACCGGAGCACCCCACGGAGAAGTGCTGGGATGGATAAAACCCTTATCCAGTAATTCCTGCAACTGCGCCTTCAACTCAGCGAGTTCGGTCGGAGCCATCCGATACGGGGCCTTAGACAAGGGCGCCGTACCTAGTGCAAGCTTAATAGTGAACTCAACCTCCCGCTGAGGAGGAAGGCCAGGCAACTCCTTAGGAAACACATCAACAAAGTCATATACTACATGCACCTCCTAAGGACTGGAGTCACTACTAACATCAGCTACAACTACCGAGGCAAGAAAAGCCTCACAACCAACAACAAGTAACCTCTGGGCCTTAAAAGCAGAAATAAGAATACCACGAGAAGAGAGCCTAATACTTTGGATGTAGAAGGCCGAGATGCTCGGGATAGAGAAGCGCACTCTCTTCCTGTGGCAGTCCACCTCGGCATAATAAGCCTCCAACCAGTCCATGCCCAAGATGACATCAAAGTCACGAGTGGTAAGCACAACTAACTGGGCAGGTAACTGATGACCCTTAATGGTCAATGGAACTTCACTCATACAGTTGTAAGTCAACATAAAATCCCCAGAAGGAACCTCAACCATCAGTCCATCAGATATCTCATCAACGGGTGCAGAAAGAACATCTACAAACTGCTCAAAAATAAAAGAATGCGAAGCACCCGAATCAACACATGGGCGGAGTTCCCAAGAACAGAAAATGTACCTTCCACCAAGTTAGACGCGCGAGCCTCCTTCCTGGTGATAGCGAGAACTCTACCCTGGGTCCTCGGCTTCTTTTGATCTCCCGATCTCTGCCCCTGACCATGCCCCTGTAGGCAATTCCTCGCCAAATGGCCCTGTTGGCCACAAGTATAACACCTTCCAACAAATGCAGGACACTGAGTCCCACCATGAGTACCATTATAATGGCGACAAGCCTCTGGCAGTCTTTGTGCTGCCTCCTACTGTGTGCTGGGTACCGACTGACTCTGTTGCATCTGTCTGGGTCTGCTACTGCCACTGCTACCGCTACTGCCGCCACCACCTTGAAAGAACCTCCTGAATCTGGAGCCGAGTGAAGATGATCCCGATCCAGACGAAGGAACTTGTGTCGTTGTTGCTGTCTTCCCCTTGCCGTTTGTTGGCCCTTGAGTAGCCAACCCCCTCTCCCGAGTTGACTGATCATGTTGTGCCTTTATTGCTGCGGCACACTTAACCGCTGATGCCAAGTCCGAACAACAGTGGGACGCCACAAAACTCCTCAAGTTGGACCTCAGTCCGTCTACGAACCTCTCAGCCCGACGCTCTTCATCCCCCGAGATGAAGGGTACAAACTGTCCTAAAGCGACGAACTTCATCTGGTACTCGAGCACCGTCATGCTCCCTTAGGTCAACTCCATAAACTCCCTATCCTTGGCCTTCTGGACATGCCTAGGAAAGTACTGCCCGTTGAACTCCTTCACAAATGTCTCCTATGGAATCTCCCTGAGATTTTTATTTGCATAAGACAAACTCTTCAAAGTGGTCCACCAATCATAGGCATCATCCTTCAACATGCAGGTAGCCAACGGGGTCCACTCAACTGCCGCACAGTCTAAAGTGTCAAAAGTCTTCTCCATCTCCTTCAGCTAATGAGCGGCCTCATCCAGGTCGAGACGACCGGTAAAATGAGGCGGCCTCAGCTTTAGGAATCTCTCCAGGGCAGCTGAAGGCCCTCTCCGAGCACTAGAACTCTCACGATGGTCTCGAGTATGATATCTAGTCATCAAGTCCATCATAGCCTCCACAAAACGATCTATATTCTTTCTACTGGACTCAGACCCACTATAAACGTTTCCCTGCTCTCGCATAATTGCCACGCTCTTCCTAAGAGCCATTTAATCGCCTACAATTACAACAATTGAAAACCTCTAATTATAGCTCACAACCTAAACTACCGAAACGTTTCCCTGCTCTTGCATAACTACCACGCTCTTCCTAAGAGGCATCTAATCGCCTACAATTACAACAATTAAAAACCTCTAATTAGAGCTCACAACCTAAACTACCGCCATGCCTGTACAGGATAATGTATTTATTTACTGAAATTTATGGTATTTAACCTAGTTATTCATTTATTTGCCAGACCGAATGCTCTGATACCAACTGTAATTACCCGCCACCTTATAATCGAAGATGCGATTACTAAATAGGTACCGAATCATTAAAATTTAGAGTCAAACTTGGATCTCGATAAGTCTGGAAAATAAATGATAAACTAAGCTAGATATTCCACATTACATCGAATTGTAAATGAAGTGCAAGAATTAAAAATTATTACAATTCGACTCGACTCAGCAAATAATTACATATTCCAACTAAAAAGAAATAATTAAGCGTACAAGCCTAAAAAAAAATAACAACTACATCGGGGCATACCCCGGAACAATGGTTGTTGGCGCGCAACCCGAGACAAAACCCTCTAAGCTACGCCTACTTGGAACCCTCACCTGAAAACCGCAGGAGTGAGTCTCATCGAAATGGACTCAGTAGGGATCCCCCGATCCCTACCACCCACTCACGCACCCACAAGTGCAACAACACGAATATAGGCAATTAAAAAGTAAAGTAGTAACACAGTTCCCAAATTTCGATATGAAACACATGCATTTGAAGATACAACATGCGTAATTCTAAAACCACTCGACTCAACACTAGAGTCCACAACCAGTGTTTATGTGAAACACACAAACCACGCAGCCGAACGGGGAACAAGACCGACCCGCTGGGTGGAGCAGCAGCCCCTCGGATAGCAACACTGGCTACCCCGACCTGTCTAGCTCAAGGTGGTTCTGCCTCCTCCCAGCTACGAGTGACACTTCGCAGTATACCACTCTCACACTGATACTAGTTATACCCCAGGGTACACCAGGTAACCCTCTCTCACTATGTGTCACCCCACCACTCCCACAGCGACACTGTGTCACTCCCACACCGACACAAGGTGTCAAGCACTAACAACTGTTACTCTAGGTCCACGATCACATAAAGCATAACACAGTGTGATCGGTCACATGGAAACCCTCGTCTTCGAAGTACGGTTTCGAACATGCATTTAACCAATTTATCTAATAATGTATACACATATTAATTGCAAGAATTAATAGGGTTCTGTTTTGAATCGCGTCGCTCATGGCCGACGTCATTCAAGACCCTTAAACTGGTTCAGTTTTTCTACATGCGTTGGGACCTGGGGATACTGGTATGAATGGCATCACCTATGGCTGACGTCGTTCAGGTCTTTATCCCACACTGGCCTCGGGAACCGAAAAAATGGGCCGTTAAATCATGTCGGCCATGGTCGACAACATTCTAAATAACGTCACCTGGTCTCGACGCCATTCAGCGCCCTAATCTTCTCTGGTCTTCACCGAGCCAAAATCGAGGGTCCCTCTTTTCCTCTAAAACACACAAAAATGTAAAAGAGATAAGGGGAAAATTCCAATAACCAATTTAATACCTAAAATCCCATTTCATAAAAATGCCTATTTTTATTAAAAAGCCCCTTAAAAACATGCTTTATATCCAAATTCTCCATACACATCTTATGCTTTAAGCGGGAAAATCATGGTTTTAAACAAAACACAATGAGGATCGTCACCCTACCAGTTACTTGAACTTCTCCTAGCTCCAAGCCGCCGTTGCTACACCGCAAGCTGCCGTCGGTACCACCGTGGACGTCGTCACTCCACCGGAACGTCGGCTGCCGTCCGGAGAGCAATGTACCGCGGAGGAGATGGTGGTAGTAGTGGTGAGGGGTAGGAGGTTGATGGAGTGAAGGAAGAGGAGGAATTGGGAGAGGAAATGAAGGAGAGGGAGTAGGGGATCAATGGATCGGAGATAGGGAAGAGAGAGAGTGAGAAGGAGAGAAATGAGAGAAAGGAGGGAAGGCTCGGGCGTCACACCGAAACAGGTTTAAAATGCGTCGTTCGCAGACGACGCCGTTCAGACGACAGGACGGGGTCGTAGACTGGTAGATTTCTGAATGGCGTCGATCATGCAAGACGTCTTTCAGACGACCAGACTGGGGCCGTACACTCGCGCCCCAATGCTCGCCCACGTGGCACCCTCGCATGGCTCCTAAATGGCGTCCCCGTAGGCCGACGCCGTTCAAAATCGCGTCCGTGCCCTAGGCCCTCAAGGGCCCAAACCAAGGGGGGTCCGATGCCAAGAATTGACCCGATAACCGCATCCGAAACCTCAATCCTTACATAATCGATATGGTAAAATTTGAGTGAAGTCTCTCGTTAATCGAAGGCTCAATTTGTTCAGTAATTGTAGTAAGAGTTATAATCCGTAATCGAAGAGACATCATTAATCGGAGTAAAGCTGCAGCCGTCTATCGAACTGAACCTTACAGCGTTACTCGAAGTGAAGTCCAAGAGCGAAAGTTCGATTAACGTTATAACAGTAATCGAAAGGATATTTAAGAATGCTAACCGAAATGAGACTAAAACTCTATTTCGATTAAGACACAAAAAGTAACTCTAAGTTGAGTTTCGATTAACATTATCAAGGTAATCGAAGTGGTTGCTCTAACGTTAATCCAAGTCAAACTTAGATAGATTTGAAGTAAAACACTATAAACGGTAATCGAATGTGACGATAAAATGTTAATCGATAGAGAAACTTAAAATGGTAATCGATAAAAGACTTATAAAGCTAATCGATAGGGAATCTTAAGTTCTTTAGTCGAAGTTAGTTAACATTAATCAAAGTGAGATTTAATCACCGAATCGATAGAACACTTAGAAAAATTGATTCGATTAAAACAAAGAGTGATGGTTCGATCAGTGCTGAACTATCTACAAGTTACTAGAAATTTTGAAGCTTAATCGAAGGTTCAATTAGCTCTTTAATTGTAAGAGTTAGGGAACTCCGAAAGTGTTTAAGTTACGAAGCTTACACAACTTATGACAGAAATTGTCAGCAACTAAACTAATGAAACAAAGAGATTTCTTTCACTCATAGAAACAAACTCCTGACGTTTTCATAGTGTGTTATCATCAAAATATAGCGAATATGAAAACACAAATTACTACTAGAATATTATTTGGTTCAAGATGAAAAACAAAATACATTTGAAGTAATAGTTCATAATACATGGTAGCCTTGAAGTCTGATCAAGTCTTTAAACGTAATTTTAATAGAGTAGACTGATAGTTTAACAATATGGGCGATTGTTATTTTAAGTTTAGAATACAATAGCCTCATTTTGTGATTAAGTCCTCTATGGTTTTGTTTAGGGAGAAGCGTCAATGTTTCTAACTTTAACATAAATATTTGTTGTTGTTAGTACATAGTTGGAGGCATCAAATTGAGGGCAACTCAATAATATCTCAGCACTAGTTATGACTTCGATGAATCTCCAATTAGATAAGCTAACATATTCATACTCCTTGTTTGGTGTCTAATTTTACCATAAGATTTACAGTTCCTAGTAAGCAGAAGTTCTCAAATTGGAGGCAATTTGACAATGTCTCAAGAGCAACCCGAACCTCGATGAATTCCTCTTCAAGTAAAGTGATGCATTCCTTCTCTTCCTTTAATTTCTATCTTTAACATAGATAAGATTTGCATTTTTTAGTAAGTAGTTGTTGGCATCAAATTGGGGGTAGCTCGGCAATATGTATGTAGCAACTCAGATTTCGAGGTATCTCCTTTTAGGTAAGGTGATACATTCCTCCTCTTCCTTCGATTTCTAACTTTAGCATATGATTTGTAATTCCTAGTAAGTGGTAGGCATAAAATTGGGGGCAACATAACAATATATCAACAACAACTTGGACTTCGATGAATCTCCCTTCATGTAAGGTGATTCATTCTTTCTTCTCCTTCAGTTTCCAACTTTAATATAAGATTTATAGTCCCTAGTAAGTAGAAGGCACGAATTGAGGATAGTTTAATAATATCTCAACAACAACTTGTACTTTGATGAGTCTCCTTTTAGGATAGGGATACATTTTGAAGTCGCAATCATAAGTGAAAGGGCATTCTAGTGCTTTTATATTTTCTTTCTTGTGTTAAGTATTTTGAGGGTAGCTAGTGTCTTTTATTATTTGTCTCTTTAGCGCGTATTATGAGGGATATTTTTGTCCTTGTAATATTGTAAACTTGCTGCCCAAATGAATAAAAGAGAAAGAGAGGTGCGAACAACAGTGTAACGACCCAATCAGTTAACTGGCCCAACAACTATACTAATTGGTAGACTTCCTAGGAAAGTCACCCATCCTGAGACTTCTCACAACCGAACACACTTAACTTTGGAGTTCTTTCCAACTAGAACTCCAAAAAATGGCTAGCCGGTGTTGTTAGTAGTCTATTGATTTAGTCCATTTAACATATTCTTATACGGGATGTAACAATTTACGCCCCTCAGATAGACGACGTCCTTGTCGCTATATCACAGTTATTCCAGATCACTGGGCAGGTAAGATTCTAGAGGTGGCCTTCACAGGTTCAAGAGGTGGCTCCCACCATGTAGCACTTTGTCCTATGGGTTCAAGAGGTGGCTCCCACAGTGTAGCACTTTGGCCTATGTGGCACTTAGCTCCCACACTTCCGACTAGTGTCAGGCTCTGATACCATTTGTAACGACCCAATCAGTTAAGTGGCCCAACAATAGACTTTCCAAGAACGTTACCCATCCTGAGACTTCTCCCAACCGAGCACGCTTAACTTTAGAGTTCTTTCCAACTAAAACTCCAAAAAATAGCTAGACGGTGTTGTTAGTAGTCTACTGATTTTGTCTATTTAATATATTCTTATACAAGGTGTGACAAAATTGTGCGTATGAATGCGGCTGCACATATGGCTGCCACCCTCCTGCTCCTTCTGTTCTATTCTTCTTCCGTTGTCTTCTAAGATTGGCTCTGAATATTCCACATGGTATCGGAGCGATCCTAAAGGAAGGAGGACCAGTCATCAAAACTTTGTTTTCATTTTTCTTCATGCTAGAAAACTGTGTTATAATATCGCACTACAGTGTCGCGTTACAGTGCTACTACAGTACCCCCTTATAAGGCCATGCTATAATACTCTTCTTTACCCTGTGGAATCACCCTGTGGAGATTCCTCTTACTTGGTCTTCTCTTTATAAGGGTGTGATGGCTAGGCATATATTTTCTAGGCCTCTGGAAACATTGTCCTTGGTGTCGCCCTGCCCTCATGGTGTTTGACAGTATCTAACACTTTTGTCCAAGTTATATTATATCTCTATAAATTGTTCTCTCTCAACAATCATCGTGATTGACATATTGCATCACCACGATGTCTGCCACCTCAGACTCGACTTCAATGTCAGTAGCCCCTAAAGGTTTGGTTTCCATAGTGATATCCTCTCTTCATATTGAGAAACATGATCATCATTCTCTTTAGATGACTACGGTCAAGTTGAGCTCTTTAAATTATCGGCTATGGGCCATTTCTGCTCGTATTTTCCTTCGCGGCAAAGGAAAGTTTGGGTTTATTGATGGCTCTACTATTGCTCCTCTTACAAATCCGAAGCGAGCCTTTTGGGATGTGGATAACAGTCTTGTCACAGGCTAAGATCATTAACTTTGTTAGTCTGGATATCTAGCATTTGATTATGTATGCATCTACATCAATTGAGATGTGGTCTTTGCTAAAGAAATTGTATGGATAACAAATTGCCTGGACTTATCAGCTAACGGGTGAGATTCAATCTTTAAAGCAAGGTGGACACTCAATTACTACTTTCTTCAATGAGTTGAAAATCAAGTGGCAAGAACTTGATTCGTACATGCAATATAAATGGAACTACAATGAAGATCAAGCTCTGCATTTGAGGCATGTTGCGTCCATAAAAGTTTTCTAATTGCTTGTCGGCCTCGATGCTCACTATAACACACTACGGGCACAAATTTTCTATAGATGTGTTACCCTCTCTAAAAGTTGTTTTCTCAAAAAATCTATATGATGAGGGCCGTCGCCAAGTGATGACTCCTTTATCCACTACTCTCCCTTCTCAGGGAGGTGGTGAATTGTGGCTCTTGTGAACAAAGAGGCTCATTCATCTTTTAAACAAAAAGGCAAAAGGGCCAAGCATTGTATGCATTGCAACCATGATAATCATGACATTGATTTTCGTTGGGGACTCTATCCGGAGAAGAAGCTTCAGAAGTTTAAAATTGTTAGTGGTAAGGGAGGTCATACTGCAAAAGGCAATGTTATTGCTTCACAGTCGACTAGTACCACCTTAGGGATGTCTATTAGGGGTTGTTCCTTATCTCAGTTGCCATCGCTGTCCACTTTTGACTTTGCTTGCCTACAAAGGATTCTTTCTCAGTTTGGTCAGATGAGTTCTCCTTCTTTAGGTACTGTCGAGTCAGCACTTAATGCTAGTATTATACATCCTCTGTCTAGTCTCTGGGTTATTGGCTCTAGGGCTACATACCATATGACTAGTACCTCCACTCACTTTACTTCTTATTCCTTGTTTTCTGGTCAGAACAAGGTGACCATTGCTGACGCCACCCGAGCCATTATTGCCGACAAGGGGTCCATCCGCCTAAATGATCACTTAGTCCTCCCTAATACTCTTTATGTACCTACCTTGTCCATTAATCATCTTTCTGTGAGCAACATTACTAAATCCTTTAACTGTTCTGTGACATTTTTCCCTACACATCTGTTTTTCAAGGCGTGCGGACACAGTAGACGATTGGGAGTGGTTGTCAATTGGATGATCTATTCCACTTTGAACCCAGAGGATATATAGCTTTTCAGTCTTCTATATATAACAAAAGAAAATGGTCTCTTGGAGATAACTATCTTTGGCATTCTCGGCTTGGTCATTTATCTTTTAGGTCACTTAGGATTTTGTTCCCACATTTGTTTTTTTTATTGAGACCTTGGAGTCTCTACAGTGTCAAGTTTGTCAACTCTTCAAACATTGTAGAATTACTTTTCCATTATCAATAAAATGGAACTCTGCTCCATTTGGTCTTGTTTACTATTATGTTTGGGGTCTTTCCCTAATTTCTTCTATGGATGGACATTACTATTTTTTATCTTTCATTGATGATTATTCTCATTATTGTTTGCTTTATCTCTTTCCTTCTCGAGAGGAGGTATCTCGACTTATCTAAGTGTTCTATAGAATGGTGGAGACTCAGTTTGATCGGAAGGTTAAAATCTTCCGATTTGATAATGCTTATGAGTAATTCAAAAAGAAAAATCTAAATATCTTTATAGAAGATGCTAGCATTATTCATGAATCATCATATACTTATACACTTCAACAAAATGGAAAATATCAAAGATTGATGAGTCGTCTACTATATTTAGGACTTACCCGTCCTGACTTGACCTATGTTGTCAGTGTGGTTAGCCAATATATGTATGCACCTAGAGTGCCTCATATGAAGGTAGTTGAAAGGATATTTGGGTACATCAAGTCCTATCCTGGAAGGTACTCCTATTTTATAAGTACGACAAACTATTGGTTGAAAGCTACTCTGATGTTGATTGGGTATGTTCCAAGGACGATAGAAGGTCCACTAGCAGTTATTGCTTGTTCATAGGAAGCAACCTTATTGCACAAAGGAACAAGAAACAATCGTTTATGCAAGGTCTAGTGCTAAAGCTGAATATAGGGCTCACAAAAGGGCAATCAGCTGATCAATTTCAACTTTGTTTGAACAAGCTGAGTATGTTTGATATATATACTCAACTTGAGGGGGAGTGTAGTCGCAATCATAAGTGAGAGGGCATCTTGATCCTTTTAGATTTTTCTTCTTGTGTTAAGTATTTTGAGGTAGTGTCCTTTTTTATGTCTCTTTAGCTCCTGTTATGAGGGATATTTTTTATTTGTAAACTTACTATCCTAATGAATAAAACAGAGAGAGAGAGAGGTGCCGCCAACAGTGCGTATTTGGCTGCATACATGGCTGCCTCCCTCCTCCTCCTTGTTCTCTTCTTTTTCCATTATCTTCTAGGGTTTTTTTTTTTGGCCCCAAATCTTCAACACAATCCTAGTCTTCTGTTGCTTTCTAACTTTAGCATAGACAATATTTGCAGTTTTCTATTATAATAAGTAGTTGAAGTCATCAAATTGGGGGGCAGCTCGACAATATCTCAACAGTAAATCGGACTTTAAGGAATCCCCTTTTAGGTAAGGTGATGTATTCCTACTCCTTTGGTCTTTAACTTTAATATAAGCTTTGGAATTCCTAATTAGTAGGAGGTATCAAATTTTGGGGGAGGGGGGCAGCTCGACAATATCCTAGTAGTAACTCACACTTCGAAGAATCTCTTTTCCGGTAAGGTGATGCATTCCTACTCCTCCTTTGGTTTCTAACTTTAATATAATTAAGATTTGTAGTTTCCAGTAAGTAGTTGGAGGCATCAAATCGAGGATAGCTTGATAAAATCTTAGCAATAACTCAGATTTCGATGAATCTCCTTTCAAATAAGGCGATACATTCCAACTCCTCCTTTGGCTTTTAGCTTTAACATAAGATTTGTAGTTCGAAGTAAGTAAGAGGCATTAAATGGCAGCTTGACAATATCTTAGTAGCAACTCAGACTTCGATGAATCCCCTTTTAGGTGAGGTGATATACATTTCTGCTCCTCCTTTGGTTTCTAACTTTTAACATATTTAAGATTTGCAACTATTAGCAAGCAGTTGAAGGTATCAAATCGTGGGCAGCTTTACAAGATATCAACAACAATTCAGTTTTTGATGAATCTCCTTTCAGGTAAGCAAATACATGCATACTCCTCTTTGGCTTTCTAACTTTAATTTGTAGTTCCTAGTAAGTAGGAGGCATCAAATTGGGGGCCACTTGCCAAAATCTCAACAACAACTCGAACTTTGATGAATCTCCTTTCAGGTAAGGGATACATTCCTTCTCCTCCCTTGGTTTCTAACGTTAACATAGGATTTGTAGTTTTTAGTAAGTCGAAGGCATCGAATTGGGGGAAGCTCGGCTATATCACAACAACCAATTAGACTTTGATATATCTCCTTTCAGGTAGGATGATACATTCCTGCTCCTGCTTTGATTTCTAACTTTACATAAGATTTGTAGTTTATAGAAAGTAGGCGGCATCAAATTGAAGACAGCTCGACAATATCTCAATAGCAACTTAGACTTCTAAGAATCTCCTTTCAGGTAAGGAGATGCAATCCTGCTCCTCCTTTGGTTTCTATCGAACCTTTACATCGATAAGATGTACAACTTTTAGTAAGTAGTTGGAGGCATCAAATTGGGCGGCTCTCAAGAATATCTCAATAGCAACTCGAATTTTGATGAATCTCTTTTCAGGAAAGGTGGTACAGTCCTGCTCCTCCTCTAGTTTCTAACTTTAATATAAAGATTTATAGTTATTAGTAACCTGGAGGCATCAAATTAGGTATAGCTCGATGATATCTCAGCAGCAACTTCGACTTCGATCAATCATCGTTTAGGTAAGGTAATATATTCCTTCTTCTCCTTATAGTTCTTAGTAAGTAGAAGGCATCATCAAATCTTAGTAACAACTCTAACTTTGATGAATCTCCTTTAAAATTGTAATTCTCTTTTTTTTTAATGAAAAGTGGACTATACCACCAATAAATAAAGAGTACAATTCCTTCACCCAAGCCTCAACAAAAATTCCAAGAATATGGAGGCTATAATTGTAATAAAATAAATAAGAAGTAACCAAATATACTCCAATAGATAGCATGAAACAAACTTTGAAGGATTGTTCTGCAGTTACACAGTCCATTGTAAACTTCATCCTTTGTCACGTGTCCTGCATATTCTGGAATGAGAGATAAAATTCAAATAATCTGCCCATACTAATCCAAATTTCTTTACTGAGTAGGCATGTGATAAACAAGTGGTCAACATCTTCCTTGTCAGTTCTACACATAATACATGCTTCATTGCCATCAGTACGCCATTTACTCTTGTATAAACCTTAGTAATAATGCATTCTTGTGTACCAGCTACATAAAACTTCTAACTTTCAATGGTGACTTCGCTTTCTATATGACCTCAAAATGCTAGAATGTTGTATAACTCCCTTCCGTTAATTTATAGGACTTTGCAGAAAACGTACGGTTATTATTCTTTTAAAAGTTGATCGGATTTGAACCAATTTTAGTTTCAATTCCAATTTTAGCCTTTTTTAATGTTATTCAAGGTTATATTACTTATAAACCACTACGATGTTTTTTGCGGCAAAAGTTATGTCCTAATAACAAAATAAATTATTCTAGTGATTAAGTACAACTCATTCATGCATATGCACATGACATGAGCATGGGTATGCCAATGCATAAAAGATAAACATCATCCATATATTGAAGAAGCACTCAATGAAACATCGCAATGACATATAAATGATGTCTAGTCGGCCAACGCATGATGTCATGAAAAAGTTAATTATCCTTGTAAGTCTAGTTATTTTTTGTGAATCTGACCCACCTTATACTAGACTAGATTATTTACATGTATGCAAACAACATGTGAAAAGATATTAAAACCACTAGTTCATCATAATAAGACAATCTAGTAGAGCTTTATAAATAGTATACATGCTTTACCAGTATTCATTCATAATAACATACGTATCCTACGTTTGTCACCCGTATACATCTTGCATTGTAGTGGTATGTAGCATGCATGTAGTGTACGTCCACTCAGGGATCCTGGACTCCCTTCTGTTAATTTATAGAAGGACTTTGCAGAAAACATATCCTTGTTATCAGCCCACAGAATTTGATCATGACCATCCACCTTAATTTGTGCTCTAACAGATATGTGGGGCACGTGGTTAGGCATCGGGGGGCGTTTGTATGGCCCCGGTCTTGTCGTCTGAATGGCGTCGCTCATGGTCGACGGGATTCAGACGTTTGCCAGTATACGACCCCCATCTCGTCTTCTGAATCGCGTCGTTTGGGACGACGCAATTTAACTCGGTCGGGGTTGACGTTCTGATCTACCCCTCTTTTTCCTCATTCTCTCTTTCTCACTCTCTCTCTTCCCTCTCTATGTCCCTCTCTGTTCCCTTCTCTTCCTCTTCCTCTTCCTCCACTCTATTTCCTCTCTGCCACCTCTCACCACTTCTACCACTATCTCCATCACGGCTTCTTCACTCTGCGAACAGCGGCCGACGTCTCGGTAGGGTGACGGCGTCCACGGTGGTATCGACGACGATTTACGGTGTGGTAGTTCGGTGGCGAGGATTTAGGAGGAGTTCAAGTAACCGGTAGGATGATGATCCTCACGTATGTTTCGATTGTTTTAACTTATGATTTCCCGTTTTGGAGCATGCTTTGGATATGTGGGGGATTTTGGATAGAAAACGAGCATATTTTAGGGAGTTTTTGATTGAAATAGATATTTTTGAAAATGGAAGTAACATGTTATTGTGATTCATGGATTTCCCCCTACCTCTAATTGTGTTTTTCATTTGTTTTGAGGGGGAGGGGACCTTGTGTTGTGGCTCAGTGGAGACCGGAGGGCAGCTCGGTTTCGGGCATAAAATGCGTCCACTCAGGGCGACGCTATTTGCGAACCGCGTCCCCTGAGTCGACGCGATTTATGGTCCATATCCCTGGGTTTCGAGGCCAAAGAGTGGGATAGGACGTTGAATGACGTCGACCATGGTCGACACGATTCAGGCCAGTATCTCAGGGGCTCGAGGCCTGAGAGTGAGGAAAACCAGTAATAAGGCTTTGAAAGGCGCGATTCAAGCCAAAGCCCCATGTTTCCTATATTTAATATGTATGATTATTATACATTATGTCAATTAGGTTTTTGTATATTGTTAGACAATCATGTTATACGCATACTTAAAATCATACATTGGGGCGGAGATTTTTCATATGCTCACAATTGCATTGTGTTGTGTTTATGCGATCGTAGACGTAGAGTGATAGTTGTTAGCATTAGACACTCTGTGTCGATGTGGGAGTGACAAGGTGGCGTCTAGGAAGCGAGGGTCATCTAGTGTACAACGGAGAAATAGCTAGTACCGGTGTGGGAGTGGTACACTTAAGGAGGTCATTCATGGCTGGGAGGAGGCAGAACCACCTAGAGCTAGACAGGCCGCAGTAGCCATCATGCTATCCAAAGGGTTGCTGTTTCGTCCCAACGGATCGGTGTTTTCCTGGTTGACTTGACAACTTCTTGTGTGTTTCTTACGATAGACGTGTGATTTATTTATCGCTTTACTTGCACCTATCTCGCCTATACATCTTTGTTGTGTTACGATTGCATGTGCATGTGTGGGAGGTGGGGATTGAGGGATCCCTACTGTCCATTCCTGTGTGACTCACTTCCTGCGATTTCAGGTGAGGGTTCCCGGTAGGCATAGCTGTTGTGGGGTTCCATCTCGGGTTGTACGCCAACAACCAACATTCTGGGGTATGCCCCGATGTAGTTGTACTTTTATTTCAAGTCTGTATGCATCATTATTTCAATTCGGTTGTAGACTGTGTAATTATTTATTGAATCGAGTCAGACTATAATAATTTTTAATTCCTACACATTCTTTACAGTTCGATGTTGTGTGGAGTGTTTAGCTTAGTTTGTCATCTATTTTCCAGATTTATTTGAGATCTTGATTTGACTCCTAATTTTAATAATTCAGTACCCATTTAGTAATTGGATCTTCTATTATAGGGTGGCGGGTCATTACAATTCTACCTTTTCAACCTTTTTAAGATCCCTCTTTAGCTGAATTTGCCACTGAAAAGTGCCATTATGTGTCGAATATGCATCTTTAATGTGTATAAATTTATAAAAGGCCAATTAAAAAATCTACCTTGATTCGATTGAATTTCTCAAAGATACTTGTTGTCTTAAGTATATCTTTCCACACTGGTGCCGACCTGGTGTCATTCTCTGGATGCACATAAAATCTTCCACATGATCTGTGACGTTTTAGCTCAGCAATATCTTAGCAACAACTCAGATTTTGATGAGTCTCCTTTAAGTAAGGTGATACATTCATGTTATTCCTTACCTAACTTTAAGATAAGATTTATAGTTCCTAGTAAGTAGGATGCATCAAATTGAGGACAACTTGATAATAACTCAGTAACAACTTAGACTTCAATAAATCACCTTTCAAGTAATGTGATACATTCCTTCTCCTTCTTTGGTTTCTAACTTTAACATAAAATTTGTCCTAGAAAGTAGAATGCATCAAATTGGTGGCAGTTCAGAATGCTCGAACTTTAATGAATCTCCTTTCAGGTAATTTGCTACTCCTCCTTTGCTTTCTAACTTTAACATAGATAATATTTGCTATTTTTAATAAGTAGTTGAAGCCATCAAATTGGAGGGTGGCTTGACAATATCTTAATAGTAAGTCGGAGTTCGATTAATCTCCATTCAGGTAAGGTGATATGTTCCTCTTGCTCCTTATTCTATCTTTAACATAAGAATCGTAGTTCCTAATAGTGTGTAGATTGAGGGCAGCTCCACAATATCTCAGCAGCAACTTAGACTTCGAAGAATCTCCTTTCAAGTAAGGTGATACATTCTACTTCTCCTTTGGTTTCTAACTTTGATGTAGATAAGATTTACAATTTTTAGTTAGTAGTTGCAGTCATCAAATTAGGAGGCAACTCGACAAAACCTCAGTAGCAATGGACTTCGATGAATCTTCGTTCAGGTGAAAGTTGATACATTCTTCCTCCTCCATTGATTTCTAACTTTAAGATAAGATCTGTAGCTCCTAGTAAGTAGGAGGCATCAAGTTGGACTCAAACTTCTAAGAATCTTCTTTCAGGTAAGGTAAAACATTCATACTCCTAATTTGGTTTTTAACATTTGCATAAAAAAAGATTTGCAGTTTCTTTAACATGTCAAATTGGGGGTTACTCGACAATAT